>CM035840.1:130161852-140161852 GCA_020510985.1 Pholidichthys leucotaenia | reverse complement strand
CCCCTTCCATGTGCATCTGCCCCACTTTTCATGTCTCCCAGGTGAAGCCCTACATCTCCGACCCTCTGTGCCCGCCACCCACGGTGTCTCCCTCTCTGAGGTTGATCGAAGACCACCTGGCTTGGGGGGTTACTGCCATCTTGGATGTCCACCGGCGGGGCCGGGGTCTTCAGTACCTGGTGGACTGGGAGGGATTCGGTCCTGAACACCGTTCCTGGATTTGCCCGGTGTTGATCCTTGACAAGCAGCTCATCCGCGACTTCCATCGGGCGCATCCAGGTAGGATGGGGCAGGTGCCTGGAGACACCTCTAGAGGGGGGGAGTACTGTCATGGCGGCCGCTGGGCCGTCATCAGCCCCGGCTGCGCACACACCTGCTGCCAATTTCCAGCAAGCCATAAAAGCCAGATCCACTGACAGCTCAGCACGGAGTCGTCTGTCATCACCACTGCGCAACGCTCCATGCCCTCGACCTCAGACCAGAGCTTCACCTAGACCAGCTCATCAAGCCTCGTCACGTAAGCCACCATCATCCTTACCTTGTCAAAGTATTCTCCCCTGTGCACAGGTGGACCTCCCTGGTGGCAGACCTATTCCCCGTAGCAGCGGGGCTTCGCCTCCTCCTCCTCGGATCCTCTCCACCTCATCACAACGCCAAGTTCCCCGCTCACCTCCCAACACTCGCTCCCGGAGTAAGCAAGAGTCTCCCGGTAAGCAGCAATCATCGTTACACCTCTTTGCTGCGAACAGTACTAATCCCTGTGCTTTATGTTCCTAGAGTTGCCAGGTCGCAGCGGGACTCGCTCAGCTCCAGCACTTCACCAGCATCACACTCACCCTCACATTCACACATCAGCACAACACACTGAGTCAATAAATAATTGTTAACTGATCTACTCGTGTCTGTCGTCTGTCTCCTGGGTCAAGCATCATGTCAGACCCGGCCGGGGATTGAACCCATGGACTCCCGGCTGATAGGCAGCTGCTCTACCACAAGGCCACCACTCTGGTGTGCACCTACTGGCTCTTCTCTGTCTTCTCTTCTACCAGACCACTGCAGTCCAGTACTTAAATTAAAAAGAGGACTGGATCATAACTTCATGCACTGTTTTTTTCCCCCCTGTGCAGTGAAAACCCCTGTTGTGTCCTCACATAATTCATTTTCAATTGTCCTCATTTAACAGAAAACACCGGCTGAGTGTGTTTTTTCATTAATCGGGACATGAATTACCTCCTGAGGTAATTTGGTCAAATACTGTATATCACAAGCATTTCATTAAGAACTGTGGAAAATGTTAAAATGTTGAAAAAGTGCAGTAAATGTCCATTTCAAGAAAACAGTGAAGACATACTCACTTACTCTCAATAGATGTAACTGGTATCAACAACATCGATGTTGTAGTTACACATTAATGTTTTATGTAGAAGCAGCATCATTTTGTGTTCGTGTTTAATTCATGTTATTTATTAATTTTGCATTTTGAGATGTCGTATTGGACTGTCGTGACTTCACATCTTCACAACAAATACAACTAAGAGAAGATGTAGAATACGAGGTGATTGCTCAAAATACATCATTTTTTTATGTGTTGGCCTCAGCACCTCCAGAACCTCATTTAAACTGGGATGGAAGTGGAAGCTGCCTGTGATCCTTCGAGATTTCTATTTTGGGACCATGTGATCTGACACACTTTGCTGGTGACCATGAAAGGAAAAAAAAAAGCTAAAATTTCCAGCACCTAAGCTTATCTTCACTCATCATGAGAAAGTGTTTCTGTGATGAGGAAGAAAGATTAGGTAGGAGCAATGCATGGAAACAGTGCTTTACAAGCATTTTTAGACACTTCATGATTCATGTCTGTAATGACCCTGTCACACCTTGATGATTTAAGCAGCATTTGCCAAACATATTAAAATTGGTCTAAAACGCTGGCATAGTGTTTTTTTTAATCCTACAGGTAAAGCATACTCGTTTTTTTCTTACGCCCATCACACTTATACCTGTATCGACTATTTATTTTTGGATAATAGACTTCTGCCCTTAGTGCATACCTGCTCTTATAACCCAGTTATTTCAGATCACGCCCCGTTGACTTTGGAGGTGCTGCTGAACAGACAATCAAATTCTCGCCCACCGTGGTTTTTCAATGTAAGCCTTTTATCTGATGACGACTTTTGTTTCTTTCCTAAAAACTCAGATTGATCTTTTTAGGGATTGCAATGAATCACTAGAGGTCTCACCATCTCTCCTCTGGGAGACTTTTAAAGTTTTTATAAGAGGACAAATTATGCCCTACGTGAGTTTTGTGAACAAGCAAAAGAAAAAGCAGCTATCCGAACTGTTGACCCAGATTTCACAATTGGATAACGCATATGCAACTTCCCCTTCTCCAGATATCTACAAGGATCGTTTACGTTTACAGGCAGAATCTGACAACTTATCAGCAGCCCAGATTGCTGACATGCTTCTTAAATCCAAATACACCCATTATGAAGGTGGAGGTAAGGCCAAGTAAACTACTTTCACTTCATATCTGTCAGGCATCCATATCCCATCAAATCCCTAAAATTCAAACATTCCTGGGTGTAACAACTGACCCTCAAATAATTAATGATCAATTTAAACACTTCTATTCCACCCTCTATACATCCGAGCAATAGACAGATCATACGGATTTTAAGATAAGATAAGATAAGATAAGATAAGATAAGCCTTTATTAGTCCCACAACGGGGAAATTCCAGGATTGCAACAGCACAGGGATAGCAACACTCAGAGCAACAATCAGAAGGCAAGAAAAAAAACAAGCAAGCAAGAGCGGCTAATATACATATGTACATATTACTATAAAATAAATATATACACACACACACACACAGACACACAGTGCAGAGCATTGTAGCTGGATGGAATAAATATATGAGTATATGAACACACAGTGCAGGGAAAAGCCAGTGTGAACACACAGTGCAGAGCATTGTAGCTAGATGGAATAAATATGTAAATATATAAACACCCACAGTACGGAGCATTGCAGCTAGGTGGAATAAATATGCAAGTATATAAACACACACAGTGCGGAGCAATGTAGCTAGATGGAATAATATGTAGATATATAAAAACACAGTGCGGAGCATTGTAGCTAGATGGAATAAATATGTAAATATATAAACACACACAGTGCAGAGCATTGTTGCTAGATGGAATGAAACAGCATAACCGTCTACTTAGTTATCCTACATGGTATGATTATGTGCCCATACATATTCTCACCCTCCATAGCGACCGGTATATTCCTAGTTGTATGCCGGAGGGGACCATTGTGTAAGTCTATTGCATCTTTTGCATTCAAAAAACTATTAGTTTGTTACGTCTTTTTGCTATCTCTGCGAGCAGCCCTGCTTAGGTTGTACAGTCTGACAGCCGTTGGTAGGAAGGACCTACGAAACCTCTCGGTTGTGCACCTGGGATGATGTAGTCTGCTGCTAAATGAGCTCCTCAGTGCATCCAGTATGTCCTGCATAGGGTGGAACTCGGACTCCAGCAGAGATGACAGTTTAGCCACCGTCCTTCTCTCTCCTATCTCCTCCATCGGATCAAGGCGCTGCCCCAGGACAGAGCTAGCTTTCTTAATCAGTTTGTTCAGTCTCTTCCTATCGGCTGCAGTAATGCCACTTTTGATTCTTTTTTCAGCAGTACTACTGTTCCAACTGTTAGCTGTGCTTCTAAACTTCGATTAGAGGAACCTATAGCAGTGGAGGAAATTCTACAGGCAGCTAAATCTATGCAATCTTCTAAATGTCCAGGCCCGGATGGATTTCTCATTGAGTTTTACCAGACGTTTATGGACAAGATAGCCCCTCTTCAGATTAATATGTTCAACCATTCGTTTGACCAGTTCTTCTTGCCTCAGTCCCTTTTACAGGCCTCTATTTTATTAATACTAAAAAAGAACAAAGACCCTCTTCTTTGTACATCTTATCGCCCAATTTATTAAATGTCAACTACAAAATATTAGCTAAATTACTGGCTATTCACCTGGAAACAATACTTCCATCTACAATTTTGTCTGATCAAACTGGCTTTTTTAAAAATAGGCACGCCTTTTCGAATATCAGACGACTCTTTAGTGTAATTTATAATCCCTCTAATTCAAATAATCCTGAATGTGTGGTATCCTTGGACGCTGAAAAGGCAGGGTGGAGTGGAGCTACCTTTTCCGCAGTCTGGGGAAATTTGGCTTTGGGGAGAGATTTATAGTCTGGGTAAGAATACTGTACTCCTCAGCTGTTGCATTTGTTAGAACTAACAATACTTATTCAGACTATTTTCCGCTTTTCCAGGGAGCGAGACAGGGTTGCCCGTTATCCCCCCTTCTTTTTGCTCTTGCTATTGAACCCTTGGCCATTGTGCTCCGATCTAATTCTAAAAGTTTTGTGTGGTTAGGGGTGGTTGTGGACAGAGGGTATCTCTCTACGCTGATGATTTACTTTTATATACTGTATTTCACAGCCTGACATATTGATTCCAGAAGTCCTCTCTGTTCTTGATTTGTTTTGTACAATTTCCGGTTACAAGGTGAATTTTGACAAGAGTGAATTTTTTCCGATCAGTGTTGCAGCTCGCAATCTTCCATCACATATAATACCATTTAAAATAGTTTTGGACGGGTTCACGTATCTGAGGGCTGAAGTTACAGAAAAGTTTAAAAATCTTTTTAAGCATAATTTTGCCCCACTTCTTGCCAAAACATATGAAGATTTTGAGAGATGGTCTATGCTTCCCTTGACTATTGCTGGTCGCATTAATTTAATCAAGATGAATGTTTTACCAAAATTTTCTTTTTTCTTTTTCTTTTTTTTCTTTTTTCTTTTTTGTTACTTATTTGTACCCGTAGGTAGATTCGGTTTGCAGTCTGGTGACAAGCCACTGGCTGCCGGTCGCTGCGTGCGCGAGCGCCCTAAAAATTTTCTTTTTTATTTCACTGTATCCCAATTTTCATCCCAAGACCATTTTTTAAAAAACTTGATGGGATTATTTTAAGGTTTGTTTAGGATAAAAAAAAAGCCCCCAAGGATCCATAAAATATTTTTACAGAGTCCCAGGAGGCACAGAGGAATGGCTTTGCCAGATTTCAGCTTTTATTATTGGGCAGCGACCTTGCGCACGTTACACCATTGGCTGCATACAAATAATTCATCGGACATCCCAGAGCGGCTGAGACTTGAGAGCTCCTCCTGTGAACCATCATCTCTGGCTGCTTTGGTCTATACCTCCAGCGGCCCCGATTGCGCAGACTATAGTAGAAACCTTCTGGTGAAGACAACTCTTAAAATGTGGAACCAATGCAGACGCCATTTTGCCTACAGACATTCTCCTTGCAAGCTCCTATTTGTAAAAACCACATGTTTAAAGTGTCACTGGGGGATGGAGGGTTTGCTTTGTGGTCTGACCGAGGTGTAAATTCATTTAATGACCTGTACACTGAGGGTGTTTTCTCATCTTTCGAACAACTTGTATCTAAATATGGGATCCCTAAAACCCATTTTTTTCAGGTATTTACAGGTTCATTGCTTTGTCAGAGGGATGACTCCCCATTTTGCTTCTCAGCCTTTAATTTCATCTATTGACACTGTTTTGCATCCATCCCCAATTAAAAAAGGTGCCATTTCAAGTAGCTATGAAAGAATTCATTGAGTGCCCCATTTTCACACATCAGGTCTCTTTGGGAGCAAGGCATGTATCAGAAATTTACCCAGGACTTATGGGAGAATATACTCCTAGGGGTCCATTCCTCATCTATTAGTGCCAGGCATGGTCTTCTTCAGTGTAAGGTGCTGCATCATGCCCACTGGTCAAAATTGAAACTTTCTAAAATCTATCCAAACATCGATTCAGCCTGTGATAGGTGTAAACAAACTCCATTTCAATTCAATTTATTTATATAGCGCCAAATCACAACACAGGTCATCTCAAGGCACTTTACAGAAGAGAGTGGGTTTAGGCCACACTCTTAGTTTATAGAACCCAGCAGAGACCCCTAAGAGCAAGCACTGCGGTGACACAGGCGAGGAAAAACTTCCCTTTAACGGGCAGAAACCTCGGGAGGAACCATAGCTCATAGAGGATGGCCATCCGCTTCGACCGGCTGGGTTGAGTAGCTACATTCAAAAACAAACATACAAATACAACATTCAAAGCCAAACAGTCCAGTACCAAGCCTGGCCAGGCTGCGCATGCAAGCGAAGGCCTGGCAGGGGCAGCATTTCTAACTAAAGGCCTTATCAAAGAGAAAAGATTTCAACTTGATCTTGAATAAAGAGAGGGTGTCTGCCTCCCAAACTGAACTGGGAAGATGATTCCACAGGAAGGGAGCTTGATAGCTGAAAGCTCTAGCTACCAATCTACTTCTAGATACCTTGGGGACCACTAGTAGTTTGGATTTTTGGGAGCGCAGAGCTCTGGTTGGATGATAAGGAACTAAGAGTTCTTGCAGGTAAGAAGGAGCCATACCATTAAGAGCTTTATAGGTTAACAGCAATATCTTGAATTCAATTCTATGTTTTATTGGGAGCCAATGTAAAGAAGCTAAAACTGGAGTAATGTGATCTCTTCTCCCTGTTCTCATAAGGATACGTGCAGCTGCATTCTGAATGAGTTGGAGAAACTTTATGGACTTATTTGGGCAACCTGATAAAAGTGAGTTACAGTAGTCAAGTCTAGAGGTGATAAAGGCATGGACAAGTTTCTCTGCATCTTTATGAGACAGGATGGACCTAATTTTAGAAATATTACACTGATGGAAGAAGGCGGTCTTAATGGTTTGCTGTATATGAGAGTTGAAAGATACATCTTGGTCAAAGACAGCTCCAATATTCCTAATAGAAGATGTAGAAGCGAGTGCAATGCCATCTAGTGTTGTTATCTTGCTAAAAAGAGTACTTCTAGCATGTTTGGGGCCAAGGACGATGACTTCAGTTTTATCTGTATTCAGCAATAGAAAGTTGTAGTTCATCCAGGTTTTGATATCCTTAAGGCACTCCTGGAGTAAACCCAACTGGCTGGGATCATCTGGATTGATGGATAAATACAACTGAGTGTCGTTAGCATAACAATGAAAATGAATAGAATGATTCCTCATAATGTTTCCCAAAGGCAGCATGTATAATGTAAACAATACTGGTCCAAGTACTGATCCCTGCGGAACTCCATAGCTAACCGTGGTCTGAGTAGAGGACTTGCTATGGACATGAACAAACAGGGAACGATCTGATAGATAAGACTGGAACCATCTTAGCGTTGTTCCATTCAGGCCAATTTGCTGTTCAAGTCTCTCTAATAGAATATGGTGGTCAATGGTATCAAAGGCAGCGCTGAGGTCCAATAAA
The DNA here is from genome assembly GCA_020510985.1 of Pholidichthys leucotaenia. Classification (NCBI taxonomy): domain Eukaryota; kingdom Metazoa; phylum Chordata; class Actinopteri; order Cichliformes; family Pholidichthyidae; genus Pholidichthys; species Pholidichthys leucotaenia. The sequence goes on along the minus strand of CM035840.1, from coordinate 140,154,465 downwards.
ACAAGGACGGAGACAAGTCCTTTGTCAAATGCCATAAGGATGTCATCAGTAACTTTCACTAAGGCTGTCTCTGTGCTGTGATGTTTCCTAAAACCTGACTGAAATTTCTCAAATACAGAATTTTTTTCTAAAAAGGTGCATAGTTGATTGGTGACTACTTTTTCGAGGATCTTGGAAAAGTAGGGGAGGTTAGATATTGGTCTATAATTGGCCAAAATCCCAGAATCAAGCGAAGGTTTTTTAAGTAGAGGTTTAATTACTGCCACTTTAAATGACTGCGGTACATGTCCTGTCAATAGGGATGTATTAATTATATTCAAAAGAGATGGACTAATCAGAGATAGCGATTCCTTCACTAGTCTAGCGGGGATTGGTGTCATGTTCGCTGCATAAACTGCAGCGAGCATATGAATTGGCAGCAAACCCAAGATGCAGAGTAAGTAACGTGTTTATTTAAAGTGGGAAAATGTACAAAATGTCCAAATAACAGTCACAGTGAAAAAGGGGAAGACACTCGGCTACAAGCTTTGTTGGCTCAAGGGAATGCCTAACACGCTCCAAGCAACAGGAGCGGAGAAAAAAGGCACATAAGGAAGACTTACAAATGCATAGGAGCGGAAAGGCTCTGGAGCGACTACACAGTTAAGTCCAGGGGAAAACCAACAGATGCGAGCCTGGATGTCCAACGTTGACATTCTTTAAGCTGCCACGCCGACTCATCGTACTGCCTCACTATTTGTACAAAACCACTAACAATGGCAAATTGCCCCAGCCGTGTAGCAACAGGTGTATGAATGAGTAGCAATCAGTGTGTGTGCATGTATGGGTATGTGTGCGTGCATGAGTGTGTGAGTGTGTATGTGGTGATGAGAAGAATCCGGTGAATGTCTGGTAAGAGGAGGAGGCATGGCTGTAGGACTGTCAGAGAGCAAGGCTCAATCTGGCAGCTGGAAATAATAAATAGTAATCAAAACCTACAGCCACAGGTCATGGATGGGGTCACGACCCCGAACATGACAACTGGATCTAAAAGACAGGTAGTTGATTTAGAGGCTGACATTATTAGGGCTAGATCAGAATGATTAATACGAGAAAATTTAGAAAAGTGGAGTTCTAAGCCTGTGGGCACAGCAGTGTTGGGTAGAGGCTTGGTATTTTTAGGGGGGCTATTTTTTGGAATATTAGTCCTAATACTGACAATTTTATCATTAAAAAAATTCAAAAAGTTGTCAGCACTAAGAGTTGGAGGGATGTAGGGATCTATGGCATTTTGGCTCTTGGTTAGCTGAGCCACAGTGTTAAAGAGAAATCTATGGCTGTTTTTATTTTCTTCTATCAAGGATGAATAGTACTGTCGCCTAGCACTACGGAGAGATTTCTTATATCAGAATCAGAATCAGAATCAGCTTATAGGTGGTAAGGCTGACATTCTAGGCTGAACAAGATTTTTCTGTGTTATTTGCACGCCAAAGCCTTTCACAGGATCTAACTTTCTGTTTTAACTTACGGGTGTGGGAGTTGTACCATGAAGCTAGTCTCCTATTTTTAATAGTTTTCTTTTTAAGAGGGGCTATGGAGTCAAGTGTTGACTGCAGTGAGGCTGCAGTACTACCAACTAAAAGGTCTAATTCTAATGGATTCAAGTAGTCAGTGCTGTCTGCTATATTGAGACATGGTAATACAGTAAGTGCTGAAGGGATTAATTCTTTAAAGCGAGCCATAACACTAACAGATAAGTATCTGGTAACTATACTTCTGCTTGATGCTGTGAAATCGGATAGTACAAATTTGAACGTTATCAAATAGTGGTCAGTCAGTGTAGGATTTTGAGGGATGACAAGCAGCTCATCATTTTCTACACCGTTGGCCAAGACCAGGTCAAGGGTGTGATTATGATGATGGGTTGGTTTACTAACACACTGAGAAAAACCAGCTGAATTTAAGAGGGAGAGAAATGCTACAATATGACTATCATTATCAACATCTATATGAATATTAAAGTCACCAGCTATGATAATCTTGTCTGAACTAAGAACTAAGTTTGTTAAGAACTCAGAGAATTCAGACATAAATTCAGCAAAAGAAGCACTGGGAGGGCAATATACAGTGGTAAATAAAATAGGCTGCTCTGACCTCCAGGATGGATGTGCTAAGCTAAAAATTAGGCATTCAAAAGAGTTATAATTTGAGTTTAGCTTAGGCTGAGGGTTCATTGGTAATGTGGATTCATATATTATCCCGACACCACCACCTTGGCCAGTGTTTCTAGGAATATGAATATTGCTATAGCTGGGGGGGGGGGGGCTCATTGATACTAACGAAATCATTGGGGCATAACCATGTTTCTGTCAGACAGAGTATATTTATATTTATATTATAATCCGTGATCATGTCATTAATTAAGGTCACTTTATCTGACAGAGATCTTATATTCAGCAGTCCGCATTTAATTATTTTATTTAACTGTGGTAAATTAGTGGTTTTAATCTTTATCAAGTTATGTTGTATTTGTCTTGGGTTATAATGTTTTGGGTAAAGGGAGACAGACAATCTCTATGAAGTTATGAACTGAAGACTGATCTAAACAGCGGGAATTATTTGGATTAATAGGATTAATATGAGAAGTGGAAACAAAGAAGGGCTGGTTGGCAGACCCAGATACTTTGGGGTGAGTTAACACACCAGCTTTCAGTCACTGTACTAAAAAATGCTGAATGGAATAAAAGATTGTCCCTTAGAACACGTGTACCGAGTCTATTTGGATGGATGCCATCTGGCCTCATAAATGATGGGCGGTTCCAGAACAGGCTGAAATTGTCTATAAAACCAATATTAAAAGTAGGTCATGTTGAACACAACCAGGTACTAAGGCTAAGAGTTCTGCTAAAATAATTGCAACCTTTTCTAAAAGGCGCAAGTGGTCCAGAAATAAACACACGTCAGCCACAGTTCTTAAGAGTGGACAGAAGGCTCCTGAAGTCTCTCTTTAAGATCTCAGATGCTTCATCTGGGATGTTGTTGCATCCAACATGCACAATGACAGTTTTAGTGTGGGGCTATTCATTTAATAGGTCAGGGGTAAGAGCCTCAATGTCTGACACTTTAGCCCCAGGAAAAAATTTTGTAACACAGTACCTGCTTCTGACGTTCCTCATTATGGAATCACCTATTACCAGTGTCGTCTGGGGGGACTTTGTCGGTGGCTTCTGAAATGGTGGATAGTTTTGCCGTTGTTGCTGCAGTGGCGGCGGGGTGCCGGTGTGGGGGTGATGCAGGGGGTTGCACTCTCTTCTTTTTGGAGCTTGTGTAAAGTTTGGCACACCTAAGGTAGTTTTGATCTGGGGCTTGCGGGTTTGGGCTACTGCTGAAGGAGGAGGGGCGGCTATGGGAGGAAGATCAATGTCCAGGTGGGGGAAATCTTCCAGGGAAAGGATGTTGAATCTGTTTTCCAGCAAAAGGGAAAGGGAGGAGGTGTGGCCATGTCTGGTCAATCCCCGACGTTTGCTATTGGGCCCAACCATGGTCCAGGGTGCGCATTGAGGCTGTGAAGAACCACCCGGGGCTTTGGGTTTAGCTCCGAGCTGAAGCCAGTGTTTGGAGCTGGAATCCTGGACAGCTGAGGTGACCGGAGCAGGGGTGGAGGTGGATGGTGATATGCTAATTTCACCCAGGTAAGTAGCCATCTCTGCTAGCTGTGAGTCCGTCGCTGGCACCGATATCCATCCAAAAATGATAGTATCCAGATGTTTTTCAGCCTCCCGGATCTTATAGAGGTTAGAGAGTCTCAATTCCAACTCACAAACCTTCTTAGAGAGGGAAACACAGCTGACACAGGTTGGGGATAGAGCCATGGCTTTCCAGGCCACAAGTGGCTAGCTAGCTAGCTAAAACAGATGGGTTAGCCTAACCCGGTGAACAGCCCCGATCGGGGTCTGATTCACCTGTGAGCCAGTACGGGCTGTTGTATTTACTGAGCTAACACTAAGTAAAAAGTTAATGCCAGTAAAAGAGATAAAAATTTAAAACGGAGCTAATACAACAAAGAAAAACAGACAAGATAACCAGTACGTGTAGAAGTGACCAAGTTTACAAACAGACACCGACACATGCACAGTTGTGCAAATTTGGGGATGGCCCAGGCTCACTAATTCACGTGTTCTGGTCCTGTCCCTCCCTTTTTAATTACTGGGCGAGAATTTTTAGCACTCTGTCCAAGATACTACAAGTACACTTACACCCAACTCCCTTAATTGCTTTATTTGGGATTTCACCTGCTGAAATAACTTTGTCAAAACTCAAGGCAGATTTCTTGGCTTTTTTTTTTTTTTTAACCTTTGTTAGCCACACGATTGATTTTATTGAGGTGGAAATCACTCTCTCCTCCCTTATATGAGTCCTGGGTTAGAGATGGTCTTTACTTTAGTAAGTTGGAGAAGATAAAATATACTCTTCGTGGCTCAATTGTAAAGTTTTCCACAACATGGAAACCTCTCCTTAAGTATATAAAGATATCACAGTTCGTCGATATATCTCAGTGAAGCTGGCTGCCCCTTACCAAATATTTGTTTTTTTTCCCCTTTTTCTTTTTCCCTCTTTTGAATATGTTATGCTGTTTTATGGTGCTATTGATCTCGATGATGGTTTAGTATTGGGACCTTGTTTTTGGTGTTTTGGGTTTTGTTTACCACATTATTTCTGATGTTTGGGAAGACACTTTTGTGTCATATGTCTAAGCTCCAATGTCATCTCGGAGCTCAGACACAGGCTATTGTTGTATTTTGTTTCCCTGTTTTTGTCTGCTCTTATGTCTAGGTTTATCTGTGCTCCTGTGTTGCCCCTCTCTCTCTCCAGGCGCTCCCCACTGGCTGCTCACAGCCTGCCTCTGCTGCAAGCAGCTTGCAATTAGCTCACCTGCTGCTCAGCTCACACCTGTATTCATTTGTGTCAGTAGTTCACTTAGTATTTATACCCTGTCTGTTCACCTGGCATTTGTCGCAGCCACGCCAATGTTTGGGTTAGACTTAGTTCCATGGTCTGCTTTCCCCCTCCGTTCTCTCCAGAGCCTTCTCTGCTCTGCAGCTCCTCAGTGTAAGTTTGTTCTTGTCTGTCCTTGGATTTGTCTGCACAGTTTATGTTGGACTGTTATGCTTTCACCAATAAATTACCTCACTATGGTTAAGCGCCTGAACTTGTTTATTTGCCCCGGAGGGGCGTACATGACACTTTTGTATTTGATTCTTGACAGGTATTGTGGAAATCCCTGAAATTGGCTTTGTATTGTGGGTTGTAAAAAGACTTTGGAAAAAAAACAAACAAATGCTGGCATATGCCAAAATTTTCACTTTTGACCGTATGCATCGTGTATCCATAACGAGTTGGATGTATACACAACGTATTAGTAACTTATATAGAATATTTCCATAGCTTATAAATAACTTGACCAATGAATGCTTAGTGTGTTGCCAACTTTCACAGCTTATGTACAACAATAGTCTAACTTACGCATAACTTATGCATAGCTGATCCTAACTTCTGCATAGCATGGTCATGCCAAACTACTGTAGTCTCCCGATCCATGAATCCTAGGTATGCGAGAGATCATCTCTGTTCAATTGAAATGATTCTCCCCTCCAAAGACCATGGCGGGGGGCATGACCGACCTAGCAGGTCTGCCAAATCTGTCAGGTCAATAACGCTGCCTAAAACAGCTGACGTGACACTCAGGAATGTCAGATCACAGTTGTCACAACCTGGCTCAAAGGCATGGGAACTGATGGCGATAAAATGTTTATTTTCAATAAAGTAAAAAAAAACAAGATAATGCATGGAGTGTGCTTTTGCCGGGAGCATCATCATCATCATCACATACTGGAGTCAGTTTGTCTTGGCCTGTCGTTGCCACTGATGATACCTCTATCTGCCAAGAATGTGTCGCTAGTCCAGCAAACGCTAGTGGTACTCAAATACTTTGCAAGCAGTTTCATGAAATGGTCAGTCAGAAAGCAACTCATACCACCTCGCACATCGCCCAGGTTAACAAGGTCAGGAGTTCCTGGCAGCGGAAGACGAATTACAGAGCTGCGTGGAGGAATCTGATCAGGCCGGGAGCAGCAAACAGCTGGAAAACAGCTGAGATCTGTGCTTCGGACGATCAGCTGATTGGATCCTCCTTCTCTGGTGTTCTGACATTTTGGCATATCTATCAGAACAACACTGGACAGCTGATGGCACAGAATGCAGTCAAAGGTAAAAAACATGGCAAGGAGGGCTAAACAGGGATTTGAATCTTTATCCTGTAGCTTGAAAGTGCTAGGATACATCCCTGACAGGTCCCGTTATACGAAAAAGTATGTGTGTTTAGCTCTCTGTGTGTGTATGCACTGCAGGCAGCAGCTGAGCTCTGTACAGGTTTTTCCTGTGAACCAACGCTGCAAATACGCCATTATAGGGTAGCTGTAAGTTAGAAACCCATTAAGTTACACAAAGGTTCAAAGAACATTACTCATACAGTGGTATAAAAAAGTGTTTGCTCCCTTCCGGATTTCTCATTTTTTGTATGTTTGTCACACTTAAATGTTTCAGATCATCAAACAAATTTAAATATTAGACAAAGATAACACAAGTAAACACAAAATGCAGTTTTTATATGAAGGTGTTTATTATTAAGGGAAAAAAAAATCCAAACCTACATGGCCCTGTGTGAAACAGTGATTGCCCCCTAAACCTAATAACTGGTTGGGCCACCCTTAGCAGCAACAACTGCAATCAAGCATTTACGATAACTGGCAATGAGTCTTTTACAGTGCTGTGGAGGAATTTTGGCCCACTCATCTTTGCAGAATTGTTGTAATTCAGCCACACTGGAGGGTTTTCGAGCATGGAGCGTCTTTTTAAGGTCATGCCACAGCATCTCAATTGGATTCAGGTCAGGACTTTGATTAGGCCATTCCAAAGTCTTCATTTTGTTTTTCTTACGCCATTCAGAGGTGGACTTGCTGGTGTGTTTTGGATCTTTGTCCTGCTGCAGAAGCCAAGTGCGCTTCAGCTTGAGGTCATGAACAGATGGCCAAACATTCTCCTTCAGGACCTGAAGCAGCAAAACAGCCCCAGACCATCACACTACCACCACCATATTTTACTGTTTGTATGATGTTCCTTTTCTGAAATGCTGTGTTACTTTTACGCCGGATGTAATGGGACACAAATCTTGGGGATCATCAAGATGTTTTCTGGCAAAACTGAGACGAGCCTTTATGTTCTTTTTGCTCAGCCGTAGTTTTTGTCTTGGAACTCTGCCATGCAGGCCATTTTTGCCCAGTCTCTTTCTTGTGGTGGAATCTGGAGTGAGGCCTGCAGTTCTTTGGATGTTGTTGTGGGGTCTTTTGTGACCTCTTGGATGAGTTGTTGCTGTGCTCTTGGGGTAATTTTGGTCGGCTGGCCACTCCTTTGAAGGTTCACCACTGTTGCTTGTTTTTGCCATTTGTGAATACTGGCTCTCACTGTGGTTCGCTGTAGTCCCATAGCTTTAGAAATAAAGAGTTTGTTTGCAAAAATCGATAAATGCCACTTCCAAGAAAATTTCCCTCTGTGCAACAAACTGTTCACATTACCTGCTTATAGAAGTTCAAACTGAGCTTTCTAAAAATCTGCTACTCCGCTGTTATATACACTACGAAGTTCATGTTTTTTTCAAAAGCCAATTAACGCTGGGACCCTGTTTTTACAAAACCAGATAACTCCACACATGGCAAATCAGTGCTTGGTATTTGGGTGACATGACTCAATGGCGCAGCGAGGATCAGCCAATCACAGGTCTAGAGACTGAGACCAGCCAATCATGTGTCTATCTGCTGCGGCAGCGTTCTACAGAGACCCTTATTTGGGTCTGTTCGCTTTGTGTGATTTTCCTGCCATTTTTTTTTTTTTTTTTTACAATTTTATTGCATTTTATGTCAAATATCGATAATTTTGATGAAGCAGATGAACCAGTGATGCGTTCACCAGATAAACTAGCATGGTTTTCAAAAACATGTCTGTTTTTGCAAAAGTATGTGTTGTGGACTTATCTGTTTTTGTACTCATAAATTGCCAAAAAATAACGATGAGTTGATGTTCAATTTTTTGCTTTATTATGTCTGAGATACTCATATTTCAAGTGACCATGTCTTAGAAGCTGAATTGGAAATACTAACACATATAAACCAACAGTTGAAAAAGCTGTTTTTCTCATGATGAAACCAATTGGACTAAACTGTTTTTGCAAACAAACTCTTCAAATGGCTTTATAACCTTTTCCAGACTGATAGATCTCAATTACTTTGTTTCTCATTTGTTCTTGAATTTCTTTGGATCACAGCATGATGTCTAGCTTTTGAGGATCTTTTGGTCTATTTCACTTTGTCAGGCAAGTCCTATTGAAGTGATTTCTTGATTGAGAGCAGGTGTGGCAGTAATCAGGCCTGGGTGTGCCTAGAGAAATTGAACTCAGCTTTCCAAAGATGTGATAAACCACAGTTAATTTATATTTTAACGGTGTGTGTGTGTGTGTGTGGGGGGTGGTAATCACTTTTTCACACAGGGCCATGGAGGTTTGGATTTTTTTTTTACCCTTAATAATAAACACCTTCATTTAAAAATTGCATTTTGTGTTTACTTGTGTTATCTTTTTCTAATATTTCAATTTGTTTGATGATCTGAAACATTTAAGTGTGACATACAAAAAAGTGAGAAATCAGGAAGGGGGCAAACACTTTTTCACACCACTGTATGTTAAATAGCATTCACTTATATAGCACTTTTTCTCATCTCTTGATGACTAAAGCACTTTACAGATCCTGCTATCCACCCATTCACGGTGGCAGAGCTGCCATACACAGGCGCTGACTGGACCTACAAGGAGCAACTGGGGGTTCAGTGTCTTGCTCAAGGACACTTCAACATGCAGACTGCAGACATAGTAGGAATCAAACCCCTGACCCTCCGATTGGTAGTCGGAGGGTAGTCGGAGGGTAGTCACTACACCTGCACCACAGCCGCAGGTGTAGTGTTAGAAATAAGTTTTGGGTAGGCTAGATATTTATCTCAACGTATTTTGACTTATGAGTAACTTGTGAGTCACTTACAAGTAACGTGTGAACAAACGCATAACTTCCCTACAACTATGTATGCCCCACTTATGCGAGATATTTCAGCCATACGCTGGATACGTAAATTTTCAGAGGAGCTCGCCGTACAACCCCGTATACCAGCGTGCTTCAGCATGCTCTTAACTTATACAAAACTTACCTATAACTGATTCCACGTACACTAGCCTATTCTCCAAATTTTTCATATGTTTGGCAAACGCTGCCAATATCGTTTAGGTATGACAATGTCTTCACTTAATTAGGCAGAAAATCGAGGTGTTGTTTGGGTGAGCTGTGCAACATTTCTTCTCTTATTATATTGATGCTTGATGTAAAGCACTTGCAGCGTTGTTCCCCTTACATGCAGGGTTCACTTACTGTAATTCTCTCATGTCTACATTTGTTTTGAAACAGGAAATGTATGGATAAAAAAGGAGTAAAATGAATGAAGTCAGAGTATTATGTCTGTAATTGAGGGTGAATGACGAGGCTTAAGGTGAAACTGAACAAGACTTTATAATAGACTCACGGGTTATACAGAAGCGCTCCTGCTAGGCTGAGAGGTGGTCAAAGAGCCCGACCCCCCCTTCCTCACAGCCATTTTATACCCCAGGTGGTGGCAGAACCGGAAGTCGAAGCCACCACCCGTGTCACACAATAATAAGTCCTAAGAACAACACTACACCCCCCCCCCCCCTTCAAAAAGGTCCAAAACACACATACAATCAAGACCCTCCCCAATTTAGAACTCGAATCACACACTAAAAGTGAACAGAAATATCAGGACCTACCACATTCATTCAAAACAACTAAGGCTAGGGGGAGACAGGTGGACTACCGTCCCACCCTCACATGGCTAGATGGATTATTCTGCCCTCTCTGCTAGAATATAGTCCTTTAAACATAAAATCACCGTACTCCTAAAATAAATAATATAAAACAATCCCCATAACAGAACATATATACAAACTAGCAGATCCCATAAACAACTTGGATAATTCTCATTTCAACACCATGCATCAAACACTTTCAGTATAACTGCTATAACCCGGGCAATTTACATACTAACAACATGTATTGAACACATTGCCACCCAACCATCAGTCTGCCCCAGTAGACCCCCGGAAAAACATCAGACGGCTCCCATCCGGAGCACCTTCTTCTCTTCACACCCAGGGGTGGCCTGTGCCGCTGTACAAACACCTCCTTCTCCAGCTTGGCGCACCGCAGCTCGTTGGGATGCTGCCAAGAGCCATCAGACAGCTGAAGGTAGCCATCCTCCCGAACGGCCACCACCTGCAGCCGCCCCTGGTTCTCCTGTTGCTTGCACTTTCTACAAACAAATGAATGCAAAAGACGCAATAGACTTACACAATGGTCCCCTCCAGTATATACAACTAGGACAGTATCGGTCGCTACGGAGGGTGACAATATGTATGGGTACATATTCATACTATGTAGGATAACTAAGTAGACGGTTATACTGTTTATTCCATCTCACTACAATGCTCCTCACTTTGTATATATATTTATACAGTATATTGATGTGTATGTACGGTGGGGCAAAAAAGTATTTAGTCAGCTGCCAATTGTGCAAGTTCTCCCACTTAAAAGATGAGAGAGGTCTCCAATTTTCATCATAGGTATACCTCAACTATGAGAGACAAAATGAGAAAAAAAAAATCCAGAAAATCACATTGAAGGATTTTTAATGAATTAATTGGTAAATTCCTCAGTAAAATAAATATTTGGTCACCTATAAACAAGCAAGATTTCTGGCTCTCCCAGACCTGAAACTTCTTCTTTAAGAGGCTCCTCTGTCCTCCACTCATTACCTGTATTAATGGCACCTGTTTGAACTCGTTATCAGTATAAAAGACACCTGTCCACAACCTCAAACAGTCAAGACTCCAAACTCCACCATGGCCAAGACCAAAGAGCTGTCAAAGGACACCAGAAACAAAATTGTAGACCTGCACCAGGCTGGGAAGACTGAATCTGCAATAGGTAAGCAGCTTGGTGTGAAGAAATCAACTGCGGGAGCAATTATTAGAAAATGGAAGACATAGAAGACCACTGATGAACTAACTTTATCTGCAGCTCCACGCAAGATCTCACTCCGTGGGGTCAAAGTTATCACGAGAACGGTGAGCAAAAATCCCAGAACCACATGGGGGACCTAGTGAATGACCTGCAGAGAGCTGGGACCAAAGTAACAAAGGCTACATCAGAAACACACTACGCCGCCAGGGACTCAAATCCTGCAGTGCCAGACGTGTCCCCGTGCTTAAGCCAGTGCATGTCCAGGCCCGTCTGAAGTTTGCTAGAGAGCATTTGGATGATCCAGAAGAGGACTGGGAGAATGTCATATGGTCAGATGAAACCAAAATAGAACTTTCTGGTAAAAACTCAACTTGTCGTGTTTGGAGGAGAAAGAACACCATACCTACTGTGAAGCATGGGGGTGGAAACATCATACTTTGGGGCTGTTTTTCTGCAAAGGGACCAGGACGACTGATCCGTGTAAAGGAAAGAATGAATAGGGCCATGTATCGTGAGATTTTGAGTGAAAACCTCCTTCCACCAGCAAGGGCATTGAAGATGAAACGTGGCTGGGTCTTTCAGCATGACAATGATCCCAAACACACCACCCGGGCAACGAAGGAGTGGCTTCGTAAGAAGCATTTCAAGGTCCTGGAGTGGCCTAGCCAGTCTCCAGATCTCAACCCCATAGAAAATCTTTGGAGGGAGTTGAAAGTCTGTGTTGCCCAGCAACAGCCCCAAAACATCACTGCTCTAGAGGAGATCTGCATGGAGGAATGGGCCAAAATACCAGCAACAGTGTGTGAAAACCTTGTGAAGACTTACAGAAAACGTTTGACCTCTGTCATTGCCAACAAAGGGTATATAACAAAGTATTGAGATGAACTTTTATTGACCAAATACTTATTTTACCGAGGAATTTACCAATTAATTCATTAAAAATCCTTCAATGTGATTTTCTGGATTTTTTTTTCTTATTTTGTCTCTCATAGTTGAGGTATACCTATGATGAAAATTGGAGACCTCTCTCATCTTTTAAGTGGGAGAACTTGCACAATTGGTGGCTGACTAAATACTTTTTTACCCCACTGTATGTATATCCACTGCTCTTATTTATATCTTCCGTATCTTCTTAATTATTGCTCTGAGTGTTGCTATCCCTGTGCTGTTGCAATCCTGGAATTTCCCCATTGTGGGACTAATAAAGGCTTATCTTATCTTAAACTCCTCTTGACCGGGCCTCATCTCTGGGTCGGGCCACATCAGCGACCCCTAGAGGAGCCCGACTTGGCTTCCAGTGTCCCTGAGTGGCACGTCGTTTTACTGTGCCAGCCGGTCCTGCCCCGCTCCCTTTCATTTCAGACTCTGGCAAAGCCGTTGTGACCCCTTGCTTCTCGGTACCTCCCAGCCGAACTCCGGAAGCAGAGTGGGTCAGCCACTTGGCTCCACCCGCCGTCACGGGCGTCCCATTGCGTCACCCAGTTCCCTCAGCTAGGGTTACTGGGGCACTGACAGGGGACCCTCCCGCGATGGCCCTGGGTGGGGTTGGTTCTGCTCATCTTCCAGAATACTAGGCCAAGGTTCGTCCCATACAGCATCATCCACCACTCGCGGAACCGGCCAGTCCCACAAGCCACAGCCCAACCACTCTTCTCCAACACCGCTGTTGATCGAAAAGCCCAGTCCATAAAAAAGGTCACAGCCCATAATATTCTCGCAATCGGTGGTCACCACTAACTGCAGGTTGGACACCTCCGCTGATTTGTACCTAGCCGTCAGTTCCACCGAACCCACAATGGCTAGCCTTTTTCCTCCATACCCACACAATGGCACTGAATGACCTCTCACTCAGTAGTATGGGAAGAAACTCCTCACGGTAGGCCAATTCAACATGGACCTCACTGCGTCCATGTCAATCAGCAGCGGCACCTCCACTCAGTCCAGCTTCACCATACAGTATGTATGGCCATAGGTGTTCGGACAGACGGTGTGGATAACCGTAGTTGTTGGAGCACGGGTGTCCACTTTGTATCGCTGTTCCCCTCGCTTGAACCTATTACAAGCCCTGGCAAAATGATACAGAAGTCCACACTTGCTGCAGCGTTTTCCTCTTGCCAGACACTCTCTTGCCTTATAACGGTGCTTAGTGGACCCACAACCCAAACACCTGGGCGATCCCGGGGCGGACCTTATTTTCACAGCCGTAGCGCTTCCTCCTTCTCCTGCTCACTGTCATCGCTATCCAGGTCCACAGCCTGTGCCATTGATTGTGATTCAGAGCGGTGCAGCGTAGCTCTCTAACCGAGGTCACGTGATTGACTATCCGCTGTTTCACACTGCTGAGCTATCTCGATGGACTTGGATAACGTCAGCTCGCCCAAGTATGTAAGGAGTTCCACCAACTGGTCGCGGACCATCTCTTCCTCCAACGCTCCAAACTGACAGTCTCTGGCCAGCTGGCGTAAGTCTGTTACAAACCGCTGCACCGACTCGCCAGTCCACTGGCGGCACTGTCGAAGCTGGCTCCTCCGGACGATGATATTTTCCGGGGTGCGAAAATGTTGCGCCATTAGCTCAACAGTGTCCTCAAAGCTATCGCTAGCTCCCAAGGTAGCAAGGATACGCTGTCCTTCCATACCCAAACTATGAACCAATATTGCCAGAGCCCATATCTTCTTCAGTTCACCAAGGTTCAGAGCCAAGTAATTTTGGGATGTGGTGAACCATCTCACCCAAGGGACCAGTGGCTCGCCGGGAAGCTCCAGAAATGGCCGAATGATAGTGACTCCCGTGTCCATGTTTTTTTACCCTCATCGCCAAATGTTATGTCTGTAATTGAGGGTGAATAACGAGACTTAAGGTGGAACTGAACAAGACTTAATTATAGACTCACGGGTTATACAGAAGCACTCCCGCTAGGCTGAGAGGTGGTCAAAGAGACCGCCCCCCTTCCTCACAGCCCTCTTATACCCTGGGTGGTGGCGGAACTGGAAGGTGAAGCCACCACCCATGTCACACAATAATAAGTCCTAAGAACAACACTACACAGAGTAGGTCATTTATGGATATTTTATACAGAGCAGAGTTAGTTATTAGATTCAGCTGCCGTGGGTCTGTATATATGTAGGAATTATTTATTAGCTTAGGGCTAAAATATGAATAATGTAGAGATATGCCTGTGTGTGTGGGGGGGGGAAGAGAGAAATAAAACTCATTCTTATTGAAGCATGTGGCGTTAATTTTCTGCCAGTCTGAATGGATGAATAAGGGATGTAATGGTAAACAGGCAGATGCAGTTCTCTTCACGTAAATGAATGCGGGCTAATTTAAAGTCCATGGTGCTTGTACATTTTACTGGGACCTGCAGCCTGTTAATTCTGTCCAGTGCAGAGATCTAGTTTCATCTTTCATTATGACTAACTGAACTTCTCCCTTTGGTTTTCTGTGTAAATTGCAGTGTTCAGAAGCTCAGCGAGTTTTTCTCAAGTGATGAGATCGGAGACGAGCAGGAGCCCAAAGCAACGCTAACCTCTGGCTCCAGCAATCACAATCAAAATCGGTACCAGGCTGTGGTAAGTGCATGCATGCTTGGTTGGTTTGATTGTGACAATGTGAGGAACCTACATCTAGGCTCCCTCTCTGACATTTAAACCATGTCTTCTTCCACCTTCATCATCCTTCTCGCCATTAACCCCTTTGTCCTTTTGTGCTGAATGTTACACAACCCTCCTCTAGTCATCCTCTAAACCTTTCCCTTTGTCCTCCTCCTCCTCCACTTTGCCTCGATTCCTGCAGCCCTTAAAGGTGGTAAACCGGAAGCGCACCCAGAGAGACGACTGGAACAACTTCGGCACACAGGGGAACCACGAAGGCGATGGGCCATTCTCCCTGGATGTGGACGAGGACACCTGTATCAAGGTGAGAAAGTCAGCCAAACAGACTGATGTGTCATCGTCCTGACATCACAGTAATTCGTGGTGGCATCACCCAATCTGGAAAGCCTGAACTCACAATATTCCTTTAGAAAAATGTTACTCAGTGTTATTATCACCTTTAATGATTCTCACTTTTGGGATTGAACTTTTAAAGAAGGTTTGGCTGTGAATTTTACCGGTGTTTTAGGTGAAAATCACTGGAAATGTAAGGAGTTAACTGATAGCTTCTGTACTGCCTTCAAAATAGGACAAAATGACAAGAACTGACCTGTTTGATTTATTGCATTATTGTGCTGAAGTGCATGAGCTGCTAATGAGCTATATCTTAATTTAGGTCTTCCTCCTGTTGTTTTGTCCTGAATGTCTGTTGTCTCCATAAAGGAAGTAACATTATTATTGTTGTTTGTTTTTCTATTAGCAGGATTACGCAAAAAGTACGAGATAGATTTTGAATGGGTTTTCATCAGAAATGACCAATGGACCATGGATGAACCCGTATGTTATGGGGTAGATCTGGATCAATCCATGCAGTTTTGGTCACTTTTTCACTTTTTTAATATTGCAAGAGAGGGCTTTATTAATTTTTTTTTTGCTAATATCATGACATATAATATTCAACCCCTTTCCATGGATTGCCACCGTCTAGTCGTGGAGGGGTTTGTGTGCCCTAATGATCACAGGAGCTATGTTGTTGGGAGCAACTTGCCCCTGGTAGGGTCTACCAAGACATATTGGTCCTGGGTGAAGGGCCAGACCAAGAGTGGTCCAGTGGATCCCGAAAAAGTCACGAGGACCCAGTGTGCCCAAAGGAGCCACAGAGGTCTGTCCACCAGTGGGCTCACCACCTGCAGGAGGGATCATGGTGCTATGTAAACCAGGTGGCAGTCTGCACTTCTCTGATTAGACTGCTTAGACCCCCACAACCCAGACCCTTGGATAAGTGGTAGAAGATGGATGGATGGATGGAAATTGCAAAGGCTCTGTCAGTTGATACACTTTAATCACTTTCTTATGAGTGGACAAACAGCCTTGGTGGAAGTGTGCTCTAGTTGTTTTGTGTGATTCTACTGATCACTGCTCTGTAGGTATTACTGTTACTCCACGTGGTTCTTCACAATATTATACTGTGTGTGCGTGTGCGTGTGTGTGTGTTTGGGCTGATATTGACACTGACTTGTTGGTTCCTTTGTTTTTCTTGTCATTTTCATTGTCAGGGAGACAAATAAATATGCATTATGAAAAATAACTGAACTGAAATACTTCAAAAACTATTCAGTCTTAGATGTTTTCTGAATTTCCAGCTGTAGTCGGGGCAAAATCATTGCTACAAAACTACACACCAGAAAAATATTGGCCACTGCTGATATCCTATTTTGCCAATAGCCAGTGTTAGTCCATAAGAAATCTGTGCGTGCCTAATATACTATATATATTTCACACTTCTCATTCAGCCTATATTAAAAATCTGTGTGCAGTGTCCCAATTCAGAATTGAGCGAAGTGCTTGAGTTTTCATCACACAGTCACAGACAACATTTTTGACACCGCTCATTAGACCTTGGCTGAACGCATAATGGTGTGTCTCTGCACTTCATAAATTTGCACTAATTTGCCTAAAAGCAGTACTGTTTGATTTGTTTTTAATATGTGGAAGTGTGTGCATGGCTCTCGTCTTGTCAATAGTCTTGTCTCGTGCCGTATTTCTCAGCTGTGTCAATAAATTTCTCTCATTTAAAATGTTCTTTTGCATATTAGCACCACTGGATGTTTTTCCACCACCACCACCATGGCATGAATATGAATGAGGAAACTTAAATGTTATAGCCTTGTGGCCACTATGAATCACCTCAGAGATGACGGTGTGTTTACTGTTCATTTGCTAGCATGATGAGCTCATCTTTTCAATTCTGCACATTTTCAGATAACCAGTGGCTATTTCACCTGGGTTGATGGACCACCGACACTTTCTAATGTGGACATCAAGATTCCCTTTGGTGAGCCTCAGGCACTCACTACTGTTGGCCTCGTTTTAATTCTCTCGGCAATCATTCACTTGCATTATAAATGGCTCTTCTAGGTAAGCTGACTATGATTGTGGGCCAGGTGGGCTGCGGGAAGTCATCTCTGCTACTGGCAGCACTGGGAGAGATGCAGAGAGTTTCAGGAACAGTCATTTGGAACAGGTGAGCATTGTTTTAGACTGAGTAGATTGCCGCTTATCAAAAATAAAGCGATAATTGGCTCTGAAGATTCTGAGGAATTGACTGGGATATTGCTTCATCAGTGGGTGACAGATGCACAGAGTAGGTCGGCACTTAAGGTTCGTGCTAAAAGCTAACAATTAACAAGAAAAGGTCTCTGCTCGAAATAGCAGGAGCAGGAATCTTTTATCATTTGCAATCTGCTAAAAGAAGGCTGTAAGAGGTTTGGTGCTGCCATTATCTGATTATGACCCTTCAACAGAGTGCAGGTGCCACTCAGTCAAAAGTATAAAACAGAGGTCACACAGTGCATCAATCCCCATCTTCTTATCCATTCAATTACAAAGACAACTGACAAATGTGCCAATAGGGAAACATGTGCAACTGGTGCATCCCATTCACTTCATTCTACAAATGAAGATCAACCCTGAGGTGAACAATTTATTTTAAGTAATGTCGTCTCCTCAGAGACCAGGGACAATCTGGTCAATGTTAAGGCAATTTTTCCTTCCTCCTGATCAGCTTGTGACCTCAGATTTCTGAGCCTGTCTGGTAGTATTATGTTTTCGTGCAATGATGATCTCTGAATCCCTGACAAAACCCCAAACCCTTTCACCATGACGCAGCGTTATTACATAACAGGATGGGTAGGTCAGTGAAACAGATCTGATATTGCAGCCTGTACTTTTTTATGGTTGGATGATGCTGTGTGGGGGAATGTGGGCAGTTTTCATGCACCACTGACCCAAATTTACTCAGCCACATTTGAAAAAAAAAAAAAAAATCCCAGGAGCTTTGCTGTGGCTGCAGGCTACTTCGGAACACACCTGGGTTTGTCATCCTGTAACCCGACACGTTATTTTTCACGTGAATTACATTATAATGTCAGAAAGCATATTTATTAGGTGAATGATTTTAGCCATTTTTGGCCCAGAGTGTCTAATCAGTTTTGATCAGGGTGTCAGTTAAAAAAAAGGTAAAAGCATCAATAAAAAATTTAGTTCAGTAGTTGCACCGTGTACTTTGTGTTGTTGCTGAAAATGGTTTAATGCATGAAGCTTGAAGAAAGTGAAGGTGAAATTACAATATTCAATTATAAATTTCTATTAATAAGGTAAAGAATGAGTGTTTAATTTTGTGAAAACTGATTTTTAATTGGCAAAAATTACAGAAGTTGAGAAATCTCATTGTTAATCCTATGATATTTCAGATCATTTTGTCCATTTCAGTGAATGTGGGTTTTAAAACAGTGAGCTAAATGAAAAAATTATACATAGAACAATTTGACTTAAAGTTTCTGCCCCACTGTATATGGCTGGTTTAGCCTGAACTGGCACAGTCTCAACACGAGTCTGGTTTCCGCACCTGTTAAAGGAGAGACACTTGTGCGTGTATGTCTGCGTGCATATATATGAGAACGCGCGCAAAATAAGTGTGTGCATGTGAGTGGTTTGTCAGGAAACATACGAAGCGGAGGGCCGGTTGCAGCAGCTATCCCCCCGGGAACCCCGAGCAGGCAAGGCAGTGCCACCAGCCCCCACAGGGCACAAACATCCGAGGTCAGCAAACCCCAGGAAAGCAAGGCATCCGCCCCTGGAGGGACGATCAAGGGAGGCCAGGCTGCTTGGCGGCCAGCGCACCCCCAGCGGGGCCAACGCCCACCCCCGGGCCCCAGGCACCAGGAGGCCAGCGACCCCACCCCCCGGGGTGGAGACCGGCCTGCGCCACCCGGCGCAAGCCCCCCCCAGGCACCCCCACAGCGGGCACGCCCCAGCTCCTCTGTCACACACCCCAGGGACCCTCATGTCCAAAGAAGTCCCCCCTCCCAGGGGAGCCCACGTTGCCGAGAGGCACTACCCCCCTTAATCCAGCACCTCCCGACTTGCAGACACACCCCTCCTCACACCTTCACGCCCACATGCTCCCATGCGCACCCATTTGCACTAACTTCCTCTCACTCACCCAGACCGACCCATTCTCTCTCGCTCCTGTACCCATTCAAACTCGTCCCTCATTCACCCTTGTTTCATAAGGCGGCTGCAAAGCAGATGCAGCCAGCCTGAACATGCACCAGTGCCCGGCAGTGACCAGGGAGACCACCGGCGCAGGCCACAGAAGCAGACCCCCACCCCCGGCGTCCATCTGAGCGACCAATCAGCAGACCACCACAGGCGCCCCGAGATGCCACCCGACATGCAAAGCGCTGCACAAAACTGACCCACCATCACCACCTCACTCTCACTTACGCTCATATTCAGCCCCCTTCTCACTTCTTTGGTTGTATCTATATATTCAGTAGCACCCAGAGATTTTGACAACATGATAGGTCCCAGGCTCCCCACCAGGCCCCCACACCCCCAGCAGGAGCAGGGCAACAGGGGTGGGGGAAGACCCCCACCCTCCCTCCTCCCGCACAGAACATGGTGGGTGTGTGTCGGTTATATGATGTAATTGTGTGTAAATGTGTGGACTACCAAAGTGCAATTAAAACTGGGGGGATAGTGATTGGAGCACCGCTAGCCACTGCGATGGGCAGCAGGACCCCCATCCCCCCAAGCCCTCAGTGTCTAAAATGCAATTAAAATTGAGGTGAGTGCAGCCCCACCATGCAGCAAAGGTATCCCCTTCACCGACACAGTGCGGCACACCCTCACCCCAAAGCCCTAAATGTAACAAAAAGATGTATATTCCACCCAGAGTCAGGGGGAGGGGGAGGGTGGGAAATGAACTGGGAAGTAGGCGGTCTAAAAGCGAGGCCGTCCCCCCCCAGAAGCCAGCTTGCAGACTGGTTCATGAGGCCACCCACTGCCCCCAAATCCCAACCCAGGGTGAGGGCCACCAGTGGAAGCAGCCCAGGACCCACCAGTATCACGCCCCGGCGCTCCCAGCACCACTAACATGATGGGGCAGCCATACCAATTTCCACTCATTTTACACACACAACCATGGACAACAACAGTCACAATAGGGAACAATGGGCCGGACCCACACGGCACCCAACATGCCAGGCGACACCCCCGAGCGCCCATGCAGGCTGCCCTGCAACCACAGCCACCCCGGAGCAACCCGATGGAAACACGGCCATCTGCCCACGCCAATGGCCCCCCAACCACCCCCAAGCACCAACACACACCCGCCGCCAATGGCACCAGGGGCGATGAAACAAAGCGCCTCACCCCGCAACCCAACAGCAGGGCGGCCGGGACAAGCAGGCCCAAAACGCTAGCTCCTATGCCACTAGATGGACTGCCCAACCCCTGCCACCCAACAAAGTTCTCCTACCCATACACACATCCTCCACCCCCCAGACATCCACCCACAAGTAACCACTTTCATACACACATGTACCCCCACCCACCATCACACATGCCCACCTACACCCACACCTACACCCACACACAGCCCCATCCACTTCCGCATCTGCTCATACACAAGCCCCCACTCACACCCACTCACACACACACACACACACACACACACACACACACACACACACACACACACACACACACACAGACCCCAGTGGATGGGGAGGGCGACGCAGGATGCAGGCACCAACCCCAGGGTGCCACCAGGGCCCCAGGGAAAACACAACCCCGCCGCACAAAGATGCACCAGGGCCAACCTGCACCTCCGGCGCACACCTGACCCCAGCCCGGGGGGGGGGGGGGACACCCCCCCTCCAGCATCAGGGGCCCAGGGCCAGACCCAGACCCCCCCCTCCCCCCGGAGGGCCGAGGTCAGCCGGCCGGGGACCACAGCCCAACGCCCCCGGTCCACCCTGCAGCCCCCCCCCAACGCCCCCCCCCTTCCCCAGGGCAGACAAATGGCCACCCCGGAACAGGCCCCCCGGACACCCGCGGTCGGGGTGCAGCCAGCCACTAGAGGTGCCAAGGAGAGCGAGCCACCGCCCGCCACCCCTCAGATTATAGAATTAATAAGCGGGGACCAGAGAGAATTGAATTCTGCGAATTGATTATTTGAGGAGGCTGACATTCTCTCCAGGCTAATATAATCCAATAGTAAGTAATTATAATAAGTCATGCATAAGTTATTTCTTGATTTCCAATTCATGAGGATAGTTTTCTTTGCGATGCATAAGGCAGTGAGAACCATGTGTGACATCCTTGCATCTATATTTATTTCACTTAAATCACCTAATATGCAAAGTGTGGGTGAGGGTGGGACACTATACCCAAGCCATGCCGACAAGTCCTCACATGTCTTCTGCCAGAACTTTTGAACCGGTGCACAGGACCACATAGCATGCATGTTGCTGGTGCAGTGAGAGCAGATATTTGTGTGACTCAGGCCCATTTTGAACATCCTTTGTCCTGTGTAATGAATTTTATGTAGAACTTTATACTGTATAAGTTGTAAGTTAGAGTTTTTAGTCATCTTAAAAGTGTTTAAACATATTTGTGTCCAGAAACTTTCCTCCTTATTAATCGATAAATCTGTCTCCCATTTTGATATTGGAAGAGATACGGACTCATCCAGCTTTGATAATAGTCCATGTATTTTCCATATCAATTTAGGGGAACGGAGATTTAGAAACTCTGCCACCTTAACTGGTACCTCTAAATCTGTCTGATTAAGATTAAATCTTGCTTTTATTATGGATTTAAGCTGTTGATATTCAAAATACTTTTTATCACTGATGTCATACTGTGACACTAGTTCCTGAAATTGGATAAAATTTCCACCTTGAATAAGATGTTCTAAGTTATTTACAGTATTCCCTTCTCTTGCCATAGTGGAAATTTTAATGTCCTCTTTTGTTGCAAGATATCAGGATTATTCCAAATGGCGTGAGTTTACAGGGGACAAGTGAAGACCCCGTTATTTTTTAAAAATTTCCATCAAGCTGTCAGAGAGGAGCTGATATTAATACTTTTAAAACAGTCATTGTGTTTAGTACAGGGACTTATAAAAGGCAAGTCAGAGATATTTAGCAACCCACAGAGAGCCTGTTCAGCATCTAACCATGGGTTTCCTAGTGGGGTTGATTTTGTCCATTTTGAAACAAACTGCAGTCTATTGGCTAAAAAGTAATTAAAAAAAATTGGTAAATCTAAGCCTCCGCACTCTTTAGCTTTTTGGAGGGTTTTTAAACTAATCCGTGATGGTTTATCCTTCCATAAAAATTTACTTACATTTGAGTCTAGAGACTTAAACCAGGCCATTGATGGTTGGGTGGGAATCACTGAGAACAAATAGTTGATTTTAGGAAGGACCATCATTTTAACGGTTGAGACTCTTCCCATTAGTGATAAAGGTAGTGTCCTCCAGCGCGTAAGGTCATCTTGTATTGTTTTTAAAAGGGGAATGTGATTTAGTTGCAATAACTCTGAGAGCCTGGGGGAAATATCTATTCCTAAATATTTAATATTACCTGATTGTATTGGAATAGTAGATGTATTTGAGTAATTGCAGTTTATAGGTAGAACTATTGATTTTACCCCGTTAATAGAGTAGTCTGATAATGATGAAAATTTATCAATAAGCGCCACTGTCTGAAGAAGAGATCTTTGTGAGTTTTCAAGGAAAATCAATACATCATCAGCATGAAGACTTATCTTGTGTTCTTTTTCTCCAGTTTGAATACCTCTGATTTCAACATTTTGTCGTATGGCTGCTGCTAATGGTTCAATAAAGATGGTAAAAAGTGAGGATGAGAGTGGACACCCCTGCCTAGTACCTCTCTGGAGATTAAAGCTTCGGGAAGTCTGATCATTTGTTCAGACAGACGCAGCTGGACACCTATATAGTGTTTTAATCCAGTTTATGAAAGATGAACCAAACCCGAACTTGTTAAACACCATAAAAAGAAATTTCCAGTTAACACAGTCAAAGGCTTTCTGTGCATCCACAGACAAGATTTTAGTTTCTACGTTATTGATCTTGCAGTAGTCTATTAAATTAAATAGCCTAGGTGTATTATCAGCCGAGTGCCTACCCTTGATGAAACCTGTTTGATCTGGGTGTATAATAAACAGAATTATCCTTTCCAGTCTTTTGGCGAGAGCTTTGCAAATTATTTTAAGATCGACATTCATAAGTGAGATGGGACGGTAGCTGGATGGAAGCGTGGGCAGCACGGTGGTGCAGTGGTTAGCACTGTTGCCTTACAGCTAGAAGGTTCCTGGTTCGAATCCCCAGGCTGGCAGGAGTTGGAACCTTTCTGTGTGGAGTTTGCATGTTCTCCCTGTGCTGCGTGGGTTTACTCCGGGGGCTCCGGTTTCCTCCCACAATCCAAAGACATGCATGTTAGGTTAATTGGTTGTTCTAAATTGTCCCTAGATATCTGTCTCCTATAGGCCCTTAGAATAGAGGGTTAGTACTAGTGAAAGCGCTTTGAGTGGTCTTTGTGACTAGAAAAGCGCTATATAAGTGTAGGTTAGTTAGTTAGTTAGTTAGTTAGGTTCTTTTCCAGGTTTAAGGAGCAGGATAATACTAGCCAAATTCGTATTTGGAGGAATTACATTATCTTCTTTAATTTGGTTCACCATTTTAAAAAAAAGTAGGTGCCATCACAGGCCAAAATTCTTTATAAAATTCTACTGGAAAACCATCTGGTCCCGGGGCTTTGTTGTTTGGGATGGGCTTAAGTGCCTCCTGGAGTTCAGACACCCGAAGAGGTGCATCCAGAGCTGCAATCTGTTCATTATTTAATTGTGGTAAATTAATATCGTCCAAAAATTTATTTATCTCTGAGTCAGATGGGTTAACCTGAGATGAGTAGAGGTTTTCATAAAACTTTCTGAAGGAGTTATTTATTTTTTCAGGCTCATGGGTAATATTTCCAGTCATATCCTTGATAGAGTGGATAGTTGTTTTTTCTTTATTCAATCTAAGCTGGTTTGCAAGATATCGCCCCGATTTATTACTGTGTTCAAACTTCTCAAGACGCAGTCTTTGTATTAAAAACCGTGCTCTTTTATTTGTAATTTCTTTTAATTCCAGCTTTAATTTTCTCAGATCGTTAAGTGTCTGTTCCTGTGGGGAAACGGCACAGGTTGTCTCCAGTGATTTAATTTTCTGTTCTAAGTCCAGTACCAGTGCTTTTTCTTTTTTATTCTTATATGAACAGTAAGAGATTATTTTACCTCACATGACCGCTTTTGCTGCTTCCCAAAGAACACCTGGGGATAGTCCTGGTACATCATTATATTCCAGATATGATTCCCACTCTTTATTAAAGTAGTTAATAAAGTCTTTGTCTTTCAGTAGTGATATATTAAATTTCCAGCCCCTAGTTTCCCTTGTGGCTTTCCTATTTACTAGTGTAAGAGATACTGGATGGTGATCACTAATAGCGTGATTTGAACATATTTCAGTGTCTGTGATGTCCCTCACAATAGAGTTACTGGCTAAAAAGAAATCTAGACACGAATGTGAACTATGAACTGATGAAAAAAAAGTGTATTCCCGAAGAGTTGGGTGAAGAGAACGCCATTCATCGCAAAGACCAAAATCATTCATGTACTGTTTGAGAGTGTCAGTAGCCTGCCATTTTCGGTGATTCCCCGATGTACTGAGCCTGTCGATTGCAGGGTTTAATACCAAGTTGAAGTCCCCTCCTATTATAAGTGTAGTGTCCAAGTGCTCAGAAAGAGAAGTGAAAAAAGTGTTAAAATAGGATGGGTCATCAACATTTGGGCCATAAACACTTGCAATACATAGATCCAAATTTTGGACTGAGATTTTTAGTATTATAAATCTACCTTCCAGATCTGTTATGGTGTTATTCACAACAAAGTGTATTTTTCTGTTTCCAGTATTGCTACCCCCCTTTGTTTAGAATTAAAGCCGGCTGAGCACATGCGGGGGAATTCCGGGGAGGTGAGCGCACCTACAGACGACTTAGAAACATGTGTCTCCTGCAGTAAGACAAAGTCTGCCTGTAGATTGTTCAGTCAATTAAAAACTTTTAGCCTCTTCTCCCTGGTACCAATTCCACATATATTCCACGTGACAAACTTAAATGTGGACATGTTTTCACTAACCGGTTATGTACTAAAGACTAACTAAATGTGCCTATGTGATTATATGTCTGTAATGTATGCATATGTGTGTGTGTGTATATATATATATATATATATATGTATACGTATATATATATATATATATATATATATATACATATGTTGTGTGTAAAATATACACCTACACATATATAATTGGGTGTGCGTGCATGATGTCTCTGTGCCATTTGCCTGCAATTGCAAGCAAATGGGGTACATGTACACACGTGGACAAAATTGTTGGTACCCCTGTGTTAATGAAAGAAAAACCCACAATGGTCACAGAAATAACTTGAATCTGACAAAAGTGGTAATAAATAAAAATTCTATGAAAATTAACCAATGAAAATCAGACAATGCTTTTGAATTGTGGTTCAACAGAATTATTTTAAAAAACAAACTCATGAAACTGGCCTGGACAAAAATGATAGTACCCTTAATATTTTGTTGCACAACCTTTTGAGGCAATCACTGCAATCAAATGATTTCTGTAACTGTCAATGAGACTTCTGCACCTCTCAGCAGGCATTTTGGCTCATTCCTCATGAGCAAATGGCTCCAGTTGTGTCAGGTTTGAAGGGTGCCTTCTCCAGAAGGCATGTTTCAGCTCCTTCCACAGATCTTCAATAGGATTTAGATCAGGGCTCATAGAAGGCCACTTTAGAATAGTCCAATGTTTCGCTCTTAGCCATTCTTGGGTGTTTTTAGCTGTGTGTTTTGGGTCATTATCCTGTTGCAAGACCCATGACCTGCGACTGAGACCAAGCTGTCTGACACTGGGCAGCACATTTCTCTCTAGAATACCTTGATAGTCTTGAGATTTCATTGTACCCTGCACAGATTCAAGACACCCTGTGCCAGATGCAGCAAAGCAGCCCCAGAACATAACAGAACCTCCTCCATGTTTCACAGTAGGGACAGTGTTTTTTTCTTGGTATGCTTCATTTTTGCGTCAGAGGGGTACCAACAATTTTGTCCATGGCTGTATTTCAAGTTATTTCCTATAAACCAGAAGTATGAGAAAAAACAGACATAAAGGTTAGTAAGTGGTGAAAAAATGCAGATAACAATGACATAACAACTTCAAAAAAAATTAACTACAACAGACAAACAAGCAAACAACAACGTCAACAACAAAGAAATAAACATTTTGACAAATGTTAACAAATTAAACTGAGATCGAGTAAGAGTAAGAGACCTACCTACAATTGCACTCTTTTTCCACCTGTAGCTACAAACCTCCCCAAAAAAACAAAAAAAAAACCAACCCAAAAACAAAATAGGCTCTAGAATAACCAGGGTGTTATAGTTTCATCCATAAACAGCTTGCCATCTATATACAGCCTATCCACAGAAACAATAGCTTGTTTACCTTCTTGGATGTTTTGTTTCCTAATGGGAAAAAGTTTCAGAATCAGAATCAGAATCAGAATCAGGTTTATTGCCATTGTTCATGTAGTACACAAACTAGGAATTTGTCTCGGTACAAATTCCTAGTACCTTCTCCTTTTCAAAATTTCCTGTGGAAATTGATCATTTAGACCATAATTGGTGTTTTTAAGCTGCCTACCCTGCCTCTGTACCAACATTTTTTGCTTGAAATGCTCAAATTTGGCAACAGTAGGTCTGGGACGTTTATTCTGGGAATTTTTTTGCCCAATTTGGTGGACTCAGTGAAAAGTAATTGAATTTGTGACTTCGGGGGATAGTTTTAGTTGTGTTGAGATAAATTCACGGACAAGCTGTTCTGGATTTTCATTATTTTTTTCAACGATTCCAGAAAAAACAAGGTTATCTCTCATGCTGCGTGACTGTAAACTGAGAACTGTTTCCTTCATTTTTCGGTTTTCTCCCTCAACAACGCCAAGCCGTGTGGTTAGTGTGTTTACTGACTTTTTCAGGCTGTTATTTTCCTTTACGAGAGAGACGAGCTGTGCTTGACTGAACTCTAAACTCTCCCGCAAACTCTGGAACTCTTGATGAAGGAGCTCGACCAGTGCCAGTCTACCATCCATGCTGGTACGTTTATTCTCAGTGGAGAAAAGGGTGTCACTAACCTCGGTGTCCTGCTGTGATTTCTCGGGCGTTATTTTTGGCAAATCTGCGGGTCTCGGTCATTTAGACTGAGAAGCAGGAATGGAACACACACTCGCCTGCTCCTTGACACAGCAACAGTAATAGAACTCGTTGATGTAGTTCTCTAGTTCCACCAGCTACGTACGAAAAAAGAAAGATAAACACAGACAATGAGTTAAGGAATTAATTACAATTAATTACAAAAAAAAACTACCTGTGGAAAAATTTGTTTTAATTTCGGTCGACAGCAGTCGCCGTTTTTTGGTTATTGCGCAACAACAGTCCTTGACGTGACGGTCACACCATGGAGCTCCTCCTCCTCGACCTTGAGAATGAAGAGTACAACTTTACTAACTTTACTAAGTAACAAAACTTTTTTAAATTCTTAGTTACAGTACAGAGAAAAAAGAGAACAGTTAACAATGTAGTGGAAAGGTTTGTCCCTGGATCCCAGGAGCTACAGTATGTTGTCAGGGCAGCTTGCCCCTGGTAGATTAGTCCTGGGCGAAGGGCCAGACCAAGAGCAGTCCAAGGATCCCCATAAAAAAGTTACCACAAGGATTCTGTTTACCTCGATTGGTATGGAGTTACTGTGGTCCTGCCCTGAAGCCTGGAGGAGTTTGTAGACTACCCATAGGACCAGGCAGGGCTCTGCCTAGATGAGCCACATGGGTCCATCCTCCAGTTGGCTCAGCCCCTGCAGGAGGGATGGTGGTGCTATGTGAACTGGACAGCAGTCTCAGCTTGTTTGTTTAGATGAATGTCCCTGCGACCCAGATCCCCAGATAAGTGATGGATGGATGGAGTTTCATTAAGATCCGTGTGGCTTTTATATTTTCTATAGCAGAAAACATTCAGTGGAGAGCATGTCATTCTGCACTGCCAGAAGTACATTCGGGAGTGAGACATATTGGTGAGGGATATTAGGAAACTAGGGGTGGGAGATGTTAAGTTAAGTGTGCTATTGGGGATTGGGTTAAAGAAGCTGTCTGTTTACCTTAAAGACACAGGGCTGATTAATAGGATATAGGTCCCCACCCCCTTCTCCCGGGTTTGTGTGGGTAGCAAAGTCTGGCCCACACTCCAATGCTGGATGGGGGTAATGCATCTTTACGCTGGTAGCCCCTGCCAAAAAAAAAAAAAGAAGAAGAAACATTGAATGGAAAGCATTTCAGTAACAAGCATAGTGTCTCAAAGTGTGTATGTATAATGTATTTATGCTTAGGTAAGTCAGTGAAGCAGGAAATGATGGTGTCAGTGAAATGGATGATATCACTTCTTCTGTCCTGCTATGACTGTTGGACTGTTGTGCTGATTTTCTCAGCTTGGATGGATTTTTACTTGGTTGGTTGCTTTAGCTAGATAATAGTTTTATCATTCCTTGGCGCCTCTCAATTCTTTTTTTAAAAAGCCAAAATCCTGGAGTGGATGTGTGCAAGTCATGGGGGTGAGCCAAACAGATTCAGTGGATCTAGAAAATTAGCACCCAAGAAGCTGAATTCAACTAGATGCATTCTGGGAGTCATTATTAGCATGTGTTTTCCCCGTCTGAATATGTCACTGGATTGCACTCCTTTCAGTCTCTTTTTGTCAGCAAAGTTCAGGCTCTCCCTCTTGATTGCTGCATTGTCCCTGATGGCCAAACACCCATTTACAGACTCCTGCTGTGCTGATGCCAGGGATGTGCTGGCACGCTCCTCTCTACTGGCTCAATAATCTGCCAAGTGTTGGAGGGTCTGAGTGTCCACATGAAACTAAGGACTTGTCATTCAGACAATGCTCTCTTGCTGATGTTAAAAACACAACTGCTTGTTTCTCTGTTTCCAGCTTGTTAATTGTGGCTATTTTGCTGTAACATGAGCATGAACATGTGCAGCTACAGTGCACGCAAGCAGCTGTTTTCAGGAGGAAGAGTTAGCTGAGAACAACTCTTTACTGATTCAGCTCACAAGGCAAAGCAGCAAATCACCAAGCTGCAACACACAAGAGGCAAGAGTATTATGGGATAATGAGAGGAGTGTGCGCCTTGGAAGAGGGAACACATGACTGATCAGAGATAGCAGTGTGCATGCTTGTCAGACTTATGAAGATGGTCTCACTAACTGGATAATAATTGGTGTGGCTGACCAGTTGATGGTGTTTTTGATTTCACTTCCTAGTTTGAGTTCTTTATTGTTTTATTTCATAAAGCATTAAGACATAATTTGATTGTCTGAAAGATAATGTGTTCCTTTTCTGTCTGAGGTTAAAAAAACATCTGATGAAATGATGTCACGTTCAAGCTGAACATTCAACTGATGTATGTAAATCAGTGTAAAATTGATTTTTAACTCAACTTTTAAATTATAATGTGCACTTTGAATGAGGTACTTCTCCTTTTGTTTCATTGTATGAGGTGAGGGAATAGGTCTGCTCTTACCAGTTAGCCATTAGTGGTTGCTAACAGCAGCCACTGAAAATAATACAGTATGCTGTTTGTGTAGTAAAACACCATAGAGACAGAGAAGGAAGTGGGCGGTACTGTGTGCATGTATGTGGCTGACTAGAAGAGACATATGAAGCAGAAGAAAAAGCACATTTTACACTACTGTTGATGCACAGGTGCAGCCATCTTGCCTGACTTAATGAGCAAGGAACTAACTTCATGGCCAAAATGTACTTGTGGGGCACACTCCAAAACTAATTTGCACTAAGAAAAAGAATATACAGTATGTACAATATGTATGGCAGTTCAGTGGCACAGATGAAATTGTGATCTGTAACAAGAGTAGGGAGCAAGTGGAAGAGAACCTGGACAGCTGGAGGTATGCACTGGAGAGAAGAAGAATAGAAGTCAGTCGGAACAAGATAGAATGCATGCAAATGAGGGAGGAAGGTATAACTGTAAAGATGCAAGGAGTAGAAGTAGTGAAGGTGGATGAGTTTAAATACCTGGGGTCAACAACCCAAAGCAATGCTCAGTGCACAAGAGTGGTGAAGAAGAGAGTGCAGGCAGGGTGGAGTGGGTGGAGACAAGTGTCAGGGGTGATTTGTGATAGAAGGGGTGGCAGTGGCTCAGGTGATAGAGCAGGTTCTCCAATAACTGAAGGGTTGGTGGTTCTAATCGCTCTCTCCCCCAACTATCCTGCCTTTGTGTCCCTGGGCGTGACACTTTCCCCACATTGCCTCCCGTGTCTCTGACACTGGTGTATGATTGTGAATATATGTTTGGTGGTAGTTGGAGAGGCCATTGGCGCAGATTAGCAGCTACGTTTCTGTCAGTTTGTCCCAGGGCAGCTGTGGCTACAGCAGTAGCTTACCACCATCAGTGTCTCTCTGTAGAGTGAATGAATAATGCATCCATTGTAAAGTGTCTTTGAATGTCCTGAAAAGTGCTATAGAAATCTTATTTATTATTAGAAGGATAGCTGATCGAGTGAAAGGGAAGATTTACAAGACTGTAGTGAAACCTGCTATGATGTATGGGTTGGAGACAGTGGCACTAACGAAAAGACAGGCGGTGGAGCTGTAGGTGGCAGAGCTGAAGATGCTAAGATTGTTATTGGGAGTGACTACAGGAGGGTCAGGATGAGAAATGAGTATATCAGAGGGACAGCTCAGGTTGAGCAGTTTGGAGACAAAGTAAGAGAGGCAAGGCTGAGATGGTTTGGACATGTGCAGAGGAGGGATAGTGGATATATTGGACAAAGGATCTTGAAGATGGAGCTGCTAGGCAGGAGAAACAGGAAGACCACAGAGGAGACTCATGGATGTATTGAAGGAGGACATGGAGAGGGTTGGTGTGATTGAGGTGTAAGAATGTAAGGGGTAGGGTTAGATGGAGGGAGATGATCCACTGTGGCCACCCCTAAAGGGAGCAGCCAAAAGGAGAAGAAAAAGATGACAACTCCCATTTCTTCCTGCAGTCCAAAGACATATATGTTAAGTTATTTGGCATTAAATGGGGATTCCAAATTGTCCTTCGGTATGAACATGAGAGTGAATGGTTGGATGTATCGCTGTGTTGTCCCTGTGATAGACTGGTGAGCTGTCCAGAGTGTACCTCGCCTGTCCCAGCTTTGTCCAAAGAAGCCGGGATAGGTGATGGCATTTGAATTGGGTACATGCTGCATGCTTGGTTCTTTCTGTTGAAATGCACAAAATAAGTGAAACTGCTTGTCAATTAAACTAAAAAAGGTTCCTGTGTGGGAACACAGCTTTGGAGTGAATGGGGAAAAAAACTAAAATGTGTGCATGTTATTACATTCTACATAAAGATCAAGACAAAGTTTTCAAAGCATAAATGTTCGTTGCTTCA
The DNA here is from genome assembly GCA_020510985.1 of Pholidichthys leucotaenia. NCBI lineage: Eukaryota > Metazoa > Chordata > Actinopteri > Cichliformes > Pholidichthyidae > Pholidichthys > Pholidichthys leucotaenia. Next base: position 140,122,762 of record CM035840.1, on the reverse strand, counting down.
TAAGAACACTTCTGCTTTTATAAGATAATTGATCCATTGTCAGGTTCATATCAAGACACTGAAACAAGATTGTTTGTTGCACAGGTGTGCCTTGGGCTGACCATCACTGCAGGGGTATTTTAACAGCAGTTCTGGTGCTTTTACCACTTTATTGAAAAGCCACAGCTTTGTAGACATCCCTTTTTTCTGAGCAGTTTGAGAATGTTCATTTCTGACCATCTGAAGATGAGGAAACTTTACTTGTTTTTCAAGTATTTTCCCCCCATCATCTTAGTTTCTCTTGATGAGAAACTAAGATGATGGGGGAAAAACATTTGAAACTCGATGTGCTACACTTTTAAATCAAAGGGGTTTTCTTCACCCACCTGTTCGCTCTGTTGACCTCTTCAACTCTCTGCTGTCCTGCTCCAAATATTTCACAGAGCTTATCACAGTGGATGACTATTTCTGTCTTGACTTGGTGCCACAGGTCACTTACAGTGTGTTATGTCTATGACGAAAAGATAAAGGAAAAAAAACAAACAAGGCAAGGGATCCATCCATAATTTATGCCTATGAGTCTGTAAATCAATAATCCAGGCATGAAAACAATGGGGAAAAAACAGCCATGACACACACCAAATCTAGTTTATATATAGTTTGTTCATAGGTTCTTTGTTTGTATGACTTACAAAAAGTAGTTTGTTGTAGCTAAGTAAAAGCACAGACTAAAACTTGTACTTAACTGTGGAGGATCAATTAAGTGTTTTGCCAGTTAGATTGTTTTCAGTCATTGAGCTAAGGAGGGCTAAATGAAAGTGGAGATTTGTCATCATAAGCTGCCCACGCTCCTGCCTCACCATCTGAGTTTTCTTACCCCCTCCCCTCTGTTTACCATCAGACACACGAGCTGTCCATTTCCTCATGCCATCACAATCACAACCGGCCGACCAGCATCAGCAGTCAAACACCACTGTCTCACTCCTGCAAGTGAAGTCCATTAATTCTGTTTACACCACCTACATACAAGTCCTTCGTGTACCGGATATTGGACGCCTTGTATAATCAGTGCATTGCTTGAACTGTGTTTCTATCTTGTTTACGAGGCTTACTTTATCTGTTTACACTGTGCATTAAATCTCTTATGTGTGTTAAAATGCAGTATGCAGCTGTTTTTGACTCTTTAAGGGTTTTTCTCTTGTAGTTAGGGGTACTTGGTGTTTCAGTGGCGTGGCAGCTGTGTATATTTTCCTAATGTGGCTGTGAGTTCCTCACTGACAGGAAGTGTCCTTTAAGGTGTTGATTGACACAAAGGGGAAGTCTCTCTCAATGGCTCCATCAGAGATGAAGGCTTTAAGTCATCAGCCCGATCTTGATTATCTTGTAATGGCTCAAAACAATCAGGCGTCCATTCAGGCTTCGGTCTTTAAATGTTATTTGGTGATTAAGTCTGATTAGTTTTTTTTTTTTCCATACCAAGTCAAGGGGAATAACCATAATGATCTGTGATCATTTAGCAAAACTTTGAGAATGTCTAAAACTTGCAGAACAGTGTATTGTTCCTGACAAATGATGTGCTTTCAGGGTGCACTTTGTATTTTTTATATTTATCAACTAGTTCTTTGCCAAGTTGTTCATTATTTTATGTATTTGCAGTTTATAGATATCCCCTAAATATCGCAGCCATTCAGTCGAGGGGAGGCTGAAAAGTTCATAATGATCAAATTTGACCAAATGTGGTTTATTTTTCAACCGCAGGGATCCAAGCGCTGCAACACTGATGGAAGAAGTGTGTGGACCGAAGGGGAGACTATGGTGAAAAAACACATTTAGTTAAATTTGACCACTGTGAACTTTTCAGCCCCACCCCCCCCCCCTCGTAGAGCAAACCTGACTCATTCTGTTCCTGCATTGCACAGTGTGCCCATTGCATCCTACCTGACTGAGGATCCAAGGAAGTTTTGGTGCAAAGAGAAGGATCTGCTGAATAATTTCTTGAACCCACACACCCTTCTCCTTTTTTTCAAAAAAATATTCTCTTTGTGCAGCGTACTGTACATCAGCAACAGGTCCAGAAGAAAAATCCATTTTGGGGCGCTGCTCGCTGCAGCAGACAGTTCTCATGTTCTTGAAACTAAGGGGAAATATCTTTATCAGTTGTGCACATTTTTGCACTTGAAACTTTCATTTGTGTTTTTATTTTATTTTTTTTTTAGCTTTTATTTCCATTGTTGATTTCACCACCCCCTAAAATTCCTCCATGCTGATATTTTTTAAAATATCTGAAAATCCATAAAAACACAAATAATAATTTCAAGTGCACAGACTTTTACAAACAGTGCATAAATGATTCAAACTATTTCCCCTTAGTTTTGCAGTAGATGGAGAGTGGAATTCATGTAGGTGTAGTGTGGTGTGAACTAAGTTCCTGGAGTGCACAGGGCATGTTTTGTTTACAGAAAGTTATCATTCATCAGTGTAGGCACTCACATCTTATCTCAATGCTTATTAGTTGATATCAATATAATTATAGTTCCAGGGGTGGATGCCCCTTAAAACCCATAAAAAAACACTTTGCTGTTAATGGGACCTTTAAGTTTGTTTTCCATTTGAGACTATTGACTTGTTTAGCTGTTTTCTATACCTTTTGATGTAGAAACATTAGAGTAAAGAAGTCAACTGCTAGACGTCAAGCTCCTAACAAATACTATAATAATCTTTAATAACCTTTAACATGTCCTGTATAGACCTGTTGATCCCATTTGCTTCCAGACAGTCTGTAAACATGGTGCTTACATGTCAAAGTGCTTCATGTGAGAGCGTCTTAAATGTCAGTCAGTCTGAGCAGCTGTGGTCTCTGGAGCTGTAGCGGCTGACGTATGAAGCTCGGTGGTTGTCCTCGGATGTGATCAGAATGTCCTTCTCAGGATCACTGAGGGAGGTGTAGACTTGTCACACCTAAAAATACACTGCAAGAGAAACATCCCCAAACTCCCAAGCTGCTTCTACGTTTGGGTGCAAATATTAATCAGCTAAATTGATTTATGTGTTTTATAATATAAGGAATAGACACAATTAGCATGAGATAATGTCAGTTTAATTTTTGTCTTTAATTTGCAGCTTGCCAAGCTTGGAGGCCGAGGGAGATGAAAGGTAAGTGCTGGAAATGTTCCCAAAGCTGAACACATAAACCATCCTCATAGTTTTAGTCAAATGAAACCTCTTAGACTCCTTTGACTGTGGAGCAAATCCTCCCAACTACAGCTCGTCATTAACATTTCTGCTCACCAGCAACTTCAGCTCCAAGACTCTCAGCCCCTTTCACTTGTAAAGGGATTGTTGTATGTACTTTTTTCATATAAATTCATGACTTTGTCTCATAAATTTGTGACTTTTTAACTTGCAAATTTGCAAATTTTTTCTTCTAAAATTTGTGATTTTTTTTTCTTTTAATTTTGGGACATTATTCTTGTAAATTTGCAACTTTTTCTTTGCAAAATTGTTCTTATAAATTTGCAGCTTTTTTAATCAATCATAAATTTGCTACTTTTCTTAAATCTGTGAATTTTCTTTCTCAGTAATTTGCAGTTTTTCAAATAAATTTTTGGCATGTTGCTGTTAAACGTTTTAATGTTAATTTTTCATCTTTTTAAATAATTTCACAACTTTATTGTTGCAAATGTATGTGTGTATTGTCCATCTTGCATTTGTGTCTCACTTATGATAAATTTGTTTCCAGTATTTGCCAAAGTTTCTAGTGAAAGGCTAGTGCTAATGCCAAAAGGCCACTCCTAGCATGTTGGCTGTTAACTGAAGCACTAGTATGGAGGAGAAATTTGACTGAGAAACAACACTGAAGGTTTTATAAATAAAACTCTGTTGACAGCTTTGAATTGTCTCTGGTTTAGCTGATGCATATAGAGGAGTTAATTTTAGTACATCTGGGAATTCTTGTTTCTATTTCTAACGCTGTTTGCATTCATTCATTCTTCGTTTGCTAAATTACATACAAACACATACAATAAGGCATCCGTATCTCGCTCTGTATCACATCTGCAGTGGAAGTCTGTGTTTCAGTCTGAATAGGCACATAATGGGTGAGTGTCCACACAAAAGTAAAAGTGCCTGGTGAAAGGATGGCAGAACTTTTTTTTAAAAATCTAGCTGGACTGCAGTGAGCATATCAAGATTATGCTATAAAATTGTGGTTTTTTTTCTTTCTTTTTTGCAGCCAGGAAATTTCAGAGCTTTGATCATGTAAATTATAACTCATATTATGCATAAATGGAATTATGTTTTTCATGAACACCAAATTAAAAATATCAGAGATAATTCAGGGAGGAGCTCAAGGGTAAGAAGTGCAATTTCAGTAATCCAGACAGAAAATTTGTAATTTTGGGGGGTTCCTGATTGTCATGAATTGCCTTTCGGGGCAGAGAGGCGAGACCCACACGCTGAACTGTGAGTCTGTGAAATTTATTGCAAATAAACAACAAACAAAGTGCAACACAGTGCTCTAAAGACAAAATACAAATGAGGCAGGAAACTTACTGATAGCACACCAGACAGGGCAGGGCTCTGGTGGAGACAAAGAGAAAACAACCAAGACTGCAGCGATGAGAAAATGAAAACACACCCCTCTTGTCAGTTGGAGGAGAGGGAACCATGATGGCATCTGGCAGAGGAGAGGGAACCATGACGGCATCTGGCAGAGGAGAGGAAACCATGACGGCATCCGGCAGAAGAGGAGGGACCACGACGGCATCTGGCAGAGGAGGAGGGACCACGACAGCATCAGGCAGAGGAAGGGGAACCACAACTGTGTCAGGCAGAGGAAGGGGAACCATGATGGCTTCTGGCACAGGAGGGGGAACCACAGCGCCCTTGGACTGGCCAGCAGCACCCTCGGTGGTCCCAGACTGGGACATAGTAGCACCCACTGTGGCTCCGGACTCGAGCGAGGTTGCACCCGCGGTGGTCCCGGGCTGGGACATGATTGCACCCACGGTGGTCCCGAGCTGGGGCACAGCAGTACCTGCGGTGGCTCTGGGCTGGAAAAAAGCAGCACCCGCAGTGGCTCCGGGCTGGAGCAAAGCAGCACCTGCGGTGGCTTCAGGCTGGAGCAAAGCTGCACCCGCGGTGGCTCTGGGCTGGAGCAAAGCTGCAACCGCTGTGGCTCTGGGCTGGAGCAGAACAGCAGCCGTGATGGCTCTGGGCTGGAGCAGGGTTACACCCTCTGTGGACCCGGACTGGGCCAGAGCTGCACCCTCAGAGGCCCCGGGCTGGGACGGAGCATCCTCGATGACCTCAGCGGGGGGAGCTGGACCCATGGCAATCTTGGGCGGCGAGCCTGCACCCACGGAGACATCTGGCACAGGTGGAATATCCTCGGCGACCCTGGGAAAAAGCTCGGACAGGGAGATGCAAAGACACAGGGTCAGGGTCACCGGTAGCAGTGGAGCCCGGCGAGGTAAGCTCAGATGCAGCTGACGGCTGCACTTGGCTCTCCCCACCTAGAGTCAGGCAAGATTTCTTCAAAAGAGAGACAACAGAGACAAAGGAGTGCACTTGCCTGATCTCAAGCTCCACCGCCGTCCAGGACTCCCAACAATCCAGGTGGTGATTCTATGGGCCTGGCCCTCTGGAGGTCCAACTCCGGCTCTGCTGCGGCAGCCCCTGCAGTAGGCATGGTGGTCAGTTCAGTCCTGGGACCCCCCAGTGAGGTGACCCACACAGGTGGCTCACCCTGCGTGGTGACAGGAGTTGGATGTCCTGCTGGCGCTGAATCCTGCTCAGCTGGAGCCTGGGGCCGCTCTTCTGTCGGCGCAGGCGTTGGCTTGGTTTCAGTGCTCACCCTCCATCCAGAGCATGGCTGTGGGGTTGGAACCAGGTCCTCCAGGGCCGCAGGCTCCTCCAGCATCCGACGGCTCAATCCTGGTGCCTGCGTACACTCGGGGCAGAGGAGGAAACACGGAGAGAGCAGGTGACAAGTCTTTAACTGCAGCAGGTGGTGAGAGCTCACAGGGCTGCGGGGACTGAGCTTCACCACCAGGAATTAGGCAAGATAATTCATACATAGGTAACAGAGAATGAAAAGCCACTTGCCTGTATTCCCGGGGCATGATGTTTTCTGCTGCAGCTAGTTGGAAATCGGCCCTGTCCGTGACTTCAATGGTCGTAGGCCCCTCTGAGGAACGTGGAGGAGCCGCCCCTGCCGATACGGCTTCGGGCGGAGCCGGGAACAAAACAGCTCGGCTCTCAGCAGTGGGAGGAGGCGTTGAGGAGAAGCAAGGAACATCAGCTGCAGAGAAGAAAGAGGCTGGCAATTCAGCCGGAGCAGAAAAACTTGGAGGGTGCACTGCTGAGGGAGGCTTCTGCCTCAGCATAAGAGAAGCTGCTGACTGAGAAGTGGGAGCGTTCTTCCAGTGGGATTCCCTGGAACGACGGCGAGGAGCTGGATGCAGAGGTGGAAGCTCAAGGTAGAGAGGGAGAGGCTCTGGAGTCAGGGGGCGTTCACTCATTGGCTCAAACTCCGGGTCCCTCAGTGAAATCTCCTCCAGCTCCTGAGCCAAATCCGGGAGGAGCCATGGCTTAACTTCCAGGAGGAGGTCAGTCTCTACCAGTAAAACCTGCCTGCACTCCTCCAGCTCCTCAACCGATGGAGTGGGCCAAAGCTCGGGAGGAGGAGGAGGAGCTGCTGCCGGAGAGCTGCAAGAGGCTGGAGGCTTCCGTTTGCGTGAGCGCTTGCTCTTCATTGGCACAGACACAGGCATCGGAGCTGATTCCCCCGGCTCATTACTCATTGGTTAAGGAAGAAATATGGAGAGGAGTAGGTCAGTGAGCTCCGGGTGGTGCCATAGGCTGGGGCATGCCTCAAGCACCTGCGCCGTGCTCTCCAGACACTCTTGGGCTGCCTCGGGAGTACAGGAGGCTCGAGTCTGCAACAGAATATCCTCCAGGACACACACTGACCACCGCTTCACTTCGTCCAGTCTCAAGGTGGACACATCCGGGGTGACAGACATGGTAAATCCCGGGTGTGAAAAGAAAGCCAAAAGGGAAAAATAAGGAAAACCTACGAGCTTTTGCCGCCGCTGGAGTGAAAGAAACTGCCCCCAAAAAATCAACAAACTCACAGCAGTTGGGTCTCTACTGGCCGCAGTCTTCTGTCATGAATTGCCTTTCGGGGCAGAGAGGCGAGACCCATGCGCTGAACTGTGAGTTTGTGAAATTTATTGCAAAAAAACAACAAACATAAAGTGCAACACAGTGCGCTAAACACAGAATACAAATGAGGCAGGAAACTTACTGATTGTGCCCCAGAGCAGGGCAGGGTTCTGGTGGAGACGAGGAGAAAACAACCAAGACTGCAGGATGAGAAAATGAAAATACAGCCCTTAAATAGGATCAAAAAACATTTACAAAATCAATGACAGGTGTGGGTTATCTGAGTGGGCAGGAGAAAGCAATGAAACATAATTAGGACCAGCTGGGGGCAGTGAGAGAGGAGCGAACCGAAGCTGACAGCTGACAGGGCAACACCCACATGGAGCACCGCACCACTGACAGCTGTCAACCAGCAAAAGAACAACAGTGAAGATATAAAGAATAAAATATCAACCCAAGCAGACAAAAATATAAATATAAATTAATACAAAATAAAAGTGTCACAAAACTAGAACACAAACAGGAAAATGGCAAACAGTACACCAATACAGAAATCCAAGAAAACATAAAATACAGCAAGCATGTAAATATACTGCTCAAAAAAATAAAGGGAACACTTTGAAAACACATCAGATTTTAATGGGAAAAAATAAGCTGGATATCGAAATTGTGGCAGGCTAGTCCAGCTTATTTAGTTTAAAAAGTGTTCCTTTTATCTGAGTAAGCTGGACTAGCCTGCCACAATTTCGATATCCAGCTTATTTTTTCCCATTAAAATCTGATGTGTTTTCAAAGTGTTCCCTTTATTTTTTTGAGCAGTATATAATGAAAAAGCCATGAGACCGAGCCTGGCGGAAACCTCCAGCTCTCGGCTCATAACACCGATTATTCTGTTGTTGTCTTTTTTCATCTTGATTGGAATGCAGAAGCATCAATGGCCTTTTTCTTAATTTTCTCATTGAAGTGAAACTTTTTTCTTAAAGATTTCTTTTTTTATGTAAATTTCCAGCTTTTTTTCTCTCAAAAATGTGACTTTTTTTTAAAATGACTTCTACTTGTAAATGTACTGCTTTTTTTAAAATATTTTTCTTAAATTTCAAGCTTTTCTTATAAATGTAAATTTTTGCATAAATTTTCAATTTCTTTCTGTAATTTAGAGTTTCTTTCTTGTACGTTTGCAAATGTACTCAGCTAAATCTTTGCATATTTTCAATTTGCTACTTTTTCTTGTGAATTTGTTAATTTTTTCTTGTAAATTTGCTAGATTTTCCCAAATTTTTGACGTACATAATTCATGTTCATTACAAAAATGGATGGTAAGAAATAAAGCTTAATATGTGAAGTAAATATCCAGATAATTGAATATTTGTGTAGCCCTAACAACAACACGGGTTCACCCTGGACACACAAAAAAGCAAATTTTCACACCTTATCCAGATTAGAACTTTCACTGATCCATAAATGTATAGATTTACATTTATAATGGGTGTGCAATTGCTATATAAACAAGCCGTCTTAGTCTACCACAATTTGCAGCGACGGGGCGGCAGAGGCTGAGGAAGACATCAGCAAACAAACACAAACAACCCAGCAGTCACAGGCCTTGTGTTGATGTACGACTCTCAGCCAGAGGAATCAGATCCTCAGAGGAGTGGCAGGGATTACAGTCACATCAAGCCATGCTAATTTCCATATCAGCAAATTACAGGAAGAAAAGCTGGGAGGAGGGGTGGGATGTGGGCGTTATTTTTAGGACGCATAAGATCATTGCTAATGATAGACTTGTTCATGTAGGGTAGTCTTTGGACTGTTTGTGTTTGGGCTGCTGAGCAGACATGATTGCCATAGTGAGGGAAGAGAATAACACACTGGCTGTGTGTGCACCTATTTTTTTTTATTTATTTTTTTTTATTACTTATTTTGTACCCTTAGATAGATTTGTTTTGCAGACTGGTGACAAACCACCAGCTGCCGGTCGCTGCGTGCGCAAGCGCCCCTTAACTCCCTAACCTGCATGTTTTTGGCCTATGTGTGTGTGTGTGTGTGAGAGAGAGAGAGCGCGTGCATGCATGTGTGTGTGTGTTTTGTGTCAATGATTACCGGAATACGAGGGCGTCAATAATCCATTTAGTTCAGGGGAACAATGCTGACTTTATGGCAGGGGTGTGTCCCTAATGTGTCCTGTGTGTTTTCTTCTTTTCTCCACAGTCCCACAGACAAAGATGCAGCAGGCGAAGGAGACATCAAGTGAGTGCAGATACTCCACACAGTCTCCATGGAGATGCTTCACCTTTAACAGCCTTTTCTTTTGGTTATCTATAAATCCACTGAACAAATCAAGATTCCCTCCCCTCACACACTTGGCCCCGACTTCCCTGGCTGCTTAGTGACTCCACAAACACGCCTCAACCATTAATGATCACGGTGGTGAAACAGCTCCTTCACCTTCACTCATGTGTGACGCAAAAGACTCATTAAGGAGGAAAACGCAAACACAGAGAGATTATTGTGTCTGCTGCTGTTGTGTATCTTTGACAGGAAGAGAGGTGCTGTGGCCTACGCTTCCCAGAAGCCCTGGCTGCTGAACGCCACTGTGGTGGAGAACATCACCTTTGAGATGCCAATGATAAAATCAAGGTAAGGGAAGGGACGCTGACTGTCAGCGTGGTCAGTGGTAGGTAGAGGAGTATTGGCCAAAGTGTGGTTCCTCACCACAGGACCCTCGGTGACAGTTTGAGCCGGTCCTCTCAGCTTAATATCTCGCCAGATCACTGAGGGCCCATTCAAGCCAAGTCCCCCTTCTCCCCTCACTCCCTCCTCTTTGCTTCTCATCCACTCTCTCTCTGCCTAAAGCTGGATTCATGGTGCACCTCTGCTGTCCGCGTACGTGTAACCGGAAACCTTATGTGACAAAATTTCTGTAATCGTCTCCACTCCGCTAGTGTCCCAGTGCTTGACCGCGAACAACTGCGTGCAGCCCAAATTTTGTGACTGCGCTGCCTACCCACGACCTGAACGCGATGAAAAGCGCATGCGCAAGACTGAACGTCCCATTCACCAGGTGGTGATATCAGCACAGCATACCACGACATACCACAAAGTAGACGAAGAAGACAACGAAGAAGACAACGAAGAAGCGGAAGACGAGAATAAACATACAGGAATCATACATGCATACTTGTGAGCATGAACAGCGCCACGTGCGTGCCGGGCTCATCCAAATTGCACGAGGACCAAAGCAGACTAGAGGGAAGTGCAGCATGAATAAGGCTTTAATCCTACTTGCTCCTTGACTCCTTCCTCTTCCCCCGAGGGAGTGAATTCAGGTCTGTAGCCATGCCCAGTGCTTAGCCTGGTTGGTTAATGTTATGACCGGTCAGGCTAAGCAGGAATGCTTACGTAGCTAGAAAGGCTCTGCCCAAAGTCGCCCGTTTGGGAGGTGGGGGGGGGGGGATGCAGAGCTTACCTGGAAATTCATAGCAGAAAAACACAGACTTGGGACTGCAGTGAGATTTTGCTCTGGATATGTCTTGTATGTCACAAAAAAACATGTTACAGACATGTTAACAACAGGAAAAAATGGGATTTTTGGTGGCGTGTCACTTAATTTATTTGTTTTTTTTAGCAGCCTCAACGTTTGATTCTTAACCTGCTTCCATGGTCATAAACTTCTACAATAAATTTTTTTTAAATCAGCATGGAAACACAAAACATGAAATGGATGAAAAACAGCCAAATATATAAATTGGCCTGTGAAATTAAGTAATTTCAATTTTGTGATTTTTTTATTTACTTTACAGTGTTTTTCCTTGCATTTACCTTTGTACAGTAAGTGTGTGGATTTTCTACACATAAAATAGATTTTTTCCCTTATGTTCTCCCTTTGCATTTAAAACTCTTCCTATACATTCATAACTTTTTGATGTGTTACAGCCCAACTGGGCCACAGCCAGAACTGCCTGTTTTAAATGGTATCTCAAATCCCTTTTGACCATCTATTGTCATGGTGGACAAACTAAGTTGTTTTCACCCTTAGGCAAGGTAGACTTACACCTACAAAGTTTTTTCTGCACACAAGCAAGGTAGACATATGGCTATTATCCCAGGCTAGGATTTGAACCCATGACACCATGATCTGAATCCTCCCATTCTTACCACTGATCCAAAGAGGACCTCCCCTATTAGCACAGAGCTAGTAGTCGTGGTGAACCTTAAGGTGTCAGGAAACTGACTAATTTCTTATGGACGAGCAATATGTGAATGTGCAAATTTTGTTTCTTATAAATAAGCCATTTTTACTTCATTGTAGCAAAGTCAGAAGGCATTAATGTCAGAGCGTGGGCTGGGTCCCATGCCCTCGTTCTAATTTATAATTTGTATTTTCTCGTTTTCAGGGCGGGGATCCCAACCCTCATCCTTGCTTTAAGTTTTATTTTGAGATTTTGTGTATTTCACTTTGATTATCATTATTATCCTGGGTTGTTATTATTAGTATCCCTGTCCAGTGTTGGGAGTAGCACGTTACTTTGTAACTTACTACATTACTGTAATGCCACTACTTCTGCAGTAAAGTGCTGTGTAACGAAATTACTGTTTAAAAATTCAGTAATGTGTAACAGTTACTGAAATTTGATCAGATGCTTTACTCACTACTCGTTTATTAATATGGATAGATATTTTTAGTGCAAATAAATGAATATACAAACTGACCCTATCGTAGCTGGGACGAGCCGTCACTCGACGTGACCTGTTGCAGAGAGCTGAGTTTTCACTACTGTGCGGAGGAAAAGATGAAGCTACTTTGTTTTTGTGGAAATAGATTATTTTTCCTTTGTCGCGGTTAAGGACAAAAGCATATTGGTGGGTTGCAAGCTAAAGTGTCAGTTGAGACCTACTGCAATCTTCAGAAGTGCCTGAAAACAGCAACAAAGCTCCGACAAAGCTATGCTATGCTAACAATACTGTCTTAGTGGATCTACGCTATCTGAACAGCCACAGCTGGATTTCAATCACAGGTATGCATCTGGACAATTTGTGACCCAGCAAGAATTAAACTGACTGATTGCCAGATACGTCGTTACAGACTGAAGATGTGATAACAGTCACCTTCCATCAGACAACTGAGACGGTTATCCACTGAAGTTAAAACACATTTACTTGCTACCTGGATAAAGATTATTCAAAAATGGATTTTGATCTCCAAAAGGAATTTGAGGGACTGGATCATGTCTCTGTCACAGCAGACATTTGGACTGTGGATAATGGACATTTTCTTTGGATCACTGCACATCGGATTAAATCGATATCATAAAGGTAAGATAAACATGGACAGCTTTATGCAGTGTTGCCAACTCTCACTCCAAAATGAGGACATTCCTGGCAGGATAAAGCAGATTGATCATGTTCTAAAAGCTCTTTCTAAAACAGCCTGTTTTCAGCCTGACATTAATAAGCCCGTAATGTAATCCGTAAATTAAATTATCTTGCTATGTTCAAGATGATTTAAGTATGCATTTAAAAGTAATGTGAAAGTTACTTTCCAAATAACTAGTTACTTTAATCATGCAGTAATTGGTAAAGTAACTCAATTACTTTTGAAAAGAAGTAACTAGTAACTGTAATTAGTTACTATTTTTTTAGTAGCTTACCAAACACTGTCCCTGTCTGATTTTTAGTCTTGATGGTTCTCCTTAGTTCTTGTCATGTTTATTTGGATCAGTATTATTATTATTAGTATTATTATTGCCATGGTTTTGTTTCTCCTGATCGTCTGTGTATGATTATCTGTGCAGCCCCGTCCGTCTTGTTTTCTGTGACCATGCCCTGCTGTCTCAGTTTACTCCTGATTGTGCCCACCTGTTCTGTGTTAGGTTGATTACCTGTGTGTCTATATATGTCTGTCCCAATCTGTGTTCTGTATGGTTGTCCTCGTCAGTGTCTGCGTGAACAACACGCTCTTAGTTTTGACAGTTAATGCGATGACACCATCCATCATCCATCCACATTTTATGGGAACTGCTACTTCTCCTAGGCAATTGCCCTGATGCACACCAAACTCACTCACAATGATCCTCAAGTGGGTCTGCATCTATGCTGTGCTCAAGGACAAGGTCAACGGTCATCAGATCTGAGCACTGTCGGGGTGAGTTCATCAGGCTGGAATGAACTACTCCATCATTAGCAATTTTTTAACTATTTTTTTCAAAACTTTTTTCTCTTAAAATTGTTGCTTATCTCTTTTAAATTTGTGATTAATTTACTTTCAATATGCAACTATTTTCTTGTAAATTATTTTGAGTCTTTAATATAATTTAAATGGCAAAACTGTATTACAAGATCTTCTATTTGTACAAATCTTTGTACAAAACTCTGGAGCTGATGATTTCTGACACCCAGCAGTCCACTAGAAGAAAAATAAAAATGACACCTATAATAATTTCCTTCTGCTGAAATTGTCTGGTACTTTTCCCCCAGTTGTGTTCTGGTGGTAGTGTTTATAGTTTTATAATCAATGTTGTGTTCACCTACGGAACCACACACACACACACACACACACACACACACACACACACACACACACACACACAGAGTTTTGCCATCTTTGCAGCAAGCCCTGTCTGAATGGTCGATTGTTTGCCTTTATGGCGACACCTGGCCCTCCGTTGGTCTAATGGACTGTTTTTGATAAAATATGTTTAATGGACTGCTGTGCTTTGTTGCTGTGGAGATGTGTGATAATAAAGAGCTTCCTGCTTCCAACCTAGGCGGGCATTGTATTTGGTAAATACCAGCTGGGCAGTTTTACTTTTCAGTTGCAGCAGGTGTTTCCATGGATTACTGGCGCTGTCCGCTCAAGCTGTTGGAGCTGTTATGTGAAATCTATGCAAAATGAGGTTGTAATTCTACTTTTTATGTAAGTTAGTGAAAAAAAATTGCCCCATAGTTTGGTTTGCAGTACACATGAAACAAGGCTGTGGTGTGGAGCTGTGCATTCATAGTGTAACTAACATTTTTGAATCAGGGGAACCCACACAGGGTCATAAAAGGAGGGGTGGAAAACAGGCCAATTACATAACAACACAGCTTAGAGACACAGGCCTACATGATACTCAAAAACTTAGGACTGCTATGCTGGATAGGGAGATCTGGAAACATTATATTTGTCATGGGACCCGAGAAGACATTGGATAACATTGTGTTGTTGCTGTGTCATCGCACTAGTAGTAGTAGTACTATCCATAAATCCTCCTAGATTTAAAAGAAAACAACATTTCTTGTTTCAGTCTCTCCATGAGTAAATGACTGATGGGGTGCTGAGATGTCTTCCCTGCTGCCTCCCTAGTGTCAATGAAGAGAGTCACTCTTTTTTGTGAGTCTGTCTGCTGTTGAACCGATTCTCACCATGCCCTCTGGGTAAAAGCTCTCTTGAGAAACCGTAAAGGTGGCCATTTTCATTTTCTGCTTTTGGTGTTTATAATTCTCTTCAGAGACTTTCATGAGTCGTGTTGTGCATACATAACAGCGGTGTACTATATGTATAAATGAATGTGCTGTCTGATTTCTGACCTGTAAGATCATAATGAGCAGCGATAATCAGCCTCTGGCTAGTATCAGCAGCTGTCCTCTGCCCTCATCTGTATTCTGTCTCGGTTTGTGCTGGCAGATACAAAGCCGTCATAGAGGCCTGCTCTCTTCAGCCTGATATCGACATCCTTCCACAGGGAGACCAGACTGAGATCGGGGAGCGGGTCAGTATCACAGGAACAGTCATGACTTTTTTCCTTCTTTGTTTTCATGTCTGGCTGCAGCTCCCGCTGTGGCAGCCCTGTTTTGCAGTCATTTTTCATAGTTATTGTGCACTGAGGATTTGATGTTTGAGCATGCAGAGAAGTGAACCAACAATGTTCAGCCTGAACTGTCATGCCGAATTTCCTTGTGTTGCAACAATGCAAAGCATGATCCCTTTTTTTCTCTGGAGCAGAATGGCTCATACGTTACTGAATGTTGTTTATTTCTCTTTGTGTTGTGAGCTTGTAGTGATATTGTCTTTGCACAATTTCCTGTCCAATGAATCAGGGCATCATCCTGTCAGGCGGACAGAAGCAGAGGATCAGCGTGGCCAGAGCCTTGTACCAGCAGACCACTGTTGTCTTTCTGGTGAGACTACACACAAAAAGGATTTACTGACATGGAGGCTTCAGTAGTTAGATTGTCTGTCTGTACAGTTTGGGAAGCTCAGATGTGATTCTGTTTGATGGTTTTTTTTTGTGTGGGACAGAAATAGCAACGTACTTGAATAAACTCAGAGCAGATGGCTTAAAAACGTTTTTACTGCCTGTCACCTAATAATTATAACTGCCTTCATCATTGAGGTAATGTTTTTAGTTTGTTTGTCTTGTCTGTTTTCTGCCTGAGTGGAGCTTGGCCACACTTAGAAGAGATTAACTTTTGAAGCCAGTTCTGGATTCAGGATTTTTAAATCTTTTACTATTGTGAGAAAATGTGTTGAACTATGTCTTCTTCATAACATACTGTATTTAATTTTTTAAAATATGAAAGAAGAAACAATGGAAAATGGTTAAAAAAAAAACACTGCTCATTTGGAAAGTATGTGCCACCTGTACAGGATGTGTTCTCACCACAGTGGCCCAAATTCAGAGCTACCTTGGCCCATGCACAAGGAAATATGACAAACGTTCAGATAGCTACAATTAAAGCTGCAAATAACTTTACTGTATCACTCTATTACTGTGTTCAGTCAAAGGTCTACCTGTGTTGTGCTGATGACCATCAGAGATTCGAGTGTTCTTGTGAGAAACTGCAACAGCTAACATTATAAATTGATAACTGCAGGACTGGTGCCAAGGTGTTCCCAGCAGATGTGGGTAGCAATGATTCACATTTACTCAAGTAAATGTACTGAAGTCATTTTATTGTAGGATACCTTTTAATTTACAGGAGTACAACTGTGGAAATCTGTATACTGTGGAAGATGAAAGCAGACGAGGCAGCATGCAAACTTTATTCACCTTCCAACATCAAGTACAGAAAATACTCTCTTTGAGTCTCTGGGCACCTCCTTTTTCTACCCTTTTTTTCTGCCCCATGAGACCCAGGGAGCCAAAAACAATACACTCAGTGCACAAAGACATGTGTGGCACATTAACATCCTATAGCACCAGCCCTGCTTCTCACACCCTCTCTTCCTCTATCAAACTCCGGTGTCTCCTGAACTCCCCAGGGGGCTTTCTGTTACTTCTGAGACCCCCCGGTGCCACTTCCTCCTTCAGTCCTTTGTTCCATCTCCCCCCCGGCTTCTGACTCTGGGTGGAGAACCCCCCCACACAGTGCCACCACACAGCCCCCCCCCCCCCCCACCGAACACCCAGAAAGGGAACTAACCCCCCAGTCCTTTGGGCTTGAGCCGGTCGCCGGTACAGTAGAAGCACCCTGCTGGCGAGGTGTGCAGGCGGGCACATTAGTCTGTGGAGGGAAAAGGGGTTGCAGGGAAAACATGTTAGCTTTGCGAGTGCAGATCTCTACCAAGGGAACACCATCTTGCGGAGCCACCGACGGTGGGTGTCCACGCCAGGGAGCTTGGGCCAACACCACCTGCTCGTCTGCCAACACAAAAGCGGGCTTCAGCCTGTCAATGCAGACGGTCTCCCTACGCCCCCCCCCCCCCAAGTCTAACACAAAATGCTTTGCCCTAGTTTCAAGCACCCTGAATGGTCCGTTGTTCGGTGGGTGCAGTGGGGTCCGGTGTGCATCGTGCCTGACAAAAACAAACCTGATGCTCTGTAAGCTTTTTGGGACAAATGTGCAGGGAAAACAATGGTGTTCTGGGCCTGGCACCTTAACAGCCTCCATACTGTACAAAAATTGCACGGGTGGGTTGGCCCCGGGTGCGGGGTTTTCCAGTAAAAATTCCCTGGGGATCCGCAGCGGCTGACAAAAAATGAGTTCTGCCGGGGAGGCTGCCAGATCCTCCTTAGGCGTGGCGCGCAACCCTAGAAGAGCCCAGGGCAGGTGGTCGACCCAATTTGCATCCGTGAGCAAAGCTCTGAGCGCTGCCTTAAGTGACCTATGAAAATGTTTGCATAACCTGTTAGCTTGGGGGTTGTACGCGGTAGTGCGGTGGATTTTGACCCCCAGGCTAACAGGTTATACAAACATTTTCATAGGTCACTTAAGGCAGCGCTCAGAGCTTTGCTCACAGATTTTTTTGACCCCCAGGCTAACAGGTTATGCAGACATTTTCATAGGTCGCTTAAGGCAGCGCTCAGAGCTTTGCTCACAGATTTTTTTTGACCCCCAGGCTCTGGGCCATCGTGGACCAGAGTTCCGAAACGCACTGCAGACCCCTGTCGGAAGTGATGTCTGATGGAGATCCGAACCGTGCAACCCAAACCGACAAAAAAGAGCTAGTCACTTCCGCGGACATGGTGGAAGCCAGCGGGACCACTTCAGGCCAACATGTGATGCGGTCCACAATTGTCAAAAGGTGTGTGAAACCTTGTGACGGTGGGAGGGGTCCCACCAAATCCACATGGATGTGGTCAAACCTCCTGGCTGGGATTTGGAACGGCTTGAAGGGGGCTCTGGTGTGCTTCTGCACTTTGGTTCACTGGCATGCGATGCACGCTGCAGCCCACTCTTTCACGTCCTTGCGTAAGCACATCCAGACAAATTTTGCCTCCGCCAGTTTCACTGAGGCATGCACACTGGGAGTGGACTGACTCAAAAATGCGGTGGCACCAAGAGCTCGGAACCACCAGGCGCGGGCAACCGGTGGAGACGTCACAGAGCAAGGGAGGGCACCCTTCTTGGACCACCCTGCTCTCCAGCTTTAATCCAGTAAACATGGACTGGGGCTCGCAAATGTCTGCGTCCCCGGTTTGCTGCGTGGCTATGGCAGGGAAATCTATTCCCATGTAGACCGGAGAGACTAATATGCGCAACAGAGAATCGGCCACGACGTTGCGCTTACCGGCAACGTGTTGAATGTCGGTCGTGAACTCCGAATGCCGTTGCTGCCGGGCCAACCATGGTTCTGACACCTTGGACATCGTGTACGTTAGCGATTTATGAACCACAGACGCGGTGAACTCGCCCCCTTCCAGCCAAAACTGGAAATGGCGCGTCGCCAGGTGGAGGGCCAACAATTCTCTGTCGCACGTACTGTGTTTGCGTTCATTGTCGCACAAAGTACAACTGAAAAATGCAAACGGCTGCCACAAACCGGAGACATACTGCTCCACCACTGCTCCTATGGCAACGTCAGATGCGTCCGTGGTGAGTGCTATCCGCGCCAACGGGGCAGGGTGGGCTAGCAAAGCAGCATCAGTGAGTGCTGTTTTGGTATTTGCAAAAGCCTGGACTCGTTCAGGAGTCCAGTCGATGTTTTCTGCGGCCTTCTTTTTCTTAAGTGCGGCGTACAACGGCTGCAGCAGCTGGGCTGCCCGGGGGAGGAAATGGTTATAAAAGTTGACCATGCCCGAAAATTCCTGTAGGGCCCTCACGGCCTGCTGACACGAAAAGTCCAACACAGCGCGCACCTTATCAGGCAGCGGAATCGCGCCCTCCGGCGAAATGCGGTGACCCATAAAATCAATCGCTGGCACACCGAACTGGCACTTCACCGGGCTAACTATAAGCCCGTGCTCCTCCAACCTCTGGAAAACTATTTTGAGATGGGCGAGGTGCTCCTCCTCGGATGCGCTAGCCACCAGAATGTCATCTAAGTAGACAAAAACGAAAGGCAGGTCATGGAGCACTACATCCATCATTCTCTGGAAGGTTTGCATGGTGCCCTTTAACCAGAACGGCATGCGTAAAAACTCAAAAAGGCCAAAAGGAGTTATTATTGCTGTTTTGGGAATGTCCTCCGCGTGCACTGGTACCTGGTGGTAACCGCGGACCAGATCCACTTTTGAAAAAACACGCGTCCTGGCCAGGTACACGGAAAAATCCTGGATGTGCGGGATGGGATACCGATCGAGTTTCGTGGCATTCAAGTGCCGGAAATCACCGCACGGTCGCCACGACCTGTCGGCCTTAGGCACCATGTGTAGCGGGGATGCCCACGAGCTGTTGGAGCGCCTGACGATGCCCAGCTGCTCCAAGTTGGCAAACTCCTCGTGCACACTGGCCAGTTTAGTTGCGTCCAGGCGCCGAGGTCGCGTAAACACTGGCAGGCTGGTGGTTATGAAATATTCAACCCCATGTTTGGTTACCATAGCCGAAAAAGTCGGACTGTGAGTGCTGGGAGCTGTGAAAGTAAATGCTGGTACTTACCCCCTGGAGCTATAACGTTAGCCAGTGTTGTTGGCCCAGCTCTCCGAGCTGTGCAAGAAAGGGATGTGAAAGAGACACCGTCCACTCAACGTCTGTTGGCAACATCGACTAACAACCCATAAGCAAATAAAAATCTGTGCCTAAAATGGGGGCAGAACATGCAGCTACCAAAAAGTCCCACTGGTAATTGCGTCCGTGTAGACATATTGTCAGCGTCTGTTCACCAAATGTCCTGATAGTAGATCTGTTGGCGGCCGTGAGCTCGGGACCACTGCCTCCTGCCGACCTGTCTGCACTGACCGGCAGGATGAGGCTCTTCTGGGAGCCGGAGTCCACCAAGAAATGTCTCCTTGAACGTGTGTCTGTGATTAAAAAGTAGCTTGTTCTTGTCACCAGTGGTCGCAGCTGCTACTGACTGCTGGCCGTGCTGTTTCCCAGCTTTTTGAATTAGCATGGTGGCAGGCAGCGTTGGGCATTTGAGCCGAAGTGGCGATGATAGAAACAGAGCGCCCCGTTCCTGCGTCTCTTGGCGTCCGGCCCGGCTACCACCAACAGCTCCTCGACCTCGCTGGAGTCCCTCATGGATGCCGGTGCCGCTGCATGCACGCTGAGAGCTCTGGTTGCTAAAATGATGCAGTCTGCTTCCTGTGCCAGGGCGCGGTATTCTTTGGTCACCAGCAGCGGCGAGTTGGCCAGATTCGTCATTCTTCCCCATCAGCGCTAACATGCTCTCCATGAGCTCCACGGCTGATCTGTCACCTAACTCTGAATGTGTTAGGAGTCTCTCTGCCCTCTCACTGTCAGACAGGGTATTATGCTGGAGTAGCATCTGCTTGAATGCTTCATATTTCCCCTGGGCCAGTGGTTCCTGGAGCAGGCTCGTTACCTGTTGCGTGGCGCGTACATCCAGCGCAGCGACCACATGGTAATATTTCGTGTCATCTGTTGTGGTCCCGCGGAGTGCGAACTAGGCTTCTACATGCAAGAACCACGCAGTCGGATTGTGAAGCCAGAAGTCTGGGAGCTTGACTGTGACAGCGCATGCAGTGCTGGTGTTCTCCTTCTGGGTTGTCTCCGGGGTGGTGCTTGGCTCGTTCTCCATTGATCTTGGGGTCACCAATGTGGAAGATGAAAGCAGACGAGGCAGCGAGCTGAATGACACATGAACTTTATTCAAGTTCCAACATCAAGTACAGAAAATACTCTCTCTGGGTCTCTGGGCGCCTCCTTTTTATTCAATTCAATTCAACTTTATTTCTATAGCTCCATTTCACAACAACAGTCATCTCATAACACCTTCTACTGTAGGGGGAACCCCCACAATTGCAGAAAGACCCCAGCAATCAGGTGATCCCCTGTGAGCAAGCGCTTGGTGGAGAGGAAAAACTCCCTTTTAACAGGAAGAAACCTCCAGCAGAACCAGGCTCAGGGAGGGCAGTCATCTGCTGCGACTGGCTGGGCAGTGAGGGGATAGAGAAAATGAAAAGAACAGACATGTAGAGCGCAAACAGCACGACGGGGACTCAATCTATAGGAGAGAACAAACAGATGTTAATGACCAGCAAAAATATTTCATTAAGAGTGAAGAAAGGAGTGAAGTCCAGCGCATTGTTGGATGTCCCCCGGCTGTCTAAACCTATTAGCAGCATAACTAAGGGAGGGTTCATGGGCACATGATCCCTCCCTAATTATAGGCTATATCAAAAAGGAAGGTTTTAACCCTGTTCTTAAAAACAGAGATCAAGTCTGACTCCCGAATCCAGATTGGCAGCTGGTTCCACAGGAGAGGAGCTTGATAACTGAAGGCTCTGCCTCCCATTGTACTTTTGGAGATTCTAGGTATTACAAGTAATCCAGCATTTTGGGAGCGTAGTGCTCTGTTAGGATAATAGGGTAGTATCAGATCTTTTAAATAAAAAAGGGGCCTGATTATTTAGAGCTTTGTAAGTGAGAAGAATGGTTTTAAACTTAATTCTAAAGTCTATGGGAAGCCAATGAAGGGAGCCCAGAACCGGAGAGATATGATCTCTCTTCCTAGTACCTGTTAAAACTCTTGCTGCAGCATTTTGGATCAGCTGAAGACTTTTTAAAGATGTTTTAGGACAACCTGATAATAAAGAGTTACAGTAATCTAATTTAGAGCTAACAAAAGCGGGGATCAGTTTCTCAGCATCACTCTGAGACAAGATGCTCCTAATCTTGGCAATATTACGCAAATGATAGAAGGCAGTCTTATAAGCAAGTTTAGTATGTGAATTGAAAAACAAATCTTGATCAAAAATAACTCCAAGGTTCCTCACAGAACTATTCAGAGAAAGAGTAACCACATCCAAACTAAGAGTTTGATTTGGAAAGGTATTTCTAAGGTTTTTTGGACCAACTAGCATGACTTCAGTCTTATCTGAATTTAACAGCAGGCAATTACAAGTCACCCAAGCTTTGATTTCCTTAAGACAGGCCTCTAACTTGGCTAATTAGTTATTATCATCTGGCTTCACTGACAGGTATAATTGTGTGTCATCTGCATAACAATGAAAATGTGTACAGTGCTTTCTAATAATGTTGCCTAACAGAAGCATATATAAACTAAAAAGAATACGGCCTAGCACAGATCCCTGTGGAACTCTGTGACTGAGCTTTGAGTTGGAAGAAAACTCATTGACATGAACAAACTAGAACCTATCAGATAAATAAGATCTAAACCACTGCAATGAAGTTCCATTAAGTCCAACATGGTGTTCTGATCTATCAAGTAGAATATTATGATTGATTGTATCAAAAGCTGCACTAAGGTCTAAAAGGACAAGTACAGAAACAAGTCCATTATCAGATGTGATAAGGAGGTCATTAGTGACCTTCACAACGGCTGTTTCAGTACTATGATGGATTCTAAACCCAGATTGAAACTCTTCAAATAAACCATTTCCCTGCAAGTGGTCAAATAATTGCGTAGCAACAACTCTTTCTAAGATTTTTGAAATGAAAGGGAGATTAGAGATTGGTCTATAGTTAGCTAAAACTCCCAGATCCAGCATTGGCTTTTTGAGTAAGGGTTTAATTACAGCAGTTTTAAAAGCCTGCGGTACATGGCTTAATGTTAATGAAGAACTGATTATTTGAAGAATAGAGTTACCAATAAATGGGAAGACTTCTTTAAATAACCTGGTAGGAATAGGGTCTAAATGACAAGTTGAAGGCTTGGATGAGGAAATTATTTTTATCTAATTCTAAAATGTCAATTGGAATAAACTCATCCAAACAGATATCAATTGAAGGAGTAGTAATAATGTATTTAAGTTAATGGAGGGAAGAATCTGACTGATTTTATCTCTGACAGATGAAATTTTATTATTGAAAAAGTTCATGAAGTCCTGACTAGTAAGCTGTAATGGAATGCTAGGACTGACAGTCCTGACTCTTTGTCAACCTGGCTACAGTGCTGAAAAGAAACCTGGGATTATTCTTGTTCTCTTCTATTAATGCAAAATAATAACTTGTTCTAGCTTTCCTAAGAGATTTTTTTTATAAATTAGAAGATGATTTCTCGAAACTAAATAGATTTCATCTAATTTAGCGGAGCGCCATTTTCTTTCTAGTTGACAAGTCTTCTGTTTTAAGCTACGAGTTTCTGTGTTGAACCAAGGAGTTAGAAATCTCTGATTAGACTTTTTCTTTCTTAAAGGGGCCACCATGTCTAGAGTCTGATGCAGAGAAGCTGTAACACTATCTACCATGCTATCAATTACAGAAGGAGCAAGCTCTCCATAGCTTATTTTCATTGTACTGACACATGGCATAGAGGAAACAATCTGCATAAATTTGGTAACAGCATCATCTGAGAGGCATCTACTGTAGTAATATTTTTCTTTAGGATCCAAATAGTCAGAAATAGTAAAATGAAAGGTTAACAGACAATGATCTGACAGTGACAGGGTTATGAGGAGACACTACCAGATTTTCTATTTCTATGCCATATGTCAGAACAAGGTCCAATGTGTGGTGGAGATAATGGGTAGATGTCATGGGATGGCCCTCGTGGTCCATCAATGAGACGCTTCAGGCAGCCAATGAGTTTGCATATTTATTAATGGAGGATAACGATCACAAAATAATGAGCCACGTGGGGCAAAACACGAGTAACGACTTAAGCAAGGCACAGTAATAATACACACAGGTACAGGAGTAAACGTACTGGGAATACCAAGGATGAAGAGAGTGACTGGAGCTGGGGTTAGGGACTCCAGTTGAACGCTGTGGAAAACCAACGTTGTAAGAGTGAGGTCGCAGCCCAGAGTAACCTCAGCTGCTCCCTTAAATAGGGCTAAGGAATAATCAGACAATGAGCAAGTAATCAAAGGGAATGTGAATCAGCTGTCATGGCACAGCTGGCTCTGACAGCCGGAAGTCCCACCGTGACGCTGTCACAATAAAGGCCCTGGACGGTGACAACAGATAAGAACGGGGAAAATACTGGACAACCCGAGCACGGACAGAATCGGCACTCAGGCCATAACAGTATCCCCCCAGCACAAGGCGCATTCCAGGTGCAAACGTAACATCCAAGCCCCCTCCCCCCCCAGAAGGCCCCCGGGACCACCCCAGGGAGGGTGGAGGGGGAAGCAGGCCAGGAGGGCAAGATCGATACAAAAATGAAGAGGCTCAGACATGGGAAAAAAAAAACAAAAACGACAGGCTACTATAAACCCAGAGCCTAGAATACACAAAAAAGAGTAAATCCAGGTACATCCGCACTGCACCCACAAAATACCAGGAGAAAAAAAAACTCAGCCCGCTACAAGCAGCGCAGCACACCAAGTATACAGTCTAATAAATGTAACCGGTCAGGAGAACAAGAAAAACAAGAGCATCTCTCAACATACAGAGGGAACCAGAAAAACTGAAATACAGGCACAAAGCAAAGTACAGAGCACCCCATAATACCAGAAAAAAAATAATCCAACCCGCTACAGAGCGGCGAGATACAATCAGACCAATATAGTCTATAGACAAAAAAAAACAAAAACACAAGAGCATCCCTAACATTACAGAGGAGGAAAAAAAACACTACAGGGATGTCAGCAGGCAGAGTACAATGGAACAAAAACCAGAAAAAATAATTCAACACGCTACAGAGCGGTGATAAACAATCAGTTCAATATAGTCCATAGACAAAAACACAAGAGCATCCCTAACCTTACAGAGGAAAAAAAAACACTACAGGGATGTCAGCAGGCAGAGTACAATAGAACCAAGGAAAAAAAAATAGTTTGGGAGGTCTGCCCGCATCCAGCTTCCAGATCGCTGGCAGGGGAAATAGAATTAGTTTGGGCGGTCTACCCCAGTCCCAGGCCCGGAAAACAGTTCCTCTGGCGGCCGGACCAGGTTGCCGAACAAAGAGTCCAGTCCGTCAGGTGGCCGGCCCAGAACGCCGAACCGGCGAAGCAGTTTCCCAGGCGGCCAACCCGTGTCAATACGCCACCAGGACTGAAGGGGAGAACTCAGAGGTGGCCTCCCTACCGAGAGGGATAGCAAGAGGAAGCCGAGCCGAATACGGGGAATCCCAGCAGCACCCAATAGAGGAAGAAAAAGGATCAGGGAAAAGATGAGGGGCCAGTTCGGCGTCGAACAGCGAAGCATCTGCAGCTTCTTCTCCGAACTCCACTCGGACTGGCGCTGCGCTCCTGCTGGATCCCATGCGGGACCATGCTGCACCCTCGATGGACCCCAATTGGGCCGGCACAGCACCCACGATGGGCCCCGATTGGGTCAGCGCAGCACCCACAATGGGCCCTGATTGGACCGGCGCAGCACCCACAATGGCTCCCGATTGGGTCAACGTAGCACCCACGATGGACCCCAATTGGGTCAGCGTAGCACCCACGACGGACCCTGACTGGGCCGGCGCAGCACCAGGAATGACCTCCAGACACGAACCCGGAACCTCCAGGACAGCGACCAGAACCAACTTGTCACCGGTGACCCTGGGAGAAGGCTCAGGAGAAGAAAGAAAACCAGGATCAGGATCACCGGCAGCAGCAGAGCCCGGCGAGACAAGCTCGGATGCAGCGATCGGCTGCACCCGGCTCGTTTCCACGAGAGACAGGCAATAATGCTCAAGAATGGAAAAGAGAAAAACAAAATAGAGCACTTGCCTGATCTTGGGCTCCACTGCTGTTCAGGACTTTTGACGATCCAGGTTCAACGATCTGAAGGTTCACTGCTGGTTCCCACTCGACTGCGGCAGGCTCCGCAGCCGGCATGATGGTCGTCACAGTCTAGGGATTCCCTGGTGCTGAAGTCCACGCCAAAGGCCTGCACGGTGTGGTGGCAGGGGATCCGTGGCCTCCTGGGTTGAACTGCCCCTCCACGGAGACCCGGGGATGCTTGATCGTCGGCGCAGGCTCCAAACGGCAGTCCACTCTCCTCCTCTGCTCGTGACGTGGCTGTGGGGCTGGAACCAGGTTCTCCAGGGCCCAGGCTCCTTCTTCGTCTGGCGGTGTAATCCTGGCACCGGGGGACGCTCAGGGGAAGGAGACACAGAGGATGCAGGTTCACAATTAGCAACTGCAGCAGGTGGAGGGAGCTCGGAGGACTGTGAGCCCCAAACTCCACCCCCAGGAGTCAGACAAGGCAATTCACACTGTGAAGGAAGAGAATGAAATAGCACTTGCCTGCTCCACTGAGGGTCGATGGAAACTGCTGCAGTGGGCTTGGTCTTCTCCTTCTTCCTCTGGATGGTGACAGAGGGCCCCCTGGGAAGACAAGGAGGAGCCGCTCGCACAAGATCAGCAACGGGGACAGCCGGAGTCGGACTCATGGAGCTCACAGCAGCTAGGGAAAGCGTTGAGGTGGAGGGAGGAACAGCCGAGACAGTCCGGGGACAAGGAGCTGACGGAACAGCAGGAACGGAAGACCCGGAGACAGAGGGTGTAGTCTTACCCCTCTGACGTGACGCAAAGGCAACAGCTGGCTGGGAAGCAGAGTTCTTACGGCCACTTGGAACTGGATCTGGATGGGGATCTCGCCGAGGCCCATTATGAGCATGGTGACGCTGTTTACCGGCTGAGGGCAAGGCGAAGGTAAGGCCAGGGAAACGCTGCTCCTGCGCGGAGACAGAGGCAAGCAGTTCAGCATACTCAGGGTAATCATGGAGCTCGGGACTGATCTCCACTAGTCGGACTGCCACCGTCACATGCTTCATAACTTCGGTAGGATGGGAGGCAGAACGAGCTGCAGCCACATGGTCCTGGAGGATCACAGCTGTCCACTGAGTCTCCTCCGGGGAAATCCCGGCTGATGTCCTCCTCTGCTGGGGTGTAGATTCCTGGGCTGGCTGGGTGACAGGAACTGGATTTCGAGGCGAGGAGCGGGGATGTCTCATCTTCGGGTTCCTGCTGGAGTCTCCCTCCAGTCCGCGGATCTTCTCCCGGAGTGCCGAGATCTCCGCCATCCTCGTCGTAATTTCAGGGTGGTCGGAGTAGCGAGGATGGCGATTAATTACCGTCTCTGTGAGGTCCAGGTACCAGCGTGAGTTGCTGGGAATGGGGTCGCTACGAGCTTGCGAAAGGAGATCATGTATCTCAATGAGGGCCATCACTAGCTCGTAGCCCAAGCTCATAGTGTAGCCCTTGTGTGGCGACGCCATCTCCCAGCACACTGGTACACAGAAAAGGAAAAAATTTCAAGCCCTAACAATGCAAACTCACGGTGACCGGCGTCTCGCTGGGCTGAGACCTACTGTCATGGGATGGCCTTCACGGACCATCAATGAGACGCTTCAGGAAGCCAATGAGTTTGCATATTTATTAATGGAGGATAACGATCACAAAATAATGAGCCACATGGGGCAAAACACGAGTAACGACTTAAGCAAGGCACAGTAATAATACACGTAGGTACAGGAGTAAACTTACTGGGAATACCAAGGATGAAGAGAGTGACTGGAGCCGGGGTTAGGGATTCCAGTCAAACGCTGTGGAAAACCAACATTGTAAGAGTGAGGTCGCAGCCCGGAGTAGCCTCAGCTGCTGCCTTAAATAGGGCTAAGGAATAAACAGACAATGAGCAAGTAATCAAAGGGAATGTGAATTAGCTGTCACGGCGCAGCTGGCTCTGACAGCCGGCAGTCCCGCCGTGACGCTGTCACAATACAGGCCCTGGACGGCGTCAACAGATAAGAATGGGGAAAATACTGGACAACCCGAGCGCGGACAGAATTGGCGCTCAGGCCATAACAGTAGAATTTCCTTCTTTCTGAGAAAACTGCATCGAGTCTAATATTGAATTAAATGCCATATTAAGGCAATCACTATCAACATCTACATGTATATTAAAGTCCCCTGCTATAATTATTCTATCTGATTTCAGCACTAAATCTGCTAAGAATTTGGCAAATTTGGATAAAAACTCTGAGTAGGCTGAGGGAAGACAATAAATTATGGCAAATAAAATTAGGTTTAACCTAAAATTGCTAAAATGCCCAATACTGAGGACCAGGCCCTCAAAGGAATTATAACATGTTTTTTGCTTTACATTAACTAAAATCTGAATGGCTTCCTCCCCTGCCATCGGATCCAACTCACCACCAGGTGGTGATCAGTTGACAGCTCTGCACCTCTCTTTACTTGGGTGTCCAAGACATACGGTCGCAGGTCTGATGATACGCTAACAAAATTGATCATCGACCTGCGACCTAGGGTGTCCTGGTGCCAGGTGCACATATGGACACCCTTATGCTTGAACATGGTGTTCGTTATGGACAGACTGTGGTTAGCACAGAAGTCCAATAACTGAACACCACTCGGGTTCAGATCGGGCAGGCCGTTCCTCCCAATCACCCCCCTCCAGGTTTCACTGTCATTGCCCACATGCGCATTGAAGTCCCCCAGTAGGACAATGGAGTCTCCAAGAGGAGCACCCTCCAGCACCCCAGTCACAGACTCCAAAAAGGGTGGGTACTCTGAAACATCATTTGGTGCATAGGCACAAATGATGGTCAGGACCTGTTTCCCAACCCGAAGGCGCAGGGAAGCAACCCTTTCGTCCACCGGGGAAAACTCCAATATAGAGGCAGGAAGGTGGGGTGATACAAGGATACCCACCCCTGCTTGTCGCCTCTCGCCCGGGGCAACTCCAGAAAAGGCCAAGCTCCAGCCCCTCTCCAGGAGACTGGTTCCGGAACCGGAGCTGTGTGTTGAGGTGAGGCCGACTATATCTAGCCGATATCTCTCAACCTCGTACACCAGCTCAGGCTCCTTTCCCACCAGAGAGGTGACATTCCACGTACCAAAAGCCAGTTTAGAAAGCTTGGGATCAGTCCGCCAAGGTCTCCGCCTTTGACCGCCACATAATCCACATAGCACCGGACCCCCATGATCCCTCCTGCAGGTGGTGAGCCCACTGGAGGGCGGACCCATGTAACTCCTTCGGGCTGAGCCTGGCTGGGTCCCATGGGTGGAAACCCGGCCACCAGACGCTAGCCTTCAAGCCCCTCCCCCAGGCCTGGCTCCAGGGTGGGGCCCCGGTAACCCCATACCGGGCGGGGTACACTGAATCCTTGATATACAATTTATCATGAGAGTCTGTTGGATCGTTCTTAGTCTGGCCCTTCACCCAGGACCAGTTTGTCTTGGGAGACCCTATCAGAGGCAAATTGCCCCGGACAACATAGCTCCTGGGATCACTGGGGCATGCAAACCCCCCCACCACGATAAGGTGACGATCCATGAGGGGATAAGGTGACGATCCATGAGGGGGCAGGGGAGGAAGCCATTCAGACCTGGTAGACCCAAACGTATAGTGAGGGTGTGCTGGGAGCGTCTGGCTGAGGCCCCTGTCCGAGAGGTCTTCAACTCCCACCTCCGGAAGAACTTCAACCACATTCCGAGGGAGTCTGGAGACTTGGAGTCTGAATGGGCCATGTTCTCCACCTCTGTTGTTGAAGCGGCGGCCCAGAGCTGCGGCCGCAAGGTGGTCGGTGCATCTCGTGGTGGCAACCCCCGAACCAAGTGGTGGACACCAGTGGTGAGGGGGGCCATTAAGCTGAAGAAGGAGTCCTATCAAGCTTGGTTGGCTTGTGGGACTCCCGAAGCAGCTGAGGTGTACCGGCAGGCCAAGCGGAGTGCAGCTCGGGTGGTTGCTGAAGCAAAAACCCGGGTATCGGAGGAGTTCGGTGAGGCCATGGAACAAGACTTTCGGTCGGCCTCAAAGAGATTCTGGCAAACTGTCCGGCGGCTCAGGAGGGGAAAGCAGCTCCCCGTCCACACTGTGTATGGTGCGGATGGGACACTGTTGATTTCGACTGGGGATATCGTCGGGCGGTGGAAGGAATACTTCAAGGATCTCCTCAATCCCACTGATACGCCTTCCACAGAGGAAGCAGGGTTTGGGGACGAGGGGGATGACTCGCCTATCACAGGGGCTGAGGTCGCCAAGGTGGTTAAAAATCTCCTTGGTGGCCGGGCCCCGGGGGTGGACGAGATTCACCCTGAGTACCTCAAGGCCCTGGATGCTGTTGGGTTGTCATGGTTGACATGCCTCTGCAACATTGCGTGGAGGTCGGGGGCAGTGCCTTTGGCATGGCAAACCAGGGTGGTGGTTCCTCTCTTCAAAAAAGGGGACCGGAGGGTGTGCTCCAACTTTAGAGGGATCACACTCCTCAGCCTCCCTGGGAAGGTCTATGCCAAGGTACTGGAGAGGAGAGTCCGGCCGTTGGTCGAACCTCGGATTCAGGGGGAGCAATGTGGTTTTCGTCCTGGCCGTGGCACATCGGACCAGCTCTTTACCCTCTCGAGAATTCTTGAGGGTTTGTGGGAGTTTGCCCAACCAGTTCACATGTGTTTTGTGGACTTGGAGAAGGCATTTGACCGTGTCCCTCGTGGATTTTTGTGGGGGGTGCTTCGGGAGTATGGGGTATCGGGCTTGTTGTTACGAGCTATTCGGTCTCTGTACGACCGTTGTGAGAGTTTGGTTCGTATTGCCAACACTCGGTCGGAGTCATTCCCAGTGAGAGTTGGACTCCGCCAGGGCTGCCCTTTGTCACCGATCCTGTTCTGGACAGGATTTCTAGGCGCAGCCAGGGAATGGAGGGTGTCATGCTTGGTGACCACAGGATCTCATCTCTGTTGTTTGCAGATGATGTTGTCCTGTTGGCTTCATCCAGCAATGACCTACAGCTCTTGCTGGGACGGTTTGCCGCTGAGTGTGAAGCGGCTGGGATGAGAATCAGCACCTCCAAGTCTGAGTCCATGGTCCTCAGCTGGAAAAAGGTGGATTGTCCTCTCCGGGTTGGGGACAGGCTCCTGCCCCAAGTGGAGGAGTTTAAGTATCTTGGGGTCTTGTTCACGAGTGAGGGGAAAATGGAGCGAGAGATCGACAGACGGATTGGAGCAGCATCTGCAGTGATGCGGACGTTGTACCGGTCTGTTGTGGTGAAGAGGGAGCTTAGTTCTAAGGCAAAGCTGTCGATTTACCAGTCAATCTACGTTCCTACTCTCACCTATGGTCACGAGCTTTGGGTTATGACCGAAAGAACGAGATCGCGGATACAAGCGGCTGAAATGAGCTTTCTCCGTAGGATTGCTGGACTCACCCTCAGAGATAGGGTGAGGAGCTCAGTCATCCAGGAGAGGCTCAGAGTAGAACCACTGCTCCTCCACATTGAAAGGAGTCAGTTGAGGTGGTACGGGCATCTGATTAGGATGCCTCCTGGACGCCTCCCACTTGAGGTGTTTCAGGCACGTCCCACTGGGAGGAGACCCCGGGGCAGACCCAGGACTCGGTGGAGAGACTATGTCTCCCAGCTGGTCTGGGAACACCTTGGTATCCCCTCTGAAGAGCTGGAGCAGGTGGCTGGGGAGAGGGAAGTCTGGGCTTCTCTGCTTGAACTGCTGCCTCTGCGACCCGGACCTCCGGAAAAGCGGTAGAAGATGGATGGATGGATGGAAAATTGCTAAAATGCCCAATACTGAGGACCAGGCCCTCAAAGGAATTATAACATGTTTTTTGCTTTACATTAACTAGTAATTTGCAATGGTAAATTGTCGCTACTCCTCCTCCACGACCAGAACTTCTGGGATTTTGACAGTTTAAATAACCAGAGGGAGTTGATTCATTTAAGCCTACATAAACATAATCCTCTTGCCCTAACCAAGTCTCTGTAAGGTATAGTAAATCAATCTGATGATCAATTAGCAGATCATGGACTAGCAGAGACTTAGGAGTTAGAGACCTAATATTTAACAAACCGCATTTAATTTTTAAATTATGAGGAGGAAGTGAGGCCAAGTCATTAAATTTAGAGGCTTCATGGTTAATTTGAGTTTTTCCAACTTTTTGTTTAATCACTTTGGGATGCTTATGTATTATATTTTTATTTACTTTGGAGGGCGCAGACAATGATTCTCAGATGGGGAAGACAGGGGCTAAGTTGAGGGGTGGCAGATGAAGAGGAGCTGCAGAGAGGCATGTAAGACTGGGACTCTGCTTCCTGGTCCCAACTCTGAGTTGTCAATGTTTTTGAAATTTGGATAAAAATGATGCCAGATTGTTAGATAAAAGATACGCACCATCCAAATTGGGATATATACCATCTCGTCTAATAAAATGGTATTCACTTATATAGCGCTTTTATTCTCATCTCTAGATGACTAAAGCACTTTACAGATCCTGCTATCCACCCATTCACACACAGATAGCGGCATAGCTGCCCAACATGGCACTGTCCAGACCCACCAGGAGCAATTGGGGGTAAAGTGTCTTGCCCAGGGACACAACAGCAGGATATCTGGGTAACCCTCACTAACACCTACTCCCTTTAGGTGTAGTACCCTTTTTGGTTCTACCTGGGCAAAGGGATAATTGGGCCAGATCAGGTAGACCCTAGGTTCGTAGGAGCCTGGGAGGTGTAACAACAGATCACACACACACAGCCGTATAGAACTTGGAACTATATATATTTCAAAATTATGTACACATAAACAAAAACACAGTGCTTGTCACGATAATAAAGAAAGAAAAAAAAATAAAAATAAAATACCCTAAGATATATTTACAATATTCACAGTCCTGTTGTATCAGTTCCAGGTGACCAGTTGGGTCACCTCTAGCAGTTTCTAGGATTCAAGCTTCGGCTCGCCATCCAGACCTGGAGAATCCGTTCTTCTGGTCCAACCAGTCCAAACAAAAAAACCTGACCAAGCTAGGTGACACGTGCGTCAATGGAGTTCCCGCGCTCACGTGAGTTCACAGCCTTTGGTTTAAATCAATCTCAAGGGTTTTGTCCGGGCAAAGGCTGCTACTATCACATTAGCTCACCGTCTCAGTAAGGAGTTGCGCTTCCTCGTCGGTGTCTCTGCCGTGACTGAAATTGTTCTGCAGATCACACCAAAACCGAGCGAGGGAGCGCGTGACCCTATTGGCTGGCATGACCCCATTGGCTGGCGTGACCCCATTGGCTGTTGCTGCCCAACAAAAGACGCAGCCATTTATCGCTCAGTATACCCAATGAAAATAACGGGAACGTTATCAAAACTTTCCAGAAAATGTTCTTAACTATTTATGAACATATATTTATTTAAATATTCATATTCAAATTATTTATTCCCATTGCGAAATGGGTGTTTTCTTTTCTAAAAGCGGCATCAATATTTATAATTTAATCCACATTTTTAACATTGGGTTACAAGTGGGATTTGAACTACCAACCATCTGGTTATTGGATGACCTGCTCTACCTCCTGAGCCACTGTCGTCCCCAGATAATAAGACCAGGTTTTCCCCAAATGAGTTCCAGTTGTCTATGTAGCCCACATCGTTTGCAGGACACCACACAGACAGCCAGCAGTTAAAGGATGGCACCCAGCTAAACATGTCATCGCTGGTCAGATTGGGGAGGGGCCCAGAGAATTCTACAGAGGTAGACATCGTTTTTGCAAAGTCACACACTGATTCCACACTAAGTTTTGTGACTTCTGACTGCCGGAGTTGGATGTCATTAATGCCAGTGTGGATAACAATTGTGGAGTATTTACAGTTACTTTTAGCCAGCATTTTCAAATTTGACTGGATGTCACCTGCTCTGGCCCCAGGAATGCATTTGACTATGGCTGCTAGAGTCTTTAGATTCACGTTTCTGACTATAGAGTCGCCAATGATCAGAGTTTTTTCCTCAGCGGGTGTGTTGCTGAGTGGGGAAAAGTGATTAGAAACATGAACAGGGTGGTGGTGAACCAGGGGCTTGCAACTATGCTTCCTTCCCACCGTCACCCACCCATTTTCTCCTGGCTGCTTAGGAGAGGTGGAAGCCGGGGGACGGCTAACAGGCCCTGTGCTAGGATGCTCCGCTGCAGCTAAGGGGAGTCTGTCATTATTAACTGGCGCTGACAGTGTTTCAATGCAGCGGAGCCTATATAACCTTTATTTCTGCCCCATGAGACCCAGGGAGCCAAAAACAATACTCTCAGTGCACAAAGACATGCGTGGCACATTAAAACCCATTGACTGTGTATGTTGCCAAACTGTGACATAACCCCTAGTGGTCAGCAGTGCTAAAGATTTTTTTCAAGAAAATATTCAGATCAGATGTCACAATTTCCATGTCTATAACTTGAAAGTGGTAAGAGATAATGGCTTACTGTCTAATAGAAAGATGTAGAATATGATCCAAAGTTTCAGATAGGAGTAAATTTACACATCTAATTTGCATACAAACAAACAAAGACATTCATCACTTACTGGGGTCCTTTTGTGGCATTCTGGTTGCTATTTTGTCCTCTCCCGGTCATTTTAGCTTTCTCTCCTACATCCACAAACTGTTATTGATTATTCCACCTTAATTTAGCTTTTATTTCACAGCAATTTCTCTTATATATGACAACATGCAACCGGTGATTGCTGTACAGTCACATGGCACTCCGGGCGCCGGCAGATGAACTCAACGAGCTTTGCGCTCCCTTTGTTATAAGAACATGTAAACATCTACCTTCATAAGCTAAATAATCTCTTTTTACAATCATAGTTGGCAAATTCGGCACCAAATCCTCCGAATTTGCTCCGTCTGCAACCGTGTAATCTCAAAGACGAAGAAGAAGAGGAAGGATTTCTTCTTCTTTGGTGTATTATGTGTCATCCATGAGTCCTCCAACGTGTGCCTGCCACCTTGTGAACTGGCATGATCAGTACAAGTCCTCAGTCC
Source organism: Pholidichthys leucotaenia (assembly GCA_020510985.1). NCBI lineage: Eukaryota > Metazoa > Chordata > Actinopteri > Cichliformes > Pholidichthyidae > Pholidichthys > Pholidichthys leucotaenia. The sequence goes on along the minus strand of CM035840.1, from coordinate 140,088,127 downwards.
AGCTGGGGAGTGTTTGGCACGTTATTATCAGTTGACAGACACAGTGTCACGCTCTGTCACTAGGGGCACACGAAATCACACAGCTTAAGGGTTAACATCATATAACACCAGTCCTGCTTCTCACACCCTCTCTTCCTCTAGTGAACTCCGGTGTCTCCTGAACTCCCCGGGGGGTGGATCATCCTTTCTGTTACATCTGAGACCCCCTGGTGCCACTTCCTCTTCCAGTCCTTTGTTCCATCTCCCCTTTGGCTTCCGACTCTGGGTGGAGAACCCCACACACAGTGCCACCACCTTTTTTGATTATTTTGGCTGCAACTATTGAAAACCTAAAATTCAGTTTCTCAGAAAATTAGAATATTACATAAGATCAATTTAAAAATTGATATTTAATAGAAGTGTTGGCCGACTAAAAAGTGTGTCCATGTACGCCCCTTGGTTGGGACTCCTTTTGTATAAATTACTGCATCAATGCGGTGTGGCGATCAGCCTGTGGTACTGCTGAGAAACTGAATTTTGGGTTTTCATTAACTGTAAGCCATAATCATCAAAATTAAAAGAAATAAATACTTGAAATATATCACTGTTTGTGATGAGTCTATATATTGGTCTGGTTCCAAGGTTGTCATAGCCAGGAGCGGCACTGGGGTTAAGCTCCCAGTGCTCATAAAATGCTCCTTACGGCATGCGTCTTGAAAAGCCTCTGACAACTAAGTCCAACTCCTAGCCTGCCCGTGTGGTTTAGTCTCTAAGCCCGGCGGAACTGCTTTTACTAATAGGAGAAGGGGCGAGGGCGGATCTCTGGCGCCTTAAAACCAGATGCTTCGGGTAGATGGTGGCTCGTCAACCTGGGAAGGTAGCCCATCTAGGGGAAGGTAAACCCTGATTTCAAACCTCCGCTGCCTTGCGGCACACCCGGTCACTGGAAAGGCTTCGGGAGTCAACCCTGAGGAAAAATCCAGAGTCGGAGCCCCTAAGGCAGTTCTCTGTTGTGCTCAACATCGTTCTGGCAGCTCCTGCAATGGCGCTAGTGCCAAACTGTAGCAGCCCTGCTGTTCCTTTGGATTCATCAGTGACGTGCAGAGGGGGGACATGCTGCATGGGCAACATCTTGTCCTCCATATTTTCCTGCCCAGGCTTGAATCCTACCAACGCCCAACGCTGGAAGATAGAACACCGGATCACTGGAGAGGACACTCCAGCTTCGCCTTTGGCGTAGACAAAACATGGGGAATGACAGTTACCGGTTATAAGCCACCGCTCAATTGGCATAGAGCGCGGCGCCAGGGCTTGTTCCCGACGGTGGGAGGGATCATCGGATCTCACTGGACAGCTACCGCCCGCCTCAAGCTGGGCAGCCCCCAGCCAATAAGGTGTTGTCCCGCCACAGCTTGCTTTCCTCATTGGGTGCATGGGGATGAGGAGAAGTCCGAACAGCAAGCTGAGAACCTTCGCACCAGGCAAGACAAAAAACCAAAAGAGACCAACTCTAAAACTGGGAACTTGGAACGTCCGCACTATGATGACAGGACTCGCTGCTAACCTCAAGGACATCAACGACACCAGGAAGACTGCCATCATCAATAATGAGCTGAAGAGACTGGGAGTGGATATTGCCACTCTCCAGGAAACACGGTTGTCTGACGCAGACACACTGAGAGAGAAGGACTACACGTTCTACTGGCAGGGAAAGGGCAGTGACGAACACAGGGAACACGGAGTGGGCTTCGCAGTGAAGAACACCTTGCTGAAGATGGTGGAACCGGGCAGCAATGGCTCTGCATGACTCCTCACCCTCCGCCTCAACACCACTCAAGGCCCAGTCACCCTCGTCAGTGTGTATGCCCCAACACTGACAGCCACACCAGATGCAAAAGACGAGTTCTACGAGAATCTCGCAACAACTGTCAGGATCATCCCCAACTCTGAACAACTCATTCTCCTTGGAGACTTCAATGCCAGAGTGGGTGCTGACCACAACTCCTGGCCCTCCTGTCTTAGACCATTTGGCGTGAGCAGAATGAACGACAACGGACAGCGGCTGCTCGAGTTCTGCACATATCACGATCTGTGCATCACAAACTCGTTCTTCAAGACCAAGCCCCAACACAAGGTTTCCTGGCGACATCCGCGCTCAAAGCACTGGCACCAGCTGGACTTGATCCTGACCAGGCGCACCTCACTGAAGAACGTGCTAATCACCCGTTCGTTCCAGAGTGCAGATTGCGACACAGACCATTCATTGGTGTGTTGCAAGGTCAAGCTGCAGCTGAAGAAATTCCATCATGCTAGACAGCCTGGAAAGGCACGGATTGACACCAGCAAGATGGCCCAACCAGAACTTGTTGAGCAGTTTGCCTCCACCTTTGAGAAGGAACTTGGTGTACCACAAGAAGGGGAATCTGCAAAGCAGAAGTGGGAAGAGCTGCAAAACACCATCCACCGCACAGCCTTGGCTACCTTTGGGAGGAAGACCTCGAAATCACAGGACTGGTTTGATGCCAAGTTGACCGAGATGACCCCCGTCATTGAAGCCAAGCGCTCAGCACTTGCTGAGTACAAAAGGTACCCAAACGAGAAGAATCTCCAGATTCTCAGGGCTGCGAGAAGCAAAGTTCAGCAGACTGCTCGGCGCTGTGCCAACGAGTACTGGACTCAGCTCAGCCAAAACATTCAAACCGCTGCCATAACAGGGAACATCTGTGGTATGTACGATGGCATCAAGAAAGCACTTGGTCCGGCTCAGAGCAAGACGGCCCCCCTCAAATCCTCCACTGGGGAGATGATCACAGAAAAGAACAAGCAGATGGCGAGATGGGTGGAACACTACTCCGACCTCTACTCCAGACAGAACACCGTGACACCGTCAGCCCTTGATGCCATCGACTGCCTGCCATCCATGGACGAACTTGACGCTGAGCCAACCATCGACGAACTCAGCAAGGCCATTGATAGCTTGGCCTCTGGCAAGGCACCTGGCAACGACGGCATACCCCCCGACCTGATCAAGCACTGCAAGACCGCCCTACTGCTGCCATTGCATGACGTCCTCTGCCAGTGCTGGAAGGAAGGTGCCGTACCACAGGACATGAGGGACGCCAAGATCATCACCCTCTACAAAAACGAAGGGGAGAGAAGCGGCTGCAACAACTACAGGGGCATCTCCCTCCTCAGCGTTGTTGGTAAAGTCTACGCACGAGTTGTTCTCATTTGTCTACAGAAGCTTGCCGAACGTGTCTACCCCGAGTCTCAGTGTGGCTTCCACGCTGAGTGATCGACGGTAGACATGATATTCTCCATCCGCCAACTCCAGGAGAAATGCAGAGAACAGAACATGCCCCTGTACGTCCCCTTCATCGACCTTACCAAAGCATTCGATCTGGTCAGCAGAGAGGGCCTTTTCAAGATCCTGCCAAAGATAGGATGCCCACCAAAGTTGCAAAGCCTCATTGAATCGTTTCACACCAACATGCAGGGGATAGTGCAGCATGACGGCAACGTCTCAGAGCCATTCAACATACGCAGCGGAATGAAACAGGGCTGTGTACTTGCGCCAACCCTCTTTGGGATTTTCTTTGCTATGCTCCTGAGGCATGCCTTCAGCACAGCAACAGAGGGAATCTACCTGCACACAAGATCTGACGGCAGGCTTTTCAACCTCGCCCGCCTGAAAGCCAGAACCAAAGTACGCGAGGCTCTAATCAGAGACATGCTGTTCGCAGACGACGCTGCAGTCACAACCCACACACAGCAGGAGCTTCAGACCCTGATGGACTGCTTCTTCCAGGCATGCAAGGACTTCGGGCTTACCATCAGCCTGAAGAAGACTAACGTCTTGGCGCAAGGCACGGAAGCACCACCAACCATCACCATCGACGACTACGAGCTGGAGGTCGTGAATCAGTTCACGTACCTGGGGTCCACGATCAGCAACAACCTTTCCCTTGATACAGAGATCGACAAGAGGATTGGAAAATCAGCCTTCACACTCGCTCGCCTCACCACACGAATGTGGGAGAATCCCAAACTCTCTGTCAAGACGAAGATGGCAGTGTACAACGCCTGCGTCATCAGCACACTGCTCTATGGGAGTGAGACGTGGACAACATACGCCCGGCAGAAAAAGAGGCTGAACTCCTTCCACTTGCGCTGCATTCGCCACATCCTGGACATATCCTGGCAGGACAAAGTGCCCAACACAGAAGTTCTGTCCTGTGCCGGCCTTCCCTCCATGTTCACTCTACTCAGGCAGCGCAGGCTCCGCTGGCTAGGCCACGTTCACCGTATGGAGAATGGCAGAATCCCCAAAGACGTCCTCTACGGAGAACTGCCGACTGGCAGGAGAGACGTTGGCCACCCACAGCTGCACTTTAGAGACGTCTGCAAGAGAGACATGAAGGCCCTGGAGATCAACACAGAGCGCTGGGAGGACCTTGCAACGGACCGCTCCAAATGGAGAGGCACCCTGAACAGACAGCTCAAGGCGGGTGAAGAGAGACTGACTGCTGCAGCAGATGAAAAAAGGACCCGCAGAAAGAACCACCACAGACCCAGCAGCACGGAGACCACCCACAAGTGCGACCTGTGTGACAGGGACTGCCATTCGCGCATCGGCCTGTTCAGCCACAGGCGGTGCTGTTCCAGCAGAGTAGACGTTTAGGATTCTCTTCCATGGTCATCATAGACCAACGGAAGCCGACGATATATTGGTCAGGATGGATGAGTGGTCTAAGGTGCCACGTTCAGGTCAGAGTCTCCTCTGGAGGCGTGGGTTTGAATCCCACTTCTGACAAATGTTTGGGCAGCGCAGTGGTTAGCACTCTGGCAGCACAGCAAGGAGGTCACACTGCGCCATGGATGCCCTGAATTTCCCTCTGGGATTAGTAAAGTATTCAGAAAAAATATCAGTTTCATTTATTAAATTGCTGAAATAAATTAACCTTTTGATGATTTTCTAATTCATTGGATGTCATATTCGGGTTATTTTTAATTTCACTGACTTGAAAACTTGTTAGAAAAGTGCCTGTTCATATTATAAATTACAATTTGTAACAACTTGTTCTTACCAGAAATGACTCCATCTTTTAGTTATTTTTATGAATTTGTATTTTATTTTAATAAAATCATTGTTCTTCTAGCTTAGGAAATATTTGCTTTCTTAATGTCTACAGTTTTCTATATAGTTTGGACAGAGGTTTTGCTAGACTTTTTTGTTTTCGGTCTTTTTGACAGGCAGGGTTGTAAAAATCCTGTATAATCTATTATTATCTGTCATTTTTATTGATTTTAATTAGATCACCCTCAGTGTAATCTGTCAAAATGATAGACAGCTCTCAGATTTTTCTGTTACTACTGAAAAAAATCTGTCAATGAAGGACAATTTTCAGTTAACGTAACCTGAGTTTGGATTGTATTAGATACATGGATACAATAATTACATGTGGATAGTTTGTATTTTACTTTCCACAGAAATGTTTAAGGTGAAAAACTTCCCAAACTGGTGAGAGTAAAGCTGCAAATTTACAAAAATAAAATGTTGCAAATGTACAAATAAAAGCTGTAAGTTTCTGTGAAAAGGTCACACATTTGTTACAAAAAGTTACTTTTTTATAAAGAAAATGCTAGTAAAAATTAAAAAAAGAAAACAATACATGAGAAAAATACAAATGTACTTCACAAAGTTCAGAATTTATAGGAACTAAAGATTCAGAGTTACAAAGAAAAAGCTGCAAATTTGCTAAAAAAAAAAAAAAAAAAAAAAAAAAGGCCAGAAATAAAAGGGAAATATCTCACAAATTGGGGAAAGTAAAGTTGTTACTCACTATTCAAGTAACTTTTTTAATAATAAAGTAATGCTATTTTTACTTGACTGCATTTTCTAGCTATTCTCCCTCCTCTGGTCACCAGCACTGTCAAAGCCTAAACTGTAACTACTGATTTCCTAGAAATAATCCTGTGTGTTCCAGTAAATGCTTCTTGTTTCAGAAGCGTGTTTTGTCCCGTGTTCTTCTCACACTTGTCATTTGTTAATGTATTTTCCAGGACGACCCATTCTCGGCCTTAGACATCCACCTGAGCGACCATCTAATGCAGGACGGCATCCTTAAGCTGCTGAGGGAGGAGAAGAGGACGGTGGTGCTGGTCACACACAAACTGCAGTATCTGCAACACGCCGACTGGGTAAGATCAGAGTGTTAAACAGACAGAAAGACTTTCCATCTGTGGGGCCGATCTATTATTCATGATTAGGAGTTTTTATTATCTCATTGGTGATGTAGTATATCTCAGAATGGTCCCAAAGCACATAAAGATTAATTGTTGGGCTCTGGATTGCTTCACTTTATTGATTTTTGTGTTTCGTGTGTGTGTGTGCGTGGGCTTTTATCAGATCATTGCAATGAAAGATGGCACTATTCAGACTGAAGGGACTCTGAAGGATATCCAGAACTCCGAGCCTGAACTCTTCGATCACTGGAAAACCCTGATGAACCGCCAGGACCACGAGTTTGAGAAGGTGATTAATGATGACAAAGTGACAGATTTAATTGGCATCTGTTGACTTTGAGTGAGCTTTAACTTTCCTAATTTGAGAGTTTTTAGATTCAGTACTACCTGAGTGCCTCGCTAACAGAGAGCTTTAGGATTTAGTAATAAAGTAAATCTCCTTCAGGAGACGGTGGCAGCAAGCACGACAGACATGGAGAGGAAAAGTCTGAGGAGGGCCATGTATTCCAGAGAGGCCCTCAGGACTGAAGAGGATGAGGAGGGTAAGAGGAACAAACAACCATGAAAACACTGAATGGCAGCAGAAACAAATGTGTGTCTGATTGAAGCGGCCGTTCAGACTGATTCTAATGTTTATGTATGCGAACAGTGGATAAAGATTCATGAGCAGTTTACAGTAACAGCCTGAGTCTGTTATACTTGGTTTTAGTGCTTAAATTTTTACTTGTATGAAACCATATTTCATGTATTTGTACAGTACCACTAATTAGGATAAGACTACCTTTATAAAAAGATTTATAAATAATTTATAAATACATTATTAATTAGAATATAAATGTTTTATAATTCATTAAAAAAAAACTCTCGCCCAAAGACGCTGGGATAGGCTCCAGCCCCCCCCACGACCCAAAAAGGATAAAGCGGTAGAAGATGGATGAATAAATGAATGAATTCATTAATTCATTAATGAATTCATTAATTCATTTCATTAAAATGAATTCATTAAAAAACTGTTGACAAATAAGTTGTAAGACATATTTCATACATCACTGAAGGCTCAATTTTTGGAAAAATCAAGACAAAAGCCTAATGTTAACATTTTTGCCGTTTCCTGGGATTAATTTTAAGGTTTGACATTCTCAATGTTAGGTATGTCTTAATGGGCAAAATTCATTCTTGTGTTGTTTTACAGCTCCCGTGTCCATTTTTAATAATATCCATGAATCCTTTATCTTGATTGGAGAAAGTTGTTTTTTTTTCCCTTGTTAAAGTGCAAAAAGGCTACTAAGCTAACCACTAATTGTTTTGTGGCCCACCTCTCCACAGCTAGCATTTGTACAAAAAGCAGGTTGACTTTACCTCAGCAGCAAAAAATGATATTTAATAGCCCCATATCCAAGATGCTGCCGGGATGCTAAACTCACCTATATCTTCAAAAGTAATCAGTGAAGCATGTTTCTGAAAAAAATCGAGCCGATGTGGTGTAGTTGCTGAATATGTGTTACTTTTTACTAAAGCCGCTATTTTAAAAGTTCAGCACGAGGAAGCGATCGCCTTCACGTGCCTGCGTCCTACATAGACAATGGAATGGAAGCAGAAAACGCACATGCACGGACAGATACTATCAATCCACCTAAGATGTGTGCAGAACATTTAAACCAGCATTTGTTGATGTCACTTTTTTAAACCCTTTGAGTCCTACTCACAGTGACGCACCTCATTCAAATTACATAACTCCTCAACCGTTCATGCTAGCGACATAATTCTAACAAATTCTGAAAGCTGAGAAATGGAGCTTTCCATTGATATAAGGTACATTATGGTAATTGTGGGATTGCCTGCATGAGTGAAGGAAGTAAGTAAGCACAGTGGGAGTCTGCAGGCGGAGAGGAGGAAAGAGGAGAGGAGCTCTTCAAGTATTTTTGCAGTGTTTTAGCAGTGTTTTCTGTCTAAATAATAGTTTATTATTGTAAATAGTAGTATTAGTATTGTTTATGAGAATTTTGGAGTGTGGCAAACACAGATGTTTGAGAAAATGTAAAATAAGTTCAGTTTCATTTTGTAATCTCAAGTTTTGTTCATTTACATTTGAAATATTTCTTAAGAGAAACCTGATGAAAATTCAAATCCGTTTTTTTCCTTTTTTATTATTACACACTGTTTTAAGCATTTATAACATAATAATAATGACAAATGCATACCAGATTTTGAAAGTTCTCTTTCTCCTTGAAACAAAGGGCAAATAATTTACACAAAGGACATTTTCTGACACATTTATTGGATAAAAAGATAACAAAAAACAGGTGAAATATCAAAATTTTAGTACTAAAAGGATTTTAACCCTGTCCTGTCCAGCAGCTTGGCAAGCAGAGCAGTTACCTGCTTGCCTTGTTGTGCCAAACAGATTTACTTTGTAAAAAGGAGCTCTGCTCATATTTGATATATGCTGTATATAAGCAGTGTTGGGCAAGTTACTAAAAAATAGTAAGTAGTTACAGTTACTAATTACTTCTTTTCAAAAGTAACTGAGTTACAAGTTACGGCATGATTAAAGTAACTAGTTACTTGGAAAAGTAACTTTCACGTTATTTTATAATGATGAACATTTTTATTAAAGATTTTTCTTTTATACAATAACAGAACAAAAAAAGTGCAATAAAATTACAACCACTCTGTCCTACAATCCCATTCATTTATAGTCAGCATTCTTAGTTAGTCATATGACTCTATCAGACAGCAGAAAGCCAACTGGTGAAAGGATCCCAAGTCAATTTGTATTGCTGAAGTTTATTCAGTAAATAGTATGTCACTCTTTCAAAAGCAGCCAACTGAGCTATAGTTGTAGTCTATTTCCCGTCAGGAGGCAGCAGTCACTTCCTCCAGTGCCTCAGTAAGATCTGTTTTGCTGTTGTAAGAGCCAGAATAATCCATCGCTTTTCGAAGGGAGAAAAGTCCAATGGTTGAACCCAACATTGACAGTTTTGCTGAGATTTGAAACCGCCTGTTTAGAACTTCGTAGATAATCTCTTTAATGTTATTCCACCAATCTTTGAGTGTTGGACAAGTCCAAAGTATATGCAAAATGGAAGCACCACTTCCTCCACATATCCAGCAGTAGTCGGCAGGTATCAGCTTCCATTTGTGCAACATTTGTGGAGTTCTTTGCCATCTATGCATTATCTTTAATTGAATAAACGTATTACCCACTTCCTTATACATTGTATTAATATTATTCAGGCATGATTCCCAGTCATCAAGAGATATGTCCACAGCCAAGTCCCCTACCCAATGTTCTTTAGCCCTATGCAGAGGCCCACATAGCTGATCTTGCAGTAGATGATAAATCTTAGGTGCAGTGCCTCGACCTGATGTTAATTTAGAGAGCAGCACTTCAATTGGACTGCCGGTAGGGCAGTTTAAAGGGCTTCCTAACCATTTAGACAAGGCACTCCGCATTTGGACATACCTCCAAAACTGACTGCGTGGCAATTTATACCTATCTGCTATTTGACTGAAACTTAGGAAGTGTTCACTCTGTGGATCAAATAGTTGAGAAATGGGATCTCCAATAAGAATCCACTTGTTATTCCATAACAGTGCCTGTGTAGAGAAAGGAGCAGGTGTGACAACGGGCTGAACAGCACAGACTTTATTTCCTTTCTCCACAAGTCGAGTTGACAAGAATGAATCCCAGGTCGCAGGCTCTCCCTCTTTTATACTTTAGTCCCTTGCCTAGCGACCTGGGGACTCACACCACAATCCACATTAAATCAACAGTCTGTGTGGCACATTAGCATGACATGGTACATCTCCCCTACTATTATCATAACACTCGCTGGCATGCTGCTTCTTCCTCTTCGCTCTAGCCAGCGTCTGCCCTCAAGTGTCTCGACTCGACCCCCGGTCAGCCTTCCCTTCACTGTCCATTGTCTGGGTGGAGGATGTTGCCAACCTGTCAGTCCTGTGGGCTTCAGCCAGCGGCCATATGGGCTGTAATGGGGGGTCACTGGCTGATATGCACTGCTCTGGTGGCACAGCACCATGGGAGGCACGTCCGTCTGTAGGGGGCCGGGGGGGGGGGGGACACATCCTCAAAAGGCATTGATGTTGCTGTTGCAGAATCATTTACCTGCGGGGCCCCTAATGGGAGGCGTCCACGCCGGGGAGCCCGGGCCAACACCACTTCCTCGTCTGCTAACACAAATGCTGGTTTGACCAGCATTCATCTACCTCACCTTCGTCGAGGTAGATGAAGACAAACGGCAGGTCGCGCAGCACAGTGTCCATCATGTGTTGGAAGATCTGTGCTGCGCCTTTTAACCCGAACGGCATGCGTAAAAATTCGAAAAGTCTGAACGGGGTAATCACTGCCGTTTTGGGTACGTCTTCCTCACGCACCAGGACCTGGTGGTACCTGTGGACCAGGTCCACCTTGGAAAAAATGCATGTCCCGATGAGGTGGACAGAAAAATCCTGAGTATGGGGAATGGGGTAGCAATCGTGTGCAGTAGCGATGTTTAACCGGCGGAAGTCACCGCATGGTCGCCATGACCTGTCGGCTTTGGTACCATGTGCAGCGGGGACGCCCATGGACTATTGAAGCGCCTGACGATGCCTAGTCTCTCCAAACTGGCGAACTCCTCGCGTGCACTGGCCAGTTTAGCTGTGTCCAGGTGGCGAGGGCGCATGAAAACGGGTGGCCCTGTAGTGGGGATAAAGTGCTCGACCCCATGCTTAGTGACGGCCGCCGAAAACATTGGAATCAAAAGTGCTGGAAACAGTGTGAGAAGTTGTTGGAACTTACCCCCTGGAGCGGTGACATTGGCGAGTGATGTGGACCTGGTTCCTCGAGCTGTACTGGGTAGAGAATAAAAAGACATTAACAAGATGTCTATTGGCAACATCGACTAACAGTCCGTGTGCACACAGAAAATCTGCGCCTAAGATGGGGTAGTTACAGGCTGCAATGATGAAAGTCCACTGGTGGTTGCGGCCATGCAGACATATGGTTAGTGTCCTCTCACCAAAAGTTTTAATGTCTGAGCCATTGGCGGCTGCCAGCTCGGAGCTACTACTCCCAGTCAACCGGTCTGCGTTTGATGGCAGGATGAGGCTCTTTTGATGGCAGGATGAGGCTCTTTTGCTAACGACTGCTGGTCCTGGCGTTTCCCAACCTCCTGTATTGGCAGGGTGGCACGAGTCGGCATGCGTTTTCTCCAAAACGGCGATGGTAAAAACAGAGCACTCCCTGCCAGTGCTTCTTGGCCTCCGTGCCGGCCACCTTGGGAGGCTCCTAGCCGTTGGCGGTCGTCTCCGTGGGCTCCGGCGCTGTAGCATTCACCACAAAGGTTCTGGTCGCCAGGATAATCTGGTCCGCTTCTTGTGCCAGCGCCCGGTAATTCTGCGTGGCCAGCAGCGATGAGTTGGCAAGGATTGCCTGGGCTGTCGTCGGGAGGTTACGGAGGAAAAGGTGTGCGAACAGGAACGGTTTGCCATCTGTGCCCATCAACACAAGCATCTTCTTCATCAATTCGAGCGCCGAGCCGTCTCCCAACTTGGAGCGCGTCAGGAGTCATTCCGCTCTCTCAGAATCTTACTGTGTGTAGCGACTGGGTTAGCGTGGTCTTGATGGCGTTGTACCTGCCATGAGCTGGGGGCTGTTGGAGCAGACTTGCCACCTGCTGCGTTATGCGTGCATCCAGTGCTGCTACGACATAGTAATATTTCGTGTCGTCCGCTGTCACTCCCCGGAGGGCAAACTGGGCCTCCGTGTGTAGGAACCAAGCCGTGGGGTTGCGTAGCCAAAAATCCGGAAGCTTGACCGAAACAGCACAGGCAGTGCTGATGCTTCCAGACGGGGCCGTCTCCGGGGTTTTCGCCTGGTATTCCATTATTCACCTCAGGGTCACCAGTGTAGAGAAGGGAGCAGGCTTGACAATGGGCTAAACAGCACAGACTTTATTTCCTTTTTCCACAAGTTGAGTTGACAAGAATGAATCCCAGGTCGCAGGCTCTCCCTCTTTTAATCTTTAATCCCTTGCCTAGCGACCTGGGGACTCACACCACAATCCACATTGAATCAACAGTCTGTTCGTCACATTAGCATGACATAGTACATCTCCCCCACATTATCATAACACTTGCTGGCGTGCTGCTTCTTCCTCTTTGCTCTAGCCAGCGTCTGCCCTCAAGTGTCTCGACTCGACCCCCCGGTCAGCCTCCCCTTCACTGTCCATTGTCTGGGTGGAGGATGTCGCCTCTGTGTCCCCCCACACCTGAGGTGATTTCCAAAAGTCCCAGCGACCTGCTCTATGTAATTTATACCAGACTGATTTAATGTTGGCAATGACTGGATGATCCGTTTGTGGTCTTGATTTTATGTTAAATAACTCTGACCAGGGAGAAAAGCCATTGCTGACTTCTGTCTCTATCTGGAACCAACTAGGTTTGTTCTCTATTGGATAATTTGGTAGCCATATCCTCATATGCTTTATGTTGATAGCCCAGTAATACCATTTAAAATGAAGGAGTGAAAATCCTCCTTTCTTTGGACAGACCTGCAGTTTCTTTAGGGCTAAATAGTGTTGTGAGTTACTCCAAAGAAAATCTAAGATGAAAGTATCAAAGTCTTTAAAGTGCTGATGATACGTTTTTGACTTCCTCTAATTCTTCAACACATAATACAATATGACAAAATAGGTTGGTCTGTGCAGTTCTAAGTCAAACAGGCTTTTTATCACGCGAATATCCGACGTTTTCATGAGTGCCATGTCACTAGTTACATCCGTGGCTGGAAAACCCCTCTGCCATGCAGTCACGTCATTGGGAGAACACAGCGCTTGGCTGGTCTAAAAGGTCTAAAAGGACAAGTACAGAAACAGGTCCATTATCAGATGCAATAAGGAGGTCATTAGTGACCTTCACTAAGGCTGTTTCAGTATTATGATGGATTCTAAACCCAGATTGGAACTCTTCAAATAAACCATTTCCCTGCAAGTGGTCAAATAATTGCTTAGCAACAACTCTTTCTAAGATTTTTGAAATGAAAGGGAGATTAGAGATTGGTCTATAGTTAGCTAAAACTCCTGGATCCAGCATTGGCTTTTTGAGTAAGGATTTAATTACAGCAGTTTTAAAAGCCTGTGGTACATGGCCTAATGTTAATGAAGAATTGATTATTTGAAGAATAGAGTTACCAATAAATGGGAAGATTTCTTTAAATAACCTGGTAGGAATAGGGTCTAAAAGACAAGTTGAAGGCTTGGATGAGGAAATTATTTTATCTAACTCTAAAAGGTCAATTGGAGTAAACTTATCCAAACAGATATCAATTGAAGGAGTTGTAGTAGTTACTGTATTTAAGTTAATGGTGGGAAGAATCTGACTAATTTTATCTCTGATTGATGAAATTTTATTATTGAAAAAGTTCATGAAGTCCTGACTAGTAAGCACTAACGGAATGCTAGGATTGATAGAGTCCTGACTCTTTGTCAGCCTGGCTACAGTGCTGAAAAGAAACCTGGGATTATTCTTGTTCTCTTCTATTAATGCAGAATAATAACTTGTTCTAGCTTTTCTAAGAGATTTTTTTTATAAATTAAAAGATGATTTCTCCAAGCTAAATAGATTTCATCTAATTTGGTGGAGCGCCATTTTCTTTCTAATTGACGAGTCTCCTGTTTTAAATTACGAGTTTCTGTGTTGAACCAAGGAGTTAGAAATCTCTGATTAGACTTTTTTTTTTTTAAAGGGGCCACCATGTCTAGAGTCTGATGCAGAGAAGCTGTAACACTATCTACCATGCTGTCAATTACTGAAGGAGCAAGTTCTCCATAGCTTATTTCCGTTGTGTTGACACATGGCATAGAGGAAACAATCTGCATAAATTTGGTAACAGCATCATCTGAGAGGCATCTACAATAGTAATATTTTTCTTTAGGACCCAAATAGTCAAAAAATAGTAAAATCAAAGGTTAACAGACAATGGTCTGAATGTACAGGGTTGTGAAGAGGCACTACCAGATTTTCTATTTCTATGCCATATGTCAGAACAAGGTCCAACGTGTGGTGGAGATAATGGGTAGAATTTCCTACTTTCTGAGAAAACCCCATCGAGTCTAATATTGAATTAAATGCCATATTAAGGCATCACTATCTGATTTCAGCGCTAAATCATGTTTGTCATAGTTTGTGAAGCAAATCAAATATGTATACATTGTCAGAGAGGTGGACCAGAGTGGGATTAAAAGAGGAGTAATAACAAAACAAAAACAAACACACAAAGCGAATAGGAACAAACTATGTACAAACCCAGCCAGTTTACAGAAGCTGGAACAAACAAGCATAAAGTGGAGTCATAGCTCACTTCAGCAAGAAAACCTGAGCTGATTACCCAAACTCAGCCTTCCTTTAACCAAACACCTGATATCTGTAATACCCCATAACAGTGAATTTAGAATATAAGTAGTAGTTAAGGATTAAGCATTAGCCTCTGGTGGAAATTACCATTGTGCTTTTTCTTATATAGGCTGCAACAGAGAAATTTGTCCATTAACATATTTACCCAGTGTATAACATCTTAAGTCTCTTCTTTGACAATGCTCCTCCTGATGAACTCTGCGGCTTCATCAGGTGAGATGAACTGGTACCGTGCTCCATTGTGCTTTATGTCCAGCATAGCGGGGAAGCGGAGTGAATACTCTACCCCCCTGTTTCTCAGATCATACTTGACTTGCCTGAAGGATCCTCTTTGTTCCATGGTTTGCTTGGCGTAATCAGGAAAAAACATAATCTTAACTCCGTGCCACGTTATCTGCCCCTTCTCCTTGGCTGCTCGGAGTATCTCCTCTTTCACCAGGTAGCGGAGTAAGTTGACCATGACTGGCCTCTCTCTCTCACCTCCTGTCTCACCGGCCCGATGGAGACATGATGGGCTTGCTGTATCTCCAGGTCTGTGAGCTGCCGCTCCAGCATAACTGGAATCTCTTGCTGCAGAAAGTGGATCATGTCGTCTCCTTCTTTTAACTCTGCTATACCCAGAATTTTTATGTTGCAGCGCCGTCCTCTATTATCCAAGAGGACGGCGATAATGGCACCTGGATGACTTGGATAATGACTATTATCCAAGTCATCCAGGTGCTCCCGCATCTTTTGCATTTCTTCGCACATAGTTTTGATTTGCTGCTCGGATGTACTGGCAGCATTTTCTAAAGCGGTGATCCGCTCCTCAGCCTCGTCCATGCGGGAGCTTAGCGTGCTAATTTTCCCCTCAACATCCTCCACAGTAGCTTTAATTTCTTTTGTGTCCTGCTCTATATTTTGCGTGGACACTCGAATTGCTCTTATTTCTGCGGCGACAAAGTTCATTGTGGGCTCACCGGCGGCTGCGTCTGGTGCAGCTGCTGAATCCTCGTGAGGTCTGCTAATATAACATAACATACTAGCTTTAGCCGGCGGTGTTGATCACGACTCTTTACGACGCTGGGTCTTCCAAATTTCTCGATTAGGCATTGATATCTTGGTTCCAAAGGGTCGGTGGTCTGATCCACTTGACCGAAGTTTGAGTTCCTAGGCAGGGATTTGAGATCGATGAATCAATTTTCAGGTGTTAGGCTGCGGGAGCAACTTTCTAAGCCACCATCTCAGTCGAGAGCACATGTGATCTCAGTCAAGAGCACATTTGATCCTCCACGTTACTTTTAAATCATCTTGCACACATAGCAAGCAAGGGACCCTTGTTCTCTTCAGAAAAGGAAGAAAAAGAAAACTGATGAAAAAAGTCTCATCTTAAAGAGAAAAAATGTGTCAGATTTACACAAACTATTGTAATCAGTAGAAAGTCAGAAATTTACTCGAAATAAAGCTGTAAATTCACAGAGAACATTTTGGACCCTCTGGTGGGCCGTTTTTGGTCCACGAGCCATATGTTTGACACCCCTGGACCAGCACATTAAAAATGCATATTTCGAGGATTTACTTCCATGAAGTAAATCCCTTTGTTATATTATTCTGTTCCTTTCTTTTAATCTTTTAATCTAATCTCTCCGAAACAAAGATTCATTTATTCAAAAAATAGTTGCATATCACAACAGCATGTAAATGAATGAGATAAAATAAAACAGGAAGCACAGATAAATGAAAGTTCACCTTAAGCAGTTTTCTACTGCAACAAATCACAGTCACGTTATCTCTGTGCGGTAAGAAAACATTTACACAACTGCGGACATTAAATGTGTGATGAATTGCCCTTTGGGGCAGAGAGGTGAGGCCCACGTGCTGAACTGTGAATTTGTGAGTTTAATTGAAAAAACAACAAACATAAAGTTCAACACAGTGCTCTTAACACAAACGAGTGAGCAAACTTACTGATATGGCACACCAGAGCGAGAACAGGGTTCTGGTGGAAGCGAAGAGAAACTTGATCAACAAGACAGCGGCAAGGAGAAATGAAAATACTACCCTTAAATAAGATCAAAAACAATTTACATATATAGTGACGGGTGTGGATCAAATGAGCAGGCAGGCGAAAACAATGATGCATAATTGGACCAGCTGGGGGCAATGAGAGGAGAGGCTGAAGCTGACAGCTGACTGGGGCGACGCCCACACAAAGCACAAAACCCGGAAATGCCCTTGACAGCTGTCAACCCAACAGTAAAGAACTAAAGAATAAAATATCAACAAGTGCAGACTAAAATATAAATGTAAATAAATACAAAATAAGAATGTAACAAAGCCAAAACAAACAGGAAAAGAGCAAACAGTACAAGAATTACAAAAACCCCCAAAGCACAAAATACAACAGATATGTAAATATAAGGAAAAAGCCATGAGACTGAGTCTGGCGGAAACCTCCAGAGCTCGGCTCATGGCAGAGCCCCATTCTCAAGGGGTGGATACCAGACACCCCAGGGTAACATCAAAAAGAAAAAAGAACCCCCCCCCCCCCAATAGGAGCACAACAATAACCCACCCATGAGGGTGGTGGGGGGAACAAGCTAGGAGGGAACAGAACAAAACAAAACCCTGCTCAGGACCCACACCAGGGAAATCCCTCAACTCCCCTAAGCCCCCTGGACTGAGGAGCTCGACAGTTCAGGTGGGTGACCAGAGTCCCAGGACTGCCAGATGGCACGATGGAATGAGTTGGGTGGCCTCCCAGAGAACATGGGCACAGTCTGTCGGGTGGTCTGCCAGAGTTTTTCAACCACCTGAACAGAAGAGGTGGTCCAGGAGGCGGTTGCCCGATGGGAAGAGCAAATAGTGGGCACAATAGAGGAGTCGGGGGAACCAAGACAATGTCAGGTGGAGGAGAGGGAACCACGACGGCCTTGGGCAGAGGAGGGGGGACCACAACAGTGTCTGGCAGAGGAGAGGGTCATCTGGCAGAGGAGGGGGGACCACAACACCGTCAGGCAGACCTGTAGCACCCTCGGTGGTCCCGGACTGGGGCATTGCAGCACCCATGGTTGCTCCGGGCTGGAGCGGAGCTGCATATGCAGTGGGCCCGTACTGGGCCACCCATGGTGGCCCTCGGGCTGGAGCATAATGCCTATGGCAGGCCCACAGTGGAGCGCAGCACCCACGACGGTCCCCAACTAGGACACAGCAGTCATGGAGACCCGGACTGAGGAGGAGCTGCACCCACGGAGGTCCCGTGCTGGGATGGAGCACCCGTGACAACCTCAGCCAGTGGGGAAGCAGCACCCTCGGAGGTCCCAGGCTGGGACGGAGCACCCGTGATGACCTCATCCGGAGGGGGAGCAACACCCTCGGAGGTCCCGGGCTGGGATGGAGCACCCACGAAGGCTTCATCCGGAGGGGGAGTAGCACCCACGGAGGTCCCGGGCTGGGACATTGCAGCACCCATGGTGGTTCCGGGCTGGAGCGGAGCTGCACCCACAGTGGCTCCGGGCTGGAGCAGAGCTGCACATGCGGTAGGCCCAGACTGGGCCATAGCTGCACCCATGGTGGCCCCTGGGCTGGAGCATAACGCCTATGGCAGGCCCACACTGGAGTGCAGCACCCAAGTTGGTTTTAGGCTGGGGCGCAGCACCCATGACGGTCCCCAACTAGGACACAGCACTCATGGAGACCCGGACTGAGGAGGAGCTGCACCCACGGCGGTCCCGGGCTGGGACGGAGCACCCATGATGACCTCAGCCAATGGGGAAGCAGCACCCTCGGAGGTCCCAGGCTGGGACGGAGCACCCGTGACAACCTCAGCAAGAGGAGCTGGACCTATGGGGATCTCGGGCAGTGAACCTGAACCCACGGAGTCTTCTGGCTGAGCTGGACAATCCTCAGTGACCCTGGGGGAAAGCTCAGGCAAGAGATACAGAGAAACAGGGTCAGGGTCACTAGCAGCAGTGGAGCTCGGCAGGGTGAGCTCAGGTGCAGCTGACGGCTGCACTTGGCTCTCCCCACCAAGAGCCTGACAAGCTCTCTCCAACACTGAGACAATGAAAACAAAGGAGACCACTTGCCTGAGCTCGAGCTCCACTGCCGTCCAGGACTCCATCGATCCAGGCGACAATGTTTCGGGTCTGGTCCTCTGGTGGTCCAACTCAAACTCTGCTGTAGCGGCCCCAGCAGCAGGCATTATGGTTGATGCAGTCCCGGGACCCCCCAGTGATGTGACCCATGCAAGTGGCTCGCCCAGCGTGGTGACAGAAGGTCGATTTCCTGCCGGCACTGGATCCCGCTCAACTGAGGCCCAGGGACGCTCCATTGTTGGTGCAGACGTCAGTTTGATACCAGTGCTCTCCCTCCGTCCAGACTATGGCTGCGGGGCTGGGACTAGGTCCTCCAGGACTGCAGGCTCCTCCATCATCCGGCAGCTCAACCCTATAGTCAGTGGACACTTGGGGAGAATAGGAGGATACACGGAGAGGGCAGGTGAGAAATTAGTGTCTGCAGCAGGTGGTGAGGGCTCAGGGGACTGCAGACCCTGAGCCTCACTACCGGAAATCAGGCAAGGCATATCATCATAAAATGAGGGAGAATAAAATAACACTTGCCTGTTTTCCCGGGGATCAATGTTTCCTGCTGCAGCAGGTGTAGCGTCATCCCTCTCCGTGTCTACGGTGGATATGGGCCCCTCAGAGGATTGTGGAGGAGCTTCCCCTGTGGACACGGAGATGGGCAGAGCCGGAGGAAAACCAGATGACCTCTTGGCAGCAGACGAGAGTGCTGAGGAGAAGAAGCAGGAGACAGCAGCTGCGGAGAAGGAAGGAGCTGACGATTCAGCCGGAGAAGAAAAATATGGTAATTGCACCGCTGAGGGAGGCTTATGCCTCAGCGAAGGGGAATTTGCTGTCTGAGAGGCAGGAGTATTCCTCCAGCTGTCTGGAGCTGGATGAGGGTGACGTCATAGAGCTGATGGAGTGGGAGCAGGAATGGATGAATTGGAGGGTGAGCAGGGTGTCTGCTGCAGAGCGCGCTTTGGCGTC
Source organism: Pholidichthys leucotaenia (assembly GCA_020510985.1). Classification (NCBI taxonomy): domain Eukaryota; kingdom Metazoa; phylum Chordata; class Actinopteri; order Cichliformes; family Pholidichthyidae; genus Pholidichthys; species Pholidichthys leucotaenia. The sequence continues at coordinate 140,068,451 of CM035840.1, read as the reverse complement.
ATCCTCAGACTCGCAGAAGGTGGTCCCCATCTCAGCCCGGGGAAGGATTGCTGGAGGACGGAGAGCGTAGCCAACAAGTCCATAAACTGGGCATGCTTCCACAACACCGGATGCGCCTCGACAATGGCAGTTGCCGAATCCACCTTTTCCCAGATCTTCTTTGGGCTGCAGGAGGCAAGGACTTCATCCACAAATCCCTGGATAAACTCGGCAGCCCATTCCTCCTCCACACTCGGGAATCCTGCTGCCGATCTCCCTTTGACTGTCAGAGGTCTGCGTGTTGGGAACATGATAGCTTCACAGAAACAGGTGAGTGAAAATGCAAAAATAACCAAAAATACACAAACTCACAGCAGGGGGGTCTCTACTGGCCGCTGTCTTCTGTCATGAATTGCCCTTCGGGGCAGAGAGGTGAGACCCACGCGCTGAACTCTGAGTTTGTGAGTTTAATTGAAAAAGCAACAAACATAAAGTTCAACACAGTGCTCTTAACACAAAATACAAACAAGTGAGCAAACTTACTGATACGGCACACCAGAGCGAGGACAGGGCTCTGGTGGAGGCGAAGAGAAACTTAATCAACAAGACAGCGGCAAGGAGAAATGAAAATACTACCCTTAAATAAAATCAAAAACAATTTACATAAGTAGTGACAGGTGTGGGTCACATGAGCAGACAGGTGAAAACAACGATGCATAATTGGACCAGCTGGGGGCAATGAGAGGAGAGGCTGAAGCTGACAGCTGACTGGGGCGACGCCCACACAAAGCACAAAACCCGGAAATGCCCTTGACAGCTGTCAACCCAACAGTAAAGAACTAAAGAATAAAATATCAACAAGTGCAGACTAAAATATAAATGTAAATAAATACAAAATAAGAATGTAACAAAGCCAAAACAAACAGGAAAAGAGCAAACAGTACAAGAATATACAAAAAGCACAAAATACAACAAATATGAAAATATAAGGAAAAAGCCATGAGACCGAGCCTGGCGGAAACCTCCAGAGCTCGGCTCATGACAAAATCCACCTTCTTGCTATAAAAATACTCATGTTTAACCACAGAGGTAGGAGCTGTTTGGGGATACTCACCGCTTGGACAATAGGTGATCAGGGCTCGATATGAGAAGTCACCACCGCCCCAGCATTTCTTCCTACTGGGTGTGGCGTGAACTGGGGCAGGACAGGAAACTGACCCGCAGAGGAGACTTAGATAGCTGCGTTAGCTCAGCTATCTAGGATCAGTTTATATTGATTTGCGCGAAAAATAGCTATCCATATTAATAAAATGAATAACGCGAGTAACGCATCTGATCAAATTTCAGTAACTGTAACGCATTACTGAATTTTTAAACAGTAATTTCGTTACACAGCATGTTACTGCAAAAGTAGTGGAGGTTACAGTAACGCGTTACTCCCAACACTGGTTATTACAAAGCAAGAAGAGTCTATAAATACTACTAATATACAGTGTTGGGAGTAGCACATTACAAAGTAACACATTATTGTAATGCCACGGGTGCTAGAAGTGTATTTTGTTTCTTTGTTGATTTTGCCAACAGAAAATTTTAAAGACTGAACCCCTCCATCGTCGTCTTTTTCTCCTCTCAGTTTGCTGTGTTGTCTCTGGGTTTCTCTTTTGACTTTTACAGGAATTAGATGTGTAACCATGTTCTCTCCCACAGCCTCCTGCCATGGTCAAACCACTGAATCTGATTATTTTATGCATGTGTGTCTCTGCTGTTAAATGCACACCTACAAGAAGGTGCTCAGGTGCAGTGGCTGTACTCCTTATCTGTGTTCTGTGTTGTTGTCTCTCGTGTGCTGGTGGCACCCCGGGGTGGACTTGTGCAATGACTCCTGCAGCCCTCATGTTCGATCGAGCAGGTGTGGCCAAAAAAGCATGGTTTGAACAAAAAAGAAAAAAAAAATAGTAAAAATGTGCTTGTGACATCGTGACACTATTAGTGAGCTGCAGATTGGTCTGCTTCTCTGTTTTTAAAATCTCACCATCATTTAGTGTTTTTTTTTTTCACTTTTTTCCTCCCAAACATTTGTCAGTCCTGCTGCTGAAAGCCTTCTTGGTGTGAGCATGATTGTAGATGACAGTAGCTGTAACCTTTACAGCCCTGCCAACCATTACTTCCCTTGCTTTTCCTCCTCTCCTTTCCTCTCCTCTCCTGCTTCCTCTCCACCTCACAGATGCCTGCTCCAGCCTCCACAGTCGGCTGCATGATATGATGTGATATATTTAATTCAGAGGTGGGAAGAAGGTGGGAGCTTATTTACATTAGCGCCTCACCCGCAGTCAGTGTGCTGCGGTGGCTTTGCTGCTCCTGAAAAACAAGCCATTCATGGGAATGAGCATCTGCTTGGTTTTTGTAGAGTATAGCTACTGCAACCTATAGCCTGCTGTCTTCTCTGTCTTTATTATTCTATCCTCTTCTCTGTGCCGCTGGTATTATTTAGTCATACAGACAAAGGAGAAGGAAAAAAATCTGTGAAATGTGAAAGGGAAGGAAAGGGGAAAAAATGTGGTCAGTCAGAAGTAAAATGAAATGTCATGCCAGAAGGTGAGGAGGTGAAACTTCAAAAATGTCATTTGAGCTGTGAGCAGTAACAGAGGAAAGGTGTTCTTTAATAAAATCATTAATATAAGGTAGAAAAAAGTAAGTCAAAGGTAAAATGCAGGATTTTTTTCCTTTAAAAGTAGAATATTGTGACCTAATTTTCACTCAAAACGAAACCCAGATGCTTTAACCTTTTAATCCCCCCTCTGTTTTGATCCCAGAGGAATCTGTGGAGAGTGAAGAGGAAGACAACCTGTCGCAGGTGATGCGACAACGAGCTACCATCCCCTGGCGCTCCTGTGGAACTTATCTGTCATCTGCCGGGCTCCTCCTGCTCTCCCTCCTCCTCCTGTCACAGCTCCTCAAACACACCCTCATGGTCGCCATCGACTACTGGCTGGCACACTGGACATCACACGTGATTGCTGCCAAGATAGACGCCACAGCACACAACTGTACTGTTGTTCAGGTTAGAGGCTTTGTTTAATTGAGGGGACTGTTCTTGTTCGTCCACTAAGGGCAAAATTGGTCTGTGCCATGTTAAAACTGATTGTTCCCCCTTCCGTGTCCCCTGCTGTCCTGTACTCACATTATTTTTAGTACAGTCATTTCTAAGCACAGTAGCAATTGTAGATATGTAGCAAATGCATGCATATTGCCATACATGAGAAACTGCACCACACAGAAGCTGACCTCTCCAGGCAGTCCAAAACCAAGAGAATCAGCCAGGGTTAAGCATAGCACAGAGTGATCACACTGTCCAAAAGAAGCAGAGTTTGGCTTGGGCTCAGGACAAACTTCATAGTGTGAGTGGGCCCTAAGATATTTGTAAAAACCACTGGTTTTTAGAACCAAAATGCCTTCCTTGCTTAATTGTTGCTGTTGTTAGGAATGATAAATTAGTTTTTTCACAACAAATGCCAGCAACTACATGGCAGTCAAAGATAGCAGATTTTGCCCTTTCCCAAGTAATTATGAGTTACAGCTGACTGCAGTGCTTCACATCACTTTGATTCATGCTGCATTCAAACTACAATTGGCAAGCCATAGCCGTGGGTTCCATTAGCATAAATTAACACATCAACAACCCTGTCATGGGCTGTCTAGGAAAAGAGAAGCAGAGGATTATGGAGGGTGTATGTTGTTGTGGAGTGAATCGGGATGCACAAACAAGCAGAGAGTGGAGCTTAACAGGTAGACTGCCCAACACCTTACAAGGACAGGCTGGTATTGATTCCACAGCAGCCGGAAAGGGTCAGAACTTCTGCTGGCTCCACGGGAGTAACTGAAAAAATGCTCTTAAAAGAAACTGCTCACTCTCAGCCACTGTGATGTTTGTGTAATTGTGGCACACACAGTTGTTTGTTGCAGCTTCAAAATTAATATAGTCTGTAAGAATAATGACAGACAGCCTTCTGATTCATTTCCACTCTCTGTCACTGTGCTGTGACATGGTGACAGTGACTCCTACTTCATCACGCATTTATCTGTGCTGTCCTATTCAAATCTCTGCTAATGTGAGGTGGGCAACGACCCATATCACTTGCAGGATCATTTAGCCTGCATCAAGAATAGAATAGGCTTCAGTTCCTTAAGAATTTCAATACCATATACTGTATTTTTCTTCCCTTTATTCAACATCAAATTGTGTCCCCAAAGTCCAACTGTCAATATCTTTTTCATATAAATTTTCACTCTTTTCAACTCACCACAGCCGCTTTTGTTTTGGTGGCTAGAGGCTCTCAATCCTCTGTGGGATGGTAGGATGGTGTGCAGTCCTTTCTGTTGTGCCCGTGATTTCTCAGCTTTGGGCTTCACTTCATTGTGCAGTTTTGGGACCACAGTAGCAGCAGGACAGGGTTACAGACCTGGGGTCCAGCGTCTCATGTTCCAGAGCGATACAGGTATCTGCATATGGGGAGAGTGGTGGACTATGTTGTCTTCTTGGCTCACTCTAAGCTTGGAGGTGGCTTTGTTGCACAACAGGTTGTCTGGAGTTGTTTGAATTTTACCAGGCGCTTTTTTAGCCTGACTGTCGCCGTGGTTCCTTGCTGCTCATGGAGTGTTTTTATTAGCTTAGCTGTCATCTGCTAATGCTGCTGTTGCTAGATGGTTCCAAGCGGAGGAGTGCGCCAACCCACATGTTCCAAGTTTTTTTTTCCTTTCTTGTGGCTGTCCTTCCAGATTGAGTGTGTCATATTAAGGTCTTTCTTTTCATCTTTTTTATAGAATACAAAGAACATGACTTTTGAGTTAATTTTTGGTGCATCTATCTGCTTTGTAACTTGTACACCTGGCTGCAAATCTCACAAAAAAAGCTGTGACTTCACTTTGCGCCATCTAGTGGACTGAAAGCTCAGTTGGTTGATTGATGCCCAAGAGTTTGCAACATTTACATAAATATGTATAATTAAAGATCGGTATGCACGTTTAGGCATTGGTGCATCATCATGAGTGCCAATTATACATATATACTACTATGGCGCATATTTAGGGCGCATATATTGTATCCATATTTCCCACATATACCTAGTAAGCATGACGGTGCATATTTTGGAGGCTTCACGTCTTAATGGACAAAGAGGACCTGACCCTACAGAGACCTACGGGAGGTGTGAAGTTGGTCCTGCAGGAGGAGGGAAGTTGGAGAGAATGTCCCAGCAGGAACCCCGGAGGCTAGAAGGATAAGAGACAATGGGGACGCCAAGGAGTCTCGAGGGCTGTATGTTTGCTGAAGGACTGTGGGGTTGGGGGTGTATGACTTGGGGAGAGTATAAGAACTGTGAAAGACGATTGTTCTCTCTCTTTTCGAGATTCTGAGATTGCTAGAGGATGTAGCCATTCAATAAACCAATCCTGAGAAATAAACCCAGTCTCGTCTGTGAAAGGCATCCTCTACACTGGTGACCTACGACAAATTATGGCCGGTGGCGACGATCTTCCCGCACCGGACTCTTCAGGAGCCAACCGGGTTAACGCAGCTACCACACTACAGCTGCCCGATTTTTGGCAACATAACCCGCGCTCCTGGTTTACCACTGTGGAGGCGCAGTTCCACCTTCGGGGAATTTCAGCGGACGCAACGAGGTTCTACCATGTCGTCGCGAAGCTGGACAGCCTCACAGTGCAGCGGGTGGAGAGCCTGACCAACCACCCGCCCCAGGACGACAAGTATGGCGCACTGAAAGCCGCCCTCATTCGTGCCTTCACCCCCTCGCAGGGAGAGCGAGCAGAGAAGCTTCTGGCGTTAACAGAAGGCGAAGCAGACAGGCCGGCGGATCTGATGGCGAGGATGATGAACCTGAGAGGCGAAGACGACGACAATTTTATCTTCGCCCACCTCTTCCTCAGAACACTACCGCCAGCAGTGAGAGTCACCCTGGCCAGCTCACAGCTGCTGAACAACCGTGACTACCATGGGCTGGGCCAGGAAGCACAGCGGCTCGTCGACGCCCATAGACGACACGCAGCCATGACGGCGGCAACGGAGCTGAACGCATCCCTGCGAGACGAGGGGAGACCAGAGGCCGCAGCACCAGACCCACTGACGTCAGCAGCGGCAGAGACCAGGAGAAGCGGAGTGGACGGCACCCTCTGCTTTTACCATCGACGTTTCGCCGAGAGGGCGCGCAGATGCATTACACCGTGCCGATACAAGCGCCAGGGAAACGCCAAGACCGAGAGTCGGTAGCAGCTGCTGCTCTCGGCGCGAAGAACAAGCTGCTTTTCGTGACGGACGCGAATTCAGGGAAGGATTTCCTGGTGGACACAGGCTCCCAGCTGAGCTTCGTCAAGCCTTCCTATGCGGACCTGCTGGCGCCTTCCAGCGGACCCCTGGTGCTAGCGGCAAACAGCTCGACGATCAAAACCTATGGGGAGAAGACGCTCCTCCTGTCCTTCCACGGTCGCACCTTCGAGTGGACTTTCGTCGTAGCTGCAGTTAGCAATAACATGCTAGGTGCTGATTTTTTGTGCTCAAATGGTTTATTAGTTGATCTTACTAACAGACGTATGGTTAATGCACTGTCTTTCCACTCTATCTCCTGTACAGCTCGGGTGGCCCCGCCTTCTGCACATCCCAATGTCACAGCTGCGGGTGGTAAGTTTCATGCACTACTCAATCAGTTCCCAGCACTCACGGTCCCAACATTTTCAGCGTCAGTAGCCAAACACGGGGTCGAGCACTTCATAACTACCTCTGGCCCCCCTGTTTTTGCAAAAGCTCGGCACTTGGACCCAGCTAAACTGGCCATCGCGCGTGAGGAATTCGCCAACTTGGAAAAACTGGGCATCATTAGGCACTCTAACAGCCCTTGGTCTTCACCGCTGCACATGGTGCCTAAGGCCGACGGCTCGTGGCGGCCTTGCGGTGATTTCCGCAGGTTAAATAATGCTTCAGCACACGACCGCTTCCCGATTCCGCACATCCAGGATTTTTCGGCAAATTTGGACGCATCTTTTCCAAAATAGATTTGGTGCGTGGTTATCACCAAGTCCCAGTCCGCGCTCAAGACATACCCAAAACGGCAGTAATAACCCCCTTTGGGCTTTTCGAATTTTTGCGCATGCCTTTTGGCCTCAAGGGCGCCACACAGACGTTCCAACGTATGATGGATGCGGTGTTGCGCGGCGTCCCTTTCGTGTTCGTCTACTTGGATGATATTTTAGTAGCCAGTACATCCGAAGACGAACACGAACGCCACCTCACGGCGGTTTTTCAGAGGCTGACAGAGCATGGGTTAATAATTAACCCAGCGAAATGCCAGTTCGGGGTAGCGCAAATCGATTTTTTGGGGCACCGCGTTTCTCCAGAAGGAGCGGTCCCACTGCCCGATAAAGTACGCGCGATAACGCAGTTTCCCCAACCGCAGACAGTTAAAGCATTGCAAGAATTTTTGGGGATGGTCAATTTTTATAACCGTTTCCTCCCCAGCGCGGCACAGCTCATGCACCCACTGTACGTGGCACTAAAGAAACAAAAACCTGCAAATAAGGTTGAGTGGTCCCCGGAACGGGAGCGCGCTTTCTCCCAGGTCAAGTCAGCCCTGGCGAACACTGTGTTGTTGGCACACCCGGTGCCAACAGCTCGCATGGCGCTAACCACGGACGCTTCCGACGTAGCAGTTGGGGCGGTCGTCCAGCAACTGGTAGCAGGGAGCTGGCAACCGCTTGCATTTTTCAGCAAAACATTGCGCGATAACGAGCGGAAATACAGCGCATTCGATAGGGAGCTTTTAGCCCTGCATTTGGCCATCTGCCACTTCCAGCTCTGGCTGGAAGGGCGCCGTTTCACCGTGTTTGTAGATCACAAACCCTTAACAATTGCAATGGCCAAGATTTCAGAGCCTTGGTCGGGCCGACAGCAGAGACAGCTGGCCTGCGATTTCGGAGTTTACCACCGACATTCAATACGTGGTGGGCAAACACAATGTAGTGGCAGATTGTCTTTCGCGCGCAGTTGCAACGCCAGGCCCCCAGGGGGCAGACACGGTGGCTGTGGACGCGGGCCAGGTTTGCAGCGCGGAAGCGCTCGCAGCCCCGGTCTGCGTGGGCTTAGATTACGCAGCCATGGCCGCTGAGCAGGTTAGCGATGTGGATGTGCGCGCGCTCCAGTCTGGGCCAACAGGGCTAAGGCTGGAGCACAGGGTGCAGCAGAAAGGTATGCCCCCTCTAATCTGCGATGTCTCCACGGGGCGCCCATGGAGAAAATTTGTGGAGAAAATTTGTTTGGCCGGGGTTGCGTAAACAGGTCAAGGAATGGGCCGCAGCCTGCGCAGCGTGTCAAAGAGCAAAAATACACAAGCACACGCGGACCCCTCTAGAACCTTTTCACATCCCGGACAAACGCTTCGACCACGTGCATATCGACTTGGTGGGACCCCTCCCACTGTTGCAGGGGTTCACACACCTTCTAACCATGGTGGACCGCACCACACGCTGGCCAGAAGCGGTCCCCCTGGCGTCAACTACAGCAGTAGACGTTGCGTGTGCATTTTTAATGGCTTGGGTCGCGCGTTTTGGAGTCCCGTCAGACATAACGTCTGACAGAGGTCCCCAATTCGTTTCCGAGCTCTGGTCATCCATGGCACTCAGTCTGGGGGTGAAAATTCACCGCACTACCGCATATAACCCCCAGGCCAATGGTTTGTGCGAACGCTTTCACCGGTCATTGAAGGCAGCCCTCAGAGCGGCTCTCACGGACACAAATTGGGTTGATAAACTTCCATGGGTTTTATTAGGGTTGCGTTCGGCACCTAAGGAAGATTTGCAAGCCTCTCCGGCTGAGCTAGTTTTTGCCTAACCCCTCCAGTTACCGGGCGAATTCCTTCCAGAGAACCCCGCACCAAATCGCCCCCCCGCTCAGCTGTTGCAGAGCGACACGGGACCAAACACCCTCCCCGGCCCAGTTCATCACAGTTTCCCACGCGTTTTTGTGCCTAAAACCTTAAAGAACGCAGAATTTGTCTTTGTCAGACACGACGCTCAGAGGCTGGGTTTAAGACCACCTTATGATGGACCTTTCCGAGTGTTGGAAACTGGGGAAAAACATTTTTTGCTCGATTTGGGTGACAGGAGGGAATTAGTCTGCATTAACAGACTCAAACCCGCTTTTGTTTTGGCTGATGAACAAGTGCAGTTGGCCAGGGCCCCCCGTCGCGGCAGGCCGCCGGGGAGACACTGTTCTAAGCCTTCACAAGGATGTACTAACGACTCTAATCCACAGATGCAAGAAACGGCTGCAGTCAGATCGAAACCTGCTTACAGCAGATATGGCAGGAGGTTGAAGCCCAAGCAGCCGGAAGTGTGATATGTTGTGCCATTTTCTGTTCTGTGTGATATGAGATGATTCTGTTTGCTATGCATCTTGGGGTGTACTTTGTCCTTATTTAGACGTTTGGGGGGGGTTATATGGCGCATATTTAGGGCGCATATATTGTATCCATATTTCCCACATATACCTAGTAAGCATGACGGTGCATATTTTGGAGGCTTCACGTCTTAATGGACAAAGAGGACCTGACCCTACAGAGACCTATGGGAGGTGTGAAGTTGGTCCTGCAGGAGGAGGGAAGTTGGAGAGAATGTCCCAGCAGGAGCCCCGGAGGCTAGAAGGAGTCTCGGAGGCTGTATGTTTGCTGAAGGACTGTGGGGTTGGGGGTGTATGACTTGGGGAGAGTATAAGAACTGTGAAAGACGATTGTTCTCTCTCTTTTCGAGATTCTGAGATTGCTAGAGGATGTAGCCATTCAATAAACCAATCCTGAGAAATAAACCCAGTCTCGTCTGTGAAAGGCATCCTCTACACTACAACCTTTTTCTTCACCTTTGGTGTGTAAACGGTCCTCCTCAGAATACATCTGGTTTCACAGTGCACTACAGTGTTCCCTACTTACAAGAAAAAAATGTGTTCTTGAAATAAATGATGACCAAAATAAAAAATTATTGACATAACGGAGTTACTAGAACACACAATTAAAATTACTATGGCATGCACGTGCCTATCTTTGTATATTTGTAACGAGAGCTTTTTTATGTACAGCCCCTTTCATTCAGAGCAATAACCAAAGTAATATGAATAAAAGCAGCAATGCAGCAAATGAGTGTTATTTTTTTTTAGCAAGAATTTAAGTATTATTTATCATTTTTAATGATAATTAAGACATTGATTTTTTTCATGTTTGGAGTGGTAGTCAAAGCTGAGCAGACCAGGTGTCCTGTAAATATCCCAGGTATAATTCTACTTGCTGTTACTGGATTGTCTCAAATGGAGCAGGGGGTGGGTGGGAGATGCTGCTGCACTGTAAAGGTAAAGTCATGATGTTGGTTATGTGGATGTAATGTATCAAGAAGACAAATCTATTTTAAGAGTGTGGAGAAACACAGACATAGTGGACAAAACTCATTAGAGCTTCTCCCACTCCAGGGCTGAAGTTCCTGAAACTTGCTGAAAGCTACGGGTTCTTGATTAAGCACATAAAGTTGATATCAAAAGTGAATCAATTCTCATGGATTCCCTTGACAAGCAGCTTTAGAGATAAAATAAATATGATTACAAAGAGGTGCAGAGCTGTCAACTGATCACTGCCTGGTGGTGAGTTGGATCCGATGGCAGGAGTGGATGCCACTCAAACCTGGTAGACCTAAATGTATAGTAAAGGTGTGGTGGGAACGTCTGGCTGAGGCCCCTGTCCAGGAAGTCTTCAGCTCCCACCTCCGGAAGAATTTTGACCACATTCCGAGGAAGTCTGGAGACATGGAGTCTGAATGGGCCATGTTCTCCACCTCCATTGTTGAAGCAGCTGCTCAGAGCTGTGGCCGCAAGGTTGTTGGTGCATCTCGTGGTGGCAACCCCCGAACCAAGTAGTGGACACCAGTGGTGAGGGGGGCCATCAAGCTGATGAAAGAGTCCTATCAAGCTTGGTTGGATTGTGGGACTCCTGAAGCAGCTGAGGTGCACCGGCAGGCCAAGTGGAGTGCAGCTCTGGTGGTTGCTGATGTAGCGAACTTGAAACTAACTGCGTCTGCGTTGTGTTATGTAGGGAGATAACTCCCACATTAGATTCACAGCTGGCACTTTATTCTATGAAAGACAGGGATTAATCAGTGGGGCACACACAGCAGCAGCCCACTCTCGTCCCGTCTGTGCAAGGTCCACACAGTTTTTAAACATGTGCTGCATTACAAAATTATGTATTAACAAAATACATTCCAAAAGCCAAACCAAAAACACAGTAAAACTGAAATAAATAAATAAAAATCAAATAAACACAATTGTACTCAAAAGCATCAATAAATAAAAAGACACACTCAAATTAGACAGTTACATATAAAAATAAAAACTAAAAAAAAATATAACATGACTCAAAGTATTATCTTAAGTGCAGCTTCAAATAAAACTCACATTATAACATTTTTAACATGAAACTGTCAGGAGCCGAGCTGGCTTGGTTTCCCCCGGCTCGGCCCTGGCCTCTCTGTGGGTTAGGTGCCACTTGGTATGTATGTTAGTATGTATAGACGTGGACAAAATTGTTGGTACCCCTCTGTTAATGAAAGAAAAACTCACAATGGTTACAGAAATAACTTGAATCTGACAAAAGTGGTAATAAATAAAAATTCTATGAAAATTTACCAATGAAAATCAGACAATGCTTTTGAATTGTGGTTCAACAGAATTATTTTAAAAAAACAAACTCATGAAACAGGCCTGGACAAAAATGATGGTACCCCTAGAAAAGATTGAAAATAATGTGACCATAGGGACATGTTCAACCAAGATGTGTCCTCTAATTAACATCACAGGTGTCTACAAACTTGTAATCAGTCAGTCGGCCTATTTAAAGGGTGACAAGTAGTCACTGTGCTGTTTGTTGACATGGTGTTTACCACACTAAACATGGACCAGAGGAAGAAAAAGAGAGAGCTGTCTCAGGAGATTAGAAAGAAAATTATAGACAAGCATGTTAAAGGTAAAGGCTATAAGACCATCTCCAAGCAGCGTGATGTTCCTGTGACTACAGTTGCACATATTATTCAGAAATTTAAGATCCACGGGACTGTAGGTAACCTCCCTGGACGTGGCCGCAGGAGGAGACGGATAATACGAATGGGAACAAAAGAGCCCAGAACAACCTCTAAACACATTCATGGTGAACTCCAAGGTCAAGGTACATCAGTGTCAGATCGCACCATCCGTCGTTGTTTGAGCCAAAGTCGACTTGATGGGAAACGACCAAGGAGGACACCACTGTTGAAAACAAATCATAAAAAAGCCAGACTGGAATTTGCCAAACTGCATGTTGACAAGCCACAAAGCTTCTGGGAGAATGTCCTATGGACAGACGAGACAAAACTGGAACTTTTTGGCAAGGCACATCAGCTCTATGTTCACAGATGCAAAAATAAAGCATACCAAGAAAAGAACACTGTCCCTTCTGTGAAACATGGAGGAGGTTCTGTTATGTTCTGGGGCTGCTTTGCTGCATCTGGCACAGGGTGTCTTGAATCTGTGCAGGGTACAATGAAATCTCAAGACTATCAAGGTATTCTAGAGAGAAATATGCTGCCTGGTGTCAGACAGCTTGGTCTCAGTCGCAGGTCATGGGTCTTGCAACAGGATAATGACCCAAAACACACAGCTAAAAACACCCAAGAATGGCTAAGAGCGAAACATTGGACTATTCTAAAGTGGCCTTCTATGAGCCCTGATCTAAATCCTATTGAAGATCTGTGGAAGGAGCTGAAACATGCCGTCTGGAGAAGGCACCCTTCAAACCTGAGACAACTGGAGCAGTTTGCTCATGAGGAGTGGGCCAAAATACCTGCTGAGAGGTGCAGAAGTCTCATTGACAGTTACAGAAATCATTTGATTGCAGTGATTGCCTCAAAAGGTTGTGCAACAAAATATTAAGTTAAGGGTACCATCATTTTTGTCCAGGCCTGTTTCATGAGTTTGTTTTTTAAAATAATTCTGTTGAAGCACAATTCAAAAGCATTGTCTGATTTTCATTGGATAATTTTCATAGAATTTTTATTCATTACCACTTTTGTCAGATTCAAGTTATTTCTGTGACCATTGTGGGTTTTTCTTTCATTAACAGAGGGGTACCAACAATTTTGTCCACGTCTGTATTTCTGTGTGCTTTACTGTACCCATAGCCACTGCTTTCTGGCTGGCAGCGGTGAGGCAGCCCCTTGGGCTCACGCTGGTGTGAGCACTGTCTAACTATCTGCCGGTCTGACCATGCCCCCTTTCTTATTGCTGTCAGCTGTTCCCAGTCCCGTTTGCCATCTCCCTGCTCCTCGCCCAGGTGTGACCAATTTACCATCCCCAGCAATGCGTGTACTTTAGGAGCCTTTTGCCAGTCACGCATTGCTGGGTCATTGCACTAAACATGCAGTCGTTAATCGCCATATGGTAGTCAAAGTCGCTAAAGGACTGTGTTTCTCTCGATGCTTATTTGGACTAACTCGGACAGCTCCCGTTCTGTGAGTATTTACTGTGTGTGTTTTCCCCAGTCATCCTCACCTGTAGACTGTTGAGCGTCCTTGAGGACTCCTTAAGCTTCATAGGAAACTATTGTTGAAACTGTGTGTCAGTATCACTGTGTTTAATAAATGTGTGTGGTGTTAAACCCTGTGCGTAAATCCTCGTCCTTCACCCCTCCTCCATGCGCTGTGGAAGAGCACATGGGGAGATCATGACAGAATGACCCAACCTGACAAAAGGATTTTGTCGGGTTGGGTCATTCCATACAAACCTTTTCCCCTTTTGAACTGTTTTTCCACCCACCGGTTTTTGCCCCACTATGCTGTTATGGAAATTTATTTGCCTTTTCTCTCTGGGTCCTGAAAAAATTAACATTAGAGATCTGCAAAATTTGGATAGCCTTTATTTTCCCTGCAGGCAGAGAAGAGAGAGAAGGCTGCTGAAATCTGCCTCACAGCCGAGCACTCCCCTCTGCCCATCAAGGACACAAAACACACTCCTTTATACAGTTCTGCAAGGTGCTTACATCATTGCTTTATATGGTAGCATATCAAACGGTACATAACTTTATCATGCAAGCAGTTCTTGAGCTGCACATACTGTAATTGGGAAGACAGTAGTTCAGCTTCTTAAAATCACACCCTAATAAAGCCTGATAAACATCATTTAGTGACATCGGAATTTCTGGCATAGAAACAGAATAAAGCAGCACACCAACAGTAATATCAGTACATTTCCACTTCATTTCCCCTCTTCTAATTATATATATATATATACGTATATATATATATATATATATACAGTGGGGTAAAAAAGTTTTTAGTCAGCCACCAATTGTGCAAGTTCTCCCACTTAAAAGATGAGAGAGGTCTCCAATTTTCATCATAGGTATACCTCAACTATGAGAGACAAAATAAGAAAAAAAAATCCAGAAAATCACACTGAAGAATTTTTAATGAATTAATTGGTAAATTCCTCGGGAAAATAAGTATTTGGTCAGTAACAAAAGTTCATCTCAATACTTTGTTATATACCCTTTGTTGTCAATGACAGAAGTCAAACGTTTTCTGTAAGTTTTCACAAGGTTTTCACACACTGTTGCTGGTATTTTGGCCCATTCCTCCATGCAGATCTCCTCTAGAGCAGTGATGTTTTGGGGCTGTTGCTGGGCAACACAGACTTTCAACTCCCTCCAAAGAGTTTCTATGGGGTTGAGATCTGGAGACTGGCTAGGCCACTCCAAGACCTTGAAATGCTTCTTACGAAGCCACTCCTTCGTTGCCCGGGCAGTGTGTTTGGGATCATTGTCATGCTGAAAGACCCAGCCACGTTTCATCTTCAATGCCCTTGCTGGTGGAAGGAGGTTTTCACTCAAAATCTCACGATACATGGCTCCATTCATTCTTTCCTTTACACGGATCAGTCGGCCTGGTCCCTTTGCAGAAAAACAGCCCCAAAGTATGATGTTTCCACCCCCATGCTTCACAGTAGGTATGGTGTTCTTTCTCCTCCAAACACGACAAGTTGAGTTTTTACCAAAAAGTTCTATTTTGGTTTCATCTGACCATATGACATTCTCCCAGTCTTCTTCTGGATCATCCAAATGCTCTCTAGCAAACTTCAGACGGGCCTGGACATGTACTGGCTTAAGCAGGGGGACACGTCTGGCACTGCAGGATTTGAGTCCCTGGCGGCGTAGTGTGTTTCTGATGTAGCCTTTGTTACTTTGGTCCCAGCTCTCTGCAGGTCATTCACTAGGTCCCCCCATGTGGTTCTGGGATTTTAGCTCACCGTTCTCGTGATGATTTTGACCCCACAGGGTGAGATCTTGCATGGAGCCCCAGATCGAGGGAGATTATCAGTGGTCTTGTATGTCTTCCATTTTCTAATAATTGCTCCCACAGTTGATTTCTTCACACCAAGCTGCTTATCTATTGCAGATTCAGTCTTCCCAGCCTGGTGCAGGTCTACAATTTTGTTTCTGGTGTCCTTTGACAGCTCTTTGGTCTTGGCCATAGTGGAGTTTGGAGTCGACTGTTTGAGGTTGTGGACAGGTGTCTTTTATACTGATAACGAGTTCAAACAGGTGCCATTAATACAGGTAACGAGTGGAGGACAGAGGAGCCTCTTAAAGAAGAAGTTACAGGTCTGTGAGAGCCAGAAATCTTGCTTGTTTGTAGGTGACCAAATACTTATTTTACTGAGGAATTTACCAATTAATTCATTAAAAATCCTTCAATGTGATTTTCTGGATTTTTTTTTCTCATTTTGTCTCTCATAGTTGAGGTATACCTATGATGAAAATTGGAGACCTCTCTCATCTTTTAAGTGGGAGAACTTGCACAATTGGTGGCTGACTAAATACTTTTTTGCCCCACTGTATACACACACATACATACATACATGTACAAGAATGTCAGTATAAAACATCAACTGTTGTACCCTGTTATACAGTTTTAACAAGAGCATCATAAACATTAACATGTGAAAATTGGCAATGTGTAAGGGAACACAAGAGGCTGTTTTTGGGAGCACAGACACTCAGATTATGAGCAAGCCAAATAAATGGAAGGAGGGGAGTTCAGGAAATCCCTGAAGGGCTGTGGGTCAGGGTCAAAAATGATTAGGGAGGAGTGGTGTAGCATATTAACAGCAAACATTTATATCTACGCTTTAGCATTATCATAGCCATCAGGGAAAGGGAGATGTGACATATCTAAGGCAGTGTGATTCATTTTCTGCTGGATGGTATCTAAAGCCCGTTCAGCTGTGGGGAGAGCTGTGTAATGCATCATGTTAATAGCAAACATTTTTGACATCATATTGCGGATAATTGGAATCAAACAACAGCTGCAAAACATCAGAATCAACAGAATCATTAACAGTATCATTCCTATCTGCATTAGCCATTCCCTCCAGCCTCTGCTGGTAAGCCAGGACCATAAATCCCAGCCAGAGGATGGGGTCACATCTTGTTATAGCTGTAGGTCATCTTGTTGTAGAAAGTAGGTCATTCAAATGGCTCACATGTGTCATGCTATCATTCTCATCAGGTATGTAAGTACAGCAGTCTTGACCTATAATGTGACATACCCCACCCTGTGCTGCCAAAGTTATATCTAAAGCCAGTCTATTTTGTAACACTACATTCTGCATAGCTCACATTTCAATTGTCATTGCTGAGAATCCCATTTCTGTCAATGCGGTGAGATTTTGTAAATCAATAGCTCGTCTGTCAATGTTATGTGCATTATTTACAGTACCCCAAGAAGGTATTAGTGCACTGAAGAGTTTCACTCCCGGATGTATTCTAACCCTATCTGTTCGTGTCTCCCTTCTTTGACGGTGATGCTGATGCGGTGGGAAGTAATATGACTATGAGTAGTGGGCGTGATAAGTGAGATTAGTCATGATGCGCATGTTTGGAATCAGCTTTGCTATGTAACATATACCACACCATCTCGGCAGTAAAAACTGATAAACCTGTGACCCACACACCCAGACATGGGCTGTGAGGCTGCCGTAGCCATCTGAACTAGGGAAAAACAATTGGGGGTTATCAGAAAATGAAGTTCTATTGACACATCTACATGTGGCACGTGGTAAAGTGAGGTTAGGTGTAGTAATGAATGGCACACCATATACATTTAAACAGACATGGCATGGGGTACCACTATCTCTGAGACCACATGTGGCATTGAGAGTGGTGTTACGTTGCCGTGTGGTTCCCAGATAGGTGGACTTATTGTGATGACACCCAAGACAAAAGCATACCAAGGAAGTGAAAAGTGTGGGATGAGTAGTGAATACAGGCTTCTGGCCTTCTCATTCACACAGGAAACATTATGTACTCTCACTTGATGATAGGCAAAATCTGTCATCGTGACATTTCACCATTCAATGTAGCTAGTTGTATTTCCTACAGTTTCAACAGTGAATCCCTTATAACATTTAGTGTCATTGTGGTGCACTTCTTCAATTGCAGTCTGTGCTGACAATGCTCCCATCGTTTCTGATCTGTTTAGAGGGTAGGGAATCATAGGCACAGAATGAGTAACATGATGTGGTAAGTATGTGCAGACATAACATGACCCAGTCACATTGGCTTTTCTGACTGACAGACGCACCACCTGGTACCATGCATTGTTGTCATAAGTGTCGCTTGAATAATTGTCAAAGTTATGCTCCAGGTGGCTTGCCTCGCGTCTTGTCCTGAAAAGAGTGGTTAGTGGGGTGGAACAGTGTATTAATAGATATATAATTACCTTGATTAAGAAAGTAATAAGAAAACAAACCCACACCGTGTCTGTTTTGGTCCAAAACTTATGGCACCGCTGGCGTCTTCAGTGGCATTCCTCTTCAGCAGCCCGACACTGCTCTGAGTCTGAATTGTTCGTCATGTCAGTATCAGTATAAGTGTGCATGTGTGCTGTATGTTTCTGCTGAGCAGCATTTGGCGTACACTCAGGTTGTTTTATGATGGCTGCCAGGTGCAGTGTTATGCAATCTTCTGTCTTCACACGGCTCGGCTTCTTCTCATCCTACTCTACAACATAGGGTGGTGATTGTGGCTAATCACTTACTTCTGCTTCTCGTCCTCGTCTGGTCTGGATTCTTCTGGCTTGACCGCTGGGACCTTCCTGCAGTGTGTTGCATGGATCCACATTGCCCTTTCTGCAATCTTCACAGCCGTGAATGTCATTAGCAGGACCTGGTAGGGGCCCAACCACCATTTGCTGTGCCAGTTCTTTTTTTTGAAGCTTTTGGTCATCACCCAGTTGCTGGGCCTTATGTCGTGAAGTGCACCCTCAGCAGGTTTGGGCAGTGCAGCTTTCACCTGTTGAGAGATGTTTTGCAATTGGCAGGACAGAGCAGAGCAATAGGCTAACATGGCATTTCAAAATGTGATGTGGTTAGTGGGGGTACAGGTCTCTTTTCCACGGAGAAACCTAAAGCTGGGGGACGAGCAAACAGGATTTCAAATGGAGACATGTTATGCTTCTTTCTAGATAGATAGATAGATAGATAGATACTTTATTTCGAACAAAAAAGTATAACAAAAATAAAACAAATGACAAATGCAATAAAGTAACAGTATACAGTGTTCGAAAGGGAGAAGGAAGAAGTGAACACTTATTAACTCCATCTCCTCTTTTCCATAAATACACCCATGTGAATTATATACAAATTACCACCTTTAAGACCCCAAGTAAACAATTTACTGTATTTTTTACATATCAACATTAACACCCATCCATCCTAACATACATTGATGTCCATACATCAAAACCAGTCTCAAACAACACAGATATAAACAGTGCTGTCCCACCCACCATTCCATAGTGTCCCATGATGTCCCAGAGTGAGCATAGTGAATCGTACATATAAACACTACCCTTCTAACATATATCCTTTCAGCAAATAATGTTTATACCTCTTTTTGAATTGATTTCTGTTTGTACATAGTTTCAGTTCCGGCTCCAGACTGTTCCACAAATCCACCCCACAGACAGATATGCACATACTTTTCTTGGTTGTTTGTATCTTGGGTTTTGAAAAGTTTAAGTCTCCTCTCAAATTATGATCATTGTCTCTTTCTTTAAATATTTTTTGTATATTAGTTGGGAGTTGATTATTAATTGCCCTGTACATTACTTGTGCTGTCTTAAATTTAACTAAATCGATGAACTTTATGACATGTGACTTTAAAAACAACGAATTGGTATGGTCTCTATATCCTACATTGTTTATTATCCTTATAGCTCTTTTTTGTAATGTGCATATTGACTGTAGGTTGGTCTTGTAGGTGTTTCCCCAGACTTCTACACAGTAGTTAAGATAAGGTAAAAACAGTGAATTGTACAGTAAGACCAATGATTTATAGTCCAAGATGTGTCTTGTCTTCCCCAGTATGCCTATACATTTTGCTAACTTGGCCCGGATGTGACTGATGTGAGGTTTCCAGCAGATTTTATTGTCTAGCGTCACCCCCAGAAACTTATTTTCCTGTACTGTTTCTAACTCGCATGTGCAAGTACATGAGTGCTAATGGGAGGCACTTAGTCCAGGGCAGGCCAGTTCCATCTTCAAGTTTTGCCAGTTTGTTTTTAGAGTGCCATTTTCATGCTCAACAGCGCCACCTGACTGGGGGTGGTAGGCACAGTGTTTTCTCAGGTCAAAACCCAGTGTAAGGCTCAAATCAGTTAAAGCTTCGTTTACAATATGTCTACCATTATCACTGGAGATTTTCTCAGGTATTCCCCATCTGGGAATAATTTCTGACAACAATGCCCTAGCTACGATTGTGCTAGTGGCATGTTTAGCTGGAAAGGCTTCTACCCATTTGGACCATATGTCAACCATTACCAAACAGTACTTTTTACCCCCTGCTGGTGAGAGTTCAATGAAATCCACCATCAGGTGCTGGAAAAGACCTGTGGGAGGCGAATGAGCAGCTGGAATTTGTTTGGAGAGTCTGTGAGCATTGTTAGTGGCACAGATTAGACATTTTTTTTGCAAAAATTGTCAGCATAGACAGTAAAACCAGTGGTAAACCAGTTAGCATGAAGTAGTTGTATCATTCCCTCTTTTGACACATGATCTCTTCCATGTGTCAACTTAGAAAAATGATGGAACAAGTGAGCTGGGAGGCAAGGGAGGGCATTTGGGCCACTCCACACACCAGCTGGGTCTTTGTAGCATCCTTTCTTTGTCCACTTATGGCATTCCTGTGGGGAGGAAACAGACTGCATGGACAGAAGGGAATCAATAGGTGAAGGGAGGGGACACTGAGAGGAACGGGGAGAAGGTAAACAAACAGCAGTGAGTGACAGAGCTGCAGCCTTTGTGGCAGCATCTGCACAAGCATTTCCTTTTGAGATCAAGTCTGAGGAAGCAGTGTGAGCAACACATTTGCATACTGCTACAGAGGAAAGAAGAAGAATAGCTTCAAGAAGCCTGGAGACATAAACACAATTTTTTATAGGTGAGCCTGCAGATGTGAGGAAGTTGCGTTCACGCCAAAGGGCACCGAAGTCATGGACAACACCAAAGGCATAGAGAGAGTCAGTGTATATAGTGACAGATTTACCAGAGGAATACGTGCATGCCTCTGCCAATGCAACAAGTTCAGCAGCCTGGGTGGAAAGCAGGGATGGCAAAGAGCCAGACAGCAATGTGCAGTGATCATCACAGACTGCCCAACCAACCTTATTACGGCCCACAGACAGATCAACAGAAGCGGAGCCGTCAACATAGGGAACAAGGTCAGGATTAGTCGGGGGCATGTCCAAAAGATCCGGTCTAGGACTTGTAACTAGTTGAACCAATGAGAGGCAATCATGATCACAATCATTGTCCTCCTCACAGGAGGGGTGGAAAGATGTGAAGCCAGGTTCACTGACTCAGCACAGCATTTAACGGTGAGATTTGGTGACTCAAGGAGGGTGGAGTGATATCTGAGCCACCTGGCATGAGAGGACTTTTGCTCTATTAGAAGGAAAGCAACTGCATGAGGAACATACAGAGTGAGGGGAGAGTAAAGGACTATGTCACCTGATGCTTCCACGGCTCTTTCTGCCACAGCCACAGCACGGAGGCACAATGGAAGGCCTGCAGCAACAAAGTCAAGTTTGCATGAATAGTCAGGCCGAAGTTTGTCTCTGTGAGGCTGCAGAAGAACAGAAGTCATGCATTCAGACTTTTCATCAACATACTGAACAAAAGGTTTCAAGGGGTCAGGGAGAGAGAGAGAGTGGGAGGAGATAGGAGAGCCTTCTTCATGTTATCAAAGGAGTCATTAGCAGCAGGTGTCCATTCAAGTGGAAAGTGTGAGGGGCCAATTAGCATGAATGATGTCACGCACTGGTCTTTCAATGCATGAGAAATCAGGAATGAAAGAGTGGAAATAGGAGGCCATGCCAAGAAAAGAAAGGAGCTCCTTTTTGGTTTGTCCATGTGGCACATTGCATCCACACGTTTTCGAGAGAGAGATTTGCCCTGAGCAGAGATTTGGTGGCCCAGGAATGTGATCATTGGTTTACAGAATTGCAATTTGGGTTTAGAAGCTTTGTGGCCTTCTGCAGCTAGGTGACACAAAAGCTTCAGTGAGTCAGATTGGCATTGTGGTTTGTTTGGTGCACACAACAAGAGGTCATCAACATATTGAATCAAAACAGAACCTTCTGTCAGCTGAAGAGAACTCAGGGAATCTTTGAGGGCTGCATTGTAAATGGTTGGGCTTTCACAGTAGCCTTGGGCTAATCTGGTGAAAGTGTAGAGCGCCCCATTGAATTGGAATGTGAACCAAAACTGTGAATCTTTATATACTGGGACACTGAAAAATGCATTGGACAAGTCTACTACTGTAAAACAGGTGGAGTTTGGTGGAATTTGGCTCAAAATGGTGTGAGGGTTAAGAACCACAGGTATGTGCTGAACAACTGCAGCATTCACTGCCTGGAGATCCTGAACAAACCGCCATTCAGTAGGTTGACCTTTGTCTCTGATCTTTTTTTACAGGAAAAATTGGGGTGCACACTAGTGAATTAGGAGCTGGGACAACAATACCTTCTTTCAGGAGAGACTCAAAAACTGGGGTGATACCATCACGTGCTTCAGGTCTGAGTGGGTACTGTGAGCACTGGGTCTGAAATCAGACTTGGGAGTTATTACCACAGGAGGGCAGTTTCTTACTAGCACAACATCATATTTGTGTGCAGCCCATGGGAATGATGGAACACGTGAGAGTATGGAGTCAGGGTCTTCCGGCTGAATGGGTTGAGTGACAGGGCAAACCCATCTGTACTGGCTGTTCTCATCTAACGTCTGTATGAAGAATTCACAAGGGAGTGAGACTATGTATTCTGCATGAAACATTTGCAGAGATGGTGAGAACAAGATGACATGCAGGCCCAAATGGGAGAGTGGGTTTGACGGTTCCCAATCATCAGCATAAAACGCGGCCAGAGCTCGTGGACCCATGTCACGCCATGCTGAGGATGGGGTTTTAGTGAGTGAGATGTGTGGGTGGCTGCCGGGAACTGAAAACAAACTGTTCATAACAGGTGTGAGATTAATCAGCAAAAAGCTGAAATCAGCATTCCAAATGATGTGGGAGCTTTGCAGTGGAATGGGCTTAATTTGTAACCACTTGCTCTCATAATGTGTGTCAGGGCCCTGTGAGAGATGTGATGTGCAGTGTGTTCTGTGCTGAGGCATGGAAGCAGTGGAATTTGGAGATAAGGCCCTCCCTATTTCGACAAGGTCAGAGCTCTGTTTTTCATCTAACAATGTCCACTCATAAATGTACAGTGATGTTGGAGTTTTTGCAAAAGTCAAGTCAGGGGTCTCTATCTTTGTCCCGTGTGGTGTGCAGGTGACTGAGAGAGATAAACTGCACATTAGGTCTCTACCTAACAGATTAACACTAGAAGACCCAGACATTAGCCCTCTTGTGGCCACTTGATGGTCCCCCTATGGGTTTTCTAGCCAAAAAGGCCAAATGGCCCCTCTCTGGGACTTCTAGTGTTAAAGGGACATCGTGGTGAAAAAAGGAACTTGTGAGTGAAATCACATCCATCCACTACACATGACAGTGGCTCAGTGAAAAACTCGTGTGAAATCTCCACTTGCCACTTGTGATGTGAGTGAGCGGGAGGTGAGAGGGGGCTTTAGGCCTGATGATGATGACAAAACTGAGTTAGTAGCCCCAGAATCTACCATAAAATCTATTAGCTACCCTGAAATTTTAACTGTCAAAATGGGCAGGTCCCTGAAATCAGAGGTTGAATACTTGGCTAGAGTAGCGTGAACGTCAGTATGCATTTGTGTGTGTGTATGTGTGGCTGCAGCAGGTTTTTTATTAGCAAGCTCATGTACCGCGTCTGCTGGGGGTGAAAGTGAGGGGGACACACATGTACCAGTCTTATCTGCCTGGCATCACTGTTGCTGCTGTTGTATCAGCCCCTGGTCTTGTGCTTGTGAATGGGGTTGTGGCTGTGGTGTGGTGCGTTGCTGCCAGGCCCGGTGTTCTCCACGCTGAAAATTACCTCTGCCCCTTCCTCTGCCGCGGAAGGTATTCCTGGGCTTCTTTGCCCAATATCCACCTTGTTTACAGTAGTTACAGCTGGAGAGTTGTGGGCATTCCTTCATCCAATGTCCTTCTTCCCCACAACAGCAACATTGGTTCGGGCCGGCTGTAGCCCCGGGTGGGGGTGAGTTTGAGATCCATTTGGCCATGGTCAGGAGTGCTTTCTCCAAGTTGTCCTCCTTAGCCTTGGTCTTCTTCTTTGTGGCACTCTCGGCCTTTCTGTGATGGTGTTCTGTGTGGCGCAGTATTTCCTGTGATGTCTGGGTTTCCCATCCTATGCACGTCTGTTTCACATCTGCAGTCAGGTTGGGGAGAAGGCCCGCCATTAGCCACATGTTCAAATGCGTGCTGTATGCTCCCGTATCTGTCATGTAATCTTCGGGGCATGGAATGGTCACTGCCCTGTTGAAGATTTTCCTTAATCTGTGGAAGTAGTCCCCCGGAGTCTCGTCATCCTTCTGCTTGCAGTTCGAGACTTTGCCCAGGTAAGAGCATTTCATGCATTCTTTAACAATTGTGGCAATCAGGCGGTGGAGCGCTAGGTGGTAGTCCCTGTTCTTGTTGTCACCATCGACTCCTCGGGTCCCCCATTCAAGGTGTGTTGGTCAAACATTTGTTTTAAACAGGGACATCAGTTTTGCCATGTTGCTGGGGGTACACTTCTGCGCTACAATCCTTCGGAGTTCATGGAAGTTTGGTCGATAAGTTTGGCAGAATGCTTCCAGCTGTTCACAGAAATACATTGGGTCATTTTCCAGTTTGGGAAGTGTTTCTGTGAATTTGGTTATGTCTTCGGGTGCCCATGGTCTGAATACGGCTTCTGGGCCAGACGCACCCATAACCTCCACCACTGGGGCTCTTAGGTCTGCCTCGTCATCAGTGTCTCCTCATTCTTTATCTTCTCTCTTTTTTGCTGTGCAGACAGTACACTATCGTGGAAGAAAGGAGGATCAGTAAGGCTCCTTCATTCTCTCTGCCCTTTACCCCCGACAAAGTTAGTGTATCACTTCCGTCATCGGTCTGAGTTGCTGTCGCTGCAGGGGGAGCGTCATCTTCTGGGAAGTGTACAGCACGGGTAGAGCGAGGCAGTGCTGGGTACAATGTGGCCATAAAAGGGTTAGTAGGTTTGGGGGTAGGGGGAGGCGGACGGTCGCGTTCGTAGGGAGGGGGAAAGGGGTCCACAGCAGAATGTAAAAATTGTTGTTGTGCTCGGTGTTCCCTGTCTTTCTTTGCCTGTTCATTTCTCTGTCTGCCTGTCTCCTGCTTATCTCTCCCTTTCTTTGCTTCCGTCAGCCACATTTCTGCCGTGCCCTTCTCCAGGTGTAAGTGCGTCATTTTTTCTCTGTCTTTCTTGCTTTGTTTCTTACGTGTCTGAACTTTCTGAATTTCAACATTAATCTTGTCCCTCAAAGCAGCAATCACTTCAACAGAAAATGAGCCCCCCGAAGGAAATCCACTCTTGTAGATCCATTTTCCCAAAAACTCAACACTGTCAGGACCATAATTATCAGACATAAATCTCTCCTTAGGACCTTCCAGATCTTTGGGAGACTGCTTTGATTTAGTAGTCCCCATCACTGGTTTCAGATTTGACCACCGGGCGTCCCCGCGTGCGTCCAGGTAACTAACGTTATATCCCTGACCCCGTAACTTGACAGGCATCATATACAACTAAACAATCGGTCCTGCCGTGGAGTTAACCCACCGGACTTCACAGAAACGGTCCTGTCACAGTAAAATATCCTGTCGGACCTCACAGACATAGGCCAACAAAAGGTGAGATAAATGACTGTTTTAATTTAACTATATCATGTATCACAGAAAAAAAAATATATATAAATTTCACTTACGGAGATCTGGAGGCTGCGTCCTTTGAGAATCCAGTGCCGCTCCCCTCCTCCCGCCGAGTCCCCGTCACTAACTCAAGTGGAAAGGATCAGACGAAATTTGTGTCTGAGAGGATCAGTCCACGGCGGAAGAAATCGGGATTGCGGTCTAGGATCCCACTTGCTGACACCAAGATGTTATGGAAATTTATTTTCTCCCTGGGTCCTGAAAAAATTAACATCAGAGATCTGCAAAATCGCGGATACAAGCGGCTGAAATGAGCTTTCTCCGTAGGATTGCTGGACTCACCCTCAGAGATAGGGTGAGGAGCTCAGTCATCCGGGAGAGGCTCAGAGTAGAACCGCTGCTCCTCCACATTGAAAGGAGTCAGTTGAGGTGGTATGGGCATCTGATTAGGATGCCTCCTGGACGCCTCCCACTTGAGGTGTTTCAGGCACGTCCCACTGGGAGGAGACCCCGGGGCAGACCCAGGACTCGGTGGAGAGACTATGTCTCCCAGCTGGTCTGGGAACGCCTTGGTATCCCCTCTGAAGAGCTGGAGCAGGTGGCTGGGGAGAGGGAAGTCTGGGCTTCTCTGCTTGAACTGCTGCCTCCGCGACCCGGACCTCCGGAAAAGCGGTAGAAGATGGATGGATGGATGGATGGATCTGCAAAATTTGGTTAGCCTTTATTTTCCCTGCATGCAGAGAGAAATAGTAAATGGCATTCACTTATATAGCGTTTTTATTCTCATCTCTTGATGACCAAAGCGCTTTACAGATCCTGCTATCCACCCATTCACACACTGATGGTGGCATGCTGCCTAACATGGCACTTCCAGACCCACCAGGAACAATTGGGGGTGAAGTGTCTTGCCCAGGGACACAACAGCAGGATATCTGGGGAGAGAAGGATTCGAATTGCCAACCATCTGGTTATTGGACGACTCGCTCTACCTCCTGAGCCATTGCTGTCCCCGAGAAGGCTGCTGAAAACTGCCTCACAGCTGAGCACTCACCTCTGCCCTTCAAGGTCACAAAACACACTCCTTTATACAGTTCTGCAAGGTTCTTACATCATTCCTTTATATGGTAACATATCAAACAGTGCATAATTTTATCATGAAAGCAGTCCTTGGGCTGCACATAATTGGGAAGACTGTAGTTCAGCTTCTTAAAATCACACCCTAATAAAGCCTGCTAAACATCATTTAGTGAAATATCGGAATTTCCGGCATAGAAACAGAATAAAGCAGCACACCAATAGTAATATCAGTACATTTCCACTTCAATGCCTTCAGCGCGCCACTCCCACGCCAGCCAGAGGAGACTAGTGGTGAGGCATCACACAGTGGAGGAAGAATGGCCGGCGACC
This sequence comes from Pholidichthys leucotaenia, assembly GCA_020510985.1. NCBI lineage: Eukaryota > Metazoa > Chordata > Actinopteri > Cichliformes > Pholidichthyidae > Pholidichthys > Pholidichthys leucotaenia. The sequence goes on along the minus strand of CM035840.1, from coordinate 140,041,599 downwards.
TTTATCCAGGACTTTATGGATGAGGCCCATAAAGCCCGCGGACCCAAGGCGAAATGAATCAGCCTGGACGAAGCAGAGGGAATCCTGGAGGCGCATCCTGGTCTCTGGGATTACCCTCAGTACGCAGATGTTATCGCTTCGGTCTACGCGCTTCAACGCATGTTTCCTGGTGTGGGGAGAGCAGCGTTCCTTGCGGAGCCCAAGCAGGAACGCGCTCCACAGTCTGCAGCCGTTCTCTCTCCCGCTTCGCCATCAGCGTCGGCCGCCCAGAAGCAGCGTCATCCCGCGAGGAGACGTCGGGAGAAGCCCTCCTTGTCTTCGGCAGCCATCATCTCCCCTCCAGCTGTCGTGAGGCCTGCTAGGGCTGCCTCGGGAATGCCCACCTCCGTTACCATGGAGACGGCTCCTCTTCCACCCGTTGAAGAGGACTGAATCACCGTGGACACAAAGAGGGATGACATCCTGCCAGCTGCAGCAGCTAACATCAAAGGCCGGGATGACAGGCAAGTGTTTTTTCTTTCAACTCATTTTGATAATAATAAACCTTGTCTGTCTCCCGGGGGAGGGACCCAGTTACAGCAGTCCGCTGGGTTCCTCCTTCAAGCTGCAGCTTAAAACTCTTTTCCTACCCCCTCTGTGTTTCCTCCATATTCTCCTGAGCATCTGTCGGTCCTGGACCAGAGCCATTGGACGGTGGAGGAGCCGATGGCTTTGGAGGATCCTACTCCAGAGCCAGCACAGAGGTGTTTCCCTGTGGCCACGCCGGTGGAGTCCCCTGCGTTGGAGCCGCTGCAGGGGAACGAAGGGACTGCTATTAACATCTCGCCAGCTGCGGAGGTGTCCGCAGTGGATTGGGAGCCTGAGCTGGACCTCCTTGAGGCCGGGCCCGAGTGTTCATCGTTAGGATTGACGGAGTCCTGGACAGCGGTGGAGCTTGAGCTCAGGCAAGTTTTCTCTCTTGTTTTTCTGATAGCAGTATTGGAGAGATCTTGTCTGACTCTAGGTGAGGAGAGTCAGGCGCAGCGCGCAGCTGTGTCTGAACTTCCTTCGCTGGGCTCCGCCGCTGTCAGCGACCCTAATGACCCTGTTTCTTCTCCCGCTCCTGAGTCATCTTCTAGGGTCACCGGAGAAGAACAACCATCTCCAGGGGACCTCGTGGAACCGGTCTCACCACCTGATGACGTCGCGGGTCCAGCTCCTCTGATGTCTGAGGTCGTCGTGTGGTCCCCTCCACAGGCCGTGTCGCCGTGGGTGCGGCGTGCTGGCTTAGGGCCCTTGTGGGGGCTGCGCCCCGGGATCAGCCCAACGTGGGTGCTGCGCTCCTGCTCAGACCCATCATGGATGCCACGCTCTAGCATGGGGTCCACCGCGGGTGCAGCGGAGCTGGCCCAGCCGGAGGTCACTGCGGGTGCAGTGGAGCTGGCCCGGTCGGGGTCCAACGCGGGTGCAGTGGAGCCGGCCTGGTCAGCGTCCACCGCGGGCGCAGTGAAGCCGGCCCGGTCGGGGTCCACCATGGGTGCTGTGGATATGCCTGAGGACGCCGTGGTTCCTTTCTCCTCCCTTTCCGACACCATGGGGGTTCCCTCTCTACAGTCCGGTTACCCCCCTGTGAGCCTTCCGGTGGGCAGGCCACCTCCTGCTTCATCCTGCCATCCCTGGTGGCGCTGGCCGACCGCCTGAGGGACTGGGGTTCTGGGCCAGATGGCCCGTGCATTCCGGCAGGCCACCAGACTCTGTCCACTGAACTGCCTGCTGAGCCTGGGACTCTGGGCGGCCTCCCAAGCCTCCACGTCTTTGGACTTAGGAGGGCTAATTGTGGACCCTGGGCGGGGTGTTGTGTTCCCACCTTTCCTGTTCCCCCTACCTCCCACTCGGGTTTGTGTTGCTTGTTCTTGTTGGGGTGGGGGTGGGGGTGGGGGTGGGGGTCTGGGATGTTACTTTGGGTGTCTGGGAATCCACCCCTTAAAAGGGGGGCCCTGTCAGGAGCTGAGCTGGCTTGGATTCCCCCCGGCTCGGCCCTGGCCTCTCTGTGGGTGAGGTGCCACTTGGGCTGCACGGTGGCACAGTGGTTAGCACTGCGGCAGCACAGTTTACCCTTGGCCGGGGGATTGTGGGGATCGTGGGATTGTGGGTTCGATCCCAGCCCCCGACCAACAGTGATCTGTGTGGAGTTTGCATGTTCTCCCCGTGTTGCGTGGGTTTACTCCGGGATTTCTCCGGTTTCCTCCCACATGCCAAAAACATGCATGTTAGGTTAATTGGCTGTTCTAAATTGTCCCTAGATATCTGTTTCCTATAGGCCCTTAGAATAGAGGGTTAGTATTAATGAAAGCGCTTTGAGTGGTCTTTGTGACTAGAAAAGCGCTATATAAGTGCAGGTTAGTTAGTTAGTAGTTAGTTAGTATGTATGTTAGTATGTATTTCTGTGTGCTTTACCATACCCATAGCCACTGCTTTCTGACCGGCAGCGGTGAGGCAGTCCCTTGGGCTCATGCTGGTGTGAGCGCTGTCTGACTATCTGCCGGTCCGACCACGGCCCCTCTCTTATTGCTGTCAGCTGTTCCCACTCCCGTTTGCCATCTCCCTGCTCCTCGCCCAGGTGTGACCAATTTATCATCCCCAGTAATGCGTATACTTTAAGAGCCTTTTGCCAGTCACACATTGCTGGGTCATTGCACTAGACATGTGGTCATTAATTGCCATATGGTAGTCAAAGACGCCAAAGGACTGTGTTTCTCTCAATGCTTATTTGGACTAACTCGGACAGCTCCAGTTCTGTGAGTATTTACTGTGTGTGTTTTCCCCGGTCATCCTCACCTGTAGACTGTTGAGTGTCCTTGAGGACTCCTTAAGCTTCATAGGAAACTGTTGTTGAAACTGTGTGTCAGTATTGCTGTGTTTAATAAATGTGTGTGGTGTTAAACCCTGCGCGTAAATCCTCGTCCTTTACCCCTCCTTCGTGCGCTGTGGAAGAGCGCACGGGGAGTTCATGACAGAAGCATACCTATGAAAGACAGTCATTAATCAGTGGGATACACACAGCAGCAGCACACTCTTCCCGTTGAATGCAAAAGGAAAAAAATCTGAGTGGACACGGACAATAAAACGGCAATAAGTGATATTTTTCTGCTCAAAAGTTACTAAACCTTAATGAAAGCCCTTCTGCAGCATTATTTGATTATCAATAAGCACTTATGTAACCCAGCTGAGAAAATGACCCCTTTTTTTCTCAGATGTCAATTGTATTAATACAATTGTGTGATTTTATTTTGAAAAACGATTATTTTAGGAAGAGGAAGTGTGATCCTCGTTATCCAACTTTTAAATTTCCGTTTCATGGTCACGTTGGGCGATTGTGGTCTTTTCATTCGTTAAGAGCCGCTCTGGGAGGCCGCTCTGGGAGGCCGCCCAGAGCCCTGCCTTCCGAGCAGAGGTAGCAGGCGCACACTCGGGTTTCGGTCTTTTACGATCTGAGAGCGGACGAGAGAGGCTGTGGACGGTCTGGTTCACACTGATACCTCTTCTTGGTGAGTTTAATTTAGAAAGATGCTGTAAATGGATCTAAACATTGTCCAAACGCTAATTTGAAACCCTTATCCTAAGTTGACTGGAGCACGAGCTTGAGAGGCATGGTGGATGTGTCCTTTGCTGTGTTCACGCTGATATCTCATCTTGGTGAGTGGAAACCAAGTGTGTGATAAAGAGAAGCATGCTAGCGCTATGCTAATGCTAATCGCGAGTGGATTTTTTTCCTGTTTAAAAGCAATGGAAAAGGCTATTTTTGTGTCTGTATGGGTTTCCTAAATGTGATTTCAGTTCCCAACAGTATGCTGAAGTACTTTTAGTTCTTATGCACTATTTCCGTCGAATGTAATGTGTAGTTTGATGCTAAAAGCACATGGTGTTGGTCTCCTATGTAAATTCATAGGTTATGCTAAACCCAGTAGCTCAGACAGGGTTTTACCAATTTAAAAGGGAATATTGGAAGTAATGGGACAGTATATTCCCTGGTTATGTGATAGATTAATTGTATTTCATTTCATGATTTACAAAGACAAGGTTAAAAGGGATTAATCATAATTTCATGGTTAAATGATGTAGAGATAAAAAGAGAAATTCATTTAATTGGTTACATGAGAAAAAAAAAAGTATTTCGTGTGCTACCAGAGAGATTGTGAGAAAAGAACACATGCATGTAAGATGTAAGATGTGAAATGTGAATTGTAAGATATTACTATATTACTGGATTGTAACAATAGTAATATGAGGGAAGAATTTAAACACTAAGCTATAGTGTTATATAAGAAGAGATTGGAAAACAAATTACTCTAGCTGTAAACAATAATATCATTATTGTTGTGCAGGCTAGGTTTTTTTGGTTGCCGATCAAGAACCTTCTGGATCCTGGATTCTCTCCGAATGGAGATGGCGAGCCTGACCCGAGACTGAACCGAGACTGAACCGAGATCTGACCAAGATCTCAATTGAAGGACATCCTTCCTCTCTCCAGTGCACAACATTCGAAGTGGTAACAACTCAAGCTGCCGCTTTAAAAGAGGAAAAGAAACCTGAGTCTGGAGATACAAGATATCTTGACTGGTCAAACGACTAATCCAAAAGGACAAACAAACACTGAGCTCAGTAGGACATTTTTGGGGTTTTATTTCATGCCGGCCGTTGTTATATTTGTATAGTAGTAAATTGTTTGTATATATTGTTCGCTTTATCTCTACAAATAACAACCATTATTGCTCATTTCTTGCCTCCAGCTATTTCATTCCACACTCATTTTAATTCCCTGTTGTAACCCTTACGAACCTAGCAACTGGTCTACACTTAATAATTTCCCTTACCTAATTAACATAAGGCAAGGGTTACACTTACTACAGCAAAGAAGACAAAGTTTAAGCTTAAAAACTCATTAGAGAGAGGAGAGCCACACACACCCATCTTACCTGTGCAGGGTCCACGCAGTTTTTGCGGGGAAAACCCCTGCATGCGCAATGAGCCCATTTCCTGTGTCCCACCAATTAATGTCCCACTAACAACAAGAAAAATCGGAATCTCTAAATTATAAATTTATTCCACTGACTCAAAATGAACTAGATTATTAATCTTATCACTTTACTATAATTTTGAAGAAGTTCACTTAAAAATAAAAATGAACATAATGAACATAATGGCTCAGCTACACTGAAGCAAAAACTCGGGTGTGGGAGGAGTTTGGTGAGGCCGTAGAACAAGACTTTCTGTCAGCCTCGAAGAGGTTCTGGCAAACTGTCTGGCAACTCAGGAGGGGGAAGCAGCTCCGTGTCCACACTGTGTATGGTGCGGCTGGGACGCTGCTGACTTTGAATGGGGACATCGTCGGACAGTGGAAGGAATACTTCGAGGATCTCCTCAATCCCACTGACATACCTTCCACAGAGGACAAAGGGCTTGAGGATGAGTGGGACAACTCACCCATCATAGGAACTGAGGTTGCCGAAGTCGTTAAAAAACTCTTTGGTGGCTGGGCCCCAGGGGTGGACGAGAGTCGTCCTGAGTACCTCAAGGCCTTGGATGTTGTAGGGCTGTCATGGTTGATACACCTCTGCAACATTGCGTGGAAGTCGGGGATAGTGCCTTTGGCATAGCAAACCGGGGTGGTGGTTCCTCTTTTTAAAAAGGAAGACCGGCAGGTGTGTTCCAACTTTAGGGGGATCACACTCCTCAGCCTCCCTGGGAAGGTCTATGCCAGGGTACTGGAGAGGAGAGTCCGACCGCTGGTTGAACCTCGGATCCAGGAGGAGCAATGTGGTTTTCATCCTGGCCGTGGCACATCGGACCAACTCTTTACCCTCTCGAGAATCCTTGAGGGTTTGTTGGAGTTTGCCCAACCAGTCCACATGTGTTTTGTGAACTTAGAGAAAGCATTCGACCGCGTCCCTCGTGGTCTTTTGTGGGTGGTGCTGCGGCAGTATGGGGTATCGGGCTCGTTGTTACAAGCTATCCGGTCCCTATACGACCATTGCGAGAATTTGGTTTGTATTGCCAACACCCAGTCAAACTCGTTTCCAGTAAGAGTTGGACTCTGCCAGGCCTGCCCTTTGTCACCGATCCTGTTCATAATTTTTATGGACAGGATAAGGCACAGCCAAGGATTGGAGGGTGTCATGCTTGGTGACTACAGGATCTCATCTCTGCTGTTTGCAGATGATGGTGTCCTGTTGGCTTCATCAACCAGTGACCTCCAGGCATTGCTGGAACAGTTTGCTACAGAGTGTGAATCGGCTAGGATGAGAATCAGCACCTCCAAGTCCGAGTCCATCATTCTCAGCCGGAAAACGGTGGATTGTCCTCTTCAGGTTGGAGACAAGCTCCTGCCCCAAGTAGAGGAGTTTAAGTATCTCGGGGTCTCATTCACAAGTGAGGGTAGAATGGAGCAAGAGATTGACAGACGGATCGGAGCAGCATCTACAGTGATGGGGACATTGTACTGGTCTGTTGTGGTGAAAAGGGAGCTGAGTTCTAAAGCAAAGCTGTCGATTTACCAAACAATCTACATTCCTACCCTCACCTATGGTCATGAGCTTTGGGTAATGACTGAAAGAATGAGATCGCAGATAGAAGCGGCTGAAATGAGCTTTCTCTGTAGGACTGCTGGACTCACCCTTAGACGTAGGGTGAGGAGCTCAGTCATCCGGGAGAGGCTCAGAGTAGAACCTCTGCTCCTCCATACTGAAAGGAGCCAGCTGAGGTGGCTTGGGCATCTAAATTAAATTAATTAAATTAAATTAAATTAAATTAAATCACCCTTATTGTCATTCAACCGTACAACCAATCATGTACAGCAGAACGAGATTGTGCTTTACCTATCTACAGTATAAATCACACACACCCCAAGTGCAGAATCAGAGGGCCTGATCTGATCAGCATGCCTCCTGGACGCCTCCCGCTTGAGGTGTTTCGGGCACGTCCCACTGGGAGGAGACCCTGGGGCAGACCCAGGACACGATGGAGAGACTACATCTCCCAGCTGGCCTGGGAACATCTTGGTATTCTCTCTGAAGAGCTGGAGCAGGTGGCTAGGGAGAAGGAAGTCTGGGCTTCTCTGCTTGGGCTGCTGCCTCCATGACCCAGACCTTTGGAAAAGCGGTAGAAGATGGATGGATGGATGCTTTCAGTCTCTCAAATTACAATTATGAGGGATATCATCTTTGATGGCTCGTTTTCCCTATTACAATAACAATATCTAAGGGATATTTAGACAGCTGTTCTCTCCTAGCTGTCTGCTAACTCTCACCTTTGCTAATTCACAGGCTTTTTTGTCTTTTATGACATTTTAATTTAATTATCTAGCAAATAAAATGCAATCCTATGTAGTAAAACAATACCTACACTTGTTTTAAGAGGTTTGTGCTTTAGCTTTTGTGAGTAAATTTATTTTTCATTCTTAGCTACTGTTACTTCATATACCTGTAAATATTATTGTTGGATATTAGTAGATTTTTACTGAAAATCAATGTTAACATTGCCTTTAAAGATAAGATAGCATCAACTATAAATCTAAAGGAAGCTACTATCCTGTGTGATAGTAAACACGTAATAGTTAATTGACTGGACAAACAAAAATATTGTCACAGTTTTTTTTTTACTTCTAATTGAAATTAGATTAAACATTTCATTAGCATCACAAGGAAGTAACTAGCCTTGTTAGTTGCAGAGGAGGTGCTAACAGCATAAAACGGTTGATGATATCAGGCCAAACTGAGTTGTGTAACAGTTTTCTCACTTATTTTCCAGTGAATCTCAGCTGAGCCGGTCTGACCTAAAATGCAAACACAGGAGCTGCCAACTCCAGATGGAGCATTCACTAACACACCCTGAAGAAACGGCAGCTCATCCACATAGTAAAGCAGCACAAATGCTTTTATGGAAACTGCATGTCCAAATGGAAAAAAAAAACCCCATTTCATCAGCATCTAAGCATACAAAGTAATTGGCGTGGATGTCAAACACAGCGGTGCAGTGGTTTAATGAATGTAGATGCCACAATGAGTTTGAGGTAAACACCTGCAGGAAACCTACAAATAAACAGTGAGTCGTTTAAATCTGAGTGGAAAATATCACCTGAAGTAAACCCATGTCCTATTTAGGCCAGAGAGCTGTAAGAACGATTTGACACCTATATTTATGTTTGCCCTGTAACCCTTAATCTGCCATTTTCTCTGCAGCTCAGCAGCTGTAGTCTCTAGTAGACACGAACACACACCCACACCCACACGTGCGTGCAGAGATTAGAAAATCGCACATCCATAAAAACATAATAGATAAGTTGAGAAAAGTTAAAGCTTTAGGCTGTAAAAAACACAAACACACACACACACACACACACACACACATACAAATGGCACACTTGTATGTTTTGGCTGTCAGCCTGAAATTCAAAATCCACAAGTCCACACAGCTTTCAAGCATACATGCACCATTTTTTTTGTCTGATCACACTGGGCTTTGATCATCACTTTGCTGTATATACATTATCTGAAATTATTCTAATGCCAATAAACACATTGCTAAACTTATAGCTATGTACAAAAAGTCTTTGTCCAACAGGATTCTGTCTACACAATCCAGTCAACGACTACAGCTTTCGTTGTCAAATCATAACCCTTAGAATTTAATAACGTATACCTTTAACATGCAATGTTCATTCTAAAGAGGTCACAGCAGTTGTCAGTAAGTTATCATGCTTCATGGCCAGTGAAGCAATGTTGCCATCAATAGTTACAGCAAATATAAGTGTTTGTGTGTGTGTGTGAACTGAAATTCCAGGTCACCTTTCACACAGTCATGTGAACGCTCCGGCGTCAGCTTGGGAGGATGGCCGATCAAAGGCACCGCGTCCTGTTAGCTACATGCACCGGTCACCTCTTTCCTTTCACTCACACAAACACATGCGCGGAATGTCTGTCACAGTGGAGAGGCTCAATGCTGGCACATCTGACAGTGTTTGGCTAAGCTTCTGTGTGTCTTTGCCAGCTTTATCTAATCTATGCTGGGCTGCTCATTAATCCACACAGGGACACTCTGAAGTCCTCTTCCGACAGGAGCACACGCTGATGCTTCACGTAACGCCGCATCACTTCTCTACCCCTACACTCTGGAAATAATTGAATAAGATGATTACACAAGTGAAAATTTTGATGTTCCCAGTGAGAACTGGTCTGTGTGATGAACTCCTAGAGTTTTTCCAGAGTGACCTTTTTAATTACAGAGACCAAATGCTTAGCTTTTTGACTGTTTATTCATGTCCCTTTAATAAACACATGGCCAGAGTGAAACCAGGTGTCAGTGCTAGTTTTCAGATTACTGAATATGTGGCTCAGCCATACACTGTACAGGAGGATGGATGTATCATCCAAATATGAAATATGAAACCAGTTTGGAATGACATTAAGCTGCTTTCTTTCTTGTGGTCTGTAGGGTGCAGCTCCTCCAGATGCTTATGGGGTAGTCACACTAGAGGCGGAATGAGCCGGAATGCCATCAGAATGAAAATTCCTTGTATATTCCTGGATATTCGAAGTGCATTCAAAAAATTCTGACTTTGCGTGCATTCCAAATATTCGGGCCCATTCTTGTGGCCAGCCTGAATGTTTTGCTCATGCTCAAAACTTTCCAGGTGCATGTGAAGTGGGGAAGTGTCAAATGGCATTCGAATGTATTCTAATGGCATTATGACTGCAGTCTTAAGTATTCTTACGGCATACCAACAGCATCCGAAACATTCTGATCGCATTCCACAGAGAGCCGAATCGCATAAAAACGCAGCCAGCTGCTGCTGGAACGTCGGTCAGCTGAGTCCACAGCCAATTTGAAATTCCCTCCCGAATGTGGCGTGAATTTTGAAAATTCTTCATTCCGTCTGGTTCTGCTTGATTCCTGCTGATTCTGAATAAGTGTGACTACCCCATTAAAGACACTGAGTGTGCAGATGCCTGTGAGAAGAATTAGCCAATTTTATTCTTCCTTCTTAATCGCAGCATGCCTGATGGTTTTCCTGATTAGCTCATGTTCTGAACTTGTCTAAAGTAGGGTTGTGACAATACCAGAATTTCAAACTTGATACAGATACCAGAAAAATATACTCAATGATTGATAGTATTTTAAATCCTAGAGTAGAAAAAAAGACAAAAAAGTAAGAGGCATACCGGTTTTTTTTTTTTTTCAAATTAATGATTAGATCAATGCAGACAATAACATCAGTGATAGTAACTGTGGTCTGATGAAGTGCAAAATACAGTAATATAACTGTGAGTGCATTGTTGGTATTGATAACTGTTGCAAATGAGTATCTAACCAACTCATGATCTTCACAGTCTTTGGTTTAGTTATCTGTGAGATCAGTTTTATACTTATAGTTGTTGCCATTGTTATTGTTATTATAGTTATTGCAGTTGTCTCTTTTACTCTACACAGCTTGCATAATGTTCCAACAACACTGCAAATGCTACATTTATCTACTTCATTCACCATGTTGGATTTATCTACTGTAGTATTGTCTGCAGTAAGAGTAGGTTTTAGCTCACAGCCAGTTCTTGTTGCTGCACTTCTGTGGCGAAAAGCAAAAAGCAGAGTAGTCCCTGGGCAGTCTATCACAGAGACACACACGAGAACATGCAAAGTCCACACAGAAATGACAATAAAACTGGAGGCTCAAACTCAGAACACTGGAGCTGTGCACCGCACCACTGTACCATCCTGGCAACATAATGCTTACACCATTAGGTGTCTGATAAGAAACTGAAGTCTCTAAAGACAAAGCATTTATAACTTAATTGGGGAATAAGTAACTTTTAACACATTATTTTGAATGTTGTGTCAACTCTTTTCATGCATTTTGTATTCTTTTTGTATATGTTGCTACATATGTCTGTCTTTGTATTAGAAATGTATTTCCTGATAATAAGAACATGGTGTGGCAACCCCCACAACAGACTGGGACAGACAGCTTGCTCTTCTGGTTTTTTCCGCTGCATGCTGTGAAGTAATCTGCCATTCATGCATGGTTTCACTGCTGTGATGTTAATGTCCCACTCATGCATTGTGTTCATGCATCCTGTACTGTCTGTGCCTCTCATATGCAAATGCCCAGATCGACTGCTGTGAATGTCTTTGATGTATTGTCTGAGCTGAGTATATAAGCTGTCTGATTTTCATGTTCATTCTCTCATTGCTCTGATTCCTTCAACTGCTGCTGACACACACACTGTGTCTCTTTGCCTGAGAGCCTGAGGAATGCTGCTCCAGTCTGCTCATACTTGGGCTGGGGCGGATGTTCCTGTGAAGGCGGTATGATTTAATAAACCTGCTTAAAACTCTCAACGCTGCCTTTATTTTATCTGCCGCTTCACTGGTGACCCCGAGAATGCACACGCTTTGTGCAACGCAACCTTCTGGTCTGGACGGCCATGCTGGCGACCCGACGCTGACAAAAACACGCTGCCAGCGAACACAGCAGCCTGACGCAAACGATCTGCCCTCCCTTCTGCTTCAGGGAGACCTCGACGCGGAGCCAACACAGGCGAGCTACCCTCCGGACATCACCCACGACCGGGAAAACTGCAGAAAACGTCATGGCGCGACCCTCGCCTGAGGTCGGAACGTCCACGCTGGACCGGCCGAGGGACACAGAACGTCTTCTCCCTCTCATTGCTCCTCCTCCCTCTCAGCGATCCTACGCATCTACCCGAGCCTGAGGGACAAAGATCGTCTATTTCCCCTCAACGCTCCAACGCACCATGACTAATCTGCAGCCACAGCTCAACATAGATGTTTATCGGCGCCGACTGCGCCGATCTCCACCAAGTTTCCTGACCCTGTCTCCTCTCCAGCTGGCCCACCCACGCACGGAGCCCCGGCACACGCACCGGGGAGTTACGAGGACGGCGCACCACGCACGGGACAATAACGGCCCCAGAGACCGCCATCGTCCTTCACCGCTGCACACAGAACCTTCAGGGCTGCGCACACACCTGAAGCAAGCATGCAGCTCGTTCACAGGATTTTGTACGGGTCTCAGCCACGGCGCACAGAGGGATTCCAGCCTTCAGCGTTTCCCGAGGGCTTTTAAGGTTGTGCCCGCACCTAAAAGTCAACACGCCAAGTCCCTTTGCTTCCTTTTTTTCTTACAGCCGCTCCTGCTTTTCTTCATGGCCACAAGAGGAGTCAGAGACTAATTTTTCTTCTTGTGGACCTCCGCACGTTCAACGGGACAGCCCCTCGACGTCGCGGACCAGCAAGCAATTTTTGCGCGGCTCGGACGATTTCACCGTCCCGGCCGGCACGTACTACCCCCCTCCTCCCTCCCCCTCCTCCTGCAGAGAGCTTTCCCTGCTCGCTGCCAAAGCTGCAATATCGAGGTCTCGGCCGCCTGCCTTGCCCTCTGGGGGGGGAGCGGTGTGGCAACCCCCACAACAGACTGGGACAGACAGCTCGCTCTTCTGGTTTTTTCCGCTGCATGCTGTGAAGTAATCTGCCATTCATGCATGGTTTCACTGCTGTGATGTTAATGTCCCACTCATGCATTGTGTTCATGCATCCTGTACTGTCTGTGCCTCTCATATGCAAATGCCCAGATCGACTGCTGTGAATGTCTTTGATGTATTGTCTGAGCTGAGTATATAAGCTGTCTGATTTTCATGTTCATTCTCTCATTGCTCTGATTCCTTCAACTGCTGCTGCCACACACACTGTGTCTCTTTGCCTGAGAGCCTGAGGAACGCCGCTCCAGTCTGCTCATACTTGGGCTGGGGCGGATGTTCCCGTGAAGGCGGTATGATTTAATAAACCTGCTTAAAACTCTCAACGCTGCCTTTATTTTATCTGCTGCTTCAATGGTCTGTTTGAAGTATAAGTTGTTAATCATATGGGCTTACCTCATACATTACCTCACACATTTATATTTCATACACACTATGTTATGAATAAATAAGAAAACATCCACCCATCTTCTTCCACTTAATCCTTTTCCGGTTGCGGGGGGCTGGAGCCTATCCCAGCAACATATAAAAGAAAATGTTGATGTTTCTCACTGTGCTGCACAATGTTATTGTATTATAAAAGGAAAACCCCAGTGTGAGAGAATGTAAGTGTAAACAAATAAGAAATAAAAGCTTGAGTGGGAAGTTAAGCACAGAGCAAAAGGTTGAGAACAGTAGAGCGGCATCTCAGCAGGCTTCCTTTTTTGGTGTTCATGTGTTGCCAGATCAGTTTTAAAAGCTTCACTTACACAGCTAATTTGTAAAAAGCCTCAGTGTTTAATTGTGCTTAAAATTACAGTACAAGCAGACTAAGTGTGCAGGGACTGCCTCAGCAGTTTGTCGCCTTCTCAAACACACGTCACATCTTTGAAAAGCTTGTGTGTGTGTGTGTGTGTGTGTGTGTGTGTGTGTGTGTGTGTGTTGCAGGAGTGCGGATTCAGTCACTCCTGGTATCTGTCCGTGTTCAGCATGCTGTGTTGCCTGGGAATCGTCCTCTGTCTCGCCACCTCCGTGGCTGTGGAGTGGACCGGCCTCAAAGTGGCAAAGGAGCTTCACCACAACCTGCTCAACAAGATCATTCTGGCCCCCATGAGGTACAACGCTCTGTGCGTGCACGTGTGCGTCTGTGTGTGTGTGTGTGCGTGTTGCCCCTCTGCCACATGATGTGTGACAATGAGCAGAGTGAAGTGTGTTTGCTGATGATATAGGAGTTGAAAACATCTTTTTTTTGCCTCATTACTCTAAACACCATCTGCTTTCTTAAGTGAAACCCAGGAGAACATCTCTTACCTGAAGACATAAAACACAATTAAATCTACTGTATAGTATATACATATGTACAGTTACATGCACTTGCATAAACAAACTGTATATATTTTACACGAAAGAACTTAAGCTGATGGATAGATGGTGTGACAAGTAAATAATTAATTAGCTACATACTGGATACTGTATGTAATATTTCCTATATGTTTGACTTAAAATGATTAACCGCATTGACATTATTGACTGGATATATTGATTCATTTTAATTATTAGATAGTTTAATAAAAACATGAAATGGTCAAAATAGAAAACCACAGGCCAGGTTTTCGTCCTGGCCGTGGCACATCGGACCAGCTCTTTACCCTCTCGAGAATTCTTGAGGGTTCGTGGGAGTTTGCCCAACCAGTTTACATGTGTTTTGTGGACTTGGAGAAGGCATTTGACCGCGTCCCTCGTGGATTTTTGTGGGGGGTGCTTCGGGAGTATGGGGTATCGGGCTTGTTGTTACGAGCTATTCGGTCTCTGTACGACCGTTGTGAGAGTTTAGTTCGTATCGCCAACACTCGGTCGGAGTCATTCCCAGTGAGAGTTGGACTCCGCCAGGGCTGCCCTTTGTCACCGGTCCTGTTCATAATTTTTATGGACAGGATTTCTAGGCGCAGCCAGGGAATGGAGGGTGTCATGCTTGGTGACCACAGGATCTCATCTCTGTTGTTTGCAGATGATGTTGTCCTGTTGGCTTCATCCAGCAATGACCTACAGCTCTTGCTGGGACGGTTTGCCGCTGAGTGTGAAGCGGCTGGGATGAGAATCAGCACCTCCAAGTCCGAGTCCATGGTCCTCAGCCGGAAAAAGGTGGATTGTCCTCTCCGGGTTGGGGACAGGCTCCTGCCCCAAGTGGAGGAGTTTAAGTATCTTGGGGTCTTGTTCACGAGTGAGGGGAAAATGGAGCGAGAGATCGACAGACGGATTGGAGCAGCATCTGCAGTGATGCGGACGTTGTACCGGTCTGTTGTGGTGAAGAGGGAGCTTAGTTCTAAGGCAAAGCTGTCAATTTACCAGTCAATCTACGTTCCTACTCTCACCTATGGTCACGAGCTTTGGGTAATGACCGAAAGAACGAGATCGCGGATACAAGCGGCTGAAATGAGCTTTCTCCGTAGGATTACTGGACTCACCCTCAGAGATAGGGTGAGGAGCTCAGTCATCCGGGAGAGGCTCAGAGTAGAACCGCTGCTCCTCCACATTGAAAGGAGTCAGTTGAGGTGGTATGGGCATCTGATTAGGATGCCTCCTGGACGCCTCCCACTTGAGGTGTTTCAGGCACGTCCCACTGGGAGGAGACCCCGGGGCAGACCCAGGACTCGGTGGAGAGACTATGTCTCCCAGCTAGTCTGGGAACGCCTTGGTATCCCCTCTGAAGAGCTGGAGCAGGTGGCTGGGGAGAGGGAAGTCTGGGCTTCTCTGCTTGAACTGCTGCCTCCGCGACCTGGACCTCCGGAAAAGCGGTAGAAGATGGATGGATGGATGGATGGATGGTCAAAATAGTCCAGTGAAATAAGAGTGCATTCATTTTCTCAGGGCAAGTTGGATTTTTGTCATGAAGTTGTGCTAGCCTTGGCACAACCAACTTAAAGGAACATGATGCACTTCTGACAACTAGCTTTTTAAAATGGCTCTGCAGTCCAAATTCAAAACAGTTGTGAGGGTTGTCCCTCCTCCTGGCTGGAGTCACTCATATTGCCAAGCTAAGGACAAGGCTGAGAGTACACAGATGAGAAATATAGCACACACTGGGAAGCGACATGACTCCTCCACATTCAGTTGTTCTTTTTAGGTCGGGTAGAAACAAATCTCTGGTCCTGTTTTCTTGCTTGTCTCTGTGACTGCAGCACACAGAGTTTTCTCCTGTACAGTAGAAGTTTGCCCATCTCTTAACTGGCATCACTGAGGGTCCAAACGTGATTGGCTATGGTTCTAGGAAGTAGTCTAGACAAAACAACAACAAAAACAAACCTTTCTCAGACCAACTGTGAATTCTGCAAGTGGGAATGTGTTGTATGGGATTACATCAGGGATCAGTTCTGAGCCTCTTCTTGTTCATTGTCGTGATGGACAGGCTGACAGATGAGGTCAGGTGGGATTCTCCATGGACTGTGAATGTTTACAGACGACATTGTGGTCTGTTGTGAGAGTAGGGAGCAGATAGAAGAGAACTTGGAGAGGTGAAGGTATGCTCTGGAGAGAAGAGGAATGAAAGTCAGTAGAAGCAAGACAGAATACAGAATAAAAGTATGTAGATAAGAAGGAGGTAGGTGTAATGGTGAAGATGCAAAGAGTAGAGGTAGTGAAGGCAGATGAGTTTAAATACCTGGGGTCAACCATCCAATGCAATGGAAAATGCACAAGAGAGGTGAAGAAGAGTGCAGGCAGGGTGGAGTGGGTAGAGACGAGTGTCAACGGCAACTTACAACAGAAGGATAGCACCTAGAGTGAAAGGGAAGATTTACAAGATGATAGTGAGACCTGATGTGATGTATGGTTTGGAGATGGTGGCACTGACAAAAAGACAGGAGGCATTGCTGGAGGTGGCAGAGTTGAAGATGCTACGATTCTCATTAGGAGTGACTAGGAGGGACAGGATTAAAAATAAGTATATCAGAGGGACAGCTCAGGTTGAGCGGTTTGGAGACAAAATAAGAGAGGCAAGGCTGAAATGGTTTGGACATGTGCAGAGGAGGGATAGTGGATATATTGGACAAAGGATGTTGAAGATGGAACTACCAGGCAGGAGGAAAAGAGGAGTGAGTGAGTGAGTGTTCATGTTTATTGCCATGTCAGCATCTATGGTTACAGTATTTCATAGAAAAAACAGGATCAAACCAGTATAAAAACGGATTTTAAAATATATACAGATAGCGAGGAAAAGAGGAAGACTACAGAGAAGATCCATGGATGTAGTGAAGGAGGACATGGAGAGTGCTGGTGTTACACAGAAAGATGTGAGGGATAGGGTGAGATGGAGGCAGATGATCTGTTGTGGCAACCCCTAAAGGGAACAGCCAGAAGAAGAAGAAGAAATATCTGTTTTTGGAAAAGTCAGTTTTTCATCTTAAATGTTTATTTAACCTGTACTGAGACCTCACGGTTATTTTTATGGTTTAATACATAATTTTCCCCTTATAACCCCTTTACATAGGGGTGGAGATCATCTGGCCATTTTTGATCTGTCAGTGATCTTCAATGATCATTCAACTCTTCCACAGTTACCATGATTTCCTCAAAGTTTTGACTCAGTCCAAAACACACAAGGATCCCCCGAATGATCTCAAACATCAAAAAATGGCCCAATCTGTCTATGATCTCCATGCTGTGTGAAGGGGCCCTTACAGGTAGTTCCTTTAGGAATTCAAGATGGCTGCACTCATGTGCTGTAAATCAACATTAATGTAAAATGAACTATTTATTAACATAGTATTGACATATACAGTGGTGTGAAAAAGTGTTTGCCCCCTTCCTGATTTCTCATTTTTTTGTATGTTTGTCACACATAAATGTTTCAGATCATCAAACAAATTTAAATATTAGACAAAGATAGCACAAGTAAACACAAAATGCAGTTTTTAAATGAAGATGTTTATTATTAAGGGAAAAAAATCCAAACCTACATGCCCCTGTGTGAAACAGTGATTGCCCCCTAAACCTAATAACTGGCTGGGCCACCCTTAGCAGCAACAACTGCAATCAAGTGTTTGCGATAACTGGCAGTGAGTCTTTTACAGCGCTGTGGAGGAATTTTAGCCCACTCATCTTTGCAGAATTGTTGTAATTCAGCCACATTGGAGGGTTTTTGAGCATGGACTACCTTTTTAAGGTCATGCCACAGCATCTCAATCCGATTCAGGTCAGGACTTTGACTAGGCCACTCCAAAGTTTTCATTTTGTTTTAATTAAGCCATTCAGAGGTGGACTTGCTGGTGTGTTTTGGATCATTGTCCGGCTGCAGAACCCAAGTGTGCTTCAGCTTGAGGTCACAAACAGATGGCCGGATATTCTCCTTCAGGATTTTTTGGTAGACAGCAGAATTCATGGTTCCATTTACCACAGCAAGTCGTCCAGGTCCTGAAGCAGCAAAACAGCCCCAGACCACCACACTACCACCACCATATTTTACTGTTGGTATGATGTTCCTTTTCTGAAATGTTGTTACTTTTACGCCGGATGTAATGGGGGACACACCTTCCAAAAAGTTCAACTTTTGTCTCATCAGTCCACAGAGTATTTTCCCAAAAGTCTTGGGGATCATCAAGATGTTTTCTGGCAAAACTGAGATGAGCCTTTATGTTGTTTTTGGTCAGCAGTGGTTTTCGTGTTGGAACTCTGCCATGCAGGCCATTTTTGCCCAGTCTTTTTCTTATGATGAAGTCCTGAACACTGACCTTAACTGAGGCAAGTGAGTCCTGCAGTTCTTTGGATGTTGTTGTGGGGTCTTTTGTGACCTCTTGGATGAGTTGTCACTGTGCTCTTGGGGTTATTTTGGTCGGCCGGCCACTCCTGGGAAAGTTCACCACTATTCTAGGTTTTCGCCATTTGTGGATAATGTCTCTCACTGTGGTTTGCTGAAGTCCCAAAGCTTTGGAAATGGCTTTATAACCTTTTCCAGACTGATAGATCTCAATTACTTTGTTTCTCATTTGTTTCTGAATTTCTTTGGATCGCAACATGATGTCTAGCTTTTGAGGATCTTTTGGTCTACTTCACTTTGTCAGGCAGGTCCTATTTAAGTTTCGTGATTGAGAACAGGTGTGGCAGTAATCAGGCCTGGGTGTTGTTAGAGAAATTGAACTTGGCTTTCCGAAGATGTGATAAACCACAGTTAATTTATGTTTTAACGATCACTTTTTCACACAGGGCCATGTAGGTTGGGATTTTTTTTTACCCTTAATAATAAACACCTTCATTTAAAAACTGCATTTTGTGTTTACTTATGTTATCTTTGTCTAATATTTAAATTCGTTTGATGATCTGAAACATTTAAGTGCGACAAACATACAAAAAAATTTTAAATCAGGAAGGGGGCAAGCACTTTTTCACGCCACTGTACATTGTTTTATGCGTCTTTTAGTCAGGCATACACATGGTACTGTACAGCTTCTATCACTGAATGTGTTACTATGGTGTAACATGGCAGCGCATGCAGATGCTGCGGCTACTCTCTGCCCCAATAGAACAGTGTTTTTGTGTTTTTTGTCTTGTGAGTCACAGTGTTTTTGTTCATCTTCGTCACATCCTACTTAGTGTTTACATTGCTGCACCGTGGGTCTCAGAGTAATGTAATTTCAATTATCTGTATGTGCTGTACATATGGCAGAATTGACAATAAAGTTGACTTTGACCTGACTTTTGACTTTGCATGCAGATTACCACATTCATAGGCGTGGCGGCATAACTTCAAGAGTGGTGGCCCGCCACATGGAAATATTACGAGAGGAAACCCTAGAAGAGTTTAAATCTTTTTGTACCCTTTGTTAGATCAGTCAAGCAATTGTGTATTTTGGTTAAATTTGCCTGAAAACACCAGTAAATATTCTTGGTTGTTGGTATGGAATGACAATGACGTCATTTTGACCAGACAAAGAAGTAATGCACCATAACATGCAGTGACTTTCTCAGCCCATTATTAATTAAAACTACAGCATCAGCTGCATTTGTCCCTATAAACTGCTTTGCTAAGGAACATTTCTCTTTTTTTTCATAGCAGAGTTAACAAGGTCATTTTTTTCCCCAAGGCTCTTTGAGACAACTCCACTCGGCAGCATCCTCAACAGGTTTTCCACCGATACCAACACAATTGATCAGCACATCCCCACCACCCTGGAGTGTCTCTCCCGCTCCACCCTGCTGTGCGTGTCCGCCCTGGGTGTTATTTCCTATGTGACGCCAGTTTTCCTCATTGCTCTGCTGCCGCTGGCAGTTGCCTGCTATTTCATCCAGAAATACTTCCGGATGGCTTCCAGGTGAGTCAATCCAGATGCTGATTTAATTTTTCACTGATAAATTATTGTTATTGTTATTCAGTTAATAGACCAAATATGTAGGAGTGTATTTTTTATATCTATTTGTTATGGATGTTTATTTACGTATTTAATATCATTATCCTTGAGTCTAACAGCCATTAGTATTTATACGTTGTTCTCCACTATTTCCTTTGTCCTCTGGTCAGAGACCTGCAGCAGCTTGAGGACAGTACCCAACTCCCTTTACTGTCCCACTTCTCTGAGACAGTCGAGGGTCTCACCACCATAAGGGCCCTCAGGTAATTACAGTACAATACATAAATAACTAAACCGCATTAATAGGTACTTAAATTCAGTGATAATACAGGCTAAATGTATAATATTGTGCAAGAGGGTTTTCAAGATGCAAGACGATGTTGAGTTATTAGTCGACCAGGTTGTGTTAAGAGATCTGAGTAATGTCCTGTGTGTGAGAGACAGAGATGAAGCTTTGTCACATCTGAAAGTCTGGTCTTTTCTTAAATCATCTATGATAATCTGCATCACAGCCAGATATAAAATGCATTTAACGGTGGGGAAAATAAAACAGCAGCACTAAACCACTGAATTATGGGAAATACATTAGCATTTAGTGACATATGCCTCTGGAATTTTTGACAGTGTGGTGGCGGAGTGGTTAGCACTGTGGCAGCACAGCAACTCACCCTTGGCCGGGGGATCCTGAGTTCGATCCCAGCCCCCGATCAACAGTGATCTGTGTGGAGTTTGCATGTTCTCCCCGTGTCTGCGTGGGTTTACTCCGGGATTTCTCTGGTTTCCTCCCACATGCCAAAAACATGCAAGTTAGGTTAATTGGCATCAAACTGGGGATTCTAAATTGTCCTTAGGTATGACTGTGAGAGTGAATGGTTGTCTGTCTCTCTGTGTTGGCCCTGCGATGGACTGGCGATCTGTCCAGGGTGTACCCTGCCTCTCGCCCAAAGATGCTGGGATAGGCTCCAGCCCCCCCGCAACCCGAAAAGGATTAAAGCGGAAGAAGATGAATAAAAAAAAAGATGAACTTTGTATCATTAAACTTGGAAGAGCATTTTACTTCTCATTATATGGTGCATGTAATGCTAAATTTGTAAAGTCAGCACACAGAGAGGCTGGCGTTTAGCACTGTGGCAGCAGAGTTTACCCTCGGCCGGGGGATCGCGGGGATCATGAGATCGTGGGCTCGATCCCAGCCCCTGACCAACAGTGAGCTGTGTGGAGTTTGCATGTTCTCCCCGTGTTGCGTGGGTTTACTCCGGGATTTCTCCGGTTTCCTCCCGCATACCAAAAACATGTAGGTTTAGGGCGCTCGCGCACGCAGCGACCGGCAGCCGGTGGCTTGTCACCAGACTGCAAACCAAATCTACCTACGGGTACAAATAAGTAACAAAAAAAAACAACAAAAAAAACCAAAAATAAGAATTCCTTCAGCTCAGTGGGGGAGGTAAAGGTACCGGAACACCCCAATCCCCCTTAAAAAACATGAACAGAATACTGATACAAAAATGACGAAACACACTAAGAAAAATGCACAAAAAATAAATAAATAAATCGGGCTGCCTAAGTGCCACATTTTCCAACTAAATAAATCTAAACAACACCATTTTCACAACCAGAGTAATATTTATACAGATGCATTAATCAGAACTGTTAACGGTTTACAGCATTTCGTTACTCCTGTCTTTTGCCTTCATCCATATTTCTACAGTACAAAAAACGAGGAATCAGGGCCAAGTTTTCTATTGATAAGAAGCACAAACAACAAGCAGGCTAAATGACTCCATTGTCCAGTTTCAGCTCTGTGGACCATCACCACAACTCCTACTACAAAGACACATGCCAGCTTGTTTAGTTTACTGTAACTGCACTGAAATATTCACACATGTGCACGCACACACACAAACACACACACACGCACGCACACACACACACACACACACACACACACACACACACACACACACACACACACACCACACACACACACTACACCACAGGGTATATAGCATTAATGATAGTCAGCCTCAACATTAATAATCAGTAAAGACAAGAAAAACAGTAAAATTTCCTCTTACCTTCCTGCTCATTTTTCCCTATCTTCAACTTAATTTATCCTGTTTCTTTCTTTACCAATCTTCATGTCTCTGGCACACAGTCTACAGTCTTTGGTAGTTTTGTGTCCTTTTATAATATGTAACTTTGTGGGGTCATGGTGTGGGACTTCTCCACCCAGAGAAAAAGGCAACTGGGGAAGGAGGAACAATGGACCGAAAGAGGAGGTGTCATCGGGAGGTATCAGACGGGACAGTAAGGATTATGCACCCCCTGGGGAGAGGAGTACATGCCGGAGCCACTGGAAGAAGAAGGGTGTGAGAGTGGCGCCGGCGTTATGTCATGTTAATGTGCCACACGGGCTTTGCTCTAAACACAATGTATGATGGTCGGACGTTCTGGGCCTCAATGCATGGTATTAAAGATATAAAAGTGGAATGCACAGAGACCTGGGAGCTCTTTTACTGTACTGTATGTTGGAGATGGAATAAAGTTTCTGTGTCGTCCAGCTCGTTGCCTCGCCTGCCCCCTTTCTCCACATTGGTGACCCTAAGACATGCCATGGAAAGCGAGCTGAGCACTGCCCTGGAGACAGCCTGGAGGGAGAGCACCAGTGCCGCGTGCATGGTTTCAGTCCAGCTCCCAGATTTCTGGCTTCACAACCTGACTGCATGGTTCTTGCACATAGAAGCCCAGTTCGCACTCTGCGGGATAACAACGGATGATACCAAGTATTACTATGTGGTCACTGCACCGGATGCGCGCGCCACGCAACAGGTGACAAGCCTGCTCCAGGAGCTGCCAGCCCAAGGAAAATATGAAGTGCTCAAGAGGATGCTTCTCCAGTGCTATACCCTTTCCGACAGTGAGAAGGCAGAGAGACTCCTAACGTGTTCGGACTTAGGGGACAGATCAGCAGTGGAGCTCATGGAGAGCATGTTGGCGCTGAGGGGGAAGGACAACAAATCTTTCCTGTTCACCCACTTGTTCCTCAGGAACCTACCGGCTACAGCTAGGGTGATCTTGGCCAACTCGCCGCGGCTGGTTGCTAAGGACTACCACGCCCTGGCGCAGGAAGGGGACCACATCATTTTGGCGACCAGAACTCTCAGTGTGCAGACAGTGGCACCGGCATCCATGAGGGAGGGACTTCAGCAAGGTCGAGTAGCCATTCGTGGTAGCCGGGACAGACACCAGGAGATGAAGGAACAGAGCGATCTGTTTTTATCATTGCCATTTTGGCTCAAATGCCCAACGCTGCCTGTCGCTATGGCAATTCAAGAAGCCGGGAAGATGGCACGTTCAGAATTCAGTGGCAGCTGCAACCAATGGCGACAGGAACAGACTGCTTTATGTCACAGACACACATTCGAGGAAACGATTTTTGGTAGACTCTGGCTCCCAGAAGAGCCTCATTCCGCCAGTCAACGCAGACAGGGTGGCAGCACGCAGCGGTCCCGAGCCCACAGCCGTCAACAGATCCACCATCAGCACATTTGGCAAGCGGACACTGATGATATGCTTACACAGACGCAACTTTCAGTGGGACTTTGTGGTAGCTGCATGTTCCGGCCCCATTTTAGGCACAGATTTTTTATGTGCTTATGGGTTGTTAGTCGATGTTGCTAATAGGAGATTAGTGGACGCTGTCTCTTTTACCTCACTGCCTTTTGCAGCTCAGGGAGCTGGGTCGACAACACTGGCTAATGTTATAGCTCCAGGGGGTAAGTACCAACATTTGCT
Source organism: Pholidichthys leucotaenia (assembly GCA_020510985.1). Classification (NCBI taxonomy): domain Eukaryota; kingdom Metazoa; phylum Chordata; class Actinopteri; order Cichliformes; family Pholidichthyidae; genus Pholidichthys; species Pholidichthys leucotaenia. The sequence goes on along the minus strand of CM035840.1, from coordinate 140,017,958 downwards.
CACCCAGTTCCCAGTACTCACAGTCCCGACTTTTTCGGCTACAGCAACCAAACACGGGGTTGAACACTATATAATGACAAAAGGCTCGCCGGTGTTCGCACGACCTCGGCATTAGGATGCAGGTAAACTGGCCAGCGTGCAAGAGGAGTTTGCCAACTTAGAGCAGTTGGGCATCGTCAGGTGCTCCAACAGCCCATGGGCATCCCCACTACACATGGTACCTAAAGCCGATGGGTCATAGCGACTGTGCGGTGATTTCTGGCACTTGAATAACACCATGGAACACGATCGTTAACCCATTCCGCACATCCAGGATTTTTCCGTGCACCTGGCCGGGGTACGTGTTTTTTCGAAAGTGGATCTGGTCCGTGGATACCATCAGGTCCAGGTGCACGCGGAAGACATTCCAAAAACAGCGGTAATAACTCCTTTCGGCCTTTTTGAGTTTTTACGCATGCGTTCGGATTAAAAAGAATGGCGCAGACTTTCCAGAGGATGATGGATGCAGTGCTTCGCGACTTGTCCTTCGTTTTTGTCTACTTAGACAACATTCTGGTAGCTAGCGCGTCCGAGGAGAAGCACATTGCCCGTCTCAAGACGGTTTTCCAGAGATCGGAGGCGCACGGGCTGATAGTTAACCCAGTGAAGCGCCAGTTCGGTGTGCCAGAGATTGAATTTTTGGGCCACCGCATTTTGCTGGAGGGCACGATTCCGTTACTGGATAAGATGCCCACTGTGTCGGACTTTTCGCGTCCGCAGACCATGAGAGCTCTACAGGAGTTTTTGGGAATAGTTAATTTTTACAACCATTTCCTTCCCTGGGCAGCCCAGCTGATGCAGCCGTTGTATGCCGCACTTCAAGAAAGAAGCCCATGGAAGCCATTGACTGGTCTCCCGAGCAAGTCCAGGCTTTTACTAATGCCAAAACAGCACTTGTGGATGCCATGTTGTTTGCCCACCCGGATCCGTCTGATGTTGCCGTAGGGGCAGTGGTGGAGCAGTACATCTCAGGTTCTTGGCAGTGGCTTGCATTTTTCAGTCAAACTTTGCACGACAACGAACGCAAATACAGACACGTTCGACAGAGAATTGCTGGCTCCTCACCTGGTGATGTGCCATTTCCAGTTTTGGTTAGAGGGGCACGAGTTCACTGCGTTCGTGGACCATAAGCTGCTGACGTACATGATGGCCAAGGTCTTGGAACCGTGGTCGGCCTGGCAGCAATGGCATTTGGCTGCGATTTCGGAGTTTACTACCAACATTCAATACATCGCTGGTAAGCTCAACGTCGTGGCCAATTGTCTGTCGCGTGTGTTATTCTCCCCGGTCTACATGGGAATAGATTTCCCTGCGATGGCTGCGGAGCAAGCCGGGGATGTGGACATTTGTGCGCTCCAGTCTGCGCCTACTGGGTTAAGGCTGGAGAACAGGGTGGTGCAAGAAGGGTGCCCTCCCTTGTTCTGCAACGTCTCCACTGGCCGCCTGTGCCCGGTGGTTCCGAGCTCTTGGCGCCATCGCATTTTTGAGTCGGTCTACTCCCTTTCGCATCCAGGAGTGTGCACTTTGGTGAAGCTAGTGGGGGCGAAATTCGTCTGGCTGCACTTGCGCAAGGAAGTGAAAGAGTGGGCTGCAGCTTGTGTCGTGTGCCAGCGGGCCAAAGTGCACAAGCACACCAGAGTCCCCCTCGAGCCATTCCAAATCCCGGCCAGGAGGTTCGACCACGCCCACGTGGATTTGGTGGGACCCCTCCCGCCATCGCAAGGTTTTACGCACCTTTTAACAATCGTGGACCGCACCACGCACTGGCCTGAAGTGGTCCCGTTGGCTTCTATCACGTCCGCAGAAGTGGTTTGTGCTTTTTTGTTGGCTTGGGTGGCACGGTTCGGATCCCTGTCGACATCATTTCCGACAGGGGTCCACAATTCGTTTCGGAACTCTGGTCCGCGATGGCCCAGAGCCTGGGGGTCAAACTTCACCGCACAACCACGTACAACCTCCAGGCTAACGGGTTATGCGAGAGGTTTCATAGGTCGTTTAAAGCAGCACTTATAGCTTTGCTCACGGATGCAAATTGGGTCAACCGCCTGCCCTGGGTTCTTTTAGGGTTGCGCTCCGCACCTAAGGAGGATTTGGCAGCCTCCCCGGCAGAACTCGTTTTTTCTCAGCTGCTATCCCCGGCTAGTTTTTACCATAAAACCCGGCACCCAAGGCTGGTCCGCCCACACAATTTTTGCACAGTACGGAGGCTTTTAAAGTACCGGGCCCGGCCCACCATTGCTTTCCCCACACTTTCGTCCCAAAAAGCTTGCAGAATGCCAGTTTTGTTTTTGTCAGCCACGATGCGCACCGGACCCCGCTGCACCCACCATACGATGGACCGTTCAGGGTGTTCGAACCTGGGGCGAAGCATTTTGTGTTAGACTCGGGGGGATGTAGGGAGACTGTCTGCATCAACATGCTGAAGCCCGCTTTTGTGTTGGCAGACAAGCAGGTGGTGTTGGCCCAAGTTCCTCGACACAGACGCCCACCGTTGGTAGCTCCGCAAGTTGGCGATCCCTCGGCAGGGACCTGTGCTCGGGAAGCTGGTGTGTTTTCTCCCCCTCCCTTTTTCCCTCCACAGACTGACGTGCCCTCCTGTACACCCCACCAGCAGGGTGGTTCGACTGGATCGGCGACCCCCCGCTACAGCTGCTATGGGCGCCGGCTCAAGCCCAAAGGATGGGGGGTTAGTGCGCTTTCTGGGTGTTTGGGGGGGGCTGTGTGGGGGCATGGTGTTGGACTTCTCCACACAGAGAAAAAGGCAGCTGGGGAAGGGGGGAACAATGGACCGAAAGAGGAGATGTCACCGGGGGGTATCAGACGGGACAGTAAGGACTATGCGCCCCCCGGGGATAGCAGTAAATGCCGGAGCCGCTGGAAGAAGGGTGTGAGAGCAGTGCCGGCGTTGTCATGTTAATGTGCCACACAGGCTTTGTTCTAAACACAATGTATGCTGATCGGAAGTTCCGGGAGCTCTTTTACTGTACTGTATGTTGGAGATGGAATAAAGTTTCTCTGTTGTTCAGCTCATTGCCTCGCCTGCTTCCATTCTCCACAACTTAATATATGGAACAAAGCTGGGAGGCCAACAAAACAAAACGAGTTCGTTTACTGCTCTTCTCTGCTAGCAACAGCTCCAGCTAGGCTAACATCACTTTTACCGCACTGCTACGTGTCTTCCTGTCTGCGTGGGGCTGTCCACATCCATGGAACTCAGAACTCAGAAAAGATTTATTGCCAAGTACATTAACAGATACTGATAACAGATCACTGATAACATACGAGGGGTTTGACTTGACACAGAAAATGAACCTGCATTTCCGGTGACACGGCTGCATCTGAAACGCGCCTGCCAACAGGAGGGTACAGGTAGCATAGGAAATAATACAATAGGAAGGAGCAAAAAAAATCATTGATTTCAGAATAGTGGTCATATATGATCAATATTATGATTACAAAGAAAAAAAGCCCTCAATGCACAATCAGCAGACCAAAAAAGTTCACAGGACACAAAGAGAGCAGTGAGTGAGTCATCTTTATCATGGGTTTGTGGATCAGTATGAGTGTAATGTTGAAAGTAAGTGTTGTATCAGTTAAGAACAACAAGGACTCTTTGGCAGGAGATGTTTTGTCTGGCTACTGGCAATTGTCCTTGGCAATTGTCCATGCAGCTGCCTGTCCGAAGGCCATGAGCTCAGTGTTTTGAAAAACAAAGACTGCAGATGATCAGGAGGATTTTTGTGAGGGAGAGATTAAGTCGAATAGTACTGATCACAGAGAGGGAACTTTATATTCTCTTACAGATTCAATACTTAATCCTTCATTGCTGGGCGTTGAGTCCATCGTGGATAGACCTAAGCGTAATCATGATGTAATCCACCTTCCGAGACAGTTCTCCATTTGTCGCTATCAGGGTCCTCTCCATTTTTTCAATTTGATGGATGCACCTCGCCTGGCCAGCATTTTGATAGGTTGTATCCATCTTCAACAATTTGCGGTACACCAGGACAATCCCAGATCCAATCAGAACGATCCCAATCACCATTACTACGAAGACGTACAAATCTTCTACATCTTCGATAAAAAGATTAGTCAGGCACAAGAGTTTCCAATTACTTGTCTCCCGTAAATAGCCCGCAGCAGCCGTTCCTGCGGGGCAAACAACCTCCCCCGGGGCACTTTTCCTCGTTGAAAAGATAGTGTCAATTGCGTTCAAAGCCCAGCTTATTAATTCCATAATTTCTTTCGATGATCAGCAGTAAAGACGCAGACAGACGACAGCAAGCTGGGATCCAGTTAGTTTGGGGAGGAGGAAATGAGTCGGGAGCAAGAGAGAAGAGAAAAGGCGTCTGCTCTCTTTGGAGGGCGGAAGTTAGAGTCTGACTGTTCTGTTGCTAAGAGCTAATTTAATCCATGCCCTGTGTGCCCAGTGCCACCCACCCACCATCCCTTGGTAAAATCTAATTCAAAATGCAGATAAAATAGGCGACGGATTTTTGTCCAAGAAATAAATTAAGACTAATAGCACAGAAAACAATAAATAATAGACAAAAACTGAAACAAGAGGTGCAGGATCCCACTGAAGAAGTTCTGGTCCCAATGTGGGAGGTGCCAGATCTTGTTCCAGCAAGATCCGACTCACATTAAGTCCTGGGCATGGAAGACATTTTTCTTTAGTTTCTAACTTCATTGAACCCTAAAAATGTATCATATCATATAAAAAATAGAAATATTAGCTGTAAAATTTCACATGTTGCAATGGGACTTTCTGCCACACAGAATACTGAGTGCTCTATGAATGTGTCCTAAAATCTCGAAATTATAAATACCTACAGAATATGCACTAACTAGCTCCTCATTTCAAAACTTTTTTTTTTTTGTAAATTACACAAATTTGACTCCTGAAGTAAAGTCATGCAAAGAAAAGGCAAGTAAAGATCTCACCAGTGAGTTTTGAAGCTATTGGATCCTCCAGAAAAGGCATTTGCCAAGTAGTAGATTAATCAAAGGACATATTAAAAATATTTAAGTGACATGTTGAATATAAGAGCTTGGTGCTCATTTTTCTATTAATTCTGATGGCTACATTCACTTTGTATTTACACAGTTTGAAGAGAAAATCATTCCAGTATCACAGCATCTTTCATCTACAGATTTCATATTGCTATAATCCAAAATTGTTGTTAAAAATACTTATGAGGTTTTTAAAGGGAAGCAGGTCATTAAGGCTGGCCACCAAAATCAACTTATCATCCCTGCAGCTCTCTGTTGCTAGAATATCACAAAATATTTAGCTCATCTGGTCACACATATTTGTTTTTTTTATGTTTTTATGTCCAGAATAGCAAGAAGAGTTGAGTTTAGAAAGCATCTCAGTTGCTGTTATTATTATATTGATAACGTCTGTATTATTTTCAAGCCTAACTTATGTTATTCTTACTGCCTTTTACAGAGTCACTCCTAATCATTATTAATTTCCTAATCAGCAGTCTGAATGCTTCATGCTGGCATTTTGTCCATCAGAATGGAAAATGGACAAAGCTGTGGGTGACTCTTTGAGCTCGAGGCTATTGATCTGTTTCCATCTGGAACAACCCTCTCCTGTAACAACATGAAAATTAGATAAATGTGTAGGTAATGCATTTTGTGGCTTGCTGACATGATGTATAAATAAACTGTGTTGGCAGGTACGAGCCCAGGTTCAGGCAGAAGTTGCTCCAGTTCACTGACGCCAACAACATCGCCTCTCTCTTCCTCACTGCTGCCAACCGGTGGCTGGAAGTACGCATGGTAACGATCCCTCTGCTGTTCAGTTTTTGTTTTTTTTTAAATTCACATCAGTTGTGCTGTTTGTCAAATATCTGGTCCATATCGATGGTGCTGTTGCTGGGTAACTGCTCCCTCTGTTGGGACACTGAAATACTGAAATTTCCATCCTCTTACTGTAACATGAAATGCAGCCTTGGTGTCTTTTGTACCGACCGTGCTGCTCATGTCCCATTTTCTCCTCAGAGGACGTACCTTTATGTCTTAATGGATGCAAAAGAGAACTCGCATGTTTGTCTTTATCACGTGTGTTGACAGTAAACTAATTTACAGTAATGGATCCCTCCATGGGCTTTTGTATCTGCTTCAATTATTCAGTGGAGTGTTGTCATCTTCTTGCTGTGATGTTGACACAGCCTCCCTCTCTCTCTCTCTCTGCAGGAGTACATCGGGGCCTGTGTGGTGTTGGTGGCAGCTGTAGCCTCCATCACCAATGCTCTCTACAGCCAGCTGTCCCCCGGTCTGGTGGGGCTCGGGCTCACGTACGCACTCATGGTAAGGCCAAGCCCTTTACTTATTTAACTGTGACTTTTAATGGTTAAACGTGTTTTAATAGATTCTACGTCACCACCGCTCATTCAAAGGTTTTAAATTAATTTCCAGAGTTAGTAATGTCATATTTTTTAGGCCTTAAAATGGATTGGATTATGAATCATTGGAATGCTTTTCAATAAATCAAGCATTATTATATTAAACACTTTTGGGAAACGCATATGCAGAACCAAAACCAAACTAGTAATCACTAATGCAAATAGTGCAGCCCAGTCATAAGTCCTCTCAGTACACTTTTGTGCCATAGTAGCTACTCCTATAAAATGGTTTTTTTTCTGTCAATATCACCATGTGTCTGACTCAAAATCAGCACTTCTGATGCTAATATTGGAAAGAGTCATGTAAGGTCTGATAAATGTTTGTATTTGTGTGGAGACATACTCTCATTTGTAACTTTGGACTGAAAAGAATTCACACAGAAAGCCATAAAAGACTCCAAAAGTACACAAGCAGAGCATGATCAAATATTTCACCCACTAACATTAATTACACGTTTTTTTAAAGACTTTATATGCTGAGTCAGGTTCACTAATACAGACAATGGGCCTCATGCAAGAACATGTTAGTATGTATAAGTCACATGTATTTTGTTAGTAAACCGAATTAGTACTAACGAGCCATTCGTGATTCAACAAATGCTCCTATGTCCTCCAAACGTGCATAAACAGCATGTGCAAAAATGGTTAAAGATGCACTGCCGCGGCTCTAAAACCACGTCAAAAACCAGTGTTTTGCCCAAAATAGTATATTGTGGCTTTTTATACACAGAAAAACTTTCATTGCCTTAGAATGGCTTGGAAAGAGCTTTTGCATCTTCCACCTACTTAAGTATGAATAGATCTATGAATATTTTAATTAGCGCCACCCATACTCCCACCCACCACTAGCTGGAAGAAGATGAGGACTCCAAGAAGGCGATCTAACTTGAGGAAGTACAAGTCGTAACAAGGTTTCCATAGGTGAACCTGCGGAAGGATCATTCTTGGAAATGCCTTGGTCCGGTTGCGCCCCCCAGCCGGCTCACATCTGAGGCTCTTCCCAATGAACTGCTCGCCGGCCCTCAGCAAGGCGATCCGTGGTGAGTGGGTAACCAGAGACGGGCAGGGAGCCTTCCAGCCTCCATGCCAGGGTGGGCAGCAACTCTGCTCCACCGAGAATGATTCTTCCACATGTTCACCTACAACAATACTCGCCCTGGCCATTGCGCCAGGGCCGTCTTCCCTGGCATGCAGGCTGCAAACCCATGTCCTCTCCAGTATTTTAGCAGCGACATTGAGGTTTCTCCAAAAAAAATTAATCATTGCTGTCATATTTTCACATCTGTGGGTAAGACATGTAATTTAAAAGAAGAGGATTTCTTACTCACACAGCCAAAAACTGAACATGTATAATGTGCCATCTTTCCCAACTTGTAAAAACTCCTGCTTCCTCCTCGGCTCCTTTCTTTTTCCTCATCTGTAGCCATGCCCAGTATTTAGCCTGATTGGTTAATGTTATAGGCAGCGCCGTGGCGGAGTGGTTAGCACTGCGGCAGCACAGCAACTCACCCTTGGCCGGGGGATCCTGGGTTCGATCCCAGCCACCGACCAACAGTGATCTGTGTGGAGTTTGCATGTTCTCCCCGTGTCTGCTTGGGTTTACTCCTGGATTTCTCCTGTTTCCTCCCACATGCCAAAAACATGCAAGTTAGGTTAATTGGCATCAAACTGGGGATTCTAAATTGTCCTTAGGTATGACTGTGAGAGTGAATGGTTGTCTGTCTCTCTGTGTTGGCCCTGCGATGGACTGGTGATCTGTCCAGTGTGTACCCTGCCTCTCTCCCAAAGATGCTGGGATAGGCTCCAGCCCCCCCGCCACCCGAAAAGGATTAAGCGGAAGAAGATGAACGGATGGATGGATGGTTAATGTTATAACCAATCAGGCTAAGCAGGAATATTTGCTTAGCTAGAAACACTCTGTCCAAAGTTGCCCTTTTTTTGGGGTGGGGGGGCTTAAGTGAAACTTTGCAGCAAAAAACAGAGATATAAGACATTCCAGCGATTTTGCTCTTGATATGTCTTGTAAACTGCAAAAACATGTTACAGACATGTTAACAACAGAAAAAACGATGCCAGAGTGTCACCTTAATTCCACCCATGTGTAAGTGAGTGGGTGTGCATGTGAAATGATTTGTATAACTGACACCCTAAAACTACCATATAAGGTTGTGATTTCTAGGTGGAGGTGGGGGTTCTTGTATTGCTGTCATACTACCTATACTCATGGTGCAGACAAACTACAATGGTGCATAAAAGTTATCCAACTCAAATATCACAGCACCTTAACCTTTGGCCATATGTATAACAGTAACAGAGTACACTTATATTCTGACTAAGGAGGAGATGCTCATTTTAAAACATTTAACATGTCCCATCAGCTGCAAGGGCTGCTGGGAAGTGGGAAGCCTGTTTTCTTTTTGGGTACCAAACTGACGCACTAGGGGCCCCAAATGTAACCTGGCATAGGGCCCCCACAAACAAGGAAATGGTTCTGATGATACATTTCAACAAGTTAAGCTATTTTGTATTTGATATGATTTGGACATTGATGGAAGGATACTGCTTTTAATCATTTTTACCTATATCGTCATTTTAATTATAACTTGAATCAAAATATAGAATCTTGTTGACTTATTAGTTTATAGTGTTTACACTGTTATATTTGATTCAGACAAATAAAATATAGAGCCATTTAGTGAAAACTAAGGTTAGAATAACAGAAAACTATCTACACATAACTTTAACAACTGGTCTGGATCACTTGTAAATTTTGTCAGTAAATGTTACTAAATTTCTAGATACTAACAGATCGGTGAATCCCAAAAGTTCACGTAAATTGATCGTACGTTACATTTACGAACAAATGTGTTCATACTAACTGTTCTTGCATAAGGCCCATTGAGGCTAGAGATGCACCGATTGTCTAAGGGCGCATTCAGACGGCCACTGTTTGGTCCGGACTAAAGGACCAAAGAGTGTATTCTGCAGATAGTTTGTTTTGTTTTGTGCCATCTGAATGCATGTTGGAACTCTGGTGTGCACCAAACAAGTGAAGTCTGGTCCCCTTGAAAGGGGGGGGGGTGTCTCAGTTCACTTGCAAACGCAGTCTGGTGCGCTTCGCTTGCCGTGTGAATGCAAACGGAGTATCTAGCGGACCAAAGGGCGGACGTGCCCCTCGGCATTTGTGTAACCACAGCAACACGTAGTGACAAGAGAAAGTGGCGTTTACCGTAAAGGTGCCTTCACATCAAACGCGAATGGACGAATTTTTCGTGCAGCACAATTACATTATAACTCAATGTAAATACATGAAAAGACATGAATTCACTGTCTGTGTGAGATGCAGACAGGTGAAGTTGCCACTCACCTGAAAAAGATGACCCTGCCTTGAAAACTTGATGTGTGTTTCCATTGCTAGCTTGCTAGCCTTGTTAGCACGTCCGTGGCAGGAGTCCGTGGGTAAATAAATCCAACATCCCGATTCAGCTGAAGAGCTCCCGGTCCTTCTGCCTCAATTTTGGGTAGAAAATAACAATAAAGACAACTGCACGGATCCAAGAAATACTTTTACTGGAGAAAGCCGAGGAGAAAAGTTTAAAAAAAATGTCTCACAGACAGACTTGGAGTAGTGAGGAGATGCAGGCTCTGATAGACATTTGGTCTGAGGACCAGATTTCTCAGCTGCTTGTGGCTACACACAAGAATACCAATGTTTTTGAAATGTTTAGCGGCATGATGGCGGCGCGGGGGTTTGTACAGACAGCAGAGCTTTTCATTTTTATTTGTTTGTGGTGGACAAACAACCTGGCTGAAGGGAACGGTGTTATGCCGAGAATTGCTCACTTGCCAAGAATTGCATCCCATCATCGCAAGCAGGTGTTTAGTGTTAGTCAAAGTCAATACAACTTTAAAAAAGTGATTACCCTTTTTACTGATAATGCATAAATGCAAAATCTCAACTTTGAAGATTGTAAAACATGGAGTTGGATCACTATGATTTCTAACCCTCTTTGAAACACTAAAATGTCTGGCAAATAAACATAACTTAAAGATAATTTACAAGCGGTAATAACAATTTTTACTTCTAAAAATGCACAAACGGCTACAAGCTTGGCTGTAGTGTTATAGTTTATAGTTTTGGTGGATGGGATGCAATTCTCGGCATAACACCGGATTTTCCTTTTTGGTCCTGGCCAATCGATGAGCCAGATTTCTCTTCTTCACCAAGATTTTTTCTTCCTGGTCAGTGGTGGTTTCGGCTACAGCACCGCAAACGAGCAGCTGTTGTAACTGCGTGACGTTGTCCAAGCAGTTTGGTCCACTTGAGTGAAGTGCTGTGTGAATGCAAACCAAACCAAACGAGGGTGCGAAAATTCTTGCCATTCCCTGCCGAGCTGAACTGAGACCCCTGGGCTATCCTGGTGTGAATGCAGCCTAATTCTTGGTCAATACAGATACCAATGCTGATGTTTTTTAAAAAAAAATCATTTTGCTGATACTCCGTCTGTAGATCTCCAACCTATCGTGGTGGAGGTGTTTGTGTGCCCTAATGATCCCAGGAGCTGTGTTGTTGGGAGCTACTTGGCCCTGGTAGGGTCTTCCATGGTAAAGAAGATACTGGGTAAAGGGCCAACCAAGAGTGCACCTGTGGATCCCCATGACAATGTTACAAAAAGGAGCCGCCTTCGTGTGGGCTCACAACCTGCAAGAGGTATCATGGGGAATATGCTGCTATGTGAACCGGGCAGCAGTCTGGGATACTCTGCTTGGAATGCTGCCCCCATGACCCGGATCCCCAGATGAGCAGTCGAAGATTGGATTGGATTGTGCTGATACCAACTGTTTTCATTTGGTTTTTGCTGTCATTTATTCAACCTTTAGTGGAAGAGCAAAGACATATGCATTGTAATAGCTAACTGAACTGTTTTAAAATATTTCAGCTCTTCATCACACCGTATTTGCTTGAGCACAAGTTCAATCATATAAATGTGTGAAATAACCTTTATTGTAACCTTTCACATGACAAAGGACAAATCAGGTAAACATCAGCCATTGCCATCAGTGAATGTTATCGCCGGTAGGCAAATATCAGACAACTTGGTAAATTAAATTGAACTTGAAACAGTTTTTAAAGAGGGAACAGTCATGTTGTCATGACTAATGTCATGAATACAGTAATTTGCTGCTAGTTCCTTGTGTCTTGTCTTGTTGGTTTGTGTTATGTATTACTGGGATTGTGTATGTATTTTGTGTAGTTGTATATAATGTTTTGTGTATTTTAAAAGCCCAGCTACGGACTGGCATTGCAAATTAGCCTAGGCTACAAATGCTTTGGTCTGTAGTAATAACACTGGTCAACACCAAATTTATTGTCTAAGTTTTTTTTAGCTGATTTAGGACAATTTTGATGTGCTGAATCCAAAAATCACATTGGTTTTGCTCAATCAGGTCAACTTTTTGAACTATGGCCACATGTTTTCTTACATTTTTGTTTACATGTACGGGTATTTTTGCTTTATATGATGCAAAATTCTTTTTTATTTCTTGAAATTCTCTGAATTTTGAACAATGATGACGTAACATTCAATTTACATGTACTTATCTTTTTCAATGTCTACTGTTCAATTTACAGTACACCTGTACAACTGCTGTACAACTGCTTACAACTTAGCATAAAAACCTGACCTGATTGAGAGAAACGGATGTCATTTTCAGATTCAGCGGTGCAAAATTGTCTTAAATCAGTTGAAAAAACACAGACAACTTACAAAAAAATCATTTTTGTTATGTTGTGTAATTTATGCTGCATTCTTGTCCTTATACAAATAAACGGTAAATAAAATAAATAAATAGCCAATACCACTGTTAATATGATAAACCAGTGTGTCTCTAAAAGATACATTTTTCTGTTCATATTTTATTTTTATTTTCTTCCTTCTCTTTAGGTAACAAATCACATAAAACACAATTCCTTTCACATTTCACTTTAATTTTTGAATATTTATTCAGCACGACATGACATGACAACTGATGTGACACGACTGCTGATGGTAGGAAATGCCATCGTGTTTGCTTCTGTTTCCATTATTCAGTTGTGACCTATCAGAGCCTTGTTATCATTCATACCACAATGATAGCAAAAAAAAGTTGGTGGATCTTCAGGGAAATCTGCTGTTATATTAGTTTACCAATTAATGTAAACATTATTTCCATCAGGGCTTGACAGTTGCACCAACCCACCAGCCAAATAGAAATCACCTGTGACCTAAAATGGATGAGGGGATGTTATACAAGCCAGTGTATTCCTAGTGCCGGTCTGAAGCCTGGGTAAATGGGCAGGGTTGTATCAGGTAGGGCATCTGGTGTAAAATCCTTGCCAAATCAAATATGCAGACCCATGATCCACTATGGTGATCCTTAATAGAGTGGTAAAAAAAAGTGTTTCATCTAGAAGTGTTTTAAGCCCAGTGGCCAAAGTAGATAGATGATGTTTGCATTCCAAGCTTCCAGTCTTTCATTTTTCACGATATAAGATTTTTACTATGCCATTTCCATGTAAAACACTTCCAGACAAGGTGATAACGACTCAGTAAACTCCTTTTATCATGAAAAAAGTGTGCATGGTTGGTTGCTGCACTTGATTTTCTACTCTTTATGACCTGTTGCTGGCCCGGTGGCCAATCAGCCTGTACAATGGTAGGAAAAACACTGACATAAAAGACTTACTGACACAAAAATGGACTGAGGGCTTGATTGCAGAAAATGTTGCCATCTGTTTGAGATAACCTTGAGCAGGGGAACAAGATAGGAACACTTCAGCAAAAGTCAACTGAAGTGATAACCAAATTTCAGCCATAAGAATAATAAATTGTAAATTTACGATAAAGTCACCAGTTTCTTAAAAAATGACAAAACAAGATGTCAACTTCAGGAGAAAAAACCTATCATTTGTTTAAAAAATGTTCAATTAAAAAAACCCTGTTGGTTGAAGATTGAGGAGGAAAAGAATGGGAAGGCATGTTAGGAGGGAGAGAGAGAAAAGGAAAGATAGAAGTGTGGAGGTGAGAGTAGGGACATTAAATGTAGGGACTATGACTGGTAAAGGCAGAGAGTTGGCTGATATGATGGAGAGAAGAAAGAACTGTGTGTTCAAGAAACCAGATGGAAGGGAAGCAAGGCTAGGAGCACTGGAGGTGGATTTAGATTGTTCAACTACGGTGGAAGAGAAATGGAGTAGGAGTAATCTTGAAGGGAGAGCATGTGAAGAGGAGTAATCTTGAAGGGAGAGCATGTGAAGAGTGTTCAGAAGGTAAAGAGGGACTCAGACAGGATCATAGTTTGAAGGAAGAAATCGAAGGTGTGATGTTGAATGTTGTCAGTGCGTATGCTCACAAGTTGGATGCCAGGAGGAAGAGAAAGAGGATGATCACTGACGCATGGTTTTAAGGAGAGAAATGTGGAAGGACAGAATGTTGTGGATTTTGCTTAAAGAATGGAAATGGCTGTGGTGAACACATACTTAAAGAAGAGAGAGGAACATAGGGTGACTTACAGGAGTGGAGGAAGGTACACACAGGTGGACTACATCTTATACAGAAGGAGAAATCTGAAAGTGATATGAGACTGCAAAGTGGTGTCAGGGGAGAATGTAGCTCGGTAGCATTGGATGGTAGTCTGTAGGATGACTTTGGAAAGCAAGAAGAGGAAGCGAGTGAAGACAGAGCCAAAGATTAAATGGGGGAAGTTACAGTAGGAAGAAGGTTGCACAGAGGTCAGGAAGGAGTTGATACAGGCTCTGGGTGGTAGGGAAGAATTACCAGAGGACTGGTACAGCAGAAGTATTGAGGGAAACGGGAAGAAAGGTTTGTGGTGTATTCTTGAACAGAAGAAAGAAGACTTGGTGGTGGAATGAGGAGATACAGGAAAGTATTCAAAGGAAGAGGTTAGAAAAGAAAAAGTGAGATAATCAGGGAGATGAAGAAAGTAGACAGGAGTATTTGGAGTCCTGGTGGCTGGCAAAGAGAGAAGTAGCAAAGGAAAAGGAAAAAGCATATAGAGAGTTGTGTGAGAGGCTGGACACTAAAGAAAGAGGAAAGGACTTGTATCGATTGGCTAGACAGAGAGCTTGAGCTGGAAAGGATGTGCAGCAAGTTAGGATAATTAAGGACAGAAATGGTAGTGTACTAACAAGCAGTGAGTGTGTTGAGAAGATGGAAGGAGTACTTTGAGCAGCTGATGAATGAAGAAAATGAAACAGGATGGATGAAGGAAAGATAGTGAACCAGGAAGTTCTGAGGATTAGTAAGGCAGAAGTGAGGGTAGCTATAAAGAGGATGAAGAATGGAAAGGTGGTTGGTCCAGGAGGGTATAGAGGAGTTTAGGAGAGATGGCAGTGGACTTTTTAACAAGATTGTTTAACACAATTGTGGAGAGTGAGAGGATGCCCAAGGAGTAGAGAAGTACTGTGGTACCAATTTCCACCAACAAGGGTGATGCTCAGAACTGTAGTACAGAGGTATAAAGTTGATGAGCCACACTATGAAGATGTACAAGACAGAATACAGTGAAGATGCAAGAAGTAGAGGTAGTGAAGATCGATGAGTTTAAATTGCTGCTCTCTGTACCAAAGCTGCTCTGGCCATACAGACACTGTGCATGCCATGCAGACATTGCGAAGTCAAACAAGCTGGATCACAGCCATGGAAATCCCCAAAGTGCTGTAATGTTTAAGTTTACAACATTATCTGTCGGAGCTCTTACCTGGATAATTGTCACAGCCTCCTCCAAAACTTTGCCTGGATGTTGGTTGTTCTTCTCTGGAGCTCGCCACTGGCAGCTAACAGCTACATGCTAGGTTGTAGCTGACCCCCAGCAGCTGACACGGACAGACACTTGCCTGTTTCATCCTCATTGCTTTGGGTCCAACTGTCAATAGGTGAGTACCAGTCTAAAAATATCCTCAAGCTGTGTTCATAATGTCCATTCACTCCCACACCCTGTTTTTGCAGTGTGGTGGGTGATATCACAGGCGAGATAGTTGTTTGTTTACAATTTTTCTGCTAAAAGGGAAATTGTGTCTGTTGTGACACATGAGGTCCATTGTTTTGTGTTGAGCTGCTTAAAAGTGGTAGATGTTTGCTATGGGAGTGTAGATGCCGAGTTGTGTTACAGTGATGTTACTGAGCCCTGGCATTGCATTGTTTGCACATGCAGTGGTACTTTTTCAGATTTTCTGGAGAATATTCTGGATAGTTTTTGTCATTTTGGATATGTTGAGAGCTTTAATAAACCTGCAAGTGAAGACAGCAAGCATATTTGTCCACTCCTATGTTTATAACAGTATGAGAAACTTGAAAAATTACCAACTTTAGGTACACTGTATCTGTATGGAAAAACACGTAATTAATGTGTTATTAATCACGATTAACTCAACATTCCAAAAGATTAATCTGTAGTGGATGCGTTCGAATGATGAGGCTGAGTTTTATTTCTCAGGTTCAGCTTTATTGACAGAACACATCTTCTAGCATTCTCAAAGCAGGAAGAAGAGAAAGAATCATCTCACATCACCCTTTTATACGTTTCCAGCATCAGAACTCAAGTTACATGGTGCTTCAGTAAACATACAATCACAAAGCATCTCTTTGAACCTTCACCATTGTCTCTTATTCATTGATGAACCGGAAATCCCTCCGGGGCATCTTCTTTGGGACAAAAAGGCAAATCTCACACCTCCTCGTTATCTTCTGCAGATTCGAGTCTTTTGTCCTTCCAGACGTGAAGCCCCCAATACACATGCAGTCATACCTCTGTGGAAATGTGAGCCCAACATATGTGTCACCACATATAACCCCCCCAAACGTCTATTAAGGGCAAAACATGCATGGCATAAAAAAGAAAAGAAAAAACACAAAACACTCCACATATCACTAATCAATCCACCAGCTGCCTGGGTTTTAACCTTCTGCCGAATCTGCTGCAACCTGGCTTTGCTACCCCTGCAGCGTCTCTCTGCATCTGTGGATTAAAGCTGTTAGCACGCCTCTGTGAAGATTCTGGAGAATGTTTCCTCGGCGGCCTGCCACGGCGGGGGGGCCTCGCTAGCTGCACTTGCTCATCAGCCAAAACAAAACCGGGTTTGAGCCTGTTTATGCAGATCAACTCCCTTCTGCCCCCTAATTCTAGCAGAAAATGCTTCTGCCCGGTCTCCAGCACTCTGAAAGGTCCGTCATAAAACGGTCGCAAACTTGGCCGCTGAGCATCATGTCTAACAAAAACAAACTCTGCATTTTTTAAAGCCTTTGGCACAAAAACGTGTGGGAAACTGTGATGAACCGGGCCCGGGAGTGTGTTTGCTCCTGAGTCGCTCTGCCACGGCTGAGCAGGGGGGCAATTTGGTGCGGGATTATTGGGGAGAAATTCTCCCGGCAAACGGAGAGGCTGTGCAAAAACTAACTCAGCTGGGGAAGCATGCAAATCTTCTTTAGGTGCAGAACGCAACCCCAATAAAACCCATGGAAGTTTGTCCACCCAATTTGTATCCGTCAGCGACGCTCTGAGGGCTGCTTTTAATGACCTGTGAAAGCGTTCGCATAAACCATTAGCCTGGGGGTTATACGCGGTGGTGCGATGAATCTTCACCCCCAAGCTGCGGGCCATCGATGACCATAGTTCGGAAATAAATTGGGGACCCCTGTCGGACGTTATGTCCGACAGGACTCCGAAACGCGCAACCCACACTGTTAAAAATGCTCGCGCAACTTCTTCTGCTGTGGTTGATGTCAGAGGAATCGCCTCTGGCCAACGCGTGGTGCGATCCACCATTGTCAGAAGATGTGTGTCCCCGTGTGATGGCGGAAGCGGGCCCACCAAGTCAACATGCACGTGGTCAAAACGCTTAGCGGGGATGTGAAAAGGTTCCAACGGAGCCTTAGTGTGTCTGTGTATTTTGGCTTGCTGACACGCTACGCAGGCCGCCGCCCATTCCTTGACCTGTTTGCGCAACCCGGGCCAAACAAATTTCTCCCCCACCAACTTAATCGATGCGCGCACTCCCGGGTGCGCCAGAGAATGGACCGAGTCAAAAACGCGGTGACGCCACGCAGCTGGCACCACGGGGCGGGGCCGTCCCGTGGAGACATCGCAGTTTAGTGGGGGCATACCAATTTGCTGCACCCTGTGCTCCAGCCTTAACCCTGTTGGTCCAGACTGGAGCGCGCGCATGTCCGCATCATTAACCTGCTCCGCGGCCATGGCTGCATAATCTAATCCTACACAGACCGGGGCTGCGCGCGCTCCCGTGTCGCTGCCCGGGCCCGCGGCCACGGCTACAGAGTCTGCCCCCATGGGGCTTGGTGTTGCTACCGCGCGCGAGAGACAGTCTGCCACAACATTGTGTTTACCCGCGACATGCTGGATATCAGTGGTGAACTCCGATATCGCGGCTAGTTGCCTTTGTTGCCGGCCTGACCAGGGTTCTGAAATCTTGGCCATCGCAAACGTTAGAGGTTTGTGATCCACAAACGCGGTGAAGCGTCGCCCTTCCAACCAGAACTGGAAATGGCGGATGGCCAAGTGTAGGGCCAAAAGCTCCCTGTCGAACGCACTGTATTTACGCTCACTATCGCGCAGGGTTCTGCTGAAAAACGCGAGAGGTTGCCAGGTACCTGCCACAAACTGTTCAACAACCGCCCCCACTGCTACATCGGAAGCATTGGTGGTAAGCGCCATGCGGGCCGTTGGAACTGGGTGCGCTAACAAAACTGCGTTTGCCAGGGCTGATTTGACCTGGGCAAAAGCGCGCTCCCGCTCCGGAGACCATTCAACTTTATTTGCGGGCTTTTGTTTTTTTAACGCAGTGTATAATGGCTGCATGAGCCGCGCTGCGCTTGGGAGGAACCGGTTGTAAAAATTAACCATTCCCAGAAACTCCTGTAGCGCTTTGACCATTTGAGGTTGTGGAAAATCTGTTATTGCGCGCACCTTATCGGGCAGAGGAACCACTCCTTCTGCCGAAACGCGATGCCCCAAAAAATCAATCTGCGCCACCCCAAACTGGCACTTCGCTGGGTTAATTATTAACCCGTGCTCTGTCAGCCTCCGAAAAACTGCTGTGAGGTGACTTTTGTGTTCGCCTTCGGACGTGCTGGCTACTAAAATATCATCCAAATAAACGAACACGAAAGGAAGGTCGCGTAAAACTGCATCCATCATACGCTGGAAAGTCTGCGCGGCCCCCTTGAGGCCAAAAGGCATGTGCAAAAACTCAAAAAGGCCGAAAGGAGTTATAACCGCTGTTTTGGGTACATCCTGCGTGCGCACTGGAACTTGGTGGTAACCGCGCACCAAGTCTATTTTAGAAAAAATGCGCGCCCCCGCCAAATGAACAGAAAAATCCTGAATGTGCGGAATCGGGTAGCGGTCATGTGCTGAAACATTGTTCAACCTGCGGAAATCGCCGCAAGGTCGCCACGAGCCATCAGCTTTTGGGATCATGTGTAGCGGCGAAGCCCAGGGGCTTTTGGAGCGTCTAATAATGCCCAGTTTTTCCAGGCTGGCGAACTCCTCGCGCGCGATGGCCAGTTTAGCTGGGTCCAAGCGCCGAGCTTTTGCAAAAACGGGGGGCCCGGTGGTGGTGATAAAATGCTCCACCCCATGTTTAGCCACCGTCGCCGAAAACGTGGGGACTGTGAGTGCTGGGAACTGAGCAAGCAATGTGTGAAACTTACCACCCGCAGCTGAGACGCTGGCATGTGCAGTCGGCGGGGCCACCCGAGCTGTGCAGGGGATAGAATGAAATGCATTAATCAGACGTCTATTAGCAAGGTCAACCAATAAACCATGTGAGCACAAAAAATCAGCCCCTAACATGTTGAAACTGACTGCTGCTACAATAAAAGTCCACTCAAATGAACGGCCCTGTAAGGACAGGAGCATGGTCCTCTCACCGAACGTTTTAATCGTGGAGCCGTTCGCTGCTGACACTGACACCCAGGGAGCTTTAGACAGCATCAGCCGTTCCGCGTAGGTGGGTGTGACGAAACTCAGCTGGGAGCCTGTGTCCACGAGGAACTGTTTCCCCGAGTGTGCATCCGTCAGGTAAAGCAGCTTGTTCTCGTCGCCGAGGGTCGCAGCTGCTACCGGCCCTCGGTCTTGGCGTTTCCCTGGCGCTTGAAGTGGCACGGCGGGACGCACTTGTGTGCTCTCTCTGCAAAACGGCGGTGGTAGAAGCACAGGCCGTCCTCCGCTCCGCGCCGCCTGGTCCCCATCGCCGCCGTCGTTGGTGCGTCTGGCGCCGCGGCCGCTGGTTCCGAGCCGTCTCCAGACGTCGCTCCTGGGCTAGCTGCCGCGGCCGAAACCGCGTTCCTCTTGTGGGCGTCGACAAGCCGCTGCGCCTTCTTGCTCAGCCCATGGTAGTCTCGCCTGGCCAATCGGGGTGACTCTGCCAGGGCTACTCTCACTGCTGGCGGCAGGGTCCGGAGGAAAAGGTGGGTGAAAATAAATTCGCCATCCTCGGAGTCTTTCAACCACAGCATCTTCACCATCAGGTCCGCAGGTCTATCGTTCTCCGACTCCGTCAACGTCAGGAGCCCCTCTGCTCGCTGTAGGACCGAAGGGGTGAAATGGCTGATCAGCGCGTCCTTCAATGCGCTGTACTTGTCGCTGTTCAGTGGGTGATTAACCAGATCCTCCACCCTCTGGACCGTGTGGCTGTCCAGCTTCGCTACCACATGGTAGAATCTTGTGTCGTCGTTAGAGATTCTCCGGAGGTTGAACTGCGCCTCGACCGCGCTAAACCATGAGTGCGGGCTGTGCTGCCAGACATCGGGCAGCCGAATCGTGGAGGCGGCCATCAGGCTGGCTTCCGCCGAGCCCCGCTCGGGAGAATTCTGTCTGCTCATTCTTAGTCGTAGGTCACCACTGTAGTGGATGCGTTCGAATGATGAGGCTGAGTTTTATTTCTCAGGTTCAGCTTTATTGACAGAACACATCCTCTAGCATTCTCAAAGCAGGAAGAAGAGAAAGAATCATCTCATATCACCCTTTTATACGTTTCCAGCATCAGAACTTAAGTCACATGGTGCTTCAGTAAACATACAGTCACAAAGCATCTTTTTGAACCTTCACCATTGTCTCTCATTCATTGATGAACCGGAAATCCCTCCGGGGCATCTTCTTTGGGACAAAAAGGCAAATCTCACACCTCCTCGTTATCTTCTGCAGATTCGAGTCTTTTGTCCTTCCAGACGTGAAGCCCCCAATACACATGCAGTCATACCTCTGTGGAAATGTGAGCTCAACATATGTGTCACCACAAATCGTGATTAAAAATTTTATTCGTCTGACACCACTAGTTTAAATACCTGAAGTCAACCATCCAAAGCAATGGAAAATGCACAAGAGAGGTGAAGAAGAGAGTGCAGGCAGGGTGGAGTGGGTGGAGACGAGTGTCAGGGGTGATCTGTGACAGAAGGATAGGAGCTAGAGTGAAAGAGAAGATTTACAACACGGTAGTGAGACCTGCTATGATGTAAGGTTTAGAGACAGTGGTACTGACAAAAAGAGATGGAGCTGGAGGTGACAGAGTTGAAGATGCTAAGATTCTCATTGGGAATGACTAGGAGGGACCGGATTAGAAATGAGTATATCAGAGGGACAGCTCAGGCTGAGTGGTGTGGAGACAAAGTAACCCGGGATTTACACTGACTCTGGATGCAGTCCGTTGCAGATGCAGTACGGATGGCCCCTTGCGTCTGTCCCTACCAACTCCCTTTGTGTTTTGCAGAGGCATGGATCAGAACAGAGTTCGAAATACAAGATTGTGTGAGAATTATACAAAATAATGTGAGATCTCGAGAAAGACCCTAGAGCAGGGGTCTCCAACCTGGAGCTCCTGGAACATTCTGGTTTCTGTGGGAAATTTTCTAATTTCATTTCTTAATTGGTCCAAAGATTTGCAAATAATTTGTCATTGTTGTGCATGTGTTCTGTAGGCACCCTTGCACCCATGCACAACAACAGCAAATTATTTCCAAATCTTTGGACCAATTAAGAAGTGAAATTAGAAAATTTCCCACAGAAACCTGAACGTTCCAGGAGCCCCAGGTTGGAGACCCCTGCCCTAGAGTAACCGAAATAAACTGATCGCAATCACGTGATAACAAGGAAGTGTGATGTAGCGGCTCTCCACCTGGATTTTTGTGCTCTGTTATGCGCTGTCATGTTTAAGTTCACAACGTTATCTGTCGAGTAACATTGTACTAAATAATACATTAGTAGCCCATTAATTTTAATTCTATGTGTGGGGAGCGTGAAATAAGAAGACTGAATTTATTTCTCAATTCAGGTTTAATGAAGATTTCACATCCCCAGCATCTCTCAGGACAAGAAGAGAGTGAACTCCCCAAAAACCCCCACATTTATACATAGAACATCAGAGGCAAAATCACACATTGTTGCCAAACCCCCCATTGACAATAATTCTCCCCCCGAGTCCTTTCGTCGTCCGTCTGACCCAAGGAGGTCAGGAAGTCCTCTCAAAGTCTTATCACGGCACCTCCGCCTCCTGCTGTTATCCTCAGGAGGTCCAGACGTATTGTTCCATCCTAGACGTGAGGTCAAACAACGCATGCAGTCCTAAGCATCTCACCCCGTGCTTATACATATGTAGTCAAAATATGTGAGCCACATAACCTCCCCCCCCAAACGTCGAAGAATGAACAATACAGCATAGTCCATGCAACATGATGAAATCACACATATGAAACAATACTGCATAGTCTACACAGTATGATGAAACCACACATCAGTCTGTACGCCGTCTGGGCTTCAAACGTCTTCCAAACCTGCTGTAAGCGGGCTTCGCAGCCCCTGCGGCGCCGTCTTGCAGTGAATCTGCTAACTGAGGAAGAGAATCGTTATTTGATCCCTGCGGGGGCTCCAGGACATGCTCCCTGGGGGGTCTGCCACGTCGAGGGGCCCTCGCCACCCGTACAGACTCGTCGTTCATCACAAAAGTAGGCTTTAGTCTGTCAATACTAACTTTTTCCCTTCTGTCCCCCAAATCTAGCACAAAATGTTTATCACCTGTTTCCAGCACCCTAAATGGACCGTCGTAGGGTGGGTGCAGGGCCGGGCGCATAGCCTCGTGCCTGACAAAAACAAATTCGGCATTTTTTAAAGCTTTGGGAACAAAAACACGCGGAAAAGTGTGATGAACGGGGCCCGGAAGCATGTCCGCTCCCGTGCCGATCAGCGGCCACTGTGCCGGGGGACGCCCCGGCGCCGGATGATCCGGTAGGAACTCGCCTGGCAGCCGGAGAGGCTGCGCAAAGACCAACTCCGCTGGGGAGGCCTGTAAGTCCTCTTTGGGCGCAGAACGCAACCCCAATAAAACCCATGGTAGTTTGTTTACCCAATTTGCATCCGTAAGCGACGCTCTGAGGGCTGCCTTCAATGATCTATGAAAACGCTCGCATAAACCATTAGCCTGGGGGTGGTAAGCGGTAGTGCG
The DNA here is from genome assembly GCA_020510985.1 of Pholidichthys leucotaenia. Lineage (NCBI taxonomy): Eukaryota > Metazoa > Chordata > Actinopteri > Cichliformes > Pholidichthyidae > Pholidichthys > Pholidichthys leucotaenia. The sequence continues at coordinate 139,994,990 of CM035840.1, read as the reverse complement.
GTGAATTGTCGCCCCTAAGCTGTTGGCCATCGCCGACCAAAGCTCAGAAACAAATTGAGGTCCTCTGTCGGACGTAATATCCGCCGGAACCCCGAAACGCGCTATCCAGGCCGTCAAAAATGCGCGGGCCACTTCTGCAGCCGTGGTCAATGCCAGTGGGACCACTTCCGGCCAACGCGTGGTTCGGTCCACCATTGTCAAAAGATGTGTGAACCCCTGCGACGACGGTAGGGGGCCCACGAGGTCGACATGCACATGATCAAATCTCTTGGCCGGGATGTGGAACGGTTCTAAGGGGGCTTTTGTGTGCTTGTGAATTTTGGCCCGCTGGCAAGCCATGCAGGCTCTTGCCCACTCCTTCACGTGCTTGCGCAGGCTCGGCCAAACGAACTTCTCCGCTACCATTTTCACAGAAGCACGCACCCCCGGGTGTGCCAGGGAGTGAACCGAGTCAAAAACGCGGTGGCGCCAAGCAGCTGGTACTACCGGGCGCGGTCGCCCGGTAGAGACATCGCAGATTAGGGGGGGCATACCGGTTTGCAAACTCTTGCTCTCCAGCCTTAACCCTGTTGGTCCAGACTGGAGCGTGCACACGTCCGCATCTCTACTCTGATCCGCTGCCATGGCTGCATAATCTATCCCCACGTGAACTGGGGCGGCGTGCGCTTCCGCGCTGCTATTTTGCTCTGCGGCAGTGGTAGTATAATCTACCTCCGCGCGGACTGGTGCTGTTACCGCGCGAGAGAGACAGTCTGCCACTACATTGAGTTTACCCGCTACGTGCCGAATATCAGTAGTAAATTCCGAAATTGCGGCCAGCTGCCTCTGCTGCTGACCCGACCAAGGTTCCGAAATTTTGGCCATCGCAAAAGTGAGCGGCTTGTGGTTGACAAACGCGGTGAAACGCCGAGCTTCCAGCCAGAATTGGAAGTGGCGAATGGCTAAGTGGAGCGCTAGCAGCTCCCTGTCAAACGCGCTGTACTTCCGCTCGGTGTCGCGCAAGGATCTGCTGAAAAAGGCCAGCGGCTGCCAAACCCCGGCAACATGCTGCTCCACCACCGCCCCTATGGCCAAATCTGACGCGTCGGTGGTGAGCGCTATGCGGGCCGTAGGGTCTGGGTGAGCTAACAGCGCAGCGTCTGCAAGGGCTTTTTTTACCTCCGCGAATGCGCGCTCCCGCTCTGGGGACCAATCGATTGCATTGGAGGGTTTTTGCTTTTTAAGCGCGGCATATAGTGGTTGCATGAGCTGCGCTGCTTGAGGTAGGAAACGATTATAAAAATTCACCATTCCTAAAAACTCCTGTAACACTTTGACCGTTTGTGGCCGGGGAAAATCTGCCACTGCGCGCACTTTGTCCGGTAGCGGAACCGCCCCTTCTGGGGAAACGCGGTGCCCCAAAAAATCGATCTGCGCCACCCCGAACTGGCACTTGGCTGGATTGATTATTAACCCGTGCTCTCCCAACCTCCGAAAAACCGCTGTGAGGTGTTTTTCGTGTTCCTCCTCGGATGTGCTGGCGACTAAAATGGTCGAGGTAGACGAACACAAAAGGGAGATCGCGTAACACGGCGTCCATCATGCGTTGGAAGGTTTGCGCGGTGCCTTTGAGGCCAAACTGCATGCGCAAAAACTCAAAAAGCCCGAAAGGGGTTATCACCGCTGTTTTGGGAATGTCCTCAGCCCAGACTGGGACTTGATGATAGCCGCGGACCAGGTCTATTTTAGAAAAAAATGCACGCCCCCGCCAGATGGACCGAAAAATCCTGAATGTGTGGGATTGGGTAGCGGTCATGCACTGTGGCGTTGTTTAACCTGCGGTAATCGCCGCAAGGTCTCCACGAGTCGTCAGCTTTAGGGACCATATGCAGTGAGGAGGCAAATGGGCTGTTTGAACGGCGGAGAATGCCCAACCTTTCCAGGTTGGCGAACTCCTCGCGCGTTATGGAGAGTTTAGCTGCATCCAAGCGCCGAGCTTTTGCGAAGACGGGGGGGCCAGCTGTGGTGATAAAGTGCTCCACCCCGTGTTTCGCAGCTGTTGCCGAAAATGTGGGAACTGTGAGCGCTGGAAACTGGGTGAGGAGTGTGTGAAACTTACCGCCTGCTGTGGCGACGTTGGTCTGTGCTGGTGACGGAGACACTCGAGCTGCACAACGAATGGAATAAAAAGATAGTGCATTAACCAAGCGCCTGTTGGCAAGATCAACTAACAACCCATGTGAGCACAGAAAATCAGCACCTAACATGTTGAAACTCACCGCCGCTATAATAAAAGTCCATTCATAAGTGCGGCCGTGCAAGGACAGAAGCAGAGTCCTTTCGCCGAAGGTCTTAATGCTGGAGCCGTTCGCTGCTGTTGCTCCGTCACCCCGGGGGCCCGCGAGCCGGTCAGCGTAGGTTGGGGTGATGAAACTCACTTGGGTGCCCGTGTCCACGAGGAAGTGCCGTCCAGAGCGCGCATCTGTGAGGTAGAGCAGCCTGTTCTGCTCGCCGAGAGCCGATGCTGCTAACGACTCCCAGTCCTGGCGTTTCCCGAGCTCTTGAAGTGGCACGGCGGCACACACCTGCGCGCCTTCTCTGCGAAACGCCGATGGTAAAAGCAGAGGTCGTCAACTCCGCTGCGTCGGGACCGCGCTGCTGCCATTGTTGGTGGGATCGATTCTGCTGCCTCTGGCCCTCCGCTGCTCCCGGCCGTTGCTCCGAGGTCTGCTGCTGCTGCGGTGGCCGTCTGCTCCCCATAGGAGTCGAGGATCCGCTGCGCTTCTCGGGCCAGCGCACAGAAGTCCCGCTGGGTCACACAATGAGTGCCCGACAGGGTCGCCCTCATCTGCGTCGGAAGGGTTCTCAGGAAGATGTACTTGAACAGGAAATCATCATTGTCTGTGTCTCTCAGCTGCAGCATGTCTTCCATCAGGTCGACTGGCCTGCGTCCTCCCAAGTCGTGCAGAGCCAGGAGCCTCCTGGCTCTCTCCTCGGCTGAGGGCGTGAAACACTGGATGAGGGCAGCCTTCAGTTCGCTGTATTTGTCGCCAGCGGGCGGGTGCTGCACCAGGCTCTGCACGTATCGAGCTGTGCGGTTGTCGAGCTTGGCGATGACATGGTAGAACTTTGTGTCATCTGCAGTTATTCCCCCGAGTGCGAACTGGGCTTCTGCCTGGAGGAACCACGAGTCTGGGTTGTCCTGCCAGAACTCCGGTAGCTTGATCGAGACAGCGCTCGCTCGAGCGGTCCCTGACGAGTCTGCTTCGGGGGAATTGGTTCTAGACATTGCACGTCTTTGGTCACCAATGTGGGGAGCGTGAAATAAGGAGACTGAATTTATTTCTCAATTCAGGTTTAATGAAGATTTCACATCCCCAGCATCTCTCAGGACAAGAAGAGAGTGAACTCCCCAAAAAACCCCACATTTATACATAGAACATCAGAGGCAAAATCACACATTGTCACCAAACCCCCCATTGACAATAATTCTCCCCCCCAAGTCCTTTCGTCGTCCATCTGACTTAAGGAGGTCAGGAAGTCCTCTCAAAGTCTTATCACGGCACCTCCGCCTCCTGCTGTTATCCTCAGGAGGTCCAGACATATTGTTCCATCCCAGACGTGAGGTCAAACAACACATGCAGTCCTAAGCATCTCACCCTTGTGCTTATACATATGCAGTCAAAATATGTGAGCCACACTATGAAGTGTTTGTATGTTGTGTCAAAGTTTCTACTTTCTCTGACACAGTGGTGGAGGAGTAGACCTCAGAAAATAATAGATGATCCTTAAAACCCCTTGACGTCGATTGTCACGAATTCACATCAATCCGCTTCCGCTCCAAATGCAACCAAAATACTGTCCGTATTCCTCCACTATCGGTTGATGCACTTCCAATACATACTTAGGAACCTTTTGCAAGCATTAGTTTCTCGTAGGAACAGTCAGAGATGGAGCACCATCCATTTCCTGATTGCTACGCTCGCCTCGTGCCACGTCTGCATTTTCAGAAGACAGTCGTGGAAAAATTGTCCAATCTCAGGTAAGTTGTACTAAGATAAAAATATGTACAGGCTTTTTGTGTACTTTTATCACTACCACGAAGGAGTGGAGTACCTATGACGAATATTTTTGAAGATATTAGATGATTTCGGTGTGATGCTAATTCGCTACATTCAGCCACAATGGATAACCTCCGTCGGCCACAACGGCCACAAATAAAGTGCCGTATTTAGATGGTGTTCAACACTCACACACATTTTCTTTAGAAACTGCCATTCTAAAACTCTACACCATAGTTCACGTGAACAATAAACAACATAGCATGCTGGATGTGAGAGAGGAGAGCTGGAGCTGACTTCACAGCGGTAGCTTTTTCCTCATCACCTGTGTATTTTCCCTGTGTATATATCATATTGATATATACACAGGGAAAATTGATCCTGCACCAGGACAACCAGACATTGGAGCCAGTGGAAACATTGTGCTAAAGCTTGCACAAGTTATCCATAGTAATGTCAACCACCTGCTGTACTTTGACAACTGGTTTTCCTCCTTGAATCTGTTTGTTGCTCTTGCAAACAAGGGGATACCAGCCCTTGGGACCGTGCAGTCCAAGGGCTGGTATGGGTGCAGTTTCAGAGCAGTTTCAGTGCAGACTCAGAGATGAAGAAGAAGGGAGGAGGGACATTTGAAGAGCAGCAGGCCGTGGTGGATAACGTGGACATTAGAGCAGTCAAGTGGTTTGACAACAGAGGCGTGATTGTTGCCAGCACTTTTGCCAGCACCCAGCCCGTTTCCATGATACAAAGATGGGATAGAAAACTGAAAAGGAACGTGTCTGTGGAATGCCCAAGCATCATCAGCCTTTATAACAAGTTCATGGGTGGCGTTGATGCTCTTGATGCACTGATCGCCTACTACCACATCCACATCAGGTCCAAAAAATACTACCACCGGTTGTTTTTTCACTTTGTGGATATGGTAATAGTGAACAGCTGGTTGTTGTATCGGTGTGATTGTGAGTCACTAGGTGTACTCAGAAAGAAGCAGAAGGATTTGCTGGAATTCAGATCGTCCATCGCACAGGCCCTCTGCATGGAAGGGAAGGACCTGACGGAGAACAAAAGGGGGCGACCTTCATCTGACATTGAACGGCAGTTTGAGAGGAAGAAACGTCGAGGTCCAGCCAAGGCCATTCCTGCACAGGAAGTCCGCACAGATGCTGTGGGACACTGGCCAGAGGTGGAAAATTTTTGCATTTTTTTGAATTCAAAAGATGCAATAGACTTACACAATGGTCCTCTCCGGCATACAACTAGGAACATACCGGTCGCTATGGAGGGTGAGAATATGTATGGGCACATAATCATACCATGTAGGATAACTAAATAGACGGTTATGCTGTTTCATCCCACCTAGCAACAATGCTCTGCACTGTGTGTGTTTATATATTTACATATTTATTCCATCTAGCTACAATGCTCCGCACTGTGTTTTTATATATCTACATATTATTCCATCTAGCTACATTGCTCCGCACTGTGTGTGTTTATATACTTGCATATTTATTCCACCTAGCTGCAATGCTCCATACTGTGGGTGTTTATATATTTACATATTTATTCCATCTAGCTACAATGCTCTGCACTGTGTGTTCATATATTCATATATTTATTCCATCCAGCTACAATGCTCTGCACTGTGTGTCTGTGTGTGTGTGTGTGTATATATATATTTTATAGTAATATGTACATATGTATATTAGCTGCTCTTGCTTGCTTGTTTTTTCTTGCCTTCTGATTGTTGCTCTGAGTGTTGCTATCCCTGTGCTGTTGCAATCCTGGAATTTCCCCGTTGTGGGACTAATAAAGGCTTATCTTATCTTATCTTATCTTATCTTAAAATGGGCGGCAACGCTGCAAACTTCCACAATGCAAGGGCCAGACTGTGTACAAATGTGCAAAGTGCAACATTCATCTGTGCCTCAACAAAAACCACAACTGCTTTCGGGAATTCCACAAATAAACTGAAGCAATGCACACTCTTCGCATTGAAAGGACAGTCAAACTGAGTGGGAGGAAAGAGGTGTTTCCAGCAGGTTTTTGTTCTTGTTCATTGCTTGTGTTTTGTGTTTATAATGTGTTTTTTATAGTTCATTGTAGTGGTTTATGATAGTTTGGCAGTCATGAGAGTTGAAAATACTGAAAATAACTTTGTTGCATAAATAAAAGACTCTTCATACTTGAGATGGGAACAGGTGCTTTTTTACCATTTTTTTACCATAGATGCCTGTTGTCGCTAATTTGCATCATACCTAAAATTATATCTATTTTATGTGCTATAGTCAAATTAACTTTCTCAACTTAATTTAGCATCTACTTGAAAGCAAAAACACAAGTGAAATTTTTTTTTTCATAATTGGAAATAAATTCAGGCGTCAAGGGGTTAAATCATTTTTAATGAACAACTATTACCATGAGATACCACAGGATTTCCTTGTGGATTGGATCTGGCATCTGTCAAAAATAGATTTGTTGCATTTCATTAGCTAACCAAATTTGACAAGCTGGATTCGTTCCGTAGTAGTCTGCACAAGGTGGAGATTAGAAAATTGATGAGAATGGGAACTATTTGCTGTGGAGGCGGGATCGCAGCCGTAACGTACTGCATCCAGAGTCACTGTAAATTCAGGGTAAGCGAGGCAAGGTTGAGATGGTTTGGACATGTGCAGAGGAGGGATAGTGGATATTTTGGACAAAGGATGTTGAAGATGACGCTGCCAGGCAGGAAGAAAAGAGGAAGACCACAGAGAAGATTTATGGATGTAGTGAAGGAGGACATGAAGAGGGTTGGTGTTGCAGAGTAAGATGTAAGGGATAGGGTGAGATGGAGGCAGATGATCCACTGTGGCGACCCCTAAAGAGAGCAGTTAGAAGAAGGAGAATGAAAACCTCACAAAACTATAGGAAAAATAGCAAAATTTTAATTAAAAAAAATAGTACATTTCTGATAAAAAATCTGCTAATTTACTATCAAAAGCTTGCAAATGTATCACAAATAAATTGTCACAAATTTACACAAAATTGCAAATTTACAAGAAAAAGGTGACAGGTTTCTTGTATTGCTTTAATAAGAACATAATAGAAAATAATAAGAAAACAACACAATTTAAAACTTCATTACCTTTAGTTTGATTTAAAAAAAGTTTGTGGCTCATAAAGATTTTTGAGGTGCTAAAATGGCACAAAATCGATCTTTCCATAGTAAAGGTTCCTATCCTCTTGGCTTAGGAAAGATCTGAGTGGCTACCCATTCTGGAAAACTATTTGCCACTAATGTTAATGTCAAGCCCTGTTGTCATATAGATAAGTAGTGTTGTAGTCAAGACCAAACCAAGACCAGTCTCCCAAGACCAGGGCCGTTTCTTGGCAATATTTATAAAAACATGCTTATTTATCCATATATCAGCCCATAAATTATCCACAGTTTTTTTTTTCTGTATTTGCTCTTTGTTTTTTGAAGCGTGTGTTCTTTTTCTGTGACATATCACAACTTGACAGAAACACAGAAAACACAAATAAACCTGCCTTCATTGCAGTTCATTGTGAGACAGATAATGTCCTCTAGTGAAATTTGAATGATAGCCTAGGTTTAGTCTACGACTACAGCTCTTAATGTTATTTTAAGATTGACCTTATAGCTTCAGGGGCCCATAGCATTTGTGTATTTTGGCCTATGGTGGAAACGGCTATGACCAACACCAAGTCGAGACCAAGACCACTGTATGTAGATCTTGGTCTCGACTCGGTCTTGGTGTTAGGAGACTCTGGTCTTGAAGAGTTTTCGACTACAACACTATAGATAAGATTTAATGTTCATTATATATAGTCTCAATTCTGATTTCTTTTGTAATTTCTTTTTGCTGAGGACTAATTTCAGATCAAGACAGAAGCTTTTATCTTTCAGAATAATCACATCTGAAACTGGCTGTCTGAAAAGGGCATTCAGTAACAAAAACATGAAGATACACCAATGATGCGTTTGATGTGTTTGGCCTAAACCAGAATCTGCGACACCATCAGTGCACTTACACAACAGTGTCCAGACTCAAAGGGCTGCGTGCCTGTGTGCTGACATTTACCTGACTCTCCTCCTCTGGTGTCAGGTATCCAACTACATGAACTGGATGGTGCGTAACCTGGCAGACATGGAGGTGCAGCTTGGCTCGGTGAAGAGGATAAACGGTCTGCTCAAAACTGAACCAGAGAATTACGAAGGACTCCTCAGTGAGTGCAGCATGGCAGCTTCACTTCCAGCTCAGTTTAAACCTTCATCATCCCAACAGATACACCAAAAGATAAGCCTGTTCCTCAACATTGTCTTTAATTTTGCTTCATCTTGGATTAAACAATAAATATCAAATTCATTTTTACTGAGGGCTAACATAAAGGCAGTGAATAAAGTCAGACAGTCATGATTATTATATACAGTGTGTACCGTGTATGCAGTGTTCCCATAATATGACTTCAGCCACCAACTAACAAAGCACCCTGTGATTGGCTACTTGGGCTCAGGCTGAAAAATTGCAGGTTGTCTTTTCAGTGATCCTAGTAGGAACAGGAAAGTTTACAGAGTTGCAGATTTCAATGAAGATAACAGTAATAAAATGAAGGTCCATCCTCTGTATCATCACAGATCATTACACAGGTAACCTGACAATAAGCCCAGCCCATATTAAATTTACTGTCAGAATTCATTACCAGGACAAGTAAAATTTACTGGAAGGCCCTATGCGGCCCCCAGGCATTGAGAGTGACACATGTGCTTAAACTCAACTATACTCGCCAACAGCTCAAGTGCAAGGTATGTTCCATTTAAGCACATAGAGAAATATATCTTTATCCCCATTAACCTTTTTTTTTCTAATTAATGTGTTTATATCTTCCCATAATCTGTCTAATAGATAAATGTATTATTTAGGCCTAAATATGTTTTATTACATACTTGTTTAATTGAAAATAAACAATTACCACTCATAAATATTTATAAAAACTGGTCCCAAGTTGAAGTTGCTCACTATACAGCTACAGCAGGTACAGGTGCATCTCAATAAATTAGAATGTCATTGAAAAGTTGGTTTATTTCAGTAATTCAATTTTAAAAAATGAAACTTGTATATCATATAGATTCATTATGCACAGAGTGATATATTTCAAGTGTTAATTTCTTTTAATTTTGATGATTATGTCATGACGGCCGCTGGGCCGTCATCTGCCTCATCACCTCTAGCTGCGCATACACCGGCAGGTGCCAATCAGCGACCTTTAAAGGCCGGCATCACTGACGGCTTGGCACGGAGTCGTCTGTTGTCTTTGCCTGGAAATGAGCCAAGACCACGACCTCAAGCCAAGCCGAGAACTTCACGTCAGGATCGGTCATGTAAGAGATCTCTTCACTCATCATCCCCTAGCCTTCTCCCCTGTACACAGGTGGACCTCCCTGGCGGCGGACCAGCCTCCCCGACCAACGGGGCATCGCCTCCTCCATCGTGGAGTTCCTCCTCACCCCCACAGCTACGGGCACCACGAGCACCACGTTGCACGGGCACTCGGAGCCAGCAGAACACATCCTTGGGCACATGTAAGTAAGCCTAACCATCTACAATTACCCGCCATCGTTGAACAGCTGTAATTGTTTATGCTTGTGTGTTCCAGGGTTGCTAGGTCGCCACCAGAACTGCTCAGCTCCTGTGACCAGACATCTATACTCGCACTCACTCACGCACTACACTCACTTTCACTTAATAAAGAATAATTGTCTATATCTGCTCGTGTCAGCGTCTGTCCCCTGGGTCCTGAAACATGTCAGTACGACTCCGTCAAGTTGACCCAGCGGACAGTGCGCTGTCGCGCAGACTAAACACCCTTAGCGCTCGGGTAGATATGATAGCACATCAACAGACGGTTATTCTTAATCTGCTCCCTCAAATTAACAGCCGGCTGGATCATCTGGAAGGACACCAGACGTTTTCCCCGGCCACCGGGGTTTTTTCAACCCCTGCAGGCATTTCTCCTAGCCAAACTAATACACTACCTACACCTCGCCTCACTCCCGTGCCTACCCCTGCTCGCTTTAGCGGAAAACTGGGGGAAGCACGGGGATTCATTCTTCAGTGTGAATCAGTGTTCCTCCACGTCCCGGGGGACTTCGCCATAGATTCAAGTAAAATAGGATATATCATCAACCTGTTGGGGGGTAGAGCCTTAGACTGGGCATATTCAGTTATGGCGAAACCAGGTTATCCTGTTTTAACTTACCAGCAGTTTTTGGCAGAGTTTATGAACGTGTTTGATCATACGGACAGGGGCGCAGTGTTGACAGAGCAGCTGTTGAACCTGCAGCAGGGTAGTAGATCCGCCATTGACTTCCGGGTCCTGGCCGCTGAGATTGGGTGGGGGGAGCCATCGCTTTGTGATATTTTCCTTCGCAGTCTCAACTCCGAATTAAGGGATGAGCTAGCGGCACGAGACAAACTAGGGGAGTTAATTGCCCTCACTATTAGCCTGGATAGTAGGTTAAGGGAGCGGGCGGCCGAACGGCGGTCTACTTCCCGTTCGAGTAAGCCCCGCCCTCGCTCCACTAGCTCTCCCCTGCTCGCTCTCCCCTCGTCAGAGGAACTTCCGGAACAAGAGGCTATGGCAATAGGGCAATCAAAAGTGTCAGTGGCCGAGAGACAGCGCCGCAGGGATCTGGGCCTTTGTTTCTATTGTGGCAAGGGGTCTCATGGGGTGTTTGAATGTCCTAGTCGTTTAAAAGGGGGAGGTCCGTGGATCGCAGTAGGGGGATTCACGGACAAAATCAAAAAGAACCCCTCACTAGTTTCCGCAGATTACTACACAAGCATAATGAACACTCCACACTTGCTTTAGTAGACTCAGGAACTGAGCAAAACTTTGTCTCCAGAGACCTGGCAACCCGGATGGGCCTCAGCTGTCAACCTCTACATCCACCTGTCAATCTCATCACCCTGTCCAAGGCGTCACTGACCACCGTTTCCCATCAGACGGCCCCCGTATCCGTGATCGTCTCGGGCAACCACAGGGAGGAGATTAGGTTTTTGATCCTGCCCGTTTCTTCCTCACCTGTCATCCTGGGGTATCCCTGGCTTTGGCTCCACAACCCCACCATTGACTGGCAAACCAGGAGTATTACAGCATGGAGTACATTCTGCCTGAGTGCCTGCCTTCAATCTGCGGCGTGTGCCCCCTCTGTCACGGTGCCTCTACCCTCGTCGCCACCCCTGGATCTGTCCAAGGTGCCGGAGGTTTACCACGACCTGGGGTTAGTATTCAGCAAGTCACAGGCACTGTCCCTACCCCCCCACCGACCGTATGACTGTGCTATAAACCTGAAGGCTGGGGCCCCTCTTCCTGCTAGCCGCCTGTACAGCCTATCAGCCCCGGAGCGCGAGGCCATGGACACTTACATTAAGGAATCTTTGGCCTCTGGTATCATCCGCCCGTCGTCCTCGGCCGTGGGTGCCGGGTTCTTCTTCGTTGGGAAGAAGGACGGCTCATTACGCCCCTGCATCGACTTCCGGGGTCTTAATGAGATCACGGTCAAGGACAAGTATACCCTGCCTTTGATGAACACCGCCTTCGACTCCCTCCAGGGGGCGTCCTGGTTTACCAAGCTGGATCTCAGGAATGCCTATCACCTGGTGCGCATCAGAGAAGGTGACGAGTGGAAGACGGCTTTCCGGACCCCAAGCGGACATTTCGAGTACTTGGTGATGCCGTTTGGGTTAACCAACGCTCCGGCCGTCTTCCAACGGCTGATTAATGATGTTCTTTGAGACTTCCTCAACTCATTCATGTTCGTGTACCTAGACGATATACTTATCTTCTCCCCCACGCTGGAAGAGCACCAGGTGCAAGTTCGGAGAGTGTTGCAGCGCCTCCTGGAGAATCAACTGTTCGTAAAGGCAGAAAAATGTGAGTTTCACACCGACCGGACCTCCTTCCTTGGGTTCATCATTGCCCGGAATCAGGTGCTCCCCGACCCGGCCAAGGTCAAGGCGGTAGTGGATTGGCCCACGCCAACGTCCAGAAAACAACTACAGGGGTTCCTGGGCTTCGCTAATTTCTATCGTCGGTTTGTGCCCAATTTCGGGAATATTGCCCGCCCGTTGACTGCTCTCACCTCCCCAAAAACCCCTTTTTGCTGGAGTGAGGAGGCGGCCAGGGCGTTTGAAAGACTCAAGGAGGAGTTTGCCTCGGCCCGTGTACTGACCCAGGTGGACCCTAACCTACAGTGCTTGGTGGAGGTGGACGCTTCAGACTCGGGGGTGGGGGCGGTGCTCTCTCAACGTTCCCCGGAGGACGGCAAGATCCGGCCATGTGCCTACTTTTCCCATCGCTTGTTGCCGGCGGAGAGAAATTACAGCATAGGAAACAGGGAGCTCTTGGCAGTAAAGCTCGCCTTGGAGGAGTGGAGACACTGGCTGGAGGGGGCTGCTCAACCGTTCTTCGTATGGACTGACCACCGCAACCTGGAGTACCTCAGGACGGCGAAGCGTTTGAATGCACGCCAGGCTCGTTGGTCTCTCTTCTTCGGCTGATTCAACTTCACCATCACCTATCGGCCGGGGAGCAAGAACGGCAAGCCGGACGCCCTTTTGCAGCAGTTTGATGCACCATCCACCGAAGATCAGGAAGCACCCATCCTGCCGCCCTTCTGTGCGGTGGGCGCCTTGTCCTGGGGTATTTGCAAGAGGGTCCGAAGAGCGCAGAAGACGGAGCCAGATCCGGGGGGGGGGGGGATCCCCCGGGTCGTTTATTCGTTCCTCGTTCCATTCGGGGTCAAGTGATTGAGTGGGGTCACGCTTCCAAGCTGGCGTGTCATCCGGGAGTGGGTCGGACCATGGACCTTCTCCAGAGGACCTTCTGGTGGCCAGGGCTGTGGAAGGATGTCTTAAATTATGTCCGGGCCTGCGCTCAATGCGCCACTGGGAAAACGTCATCTTCCCCCCCGGCGGGCCTGTTACATCCTTTGCCCGTTCCTTCTCGCCCCTGGTCCCATGTTGCCATGGACTTTGTGACTGGCTTGCCCCCCTCTGATAATTTCACCACCGTTTTGACGATTGTGGACCGTTTTTCGAAGGCGGCCCATTTTGTGCCCCTTTGGGGGTTGCCTTCGGCTCAGGAAACGGCGGACCTCCTTGTCCAGCATGTGGTCCGCCTTCACGGCATCCCCGCTGACATAGTGTCTGACCGGGGGCCACAGTTCATCTCCCAAGTTTGGAAGGCATTCTGCGCAGCATTGGGAGCCACAGCCAGTCTCTCCTCTGGGTATCATCCACAGAGCAACGGCCAGTGCGAACGGGCTAACCAGGAGCTAGAGGCTGCGCTGCGTTGTGTCATCTCCTCCTGTTCCTCTTCATGGAGCAAGCATCTACCTTGGATTGAGTACGCCCACAACACCACGGTCTCTTCGGCCACGGGACTTTCCCCCTTCAAGGCGTCGCTCGGATTTGATCCACCACTGTTCCCTGAGGAGGAGAGGGAGGTAGCGGTCCCTTCTGTACAGACCCACGTCAGGCGCTGTCGGCGGGTCTGGTCAATCGCTCGCAGGGCCCTTCTGAGGACCACTGAGCGCAACATCCAGGTGGCCAACCGTCATAGGAGGCCTGCCCCGGACTACAAGGTGGGTCAGAAAGTGTGGTTGTCTACTCGGAACATCGGTGTGCCGGCTGAGAAACGCAAATTAACTAAGCGCTTCATCGGTCCCTACACCATCTCTTGTATTGTCAATCCTGTATCTGTGCGTTTGTCTCTCCCCCCTTCTATGCGCATCTGCCCCACCTTTCATGTCTCCCAGGTCAAGCCATACATCTCTGATCCTTTGTGCCCGCCCCCCACGGCCCCTGCCCCCCCGAGGATGATCGATGGCCATCCAGCTTGGGGGGTGACTGCCATCCTGGACGTGCGCCGGCGGGGCCGAGGTCTTCAGTACTTGGTGGACTGGGAGGGCTTTGGACCGGAGGATCGTTCTTGGATTCGCCCAGTGTTGATCCTGGATAAACAGTTGATCCGCGACTTTCATTGGGCGAATCCAGGTAGAATTGGGCAGGTGCCTGGAGGCACTGCTAGAGGGGGGAGTACTGTCGTGACGGCCGCTGGGCCGTCATCTGCCTCATCACCTCCAGCTGCGCATACACCGGCAGGTGCCAATCAGCGGCCTTTAAAGGCCGGCATCACTGACGGCTCGGCACGGAGTCATCTGTCGTCTTTGCCTGGAAATGAGCCAAGACCACGACCTCAAGCCAAGCTGAGAACTTCACGTCAGGATCGGTCACGTAAGAGATCTCTTCACTCATCATCCCCTAGCCTTCTCCCCTGTGCACAGGTGGACCTCCCTGGCGGCGGACCAGCCTCCCTGACCAACGGGGCATCGCCTCCTCCATCGCAGAGTTCCTCCTCACCCCCACAGCTACGGGCACCACGAGCACCACGTCGCACGGGCACTCGGAGCCAGGAGAACACATCCTTGGGCACATGCAAGTAAGCCTAACCATCTACAATTACCCGCCATCGTTGAACAGCTGTAATTGTTTATGCTTGTGTGTTCCAGGGTTGCTAGGTCGCCACCAGAACTGCTCAGCTCCTGTGACCAGACATCTATACTCGCACTCACTCACGCACTACACTCACTTTCACTTAATAAAGAATAATTGTCTATATCTGCTCGTGTCAGCGTCTGTCCCCTGGGTCCTGAAACATGTCAGTTTATGGCTTACAGCTCATGAAAACCCCAAATTCAGTTTCTCAAAAAATAGAATATACATAAAATTAATTAAAAAAGATTTTTAATAGAAATGTTGGCCAACTGTATGTATTGTAATGTCTGTAATTTCTCTCAAGCACCAGACAATTAGCTCTTCTTCAGAATGGCTTTATTTTATCACTCACAGGAGCAGAACAACACCTAAGCCCTAAATGGGTCACTGTTCTCGGCCGTCAACCACGCCAGCTCTCTAACCAGTTCGCTCACTTGTAGCCACTTCAACCATCACAACTCAACTTACGTACGGTCCGTATTTATGTACAACATTCGCTACATCTTAAAGGCACATGAATAACAGCAGAACTCATAACAATAATAGTGAACACGTTCCCAACCAATACAAATTCAAGGATCGTTACACTGCCCCCCCCAACACTAAGTTCCTCGTCCCCGACGGAACAACAAAGTCTCTGAAACGGGGTGGTAGTTTGCGCTGCCTCCATGATCGCCTGGGACCCCCAGCAGGCATAGGGGTTTCTGCAGTCTGGGGAACAGGGTCAGGAGAGGGGTGAACAGTCTCAGTGGTAAGTGGCGCAGTGGTTAGCACTGCGGCAGCACAGTTTACCCTTGGCCGGGGGATTGTGGGGATCGTGGGATCGTGGGTTCGATCCCAGCCCCCGACCAACAGTGATCTGTGTGGAGTTTGCATGTTCTCCCCGTGTTGCGTGGGTTTACTCCGGGATTTCTCCGGTTTCCTCCCACATGCCAAAAACATGCATGTTAGGTTAATTGGCTGTTCTAAATTGTCCCTAGATATCTGTTTCCTATAGGCCCTTAGAATAGAGGGTTAGTATTAATGAAAGCGCTTTGAGTGGTCTTTGTGACTAGAAAAGCGCTATATAAGTGCAGGTTAGTTAGTTAGTTAGTAAATGCATGAGAGTAGTAAGAGTGGAGGGGCAATTTGCTCGTGTCGGGGGGCTAGAGGGCTCTGTACTCAGGCAGGGGATAGAACAGGGGTCACCAACTAAAACTGCAAGAGGTCCAATAAGTCGGTCCTCCTCCCCAGCCGAGGTCCGAGCTTGGTGTGGGAGCCTTTAGGCACCTCATGATTCGATTATGATTCAGAACTCCCATTTGATTCTAAAACCATTCTAAATGCATCTTGATGCATTTTTTTTTTCGATTCAGGAATTTTCCCTCCCAGTGTGTGACAATTTGGTCCTTTTAAAGCAAAGTATTTGCAGTGACCTATGAATTTACTTCCAACAACTTTTATTAAAACAAATGGAAGAGAAATCTGGCATATGGACAAAATTATCTCAAAATGTGCTTTTAAAAACTGTCATCATTTCATGGACGCTCTTTCAGGAGACCACAGCTGTCTACAGACAGGCCACTATCATTTAACTTGCTTTCACACATTAGTTTATTAAGCTCATGTTTTTAGCTGTTTTTAGCTCTGTATTAATTTTTAAACAAAAAAATTAAAATGAATCCTTTGTTTAATTTTAAACAAAATTTGTAATTTAAAGTTTTATAATACAGGAGAACACTAAATGTGTTTGTTGACTCCAAATAAATAGGTCTGAAATTCTAAAATCCACAACTAAGATCCTAAAAATGTTTTCCAGGAGAACACAAACTAAATTGCATTACATTTTTTTTTTTTAAAAAAGATTAATATCTAAAAAAATAAAAATTTCAAAAAAAGTCCACCTCTATACAGTATTTTCAGTGTAGAAAAAACTGTTTCAAACTAAGACAAAAAAAAATCGGACAGAAAACATAATTCCGTACTACAGAATTCCTCCAACATTTCTTTTTTTTTTTTTTATCTCAACAGTAAACTGTATTAGATGGAGCTGTAACTTTGTGATTACAGGCAAAGGGGAGGTAGAATTTTTCCTGTTCAGTAACACACAGAGCTTTTACCGAGTTTTTAAGTGATATCGAAGGCTACAAAAAGGGCTTCCATAACCAGCGACCTCACCTCTGCATCCCAGCACGGACTGGGCAGAATAGAGGAAGGAGGACCCCGGTAAATTCATTCAGTTTCACAACAGTGCTTCATTTTGTGGATACAGACTTCACTTCCGCCCTCCAAAGAGAGCAGACGCTTTTCTTCCCAGCTCCGGCTCCTTATCTCTCTCCTTCCCTAACTGACTGGATCCCAGCTTGCTATTGTCTGTCTGCGTGTCTTTACTGCTGATTATCGAACGAAATTATGGATTTAATAAGCTGGGCGTTGAGCGCAATTGACACTGTTTTTTCAACGAGGAAAAATAGCCCGGAGGAGCTGATCTGTCCCGCAGGCACTGCTGCTGCGGGTTATCTGAAGGACACAAGTAATTGGAAACTCTTGTGCCTGTGTAATCTTTCTATTGAAGATATTGAAGATTTATACCTATTCGGGGCAATGGTCATCGGAATTCTACTGATTGGATTTGGGATTGTTCTGGTGTACCGCAAATTGAAGAAGATGGACGGAGCCTATCAAAAAGCGGACCCGGCGAGGCTCACCCATCAAATTGACCAACTGGGCAGGACTCTGACAGCGGCTAATGGAGAACTGTACAGGAAAATGGATTACATCACGATCACGCTGAGAGCCGTCCATGAATCGATTACAACGCCTGGCCATGAAGGATTTGAGCACTGAATCTGTAAGAGAATAGAAAGTTTTTTCTCTGAAGTCAGTGCTGTTCGACCTGTTTTGACGCCCTCAGCACCCAGTCCTCCAGATAATCTTCAGTATATTTGTTTTTCATAACATGGCGGGCAGCATTTGACTCTCAAGGACAGCCAGCTGTCTGGCAGACCATTCCATCTGCCGTGCCAAGGACACGTGCCTCTGCTCAGACGGTAGCCATAACATCTGCTGCGGGAAGAGACTTTTGTTGTCCTTAACTGATATCACTGTTTGCACTCAACACACTCACACACACTGACTCACTATACTGACTTGAAGATTCATTCACTCACTGCTCTCTTTGTGTCATTGTATGGATTCTATTGTCTGCTAATTGTGCATTGAGAGTTTTTTTCTTGTAATCGTAATATTGATCATATATGAACTGTATTCTGATAAACAATGTTTTTTTTCTCTCTCCTATTGTGTTTACCCCCCCTCTCCCCCATTGCTTCCTGTTCCCATTCTGCTGACAGGCGCCTCCATTGCTGCCGCGTCACTGAAAATGTCACCTATGTCGTTCTCAGTGTCAAGTCAAATCCCTCGTATATTTACCAGTTATTTACTTGTGAATGTACTTGGCAATAAATCTTTTTCTGATTCTGATTCTGATTCTGATTCTGATACAGACCTTAAAAAAAAGCAGTATGTCTGTCCGGGGTGGATGTCTTGGCTGTTGGCCTTTTGGCCTTGTATCCGAGGTGGGGGGGAGGGGGGCAGTGAACCGTGACTTTGCGACCTGCTGCATATATTCTGGAGTGGTTGGAGCCACAAAGTGAGAGTGCCGTTCTTGTGGGGGGGGGGGGGTGTCTGCAGTAGGACAGCGCCCAAGGGCTCGTGTCATAATCTGTCCGGGCAGTTGCCAGTTCAGCAGTTCAGTTCCACTTTTTTCCTATCAAAACAAAACCGTCTTCCTTTTTCCCAAATTGTATCAAAAGGCTTCGGGGTCTGGACAGAGGACTCTCAGGGTCTGAATCCAGACCGGAGTCCACCCATTGGTGGCCCCTGGGTTAGAAGAAGCTGTAGTGTCCATAATGTCCTGAACAAAACCAGGGGAGCATACCTGCCCCTCTGGAAAAGGGAGGGCACACGTCTATATGGTGCCAATCTGTCCCTGTGTAGAACCACTTTTCTGCTCCAAGGTGGTAACTGTACTCTGTAAACCACCTACCCCACTCTTTCCAGCACTCTGCAGGGCCCCACCCAATTACTGTCCAATTTGGGGCACCGTCCTTTCTTCCTCCTCGGACGGAATACCCAGACCAGCTCTCCAGCTTGTCCCTTGTGGGCCGTGCAGGTGTTGCAGCTGTGGCAGAAGTCATCTACGTCCCTTCTCTGCTGACCCCAGTAGAAACTCTGGCCGAGGCAACGAAGGGTCTTTGAAACACCAAAGTGGCCTGATCCCATCCCCCCATGGCAGGCTTCCAGCACTGCTGTCTTCAGCGATTTGGGTACCACAGCTTGCCACCTCTCCTCCCCTGTAGCAGGTTCCTTCCACGCCCACTGCAGCACACCATCGCTCTGGCACAGCATGTCGAACTTGGCCCACAGCCCTTTTGTGGCAACAGAGAGTCCAGTGACTCTTTCCCAAGGCAGTCTCTGCCCCTGTCCCAGCCATTGCAGCACCGGTTGTAGGTCGCCATCCTGCTCCTGCTGTGCCCTCCACTCAGCTGCAACCACCCACCACCCATGACATCCTACAGGAGATCTGCACTGCGCTCTTCTGAGTGAATTCTCTTTCTTTCATCTCTCTCTTCTCATAGTAGTGGCAGTCGACTGCAGCAGTCCGTTCGTCCTCTCCCATTGTAGAGTGTCTTGGATGCTCAATATGGGGGCTGGAAAGGTGAGGCGACTGATCGCAGGGTACCTGTGCTGGTGGAGGGGCAGGAGGCGGTGCTTGGCTCAGATTCACAGCGGCTGCCGGGTACATACTGCTCTCCGTGGTCGCAACAGCAGTGGTGGTGGTGGTGGGGCATGCAGATAGGAAGTGATGTAAGTGGCACACACTTCCCCCAAGGGAGGATGAGGCAGCCCTTACCCATGCTGAGTACTCCACCGATAGTTCGTAAGAAGTCCAATCCAAGGATGCAGGCATCCTGCACCTCAGCCACCCATGCAGTAAAGGGCACTGAAAGGTCTTCCACCCTAAATAGGAACTCCCCCCATCCTCAATGGGGGCCAGATCGCCGGTCACTGTTCTCAGCTGCACAGAGGTAGATTCAACAGCAGCCCCTGCGGGAAAAATGTCAGGCCGCACCACTGTAGCATTAGACCCAGTGTCCAGCAGGGCTGCACATGTGACACCCAACACAGTCACAGGAATGTGGCAAATGTTTCTAACATGAGTCCAGCCCACAGCGATTACGGTCCCTGGCCGTCGTGGCAATGGGGTATCAAATCAAATCAAATCAAATCAAATCAAACTTTATTGTCATATTGCTGTACATACAACTGTAGTGCAGGCAAGATGAAATTGCGTTTCTCTCGGCATCCATATAAGAAGCAGCATGATTAAGACACACTCCCACATAGCTCCACCCCCCCATCCATTCACACATCCCTGAGACATACTTGGGGAAAAAGAATAACTAACTATAATATGCAAAATGTCCATAGGTGCAGTAGTGTGTATGTGAGATTCCGGGTCAGCTGTTCAGCATCCTGACAGCTTGTGGGAGGAAGCTGTTGATCAGTCTGGTGGTTCTGCCTCTGATGCTCCGGAATCGTTTACCAGATGGAAGAAGTTCAAAGTGTTTATGCAGAGGGTGAGAACGGTCCTTGACAATGTTCAGTGCCCTGCTCCTACAACGGTTCTGAAAAAGTTCTTGGACAGAGGGGAGGGAGACTCCAATTACCCTCTCCGCCCCCTTGACTATCCTCTGCAGGGCTTTTTTGTCTGACATACTGCAGCTGGAGTACCATGTAGCAATGCAGTACGTCAGAACACTCTCCACCACACCTCTGTAGAAGGTCCTGAGGATGCAGATGGGGAGAGAGGCCTGTTTGAGTTTCCTCAAGAAGTGTAGTCTCTGCTGAGCTCGCTTCCTGATCTCCAAGGAATTCTTGCTCCAGGTCAGGTCCTGCGAGATCTGCACTCCGAGGAACTTGATGTTCTCTACTCTCTCCACTAAACGGCCGCCGATGCTGAGGGGGACGTGCTCAGGCTGTGACCGCCGGAAGTCGATAATCATCTCCTTTGTTTTGTCCACGTTGAGCACCAGATTGTTCTCCCTGCACCAGCCCTCCAGGTCTCTCACTTCTTCCCTGTACATTGATTCCTCATCCCTCTGAATAAGTCCCACCACCGTGGTGTCTTAGTGTACACAAACACAGATGCATATAAAGCGTTACCCCGCCCCCATCTCGGCCGTTCTGATCACATGTCCGTGATGCTGGTTCCTGCCTACAAACCTTTATTGAAGCGCAGCAGGCCAGCAGTGAAACAAATCAGGATTTTGCCAGAGAGTGCAACCTCTGCACTGCAAGACTGTTTTCATCACACAGACTGGAAGATCTTCAAAATAGCAGCCTCCCAGGAAGACAGGACAGATGTGGAGGAGTATGCTGATTCGGTCACCAGCTACATCACGAAGTGCACAGAGGATGTCACTACAGTGAAGACCATCACTATGCGGGGTAATCATAAGCCCTGGATGACTGCAGAGGTGCGCTCGCTGCTTAAAGCCAGAGATGCAGCGTTCAGAGCGAAGGACAGGATTGCCCTCCGCTCAGCCAGGTCTGCGCTTTCAAAGGGAATTAAGGCGGCAAAGCGCGCCTATGCGGAGAAAATCCAGGGACACCTCTGTGACACTAGGAACACCAAGCAGATGTGGCAGGGAGTTCGGACACTGACGGGCTTTAAGTCTAGGCAGGGGGTCGATGATGACGACGCTTCGCTTCCAGACAGGCTTAACGACTTCTTTGCACGTTTTGAAGCATCAAACTCGACAATCAGAGGGAGGGCCGGCCCACTCCCACCATCGGTCGGACCAGCTTTTACCATTAACACAGCGGACACACGGAGGACCCTATCCAGAATCAACCCACGCAAAGCTGCAGGTCCAGACAACATTCCGGGACGTGTGCTCCGAGACTGCGCGAGCGAGTTGGCGGATGTCCTGACTGACATTTATAACATCTCCCTGAGTCAGGCCATCGTTCCCAGATGCTTCAAGACCTCTATCATTGTACCGGTGGCAAAGAAACCAGTGGTGTCCTGTTTGAATGACTATCGTCCTGTTGCACTTACACCAATTGTGATGAAGTGTTTTGAACGGCTTGTCAAACCACACATCACAGCCTGCCTCCCTGCATCACACGACCCGCTCCAGTTTGCATATCGTTCAAACCGCTCCACGGAGGATGCTATAGTCACCACCCTACACTCTGTCATCACCCACCTGGACCAGAAAGACACCTACGCCAGACTCTATGCCAGACTAGTATGGGTGCTAATGTCATGGGCCCGCATCTCCCCATCTACACGGGCCCCTTGAAGTTTTCCTGCACAGAAGAGAGCCTGGGGCATTGCATGAGAAGGTGTCCTGATTGTCCACACCCCCAACATCTCTAAGCACGGCGGCGAGCAACTTGGGCAGCAGGTTGTACAACAGACACTCGAGCAGTGTCCTGCACCCCCTCGTCTCCCTAGTGCTGAGTGTCCGTCATCACTGCTGTCACTGTGGGTGTGTCCTCCAGCAGCTCATCCCCATTTAACAACTCTCTCTCCAGTGCTAACTCCAGGGCTTCACTCAGTGAGGCAGGGTGGGCTAGCTGCACATGGACACGCAGCTCTCTGGGACTGAGTGCCTGTAAGAATTGGTCTCTGGCAAGCTCTTTCTGCACTGCCAGCGGCATATCAGTATAGGCGCGTCTGCACAAGCGTTCAATCTCATTAGCCAGGATGTGGAGGGGCTCACCAGGGCGTCTGCGTCTGTTGTTGAATTCAGAACGCAGCAGAACAGGCTGTTTGTATTTCCCAAACTGCCTGTGAAGAGCCCCAACCAACGTGACATAGTTCTTTCTCTCTTCAGGACTCAGCAATAACAGGCATGCAGCTGCATCGTCAGTCAGGCACAGAGCTAGTTGCAACGCTTTGAGTTCATCAGACCAGCCAGCAACTTCAGCCAACAGTTCAAAGCTCTTCTTCAGGAAGGCTTTATTTTATCACTCACAGGAGCAGAACAACACCTAAGCCCTAAATGGGTCACTGTTCTCAGCCATCACCCACGCCAGCTCTCTAACCCAGTTCGCTCGCTTGTAGCCACCACAGCTGTCACAACAACTCAACTTACGTACAGACCGTATTTACGTACAACATTCGCTACATCTTAAAGGCACATTAGAAACAGCAGAACTCATAACAATAATAGTGAACATGTTCCCAACCAACACACATTCAAGGATTGTAACAATATGTACACACTCAATACTTGGTGTGTGCCTGCTTTTGCATGAATTACTGTATCAATGCAGTGTGGCGTGGAGGCGATCAGCCTGTGGTACTGCTGAGGTTTTATGAAAGCCCAGGTTGCTTTGGTAGCGGCCTTCAGTTCATCTGCATTGTTGGGTCTGGTGTCTTTCATCTTCTTCTTGACAATACTTTAGGTCAGGAGAGTTTGCTGGCCAATCAAACACAGTGACGCCATGGTCATGAAACCAGGTATTTGTACTTTTGGCAGTAGGGGCAGATGCGAAGTCCTAATGAAAAATGAAATCAGTATGTCCATAAAGCTTGTCAGCAGAGGGAAGCATAAAGTGCTCTAAAATTTCCTGCTAGACGGCTGTGCTGACTTTGGATTCAATAAAACACAGTGGACCAACACCAGCAAATGACATGGCTCCCCAAATCATCACTGACTGTGGAAACTTCACACTGGACCTTAAGCAACTTGGATTCTGTGCCTCTCCACTCTTCCTCCAGACTCTGGGACCTTGATTTACAAATGACAGGACTTGGCACCTGATTTGGGGAGCCATGCCATCTGCTGGTGTTGGTCTACTGTGTTTTATCAAGTCCAAAGTCAGCACAGCCAGGAAATTTTAAAGTACTTCATGCTTCCCTTTACTGACAAGCTTTTTGGAGATGCTGATTTTATCTTCCAGTAGGACTTGGCACCTGCCCACACTGCCTAGGGGACATATAGCTGGTTTAATGACTATGATATCACTGTGCTTGATTGTCCAGCAAACTCTCCTGACTTAAACCCCATAGAGAATCTATGGAGTACTGTCAAGAAGAAATGTGAGACACCAGACCCAACAATGCAGATGAGCTGAAGGCTGATATCAAAGCAAGCTGGGCTACCATAACACCTCAGCAGTACCACAGGCTGATCACCTCCATGACACGCTTCTGTGATGTAGTAATTCATGCAAAAGGAGTCCCAATCAAGTACTGAATGTGTACATGGACATACTTCTCAGATGGCCAACATCTCTATTAAAATTATTTTTCAAAAGTTAATTTTATGTAATATTTTAATTTTTTGAGAAACAGAATTTGGGGGTTTTTATGAGCTGTAAGCCATAATCATCAAAATTAAAAGAAATTAACACTTGAAATATATCGCTCTGTGTGTAATGAATCTACAGTGGTGTGAATAAGTGTTTGCCCCTTCCTGATTTCTCTTTTTTTATGTTTATCACAATTAAATGTTTCAGATCATCAAACAAATTTAAATATTAGACAAAAATAACACAAGTAAACACAAAATGCAGTTTTTAAATGAAGGTGTTTATTGTTAAGGGTAAAAAAATCCAAACCTACATGGCCCTGTGTGAAAAAGTGATCCCCCCCCACCCCCGTTAAAATATAAATTAACTGTGGTTTATCACATCTTTGGAAAGCTGAGTTCAATTTCTGTAGCTACACCCAGGCCTGATTACTGCCACACCTGTTCTCAATCAATAAATCACTTAAAGAGGGCCTGCCTGACAAAGTGAAGTAGACCAAAAGATCCTCAAAAGCTAGACATCATGTTGCGATCTAAAGAAATTCAGGAACAAATGAGAAACAACGTAACTGAGATCTATCAGTCTGGAAAAGGTTATAAAGCCATTTCTAAAGCTTTGGGACGCCAGCAAACCACAGTGAGAGCCATTATCCACAAATGGCGAAAACATGGAACAGTGGTGAACCTTCCCAGGAGTGGCCGGCCAACCAAAATTACCCCAAGAGCACAGTGACGACTCATCCAAGAGGTCACAAAAGACCCCACAACAACATCCAAAGAACTGCAGGCCTCACTTGCCTCAGTTAAGGTCAGTGTTCATGACTCCACCATAAGAAAGACACTGGGCAAAAATGGCCTGCATGGCAGAGTTCCAAGACGAAAACCACTGCTGAGCAAAAAGAACATAAAGGTTCATCTCAGTTTTGCCAGAAAACATATTGATGATCCCCAAGACTTTTGGGAAAATACTCTGTGGACTGATGAGACAAAAGCTGAACTTTTTGGAAGGTGTGTGTCCCATTACATCTGGCGTAAAAATAACACAGCATTTCAGAAAAGGAACACCATACCAACAGTAAAACATGGTGGTGGTAATGTGATGGTCTGGGGCTGTTTTGCTGCTTCAGGACCTGGAAGACTTGCTGTGGTAAATGGAACCATGAATTCTGCTGTCTACCAAAAAATCCTGAAGGAGAATGTCCGGCCATCTGTTTGTGACCTCAAGCTGAAGCACATTTGGGTTCTGCAGCAGGACAATGATCTAAAACACACCAGCAAGTCCACCTCTGAATGGCTTAATTAAAACAAAATGAAGACTTTGGAGTGGCCTAGTCAAAGTCCTGACCTGAATCCGATTGAGATGCTGTGGCATGACCTTAAAAAGGTGGTTCATGCTCGAGAACCCTCCAATGTGGCTGAATTACAACAATTCTGCAAAAATGAGTGGGTCAAAATTCCTCCACAGTGCTGTAAAAGACTCATTGTCAGTTATTGCAAACGCTTGATTGCAGTTGTTGCTGCTAAGGGTGGCCCAACCAGTAATTAGGTTTAGGGGGCAATCACTTTTTCACACAGGGCCATGTGGGTTTGGATTTTTTCCCCTTAATAATAAACACTTTAATTTAAAAAGTGCATTTTGTGTTTACTCGTGTTATCTTTGTCTAATATTTAAAATTGTTTGATGATCTGAAACATTTAAGTGTGACAAATATACAAAAAAAATGAGAAATCAGGAAGGGGCAAACACTTTTTCACACTACTGTATATATGAGTTTCATTTTTTAAATTAAATTACTGAACTAAATCAACTTTTCGATGATTTTCTAATTTATTGAGATGCACCTGTATTCTGTGATGCTTTGTTTTCAGCTTCTTGGCTCAGTGCAGAGGTAGAAGTTAATCTGATGTGATGTTTCCTGCTCAGCTGTGTCTCAGGTCCCTGATGGCTGGCCCCGGCAGGGAGAGATCAAGATCCAGAATCTGAGTGTACGCTATGATGCCACGCTGAAGCCTGTGCTCAAAAATGTCAATGCACATATCAGCCCTGGGCAGAAGGTAACACGCAAACACACAGACAGAAAAAAAGAAACCTACTGGGATCATGTAAAAATGTCACAGAGGCACCGTCAAAGAGATACAAATTAAAAGCTAACTGAATTAACAAACAGCTGAGATCAAAATTAACTTGGTTTGCAATTTATGTTTTTAGGAATGCTTCTAGTTGACAAACTTTCAGCTTTATGCAAAAAAAGAAACAGAAAGTATGCAAATAGACTGAAATGTTTGATTTGTTTTCTGAAATCAGCTGAAAATTTGTAAATTTTGAAAATAAACAATTTGGGGTTCAATAATGTCATGTCTGAGAGTATAAACAAATAGATGGCATATTTCTGTGAAAAAATAAATTCACAAAATATCCCAATACAGATATATGTGGGCAATGAATAAAATGATAAAAATGCTCCTTAAATTGTAGGCTGTAACAATTTTTGTGTGGTTATGCCCAATGTAAATGGTTAAAGATATTTTTTCCCCTTCAAACTAAAAAACTGCAGTAGTAAACGTCAAAATCAACTCACAAATGTTTTTGTTCGTTTTTGTGCTAGGATGGATGGATGGATGGATGGACTTTATTGATCCCAAACTGGGAAATTACAGTTTAATATAAATACATGTCAGTTTTCATTAATGTTATTTTACCCAGATCATGGGTAAATGAAAATGTGCAAATATGCCAGTATTACATAGAATTTGTTAATTTCTAAACATTATGGGACATATTACAACAACACAGTCCATAATCAGTTGTCATTGACGCAGAACGTGTTTATGGATAATCCAATCCAAAGTGCTCCTGCCCATCCCTTTAATGCACAGAGGCACATTATCTAAAGTGAACTCTGATCACGACCGCTTGTTTAAGATGGGTTTTGCGCTGGGCCAAAGGGCATGCATGTGAGCGAAAATGCATGCGATAGTAATGCTGCTTGGTAATAAAGAAGACATCAATCACAGTTATTTTAGAGAGAACAAACAGGTAAGAGATCATGCTGAGCTGACAAATAAGCTCAATGGTTTAATGTAGTGTGCACGGATGCAACACACAGATATAAATGAGTTTGAAACTTCAGGAAAAGAGGATGATCCCTGTGCAAACTTTCATAAAATGGAAGGCTCATTAACAGTGGTGCTGAAGTCGCTCCTGGCCCGTGAGGAGATGGAGTGCTCCCTCTCCTGTTGCTTTTGCTCCCTCATGTGGGCGTCTGCCAAGGTGTTGTGACTCTCTGTCTCAGTCCCTCCTGGAGAGGGAAGAAGATCCAGCACAGCGTCCCATCCACCACTGACCTCTGCCACAAAGTGAGCCCACTCTCAGCAGCCCCTCCCGGAGGCTGATAGATGGCAGTCAGGGTGCTCAAAGCTCAAGAACCCCAACCATAGGAGTGTGGTGCATGGGGCCTCCACCCAGCTGTAAAACTAGGGGTGCGTGGCCGCAGGCAGATGTGGACACATCTTCTGTCTCTCTGGGGAGTTACAGTGAAAAGTAAAACCCTGTTTGTTCATTCCTTCATTCCTCTAAAAATAAAGAATGAATGAATGAATGAATTTATTTATTTCGGATAGTACATTACAGGTTAAAAGAAACTGTATAATATAACAACAAGGTCAAATTAGACAAAGACTCCTTCTACTATACAATTCCACGTGAGTTATCCAAAATGGGTGATGGCTGAAGCCGCAGCTTATATTGCCCACCCATATTCCATCCAAGAATTCAAAGGAGAAAAAAGAGAAAACAAGACAAGAGCGATTACAATTTAAAACAAGGCTAAGACAAAATATGACTGAGAGAAAAAGAAAACTGAGCTAGTCTAAGTTAAGCGGTTACTATTCAAAAACAAATCTAAGACATAGTGTCACAGAGAAAAAAGAAAAACTAAGCTATAACACAACACAGGCTGGAAATGTCAATCCTTATGTGAGTTTACATGTCGTCTTGTAAATATGTTTGGAGTATTTCTTCCTTTAGTTTTTGTTTAAATTGTCCAAGCTTTGTTTCATTCGTGATGAAAAATGTATCGTCTCTCAGCCGTGATAAAAACGAAAATGTGGATAGAATAAAAATCTTCAGACTGACACCCCTGTGACACCCTGACTCCCCCTGTGTGCCACATCCACACCAAAATGCACACTTTTGGGATTCACCAATCTGTTAGTATCTTTAAATTTAGTATATAGTGGGGCAAAAGAGTATTTAGTCAGCCACCAATTGTGCAAGTTCTCCCACTTAAAAGATGAGAGAGGTCTCCAATTTTCATCATAGGTATACCTCAACTATGAGAGACAAAATCAGAAAAAAAATCCAGAAAATCACATTGAAGGATTTTTAATGAATTAATTGGTCAATTCCTCAGTAAAATAAGTATTTGGTCACCTACAAACAAGCAAGATTTCTGGCTCTCACAGACCTGTAACTTCTTCTTTAAGAGGTTCTTCTGTCCTCCACTCGTTACCTGTATTAATGGCACCTGTTTGAACTCGTTATCAGTATAAAAGACACCTGTCCACAATCTCAAACAGTCAGACTCCAAACTCCACTATGGCCAAGACCAAAGAGCTGTCAAAGGACACCAGAAACAAAATTGTAGACCTGCACCAGGCTGGGAAGACTGAATCTGCAATAGGTAAGCAGCTTGGTGTGAAGAAATCAACTGTGGGAGCTTGTCGTGTTTGGAGGAGAAAGAATGCTGAGTTTCATCCAAAGAACACCATACCTACTGTGAAGCATGGGGGTGGAAACATCATGCTTTGGGGCTGTTTTTCTGCAAAGGGACCAGGACGACTGATCCGTGTAAAGGAAAGAATGAATGGGGCCATGTATCGTGAGATTTTGAGTGAAAACCTCCTTCCATCAGCAAGGGCATTGAAGATGAAACGTGGCTGGATCTTTCAGCATGACAATGATCCCAAACACACCACCCGGGCAACGAAGGAGTAGCTTTGTAAGAAGCATTTCAAGGTCCTGGAGTGGCCTAGCCAGTCTCCAGATCTCAACCCCATAGAAAATCTTTGGAGGGAGTTGAAAGTCTGTGTTGCCCAGCGACAGCCCCAAAACATCACTGCTCTAGAGGAGATCTGCATGGAGGAATGGGCCAAAATACCAGCAACAGTGTGTGAAAACCTTGTGAAGACTTACAGAAAACGTTTGACCTCTGTCATTGCCAACAAAGGGTATATAACAAAGTATTGAGATGAACTTTTGTTACTGACCCAATACTTATTTTCCACCATAATTTGCAAATAAATTCTTTAAAAATCAGACAATGTGATTTTCTGGATTTTTTTTTTCTCATTTTGTCTCTCATAGTTGAGGTATACCTATGATGAAAATTGGAGACCTCGCTCATCTTTTAAGTGGGAGAACTTGCACAATTGGTGGCTGACTAAATACTTTTTTGCCCCACTGTAGGTGCTAACAAAGAGCTTTGTGTAAATATTTAGCTGTTACTCTAACCATAGTTTTCACTAAATGGCTCTAAATTTTATTTGTCTAATTCAAGTATGAGTGTAAACCCTATAAATTTAGTAATTAGTTGATAAGGGTTTATACTTTGATTTAAGGCATAATTAAAATTATAACAGTCAAAAATAATTAAAAGCGGTATCATTTCATCAACATCCAAATCATATCAGATACAACATATACAATTCTAAACATCGCTGCTGGACTGCAGTGTTGCCGGGGCAGCGCACGTTTTCGCTATTCTGAAGAACAATGCAGTGGGGTGTCTTGAGCAAAGTGACAGAGATCTGTAAGGCTTATTTGGTTCAACTTAATGTTCCTTGTTAATATTATTTGTCTATTTTTAATTTTAATAGCGTGGTTTCTCTATATTTGAAACAGGATACAAAAGCTATGTAAACATTTGTTGTTGGTGATATTAGTAACGTTATTGTGTTTTAGGTGGGCATCTGTGGCAGGACGGGCAGTGGGAAATCCTCGTTCTCTCTGGCCTTCTTCCGCATGGTGGACATGTTTGAGGGTAAAATATGATATTAACACATCAGCAAACACTTTTCAGAATAAAAGACTTTTCAAATGCACTCAAAAGGTTTTCAAACACTAAAGAACATTTTGTGTTTATTTATGATATCGATAATGTTTTGCACCCTCTAAAGAAATTACTTGTGTCTTTGCCCCGCAGGGAGGATTGTGATTGATAACATCGACATCTCCAAGCTCCCTCTGCAGACCCTCCGGTCACGACTGTCGATAATCCTCCAGGACCCCTTCCTGTTCAGTGGAACAATACGGTAGAGTCTACTCTGCCAACAGGAGGGCTTATTAAAGCAGATTATTTAATAAAAGGAGAATACACAGAACATTTCCAGTTAAGGCTGGCACTTGGCAGACTGAGACACTTGAAACTCATGTGGAAAACACTAGGAGAGCTGATTAAACGTAAGAGGACATTCCAGTGAAAAAAGCCAGTGGAGAGGTTTATTTTTAGACGTTAGAAGCACCATCCATGGAAGTCCCATCATGCTGGATGACAAGATAATGAGAAATAAAAAAAAAAAAATAGATGATGCTGTCAGACTGTAGTTGGGGTGTTTCAGTCAGTCAAAATATGTAAAAAATACATATTTGGTGCTTCAGTTTAGCTCACAGTTGAGCAGTTTGAGATACTGAACTGGTTCACAGGCTTTAGTCCATTTATTAAAGTACTCAATACATAATCATCAGAGAGCTTCAAATACATCAGGGTGAAATTGGGTAGAGAGGAGGAGGAGGGGGGGTATATTTAGTTAAATAAATTGTTTTTATATCGCTCTAATTCACCTCAGTAGTCATCTGAAGGTACTTCATGTTGTAAGATTTGACCCTGCAGCATGTTAGATCAGGAATGTCCAGCCATATGTCATGGACAGTCGAGATCCTACACGTTTTTTTCTCAGCCAGCCACTAGAGGAGGGGTTTTCACTGATTGTGAATCAGTGGGAAGGAATTCAGTCAAATCACCCATTCCTGGCTGGGAAAAAAACCTACAGGGTCTTGGCCCTTCGTGGCAAATAGTTGGACATCCCTGTTTTAGATTATATGACAGTATGTTGCCATTTAAAGGTAATGTTGAAAATAAATATACATGTGCCATACATTTCAAAGTGTAATTTTATTCAAAAGTGTCAACAACCTGTGGCTCTTTTGTCATTAACCAGTGGCTTTAATTAAAACTGTTATGTGAGACTTTATCTGCTCACGGTATGTAAAGAAACAGAAGGCAGTCACAGAGCACATACCTCCACCAAGGCTCTGTCTTGCAATGTTAAAGAAAGTGGAAAAAGTGATCCAGAATCCGCGTCCTGGCTAGGATCACCTCCAAAATCTAATAGGTTCATCGGTTCCCCAAGGGCCACCTCTGGTGAACATTTCGTCAAAATCCATCCAGCAGTTTTTACGTAATCCTGACACGCATACATCCATCCATCTATTCATCTGTGATGTAGATAGGCGTTTTTAGTAGTTTTTACTTTCCATGGGTAATCCCTTTGTTATGCTGTGTGTGTTTTTGTCATTTGGTTGTTTACTGTCATGCTACTGTTATACTGCAATTTCCCAGTTTGGGATCAATAAAGCACATCTATCTATCTATCTGTCTGTCTATCTATCTATCTATCTACAAACAAACATTCTGAAAGTTAGGGCCTTGGTGGAGGTATGCACTCTCTCATCTGTGCTTTATGTATCTAGCACCTTGACATGACCTTCTTCTTGTGATAGGTGCTTTATAAATAAAGTTGAATTGAAAAAGTAGCAACTTTATTTTAAAAATCCATAAATTTACTGTACTTGAGTAAAGCGAAATGATTTTTCAAAACAAAAATTCTGATTCATGAATAAAAGTAGCAGATTAACAAGAAAAAAAGTTTAATTTTCATGAATAAAGTTTTAAATTTACAGAAAACTTGCAAATTTATGAGAAAAAAGTGACAAATTTAGGAGTAAAAAGTAGCAAATTCACAACAAAAATAAACAGATTTACAGTACATGATTAAAGCTTTAAATTTACTGTAAAAAAAATTGCATATTTAGAAGAAGAACGATGCAAATTTAGAGAAAAAAGCAAATTAACAAGAAAAAAATTCAAATGAACAAAGTTATGAATTGACATAAAAAAGCTGTAAATTTGAAAGAAGGTGTCAAATTTAGGAGCAAACACTTGCAAATGTTTGAGATGCAGATTTATAATAGTAGCCTATACTTGAAAATTTGGCAGCTAAAGATCTTAAATTTAAAAGCTCCAAATTCACATTCAAAACTTTAAAACTGCTACATGAAATGTCAGAAATTTATAAGAGAAAACTTTTGAATTTACATAAAATGCACAAATTTATAAGAGTAAACTTCACTTTCACATTAAAGAGGAAAAACCTCTCCTATACTAATGTTGATAGGTTAGTTTATTCTTGCTCAGCTAGTTTACTTTCAATTTAAGGCTCATATACAGTCATGTGAAAAAATTAGGATACCCCATTAAAAATTCAGTTCTTTATTAATAAATGTTCACATATCTATGTCTAACCTTGTTTTTGTTTTTATTTGCATTTTTTAACATTTATTTTAGCCATTTTAAGTGGGAATGAATGTGGGGCTGTCCTAAAAAAGATGGGGGGTATCCTAACGTATTCCTCACTATTTGTTTAGAATTATATTTTACAGAAAATTTGAAAAAAGTCTTTAATTCATCTTTAATTGTTTAGTTGTATTACATGAATCTCCCAGTATTTTACACACTGATATTAAATATCCATATGTCCAACTATGTTAAAAAACACACACACACACACACACACAGGCTTATACAGGGTATCCTATTTTTTTCATGTGCAAACTCCAACCCAGCCACAGGGGGTGCACAAGCCGATGTACTCCTAGTGCCGGTCCCAAGCCTGGGTAAATGGGGAGGGATGTGTCAGGAAGGGCATCTGACGTAAAACCTTTGCCAAATCAAACATGCGGATCATGAGGAAGTCTCATGACGAATGAGACTTTCATACCGGGTCAGTCGAGGCCCAGGTTAACAATGACCGCCACCGGTGCTGCTAACCGACAGAGTGCCAGTGGAAACTGGGCTATTGTTTGGTGAAGATCAAGGAGGAGGAGAAGGGGAAGGTGTGTTAGGAGGGAGAGAGAGAGAGAAAAGGTAGAAGTGTGGAGGTGAGAGTAGGGACATTAAATGTAGGGACTATGACTGGTAAAGGCAGAGAGTTGGCTGACATGATGGAGAGAAGGACGGTAGATATACTGTGTGTTCAAGAAACGAGATGGAAGGGAAGCAAAGCTGGGAGCATTGGAGGTGGATTTAAACTGTTCTACCATGGTGTAAATAGGAAGAGAAATGAAGTAGGAGTAATCTTGAAGGAAGAGTATGTGAAGAGTGTTTCGGAGGTAAAGAGGGAGTCAGACAGAATCATGAGTTTGAAGCTAGAAGTCAAAGGTGTGATGTGAATGTGTCGGTGCATATGCCCCACAAGTTGGATGTCAGGTAGAAGAGAAAGAGGAATTCTGAAGTAAGTTGGATGAAGTTGGTAGAGTATTCCCAGGGGGGAGAGAGTGGTGATTGGAGCAGACTTTAATTCAGGTTTTTCAGTCACGTGACCCGTGTGCCCAGCGATGCAGCAGGCGACCATACTGCCGGTCAAGCGCGACGCCTGCCAGGCTTGTTTACATAACAAAGATCGTGAGTGTTGCAAACTTCTGAGTCTTCTGGAAGTGTGGGACAGGTTAGCTGGTAGTTTATCACTATTTATCATGTCTGAACGTGAAGGAGGTCTGAGTGAACAGACCAAACACCTCTCTGGCATCGAATTGAAGCGGTATCAGGATAAAATAGCCATTCTAGGAGGCTGTGATCCTTACACTGCACCTGGCGTGTTGTTCTCCCCCATCACAGCTGAGGATGTCACACTGCCAGACTTTGAGTTCAGTGACTTGATGATTTACCTGATCGTGCACCCTTCACCATACAGTCTGGAGAATTTTGAGGCTCACAAGACCAAGCGAGACTCACAAGTGAGTGTACTCTGTGGGAGTCCAGCCTTTCCTGTCTATTGCAGCAATCCACATGTTTCTACGGTCAGGCTCTTGACTCAGTGCAGGAATCCTGTAGAAGCTCACATTCTCCTTCTGTCCACGCCTATTATGGCAGTGAACAGCACAACACGTCTCCGGCATGACGACAACGACAAAAACGGCGATGACAGGGCTTAGAAAACGTGTGAAAGTGGTTTGTTTACACAAGCTTGTGTACTATGCCCGCCAGCGCTTGACCGGCAGCATGGCAGCGCCGGCCTGTGACCTAGATCCGTGACGTCACATGAAAATCCCCTATAGACATGTAGGTGAAGGGAACAGAGGTGATGAAGAGGTCTTGGGTAGGTATAGCCTTAAGGAGAGAACTGTGGAAGGACAGATGGTTGTTGATTTTGCTAAAAGGATGGAAATGACTTTGGTGAACACATACTTTAAGAAAAGAGAGGAACATAGGATGACTTAAAAGAGTGGAGGAAGGTGTACACAGGTGGATTACATCTTATGCAGAAAAAGAAATCTGAAAGAGAGGGGGGAGACTGCAAGGTGGTGGCATGGGAGAATGTAGCTAGACAGCATCGGATGGTAGTCTGTAGGATGACTTTGCAAAGCAAGAAGAAGAAAACAGTGAAGGCTGAGCCAAAGATTAAGTGGGGGAAGTTACAGAAGGAAGAAAGTCACATAGAGTTCAGGAAGGAGTTGATACAGACTCTGGGTGGTAGGGAAGAATTACCAGATGACTGGGAAAGTACAGCAAAAGTATTGAGGGAAACGAGTAGAAAGTTATGTGTGTATCCAGTGGACAGAGGAAGGAAGACAAAGAAAAAGTGGGATAGTCAGGGAGATGAAGAAAGTAAACAGGAGTATTTGGGATCTAGATGCATGGCAAAGAGAGAGGTAGCAAAGGAAAAGGCATATAGTGAGTTGTATGAGAGGCTAAACACTAAGGAAGAAGAAAAAGACTTGTATTGATTGGGTAGACAGAGATCGAGCTGGAAAGGATGTGCAGCAGGTTAGGCTGATTAAGGACAGAAATAATAATGTACTAACAAATGAGAGTGTGTTGAGAAGGTGGAAGGACTACTTTGAAGAGCTGATGAATGAAGAAAATGAGAGCGAGAGGAGAATGGATGAAGGAAGGATGGTGAACAAGGAAGTCCCGAGGATTAGCAAGGCGGAAGTCAGGGCAGCTTTGAAGAGGATTCATTCATCTTCTTCCACTTAATCCTTTTCGGGGGGGGGGGGGGGGGTGGCTGGAGCCTATCCCAGCATCTTTTGGGCGAGAGGCAGGGTACACCCTGGACAGATCGTCAGTCCATCGCAGGGCCAACACAGAGAGACAGACAACCATTCACTCTCACAGTCATACCTAAGGACAATTTAGAATCCCCAGTTTAATGCCAATTAACCTAACTTGCATGTTTTTGGCTTGTGGGAGGAAACCGGAGAAATCCCGGAGTAAAGCCACGCAGACACGGGGAGAACATGCAAACTCCACACAGATCACTGTTGGTCAGGGGCTGGGATCGAACCCAGGATCCCCCAGCCAAGGGTGAGTTGCTGTGCTGCCGCAGTGCTAACCAAAGGTGGTTGGTCCAGATGACATACCTGTGGAGGTATGAAAATGTTTAGGAGAGATGGCAGTGGACTTTTTAACCAGATTGCTTAACACAATCTTGGAGAGTGAGAGGATGCCTGAGGAGTTTGAAGGAGTTTTTCCTCTCCACTGACACCAAGTGCTTTCTCACAGGGGATCGCCTGATTGCTTGAGTCTTTCTGCAATTGTAGGGGTTTTCCCTACAGTTGAAAGTGCTATGAGATGACTGTTGTTGTGAAATGGCACTATATAAATGAAGATGAATTGAGTCGAGAAGAAGTGTTTTGGTACCAGTTTTCAAGAACAAAGTTGGTGCTCAGAGCTGTAGTAACTACAGAGGCATAAAGTTGATCAGTCACACTATGAAGATATGGGAAAGAATTGTTGAAGCCAGGTTAAGAGGAGAGGTGACAATCAGTGAGCAGCAGTGCAGTTTCATTCCAAGAAAGAGTACTACAGACACAATGTTTGTTCTAAGGGTGTTGATGGAGAAGTATAGAGAAGGTCAGAAGGAGGTACACTGTGCTTTTGTGGATCTAGAGCAGGGATGTCCAATCATGTGCCATGGAGGGCCAAGACCCTGCAGGCTTTACATCCAACCAGTGTCTTCAACAGCAGATTTCACTGAATTTCTTTCCACTGATTCCTGATGAGTGAAACTACCTGCTGAAGAGACTGGGTAGAAGAGCAAACCTGCAGGGTCTTGGCCTTCCATGGCACATAATTAGACACCCCTGATCGAGAGAAAGCATATGATAGGGTGCCAAGAGAGGAAGTGTGGTACTGTATGAGAAAGTCAGGAATGGCAGAGAAGTATGTGAGGGTGGTGCAGGACATGTATGAAGACAGCGAGGCAATGGTGAGGGTGCTGTAGGAGTGACGGATGGGTTTAAGGTGGGGGTGGGATTACATCAGGGATCAGCTCTGAGCCCCTTCTTGTTTGCCATGGTGATGGACAGGCTGACAGATGAGGTCAGGCAGGAATCTCTGTGGACCATGATGTTTGCAGACGACATTGTGATCTGTAGTGAGAGTAGGGAGCAGGTGGAAGAGAACCTGGAGAGGTGGAGGTATGCTCTGGAGAGAAGAGGAATGAAAGTCAGTAGAAGCAAGACAGAATACATGAGTGTGAATCAGAGGGAGGCAGGTGTAACGGTGAAGATGCAAAGAGTCGAGGTAGTGAAAGTAGATGAGTTTAAATACCTGGGGTCAACCATCCAAAGCAGTGGAAAATACACAACAGTGGTGAAGAAGAGAGTGCAGACAGGGTGGAGTGGGTGGAGGCGAGTGTCAGGAGTGATTTGTGACAGATGGGTAGCAGTGGGAGTGAAAGGGAAGATTTACAAGATGGTAGTGAGACCTGCTATGATGTATGGTTTGGAGATGGTGGCACTGACAAAAAGACAGGAGATGGAGCTAGAGGTGGCAGAGTTGAAGATGCTAAGATTCTCATTGGGAGTGACTCGGAGGGACAAGATTAGAAATGAGTATATCGGAGGGACAGCTCAAGTTGAGCAGTTTGGAGACAAAGTAAGAGAGGCAAGACTGAGATGGTTTGGACATGTGCAGAGGAGGGATAGTGGATATATATAGATGGAGCTGACAGGCAGGAAATAAAGAGGAAGACCACAGAGAAGATTCATGGATGTAGTGAAGGAGGACATTGAGAGGGTTGGTGTTACAGAGGAAGATGCAAGGGACAGGGTGAGATGGAGACAGATGATCCACTGTGGCGACCCCTAAAGGGAGCAGCCCAAAGAAGAAGATGAAGAATATGCATGCAAACACCATGTTATTGTTTTGTTTTTTTTCAGTCACCAGCCAACAAAGCTCCCTGTGATTGACAATTGGGACTCGGGCTGTAAACTGTGCCACTTGTCTTTTCAGTGTTCCTACCAGAAACAGGAAAGTTACATAATACGGCTTTAAATGTGAGCTAACATCAACTTGTATTAATCACGACTTTGAATGTGCTCTTTTAAAACAGATGTGTTAAAAACAACACAACTGTGTGTCAAGATAAGGACGACACATCATGTGTCAATTTTGACACAGTTCTTGTGTTAACATATTTGACACATCTGTCTTAAGAGTGTAGCCTGTGTCAATGTTTTTGTGTTTAGGTTTAACCTGGACCCTGAGATGAAGGCAACTGATGAGATGCTGTGGGAAGCTCTGGAGATCGCTCAGCTCAAGCATGTTGTTAAAACTCTTCCAGGAGGCCTAGGTGAGAGCAGCATTTATCATGACACAAAATGAGTCAAATATGTGCACGCTGATAGAAAAACGCTGCCCTCAGAGGTCATGTGCACCCTGTGATCTATCTGTTAGCCACTCCAGTGCTCCCATACAATACTATCAGATTACATGAGCCTTAATTTTTAACTCGCCATGGACGCCTTTTTTATGGACACTTTTTTATTCTGAGCTCACGTCAGGTCGTGGTTGTGTGACACTGGACACCTGACAGTTTATAGCCTGCAGTGGGACCCACAGTCAGATCAGATATTAGCCCACAGCCTCGTAAACTAACCTGAACTACCCTCGTGTTGAATGTTTGGTATGTGCATGTGCTGGGCCTCACTTTTAGCTCCTGCTGGTTTTCATTAAATTGCTCACTCCCCGTGTCTCTGTGACAGTCTGCAGTTTGTCGGGAGAAGAAGCAGGAAACACCTGCTACTTTGTGGAGTAACAAAGTGAAGCTCCTCTCACTTGATTTATTTCTGCTTCAGTTGCTGCCAATAGATTGTTGTGACAGCGACAGATGCGTGCGTGTCTGGCTGTGAGACACAGTGAATCCAAGCTACTCATGGCTATAGCTTATATTCACTGGAGCCAGATGTCTTGGACCGGATCCATCCGTTCATAAATCAGCCAATTGATTGGTCCGATTTTATTTCCTGATCTGTAAGTCAGGAAATAATGCAAATTTGTCCTTTGGTTTAGTTAAAGAAACAGAAAAGAGTACAGCATTGAGGGTGATCTGCATTATAGGCTGCAGTGTAGCGCAGTGAACCAAGAGGAGCCTTTATCACTGCAGTAATTACATAGTCATAAAAGTAATGGCACAGATGAGAAAATAAGACAGTGCCATAATTTTTTTTATGGAAAAAGGGATGTGCATTTCTTCTACGTTTGAAGGTCAAAAACAGATGTCTGAATGATGCTATGTCCAAATCTACAACATTTCAGTGCAACCAGTCCAGAAATCCACTCTGTGACAACTGGGACAGAAAAAGGATTTAAAACATCTTAGCAGCCTGATCAGAGATAGAAGTTTGATAGCACATAGGTGGAAATAAATAGTACATTTTACTGTATTGTTGATGCCAGGCATGAGTGCAGCTATCTTGAATTTTTTAAAAATTCTAACTTTTAATATGCCTTTCTTCTGTTAGTGATGGCCTAATGACCATAAACATACAAAGAACAAGAAGAGAGCACAAATCTCCAAGGGGTGTGTCTGTGTGTTAGCAGAATCACACAAAACAATCCCGCATGGATTTCCTCTCTGCTCTATCTTGCAATGTTAAAGAAAGTGAAAAACTGACCCAGAATTGGCATCCTTGCCCAGATCACTTCCAAAATCTGTAGCCAAATCATAAAAATAAAAAAAATTATGAAAAATGCTGGCAAAAACATACCTGCTTGGCAGAGGTATAATAACTTTATCCAATTACTAAATCACTATTTAACACTACAAACTTAAAAAAAATCTGAAGCCCAAGGCCCAGGTTGAATGCAGGGCCCTGCATATGTTCCCACTCTGCTCATGTATTAATCCTCTCTGATTTAACAGCGAGTTCATAAGACTCTTCATGAATAATGAACTAGAAGATGTTTGATCTGTGAAACATTTTGTTAGTTGTACTTTATTAATCCCAGAGGGACATTCACGGGCATCCACCTGGACGTGTGCCAGTCCCTTCACCATTTACTCCTAGGGCCACTTTGGGATCTCCACTAAACCCACGCAAGCATGGGGAGAACATGCAAATGCCACACAGATAGGCCCTGCTGGCAGATTTGAACCCACAACCTTCTAACTGTGAGGCAGTAGTGCTAACCACTACATCACCATGTTGCCTAAATTAAACACATCATTACTGGCAGAATGGGACATTTAATCATCCCTTGATCCTGGTATGGATGGCACCAAACTGCATTTGCATTACATGTAAATAATCAATAACTGGATTAAAATCTGATTTTTCTTTCACTTCTTTCACTGAATATGAAACGTTGTTTATGACATTTGTTCATTTGTCCATGTTCCCAAGAAACTTAATTATCTTTAACTCATCTCAGAAGTACAGCTTTTCCGCTTATTAACTTCTGCAGGATGCCTTTAATGTTTTTATATTAGATCCATTGTTGTGCTAATAATTTAGAAACAGAAACTCATGTATTTGTTCCATCCAGGTCATATTATTGTTCTTCTCTTTAAACCACTTCAGCTGAGTCAAAATGCTGCAGTCGGAGTCAAAACCAGAAAACATCTGACCGGTTTCAAAATCAATTCAGTGGCTCTCAGTTTATTTTCGTATCGATTTTAAAATGTTAATGATCACTTTAAGAGCCCTTGGAGGGTTAGCTCCACAATAGCTGCCTTCAGTTGTGTAAAGAGATTAGAGAGAGGAACGCCTTCTTTTTTCCCCCCAAAAAAATCATTGATTCCCCTATGTTCTTCTTTTAATTGTCTGTCAGTCATTTTGTAATTAGTTTTTAAAAGCCCCTGTTCAAACGCATTACTATAACTACAGTGAAAGTCTGTTTTTTTAATGGATTGATAAATCACTAGAGAGCAATTTGGTTCTTCAAGCATTTTTATGATGACCTTCACCATTCATAACACAGGGGGAAAAAAAAAGAGGGAAATCAATATGCTATTGATCTGTAGCAGCCAATTAATTGCACGCTCTCATTTAGCAAAAATAATTGCGCTGCTCCTTTGTGGCGTCACTATTTGCTCTTTAAAATCAGAACATGTTATTGCTGGGAATGAAAGTGCACCGTTATGAATATTGGCCTTGCAGTGTGTTTCGATTAGATCAAAATTATCCGAGCACCTGTTGGTGTTTTTCAGATGCCATGGTGACCGAGGGGGGAGAGAACTTCAGTCAGGGTCAGAGACAACTGTTCTGTCTGGCCAGGGCCTTCGTCAGGAAGAGCAGCATCCTCATCATGGACGAAGCCACGGCCTCCATCGACATGGCAACGGTCAGTGTGAGATGAGGCACTCGTTCAGGAAAGGGGTTGTGAAGAGGGCCAGTGAAAAGAGAATGAAGAGGAGGTGAAGGACACCAGAGGCGCAGAGGGAGAAGCAGATTGTACAATCCAATTTTCATTTGGAGGCAAGATGATGAAAAATGACGGAGAGGCAGAACCACTCGGCTCAGAGGCCCAATATGGTGACCTTGTTGCACTAGAGAAAAAAGATAAATGCGGGGAAATGTCTTCCAAAAGTGTAACCATGTTCTGTTTTTCAATGAATTAAATGTTTTCTTTCCTCAAACGTGAACACACCATCATAGACTGTAGCAGTCTGATACCTATGGCCGTAATTTTCTACTTTGATGCAGTGATGTAGCATTTATAACACTGGTCAACACCAAGTTTATTGTCTAAGTTTTTTTTAGCTGATTTAGGTCAGTTTTGATGTGCTGAATCCAAAAATCACATTGGTTTTGCTCAGTCAGGTCAAATTTTTGAATTATGGCCACATGCTGTTTTATACGTTTTTGTTTACATGTACGGGTATTTTTGCTTTATATGATGCAAAATTCTTTTTTATGTCTTGAAATTCTCTGAATTTTGAACAATGATGATGTAACATTCAATTTACATGTACCGTATTTTTTGGACTATAAGGCGCACTTAAAATCCTTTAATTTTCTCAAAAATCGACAGTGCGCTTTATAATCCGGTGTGCCTTATGTATTAATTCTGGTTGTGCTTACTGACCTTGAACCGATTTTATGTGGTACACGGCGCTCAAAAATCTGTCAAAAATGTTTTAGTACGACTTTGGTAAGCTACAAAGCCAAACCGCTTGATGGATTGTCGGAGCATTACGGTAGTCAGGAGCCTTGCGGAGTAATATGTGCTTCAACATAATGGCTGGATGGCTTTTTCCACAAATCTCCGTCCCTATTTATCTGCCACTCCATGCGCGCCCATCTCACCGATACTGTCAAAACCCAAGTGAAGCAAACTAATTCGGAGCTTGCCATCATTCCGGGTGGATTAACCAAAGAACTCCAACCGCTATATTGGTGTCAACAGGTCGTTCAAAGTTAAATTGCTAGCGAGTTACGCCACTATCTGCCAATGGATCGTGGATCGAAACTGCTCCTGTTTAGCTGGAATTAATATTCAAAAATGATATTTTCGGGACGAAAGAATTCAAGCGTCCCGGCATTTGTTTGCATTGTTTACTTCTCGGGGCTGCCGCCGGAGAGCGAGTCGTATCGTGTACCGAACGAGTATCCTGGCCACTATGGCGATGTAAACAGCCACGGACCAAAAAACGTACATTTGCTCGTGGAACAGGTCATTCACACTCGCAGACAATCATGCTATATGTGTCTATAATGACTATAGATAGGATTTTCTTTCCATGCACGCAAAAAAAAATTTAAAAAAAAATCCCAGATCCGACTTAGTCGATACCCAAAAGCCGATGGTGTATAGAACACGTATATTAGGATTTGTATGTGAAATTTCGGCATCGAAACTGCTCCCGTTTAGCTGTAATTAAATATTCAAAAATGGTATTTTTGGGACGAAAGAATTCAAGTGTCCCGGCATATGTTTACTTATCAGGGCTGCTGCCGGAGAGCGAGCCGTATCGAGTACCGAGCGAGTACCCAGCGAGTATCCTGGCCAATATGGCGATGAACAGCCACGGACTAAAAATGTTCCGCCTGCTCACGGAACAAGTCATTCACACTCGCAGACAACCGCGCTATATGTGTCTATAACGACTATAGGTAGGATTTTCTTTCCATGCACGCAAAAGTTTTTTTTTTTCCCGGCTCCGACTACCTCACTTTAATGCGCCTTATAATCCGGTGCACCTTATGTATGAAATTAGACCATCAAATAGACCATTCATTGATATTGCGCCTTATAATCCAGTGCACCTTATAGTCCCAAAAATACGGTACTTACCTTTATATAAAGGTAAGTACATGCACAGTACTAAGTAAGCACAGGTTTTTACTTAGCACCTGATCGAGAGAAACGGATGTCATTTTCGGATTCAGCAGTGCAAA
The DNA here is from genome assembly GCA_020510985.1 of Pholidichthys leucotaenia. NCBI lineage: Eukaryota > Metazoa > Chordata > Actinopteri > Cichliformes > Pholidichthyidae > Pholidichthys > Pholidichthys leucotaenia. The sequence continues at coordinate 139,952,116 of CM035840.1, read as the reverse complement.
ATTGTCTTAAATCAGTTGAAAAAACACAGACAACTTACAAAACAATTATTTTTGTAACCCTGTGTAATCACTCTGAAGTTTCTTCCTTCAGTGACCCACTTCTGCAGCTCAGTTTTAACCATCAACAAAATATCATCGTCTCCCTGCGCTGCTAAAACTCCCCATGTCAATCTAGTTCATAAATCTGTTTGTAAATTTACCTTACTATGAAGGCTGTTCATTAAAGATTTCCCCCAACTCATTTCCCGTGGACTGAGAGGAACCGAACTTGGCACAGTTATTAGTCTTTCTCTACATAGGTACCACCAAGGGTCACACACTTCTCACATCGCTTTATGCAGCTTTGGAGACCTCACCTGTTGAAGTCTGCAGGTTGCACCAGAAGTCACAGCTTGACCTCAGAAATCAGGGTTTCATTGTCTTGGAAGTTCTTGCCCTTCAAAAATAACTTCATGGTTGGAAAGAGGTGGAAGTCAGATGGTGCGAGGTCAGGAGAGGAAGGGGGGTGAGGAAAGATTTCACAGCCGTGGGACTGTTCATCTGTCTGGACAACATGTGAGTTGTGAACCAGGGCATTGTCTTGTAGGAGGCAGACACCTTTGGTCAGCATGCAGCGCATCTCGGTTTTGATTTACAACAATTTCTGCAGCAGTGAATCGTAGTAAGTCTCGGTAATTGTGGTACCCTTTGCCAGGAAATCCATCATCAGTATTCCATGCTGGTCCCAAAAGACCTTGCCCAGCAAGGGTTGGACATGTGTCTTCTTCAGAGGTGGTGAGTTATAATGCTTCCATTGCTTCGACTGGGTTTTAGTGTGTGGATCATAGTGATGGACCCATGTTTTATCCTTTATGATTAGTTTTTCGAAGAAGCCTCCTCATTTTCTTGGCACATGGCCAAAGAAACTCAGGAGCACGTGACTCGTTCCTGCTTTTGGAAGGGTGTGAGCAACTGAGGAATCCGTGAAGCAGACAACTTTGGCATATGCAAATGGTCATGGATGATTTTTTTTCCTCACAGACCACACACTGATCTTGCTATCTTGGGCTAGTTGGCAAAAGGTTATGCAATGATCCTCCAAGATGGTTGCCTCCAATTGCTGGATGGTGTCTTCATCAATGCTGCTCCGTGGTCACCCAGAAATGGGTACTGTTTCGACCTATGTCCAACCATACTTGAACTGCTAATGCCAGTGGTTGACTCATACAATGGTTCATCCTCCCCATAAGTCTCTTTCATCTCATTGAACATCTCCTGTGGTATGTGGCCTCTTAAGTACAGGAATCTGATGACCACTCTGCATTCAACTGGCTCCATTATCACACCTTACTGCACCTTAGCACCTATAAAAGAGAAACTTTTAGCAGTTTAGAGCTGTAAATTACCACATGACCTGTAGAGATATGTATTATTATGCAGTACATGTGTAATTTCAGCCTCCTACAGTAACTGGATATGGGTCAGGGGAAGTCTGTAATGAGCAGCCCTCTTAGGTAACGTTAAGAATTTAAACCATCCCCAAGAAAACATGCATGTATGTAAGACAGTTGCAGTTAGCTAGATAATATTATTGGTAGAAATGTCATATCGCTTGGTCAAGCACAAGCTGATACGTTCCATGATACTAATTTATGTATCATGTTAAACAGCATTGATGACAGCTAAAAAATTAATTATGCAACAGTAGTTAAAAGTACTGTACAAGTCAAAGTCAAAGTGCCTTTATTGTCATTCCATTGCTAATAAACAATGCAACAAAATTGAGATACATAGGAGTATTAGGGTACATAGGAGTACATAGGAGTGTTAGAGTGAATACACAGGAGTGTTAGGGTCACATAAAGGACTACAGCACAGTGTTCTTTGGTCTCAGACAGCACATGCTTCAGCGTGACTTCAGGATCAAATTCACTGACCAGCTGTCCCAATGTGCTGTTGGATCCAGTATGCACTCCCTCAGTCTTCATTTGTGTGTCCTTTCAGAAGTCCTAATGCATTATGCAGTGAAACAGAAATCATTTCCCTGTTACTGAAACCTGTCTTCAACCTACACAGGAAGTTTCCTAAAGGTCACATGCACTAATTGAAGTAGCTCGACTTGAAATGGCAACTTCATTCTCTCAAAACAAGAAAAACAAACTGTTTCCTATGAATATGGCTCCAATAGTGTTTTATAAAATTATAGTGCAGGATCTATCTGACATCTGTTTACTGGGCTTGTACATTACACTAATACTTAGGTATAGAGTCTACTATACTGTATATTGCACCTAATACAGTACATATATACAACAGTGCAGTGTAAGATTGTGCCATAAAAACTTTTTTCAGTACATTAGACAGCTTTTAATGGGGATATGATGCACTTTTTCCACATGTTGACACAGTTCCCACAGGTCTTAATGAAACGGGCAGCGTGGTGGTGCAGCGGTTAGCACTGTAGCCTAACAGCTAGAAAGCTCCATGTTCAAACCCCCAAGCTGGCTGGGGTAGGAACCTTTCTGTGTGGAGTTTGCATGTTCTCTCTGTGCTGTGTGGGTTTGCTCTGGGTTTACTCCCACAATCCAAAGACATGCATGTTAGGTTAATTAGTTATTCTAAATTGTCATTAGGTATCTGTCTCCTATAGGCCCTTAGAATAGAGGGTTAGTACTAGTGAAGCACTTTGAGTGGTCTATGAGACTAGAAAAAGTGCTATATAAGTACAGGTCCTTATCCCTAAATGTCTGCAACATGTTTTGGTCAAAATGGCTCGGGGTTTAACTAATGGAGCACGATTTTGACCTATCTTAACTCTGAATGAATGAATGAATGGGTAACTGCTAATGGCAGCTAATGCCATTGGTTCTTAGTCAGGCTATCATAAACTATAGTGAAATAAGCTAAAATAACATACACTCCTGAACAAAATCTTAAGACCAGGGGAAAAATTACAAGTATTTGCATTTTGTGCTGGTGGATCATAACCAGGTTGTAAGTAGAGCTTCAAAATGCAAAAAGAAGAAACAAGCACAAGAGACAAAAAATAGAAAGCAGGCAACTTATTGAAAACTGCATTTAAACTCAAACAGGCTGTTCATCAACTGATCAAAAGTTTAAGACCACAGACCAAAAAACAAAAACAGAACTAAGTGTCAAGAAAGAACTCAGTACTGAGTAGCTACTTACAGCCTGGTTATGAACCACCAACTTGAAATGCAAATACTCTTTAAGATTTTGATCAGGAGTGTATATGGTCAAGTACAGGGATGTCTAGTGAGGGTGGATAGAATATACAGAAGATAGCTTTAAGACCCAACATCCTTTAATTGAAAGTATAAACTGAAAATATTAAAAACACCATTACTTTGTGTTTAATTGATTATTATTGGTAGTTGTGGGGATGACCACAGGTATTGATCATGTTGGGTTTGGAGCGGTAACTGGGGATTTCTGCTGTAAGAGGAGTTTAAAAAAGAACCAGGAGAGGATGAAAGAGCTAAAATGGAATTTGGAGGAAATGACTGAGCGGGTTGAACGCCTGGGGGAGTTTCTGCAAATGGCTTCTTACTTAAAAGCCTTTCTTAAATGATCGGGCACAGAGTGTTGTGGTTCCAGCCTACAACGGTGCAGCAGAACTGCCCGCGAGGCAACCAAGTCGTGCCTTTAATCAGAGGAAGGATGATGGACAGGAGAGCCGACAGTTTGAAAAATAGCCTTCAAAACTGGATTAAAAAAATTTTTTTCTTTCACTACCATGCATGTTAACTGTGCAGAAGGTTGTCATTTTTCTTGCACTGTGTTTGATCCCACCTCCTGTCCCCTGTGCTTCCATCCCCCCACAGGAGAACATCCTGCAAAAAGTGGTGATGACTGCGTTTGCTGACCGCACAGTCGTTATCATAGCAGTGAGTATCCCGCTGTAGGCCTTTGCAGTAACACACACAGCTCTAGCACTAGCATTCCCCCCTTGGGAATGCTGACCTTCTCTGCGCTCTGCTGGTGCATCTCCTTTTAACTGCTGCAAAGCTGCAGGTACTTGATTAAACCCATTTAGGAAAGCAGACAGCTGACTCATATTCTCTCTGCTGATATAGCTGAACACGTGGAGGTTCAACTGCTGTAATTATTTTGGACGTTTGTCATAAAACAACTGCAGGCTTTTATTTCTTTCCCCAATCAAATGCAACAGCAACTTTAGTGCATGCAGCTGTGTTTTAAAGTGCTAAATTGGGCAAGTTTGGTTTTTGGGTAACCGTCACTGTGGGCTGCTCAGTGCAGTAATGATCCCCCCCCCCCCCCCCTTCCCCGGTGTCGTTGTAGCATCGCGTCCACACCATCCTGAATGCCGACCTGGTGATTGTGATGAAGCGGGGGATCATCCTGGAGCATGACAGACCCCAGGCCCTGCTGGACAAGGAGGACAGCGTCTTCGCCTCCTTTGTGCGAGCAGACAAGTAGCAGAAGAAGATGAAGGATGGACTAAAAGGAAGACATTCGAAGTGCAATTGATCCCATGGAATATATATATATATATTCTTTTTTTTATTTTTTAAATCATGTTGTATAATATTTGTACATATAAGAAATATTAATGCTTTGTTAATAAAATATAAATTATCATGACTACTGTTGCTGGTTGTTTTTTTTTAAGGGGTGATGTGTGAGATGAGAGTGAAATATGGGGCGGTGATGCACCTGTAAGCTGGTTGCTAACTGCCAATCAAATCTAGAAGAAGATTAGTCATAGCAGGGTTGCAGCTAATGATATATAAAAGATTGAGAAGGCTAATGGCCAGACAGACAAAATAGTGACCGTCTTAGTGGCTGCTTTGGGTGTCAGGCTGCAGCAGCTGGAGCCAAAACTGACATTAGAAAGTTATGCAGCTGCAAGCAAATAAAGCCTGAACGAGGGGAGACTGGCACACGTTAGACCTCAGCGGTGGACCTGCAGTGTTTGCTGGGGTCCAGCAGCCATGCTGGACTGTTTACAGCAGACTGCCATGTATTTAAACCCTTCCAGAATGCCTCCCCTGGCCTCTCATTGAAACTCACAGGAAGGGCACCACACTGGCAGCGTGGAGGTGGGTGGGGGGGGGGGGGGACCGGCCCCTCCACCTTAGCGCTCTCCCAGCTCACGTTACCCAGCTCGGCCGAAGCCTTGCAGTCAGCAGAGAGGGAGACGGACAGCTGTGCCACACGAGCCCCCTCAGCTAAACGCCATTAAACTCGCGACCACAGGCTCGTTAACATTTCGCCGATTTTCCCTTGCGCACGACGCCGCGGCACGCGCGTCCTGACCCCAACGCGCCGGCGGGCAGGCCGGGCGCACAGCGGGGCTGGGCGCGTCAGCGCGGTACCGCGACGCCCGGTCGCCCGGTGCTGTGAGTGACGGCGGCAGCTGCGGAGCTGGAAGGAGAGTTTTCTCATGGGACGGAGCTGTTGTGAAGCGCCCGATCTGGAGGCAACGTGAGGAGCGCGCGTACCCGCAGAAGGACCGAGCACAGCGAGACGACAAGACCGTCCCCGCTGCGCCCGGCTGCTGCCTGTGTAGACGCGCGCCGATCGGTGAGAAAAGGCTCGGCGAGGGAGGGAGCGCGCCGATTTGTGAGGAGTGCGCTGGCACCGGGCAGTGCCTTCAGAGCCAGACGGCCGCGGGTACGTAGTATGGGAGCGCTATGTTGTCCAGGAAGGGACTCATTCCTGAGGACTACGTGCTGACGCGTTTGGCTGAGGATGTCCTGCAGCCCAAGTTTAAGGCGAAATCGGGGAAGGCTCGGTTCGTCGCCAAGAACGGAGCCTGCAATGTAGCGCACACCAACATCCGAGAGCAGGGTCGCTTCTTGCAGGACGTGTTTACCACGCTGGTGGACTTAAAATGGCTCCACACGCTCATCATCTTCACCATGTCGTTCCTGTGCAGCTGGCTCCTCTTCGGGATGATCTGGTGGCTTGTGGCCTTTGCGCACGGCGACCTGGACGACCCGGGAGAGGACTTTATCCCGTGCGTAACGGACATCCACTCCTTCTCCTCAGCGTTCCTCTTTTCCATAGAGGTCCAGGTGACGATCGGCTTCGGCGGCCGGATGATCACGGAGGAATGCTTCTCTGCCATCATCATCCTGATCGTGCAGAACATCGTGGGGCTCGTCATCAACGCCATCATGCTCGGCTGCATCTTCATGAAAACCGCGCAGGCCAACAGGCGCGCGGAAACGCTCATTTTCAGCAAGCACGCGGTCGTCTCCGTCCGCAACAACAAACTGTGCTTCATGGTGCGCATCGGGGACCTGAGGAAAAGCATGATCATCAGCGCCACCGTGCGGATGCAGGTGGTGAGGAGAACCACCACCGAGGAGGGTGAGGTGGTGCCGCTGGACCAGATTGACATCCACATGGACAACCCGGTGGGTACCAACGGGATCTTCCTGGTGTCCCCCCTCATCATCTGCCACGTGATCGACAAGGACAGCCCCCTGTACGAGCTGTCCGCGCAAGAGCTGCAGCACGAGGACGTGGAGGTGATCGTGGTCTTGGAGGGGGTGGTGGAGACCACCGGGATCACCACGCAGGCCAGGACGTCCTACGTGTCGGAGGAGATCCTGTGGGGGCAGCGCTTCGTGTCGACCGTCTCCGAGGAGGACGGCATGTACGCAGTGGACTACTCCAAGTTCGGTAACACCGTGAAGGTCCCGACACCGACGTGCAGCGCCAAGAAGCTGGACGAGTTAGGGGGGATGGCCCTGTTCAAACTGACCGAGGGGCCCACCATGCGGGCCTCTGTGAGGAGGCGACGCGGCTCCACGGGGGCGCGCAGGTCCAGGGTGGAGAGTGTGAGAATCGGGGACAGTTGACCGCCTCAGATTCAAGATCTGCCGACAGCTGAATCAGGGGTCTGCAACCTGAGCCACGAGCCACTTAACCTGCCGACTGACTTGGCAGGAACAAAAGTTGCAAATTCACAAGGACAAAAAAAAAATGCAAATTCATCAGAAAGAGTTACAGTTGTATTTGCAGTCACAAATTTAAGAAAAAAAAACAGGAAAACGTCAATTTTGGTAGAAAAATCACATTCATGAGGAAAAAGATGAAAATTTACAAGAAAAAAAGTCCAATATTTATGTGAAAATGTCTCAGAATTACCAGAAAAGTTTCAAATTGAGAATATCAAAGTGAAAAAGGGAAAAGTCTCAAAATAAGTCTTAAATTTTCAATTAAGAAAAAAGTTACTAATTTACAGGAAAAGTCTTAAATGCAAGAGAAAATAATTTAAAAAAAGCAAATAGTGAAAATTCCACCAAGCATGCAGATATCCTTATTTCTCAGTTTTCGTTTGAAATGTGAGCACCTTACAGTTTGAGGAGCTGTAGTCCTACATATTTAAAAATAGAAAATTAAAGTCTCCCAATACAAATGTTGGCAGGCCAATTTATTCCAGATACTGGCTGTTTTACCTTCATTTTAAAGGTTCAAATGGGTTTTGCAGCTCCATGCATATTTTTTGGCCAAAAAATTTGCTCAAAATGACACTTTCCATCCTAGAGGCTGCTGATGCCCAAGTTAACCTATGCACTCATTAACGCTTCTGAGCTCAGGGTCAGAGTGAAAATGCACTGCGGTGGGATGCACTGATGTTAGGAGATGACTGCCAAGTCCTGCTGTCCTGTGGGAGTTGTGTTGTTTTTGTATTAAGAGTGACTGCATGTGTGTGATTTTAATACTGCATCTAACGTGTCATAGGTGAACAGGCATGAGCAGTGTAGTTTAGGGGAGTTTCAACAAGTCAGGGCTGCATTTCTACAGCTGATATAATGTAACCGAACATAAAGTGCAATAGTAGCATGACGCATTGATTATTTTTTGGTTTGTTTTGTAATTTCCATTTATGCTGATAAAATTTGCTGAAATACACTCATGTCTGCCCACATGATTTTTTTGATAAAATAAACATTTCTGTAGATCAAGGTGTTCTGTGAGTAACATTTAACATCAGCCAGCTGACATTAGTGTTATTACAGTAAATAAATGTAGAATGGAGATTTGATCACTATCTGCAACAACTGTGTTGTTTTACTTTCATGTCAACAGTGCAGAAGCTCCATGTTATTAAATGTCTTCAGAACAAAAACACTCCGTATAAAACTTGTCCTTCTATAGACATTTACTGTATGTGCAACCTTTAAGTAGTTATGATTCTTAGTAGGGATGCACAATATTAGATTTTTGGCCAGTGATCGATATGCCAGTATTTTCAAAATAGTTTTGCTGATATATGTACATATTTACATCTCCTTTGTCTTGCAGTGATGATTAACTGGCATTTAAAGACACAATCCCCCAAGAAAAATAAGACAATTACCTCAACTTAATATGAAAATACATGTTTTGGTTTGTTTTTTTTTAATACCCACTTTACACAGGGTTGGAGATCATTGAAAAATCTGGCCAATTTTTTATCCAACAATCTGCAGTGATCTCCACAATCGCCACGGCCTCCTCAACGTTGTGACTCTGTCCAAAACGGACAAGGATCTCCCAAACATCAAAAACTGGCCCAATCTCTCAACGAACTGTAAACTTCCCTTTAATAGTCTTGGTAGATACTGTTCCCATATTAGTTGGCCATTGGCAAACTTATTTTTGATAGTTTCATATCGGCTGACTGTTCTGGTGTCAGCTAAGAAATATGCATTAAAAAAACCAAACTAGAAAAGCACTCGGAGAGCGCAGACCTCCGCCAAGTACCTCAGTTCCCCCTAATATTGGGATTTTCCCCAAATATAATAGTCCTATTTATTTTAGCTATATTTTTAGATTCCTTGACCATCAAAACATACTTTTAGCAATTGGATTGACTTTGATATCTTTATTAGTTCAGTAGTTATTGACAAAAATCACTTTTTTGGTAATGGCGGTTTCTTCTGGATATAGCTCCATAGCTTTTGAAGATACAACAAATCCATTGGCACACTACTGATTCCTCAGTGTCTTGGCTATATTTTGGTGTTTGCTGTATGTTTATATCTTAATTTGTTACCTTACAGTGATGAAAATCCAAAGATCTCCTATTATTTCCTGTTCTGGATCACAGTATCCGAATTTTTTGCAGGATCCGGATCAGTCTTTGATATTTCCTAGAACCTACTGGGATCTTATCCTGTATTTTTTTGTCAAGCGTCTTGGCCATTTATTGTGGAGTTACATACACATATGCTAAAAATGGCCCTATCTCGCAATGATAAAGAATCCTTTAAAAAATTCCTGGATCCAGACGGTGAGCCGGATCACTCCCAAAATCTAATCATTTCTTCTGTGTCCCATTTCAGACTTGTCCTGAAAATTTCGTCAAAATCCGTTCATAACTTTTTGAGTTATGTTGGTAACAGACAGACAGACAAACAAACAAAAACAAACAAACCCCGGTAAAAATATTGTAGCGAACTCAATATGAGCACCCTACTTGGCTTGCCAAGTGGGTTGACCCTATTGGCGACACAGGTAGGGTGCGGGACTCCGGAGCGGGAGGCGTGAGTTCAAATCTCCCGGTGGGACGTCGCCATGTCGAGCAGCACGTTACACTGGTGTCAGAAGTGGGATCTCCTGTCCAAAGCAGTAATGGGGCGCTGACATCGGGACGATGTCGAGAACCAGAGGGGAGTAGTGTAGCGAACTCAATATGAGCACCCTACTTGGCGACACAGGTAGGGTGCGGGACTCCGGAGCGGGAGGCGTGAGTTCGAATCTCTCGGTGGGACGTCGCCATGTCGAGCAGCACGTTACAATATAACCTCCTTGGCGGAGGTAACAAACCCTGAAATACTTTTTTTTTTTTGTAATTTGAATTTTATTGGGTTTTCAATTTAGAAAATAAAACAGAGACAAACACAAAAAAAAAAAAAAAACCAAAGAAAAAAAAAAAAGGAAAAAAAAACCCACAAGTATACCCAGTGAGAGGATAAAACATTCCATTTCCACCCTAATACTCTTAAGATGATTAGCTTAATCTACTACACCTATAAAGGTAAGATAGGATCCCCACTTATTGTAGAAGCTGTCCATCCTGTCCAGAAGTTTATATGAAAGGCGTTGTAGTGCAGCAAGCTTGCCCAACTCCCTGAGCCATTGAGCTACGGGTGGGGCAGAGGAAGATTTCCAGTAAAAAGTGATCAACTTTCGGCCCAGCATCAAAGCAGTCTGGATCCACTCGGCATCAGAGATTGGGTCCTGAATCATTGATGGATCCCCAAGGACAAAAAGTCTCTGAGTAAATGGCACTTCTTGCTTAACAATTGTCATAATATGTCTATGGATCTGCAACCAAAAGTCCTGTATTACCGGACAACTCCAGATCATATGGATTAATGTCCCCCCCCCCCCTGTAGACATCTCCAGCAGCTTGAAGAGTGAGTGAGATTCGCTCTCAACATTTTACGAGGTGTCCAGTAAAATCGATTCAAAATTTTAAATTGAACAAGTCTGGTTTTCAATTCCCTAGACACTTTCTTCCCATTCTTTAAAATATTTGCCCATTCAACATCAGTAAATTGTGAATTCAAATCTTTTTCCCATACGTGTTTAAGGAATGTAGAATCTTTATTTGAGCTCTTAAGGAGCATTAAATAGAAATATGAGGCCTTAGATCTTTTGCCACAGGAACTCAAAGCCTGGATGAGCCAATCTACATCAGGAGGAGGGGTAGTTGTAGATCCAAAGACTTGACACAGCAGATGTCGAAGTTGTAAATATTTCCAAAACTGATTCTGTGGTAGTCCATACTGTGCCCGTAGAACATCAAATGATTTGAGAGCTCCCCCTTCATATAGATCTTTTAACATCAAGATGTCCTTTTTCACCCAGATTTTCCACATAAATGGGGATTTTCCAATATGGAGACTTGGGTTAAGCCAAATAGAAGCCATAGAATGAAGATGAGAGCTAAACTCTAGTATAGAAGCAACTCTCTTCCAAACGTATTGTAAAAAGGATATAATAGGATGCGACTGAAATTCAGGAGACAGTTTAACTGTGATTAGATGTACTAAGGGAAGAGGGCTGCTCAAATAACTCTCCAGATAAAACCAAGGGGGAGCTCTCTCAGGGGGGAGAGCCCAATGAATCAAATGTCTAAGACTAAAAGCGTAATGATATAAAACCAAATTTGGGACCCCCAAACCTCCTGAATCTATAGACTTCTGCAATCTTTTCAACTTTAATCTAGGGCGCTTACCATTCCATAAAAACTTATTGCACAACCTATCAAATTGTCGAAAATAACCAACTGGGATCCTAAGAGGAAGAGATTGCAGAAGGTAATTAAATCGGGGTGCACAAATCATCTTAATAACATTGACCTTGCCCCAGAGAGACAAAAAAAGAGGTGACCACCTTTCTATGTCTATTTTAAATTTTTCAAGCAAGGGTTCAAAATTAATCTGAATCAGATCTGATAAAATGTGAGGAAACAGGATGCCAAGATATTTAATTCCTAATTTTGGCCAAGAGAAGCCTATGTTTTGACCAAATGTAAACAGTATTTTAGGGCAATAAGATGTTAGAGGGAGAATTTCTGATTTTATCCAGTTAACTCTATAACCAGACAAACGTGAAAATTGGTTAATAATTTTAAGGAGAGCTGGAATTGATTTTTGAGGTTGTGTAATCAGTACCAATGCATCATCAGCATACAACATTATGGGTACTGCCATGGACCTGAATACCTGGAAAATTGCCGTCTTTGCGGATAGCAACAGCTAATGGTTCTAATGCCAAAGCAAAAAGCAAGGGACTTAAAGGGGAGCCCTGGCGCGTACCCCTATAAAGTCTAAAAGATTGTGATGTAACTCGATTTGATATCACTGAAGCTCTAGGTTCATTATATAGTAATTTAATCCAAGAAAGAAACTTTGAACCAAAACCAAAAGTCTCTAGAGTTGCAAAGAGATACTGCCACTCAACCCTGTCAAATGCTTTTTCAGCATCCAGGGAGAGGGCTGCCACTGGAGAGAGGTGTGCAATTGAGGGATCATTTTGAACTGACCATATGATATCAATAAATCGCCTAATATTGTCTGCCGCACCCCTGGAACGAATAAAACCCACCTGATCAGGATTTATAAGAGATATCATTACTTTATCTAATCTTAATGCCAAAATTTTGGAGAGAATTTTACAGTCACAGTTTATAAGACTAATTGGTCTATAATTCTTACATTCTAACGGATCTTTATTGCTTTTTAAAATAAGCGAAATGAAAGCCTCTGTTAAAGAAGGGGGCAAACGGCCTTGTTCAAAAGATTCCGCAAACATTTCTAAAAGTAAAGGAGAAAGCTCATCAACACAGGCCTTGTAAAATTCTGCAGTGAATCCATCAGGGCCCGGTGCCTTTCCAGTCGGGAGGCTCTTAATAACTTTCACAATTTCCTCTTTACTAATTGGGGCGTCAAGTAAGTCTATTTGTTCCTTCGTTAAGGAGGGCAAAGATAGGGATGACAAAAATGCATAGATCTCTTGAGATCCAGCCTCCATTTCAGAAGAATAAAGCGAAGTGTAAAATTCTCTGAAAGCACCATTAATTTCATTTAAGTCTGACACCAGAGTACCATCCTGTGTCCTAATAGCAGATATAGTACACTGAGCTTCTTTCATTTTAATATATCTAGCCAGCATTTTGCCAGCTTTATCCCCCTCCTCAAATTGTTTGTGCCTAAGACGAAATAGGGAAAATTCAACTTTTTGTGTTAGAATTGAATTCAGCTCATACTTAAGCTTCAGAAGGGGTGACAAATTTACTAAATTTGTGTCTTGTTTGAATGAAGTCTCTAATATAGCTATTCTCCTCTCCAAATCAATCTGTTTAGCAATGTTAGTTTTCTTTTTAAAAGATGCATATTGAATAATATGTCCTCTAATAAATGCCTTAAAGGCCTCCCAAGCAACCCTGGCAGAGGGAGCAGAATCTCAGTTTGTCTCAAGATATAAGGAGATCTCTGCTTTCAAAGAGGACACAAAATCTGGATTAAAAAGAAAGCTTGAATTAAGCCTCCATCTAGAATTTTTTTTCAACTGACAAGGTGGGATCATATGTAGAAAAACAGGGGCATGATCTGATAGTATTATGCTACCAATGAAGCTCGAATTTACAGAAGAAACAGAAAATTTTGACATTAAAAAATAATCAATCCTGGAAAAGACATTATGAACAGTGGAATAAAAAGTGTAATCCCTTGTGGACGGATTAAAAAGCCGCCAAACATCTACCAAACCAATTGCATTGCACATGTCTTTCAATATAGAGTCAGATTTAGATGAACGCTGTGAGGGGGTGCTCCGATCTAAAATGTTGTCCATGACCTGATTAAAATCCCCGCCTACTAAAATGGGATAATTACCCATTTCGCTTAATTCGTGTTCCAGTTGTGCGAAAAATGCACAATCAACTATATTTGGTGCATAAACATTAGCGAGTATCATCCTATGGCCCTGAATTTCTATAAGAATTATAAGGAGTCGTCCATCATCATCACTAACCTCTTTTAGACACTTGAACTGCAAATGTTTATGAATAAGGATTGCCACCCCCCTGCTCTGGCTATTACCGCAAGACGCAAACCCATGGCCCACCCAGTCCCGACAGAGTTTTTTAGATTCTGTTTTAGTGAGGTGGGTCTCTTGAAGCAATGCTACATCCACTTTTTTTGATTTAATAAACGCCAAAATTTTTTTCCTCTTAATTGGGTGGTTAAGGCCTTTAACATTCCAAGTAATGAGGTTAAGAAAGCTCTGACAATTAGCCGACATCATAAACGGTACATATTACCATCCAAAAAATCCAGCAATTCTCCACCAAAAACCCCCTCACTGGGCAAAAGACAAACACAATAAAAATTAAAAATACAAAAAAAAAAAAAAAAAAAAAAAACGAAAACCACATAATCATAAAGTAACATAATCGGTGACCTGAAACCAATGTCACCCATCGGTGCACAAAAACCGCACTAACCAAAAAAAAGAAAATAAAAAACTCTAGGACCGTGACTGTGAACAGTGCAATAAACTTAGGGAGAGCCGCAACATCGCAGCAGCCTCATGCCTATAGACAATATAGCGTAGGCAAAAAAAAGGAACCTTACATTAATACTTAATCAAATCCTCAGTCAAAAATATATAACAAGTAAACATATAGCATATATTCATACCATTGTTCATCAATGTCTCACGGTAGTGAAAGAATCAGGTTCAATGCTTTTTTAGGGTCAGTGAACTCCTGTTTACCACTTGCCAACTTCACAATGAGAACTGCAGGATACCTGAGAGAGAATGCAATCTTCTTCTGGTGCAGCAGGTGTTTACACTGCTTGAACGCCGCTCTCATCTCGGATACTCGTCTGGAATAATCCGGGAAAATCATGATGTGATGACCATTCCAATCCAGCTTTCCCATCCTGCGTGCTGCCTCCACAATACGCTCCCTATCCTGGAAGCGCAGAAGTCGAATCAGGATAGCCCTGGGCGGCTGCCCGTCAGGTCTGCGTCCGGCGAGGCTCCGATGCGCACGGTCAATTTTCAGCCCTCCAGGGAACTCCATTTTCAGCAGATGTGGGATAGCTTTGCGCATGAAGGTAAGGGCATCTGATTTTTCACAATTTTCTGGAAAGCCGACAAAGCGTAGATTGTTTCGGCGTGATCTATTTTCTAAATCGTCCAGCTTCAAAAGTAAATCTTCTACCTGCGTCTGGGTTGCGGGGGGATTAGCATCCAGAGCTGTATTAGCATCCTCAAGAAAAGCGATGCGAGACTCCACATCTCCCAGCCGGGTAGCTAACTCCGTTAGCTTGGTGTCCACCGCCCTCATTGACGCCTCAATAGAGTTGAGTTTGGCGTCTTGCCTCTCCGATATTTCCTTCAACAGTGCAAAGATCTTAGAGATGTCCTCCGCCATTTGGTCTTTGGCAACACCTGCACCTGTTGAAGGTGGCGGAGAGGGAGGAGGGCTCGATGTGGTATCACCAGCTTTAGCCAGATTTTCCTTGCTAGCACCGGCTTTGGGGCGAAGATTAATTTTCTGTTGTTGCGTTGGCATACTAATCCTGTTCTCCACAAATCCAGTCTCGATGTAAAGTGTAGTAATAATAATAATTTCAGCTGAGGAAACAAGAGAAAAACGCCCTTGTAGAAGAAAAAAAAAGGCTGTCTGCACTGCGGTGCTCCTCACCTAAGCAGCCATCTTCACTGCCCGCGTCTCCGGATGGTCCAACCCTGAAATACTTTAAAATGTTTCAGTCCCGGACGTTTTCTGAATTTGCAGCTGTAGTCTACAGTAGTCCGTTTCAGGGCAAAGTCAATGGCAAACAACTGGGACACACCAAGAAAATATCAGCCACTGCCGATATCTAATGGCCAAAATCAGTCAATAAGGTAAATATCTGCTGATACCGATGTTAGACCAATATATTGATGCACCTCTAGATATTAGTAGTGACGCACTGTTAGATGTTGAATTATTGGTACCAGCCGATAGTCACCTTTGTTGACCAACATCGGCCTATCCCCAAAAGTTAAGGTTCACAATGGTAGTGGCTGATATTTTTCTGGTGTGTCCCAGTTATTTGCCATTGATTTGTGCCCTGAAACAGACAACAGTAGTCTACAGCTGCAAATTCAGAAAACATCTGGGACTGAACCATTTTAAAGTATTTCAGTTCATTTCATCTATAATGTATATTGCTTTGTCTCTCCGGCAGTAGAGCACTCAATGGATTAAACAGCTTTGATCTCTTACATCCCTGTGTTCCCTCTAGGTCACTCAGGTCTACAGACTGCTTTTAACCATCCCGAGGTCTAGACTTGCTCTCAGAGGAGATGGGGCCTTTACTGTTGCTGCCCCTATGTTATGGAATCATTGGCTCCGTCACTGCCCATTTATAAAGGTGATAGAGACAACATTCTGACCTCCTGGCCAGTAGGTATTGTTCTTACTCTTACACAGACTGGTTGGTAGAGACACATGACAACAGCCCAGTCATGCTATTGGCTGTAATGTGTTTTACCAGCCATACATATGAATCGGTGAATTCAAAAAGGGCCCAAGTCCACACTTTTTCAAAGGGGACTTGGGCCCTTTTTGAATTCACCAATTCATATGTAAACTTCAGCTAGAACATGGCTAGGTTAGGCTACTCATATTTCATATACATAGCTCACTTGTATCATTATAATAAAACAATTTATGTATCCTGTTATCACAATGCCAAAGGTGCTGTAAACCATTATAATTGCACAGAACATGGTACCTCCGTTTGCCATGAAAATGCTAGCCATGTCCTATCTAGGGTATCATATACAGTGGTGTGAAAAAGTATTTGCCCCCTTCCTGATTTCTCGTTTTTTTGTATGTTTGTCACACTTAAATGTTTCATATCAAATTTAAATATTAGACAAAGATAACACAAGTAAACACAAAATGCAGTTTTTAAATGAAGGTGTTTATTATTAAAGGTAAAAAAAATCCAAACCTACATGACCCTATGTGAAAAAGTGATTGCTCCCCCCGTTAAAACATAAATTAGCTGTGGTTTATCACATCTTCGGAAAGCCAAGTTCAATTTCTCTCGCCACACCCAGGCCTGATTACTGCAACACCTGTTCTCAATCAAGAAATCACAAATAGGACCTGCCTGACAAAGTGAAGTAGACCAAAAGATCCTCAAAAGCTAGACATCATGCTGCATTCCCAAGAAATTCATAAACAAATGACAAAGTAACTGAGATCCATCAGTCTGGAAAAGCTTATAAAGCCATTTCTAAAGCTTTGGGACTCCAGCGAACCACTGTGAGAGCCATTATCCACAAATGGCGAAAACATGGAACAGTGGTGAACCTTCCCAGGAGTGACCGGCCAACCAAAATTACCCCAAGAGCACAGCAATGACTCATCCAAGAGGTCACAAAAGACCCCACAACAACATCCAAAGAACTGCAGGCATCACTTGCCTCACTTAAAGGTCTGATGACACCATTTTGACATTTTTTAGCATGTTGTGTAAACCCAAAAGTCAATTGTTGATGATCAATATATTTACTACCGTGCCTGCGTAAACTAGTTATCATCAAAAAACCGCAGCCGCTGACTGGACTGTGGTGCCACCCACCGAATGAAGGGCGGCACCACCATGACGTAAGCGTGAGTGTTGTGTCGCAGGCTTAGATAAACAGCAGGCCATGAAAAACCACATCACACGCTTCAGCTCCAACAGTCATAAGCCTCCTCGTGCGCTTTTACGCAGGAGGAGTGCACGAGGAGGAGAAGGATTAATGGATTTAGGCGCAGCTTTGACCTGCTTTCTGTGATCGCATGCTGATGCTCGCCGGTCCGGCCATGTCCACTCTCTCATTATCACCAGCTGATTCAAACTCCCACTGACCATGTTTCCCGGTCCTTGCCCAGGTGCTTCTCATCACACCATCACCAGCAGTGCGTGTACTTAGCGGCCGTTTGCCAGTCACGCACTGCTGGTCCATAGTATTGTCATCTGTGCTGTCAGTCACTCCATGTTCGCTGTGGTTCTCGTGTGTCCTTGAAGCGATGTCGGCTTTGGGGCGCACCTGTGGCTAATACGTCTCTTCTCATTCATTCGTTGTGCGATGCCGGCTCCCGAACGCCATCAGTAAGTGTGTTTGTGTTTTTTGTACATCTTCACCTTTTTAGGAATTGTCTTTCTGTATTAAATGTGCTGTGGTGAACCCTTCCTTCACGTACAGTAAATCCTCCTTATTTCATCCTCCCTCTCCGTGCCCAGTGTAAGAGCGCAAGGAGAGTATTTGTGAATGAATTTACATACAGAATTCACCACAACACGTGTACTGAACATAAGAATGATGACAACAGTTCCCAAAGAGGTGAAGACTTACAAAAATAAACACTTACAGTTGTTACAGTTGGCGTTCGGGGCTGACATCGCCCAGCGAACATGGAGAGGAGACGTGTTAACCACGGTTGCGCCCCAGGGCCGACATCGCTTCAAGGGGCGCAACAGAACCACGGCTGTGTGGAGTGGCTAACACGTCGTGATCGTGTTGGCAATACTGGCTGGCTGACAACACGGCAGATGATGCACACAAAACATGAACAGCTGACTGTCAAAGAGAGAGGGCGCGTGATCGGACCGGTGAATCTTGGGACAGTGCCCACCTGAAAGTGGCTCTGCACATAAAACACGTACAAAACAAAAACAAGCACTCAAAATACATAATAAACCCAATGCCTGAGCCACAGAATACACTGCTATGATTTTATTGAAAAATCGGGTTTAAAATTATATTTATGAACAAATAATTTGTTGCAATATCTGTAACAAAAGCATAACACTCGGTGTTCCCCTGCCGTATGTTTGTTGCTGCTGCTGCAGCAGGCATGTGTGCCTCTCTACTGTCACACTCTGAGTCTGATTCACTAGGCATGATGCCCACTTGGCACGGGTCAAACCTATATGGTCTGATGCCCCCAGATTCTTCATTATCATCCCATTCTTCGGAACTATAATCATCTGAAGATTGGAATTGGTTTGTGTTGTACAGACTACATGTGCTGGAACCATGGTCAATGTTTTCTACCACTTCCATCCTGTGTGTACAACGGGCAGCCAAGTGCTGTGTTCTGTCGATGACGTTACAACATGGCTGGGGGGTTTTCCAGCCACTGACCTAATTGGTGACGTGGCGCTCATGAAAATGTTGGATACTCACGTGAAAAAAAGCCTCGTTTGACTTAGAACTGCACAGACCAACCTATTTTGTCATACTGTATTATGTGTTGAAAAATTAGATCAAGTCAAAAACGTGTCATCAGCACTTTAAGGTCAGTGTTCATGACTCCACCATAAGAAAGAGACTGGGCAAAAATGGCCTGCATGGCAGAGTCCCAAGACGAAAACCACTGCTGAGCAAAGAGAACATAAAGGCTCGTCTTTTTACCAGAAAACATCTTGATGATCCCCAAGACTTTTGGGAAAATATTCTATGGACTGACGAGACAGAAAAGGTGTGTGTCCCATTACATCTGGCGTAAAAGTGACACAGCATTTCAGAAAAGAACACCATACCAAACGTAAAATATGGTGGTGGTAGTGTGATGGTCTGGGGCTGTTTTGCTGCTCCAGGACCTGGAAGACTTGCCGTGGTAAATGGAACCATGAATTCTGCTGTCTACCAAAAAATCCTGAAGGAGAATGTCCGGCCGTCTGTTCGTGACCTCAAGCTGAAGCGCACTTGGGTTCTGCAGCAGGACAATGATCCAAAACACACCAGCAAGTCCACCTCTGAATGGCTTAAGAAAAACAAAATGAAGACTTTAGAGTGGCCTAGTCAAAGTTGACCTGAACCCAATTGAGATGCTGTGGCATGACCTTAAAAAGGCAGTTCATGCTTGAAAACCCTCCAATGTGGCTCAATTACAACAATTCTGTAAAGATGAGTGGGCCAAAATTCCTTCACAGTGCTGTAAAAGACTCATTGCCAGTTATCACAAACACGATTGCAGTTGTTGCTGCTAAGGGTGGCCCAACCAGTTATTAGGTTTAGGGGGCAATCACTGTTTCACACAGGGCCATGTAGGTTTGGATTTTTGTTTACCCTTAACAATAGATACCTTCATTTAAAAAGTGCATTTTGTGTTTACTTGTGTTATCTTTGTCTAATATTTAAATTTGTTTGATGATCTGAAACATTTAATTGTGACAAACATACATAAAAAAAAAGAAGAGAGAAATCAGGAAGGGGGCAAACACTTTTTCACACTACTGTATTAGCCATCAGTCAACTTAACTTAAGTATCAGCCCAAAATTTCAGAATTGTTGCATCCGTAATTCTTAGGCATTATGACACAAACTCAATCTTAGAACACATGAGACAGGGTGGCATTTCTCTCTTTTATTAAGATTATAATCCGCAGAGCTTAAAATATTAAATTGCTTTTAACTTAGTTAATAATTAAAATACATAAAAACGAGCCAGAACTGAGGAACCCTGCAAAAAGAGAAAAAAAGAAAAAAGAAAATAAATAAAAATGGAGAATTATCAATCCAATCCTCCTTCATAGAGAGGCTATATCTGACAGAACCCACTTGTGATTCTTTATACAGTAAAGTCCAAGCAGACTGTGCATTTCTATACAAATGTAAAGATATTGTTATCATTCTCAAACTGATTTTTCCTTTAATATCTTTGAAAAACAAATTTAAGGGGACTGGTAAAAAAAAAAAAAAAAAAAAGGTTAGTTTTATACTGGAACACTGGTGAGTGTTTAACAGCAGCACAGCTTCACCCACACCCCTCCCTCTGCATCTCTGAGCCTGCAGACATGACCTCATGTCTTTGTCCTTCTGTGCTGCTGGGGTAGGTGGGGACGGTGTTGATGGGCTGATGACCTGCTGCTGCAGAGTTTAACACCACCAGCACACAGCTCTAATTGACCTACTGTGGTGGAAACCAGTCTGTTCCACTATCTGATCAGATTAAACATCTAGCATACAATCTTTAAGTTTCCTCCTCTGTCTCTGCATGTTTGCTGCCCTCTACAGGTAAGCTCTGGGACTTTTTTTTTGACAGGTTCACTCAATAAATGTGACTCTACTTTAATAGATACCATCTGTAAGAGGGAGGGACTGAGCAGTCTCGTGAACAAGGGACAGAGAATGGAAAAAAAAAAAAAAAAAAAACATGAGAGGAAACTCTCTCTGGCAGCAGTGACAAATTCTTTCAGATCCTGAGTAGGAAGCGCTTTAATCATCCCCACACAAACAACCCAAAACAGTGATTGGCTAACATCGCCCCCATCAGGCAGTAACGCGGCTCCCTACTGGCCAGCGTGGTGGCCGTACGTCTGCAAGCCGCCAGCCCGGAGACGGGAAGGTCGAGCCTGCAGGTGAGCAGGGACGCCTCTTCTCCACACATAAACAACACTGTACAATAGTCGATCAAAGCAAAGCAGAGCCCCCTTCCTGTACTGTATGTTAGGCAGAGGAAGGTAAGGGTACACTTCACCCCTTCCCTAAAAAAAAAAAAAAAAATAAAAATCCAACCAAAAAAACCCCAAAATAAAACACAGACATAGTTTTTGTTCCTAGTTTAAATTGCAGAGAAGATGGGAGGGGTTTGCCTCTGGGAGGAACGCTCACGCCAATTCCTGCTGGCGTGACAAACCCCTCCCCACCACCCCAAACCACCCTCACAAAAAAACCCTCCCCTTTTTTTTTCCTTCCAGCTGGTTGGTTGGATTCGTAGCGAAATATAAGGGTAGTGGTAGGTCTCTTAAGTCCTGCTTGCACCGAGGAAGGGGGCCAGGCTGTCTTTCCTTCTCTCCTATCTGATCTCTCAACCCTGCTCATCTCTCCGTCACGTGGTTTTGTGAAGAAGGGGAGGACGCTGAGGCTGGGGCCGAGGGGGCTGGGGTTGGGGTGGGTGGGATGGGGGTGCAGAGGATTTCGGACAAGTCGTCCATGATACAGGTCTCCTTGGGGTCGACCAGGTTGAATTCCCTTACGAAAACGATGAAATGTGCATACAGAGTGTTCAGGTGGCCCTGCAGGTCCAGAGCCACGGTCTCTTTAAAGTGCGCCCAGTAGAGGTGAGCCAGCACGTGGAACAGGTACCGGCAGATCTTCTTTACCAACGACTCAAAGGAGTTGGGGAACTCTTTGCCTGGAGGATGAAGACAGAAAGGAGAAACCATTTATCAGCAAACATCATCACAAAGGAGGAAAAAAATGTGCATCTCACAAAGTATTACAATATTTATAAACACACTACTCACAAAAAGTTAGGGATATTCGGCTCTCGGGTGAAATTTCAGGATGCACCTAAAATGCACTGTAACCTTTATAGGTGAACTTAATTTGACCTTCTCTAACCTTTTGAATGCACATGTCCAATTGTTCAGTGTTTCAGTACTTTTTGCATAACTTGCTGTTCTCTAACAAGGTGCTTAACGGCAAAATTCACAACTAGGGATGAGCTGATCCAATCCGCCGTATCATATCAGGTTCGATCCAGGCAAAATGGCCGGATCGGCACTGGTAAGGAATAAAAGTAATTTACCAATCCGATACATTGATAATAATAAAATGAAGGTGCGATATGTTCTCAGCCGCGCTACGCACGGCTTCTGTAAACAGAGGCAACGAGTGTCACCTCACTGGAGCCTGTCTGTGGGACTCATCTCAGTATGCTGCTGTGTGGTACCAGCATTTACAATTTTACACCACCAACTTGATAAAACACTTGCAAAAGTATCATAGCAAAGAAGTATGCTGAATTCTGTCAAGAACCGAGCAGAAGGACGTGTGTCACGCAGCAGCAGTTGCTGCAGTGCTGCTTCCCCGCTCAGGAGGCTGGAGAGCCACAAGAAATGAAACCTAAAAAGAGCGAAACTGAAAGTAAAAACCAGACTGAAGCGTACCTTTCCAGGGAGAATCTTACAGCTGATGAGAGGTTAGGTGACAGAAACATAAATAACAAATTATTTTTTTGTATTTTGTATACTTTATTAATCCCAGAGGGTGCAAGGCTACATGAACATGAAATGGGAACAGGAATGACTTCAAAATAAAAGCAAACTTAAAAACTAACAATTAACAGAGAATAATATCAAACACTACTACATAAGCCGAGGACCAGGAGAATACTTATAATAATAATAATTGATGACAAAAATACCACTTAAAGGGTTAGTTCTTTTATTTTCAGATCTACAGCATTTTTTACTTCATGCATAAAGTGGCACTTTGAATTTCATCTGAATGTTTACTTAAATATTCAGCTTCAAAGTTTTCTATAAACTTGGACTTAAAACTTCAGAATGCGTGTTTACATGGTGCTGATCAGCGAAATGCTGCCAATGTTGCAAAGTTTAAAATAAAAAAAGCAGCAGTGTTGCTGAACTGAGTCAAATTTGTAATATATTCTTTGACTTTTAGATTTCTGTTTTTATACAAGTACAAAATGCCACTAGTCATTAACCCCTTGCACTCCGGTCAATTTCCCTAAAAACTCCAAAAAATAACGTGCCCAAAGTAAATCGAAAGCTGTTCTTCAACCCTTTGCAGCATCTTCATGGGGTTGGTCTCATTTAAAAGAAAACACTTTGAATTTTTTGGCAAAACAGTCATAATCTCTCTAAGTGCTCTGGCCACTGAGTTACAGTCATCTAAACATACTGAACTTGAAGAAAATAAATTTGGCCTGGGTGTTTTTTTGGATACAAATGCTTGCAAATAACAGCTTCAGATCCGGGCTGGAAAATGCAACAGAAATGTAGAACCAAGTGTTATCCAGCTGAGGTCAAAATTTTGTAACAATACCACAAAAAATGAATATATTACACAGCTTTTTCCTCAGGTAGTTCCCAGGCGTTTTTGAACTGTGCCAAATGGCAGAGTTTGGAAAATCGTCTGTAATTTTTGAATGATTCAATATAGAAGCTTCATCTTGGGCTCTAATGAAAGGTGACACTCAGGGCTGTGTGTGTGCGTGTGTGTGGGGGGGTTGTCCCCCCCCCCTCGCTACAGAGGACGGACATCGGCCATCGCTACATGACGGAATAGACTCATGTGGCGACAGCGGCGCAGTCACCGTGGCTTCCCCCCCCTCGCTACAGAAGAGTAGCGGGGGAGGGGGGCACGTTCACGGTCTGGACGCAGCGCACGACCCGTGTACCGTGGCGCACGAACTTCAGACTTCGTGCACCGCACAGTTGTAATTTACCGATCGGTCAAAAGTCATTTTTGATTACAATTTTCAGGGATAAAGAATAATTTAGCTTATAACACCTTACCTCTTCACAGCAGTGTCCTGGCGAACTTCTCTTCCTCATTGTCAGACAAACACGACGCTGGTCCGCTCGTGGTTCTGGTCTTGCGACCCGGTCAAAACATAATTCCATGATTGCAGTTTTGGCGAATGATTTACGACCTTCGTCGTCGGCCTCCGTCGGTCTATGATGACCATGGAAGAGAATCCTAAACGTCTATTCTGCTCGAATAAAAAAAAAAGAAAAAAAAAAGCACCACCTGTGACTGAAGAGGCCGATGTGCGAATGGCTGTCCCTGTCACACAGGTAGCACTTGTGGGTGGTCTCCGTGCTGCTGGGTCTGTGATGGTTCTTCCTGCGGGTCCTTTTTCATCTGCTGCAGCAGTCCGTCTTCATCCAGCCTTACAAAAAACAGCTCGCGAACTTCTCTGCTTCAATTGGCTCACTGCATTCACAGCTTTGGTAGGCAGGTCCTTCTTGCTAGGTTTTCAGTCATTGGTTCTTCAAGGTTTCAGAAACCCAATTCAAGGCTCTTATTAGTCGAATGAGAGGTCAATCAGATGAACTAATCTGTTCGCGGCTGTGTCTGCAGCTTTTATTTTCAGTGCGTGCTTGGACGCAGTTCCATCATGCGTCCTAGAGTGCACGAGGGCACACAAGAGCGCCCTCGTGCGCTCTGGAACGCAGAGACTTGCCCGCCCGCGGTACAACGGAGTGCAAGAGGTTAACAAAGTATGTTCTGTACTTTTATTGTTTTAAATAAGAGAGACAGTATCAGGTTTGGATCAGCATCGGCCGATACTCAAAGTCACCGTATCGGTATCAGTCTTGAAAAAGTGGTACCAGCTCATCCCTATTCACAACAGGTGCTTGATCCGTGAATGGACCAATAAGTTTTCTGGTTCAATTAGAATTGGTATTTAAACAGTCATCATCATGCTGTTCACATTTTGACATCACGAGACCAAGACGACACCTAACAGCTGATCAACAGTACCTCGCCATTGCGAGGCTTCAAACAGGATGTTCTCAAAGGGGAGTGGCCACTGAGCTTAGAGTGTCACAGAGTGTCATCAGCAGGTTGCAACAGAGATAGAAAGAGACTAGAAGAGTTACAGAAAGGCATAGAAGTGGACATCCTTTGGCCACATCCCACGCTGATGACCGCTTCATTGTGAACAGTGCCCTGCGAAACCGGATATGAATGCCACTCAACTCCAGGCACATTTAAGGGAGGTGAGGCACCTAAGTGCCACGTCAGACCATTAGAAACCGTTTACCATGAGCATGGTTTGTGTGTTTGACGACCTGCAAGGGTACTTGACCACACCACCAGGCACAGGCGTCACCATCTTGCATGGCCAGGGAGCATTTATGTTGGACAAGGGACCAGTGGGCCTGAGTGCTGTTCTCTGATAAAAGTCGACTCATGCCGAGCAGAAATGATGGCCGCCAACAATGTTGGAGACCTCAAGGAGTGCGCTATGCATCAGCCATTGTTGTCACCAGACGAGCCTTTGATGGTGGTGGTGATACAGTCTTGGCAGGTGTGTCTAGTCAATACAGAACTGCCCCACAGCTTGTGAATGGTAGCCGATACTCACAACCGCTCATACTCATACTCGCAACTGCTCATAACCCTGCACCCCACAACCTCAGTGACCTGAGGGCCACCCTTCAAGAAGAGTGGAATGTCATACCTCAGCAGATAATATGTGGACTTGTGAACAGCATGAGACATCGTTGTCAAGCTGTAACTGATGCTCAAGGGCACATGGCAAGTTATTGAGACACTGACATTTTTTGTTGTGGTATACCAACCACTGTTCTTGGGTTTTGTTTCAATAAATTGAGATGAGGAAATCACCATTGCATGCTTCTACTTAAATGCCCTACTTTCATGATATAAAATCACTGTAGGGTGAACTTTTCACATTTTCCATAAATGTCACCTGAAAGCCAAATGGCCCTAACTTTTTGTGAGTAGTGTATATACCTTCAGCATGGCGCTGGGGGTCAGGTAATAATTTGACTGTAGTTTTGGGATGACAAATTCCCAAAACAATCTGATGACTGACAACCGATACCGTTTGTTTCTTTTTCTTTCCATTACTGTTTTTATTCTCTTCCCCCTTTAATACTAGAGAAACATACAGTTACATAAAAAACTTACTTCAACCCTTCATCACCATATTTGAATGAGCACAAATTCAGTCATACAAATACGAAATCAACCTTCACTGTAACCTTTCATATGACAACAGACATGCCAGAAAAACATTCGCCACTGCTATTAGTGAATCCAATCTATTTGCTAGAAGGCTGATATCAGCCAGCAAGGTAAATACTGGACAATACCTAGGACTTGGCAATTAACCAAAATAAAACTAGAACCAATGTACGGGGTGTGGCCACGAAACTTCAGAAGCAGCAAAGTCTGCGCTGTTCAGATGCAGCAGAATACAGACAGAACAGTTAAAGATGACTTGTAACAAAAGCAAACATGGTCACCATCTACATAGTATGTGATGACGGATTCTGTATTTCATCTGAAGATGCCCCCCAAAAAAGCGAGTCAAGTGTGTGGATACTAACACTAAAAGGTGCAGAAGCTTAGTCACTGTTGGCCTCTGATGACTATCCATGTCATCTCAACTGTTTTACAAAGGGAATGGACAAGGTAAGGCTGTATTTAAGAACATGGTAAGAGACTCAAACACTATGTCGTGGTAACAGAATCACGGGTGTATAAAGGACTCCCCCAATGCAGCTAACAAGCTAATTAGCTGCCACGCACATGACGTGACCCAAAACCCCTCAAGAGGTATACATTTTAAACACTGGAAAATGTTTATTTTGTGTCTAAAATTACAACAGGTCTGTTATTTATTATGTTATGCTCATTTACTACCGCACTGCAGTGATATGATGCACAGTCTTAATAATAATAGATGCATTTATATAGCCCTTGGTTATTGGACAACCGGCTCTACCTCCTGTGCCACTACCGCCCTTATGTATGTATATTGGTTAATTATAAGCCTCGTCAGTAAGAAGAAGGGAGGGGGGAAAAAAATTGAAAATTCCAAAAACCGACATGAAAGGGTCAATCAGTTGTCAATGTAAAGGTCAAATTGCCCAGCCCCACCAATATTGATGTTAATCCAATAAACTGGTGCATCCTTATACATTGCAGCTATAGCACCTTCGTCCAATAAACTATAGACAACAATATCTGATCAGTAAATTAAGACAACTACTAAAAGGCCAACAACAACTTGGTAAAGGAAAATTGGTAATCTATCTTTATCAAAATCAAGCAGTGGGGGAAAATGAATAATTGAATATTAAATCTGAAAACTAAACACCAATATAAAACAAATATGTGGATAATATATAAGTGATGACAGTTTAATTTTTGTATGTTTTATCTGTGCTTTTAGACTCTATAATAAAATCAATCACTTCCTGTTATTCAGTGATTTACTCCATCCTTGCATTTCTTCGTCTACACCAGAAGGGGGCAGCACAAGGTCAGCTACGTTTTCACAGCTTTAACACCTCAGAAGCTTCCTGGATCTGCAAACTCACCATATTTTGTCGGAAAGATTTCCTCATCTGTGACCAGTTTCTGACAAAGACTCATTACAAAGTCGACATATTGTGGAGCAGTGCACTTAGTCTTCTTCCCCCTCTCGTCATACCAGTAGTATATTCTGGAGAAAGAAGCATAGAGTTCATGTCAGCGATTGCACAAACAAATGTTGAACAGGTTGTGATTACACTGAAGCAAACTGTGCTTTGATTAATCGCAATGAAAGCTGTTAGAAGAATGTCTGTGGTTGAGACACGACTATGAGCATTTCCTGTAACGCATAATGAATAAGCAGAGAGATAACACACAAGTGACTTTTCAAACATCACCTGCGCCGTCACCTCATTCAGGAAAAACCCAATGATGGCTCATTTCCTGAGAAAATGCTTTAGTGATATGAAAATGAATGAGTATATAAACAGAATCGTGTGCATTTTTTTTTTTTTTTTTTTTTTTTTACAGCAGTGTACTCGGTGCCCTGAGTCTTAATTTCCTTATTTGACTGCATTCCTTGATGTTGACACAGTCCCCAGGTCAGTCCTGCTGCTCGCCACACAAATCTGAAGGGGGTGACCCAAATATAAATGGATTCCAAGTGGATGGCTTAGTTTGCTAAAGGTCAAACAAATCTAGACAAACTAGCAGGTCAGCAGATGAGTCAAAAGGTGAGCTGGAAAGGTCATTTAATAAGGAGATGGCAGATCAGTACACATATAGCTTTTTGCCTCATGGCAGACAAAACAAAAATCCAAGGAATGTAAAGAGGAGGACTAGATCTGACCACAGCTGTAGGGAGGATCAGACGTTTCCTCACACAGTGTAGGAGTGGTACTGATTAAACTACAAACATGCCTGAACTGATAAAATACCCACTCAGACATGCAGATCTGGCCATATATAGCATGACATACTACAGAGAGGCTCGGTGTTTATGCAGACTTGCCTGAGGTGAATCCTTTTTATATCATTTTTATAATTTAGAATGTTTTGGTTTTATTATTCATTTTATAATTTTGAACAGCAAGCAAACACATTTTCAGTGGCGAAGTGTACATGTTTGAAGAGCAATTAAACTTATAAGTGAGCACTGCACTGGAAGAGCGACACCCTACTGCAGAGTTAAACTTACACAAAGATGACTATTATACTAATGGATTTTAAATGTCCCATATTGTGAAAAAAAAGTGTTCTCATGGATAAATACAGTCGGGGGTCTCTTGTATACATGGTTAAAACATTTAAACACTCACTTCACAAAGAAATACCCACTGCCTTTATTGAGTCAATCTAAAGAAATGAGCAGATTGCATTGTTTTTTAAGGCATCGCAAATCAACATCATCTCCAAATTTCTTTCTCTCAAGTCAGCAAAACAAAAGCACCCTGGACTGCTTTATTAGTTGAGATTGGCCCCCTCAAAAAACCTTTACGTAATCAGATCCTTAACATTGAGGAAACTTAAAACTTCTTGTTTTAGGCAGCTTCATAGCTCATTTAGCTCAAGTAGGTTCATTTTATCTTCTTTTAATTATTTACCTTTTGTTCTTATTAAAGACAAAAATAGAAAGGAGATGTTTTTACCTTCTTTACATGTTTTGACTGTTCACTGCAGCCTTCGTCAGAAGTGTCAGCTGATTGCTGCCAGGTGTCATTTTATCAGCTGACTTTCGTAGCCGGGGCCAGCCCAGCAGACCTGTGGTTCATGCTATCTTTTCCCCGCTTCCTGATTTCTATGGTTGACGACATATCTGAACTATTACAATGTGATGCAAAATCCACCTATTTTCAATACAGAGAAAAAAATCTACAGACAAAAAGAAGGTTTTGCAATGGGAGACCCACTATCAGCCATTATGAGCAGCTTTTTCATGGAGGATCTGGAAAACAAAGCCATCAACACAGCACCTACACAATGCAAACCCACCCTCTGGAAGAGATACGTGGACAACATTCTGGAGAAAATAAGGAAAGGACACACGCAAGAACTCACTGACCATCTGAACAGCACGGACAGCACTGGGAATATAAAATTCACACACAAAGAGGAAGAAAATGGCACCATAGCCTTTCTGGACATGAAAATCCACCATAACGATGACAGCAGTATAAAAATCACAGTCTACAGGAAACCAACCCACACAGATCAATACCTACTATGGACATCAGAACACCCCACAGCACACAAACTATCAGTTGTCAGGACGTTATATGAACGGGCCACCATCATCACAGACCAAGAAGACAGACAGGAGGAGGAAACCACATAAAACATGCACTCATACGCTGCCAATATCCAGTATGGGCCATAAACAAAGAGAAACAGCAAGTCAAAAACAAAGAAAAACGG
Organism: Pholidichthys leucotaenia; assembly: GCA_020510985.1. Classification (NCBI taxonomy): domain Eukaryota; kingdom Metazoa; phylum Chordata; class Actinopteri; order Cichliformes; family Pholidichthyidae; genus Pholidichthys; species Pholidichthys leucotaenia. Next base: position 139,922,395 of record CM035840.1, on the reverse strand, counting down.
GAAACAAGACACAGAACAAAAGCCGAAATCCAAAACAAGGACACCATAACTATACCACACATCCGAGGGATAACAGAACCAATTCAAAGGATCATGAAAAAATACAAAATAAACACAGCAGTAAAACCACACAAAAAATTAAAGACAGTTATTAGTACACCCCAAGGACAAACTAGAACAAGACAAAAAATGCAATGTAATACATAAACTATCATGCAGATCATGCAACAAAACCTACATTGGAGAAACCGGAAGATCATTCACCACAAGGAAAAAAGAACACCAGAAGGAATGTGAGAAGGAAACGCAAGGACGACTCACAAGATCACAAAAAGAAAAAGGCAGAACAAGAAACATTAAAATCAGCTATATCAGATCACTGCAAAAGAAATAATCACATCATGGACTGGGACAACGCAAAAATTATTGGATCGGAGAGCAACAGACACACGCTGGATCAAGGAGGCCATAGAAATCACGAAGCGGGGAAAAGATAGCATGAACCGGGATGAGGGGGCCTTTATGCGTTCCCACACCTGTGACCACATTCTCCAGAGACCATCGGATGGCGGAAAGCGGGGCCGGCTCGGTGGATCTGACAGGTCTGCTGGGCTGGCCCCGCCTACGAAAGTCAGCTGATAAAATGACACCTGGCAGCAATCAGCTGACACTTCTGACGAAGGCTGCAGTGAACAGTCAAAACATGTAAAGAAGGAAAAATATCTTCTTTGTATTTTTGTCTTTAATAAGAACAAAAGGTAAATAATCATAGCTCATTTGTTGAGCTTCAAAACAGTTTTTTTGATCTGTATAACTACATAGATGTCCTAGAGGGTGTTTAAATTAATCCCTGGAAAATACATTACATGCTGGTCATTATCCTGCAATAAACAGCAAAGAGACAGCTTAGGAAAAAGGAATTTGGTAACAATATTTTGTACTTTGACACTGCTGAATTAATCTGAATTTAACCAGCTACATAGTAAATGGAACCAGCTTTAAGAACATGATGAACGTGATGATCGCACTGAGCACACGGACCCACCCGCTCAAAATGAGTCCAAATATTCACCAAATGGTTCCATCATTCCCTCAGAGCTCATGGAAACTTTTCCTTCCAAAAATAGTGCTGAGCTCTGCCCCACCACAGGGGCACCGACGCTGCTCCAACTGTTGGCTCACTAACTTTTTTAACCACAGAGGTGCTGTGGGTGCCAGGTTCTGCACGGGCAGGAAAAGGAGGGGTGCTGGGCCACAGGAAACTGAGGGAAGCAAGTAGTACTGTCATCATAAATGGTATTGCACAGTGTACGTCTGAGAGGTGTGCACCCAACTCACCATTTCCCACAGTTCTATAGAAGGCAAATAAAACCTGTTAATCTGCTCCGTTTCCAGCTGACTTCAAATACCAAGGAAAAGTGTCAATTCCTACATTTCTCAGGGTGTGGGTTAGAAGCGTCAGCTTCAGGTTACAGCAGTGGAAAAACACCGAATTGTCCAACAAGTAAACATGACTTCCTCACAGCAAACCTGTCTTGTTATTGTCATTTGTCACATACGGTGACGTTTGTCATTGATGACACTAATTGGTTTTTGTCTGAAGTGAGTCTCGCCATTTAAAGAGTGTAGGTAGGTGTTCACTGTGTGGCTAATCTGGTTTTTCCAGCCTTCAGCATGCTGGGGGGAGGGGGGGGGATGAAGGCCTCGTCAAAGACAAGAGCTCAGTCATGAGAACAGCACCCCACCCTGACAGGGCAAACTTGTTGGATAATGCTTTACAGTTAGTCACCGCCCCTCTGTTAACATGGCAGAAACATGCTTCCAAGATGGGACTTAAATAAATGGGCTGCTCCTGTGTGCATGGAATCAGGCACTTCTTTGCAGAAAATAAAGTTAAAACACTGTTTTAGTCTTTAAAATAACCGCGTGATTTCAAAGTGATTTATTTAAAGAACAGCTACAAATTAGTTACAAAATGGCAAAGTTAAAAGATGATTTCTTTAACTGCATCCCTGACAGAATCTCAAAAAAGGCATGTATTTAAAAAAATAATTCTTGAAGGAAGCTTAGAAATTTTTAGTCAAGCCGCATGGTAAACATGTAAAGATTACGCTCAATTGTCTATATTATCAAATGACAACATGTTAGCAATTTTTACAAAATTCAACAGTCAAGCTTATTTAAAAAAATATTCTGACACTTCTGTTATAAATATGGTTAATGTACAGACATGACTGACAGTCATAAATTACCAATAAACTGTCGAGTCTTAATCTAGCCCTTTGAGTGAGAAGCTGTTAAAGGAAGCCACCTTTTATTAAATTTTGGCCATTTTTACAGCTTTGTAGCAGTAAAAAGTTCATAAAACACACTTGCTTTCATTTCATTTTTGAATTCTACAGGTAGTTAACTCTAGTCACAAAGTTTCAAAGTAGGGATGCACAATAATATCGGCACCCCATCGGTAAAAATTAGTATTTACAACAGATAAAATATAACTGCGTTATATCGGCATTGCGTCCAAAACAAACATGGCTGCCTCTGCACCACCATGCGAGAAGGAGGGGAAAAACCCCCATCTCGGAGCGCTTGCAGAGGTCCGCTGATCAGTTGTTTTGGGTGGGCGGTCTGCCTCTATGGCTGTGGCTGCCCTGGGGTGGGTCGGCAGGGGTGTGGCTGCTGGCCCACGCCGGCGGTCTCCTCAACAGCTGCTGGGCACTGGTGCACATTCATGCTCACTGCATCTGCACTGCGGCCGCCCCAAATAATAAGGGTGAATGAGTGTGGGTGAGTGTGTGGGGGAGAGCACGAGTGGATGTGAGTGGGTCAGAGCGCGAGTGAGAGTGTGTGTATGGATGAGCGTGAGTGGGTGTGGGTGACTCTGAGGGTGAGTGGGAGTGAGACTGAGCAGGTACAGGAGTGGGAGAGAGTAGGTGGGTCTGGGTATGCGAGTGTGGGATTGTGTGGGGGAGAGGGTGACTGAGTGCGTGCGTGCATGTGGGTGCGTATGAGAGCATGAGGGTGTGAGTGCATGGGAATAGGTGGGCCGGGAGGTGCTGGATTGAGGGGGTGGCACCTCCTGGCTGCGTGGGCTTCCCTGGATGGGGGGGTTGGCCCCATGTGGGGTCCCTGTGCCTTGCTGCCGCCTTCTTTGGGCGTGAGAGTCCCCGGGGTGTGCAGCGATGGTGCTGGGGTGGGGGCGGGCCTGCTGTGGGGGGTGTCTGGGGGGGCTTGTGCCAGGGGTACTGGCCTTCCGGCGCTTGGGGAACAGCATTGGCCCTGCTGGGGGGTGCGGGAGTTGGCCGGTCTGGGGGCGTGGGTCTGCCACGCCGGCCGCTTAGCGGCCCGTCCTCCCTCAGCTATCCCACCTGGGACAGATGCCTGGCTGCCCTGGGGCTTGTTGGCCTCGGGACATTTGTGCTGTGTGGGGGTTGGTGGTGTTGTCCTGCTTGCTCGGGGTTTCTTGGGGGGGAGGGGGGGGTTGCTGTGACCGGTCACTCTCTTCATATCTTGACTAGCAAACCACTCACATGCACACACTTTATTTTGTAAACGCTCTCACACACACACACATGCACACACACGTCTCTCCCCCGTCGGGTCCTTCATGGGTAAAACCATTTAAATAAAGTATTAAAGGTTATTACAAGAGAAGTTTATAAACAATATACAGTACGTCCGCACGCGCGCGCACACACACACACACACACACAGTATAAAGCTCCTTCAAAAAAGGAACTTTTTTTCAAAGTAAATCTGTTTGGCACAATAAGGGAAGCAGATTTCTGTTCTGTTCACCTAGCTGCTTGACAGGACAAGGGGGAAAAAAGCAACCTAGTAAGTCCAAACAAGAAAAACCTTCAGCAGCATTCTCTTCCACAGTGCAAATTTGTGCCAGGGCCACAGCCAAGGCAAGAGAGACGGGCAGACAGAGCACTATATGTTAGTCAGCAGGCTATCCATCTCTAGACACTGCGAGGACAGTTGGAAGTTGAGGGCAGCCTGACGGAGAACATCCTGAGACAAGCTGCCCAGTAGAGACCAACCCACCCCCCAGCTTGGCATCAAGCACAGGGGCAACCATACTCTCCTTTTCGTCCTTTTCACGATAAAAATCAGCAATCTACAGTTCATCTTCCTTGCCTCACAACTTTGAGCAAACCTCTGCAGATAGTAGGCATGTAAATGCAAAAAGTCTGCACCAAAAAGAAAAAGTGTTGAAAGCAAGAAAGGTTTAAAATATTCATGATAAGTTTCTGAAGTAGCATAAAATATCAATAAAATAGGCCAGTAAAACCAGAGCTTCTATGCAGGGGGAGGTAGCAGTCTTATTTTCTTTGGGCAATGTGTCTATATACGGAAGTTAACCATCACCGTAAGACAAAGGAGATGTAAATAGGCGGGAAAAAAATAAGTACATACAGTATATCGGTATTGGCAAAAAAACAATGTTCAAAATATCAGCATAGTGGTTATTGGGGGAAAAATTTAATCTAAAAAAATCTAATATCGTGCATCCCTATTTCAAAGCTGTACACGCCACATCAAAGAAGCTATGAATGTTGAAGTCTGACTAAAAGGTTTGTTCAGCCAAAAACTAAACAAAAATCATTTTAAAAAGCTATGAATATAAAATTGATACAGATGTCAACCTAATATTTGTGATTTCCCCCTAACTTTCACATACAAACACCTGTGTGTGTTGTTTTTTTTTTTCGTTTTTTTTTTTTCAGGAGAATCTGAGAGGGTGACCTGGGAAAAGTAAACATAGCCTGACCACAGGAACAAGTTTTCCAGCTTTTACCTGTTGCAGTGTTTCTCAAGTTGGAAAGTCTTCCATCAGATCAACTGTTCAGTGATCTTATTTCCCTTCAATATGCACCACATGATTTGAGTCATAAAGCTCAAAAAAACCTGAGCCTTAGCTGCAGTGCAGAGAATCTGTGTGGGCAGAGACCAAATTCGAGCAGGTCCCATAGGTTGAGAGTTGGCCCTTGCTGACCAGGGAAGCATAAATTATCCAGACACCAGATTTCTGATGAATAAACCAATGGGCCTGAGCAGGTGAGCAATGAATAAACCAAAAGCATGGCAGATAACTTACGTGTTGCAGGCCGTCATGGCTTGACAGGTGTCTCCAGTGCAGAACTCTGAGATGGTGCTGTACTGCAGGTTGATGAGATTGAAGAATGTCGTCGCTGTGCAGAAGAAAAAGGAGATGGGTCACAGCATGGCATCTACAGTGTTTGTCCCAGGTCACAGCCAAATATTTTCATGCCATGAATGAATGCAGGAACTTGAAGTCCTGTTCTTCTGTGGCAGGTGAGAGCCCACCTGCCACATGTTGGCGAGTGCTGTGATCATCGCATCCTTCAGCAGTTTGTGTTTAAAAAATACAAGAATAGGAGGTGGCTGCAGCCTTGAGAAGCACTGAAGTCAACACTGAGATCAGGATATCTGCTGTGACGGAAAACTCTTTTTTTTTCCCACAATATCTTTATTGAACATTTTTTTTTTATTTTAACAAACATGATACAAACAATCAAACACTAACACTAAAGTACTACAAAAAAAAAAATGCCCTAAAAACACCAACAACCACCAACAAAATCAAGTCTTCAACAATGCTCCTCTGTTTAGTCTAGACAATCCAATACATAAGTATACATATTATGTTCACCAGTTTGGAATTTACAAGGTCCACACACATCATTCACCTTCTTCTTCAAGAGTTATGTTTAAATTTTTTACATAATCAATAAAAGGTCTCCATATATTCTCAAACACAATTTCCTTTGATTTCAGTATATATGTTATTCTTTCTAATGGAAGGTTTGTTAACATCTGTCTTAACCACTGAGTCACATCTGGTCTATGAGTCTTTTTCCATAATAGTGCAATACATTTTTTGGCATTAAGCAAACTGAGGTCTATGAATGTTCTTTCACTTTTATTGAAATTATGCTTTTCTGGGTACAGACCCAACAAAAACAGTTTAGGATTCAATATGATTTGTTTTGAGATTATTTTTTCAATTGTTACCCTCACCTCCTCCCAAAACATTCTTATTAATCTACATTCCCATAAACAATGAAATAGGGTTCCTTTACTTTCCATGCATTTTGTGCATGTATCTGGTATATTTTTGTTATATCTATTTAACTCCTCCGGTGTAACATACATCCGCATTAACCATTTGAAATGTATCAATTTAAGGCGTGCATTTATTGATTTGGTTTGAGCTTCTGTACAAGCCAATTCCCATTGTTCCTCTGAAATTTCAATTTGCAGATCTTCTTTCCAGTAGTTTAATCTTTTCAGTGAATTTTCACTTGAAGATGGTGTCAATGAGTTATAAAACTCTGAAATAATACCCTTTCTTTTACTATCTTTCATCATCATTTTTTCCAAGGATGAATAAATAGGTCGAGTGAGAGCTTTATTTTGATTTGATCGAATAAAGTTTCTAAGTTGAAGATATTTAAAAAAATGTGTTCTATTGAGATTAAATTTGATCCTCAGCTCTTCAAAAGACATTATGTTGTCTGCACATGGCAAATATAAATCCTGAATCTTTTGTATCCCTTTTAAATTCCATACTTTAAATACAGCGTCCGCTCTCCCTGGTTTAAAATATTGATTACCCCATATTGGACTAAATTGTGACAATAACTGTGGTTCTTTTAAATAGTTTTTAGCTTCACACCATATTTTGATCATATGCTTTACAAATGGATTTTTAACTTGTTTTTGTAATTTTTTTGCCGAATCTGAGTATATGAATATGGGAAGAGGTAAAGGTAAATTGTATGATTCCATTTCAGTCCAGTGAGGGAGATCATTTGATGAAAAATAATATGTCATAGACCTCAGTTGTGCCGACCAATAATACAACATAAAATTTGGACATTTCAGACCTCCACGATCAAATGGTAAATATAATAAAGACAAACGTAATCTAGCCCTCCTGTTGTTCCATATAAATTCCACTAACTTTTTTTTTATTCTTGAGAATAGATCTAAAGGTGGTGATAAGGGAATGTATTGAAATAAATAAAGTATTTTAGGTAAAATATTACTTTTAAGTATATTGATTCTCCCGATCATCGACATTGGTAGTGACATCCATCTCTGAGTTAACTCATTGATATCTGACATTAAGGCTTCATAGTTGACACTGGTGACTGATTCTAGCTTAGGCATAATTTGGATTCCTAAATATTTAAACTGATTTACAACATTGAATTGATTTACCTCAGGGGCTGGGTAATTTCTCTGGGTCTCATTTAGCATTAATATTGAAGATTTAGTTTTATTTATTTTATATCCTGATATTTCCCCAAAATTCTTTATTAAATTCAACAAGGTTGGAATTGATTTTTTTAGATTCGACATAAACAAAATTATATCATCGGCGTACAGGGAGATTTTATGTTCTGTTGGTCCAACTTTAATTCCATATATTTGTGAATGTAAACGTATCGCTATCGCTAAAGGCTCAATTGCCATAGTAAACAGTAAAGGTGAAAGTGGACAGCCTTGTCGACATCCTCTATTGATTTTTATTGGTTTTGAAATATTGTTATTTGTTAGGATTTCTGCTGTAGCATTATTGTATATTATTTGAACCCATTTTATGAAATTATTTCCAAGTCCAAACCTTTGTAGGACTTCAAAAAGAAAGGGCCATTCAACTCTATCAAAGGCCTTTTCGGCGTCCAATGATAGGAGAGCTGTATCCGGTGCTTCTTTATTAAAATAAATAATATTAAATAGTCTTCTTACATTATGGAAGCCTTGTCTACCCTTTATAAAGCCATTCTGATCTCGATTAATAATATTTGGTAAAATTTCTTGTATTCGTCTTGCTAAAATTTTACAGATTATCTTAAGGTCGGCGTTTAATAGGCTTATTGGTCTCATATTTTCACATTTATTAGAGGGCTTACCTGGTTTTGGCAGCAGTATAATTAAGGCATTATTTATGTATGATGGTAAATTATTATTTTGAAATGCTTCTAAAACCATTTCCAAAAAAGGTTTTATTAATTTATTCTTAAATTTTTTATAAAGGTCAACTGGAAGACCATCTGGTCCTGCACTTTTTCCTGATTTCATATTATCAATGGCTAGCCCAACTTCTTCTGGACTAATTTTAGACTCCAATATCTCCCTGTTTTCATTTGGAATACACGGTATAGATAGTTCGTTCAAAAACCCATTTAGTTTTGTTAAATCAGGTTCATTTTTGGTATCATATAATTTTTCATAGTAATCTCTAAAGGCTCTATTAATTTCTAAAGGATCTATAACTACCTGTCCGTTACTTATAATACTGGTAATTGGTGTTTTAATTTCCAATTGTTTAATCTGCCATGCTAATAATTTTCCTGATTTTTCACCTTGTTCATAAAAAGATTGTTTCAATCTTAGAAGACTCGAGGCAGCTCTATTCGCTGATTTTTTGTCGTATTCAGCTCTCAAAATCAGTAATTCATTCTCCAACCTTGGGTCACTTCCTGCATACACTTTTTCCTGAAGACTTTTTATTTTATGTTCCAATTTAGCTCTCTCCTCTCGAGTCTTCTTAGATTTTGATCCTGTATAACTAATAATATGTCCCCTAATAAAAGCTTTGAAAGCCTCCCACTTTACACATGCTGATGTTTGTGTAGTATTGATGTCAAAGAACTCGTCTATCTGTTTTTCTATATACTTGACAAATTCCTCATCCTGAAGCCATTTATGCTGAAATTGCCATCTACCTGATTCCTTTGTCAATTTTTTATCTACATATATTAGACAACAGGGTGCATGATCAGAAATCACGATGTTATCATAAAAGCAGTTTTGAATCTTGGACCTTAATTCTGTGGAAATCAAAAAAATAATCAATACGTGAGAATGTCTTGTAGGTACTGGAATAACAAGAATAGGCTTTAACTTGTGGTTTCATTTCTCTCCATATATCTAACAATCTCAATTCTTTCATAAAATGATTAATAGTCATCCTACATCCAATGTGCGTACAATCCAGTCCTGTTGAGCTATCCACACCTGGATTCAATGTACAATTAAAATCCCCTGCTATTATATGTTGCCCTGTAAGTGATGATAAGATGAGAAATAAATTAGCAAAGAACTTCTGATCATCTATATTGGGACCATATAAGTTCACAAGATTTATATTTTCTAATAGCAAAGAACCTTGAATGATTACATATCTTCCAAATTTGTCTCCAATTACATTTTTCACCTGAAAAGGAACTGATTTATGTATGAGAGTCATAACTCCCCTGGCTCGGGATGAAAATGAAGAGGTGAATACACTTCCCTGCCATCTACTCCTAATTCTTTTAACATCCTCCTCTATCAGATGAGTTTCTTGTAAAAACACAATTCTTGAACCCATGTCCTTTATTTTATTCATAACTTGTTTAAGTTTTTTTAAATTTTGTAGACCTCTGCAATTCCATGAAGTTAAATTAAGATTAACACTTTGGTCCATGATCAACAGAGAGTTTAGGATTACCTTGCAGTGTAAACATGCTCATACAGAGAAGCAAAAACATGAGTGGTTGAACATTCATCCTACAAACTACACACAAACAAATTTCCCCTTCCCACACTTGTGGCAAACCCCCCAAAATCAAAAGAAAAATTCTGTCTCCCGATATAGCCATCGACCGTTCCACACCCACGGGGAACAGCCTAAGCCACTCCTTCTTCATCCTCCCAATCACCCTAACTCTACTGCTTTTAATGACGTAACATTAACTCTCCTCTGTAGTTTTCCAACTTAACTCCAAAATTTTTAACAACTTTGTACATCATAGTTTTTTTTTTTGTTTGTTTTGTTTTTGTTTTGTTTTTTTAATATATAATACAATCTATATTTTGTAAACTTACTATTTACTTCAAGTCAGTCAGATGCCTGTGCAAATGCTTAATTATTCTACCTTATATTTTGTTCATGCTTAGCTCCCACCAGTCTCTTCTTCTTCTTTGATCTTCTTGATGAACTCCTGCGCCTCCTCTGGGGTCTTGAAAATGTGGGTTCTGCCCTCATACGTGGTCAGCAGTCTCGCAGGATAGATTACACCATGACGAATCCCAAGGTTGCGCAGCTCCTTACGTACGGGATCAAACTGCTTCCTCAATTGCTGGATTCCTGTGGCCAAATCTGGGTAGAACCGCACCTGCTGGTCCTGGTGTTTAATCTCTCCTTTAGCACGTGCAGCGTTGAAGATCTTCATCCTGTCTCTGTTGCTAAGAAACTTCATAATTAAGGTCCTCGGCGGTCCCTTATCTCTCCGTGGGCCAATACGATGTGCTTTTTCCAGAACCACTGCTGATTGCAACTCCTCGCTGCCCAGCACCTCCGGAATCCACTTTTCCAGAAAGGAACATGCGTCCCGACCTTCTGATTCCTCTGGAAGACCCACCAGCCTCAAATTATTCTGTCTCGACCGAGATTCCAAATCCAAAATATTATCTTCCAGAGATGTATTTTTTTTTCCAAAGTGCGCACCTTTAATTGAAGACGGGTGACGTCATCTTCAGCACTAGCGAGACGGAGCTCCATCTGCGCCGTTCGTTCTACACAGTCACCCAATTCCTTTCTTATTCCTTCCAACGCTGTCATAATCCCATCAAATCTAGAGGAAAAGTCCGCTCTCATTGAACTCATGGCAGCCATCAGCGCATCTGCGCCATTCCCCGCAGACATCGCACCGCCGCCAGCCTCCTCCGCCATATATGGAGTTTTGTTTGCTGCGTCACAGACCTGAAAGTCCGTTAATTTGGACTGTTTCGGCGGCTCGCTTTTTCCTTTTCCTGGTTTTCCAGCCTTAGGCTTCGCCGACATATCCTCGCCCAAATGCTGGGATACGTTCTGTCCCAAATGAGAGAGTTATTTGCCGATTTTTTTTCTCCAGGAGCAGAGCAGAGCGAGACACGTCCGTCCTACGTGGCAGCCATAACCGGAAGTCACGGAAAACTCTTTTAAAGCTTAATGTCCTGAACAATACTACAACAAATAAGCTAAATATTTCTCAGTCAACATATTCACCCTGTATTGTATGTAGGCAAACCTGTGCCATCTGACTGGCGTAGTGTGATTCCTTTAATGGTCTGCCATCTCTAACTGCTGATTAAAGCTTACGACTACATGGGAAATTCTCCAATAAGAAAAAAAAGCATCTGGCACGGTGAGAAATTAAAAGGTATGTGATGTGATACCAACAGTCTGAAGATTTATTTGTGAATAACTTTTATGGTTGCTTAGCCTGCTTTTCTGGAAGTTTAAACATTGTGAAGGCACACATTTGGATTTTTAAGTGAGGTAGTAGAAGCTTTTGGTAAATGCTACCATCAAGCAGAAGCAGAAGTTTACCCATAATGCAACAAAACCACTAACACTATCTTACCGTTGAACCACCCCTTAGAAACCCACGGAACAAAATAACCACCATCTGGTTAAGTTCATAGTGAAAGTGAAAGATTTATAACTTGTTGGTGTGTTCTCAGAATTCACTCAATAGTTTTTAATTTAACAGGAAAAAAACAGCAAAAATAGCTTTGGCCCAAGACTCCTTCCCATCAATCACAAATCTACTCAGTGATAGACATAGGCTGGTACAAGCCTGCTTACTCAACTTCTAATTTCATCATTACTACCACAATATCAGGTGAGATGTGTTATGCAACGGTAGTTTATCAGCCTTAAAAAGGAAAGAGGATAGTGTCCAACAGCTTACACCTGGTTACTTGGGATGTGTAACCAAAATAAAGTCAAGGAGATGCACTAAATAAAGGAGCCTCAGAAGATCCACCAATGAGCCCGGCTACAGGAGTTAACTAAACACGAGAACTGATGCTCATAATAAAACTATAAATCCCAGTGAACATAAAAACACCACTGAGACAGCGGTGTTTTTGGCATTATTGGGAACGGTCTCAATGTTATCCTGGGTCTGGATCATGTTAAGGGTTTGGCTCGTTTGCACAGATGAAACATCTTGTTTTTCTTCAGGTTAAGTGTGTGCACAGATGAGGGGAAAAACAACTGAAGCCCTGAGGAAAATTTTACAAGTCAGAGCAAACACTGAGCTTCACTAATGAATTTCCATATCTCAAATATGACAAAATACTGTCTTCGTCAGCCACTTAACTGGCTCACCTATCATAACAGAGACCTGTCAGATGACCTTCTTTCCTTTATCTCTGAGCTCCTGCTCTGTATTGCGTCTACACCAGGGGTGTCAAACATATGGCCCACAGTCCAAAACCAGCCCACCAAAGGAACCAAACTGGCCCACGGGACAAATTTGCAAAGTGTGAAAAACAGTACACTGGGGGTCACACTGTTTAAGAGTAGCAGACAACACTGAGACCCAGAACTAAAGGGCAGATGGCACCAATGTACATGCCCAATCGCACACAACTTTTATGCATTTCTATATTTACAAGTCGGGGATAACTTTGCTTTCTTCCTTAATAGTGCCTACTTTAGTTTGTACGGTGTGGCGAGTCAGTTTAGGTGGTTAGGACTGATTAGGATTGATGACAGATACGGAAATGTATGCAAATGTGAAATAATTTCCAGATCCTGATGAGTTGCTTTTTATCATAAAATGAGATACTATATTTTATTGTGTTCCACATAAATGTGATGTTTTGTGCCTTTGTGGATCCACTGTGATGTGCAAGCTGTAATGCACACATGTAAATCATTATCTGAGGCATAATATTGCTGAAATTGAGATTAAGTCAGACAGTATGTGGGCCCCAAACTAAAGTGAGTCTGACACCTCAGTCTACACCCATGTTTACCATCAGCACAGACACGGTTACAGCTACTTACTGTTGCTAGCTAGCCATTCGTTGAGGTCTATCTCTCTGGGCAACACCACCAGCTCCTTGAGGTCAAAGTCCACCACGCGGATTTTTGTGAACTCTGGCTCCAAGTACTGTTTCTTCTCTTCTGCCGGAGGCTTCTTTCCATTTGGCTTCGTCTTTGACTTCCTGTAACAGAAAATATATGACACTTAAAACTAATTGTCGGGGGGTGGGGGGTTAAAATTCTCAGCCAGTCTATGGGTATTTCCTGGTTTGCTAGCACAGGAATTTTCTCAAACAGACCATCGTCATTTAAAAACATGTTTTATGAAACAAGATTTTCAAGAAGGGCTGGCCAAATGATGAAGCAACATTGAAAACAATGTAAAAGAAAAACAATCCAAGTTTGTGTGGCAGTAAAATTCCACTGATCAACAGGGAAGTTAGTGCTATTTATTTGGTAAAGACATGGTAAAAACTGGAGCACATGTTAAAAGACAAGTAAAACAGCAGACAGAAACAACAGTTTATACAGACCAAACTCCAAAAAAGGTCTCCTCACTCAAGTCTGACATAATGCTATGTAGCATCCACAAAGGCAGACGTCAACGGCACCTTGTACTTCCACTGCTAGTTTTAGCACTGGTTTGTCATACTGAACTCTTCCTGTTGTTCCAGGACTATAGTCTGTCCTCACCCAACTCCTGCTTTATCAGTGCAATCCCTGGATAAAGGTCAAAGAGTTTGATACCATCTATAGCAGGGGTGGGCAGTGAGGGCCATTCCACTGCAGGTTTTCTGTTCCACCCAGTCACTTCAGCAGGTGTTTTCAATGATTAGCAATCCTTGAAGCTGATAAGAGCAAATACCTGCAGAAGAAACTGGATGGAACAGAAAATCTGCAGTGGAATGGCCCTCCATGGCACATGATTGCCCACCCCTGATCTATAGAATAATCAAAGATAATCCTTCTTTAGGATTCCAAAACCTAGAAATAAAATTAACAGGTACACCCCAAATATATTTTGGTTTCAGGTGGCAAACGTCACTTCAACTATATTTCCTTCCTACTTTTTTTCCCTCTTCTCACTTGTGGTTACGTTGCTCTTGTTGACCATTTTCATCCATCCTTGCATTCACCCAACTGTATTGCTAGTTCTCATTCCCTTCTCTCCACACCCTCTGTCTAAACACAATGCTCCAAGCCTTGTGTTTTTGGTTCTTGATTTCCCCTTTACTTCCTATTCCTATACCTCCAGATAACCCGTCATTCAGGGAGGGGAGGGGGGGTGCCTTTGGCTCCAGGACCAAGGACTCATGTTCTATTATGTTGAGGGATCGTAATTCTTTTTACAGGAATCAAATCTCAGCACATACACTGGCCACTGCATTCTTCATAAGAAATGGCAGGACATTCAGAGACGAGAATGGAATGGGGAGAGAAAACAGAGGGGAAGCAAGGAACTGAGAGAGGAGGCAGATCAGCGCAGGCCCCGCTGATATCCATGGGAACTAATAAACACTTTCAAAACATGACAGGACTGTGAAGCACGAGGCCTCTTGGCCAGAGCCCCGTGTGCAGTTTAATTCCCCATTCTCTGGGAAGAGGAGGCCCGCTTCCTATCTCGGCAAACAAGGAGAGGAATGTCAACATGTGGATACATACAGCCTAAAGCCTTTTACTCTGTAAATCTTTAGAAGCGCTCTTCACATGGTCGCTGCTGTCTAATACACATGACGAGCTGAAAACTGCTTTTAGGACTCCTGTGAAAAGGACTAAAACAACCACCATATACTTGATCTCTCAGTGGCTGGATGATAATTTAAGCTATTGAGCGTTTCCCACCAGGAAGCACCTGAGCTTGTTTTGACCTCAATTAAACAGCCGAGAGGATTACACTGCTGGCTAATTATTAATGGATGGTTACTTTCTGTTTCAGCCCTTTTTTTTTTTTAAAACAGTTGCTCAGCCAGCACTTCAGGCTTGCAGTTATTTTTTCTGCCGTTTTGTTCTGTGTTGCTTCAGGCTGGCCTGAACAAACATCCTTTTATTAAGGCTCAACAGCCTCAGGAGTCAGTCCAGTCTTTGCACTCTGTCTCTTTTTTAAAATCATCTTTCCATCCTTCAAGCAAGATTTATACCCATGTGGTAAGTTTAGGGCATACTTGTAGCTGCAAATAACTACTTAATTCTACCATTGGCTTGATTTACACAACTCCATGACCTTTACTTACAATCACACTTCACTTTCACAAATAAAGCTTCTTGCAGTGAGTGTTTTAATGACCATCTGCTTCCTACACCCCCACATCCCTCTTCACTCTCAGGTTTTGCTCTAAGGTACGTGTTCCATCATGTGAAAGAGCTTTAGATGAGAGAGGAGCTTCACCTATACACACCGTCAACTTGCACAACTTTTCAAAAGCTCCCAGAAAACTTGCTCAGCTGCTGTGAACAGATCCTTCAAAAACATCTGTCACACTGAGCTATTTCCTGCCTTTGTCCCGCTCTCCCTGCATTTTTGTTATTTTCTGTCCAAAAGTCTCCTCCATTTCTTGAGAACATTCGTGTGATAAAGCAAAGTGAAATTCAGAAGGCAGTTTATTTTAGGAAAAGAAAACTCTCTTCACCAGCACTCCTCCCTATATATGTACAGGGACCATTTTTTCCTGCAAAACACACACACACACACACACACACACACACACACACACACACACACACACACACACACAGAGTTATGTCTGTTCTTGGTGAAGTTCTTCAATGTAAGTCTTTGCCATAAAAGGCAGCAGATGCCTCTTTCTCCTCGCCAGATCAGGGCAGCCAGAAGGCAGGGGCAGGCACATTTCCCCGGTCTACAGCAGAACCACAGCCTACCTGGCACTAACAGAACAGCTCCGATATGGACTTATAATCAAGAAACCCTGGTGACCCAAAGAAAATAAGAAATGCAAACCTGATGACCATTGCAAGAGGAAGTTGAGTGCGAGGTGGAGGCGGAAAAAACCTGCTGGTGTTTATCGGGGTTACAATAAGGTAGTATAGTGATAGTTGGGTGACAGCGAGGTCAGTACAATGACTGGTCCAGCAGCTGTTCACCTCCGTCTGTTAACTACCGTTACCCTTTCACTTTTCCTAGTAACCCCCCCCCCCCACCTTCCCTCTTGTAAAATGCACCAAAGGCACAGCAAACAGACTCCCACCAGACTCTGCCTGTAGTCCCCTTCATCCTACCCCCCACCCCACCCCCGACTGCTGACCCAGCTGGTCACGACAGCTGCGTCACAAGACCTATCCCATCACAGACCCCAAGAAAATCTGGAAGAAGCGAGTTCTGTCCGGTCAGAGACACTGTCTGCACAACCACTAACTGATCAGCCAAACATCACCCTCCTTGACTTTAAACTGCTGCAAATATGAGCTCATTTAGGTTAGCTGCTTGTGTACCAAATGAATACCGAATGCTTTGGTAGCAAAAAACACTACATAAAGAAGAGCAACCCCTCTGGCAGGTACAGAACAGGCCTTTATTATTACCAGAACCTGGATCCAATTAATCCAGAAATCACATGGGGCCACATTTCAGAACTATGCTGAACAATTAGCTTAAGTGCTTTCTGTAATGTACCATAATTTCCAACTAAATAGCTAAGCTTTCCCTTCCTTTCCCTCATGTACACACACACAATAAATTTTCAACTCGACACAAAATCATTAATAAATTCCACCAACGCTGGCTTTAATCACACACAGAGCATTGGATTCTGGTGGTTTTAACTGCATCCTTAACAGATCTGAACACTACTTCAAAACCGGTTACATAGCATTCATCTTAAACATGCAACTCCTGCAGAGCCACATATTACACAGTTGTTGCTCTGAATGGCTTCTCTGAACGCTGCAAGCAGAATAGTGATACAGTTAATGTAATTTGATAAGACATTCAACAGTCAAATCATGTCCAAATAAAGTCATCAGCAAAAATCAAATATCCTGCCAGACTGTTTTTGATATCTGTCTTTTGTCAGTTGTACATTTCATATAAATCAGGATTCAACTGCAATCACACAATAACAGCAAAATGACATCACGCCAGTCTTTTATGATAAGATGAGAACCGGGTGAATGAACTCCACCTTTCTGTGAGAGAAAAGGAGCTTTCTCCAAGTCGGATGATCTATTTCAGGACTCAAATTAAATAGACCCAATGGCTCTTTTCCTTGAAAAACCACAAAGAGAGGAAAAGCAGTCAGTCTGAGCAGGCCAAAGTTAAACCACAGCTGCCATTACGGGGCTAAAAAGAGACGGCGCTAAGGACAGCCTAAGCCTGGGGTTCAGCCTGCATTTCTTAAACATACAGAGTAAATGCTCTGTCAGAATAGTTTCTGAAGCGTTAAGGTTGTTCTTAAAGCATGCACATACAGAAACACTCATTTATAGTTCTGGAGAAAACAGATAAGAGTGACAGTAAAACAAAGACACAGCTGTCACTTCTTTATCAGCAGCTTTATTGGGGTAAAGCAGTACGTAAATGAGTAAAGTGTTGTATCCAAAGTGCAACACACACACACACACACACCCCAATTCATTTGACTACCATCCTATTTAACACAGGATGATCAGGGAGACCGGAGGTAGCCAGGACTGTGCTAAATCCCATTCAGAGGCTCTCAGGCCCCGTCCCTCCACATCAACATCACAGCACATGTGTAACAGTAAAGAGGTTTCAACAAGATTACATTGTCCAAGTACTCTACCAACGGCCCAATGTAATCTTAACAGGACAAGCTCTGGTATTGACTTTTGAACACAGTGAGTGAAAAGCTAAATTGGATTTTTCTCTACGCGCTGATTGATTCAATCAGTCTATCAAAAATCTTAATTGAATCAGGTGGTAAAACAAACTGGATTGGAGAGGGTCTCTAAGGCGGAGCACAAAAATATTCAATTTGAGAGGACAAGACATCTAAAAGGCATCTTTTTCACAGCTTATCTCAGTCCTACTGAATTCCAGGCCAATAGCATTTAACCATTTACTGTAGGAAACAGTTTTAAGTGGCTCTACAAACATGTCACGTTATAACTTATGAAATTTGTGTTAACGAAGTAGGTTTTGTTCATTTTTTCTTCAAGATGGTCAATTTTTAAACACACTCCACTCCTTTTTACTTCTACCTTAACATATTAAGGGTGTAGTCCCTCTGTGATCAGCTGATTTCAAAAGAACTGGGGCCAAGTTCCTATTGAAAAGGGGTGCAGCCAAACTTGTCTCTACCTGCTGCAGGTCTCGCAGAAGACATAACAGTATAATAAAGCTTTCTGGTATGGGCAAAACATCCTGCTCATAACCCGTTAGGACATCCAAACATGGCTATTCTCCTCACTTATCCCTCACCACATCTGCACTGAACACAATAGGCTGTGAGGCATGTGCCCTGTGGGCTGCTGCTTAAAAAAATAAAAACACCTGTCCACAGAGCTGAAAGCCAAGAGGAAAGCTTCATCATGGCATTAACTTGACAGTCTGTCCCTGGGAGGAACACGCTCATAATGACTGCACGACTTCCTCACATGGCACAAGCACGGTAAACACACAAATATGAGCTCGGTCTCAGAGCAGCTTTTGCTTGGACTGCATGCATTCTCCACGGGGATTAATCACAAACTGGGCTATTCGTTTGTGTGTCACCTGTGCATGACACACAAACACATTGTACTGCAAGAATGTATGACCTAAATAAAGTCTCTCTCTTTACCCAGCAGTTTGAAAACACACACACACAAACATTCACGCAGCATCCCTTATACGCATGCATATTTTTTCAAAGCTACTTTTTAGGATGTACTAAGAATAAAAGTATCAACATCTTTCTTTCATTCTTTTACGGTACATCCATTTAAAATATAACCAGTTTCCCCTTAAAGTTGCCCATGACCACAGCATACATCCTAAATGATTTATTAGACTAGAAGATGAGACAGTGTCACATTTCTCTTGCTCTTGTTGAGTCTTGCCAAGTGCTTGAGGAAGAGGATGGATGCTTTCAGGCTGCAGGCTCCCCACCATCACCACCAGCCTGTAATTTGCAGTGACCCCACAAACAGTTGTGTCATTATAGCACATATACACCTATAAGCCACTTGCTGACTTATTGAGGCAACATTTAAATACATGTTTTTTTTTCACATGCAATTTTACATTTTATTGACCTATTGATGTTTTTAGTTATTAAACACTGAGAACTACTCATATGTAAAAGCAAGAAAAAATGCTGTGATGGAATTTTGCCTAAAAAAGGCTTAAATTTAATAAGTTTATTTGTAGAGCACTTTTCACAGACAGGGTCACAAAGTGCTTTCCATAAAATCAAACCGTAAATAAATAAAAGACATAAGAATACAAAACAGAAAACAACAAAAGACACAAGAACAATGTACAACCAGAAGAGGATTACTAAAACGCCAAAGTAAAACGATGGGTTTTTAACTGCTTCTTAAAATGAGCAAGTGAAGGTGCAGACCTTCCATAAATTTGGTGCCACAGCTATAAAGGCTCTGTTACCTTTGGTCTTGAATCTAGTTTTTGGTACTGTGAGAAGGTTCTGACTCGAAGACCTGAGAGACCTGCTGGGATAGTAAGGATGCAGTAGGTCACAGATATAAGGAGCCTCACCATGAATGAATGACTTTATAGGTAAAAAGAATTTGGATATCATCTGCATAAAAATGATGAGACACCTTTAAATTTGTTTAAAATAAAACCCAAGGGAAGCATATATATATATAGCAAACAAAAGACGACTAAGAATAGAGCCCTGAGGCACCTCACATGTTAACGCAGCAGACTCTGAGATAAAAGAACTAAGAGTTACTGATAAACTTCTGTTAGATAAGAGGAAAACCATTCTAAGGCTGCATTCACATCAGGATAGTCCGGGGGTCTCGGTACGATTAGGTGGGGAATACCGAGAATTTTCACACCTTCATTTGGTTTGCATTCACACTTCAGCAAACCAAACTGCCTGGACAACATCAAGCAGTTACAACAATTGCTCGTTTGGGGCGCTGTAGCCAAAACCACCACTGACCAGGAAGAAAGTCTTGGCGAAGAAGAAAAATCTGGCTCATCGATTGGCCAGGACCAAAAATGGAAATCTGCTCCCTTCAGCTGGGTTGTTTGTCCGCCACAAATGAGACACTAAAACTTTTCTCCTCAGCTTTCTTGGATTTGCGTGGTTGTCTTGTTATTTTCTACCCAAAATGCACTACGGTAAACTAACTAACTAACTAACTAACCTGCACTTATATAGCGCTTTTCTAGTCACAAAGACCACTCAAAGCGCTTTCATTAATACTAACCCTCTATTCTAAGGGCCTATAGGAAACAGATATCTAGGGACAATTTAGAACAGCCAATTAACCTAACATGCATGTTTTTGGCATGTGGGAGGAAACCGGAGAAATCCCGGAGTAAACCCACGCAACACGGGGAGAACATGCAAACTCCACACAGATCACTGTTGGTCGGGGGCTGGGATCGAACCCACGATCCCACGATCCCCACAATCCCCCGGCCAAGGGTAAACTGTGCTGCCACAGTGCTAACCACTGCGCCACCGTGCAGCCCAATGCCACTTCCTCTTCTCAGACTACATGCTGCTATGGTTACACAAACGCCGAGGGGCACTTCCACCTTTTGGTCTGCTGGATAGTCTGTTTGCATTTACACTGCAAGCGAAGTGCACCAGATTTCATTTGCAAGCGAATCGAGACACCCCCTCGTTTTCAGGCGGACCAGAGTTCGCTTGTTTGGTGCGTACCAGATTTCAAACGTGCGTTCAGACGTCACCAAATTAACCAAACTATCCACGGAAGCGGAGCAGAGTTCCTTTGGTCTGGACCAAATGGTGGCAGTGTGAATGCACCCTCAGGCTTTCCCAGATAGCCTTACCCACTCAAGCCTTTGTAATAAGATACAATGATCCACTGTATCAAAAGCTGCGGTAAGATCCAGAAGTACTAAAACAGAGCATTTGCCAGCATCTGATGACACTGAAATATTGTTAGACACTCTGAGAAGAGCAGACTCAGTTAAATGTTTCTCACGAAAACCCAACTGAAATTTATCAAAAACATTATGGTAATTGAGAACATCAGTGAGCTGCTTGGCTACAACTTTTTCCAATATCTTGGAAACAAAGGGAAGTTTATAAGTTTAGTTTAAACAATACTTAAAACTTTACAATAAAAAACAAAATACTGGTACAAATGTAACTCTCTGAAACCATAGGGAGTTAAGTGATCTTTAAGTTTTTACCTTAGTACTTTTCCAACTGCTTGAAGCACCATTTTACAACTTAGTCCGTTTTTGGCGTTTCTCTGAGAGTGCATGTCCGTTTTAGTCTCCAGAAAAGGAGAAATAATCTCCAAAAATGGCTTAAAACATTAAGAACAAATGTCAAGTAATGTCTCTTCTTTGAATTGTTCAGACGTAGTCTGTGATTTCACTAAAAAGGAAAAAAAAAAATACACACGTACAGACATACACTCCAAGAGTATGAACAGTGTGGAACTGAGTCACAGTATAGGAGACCTAAAACTTTGAGAGGAGACTTCACACAGCCCCACCACCTCGTGTCAGTTTCCACCAATCAGAAAGCAAGACCAGCCCCCAGTAGGGTGGAGCATGGTGACGCCACAGTCTGGCCATGTGAGCCAGTTATAAAGTAGCAACAGGTGGTCCTTCAGTAGCTGAGGACTACAAGACATTTTTGCAAAATAAAGGGGGTTTTACATGCCTGCTGGAATCAATACATCCTCACACAAGATGGAGCAAAACTGTAACAAAACCTGTAACAGATTAGACATGACCACCACTGCGGCTGCTCTTCTAGGTGAATTCCCAGAAACCCCAGAAAATTTATGAACACAAGAATCACACTTAGTAACGCATCTACTAAAGCACAATGAGAAATTTGGTCAAAAAGTCAAAAAGCTGAGCAAATAAAAGGATACTTAAACCGTCTTTCGGTATAAGAGAGAACATTGTGCATGCTGAGGACATTCCTCTGTTGACTGAACTTCACCTGAGCTCAGTTCTGACAGGCTGCCAGCCATCAGACGTGTTCAAGCCTGACTTTCAAAGCTGCAGAACCGGTACAAGAAACAAACAAAGCCTGTTTGAGCAGCATATAGAGGCTTCTTTGCATTGCTGGATTTGTCTGAAAGAACTGTTTTAGAACAATAACTTGAAAACCTCTTAATTCATGGACTCAATTTCAACAACAAGAGTGATAGAGGTAAGAATTAAACTGCCAACAAAGAGCTGCACTAACAACTCTTAAGTACATAATGAAATGGAGGAAATGACTACTGGAAGATGTTCCACTCGTGAGGAGATTCCAATTAGTGTTACTGAACTATCGTTGCCTTAGGAAGCTTCCCTTTAATTATCGCCTCACAACAGACACATACTGGTATTCTCCTCGGTTGCTCTTGTACACATTTCTCTTCACTTTGCTGATCTGCTTTCGTCTCGTCTTCTCTCCTCTTGTCTCCAGGCATAAAAAACAAGATGTTTTGTCCTCAAGCAAAACTTGTTGGGCCAGTATTGGAGCAACAGATGTGACAATTACTGGCACAAGCACAACCTCTACAATAATCTATGGAAAGCCAGATGGATGCATGCATTGAATGTGGCTGAATGAGCCAAAGATAAAGCGATTACTAGCCCAGTCTGTATAGGAATGCTAGAGGTGTGTGCAAAATGTCTGCAGACATGACAGCAGGCCATGTTTACTGCTGGGGCATTCTGAGATAATGCTCAATTCTGTTTAAAAGCCCATATGTGATTCAAGGAAATTATACAGATTCCAAAAGAGAAGGAGTCTATCTGCACTATTCTGCATCTTCCGACAGTCTGCCTGCACACCAGCCTAGAACCTGAGTTCAGTAGGTGAGTGGCTCCTGCTGAGGTAACAGCTGTGCACCTGAAAGGAGTGAGACCAGAACAGTGCTCCAACTCCTCGCTAAACACTAATAGCAATAGTCTGCCTTCCTGGGACACAAGGATACAAAAAAAAAAAAAAAAAAAAAAAAAAGTACAAGGATGAGGGAATGCGGGACACATGTGTGTCTAGTTTAGTGTGCGGGTATGCAGAAACACACAAGCTGTTTAATCACCGACTGCACAGAGGCAGTAGAATGAAGAGTAGAAGGGGGATGTACAGAGTCGTTACCAGATGTGTGGGAAGTTTGTGGGTGGGAGGGAGGTCATTTATAGCTCAACTATCAAAAGTTAAGCATTGCTTGGAGGTAGGGGTGTGCTACTGTTCAAGATAATCCCAGGGTAAAAGTGAATACTGCAATATACTGATTTAACTGCGTAATGACCTCACACAGTGGATGCAAATTACATGCTACACACACAAACATGGCAAGGGAAGACAGCAGCTACTCTACTGTTGGGAGTTACCTAAAAGAGGATCGTAGTGTGAAAATATTTTCGTTATAAGGCTGTTCTGACTGCAGAATTTTCCACATGTCAACTTTTCACACTGCTCCGGTGCGAAATTTCTTTTTTGATTCTGCTTTAGCTGCTTCATGTTGAATTTTTTCAGCCACCGGAAGGTCTCAGTAACTGACTTCTAATGCAGGGAAACTGGATCAACAGAAAAGGTGCATTTTAGATGTGGTTAATTGTTCCAACATTTGAAACAAACTCATTCTCAATAAGATGTTTTTTTTGTTTGTATTTATGGAATACTAGTACACTGCCCATAGAAAGCAAGTATTCCTGTAGAGAACCGTAGCCCAGATAGCCTTTACATGCCCAAAATATAGGCTGTCTTTGAAAGTGGAACACAGAGAGGTGTTCATGTAGGCAATAGCCCTGTTTTCACTACCAGGAACCAACTGAGGGGGCCAGGAACTTCTGGGACCGTTCCTGTATTTGGGCTCTCACCTGTCATATCACCATTATGGAGGTAGGAACCATCCGTCTCCATCCGGAGGATTTGTTGGTGACAATCACCTGACAGTTTCAGCCCAACACAGTGTGGTAAAGTAAAATATGTTAAAAATCATACAGAAATGATTATTCACAAAATAAATGTAGAGTGGAGTGCATGGGACCAACTTGCCACCGTTGTTGTCTAATAATTGTGGAGAGGAACCCATGGATTAAAGGCATAAACTGCACTAATAGCACCAGCAGGGATTCCACCTCCAGCTGACGGATGGTGTGGACTCAACTCTCCGGCTACAAACAGCCCAGACCACAGGTCCTGTACCTTGCCTCTCCACTGTTTCCGTTACCCCAGTAAATGTGCAGCCGCATATGATCTCTCTTGCCATTCCTTTCTACTAGAGGATATAAAGCCATGTGAGCACACAGGGAGAAGCCAGTGGGGACTCCATTCTCCTGTTGGCTGGGCTATGTGTGCTTCTGTCCCCCCCAAAGACAGTGGTACGGCTGGTGTTAAGCACCGCAGTGTTCATATTCAGTAATTTTTTTTTTTCTTTCAAGGTGTCAATTAACTTATTTATACTGTTATGCAGGGCAGCTCGGTGGTGCAGTGGTTAACACTGTGGCAGTACAGCAAGAAGGTCGTGGGTTCCATCCCACTCCCTGGCCATCGGTAACCCCCCTGTGTGGAGTTTGCATGCTATGCTGTCCCTCTGTCTGCGTGGATTTTCTCCGGTTTCCTCCCACAGGCTAAACCCCAAACAGAATCTCTAGGGTATTGTCAAGCGGAAGATGAGACACAGCAGACCCAACAATGAAGACGAGCTGAAGGCCGCTATCAAAGCAATCTGGGCTTCTACAGTATAACACCTCAGCAGTACCACAGGCTGATCGCCTCTATGCCACGTTGCTTTGATGTAGTAATTCATGCAAAAGGAGCCCCCACCAGGTATTGATTGAAAAGCATGTCCATGTACAGAGTCAGCCAACATTTCTAGTAAAAATCAATTTTTAAAAAAATTATCTTATGTAATTTTCTATTTTTTGGAGAAACTGAATTTTGGGTTTTCATTAGCTGTAGGCCATAATCATCAAAATTAAAAGAAATAAATGCTTGAAATATATCACTCTTCGTAATGAATCTATATATGAGTTTCACTTGTTGAATTTAATTGCTGAAATAAATGTACTTTTCGATGATATTCTAAGTTATCGAGATGTACCTGTATTTGGAGGCAAAGGTAATGCATCAACAGTACCCAATAAAGAGATCTATAATGAATAATTTCAAGGTGTACACCATGCATACAGTGACATTGCTACTAAGATTATTATACTAATAAATAGCATTTGCAAAGACTTATATTACTCATTACAGTTTAATATTGCTGTTAGTCATTACATTTCATCATGTGAAAACGGTCTGCAGCAGTAATGGAAATCCCATGCTCAAAGAACTTTCCATTAATCTCCTTCCGACTATTGGACCCATGTGGTCACTAAAAATAGAAAACAGGCTTTCAAGATCACCAGCGCTTGTCCTGGGCCTCAACAATCACGGATGTGAACAAAGCCCCTCAGTGAATCAACATTAAAATGTTAGAGAGCAGGTGGCTTTTAGCCTGAAGTGTTTCTTTTTTGGGGTGTATGCAGTTACACCTGCAGTTTGTAATGTTGTGTGATCATGTGGAGCCAGGCGTGATGCATAAGCTTGACCCTTCTTATGCAACATCTGACGTAGATGGAAACCAACTGCCACATTCCATTGTCTTGCAGGCAGAGGTTTACTCTTTCCTCACCACTAATGTCACAGCTGCCCTCCCTTCAAATACACGAACAAGACATGGTGTCATTCATCCAGTGGTCCAGGTGTTGCTGTAGACAAAGCTTTTCCCAAAAGAAGGGCTATAAAGTAAGAGTCCTGCCAAGTGCTGCAGATACAAGGTAAAGCTCTTCTTCTGATCACATGCTCATTGGACCAGGGGTAAGACTCTTCTGTAGAAAACTGAGAAACTTTCAGGTCATTTTTATCTATGTAAATGCACACTTCAATGAACTTCTGAATTAAGTAAAGCCCAACTTTTATCAGCCCTAAGTCACTGCTTCAAGATAACCTCATCAAAAACAAAGATACCAAAGGCTCAGATTTAATTAGAAAATATACCGCTCATGAAACTCAAGGAGACCGAAGGAAGGTAGTTAATGGAAACACTGTGACATCACTGGCCATGCCAGAGATGAATGTGTTCATTCTTAATCTGATGGGGGAAGAAATAGAAACAAGTATGGAAAGTACAGCAATAACAACTGATCGAACCAACAAGATACTACAAGAGAAACAAGGCCTGAGGTGGAGGAAAAATGTAAGATATTCAAATTACCACAGCACTGACATCACAAGTTAGGAGTTACTACAGTCATATTATGGTGTAGGCGGTTTTGGACATCAATATACAAAAGGAGAGAGACATTGGAAAGTTAAATTAAAGAAAGTTACAATACAACATGAGAAAAAGTTACTGAGAGGAGAAAAACATTCTGGAAGAAGCACATTGGTAGCAGTCTGCTCGCTTGACCCAACAGGTTGGATAAATTCTATCTACTTGAGACAAAGAAAACACTGATTCCAGGCCAGCAGCATATGAGTCAAAGCAGTAGCAGATGTGCTTTGGGGCCTGGCAACAGCCTCGTCCAGGCGCTACCAGAACAAAACCTCCAACCAATCATACACATGTGGACAAAATTGTTGGTGCCCCTCTGTTAATGGAAGAAAAGCCCACAATGGTCACAGAAATAACTTGAATCTGACAAAAGTGGTAATAAATAAAAAGTCTATGAAAATTAACCAATGAAAATCAGACAGTGCTTTCGAATTGTGGTTCAACAGAATTATTTTAAAAAACAAACTCATGAAACAGGCCTGGACAAAAATGATGGTACCCTTAATATTTTGTTGCAAAACCTTTTGAGGCAATCACTGCAATCAAACGATTTCTGTAACCATCAATGAGACTTCTGCACCTCTCAGCAGGTATTTTGGCCTACTCCTCATGAGCAAACTGCTCCAGTTGTCTCTGGTTTGAAGGGTGCCTTCTCCAGACGACTTGTTTCAGCTCATTCCACAGATGTTCAATAGGATTTAGATCAGGGCTCATAGAAGGCCACTTTAGAATAGTCCAATGTTTCGCTCTTAGCCATTCTTGGGTGTTTTTAGCTGTGTGTTTTGGGTCATTATCCTGTTTCAAGACCCATGACATGTGACTTGAGACCAAGCTGTCTGACACTGGGCAGCACATTTCTCTCTAGAATTCCTTGATAATCTTGAGATTTCATTGTGCCCTGCACAGATTCAAGACACCCTGTGTGCTGTTGCAATCCTGGAATTTCCCCATTGTGGGACTAATAAAGGCTTATCTTATCTTATCTTATCTTAACAGAACCTCCTCCATGTTTCACAGTAGGGACAGTGTTCTTTTCTTGGTATGCTTCATTTTTGCGTCTGTGAACATAGAGCTGATGTGCCTCGCCAAAAAGTTCCAGTTTTGTCTCGTCTGTCCATAGGACATTCTCCCAGAAGCTTTGTGGCTTGTCAACATGCAGTTTGGCAAATTCCAGTCTGGCTTTTTTATTTATTTATTTTTTGATTTTGTATACTTTATTGATCCCCAGAGGGGAAATTGAGGGCATCCACCTGGATGGATGAAGCAGCCACGGTACGGTGCTATCCCTTAACCCTTCACATACACATTCACACCTAGGGCCACTTTTAGAGTCTCCAATTAACCTAACCTGCATGTTTTTGGCCTGTAGGAGGAAACCGGAGAAATCCCAGAGTAAACCCACGCAGATACGGGGAGAACATGCAAACTCCACACAGATCACTGTTGGTCAGGGGCTGGGATCGAACCAGGGATCCCATGGCCAAGGGTGAGTTGCTGTGCTACCGCAGTGCTAACCACTGCGCCACCGCACTGCCCATTTTTTTGGGGGGGGGGGGGGGGGATTTGTTTTCAACAGTGGTGTCCTCCTTGGTCGTCTCCCATGAAGTCCACTTTGGCTCAAACAACGACGCATGGTGCGATCTGACACTGATGTACCTTGACCTTGGAGTTCACCTTGAATGTGTTTAGAGGTTGTTCTGGGCTCTTTTGTTACCATTCGTATTACCCGTCTCTTCCATTTTTCATCAAGTTTCCTCCTGCGGCCACGTCCAGGGAGGTTGGCTACAGTCCCGTGGAATTTCTGAATAATATGTGCAACTGTAATCACACGAACATCAAGCTGCTTGGAGATGGTCTTACAGCCTTTATTTTTCATATGCTTGTCTATAATTTTCTTTCAAATCTCCTGAGACAACTCTCTCCTTTGCTTCCTCTGGTCCATGTTTAGTGTGGTACACACCATGTCACCAAACAGCACAGTGACTACTTGTCACCCTTTAAATAGGCCGACTGACTGATTACACGTTTGTAGACACCTTAGCACACATCTTGGTTGAACATGTCCCTATGGTCACATTATTTTCAGTCTTTTCTAGGGGTACCATCATTTTTGTCCAGGCCGGTTTCTTGAGTTTGTTTTTTAAAGTAATTCTGTTGAACCACAATTCAAAAGCATTGTCTGATTTTCATTGGTTAATTTTCATAGAATTTTTATTTATTACCACTTTTGTCAGATTCAAGTTATTTCTGTGACCATTGTGGGTTTTTCTTTCATTAACAGAGGGGTACCAACAATTTTGTCACATGTAGCTGGGATCAAAGTGACAAAAGGACAAGGTGCCCAATAACTTTAAAAACCAACATGAATGATGGGCAATGCAAAGCTGCTCTATAGCAATGGCAATGCATTCAGAGCATGCGGGACCGTTCAGAGTGTTTAGGTAAAGTCTTAGCCAGTGAAAACAGCACAGACTGAGGGTCTCTGGAGCTTCAGGGTTCTCTATAAGCACAGATAAAGGTCAGCAGGGGCAGCAGGGTCTCTGGACACTGAACCCAGCGACCTACCCTGAAACACCAGAGTGAGACAAAAAGGAGCCGTGTTTGCTGCTAAGTGATGAAAATATAACTTCTGTCAAATAAAAATACATCATACCTACCACCGTCTCTTCTAAAAAAAAAAAAAAAAAAAAAAAAAAAAAAAAGTCAGTAAAACTGCGGATAAACAGACTGTGTGTTGCGATGGCCAGTGGGCATGTGTGGGCTCAAGTGTCTGCAGACCGTGAGTCTGGGCACGTGCAAATAAAACCTGGGCCACAAAAAGTCTTTAGACACTCTAAACATGCTCACTTGTGTGCTAATCAACCATCTACAGTCCACTTTAAAGTACATAAAGAGTACACTAAAGTTTAGTGTACTCCATTTAGTGACTAAGCTGAATTTGAGTAAGCCACAAGGAGAAAACGCATCTAGTCTGTGGACAGTAGAGCTGGGAATCATAAATTTGCAGAATCGATTCGATTCCCGTTCTTGAGGTTTTGAACTGATTAAATTCCAATTTGATTCAACTGGGGAAATTACCATTTCAATAGCTATTTTGCCTGCCTGGGGAAAAAAAAAAATCTTACGCTGCATTCAGACCAGGACAGTCTGGGGGACTCGGTTCGACTGGGTGGGGAATTCCAAGAATTTTCACACCTTTGTTTGGTTTGCATCCACACTACAGCGGACCAAAATGCCTGGACAACGTCATGCAGTTATAACAACTGCTTGTTTGTGGCACTGTAGCCAAAACTGCCACTGGCCAGGAAGAAAAAATCTTGGCAAAGAAGAAAAATTCAGCTCATTGATTGGCCAGGACCAAAAACAGAAATCCGTTTCCTTCAGCCGGGTTCTTTGTCCGCCACAAACAAGACATTTTAACTTTTCTCCTCTGTTTTCTCCGGTAAAAGGATTTCTCAGATTTGCACGGTTGTCTTTATTTCCTACCCAAAATGTACTATGGTAAACGCCACTTCTTCTTTTCAGGCTACATGTTGCTATGGTTACACAAATGCCGAGGAGCACTTTTGCCCTTTGGTCCGCTGGATACTCCATTTGGATTCACAGTGCAAGTGGACCAGACTTCATTTGCAAAAGAACCAAAACCCCTGTTTTCAGGGGGTCCAGACTTCGCTTGTTTGGTGTACACCAGATTTCCAACGCGTGTTCAGATGGCACCAAACAAACCGAACTATCCGCGGAAGCCACCGTTTGGTCTGGACCAAAGGACCAAATAGTGGATGTCTGAAAGCACCCTTAGAGACCTAATGCTGCAAATTGTACCAGGAACACTAACTTTGTTAATACATAAATTATCACAAAGAACCAACCCAAAATCAGTTACAATAATGCACTTTTTATTATTTAACTTATGATTTCATAAAGTGCTCAAGTGTTTTCTTTAGTGCAAAGGGTGTGTAGTGTCAAGTTAACAACCCAAAGGAAGTAAACAAACTCAACGCATGAAACATGTATGCATTATCTCACTGCATTTCAGTCCCTCTAGGACTTCTCGGGCTGTTTTTGGGATTGTTGCAGCCCAAAAAGCCTGAATTTGTGGGAGCTTTTCCAAAAAAGTTCCTATAAAAGTTGCTACAATTTTTAGAGTTTTTTTTTTTTTTTTGCACTGAAAGTTGTGTGAGGAAGTACAGATTGTAACGTAGCTGCTTTGTCCTTAGTTTACAGTGATGCTGTTCTATGCAACACCACAAGAAAAGTACCAGGATTGCCAAAAACAGTGATTTATTTAGAATTAAATGCTCAGTAAAATTGACAAAAAATGACCAACATTGTACTCTTGCTGAGAACTTAAATTAAAAAAAGTAAAAGAATAAGCCATTACAGCCATTATAAATTGCATTGAATGCACGTTAGAGTAAGGAGCAAATTATGGCAGCACCTTCTTGAATCTTGAATTCAAAAACTAAGACCCCTGAAAAATTTGAGGTGTTCTATCCTAAAATCCACAATGAAGCAGGGATGGCTCCTCCACTGACAACCTCTTCCCTTCAGAACGCCTCAGTGCAGGATGGACACTGGAGTGGAAACCCAGTCTTCACAGATCTTAAGGGGATATGAAAAGGAGAATAGATTTCAAAGTAAAATTAATCATATTTTTAAATCCCCACACCACAGTATGGTTTAATAATTTAGTTTCTTTTATTTTTTGTGTTTATATTTTAATTATAAATGAACTTAATTTTTGAAAAGGGTTTCAATTCATTTCCTGGGAAGATTTGGTCATTTCAGTTTAGTTCTACTGAGTAAAGAAATGGCTCATTGTACTGCAGGCTTTATTAATTCTGCCATTTTCATTTTATTGTAATTTTTATTATGCCGCCATCAGTGTGTGAATGTGTGTGTGAATGGGTGGATAGCAGGATCTGTAAAGCGCTATATAAGTGAATGCCATTTACCATTTATCATCATCTTCCAATCCTTCACTTACGTGCTAGAAGTCCATAACTAAATGTGTCATGCAATACAAACGTTGCATGAAGGCAGCTGCCTCCGTCATGAAGCCCTGAAGTCCTGACTAAAAACATATCCAACATTTTAATTATACTGTAATCTCATAAAATATATCTTTATTCTGCATTTATTTACAGTGCTTAACCAAAAGTTAACTACTGTATCCATAGTTTGTCAAAGAAAACACCATCATGCTAGCTGAATTAATTTACGACAAATGTTAAAACAAATAAAAATGATATTTTACTTACAATCCCAGCAGCTTGAACAGTCTCCCTCTCCCTCTCCCTCTGGGTCTGCTCACGAGTTTCAGCGAGTCTCCGTGCATTTTCCGTTTGAACTGTTTATCAATCGTTGACTTTTGCAGCAGGAGTAAACTCCATTTGTGCCTGCTAGCTGCAGCCACTGTCGGTATGAGTTGTACTGGCTGCCGCCACAGCAGCCACACTTATCCCCGCTTTATGAAAAATATTCATAAACTGTTGATGACAGTGACTTTTGTTGATAAATTAAGAGACACGCACGTCAACAACTCCGCTCATGTCAACATGGAAGTAAAGATGTGAGCGTGCGCAGCAGGGAACTCTCACGTCAAGGACCACAGATGTTCAGATACAAAAAAGAATTATGTTAAAAGATCGATCCACGGATTTTGTGGATCGATATCAGCTCAGTCAAATGTGGATCAATTCAAACTGATCTTTTAAACCCACCCCTAGTGGACAGCGCTCGTGTACACAGCACTGTTCAAGGTAGTTTTGAGGCAGTGCAGCCATCTGCTCAGCAACCACATTTCACCCATGTGCATTGGATAAAATCTGCAGTTCACATGCCCGTATTGTCGGTGGCAGCCAAGAGCAATCCAAAAGCAGAACAGCACGGTGACAAACTTTTTTGGACAACCATGAGGAAAAAGCGCTTTTGTTGTTATTATTGTTAGTGGCTGGGAATGAAAACAGACAGGCAAAACAAAACAAACAAAAAAAAACCTACTTGAATCTGGCATCCATGTCATTTGTTTTAATTTGACAAAAATGCCAAACAAACAGCAGGGACACTACTTTAAAATTCACATTTACTAAAACATGGTTAAAACCCACAAATGCACCATCTAAAATATTCCTTTAGATCACATAATTATTGTAAAAATATTAAAATCTCTCTTCACTTAGAATTTTTTTTATATTTTTACACTCAGGCAAAAGCCGGTATAGCTCTTCTGGATTTAATTTCCCTCTCTAAGACAAATCCCATCTTTTCTGTTACCCCAATCGCCACACTACTGGCTGTGATATCATCTCTGGCTGGAAAATAACAACTGAACCTTTTCTATTGTGGACAAAATGGTTATTTATCCACCTCTTGGAGTTATTCATTGATAAACAGAATGGTCCGGGAAATGATCCACCTTAGCCGGAGAACCGCCATTCGGACCAAGGAACTTGAGAATGGCCCATGAGTGTCAGAGCACTGAGCCATGCTTCAGACCCACAACCTGTAAGTAAATGGAGTGTTAAAAAATGGTTTCTCTGTCCCTCATTCTTTAATGACATGTAAAACACCACAGAAATTATTTTTTCGTTTTAGACTGCATTTTTATCAGCCATTTGCCTTTATGCCATTACTGTCTATGTCTTTGCAAGTGCACCGCTTGGCTTCATCTCATCTTTGTTCTGCATTCCTACAGGGGAAGGGCTGCAGGCAGAGACATGCCTTTGCTTTCTGCACACACAGGTTAATTAAACAAAGAAAAGAAGATGAGTGGTGAGGAGCAAGTGGCGAGGGAACAAAAGCAGGTCAAGCGCACTAGCTGTACCAAGTGTCAGATTGGCTTTTCTTGTTTGGGAGGTGAATGTGTGCACTTTGTGAGCAAACATATTGGGGTTCAACTACATGCTCCATTAATCAGCAGCAATGGTTTCGAGGTAATACACCTCAACACAGCTGCAATCTTAATCCAATTGGTTTTAAAAACTCAGGTTCATAAGCACGGTGAAATATTCATCCTTGTCTGCCGACTATGTCAGTCAGGAAATTTCAACAAGAAATTTGCAAAAAAAAAAAAAAAGCACTCACTTGAACAAAGAGATGCAGCAAAAATGCAAAAGATAAATACTAGAATTAAGTCCACATGTTTATAAATCACCAGAATATGGAGAGGAGAAAGGAATGAAAACTGAAAAGGAAATTAAACAAAGTTAGAAAAACAGAAACCTTTTAAATCAGACAGCAATGGATGGTAAGGGGAGTGAAAAAGAGACCAAAATAGGGAGGATGATTGGAAGTTAAAGCACAACTCTGGATGAGATTGGAAGACTGAAAGAGTTTGGATCAGTGTGGGAGGTTGTCACAGCATGCCCTGGCCGCCGGCTGCACTTCTCCTCCCTACATTCCTCAGCAGGGGAGAGTCTCCAACCATCCTGCACTTCTCTATTTGGGCAGCCAAGCACCCGTCTGTAAAGTGTGAAGGGCAGGTACATATCCTGAACCCCAAGGCTCAAGCGCAGGTTTTGTTTTTGAAGTAAGATTGAAGAGACCGATATAAGACAAGGTTAGGAAGTCATGGCGAAGGAAGAGTGATTAAGAGGCTGCTGACCTACAGAATAACTCATTACATGATGCAGCATCAAAGAAATACTATACACCGTGTTCCAAATGATTATGCAAATAGCATTTTAGTGTCAAACATTCAATTTTTTATTTTTCAATTAAACTCATAGATGGTATTGTGTCTCAGGGCTCTTTGGATCAATGATATCAATCTCAGACACCCATCATAATTAGTTTGCCAGGTGAGCCTAATTAAAGGAAAACTACTTAAGAAGGATGTTCCATATTATTAAGCATGCCACAGATTTCAAGCAATATGGGAAAGGGATCTCTCTGCTACCAAAAAGCGTCAAATAGTGCAATGCCTTGAACAAGGTATGAAAACATTAGATATTTCAAGAAAACTTAAGCGTGATCATCGTACTGTTGAGTAATTTGTGGCTGATTCAGAGCATAGACAGGTTTGCGCATTTAAAGGCATAATGAGGAAGGTTTCTGCCAGAAAAATTCATCGGATTAAGAAAGCAGCTGCTAAAATGCCATAATAAAGCAGCAAACAGGTATTTGAAGCTGCTGGTGCCTTTGGAGTACCACGAACCTCAAGGTGTAGGATCCTCCAGAGGCTTGCAGTTGTGGATAAACCTACTATTCGGCCACCCCTAACCAATGCTCACAAGCAGAAACGGTTGCAGTGGGCCCAGGAAGACTAACTTTCAAACAGTCTTGTTTACTGATGAGTGCCGTGCAACCCTGGATGGTCCAGATGGATGGAGTAGTGGATGGTTGGTGGATGGCCACCATGTCCCAACAAGGCTGCAACGTCAGCAAGGAGGTGGCGGAGTCATGTTTTGGGCCAGAATCATGGGGAGAGAGCTGGTAGGCCCCTTTAGGGTCCCTGAAGGTGTGAAAATGACCTCAGCAACGCATATAGAGTTTCTGACTGACCACTTTCTTCCATGGTACAAAAAGAAGAACCGTACCTGCCATAGCAAAATTATCGTCATGCATGACAACGCACCATCTCATGCTGCAAAGAATATCTCTGTGTCACTGGCTGCTACGGGCATAAAAGGAGTGAAGCTCATGATGTGGCCCCCCATCCTCCCCTGACCTCAACCCTATTGAGAACCTTTGGAGCATCCTCAAGCAAACGATCTATGAGGGTGGGAGGCAGTTCACATCAAAACAGCAGCTGTGGGAAGCTATTCTGACATCTTGCAAAGAAATTCAAGCAGAAACTCTCCAAAAACTCACAAGTTCAATGGATGCAAGAATTGTGAAGGTTATATCAAAGAAGTGGTCCTATGTTAACATGTAACTTGGCTGTTCTGGCACTTACAGGCTGTATTCTGTGTAGAGGTTTGCTGAATAGTAGCAGCTGCATATCTGGTCATTTACTGTGAATTTATTTTGATTTATAATCAGTTTGAGTGTAATCTAGTGTCCATTCTGCGATGCTCAGTCAGTCAGAAATCATTTCAGAATTTCTTTATTTTCCTCGGGGCTATTCTGACATCTTTCAAAGAAATTCAAGCAGAACAGCTCCAAAAACTCACAACTTTAATGGATGCAAGAATTGTGAAGGTTATATCAAAGAAGTGGTTCTATGTTAACGTGTAACTTGGCCCGTTAAGATGTTTTTGATTGAAATAGCTTTTCATTTCAGTAAATATGACCTCCTAATGCTGCAAATTCAACAAATGACCATTTTCGGTTCTTTACAATAAAATGTTTTGAAACTCTGTTGTGCATAATAATTTGAAACAGTGCATTTTGAGTTATTTTTGCAAAAAAAATAGTTATGATTGGGAGGTTTGTTCAATAAAATTTGAATTATGCTCTAACGGCTGATGACTTGAAAATTACACTGTCATTTGCATTGACTATTTAGGAAAATCAGAGACAAATATCACTTGCAAAATAATTTGTTTCGTGATGCAAGTGTCAGAGTTAATTATATGACAAAAGGAAGAGGTGTGCTAACAGAATTGTGCATGTTACACTTGCACTTTTGAGTTGTTGGAGAATAAATAATCTCCCAAAGGCATACATTTTCTCCAGCCCTCTAATAATCCTCTAACCTGTGTGAAAAAAAAATGTATTTTTCCTGGGAAAGCTATGACAAAAACCTCGGCACAGATGGATGCCTGCAAAGTGATTGGTGATTTCCCAACTCCAGATGAAATTCTGAACATTTCTGAACCAAACAAAAACATTAGGTGCAGATTGTAGCTCCAATAAAATGACACGGTGCAGGGTGCAAAAGGGTGAACATTCCTAGTTATGAACACAGAGATACAAGTTATGTGTGGGATCAACATTGCCATCTACTGGAACACCCACACCATGGTGTAGGTGGGCAGAGAATGTCACATCAGGAAGCTCAATACCAAAGATTTTAATACCTGTACACTAGAGAGTTTTGCTTTGGTGTTTTTTTTGTAAACTGTTAGAAGATGCACCATGTCTATGTTTAGAACAGCAACAGAATCTTCACCAATAAAGGGTGTATGCAGCATTCTGAAACCGAACAAGGACTATGCTGACATTATAGATGTCAGCATTTTTTGAAAACTATAAGATTTAAAAAACTTAACGAGTTACTTTCTACTCATAGTGGTGTGGAAAAGTGAAAAACAGAGTATTTAAAGTTTAATAAGACACAGGGAGTAGTGCATAGGTGAGGTCTGGAGTCAACAAATCAGCATTTGTGACGTAAAGAAGGGGTGCAAGGAGGAAAGGGGAGAGCTGGTGTCACACAGAAGCTCTTGTTTGCTCAGGAGCAGAAGGGCCAGTCTGTGTGTGCCCATTCGAGTACGAGTGCATAAGGTGGAGGGACTGGAAGGAGAAGAAAGACCGTCATGGAAAGAAGCAGTGGCGGGAAAAGGATCAGGGTAGCGCCAATGTTTGCACAGGATGTATATGTGCAGGGTGGAGTATGATGGGTAACCCATGGGGCTTCATGAGGAACAAAGCTTTCTTTTCATGTTTCTCAGGAGGAAAAACATTAAAAAAAAAACAACAACAAAGCCATGGGTGGACTGGCAGCATAACCTTCTGTTCTGTCATTTAAAACAATGCTATGTAAGATTTTCACCAAAAAATAATGTTTCTAAAAATTTTGATTTAACATCAATCTTTGACCAGGAGAACATCCAAACAGGGCTGCATCACCTGCAACAGCATAAAGTAGCTTTGCTGTTCAGGTAGGAACACTGAAAATCCTACAACTAGCATGTTTTAAGACTTGCACCCCAATAGTGAATCATCGTTGGTTGACCACATAGTCAGTTGACCGCTAATTATAAGATGAGGCCATGTAGCTTGGCATTTTCAGAATGGACACCAATGTAGATCTTGCATAAAGAATCCAAGAAATAAGCGAGACTGACTAAGCAGAAGCCTGGACACTTACACTTATTGACTAGACTGATGGCAGTCTGTCCTTGTTGTTATTAGATTAGTAAGTCATGTTGTTTTGGTTTACTCTTTTTTGTAATGATGCAAAGGCTTCTGAATTCACTGGTTGCATTTCTGTCAGTTTAACAAACACACATACATTACTCTCAAAAAGTTAGGGATATTTAGCTTTCAGGTCAAAGTTATGGAAAATGTAATAAGTTCACACGACAGTGATATTACATCATGAAAGTAGGGCATTTAAGTAGAAGCACGCAATGGTGATTTCCTCATCTCAAACAATTTATTGAAACAAAAGCCAACAACAGTGGTGGGTATACCACAACAAAAAATGTCAATAGCCACGGTTACATGGGCAAAATTTCTTCAATCTGATTACAATTCAGATCAGAACTTTACTGTTTACATGGATCCTAAAAAAGCTGATCCGATTAGGACGTGCGTTTCCATGTGTCACACGTTTGAACAGACTAAATTATTTTGACATGTGCATGTTGACATTTCGACATTCCGAAAATAGTAGAAGAAGCAACTTCCTCTGTAAACAAGCCCAGCTTCATGTCTCTTTTTGAAATGGACCTGTATTGTGTTATTTAGACTGTACTTTTTCTTCTGGGCAGCGCGGTGGCGGAGTGGTTAGCACTGCGGCAGCACAGCAACTCACCCTTGGCCGGGGATCCTGGGTTCGATCCCAGCCCCCAACAGTGATCTGTGTGGAGTTTGCATGTTCTCCCAGTGCCTGCGTGGGTTTACTCCGGGATTTCTCCGGTTTCCTCCCACATGCCAATAACATGCAAGTTAGGTTAATTGGCATCAAACTGGGGATTCTAAATTGTCCTTAGGTATGACTGTGAGAGTGAATGGTTGATTGTCTCTCTGTGTTGGCCCTGCGATGGACTGGCGATCTGTCCAGGGTGTACCCTGCCTCCCGCCCAAAGATGCTGGGATAGGCTCCAGCCCCCCCGCGACCCGAAAAGGATTAAGCGGAAGAAGATAGATGGATGGACTTTTGCTTCTGCTGGTCTCCGTAATGAAGCTACAAGTACATACTTCTGCATATGACAAACCGAGGGAGACAGCAGGATGATACAGACCAGTTTTGTTTTACTCGAGCTATGTCTTCCGCTAGCAGCTGTAAAGGCGGAAATACGTCACGTCGACGTGTGGCTGACGTACCGACATGTGCAGTAAACATATTTCTGCCCAACCTTCGGAATAAGTGTTTATATGCGCACCATTCGGATTAACAATCAGCTTAACCCACCCGTCTCAATCGGAATATTTTGATCCGAATGAGCGTAATCGGGTCAGAATATTCAAATCGGTGTGTTTACATGAAGCATTTTTATTCCGATCAGGCTGGCTTTTAATCCTGTTACTTGTGCCCATGTAAACATGGTCAATGTCTCAATAACTTGTCATGTGCCCTTGAGCATCAATTACAGCTTGACAACGACGTCTCATGCTGTTCACAAGTCGACATTGTCTGCCGAGACATGGCATTTCATTCTTCTTGAAGGACGGCCCTCAGGTCATTGAGGTTGTGGGGTGCAGAGTTACGAGCCTCTATACGGCGACTCAGCTGATCCCATAGGTTTTCTATGGGATTAAGGTCTGGAGAAAGTGCAGGCCACTCCATTTGAGCTACCCCAGCCTCCAGCAGCTGTTCCCTAATGATGCAACCTCGATGAGCTGGAGCATTGTCATATACAAAGATGAAACTGGGTTTATGTTGCTCATGCAGAGGCACAATGACTGGATTAATGATGTCATTCAGGTAGTATCTTGACAATGCACCATTCACAAGGTGTAGGGCAGTTCTGTATTGACTAGCCACACCTGCCCAGACTGCAACACCACCACCACCACCACCACTCAAAGGCTTGTTTGGTGACAACGGGGGCATTGATGCATAGCGCTCTCCTTGATATCTCCAACATCATTGGTGGCCATCATTTCTGCTCAATGTGAATCGACTTTCAGAGAACAGCACTGAGCTCACTGGTCCCTTGTCCACCGTAAATGCTCCCTGGCACATGCAGGACGATGACACCTCTGTCTGGTGGTGTGGTCAGGTACCCTTGTAGGTCGTCTAGCATGCAGACTACGCTGATGTAAATGATTTTGAATGGTCTGACATGACAGTTGGGTGCCTCTCACCTCTCTTAAATGTGCCTGGAGTTGAGTGGCATTCAGCCGGTTCAGCAGGGCACTGTTCAAAATGAAGCGGTCATCAGCATGGGATGTGGCCAAAAGACGTCCACTTCTATGCCTTTCAGTGACTCTTCCAGTCTCTCTGCATCTCTGTTGCAACCTGCTGATGACACTCTGTGACACTAAGCTCAGTGGCCACTTCCCTCTGAGAACATCCTGTTTGAAGCCTCGCAATTGCGAGGTACTGTTGATCAATTGTTAGGTGTTGTCTTGGTCTCAAGATGTCAAAATGTGAACAGCAGGATGAAGAGGACTGTTTAAATACCAATTCTAATTGAACCAGAAAATTTACTGGTCGATTCATTGATCAAACACCTGTTGTGAATTTTGCCGTTACGCACCTTGTTAGAGAACACCAAGTTACACAAAAAGTACTGAAACACTGAAGAGTAGGACATGTGCCTTCAAAAGGTTAGAGAAGGTCAAATTAAGTTCACTTGCAAAGGTTATAGTGCATTTTAGGAGCATCCTGAAATTTCACCCGAAAGTCGAATGTCCCTAACTTTTTGTGAGTAGTGTATTTACACTGTGAGAAGCATTTATAACAGTGGTAAAAGACAGTTATGGTTCACAGCTGTAGGGGGACCTCGAGAGCAATTCTTCCATGCTGTTGTTGCTTTAAAGAAGCAAATTTATAAAAAATAAATAAATAAAATCCTATTTAACTATCTGTACAGTAACAAAGTACATCCAAATACTGTAAAGGAACAAAATTAAAACAAACATACAAAGAATTGGAGGAGGTTTGGGGGAATCTAAAAAGCAAATGACAGAGTGGGAAAGGGAGGTGTGGAGTTCTTGAACAGTTCAAATAGCTTTTAAGTTCCTTTTTTTTTTGCTCCAGGGCTCTGCATGACTGTTCTGATCCAGCTCATCAACTTCAAAGTGAGGGCATTTAGTCACAGATTTTCTACTCAAGGAGAATATGGACATATGTAACCTACAGAGTTTCCAAGAATAGATTCATACCACAGTATACAATCAACATATTGTCCACTTCTAAGCAAAAGTCTCCTTCCATGTACATTATTACATAACTGAATTCTCTCAGCCCTAAAACAACAAACAGACATGAGCGATTAAAGCAAAGGTTTGGAGGGGGACCCTTTCCCAGAGGGAAAAAAAAACCCTCTCAATTTCCTCCCACAGCAGACATGGAGCTCAGGTCTATCAGACTGTCTGGCATGTTTGTGTTTGATTTGTCATTTCACCCGGGCCAATGCCCTGCTGCTCTTTGACCTGGAGGACATGGACCGAGCTGACCTGCTGTGGTAAATAAGTGATGAAAATATTAACTTTTTCACTGCCTGGCAGGCTCTTCACCCACTCACACAGTAAATTTAATGCTGTTAAAATATAAACTATTATAACACTGCAGTATTTCTTAGTGGGGGCTTTTAGGTTGTGACTACACATCAACATTTGGGCAATTTAAAAAAAAAAAAAAAACGGAAACTGGCAATAACATTTTTAAAAGTGCTTTTTTTTCATCTTTAATTTTCCTCTACAAATAAAAAAAATAAACAGCTGGATGATGTAAAATTACATTTGCCTATTTCCTAAAGAAAAGTAAATCCTTTGTGGATGACTTCATTTCTTTTCTTTTTTTCCCCCATCTCAGATCTTCAGCTCAGTAAATGATGTGATCTCCTGAGTGCTGTCTGCTTCTGTTTCTAACAGCGTGCTATTCACAGTAGCATATAGCAGTTTTTCCACTTCAAAGCAGCTGAATTTATTTAGTAGAACCATCAGCAGAGAAACTCTTCCAGGAACTACAATCTTTGGATGCCTTTTTCCCCCCCTTTTTGCACTTCCACCAAGATGAAGACTTTTTGATGACATAATTATATACAGATGACGATGCACACTCAGCAAACAGCCTTTACAAAATGATTTACCGGTAACTGTGGACTTATAAATAAGTTGCATGGGGTAGACAAGGGTGAAACAGAACTGTTACTGAAAAGAGATTTTCTGGGATTAAAGCCAGACCGAGATCTCTCAATTGGGATACGCAAAACATAGGAACATCTGATGGATAGATCCCATTACTCAAAGTTCATACAAAGAAAAAAAGAACAGTTATTACATCCAAAGAGCATCTCTGCAGCTGTCACAGCAGCTTCTGAGTCTGGTTGATTCTCAAACAGCAGACTCACATCTGCTGATCACAACTGCCAAACAGACAGGGAATACAAGGATGCTTTCAGAAAACAGCACAGTCCCCCTCTGCCCCAACATCAACGCACTTGACCAATAATGAAATGACAACAGAACAAACAAATTCAGTTTTACCCAGTTTATTCTAGAGAGACTACATACCACTGATATACTGTATGTATCCTGTGTTCAGTGGTGTGTGTTTAGCCAAAAGATTTGGAAACAAAATGGCAAAAAATAAAAAAGGCAAAACACTTTGTCTACCTCCCTGATGACCAGACGAGATCTAAATAGCAGAGGAAATTCTGGTCTATTGTGCAAGTTTGATTAACCGTGGGAGTGATGAAGGCAAAGGAAGTGGTCGCACCCAGCAGTTTGCAAAGGAGTGAGGAGAAGCAAATGAATAAAACTGGATAATAAATTTAAAAAAAAGTGGAAACCATGAACAACTACATCATCCCTCCTGAAACCTTTGGCAAGTGTCTCTGTTTTTTAACCTCTAATCACATTAGAGATGTACGATCATGGTTAATGTGACTGTGTGCTTGTGGTGCCCAAAGAGGAAGTCTGATCGCGCCAAGGAAGATTCTTGGAAGGACAATGGGTGCGCTTTAACCGCCAGGATCATCTCCTCATGGGCATCCAGTCACAACAGCACAAATAACTAAAGTTTAGAAAAGCTTTACTTAGACTAAACACATGCTCAATCTAAAGACCTTTTCACACTGCAATTGGTTGCAAGAGAAGATCACGTAGGGGTAGCCTCAGGAGCCCAGTAAAAAGGGAAAGCACATTGTCCACATTCCGGCAGTGAAAATGTGCTGTAACACGGTGATAGTAATGTTTCTGTGTGGTAAAGAGGCGATGATTGGTCAAACAGTAGCGAGGGAACATGCAGCCAAAGAAAACGCAGCAAATGTTTAAAAAAAATCCAGGACAAAGCTGTATACATTTTGCTAAGACAACAGTTAAAGTCCTGTTCTTATACTTCATGCCATGTTAGTCTGGTCATCCAGCTGAGCTGCATAAATACTGGCAAGTGTACAGAAGCCAAATGCCCACCCCCACATCCTCCTCATTACACTGGGTTCCACATGAAAAGCACGCTTGATAGCCACAGATGGCATGTCAATGAGAGACGGAAGGAAGTGGGCAGAGGCAGCTGCTGCCACTATAAGAATGAGGAGAAACTGACAAAGGACATGAGAGGTCAAATCAATAGACCTCCAAGGAGTGAGAGCAGAGACGAGTGTGCTCTTA
The DNA here is from genome assembly GCA_020510985.1 of Pholidichthys leucotaenia. NCBI lineage: Eukaryota > Metazoa > Chordata > Actinopteri > Cichliformes > Pholidichthyidae > Pholidichthys > Pholidichthys leucotaenia. The sequence continues at coordinate 139,879,530 of CM035840.1, read as the reverse complement.
CGTCACTGACGAGTGTACATTAAAAGGATGTCAGCAACGCAATCAGATCTCTCCGAGAAATGAGATCAGAGGCTCTACAAAAGCTGCATGTGCGTCTGCGTGCCTCCTCCCCAGGGATTCAGGTGTAAACACGCATTCGATTGGCTGCAAGTAGAGGAGTATCTGCCTCCCACCTGGGAAGAGGACTTAGGCAGTGACATCATCTCTCCTAGAGGGGGATGGGAGGGTTGCTAGTGCTGTGTTCACATCTGTCTGCAACACTGCAGACTTAAAAAAAATGGATTTAAAAAAAAAAAAATCTACCAAGAAGCCATGAAACAGAGGAGAGATACAGAAGGGTATTTAAGGTCAGTTCTTTTTGACGCACAGCCTGTAAAACAAATGTTATGAATGTTGCCTCAGAACAATGCTGGACACAGCAATCTGCAGCATCCTTGCTTCACAGTTTCATCCCTCTGTAATTGGAACAAATAAGGTGGAACTGCACAACAGAAGCAATCACACAGTTAAGAAGGCACACATGAATGGGATTTATTTTGACAGTGTAAAATAAGTCTTACCTACTGACCACAATCTCCTCTGTTCAACTGGACAAAAACCAGACCACCCCTCCCCTTCGCTCTCACCCATGCCTGGGACAAACAGGAAGTGAGGCGCCCTGCCACTTCCTGTCTCCCCTCAAATGGGCCCGTTGTTCCCAGAGGTCAAACGGAGGAGCCATTGGCTGATGCAAACATGACCATGGCACCTTTTCAACCTATGAAAAACCTCCAAGCACGTCGTTTTGGTGGTAAATTCTGTCTCGCCCCCTTTTCCTGCCACCTGACCAACCAGGGAGCTCAGTTACACACAATGAAGTCATTACCTGCATGCCAAATGGGCCACCACACAGCTGTAAAAAGTTATTCCGTGCCTACGGGGGCACCTGCCGCCACACACAGACAAATTTTCATGCATCCTGTTCCTTTTAACGTGCATCTTTTTTACAAGGCACTTTTTTTATTTCGCGGCCTAGAGATCACAGCTCATGAAAAACTATATAGGTGCTGCTTCTGTAACAAAAGTGCTAAGAATTCAGATGTTGCTTTAAATTTCACTGTGTGCGCCGCTGACTGGGAGAATCTAAATGCAGCGCTGAGGTTAGTGCAAGGCCAACTCTTTCTCTCCTCATCCTCCTCCTGAGCCAGCAGAAGTACTCTGCTCCTGAAAACACACACACACACACTGCCTGTGTTATGCAACTGGCCTCGTGTGTAAGGTCTGCCCTCTGCAGTGACTGGAGGGCAAGTGAAAGTAGAGAAGAACAGTTATTTAAACCAAGAGTGACCAAGCAATGTCCCTCCACCAGAGCTCCACAGATCTGAAATGACATCTCCAGAGTTAAGTGGATCTCCACTTCAATTACATCAACATAAAATGCTTTTATTTTTTTTATTTGTTTAACCTTCATTTATACAGGGAAGGGCCATTGAGAGGCAACCTCTCTTTTTCAAGGACACCCTGTTCACACTCACACAGACACACATTCAAACCTGGAAACTGCCCAGTACAACCACAGACCAACCTGTGGCCACTGAGCAGCTCCACTGGAGCAGTTTGAGTTAAGGGCCTTGCTCAAGGTCACCACAGTGGGGTAAAGAAGGGTGGGGCACTGCTATCCCGTCTGTCCTACCCAGATCTGATCCTGCTGGTTCAGGGATTGAACTGGTGACCCTCTGATCACCAGTCCACATCCCTAACCATTATGCCACCACTGCCCCCATGACACAGGCCTAAAAAGGTCATTCAAAGCACAGAAAATTCCATAAAACCAGGATCTGCTGGAGAAACACGGATACTGAGTGAAGAAGTCCACAGTGAAGAGACCCAAGCTAATATTTATGTCCTCATTTGTAACTATTTTGAATCCTGTTTCTGTATTAAAAAAAAACCCAACAACTTTTGACAAATGTAGCTTTAAAAATTAAAATCCATAAATAGTCTTGTGGGCATACAAAAAGAGAAGTCACAAGCAAGCTGGAGACATTGGGCTATCAAAGAAGAAACTGTACATTGTTGAGCTAAAACACAAGCTACAAATGTAGTCCAATAAATATTTTTATATTTAGACCAGTGTACTAAGGTTTGAGGCCTTCACTGGGGTCATCAGGATGTAAAGCATCAGTTATATTGTGTCATGGAGAGATGGTAAGACACAAGACCTCCCTCCTCTCCTCCATGTACCCTAAAAGTAGCTGAAAGGGCGACAGATACCTCTAACCAGTATCAGAGCTTCTTACAATTTTATACTAAATAAGTCAGCAAAGATTAGATGTTTTCTTCCTTCATTTTACATTCAGAAATTATTAGACAGATTGTTCAAAACTTGTTACAGGTTTAATGTGGACACAGTCTGAATACATCTGACAGCAAGATAATGACAAGTAGGGAGTGTCTAGTGCATGTGAGAAAAGGAACTAACTGAACCCATCTGGTTTTGACTTTAATCTACATGCTGCATTTGTTTGAGTGGAGTACAGTAAAACAAACACTCATGAGGGTGAAGAGCCACAGAATTGTGAACTGATGAATATACCCAACCCATACATTGCAAATATTTCTATTTTCCTTCTTTCAGCTGCTCCCTTTAGGGGTCGCCACAGCAGATCATCTGCCTCCATCTCACCCTGTCCCTTGCATCTTCCTCTGTAACGCCAACCCTCTTCATGTCCTCCTTCACTACAACCATGAATCTTTTCTGTGGTCTTCCTCTTTTCCTCCTGCCTGGCAGCTCCAACTTCAACATCCTTGGTCCAATATATCTACTATCCCTCCTCTGCACATGTCCAAACCATCTCAGCCTTGCCTCTCTTACTTTGTCTCCAAACCGTTCAACCTGAGCTGTCCCTCTGATATACTCATTTCTAATCTTGTCCCTCCCTTGTCACTCCCAATAAAAAGCTTAGCATGTTCATCTCTGCCACCTCCAGCTCCATCGCCTGTCTTTTTGTCAGCGTGACCGTCTCCAAACCATACATCATAGCAGGTCTCACTTCCGTCTTGTAAATCTTCCCTTTCACTCTTGCTGCTACCCTTTTGTCACAAATCACCTGACACTCGCCTCCACCCACTCCACCGTGCCTGCACTCTCTTCACCTCTCTTGTGCATTTTCCATTGCATTGGATGGTTGACCCCAGGTATTTAAACTCATCTACTTTCACTACCTCTACTCCTTCCATCTTCACAGTTACACCTGCCTCCCTCTCATTCACACTCATGTATTCTGTCTTGCTTCTACTGACTTTCATTCCTCTTCTCTCCAGAGCATACCTCCACCTCCCCAGGTTCTCTTCCACATGCTCCCTACTCTCGCTACAGGTCAGTGACATCTGCAAACATCATGGTCCACGGAGACTCCTGTCCGACCTCGTCTGTCAGCCTGTCAATCACCATGGCAAACAAGAAGGGGCTCAGAGCTGATCCCCAATGTAATTCCACCCCTACCCTTGAACCCATCTGTCACTCCTACTGCACACCTCACCACCGTCTCAATGTCCCCATACATGTCCGGCACCACCCTCACATACTTCTCTGCCACTCCTGACTTTCTCATACAGCACCACACTTCCTCTGTTGGCACCCTATCATATGCTTTCTCTAGATTCACAAAGACACAGTACAACTCCTTCTGACCTTCTCTATACTTCTCCATCAACACTCTTAGAACAAACAATGCAACTGTAGTATTCTTTCTTGGCATGAAACCGTACTGCTACTCACTGACTGTCACCTCTCCTCTTAACCTGGCTTCAACAGTTCTTTCCCATATCTTCATAGTGTGACTGATCAACTTTATGCCTCTGTAGTTACTACAGCTCTGAGCATCACCTTTGTTCTTGAAAATTGGTACCAAAACACTTCTTCTCCACTCCTCCAGCATCTTCTCATTCTCCAAGATTCTGTTAAACAATCTGGTTAAAAAGCCCACTGCCATCTCTCCTAAACATCTCCATACCTCCACAGGTATGTCATCTGGACCAACCGCCTTTCCATTCTTCATCCTCTTCAAAGCTGCCCTCACTTCCGCCTTGCTCATTTTTGGGACTTCCTTGTTCACCATCTTTCCTTCATCCATCCTCCTTTCTCTCTCATTTTCTTTATTCATCAACTCTTCAAAGTACTCCTTCCACCTTCTCAACAAACTAGTCATTTGTTAGTACATTACCATGTCTGTCCTTAATCAGTCTAACCTGCTGCACATCTTTTCCAGCTCGATCTCTGTCGAGCCAATCGATGAAAGTCCTTTTCTCCTTCCTTAGTGTTCAGCCTCTCATACAACTCCTTTGCCACCTCTCTCTCTGCCATGCGCCTAGATTCCAAATACTTCTGTCTACTTTCTTCATCTCCCCGACTATCCCACTTTTTCTTTGCTAACCTCTTCCTTTGGATACTTTCCTGTACCTCCTCATTCCACCACCAAGTCTCCTTGTCTTCCTTCCTCTGACCACTGGATACACCACATACCTTACTACCCGTTTCTCTCAATACATGGGTAGAAAGGTATGTGGTGCATCCTGTGTATCCAATATTTCTATTTTCCATTTACTCAAAAGTCCAAACTTTTTAATAGTTTCCCCATTTAGTTTGTTGAGCATTCCTCTTACATTCATATAAAGCATACAATTTTATTATGCAGTGTAAAGTCCACATCATAACCCCAGGCAAAGCAAATTTATCAAATAATGACTGTATGAGATTGTTATGTGCTAATGGACGCACCAAGGTGCTGATACCTCATGCCTGTGACAAGGAGGGGTCCTGTTAAAAAAAAGGCACAATGCCACCTGTTCTGGCCCAGCATAGTTATTACAATACCTTTTTTTCCCAGCTGCAGTGACAGTCAATGTGAGTTAAATTAGTGTTTATTTTGATAACAAAGCCGCATGCGGAAATTTTGGCAAATAAAAATTCAATAAAATATAGGAATACAATGATACAGGCCTTTAGTTCCGCTTGATTTTGACCAGGCGAGCTGAAAAGGTGGTAACAGACGGATACACACACAGACGCATGTAGTGATTATGGTATGCCTACGTTGCTTTGCAGAGGCATAATTAACGTAACCAAAAATTCATACCCCCTAGTCCAGGCGTCGGCAACCCGCGACCCTTCAGCCCCCATACTGCAGCTCCCTGCAGTTATCTCAAAACCCATGGAAATAAATGAAGTTCATTTTAATCATTTTATTTTTAAATTGTTGTTTATTGCAATTGGATACATTTCTCAATGGAAACGCATACTTTTATGAATGTAAAATATATATTTTTAAAATTATGCCGTCAACCATGCATGACTGTGTCATATCTGACGGCGGCTGCACAGAGAGCCGCTCAGCCTCTCTGTCCTAAGTGCATGTGGAGAAGCATGGACAGCAGCCGCTTCCTGCCACTCTTGGTAAGACATGAACAGATCCAGCGAAAGTAAAAATCACAGAGGAAAACAGAGTTCAGTTCTATGTGGACAGATTCATTTGCGTTCATGTATGGTTGTTGTGAAGAGAATTTCTCTGCGACAACATAAACAAGGAGAAAAAACAGTCACCTCATTAGTGTCTACAGGTCCATAAAAAGTCTTAAATGTGATTTTCTAAAATCAATGCCTTAATTACCCTTAAAAATGAGAAACAATCCCTGAATTCTTGCTCAATAACCTTACAGTCGCCTGCACTACAAGTGGTGGATTCACCTGACATGACCGTCTGAATTAGTGTGAATTTATTTTCACCGTCACAGCTCAATACTTCCTGAGTTATGTAAAAATAAAAGCCCCCTACAGCACTTCAGTTTTCAGAATGGTTGTGTCTTTTATGTACTTTTATTATGAAATGCCATCAACCGGATATACTTGTCTGAAATCACAGACAGTTTCCCTTACAATTTGCAAATAAAAAAAGAAAAAAAGATGAGAGAAGATTCTGTGACAGTGATGTAGAGGTGAGCCTTTTCTTTTAAAGAGATTTTCAGCTTTTTGTCTGTTGGATAACTGCTAGTTTGTCATCTGTGGGGTTTTGGACAGTGAATTATATGAGCAGATTGTCCATTAGTGCCATGCATTTTTTAAAAAAAATTATAACCAATATTTAGCTCAGCAGAAGATATTTTTTAAACATTTTTTCACTGTTGTAATTATTTCAAATTGGCTTTATTTGCACCAAATGATTTTTAAAGTTATATTATTTAGAAAGTTGTTTAGAATTCTTTTTGTTTTATTCCAAAATAAAAAAGAATATCAGAGAACTAATCACTAGTTGTCAAACAGAGTTTGAAGAACAGGTGAAGGACACAGATTTACTGTATATTATATCAATACATTTGAATAAGGAGCATTATGAGGAAACAAGAAGGATGAAAAGTAGCTTCTTCTAAATAAAACTTTCGACTAATTTATTAAAATATCAGGAACTAATTAAATGGACAGGGAGATGGTAACGAGGGTGAATTACTTTAATCAGCCACTTAAATCCGACATTCTGTATGCTCAACAGGATGGCACCGATTCAAATGGTAAAAAAAAGATTTCTAGTGTTACCTGATTTTGTGGGAACATGCTTGACAGTTTGCAGTGCACGCCAAGCTGCTTCTTGTCAGACTTTAAATAGCCAAAATACAGTATCTCCACATTCCTAAATTCCTCGGACCGTTCTTTTCAGCAATCTCCTCATCTATTGAGCATTGGGTGGCGTCCGTTTCGGTGTGTCCTTTTGCAACGCTGTCACTGGCCTTTTCATTAATGTTTTCTGTTGTCTCCTACACGGCTGTGTTAGCCCAAACATTAGCAGGTGTGCTAGGCTAAGCCCTGGCTATGTGCTGGTCGTGGCACCTATTCACGTTGTTGCGTCAATCGAACGCGACTTCCAGACACATGATTGGTTCAGTGTGGTCATTTTCATTGGCTTTTCGTATTGCCTGTCAAAACACGAAACAAATGAGTTTTATCGAAGTTCATGTGCTTTCTTGTTGTACAGCACTTTGTATAGTGAGTGTTGCTTTTTAAAGTGCTTTATAAATAAAGTTGATTGATTCTATTGAAAATGTTTTATATCTCCATCGAGGAAAAGTTCTTTTGCGATAATTATCATTATCGTTTTATCACCCAGCCCTAACAGACAGATACAACCACAGATGCATTGAGTGATGACCGTATGCCTCCCGTTTTCACCGAGGCATAATAAATACATTATCAACCATTAAATTTTCCAATTTAAATAAAAAAGAGCATCTCTGATTTATATCAGGTCACTCTGACTAGGAGGCACAGTAAGAGGGAGTAGGGCAAACTGAGGGGAAGGAGTGTTGTGGGTTTGTTTTCTGGAGAACAGTGGCCTTGTTGAGCTCAGTCCAATGGCCTGCCAAAGATAGCCAAATGAGAGACACATGGCAGTCAGTCTGGTCTGTTCAACACACAACATAATGATGCACTCAGCTATTGTTCCACACCACATACTATAAATCACAACAACTGGTCCAGTGCAAAGTGGTACACACACACAGGCAAACTTTTGTCAGGAAAAGGAGCCTCCAAGTCAGACTGTAACCCCCTTCTAATGGCACTCCTCACTGGTACAGAACCACTAAACCCCATACACACTTTTTAACCACTGCTGACTCATGATTAATGAAATACTGAACTGGGAATTTAGTGGCCTGAAAAGCAATCTGGTGCGATAAACATGCATGGAGTTATGACTGTAAATCCAATCTATAAAACATGCCTTTTTCAGTTGCACTTTAATAAATGAAAAAAATATTTTTTACGCTTGGTGTCAAACACTTCAAGACCACATCTATCATGTTCAGCAGTATCCCAAATGACCTTAAATGAAAGGCTTGTGTTGAGTCCACTGAACCACAGCTTGTGGAGGAGCAGAGAGTGCATGCCTCCTCCAAGGCTCCTTCCCTCCCTCCCTTTGTCTATCCAGCTGTCCATACCTGCAAGATAGGGCCTTGGTGGAGATATGCACTCATGGATCACCACAAAAATCTAATGGGCTCATCTGTAGCCCACGAGCCACCTCTGGTGAAAATTTCATCAAACTCTATCAAGTAGTTTTTGAGTAATCTTGCTAACACACTGGAAGAAGACAGTCTTGGCGGAGGTATGCACTCTCAGATCATCGCCAACATTCATACTTGCATACATTTCACCATCAGTTGTCAATCTTAATCAATCCTAACCACCTGAACAGACCCAAAACGTTTCTGCATGCAATGATCTCACACATCAATTACTGTCTTACCAACTGGTCACTGACTGGTGTAACCATAATCAAACCCACTGAATGTTTATACAAAAAAGCCATAAAAATCTTTGGTAATAAAGATCCCACATATCATTGCTGTCACATCTACAAGAAATACAATCTTCTGTCTTTTGAAAATTATAAAACTCTCAAATTTGCATGTTCAATTTTTAAAATATTAAATGGCCATGCACCATCCCCCCTGGGAGAATATGTTAAACTGAGGACTGTCACCGGTACAACCACCAGAGCAATCACTAGAGAAGACTGTGAGGTCCCCCACAGGCGCACCACATTTGCTCAATCTGTGCTATCAGTGAGGGGCACCAAGATCTGGAATAACATACCGCCTGCAATCAGAGAATGTACCACACTAAACACTTTTAAGACATATTGTAAAAATTGGCTTTTAAACAACCCAAACTGTGCCCATAACTAGTGGTTGCTCTGTGGCATGCGCATATACAGTATATGTGCCTGTGCATCACACACATATATGCCCCGCCTCTTGTTTGTTGCTGTGAGGTGCTTGGGTGCATATATGTGTACACATACACAGCACTTCACTCGTGTGACATTTGAATGTTTTGTTCTGTAACACCTTAACTCTTGCACTTTAGCATATACACTTTGTACAGCTTCATTACAGTTGTTCTTCTCGTATATGCTTGTTTATGTGTTTTTGTGACCCGCCGGGCGACTACAGATGCAAATTAGCAGTATTGCTAAATTTGGCATACTGACATTTGTATTAATGTTTATTATTATGTAATGTCCCTTACAAATAAACATTAAACTAAACTCAAACAACAAACGGGCCAGTTTTAGCCCACGGGCCATACATTTGACACCCCTGGACTAGACTGTAAAAGTAACATACATACTGTATTTAGAGGGCTTAGTTAACCTCAGAAGCAGTTTCATTTGTTCTTCACAGCAATGTACAACTAATCGAAGTGAGGTCACTTCTTTTCTCCGTTGTAAAAAAAACAACAACACACATTTGTGCAACTGTGGACAATACTGCTCCGGTGATCTGATCACAGAGCGGGAGCCGGTGTGTGTGTGCTGCTTGCTGCCTGTCTGTTTATCATCGACTTTTCCTCCTCCAGACCAGCCGCAAAATAAACCCCTTGTAGACGGAGTTGGGTCCACTGTGGGCGCAGTATAGGAGAAGCCACAGACCGTCTCTGCCGTGGGTCGGCCTCCCGTCCTGCCCCAGCGGTTCATCATACCGTAGCCAGCAAAGAGAAAACCCGGGGTGTTTCCACTTCCGGGGTGCGGAGGTACATCTGCAGGCACGATTTAACTCCGCGGGCACGTCTTAAAGGGCAAGTACATGAAAAGTCCAATATTATTTTATAATAGAAAAAAAAATTCCTGGATCCAGATCAGCACCACAAACTAATCATATGTGACCCATGCTGGCAAAATGAGTCGGAATGCGCACCGCGTCATCACGAGCTGCAGGCAAGAGTCATAAATCATGACTCTCTTTGTTTGCTAGCGGCAGTCCCGGGAAAAACCCATGAGCGCCTGGTATCACTGGAAAGCTTAGATAACGTACTTTCTAAAAATACATATGTTCTTGTGGAAGACGTAACTCCCGACCAATCAAACGTTAGTTTTCAACCTAGCCAAAATATAAACAAATCAACTTTTTCCGGTGTCCGTTTTTGCGCATTTCCTACAAATTAAATATCATTTTGAAGGTCTTTCAATACAGAATATGGAAAAAACGTTACCTCAGTTTTGATAATTTCCTCAAAGTGCCTCATTTTGCCAGCACGGGCCACATTTGTTGCTTGGACAATTTCCTACCTTCCCTTAAGTTTTCACTGAAATCCGTTCACTACATTTTAAGTAATGTTGCTAACAGAAAAATAAACAAACCTCGGTAAAACATTACCTCCTTGGCGGAGGTAAAAAAAAAAAAGTCAATGGGGTCCAAATCTATAAGCAGCTGCAGGTATCTTCTAATTTCTAGTGCTTCCTTGTATAACCATCTAAAATGGTTAAATGTGTTTAGTGGTTACAGCTCATGATTGTACAACCTAACTAGAGGTCACTCAGAGAACGCATACCTCCACCAAGGCTCCCTCCCTCCCTTTTTTAACCTTTATTTTTATACAAGGTAGTTCCATTGAGAGGCAACATCTCTTTTTCAAGGATGCCCTATTCATTCACACAATTACACATTCACACCAGGAAGCTGCTCAGTACAACCAGACTGACCTGTGGCCACTGAGCAGCTCCACTGGAGCAGTTGGGGTTCAGGGCCTTGCTCAAGGGCACCACAGTGGGGTTAAGGAGGGTGGGGCAAACACTGCTATGTTATCTGTCTTACCAAGATCTAATCCTGCCGGTCCAGGGATCAAACCTGTGACCCTCCGCTCACCAGTCCACATCCCTAACCATTAGGCCACCACTGTCCTCCCCCTCCATCCCTTTATCCATCCATTGCGAGATAGGTCCTTGGCAGAGGTATGGACTCACAGATCACCTCCAACATGTAATGAGTTCATCTCTGAGCCAAGGGCCACCTCTGGTGAAAATGTCATCCAAACCCATCTAGGAGTTTTTGCGGGATCCTGCTAACAGACAGAAACTGCAGCAAAAACAACTAGAAAAGCACTCGGAGCACAGCCCTCCGGCAAGCAGCTCATTTCCCCCAAATGACATTGTTAGAAATGCAGCAGTTTTCTAAATGCAACATTTCTGCATTTGATATTGATGAAAAATACTAATTCAAGTTCCCTTCTATAAGATTTACTGAAATAAATAAATAGTATTAGGTAACTTAGCTACAGAAATTCCGGTGTACCGGCAAAAGTAAAATTTAACTAATTTGATACTGATTTTTCCTAAAAATTCCTGGATCCAGGTGGTGAGCTGGATCACCACAAAAAATGTAATCATCTGTTCCCCATGCCATTACACACCTTTCCTGAAAATTTCATCAAAATCCGTTCAGAACTTTTTGAGTTATGTTGCCAACAGTCAGACAAACCAACCAACGCCACGAAAAACATTACCTCCTCCCTTGGCGGAGGTAATGAAGGCTTGGAAGTTAAAACCAATCCCCTTTTATTTAACTTATGCAGCCAAAAAAAAAAAAAAAAAAAGTTTATTTTTATTGAGACATATTGACATTAAAGCAGACAATGTTGATCAGAGTGCTGGCAGGCCTTTTCTATCCTACACAATACTACCAATATAAGCCAAACCAACGAACCCCAGGGGAGGAGGGCTGGCTGGAGCCAAGGTCAACGAGGACCCATTTAGATGGGTGTGCCTCAAAAAGCACATCAGTTGAAGCATATAACATCACTGCCAAGTCATTTGGTTGGTTGATGAAAAGGATAAGGGAGGGGGAAACTCTAAAAATAGACATGACAGCCCATTTTGGTTTAATGAGTCCATGAGTCCCACCCCTACCCTCGACTGTAAGAGAGGGAGAAAGAAAATTAAACTCTCTTGGCACAAACGCCATCTTTACAGAGCTTCTGTGTGTATTTCCTTGAGGTCTAGAGCAGTTAACGCATGTACAGCCTCAGATTTACATGACCCGCATAAACGGCAGGCTGTTATTCATAGTTCGAGTAGCAGTGAAGTGTAAACAAAGTTTTGAATCACAGCGAGATCTAATCCAATCCAGCTGTGCTGTATGCGTCAGTGTTAAAGCTACTATTTTACCCCCACCACCAAAACGATCCTTTAGAACTAGAAAGCTATATTTAGACACTTTATACTGCAGTTAAGGGACTGTGCAGCAAAGGCTAGCTACAACCGCCTCATCATTTCTGTTTCAACTGCCAAATGACAGTCCAACTTAAATTTTCAGCCTTCCTCATAAACACAAGGAAAGGTTATGGGTAAATCCACAATAGCTGTGCCAGGTATGCATGTAGGAAAACAAATCAAAAGTAAATATGAAAAAAGGAAAACTGTCTCAAGTCCAAAACTCATATGCACACACAAAGAAAAACAAAGTCCAGTCCCGTTACAGAGAACACTGTGTCCAAACAAACATTGCTGCACAGCCAAAGGGGCACAGAGCAGGGACGAGAGGAAAAGTTTGGCAAGCTTGACTGACTGGCTTCCTTTTGGCATCAGTCCATTTAGTTCTAGCTAGCCTATCCTGTGAAGACAATAATAACAATAATAAACACAGACACCTGAAACTCTTTGTCGGTCAAATATAGGAGACAGACAGTGTGCCTTTGCTGTCCGAATGTCTGCAACTCCTTCACTCCCTCCTCCTTTTTCCTCCCCTCCCACAATTTAAGATGCACCGTGTCTGACAATAGCAGAATATCTTCTTGCTGCAACAGCAGTGTCCTCAAATGTCTCCCAAAAATCGCAGCACAGCAGAGACAGAGAGAATGCCAAGAAGGGTCACAGTTGGAGGAGATGAAAGAAGTCTGAAAATTTAAGCTGAAAAAGCTGCAAACATCAGCAATATATGTGAAGGTAGAGACATGAGACTACCTATAGACGAAGCAGTCGCAGCACACCAGAACCCCCATCCAGCACGGCCAAGGTGACAATGCTCCGATTCACAGCACCCTGTTCCTCCTTTTCACCTCCCCTTCTCTACGCTTTTCCTTGATAACTGGGCTACAGGTGCACCGGGAATCCTGCTCCTGTTTCCACCAAAGCACTCATGCAATCATAATGCTGCTGAAAAGGCTTTCGACTTTAGCATAGGTCACGGGGGAGATGGACCGACACACGCAGGTAAGGCCAAGAAAACTGTAAAACAAATGATCATTCACAAAACCAGGTGCACTTCTCCAAGCATGTTTCCTTTCTCTCGCTCTCTCTTCCAACTACTGCAAATGCATGCCTCACTTTCACACTCTTGCTCTCTCCCTCTCCCTCTCGCTCTCTCTCTCTCTCTCTCCCTCCCTCCCTCTTGCTGGCTCCCACTTGAAAGGCGGGAAGATTAGCTTGGCAAACAGCGTCCCATAAACAAACTGCTGACTGCTGGACAGCACGGGGTGGACTGCAGGGGAAAGAGAAGGACAGACACGGTGGGGGGGGGGGGGGGGGGCAATCCCTAGGAGGTAGCAATCTTAATCTGTATACACCCTAAACAACTCCTAAACATCTCCACCCATCGTTCGCTTGCAGAGATTAAACATTTTCTGTTTGCTAAATCCAAGTCTGAGTCAAATCCTGTCAAATGTCTGTGGAAAGCTAATCAGTTCAGCAAGGTCAAGGTGGCATCATCCTTTGTGCAACTTCACCAATTTGCAACTGTACAGGCAACTCTCACGAGGGACTAAATGTGAATGAACATGTGCACATACAGCAAAAAACAGTGACGCTTCATTCACACAAATGATGCAGAGGTACAGTAGGGGAGGGGCTAATGCAGAGACAAACCCCCAGGAAGTGAGACAATCACTGCAGAGTGCTGTAGCTGTAGTGAGGGCAAATCAGGGGAAGGATGCCAGAGTGAATTATGGGCCTCGTTGCATCCCTTTGCCCATTTCTCTCCTATGCACTTTCTTAAAATCAAAAACACACACCCCAACACTTCAAGGGACTGCAGTGCACAGATCAATGTGTGCTGGTGTAATCGAAGGCTGCAGGTACTGCCTGTCTCAGACACAAAAGCAGAATTAACAGACTGCGACTCGGCCATCTGATGCAGCTGAACCCAGAAGCTTCAAAGTCACACAGACTGGCTCCTCTCTGCTGTTCAGTGAAAACAAATCACTGCAGTCTGCCAACAGGAAGACAGACAGCTAGCAGAGGAAGCAAGGAGACAGTCACCTTCAGAAGACGGCCGTTATGTAACCGCAGCAGGGGGGCAGCTTTTAACTTCTATCTGTCGCCGACCCGTCAAAGAAGCAGAGAGATGGAATTTCTGGTAGAGATGCTCACGTAACCTATTCTTACACTGCTGAGCAAAACTTTGGAATCAAAGCTGACAAAGGAACTGCAGCGGCAATGACATCATCCCTCCTCCTCCACCTACATCACCTTCTCTTCTCCTGCTCCCTGGAGGCCTGGCACAATGAGCATCAGCTAATAAACCTCCTGCTTTGCTGTGTCATTATCTCATTCCTGTATGTACACAGATGTGAAAGCACACATGCAACATGACAACATCATGCACACACAATGAAACAAAGGGGATAGTAATACACACACTTCATAAGGAAAAATAGAAAGGCCTTTTTGTTTAGTAGGTGTGATAATGTCATTTGCACACTCTTGGCTGGTTTGCTCCTTTTGCGTTTCAGCACCTGAGAGTCCGGATGTGGGCCGTTGGAGTGCAGCAGAAAGCCAAGCGCATAACAATGAGGCAAAGAGGAAAAGGAGTGGCAGAAGAGAAATGGAGGAACTAAAACCGCCGTTAAATCAACTGTCACTTTCAACAATATGACCGAGGTCTTGCGGGTTAAGTGTCTGTGCTTCCTCAAACCATTTTCAACCTTACCAGAGAAGCAATTTAAAAAAAAAAAAAAAAAAAAACAACCAAGACATCTGGTGTAGGGGATGGATAGAAATGCTCTGTAACTTGACAAAGAAAGCATTTTCTGATTGATATGATTTCAGAGCAGGTTTAAAAACACTTGCAATCATTTTTAGGGACTCTTACTGGAGGCAGGAGACAGATGCAGACACATGTACAGCATTCCTGCAAAGACAGAAAAGTTGCTGGGTGATAAAGAGGGGGGACATTTCTCTGGAGCAAAGGAGACCATTTCCTAAATAAAAAACGGAAAACAAACAACAACAACAAAAGAGCCAACCCCATAAGAACTAGACAGACGGCTCCTCCTGATGCAGCCACACAGACAAGCGTTGCATGCCAGTACCATGCTGGTGAAAGTGGCAACAAGTCCTGATCAACAGTTACAAGCAGGATGCATCATAAATAACTGCGCATTAAAATAAACTAACCCGAACGCAACACACAGGTTACAATGAGGACATTAAAAGTAAACTTGCAAGAAACACAAAGAACCATTTGCTACCACAGGAGCTGCGTTTCATTCTCACAGATGCCACACAAAAGACGAGCAAACCACCGCGATGCTCAATTCCAAGTCACGGAGAAAACTGAGCATGTTCACGAGCCAAACCCTCCTCTTCATCATCCTCCTCCTCACCACCATCTCTCTTACCTATTTAACGTATAGGAGCCGTTCCGTTTAAACCTCATCCTGGATGACAGGAAGCGGATAAAGAAATCCAGAATTGGTGTCGTTTTCGGCTTTTTTCGGTCGCACCTCGGAAGTAACCCCAGCCCCACAGCGGCTCCCCGTGTGCGGACAGCTGCAGCGCCAACAGCCGCGGAACAATACGGACCCGGTCCCGGAGATCTGAGCTCCTCCAGCGCGGCTCTCTGGATCCTTCTTCCCAGACCTCAACCCTCCCTCCTCCTCCTCAGATTCCCCCCTCGGTTTAATTTCTTTTTTCTCCGTGAACAGGGCAGGGTTAACGAGTCTTCATGCTGCAGGAGCGCCGGTTAAAACAAAGCGGGAGCTCGGCGGCATGTGGTCGGCGTTGAGTTGGAAAAAATCCGGTGAGGTTTTTAAAAAAAAAAAAAAAAAAAAAAAAAAGCAGAGGCTGTTCCGGCTTTGCGTCCAAGGTCTGGCTGACGTAAACCGCTACGTTTTTCCCCAACTTTGAGCAAAATGCAACTTGAACCAATCAACACCCCCACATCAGGCACCGTCTCTCCTCAGTCTCTACACAGTCAAGTCCCAGCATCGAAAATGGGGGAAAAACAAGCAAATTAAAAAAATGATAATGGAGGACAGGTTTCCTCCCTCCATCCTCATGTTTCAACCGCCTTTTCCGGAGCTATATATACCGACTCCACACACAGGCATGTATATATTCCTCCATAGGCTGAACGCAGAGCTCACCCGGCTCCTGTCACCGCCTGAAGGGTCAGACAGGTTTCAGGCTAAGAATAGGAGTGAGGAGCCATTAATGCCCTTTAAATCCACAGCAGCCCTTCCGACGGCACCCTCTGGAATGCACTCACAATCACACACCATTTATTTACATCTGATAATGCAGGGAGGTTATGTGTCAGTATGTTCACTTTTGCGTTTGTTTCTGCAAATTAATTCCATACTACACCAGGTTGACTTGGTCAGCATTTCATATTATTCCATACAAGTAATCCTTGAGTTACACTTTTTTTTTTTTTTTTTTTAACTTCAGGGCAAAACTACCAATTTGCATGAAAAAAGACATATAATCACAAGCATAAAGCTTCAAATTTAAGACAAAAAATAATGAAGATTTAAAGAAATTGTAAAGAAATGTTGCATATCTTGAAGTATAGCAGATTTATTAAAGAAAAAAAGTACATCTAAAAGGAGAAGAAAATGCCTATGACTAAAGCTGAAATGACAGTTTATACTGTACTTCAATCTTGGCTATTTTTACTCCATTTTAAGGTTCAGATGTGTTTCTGGCCTAATGAATATTCTTTTGTTTTCTGGCAAAGACTGAAGAGGCTCTATTCAGAGGCTACAAACCACTGCCTTAGGGCTGCGGTGATGGTACAATTTTGGGTTGATATCAATGTTTAAAATGAGAAGTTAGACTGCAACAGAAACAATCTATTTCATCTTTAATGCAATGAAAACAAAAAATATGCATTATAAATAATAACTGAACTGAAATACTTTAAAACGATTCAATTCCAGATTTTTCCCCTCCCAAATTTGCAGCTGTAGTCTACTTTTGTCTGTTTCAGGGCAAAATAAATTCCACACGACTGAGACACACCAGAAGAATATCATCCACTGCCATGGCGAATCTTATTTGCTCACAGGTCGATATCAGTTAACGAGGTGAAAATATTGGTCAATACTGATATTAAGCTACTATAGAACCATGCATCTTTGCTTATACAATTAGAAAACTGTTACACCTCCTCAATAGACTAGTGACCTCTACACCTCACCAAAGGTGCTCAAAAAATAAGACTAAAAAGGTCCACTTAATGGTTGTGAAACTGGTTTTTGCTACATTCCCTCTTAGACAAACACACAATGTGACAAAGAAATGAGCTGCAGGAATGCTAAAAACAATAACTCAAAAGCAGCAAAGAAGTCACAGAGGCCAGACTGGAATAATGGCTTTATTACAGCTAGAACATGTGATGCTAACTCTCCCTCACACTATAGCCTCAACTGTGTGTGTTATTATGGGAGCCTCTGACTTATAATCTTCACACAGTGCATGCATACCGAATACAGCTAACGGGCAGACAAAGCTTTTGTTTTGTCCTCTTTAGTTTTGCAACCGATTTGCAAAAAAAAGATTCAGAAGAGTTGGAGAAGTGAAAATATTGGCGAAGGGGGAAATGGAAATATTTAGCAGAGGGCCAGACCACAAGTCTGAATAATGGGGAGGTGGTTCTTTTAGAAAGACAAAAAGAGGGAGGTACGGATTCAAATCCAGAATATCTGTGTGTTTTAGTAATGACGAAATGTGTTTTTGCTACTTTTATGGAAATATTTGATGTGTAGTACCTACGAATAAAACTACATTTCCTTCATGTTAATAACACAGTGATTAAAGGGCAAGCCCAGTTCACACCAGCATACATCTAGCTGAAAAATAACTCCAACAGTAAAACAAAAGCTCTGTTAATACGTGTGTGTGTGTGTGTGCGTGCATCTTGTGGGATAAAAGCAATAACAGGCACCAAAATGATGAATCCAGGCAAGTGGTTAAAATTAGGAGCAGTCTGGGTTATTCAGCATTACATTACGGGAGTGCTGTGCAGTGTGTGCTCTCACTGCTGCAAAACACGCTCATTTATTAAAACAAGAGCAGTCTGGCGCACACACACAAAAAAGTGCTGATCGAATGCATCTACTGCTGCTCCATCAGCCACTGCAAAGTTGCACAAAAGTCAGTGGAGGCGATGATGGGAAGCAGGATAAGAGGGAAGAAGTTGAGTCAAAAGAGAATTTAAAAAAAAAAAAAAAAACCTGTGGAGGAAAAAGAGTGAGCACTGCACAAGAGAGGCCCCTCTGGCCTGAGTTTTATTGATGTAGTTTAAGACACCTCCCCTCTTCCTCCTTCCTGCACTTACTATTCATCGCCTGCACCTTAATGGCCACAGCTTTATTGCTTCATTTGCAGCCCCTTCATTAAACTAATTTGACTTATTTTTCCTTCTCCGTTTCTTTCTGTTCATCTCTTATGTCACTTCTCCTTTCACATCCACTGAACTCAGCCTTTCAAACATTCCCATGCCTGGTGTGTGTTGTGCAAGAATGATGTGAACTTCAGATGCATGTCTATGCATACTAATTGTGTTAAAAACATCAAATGCGCATCTTCTCCTTAGTTCTGTGTACAGATGAAGCTGAAGATTTTGGGTGTTGGGAATTTAAAAAAAAATATATCA
Source organism: Pholidichthys leucotaenia (assembly GCA_020510985.1). NCBI lineage: Eukaryota > Metazoa > Chordata > Actinopteri > Cichliformes > Pholidichthyidae > Pholidichthys > Pholidichthys leucotaenia. Next base: position 139,860,846 of record CM035840.1, on the reverse strand, counting down.
AATGCTCATAAACCTTCAAGGCTTCTTTTAATCAGTGACTGTTCAGCTTCCAGAAAATGGTTATTTTGGCTGTGCTGCAGCGGTGGAATAGCTCTGCCCCCTTTTCCAAACCCCTCTCTTCTCAGGCTTTCCAGGAATACTGAGGCTCCAGTGAGTTGAGTACATGCATGTATGAAAGGACAGACCAACTTTACAAAGACCACATTACCACATGCGCCAAGTTCCCCAGCACTGACAGAGGTGATACTGACAGAGAGCAGACACACGGCTCTGCTAGAAGGCTAAAAAAGTCTTGTGAAATCATCAACATGTGCGTATTATGTAATTTAATGTACACCGGAGGCTGTTGCCAATAACCAAGTATATATACTCTCTTTCACATACATGGGCACACTCTAAATGTGTTTCCTCACACATCAATACGGCCAGAGGTAAATGTGGGTCGAGCCAAGAACTATGAAGGGGGCCATCTACACATACGTGGCTGGGCTTGGTGACGCCAGGAGGCAGGCGGTCTGTGTGTCTGTCTTTCACATACAGCCTAATAGGTATGGTAGAGAGGGGACAGTGTCAGTCTGGTTTTCTATTACCTTCTTTAATGGCAACAAAATGCTGCAAAAGCACTGAATAAGCAAGGGTAACATAAGAGATGCTGTCATTTTCTTCACTCTGCACGCAAGCAGTATCAATTTCTCAGAGGTAAAAGGTGCGTTCCGATTGCCCGATAGTGTACTCCAAAGTGGACTGCACAGAGTATTCCGCCATATTAACTGAGATTCCAAACCGAAGGGAGTGAATAGTCTTCAGTTCAAAGGGAACTGAGAACTGAGCAGGCAAGAAGTGAGCAATGGTACATCACTTCACTGGAAGTTGACAAGAAGATTACCCATAAGCCATTGCACTTCAAATACGAGTACAACAAACTATTGTTGCTAATGTTAACAAGCTAAATTGATGTTGGCTATTGTTTACATCAACTGATAGTAATATATTTGTATTAATATTTTATTTAAGAAATATAAATTATCCACCGTAGTATCAGTACGTGTCCATGGTTATCGTGGTAAGTAAATTTATATAGCACCTTTCACAGATATAAAAATCACAAAGTGCTTCACAAAGCATTAAAAATAAAATGCATAAAATACAGACAGGGTAGATTGAAAAACAATACAATAAAATAAATAAAACCCTTATCTGACTAAAAGCCTGTTTAAAAAAATCTTTAGCTGCTTTTTTAAATACATCAACAGTGTTTAGGCAACAAAGAGAAAAGCATTCCACAGCCTTGGTGCAACTACTTCAAAGGAGCAATCGCCTCGTGTCTTAAAATGGTGGTTTTTGGGACCACAAGTAACATTTGGCCTGCTGTAATGCATGGAGGAAGGGGGCGATGGTTACAGGGCGTTTCAAATGGAGAAATTTTGTGAAAGGCAGTTAACTTGACTGATATTCCCTGAGAACGGAACAGGGAGCAGGGAATACAGTTCCACACTGTGGATCAGAACATAGCAAAAGACTTCTTTCGGGGGGGGGGGGGGGTGTCACCACAGTGGCTCATGTGCCTATTTCGCCCAATCCTCTCCATGTCCTCCTTCACTACATCCATGAGTCTTCTCTGTGGTCTTCCTCTTTTCCTCTTGCCTGGCAGCTCCATCTTCAACATCCTTTGTCCAATATATCCACTAGCCCTCCTCTGCACATGTCCAAACCATCTCAGCCTTGCCTCTGTCTCCAAACCGCTCAACCCAAGCTGTCCCTTGGATATACTCATTTCTGTCCCTTCTAGTCACTCCCAATGAGAATCTTCTCTTCAACTCTGCCACCTCCAGCTCTGCCTGTCTTTTAGTCAGCGCCACCATCTCCAAACCCTACATCATAGCAGGTCTCACTACTGTCTTAAAAACCTTCTGTTTCACTCTAGGTGCCTTCCTTCTGTTACAAATCACCAGACACTCGTCTCCACCCACTCCACTCTGCCTGGACCATGTTCTTCACCTCTCTTCTGCACTGTCCAATGCTTTGGGGGTGTTGACCCCAGGTATTTAAACTTGTCTATCTTTACTATCTCGACTCCTTACATACATCTTCAGTTACCTCTGCCTCCCTTCCAATCACACACGTATTCTGTCTTTTTTCTACTGACTTTCATTCCTCTTCACTCCAGTGCATACCGCCACCTCTTGAGATTCTCTTCCACATGCTCCCTACTCTCACTACAGCTCACAACGTCATCTGCAAACATGGTCCACAGAGACTCCTGCCTGACCTCGTCTGTCAGCCTGTCCATCACCATGGCAAACAAGGGGCTCAGAGCTGATCCCTGATGTAGTCTCACCCCCACCTTAAATCCATCTGTCACTCCTACAGCATACTTTACCATAGGGCTGTGCGATATGACCAAAATTTCATATCACGATATAACTGATCTTATACCACGATAACAGTACATATCACAATATACATTTTCTGTAAATTCTACAGTTTAGATAGTCACATAAAAAGCACCATCTCTTTTTTTACTTTTTACATGCACCTTTTCCCTCATAATTTTGCAGTGTTGTTATAGTTTTTAATGCGCATTTGAGACTTGATTCTCATAAATTTGAGGTTTTTCGTCTAAATCATATCATATGAATAAAAAGGAAACATCAATAAGTTAAATATTTCCTGATCCAGAGGAGAATGGCAAAAAAAAAAAAACCAACATAAAAAATGTGCTGTCATCTACAGATATAAGTTAGTTGTTAGTTTAAATCAATGAAAATTTAAATGTAGACCTGCAGCCTGATGACTGCCATTCTGGCCTGATTTAACCTCTTTGCTTCTTAGTAAAATAATTCAGATTGGCCATGATCTGAAAATCAAAGACACAAAAGATAATGTAATAAAATACATCTGATGACTAACTTTATTCATTATCACTACTTGACTAATTCAAATTATTAGAAATCAAATAAATTACATTAAAAGCCAACTTGCTCCTCGACCCGTTTTATTCTTTTATTTATCATGCACTTTTGCAGCTTTAATAATTTTTTAAAAAAAAATTTTTCCAGACAAAACTAAGAAACTCAGCAGTAATTTAAACCAAAGAAACAATGGTCTAATACACTATGTTTTCTATTAGCACAATTTAGCATCGTCATTTAGCATTTGTTGTTTTATAATAAATAGAATGAAAGCACCAAAGTGTTGTGCCTCAGTGCCTGTGGCATGGTAGCATGGGCGGCTGTAAAAAAAAAAAAAAAAAAGGCACTACAACCTCTACTGGCCTTATTACAATACCTTTTTTCGCTGTGGCATTGACAGAAATGGTGAGTTATATTTGTGTTTATTTCAAAAACAGTGTTATTTCAAAATTCTGGCAAATTAAAAGTTGAGAAAATATGGTGATACAATGATACAAGCCTTCAGCTCCACTTAATTTTGACCGGGCGTGCTGAAACAGAGAGGCGGACAGAGACAGACTGACAGATACACACAGCCACAAACAGACACACTAACCAATTACTGAATGCCTCCATTTACAGAGGCATAATTAGACATGGTGTTAGTGTTACTTACCTCCTATTAAAACGAGGTAGTGGACTATCCTCTCTGATGCAGCACAATGGAAAACAGTCCCACATCCCTGGCAAACAGGAGTAGCAGCTATTTGACCAAACCGGTAGTTTGGCGTTAGCAGCCACCAGAGAGCCTAGCCACTCACCACACACCTGTTCCGCTGCACGCACTGCAGGGGCGAGGCGGCGCACTGACAAATAGTGGGTGAGGAGCTTTGCTCAAGAAATTGGAGTATGTGCATTTTAAAATCACGATATAAATGATACTCTATGAAACGGTAGATGTTTTTATATTGTCATACGATATATCTCGTCATATCGCACAGCCCTACTTCACCACTGTCCTCGCACATGTCCTGCACCACCCTCACATATTTCTCTGCCACCCCTGACTTCCTCATTTAATACCGCACTTCCTTTTTTGGCACCTTATTATATGCTTTTCGTATGCAAAATATATCAAATAATGCAAGCAACAACTATTCAAGCACTTTTGAGCACTGATCACTATTCTACTACAATTTACTTCTTGGCATTTGTGTACTTTACTGATCCCCAGAGGGAAATTCAGGGCATCCACCTGGATGGATGAAGCAGCCACGTTATGGCGCCAATCCCTTCACCATTCACACACACATTCACACCTAGGGCCACTTTAGAGTCTTCAATTAACCTTAAGCTGGATTCCTGCTGCACCTCTGCTGTCCGCGAATGTGTAACCGGAAACCTCGTATGATGAAATTTACGTCGTCTCCACTCTGCTAGTGTCCGCAGTGCTCGACCTCGGATGGCCGTGTGCAGCCCAAATTTTGTGACCGCGCCGCCTGCCCACGACCTGAACGCGTTGAAAAGCGCATGCGCAAAACTGAACATCCTATTCATGAGGTGGCGATATCAACACAGCACACCAAGACAAAGTAGACGAAGAAGACAACGAGGAAGCAGAAGATGAGAATGAACATGCATGAATCATACATACAGTATCTCACAAAAGTGAGTACACCCCTAACATTTTTGTAAATATATCTTTTCATGGGACAACGCTGAAGATATGACACTTTGACACGATGTAGTCAGTGTACAGCTTGTGTAACAGTGTAAATTTGCTGTCCCCTCAAAATAACTCACACAGCCATTAATGTCTAAACCACTGACAACAAAAGTGAGTACACCCCTAATTAAAAAAAAAAAGTCCAAATTGTGCCTAAAGTGTCAATATTTTGTGTGGCCACCATTATTTTCCAGCACTGCCTTAACTCTCTTGGGCATGGAGTTCACTAGAGATTCACAGGTTGCCACTGGAATCCTCTTCCACTCCTCCATGATGACATCACGGAGCTGGTGGATGCTGGAGACCTTGCGCTCCTCCACCTTCCGTTTGAGGATGCCCAACAGATGCTCAATAGGGTCTAGGTCTGGAGACATGCTTGGCCAGTCCATCACCTTTACCCTCAGTTCCTTTAGCAAGGCAGTGGTCATCTTGGAAGCGTGTTTGGGGTCGTTATCATGTTGGAATACTGCCCTGCAGCCCAGTTTCCAAAGGGAGGGGATCATGCTCTGCTTCAGTATGTCACAGTACATGTTGGCTTTCATGGTTCCCTCAATGAACTGTAGCTCCCCAGTACCAGCAGCACTCATGCAGCCCCAAACCATGACACTCCCACCACCATGCCTGACTGTAGGCAAGACACACTTGTCTTTATACTCCTCACCTGGTTGCCACCACACACGCTTGACACCATCTGAACCAAGTAAGTTTATCTTGGTCTCATCAGACCACTGGACATGGTTCCAGTAATCCATGTCTTTAGTCTGCTTGTCCTCAGCAAACTGTTTGCGGGCTTTCTTGTGCATCATCTTTAAAAGGGGCTTCCTTCTGGGTCAACAGCCATGCAGACTAATTTGATGCAGTGTGCAGCGTATGGTCTCAGCATTGACAGGCTGACCCCCAACCCTTTCAACCTCTGCAGCAATGCTGGCAGTACTCATACGCCTATTTTCAAAAGACAACCTCTGGATATGACGCTGAGCACGTGCACTCAACTTCTTTGGTCGACCATGGCGAGGCCTGTTCTGAGTGGAATCTGTCCTGTTAAACCGCTGTATCATCTTGGTCACCATGCTGCAGCTCAGTTTCAGGGTGTTGGTGATCTTCTTATAGCCTAGGCCATCTTTATGTAGAGCAACAATTCTTTTTTCAGATCCTCAGAGAGTTCTTTGCCATGAGGTGCCATGTTGAACTTCCAGTGACCAGTATGAGAGAGTATGAGAGTGATAACACCAAATTTAACAAACCTGCTCCCAAGACACACCCGAGACCTTGTAACACTTACGAGTCACATGACACTGGGGAGGGAAAATGGCTAATTGGGCACAATTTGGACATGTTCACTTCGGGGTGTACTCACTTTTGTTGCCAGCGGTTTAGACATTAATGGCTGTGTAATGAGTTATTTTGAGGGGACAGCAAATTTACACTGTAATACAAGCTGTACACTGACTACATTGTATCAAAGTGTCATATCTTCAGTGTTGTCCCATGAAAAGATATACAGTGATCCCTCACTTATCGTGGTTAATGAGGTCCAGAACCGACCGCGAAAAGTGAAAAACCGCGAAGTAGCGTCACCCCCCCCCCATTTTTTTACATACATTTTTTTTGCGTATATATAATATCAATAAGTGTATATTAACCCTATAAATGCATATCATTAGAACATTAAAGAATAGTTTGAAACATGTAAATAAAATATTAATAATATAAATAATATACATAAAATAATGTATAAATAATATAATACGTACGTTCATTCTCTCACTCTCTCTCTCGACGGGAAGGCGTAGAGGCAGCAGCGACGTCTCGGCCAATCAGCTTGCGAGATTCCCGAGCCGAGCCAACACGAGAACAAAATCTCTTAGGGGGGAGGGGGATGCTGTCCAGCGAATCAGAAAGGTGGATTTTGAGTTGTGCCGGCTCTCCGTGTAGTCTCCCTGCCTTCTGCTAGCGCCTGGGCAACTTTTTTCTCAATTTTGAATTTTTGATGAATATTTTTGAAAAATCCGCGATGCACTGAGGGCGCGAAAGGTGAGGCGCGAAGTAGCGAGGGATCACTATAATAAAATATTCACAAAAATGTGAGGGGTGCACTCACTTTTGTGAGATACGGTGCATACTTCAGCAGCAGCATCTTCATGGAAAAGGGAGTGAAAACCGGGAAGTCAAGTAGCAGAAAGCAAGCAGCGTTTCTTCGTTGGTGAAAATCTTGGCACGTCAGCGCATTGGCGCTACCTATAGGGCGGCAGTGAAACTACAAATGATGGTTATGCGCATACGTCAACTGCTTGCCCTGGGTAGATGAAAAAAGTGAGCATGTACAGCGCCAGGTGCGTGCCGGGCTTGTCCAAAGAGCACGCAGACCAAAGCTGACTAGAGGGGAAATGCAGCATGAATAAGGCTTAACTTGCATGTTTTTGGCCTGTGGGAGGAAACCTGAGTACCCGGGGTAAACCCACGCAGACACAGGGAAAACATGCAAACTCCACACAGAAGGGTCACTGATGGTCTGGGGGTGGGATCGAACCCACGATGGTCTGGGGTGGAATCGATCCCGTGACCTTCTTACTGTGCTGCCACTGTGCTAACCACTGTTCACCAAGCTGCCGGCACTGCGAATAAAACTGTGGAAAACATTTGGCTTTTTGTGTTAAGCCAAATATTAACTAATAATGTATTTGTGTTTTTGTGTTGCATCTTTTGTGTTAAAAGATGAGTCAGCTTTTTAGTCACACCACCTTTCCATAGGTATTACTTATAGATCCTGCTCATTTGCCAATACATCAATGCATCTCCACTGCAGACGTGTCTACATTTTGTCTGCACTGTATATGCTGCTTTTTTTAATGTCAGAATTGCAACCAGAGATGACCAGTCATGTGCCATGGAGGGCCAAGACCCCACAGATTTCCTCTTCTACAAAGTCTTCAGGAATTGTTTTCACTTATCAGCAATCAGTGGGAAGAAATTCAGTGAAATCTGCTGCTAAAGACATTGGTTGAAGGTAAAGCCCGCAGGATCTTGGCCCTCCATGGCACATAATTGGACACCCCTGATATACATGGTATAAAAAAGGCATTTATGCTGAACTTCGTGGGGCAATGACACCACCTGCTGTTGTCCTGGAATTATGCACTCATCACTTCTCCAGTTCCTTGTACTGAAGGTGAGAAGCAGTGACAACAGAAGGCAGGAGGCCGGGATGATGTCCTTTTGACTGGTATGCAATGTAGTGTTCCTGGTAAGCTAAACAAAAAAAGGGGGGGGGGGCTTTGCATCAATGGTAGGAAAAGATGTGATAAAAGAAACATTTTTTTTTTTTTTTTTTTTTTTTTTACTGAAGTGAAGAAAAAGGCATCCAAATATCTGTGCACTTCAGAAAAGTCTATTTAAAATAATTTCAGAAGATTTTTAAAAAGCACATATTGGTAGAAAGCAGAGCTAACTGCTGATCTCTGCCTCTGACTGGTGGTGGACTGGTGTCACTTGTGTAATACTGCAGCAGCGGCAGCACATGGTCATGTGATACTGGACTACAAAGAGCCAACAGAACCCAATGCACACTGGGAAGGTCTGCAGGCCACGATTGTGCAAGAACGAGATCTGATTTCATGCCCACTGGATCTCTCCTTCTCTCTTCCCCTTTCTTGTCCTTCCTTTTTCATATCGCTTCTCAGTCTATCCAAATTTATCCTGCCACCAAAGCATCTTCAACATTTTTTTCTTCTGCTTTGAGTTCTCTGATTCAGTCTTCTTTCTACCCACAGAAGAGGTTTCACCACATACTGAAAACCTACCTTTCTTACCTCCTGAAATCACTATGTCTGACCAAACAAAGATTCCCAACTGCTGACAAGTAATCATTCCGAACCCTGCAGCTTATTCCTCAATAACAGAGTCAACTGCACACATGCTGCCCTCTTGTGGGATAAAGAGACATCAAGACCATGTGTGTGTGAAAAACTATGGTAGTTTTATGAAGGTAATGGAATACTGTCATACGCGTTTTACAAAACAAGTACAGAAAGTTAGAAACAAGACCTACAGATTGAAGATGGATCAGTATTTAAAAAAAGCCTGGGAAAGCAGGTTGAACGAGAACAATTAAGGAAGGTCTAACAAAATAGGGTAAGACGTGCACAAGCTGCAACATGTTAACCAACTAAAAGAGTGAACGTGAAGGAAAAGTCAGAAGTTTTTTCACTGGAATTTCAACTTTCATGCTTAATAGGTTTTCATTAAGGTCTTTGATTTCAAGCACCCATAACTTTCAACTTACTCTTTTTTTGTCATACATGGACTTGCATGACAGAAGATATCGCTGCTATAGTAGAGATTATCCTTCTTTAGAACTTAGGTTAACACAAAGATAAACAAAACCTATAATCCCTAAAGGTCCCACATTGTGCATATGTTGGGGGATAATTTTGTTCCGACATCCTTATGGACACTCTGGTGTTTTATAAATTCTTAAAAAAAAAAGTCTCACTGAAAGTCATTTTCAGCCTGCTCATTAATATCAGCCTAGAAGCACATTGGATCATCAAATTATCATAAGGTACAATAAAACACAAAATTAATTTTAGTTTAAGTTTCTTCCAGGTCACATAACAGAGTTTTTCCTCTTCAGCAGACCTGCAATGATAAATTTTGGCAGATAAATTTTTCCAGAAATTATCACAACAAACAATGTTATTGTTGGCATCAAGAAGACCCTTGTATGCCCAGGATATAGTAATATAATAATACTCTTTTTTACAGCTTTTCAAAGTACATTAATTTTTTATTCATTAACAATACCAAAAAATGTATAAATCAACAGTTATGTCTCTTTGGCTATAATGTCCGTGAGCGTGTAGGTTTAACACTGTCACCTTTATATCTGCATCATTTTAAAGGTTCCTTTATACCAGACTGTGGGGAACGTGAATGTAGGACTGCAGTTTTGTTCCAACTTGGAAAAATTCAGTGGGATGGTTATGTTTTTAATGCATGTTTTGCAACAGTTTTCAAATATAGACAACATACCAGCTCGTTGACATTACTGGGCTCTGCTTGCGCATTCACCTTCAATCAGAAAGGCTCCCACACCGGAGCTTTGGAATTCACTTTCCATTTATTCTTGCAAACTTTCTGGAATTGTGCAGCCATCGGGAAACTTAGTCAAGAGTGGTTCTGCATTCACAATATTTTTTAGCACAGATGGGTGGAAGCATCACTACTGTTTACACTTTTCCAAAGATGACTGGCACGCCTGGCTTTACATTATCTGTTTACAAGGAGCATGGTTTCTGACAGTACAACAAAGAACAAACACTTAAGTTTTACGGCCCTTAGGACTGATTTTTATTTGTCCCCCCCCCCCCCCAAGTAGTGTTCACTTACACAGCCGCTATGTTGTAAAATGATTGACAGTACGAATGGTCGCACCAAGCATATGTCATATACACGTAGGGTAAACATGCTTGTACACGAGTAACCTACATTTCTATTCAAGCCAAATCTGAGGGTTTCGCAGTGTGGCACTTTCACACTATTAAAAAGAGGCAGAGGTTTAGGCTCGGTTGGGGGGTTAGGATTAGACTTTATAACCCTATAGGGTTAGCACTTATAAGACAAACTTTGTAGTGTGATTAGATTCTACCGCTGGCCGCTTCACTTTCTCTCGCTGTCCACTCAGAGCTGTGAGCATGGCTCCGCCTCTACAGAGAGGGTGCTGAGCAGCACAACCAGCTGAAATGTTGGTGGATTATGTCAACGCCACACACAAACGGCGATATATGAAGGCCAGAAAACTTATCAAGTTCATGTTTTCTTATCGTACAATTAATCAAATTAGTCATTTTTGTTACAGGCTTACTCCTCAGGTACAGTTTTATATCATCCAAACACAAGTAACGTGATTGTTTTATCCACTATTCAAATACAAGCCAACACAAGTATTTCTGCAGTACTCATGAGGTTTTTCTGGAGAATATTCTGGATAGTTTTTATCATTTTCTTTTGGCATGGTCAAAGCTTGAACCAACAGCTGCAGAAAGCAAGCATATCTGTCCTCTCCCATGTAAATAAGGGCATGAAAAACTTAAAAAAATGACCAAGGTACATTATATGGGGGAAAAAAAAATCTAACAATTTCAAAAGATCAATCGCAATTAACATTTTTAATCCTCTTTCACCACTAGAAGAAATATGTCTTTTCAAACAATAGCCCCATTTCAACTACCAGGAATCAACTGAGAGAGTCAGCAACTTCTTAAGGGCCGCTACTATATTTGGCCCCATCACCTGTCATGTCTCCATTAGGGGGTAGGTGGCTCAGTTGGTAGAGCATCCGCCCCACACCCAGAAGGCAGGGGTTCAAATCCCGGCCGGGTCATACCAAAGACCATATAAAAATGGTACTTTCTGCCTTCTAGCGTGGTGCTCCGCATAATGGAACGGGGAAAGTAAAGTTACGCACAGAGCTACCAGAGGACTGACCCCCCACTGTAGCTTTCACTACTTACAGTAGCTGTGTGGCCTAGGGTCAGAGAAATGGAGAAGGGCGCCGCCCCATGCGCCTTCATGGCGTGAAGGGAATTAACTAACTAACTAACCATCAGTCTCCAAAGGATTTGTTGGTGATGTAATCATCTGACAGTTTCAACCCCAACGCAGTGCGGCAAAGTAAAATATATTTAAAATAGGTGAAATCATACAGAAATGATTGTGCATGGAATGAATGTAAAGTAGAGTGCATGGGACCCACTTGCCGTTAAGCAATTGTGGAGAGGCCCAGAGCTGCGCAGGCAGCATCAGCGGGAACTCTTTCCCCAGCTGGCTGTCCATGTGTATCCACTCTCCAGCTACAAACAACCTGAGCTGCCGGCCTTGCCTCTCCACTGTGTTCATGCTACCCTGATGCAATTGTGGCCGCATTTGATATAAAATTGCTTTGGCCGTTTCGCTCCACAATCATGGTGGTATCGTTTACATTTTTAGATATTACAGATGTACACGCAAATAGGAAGAAGCACCAGCAAGGACTCCCAGTTTGTTGTTGGCTGGCTCTATGGGCTCGTATCTTGGGAAAGGATATGTCAAATAGTCGTTTGACCCTTCGCAATCACAGCAGGATTATATTATAATATTTTAAGCATTAAATCTTCACTACCATCTTTCTGGTCAAATTCACCACTTTTCAGTTCCATGTGTTTTGCTCAGGAAGGCAGCACTGCATGAAACATTCTGGCCAAGTTTTATCCAGTCAGCACCAAGTCAATCCTAAACCCCACCCAGCAGTTTTCAGGGCCACTCTGAAGTACTTGTTCCTGAGCAAGACAATCTTTCGGCCGCTGAAGGTTCCTGAAAACTCCCCCTTACGGGGAGGTTCCCAATGATGGAGACACACACATGGGGGAAGTTCCTGCAAAATCTGTTCCTGGTAGTGGAAACGCAGTTAATCTAGGCATTTATTATGGTCTAATTTAATATGTGCAAATCAAATTTGGGTAACAATTCTGACCTCCACAAGGGCGGTCCAGTGCAGATTTGGAAGTATGAGCTGGTGGTCATTGTTAGGCCTGTAACGATAACAGCTAAAACAATTAATCATACAATAAGAAAAAAAAACAACCAAGATAAGTCACATTAAAGTATGTGTTTTTTCTTTACACAATTGGCCAACATTTCAGTCTACTTCTGTCCCTCTGCTCCCTCCCTGTGCAAGGCAGAGCCTATGCTCACACAGTGGGTACAGCCGGAAAAAAGTTTAGCGGTAAGCTGGGGTCCCCTCACAATATAAAGTTTGTCCCGACTGAGCCTAAAAGACTGCTCCTTCTTAATAGTGTGAGAGCACTGATTTTTACACCCCCCAGTTGAAGAGGTTGGCTTTACTCCAACTTTGGTTACTCATGTAACAGCCATGTTTACACTACATTTGCATAATCAGTGTGACCATTCTTACCGTCCGTCATTTTACTACATAATGGCTGTATTAGAGAGCACTACTGGGAAAAAAAAAAAAGACACGACTCAAAACAGAAGGTCCATGAAGTTGAAGTTTCACTATGTAGTTCTCCACTGTGCCATCTCTGAGACCACGCATATTGTATGTAAACAGCACTTACTGATGACATAAAAGTCATGTGTCTCAGTCATCTGTGGCAATGTATAAACAGTAGTGGTCAGAAATTAACTAATTTATTTATTAGAATAGACTTATTGTGATTGTTACATGAACGAAAATTGGTTTAGCAACTCTGTTCTGTTTAGCGGCAGATTCTTAAGGTGCAGAATTTAAAAAAAAAAAAAAAAAACTATACACAAACACTACAATATATAAAACAACTATGACACAATATAAGAACACAAAGACTAAAAACAAGGTGTATGGGTCAATGAATATTGTATTGCCCGTTAGACTGAGGGTGGTTGGTTGTTCAGTTAGTAGGCGAGCTGGCGGTGGATGCATTTAACAGCTTGTGGGTAGAAGCTGTTCTCGAGTCCGTTTGTCTTTGTCCTGAGCATCCTGTATCTTCTACCGGAGGGAAGGGGGGAGAGAAGAGAGTGTCCTGGATGTGAGGGGTCTCTGATTATACTACCGGCTTTCCTCTGGAGTCTGCCAGTGTAAATGTCGCTGACTAGGGGTAGTGCTGTCCCGATCACCCGCTCTGCTGCTCTCACCACCCGCCTCAGGTCTTTTTTGTCCTCCGCAGTACAGTAGCCGAACCACATTGAACAGCAGTAGGTCAGGAGGCTCTCAGTGGTGGAATGTGAGTTATCGTTTGTTTCTGTGTTTGTTTTATTCATGATTTATTCAGATTATTTTAAATAGTCTTTTTCCACATTTCTATTCCAGTGTTTAATATTGTTCATAAATAAAGGTTCAATGCTCTTTGAAAAAGTTGTACATAGACTGTTAGTATATCACTATATCCTGGGCATAAAATGGACTTCATGATGTCAACAATAATATTTATTGCAATAATTCTGGGTAAAAATTTATCATCCATCAAAATGTGTTATCGTTACAGGCCTAGTCATTGTGTCATTTCTGATTCAGCAAAGAAAACAAAGCTGCCAATGTTAAGCTTCCTAACTTAACATTGAGCCATCTGACAAGCAGGAGGCTGTTTAAGACTTGCATTCAAACTCCAGAATGAATACATTTAAATCATAAAATTTGTGGTTGTGTGAGAAATGCCAGAGAGAGCATTTGCAGAGCAAATGGAGCATCTTTAGTTTAGCCCCAAGCAGGTCTGAGTTAATACCGCAGAACGCTGTGCCCAGGTAACTGGAAACATTTTCTTACTCCCCTGCATGCACGCCTGAACTCATACACTGCTTAAAAGTGTTGTCTTCACCTGCCAGCAGTTACTGTATGTAACAGCTGGCATGTGCAGGAGTGTGTCTTTGCTTCTGTGAGTAAAGATGTATAGTAGATTGTCCATATTGCAGTTTCGGAGTAGCCTCCTAATATCCTCACACAGCAGCTCATCTTTTCAGTAGGTAGATACAACATCTGTGAAGGTGGCACTAGTATAGAAACCACACGACAATAATATTGGATGGTCAGCCACTCCGAGCCACAATGAAGAATTTATGTCTTTCATTAGCATTTCTAACAACCAGAGAAAAAGGTCTCAATATACTCAAGAATTTAACTTTTTCACTTCTAACATTTCCATTTCTAATAGCACTGAACAGTGCATTGCCTGTTATTCACACACTGGGTGCAGCTGCACAGCTAGAGCGATCATAGCTGAGACTAGGAGCATGGACAAGCTCAGTCAGTGAAATGGAGAATGAAAGATGAAAAGAAGTGCGGTTAGAGATGCTGCTTATGCTGCTGTTTTCTGATAAACGTAGCAGTTTCACAGACGCTCAACCAGACCCCACGTGAGGAAAGCGGCAGTTGCGTCATTTGTGTGTCTCACCTTTTTCCCCTCAGCACAACAAGTCACAAGACTTCCTGCAAACGGTTGCCCCAGACTCCCAGCGCTGCTTCAGAGTCTGAACAATGAAGAGGAAAGGAGGAGAGCGGGAGCGCTGGAGAAAATGGAGTAATGTACACAGGGCCCCAGGTGTGAGGACACACAATCTGGACTGCACACTTGCAGGAAGAGCACAGATAAGAAGAAAGGGTCAAGAAAACTGAGCAGATCCTGCTGAGCAAGAATTAAGATCTGCAAAACGTTTGCTTCCTTTATTCAGACTGAAACGTGAAGATGCAACCTCAATTAACGTTTTCTTAAATGTCACATTAAGTCAGCATAAGGGCTGCCACCTCATCAAGGTTCCTGAGAAACATCCCATCTGTGTGCACACAGTCTGCCTGCCCTCCCCTCCTCCTGTCCCTGAGCGACACATGAAGTCAGCAGAGCAAACCAAACCCCTGACCTACTGTTCCTCTCACAAACACACAAAAAATATAAACGTGCACATTGACACATCATCAAGGTTAAAAGAGAAAGCATACAGAGCGGATATCCAGCGCACAAGGCTTCCAACACATTCAGCCACTCTCAGAGCCGTAGATAGATGTGTTCTATTTATAGCTGCTGCTTCTGTCAAATCCCATCTTCAGAAGTGGAGTCAGTAAGGTCGCACTGACGCAGGGTTTAATGTGTTTGAAGGAATCTGATGAACACAGAGGATTCCATCCATCTGGATTTAGAATTTGAAGCCCTACAAATGAGCAAAATATCAGCATTTTATTGTTAATCTTTGGGGTTTTGTTAGGGGTGGGAATCTTGACGCACCTTATGATCCAATGCTCAGATGCAATTCTAAAACAGCTCTTAATGCAGGATTTGTTTGTTTTTCTATTTAGGATTTTTTTCCTTCCACTGTGTGACAGCTTTGTACTTTTAAAGCAAAGCGTTTGCAATGACCAACGACTTTACTTCCAATATATTTTAGTAAAACAAATGGAAGAGAACGTGACAAGTCACATGGAATGTTAGATTTGCCAGCATATATTCCACATAAAAAAAGCAGGATGCAGCATATTTGTTGGAACAAATACTTTAGAGCATGGCCGGCGATTAATCGAAAAGAACTGAAAACCAACGTTCAGTGTGCAGAACTGACCTAGTCTTGTTAATGTCTGTTCTTTCAGTTTTCCCCCTTTCCTTGTTGTGTGCGTGTATAGAGAGCTGTTCATGTACTTCACCTTAAGATATGCCCGTAGAGTTATGTGTGTGGGCACGTATCTCCACACCCTGGAAGCAAGGCACTTAGAGCTGTTCAAAAGCAGCAGAAAAAAAGTGAAACAGCTTGTAACGAAAAGAAATGGGTCTCAATCCACATAGTATGTGATGACTGACTCTTCATTCCAACTGAAGATGCCAAGAAAAAGCAAGCAAAGTAACTAACATGTAGATGCATGAAGCTAACTTGCCGTTACTCTGATTGCTATATGCATCATATCAGCCTTTTTTTTTCTGCCAGGATGAGAGACCATAATGGACAAACTAAGGCCGTCTTCACGAGTCACATGACCCACGAGTTATGGAAACCGTAAATATGCACTGTTGTGTAATATTGCTTAATTATGAGCCTTGTCAGTGAACTATAAGGGAGAAAAAAAAAGGGGTGTGTGTGGTGGTGGTGGGGGCTTAATAAACTGTGATGCTGATTTATGGTCAAATACAGTATCCCAGCCCTACTTCAGACAGAGTACCCTAAATTTTAACAACTAGACTAGCAGACATTCTCCTGTTATGTGCAAAATCCCTCAGAATTTCGAACATATAAATTTGGATTTCTAATGAAAATTAGAAGCAATCCTACCCCGTCTTCAGTGATTCCATGACATCGGTTTTGGTCTTGTAGAGTGTGGGGATTGCTGTGCCTGTAAAATATCCGTGACTGTACCCAAATATTTAATTATCCAGCCATAACATTTTCCCTTTTGATTTACCTCATTTACATATTTTCTTTAATTGTAAAACACATCTTTTCCCATAACCGATACACTATGGCTAAAGAAAGCCGTCTTTATTGTCTACAGCAAACTTGTCCCCTTTCAGCTTAACACGAAAAAGAAAATTACTTCAACAGCATTTTTTTGGTGTGCGTACATGTGACAGACCCAAGTTCAAGGCTGTTAACGCAGCACAACCAACGCAGTGATGACAAGCAGCAACTTCATCCATCCATCTTCTTCCATTTAATCCTTTTCGGGTCGCAGGGGGGCTGGAGCCTATCCCAGCATCTTTGGACGAGAGGCAGGGTACACCCTGGACAGATCGCCAGTCCATCGCAGGGCCAACACAGAGAGACACACAACCATTCACTCTCACAGTCATACCTAAGGACAATTTAGAATCCCCAGTTTGATGCCAATTAACCTAACTTGCATTTGTTGCATAATATTCAAATAATTACACAGAGAACACTGTTGGCCACTTAAACTGCCAAGAAAATGCAGCAATGGATTGATCAGACAACATCAGAACCTTGTAGGGAGAGTAGGAGGAGCGATGAGGAGCAAAAGAGCAGAAAAAGGGAAACTGTATGGCCAATCCAGGAGTTGAGGACTCACATCTCCCTCCATCACTCTTTATGTAGGTTAATCTCTCCATCTCACCTCCCTGAGCCGACAGCCTCACTTAGCCTTTTTTTAACCAGCTAACGCATGGTAATAAATCATCTGCACACTCCCCTCACTGCTAATCTCTGGTAGCCCGTTGTGCTCCGCACACTCCCCTGATGCATGACTCAGTCTGCTCAGTGAGAGACAGTTAGTACAGGTGGGGGAAAAAGGGAAAACAATGCTGGGTTAAAGAAGATGTGAAAACAAAGATTAAACCTAGACCCAGAAATGAGACTGAAACAAAAACCAGCACCTTTAAGTTGCTTTTCTACTTTATCAGCGACTAAATAAATACAGCAAGACATAAGTGAATTACAATTACAAAGCAGCAGCTAATCCTCACCTTTGGGTATTTGACATCTTTTTGTAACTTAAAGTCTATAGTTGTTGTTTAATTTCCAAAACGCTGAGGTCTGACAGCATGCCCCTCTAAGATCCTTGAATGACAGAAACCAAAACACAAAGAATTTACATACACATGCGCATGCGCACGCAGCGACCGGCAGTGGGTGAAAAAAGTTCGATGTCTGTGTCTTTGTTTTTATGCATTTTAATGTGTTTCAATGTAATTCTCTGTCGTTTTTGTCCTTGAATGTTTGTGGACTATATAACGAAGAGTTCCCTGGTTCCATCAGTATGGATGTCCTCTTTGTTCTTGCACTGTCATTTTTTTCCTACCGGCTCTTTGTCTTGGAGGTAAGCGCGATCGCGATCATGCCGGGAAGAATACAGTATTCCAGAGACATGTTACTGCATTTAAACATGGATAATGCAGCATCTGTGTTTGAGTCCGTGCCGCAACTGCCGGACTTTATTTTAAGAGATTTTCATGGACACAGCGATGAAAAGAGAGACAAGAGGAGGAAACGCGGAAAGCGTGGAGGCGTACGATTAAACCTGAGGAGGTGTCAGCTTAACCGCATTCCTCTTCCTTCCATTATTATGGGGAACGTACAATCCCTGAGAAATAAAGTGGATGAAATTCAAGGGAATGTACGATATCAGAAGGATTTCAAGAACTGCTGTGTCATGGCTTACACGGAGACGTGGCTTACGGCGCATGACCAGGATGCGGACCTGTGTATTGACGGCTTTGGAGCCCCACTTCGCTCGGATCGGCAGGAAGAGGTAACGGGGAAACGTCAGGGGGGCGGCGTATGTTTATACATTAATAAACAGTACTGTACATCTGTCACGGTCAGAGAGCACATCTGTACACCCGATGTGGAGCTTCTGTCCGTATCGCTACGCCCCTTTTATCTGCCCCGCGAGTTCCCCCAACTTTTCATAACGACTGTGTACATTCACCCGAGAGCGGATGCTGACTCCATCTCCAGCACCGTCTTTGATGTGGTACAGCGGTTGCAGTCGATTTCCCCAGAGGCTCCAAATTTTATCCTAGGGGATTTTAACCATGTTTCTTTAAAGAAGACAATTAAAAACTTTTATCAGTATGTCTCCTGCCCAACTAGGCGAAAAAAGACATTGGACCTGTGCTATGGATCCATTCAGAGGGCCTATAAATCCATTCTCCTTCCTCCTTTAGGATCCTCAGATCACAACTGTGTACATTTGCTGCCCACATATAAAACTGCTCTCAGAAGAGACAAGGCGAAGACCAGAGACAAACGTGTGGACAGGGGATTCAGTGCACTGCCTCCAGGAATGCTTTAACTGTACAGACTGGGAGGTGTTCACACTGGCCTGCGGAGAAGATTTGGACTCTTTAGTGGGCGTGACATGCTCATACATGGCTTTCTGTAGAGACATGATCGTTCCACGTAAACGTGTCAAAATATATCCCAACAACAAGCCATGGGTTACAAAATCAGTTAAAATCCTGCTTACAGAGGAAAGCACTTGCCTTTAAACAGGCGGTTGTTTCTGAGCTGCAGGTTGCCACAAAAGAGCTGAAGGCCGAAATTTTAAGAGCAAAACAGAATTATAAATCAGAGTTGGAAAGCAAGATGGCAACAAAGAAACTTGGTTCAGCCTGGGCCAGTATGAAAACTATTGCAGGCCTTCAGAGCACAGAGCGCAGTAATTGTGTGTTTTTAGATGGTTTTAGTTGAGACACAGAGCCGGCTAATGCTCTTAATTGTTTTTATGGTCGTTTTGACTCCTTTGATTTTAGCACAGACACCCAAGGTTTGAAACAGAAACTCAAAGACAATCAGCACTTTAATATTGAGGTGCAGGATGTTAAAAGGGCGTTCTGTGCTGTAAAAGTGAACAAAAGTCAGGGCCCTGATAATATATGTGGGTGCTTGGTAAAGTCCTGTGCACATGAGCTGAGTCCTGTATTTCACTACATTTTCAATAAGTCCTTACAGACACAACCTGTGCCTAAGATCTGGAAAGATACTGTGGTTGTCCCCGTTCCAAAATCCAGCTGTCCTAAAACGGTAAATGATTTTAGACCAGTTGCTTTGACCTCAATTTTAATGAAAATTTTTGAAAAACTGGTCAGATTTGAGGTCCTGAAGCAGACTGAGCATGCATTGGATCCTTTGCAGTTTGCCTACAGGCCTCACAGAGGAGTGGAGGATGTCACTGTCACTCTGTTTAACATGCTTTTTAAACATCTGGATTTTAATGGGACACACGCCAGGCTTTTATTTGTGGACTTTTCTTCCGCCTTTAATACAATCCAACCTCATATTTTAGTTGAAAGGCTCCTGCAACAATTTGATTTGAATAATAATCTGGTGGGTTGGATTCTGGATTTTTTAACCAACAGGACACAGAGAGTAAGGGTTAATGGTATATTGTCTGACCAAAAGTGTTCTTCTACTGGCTCTCCGCAGGGGTGTGTGTTGTCACCACTACTCTTCATCCTGTACACAAACATGTGTCATGTCTGATGATTCAGTTGTTGTCAGTCTCCTCCAGGATGGTGAGTGTGGTCACGGCCCAGTAGTTGATGACTTTGTTCACTGGTATGAGGATTCCTACCTGCAGCTGAATACGACAAAAACTAAAGATATGATTATTGACTTTAGGAGGAAAACTCCCAGGCACGAAGTCACTGTACTAAAAGGCCAGACCACTGAATGTGTACAGTACTACAAATATCTTGGGACGATTATTGATAGTAATTTAAACTTTGAAGAGAACTGTGAAAGGGTGTGCAAAAAGGGTCAGCAACATTTGCATTGTTTAAGGAAACTTGCACACTTCCAAACTGACCGAACCATAATGACAATGTTTTATCGGGCTTTTATTGAATCCGTTTTATCCTTTTCTTTAGTGTCATGGTTTGGTCAGATAAAACAGAGGAAATCCTTGGATCAGGTAGTTAGATGGTCCAGTCATTTTCTTGGTGAGTCACAGCTGAGCCTGCCATCCCTGTACACCAGACAGGTACAGAGGATTGCCACCTCCATTTTAAATGATGACTCCCACCCTTTGCACTGCCACTTTCAGCTTCTTCCCTCCAGACGGAGGTTTGCTGTCCCAAAAAGTAAAACCCAGCGCTACAAAAGCAGCTTTGTTCCTGCTGCTGTTAAAGAATTGAACAAGATGTAACAATATATTGCACATAATTTAGTTACCCATTTATTAATTTTATTTTATACTTACTTATTTTTGTAGGTTTTTTAGTTGGGTTCTAAATCTTTTATTGGGTTTTAGACTTTTGAGTTTTTAACCTCTTTGACTAGTCTTTAACTTTTTAATATGACCCTTCTCTCTTATCTCTGTTTTTTTCTCTTATCTCTTTGTCCTATGTCCTGATTGGTGGAGCCTTGAGCACTTTTATCATGTTTATAGTCAGCTACATACGTGCTTGTGTTTGTGTTCATGTTGAATGCAACTGTGGTTTGTAAATATGGATGTCACCTGACTGCAAAACAAATCTACCTACGGGTACAAATAAAGTAACCTGAACCTGTACACTACTCACAAAAAGTTAGGGATATTCGGCTTTCTGGTGAAATTTTAGGATGCACCTAAAATGCACTATAACCTTTACAGGTGAACTTAATTTGATCTTCTCTAACCATTTGAATGCACATCTCCTGCTGTTCAGTGTTTCAATACTTTTTGCATAACCTGCTGTTGTCCAACAAGGTACTTAACAGCAAAATTCACAAGAGGTGTCTGATCCATAAATCAACCAGTAAATTTTCTGGTTCAATTAGAATTGGTATTTATACAGTCCTCTTCATCATGCTGTTCACATTTCGACATCATGAGACCAAGACGACACCTAACAATTGATCAACAGTACCTCGCCACTGTGAGGCTTCAAACAGGATGTTCTCAGACGGAAGTGACAACTGAGCTTAGAGTGTCAGAGTGTCATCAGCAGGTTGCAAAAGAGATACAGGGAGACTGGAAGAGTCACAGAAAGGCAAAGAAGTGGACGTCCTTTGGCCACATCCCACGTTGATGACCACTTCATTGTGAACAGTGCCCTGTGGAACCGGATGATGAATGCCACTCAACTTACGCTGGACAATGGACCAGTGGGCTTCAGTGCTGTTCTCTGATGAAAATCGATTCACGCTGAGCAGAAATAATAGCTGCCAACGATGTTGGTGACGTCAAGGAGAGTGCTATGCATCAGTCACTGTAGTCACCATGTTACAGTCTCGGCAGGTGTGTCTAGTCAATACAGAACTGCCCTACACCTTGTGAATGGTACAGTGACAAGCCAATACTAACTGAATAACATCATTAATCCAAACATTGTGCCCCTGCATGAACAGCACAGGCCTAATTTCATCTTCATAGCCGACAATACTCCAGCTCAACGAGGTCACATCATTTGGGAATGGCTGCTAGAGGCTGGGGTACCTCAGATGGAGTGGCCTGCACTTTCTCCAGACCTGAATCCCTTAGAAAGCCTATGGGATCAGCTGAGTCACCATGTAGAGGTTCATAACTCTACACCCCACAACCTTAATGACCTGAGGGCCGTCCTTCAAGAAGAGTGGAATGTCATGCCTCAGCAGACAATTAGTCAACTAGTGAACAGCAGCAGACGTTGTTGTCAAGCTGTAATTGATGCTCAAGGGCACATGACAAGTTACTGAGAGGACATTTTTTGTTGTGATATACCCACCACTGTTGTTGGCTTTTGTTTCAATACACTGTTTGAGATGAGGAAATCACCATTGCATGCTTCTACTTAAATGCCCTACTTTCATGATATTACAGTATATCACTGTAGCATGAACTTTTTACATTTTCCATCAATTTCACCCGAAAGCCAAATATCCCTAACTTTTTGTGAGTAGTGTAAGTTGTCAGGCTAAACTAGTTTTTGCTTAGTTTGCTAGTGAGTTTAGTTACATTTTTAGACCATAATCAATCAGTCTACTTCAGAGCAGTTATTTAACCATAAAACAGCAAAGAAAGGTGTAACTAACCACACTGATGAAGGCACTTTGGCAGGTGTGATAAAAGCCTAGTATTAAAAAAAACAAAAAAAAAAAAACAAAAAAAAAAAACGTGCTCAGTAAAAAATGAGCATGTCTAAGCAAAAAAAAAAAAAGGGTTTCTCCTGACTTCCTGGATTACAGTGTGCCCCTGTACTAATGGTGCTTTCATTAACCTCGGAGCAATGCTGATCAGATTTCAATCCAACAATTGTCCCAAAAAGCAGCCCAAGAACCAAGATCAATGCTCCTATAAATGCCACTGTCTTACCATCTCTTGCAGAATACACAATACAGAGCAAATCTGATTAACACATCTGCAGAAATGAGGCAGAAAAAAAAAATAAAGTGCCAAACGTACGCTTGTTTTTCATGTGTATTTATTTTTATTTGTCTATGTAACTTTTGACTGGATAAGGCATTTTGGATTCTGACTTTTGGTATGGCAAATGTGATCTGAAGTTACAAGATGTCTCCTGAGCTCAGCAGCAAAAAACCGACTTGGTGGCCTGAATACTTGTTGGGCAAGCCTGGATGAAGGAATTCACCATCAGATGTCTTAACAGTCTTTAGCACAAGTGTGTATCCTAACTCCACGAGCTAGCAGGCCATGAGCTCAGTGCTCATTCTACCCCAAGCTCCCATCAATAGAGTGTATTTTGCATGTTTTTCACTAGGAAATTGCAAAGAAGCAGCAAGTGTTAAAAGACACCATGTCACACAGCACCCTATGTAGGGCCTGCATGTGTCACAATGTACAGTGTGGTGTGTGTGTATGTATGAGGGAATAAGAACAAGGACAGAGTGTGCTCCCCAGCATGGCTCCCACTAAGTCCTCACTTGATCAGACTTATCCATGTTTACACACAAACACTTCCTCAAGGGGATATCAGAGGCCTTATAGGGGTCAAATACCCTGTTGTGTGTCTTGTGTTTGTGTGTAGCCTTGAGCCCTTTTTTTTGCCTTGCTCCTGGGAGACCCTGTCAGTAGCTTCCATACACTGACCCTAACCCAGCAGCGGAAATAAGATGACCCTCAACGCCAACTCCTGCTCTGCCTTCATTCCAAGGCAAATTCCTCTCGATTATTCTGCACCCTTGCATAGCTGTGAAGAGCCTTATACAGCTGGCCTAAAACACATACAAGCTATCACACATTAATGCTTAGGGGGCAGTATACAGAGAGAAGGGGCAGATTTGCACATTCAAGTATGATGATGCTACATCTTACTTGCAGAACAATGGGACAAATGTAAACTGTACAATCTTAAAAATCTAAGCTTCCTTTCTTTCCTGGCTCGTGAGGCTGGTTTCACCAGATTGCATTTGCTGGGTGTGATTTTGAATGTTATGCACCAGCACTGACTGCTTGCTTTCAGATCAACCCACACCACCCTTTCCCTTCCACAATGAGCAGGTTGAGCCCTTCCTCACATGCAGAATAGATGTACAGACCATATGGGCAGACCAGAGCAATACGGCAAGGTCACCAGTGGACAAGTACGAAACATATGGCTGCTGGTGTTGGCGTGTCTGCTCCATCACCGTCCCCTTCTAATCCAAGTGACTGCCTCTCTGCCTTTTAATTTTGAGCCTCAACCATATCCACTGTATGCACAATAAAGCACCAACCTGCACAAAAATTCATGAAATTGAGGCAACTTAGCAAAGATGTATCTGCAATCTCCTCAAATTTGTTATTCTGAACAGTGGTCCGTTTCTTCCACCAGCAAACCTTTTCATGAACTTCTGAGGCAAACGATACATAGTGAGAGTCAAAAAACAGGAGCTTCACAGTTCCAAGTTAACACCTAGTTGTGTTCAAAGAAATGAAAAGGTAATGAGGTGAGTGGCAGGCGCTGCAGATGCACACTACACATGACATCACCTTCCACTTCCTGTCCAACGCTGTCAAACAGGAAGTTCAGTTCAAAAAAGAAAAACCTCAAGAGCAACTCACTCCTTTCTTCAAGTAGGTCAGCTTCATGTTCACACCTACTCTACTCAGTATGAGGGTTTGATTCATTATCTGCACATGATTTTCCCCCCCTCTTTTCTTCTTCCCATCCTTTATTCTCCACATGTTCTCAGCACGAGCGCTGCTGCAACTCCTGTAATCCCATTTAGAGTAAGCATCCGTGTCACCGGGATGATCCACATCCTTCCTAGGTCAGAAAAGTGTGTATGAGGACATTGGTGTTCAAAAATGCACATTTGCACACACTTAACAACGGCCAGGGGGAAGAGGAGAGGGGTTATTTAGGTAAGCAAGGGGATCAAGAAGATATTTGGATGTGGAAGACAGAAGAAAGACTTAAAATAAGCAGAGGAAGAGTAAAGCCTTGAAATGATTTTCTGAAGTGTGTGTGTGAGAGAGCACAATCTGCTTGTCATGCCTGATGCAACACAGATCTCTAATCCAATTACAGTTCAGACCAGACCAGCGGCCGAGACTCAGCCACCAAGGACAAACCTGCCAGCTTACACCAACACCAGTAGCCAACTACTGGCTATGCAATAATTCCGCAGCTCGCCACTCAACTGAAACCTTGCAATCTAGATAATAAATACAGCAGGGAAAATAAGTATTGAACACGTCAACATTTTTCTCAAACATATTTCTGATGGAGCCACTGACCTGAGATTTTCAC
Organism: Pholidichthys leucotaenia; assembly: GCA_020510985.1. Taxonomy (NCBI): domain Eukaryota; kingdom Metazoa; phylum Chordata; class Actinopteri; order Cichliformes; family Pholidichthyidae; genus Pholidichthys; species Pholidichthys leucotaenia. The sequence goes on along the minus strand of CM035840.1, from coordinate 139,835,608 downwards.
CAGATATCAGTAACAAACAACCCAAGTAATCCATACCTACAAAGAAATCAAGGCAACTGTGTTCACAAGTTATATTTAATGAAGTGAAATGTCACAGGGAATAAGTACTGAACACATGAAGAAAAAGAGGTGCAAAAAGGCACAGAAAGCAAAAAAAAAGCTGAAATTCATCAGAATTTAGGAAGCCAGCCCATCCCCCATCAGTGCAAATTCATTTCAGCTGGTTAACTCCTGACAGCCTTTAAAAAGGTCTGTAAATATCAGATTGTCACACCACAAAGAACTCGTGATGGGTAGAAGCAAAGAGCTCTCTCTAGACCTTCACAACCTTATTGTTGCAAAACATAATGATGGCATTGGTTACAGGTGCATTTCTAAACTGCTGAATGTTCCAGTGAACACTAATGAAGCCATCATTCGGAAGTGGAAAGAACATAATTTTACCATAAACCGGCCATGACAAGGAGCTCCTCTCAAGATGTCTGACAGAAGAGTCAAAAAGAATTAACAGAAGAGTTATCCAAGAGCCAAAGACCACTCGTGGAAAGCTCCAGAAAGACCTTGAGTTAGCATGTACTGCTGTTTCAAAGAAATGCACTCAACTGACATGGGCTCTATGGCCACTCACCTCCCAAGACTCCATTGCTCAAGAAAAAACATGTTGAAGCTCATTTAAAGTTTGCTAGAAAACATTTGAGCAAGCCAGTAAAATACTCGGGGAATATAGTTAGGTTGGATGAGACCAAAGTCGAACTTTTTGCATGCCACAACACACAGCATGTTTGGAGGAGAAATGGCACTGCACATCCCATCATGGTGTGTGCTTTTCAGCACATGGTACAGGCAGACTTCATATAATTGAAGAAAAAAAAAAATGAATGGACAAATGTATAGAGACATCCTTGATAAGAACCTGTTCCCCATTGTACAAGAGAAATTAGTCAGGATTAAATACTCTCTTTTCTGAGACAAATTAAGCCTCACTGATAGAATGAGGAACTGAGAAACACCGTAATGTTGACTTTTAAACACCTGAATCGGTTTCATTCCTCAACTGTAGCTCCCTCCATTTCTGACCAGTACAACACACCAAACTACATTTCTCTCTCTCTGTCACCGGCAGCCCAGGCCCCTGCTGTTAAATCTCCCTCACTGTCCTCCACTGCAGACCTCTGCTGTTTCTAATCTAGTACTCTGACCCATGTCGCTGCTTCCCATTTATCTCAATATCTCACCAATCGCTCCAGCGCCACTATCGTCTCCCTCCTTCCCTTGCCCTTTATATTTTCATGCTGCTCTCCTTATCAGCTAGCCTCTCTTCCGCCTGCCCCCCTTTTTTTTTTTCCATTTTCTGTGGCGTTTTCAATTTGCACCGCCTCAGTACTATCTCTCCCTAGTCTCATTACATTTCACACAACTTCTATTAGCAAACTCAAGGTAATGTGGCTGGTTCTTCTTACAACCTTTGGGGGGGAGCAAAGTGAATCTGGTCAATAGGCCTTTCATTACAATTCCGTAGAGCGGGAGTCAGCAACCTCTCATACATAAAGAGTCATTTTGGTCATTTTTAGGCAAAATTTGACTAAACATGTTTGAGACTTAGGCAGCTCGTCGGTGTAGTGGTCAGTACTGTGGCAACACAGCAAGAAGATCATGGGTTCAATCCCACCCACGACCATTGTGAGCTCGATGCCACCTCTGACCATCGGTGACCCTTCTGTGTGGAGTTTGCATGTTCTCCCTGTGTCTGTGTGGGTTTTCTCCAGGTACTATGGTTTCTCTGTGTTGGCCCTGTGATGGACGGGTGATCTGTCCAGGGTGTACCCTGCCTCTCGCCCAAAGATGCTGGGATAAGCTCCACCCCCCTACCCCCCCCCCCCATGGCCCGAAAAGGATTAAGCAGTAGAAGACAAATGAATGTTTGAGAGTTAAAATAAAGGTGAATAAACTAGCATATCAACATGAGTAACAGTGTTTCACTATTAAAAGTGTGGATTTTCTCAAATTTGATTGTTTCTTATAGATTTACAACTTTTCCTGCAAATATGTTTTCATAAATTTGCATTTCTTCTCTTACAAGTTTGCAACTGTTTTCTTGTGAATTCAAAATTTTTCATAAATTAACTTAATTTTCATAAATTTAGATTTTTTTTTCTTGGGAAAAAAAAAAAGTAAGGTTTTCCTCAATCTTCCCTGCATTTTTTCACTTTTTGGAAAAAGCCAACAAAGCCACTTGTGTGCAAAACAGATGCATGTAGCTTCAGACCCCTGTTTTAGAGTAATGGGACATGGCATTCTAACAAAGTAATTGCGTAACTGTTGAAGATGAGGTTTAGGTTGTATGCGTGACAGTATGGCTCAGGGATAAATGTGATTGAAACAAAAAATAACTTCAATAATTTATATACAGTATAATAATTAACTGCATTATTATAATTGGCTCCTTCTCTAATGAGCCCCTCATCCTGTGACTAGATTACAACAACTGTTCAGAAATGTACTTAACAGTAGACCTTGAGTTCACAGAACGTCTCCAAATGCTAACAAGGAGGACTGAATGACAGAACAGAAGAACACTAAAGTCTCTCAAAATCATTGCCCAGAAAACACCCACAGTAACAAAAACAGTAATGGTATAATATATAGTCAGTAACAAATCTGAAACACTTCAATTGCACACACCCCCAAAAAAAAAAAAAATTACAAAAGTGCAGTTAACCGTTCCACAGGGCGTCCCAGTGTTGGTGGATGGCAAAAAAACAACAACAAAAAAAAACAACGAAATCCCGCTGCAGGCATATCAACTTATTTTAGCTGCTCTTAAGACAGCTCTTGCTAGCAGCAGCCCATGACTGTGATACTCTCTGACAGAACAGCAGCTGGTCCAAGGCCTGTGGCAGCCATTCCGACTACTGGAAGCACTTGTCAAGTTCAGGATTAGTGTGGTGAAGCTGACCTGAAGGTAAACTACATGATGTGATAGATGTTCCATAGGATGAATGAGCAAGAGACATTGGTTCATCAGTTATGACTATTCCTGTCCTCCTGTAAGTGTTTGCCATCCATGTCCTCATTTCGTTGGCAATGCCAGTGGTGAGTGCTGGGCAGTGCCATTCAGAGCGTTACGAAAAGAGTAAACATGGTCACAGCATGGTGCCAGTCTCCTGCCAAATGAAACAGAGGAAACACAAACGCACACAGACACCCCGGGCCATGACAGGGGCCGAACAACGTTGCCCAGCTAATGTTATTAAAATGAAAACTGAAACAAAATAAAAATGTATACACAGTGCTGTGAAAAAGTGTTTGCATTTTTAATATTAGACAAAGGTAACCAGAGTAAATACAAAATAGTTTTAAATGATGATTTCATTTTTTTTAAAGGGAAAACAGCTTTCCAAACCTACCTGGCCCTATGTGAAAAAGTAACTGCTCCCTAAATCCAATAACTGGTTGTGCCACCCTTGACAGCAATAACTGGCAATGAATCTTTTATATCACTGTTGAGGAATTTTGGCCCACTCTTCTTTGTAGATTTGTTTTATTTCAGCCACACTGGAGGGCTTGAGTTTGAGGTCACAGACTGATGGCCGGACATTTTCATTCAGGATTTTCTGGTAGAGAGCAGAATTCAGGTTCCATCAATTACAGCAAGTCATCCAGGTCGTGAACCAGCAAAGAAGCTCCAGACCATCACACTACCACCACCATGTTTGACTGTTGGCATGATGATCTTTTTATGAAATGCCATGTTAGGTTTTACGCCAGGTGTAACGGGACACACACTTTCCAAAAAGTTCAACTTTTGTCATGCGACTCCACAGAATATTTTCCCAGAAGTCTTGGAGATCATTAAGATGTTTTTGGCAAATGTGAGATGAGCCTCTGTGTTATTTATGGTCAGCAGTGATTTTCGCCTTGGAACTCTCCCATGGATGACATTTTCGCCCAGTTTCTCATTGTTGAATCATGAACTAGTGTCTAAACTGAGTCAAGTGAGGCCTGCAGTTCTTTAGATGTTGTTCTGGGTTTTTGTTTCTCATCTGTTTTTGAATTTCTTTAGACTGTAGAAGCATGTGTTGTTATTTGATTGTTTACCCTACTTCCCTTTGTCAGATTTCTTGATTTAACAGGTCTGGCAGTAATCAGCCTGGGAGTGGCAAGTGATTTATTTATTTTTTTTTTGGGGGGGGGGGTTACTTTTTAACATTGGGCCAGGTAGGCTAGGATAGCATTTTTCCCCTTAACAAATGAAATCATTTAAAAAAACGCATTATGTAATTACTCAGGTTATCTTTGTCCAATATTAAAATTTGATAATCTGAAACATTTAAGTGTGACAAATATGCAAAAATATAAGAAAGCAGGAAGGGGGCAAATACTTTTTCACAGTACTGTAATGGGACACATCAACAAAAAGCATCCTCAATAGCTGACATAGCGAAATGCAACTTCATCAAGTCCTTGAACAGGTCAGGACCCATACAAGTGGGTGGAGATGCTTCATAGGCGTGGCCAGCTTCAGGTATGGAGCTCACTGGCAGCTTCTAGATTCATCACAGTATTTGGTTGCACAGCACATACTGTCCCAAGGCTTTTGACATTGCATCCTCACTCAAACAATGCCAGCAGAAAAAAAAGGAAAAAAATAAGCCACACCTAGGAAAAGCTTTCGTCTAAAGTGCTTGTGAAAGTGCTTAATACAGCCGAGCATGCATTTAGATCCTTAACTTATCCACTTATGCATATTCAGTGAAAGAAACTGCAGAGTCATGGCAGCATCACATTCATTTCTGGGCCCTGCTGTCCCGTCTAAGAGAGAGGAAAGAGAACAGGAGGATAGGGAAGAAGAGTCTTAAGAGACTAACAACAATGTACATTAGTTTAACCACCAGGCAATGAACCAGCTCAAAAGGTACAATTTATTTAAGATAGATAATTAAGGCTTATTTCGGTCATTTAAAAAACAAAAAACAAAAAAATATTTTCAACATAAATGGTACACTGTGTAAAATTTTGGATGATCTTTTATCAAAAATCAAGATAATCATGTATAAACATGTTTTTAAATAGTGTATCATCTTTTTAAAAAAAAAAAAAAAAAAAAAAAAGCTGTTTGACTTTTGTTACTTTAGAATAAGTTGTTTATACCTACATGGAGCTGGACCCGTCCCGTCATGGCACCGCCATGTTTCTACAGTAGCTCCGAAGGGACAAACATACAGCTGGCTGTAGAAGAAACAGTTTATGTTGTAATGACAAACTGATCTTTAGAATGTGGTGGCGCTGTAGCGTTAGCTGACCGTTGGCTGACATAAAACAGGATATGAAGAAGAAACACACGAGGAGTGGTTATAATATAAACATTTTTGTAAGGAGATGGACTTTTTTGAATTGCACTTATAAAAATGGCGGATCATAATAATTCTCGTCAAGAAGAAAAAAACAAGCGTGAATCGTCTTCATCAAAGAAAAAAAAAAAAACCATGATGAGACGAAGTCGGGACAGGCAAAGACATAAGACTCGTGTTAACACTGGTGTTGCCTTTACCCAATGGAAACAGCTGATGAGGGCCAAAAGTTTGAAAAGTGACGCCAAAGTTGCCTGCTTTCTCCTGGACAGGTAATGTACCCTACAAAAAATTAATGCAAATTGTAACATTTTTTCACAAATAAAGAAACGTTTAGCATTATAAAATGTCATTTTGTTGCTCATGAATGTGGTAGTTTAACAACATGCTCACGTGTTGCAATCACTGCATAAACATTACCTGTGTTGTAATGTTTCAGTTTGAGATGCAAATATGAGAAATAAACCGTGATTTCAACAACAACAACAAAAAAAAAAAGTATTTGTTGACGTAACTGAAATCAAGCCATAACTTGAAAAGAACATTATTATGGCTTAAAATATATGTTTAAAAGTTGTTTTTGAAAACACATAATGTAGCCAATCTATACTATCATCTTGTCTGTCATCAGCAAATGGAGAAAAAAAATTGTATCCTGCCAGCCTTATATCATGAAATAGTTCCTTTGCTAATTAACTTGTATTTGTACAGAAAAGAGTTAGCTAATGTTTACAATAACACTACTCAACTGCTGAACATTTAATGACTGGCATTGTCTGTGATAGTTTTGCACATTAAATTTCTCTCTTACCACTTGATATATCGGTAAAGTTGCTTGAAGACATCATCTTGGCAAATACGCGTTTAGCAATTGCAAAAGTTTTGACACCTGACAGCCTCCGTGGAGAGTCACTTACGTTCTGAAGGGGAGGGGTGGAGAACAGATTTTCAGTTTGTTGCAATATGGAACCTCACCGCCAGTTTTTTTTTTTTTTTTAATAAACACAGTGCACCTTTAAAATCCATAGATACATACTCACACAAAAATTATTTTTAACGTACATCCTCCTTAACCAGATCAAAAAAGGTGGAGGCTGAAGCCTTTGCTTACTTTACCTACCCTATTTACATTCCCAGGGGTTAAAGCAAAAAAAAAAAAAAAAAAAATCCTGAGCCTTTACTTTTTTCAGGGGGCAGTGTCACAGCGGTGGGGACACACACACACACACATACATTTTTTTAATATATATGAAAATGATTTTCCTTGAAACTAGCTAGTAACATATCTGCCATACCCACTTATAATTTCAAACTAAATTATGGTACACTGTTTGAAACAGCAATACCAAGGAAGGTCAGTATGTGGCAATAGTACTCCATCTCACTCTAATATGGTGCAAACATCTAACATTTAGGATGCTGTTACTATCAAGTTATATCAGTTATGTATAAAATGACCTACAATCTATATAACATGAAATTTATGAATAAGGGTATGTGAAACTCAGTCAACCAAACTAATTCACTGGTGGAATAAGATTTGATTAGCAACCATTCAGTAAAGGCTATATGGAAAGGCCACTGATTTACTACTTTTTAATGGAATGTGCAACATTTACACCATGTATTTTTAATAACAAATTGTAAATGGCAACAGTGAACTATATACAATACTCTAAATTGCATTATTTCGAGCACAACATGCAGAAACAAGCTCCTGGTTCTCTAATTTTTTTAGACCAGCAACTAAAAGGCTTACACTCTCTGCCCATTTCTCCGATCCACACCCAGCGCCATTTGTTTTTAAGTCCTTTGTCAATTAGGACATCTTCCCTAGGCTTCAAAAACTTACTCTCCATCCTACAGAATGTATGAAAGGTTTTGTGTTTGCTGAAGGATGAAACGCTTGCATTTCCAATCACTCACTCTCGCTATCCGATTAGGAGTGCGCCACTGATCTCTATAGAAAAACTAGATGAATCATTGGCCGCCAGAAGTGAAGTCACCTGGCCACCATATTAGTACACCCAAGACAATGGGTTTAGTAGTAAACAGCATCACTTTTACCTCAATAATTTCCCAAAAAATTAACAGATTTTTGAACCTCTTGGTATGGAAACACAACTTATAATTTTGCACAACCAGTGAACTACAGAAATCGACAGTCGCTAAACATAATGTCAACTCGATTCCCTCCCCAATATGGTGGCCAGGTGGCTTCACTCAGCTCTGTACTCGCTAATGGGGCGTGAGCTACCCACGTTTTCTACAGAGATCAGTGGAGCGCGCAAACCCAATACATTCCACCATCCCAAATACTATATTCACCGCTCTAAATAGCTTAAAAGAACTACAAACTATGCACAGCTGACTGTTTATTTTGAGCATTATTCATCCACCATTGCAGATAGCTTGGACGAAAAGTGTTTCTGTGTACAGAAATGGAAAGTAAATTTCCCCGCAGCTAAAAAAAGGGGGGGGGGGGACGGCGCATGCTGGAAATCCGGCATGGTACCGCAAAACTTTAAGCCCTGCATTCCTCGTTTAGTGCAGATCATTTGGATTGCATTAGTACTGTGCTGTGTGGAGTTTGCATGTTCTCCCCGTCTCTGTGTGCGTTTACTGCGGGTACTCCGGTTTCCTCCCACAGGCCAAAAACATGCACGGTTAATTGGCATCAACTGGGGATTCTAAATTGTCCTTAGGAATGAATGTGAGAGTGAATGGTTGTTTGTCTTTCCGTGTTGGCCCTGCACTGGACTGGTGATCTGTCCAGGGCGTACCCTGCCTCTCGCCCAAAGACGCTGCGATAGGCTCCAGCCACCCTGCGACCTGAAAAGGATTAAGTGGTAGCAGAAGGATGGATGGATAGTACACTTAAAAAAAAAAAAAAAAAAAAAAAAAAAAAGAACTGGAAAGAGACAGCACAAGAAAACATTACTTAATAAGATTCATACCTCATCCTTATAATCAATCAGAATTTTCTGCTTAAACAGTTTTTTAAATCTATTCAAAGTTTTACAAGTTTTCATTTTATCATCAAAGTGTTCCATAAATTAACTCCTGTAACTGACAGACATCTTTTTTTAGCATTTTTTTTCTAATCTTTGTTTTTGTGAACATACAAATTCCTCTGAGTTCATATCTGTTTTGTCTATTTTGGAACAACCTCTGGACACAGACTGGTAAATGGCGTTCACTTATATAGTGTTTTTTCTCATCTCTACATGGCCAAAGCGCTTTACAGATCCTGCTATCCCCCCATTCACACACACATTCACACACTGATGGCAGCAAAGCTGCCATGCACCGGCACTGGCCTGACTTACCAGGAGATACAACATTACATGACTGATACAAATATTGACTCATACAAATACACTGCCTCTCTCAACTTTTGTGTGTGATCTCCTGCTAAATGTCTGCTAAATGTGCATTGAGGGTTTTTTTTGCCTGCAATCAAAATTTCGCTCACTCACTGAGCGCCATTTTGATAAAACATGTTTTTTTTTCCTCTCGCCTACTGTGTCATATCCCTCCCCTTTTTCTTTTTTTTCCTTTCATCTTTATGACTGGCGCCTAGCGGCTGCCCCGGCCTTGGATGCGCTCTGCAGAGCGTGCCCAAATGCCAAGTCACGTTTTGTTACCTTGTATTCATACATGTGTAATGACAAAGTTGAATCTCATCTCATCTCATCTCAACTGGGGTTTCAGTGTCTTGCTCAAGGACACTGACATGCAGACACCAGACAGAGCGGGAATCAAACCCCTGACCCTCTGATCAGCAGTCGGCCGCACTACACTTGTGCCACAGCCGCACAGTCTGGAAGCAAATTATTCTTTATTTTAAACATCATTTGGGCGATACTATAATCTATCAGATCTTTAAACTTCAGAGCATTTGTATTAATGAATAAATGATTTGTGTGGTCATAACAGTTAGCTTAGCTTCACAACATTTATTGCTCTTTTCTGCATTATAAAAATAGGATTTATATATGTTTTAAATGATTTCCCCATACCTCTACACAGTAAGACACGTATGGACCTACAAGGGAGTTAAATAGTATGAGGGGGAGGGGTGGGGGCGGAAAAGTTCATAGTAGTCAAATTTGACCAACTGTGGTTTATTTTTCCAACCGCAGGGATCCAAGCACTACAACACCGATAGAAGAAGTGTGTGGACCGAAGGGGAGACTATGTTGAAAAATAAACCACGTTTGGTCAAATTTGACCACTATGAACTTTTCAGCCACCCGTATATGTAATAAACTTATGCTTATAACATCTGTGATTCTATGCAATACTGCAATTGACTTTGATATTTTTGTCTTTACATACATTGCATGATGCTTCCAACACAATTTATGGTCAATAACCCCTAAAAATTTAGTTTGATACACTCTTTCTATTCCAACATCATCTATTGTTAGGTTTACTTGTTTTTCAACTGCTCTATTTCCAAATATCATATACTTTTAGTTTTGTTTAGCATTAGTAAGTTTATTTTGCTAGAACCATTGTTTTAAAATTTCAAGTTCAGTTCTTATGTCCAAAAGTTGTTCAAAATCATTTCCAGAAAAACAAATTTGTGTCATCTGCAAACAAAACAAATTTTAACAATCATGATACATTACAAATGTCATTAATAACCAAAATAAATATAGGACCCAGCACTGAACCTTGTGGCACCCCACATGCAACCCTCAATAAGTCTGATTTATTATTTATCTGAACATACTGAACTCTTTCATCAAGATGGTTACTAATCCAGGTATGTGCTACTCCGCGAATACTGTATTGTCCACGTTTTTCCAACAACAGTTTGACTGACGGTATCAAATGTTTTCAAATCAACAAATACTCCTATTGTATATTCTTTATTTTCAGTTGCAGTAGATATATCTTCAGTCAGTTTTATCAGCACCATTGCTGTTGATCTGTTAGTTCTAAACCCAAACAAAAGGCATCTCATATAGCTTTTTCTGGCTCATCATGATGTCCCTGAACACTTAATGATACAGTAATGCTTTTTTTAAGCCTGGAAAGAATGATCTGTTTTAAGTTACAAAATGGGGAGAACACAATACCTCTTTCTGTGTCAACTCCAAACCCTAATTTTGTCATTACATGATCAACTTGCTCTAGGTGTCAATTTCCCGTAAAACCTTAAGTCACTGACACCTCTGATCTATGACAGCTGAGCCATCGTGGTATGGTTAACATTTTGCTCAGCTGTGTTGCTGAGAAACAGCAGAAATATGCTTCTGTTGTCCTAAAACAATGCTGCAGCCCAATCTGAAGTCACCTAAAAACAGTAAAGGGAGATGATGAGGACTTAATTGTTGAGACTCTGTGCTGCTTTGCCTCACACCATTTTCCTTCCTCTGTCCATCACCATAGACACAAGGTGCAAACACACCAAACAGCATGATCAAGCTTGTAGACTATTACTCAGCATATAGGCTTTTCTGCCACGTGCTCCCTTTTCTAGGGTCTGTTACCTAAAACATGGGCTGAGGCTGTCCTGGGCCTGTTCAGTGCTATTCTCTGTAGCTGAACAGGTCAGCTCAGGTAGCAGACAACCACACAAACAACAGCAGATGACATGGCTCCCCAAATCGTCACTGACTATGGAAACTTCACACTGGACCTCAAACAACTTGGATTCTGTGCCTCTCCACTCTTCCTCCAGACTCTGGGACCTGGACTTCCAAATAGAAATGCAAATTTTACTTTCAACTGAAAAAAGGTCATCTGCTGATGTTGGTCCACTGTGTGTTATCAAGTCCAAAGTCGGCATAGTCGTCTACCAAGAAATTTTTAGAGAGCTTCATGCTTTCCTCTGCAGCCAAGCTTTATGGACATGCTGATTTCATTTTTAACAGGACTTGACACCTACCCACACTGCCAAAAGCACCAAAGCCTGTTTTAATGACCATGGCATCACTGCGCTTTACTGGCCAGCAAACTTTCCTGATCTAAACGACCATAGAGAATCTATGGAGTATTGTCAAGAGCAAGATGAGAGGCATCAGACCCAACAATGCAGACGAGCTGAAGGCTGCTATCAAAGCAACCTGGGCCTTCATTACACCTCAGCAGTACCACAGGCTGATCGCCTCCATGCTATGCCGCATTGATACAGTGATTCATGCGAAAGGAGCCCCGACCAAGAATTGTGTATACATGGACATACTTTTCAGGGGCCAACATTTCTATTAAAAATCCTTTTTTTAAAATTAATTTATGTAATATTATAATTTTGAGAAATTGAATTGGGGGTTTTCATGAGCTACAAGCCATAACCACCAAAATTAAAAGAAATAAACACTTAAAATTAGGGGTGTAACGGTATGCCTAAAATCACGGTTCGGTACATACCTGAATTTTAAGGTCACGGGTTGGTTCATTTTCGGTACAGTAAGGAAACAAAATGCAAAATATAAAACTGCTTATCTTTTGTATAAGCAGGAACAGCTTTGATTAAAAAAAAAAACAAAAAACTGCATACTGCCAGCAGTAAATTCTCCAATAAATAAAATATTCTCAAATACACAAAATAAAAATAAATATTCTTTTTAAGAAATGAACGATGCAGACAAGTGCAACAACAGAAGTTTGAACAGCCCGTTATAAAAAGTTCCCACAGCTAAATAAAATAATGGCCCACAAAATATGAGCTGGAAACTTGAAATTGACAGTTTAATCAAAAGTGTTTGTAGCAACACAATTAAATAACAGACATTAAAGTTTGGTCTTTTAACCCAAAAATTAAGGAAATAAAACTCAAATATCTGCCCTGTATGCTGAGGCATAGAGGACTGTTGTTAGCCTTTTAACTGGCCACATTTCATGGACAGGTCACGTGCCCCCAGTGGCACAGCGCAGCAACTGCGCCTGTCAACTGACTGACGTCCCCGGCTGTACTGAGCATTTGTACTGATCTGCCAGTTCAGAAGGTGGCAGGCACGCATTGGAAGAATCGTGGCTGACACGCAATACACCAAAGAAGAAAAAAAAAAAAAAACCTCATTCTTCTTTCTTTTCCCTTCTCTGAGCTCACAAGACCAATATGGCCGCCATGCATCGTCATGCACCGTCACATAAACGGCTTCGTACACGAAAAATGGCCACAAGACACAAGTGAAATTTACGTGGGATAATCATAAGACTTTGTAGATGTGGTAGCGAGCGTAAATAACCGACAGAACGCAAAATAACGACCACGATGGATGAAAACGCAGTGACCACGCCAGCCAGCGAGCCCCCCCTTTGCCAACAGTAAGTGACAAATTTCTTTGTTTCTTTACACTGTACTGATTTTGGGGTTCATATACTTTGAAGATAACAAAATGCCCCTGTAGAAAAACGGTGTCAAAAAACAGAACCATTCTTTGTGTAAATATGTCCAAAGTCCACTTTTGACTGAGTTATGCAATTTATACAGCTGCCGTGACATTATGCAAATTAGATGCATAAATTTATTCCCATCTGAAACTTTGGATCATATTCTACGTCTTTCTAATTGACAGTAAGCCATTATCTCTTGCAACTTTCAAGTTATAGCCTTGGAAATCTCCATCTCCATCTTCTGCCGCTTAATCCTTTTTGGGTCGCGGGGGAAATCTGAACCATTTTATTGACAAAAAATCTTTACCACTCTTGACCACTAGAGGTTATGTCGCCAAACGTTGACTTGGACAGTTAGAGGGCTCTGTGTGTTCAAAGCAAACTGGAGTAATAATATGAGTAATATTCAACTCCATTAAAGTCAAAAAGAAAATAAATTAAATTTATTTTCTTCATCACCCTTTATTGTCATTCAACTGTACAACCAATCATGTACAGTAGAACAAGATTGTGTTTTACCTATCTACTGTGTTAATCACACACACCCCAAATGTAGAATCAGAGGGCCGCTGCCATGCAAGGCACCGCCACAAATTTCCCTCCTCCATTCCATTATTGCTGAGCACCAAGCTGGATGGCAGGAAGTTCCACTTTTATATGGTCTTCGCCATGACCCGGCCAGGATTTGAACCCCTGCCTCCCGGGCGTGGGGCGGATGCTCTACCAACTGAGCCACCACTCCGGTAACTAACTAGTCCATACTGTTGGAAACATTGCTGGACCTAGAAGTTTAAAAGTTTAATTAGGCTTCAGATGAAAATTAAAAGAATTATCATTTTACAAAAGCTTTAAGTTACAGTGCAGGAATGTGATCCTTCATGACACTGAAATATTTAAGCTGTTTTAATTTATCCATCTATAAATTCAAGACATCTGTTTGAGTGTCTCTGTGTGTGCTCCTTAGATATCTCTCAAACTGTTCGTTACACTGACCTAAGATTTTAAATGTGCTTTGCTGAAGCTACGAGGGTATGCATCCCTAAATATGGAGTCACTCAGTCAAAATATGTAATTTTTATCAATAAAACTTTAGCCACCACTGTGTGACTGCTCTATGACTTCATCCCCTGGCTTCAAGAAGTGTGGGCAGGGTTTCAGATTGACTCCGTGCTCACTGGAGAATACGCCACATCACAGCCATGCTGATCGAGCAATATGCAGGATCACGACCATACTGATTGGATAACACAGCATCACGACCTGTCAGTCACCATAATGCTTCGTAAACCAAGATTTCAGAAATGTTTTGCTGCTGACGTGTGCATCCATGAGCATGGAGCCGCTCAGTCAAAATATAGACCATAAAGTTGCTGTGATTGCGTAGGTCTAATGGATATATTCACCATAGAGAACAGGAGGTGCGGGCGGGGGGGCTGCTGAGGACCTGTGGTGCCGCAAATGACATCACTGCCACGCGGGTAAAGCAGCAGCCGAGACTCCTGTCCCATCCCACTGGGCGCTCTATGAACGTTCGGGGGGAGGCACGCTCAGCCTGCCCGGTCAGTGGTAGACCAAAGTCCTGACTGTTGCTTTACCGTGGAGTGGAATGACCACATCAACTGCATATTACATGCAAACAAATATGCATGCTTTGACTAAATGGCAAGACGCAAAAATGTCCAAATAACAAAATAAATCATTTTTATATAAAATATTTACAGACAAATTGGCAACACTGATGCAAAAGTTGCAGCCAAATGGGTCATTCTGCTGTGTGTGTGTGTGTGTGTGTGAGTGTGAGAGAGAGAGTGAGAGTGTGTGTGAGTGAGTGAGTGAGTGAGTGAGTGAGTGAGTGAGTGAGTGAGTGAGTGAGTGAGTGAGTGAGGGCATCGGCACCATATATGGATGCCCTGAATTTCCCTCTGGGGATCAATAAAGTATACAAGATATAAATACAAAAATAATAATAACGTTCAGTATTTTGTACTTGTAATATTGCTAAAATATAAAAGGATGCACTACAATGGGTCTCATATTTGTAAACATGCCCTGTTATTGTACTGCATGAGATTGACAATAGACTATAAACTACACATATAAACTAAATTATAATGGTGACTGAACTCCCATTCCCAAAAGTGCAAGATACAACATTTATGAATACAAGTCATAAAAGACCACACAAATAAGTGATCTGACAAAAAATAAACAAGCAGTTCTTAAACAGTGGCTAATATTGGATGTCCCATTCATTTTCAATTATTCTGTAATTAATATTCACACAATCAATCTCTGTTCAGTCCCTTTCATATTCGTCAAAGTCTAACATGTGTGATTGCCTACATATAGGCTACACCTCTGTATTCCACTTTCAAACACAGCCTACGTTTGGGCCTGCAAAGCCTGATAGGGCTACCTGTTTCAGACAGGAGCACTTGCTTTCTACGGGCATGCACTAGTTTGTGATAATTATGGTTCTTTTTTGAATTAAATTACAAATCATGGCATTCCAATTTCCTGAGATGCACTAATATTCAGAATGAGGGCTGATATTACCGCAACAATAGAGAAGATTAAAAAGAGTGAGCTACTCATGTACTTGTAATTCACTCATTTACTGCAGTTAACATGTTACCAGCAGAACTGAAACAGCTCAGCCGCCAGCAACCATTATCCAAGAGAGATTATTGTCCGACAGGTAATGTTAGCACATGCTAACAGTTTAATAAGTTTTCTAAAGCTTAGACAGAAGCGCTAATTTTACTCGCCAACCTTACTGGTGTGGTGTTAAGATGTAGTCCAACTTCAGTCGCTCACCCTCGGGTCGGAGAGCAGCAGAAGTCCGTTGGCAGGCTGCCAGAGATGGGGAACGAAGTGGAGGAGTAGGTGCCGTCATATGGCAGTTACACTTTCTGTCCATCACTCAATATAGTCTATGTCTGTACCTCGGTACACCTCTGTACCGTACTGCAAAATCTGAATATGAATACACATAGCATTACATCTCTACTTGAAATATATCACTGTGTGCAATGAATCTACATAATATACAAGTTTAATTTCTTTTAATTGAATTATTGAAATAAATCAGCTTTTCAACAACATTCTAATTTATCAAGATGCACCTGCAAGTGACCAGATCCTTGATACAGAGGGAGCGAAGCCCTGATTCACCAGCAGAAGCTCTGGTTTGCTGTTATTAACAATACAGTAAAGCTGTGTACCAGAAAACACTATAGATGATTAAAAAGCTACAAACAGATAAAGTCTAAATTAAGCAGTGTGGAAGAAGCATCCATTTAATCTTTATTCACAAACGGGTGACTTCTTCAGAGTGATATCTGCTCATCTATCACAACACTGCATCTGTGGTGTGACCAGAGGAAGCAGTCACCTGGGCTGATGCTGTCTGTATGCATGCAGATGTGCAGCTTTCTTTATGTGAGTTTAGCATGTGTAGTAGAAATTGCAATAAGATACAGAAGTGACTTGAAGACAAGACGAAGTGTCCAAAATCCCAACAGGAAGCGCACACACAGGGGGGAAAAAAAGAAAAAAAACACAGAAAAACTAAGTAAGCAAAAAAGCCCAGAATGAAGATGCTGACGCCATCACACACTATGCTACTACACAGTTTAAGGTTTGGGTTATGGACCCCTGGTAGATGTGCAAAAAAGGTGTTGTACACAACAGTATACAGTAACATAATGCCTCATTAATGCATTAATGAAGATGATCTTTTAGCATGACAGCTAAAAACTGACCGAACAGTAAAATTCAGAAGTTAAAGGAAATTATATCATCATGCAAGTTCAACAATAAACCTTTCCCAACGTGCTCACTCTTTTCACCTTTTAGGGTCATAAACTTTCATGCAATGATTTGATAACTAAAGGGTTTCACACCTTTATGAATCACATTATGAATGACTGGCTGACTGGTTAAAAAAATGCTGCAATGTTTGTGCAACAACCCTAGCTTCTTGGTTTACATTCCCAATTTCATTTATCTGTTTTAAAAGGCCAATTCTGCAACAGAAATGTATATATGGCTACTTGCCAGGTGAGGTCCATCCTCTGATTTTACATTTAAACTATAGGCCTTTG
This sequence comes from Pholidichthys leucotaenia, assembly GCA_020510985.1. NCBI lineage: Eukaryota > Metazoa > Chordata > Actinopteri > Cichliformes > Pholidichthyidae > Pholidichthys > Pholidichthys leucotaenia. Next base: position 139,818,798 of record CM035840.1, on the reverse strand, counting down.
CAATGGTAACTGCAAGCGCCATCAGAAATATGACTTTTACAGACTCAAAAGTAAAAAGAGCTTTCAAAAAGTGTATCACCACAAACTATGTGAAACAGTCATACCAGTAAATACTGCATGATACAGAAAGACATCTTTTTTTGGATGAAAGCAGGAAGTTCAACCTGTAAATGGTTCATGTGAATTCCCCTTTCCGTCCAACATCTGGTCGCATCTTTATTCTTTTTTTAGTAGACCTAACTGACTTGACAATTGAAAGATGAAAATAAAATGCTACAGTGAGGGGACTTCCGGTCATGGCCGCCACGTAGGAGGACGTGCTTCACTCTACTCTGCTCTTAAAAATAAAAAAAAATCGGCAAATAACCCTCTCAATTGGAACAAAACCTATCCCAGCGTTTGGGCGAGGACATGCCGGTAAAGCCTAAGGCTGGGAAATCAGGTGGAGGAAAAACTGAACCGCCGAAACAGTCCAAGTTAATGGACTTTCACATCCGTGACGAAGCAGAAAAATCCCAAGATATGGCGGAGCAAGCTAGTGGAGGAGCGGTGAATGCTGGCGACGGCACAGGTGCGGTGCTTGCTGCCATTGGCTCAATGAGAGCAGACTTCTCTACTAAGTTTGATGGGATTATAGCAGCGATAGAGGGTTTGAGAAAGGAATTAAGCGATTGTATGGAACGTGTAACGCAGGTGGAGCTCCGAATTTCCAGCGCTGAGAATGACGTCACCAGCCTACAATTAAAGGTGCGCACATTGGAATTAAACAAACGTCTGGAAGATAATGTCCTGGATTTAGAATCCCGGTCGAGACGGAACAATCTGAGGCTGGTGGGTCTTCCTGAGGGTACGGAGGGGCGGGACTCATGCTCCTTTTTGGAAAAGTGGATCCCAGAAGCGCTGAACAACGCGGAGCTGCAGTCAGTCGTTCTGGAAAGCGCCCACCGAATTGGCCCACTGAGAGATAATAAGGCATCACCGAGGACGCTGATTATGAAGTTCCTCAGCTACAGAGACAAGATGACGATCTCCAACGCGGCGCGGGCCAAAGGAGCAATTAAATACCAGGATCAACAGGTGCGGTTCTACCCAGATTTGGCCACAGGAATCCAACAATTAAGGAAACAGTTTGACCCCGCCCGTAAAGAGCTACACAACCTTGGGATTCGTCATGGAGTGATTTATCCTGCAAGACTGCTGGTCACATATAAAGGGAGAACCCACACCTTCAAGACCCCAGAAGAGGCGCAGGAGCTCATCAAGAAGATCCAAGAAGAGACTGGTGGGAGCTAAGCATGAAGCATGAATAAGATATAAGGTAGAATATTTAAGCATTTGCACAGGCATCTGACTGATCTGAAGCAAATAGCAAGTTCACAAAATACAGATTGTATTGTATTTAAAAAACAAACAAACTATGATGTACAAAGTTGCTATAAAATTTTGGAGTTAAGTTGGAAAACTACAGAACAGAGTTAATGTTACGTCATTAAAAGCAGTAGAGTCAGGGTGATTGAGAGGAGAAAGAAAGAGTGGTTTTGCCTGATCCTTGTGAGTGAGGAGCAGTCAATGGCTATAGCGGGAGACGGAATTTTTTTTTTTGATTTTGGGGGGATTACCACGAATGTGGGAAGGGGGAATTTGTTTGTGTGTAGTTTGTAGGATGAATGTTCAACCACTCATGTTTTTGCTTCTCTGTGTGAGCATGTTTACATTGCGAGGTAATCCCAAACTCCTTATTGATCATAGACCAAAGCATTAATCTTAATTTAACTTCATGGAATTGCAGAGGTCTACAAAATTTAAAAAAAACTTAAACAAGTTATGAATAAAAGAAAAGACATTGGTTCAAAAATTGTGTTTTTACAAGAAACTCATCTAATAGAGGAGGATGTAAAAAGAATTAAAAAAAAGATGGCAAGGAAGTGTATTCACCTCATCATTTTCATCTCGAGCCAGGGGAGTTATGACTCTCATACACAAAACAGTCCCATTTCAAGTGAAAAATGTAATTGGAGACAAATTAGGAAGATACCTAATCATTCAAGGATCTTTGTTATTAGAAAATATAAATCTGGTGAACTTATACGGTCCCAATATAGATGATCAAAACTTCTTTGCTAATTTATTTCTTATTTTATCATCACTTACAGGGCAGCATATAATAGCAGGGGATTTTAATTGTACATTGAATCCCAGTATAGATAGATCAACAGGACTGGACTGTACGCACAATGGATGCAGGATGATCATTAATCATTTTATGAAAGAATGAAAGAACTGAGATTGCTAGACATATGGAGAGAAATGAAACCACAAGTTAAAGCCTACTCTTGTTATTCTAATACCTACAAGACATTCTCACGTATTGACTATTTTTTGATCTCCACAGAATTAAGGTCCAAGATTCAAAACTGTTTCTATGATAACATTGTGATCTCTGATCATGCACCCTGCTGTCTAATATAATATATTATCTACATATTATGTAGATAAGAAATTGACAAAGGAACCAGGTAGGTGGCAATTTCAGCATAAATGGCTTCAAGATGAGGAATTTGTTAAGTACATAGAAAAACAGATAGATGAGTTCTTTGATATCAATACTACACAAACATCAGCATGTATAAAGTGGGAGGCTTTCAAAGCTTTTATTAGGGGGCATATTATTAGTTATACAGGTTCAAAATCTAAGAAGACTCGAGAGGAGAGAGTCCAATTGGAACATAAAATAAAAATTCTCCAAGAAAAAGTGTATGCAGGAAGTGACCCAAAGTTAGACAACGAATTACTGATTCTGAGAGCTGAATATGACAAAAAAAAAAAAAAATCAGCGAATAGAGCTGCCTCGAGTCTTCTAAGATTGAAGCAATCTTTTTATGAACAAGGTGAAAAATCAGGGAAATTATTGGCATGGCAGATTAAACAATTAGCATTTAAAACACCAATTACCAGTATTATAAGTAATGGACAGGCAGTTGTAGATCCCTTAGAAATTAACAGTGTCTTTAGAGATTATTATGAAAAACTATATGACACAAAAAATGAAACTGACTTAACAAAACTAAATGGGTTTTTGGACGAATTATCTATACCTTGTATTCCAAATGAAAACAGGGAGATACTGGAGTCTAAAATTAGTCAAGAAGAAGTTGGGCTAGCCATTGATGATATGAAATCAGGAAAAAGTGCAGGACCAGATGGTCTTCCAGTTGACCTCTATAAAAAATTTAAGAATAAATTAATAAAACCTTTTTTGGAAATGGTTTTAGAAGCATTTCAAAATAGTAATTTACCACTATACATGAATAATGCCTTAATTATACTGTTGCCAAAACCAGGTAAACCCTCTAATAAATGTGAAAATATGAGACCAATAAGCTTATTAAATGCTGACCTTAAGATAATCTGTAAAATTTTAGCAAGACGGCTACAAGAAATATTACCAAATATTATTAACCGAGATCAGAATGGCTTTATAAAGGGAAGACAAGGCTTCCATAATGTAAGAAGACTATTTAATATTATCTATTTTAATAAAGAAGCACCGGATACAGCTCTCCTATCATTGGACGCCGAAAAGGCCTTTGATAGGGTCGAATGGCCCTTTTTTGAAGTCCTACAAAGGTTTGGATTTGGAAATAATTTCATAAAATGGGTTCAGATAATATACAATAATGCTACAGCAGAAATCCTAACAAACAGCAATATCTCAAAATCAATAAAGGATGTCGACAAGGCTGTCCACTTTCACCTTTACTGTTTACTATGGCAATTGAACCTTTAGCGATGGCAGTACGTTTACATCCACAAATATATGGAATTAAAATAGGACCAACAGAACATAAAATCTCCCTATATGCTGATGACATAATTTTGTTCATGTCGAATCTTAAAAAAATCAATTCCAACTTTGTTGAATTTAATAAAGAATTTTGGGGAAATATCAGGATATAAAATAAATAAAACTAAATCTTCAATATTAATGCTAAATGAGACCCAGAGAAATCACCCAGGTCCTGAGGTAAATCAATTCAAAGTTGTAAATCAGTTTAAATATTTAGGAATTCAAATTTTCCCTAAGGTAGAATTAGTCGCCAGCGCCAACTATGAAGCCTTAATGATAGACATTAATGAGTTACTTCAGGGATGGATGTCACTACCAATGTCGATGATTGGGAGAATTAATATACTTAAAAGTAATATCTTACCCAAAATGCTTTATTTATTTCAATACATTCCTTTACCACCACCTTCAGATCTATTCTTAAGAATTAAAAGGCTAGATTACGTCAGTCCTTACTATATTTACCATTTGATCGTGGAGGTCTGAAACGTCCAAACTTTATGTTGTATTACTGGTCAGCACAACTGAGGTCTATGACATATTATTTTTCAACAAATGATCTCCCTCACTGGACTGAAATGGAATATTACAATTTACCTTTACCTCTTCCCTTATTCATATACTCAGACTCAGCTAAAAAATTACAGAAACAAGTTAAAAATCCAATTGTAAAGCATATGATCAAAATATGGTGTGAAACCGCCCAATATGGGGTAATCAATATTTTAAACCAGGGAGAGCGGATGCTGCATTTAAAGTATGGAATTTAAAAGGGATTCAAAAGATTCGAGACTTATATTTGTCAGGTTCAGATAACATAATGTCTTTTGAAGAACTGAGGATCAAATTTAATCTTAATAGAACACATTTTTTTAAATATCTTCAGCTTAGGAACTTTATTCGATCAAATCAAAATAATGCTCTCATCCGACCTACTTATTCATCCTTGGAAAAAATCTTGACGAAAGATAGTAAGAGAAAGGGTATTATTTCAGAGTTTTATAACTCATTGACATTATCCTCAAGTGAAAACTCACAGAAAAGATTGAATTATTGGAAAGAAGACCTGCAAACTGAAATTTCAGAGGAACAATGGGAATTGGCTTGTGCGGAAGCGCAAACCAAATCAATAAATGTACGTCTTAAATTGATACATTTTAAATGGTTAATGCGGATGTATGTTACACCTGTGGAGTTAAATAGATATAACAAAAACATACCAGATACGTGCACAAAATGTATGGAAAGTAAAGGAACCCTATTTCATTGTTTATGGGAATGTAGAAAAATTAGAATGTTTTGGGAAGAGGTGAGGGTAACAGTTGAAAAAATAATTTCAAAACAAATCATACTGAATCCTAAACTGTTTTTGTTGGGTCTTTATCCAGAAAAGCATAACTTTAACAAGAGTGAGAGAGCATTCATAGACCTCAGTTTGCTTAACGCCAAAAAATGTATTGCACTATTGTGGAAAAAGACTCATAGACCAGATGTGACTCAGTGGTTAAGACAGATGTTAACAAACCTTCCACTAGAAAGAATAACATACATACTGAAATCTAAAGAAATTGTGTTTGAGAATATATGGAGACCTTTCATTGATTATGTAAAGAATTTAAACATAACTTTTGAAGAAGAAGGTGAATGATGTGTGTGGACCTTGTAAATTCCAAATTGGTGAATGTATAGTATGTATACTTACGTAATGGATTGCCTAGACTAAATAGAGGAGCATTGTTGAAGACCTGCCTTTGTTAGTGGTTGTTGGTGTTTTTAGTATTTTTTTTTTATTATTTTAGTGTTAGTGTTTGATTGGTTGTGTTTTGTTTGTAAAAAGGTTCAATAAAAATATTGTTGAAAAAAAAAATGCTACAGTGAACTGTGCAAGGCCACGTTTTAAATACATTTATTCTACAAAGAAAGTTTTATCTGATTGATCTGATCCTTTTTCCTTACACCTTTTTTGGGGTTAGAACTTAAAACAAAAACACACAACCTTCAAGTTGTTATGCCTTTTGACAAACTTTCACTCAAAAACATTCCTAAAGGAATAAAGTTGTGACAGAAACCAGTAGTAAAGTCAGTGACAATCTCAAGGGTGTTTATTCAATTTGTGGTCATTATAGTGGCTGTAGTTTAGGGCTGTCATGAAATAATGGCTGAAGGGGACTACTACCGGAAAAAGGTGGATTTTCCTCTCCAGGTTGAAGACAAGCTCCTGCCCCAAGTGCAGGAGTTTAAATATCTCAGGGTCTTATTCACGAATGAGGGGAGAATGGAGCCAGAGATTGACAGATGGATCAGAGCAGCCTCTGCAGTGATGTGGACGTTGTACCCATCTGTTGTGGTGAAGAGGGAGCTGAGATCTAAAGCAAAGCTGTCAAATTACCGATCAATCTATGTTCCTACCCTCATCTATGGTCATGATCTTTGGGTAATGACAGAAAGAATGAGATTGCGGATATAAGCGGCTGAAATAAGCTTCCTCCCTAGGATTGCTGGACTCACCCTCAGAGATAGGGTGAGGAGCTCAGTCATTCGGGAGAGGTTCAGAGTAGAACCACTGCTCCTCCACATCAAAAGGAGCCAGTTGAGGTGGTTTGGGCATCTGATCAGGATGCCTCCTGGACGCCTCCCACTTGAAGTGTTTCGAGCACATCCAACGGGGAGGAGACCCCGGGGCAGACCCAGGACACACTGGAGAGACTACGTCTCCCAGCTAGCTTGGGAACATCTTGGTATCCCCTCTGAAGAGCTGGAGCAGGTGGCCGGGGAGAGGGAAGTTTGGACTTCTCTACTTGAGCTGCTGCCTCCGCAACCCGGACCTTCAGAAAAGCGGTAGAAAATGGATGGATGGATGGACACTACATTCCTCAACATGAAATTGACAACTTGAAGGCATCAGTGGGTTACAGAGTTGAAGCTAAGCTGGCAGCAAATGGAGGTCACACATATGATATTAATAAATAACAAAATCAAGAGAAATGATTAAGGATTAAGTATGCTGCATATCTGTACATCCAGATAATCTGAATTTGTGCACAAATAACCATTACCCATGTTCATTTGTGTTTTATTCAATAACTTACCCCACTTTCTGAAATTAATACAATGTTGCATTTTTAATGCCTCTCAGTATATAATAATATACTAAGAAGCACTTCTACAGCTCTAAATTTGATTTCAAAAGTTCAGCTTGGCTAGAGAAGGATGATCTACACAGCTGTTAAACACTCATTCTCCATAACAAACTGATAGTTTTAAACCTATAATTTTAATTCTGGCTCCATCCATCATATGCCCACATTTCACAAAGAGAGAGAGAAAAAAAAAAAAAAACACCATTCCTCCTAGGCAATTTCCCAGAGTTAAGGGAAATGTTTTGTTTGTTTTTTTTTACCTTTGATCTTGTGCACTGTCTGCCTATATGAGAGAGAGAGAGAGAGATCTTTTGAAATCGATCGATTTCAAAATCTCTTTCTCTCTCATGCAGACGGTGTACAAGATCAAAGGTAAAAAAAAAAAAAAACTAACATGCAATTTCAAATTTGAGTAGGCCTAGGCTACATATATCAAACCTGCAAACTCAGAAGGGGTGAAAAAGGTGACAAATGAACCCCCTGAAGGGGGTCTGGGGTGGTTTTATAGTTGAAACTTTTGATCATAATTTTGCAGAGCCAGAATAGAACAAATTCAACTCGGATTTCAAAGAAATATATAAAAGTATTAATAAAATTATATTTAATGAAATAAAATTAAGTTAAATAACCTTATACAGTGGGGCAAAAAAGTATTTAGTCAGCCACCAATTGTGCAAGTTCTCCCACTTAAAAGATGAGGTCTCCAATTTTCATCATAGGTATACTTCAGCTATGAGAGACAAAATGAGAAAAAAAAAAAAAATCCAGAAAATCACATTGTCTGATTTTTTAAGAATTTAATTGCAACTTATGGTGGAAAATAAGTATTTGGTCAATAAAAGTTCATCTCAATACTTTGTTATATACCCTTTGTTGGCAATGACAGAGGTCAAACGTTTTCTGTAAGTCTTCACAAGGTTTTCACACACTGTTGCTGGTATTTTGGCCCATTCCTCCATGCAGATCTCCTCTAGAGCAGTGATGTTTTGGGGCTGTCGCTGGGCAACACGGACTTTCAACTCCCCCCAAAGATTTTCTATGGGGTTGAGATCTGGAGACTGGCTAGGCCACTCCAGGACCTTGAAATGCTTATTACAAAGCCACTCCTTCGTTGCCCGGGCAGTGTGTTTGGGATCATTGTCATGCTGAAAGACCCAGCCACGTTTCATCTTCAATACCCTTGCTGATGGAAGGAGGTTTTCACTCAAAATCTCACGATACATGGCCCCATTCATTCTTTCCTTTACACGGATCAGTCGTCCTGGTCCCTTTGCAGAAAAACAGCCCCAAAGCATGATGTTTCCATCCCCATGCTTCACAGTAGGTATGGTGTTCTTTGGATGCAACTCAGCATTCTTTCTCCTCCAAACACAACAAGTTGAGTTTTTACCAAAAAGTTCTATTTTGGTTTCATCTGACCATATGACATTCTCCCAATCCTCTTCTGGATCATCCAAACGCTCTCTAGCAAACTTCAGATGGGCCTGGACATATACTGGCTTAAGCAGGGGGACACGTCTGGCACTGCAGGATTTGAGTCCCTGGCAGCATAGTGTGTTACTGATGGTAGCCTTTGTTACTTTGGTCCCAGCTCTCTGCAGGTCATTCACTAGGTCCCCCCGTGTGGTTCTGGGATTATTTGATCACCGTTCTCGTAATCATTTTGACCCCACGGGGTGAGATCTTGCGTGGAGCCCCAGATCGAGGGAGATTATCAGTGGTCTTTTATGTCTTCCATTTTCTAATAATTGCTCCCACAGTTGATTTCTTCACACCAAGCTGCTTACCTATTGCAGATTCAGTCTGCCCAGCCTGGTGCAGGTCTACAATTTTGTTTCTGGTGTCCTTTGACAGCTCTTTGGTCTTGGCCATAGTGGAGTTTGGAGTCTGTTTGAGGTTGTGGACAGGTGTCTTTTATACTGATAACGAGTTCAAACAGGTGCCATTAATACAGGTAACAAGTGGAGGACAGAGGAGCCTCTTAAAGAAGAAGTTACAGGTCTGTGAGAGCCAGAAATCTTACTTGTTTGTAGGCGACCAAATACTTATTTTCCACCATAATTTGCAAATAAATTCTTTAAAAATCCTTCTATGTGATTTTCTGGATTTTTTTTTCCTCATTTTGTCTCTCATAGTTGAGGTATACCTATGATGAAAATTGGAGACCTCTCTCATCTTTTAAGTGGGAGAACTTGCACAATTGGTGGCTGACTAAATACTTTTTTGCCCCATTGTATTTCTATATATAATCACAATTTTTAGAACACTCCTCACCAACCAGACAACAGGAAAATCCTCCCATACTTTGAAATCTAGCAGGTTCAGTTTGGCTAAAGGCTAGAGGATGTTAATGGATTTAAGCCACTGACTTCATAAATTTGGGTCATTATAACTTTCCAGATACATAAAACTGAACATAAATTACTTAATATTGTAGTGGTTGGTGAAGAGACTACACTCGCAGCACAGCGACCGAATGGAAATCAATCTGCCAAATTAGACTAATTTTGAAGATACAGTAGACAAAAGTGTATGTCACAATTACAAAAATATCGGAGCATCTGAGAGCGAGAAGAAAAAAAGCACTTTTTTTACTCACTCTCGCGTGGAGTCTGCAGAGCTCTTACCCTCTACTGGAGACAACAGTTTCCCTAACATTAACGGGAACCTCTGCTACTCTTTGCCCGTGAAAGCTCCCTCAAAAAAAACAAAAAACAAACAAAAAAAAAACACAACACATACACACTACACTTAATTCCAAACTCCTGCTGACAGCGGCAAAAGATGGAAAAGAAGATGATGCAGTTATCTTGATTGTGATTGGCCAAATGACAATGTGTGATGCATTTCACCAAAGATGTTTTATTGTGAATAAGATGACTGCCCCCCTTTGTTTCTGAAAGCCCTGTCTCTGGGAAACTGCCGGCTAGCAACCCCCAGCCATTGCCTCCCCCCCCCCCCCCCCCCCAAAAAAAAGGACAAGAAACCTCTTCGGATCTACACGATTCACGTGAGTGACATATTTGGGATTCATTTCGGCGATTTCTGCCAAAAAGCGACTAGTTTGCAGGTAATAATAACAGAGAAAAACAAAGGCTTTTGGTGACCTCAGGGTGGGTCCATGGGAGTGAGATCTGGTCTGTTTCATTGTATGTAGACAAGAAAACAGTATGTTAAAATAAATATATGTGCACAAACAGGCCTGTCATATTGGATTGCCCTTTTATTTAGTACAGTAAATAAGAAATTATTCAAACCCGAGTGTCTGGATTATTTCCCAGTTATAGACCATGAGTAGTTTGCAGTTGGTCTGCAGCACTTACATTGAAAATAAACAACTGATAACAGAATTCAGAAGAACCCCAAATGCTCTTATCATATACCTTCGTAAGTATGTGAACTTGACAATGTCTAAAATTTAACATCCTTTCATATTATTCCTTCCATTACTTCCACTGTGCAGAGTATTGATACTGATATGTTCCCTAAATACCATTAAGTCACAGGTGATGCAGTGGGAGCCAAGTGTACATTAAAACTGGCTCATGTTCACATCAGGAAGCCTAAGGCAGTGCTCCACTTAGCAGCTGTAGTTTCCATTCTCTTGCTCTTCATTCACATTACCAGCCCATCACTCAAAAGCGAGGGGATTAAACATCTGTCAAAGCCTGCCCATTTTACCCAGCAGGAAAAAGACACATTTAGGCGTCAGGCATCTCCCTGGTGATTTAGCGTGCTGTCTGACTCTGAAGCTGGACAGATGAGGTCATCAAGCTCTGAAATAATACTCGCCATCTAAAACACATAGACTGCGTCAAGCTCAGACACATCAAGATGTACTTTTCAGGCAAACTTGCACATACAGCGGGGAAAATAAGTATTGAACAAGTCAACATTTTTCTCATTAAACATATTTCTGATGGAGCCACTGACCTGAGATTTTCACCAGATATCAGTAACAATTCAAGTAACCCATATATACACAAAGAATAAAGTAGAATGACACAGGATAAGCATTGAACACATGAAGAAAAAGAGGTGCAAAAAAGGCATAGAAAGCCAAGAAAACAGCTGAAATCCATCAGCATTTAGGAAGCCAGCCCATCCCCCATCAGTGCAAATTCATTTCAGCTGGCTATGTCCTGACTGATAGCCTTTAAAAAGGTCTGTGAATATCAGATTGTCATACCACAAAGAATTCATGATGGGTAGAAGCAAAGAGCTCTCTCTAGACCTTCGCAACCTTATTGTTGCAAAACATAATGATGGCATTGGCTACAGGTGCATTTCTAAACTACTGAATGTTCCAGTGAGCACTGTTGGAGCCATCACTTGGAAGTGGAAAGAACATCATTTTTGTATTCGTATTCCAAACTTTACTGTCATTCAGACATACAATTCAGTGCACACAGAATGAAATTTTGTTGCTTTGCTCTCCACAGCAATATTCAGAAATAAATAGATAAAACAGGATAGAGCAGAAGAATTTCACCATAAACTGGCCATGAGCAGGAGCTCCTCGCAAGATTTCTGACCAAGGAGTCAAGAGAATATCAGACAAGTTATCCAAGAGCCAAAGACAACTCATGGAGAGCTCCAGAAAGATCTGGCATTAGCAGGTACTGCCATTTAAAAAAAACAAAAACTAGAAAAGCACTCAGAGCGCATACCCCCGCCAAGGCTCCTTCCGTTTCTCATGGATCACCTCCAAAATGTAATGGGCTTGTGTGTTGGCCTATCGCCACTTGTGGTGAAAATTGCATCCAAGTCTGTCCATTAGTTTTGGAGTTTTGTGGCTGACACACTGTGAGAAGGGCCTTGGCTGAGGTATGCATTCCCAGATCATCCCCAAAATGTAATGGGTTCCTCTCTAGGCCAAGAACCACCTCTGGTGAAACAGACAAACAGACAAATGCCAGTAAAAGCATTACCTCCTTGGCGGAGGTAATAAACTCAAGTGTTGCTGTTATGTCCATCTCCTCCATCTCCAAACTCCCAGGCTGCGGGCGTTGCAATTCATCGCACAACCGCGTACAACCCACAGGCCAATGGGTTATGCGAGCGTTTTCATAGATCACTGAAAGCAGCACTCAGGGCTTCACTGACGGATGCAAATTGGGTAGACAGGTTGGCGTGGGTTTTATTGGGGTTGCGCTCCACGCCAAAAGAGGATTTGGAAGCTTCCCCGGCAGAGAGCTCGTTTTTGCGCAGCCCCTATGGCTGCCCGGGGAATTTCTGCCAAATAATCCCGCGCGGGTCAGCTGCCCGTCTCAGCTTTTGCAGTGTAGTGGAAACACAGGCACGCTGCCGGGCCCGGCCCACCACTGTTTTCCGCGTGCTTTTGTGCCTAAAACTTTGAAGAACACGGAGTTCGTGTTCGTCAGACACGACGACCAGCACCCTCCATTGCGCCTGCACACATGTTGAAAATGGCCCTATCTCACAATGTTAAAGAATCCTTTAAAAAATTCCTGGATACAGACGGTGATCCAGATCATCCCTAAAATTTAATCAGTTCTTCCTTGTGCCATTTCCAACAACGCCTGAAAGTTTCATCGAAATCCGTCCAAAACTTTTTGAGTTATCTTGCTAACCAACAGACAGACAGACAGACAAACAAACGCCGGCAAAAACGTTACCTCCTGCGGCCTGGCAGAGGTATCAATAAGTAATGCACTCAACCAACATGGGCTGTATGCCCGCTCACCTCGCAAGACTCCACTGCAAAAGAAAAAGCACGTTGAAGCTCATTTAAAGTTTACTGCATAACATTTGGGAAAGCCAGTAAAATACTGGGAGAATATAGTCTGGTCAGATGAGACCAAAACTGAACTTTCTGGATGCCACAACACACAGCATGTTTGGAGGAGAAATGGTACTGCACATCCCATCATGATGTGGGGGTGTTTTTCAGTACACGGTACAGGCAGACTTCATATAATTGAAGGAAAGATGAATGAACAAATGTACAGAGACATCCTCGATAAGAACCTGTTGCCATCTACCAGGATGCTGAAGATGAAACGAGGGTAGACATTTCAGCAAGACAATGATCCCAAACACACAGCCAAGGAAATGCTCAATTGGCTCCAGAGAAGGAAAATAAAGCTGCTAGAATAGCCCAGTCAGTCACCTGACCTGAATCCAATTGAGAATCTATGGAACAAACTGAAAATCAGAGTTCAAAGAAGACACCCACGTAACCTTCAAGATTTGAAGACTGTGTGGAGAATAGGCTAAAATCCCTCCTGAGCAATGCCTGTGCCTAGTTTCGCCATACAGAAGGTGTCTGGAAGCTGTTATTACCAACAAAGGCTTTTCTACTAAATATTAAATGAGTTTCACCAAGCGTGTTCAATACTTACTCCCTGCGTCATTCCACTTTATTAAATATAACTTATTTTGTGAATACAGTTGCCTTGCTTTCTTTGCATGTATGAATTGCTTGGGTTGTTACTGATATCTGGTGAAAATCTCAGGTCAGTGGCTCCATCAGAAATATGTTTAATAAGAAAAATGTTGATGTGTTCAATACTTATTTTCCCCACTGTATATGTGAACTCTGATGCAAGAGGTTATTTGTAGCACCCTGCTTAAACCACCCATCTTTCCGAAGAACTTTGTCACCCTTTCACCCTTCACATTTCCTCTTGGCGGCCACTGAAAATATCTCCCTCCATTCTTCCTTTTCCTTCAATCGGTCAAAAAAAAAAAAAAGTACCTTATTCTGCACATTTCTCTACATGTCAGCTGCTTTCTCTCATTACATCCCACAGCTCTTCCCCACTTTACTTCTTCCTTCCATCGGTTTTGGCATCCTTCACCCCAACTCTATTAAGAGCGATTCCATGCTTGGTTAACTCATTCATGGACTGCATTTTGTCAGTGACACATGATCCCACTGCATTCTGCACACAAACATGCCTTGCCTGCATGCATACACTATATACAATGTGTTCATTTGACACACGCGTAAACAAAGTCTTAAAAAGATCAAACACCATCACAAAAAAGCAGACTTAGCCTAGATGGAGAATTAGAACAAACAGCAACTACTGCACATTAAGTAAAACCAATAACTGTGACAACTACGTTTTGCTTGCATACGGTTCTTTACTTCACCTAGCATCCTTGTGACCATAACATAACTGGGTGTTACTCTTGAATTCCAAATTGATCACTGCATGAAACTGAACCGGTTCAGGTCTGACATAAAAAGTATCATTTAGTGTCTGTGGCAGGAAGAGGAGTTTGAGAATGATAAATAACATTTATAGCTAGAGGGCAGCAGAGAGTGCATACCTCCACCAAGGCTGCGTCCCTCCCTCCCTTTGTCAGTCCATATCGCCATCCATCTGTACATTGCGAGATAGGGCCTTGGCAGAGGTATGCACTCACGGAGCACCTCCAACATCTAATGAGTTCATCTTTGGGCCAAGGGCCACATCTGGTGAAAATGTCATCCAAATCCATCCAGGAGTTTTTGCGGGATCCTGCTAACAGACAGAGAAACCGTAGCCTAAACAATATGACGACATTATAATAAGACTGTCATAATTGCATTGGCCATACAATGAGGCTGGGCAATTCCACCTTAAATCAGCATCATGGTTTATTTCAATCCGTCAGGTCGGTTTTCACTTTTGTTCCCTCCTCTCTTCTCCCATAAAGTTTACTGACAAGGTTCATAATTATTAAGCAATAATATTATACAACAGTGTGGAATCATATCACTGCAGTCAGTAGTAAGCAAGCATACTAGAACAGGCCTACTGTGATTTCACAAACAAAAAAAATAAACATTGCCCAGTGCTGAAGTCTACTGTGTTTACATGCTTTGTGGGTCAGGTGGCTCGCATCCTTGTCTGCCAGTGTTCTGTCGATTTGTGCTGCCCTATCAAAGAATGTTACCAGTAGCGCTGATCGATAGTCCATTGATTTATGCAAAAAAAAAACAAACAAAAAAAAAAAAAACTTGATACCGTTGCTTATCGGTATAATTTGTGTATATTCTGCAGATCATATGTTTAATGTGTTTAATTAGTCCATAATATTCAGTTTAGTCATTTTATTTTCCTTAATTTCTTTGCTCCACCTGATTGACAAATTTATCATAAACTTTAAAAATTCCCATTTCTGTATGTGAAACATTATTTTCACTAACTACAAACAATATCATTTATTTATGGTTTAATTTCCAATACCCACTTATTGTAATTTACTTTTCTTCTGATGAGTTTCCATCAAAACTATGGGGATTAATTTGAGATCAGAAAGTGGAGAATGTTATGTGAAGACCAGTTGAAGACTGGAACCAAGAAGCTTAAAAAGGAGGAGGGAAATGAAGATCATCTTTTACCTTGTGGGAGCAGGTCAGTAGTGCTCTGCTCCATGCAGCTATGGTGTACAACTATCTTATAAAATATAGGAAAGAAATTTCTCCAAGCTTTTTCCTAAAACTAACTGTACACAAGAGGGCAAAATGAGCCACAAATCAATCTGAGATTGTAAGGAATAGCTGGTGTTGCTCCATGCACATTCTGAACACTAATATACCAGTATTTCCCATCAGATTATGATCCCAGTTATAAAAAAAAAAAAAAAACTACTTTCTCCAGCATTAGGCTACAGATCGTTCATGAGCTTGAGGCGCCTTTGTTTCAAAAATGCATATGAATCAGGAGATGCGTGGTCATGCGACGCAAGTCCGCCGTAACTCCGTGGACACATCTTAAAGGGGCAGTACATGAAAAGCGCTATATGAATATATAAAATAATTTTTTAAAAATTCTTGGATCCAGATCGTGACCCGGATCACCACCAAAATCTAATCATCTGTTCCCCATGCCATTACACACATTTTCTGAAAATTTTTATCAAAATCCATTCATAACTTTTGGAGTAATGTTGCTAACAGACAGACCAAGAAACGGCGGCAAAAACATTACCTCCTCCCTTGGCGGAGGTAACAAAGTGAGCTGATTTAATAGGAGGTAAATGACTGCAAGAGCCTTGTGGCAAAACCAGGAAAATCATACACATGGATGAAAAAATATGCAAAGGAAGAAAAAAAATGGTCCAAAAACCTTTTACAGTAAACATCTCTCTGAACACTGTAATCTCCCGTTTAGCTAAGGAGAACTAGGAAAGAATATACCAAAGACACATGCTCACTGTATTCACTTATATCAAGATTGGAAAAAAGGGTGCAAGACTAACAGACGAGTGTGAAGGCAAACTATGGCTGACCACGCACTAACATTTTCAAATCCATCCATCCATCCATCTTCTACCGCTTTTCCGGAGGTCCGGGTCGCGGAGGCAGCAGTTCAAGCAGAGAAGCCCAGACTTCCCTCTCCCCAGCCACCTGCTCCAGCTCTTCAGAGGGGATACCAAGGCGTTCCCAGACCAGCTGGGAGACATAGTCTCTCCACCGAGTCCTGGGTCTGCCCCGGGGTCTCCTCCCAGTGGGACATGCCTGAAACACCTCAAGTGGGAGGCGTCCAGGAGGCATCCTAATCAGATGCCCATACCACCTCAACTGACTCCTTTCAATGTGGAGGAGCAGCGGTTCTACTCTGAGCCTCTCCCGGATGACTGAGCTCCTCACCCTATCTCTGAGGGTGAGTCCAGCAATCCTACGGAGAAAGCTCATTTCAGCCGCTTGTATCCGCGATCTCGTTCTTTCGGTCATTACCCAAAGCTCGTGACCATAGGTGAGAGTAGGAACGTAGATTGACTGGTAAATCGACAGCTTTGCCTTAGAACTAAGCTCCCTCTTCACCACAACAGACTGGTACAACGTCCGCGTCACTGCAGATGCTGCTCCAATCCGTCTGTCGATCTCTCGCTCCATTTTCCCCTCACTCGTGAACAAGACCCCAAGATACTTAAACTCCTCCACTTGGGGCAGGAGCCTGTCCCCAAGTGATAGATCACACATATAAAGGACAATGTCAACCAACATTCTAACCCTGGAGAATTTGGTGGAACACAAGACTACACACTAGGGCTGGGTGCGATATGACCAATATTTCATATCACAATATACATTTTCTGTAAATTCTATAGTTTATATACGATAACCAATAAAAATGACCATCTCTTTCTACATTTTAAATTACATACTGAAAAAAAAAAAAATCAATTGTACAAATTCATCTGTCATTAATTCTACGCACTTTTCCCCTCTTAATTTTGCAGTGTTATAAAATTGTTTTTAATGTGCATTTGAAATTACTTCAACTTTACTCTTTATCGCTACTGGACTAATTAAAAATGATTAGAAATCAAGCTACATTAAGAGCCAGTTTGTTCCTCCAACACGTTTTAATTTATTTATTTAGTGTGTATGTGGCCGTTGTCACGCGCTGTTGCAGCTTTAGTAATGTTTTTTCAGACAAAAGAAACTCGGCAGTGATTTAAACCACAACGATGATCTGATACACTAGGTTTCCTATTAGCGACCAGTTAGCATTGTCATTTAGCATTTGCCATCTTCTACAGTATTTAGAGAAATATGGTGTTAACGTGACTTACCTCCAATTAAAACGAGGTTGAGGACTATCCTCTCTGACACAGCACAGTGGGAAAAAGTCCAACATCCCTGGCTGGCACAGAAGTAGTGGCAAAACATTAGCTAGCAGTTAGCTGCTGTGGTGCACTGCAGGGGAGAGGCAGGGCAGTGACAAGTAGAAACAGGTATGTCTCTTAAATCCCGATATAAACGATACAGCTTTTTATATGAAACTGTAGACCTTTTTATTGTGTCACCAATATCTTACAGAAATGGTCCCCTCTAGTATACAGCTAGGACAATATCAGTCGCTACGGAGGGTGACAATATGCATGGGTACATATTCATACTATGTAGGATAACTAAGTAGACGGTTATGCTGTTTATTCCATCTAGCTACAATGCTCCGCACTGTGTGTAGATATATTTATGTGTCCATATGTATATTCGCTGCTCTTGCTTTTCTTGTCTTCTTGATTGTTGCTCTGAGTGTTGTTATCCCTGTGCTGTTGCAATCCTGGAATTTTCCCATTGTGGGACTAATAAAGGCTTATCTTATCTTATATATCATCATATCGCACAGCCCTGCTACACACCTGCTGTTTGTAAGAGCGAATCTACAGACAAGCTCTCACACAAACTTGTGATCAAATATGACTTCTATGAAAAACAAATATGGAGGACTATCAACGTTGCAGGCTGGCTGTCCTGGCATATGTTTTGTTTTGCAAGTGAAAAACGTATAAAAAGGAACAATAATATGGGTCAAATCCATGGTGAGATGGTTTATATACTTTGCAGTGTGAGCTGGGACTAAGCATGCAACATCCATACATGGCCTACAGCAGATAATGTACAGTATATCAGCTGTTTGATATTCACAATACAAGATTGAGGAGGTTCTGACTCAGTCAGAACAGTGAAATACTTGATTGGTGCAACACGTGTGAATTATTTTGACTTAAAAACAGCTGTTACTTTTCTTGAATCAGGCATAAAATCCACACAGTATGTGGCGAGCCAAAGGCACTATGAGTTACAGAATACTTCATATGAAATTGAAAATTCTGATTAGCTCAATAAGGTCTGAAATCTTTTATGGTCCCTTTTTGACTCCATCTTAACTATATGCTAACTTTCACTGACTTCTTCAATTCAGTTACTCAGATATACTGACAAGCCAGGTGGACAAAAAAAAAAGTCTCAGCAAAACTAATTCAGAGACAACACAGAGCTGTTTTTAAGACAAACAGCTTATTGTTATGTCAGCCAAACTGTCACAATGTGAAGAAACTCCCCAGAGAGCAGGACTCCTCCCTTTCACAGCCCTGATCTGCTTTTACAGTCCTGCAGCCAACCTGATAACCAGCCGGCAAAGAGAGCAGCATTTCTGTGAAACCGGCTGTGATAAGACCTTGCGTTCTCCTGTTTATAAAAGATACCTGATCACAGTGTGGCTCCGATGTAAGAATCAGAGGGTGAAATTAAAGCTTACTCAGAGGTTCAAACCATCTGGGAGCATCTTTTTTACTTATAGTCAAACAAGACTAGACAATCCAGAAGCTTAAAGTTTGCATGGCAAATAAGCAGAAGTATTGAGGACAACTCATCGCAGGTCTTCAACAATGCACAGGGCTGCTTGAGGAAGTTTACTCTGGTGTGTCTGTTAATCCTGAGTACAGTGCTCATGGCTTTGAACTTAGCAGGTGTCATCACTGAAAACAGATGAATCCTATGCTGATCATGAGCTCTCATTTAGACCCGTGACAGTCTTGAGCTAAAAATAAAGTAACCCCAACCTGTGTCAGGTGTCACTCCAGCGGCACACAGAACAAAAACTGCACAAAACATATCAAATCCGGTGCACTCGGTTTTAGTTGTTAAAAAGTAAGCTTGTTCTGCAGTAGGTATCACCAGTATTTTTCCATTCTTGGTGATCTCATGCCGTGTCCCAAAGCTTGCAAATTAGGTGAGTTAGCGCCACTGCTAACATCAGTGTCCCTGACAACGACCAGCGCACCTTACACTGGAAATAAACCGGCTACAGCTGCGTTAGCGCCACTGACAGGCTCCTAATGATAGTTAATAAGCTTTCTCTCGAATAAACTTCTCGCTGCATATTATCACGATCAAATGAAGGCAATACCACCGTTGCCTGGTTATCCGGATGCCAGCGAGATGCCCTGGTCCTGGGTAACGCTATCACGAGGCCGGTTAACTACAGGATGAGGCGGCTGTCATCGGTGCTACTGAGCTAGCACGCTAGAGCTAGGCTAGGTGAGAGCCTGTCAGCTTACAACCACGTAAATGAAGTTAAAACAGGGATGAAATGGTGCACCTGTTCAGTGCTGACTCTGTGAAGAGAATTTACAGTTAGTACCTACAGGGACCACACAGTTGACCTGTCACAGGAGAGGAGGTTATGCTAGGCTAAGTTAGCAGTCTGTACTCACCCCATTAACCAATCCATGGTGCCGTCTGAGGCTAGCTTAGCTACCGTTAGCTGGCAGGGGATAAATCCACCAGGAGCTGGAGGCAACCCCCTGCTTTATCCAGCCACAACCCTCGCTCGAATCCCTAGCACCTCGGTGTCCTGTCTCTCCTACCAAGGCCCGCGGCTGTCCCTGCTGCTGAATCCCGGTCAAGTCACACCGAAACGCCGCTCAAATTCGGAGCGGGTGTCCTTGTTTTGATCCCCAGCTAGCTCGGATCATGAAGCAGCAGGAGGAGGAGGAAGGCGGTCGGACGAGTCTGTTAGCAGGTAGCAGGAGAGCACCGACTGACTTTCAGCACGGAAGCGGGCGGAGGAGCGTGGGGCGGCGGCAAAGCTCTGCCCAGAGTCACGGTGTCCAGTTCGAGGCTTGACTGCTGGGATGCTACCGGTCAGCCCGGTAACCTCTGTCATGCAGGCGTGTGTGCAAGCTGCCAGCCTGAACCTCCACTGGAGCCGTTTCTTTCTCAGTGAAATCCAAATCGGAGTCCGGAAGTAAACACAGACCCGACCCACTCTCCTCCTGTGCGTAACAAACGTGTGACCGTGGATGTTAAGGGATATGTAGTTGGCAGGTTGGGAAAAATGGCAAAAACGCATAATATCTAGAGCGCCATTTTAAAAATTTATAAATCACAATCAGATCACTTAAACACTTTAACTGAAATATGTTCACATCTGCTGTTCACGCCTTATCAAGGCTTTTATAAGCTGAGGACAAAGGGGGCGAAGAGGATAACATTTCATTTAAAAGATCTGCAAGCTCCAAAGCGCATTAAGAACTGATGCCTTAAAATGCAATTATAACACAATTTGCACGCCCTGGTTTCAGTTCCTGCAGCCGGTAGGGCCAGTTTTTACTGCAGATAGCAATAATTTGGCTAAAGAATAACGAAACGAATATATAGCTACTTCTATTCTTTGGAAATGTTTAAGAAAACACTGAACTCTTTTTAATTTTATTGGCTTTGTGCATATTCTGGGCTTTGGTTCCCATTTCAATTACAACATGGGATCTAGAGGAGTATATATGAGCAAGTTTTGATAAACTGCATTTTCAGGGCTTTTGCACCACTAAAGTTCAAACGCCAATAGACAGTAATGGAACATTACCAATAATAAGGTTGTTACTACTTTTTATTGTACATCTGGGTTCCAATTTAATTTTAAAAATTAAATTCTAAGCTCAAGTGTTAATGTCTTAGCACTCAAACTAGTGGATTTTTCTATGGAAAACAATGCAGAGCCCATTATCTGAGTACTTGTCTGCCTTAAGGTTGCCTTCTGTTTTCACCCTTATAGCACATATAGCAGACACCTCTAAAATAAAAAAAAGAAGATGTCAGTGGAACTCATATGTCTAATAAGAAAGGCACCCATGTGCACTGACCCTTTGCTGTGCAGGTATAGTAATGAAAAATGTATCCTCGGTTTAACTGTTATATACAGCCAGCTATACTGCTCTACTGACTCTCAGGAACAGACTGTGCCCTGCCCAGAAGAAAGTTTTATGTTCTTCACACACACACGCAAGTGCAGTGATGATTTGCTGCTATTCTATTTCCTCATTCCAGTTTAAATTCTTTTTAACGTTGGCCTTTTGTGAAACAGAGATTTATTATCGGTTTACTGGAGTTGAATAGCTGAATTTTGTTCATTTTTTTTTTACACATTATTACAAAAATGAGTGGAAAGTGGTGTTCTATTTGGGGGGCATGACTATATTTAGGCTTGTCGTAATTCATCACCACAAAGCCATGTCAATTCTTTTGCTTTTAGTAGCACTTTCCCATTTTCTATACCTCATTTTCTTTCCTCACGTTCTATTATTATGAGAAAGATGCACTGGTCAGATAGATGCAGCTTTTAAAAGATGGAATCAATAATAAGTACTTTGCCCCAGAAAAAAAAAAAAAATATCTGGCGTCCTTTGCTCCTGTGTTTCTTTCTGGGAGATCATTAGAGCAAGATGTATAGCCATCAGGATCTCCATCACCTTTCCCCTGCCATCCTCCTCTGTGGATCCTTTGGCATCTATAAATAACAGCAGCATCACACAGGCGGCAGAGAGGGCATTCAGAACAGGACCCCTGTTAACAGGAGGCAGAGCTGCCTGATTGGCTCGATGTCACTCCAAAGCCCCCGCTGGTGACCAATCAGCTCAGCAGAAGGCGGAGTTAATTCGATGATTGACATGAATGTGGTGTGGCGTTTAAATTGGCTGTAATGCGGCTAACAACCACATGGAGGAAGTGTGGGATGATTGTTGACTCTGGGTTTATACTGGTAGGAGTCAGGTTGTCAGGTAGAACCACCCAATCTGCTAACAGGCCTTTACCTACTATTACTGTTTTAGAACAGAAACTGATATGTATAAGTATAAACTGATCCAGGATCTATGGTAAGAGTTGTTTTTTTTTAACTGAAAGAGAGCATGGATACAAGAAGAACAAAAAGAGTCTTAAAATGCTCACCTATTTTAACAAGCAAATGATCAAAGCTGATCTATATATGAGGACAACGTATTATTATTTTTGATTAACAGTCTTCGAAATGCAGGCTGCCATTTTATTTTAAAAAAAACCACTTTCATCTGCATCAACACAAAATTGCAGAGATTTGGGTTTTCATACAGTTACATTATATAATTAAAGATAAAATCTGGATAAACCTCTGCAATGGAAAGGGATTGAAAAGTAATATTAAGCTTTGAATCATCAAGCAATCAAATGATTTTTTTTTCCTTTCAGCTCATCTCTCTTTTGGATGGGCATTAAAATCTTTGAGCTAAATTAAATTTTGATTAGCCTTGGATGATTGTATCCAGTTGTTACTACATTTGTATTTTATTCAGTTTTATTTATCTGTTTTGCTCTTACACTGCTGCAAAATATGCAGCGCTGTAAAAAGTGTTTGCCCCCTTTCAGATCATCAAACAAATTTTAATATTAGACAAAGATAATCTGAGTAAATACAAAATGCAGTTTTTACATGATGATTTCATTTATTAGAAAGCCGAGTTCAATTTCACTAGCCACACCCAGGATGATTACTGCCAGACCTTTTGAATCAAAAAAATCACTTAAATAGATCCTGTCTGACAAAGTGAAGAAGTGAAAGACTTCAAAAAGCAACACATCAAGCCATGATCTAAAGAAATTCAAGAACAAAAAACCTACAACAACATCTAATGAACTGCAGGCCTCACTTGCCTCAGTTTGGATGCTGATCAATGATCCATTGAATCATTGTGGTACTGATGCCATGGTGCCTGTGACATGGTACCACGGGGGGCTGTAAAAAAGTCACACTGCCACTTCTAGTGGAAGACATAATACATATTGCAATATGTATTTTGTGTACAGAATGTCCTTTAAAATTTAGTTTTACATTTTTATTAGAAATTTAGGTATATATTCATTTCACTTATGAAAAAGCTGAATAATAAAAAGAAAACTTGTGTCAGAGAAAATTCTTCACAACAATATGTAACTGAGCAAAGTGTCTTTTATTCCTTTGTTAAACATAACTCACATTATCAAGTAATCAAGTGTATCCACATGGGTAGAAATGTTTCAGTTTACCACACATAGCTAATACTTGGTGGTCTAATTGTGACAGAAGTATAATTTATCGCTTGTTTTGGGGCAGCGTGATGGCAGAGTGGTTAGCACTGCAGCAGCACAGCAACTCACCCTTGGCCGGGGGATCCTGGGTTTGATCCCAGCCCCCGACCAACAGTGATCTGTGTGGAGTTTGCATGTTCTCCCCGTGTCTGCGTGGGTTTACTCCGGGATTTCTCTGATTTCCTCCCACATGCCAAAAACATGCAAGTTAGGTTAACTGGCCTCAAACTGGGGATTCTAAATTGTCCTTAGTGCGGCGGCATGAAAAAATAAGCAGCGATGCTGAGGTTTTAAGTAGAGTTTTATTAAATCATACCGCCGTCACGAGCTCCGCTCCCGGTGCCGTGCATGCGCGCCGGGAGCGAGCTCAGCGGCTCTCAGAGAAGGAGGACACAAAGTCTGTGTCATGCATGGATGACACTTTAACCTCACAGCTGTAAACGCAGCATGCAGCGGAAAAAACCCAGGAGTGCGAGCTGACTGTCTCTGTGTGTTGTGGGGGGGTTGAATTCAACCCGCTACATCGCTCCCGAGGGCATGGCAGGCGGCCGAGACCTCGATGTTGCAGTTTGGGCAGCGAGCAGGGAAAAGCTCTGTGCAGGTGGAGGGGTAGGTGGGAGGTGGGTAGTAAGTGCTGATCGGGCGCGGTGAAATCGTTCGGGCCGCACCAAAAATTGTTTGCTGGTCCGCGATGTCGAGGGGCTGTCCCGTTGAACTTGCGGAGATCACCAGAAGAAAAATTAGTCTCTGACTCCTCTCGTGGCCATGCATTGTGTTCATGCATCCTGTCTGTACCTCTGATATGCAAATGCCCAGATTGACTGCTGTGAATGTCTTTGATGTATTGTCTGAGCTGAGTATATAAGCTGTCTGATTTTCATGTTCACTCTCTCAATTCCACTTCCTCAACTGCTGCTGCTGGACACAGACTTTTAGTGTCCTCCTTCTCTGAGAGCCGCTGGGCTCGCTCCCAGCGCGCAGAGAGCCGCTTGGGCTCGCTCCCGGCGCGCATGCACGGCGCCGGGAGCGGAGCTCGTGACGGCGGTATGATTCAATAAACCAACTTAAAACCTCAGCATCGCTGCTTATTTTTTCATGCCGCTTCACTGGTGACCCCGCAGACGCACACACTTTGTGCGACGCAACCTTCTGGTCTGGACGGCCACGCTGGCGACTCGACGCTGGAAAGAACACGCTGCCAGTGAACTCTTCCTGGTGACCCCGACCATGCACACGTTTTGTGCAAAGCAACCTTCTGACCTGGACAGCTGCACTGGTGACCCGTTCTTCATGATGAGATCTGCACGTCTGAGATCTGCTCATCCACGCTGGACCGGCTGCGCTCGCAGCTCCTCCACACGAGAGCGCAGGCACCTCGTCCCCTCTCCACGACGGCGGCCTCCATGGCCGGCGGAGAACGCAACGCGTGGACCTGAACGCACCACGGCCGAGCGGTGACAAAGATCGTCTATTTCCTCCCACCGCTCCAACGCATCTGCACGAGCCTGAGGGACAAAAGATTGTCTATTTCCTCTCACCGCTCCAACGCGCCATGGCCAATCTGCAGCCACAGCTCAACCTGGATATTATCGGCGCTGTCTGCGCCGATCTCCACCAAGATTCTGGACCCTGACTCGCCACTCCAGCGGCCCACCCACGCACGGAACCCCCGCGCGCGCACCGGGGAGTTACGAGGACGGCACACCACGCACGGGACAATAACGGCTCCACTGACCGCATTCCTTCTGCTGCACACTGGCCCTTCAGGCTTGCTTGTACACCTGAGGCCCGCAGCTTGCTCACTGGATTTTATGGTCTTAGCCACGGCACACAAGGGGAATTCAGCTGTCTGCGGTTCCCGAGGCTTTAGGGTTGCCCCTGCCCTAAAGTCAACACGCCAGTCCCTCTGCTTTTATTTTTTTTCTTACAGCCGCTCCTGCTTTTCTTCATGGCCACGAGAGGAGTCAGAGACTAATTTTTCTTCTTGCGGACCTCCGCATGCGCAACGGGACAGCCCCTCGACGTCGCAGAGCAGCAAGCAATTTTTGCGCGGCTCGGACGATTTCACCGTCCCGGTCGGCACGTACTACCCCCATCCTCCCTCCCCCTCCGCCTGCAGCGAGCTTCTCCCACAGCTCGCTCCCATAGATGGATTATCGAGGTCTCGGCCCCCTGCCGTGCCCTCTGGGGGGGAGCGTGTGGTGGTTTGGTGTAACCCCCACAAACAGACTGGACAGACACAGCGCTCGGCTAGAGCAATTAACAGAACAGTGAAATGTATGCATTAATGTCTACAGGCAGCCCCGCTTCTTCTGGCTCACTTCTGTGATGTTAATGTTGCCTTTCATGCATTGTGTTCATGCGTCCTGTCCTTACTGTGACCTAGGGACCGAGATCAATATGTCTCTCAAATGCAAATGTCTCATGCCTGTTCTGTTATCTCTTTGATCATACCAACTGCTGGGGAATGCTCTTTGATGTATTGTTGTAGTTGGGTATATATGCTGCAACTCTGTAACTCAAACTCTCTCTCATTCTGATTCTGCAACTGCTACGGCTGGACACACGCAACGTGTGTCTCCTCCAAGCGGCTCTCAGCGAAGCCAAGCGAGCTGCCGTCATGAGCTGAGAGCTCGTGACGGCAGTATGATTCAATAAACCAACTTAAAACCTCAGCATCGCTGCTTATTATTTCATGCCGCTTCACTTAGGTATGAATGTGAGAGTGAATGGTTGTCTGTCTCTCTGTGTTGACCCTGCAGTGGACTGGCGATCTGTCCAGGGTGTACCCTGCCTGTCGTCCAAAGATGCTGGGATAGGCTCCAGCCTCCCTGCGACCCAAAAAGAATTAAGTGGAAGAAGATGGATGGATGGTGTCTTCATTCCATCAGTTGTTTATTTGATGAGCTACTCGCTCTTATTTTGAAGGGTTGCAAGACCAAATAGGAGCCCTTATTTTGAAAGTTTGTTTGCTAAATTTGTTCAATAGAGAACAAAGTTCAGACTTGAAAGGTTTATCCCCCTCCCCCTTTCCTGTGCTTAAGGTGAGCCTACATTTATTCTGTTATCTTCCTTTTCATCTCTGCTTGCTGCAGTTTAGATTTCTCTGTGAGCGTGCAGGGGGGTGGGGTAGCCACAGTGAGCTAGAGAGTTTCTGCTTTCAGACTTAAGCGGCCAAGCTGCAGACAAACCTGTCTTGTAGCAGCAGCTCATTTTAATGTGATAAATATTCGAGTATCCGCGAGATAAGGATCTATGTTCTGTAATTTCCCAGTTTGGGATCAATAAAGTCTGTCTGTCTGTCTGTCTGTCTATCTATCTATCTACTGTGGGCAAAAAGTATTTAGTCAGCCACCAATTGTGCAAGTTCTCCCACTTAAAAGATGAGAGAGGTCTCCAATTTTCATCATAGGTATACCTCAACTATGAGAGGCAAAATGAGAAAAAAAAATCCAGAAAATCACATTGTCTGATGTTTAAAGAATTTATTTGCAAATTATGGTGGAAAATAAGTATTTGGTCAATAACATAAGTTCATCTCAATACTTTGTTATATACCCTTTGTTGGCAATGACAGAGGTCAAACGTTTTCTGTAAGTCTTCACAAGGTTTTCACACACTGTTGCTGGTATTTTGGCCCATTCCTCCATGCAGATCTCCTCTAGAGCAGTGATGTTTTGGGGCTGTTGCTGGGCAACACGGATTTTCAACTCCCTCCAAAGATTTTCTATGGGGTTGAGATCTGGAGACTGGCTAGGCCACTCCAGGACCTTGAAATGCTTCTTACGAAGCCACTCCTTCATTGCCCAGGCGGTGTGTTTGGGATTATTGTCATGCTGAAAGACCCAGCCACGTTTCATCTTCAATGCCCTTGCTGATGGAGGTTTTCACTCAAAATCTCACGATACATGGCCCCATTCATTCTTTCCTTTACACAGATCAGTCGTCCTGGTCCCTTTGCAGAAAAACAGCCCCAAAGCATGACGTTTCCACCCCCATGCTTCACAGTAGGTATAGTGTTCTTTGGATGCAACTCAGCATTCTTTCTCCTCCAAACATGACAAGTTGAGTTTTTACCAAAAAGTTCTACTTTGGTTTCATCTGACCATATGTCATTCTCCCAGTCCTCTTCTGGATCATCCAAATGCTCTCTAGCAAACTTTAGACGGGCCTGGACAAGTACTGTCTTAAGCAGGGGGACACGTCTGGCACTGCAGGATTTGAGTCCCTGGCGACGTAGTGTGTTACTGATGGTAGCCTTTGTTACTTTGGTCCCAGCTCTCTGCAGGTTATTCACTAGGTCCCCCCGTGTGGTTCTGGGATTTTTGCTCACCGTTCTCATGATCATTTTGACCCCACGAGGTGAGGTCTTGCATGGAGCCCCAGATCGAGGGAGATTATCAGTGGTCTTGTATGTCTTCCATTTTCTAATAATTGCTCCCACAGTTGATTTCTTCACACTAAGCTGCTTACCTATTGCAGATTCAGTTTTCCCAGCCTGGTGCAGGTCTACAATTTTGTTTCTGGTGTCCTTTGACAGCTCTTTGGTCTTGGCCATAGTGGAGTTTGGAGTCTGACTGTTTGAGGTTGTGGACAGGTGTCTTTTATACTGATAACAAGTTCAAACAGGTGCCATTAATACAGGTAACGAGTGGAGGACAGAGGCGCCTCTTAAAGAAGAAGTTACAGGTGAGATGAGATGATGATGAGATTCAACTTTATTGTCATTACACATGTATGAATACAAGGTAACAAAACGTGACTTGGCATTTGGGCACGCTCTGCAGAGCGCATTCAAGGCCGGGGCAGCCGCTAGGCGCCAGTCATAAAGATGAAAGGAAAAAAAAGAAAAAGGGGAGGGATATGACACAGTAGGCGAGAGAAAAAAAACCATGTTTTATCAAAATGGCGCTCAGTGAGTGAGCGAAATTTTGATTGCAGGCAAAAAAAACCCTCAATGCACATTTAGCAGACATTTAGCAGGAGATCACACACAAAAGTTGAGAGAGGCAGTGTATTTGTATGAGTCAGTATTTGTATCAGTCATGTAATGTTGTATGCATTGTGTAGTGTAAGTGTGACAGTTGTTAGTGAGCAGCAGAGGGCGCCTCCTGGCAGTGGATAGATGTTATAATCATGTGACTTATCGACAAGTCCAGAGTCTATCTCTCTTGCTTGCAGAAGGCACATGGGCACTGTCCTTGAGGGTCCAATCCACTGATACGACAACAACTGATTGTCGATTGTTTGGGTTAAGAGCCACTCCTTCCGCTTATCTTCATCAGGAGGAATGTAAACTCGGGGCACCAAAGACAAGGTCAAATCAAATCAGCACAGTGCACTCAGAGAATAGAATTTTTCCTCACCCGTGCAATTCTGTGCTTTCATATGTGCAGGCTTAAACTTTTTTCCATGGAGAGCACAGGGCTCCAGATGTATTCCTCCACTGAATCACTGTCATTCAGTTCACCGTTTGCGGCTACTCGTGCCCTCCCCAACTAGTCGAATTTGATGAAGGAGCTTGCCGGGTCCGCTTTGATCAGCTCTCTCACCTTCCTTCAATTTCTGATGCATCAGGGAACTTCACAGCCAAAAATAGAAGTCCTGAGATCATAACCAATAATGTTTCCACAGACGCATGAATTCCAATGTCCATGAGTCTCCTCACAGGTTCCAATTCTTGGGCTCCCCCTTGGCCCGATTCTTGTTGAAAAATAGTGACAATAGCACATTTGAGCCGCTTCCAAATCCATAATTTCCATTTAGATTAAGATTCAGCAGAAGAAGAGCGACTAAACACAGACAAAAACGCAACATTGCAAAGCTGAGAATAGATCAGGAAGGCAGACGAGAGGAGGGAAGAAAAATGCGACTGCTCTCTCTCAAGGCAAGAAGAGAAACTCTCTTCTTGCCTTGAGAGGTCTGTAAAGAGGTCTGTGAGAGCCAGAAATCTTGCTTGTTTGTAGGTGACCAAATACTTATTTTCCACCATAATTTGCAAATAAATTCTTTAAACATCAGACTGTGATTTTCTGGATTTTCTTTCTCATTTTGTCTCTCATAGTTGAAGTATACCTATGATGAAAATCGGAGACCTCTCTCATCTTTTAAGTGGGAGAACTTGCACAATTGGTGGCTGACTAAATACTTTTTTGCCCCACTCTGTCTGTCTGTCTGTCTGTCTGTCTGTCTATCTATCTATCTATCTATCATCTGTGTGCTGTAAAAAAGTCACATTGCCGCCTCTAGTAACCCGGCATAGTTAATACAATACCATTTTTCCGGCTCCATTGACGTAAAGGGGAGTTAAATTTGTGTTTATTTTGAAAACAAAGCCTTATCTGGAAATTCTGGCAAATTAAAAATCGTGAAAATATAGTAATACAATGATACACGCCTTTAGTTGCACTTACTTTTAACCGGATGAGCTGAAACGGACAGGCGGACAGATACAAGCACACATAGACGCATTGACTGATTACCGTATGCCTCCGTTCACCTAGGCATAACAATAGCAAAGAGACTGGGCAAAAATGACATCCATGGGAGAGTTCCAAGGCGAAAACCACTGCTGACCAAAAAGAACACAAAGGCTCGTCTCATATTTGTCAAAAAACATCTTGACAATTCCCAAGATTTTTGGGAAAATGTTCTGTGGACTGACGAGAAAAAAGATAATTTTTTTCGAAGGCATGTGTCCTGTTATATCTAGAGTAAAACTAACACAGCATTTCATAAAAAGAACATCATACCAACAGTCAAACTTGGTGGTGGTAGTGTGACGGTCTTGGGCTGCTTCACTGCTTGAGGACCTGGACGACTTGCCACAATTGACGGAACCATGAATTCTGCTCTCTAACAGAAAATCCTGAAGGAGAATTTCTGGCCATTACTTTGTGACCTCAAGCTCAAGCTCTCCAAAGTGACTGAAATAAAACAATTCTCCAAAGAAGAGTGGGCCAAAATTCCTCAACAGTGATGTAAAAGACTCCTTACCAGTTATTGCAAATGCCTGAGTGCAGTTGTTGCCTCCAAGGGTGACACAACCAGTTATTTGATTTAGGGGACAATTACTTTTTCACATTTGTCATTTACAGTGGTGTGAAAAAGTGTTTGCCCCCTTCCTGATTTCTCATTTTTTTGTATATTTGTCACACTTAAATGTTTCAGATCATCAAACAAATTTAAGTATTAGACAAAGATAACATAAGTAAACACAAAGTGCAGTTTTTAAATGAAGGTGTTTATTATTAAGGGGAAAAAATCCAAACCTACATGGCCCTGTGTGAAAAAGTGATTGCCCCCTAAACCTAATAACTGGTTGGACCACCCTTAGCAGCAACAGAGATTACTTGAATTACGTATATACAGTATAGAGTGATACAAAGATATAGTGATGATAATCAAGTCAGTGGTGGTAATGCACCTGTGAGCTGGTTGCCAACCGCCAATCAAATCTAAAAGAAGAAGAAGAAGCAGCAGCAATAACTGCAATCAAGTGTTTGCGATAACTGGCAATGAGTCTTTTACGGCGCTGTGGAGGAATTTTGGCCCACACATCTTTGCAGAATTGTTGTAATTTAGCCACATTGGAGGGTTTTCGAGCATGAACCGCCTTTTTAAGGTCATGCCACAGCATCTCAATCAGATTCAGGTCAGGACTTTGACTAGGCCACTCCAAAGTCTTCATTTTGTTTTTCTTAAGCCATTCAGAGGTGGACTTGCTGGTGTGTTTTAGATCATTGTCCTGCTGCAGAACACCAGAGCAATGAGAGGTGCAGACTGTGGTACTGATCATGTTATGCTGAGATCTAGACTAAGGATATGCAGATGAAAACAGCACTGCAGGACGGGTGCGAAGCCACCATGGAAGCTAAACACTAGTGCACTGAAAGACCAAAAGAAGCAGAAAGAACTTACACAGGAAATGGATGAAAACTTGAAAGACTGGGACAGCAACAACTCAGAGAATGACATAGAAGAGAAATGGGCAACACTGAAAGATATGGTGTATCAGACTGCGAGTGATGTTTTAGGTCACCCTGAGAGGAAGCATCAAGATTGGTTTAATGGGCATGATGAACATCTGAAGAAACTACTAGAAGCGAGAAATACAGCTCGGCAGGAAAACCTACAGTGTAACACAAGGTTGAAGAAGAAGAAATACTCAAAGGCTCAGAGTGAGCAACAGAAGTACACCAGAGAGATGAAATCCAACTGGTGGGATGAAAAAGTGGAGAAACTTCAAACTGCAGCAGACAGGAAGGACATGAAAACATTCTTCACAAGTTTGAGATAAATCTACGGCCCTAAACCAAGACAACTGATCCAACTAAAGGCTATGGATGGTGAAACGGTTTTGCAGGAGAAAGACAAGATCCTGGACAGATTTGCAGACCACTTTACCAACTACTAAACAACCCTGGAGATCTCACTGAAGAGGCTAAATAAGCTCTAGTGCAGCAACCAGTTGTATCAAGTCTGGATGAACCACCAAATCTTGAACTAATGGCAGCTATCAGGACAACACAGGATGGTAAAGTTCCAGGAAGGGATGGAATTCCAGCAGAAGTGTGGAAATTTGGTGGTGTTCAGCTGACCAACTGCCTGCACAAGCTCATCCAAGAGATATGGGATGCCCAGAAAGTACCTCAGGACTGGAAGGATGCAAGAATTGTGCCTTTGTTCAAGAAAGGTGACAGGAAAGATTATGGAAATTACAGAGGTATATCACTACTAGCCACTGTTGGTAAGATTCTCTCAGGTGTACTACTGAACAGACTCAATGAACACATGTCACAGAATGTACTACCGGAAACCTGGTGCAGCTTTAGAAGTGGAAGAAGCACAATGGACATGATTTTCTGCTTGAAACAGGTTCAAGAAAAGTGTATTGAACAGAACATGCCGCTTTATGTAGTCTTCGTAGACTTCAGTAAAGCCTTCGATACTGTTTAGCAACAAGGACTTTGGCAAGTACTCAAGAAATATGGCTGTACAGAGAAGTTTGTCAGCCTGATCGAGGCACTCCATACAGGTATGCAAGCAAGCACGGCAATGAGTGGTTCAGTATCTAAAGACTTTTCAGTCAGCAACAGGGTGAAACAAGGGTGTGTGCTGGTGCCTACACTCTTCTCGCTATATCTGGCAGCCATGCTTGAGGTGGCCTTCAAAGACACTTCAGAAGGAGTATACATTCAAACAAGGAAAGAAGCAGACTTGTTCAATGTGGCACAGTTTAAAGCCAAGAGTAATACATCGATAAAGGTAGTACGAGAAATGCTCTTTGCCGACGACAGTGCTCTAGTTGCACACAGTGCAGAAGATATGCAATCTTTAGTGGAGAAATTTGCAAGAGCAGCTAGCCAATTCAGCCTCAAAATCAACATCAAGAAGACAGAGTGCCTTTATCAACCACCAAAGTTCCAGTTATCAACATCACTACCAGAAGAGATCAGCATTGGTACAGAGCCACTAGTCAAGTGCAAGACTTTCAAGTATCTAGGGAGTACTGTTTCAGAGAATGCTAGGCTGGAGGATTAACTATCTGTCAGAATGGGAAGAGCAAGCGCTGTGTTTGGAAACTTGAGGGAGAGACTGTGGAACAATCGACGTGTGTCTATCCGTGTGAAATGCAAGGTGTACAGAGCAACAGTACTGGCTACTCTATTGTATGGTGCTGAAACTTGGACTGTCTACAGAGTGCAGGTGAAGAAACTTCACGCGTACATGATGAGACACCTTCGAGCCATAATGAACATCTCATGGAAAGACAAGATAACCAACATAGAAGTGCTGAAACGAGCTGGTCTACCATCAGTGGAGGACATGCTAATACAGATGAACCTGAGATGGCTTCGACATGTTGAGAGGATGGACCACCAGCGTCTCCCTCAGCAGTTACTCTACTCACAGTTATGCGAGGGCAAACGCAATCAGGGTAGACCAAGGCTCAGCTTTAAAGATACTGTAAAAATAAACTTGAAGAAGCTGGATATAGACTGGAGTTCCTAGCAGCAGAAGGCTAAGGACAGAGCTGCGTGGAGGAATCTGATCAGACCTAAATGAAACAGTCATTGTTGCCCACGACAGACTGCTATGATGATGATGACCTTTCCTCTTTGGATCTCATTTTTCACTTCTTCCATAGACATGCTCAAAGGGACACCTGATATAACTCCCCTCAAGTTTGTCGTTGCACCAGGGACATGCACCTTCATTTGTTCTCCGTTTAGACATGTCATTGCTAGTATTTTCTCTTGCTGTTGTTTACTTGATGCATGAATTAACAGGTGGTTATTTTACAAGAACTTTGCAAACTTAAGTCTCCCAATTTCTTTCTCATTTGCTTTTGTTAGCTGTTTAACAGGGTGATAGTGCCCCCCACTCTGATTGAACTCAATGACAACTTTCCACTCATTCTCGACATCATCAAACTGCCATCCATGTTGGCTAGTTCGTGTTTTCTTCGCATTGTTACTTCCTCCCGTGTCATTCTCATCTGACCCACTTCTACCTCTTGATGCCCCCCTAGCTACTCTGTTCCATCTCCTGGGTAGTGTCCAATTCATCTCATCTTTATCGAGCCTGTCAGAGCTAGATGCCATAATGTTAGTCAGAATACAGCACAAACAAATCACTCCTACCGCCAACCGAACACAGACGTAAATGCCGTCTCAATCTTCCACCTGTCGAAGTCCGTCCACCACCCCAATGGTCCAACTGGTCTTCTTAAAAGTGTAAAAGTGTTCTTCAGCTGTAGGCAAGTCTTCTTCTTCTTCTTTTATATCAGTACACACCATCGCTGATAGCTTAAAAGTGTCCTACTCTTACAGGTGCATTCCTCCATCTCCATCTGTTCCCAGAATCCCAGTTCCTTCTTCTTTTACCCCATTTAAGTGTGACAAACATCCCTTTCTATATATAATTCAAGAAATCTCTGTGTATTTGTCTCTGTATGTCTGTGTGTCTGTGTGTCACGACCACAGGACTAGCTAAAAGATCATAGGATCGCCTATGATGTTCCTATGATCTCTACATGATGTCTCTATGATGTCATATAGACGCCATAGTATAGAGTGATTCAAGAAAATCTGTGTGTGTCTGTGTGTGATCAAACGCAGGTATCGCTCACAATCCTACAACATCAAAGATCAAAGGCAGGCATCACTCACGATCATAGGACTCGCGATTACATCATCAAAGATCAAATGCAGGCATCATAGGACTCGCTATGACATCATCAAAGATCATAGGACTCACTATGACATCATCAAAGATCAAAGACAGTCATCACTGAACGAGTGCTGACGTGCTTGATTACACCTGCTTTCTATGGGCATGCAGAAATACTTGCTTATACTTACGGGCATGCACAGGTATGCACTAGTACAAAAAAATGAGAAATCAGGAAGGGGGCAAACACTTTTTCACACCACTGTACGTTTGGATAGCTTTCCGTTAATTATTTTTTGTTACTCTATATATAACACTGGTCAACACCAAATTTATTGTCTAAGTTTTTTTTAGCTGATATTTTAATGTGCTGAATCCAAAAATCACATTGGTTTTGCTCAATCAGGTCAACTTTGTGAATTATGGCCACATGCTGTTTTATACGTTTTTGTTTACATGTATGGGTATTTTCGCTTTATATGATGCAAAGTTGTTTTTTATGTTTTGACATGCACAGTACTAAGTAAGTACAGGTTTTTACTTAGCACCTGATCGAGAGAAATGGATGTCATTTTCGGATTCAGCAGTGCAAAATTGTCTTAAATTAGTTGAAAAAAACACAAACAACTTACAAAAAAATTATTTTTGTAACCCTGTGTTATTCAAGAAATCTCTGTCTGTGTGTGTCTGTCTTCTTTTAGATTTGATTGGTGGTTGGCAACCAGCTTACAGGTGCATTACCGCCACTGACTTGATTATCATCACTCTATAAATTCAAGAAATCTCTGTCTGTCAGTGTGTCACGGCCAAATATCATAGGACAGCCTATGATGTTCCTATGATGTCTGCATGATGTCCTATGATGTTCCTATGTATAAACGACTCCTTGTGTGTGAAATGTCCTATGATGTTCCTATGTACTGTATAACGACTTCTTATGGGTGAAAAAATTTTCCGTCCTTGGACTGCATCACTTCATCAAAGACCGAAGGCAGGCATCACTCACAATCGTAGGATATCAAAGATCAACTATGTATAATGACTCCCTATGTGTGAAAAAGTTATCCGTCCTTGGACTGCATCACTCACAATCATAGGACTCGCTATGACATCATCAAAGATCAAAGGCAGGCATCACTCATGCTCACTCACGATCATAGGACATCTAAGATCAAAGGCAGGCATCACTCACGATCATAGGACTCGCTATGACATCATCAAAGTTCATAGGACTCGCTATGACACCATCAAAGATCAAAGGCAGGCATCACTGAACTGAGTGCTGACGTGCTTGCTTACACCTGCTTTCTACGGGCATGCAGAAATACTTGCTTATACTTGGTTTCTATGGGCATGCACAGGTATGCACTAGTTTATTTAACCTTTACTTATACAGGGGAGTTCCATTGAGAGGTAACCTCTCTTTTTTCAAGGATGCCCTCTTCACATTCACACAGTTACACATTCACACCAGGAAGCTGCCTGGTACAACCACAGACTGACCTGTGGCCACTGAGCAGCTCCACTGGAGCAGTTGGGGTTAAGGACCTCCTTGCTCAAGGGCACCACGGTGGGGTTAAGGAGGGAGGGGCAAACACTGCTATGTTATCTGTCCCACCCAGATCTAATCCTGTCGGTCCAGGGATCGAACCCGCAACCCTCCCCTCACCAGTCCACATCCCTAACCATTAACCATCCATAACCTTCCGGTTCCGGCGCCACACGAGTTGGCTGCCTTTTGCAACAGCCATTTTTTTTTTTTTATCTTCCTTCTTCTTTCTACACCTTTCACTCTATATATATCACGGACACACAGATCGCCCCAAAGGTCTCCCGAGTCGGCGGACGGAGCCTCTGTTTACAGCAGGAGACGATACAGCAGGGAAGAGCTAGCTAGCACTCAACCGCCACCCGGTGCTAACGGAGAAACTCGACATACTGGGAGAACTGAAGCGAAAACAACGAGGGTGCCGGGATGGAGTTTAGGCAGCGTCCAAGAAATATAAGACAGAATAATAAAGAGCGATGGCAAGAACCAAGCAGACCGCCCGTAAATCTACTGGAGGAAAAGCCCCCAGGAAGCAGCTGGCCACCAAGGCTGCTCGGAAAAGCGCTCCGGCCACTGGCGGAGTGAAGAAGCTTCACCGCTACAGGCCCGGTACCGTGGCTCTGATAGAGATCCGTCGCTACCAGAAATCCACGGAGCTGCTCATCCGTAAGCTGCCCTTCCAGCGCCTGGTGAGGGAGATCGCTCAGGACTTCAAGACCGACCTGTGCTTCCAGAGCTCTGCCGTCATGGCTCTGCAGGAGGCCAGCGAGGCCTACCTGGTGGGTCTCTTCGAGGACACCAACCTGTGCACCATCCACGCCAAGAGGGTCACCATCATGCCCAAAGACATCCAGCTGGCCCGCCGCATCCGCGAAGAGAGAGCTTAGACTTTCTGCTGCACATCCACCAACCACAATGCTCCGCACTGTGTGTCTATATATATAGTAATATATATACTGTATATATTAATATATACATATGTATACTAGCTGCTCTTGTTTTTTCTTGCCTTCTGATTGTTGTTCTGAGTGTTGCTATCCCTGTGCTGTTGCAATCCTGGAATTTCCCCATTGTGGGACTAATAAAGGCTTATCTTATCTTATCTTATCTTATTAGGCCACCACTGCCCAATTTAATAAATTAAATCATCATTTAAAAACTGTATGTTGTATTACTCAGGATATCTTTGTCTAATATTAAAGTTTGAGGATCTGAAACATTTAAATGGGGCAAATATGCAAAAATATAATAAATCAGGAAAGGGCAAATACTTTTTCACAGCACCACATTACTCTATTGTGGGAATATAAAATTATTTTTCTGCAGTTATACTGTATGTTAATATTTTTTCCACAATAAGGAAATATATTTTGCAGCAGTGTGACAGCAAAACATGTCAAGTAAATAAAAAGATGCAAAAAGAAAAAAAAAATACTGTAACAACTGCATCCAAAAATAAATGCATTTGAATTTAAGGATTATGTTGTTGTTCATCATAGTAAAAACTGAAAAAAACTAAATCCAGACTTATATCTGGCTTCATCCTCTGTTTTTGGTAAAACTGGGCTCTCTACCAAAAAAGTATTGCATGGAAGAAAAACATTAATCTGAATTGTACATTGTATTCTGATTCAGTTATATATAAATATTTCCCAAGAACTTAACATAAGTTGCTTGATAACAGATTTCTGCCTCCAACAGTAAAACAATGGATATTAAAGGTCATATATTCTGCACCTTCAGAGGATAAATTTTAGGTTTGGATGGATCATCACAATATCAGATGATGATACGTTGTGGTGACCCCAAAAGAGAGCAGTCAAAAGAAGAAGACTTCTTCAAGGACATATAGATGCAGAACAGCACAATATGACTTTCGTGCCCCTAGGAACGTTGAACAGATTACAACTGCCGTGTATACAGCCTGAGCCCCATTTGCCAGTCACAGAGCACAACTTTAACTAACAAAGCACCCAGTGATTGGCTTCTTCTTCTTTTAGATTTGATTGGCGGTTGGCAACCAACTTACAGGTGCATCACTGCCACTGACTTGACCATCATCACTCTATATCTTTGTATAAGGAGTTCTGAACAATCTTTTTCTTCTTCCTCTTTTAGATTCGATCGGCGGCCGGTAACCAGCCCACAGGTGCATCACCGCCATGCACACCACTCCACATCATCACTCCCTCTGGTCAGGAGCTGTAGTCCATATCTGCGTCTCATCTCATTCTTCTTGTTCTTCTTTTAGATTTGATTGGCGGCTGATCCACTAGCCCATGATGTCTGCGAACTTAAAGATCCCCCACTTAACAAGTCCTTAATTGCTTCCCATTGTAGCCCCTTAATGCCAAGATATTTTTCCAGTATTGTTCATCTTCTGATTCATCAGCACTTGATAATGCTCTTCTTCTTTTAGATTTGATTGGCAGTTGGCAACCAGCTTACAGGTGTATTACTGCCACGTACTTCACTCTATATCATCACTCTATCTGGTCAGGAGCTGTAGTCCTTACCGCCACGTACTTCATTCATTCATTCATTCATTCATCTTCTTCCGCTTAATCCTTTTCGGGTCGCAGGGAGGCTGGAGCCTATCCCAGCATCTTTGGGCGAGAGGCAGGGTACACCCTGGACAGATTGCCAGTCCATCGCAGGGCCAACACAGAGAGACAGACAACCATTCACTCTCACATTCATACCTAAGGACAATTTAAAATCCCCAGTTTGATGCCAATTAGCCTAACTTGCATGTTTTTGGCATGTGGGAGGAAACCGAAGAAATCCCGGAGTAAACCCACGCAGACACGGGGAGAACATGCAAACTCCACACAGATCACTGTAGGTCGGGGGCTGGGATTGAACCCAGGATCCCCCGGCCAAGGGTGAGTTGCTGTGCTGCCGCAGTGCTAACCACTCCGCCACCGGGCCGCCCCCACGTACTGCACTTCATTCAGAAAAAAATCACTCTATATATCAAAAGTCAGAATTCTTCTCAGTTGGCAACCGCTTCTTTGTCTTCTTCACCCTATATCTTTGTATAAGGAGTTCTTATAAGGAGTCCTCAATCTTCTTCTTCTTCAAACAACATCACTCTATATATCCTGTGCATCTACAGCCGTGGACAAAATTGTTGGTACCCCTCTGTTAATGAAAGAAAAACCCACAATGGTCACAGAAATAACTTGAATCTGACAAAAGTGGTAATACATAAAAATTCTATGAAAATTAACCAATGAAAATCAGACAATGCTTTTGAATTGTGGTTCAACAGAATTATTAAAAAAAAAACAAACTCATGAAAGAGGCCTGGACAAAAATGATGGCACCCTTAACTTAATATTTTGTTTCACAACCTTTTGAGGCAATCACTGCAATCAAACGATTTCTGTAACTGTCAGTGAGACTTCTGCACCTCTCAGCAGGTATTTTGGCCCACTCCTCATGAGCAAACTGCTCCAGTTGTCTCAGGTTTGAAGGGTGCCTTCTCCAGATGGCATGTTTCAGCTCCTTCCGCAAATGTTCAATAGGATTTAGATCAGGGCTCATAGAAGGCCACTTTAGAATAGTCCAATGTTTCACTCTTAGCCATTCTTGGGTGTTTTTAGCTGTGTGTTTTGGGTCATTATCCTGTTGCAAGACCCATGACCTGCGACTGAGACCAAGCTGTCTGACACTGGGCAGCACATTTCTCTCTAGAATACCTTGATAGTCTTGAGATTTCATTGTACCCTGCACAGATTCAAGACACCCTGTGCCAGATGCAGCAAAGCAGCCCCAGAACATAACAGAACCTCATCCATGTTTCACAGTAGGGACAGTGTTCTTTTCTTGGTATGCTTCATTTTTGCGTCTGTGAACATAGCGCTGATGTGCCTTGCCAAAAAGTTCTAGTTTTGTCTGGTCTGTCCATAGGACGTTCTCCCAGAAGCTTTGTGGCTTGTCAACATGCAGTTTGGCAAATTCCAGTCTGGCTTTTTTATGATTTGTTTTCAACAGTGGTGTCCTCCCTGGTCATCTCCCATGAAGTCCACTTTGGCTCAAACAACGACGGATGGTGTGATCTGACACTGATGTACCTTGACTTTGGAGTTCACCATGAATGTGTTTAGAGGTTGTTCTGGGCTCTTTTGTTACCAATAGTATTATCCGTCTCTTCCATTTTTCCTCCTGCGGCCACGTCCAGGGAGATTGGCTACAGTCCTGTAGATCTTAAATTTCCGAATAATATGTGCAACTGTAGTCACAGGAACATCAAGCTGCTTGGAGATGGTCTTATAGCCTTTACCTTTAACATGCTTGTCTATAATTTTCTTTCTAATCTCCTGAGACAATTCTCTCCTTTGCTTCCTCTGGTCCATGTTTGGTGTGGTAAACACCATGTCACCAAACAGCACAGTGACTACTTGTCACCCTTTAAATAGGCCGACTGACTGATGACAAGTTTGTAGACACCTGTGATGTTAATTAGAGGACACATCTTGGTTGAACATGTCCCTATGGTCACATTATTTTCAATCTTTTCTAGGGGTACCATCTTTTTTGTCCAGGCCTGTTTCATGAGTTTGTTTTTAAAAGTAATTCTGTTGAACCACAATTCAAAAGCATTGTCTGATTTTCAATGGTTAATTTTCATAGAATTTTTATTTATTACCACTTTTGTCAGATTCAAGTTATTTCTGTGACCATTGTGGGTTTTTCTTTCATTAACAGAGGGGTACCAACAATTTTGTCCACGTGTGTATTTCACTCTATATCATTACTCTATCTTCAACACTCGGCTGTCCGCGTTACGATCATCTCGAATGTGCGATCCCACTCTATATCTTTATATAAGGAGTTCTTATAAGGAGTTCTGAACAGTCTTCTTCTTCTTCAGACTAAGATTTCCATGTCTACAGTTAGGCCCAAAAATATTTGGACAGTGACACAAGTTTTGTTATTTTAGCTGTTTACAAAAACATATTCAGGATACAATTATATAATCAATATGGACTTAAAGTGTAGACTCTCAGCTGTAATTTGAGAGTATTCACATCCAAATTGGAGCAAAGGTTTAGGAATTACAGTTCTTTAATACGTAGCCGCCTCTTTTTCAAGGGACCAAAAGTAATTGGACAATTGACTCAGAAGGCTGCAAAAAAAAAAAAATAACAAGGCTGCATGGCCTCTTCCCTCGTTAACCTGTCATCAATTAAGCAGTTAAAAGGTCTGGAGTTGATTCCAGGTGTGGCATTTGCATTAGAAGCTGTTGCTGTGAACACACAACATGCGGTCAAAGGAGCTCTCAATGGAGGTGAAACAGACCATCCTGAGGCTGAAAAAAAAGAAGAAATCCATCAGAGAGATAGCAGAAATGTTAGGAGTGGCCAAATCAACAGTTTGGTACATTCTGAGAAAAAAAGAGTGCGGTGAGCTTGGGAACTCAAAAAGGCCTGGACGTCCACGGAAGACAACAGTGGTGGATGATCACAGAATCCTTTCCATGGTGAAGAACAACCCCTTCACAACATCCACTCGAGTGAAGAACACTCTCCAGGAAGTAGGTGTATCAGTATCTAAGTCTACCATAAAGAGAAGACTTCATGAGAGTAAATACAAAGGATTCACCACAAGGTGCAAACCATGAATCAGCCTCAAAAATAGAAAGGCCAGAATTGACTTTGCACCTGAAGAAGCCAGCCCAGTTCTGGAACAGCATTCTTTGGACAGATGAGACTAAGATCAACCTGTACCAGAATGATGGGAAGAAGAAAGTTTGGAGAAGAATTGGAACAGCTCATAATCCAAAGCACTACATCTTCTGTAAAACATGGTGGAGGCAGTGTGATGGCATGGGCATGCATGGCTTCCAATGGCACTGGGTCACTTGTGTTTATTGATGATGTGACAAAAGA
Organism: Pholidichthys leucotaenia; assembly: GCA_020510985.1. Lineage (NCBI taxonomy): Eukaryota > Metazoa > Chordata > Actinopteri > Cichliformes > Pholidichthyidae > Pholidichthys > Pholidichthys leucotaenia. The sequence continues at coordinate 139,776,557 of CM035840.1, read as the reverse complement.
CAGAAGCAGCCAGATGAATTCTGAGGTGTATAGGGATATACTTTCTGCTCAGATTCAGCCAAATGCAGCAAAGTTGATTGGATGGCGCTTCGCCAATGATCCAAAACATACTGCAAAAGCAACCCAGGAGTTTTTTAAAGCAAAGAAGTGGAATATTCTGCAATGGCCGAGTCAATCACCAGATCTCAACCCAATTGAGCATGCATTTGATTGGACTGGACAGGCTGGTCACCGGGTCACCTGTCCTAGGTCACCGGCTGGACAGGAGCTCGGTTACGGTGGCGGTAAGCAGCGGGACTAGCAGCGGAGGGGGCTAGCTGAGGCCCAGCTGGATTCGAGGTCGGTCGGATCGGATACTGGCGACACCAGCAGAGATTGTTTTACTATCCACAGGTCAGTAAAAATGCCACCAAAGAAGGAGGAAATGGAAGAGATCAAAAAATCGCTGAACTTCTTGTCAGAAGAACTGTCCAAAGTGGCTAGTCAGCAGGCTAAAATATTAGGGCTAATGGAAGGTCGGAGAAATAAAATTAACAATTAAGGAAAAAGACAAAAAAATTGCAGACTTGGAGCGACGCGTCGAGGATCTTGAACAATATTCTCATATGGATGATCTAATTATAAGTGGACTAGACATTAAATATCAATCATATGCTCATGCTACAACAGGAATGAGAGGTGAGGATGCTCCCCTGGGCGAATCAGTTTCCCTGGAAAACCAGGTGCTTCAGTTCCTTGATAGTAGAAATATAAAGGTCGAAGCAAATGCAATTTCAGCCTGTCATGCTTTTACCCAGAAAGGATAATAAAACAAAGAAATCAATTGTGATACGTTTTGTGAACAGAAGGGTAAAGAATGACATACTGAGGCAGGCCAAAAAAGCTACGGGGAGCAGAAGTTTACCTAAATGAACATCTAACAAAAACTAATGCTGAAATAGCTCAGCAAGCACGGATGCTGAAAAGACAAAATAAGATACAGGCAACATGGACAAGAAATTGTAGAGTTTGGATCATACTAAATGGAACATCTGAGGAAGCAAAGAGTATAATAATCAGAGAGATTACTGACTTAAATAAATATAGATGAACACTGATTAAGAAAATTAAGAGACTATGATAATCCATATCCAGACACACGGCAAGAATAGTTCTTTTCACATACCATGTCAATGTCCTTTAAAAAAAAAAAAAACTGACATAATGCACGGCTCAGGAGACACACACGCAGGCTCAGGGTAGATTCAATAGCTTTATTAACAACAAGTGTGTGTGAGTGCGTGTCTGTGAGATGGGTATGTGTTGGTGATGGCGTCTGCGTCAGGCACGGGGGCAGGAAGCCGTTCAGCCGGACAACCTTGGTTTGGGCAGGTGGCTGGCGTTGAGCAAGGGCGTAGCCCGGTAGACAGCGACCTGGAGCGCCTGATGCAGCAGCGAGGAGATGACGGCTGGAGAATGTTGTCCGCCGCCGGGAAATCCACCTGTGCACAGGGGAGAAGGCTGGGAGGAAAAGGTAAGAGATCCTTACGTGTTATCTTGCTTGGTGAAGGGGATTCCTTGCAGCAAGAGATGCCGATGAGAACAGACGGCTTCAGGCCGAAGCCCAGGGCAAGGCGGCTTAAATCCCTCGCCGCTGACGAGGCGCAGGTGTGCGCACAGCTGGCGCCGCTGATGAGCGGCGAGTCGTGACAGTACTCCCCCCTCTAGCAGCGCCTCCTGGTGATGGTTTCTCCGGGTGCGCTCGGTGGAACTCAGCGATGAGGGACGGATCCAACACAAACGAGGGGGGCACCCATTGCCTATGTTCAGATTCATAGCCCTCCCAATCCACTAAGTACTGCAACCCGCGACCCCGGCGCCGGGAGTCTAGGATGGAAGAAACTGGCCAGGCCGGATGGCCATCTATCATCCGGGGCGCGGGCTGCGCTGCAGGGGGAGGGCAGAGGGGGTCGGAGACCGCCAGTTTCACCTTAGAGACGTGGAAGGTGGGGATGGATGCGGGGGGGGGAGAATAGCTACACGCACAGCCACCAGGTTGATGAACTTGGTGATGGGGTATGGGCCCATGAAACGCTGTGCCAACTTCCTCCTCTCACCCTTTAAACAGACGTCCTGAGTGGACACGTAGACTCGTTGGCCTACCTGATAGGCAGGGGCAGGTCTCCTGTGCCGGTCCGCCGTGGACTTGTTGCGCTCCGCCGTGCGTAAAAGTGCGCTGCGCGCCAAAGACCAAATGGAGCGGCACCACCTGAGGTGCGCCCGGACTGAGGGGACAGTCAACTCACTCTCCTGCGTAGGGAACAGAGGAGAATCGTAGCCCAGGGATGCCTTGAATGGGGACATCCCGGTAGCAGAAGAGCGGGCGGTGTTATGGGCGTATTCCACCCAGGCGAGGTGTGTGCTCCAGGATGCAGGCTTGGATGCAGTGACGCAGCAGAGCGCAGCCTCCAGCTCCTGATTGGTCCGCTCACACTGCCCGTTGGATTGGGGGTGATGGCCGGAGGAGAGGCTTACCTTGGCTCCCAGGGCGTTGCAGAAAGACCTCCAGACGTCCGAGGCAAACTGGGGGCCCCGGTCCGAGACCACGTCTACCGGAATCCCGTGCAGCCTGACCACGTGCTGGGTGAGGAGGTCCGCCGTCTCCAAGGCAGATGGGAGCCCCCGTAATGGCACGAAGTGAGCAGCCTTGGAGAAACGATCCACGATGGTCAGGACTGTGTCGAAGGTGTTGGAGACAGGAAGACCGGTGACGAAGTCTAGGGCGATATGCGACCAGGGCCTGCCAGGGACGGGCAGGGGCTGGAGCAGGCCCGCAGGGGGGGCGTTACCTGATTTGCTGGTGGCGCAGATGGGGCAGGCCCGGGCGTAGCGGGCGGCGTAGCGGGCGGCGTCCCTCCGCAGACCCGGCCACCAGAAGGAGCGTTGGAGCAAGTCGATCATCCGGGAGGACCCAGGATGGCAGATGAGCTTAGATGTGTGAAGCCAGTGGATGACCTCCCCCTGGACAGTGGACGGCACAAAAAGCCTCCCTTCTGGTCCGCCGCCAGGGTCCGGTTCCAATTCCTGCGCCTTCCGGATCTTGCTTTCGATGTCCCACGAGACGGCCCCCACGACGCACGACCTGGGCAAGATGGTGTGGACAGCGTCTTCTGACGCCTCAGGGGCAAATTGCCTAGAGAGGGCGTCGGGCAGGCCGTTTTTGGAGCCAGGCCTGAAGGTGATGTTAAAGTGAAACCTGGCAAAGAACAAGGACCAACGCGCCTGGCGGGCATTCAGGCATTTGTCAGATCTTAAATATTCCAAGTTCTTGTGATCGGTAAGTACCACAAACGGCAGGGCAGCCTCCTCCAGCCAGTGACGCCACTCCTGAAGCGCGAGCTTGATGGCGAGGAGCTCTCTGTCCCCCACGTCGTAATTATGTTCCGTTGGGGACAAGCGCCGAGAGAAGAAGGCGCAGGGTCGTTTGGCCCCGTTGACAGGCGACCGCTGGGACAACACCGCCCCCACCCCCGTGTCCGAAGCGTCCACCTCAACGATGCATTGCAGTGCGGGGTCGACTTGGCTGAGAACCCGGGAGGAGGAGAACTCCGCCTTCAGCACCTGGAAAGCAGCTGCGGCCTCTTCAGTCCACCGGAACGGGGTCTTAGGGGAGGTGAAGCGGGTCAGGGGACCGATGATGGCTCCAAAATTTGGGACGAAGCGGCGGTAGAAATTGGCAAACCCTATGAACTGTTGTACCTGCTTCCTTGATGTAGGAGTGGGCCACTCTACCACCGCTTTAACCTTCGCTGGGTCCGGGAGCACCTGGTCATGAGAGATGACGAACCCGAGGAAGGACGTAGTCTTGGCGTAAAATTCGCATTTTTCTGCCTTGACATATAACCGGTTCTCCAGCAGCCTCTGAAGGACCCGCCTCACGTGGACCTGGTGCTCGTCCCTGGACCTGGAGAAGATGAGGATATCGTCCAGGTAGACGAACACGAACAGGCCGATGAAATCCCGGAGGACGTCATTAATAAGGCGCTGAAAGACGGCTGGAACATTGGTCAACCCGAACGGCATAACTAGGTATTCGAAATGACCGTTCGGGGTACGGAAGGCTGTCTTCCACTCGTCTCCCTCCCGGATCCGGACGAGGTGGTATGCGCTGCGAAGATCCAGCTTGGTGAACCAAGTTGCCCCCTGGAGGGAGTGGAAGGCGGTGTCCATTAGGAGCAAGGTGTAACGGTCCTTCTCTGTGATGTCATTGAGGGCACGGTAGTCGATACAAGGACGAAGGGAGCCGTCCTTCTTGCCCACGAAGAAGAACCCAGCGCCTAATGGTGATGACGAGGGGCGGATGATTCCAGCACTCAGCGACTCCTTCAAATAAGTGTTCATGGCGTCCTTCTCTGGCGCTGACAGGCTGTAGAGACGTCCCGAGGGTAAGGGTGCCCCCTGGCGGATGTTAATAGCGCAGTCATAGGGCCGGTGCGGAGGAAGAGACATCGCCTTGGACTTGCTGAAGACCATGCCCAGGTCGTGGAACTCCGAGGGCACCAGGGTGAGATCCGGAGGCGCGGCGTCCTTGGGAGTAGGAGGAGAGGACGGGGCGCAGGCAGCGGATTGGAGGCAGGTGCCCATGCAGAAGGAGCTCCAGGCGGACACTCTGCCGGACCTCCAGTCCAGGACAGGATTGTGGAGGCGGAGCCATGGGTATCCAAGAATCACAGGTGATACTGAATATGGTAGGACGTAAAAGGTGATTTCCTCCCGATGATTTCCTGAGATAATTACTGGGACAGGGGTCGTCTGGTGTGTTACTTTTCCCAGGGAAACACGGGAGAGATTTACTAGGGCGAGAGGAGACTTGAGTGGGTGGCAACGGATGCCCAATCGGGTTGCCAGGCTCTGTGAAATAAAGCTACCCTCCACGCCTGAATCCACCAGTGCATGGGTGAGGTGCCCTGTGGGATTGTGACAGAATCGGATGGGCAGCGTCAATTGAGTGAGGGGAGTTAACCGATTAGCGTCCGCAAGGCCCCCTACAGTAACTCGCGGACCTCCCCGTTTGGCTTCTGTGGACAATGCTCCACCGTGTGTTGGCTGCCCCCGCAATACATGCAGAGGCCCAACTCACGGCGGCATTGTTTCTCCGCTGGGGGGAGCTTTGTCCAGCCTGTCACCATCGGCTCCGACTCCTCGGAGTACCCCGGTGACGGCAACGCCAGGGGGCGAGCTTGGGGCAGGCGCGCCGAGGCACCTCGAGGGCGAGAAGAAGACTTCCGCTCCGAGGCACGCTCACGCAGCCTGTTATCCAAGCTGATGGCAAGGGAAGTCAGCTCCGCTAAGGTCTCCGGGATATCCCGTCCAGCCAGTTCATCCCTCAGACCAGCGCTGAGACTGCGAAGGAAGATGCCGCAGAGCGAACGTTCTCCCCAGCCAACCTCCTCCGCAGCAACCTGGAAGTCGATCGCGTAATCAGCGGCCGACCGGCTTCCCTGCTGGAGGCTGAGAAGACGATCGACCTGAACGCTCTCTGTACGCGAATGATCAAACACTTCCAGGAACAGTCTCACGAACTGGCCATAGGTGAGGGTGGCGTAGCTGGGCTTCGCCATTACGGCGTAAGCCCAGGTAAGCGCTCGCCCCTCCAAGAGATTTCCTTTGTAGCTAATCCAGCTATGGTCTGAGGGAAAGTCTCCGGGAACGCGGTGAAACACGGACTCACATTGCATGATAAACCCCCGCGCTCCACCGAGCTTACCGCTAAAGCGGGCGGGGGTCGGAATAGGTGTGAGCCGTGCCGGTGCACCAGGAGCAGGCTGAACGGCCGCTGGAGCAGCAGGAGCCGCGCCACCCAGACGAGCCGGGGGGAACGGCTGTTGGGGGTCCAAGCGGTCCAATCGGTTAGTAATTGTACATACACTACCGTTCAAAAGTTTGGGGTCACCCAGACAATTATTTTGTGTTTTCCATGAAAAGTCACACTTATTTACCACCATGAGTTGTAAAATGAATAGAAAATATAGTCAAGACATTGACAAGGTTAGAAATAATGATTTATATTTGAAATAATATTTTTTTCCAGATACTCAACCTGCTCAAAGGAAGGTCAGTTTTATAGCTTCTCTAACCAGCTAAACTGTTTTCAGCTGTGCTAACATGATTGCACAAGGGTTTTCTAATCATCCATTAGCCTTCTGATGCAATGAGCAAACACATTGTACCATTAGAACACTGGAGTGATAGTTGCTGGAAATGGGCCTCTATACACCTATGTAGATATTGCACCAAAAACCAGACATTTGCAGCTATAATAGTCATTTACCACATTAGCAATGTATATTAGATATTAGAGTGTATTTCTGATTAGTTTAAAGTTATCTTCATTGAAAAAAACAGTGCTTTTCTTTCAAAAATAAGGAAATTTCTAAGTGACCCCAAACTTTTGAACGGTAATGTAATTGATTTAAGATCCCTTGTTGTTGGTGGGCTATTAGATCCACCCGAGCCTCAAGGGTGGAAAGATGGCGTACGAGCCCGCTGTCTGCCGAGCCGCTCAGCTGAAGCCGTACTGACATAATGCACGGCTCAGGAGACACACACGCAGGCTCAGGGTAGATTCAATAGCTTTATTAACAACAAGTGTGTGTGAGTGCGTGTCTGTGAGATGGGTATGTGTTGGTGATGGCGTCTGCGTCAGGCACGGGGGCAGGAAGCCGTTCAGCCGGACAACCTTGGTTTGGGCAGGTGGCTGGCGTTGAGCAAGGGCGTAGCCCGGTAGACAGTGACCTGGAGCGCCTGATGCAGCAGCGAGGAGATGACGGCTGGAGAATGTTGTCCGCCGCCGGGAAATCCACCTGTGCACAGGGGAGAAGGCTGGGAGGGAAAGGTAGGAGATCCTTACGTGTTATCTTGCTTGGTGAAGGGGATTCCTTGCAGTAAGAGATGCCAATGAGAACAGACGGCTTCAGGCCGAAGCCCAGGGCAAGGCGGCTTAAATCCCTCACCGCTGACGAGGCGCAGGTGTGCGCACAGCTGGCGCCGCTGATGAGCGGTGAGTCGTGACAAAAACAACAACAACTAAACAAAACAAACAAAAAAAACCTTATGACTGACTTGAGTAGACATCAATTATCCCCAGTCCGAGGAAGTCATTTGACACAGAGTCATGAAATTCAAACTCTGAAAATATGCCATTTTGCTGAACATAAACTACAAGAGATGGAGAATGATATTGATCCTGATAACCACTTTTTCAATAATATTCATAATCATTGTGAATATTACACTGAAAAGCAATTCAAAAGTCAAGTGCAACTAGATGGTAAACTATCAATAATACACTTCAACAGCAGAAGTCTTAACAAAAACTTTCCACAGATTCAGGACTATTTAAAACAGCTAGACAGAAAATTTACAGCCATCGCAGTCTCTGAAACTTGGCTTAATGAAGAGCAGGGCCCCCTGATGGCAATAGAGGGATATCAGATGTTTCATATTAACAGATCTCAGAAAAAGGGTGGTGGTGTTGCACTGTATATTGATGGCCTGTAAAGGTGTAAACTTGTAAATGGAATGTCCTTTGCACTACCAGGGATTTTAGAATGTGTTACTGTTGAGACTGACCAAGATAAAACAAAAAATCTAATTATAAGTTGTATATATAGAATGCCAGGAACTTGCATTGAGACATTCAGAGATAAATTAGTCGAGCTGTACAATAATATTACTAGTAAGAAAATGGTAGTAATTTGTGGAGATTTCAATATTGATTTACTAAATCCATATCAACAAAATGTAATTACAGAGTTCATGAATTCTATGTACAGTATGAGTCTATATCCCACAATAACACATCCCAGTAGAATCACAGTTCACATTGCTACACTTATTGACAACCTGTTTGTTAATATTATTGATAAGAAAATAGAAAGTGGATTATTGATAAATGATATAAGTGACCATTTGCCAACCTTTGCACTTATCCATGGCCACACGGAGGCCAATACAGAAAATTTTTTAAGAGCGTTCAGATACAAATCACAAAATGCAATCAGTTCTTTTAAAGAAGACTTGCTGAAGCAGGACTGGACAAAAGTCTATGTATCAGATGTAAGTGAAGCCTATGACACATTTATGAACATGGTAACCACTCTTTATGAAAAAAATTGTCCATTAGTAAAGAAAAAGCTTAAACATAAATTTGTCGATAAGCCATGGTTAACCAAAGGATTACAAAAGGCGTGTAAAAAGAAAAATTTATAATATAAAGCTTTCCTAAAGAAAAGGACAAAAGAAGCAGAGCAGCTGTATAAAACATACAAAAATAAGTAAACATATATAATGAGATGTAGTAAAAGAGACTATTACAGTAAAGAACTGGAGAAAAACAGAGACAATATTAAAAATACATGGACAATACTTAACAATATTCTTGGAAATAAAAACAGAAATACAAGCTACTCAACCAATTTTTCAAAAAATAATACAACGACTCAGAATGTGAATGCAGTTTCACCTGCAGATGAATTTAATAACTTTTTTGTTAACAATGGTCCTAATTTGGCTCGAGAAATACCCATTACAGCACCTATGGGTGATACAATAAGCAAAAACACTGCTATAAAAGACTCCATTTTTATAAAGAACACAGATGAGAGAGAGGTCATTGAAAATGTTAAATCGTTTAAAAGTAAAACATCTACAGACTGTGATGGTATTGACATGCTCTTAGTCAAAACTATTATCGAATGCTTAGTGAAACCACTGACATATATTTGTAACCTGTCTCTCCAAACAGTTATATTTCCCAATGCAATGAAAATAGCTAAAGTAATTCTGATATACAAGATGGGTGACAGAGGGGAATTTTCAAACTATAGACCAATTTCACTATTGCCGCAATTTTCCAAGATACTTGAAAAAATATTCTGTGAGAGAATTGACAACTTCATAATGAAGAATAATTTATTGTGTGAGCAGCAATATGGGTTCAGACACAAGAGGACAACTGCATTTGCTCTAATGGAATTTATAGAAAATATATCAACTGCCGTTGAAAATAAAGAGTATTCAGTTGGGGTATTCCTGGATCTTAAAAAAGCATTTGATACAGTGGATCACAATTTATTATTAAAGAAACTACAAAATTGTGGTATTGGGGGGTAGCACTGTCCTGGTTAAGTAGTTACTTAAAGAATAGATATCAGTATGTATGTGTTGGTAACAAAAACTCACAGTTACTGAAGGTTACTTGTGGAGTCCCACAGGGTTCAGTTTTGGGGCCATTGTTATTCAATATGTATATAAATGATATATGTAAAGTCTCGGAAAAAATGGATTTAATATTGTTTGCCGATGACACTAATCTATTATGTAGTGGAAGCAATTTGGAACAACTTTTGGATACACTCGGAAAGGAATTAGGAAAGCTTAAACTGTGGTTTGATTCAAACAAATTAATGCTCAATTTAAGTAAGACAAAATTTATAGTTTTTAACAACCATCACAACAACTTAGTATCTAAACTCAGTGTAAACGGTGTAGAGATTGAAAGGGTATCTGAAACTAAATTTCTTGGAGTAATAATTGATAATAAACTGTGTTGGAAGTCACATATTAATTATATTAAAGGTAAAATATCTAAATCAATCGCAATACTACACAGAGCGAAATATTTGCTGAATCAACCCACTGCGGCGGCATGAAATAATGCGGCGTCGTTGGAGGTTTTAAGGAAGTTTTATTAATCATACCGTCGTCACAAGCTCCGCTCCCGGCGCTGTGCATGAGCGCCGAGAGCGAGCCCACGGCTCTCAGAGAAGGAGGGACACCAAGTCTGTGTCCTGCAGCAGAGGTTGAAGTCAGATTGAGAGAGGATGAGAGCATGGTTACAATGCAGTATATATACACCCAACTACAACAATACATCAAAGCATTCACAGCAGTTGGTCTGATCAAACAGATAACAGGACAGGCATGAGACATTTGCATGAAAGGCAACATTAACATTACAGAGGTGAGCCAGACGAAATGAGTCTGCCTGAAGACATTAATACACATTTCCTGTTCTGTTATTTGCTCTAGCCGAGCGCTGTGTTTGACCAGTCTGTTTGTGGGGATTTACATCAAAGCACATCTACATATGTAAGATGCTCAGAAGAAGCACAGTAAGGACAAGACGCATGAACACTATATGAGAATGGCGCATTACATCACAATACATGCATGTTTGCATCACAAATACATGAATGGCACATTGCATCTCAGTAGTGCAGCGGGAAAAACAGAGACAAGAGAGCTGAGTGTCCTTATCTGTTGTGGGGGTTAACCGAACCGCCACACGCTCCCCCCCAGAGGGCACGGCAGGGGGCCGAGACCTCGATAATCCATCTGTGTGAGCGAGCTGTGGGAGAAGCTCGCTGCAGGCGGAGGGGGAGGGAGGGGAGGGGTAATAAGTGCCGGCAGGGGCTGTAAAATTGTCCCGAGCCGCGCAAAAATTGCTTGCTGCTCCGCGACGTCGAGGGGCTGTCCCGTTGCGCGTGCGGAGATCAGAAGAAGAAAAATTAGTCTCTGACTCCTCTCGTGGCCATGAAGAAAAGCAGGAGCGGCTGTAAGAAAAAAATAAACAAAAGCAGAGGGACTGGCGTGTTGGCTTTAGGTGCAGGAGCAACCCCAAAGCCCCCCGGAAACAGCTGACGGCTGAAATCCCTTTGTGCCGTGGCTGAGACCATTAAAAAATCCAGTGGCGAGCTGCGTGCTTGCTTCAGGTGAACGGGCAGCCCTGAAGGTTCCAAGGGTGGCGATCGGCCGTTTTTCTCGGGCATGTGCAGCGGCGGAGGACGATAGCGGTCTCTTGTAGCCTTTATTGTCCCGTGCGTGATGCGCCGTCCTCGTAACTCCCCGGTGCGCGCGCGGGGGTTCCATGCTTGGGTGGGCCGCTGGAGTGGCGAGTCAGGGTGCAGAATCTTGGCGGAGATCGGCGCAGACGGTGCCGATAAAATCCAGGTTGAGCTGTGGCTGCATGATTGGCCATGGTGCGTTGGAGCGGTGAGAGGAAATAGACGATCTTTTGTCCCTCAGGCTCGTGCAGATGCGTTGGAGCGGCGGGAGGGGATAGACGATCTTTGTTCCTCAGGCTCGGGCGTGGTGCGTTCAGGTCCACACGTTGCGTTCTCCGCCGGCCATGGAGGACGCCGTCGTGGAGAAGGGACGAGGTGCCCGCGCTCTCGTGTGAAGGAGCTGCGAGCGCGGCCGGTCCAGCGTGGATGAGCAGATCTCAGACGTGCAGATCTCATCCTGAAGAACGGGTCACCAGTGCAGCTGTCCAGCTCAGAAGGTTGCTTCGCACAAAGTGTGTGCGTGTCCGGGTGCTGTGTTCGCTGGCCGCTCGTTTTTTTCAGCGTCGGTTCGCCAGCGTGGCCGTCCAAATCAGAAGGCTGCGTCGCACAAAACGTGTGCGTCTTCAAGGGGTCACCAGTGCGGCGGCATGAAATAATGCGGCGTGGTTGGAGGTTTTAAGTAGAGTTTTATTAATCATACCGCCGTCACAAGCTCCGCTCCCGGCGCCGTGCATGAGCGCCGAGAGCGAGCCCACGGCTCTCAGAGAAGGAGGGACACCAAGTCTGTGTCCTGCAGCAGAGGTTGAAGTCAGATTGAGAGAGGATGAGAGCATGGTTACAATGCAGTATATATACACCCAACTACAACAATACATCAAAGCATTCACAGCAGTTGGTCTGATCAAACAGATAACAGGACAGGCATGAGACATTTGCATGAAAGGCAACATTAACATTACAGAGGTGAGCCAGACGAAATGAGTCTGCCTGAAGACATTAATACACATTTCCTGTTCTGTTATTTGCTCTAGCCGAGCGCTGTGTTTGACCAGTCTGTTTGTGGGGATTTACATCAAAGCACATCTACATATGTAAGATGCTCAGAAGAAGCACAGTAAGGACAAGACGCATGAACACTATACGAGAATGGCGCATTACATCACAATACATGCATGTTTGCATCACAAATACATGAATGGCACATTGCATCTCAGTAGTGCAGCGGGAAAAACAGAGACAAGAGAGCTGAATGTCCTTATCTGTTGTGGGGGTTAACCGAACCGCCACACCACATTATACAGTATAATTTGTATCATTCATTAATACTCCCATACATGACATATTGTACTGAAGTATTGGGAAATACATATAAAACAAACATATATCCAGTCTTTATGCTTCAGAAAAGAGCTATTAGAATAATAAACAAAGCTGCTTACAGGGAACCAACAAACCCACTTTTTCTTGAATTAAAAGCTCTCAAGTTGAAAGATCTGGTTGACTTTAAAACTGCAGTAATAATGTTTAAAGTGAAGAATCTATCACTGCCCGCAAATATCCAAAAGCTGTTCCAAATAAGGGAGAAACAATATCATTTCAGAGGAACATGTACAGTATATTTCAAAAACCTTCAGTGAGAACTACCACCAAGCAACACTATGTTTCAGTGCAAGGAGTCAGATTATGGAATGATTTTGGACCTGAATTAAAATCATGTACAACGCTTGGACAATTTAAACAAAAACTAAAGGAAGAAATATGCCAAACATATATCCAAGATGACATGTAAAATCACATAAGGATTGTCATATCCAGTCTGTGCTGTGTTGTTGCTTAGTTTTTTTTGTCACATTTTGTCTTAGCTTTGTTCCGAATTGTAATCGCTCTTGTTTTGTTTTTCTTTTGAATTCTTGGATGGAATATGGGTGGGCAATATATGACCTGGCCAATATGACCTGGCCCTTTTTAAATCAGAACTTAAAACACATTTGTTTAGGATGGCTTTTAATACCCAGTAGTGGTGATATTTGTCTTGGCAATTGTTTTTATTTTATTCTCATTTTTAGGTATTTATTTTTATTTCTTTGTTTATGTTATTTGTTTTTAATGCTGTGTGTGTTTTTAATGCTGTTTAATTTTCTGTAAAGCACTTTGGTCACCTATGGGTTGTTTTAAAGGGCTATATAAATAAAGTACATTACATTACATTACAATATTTAAATTTGATGATCTGAAACATTTAAGTGTGACAAACATACAAAAAATGGGAAATCAGGAAGGGGGCAAACACTTTTTCATTCCACTGTATGTAAACTTCTGACTTTGCCGAAAGAAAGAAAAATTCTCTTTAAAAAAAATTATTTAGCAAAGTGTGGAGAAAGGAGGCAGGCGAGGAAACAAGCTGGACGACACAGAAACTTTATTCTTTCTCCAACATAACTTACAGAAAAAAAAAAAAATCCCGGGTCTCTGTGCATTCTTCTTTTATATCTTTAATACCATGCATCGAGACCTGGAACTTCCGACCATCATACATTATGTTTAGAACAAAGCCTGTGTGGCACATTAACATGACATAACGTCGGTGCCGCTCTCACACCCCTATTCTCCCAGCGGCTCCAGCATTTACTCCTTTTCCCAGGGGCGCACAGTCCTGACTGTCCCGTCTGATACCCGCTGGTGACATCTCCTCCTTTGGTCCATTGTTCCCTGGGTGGAGAAGTCCAACACCATGCCCCCACAAAAGAATCATGTACCAAATAGAAATAATTTTGGTAATCCTAATTGACCAAAAACAGGAAAAGTTTAGTCTGATTTAATTTCAGACAGTGAGGGGAAAAAATCTGTGTTTTTACACAGTGTATGTAAATTTCTGGTTTCATCTGTATAATACAATCATAATAGTGTTTCTTTAAAGACCAAAACATATTTCTATGTTGCTTTACAACACCTCAAAAAAGTTGTCTGCAATGCTTGGCCTGAAACAGTCTGTTTCAGTCGATCCCAATCAGCCTCTAATCTGACTGGGTAATGTTTTTCCATATGAGTTTGGTGGGAGTGCATTTAGTTTACTAAACTGGAGAACTGAAGGTGGGGCTTGTTGGTTTGTGATATCATAAACCCCAGGAAATGCAATACACTCATACAGTATTTGAGAGGTTAACTCAATAAAGGCAGGGTTTTTTTTTTTTTTTGTAAAGTTAATTTTTTAAATTTACACATGACTCATGGCAGTATCCTTTGGTCTTGTGTGATCCTCACCAAATGCAAAGTTAATTTAAAGAAATACCACGAAGAACAAAATTCTTGAACTTATAAACATTATTGAGTCTTCAAAGGGTTGTTATTGACTCAAAATTTGATATGTCTTCAATTGGGATCTCAAATATTCCTGGAAACACTTCCTTTAAAGAAGTCATTCATTGCACTGAACACCCCCCCCCCCCCCACACACACACACATTTTAACAGCTGACACATGTTAATGAAATATTTGTGACATATTTTGGTCAAATTTTCTTTGATTATTTAACTATTGCAGCAAATTTGTTTTTTATTTGTTCTATGGTGCGCATTTAGGGCGCATATACTGTATGGTATGCATGTATGGTATGCATTTTCCCTCACATATATTTAGTAGGCATGATGGTGCATACTCTGGAGGCTTCACGTCTAAACGTCCAAGAGGACCTGACCCGGCAGAGACCTCGGGAGGTGTGAAGTGGTTTCTTGAGAGACGGGAAGTCAGAGAGAATGTCCCAGCAGGAGCCCCCGAGGCTGAGGAGTTGAGAGACAATGGAGACGCCAAGGAGCCTCGGAGGCTATATGTTTACTGAAGGACTGTGGGTTGGGGATGTGATATTTGATGTTGGGGGTTTTGTGTCTCTGGAGAGTATAAGAGCTGTGAAGAATGATTGTTCTGCCTCTTTGCTGAGATACTTGGCTTGTTAGAGGATGTAGACTCACAATAAACCTTTCCTGAGAAATAAACTCAGTCTCGTTTGTGAAAGTCATCCTCTACACTGGTGACCTACGACAAACCATGGCCGGTGGCGGTGAGCTTTCCGCGCCGGACTCTTCAGGGGCCAACCGGGTTAACGCAGCTACCACACTACAGCTGCCCGATTTCTGGCAACATAACCCGCGCTCCTGGTTTACCACTGTGGAGGCGCAGTTCCACCTTCGGGGAATCTCAGCGGACGCAACGAGGTTCTACCATGTCATCGCGAAGCTGGACAGCCTCACAGTACAGCGGGTGGAGAGCCTGACCAACCATCCGCCCCAAGACGACAAGTATGGCGCACTGAAAGTCGCCCTCATTCGAGCCTTCACTCCCTCGCTGGGAGAGCGAGCAGAGAAGCTCCTGGCACTGACAGAAGGGGAAGCAGACAGGCCGGCAGATCTGATGGCAAAGATGATGAGCCTGAGAGGCGAGGATGACGATAGCTTTATCTTCGCCCACCTCTTTCTCAGAACGCTACCGCCAGCAGTGAGAGTCACCCTGGCCAGCTCACAGCTACTCAACAACCATGACTACCACGAGCTGGGCCAGGAGGCGCAGCGGCTCGTCGACGCCCATAGACGGCACGCAGCCACGACGGCAGCAGCAGAGCTGAACGCACCCCCGCGAGACGAGGGGAGACCAGAGGGTGCAGCACCGGATCCACTGACGTCGGCAGCGGCAGAGGCCAGGAGAAGCGGAGCTGACAACACCCTCTGTTTCTACCATCGACGCTTCGCCGAGAGAGCGCGCAGATGCACCCCACTGTGCCGATACCAGCGCCAGGGAAACGCCAAGACCGAGAGCCGGGAGCAGCTGCGACTCTCGGCACGAAGAACAAGCTGCTTTTCGTGACAGACGCAAATTCAGGGAAAGAATTCCTGGTGGACACAGGCTCCCAGCTAAGTTTTGTCAAGCCTGCCTATGCGGACATGCTGACGCCTGCTAGCGGACCCCTGGTGTTAGTGGCGAACGGCTCCACGATCAAAACCTATGGGGAGAAGACGCTCCTCCTATCCCTCCACGGCCGCACCTTTGAGTGGACCTTCGTCGTAGCCGCAGTTAGCAACAACATGCTAGGTGCTGACTTTTTATGCTCAAACAGTTTGTTAGTTGATCTTGCTAATAGACGTATAGTAAATGCACTGTCTTTCTACTCTATCTCCTGCACAGCTCGGGTGGCCCTGCCTTCTGCACATCCCAATGTCACAGCTGCGGGTGGTAAGTTTCATGCACTACTCAATCAGTTTCCAGCACTCACGGTCCCAACATTTTCAGCGTCAGTTGCCAAACACGGGGTCGAGCATTTCATAACTACCTCTGGCCCCCCTGTTTTTGCAAAAGCTCGGCGCTTGGACCCAGCTAAACTGGCCATCGCGCGCGAGGAATTCGCCAACTTGGAAAAACTGGGCATTGTTAGACGCTCGAACAGCTCTTGGTCGTCACCCCTGCACATGGTACCCAAGGCTGACGGCTCGTGGTGCCCTTGCGGTGATTTCTGCAGATTAAATAATGCTTCAGCACACGACCGTCACCCGATTCCACACATTCAGGATTTTTCGGCACATTTGGCGGGGGCGCGCATCTTTTCCAAAATAGATTTGGTGCGCGGTTATCACCAAGTCCCAGTCCGCGCGCAAGACATACCCAAAACGGCAGTTATAACCCCTTTCGGGCTTTTCGAGTTTTTGCGCATGCCTTTTGGCCTCAAAGGTGCCGCGCAGACGTTCCAACGCATGATGGATGCAGTACTGCGCGGCCTCCCTTTCGTGTTCGCTTATTTGGATGATATTTTGGTAGCCAGTGCATCCGAAGTCGAACACGAACGCCACCTCACAGCCGTTTTTCAGAGGCTGACAGAACACGGGCTGATAATTAACCCAGCGAAATGCCAATTCTGGGTAGCGCAAATCGATTTTTTGGGGCACCGCGTGTCTCCAGAAGGCGCGGTCCCGCTGCCTGATAAAGTGCGCGCGATAACAGATTTCCCCCAACCGCAGACAGTTAAGGCACTGCAAGAATTTTTGGGGATGGTCAATTTTTATAACCGCTTCCTCCCCAACGCGGCACGGCTCATGCACCCATTGTACGCGGCACTAAAGAAGCAAAAACCTGCAACTAAGGTCGAGTGGTCCCCGGACCGGGAGCGCGCTTTCTCACAGGTCAAATCGGCCCTCGCGAACGCTGCGTTATTGGCACACCTGGTGCCAGCAGCTCGCTTGGCGCTAACCACGGACGCTTCCGACGTGGCAGTGGGGGCGGTTGTCGAGCAACTGGTAGCAGGGAGCTGGCAACCACTTGCGTTTTTCAGCAAAACATTGCGCAATAACGAGCGTAAATACAGCGCGTTTGATAGGGAGCTTTTAGCCCTGCATTTGGCCATCCGCCACTTCCAGTTCTGGTTGGAAGGGCGCCGTTTCACCGCGTTTGTAGACCACAAACCATTAACATTTGCAATGGCTAAAATTTCAGAGCCTTGGTCGGGCCGACAACAGAGACAGCTGGCCGCGATTTCGGAGTTTACCACCGACATTCAACACGTGGTGGGCAAACACAATGTAGTGGCAGATTGTCTCTCGCGCACAGTTGCACTGCCAGGCCCCCAGGGGGCAGACTCGGCAGTTGTAGACTCGGGCCGGGCTTGCGGCGCGGAAGCGCTCACAGCCCCGGTCTGCGTTGGGTTAGATTATGCAGCCATGGCCGCCGAGCAGGTTAACGATGGAGACGTGCGCGCGCTCCAGTCTGGGCCAACAGGGCTAAGGCTGGAGCACAGGATGCATCACAGAGGTATGCCCCCCCTAATCTGCGATATCTCCACGGGGCGTCCCAGCTGCATGGCGTCGCCGCGTTTTTGACTTAATACATTCACTGGCACATCCGGGCGTTCGCGCGTCAATCAAAATGGTGGGAGAGAAGTTTGTTTGGCCGGGGCTGCATAAACAGGTCAAAGAATGGGCCGCAGCCTGCGCAGCGTGTCAAAGAGCAAAGGTACACAAGCACACGCGGGCCCCTCTAGAACCTTTTCACATCCCAGCCAAACGCTTCGACCACGTGCATGTCGACTTGGTGGGACCCCTCCCGCTGTCACAGGGGTTCACACACCTTCTAACTATGGTGGACCGCACTACGCGCTGGCCAGAGGCGATTCCCCTGGCGTCAACCACAGCAGCAGACGTTGCGCGCACTTTTTTAACGGCTTAGGTCGCGCGCTTTGGAGTCCCGTTAGACATAACATCTGACAGAGGACCCCAATTTGTTTCCGAGCTCTGGTCATCCATGGCACTCAGCCTGGGGGTGAAAATTCATCGCACAACTGCGTATAACCCCCAGGCTAACGGTTTGTGCGAACGCTTTCACCGGTCATTGAAAGCAGCCCTCAGAGTGGCTCTCACGGACACAAATTGGGTTGATAAGCTTCCATGGGTTTTATTAGGGTTGCGTTCAGCACCTAAGGAAGATTTGCAAGCCTCTCCGGCCGAGCTAGTCTTCACCCAACCTCTCCGGTTACCGGGAGAATTCCTTCCTGAGAACCCCGCACCAGATCGCCCCCCCGCTCAGCTGCTGCAGAGCGACGCGGGATCAAACACCCTCCCCAGTCCAGTTCATCACAGTTTTCCACGCGTTTTTGTGCCTAAAGCCTTAAAGAATGCAGAATTCGTCTTTGTTAGACATGACGCACAGAGGTTAGGTTTAAGACCACCTTATGATGGACCGTTCAGAGTGTTAGAAACCGGGGAAAAGCATTTTTTGCTCGATTTGGGAGACAGGAGGGAATTAGTCTGCATTAACAAACTCAAACCCGCTTTTGTGTTAGCTGATGAACAGGTGCAAGTAGCCAGGGCCCCCCGTCGTGGCAGGCCACCGGGGAGACACTCTTCTAAGCTTTCACAACGATGTGCTAATGACTCTGATGACTGGCGCCTCGCGGCTGCCCCGGCCTTGGTGGCGCTCTGCAGAGCGTGCCCAAATGCCAAGTCACGTTTTGTTACCTTGTATTCATACATGTGTAATGACAATAAAGTTGAATCTCATCTCATCTCATCTCACAGATGCAAGAGACAGCCACAGGCAGAGCGAGACCTGCTCACAGCAGATATGGCAGGAGGTTGAAGCCCAAGCAGTTGGATGTGTGATATGTTGTGCCAATTTTTTTCGTTCTGTGTGATATGTCATGATTCTATGCATCTGGGGTGTAAGTTGTCCTTATTTAGATGTTTGGGGGGGGGGGTTATATGGCGCGCATTTAGGGCGCATATATGGTATGCATGTATGGTATGCATTTTCCCTCACATATATTTAGTAGGCATGACGGTGCATACTCTGGAGGCTTCACGTCTAAACGTCCAAGAGGACCTGACCCGGCAGAGACCTCGGGAGGTGTGAAGTGGTTTCTTGAGAGACGGGAAGTCAGAGAGAATGTCCCAGCAGGAGCCCCCGAGGCTGAGGAGTTGAGAGACAATGGAGACGCCAAGGAGCCTCGGAGGCTATATGTTTACTGAAGGACTGTGGGTTGGGGATGTGATATTTGATGTTGGGGGTTTTGTGTCTCATGAGAGTATAAGAGCTGTGAAGAATGATTGTTCTGCCTCTTTGCTGAGATACTTTGCTTGTTAGAGGATGTAGACTCACAACCTAAACCTTTCCTGAGAAATAAACTCAGTCTTGTTTGTGAAAGTCATCCTCTACAGTTCACCCTTTCTGAAAATAGCTGGTTTCAGAACTTGGTAAGATCTCTGAGACTGCCTTCAACTCCGCCCTCCCTCCTATGTCGCTCATGCCATTGAATATGGGTGTCTGTGGCTGACTTTATCTGAGCTAACTAATGTTAATTTATCTCAAAAGAATGACTACGTGAATGAAATGCATCAGGGGTGTGTGGTTTCAGTGGTCGATAGGATATGACCGATGCATGAGTGACTAAACTGCTAGCTGAAGGTTACCTTTGGCTAGCCAGCTGAACCATAAGGCTGGTGAGAAAATAAAAATTTCGCTAAGCTAAAATAACGTCTAGAAAAAAATATGGTCAAGTATTATTAGATAAACAAGGATTCCAGTGGGATGAATAGAATTTAGATTTCGAGACAGGCTGATGTTGTTACCTGCAAAAACATTTCTGCTTGACACACCACTGGCAGTGTCTAAATAGAAAGTAGTGATCAAAGCCGGCCAGATCTAAGCGGCCTGCCCATCACTTCCTCTACGCTGAAGCGAACTGGAGTTTTGGGTAGTGATCGATTCAGATCACCTAGCATGCTAGCGCGAACAGTTCATTGTATGCCAGAATGAAGCAAGATATATTATCATCTGTGGATTAGTGATCAAGGTAGAAACAGAGATGTGTATTAGGGTGACTGAAATCGAAAGAAAATAATATAAACCGCACTTGGTGTGAGCTTCTCAGTGCCACTGTTAGCTTGAAAGTTAACACCTTTGGCTCCCCACCAATCTACATAACAGCTTGGCTGGCCAATCACAGAACAGCAGGCAGGTATCAAGTGTCATGTTCAGGGTTGTTTTCAACCCCGTCCACGTTCTGTGGTCGTAGGTCTTTCATTACTGCTTATTAATTCCAGCTGGCAAATTAATTGAGCATTGCTCTCTGCCAGTCCTACGACCATGCCTCCTCCTCTTGCCAGACATTCACTGGTTGCATTTCATCACCACACGCACACACATGCATGCACGCACGCACAATCTCACATTCACACACGCACACATGCTGGGAGAGTCACCTGCATTGGAATCTTCACTGGAGGGGGCTAGGACTGCGACCACCATCACGCCTGCTGCGGAGGCTGCCGCAGCAGTGTCAACACCCGAGCTGAACCTCTTGGGGCCCGAACCTGAGGAGACATCACCCAGATCGCCGGAGTCCTGGACGGCAGTAGAGCTTGAGCTAAGGAAAGTGCTCTCTTTTGTCTTTCTCTTTTCTATAATGGAGCATTTTTGCCTAGCTTTAGGTGAGGAGAGTCAGCTGCAGCCACATGCTGCATCTGAGCTCGCCTCGCCGGGATTTGCCACTGCTGGCGACTCTGACCCTTCTTTCTCTCTATCCGAGTCCTCTTTTAGGGTTGCCGGAG
The DNA here is from genome assembly GCA_020510985.1 of Pholidichthys leucotaenia. Taxonomy (NCBI): domain Eukaryota; kingdom Metazoa; phylum Chordata; class Actinopteri; order Cichliformes; family Pholidichthyidae; genus Pholidichthys; species Pholidichthys leucotaenia. The sequence goes on along the minus strand of CM035840.1, from coordinate 139,755,652 downwards.
AGAGTCCACCATCGCTGGATGAGTCCGTGGATCCAGGTTCGCGACTGGAGGTCACAAAGGTTCCTGCTGAGGTGGTCGTCGGGGGCACCCAGTTCCAGTCCAGGGTGCTCATGATCGATCGCCTCCTTGCTTGGGTGCTCATGTGGGTCAGCTGGCCCATGTCCAAGATGTTGTTGGGGTCAGCAGTGGCCCAGCTGGGTCCCACCGCGGGTGCAGCAGGGGTCCAGCCGGGCTCCACCATGGGTGCAGCCATGGCGTGGTCGGGGTCCATCGTGGGTGCAACGTTGTCCCAGGCCGGGACCACTGCAGATGCAGCCATGGCCCAGCCCGGGTCACCGCGGGTGCTACTGAGTGTCAGTCTCATGTCAGGACCACCGAGGGTGCTACAGGACAGTTTGGGGACACCAGGGTCGTCCTTTTCCTTTTGGAGGCCCTGTGGGTGTTCCTCCTCCTTCTGCTGGGCACCGTTGGGGTTCTATTTCCTCCGCCGCCAGTGACCGCAGGGGTTCCTCTTCCTCTGTTTGGCCACCCACCTCTCAGCCTCCCGGTGGGTAGGCCGCTGACTCATCTGCCCTTCCGGTCCTGGTGGCTTAACCTTGTGGGCAGGCCACCCGAAAGACTGGTTCCCTTTGCCGGGTGGCCCGTATGCCCTGGCAGGCCACCTGACGCTATTCTGCGGGCTGCCCGCTGGGCCTTGGACTCTGGCCGGCCCCCTGAACTGTGGGACTCTGGGAGGGGGGGGGGGGTTAGTTTAGCTTTTGGGGTTGGCTCAAGTAGGTTCATGTTGTCTTCTTTTAATTATTTACCTTTTGTTTTTATTAAAGACAAAAATAGAAAGGAGATGTTTTTATCCTTTCTATTTTTGTCTTTAATAAGAACAAAAGGTAAATAAAAAAAAAAAGCTTTTGGGGTTGGGAAGTGTATTGATCTTGTGTTGTATTGTGGTGTTTTCTCTTCTTGGTTGATCCCTCCTAACCTGTTTCCCCCCACCTCCCGCCCTGGTTTGTTGTGTTGGCCTTCTGGGTGGAGTGGGGGGTGGGGGTGGGGGGCAGTTTTCTTTTGGGTTTTGTTTTCTGTTTTTGTTGGTACAATGGGTGTCTGGTATCCACTCCTTGGGAAGGGGGGGGGGCTCTGTCATGTTCGGGGTTGTTTACAACCCCGTCCATGTTCTGTGGTCGTAGGGCTTTGATTACTGCTTATTAATTCCAGCTGGCAAATTAATTGAACGTTGCTCTCTGCCAGTCCTATGACCACGCCTCCTCCTCTTGCCAGACATTCACTGGTTGCATTTCATCACCACATGCATGCACGCACGCACATTCACACACGCACACATGCCGATCAATCATGCACGTGCTTGCCACACTGTTGTGTCCACTTGCCTTCATTACGGATTTGTGTACTTATGGGAGGCAGTATGATCAGTCAGTGTGGCAGCTTAAATCAACCTTGGACTTCCTGGCTCACTGATTGTTGGCTTCCTTCCTTTTGGACTATACCGTGTTGTTCCTCAGAGCCTTTCCACTCCAACATGTATGTAAGTCTTCCCTCATTTATGCCCTTCCTGTCCGCTCTTACCCTGCCCGGAGCATGTATGGCATCTAATCCCAGCCAACGAAGTTTGTAGCCAGTTGTCTCATCTCCTCTCATCAATGACTGTTATTTGGACAATTTGTATATTTTCCCTTTTGTAAATAAACACGTTAAATAAATGGTCCCCTCCAGTATACAACTAGGACAATATCAGTCGCTATGGAGGGTGACAATATGTATGGGTACATATTCATACCATGTAGGGTAACTAAATAGACGGTTATGCTGTTTATTCCATCTAGCTACAATGCTCCTCACTGTGTGTATATACAGTATATTTATATATTTATGTGTACATATGCATATTGACTGCTCTTATTTTCTTATCTTCTAAATTATTGCTCCGAGTGTTGCTATCCCTGTGCTGTTGTAATCCTGGAATTTCCCCATTGTGGGACTAATAAAGGCTTATCTTATCTTACGTTACATTGCTGCACTTTGGGCTTGTATCCATTCATATGTTCGCTGCACGATTACGCAGCGGACATGACATCAAGCCTAGTGACATTTACCTTTTCATGGGTTTCCCATTTATTGACGTACAAGAAAATCCCTGGAACAGTCAAAATGGCTTCTTGGAGAGAAAAACAAGATAAAGGCTGTTTGTTTTTAAGAGAAGTGCGTGTTTTGATGTTTGTTCAATAACCACATGATCAATACATTTCAGAAGGTTAAAACCTATAAAAACACCATTATCAGTTACTGACCCCTTTAATCACACCACCCTGCAGTGGAAAAGGTCTACTCCATAAAAAATGTTAGGTTTTCCTAATGATACCGATTCAGTGTGGAGAGACCGCTCATTACCAGCAGGTAAGCAGGTTTAAACATCTCCAGTCCCCAGAAGCCCATCCAGGAACTCCATTTGACACAGTCATTACCAAAATCCAAGATAATAACTCAGCTTATCACGGTGACCTCAGATCAGTCCAGTGAACCATGTTTACCCCTTAGATGGACATAAACCTTCAGTGTGACTTCAAAGGTACAACTGGTGCCAGAGATGCACTCTCTGTGGGAAAATGAGCTGGGCCCTGGGCAGGTGCTTGCTGAGTTAGCCAAGGCCGTTTCCTGAAATCCATCTACTCGTCGATATAAAGCCATCCCGAGGTCGATATGTTCCCATTCCACTCTATCCCAGCCACTGCAGTGCATGAAAGATATCTGCGCCAGTCCCCTGTGCATCAGGCCTAATGCAATAAAAACAGCAACTATGTGCTGTAATGCAACCCAGCAGTTGTCCAAGAATATCCCTGTCAAGTTTGTTATGTGTATCATGGCTAAGACTTATATAAACTGTTGACTTGATATTGTTCTTGGTGTATTAGAAACTGTCTCTCAAGCGCAGTAGAGAAAAAATATGACAACAAAACATATTGCAGTGGTATCCCAGTGTACTGCTTCTCTACATATAAAAGGAAAAACAGGTGTGCCCAGTAATTTTAATTTCAGTGTGGCTTACATGAAGTTATGCACGATACTTGTGCTTTTGAACTGGAACTGAAGCTGTTTTAATTCAGGCATGCTGTGATGTGAAAAAAATGTATGAATGATTTTGATTAATTTTGCTGCAGCAATGTCAGTGTAAATGTTTCTTATGCCCAAACAATCCCATTTCACATGAGACTATGTAATTACACATTTATGGGAGAATTAAAAGCAGGGCTGCAGTTTTTCTTAATCACACACAGTATCTCACAAAAGTGAGTACACCCCTCACATTTTTGTAAATATTTTATTATATCTTTTCATGGGACAACACTGAAGATATGACACTTTGATACAATGTAAAGTAATCAGTGTACAGCTTGTATAACTGTGTAAATTCGCTGTCCCCTCAAAATAACACACAGCCATTAATGTCTAAACCGCTGGCAACAAAAGTGAGTACACCCCAAGTGAAAATGTCCAAATTGTGCCCAAAGTTTCAAGATTTTGTGTGGCCACCATTATTTTCCAGCACTGCTTTAAGTCTCTTGGGCATGGAGTTCACTAGAGATTCACAGGTTGCCACTGGAATCCTCTTCCACTCCTCTATGACGACATCATGGTGTTAGAGACCTTGTGCTCCTCCACCTTCCATTTGAGGATGCCCCACAGATGCTCAATAGAGTTTAGGTCTGGAGACATGCTTGGTCAGTCCATCACCTTTACCTTCAGTTTCTTTAGCAAGGCAATGATCGTCTTGGAGGTGTGTTTGGGGTGGTCATCATTTTGGAATACTACCCTGTCGGCCCAGTTTCCGATCATGCTCTGCTTCAGTATGTCACAGTACATGTTGGCATTCATGGTTCCCTCAATGAACTGTAGCTCCCCGGTGCTGGCAACACTCATGCAACCCCAAACCATGACACTCCCACCACCATGCTTGACTGTAGGCAAGACACACTTGTCTTTGTACTTCTCATCTGGTTGCCGCCACACACGCTTGACACCATCTGAATCAAATAAGTTTATCTTAATGAATTACTGATTTTGAGAGCTGAATACGACAAAAAATCAGCGAATAGAGCTGCCTCGAGTCTTCTAAGATTGAAACAATCTTTTTATGAACAAGGTGAAAAATCAGGAAAATTATTAGCATGGCAGATTAAACAATTGGAAATTAAAACACCAATTACCAGTATTATAAGTAACGGACAGGTAGTTATAGATCCTTTAGAAATTAATAGAGCCTTTAGAGATTACTATGAAAAATTATATGATACCAAAAATGAACCTGATTTAACAAAACTAAATGGGTTTTTGAACGAACTATCTATACCGTGTATTCCAAATGAAAACAGGGAGATATTGGAGTCTAAAATTAGTCAAGAAGAAGTTGGGCTAGCCATTGATAATATGAAATCAGGAAAAAGTGCAGGACCAGATGGTCTTCCAGTTGACCTTTATAAAAAATTTAAGAATAAATTAATAAAACCTTTTTTGGAAATGGTTTTAGAAGCATTTCAAAATAATAATTTACCATCATACATAAATAATGCCTTAATTATACTGCTGCCAAAACCAGGTAAGCCCTCTAATAAATGTGAAAATATGAGACCAATAAGCCTATTAAACGCCGACCTTAAGATAATCTGTAAAATTTTAGCAAGACGAATACAAGAAATTTTACCAAATATTATTAATCGAGATCAGAATGGCTTTATAAAGGGTAGACAAGGCTTCCATAATGTAAGAAGACTATTTAATATTATTTATTTTAATAAAGAAGCACCGGATACAGCTCTCCTATCATTGGACGCCGAAAAGGCCTTTGATAGAGTTGAATGGCCCTTTCTTTTTGAAGTCCTACAAAGGTTTGGACTTGGAAATAATTTCATAAAATGGGTTCAAATAATATACAATAATGCTACAGCAGAAATCCTAACAAATAACAATATTTCAAAACCAATAAAAATCAATAGAGGATGTCGACAAGGCTGTCCACTTTCACCTTTACTGTTTACTATGGCAATTGAACTGTAGAATGATGTCATCACGTCGTCAGGTCACGTACGTGGCACACTCACACACAGCCAGGACTGCTGATATGTACACCTGTTTTCTTCCTGCATTGCTAAATAAAAACGTTTGTGATATAACGCCTTCGGTGCCGTTCTACATGGTGTCAGAAGTAAAGCAGCGGAAACTAATTTTCCTGCCGAACTCTACATAGACCCAGTAAGTCAACTAATTATTTAGTTAGACGTTAGAAGCGTATTCAGTGGTACACGTGTGCCTTCCCCAGCTAACGCTAGCATGGCTGATGGATTCCGCCGTCCGGACCCGCTTGTGTTCAACGACAAAATTGCAGAAAACTGGCGAGTGTTTGAACAAGAATACGACATTTTCATCGCGGCTGCCCACAACGACAAGCCCGACCGAACCAAAGCCTACATACTCCTCAATTTGGCAGGTAGCGAGGCTATTGAAAGGGAACGCACGTTCACCTATGCACCAGCTCAACGGAATAACGAGGGGGAGGAGATCCGTCCGGCAGAGTCACGGGAGGATCCAGAATGCCTAAAAAGAAAGTTCAGATACCTCTGCAGTCCACAGACAAACATCACAATGGAGAGACATGCATTCAACACAAGGAACCAAAAACCCGGTGAGACCATAGAGGCTTATGTAAGCGCACTCCGAAATAAGGCCAAAACGTGTGACTTTGGAGCATTGCATGACGACTTAATTCGTGACCGGCTAGTTGTTGGCATCAGCTCCGATAGCGTGAGGAAGATACTACTGAGAGAGAGCGATTTAACACTACTAAAAGCCATCAAAATATGCCAAATCAATGAACAAACAGAACAACATACTAAAACTCTAGCAACAACACCACGTAGTTCAACAAATGTGGATGCAATACGCCAAGACCGCAGAATGCAAAAAACAGTTCGCCACAAGCAGTACAAAGAACATTACAGTCCCAAATCAGACAACATAAGCTGTACCAACTGTGGACATGAACATCCAGCGAAGAAGGAACTCTGTCTAGCATATGGGAAGCAATGCAATTACTGCAAAAAGCCCAACCATTTCAAAAACTACTGCAGATCGGCAGCAAGAAACAAGCAGTACAAACCTGTCAACCAAATAGCCCAAGCAGACTCCGACAGTGACGGCGAGGACTCTGAATCATTCGACATCAACGGGCTGTCACCAGCCGCAAATAAGATAAACACACTGTCTACTGATGATGTGAAAGAAGAACTACACTGCAATGTAAAACTCAATGGCAAGACACTCAAACTGAAAGTAGACACTGGCGCAAAGTGTAACGTAATCTCCCTGGATGCATTCAGGTATGTGAGAAACGCAGAAAAAATAAACAAAGACAACAAGGCCAGGCTCATCGCTTATGGAGGCACGGTGATAAACACTGAGGGGACTGTGTTGTTCAAGTGCCAGACCAGTGACCAAAGATCCTACAACCTGCGTTTCCATGTAGTAAACGGCAAAGTGCAACCACTGCTAGGGCTCCCGGACTGCATGAAGATGGACCTGATGACTCTGAAAGACCAGGTTTTCCAGGTGAACGTGACCGAACCGAGCTCCTCTCAAAAGTGGTTTAATAACTATGCTGAGCTTTTCAATGGCGAACTAGGTTCACTCCCAGTAACCTATCACATGAAACTGGACCAGAATGTGACACCCGTCATCCGGCCCCCTCGCCGCATTCCAGTTGCCATGATGGACAAAGTGAAAGCAGAACTGGAAAACATGGTGCAGCAAGGAGTCATCACACCCATTTCAGAACCCACTGAATGGGTATCCTCAATGGTAGCGACACACAAAAAGGACACTGACAAGATCCGTGTGTGCATCGACCCAAGAGACCTAAATGAAGCAATTATGCGCCCACATCATCCCATGCGCACAGTCGAGGAAGTTGCTGCACAAATGGCAGGCGCAACCGTGTTTTCTGTGCTTGATGCCAAGAGCTCCTTTTGGCAGGTCAAACTGGACCAAACGTCATCATTCCTCACCACTTTCGCCACTCCATTTGGGCGATATCGATACCTGAGAATGCCATATGGTATCAATGCAGCGTCTGAGGTCTTCCAGAGATCCATGGAGCAAATATTTGCCGGCCTCCCTTGTGCAATAATTGTTGATGACATCATAATCGGTGGAAGAACTCTTAAAGAACACGACGAGAACCTTCAAAAAGTGCTCAACAGGGCAAGGAACGTGAAATTGAGGCTGAACCCCCAAAAATGCAGATTCCAGCTAAAGGAAGTCAGCTACGTGGGCCATGTCTTCACTGAACAAGGGTTGAAACCCGATCCAGCAAAGATCCAAGCGATCACTGACATCCCGGCCCCCCAGGACAAAGCTGCTCTACAACGCTTCCTGGGTACGATAAATTACCTGGGCAAGTTCATTCCAAACCACAGCAACATTGCAGCACCTCTCCACCAGCTCTTGCATAAAGACACAGCATGGACTTGGACTGAACAACAACAAAATGCATTTGACACTCTGAAACAGTGTGTGACGTCACCTCCAGTACTCCGGTACTATGACGTACAAACACCAGTCACTCTGACATGTGACGCCTCGCAGTATGGCCTTGGTGGTGCATGTCTCCAGAATGGCAGTCCTGTCGCATATGCCTCTCGCACTCTTACTGAAACAGAAAGAAAATATGCACAAATTGAAAAAGAGCTGCTTGCTGTCGTTTTCACCTGTTTCAAATTCTATGACTACATATACGGAAAACCAGTGATCGTGGAGACAGACCATCAGCCCCTGGTCTCCATCCTGAAGAAACCTCTCCACACAGCGCCTGCGCGTTTACAACGCATGATGCTGAAGCTGCACAAATTCAACCTCACGCTAGTTTACAAGAAAGGAAAGGAATTGCACTTGGCAGACATGCTGTCCCGTGCACCGAGCAACGCCATAGCCTCACATGCCACTGAACGTGAGGACTTCGAGGTAATGACGGTGCAGCACATCTCATCCAGTCGTCAGGAAGAACTCCGCACACATACAGCGAAAGACACCGCACTCCAGGCCCTGAGCAACATCATCAAGCATGGATGGCCAGATAGGTTGAGCAAAGTACCCGACACAGTGAAAGAATTCTTCCCGTTCCGTGATGAGCTCTGTGTGGAAGATGGAATAATCATGAAAGGTACAAGAGCAACAATTCCACAAACGCTGCACAAAGAATATCTCCTGCTGCTCCATAAAGGACACCCCGGTGCTGAAGCCACCAAGCGGCGAGCACGCAACATAGTCTATTGGACCACAATGACGAGAGACATTGACAATTATGTACAGTCATGCAGCATTTGCAATGCCCTTAAACCACATCAGCAAAAGGAGCCAATGCAACCACACACAGTCCCAGAGCTCCCGTGGTCAATAGTGGCAACAGATCTGTTCGAATGGAACAGCCAGCACTACCTGGTCCTGGTAGACTCCTATTCAGGATGGTATGAACTGGATCCTGTCAAGAAAATCACATCACAATGTGTAATTAACAAGCTGAAACGTCACTTCTCAGTCCACGGAGTCCCCCACAAGCTGCTGTCAGACTGTGGAACACAATTCACTAGTCAGATGTTCCAAGACTTTGCGAAAAGCTGGGATTTCACTCATGTCACCAGCAGCCCTGAGTATCATCAAGCAAACGGACTGGCAGAGAGAGCCGTACGGAGTGCAAAACGACTGTTGGAAACATCCAAAAGAGACGGTACTGACCTGTTCCTCAATCTTCTGAGCATCAGAAATGTCCCACGAGACGGCACGCTGGGCTCACCTGCACAAAGACTGATGTCCAGAGAGACGCGCACAAATATTCCCATCAGCAGGCACCTGCTTAAGCCAATGTCCAAGAATCCAGAGTCGATCCACACCCACCTGTCAAAGAAGAGGCAAGCACAAAAAGGATTCTACAATCGTGGCAGCCGGCCACTTCCCCCGCTCCAAAGCTCCCAAGTAGTACGCCTGCAAACAGAGAAAGGACATGACAAAATTGGCATCATCAAAAGAATCGCAGCAGAGCCACGGTCTTATGTGGTGGAATCAGGAGGAAAAGAATACCGCCGGAACCGGCAACACCTACTGCCAGTCACAGAACCACCACCAACAGAACCAGAACCAAATCCAGCCTCACCAGCAGACTCACCAACACAGAAGACCAGCAGTGAGACTGTGCCCAGTCTACCCGCATCTCCTCCCAGGCATGATGCCGTGCACACTTCCCCCAGGCAGGCCGCTGTGCCCGCATCTCCTCCCAGGCATGATGCCGTGCACACTTCCCCCAGGCAGGCCGCTGTGCACGCTCCTCCCAGGCTTCCTGCTGCGCACACTGACCACACGCCTGGCCTCCTCGGAGAGCCATCGCTCCCACAAGTCACCGAGACCCCCCTGGCCCGTTCCAGGTTTGGTAGACTCCTGAAGCCTAATCCCAAGTACAATACAGACTGATTGTGACATTTACTGAAGCTGATGTTTTGTAGTTTCGTGTTGAAATATAGACATATTTACAAGCCAGGCATAAGTTCATTTTCAAATTAGATCAGTTATGTTGTGTCACGGGAATTTATTTTATTTGCAAGCCAGGCATTAGTTTATTTTCAAGATAGGTATGTTATGTGGTGCCATTGAAAGTTATTTTATTAGTTGTTTATTCGTCACAGTATACTCGCTCTCACAGGAATGTGACATGTTTTCTCATACCAATCCAAGAGTCAATAGTGTTCTATTTGTACCAAAGTTCTATACTAAAGAAGGGGGATGTAGAATGATGTCATCACGTCGTCAGGTCACGTACGTGGCACACTCACACACAGCCAGGACTGCTGATATGTACACCTGTTTTCTTCCTGCATTGCTAAATAAAAACGTTTGTGATATAACGCCTTCGGTGCCGTTCTACATGAACCTTTAGCGATAGCGATACGTTTACATTCACAAATATATGGAATTAAAGTTGGACCAACAGAACATAAAATCTCCCTGTACGCCGATGATATAATTTTGTTTATGTCGAATCTAAAAAAATCAATTCCAACCTTGTTGAATTTAATAAAGAATTTTGGGGAAATATCAGGATATAAAATAAATAAAACTAAATCTTCAATATTAATGCTAAATGAGACCCAGAGAAATTACCCAGCCCCTGAGGTAAATCAATTCAATGTTGTAAATCAGTTTAAATATTTAGGAATCCAAATTGTGCCTAAGCTAGAATCAGTCGCCAGTGTCAACTATGAAGCCTTAATGTCAGATATCAATGAGTTAACTCAGAGATGGATGTCACTACCAATGTCGATGATCGGGAGAATCAATATACTTAAAAGTAATATTTTACCTAAAATACTTTATTTATTTCAATACATTCCCTTATCACCACCTTTAGATCTATTCTCAAGAATAAAAAAAAAGTTAGTGGAATTTATATGGAACAACAGGAGGGCTAGATTACGTTTGTCTTTATTATATTTACCATTTGATCGTGGAGGTCTGAAATGTCCAAATTTTATGTTGTATTATTGGTCGGCACAACTGAGGTCTATGACATATTATTTTTCATCAAATGATCTCCCTCACTGGACTGAAATGGAATCATACAATTTACCTTTACCTCTTCCCATATTCATATACTCAGACTCGGCAAAAAAATTACAAAAACAAGTTAAAAATCCATTTGTAAAGCATATGATCAAAATATGGTGTGAAGCTAAAAACTATTTAAAAGAACCACAGTTATTGTCACAATTTAGTCCAATATGGGGTAATCAATATTTTAAACCAGGGAGAGCGGACGCTGTATTTAAAGTATGGAATTTAAAAGGGATACAAAAGATTCAGGATTTATATTTGCCATGTGCAGACAACATAATGTCTTTTGAAGAGCTGAGGATCAAATTTAATCTCAATAGAACACATTTTTTTAAATATCTTCAACTTAGAAACTTTATTCGATCAAATCAAAATAAAGCTCTCACTCGACCTATTTATTCATCCTTGGAAAAAATGATGATGAAAGATAGTAAAAGAAAGGGTATTATTTCAGAGTTTTATAACTCATTGACACTATCTTCAAGTGAAAATTCACTGAAAAGATTAAACTACTGGAAAGAAGATCTGCAAATTGAAATTTCAGAGGAACAATGGGAATTGGCTTGTACAGAAGCTCAAACCAAATCAATAAATGCATGCCTTAAATTGATACATTTCAAATGGTTAATGCGGATGTATGTTACACCGGAGGAGTTAAATAGATACAACAAAAATATACCAGATACATGCACAAAATGCATGGAAAGTAAAGGAACCCTATTTCATTGTTTATGGGAATGTAGATTAATAAGAATGTTTTGGGAAGAGGTGAGGGTAACAATTGAAAAAATAATCTCAAAACAAATCATATTGAATCCTAAACTGTTTTTGTTGGGTCTGTACCCAGAAAAGCATAATTTAATAAAAGTGAAAGAACATTCATAGACCTCAGTTTGCTTAATGCCAAAAAATGTATTGCACTATTATGGAAAAAGACTCATAGACCAGATGTGACTCAGTGGTTAAGACAGATGTTAACAAACCTTCCATTAGAAAGAATAACATATATACTGAAATCAAAGGAAATTGTGTTTGAGAATATATGGAGACCTTTTATTGATTATGTAAAAAATTTAAACATAACTCTTGAAGAAGAAGGTGAATGATGTGTGTGGACCTTGTAAATTCCAAACTGGTGAACATAATATGTATACTTATGTATTGGATTGTCTAGACCAGGGGTGTCCAACCATGTGCCATGGAGAGCCAAGACCCTGCAGGTTTTCTCTTCTACCCAGTCTCTTCAGCAGGTGTTTTCACTTATCAGCAATCAGTGGGAAGAAGTTCACTGAAATCTGCTGTTGAAGACACTGGTTGGAGGTAAAACCTGCAGGGTCTTGGCTCTCCATGGCACATGGTTGGACACCCCTGGTCTAGACTAAACAGAGGAGCATTGTTGAAGACTTGATTTTGTTGGTGGTTGTTGGTGTTTTTAGGGCATTTTTTTTTTTTTGTAGTACTTTAGTGTTAGTGTTTGATTGTTTGCAAAGATGCTGGGATAGGCTCCAGCCCTCCGCGACCCAAAAAGGATTAAGCGGAAGAAGATGGATGGATGGATGTTTGTATCATGTTTGTTAAAAAAAAAAAAAAGGTTCAATAAAGATATTGTGGAGAAAAAAAAAAAAAAGTTTATCTTGGTCTCATCAGACCACAGGACATGGTTCCAGTAATCCATGTCCTTAGTCTGCTTGTCTTCAGCAAACTGTTTGTGGGCTTTCTTGTGCGTCATCTTTAAAAGGGGCTTCCTTCTGGGATGACAGCCATGCAAGCCAATTTGATGCAGTGTGCGGTGTATGGTCTGAGCACTGACAGGCTGACCTCCCCACCCCTTCAAACTCTGCAGCAATGCTGGCAACACTCATATGTCTATTTTCAAAAGACAACATCTGGATATGACGCTGAACATGTGCACTCAACTTCTTTGATAGACCATGCGAGGCCTGTTCTGAGTGGAACCTTTCCTGTTAAACCGCTGTATGGTCTTGGCCACCGTGCTGCAGCTCAGTTTCAGGGTGTTGGCAATCTTCTTATAGCCTAGGCCATCTTTATGTAGAGCAACAATTCTTTTTTTCAGATCCTCAGAGAGTTCTTTGCCATGAGGTGCCATGTTGAACTTCCAGTAACCAGTATGAGAGAGTGTGAGCGCAATAACACCAAATTTAACACACCTGCTCCCCTTTCACACCTGAGACCTTGTCACACTAACGAGTCACATGACACCAGGGAGAAAAAATGGCTAACTGGGCACAATTTGGACATTTTCACTTGGGGTGTACTCACTTTTGTTGCCAGCAGTTTAGACATTAATGGCTGTGTGTTGAGTTATTTTGAGGGGACAGCAAATTTATGCTGTTATACAAGCTGTACGCTGACTACTTTACATTGTATCAAAGTGTCATATCTTCAGTGTTGTCCCATGAAAAGCTATAATAAAATATTTACAAAAATGTGAGGGGTGTACTCACTTTTGTGAGATACTGTATTTTATTTTATTTTATTTTTTGTGACTCCCAAATACAGAAACACATTAAATTCCTATAGATCAGCTTGGTGCAGCAGGCTGAGTGAAGCATTGGCTGCACCACCATTTGATATCATTTATTCATAGCTGGCAGCGGTAACTCAAAAAGCCATTAGGAGGCATTAAAACGGAGACACCTCACATTACTCTTGCATGAATAATGAATGTTTAATAGATGCAGTGAGGTGCATGTGTAGATGTGTGTTTGGTGTTTTGTGGATTCTCAAAACATTGTTTTTCCCCCTAAAAAGGGGGTTGATTAGTGTTCTCTGCATTATTTTCAGAATGATATCTAATTTGGATTTCTGAAGGAGACACACAAGCTAAGCAGAAAGCTCCCTATGAATACATTATGGGAATATTATTTAAATTACACTTAAATAACTGTGAAGTGTGTACATACAAGGGAGTGATTATGTTCAATAGATATCCCTTTAGGCAGGTTGTGTTTGTGTGTTTACAGTTGACAGTCTGACCTCATGACTGACGGATTAATTTTCAGCATCTCGGCAATGATAACATAATAAGGTGATGATAATGGCTATGTGCAAGACTGAGTTTCAGAGTGGCGGCACCACCAAGTCTGTCCATTCAGAATGTGTGTGTGTGTGCGCGCACTTGTGTCATTGCTGGCTCCACATTGACGGCTGATGTCTTGGTGTGTGAGTCAGTCTTAGCCGCATTACTCATGTCTGCCGGCCTACCTGGCTCCAGTGGCCCCATCTCTGAAAGATGGGGAGAGGCGGAGGTGCAGATTGTCTGAAGAGTAATTCTGTATTGCTGTGAAAAGAAGAGTGGGGAAGCACTGACAAGACAGAAAAAGTGACGCTGCATAGGAAGTGAGACGTGGTCTTGACTCTCGTACATTTTGACCCAAACCTACTTGTCCTCACAGCAGTCAGCATGTTACTGCAGTTTATTTTCCATGGCCACAGTGATGCAGACCCCCTCCCTCTTTCTGTTTCAAGCAAATCAGACATTAAGTCACTTTCAGCCAGAAGCATTTCTACCAAAATAGTCTGCATGTGGCTCTGAAGTCATGGGCAGAGAGTGGATAAATGATAACAGAGAGCAGCAGCCACAAATACTGTGACAGCAGCAAGCAAGTCTGCTGTGGGACAGCCAGCCTTTGTCTGAGCAACTTAAAAGTCATCATGTTTGTGGCTGTCAGTCCTCCCCAAACAACAAGCACAATTACAGACAATAGACAGTAGGATTCACTGTGTACCTAGAATCAAGAGGAAATTATTTCTAAATACAGAACAAACTAGAGGGTACTCAACAGAGATGCAAACCCACCCCCTAAATGCCCTTTCATTTTTTGAGAGACAGTGTGACAATTTTTTGACCTTGTGACCTTGACCTTTGATCTTTTGGTCTCAAAAGCAATGGGTTTCCAGAGTGTGTCTAGGTCTACTTCAGTACCAAGTTTGGCCATTGTGTCATCAGCCGTTTATATTTCATTGCGCGGACAAACAAACATACATACAGACAGATGCACATAAAGGCCCTACCCACACAGCCAAGCTTGTCGGCATAGTTAAATATAATAATGTACCTTACACACTTTTTCTTCTTTTAGATTTGACTGGCGGTTGGTAACCAGCTTACAGGTGCATTACCGCCACATACTTTTTCTTCTTCTTTTAGATTTGATTGGCGGTTTCTTTTGCCAACAGTTTGTTATGAGCAAAATGCTCATGTTTCATACAGTTATCATCATCACTCTATATATAATTCCGCGACCCGAAAAAGATTAAGCGGAAGAAGATGGATGGATGGATGGATGGATGGATGGATGGATGGAAATCTCTGTCTGTGTGTCTGTGTGTGTGTCTGTCACAACCATAGGACTTGCTAAAAGATCATAGGATTGCCTATGATGTGCCTATGATCTCTTACATGATGTCTATATGACATCATATAGACACCATAGTATAGAGTGATTCAAGACCATCTGTGTGTGTGTCTGTGTGTGATCAAAGTCTGTTCCAGACTCGGTTTCATGACACTTTCTGTATGTTGCACTTATGTCCCCTTTGTATGATTATCCTTATTGTTATTTTTCTGCTTGTGTTTACGTTTTATTTCCTTTTCTATACTGAATTATTATTACACCTTGATTTGCCTTTTATCCAGTTTTGTTCCTTGCTGTTTACAGCTGTCAGGGGGCATGTAGCCTGGCATGGTCGTGCCCTGTCAGCTGCCTGTGTGGTTTGCCTCCTTCTCACGGCCTCAGCTGTTCCCAATTACCATTTTGATTCCCTCTATCCCCGTTCATGTGCACTCACACCTGTCACTTGTCTTGTAATTCTTATTCTTCTTCTCTTAGATTTGATTGGTGGTTGGCAACCAGCTTACAGGTGCATTACCGCCATGTACTTCACTCTATATTATCACTCCATCTGGTCAGGAGCTGTAGTCCTTACCGCCACGTACTTCACTTAGTAAGCATCACTCTATGTATAAAAT
This sequence comes from Pholidichthys leucotaenia, assembly GCA_020510985.1. Lineage (NCBI taxonomy): Eukaryota > Metazoa > Chordata > Actinopteri > Cichliformes > Pholidichthyidae > Pholidichthys > Pholidichthys leucotaenia. The sequence continues at coordinate 139,740,003 of CM035840.1, read as the reverse complement.
AAAAGTCAGAATTCTTCTCGGTTGGCAACCTTTTCTTTGCCTAGTTCACTCTATATCTTCTTCTTCTTCTTCTTTTAGATTTGATTGGCGGTTGGCAACCAGCCTACAGGTGCATTACCGCCACTGACTTGATTATCATCACTCTATATCTTTGTATAAGGAGTTCTGAACAACTGCTTATGTGTGAAAAAATTATCCGTCCATGGCTTTGTAGGCGCTCTTATAAGGAGTTTTGAACAATCGTCTTCTTCTTCTTCAAACAGTGAGATTTCCATGTCTGCATGATGTCTATAACACTATCTGGTCCCACTGGCGGTTGGCCACCACACACTCTATATCTTGTCTTGTAATTGGTTTGTTCCCTATTTAAGGGAGATTATGTTTCATGTTTGTTGTCGCTGCCTTGCCTCTGCAAGGAATTATCATCCTTGTCTCCGCCAGAGCTCTATCTCGCTCTGACGTGCCTCATTTGTAAGTTTACTCCTCATTGTTATTTTCACAAACTCAAAGTCCAGCGCCTGGGTTGTTTCTCTCTGTGCACCATGTAGAGGCACACATGACAGTTATCAATGTGTGACAAAATGCATTGCACTTGGTTGGTTACGTTCTCCAGAAGTGGGAAGTAACGAAGTAAAGATATTTTGTTCCTGTACTTAAGTAGATTTTTCAGGTATCTGTACTTTACTTGAGTAATTTTTTAGCTCATTCCGGTGAAGTTGAAAGGAGCAAAAGCGATGACGCGGCATCCATTGTCTGTTTGTCTGTCCCCATCCACGTTTCACAGGAATCACTACAGCGTATACATCCTGGTCAATAGACCTGGGCATTTATGATTTCACAAAAAACACTACCCCTCCCAGCACATTAAAGTAGCAGGCATACTTTTATTATTATTATTATTATTATTATTATTATTATTATTATTATTATTATTATTCACTAATTTATTGTGCTATGTGTAGTGTCGGGTTTTGGCACCTTATTATGAAGTGCGGTTTAGTGACGTGCACTTCCTGTCACATCACTGCATCGCCCTATAAATACCAGAGGACGTCCATCTTAGGGCCTCTTTGCTGGATGCCTCTGCTGGTGCATACCATGTCACTGCTTGTACATAGTTCATCTAATAAAGCTGTGTTCGCCAACCATCATCCTGCCTCATCCTTCACCCAGGAATTTCCATACATAACATTTGGCAGTCGATGATTAACCCATGGAGGCGTGCATCACCCGCTTTGTTCCTTTCTTGAGCTCCTGGGCAAACCACAGGTTTTGTGGCTGCATTGGTGGGAGGTCTATCAGACGTATGTTACGGCGCTGGGCCACGGGGAACTCAATAAGGTGAGAGAGCAGGCGCTTCTCATTAACAACCTGGGTATGGAGGGCTGGAGGGTCCTGCAGATGCTCGTTACAGTGGACTCATGTGAGAACATTGTGAAGCTGCTAGCTAAATGTTTCTCCACCCCAGACAATGTGACTGTCCGGAGGATTCGTTTTCGGCAGCGATATCAGCGGGTAGGTGAGTCTATCTGCCAATATGTCATTGACTTGAAGCAGCTAGCCAGCGAGCATTGTTTTGGACTGCTTGAAGATGAAATGGTACGTGATCAACTAGCAGAACACCGTGTAATGCTGAGCTACGTGCTGGGCTATTAATGATGCCTAATGACTTAACATTAGCTAAAGCAATGGAGCTAGCTCTCTGGTAGGAAGCTGCTGTTAAGCTAGCTGTTGAGCTAAATTGGCACCAGTCACAAAAACAGCCAGAGCTGCTTGCCTTAGCTAATGTTGCAGACCCTGATAGTGAGGATAGCGCGGATGAAGATTTTTGAGAAGTCAGTGCTGCCAGCCAAAGGTCTGGCCCGGGGAACTCCCGTTGCAGGGGTTGTGGATCTGTGACACACCGCCATAAAGCTAAGAATTGCCCGGCTAGAGAAAAACATGGTAGATGTGGATGCTGGAATCATTATACCAGGGTGTGCCATTTGTTTTACCCGGAGAACCAACGGGAGAAATCACCCTGCTCACCCCCGACGGACTCTGGGAGCGAACAGTACGAAGAGCTAATGGATGCCATGGCGGTCAAGTCGACCAGTGTTCGTCCAGGGTTGGTACCCATGCTGATGAGCGACACCATGCTAGTCCCAGATGCCTCCGGTGCTTGGCCACGGTTGACTGGGGGGTCTGCAGCTACAACGGTGAACACTACAACATTTATAGAAGAGGATGGGGCCAGACCGTCGAGCATCGAATTACCGTATGCTCAGCAGCAACACATCGGGCTGAGTAAAATTCCACTTCAGGTTATGGACTTGGTGCGGGTTCAGGGTGAAAGACGTCCACAGCGAAGATGGGCCAAATGACAGCCAGCAAAACATTGAGGGTGTCTGCACATAGTGGCTGAGCTGGGTGCAGCGTGCTTCAGGATATCTGACGGCTCGTCGAGGCACGCCAATCAGCTTCGGCGTGTCTGGGGAGATGCTCCAGGTGGCGAGTCTGGATGGGAGTCGATGATGGTGGTGCGGGATCCAGGCTTCGCCATCCAGAAGATCGACCATTGCTCCGGGGGTCTGTGGTCTCCAGGGGCGCGCCTGCTGAGGGGCTTCCCTGGACCCCCCCATGCAAGTTCCAGTTTTTTCACCTGAATGACTGTGCGGTAGCACTTTATTTATAGTTCTGATGTTTTAATGTTTTGCATGTTATGTTACGGGGGTTATATGTATGTGCTTTTGTGTTTTAGTTTAGGAGCACGGCTGTGATTTTAGTTTCAAATAAAGACTTAGTTTACCAGTGGCAGAATAATCCACTGTGCCATGCGGGCTGCACGGTAGTCCACCCATCTGCCCTATTTTAGGTTATGTTGTGTGAATGTGTTAGGCCATTTGGTACCTTAGTTTTCATTATTTTAGTGCGTAATTCGGGTCCCAAATTTGGGGAGGTTTTCAGTTGTGTGCATGGTTTTGGACATTTCTAAGTGGGTGGGGTGGGGGGGGTTGAATGTGGTGTTGGGTTCCGGCACTTTATTGTGAAGTGTGGTGTAGTGACGTGCACTTCCTGTCACTTCACTGCACCGCCCTATAAATACCAGAGGACATCCATCTTAGGGCCTCTTTGCCAGATGCCTCTGCTGGTGCATACTGTGTCACTGCTTGTACATAGTTCATCTAATAAAGCTGTGTTCACCAACCATCATCCTGCCTCATCTTTCACCTAGGTATTTCCATACATAACACTATGTAGTAAGCATCAGCAAATAAATCTTTCTTAAATCTAATTTGTTTGCTGTTGTTGAACATAATAGATGTTCAAACTCTGTACATTGATTAGAATGACTGAAAGAGAATGACTGGGGAGATAAATGACATCCCTGTCCCTTTTTTATTAATATTAGGCAGGGTAGAGTGTCTTGGCCTGTCCTTGCCACTGATAATACCTGTATCTGCCAAGAATGTGTCGCTAGTCCAGCAAAAGCTAGCGGTACTCAAATACTTTGCAAGCAGTTTCATGAAATGGTCAGTCAGAAAGCAACTCATACCGGCTCAGACGTCGCCCGGGTTAACGAGGTCAGGAGTTCCTGGCAGCTGAAGGCGAAGGACAGAGCTGCGTGGAGGAATCTGATCAGATCTAAATGAAACAGTCATTGTTGCCCTCGACAGACTGCTATGATGATGATGATGATGATAATTTCAATATTATACCATGCCATGTGGTTGAGTTAGCTTTGCACAAAAACAGCTGGCAGAAATGTTCTTCAAAGAGCTACTTTTTACTTTTATACTTTAAGTACTTTTCAGAGCCTGTAGTTTTTAACTTTTGCTTTAGTAAAAAAGTTGAATCAGTACTTCCACTTTACCAAAGTATTTTGTAACATAAGTACTTCTACTTAAGTAATTAATGTGTGCACTTCTGACACATTTGCTTTTTTCTGCTTTCAGAGAGATGAGGCAATGTTGAAAGTTGGGTCAGCGCTGCAGTACCACATCCACCTGAAGGACTTTCTTCTTCTGTGGTGGTCCAGAATGTGGTTTTCAGTGGTGCAGATGCTGAGATATGGGATATTCACTGTGTGCTGTGTTGCTGACTACAGTAGCGGGAGCAGTGTTGACATGCTGATGGGGTCTGGACCGGGGTAGAGTGCTGATGGGGCTGATGTGGGAGAGAGAGGGAGAGAGTGAGAGTCACAGTTTGTTTCACTATTAGACAAAGACAGATGTCAGCACCAGCAGTTGCTTTAGTCAGCACTTTGATCACACATACACATGCCCATTCATTGTGGTAGGGGACATGCTCACACAAACGGTACGTATGGAGGGGAAGTGAACCCTCTCTCATTCTCAGTTTGTTTTGTGCCAGAAAACAAAGGCCATAAGCGAAACCCAAGGATAGCTGTTGTGCATCCAATCTGCCCCTGGCTCTACTGGTGGAACAAAACTATCGATCGCCTTTCACGTTCCTGTCTGGGGGGCAAAGTGGAGCCGCTGAGTTTGACATGAAGCAAGCAGTAGGTGGCAGCAGTAAATTACACAACACCTGCATGAGTAATCACGAGTGTCTGCACAAATCCAAATCGGTCATCATCAAAAACACTCCTGCTTGTGCACTGATGGAAATTATATTGTACTCACTCCTGTGGTTTACTGAAATCAGCCAGGTGGATGTGTGACTGTCACTATGACCTGTCTGTGTGTGCATGCTTTGCTGCTGTTCCTATCAAAGCCTCTAGACTCCAAAGCTGACTCGTCTTTTTCCAGTGATTGGCCAGTCTAGACACCCCCTCTTGTTTTGCTGTAATGCTACAGGGTGTAACACACAGGTGGCCATGGCAGCACTGACTGCATTAAGCTGGATTACCTGAGGCCTGCTGAGCCTCTGAGCCAATAAGGGATGCCTCCCCTGTGCACACACATACACACGACTGCTGCTTTAGAAGATGAACTAATGGTTTCCCTGTGTTCATTATTCAGCTCATTTCTCTGTGGTGAGCTCTAACTTATGTACAACATGAAGAGCAACTCATAAATGTGCTCATGGCTGCACGAGGGCAACAGCAGGAAGAGAATATTGGACACACATGTTGGTATCATGGGCTTTGCTGGCTGGCACAGAGTAGAGGAAGGGGAACTACCTCAGCCTGCCCGGACTTGCAGTGCACAGAGCCCCTCTCTCTTTGCCCGCTTGCGTGAGAGATGGATTGGGATGAGAGAGAGGTTAGAGAGGGGAAATGAGACGAAGAGGAATAGTAGGACAAGTGGGCTGCCAGACTACAGGGTTATATAAGGACAAGAGTTTTCCATGGGAAAAAAGGCCAAAAAATGTTGCTTTGGAGGCAGTCATCCTCAGTGACGCGTGGAAAAGTGCGGGAATGCTGTGCTGACGCAACTTTCAAGCAGCAAATGTGTCTAATGACTGTGTGTTAGAGATTTAAAGAAAGAAGCAGCAAATAAAGAAGAAAGGGAATGCTCCATGAAAATATGTGCGTGTGCATGTGCGAGTGAGTCCACTTAGGATGTGAGTGAGTGGAAAAGAGGAGGGAGAGTGGCGTAGATTGCTGACGTAAAGGTTCCTAAATGTTTCCATGTAGAAGGTCTCCACCAGGCGCCTGGCAGGCCCTCAGCACACGTCTGGTACCCATCAGCCACTGAGAGGGAGGTAACATACTCTGACCAGTGCAGACACACACATGCAGGCTTAAACAGATGCAATAGATGTAAATGCACAGGCTGTGTGCTGATATTTAATTCAATATGCATACATCAGTATGACTGTTATCGAAAACATTCATCAGTAACACACATATATAAACTGTATATATAAAAATACATCAAGAGCACTTCCTGGCGCCTGGGGCCCGGGGGATGGCGTTGGCCACGCTGGGGGGTTGGCGGGCCTGGGGATGTGGGCCCACCTGTTTAGGCACTTTTCCATTAGCCCCACTCGGCCCCGATTGGAAAACACGACTCGATTCACAACGACTCGTTTCGGCTTCGATTGCGTTTCGACATTACTGCTCACACGCCTGCGGTGGGTGGGATTTCTTGAACAGCAAGGCGGCGCCACACTCTCGTGACGTGAAGCACGTGACCGAATCCTCCACAACAAAGAAAATGGCTGATTACGAGGGGAGGATTTTCATTTTTCTCGCTCTGTGGCTTTTTATGACAATGAAGGCCAGACAATTTAACCAGAGAAGACGACGTGCATTGAGACGACGTGCGTTGAGACAAAGGGTGGAGGAAGGGTACAGGAGGCTCTCAGCTGCCGTAGCGGAATATGAAGCCGCAACTGTGAGGTTAAATGCTCCGTGAAGAACTTCTAAATATCAGGACTTTCACCCCCACGGACCTCCTCCCAGTTTTTCTAGCCCCTGCCGCCGATCTGGTTTATTGTTTGGCTCGGAAAGTGAGACGGCGGAAGAGAGGAAGACGAGCGGGCGCTCTCGTACGACTTCGCAGGAGAGGCTTGCGAACGGCGCTGCCTGGCATATTTCTGTCCAATACCAACTCTCTCTCTAACAAGGTAGATGAACTGAGACTGCTGATGCGTTTTAAGGACCTCGCCTCCTCAGCTGTCCTCTGCTTTACTGAGACCTGGCTCCGGGAAAATATACCGGACAGCGCGCTGCGCCTCGACGGCTTTCAGCTCTTCCGTGCTGATCGTGACACAGAGCTTTCCGGCAAGACCACAGGAGGCGGTGTCTGCTTCTACATCAACTGCAGCTGGTGCTCTGATGTAACGGTAATTTCCAAACACTGTTCTCCTGCCTTGGAATTTCTTGTTATCAATTGCAAGCCCTTCTATTCCCCGCGGGAGTTTGCTTCTTTCATAATGATCGCTGTATACGCCCCTCCCGACGCGGACACGCGCGAAGCTCAGCGCGTGCTCGCGGATCACATTCAACATACAGAGCGGAGTTTTCCAGACTCGCTGATTATTGTGGCTGGCGACTTTAATCAGTGCAATCTGAGCCACGATCTCCCCCGCTACAAACAGTTTATTAAATGCCCCACCAGAGGATTAAACACACTGGATCACTGTTACACCACAGTGAAAGACGCATATCGCGCTGTCCCTCGAGCTGCGCTGGGATTATCTGATCACGTGATGGTTCACCTCATTCCCACATACAGACAGAGATTGAAGCTCACTAAACCTGTTGTGAGCACTACGAAGATACGGACCAGTGATGCTGAGGAGAAGCTGGAAACGTGCATGGAAATATCTGACTGGGGCATGCTTAAAGGAGCCACGCATGATCTGGATGAGTACACGGACACTGTGAACTCATATATCCACTTTTGTGAAGAGAACATTCTTCCATCACGCACCAGGGTGAGTTACTCTAATGACAAACCCTGGTTCACAGCTAAGCTCAGACAGATCAGGAAGGAGAAGGAAGCAGCGCTGAAAAGTGGAGACAGGGACTGCTACAGGGAGGTTAAATACCGGTTTAACAGAGAGCTGAAGAGGGCTAAATCTCTATACTCAGAGAGACTCCAGCAGCAGTTCACTGCTAATGATTCGGCTTCCGTGTGGAGAGGACTGAGGCAAATCACCAACTATCGACCTAAGGCTCCTAAAGGTCAGGATGACAAAGCCCTTTGTCAAAGACTGTCCCAACACTATGCCCGTTTTGACACCTCGTCATCTGTGTCCAACTCCCCCCCTCCCTCCAGCTCCACAGCCTCCACATTCGCTACTTCATTTAAGGCACCCCCCCCTCCCCCCCCCCCTCCCCTTATCATCAGTGAGCAGGATGTGCTCAAACAGTTCTCCAGACTGAACCCGCGCAAGGCCCCCGGCCCAGACGGCGTGTCTCCCTCCACCCTGAGACTCTGTGCGAAACAGCTGGCTCCTGTATTCACAGACATTTTTAACACCTCCCTTAAGTTATGCCACGTGCCGTCCTGCCTCAAATCCTCCACCATAATCCCTGTCCCCAAGAAGCCACGGATCACTGGACTTAATGACTACAGACCTGTAGCGCTCACCTCTGTAGTCATGAAGTCCTTTGAGCGCCTGGTCCTGTCCCACCTCAAGTCCATCACCACCCCTCTCCTGGACCCGCTGCAGTTTGCCTACCGAGCCAACAGGTCTGTAGACGATGCAGTCAACCTGGCCCTCCACTCCATCCTGCAGCACCTGGACTCCCCGGGAACCTACGCCAGGATCCTGTTTGTGGACTTCAGCTCCGCATTCAACACCATCCGCCCCGCTCTGCTCCGGGACAAGCTGTCCCTGCTCAACGTGCCTGACTTCCTCTGCAGGTGGATCATCGACTTCCTGACGGACCGGAGGCAGCATGTGCGGCTGGGAAAGACTGTCTCAGACTATACTAGCATCAGCACCGGATCACCCCAGGGCTGTGTACTTTCCCCCCTACTCTTCTCCCTTTACACCAACTCCTGCACCTCCAGCCACCAGTCTGTCAAGTTGATCAAGTTTGCGGACGACACCACCCTCATCGGGCTCATCTCCAACGGCGACGAGTCCGCCTACAGGAGAGAGGTGGCCCAGCTGGCGTCCTGGTGCAGCAATAACAACCTGCAGCTGAACGCTCTGAAGACAGTGGAGATGATTGTAGACTTCAGGAAAGTCACTACTCCTCTGCCCCCCCTCACCCTCTCAGGCTCTCCCATCACCACTGCTGATTCCTTCCGCTTCCTAGGCACTACCATCACCAGGGACCTCAAATGGGAGCTGACCATCAGCTCACTCATCAAAAAAGCCCAGCAGAGGATGTTCTTCCTGCGGCAGCTGAGGAAGCTCAAGCTACCCACCAAGATGTTAGTGCAGTTCTACACAGCCATCATCGAGTCCATCCTCACCACCTCCATAACCGTGTGGTACGCAGGAGCCACTGCCAGGGACAGACTAAGGCTGCAGCGCGTCATGCGCACTGCTGAGAAGGTGATCGGCTGCAAGCTCCCATCTCTCCAGGATCTGTACATCTCCAGGACCCGGAGGCGTGCTGGCCGGATCATAGCCGATCCCTCACACCCTGGTCACGTACTGTTTGCCCCCCTCCCCTCTGGTAGAAGACTTCGGTCCATCCAGACTAAAACCTCCCGTCACATGAACAGCTTCTTCCCCTCTGCCATTAGACTGCTGAACACTAAGTGACTTATTGACTCTCGTGCACCATGTACAGCAGCTCAACCAGACTCATGTCAATCATCACTGTTTTCTTCCTGCATTACCGACTGCACTATATAGTTCTCCACAGTATCTGCTGCTGGCTAATATATATTTTAACTGTTGACCAGTATCACTTAATCTTATCCTACACTTTATTACATGTATAGTTTATTTCTCTTATCTTATCATGTTTAATGTTGCAGCATTGTACCGAGACAAATTCCTAGTTTGTGTACTACATGAACAATGGCAATAAACCTGATTCTGATTCTGATTCTGACACATGAGGGAGCGTATGTTGGTAAGCTAACACATGCTAATGCTTGCAAATGTCATTTTATAGTCATGTCAGTTTTGTGTACAGCATTTTTATGTCGCCAGGTTATTGGTATTAAATGCATTACATTATGTATGCTGTGTGTGTGTGTTTCAGTTGGCTGCTTCGTTGAAAAATAATCGCTGCAGACCGTCGGTGTGGACAGTAAACCGTGCCTCGCAGTGGTGGGAGGATATTGTTCCCAGCTTCTCAAACACGGAGTGGTTGCAGAACTTCCGGATGTCCGAGGAGACTTTTACCTACCTGTGGCACAAATTGCATCCACGCATGGAGCGTCAAGATACAACATTCCGCCTATGTGTGCCTGTGAGGAAGAGAGTGGCCATTGCACTGTGGAAGCTTGCTACCGGTTCAGAGTACCGCACTATTGGCCATCTGTTTGGGGTCAGCATCACAACGGTGTGCAGGTGTGTGCAGGATTTTTGTGAAGCAGCAGAGTCATTGCTGGTTCCAGAACAACTCCGTTTTCCTGATGAAGGGAGGTTCACGGAAATGTCGGCCTACATGGAGAATCGGTGGGGGCTTCCATTGTGTGTTGGTGCCATCGATGGCTCCCACATACCCATCATAGCACCACAACAATTTCACACCGACTACTTTAATCGTAAAGGCTGGCACTCCATAATCCTTCAAAGTGTTGTTGATGGAAAGGGGTTGTTAACCACCGCAGCCACCATGCAGCCGTGCGGGCTGCACGGTGGCGCAGTGGTTAGCACTGCGGCAGCACAGTTTACCCTTGGCCGGGGGATTGTGGGGATGGTGGGATCGTGGGTTCGATCCCAGCCCCCGACCAACAGTGATCTGTGTGGAGTTTGCATGTTCTCCCCGTGTTGCGTGGGTTTACTCCGGGATTTCTCCGGTTTCCTCCCACATGCCAAAAACATGCATGTTAGGTTAATTGGCTGTTCTAAATTGTCCCTAGATATTTGTTTCCTATAGGCCCTTAGAATAGAGGGTTAGTATTAATGAAAGCGCTTTGAGTGGTCTTTGTGACTAGAAAAGCGCTATATAAGTGCAGGTTAGTTAGTTAGTTAGTTAGTTGTTCTGGAATGTGTTTGCTGGGCTGCCAGGGAGCATGCATGATGCTAGGGTGCTGAGACTGTCTACACTGTGGGATTTAGCCAGTCGGGGAAACCTCTTCCCACCTCACATCAGGAACATTGGTGCGGTACGTGCGGGCTACTACATACTCGGAGACTCTGCATATCCATTGCAAAACTGGCTGTTGAAAGCATTCCATGACACCGGACGACTGACTGAAGAACAGCACACGTTCAACCAGACCATCAGTCGAGTACGGGTGGTTGTGGAAAATGCTTTCAGCAGGCTAAAGGGAAGGTGGCGCTGCCTTCTGAAATGGAATGACTGTGACATGAAACTGGTGAAATCTATGGTGCTGACTTGTTGTGCTCTGCATAATCTGTATGAGAGTCATGGAGAGACGTTTGACACTACATTGGATGATGCAGTAGATGAACCAGTGGTGGCAGCGGCCCAGGGAGCAGAGGAGCAGGGTGGCGATATACGAGATGCTGTGATGCAGTACTTGTGTAGCAATAGGTAGAAATTTAATTTCATCCATATTTATGTGCATACATATGTAAAACATCTGTGTTTTGTAAATAAAATGTTGTGCCTTTTCCATCTACATGTCCTCTGTTGTTCATAACGCTTATCTGTTAAGGTACGGGTAATTACATGCAGAAACACCGCACAGGCCATGTTCAAAAAATGCAGCTAGACAAGCCACTTTTGCTTTGGTGGAAATGCAAATTGAACTATAAATCATGTGGTGCAACATGTCATATTCCCATGTAATGTTATCCCACTTTTACTTACAAAATGATTTTTAATATTTTTGAAAAGCTAATATAAATTTAGCACAACTTGTTGGTAACAACAGTTGTGGTACGGTGAATTACATGCAGAAACACCGCACAGGCCATGTTCAAAAAATGCAGCTAGACAAGCCACTTTTGCCTTGGTGGAAATGAAAATTGAACTATAAATCATGTGGTGATACATGTCATATTCCCATGTAATAGTATCCCACTTTTACTTACAAAATGATTTTTAATACTTTTGAAAAGCTAATATAAATTTAGCAAATCTTGTTGGTAACAATAATGTGTGCAACAAAAACACAGTTGTGTATCCTTCTCCGATGTGTCTACTGTTATTAGTGGCAACTTTTTGCTAGATGCTAGATTCCTTCTTATTTAATGAAATTTTGAATGGTGATGCAACATTCAGTTTACAAGTACTTACCTTTATCAGGGTCTACTGTTGAAGTTAAAGTACACCTGTACAAATGCTAACATAAAAACTGTTCCCGATCGAGAGAAATGGATTCAGCGGTGCAAATTTGTTTAAAATTTAAAAAAATACATAAACAACTTACCAAGACATTATGTTTTGTTGTGTTGTTAAAAATTAAATTACCATTAGAATGCTATACACCTGACCTGATGAACAGCAGCATGTGGACTGAACAGAGAATGGAATGTGTATGTAATTATTGGCTTTTCTCATACGGTGTCATAACAGACAAACCAGACTTTTGATGCAAACACTACCATTTTATTACAGAAGCAAAATTTACAAACAAACAAACAGACTGGGCGTGGGGAGACATGGTTACATACGCCGACTGCTAAGTGCATCAACAAGCCTGCCAAATTGGGTCATGAAATCTCGGTTGAATGTAGCCATCTCTGTGAGCTCTTCCCTTCGTAAGGCAACGTCCTGCTCCTGGGCTTCACGCGCATCTGCCCGCACATCTGCGGCCACCTGTCGCAAATGCTGCATGTATTCTTGATGGTGTTGTTTGTGCTCCTCATGGTGCCGTTCCAGGAGCCGCATCTCATCACCATGCATTTGGACCATCGCTGATGTAAGGTCAGCGATGGAGTTGTCCCTTTTCCTCTTGGCTATATGGAAAGACAGAAAGGCATGGTTGTTAAAGCTGGATCACAACATATATTATGGAATTACACTGGTGAAAGCCAGTGGTGGGATGTCACTATTATATTATGCTTCATTGCTGTATATAAGCTGAACTGTCATGTTGCTGCCCCTCAGTAGAGCGGATTTTGCAACCCCCAGGGTGCTGGGATAGGCTGCAGCCCCCCTGCAACCTAAAAAGGATTAAGATTAAGAAGATGGATGGATGGATGGGTTATGTTTAAAATATTTGCTTGTATTGTGGCCTCAGAAATCTGAATGGGTTAATACAGTCAGCTGACGTGAAGCATTTCGATGAAGCATGTTGATTTCAACGGCAGTTCATGAGCTTTATCTGTTTTTCTAAAACAGGAGTTACAACAGTACTTCCATCACCACACCTAAAAATGGGACCGGGTTGTGGACCACCGATAAGTGAAGACCCAAGAATCCCCTTTTTGTACATGTACAAAGACATTTTAAATTCATTAATATGCAGCTATAGGAAATTACATTAATCAATTTTGGACCCTGGAGTCCGCTAGACCTGTATCCACAAAAAAAAAACGGGTGGTTATTGTGCCTTACCAGCACTTGAACGTGACGCCCAAGATGCTGATGGAGCTGGTGATGTGGCTGACATCGGTGTCAGCTTCTGGCGCTCCGGCAGACGCAGGAGAGTCCGGTGGGTCCATGTCGACTGAGGTGGACCCCTGTGATATGAACTGTGATTCTAGAAAGAAAATGCACGCAATGTAAACCTCATCACCAAAGTGCAACATGTACACAAAACTCAAAAGTTTTTAACCAGAATACAATAAGCATACTTCAGCGTTTTGTTCGCGCGAATACTTAACACAAAGCAAGCGTGAATCAGCAGTTGGCTGCAAAACAATAGGTAGCTAGCTAGCTATTAGCTGGCTAGCAATCCTCAGTAACAACCATTACCCACAATCTAACAACCTTCCTATTACTTAAAAACAGTGAGCTTGCCACCGAAAGGATAAATTGGCGAAAAGACGCGCAATATCAAAACAACACTCACCATCCATGGTTTCCAATGGCGTGACTGTGGCTGTGTCGAGCCCAGTGTCTCTGCCATTGCTAGCAGGCCTATGTCCATAGATCGCGTCCATCTGCTCCAACCACTTCCATTCCTTCGGATTTGCTCCACTTCGACCGTTGTGGTCCTTCACTGCTCGGTAATCGCTTTTCATTTTTTTCAGTTTTTCCCGACACTGTTTGGCAGTACGGATGTGCCCTTATAAAGCCATGTACTCTGAGACTTGCTGGTATATTTTTTCATTGCGCGTAGCTCCGTCCAACTCACGCTGGATGTGATTGTCGGCTAATATACACAGAAAACTCCGCACCTCCTCGTTTGACCAGGGGATACCCTTGCGAGAAGCCATCTTTATACTGAAAATACTGTAGTAAAGCCGCCCACTGTGTTTACTGGCTGAACAACTTTACAAATGGCGGTCGTGTAGATTCATCAGAAGAGGTCGCTTTCGTGACGTTACGACCTGACCAATCAGCGGCGACCAGTCTGTTGATATCACATCACGGCCCGACTCAGCTCGGTTGTACCCTGCCCTCGATCAGGTACGAAAATAGCGCCTGCTAACGGGTGCTGGGGCTTATGGAAAATGCTCAAACGTGGGCTGAGTGGTGCCGTGTTGGGCTAAGCGGGGCTAGTGGAAAAGGCCCTCTGGTGGCCTGGCCTCCCTCAGCCATCCCTCCTGGGGCAGATGTCTGGCTTTCCTTGTTGACCTCAGGCATTTGTGCCATATGGGGGTTGGTGGCACTGCCTTGCCTGCTCGGGGTTTCCGGGGGGGGGGGGGGGGGTGCTGCGATCGGCCGCCCTCTTTGTATGTTTCCTGACAAACCACTCACATGCACACACTTATTTTGCGCGTGCTCTCATATACACGGACACGGACACACACGCACAGATGTCTCCCTTTTAACAGGTACGGATACCAGATTCATGTTGAGACTTCTTCTGTGGAAGAAGCAGTCTGTCTTCTGTTTGTTTTAGTTGTTGGTTTGTTTGTCTTTTTGTCTGTTCCTCTCCCTTTTCTTTCCCCCTCCCCACACTTCCTTTCCCCATTCCCTATCCTGTTGGGTCCTTCATGGGTAAAATAGTTTAAATAAAGTATTAGGTTATTACAGGAGTTTACAACAATATACAGTACATAGATAGGTACTGTATAAAGCTCCTTTTGGCAAAGTGTCAAAACTGTCATAAATTGCCTCTCTGGGCAGAGAAACGAGAACCATGTGCTGAACTGTCGTTAGTGGAATTTATTACAAAAACAACAAATATAAAGTAAAACAAGATGCTCAAAACACAAAGTACAACAAGGGAGAAAAACTTACGAGTATTATGCGCCAGAGCGACGCAGGGCTCTGGTGGAGACAAGGAGAATATCCAAGACAGTGGCAAAGATGGAATGAAAATAAAGCCCTTAGGGATCAGAACCCAATAATATAATTAACAACAGGCGTGGGTACCTGAATGGGCAGGAGAGAGCGATGATACATAATTGAGATCAGCTGAGGCAGTGAGAGGGAGGCAACCAACACTGACAGCTGACAGGGCACACCCACACGAAGCTTCATGCCCCTGACAGCTGTCAACAGTAAAAAGGACCATACTATGGATATAAAGAATAAAATACCATACCAAAGTATAATTATAAATAAGTACAAAAAATAAAAATATGGCACTAACACAAACAGAAAGATGGCAAGCAGAACATTAAAACATAACCCCAAAAAGGCATAAATTACAACAGATAAGTAAATAAGCAGAAAAAGCCAAGAGACCGAGTCTGGCGGAAATCTCCAGCACTCGGCTCATGACACAAAGTAAATCTGTTTTGGCACAATAATGGTAGCAGATTTCTGTTCTGCTCACTTAGCTGCCTAACAGGACAAGGGGGGAAGAAAAGAATCAAGAACTCTTTATTACCTCCCAAGGGAGGACGGAGGTAATGTTTTTGGTAGCGTTGGTTTGTCTAAATTGTTTGTTGGTTGCTTGGTTTCTGTTAGCAACATAACTCAAAAAGTTATGAACCAATTTTGATGAAATTTTCAGGAAAGGTGTGTAATGGCAAGGGAAATAGGTGATTAGATTTTGGTGGTAATTTGGATTACAATGTAGGAGCAGGAATTTTTTAAATATTATTTTATATATTAATCTGGCGCTTTTTATGTACTGCCCCTTTAAGACGTGTCCACTCAGTTACATGCATGGTCACGCCATAGAGCTACAGGCCTCGGCAACCCAGAAACCAAACACTGCAGAAAAAGTATTAGGGGGCATGTCCACCAAACTCATTTTTCCTGTTGTGGGTGACTATTTTCTATTCATTCTCAATGTAGTCCAGCGTCTACAGCGCTGAGTGCCCTCGGCGCTGAAATGCTTGAGCGGTGGCTGCTTTTTGTCGCAATGCTCAGGGCTGAAAAAAGTCCAATTTGTCAGACTACTGTACAGCTACGCTCATCAGTGTCAGACCTTTCTAAGCAGCCAGTCAGAATTAAAGAAGGGTGGGACATAGGACACCAGTACAGGAAGACGAGAATGGTAAGTGACAGACGGTGGCATGGCTGAACTTTGCTGCATCAAACAACCCAGTACTGTCATGATGGCCGCTAGGCCATCATCATTATCATCATCTTCAGCTGTGCTCACTCCAGCAGGTGGCAATCAGCGGGCTTTAAAAGCTCGACCCGTGGACTCCTCGACACGGAGTCGTCTGTCATCTTTACCACGTAATGCGCCGAGATCTCGACCACAAGTCAAGAAGCGCACGCCAAGCCAAGCCAAGCCAAGTAAGCAATCCCAGCACTCAACCTCTTCTAGTTCTCTCCCCTGTGCACAGGTGGACCCCCCAAGCGGCGGACAATCCTCTTCAGTCGACGGGGCGCTATCCCCTCCGCCTCGGAGTTCCTCCTCACCCCCGCTACACCGGGCACCACCAGCACTACAACTCATGGGCACAAGGAGCCAGCAAGACTTACACTGTGGGACCTACAAGTAAGCATCACCAGCACAAAGTCTCTATCGCTATTGAGCAGCAGTAATCATTTGTGCTTGTATGTTCCAGGGTTGCCAGGTTGCCACAAGACGTGCTCAGCTCCAGTGACCAGACGACCACACACTCATCCATTCACACACTACACTCTCACTTTATTAATAAAAGATAATTGTCTGTTATCAACTCGTGTCAGCGTCTGTCTCCTGGGTCACTAACCATGTCAGTACAACTCCGTCAAGATGACCCAGCAGACAGCGCGCTGTCGCGTCGCTTAAACACTCTCAGCGCCCGAGTTGATATGATTTCCCACCAACAGACGGTAATTCTAAACCAATTAACACAAGTTAACAGCCGGCTGGACCGCCTGGAAGGACATCAGGCGTTCCCCCCGGCCAGTGGGGCGTCTTCTGCTTCTCGCAGCTGCCGCTACTAGCCAGACAAACCCACCGTCTGCACATCGCCTCACTCCCGTGCCAACCCCTGCCCATTTTAATGGAAAACTCGGGGAGGCACGAGGGATTTTGTTGCAGTGTGAGTCAGTGTTTCTCCGCGTCCCGGGGGACTTTGCCACGGATTTAAACAAAATTGGATATATTATCAACCTATTGGGGGGTAGAGCTTTAGATTGGGCTTATACCATCATGGCCAAACCAAGCTATCCACTTTTGACTTACCAGCAGTTCGTGGCAGAGTTCATGGAAGTATTTGATCATGTAGACCGGGGCGCGGTGCTAACCGAACGGCTGCTAAGCCTCCAGCAGGGCAGCAGGTCTGCCGCCGATTATTCTGTTGACTTCCGGGTATTAGCTGCTGAAGTTGGGTGGGGGGAACCAGCACTCTGTGGAATCTTCCTCCGCAGCGTTAGCCCTGAGTTAAAGGATGAGCTAGCGGCACGGGACAAACCAGACAGGTTAGGGAAGTTAATCTCCCTCACCATCAGCTTAGATAGTAGGCTAAGGGAGCGAGCGGCTGAACGGCAAACAGCTTCCCGTTCAAGTAAACCCTGCCCTTGCTCAGTTAGGCCCTCCCTCCTTGCTCTACCCTCGTCAGAGGAACTTCCGGAGCAGGAGGACATGATTGTGGGGCAATCGGGAATTACAGCGGCTGAAAGACAGCGCCGCAGGGAGCAGGGGTTGTGTTTCTACTGTGGTAACGGGTCACATGGGGTGGCTGAATGCCCGAGCTGGTTAAGGGGAGGTCCACGGATCACAGTAGGGGGATTCGCGGACAAAGATCAGGAAAAACCCCTCACCAGTTGCCACATCCCCATTAGGCTACTCCACAGGCACAAGGAACACACCACACACGCCTTAGTTGACTCTGGAGCTGAGCAGAATTTCATCTCCAGAGACCTGGCAACCCTGATGGGCCTCAGCTGTCAGCCCTTACCCCCCCTGTCAATCTTGTCACCCTGTCCAAGGCGTCATTGACATCAGTGTCCCACCAGACGGCCCCTGTGTCCATAATAGTCTCTGGGAATCACCGTGAGGAAATACGGTTCCTAATTCTGCCCATTTCCTCTTCACCCGTCATCCTGGGGTATCCTTGGCTGCGGCTACACAACCCCACTTTTGACTGGCAGGGTGGGAGAATCACGGCTTGGAGCTCGTTTTGCCTGAGTGCCTGCCTCCAATTGGTGGCGTGTGCCCCCTCGGTTCCGATGCCTCCACCCTCGACGCCTCCTCCGGACCTGTCCAAGATACCCGACGTCTATCACGACCTAGGTCCGGTTTTCAGCAAGTCACGGGCGCTGTCCCTTCCCCCCCATCGTCCGTATGACTGCGCAATTAATCTCAAGGCTGGGGCCCCTCTCCCGGCGAGCTGCCTATACAGCCTGTCAGCCCCGGAGCGCGAGGCTATGGATACATATATTAAGGAGTCTCTGGCATCCGGTATCATTCGTCTCTCATCCTCGGCCGTGGGTGCAGGGTTCTTCTTCGTGGGGAAGAAGGACGGCTCGCTGCGTCCCTGCATCGACTTTCGGGGCCTCAGTGAGATTACAGTTAAGGACAAATATACACTTCCTCTGATGAACACTGCCTTCGACTCCCTCCAGGGGGCGTCCTGGTTTACCAAATTGGATCTGCGGAACGCCTACCACCTGGTGCGAATTCGAGAAGGCGATGAGTGGAAGACAGCTTTCCGGACCCCAAGCCACTTCGAATACCTGGTGATGCCGTTTGGGTTAACCAGCGCTCCGGCGGTGTTCCAGCGCCTAATCAACGACGTCCTCCGGGACTTCCTCAACTCTTTCGTCTTTGTGTACCTCGACAATATTCTCATCTTCTCACGCACGTTGGAGGAGCACCAGGTGCATGTGCGGCGGGTCCTGCAGCGCCTCCTGGAGAACCAGCTGTTTGTCAAGGCGGAAAAATGTGAATTCCACACGGACCAGACCTCCTTCCTCGGGTTTATCATCACTCGTAATCAGGTGCTTCCTGACCCGGATAAGGTCAAGGCGGTGATGGACTGGCCCACACCCACGTCTAGGAAGCAGCTGCAGGGGTTCCTGGGGTTCGCCAATTTTTACCAGCGGTTCGTGCCTAACTTTGGGAACATCGCCCGACCCCTGACTGCGCTCACATCCCCGAAGGTCCCTTTTCGCTGGAGTGAGGAGGCTGCCATGGCGTTCGGGAGACTGAAGGAGGAGTTCGCTTCAGCCCGTATGTTGACCCAGGTGGACCCAGAGCTGCAGTGTCTGGTGGAGGTGGACGCCTCGGATTCAGGGGTTGGGGCCGTACTCTCTCAGCGCTCACCGACGGATGGTAAGATCCGGCCCTGCACATACTTCTCCCATCGCCTGATGCCCACTGAAAGAAACTACAGCATTGGGGACAGGGAGCTGCTGGCCGTGAAACTTGCCCTGGAGGAATGGAGGCACTGGCTGGAGGGGGCTGCCCAGCCGTTTGCCGTTTGGACTGACCATCGCAACCTTGAGTACCTCAGGACGGCCAAGCGGTTGAACGCACGTCAGGCCCGCTGGTCTCTTTTCTTCGGCCGGTTCAACTTCACCATCACATACTGGCCGGGAAGCAAGAATGGTAAGCCTGACGCCCTCTCGAGGCAGTTTGACATGCCATCCTCTGATGAGCAGGAGGAGACCATCCTGCCGTCCTCCTGTGTGGTGGGTGCGTTGTCCTGGGGAATCTGCGACAAGGTCAGAAGAGCCCAGGAGGTGGAGCCTGATCCGGGTGGGGGGCCCCCGGGTCGCCTGTTCGTTCCTCGCTCTGTCAGAGGCCAGGTAATTGAGTGGGGCCACGCATCTAAACTGGCGTATCATCCAGGTGTGGGTCGAACCACCGACCTCCTCCAGAGGACCTTTTGGTGGCCAGGTTTGAGGAAGGACGTTAACAACTATGTCCGGGCCTGCGCTCAGTGCGCTACTGGGAAGACGTCATCATCGGCCCTGGCGGGCCTTCTGCACCCTCTTCCCGTTCCTTCCCGCCCCTGGTCCCATGTAGCCATGGACTTCGTGACCAGTTTGCCCCCCTTTGGCCATTTTACAACAGTTTTGACGATAGTGGACCGCTTTTCTAAAGCTGCCCACTTTGTGCCTCTCCAGGGGTTGCCATCGGCACGGGAGACGGCGGACCTTCTCGTCCTTCATGTGGTTCACCTTCACGGGATCCCCGCTGACATCATTTCGGATCGAGGACCACAGTTCGTTTCTCAAGTCTGGAAGGCGTTCTGCACGGTACTGGGAGCCACGGCCAGTCTCTCCTCTGGATACCACCCGCAGAGCAACGGCCAGTGCGAGCAGGCCAATCAGGAGCTGGAGGCTGCGCTGCGCTGCGTCATCTCCTCCTGCTCCTCTTCTTGGAGCACTTATCTGCCGTGGATAGAGTACGCCCACAACACCACGGTGTCCTCTGCCACGGGGATGTCCCCTTTTAAGGCATCTTTGGGGTTCGATCCACCATTGTTCCCTGAGGAGGAGAAGGAGGTAGCGGTTCCATCAGTGCAGGGTCACGCCAGGCGTTGTCGGCGGATTTGGTCCATCACCCGCAGAGCCCTCCTGAGAACCACGGAACGTAACATCCAAGTGGCCAACCATCACAGGAGACCTGTCCCGGACTATAAGGTGGGTCAGAAGGTCTGGTTGTCCACAAAAAACATCAGTGTGCCGGCCGAGAAGCGCAAGCTGACCAAACGCTTCATCGGCCCTTTTGTCATTGCCCGCATTGTCAACCCTGTGTCTATGCGTCTTGCTCTCCCCTCTCACATGCGCATCTGCCCCACCTTTCACATCTCCCAGGTCAAGCCCTTCATCGCCGACCCGCTGTGCCCGCCCCCCGTGGCTCCTGCCCCCCCTAGGATGATCGATGGCCATCCGGCCTGGGGGGTGACGGCAATCCTGGATGTCCGCAGGAGGGGTCGGGGCCTTCAGTATTTGGTGGACTGGGAGAGATTTGGTCCTGAGCATCGCTCCTGGATTCGCCCTGCGCTGATCCTCGACAAGCAATTGATCCGCGATTTCCATCGGGCGCATCCAGGTAGGATTGGGCAGGTGCCTGGAGGCACCTCTAGAGGGGGAAGTACTGTCATGATGGCCGCTAGGCCGTCATCATTATCATCATCTTCAGCTGCGCTCACTCCAGCAGGTGGCAATCAGCGGGCTTTAAAAGCTCGACCCGCGGACTCCTCGACATGGAGTCGTCTGTCATCTTTACCACGTAATGTGCCGAGATCTCGACCACAAGTCAAGAAGCGCACGCCAAGCCAAGCCAAGCCAAGCCAAGCCAAGCCAAGCCAAGTAAGCAATCCCAGCACTCAACCTCTTCTAGTTCTCTCCCCTGTGCACAGGTGGACCCCCCAGGCGGCGGACAATCCTCTTCAGCCGACGGGGCGCTATCCCCTCCGCCTCGGAGTTCCTCCTCACCCCCACTACACCGGGCACCACCAGCACTACAACTCACGGGCACAAGGAGCCAGCAAGACTTACACTGTGGGACCTACAAGTATGCATCACCAGCACAAAGTCTCTATTGCTATTGAGCAGCAGTAATCATTTGTGCTTGTATGTTCCAGGGTTGCCAGGTTGCCACAAGACGTGCTCAGCTCCAGTGACCAGACGACCACACACTCATCCATTCACACACTACACTCTCACTTTATTAATAAAAGATAATTGTCTGTTATCAACTCGTGTCAGCGTCTGTCTCCTGGGTCACTAACCATGTCAGGTACTCTTTAATCTGACACTAAAAGGATATCATGATCAAAATTTGAAAACAAATGCTTGGAGGAAC
This sequence comes from Pholidichthys leucotaenia, assembly GCA_020510985.1. Classification (NCBI taxonomy): domain Eukaryota; kingdom Metazoa; phylum Chordata; class Actinopteri; order Cichliformes; family Pholidichthyidae; genus Pholidichthys; species Pholidichthys leucotaenia. Next base: position 139,718,293 of record CM035840.1, on the reverse strand, counting down.
ATGTCCGCATCTGTTGGCGTGCCAGGTGAGCGTTTGTAATATGTAAGATGAGATAAGATAAGATAAGATAAGATAAGCCTTTATTAGTCCCACAACGGGGAAATTCCAGGATTGCAACAGCACAGGGATAGCAACACTTAGAGCAACAATCAGAAGGCAAGAAAAAAAAGCAAGCAAGCAAGAGGAGCTAATATACATATGTACATATATATGTTGAGGTTGTGGACAGGTGTCTTTTATACTGATAACGAGTTCAAACAGGTGCCATTAATACGAGTAACGAGTGGAGGACAGAGGAGCCTCTTAAAGAAGAAGTTACAGGTCTGTGAGAGCCAGAAATCTTGCTTGTTTGTAGGTGACCAAATACTTATTTTACCGAGGAATTTACCAATTAATTCATTAAAAATCCTTCAATGTGATTTTCTGGATTTTTTTTTCTTATTTTGTCTCTCATAGTTGAGGTATACCTATGATGAAAATTGGAGACCTCTCTCATCTTTTAAGTGGGAGAATGTGCACAATTGGTAGCTGACTAAATACTTTTTTTACCCCACTGTATGTCACAAAACACTCACCATCTTCCCAGTGAGAAGCCATCAGCTCGGAGACCTCCTGATATTCCACTTAGAAATGCTCCACCAGCATTGAGGCTGAAAAGTTCATATAGTGGTCAAATTTGACCAAATGTGGTTATTTTTCAACTGTCTCCCTGTCGGTGCATGCAGTTCTTCCATTGGTGTTGCAGCGCTTGGATCCCTGTGCTTGAAAAATAAACTATATTTGGTCAAATTTGACAACTATGAACTTTTCCGCCTATGAACTTTTCAGCCCCATTGGCCCTGCTGCGGCAGAGCAAGCCAAAATGAAAAAGTATACCAGGAGGTCTCAGAGCTGATGGCTGCTCACGGGGAAGATGGTGAGTGTTTTATGATTTTAAGCATCTTTTACGTTAACAATGAAAACGCCAGCATGTAACAACATAATGGAATAACGGGTCGCCTTCCTATAATGAACCCACCCACTTGAGGTGGTACTCAGTTGTAATGGAAAACCAACCACACCGTGTCGAGTCAAGTAGAGTCGAGGCGAGTCGGGCTGAGTAGGTGCTAGTGGAAAAGGGACTCAAGACAACACCTTACAATTGATCAACAGCACCTCGCCATTGCGAGGCTTCAGACAGGATGCTCTAAGAGGGAAATGGCCACTGAGCTTAGAGTGTCACAGAGTGTCATCAACAGGTTGCGACAGAGATACAGAGAGACTGGAAGAGTCACAGAAAGGCATAGAAGTGGATGTCCTTTGGCCACATCCCATGCTGATTTGAACATTGTGAACGGTGCCCTGCGGAGCCGGATGATGAATGCCACTCAACTCTAGGCACATTTAAGGGGGGTGAGAGGCACCCAAGTGTCACGTCAGAACATTCAAAACCATTTACATCAGCATGGTCTGTGTGCTAGACAACCTGCAAGGGTACCTGATCACACCACCCAGGCACAGGCATCATCATGTGTAATGACAATAAAGTTGAATCTCATCTCATCTCTCTCATCTCGCACGGGCCAGGGACCATTTACGCTGGACAAGGGACCAGTGGGCCTCAGTGCTGTTCTCTGATGAAAGTCAATTCACGTTGAGCAGAAATGATGGTGTCCAGTGATGTTGGAGACATCAAGGAGAGTGCTATGCATCAGCCACTGTTGTCACCAGACGAGCCTTTGTTGGTGGTGGTGTTACAGTCTGGGCAGGTGTGTCTAGTCAGTACAGAACTGCCCTACACCTTGTGAATGGTACAGTGATAAGCTGATGCTACCTGAATAACATCATTAATCCAGTCATTGTGCCCCTGCATGAACAACGCAGGCCTAATTTCATCTTCTATGGCTGTGGCGCAGGTGTAGTGTAGCCAACTACTGATCGGAGGGGAAGGGGTTCGATTCCCGCTCTGTCTGCAGTCTGCATGTCAAAGTGTCCTTGAGCAAGACACTAAACCCCCAGTTGCTCCTGGTGGGTCAGGCCAGTGCTGGTGCATGGCAGCTCTGCCACCATCAGTGTGTGAATGTGTGTGTGAATGGGTGGATAGCAGGGTCTGTAAAGTGCTTTGGTCATCTAGAGATGAGAAAAAGCGCTATATACTATAAGTGAATGCCATTTGCCATTTCATGGACAACAGTGCTCCAGCTCATCGAGGTCGCATCATTAGGGAAGGGCTGCTGAGGTGGACTTGCTGGTGTGTTTTGGATCATTGTCCTGCTGAAGAACCCAAGTGCGCTTCAGCTTGAGGTCATGAACAGATGGCCGGACATTCTCCTTCAGGATTTTTTGGTAGACAGCAGAATTCATGGTTCCATCTATCACAGCAAGTCTTCCAGGTAATTCCAGGTCTTTTCCCAAAAGTTTTGGGGATCATCAAGATGTTTTCTGGCAAAATTGAGACGAGCCTTTATGGTTTTTTTTGCTCAGCAGTGGTTTTTGTCTTGGAACTCTGCCATGCAGGCCATTTTTGCCCAGTCTCTTTCTTATGGTGGAGTCATGAACACTGACCTTATCTGAGGCAAGTGAGGCCTGCAGTTTTTTGGATGTTGTTGTGCGGTCTTTTGTGACTGCTTGGATGAGTTGTTGCTGCACTCTTGGGGTAATTTTGGTCGGCTGGCCACTTCCCACTCCTGGGAAGGTTCACCACTGTTCCGTGTTTTTACCATTTGTGGATAATGACTCTCACTGTGGTTTGCTGGAGTCCCAAAGCTTTAGAAATTGCTTTATAACCTTTTCCAGACTGATAGATCTCAATTACTTTGTTTCTCATTTGTTCCTGAATTTCTTTGTATTGCAGCATGATGTCTAGCTTCTGAGGATCTTTTGGTCTTCTTCACTTTGTCAAGCAGGTCCTGTTTAAGTGATTTCTTGATTGAGAACAGGTGTGGGAGTCATCAGGCCTGGGTGTGGCTAGAGAAATTAAACTCAGCTTTCCAAAGATGTGATATCTTCTTCTTCTTAATCCCTTCACACCTGAAGGTGTATATGGGCGGCGCCTATCTCCGTTTCTCTGACCCTAGGCCACACAGCTACTGTAAGTAGTGAAAGCTACAGCGGGGGGTCAGTCCTCTGGTAGCTCTGTGTGTAACTTTACTTTCCCCATTCCATTATGCGGAGCACCACGCTAGAAGGCAGAAAGCACCATTTTTATATGGTCTTTGGTATGACATGGCCGGGATTTGAACCCCTGCCTCCCGGGTGTGGGGCGGATGCTCTACCAACTGAGCCACCACTCCGGTAAAGATGTGATATACCACAGTTCATTTGTGTTTTAACTGGGGGCGGGGTCACTTTTTCACACAGGGCCATGTAGGTTTGGATTTTTTTTACCCTTAATAATAAACCTTCATTTAAAAAATGCATTTTGTGTTTACTTGTGCTATCTTTGTCTAATATTTAAATTTGTTTGATGATCTGAAACACTTACATAAGTGTGACAAACATACAAAAAATGAGAAATCAGGAAGGGTGCAAACACTTTTTCACACCACTGTATATGTGTGTATGTATGTATGTATGTGTGTGTGTATACAGTGGGGCCAACAAGTATTTAGTCAGCCACCAATTGTGCAAGTTCTCCCACTTAAAAGATGAGAGAGGTCTCCAATTTTCATCATAGGTATACCTCAACTATGAGAGACAAAATGAGAAAAAAAAATTCCAGAAAATCACATTGAAGGATTTTTAATGAATTAATTGGTAAATTCCTCGGTAAAATAAGTATTTGGTCAATAACAAAAGTTCATCTCAATACTTTGTTATGTACCCTTCGTTGACAATGACAGAGGTCAAACGTTTTCTGTAAGTCTTCACAAGGTTTTCACACACTGTTGCTGGTATTTTGGCCCATTCCTCCATGCAGATCTCCTCTAGAGCAGTGATGTTTTGGGGCTGTCGCTAGGCAACACGGACTTTCAACTCCCTCCAAAGATTTTCTATGGGGTTGAGATCTGGAGACTGGCTAGGCCACTCCAGGACCTTGAAATGCTTCTTACGAAGCCACTCCTTCATTGCCTGGGCGGTGTGTTTGGGATCATTGTCATGCTGAAAGATCCAGCCACGTTTCATCTTCAATGCCCTTGCTGATGGAAGGAGGTTTTCACTCAAAATCTCACGATACATGGCCCCACTCATTCTTTCCTTTACACGGATCAGTCATCCTGGTCCCTTTGCAGAAAAACAGCCCCAAAGTATGATGTTTCCACCCCCATCCTTCACAGTAGGTACGGTGTTCTTTCTCCTCCAAACACGACAAGTTGAGTTTTTACCAAAAAGTTCTATTTTGGTTTCATCTGACCATATGACATTCTCCCAATCCTCTTCTGGATCATCCAAATGCTCTCCAGCAAACTTCAGACGGGCCTGGACATGTACTGGCTTAAGCAGGGGGACATGTCTGGCACTGCAGGATTTGAATCCCTGGCGGCGTAGTGTGTTACTGATGTAGCCTTTGTTACTTTGGTCCCAGCTCTCTGCAGGTCATTCACTAGGTACCCCCGTGTGGTTCTGGGATTTTTGCTCACCGTTCTCGTGATCATTTTGACCCCACGGGGTGAGATCTTGCGTGGAGTCCCAGATCGAGGGAGATTATCAGTGGTCTTGTATGTCTTCCATTTTCTAATAATTGCTCCCACAGTTGATTTCTTCACACCAAGCTGCTTACCTATTGCAGATTTAGTCTTCCCAGCCTGGTGCAGGTCTACAATTTTGTTTCTGGTGTCCTTTGACAGCTCTTTGGTCTTGGCCATAGTGGAGTTTGGAGTCTGACTGTTTGAGGTTGTGGACAGGTGTCTTTTATACTGATAAAGAGTTCAAACAGGTGCCATTAATACAGGTAACGAGTGGAGGACAGAGGAGCCTCTTAAAGAAGAAGTTACAGGTCTGTGAGAGCCAGAAATCTTGCTTGTTTGTAGGTGACCAAATACTTATTTTACCGAGGAATTTACCAATTAATTCATTAAAAATCCTTCAATTTGATTTTCTGGATTTTTTTTTTCTCATTTTGTCTCTCATAGTTGAGGTATACCTATGATGAAAATTGGAGACCTCTCTCATCTTTTAAGTGGGAGAACTTGCACAATTGGTGGCTGACTAAATACTTTTTTGCCCCACTGTCCATATATATATATATATATATATATATATATATATATATATATATATATATATATATGCATTGGTGGTAGTAGCAGCAATATGGACCATAAATAATATCAGTTTTTAAGGTGCAACCCAGTGCTAGCCTCAGTTATTAGGGTAGGAAGAGTGAATGTGAAAGCTCCTGTGACTGTACCTCTAGGGGTCCGGTGGTGGGTGTGTGGGTATCTTCGGGGGGGGAGGGGGGGGTCAGTGTGCGACTGCATGTGGAGGGTGCGCGTGTATGTTTGCAGCGGTATGGTATGTGTGTCTGCAGGGGGAGATGACTTTCACAGCTCTGGGAAAGAAGGTGTCTCTCAGTTTGGTGGTGGTTGTTTTAATGTTCCAGTACTGTCTTCCAGAAGGAAGTGGTAAAAACAGTCTGTTGCCTGGGTGGGTAGGGTCCGTTGCGATACATCTGGCCCACTTCTGGATCCAGCCAGCGTATATTGAGTCCAGAGCTGTTAGAGGGCATCCTATGATCAGGTCAAGTCCTTTCTGTCCTGTACCATGCAGCTGCCATACCACACTGTCGCGCTGAGACAGAGGATGCTTTCTATTGTGGCTCTGTAGAAGTTGGTGAGCAGCCGAGAAGAGAGTCTAGCCCATTTCAGTTTCCTGAGGAAGAAGAGCCTTTGTTGAACCTTCACCAGGTGTGATGTGTTCAGAGATCAAGATAGATCAGATGTGATGTGTAGGGCCAGGAACTTGATGCTGTCCACAGGCTTGACCGTCTCCCCGTCTATGAGGAGGGGAGTGCGTTATGTTTTTCTGGACCTCCTGTATAGTCCACAATGACCTCCTTGGCCTTACTGGTGTTCAGAACAAAGTTGTTGGCTGAGCACCACTGAGTCAGGTGGTGAATCTCCTCTTTGTAGTGGGTCTCATCATTGTCCGATATGAGACCCACCATGGTGGTGTCGTCCGCAAACTTTATGACTGTGTTAGTGTGGTGGATGGCAGAACAGTCTTGAGTGAAGAGCGTGAAGAGAGCAGGGCTGAATACACAGCCCTGCGGCATGCCTGTGTTCAGAGCCAGGGTGAACGATGTTCGGTCTCCTATTCTCAACACCTGAGCCTGGTTAGTGAAAAAGTGTCTAATCCAGGAACACAGTGATGTGGACAGACCCAGGCTGCGGAGCTTCAGTGCCAGCTTGTTCAGGATGACGGTGTTGAATGCTGAGCTGAAGTCTACAAATAGCATCCTGACATAAGTGTTAGGATGCTGCAGGTGGGTCAGGGTTGTGTGAAGTGCTATGGAGACTGCATCCTCTGTAGATCATACATACAGTTGCAATCAAGATTATTTAACCCCCATTGCATTGTAGATTTATTGGCAAAATATAAAAAAAAATCATGTGTTTCCAATAAACATATTACACAAGAACAGTTTAAATTGTTAAATAAAACTAGTATTACAAGGATTTTATCCAAATTCAACACTAAGATAAGATAAGATAAGATAAGCCTTTATTAGTCCCACAATGGGGAAATTCCAGGATTGCAACAGCACAGGGGTAGCAACACTCAGAGCAACAATCAGAAGGCAAGAGAAAAAAAAAAGAAACAAGAGCAGCAAGTATACATTTTTTTTTTGGACTTATTTTGTACCCGTAGGTAGATTTGTTCTGCAGTCCGGTGACAAGCCACCAGCTGCCGGTCGCTGCGTGCGCAAGCGCCCCATATCCCTAACCTGCATGTTTTTGGCATGTGGGAGGAAACTGGAGAAATCCCGGAGTAAACCCACACAACACGGGGAGAACATGCAAACTCCACACAGATCACTGTTGGCCAGGGGCAGGGATCGAACCCACGATCTCATGATCCCCGCGATCCCCCGGCCGAGGGTAAACTGTGCTGCCTCAGTGCTAACCACTGCGCCACCGTACAGCATATATATATATATATATATATATATATATATATATATATATACATACAGTGGGGTAAAAAAGTATTTAGTCAGCCACCAATTGTGCAAGTTCTCCCACTTAAAAGATGAGAGAGGTCTCCAATTTTCATCATAGGTATACCTAAACTATGAGAGACAAAATAAGAAAAAAAAAATCCAGAAAATCACATTGAAGGATTTTTAATGAATTAATTGGTAAAATAAGTATTTGGTCAATAACAAAAGTTCATCTCAATACTTTGTTATATACCCTTCGCTGGCAATGACAGAGGTCAAACGTTTTCTGTAAGTCTTCACAAGGTTTTCACACACTGTTGCTGGTATTTTGGCCCATTCCTCCATGCAGATCTCCTCTAGAGCAGTGATGTTTTGGGGCTGTCGCTGGGCAACACTGACTTTCAACTCCCTCCAAAGATTTTCTATGGGGTTGAGATCTGGAGACTGGCTAGGCCACTCCAGGACCTTGAAATGCTTCTTACGAAGCCACTCCTTCGTTGCCCAGGCGGTGTGTTTGGGATCATTGTCATGCTGAAAGACCCAGCCACGTTTCATCTTCAATGCCCTTGTTGGTGGAAGGAGGTTTTCACTCAAAATCTCACGATACATGGCCCCATTCAATCTTTCCTTTACACGGATCAGTCGTCCTGGTCCCTTTGCAGAAAAACAGCCCCAAAGTATGATGTTTCCACCCCCATGCTTCACAGTAGGTATGGTGTTCTTTCTCCTCCAAACACGGCAAGTTGAGTTTTTACCAAAAAGTTTTATTTTGGTTTCATCTGACCATATGACATTCTCCCAATCCTCTTCTGGATCATCCAAATGCTCTCTAGCAAACTTCAGACGGGCCTGGACATGTACTGGCTTAAGCAGGGGGACACGTCTGGCACTGCAGGATTTGAGTCCCTGGCGGCGTAGTGTGTTTCTGATGTAGCCTTTGTTACTTTGGTCCCAGCTCTCTGCAGGTCATTCACTAGGTCCCCCCGTGTGGTTCTGGGATTTTTGCTCCCCATTCTCGTGATAATTTTGACCCCACGGGGTGAGATCTTGTGTGGAGCCCCAGATCGAGGGAGATTATCAGTGGTCTTGTATGTCTTCAATTTTCTAATAATTGCTCCCACAGTTGATTTCTTCACACCAAGCTGCTTACCTATTGCAGATTCAGTCTTCCCAGCCTGGTGCAGGTCTGCAATTTTGTTTCTGGGGTCCTTTGACAGCTCTTAGTCTTGGCCATAGTGGAGTTTGGAGTCTGACCGTTTGAGGTTGTGGACAGGTGCCTTTTATACTGATAACGAGTTCAAACAGGTGCCATTAATACAGGTAACGAGTGGAGGACAGAGGAGCCTCTTAAAGAAGAAGTTACAGGTCTGTGAGAGCCAGAAATCTTGCTTGTTTGTAGGTGACCAAATACTTATTTTCCTGAGGAATTTACCAATTAATTCATTAAAAATCCTTCAATGTGATTTTCTGGATTTTTTTTTCTCATTTTGTCTCTCATAGTTGAGGTATACCTATGATGAAAATTGGAGACCCCTCTCATCTTTTAAGTGGGAGAACTTGCACAATTGGTGACTGACTAAATACTTCTTTGCCCCACTGTATATACAGTATATATATATATATATATATATATATAGTGCGGAGCATTGTAGATCGTACTTGTAAATCCTACTTTTAATGACTACTGCCATTTGAAAAATTATTCAACCCCCTGAATACAATTCCTCACAAAAGCACACATTTGGAAATCAGGTGTGGTCTCAAGTACAGCTGAAGCAACCAATCAAGGGCTTCATTAGTTGCATCAATTTTGCTTGAGATAGGACACCTCAATTACCTGGACTGTTGACGGTGATGTTTGATTGCATGTTAGAAAAATGGCCAAGTCAAGAGAATTGTCTAAAAAGTTCAAAGAAGAGACCACTGCCTTGCACAAACAAGGAAAATGATACAAAAATATAACAAATGCACTGAATGTTCCTAGAGATACAGTTAGAAGCATAGTTCGCAAATTTAAAATTAAAGGAATAGTGGTTTCACTACCTGGATGTGGCAGATGTAGGGAACCTGAGCAGACTGCTGACCACATTATTACCACCTGCAGGCTGTACAGACCACCTTCGAAGGCTGGTCTCTTTCAAGTGGACCCTGAGACAAGGGCCTGGCTTTACAACACAAAGCTGAACATCTGAACACGATACACAAGAGAGCAGAAAGAGGAAGCTATCCACGGCTGCCACCACAGTCCTGAGGAGGCATGTGGTCAAAAACCCTTGACTGACTGCAAAAGACAATGCAGCAAGGCTTGGTGGCAGCAGGCATTGAGGTTTTGGTTTCCATAGTAACGCAGATACTAAATGCTGAAGGGCTCTATGCCCAAACTTCAAGATGTACACCACTACTGACCTAAAAACACAAGGAAAATCTGTTCCTATTTGCTCAACACTATATAAATAAGCCAAAGAGGTCTTAGGATTCTGTTCTGTTGAGCAATGAAACAAAACTTGAACTTTTCGGACCAAAGGATCAGCGGTATATTTGGAAGAGGAAGAATGAAGCATATGCTGACAAGAACACCCTGCCTACAGTGAAGCATGGCAGTGGCTTAGTGATGCTCTTGGGCTGCTTCACTTCATCTGGCACTGGAAACCTGCAGCGTGTGGAATGCAAGACGGATTCAGTCAAGTATCAGGAAATTCTGGGAGAAAATGTCATGACGTCTGTGATGAAGCTGAAGCTTGGGGGTTTTTGGTCCTTCCAACAGGACAATGACCCCAAGCATGTCTCAAAGTCCACCAAGGCTTGGTTTCAGAAGAAGTCCTAGGCGACATTAGAGTGGCCATCACAGGTGCCTGACTTGAACTCCACTGAAAATCTCTGGTGGGTGAAAATCTCTGGCTATGCATCATGTTTGCAAGCAGGTCATAACAGCAAAAGGGTGTTCTACTAAGTACTCAAGATGCTTGTTGTGAAGGTGTAGAATAATTTTGAGACTGCAGTGGTCATTAAAAATGGCATTTTGTGTTGGATTTGAACAAACTACTTGTAATATTAGTTGTGTTGAGCTACTTAAAGTGTTTTTGATTTGAGTTGTTTATTGCAAACAGCTGCTAGTTTGTACATTTTGCCAATAAACCAATTTTCCAGTGGGGGCTAAATAATTTTGTCTGCAACTGTACCTACAGTATGAGGCACCCATTCATACATGTTAGATATATAGTCTCAAAAAAGTACCGGGTATTTATGAAACATTCACAAACTGATGCATTTAGACTTCTATATGAGATGCAAGAGTGAATTGGATGGTTGTTGTGAGTGTGAATATTGTCTAAAGATTGTCTGAACAATACACTCAAAGTCTTCAAAGCAGCCAACTCACATAAACAACCATGGGAGGTGTTAAAACAATAAAACAAAACAATGTACGGCACCACCATCAGCGATGAAACATACAGTATATTTGGTCTGTCCTGGTAAAGTTTTAGACCTATTTTGGAACTAACCAGAGAATTCCAGGTACCTTAATTATGGAGACATCATTGTCATATCCGCTGTAACTGTCAGAATTTAAGCCAAGATACTTGACTGCCAAATTGGGCAGTTTCTGGATTTCAAGAAATTTCAAGAGGTTTATGATAATAATACAAGCTTTGTGAAGAATGAATAAATCCAGAAAAGTGGCAAAAGTTTTGATCAACACCTACAAAACTGTAAAAATAAAGGATGGGTGACACACTGCATCATATTAGCAATATACATACATTAACTGTAACACCTTTACATGTAAATTTTTTTAATAAATACAAACAGACATACCCTCCTGCCCTTTAATTCTTTTATCTGTTATAATAAACTAACTGTATGTGAAGTACAGAAGTATGAATGGCAGCGAAAATAAGAATAATTAAAAAAAATGCATCAGCTATTTCAGGATGCTGACAGTGGCAACAGGAAACCTGCATAGAACTGCGGACTGCAGCACAATGGGGAGAGACTGTAGACGGAGCAGGATACCTGAGATGCAGATCCAAATATAATACAGGCCGAGGGCACCTTCACACACACACACACACACACACACACACACACACACACACACACACACACACACACACACACACACACACAAAGAGGAAGCATATTGTGAAAAGGATTATCTGTTATGATCCTGGTGATAAACGCACATACCAATGTAGCAGACATGATGGAGGACAAAAAGTTGGATTTACTTTGTATTTTATAGGAAAAATACACAGACCCTGAGTGGAGGAGAGAGATTCCTATGGTGGCATGAACACACACACAGCTGGAGGTGCCATTACCACTACTATTTCCTACTGAGTTGATTGGAAGGCTCATTAAGGTTCTGCTGTAGCTTTTTTTTTGTATGTTGAATGGTCATCTTCCATTTTCTTCTCCTTCGCTCCTCCACGTCACCCATCAGCCCCAGCACAACATGTGAGTTGCTTGTTAAACCAAATGGTGGGGCTAGGGAGTGATGTCAGTGGAGAAATGTTACTGGATGGCGCAAGGTGAAATTCCACAATGTCCTCATGAAACCAAAACTACCTTTGTAGTAAAGCCCCCAGTGAATTGGCCCCCTGCTGGATCATTGGCTGGATACTGTATCCCCTGAAGGTAAAAACCCCTCTTGGTCTCTTTTAGGCCCTCATTTTCACACAGACAGGCCTACCTTATCATTTGCTCATTCCCTGGAGGTAAGCACTGTTCAAACACATCACATCATTTGGCAAATGCCACACCCTCACCAGTCATCTTCCAGACTCCTGTGCCCACTGACAGTTGGAGAATAAGGAAGAGGTGGGGCCTTAGAAACCTGTTGTACATGTGTATGTGTGTGATTGCTGGGGAAAAAATGAGGAAGCAAGAGGAATGGTACCAGACAATGAGTCAATCAGGGAGAAAATGGAACATCAGGGCGGCGTTCTTTAGCTGACAGGGGCTTCCCTGTTTTCACACAAATGTACACTCCAGCTCTACACTCACCGTGTGTCTTTAGAATGTATCTAATCAACAGCCCTGCCTTAAATATTACTAAAGCTTTAAAGTTTAACTTTCTGTGTACAGTCTGATAGATATAGTGGACAAACCCCCCCCCCCCTTCCAATCCCCTCACTTGTCTGATTTGGAGATAAACTGAATGTAGAAGTTATTATTTTTAGGTTGGATTTCAGTTTTTCTTTTTAAAAATGCCATATAAGTATCAGAATAATACAGGATAAAAAAAATAAGAGTTACAAAATAACCCAACCATAAGAATAACCATGCTGCTGGGTCGCTATGGGACACAACACATGATGCTGGGTTGTTTTGACCCAGGTGGCTGGGCCCTCCCAATTAACCCAAGATTCTGGGTCGTTTTTTTGGACTCAACCTAGTGGCTGGAGTTGACTCTTCTGCTGGGTTATATTTTACTCAACTGTTCGGTTAACATTTGTACCAAAAAATATAGCCGTAAGTGGCAATCGTCGGGTTCCAAGTAGATGTAGACTTCAAGATCTTGTATTATTTAGCAACCGCATTTAAAACCCAAGGTGTGCTACACGCTAGTTTTTAAAGCAGCACTATGTAACCACAACCCCAGTCCCAACAGCCAACCACAGGACGCTTTGTTGTTGGTGGCTAAAGTCGTGCCCTGTGATTGTCATGTTTGCCCCTATTCGGGGCATAAATGAGGCGCCAGATGCCAACAGAGAGTTTGCTTGTTTATTACAGAGAACACAAAATAAAGAGCCACGTGGGGCAAAACACAAACACTACACTTGGGCACAAATAAAGAATACTAACACTGATACAAGAAAGTAACGAGGGAGGAACCTGACGCTATGGAATAAACACTTACAGATACGTAGGAGCGAGGAAGGAAACTGGAACAGGACTGGAGCCGGCCGTAGGGCCTCCAGTCTAACGTTGGTGTAGGTCACAGCGAGGACTGAGCCTCAGCTGCTCCCTTACATACCGAAGGCAAAAAGCAATGCAACAAACAGGAGAGGAGGAAATGTAATTACAAATCACGATCAGCTGTGACAGTGCCGGCTAGACTTTGACAGCTGGAAGTCCGGCCGCGGCGCTGTCACAATAAAAGCCCTAGAAGAACCAATGATAACTGAGCAGAAATAATAAGGGAGAAAAAAGGAGAATACTGAGTGGCCCAGGCGTGGATAAACTCAGCGATCGGATCACCACAGTGATATGCTGCTGGGACTGAGGCCACAGCTGCTGTCCCCCCAGTAATCACCAAAAAAGAGCTGTGGCAGGCAATGTGCGCCCACTCAGCCTATGGGGGAAGTGATATTTACTCGGTTAAATGCTGGTGTATCATCAAACTAATTTTGTACACAATATTTTGAGGTGAAAATCATACACAGTGTTGCTTTAAAATTCACAAGATGCATGCTGTACTTCAGAAAAATAAGACTTCTATGGCAAGATTCAAAACTGAGACCTCCAGCATACCAAGCATTCCCCTTAACCACAACATCACACAACTGCTTCAGCTCACACTCGTTCTCAAGTGCTAAACGTTTGATTTAACGGGTTCCCAGCAGCAGTACAACATTTAAAACTTAATGTGTGCTATGCATTGTTTTCAAATACACTGAAGAGGCATGTTGCACTTCAGAAGGACCTGCTACCGGCAGGATCTGAACTCAGCCTTCAACATGGCAGAGGGGCATGACATCTTTGGGTCACACTGACTTTCTAATACACTAGCAAAATGTTCCATTGGCGAGACCCAAAGGCTGATAGACATTTCATAAAGATGATTTTTTTTTTTTTTAACATGAACCGAAATCCATGAAATTTGGTGCTTTGCTCAAGAATACGGTTGCGATTGTGAAGTTTCATCAAGTTTGGATCACTACATCAGAAATCCAAAAATACATGCCAAAGGGACACTGTACAACTTGATTGGCCCATAAAACCTAAATGGATTGAACCTGGGGGATGATTTTAACAACTTTTCATTATCAATGTCTGTAGATGAGCTCTGTGTAATTTTAAGCACTTGGGAGGAATGGCCTGGCAGTTCATTTTGACTTCACTTGTATATTTTTGAAAATATGGTGCACTTCATTTTTAGACCACAGGACAATTTTTTTTTTTTTTGTTACTTATTTGTACCCGTAGGTAGATTCGGTTTGCAGTCTGGTGACAAGCCACCGGCTGCTGGTCGCTGCGTGCGCGAGCGCCCTAAACCTACATGTTTTTGGTATGCGGGAGGAAACCGGAGAAATCCCGGAGTAAACCCGCGCAACACGGGGAGAACATGCAAACTCCACACAGCTCACTGTTGGTCGGGGGCTGGAATCGAACCCACGATCCCCCGGCCGAGGGTAAAACTGTGCTGCCACAGTGCTAAACCACTGCGCCACCGTGCAGCCGTGGTTCAGCCGTGGTTCAGCCAATGGAAAAACATGGAAAATTTCAGAGAATATAATGATGAAAGAATTTTGAGTCTAGGCCCAGCCGTTCCAGATATTTGCAAAAACATACATTAAAACTGTTTATTATAGCGCCACCTATGGATGCAGTGCCTTGATTTTTGGTCTGAGTAGTGGGGAGAATTTCTGATCAGACTGTAAAATTTCATGTTTATATACATTACTGTTTTTTCCCCTCCCCATGCACTTTTAGTGGAGAAAAATACAAAAAATCAGAATCAGAATAATTACAATCGGTTTCCTGCAACACAGCTGCCTGGAACCCTTATAGCAATAAAAGAATGTAATTTTGTAATCCCACCATATTTTCACTTAAGTGAATCAAGCACATAGTCTGCCTTGATGAATATTAACACACCATAAATAAAACAGTAAACTTTTTCACCTTTCATTGCATGACCCTGCGGATGTGGCATTGAAGCCCAACTGGTGGCGTCTAGTAATGGTTCAAATTTATGACCTCCCCATGCCAGAGTGCAGCAATCTAACATGTCTCCACTGATTTGGACATCCGTGGAGACACAGAAGAATGAGTCACCCCCCCTGGAGCCAGGTCAAGCTTAGCCAACCGGCTCTTCAGCTGCTAATGAAACCCTGAAAACCCAGCTGACCCAGTCACAACAAACTAATAATTCCAATACCCAAAGCCTAGAATTTTGACCCACCACAAATAACTCGGTAATGTCAGAAACACTGTTTGACTCTATAGATGTGTTTTCTTAAAAAGTGTTGGCCGAGGTACGAGCACATTCTACATGTAGTTTTAAAAATATTTCCTGTTGGCAAAAATGAGGGGTTTAGTGACCTCTGCCATGACTGAGTTTGGAGTTTTCTGACAAATCATCAGGTTTGTTCAAGTTCTAGCCATTAAAGGCTTTCGTGCATGGGGAGTACAATTCAGCAATCATTACTTTTAAAGTACTTATTAGAAAATATAATCTGGAGTGTGTGGCACTCCTTCAGTCCATGGGTGTAGATTAGCTAGTGTTAGCTGCTAATTGTTTTTGTTGTCATCACTGTATATATCGAAACGTTGAAAGTAATGATGCAACTTCTTCACATTACATTAGTTTCTTTTAACCTCACCATGAACAGCTGCATTAATATTATAACTAATGGCGATTCAATCCTCATTCTGAAAATACAAGCAAAATGGCAAGTTTTTCCACGAAGTGCAATTACCTATTAAATAATTCATCCTATGTGGCATTGGCACTGCAAGAAGAAAAAAAAAAATCAATGAAGCTGTGTTGTGTGGTCAGAGATGAATTTGTTAAACGCAAAATCAATATGGAGACTTCAGGACTGTGGATGTTGTAATGAGCCGTTGTCGGCGTTCACTGGAATTCCCTACTCATTCCCGTCTGGACCACACACAAGCACACAACAGGAAGAATGAAAACGGAGCAGTTTTGTATTTTATCATGTCTGTATTTTTGTTTCATTTTCACAAAACATGTACAGGGGAAGGAAAAGCCTTTCAATAGAACCTGAGGTATTTTTGCATCAAGCAGCCTAAGGTATCAGGATATTCTTTTAAAAACTCATCTAAATTCATCAGTGTTCTTAGATGCGTTGCTATTTACACAACAACAACATAATAATAATAACAACATTAATAATAATAAGAATTTTAGCAAATGGGACAGCCTGCATCATCCTTGTTACATGTCATAAATAATAATTACAACATTTCTTAAAAATAAAGGGAGGAAGGAGAGGACGTTTGACACTCGGGGTGTGTGGGCATCTATCTGGGCTTAACTGTAGCTGCAGCAGCAGAGAGTAAAGCTAATCAAGGGTCGAGGGGGGGGGAATAAAAACACATTATACATCATAAATAAATAACCATCTCGCACCAGGAGAGCAAAGTTTTCATTTCTTTCACCTCAAGACAGGAAGATCATCTTTTTTTCTTTCCATTTCAGTTATGCAGTTTCTAGCAAAGCTTTGGAAATTAAGAACAAAAAATGACAGAGAGAGAGAGAGAGAGAGAGAGAGAGAGAGAGAGAGAGAGAGAGAAAAGAAAAGCCAGGGAACTTTATGGACATGCTTTGTGCTGATGTACCAGCAGCTATGTACCCTGTGCTGGGCTTGGCTCACTGAAAGATCCCCTGAGAATGAACAAAAGGACACGTGTGTGTGTGTGTGTGTGTGTGTGTGTGTGTGTAGGACCGACGCTTTAGACGTGTGAACACAACATGTAAGGACACACAGTATGAGGAGTGTGTGTGTGTGTGCGTTGGCTTCAGCTTTGGTGGGATGAGCGGTGATGCTGACCGATGCTGGCTCAGAGAGGTCTGGAAATTTAAACCCATGACAGAGCGGGTGGTTTGTTTGTTTGCATGCAGTTGTTGTTATGCGAGCCCTCGTCAAACTGTCAGATGTTTTTTGGTTTTTTTTTTTTTTTTTACTGCGTATGAGGGGTCAGAGAGTGTATGGCTACTCCATCGTCCTTTGCACCAGTCGAACAAAAGAACAAAACAGTCCTGTTTAGTGTAGGCTTGAGCCCTCAGCTGAGATAAGTCTGCTCACACTAAAGTAAAGCCAAATTTTATTTATGGGATGTCTGCGCTGGCTTTAGGGGAGTCGTGGTGTAAAAGTGTGATCCGTAATTGGACTTTGATACCAGAAAGCATAAAAGTGCATTTTAAAGTCATACATCACGCTCCCCAGTGATGGAAAAATCACATATTGCTTCCTTGTACTTGCAAATGTGTGTATTTGTTTGAGTGTGTGTTCATAAATACCATACAGCAAATAATAATAATAATATTAATAATAATAATAAATTCAACAAAAGAATAAAGAAAGAAATCCACAAAAAATTATATTATTTCTCATTACCAGAATGAACAAGTACAATAAATTAAAACTAGAACTGAACAGAAGTCCTTTAAAATTGCTATATATATTTATATTGTACATATAGTATTTGTCTGTCTGTAGTCAGCCTTTCTGGTGCATGCTCAGTGGTGACCATAGGTGGTAACTGGAAGCAGCGGGAGGAGGCTTGAAGGGGGTCTTAATCCAATCCTGGTCTTAAACACTGAAGTCAAAAGAGTCAAAGTCAGGAACGACACTGTGCTTTGGGAGGGGAAACACTGCTCACTGAGTCTTCAATTAAAGTCTTTTCATCAACAGAATGCTGAGGATCCTTCATGGCTTGGATGCTGTACCGCCTTCACATTAATTCCTTGGGATCGCTCTGTCTTGTGCTGTGGTGATGTGAGGAGACGGTGCTGTCAAGAAGTCCATTATTGTACTATCTGTGGCCGGCAGAGCCACAGGGAACAGGGGGCCGAGATGGCCGTGCAGGGTTCTCTGAGGCTTTGGGAGGAAAACAACGGGGCTTGGATCAAATAACAAGCGACACACCCACTGAAGCACACTACATTTGACCACAAGCAAGCAGTTTGAACTCTGTCAACAGGAGGGAATTTGATATATTAAGGATGCAACATGACATTTGTCCTTGGTGGTTACATTTTTATCTTTGACAGAGCTCATGGAGAGTTTAAGTACCTAGAGTCACCTCCCTTAACTCCTCCTCCACAAGACCTTTCTTCAGATTTCTACAAGAGTTAGGGATGGCTATGGTCTGCTAAGCACCACGTCTGAGGCCTTGTCTGTCCAGGTGTGAATGCTAGTTTACTTGCTAACCTTTTCACATTAACCCTCAGCTTCCATTTGTCCTTCTCTCAGCTGAAGTCTTTAACACTGTCTGTGAGAGGAGCTAAAAAAAGCCCCAGTTAGCTCCCCCTAGGTCCATTTTTGCCCCCATGGGGCATCTCTGATCATGTCCATTATCTGTCAGGATACCTCGATGATCTCCATGCTCCCAGAAAAACTTGATTGCTTCCCAATCTTCCCAAGGTCTTCCCTGGACCTTGTCTCAGAGATGCCCTCTTCAAACTCCATCTGACAGCTGCGCCGCTTGAACTGCTTTTCTGATGCAGGCCCGCTGTTACTTGAACTGGAGGACATGGTTGCTGATGACGTGGGGTCCCGGTGGCCTCTTAGTGTCTGGGGTCCAGAGGGCTTATCCCGCTGTGATGTGTCTCGTAACCGTACGCCTTCACTGCACCCAAAAGCCACATATGCTGAGCTGCTCCCAAACTTCACTGACTCCTCTCCCCCTCCATTTCCTCCTCCCAGCTCCATCTCTCCCTCACCACCTTCCTCTGCGCCGAAGTGCCATGGAGCATCTGTGGTTGGGGTGACTGGAGTGACGGGAGTGGTAGCCTGGACAGTGTCTCTGTGTTTGGTCCACATGACCCCAGACCCCACGGTTGGTAATGAAAGGAGCAGGGAGCCTTTTAGATTTTCTTCTAAGCTGTGGCTCTTGTCATCCACCAACAAGTTGAGGGACTGTGGAGGTTGTTGTGGTTGGGAGTGGACTGGTGAACTGTTACAGCTTTGCTTAGTTTTTCTCCTGTGTCTGGAGGACGAACACCCAGATCGATGAACTCCTTCACTTCCACCGATCCCCAAACCTCCGATGCTGCCCCCACTGCCAGGTGAGGGAAAAGGCGAATCGGAGGAACTGGGGCTGTCCAGGACGGGAGACTGAGAGCAGACACCATTTGAGGTGCCTGTTCCTGGGCTGTCAAGCTTGCACAGTTTGGGGACATCTTCGGAGTGTGTGGGTGCGGAGCCAGGGCAGTGGGGACTGTTTGGAGAGTAGACAGACTTAATGTCCAGGGAGAAGGAGCGTTTGAGCCTGTTAGTGTCCATAATCCTCTCTGCAGAGAGGTGCAGGCCATTAAAGCCTTGCTGAAGGGAAGTGGGTGAAGGAAGCTTCGGTTCTGAGGACATGTGCGGCTCTGCCAATAAGGAGTCACCGTTGCTGTGGTGACCATTCATCTCAAAACCTGTGGTGACTCCATTAACCTCTGAGCTTTGCTTTGTGTTGTCACAGAGCTTATCATCGGAGGCGAAAGCTTTAAGTAATCGCAGGCCCTTCTCAAACTCCAGCAACTGACCCAGGAAGTTGAAGTTGGGAGATATGGATGGTCGTCTGTCCTTTACAAACCTGTCAAATGAGGGGAAAGGGAAAATAAGTAAAGTAAAGCACATTTAAAGGCAATTTTGCTGGATTACAATGGATCACATCTTATTTCATAAAGTACAAAAGCACCCAAAGGACCAGGATGGAGTATGTGAGCAGTTTTACTACATAATTCAAGCATTTCTTTCAACTGTAAGTTATCTTTTCAGTAAGACTGACACCTTAGCTGGTGGACAGGAGGAGAAAGCGTACCTGTAGGCATCATCTGATGACAAGCCCATTGTCTTCATGATGTAGGCTATGGCGATAGTTGCTGAACGTGAGATTCCAGCCAGACAGTGCACAATGACTCTGCAGTTTGACACCTTAGCTTTGTCTGTTGGGAGGTGGAAATGAGCTATTAGAAACATCCAGAAGACAATGGTTACATGACTGTCAGGACCTGACATCGAATGCCCGACAACATTGTTACGTAACACTTCATATAAATGCTTACTGACTAGGACAGTATGCAGGTATGTTGTATTAAATATCTCTACATTACGTGGACACATAACTTGAGATTAATTCAGGTCCTTATCAAAAAGCGTCCCTCAGTGGCTAACCCTTGATCAAAACACAGCATGTCATACCAGCATATTTTTGTTCATCTCTTACCTATGAATTCATTTGTTTTATCCAGCCAAGGAAGCAGTTTCTCACAGTAGTTATCATTCACTGGGATGCGCATAAAATGGCTCTCGCTGATAAAGTCTGGCTTGGGGCAGGTGTTGCTGGCATTCAGCACATACGTTATGCCATTCTGAGCCATCAAATCCTACAGAGACAGGAGATGAAAGTGGTTTAGTTGCAAGTTCAGCCGTCCTTAACTGAAGGGGCTAAAATAAATCTTACCTTGTTGAGGACGTCTTTTTGTGATCCCAGGTAGAGGTGTGGCAGGATGCGAGTGGGCCCTACGTTAGCCACAGGCAAGCATGGCTGGGACAAGCTCATAGGCAGAGCAGTGGCAGGCTTCCCCTCACACAGGCCAGGGAAACAGGAGGAAAAGGCAGCAAAGCCTCCTGCAGAGAGAGAAGGGATGGAGAGTGCCGGTTAGCTTCACAAGATTTTTTTTCCCCCCCAATGCATCAGTTACTCAACACACAACAAACTCTGCAAACACTCCCGTTGATGCCATCATGCAACACCATTTGCCAGGCAGACTTTAAGAGGTGGCTCAGGGCTATAATGTCTGGATCGCCTGTAAAGCAAAAAATGGGGGTTCTCTGTGCTTCTGTGTGTGTTACATTAACTACTGGGTGGCAAGGAATGTGGGGCTAGCCCTTTAAGAGGCAGGCAGCTCCAGCTCTGGCATATGTGCATGTGTGTGTGTGTGTGTGTGGCTCCGTTTCCTGCATGAGCTCATGTCCTGTAGCGGAGCATTGCGTCAGGCTGAGGGAATGAGAGAGGCCACAGGTGCAGGGCCAGGACAGAGGCCCAGTAACATCCCCACCACCACCACCACCACCACACTGCACGCACGCACACACGCACACACACACACACACACACACACACACACACACACACACACGATAAAGGATGCAATCTTCCAGCCAACATATGTGCAACATTCACTCTCACTGCCTGTAATTCTCTCTCCATCCTATTCACTCACACAAATACCCACACTCATCATTACTCTGCAGTTGTATAACTAACAAGGCGGGGGGACAATGAGAGGAGGGGGTAATGACCTCGCCGGGGAGGCTGCAGAAAGAAAGGAGTGGAGTTCTTTAAGGAAACCCTGAGCCCCAATAAAGTAGATTAAAACCTAATCTAGGTTCAGCCCTGCCTGACCCAATCTGGGACGTAGCGCACACGCCCACTTAAATGCACGGCTGCAGAGTGAGAGTGAGTGAGACTAGCATCACAGCACAGTGTGAGCAGGACACTGGCTTCCCCTGTAACACGCATCCATCTACATTGTTCATGCAGCAACTATAGGGTAATGCACACAGTGTCACTCAACACATATGAGATCCTGCATAAATAATAAATATTTGCACTCAGGAAGCGTTGTGCAAATGACAAGAGATTGCAGAGTGAGTACTAGCCCAGGTGCACATGAGCCAGCCCAGTTCTGGGCTCGACTGTCTCTTTAAGGGTGAATTGAAGATGGCCTGTCTGTTTCCAGCTATTAATGGCAACCAGCGGACTGGTGACATCAGTGCTCCACACTGGTGGCAGAGTGGATAGATGCAGAAGAAGCAATCAGATAACTTGCAGGAGGCAGAGCCTGGTGGGGTTATCTTTTCTAACCCTTTTGGCCTACATACGTAGTGACGCAGACATCTGCAATTCTCACTTGCATGGGACTGTGCATTTTCCACCAGAGTGTTTCTCTGTGTAGCGCTACAGCATCACTAATAGTTAAAACAGAGAAAAGAAGGGACCTTTGAAGTTTTTCTTCTGGTTTCTACTTATAGAGTATACTGTACGTCTGTGAGGGAGTGGTATGTTCCTGGAGACAGTTAAATCAACAGGAATAGCCACATCACTTAGCAAGTATTTCCTTTTCAATGCGAGGACATTGTTAGAGAGTTGTTAGAGGGATGGGAGACAGGACACATTTGTGTGTGTATGCGTCACACTGAGGAGAAAGCGTGTTTGTGCGTATGAAGGAAATGAGAATCAAATTACTCCCAAAAATATTTTGCTTTACACTTTGATCCGGTACGCATCTGAATTAATTAATGATCCTCCTGTATTTAATAAACACTAGGATCAGAACAACAGGCCAGTGTGAGTGAGGGGTTACTGGCATGAAGTGAGTCTGAACTCAGTGATACGAGGATAAGAGTGCTTGTTTTGTCTTCCAAGAACTGTTGCATTATGCCAACTCCGTTGCAAATATCCTCTTTGTGGCCAAAGGACATTAGTCACAAATTGTGCTTTATGCTCACCCCTTCACCTGACCCCTCTGAGTGTCATCAACATGGGAAAGTGCACAAACAACACGCCACAAAAAGTCACAAAAGACATGGTCTCACATTCTCCAAAAAGAAAACAATGACACATCGCTCCCTTCCCATCTAAGCACACACATAAACACGCTGTACACTCACACTGAGGTCACTGAAAATACCCAGTGACACACACACCAGCCCGGCTGTCCACAAAGATGACATCAGAAAATCAAATGGGAGAAATGAGTTCACCTTCATGACAGTCAACAGACACACACACACACGCTTAAGCATTCAAATTAAGAGATTAGATAACTGGCCACATAAATGTTCTTACAGCAAAGACAAAGCTAGAGTGCAATTCGGAAATTCATTCACGTCCTGAAAATGATGCCACCACAGGATGCCACCATTTTTTAAAAAAATGGGGAAATGTGTGTGTGTTGAAAGGAAACACACAACCAGGAAAGAGGGCACTGTGTCGCCATCTGCAGCGCTAACCAACAGTGACTTCCTTTTTCCATTTTTCTCTGCCCACTTCATCATTTATGCAACTGCTTATTTTCCCCTCTTACCCCTGCACTCAGGCCTTCTTTGTTCACTGGCAGCAAGCGAAGGTCCTCCGCCTCGTCACTCATTTCCTACATCTAACTGAGCATCCTCCATTCTGTTTAAAGGTGCCGGATATTGCCCTACAGACATGAAAAGTGTCTTTATAGCAGAGTGTATCTGGATCAAATTGAGACTTTTTTTTTCTAAAGCTGCAGCAGGGCTAAAGATGAATGGGCAGATGGACAGAGGCCTGCAGAACACCTGCCCGGGAGCCATGGTTAATAGGAGATCTGCTGTTACATCAGTGCTGCTGGTACAATTGACTGCCTTGTCAATAAAATCTACCCCCCTCCTTCCTCATGTGCATCTGTGGGTGTGTTTGTGTGTCAGCCTTTGGAGCTTTAAGTTGCTGTCTTTACTTTTCCCCTTAATGGAGAAAGGGTACACACAAAACAGGAATTCAGAGTCTGGGAGGGGGCACTGATCAAGCTGAACCCCCCCCCCCCCCATCCCCACTCTGTGGTTCATATCAAGGGAGACATGACGCCATCCTCTGTGGCCCTCCAGCTGTCCCCTCCACTATGAGGTAACATTAGCATTTCAATATAACCTCCCCTCCTTACCCCTCAATCATGACATCATTGCACACATGTCCCACTTCAGCTCCACAAAGGCTGTGCTGGGGCCAGTCAATGAAAGCGTGTGTGTGTGTGTGTGTGTGTGTGTTGGTGTCAGAAATGTGTAGACTGACAGAACACATGATGAGCCAGTAGGATGAGGTCATTGCTTTCCATGCACATATGGCGTCAGTTTTATGGCTGTGTGATTAACACGTCACCTTGGCTAATAGTTAACCTCTATTGTTCCTCCATCGCCACACGGAGATAGTGGGAATATGTCATTTTGATCAAGGGCTGTTTCTGCGGTGCTGTGCCACTGCAACATATGAGAACGTAAACCATCCTATAATTCAGTTTGCATTCACAAGTCTGTTTCCATAGAGATGTGCTGAAGCGTCTCAGCACCTGTGACACGTGCAGTTCTATTTTCGACTGCTGACTGCAAATCAGTGTGATTTTATTGCATTGCTCCATGTCCACCAGCAGTAGAACCTGACTGCAGAGATAAGCTACACATGTACAGGTAGACTGACGTGCTGCAGTTGTAGAGAACCACTTTTAACCAACCCTCTAAATGTACACAGCATCTAATTATATTTACATACATGTCCTAAGACCTTCAAATGCTTTTAAAGTTCAATCTACAACTATCTAAATAAATGAAAAGCACTGAGGATATTTTGTGCAATATGCATAATGTTGCGCTTTTTAATAAAAAGGATTTTTCCAAAGAGCCATTGCTCTGCATTGCCTCATCGCTCTGTGCAAAAAGGTGCTATGTTGAAACACCTGCAGTGCACCCTGCACACATACTGATAACATAATCTCCACAAGACACCATTCTGCAGGGAGAGAGAGAGACAGAGAGGGAGAGAGAACAAGAGCAAGTGAGCAGAAATGAAAAAGCCAAGAGCAGCAGAGAAGAAAGTGAAAAAGAAGGAGCCTTTGTGATAGTTTTACATGTGAATGACCACAGGCAGAGACAGCATGAGCACCATGTCATACCGCAGGTCACAGCTCTCATTCTACCCCCAAGCCCTTTTTCTATTTTCCTTTTTCTTTTCATTTCTTCTTATCTTCATGATGTCATCCTCTTAATCCCCTTTCTGTCTATTTTGTTTTTCTAAACAAATTACCTGCATAAACAAGAGGGCGGAAGAGCAATTTGCAGGTTCCATTCAGCCTCTGCAAGGCATAGCTTGCGGTAGCAGTAAATAGTAATTCCCTGAAAGTCCCTGCACTTCTACGTTTCATTTGTAATACGCCAGGACTGGAGTACATCAGAACCCAGGGTTCCACTGTACTCTTCTGCAAGGCACAAACCATGATCAAGGGATCTCCCCTACACACATCTTCTTTACCTGAGCTCAGTAATGAAATAATTAAAAGCATCTATTTTCTGTTACATCCTGTGCATGTATACTACACACACAGGCCTTTTCCCTCAGCATGTTCCTTTCCACAGAGGGATGTTCTCGTCTTCTTAACTTGCACACACACACATCCCCTCTCCTCCAGGTAGATACACACCCCGAAGCTCTCTCCCCTCCTTCATCCGGCGGACCCTGATCTTCAGCCTCATGTCTGTGTCCTGCAGCTCCGGCCAGAAACAGTCCTCCACTGGGGCAATCACCACATCCAGAGGCATCCCCCCAGAACCTGCTCAGAATCACACTTCCACACACTCAAAAATCAAAATGTTCCGGTGCTTCTTTCCTGAGGGATAAGGAGAACCCGTCGTCACATAAAAAGTGTTCTCCTTGGAGGTTTAATTGAACGGAGCCCTGTAAGAATCCCAAGTGCACAAAACTCCACGAAGTTCAAGTTCCTTGTTCCAGTGTCCAGGCGGTGACTCTCAGAAAATGGACCCAGCACAACAAATGAAAAAAATAGTCCAAAATCGAATTATGCCTCCCCCCTCGAAAAAAAAAAAAAAAAATCCCAGGGAATGACCACAAAAATGTAAAATGCTTCTGCTTCAGAATTTGGTGATTCTGTAGTTTTATGAAAAATGGAGGCCAGAGAGAGAGCTAGAAAAAAACAAAAAGTGAGTGGCCTGTCATGCCTGTATGTAAAGGCCAGTTGTAATCTGGCTGCAGCTGGTTCACAGGGTGTCCGTGTGTTCGTCTGAGCGCTCGCTCTCTGTCTGTGCGTCCACGGCCAGAAGAGCAGCCCACTATTGTTGTGCTGCTCCACTCTCCTCGCCTCTCATTCGCTTAGTCGCTGGCACACACTCCTCCCTCTCCCTCCCTCCTCGCTCTCCCTCTCTCAGCAAAAGAGGATGACGGAGCTGCACTCGCTCCTCTGCTCTGGGGGTGAATGAGCTCACTTGCTGTGAGCTCAGACTCGGCCTCCCTCCCTCCCTCCTCCCTCCTCTGCTACCTCCCTTCTCTTGTGGAGCCAGCACTCCGTCATAGCTAATGTCTAAGGCATGTTACCACATTCCTTACTCACCCAGCAAGTATGTGGCCACCTCAGGGGCCTCGCTATAAAGCAGACCTCTACCAGGGCTGCACCGAGGCTAAGACACAAGCTGTTCGCAAATACGTATACATACATATGTAGTTTAAACATTTGTGGTGTCAATTACAGAGCGGAGAGGAGGATGCCTTTCTTATAGGGGCTAACATGAAAGAGTGTCTTGTGTTTTCTTATTTTTTTTAAAACCATTATTACTACAAAAAAAACCTCCAGAAGTATAATTTATGATTTAACAGCTTAAGCTTTAAATATCTCGTTACCCAGGCTCATTTCATAGATGCCTCCCCAAAAAGCTATTTAATTATGTATATTAGAAAGCAGAAGCTGAATACCTACATTATGCTGATTGCCTTAAATACACTGCAACCCCGAAGCACATTAAACTTACTGTTGGGGGGGGGGGGGGGTAAGGCTAATGTCAGTGTGCTGACAGCAGATTTCTGTCTAAAAAAACTGACTGGCTTCATCATGTTTCCCGTGCAGCTTCGTGTCCAATGCAACTTTGTCTGGACAACGCATTCCCATGTTTGACAGTGTGAAGGGAGACCAGAGAGAGAAAGAAGTGAAGTGGAGCACCAGTAAAGAAAATATGAAGTGAAAGCAGACAGAAGAGGAGAGGTGATGAGACAACCAAAAAGCCTGTGGTCAGTGGCCATCATCCATTTGACAGGCCACAGACTCCTGGTACTTTACTATGGAACGACAAACATGTAGGCCGCAAGAGCAGCTATGGAAACCCAGCGGGACAGGAGGAGACCATTATGATGCCTTTAAAAAGACCCTTGATGAAAACACATTCTTGCAAATCTGTTGGATGGTTGTTCTTTTTGGCTGACAAAAACCTTTTCAGAAATATTAACATTCTGCTAGAAGTATGTCAGTAAAAATGCTGCTGATGCCCAGTCTGCATCAGCTACAGTTAAACCAGGTCAGATGGACATTAAGTCACCACCCAGTCCCCCAAAAAAGGAAAATAAGCTTATATGAGATGGTCAGTTAAGAGCCAGCTGCATGCTAACTGACCTCATCTCACCGCTGCAGACCCCTGAATAATCACACACGGGTGAGCACAGCTTTACATCACCCTCCGTTCAACTGGAGGTGGGGGGCAGCTGGGGAAACAGGCCTTATGATGAGCCTTGTGAAAAATGCAGACATTGGGTTTTGGGCTAGCACCCAACCGTGAACACACACACAAGAAACACTACTGTGATACGCACACTCCCATCTGCAGCAGTATGGAGCAGGTGTGGCACTCCTCAGTGGCCAACTGGGATCACTACACTTTAAACCCTCAGATTATCGCCCCCCATTTGTATCCACACCTCAAATTTCGTTGTTCTGTCTGCATGGCTCAAAGCCATAAAGCAGCTTTGAAACAATTTCCAGCACCTGCAAACCCACGGCAGTGGAAGCCTGCAGCAACAAAGCAAAGTAGCTGCAGGCTAACGCTTTAATGGTCAGAGTTCCTGAAGCACACACCATGCCTTGGCCCTCCTCATCCTCTACCTCGAGTCCACAGCAGGGTAACAGCGCTCAGAATAGCAGGTGTGTTAATTAGAGGATTACAGCCAAAATGCTCTAAATGACAGACAGGCCTTTTTGATTGACTGCATATGTGTGGCCCGCTGTGCCAATAATAGGTGGGACGGTCACTCTGGACATCCCCTCCTCTGAAACCGTCTCTTAGATTTAGAGCGTGCTGTTACTGGGAGACGCACAGTTTACGTACACATGCACAAAAAAAGAGATGGGAATGGTGGGGATGATTGGGAGAGTGATGCAGGACAGAATGAGAGCAGGTGAGGAAAGACCAAGCAGACACCCTGGATATCTGCACTGGTTCTCCTCACTTCTGCAAACACGCAACACTGAAATATGTGGGGAAAAAAAAGATTATGTTCACTTCTGCACTAGAGAAGAAAAAGCTGCTGACTGATGAAAGATACAATTATAAGAGGTATAGTTTGCAAATGTACATTTTTATTTCTCTAAAATTTACAGTATATTTGTATCAGAAAAGAAATTCCCATTTTCTTTGTTTTTGTTAATTTATCTAACATAATGGTTATAATGATTAATTGTTGACTTCTCTGTCAAACTGCTTTCTACTTCTGTCTTGCATTTATATCATACAAAAAGTGACCAATTTAAGTTTTTTTTAATCTTTAGTTCCTAAAGAGCAGGACATTTTTGTTAAAAAAAAATCTAAATTTGTTGTACATATAAATTAACGTATAGTTCAGAAAACCACATGAAAACCTTTCAAATATTAATCTCAGACTATTTCTGCTTATCAGAAATTGGAAATATCATAATGGAGCCATCTTTGTGGACTCAAACATACACATAAACATTTTTTTTTTGCTTTATGATCATAATAAAAACGACTTATTGTGAATTTTCAGATATTCAGAATATTCAACCTCTAACTACATATTTAAACCATTTTATTTTTATAAACTTGTGTACTGGTCCCAAAAATTTCTTTAGGAATATAAATCATTTGTCTTGCAAATAACATAAAGCAAAAACAAGACAAAGGATTCTCAAAAAGGAAAAAAAAAGGTCCTGGAAGCGTAATTAAAATAAACCCTATTACAATAAATATTATGTCTAACAGTGCCTTGTGTGATTATGTCAGACCTATTGTAACATATAGATTGTCATCTTCTTTAGGGTACAAGCACAATGGTTCTGATCCTCTGTACCCTATATTTTGACACATTTAAATATGTCAAATAATGACCAAATAAAAAAATACTTTAAACTTCTCAGAATTCTCTCTCTGACAGAGAAGCTCTTAAGGTGTGTTTACACCAAACACAAACGGCGGCGCGAATCCATACAAAACGAATGGGAAGACATGAGTACGTGCAAATTTGCCTAGTTGCGCGTTCGCGTCCACTAGCTAGCTAGCTGCTAGCTTTGAGATTCTGCTGTCACCGGAGTAAAATTATCACCACTGCAGACTAAACTAGTTAGAAAACGAAACTCACTCACCAGGAGACAGGAGGACCGGGAACTCTTCAGCTGAATCGGGATTTTGGAGCTATTTACCCACGTTTTTTGGCCACGGATGTCCTAGCAAGCTAGCAACGTAAACACCCATCATCTGTGAAATTTTGGAGGCTTGAGACAACATTTTCAAGTGAGCCCCCGGTCGGATAATGTCAACCTAAGCATGACGTTATTTTGGGAATTTCCACAGCAGATTGAACACAGCTGCAGAAGTTTTAAAGACGACTTCGCCTGTCTGCATCTCACTATTCATGTCGGCTGGCGTGTTTACATCGATTTATAATGTGATCATGTGGCGGTTCGTTTTAACCCCACAACAGACTAAGGACACTCAGCCCTCTTTTCTCTGTTTTTCTGCTGCATTACTGAGAAGCAATGTGCCATTCATGTATTTGTGATGCAAACATGCATGTGTTGTGATGTAATGCGCCATTCGGTATAGTGTGCATATGGCTTGTCCTTACTGTGCTTTTTCTGAGCATCTTAGATGTGCTTTGGTGTATTAATGTCTACAGGTAGACGAGTTTCTTCTGTCTCACCTATGTGATGTTAATCGATGCCTTTCATCCTTTGTACTCATGCGTCCTGTCCTTACTGTGACCTAGAGACTCAGATCAATATGTAGATGTGCTTGTTAGCCTCTTTGTCTTGCACTTAGAGCGAGGTCTAGCTAATCTGCCCATTGTGATGTATGGCTTACAAATGCAAATACCTCCTGCCTGTTCTGTTGTCCCTTTGATCATTCTAGACTGTGGGGTATGTCTTTTTGATGTATTGTTATGATCAAGTATTTAAGGTGCAACTCTGTAACGCAATCTCTCTCTTACTCTCTCACTCTGATCCTGCAACAGGTGGACACACTGTGTCCGCCTCTCTTTCTCTGAGAGCCTAGGGATCCCGCTCCGGGCTGCTCCACTATGCACCGGAGAGAGGATCCCGTGAAGGCGACATGATTAATAAAACCTGCTCAAAACCACAGCACTGCTGCTTATTTTTTCATGCCGCTTCACTGGTGACCCCTCGAACACGCACACGTTTTGTGCGAAAGCAACCTTCCGAGCTGGACAGCCACACAGCTGCGTTGGTGGCCCCTTGAAGACGCACACGCTTTGTGCAACGCAGCCTTGTTTTGGATGGCCACGCTGGCGAACCGACGCTGAAGAAAACGAGCGGCCAGCGAACGCAACACCCGGGCATGAATGCTCCATCGCAGCGGCCTACTGGTTCCCCCTCCCTGCGGCTTCAGGGAGACTTCGACGCGGAGCCAACACAGGCGAGCCGTTCTCCGGACATCACCCACGACCGGGTAAACTGCAAAAACGTCATGGCGCGACCCTCGCCTGAGATCTGCACCACCACGCACGGGACGCATACGGCTCTACAGACCCCCATCATCCTTCGCCGCTACACACAGAGCCTTCAGGGCTGCTCTCACACCTGGAGGCACGCACGCAGCATGCTCGAAGGATTTGTTAACGGTCTCAGCCATGGCACACATAGGGAATTCAGCGGTTTTGCGGTTCCCGAGGCTTTAGGGTTACGCCTGAAACTAAAGTCAACACGCCAGTCCCTCTGCCCTCATCACAGCCGCCATTCAGCCTCGTCTTTTCTTCATGGCCGCACGAGCGACAACGATCGTCTCCTCCCTCTCACCGCTCCAACGCAGCTGCACGAGCCCGGGACACAAAGATCGTCTATTTCCTCTCACCGCTCCAACGCACCATGGCCAAATCTACAGCAACAGCTCAACCCGGATTATATCGGCGCCGTCTGCGCTGATCTCCGCCAAGTTTCTGCACCCTGACTCGCCATTCCAGCGGCCCCTCCCAAGCACGAACCCCCGCGCACGCATCGGGGAGTTACAAGGACGGCGCATCACGCATGGGACAAGTAATGGCTCCACAGACTGCCTTCCTCCTTCGCCGCTGCCTTTCAGGGCTGCTCGCTCACCTGAGGCACACATGCAGCATACTGGAAGGATTTGTTAACAGTCTCAGCCACGCCACAGACCACCATCGTCCTCCGCCGCTGCCCACAGGACCTTCAGGGCTGCTCGTTCACCTGAAGCAAGCACGCAGCTCGCCACTGGATTTTTTAATGGTCTTAGCCACGGCACAACGGGATTTCAGCCGTCAGCTGTTCCCGGGAGCTTTGGGGTTGCTTCAGCACCCAAAGC
This sequence comes from Pholidichthys leucotaenia, assembly GCA_020510985.1. Lineage (NCBI taxonomy): Eukaryota > Metazoa > Chordata > Actinopteri > Cichliformes > Pholidichthyidae > Pholidichthys > Pholidichthys leucotaenia. The sequence continues at coordinate 139,686,937 of CM035840.1, read as the reverse complement.
CAACAGTCCCTATGTTTTGTTTACTTTTTTTCTTACAGCCGCCCCTGCTTTTCTTCATGGCCACGAGAGGAGTCAGAGACTAGTTTTTCTTCTTGTGATCTCCGCACGTGCAACGGGACAACCCCTCGACGTCACGGAGCAGCAAGCAATTTTTGCGCGGCTCAGGACGATTTCACAGCTCCTGCCGGCACTTACCACCCCTCCCCTCCCTCCCCCTCCGCCTGCAGCGAGCTTTTCCCACAGCTCGCTCACACAGATGGATTATCGAGGTCGCGGCCCCCTGCCGCGTCCTCTGGGGGGGAGCGTGTGGCGGTTCGTTTTAACCCCACAACAGACTAAGGACACTCAGCCCTCTTTTCTCTGTTTTTCTGCTGCATTACTGAGAAGCAATGTGCCATTCATGTATTTGTGATGCAAACATGCATGTGTTGTGATGTAATGCGCCATTCGGTATAGTGTGCATATGGCTTGTCCTTACTGTGCTTTTTCTGAGCATCTTAGATGTGCTTTGGTGTATTAATGTCTACAGGTAGACGAGTTTCTTCTGTCTCACCTATGTGATGTTAATCGATGCCTTTCATCCTTTGTACTCATGCGTCCTGTCCTTACTGTGACCTAGAGACTCAGATCAATATGTAGATGTGCTTGTTAGCCTCTTTGTCTTGCACTTAGAGCGAGGTCTAGCTAATCTGCCCATTGTGATGTATGGCTTACAAATGCAAATACCTCCTGCCTGTTCTGTTGTCCCTTTGATCATTCTAGACTGTGGGGTATGTCTTTTTGATGTATTGTTATGATCAAGTATTTAAGGTGCAACTCTGTAACGCAATCTCTCTCTTACTCTCTCACTCTGATCCTGCAACAGGTGGACACACTGTGTCCGCCTCTCTTTCTCTGAGAGCCTAGGGATCCCGCTCCGGGCTGCTCCACTATGCACCGGAGAGAGGATCCCGTGAAGGCGACATGATTAATAAAACCTGCTCAAAACCACAGCACTGCTGCTTATTTTTTCATGCCGCTTCAATCATGCCGCGCGAAAAATTTGCTTGTTCGCGTTTGGTGTGAACGCACCTTTCGTGTCATACCAATATATACACATCTTTATTTTCTTTCATCAGAAACCTCTCCCCTCCTCACGGCCGACAGACACAGGCAGCGACAGGAACGCCATCCTACACCGTGGATCATCTGTCAAGATATCACCGGAAAGAAAGACGTCATCCCCTGGACAGGGCAGGCTGGGGTGATGAAAGCTGAGGTAATGTGTGTGTGTGTGTCTACCTTTAATTGTGTATATAACCATCTGTGAGAAAGATGAACGGTGCAAAAAGAGAGAAGACAGAACACTGACAGAGAGGACATAGCTGCAAGGGTTTGGGATGGGGTAGACTGCTGCTTGATCCAGTGTGCATAAATGCAAGCATATGTGTATGCATGTCAGCGTGTGTGTCTCTCAGTGGTGCTGGTTGTCAGGGATCAGTAACAAGGCTGCTCTTGCAGTGACGTAATGCCTACAGGAGAACACAGCTGCCATGCCTGGGGGGGGGGGGGGGTAGTCACCAGGGGAGAGAAAAAGGGTGGATGGAGGGATGGAGAAACTGGGAGCATGGGGGGAGGTGCTAAGGGGGAGAAGGCGAGGTGAATATTAAGTCGGTGGGGGTGTTAAAGAGAAGATGGGCTATTTGAATCAATAGCAAGGCTGCTGGATGTGGTCCATCACATCGACATCGGTTCTGTTGTCGGCGGTGTGTGTGTCAAAATATTGATATGAAAAAAAGGGAAATGGGAACATCACTATGAAAAAGTATGGAGCATGCCTTTCTTTTTTGTTTACTTTTTACCTTCTTTGGTCATATATTTTCTGATTTAAAATTCAGACATTGGAACATGTTGCTTCTCTTTAATTTTATCCGTTTCCTAATTTACTAATTTCCTCGAAATACTTTATAGTTAAAAATAGCTAAAAGCCTTTATCTGCTGGCCTCAATTTCTTCCAGACAAGGAAAAGGATCTGTGATAACAGACTACATGAAACGACAATGCAGAGGAGGTAAAAATGAGCACAGTAAAACAAAAGAAAAAGAGGGAATTACTTATTACTAGGGCTGTATGATTTGAGAAGATTGTGCAGTTGCAATTATGGCACTACATATTGCAATTTGCAAGTTAATTTTGATTATTAATGATTGTTTCATGAGTTACCAAAGAAATGCAGAGTAAATAGATAATTCTGAAATATTTTTCCTCAACTCAAACATTAAGTTGCATAAAAATACAATAACATACATTTGCACAGTGCAGTTTACAAAATAACATTTTATAATGAATTAAACTGAATTTGTAGCATATTGTCATTTGATTGACTGTGCAGCCCTACTTCTAGATGCACATTGAAGGAGTGTGTTTGGGATTAAGTGGGTGCTGATGCACTGCATGGCCTTCAGTGTGTGTGTGTGTGTATCACCCCCCCCCCCCCCCCACACACACACAGTAAGGCATGAGGTAGTTTCATCGTTATCTGTGCAGCCTTGAGGTAGAGTTCCAGCCGACCCCCTGCACTCCAAACAACTTAACCCCCTGGAGGAGCTGCACACCCGCTGCTGCTGCACCACTGAATCTCTCTCGCTGCAAACTTATGCACAATCAACCATACACATGCAGGGGCACCCACACACATAGACAGAAGAGGGCAAAGCCATCAAACACACCAAGGGGGGCTTTTGGGACCAGACGGGCTTTTATAAACCGGATGAACAACATAAAATTCCCAGTTGGAAGTGTTCGGGATGTGGAGACAAAGGAGGGCTATTGAGGCTCGAATGCTGTTAGCCAACAAAGGCATGCACTTACAGTGTTTGCATCAACATGAAGCCTCTACATTCACTTTGTAAAGTAAATGTGAATTTTCGCCCATAGAGGATCTATATGAAAGGTGTGTGTGTGTGTAATACGTGCAGAGACCATGTGCATCAGTATGTAATAATGAAAACATGAACAATGTTCTCTGAGCAATGATTTCCCCAGAGGAGCATTTGTCTACATAGGTTCACTTGAGCAGAACGGATGGTTATTTCAGTCTAAATGCTAATGCCCCGAGCTCAGATGTAAAGAGTACCCCACTTCTCTAGCTTCCTTATGCACGCGGGACAATCTAACACACAGAGTAACAGTGCAATAACTGCACTGCTTTGACAGGGGGCAGCTAACAGCAGATCGGTGCATAATGAGCTTGTGTGCTTCCACATTCAGGCTGACTGCGGGTCTCAGATCAGTTTAGCGTTAATTAGCTCTTCTCAGCGCAGCAGGCAGGTTGACAGGCAGACACACCGGCCTCACAGGAGAGCTGGACACCATGCATTCTGGTCCTCTTTTCGGTTTATTGTGTGGTCTGTTACCCAGGGCTGAGATCAGTTAAACTAATATTCTTTCAAATAGCATTCCCTAGTATCTAACCAGCATGACTGGAAGCCCCAAATGTTCTGACCTCAAAAGTGTACCTCAGTATACAATTGTCTGTGGTCCAGTAAGGAAAAAAGAAGAATCAATTCTTTAGTCTAACAGATGGGTTTAGCCATTCAGACATGCAGCAGAAGGCTTTCTATCCTAGAGACTGTATCAGGGTGTGAAGGACTCGGAGTCAGCGGCTATCACAACACCCACCATAAAGACTGGCTTTCCTGCCATTACTTGCAACCAGAACTGTGTGGCTGACTGTGTGAATGTGTCACATCCACAGTACAGCAGTGATATCACTCCGTCAGCTACAGAAGAACAATAGAGAAGGAATGACGTGATGCCGTGAGAGGAACTGGGGAAGCTGTCTCTGTGTGCACCACCATGCCAAAGCCTACATCATGATGTTAAATCACTTTTAAAGCTGTTTGGACTACTGGATTTCTTTAAAAAAAAAAAAAAAATCCAAATAAAAGCTTTCTTCAAAACATTCATGCTCAACATTTGTCCATGCTCAATTTACAAGGCGTTTCCCTGTTTCAGTCTGATGTCATTTAATCAGAAACAGGAAATAGTTACACAACAGAAGGGGGAAGTGGCCTCTTTCTGCCATATCTGTGTATAAATGTTTATGTGTGTGCAGAGGGGAAGATATGAGGAGGATCGGGAATGATCACAAACTGCCGCATTCCTCAGTGTGAAGGCTCTGGCTTGCCTGGAACTCCAAAATTAGCTTGTTGTTGTGGGGATGGAAAATCTCCCGCCTTGATCAGGAAACGGAGCAGCCCTACAGGGTGAAGCCAAACGTTTCTGTGGTCAGCAGGTATTTACGGTAAAAAGACTACTGTTACAAGTTGACATAAATATTTGGGAAAGGGTTAAACCACAGAGAAGTTGTAGACTACCGCCTTCACTCCTCTACATCACTGCTACTGAGTCTGAATGAGAACAATGGCTCCATCTCTTCTTTGGATCATAATTAGCAAACTGCTATGATCGTCACATACTGTAACAGTGTAAAAGGCTTATCTACATGGCTAAAGTGCAAACTATAAATCTAATTTTAAAACACAGATGGAAAAAAAATATGGCAACAAAACAGGTAAATAAGGGTGGACTATGGCATGCCAGTGATAAAGTGCATCAAAGGCAACCTGCTGATAAACAGGAATGCACCATTGTTCCAGGGAATGACGCTACGACAGGAGCGGCAGTGGGCAGTCAGAGCATGAGTGGAATTTGGTGGATGCAGTCCAGGCCTTGGAAGGATAAATCCAGCATAATTGTTAGCTTCTCCTTCTCCTTTTCTTCTGCCTTTGGAAATTTCCACTCCACATGTGTGTCAGAGTCATCAGCATAACTCCGTAGCAACCAAACTTCAGAGCACTTCGCCTAAATTTGTGAGGAGGCCTGAGTTATGAGGCGCTGACGGCTGGTGATCCAGGCCCCGGGGAGCACGCTGTTCGACTTCAGCTCCTGTTGACCCGATGTGTTGACACTGCCTAGGTAACAGCTTCAACAAACTATTTTTATCACATGCGAGATGAATGCATGAAAGAGGGGGGTTAGGATGTTCAAAGGTCTCCAGATAGATTTCAGATGCAGAAGGTATGCAATGTGAAGAAAGGGTGAAGGCAAAGCACCTTAGGAGGACAAAAAATGCGGGCTTTTATTCTTTTTACTTATTTACTATTAATTGCAAATAAAATTTAGGTCCTCCCCTTGTTTCATGAGCTTTGTGTCATCACTCTATACTACTGCATACCCGTCCAAACCAACGATAAGGAAGTATTTCTGCATACCTGTAGAAAGCAGGTGTAAGCAAGCACGTCACCACTCGTTCAGTAATGCCTGCCTTTGATCTTTGATGATGTCATATGGAGTCCTATGATCTTTGATGATGTCATAGCGAGTCCTATGATCTTTGATGATGTCATAGCGAGCCCTATGATCGTGAGTGATGCCTGCCTTTGATCACACACAGACACACACACAGATTTTCGTGAATGACTCTATACTATGGTGTCTATATGATGTCATATAGGCATCATGTAGAGATCACAGGAACATCATAGGTGATCCTATGATCTTTTAGTGAGTCCTATGGTCGTGACAGTGTCAATTACACTAAGATCTTCCTATGATCTCTACATGATGTCTATATGGCATCATATAGACAATCATGTAGAGATCATAGGAACATCATAGGCAATCCTTTAATCTTTTAGCGAGTCCTATGGTCATGACACACAGACAGACACACAGAGATTTCTTGAATTATATATAGAGTGATGATGATGATAGCTCCATCTAAAAGAAGAAGAAGAAGACACGTTTACCTCACGGATTTATCAAGAAGTCAGAAGTAGGACACTGACAAAAATTTCTTGAAGGAAAAATCTAGAAGTGGATGTGGTTCAACTGGGGGGAATGGAGGTGGGAGGTGGGGAGGAGGAAGTTTGGAGCTCGGTGGAGTCTAAAAGAAGCAAACATAGACGTACAGAAAATCAAACAAGAGCATTATCAAGTGGTGATGAATCAGAAGGTGAACAATCCTGGAATAAACAGAAGGAGTGTAAAGTAACCATTAAACTTACTCAGGAAGGAGCATCATGTTGTTTAGTGGAACCCAGTTAAGCTCACAAATACAACTAGAAAAGCACTCGGAGAGCACAGACCTCCGCCAAGTGCCACAGTTCCCCCCATACAGTGTTTGTGTGTACGTTTTCAGATTGCTTGACCATGAAAACATATGACTAGCAATTGGATTCACAATGATAGGATTAGTGGTTCAGTAGTTATTGACGAAAATGGCATTTTCTGTAAGGGCGGTTTGCGCCACAGTTCCCCCCATACAGTGTTTGTGTGTACGTTTTCAGATTCCTTGACCATGAAAACATATGACTAGCAATTGGATTCACAATGATAGGATTAGTGGTTCAGTAGTTATTGACGAAAATGGCATTTTGCGTAATGGCGGTTTTCTTCTGGACGGTGATCCGGATCACCACCAAAATGTAATCATCCATAGGATACCCCATTTCTGACAATCTGTGAAAATTTCATGAAAATCCGTCCATAACTTATTGAGTTATCTTGCTAACAAACAAACAAACAGACAGACAGACAGACAGACAAACAGACAGACAAACCAACGCCGATGAAAACATAACCTCCTTGGCGGAGGTAATTAATAAGTTACTTGGAGAAGTTTTAACCCTATGAGTGTATGTATTGCCAAACTGCGACATACCCCCTAGTGGTCAAGAGTGGTAAATATTTTTTGTCAATAAAATAGTTCAGATTTTCCAAGGCTATAACTTGAAAGTGGTAAGAAATAATGGCTTACTGTCAATTAGAAAGATGTAAAATATGATCCAAAGTTTCAGACAGGGATAAATGTATGCATCTAATTTGCATAATGTCACGGCACCTCTTTAAATTCCATAACTCAGTCAAAACTGGACTCTGGACGTATTTATACAAAAAATGGCTCAGTCTTTTGACACCGTTTTTTGTACAGAGGTACCTCATCATCTTATCTTCAAAGTATATGAACAAGAAATCAGTACATTTAAAAAAAACCCCAGAAATTTCTCACTTACTTTTGACAAAGTCAGAGTGAGAAGGCAGGCGCAGTGCCGTGCTCTGCCACTAGGGGCATGCAAATTCTCACACTCAAAGGGTTAAATGCAGGAATTCTTTGGAGTGGTTCGTTACTAGTTACATGTAAAGATAGTGTTCAACAAGGAAAAGCAATCAGAGTCAATAAGACGGAGGGGGAAAATGTGCAGTGTTCGGTATTGTAAAGAAATAAAGCAATGAGAGGAGTGATATCGGACATTTCAACAGCTGTCTCAACTGATGAAATAATGAAAAATTTAACTGGAGCAAAAATGACAGAGGTACAGAGATTGAAAACTAATACAAATGGTGAAAAATGTGATAGCCTGTCGGTAATGTTAAAATTTGATGAAACAACACTGCCAAGTAAGGTGTATATTGGCTACATGAGCTATGAAGTCAGACTTTACGTTCCTCCTCCACTCAGATGTTTCAAATGTCAAAAGTTTGGTCATGTAGCAGCGATATGCAAAGGTAGACAACGATGTGCCAGATGCTCCGGTGAACATGAATGTGGCAAGTGTAAAAGAGGAGCCAAATTAAAGTACTGTGGCTGCAGTGGTGAACATAGCTCTCCATAATCGAGGTTGTGAAGCCAGCAAAAGAGCAGTAGAAATTCAGCAGATAAAAGTCCTCCAGGGACTAACATATGCAGAAGCTGTGAAAAAGGTGCTAGCTAAAAAGTGGGAGTGGACTTGAACAGGGAAAGTGTGCAGACTTGCAGTGCACGCAGTAGAATTAAGGAAGATACTCTGGTTTTGAAGGAAAATAATTTTGTCTTATTTGTGGTAGATGTGACAAACTGCACTGCGCAGACTTCCAAGAAAACAGAAAAAATTAAAATCATTGTGAAAGCAGCAGAAAAATATCTTGGCATTAAGGGGCTACATTGGGAAGTGGTTGAGGACTTGTTAAGTGGGGGATCTTTAAGTTCAAAAACCTCATGGGCTGGTGGATCAACCGCCAATCAAGTCTAAAAGAAGAAGATCTGATACATTAATTTTTTTTCACACATAAGTTGTTCAGAACTCCTTATAAGAACTCATTATACAAAGATATAGAGTGATGATAATCAAGTCAGTGGCGGTAATGCACCTGTAAGCTGGTTGCCAACCGCCAATCAAATCTAAAAGAAGAAGAAGAAGAAATCTCTGGCTATAGAGTGATGATATAGAATGAAGTACGTGGCGGTAATGCACCTGGAAGCTGGTTGCCAACCGCCAATCAAATCTAAAAGAAGAAGAAGAAATCTCTGTCTGTGTGTCACTTCCATAGGACTGGCTAAAAGATCATGGGATTGCCTATGATGTTCCTATGATGTCTACATGATGTCTATATGACATCATATAGACCATAGAAATCTCTGTGTCTGTCTGTCTGTGTGTCTGTCATGACCATCGGACTTGCTAAAAGATCATAGGATTGCCTAAGATGTGCCTATGATCTCTACATGACGTCTATATGAAGTCATATAGACACCACAGTATAGAGTGCTTCAAGAAAATCTGTATGTGTGTCTGTGTGTGATCAAATGCAGGCATCACTCGCGATCACAGGACTCGATCATCAAAGATCAAACGCAGGCATCACTCACGATCATAGGACTTGCTATGACATCATCAAAGATCAAAGGCATTCATTACTCATCATTATTAAATGATGAGTCCCACCCTTTGCACTGCAACTTTCAGCTTCTTCCCTCAAGACGGAGGTTTGCTGTCCCAAAAAGTAGAACCCAGCGCTACAAAAACAGCTTTGTTCCTGCTGCTGTCAAAGAGTTGAACAAGCTGCAAAAATATATTGCACATAATTTAGTTACCTATTTATTAACTCCATTTTATATTTACTTATTTTTGTAGGATGTTACTTGGGTTCTAAATATTTTATTGGGTTTTAGACCTTTGAGTTTTTAACCTCTTTGACTAGTTTTTAACTTTTAATATGACCCTTCTCTCTTACTGCTGGTTTTTCTCCCATCTCTTTGTCTTTTTATACCCTGATTGATGGAGCCTTGAGTATTTTTATCATGTTTATAGTCAGCTTCATGTGTGCCTGTGTTTGTGTCTATGTTGAATGTAATTTGTGGCTTGTAAACATGGATGTCACCAGACTGCAAAACAAATCTACCTACGGGTACAAATAAAGTAACCTGAACCTGAACCTGATTACTCATGATCATAGGACTTGCTATGACAGCATCAAAGATCAAAGGCAGGCATCACTGAACAAGTTGACGTGCTTGCTTACACCCTTGCTTACAACACCTGCTTTCTACGGTCATGCAGAAATACTTGCTTATACTTGGTTTCTACGGGCATGCACACAGGTATGCACTAGTTCCTCTGAATTAAAGAATTTTGTGAGAAATGGCAGAAATGGAAGACAACTTGCTTTTAAGTACTTCTAAGCCTGAACGTCATGTGTGAATCTCACACTGACGCACTGGGCTCTAATCTTTATCTGGACTGCATGGAATTTATGCACATCTCTCCTGTTCTTGGATATGGGAATAAAATAGTCTCTTCCTAGCATGCCCTATATGACTGCATTTCTCTCTCTCTCTCTGTGTGTGTGTGTGTGTGTGTGTGTGTGTGTGTGTGTGTGTGTGTGTGTGTGTGTGTGCACTCTTGAGTGATGGAAAAGAAAGGGAAGAAGAGCAGGAGGCAAGCAGACCAGTGAGATCGCGTCATCGTGGAAACATTTGGCAGCGCCTCACATAAACACACACAGATGCATAAACATGCACCACATCACATCGCACTGTGCACGGACTCACACACACACAAATGCTGGCCTGTTTTTGTTCTCCGGTTTTTTTTTTGGGGGGGGTGACATCAAGCTCATCATGTGAGGCCAATAACACGGACGGGGAGGGGGGTTTTCTGGCGGAAACAGAACATCGTTACATAAAACTGCTTCGTACAGACCTCCTCTGGGCCCTGTTTCCATATTATGTGTGGGTGGGGAGCCTGTCCCATTTGTGCATACGTAGGTCTCCAGTGTTCCTACAGATAGTGTGCACGGCACCGATTTTGCACAATACCCCGTCAAGGTGTGACACTTACAAAAAAGGAGCTCATTATATACCTGCAGAGTGACAGAAAGCAGAGCAGTACGTCAGCTTTAATTCTTCTCAAGGACTGTAATCTGCTTCAGAGCGGGGAGATGATGTCAGATTTATTTTGTGGCCTGTATTCTTTGACCTTTGTGCTCCCTCAGTGCTGGCTGGGGTGGGACCGGTGGGTGTGCGTGTGTCCCCGTGTGTAAGTGCAATGTTCGTTTGTGTATCTACAGGCCACGGTGAGAGCATCGGGGCCACTGGCGCCAGATGTGATGACCGCAGGAGTCTGGGACTAAAAATAGAGCTCTGTTCTCAGCACCGTGAAACAGAAGAGAGACGGAGGAGGAGGAGGGATGGTAAAAAGAGGAAGAGGTGGGGTGGGGGGGTTGAAGGGTTTAAGGAAAGATGTAAGGAGGAATGGCGAGGTCATTGAGAAGACTGTGTCAGATCTCCCTGGGGACGGTGAGCTCACCTCCTAATGGCACCGCTGGCTCTTTCTCAATGAAATAACTGATCTGCTGGAGCTGCCCATGGTGTAATGGGAGAGGGCTCAGATGGAGGAGGAGGTGGTGAAGGGGGACAAAGGAGCAACAAGGTGCAGAAATGGCAGGCTTAGAGGTTAAGACTCAAGAGAGTGGCGATGATGAAAAAAGTTGTGAGGTGGCGAAAAATGGACCTCAGGCACACAACAGTAATGAGCGTGCTCCCTCTGACCAATGACGACACACGTGGAGGCACACTGCAGCAGGCACATGCCACGAAAACACCGTTTACACACGTCGACCGGGCAACATCAATATCAGTCACAGGTACCCACAGAAAATTAAGAGAAAATGAAGAAAAATTCAGGTGTTGGCGGCAAGAGGCCATGATTTCTATATATTTTTTTGTTTGTGCTTTACACCCCCTTTTATACAACAGAGGAGAACACTGAGAAACTGCAGAGCGATGAAAAAATGGCCAGCTCTCTCTGATCTTTCAATAATCTCTCAGTGATCACCAAGATTTCTCAATAATCTTCAGGAATCATTGAGGTTACCGAGATTTTGCCTCAGTCCAAAATAATATATGTAACAAAATACACAAAATATGTAAATTCATATCAAAAACACAAAATCAAGTTGGCTTTTATTGCTAATCTTCAGAAACCATAATAATATTATGGTTTCTGAATAATATAATATTTAAGATTTAAGATTAGTCAGTAAGTAAACATATCAGCAATTTCCATTTTCAGTTAACTGATTTCTTAATGAAAAAAATGATGATGATTAAATTTCATGTATACTCTGTATGAGACCTGGATCATTTACACAACACAACAGTTTTGATGAATGCCAACTTTTTCCACCTGAAGACTGGCTGACAGCTTAGTGATGGACCGCTGAGTATTTGATGAAAGACCAATAGAGTTCATTGAAAGATCGCTGAGAGATCAATGAAGATCCCTCAGAGATCTGGCCATTTTTTCAACTTTCAATAGTCTCTCAGTGATCTCTACCCCTGCGTAAAGTGGTTAGAAGAGAAACAGAAACCTCTCATATACCTCTTTGGTCACCTAAGAAATGCTCAATGATCCCTCAGCAATCTCTCCCAGTCTCTCAATGATCTCTCAAGGATCTGTCAAAGATATCCATAGATCACCATGAAAGTTGCCGAAATGTCTCAGAACCATTGACACACAAACTGCTTTTTCAAGGCTTTAGGAGATTGTTGAGAGATTGGGCCAATTTTTGATCTCTCAATGGTCACCCAGCAATCTCTGTCTGTGTAAAGGGCCCTCACTTGTATGCGGTTTATGTGCTCTCAATTGTGCAAGAAATTGTCATCCTGTGGAAGACAATAAATGCTAACCTACATTAACTTATCTTAAAATGTCTGTGACACGATTTAGGAACTATGGATCATATTCAGTATGAATTTATCTTCAATCGTCCATATAATTGGCTCTTTTGACTCAGAACGCTAAATAAGTGGAAAAATATTTCCAAGTGAATTCAAATTTAGCGCCATGTTGCACTAATGCGATCTCCTGAGGCTCGCCTCGTTTCCGGATATGATGTCATGAGGTGAGTTTCCTCTAGGCTGATCCGTGTGCTGTCAATGTAAACAAGCTGTTTAGCTTCTATATCAGCGAAGAAATGCCGAAACGTTGCGTGGCGGCTGGGTGTTCTAATTGCTCCAGTGAATGTATAAATAAGCCTGTTCTCATTCCCAAAAGATCTAGATCTTCTTAAAAAATGGGCGAAGCAAGTACAGAGAACAAGGGACAAATGGCAACCAACACCATCTTCTGTACTCTGTAGCGATCATTTCACTGCAGTTTTGAGGAGGCGCCTGCTATACAGGAATCTTTAGGCTTGAAAGTTCATTACAAACGGGTTCTAAAACCGACTGCCATACCTACGGTTTTCAAATGAAAACCCACAGCTCAAGATGATATCAACATATTAAAACAGCACAGAGAAGCAACAGTGTCAAAACTCGCCCGGAAAAGAGTTTGTGTAATTGATTTTTTTTTCCACATAAGGTGATCGTGATTTTATTTTTTCCGCTGAAAGTAAAATCCTCCCCTATGAATTTTGAAGCCGAGTGTTGACTTTACTTCAAATGGAACGACTTTGTGTTAAAAAATGTTAATTACTTTTTTCAGTTTTCATTTTTATAAATCTCATTGCCTACTGAAACTGAATATCTGAGCTTTTTTTTTAATTTCCCTACCATTCAGTGTTTTGGAGGCGACCGATGTCCATCTCTAACCCTTCACCATTGGACCCTTAATCCTCTGAAACGTGCGAGTCATTGTCACTTTCTGAACGATATGGTTCAAATAAATAGGGTTGCAGTCTTTCGGTAGAACCAACTCGCTCTTCTTCATCACTTGATCCTGCTTCTTCCTCAAAAACTATTGACAAATCACTCAAATCTTCGCTGAAATCACTCACAACTTCCTCCGCTTCCGTCCTATCATAGGCAATCCTATGATCTTCTAGTGAGTCCTATGGTTGTGACAGACAGATATTTCAAAGCAAGGGTATAAGCAAGCATGTCACTACTCGTTCAGTAATGCCTGCCTTTGACTGATGATGTCATAGCGGGTCCTAAGATCGTGAGTGATGACTGCCTTTGATCTTTGATGATGTCATAGCGAGTCCTATGATCATGAGTGATGACTGCCTTTGATATTTACTTCCGCCAAGGAGGTTATGTTTTCATCGGCGTTGGTTTGTCTGTTTGTCCGTCTGTCTGTCTGTCTGTCTGTTTGTTAGCAAGATAACTCAAAAAGTTATGGACGGATTTTCATGAAATTTTCACAGATTGTCAGAAATGGGGTATCCTACAGATGATTAGATTTTGGTGGTGATCCGGATCACCTTCCAGAAGAAAACCGCCATTACGCAAAATGCCATTTTCGTGAATAACTACTAAACCACTAATCCTATCATTGTCAATCCAATTGCTTGTCATATGTTTTCATGGTCAAGGAATCTGAAAACGTACACACAAACACTGTATGGGGGGAACTGTGGCGCTAAACCACCATTACGGAAAATGCCATTTTCGTCAATAACTACTAAACCACTAATCCTATCATTGTCAATCCAATTGCTTGTCATATGTTTTCATGGTCAAGGAATCTTGAAAACGTACACACAAACACTGTATGGGAGGAACTGTGGCGCTTGGCGGAGGTCTGCGCTCTCCGAGTGCTTTTCTAGTTGATGATGTCATAGTGAGTCCTATGATCTTTAATGATGGCATAGCGAGTCTTATGATGCCTGCATTTGCTCTTTGATGATGTCATAGCGAGTCCTATGATCGTGAGTGATTCCTGTCTTTGTTCTCTGATGTCCTATGATCGCGAGTGATACCTGCCTTTGATCACACACAGACACACATACAGATTTTTTTGAAGCACTCTATACTATGGTGTCTATATGGCATCATACAGACATCATGTAGACATCACAGGAGCACCACAGGTGATCCTATGATCTTTTAGTGAGTCCTATGGTCGTGACACACAGACATACAAACAGACACACACACACAGATTACTTGAATTATACTGTATATAGAGTGACAATATCATCATTATCATCACTATACAGTATATAATTCAAGAAAATCTGTGTGTCTGTCTGTGTGTCACGATCATAGGACTTACTATGACATCAACAAAGATCATAGGACTCGCTATGACATCATCAAAGATCATAGGACTCAGTAACTTTCTACGGGCATGCAGAAATGCTTGCTTACACTTGCTATGGGCATGCACGGGTTTCTACGGGCATGCATGGGTATGCACTAGTCTAAATAAAGACAGAAAGATAAGTGTTAAATAAATGGGGCTGGACTGAACAAAATTCCTGACCAAGGACGGATAATTTTTTCACACACAAGGAGTTGTTCAGAACTCCTTACAAGAACTCCTTATACAAAGATATATGATAATCAAGTCAGTGGCAATAATGCACCTGTAAACTGGTTGCCAACTGCCAATCAAATCTGAAAGAAGAAGCAGAAAATTCCTGACCCATGTCTGTCTTGTGCCACATTCCAGGAGTGACATCTGAACAATGTCAGAAGGACGCCACTTTGGCGTTAACCAAGTTCCACCCAAACAAGTCAGAAAACCCTGACTCTCTTATTAGCTAGTTGTTAGCGAGGTGAACATGAGCATAGAATGATGATATAGAGTGAAGTACGTGGCGGTAATGGACCTGTAAGCTGGTTGCCAACCACCAATCAAATCTAAAAGAAGAAGAAGAAGAAGAAGCTAGTTGTTAGCAACGCTGATCCAGGACAACAGCACACAGTCATCTGTGCATAATCCATGCTGTAGCAATATGTTTTGCTGGAATGCAGTTAATGCAGAAGTGTTGTCATTCAGAGTTACGACCTTACAGAAGCACAGCAATAGATTTACAGGTATTTTTTTTTTTTTTTGTACTTATTTTGTACCCGTAGGTAGATTTGTTTTGCAGTCTGGTGACAAGCCACCAGCTGCCGGTCGCTGCGTGCGCAAGCGCCCCGTATCCCTAACCTGCATGTTTTTAGCATGTGGGAGGAAACCGGAGAAATCCCGGAGTAAACCCACGCAACACGGGGAGAACATGCAAACTCCACACAGATCACTGTTGGCCGGGGGCAGGGATCGAACCCATGATCTCATGATCCCAGCGATCCCCCGGCCGAGGGTAAAACTGTGCTGCCGCAGTGCTAACCACTGCGCCACCGTGCAGCCTCAGGTATGTACAAGCTTTCACTTTGCTGCCCTGCAGGTGTACATGCATTGTAGGTATGCTTGTCATTGTGATTCTGGTGGAAGCTCCATGACGGACAGATAGCAGACTTATCCGCAGAACATGTAACAATAAAAAAAATAAAGATTTTCACTTTTTTGAACCACTGCACAGGATGGCCTCTCTCTCAGTGAAGAGAATTAGCTCATTATCTCATCTGCTCTTGTCTGTTTTGTCTTTTTCTTCAATTCAAACATTGCCTCATGCGCATACACACACTACTTGATATGCACATATTCATGTGCGCGAGCACGCAGGCACACAGAAACATGCATGCTTCCAAACAGGCCTCCTTATGTAGCCGACCGCAACGTCTCTGAACGGTTGCATTGTGAGATTTGGCCTCCCACGATTACCTCACCTCTTCAGCTTCTCTCTTATGCGCAGGCACACAAAAACATACACAGAGACGCGCGCGCGCACACACACACACACGCGCACACACACACAAGGGCGTCCTGCAGTCCCTTCCACACAGGAGAATGGCACATAACTGGCCTGACCCTTGCACCGTGGTTCTGTGTGGCCACACCTTAACCTGATGTCATCAAAGCCCCGGGGCCTACAGCGACTCCTGCGTTGTTTTGTGTGTGTGTGTGTGTGTGTGTGTGTGTGTGTGAGAGAGTGAGTGAGTGAGTGAGTGAGTGAGTGAGCGAGCGAGCGAGCGAGAGAGAGGCACTTTTAATCTGCTAATACCCGTCATCAACATGTCATCGCCATGTTTCATCTTGTGTGCTTTTGTTTTTGAGCTGGCAGGCCGACAGTGTGGGAAACTGTGAAATCTAAAGTGTGTCTCGATTATATAAAACAGTACATAAAATTCATGGACCATTATAGGATGATTCATGCATAATAAAGTATCCAAGATGGTGGCGCACACAGACACAGTGGCTTATTCCTTTATCGTTTTATTTATTTCCTTATATTCTCTTTATAGTTTTCATTGCTGCTGGTTTGTCTGAGAACACCTTAGTGAAATTTCACTGTATTTTACATGATTTTTTTGCAGTTGTACA
Organism: Pholidichthys leucotaenia; assembly: GCA_020510985.1. Lineage (NCBI taxonomy): Eukaryota > Metazoa > Chordata > Actinopteri > Cichliformes > Pholidichthyidae > Pholidichthys > Pholidichthys leucotaenia. The sequence continues at coordinate 139,670,474 of CM035840.1, read as the reverse complement.
ATAAATTAAAGTGAGGTCTCAGAAACATAAATCTGACAATGCTTAAAAAGGCTGAATTCTGCTTCACCGTTTGATTATCATCATTGTTCCTGGATTAAAGAGTCTCTCCTGCTGCCAACGTCAGTGACACATCCCATTAAGTGGAAACAAAAACAAATGCATTTAGTGCATGACACTGCTGAAGGGTATATGTCACCTTTTGTGCTGAAGCACATCATCTGGTCGGCATGTGTGTGTGCTGGAATGTGAAGCAGCACAAACCTCACAAAACCTGTTTCACAAGCAGTGGAGCTTAAAGGTCAGATATAAAGTTTTCTCCAAGTTAAATTCCCTTAACCCTTTTCACCGTGGTAACCTTGTGTTTGCCAGGTACTTATTGTGTTTTGTTTGTGGAGGAAGTCAGTAGTCAGCCGTCAGGTACGTGGTGATTTTTTAGTAGACGTGCTCGTCATGTCAGTCTCATTTCCTTCTGTGACCCTTTCTCTCGATGACCCAATGGTGAGATGCTTTAGTAATCCTACAAAAAACACTGGCAGATGGCGCCAGGAGAGATTAGCAGCAGTCTTGTACATCTACAAAGCCCACGCACACACACACTAACTTGAAATACACATCTGCATGTGTACGCACCTTCATTTCCTCTTTCATGACCCAACTCTCTTGTCAGGTTCTTTTTTTATTAATTTATTTGAATTGCTTTATTTTCTATTTTCTGTTCCAACAAAATATCTGCTATGGATAAAAAGCATTATTTTTGCCTCCACTTCACTTACTTTTGAAACCATTATCCAACTATTGTTTTTTCATCTGCAGAGCACTAGTACACACTGCACTTTTCTCTCTCTCTCTTTGACATTTCTCTTTCTTTTTACTCCCATCTCTTCAACTTCCTCTGAATCCTGAGCGGGAGGCTGAGATGCCGACAGCAAAATGTTTCAGCCTCCATCAGAGCTGCTGTGACGTGTGGCACCACTGGCATCGGCTAACACGCCACTTTAGCCACACACTAGCCGGCAGTGTAGAGTGTTGTCTGTGCTTCGGCTGTGCGCACGCAGACTGGTGGGAAACACGCAAACTTTGGAGCCACTGGGGAGGCAGCTGGCTGCAACCAAAGTGATGTTCTTCTACTTCCATCGCACGCACGCACGCACGCACACGCACGCACACACACACACACACACACACACAAATATACAGAACAGAAAGGCAAGACCCATCAGACCGAGCTCCAGCTGGGTGAGATCACCCCTGCGTTAAAAATACAGCTGTCCTGAGAGAGATGTGTCTGTCACTTTCACACAATCAATGAAGCACCATATGCTTGACACACACACATGGATTCACAAGCATGCAAAGCTTTTGTTACATCCCAAGTGCATAGACATTTCAAAACAAATACAGGGTTTCAGTCAACTGTCGTACTGGGACTGTGGCTGGGTCCATGACTTCATGACAAGTAACGTGCTTTCTTATTGATCAGTGAGGGAAGCCTAAGAGGAGTTCGGGTTTGGATCAGTGTGTCCAATTTACATGCACTTGGGTTGTTAAGGTCATTCGTGCACTTTATCTGCACTCTAACACTCTTTAAGTCAGTTACATTTAGTTTTAAAGAGCCACTTTTCAAATCTGCAGCTCTGCAAACCGGTATTAAAATCTCACTGCCTCATCCATCCCTTTTATTGACTATTTTCTCCTCATCCCACCCACATGACCCCTGCCTTGATTTGCACCAATGTTAAATTGTTTCAGACTGAAAAGAAGTCACCTCTCACATATGAAGTAATCACAGGAATTATTAATATCATAAATCAAAGGTCCAGTATAGGGGAGGTGTAAAACAAGGCTGTGGGGGGGAGTAGGAGGGAGCAGGAGGATTACTACTTACACATTTTACACTGACTGTGTAGAAAAATGTGCAAGAGGAGTAGTGGCCAAAATAACAAGGAAAGAGAAAAAAGAAAAAAGAAACAATAACAACTAATACTTAATTTAATTTAGCAAATTTATACATTAACTCATTTGTTAGGGTTGTTTTTAGAGCCCAGAGTGACGTCTTTAAATGACACATCCTGGTGTAAATCCTGCAATAACAATAATAATACTTTAGACTTATAAAGCACTTTTCATAGACACTCAAACATGTTTTACAATGGATACATGATTCATTCACTCCACAGACACTGATAGTAGTCAGTTACTGCTGTAGCCACAGCCGCCCTGGGGCAGACTGACAGAAACATGGCTGTCAATCCATGCCAACAGCCTCTCCGACCACCACCAAACATTTATACACATTCGTACCCAGTGTCATGGACACTTGAGGCAAGGTGGGTAAAGTGTCTTGCCCAGGGACACAACAGCAGGATGGCTGGGGATATTTCTATCCATCTATAAATGCAAGGAATCTGTGTGTGTGTGTGTGTTTCTCGCATATCTTTCAAACCGTTTGTCAGGCTGGCCCCAGATTTTATAAGTGGTTTGCTGAGGTTACGAGGGTGTGCATATTACAGTATGGAGTTGTTCAGTCAAAATATGTAATTTTTATCAATAAAAGTTTAGCCACCACTCTGTCTTCTCATGCCCAGGCTTCAGGAAGTGTGGGCGAGGTTTCGGATTGACTCCATACTCACTGGATAATACATGGCATCACAATCAGTCACCACAGCGCTCCATAAACAAAACAAGGAAGTGAAAAATGACAAATTTGACCACAAAAAGAGGATACTGAAGATTTAATGCTTAAAAAATTATACTATAATGTTGCTGTGATTGCGTAGGTCTAAAGGATAATTCGGCATATGTGGAGAATACGAGGTGTGCGAGTATACTGGAAGGAGCGCTAACAGGGACTCGAGGTCTGGAAAAGAACACCGTGTTTGAGAAGCAGCTGGACCGGCGGACCACGGTCCTTCACAGGGCAGTAAGCCCAGCCTGCCCGGTTAGCAGTAGACAGAGTCCTGGCTGCTGCTTTACCAGTGTGCCCCTGCTATCCTTTGCAAGACCACGAGTCCCCGATGGCACTCCTCCCCGTGTGCTTGCATGGCTATCTAAAAATTAAAAGTTAATAATAATACCACCATGACTATGGAGCAGAATGGCCAGATCAATTGCATATCATATGCGGACACATGCACGCTTTGACTAAACAACGACCGTGACCAAACAGGACACAAAAACACCCAAATAACAAAATAAATCATTTTTATTTAAATATATACTGACAAATGGGCAACACTAATGCAACAATTGCAGCCAAATGGGTCATTCTGCTGTGATAATGTTGGGTGTTTTTGTCATGATTTGCCCCTCAGGGCAGAGAGAGACAGACCGAGACGCCGACGGCAGTTTGTGGCATTTATTAACAAACACAAAGTTCCAAAGTGTATAAAAGTAAAAATCCAAACAGAGAACAAGGTAAACTTACAAATGGAGTAGCAGAACAACTCACCAGAACGGGGAAGGGGTTCTGGTGACGAGGAGGAAGGATCATTAAGACTGCCGCGACAAGAAATGAAAATGCAGTCCTTAAATATGGTCAGAACAAATAACACAAGTGTGAGGTCACATGAGCAGGCAAAAGGGTAACAATGATTAATGATTTGGATCAGCTGGAAGAAATGAGAGGAGAGCGCACTGGCTGACAGCTGACAGGGCTATGCCCAAACAAAGCACCAACCAGGAAATGCCCTGACAGCTGTCAACCGCAATAATAAGGAATTAGAATAAACTATAAACAAGTACAACTGAGAAATAGGTACCAATTAATAGAGAATCAGAATATAAAAAAATAATACATAAACAGGAAAATAAAAAACATGCAGGGATAACAAAAACCAAAAGGCACAAAAATACAATATATAAATACAGAGAAAAAGCCACGAGACTGAGCATGGCGGAACCTGCAGTGCTCAGCTCATGACAGTTTTATACTTGTAATATTGCTAAAATATAAAAGGATGCACTACAATGGGTCTCAAATATCTGTAAGCGTGTCCTGTTATAGTACTGCATGAGTTTATTGACGATACACTATAAATTACACATACAAACTAAAACTAAAACAGTTATAATGATGACTAAACGATTTCCATTCCCTAAAGTGCAAGATTTTTTTTTTTTTTTTGTTACTTATTTGTACCCGTAGGTAGACTTGGTTTGCAGTCTGGTGACAAGCCACCGGCTGCTGGTTGCTGCGTGCGCGAGCGCCCTAAACCTACATGTTTTTGGTATGCGGGAGGAAACCGGAGAAATCCCGGAGTAAACCCGCGCAACACGGGGAGAACATGCAAACTCCACACAGCTCACTGTTAGTCGGGGGCTGGGATCGAACCCACGATCTCATGATCCCCGCGATCCCCCGGCTGAGAGTAAAACTGTGGTGCCACAGTGCTAAACCACTGCGCCACCGTGCAGCCCAGATAGATACAACACAAGATACATACACAAGATACAACACTTATGAATATAAGTCATAAAAAGATCACACAAATAAGTGATCTGACAAACAAGGGCTCCAAAAGAGTCGCTAATAGTGGATGTCCCATTCGTTTTCAATAGTTAGGCATCCTGTAATTAATATTCACACAATAAAATAAATCTTAGTGCCGTTCAGTCCCTTTCATACTTGTCAAAGTCTAACATGTGATTGCCTACATATAGGCTACACCTCTTTGTATTCCACTTTCAAACACAGCCTACATTTGGGCCTGGAAAGCCTAATTGGGATACCTGTTTCAGACAGGAATACTTGCTTTCTATGAGCATGCACTAGTTCAATATTAAAATGTGGGAAAAATAAATCACATTTTCACAGATGAGAAAGAACCTAGGAAAGGACATGAAATGTCAATAACTGTTTCCAGTTAACATATTAAACTCATTGTACAGCAAGTGACAGCTGCACAAGTAATGTAGACAGACATTTGTGGTTGTTGATGTGTGAACTTAAGACCCAAGAAGGCATAACATAACCCCTGACCTCTGAACTTTCTCTCTGGACAGTTTGTTCACAAATCAGACTTTGTGCCGCTGCAGGCTCTCAGGCTGAGTCCACAAATTCTTTGTATCCCAAACAGAAATACAGGCCTCCTTTCAGAGCACAGACTCCTTGTTTCTGTTGACTGCAAAGACTGTACAACGGACAAATCGTCTTTGTTTAAACAGTCTAGCACATACATTCCAATCATGTCTTATTAACTTAATAATAATAAATCCATATTTATCACATATTGCCCTTGAGCCTCCTCTGACATACGAGCTAATCCTGCAGCACACATGTGTGTATGAGTGATGCTTTAAAGCACAAATGCATGCAGCCTCCTGCACCTGCCCAACCAAAGACATGCATTGAACGTACACATAAGCATCATTGAGATATACTGTACGTGTATATATATGACTGCTAGGACCGCTGACCCCAATATAATACAAAACCCAAACAACAGCCTACGCTATTGGCTGAGTCCTTCTGGGGAATATTTTCTGCCACTGTTGTCGTGGAAACAGCAGAAAAGCAGGGACAGAAATGGAAGAGGTATGATTTGTCTTCACTTTTTTTTTTTTTTTTCTCGAAAGAAACACAGTGAGGGCAAGTGGTGGAGAATGATTAAGAGGAAGAGAAGGAAACTGCTGATGGGGGTCTTTTATGATTAAAAATATGATATGTGGTGAAGAAGATCCTGGCTTTCAGATACAATTTGAGTGTGTATGTGAGCGTGTGACATCCATCATGGTTATGTGCATGCCTGCTGTGTGCAGGGGTGTGCCCATCACAAGCATGTGCTCAGTACATCTCTGTGGCTGTGACAAATTGTGAAGCCTGAGTACTTTGAGGCAACTCTATGCACCGATGAATGACTCATGAAAAAAGCACTAATCTCCCAGTGGGGGAACAGAACCACACGAAGAAGAATGGGGACAAGGGAATGCAGGGAAGAGAGCAAAGATTTGCCAGAGCAGCATGCCTCTGCTCCCTCATTTTCCAATCCTGACCAAGGCAGATTACATTCTCCTTTCTGCACTGACACATTTGGGATGGATTCACAAGCCTCAGAGTGTGGATGTGTGTGCATGTACTATCATCCCTTAAAAAGCTGCAGCCACCACAACCAAGATGTTATTATCTCAGCAAGGCTATTAACAGTCTTGCCGGGACTCAATTATAAGTCTTAGTCTGCTTAGTGGACACTATGACAGGGTAATAACTCTGATAAATAAGGCCCACGGATTGAAAGTGAAGCTGCACTACTTTATAAAGCGATGCTGGGTAAGAGAAAGACGTCAAGGAAGTCTAAAGATCAAACACTCTTCAGAGAATATACTTTAATGCTTCATCCTCTCCTGTCTGACTTCACTTGTAACTGTGAACCTGACACCACAAAGTCAGAATACCGATTGTGGTGTTAAGAAATGAGGAGCATTTGGACAGTTGTGCTCAGCAGTGACATCTGCTGGCTTGTGTCTGCAAAGACAGCAGTGCACCTGGCAACTCAACAATTGGTGGATGATAATAGATAAATAAGGATCACACACACACACACACACACACACACACGCACGCACGCACGCACACACACACACACGCACTAAAATATCTCCTACAAACAATCTCAGTCTATCTTGCGTACCAGTGAGCAGGGAGACTTTGTGGAAGGTGCCCTCCAACTTCACCATGAGAATGCTCACAAAGCCGTCTTTGGACAGATGCCCCGCCTCTTTGGAACTCTGGTCATAAACCACCACTTCCTGCTTCCGGCCCATCTCCACCTGCACAAAGATTTAAAAAACAAACAAACAAACAAACAAACAAGGAAGAAGAGATATGTTTATTGTTCACTATGACTGAGGAAAATATTACAATAATCCACCTTCAACAAGGAAGACAAAGTGAAATGACATGAGTTGAACTCAGCTTCTACAACTCATATCAGACAAAACTAAAGATGTGTTCATATAAAGAACATGCCATCATTAATCAGGGCTGTACAGTGCGACATACTGTATACTGTATGTTGCACGTGTGACGTGAAAATTGGTCTATGTGAAGAATGAACGAACTGAAGTAGCACCAGTGCGATGAGAAACAGACCCATTTGTGTGTCTAGCCACCTTCAAACTACAATTAAGCCACTTTCAAACTACAATTGGCGAGCTGCAGTCGTGAGTTCCATCAGCATAAATTCACACCTCAACAATCCTCCACAGATAACAGTGTATTTCTCTGGGATATCAAGTTTCACGTCCTTACATCGCTGATTGTACTGGTCAGCCCAGAAGCTGATGATGCCGACCGCAATTGAGAGTCACCGGCATTTTTCTAAGTCTTTAAATTTTGTTGCCCCGTGTCAAACTCAGCACAGATCAGTAGTGGAATACACCGATCTCTGTTACAACGGAGAGGACTGCAAAATGCACATGACATTTTTTTTTTCATATCACTGAACAGCTTTCGTATTTACAAGAACAGACGTGTGTTTGTGTGGGCAGGCTGCACTTTTGTGTGTCGTATTTAGCACCACACAAAGTGGGATATGTTTTATTTTGGAGGGAGCTGCCACAAAAAAAGAGGAGCAGAGGATATATGAGGTGAACCGGGTGCACAGATTTCCCCTCAATGACAGGACAGATTGCCCTCTTCTCCGCTGCTGCAGGCTTGGAGGTAGTGACTGAAAAAATGCTGTTATAAAAGAAACTTTTTTCCATTTCTTCCAGCTTCTTCTGGTCCCACAGTGGGTTCATTTTGCATAGGTCTCTGAAGGAGGAGTGCAAAGGAGAAAGAGGAAGTTCCATGGGGTGACATAGGCTATTTTTACGGCCTAGTCCAGGGGGTGTGAAACATATGGCCTGCCAGCCAAAACTGGCCTGTTAGTTTGTATGGTGTGGTGAGTCTGTTTAGGTCGTTAGGATTGATGACTGATGTGTAAATGTATGTAAATTTAAAATAATTTCTAGATCTTGACAAGTTGTTTTTGTCATAAAGCGAAATACTATATTTTTAAGAATTAAACTGCACTACTTGCATAGAGGTACAGGGCAACGTGGTGGTACAGTGGTCAGTAATGTTGCCTAACAACTCAAATGTTCCATACTTGAATCCCAATGTTAGCAGGGGTAGGAACATTTCTGTGTGGCGTTTGCATGTTCTCCCTGTGCTGTGTGGGTTTAGTCCAGGTGCTCTGGTTTCCTCCCACAATCCAAAGACATGCATGTTAGGTTAATTCAGTCCTTCTCAAATAGTGGGGCGCGCCCGGGGAACAGGCTTTGCTTTTGCCGTGTAAAGTGTAATTGCACATCCACGGCAGCAGGTGGTGCAGTGGCGCTCTCATTGTCAAAGTCTGTGCGGGAGTTTAAAACTTTTTAAATTGCTGTCAACAAACCCCTCGAGAGACACCATGGAGAAATATTTAACAGTAACGAAAAGAAAGGCGGAGAGAGACAAATGAAAGTCTCCCAAAAGCTAAGACGAGGAAATATGATGAAGCTTATCTAGCGCTTGGCTTCACTGTGACTACGGTGGGAGACGAGGAAAGACCGGTGTGTTCACTGTGTCTGAAAGTGTTGGCAGCGGACAGCATGAAGCCAAATAAATTAAGACGTCACCTACAGACATTACATCCTCAACACGTTGATAAGCCGCTTGATTTTTTTCAGCGAAAACGTGCGGAGTACGGCCAACAATCATCCCGCTTTGTGAACGCTACATCAGTAAACCAGCGAGCACTTTCAGCATCATTTAAAGTGGCGCACCAAATTGCGCAGTGCAAAAAACCCCACACAATTGCAGAGGAGTTGATACTGCCTTTTTCTACCTTTTTCTTCAGACTAAAATGTTAAATATATTGGTACTCCTGTGTTAATGTTCCAGATCAATTTACATTTAATATTATTTATTGATTGAATTATTTTTCTCAGCATCAAATGGTTCAGTTGGTCAAAAATGTTTCTAGTTTAAATAAGGATCGACATATTTTTTTATTTCAGGCACTTTGATGCACTTTAAGTTTTTTTTTTTCTGTTTTAGACTATAACAGGGTTTCTGTGTGGCAAAATAAAGTTAATATTTGTTGAAAGTTGATTTATATTGCTTTTTTCTTTTGTTAATGTTAAAAAGGATACAATTTTAGGTATACTTATACAATTTTTATAGATAATGATCTTATTTATAGTCACTGCGGTGAGTTGGGGGGGGCGCGAAATATTTTCTCTTTCCTAGGGGGGGCTTTGCAAAAAATAATTGAGAAGCACTGGGTTAATTGGTGATTCTAAATGGTTCCTAGGTATCTGTCTCTGATACGCTCTTAGAATAGAGGGTTAGAACTAGTGAAGTGCTTTGAGTGGTCTTTGAGACTTGAAAAGTGCTATATAAGTACAGGTCCTTATCCTCACTTGCAGTCAGTTTTAGAGAAGTAACAGATGTTTTTATTGTACTACAAATTTTTGTCTTGTGCTACATGACTATGAACCTCTGTAGCACCAGTGCTATGAGCAAAAAAGGCAACATACAGCCCTGTTACTACATTAATACCTAAACTCTAGCATTCACCAGGAAGAAGCAACAAGGAAAAGAAAATAAAGTTACAAATGCACCACTGGGTGTTGTGATATTACAAACTGGCTTTATGATTACAAGTAACCTCAACAACAAGCAGTAAAAACAACATGTGATTCCAGAATCAGTTATAAACATAACACATAGGATTATATATTACCCATTATCCCTGAGCAGCGCGGTGGCGGAGTGGTTAGCACTGCGGCAGCACAGCAACTCACCTTTGGCCAGGGGATCCTGGGCTCGATCCCAGCCCCTGACCAACAGTGATCTGTGTGGAGTTTGCATGTTCTCCCTGTGTCTGCATGGGTTTACTCTGGGATTTCTCCCGTTTCCTCCCACATGCCAAAAACATGCAAGTTAGGTTAACTGGCATCAACTGGGGATTCTAAATTGTCCTTAGGTATGACTGTGAGAGTGAATGGTTGTCTGCCTCTCTGTGTTGGCCCTGCGATGGACTGGCGATCTGTCCAGGGTGTACCCTGCCTCTCGCCCAGAGATGCTGGGATAGGCTCCAGCGCCCCCCATGACCTGAAAAGGATTAAGTGGAAGAAGATGGATGGATGGACATTAGCCCTGAGCAATGCTACATGCGCTGTACATTTTGTGCTGAGAATGACATTTCCTTTAATGATAAGTAATATGAGTAAAACAGTAAAAAAAATAACAAAAAAGCAAAGCCTGTGGGCATCCAGTGAACCAGTGAACCTGTGTGATGCTGTTTATGTCAGACAGCAAAAAATGGGCATATGAGCTGATGAGAAAGAGCCATTCTTTTATCTGAGTGACTGAACGATGGAGCATGTGCATGCCGCTGCACACAAACTAGTCAGGCTGTATCGTTCTCCATGTTGTCAGGCAGGCTTTGGTCACATGACCACCAGGCAGCACCTACTGCAGCAATGAATCATTGCATCACTGAAACGCCACTGGACAGGAGCAGGGAGAGGGAAGGAGTGCCAGATTAAGGAATGGGGAAGGTGGGGGTAGATGCGTAGCGGGGTAGTAAAGGATGGAGACGCAATGGATAAAAAGATGCAAGACAAAAAGAAAAAGGGAGAAAAGGGGGCAGTGAAGGAGGGGCATTATAGGATGTAAACGTGACAGGAGCAAAAATTCGACAATTTAATGAGGTCAAAAAATACATCATCATACTCATTGACAAGTATCATAGTTCTTGGCATCTTTTTACTGTCTGTAAACTCGAAGGCACACGAAGTGATGAAAGCTTGTGGTATACACTGATCCATGGCGTGTACAGTGTTTGCCTGCTTATGTTTCGGCTTACCGAGAAACTGTGGCAGAGTGGTTTGGACGACAGCCAGGCAGGTGATGTAGAAAGGACAAGGTCAGTCTGTGACGTCTGCTTACAGGTTACTTCTGTCTAATAAAGGCAGAATAACCTCTACTTCCCCACACCAACACTGTCATAAAGCGTGATCCTTTCATCTGAAGCTTCCCCTGTGTCAAAGTGGATAGGCATCTCTGAGCAAAATATACTTTAAGAATATAAAGTTCCTTTTAATAAAGGTGCTCCTAATCTGTACCACACAAGAACATCTCAAACTTTTTATATTTTTATTGCAGTGTTTAGAGAACACATCTGTTAATGGAAATACTGTCTCCCACAAACGTAAGATTTTGGTTGGTCTACTAAACTGTTACAATGCCATCTGTCCCCTTCAATACTAAACAAATGAAAGTTAATGACCAGATGAAAAGCAGAAGTAAAAAAGAGCAATAAGGCTGCTGTGGACAAATGTAGAAGCCAGTTATTTATTTTTTCTACATACACATTCCTCATCATAATTTGTCTTGTGTTTTGTCTCAATTCCCACACACTCTATCTTCACTAACCCTGGGTAATTTTAGCTAATAATCCTAATGGGATCAGATCTAATTTTGGAGTCTGATCTCAGTGCCTGAGGATTACAGTCCTTTAATTGTAAACATGCACACAAACAAGATTGTGTGTATGTGTGTGTGTGTGCGCGCGCATGCGTGTGCATATGTGCACGTGTGTCATTCACACATCGGGCTTTACAAGAATTTTTAATGTGAAAATCCCAAATGGGTGTAAAGGCAAAAACTTTAAAACCACAAAAAGCAAGTGAGAGTTTAGGTCACAATTTATGCTTTCTTTGAACTTTTGGTCATTTTAATGCTTTCATGGTTTTCCAGTGAAGATGCGTTTTAAGGGCCCATCAACGATGCATTAGCCACAGACAAATAAACACTTAAAAGATTTTTGATGAAATTATTTCTCAACAAGTCATCAGGATTTCATTCAGTATCTTACTTTCTGAACATAAGTCACTTTTTTCCCGCTCGGCCAGTTAGAAAACACAGAAATTACAGCATTACTGTTAGGGATGTTAATGATTACCTGACTTTCAATTAATTGTCAATAAGAACTTAGTTGACTGAATGAAATTAGTTGCCAATTAAGTTATAATTCTGCAGTTCATTTCAATGGGAGTTTATTCTATAAAATGTAGTAGCGTCCCTAGTCAAAGCAACCGTAACAACAGAAAAAGAGCAGAAGAAGACACCCCCTCCCCCCCAAGTGCATGCACTGTATATACTGGAATGTCAAAACAAGAATGGCCAGCACAGACGACGCGTGCTCAAAGACCCACATGGCCGCTCCAAACCAGCAGTGTGGGGAAAGTCCTCACAGGCTCCTCACAAACTAGGACAGCAGCGGAGAACAAATGGTGGACAAGACAAAGCCCAAACACGCTCAACACAGAGATATACACTCACCGGCCACTTTATTAGGTACACCATGCTAGTAACGGTTTGGACCCCCTTTTGCCTTCAGAACTGCCTCAATTCTTCGTGGCATAGATTCAACAAGGTGCTGGAAGCATTCCTCAGAGAGTTTGGTCCATATTGACATGATGGCATCACACAGTTGGCGCAGATTTGTCGGCTGCACATCCATGATGCCAATCTCCCGTTCCACCACATCCCAAAGATGCTCTATTGGATTGAGATCTGGTGACTGTGGAGGCCATTTGAGTACAGTGAACTCACTGTCATGTTCAAGAAACCAGTCTGAGATGATTCCAGCTTTATGACATGGCGCATTATCCTGCTGAAAGTAGCCATCAGAAGTTGGGTACATTGTGGTCATAAAGGGATGGACATGGTCAGCAACAATACTCAGGTAGGCTGTAGCGTTGCAACGATGCTCAATTGGTACCAAGGGGCCCAAAGAGTGCCAAGAAAATATTCCCCACACCATTACACCACCACCACCAGCCTGAACCATTGATACAAGGCAGGATGGATCCATGCTTTCATGTTGTTGACGCCAAATTCTGACCCTACCATCCGAATGTCGCAGCAGAAATCGAGACTCATCAGACCAGGCAACGTTTTTCCAATCTTCTATTGTCCAATTTCGATGAGCTTGTGCAAATTGTAGCCTCAGTTTCCTGTTCTTAGCTGAAAGGAGTGGCACCCGGCGTGGTCTTCTGCTGCTGTAGCCCATCTGCCTCAAAGTTCGACGTACTGTGCGTTCAGAGATGCTCTTCTGCCTACCTTGGTTGTAACGGGTGGTTATTTGAGTCACTGTTGCCTTTCTATCAGCTCGAACCAGTCTGGCCATTCTCCTCTGACCTCTGGCATCAACAAGGCATTTCCGCCCACAGAACTGCCGCCTCACTGGATATTTTTTCTTTTTCGGACCATTCTCTGTAAACCCTAGAGATGGTTGTGCGTGAAAATCCCAGTAGATCAGCAGTTTCTGAAATACTCAGACCAGCCCTTCTGGCACCAACAACCATGCCACGTTCAAAGTCACTCAAATCACCTTTCTTCCCCATACTGATGCTCGGTTTGAACTGCAGGAGATTGTCTTGACCATGTCTACATGCCTAAATGCACTGAGTTGCTGCCATGTGATTGGCTGATTAGAAATTAAGTGTTAACGAGCAGTTGGACAGGTGTACCTAATAAAGTGGCCGGTGAGTGTATAATTGGCTAGACGCACCATGGCTACCACTTTCACAGCTAACAGTGGCGCCTTATTGGGTATGTAATTGTTGTTTTGACAGCACCTGCAGCACTGTGATACCAGGACATATAAACAATTGTTCATTGAATTTGGAAGGACAGAACACAAATATAGACTCTTTTTGCATTGTGTAGTGCATGAATGAACAGAGCAATAATAATAATAATGCTAATTGAAAGAGCAATGTCTTGCCTCTATCCTCGACTCCTGGATTCAGCCAGCAAGCCAGCAGTGATCAATAAATTTGATTATATTGGTTATAGTTTTAAAATACATTATAAATCATGATATTCTAATTTACTGAGATTCACCAGTACATAGTACACACTATACAGTATAGAATTTGATAAACCACAAAGATAGGAAAATAGAAGCCCGTCCCATCCAGCTACAATGATTACTGGCCCACAGCACTGACCCCCAACATAATGAAGTGCTTCAAGCTGCTGGTCATGCAGAACATCAAGTTCATCCTCCCCCTCTCCCACGACCCATCTCAGTTTGCATACAGGTCAAACAGATCCACACAAGATGCCAGCTGCTGCTCTCCATCCACCCCTCACCCACCTGGACTCAAAGAACTCCTACGTGCGAATGCTGTTCTTGGACTTCAATTCAGCATTCAACACAATCATCCCCCAGCACCTAATACAAAAACTCAGACACTTGGGACTCAAAACCTTTCTCTGTAACTGGGTGCTGGACTTTCTCACAGGGCGGCCACAGAATGTGCAGGTTGGTAGCAACACCTCCAAGACCATCACATTGAGCACAGGGGCCCCACAAGGGTGCGTGCTCATCCCACTGCTCTTCACCCTGCTGACCCACGACTGTGTACCAGCCTACAGCACCAACCATATCATCAAGTTTGCGACCGACATGACAGTGGTGGGCCTCATCACCAACAATGAGGAGGCCAACTACAGAAATGAGGTGAGCCAACTGGTCCAGTGGTGTAAAGACAATAATCTCTTCCTGAACATGGGAAAAACCAAGGAGATTGTGGTTGACTTCAGAACGCAGCACACACAGCATCTCCCTCTGATCATCGATGGTGCAGCTGTGGAGAGGGTGAGCAGCACCAAGTTCCTGGGGGTGCACATCTCTGAGGACCTCTCCTGGTCCAACAACACCACATCACTGGCCAAGAAGGCTCAAACTTGCCTCAATTTCCTCCGCAAACTGAGAGCACGAGTCCCACCCCCATCATGTGCTCATTTTATTGGGGCACCATTGAGAGCATCCTCACCAGCTGCATCACGGTGTGGTATGGAAGCTGCACTGCCTCCTGCCGGAAGACACTACAACACACAGTGAAAGCAGCCAGCAAGATCATTGGTTCCGCTCTGCCCCCCACCCCACCCCCGGACATCTACCACACCCACCTCACCTGCAGAGCCATCAACATTGCAGGCGACACCTCCCACCCCTCACACTCCCTCTTTAGCCCCCTGCCCTCAGGAAAAAGGTACCGGAGCCTCCGGGCCTGCTCCACAAGTCTGCTAAACAGCTTTGTTCACCAGGCCATCAGGACCCTGAACTCTGTCCACTCGTCCCCCGGACCGTAACGCACTCACCCGCACAATAACTACTGTACCTCAGCTTTTGGCACAGAAAGACTGGTACACCAACAGTAATACATTTGCTGTTGTATGTCTCTGCACCTTACTGTAACCATTTGCACAAATACCATACCTGCTACTGTCTGTTATTGCAATATTGATCATGTGCAGTCCAATCTATCACTGTTTGCACCTACACTACCGCATTGAACTTGCAACTACGAGTATTACTGCTCTAGTTTTTCTGTATATAGGATTGCTGGGTTTTATCATTTATCTTTATTTGCACCATGGGATGTCTGGGTTTTATCTTTTGTTGCTATTTGCACTACGGAGAGCAATACTGTACATAGACTGCTGTTGTTGTTTTTCCAACCTTATTCCTTTTTTATATTGTGCACACCACTGGAGAAACACCATTTCAACTCTCCTGCATGTCCTGTACATACAGTAGTATTGACAAATAAAATCTTTGAATCTTGAATTGAATTCTGAATCTTGAAATGCCATTGTCTGTAGTAAACAAATGCAAATGGTACAATAAATAATTGAAGAATATGATGAGCATTTTATTCAGTATAGTGTAAACAGTAATTAGCTTTTTATGTTATAGAAAGATCATATTGTTCTGAGGGAAATTTAGATTCTCAGGAAAATTTCTGCTCATTAATTAATGGTTAATCAACTGATTATGTGAATCAATTAACAATAATTGAATATGGTGATAACATGCATTCCTAATTACTGTATATCCTGAATAATAGCAGTAATAAAAAGTGTGCAGCTATCTGCAAAAGGCAAGAAAGACTGATGTACAGAAAAACATTTATTTCCTTTCTTTTTGCGTTGAGAGGTTTACATTTTTTTCCTATACAGTATGACCTTACTATATGTCCGCCTTTGTACTTTTCCACACTGTAGTAAGGCTGTGGTACATAAAACATCTACTGCAGTGTTAGAGGTCAACGACCTGGGGCTGGAGCTTGCTGTTACGATTGCTGCAGCAGTAGAGATGCCGCTTCCCTCTGCAGTGCAACATCATCACTAGTGTTCCAGCACTGCCCCAGGACCTCTGATGCATGCACGCTGCAGGTGAACAAGGAATGAGAGAAACAAGAAGAGAAAGGAAAAAAAATGAAGAAGAAAAAAGGAGGACATTTGGGGGAGAGCTGAGGAAAGAGATGGATTAGATGTAAAGCAAAAACACGACAGGAGTGGCTGAATGAATTCCACAATCCAACTTCACCCAAGCTTTTGCTGAACTCCCTTTCCCATTGGGTAAACAAAAATCTTTTTTTTTTTTTTTTGTCGGTGACGTAACACATGACTCGGATGCAATGTGAACATCCCACCTGTGTACACAGACAAATCTATGCAATGATGAGGAGCATCCCTGTGACTAGGTCATAGCATTGTGTCTGTAAATGCCGACCAAGACAATTGAGCCGATGACAGAGGGATAAGAGCATGCAACAGTAATTTTATGGTTCTTATAAATTATACAATACTGGCAAGAGAAGATATGAAAAATAACACCAACCACCATCTCACTATAGCTTCGCTGCTGCTTCCTTTTGCTCATAACACTGTTTTTTTCCAGCATGTTCATGACATCACCAAGATGACAATACTAAATTTGACAAAAATGAGGGAAAAAATGAATGTAACCTGCTGGTGCTAAGGAAAGGAGTCAATGGCTGTTTGTTGTAACTCATTTCACAAGCTAGTGTCATGACTCTAAATATAGGACTATAGTGGATGGAGAGGGTGATTGTATAGAGGAGGGCAAAGGAGATGAACTATAGGACATGTTTGCTAGGCTGTGGTGAACTCGGAGAGTCTGTGGCGGCTCATGTTCGTTACAGTCTCCCTGGGGGGGGGGGGGGGGGGGGGGGGATGAAGGCATATGTAGAAACAGCGTAGGAGGGTGGGATGTGGAAACGACAACAAAGGCACAGGGCAGGACGGGATTTATAGGCATCTGACAGGATGAGGTGTGACTGGGACGTGGTCCTTCTCACGGAAATCTGATAAAATTACCTTCAATTAGAACACCTGCGTGTACACTTAGTTTTAATCTGAAAGCAGTTTGAATGATCAGGAAAAACAATTTTACTGGATAAAGAAATTACCACTTTAAATAAGGAAAAAAATAAGGTGCTGTATTATAAATTATATATAGACTGGAAGATTAATGCTCCTCTGTAAGGAGTTTTTACATGTGAAAACATCCACCATGAAACACAGGGGGTGCACAGCTTCTCAGTGGAAGACGCATATCTGTGGTACTGTAGAAACACAGCACCTCTATAGGCTACGTGTGTGAGCAAGAAAAGGAAAGATGATTTCTCCTGACCTCAGTCATCCTGCACATCAGTGGCAAGACTGATGCTGACACGGGAAGTATGTATGTTTTTGTGTGAACTGGCCTGCGACACAAAATCAGCATAAACAGTCTAAAAATAGACCCACATTCCTCAAGTGAGGACTGGATCCTCTCAGTGTGTTCAGTCTGGGGTGTCCCATGGAAAACAAGATGACTGCAGGTTTAATTTTGGTTTTCTATACTCAGCGGCAGAAATTGTGATTTTAAGTGTTCGTGTTTGGTTTCCCTCATAAAACAGCTCTTTTTTTCTAAATGTGTCATGTTATCTAACATTAGGTAAATGTCTGTGTCAGCTCTCTGTACAGCAGCTTTGGTAGTGAAATATACACTACCGCTCAAAAGTTTGGGGTCACTTAGAAATTTCCTTATTTTTGAAAGAAAAGCACTGTTTTTTCAATGAAGATAACTTTAAACTAATCAGAAATACACTCTAATATCTAATATACATTGCTACTGTGGTAAATGACTATTCTAGCTGCAAATGTCTGGTTTTTGGTGCAATATCTACATAGGTGTATAGAGGCCCATTTCCAGCAACTATCACTCCAGTGTTCTAATGGTACAATGTGTTTGCTCACTGCGTCAGAAGGCTAATGGATGATTAGAAAATCCTTGTGCAATCATGTTAGCACAGCTGAAAACAGTTTAGCTGGTTAGAGAAGCTATAAAACTGACCTTCCTTTGAGCAGGTTGAGTATCTGGAAAAAATTATTATTTCAAATACAAATCATTATTTCTAACCTTGTCAATGTCTTGACTATATTTTCTATTCATTTTACAACTCATGGTGGTAAATAAGTGTGACTTTTCATGGAAAACACAAAATAATTGTCTGGGTGACCCCAAACTTTTGAACGGTAGTGTATATAGGTAGTAATTTACTGGTAACAGTAATAATTACCATTTCTGTGCAAGTCATACTAACCTTCAGATCTTCAGGACATATGCGCTTTTTTTTTTAAAAAACAAAAGCTAACTTCAACATGGAGGATCTCAGAGTGTCACCTGATTACAGCTTCTCCTGATAATTTTATTTTATAACTTTAAATTTATTTATTTAGGTTAGTTAGTTAGTTAGTTATTTATTTTAAACAACATCACAAAACAGGACATTATGAAGGCCATAACTACGAGGTTTTCCTGTGGAGGTCCAGAGACAGCTCAGTTCCTAATGTTTACACCGGGGATCAGCTGTAACTGGAGAAGAAACGCAAAGACTGCGCTGCTTTGGAGGGAAAAGTAGTTTCACATATCCTCCCTCCATCGTTAGGGGAAGTATGTGATCTCTCCCCAATAATCTGGACAAGGCAATGGAATTTGTTGGACACAGAAGGAGAGGAGAACCATTAGTGACTAACAACACTAACAGACTTTGTTTGGCTGGTTCACTGGACAGACAGAGGAAAGGAGGAACTGTGTGCTTTTGAATGACAGCTAATGTAAGTGTGTGTATGTTATCGGGAATTTCCCCCGTCTCAATAAAATGTTTAATATTATTTAAAATCGAACTGATAGTTACTGAGCTTGTTAATAACGGCGTAAACAACAGTCTGACTACAGAATAAAGCTCACCACAAATTTTGTGTCAGCCTTCAAATAAAGTTATCACTTATGTGACAGAAAAATTTACAGGATTTTTCACAGTATTGATTACCATAAGCCTAATCATAAGCTAAAAAACACTCACCACGAATGCTGTGTAGTTCCCCAACTGATTTTCCTCAGACCACAGTTTCATTTTTGTCTGGTGGCCATCATTTCTCCTATTCCTCCTCTGGTCCCGGTCTCTATGCTGTCAAACAGGTTCATAATTACAAGGCTGTGGTCCCTTGTGGTAAGGGCTTGACATTAACTTTTTTGCTTACCAGCCACTGTGGCTAGTGATTTTCCAAAGCTACCAGCCACAGTTTTGTGGTTGGAGAATTATGTATAATATGATCAAATTGCACCAAAATGTTAAAATTTACTTGAACTAAATTTACAACCTGTTAAAATGCATGACCCTTATATACAGTATACATAAAAACAGGAGAGAAACACCGTCTAATTATTTATGAACAGCAGTAAATACTGTAAAACAGTCGAGAAAATATTTGCAATGTGAGAGTGAAGTACAGGTAGATTTGATGTCTGTCCCATTTCTCATTTGTACCCCTACCCCGTGGCCCTTGAGGGCTGAAAATGACCTCTATGGAATGGGACACCCCTTCAGGCTGCACTATGCCATTAGTAGCTGCTGATGGATTTAACCTAAATGGACACTACCTGTTTTCACCAGAAAAAAAGTGAAAGAATAGAAAACTGATGAGCAAAAAAAAAAGCCATCTTAAGGAGAAAAATGTTTCAAATTTACATGAATAATTCTAATCAGTAGAAAAAGTCAGAAATTTACTAGAAAGAAAGGTCTACGGGGTGGTGGTGAGTGGCTGAAAAGTTCATAGTGATCAAATTTGACCAACTGTGGTTTATTTTTCAACCGCAGGGATCCAAGTGCTGCAACACCGATGGAAGAAGTGTGTGGACCAGAGGGGAGACTATGGTGAAAAATAAACCACATTTGGTCAAATGTGACCACTATGAACTTTTCAGCCCCCTCTCGTAAATTCACAGAGAACAATTTGGACACCCTGGTGGAGAGGTTTTCACCTTACGGTGTCAGGAACTGCACCGCTGACTAATTCTCTGAGGAGGGGGATCCGTAACATCGCTCTAACAGCAGAGGCAAACATGGGTTGCACGCTCCACACCGGCTTCACCCCGCCACATATATGCTTCTCCTGCTGCAGGACTGTTTATGCCACTGCAGCAATCAGTAATCTTGAAGAATTTTTTTAAACTAGACCAGTACCTTGGGCACAGAAAAAAATTAAAGCAAAAAGATTGAAATCAATCACTTTATTTTTCTCTCAGCTTCAGACTCCAGACTTCCACAGGTAGGATGAAGTGAGCACACAGCGGAACCAAATGGGCTTGCAAATAATTAATAATAATAATTTCAGCTTGGATGCACAGAGCTGTTTCAAA
The DNA here is from genome assembly GCA_020510985.1 of Pholidichthys leucotaenia. Classification (NCBI taxonomy): domain Eukaryota; kingdom Metazoa; phylum Chordata; class Actinopteri; order Cichliformes; family Pholidichthyidae; genus Pholidichthys; species Pholidichthys leucotaenia. The sequence goes on along the minus strand of CM035840.1, from coordinate 139,649,931 downwards.
GGGCTGCTTTATGCAGCCACATACAATCTATGATCATTTCTCCTCCTCCTCCACCTATTTCACACGCAGATCCTGCTGAAAGCAGGTAGATAAACGTCCCCAGTCTCTGTCATGTACTGTATTTCAGCCCTGCTGTCAAAACACGTGACAGTGATGGTCAGATGTTTTCTGCTTGGCTGAAAGTGGTTTTATTGTTAATAAAATCGTGAGTTTTAGTTTCCTACTCTCACACTGCAGTATTTTAAAGGGAGTTTATTATTTTAGATGCCATTTGAGAAAACTACAACCCATCAAAGTGGCTACAAAGTAACGCGTTACTGTAACGCCACTACTTTTGCAGTAACGTGCTGTGTAACGAAATTACTGTTTAAAAATTCAGTAATGTGTTACATCCATCCATCTTCTTCCGCTTAATCCTTTTCAGGTCGCGGGGGAGGGGGGGGGGCTGGAGCCTATCCCAGCACCTTTGGGTGAGAGGCAGGGTACACCCTGGACAGATCGCCAGTCCATCACAGGGCCAACACACAGAGAGACAGACAACCATTCACTCTCACAGAAATTTGATCCGATGCGTTACTCGCGTTATTAATATGGATAGTGCAAATAAATACAAATTGACCCTACGTAGTTGACGCAACTGTCAGTCTCCTCCACAGGCCGGTTTCCTGTCATGTCCCAGTTCACACCGCAACCCGGTGGGAAGGAATGCCGTGGCAGTGGCAACTTCTCATATTGAGCCCTGACTCCCCGTTGTCCGAGCGGTGAGTAGCCCCCAACATCAGCTCCTAGCTCAGTGGTTAAACATGAGTATTTTTAGAGCAAGAAGCTCACATTTAATGTCTGCAGTTGTGTAAGTTTTCTTACCGCACAGAGAAAAAGTGACTGTGATTTGTTGCCGTAAAGACCAAATGAATCTTTTTCTAAGGTGAACTTTCATTTATCTGTGCTTTCTAGTTTATTTTATCTTATTCATTTACATGCTGTTGTAATATGCAACTATTTCATGGAAGTAAATCCTCTAAATATATATTTTTAATGGGCTGGTCCAAGAGTGTCAAATATATGGCCCATGGGCCAAAAACAGCCTAGAAGGGGATCCAAAATTTTCTCTGTGAATTTACAGCTTTATTTCTAGTAAATTTCTGACTTTCTACTGATTAGTTTGTGTAAATCTGAGACATTTTTCTCTGTAAGATGAGACTTTTTTTCATCAATTTTCTTTTTCTTCTTTTTCCTAATGAAAACAAGGGACCCTTGATTTCAAGGGCCAAGGGGTAGGTGAAGGGGAAAGGGTAGAAATGAGAACTGGGACAAACCCCAAATCCACCTGTCGTTCACTCTCACATTGCAAATATTTTTCTCGACTGTTTTACAGTATTTACTGCGGTTAATAACTACTTAAACACAGTGTTTCTCTTGCTATTTTTATGTATGTATAAAGGTCATTTCAAAAGGTTGTACATTTAATTCAGCTACATTTTAGCATGTGATAATCAAATTTGATCAGATTAAACACAATTTTCCAACTACAAAATTGGGGCTAGTGAAAAGGCTGAATGGCTAGTAACTTTGGAAAATCACTAGCCACAGTGACTGCTGACGTGAAAGCACTATTGCTGTTCAGTTACTATCTGCAGCACGCAGCGGGTGCTACCGTGGGCTTCTCTCCATCCCAAAGCACTCACAAGCGGTCAGTCTCACAGTAGCCTTGTGCAACTGCAAGCTGCAGTCAGAGAGGAGACCCCTGCTCATGCCACCAGTGTTGCCAGACCTACGATAATAATCGTATTTGTACAATAAATTTGCCCTCTGTACGATGCATGATCAATAATTTCAAAATTCCCCTAATGTACAATAATTTGACCCCTTCATTACATGGCTATGTTAATACATTAGCAAAGAATCAGAATGCGGATCCTGCGCATACATACTACGTTTGTTTTTATGCATCATCTCACGTGCGTGGGCTGTGTGGAAAAGAAAACATTTGAAAACTTGTGTTGCAGCGGGACAGAGGCAGCCTCGTATGGGGGTTAATGATGGGATCCACAGTTCACTGAAACGTGCTGAGTAAAGCTAAAAAGATCCGTTATAAATAACTGTACACCGAATCACTGTACTGGAGCTCCAACTGTCTACCACTCACTGAACTGAGAGTTGGCTGAACTGAGCGGACGGGGCTCATTTGCTGCTCATGTGAGGATTCAGCTGCTGATCCCTGGATTTCACTACAGCTCCAGTGAGTGATTCAGCACAGTACGTTCACCCATAAAAACCAGTACACTCGATTGAATTGTTTGTGTACATTACAGCACTGATGCAGACACAGTAGACTCAACAAGTAAGCAACATCAACAGCAGGTTGAGAAACGAATGGGGGTGGGGGGTGGGGGGAAGAGAGAGACCCAAGTTTTACTGGGTGGTTCAAACCTGTTGTTGGCATTAGTACTAAAGCTTTCTGTCGCTGCTGCAATGTGCAAATGTCTGCAAAAATGTCACTGAATTGTAGTTCTCAATAAACCTGAAATAGGTTTCTGGTTCAATTACGCAACATAACAAAAATATTTTTTTGGTAAGTTGTCTTTGTTTTTTCAACTGATTTAAGACAATTTTGCACTGCTGAATCTTAAAATGACATCCGTTTCTCTCGATCAGGTCAGGTTTTTATGCTAAGTTGTAAGCAGTTGTACAGCAGTTGTACAGTTGTACTGTAAATTGAATAGTAGACATTGATAAAGGTTAAGTACATGTAAATTGAATGTTACATCATCATTGTTCAAAATTCTGAGAATTTCAAGAAATAAAAAAGAATTTTGCATCATATAAAGCGAAAATACCCGTACATGTAAACAAAAATGCAAAAAACGTGGCCATAGTTCAAAAAGTTGACCTGATTGAGCAAAACCAATGTGATTTTTGGATTCAGCACATCAAAATTGTCCTAAATCAGCTAAAAAAAACTTTGACAATAAATTTGGTGTTGACCAGTGTTATCAGAGGCATTTTAGCAGTAGTTTAGGAGGACTGATTGTTTATTCCTAATGTATAAACAGAGTACTCCTCAAAATATTTATGAGGCAAGACTGTGAGAGTGAATGGTTGTCTGTCTCTCTGTGTTGGCCCTGCAATGGACTGGCGATCTGTCCAGGGTGTACCCTGCCTCTCCCCCAAAGATGCTGGGATAGGCTCCAGCGCTCCCATGACCCAAAAAGGATTAAGCGGAAGAAGATGGATGGATGGATGGATGGACCTCGATATAGGATGATTCAACAGAAGGCATATAGAAGATAGTTGAGTACGACTGATATTTTGGGCCGTTCAGTACAGGCTCATCCTGTACTCCACACAAGTAGAGGTGCTTTTTTTCAACCAATCTGTTAGATTATTTAAAGGTGAAAGGTAAAGGTTAAACTGTGTTATACGCTGCAATATGCACGATCTGTGATAATGTGTTACTGAAGCAGATGGTCCTGAGTCATGTCAGAATGAAAACTGGGTGTGTACGATAATTTTAAGCCGCTGGTACGATTCTTCAACATTTCCCATCTGGCAACACTGCATGCCACTCACGTCCAGACTGCAAATGAATTGCACGTGCACAACCCCCCCCACCAATCGATGTAAATGTTTCTTCACTGTCAGTGTCACACTAATAAATCACTGCATTTGACTAACAGCCTCAGTCACGTACTCATTTTGTCCACTGTGTGTGTGTATGTGTGTGTGTGTGTGTGTAACATAAGCTAAGCATCTAGCAGCTAGCTTGTCATATCCCAGTCTAAACTGTACGCTCAAAAATAGAGAAAGGAGTGGGAATCAAACCCTGAATTCAAAGGATGGTTGAAGCCGTTTATTGGAGATGATAGAATAGGCTTTACAGCACAATGAAATTGATACAGAAGTGATAGACAATTTAAATGCCAAATTAAAGCAAACAAACCAAGAATCAACAGAAGAAAGTTAATTTGTAGTTCTAAAGATATTTAAGGTGTTTTTTTTTACTCACATTTTGTCTCTCCCACGACATTATTCCTCTCTCCTACAGCGGCCATTACAATTACATAAAAATTACCAATTATGCAAACTAGGTGACATCATTTAGCAACTTCTAGCAACTTTTAGGACAGCTGACAGCTACTTTCCTAACTGAGGAGTTGGCAACAGTGCAGTCAAAAGCCTGTTCACTGCTGCACCTAGCAGCCACAAATGGAGCTTCCTCCTGCTGGGAAAAGATGAAGCTACTTTGTTTTTGTGGAAATGGACAGAGTATTTTTCCTTTGTTGCGGGGACAAAAGCATATTGGTGGGCCGTGTGAGACAGACTGCAATTTTCCGAAGCGCCTGAGAACAGCAACAAGATCCAACAAAGCTAGTGCTATGCTATGCTATGCTAACAACACCAGCTGGACTTCAAACATAGGTGTGCATCTGGACAGTTTGTGACCTAGCAAGAATTAAACGACTGATTGCCAGATACAGTACATCGTTACAGAATGAAGATCTGATAACAGTCATTTCCCATCAGACAGCTGAGACTGTGATCCACTCAAGTTAAAACACATATGGGTGTTTTTATTTATTAGGGGTCCAATGTGTGACATTGGTGGCAAAATTTAAAATTGATCAAATCTGCACATGAAATTGACTAATCACTATCCAATTGTGTCAGGTTTATGAAACTATTAACTATTTTCGTAACGGCATTCGCGTTCAGGAACTCTTGAGGATGAGCGCTCACTTCAACTACTTGTAAATGGAGATGTAAACGGGACACTCGGGCTTTTGTTTCCCCGTGTGCCAATGCACTTTGCAATGGCACACGTTTTACACGAAACAACTTCAACACTTCCAGTATTTTTCACGCATCAAAACTCATCAACAGCTACATTTTCATGACATATTAAGATGTGATAACGTGTATACATACCTTCAAATTCTCCCTGTTTGTTGGATAAGACATAAAATCACAAAAGGCGTAAATGCGGGACACGGAAGTTTGGACCTTCGATAACTTCAATATAAAGTGACCACGGTTAATCCTCTCCACATGGGCTGAGCACATCCGGGGTAGAGAAAATAAAAGTGCTTTCCCAGGGCGGTCACCTTGCCAGACGGGGCTGCGCGCGGCCGACCAAGACTGAAGACGTAAATTTTTTAAAGGACACCATATTCGATGTGTCATAAATGTTTGAGATTTTATTGAAATATTCTACATCTGAGCTTCACAAAGACTGATCTCCTTTTTACGTGTATGGTTTGGGATTTGAAAGGTGCAAAGTGAAAAGCATCAGCACTTCCTGTTTTCTGGTTACTTTACCAAATATGCATGCATATGCAACATATGCATGCACATGCAACATATGCAACATGCAAATATGCATTTGCATGTTGCTGCGTAAATTCGGGGACACGGAAATTTACGTCGTACGAGTAAATTTGCAGGGGTCGCCGTACAAAAACCATAGATCCGATCACATTGGGGAATGTTTTATTTTGAATTTGCATTACAACTCTGTTATCTCTTGCATAAATGAGTAGAAAGAGTTACTCAGAGATCACTTTACAGTACTTTGAAACTGATGCGATTTTCATGTCACACAAAAACTGGGAAAAATGAGGGGACACGACCAATAGTTTCAATTCTAACGGCAAAATCAATGATTTTTTTTTTAAATTGCAATGCAAGTCCGAAACTCTTTTATGTTCCCTTGCATATTATAAAAACGAAACCGACATCTGCAAATTACAGAAAAAGAGAGAGCACTTGAAAGTCGGATACCCCTGATATAATGCACTGGACCCCCCCCCCCCCCCAAAAAAACACCCATATACTTGCTACCTGGATAAAAATTATTCAAAAATGGATTTGATCACCAAAAGGAATTTAAGAGACTGGGTCATGTTTCTATCACAGCAGACATTTGGACAGTGGATAATGGACATTTTCTTTGGATCACTGCACATCGGATTAAATCCATAATATTAACTAAGAAACATTGACAACTTTATGCAGTGTTGCCAACTCACTCTTTTGGAGTGATTCTCACTCTTTTTACCTCTCTCTCACTCCACAACCTCTATTTCTCACTCCAAAATGAGGAAATTACTGGCAATTCTGTGTTGATTTTCTTCAGATTTTTCCAATAATAAGGCAGGATAAAGCAGACTGAAGATGTTCTAAAAGCTCTGTCTGAAACAGTCTGTTTTCAGCCTGACATTAATAAGCCCGTAATGTAATCCATTAATTAAATTATCTTGCTATGTATGCAAGATGATTTTAGTATGCATTTAAAAGTAACGTGAAAGCTACTTTTCCAAGTAACTAGTTACTTTAATCATGCAGTAATTGGTAAGTAACTCAGTTACTGTTGAAAAGAAATAACTAGTAACTGTAACTAGTTACTATTTTTCAGTAACTTGCCTAACACCAATGTCTACCTTGCCTGAGGGCGAAAATGTCTAGGTCTGTCTATCTTGATGTAAGGGTTGAACACAAACTTGGAGATCCAAGGCTAAATAGGCTATTCTGGCCTTGGCTCAGTAAGGCTGCGTGTCCACCAAATGTGTTTTTTTCAGCTGTGGGCGACTATTTTCCATTCTTTCTCTATGTAGTCCAGCGTTTACAGTGCTGAGTGCCCTCGGAGCTGAAATGCTCTCGGCGGTGGCTGCTTTTTGTTGTGGCGCTCAGAGTTGAAAAAGTTCAACTTTTCAGACTACAGCTGAGCTCGTCAATGTCAGACCTTATAAGGAGCCAACCAAAATTAAGGAAGGGTGGGACATCGGACACCAGTACAGTCTGTACTCAGACTCCTGCTTTCCATGTCATCATATTTTGCATCCAGAGCTGCTACCAATGCTAGAATACAATTCCTGTCCATAGTTATTTAGAAACTGCTATTAAAAAATAAGTAGAAAGTCTGACCATAGGAAAAGCAGAAGCGCTGAGCTCTGACTGGCAAGCTGTTGCTGTGATACAGGGCACAGACTTTTTTTTTTTTTCACAGCGCAGCACACAAACGCTGAAAAAAAGATGTCCAGGGCGGTCGGGCAACAAAAAATGCATTTGGTGGAAACGTAGCCTAAGTGGGCTGTAACCAGACTGCTGTTTTTGAGGAGAGGTTGACAATCAGCTGCAAAAACTGCATTAAAAGTTGTTCTAAGGCACAGACAACCATTGTTTTTGTAATATGTTTCTCAACATAGTAACTGTTGTGGTTAACCTAGGAATTGCTCTTTAAACACATTCCTGCACTCCATACACTATAGGAACTCAACTATTAAATCTATAATTTTTTTTTTTATCATCACGTGTGGGATCTTCTACATTTTAAAAATCTGTAAAGAAAGCACACAATGATTCATTGCATGATCTCATCAAAGCACACACACAGCATATCCGGCTGTTCAGGATCACCACTGTTACCTATAGCAATCAGTTACCCTTTGTTTGGATAGTCCGCCTGCAGGCATGTTATAAAATATCTTTAACATTTCAAGAGCTTGTCAAAGCATTTCAACGTCTTATTAACTGAGGTTCAAAAAGTTGATAAAGTTCAGCATTTTATCTATAGAGACTATTCATGCAAAGCTGTTGAAATGTAAATTTCAACAGCTTTGAAAATTGAATACTCAAATAAAGTGTGCATATCTTTGTTTCAACTTCAGCAATTTAAAAAATGTGAATGAGTCATTCAGGAAATTCTCTAGTTTTTACTCCTGATACTCAGGGAAGCAGTCTGTACAGAAAGTCATCAGGTTCTTAGTTTAGCGGATACTGTCAATGCAGATGACACAAAGGGTTGTATTACAAAGACGTAGTCAGTCATCAGTTGCCTGAGGCACAGGACGTGTTTATGGGCGTTTGCAAGTTAATTTCACTATCACAGCCATGCAAAACCGAATTGTCCGCCAAGCGCAAAGTCAAAAAAGGCTGTCCTAATGCTCTTAATTATTTAGAGGTGTGTTTGGGGCGTAATGTAAAATAAATCAATTGCTGCCTTTGCTATCATTCCCTTTAATAAATTGGCATGAGATCACAGACGTGATGCTAACATGAAAGCCTTTAAATGGGAGGACATTTCTGTTATGGGCTGAGGACAATGCAGGCTCATTCACAATGTGAAAATGCCTTAAAGAGCAAGGAGCTTTTTAACGGACAGCCTTGCTTGCCCATGGATGAGAGTGGGCTACAATTCAGAGATGGTGCTAATCTTCCTTTTTGTAAATGAGTTTAACAGAGTTGTAAAATTTCCTTCAGTAATATTATCGTTCATCCAAGTTTCTCTTTTAAACCAAGAAAGAGTGAGCTGTTGATCTTGGCCTGAACTCTATTAATCTGCTCTCTGGTGAATGCAAAATTGTAGTTTTTTTAAATACAGTTTAATCCAATTAGCAAAAATGGACAGCTGCTCTGTGGCTGGGATCTAGTTTGTGACGTGGCAACACTTTTTTACCGCAAGTTGCATACATGAGCTTTTTCGAACACAACGTGCAGACACAAGCTCCTGGTTCTCTTTTTTGTACCAGCTACCGAAAGACTTGTCGTCTCTCGCCCATTTCTTCAATCCATGCCCAGCGCCATTTGTTTTAAAATCCTCTGTCAATTAGGACATTTTACCCAGGCTTCCAAAACTTACTCTCATCCTACAGAAGGATGAAACACTCGTGTTTCCAGTCACTCACGCTCGCTGTCACTGTCCGATTAGGAGCGCGCCACACTGATTTCTATAGAAAAACTGGATGGATCATTGGCTGCCAGAAGTGAAGCCACCTGGCCGTCAAATTAGTACTGAGTGTTTTGGGTGTACTAATATAGCAGCCAGGTGGCTTCACTCGCCTCTGTACTCGCTAATAGGGCATGAGCTACCCAGGTTTTCTACAGAGATCAGTGGAGCTAGATACGGCAACTCGGCTTGGTTAAAAAAGTGTTTCTGCATACAGAAATAAGAAGTACATTTCCTCGCAGCCAACCCCACCCCACCCCACCCCAAAAAAACAGCACACACTGGAAATCCTGCACAGTGCCGGAATACTTTAAGCCCTGGGGAAGTCTGGCACAAAAGTCTGCTAATGATCGTCAAAATAGGGCCCAAAATGTTTGTGCTTTTTTTTTTTTTTAAATTTTGACACAATGTGACCAAGTGAAGTGACATTCCACATCCCAAACACCAGTTTAGGAAGCTGGGGATCAGACCGCCAAGGTCTCTGCCTTCAACTGTCACCTCATCTGCATAGCACTGGACCCCATGGTCCCTCATGCAGGTGGTGAGCCCACTGGAGGGTGGACCCATGTAGCTCTTTTGGGCTAAGCCCAGCTGGGTCCCATGGGCAGAAACCTGGCCACCAGGCTTGCCATCAAGCCCCTCCCCCAGGCCTGGCTCCAGGGTGGGGCCTCTGTAACCCCATACTGGGTGGGGAACACTGAATCCTTGTTCTAATAATCATCATGAGAGTCTGATGGATCGTTCTTAGTCTGGCCCTTCACCCAGGACCAGTTTGTCTTGGGTGACGCTACCAGAGGCAAACTGCCCCGGACAACATAGCTCCTGGGATCACTAGGGCACACAAACCCCCTTCCACGATAAGGTGATAATCCATGAGGGGATCGTTCAATGCACACAAGGGCAATGACAGTGAAACCGGGAAGGGTATGACTGGGAGGAACGGCCTGCCCGATCTGAACCTGAGTGGTGTTCAGTTATTGGACTTCTGTGCCAACCACAGTTTGTCAATAACAAACACCATGTTCAAGCATAAGGGTGTCCATATGTGGACCTGGCACCAGGACACCCTAGGTCGCAGGTTGATGATCAATTTTGTTATCATGTCATCAGACCTGCCACCGTATGTGTTCTCTTGTGCGGAGTGTTGCGGGAATATGGGGTATCGGGCTTGTTGTTACGAGCTATCGGATCCCTATATCACCGTTGCAAGTGTTTGGTTCATACTGCCAACACCCAGTACAACTCGTTTCCAGTGAGAGCTGGATTCCGCCAGGGCTGCCCTTTGTCACCGATCCTGTTCATAATTTTTATGGAGAGGATATCTGGGCGCAGCCAAGGAATGGAGAGTGTCATGCTCGGTGACCACAGGATCTCATCTCTGCTGTTTGCAGATGATGTCCTGTTGGCTTCATCGAGCAATGACCTACAGGGCTTACTGGGAGGGTTTGCTACTGAATGTGAAGCGGCTGGGATGAGAATTAGCACCTCCAAGTCTGAGTCCATGGTCCTCAGCCGGAAAAGGGTGGATTGTCCTCTCCAGGTTAGGGACAAGCTCCTGCCCCAAGTGGAGGAGTTTCAGTGTCTTGGGGTCTCATTCACGAGTGAGGGGAGTATGGAGCAAGAGATTGACAGATGGATTGGAGCAGCATCTGCAGTGATGCAGATGTTGTACCGGTCTGTTTAGGTGAAGAGCGAGCTGAGCTCTGAAGCAAAGCTGTCGATTTACCAGTCAATCTACGTTCCTACCTTCACTTATGGTCATGAGCTGTGGGTAATGACCGAAAGAATGAGATTGCGGATACAAGCGGCTGAAATGCTTTCTCCATAGAATTGCTGGACTCACCCTTAGACATAGGGTGAGGAGCTCAGTCATTTGGGAGAGGCTCAGAGTAGAACCACTGCTCTTCCACACTGAAAGGAGCCAGTTGAGGTGGTCTGGGCATCTGATAAGGACGCCTCCTGGACGCCTCCCACATGAGGTGTTTTGGGCACGTCCCACTGGGAGGAGACCCTGGGGCAGACCCAGGACTCGCTGGAGAGACTACATTTCCCATCTGGCCTGGGAACATCTTGGTTTCCTCTCTGAAGAGCTGGAGCGGGTGGCTGGGGAGAGGGAAGTCTGGGCTTCTCTGCTTGAGCTGCTGCCTCCGCGACCCGGACCTCTGGAAAAGTGGTAGAAAATGGGGGGATGGATGTGATCAAATGACTGAAATGACCAGAGGAAGTTTTTTTTTTATTCCAGTAACTACTGTATTTGGTCTGCATGTGAAACTAAGACAGTGTTTTTTTTAATATGTAACATAATTTTAGAAATACTTACTCTTAATGTTCAAAATTATTCAAAGATTCTCATGCAACTTAACAAGAATGTTTCCAAATGCATTATGTCTTAAAATTTAGTAATTAGTCAATTTATATTTTTTAATGATAAGATAAGGTAAACCTTTATTAGTCCAACAATGAGGAAATTACAGATGCAATGTATTCATAATAATTGACAGTCATGTATTTTTTATGTTACAGTTACAACAAACTTAAAGGTGCCAGAGACAAGATTCTGACTTCCTGGCCAGTAGATGTTGCACTTATTCTTGCTCTAACTGGTTGGTAAAGACATGTGACATCAGCCCAGCCCTGCTGTTGGCTGTGACATCCTTACCAGCCATAGATTTGTAAACATTAGATAGAACATGGCTAGCCGCTAGGCTAATCATGTTTCACATACATAGCTTAAGGCCCTGTCACACCTAGGCGATTTAGACAGCGTTTACCAAATGTATGAAAAATTTGGAGAATATGCTTGCGTACATGGAATCAGTTATGGGTAAGTTTTGTATAAGTTAAGAGCACGCTGAAGAACGCTGAAGCACACTGGTATATGGCGTTGTATGCCGAGCTCCTCTGAAAATTTTCAGCATGCTGCGTGTCTGCGTGGGTTTACCCCGGGTACTCCCGTTTCCTCCCACAAGCCAAAAACATGCAAGTTAGGTTAATTGGAGACTCTAGCGCTGTACCGTGGCTGCTTCATCCATCTAGGTGGATGCCCTGAATTTCACCTGTGGGGATCAACAAAGTACACAAAATGAAAAATAAAATTAAAAAACATGACCCGGTCAGGACTTGAACCCTGACCTCTTGGTTGTGGGGTGGATGCTCTACCTCTAGGTCACCACTCCGGTGCATGTACATGAAAAATATATTTTAATAATTTTTAAAATATATTTTCATCAATACAGAATACAAAGACTTTAATTTTGCACCTTTCTAAACATTTTTTGATGTAATTTTTAAAAAATATTTCTTTTCATTAAAATATAAAAAGTGAGAAAGTGGAAAATGTTTTCTGTTCTTTTTCTTTATGGGGTTTCTATGAGTGATTATGACTCATTACAGTCATCCAGTCATCCTGATTCTCACTGAGGATAAAGACAAGATCATCAGAAATCTTCTTTAGTGCAGACATACATTAGTCAGTCACGTGTCTCCTCTCCACTTCAGCACAACACTCAGCTAGTAGAATCAATTAACTTCAAAGATGAGATGTGAGGTCCACTGCTTTTCCTGCTTTAATGTTACATGGTTATTAAACCAAACAACAATAAGCTGCTGTCCATTAACATGTCTAATAAGGTCCAACACAGTAACTACATCCTTTCCTAGTGTAATTACAGATTAAATATAATCAGGAAGGGAGGACACTAGTATTGTTTGTTCTCATATTATATCTGAATGCAAATCAATACTGAAGTTGATACAGACTTTCTGAACTGGTAACAACAAATCTCAGCATGCATGAGTCACAAACAAAGTATTACCAATTAATCATCAGCCTTTCAAAGTTGCCATCAATGTTTCTCAATGAATGACTAATTAATTAGTCAAAAGTGCCATAATAGGAACTATTTTGCATTTCTTTCTTTGTTTCTGTGATGATGTGAAAGTGTACTTTCCACCTGGAATTGTATTTATCATTGTGTTTTTGTGTTGTTGCACAGAGTTCTACACAGTGGTGGTGAAATGGGAGGTCTTTGACTGCCTTATTTGTGTGTGTGTACACATAGGTATGTATGTATGTATGTATGCATTTGTTTATTTGTTCATTTAAATTTAAGATAAGATAAGCCTTTATTAGTCCCTCAATGGGGAAATTCCAGGATTGCAACAGCACAGGGATAGCAACACTCAGAGCAACAATCAGAAGGCAAGAAAAAAAACAAGAGCAGCGAGTATACATATGTACATATAAACATAAATATACAGACACACAGTGCGGAGCATTGTAGCTAGATGGAATAAATATGTGAATATATAGTCACACACACGGTGTGGAGCGTTGTAGCTAGATGGAATAAATATGTAAATATATAAACACACACAGTCCGGAGCACTGTCACCAGATGGAATAAATATGTAAATATATAAACACACACAGTGCAGAGCATTGTAGCTACATGGAATAAATATGTAAATATATACACACACACAGTGCGGAGCACTGTAGCTAGATGGAATAAGTATGTAAATATATAAACACACAGTGTGGAGCATTGTCGCTAGATGGAATAAATATATAAATATACATATAAACACACACAGTGCGGAGCATTGTAGCTAGATGGAAATCAAACAGCATAACCGTCTACTTAGTTATCCTACATGGTATGATTATGTACCCATACATATTGTCACCCTCCATAGCTACTGGTATTTTCCTAGTTGTATACCAGAGGGGACCATTGTGTAAGTCTATTGCGTCTTTTGCATTCAATACTATTAGGTTGTCACGTCTTTTTGCTATCTCTGCGAGCAGCCCTGCTTAGGTTGTACAGTCTGACAGCCGTAGGTAGGAAGGACCTGCGAAACCTCTCGGTTGTGCACCGAGGATGATGTAGTCTGCTGCTAAATGAGCTCCTTAGTGCATTCAGTGTGTCCTGCATAGGGTGGAACTCGGACCCCAGCAGAGATGACAGTTTAGCCACCGTCCTTCTCTCTCCTATGTCCTCCACTGGGTCAAGGCGCTGCCCCAGGACAGAGCTAGCTTTCTTGATCAGTTTGTTCAGTCTCTTCCTATCGGCTGCTGTAATGCCACTGCCCCAGCAGACCACTCCAAAAGTGATGGCTGATGCCACCACCGTGTCGTAGAATCTCTTCAGCAGCGCCCCTTGTACACCAAAAGACCTGAGTCTCCTCAGTAGGAACAGCCTGCGCTGTCCCTTCTTGTAGAGTGCGTCAGTATTGTGTGACCAGTCTAGTTTATTGTTCAGATGAACACCCAGGTACTTGTAGGATGTCACCATCTCAATGTATGTTCCTTGTATATTTACTGGTGCTGTGAGGGGTTGTCCTTGCCTGTGGCAGTCCACTACCAGCTCCTTAGTTTTCCCCGCGTTGATCTGGAGGCAGTTCTGATGGCACCAGTCCACAAAGTCCAGGATAAGCCCTCTGTACTCATCTTCATCTCCGTTGGAGATGAGGCCAACGATCGCAGAGTCATCAGAGAACTTCTGTAGATGGCAGTGTGTTGTGTTGTGTGAGAAGTCCGCAGTATAAAGGGTGAACAGGAAGGGAGCCAGAACCGTTCCCTGGGGGGCCCCCGTGCTACCGATGATCGTGTCGGACACACAGTCCCGGGTTCTCACAAACTTATTTAGTTAGTCAGTCAAAAAAGAAACAAATTACACTGGAATGCATCAGACATTCTTCTCTTACCCATTAAAAATCAATACACTACACTGCTATAGAATAAACTCAAAATAATGAGATTTTGAAAGTGGAAACATGTTTAGATTGAGGATCTGTCGCATCTCTCTGTTACTTGATCCACTTATCTAGGTCAGTATGCTGATCTAGTGCAGTGTTGAGTTTACTTTAAAAATGTTAAATGAGGGCTGAATTTTTGGCTAGAGTCATTCTTGTGATTATAAATTCTTAAATTCCAACAAGTAATAAAAAACTAATGCATGTAGCTGTTGTGTTGTCCCAACCAGTCTCAGTCCTATTAATCAGAGGTGTAGCGTTATGCCTACATACAGAAGGAAGGGTACTTTCCTGGGCTGGTTGTTGGTAGTGAAAACCTCTGTTCCATCTGTCAGGCCTGTTTGGCCGGCTGTCCCCATCACTGCAGCAGGGATTAGCCAGGCTTAAGCCAAGAAACCAGCCGCCTGTCCTCTAGCCTGTCAGACAAGTCAGAAGGAAGCCCCATTTCCGACTAGGCCTGTGTCATCCCTCTCCCAGCATAGGTCCACCTTACCTGAAACAGCATTCTATGCTATGATAGGATAGGATGTGAAAGGCAAAAGAAAGAGGACACCATTTTGATAGCAGCTGTGCTGGTCAGGGATACACATTCAGCTCAGTTAAGTGAAGCATTATTAGCATCTATGAAAGAGGATGAGTGCAGCGCCTTAGGGGGTGCAGGCTGTTAGTTCTCAATGGGATGTGAGGAGGGAGGCATGCGGGGAAGAGGAGGAGGCAGCAGCCCATCCATGAATACCGTCAATGCTGCTCTCCCGCTCTCTGCATTCACTTCACTAACAAAGAACCACAATGGTTTCCTTTGCTGTCTTGGCTGGCTGAGGCGGCTCCTGGTGATTCTCTGAGCCATGTGGGGGGTACAGAGGACTGTTTGTATGTGTGTGCGAGGGGTTAGTTGAGAGCTGGCTTTAACACCAAACAGCCAATCTGCACGTGCCTAGCCTGCAGCCTGCCAGTGGCCACACAAAAGGGATGATGTCATGCTTAACCAATAACAAAAGAGTCTGGGTCCGTCAGACCCTCCTCTCTAACCCGGCTAGTTCCTGCTTTATCCAGCCTAGCGTTAATCACAAGCCTTATCCTCTTTACCCGTGGCGGAGAATGGATTATAACAAACCAACCATAGGGCAACGCCAGAGGGGAAGAGGAAAACTGCATAAATTATGAAGGAATGGGTTGGTGGTAAGGAGCTGCAGGCTACGGTGGGAGAAGACAGACAGACGGAGCTGTCATGAGACTGAAAGTGAGAGAAATCAAGAGGAAGCATGGCTCTGTGGGGTGCCACAGTGTGAGATCCGCCAAGCACAGGGCCCCACACAGAGATGAACCTAATAGACGTTACACTCAAACACACAAGTTTGCTGCACTGTGAGCAATGAAAGTGAAACGGAATATATCTAGAACTTCAATCAAACATTTCTCCTCCCTCAGCTTCCTGTGTTTCTCTTGTTTTCTGTCGAACTCTTTAGTCTATGGGGGTTTTACTTTGGAGAGTGCATCATTTTTTAAAACAATTACCAGCAACGATCAATTAACCGGATTCCTTCTATACCTTTAATGGTGTGTGGGTGTGGCTACAGAAAAGGCCTTTCAGCCAGTGTAGTACTGTATGTGCTATTACTCAGAAAACCATTTCAAATGAGAAGGTGACAGTATTCTGTAACTATGGTGAGTTAACAGTGTAGAAGGTGTACCAAACTGTAATAGGATGGCTAAGTAAAATGGTACAGTAGTGCTCTAGTGCATAAATAGTTGTCATTTTTTGGACAAAGTGCATCGGCTGTTCCAAGATTTCCCATCCTATACCACACAGGGGGTGGAGCTGGTTTGTCAACTGCAACTCCAAGACCAGAAAGAAAATGGTGTAAAACAGATACTGATCATAAAACACTGAGATTAATGACTTTGACAGTGGGGAATGCAAAACATTTCACATTCATCAACTTCAGACATGTTTCAGTCAACAGGGAAGTAAAACACTGAAAACAACAATAACATTTTATGAAGTGGCTTTCAGTGTCACACCTTTGACAAAAGGTCAGCACATGGGTTTTTGTGTGCGTCAGTTAAATGACAAATCAAACCTCAAACTGCTGAGTTATTGTCTTTATTTTTTTTTTCCACAATATCTTTATTGAACCTTTTTTTTTTTTTAACAAACATGATACAAACAATCAAACACTAACACTAAAGTACTACAAAAAAAAAAATGCACTAAAAACACCAACAACCACCAACAAAATCAAGTCTTCAACAATGCTCCTCTGTTTAGTCTAGACAATCCAATACATAAGTATACATATTATGTTCACCAGTTTGGAATTTACAAGGTCCACACACATCATTCACCTTCTTCTTCAAGAGTTATGTTTAAATTTTTTACATAATCAATAAAAGGTCTCCATATATTCTCAAACACAATTTCCTTTGATTTCAGTATATATGTTATTCTTTCTAATGGAAGGTTTGTTAACATCTGTCTTAACCACTGAGTCACATCTGGTCTATGAGTCTTTTTCCATAATAGTGCAATACATTTTTTGGCATTAAGCAAACTGAGGTCTATGAATGTTCTTTCACTTTTATTAAAATTATGCTTTTCTGGGTACAGACCCAACAAAAACAGTTTAGGATTCAATATGATTTGTTTTGAGATTATTTTTTCAATTGTTACCCTCACCTCTTCCCAAAACATTCTTATTAATCTACATTCCCATAAACAATGAAATAGGGTTCCTTTACTTTCCATGCATTTTGTGCATGTATCTGGTATATTTTTGTTATATCTATTTAACTCCTCCGGTGTAACATACATCCGCATTAACCATTTGAAATGTATCAATTTAAGGCGTGCATTTATTGATTTGGTTTGAGCTTCTGTACAAGCCAATTCCCTTTGTTCCTCTGAAATTTCAATTTGCAGATCTTCTTTCCAGTAGTTTAATCTTTTCAGTGAATTTTCACTTGAAGATAGTGTCAATGAGTTATAAAACTCTGAAATAATACCCTTTCTTTTACTATCTTTCATCATCATTTTTTCCAAGGATGAATAAATAGGTCGAGTGAGAGCTTTATTTTGATTTGATCGAATAAAGTTTCTAAGTTGAAGATATTTAAAAAAATGTGTTCTATTGAGATTAAATTTGATCCTCAGCTCTTCAAAAGACATTATGTTGTCTGCACATGGCAAATATAAATCCTGAATCTTTTGTATCCCTTTTAAATTCCATACTTTAAATACAGCGTCCGCTCTCCCTGGTTTAAAATATTGATTACCCCATATTGGACTAAATTGTGACAATAACTGTGGTTCTTTTAAATAGTTTTTAGCTTCACACCATATTTTGATCATATGCTTTACAAATGGATTTTTAACTTGTTTTTGTAATTTTTTTGCCGAGTCTGAGTATATGAATATGGGAAGAGGTAAAGGTAAATTGTATGATTCCATTTCAGTCCAGTGAGGGAGATCATTTGATGAAAAATAATATGTCATAGACCTCAGTTGTGCCGACCAATAATACAACATAAAATTTGGACATTTCAGACCTCCACGATCAAATGGTAAATATAATAAAGACAAACGTAATCTAGCCCTCCTGTTGTTCCATATAAATTCCACTAACTTTTTTTTTATTCTTGAGAATAGATCTAAAGGTGGTGATAAGGGAATGTATTGAAATAAATAAAGTATTTTAGGTAAAATATTACTTTTAAGTATATTGATTCTCCCGATCATCGACATTGGTAGTGACATCCATCTCTGAGTTAACTCATTGATATCTGACATTAAGGCTTCATAGTTGACACTGGCGACTGATTCTAGCTTAGGCATAATTTGGATTCCTAAATATTTAAACTGATTTACAACATTGAATTGATTTACCTCAGGGGCTGGGTAATTTCTCTGGGTCTCATTTAGCATTAATATTGAAGATTTAGTTTTATTTATTTTATATCCTGATATTTCCCCAAAATTCTTTATTAAATTCAACAAGGTTGGAATTGATTTTTTTAGATTCGACATAAACAAAATTATATCATCGGCGTACAGGGAGATTTTATGTTCTGTTGGTCCAACTTTAATTCCATATATTTGTGAATGTAAACGTATCGCTATCGCTAAAGGTTCAATTGCCATAGTAAACAGTAAAGGTGAAAGTGGACAGCCTTGTCGACATCCTCTATTGATTTTTATTGGTTTTGAAATATTGTTATTTGTTAGGATTTCTGCTGTAGCATTATTGTATATTATTTGAACCCATTTTATGAAATTATTTCCAAGTCCAAACCTTTGTAGGACTTCAAAAAGAAAGGGCCATTCAACTCTATCAAAGGCCTTTTCGGCGTCCAATGATAGGAGAGCTGTATCCGGTGCTTCTTTATTAAAATAAATAATATTAAATAGTCTTCTTACATTATGGAAGCCTTGTCTACCCTTTATAAAGCCATTCTGATCTCGATTAATAATATTTGGTAAAATTTCTTGTATTCGTCTTGCTAAAATTTTACAGATTATCTTAAGGTCGGCGTTTAATAGGCTTATTGGTCTCATATTTTCACATTTATTAGAGGGCTTACCTGGTTTTGGCAGCAGTATAATTAAGGCATTATTTATGTATGATGGTAAATTATTATTTTGAAATGCTTCTAAAACCATTTCCAAAAAAGGTTTTATTAATTTATTCTTAAATTTTTTATAAAGGTCAACTGGAAGACCATCTGGTCCTGCACTTTTTCCTGATTTCATATTATCAATGGCTAGCCCAACTTCTTCTTGACTAATTTTAGACTCCAATATCTCCCTGTTTTCATTTGGAATACACGGTATAGATAGTTCGTTCAAAAACCCATTTAGTTTTGTTAAATCAGGTTCATTTTTGGTATCATATAATTTTTCATAGTAATCTCTAAAGGCTCTATTAATTTCTAAAGGATCTATAACTACCTGTCCATTACTTATAATACTGGTAATTGGTGTTTTAATTTCCAATTGTTTAATCTGCCATGCTAATAATTTTCCTGATTTTTCACCTTGTTCATAAAAAGATTGTTTCAATCTTAGAAGACTCGAGGCAGCTCTATTCGCTGATTTTTTGTCGTATTCAGCTCTCAAAATCAGTAATTCATTCTCCAACCTTGGGTCACTTCCTGCATACACTTTTTCCTGAAGACTTTTTATTTTATGTTCCAATTTAGCTCTCTCCTCTCGAGTCTTCTTAGAATTTGATCCTGTATAACTAATAATATGTCCCCTAATAAAAGCTTTGAAAGCCTCCCACTTTACACATGCTGATGTTTGTGTAATATTGATGTCAAAGAACTCGTCTATCTGTTTTTCTATATACTTGACAAATTCCTCATCCTGAAGCCATTTATGCTGAAATTGCCATCTACCTGATTCCTTTGTCAATTTTTTATCTACATATATTAGACAACAGGGTGCATGATCAGAGATCACGATGTTATCATAAAAGCAGTTTTGAATCTTGGACCTTAATTCTGTGGAAATCAAAAAATAATCAATACGTGAGAATGTCTTGTAGGTACTGGAATAACAAGAATAGGCTTTAACTTGTGGTTTCATTTCTCTCCATATATCTAACAATCTCAATTCTTTCATAAAATGATTAATAGTCATCCTACATCCAATGTGCGTACAATCCAGTCCTGTTGATCTATCCACACCTGGATTCAATGTACAATTAAAATCCCCTGCTATTATATGTTGCCCTGTAAGTGATGATAAGATGAGAAATAAATTAGCAAAGAACTTCTGATCATCTATATTGGGACCATATAAGTTCACAAGATTTATATTTTCTAATAGCAAAGAACCTTGAATGATTACATATCTTCCAAATTTGTCTCCAATTACATTTTTCACTTGAAAAGGAACTGATT
This sequence comes from Pholidichthys leucotaenia, assembly GCA_020510985.1. NCBI lineage: Eukaryota > Metazoa > Chordata > Actinopteri > Cichliformes > Pholidichthyidae > Pholidichthys > Pholidichthys leucotaenia. Next base: position 139,629,551 of record CM035840.1, on the reverse strand, counting down.
TATGTATGAGAGTCATAACTCCCCTGGCTCGGGATGAAAATGAAGAGGTGAATACACTTCCCTGCCATCTACTCCTAATTCTTTTAACATCCTCCTCTATCAGATGAGTTTCTTGTAAAAACACAATTCTTGAACCCATGTCCTTTATTTTATTCATAACTTGTTTAAGTTTTTTTAAATTTTGTAGACCTCTGCAATTCCATGAAGTTAAATTAAGATTAACACTTTGGTCCATGATCAATAGAGAGTTTGGGATTACCTTGCAGTGTAAACATGCTCATACAGAGAAGCAAAAACATGAGTGGTTGAACATTCATCCTACAAACTACACACAAACAAATTTCCCCTTCCCACACTTGTGGCAAACCCCCCAAAATCAAAAGAAAAATTCTGTCTCCCGATATAGCCATCGACCGTTCCACACCCACGGGGAACAGCCTAAGCCACCCCTTCTTCATCCTCCCAATCACCCTAACTCTACTGCTTTTAATGACGTAACATTAACTCTCCTCTGTAGTTTTCCAACTTAACTCCAAAATTTTTAACAACTTTGTACATCATAGTTTTTTTTTTGTTTGTTTTGTTTTTGTTTTGTTTTTTTAATATATAATACAATCTATATTTTGTAAACTTACTATTTACTTCAAGTCAGTCAGATGCCTGTGCAAATGCTTAATTATTCTACCTTATATTTTGTTCATGCTTAGCTCCCACCAGTCTCTTCTTCTTCTTTGATCTTCTTGATGAACTCCTGCGCCTCCTCTGGGGTCTTGAAGATGTGGGTTCTGCCCTCATACGTGGTCAGCAGTCTCGCAGGATAGATTACACCATGACGAATCCCAAGGTTGCGCAGCTCCTCACGTACGGGATCAAACTGCTTCCTCAATTGCTGGATTCCTGTGGCCAAATCTGGGTAGAACCGCACCTGCTGGTCCTGGTGTTTAATCTCTCCTTTAGCACGTGCAGCGTTGAAGATCTTCATCCTGTCTCTGTTGCTAAGAAACTTCAAAATTAAGGTCCTCGGCGGTCCCTTATCTCTCCGTGGGCCAATACGATGTGCTTTTTCCAGAACCACTGCTGATTGCAACTCCTCGCTGCCCAGCACCTCCGGAATCCACTTTTCCAGAAAGGAACATACGTCCCGACCTTCTGATTCCTCTGGAAGACCCACCAGCCTCAAATTATTCTGTCTCGACCGAGATTCCAAATCCAAAATATTATCTTCCAGAGATTTATTTTTTTTTTCCAAAGTGCGCACCTTTAATTGAAGACGGGTGACGTCATCTTCAGCACTAGCGAGACGGAGCTCCATCTGCGCCGTTCGTTCTACACAGTCACCCAATTCCTTTCTTATTCCTTCCAACGCTGTCATAATCCCATCAAATCTAGAGGAAAAGTCCGCTCTCATTGAACTCATGGCAGCCATCAGCGCATCTGCGCCATACCCCGCAGATATCGCACCGTTGCCAGCCTCCTCCGCCATATATGGAGTTTTGTTTGCTGCGTCACAGACCTGAAAGTCCGTTAATTTGGACTGTTTCGGCGGCTCGCTTTTTCCTTTTCCTGGTTTTCCAGCCTTAGGCTTCGCCGACATATCCTCGCCCAAATGCTGGGATACGTTCTGTCCCAAATGAGAGAGTTATTTGCCGATTTTTTTTCTCCAGGAGCAGAGCAGAGCGAGACACGTCCGTCCTACGTGGCAGCCATAACCGGAAGTCCTATTGTCTTTATTAAAATACACAAAACTACTGAATTCACATGCAAACAGAACTGTGTGAAGCACATCCATTACCCATGAAAGACGCAAAGTCTCCTCCTCCTCCCTGCTTTGGTTTCCTATATCAGAGTTCCTTCAGTTTCACACGCAGACTAAAAATACAGGAGTCAGCGTGCCATGAGTGGACAGGCCATGGAAAAAGGGCTGTCATAATCGCAGGAGAAGTCACGGAAACCGCGATGATCCAATTTCAGGGTCACTGATAAGCAACAAACCTACAGTATGCCTGCCTGTATGCCAAATATAGCACCCCATTGCCTCCGTTAGTTTGGGCAAACACAGAGGTAGTGAATCCAGAACCCAGGCACAGGTCCAGCTGTTGAAGGTAATCTGAATAATCTACAACAGCTGGTTTGAAATCAGGATCATCCACAGGAGCACTTGTTACAGACTACAAGTTGACCAGAGAACTTAAATCTGAGACCTCTGGATCAAGAAAAGTCATCCTGTCTCATCTCAGTGCAGCTACTGTATAATGCATGGATGACAAAAGCAGTGTGGCTATTCTACGACAGTAAACAGTATACCCTAAATGTGACTAACAGTGACACCCCCAAAGGAGCAAAAACATTCATTAATTGCTGCAGCACTGTTTTGAATTCACAAGCTTATTCAGAAGCTTCTGATGAAACAAGCAAGATCATGGTGACTTGTACTAGATCCAAAGGAACATCCCATAAATGCACATTTTGATTCCCTGCATTCATTTGAAAAATTATCAGTTCAACTTTGAACATGAAAAGCAAGATACAACAAGCCAAAAAATGATAAATCAACCACAAATAAGTGGGTAACATCACAGTGGCTACACTTGGGTTTTTTTATATGCAACATAGTGTGTTATATACAGTAAATATAAGACTACAAGGCCAAGTGTGAAAGTATAGAACAAAGAAAAGGCCTGAGGAAATCGACTGTTATTACTGGCATCCTTCAATGAAAAAAGCACATAGCTTTAACTGAGCTTTTACTCACCTTCACCTTGCCATTGGGTTGGAGGAGCTCACTGACAGACACTTTGTCCTGCTGCAGCCGCCTCTTCACCAGCTTAGAGCAGCAAACGTTGACTGCACCCTGTACGTGTGACGCATTGTACTCAGAAAACGTCCTGCTATCAATCACCAGCAACCGGCCAGTTCCTCTCTGGATGAGGCTGGCAAGGCGCTTGATGTCCATGACACTTCGCTTGTTGGGCCCTTTCTCCCCTGCCATGATGCAGAAAGTGCCAAGCAGTAACTCCTGGGTCACAGACGTGGGGGTACACTAAGGGTGATGGTGTATGAAGGAAGAGAGGTAGATGAAAGAGGGCTTAGTGGAAGGAGAGGTGGGGGTGAAGGTCAGTGGAGCAGGGCTATCACCGAGGCAGGTGCCAAGAGATCCATGGTGCCTAAAGAAAGAAAGAAGGAGAAAAAGAGAAAAAATGTTAAAGTTAAGAAAAAAAACTTCACTGACCAGTTTAATATCAGGCAACTGATGATCACAAAGAGCAAGGCCATTTTTCATGCTTACCTTTACTCTATTCATACAAGTGCAACAAATAACATCCCCTTAAACCAAGCCGCTGCAATATGAAAGTGACAGATTTCAGATTGATTACCAAACCAGAGCCTACTACACTCATTCACATCCTCCTTTCCAGGGTGTCAGAAACTGCAGATTTGTTAAAGTTGCTGGCATCCCACATATAAGCATTAGGTTTTCTTTGGTGTCTGCGATCTGACCCATCAAATCTTATACAAAACTCAAATAGATGCTTGTAGGACTTCTTGCCACTATATGGAAAATGCATAAGAATATGCTGCAAGGCACTGAGGGTAAAAGACACCTTGTGCATACCTCTCAAACTATTTTAATGCCCTCAGATGAGAAAGCTGAGGTATTTTTGGACTTTTGCATTACCTTTTATTGTCAGTTTTAGCACATGGCATATTAAAATAACCACAATGCTAGACATAAATATAAATGTTATTTAAAGACTTGACAGTCATCTGGATCATCCAAAAGGATTTACCAGACCTGAGATCTAAGAGAAACATTACAAGTACAAACACAAAGACATGCATCGCAATAAAAGCCAGAGTGTGTGTGCGTGTCTGAATAAGAGTGTCATATCCGGCTCTAGGGAGCCGGGCAATCAGAGCCAGGGACAAGCCAGTGAGTCGAGATGGTTTATTTTGGGTAAGGGATAAGGGATGAGGAGAGCACAGATACTCATGCAGAGGTACACTCACAGGTTGCACAGCGCAGAGGTAAGCAGCTCGTACCGGACGTGGGGGTAGCAAGACGTACATCCTCACAGCGGGATACAAACACAGGAATGCTGCAAGGGGAGTTGAGGCTGACACCAGACGAAGGGGCTTCAGCCTAGCAGTGCTTATGTCGCAGCCCCGAGTCATCGAGGCTGCTCCTATTTATCCTCATTGGCAGCGCCCCAGCTGATGAAGACTAATTGGCCCCAGCCGTCCATAATGCTGCCAGCTGGGGGCCAGCTGAGACGCTGCTCAATGGGAGGCAGGGATGAGGGAAAACATGGGCTCAGTGCCGAGACGGCATCTCAACCCATGGTGACAGAGCCCCTCCCTCAAGGTCGGGCTCCTGAACGACCAGGAACATCCCAGCCCCCCCCCCCCCCCCCCACACCTAGGGTGGGAGGAAGGGAGGCGGACCGGAGGGGAAGGAGCCAAGGGAAGGACAACACCAATGGGGCAATGTAGGGTAGCGGGAAAGAAAAACCCAAATACAATACTGACAACAGAACAATTAACCCAGGTACAGATGGGGAGAAGAACTGGGTCAGCACGCCGGTTACATACTACCCAGAGAGTACCAACCATGCGTGACCCAGAGCAAGAAAAAAAAAAAAAAAAAAAAAAAGAACCACCAAAAAGGTACAGGGCAAAAAATGCTGAGTATGGTCAAATAAAGGGAAAACACAATACACAGCACCAATATAAGTACATACACACAGTCACCAAGAAAAGTGAGGGTGACTGGAACAAATGGACAATTACAGAGCATGGTGTTACGGAAAACAAGGCACATGACTCTATAATGAACCAACAGGGCATAAAAAAGAAATACTGAGTGCAGGCAAAGAAAAACCCACACACATGAATATATAAATACCCACAGTCACCTAAAGAAATGAAAGTGACTGGAATGAATGGGCAACTGCAGAGTATGGTCTGAAAGGGAACAAAACATAACTCTACAATGCAAAAACGAGACTAAAAACATGGTACAAAAAATAAAATGCTGGGTACGAGGGAAGGAAAACGCACAGCACTATAAATACACATCCACCAACAGGACAGACATTACACCCAAGTGACCTTAATAACGATAAAAGAAAAAGTGACACCCGAGGTGTATGGCAGGCAGAGTCCAAAAATAGCCGAGATGGCTCCGGAGATCTCCCCGCCCATTGTCCAGCTGGCGAATCAGGGGAAGAAGTGTTCGGACGGCGAACTCTGGACCCAGATCCCAGGAATCCAGTCCACCGGCAGCCGAACCAGGCTGCCCAGAGGGAAACACAGACCAGTGGGGGGAACCAGATCACCGAACCGAAAGTTTTGCGGGTCGGGTCGTCGACCCGCATCACTCAACCACCAGGACCGTTGAGACGGACGAAGGGTCAGAGCGGATCCCGGTGGAAGAGGCTCAGGGGAGAGCCGATGACGAGGGCGGCGGGCCTCAGGGAAACGGCCACCTCCTCACCGGACCTGGACAATACTGGGGCAGCACCCACGTCGGACCCCGATCGGGCCTCAGGCGAACCCACGTTGACTACTGCACCAGAACCGACCTCCAACGTTGAACCCGGACCCTCCAGCACCACGAGGAACAGCAACTCCTTGCCGGTGACCCTGGAAGAAGGCTCAGAAGAGAAAACAGAACCGGGATCAGGATCACCGGCAGCGCCAGAACCCGGCGAGACGAGCTCAGACGCAGCGGACGGCTGCACCCGGCTCGTCTCCCCTGGAGATAGGCTGAAGTGCTCGGGGATAAAAAGAGAGAAAAGAAAGGAGAGCACTCGCCTGATCTCGGGTTCTGACGCCGTCCAGGACTGCGAAGATCCAGGATCCGTCGTCAGGAGGTCGTTGTCAGGCTCCCATCTAGCCGCGTCGGGCCCCGCAGCCAGCACGATGGTCAGCGCAGCTTGAGATCCCTCCAGCTCAGGTAACCCCGCCGACGATCCACTCGGCGTGAAGCCAGAAGAATCTCGTCCCGCTGGACCGAACCGCTCCTCCGTGGAGACCCGGGGACGCTCAGTCGTCGGCGGAGACTCCACGCAGCAGTCAGTCCCCCTCCTCCGTCCGCAATGTAGCTGCGGAACCACAGGCCCTCTCCATATCCCACCACGTTGACCCGGAGCCGGGGACCGCTCGGCGGAGAGAGACACAGAGGATGCGGGATTAGGAATACAGGTTACAGCAGGTGGGGAGAGTTCAGGGAGCTGCGAACCCTGAACTTCTCCTCCAGGGATGTGACAGAGCAAATCATTAAGCAGGTGTGAAAAAACAATGACTTGCCTGCCCCCTGGAGGTTGAGTATCGCCTGCTGTAGTGGAATCTGCTTCTTCCTCTCCCCGCCCGGCGATAACGGAGGACCCCCCGGGAATTCGTCTGAGGATCGCTCGCGTTGTCTCCAGCAGAGAGCTCACCAGGCCGGAATTCCAGGCACACACAGCGGTCAGGAAGCGCGTCGAGGAGGAGGGGAAAACAGCCGGGGTGAGCCAGCCCGAATGTCCAGGAATGACAGCGGGGGAACGAGGCTCAGGGGACGGGGCTGTAGAATCTCCACACTGACGAGGCGAAGGGATGACAGCTGCGTGGGAGGAACGGTCCTGACGATGACCCAGAACTGGATCCGGACGAGGTTCGTGCAGAGGTGACTCGGCGATGTGATGACGACTACTCCCAGGGGACGAAGCGAGGGGGAAACCCAGGATTCGCCGCTCCAGATCGGAGATCGAGACGAGGAAGGCGTCGAGCACGGGAAAGCTTCGTAGCCCTGAAGTCCTCACCATCAATCTCACTGCCGCCGCCACATGCCTGAAGGTGGTGACAGGAAACACAGTAGAGCTCGCGACAGCCACTCGACCCCGGACATAACTGCTGTCAGCTGCGGCTCCTTGAAGGGAATCCCGAGTGACGTGGCGCAGGTCGGGGGAAGTCCTCTGGTTGGCGCGAACTCCCGGACTGGAATGGCGGCAGGAACGGGACTCCGAAGCGGGGAAAGACGTCGCCCACTTCGACTCCCTGCCGGGATTTCCATCCACCCCGTGGAGCTTCTCTCGCTGTGTACCTGCAGCGTCTATCCTGGCACTGTCCTCCAGATGGTACAGAGAGTGAGGGTGACAGTCCAGGAGTTCCTCAGCACGGCCCGGATGCCAGCGTCTCGCGTTGGAGACGTCGTGCAGGGTGAAGAACGTCCCGTCGACAGCCTCCGAGATGGACCTCAGCTCGTCGCCCTGGCGCCGGAAGTGACTCCTGGGAAACGGCATGCTAGCAGCGCAGACACCCGGACAGAAAGGTACATTTCCACAGCGACTCACGGCCGCCGGCAACTCTTCTGGCTGCGACATACTGTCATATCCGGCTCTAGGGAGCCGGGCAATCAGAGCCAGGGACAAGCCAGTGAGTCGAGATGGTTTATTTTGGGTAAGGGATAAGGGATGAGGAGAGCACAGATACTCATGCAGAGGTACACTCACAGGTTGCACAGCGCAGAGGTAAGCAGCTCGTACCGGACGTGGGGGTAGCAAGACGTACATCCTCACAGCGGGATACAAACACAGGAATGCTGCAAGGGGAGTTGAGGCTGACACCAGACGAAGGGGCTTCAGCCTAGCAGTGCTTATGTCGCAGCCCCGAGTCATCGAGGCTGCTCCTATTTATCCTCATTGGCAGCGCCCCAGCTGATGAAGACTAATTGGCCCCAGCCGTCCATAATGCTGCCAGCTGGGGGCCAGCTGAGACGCTGCTCAATGGGAGGCAGGGATGAGGGAAAACATGGGCTCAGTGCCGAGACGGCATCTCAACCCATGGTGACAAAGAGTGTGTGAAGGTTGGTTGTTGATCGCGGGGTGCAGTAACTCGTGAAACAGGAAACTGAGGGTGTGCGATAAATTAAGCCAGGGGAATTCAGAGAGCAGGTCTGGACACAGGCAAAGGGCCTGTGTCACATCATGTGCATATGCCTGTTTCAAAGAACCAATCATAAACTCGATGAACTGAAATCTTCAACCCATCACTTGTAATCACTCGGATCTCCTCCCATTTCACATCCAGCACAGGCCTGTACACTCAAAACGAGATGCACACACATGTAATTATTTATCATGGGTAAAAGATCAATGCCTGATGCAAGTGTGTGAGAACACCAGCACAAAAGGAAGGGTCTGTTGGTAATCTTTTGAATGCACATGTCCAACTGTTCAGTGTTTGAGTATTTTTTGCATATAACTTGCTGTTCTCTAACAAGGTGCTTAACGGCAAAATTCACAACAGTTGTTTGATCCATGAATTGACCAATAAATTTTCTGGTTCAATTAGAACTGGTATTTAAACAGTCCTCTTCATCATTGTGTTCACATTTTGACATCATAAGATAAGATAAGATAAGATAAGCCTTTATTAGTTCCACAACGGGGAAATTCCAGGATTGCAACAGCACAGGGATAGCAACACTCAGAGCAACAATCAGAAGGCAAGAAAAAAAAGCAAGAGCAGCTAATATACATATGTATATATTACTATAAATATATATATATATACACACAGACACACAGTGCAGAACATTGTAGCTGGATGGAATAAATATATGAGTATATAAACACACAGTGCGGCGCATTGTAGCTAGATGGAATAAATATGTAGATATATAAACACCCACAGTACGGAGCATTGTAGCTAGATGGAATAAATATATAGATATATAAATATAAACACACCCAGTGCGGAGCATTGTAGCTAGATGGAATAAATATGTAAATATATAAACACACACAGTGCAGAGCATTGTTGCTAGATGGGATGAAACAGCACAACTGTCTACTTAGTTATCCTACATGGTATGATTATGTGCCCATACATATTCTCACCCTCCATAGCGACCGGTATTTTCCTAGTTGTATGCCGGAGGGGACCATTGTGTAAGTCTATTGCATCTTTTGCATTCAAAAAACTATTAGGTTGTTACGTCTTTTTTGCTATCTCTGCGAGCAGCCCTGCTTAGGTTGTACAGTCTGACAGCCGTTGGTAGGAAGGACCTGCGAAACCTCTCGGTTGTGCACCTGGGATGATGTAGTCTGCTGCTAAATGAGCTCCTCAGTGCATTCAGTATGTCCTGCATAGGGTGGAACTCGGACTCCAGCAGAGATGACAGTTTAGCCACCGTCCTTCTCTCTCTTATCTCCTCCACCAGGTCAAGGCGCTGCCCCAGGACAGAGTTAGCTTTCTTGATCAGTTTGTTCAGTCTCTTCCTATCGGCTGCTGTAATGCCACTGCCCCAGCAGACCACTCCAAAAGTGATGGCTGATGCCACCACCGTGTCATAGAATGTCTTCAGCAGCGCCCCTTGTACACCAAAAGACCTGAGTCTCCTCAGTAGGAACAGCCTGCGCTGTCCCTTCTTGTAGAGTGCGTCAGTATTGTGTGACCAGTCTAGTTTATTGTTCAGATGAACACCCAGGTACTTGTAGGATGTCACCATCTCAATGTCTGTTCCCTGTATATTTACTGGTGCTGTGAGGGGTTGTCCATGCCTGCGGCAGTCCACCACCAGCTCCTTAGTTTTCCTCGCGTTGATCTGGAGGCAGTTCCGATGGCACCAGTCCACGAAGTCCTGGATAAGCCCTCTGTACTCAGCTTCATCTCCATTGGAGATGAGGCCAACGATCGCAGAGTCATCAGAGAACTTCGACACCTTACAATTGATCAACAGTTATCTCGCCATTGCGAGGCTTCAAACAGGATGTTCTCAGAGGGAAGTGGCCACTGAGCTTAGAGTGTCACAGAGTGTCAACAGAGATACAGAGAGACTGGAAGAGTCACAGAAAGGCATAGAAGTGGACGTCCTTTGGCCACATCTGTCATAAACGCCTTCCAAGGCAGGGAAAAAGGCTGTGAGTTTACAAATTTATTGACAGAACAAAACTGAGTAACAAAAAACCTGTGGTGAAAAAGAAACACAGGTCAGCAAGAATAACTAAGGCTAAGACGAGAGCATTGCCGGCTAAACCTGGAGACTAATCTCAAAAAAACAGGAAAGCAAAAATAGCGCAGCTAAGGCGAGGGCATCGCGACTAACCTGGAGATAAGTAGCAAACACGTAGTACAACAACAAACAACTTATGTGCAGGAGTGAGAAGAAAGTGGTAGTTTGAAGTAGTGGGGTCCTACGCTGGACAAAAATGCACAGCCTCTTAACTTGACGCCTGTTGTCGCAAATTCGCATCAATCCAAAAAAAAAAACCAAAAAACAAAAAAACAATGATTTTCAATTATAAAAAAAAAAAAAATTGTTCACAATTGGAAATAAATTCAGGCGTCAAGGGGTTAAATAGTGATCAGAGCCATTAACATAATTAACAACAGGTGTGGGTACCTGAACGGACAGGAGAAAGTGAGGAAACATGATTGGGATCAGCTGAAGCAGTGAGAGGGAGGCAAACCCACACTGATAGCTGACAGGGCATGCCCATGCAAAGCTTCACACCCCTGACAGCTGTCAAACAGTAAAAGGGACTAAACTGGGATATAAAGAATAAAAATAACAAGTCAAGATATAATTATAAATAAGTACAGAAAATAAAATTATAACAACACAAACAGAAAAATGGCAAGTAGAACAATAATACAAAACGGGCATAAGTGCAACAGATAAGTAAACAGGCAGAAAATGCCATGAGATCGAGTCTGGGGAATCTCCAGCACTCGGCTCATGACAACATCCCACGCTGATGACTGCTTCACTGTGAACAATGCCCTGCAGAACCGGATGATGAAGCCACTCAACTCCAGGCATATTTAAGGGAGGTGAGAGGCACCCAAGTGTCACGTCAGACCATTCAAAACCGTTAACATTAGTGTGGTCTGTGTGCTACAAGACCTGCAAGGGTACCTGACCACACCACCAGGCACAGACGTCATCATCTTGCATGGGCCAGGGAGCATTTATGCTGGACAAGGGACCAATGGGCCTCAGTGCTGTTCTCTGATGAAAGTCGATTCACACTGAGCAGAAATGATGGCGGCCAATGATGTTGGGAGACATCAAGGAGAGTGCTATGCATCAGCCACTGCTGTTACCAGACGAGCCTTTGGTGGTGGTGGTGTTACAGTCTGGGCAGGTGTGTCTAGTCAATACAGAACTGCCCTACACCTTGTGAATGGTACAGTGACAAGCTGATACTACCTGAATAACATCATTAATCCAGTTATTGTGCCCTTACATGAACAACACAGGCCTAATTTCATCTTCATAGACGACAATGCTCCAGCTCATCGAGGTCGTATCATTAGAGAACAGCTGCTGGAGGCTGGGGTACTTCAAATGGAGTGGCCTGCACTTTCTCCAGACCTGAATCCCATAGAAAACCTATGGGATCAGTTGAGTGTAGAGGCTCATAACCCTGCACTCCACAACGTCAATGACCTGAGGGCCGCCCTTCAAGAAGAGTGGAATGCCATGTCTCAGCAGACAATAAGTCGACTTGTGAACAACATGAGATGCCATTGCCAAGCTGTAATTGATGCTCAAGGGTACATGACAAGTTATTGAGACATTGACATTTTTTGTTGTGGTATACCCACCACAGTTGTTGGCTTTTGTTTCAATAAATTGCTTGAGATGAGGGAATCACCATTGCATGCTTCTACTTAAATGTCCTACTTTCATGATATAATATCACTGTAGCGTGAACTTTTAACAGTTTCCATAAATTTCACCTGAAAGTCGAATATCCCTAACTTTTTGTGAGTAGTGTATGTAGGTTAAGCTCCACTTCCTTGGTCATCTTAAGTGCCGTATGACAAGTGAACAGGTCAGAATGTTGCCATGTTGTTTAATTAATCTAAAGGCATGTGGTGTCATTAAAAATTAACCTACTCCTTCTCATTTACCCCAATGTCTAAATGGAGGTTTTAAACCTTTGTTAAAAAGGGAGAGTGTGACAGACAGAAGTGGAGGGAGGAAAATCCCAATTACAGACTATTATCATGTGTCATATACAGTATATATATACTGTATACACACACACACACACACACACACACACACACACACACACACGTACATCTCAATAAATTAGAATATGATCGAAAAGTTGATTTCAGTAATTCAATTCAAAAAGTGAAACTCATCATTATTATCATCATCACTCTATAAAAGCAAGAAATCTGTGTGTCTGTGTGTTTCACGCTTCATAGGACATCATAGGACGGCCTATGATCTCTGCCTGATCATCATAGATTGTCCTATGAACTCAGCCATCATAGGACTCACGATGCCGTCATAAAGATATGATGTCTATATGACGGCACATAGACAAATGTGTCTTTATGATGTCATATGTCTCATAGACAAATGTGTCTTTATGATGTCATATAGACCATCACTCACGATGCCTAGACTAATGTGTCTTTACGATGTCATATGGCTCAAAATTGGCAAGGTAAATAAGTCACAGGGCCAGTCTTTACAGCGCGTTCATGCTTTCTGCACAACAGATTTCTGCAGCCATGGCCAATTCTACGTTGCCGCGAGCAGAGTTGCCAGATCAAGCAGTCTTCGTATTGTTGCTCAAGATGAAGAAACTAAGCAAAAGCATCGCTTTCTCAGCAATGTCATTTTTAAAGAGGTGCTGACACAGTAAAAATGTGTAACCTTGAAGAAATCCAGTCTACACTACAAATGTGTAAAATGCCAAGCAAAGCGCTGATTTTCTCCGGGTGCTCCGGTTTCTTGGTTTCTACAGGCATGCACGGGCCTTCCTGAACAGGGTTGAGAGCCACTTTTTGCTCAGATCTATTTTCATGATCCTGCCCATGAACTAGAATTAAGACGCACCTATCCCTCAACCAGTGGTCTAAACGAAGAAAAAGAAGACCCACCAGATGGAGAGCAATAGAATGAGGAGAACTGCTGCATGTCAGAAAAGATGCTGTGAACATGAAACACCTCAGGTTCCAGCAGTACATCGCAGGGATGACTGTGAACAACACAGCCGTCTGAGACAGGAGGAGATCCTTCAGCAACGGGCACGCAGAAATACTTGCTTATACTTGGTTTCTACGGGCATGGACGGGTATGCACGGGTATGTACTAGTGTAGATTAATTACACGAGACTGATATATTTCAAGCATTTATTTCTCTTAATTTTGATGATTATGGCTTACAGCTAATGGAAACACCCAATTTCAAGCATTTATTTCTCTTAATTTTGATGATTATGGCTTACAGCTAATGGAAACACCCAATTTAGTTTCTCAGAAAATTAGAATATTACATGATACCCATAAGAAAAAAATAGATTTTTAACAGAAATGTTGGCCTACTGAAAAGTGTTATCCATGTACACATTCAATACTTGGTTTGGGCTCCTTTTGCATAAATTACTGCATGGAGGCCAACAGCCTGTGGTACTACTGAAGTGTTATGGAACCCCAGGTTGGTTTGATAGCGGCCTTCGCTCGTCTGCATTGTTGGGTCTGGTGTCTCTCATTTTCCTCTTGACAATACCACACAGATTCTCTATGAAGTTTAAGTCAGGTAAGTTTGCTGGCCAGTCAAGCACAGTGATACCATGGTCATTAAACCAGGTATTGGTACTTCTGGCAGTGTGGGCAGATGCCAAATTCTGCTGGAAAATGAAATCAGCATCTCCATAAAGCTAGTCAGCAGAGGGAAGCATGAAGTGCTCTAAAAATTTCCTGGTAGACTGCTGTGCTGCCATTGGCCTTGTTAAACACAGTTGACCAACACCAGCAGATGACATGGTTCCCCAAATCAGATGCTAAGTCCTGTCATTTGGAAATCAGGGTCCCAGTCTGAAGGCAAAGTGGAGAGGCACAGAATCAAAGTTGCTTAAATTGCTTGAGGTCCAGTGGGAAGTTTCCACAGTCAGTGGTGATTTGGGGAGCCATGTCATCTGTCGGTCTTGGTCCACTGTGTTTTATCAAGTCCAAAGTCAGCGTAGCCATCGACCAGGAAATTTTAGAGCAGTACATGCTTTCCTCTGCTGAAAAGTAAGGCTCCACTAATTTCCAGAATCGATTTGATTCCAATTCTTGACGTTCTGAATTGATTCAATTCCGACTCGATAATTCCGACTCAATCTGATCCAAAAATTACCATTTTAATAGCTATTTTATTTGCCAGGAAAATTTTTTTTAGAGACCTAATGCTGCAAATTGTACCAGGAATATTCTAACTTTGTTGATACATAAAGTATCACATAAAGAACTGACCCTATATCAGTCACAATAATGCACTTTTTATTATTGAACTTATGATTTCACAAAGTGCTAACAAGTTCTTTCTTTAGTACAAAGGGTGTGTAGTGTCAAATTAACAACCCAGAATCCATCCATCCATCTTCTTCCGCTTAATCCTTTTCGGGTTGCGGGGGGGCTGGAGCCTATCCCAGCATCTTTGGGCGAGAGGCAGGGTCCACCCTGGACAGATTGCCAGTCCATCACAGGGCCAACACAGAGAGACAGACAACCATTCACTCTCACAGTCATACCTAAGGACAATTTAGAATCCCCAGTTTGATGCCAATTAACCTAACTTGCATGTTTTTGGCATGTGGGAGGAAACCGGAGAAATCCCGGAGTAAACCCACGCAGACAGGGGGAGAACATGCAAACACCACACAGATCACTGTTGGTCGGGGGCTGGGATCGAACCCAGGATCCCCCCGGCCAAGGGTGAGTTGCTATTTAAGTTTTTGTAAAGGGTATACAGGTCATTACAGCATTGCATTGTTAACATTTTCATCGTACGTTCCCTTATATTTTGCTATTTGACAACATTGGTAGAATAGTTATTACAACACCCCCTTTTTTTTAAAGTGAAAGAAAAAGTGAAATTAAAGAGAATTAAATTAAAAAACAAACAAACAAACAAACCCCCCCCGAATAAACAAACAAACAGAACAGTAAAAAACAAACAAATAGAAAATTAAGTAATTAAAAGTAAAAGAGCATCTGAGTAGCGTTGGAACAAAGAGTGGGACCAGTGGGGACGGCAGTGGCTCAGGAGGTAGAGCAGGTTGTCCAATAACCACATGGTTGGCGGTTCAAATCCCGCTCTCCCCAGATATCCTGCCGTTGTGTCCCTGGGCAAGACACTTTACCCCAATTGCTCCTGGTGGGTCTGGAAGCGCCATGTTAGGCAGCATGCCACCATCAGTGTGTGAATGTGTGTGTGAATGGGTGGATTGCAGGATCTGTAAAGCACTTTGGTCATCAAGAGATGAGAATAAAAGCGCTATATAAGTGAATGCCATTTACCATTTACCATCATTGAAATGGTATTTGTCAAAGATTAGATCTAATGGAAGACACATATGCGATCCAGGGTTGCCAAAAGTTCATGAACCCATCCATGTCCTGTCTCAGTGCGAATGTCAACTTTTCCATCGAGTAAATGTCTTGAATCACGTTAATCCAATCTTCAGGTGTAGGACAGTCCTTCAGCATCCATTTTTTAGTTAGGGCTTTTTTACTTGCCAATATTAAAACATTGAATAAGTATTTATCTCCTCGTCTTTCCAGTGAGTCCGGTAGTAAACCCAAATACAAAGTTATAAAAGAAAAGGGAACTGTTATTTTGAATATTTTACCCAATATTGTCTGTACATTGGTCCAATATTGGTGGATAACTGGGCATGACCAAAACACATGAAAATGATTTGCAGTCTTTTCACCACACAAGCGCCAACAGTTCAACCCCTTATGGGTAAATTTGTTTTGTGCAGGTGTTCTGAAAAATCTTACCAAATTTTTCCATCCAAATTCTCTCCACTGCAGGGATGAGGTACTTTTCCATTGCTGTCTATTTAGCTTTTCCCATATTTCCAATTGTAAAGTGAAATTCCCCTTTTTTTCCCATCTCTCTTTTATATATGATGTGTTGTCTCCTTTTAAGTCTTGAAGACCTTGGTATATTTTAGAAATGTATCTGATCCCTGGAATCCCTTTATATGCCATTAAGAAGACCTTCAGAACACCTGACTGGGCCCTTTCCAAATCCTCCTTTTTAAGTATATTGTTTATGTGGTGTCTAAGCTGAAAGAACCTGTAAAGATCTTGATTTATTAGACCTTGTTTTTTCAAATCTTCAAAACTTCTTAAAGTTTGCCCCTTAAAGAAATCGTAATATTTTATCAGCCCTTTCTCTTTCCACTCTTTAAATCTAGTGTCTGTTTTATTGGGGGTAAAGTCTTGATCATAGGCAATCCATTGCAGAAGTCGATAGGGCTCTTTAGCTTGATTCTCTCTGACTATCTTAAACCAAATTTTTAGCGGGGTCTCTATCCACGGGTTAGTGTTATTCAAGAGTTTAGGTAAGGCATTGTTCCCTATTATCGCCTGTAGGGGGATGTCACTTGTTATTTAGCATTCCATCTCCTTCCATTGTGCAGTGTAGACTGGGTTACATATCTCTACTAAAGTTTTAATTTGTGCAGCTATAAAATAGTCCCTGATATTTGGCAGCGCGAGCCCACCTTTGTCTTTGTTTAGCTGTAGGGTTCTATATCTGATTCTAGGTCTCTTGCCCTGCCATATGAATCTTGAGATCCTTCTGTCAAGCTCCTGCCATGTTTTTTTGGGGGGTTCTACCAGTATTGTTTGGAAAAGGTATAGAAGACGTGGGAGTATATTCATTTTGACTGCTTCAATTCTTTGTGCAGTACCTAAGAATGGTATCATATTCCATCTTGCTAGGTCAGATTTTATTTTTGTCACCAGTGGATCATAGTTTAGTGTTATAATTTTGTTGAGTTGTTTCGGGATATTGATCCCCAGATATTTCATAGATTCCAGCTCCCAGTTAGTTTTGAGTTCACTTAGTGAATAATGATTTGGGTCATAGTTGAATGTTAAAACTTGGGTTTTATGCATGTTTAATTTGTACCCTGATAAATCTCCATAGTCTGAAAAAACTGAGATTAGTTCTGGTAAAGAAGTGTCTGGTTGCCCTAGGTATATTAAAATGTCATCAGCAAAGAGTGCTATTTTATGTTCCTTCTGACCAAGTGTAATACCTTGAATTTTTTGATTTTGTCTTATCCATTGGCTCAGAGGTTCTATGAAGATTGCAAAGAGCAGTGGAGACAGGGGGCAGCCTTGACGACATCCTCTTTCCAGCTCAAAAGATGATGATAAATTACCGTTAATCCTTATTTTAGCTGTTGGTTTTTTATATAATGCCTGTATAGTTCTAATGAAGTTGTTATGAAAATTGAAACTGGATAAGATTCTATATAGGAAAGACCAGTCAACCGAATCAAATGCTTTTTCAGCATCTAATCCCAATATGACTGCATTTAAGTTATATTTTTTTATATGATGAATTATGTGTAAAGTGCGTCGAATGTTGTCTTGTGTCTGTCTTTGTCTTATAAAACCTGTTTGGTCTAAGTGAATTAAGTCTGTCAGTATGTTTTCTAACCTTTTGGCAAAGATAATGGTAAAAAGCTTATAGTCCTGATTTAATACACTGATTGGTCTGTAGTTGGAGCATTCTAGTTTATCCTTTTCAGGTTTAGGTATAACTGCAATGACCCCTTCTCTCCAGGAGGGGGGGATTTCCCCTGTGTGGAGGACATAGTTAAATGTTTTCAAGAGGAGAGGAGATAGTTGCTGTTTAAAGGTTTTGTACCATTCTGCTGTATAGCCATCTGCTCCTGGGGATTTGTTAGCTTTAAGTTTCATAATTGCTTTTTCCAATTCTTTAGGTTGTATTTCTGACAGTAGTGTTTTATTTTGTGATTCCGTTAAGTTGGGGAAGGTGTAATGTGTTTAGGAATGTCTCGGATGCGTTTTTATGTTTTTTGTGGGAGTATAAGTTCTTGTAGTAATTCTCGAAGCTTTTAAGAATATCCTGAATTCTGAATTTTATTTCCTTTGATACTGGGTCTCTGATTTTGTAGATTGCTCTTTCAGTTTGTTGTTTCCTCAATTTATAGGCTAGTAATTTTGCCGATTTACTGCCTGCTTCATAGTGTTTTTGTTTCAGAAATGTAAGTTTCTTCTGGATTTCTATTGTGTAGATCTCATTTATTTGATTTTTAATTTCTTTAATCTTGAGCGAGCCATTAGAATGAGTGTTGTCTTTGTGTTCTTTTTCTAGGTTCTTGAGTTCTGACTCTAGTGTGATTAGTTTTTCTTGTCTCAGTTTCTTTTGGGTTGCCAGTTTTGCAATAATTTTTCCCCTTATTACAGCTTTGCACGCATCCCACAGTATTAAAGGGGATACGTCTCCATTTTATCGTTTTCTTCCAAATATTTGAAAATATCTGATTCCAATTCATCTTTCAGTGGTCCTTTCAGGATATCTGAATTCAACCTCCAGGAAAATGTATTATTTGTGTATTTTTGGATGTTTAAGTCCATATAGATCGGACTGTGGTCAGAGAGATCCATCAGTCCTATTTTACATGTTTTTACTCTTCCAATGTCTCTATTAAACATAAAAAAGTAATCAATCCTTGAGTAAGATGAATGTGGCGTTGAATAAAAAGTATAATCTTTTACACTGGGGTTGAATTCCCTCCATACGTCACAGATTCCCATTTCTTTTAGTAGCATCCGAGTTTTCCTATTTTGAGTGTTATTTTGATGTGAAGAATTACCTGTTGCATCCCAGTATGGATTCAGTCTTAGATTGAAGTCTCCACCACATATCACTAAACCTTGGGCTTTAGTTATCATTAGGTCGAATACATTTTTATAAAATTTCCATTTAGCCCCTGGTGGTGCATATACATTCAGCAGGGTGATATCTTCTCCCTCTAGCCGCCCAATTACCAAACTGTACCTCCCTTCTTTATCTTTGTGTTCTGATTTTTTTTTCAAATGTAATTTTGGTTGATATCAATGTCGCTACTCCCCTCCTCCTCCCTGACTTATATGAAGATGAAGAGATCATTTTAAACCCTTGTCTATTGAGTTTAGTGTGTTCCACGTCTGTTAGGTGGGTTTCTTGTAAAAATATTATTTCTGCTTTGTCTTTTTTCATTTTGCGTGAAATCTTGGATCTTTTAACTGGATTCAGGATCCCTTTTACATTATATGAGGCTATTTTGGTTACACCCTGTTTCTCCATTGTATTTTCTTATTTAGTATAACAGTGTGGTGGACCTCTTTTTTGCTACTCAGAAACTGAAAGAACATTAAGAACATAAAAAACATTAAGAACATAGTGTATGAGACTTTAAAACAAAAAACTGTCAAAAAAACTTCCTGGGTCTCTTTAAAGACCCTGTAAGAGCCTTGATGGAGTGTAGGCTCTGAGGGAAATTCCTCAAACTCTGTTACGTGTTGAGGGCCCTCTCTTACCCCTGTAAGTTGTCCCATGTTTTTAACGTGAATTTCAGATCTCAATCCGAATTTGTAATGATTTTTTTTTTTTTTTTTTTTTTTATGCCTATACCCTATGAGATTGTGTGCACCCTCCCACCCCCATCACAGCAAACCTTCACTCTAATACAGTATTTGTTAGTGTGGGGAGAACATGTGGGTCATTGTTACATTTCTATTTTAACAAGATTTTTTTTTTCCTTTAAATTAAGAAGACATTTGTTTCTAATGCTATAACTGCTCCATGAAAGGTTTTACCACATGCTGATTCTGCATCTCCTTTAATGTTTGTTACCTTGTAGGAGGGGGGATGGAAGTGCAGAATGACTGAAAAGAGAGAAAAAAAACAAAAAGGTCGCTATTCCTTCCTGGAACTGGAAAGCTTATCTTTGTAGCTCTGGGGCTGGGTTTCCCGCTGCTGGCCCGTGGATTTAGAACGTCTTTGAGTGGACCACGTTTGAGCTCTGATTTTCTCGCTCAGATTCGCTGCGGGTTTAAACACCGTTACCGGGAGTCCTCTTCTCGCCATGTCAGTTGTTGCTTCTTCCGCTGAATTGTAGAGACATGACTCTTCACCGTAAAAGACCCTTAACTTTGCCGGAAATGGCGTCTGAAAGCGTAGATTCTTTTCCCGTAGAACCTTTTTGGCGTCGTTATATTCCCGTCGCTTTTTAAGAACCTCAGGGGCGTAATCGTGCTCCACGAAGACTTTTCTTTCTTGATGCATAAATCCTTTTTTCTGCCAAGCCCGTCTTACAACCTCTTGTTTTATTTTGAAATCGGAGAATCTTACCAACACTGAACGCGGGTGTGCTTCTGCCGCTGGCTTTGCGGCTAATGTACGATGGGCCTTTTCTATTTTCAAATCGGTGGTTTGTGGAATATCCAACTTCTCTCTCAATAAGGATTCCACGCATTCCGCCACTGTGTTGAAACCATCTTCAGCTCCTTCTTTCAGACCGTGAATTCTGATGTTATCTCGTCTCTGTCTTCCTTCTTGGTCGGCTAGCTTAGCCTCCAGCCTTGACTGTTTTCTGTGTAAATCCAGCATAGAATCTTCAAGCACTTTTACTCTTTCTTCAGCTTCCAAGATTCGGTTTTCGGCCTGGTCCATTCTGCTGTTCGTCCTTATTAGTTCCTCTCTGAATTCGTGAAATTCGGCCCGAAATCGTCGTAATTCATCATATAGCGATTTCAGGCTAACCTTTTTGTTAGCTAGGCCCAGCTCTTCGTCTCCTGAATGGAGGTCCTCGGGATCAGATTCTGCGGCCGCCGCGCGTCCTGACCTGGGGAATGCCAGTTTCTTCTGTTTGTGGTTAGGCATGGTGTTTTTGTCTTTTGATTTTTATTCTTCCAAAAATCCGTTAAGTCTGATTTTGACGATGTTTTCCTTGGATTGGATCTGGGAGGTTCAGCGTTAAGTTGCTATCACCATGGCGTCCAGACCGGAAGTCGTTTCTTCACTTTTGATGCGTGGTCTGACAGCGCCACACATCCACGCAATCCATAGTTAATCAAGTCTTTACAATACACACAAAAAGCTTTTCCGGCCACGTCTGGCTTCTTCAGAAATTGTCCGAGTGTTTCTGTTACCTTGTCGAACTTTGAGCCAATTTTCACCTTTACCGTCACTTTTCTCTCAAGCCAATTCCATCGGAACTTATTTTTGACACTTTTGTCTATTTCTAGCACTGGTGACTCCTGATCCTTCGATAAAAATCTCATAATTCTGCTGAAAATGATACCGAAAGCTCAGAATTCCAACATGAACACGCCGCCATGAATTTTTGACAAAGCATACAACGAGCCATTTGATTGGTCCAATCGTTTGCAACTATCCAATTGCAGGGCCGTTTACAATACAGCAGTAGCTTGAGTACAAAACATCCAGGTTATCGCGGGAGACTTGACCCGGGGAAGCGCCAAGCGCTTACGTAATCGTGTTGATTTTCGCTAAAATCGGTAACATTGGTGACAAAAAGGTACCTTACCCCCCTAAATTTTTCTCAACGGATTTAGACGATTCACAGAAATGATCAATTTGAAAATAAATCGGCGGAAATCCGCGGATCGGCGGAAAATTGCCATCCCTGATACATGTGCAAAACAGCCAACGTACAACTGGCCCATTATTTCCACAGCACGTACCATATTTGCGGCACTGAAGTAAATTCTTCGCGTGGTGCGAATATAGATAGATATACTTTATTGATCCCAAACTGGGAAATTACAGTTTAACAGCAGAATGACGCAGTAGACAAACAAACTAACAGAAATACACACAGCATAATAGGGAAGAAATAGAAAAAAAGTAATTACCTAGGGAAAGTAAAATTGCTTAGGTAACTATATATTTGATTTGATTTGATTTTGTATACTTTATTGTATACAAAATAGGACTATAAGGTGCAGGGTGAAATGTGAGGTACCAATTAGACTGTAAGGTGCAGTGTGAAAGCTGTATTATGACCAAAATTCAAGCATTTGAGTGAGTTACTGTACAGTGAAATGGCATGTGGCAGGAAAGATTTCCTGTATCTGACAGTGCGCATTCACGTCCGAGGGATCGTGCTAACGAGGGCTAGCAAGTAATTAACCTTGAGATTCTGCCGTCACCAGAGTAAAATTATCAACATTGGAGAGTAAAACTAGTTTGAAAATGAGACTGCCACTCACCTGCAGACAGACAGATCGGAGCTGTATATATTCATATCCGCCTGCCACGGACATGCTAATGATGGCTAGTGGGCTGGCAACATAAACAACCATCATCCAGGTGTAGTTTTGGAGGAGGCTGTGACAAATTTCTAATAAAAATAGCTAACTTGAACAATACTTTTTCTTTAGTTATCAAATGAAAACTGTGTCCAACCAAGCTTTTTTAGATTTTTTAGAATCCTTTATTAGTCCCACAATGGGGAAATTACAGGGCATCCACATGAGTGGATGAGGCAGCCACTGGTGCAGCGCCCAGCCCTTTCACCATTCACACACACATTCATACCTGGGGCCACTTTAGAGTCTCCAATTAACCTAACTTGCATGGGGGTTTTTTTGGCATGTGGGAGGAAACTGGAGAAATCCAGGAGTAAACCCACGCAGACACGGGGAGAACATGCAAATTCCAATGATGTTTTTGGTATGCGGGAGGAAACCGGAGAAATCCCGGAGTAAACCCGCGCAACACGGGGAGAACATGCAAACTCCACACAGCTCACTGTTGGTCGGGGGCTGGAATCGAACCCACGATCCCCGCGATCCCCCGGCCGAGGGTAAAACTGTGCTGCCACAGTGCTAAACCACTGCGCCACCGTGCAGCCCAATTCCACACAGATCACTGTTGGCCAGGGGCTGGGATCGAACCTGGGATCCCCTGGCCAAGGGTGAGCTGCTGTGCTGCCACAGTGCTAACCATTCCACCACCACGCTGCCCAGCTTAACTGTCCAGCTAAGAATGCTAAGTTATAGAAGTTATATGCAAGATATTTGGATAAGTAAGGTGCACTGATGGAAGTTATTGTGTGCTGTGTGCAAGTGGTGTGTGTATTTTACTGTGTTTGTCATAGGTGTCAAGTAGGCTTTGGTTTTATGATACTGAAAACACTTAATATATAAGAGTGATGAACGTTGGTTGGAGGGGACTCCTGTGAATTTTTGCCTAGGGCCCCAAGAGATTCGAGAATCTGCTCTGCATGAGGGGTATGCAAAAATTTATCATTTCATATGCATGTCCCCATTTGGGTGTCTTGTGAACTATGTATTTATCAGTCGCTCTAGGATTTTGCAATGTTGCGATTGCGTCAATGCACGTGAAATCATTGATTGGCCGCATCTTTTGCGTGACCTTGCAACTTTGTCCAATCACCGCAACTTTCCCACAATTTTGGCCAATCCTTGTCAGCTTCCGCCAATTTTGCCTATCAAATTTGTCCCTGAGCAGCGCTCAAACGCTCAGTCTAACCAATCAAATGCGTCACTGCACTGTGCTCACTTCTGAGTTTACAGTGAGTATAAACGGAAAACATCAGCAAAAAATAGAGTGTGTGATTTAGAAAATACACTCACCCGTGAGTTTTCCTACACCATCCCCTCCTCTGTCTCCCCCGACCTGCCGGCGGACATCTTGCCACTTCTCCGTCCTGTCCATGTGTACAAAGTGCTGGGTTTGCGTTGAAAAATGTCCACATGCCTAAAAGCCACCCATTGCGCTTAAAGAGAGATGCCATAAAACCACAAACAAACGAGCAAATATAACACTACAGCCAACGTTTGAACATTTTATATATCTTTAGAGGTAAAACCATTACTATATCTTGTCAATGAGCTTTAAAACCGTGGATTTTAGGTCTGGACAGCAGCGGCTTGATTGTCTAAGAAAGCTCGCAAAATTCTATGTTGATAAGACTCTCATGAAAATGTTTTATTGCACTTTTATTGAGTCAATTATCACCTTTTCTATTATCTGCTGGTATGGTAGCTTGCCAATGAGAGACAAAAATTCCCTTGGGAAAATTGTTAAAATGGCTTCAAAGATAGCAGGTGTCAACTTCAACAGTCTTGACCACATACATAAAAAACGTGTTGGAAAAGACCAAATCCGTTTGTCTGGACACATCTCACCCTCTGCACACCGAGTACAAGTTGTTTCCTTCTGGCCGTCGCTTATCATTCCCTCAGCATTAAGAAACAGATATAAATTTTGATTGGTGCCTGTCTCTATTCAGCCACTAAATGCTGTGGTTAAGAGGAAATGACCTCAACTGTTTTTGTTGTCCTGAAACTTGATTTTTTTACATATTCTATTTCTTGTGATCTTAATTTTTTTTAACCATTTATTGCCATTTTTTAAATCTATCTTATATACTCACTTTTTTAGTAGGTTCAGGTGCAGGTTCAGGTTACTTTATTTGTACCCGTAGGTAGATTTGTTTTGCAGTCTGGTGACATCCATATTTACAAGCCACAAATTACATTCAACATAGACACAAACACAGGCACATATGAAGCTGACTATAAACATGATAAAAATAGTATTGCTATCTTTTATTTATTTATGTATGTACATTTTAGTGCACCTACTGCAACATGCTCCCCTGTGAAATTTTATGATGTTCTGCACTAAATACTTATGAGTGTGTTTCTCAGTGATTTACAGTAGGTTCTTTTGAAAGTTTTATTTTACTTGTATACAGTATATGGTTGTGCTCCTTGTTGTTGCTGCAAACCGAATTGCCCTTATGGGACACCAAATAAAGTGAATCTGAATCTGGACACGCACCAACACGCCCCCCGGACTCCTGGTAAATGAAAGATCAGTATCTGATAAGAAAGGTGTGTGTCAAGATGCACAGCAGATAGACAAGTACATAGGAGTTATGCATGGAACTTACTTACTTAAGCCCATAGCTCACCATGGAGCATAGGCCATCGACGACCCCTCGCCATCGCACACGGTTCTGGGCTGCTCTCTCTACTTCCCTCCAGTTGGTTCCCTGCTGTTTTAGCTCCGCCTCAGTGTTTCGTCTCCAGCTGTTTCGAGACCGATCTCTCTTTCTCTTCCCCTGCAGGTTCCAGGTCAGGGCTTGACATGTGATGCTGGATGCTGGGTTCCTGAGGGTGTGTCCAATCCAGTCCCACTTCCTCCGCAGAATCTGTTCTGCCACTGGTTTCTGTCCCGCTCGCTCCCACAGGTCTTCATTCCTGATCTTCTCCGGTCTGGCCACCTGATGTTAAAGATGCACCTCAGGCATGTGTTAAAGAAAGCCTGGATCTTCTGCTGCATCATCTTTGTCGTTCTCCAGGTCTCACATCCGTAAAATAGAACAGACTTGACGTTAAGATTTGAAGATGTGAAGTTTTGTTCTCATGCAGATCTCTTTTGATGCCCAGATATTCTTCAGTATGACAAAAGCTGCTCTTGCCTTGCCGATCCTGGCTGTAATGTCTCGGTCTGTGCCCCCGTCGATCCACTACGCTTCCCAGGTAGACAAAGGACTCCACCTCTCTGATGGGACCTCCTCCAACTGTGACTGGTGTGTTGGCAGTGGTGTTAATCTTCATCAGCTCAGTTTTCTTCTTAATGATCTGGGGTCCTGTCCCAGCTGAAGTAGTCTCCATGCAAGTAGTCTTGTCCTGCATCTGGCTGTGGTTACGTGACAGGAGCGCCAGGTTGTCAGCAAAGTCGAGGTCATCCAGCTGCGTCCAGAGTGTCCACTGTATCCCGTTTTTCCTCCCTGTTGCCGTGATCTTCATGATGTAATCAATAACCAAGAGGATGAGGAATGGTGACAGCAAGCACCCCTGGCGGACTCCTGTCTTCACCTCCAAGCTCTCTGACAGCTGGCCAGCACGTGCGATCCTGCAGCTCATGTCCTGGTAGATGCATTTGATGAGGGAGATGATCTCCTCGGGAACTCCATAATGTCTCAGAAACTTCCACAGTGTCTCGCAGTCTATGAAGTTGATATAGAGGGGTGAGTTCCACTCCAGCGATTGCTCCACAATGATGCGTAGGCTGGTGATCTGGTCGGCACAGGATTTGTTCTTGCGGAAGCCTGCCTGATGATCTCGGAGCTTGAGGTCGACGGCCTCCTTCAACCTTTCCAGCAGAACTCGGTTAAAAACCTTGCTCAGCACTGACAGGAGCATGATCCCTCTGTAGTTGCAGCAGTCTCTGAGGTTCCACTTCTTCGGCAGCTTGATGACAATCCCTTCCTTCCACTGGGCTGGTACCACTTCCTTCTCCCAGATCTTGCTGAAGAGGCTGTGCAGCATGTTGACGGCTGTTTCAATGTCTGTTTTGATGGCTTCTGCCGGTATCTTGTCCGGTCCTGCAGCTTTCCCAGTCCTCAAAGTCATGATGGTCTTCTTGATCTCTGCTTTTGAGGGCTTGTCGCAGTTGACTGGTAGTGTTGTCTCTGCTGGTGGGATGTCTAGTGGTGTTTTGAGGGCTGGGCGGTTCAGCGGCTCTGTGAAGTGTTCTGCCCATCACTTCAGCTGTTCCTCAGTGGGTTTCCATTTTTGTCTTTCACTGGTTGTCTGTCTGCTGGAACTTGCCTGACAGCTTCTTGGTCACCAAGTACAGGTCCTTCAGGTTCCCCTGTCCTGTTGCTTCTTCTGCTTGACTGGCCAGGTTGTCAGTGTAATCTCTCTTGTCCTTCTTGTTGCTTTTCTTCACTTTCTTGTCCACAACTGTATACTCCTCTTGTGCTCTTGCTTTAACTGTTCTTGTCCTGCACATGTTCAAGACGGTTTTCTTCCCTTTCCTTTCTTCCAGTTTCTGGATGGTGTCTGCAGAGATTCACTCTTTGTGTTGAGTCTTCTTCCTGCCCAGACCTTTTTTGCAGGTATCCTGCCAGATTTTCCTAGTGTGCTGCCACTGTATCTCTATGTCTGTCTCACTGTCTTCTATCAGCTCTTGCAATGGCTGGAACCTGTTGGCAAGGCTGATCTGGAAGGCTGCTTGTTTGTCTTTATTCATCAGCAGTCCAACGTTGTACCTTGTCTGTGTGTTGCCAGAATTGTTGAGTCTCTTGAGCCGGAGTCTCACTGATGTCAATAGAAGGTGGTGGTCTGAGGATATGTCCGCACTTCTCATCATGTGCACATCCTGCCACAATCTCCCAAACTTCCAGCTGATGCAGATATGGTCTATCTGGTTTTCTGTGACGTGGTCCAGGGATATCCAGGTGGCCTTGTGGATGTGTCTGTGTGGGAAGATCCTTCCACCAATCACCAGCTGGTTCAGGGTGCACAGGTCTGCAAAGTGCTCACCATTTTCACTCATCTGTCCCAGTCCATGTGTCCCCATGATGTCCTCATAGCCTGTGTTGTCTGCTCCTATCTTGGTGTTGAAATATCCCCTCAGAATGGTCATGTCCTTGGCTCCTCCTCTGTCTATCACTGCTTGCAGCGGTTGGTAAAAATCCTCCTTCTTCTCATCGTCTGCACCAGTGGTGGGAGAGTAGCACTGGATGACGTTCAACTTGATGTTCTTCTTTCTGGTGTGAACTTGGCCGTAATGATGCGTGAATTTATTGGTTCCCAGCCAATGAGTACTTGCTGTGCCTCCAGTGCCAGCATCAGGGCCACACCCTCAGTGTGGGGGGCTCCATCCTCTGTGTGTCCTGAGTACAGCAGTGTCTCTCCAGATGCAAGCCTTAGCTGTCCTGTCTGTAGCCACCTGGTCTCACTCAGGCCAAGTACTCCTATCTTGTAGGTCTTCATTTCGCTCGCTACTTGGATGGTCCTCCCTGTTTCATACATTGCCCTGACAGTCCATGTAGAGATCCTAGTTTTTGTCCTGAGAGTCAGAAGGGGAAGCCTTGCAGCTTCCTTTCAACTTTCACTGCACTGTGTCATGAGTCTCTGGGGTGGAAACCTTTCCTCTCCCAGATGAATGTCTTGGTTTGTTGTCATTGATGCTTCTGTAACAAAGTGTTTTTTACAGGCAGAGTTGTTAGCCCTACACAAACCTATTTATCCTCTAGGTGAGGTGATCCACATTTGTCTGACCTCTACCCTTCGACCTGTCCAGCATGGGTGACCCTACCAGGAGCAAATGCTCCCGCTGGCATAGCTCTCCGGGTCATAGAGGTATGCAAGCCATCACACCACGGCAAGGGGTGGACCATGTGATGGAATTAGGCATGGAAAGAGAGAGAATATTGTCTGTCATTTTTTTCAGAAAAACACAGACTCCGATAGACAATACAGAGCAACAGAAAAACTTCTGAACAGAAAAATTTCTTTTTTCCTCCGCGCTCGGTACAGAGTGGGTGGGGACTGCTGCAGTTAGGGAGTTTTCAAATGAAGGTGCTGCCAATAATTTCCAAATCTACAGTAAGGCTGTAATTAGTGGTGTTGGACGATTAAAATTTTTAATCATGATTAATCTTCTGGAATGTTGAGTTAATCACGATTAATAACACGTTAATTGCGTGTTTTCCCATACAGATACAGTGTACCTTAAATCGGTAATTTTTCAAGTTTGTCATACTGTTATGAGCATGGGAGTGGACAAATATGCTTGCTGTCTTCACCTGCAGTTTTGTTAAAGCTTTCAACATATCCAAAATGACAAAAAATATCCACAATATTCTCAAAAGTATCACTGCATGTGCAAACAACAGAATGCCAAGGCTCAATAATGTCAGTGAATGACAACCAGCCAACCAGCAGCCACCAAAGGAGCTTGCTCAGTCAATCAATCAGCTTTATTTATAAAGCACTTTAAAAAGCAACACTCGCTACACAAAATGCTGTACAACAAGGACACACATAAAAACATAAAAGCAAGAAGCAGGACACTAGCACAAAAACAATATAAAACCAACAAGACAATATAAAACTCTGCACACAGTCAATAAAATCAATAAAATAAAAAGATAAGAAAAGCAAACATCCACCACTTTTAAGGAGATCAACATAAAACCTTGTGTGTCACAACAGACACAATTTCCCTTTTAGCAGAAAAATTGCAAACATAAACAAACAACTATCTCGCCCGTGATGACACCCCACCGTGCTGCAAAAATGTTGGGAGAGTGAATGGACATTATGAACAAAGCTTGAGAATTTCTTTTAGACTGGTACTCACCAACAGTTGGACCCAAAGCTATGAGGATGAAAACTGTCTGTGTCAGCTGCTGGAGATCAGCTATAACCTAGCATGTAGCTAGTAGCTACTAACTAGCTAGCTTCCTCAGAAGAAGAACAACCCAACATCCAGCGAAGCTTTGGAGGAAGCTGTAACAATTATCCAGGTGAGAACTCTGACAGATAACGTTGTAAACTTAAACATGACGGCACTTTGAGGATATCCATGGCTGTAATCCAGCTTGCTTGACTTCTGCATGGCGCGCACAGTGTCTGTGGCCAGAACGGCTTTGGTATGGAGAGCCGCAAGGCCAAAAAGTACTGTTTGCGCTTTCTGCTGTTAACTGTGATCACAAAATTTGTCGCCATTAAGGGGGGCAAAGTGTTAACACGCAATTAACATGATAACGCCAACACCACTAGCTGTAACATAACAAAATGTGGAAAAAGTGAAGCGCTGTGAATACTCTCCACATGCACTGTATACTCTTTAACATGCATTCAATGCAATTAAGATAAAATTTAGCTGTTGTAATGGATATTGTGTTAAAGTCTGTATTTGCTGTTACACAAAAGTTTTCCTATATAGCAGAAGTTTCTGCTTAATTTACAAATCACTGCTTAATAGGAAATTTTTGACAATCCTGTGCTTTTCTTGTGGTGTTATAGACTATCATTGCAGTAAACTATGGAAAAAAGCATCTGCTTTAAAATTTGTAATTCTTCCCACAACTTATAGTGCAAAAAACTTCTCAAAACATCACAACTTTTATCACAACTTTTTTTAAAAAAAAAAAGTGCCTGTAAATTCAGGTTTTTTGGGTTGCAACAATCATAAAAACATCCCACGAAATCCTGGAAGGACTGATTTATTCTATTTGCTTACACAGTGTATGCAGTAGGTGATTTGAAGGGGGATGAGCTAAATCCCTTGCTAACAAGGGGGATAGCATGTGTCATATTTTTAACTTGTAAAGCACATTGTGTGACAACCTTTTGTATGAAAATGCTATATAAATAAAGTTTTGATTGACTGAAAATGACCCACAATCATTCCCCTTGTTAACCTGTCATCTCTCCATCCTCATTCCCATTCATAGGCATAAATCAAATGGGGACCGGGGGGGGGGGGGGGCACTCCCCCTTCAACCTGGAAAAAAAGACAACTGTACCTCCAGTGTCATCATAAAAGTTTCTATATCATGTTACAGAACTGGACAAAATGAGTTTGAATCACCAATTCTAAGCAAAATGCATTAAAAAAATCATAAATTTTCAACTTTTTGCTCATGAATTTGTAACTTTTCTCTCAAAGGTTAACAACTTTTTCCCTCATAAATTTGCAATTTTTGTCTGCAAATGTTCAATTTTTTCCTCATAATTTGCAGCTTTTTTCCTCATAAATTTAGGATTTTTCTCTTGTAAATTTGCAACCTTTGTCTCATAAATTTGTGATTTTTTTTCTCTGTAAATTTTCAACTTTTTTTCCTGTAGATTTGCAACTTTTTTCTCATAAATTTGAAAAAAAAGAATTCCTACAAATTTGCAACTTTTTCCTCATAAATTTGTGATTTTTATCTTGTAAATTTGCAACTTTTTCACATAAATTCGTAACATTCATCTGGATGCTGGTTGAATTTTTATTCTATGTATATAATTGCAATTTACGACTTTTAATTTTTAAATTGGCATCTTTTATCATATTTTTGCACCTTTATTCTTCCAAATTTGTACCTAATTTACATTTATATCTTTGTACATTATGTTATATTTGTGAGTACCTCCATCCCCCTTGTTAAAAAAAATAACAAATGGCCCACTAAATCTATGTCAATAAATACTGTATATATGGAATAATATATGCAAAGCTCTGTTTTAGGGGTCAGTTTTTTGTATCTGGTGAATTATTTGTTTATTAACTGTATTAAACTGTATATCAAAAAATATAAACATGTCATAATTTATGCAAAACTGTAGATTTTAGGGGGGTCCAACTTCTATGGACGGGGGCCCAAATTCCACATGACACCCATGGATGTACTCATGCTGCTGCCGTCTGGAAACATGCCTGATGAAAACGCAACAGCACAAAAACATAAAAGAGAGACAGAACCAACTGCATGTACAGTAAGAGCATGTATATGCGGTATCTGACAGTAAAGCACAGGAAAGAAGCAAATAATGTCTGAAGGTAAAACACATTATTCTGCACAAACACAGCATAAGATATTGTATCATAAACACACAAAAACATGCTCTATGTTACTGAGTGCATCAATGCATTAGGAAAAGCACAATAGTTTGACCATCAATGATACAGTATAGAGCACACTGGCACATACACACATGCCCAATTTTTGCGTAATAATGCACCCTGACATCCATTCTGCAGAAAGCCTTACTGCAATGGGAGTCCACCCCAGCAAAAAAAAAAAAGTCCCTACCACATTACAACCTGCCCCGTCACCTGTTATACTGTACCTCATAGGGCAAGGAGACCTTCTGTCGAGTCGCTAAAAACCCAGCTTCCAGGGGTGTGACTCTTTTTCCTCTCTTATTTTCCTGCGTCCCTGCTGCTGAGCACAGCATCTGACACTGCATATGTCTAATGGCGACTGCTCTCCCACCCACCCAGAGTCTGGCACTTTTTTCTCTGAATCCCTCCTTCCTCCTCCATCACTCTCGTTCTTGCTCTTGTGCAGTGAGTGGAGATGGGGAGGGCAGGAGTGTGCAGGTTTACATGTGTGGAAGTGAGGGTACTGATGCTCTTCCTCTTTCTGCACTGCTCGACAGGCATCCTAAGGTAACCTTGTTCTCAGAAGACTGTGTTTGTGTGGACAAGAAGGGGGTAGGTTATTGAGAGAGTACATAAGGGGAAAAAAATACTGACAAAACATGGGTGAAAAAAAATGTGTAAACAGATGAACAAGAATAAACCTCAACATGCTAACTTATCATAATAACGATAAACTTAGGGAAAATAGCCTTTCTCCTTTCTTTTTTTAATTCAAGTAGGGGGAACGAGGAAAAACTGGGAATAAATACATAAACTTTGTGCATTAAAGTAGGCAGCAGTTGGCTGCACCATGGAAAAAAGCAGAGAAAAGAGAAATCAGAGACAGACACAGCGTATACAGGCCTAGAGCAGATTTCTATGTTGCTATAGAAACAGCCCGGGCTGGGGTGGTCTTGGGGCACGGGGAAGGTGATGAGGAGATGTTTTTGGTACTGATGCTGTAGGAGGACTCAAGATGAAAGCTGAAACTGACAGTGATACTTAAAACAGATTTTTCACAACTCTTCAAGATATTAGCAGAGTGAGTACAGAGAAGTTATTAGTGTTGCTACACTTTTCCTTAA
Organism: Pholidichthys leucotaenia; assembly: GCA_020510985.1. Classification (NCBI taxonomy): domain Eukaryota; kingdom Metazoa; phylum Chordata; class Actinopteri; order Cichliformes; family Pholidichthyidae; genus Pholidichthys; species Pholidichthys leucotaenia. Next base: position 139,597,222 of record CM035840.1, on the reverse strand, counting down.
AAACAAATTCTGAACACATGCAATAATATGCATATTACCTACTAACCACATAACAAACAGCCTCAACATTTTCAATATTTCCTTTGTTTTTATATTGAACTAGAGTCTACGTTTAAGAGAGGTCACATCCTCTGCCTGACAACAGTGTGATTACACTTTGACAACTGACTGAGAGCAGAACAACTAGATAGCACGGGATCTTGGCTGAACCGATAGATACAACTAGGGATGAGCCGGTACCACTTTTTCAAGACTGATACCAATACTGTGACTTTGAGTATCGGCCGATACCAATCCAAACCCAATACCGTCTCTCTTATTTAAAACAACAGTACAGAACATACTTTGGTAATGATTGGTTGCATTTTGCACACATATAAAAACATAAATTTAAAAGTTAAAGAATATATTACAAATTTGACTCAGTTCAGCTGCTTTTTTAAATTTTAAACTTTGCAACACTGGCTGCATTTCACTGGTAAGCACTATTTAAACATGCGTTTTTAAGTTTTAAGTGCAAGTTTATTGCAAAACTTTAAAGTTTAGTATTTAAATAAACATTCAGATGAAATTCAAAGTGCCACTGTGCATGAGGTAAAAAATGCTGTAGATCTGAAAATAAAGGAACTGACCCTTTAAGTTGTATTTTTGTCATCCATTATTATTATCATCATCATAAGTATTCTCCTGGTCCTCAGTTAATTTAGTAGTTTATTCTCTGTCCATAGTTTTTAGGTTTGCTCTTATTTTGAAGTCATCCCTGTTCCATTTCATGTAGCCTTGTTAGTCCTGCTTCCAATTCACCAGTTATACGAGGAGGCCAACTACAGAAATGAGGTGAGCCAACTGCTCCAGTGGTGCAAAGACAACAACCTCTTCCTGAAAGTGGGAAAAACCAAGGAGAATGTGGTCGACCTCAGGAGGGGTCACACACAGCACCCCCCTCTGATCATCGATGGTGCAGCTGTGGAGAGGGTAAGCAGCACCAAGTTCCTGGGGGTGCACATCTCTGAGGACCTCTCCTGGTCCAACAACACCACATCACTGGCCAAGAAGGCTCAAACTTGCCTCAATTTCCTCCACAAACTGAGGACAGCACGAGTCCCACCCCCCATCATGTGTTCTTTCTACCGGGGTACCACTGACAGCATCCTCACCAGCTGCATTACTGAGTGGTATGGAAGCTGCACCGCCTCCTGCCGGAAGACACTACCAACACACAGTGAAAGCAGCCAGCACCCCCTCTCAAGACATCTACCTCACCCACCTCACCTGCAGAGCCATCAGCATCACCGGTGACACCTCCCACCCCTCACACTCCCTCTTCAGCCCCCTGCCCTCAGGGAAAAGGTTCCGAAGCCTCCGGGCCTGCTCCACAAGACTGCTTAACAGCTTCGTTCATCAGGCCACCAGGACCCTGAACTCTGTCCACCCCCCACCCCCCCGGACGGTAACACAATCACCTGCATAATAACTACCTCAGCTGCTGGTAAAGAAAGACTGGCACACCAGCAGTAATACTTTTGCTGCTGTATGTCTCTGCACATTAACAGCAGCCTTTTGCACAAATGCCATACCTGCTGCTGTCTGTCTGTCACTGCAATACTGATCACGTGCAGTCCTATCTGTTACTATCTGCACCTACACTACCACATTGAATTGCAGCTACAGGTATTACATCTCTAGTTGTCTGTATATAGGATTGCTGGGTTTTATCATCGTTAATCATTTACCTCTATTTGCACTATGGGAGGTCTGGGTCTTTCTTGTCACCATTTGCACCATGGGTTGCATTACTGTACATATTGTATATATTAGACTGCTGTTGTTGTTGTTCTTTTTTTCCAGCCTTGTTCCTTTTCTTTTTATACTGTGCACACCAATGAGGAGAGAGAGAGACACCATTTCAATTCTCCTGTATGTCCTGTATGTATAGTAGTATTGACAATAAAATCTTTGAATCTTGAATAATTTGCTATTTATGTTTCTGTCACCTACCTCTCATCAGCTGTAACTGTCCATGTAAAGGTAAGCCCATGTTATGTCTTCATTCCCGCCCCTCTGGTTTTTACTTTTGTTTCGTTCTTTTAATTTCACTTTTAGCATAGTCCAGCAGTAAAGCAGCGGCTGCTGCTGCACGACACACTTGCTTCTGCTCAGTTCTTGACAGAATTCAGCATACTCCTTTGCCATGATACTTTTGCAAGTGTTTTATCAAGTTGGTGGTGTAAATTGTAAAGGCTGGTACCACATACTGCGGCGAGCCTGACAGACTGGCTCCAGTGATTTGACACGTTGCTTTTGATCTTAGAAGCCGTGCGCAGCATGACTGAGAACATGATCGCGCCTTCATTTTATTATTATTAATATACCGGATCGGTAAAGTACTTTTATTCCTTACTGATACCGATCCAGCCATTTTGCCTGGATCAAACCCAATACCGATACGGCGGATTGGATCAGGTCATCCCTAGATACAACCATGAGGAGGCCAATGGAAGTGAGACCTGTAGCTGCTGGGCAAATGACTGTGACCATGGCATCTCCTGCTTTGATGGAGGAGGACAGGAAAGCCACTTTTGGAGCTTTGTTTACGAAGAAGTGAAAAGGATTTCACAACTGTGGGGGCGGCTGTGGCACAGGTGTAGTGTGGCTGACTACTGATCGGAGGGTGAGGGGTTTGATTCCCGCTCTGTCTGCAGTCTGCATGTCAAAGTGTCCTTGAGCAAAACACTGAACCCCCAGTTGCTCCTGGTGGGTTAGGCCAGCACTTGTGCATGGCAGCTCTGCCGCCATCAGTGTGTGAATGGGTGGATAGCAGGATCTGTAAAGCGCTTTGGTCATGTAGAGATGAGAAAAAGCGCTATATAAGTGAACACCATTTACCATTTACTAACTTCAAGGTAGGCCCACGGAGTAGGGATCCGGACTCTCTGAGGAATAATGTATATCTAAACAGTTAGTTTTATAGCACCTAGTCACAACAAAAGTCATCTCAAGGCGCTAGTGAGAAAACATAAACTCCAATATATTTTCCCTACAGTGAATAATGCAAAAATATGGGACAGTGATATCAAACTCAAGGGCATATTTGGTATACACCTTAACGTTTGTAGTTTACTCCCTAAACATGATGAAATGAAAGCACTGTTGCTAAATTCAAATTTACACTTATTGTGTCTCAGTGAAACTTGGCTTGCCAGTAGGATTCAAATTAACTTAACTGATGTCTGCGGGTACACATGTTTTAGGAAAGACAGGAAAAACTGGTATAGAACGAAGGGTTGTAATTTACAGTGGATATAAAAAGTCTACACACCCCAGTTCAAATGCCAGGTTTTTGTGATGCAAAAAAAGAGACCAAGATAAATCATTTCAAAACTTTTTCCACCATTAATGTGGCCTATAACCTGTACAACCCAATTGAAAAATAAACAGATCTTTTAAGGGGAAAAATAAAAAATGAGAAACTTACAATAACCTGTTTGCATAAATATGCACACCCTCTTAAAACTGGGGACGTGGCTGTGTTCAGAATTAACCGATCACATTCAAACTCATGTTAAATGGGAGTCAGCACACACCTGCCACCATTTAAAGTGCCTCTGATCAACCCCAAATAAAGTTCAGCTGTTCTAGTAGGCTTTTCCTAACATTTTTGTAGTCACATCTTACAGCACAAGCCATGGTCCACAGAGCCCGTCCAAAGCATCAGAGGGATCTCATTGCTCAAAGGTATCAGTCAGGAGAAGGGTACAAAAGAATTTCCAAGACATTAAATCTACCATGGAACACAGTGAAGACAGTCATCATCAAGTGGAGAAAATATGACACAACAGTGACATTACCAAGAACTGGACATCCCTCCAAAACTGATGAAAAGATGAGAAGAAAACTGGTCAGGGAGGCTGCCAAGAGGTCAACAGCAACACTGAAGGAGCTGCAGGAATTTCTGGCAAGTACTGGCTGTTTAGTACATGTGACAACAACCTCCTGTCTAGGGTGGCAAGACTGAAGCCTTATCTTACGAAGAAAAGCATCCAAGCCCGGCTACATTTTGCAAAAACACATTGGAAATCTCTCAAACGCATATGGGAAAATGTGTTATGGTCCACTGAAACCAAGGTTGAACTTTTTGGCCATAATTCCAAAAGGTACATTTGGCACAAACACTGCTCATCACCAAAAGAACACCATGCCTACAGTGAAGAATGGTGGTGGCACCATCATGCTTTAGGGCTGTTTTTCTTCAGCTGGAACTGGGGCCTTAGTCAAGGTGGAGGGAATTATGAACAGTTCCAAATACCAGTCAGTGTTGGCACAAAACCTTCAGGTTTCTGCTAGAAAGCTGAAGATGAAGAGGAACTTCATCTTTCAGCACGACAATGACCCAAAGCACATATCCAAATCAACAAGAGAATGGCTTCACCAGAAGAAGATTAAGGTTTTGGAATGGCCCAGCCAGAGTTGAGACCTGAATCCGATTGAACATCTGTGAGGTAATCTGAAGAGGGCTGTACACAAGAGATGCCCTCGCAATCTGACAGATTTGGAGTATTTTTGCAAAGAAGAGTGAGCAAATATTGCCACTTCAAGATGTGCCACGCTGATAGACTCCTACCGAAAAAGACTGAGTGCTGTAATAAAAGCCAAAGGTGCTGCAACAAAGTATTAGTTTAAGGGTGTGCATATTTGTGCCAACAGGTTATTGTAAGTTTTTTATTTTTTATTTTTCCCCTTAAAAGATTTCAGTTTGTTTCTCAATTGGGTTGTACAGGTTATATGTCACATTAATGGGGGAAAAAGTTTTGAAATGGTTTATCTTGGTCTCTTTTTTTACATCACAAAACCTGGCATTTGAACAGGGGTGTGTAGACTTTTTATATCCACTGTACATTAGAAGCTCCATTAAATGTACAGAAATTTCTATGGATTTTGATGTGCAAATTGAATATCTCTGAATGTTTGTTTATGAACTCGAATGTACTTTTGAGTCATGATTTTCTATAATCCCCCTTCTTGTGATGATGCCTTTTATAACAATTTAGAGAAATTACTAAAATGTACCTCCCATAAATCTGAATTGTTATGCCTCGGTGCAACGGAGGCATACAATTATCACTCAGTGTGTATGTGTGGGTGTGTATCTGTCTGTTTGTTACCAGCTTTTCAGCTCGTCCGTTCAAAATTAAGTGGAACTAAACGCTTGTATCATTGTATCGCCATATTTTCTTGACTTTTTATTTGCCAAAATTTCGACATAAGGCTTTGTTTTAAAAATAAACACAAATTTAACTCACCATTGCCATCAACAATAGAGCTGTGAAAAAAAGGTATTGTAATAACTATGCTGGGCCACTAGAGGCGGCAGTGCGACTTTTTTTTTTTTTTTACAGCCCACGGACGACTTCCAGTCACAGCTGAGCTCTTGCTGAACTTTTAAAATTGTGGTTGTCTTCTGTGTCATCCCCTGTTTGGTTCTGGGTCTGTGCGTGTGTGTGTATCTGTCCTTCATGTTTTCCGTATCATTCCCTGCGTCTCTGATTACCCTTAATTGTGCCCACCTGCTCCTTGTTGCCATGATTATACCTCCTGTCTATATATGCGAGTTTCAATCTGTGTCCTGTGCGGTGTCCTTGGTTTATGTTGGCATCTCACCCATGCTTCTGTCTATGAGTAACCTTGCCTGTCATCCTGTGTCTGAAGCATGTCGTGTTTTTGCCTTCTGTTCAGTCCATGTGATGTATTACTTTCTGTTCTGTTCTGCTCATTAAATTATGGTTTACCAAATTCACCTGGCGATTGGGTCTTCATCTTCCTCGCTCCAGAGGGGCTCTTATAACAGAAGGACACCACCAGTCCAGCACCCAGCGGGTGAAAAAAGGAGGAGAAGCAAGAAGAGGTGGAGAATGGAGCAGCTTCATGTGGTCAGCCAGTTACTGGACTGTGTGTGACGCTGCTCTAATCCTGAAGACGCATTGGGAGGCTGCTGCAGCATTGATGGAAGCGAAATGCGGACATCCGTTCCCATCCCTGGGTGCAAGAGCTCCCCATCCCTCAGCCACCACCGTTTCCCACTGTCTCCTCCTTGCCGGAGCCAGCAGCCCCCCCACCACTGCTATCCCCTGTGGAGTCCGCCGCTGAGGAAGAGTTCTATGAATCTCGGTTGGCGTTCGGTAGGTCCGGGTGAAAGAAAGGCGCCGGGAGACGCCACTCCTCTCGATGCCACATACCTCTGGCTCTGGCTCTTCGTCAGACAAGCTCCAGCTTTTCCCGGGAGGACTCGTCCGACTTCCCCGCGGCAGCAGAGTGGGAGCAGAGGCAAGTACCTTTCCATTTTTTAAGATCTGCCACAGAAAGGTCTTGTTCTGTTCCCGGTAGAGGGACTCAGCAGCAGTTAATTACCACCACTGTAGAGCTCTCTCCACTGTTATCTGCCACCATTTCTGCCATTGCTGTTTCCATCCCTCCATCCTTACCTGCATCTCCTGTGTCCCCTCGTGTGTTTTCTGAGTGTCTGCCGATACTGGATGGCAACTGGATTATCTGGGAAGAGCCCACAGTTCCTGAGAACCTAGTGGATGGCCGGATTGGGTTTGCGATGCTGAAGCCTCAATGTCCGGTTGACGAGGAGGAGCAGGAGTTGCACCGACAGGCTGTGTTCGCCCAGGAGCTTATGCTGGACTACAAACCGTGGCTCATTCCAGGGCATGTGTCCCAGCTGGGTTAGAACCAGCTGGCAACGGATGTTCTAGCTCCAGTACCTGCCCCACGGCGCAACCCAGCTCCTTGTTGCTCCCCAGTTCCTGTACCAGCTCCAGAACCTGCTCCATGGTGCCTCCCAGCTCCAGAACCTGCTCCATGGCACCTTCCAGCTCCAGTGCCTGCTCTGCGGCACCTACCAGCTCCAGTACCTGTTCCCCCTGTAGCTCACCCAGAGCCTGCCATTCCAGCTTCTGATCCTGAGGTGGTCACCCCGGCAGCAAGAGGCCAAGAGTTAAGGCAAGTACCTTTTCATTTAAGTTCAAACACCAGTTTTGAAAAGATTTGTCTTACTCCTGGTGGTGGTGGGGGGGGGGGGGGGCACCCAAGCGCAAATTCCACCAGCTGCTGAGTCCTCCCCACCAGTCTCTGCTGCTAATGACTGTGGTGTCATCTCACTGACCTCTTGTTTTCCTCCATCGTACGAGGTGGCCGTGTTGAAGATAGGGTCGCAGGAGGACCACGCTCCAACCGATGCCCCAGAGGACAGAGGACCTCCAGCCATTATCCCAGAGGTTGGGAGACCTCCAGCCAATGTCCCAGAGGTTGGAAGACCTCCAGCCGTTGTCCCAGAGGTTGGGAGATCTCCAGGCAATGTCTCAAAGGTCAGGAGACCTCCAGCCATAGCTTCAGAGATCAGGAGACCTCCAGCCCTAGCTTCAGAGGTCAGGAGACCTCCAGCCGTAGCATCAGAGATCAAGAGACTTCCAGCTGTAGCTTCAGAGGTCAAGAGACCTCCAGCCATGGCTTCAGAGGTCAGGAGACCTCCAGCCATTGCTTCAGAGGTCAGGGGACCTCCACCCATTGTCCCACCCTGTTCCCCAGTTTGGTGGCCAAGAGACAGTGGTAGGCCGCCGGACCAGCCGTGCATTCCGGTCTGGTGGGCTATGGACTTTGGTAGGCTGCCAGACCCACCATATTCTCCAATTCGAGGCCCTTCGGACTTGGGTAGACCTCCTGATTCACCGTAATGCATATTTTGCCTTGGACTTTGTTTTGATAGACTTGCATTTGACATTCAGGTTAATGCTCCGATGAATAATTTGTAATTCTAGATTAAAAGAAGGGATTGTAACTTGTGTTTGTAAGTGTTTCTGAAAGCACAGCCTGAGGTACCCTCAAATCGTGTTTTTGTTTTGGACTCTGTGGGGGGGGGGGGGATTGGTTTCAGCCCACCTGGCCTTACACCCCCACCACCCACCCTGGGAGGGTTTTTTCTTGGTGTTTTGGTTTTGGTGCTACCTTTGTGAGTGTCTGGAATCTGCCGGGGGGGGGGGGGGGGGGTTCTATCATAGTTGAGGCGTGATCACAGGATCATGCCCACGCTTTATGTTAAGTTTTGTTCTGTTTTTCCCCTGATTAGCATTTATCATGAGTATTTGTTTGCATTTATTGCCCTCTGTGTTCCCCTGAGTCCCCTGTCATTGTCTTCTGTGTCATCCCCTGTTTGGTCCTGGGTCTATGTGTGTGTATCTGTTTACCTTTTGTCTCTGTCCTTCATGTTTTCCGTACCTATTGCAATTCCCTATGTCTCTGATTACCCTTAATTGTGCCCACCTAGGGGCCTACAGATGCAAATTAGCAGTACTGCTAAATCTGGCATACTTACATTTGTATCAGTGTTCATTAGTATGTCATGTCCCTTTCAAATGAACAATAAACTTAAACCTGTTCCTTGTTGCTGTGATTATCCCTCCTGTCTATATATGTGCATTTCAGTCTGTGTCCTGTGTGGTGTCCTTGGTTTATGTTGGCATCTCACCTGCGCTTCTGTCTGTGAGTAACCCTGCCTGTAATCCTGTGTCTGAAGCCTACTGTGCTTTTGCCTTCTGTTCAGCCCACATGCTGTATTACTTTCTGTTCTGCTCTGCACATTAAATTACAGTTTACTAAATTCGTCTGGCAAATGGGTCCTCATCTTCCTACAGGTTGTTTTCAAACTCGTTTCGCTGTTTAGTTTTGCAGAGGAAGGACGAGGTATTTTGTTCCTGTAGTTTTCAGTTCAATTTAGAATCCCGAGTTTGATTCTAAATTGAACTGAAAACTACAGGAACAAAATACCTCGTCCTTCCTCTGCAAAACTAAACAGCAAAACGAGTTTGACTGTGAGAGTGAATGGTTGTCTGTCTCTCTGTGTTGGCCCTGCGATGGACTGGCAATCTGTCCAGGGTGTACCCTGCCTCTCGCCCAAAGATGCTGGGATAGGCTCCAGCCTCCCCCGCGACCTGAAAAGGATTAAGCGGAAGAAGATGGATGGATGGATAGTTTTCAGTTCGTCTGTAAAAACTACAAGTCCCACATTTTTCGCCTCAAAAACATGGTGGACCACAGCGGACAGCTGAGCGAAGGTAAAACTGTTTCAAAGTAAGTTTTGTGCTTAAATTCTGCAGTGATTTCAATATTAAAACACTAACAACTCCTACAACTGCAACATCTGATTCTTAAAGCTTATGTTGCGTCACATTATTTTTCTTCCAATGTCCCATTTTTTTTTCCATACTGGGGGCTGCTTGGTTACATTAATTATGCTTCGGTGCAAAGCAACGTAGGCATACGATAATCACTACACGTGTCTTGTGTATCTGTCTGTTACCAGCTTTTCAACTAGCCCAGTCAAAATCAAGTGGAACTAAAGGCTTGTATCATTGTATCGCCATATTTTATCACATTTTAACCTCTTGCACTCCGGGATACCGCGGGCGGTCACGTCTCTGCATCCTCGTGCGTCCTCGTGCGCACTGTGCGTCTCAGAGCGCACTGAAAAAAAAAAAAGCTGCATTTCCGCTCTTCCACTACAGACACAGCTGCAAACAGAAAGCCAAAGGAGTGCTTTGATTGGTTTAGATTTGATTGACCTCTCATTCGACTAATAAGAGCCTTGAATTGGGTTTCTGAAACTTTGAAGAACCAATGACTGAAAACCTAGCAAGAAGGACCCGCCTACCAACGACTGCGAAGACAACGAGCCAATTGAAGCAGAGAAGTTCGACGATTGAAAGCGTGCGTCCCGTGCGTAAAATTTGTTTTGTGTAAGCTGCTGTGTGTAACGGTAGCATTTGCCAGTCTTTTTTTATTACTACTGTTCTTATTTGTTTTGAAAAATCGTTCACCAAAACCGCAATCATGGAAGCGCAAAACCGCAATAATGGAATCATGGTTTAACTGGGTCGCGTGACCAGAACCACGAGTCGTAACAAGCGGACCAGCGTCATGTTCATCTGACAATGAGGAACAGATGTTCGCCAGCGACACTGCTGTTGTGGACAGGTAAGTGTTATAAGCTAAATTATCCTTTATCACTGAAAATAGGAATAAAAATGATTTTTGACCGATCGGTAAATTACAACTGTGCGTCATCGCCACATGACGGACTGCAGCGCATGGACTGGACCGTGCGCCGCGCTCCTCTATAGCGGGGGGGGAGTTGTTATCCTCTACATTGCAGATATTTTAGGATAATTTTTATTGCACTGTAGATTATTTTTTCTTGTAAAAAAAAAGCCACACATTTTTTACGTGGCATGCTTCTTTGTGTGTGGGGGGCTTGTTTGTTCATTCATTCATTCATGAATGAATAAACAACCCCCCCCCCCACACACACACACACACAGCCCTGAGTGTCACCTTTCATTAGAGCCCAAGATCAAGCTTCTATACTGAATCATTCAAAAGTTATAGACGTTTTTCCAAACTGTGCCATTTGGCACAATTTGGCACAGTTCAAAAACGCCTGGGAACAACCTGAGAAAAAAGCTGTGTAATATATTCATTTTTTGTGGTATTGTTACAAAATTTTGACCTCAGCTGGATAACACTTGGTTCTACATTTCTGTTGCATTTTCCAGCCCGTATATGACAGCTGTGTGTTATTTGCAAGCATTTGTATCTAAAAAAACACCCAGGCAAACTCTATTTTCTTCAAGTTCAATATGTTTAGATGACAGTTACTCAGTGGCAGGAGCACTTAGAGAGATTATGACTGTTTTGCCAAAAAATTCAAAGTGTTTTCTTTTAAATGAGACCAACCCCATGAAGATGCTGCAAAGGGTTGAAGAACAGCTTTTGATTTACTCTGGGTACGTTATTTTTAGGGGTTTTTAGGGAAACTGACCAGAGTGCAAGGAGTTAATTTGGCAAAATTTCCAGATACAGCTTTGCTTTCAAAATAAATACAAACTAAACTCATCTTTACTGTCAATGCAGCTAGGAAAAAGGTATTGTAATAACTATGCCAGTGCGCTCTTTTTACAGCCCCCCCCCCCATTCCACAGGCACAGAGGCAGCTGCACCTTGGTGCTTTCATTAATACTGCGTGAGTTTAATATTGACTGATCCTTTGTTCAATATATTTACTATCCCTCCTCTGCACATGTCCAAATCATCTCAGCCTTGCCTCTCTTGCTTTGTCTCCAAACCGCTCAACATGAGCTGTCCCTCTGATGTACTCATTTCTAATCTTGTCCCTCCCAGTCACTCCCAATGAGAATCTTAAAATCTTCAACTCTGCCACCTCCAGCTCCATCTCCTGTCTTTGTGTCAGTGCCACCGTCTCCAAACCATACATCATAGCAGGTCTCACTACCGTCTTGTAAATCTTCCCTTTCACTCTTGCTGCTGCCCTTCTGTCACAAATCACCCCAACACTCATCTCCACCCACTCCACCCTGCCTGCACTCTCTTCTTCACCTCTCTTGTGCATTTTCCATTGCTTTGGATGGTTGACCCCAGGTATTTAAACTCATCTACTTTCACTACCTCTACTCCTTCCATCTTCACTGTTACACCTGCCTCCCTCTCATTCACACTCATGTATTCTGTCTTGCTTCTACTGACTTTCACTCCTCTTCTCTCCAGAGCATACCTCCACCTCTCCAGGTTCTCTTTCACCTGCTTTCTACTCTCACTACAGATCACAATGTCATCTGCAAACATCACGGTCCATGGAGACTCCTGTCTGACCTCCTCTCTCAGTCTGTCCATCACCATGGCAAACAAGAAGAGGCTCAGAGCCGATCTCTGATGTAATCTCACCACCAATTTGAATCCATTCATCACTCCTACAGTGCACTTCACCACCGTCTCGCTGTCTTCATACATGTCTGGCACCACCCTCACATACTTCTCTGTCACTCCTGACGTTCTCATACAGCACCACACTTCCTCTCTTGGCACTCTATCATATGCTTTCTCTAGATCCACAAAGACAGTGCAACTCCTCCTGACCTTCTCTATACTTCTCCATCAGCACTCTCAGAGCACACACTGCATCTGTAGTACTCTTTCTTGGCATGAAACCATACTGGTGCTCACTGATTGTCACCTCTCCTCTTAACCTGGCTTCAACAACTCTTTCCCATATCTTCATTGGGTGGCTGATCAACTTTATACCTCTGTAGTTACTACAGTTCTGAGCACCACCTTTGTTCTTTAAAATTGGTACCAAAACACTTCTCCACTTCTCAGGCATCTTCTCACTCTACAAGATTGTGTTAAACAATATGGTTAAAAAGTCCACTGCCATCTCTCCTAAACATCTCCATACCTCCACAGATATGTCATCTGGGCTGACTTCCTTTCCATTCTTCATCCTCTTCAAAGCTGCCCTCACTTCTGCCTTGCTAATCCTCGGGACTTCCTTGTTCACCATCTTTCCTTCATCCATCCTCCTTTCTCTCTCATTTTCTTTATTCACCAGCTCTTCAAAGTAGTCATTCCACCTTCTCAACACACTCTTGTCATTTGTTAATACATTACCATTTCTGTCCTTAATCAGCCCTATCCATTCCAACTCGATCTCATTCTAGCCAATCGATACGTCCTCTTCTCCTTCCTTAGTGTCCAGCCTCTCATACAACTCACTATACGCCTTTTCCTGTGCCTCTGCCACCCCTCTCTTTGCCATGTGCCTAGATTCCAAATACTTCTGTCTACTTTCTTCATCTCCTTACTATCCCACTTTTTCTTTGCTAACCTGCTCCTTTGAATCATTATTTAGAGACTGCTATTAAAAAATAAACAGAAAGTCTCGATGGGGAAAGCGCAAGTGCTGAGCTGTGAGTGACAAGGTGTTGCTAGGATACAGGGCAGACTTTTTTCCCAGAGCACAGCGCACAAGCGCTGAGAAAAAAAAAAAAAAAGAGGTTCAGGGCGGTTGGGCGACAAAAAACATGCTTGGTGGACATGCAGCCTAATATTCTGGTTATTACATGGTGATTATGTTACTAAGTTACTGTAATAGGGTTAGTATGTCCTGAAGATTTTTCCACCAGGTTAACATCCATCCAAATGTGGATTCTCACCCATTCCCTTTCTCGTGCTGAGTAGTGGACATAAAAGTGAACCAAAATACAGCAGTCAAGAACCCTTTCTGAACAATTCATCAAGATTGTATTCTTCCAGCCAAGCTTACAAAATCTTTTTGTACCCCTGGCATGTTTTTCCGGTCACTGTGCCTTGTATGGCTGTACCCAAATATTTGATTATGTGGATATTCACTCATTACACTGATATTCCATTTTCAGTTTTGGTATTCAAATGTTTGCTTTTCCCCCAAAACTGCTCAATTTTAATTAAGGCAAATGAAATTTTTACCTTTATCAAATGTACCAAAAAACAAACAAAAAATTCTCTGCAAAGTTGGAAGGAACTTTTCACAAATTCAGAAGGAAGAAAAATAGCAACTTTTTAGATTAGATTAGATTCAACTTTATTGTCATTACACATGTATGAATACAAGGTAACGAAACACAGTTTAGCTGTTTAGCAGTTTAACTTGCTGACAAAGTCACAATTTTACATGAATAAACTGGCAAAAAGAAAAAAAAATCTGACAAAAAAATGCACATATATGGAAAAAAATCTAAATTTATAAGAAAAACTGTAAATTTAAAAAAAAATACAAGAAAAACATTTATAAGAAATGTAAATTTACAAGAAAATATCTCAAATTTACAAGAAAATATGCAAATGTGGAAAAAAATGCAAGAAAAAATTTACACAGGAAAGTTCCAGCTTTATCAAAAACACCAGTGTTTTGCAAGCTACTGAGGGGAACAAATGACTGTGCATCATAAATGAATATTTTCTCTGAATTGTCTAGAATAGTCGGAACAACCCTCATGCCTTGTAAAAAAAAAAATCATGCCAGGAGGTTTTCCATGTCTACAGTAGATCAGTCCACTCAAACTGACCAACTGATGAATAGTAAGCTGAGGCAGAATGAATGAAGACATTTCTATCATCTATCTTCTCATCAATATCCAAAATATCCATCCATCCATCCATCCATCCATCTTCTTCCGCTTAATCCTTTTCGGGTCGCGGGGGGCTGGAGCCTATCCCAGCATCTTTGGGCGAGTCCATCGCAGGGCCAATATCCAAAATATTAGGAAATAAAATGTCATGACTACTTTGTACTGTATGAAAGACACCGGCATATTGCTCAGTGATAATTAACTAATATTTGAGCAATATGTTTTGCAGTTTCAAAGAGAATTTTCCTAATCTAGCCTAATTCTAATCAGTTCTTTCTTTATGACAAACTCCTTTCAACCCTGACTACTACTTAACCAGAAGGACAAAAAAAAGCCTATTCACCTAATCATTTTTTAAAATAATTATTTTGAAAATCTAAATGGCCATTCAAAAATGACGTCAAGACCTTGCTATCAAAAGAGGAAATTCAGCAGTTGGGAGAACACTCCCTTCTTGTAAAGTTAGCCACACAACAAACTTTACTGTCGATCCATATCTGACAATAAAAGACGGATAACAAAAAAGCTTCTTTCACAAGAATGGTAAAATAACATTGAGGAAGTAACTTGATACCATAAAATGGCCTTTCATATAAACCATGAGGTAAGCATGAAGGTCCAGCTTAATGACACCATTATCAGACATCACTGAGAGAGGCAACACAAAGAGAGTAGCTGGAGGGCAACCAGCAGTGATGTAATGTCATCTAGGTTATTCATTAACCCCCTGCATAGACAGAGTGAGCTCCTGACCAGATAGAGTGATGATATAGAGTGGGGTGCATGGTGGTGGTGCACCTGTGGGCTGGTTGCCAACCGCCAATCAAATCTAAAAGAAGAAGAACCCCCTGCATAACGTCACCTGTGGCCCAACCTTCAGCAGGACTATATGAAAGCGAGCCTTCCTTTCACACAATGACAGACATGACTAGTTTGTTTAGACTGCAAACAATGACATCATCAGCACGTCCTGCCCTTTAACGCCGTGCCACAGGCTCTCTCATGAGCTCAAAGTTTGCATTTGTGTGTTTAAATACAGGCTCTTGGTCTCTCACTTTTCAGTGGATCTTTTAGGAGTGGGAACCTCTAGCCACCTCATGATTTGATTCAATCACGATTCAGAGGGCTGTGATGCAACTATAAAACCATTGTTGATGCATCTCTTTTTCCTATTCAGGATTCCTTTTTATTCCTGTGTGATTATTTGGTACTTTCAAAGCAAAGTATATGTAATGACCCATAATGAATTTACTTCTAATATTTTGTGTTAATAAAATAAATGAAAGAGAGACAAATGAACTGGAATGTTGCATTTACTCTGTATATCACCAACCCAGTTTCACCTAAAGAAAATGTACCAAGTTGTGTTCTAAATGATTTCTAGCTTTTAAATGACCAAATTTGGACATATTTATGATGAAAAAAAACTGCATTTATTAAAAAAAATATGTCATCAGTTTGTTAACAGATTAACCACTTGAGATACAGTGGTGTGAGAAAGTGTTTGCCCCCTTCCTGATTTCTTTTTTTTTTTGTATGTCACACTTAAATGTTTCAGATCAACAAAAAAATTTAAATATTAGACAAAGATAACACAAGTAAACACAAAATGCAGTTTTTAAATGAAGGTGTTTATTATTAAGGGGAAAAAAAATCCAAACCTACATGGCCCTGTGTGAAAAAGTGATTGCCCCCTAAACCTAATAACTGGTTGGGCCACCCTTAGCAGCAACAACTGCAATCAAGTGCTTGCGATAACTGGCAGTGAGTCTTTTACAGCGCTGTGGAGGAATTTTGGTCCACTCATCTATGCAGAATTGTTGTAATTCAGCCACATTGGAGGGTTTTCAAGCATGAACCGCCTTTTTAAGGTCATGCCACAGCATCTCAATGGGATTCAGGTCAGGACTTTTGGACTAGGCCACTCTAAAGTCTTCATTTTGTTTTTTGGCTCATCAGTCCACAGAGTATTTTCCCAAAAGTTTTGGGGACCATCAAGGTGTTTTCTGGCAAAACTGAGACAATCCTTTACGTTCTTTTTGCTCAGCAGTGGTTTTCGTCTTGGAACTTGGTTTAGACAGCCGGGGGACCTCCAATAATGCACTGGGCTTCACTCCTTTCTTCACTCTCAGTGAAATATTTTTTTTTTTCCTGCTGGTCATTAACCTTTTGAGCGTGTAGAATTTTTGTCAGAAAAACGCGGAGTTTGACCTCAAATTTTCAAATGACAATAGCTTCAGAATGGTAATAGTTAGGGGCAAAGTCCCAATTACAAAAATGTTGCAGAGGAACCCAAGTGTCTGCCAAGCGAACTTGCATCCATGCATAGTGCATAATTGGACCTAATTTGCATATTGCAACAATCCAAATTTTATTATAACACTATAGCTTCAGAAAGGTAATAGTTAGAGGCAAAGTCCGAATTACAAAAATGTTGCAGAGAAAACCAAGTGTCTGCCAGGTGAAATTGCATCCATGCATTGTGCGCAATTGGACCTAATTTGCATATTGAGACAATCCAAATTTTACAACACTACAGCTCCAGAACGGCAATAGTTAGATGCAAAGTCCCAATTACAAAAATGTTGCAGAGGAACCCAATTGTCTGCCAAGGGAACTTGCATCCATGCATTGTGCATAATTGGACCTAATTTGCTCATTGCAACAATCCAAATTTGATTATAACACTATAGCTTCAGAATTACAGTTAGATGCAAAGTCCCAATTATAAAAGTGTTGCAGAGGTACCCAAGTGTCTGCCAGGTGAACTTGCATCCATGCATTCATTGTGCATAATTGGACCTAATTACCTCTCCGGAAAAGCGGTAGAAGATGGATGGATGGTTGTTTCACACACTGTCACTACATGGTCCTTTTGTCCATCATTGACAAAATTACTAAAAATCATTCAAAACAAAAACAATTTTGGTGTCACACTGTCACCACATGGCCTTTTGTCCCTTCATTTGCCGCTTCATCTTCTACTACTCCGGAAAAGCGGCAGAAGATGGATGGATGAACAATTTTTGTTTCACACATTGTCAACACATGGCACTTTTGTCCCTTCATTTGTTCCTTCATCTTCTACCACTCTGGAAAAGCGGTAGAAGATGGATGGATGGACAATTTTTGTTTCACACACTGCCACCACATGGCCTTTTGTCCCATCATTGACAAAGTTACTAAAAATCATTAAAAAAAACCCCACAAATCTCATGGCATATTTATTTCCCACTAAACCAAAATGAAGCAAATGAAACACAGTTTATGCAACAAATATGTACCTGTTTGTTTCATCGGTCACAAGCATCCAAAATTCCGGAGTCCAAAAAAGCGACACAAAATCAATGGCGGGTGCAGATGAAATGTCCTTCTCTCCACGATATCCAACTGGCTGTTCAAATGCTTTCAGCCATGGCTGATAAACCTCTTCATCTCTAAGAAGCTCCCAGCCATCAATGTCCAAACCTCTCGCCGCATCACCACTACCGATTGTCCTGCCACCGCGCACACGTGGCACACGTCGATGCGCACCGGCAGTGCGCTCTTGCCCAGCCAAACGTCGCCCACGGGCTGCTCTGGACCTTTTCGCTCCGCGACCACGGTTTGGCAAAGCACAACAATCTGCAGACGAGGCTCCTGTGCCATTTTGGGCACGGCTGGACACAGAAAACGCAGCTGCAGCGTCGCATGCAAGATATCCATCTCTACTTTCACAAGAACTGCTTGCACCATTGTCCGAAGGCACATAGTCAGAGCTGGACTCTAACGCAGATGACGAACTAGGACTAAGCTCTTCCTCTAACCCAGGAGCGGTGAATACCAGTGCTAATACCTCTTCAGCTGAGAGCGTTTTCCTCGCCATCCTGTTTCCTTTGTGTCAAACAGCAGAATGAAAGGGGGTGGGCTTCAAACACTGATTTGACCTACTTATTGAATTGGACCATTTCCAGTTTCCAAAGCCACACCTCTCGGCCACCAAGTGGTGTTAAAAGGTTTGTACATTTCACACTCTATTGAGCTGTACAGGCTTTGTTTGGACTGATCAGCTGACAGGTGCAGAAGTGCGCCATACACACTCAAAGGGTTAACATCTGTTTGTTCTCTCCCATAGATTGAGTCCCCATTGTGCTGTTTGCTCTCTACATGTCTGTTCTTTTCATTTTCTCTAGCCCCTCACGCCCCAGCCAGTCGCAGCAGATGACTGCCCCTCCCTGGCTTTATAACCTTTTTCCAGACTGATAGATCTCAATTACTTTGTTTCTGATTTGTTCCTTAATTTCTTTGGATTGCAGCATGATGTCTAGCTTTTGAGGATCTTTTGGTCTACTTCACTTTATCAAGCAGGTCCTATTTAAGTGATTTCTTAATTGAGAACATGTGTGACAGTAATCAGGCCTGGCTGTGGCTGGAGAAACTGAAAGCTTTCCAAAGATGTGATAAACCACAGTTAATTTATGTTTTAACGGGGGGGAGCAATCACTTTTTCACACAGGGCCATGTAGGTCTGGATTTTTTTTTTTTTACCCTTAATAATAAACACCTTCATTTAAAAACTGTATTTGTGTTTACTTGTGTTATCTTTGTCTAATATTTAAATTTGTTTGATGATCTGAAACATTTAAGTGTGACAAACATACACAAAAATAAGAAATCAGGAAGGGGGCAAACACTTTTTCACACCACTGCACCTGATGAAAATAGTGTAATTTTTTTTTGTTCCATCAAACTCAAGATACCAAATGAATGAATGAAGCTATATACTCTGTGCACACAATTAGAGACATTTTAAACACACAGAGATTCAGCAAAATTTTCAATTAATTTGACAGTTTGTATCTGGAAGGTTGGTGTTAGTGAACAGGTTTTCTCTTTGTTTACAAGTTTCATTTTTCTTTTGTTGTTCAGAAATGTTGTTACATGAATCAATATTCACTCTCAAATGGTTGTCGAATTTGCTAGTCGGGGACTTTGGTAGCTGGGCTCAGCATGGTGAGGAGCTTAGAGCAAAGCCTCTGCTCCTCCAACTGAAAGCAGCCAGCTGAGATGGTTCAGTCATCTAACCAAGATCCCTCCTGGACACCTTTTAGATGAGGTGCCTCTGACACGTCTCACAGGTGCAGACCCCAAGGCATAGCCAAGATACAATGAGGAGACTGTGGTTTGGCTGGAATGCTTAGTTCACCAAGCTGAGCAGGACATGGTGGCCAGGGAGAATGAAACCCAGGCATTTACGCTTAGATTGTCTCCTACGACCAAGGCCCCCATACATAAGGTAGAAAGAAGATGGATGGATGGATAGCAATTGATCTGAGCAGGTAAATATGAATAAATCAATGTCAAGTAATAATAGCATAGCAAGCCAATTATGTTTACTCTTGGAAATAACATGCTGTTATTGATACGCTGTACTACTACTTCTGAAAATCAATCCCTGGTCAGCCCTGAAGGAACAGATCTGCGCCATCATGCTGTAAACATGTCCAGGTATAAACCCTGTGGATGTCCTTTGATCAATACTCCACTAGCTGCGCTGCAACAAATTAATTGCAGGGTCATATAACAAACTGGGACAACCTCGTACTCCACCATAATCGAAAATAAACACTGATTAAAATGACAATACTAATTAAAACACTGGCATATATAATGCATGTACTAAAATGACATCTTCGCACATGGGGATACAAAGAAATAGGACCTTGTGTGTTGCGTTCAGCTTTAATAACAGCGATGGAGGGTGCGCGGTGCGGACGCGCTGTAACAAACCGACCTACATTAGAAATAATACAGGACAACGGCGCAAACAGAGGTTGTTTCGCTCAAAAATACTCCGCATATTAACCATAATGTTTCAATAAAATACGCACTTTCCTAAAGGTTGAGCGGGTCTTGTTTTTCTGTTAAAAAAGAAAGACGTTCTGCGTTGTTATGACGCCTGTATAAAAATGTTGTGGTGGAAATTAAACAGAAAAACGTCTTTAACCTACCTTTAAATGATCAAAAGGCAAACAGCCAGCTGTTTTGCACTCAGAAAGAATCGATAATTTCTGCCCGGGTGGATTTCATTCCCACCACCATCATCATCATCATCATCATCATCAGACATAATAAAGAGGGGGGAGTGAGGCAGCGCGAGCGCTGACAGCCTACATCAGCGCGAGCACAGAGTGCGCGAGCAGCCCCGACACAACCAAAATACTGGCATAAACACCCTCATTAAAAACAAAACAAAAAACGCTTACCTCAGGCTCCACACTGCTGCCGTGTGTTAATTCGGCTAGCCTCCATGTGTGTGGGGACGGCAGCGGTGTCTTCATGGGGCTCTCCGGTGTTAACTCGGCGCTGTCGCGAGTACGGCAGACCTCAGCTGACGGAGAATGACAGGCATTGGAAGCCCTGTGATGATAGGCTAAAAACGGCCTCCGCAGCCCTATAATTCACCGGGATACCCTGTCTGTTAGAGGAAGGATAGGTTAGCCTTGCTAGGCTAGGTGACGGATGAAATGTGTGCGTTGTAGAGGGGGAGGAGGAGGGGGGAGGTGGGGAGGTACAGGAGGTGCACTTTAGCACTTTGATGAACTAAAGCGATGAGGTCATGGCTCAGAGTGGTGGTGGTGGGGGGACTGTTAGGTTGACGTCATCTTCAGCCAATCAGAGTCGACAGCTCAGGGGGAGCGCTGCAGGACGCAGGCGCTGCACCTAGAATCGTGATTGGCTTGTCTTTGCGCTGCACCTAGAATCGTGATTGGCTTGTCTTTGCGCTGCACCTAGAGCTGTGATTGGCTGGTCCAAAAATGTGGCGTGGCTAAATTACAAGTCGAGGCTTCATCACTGCTGGTGGCACAGCCGAGGACACAGTCCAAGGATGGATAATTTTTTCACACAGGAGTTGTTCCGATCTCCTTACACAAAGATATAGAGAGATAATAATCAAGCCAGTGGCGGTAATGCACCTGTAAACTGGTTGCCAACCGCCAATTAAATCTAAAAGAAGAAGAAGAAGCAATTACATATTTATCTACAATTAATAATAATTATAATAATTTGTCACAATTGGCAAAAATGCAACAGATTTTTTTAAACCCCACACTTCCCAAATAAGCAATGTACGTTTACCATGGATACAATTTTCTATGATTTTGATGTATTTGAACTAGTTTCTTAAATTATACTTGTCACCCGCAAATGTGTGTCGATGAGTTGCTTTTTTCAAGAACTCTCAATTCATTTCCGCCTGAGGCATTAAGCGTTCTATGGTATCTCTCCCAATCTATCTAAAAGAATTAAATGTTAAACGATGGAGGAGTGGTTAGCACTGCGGCAGCACAGCAACTCACCCTTGGCCGGGGGATCCCGGGTTCGATCCCAGCCCCCAACCGACAGTGATCTGCGTGGAGTTTGCATGTTCTCCTCGTGTCTGCGTGGGTTTACTCCGGGATTTCTCCGGTTTCCTCCCACATGCCAAAAACATGCAAGTTAGGTTAAGTGGCATCTGGTGTTATAGGTTTGAGTCTTTATTTAGGTGCAATCAGTTAGACTTAACAGTGCAACCAGTGCTATTTTTTTGCTGTCTGCTTCAACTATGGACCATGTATCTTGGTTTTTAACCCTTGTATGTGGTTCGGGTCTGTGGGACCCATTTTCAACTTTTAACAAAAGAAAAATGATATTGTAACGTTGGGGCCATGTTAAGTGAATTTCCCAGCATGCTTTGCCAGATGAAAACGTTATGTGTGTGTTAAATGTGTTATTTCTGAGTTATACTGCTGTGTCATTATAACTGCATTATGATGACCCAGCAGTGTTTAGCAGGATTAGGGCAAGATGTATCTGTGTGTGTAACCATGATTGAAACAGGGGTCTGTGAGAATGACCTCCCCTCCACTCTGTAGCACAGAGGCAGGTTGGGGGTTGGGGTGTGTGAAAAATAAATCAGGTTGATCACAGCCATCTGCTCCATTGTCTTTGTGTGAACCCTGCAAACGTCACACTGGTGTCAGAAGTGGGATGGAGCAGATGGATGCCAGGATCAGAATGGAGATCCAGCAGCTGGAGCAGTTCATTGCTCAGCTGATGATGGACGATGGGACCGAGACACCACCCCCAGGAGCCAGGACGAACAAAGCGGCGGCGGACCTGACAGGGCCAGCGCACCCCGCCTTCTGTCTTTTTCAAGAGAGAGCGGGCAGAGCAGAGCAAACCAGCCCCGCATTCCGCACTTTTCAGGACAGGACGGGGTGGCGATCCCACGGCGATCGAGAGTGACGATCGATCAGGAGGCGGCCATCCCATCTGTTAGGCAGCGGGCCAAGATTCCCCGCTTCAACGGCGAGGCCACGTTGGATGACTACCTGACCCAGGTCGAGCTGGCCGCTGCGCTGAACGGCTGGTCACCAGAGGAAACCGCCGTGCAAGTCGCGCTGGCCTTGGAAGGGAGAGCTCTCTGCACGCTTTCTGATCTCCTGCCTGAGGAGCGCTACAGCTGGCCAGCGCTACTAGGGGCGCTCCAGAGATGATTTGGGAGAATGGTGGACGCTGAGCACGCCCAGGAACAGCTGACCCGCCGCCGTAGAAGCAACCAGGAAAGCCTAGGAACCTATGCTGCAGACATACGGCTGCTAACCCGGCGCAGCTACCCGGATTTCGCACCGGAGGCGGTAGAGAAGCTCGCCCTCCGGAGCTTCATCCAAGGTCTCCGCCCGGCCCAGCTCCAGAGCCACGTACGGATCCACGCCGCGAGCGACTGGGAGACTGCAGTGGCAGAAGCAGAGCGGGTGGAGCCGCTGATGAATCACACAGTTGAAGCGCCAACGCACAGACAGAGAACCTTCCAGGCAACGATGGAGAGCGAGGAGGAATTACGGCAGACCACGGAGGCACGTCCCCGGAGAAGAACGCCTCTCGCCGGCGTTAAACTAGAGCGAGGTGGCGTGAACGGGAACAGGCCGCCTCCCGCAGATGTTTCCCCCGAGGAGCCGGCACCACGCGTGGGCCGAATTGGACACTCTCCAGGGATCTATCTACAGTGCAGCTTGGGGAAGACGTTGATCCGGGCCCTGATTGACACCGGCTCTACAATCTCCCTGGTTCGACCCGGTGTGCTGCCGGGCACAAACAAGACGGCCCCATGGGGGTGGGAACCCACCAAGCGCTGCATCACCACGGCTACCGGTGAGCGCGCCAGACTGGGGGGGCGGAGAGTTTTGGTGGTGGGGGTGGCCGGTCAGAACATAAGACACCCGTTCTGGCTGGCTGACATCCAAGACCCCTGTATTATTGGACTAGACCTGCTCACAGCCTGGAACGCCAAGATCGACACCGCGGGACCGTCCCTCCAGCTGGGAAACCGGACCATCACGCTCCACAGCAGAACCTAGGGAAGGAACACGGGGGCCTGCACGATCGAGGGATCGCCAAGAAAAACCGGACCAGGCAGGCCACCGCGAGGACTGGACATGATGACATCACCAGCGCGGACAGAGGGAGCACGAACGCACACAAGGACAGCAAGGGGAGGGGTCAATGTGTCAGCAGAGACGCAGCAGGCGGTGGAGGAATTATTTCAGCGGAGCTGCAGCGGGCTGGACCCGGAACAGGGACGCCAGCTGCGGGAGCTATTGGACTGTTTTATGGGTGTTTTCGCCGCGAAGGATGAGGAATGCGGCCGGACCGGGTTGGTGCAGCACGAGATCGACACCGGTGAGGCCAGGCCGATTCGACTCCACCCACGCCGGCTGCCCTTTTCAAGGCGGGCAGCGGCGGAACAAAAAGTGCGAGAAATGCTGGAGGCAGATGTCATTGAGCCCTCCAGCAGCCCCTGGGCGGCGCCGGTGGTGCTGGTCAAGAAGAAGGACGGGTCGTGGCGGTTCTGTGTGGATTACCGACGCCTGAACGATGCCACCAGGAAAGATTCCTACCCCCTGCCCCGCATCGATGACGCACTGGACCACATCGCCGGCTCCAGCTGGTTCAGCTCGCTGGATCTACGCAGCGGCTATTGGCAGGTAGAGCTGTCACCTGAGGCCCGCCAGAAAACAGCCTTCTCCATCGGGCAGGGACTGTACCAGTTTAAAGTGATGCCGTTTGGACTCTGCAACGCTCCGGCCACCTTTGAGCGCTTGATGGAGCGAGTGCTGGCTCACGTGCCCCGGAGTCGCTGCGTTGTTTACCTGGATGACCTGCTGGTGCATGCAGCTGATTTTGACAGCGCCCTGTCAAATCTCCGAGAGGTGCTGGGAGCCATCCAACAGGCGGGGCTACGGTTACACCCTAAGAAATGCCACCTGTTCCGGCGGGAGACCACCTTTTTGGGCCACATCATCAGCGCAGCGGGGGTCGCCACCGACCCGGAAAAAGTGGCAACAGTGAGAGACTGGCCAGTGCTGCGGAACGTTGGAAAACTGAGGAGTTTTCTTGGATTGGCCTCCTATTATAGGAGGTTTGTGAAAGACTTCGCCACCATCGCCAGCCCGCTGCATCAGCTGACGCAGAAAGGACGCACGTTCCAGTGGAGTGACAGCTGTGCTGCTGCTTTCTCCCAGCTTCGCGCAGCGCTCATCAGAGCCCCCATCCTGCAGTATCCCGACCCGAACCGCCCTTTCATCGTGGACACGGACGCCAGCAACCAGGGCATCGGGGCGGTGCTATCCCAGGAGGGAGAGCATGGAGAGCAGGCAGTCGCTTACTTCAGCCGCACTCTCAGCAGAGCCGAGAGAAATTACTGTGTGACTCGCAGAGAGCTGCTGGCTGTCATTCAAGGACTGCGACACTTCCGCCCGTATGTGTACGGTGGGAGGTTCCAGCTCAGGACGGACCACGCTTCCCTGACCTGGTTGTTAAATTTCAAAGAACCGGATGGACAGTTGGCGAGGTGGCTAGAGGCACTGCAGGATTATAATTTCCAGATTGTGCATCGGGCAGGCCGCCTCCATGCCAACGCTGACGCGCTGTCTCGGCGCCCCTGCGCGACAGAGGAGTGTCGTCACTGCCAACGGGCTGAAGATCGGGACCAAACCGCCCCACGGGCTGCCGCTCTCCGAGCCGCTGCGAGCAGGAATAACGCAGCGACGCACAGCCCCTCCTCAGATGATCAGGCAGTTCTCCCCAGCGATGACGTCACAGAAGTTCTTGGCACGCAGCAGCTGCAGAGCGAGCAGGACAGAGACCCGGTCATTTCGCGGGTTCGGCAGTGGCTGGACGCAGGACAGCGGCCCGCCTGGGAGGTTGTGTCACCGCTGGACCCAGAGACTAAGGCCCTGCACTCCCAGTGGGCCAACCTCCGCTGCTACGAGGGCGTGGTGTATCGACAGTGGCACACTCCAGCTGGGCAGCGGCACGTCTGGCAACTGCTAGTTCCTCGTCGACTCCGGCCCAAAGTACTCCAGCTGGTTCATGGGGCGGTAGGAGCGGGCCACTTCGGAGTGACAAAGACGCTGCAGCGCCTTCGGGCCCGGTTCTACTGGCCCGGTTGTCATCAGGACGTGGAGCTCCACGTTCATCGCTGCGACACATGCACAGCTCAGAAGGGACCAACTCAGCGATCCCACGCTCCCCTGCAGCAGTACCGGGTGGGAGCACCGATGGAGCGAGTGGGAGTGGACATCCTGGGCCCTTTCCCGACCACGGACCGGGGGAACCGCTACGTGCTGGTCGCGATGGATTATTTCACTAAGTGGCCAGAGGCGTACGCGGTCCCGGATCAGAGCGCCGCTACGACGGCATCAAAGCTGGTGGATGAAATGTTCTGTCGGTTTGGCGCACCGGAGGAGCTGCACAGCGATCAGGGTCGGAACTTCGAGGCGGAGGTCTTCGGAGAGGTCTGCAAACGGCTGGGCATCCGGAAGACCCGGACCACCCCACTGCATCCACAGAGCGACGGCCTGGTCGAACGATTCAACCAGACCCTCACCACCCAGCTCGCTATCCTAGTGGACCAGCGACAGCGAGACTGGGACCTGCACCTGCCTTTTGTTTTGTGGGCGTACCGGACGGCAGCTCAGGAATCTACCCGGTGCACCCCTGCGGCGCTCATGTTTGGACGCGAGCTGCGCACACCGGTGGATTTGGTATTCGGTTGCCCCCCTGAGCCGGAGGTGGAGGGAAGACCCGGATTGGATTATTTTTTTTGTTTGAAAGAACGTCTCCACACGGTGCACGAGCTGGCTCGAGAGGCCCTGGCAGCGGCAGGGGGTCGGCAGAAGCGAGCGTACGACTCCCGCTGTCAGGGGAGGGACTTTGCACCGGGAGATCGAGTCTGGGTTTTCTGCCCTGAGAGGAAGAGAGGACGATCACCGAAGCTGGCGAGCCAGTGGTCGGGGCCATGCGTGGTCCTGGAGAGACTGTCAGATGTGGTGTACAGGGTGAGGCTTAGAAAAAGGGACCGGGTTGTGGTCCTTCATCGTGACCGTCTCGCCCCGTATCGGCCATCTGCACCGCTGGTGGACGAACCGGAGCTTCCATCCCGGCCCGATACCCCGACCGAGACCCAGATGGACACTAGGGGGCCTGTACGTGTTGGCCGCCGGCGCCGAAGACCGCCCCGACATCTGGATGAGTTTGTATTGGACTTTTAAATTGGACTTTAATTTTTCTGGGGACAGAAACCAGTCCAGGGGGGGGCAGTGTAACGTTGGGGCCATGTTAAGTGAATTTCCCAGCATGCTTTGCCAGATGAAAACGTTATGTGTGTGTTAAATGTGTTATTTCTGAGTTATACTGCTGTGTCATTATAACTGCATTATGATGACCCAGCAGTGTTTAGCAGGATTAGGGCAAGATGTATCTGTGTGTGTAACCATGATTGAAACAGGGGTCTGTGAGAATGACCTCCCCTCCACTCTGTAGCACAGAGGCAGGTTGGGGGTTGGGGTGTGTGAAAAATAAATCAGGTTGATCACAGCCATCTGCTCCATTGTCTTTGTGTGAACCCTGCAAACGTCACAATATGATTAATTAGTTTTTCAAACTCGCATGCATTGGCCTTAGCTCATTTTCTGTGAAGAACATATATCAGAACACATTTTCAATGACCACACACTGTACACCCCCCTACATATTTATATTACATACAGGATGCTCGGATGTACTGGGCCCAGGGCTAATAAAAGTGTGGAAACTGTAGGTCCTGTGTACCTTCACTCCGTCCTCCTCGTGTCTGGGCCTGCTGTGTGTGTGTGTGTGTGTGTGTGTGTGTGTGTGTGTGTGTGTGTGTGTGTGTGTGTGTGTGTGTGTGTGTGTGAGTTTTGTGTTTTTGCTGCACAAGGTTCCAACATTGTCGCAAAATTCAAGCACCTGCACCTGTCTGCTCGCACATTTTCCCGCACATTTTACCCGCTCTTTTGAGGGAGCCAGTCTTTATTTGCTCATAGTCTATCCCAGCTGCAAATTGGGTTTGGGGCACAATAAATATGGCTTTGCCAGTGTGGTTCCATCCATCCATCCATCCATCTTTTACCGCTTTTCCGAAGGTCCGGGTCACGGAGGCAGCAGTTCGAGCAGAGAAGCCCAGACTTCCCTCTCCCCAGCCACCTGCTCCAGCTCTTCAGAGAGGATACCAAGGCGTTCCCAGACCAGCTGGGAGACATAGTCTCTCCACCGAGTCCTGGGTCTGCCTCGGGGTCTCCTCCCAGTGGGACATGCCCAAAACACCTCAAGTGGGAGGCGTCCAGGAGGCATCCTGATCAGATGCCCATACCACCTCTACTGACTCCTTTCAATGTGGAGGAGCAGCGGTTCTACTCTGAGCCTCTCCCGGATGACTGGATGCCAGTGTGGTTCCTTATCATAATTGATCAAGATGGCCAAAAGACTCTCTGTTGAGAAGGCCTTGCAATTGATTTTGGAAGAGAGAGAAACTTTGATGATGGAGAGGATGAGGGTTCAGAATATGAGGATTTCTGAAAATTCTGAGTCTGACAGTGACACGGAAAAAGAGAATGAGATTGAGCATCAGCTAGTTCCAAAAGGAAGATGAGCCACAGGACCAGCCCGTCAGCAGCTAGTAAGTGAAGAAACATGGATGTCAAAAAATGGTGAAACTGAATGGTCCTCTTGCCCAAGAAATGAGCCAACCCGCATGGCTGCCAATGTGATAAGGAGGCAACCAGGGCCAACACGGATGGCAGTTACTCATGTGCAGGACATCAAGTCTTCTTTTGAGCTTTTCATCCCAGATTCCATCCAGAAAATTATTCTGGATTGCACTAATTTAGAAGGAAGGCATGTTTTTGGAGAGAAGTGGAAGGAGATGGACCAAACTCATTTACATGCCTTCTTTGGGGTTCTTATCCTTGCTGGAGTTTTCAGGTCCAAAGGGGAATCCAGAGAATCTCTCTGGGATGCAGAAACTAGTAAATGGCGTTCACTTATATAGTGCTTTTTCTCATCTGTAGATGACCAAAGCGCTTTACAGATCCTGCTATCCATCCGTTCACACACACCTATTCACACACTGATGGCAGCAGAGCTGGCCTGACCCACCAGGAGCAACTGGGGGTTCAGTGTCTTGCTCAAGGACACTTCGACATGCAGCCTGCAGACAGAGCGGGAATCGAACCCCTGACCCTCTGATCAGTAGTCGGCCACACTACACCTGTGCCACAACTACCAGAGAACTTTTCCATGTAACAATGTCTCTGGAAAGCTTCCACATAATTTCCAAGACTAGCCGCTTTGATAACCGAGACAGACCAGCTCGACGGCAGAGAGACAAGCTAGATGCTATCAGGACAGTGTGGAACAAGTGGGTGCACCGCCTCCCTCTGTTTTACAACCCTGAGCCTAATGTCACCATTGATGAGCAGCTGATGCCATTTAGGGGCCGCTGCCCCTTTAGACAGTATATACCATCTAAACCTGCAAAATATGGTATAAAGATCTGGGCTGCCTGCAGTGCTGGGAGTACTACTACTACTTTTGCAGTAACGCGCTGTGTAACGAAATTACTGTTTAAAAATTCAGTAATGCATTACAGTTACTGAAATTTGATCAGATGCGATACTCGCGTTACTTGTTTTATTAATATGGATAGATATTTTAGCGCAAACAGATGATCATACAACTTGCAGTTGCTAGACACCCTCCTCATCAGCTGCCAACTGGGGATGAATACACAGTTTCAGTGGCTATGGGCGGGACTGCCATCCCCAGCGCCACCACCGGCCTCAAGCCACTGGAGGTTGTCATGCCAAAGGCAAAGCCAAGCAAATAAATAAGCAAATAAATATAAACTGACCCTACCGTAACTGATGCAGCCGTCCTCCGTGGGTCCGTTTCCTGTCCTGCCCCAGTTCACATCACAACCTGGTGAAGAAATGCCATGGTGGTGGTGACTTCTCATATTGAGCCCTGATCACCTGTTGTCCGAGCAGTAAGTAGCCCCTACCAGCTCCTACCTCTGTGGTTAAACATGAGTATTTTTTGAGCTAGAAGCTCACATTTAATGTCCGCATTAAATGCATTTAAAGTTTTCTTACACACAGAGAAAAAGTGACTGTGATTTGTTGCAGTAAGCGGTGAACTTTCATTTATCTGTGCTTTGTTTTATTTTATCTTATTAATTTACATGCTGTTGTGATACACAACTATTTCATGGAAATAAATCCTCTAAATATGCGTTTTTAATGGGCTGGTCCAGGGGTGTCAAACATATGGCTCATGGGCCAAAACAGCCCACCAGGGGGTCCAAAATTTTCTCTGTGAATTTATAGCTTTATTTCTAGTAAATTTCTCTACTGATTACAATAGTTTGTGTAAATCTGAGACATTTTTTCTCTGCAAGATGAGACTTTTTTCCTCATCAGTTTTCTTTTTCTTCTTTTTTCTGATGAGAACAAGGGGCCCTTGATCTTGCTGTGTGTGCAAGATGATTTAAGTATGCATTTAATAGTAACGTGAAAGTTACTTTTCCAAGTAACTAGTTACTTTAATCATGCAGTAACTCAGTTACTTTTGAAAAGCAGTAACTAGTACCTGTAACTAGTTACTATTTTTTAGTAACTTGCCCAACACTGGCTGCCTGTGATGCCACTTCCTCATATGCTTGGAACTTAAGTCTACACAGGGAAACCTGATGGAGGAACCCCTGAGAAAAATCAAGGAATGAAAGTTGTCCGGGACATAGTTCAAGGACTCAGAGGACACAACATCATACGCAACAGTTTTTTTTTTTTTTTTTACATCAAGTGCAAGAAGTACATACGCAGCACACACAAAACTCTGTCCCTCATGTGTTGTATAGGCTAGTATGAAAAGACAATGTGTTCAGTGGAGCTGACGTGTTGTCTAGACTGACATGGTCACTGTATGTGTTCACCTTGTGTTGTATAAACTGACCTGAATGGGTTAAATTTCTAATGAAATTCAAATATATAAAAATCAACAGTTATGAAAAACCTTGCTTCATTTGTAAATTTGTTGAATTTTTTCTACTCATATCTTAATTATAATTGATTTTCTTTTTTATTATATTTTATTAAAAAACAAACAAAAAGAGTAGCACTTTAACTTATAAAGTGCTATGGGGGCGGCAGTGGCTCAGGAGGTAGAGCAGGTCATCCAATAACTGAATGGTTGGCGGTTCGAATCCCGCTCTTCCCAGATATCCTGCCGTTGTGTCCCTGGGCAAGACACTTCACCCCCAATTGCTCCTGTTGGGTCTGGAAGCGCCATGTTAGGTAGCATGCTGCCATCAGTGTGTGAATGTGTGTGTGTAAATGGGTGGATAGCGGGCTCTGTAAAGCGCTTTGGTCATCTAGAGATGAGAATAAAAGCGCTATATAAGTGAGTGCCATTTACCATTTATAAATGTGATTTAACAAAGGTAAAGGACAAATGTTAACCATATATCCTGTTTCTTGTATTGCTTCTTGTATTGCTTGTAATTGGGATAACGTAAATATCTGTTGTGTATTTTAACATAAAATTGTTTGATTATGTTGAATTAAAACCCCCAAAATGCAGAGGGGCCACTACACTCATGAACCAGATGCGAGTACCAAAAACACGAACCACATACAAGGGTTAAACCTTGTTGAGTTAATAGTCAAAAAGACCCATGACCATTTTTAACAGCAGGCAGGGCCCAGCCCTGGTCGTTTTGGTGCCCAAGGCGAGATTTGGGTACCGCCCCCCTGGACAAACACACACGTGCTTGCGCGCGTACACACACTCACACATGTCACTTTCGGGCCTCACAATAAAGTTAAGAACTTCAATCTACACAAAACACAGTCACATCATGAAGCAGTTGCATCTTAAAACTGCTAAATGACCTTAACATGCATGCCCATACATCACAGTTTACAATGGCATAATAACTCCCGCTGCAGCAGGAGTTATGCCATTGTTATTATGCACAATAGTGTGTGTGCTGCAGCTTTAACCACACCAACAGAGACCAAGCTACTGATTACAAAATTTTATCACTGATTACAAGATTTTATAACTCCACAACTAACATTCACTGAATCTGAGCCAACAGACAAAGAAGACGAAGAAACTTCACTGTAGGGCCACCACACCAAGTTTTTTTTTTTTTTTTTTTGCCACCACACCAAGCTGCACTGCTGAAGAAGTGATTCAAAGTCGATCAGCCCTCAAAGACCCCCTACTGGCCTGGGGCTGTAAGTAATTTATCTGCCTTGTCTGCTGGCATAGCCCGTCTGACTATTCGGAATTTTATTTTATTAATTTAAAAAAAATTGAGGGTTTGCAACTGCACCCTCCCCAGCAGGGGGCACCCTAGGCAACAACCTAGGTGGCCTATGCTCTGGGCTAGCCCTGACAGCAGGAAATATATATAATGACACAACAGTTAGTTTTGACAGAGTAATTTGATTGGACAATAGGGATTCCAGGAGTTACTACATTTCATGATTACTGCACTCCAACATTTCACTGGATATGTATCACTTTGCTTTAAAGGTCTTCTAGTAACTGTTAATTACTAACAGTAATTTACTGTCAAGTCTGCAGACTTGAGAATTGCAATTCTGTGTTCATTCATTCATCTTCTTCTTCCGCTTAATCCTTTTCGGGTTGCGAGGGGGCTGGAGCCTATCCCAGCATCTTTGGGCGAGCGGCAGGGTACACCTTGGACAGATCGCCAGTCTATTGCAGGGCCAACACAGAGACACAGACAACCATTCACTCTCACAGTCACACCTAAGGACAATTTAGAATCCCCAGGTTTTGATGCCAATTAACCTAACTTGCATGTTTTTGGCATGTGGGAGGAAACCGGAGAAATCCCGGAGTAAACCTACGCAGACACGGGGAGAACATGCAAACTCCACACAGATCACTGTTGGTCGGGGGCTGGGATCGAACCCAGGATCCCCCAGCCAAGGGTGAGTTGCTGTGCTGCCGCAGTGCTAACCACTCCGCCACCGTGCCGCCCAATACTGTGTTGGATACCTTAATTTCCACAGTGAGGTGCTGTTTGAAAAGAATTATACATCCTTGACCCGGAAGTCCCACCCTTTTGAAAAAAAACAAACTTTATTGAGTTTACAAAGTCTGCCCTTGTATAAACATCATTAAGCTATTTCACATCTGTTTAAAAAACAGGCAGTGCTACAGTTGGATTTCATCATCATCATCATCATCACCATCATCGCAGTCTGTCGGGGGCAACAATGACTGTTTCATTTAAGTCTGATCAGGTTCCTCCACGCAGCTCTGTCCTTCGCCTTCCACTGCCAGGAACTCCTGACCTTGTCAACCCGGGCAACGTCCGAGCCGGTATGAGTTGCATTCTGACTGACCATTTCATGAAACTGCTTGCAAAGTATTTGAGTACCGCTAGCTTTTGGTGGACTAGCGGCACATTCTTGGCAGATAGAGGTATTATCAGTGGCAAGGACAGGCCAAGACAAACTGACTCCAGTATCTATTGCAGTGACTGACCGGATGATAGGTTTGTTTATCTCTGCTCTTTGTGTAGTGCATGTCACAATACACCAACTGGCAAAAGTCCACCACAGACTTTGCGATAGATGTGCTTATCTGCCAGGATGTCCAGTCTCACCCCGTGTAACTGGGAGTGGTCCACCACAGACCTGTGACAGATATTGTTTTTAGTTCTGCCAGGATGCCCAGTTTCACCCTCCACGCCCTCGGAAGGGCAGAGTTACCGGCTGAGTTGCTGACAGCCCGACCCATGAGACAGGTAGTACCGGTTTTCATGGTTATCCGGTAGCAAGCAGACCAGTGCCTGACCTGACATGGACAGTTGGATTTATTGTCTCAATTAACAAACCACAATACCTTTGTGGTGACGGACTCTTTATTTCTATTTATATCAGAAAATTCCAAGAAAAAGCGAGCGAAGTGTGCCAAAGCCAAATCACTAGCATGCTAACTAGCCACCGGCATTTGCCATTTTTTGATTTTGGCCTTTCTGCGGTACTGACTCAACAGGTGACTGGTATGTATTATAAACAATAACTTTTGCTCTTGACAAGATTTAATTTGTTTACATGGGTGTGAAATGACAATAGATGTCTTCATGCTGATTGAGATGTTTAGTAGCACTTACTGGGTACATTTAGAAGGGACTATTTTTTTTTCTCAGCTGCACAAAATAACTGGTTAAACAAACAAATCACAATATTTTGTTCCGTATTGCTGTCATTTAATAAATTGTGCTTGCGGAAATGTTGTATAAAAGCAATATTACACTCAAGGTCGTACAGTATCAATGAATATAGTAACTACGGGTGTGATATGTCATATGCCCGACGCGTAGCAAAGGGCATTTGACGTATCACACCCACAGTTACTATATTCATTGATGCCGTACTCCCCCTCGTATAATATTGCTTAAATATACACACACCCAAAACTACAGACACACTCCAACACACACAATGAGAAGCTGAGATTGTGTGCTACAGATCAATCTCATTTTTCATGTTCACTCCATGACTTCCACATGGCTCATGCTGAAATACGAAAAGATTTTCAGACATTTATGATCATTCGGATCAAAAGCATTACACAGGGTTACAAAAGTAATTCTTTTGTAAGTTGTCCGTGTTTTTTCAACTGATTTAAAACAATTTTGCACCACTGAATCCAAAAATGACATCCGTTTCTCTCGATCAGGTGCTAAGTAAAAACCTGTACTTACTTAGTACTTACTTAGTACTGTGCATGTACTTACCTTTATATAAAGGTAAGTACATGTAAATTGAATGTTATATAATCATTGTTCAAAATTCAGAGAATTTCAAGACATAAAAAGAATTTTGCATCATATAAAATGAAAATACCCTTACATGTAAACAAAAGCGTATAAAACAACATGTGGCCGTAATTCAAAAAGTTGACCTGATTGTTGTGGTTTGAGCGCCGATTTCATCCGCGCTTGGGCCATGCAGTGTTTTCCTCCCATCTGGTGTGTGTGTTCCTGATGGCTCTCCGAGCTCTTATTGTGATAGCGCTTGGAGGGGCTTCCGGCTGTCAGAGCCAGAATTTAAGGGAGCAGCTGAGGGCTAAACGTCGCTGCAGTCTCGTCGGACATTCCTCGTCTGACATCGTTAGACATCCCGTCATCCAACCTCTGTGCTGATTTCTCCTTTTTCTGTGTGTTTCATTGTGAATCTGTTCTTCCTTACCATAGTCTGAGTTATAGTTATAGTGTGTTTTAGCCCCCCGTGGCTCATTATTTTATCGTTATCCTTCCTTTAATAAACTGTGCAAACTCACCAGCTGGCCTATAGCATCTTATTGATGGCTCGTGAGGGCCATCCGTGACAGTAGACTGCAGCCAGACTGAGACGCTGGTCGCCATGAGCTTTGCCTAAATTGGACTTTTGTTTTTCCCTGTCTGGGTACCTGTGTGCTGGGAGGTTATGTCATCACTCGGGGCCACGCTCGGAGCCTGGGCTACGAGCTGGTGGAGGCCCTGGACTACATTGATGGAACTCTCTTCACTGCTGGCCTCTATGACACTCCCAGCGATGTACGCCGGCACCTGGACCTCACTGAGGACATCATTAACTGCCTTCCTCGCTACTCCAACCACCCTGAAGTCATTGCAAGGAAGGCAGACATCTCTGCGCACCGGGAGAGACTCCGTGGGCTGGAGGGAAACTCTGGCAGGAAGCCAAAGAGTAGGCACCCTCGCTCCTCGCTTCGGGATCCCGTTCCTGTCCCTGTTCCAGTCCAGGAGTTCGCACCACCCAGGGGTGATTCCCTAAGGAGTGAGACGTCAGTCGGGATTCCCCTGGAGAAGTTACAGCTGACAGCAGCTTCCATCCAGGACCGAGTGGCTGCAGCTCGCTCTGCCGTCCACCCCACACAGATCATTAAGCATGTGACGGCGGCAGTCAGGCTGGTGGAGAGGAATCCTGAGCTACGTGGTTATCCAGAGTGCGCCGACCTGCTCGCCTCTGTTTCCGCGCAGGAGCGGCGTTTCCCTAACCTCTCCTTCGCCTCGCCCTCCGCTGGTAAACGTCGTTACACAGCCACCGGTAAGCCTCAGCGAGAACCCTGTCCGGATCCTGTTCCGGGTCGGCGGAAGAACTCTAGCTCCCAGTCAGCTGCTTCTTCGGCGTCTCATCAGGAGGGAATTCCCGCAGCCTCGTCCCCTGGGTCATCTTTTCCTGCTGTCCCGTCAGCTCCTCGTGCCTGGATCACCTCGGCTGTCGCCCCCTCCTCTTCAACGTCTTCCCCGGCTGCTGTGGGTGCCATGAGTCCTGCTCCGGTGAAGCCTGTCATCGGATCATCGCGAGCGGCTCCTCCTTGTCCTCCCAGGGGGCTCTCCATCACCATCCAGTGGGGAAAGGGAGGAACAAAGTCCACTGCAGCGGGTTCTATCGGGCCTCTACAGATCAGGCAAGTGACTTTTCATTCTGTTCCCTCATTGAGTGAGTTGCCTTGCTTGATTCCTGGGGATGGAGTTCGGGGTTCACAGCCCCCGAGCTTCCTCCACCTGCCGCAGAAATTAATTACAAACCTGCCACCTTTGTGTCTCCTTCCCCTGAGCGTTCTGCGGCGCCAGGCCTACGCCGCCGGACGAGGAGGGAGCCTGTGGGCCTGGAGAGCCTGGTTCCAGCCCCGCAGCCACGACATGGGCAGAGGAGGAGGGCGGACTGTAAGTTGGAGCCTGCGCTGACGATGAAACACCCCCTGGTCTCCACGGAAGAGCAGTCCGACTCAGCAGGTAGAGGATCTCCTGCCACCACGCTGTGCAGGTCGTTGGCGTAGTCATCAGCGTTGGAGGGTCCTCAGGCTGTGGGAACCATCATGCTGGCTGCGGGGCCCGCTGTAGCCGAATGGGAGCCAGAGGACGTCCTTCTGCCTTCTGAACCCGGATCGTCGAAGTCCTGGACGGCGACAGAACTCGAGTTCAGGCAAGTGCTCTATTTTGTCTTCCTTCTATCTGTTCTAGAGCATTTTTGCCTGTCTCTCGGGGAGATGAGCTGGGTGCAGCCATCCGCTGCATCCGAGCTCCTCTCACTGGGCTCTGTTGCTACCGATGATCCTGATCCCAGTTCTTCTTCTTCTTCTGAGCCTTCTCCCAGGGTCACCGGTGCGGAGTCAATCCCGGTCGCTGTGCTGGAGGTTCCAGGTTCGGGCTTGGAGGTTGTCCCTGGTGCTGCGCCGACCCAGCCGGGGTCCATTGCGGGTGCGGCATTGACCTAATTGGGGTCCGACGTGGGTGCAGCATTGACCCAGTTGGGGTCTGACGTGGGTGCTGCTCCGGCCCAATCAGGGTCTGTCGTGGGCTCTGCTCCGGCCCAATCGGGGTCCGTCATGGGCGCTGCTCCGGCCCAATCGGGGTCCGTCATGGGTGCAGCTCTGACCCGATCGGGGTCCAGCAGGGGCGCAGCGCCGGTTCGGTTCGAGGTCGGTGAGGGAGCTGCAGATCCACTGCCGTCTGACGCTGGACTGGTCCGTCATCCTTCCCCCAATTCTTCTCCACCAGGTGCCATTGGGGTTCCCCATATTCGGCTTGGCTCTCCCTCGCTTTCTCCCTCTCCAGGGAGGCCGTCTTCGATTTCTCCCCTGCCGTCCTGGTGGCTGAGTAATGCGGGTCGGCCGCCTGGAGGACTGCCTCGCCTGTTTGGCGTTCTGGGTCGGCCACCCGACCAACTAGACTGTCTGTTTGGTGACCTGGTCTGGCCGCCAGAGGTCCTGTTTCTCCGGGACTGGGGTAGGCTACCCAAACTCTTTTTTTTCCCCCGGCCAGCTATCTGGACGCTGGACGGAGGTAGACCACCAGAACTGTTCATTGTCTCATTGGACTCTGCCTGCCATCATCCCAGTGTGTTTTCTTATTTCCAACAAAACATTAATGTCGCTCTGGTGTGTTGTCATGTGCACTGTTGTGCTCTATGTATTCACCGCTGTTTAGCGTGTTTTTTTTTTCTTTTTCTCCTCTCCCCTGTCTGAGGGATGATTTGTGGCTGCCACGTTATGTCTAATGGGCTGGTGCATCTTTGTTTAAGGCCTTGTTATTTGCATTTTTTGTCCTGTCCGTTGTACCATCCGTGCTTTATGGAGTATTGTGGGGGTTTTTTTTTCCCTACCATGCTCTGTAATTGCTTCATGTTTGTTTCCTGTGTTCTCCCTTGTCACTCTTCGTTCCGGTTCCTCGTCTTGGTGTTTTTTTTTTTTTGTTTTTTTTTTTTTCTGGTTCTCACCCTCCAGGCCTTTCCCCCAT
Source organism: Pholidichthys leucotaenia (assembly GCA_020510985.1). Lineage (NCBI taxonomy): Eukaryota > Metazoa > Chordata > Actinopteri > Cichliformes > Pholidichthyidae > Pholidichthys > Pholidichthys leucotaenia. The sequence continues at coordinate 139,559,533 of CM035840.1, read as the reverse complement.
CCTCACACCCTGGGTGGGGGTGGGGGGGCTTGGGTGTCATGCGGCGCCCAGAGTGCGCCGTTGGGGGGGGGGGGGGAGTACTGTTGTGGTTCGAGCGCCGATTTCGTCTGCGCTCGGGCCATGCAGTATTTTCCTCCCATCTGGTGTGTGTGTTCCCGATGGCTCTCCGAGCTCTTATTGTGATAGCGCTCGGAGGGGCTTCCGGCTGTCAGAGCTGAGCCTCTGACAGCTGAGCTGCATTAGCGATTGCCTCATCAGCTGTTCCATCCTGAGCCCTATTTAAGGGAGCAGCTGAGGGCTAAACGTCGCTGCAGTCTCGTCGGACATTCCTCGTCTGACATCGTCAGACATCCCGTCATCCAATCTCTGTGCTGATTTCTCCTTTCTCTGTAAGTGTGTTTCATTGTGAATCTGTTCTTCCTTGCCATAGTCTGAGTTACAGTTATAGTGTGTTTTAGCCCCCCGTGGCTCATTATTTTATCGTTATCCTTCCTTTAATAAACTGTGCAAACTCACCGGCTGGCCTATAGTGTCTTATTGATGGCTCGTTAGGGCCATCTGTGACACTGATTGAGCAAAACCAATGTGATTTTTGGATTCAGCACATCAAAATTGGGCTGCACGGTGGCGCAGTGTTTAGCACTGCGGCAGCACAGTTAACTCTTGGCCAGGGGATCGTGGGGATCGTGGGTTCGATCCCAGCCTCCGACCAACAGTGATCTGTGTGGAGTTTGCATGTTCTCCCCGTGTATGCGTGGGTTTACCCCGGGATTTCTCCGGTTTCCTCCCACATGCCAAAAACATGCAGGTTAGGTTAATTGGAGACTCTAAAGTGGCCCTAGGTATGAATGTGTGTGTGAATGGTTAAGGGATAGCGCCTTATCGTGGCTGCTTCATCCATCCAGGTGGTGGATGACCCTCAATTTCCCCTCTGGGGATCAATAAAGTATACTAAATCTAAAAAAAAAATAAATCTAAAAATTGTCCTAAATCAGCTAAAAAAAACTTAGACAATAAATTTGGTGTTGACCAGTGTTATTTACTAATAGGAAATGCTTAAAGAGGTGCTGTAAACTGCAGTACCCAGTTCTCTTTTTACTTATGTCATGAATGCCAGTTGTAGTCCCCAGCAGCCCAGAGAATGACTGCTCATTTCCAGATGAAGAAATCTCTCAAGATGACAAAGAATTGTTTTTGTCAAAGAAATGCAAAATAACAACATACAGTGGTGCTTGAAAGTTTGTGAACCTTTTAGAATTTTCTACATTTCTGCATAAATATGACCTAAAACATCATCAGATTTTCACACAAGCCCTAAAGAGAACCCAGTTAAATAAATGAGACAAAAAAACTTTTTCATTTATTTGACGAAAATGATCCAATATTACATATCTGTGAGTGGCAAACATTTGTGAACTTCTAGAATTAGCAGGTGATTTGAAGGGGAAATGAGAGTCAGGTGTTTTCAAACAATAGGCTTTATTGTCATTGTACAGTTGTACAGCACAATGGAATTGTGGGTGCTCCACCAGGCTACTGTGCAAAAAAGTAAGAGAAGAATTTGAAATAAAACAGTTACAGAACACAAGGTTAACCATATGACTGAGGTAAAAATAAGAGTTAAAATAACAACTAGCCCATAGGTATATACACAGGTACGGTAGTGTCTTCCTGGGTGGAACTACAGTATGTACATAAGAGTGCGGAGTGTAGAACACATAATTGAGTAAAATGGCCCAAGGATTATGGAAAATATGTACAGTAGAGATTTCACGAATGGGTCAGAATACATGAAAGTGAGGATTGCAAAGACGTAAGTTAATAATTAAAAGATCCTCAGTTCTGTACATGTAAGCATTCGGGGGTGGGGGGTGGGGGGGCTCTGACTGTTTGCAGTTTGGATGGCCCAGGGGAAGAAACTGTTTGTCAGTTTGGAGGTGTGGGACCTGATCGATCTGAACTGTCGTCCAGAGGGAAGCACGTCGAACAGGTGGTGGGCAGGATGTGAGGGTCTCCTGTGATGGTCTTGATCCTTCTGAGACAGGAGGCTCTGGAGATGTCTTCCAGGGAGGGCAGAGGACTGCCGATAATTTTTTAGGCAGTGTTGATGTCGTAATCAGTTATTGCGTCTGTTTGTGGCTGTGTGCATCTGTCTGTCTGTCCGCCTGCCTCTCTGTTTCAGCTTGCCCGGCCAAAATTAAGTGGAACTAAAGGCTTGCATCATTGTATCATCATATTTTCTTAACTTTTAATTTGCCAGAATTTTGAAATAATGATTTGTTTTTGAAATAAACACAAAAATAACTGACCTTTACAGTCAATGGAACAGTACTGTGCATGCACCCGGAAACTCCCGCCAGAGGAAAGTACTGAGCAATCTGCCAGTACTGGGTGAACAAATGCCCATCTTTTTGCCTCTGTTTTCTGCCTCTGTCACTAAACAGCAAAAGCTCCTGTGCGTTTTGATTGTCATTGCATTCATGCACCTCCATCGCTTCCGCCATTTAAAATGTCTGCCACTGTGCTTTTCCTTGTGTTTGGATTGCAGCTGTTCAAATCAGGTTGGTGGCTCTTGGCTGCCGCTGACAGCCAAGTCATAATAATCTGCATGTGAACGGCAGATTATTTTCACTGAGCATGCGTGTACTCCAAAACTACTGGATGGATTTGGATGAAATTTTTACCAGAGGTGGTCTTTGGGCTACAGAGGAACCCATAATATTTTGGTGATGATTTGAGAACACATACCTCCGCCAAGGCTCTGGCACTGAGGAATCAGCACCTTGGTGCTTTCGTTCAGACAGATTTACATTAGTTGGTTCAGGCTTGCTACCCAAGATAATCTTAGCCAGATTAGCAATAGTGATGCAAGAAGGAGGACATAGTTAACTACGGTTCTTTAGCAGTTAAAGACACATGCATGGAAACCAGCTGTTCTGAGAAAGGCTGCAAAAGATGATTCACAAATATGCTGCAATCGTCAAAGAAAATTTGACCAAAATATGTCACAAACATTCCATTACGACTTATGTGAGCTGTTAAAATGTGGAAAAAATGCAGTAATATATATATATGTCAAGTCACAGAGCCTTAATATTCAAACCACGCTTGCTTTCTCACTATCAGTCAAAATGGCTGTTGTGGAATAATGCTGTATTGTTGTTCTTGGGCCTGTCCTCAGCCACTTGGGGGGGTTGCCCCTCCAGGTAATGTTAGAACATAAACAGTGTCCCTAATATAATAACATCAACTAATTGATTGGCACTGACATCATTTTTGTAACTGCCTCTGTAGGGTTTTGTAATTGCCTCAGTGACACATGATTGGACACCCTTGGTTGAGAGGAATGCCAAGATTGATTGTATATCACATGCAACTGTGGTGTCGTGAGTGTGGCTTGTGTGTGTGCTGCCATACCCGCCCCTGGCGTGACATCAGGTGGGCAGAACTATAAATAGTTCTGTGTCCTATAATAAAGTTGTTGGTGTTGTTGGTTCCCGCATGAATGTGACTCTGACTCCTTCCTTATTCATACATAACAGTTTGGCAACGAGGATAATTATGGCAGCGTATGGGCTACCTCAACCATTAATTGCATTTCTGGAGTACGCGGGAGAGCTGGTGGTCCTGTAGCCGAAGAGGCAGGCCGCGTTCGAGGATTACATCGGGGTGCTGGGCCTAAGCGGGCTCAACAAGAGAAGATGACAAGTGCTTCTGGCCCACCATCTCAGCGCGGCGGGCCAAAGAATTCTCACTACATTGGGAGAGATGGAGGAGTATGAGAATGCTGTTGAGCGGCTGGCCAAATTTTTCGGTGGGCAGATGAGCACCATGAAGCTGTGGGTGGCGGGAGTTTTGGTGCAAAGGGAGGCTAGGCTAGTTAGCTTGGGGAAACTAACAGCCCATTCACTATCTATGGGCAGGCTAGCAGCAAAGCTAACTGCAAGCCGAAAGAGAGCTCCAGGCTGCCAGCTAGACTTCAAAGTGGGACCAGGACCGCGGAGTCCCCAGTCACTGAGGATGGCGGGGAAGCCGCAAAGTGCAGGAAGGTGGAGGACCAGTGCGCAGCACGGTCTGTGATGACAGCGGAGAGGGAGAACAGCAGGAGTCATCCCCGCAGCTGGAGGCTAGGCAGCGGGAGAGCGGGACCATGGAGGCTGAGGGCCTTGGGGAAGAGCAGCAACAGTTGGGCGCAGAGACGATGCAGCGGAGCGCCTGGGACGAGGGTGCTGAGGGCAGCGTGAAGCACCTGGGTCGGACAGTGGTGCCGACGGGAGTGACACTGGGAGCCCCAAGGGAGAACAGCTATGACTGGGCGCGGAGACAGCGCAGTGGGGCACCTGGGACGAGAGTGCTGGGAGCAGCGGCGAGGTGTCCGGGTCGGCAAGCGGAGCCAACGAGTGGGCTTCGGGTCTCCCTGGAATTCGGCCACAGGGGGCCGTAGTGTTTGGGGCCATGGTGGCGGTGCTGAAAGTGGTCGGGGGCGGACCGACGTGCACGGATGGAAGGCGTGCCGGACAGCAGCATCGCGGGGCCTGAGCAGTAAGGCAGTTAGTGGCGAAGAGGGATGGTATCACAGATGAGGTGGTTTTTGATCCTGGAGGCAGACGGTGGCCAGGGGCCCATGGGCCCCTGGGGCTGCCCGGGGCCCATGGGCCGATCCTACCACTGGCTGCCAATGGACATAGGTGTGACTTGAGAAACGTTAATCCCTGGCCAACAGTGATCTGTGTGGAATTTGCATGTTCTCCCCGTGTCTGCGTGGGTTTATTCCTGGATTTCTCCAGTTTCCTCCCACATGCCAAAAAAACCCATGCAAGTTAGGTTAATTGGAGACTCTAAAGTGGCCCCAGGTATGAATGTGTGTGTGAATGGTGAAAGGGCTGGGCGCCGCACCAGTGGCTGCCTCATCCACTGGTGTGGATGCCCTGTAATTTCCCCATTGTGGGACTAATAAAGGATTCTAAAATATATGTATATAGTGCTGGTGTGCATGAGAGTATGTATGTGGTGTGTTATGAGATTATTTTATGTATTTTAAGAGACTTGGCCTAATTTTAGTTGTTTTGTGTGAATGTGGTGGGCTATTTTATTACAGTTAATTTTTCCCCTGTTCTCTTAGTGCATGATTGGGGTCCTAAATTGGGGAGGGTCTCAATTGTGTGTGTGGTTTTGCATCTTTGCAAGGGAGAGGGGAAGTGTGGTGTCGTGAGTGTGGCTTGTGTGTGTGCTGCCGTACCCGCCCCTGGCGTGACGTCAGGCGGGCACAGCCCCTTGTATATAAATAGTTCTGTGTCCTATAATAAAGTTGTTGTTGTTGGTTCCCGCATGAACGTGACTCTGGCTCCTTCCTTATTCATGCATAACAACAACCACACATGCACCTGGGAAACATGGAACACAGCAGCGAGACAGATCCTGCCTGCAGCCAGAGAGTGGACATGCAGGACAGAGCAGCTCCGATCCTTTCAGCAATCACCAAAAAACACAACACATTCATTCCATGCACAATCATCTCTGCACTATCTCAGCACACTCCTAAAGTACTTTACTTTGCTGCATTGAGGCAAAACTGTCAGATGATTGTATCTGATTACATCTCTTTTCCCCTCCTGTATAACGTGCAGCAGCATCTTTCCAAAGTCTTTACAAACATATCAACAAGCTGTTGCAGCTAAATATATCCAGACTTATCTGGATATTTGTGGATCTAGCGCATTACCTGTTTGACACAAGGCTTTGACATTTACTGTAAAATCATAACATTATTAGACTACAGTATCAGGCATATTAAAGGCTAATGGCAGCTAGCACTACATTACACAAACAATCAATCCAATGACAAAATACAGACTTACTGGTTGAACGACATGCCCAGTTGTATGTATACACAGTAGACCAGGATAACAATTGGAACTGCATTGGTCCTTAAACGCAGTTTAATGGTAAAACCCAACTTCGTTTTGGGTCACTTTCAAAGAAGCTGTCCAAAAATGCTAACTGGCACTGGAGACTAAGCTGAATCCTCAATTCCACCCTTTTCCTCCAAGGCCATACCTCATGCTTAGTCCTGATTGGTTACCCATTCTAGTGATGTCACTAGAATCATGTGTATAAACTCGCCTTTTAGAAGAGGGAGGATCTTAACTGAACTTTTCTATCAGAAAAACACAGACATAAGAGCGATTTCACTCTTGATATGTCTTATAAATTTCAACAGTGTTAACAAGAAAAAAACCCTTGAATTTCACCGGAGTGTCACTTTAAGCCCCCCCACCCCCCCAAAAAAATCCCAGCCAAGTTATTTTAAAAAATGCTCTGTTAACATAAGTGACCTGATTTTTTTGTCCTTTTTAAAGACTTTCCTTTTAAATTTGACACATTTCCCCCAATGGCTTAAGAGCTGTGTCCCATAAAGTTCAGAGTTTTTTCGATAAAGGTAAGACTTTTTAACTCTTAAATGTGACATTTTTTATACCCTGCAACAATGTTTCTGACCTGTCTGTCTGTTCGTTCATTCATTCACCTGTCTGTTCGTCAATCCATTTGACATTTTCTGTCGTCGCCACTATCTTCTACATTTCTGATTGGATTGACTTCAGTTTTATAGAGAAGCTTGAACTCAATACCTTGAACAAGTTCAGTTTTGTTACTTAAGAATTTATGACTCTCCCCCCCAACAAATGTAAAACTTTCCCTGATAAACTGGAAAGTTTTCTTAAAACTTACCCAAGTAGCACACCCATGTGGGTCCCACCATACTGGGCTGTCTTATGGGTCCCATGTGGGGCTGTCTGTGGGTTCCACGTTGCCCCATCTGTGTTTGGCTACATGGACTTTACCTATGGTGCCAGCATTGCTGAAACCTGCTAAAACCATGTAGGGCCCTGCTGGTTTAAAGAGTCTGCGCAGCAACTCATAGGCTGCCCATTCAAACAAGAACAATCACGACCACCGTCTGCAGTGACCCAGCCCTTATTTTTATTCCATTAGAAAGCTAATTAAAACCAAAATAAATCACCATGAGAAGAACTTCTTACAAAGACAGAAGCCATCTTGTGAAAAAAAGATCAATGAGTACTTTTAGTTTAGTTGGGAGCAATGCTGCATACAATAGAGAAGAGAAGAGAAGAGAAGATCATCATCATCATCATCATACTGGACTCAACCACCAGAGGATGATAGAGATTTGTGAACTTCACTTTATGGAGAGCTCTCATGGTGTCCAACTTTATATACAGTTAGGTTCATGTTTGGACACTGACACAAGTTTTGTTATTTTTGTTGTTTACCAAAACATTTAAGATACAGTTATATAATCAATATGAGCTTAAAGTGCAGACTCTCAGCTTTAATTTGAGGGTATTCACATCCAAGGAATCAGATGCTGGTTTGGCTCTCGACAGATGTTTTTTAAGCCACTAGGTAGCATCACCAAAACCTTGAGTTAATGCCCACCATCTCCAATAGGTTCTGCCAGCATGTCATATGTCGCACCTCCATGTTTTGGTGACCCTGGAAATATTTCTGTAGCTAAGTGACAGGGCGAAAGGCGAGTCTCCAGCACCTTTAAATAGCTGGAACCTATGGCTATAAAGGAAGGAAAACCCTGACAGAAAACCACCGGCCCGCTGGTTCAGGGGGTTGTGCGAAGGGCCAGCAATCCATCCATGTAAAATAACTACGCTACAGAAACGACAACCAATGAAACTACGAATGGTTTCATTGGGTTGTCGCCTTATGTCACGTTAGTGATGAAGAGGATTAAAGATGCACTCCGGTGGATATAAATTCCCTATAAAAACAAATATAAAGCACCTAAAATGGTATTGTATCATCTTTTTTCTATAAACAAAATCTTTTGTCTTACAGTTTCATGTCAAAATCTTTTCACTTTACCCCCTACTTCAAATGCCAGGATCTGTGATTACTAGGCCCAGTCACACACCACAAGGCTAATGGCTAGCACTACATTATCAAAATAAATCCTATGATATAAAGACTTACTGGATGAAAGCCATGCCCAATTGTATGCATGATGGCCCAGGATAATGACAAACTGCATTGGTCCTTAAAAGCAGTTTAATGGTAAAACCCATCTTAATTTGGGTCAAATTTTCAAAGCAGTTCGTTAAAAAATACTAACTAGCCTGGAGGACAACTTCAGTAGGGCTGTCTATACACCCGGGTACTTCACATGAATGCACAAAGCGTGGTAGTTGCAAAAACCGGCAGTTTACCATTGAAACAATACGGCATATCAATATTATGACGAGCTTTCACTGCAACATCAGATCAGATGTGATCAAAAAACTTTAAATTTGTGATCTCAAAAAGTGTCCCTACTGTCTACCAGCCAGTATGTGGAAGAATGATTCAGCAGTGTCCGGAAACAATATTTACTGATATTTGTAACGACGAATAAATGCACCAACTTGGCTGTATATTGGCGGAATACTCCAAAAATAGAAAATAAATTGTACCTGCTGGGGAAATCCCTAAAAAGCCGTCATGTTTAGGTTTGCAAAATTTATACACCGGAGCCTGCAGGAAAAACAGCCTCCCACATGGGAGACGCTGTTTATTTACACCCCTAAAAAAAAAAAAAAAAATTACACTCGTTCGCCCTGTTAATCCCGACACTTCGTTTCTGCTCGACAGAGCTTCGGTCCATTTGTCAGCAGGTGAGTATCAGTCTTATTTCTAAACTAGTTTAATTGCAGTGTTAACATGTTTACCCTGAGACTGATAAACAGCTCAAATTGGAATGAATATTTCTACCAAGCTGACACATTTCTATGCTAATGTTATTTTAGCTATTAACTCCCTCTGACGCAAATTCCGGTGTTTTTCGCATGTTCTCATTAACTTTAAGTATAGGCAAGTTATTTTTAATGATAAATAAGAGTCATAGTTTGGTAAACAGACATACCTGCAGCAGGAGCAATCTCCATTTGTGGCCAGACGGAGACGTGGGTCAAATCATCTCTCAGCCAACTCATATGAAAAGGCAGCCCACAAAATCCTCCTTTGGTAAACTCTGCTGGCCGATATGAATCTAAAAAACTTGTATTCTGATTGCAATCACGATCTTTCATAAGATGGTGATGGCTACATGAACCAGTTGCACACCAATTTGACATTTTCTGTGTTTAAATTTTGCTAACATTGACATATAAATGCTTTGAAATTGTCACTTTTTGTTACCTCTGCGGGTCATTCTGCACGTTCGTGAGATCGGTGACGTAAGCGTAGACAGCCCTATTAGGCCAAAGAGTCCTGCTTGGCTGAACGCTACCCAAGTGTCAGCTTCATGGATAGTTATGTCACTAAAAACGCTCATTTCAACTTGCCTTTTTGCAAGGGGCGGGGTTTAAGTGAAATTTTAAAGTAAAAAACAGAGATATGAGACATTCGACTGATTTCACTCTTGATGTGTCTTGTAAGTCATAAAAAACATGTTACAGACATGTTAACAAAAAAAAAAAAAAGATTTTTGGCACAGTGTCACTTTAAGTCACTAAATAAGTAAGTAGTCACATCCAAATTGGAGGAATGGTTTAGGAATTACAATTTTTTTTTAAATACAAAATCTCCTCATTTAAGGCAATCAAAAGTAATGGAACAAACATTACCTTAAATAAAATGTTCATTTTTAATACTTTGTAGGTAATCCTTTGTAGGCAATGACTGCCTGAAGTCCTGAACCCATGAACATCACCAAACACTGATTTTCTTCCTTTGTGAATCCAATGAATAGAAACTCCTACGTTATGTATACCCTGCACTGTTGCCAACTTCTCAGTAAGGAAAGCAGCTATTGGCTGTCTTAAGAGTCGCTAGAAGTCGTTAAATGATGTCATCACCTCATTTGCATAATTAGTCATTTGCATGTAATTGTAATGGACGTTGTAGGAGAGAAGAATAATGTCGTGGGAGAGGCAAAAAGTGAGTAAAAAACCACCCTAAATACGTATCTTTAGAACTACAAATGAACTTTCTTCTGTTGATTCTTGTTTTGTTTTAATTTTGCATTTAAATAGGCCCTCACCTCTGTATCAGTTTGGTTGTGCTGTACAACTGTACAATGACAATAAAGCCTATTCTATCATCTCCAATAAACGGCTTCAACCAGCCTTTGAGTTCCGTATTTGAGTCCCACTCCTTTCTGTATTTTTGAGCGTACAGTTCAGACTGCGACATGACAAGCTAGCTGCTAGATGTTTAGCTTATGTCTCACTCACACACACACACACACACACACACACACACACACACACACACACACACACACACACACACACACACACACACACACAGAGTGGACAAAGTGAGTACGTGACTGAGACTGTTAGTCAAATGCAGTGATTTATTAGTGTGACACTGAAGAAACATTTACATCAACTGGTGGGGGGGGCAGGGGGTGCAGGCGCAATTCATTTGCAGTCTGGACGTGAGTGGCATGGGCGTGGGTCTCCTCTCTGACTGCATTTAATTGCTGCATGAGGCTACTGTAAGAGTGACCGCTTGTGAGTGTTTTGGGATGGAGAAAAGCTCACGGTAGCACCCGCTGCTTGCTGAGGATAGTAACTGCAGAGCAATAGTGCTTTCATGTCAGCAGCCACTGTGGCTAGTGATTTTCCAAAGTTACTAGCCACTCAGCCTTTTCACTAGCCATAATTTTGTAGTTGGAAAATTATGTTTAATATGATCAAATTTGATTATCACATGCTAAAATGTAGTTGAATTAAATGTACAACCTTTTTAAATGCAATGACCCTTATACACACATAAAAATAGCAAGAGAAACACTGTCTGTTTAAGTAGTTATTAACAGCAGTAAACACTGTAAAATAGTTGAGAAAAATATTTGCAGTGTGACAGTGAAGTACAGGTAGATTTGGGGTCCATCCCAATTCTCATTTCTACTCCGTCCCCTTGGCCCTTGAAATCAATGGCCACTTGTTCTCATCAGAAAAAAGAAGAAAACGAAAACTGATGAGAAAAAAAGTCTCATCTTAGATAGAAAAATGTCTCAGATTTACACAAACTATTGTAATCAGTAGAGAGTCAGAAATGTACTAGAAGATAAGATAAGATAAACTTTATTGTCCCTCTAGGGGAAATTTGTCTTGGGCTTGTCACCCGTAAAATAAAGCTGTAAACTCACAGAGAAAATTTTGGACCCCCTTTTGGTCCGTTTTTGGCCCACTGGCCTTATGTTTGACACCCCTGGACCAGCCCATTAAAAATACATATTTAGAGGATTTACTTCCATGAAATAGTTGCATATCACATCAGTATGTAAATGAATAAGATAAAATAAAGTAGAAAACACAGATAAATGAAAGTTCACCTTAAAAGAAGCTTCATTTGTTTTTTACAGCAACAAATCAGTCACTTTTTCTCTGTGTGGTAAGAAAACTTACATTTACACAACTGCCCACATTGCTCTAAAAATTCTCATGTTTAACCACAGAGGTAGGAGCTGATGTTGGGCTACACACCGCTCGGACAACAAGTGATCAAGGCTCGATATGAATAGTTGCCACCGCCACGGCATTTCTTCCCACGGGGTTGCGGTATGAACTGGGGCAGGACAGGGTTGCACGGTGGCGCAGTGGTTAGCACTGCGGCAGCACAGTTTACCCTTGGCCGGGGGATTGTGGGGATCGTGGGTTCGATCCCAGCCCCCGACCAACAGTGATCTGTGTGGAGTTTGCATGTTCTCCCCGTGTCGCGTGGGTTTACTCCGGGATTTCTCCGGTTTCCTCCCACATGCCAAAAACATGCATGTTAGGTTAATTGGCTGTTCTAAATTGTCCCTAGATATCTGTTTCCTATAGGCCCTTAGAATAGAGGGTTAGTAATAATGAAAGCGCTTTGAGTGGTCTTTGTGACTAGAAAAGCGCTATATAAGTGCAGGTTAGTTAGTTAGTTAGTTAGGAAACCGACCCGCGGAGGAGACTGACTGTGGCTTTAGGGGTCCATGCAGGTGACGGTGGACCAATGAGCACACACTGTGTGCAGATAGTGCTTCTGGGAGTTGCAGTTTCATAGTCTCACATTACAGATAGGTTTTATTACCTCCGCCAAGGAGGTAATGTTTTTACCGGGGTCTGTCTGTCTGTCTGTCTGTTACCAACATAACTCAAGAAGCTATGAACGGATTTTGATTAAATTTTCAGGAAAGGTGTGTAATGGCACGGGGAACAGATGATTAGATTTTGGTGATGATCTGAGAGTGCATACCTCCACCAAGGGCTTTGTTTGTATTTGTGCAGCAGGATTACACAAAAACTACTGGATGGATTTGGATGAAATTTTCACCAGAGGTGGTTCTTGGGCTAGAGAGGAACCCATTATATTTTGGTGATGATCTGAGAATGCATACCTCAGCCAAGGCTCTTATCTTCTCACAGTGTGTTAGCAACAATACTCCAAAACTGATGGACAGACTTTGATGCCATTTTCACCACAAGTGGCTATAGGCCTACACACAAACCCATTACATTTTGGAGGTGATCCATGACAAATGGAAGGAGCCTTGGCAGAGGTATGCGCTCTATGAGTGCTTTTCTAGTTTTAGATGCCGTCTAAGGAAACTACAACCCGCCAAGCCCTGCACATCAGAGTCTCCAAAACACCAGAAAAGTCTCTGATAACACCAGGAAAAGTCGCTAGATTTGTTGCTAGTCGCGTTTGACAAAAAAAAGTCACAAGAGGGTTTGAAAAGTCACCAGATTTAGCTAGAAAGTCGCCAAGTTGGCAACACTAGTACTCTGAATGCACCATCTCAATTATTGTGAGACTGAGGGCTGTGTTTGGAATGTTCACTCACTCACTCCCTCCCTTCTCGCTATATAGTGAATTTTAGATACAGTGGACTATACAGTAAACTCAATGTAACAATAAAATTAACAGCTTTCGGACACTACTGGGCTTGTTTTTGCAGCACATGATGATGCCATTATGGTGAGACAATAAAATGTAACAGACTAACGGTGGTAAAAAAAGAATACCTGCATGTAATTTGTAGTAAATATGTATTAAATCAAATCGTTTTTGCTGAATTAATAAATATAAATACCTTAAGGTAGTCTGGTCCTGGGTGATGGGTCAGACTAAGAACCATCCAACAGACTCATGATGAATGTTAGAACAAGGATTCAGTGTACCCCACTCGTTATTGGGTTACCGGGGCCCCACCCTGGAGCCAGGTCTGGGTGAGGGGCTCGATGACTGGCACTTGGTGGCTGGGTTTCTGCCCATGGGACCCGGCCAGGCTCAGCTCGAAGGAGTTACATGGGTCCACCCTCCAGTGGGCTCACCACCTGCAGGAGAGACCATGGGGGCCCAGTGCTATGTGGCTCAGGTGGCGGTCGAAGGAAGAGACCTTGACTGTCTGATCCCAGGCTTCCTAAACTGGCTTTTGGGACGTGGAATGTCTCTGGTGGGGAAGGAGCCTGAGCTAGTGCATGAAGCTGAGAGATACCGGCTAGACATAGTTGGCCTCACCTCAACACACACCTCTGGTTCTGGAACCAGTCTCCTGGAGAGGGGCTGGAGCTTGGCCTACTCTGGAGTTGCCCCGGGGGAGAGGCGATTAGCAGGGGTGGGTATTCTAATATCCTCCCACCTTGCTGCCTCTATATTGGAGTTTTCCCCAGTGAATGAAAGGGTTGTTTCCCTGTGCCTTTGGGTTGGGAAACAGGTCCTGACCATCATTTGTGCCTATGCACCAAGAGATGGTTCAGAGTACCCACCCTTTTTGGAGTCTCTGACTGGGGTGCTGGAGGGTGCTCCTCTTGGAGACTCCATTGTCCTACTGGGGGACTTCATTGCACATGTGGACAAGGACAGTGAAACCTGGAGGGGGATGATTGGGAGGAATGTCCTGCCCAATCTGAATCTGAGTGGTGTTCAGTTATTGGACTTCTGTGCTAACCACAGTTTGTCCATAACAAACATCATGTTCAAGCATAAGGGTGTCCATATGTGCACCTGGCACCAGGACACCCTAGGTCGCAATTCGATGATCGATTTTGTTATTGTGTCATCAGACCTGCAACCGTATGTCTTGGACACTTGGGTAAAGAGAGGTGCAGAGCTGTCTACTGATCACCACCTGGTGGTGAGTTGGATCCAATGGCAGGGGAGGATGCCATTCAGACCCGGTAAACCCCAATATATAGTGAGGGTGTGCTGGGAATGTCTGGCTGAGCCCTCTGTCCAGGAGGTCTTCAACTCCCACCTCCGGAAGAACTTTGACCACATTCCAAGGGAGTCTGGAGACATGGAGTCTGAATCAGAATCAGAATCAGAATAAACTTTATTGCCAAGCATGTAAAAAACACACGAGGAACTTGACTTGACATTGGTGCGCATGCGCGCGACACAACGACACGGCAGCCATAATAGGCGCCTCATCAAACAGAGATAGATAAGAAAGGGAGGGGAAGGGAGGGAACGACACAAGGGGGGAGGAGAAAAAAAACTTCGTTATCATAATACAGCTTATTTTTAAGCAGATTATGATTACAATGAAAAAAAATCTCTCAATAGCACAGAGCAACAACTCAGAATTTCACAAGACACAAGAGAGCAGTGTACAGTATATCTTTAATCAGTTCATGAATCAATCTGTGTGCGGTGTTGAGCAGTGTTGATGATAATAAGAGAGACCCAAGGACCCTTGGCAGAAGATGTTTTGTCTGTCTGGCGCCCAGTCTTATCTGGCACTGCAGCTGGCTGTCCAAGGCCTTGTGCTCATGATTTTGAAAAAACACAGTCTGCAGACAGCCAGGAGGAATTTCCATGGGGAATAATAATGCCAAATAGGACTGATCACAGAGGAGACTTGTATTTCTTCTGTAGATTCAGTACATTAATCCTTCCTTGCGCAGCTTTGAATTCGTCGTGGAAAGACCTGAGCGAACCCATGATGTAATCCACCTTACGAGACAGTTCTCCAGTAGTCGCTATCAGGGTCTTCTCCAGTTCCTCAATTTGTTGGATGCACCTCGCCTGGCCAGCATTTTGATAGGTTGAATCCATCTTCAGCAATTTACGGTAAACCAAGACAATTCCCGTCCCAATCAGAATTATCCCAATCACCAAGATTACGAAGATAAACAAATCTTCAATATCTTCGATAGAGAGATTAGAGAGACACAGCATTTTCCAATTACCTGTGTCACATAGATAGCCCACTGGAGCCGTTCCAGCGGGGCAGACAGCTTCCCCCGGAGCACTTTTCCTTGTTGAAAAAAATAGTGTCAATTGTGTTCAAAGCCCAGCTTATTAACTCCATAATTTCTTTTCGGCGGTCGCAGTTAGACGCAGACAGACAACAGCAAGCTGGGATCCAGTAGTAGGAGGGGAGGAAAAAGTCAGCAGGAGAGAAGAAAAAAGCGTCTGCTCTCTTGGGAGGGCGGAAGTGAATCCGGGCGGAAGTGAATGGGCCATGTTCTCCACCTCCATTGTTGAAGCAGCTGCCCAGAGCTGTGGCCGCAAGGTTGTCAGTGCATCTTGTGATAGCAACCCCCGAACCAAGTGGTGGACACCAGTGGTGAAGGGGGCCATTAAGCTGAAGAAGGAGTCCTATCAAGCCTGGTTGGCTTGTGGGACTCCTGAAGCAGCTGAGGTGTACTGGCAGGCCAAGTGGAGTGCAGCTCAAGTGGTTGCTGAAGCAAAACCTCGGGTGTGGGAGGAGTTCGTTGAGGCCATGGAATAAGACTTTTGGTCGGCCTCGAAGAGATTCTGGCAAACTGTCCGGTGGCTCAGGAGGGGGAAGCAGCTCCCTGTCCGCACTGTGTATCGTGCGGATGGGGCGCTGCTGACTTCGACTGGGGATATCTTTGGGTGGTGGAAGGAATACTTTGAGGATCTCCTCAATCCCACTGACACGCCTTCCACAGAGGAAGCACGGCCTGTGGACGAGGGGGATGATATGCCCATCATGGGGGCTGAGGTTGTCAAGGTGGTTAAAAAGCTACTTGGTGGCCAGGCCCCGGTGGTGAACGAGATTCGCCCTGAGTACCCCAAGGCCCTGGATGTTGTAGGGCTGTCATGGTTGACACACCTCTACAACAGTGTGTGGAGGTCAGAGACAGTGCCTTTGACATGGCAAACCGGGGTGGTGGTTCCTCTCTTTAAGAAAGGGGACCAGAGGATGTGTTCCAACTTTAGAGGGATCATACTCCTCAGCCTCCCTGGGAAGGTCTAGACCAAGGTACTGGAGAGGAGAGTCCGACCGTTTGTCGAACCTTGGATTCAGGAGGAGTAATGTGGTTTTCGTCCTGGCCGTGGCACACCGGACCAGCTCTTTACCCTCTCAAGAATCCTCGAGGGTTCGTGGGAGTTTGCCCAACCACTTTACATGTATTTTGTGGACTTGGAGAAGGCATTTAACCCCATCCCTCATGGTTTTTTGTGGGGGGTGCTTCAGGAGTATGGGTATCGGGCTCGTTGTTATGAGCTATCCCGTCTCTATGCAACTGTTGTGAGAGTTTGGTTCATATTGCCAACACTCGGTTGGACTCATTCCCAGGTGAGAGTTGGACTTCGCCAGGGCTGCCCTTTGACACTGATCATGTTCATAATTTTTATGGACAGGATTTCTAGGTGCAGACAGGGAACAGAGGGTGTCAGGCTTGGTGACCACAGGATCTCATCTCTGTTGTTTGTAGATGATGTTGTCCTGTTGGCTTCATCCAGCAATGACCTACAGGTCTTACTGGGATGATTTGCCACTGAGTGTGAAGCGGCTGGGATGAGAATCAGCACCTCCAAGTCTGAGTCCATGGTCCTCAGCTGGAAAAAGGTGGATTATTCTCTCCGGGTTGGGGACAAGCTCCTGCCCCAAGTGGAGGAGTTTAAGTATCTCGGGGTCTTCTTCACGAGTGAGAGGAGAATGGAGTGAGAGATTGACAGATGGATCGGGGCAGCATCTGCAGTGATAAGGACGTTGTACCGGTCTGTTGCGGTGAAGAGGGAGCTAAGCTCTAAGGCAAAGCTGCCGATTTACCAGTCAATCTATGTTCCTTCCCTCACCTATGGTCACGAGCTTTGGGTAATGACCGAAAGAATGAGATCGCGGATACAAACCGCTGAAATGAGCTCTCTTCATAGGATTACTGGACTCACCCTTAGAGATACTGTAGGGTGAGGAGCTCAGTCATCCAGGAGAGGCTCAGAGTAGAACCGCTGCTCTTCCACATTGAAAGGAGCCAGTTGAGGTGGTTTGGGCTTCTGATCAGGATGCCTCCTGGACACCTCCCACTTGAGGTGTTTTGGGCACATCCCACTGGGAGGAGACCCCGGGGTAGACCCAGGACTCGCTGGAGAGACTACATCTCCCAATTGGTCTGGGAACGCTTTGGTATCCCCTCTGAAGAGCTGGAGCAGGCGATTGGGGAGAAGGAAGTCTGGGCTTCTCTGCTTGAACTGCTGCCTCCGCGACCTGGACCTCCGGAAAAGTGGTAGAAGATGGATGGATGAACCTTAAGGTAATTTCAGTTGTGATGTGAAGCTCTTCTTTCACTGCTCCGTTAGCTGCGCATTGCATTATGGGATATATTGGCTAAGGTAGTGACAATGCATTGTACACTACTTTTCAAAATGCATTTGTGGGATATTTTGAGTGTACTGTAAAGTGAATGAAATTTTCAGTTAAAATTTCAAACAGCACAACAAAATGGCTGGTTCACTTTATGGTACACTATATGGAGAAGGAGTGAGAATTTCGAACACAGCACGAGAGTCTCAGGAAGTGCGATTAGACTGTTACTGCACTCTGTAATGGTGTCTGTGTGTTGAGCAAACAGGCTGTTCAATAAGGAAGCTTTTGAGAGTACTCTGAGTCACTTTTATTTAAGTTAGATGTCAGGAAGTCATTACATAGTGTCAGAAGTGGCCCTGGTGATGAGAACCGACGCCATCTTGAAGTTTAACCCTCCAGAAGAGTTCAAGTTTTCCAGCCCTGCGGAATGGCCAGAGTGGAAATAAAGATTTATGGTGTTCAGAACAACAACAACGTTGAACAAGGAGGATGGGGAAGTCCAGGTGTGTTCACTTATCTATGCCATGGGCAGCAAAACAGAAAAAACATTCAGCTTGAGTTTGTTGAGGAGGCACATAAGAGACTGTAACATCATTTTGAAAAAGTTTGCTGACTATTTTATTCAAAGACTAAACTTGATTCACAAGAGAGCCTGCTTTTATCAGCGAAGCCAGCTGGCCGGAGAGCAGAGGCCTACATAAGGAGGCTGTATGAGCTAGCAGACAAAAGACATGAACACATCCGTGATAGATGGGTGGTGGGGATTAGAGATAAAGTGTTATCCTAGAAGTTCCAGCTCACATCAGAACTGACACTAGCTCAAGTTATCCAGCAAGTACAGCAGAGCGAGGAGGCTGCAAAACAGATTAGCCTCAAGACCACCTGAGTCAAGCTAAAAAGATTCGTTAGAAATAGTTGTACACCGAATCACTCAGTGCTGGAACTCCAACAACTACCACTCACTGAACTGAGAGTCGGATGAACCGAGCAGGTAGGGTTCATTACTGCTCAGGAGGGTGATTCAGCTGGTGATCCCTGGCTTCCAGTACATTTCGGGTGAGTGATTCAGTACAGTACATTCACCCATAAAAACTAGTACACTCAGTCGAATCGTTCATGTATGTCACAGCACTAATGCAGACACAGCAGACTCAACAAGTAAGCAACATCACCAGCAGGGTTGAGAAACAAATGGGGGGAAAACAGACCCCAGTTTTAGTGAGTAGTTCAAACCTGTTGTTGGCATTAGCACTAAAGCTTTCTGCCGCTGCTGCAACGTGCAAATGTCTGCACAAATGTCACTGGATTGTGGTTCTCAGTAAAACTGAAACCGGTTTCTTCTTCAATAATCAGAGGCATTTTAGTAGTAGTTTAGGTGGATTGATTTTGATGTTTATTCCTAATGCATAAACAGAGTACTTCTCAAAAATATTCATGAGACAAGACCTTGATATATGATGATTCAACAGAAGTCATATAGAAGATAGTTAATTATGACTGATATTCTGAGCTGTTCAGTGCAGACCAGGGGCTCATCCTGTCCTCCACACAGGTAGAGGCACTGGTCTGCAAGAGACACTTTTTTCAACTGATTTGTTAGATTATTTAAAGGTAAAATGTGTTATAGGCAGTAATATGCACGATCTGTGATAATGTGTTACTGAAGCAGATGGTCCTGAGCCACGTCAGAATGAAAACTGGGTGTGTGTTATAATTTTCCTCAAAATAAGATAATTTTAAGCCACTGGTATGATACTTCCCATCTGGCAACACTGATGGGCAGGAACGCCACTATAAAGAGGATACAACAAGGGTTGTATCCTCTTTATAGTTTGGTTCCTTTGGTGCCATCTGAATGCGTGTTCGAACTCTGGTGCGCACCAAACAAGCAAAATCTGGTCCACCTGAAAATGGGGGTCTCGGTTCACTTGTAAACAAATTCTGGTGTGCTTTACTTGCAGTGTGAATGCAAACAGACTATCCAGCAGACCAAAGGGCGTAAGTGCCCCTCGGCATTTGTGTAACCATAGCAACACATAGTCTGAGGACAGGAAGTGACGTTTACTATAGCACATTTTGGGTAGAAAATAACAATAAAGACAACCACACAGATCCAAGAAATCCTTTTACTCGAGAAAGCCAAGGAGAAAAGTTAAAAAGTGGCTCGTTTGTGGTGGACAAAAAACCTGGCTGAAGGGAATGGATTTCCGTTTTCGGTCCTGGCCAATCGATGAGCCAGATTTTTTTTCTTCACCGAGATTTCTTCTTCCTTTTTAGTGGGGGTTTCGACTACAGCGCCCCAAAACAAGCAGTTGCTGTAACTGCGTGATGTTGTCTAGGCAGTTTGGTTCGCTGCAGTGTGAATGCAAACCAAACCAAACGAAGGTGTGAAAATCCTCGGCATTCCCCACCCAGTCAAACTGAGACCACTGTGTGGTATATGGGAAATGGCACTTTATTGTGAAGTGCAGTATGGTGACGTGCACTTCCTGTCACGTCACTGCACTGCCCTATATAAGGGATGGACAGCCATGTTGTGGTCGCTTATGTCAGATGCCAATGCTGGTGCCTGCTGTGTACTGCTCTGTATATAGTTCATCAATAAAGCTGTGTTCACCAACTTCTTCTTGCCTCATTCATCACCCAGGTATTTCCATACATGACATTTGGCGACTGAGGATTAACGTATGGAGGCGTGCATTACACCACTCCATCCCTTCCACAAGCTCCCGGGCGAACCACCAGTTTTATGGCTGCATTGGGTGGAGACCTATCAAATGTACATTACGGAGCTGGACCTCGGGAAACTTGATAAGGTGAGGGCTGGCGCAGTGAACTCGTATGAGGAAGTTGTGGAGCTGCTAGCTAAACATTTCTCCCACCCTAGACAATGTGACTGTTTGGAGAATTTGCGTTCACTGGAGATGCCAGTGTGTAGGTGAGCCTATCCGCCAGTATGTCATTGACTTTAAGCAGCTAGCAAGCAAGTGTCGTTTTGGACCATTTGAAGACGAGATGGTACGCGACCAACTAGCAGAGCACACATGCAATGCTGAGCTGCGTGCTAGGATATTAGTGGCGACTAATGACTTGATGTTAGCTGAAGCAGTTGAGCTAGCTTTCCGGTTGGAAGCTGTTTGATAAGCTAGCTGTGGAGCTAAATTGGCAACAGCCACAGAAGCTGCCTGCCTCAGTTAGTGTTGTGGACCCTGATAATGAGGATAGCTTGGATGAAGATTATTGGGAAATCAATGCTGCCAGCTGAAGGTCTGCCCCGGGAAACTCTCTTTGCAAGGTTTGTGGGTCTGTGACACACCGCCATAAAGTGAAGAAATGCCTGGCAAGAGGAAAATGTTGTAGTGGATGTGGATGCTTGAATCACTACACCAGGGTGTGCCGTTTGTCTTACCCGGGGAACCCAAGGGAGAAATCACCCCACCCGCCCCCAACAGACACTGGGAGCAAACGGTATGAAGAGCTAACGGACACCCTCGCTTTCAAGTCGACCGGTTCTCACCCAGTGTCGGTACCCATGCCAATGAGAGACACCATGCTAGCCCCAGATGCCCCCGGTACTTGCCCACAGTTGAGTGGGGGGTCTGCAGCTACAATGGTGAACACTACAACATTTATAGAAGAGGACGGGGCCAGACCGACGAGCATGGAGTTACCACATGCTCAGCAGCAGCACATCAGGCCAAGTAAAATTCCACTCCGGGTTATGGACTTGATTTGGGTTCGGGATGAAGGATGGCCACAGTGAAGATGGGCCAAATGACAGCAAGCAAAACATTGAGGGTGTCTGCGCATAGTGGCCAAGCTGGGCGCAGTGTGCTTTGGGTTGTCCGACGGCTCGTCGAGACATGCCAATCAGCTTCGGCGTGTCTGGGAAGACGCTCCAGGTGGTGAGGTTGGACGGGAGTCGGTTATGGCAGTGTGGGATCCAGGTTCCGTCATCCAGAAGATCAGCCATCCCTCCGGGGGTCTGCGGTCTCCAGGGGCATGCCTGCTGAGGGGCTGCCCTGGACCCCCCATGCAAGTTCCAATTTTTTTCACCCAAATGACTAGTTCTTATACAGTATTTTGCATGCATGTTATGTTATGGGGTTTTATATATGTGTGTGTGTGTGTGTGTGTGTGTGTGTATACAGTATATACACAGTATATACACACATATACATATGTGCTTTTGTGTTTGTGTTTTAGTTTAGGAGTACGATATTTTTAGTTTGAAATAAAGACTTTTAGTTTAATTGGGTGACAGAATAATTCACCCCGCCGTGCGGGCTGTATGGTAGTCCACCCGTCAGCCCTATTTTAGGTTATGTTGAGTGAGTGTGATTGGCCAATTTAGTACATTAGTTCCCATTATTTTAGAGTGTGATTCGGATTGCAAATCGACGGGGGGTTCAATTGTGTGTGTGGTTTTGGAATTTTCTAAAAGGGGGGGGGTTTGATATTATATATTGAAATGGCACTTTATTGTGAAGAGCAGTGTGGTAATGTGCACTTCCCGTCATGCCACCGCACTGCCCATATATAAGGGATGGGTGCCATCTTACGGCCTCTTTGCCGGATGCCCATTGGTGGTGCATGCTGTGTGCTGTCCTGTAAATAATTCTTAATAAAGCTGTGTTCGCCAACTCCATCCTGCCTCATCCTTCACCCAGGTATTTCCCATACATAACACTACAACTGCAAAATTCCCTCATAAGTGTCATGTAATTTACTTTACCAAAGAGGGGCCTCAAATTTAAATTTCATTGAAGGCCACATGAAGCTTTGGGCCAGCCCTGAGCCAGAGAGCACATAAAAGTAGTCATCTCAAGTAAAAGTATTGTTACTTTATGGCACTACTTATTCAAGTGCAAGACTGTCACTGATATAAATCAATAAATAAAACACTTAAGTTTTATTACATTCTCTGCGAATTAAAGATGTAGTCAAATGTAGAAACTAATGTTTGAATTTTTTATATGATTTTGGCGCAAAAGTCACATTGGTTTTTAATATTTAAATCAGCTGAATAATGCCAGTGTTTTTTTTTTATTTCAGGATTTACTTTTGCACTGACAAGCACCTCTAATAATGAAATAACGGTTATGAAGTCAGAACTAGTGTTAAATTACAGAAGACACTGAATGGCATCATGTAATCTATTAACAATAATAAAGGGGCATGTTTTCCTTTAGAAATCTGGATAGCTATCTTAATAAATATGACCTTTAGGAGACCATTTTGAAATAGTCCTGTTTGATGATCATTTGTTTCAAAATTGATCATAAATATTTTCTTAACATTGATATGTTCTCAGCATCCATGCTAACTACTGCCTAATGAATGACTGCCTGAAAGTTTGAATTCAGCCTCCAGTCCTGTTGTTAGAAAGCATTTGTTGTGTTTCTCTGCCATTACTGTTGACAAGTTAACAGCTGACTGCTGAACGCCTGAGCTGTGTGTCTCTGCAATGCATGCAATGTCACCTAGTGGTGAGGCTACGGTCACACTGCAGGTTTTAATGCTCAATTCCGATTTTTTTTTTTTTTTTTGCACAAATGTGACCCATATCTGATTTTGTTAATGACCGTCTGAACAGCACATATCTGATTTTTTCCACACCAGAGCCAGGACACTTTCATATGTGGTATCTGATATTTTCCAAAGCGACCTCAGTCTGAACGGTCACGTCGCATTTCATCCCACTTTTTCCTCACTGAAGTGACACAGATGCTACAGTTCTGCGGTGGAGGATGCAGCAAGCACGGCAGACACAGCTGATTTGTGCTCTCTTTTTAATCAATCTTCTTCCCTTTATCACTGGATTGTAATTTTTTCAGCTCCAACTGCACAATAACTTCAAAATTACGGGGAAGGGTTCCGGGACCGGAACCGCCAGACAAGCAAGCGCACTAACGGCACAGTTACTGGACGCTGCAAATTCCTTTTCCCCTGTAAACGGCGTACCGTGAGTCCTGGCTGCTGTAATATCTAAAATGAATAGTTAACCCGGACATGACTGTGGAGCAGAATGGCCAGATAGGGCGACACACAGGAGCGGGGAGTCTGACGGCTCCTCCTTCCTGCAGCAGCACCGGTGTTACACCGTGTAGTTGGGCAAGAGCCACTGACGACATCAGTGGGCGAGAGCCTGTTGTCATCGCGAGGATTATTTATTATTAACGTTATTTATATAGGTAATCTCACTGAGACACGGGGTCTCATTTTAAAGAGAGCCGTTTAATCAATCATTTCTGTTAAAGCAGAGCTGATCACAGCGGTCATCTGGTGTGTAGAGGAAGGGAGCTGGTCTCATATTTATGATTTTAACATTTTATTTTACTGCGCTGTATCAAGGTGAAGGAGTTCTGTCCCCCAAACACAATCCTGTGTTTGACGTTACGTTTTCTTCTGCGCATGCGGGTCACTTCACAGCTGTAGATCCTTCACTCGCTCTCCGTCATTTAGCAGACATAACATTTGGCGACGAGGAGCACAGTGGGTGCGTGCTGGTTTGAGCAGTGGCTGTGGCCGTTTCTAGAGAGCCCGGGTGAGCCGTTGATTTCGTGGCCGCAGTGGAGATGGGAATTCGAGGGGTACGTCGCCTCGCTGGGTTTCCCTCGGCTTGACGGGAGACAGTGGCGGGCCCTCCTGGTCTGTAACCTCGGCACGGAGGGCCGAAGGATTCTCGACTCGCTGGGCACGAGTGAGAGCTACGTGGAGGCTGTCGGGCTCATGGAGGTGCACTTCGTGGAGTGGACAAGGGCTACAGAGTTGTGGGCAAAGAGGCTGGTGGCGTTGGACGCGCCGGAGCTAGTTAGCTTGGGAGAGCTAACGGCTCAGTCGGAGCCTATGGACAGGCTAGCTGACAAGCTAGTTTCGCACCAAAACGAGGCTAATGGCGTGAAACTGGGCCTCAAGGCAGAACCGGGGCCACGTGTGGAGGAGCCCCTGGCCATTGACACGGTAGCGGCACAGAGGAGCACCGGGACCGGGGGTGCTGGGAATGACAACCGGGAGCTGGTGTCGGAGGACGTGTCCGGTGAGGGTGACGTCGAGAGCCCCGGAGAGGTGATGCAGCAGGACAGAGAGGCGACGCAGCAGGAGTTGGCCCCACTGTTGGAAGCTGTACAGCGGGCGAGCGGGACAGTGCAGGCTGAGGACTTCGGGGAAGAGCCGCAGCTGGTCATGATGGCGGCGCAGCGGAGCACCGGGACTGAGAGCGCTGGATGCAGCAGCGAGGAGCCCGGGTCAGTGAACGAGCCCGGCAAAGGTGATGGTGTGGGCCCCGGAGGTGAGCGTCAGCAGCCGCAGGACACGGTGGCAGCGAGCGACACCAACGAGTTGGTTTCGGTGGTCCCCAGAGCACGACCATGGGAGTTCAGAGTGTTAAAGGCTGGAAGAAAAGAGAGCAGAGAGGGACATTTTGGCACGGTTTTGCTGAGCGCCAAACACCATCGTCAGAGCGAGAGTTTGGACCGGGTCGGCGGGACGGTGCGACGCAGGATGAGGGTCCAAAGACGACGTGGCGGGCACGGGAGACCGGATCAGGTTTCCCAGCAGGTCGATGGTTGGGTTCGGCTCAGGGAGAAGAAGCCAGTTTGGAGAGGTGGAGACAGGCTGGCCAGAAGGGGGTGTTTCGACCCTGGGGGGCGGCGGCCAGGCTTGGGGATGTCTTGGGGGTGCCCAGGCCCTCCGTGGCTGCTATGTGAATGGTGGCTGCCCAGAGACTATGGTGTCACTTGACAATTCTTTTGTGTAAATAATGAAGTGTATATACACACGTGGACAAAATTGTTGGTACCCCTCTGTTAATGAAAGAAAAACCCACAATGGTCACAGAAATAACTTGAATCTGACAAAGTGGTAATAAATAAAAATTCTATGAAAATTAACCAATGAAAATCAGACAATGCTTTTGAATTGTGGTTCAGGAGAATTATTTTAAAAAACAAACTCATGAAACAGGCCTGGACAAAAATTTAGATTTAGATTTAGTATACTTTATTGATCCCCAGAGGGGAAATTGAGGGTATCCACCACCTGGATGGATGAGCAGCCACGCTACGGCGCTATCCCTTAACCATTCACACACACACACTCACACCTAGGGCCACTTTAGAGTCTCCAATTAACCTAACCTGCATGTTTTTGGCATGTGGGAGGAAACCGGAGAAATCCCGGAGTAAACCCACGCAAACACGGGGAGAACATGATGAAAAATGATGGTACCCCTAGAAAAGATTGAAAATAATGTGATCATAGGGACATGTTCAACCAAGATGTGTCCTCTAATTAACATCACAGGTGTCTACAAACTTGTAATCAGTCAGTCGGCCTATTTAAAGGGTGACAAGTAGTCACTGTGCTGTTTGGTGACATGGTGTGTACCACACTAAACATGGACCAGAGGAAGCAAAGGAGAGAGTTGTCTCAGGAGATTAGAAAGAAAATTATAGACAAGCATGCTAAAGGTAAAGGCTATAAGACCATCTCCAAGCAGCTTGATGTTCCTGTGACTACAGTTGCACATATTATTCAGAAATTTGACTGTAGCCAACTCCCTGGACGTGGCCGCAGGAGGAAACTTGATGAAAAATGGAAGAGACGGATAATACGAATGGTAACAAAAGAGCCCAGAACAGCCTCTAAACACATTCATGGTGAACTCCAAGGTCAAGGTACATCAGTGTCAGATCGCACCATCCGTTGTTGTTTGAGCCAAAGTTGACTTCATGGGAGACAACCAAGGAGGACACCACTGTTGAAAACAAATCATAAAAAAGCCAGACTGGAATCTGCCAAACTGCATGTTGACAAGCCACAAAGCTTCTGGGAGAATGTCCTATGGACAGACGAGACAAAACTGGAACTTTTTGGCAAGGCACATCAGCGCTATGTTCACAGACGCAAAAATGAAGCATACCAAGAAAAGAACACTGTCCCTACTGTGAAACATGGAGGAGGTTCTGTTATGTTCTGGGGCTGCTTTGCTGTATCTGGCACAAGGTGTCTTGAATCTGTGCAGGGTACAATGAAATCTCAAGACTATCAAGGTATTCTAGAGAGAAATGTGCTGCCCAGTGTCAGACAGCTTGGTCTCAGTTGCAGGTCATGGGTCTTGCAACAGGATAATGACCCAAAACACACAGCTAAAAACACCCAAGAATGGCTAAGAGCGAAACATTGGACTATTCTAAAGTGGCCTTCTATGAGCCCTGATCTAAATCCTATTGAACATCTGTGGAAGGAGCTGAAACATGCCGTCTGGAGTAGGCACCCTTCAAACCTGAGACAACTGGAGCAGTTTGCTCATGAGGAGTGGGCCAAAATACCTGCTGAGAGGTGCAGAAGTCTCATTGACAGTTACAGAAATCGTTTGATTGCAGCGATTTCCTCAAAAGGTTGTGCAACAAAATGTTAAGGGTACCATCATTTTTGTCCAGGCCTGTTTCATAAGTTTGTTTTTTAAAATAATTCTGTTGAACCACAATTCAAAAGCATTGCCTGATTTTCATTGGTTAATTTTCATAGAATTTTGATTTATTACCACTTTTGTCAGATTCAAGTTATTTCTGTGACCACTGTGGGTTTTTCTTTCATCAACAGAGGGGTACCAACAATTTTGTCCACAGCTGTACATGTGTATATTTGATGCTGGTGTGCATGTGAGTGAGTGAGAATATGGGATTAATTTTACTTTTCAGAGACAAGGTCCAGTTTGGTTGTTTTGTGTGAAAGGTTGTTTTATTACTATGTGTTCCCCTCCTTGTTCTTAGTGTGTGAGTCGGGTTACCAGATTTGGGTGGGTTTCCTGTGTGCTTGATTTTTTTTTTTGAGGGGGGAGGGAATGCGGTGTATGAATATGTGTGTCTGGGATGCTGTGCCCACCCACAGGGTGACGTCAGGCGGGCACGGCCCATTCTGTATATAAACTCAAGTTCATAATAAAGTTAGTGAGTTGCTGCATGAAGACTCACCTCGCTGTCCGTCATTTATCAGACATAACAGTACCTCGTAGACAATAGCCAGGGTTACATGTGCAAAATTTCTTCAATCTGATTACAGGTCAGATCAAAACTTTACTGTTTACATGGATCCTGAAAAAGTTGATCCGATTAGGACGTGCGTTTCCATGTCACACGTTTGAACAGACTAAATCATTCTGACATGCGCACAATTATCTGACATTCCGGAAATAGTAGAAGAAGAAGCAACTTCCGATGTAAACAAACCCCACTTCGTGTCTTTCTGTTTTAGAAATGGACCTGTATTGTGTTATTCAGACTGTACTTTTGCTTCTGCTGGTCTCCGTAATGAAGCTACAAGCCCAGCAGTACATATTTCTACATATGACGAACAGAGGGAGACAGCAGGATGACACAGACCAGATTTGTTTTACTCTCGCCATGTCTTCCGCTAGCTGCTGTAAAGGCGGAAATATGTCACCTCGACGTGTAGCTGACGTACAGACATGCGCAGTAAACATATTTTCTACCCAAACTTCGGAATAAGTGTTTATATTTAAAGTTTATATTTTAAGTGTTTATATATTTATAAAAAAAAACCTACTGTCGCGTCTCCTAATTAAAATACAATACTAAAATAATCCCCAAACTATTAACATAGAACAAATGAACAATAATAATATGCCCATGACTCGGTGAGGATGACCCATGACCCCCCCGCCAGACCTTCACCACCAGTCCACCACTGGCGGCAGTCCGCTTCCCGGACCATTGCTGGTCAACTCCCCCTCAGAGCATCTCCTCCTCCACAGCTCCGAACGCTCCAACCGTCTGGAGACGTGCTCACTTGTCTTCTTTGGAGTGCACTGTAACTCACTGGGATGGCACCACGTGCTATCCGACAGCAGCAGGTATCGATCGTGCCACTCACCATTCACCTGCAGCCAACCCTGGTACCACTCCATGCCCTGCTTCTGTCTCATCTGCCTGGACCTCGCCTCCACCCGAGCCCAAACCCAGTCTGTGGGGCCTTGCACAGCCTGCGGTGTCTCCGCCTGGCACCCACACTTCCAGTGCCACTCGGTCTTGCCCCGATAGCTTGTCGATTCGCTGCTGACCCCGCCCTGTGGTCCTGTGTTTACCAGTCCTCCACGGCCGTGCTCCTGGAACATCTGAGACCATCGTTTGGGCCGTGCTCATCGCCATAGGCCCTCTCCCATGCCGCCCAGGGCCCACATCCAGGGCAGCTTGGACACTGGCACTGGGGTCCTCTTGTGGGAACCCTGAGTGCGATGCAGCCTGTCTACTCTCCGGAGTGCCCAGCAATGGTTCATCCCACACTGCTTCATCCTGGACCCTCGGAACCAGCCGATCCCACAGTCCACCACCTGACCACTTCTCACCAGTGCCAATCCTAATGGAGAATCCAAGGCCATAAAACAAGTTGCAGCCCATGATGTTAGAGTCGTAGGCTTTGACGATGAACTCCACAGCAGCCATCATTGCTCCCCCCGCCCAAGGGGTGGGTTCCAGACACCCGGGGGCAACATAAAGAAAAGAGGGCCTACCCACAAAAGAGACCCCCCCCCCCAACAACAAAAACAACCCACCCCAGGCAGGAGGAGGGGGAAACTAGGCACAGAGGGACTGAAACCAACCAGAAAACACTCATGACCCACAACACTGTACAACATGTGGCAGTACAGGACTCTAGGACCACTGGATAAGTAGATGATGCAGTTCGGGCAGCCTACCAGAGTCCCAAGACCACCCGATTACGTGGTGGAACATGTTCGGTGGCCATCCAGGGTTCTTGAGCCACTCAAGCAGACGGCGTAACCTGTCAGGTGGTCTTCCAAAGCTCCAAGACCACCGTAGCATGTGCTGGAGCAAATTGGGTGGCCTCCCCATGTTCCAGGACCACCCAAGCAGAAGGAGCAGTCCGTCTAGCTAGCGGCTAATGTTACTGCAACAGCAGATCAACCTGCCAGTGAGTACAGAAAGTGTCATCTTGTAGTATCATCCAGTGATGATCCAGTTGTAGTGTGGTGAATATAGAGGAAAAAACACAGAAAACAACAGTTTTGGTTTGGAATAATAAGCGACAAAACATATGTCTGCATTCTGTCAGGTGCTGTGTGTTATGTCAACAACATATAGGCCCTTTTCCACTGGAGTCAGTACAGGACGGGACGGTACAGTTCGGCCTGCTTTGTGTTTCCACTGCACTAGGTCCCACTTGAAGTGGGTGGGAATAGTTACACGGAGGCGGCGCAATTCTCTCCCTCCCGTTACGTAAAACAAGTGTAACTGGCGTAAAACAAGCGTAACATTACGCAAAACACAAGCTGGCAGGATACGAGGTGTCTGCGCTCTCTGGCTTTTTTGCCAGAATAAAGGCAAAAAAGGAGAAAAGAAGGCGAAGGCGGCGATACGACACACTCTGGAAAAGTACTGGAGCGTTTAGGAAACCATAGAGCAGTATAAAGGGGAAGACATTAGGATACGAACTACATCACGTATGACGGTAAGCTAATGATTGCTAATGCTACTTTGCTTTTAAGTCCACCGTACAACATTGTAATGTCAGCAAGTTATTGGTATTAGGTACTAAAATATGCATTATCTGTGTGTGTGTTTCAGATGGCTCTCATGTGGCAAAAATATCGCTTCAAACAGTCGGTCTGAGCGTTCAACACAGTGATGTCACCTCAGCTTCAGGAACGCGAAGTGGTTACAGAACTGCAGAATGTCTGTAGAAATGTTTAGCTTCCTGTGCAACAAATTGCTCTGATCTGTGTCAAAATCATGGAGAGACTGTTGAGACGTCATGGGATTTACCTGCTCCAGCCAGTGGTGTCGTGGCAAAACATGGATCAGCTAGGTGCCATATTGTAGTATATGAGCTGTAAAATACATATTTCAACAGGTAAACAGTACTGAGTTAGGCATAAGATATATTTAACAATTATGATGCATTTTAAGCCAAAACAAATGGATCTAGGATTAAAAATTAAAATAATGCAGTCACAAGGTTACATGGAGAAATACATGGATTAACTGGATTAACTCCGCACTGTGTTTTTATATATCTACATATTATTCCATCTAGCTACATTGCTCCGCACTGTGTGTGTTTATATACTTGCATATTTATTCCACCTAGCTGCAATGCTCCATACTGTGGGTGTTTATATATTTACATATTTATTCCATCTAGCTACAATGCTCTGCACTGTGTGTTCATATATTCATATATTTATTCCATCCAGCTACAATGCTCTGCACTGTGTGTCTGTGTGTGTGTATATATATATTTTATAGTAATATGTACATATGTATATTAGCTGCTCTTGCTTGCTTGTTTTTTCTTGCCTTCTGATTGTTGCTCTGAGTGTTGCTATCCCTGTGCTGTTGCAATCCTGGAATTTCCCCGTTGTGGGACTAATAAAGGCTTATCTTATCTTATCTTATCTTAAATATATCATATTGAGTATTGCTGACTACATGTAGATACTGTATAAATATATATTCTCTGCATCAACAGTTAACTATACATGTATTCATGTGGTGTTGCCCTGGGAATTTTGACAATAAACCTTTGTACTTTTGCAGATGTGTATCTACTTTTGTTTTATGTGTGAAGGTTACCACCAAGTGACATAAATTAGACCCTGCAGGTTCTCTCTTCTATCCCATTATTAGGAAAAACAGATGCTAATATGGCCCAGAATTCCTCCATATACTGGTACTATCACGAAAGTGTGCAGTGTCTTCTGCACTGGCACATCCAACAATACAGTCTTCAGCAAATAATTGTTTTGGTTATTTTTCTTAAAAATGAGCCATTATTTTCAAAGTCACTGATAAATGGTTCGTACTGTTGACTCTTCACACTGGTGTCTTAACTAAAATACACAAAAATAGAAAATCATGATGCACAAAATAGAAAATCATGATGCAAACACATAAATCACTAAATTGTTTATTACAATCAGCAGCAAATTCCAGATTATTTAGAATGTGCAAAATTCAAACTAAAAAAAAAAAAAAAAAAATTGTAATGGGTCACACATGCCAGCCACGCTGCCTCACTGAGCAGCAACTGGATCGGCCCCTCGTACTGGTCCCGGTTCAGCAGATCTCCAGCCTGCATCTCTGTAAATAATGAGGCAAGGTCCGGTTTGGGTGGATCGTTTTCCCCTTGCCTAGATGAAAGACAAAAATGGGTGGTGGATAATTAAAGCAAATTTAAAACATATTTGAGAAATGAATGAATGAATCTTTATTTCAGATAGATTAGATTAAAAGAAAAGAACAGAATAATATAATAAAGGGAAAAAAAATCCAACAAGGTCAAATTAAACAGTAACTCCTCTGTCACGGGCCGTGTGCTGACTCTGTCTGCACTCGGATTGTGTGGTAGTTCTCCGTTCTCTCCTCTGGTGCACCTCTTGGCCTCCCTTTTATTTTGACAGCGTCTCGGCAGTGCTTCTGGCTGTCAGAAGCCAAGCTCCGCGGGACGGCTGGATTCCAATCAGCTGATGACCTTTCATCAGCTGATCAATCTGTCTAGACCTATTTAAGGAAGCAGCTTCAGTCTCTCGGGGCTGCGACCTCATTTGTGTATGGATAACGCTGGTCTCCCCAACGTTAGGCTGGAGTCCCTACATCCTGGCCCCAGTCATCCTCCAATTCCACGCTACTCCCTGTAAGTTTATTCCTTAATCTGTGTGTATCGTCAGTGTGTCTTTGCCTTAGTCCTTATTTGTGTTTTGCCCCTCGTGGCTCATTATTTTGTACCTTTTGTCCTTGTTAAATAAATACGCAAACTCACTGGTCGCCTATAGCGTCTCATTAGCGGTCCATGAGGGCCGCACCATGACATCCTTGGATTATACAACATAAGTTATCCGAAATGGTGATGGCTGAAGCCACAGCTTATATTGCCCACCCATGTTCCATCTAAGAATTCAAAAATAAAATAAAGAGTGATTACAAATCAGAACAAAGCCAAGACAAAAAACTAAGCAACAGTACAACACAGACTGGATATGATAATTCTTATGTGATTTTACATGTCATCTTGTATATATGTTTGGAGTATTTCTTCCTTTAGTTTTTGTTTAAATTGTCCAAGCGTTGTACATGATTTTAATTCAGGTCCAAAAGCATTCCACCATCTGGCTCCTTGCACTGAAACAGTGTTGCTTGGTGGTAGTTCTCACTGAAGGTTTTTGAAATATACATGTTCCTCTGAAATGATATTGTTTCTCCCTTATTTGGAACAACTTTTGGATATTTGTGGGCAGTGATAGATTCTTCGCTTTAAACATTATTACTGCAGTTTTAAAATGAAACAGATCTTTCAACTCGAGAGCTTTTAATTTAAGAAAAAGTGGGTTTGTTGGTTCCCTGTAAGCAGCTTTGTTTATTATTCTGATAGCTCTCTTCTGAAGCATAAAGACTGGATATATCTGTTTTAAATGTATTTCCCCATACTTCAGTACAATATGTCATGTATGGGAGTATTAACCCCTTGCACTCTGGTCAATTTCCCTAAAAACGCCTACAAATAATGTACCCAAAGTAAATCAAAAGCTGTTCTTCAACCCTTTGCAGCATCTTCATGGAGTTGGTCTCATTTAAAAGAAAACACTTTGAATTTTTTGGCAAAACAGTC
Source organism: Pholidichthys leucotaenia (assembly GCA_020510985.1). Lineage (NCBI taxonomy): Eukaryota > Metazoa > Chordata > Actinopteri > Cichliformes > Pholidichthyidae > Pholidichthys > Pholidichthys leucotaenia. The sequence continues at coordinate 139,526,322 of CM035840.1, read as the reverse complement.
ATAATCTCTCTAAGTGCTCCTGCCACTGAGTAACAGTCATTTAAACATACTGAACTTGAAGAAAATAAAGTTCGCCTGGGTGTTTTTTTTAGCTACAAATGCTTGCAAATAACACACAGCTGTCATATAGGGGCTGGAAAATGCAACAGAAATGTAGAACCAAGTGTTATCCAGCTGAGGTCATAATTTTGTAACAATACCACAAAAAGTGATTATATTACACAGCTTTTTCCTCAGGTTGTTCCCAGGCGTTTTTGAACTGTGCCAAATTGTGCCAAATGGCACAGTTTGGAAAAATGTCTATAACTTTTGAATGATTCAATATAGAAGCTTGATCTTGGGCTCTAATGAAAGGTGACACTCAGGGCTGTGTGTGTGTGTGTGTGTGTGTGTGTGTGTGTGTGTGTGTGTGTGTGTGTGTGTGGGGGGGGGGTTGTTTATTCATTCATGAATGAATGAATGAACAAACAAGCCCCCCCCCACACAAAGAAGCATGCCACGTAAAAAATGTGTGGCTGTTTTTTTACAAGAAAAATCAAATCAAACTTTATTGTCATATTGCTGTACATACAACTGTAGTGCAGGCAAGATGAAATTGCGTTTCTATCGGCATCCATATAAATAGAAGCAGCATGATTTAAGACACACTCACACATAGCTTCACCCCCCACCCCCACCCCCCATCCATTCACACAACCCTGAGACATACTTGGGAAAAAACTAACCAACTATAATAAACAAATAATATACAAAATGTCCGTAGGTGCAGTAGTGTGTATGAGAGATTCCGGGTCAACTGTTCAGCATCCTGACAGCTTGTGGAAGGAAGCTGTTGATCAGTCTGGTGGTTCTTCCTCTGATGCTCCGGAATCGTTTACCAGATGGAAGAAGTTCAAAGTGTTTATGCAGAGGGTGAGAACGGTCCTTGACAATGTTCAGTGCCCTGCTCCTACAACGGCTCTGAAAAAGTTCTTGGACAGAGGGGAGGGAGACTCCAATTACCCTCTCAGCCCCCTTGACTATCCTCTGCAGGGCTTTTTTGTTTGACATACTGCAGCTGGAGTACCATGTAGCAATGCAGTACGTCAGAACACTCTCCGCCACACCCCTGTAGAAGGTCCTGAGGATGCAGATGGGGAGAGAGGCCTGTTTGAGTTTCCTCAAGAAGTGCAGTCTCTGCTGAGCCCGCTTCCTGATCCCCAAGGAATTCTTGCTCCAGGTCAGGTCCTACGAGATCTGCACTCCGAGGAACTTGATGTTCTCCACTCTCTCCACTAAACGGCCGCCAATGCTGAGGGGGACGTGCTCAGGCTGCGACCGCCGGAAGTCGATAATCATCTCCTTCATTTTGTCCACGTTGAGCACCAGACTGTTCTCCCTGCACCAGCCCTCCAGGTCTCACTTCTTCCCTGTACATTGATTCCTCATCCCTCTGAATAAGTCCCACCACCGTGGTGTCATCTGCAAACTTAATAATCTGGTTCCCCTCGTGTCTGGATACACAGTCATGTGTTAGAAGTGTAAACAACAGTGGACTGAGTACACAGCCTTGAGGGGATCCGGTGCTCAGCGTGACAGAGTTGGAGATGTTGTTTCCAACCCGGACAGACTGAGGTCTCTCAGTCAGGAAATCCAGGGTCCAGAGACATGTGGCGGTGTTCAGACCGAGAAGGAGTAATTTCTCCATCAGTCTCTGGGGAATAATGGTGTTGAATGCTGAACTGAAATCAATGTACAGGAGTCTGGCGTAGGTGTCTTTCTGGTCCAGGTGGGTGATGACAGAGTGTAGGGTGGTGACTATAGCATCCTCCGTGGAGCGGTTTGAACAATATGCAAACTGGAGTGGGTCGTGTGATGTACGGAGGCAGGCTGTAATGTGTGGTTTGATAAGCTGTTCAAAACACTTCATCACAATTGGTGTCAGTGCAACAGGACGATAGTCATTCAAACAGGACACAACTGGTTTCTTTGCCACCGGTACAATGATAGGTCTTGAAGCATCTGGGAACGATGGCCTGACTCAGGAAGATGTTATAAATGTCAGTCAGGACATCCGCCAACTCGCTCGCGCAGTCTCGGAGCACACGTCCCGGAATGTTGTCCGGACCTGCAGCTTTGCGTGGGTTGACTCTGGTTAGGGTCCTCCGTGTGTCCGCTGTGTTGATGGTAAAAGCTGGTCCGACCGATGGTGGGGGTGGGCCAGCCCTCCCTCTGATTGTTGAGTTTGATGCTTCAAAACGTGCAAAGAAGTTGTTAAGCCTGTCTGGAAGCGAAGCGTCGTCATCATCGACCCCCTGCCTAGACTTATAGCCAGTCAGTGTCCGAACTCCCTGCCACATCTGCTTGGTGTTCCTAGTGTCACAGAGGTGTCCCTGGATTTTGTCCGCATAGGCGCGCTTTGCCGCCTTAATTCCCTTTGAGAGCGCAGACCTGGCTGAGCGGAGGGCGATCCTGTCCTTCGCTCTGAAGGCTGCATCTCTGGCTGTAAGCAGCGAGCGCACCTCTGCAGTCATCCAGGGCTTATGGTTACCCCGCATAGTGATGGTCTTCACTGTAGCGACATCCTCTGTGCACTTCGTGATGTAGCTGGTGACCGTATCAGCATACTCCTCCACATCTGTCTTGTCTTCCTGGAAGGCTGCTATTTTGAAGACCTCCCAGTCTGTGTGCAGAAAACAGTCTTTCAGTGCAGAGGTTGCACTCTCCGGCCAAATTCTAATTTGTTTCACTGCTGGCCTGCTGTGCTTCAATAAAGGTTTGTAGGCAGGCAGCAGCATCACAGATATGTGATCAGAAAGGCCGAGATGGGGGCGGGGTATCGCCTTATATGCATCTGTGTTTGTGTACACTAAGTCCAACATATTCTCTCCTCTGGTCTTAAAGTCTACACATTGTTTAAACTTGGGGAGCACAGTCTTTAGGCTGGTGTGGTTAAAATCCCCCGCAACCACCACAAAACTGTCTGGGTGTGAAGTTTGGATTTCACTAATCGCATTTTGCAGTTCCCCAAGTACCTTCTTAGCATTAGCGCCCGGCGCTATGTAAACACCAGCTACAAACACGTTGCTGAATTCCCTCGGCAAATAATATGGCCGACAATTTATAATACAATTTACAATTTATATAAAAAATAACCTACAGTGCAATAAAAATTATACTAAAACATCTGCAATGTAGAGGATAACAACTCCCCCCCTGCTGCAGAGGAGTGACCGGACCGTGTGCCGCGGTCCGTCATGTGAGACACGGTCTGGTCCGTGCGCCGCCGTCCGTCATGTGGCGATGACACACAGTTGTACTAAAATATCTGCAATGTAGAGGATAACTCCCCCGCCTCCCCCGCTACAGACCACGGCGCACGGTTCGGTCTGTCATGTGGCGATGACGCACAGTTGTAATTTACCGATCGGTCAAAAGTCATTTTTATTCCTATTTTCAGTGATAAAAAATAATTTAGCTTATAACACTTACCTGTCCACAACAGCAGTGTCGCTGGCGAACATCTCTTCCTCATTGTCAGACAAACATGACGCTGGTCCGCTTGTTACGACTCGTGGTTCTGGTCACGCGATCCGGTCAAACCATGATTCCATTATTGCGGTTTTGTGCTTCCATGATTGCAGTGTTGGCAAACGATTTTTCAAAACAAATAAGAACAGTAGTAATAAAAAGACTGGCGAATGCTACCGTTACACACAGCGGCTTACACAAAACAGATTTTACGCACCGGACGCACGCTTTCAATCGTCGAACTTCTCTGCTTCAATTGGCTCGTTGTATTAGCAGCTGTTGGTAGGCGGGTCCTTCTTGCTAGGTTTTCAGTCATTGGTTCTTCAAGGTTTCAGAAACCCTATTCAAGGCTCTTATTAGTCGAATGAGAGGTCAATCAAATCTAAACCAATCAAAGCACTCCTTTGGCTTTCTGTTCGCGGCTGTGTCTGTAGTGGAAGAACGGAAATGCAGCCTTTTTTTTTTTTTTTCCAGTGTGCACTAGAACGCACAGTGTGCGTCCTAGTGTGCATGAGGGCGCACTAGGACGCAGAGACGTGACCGCCCGCGGTATCCCGGAGTGCAAGAGGTTAATGAATGATACAAAGTATATAGCGTGGGTTGATTCAGCAAATATTTCACTCTGTGTAGTATTGCAATTGATTTGCATATTTTACCTTTAATATAATTAATATGTGACTTGCAACACAGTTTATTATCAATTATTACGCCAAGGAATTTAATTTAGGATACCCTTTTAATCTCTACACCATTTACACTGAGTTTAGATACTGAGTTGTTGTTGTGATGTGAAATAACGTTATCAATAAAAGTTTAGCCACCGCTGTGTCGCCCTGGTTTCAAGTGTGGGTGGTGTTTTGTGCTTATATTGCTAAAATATAAAAGGAAGCACTACAATGGGTCTCAAATGTTTGTAATGTGTTCTTTTACTGGATGAGTTTAAAGATGCAACACTATAAACTACACATATAAATTAAATTCTAATGGTGACTGAACAACTCCCATTCCCCAAAGTGCAAGATACACTGTTATGACTATAACTCAAAGGAACACAGAAATAATCTGATAAAAAAATAAACAAGCGGTTTATTTTACTGTGGCTATTATTGGATATGTCATTCATTTTCAATTGCTCTGTAATTAATATTCACACAATCAAATAAATCTCAGTTCAGTCCCTTTCATATTAAGTGGAAATTGTGCTACTTTAAATTTGGCACTTTGCCTATACTTTAACTTAAAAAGCAAAAGATTTGACTACAAATAACAAGATGTGCAGCATACCAGTCAGAACACATTGCTTGCCGTGTCGTGCCAAATGCAGCCTGGTCCGACTCTACAATGAAAATACACACAACTTAAGTACATGCACAGCACGAAAGTGCAACATGTAAAAAAACCCCACCTTTTTAACCAGGATTACAACTAGCTTATTTTGTCAGATATTGTAAACACAAGCGCAAAATACAAGGACGGACGTCGCATTGATGGCTAATTAGCTAGCTCATCGTTTAAACACGATCAAGTTTTCGTCTGTCCAAAGTGAACTTTCCACTGCTGGGATAAATAACGTAAAATATACATATCACATCACTCACCGTCCTCTATATCCCAATATCATGGCTTCAACTGCTGAAGTTGGGTGCTCTCACAGCCGTACATTCAATTCAGTTCGGGCGGCTCCGTCTACTTCCCAGGGTGGCTTCGTCTACTTTCCAGGGTGGCTCCGTCTGCTTCCCTCTGGATTCTTTCATCAGCCGAAACTCAAAACTCTGCTGGATCGGGGTGTTGATTTCTGTGAAGCCATTCTATTGCTGTTGTTTATAATACCACTTGTTGGCTGGCTCACGGATGAATCGTTGCAAATGACGGATCTCGAGTGATTCTGGAAAGTCAGCGTTACGCCCAGTCTCATGATGTTACACCTGGACCAATCAGTGGCCTGTAGTGTTTTTATGTCACCGGGACGGTACGCTTGGAATCTCAATCGAGGGGTTCTGAAAAAAAGGAACAGCTTCAAAAAAAGATAACTGAAAGCAATTACGGTCCCTAATGGAAAAGCGGACAAACCATACCGTACCATACAAAACAGTACCATACTGACCCTAGTGGAAAAGGGCCTATACTCTCACAAGAATCAGGCTGGAGGTGCAGTTGAACGTAGCTTTATTAAATGAACCACAATAACACAGGTGCTCCGTTAAGACAGATGGTCAACAGCGAAAGAGAGAGTTTCTTCCGCATCTGCCCTTTATACCCCAGGGTGATGGCAGAACCGGAAATGCGGAGCCGTTACCCCCCAGTACCCAGTATCATATTTGATACATTGCACCCCCCCGTAGAAAAATGCAAAACACACAAATTAGGCCCTCCCAAATTTAAAACCCAACTCACACGCAAATAACAATAACACATATGCATATAGGCCTATCCATTCATACAACTTAACCAAACTAGAGGGGGCTAGGTAGACTGCTGACCCACCTCAACATGGCTAGATGGGTTATTCTGCTGTCTTTGACCCTTTAAAGTCTATAAAATAAAATCAGCTGTGTTCCTAACAATTAAAACAATCTCAGAACAATTCTATATATCTCTCTCTGGCATCCTCATCTCGAAGAGGTGATGGCTAGCGCGTCAAGGGTTGGAGCAGCGCATGGAATGACTATACAGCCCAATCCTTGAGTGGCAGTTTTTGGAGCAGTTGGCGTAGATCAGGGGTGTCCAATCATGTGCCATGGAGGGCCAAGACCCTGCAGGTTTTACCTCCAACCAGTGTCTTCAACAGCAGATTTCACTGAACTTCTTCCCACTGATTGCTGATCAGTGAAAACACCTGCTGAAGAGACTGGGTAGAAGAGAAAATCTGCAGGGTCTTGGCCCTCCATGGCACATGATTGGACACCCCTGGCGTAGATGAAGATTGAAGGTGCACGTGCTGATGCTGCACGTTCTTTCCTCGCCGCACGCTTTGTCGCCATCTGGACTCTCGTGTTCGCTTCCATCTTCAGAACACCCTCTTTGCCACTGTGGTGCCAGGTGGCTCGATCTTTGGCAATAACCTCCCAGTTATTAGTGTTGATCTGCACACACAGCATGTTGCGTTTGCAGACATCTTTAAAATGCAACAGCGGTCGGCCCACACGGGGGATGCCCACCCGCAATTCTCTGTAAAGGATTTCTCTCGGCAGATGGTCAGGCTTCATGCGGTGCACGTGGCCGAGCCACTGGAGTCGTCTCTGGCTGATAAATGCAGGGATGCTTGGCAAGTCAGTGCGCTCAAGGACCTCGGTGTTGGGGACTCTGTCCTGCCTCTTGATGTGCATAAGGCGCCAAAGACAGCAGAGGTGGAACCCGTTTAACCGCTTCTCCTGCCTGGCATAGGCTGTCCAGTACTCGCTGCCGTACAGGAGGGTGGACAGGATGCAAGCTTGGTATACGAGTATCTTGGTCTTCAAACTCAGCAGATTGTTGTTCCGCACACACTTGTTTAGTTTGGCCATGACAGTAGCTGCTTTGGCAATTCTGGAGCTGATCTCGGTGTCCAGCGAGAGCATGTTTGAAACAGCAGACCCGAGGTAGGTGAAAGTGTCCACAACCTCCAGCTGTGTGTTGTCAATGGTAATGACAGGAGAGGAGACAGCATCTTGTGCCATGATGTTGGTTTTCTTAAGGCTGATCATGAGCCCAAACTCCTTGCAGGCGTGGGACAGTTTGTCGACCAGGTGCTGCAGGTCCTCCTCACAGTGCAATGCTAGAGCAGCATCGTCTGCAAACAGCAGCTCACGTATGAGGACCTCGTAGACTTTGGTTTTAGCACGAAGTCTTGCGATATTGAGGAGATTTCCATCTGATCTCGTGCGGACGTAGACACCTTCAGGACAGTTGGTGAAGGTGTAGTGGAGAAGCATTGAGAAAAAAATCCCAAAGAGAGTCGGTGCTAGAACCCAACCCTGCTTCACTCCACTGCTGACTGGGAAGGCATCTGAGGTGGCTTCATCAAAGCAAACAGAACTATACATGTCCATGTGGAAGGAGGAGATGATTGCAAGGAGCTTTAGGGGACAATCAATCTTTCGCAGGATCTGGAAGAGCCCGCTTCAACTAACTAAGTCAAAGGCTTTGGTCAGGTCCACGAATGCAAGGAACAATGGCTGCTGCTGCTCTCGACACTTCTCCTGCAGCTGACGGAGGGAGAAGATCATATCCACTGTGGACCTTCCGGCTCTGAAGCCACACTGGGACTCAGGATAGACTCGCAAAGCGAGGCTCTGCAGGTGGAACAGGGTGACCCGGGCGAAGACTTTGCCAACTATGCTCAGAAGAAAGATGCCGCGGTAATTGTTGCAGTCAGTGCAGTCGCCTTTGTTCTTATACAGCGTGACTATGTTGGCATCTCTCATATCTTGGGGAATGTGATCTTGCTCCCAGCAAAGGCAGAGGAGATCATATAGTGGTTGTAAGATTGTCATGCACTGGCCCTCACGAGCCAGCATAAGACGCACAGAAGTCACCAGTGAGTTTTTCAGTGAAGAGGTGTTACCATAAGCTGCTGAGATAATGACAGAGTCTTCGCAGAACAGGAAGCATAGGGCTATACAGCACACTACAGGTCCAAAGCAGGAGACAGTCACATACAGTCAGGCAATAATAGCACTCGGGCTGCTAAAGCAGGGACTTACAGCACAAATAACACCGGAGGGAATAAGGCTAATACAGCTCACTTACTGTACCGGTGAAGACGGTCAAGCCCTAGGCAGCCGAGGTGTGAATTCAGTCCAGGCATCCGCAACGTGACAATGGGTGAACAAATTAGTGGTCAGGTTCGTGACCAGATGCGATCAGACACTGCTGCGTCTTAACGACGCCAGCACTCAGCTTAAATAGACCAGGTACTAATGACAAATGACACACAGCTGACCGACCGTTGACAGGCGGAAGCCCCACCGAGCACTTTCACAATAAGAGCCCGGAGAGGCCAGAATACCGCCCGCAGCTGTCAAGGCCGGCAGCGAGACATAACTTTAACCCGAGCGCGATCAGAACCGACGCTCGGGTCATAACAAAGATGGCTTTTTTCCCCATGTTTCAGAACTTCTGGGGGGATACCGTCTTTCCCTGGAGCCTTGCCACAGGCGAGGTAGTCAATGGCTTTGCTGAGCTATTCCAGCATGGGCATTTTGTCAAGCTCTTCCATGACTGGTAGGCCAGACAAGGCATCGAGGGCAACGTCTGTCACGATGTTCTGGGTCGAGTACAATTCAAGATAATGCTCAACCCAGCACTGAAGTTGCTTGCTCTTGTCGGTGATGGCTTTGCCTGTCTTGGCTTTGAGCGGTACTGTTTTGATGCTTGTGGGGCTGATAGCTGTTTTGATGCCCTCATACATTCGTTTGGCATATCTGCAATCGGCAGCTACCTGGATGTTGGTGCACAGGTTCTGCTAGTACTCACTGGTGCAACGGCGGGCAATCTGCTGTGCCTTGCTCCTTGCTGCTCGAAGGGCGTCACGTGTGCCAGGGCAAGGGTTCTGCTTGTGAGCCAGCAGTGCTTCTCTTTTGGCCTCTGACTGGCTGCATTTCATCCCAGTGAGCCTCAAGTCAGTCAGCATTCTTGTGCTCTCTCTTTCTGAATGCGGTCATGGCTGAGTCATAGACGGCATCGCGAAGGTGGTTCCATTTGGCGTCCACATTGCCTGGGATATCAGACTGGAGGTGAGCTTCAAGTTTCCTCTGAAAGCTGTCAGCGAAGGTCTGAGCCTTGATCGGAAATTCCGCAGGTGTTGATGCGGGGGCGACCCTTATTCTTGGCATGGTGGATCTTCCTTGGCTTCAGTCTGACCTTACTGGCAACAAGGGAATGATCTGTATCACAATCAGCGCTGTGATAGCTTCTCGTGTGAAGAACACTGCTGAGGTCCGCTCTTCTGGTGATGACAAGAAAAAGTGTCTTGGAGACACCAAGACACTTTCTGCAGCTCTTTACACTTGAAGTAGGAGTTTGTAATCCAGAGGGCGTGATGACAACAGAATTCCAACAGCCTCTGTCCGCTCTCATTCATCCTGCCTATACCAAAGTGGCCAAGACAGGATGGCCACACTTGCCAGTCTGCTCCGACGCGAGTGTTGAAGTTGCCTAGCAAAAATAAGCCTTCAGAGCGGGGGATTCTAGATAGCACTTCCTTTAGAGCCTCGTAGAACTGATCTTTGGCTTCTGGAGTGGATGTGAGGGTCGGGGCATACACAGAAAGGATGTTCACAAAGCCCGACGATGTCTTCATGCGGAGGGCGAGGATTCTTTTGGACCCTCCTGTAGGGGTTTCTGTGGTGGTGATCAGCGAGTTCCTTACTGCAAAACCTACACCATGCTGCCTGGACTCGTCCTGGGTCAGGCCCTGCCAATAAAAGGTGTAGTCTAATTCTCTAAGAGAGCCGCTGTCGGCCAGGCGGGTTTCCTGAAGGCAGGCAACATCGATGTTAAGTCGTGCCAGTTCCTTATTGATGATGGCGGTCTTGCGAGAGTCATCCATTTGTTGGAGGTCAGCAGTAAGTCCTGGGCATATGGTGCGAATGTTCCAGCTTGCAAATCGAAGAGCTAGAGTCTTCGTATGTTTCTCCTTTTGACTGCCTGGTGCAGATTGACGCTTGCTTGTCGGGAGAGACCCCTAAGCTCTACGCACCCAGTAGAGCAGGCAAGCCATTGCGGGGTGGCACCTTACTGGCTGGGGGCTGCCCAGCTTGAGGTGGGTGGTAGCTTCCCAATGAAGCTGCGAAGGCTTCTCCCACCATCGGATGAGACCCCTGGCGCTCCTCCCTACACCAATCAGTTGGAGCTTATAACCAGTAACTGCCTCATCCCGTGTTATGCTGGAATCTTGCAACGCTGCTGGAGTGGCCTCTCCAGTTTGCGCTAAAAAGCCTGGGCGGGGTAGTATGGAGACACTGGGCTGCCCATACGTCAGTGGCCCCCTCTTGGTGTCACTGGCTCAGTCCAAAGGAAAGGATGATCCAATACAGTTTGGGACCAGTTCCACTGCAGGAGTTGCCGGAAGTAGTGCTGAGCATCTGCCAACTGCCTTAGGGTTCCACTCCGGATTTATCCTTGAGGTTTACTCCTGAAGCCTTTCCTGTAATCAGGCATAGCCGCAAGGCAGCGGAGGTTTGGAATCAGAGTTTACCTTCTCCTAGGTAGTTTGCCAGCCAAGGCTAACGGGCACCACCTGCCCGGATTTGAAATCAGAGTGGTCCTTCTCCTAGGTGGACTGACACCCAAGTCTGACGAGCCCCACCTACCCAGAGCAACCTGGTTATAGCACCAGAGACTCGCTGACACCCTCTGTCATTTAGTGAAAACAGGGTCGGCACGAGAAGCCAGACAGTAGGATTTGGTTAGGAGAGGCTATTGGAGAGATGCTGTGCTATGAGTGGGGTATTTCAGTGGAAATGTAGGTGCTCATTTCTGCGTCAGTCAGTCAGTCAGTCAGACAGACACTACCGTTCAAAAGTTTGGGGTCACACAGACAATTATTTTGTGTTTTCCTTGAAAAGTCACACTTATTTACCACCATGAGTTGTAAAATGAATAGAAAATATAGTCAAGACATTGACAAGGTTAGAAATAATGATTTGTATTTGAAATAATAATTTTTTCCTTCAAAATTTGCTTTCGTCAAAGAATCCTCCATTTGCAGCAATTACAGCATTGCAGACCTAACATGATTGCACAAGGGTTTTCTAATCATCCTTTAGCCTTCTGACGCAATGAGCAAACACACTGTACCATTAGAACACTGGAGTGATAGTTGCTGGAAATGGGCCTCTATACACCTATGTAGATATTGCACCAAAAACCAGACATTTGCAGCTAGAACAGTCATTTACCACATTAGCAATGTATAGAGTGTATTTCTGATTAGTTTGAAGTTATCTTCATTGAAAAAAAAAAAGTGCTTTTCTTTCAAAAATAAGGAAATTTCTAAGTGACCCCAAACTTTTGAACGGTAGTGTGTATATATATATATATATATATATATATATATAACCAAACCCTCATAACACACTATAACAAAACAACAACTAATATGTACATCTACAACCCATTGTTAGCCCCCACCCCAACACACCTACTCCATAACTTGGGCACTTCACGCAATCACATTCAATTACACGAGCAGCGTTGGGAAGTTTTGTTTTTTTTTTAAATATAAAACAGGGCAATAATACAATGAGTGCATGTAAAACGTATTAACAACGTGACTTCTGGGCAATAAAACATATCAACACTTTAACCATACCATGTTAATAGTCACCCCACAGTCACCTTACAGTCTCAATGGAAGACCCATCCCTTGGATTTCCACCTGGTGGATCCCCCCCAGAGTATCTTCGCCTCTTTGCCTCTGGGGATGAGCCACGTCGGCGTTTCTTCTCGTCCATGCGCCGCAGCTGGTTGGGGTCTCTCCACGAGTCATCTGACAGCCTGAGGCAGCCGTCCTCCCGGGCAGCCACCACCCGTAGCCGCCCCTGGTCATCCCGTCGTTTTCTCTTCTCGTGCACCCCCCCACAGCTGAGCCTCCCCCCTGGGCTGAACCTCTTCATTGACCCGTAGAGGAGCTCGACTCGGCTTCAAATGTCCACCCTGTCGTAAAAGGGTTTCCTTCCTGGGTCGAATCATTCCACCGACCCGGTCCGAAGCCCTCCTCGGCCTCCAGTGTTGCTGGTTGGCACGTCGTGCTACCACGCCAGCTGGTCCTGCCCTGCTCTCTTTCATTTTAAACACAGGCAAAGCCACTGAAGCTCCTTGCCTCCCGGTACCACCAGGCCAAGCTCCGGAAGCAGAGGAGGCTAGCGTTTTTGCTCCATCAGCCATCCCGGGTGCTCTGCTGTGCTGTCCAGTTCCCACATTCAAGGCAACTTGGACACTGGCATCGGAACCATCCCGCGATGACCCTTTACGGCACTGGTCCTCCTGATCTCCCAGAATACTAGGCCAGTCACTGTCCCATACCGCACCATCCTCCACGCATGGAGCACATCGATCCCACAGACCACAGCCCGACCACTCTTCTCCAATGCCACTGGTGATTGTGAATCCCAAGCCGTAGAACATGTCGCATTTCATTATGTTCGACCCACTGACGGTCACCATGAACTGAACGTTGGACATCATTGCCAACGTCGGCTAACTTGTTTCCTCCATAGCCAGAGCAGGACGCTGACAGTCCTCTCACACGGTAATGCGGGAACAGACTCCTCACAGTGGGCCAGTTCAACAGTAAAATCGCTGATCCCATGTCCACCAACAATGGCATGCCTGGTGGACCCACAGCCATAACATCTTGGCGTACCTGGGAGGATCTAATTTTTATAGCGGCAGCGTATTCTTCTTCATCCACGCTGTCTTCGCTATCCGGGTCCACAGCCAGTGCCTTCAAACGTTGTTCAGCATGCCCCAACATGGTTGTCTCACCGCGGTCCTCCGACAGTTTTTCAGCTGCTTCAAATCGTTGCATTATCTCAACTGCTGTGGCTAATGTCAGTTCACCCGGCTAAGTCAGGAGTCTTGACCATGCCACAGAACAACGTGTGTGCTCCATCAGCTGATCACGGACCATCTCTTTTTCAAGGCTCCAAATTAGCACTCTCCGGCCAGCTGACGTAGGTCTGCAAAGTAATGCTGCACCGACTCTCCAGTCCGCTGGTAGCGCTGCTGAAACCTGATCCTCTGGACTATGACAATTTCCGGAGTGCAAAAATAGGGCGTCATTAGCCCGACCACATTGTCAAAACTGTCGCACTCTCCTAATGTACTGAAAAACCTTTGACCCTCTCTGCCAAGATTATGGACCAAAATAGCTTTCGCACGCAGTTTCTCTAGCTCTCCGAGGTTTAGGGCCACCAAATAATTTTGAAAAGCCGCATACCTCCTCGCCCAGGGGACTGGCGGCTCGCCCGGAACCTCCAAAAATGGCCAAATAGTAGAAACAACTCTCTCCACACCTTTTTCCTCGTTGCCAAATGTTATGTCCATAACTTACTCTCACAAGAATCAGGCTGGAGGTGCAGTTGAACGTAGCTTTATTAAATGAACCACAATAACACAGGTGCTCCATTAAGACAGATGGTCAACGGCGAAAGAGAGAGAGTCTCTTCCGTGTCTGCCCTTTATACCCCAGGGTGACGGCGGAACCGGAAATGCAGAACCGTTACCCGCCAGTACGCCCAGAGTACACCCAGTATCATATTTGATACACTACACTGTGCATACAATAGCATTTTCATTAAAACTGTAAAAAAAGATCTGTGTTCATGTGTCAATTGTGCATGGATCCACAGACAGCTGAAAGGAAGGCAGTTTGCTTTTTTCTTGTGTAATGTTTTCATCAAAAACGTCCAAAACACTGAAATTCCTTTAGGAATAAAAATCAAGTGATTTTCACTGTTAACACAGGTAATTGGATACACGAAACATGACTGTTTCTCAAGAAATTAAGAACTGTCAATTTTGGGAGAAATGTAGATGATAAATCTGGAAAGAAGACTTTCCCTGTGTTTTTATTGAATTTCCGCAGCCCGTTTAAAGTAATGATATCCAACTCCTGACCAATTCTGTTATTAAATGGGTCATTCTGGAATCAGAAGACAATTTAGGGTCCAAACATGATAAAAAAAAACCCCAAAACCACCTTTCACTTTATACTTTTTTTCGTCATGTATTTAAGAAAAACAAATAAACCATCAAAAAACGATATTGGTGCACCTCAGACATCAAAGGTACACTTTCTATGATGCACGTTAGTCATAGTGTGCTGAATTTGGTGTAAACCTGTTGTAACATAGGCCGGGGGGTAATTAAAAACGTAACTTTGCAAGTTCTTTAAAACCAGGTGAAGAGTCACAGGTAGCAATAAAAGGGGAACTTATGAGGATGTTCAAAGGAATTTTATTGCAATAAATTATGTACAAGAAATGCCCACTAAAATAAAAAGCCTAAACTAGGGGACTTCTGGTTATGGCCGCCACGTAGGAGGACGTGCTTCACTCTACTCTGCTCCTAAAAATTAAAAAAAAAAAAAAAGGCAAATAACTCTCTCAATTGGAACAAAACCTATCCCAGCGTTTGGGCGAGGACATGCCGGTAAAGCCTAAGGCTGGGAAATCAGGTGGAGGAAAAACTGAACCACCGAAACAGTCCAAGTTAACGGACTTTCACGTCTGTGACGAAGCAGAAAAATCCCCAGATATGGCGGAACAAGCTAGCGGAGGAGCGGTGACTGCTGGCGACAGCACAGGTGCGGTGCTCGCTGCCATTAGTTCAATGAGAGCAGACTTTTCCTCTAAATTTGATGGGATTATAGCAGCGATAGAAGGAATGAGAAAGGAGTTAAGCGACTGTATGGAACGAGTTTCGCAGGTGGAGCTCCAAATTTCCAGTGCTGAGGATGATGTCACCGGCCTACAATTAAAGGTGCGCACATTGGAATTAAAAAATAAACGTCTGGAAGATAATGTCCTGGATTTAGAATCCTGCTCGAGACGGAACAACCTGAGGCTGGTGGGCCTCCCGGAGAGAACGGAGGGTCTGGATCCATGTTCCTTTTTGGAAAAGTGGATCCCAGAAGCGCTGAACAACGCGGAGCTGCAGTCATCAGTCGTCTTAGAAAGCGCCCACCGAATCGGCCCACCGAGAGATAATAAGGCATCACCGAGGACGCTGATTATGAAGTTCCTCAGCTACAGAGACAGGATGACGATCTCCACCGCGGCGCGAGCCAAAGGAGAAATTAAATACCCGGATCAACAGATGCGGTTCTACCCAGATTTGGCCACAGGAATCCAACAATTAAGGAAACAGTTTGACCCCGCCCGTAAAGAGCTGCACAACCTTGGGATTTGTCATGGAGTGATTTATCCTGCAAGACTGCTGGTCACGTATAAGGGCAGAACCCACATCTTCAAGACCCCTGAGGAGGCGCAGGAATTCATCAAGAAGATCCAAGGAGAGACTGGTGGGAGCTAAGCATGAACAAAATATAAGGTAGAATATTTAAGCATTTGCACAGGCATCTGACTGATCTGAAGCATATAGTAAGTTTACAAAATATAGATTTTTTAATATATATATATATATATATATATAATACAAACAAAAAAACTATGATGTACAAAGTTGCTATAAAATTTTGGAGTTAAGTTGGAAAACTACAGAAGAGAGTTAATGTTATGCCATTAAAAGCAGTAGAGTCAGGGTGATTGAGAGGAGAAAGAAAGAGTGGTTTTGACTGATCCTCGCGGGTGTGGAGCAGTCAATGGCTATAGCAGGAGACAGAATTTTTTTTTGATTTTGGGGGGGGGGGATTACCACGAATGTGGGAAGGGGGAATTTGTTTGTGTGTAGTTTGTAGGATGAATGTTCAACCACTCATGTTTTTGCTTCTCTGTATGAGCATGTTTACATTGCAAGGTAATCCCAAACTCCTTATTGATCATAGACCAAAGCGTTAATCTTAATTTAACTTCATGGAATTGCAGAGGTCTACAAAATTAAAAAAAAAACTTAAACAAGTTATGAATAAAATAAAAGACATAGGTTCAAAAATTGTATTTTTACAAGAAACTCATCTAATAGAGGAGGATGTAAAAAGAATTAGGAGAAGATGGCAAGGAAGTGTATTCACCTCATCATTTTCATCCCGAGCCAGGGGAGTTATGACTCTCATACATAAATCAGTCCCATTTCAAGTGAAAAATGTAATTGGTGACAAATTTGGAAGATATCTAATCATTCAAGGATCTTTGTTATTAGAAAATATAAATCTGGTGAACTTATACGGTCCCAATATAGATGATCAAAATTTCTTTACTAATTTCTTTCTTATTTTATCTTCACTTACAGGGCAACATATAATAGCAGGGGATTTTAATTGTACATTGAATCCCGGTATAGATAGATCAACAGGACTGGACTGTACGCACAATGGATGCAGGATGATCATTAATCATTTTATGAAAGAATTGAGATTGCTAGATATATGGAGAGAAATGAAACCACAAGTTAAAGCCTATTCTTGTTATTCTAATATCTACAAGACATTCTCACGTATTGACTATTTTTTGATCTCCACAGAATTAAGGTCCAAGATTCAAAACTGCTTCTATGATAATATTGTGATCTCTGATCATGCACCCTGCTGTCTAATATATGTAGATAAGAAATTGACAAAGGAACCAGGTAGGTGGCAATTTCAGCATAAATGGCTTCAGGATGAGGAATTTGTTAAGTACATAGAAAAACAGATAGATGAGTTCTTTGATATCAATACTACACAAACATCAGCATGTATAAAGTGGGAGGCTTTCAAAGCTTTTATTAGGGGGCATATTATTAGTTATACAGGTTCAAAATCTAAGAAGACTTGAGAGGAGAGAGTCCAATTGGAACATAAAATAACTAGAAAAGCACTCGGAGAGCGCAGACCTCCGCCAAGCGCCACAGTTCCACCCCATACAGTGTTTGTGTGTAGGTTTTCAGATTCCTTGACCATGAAAACATATGACCAGCAATTGGATTCACAATGATAGGATTAGTGGTTCAGTAGTAAAAGCATTACCTCCTTGGTGGAGGTAATAAACTGAAGTGTTGGTGTTGTGTCCATCTCCTCCATCTGCAAAGTGCCAGGCTGCGACCTGTGAAGGCATACCTCATGCCTCCCTTATTGGGGGGGCTTTCACACCTGTACTGACCTCATGGCTCCCTTATTGGGGGGGGGGCTTTCACACCTGTACTGAGTACTTAAAAACTGTATTTATCGGCAGATGAAAGAAAACTGAAGCAAAAACAAACAAACAAAGCAAAACTAAGCAAACAGCAACTGCAACATGAACTATTTCAAACATATTTATTCAAATGTACACTTATATGGACACAATGTTGAGCCATAACTTTTTGGTAATGTGAAAATAATAAGCCAAGTAGCACAAAAAAAATTGAGTGCTCTTGCTGTCAGGAAACAATGTTGGCACCAAATCACTGAAGCGATCTGCCACCAATGGCAAGATTGCCAATGGCAAGATGGCAAGATTGTGCTCTGCCACAAAATGACAAAACATCACTTCTGCTAGTGATGCATTGGATTTGGAAGGCGTCGGTTCTCTCACTGGCTGAAAATGTTCATCCATCGATCGAATTTGGCTACACAGTTTTTGTGGCGCTGTGTAGCAAAGTGCGACTTCAGGTCGAAAATCCCTGATGCAGTCACTTTTAGCATTAGAGTCACACATATCAGGCGCAGCATTACTGGCGCCGGGATTCCTCTCTGTTCCGGAGCCGCAGGACAAAAGAAGGTGCGATAATGGTTGCCGTGGGTTTTATTGGGTTTGCGCTCCGCGGAAAAAAAGAGGATTTGGAAGCCTCCCCCGGCAGAGAGCTGGTTTTTGCGCAGCCCCTATGGCTGGCTGGGGAATTTCTGCCAAATAATCCGGCGCCGGACAGCTGCCCATGTCAGCTTTTGCAGTGTAGCGCAAACACAGGCACTCTGGCGGGCCCTGGCCACCACAGTTTTCTGCGTGGTTTTGTGCCTAAAACTTTGAAGAAGGCGGAGTTTGTGTTCAGACACGACGACCAGTGCCCTCTATTGCCCCTGCACACATGTTGAAAATGGCCGTATCTCACAATGTTAAAGAATCATTTAAAAAATTCCTGTATCTAGACGGTGATCCAGATCATCCCCAAAATTTAATCAGTTCTTCCTTGTACCATTTCCAACAAGGCCTGAAAGTTTCATTGAAATCCGTCCAAAACTTTTTGAGTTATCTTGCTAACCAACAGACAGACAAACGCTGGCAAAAACATAACCTTCTCCTGGCCTTCGGCCTGGCGGAGGTAAAAATTCTTCAAGAAAAAGTGTATGCAGGAAGTTAGAGAACGAATTACTGATTCTGAGAGCTGAATATGACAAAAAAAAAATCAGCGAATAGAGCTGCCTCGAGTCTTCTAAGATTGAAGCAATCTTTTTATGAACAAGGTGAAAAATCAGGAAAATTATTGGCATGGCAGATTAAACAATTAGAATTTAAAACACCAATTACCAGTATTATAAGTAACGGACAGCCAGTTGTAGACCCTTTAGAAATTAATAGTGCCTTTAGAGATTATTATGAAAAATTATATGATACAAAAAAATGAAACTGACTTAACAAAACTAAATGGGTTTTTGGACGGATTATCTATACCGTGTATTCCAAATGAAAACAGGGAGATACTGGAGTCTAAAATTAGTCAAGAAGAAGTTGGGCTAGCCATTGATAATATGAAATCAGGAAAAAGTGCAGGACCAGATGGTCTTCCAGTTGACCTCTATAAAAAAATTTAAGAATAAATTAATAAAACCATTTTTGGAAATGGTTTTAGAAGCATTTCAAAATAGTAATTTACCACCATACATGAATAATGCCTTAATTATACTGTTGCCAAAACCAGGTAAACCCCCTAATAAATGTGAAAATATGAGACCAATAAGCCTATTAAATGCTGACCTTAAGATAATCTGTAAAATTTTAGCAAGACGACTACAAGAAATATTACCAAATATTATTAACCGAGATCAGAATGGCTTTATAAAGGGAAGACAAGGCTTCCATAATGTAAGAAGACTATTTAATATTATCTATTCTAATAAAGAAGCACCGGATACAGCTCTCCTATCATTGGACGCCGAAAAGGCCTTTGATAGGGTCGAATGGCCCTTTCTTTTTGAAGTTTTACAAAGGTTTGGACTTGGAAATAATTTCATAAAATGGGTTCAGATAATATACAACAATGCTACAGCAGAAATCCTAACAAACAGCAATATTTCAAAATCAATAAATATCAATAGAGGATGTCGACAAGGCTGTCCACTTTCACCTTTACTGTTTACTATGGCAATTGAACCTTTAGTGATGGCAGTACGTTTACATCCACAAATATATGAAATTAAAGTAGGACCAACAGAACATAAAATCTCCCTGTATGCCGATGACATAGTTTTGTTTATGTTGAATCTTAAAAAATCAATTCCGACCTTGTTGAATTTAATAAAGAATTTTGGGGAAATACCAGGATATAAAATAAATAAAACTAAATCTTCAATATTAATGCTAAATGAGACCCAGAGAAATCACCCAGCTCCTGAGGTAAATCAATTCAATGTTGTAAATCAGTTTAAATATTTAGGAATTCAAATTGTGCCTAAGCTAGAATTAGTCGCCAGTGCCAACTATGAAGCCTTAATGACAGACATTAATGAGTTACTTCAGAGATGGATGTCACTACCAATGTCGATGATTGGGAGAATCAGTATACTTAAAAGTAATATTTTACCCAAAATACTTTATTTCAATAAATTCCTTTACCACCACCTTCAGATCTATTCTCAAGAATTAAAAAAAAAGTTAGTGGAATTTTTATGGAACAATAGGAAGGCTAGATTACGTCTGTCCTTACTCTATTTACCATTTGATCGTGGAGGTCTGAAATGTCCAAACTTTGTGTTGTATTACTGGTCAGCACAACTGAGGTCTATGACATTATTTTTCATCAAATGATCTCCCTCATTGGACTGAAATGGAATCATACAATTTACCTTTACCTCTTCCCATATTCATATACTCAGACTCGGCAAAAAAATTACAGAAACAAGTTAAAAATCCATTTGTAAAGCATATGATCAAAATATGGTGTGAAACCACAAAATATTTAAAAGAACCACACTTACTGTCACAATTTAGCCCAATATGGGGTAATCGATATTTTAAACCAGGGAGAGCGGATGCTGTATTTAAAGTATGGCATTTAAAAGGGATTCAAAAGATTCAAGACTTATATCTGTCATGTTCAGATAACATAATGTCTTTTGAAGAACTGAGGATCAAATTTAATCTTAATAGAACACATTTTTTTTTTTAAAAATATCTTCAGCTTAGGAACTTTATTCGATCAAATCAAAATAATGCTCTCACCCGACCCACTTATTCTTGGAAAAAAATTTTGACGAAAGATAGTAAGAGAAAGGGTATTATTTCAGAGTTTTATAACTCATTGACACTATCCTCAAGTGATACCACCCATAGCATCTGTTCCCTCCTGGATCCGACAGAACTTCCCAGCCATACGCACAGACATATCGGGCATTGGGAAGAAAGGAACACAGTCAGACCAAGAGAGGAAGTCGCTGGCCCTGGAGTTCATTCAGTCTGCCTACCCTAAAGAGCAGTGCACTCACGTCTACACAGACGGCTCTGCCATGGAAGCAACCAGGAATGGCGGAGGCGGCGTGTACATCAGGTATGCTGACGAGGAGACCCATATTCCCATTGCGACTGGAAAGTACGCCATCAATTTCAGGGCTGAGGCAGAGGCCCTGAGAACAGCAGCGGCCCACGTCAGGGAACATCAAGACAAGGCACACAAGCGGGTCGTCATCTTCACTGATGCCCTCTCTGTCTTGGATGCACTTCAGGACCCCCGACGCAAAGAACTGAATGAACTCGCCCTCACTCTGTCTCAACTAGCAACACAGGTGAACGTATCACTCCAATGGATTCCTGCCCACTGTGGAATCTATGGAAATGAGACGGCTGACAGACTTGCTAAGGAGGGTGGGCAGCAAGACCAGGAAGACAGGCAGGTCTCTTACAGTGAGGAGAAAACCATTATTAAGGCCCTGTCTCACAAGAAGTGGCAGCAGCAATACCCAAACTTCTGCAAGGATGACAACTACTATAGTCTGAGCAGGGCTGACCAAGTCGTTCTGTTCAGACTCCGAATTGGACATAACAGAATGCATGCTCACATGCACCAGAAACTTAAAGTTGGACAATCGGACAGATGCCCATGTGGTACTGCCCAAATGACCAGCGAACACCTCCTCCAAGACTGCCCAGACCACGCTGCACTCAGACGAGCTACGTGGCCTGACCCCACATCGCTGAACCAAAAGCTGCACGGGGACCTCGGGGACCTCCGCAGGACGGCAACATTCATCAGGGCAGCTGGTGTGACCATCTAGTGATCGACGAAGAAGAATCCTCAAGTGAAAACTCACAGAAAAGATTGAATTATTGGAAAGAAGACCTGCAAACTGAAATTTCAGAGGAACAATGGGAACTGGCTTGTACAGAAGCTCAAACCAAATCAATAAATGTACGTCTTAAATTGATACATTTTAAATGGTTAATGCGGATGTATGTTACACCGGAGGAGTTAAATAGATATAACAAAAACATACCAGATACGTGCACAAAATGTATGGAAAGTAAAGGAACCCTATTTCATTGTTTATGGGAATGTAGAAAAATGACAATGTTTTGGAAAGAGGTGAGGGTAACAATTGAAAAAATAATTTCAAAACAAATCATATTGAATCCTAAATTGTTTTTGTTGGGTCTGTATCCAGAAAAGCATAGCTTTAATAAGAGTGAAAGAGCATTCATAGACCTCAGTTTGCTTAATGCCAAAAAATGTATTGCACTATTGTGGAAAAAGACTCATAGACCAGATGTGACTCAGTGGTTAAGACAGATGTTAACAAACCTTCCACTAGAAAGAATAACATACATACTGAAATCAAAGGAAATTGTGTTTGAGAATATATGGAGACCTTTCATTGATTATGTAAAGAATTTAAACATAACTTTTGAAGAAGAAGGTGAATGATGTGTGTGGACCTTGTAAATTCCAAACTGGTGAATGTATAATATGTATACTTATGTAATGGATTGCCTAGACTAAACAGAGGAGCATTGTTGAAGACCTGTCTTTGTTAGTGGTTGTTGGTGTTTTTAGTACAACTTATTTTTATATTTTTTTTTATTTTTTTTTTAAAATTACTTTAGTGTTTGATTGTTTGTGTTATGTTTGTAAAAAAGGTTCAATAAAAAATATTGTGGGAAAAAAAGCCTAAACTAAAACTTAAGAATTAAAATTAAGTCAAATTAAGCTAAAATAGGATAAAATAAT
Source organism: Pholidichthys leucotaenia (assembly GCA_020510985.1). Classification (NCBI taxonomy): domain Eukaryota; kingdom Metazoa; phylum Chordata; class Actinopteri; order Cichliformes; family Pholidichthyidae; genus Pholidichthys; species Pholidichthys leucotaenia. Next base: position 139,503,816 of record CM035840.1, on the reverse strand, counting down.
GCCCAGCTAAAAAACTAAAAGTGGGCAAAAAAAGTAAACAATAAAAGTCCCTAAAAGCTGAGGAGGATCCACTCTTCCAGGCCAGGCTCCATCTGCCACCACGACACCGATGTCCTCAGGAAACCTGTACAGGAGAGGACACCTGCCCGCAGTATAGCCAAATATCTACGGTCATAGCCATCATCATCATCATCGTCGTCATTGGGTACTGCTATCTGGGAACCAGATACTTACAGCCCAGGCAGAGCTCCTCACTCTGCCTCTTGCTGTCCTTCACCCGCAGCACCACCAACTGCTCCACACAGAAGTGTCCCCCCCACCAAATACCGGCATCATGGTGGTCCTGGCCATTACTGCTCCTCCTCCTCAGTCATGCCATCCTGCAGCCATCTTCCTGGGACCAGCAGCCTTTTCTTGTCCAGCTGTCCTGGTAGGCCTCTCCTCCAGCCAGGGCCTCATCCAGCTGGCCTTCCTCCAGGTATGGCTCCCCCCTCCTGGCAAAAGCGCCCCTCCTCAACCAGGCCCTCATCCAGCCTGGCCTTCCCTCAGGCAGTGCTCCATCCACCTGGCAAAAGTGCTCCTCCTCAAGCAGGGCCTGTCTCTGGACTGCCAAAGCACCTTTTATATCGTGTGCAGCCACAGGCGCTGCACATCCCAATCAACGCAGGTGCTACTGCTCCGTAATTAGGGGAAGCAGGGTGGAAGCAAACATCTCCAGCTTAAAAATACAATGATTAAAATATTAAAACCACAAAACATGTGAAGTTATAAATAAACATGCAACATAAATTTAAAAACTATATAAAATAAAACAACAACAACAACAAAAAAAACAATAAAATACTTCCACCCAGTGACACTGTCACCAATACTCTGGGACCAAAAAAAGTAGATTTAAAAAATATTGTTAAATCAATCTTTGACTATGTTAAAATAGTCATGCTCACAATAACTAACCAATTATTAAGAAATTATCACAATAAATTATATTGATATACACGGACACAATTTTATGCAACTGATATAATGATAATAATCCACTGACATCCTTTCAAAGAGCACTGAATTTATTTATCAAGAATACTCAACATGGAAATTGAAATGTGGAAAAATATTTGACCACATAGTAGCAGTGAAGCCTCATGGGAGGAGACAAGGGAAGTGGAGCTTCCTCAGAAATTTGAGAAGAAATGATCCAAACGGGATAAAAATTGTGTTTTATATATGGATATTATTGTGTAACATGTAGTCAGATCCTGTCAGAAGTCTGCTGGAGTTAAAAATGGGGTTGCCACTGCGGAAACATTAATCAGCTAATCAGAAATTAGTTCGTTTTTGTAACTACGGAGGTGAGAATCTGAAATTATTTAGCCAATCAGAAATCAGTTTATACTGTATTTGGTGCATCTCCTTGCATTGAAGAAAAAAAATGGAAGGAGGCAAACCTCTAACTAGGGATGTGCCATATCGTATCATTCACGATAATACCGGTATAGCTTTTGATACCGTGTAAAAATGAATATCGCGATATTTGGGGTCCGTTACGCTGCCGGTGGAAGTTACGCGTTACCATAGAAAAAACCCCCAAAAAACCCCAAACAAAAACATGGCACGAGAAGTGGCGCTGTGTGCTTGGAACGTCTGCGTCCAGTTGTGAGGAAGTAATTTAGTTTGAAGGCTGTTTTAGACTGCTGCCTTCTTTTAAAAAAACTTTTTTTCCAGACGTCAATAACACGGCTTCAGTGAAAAGTTTTACTTCACCTTGAGGCAGTTTTGTTGATGTCCAGACTCCAAAGTGTCCAGAGGTTTATTTTTGTTCCCTTGTGGCTGCTCCAGCTTGATTTATTCAACCAACCAAAAGAAAAAATAAATCTGTTAACAGCTCCAGGAGTTGTCTGTGCAATGGAACTTTCTAACGCAGGAAAACTGAGAGAAAGCGAGAGAGACGGGAGGTCTGATGCAGGGCTCATTTACCTGCAGAAGTGCCTAGTAGTTTGGTGGAAACGGCAGACAGGTAGGCCAAATGATGAAATAATACTTTAAAATAACCCCACTCCCTCCCTGTTTTATTTAGACCCTCTCCTGACCCAGTGAAATAACACAGTAACTTAATTTAATATGTTAAAATGACCCAAACCCCCCTCATGCCCCAGAGCATAGAAATGAGATGAAGACAGAAGTAATGTGGTGAATGAGTATTCATGGTTATATTATACTGCTGTAGCTGCTTATAGTTTGGGGTTTATGTTTTTTAATGTAATAAATAGGTTGCATTAACCAGAACTAAATTGCTTGTAATGTTTTCAGGACTATTCAGATATTTTAAGAAAAACCTTTATAATTTTCAAAACTGTCCACCTTATTCCTGAGGGTGCTGTTGTAAAAACGATTATAAGGGTAACTTCTGGTTTCGGCTGAAGTAGTGTTAAATCAGTCAGCAAGAGTGGAGTAGCGGGGCATTTAAAATAGCGTTTTTAGAAGTGTTTCAAATTCATTTTAATGTATAGTCCACATTTGTGTTTTGCAGTCAAGTGGCAGCTAATTTCAGCACTTGTAGTTTTTGTATTTTTTGAATGTTTTGGCATAATTCTGGTACTTCTTGTTGGTGTGGGCAGCATGGTGGCGGAGTGGTTAGCGCTGCGGCAGCACAGCAACTAACCCTTGGCCAGGGGATCCTGGGTTCGATCCCAGCCCCCGACCAACAGTGATCTGTGTGGAGTTTGCATGTTCTCCCCGTGTCTACGTGGGTTTACTTCGGGATTTCTCCGGTTTCCTCCCACATGCCAAAAACATGCATGTTAGGTTAATTGGCATCAAACTGGGGATTCTAAATTGTCCTTAGGTATGGACGTGAGAGTGAATGGTTGTCTGTCTGTCTGGTTGGCCCTGCAATGGACTGGCGATCTGTCCAGGGTGTACCCTGCCTCTCGCCCAAAGATGCTGGGATAGGCTCCAGTCCCCCCGCGACCCAAAAAGGATTAAGCGGAAGATTAACATCTTAGTAACGGAACTAACTAAAGGAACTACTGTCTGCCAGGCCACTTTTTAAGGTCATCTTCCCATCCCTCGATAGTCGCGGGAAGTGGTATGATTATATTACTGTTTTGGAGGTGCAAAAGGCCGTGTTCCCGCATTTTTGATGCCGAAGCCATTGTTTTTTAACAAGGAAAGTGTCCGGTTTCAGTGTCAACTCCACATTCTAAATTAGTACTGGAAGTTGAGCCCATAATTCACACAAGGCATCATGGGGGCTAGGAATAAGGTGGATAACCTGATACATAGCCTGCAGTACCAGCTTTACTGTCATCTGTGTCATGAATGCCCCTTTGAGGCAGAAACGAACCCACTCACTTGACTGCAGTGAAGCAGTTTATTGGAGAAAATACAGGCAGTTCAAAACAACCAGTGTAGACAAAGCCAAAAAGGCCAACAAGGAAAACTTACGTATAGTAGGATCACAGGAGGTGGAGACAGACCGTAGCAATAGGGTCTGGTCTGAACATAGATGTGACTGCGACAAATACTGAGTGCACAGGCTGAGTTTAAATACATAATGGTGATGGGGTGCAGGTATGTGAGGCGAGCTGTGGACACTACTTGGCTAACTGCTCCCAGCTGCTAGAAGAGAGGCCCAAGAGCAGAGAAAGAGAGCGGGAGAAAGGCAGGAGACAGAAGAGAAACATAATTACACGTAGCTGAGAAGCAGACACAGACAGCAAGGGAAAATGGCTGTCAGGAATGGAGGGAGGAGGCTCAAATCATAAAAACAACATACAGGACTAACAGGACAATAATAATGAACAGAGACCACACTCCAAAACAACAAGGAAAGTCTGAGCGCTGAGAACAGACGTGCAGACATATGACAATCTGCTTGTTTCCATTCTTTCCTGTTTGTTTTATCTCATTTTTAAACATCTTTTCATAAAGGTACACTTTTTTAAAAAAATTTTGAACATTTTTGGTGACAAATTTGTGACCTTTTTCATGCTGAATTGTAACTTTTTACCTAAAGCCTCTTACCTTGTGTATTTATTCGAAAAAGGTGAAGAAATCAGAAACAGCACCAGATTTAAATTGAGATTAGTCAATCAGTTGTTTTAATAATCAATAGATCAGCTGACTATTAAAATCCAAATTTATAATTTTCCTCCCAGCTGAAGGTTATAATTACATTTATAACTAGTTTGATACCTGTTATTTTAAAATGTTGGCCTACTAAAACTGTGGTGGTTTCTGGTTTCCAACAGCAGGGTGGCCTAGGATGAAGTCAAATTCCTGGCCTGAATTTTTGTCCCAGTTCACCCCTCAGTGCGCTTAAGATATGGTGGTTTATAATATTTTCTGGTAATATTTGATACAGAATAAAAAAAGTTTGAAACACATTCTAAACTGCTCTCTATAAACTGGAGCAATAAGAGTTTTTGTTTTTACTGAATATGTGGAACATAACGCTGGGCTGTGAAACTGTACTTTATAAATTTAAAAGAAAAAAACTGTATTCTGTGATATCGTGAAGAATATCGTTATTGTGAAAATTCACAGAAATATCATGATATCATTTTTGGGCCATACTGCCCACCCCTACCTTTAACCAATCACAGTCCGTCTTTTGACAACGTCCTCGTATCAACGCATTTCAGCGTGCTGAATACTACTGATATGTATGGATGGAATATCCAGCAGTATTTACTTGCTACCAAGTTTAGGAAACTACAACATGAACATCAGCTTTGGATAAAAACAGTCCAAGGCCTTCCCCTAAACTGGACATTATAAAGAAGTCAGGATGCAGCTGTACGGCGCCCAGGATACCTGGACGAGTAGAGCTAACCCGCTTAACAATGCTAGCCTTGGCCTTGCATTTTGCAACCTTAAATTAAAACTGGATTTGATGACTGGAAGATTTATCCAGATCCATATAGACACCGTAACCATTGAGTTAAAATCTGTTTCTCTCCTGTATGCTGTTTTATTTTCAACTCTTAAAACAAATGTGGAAAATATTTTTCATTGGTGCTCCGTCTGATTCGAACAGCACCTAACAGGACCAGTAATGAATGAAATCATTTTTATGGGACATCAAAAGCCCACCAAGCGCTCCCAAAAAATCAATTAAATAATTTTTATGTTAATATTTAACATTTAATATATTTAATATTTAATATAAACAACAAATGGCTATTCTTGTAACTGAGACACACAACTCTCAAATAACGCATTAAATCATATCTAACAGGATCAAGTTACATCAAGTCAGCAAACAGGACACTTTTTACAAATACTTTTGACACTTTTATAAATATTTGTAATGCATTCCTTTTAATTTGATTTAAATATTTTGGCTTTGTTGTGTCCCATTTGATCCCTTTAGTTGTTGGTGCTGGGTTTTAGATGTGTCGTCATCTTTTCTTGGTCAGATTTTATCATGCAGAGTGGGGCTGGTGTTGTCTTGAATAGTGTGTTGGTCAGCATCGGGATGTTTTCTTGGGGCTTCGCAAGAGTTGCATTTAATATCTGTGGAGCTAAAGACTCGGGGTCCTCGCAAGTATAGTTGTGTGTCTGTTCATGATTATCTTACCTTCTCAGTGGGATCACCCACGAGCCGCTACTGCATAGTAGATGGCAGCTATGCTCCACTAGACTGATTTGAAAAATTAAACAAAATGAGGAGGATGCTCGTTTCAGTATAAATAATTGAATACAATAAGAATGAAAATGAACTTGATAAATCTTTTTTTTTAGATAAGTTGTTATAGTAAATACTGTGACAGGCCTAGATTCCATACTTCTGAGCCCTGGTCCTCTGGAGCTCTATACTCCTGTCCCCAGACCTCCACACCCGTCCCTGGGGAACTGGAGCTCCATACTCTGGTTCTCAGACCTCCAGACTTCCATACTTCTGGGCCCCTGAGCGCCGGTCGACCAGGCCATACCTGACTACCATGCGGCCCCGAGTACCCACTCTAAAAGCCCCCCCTACACTATCCCAACCCAGCCCGCAGCCCAAGAGGTTTGCAATCCTGGTATTGCCTACTTGGGGGGCCCGGCGCTGGGCGCGGCCGGCCTAGGGCACATGAGAGCTGGCCAAACTTGTGGCACAGGGGTCCCTATAGCCTCCTGGGTCAATATATTCAGTCCAGGGAACGGAGAAACCCCTCTGCCACTCGCCTGACTGCCTCAGTGCGCTACAGGCGGACACACTGTGCACGCAAGCCCCCTTAATAGTGCCAGTTCTTTTATGAACCAGGAACCCAGGGGACAAATGCAGCAGTTACAGGCCGACATCCGTGCACTCCAGCCAGTCCAGCTCTACACACAAACCCCCTTCATGGCTCTGGTTCTTTTATGAACCAGGGACCCAGGGGATAAATGCAAATGCAAACTAGACTAAAAACCTGGCAATAAAATGAATCCGCCTGTTAAATAACACTTATGAACTGTTTGCTTCTGGTGTTTCAGTGTTGTCATTTATATGTCATAGCCAACCAGAGTAGCCCACACTTCTCTTTCTCTAAACTAGTGCATGCCCGTCGTCGTCGGCCTCCGTCGGTCTATGATGACCATGGAAGAGAATCCTAAACGTCTACTCTGCTGGAACAGCACCGCCTGTGGCTGAACAGGCCGATGCGCACCGGTGTTCTATCTTCCAGCATTGGGCGTTGGTAGGATTCAAGCCTGGGCAGGAAGATATGGAGGACAAGATGTTACCCATGTAGCATGTCCCCCCTCTCCACGTCACTGATGAATCCAAACGGACAGCAGGGCTGCTATAGTTTGGCACCAGCGCCGTCGCAGGAGCTGCCAGAATGATGTTGAGCACAATAGAGAACTGCCTTAGGGGCTCTGACTCCGGATTTTTCCTCAGGGTTGACTCCCGAAGCCTTTCCCGCGACCGGGTGTGCCGCAAGGCAGCGGAGGTTTGAAATCAGGGTTTACCTTCCCCTAGATGGGCTACCTTCCCAGGTTGACGAGCCACCATCTACCCGAAGCATCTGGTTTTAAGGCGCCAGAGATCCGCCATCGCCCCTTCTCCTATTAGTAAAAGCAGTTCCGCCGGGCTTAGAGACTAAACCACACGGGCAGGCTAGGAGTTGGACTTAGTTGTCAGAGGCTTTTCGAAACGCACGCCGTAAGGAGCATTTTATGAGCACTGGGAGCTTAACCCCAGTGCCGCTCCTGGCTATGACAACCTTGGAACCATGACTTGCATGCCCGTAGAAAGCAAGTATTCTTGTCTGAAAACAGGTACCCCAGTTAGTCTTTAAAGGCCCAAATGTAGGCTGTGTTTGAAAGTGGAATACAAAGAGTGACGTAAACGCCTCCTCCAAGGGCAGAATTTAAGGACACCAATAGCTGGCAGTGAGTTTTTGCACATTTATTAACAGAACAACTTACAAAACAAAATACACAATACATACACTTATGGGAAATGCCGGGGAGCACCCGGAGGAAATGACACAGATGAAGACACTGTCTTGGGAACACAGAACGTGAAAACAACATCTGGAGATGTAAGACCGCTGCAAGGAATGCATTACACTGGTCTTCTTAAATAGAACAATACCGTATCATCATCAGGTGTGAGTGCATGAGTGAGAACGTAATCAAAACAATAAGTGACAGCTGTGCAGCCCGCGAAACAGTTTGACAACCGGAGGCTGGACAGCACTGTCAAAATAAAAGGACAGAGTGTAACTAAATAATACAAAATAAGATAGCCCAATCCAAAAAGATATAAACAAAACCATAACTAGACAAGACTATAAGAACACAACTAAAAATACAACAATTCATCAATGAACAGAACCCAGATACAAAAGATTCAATTCAATTCAATTCAACCTTATTTATATAGCGCCATTTCACAACAACAGTCATCTCTTAGCACTTTCAACTGTAGGGGAAACCCCCACAATTGCAGAAAGACCCCATCAATCAGGCAATCCCCTGTGAGCAAGTGCTTGGCGATGGTGGAGAGGAAAAACTCCCTTTTAACAGGAAGAAACCTCCAGCACAACCAGGCTCAGGGAGGGGCAGTCATCTGCTGTGACTGGTTGGGGGGGTGAGGGGATAGAGAAGATGAAAAGAACAGACATGTAGAGAGCAAACAGCACGATGGGGACTCAATCTATGGGAGAGAACAAACAGATGTAAATGACCAGCAAAAAAAAAGAAAAAAAAATTCATTGAGAGTGAAGAAAGGAGTGAAGCCCAGTGCATTATTAGACGTCCCCAGGCTGTCTAAACCTATTTGCAGCATAACTAAGGGAGGGTTCAGAGACACATGATCCCTCCCTAATTGTAGGCTATATCAAAAAGGAAGGTTGTAACCCTGTTCTTAAAAACAGAGATTGAGTCTGACTCCTGAATCCGGATTGGCAGCTGGTTCCACAGGAGAGGAGCTTGATAACTGAAGGCTCTGCCTCCCATTGTACTTTTGGAGGTTCTAGGCATTTCAAGTAATCCAGCATTTTAGGAGCATAGCACTCTGTTAGCATAATAGGGTAGTATCAGATCTTTTAAATAAAAAGGGACCTGAATGTTTAGAGCTTTGTAAGTGAGAAGAAGGATTTTAAACTTAATTCTAAACTCTATAGGAAGCCAGTGAAGGGAGGCCAGAACCAGAGAGATATGATCTCTCTTTCGAGTACCTGTTAAAACTCTTGCTGCAGCATTTTAGATAAACTGAAGACTTTTTAAAGATGTTTTAGGACAACCTGATAATAAAGAGTTACAATAATCTAATCTAGAGCTAACAAAAGCATGGATCAGTTTCTCAGCATCACTCTGAGACAAGGTGCTCCTAATCTTGGCAATATTACGCTATTGATAGAAGGCAGTCTTAGAAACAAATTTAATATGTGAATTGAAAAACAGATCTTTTTTTATGAATCTTTATTTTATTTCGGATAGATTAAAAGTACAGATTAAAAGAAACTGAATAATATAACAAAGGGGGAAAGAAAATCCAACAAGGTCAAATTAGACAATAACTCCTCTGATTATACAGTTCAACATAAGTTATCCGAAATGGGTGATGGCTGAAGCCACAGCTTATATTGCCCACCCATATTCCATCCAAGAATTCAAAAGAAAAACAAAACAAGAGCGATTACAATTCAGAACAAAGCTAAGACAAAATGTGACAAAAAACTAAGCTACAACACAATGCAGACTGGATATGACAATCCTTATGTGATTTTACATGTCATCTTGTATATATGTTTGGAGTATTTCTTCCTTTAGTTTTTGTTTAAATTGTCCAAGCGTTGTACATGATTTTAATTCAGGTCCAAAATCGTTCCATAATCTGACTCCTTGCACTGAAACACAGTGTTGCTTGGTGGTAGTTCTCACTGAAGGTTTTTGAAATATACATGTTCCTCTGAAATGATATTGTTTCTCCCTTATTTGGAACAACTTTTGGATATTTGCGGGCAGTGATAGATTCTTCACTTTAAACATTATTACTGCAGTTTTAAAGTCAACCAGATCTTTCAACTTGGGAGCTTTTAATTTAAGAAAAAGTGGGTTTGTTGGTTCCCTGTAAGCAGCTTTGTTTATTATTCTAATAGCTCTCTTCTGAAGCATAAAGACTGGATATATGTTTGTTTTATATGTATTTCCCCATACTTCAGTACAATATGTCATGTATGGGAGTATTAATGAATGATACAAGGTATATAGTGTGGGTTGATTCAGCAAATATTTCACTCTGTGTAGTATTGCAATTGATTTGGATATTTTACCTTTAATATAATTAATATGTGACTTCCAACACAAGTTTATTATCAATTATTACTCCAAGAAATTTAGTTTCAGATACCCTTTCAATCTCTACACCATTTACACTGAGTTTAGATACTAAGTTGTTGTGATAGTTGTTAAAAACTATAAATTTTGTCTTATTTAAATTGAGCGTTAATTTGTTTGAATCAAACCACAGTTTAAGCTTTCCTAATTCCTTTCCGAGTCTATCCAAAAGTTGTTCCAAATTGCTTTCACTGCATAATAGATTAGTGTCATTGGCAAACAATATTAAGTCCATTTTTTCTGAAACTTTACATATATCATTTATATACATATTGAATAACAATGGCCCCAAAACTGAACCCTGTGGGACTCCACAAGTAACCTTCAGTAACTGTGAGTTTTTGTTACCAACACATACATACTGATATCTATTCTTAAAGTAACTACATAACCAGAACAGTGCTACCCCTCTAATACCACAATTTTGTAGTTTCTTTAATAATAAATTATGATCCACTGTATCAAATGCTTTTTTAAGATCCAGGAATACCCCAACTGAATACTCTTTATTTTCAGTGGCAGTTGATTTGTGTCTGAACCCATATTGCTGCTCACACAATAAATTATTCTTCAGTATGAAGTTGTCAGTTCTCTCATAGAATATTTTTTCAAGTATCTTGGAAAATTGCAGCAATAGTGAAATTGGTCTATAGTTTGAAAATTCCCCTCTGTCACCCGTCTTGTATATTGGAATTACTTTAGCTATTTTCATTGCATTGGGAACTAGAAAAGCACTCGGAGAGCGCAGACCTCCGCCAAGTGCCACAGTTCCCCCCATACAGTGTTTGTGTGTACGTTTTCAGATTCCTTGACCATGAAAACATATGACTAGCAATTGGATTCACAATGATAGGATTAGTGGTTCAGTAGTAAAAGCATTACCGCCTTGGCGGAGATAATAAACTGAAGTGTTGGTGTTGTGTCCATCTCCTGCATCTGCAAACTCCCAGGCTGCGGGCGTTGCAATTGAATGAATGAATGAATTAATCTTTATTTCGAATAGATTAAGAGTACAGGTTAAAAGAAAGTGAATAATATAACAAAGGGGGTAATAAAAGCCAACAAGGTCAAATTAGACAGTAACTCTTCTGATTATACAGTTCAGCATAAGTTATTCGAAATGTGTGATGGCTGAATTTGCAGCTTATATTGCCCACCCATGTTCCATCCAAGAATTCAAAAGAAAAAACAAAAGAAATCATGACACAACCGCGTACAACCCACAGGCCAATGGGTTATGCGAGCGTCCATTTTTTCCGTTTGGATCAAGATTCAGCCAGAAGAACAGAGACGCAGACAAGACAGCAAGCTGGGATCAGTTCAGGGAGGAGAAGGGAGAGGAGGAGGAAGAGAAAAAGCGCCTGCTCTCTCTGAAAGCCGGAAGAAGATTATACAGTTCAACATAAGTTATCCGAAATGTATGATGGGTGAATCCGCAGCTTATATTGGCCACCCATGTTCCATCCAAGAATTCAAAAGAAAAAACAAAAGAAATCATGACACAACCACGTACAACCCACAGGCCAATGGGTTATGCGAGCGTTTTCATAGATCACTGAAAGCAGCACTGAGAGCTTCACTGACGGATGCAAATTAGGTAGACAGGTTGGCGTGGGTTTTATTGGGGTTGCGCTCCGCGGCAAATGAGGATTTGGAATGTTCCCCGGCAGAGAGCTTCTTTTTGCGCAGCTACTATGGCTGGCCAGGGAATTTCTGCCAAATAATCCGGCAACGGACAGCTGCCCGTCTGAGCTTTTGCAGCGTAGCGCAAACACAGGCACACAGGCACGCTGGCGAGCCCTGCCCAGCACTGTGTTCCGCGTGCTTTTGTGCCTAAAACTTTGAAGAAGGCGGAGTTTGTGTTCGTTAGACACGACGAGCAGCGCCCTCCATTGCCCCTGCACACATGTTGAAAATGGCCGTATGTGTGGTCTATATTAATCATATATCCCATAACCTACATATGTATAAGCATGTGAGAATGTTTGGTGATTACATATGTAAAGCGACTTCACACCTCAGAACAGGACAAAGGGTCTCAACCGCCAGTGAAGATCAAAGAGCATCCGAGGCACTGCGGTGGAGACCAGATAGGTCGCCCTGACCTCCCAGGGCCAGGTGGAGGGGCACGGAGACAAAGGAGGGTAATTAGGTTAATAGGGGATGTCAGCTTTGTATGCATTTCTTTTGTTGTGTGTGAGTATATGTACACAGAGCCGAATGTGTTCGCTCTCTTTCTACTTCTGCTTCTGCACTGAGATGAGACTTGTTAGAGGAGCGAAGCTGTTAATAAACTTTGGTTTATAAGTCACATCGCCTCGTTATTCCAAGCTCCTCTACACTGGTGACCCTGACGCGAGGATGGACCAGAGGCATTCCCCCGCGATTGACTCATCTGAGGCGACCCAGGCAGACGCCGGCGCCCATGCAGACAGGGGAACGGATGGAAGACGTTCCCCCACGGCAGAAGAGAGGGCTCAACCGAGCCCCAGCCCCGCCGTGAGAGCAGAAGAAAGGCGCTCTCACCCGGCGGACACATCAAGGACGGCCCACACAAGCGCCGTCACCGTCAAGCTGCCAGAATTCTGGCAAGAAGACCCGAGCTCGTGGTTCCAGCAAGCTGAGGCTCAGTTTGCACTGGCGGGCATAACGGCAGACGAGACGAAGTTTTATCACATCGTCGCCAAACTCGACGCAGCCACGTCAAGATGCGCGCGGAGCATAATCCGACAGCCGCCTGCCTATGACAAATACAGAGAGCTGAAGGCGACCATCGTCGAGAACTTCGTCCCCTCAGCCGAGGAGAGAGCAGAGAAGATCCTGGCGATCTACGGCCACAGAGGATGCAGACCCAAGGCCCTCATGGAGGACATGCTGCAGCTCAAGGAGGAGGACAACGACAACTTCCTCTTCCAACACATCTTCCTCAGCACTCTGCCGCCACACATGAGAGGGACGCTGATCAACATGCGGTGCAGCACCCAGCAGGACTTCCGCGTGCTGGCCCGAGAAGCGCAGCGACTCACCAACACCTGCAGGGAACAGGTGGCCACAGCAGCATCCGCAGATGCCCAGAGCAACGGAGAACCACGGACCACTGAGCAGAATCCGCCCGCCATGGCAGCGACACGGCCAGGACGTAACAGACGGAGCGACGTCTGTTATTACCACCACTGCTTCGCCGAGAAGGCTTACAAATGCCTTCCCCCCTGCAAATTCACGATTTCGGGAAAACGCCAAAGTCGAGAACCGTTAACAGCGGCAGTTCTCGGCGAAAAAAGCAAGCTTCTATATGTGACGGACGGACACACCGGCAAGCAGTTCCTCATTGACACGGGAGCTCAACTGAGTTTTATCATGCCCTCCCAAGCAGACCGGGCCATGGGCCCCCGGGGCAATGGAGCGGTGGCAGCCAATGGCTCCATCATCGACACTTATGGCGAAAGGAACCTGCCCCTCCGCATCCATGGCCGCAACTACAGATGGACATTTGTTGTAGCGGCGGTGAGTTTTAACTTGTTGGGCGCAGACTTTTTGTGTGCACATGGGCTATTAGTCGATCTAGCAAACAGACGCTTGGTTAATGCATTGTCCTTTGCTTCTATTCCCTGCTCAGCTCGAGTTTCTCCACCACCCGTGCAGGCCAGCGTCACTACAGCAGGAGGTAAGTTTGATCAACTCCTCACCCAATTTCCAGCACTCACAATTCCCAAATTCTCAGCTACAGTGGCTAAGCACGGGGTCAAACACTTTATTCCCACAACGGGCCCACCCGTATTCGCCAAAGCTCGGCGCTTAGACGCGACCAAGCTCGCCATAGCTCGGGACGAGTTCACCACCCTTGAAAAACTAGGCATTATCAGGCGATCAAAAAGCCCCTGGGCGTCACCGCTTCACATGGTCCCGAAATCCGACGGTTCTTGGAGACCGTGCGGCGATTACCTCAGATTAAACAATGCAACAGCGCATGACCGCTACCCTATTCCTCACATCCAAGATTTTTCACTACATGTGGCGGGTGCGCGCATTTTTTCAAAAATAGACCTGGTCCGCGGCTATCATCAAGTCCCCGTTAGAGCGGAAGACATTCCTAAAACAGCTGTAATAACCCCCTTCGGTCTTTTTGAATTTTTGTGGATGCCTTTTGGCCTCAAAGGCGCTGCTCAAACCTTTCAGCGGATGATGGATGCAGTATTACGCGACCTCCCTTTCGTGTTCCTCTACCTCGACGATATACTGGTAGCCAGCTCATCTGAGGAAGAACACGAACAGCATCTCACTATGGTTTTTCAGAGACTAGAAGAGCACGGGTTAATAATCAATCCAGCCAAATGCAAATTCGGCGTGTCACAAATTGATTTTTTGGGACACAGAGTTTCACCGAAGGGGGCAGTCCCACTGCCAGACAAAGTTCACGCAGTAAAAAGTTTCCCAAGGCCACAAACGGTCAAATCGCTGCAAGAATTTTTGGGAATGGTTAATTTTTACAACCATTTCCTCCCCCGCGCAGCTCAGCTCATGCAGCCCCTATATGACACGCTCAGAAAACAAAAACCTTCCAACGCGGTCGAATGGACCCCGGAGCGTGAACGCGCCTTTGCGGAAGTAAAAAGTGCCCTAGCTAATGCCACATTGTTGGTTCACCCTGATCCCTCGGCCCGCATTGCGCTAACCACAGACGCTTCAGACCTGGCCATAGGGGCGGTTGTAGAACAACACGTCGGCGGAACCTGGCAACCTTTGGCATTTTTCAGCAAATCGCTAAACCAAACTGAGCGTAAATACAGCACTTTTGACAGGGAGCTGCTAGCGCTTCATTTATCCATCCGCCACTTCCAGTTCTGGTTGGAGGGGCGGCGTTTCACGGCTTTTGTAGACCACAAACTGCTCACCTTTGCGATGGCTAAAATTTCTGAACCGTGGTCAGGCAGGCAACAAAGACAGCTAGCTGCGATTTCAGAGTTCACCACAGACATTCGACATGTGGCAGGCAAACTTAACGTGGTAGCAGACTGCCTCTCTCGCGCTGTGACATCGCCAGAGCGCGAGGAGACAGATTATACTACCTCAGCCGCAGAACTCTTCGCCAATGCGGACACATACGCAGCCCCAATCCACGTAGGGATAGATTATGCAGCCATGGCGGAGGAGCAAAGTAGTGACGCGGACGTGCGCGCACTCCTGTCTGGACCAACAGGGTTAAGGCTAGAGGAAAGGGGTTTACGCGACGGTGTGCCCCCCCTAATATGCGACATCTCAACCGGCCGACCTCGCCCGGTAGTCCCAGCTGCATGGCGCCGCCGTATTTTCAACTCAATTCACTCCCTCGCGCACCCAGGTGTGCGCGCTTCGGTTAAAATGGTGGCCGAAAAGTTTGTGTGGCCTGGCCTGCGCAAAAATGTAAAAGAATGGGCAAAGACTTGCATTTCTTGTCAGCGCGCCAAAATACACAAACACACAAAAGCCCCTCTAGAGCCTTTTCGAATCCCTGCTAGAAGGTTCGACCACGTTCATGTCGACCTCGTGGGACCACTACCTTCCTCCCAAGGTTTCACACGTCTGTTAACAATGATAGACTGTACTACGCGCTGGCCGGAGGCGGTCCCTCTGGCGTCAACCACAGCGGAGGAAGTCGCTCGCGTTTTTTTGACAAACTGGGTGGCACGTTTCGGCGTCCCATCGGACATCACATCCGATAGGGGGCCTCAGTTTGTCTCGGAGCTTTGGTTAGCCATGGCCAGCAGCATAGGAGCGACAATTCACTGCACCACCGCTTATCACCCTCAGGCTAATGGGTTATGCGAGCGTTTTCACAGGTCTTTAAAGGCCGCCCTCAGAGCCTCACTAACGGATACAAATTGGGTAAATAAACTTCCTTGGGTTTTATTGGGGTTGCGTGCTGCACCTAAAGAGGATCTAGACACCTCCCCAGCAGAATTAGTTTTTGCACAACCTCTCAGGCTCCCAGGTGAATTTTTACCAGAGAACCCAGAGCCAGGGCATCTTCCAGCCCCGAGGTTTTTAGGCAGCAACGGACCGGACTCTCTCCCCGGGCCGGCACATCACTCTTTTCCACGGGTTTTTGTCCCCCAAGCTTTAAAAAACGCTGAATTCGTTTTTGTTAGGCATGAAGCTTTAAAACCAATCTTCCGCCCACCATACAATGGACCATTCAGAGTGCTGGAACCTGGTGATAAGCATTTTGTGCTTGATTTAGGGGACAGAAAAAAAACAGTCAGCATTGACAGACTTAAACCTGCCTTCTTGTTGAGAGACGAGCCTGCACGGTTGGCGAGAGCACCTCGGCGGGGTAGACCCCCCCAAGAGAAAAGACTCAGCCCCCCTGCAGGGAACAAATAATCACTCTCCTTCCCAAGCTGCAGATTCCTTACAGGAAGGTCCCACCAGGACGCCCGAATGGACCCACAGCAGATTCGGAAGAAGATTAAAGCCCAGACGGCACAAGGACTGATGCAAACTACTCAAAAGTTGTTCACTAATTGTGCTGTAACAGTTTAGGACTGACTTATGATATTACTATGCTGTTATGATTACCACTGAATTCTCTACAGGAGCATAGCTGCTGGAAAGTTTCTTCTTTGTCAAGAGGTGTAGCAGTTAGTATGTCATAATAATTATCTTAAACTGTGAATTTTCCTATTGTCCTTTTCTTAGTCGTTTGGGGGTGGGGGCTGTGGTCTATATTAATCATATATCCCATAACCTACATATGTATAAGCATGTAAGAATGTTTGGTGATTACATATGTAAAGCGACTTCACACCTCAGAACAGGACAAAGGGTCTCAACCGCCAGTGAAGATCAAAGAGCATCCGAGGCACTGCGGTGGAGACCAGATAGGTCGCCCTGACCTCCCAGGGCCAGGTGGAGGGGTACGGAGACAAAGGAGGGTAATTAGGTTAATGGGGGATGTCAGCTTTGTACGCATGTCTTTTGTTGTGTGTGAGTATAAGTACACAGAGCCGAATGTGTTCTCTCTCTTTCTACTTCTGCTTCTGCACTGAGATGAGACTTGTTAGAGGAGCAAAGCTGTTAATAAACTTTGGTTTATAAGTCGCATCACCTCGTTATTCCAAGCTCCTCTACAGTATGTCACAATGTTAAAGAATCCTTTAAAAAATTCCTGTATCCAGACGGTGATCCGGATCATCCCCAAAATTTAATCAGTTCTTCCTTGTACCATTTCCAACAATGCCTGAAACTTTCATTGAAATCCGTCCAAAACTTTTTGAGTTATCTTGCTAACCAACAGACAAACAAACAGACAAACAGAACAGACAGACAAACGCTGGCAAAAACATAACCTCCTCCTGGCCTCCGGCCTGGCGGAGGTAAATATACCTGTTTGGAGAGACAGGTTACAGATATACGTCAGTGGTTTCACTAAGCATTCAATAATAGTTTTGACTAAGGGCATGTCAATACCATCACAGTCTGTAGATGTTTTACTTTTAAATGATTTAACAATTTCAATGACCTCTCTCTCGTCTGTGTTCTTTATGAAAATGGAGTCTTTTATAGCAGTGGTTTTGCTTATTGTATCACCTGTAGGCGCCGTAATGGGTATTTTTTGAGCCAAATTAGGACCAATGTTAACAAAAAAGTTATTAAATTCATCTGCAGGTGAAGCTGCATTCACACTCTGAGTCGTTTTATTATTTTTTGAAAAATTGGTTGGGTAGCTTGTATTTCTGTTTTTATTTCCAAGAATACTGTTAAGCATTGTCCATGTATTTTTACTATTGTTTCTGTTTTTCTCCAGTTCTTTACTGTACTAGTCTCTCTTACTACATCTTATTATATATGTTAACTTATTTGTGTATGTTTTATACCGCTGCTCTGCTTCTTTTGTCCTTTTCTTTAGGAAAGCTTTATATAATAAATTTTTCTTTTTACACGCCTTTTGTAATCCTTTGGTTAACCATGGCTTATCGGCAAATTTATGTTTAAGCTTTTTCTTTACTAATGGACAATTTTTTTCATAAAGAGTGGTTACAATCTTTATAAATGTGTCATAGGCTTCATTTACATCTGATACATAGACTTCTGTCCAGTCTTGCTTCAGCAAGTCCTCTTTAAAAGAACTGATTGCATTTTGTGATTTGTATCTGAACGATTTTAAAATTTTTTCTGTATTGGCCCCCGTGTGGCCATGGATAAGTGCAAAGGTTGGCAAGTGGTCACTTATATCATTTATCAATAATCCACTTTCTATTTTCTTATCAATAATATTAACAAACAGGTTGTCAATAAGTGTAGCAGTGTGAACTGTGATTCTACTGGGATGTGCTATTGTGGGATATAGACTCATGCTGTACATAGAATTCATGAACTCTGTAATTACATTTTGTTGATATGGATTTAGTAGATCAATATTGAAATCTCCACAAATTACTACCATTTTCTTACTAGTAATATTATTGTACAGCTCGACTAATTTATCTCTGAATGTCTCAATGCAAGTGCCCAGCGTTCTATATATACAACTTATAATTAGATTTTTTTTTTATCTTGGTCAATCTCAACAGTAACACATTCCAAAATCCCTGGTAGTGCAAAGGACATTCCATTCACAAGCTTACACCTATACAGGTCATCAATATACAGTGCAACACCACCACCCTTTATCTGAGATCTGTTAATATGAAACATCTGACATCCCTCTATTGCCATCAGGGGAGCCTGCTCTTCATTAAGCCAAGTTTCAGAGACTGTGATAACTGTAAATTTTCTGTCTAGCTGTTTTAAATAGTCCTGAATCTGTGGAAAGTTTTTGTTAAGACTTCTGCTGTTGAAGTGTATTTTTGATAGTTTACCATCTAGTTGCACTTGACTTTTGAATTGCTTTTCAGTGTAATATTCACAATGGTTATGAATATTATTGAAAAAGTGGTTATCAGGATCAATATCATTCTCCATCTCTTGTAGTTTATGTTCAGCATAATGGCATATTTTCACAGTTTGAGTTTCCTCACTCTGTGTCAAATGACTTCCTCCAACTGGGGATAATTGATGTCTACTCAAGTCAGTCATAAGTTTATTTGTTTGTTTTGTTTACTTTTTTTTTTAAAGTACATTGACATGGTATGCCAAAAGAACTATTCTTGCCGTGTGTGTGGATATGGATTATCATTGTCTCTTAATTTTCTTAATCAGTGTTCATCTGTATTTATTTAAGTCAGTAACATCTCTGATCATTATGCTCTTTGCTTGCTCAGGTGTTCCATTTAGTTTGATCCAAACTCTACAATTTCTTGTCCATGTTGCCTGTATCTTATTTTGCCTTTTCTTGATCAAAAATAACTCCAAGGTTCCTCACAGAACTATTAAGAGAAAGAGTAACCGCATCCAAACTAAGAGTTTGATTTGGAAAGGTATTTCTAAGGTTTTTGGGACCAACAAGAATGACTTCAGTCTTATCTGAATTTAATAGCAGGAAATTACAAGTCATCCAAGCTTTGATTTCCTTAAGACAGGCTTCTAACTTGCCTAATTGATTACTATCATCAAAAGATCATAAGAAACAGAGAAACAAATGAACATAAAAGGACTAAACTTAAGACTGGAACTGAGCATGATCCCAACCCGTGCTCAGGTTCATGACAGTGCCCCCCTCCCAAGGGGTGGTCCCAGACACCCCAGGGCAACATCAAAAAAGGAAAGAAACTCCCTACAAAGAAGACCCCCCCCTCAACAAGAAAAACAACCCACCCGGGGGGGAGGGGGAATTCAGCACGGAGGGACCAAAGCAAGACAAAAGAAAAACCCCAAAACAAACAAACAAACAAGCAAGCAAAAAAGAAAAACACTCATGACCCACAACACTCAACAAGGAGGCACAAGATACAGAGGGTTTTACGTGACAGACAAACCAAACTCAGGTGGTCTCCTAGAGTTCCCAGCGCCTCCAAGCAGACAATGACACTCGTCGGGTGGCCTTCCCAGATCCCTGGGCCAACGGGCTTCAGGGCATGACATGCCCCCTCCTGGGGGTGGCAGCTGGCGTAGCCTGTCATGTGGCCTTCCAGAGATCTTCAGCTACCCAACCAAATGACGCAGTCCGTCAGGTGGTCTCCCTATATCCCGGAGCCCACGAGCCGTGCAGCACAACATGCCCCCTCCTGGAGGTGGTAGCTGGGACCCATACCCCCAACGGGCCGCATGGACAGCGGTGTGGATGAAGCGGAGCCAGAGCTGTGATGATGGTGGACCAGCAAAGCCTTCAAGGGAAGGGAACCCCCAATCCATGAGACAACTACCTACGATGAAGACTGATCAGCAAGGACACCCAGCAACACCCGAGGACCCTCGGCGTGCCCGATGAAGGTGAAGGATCCATAATGGCCCCAGGCAACAGCAAAGGACCCTCCACGACCATGGGTGAAGGTGAAGCACCCACGGCGGCCACGGGCGTAGATGAAGCACCCATGGAGGCCTCAGACTGGGGCACAGTACTCACGGAGGCCCCGGACTGGGGCGTAGCACCCACGGAGGCTCCGGACTGAGGCGCAGCACCCACGGAGGCCCTGGACTGGGGCGCAGCACCCACAGAGGCCCCGGACTGAGGCGCAGCACCCATGGAGGCCCCAGACTGAGGTGTAGCACCCACGGAGGCCCCAGACTGAGGCGTAGCACCCATGAAGACACTGGACTGAGGCGTAGCACCCGCGGTGGCCTCAGACGAAGGCATAGCACCTGTGGCAGCCTCAGACGGAGGTGCAGGACCCACGGAAACCTTAGGCGAGGGAGCAGGACCCACGGAGACCTTGGGCGAAGAGGCATGACCCAGGGAAACTTCCAGCAGGGGGGAAAGACCCACAGAGACCCCTGGCAGAGAGGAAGGGCCCACAGAGACCTCCGGCAGGGAGGAAGGAGCCACGGAGACCCCTGGCAGAGGTAGGGGACCTATGATAACTTCCGGAGAAAACAGATAGAAGACAGACAAACATTGGGTCAGAGTCACTGGCAGCAGTGGAGCCCGGCAAGGGGAGATCAAGTGCAGCTGACAGCTGCACTTGGTTTCCCCCACCATGAGGCAGACAAGATTTCTCTGGGACAAAAGAGGGAACTTACCTGAGCTTGAGCTCCACCACTGTACAGGACTCTGGCGACTACTGCTGAGACATTTCTGCTTCCACCATTTGGACAACCTCTCCCAACACAGCTACCTCGGAGAAGGAGAAAAGAAAAACATGGGAGAAGAATCACCAGCAGCAATGGAGCCTGGTGAGGAGAGCTCAGGAGCAGAGGACGTTTGCAACTGATTCCCCCCACCCTGAGATAGACAAGAATTCTCTGACTCTGAAGATGTTAAACCACAACAGAGTACTTGCCTGGACTCGAGCTCCACCGCTGTCCAGGACTCCGGCGACCCTGCTGCAGCGGCCCAGGCAGCAGGCATGGTGGCAGAAAAAGCTGGCGACCCTCCACTGGCGGGACCCCACATGGGGCGATGGGTGCTGGTGGACCTCCAAGTGTGGTGGCTAATGCTGACAGACCCTCTGACGTGATGACTGAAGCAGAGGAAACTCCAGCGTGGTGTGACGGACCCAGGACTCGCCTCACCAATGGTACCGGGTCCCGCGATGCCGAAACCAGGGGACTTGTAGTTGGCTCAGGTTTCAGGCCACAGGGGCCACTTCTCTCCTGTATGGGGTACGGCTGCATGGCTGAACCTGGACCCTCCGGAACCTCTGACCTCCTCTTCGTCCGGCGGCTCCCTCCCAGGACCAGCGGACAGACAGAGGAAACAGGGGAGGACATGGGTGAAGATGAGAAGAAGGCTGCAGCAGCAGGCAGGGAAGGCTCAGCCCAAGTGGGTGACTGCTGCTGAGCCCCCCCTTCCCCACCGGGAACAAGGCAAGACAATTCATTTTCAGAGGTTAAAGAATGAAAAGATACTTGCCTGCGCTCCCTAGGTGTGGAGGTGGCTGCTGCAGATGGCCCAGAAGATTCCTCCCCACTGGCTGTGGGGGCCGAGGACACCAACGCAGATCCTAGCTGATCCGGCCCTGCAGGCATGATGACAGACAGAGCTGGACACCCTCCCTCAACTTGGACCGCAAGTTCAGGAAGGAGCCACAGCTTGTAGTCCAGAAGTAGCTCCGCCTCTGCAGCCAAAACCCGTTGGTGTTCCTCCAGCTCCTCCGCCAATGGTGTGGGCAACCATTCGGGAGGGGAAGGCGGAGCTGCTTCTGGGGAGAGGCGAGAAGCTCGGGGCTTCTGCGTCCAGGACTGCTTCCTTGTTGGTGCAGGCATGGATGTAGAGGAGGCTTCCCCTAGCCCGTGGAGCATGGACGATAGATTAGCAATGGAGAGGAGAAGGTTTGCGAGTTCTGGATGGCTCCACAGGCTGGGGCATGCCTCAAGCACTTGTGCGGCTGCAACCAAACACTCCCGAGCCACCTCAAGAGTGCGAGAACCATGAGCCTCCGATAAGATGCTCTGCAGCACATTCACAGTCCAACACTCCACCCCACTGAGCCCACACTGACCGTAGTCCGGGAGCTCTGCCATGCCAGCAAAAAACAAATTTAATGGGGTAAAAATACGGGAAGGGAAAGGAAAAAAATGGAAAAACTCACTGCCGCTGGTGTCTCACTTTGGCAGTGGTCTACTGACATAAACGCCCCCTCCAAGGGCAGAATTTAAGGACACCAGTTGCTGGCAGTGAGTTTTTGCACATTTATTAACAGAACGACTTACATAACAAAATACACAAATACGCACACTTACGGGAAATGTCGGGGAACACCCGGAGGAAATGACAAACAAAGACACTGTCTTGGGAACACAGGATGTGAAAACAACGTCTGGAGTTGTAAGACCGCTGCAAGGAATGCATGCTTTTTCTGTGTATGACTGATGTGAGAGTGAATAAAGTCGTATGCTGCATAAGTCTGCCTCCGTTTATTTGCACTCTCCACACTGGTGCAACTTTCAGCTATGTGGTCACTGTGCCAAGCATGCACCACGCACGGGACAAAACCGGCTCCACAGACTGATACATTCGTTCTCCGCCGCTGCACAGGCCCGAGAAAAACGGCTGATCGCCAGTTTTTGCAGTCTCCAGTGTGGAAAGTGCAAATAAACGGAGGCAGACTTATGCAGCAGACGACTTTATTCACTCTCACATCAGTGATACACAGAAAAAGCATATATCAATACGCCAGGGTCTCTCCTTTTATATCAACCGCCCATCTCACATCTACATGACATCTCGCATCACAATACATTCAACCCTTCTCCCCCCACTACTTCTTCCTGCTACCTCACCATAATCTCTCTCATCTCCATACTTATTGTCCTTCTCTGTTTACCCTCTGCATCCAGGCTGAGATGATTAACCCAGCTTCTACCCCCCCCCCCCCGCACCCCCCAGAATCTCAGACCGAGTTTCAGTCCTCACATCCTTTTGGCTTCAGTCTCCTCTCATATCTGCTGTAATGGGGGTTTTCCGCCTCCGCGGTGCTGCTGTGCTGGTGGGGGGCTCCTGGGGGTGTGTCTGTCTGCGGGTGGGCAATGGCGAGGGGGGGAACCTTCGACTTGCCCGTGTGGCTGCTCTGATGAATCGTTTACCTGGGGAGTTCTCAGTGGGGGTCTTCCACGCCGAGGGGCCCGAGCCACAGTTTATTACAGTGTTGTCAGCATTATTACAGTGACAACCCTGTCACTGTAATAATAATAATAATAATAATAATAGTTTTGTTTTATATAGTGCCTTTCAAGAAACCCAAGGTCACTTTCCAAACAAACAAACAAACAAACTGTCATGGCCGAGGGCTGGAGATTCCCAGACTCGGTCTCATGGCATTTTCTGCCTGTTCATTTATACGTTGCACTTATGTCCGTTTTGTATTATTCCAATTGCCATTTTTCTGTTTGTGGTTATATTATAATTTTATTTTTCTATACTGATTTATAATCACACCTTGGCTTGTTATTTTTATTCTTTATATCCCAGTTTAGTCTTTTTTACTGCTGACAGCTGTCAGTGGTGTGAAGCTTTGTATGGGCGTGACCTGTCAGCTGTCAGTGTGGTTTGCCTCCCTCTCATGGTTTCAGCTGATCCCAATCAGTTATCCTTGCTCTCTTCTGCCCGTTCAGGTGCCAACACCTGTTGTTTATTGTGTGATGGTTTAGTTCATTATTTAAGAGGCTGCACATTTTTGTTCAGTGCAGTACCCTACTTTCAGCTACTACTTCCT
Organism: Pholidichthys leucotaenia; assembly: GCA_020510985.1. NCBI lineage: Eukaryota > Metazoa > Chordata > Actinopteri > Cichliformes > Pholidichthyidae > Pholidichthys > Pholidichthys leucotaenia. The sequence continues at coordinate 139,479,772 of CM035840.1, read as the reverse complement.
CCTTGCTTTATCACGTAAGTCATTTGTTTTTTGCCCTTTGTGTACCATTGATTCTCCAGGTTAGTTGGCGATGACCTTGCCTTAACTGAGCTATCTTTGCTTACCTGTTTGTAAGATTGTCTCCAGGTTTAGCCAGCGTATCTCTCACCTTAGCTGTGGTTATTTTGCTAACCTGCGTTTCTTTTCTTTCATAAGTTTTTGATTATCAGTTCTTTTCTGTTAATAAATCTGCCAACTCACAGCCTGCGCTTGGTGCCTTTTTCCGCTTTGGGAGGAATTCATGACAGAAGGGTGCTGCCAGTGTGGGCACCAGCGGCTGTGAGTTTAGCCTTTTTCCTTTTTTTCCTGTACTTTTTCTATAAATGAAAAGTAAAGACTGTGTTTATTCCGCTGACATGGCAGCTTATCTCGGCGATAATCGATGCAGGTTTAGTGAGGAACAGCCTTTGGCACTGAACATTATACAGCACATTTTATTGGAGGCTCGTGTATCCCACACTCCTGAGGTGGTCCGGGAGTGCTTGGATAGAGCCGTATGAGTTCTGGAGACAAGCCCCAGCCTGTGGAGCCATCCGGAGCTAACAGACCTTCTCCTCACCATAATCAACTCCTAATCTATGCTCCACAGACTGGGGAAAATCTCCTCAGAACCCCTGCCTGCATCAACCAGAAAGTGATCCCGGGCCCCGAGCCTCTTGCCGCTCTCCAACATCAGCAGCCCTGCCTTCTCCTCCCGAATTGTGGCCCGACCCATCGGCAGAGGAGCTAGAAGAACGCCAGAGGGTCTTGGTGGCAGAGGTAGAACTGTTGTTAGAGTACAAAACATGGCTCCTCCCTGAACTCGCAGCCCAAGTTGAGAGAATATCCAGCTCCATCCGTCAGTCTGCCTGCAGGGCCGGATCAGCCACCGTCTGCATCGGTGCTCCCGGTCCCCGCAGCCCATAATGAAAAATTTGCTAGGCCGCTTGCAGCAGCCACCACCACTCTTAAGGAGTACAGGCAAGTGTCTTTTCATTCTTTTGCATCAGAAAATGAACTGTCTTGCCTTGTTCCCGGTAGGGGGGCTCAGCAGCAGTCATCCACTTTTTCTGAGCCTTCCCTGCCTGCTGCTGCAACCGTCTCCTCACCTTCACCACTCTCTCCTGTTTCCTCCCCTGCTTTCCTTGTTTGTCTGCCGGTCCCGGGAGGGAGGTGTCGAGCAAAGAAGAAGGCAGTGGTTCCGAAGGCCCCGGTGATCACTGTGCAGCCATACCTCAGAAGGGAGAGGAGGGAATCCCATGTGCCGAAACCTGAGCTGAAGAGGAGTCCCCTGATGTCGGCATTGCGGGACACGATACCATCGGTGAGGCATGTCCTGGATACCTCAGCAGCAGCCGTCATGCCTGGAGGGTTGCCAGCTGCTTCAACCACCATGCCTGCTGCAGAGACTACCGCAGCAGAGTTGGCATTGGGCCCCCGGAAGACCACACCTGAAGCATCATCGCCTGGATCGTCGGAGTCCTGGACGGCAGTGGAGCTTCAGAACAGGCAAGTACACTCCTTTGTCTCTCTTCCCCTTTTGGAGAAATCTTGCCTGGCTCTAGGTGGGGAGAGCCAAGTGCAGCCATCAGCTGCACCTGAGCTCACCTTGCTGGGCTCCACCGCCACCGGTGACCCTGACCCTGTATCTATGCATCTTTTGTCTGAGCTTCTTCCCAGGGTCACCAAGGATCATCCACCAGCATCAGATGTTCATCCAGGTTCACCGCCCAAGATAGCCGTGGGTCCAGCTCCCCCCACCGAGGCCATCAAGGATGTTCTGTCCCAGCCTGGGACCTCCGTGTGTGCAGCTTCAGCCCAGACCGAGTTCACCGAGGGTGCAGCTCCGCTCCTGCCTGGGGAATCAAAGGCGCAGTTCTGCTCCTGCCTGGGGACACCGAGGGTGCAGCTCCGCTCCTGCTGGGAGCCACCGAGGGTGCAGCTCTGCTCCTGCCGGGAGCCACCGAGTGCGCAGCTTTGATCCAATCTGGACCCACTGAGGGTGCAGCTATGCTCCAGCCCGGAGCCCCCATGGGTGCTGCTGACCAACCAAAGGTCATCATGGTTCTTCCTCTGATAGAGGTCATCATGGGCACTCAGCCCCAGCCCAGGGCCTCCAAGGGTGCATCCTTGGTCCAGTCCGGACCCACCGAGGGTGCAGCTATGCTCCATCCCGGAGTCCCTACGGGTGCAGCTATGCTCCAGCCCAGAGCCCCCGCGGGTGCAGCTATTTTTCTGTTTGTGTTTGTTATAATTTTATTTTTCTGTACTGATTTATAATCACACCTTGGCTTGTTATTTTTATTCTTTATATCCCAGTTTAGTCTTTTTAACTGCTGACAGCTGTCAGGGGTGTGAAGCTTTGTATGGGCATGCCCTGTCAGCTGTCAGTGTGGTTTGCCTCCCTCTCACGGTTTCAGCTGATCCCAATCAGTTATCCTCACTCTCTCCTGCCCGTTCAGCTGCCCACACCTGTTGTCTATTGTGTGATGGTTTAGTTCATTATTTAAGAGGCTGCACATTTTTGTTCAGTGCAGTACCCTACTTTCAGCTTCTACTTCCTCCTCGCTTTATCACATAAATCATTTGTCTTTTGCCCTTCGTGTACCATTGATTCTCCAGGTTAGTTGGTGATGCCCTTGCTTTAACTGAGCTATCTTTGCTTACCTGTTTGTGAGATTGTCTCCAGGTTTAGCCAGCATATCTCTCACCTTAGTCGTGGTTATTTTGCTAACCTGCGTTTCTTTTCTTTCATAAGTTTTTGATTACGGTATCAGTTCTTTTCTGTTAATAAATCTGCTATCTCACAGCCTGCGCTTGGTACCTTTTTCTGCTTTGGGAGGATTTCATGACACAAATAGTAGACATAGACAAACATAAAACAAGTTAGCCAGGAAAAGCTTGCAGGAACAAATGTCTCTTCAGCCTGGATTTAAAAAAACTCCAAGGTTGGTGCTTGGTGAACTGTCAGAGGGAGCGAGTTCCACAGGGTAGGAGCTGCCACACTGAAGGCCCTGTTCCCAAAGGTTGTCCTGCAAGTACGGGCATGGAGAAGAGACCTAGGTCAGCAGACCGAAGGTTCCGAGAGGAGTGGTGAACATGGAGGAGATTGGATAGGTACTGTGGAGCCAGTGCATGAAGGGACTTGTAGGTGAGGAGGAGAAGTTTGAAAATGATCTGGAATTTAATGGGGAACCAGTGCAATTGTTTCAGAGTAGGGGTGATGTGCTGTCATGGTTTGGTCCGAGTGAGAACCCTGGCAGCTGAGTTTTGAACATGTTGTAGTCTGTCCAGAGTTTTATTGGTGACCCCATGGAGGATGGCGTTACAGTAGTCCAGGTGAGGTGACAAAGGCATATATTAGAGTTTCTGCAACAGAATCAGGGAGTAATGGTCGAAGTTCTGGAGATATTTTTCAGGTGGAAGAAGGCAGCCTTGGTGACAGATTTAATGTGAGTGGAGTCCATAATGACACCCAGGTTGCAAACCTCGACAAGACAGTGAGGTGGAGAAGCCATCAGCAATGAGGACAAGATCCCCGATCTTGTGGAGGACAGGTTTTTGGAGCAACAACAATAAGCTCAGTTTTCTGGCTGTTGAGTTGGAGCAGGTTGGTGATCATCCAGGTTTTGATGTCATACAAACAGTTTGTAAGAGATTGTGCAGGGAGCTGGGTAGCTGGTGAAGTGCTGAGATAGAGCTGGGTATCATGAGCATAGCAATGAAAATTAATCCATGGCAGTGGATGATCTAGCCAAGCGGGAGCATGTATATTGGATTGATAAAGGATTGATAAAAAATAGCAGCCACCACTGATTGGATTTTTTCACAGAAAGAAATGCTAGTTGTGGAATGTAGTGGTTTATGCAAGTAAAGGATAAATGTAGCTATATAAATAAAAGAAAGAAATTTGGAAAATAATTTATCTTCTTTGTGTAATACTAGTGCATGCCCGTAGAAAGCAAATATTCTTGTCTGAAAACAGGTAGTCCAATTAGGCTTTACAGGCCCAAATATAGGGTGTGTTTGAAAGTGAAAACCAAAGAGGTGTAGCCTATATGTGTCACAATCTGCTCTCCGTACAGATAAGGGTTTGTAAGGAGGACTCATGGCGCAGGAAGGATGATGGTGTGAAAATGATAATTTATTAACAGAAACTCTGGGGCAACAAAAACACAGCACGAGGGTGGAAATAAACTCAAAAGTAACTCGTGGCAAAACTCACGGAGGAAAAAAACACTGAACACACATGGAGCATGACAGGTTGAATGAACAGCAATGACCCAACCCCAAGCACAATCACAAACTCACATTCTATATAGGGAGGCTAATCGCTCCATAAATTCAAGAAATCTCTGTGTGTCTGTCACGATCATAGGACATCATAGTACAGCCTATGATGTTCCTATGATCATAGGACAGCCTACAGGTGCATCTCAAAAAATTAGAATATCATGAAAAAGTTCAATATTTTTTGTCACTCATTTCAGAAAGTGAAACCCATATATAGACTCATTACGCAGAGAGTGTTATATTTCAAGTGCTTATTTATTGTAATTTTGATGATTACTAGTGCATACCCGTGCATGCCCATAGAGGGGATGCATTGGAACAGAATTCTTGCCAGTTATATGACAGTTGGTATAGCAACACAGCACTAAGTGGCAATCACATGTGATGGCTTTTATATGCAGCAAAACATAAAAATCACACAAAATATGCCCTGCCACTGGGGCTGTTTGCCCCTGCTTGTTACTTCTTCTCCTGCCTGTCAATGTTCTGTGTTATGTTGCTTACCTGTGTCTGTATATATACTGTATATGTCTTGTAGGGAGTCATGTGGTCTGTCTATGTGCCGTCATATAGACATCATCTGGTGGGTCTTCTTCTTCTTCGTTCAGACCACTGAAGGGTCTTCTCCTGTCTCAGATGGCTGTGTTGTTCACAGTCATGCCTGCGGCGTACTGGTGGAACCTGAGGTGTTTCATGTTTATGGTATCCTTTCTGATGTGCAGCAGTTCTCCTCATTCTATTGCTCACCATAAAGACACATGGTCTATATGACATCATAAAGACACATTTGTCTTTGTGTCCTATGATGCCTGAGTTCAAAGCCACATGGTCTATATGACATCATAAAGAACATTTGTCTATGTGTCCTATGATGCCTGAGTTCAAAGACACATGGTCTATGTGACATCATAAAGACACATTTGTCTTTGTGTCCTATGATGCCTGAGTTCAAAGACACATGGTCTATGTGACATCATAAAGACACATTTGTCTATGTGTGACATCATAAAGACACATACTGTATGTGTCCTATGATGACTGATCATAGGCCGTCCTATGATGTCCTATGAAGCGTGTCAGACTGACACACACACAGAGATTTCTTGCTTTTATAGAGTGATGTAGGCATGGCGAGTCGTCCTGTGATGCCTGAGTTCATAGGATGAGGCAGAGATCATAGGCCGTCCTATGATGTCCTAGAAACGTGCTTTAAAGTCTGTCGTACCCTATGCTGGTGAAGGGTGTCCTCCTGTCTTAGACGGGTGCGATGTACTGCTGGAACCTCAGGTGTTTCATCTTCATGGCATCTTTTCTGACGTGCAGCAGTTGTCGTCATTCTATTGCTCTCCCTCTGGTGGGTCTTCTTCTACTTCTTCTTCTTCTTCTTCTTCTTCTTCTTCTTCTTCTTCTTCTTCTTCTTCTTCGTTGAGACCACTGGTTGAGTGATAGGTGTGTCATAATTTCAGTTCATGGACAGGATCATGAAAATAGATCTGAGCAAAAAGAGGCTTTCTGGCATGGACTCACTGTATATGACATCATTAAGACATGAAGGCAGCCTTGATGTACAGTATATGACATCATAAAGACATGTTGCCTGACGTCACTGTATACAGCAGTTGTTCTCATCTGTTCTCATCATCTGTTCCCATCTATTGCTCTCCATCTGGTGGATCTTCTTCTTCTTCTTCGTTGAGACCACTGGTTGAGGGATAGGTGCATCGTAATTTTAGTTTGTGGACAGGATCATAAAAATAGATCTGAGCAAAAAGAGGCCTTCCGGCATGGATTCACTGTATATGACATCATAACGACATGAAGGCAGCCTTGATGTATATGACATCATAAAGACATGTTGCTTGACGTTACTGTATATGACATCCTAGGACGTCCTATGATGATCAGGCGGAGATCATAGGCCGTCCTATGATGTCCTACAAACGTGCTTTAAAGACATGAAGGCAGCCTTGATGTATATGACATCATGTTGCCTGATGTCACTGTATTTGACATCATAAAGACATGAAGGCAGGCTTGATGTATATGACATCATAAAGACACATTTGTCTATGTGTCGTCGGCTTGATGTATATGACATCATAAAGACACGTTTGTCTATGTGCCGTCATATTGGCATTGCAAGTCGTCCTATGATGCCTGAGTTCACAGGACGTCCTATGATGATCAGGCAGAGATCATAGGCCATCCTGTGATGTCATATAAACGTGACAGACAGACAGACAGACACACACACACACAGATTTCTTGCTTTAATAGAGTGATATGTGGGTTTCACTTTCTTCTTCTTCTTTTAGATTTGATTGGTGGTTGGCAACCAGCTTGTAGGTGCATTACCGCCACGTACTTCACTCTATCATCACTCTATCTGGTCAGGAGCTGTAGTCCTTCTATCATCATTGCTGTGTCCAGTTGAACTTCAACTCTATCTTCAGACGTCACTCTTCTTCGTCTCCTCGTACTTCACTCTACATCATCACTTCACTCTACAGTATATCATCACTCTACACTTCTTGGCCGCTGATATCACTTCTCTCATTGCCTTATTTCCTTCCAATACTGAACATTGCACATTTTTTCCCTCCATCTGAGTGACTCTGACTGCTTTTCCTTGTTGAACACTATCTTTACATGCAACCAGCAACGAACCACTATGAAGAACCCTTGCATTTAAAACTTCTCCAAGTAACCCATTAATTGCATTTGTGAGCTTAAATGGGTGGACCAGAAAGAAGAAGAAGAAGACCCACCACCTGGACAACAATAGAGTGAGGAGAACTGCTGCACGTCAGAAAAGATGCCGTGAAGATGAAACACCTCAGGTTCGAGCAGAATACCGCAGGCATTACTGTGAACAACACAGCCGTCTGAGACAGGAGGAGACCCTTCAGCAAGGGGCATGCAGAAATATTTGCTTATACTTGGTTTTTACGGGCATGGACGTGTATGCACGGGGATGTATTAGTAATCACAGATGCAGGACAGCTGGGCAAACAATCAAGGGCTAAATCAGTGACACACAGGGAAATAAAAACAACCGGTAATGAGAACAGGACAAGTGGGGCACCACAGACAATCACAGACAGGGGAAGTACATGAAACATGACAATGAACATACAGGACAACAACATGACTTGGGAAAACAATCACAATACCAAAGAGCAGGACCACAACTGCAGAACATAATTAGGGGCATGATAATGAAAATAAGTACAATGGCCAAACTAAAGCTGAGGCAGGGAAACAGAGAAAACATCATGGCTGAGGGTGGGGACATGGAATGACGACAGACCAGGGAACACAAAAGACAAAGACAGAGGACCCAGGGGGACACAGGGCAAATAATTCAAATAATAATCATAAATAATCACAGAGAGAACAATGAATGAACACAAAGCATGGGTATGATCCTAAGATCATGCCCAGATATGACAATATGTAGGCAATACATAATCATGCCCATGCCCATAATCCACCCTTTAAGGGGTGGATTCCAGACATCCCTAAAAAAACAAAGAAACACCAAGACGGGCGGGAAGAGGGGGACAAGGCATGGTGGGAAAAATCAAAATACAGGAATCACACAAAGCAGGAGGGGAAAAAACCAAAAACCAAAAATGTCCATCAAGAGGTCTGTATAGCTCACAGGCCCACCGAACAGGAGAACAAGGTGAGTCAGGGGCCTGACCCCAGTCCATGGACCCCCAGACCAGAATGCAGGGCTGATCAGGTGGCCTGCCACTGTCCTTAGGCCACTAGATCATAGGACAAGGTGGGTCAGCGGGCCTACCAAAGTTCATGGGCCTCCAGACTGCAGCATAGAACTTGGAAAACACAAACTGAGGAACCTTTTGCTCCATAACTGGTGACTGCGGTGCACTGACCTCAGAAACAACAGGTTGAGGCCCTGTGACCTCTGAAACGATGGGTGGAGGTCCCCTGACCTCTGGAACAACAGGTGGAGGTCCCCTGACCTCTGGAATGATGGGTGGAGGTCCCCTGACCTTTAGAACAATGGGGGGAGGTCACCTGACCTCTGGAGCGATGGGTGAAGACGTGCCGGCCTCTGAAGCTGATGATGGCTGGACCTGAAGAGCATCTGGCCCAGACGCCTGGAATTCCCCCTCCGATGCAGCCACCTCGGACAAGGGAGACAGGCAGGGAACGAGTGAGGGGACACCATTATCACCAGGAGCTATGCAAGTCATTTCTAATGTTGATGTTAAAAATGAAATGAAAAGAACTTGTCTTAGCTCCTGGTCCTCTGCTGCTGGGGTGACCACCTCTGGGAGAGCTGGAGCCAGGATGTGCACCTCGGGGGCAGCTGCAGCAGGCTTGTGCACCTTGGAGACTGCCGGAGCTGCTGTGTGCACCTCGGGGAAAACTGGAGCAGGAATGTGCACCTCAGAGTCAGCTGGAGCAGGCTTGTGCACCTCAGAGACTGCCGGAGCTGCTGCGTGCACCTTGGAGACAGCCGGAGCTGTGGCATGCACCTTGGAGACATCTGGAGCTGTGTGTGCACCTCAGAGACAGCTGGAACTGTGGTGTGCACCTCGGAGACAACTTGGAGCTGTGGTATGCACCTCAGAGACAGCTGGAGCTGCAGCATGCACTTCGGGGAAAAACAGAGAGACCAGGGATGGTGACAACACTAACATGGGAGTGATAGCAGAAACAGGTTTTGGGGGCTTAGCAGTAGAAGGGGGCTGCTGCTGAGGCCCCTCACCCGGCATGAGGCAAGACATAGTATCATTAGTTGGTAAAAAGAAATGCACTTGCCTGTTCCACTAGTCTGCTGTCGCTGCCGGAGATGAGCCCAGAGTGGAGGTGGTGACTGCTGACGGGGCAGCGGGCATGGGCACCCGCATAGCAGATGTGGGAGCCAACACTGCAGGTAGAAGATGACATAGAGCCGGCACTACAGGCCAGCGTCGTAGAAACCGGTGTTGCAGCTGCTGTGGGAGCTGGTGTGGCTGAGCTCCGTGGAGCTGAAGTGGAGCGAGGATGAGAAGGTAGTTGAGGTGCCAGAGCCAGGGGATGTTTCCTCATCAGCACAGGCTGTGCTGACGCAGGCGGTGAACTCTCCTCCGACCCGTGTGGTGGCTGCGTGGCTGGTGAGAGTTCCGGGGCTGGAGGGTGCAAGGCCAGCTCCTAAAAAGGCCGATGGATGTGGCTGCAGGCGGAGGCAAGCAGCTCCTTTCAGCTTGGGGCAGCTCTGCAGGCTGGGGAACATCTTCACCACCTTCATCAACACTTCCAGGAGCCTGAGGGCCTCCTCTGATGTGCAGACAGTGTGAGTGTTTGCCACCAGAGACGTGAAGTTGTGGACCGTCCACCGCTCGCCCGTGTCGGGACCACCAGCCGCCAGACTGCCTGCCGAGTCCAAGTTTGACTGGGTCATTCTGTCACAATCTCCCCTCCGGACAGAAGAGGGCTGGTAAGGAGGACTCATGGCACAGGCAGGATGATGGTGTGAAAATGATAATTTATTATCAGAAACTCTGGGGAAACAAAAACACAGCACAAGGGTGGAAATAAACTCAAGAGCCACTTGTGGCAAACCTCACGGAGAAAAAAAACCAGGGAACACACGGGGAGCATGACAGGATGAACAACAATGACCCAACCCCGAGTACAATCACAAACTCACATATATAGGGAGGCTAATAATCACAGACGCAGGACAGCAGGGCAAACAATCAAGGGCTAAATCAATGACACACAGGGAAACAGAGACAAATGGTAATGAGAACAGGACGGGCGGGGCAGCACAGACAATCACAGACAAAGGAAGTACATGAAACGTGACAATGAACATACAGGACAACAATACGATTTATGACACTTAGCAATGATGATATAGAGTGAAGTACGTGGTGGTAATGCACCTGTAAGCTGATTGCCAACCCCCAATCAAATCTAAAAGGAGAAGAAGAAGAAGGACAACAATACAGGAGCAATACAGAGAGGAACGGCACAAACATGACTTGGGAAAACAATCATAATACCAAAGAGCAGGATCACAACTGCAGAACATATTTAGGGACATGATAATGAAAATAAGCACAATGGCCAAACTAAAGCTGAGGCAGGGAAACAGAGAAAACATCATGGCTGAGGGTGGCAACATGGAATGACGACAGACCGGGGAACACAGAAGACAAAGACAGAGGACCCAGGGGGACACAGAGGGCAAATAATGCCAATAATAATAATAAATAATCACAGAGAGAACAATGAATGAACACAAAGCGTGATATGACAATATGTAGACAATCCTACATGTTAGACTGACAAATATAAAAGGGACTGAATGGCGCTAAAATTTATTTGATTGTGTGAATATTAATTACAGAATTATTGAAAATGGATGGGACATCTAATATTAGCGACTGTTCGGGAACCCTTTTTTATTTATTGTTGATAACAAACTAAACTGGAAATCATACATAAATTATGTCAAAACTAAAATGTCTAAATCCATTGCCATACTGTATAAAGTTAAGGATCTCCTGTGTCAGAAATCTCTTTGCATTTTATATAATTCACTGATAGTTCCTTATATGAAATACTGTGTAGAGATCTGGGAAAGCACATAGAAAACAAACACAAACTTAATCTTTTTACTACAGAAAAAAGCTGTACGCATAATATCAAAGAAACCTTACTGTGAACCAGCAAATCCAATGTTCATTCAATTACATACTCTTAAATTTAGAGATCTAGTAGATTATAATGTCATTCAAATCATGTACAAAGCAAATAATAACCAATTACCTGTAAATATTCAGAGACTGTTTAAAAAAAGGGAAAGCAAATATGAGCTAAGAGGTAACTCTGTTTTTAATAAGTCAAAGGTTAGAACAAATACAAAGTATCATTGCGTGTCTGTCACTGGAGTTAAACTGTGGAACTGTTGCTCTGAAAATATTAAAACATGTTCAACTCTGAAGCAATTCAAAAAATTGTACAAAGATGAGAAAATCTCCCAGTATCTCAATGTAAATGCTGGGAGATAAATTTGGAATAACTTAAAGTTGTTTTTTTTTTTTTTTGTCTACTTGTTCTGTTTGATTTTCTTTGTTGATTTTGGGTAAGACTTAAACTTTTATGTTATTGATTTTAAAATTGTAACGGGGTAGGCACTATATAAGCACAAGCTTCAGCCTACACCCTTTCGGTTGTTCTTTTGTGTGTTCTTATTGTATTGTATGTATATTTATTTTATTACCAAATAAATTCATTCATTCATTCATTTGTTTGTCAGATCACTTATTTGTGTGATCTTTTATGACTTATATTCATAATGGTGTATCTTGCACTTTGGGGAGGGGGAGTTGCTCAATCACCATTATAACTGTTTTAGTTTATATATGTAGTTAATAATGTATGGTCAATAAACTCATGCAGTACTATAACAGGACATGTTTACAAATATTTGGTTTACACTGTAGTGCATCCTTTTATATTTTAGCAATATTATAAGTACAAAACACCCAACATTATTGTCAAATTCTGACATCAAGACCATATATCTGTATTCTGATAAACAAAAATAATTTCTATTTACATGACATCTAGAAAGCCACTCTGTGAGCTCTCCCAGAAAATGCTGTTTCAGGCCCCCTCAGTGTTATTCATGAGCCCCTAATCTGATTGGTTAAAAAGCTTTGCAATTGACATGCATGGCAAAACCAATCACAAGACAGGACAAGTGACTTACAGCAGGACCCAAGCTTGACTGTTTGCTACTAGAGTGCTATGTAAACGAAACAAGGAAATGAAGAGCTATAATGCAGATATAATGCGTGCGATCTAATGCATGCACTGGGTGAGCATAATCGCAGTGAAACAGACAAGGCGCAGTGACTGCCACTCTGCATTTTTTGTATCGAGTTTGTGGACTCACACCTTTGGCCACAGTTCCCATCGGTGTTGCAGAGCAGTAAGTTTGGGCTAAAATCCTCCAGAATGTCCGTAAAAATACATTTTTGCTACTTTTCTCTTCGAGATGCATCCTTTAGGAATTTATGTAAGGATCCCGTCATTGCCTACATCACGCGAGTGCACAGCATCTCCTCAACATGCTTGCAGACAGCTCTGGCAGGAAACAGGGCTAGATTGGCTCAATTGGGTTTGCCATCAATGAAGCAGCGGGTGGGTATCAATGCTGGGTTTTCGTTTTAGTGATGTACTGTAGCAAACCCGGAAGAGTTACACCGGCTCCTCACAGACCGAATAAAGGCTGTTTTTTTAAGAGAAGTTAGTGTTTTGATATTTTTTTCAATAATCACGTGACCGATAGACACATTTCAGAAGGTTAAAACCTACAAAAACACATTTTTTCAGTGAATGGGACCTTTAATGATTGGATTGCAGTTGGGTAGTGCTGGACCACATGCATGTGTACACACCTGGTATTAACATGCGTCTCCAGAGATCCAGTTTGCTGTGATCACTCTCCTTCTAGCTATTCTCTGAGTCAGTGAGTCATGAAAACCAAAGTGTGCGTCTGGATGAGTAGGTGTAGAATAATGCTTTCAATTGATTAATGAGACAAAAAAAAAGGAAAATCTCTGACTGATAGCAGGTGGGAATGTTTCATACAGTTGCACACAAGGCAAAAAATTGCAACCCTCACTGTACAGCCACAAGGACAAGAGAGCAACCGTTTAAAGCCAAGAGCAAGAAGACATCAACACAGGGTCATGAAAATCTATCTTTATTTGGATGCAAAAAGTCACAACTTAAAGCAATGCTGTAGCAGAGGAAAGGAATACTGATTGCTGGTTGGTTGTTTATATGACTGTTTGGCTATTTCATCATCCCCATTTTGATCATCAGAAGAGGACCAGGTTAGCATGAACAACAAACACTCAAAATAAAGGCTCTTCAGTCAAGTGCACTGGACATTATCAGAGAATTGTGTCACAAGCCCCACAATAGATTGTATTTTTGTCCCAGTGTTGTGTAAAAGGAACATTTGGCAGATATCGTTCTTTAGTTGATTTAATTGTTGTTATTCGTCTGAGCCCACACAGTTGAATCCATCCTCTGATAATGTTCATGGCTGTAGAACTTGACTTCTGAGTTCACTATTTTAGCTGCCTTATGCATAACAATTATTTCTCGTGCCGTCAGCCGAGTGTGGCCTCCAGTCACAGATAGAATAGAGTGGGGACTGTGGTAGAAAATCAGTCTGAGGTAAAATTCTTCATGAAAACGATAAAAACATACACAGAAAGCAAAGCATATTAAAGCAAAGCCTAAAGGCCTAAAGTAATAATAGTGAAGACTGAATGTAATCCATTTATCTTCTGTACTGTAAGGTAACTTAGGTAGTCGTCACATTTTGTTCTGTTAAATTTTGCAATATAAACTGATGGTTTGATCCACAGTATGAGCTACATTCCATCATGGTGTAAACGGAAATATACACAAGGCATCTACTCGAAAGGATTGTATCAAAATGTTCTAAAAATATCTCTGGTTGGTTTCACAAAAGCAAACTGTATCAAAAGCATTGGCCGACAGCAAGCAATAATAATAATAATAATAATAATAATAATAAATTATAATAATTATAGGCTTAAAGCCTTTACACAACAAAAAGCAGGACAACCAATCACGTCGCTTTGATTGTGGACTTACGGAGTCCCATACAGCACATGCAATCCATTAAACTCAACACAATCAAAACACAATACAGGAAAATAATGAAGTTTTACAGCTGAACATCAGAGAGACAACCTTAGTTGGTCTATTGTGCTTCATACAGATTAGGCCTTGCCTGTCTATACAATAACCACGGGCTTCCTACTCCACAGATGTGTTCAAGCTACTGTTGGAAGCAGAGGTGTCACAGAGTATGAAACTCTGAGTTATAAAAGCGTAATGATTGAACCAGGGCAATTATATAAATAATAGCAATTTATAGTGTATTCTCTTACAAAAGTTTAATTACATCACCTTGTAACATTGCATCATTGCTTGTGCACAAGGCCAATTTTCCAGAGTTCTGCATTGATTTTTTTCTCCTGATGGCGTGATTCTGTTTCCGTCCCGTGTCCGCTCAGTATCCCTGGCTCTGTGACGCCTCCGAGTGAACATTTATGTGGCCTTAATGTAGAAGTTGTTTACTGTAAACATCACGGGCCATGAGAACTGCACAGGCCGCATGGTAAAACTGTTAATACTGTAGATTGCACAGAAATCCTAAGTAGTTTATTTATAACCTAATCATTGTACATTCCTATGATCCATAACATCCATAACATTGCGCATGCCTTTAATGAACACTTAGCACCATGCAACCTGAAGATGAGGTGACTCCCGAATGCAGCAACACTGGAAATAGGCCTTCTGTAATTATTTTTACATCAAAAGTGAGAGAAAAGGCTAGATATCAGTTAAATTATACTAAATATTATATCACTATTATTAGGCTGGCATTTGATTATCTCTTTAGATTGAAATTATGCTGGCACTTAAACTGTAAAGGGCCCTTTATATCGACACATTTTTTTAATTTGAACTTCTCCTTACAGAAAACTGACACCACGCCAGACAGTCTTATACAGTAACACCTCAGTTCTAGTTTAACCCTTTGATAACTGTACAATCATCACTTGATCAAGCAGAAGACCAAGTACAAAACAAGGCCCTGATGACAGACTCACATACAGCAGTATGATAGAAACCAAAGCAGTGCAAATGAAATGATGGTGGAAGTGATGGCTTGGATTATTTCAGGCCTGAATGCCACAACTTTCAAGGAAAATGTCAAGGGGAATGTGGTTTAATAGCCTTAAAGACTTTTATTACGATTATTGGGGGTGTTGCAATCACAAATCCCACCATCCTATTTTTTTTTCCTGCTCAAAGACATAAAATAAGCACAGACTCAGTCCTGCCTGAGCGAACCTCCTTGGGTGACGATGGTTATCAGCTGTTAAAGGGTGAGACTGGGATGATGCTAGGTACAGTGGTGCATACCACCTGAGGCGGTACAGGGTACAGTGGTGTGTCTCGGTCTGCGTGTGCCTGCAGCACTCACTCTACTCCTCAGCAGTGTGAGAGAGCTGCTTCTCATAAAGGCTGAGGACATGATGCACAAACTGGTACTGCTCACACGTCTGGATCATCCCACCCCTGGAAAACACATGCAGAACACACAAGCGCAGTTTAGAAATGGTAGCTATGTGTCGTGTTGCACTAGCTGCATGTGCCAACAAAATAGGCCCTCATTCATTGAAGAGTAAACACACTTTGCAAATTAGAAAAACTACATGCTCGCAATATGACATTTGTATAAATTTAGTTATTTTACTTATCGTATCAGAAAACAGTGGCAGACGGAAATATGATGTCAAACAGGAGCCAATAAGTGGACTTCACTTAACAAAGAGGTTTTGAGAACACACTTGGAGGAACTGACCAACACTCTCTGTGACAATGCCAAGGTTTTTTTGAGATATGGCTGAAAAATATGATATGGTTATTTTATAACATGGATCCATTTAAATTAAACTTGGTGCTGTAGGTCTACAGTATTTTGGCAGTGACTGCAGTCCCTCTAAGACTGCTCCTTCTGAGGAGACTCAGGTCTTTTGGAGTGCAGGATGGTGGCTCAGCTGTTATCTCTGTTTGAGTCCGAGTCCCACCCAGTGCCATACAGGCTGAGTGCACTGAGCAGCTCATTCAGTGGCAGGCTGCTCCATCCAAAGTGCACAAGGGAGAGGTTTTAAGGGAGAGGTTTTGCAGGTCCTTTCTACCTGCTGCTGTCCAACTTCACAAGCTGCACTGCTCATAGAGGCTGCACATAACTACTTCTTTGTACAAATGAACATTCCTTTCACTGCACTGTTAATATCATTATTATTGAATGTTGCAACAACACTGTGTACTCATTCAACTGTGAAATATATTGCTAATATTATACATATATTGCTGAATAATTCAACTGCTTACTGGTTCTGTAAAAACTACTGTACTTTTTAAAACTTCTTGCACTGTGTATATACAATGTTTGCCATATTTTATTATTAGTTATTGATCTGTGTGTTGCTATTGCTTTGCTGCTGCAATATTGTAAATTTCACCATTGTATGACTAATAAAGGCTTATCTTATCTTAACTTACCTTCATGTTTTGTCATGGGGGCATTCCTCACCCCAGAGTTATTGTACATCTTAATCCTATTTTCAGGTTTATGTTAAGAGTGTCTCCTGTACAGGTGCATCTCAAAAAATTAGAATATCATGAAAAAGTTCAATATTTTTTGTCACTCATTTCAGAAAGTGAAACCCATATATTATATAGATTCATTACACAGAGAGTGATATATTTCAAGGGTTTATTTATTTTAAATTGATGATTATGGCTTATAGCTCATGAAAACCCCAAATTCAGTTTCTCAGAAAATTAGAATATTACAGAAAATTAATTAAAAAAATAGTTTTTAATAGAAATGTCGGACGACTGAAAAGTATGTCCATGTCCTTGCTTTGATTTATGGAGAAGCTGATTTCATTTTTCAGCAGGACTTGCCCCCCCCCTCCCCCCACACACACACACACAGCCAAAAGTATCAAAACCTGGTTTAATGACCATGGCATCACTGTGCTCGATTGGCCAGCAAACTCTCCTGACCTAAACCCCATAGAGAATCTATGGAGTATTGTCAAGAGGGAGATGAGAGACACCAGACCCAACAATGCAGACCAGCTGAAGGTCACAAAGCAATTTGGACCTTCATAACACCTCAGCAGTTCCACAGGCTGATCACCTCCATGCCACGCCACATTGATACAGTAATTAATCCAAAAGGAGCCCTGACCAAGTATTGAGTGTGTACATGGACATACTTTTCAGTCGGCCAACATTTCTATTAAAAAAACATTTTTTAAAATTAATTTTATGTAATATTCTAATTTTTTGAGAACCTGAATTTGGGGTTTTCATGGGCTGTAAGCCATTATCATCAAAATTAAAATAAATACACACTTGAAATATATCACTTTCTGTGTAATGACTCTATATAATACATGGGTTTCACTTTCTGACATGAGTGACAAAAAATATTGAACTGTTTCATGATATTCTAATTTTTTGAGATATACCTGTATCTAGTTTATTCTTGCTTGTTCTCAGGTTAGTCGTAGTGTCTTCTATGTTATTCTTAATTATGGTTCTCCTGATCTCGAGTTATTCTGAAAGAATTTCTTGATTTATTCTTGTCTAGTCTAGTTTCCCTGGGTCTTTGGTTTATTTTGTAACACTCCCTGTGTTGATTAGCCTTTAGTAAATTTATTTCCTGTTTATTTTTGTAACTGTATTCCTGTTAGTCCCTGCTTATGATCCCCAGTTTACTTTTGTGGGTTATGATTCCTCACATCTGTTTGTCCACCTGTTTCCCATGGCTAATCATCAGCCCTTATAAGTTCTGTTTAGTTGGTATGCCTAGTTTATTCTTTTTGTGTTGCAGTTTAGATTCATTTGGTTTCAACCGTGTGCTGGTTGTTTTTCTGTTTTTAATAAATCCTTGTGCATTTGATTAATTGCCTGCATCCTTGGGTCCTCTCTGCCTGCTCCGTGCTGCAAATCATAACATGCTTGATTTATTTTAAAAATCTAATAAAGAAATGAAAAACAATTGGATTTTTTTCCCGGTGTTTTTTTCCGATGTAAAATTATCAGCTAATTAAAAAAAGTGTAATGTGCTTTGGAATTCTGTGATTGTTGGGCAGCATTTGGCAGAATTCCGTGATAGGGGCAGCACGGTGGCGGAGTGGTTAGCACTGCAGCAGCACAGCAACTCACCCTTGGCCGGGGATCCCGGGTTCGATCCCAGCCCCCAACCAACAGTGATCTGTGTGGAGTTTGCATGTTCTCCCCGTGTCTGCGTGGGTTTACTCCGGGATTTCTCCGGTTTCTTCCCACATGCCAAAAACATGCAAGTTAGGTTAACTGGCATCAAAAACTGGGGATTCTAAATTGTCCTTAGGTATGACTGTGAGAGTGAATGGCTGTCTCTCTCTCAGTGTTGGCCCTGCGATGGACTGGTGATCTGTCCAGGGTGTACCCTGCCTCTTGCCCAAAGATGCTGGGATAGGCTCCAGCCCCCCCCCCCCCCCGCAACCCGAAAAGGATTAAGCAGAAGAAGATGGATGGATGCATGGATGATTGTTGTTTTCCAAAGCAGCGGGGATAAAGAAAATTATTGTCTAGTCACTAGCTTGTAGTATACAGTCAGTGATCAGAAACCCCAATAGTAGTCACAGAAGCTTACAAACATAGTGGACGGACTGTGCATTACTTTTATGACATCCTTTCTAAACTCAATGATATGGAGTTGGTCCCTCTTTTCAAGCTATATCATGTTCCACTCTTTTGGAAATACTTTCTACAAGCTTTTGGAGTGTCCCTATAAGAATCTTTGCCCATTCATTCTAAAGAACATTTATGAGGTCAGACTTTGATGTTTTGCCAGACGGCCTGGCCCAGAATCTCCATTCTAGTTCATCCCAAAGGTTTTAGATGAGGTTGAGGTCAGGGCTCTTCATGCACATACCCTTAAGTCAGTAAAAGTTGTTTACTTAGTGTATATGCTGTATATTGTGCTGTACTAAATGAAAATGACTGCTTTGAAATAGGCCTCTGTAACTCCCTTTAGTGACCTAAACTAAGTCATGGAATGACATTGTCAAATAACTAAGTTTTCTTTGTTTAATCAAGGTTCTCTTTACCATACATCTTTTGTTTCAGTTGGACATTCATTTACTGTGGTGAAGTGAAATACAGGGGGAAAAAAGAGGAAAGAAAGAAAAATCATGAAATAGGGGTTAAATCCAAGAATTCCCACAAGATTTTCACTGTGGGTCAAACTCCACGGTGTCCTGGCTCGTGATTTGGATCCAAATCAAATTAGAGTACGTCAGCTGAGTGTTTTCATGCCAGGACTAAAGATAGATGTGATTATGGATAAAGGGCTCTAAGTATCTCTCACCTGTCCAGACGGAGCTGGCAGGTGGTTCTCAGGATGTCAACCACACCCTCGGTCCTTAGCTGCTTGCACAGGATGGAGGTGGCAATGAAACAGCCAGTTCGACCAATTCCAGCACTGCAAAGAAAACATTGGACTAGTGAAGAAGAAATCAGCAGGATCAGTTCCTTGATAAGAAGTAACTCTCTCAATGTAATTAGAATCAAATTCTCTAATATCAATACTACTTATCATATAAAGCCAAACAAGTCCACCATTATCAAATAAGAAATATGAATGCTTGTCCTTTATTCTACTAATTTGTCAGCTCTCCACCTACTTGACTGTTCATGACCAACTTTATATTTGTTTGTATTTGGCTGTTTTGTGTGTATATTTTTGAGTATGTGCAGTGCGAAGTTGGAGGCTATAATTTGGTGTTTCCCCTGAAGTATCTACTGCCTGCTTTATGCTGTAAGTGTGTGTGTGACAACCAAAGATAAACTTAAAATTCTAACTTTAACACTTAAAGTCTCAACGAATTGATGCTGTCCTGAAGTTGTACAAAATATCATTAGTCTGATGCTTTTATTCAAAGGTAAGACACTTGATTTACCTAAATGTATAAAAGTATGGTTAATATGAGAGTGAAGACTGTAAATCTCGATTGCCCTCTGGTGGCTGGCTGCAGTAAGACAATCCCCACATCACCCCATTACTGTGTGTGACACTTTGCCAAACTAAAAATACTCCTTAAGTCAAATTTTCCAAAAGACAATTTCTGTTCTTGTAGATTGTTCTTATACTGATGCATCTTGAAACGCTCATTTTTCATATTTAATTAGCTGTTTAATGGTATAAAAATGGGGTATGGTAATAAGTTAGTTATTATTGGTCAGGGCAGGCTGTAATTCTATGTACAGTACAACTGTATTGCACTTTTACAGTTATGTGTATTTGTCTCTTTGTTTGGTTCAATTTATGAAATAAAAGTAACCATGTATTAATGTTTCTAGGAGGAACAGTGGTTAGTGCTGTTGCCTTCACAGCTAGAAGGTGGTGGGTTCAATCCCACTCCTGGCCAGTTGTGACTTTTCTCTGTGGAGATTGCATGTTCTGCCCCGTGGGTTTTCGGTGGGTACTCCAGTTTCCTCTCACAGTCGAAAGACATGCACATTAGGTTAACCGGTGTGATATCCTACCGTGTAGCAATGATCACACTTGAGTTATTTCTTTGGCTAACTCTGCCGTTTATTCTGCAACACACATATTATGACTGAACATGGATTCTGCGCGGGGTTTTCACACTCTTACTCTAATGTGTCCCCTTAGTAGCAGTGCTAAACAATACAGGTAGTTCCCCCTAGAGGCATGTGCCAGTAATGTTTTAAATTAGACTTGCAGTCTACCACATCCCTCCCCTCTAGATTAAACTACTTTTAATTACACTAGCCAATTATGCTAGACATCCTGGAACTCCCATTTAACCCTAAACAATCACAGTTACTTTTAACTTCTTAAACACATGTGCCATACACATAATTTCTTTCTCTTTTTTTTTTTTTTTTTTTTTTTTTTACATGTATAACACACATAACAGTCTAACTGGGGAATTGGTTTGACTACCGCATCCCAGTGAGGTTCCAGGACGCATTCTTGTCCTGTGGCTGGGGAACTCACTACTGACTAAGTATAGTCCTTCAAGTAGTCTGGAGCTTTCCTAGCTCGCTGAGATCTTCTCACGGCGGGTGAGCCAACTGCAGGTGAAGACTCAGACTGCTCCACTGTTTCGGCTGCTGCAGTGCTGCCCGTAGAATCTGCAGAGACGGTTACCTCAGGTTTCACCTGAAGTGGTGGTTCGTTGATGCTCTCCTCAGGATGGGTGTCAGACAACACCTCTGGTGCCATCGGCAGGGGAATGGAGCTCCTACCATGAACTTGGTCGATGTGTCGCCTCACCACTTGTCCATGGCCTAATGTCACCTTGAATGACACAGGGCCTGTCTTTTCTGTTATTTCTCCTGGTACCCAGGCTGGTCCTGAGCCAAAGTTGCGGGTGTAGACCACGTCTCCTTCTCTCAGTATTCTCTCTCTAGCATGCATGTCATGATAACCTTTTTGTTTCTCTTGTTTGTCATGCACTTTGTTTCTGAAGTCTGGATGTATTAAGTCAAATGTTGACCTCAACTTTCTTCCCATCCATGGACCTGCGTAGTCAATGTGAATTCTTCTCCATGGTTTATCTGGAACTTCCCAGGGATGTAGTGGGGCTGCTGGAGGACTGTTCCTGTTCTCCTGGCATGCCGCACATGACTTCACAAGCGCCTCCACCTCTGCATCCATGTTGGGCCACCACATGTAACTCCTCGCCAACGCTTTCATGCGAGTGATGCCAGGGTGTGCTTGGTGTAGTTGTTGCAGTAAGGCATTCCTACCAGGTGGTGGAACAACCACGCGTCCTCCCCACAGGATACAACCTTCCTGGGTGCTGAGCTCATCCTGTCGTCGGGCATAGGGAATGAACTCAGGACTGTTCATCTTCGGCCATCCTCGCAAGATGTATTCTCGCACTCTTGCTAGAACAGGGTCTTTGTCTGTCCACTTCTTTATTTGTTGTGCGTTCACCAGGGGCACGCCGATATCTTCAAACAATAGCACTCTCTCCTCCTCCTCAGGCGTGCTGTCTCTTCCTCCATCCAAGGGTAGCCTACTCATCGCGTCAGCATTCGTATGGTCCCGTCCGGCTTTGTAAACGATGGTGTACTCATACGCTGCTAATGTAACGGCCCATCTCTGAATTCTCTGAGATGTCATCTGGGGTATGGCTCTCATTTCACTGAACAGTGAAATTAGTGGCTTGTGGTCAGTCACTATAGCGAACTGTCTCCCATACAGGTATTTGTGGAACTTTTTTACACCAAATACTACTGCAAGGCCCTCCTTGTCTAGCTGGGAGTAGTTTTTCTCAGCTGCACTAAGAGTTCTTGAGACGAACCCTATGGGTCTCTCTGAGCCATCCTCCATACGATGAGAGAGTACAGCACCCACACCGTAGGGTGATGCGTCACACGCCAGGATGAGTGGTTTGTTTGAATCATAGTGCACTAACACACTACAGGACTGAAGTAGCGCTTTGGACTCTTCAAACGCCTTCTGCTGCTTGACCCCCCATGACCATTTTTCTTCCTTCTTAAGTAAGGTATGTAGTGGTGCCAGCAGCGTGGAGAGCTTTGGGAGGAACCTATGGTAATAGTTCAACAAGCCCAGGTAGGCTTTTAACTCAGTAACATTTTGTGGCTCAGGCGCCTCCGCAATGGCTTCCACTTTGTCTGTTAGAGGGTGTAGACCACTGGCGTTGATCTTGTGGCCTAGGAACACCACCTCTTTTCCCATGAACTCACACTTGCTTCTTTTCAACCTCAGACCGCTTTTCTCCAACCGTTGAAGCACTTCCTTCAGCGTTTTCAGATGTTCTTGTTCATTTGGTCCTGTACAAAGGATGTCATCCAAATAAACGGCAACATTCGGAATTCCACCTAGGATGCCCTCCATAGTTCTCTGGAATATAGCAGGACTGGAAGCTACTCCAAATGGTAAGCGTGTGTAGGTATATAAGCCTTTGTGTGTATTGATGGTTACATACTTTCTTGATTCTTCTTCCAGGACTACTTGTTGGTAGGCGTGACTCATGTCTAATTTCGTGAAGTGTCGGCCGCCGTTCAGCTGTGCGAAGAGGTCCTCCACTTTAGGAATTGGATACTGATCCACCCGTGATGCTCGATTGACAGTGAGTTTGTAATCTCCACATATTCTAATGGAGCCATCCGGCTTTCTCACTGGGACTATGGGCGCCGCCCATTCTGCAACCTGCACTGGCTCAATGATCTTGTCATCCAGCAGCCTCTGTAGCTCGCTTTCAACCAGTGGCTTGACTGCATAGGGTACCGGTCGGGGTTTGCAGAATCGTGGTTGGGCCTCCTTGTCCACATTAATCTTTGCAGTGACACCTTTTAGCTGTCCTACGCCTTCTTTGAACACCTCAGCGTGTCTTTCGAGGATCTCCTCCAGCTGCAATTTGGGCTGAGATTCCACTTTATTCACCAACTGATCAATCATGGCCAGTTCTTGTAGCCAACTTCGCCCTAGTAGATTTGGTCCTTCGCTCCCAACTACTACTACAGGTAAGTCCTTTTCTTTGTTTTCGTGCTGCACCTTCACTTGTGCCATGCCTAGCACGTCTAGCTTCTCTCCTGTGTATGTTTTTAATTTTAATGAACAGGGATTTAATTCTGCTGTGTCTGTTTTCTTCCACAGTTGTGTATATTGCTGTTTACTTAATATGGTTACTCCACAGCCTGTATCAACTTCAAATGTTACTTTCATTCCATTAACATTCATGGTACGCGTGATGGGCGCTACCTTGGTCAGCTCCTCTGACGTGTTGTAAATTGTGTGAAAACCCATGTCTTCTGTATCACTTTCTCCCTCCCCTCTCAGTTGATTCGCTCGCTGTTCCTTTCCTGGGCCCTTGTTTTCATACTTTTGCCCATTAACTGTCGCTTTCAGCACCTGTGCGCTGTCCACCTTTATTCTACATGCTTTCTTAATGTGCCCTCGCTTGCCACAATTATGACACAGCTCAGTGGCAAATTTGCACTCGGCGGCATTGTGCTGGCCTTTGCAGCGATAACAACTGGGGAATTTGTGCTGAGTTTTGTCAGTCAACACTTTGTGGACACCTACTTGGGTCTTAGGCACACGAACATGCGTTGCTGTGTCCTCTGTTAGCTTCCCTTGCATTTCTCTCACATCTTTAGATGCTGTTTCCATCGCTTGGCATAATTCCAAAGCCTTTGCAAAAGTGAGTTTTGTTTCAGATAAAAGTCGCCGTTGCATTCGGTCATCATTCACTCCACACACAAGTCTGTCTCTTAACATTTCTTCCAATGAGTCTTTGTAATCACAGTGCAGTGCTAATTTCCTCAATTCTGCCACATACTCTGCTATGGACTCAGTGTTCCTCCTTATGCGTGAATTAAATTTGAATCGTTGCACTATTTCACTCGGTTTGGGGCTGAAGTGCTTCTGAAGCTCCGCAGTAAGCTGGTCGTACGTTTTATCTTTCGGTAATGCAGGGCTTATTAAATTTCTCAACAAGCTGTAAGTAGTTGCACCAACTCCACTCAACAGTACAGCCTTCCTTTTGTCTGGCTCCTCAATGTCATTAGCTTGGAAGAAAAAGTCCAACATTTCACTATATTCTTCCCATGACTGAGTCGAGTTATCAAAAGGGGTTACCGTTCCGATTACAGCCGCCATTGCTCGTCGTGGTGGGGAAACCTCGTTTTTCCTCCTCTGAACTTGCACTCGAACTACTGGAGTCACTTGAGTTCGCCACACTCGCAATGTTCTCTGTTTCTCGCCGCTGATTTTTTTCTTTTAATCCTCGTCGCCAATTGTGTGATATCCTACCGTGTAGCAATGATCACACTTGAGTTATTTCTTTGGCTAACTCTGCCGTTTATTCTGCAACACACATATTATGACTGAACATGGATTCTGCGCGGGGTTTTCACACTCTTACTCTAATGTGTCCCCTTAGTAGCAGTGCTAAACAATACAGGTAGTTCCCCCTAGAGGCATGTGCCAGTAATGTTTTAAATTAGACTTGCAGTCTACCACATCCGGCATCAACTGGGGATTCTAAATTGTCTTTGGATATGAATGTGAGACTGAATTGTTGTCTGTCTCTATATATTGGCCCTGTGATGGACTGGCAATCTGTCCAGGGTGTACCATGCCTCTCAAAATAAATATTTTTAAATGTACACTACCGTTCAAAAGTTTGGGGTCACCCAGACAATTATTTTGTGTTTTCCTTGAAAAGTCACACTTATTTACCACCATGAGTTGTAAAATGAATAGAAAATATAGTCAAGACATTGACAAGGTTAGAAATAATGATTTGTATTTGAAATAATAATTTTTTCCTTTAAACTTTGCTTTCGTCAAAGAATCCTCCATTTGCAGCAATTACAGCATTGCAGACCTAACATGATTGCACAAGGGTTTTCTAATCATCCTTTAGCCTTCTGACGCAATGAGCAAACACATTGTACCATTAGAACACTGGAGTGATAGTTGCTGGAAATGGGCCTCTATACACCTATGTAGATATTGCACCAAAAACCAGACATTTGCAGCTAGAATAGTCATTTACCACATTAGCAATGTATAGAGTGTATTTCTGATTAGTTTAAAGTTATCTTCATTGAAAAAAAGTGCTTTTCTTTCAAAAATAAGAAAATTTCTAAGTGACCCCAAACTTTTGAACGGTAGTGTATTTATTGTTTGCTTTTGGGTTAGCACTGCATGTGTATCTGTACAATTGTGCACATGTACAGTTGCTCTTAATGCATTGTGAAAACGGAGCAAGATAACTGAGATAGTTACTAGTTAGCACTGTCTTTTTTTTAAATTGGCAGGTGGCAAGGCGCACTACCTCCACCATGTGATGAAAACAGGAAACAGAAATACTTTCAGCGGCACTAGATTGCACAGTTTTCACAATATCATCATATGTGAATTATTAACATAAATGTTCTCCCCGTGTCTGCGTGGGTTTACTCCGGGATTTCTCCTGTTTCCTCCCACATGCCAAAAACATGCAAGTTAGGTTAATTGGCATCAAACTGGGGATTGTAAATTGTCCTTAGGTATGACTGTGAGAGTGAATGGTTGTCTGTCTCTCTGTCTTGGCCCTGCGATGGACCGGCGATCTGTCCAGGGTGTACCCTGCCTCTCACCCAAAGATGCTGGGATAGGCTCCAGCCACCCTGCGATCCGAAAAGGATTATGCGGAAGAAGATAAATGAATGAATCATGACTATTGTCAGTTGCTGGTTATTGTAAGCGCCCCAGTACACTTGCTCCAAATGGCCCATGCACTACTATTACAAAGAAACACTGAACCTGCAGTGGACAATTGTAGGGCCACTGGAAGTCGGGGCCTCCTCTCTGGCCCTTTCCACTTCCTGTACCAGCTCCAGCAGAGGAGGAGCCTTGTCTGGTGTCTTCTGATCAGGCCATGAGGTGTACCAATAGTGCTGCAGAATACGCTCCTCTTCCCCGCACTAGAGGACATGGAAAGACAGGTGTGCAAGCATGAAATACAGATGTGATCTTTTATGTTTTGTGCACATGCATGTGAATTTTAGTTAAAAACTTTACTGCACAAAAATAATGCACTTTATTGCTTAGTGTTCATATTATAATCCATCAGTTCTTGTTCCCTGCCAATCTGCCACCAGCTTTTAATCCTATATGTAAATAACACAGCAAAGGGGGAACAATAAACAACAAGCTTTTAGCTGAGAACAGTTGTATAATGATTCCTGGTGGTTAGTAATCAGATGCAGATGGCATTTACTGAATTGTCATGTTTTGTTTGATAAGTGCTAATGCCACCATGATCATCCCCACATGGATGGAGTGGAAAAGCACAGCTTTGTCACAATCTCTTTTTAAATGGTCCCACTGCTAAATGTCTGTAATGAGTCCAGAAAAAACATCAACAATTTGATTAAAGCACTTTGATCAACACTGTGGCTGAATAAAAAATTTTGTTATCATTCTCATGTAATATCAAACATAGAATTAAAATCTAAATGAGATATTTTAATTGGTTTGCTCTTTATTTAAACATTGTGTATGAAATTTCAGCCATATTTTCCGAATATGCTTGAATTATTTGGGTTTAAGAATGTCTCTGGGTTTTATATTTAACTAAGTCTTGTATTGGTTGGCTTTCTAATCTTAGCTGGCTAAAATGAGCAATAATGACATAAGAGGGAGGGCAGAATCATCTGCAGTTCTTTGTAGTTAAAGAGACATGCACTGAAACCAGCCGTTCTGACAAAGGCTGCAAAAAATGATTCACAAATATGTTGGTTAAGATCAGCTTGAGTTGTGAGCCTGAGCCAACTACGGTACATTTGTCTTCAAGACTGAATAAAGTAAAGCATCACTGGTTGAGAGGGGTGTGTAGTTTCAGTGGCTGATAGGACATGACCGGTCCCTGAAGAACAATATGCACAGAAACAGAACTAAGCTAAAATTTAAGAAGGGAATATATGGTCAAGTGTTGTTAGATGAACAAGGATTCCAGCGAACTGAATAGAATTTATCGAAAGTAGGGAGTGGCGCAGTGGTTAGCACTGTGGCAGCACAATAAGAAGGTCACGGGATCGATTCCATCGGTGACCCTTCTGTGTGGAGTTTGCATATTCTGCGTGGGTTTTCTTCCACAGGCCAAAAACACACGTTAGGTTAATTGGAGACTCCAAAGTGGCCCTAGGTGTGAATGGTGAAGGGAGTGGTGCTGGACCTTGGCTGCCTCATCCACTGAGGTGGATGCCTTGTAATTTCCCTCTGAGATTAATAAAGTATACCAAAAAAAGAGACTGTCTGGATCAACAGTTCAATCAAACTTTATTTGTATAACACTTTTCAAACATTAAATGATGCGCAAGGTGCTTTACATAGATAAAAGGAGTAGACAAATTTAAATACCTACATATATTTGCACGATACTTCCCACTCCTCCCAACCCCCCCCCCCCACACACACACACACACACTCACGCAACACACACAGGCACATGCACCACTCCCTACTACTCACACACATATATAAAACAGAAGAGACATAACTTAGCACCGAGGCACCATGTGAAGGAACACCATCCTGTGGTGCCCCCGACACCGTGAGACTATACAACCCATGACCACAGGGCATGCCACAGAGGCTACTCTGACCAGGACAGACCGGGGCCCACACCCAGCTGTAGAGGCAATGGCATAGAGCCCCCACCCACCCAAGCCAGAGCGACCCACAAGACCAACACCCCTGCAGATGGGCCAAGCAGCATCCGGCATGAGGGGCTCCACTGAGGAAAACACTGGATCTAAAACACATAAAATAAAATAAAAGAGATGAGAAAATCTAAAAACAAATGGAGCTAAGAACGACGTAAAACAATGGAACATAAATGACTGTACTTCAATAATAGTTAAACAGGTTTGTTAAAAGCCATATTAAAAACGTGGGTCTTGAGCCTGTTCTCAAAAACATCTATTGACTGTGGTCCTGAGGCTCTCTGGCAGGCTGTTCCACAGACGAGGACCATAGTGCTGAAAGGAGGCTTCACCATAGGCCTTGGTCTTGACTTTGGGAACCATTAAAAGGCTAGTACCAGAGGACCTCAGGGTCCATGAGGGCTCATAAGGTAAAAACAGCTCAGATAGATAAGAAGGCCCAAGACCATTGAGGCATTTAAAAACTACTAAGAGAACTTAAAATCGATCCTAAAATGCATGAGGAGCCAATGCAGCAATTTTAAAACTGGCGTAATATGTGCCTGCCCCCTGGTCCTTGTCAATACTTGTGCTGCTGAATTTTGGAGCAGTTGGAGATGTGATATCCTTTTTTGGGGAAGACCAGAGAGCAGGACATTGCAGTAGTCTATACAACTGGTAATTAAACTGTAGCAGAGTCAATAAAAGCATTCCTCCTTGGCTTGCCAAGTGGGCTGACCCTCTTGGTGACACAGTTAGAGTGCTGGACTCTGAAGCCAGAGGTTGTGGGTTTGAGCCCCTGGTCGGATGCCGCCAGTTGAGCTTAACTGCCTGTTCCCTTGGCTACAGTTGAACAGGCAGTTAAGCTCAACTGGCGGCATCCAACCAGGGGCTCAAACCCACAACTTCCAGCTCCAGAACACAACACTCTACTTGTGTCACTAAAAGGGTCGACCCACTTGGCAAGCCAAGTAGAAGTGTTTTTATTGACTCTGCTACAAAAGCATGCATCAAGACCTCCATGCTGGCAAGAAGAGAGAAAAGGGCGGACTCTGGCTATTTTCCTAAAATGGTAAGATCCAATTTTTTATTATGTTTTTAATGTATGAAATAAAGTTAAAATCAGAGTCTAGAAGGACACCCAGGTTCTTGACACACTGTGTAGGTTTTAGATCTACCAATTTGGGTAAAAGTTTCTCTTGTCTTCAGGACCGATGATTAAAACTTCTATTTTGTCCTGTTTGAGCTGTAGGAAATTCTCTGCCATTCATGATTTTATATCTAAAATACATTTCAAAAGGGCAGTAATTGCTTTTGTGTCATCAGGAGACGTGGCAATGTACAGCTGTGTATCATCAGCATAGCTATGAAAATTAATGCCGTGTCTCCTGATAACATCCCCAAGTGGTAGCATATGAAGATTAAAAAGTATTGGGCCTAAAATTGAACCTTGGGCTACCCCAGACTTGATTTCATGGATTCCTGAAGAGTATGTATCCATACTTACAAAATAGCGACAATCAGTGAGATAGGAATGAAACCATTCAAGAACAGTACCTGAGAGGCCCACCAGGTGTTTGACTCAGTAAAAATGTGATGATCTACTGTATCAAAGGCGGTGCTGAGATCCAGTAGCACCAGGAGTGATTGTTTGTAGGATTCTATATTACATTTGATATCATTAACAATTTTTAGAAGGGCTTTCTCAGTACTGTGGTTTGTCCTAAAACTAGCTAATGCCAGGCAGCCTGTCTGTCACTTTTCCCAGGAACTTGGTGCTGATCACTCTCTCCACAGCTGTTCCATCGATGATCAGAGGGGGATGCTGTGTGTGCTCCCTCCTGAAAATGACCACAATCTCCTTGTTTTTTTCTCACGTTCAGGAAGCGATTATTGCCTTTACACTACTGGACCAGTTGGGTCACCTCATTTCTGTAGTTGGCCTCCTCATTGTTGGTGATGAGGCCCACCACTGTCGCATCATCTGCAAACTTGATGACGTAGTCTGTGTTGTAGGCTGGTACACAGTCATGGGTCAGAAGGGTGAAGAGCAGTGGGCTGAGCATGCACCCTTGTGGGGCCCTTGTGTTCAGTGTGATGGTCTTGGAGGTGTTGCTACTGACCCACACGATCTGTGGCCTCCCTGAGAGAAAGTCCAGCACCCAGTTACAGAGAGAGGTTTTGAATCTCAAGAGTCTGAGTTTTTGTATTAGGTGCTGGGGGATGATTGTGTTGAATGCTGAACTGAAGCTCAAGAACAGCATTCACACGTAGGAGTTCTTTGAATTCAGGTGGGTGAGGACTGGATGGAGAACAGCAGAGATGGCGTCTTCTGTGGATCTGTTTGACTTGTATGCAAACCGAGATGGATTGTGGGAGGGAGGGAGGATCAACTTGATGTTCTGCATGACCAGCTGTTCGAAGCACTTCATTATGATAGAGGTCAGTGCTACGGGCCGGTAATAGTTGTAGCTGAATGGGACAGGCTTCTTTGGGACTGGTATTATGGTGGCAGTTTTGAAACATGTGGGGACAACAGCTTGACTCAGCGAGATGTTGAAGATATCAGCCAGGACATTCTTCAGCTCCTCTGTACAGTCCTTCAGAATGTGACCTGGTATGTTGTCTGGTCCAGCTGCCTTGCCTGGGTTGATCCTGGAGAGGGTCATGCTAGCCAGATCCAGAGTTATAGCCTGCTCGTCTGGAGGAGGAGTGGTCTTCTGTACTGAGTATGCCATGCCAGAGAGAACATGCATCTCTGGTGTTGTTAAAGTGTCTGGATACTTTCTTGCTGTACTGTTGTTTTGCCTCCTTGATGCCACGGGACAGGTTGGCCCTAGCTGTTGTTAGTCCTGCAGTGTCGCCAGTCCTGAGGGCTGTGTCCCGAGCCCTCAGGAGCCTGTGGATCTCTGCTGTCATCCATTGCTTTTGGTTAGCATGAACAGTGATGGTTTTGGAGTAGTAGTTGTAGCATACATTTAGCTATGTATGCTACAATTACCTCCACATACTCTTCTATGTTGGTGTGTCCATTGTGAGTGGCTGCATGCTTGAAAGCGTCTCAGTCTGTAGTGCTGAAGCAGTCTTTCAGACCGTCCAAGGCCCCCTCTGGCCACACACGTACCTGCTTTTTTGTTGGTCTGATGGCTTTCACTCTGGGTCTGTATGCAGGCCTTAACAAGATGGTGATGTGATCAGAGAGACCCAAGTGGGGAAGGGGAGAGGCTCTGTATGGTCTCTTGTGAGTTGTGTGCACCAGGTCCAACAAATTGTCTCCTCTTGTTGGAAAGTCCACATGCTGGTGTAGTTTTGGTATGAGTTCCTTTAAATCTGCATGGTTGAAGTCTCCTGCTGTGATGAGGAATCTGTCTGGATGCGCTGTTTGTGTCTCACTTATAGCCTGATAGAGTTCCTTTAGTGCTTTACGCCTCTTGCCGATAGCGGTAGGCGGGACATACACGACAACTAGCAGGACAGATGAAAATTCTCTCAGAATGTAAAAGGGTTGGCACTTTATGATCATAAACTCCACCAATGGAGAACAGTGTTTATGCACAACAGTCGCATCTCGGCTCCAAGCGTCACTGATGTAAACACACATGCCTCCCCCTCGGATCTTTCCTCCCCCCACCAACACCCGATCAGCATGATAGCATGTTAGCCCTGCTAACTGAATGGCAGAATCCAGGATATTGTCATTTATCCACATTTCTGTAAAGATGAAAACACAGCAGTTCCACCTATCATGTTGCGTAGTTCTCAGGAGCTGTATGTGGTCTATTTTGTTGTCTAGTGACCATATGTTGGCCAGAATGAGGGAAGGAATCGGGAGTCTGTGTGGGCTAGCGACTAACTTCATTCGAATACCTCCACGTTTACCTCTCTTTCGTTGCCGCTCGCACTGTCTACAGTGTCTCCATTTTGGGATGAGACACAGCAGAGCCAAGACCTAGGCCACAGAGTTCCTATATAACACTCTGGTCCAAGACATAATGTTTGGTCATATTCCTAATCTCCAGGAGGCTGTGGCGACTGTAGCTTGTGCGCAGCATCATATACAGACATTAAACTCATGAATATACACCTAGGCGCAATTTAAACAACACTAAATGGCACAAAAGCACGAAGAGAGAAGGGAGGCCGCTGTGTGTTCACATGCCACCTAGTGCTATCTACTGTATTTAATAGCTGTTTCTTCATTAAAAACTATTTAAGGATCATCTGTTATTTTCTGAGGTCTACTTCTTCACCACTGTGTCAGAGAAGGTAAAAACACTGACATAACATACAATCACTTCACACAAATAAAATTAATGGGCTACTTATGTATTATTAGATCACAAAAATCCAGGTGGGGAGCTGGTACATCATGCTTCCTTGTTGTTACCACATGATCACAATCGGCCTTTCTCAGTTCTTCTCTGGTCTTTCTTAAGATCTTGCATTATTTTATACAATTCTCGCATGATCTTATATTTTATATACTTCGAACCCTGTTCTTAAGCATGCCACTTCAAAACACAAATGGAGCTGGTAGGGATGAACGCAAGGCTCCGTCTACACTGCATCTGCAACGGCCCGTTTCTGGTGTCAGTGTAAATTCAGCTTTAGGATGACTGAAATCTAAAGAAAATAACAGTATAAGCTGCATTTAGTGTGAGCTTCCTATTATCACTGTTAGCTTTTAAACTAACACCTTTGGATCCCCGCCCATCTACATGACAGGCTGGCCAATAATAGAGCAGCAGTGATGTTTACCTTTTAGTGACATTCTGAAACAAACCTGGAATCGTTAAAATGACTTCTTGGAGAGGAAAATGACATACAGGTGGTGTATTTTTTTTAAGAGAAGTGAGTGTTTTGATATTTTTTCAATAACCACATGACCAGTAGATGCATTTCAGAAGGTTAAAACCTGCACACACCATTTTTCAGTCAATGACCCCTTTAACATAACTAGAAAACAAACTCTTTCTAATGCCATCTGTCATGACTTGCTAGTGCTTGATTTTGTTATTTTACATGTTTTTTCATATTTTGTTAGGATTTAAAGGCACTGTATGAAAATTTTGGAGACTTGTATTGTAGTAACACCTTCTCTGCAACCCCATTCATTCCATTAACACAAGCAGTCCTTCTAAAATGAATGGGGTAAAACGTGCTACAATTAACTTGGCAAGCATAAAGTGTCACTAACATTGACATTTCACAAATTTACACTTACCACCTTTAAGTTAGCGCACCTTGAGTCTAATCAGAGTTATAAATCCTTACCAAGGGATCAAAACCATGTCAGATATTTATACCAGTAATACTGTAAGTATCACAAATGAACCCAGTTTACTGCATAAATACTACCTGATAAAAACGTGGAAATACTGTATTTCTTTGCGTTTAGTTTGAATTGATCATTTTGGTGCACTGAGCTCACCCCCCTCACGTCACATGTTGCCAGAGTTTATGTGGATTACCTTCAGTGTAAACACCCTCAGACTGTAGTCATCCTCCTGAGTTACCGTGACGACAGTGATCGTGATACCCTCATGGGTCACAGTGTCCTCAGGCCAGTACTCTGCACATTTCTGCAAGAAACAATGGATGCACAAAGATGAGATTCTTACCTTTTCCATCAACAACTTCATTTTCCATGTGTCCAGTAACACAACCAACAGTCACCTCGTTCTTTTCCTCCAAGTTGGTGATCATCACTATGATGGGACTCCTCTCCTGCCACACCATCCTCCAGAAATCCCCCACTGTGTTCACTGTGGGACCTTGGGTAGCGATGTATGCCCCCTCTTCGCCTCCATAACCCTATGTGCATTTACACACACACACACACACACACACACAGAGTGTAAATATTTCTTCTCCAATCCACCGATATGTAATGTGTAATGAATACGTAAATACACACATTTTCCACTTACTTTTAGATAATTAGCATTAATATAGGTGGAAAGAAAATCATCTTCATCCTGGGACTGCAAGATGACTCTGCTGTGAGTATCTGCCAAACAGTGAGCGATTATCATGACTAGAATCAAGAAGGGGTATTAAAAAAAGGGGTATTTTTTTAAAAATTTTATTTATGAATTTATTTTTTTTTTACTGTGGTTCTTGTGTTGGCGCCCTTTGTGTTAGTGCCCTGCTTTTATGTTCTCTTGCTGTACAGCACTTTATGTAGCGAGTGTTGCTTTTAAAGTGCTTTATAAATAAAGCTGATTGAGCTGATTGATTGATTGAAAAACAGTGATTTTCCTTTAATTTACTAATCTTGTAGCTCAGTTTTATTCTATATTTGTTTGTCTTTCATTTTTGAATAACAGTGTGAAAAAATACTGTATAAACTTTTTTTTTAGAAAATGACATGAAGTGAGGATGTGAATTTCTTAAAATGCTCCCACTAATTTGTGTGGAAGTTGTACTCACTGGGTAAAATGGTTTTGTAGCGGTTCTTTCTCACCAGCCCTGGGTAATTGTACTCCTTAGGATCCACAAAGTTCATGGGAGTTTCCTGCAAACCGACACAGAACAATGAGTCCAACATACAGCATCCCATCTGTACCTTTCATAAAACAGAGAAAGTAATTAGACATTAATTTAGCTGATAGACCTCCCAATGAAATGTAGCTAATTTGTATGTGACTCAAAGGCGCTGGATGGTGTCTGTATGATCTCAGATTTGCATCTTTCTGCCCAGAAGACACTCAACTCCTCTGTGGGTTTTTGTGCAAAGATGCTTGCATGTATCCCTCCGTCCGTCGCCCACTAACATGCAGTGGAAAAGCTTACGGGTGTGTGCACAGCTCCGATGGGTGTGTGTGTGTGTGCATTTGTGCCTGTGTCTAGTGTATGTGTCAGTGCTTTTCAGCGAGTCTGTGCTCATGTCTATAAATCTACAGAGTGTAGGCGGGTGAGCTGCTGTTGAGGCACTTACATAGAACTCAGCCTGTAGGCTCTGGTCATCCATGGCCCGTGTGTGTAACATGGCAGGGGTCAAGATGTGTGTTCCCTGTCGGAGATACTCCTGGGCCGACTGGTCTCTGGGAGAGAGCTGGGCTCCGTAGCCATAGGGCTCTGTGCAGCCTGGTGTGCACATGTCCAAAGTCAAGGACACATTGGAGCCTCTCCTGTGTAATTTAGACAGTCAGACAAACACATTTAGATGCATGGTTTAGATTATTTTGTGAAGCAAGAATACAGATCACACTGGATATCCATTCAGCTACTATAGGTAGATACTATAAGTGACAGCAAATACTGTATTTACTGTCACTTCTTAAACTATAGTGAGTTCCCTTTTGTTGGGCAAGTCTGATTTGGGCTGAGCCAGTATTTTCAGGTCATGAAATAGTTTTGCTTTTTGTTCATGAAGTTAAGGCAGCCTTGCAGGACTGACTTAAAGTGACACTCTGACAAAAATCGTTTTTTTTCTGTTGTTAACATGTCTGTAACATGTTTCTTGTGATTTACAAGACATATCAAGAGCAAAATCATTCCAAACTCCCAAGTATGTGTTTTTCTGCTGTGAATGTCTGCTTAGGCTCCACCCCCCAAAAAAGGCTGATTTGGACAGACCATTAGTAGCTACATAGGCTGGTTGGTTATAACATTAACTAATCAGACAGATACTCTTGGCCACCTCGGGGGAAGAGGGAGAGGCCGAGGAGCAGCAGGATTGAGGCAGAGTGGGTTGGGGTAGCAGCAGAGAGACAGAGAGTGGAGAGAGGCAGAGAGGCGGGGACGGTTTGAATGTGGCTGTGCCAGGCTCACTTCGCCAGTGGACGGGGCGCCGCACTGTGAGCTGAGAGCAGCCACATTCAAATCGGGTTGACCCTCCCCCCCCCGCTCAGTCGTCTGCGGAGGGGGACTGGTTGTTAGTAAAAAGTAAACACATATTTGGCAACTACACATTTATCTCTCGCCTCAGCTGTTTTCAGAAAAATGTTTCGCTTTTTCCTTTTGAAGATATAGACAAAACTTTAATGTCTGGAAGCGTCTTGAACAGACTAGCAGCCCACCCACCAGGAGTCCCAGCAACCAATCACGTGCAAGCTCTGCAGGGCAGGAGTGTGGCAACCAATCACGTGCAAGCCCTGGAAGCCACTAATTAAAATATTCATAGAGCCGCACATGCTTAAGTAGGTGCAAGAATTAAAATCTTTTTCCGAAGGATGAACTGCTAGAGCAATAGAGCGGGGAGAACTGCTGAGATCCATTCAAAAGATTTGTATGAGAGATTTCTTGACGAAGATAGAGTGATCGTCGAAGAGAAGGAGAAGATTGGGACCGCATTTACGTCTGTGTTCGGCTGGCGGTAGGATTGATTTGTTTGTGGTGGGTAGCAAAACCTGAACGCTGTCTGTAACATTATGGCATCTAGCTCTGATGGGTATGATGAAGATGAGGTGGGCTGGACACTATCCAGGCCTGGGGGCCGGAAAAGAGCAGCTAGGGGGACCTAGAAGACCTAGAAGCGGGTCAGATGAGAGTGATTTTAGATTTAGATTTAGTATACTTTATTGATCCCCAGAGGGGAAATTGAGGGTATCCACCACCTGGATGGATGAGCAGCCATGCTACAGCGCTATCCCTTAACCATTCACACACACACTCACACCTAGGGCCACTTTAGAGTCTCCAATTAACCTAACCTGCATGTTTTTGGCATGTGGGAGGAAACCGGAGAAATCCCGGAGTAAACCCACGCAAACACGGGGAGAACATGCAAACTCCACACAGATCACTGTTGGTCAGGGGCTGGGATCGATCCCACGATCCCCAGGCCAAGGGTAAACTGTGCTGCCGCAGTGCTAACCACTGCGCCACCGTGCAGCCCAATGCACGGTGCAGTGATGCGGGAGGAAGTAACAATGCGAAGAAAACACGAACTGGCCAAAATGGATGGCAGTTTGAGGATGTAGGGAATAACTGGAAGGTTGTCATTGAGTTCAATCAGGGTGGGGGGCACTATCACCCGGTTTAAGCTAACAAAAGCAATTGAGAAAGAAATTGGGAGAGTTAAGTTTGCAAAGTTCTTGAATAATAACCGGCTGTTAATTCATGCCATAAGTAAACAACAGCAACAGAAAATACTGACAATGACATGTCTAAATGGAGAAGAAATGAAGGCGCATGTTCCTGGCGCGACAGCTAACTTGAGGGGAGTTATATCAGGTGTCCCTTTGTGCATGTCTATGGAAGAAGTGAAAAATGAGATCCAAGGAGGAAAGGTGAAGGATGTGAAAAGGCTACAGAGTAAAAAAGAAGGTTCACTGAAGGACACACAGTCTGTCATGATTCAGTTTGAGGAAACACTCCCTAAATCAGTCCTAATAGGATACATGTATTTCAGTGTCAGAGAACACTTCCCAAAGCCACTCAGGTGCTACAAATGTCAAAAGATGGGTCACACTGCTCAGTAATGTAAGGGAAAGCTAAGATGTGCTAGATGTGGAGGGGAGCACGAATATGGTAAATGTGACAAGGATGCCAAAGTAAAGTGTTGCAACTGTGGGGGTGAGCACAGTGCTGCATATGGAGGATGTGTTGTGCAGAGGGAAGCTAGACAAGCCCAGGAAATCAGAATAACTAAGAAAATCTCATATGCGGAAGCTCTAAAGACAGTTAGAGAGGCAGGAAGAGTCAGAAACACAGCAGGCCTTCCTCAAAGAAGTTCAGTTCAAATGGAAGCCCAGCAATCAATGGGTCCCACGCAAGCACAGGATCGTGCTGCTGCAAGGAATGTTTGTGTTCACAAATGCAAAATGGATGATGACACATTGATAGTTAAGAGGACAAACTTTATCGCTTTTATCTGCCACACCATGAATGTTGCTGCACAGCTTAAGAAGAAAAGTGAAAGAATCAAAACCATTGTGGAAGCAGCAGGAAGCTTCCTAGATGTGAACGATATCACAGCTGACCAGATTCATGCTTTACTGAAAGCTGAAATTGGGGAGTCTGCACATGCTGAAACGAGACCTTAATTATGGTACTACACATACTACAGTGGAATGTGAGGAGTCTTATAGCAAACAGACAAGAACTCAAGAAGTATCTTTACGAACTAGAAGTTGTTCCACAGGTAGTGTGTGTACAGGCGACATGGCTTCAACCTCACTTAGATTTTGTTATTCCAGGATACAGTTCAATCAGACAGGATGGAATTAATACTGTAAATGGAGGAGGATGTGCCACTTTCATTAAAGATGGCCTGGCATACAGGCTGATTCCCTCTCCTGAGGATATAGAGTGTAATATTATTGAAATATGTAGGCCAAATGGACAAGGAACTATTAAGCTGATTAACTATTACAACCCATGTAGGAAGTTAACAGCAGATATTTTCAGTGTTATGGCAGGGGAAGGGCATATGAAAGAGGTATGGTGTGGAGACTTTAATGCCCATAATAGCTTGTGGGGAAGCACACATACAGATAACAATGGAAATGTTGTGGAAGACATGTTAAATGAAAGATCGTTAATTTGTCTCAACAGTGGTGAAGATACCAGGGTGGATGTGCATAGGGGCACATTATCATGTATTGACCTGACTCTGGTATCTGATTCTTTAGTGAGCACCTGTGAATGGACGGTTATGAACAGGACAACTATAGGAAGTGATCACTTCCCAGTACTTACAGTCATTAAAACTTAAGTATGTATACAAGAGGGAAGATTTACAAGATGCTGTTTTGACAAGGCAGACTGGGGAAAATTTTGGCAATACTGTGTTCAATCGTGTCATTTGGTAACATTAGAAGGTGGCATAGAAGAGTGTTCAAGTCAGGTAACTAATCATATTCTGAATGCTTCAATAGCAAGTATACCTAAGAAAACAACACAGGGTAGGAAGAAGGTTGTACCTTGGTGGAATGACAAATGTAGTATTACAATAAAAGAGTGAAACAAGGCAGTCAGAGAGCTGAGGAAGAATATGACTAGTGAAAACTTAATAGAGTATAAAAAGAAAAGGACAGTAGCTCGAAGGATTATTAAAAACAGGAAAAGGTCAACATGGAGAGAATTTTGTTCCATCCTTGGTAGGAAAACAGAACAAGGTGATGTCTGGGGTATGTTTCAAAAATGAGTGGGAAAAGGGTATCAGTTAAAATTCCAGCTTTAGTGGATGGGGACAAGATAGCTGTATCAGACAAAGAAAAGGCAGAAGTCCTAGGTAGAGCATTTGCAGCAGTGCATAGAGGAGACCATCTTGGTGAGAGTCATAACAGCAAAGGAAGCATAAACTCAGAGAAAATGCAAACTTAAAAAATGAAGTGCAAGAGGACATGACTATGTTAGACCTCAAGCTCATAATGTCAGAGCTTAAGAGAGCTTTGCAAAATAGTGGATACACGGCTTCAGGATATGATCAGTTAAGCTATGCTATGTTCCGGCAGTTGCCTATGCAATCAATGCAACTGGTGCTGAAATTGTTTAACAGGATATGGAAGGAGGGGGTTTTCCCAAGTGGGTGGAAAAAGGCTGTAATTTTACCATTTAATAAGCCAGGGAAAGATCCAGCTCATGCAGGCAACTACAGGTCAATAGCATTAATGTCAAATTTAGGGAAATGGATGGAGAAGGTGTTAGTTTACAGACTCTCATATGTACTAGAGCAAAAGCGATTAATAAACGACTATCAGAATGGTTTTAGAAGAAGAAGATCCACGGTGGATGCTCTAGTTAGGGTAAGTAATGATATTGAAAATACTCTCAAAATGAAAGAAGTAATGGTTATAGTTTATCTGGATATGGAAAAGGCTTATGACTCACTGTGGAGGGATGGACTTCTTATGAAATTGAATAAAATGGGCATTGGTGGTAGGATGTATAATTGGATAATGGATTTTTTAACACACAGGACAATTGGGGTTAAAGTTGGATCACAAGTTTCTAATGACTTTGAAATAGAAAATGGTGTTCCTCAGGGGAGTGTGATAAGCCCTGTTTTATTCAATATAATGATTAATGATATGTTTGAGGATTAAGAGGGATCCATCAAAGCAGCACTACATGCAGATGATGGAGCCATATGGACGAGGGGAAGAAATGAGAAATTTGTGTTCAAGAACATCAGGAAAACAATGAAGAAAGTGGAAAAGTGGTCATATGACTGGGGATTTAAATTTTCAAACCGTAAAACCTCCTATATGACTTTCACAAAAAAACGCAGAACTGGTACAGAACCATTAACATTATATAATCAACCAACAGAGAAAGTCAGTGAATTCAAATATCTAGGATTGTGGTTTGATAGTGCATACACATAGAGAGTTCATGTTGAAAATCTGGAGAAAAAGTGCAAAAAAAAAAGTCATTAATCTCATAAAAGCTGTAGCTGGACACGACTTGGGTGCAGATAAACAGGCATTAATTGACATTTACAGAGCACTAATGTGATCGACAATAGACTACGGATGCATGATTTATGGAGCAGCGGCAAAGAAGACTCTGGAAAAAATAGAATACAGCATAGAGTGCTTCGCCTGTGCTTTGGAGCCATCAAAACAACACCAAACAATGCAGTTTTAATAGAAGCAGGAGAAATGCCAATGGATTTGAGAAGAGATAAACTCGCATTATCATACTGGGTCAAGCTGAAAAGAAGTGACGAAGCAAATATTTCAAAAACAACACTACAAGACTGCTGGGAATACTCTAATTTCCAGGGACATGGGTTTGGGTGGACAATTGAAAGGACCAGAATGTATGGGCTGCACACTATTGATATAGCTAACTCCAGTCCAGTGAGTAATGTTCCCCCTTGGCTGTCTCCGGGAATAGAAGTAGACGCTACTCTGCTAATGAGGAAAAAGGACTGGCATATGAGTGAAGTTGGTGTTAAAACAAGCATTTACCTCAGTAACAATTACGATAACTTCTTACAGCTCTATACTGACGGTTCAAAGAATAAAGAGGACTCTGTTGGAGTTGGAGTATACATCCCAGAGTTTAAAGTGACAATCGCAAAAAGACTCTCCAGCAATACATCCGTGTTTACAGCAGAGATGGTGGCAATAATTATTGATTTGCAGTGGGTGGAGGAAGTCAGACCGGACCGAGTGGTGGTGTGCACGGACTCACTTGCAGCGTTAAAAACCATACAGACACTAAAATCTACAAGGGAAGACCTGGTGATTGAGCTATATCACAGTTTATTTAGGATACACAGGGGTGGTGGAGAAGTTCAGTTTTGTTGGGTTCCTGCACATGAAGGGTTGAAAGGGAATAATTGTGCAGACAAATTAGCAAAAAGCGCTCTTGGAAAAGAGATAACTATACCATTGTCTCTTGGAAAAGGTGAAGGGAAAACAGTAATCAAGAAAAAAGGAACTGAGCTATGGCAAAAAAGATGGGATGAAGATCATAAAGGTAGATCGTATTACAAAATACAAAAATCTATGGCAATAAAGAATTTCATAACAACCAAAAGGAGGGAAGACATCATTATGGCAAGACTCAGACTGGATCACACAGGTTTAAACAGCACTTTATTCACCATGGGGAAAAGGAAAGTGACAAATGTAGAGAATGTGGAGTAAAAGAAAATGTCAAGCACATCTTATTACACTGTCACAAATATGGAAATGAAAGACAAATAATGGAAAATAAAGTTTGAGAGGTCGGTAGGGAATGGGATTTAACTGGGATTCTGGGAACAGATGGCGATGGAGAGGCAATAAGGATCACAAGAAGGGCTCTTTTCTCTTTTTTAAATAACACAGGATTAAGTCATAGAATTTTGGGGTCGGGCTCAGATGACAATGTTACACACTCTTGTACAGTAGGTGGCGGTATGCACCTTTCAGTTGTTTGCTAGCCGCCAGTATCCAAGAGAAGAAGAAGAAGAAGAAAATGTCTTTCCAAGCAATTCTAAGGCAATAAAAGTTTTTTTGTGGGTAAAAAGCCACAATACTATTTTGGGCAATACATATTTGTTTCTGAGGTGGTTTTAGAGCCGCTGGAGTGCACCTTTAAAGCAGTGTTGCCAACTCAGTCTATTGGAGTGAGTCTCACTCTTTTGCCCCTCTCTCACACAACAAACCTTATTTCTTTCTCCAAAATGAGGTACACTGCCAATATTGTGTTGACTTTCTTCAGATTTTTATACAATAAAAGCTCTCAAGGCAGTGCTAGACTGTCAAGGTATGGTCAAGGCTGATTGCTATGGTCCATTCCACACCTGAAGTCGTGTGTCACACATCAACAGTGTAAAATGTTCTATTTATTAGCACTTGTGTTTTATATGCCTTTTAATTGGTTGTACACACTCTACTGGCCAACTTTTATCTCTGAACAAGTTACCACAGTGATTTTGTTACCGTGCACTGTGACGTCTTCCGTGGGCTTTGCTAGCAGTGGCTAATGGCTAACTGGCTAGAGCAGACTGTTCCCTCCCACTTCGTACCATGAAACAAAAGAAAAAGTAAATCATTTAAGTGCAAATTATAACTTAAAAGTCATTGAGTTATAACACATTTTTCAAATTATTGTGAAGGAACACCAGTGATTTGGGAATGACCTCATTTCAGCTAGTTTTCAAACTCAGACAGAAAAGGAACATACTGTAGACGCCTGGAATAATCATCTCAGACTGGATGCAGAGGGTAAACAGATGAGGACAATAGGTATTGAGATGGGAGAGATTATGGTGAGGTAGCAGGAAAGAGTAACTGGGGGACAGTGGGGGGAGAAGGGTTGAATGTATTGTGATGCGAGATGTCATGCAGATGTGAGATGGGCGGATGATATAAAAGGAGAGACCCTGGTGTATTGAAGTAATGCTTTTTCTGTGTATGACTGATGTGCGAGTGAATAAAGTCGCCTGCTGCACGAGTCGGACTCCGTTATTTGCACTCTCCACACTGGTGACCCTTGACGAATTAGGGAACACGAGGCAAGAACCCTGGAGTCGGCCCGGACGGGAACCCCCAGCAACGCGACAACCATCCCAGAGGCGGCCCGGAAGGAAAGCCCCAGCAACGTGTGCACTGTTTCGGTCAAACTACTGGACTTTTGGCTGCACGACCCGCGGTCTTGGTTGCACCACACCGAGGCTCAGTTCGCCCTCTGGGGAATAACGGCAGACGACACCAGAGATTACTATGTGGTCACAGCGCTGGACGCTCGCACGTCTCAGCAAGTAGTGACCCTGCTCCAACAGCCTCCAGCCCACGACAAATACGGGGCTCTCAAGGCTGCGCTGACCCGGCGCTACACGCTCTTGGACTGTGAGAGAGCTGAGAGGCTCCTGAGGCGCTCCGAGTTAGGAGATGGGTCGGCGGTCGAACTGATGGAGAAGA
Organism: Pholidichthys leucotaenia; assembly: GCA_020510985.1. NCBI lineage: Eukaryota > Metazoa > Chordata > Actinopteri > Cichliformes > Pholidichthyidae > Pholidichthys > Pholidichthys leucotaenia. The sequence goes on along the minus strand of CM035840.1, from coordinate 139,436,294 downwards.
TGTTGCCGTTGATGGGCACGAACGACGGGCATTTTCTGTTTGCCCACCTTTTCCTCCGGAACCTCCCAACAGAGGAAAGAGCGGTCCTTGCCAATTCGCCGTTGCTGGCCACGCATGACTACCGTGCGCCAGCCCAGGAGGCAGATCGGATCATCCTCACCACCAGAGCCCTTACAGTGAACGCGGCGGCGTTGGAACCCAGTGAGACGACCAGCGGAGGCGAGGAGCCGGCGACGGTGGTGGCAGCGGGGGCCAGGAAGCACCAGAGAGACATGCTCTGCTTCTACCACCGCCACTTTGGAGAGAACGCACGCAGATGTGTGCCACCGTGCCAATTCAAGCATTCGGGAGATGCCAAGGCCGGCAGTCGGTAGCAGCTGCCACCGCCGGTGAAGAAAACAAGCTGCTCTATGTGACGGACTCGCGCTCGGGGAGACGGTTCCTTGTAGACACCGGCTCCCAAAAGAGCCTCATCCTGCCGTCCTATGCCGACTGGCTAGTGGGAGCTAGCGGCCCCCAGCTGGTGGCCCCCAGCTGGTAGCTGTAAACGGCTCGGACATTAAGACTTTTGGTGAGAGAACACTGACTTTATCCCTACACGGCCGTATGTACGAATGGACTTTTGTCATAGCGGCATTGAGTTTCCCAATCCTGGGAGCTGATTTTCTGTGTGCTCACGGGTTGCTAGTCGATGTTGCTAACAGACGCCTGGTAAATGCAATGTCTTTTGATTCTCTCCCCTGTACAGCTCGAGGGGCCGGGCCAATAACACAAGCCAATGTCACAGCTCCAGGCGGTAAGTTCCACACACTGCTCACTCAGTTTCCAGCACTCACGGTCCCGACGTTTTCGGCGGCCAGCACTAAACACAGGGTGGAACACTTTATCACCACCACTGGGTTGCCCGTTTTCGCACGACCTCGGCACCTGGACGCAGCTAAACTGGCCATAGCGCGTGAGGAGTTTGCCAACTTGGAAAGGTTGGGCATCATCAGGCGCTCAAACAGCCCATGGGCATCCCCACTACACATGGTCCCTAAGGCCGAGGGATCGTGGCGACCGTGCAGAGATTTCCGCAGGTTGAATAACGCCACAGCACACGACCGCTACCCGATTCCCCATATTCAGGATTTTTCCGTTCACCTCACCGGGGCACGCATTTTTTCTAAAATAGACCTGGTCCGTGGTTACCACCAGGTCCTGGTGCACGCGGAGGACATACCCAAAACAGCGGTAATAACTCCGTTTGGCTTGTTTGAGTTTTTACGCATGCCCTTCAGATTAAAAGGCGTGGCACAGACATTCCAACGCATGATAGATGCAGTGTTCGCGATCTGCCGTTTGTGTTTGTTTACCTGGATGATATCCTGGTGGCCAGCGTGTCTGAGAACGAACACGTAACCCACCTCAGAACGGTTTTCCGGAGGTTGGAAGAGCACGGGTTAATAATCAACCTGGCGAAATGCCAGTTCGGCGTGATGGGGATTGACTTTTTGGGGCACCGCGTCTCACCGGAGGGAGCGATACCCTTGCCCGACAAGGTGCGTGCCGTGGCGAGTTTTCCCCGGCCTCAGACGGTCTGGGTGCTGCAAGAGCTTTTGGGGATGGTTAACTTTTATAACCGGTTCCTCCCCCGCGCAGCTCAGCTCATGCAGTCATTGTATGCCGCGCTCAAGAAACGGAAACTGGCGGACAGAGTCGAATGGACTCCGGAGCGGAAGCAGGCATTCTCTGAGGTTAAAACAGCCCTGGCAAACACCGCATTGTTGGCACACCCGGACCCGGCGGCCCGGATAGTGCTCACTACTGACGCCTCGGACATGGCCATAGGGGGCGTTGTGGAGCAACGCGTCGCCGGTTCTTGGCAGCCGCTCGCTTTTTTTCAGCAGGGCTTTGCACGACAGTGAGCATAAATACAGCGCGTTCGACAGGGAGTTGCTGGCTCTCCACCTGGCTATACGCCACTTCCAGTTCTGGCTGGAAGGGCGCAGCTTCACCGCGTTCATGGACCACAAGCCACTAACGTTCGCGATGGCCAAAGTTTCGGAGCCATGGTCGGGCCGGCAGCAGAGACAGCTGGCCACGATCTCGGAGTTTACGACCGATATTCAGCATGTGTCGGGTAAATTGAATGTGGTGGCGGACTGCCTCTTGCGCGCAGTAGTGGCCCCGGTCTGCGTAGGGATGGACTATACAGCCATGGCCACAGAGCAGATTGGCGATGCGGACGTGTGCGCGCTCCAGTCTGGACCAAGAGGGTTAAGGCTGGAGAGCAGAGTGCTGCAAGACGGCAGCCCCCCCCCCCCCCCCCAATCTGTGACGTCTCCACGGGACGCCCGCGCCCGGTGGTCCCAGTTGCTTGGCGCCGCCGAGTGTTTGAGTCAGTTCACGCTCTGGCGCACCCAGGAGTGTGCGCATCACCCCAAAGACCTGAACAGCTACAGACCGGTGGCCTTGACGTCCCACTTGATGAAGACCCTGGAGAGACTGCTCCTTGCTCATCTCCGCCCCCTGGTGGAACCAGCGATGGATCCACTCCAGTTCGCCTACCAGCATGGCATTGGGGTGGAGGATGCGGTGATCTTCCTCCTTCACCGTTCTCTGTCCCACCTGGAGAAGCCCGGGAATATGGTGAGGATCATGTTCTTTGACTTCTCCAGTGCTTTCAACACCATCCAACCGATGATCCTGAAGGACAAGCTGCTGCGCGCAGGGGTGGACCAGCACCTGTCATCATGGATCCTGGACTACCTCACGAACCGGCCTCAGTTTGTGAGAACCCGGGACTGTGTTTCCGACACGATCATCAGTAGCACGGGGGCCCCCCAGGGAACGGTGCTGGCTCCCTTCCTGTTCACTCTTTATACTGCGGACTTCTCACACAACACAACACATTGCCATCTACAGAAGTTCTCTGATGACTCTGCGATCGTTGGTCTCATCTCCAACGGAGATGAAGCTGAGTACAGAGGGCTTATCCAGGACTTCGTGGACTGGTGCCATCGGAACTGCCTCCAGATCAACGCGAGGAAAACTAAGGAGCTGGTGGTGGACTGCCGCAGGCATGGGCAGCCCCTCACAGCACCAGTAAATATACAGGGAACAGACATCGAGATGGTGACATCCTTTAAGTACCTGGGTATTCATCTGAACAATAAACTAGACTGGTCACACAATACTGACGCACTCTACAAGAAGGGACAGCGCAGGCTGTTCCTGCTGAGGAGACTCAGGTCTTTTGGTGTACAAGGGGCGCTGCTGAAGTCATTCTATGACACGGTGGTGGCATCAGCCATCACTTTTGGAGTGGTCTGCTGGGGCAGTGGCATTACTGCAGCCGATAGGAAGAGACTGAACAAACTGATTAAGAAAGCTAGCTCTGTCCTGGGGCAGCGCCTTGATCCGATGGAGGAGATAGGAGAGAGAAGGACGGTGGCTAAACTGTCATCTCTGCTGGAGTCCGAGTTCCACCCTATGCAGGACATACTGGATGCACTGAGGAGCTCATTTAGCAGCAGACTACATCATCCCAGGTGCACAACCTTTCACTTCCGCCCTCCCAAGAGAGTAGACGCTTTTTTCTTCTCTCCTGCTGACTTTTTCCTCCCCTCCTACTACTGGATCCCAGCTTGCTGTTGTCTGTCTGCGTCTAACTGCGACCGCCGAAAAGAAATTATGGAGTTAATAAGCTGGGCTTTGAACGCAATTGACACTATTTTTTCAACAAGGAAAAGTGCTCCGGGGGAAGCTGTCTGCCCCGCTGGAACGGCTCCAGTGGGCTATTTATGTGACACAGGTAATTGGAAATGCTGTGTCTCTCTAATCTCTCTATCGAAGATATTGAAGATTTGTTTATCTTCGTAATCTTGGTGATTGGGATAATTCTGATTGGGACGGGAATTGTCTTGGTTTACCGCAAATTGCTGAAGATGGATTCAACCTATCAAAATGCTGGCCAGGCGAGGTGCATCCAACAAATTGAAAAACTGGAGAAGACCCTGATAGCGACTACTGGAGAACTGTCTCGTAAGGTGGATTACATCATGGGTTCGCTCAGGTCTTACCACGACGAATTCAAAGCTGCGCAATGAAGGATTAATGTACTGAACCTACAGAAGAAATACAAGTCTTCTCTGTGATCAGTCCTATTTGGCATTATTATTCCCCATGAAAATTCCTCCTGGCTGTCTGCAGACTGTGTTTTTTCAAAATCATGAGCACAAGGCCTTGGACAGCCAGCTGCAGCGCCAGATAAGACTGGGCGCCAGACAGACAAAACATCTTCTGCCAAGGGTCCTTGGGTCTCTCTTATTATCATCAACACTGCTCAACACCGCACACACATTGATTCATGAACTGAATCAAGATATACTGTACACTGCTCTCTTGTGTCTTGTGAAATTCTGAGTGTAGCGAATGTATGTGCATGAGAGCTTTTTTTTTCCTTGAACTCTTAATATTGATTAAGTATGTAACCAGTATTTTGAATCAATGATTTTTTTGCTCCTTCCCATTGTATTATCTTTATGCTTCCTGTATCCTCCTGCTGATAGGCGCGTTTCAGATGCGCCGCGGCACGGAAATGCAGGTCATTACTGTGTCAAGTCAAATTCTCTCGTATGTTATCAGTGTTCTGTTAATGTACTTGGCAATAAATCCTTTTCTGATTCTGATTCTGAACCGAGAGGTTTCGTAGGTCCTTCCTACCAACGGCTGTCAGACTGTACAACCTAAGCAGGGCTGCTCGCAGAGATAGCAAAAAGACGTAACAAACTAATAGTTTTTTTTTGAATGCAAAAGATGCAATAGACTTACACAATGGTCCTCTCCGGCATACAACTAGGAACATACCGGTCGCTGTGGAGGGTGAGAATATGTATGGGCACATAATCATACCATGTAGGATAACTAAATAGACGGTTATGCTGTTTCATCCCACCTAGCAACAATGCTCTGCACTGTGTGTGTTTATATATTTACATATTTATTCCATCTAGCTACAATGCTCTGCACTGGGTGTGTTTATATTTATATATCTATATATTTATTCCATCTAGCTACAATGCTCCGCACTGTGTTTTTATATATCTACATATTATTCCATCTAGCTACATTGCTCCGCACTGTGTGTGTTTATATACTTGCATATTTATTCCACCTAGCTGCAATGCTCCGTACTGTGGGTGTTTATATACTTACATATTTATTCCATCTAGCTACAATGCTCTGCACTGTGTGTTCATATATTCATATATTTATTCCATCCAGCTACAATGCTCTGCACTGTGTGTCTGTGTGTGTGTGTGTATATATATATTTTATAGTAATATGTACATATGTATATTAGCTGCTCTTGCTTGCTTGTTTTTTTTCTTGCCTTCTGATTGTTGCTCTGAGTGTTGCTATCCCTGTGCTGTTGCAATCCTGGAATTTCCCCGTTGTGGGACTAATAAAGGCTTATCTTATCTTATCTTATCTTATCAGTCAAAATGGTGGGAGCGAAGTTCGTTTGGCCAGGCCTGCGCAAACAAGTGAAAGAGTGGGCGGCAGCCTGCGTAGCGTGCCAACGAGCCAAAGTACACAGACACATGAAGGCTCCTTTGGAGCCATTTCGTATACTGGCTAAGAGGTTTAACCATGTTCACGTGGACCTCGTGGGCCCTCTCCCACCATCGCAGGGGTGCACGCACCTTCTGACAGTGGTGGACCGCACCACACGCTGGCCAGAAGCAGTCCCGCTAGCGGCAACCGCGGACGTGGCGCATGCTTTTTTGACGACATGGGTGGCATGTTTTGGCATCCCGTCAGACATAACGTCTGATAGGGGACCGCAGTTTGTTTCCAACCTCTGGTCTGCGATGGTCCGTAGCCTGGGTGTTGCAATTCATCGCACAACCGCGTACAACCCACAGGCCAATGGGTTATGTGAGCGTTTCCATAGGTTACTAAAAGCAGCGCTCAGGGCTTCGCTGACGGATGCAAATTGGGTAGACCGGTTGCCGTGGGTTTTGTTGGGGTTGCGTTCCGCACCAAAAGAGGATTTGGAGGCTTCCCTGGCGGAGCTTGATTTTTCTCAGCCACTGTGGCTCCCCGGGGAATTTTTGCCAGATAATCCCACGCCGGACAACTGTCCGTCTCAGCGTTTGCAGCATAGCGCAGATGCAGGCATGCTGCCGGGCCTGGCCCATCACTGTTTTCCACACGCTTTTGTGCCCAAAACTTTGGAGAACGCGGCGTTCGTGTTTGTCAGGCACAATGCCCACCTCCCCCCATTGCGCCCACCCTACGATGGCCCGTTCAGAGTGCTGGAACTAGGGGACGAACATTTTTTGTTAGACTTGGGGGGTCGTAGGGAGAAAATATGTATAGACAGACTTAAGCCCGCCTTTGTGGTGGCGGACGAGCAAGTGATGTTGGCTCAGGCCCCTCGGCGTGGAAGACCCCCACAGAGAACTCCCCAGGTAAGTGATTCATCAGAGCAGCCACATGGGCAAGTCGAAGTTCCCCCCCCCCCTCGCCATTGCCCACCCACAGACAGACACACCCCCAGGAGCCCCCCACTGGCACCGCAGCGCTGCGGAGGCGGAGAACCCCTGTTACAGCAGATACGGGAGGAGACTGAAGCCAAAAGGACGTGAGGACTGAAACTCAGTCTGAGATTCGGGGGGGGGGGGGTGTAGACGCCTGGAATAATCATCTCAGACTGGATGCAGAGGGTAAACAGATGAGGACAATAGGTAACTAGAAAAGCACTCGGAGAGCACAGACCTCCGCCAAGCGCCACAGTTCCCCCCCATACAGTGTTTGTGTGTACGTTTTCAGATTCCTTAACCATGAAAACATATGACTAGCAATTGGATTCACAATGATAGGATTAGTGGTTCAGTAGTAAAAGCATTACCTCCTTGGCGGAGGTAATAAACTGAAGTGTTGGTGTTGTGTCCATCTCCTTCATGTGCAAAGTCCCAGGCTGCGAGCGTTATCACTGAAAGCAGCACTCAGGGCTTCACTGACGGATGCAAATTGCGTAGACAGGTTGCCGTGGGTTTTATTGGGTTTGCGCTCAGCGGAAAAAAAGAGGATTTGGAATCTTCCCCGGCAGAGAGCTGGTTTTTGCGCAGCCCCTATGGCTGGCCGGGGAATTTCTGCCAAATAATCCCGCACCGGACAGCTGCCCGTCTCAGTTTTTGCACTGTAGCGCAAACACAGGCACGCTGGCGGGCCCGGGCCACCACTGTTTTGACGGATGCAAATTGGGCAGACAGGTTGGCGTGGATTTTATTGGGTTTGCGCGCCGTGGAAAAAAAGAGGATTTGGAAGCTTCCCCGGCAGAGAGCTGGTTTTTGCGCAGCCCCTATGGCTGGCCGGGGAATTTGTGCCAAATAATCCGGCGGCGGACAGCTGCCCGTCTCAGCTTTTGCAGCATCGCGCAAACACAGGCACGCTGGCGGGCCCTGCCCACCACTTTTTTCCACGTGCTTTTGTGCCTAAAACTTTGAAGAAGGCGGAGTTTGTGTTTGTCAGACACGACGACCAGCGCCCTCTATTGCCCCTGCACACATGTTGAAAATGGCCGTATCTCACAATGTTAAAGAATCCTTTAAAAAATTCCTGCATCCAGATGGTGATCCGGATCATCCCCAAAATTTAATCAGTTCTTCCTTGTACCATTTCAACAACGCCTGAAAGTTTCATCGAAATCCGTCCAAAACTTTTTGAGTTATCTTGCTAACCAACAGACAAACAAACAGACAAACGCTGGCAAAAACATAACCTCCTCCTGGCCTTCGGCCTGGCGGAGGTAATGAGATGGGAGAGATTATGGTGAGGTAGCAGGAAGGAGTAGCTGGGGGACAGTGGGGGGAGAAGGGCTGAATGTATTGTGATGCGAGATGTCATGCAGATGTGAGATGGGCGGATGATATAAAAGGAGAGACCCTGGTGTATTGAAGTAATGCTTTTTCTATATATGACTGATGTGAAAGTGAATAAAGTCGCTTGCTGCACGAGTCTGACTCTGTTATTTGCACTCTCCACAATACGAGTATTCTCAGCCCTGCCCATCTGCTGAAGAATGATCAACTCCCACCTTTCCTGAAGCCCCACTGGTGTGACAGTGAGAGTGGCGGCATCTCCCTCTGTTCTGGTGTCGCTGTCAAACACGGGAGTCTGCGGCACAGGGTCCAGGTCCATGAGGTCCTCCTGAGCATCTGTCCACTCTGACAGGGTGAAGGAAGGCTGGCGACTGACAGACTGACGCCGATCACCAAGGTCCTTCAACACCGTTTCTGATGACCACAGACCAGTGCCGTAGCGCCACTTGCACACCATGTGGATAACCTATGGAGAGAATGGCATGTTTTCAGTAAGATAATTACACAAGTTTATTTTTTTTAAATTTCTGTTGAAATGTTATAAATGATGTATTAAATTAGAAACTATTTACCATGGTAACACAAATGGCCACACCAATGCCTGCGGTGCAGTGGACAATCCAGTTGTTCTCTGTAGTGTTTACTACTTCCTTCATCAACAGGATGGACTGGTCAGTGCAGAGAAACACACAGACAGAGTCAAACTGAGCTCAAAATGAATGCTTCCCAAAGGGCCACATGCAGAAACTGTTAGTACCAACAGATTTGTTCGTAAACGTGATGTACGATCAAATTACATGAACTTGTGGGATTCAGAAATATGTTAGTATCTTGAAATTTAGTACAGGTACTAACAAAATTTATGGACCAGACCATTTGTAAGAGTTTTGTGTAAATAGTTTGCTATAGTTTGCAATAGTTTGTAAATAGTTTGCATAGGATCATATGGATATCATTCTGATTTTTACTGCTTTCATATGAGGTGTGGGCTTTGCCTTAGAGTTAGGAAACATTTTGGTAAGTGAGTTCGAGGAAAGAGTAGGCTGTGTTTTACCGGAGTGGTGGCCAAGAGGTAGAACATCGTTCAAGTCCAGGCCGGGTCATACCAAAGACCATATAAAAATGGTACTTCCTGCCTTCTAGCTTGGTGTTCAGCAAAAAGAGAATGGAGGAAGGAAAGTTGGTTACCCAGCCACCACAGGAGGTGAACAAGCTGGTGTACTCCCTGTGCCTGTCCCAAGCCCAGATAAATGAGCAGGGTGACCTCAGGAAGGGCATCCGGCGTAAAAAAAAATCCTTGCAAAATCAACATGCAGATCATTGCGATATAAGGTGATGATACACTGTGGTGACCCCAAAAGGGAGCAGCCAAAAGACAAAAAAGTAGACTGTGTTTCCATATACAGTAAACTAACATCCGATACTGCAGCCTTGTCATATGGGGTTCCTCAGGGCTCAGTCTTGGGACCCGTTTTATTTTCCTTATACCTGCTTCCACTTGGTCAGTTAATAATTCATACTTTTAATTCTGTTTCTTATAATTTTTATGCTGATGATATTAAGCTGTATTTTTCTTTTAGACCACAAGAACTTCATAAACTTTCAGTTTTAACAAATTGTATAACTGCTGTCAAGAACTGGCTCTCTGCAAACTATTTACAGTTAAATGATATTAAAACAGAGACTCTAATAATTGCTCCTGACAGTGCGATCCCTACTATTAAAGATTGGGCCACATAGTTTCTCCAGCAAATCCTCTATACATAATTTTGGAGTAGTTTTTGATAGCTCTTTATCCCTAGATGCTCATGTAAATCAGCTGACTCGCTCTGCTTTTTTCACTTGAGAAACATTGCCAAACTGAGAGGCATGGTGTCTGTGGCTGAGTTGGAAATGGTTATTAATGCTTTTATCTCTTCTCATTTAGGCTATTGTAATTCACTTTTTAGTGTTCTTAACAAAACCTCCTTAAATCGGCTTCAGATGGTTCAAAATGCTGCTGAAGGCTTTTAACTAAAGTTAACAAGAGATCTCACATCACCCCCATTTTATCTAGTCTTTATTGGCTCCCTGTTAATGTTAGAGTTCTGTTTAAAATTCTGGTTTTAACGTTTAGAGCCTTGCATGGTCTAACACCTCCCTACACTGCAGACCTCATTCAGCCATAGTCCTCCTCTCGGCCCCTCAGGTCCTCTGGTCAGCTTTTATTAGAGGTACCTTGGACTTATTTTAAAACATGTCGTGATCAAGCTTTTCAAGCTGTAGCACTGAAGTTATGGAACTCTCTACCCCCTTCAGTCCGTTTGACTGACTGAGGTTATTTTTAAGAAGAAAATTAAAACACTTGTTTAGGCAGGCCTTTAGGTAGGAGGAAGGGGGTTATTTGTTGGTTTTGTTTGTTTTATTTTACTTTATTTATTTGTTGCAATCTATTCTTAACTTGTGTTTTATTTTATCACTGTAAATTTTATTCTTTTAATTTGTGCTTCTTTGTGATTTAACCCCTTGTTTCTGTGTTTTATTTCATGTAAAGCACTTTGTGACTTTTGTCTGTGAAAAGTGCTATATAAATAAAGTTATTATTACCTCCGCCAGGCCGAAAAGGCCAGGAGGAGGTTATGTTTTTGCCGGAGTTTGTGTGTTTGTCTGTCTGTCTGTCTGTCTGTCTGTCTGTCTGTCTGTCTGTCTGTTTGTCTGTTGGTTAGCAAGATAACTCAAAAAGTCTTGGACGGATTTCCATGAAACTTTCAGGTGTTGTTGGAAATGGTACAAGGAAGAACTGATTAAATTTTGGGGGTGATCCGGTTCACCGTCTGGATACAGGAATTTTTTAAAGCATTTTTCAACACTGTGACATACAGCCATTTTCAACATGTGCGCAGGTGCAATAGAGGGCGCTGGTCGTCGTGTCTGATGAACACAAACTCTGCCTTCTTCAAAGTTTTAGGCACAAAAGCACACAGAAAACAGTGGTGGGCAGGGCTCGCCAGAGTGCCTGTGTTTGCACTACGCTGCAAAAGCTGACACGGGCAGCTGTCCGGCGCCGGATTATTTGGCAGAAATTCCCCGGCCAGCCATAGGGGCTGCGCAAAAACCAGCTCTCTGCCGGGGGAGGCTTCCAAATCCTCTTTTTTCCGCGGACCGCAAACCCAATAAAACCCACGGCAACCATTATCGCACCTTCTTTTGTCCTGCGGCTCCGGAACAGAGAGGAATCCCGGCGCCAGTAATGCTGCGCCTGATATGTGTCACTCTAATGCTAAAAGTGACTGCATCAGGGATTTACCACCTTGAATGAATGAATGAATGAATGAATGAATTTATTTCGGATAGTACAGTACAGGTTAAAAGAAACTGTATAATATAACAACAAGGTCAAATTAGACAAAGACTCCTTCTACTATACAATTCCACATGAGTTATCCGAAATGGGTGATGGCTGAAGCCGCAGCTTATATTGCCCACCCATATTCCATCCAAGAATTCAAAAGAGAAAAAAGAGAAAACAAGACAAGAGCGATTACAATTTAAAACAAAGCTAAGACAAAATGTGACTGAGAGAAAAAAAAGAAAAAAGAAAACTAAGCTAAGCTAAGTTAAGCGGTTACTATTCAAAACAAATCTAAGACAAAATGTCACAGAGAGAAAAAAAACAAACAAAAAAACTAAGCTACAACACAACACAGGCTGGATATGTCAATCCTTATGTGAGTTTACATGTCGTCTTGTAAATATGTTTGGAGTATTTCTTCCTTTAGTTTTTGTTTAAATTGTCCAAGCGTTGTACATGATTTTAATTCAGGTCCAAAATCGTTCCATAATCTGACTCCTTGCACTGAAACACAGTGTTGCTTGGTGGTAGTTCTCACTGTAGGCTTTTGAAATATACATGTTCCTCTGAAATGATATCGTCTCTCCCTTGTTTGGAACAACTTTTGGATATTTGTGGGCAGTGATAAATTCTTCACTTTAAACATTATTATTGCAGTTTTAAAGTCTACCAGATCTTTCAACTTGAGAGTTTTTTGTTTAAGAAAAAGTGGGTTTGTTGGTTCCCTGTAAGCTGCTTTGTTTATTATTCTAATAGCTCTCTTTTGAAGCATAAAGACTGGATATATGTTTGTTTTATATGTATTTCCCCATACTTCATTACAATATGTCATGTATGGGAGTCTTAATGAATGATACAAGGTGTATAGTGTGGGTTGATTCAGCAAATATTTCACTCTGTGTAATATTGCAATTGATTTGGATACTTTACCTTTAATATAATTAATATGTGACTTCCAACACAGTTTGTTATCAATTATTACTCCAAGGAATTTAGTTTCAGATACCCTTTCAATCTCTACACCATTTACACTGAGTTTGGGTACTGGGTTGTTGTGATGGTTGTTAAAAACTATAAATTTTGTCTTACTTAAATTGAGCGTTAATTTGTTTGAATCAAACCACAGTTTAAGCTTTCCTAATTCCTTTCCGAGTGTATCCAGAAGTTGTTGCAAATTGTTTCCACTGCATAGCAGATTAGTGTCATCGGCAAACAATATTAAGTCCATTTTTTCTGAAACTTTACATATATCGTTTATATACATATTGAATAATAATGGTCCCAGAACTGAACCCTGTGGGACTCCACAGGTGACCTTCAGCAACTCTGAGTTTTTGTTGCTAACACATACATACTGATATCTATTCTTTAAGTAACTACTTAACCAGGACAGTGCTACCCCTCTAATACCACAATTTTGTAGTTTCTTTAATAATAAATTATGATCTACTGTATCAAATGCTTTTTTAAGATCTAGGAATACTCCAACTGAATACTCTTTATTTTCAATGGCTGTTGATATTTTTTCTGTAAATTCCATTAGGGCATATGCAGTTGTCCTCTTGTGTCTGAACCCATATTGCTGCTCACATAATAAATCATTCTTCAGTATGAAGTTGTCAATTCTCTCATAGAATATTTTTTCAAGTATCTTGGAAAATTGCGGTAATAGTGAAATTGGTCTATGGTTTGAGAGTTCCCCTCTGTCGCCCGTCTTGTATATCGGAATTACTTTAGCTATTTTCATTGCATTGGGAAATATACCTGATTGGAGAGACAGGTTACAGATATACGTCAGTGGTTTTACTATGCATTCGATAACAGTTTTGACTAGTAGCATGTCAATACCATCACAGTCAGTAGATGTTTTACTTTTGAACGATTTAACAATTTCAATGACCTCTCTTTCGTCTGTGTTCTTTATGAAGATGGAGTCTTTTACAGCAGTGTTATTGCATATTGTATCGCCTGTAGGCACTGTAGTGGGTATTTCTCGGGCCAGTTTAGGTCCAATGTTAACAAAAAAATTATTAAATTCATCTGCAGGTGAAGCTATATTCACACTCTGAGTCATTTTATTATTTTTTGGAATATTAGTTGGGTAGCTTGTATTTCTGCTTTTATTTCCAAGGATACTGTTGAGTATTGTCCATGTATTTTTAATATTGTCTTAATATTGTTACCTCAAGTCGCACTTTGCTACACAGCGCCACAAAAACTGTGTAGCCAAATTCGATCGATGGATGAACATTTTCAGCCAGTGAGAGAACCGACGCCTTCCAAATCCAATGCATCACTAGCAGAAGTGATGTTTTCTCATTTTGTGGCAGAGCACAATCTACCCCCATTGGTGGCAGATCACTTCAGTGATTTGGTGCCAACATTGTTTCCTGACAGCAACAGCACTCCATTTTTTGGTGCTACTTGGCTTATTATTTTCACAATACCAAAAAGTTATGGCTCAACATTGTGTCCATATAAGTGTACATTTGAATAAATATGTTGGAAATAGTTCATGTTGCAGTTGCTGTTTGCTTAGTTTTTGTTTGTTTGTTAGTTTGTTTTTGCTACAGTTTTCTTTCATCTGCCGATAAATACAGTTTTTAAGTACTCAGTACAGGTGTGAAAGCCCCTCCCCCCAATAAGGGAGGCATGAGGTATGCCTTGACAGGTCGCAGCCTGGCACTTTGCACATGGAGGAGATGGACACAACAGCAACACTTCAGTTTATTACCTCCGCCAAGGAGGTAATGCTTTTACTACAGAACCACTAACCCTATCATTGTGAATCCAATTGCTAGTCATATGTTTTCATGGTCAAGGAATCTGAAAACCTACACACAAACACTGTATGGGTGGGAACTGTGGCGCTTGGCGGAGGTCTGCGCTCTCCGAGTGCTTTTCTAGTTATTATTACTATTATTACCTCCGCCAATTACCTCCGCCAGGCCGAAAAGGCCAGGAGGAGGTAATGGTTTTGCCGGGGTTTGTCTGTGTGTTTGTCTGTTTGTCTGTCTGTTGGTTAGCAAGATAACTCAAAAAGTCTTGGACGGATTTCCATGAAACTTTCAGGCGTTGTTGGAAATGGTACAAGGAAGAACTGATTAAATTTTGGGGATGATCCGGATCACCGTCTGGATACAGGAATTTTTTAAAGCATTCTTTAACACTGTGACATACGGCTATTTTCAACATGTGCGCAGGCACAATGGAGGGCGCTGGTCATCGTATCTGACCAACATAAACTCCGTGTTCTTCAATGTTTTAGGCACAAAAGCACGCGGAGAACACTGGTGGGCTGGACCCGCCACCGTGCCTGTGTTTGCGCAACGCTGCAAAAGCTGAGACGGGCAGCTGTCCGCCGCCGGATTATTTGGCAGAAATTCCCCGGCCAGCCATAGGCGCTGCGCAAAAACGAGCTGCTCGGCAGTGTGCTGTGTGCCTCTGTTTGCGCAACGCTGCAAAAGCTCAGACAGTCAGCTGTCCGCCGCTGGATTATTTGGCAGAAATTCCCCGGTCAGCCATAGTAGCTCCGCAAAAACAAGCTCTCTGCCGGGGAAGTTTCCAAATCATCTTTGGCCACGGAGCGCAACCCCAATAAAGATAAAGATTAGATGTACCACGAAGGTCGAGTGCAAGCAAGATGTTTGTGTCTGAACATTCCGTCTTTTGGCGAGTTGATACGTAACAATGTTTACAGTTTGATGAGAAGGTTGCTGCCATGTAAATCATCTTATATCAGCAATTGTCAACTCGTCACTCATACTTCACTCCAGCATTTGGAAGTGGTGGCGTTCCATTTTATACTGACTCCAATATTGTATGTTGTTACAAGACCGCCGACTGTCTGCTGATCTGTATATACTTTTATTTTCTGCTCCTTTTAGTTCTGCATTTAATATGAACCCTGAGTTTGAATTTTGAATAAAACCCACGCCAACCCGTCTACCTAATTGGCATCCATCAGTGAAGCCCTTAGTGCTGCTTTCAGTGATCTAAAACGCTCACATAACCCATTGGCCTGTGGGTTGTACGCAGTTGTGTCATGACTTCATTTGTTTTTTCTTTTGAATTCTTGGATGGAACATGGGCGGCCAATATAAGCTGCGGATTCAGCCATCACATATTTCGGATAACTTATGTTGAACTGTATAATCAGAGGAGCTATTGTCTAATTTGACCTTGTTGCATTTTATTACCCCCTTTGTTATATTATGCACTTTTTAACCTGTACTCTGAATTAATCTTTATTTCGAATAGATTAATTCATTCAATTGTAACACCCCCAGCCTGGGAGTTTGCAGATGCAGGACATGGACACAACAGTAACACTTCAGTTTATTACCTCCGCCAAGGAGGTAATGCTTTTACTACTGAACCACTAATCCTGTCATATCCGGCTCTAGGGAGCCGGGCAATCAGAGCCAGGGGCAAGCCAGTGAGTCGTGATATTTTATTCAGGGTAAAGGGGAAGGGATGAGGAGAGCACAGATACTCATGCAGAGGTTCACTCACAGGTTGCACAGCGCAGAGGTAAGCAGCTCATACCGGACGTGGGGGTAGCAAGACGTACATACTCACAGCGGGATACAAACACAAGAATGCTGCAAGAGGAGTATAAGCTGACACCAGATGAAGGGGCTTCAGCTTAGCAATGTGTTTATGTCGCAGCCCCGAGTCATCGAGGCTGCTCCTATTTATCCTCATTGGCAGCGCCCCAGCTGATGAAGACTAATTGGCCCCAGCCGTCCATAATGCTGCCAGCCAGCTGAGACGCTGCTCAATGGGAAGCAGGGATGAGGGAAAACAAGGGCTGAGTGCCGAGACGGCATCTCAACCCATGGTGACAGAGCCCCTCCCTCAAGGTCGGGCTCCTGAACGACCAGGAACATCCCAGCCCCCCCCCCCACACCTAGGGTGGGAGGCGGACCGGAGGGGAAGAAGCCAAGGGAAGGACAACACCAATGGGGCAATGTAGGGTAGCGGGAAAGAAAAACCCAAATACAATACTGACAAAACAGAATAATTAACCCAGGTACAGATGGGGAGAAGAACTGGGTCAGCACGCCGGTTACATACTACCCAGAGAGTACCAACCATGCGTGACCCAGAGCAAGGAAAAAAGAACCACCAAAAAGGTACAGGGCAAAAAATGCTGAGTACGGTTAAATAAAGGGGAACCTATACACAGCGCTAATTTAAGTACATACAGTCACCAAGAAAAGTGAGGGTGACTGGAACAAATGACAATTATAGAGCATGGTGTTATGGAAAACAAAGCACATGACTCTATAATGAACCAACAGGACAAAAAAGAAATACTGAGTGCAGGCAAAGAAAAACCCACACACACGAATATATAAATACCCAGTCACCTAAAGAAATGAAAGTGACTGGAATAAATGGATAACTGCAGAGCATGGTGTTACGGAAAACAAAACATAACTCTACAATACAAAAAACGAGGCTAAAAACATAGTACAAAAAGTAAAATGCTGAGCATGAGCGATGGAAAACAGCACTATAAAAACAAATCCACCAACAGGACAGAACATTACACCCGAGTGACCTTAATAACAAAAGAAAAAGTGACACCCGAGGTGAATGGCAGGCAGAGTCCAAAAATGGCCGAGATGGCTCCGGAGATCTCCCCGCCCATTGTCCAGCTGGCGAATCAGGGGAAGAGAAGTGTTCGGACGGCGAACTCTGGACCCAGATCCCAGGAATCCAGTCCACCGGCAGCCGAACCAGGCTGCCCAGAGGGAAACAGACCAGTGGGGGGAACCAGATCACCGAACCGAAAGTTCTGTGGGTCGGGTCGTCGACCCGCATCACTCAACCACCAGGACCGTTGAGACGGGCGAAGGATCAGAGCGGATCCCGGTGGAAGAGGCTCAGGGGAGAGCCGATGACGAGGGCGGCGGGCGTCAGGCCGCAGGAAAACGGCCACCTCCTCACCGGACCTGGACAATACTGGGGCAGCACCCACGTCGGACCCCGATTGGGCCTCAGGCGAACCCACGTTGGACCCCGACTGGGTCTCGGGCGAACCCACGTTGAATACTGCACCAGAACCGACCTCCAACGTTGAACCCGGACCCTCCAGCACCACGAGGAACAGCAACTCCTTGCCGGTGACCCTGGAAGAAGGCTCAGAAGAGAAAACAGAACCGGGATCAGGATCACCGGCAGCGCCAGAACCCGGCGAGACGAGCTCAGACGCAGCGGACGGCTGCACCCGGCTCGTCTCCCCTGGAGATAGGCTGAAGTGCTCGGGGATAAAAAGAGAGAAAAGAAAGGAGAGCACTCGCCTGATCTCGGGTTCTGACGCCATCCAGGACTGCGAAGATCCAGGATCCGTCGTCAGGAGGTCATTGTCAGGCTCCCATCTAGCCGCGTCGGGCCCCGCAGCCAGCACGATGGTCAGCGCAGCTTGAGATTCCTCCAGCTCAGGTGACCCCGCCGACGATCCACTCGGCGTGAAGCCAGAAGAATCTCGTCCCGCCGGACCGAACCGCTCCTCCGTGGAGACCCGGGGACGCTCAGTCGTCGGCGTAGACTCCACGCAGCAGTCAGTCCCCCTCTTCCGTCCGCAATGTAGCAGCGGAACCACAGGCCCTCTCCATATCCCACCACGTTGACCCGGAGCCGGGGACCGCTCGGCGGAGAGAGACACAGAGGATGCGGGATTAGGCATACAGGTTACAGCAGGTGGGGAGAGTTCAGGGAGCTGCGAACCCTGAACTTCTCCTCCAGGGATGTGACAGAGCAAATCATTAAGCAGGTGTGAAAAAACAATGACTTGCCTGCCCCCTGGAGGTTGAGTATCGCCTGCTGTAGTGGAATCTGCTTCTTCCTCTCCCCGCCCGGCGATAACGGAGGACCCCCCGGGAATTCGTCTGAGGGTCGCTCGCGTTGTCTCCAGCAGAGAGCTCACCAGGCCGGGATTCCAGGCACACACAGCGGTCAGGAAGCGCGTCGAGGAGGAGGGGGAAACAGCCGGGGTGAGCCAGCCCGAATGTCCAGGAATGACAGCGGGGGAACGAGGCTCAGGGGACGAGGCTGTAGAATCTCCACACTGACGAGGCGAAGGGATGACAGCTGCGTGGGAGGAACGGTCCTGACGATGACCCAGAACTGGATCCGGACGAGGTTCGTGCAGAGGTGACTCGGCGATGTGATGACGACTACTCCCAGGGGACGAAGCGAGGGGGAAACCCAGGATTCGCCGCTCCAGATCGGAGATCGAGACGAGGAAGGCGTCGAGCACGGGAAAGCTTCGTAGCCCTGAAGTCCTCACCATCAATCTCACTGCCGCCGCCACATGCCTGAAGGTGGTGACAGGAAACACAGTAGAGCTCGCGACAGCCACTCGACCCCGGACATAACTGCTGTCAGCTGCGGCTCCTTGAAGGGAATCCCGAGTGACGTGGCGCAGGTCGGGGGAAGTCCTCTGGTTGGCGCGAACTCCCGGACTGGAATAACGGCAGGAACGGGACTCCGAAGCGGGGAAAGACGTCGCCCACTTCGACTCCCTGCCGGGATTTCCATCCACCCCGTGGAGCTTCTCTCGCTGTGTACCTGCAGCGTCTATCCTGGCACTGTCCTCCAGATGGTACAGAGAGTGAGGGTGACAGTCCAGGAGTTCCTCAGCACGGCCCGGATGCCAGCGTCTCGCGTTGGAGGCGTCGTGCAGGGTGAAGAACGTCCCGTCGACAGCCTCCGAGATGGACCTCAGCTCATCGCCCTGGCGCCGGAAGTGACTCCTGGGAAACGGCATGCTAGCAGCGCTGACACCCGGACAGAAAGGTACATTTCCACGGCGACTCACGGCCGCCGGTAGCTCTTCTGGCTGCGACATACTGTCATATCCGGCTCTAGGGAGCCGGGCAATCAGAGCCAGGGGCAAGCCAGTGAGTCGTGATATTTTATTCAGGGTAAAGGGGAAGGGATGAGGAGAGCACAGATACTCATGCAGAGGTACACTCACAGGTTGCACAGCGCAGAGGTAAGCAGCTCGTACCGGACGTGGGGGTAGCAAGACGTACATCCTCACAGCGGGATACAAACACAGGAATGCTGCAAGAGGAGTATAAGCTGACACCAGACGAAGGGGCTTCAGCTTAGCAATGTGTTTATGTCGCAGCCCCGAGTCATCGAGGCTGCTCCTATTTATCGTCATTGGCAGCGCCCCAGCTGATGAAGACTAATTGGCCCCAGCCGTCCATAATGCTGCCAGCTGGGGGCCAGCTGAGACGCTGCTCAATGGGAAGCAGGGATGAGGGAAAACATGGGCTGAGTGCCGAGACGGCATCTCAACCCATGGTGACACTATCATTGTGAATCCAATTGCTACTCAGATGTTTTCATGGTCAAGGAATCTGACAACGTACACACAAACACTGTATGGGGGGAATTGTGGCGCTTGGCGGAGGTCTGCGCTCTCCGAGTGCTTTTCTAGTTATTATTAAAATTGTAGATTGTGAAACAATCTTTTGGCTGCTCCCTTTTGGGGTCACCACAGTGTATCATCACCTTATATCGCAATGATCTGCATGTTGATTTTGCAAGGATTTTTTTTTACGCCGGATGCCCTTCCTGAGGTCACCCTGCTCATTTATCATCATTTATCATCCAAACAAAGAGGCAAATTTTTACCACTTTTTTACACACACAGTTTGAGTACAGTGCACACACCTGACAGTGTGCTGCGCTCACCTGTGTCTTCATGTCAGTTGCTGTTAAGAGAAACATCTGCAGCAATACCACACACACTGAAGTATCTCCTATAATATGAAAAAAATGGCAAAAAAATGGCACAAAAAAAGTCTGCTGATGCTCACAGACCACATAGGATCATATGGATATCATTCTGATTTTTACTGCTTTCATATGAGGTGTGGGCTTTGCCTTAGAGTTAGGAAACATTTTGGTAAGTGAGTTCGAGGAAAGAGTAGGCTGTGTTTTACCGGAGTGGTGGCCAAGAGGTAGAACATCGTTCAAGTCCAGGCCGGGTCATACCAAAGACCATATAAAAATGGTACTTCCTGCCTTCTAGCTTGGTGTTCAGCAAAAAGAGAATGGAGGAAGGAAAGTTGGTTACCCAGCCACCACAGGAGGTGAACAAGCTGGTGTACTCCCTGTGCCTGTCCCAAGCCCAGATAAATGAGCAGGGTGACCTCAGGAAGGGCATCCGGCGTAAAAAAAAATCCTTGCAAAATCAACATGCAGATCATTGCGATATAAGGTGATGATACACTGTGGTGACCCCAAAAGGGAGCAGCCAAAAGACAAAAAAGTAGACTGTGTTTCCATATACAGTAAACTAACATCCGATACTGCAGCCTTGTCATATGGGGTTCCTCAGGGCTCAGTCTTGGGACCCGTTTTATTTTCCTTATACCTGCTTCCACTTGGTCAGTTAATAATTCATACATAATTTTTATGCTGATGATATTAAGCTGTATTTTTCTTTTAGACCACAAGAACTTCATAAACTTTCAGTTTTAACAAATTGTATAACTGCTGTCAAGAACTGGCTCTCTGCAAACTATTTACAGTTAAATGATATTAAAACAGAGACTCTAATAATTGCTCCTGACAGTGCGATCCCTACTATTAAAGATTGGGCCACATAGTTTCTCCAGCAAATCCTCTATACATAATTTTGGAGTAGTTTTTGATAGCTCTTTATCCCTAGATGCTCATGTAAATCAGCTGACTCGCTCTGCTTTTTTCACTTGAGAAACATTGCCAAACTGAGAGGCATGGTGTCTGTGGCTGAGTTGGAAATGGTTATTAATGCTTTTATCTCTTCTCATTTAGGCTATTGTAATTCACTTTTTAGTGTTCTTAACAAAACCTCCTTAAATCGGCTTCAGATGGTTCAAAATGCTGCTGAAGGCTTTTAACTAAAGTTAACAAGAGATCTCACATCACCCCCATTTTATCTAGTCTTTATTGGCTCCCTGTTAATGTTAGAGTTCTGTTTAAAATTCTGGTTTTAACATTTAGAGCCTTGCATGGTCTAACACCTCCCTACACTGCAGACCTCATTCAGCCATAGTCCTCCTCTCGGCCCCTCAGGTCCTCTGGTCAGCTTTTATTAGAGGTACCTCGGACTTATTTTAAAACATGTCGTGATCAAGCTTTTCAAGCTGTAGCACTGAAGTTATGGAACTCTCTACCCCCTTCAGTTCGTTTGACTGACTGAGGTTATTTTTAAGAAGAAAATTAAAACACTTGTTTAGGCAGGCCTTTAGGTAGGAGGAAGGGGGTTATTTGTTGGTTTTGTTTGTTTTATTTTACTTTATTTATTTGTTGCAATCTATTCTTAACTTGTGTTTTATTTTATCACTGTAAATTTTATTCTTTTAATTTGTGCTTCTTTGTGATTTAACCCCTTGTTTCTGTGTTTTATTTCATGTAAAGCACTTTGTGACTTTTGTCTGTGAAAAGTGCTATATAAATAAAGTTATTATTATTATTATTATTATTATTATTATTAAAATTGTAGATTGTGAAACAAGAGGCAAATTTTTACCACTTTTTTACACACACAGTTTGAGTACAGGGCACACACCTGACAGTGTGCTGCGCTCACCTGTGTCTTCATGTCAGTTGCTGTTAAGAGAAACATCTGCAGCAATACCACACACACTGAAGTATCTCCTATAATATGAAAAAAATGGCACAAAAAAAGTCTGCTGATGCTCCTTTTTGAATCTCAGAAGGGAGAAACTCAGTTTCACTTGAGAAGTGTTTTTTATTAGACTCTGAAGCCATTTTTTGTGAAGGAAACTTCTGGGCAGGCTACAGGAAGCATGGCTTTATGTGGTAGTTTTCGGGTGTCAGTTGTGCAAATCTTTTGAATTCACCGTTTTTACGCAAACTGTTTACACACTTGTAGGACATACAAGTGTTTGTTGAATCTAGAGTGGCTCATTCATACTAATGCAGCTTAATAACAAAGTGGGCAGAATTTACACATACTAACATGTTCTTGCATAAGGCCATGAGGTTTACTCATCATATTCTTACATCCATTCCAAAAAGAGGGTGGCAGGGCAAGATGAAGCTAAGGTAGAAGTCAATGACCTGCAGGGCTTTGTAGATGGAGGAGAATGGTCCATTTCCTTCCACTACAAAAAACATCCAGTACCCCTGGGAGGAGAGAAAAATGGGGAGGGCAGATTGTCACAGCATCAGTCATTCATGCACACCAGGCGGCAGCTCTCAAAGAAGAAAAAAGAGACGGCCTACAGCACAGGCATAAAAAGTATGCTAATTAAACACAAAGATCCTCGTGTCATAATAATGGCTCTTTCATTTACTCATGGTCATGTTGCACCTGCCCCTTTTTTTTCTTGAATGAATCAAACAATAAGTCAAAAACAGAGAAAGGATGAGGGTATGACTGCTAAACGAGGGGCTGAATTTTAGCCCTACACACAAAGAAATCAAAGTACAGAAATGGACCTAAAAAGGTACAAATGCTTGTCGCGCCACCAGTACCCAAAAGGTACGAGAACTGTAGAACATATCTGGAAACCCAGTGACAAAAATGTACCTATAAATCCAAGCAAAGGTCCATAATTGCCCCTGGAGCTCCAGATATGTTCTATAGTTCTTGCACCTTTTAGGGTACTGCTGGAAATCTTCTCACATCCTGATCATATGAAAATAATCTTTGTGGGAAAATACAGGTCAAGCTAAGAAAACCCCTCATGCTCTAATGAGGGGTCATTTGCATTGCTAATATTGCTGTTACATAAATGTGGATTTGTAATAACGCTTGTACGGTAACACAATCTAAATCCACTTTATTTAACATTTAAAAAAAGAGTCCACTATTTTAGATTCCCCTACCGTGACTTGGGAGACGATAAACAGAGCCGCCCAGCAGTGAATCTCAACCACCAGTGAGTAGACCTTATGTAGAAACATTTCTTCTCCCTTTGGGCTCTGGGCCTGTGTGGGTCCGTCTTTACATTCCAGGAGCTCATCTTTATTAAGGACTCCGTCGCCTATTTTTTCAGTCTTCAAAGGCTCATCCAGCCAGACCGGATCCTCATCAGGCCTCAGGAAGATGGAGTCATCAGTGTGGGAACGAGTGGAGCTACTCAGCCGGCGGGTCATGGTGCCCCTGTTGGATGAGGTTCCTGTGAGTTAAATATATCAGCCAAACTGGATTTTGACTGGACTCTGATTGATGATGCGTATTTTGCCAGGTAGTTATTTTTATTAGCTCACTGATATGTGACATGCCAGGACAGTCATCTAAAAAAAAAAAAAAAAAAAAAAAAATCAGTCAAAAAACACCAGATTTTTACACTACTTTCAAATGGCTAAACTGTCTGATTTGGCCAGTTTAACTCACAGTAATGTGGGCTGGTGTGTGCTTAATGGGTAACAGCGACCCATTGAAGGCTGCATAATGATTGTTATTTGTGTGCTAGGTGCATTTGTCGGGCTGTTTGTTTCTAAATAAGAGTGTATGTGACAGAGAGGGCTGCATTTATTCCACAGGGACGTTCAGAGGTAAAGCTTAGCACCTTGGAGTGGCTCTCATTGCTGGATCCTCTTGTCTCTGTCAGATTGGGCTCAATTGTGCAGGTGTGTGTGTGTGTGTGTGTGTGTGTGTGTGTGTGTGTGTGTGTGTGTGTGTGACAGAGTTTCTATTGTGATGAGATGAGTCAGGGGTAGTATGTTTACAGCCCTGTCCATCACCTTGGCAACAGAGTGGCTCTCATCCTTCTCATCCACCCTGAGCTTTATCAACGACAACTCTCGCACATCTACGTGTTTCCGTCAGCATTCAAAGCTCTTTTTCCCCCACCCCACACTTTTATCCTTCTGCTATTAATGAATGTTTTTTCCTTACTTCATTTGGCTGATTACTGGCACTGCATGGATGTGTGAACGTGGGGGCTTGTGGGTATTGTTTGCGCACATACCACTTCGGTCTGGAGGTGTTGCTGATGGTGGTTAAATTTACCGGAGTTTAGAGTAGGTTTTTCTTTCTTTTTTTTTTTTTTTTTATCAATAACCACCGATGTAGGAGAGCTCAATTTCCTGGTTGGGCTATGATGGAGCCACACAGTCACATGACTCACCTCGGAGAAATGGCAGGCAGCTGGTGAGGAAGTCAGATCACATGATCATGTTAAATCTGGTATCCTCTGGCAACTGGTCGCTGTCAGCCATTGTGAGGCACAGTAAGTTCTGAAAGATACAGAAGCCAAACATGGAGTCTCAGAGGTTTTAAGCGAAAACACGGGTAAGAGAAACAGCGGGAAAAATGATAACCACAGATAAATTAGATCTGACATACATTGATAAGAGTATGCTGACTACAAGGCATGTCATCGTTGCATAGAATAGGCTTCCCAGACATTTAAGGGAAAACAGACCTTTGAATTTCACAGCTGATCATACAAAATCAGGAAAATAATGTTACCATAGCTTTTAGGAATATTGGACCCTACTGAGGCAACTACAACAATTATGTTAATGCAAATAAATTAATTGATATTATGATATCAAACTTTCCATCCCCAGTAAGGTAATCACTGCTGTCATCCTGAGCCACATCCGCCCCCTGCTCCTCGCCAAGCACCACAGCCAGCAGGCTGGCTTCACACCTCGCTGGTCCACAGTGGACTGCATCCTTGCCTTGAGTGTCCTGACGCAACAATGAAGGGAGTATCGCCAACCTCTTTATGCGGTCTATGTCGACCTCAATGCTGCCTTTGACTCCCTAGACAGGAATGCCCTCTCACAACTCCTCCATGGCATTGGAGTCCCATCCAAGTACATCAGCATTCTCTGGGACCTCTACTCCAACACCACGTGCAGGGTCCGTGCCGAGGGTGACATGTCAGACCCTTTTGTCACCACCTTAGGAGTCCGGCACGGATGCATCACTACACCAAACCTCTTTAATGTTGTAGTTAACTACTGGGTCAAGAATGCAATGGAATGTTGCCCCAATCTTGGAGTTGACTTCCACTCCCACTTCACAGACCTGTGCTATGTGGACAACGTGGTGCTTTTTGCCATGCATATAGACATAATTGCTGAGGCACTGGAGCTGATTGCAGAGGAAGCATCACCCCTGGGCCTTACCATCAGCGGGGCAAAGACAAAGATCCAGTAGCTGTCCGATCTCATTCTTTTGGTCCTTACCCAAAGCTCATGACCATAGGTGAGGGTAAGACTGTAGATTGAACAGTAAATCAACAGCTTTGCCTTAGAGTTAAGCTCCTTCCTCATCACAACAGACCGGTACAACGTCTGCATCACCGCAGATTATGCTCTGATCCATCTGTCAATCTCCTGCTCCATTCTCCCCTCACTCGTGATTAAGACCCCGAGATACTTAAACTCCTCCACTTGAGGCAGGAGGTCGTCCCTGACCCCGAGAGGACAATTCACCCTTTTCCAACCATGGACTCGAACTTGGAGGTGGTGATTCTCATCCCAGCCACTTCACACTCAGTAGCAAACTGTTCCAGTAAGACCTGCACGTCATTGTTTGATGAAGCCAACAGGAAAACATCATCTGAAAGCAGCAGCTACAAGATCCTGTGGTCACCAAACATGACACCCTCCGTTCCTTGGCTGCATCTACGTAGATATCCTGTAAAATAAAAATTATGAACAGGATCGTGACAAAGGGCAGCTCTGGCGGAGTCCAACTCTTACTGGAAACAAGTTTGACTGAGTGTTGGCAATATGAACCAAACTGTTGCAATGGTTGTATAGAGACCAGATACGTACACTACCGTTCAAAAGTTTGGGGTCACCCAGACAATTATTTTGTGTTTTCCATGAAAAGTCACACTTATTTACCACCATGAGTTGTAAAATGAATAGAAAATATAGTCAAGACATTGACAAGGTTAGAAATAATGATTTGTATTTGAAATAATAATTTTTTCCTTCAAACTTTGCTTTCGTCAAAGAATCCTCCATTTGCAGCAATTACAGCATTGCAGACCTAACATGATTGTGCAAGGGTTTTCTAATCATCCATTAGCCTTCTGACGCAATGAGCAAACACATTGTACCATTAGAACACTGGAGTGATAGTTGCTGGAAATGGGCCTCTATACACCTATGTAGATATTGCACCAAAAACCAGACATTTGCAGCTAGAACAGTCATTTACCACGTTAGCAATGTATAGAGTGTATTTCTGATTAGTTTAAAGTTATCTTCATTGAAAAAAAGT
This sequence comes from Pholidichthys leucotaenia, assembly GCA_020510985.1. Taxonomy (NCBI): domain Eukaryota; kingdom Metazoa; phylum Chordata; class Actinopteri; order Cichliformes; family Pholidichthyidae; genus Pholidichthys; species Pholidichthys leucotaenia. Next base: position 139,409,854 of record CM035840.1, on the reverse strand, counting down.
GCTTTTCTTTCAAAAATAAGGAAATTTCTAAGTGACCCCAAACTTTTGAACGGTAGTGTAGGTTCAGGGGTTGCCACATGAGATGCACTGACGACTCTGCGGCCACAGCTATGTGCAGCTGCTTTAACAATGGAGGTGGGGAACATGGCCCATTCAGACTCTATGTTTCCAGACTCCCTCGGAATGTGGTTGAAGTTCTTCTGGAGGTGGGAGTTGAAGACTTCATGGAGAGGGGCCTCAGTCAGACATTTCCAGTACACCTTCACTATATGTTTGGGTCTACCAGGTCTAAATGGCTTCCTCTGCTGCCATCGGATCCAACTCACCACCAGGTGGTGATCAGTTGACAGCTCTGCACCTCTCTTTACCTGAGTGCCCAGACATACGGTCGCAGGTCTGATGATGCAATAACAAATTCAATGATCGACCTGCGACCTAGGGTGTCCTGGTGCCAGGTGCACATATGGACACCCTTAAGCTTGAACATGGTGCATGTTATGGACAAACTGTGGTTAGCACAGAAGTCCAGTAACTGAACACCTCTCGGGTTCAGATTGGGCAGGGCGTTCCTCCAAATCACACCCCTCCTGGTTTCACTGTCATTGCCCACATGCGCATTGAAGTCCCCCAGTAGGCCAATAGAGTCTTCAAGAGGAGCCCTTTTCAGTACTCCAGTCAGAGACTCCAAAAAGGGTGGGTACCCTGAAGCATCATTTGGTGCATAGGCACAAATGATGGTCAGGACCCAACCTGAAGGTGCAGGGAAACTACCCTTTCATCCACTGGGGAGAACTCCAATGTAGAGGCAAGGCGGGGGGATACAAAAATACCTACCCCTGATGTAACTATGCGTGGTGCTGGCATGTGGGTAGTGTTGCACCAGTCAGGACTCTCTGGCCTAACTGAAGTTATCCTCCAGGCTAGTTAGCACTTTTAACAAACTGCTTTGAAAACTTGACCCAAATTAAGATGGGTTTTTACCATTAAACTGCTTTTAAGCACTGATCCAGTTTCAGTCATTATCCTGGGCCACCATGCATACAACTAGGCATGTCCTTCAACCGGTAAGTCTTTTTATCACAGGAATTATGCTGCTTAATGTAGTGTTAGCCACTATTAGCCTTGTGGTATGCGGTTGGGCCTAGTAATCACCGATTCTGGCATTTGAAGGAAAGAAATTTAAATTTCAATCAATTTCAAATTTCAAAATTCAGTTTCATGCCATTTCAATTCTCCTGTATGTCCTGCACATATAGTAGTATTGACAATAAAATTTTTGAATCTTGAAAAGATTTTGACATGAAACTGTAAGACAATGAAAGGTTTTTTGTAGAAGAAATGGCATAAGGTACCATTTTAGACAATATAGATTTATTTTCATAGGGGATTTAAATCCACCGGGGTGCGTCTTTAAAGGTGGACTTTGTAAAAATTGCAGGTGATTACTGGCAACACCAGATGACAGTAATGAACCTTCATCCACAAGGCCCAAGCCAATTTTTTTTTTTTTTTTTTTTTTTTTACTGATGACCCATGATGACTTCTTCAGGTTTACTCCAAGTGAACCGGTAATGAACTGGTATCATTACATATTCTACCCTACTCAAGAAATTAACATGTTTAAGTTACAACACAGGAATTTTGACTCTGACCTGAAAACTTGCTTTTACTCACCCTGCTGGCATAAAGTGGAATTTATCACGTTATCAGCCCAGCAAACATCATACATTAATTCATAGCTCTGCAATTAAATTACAAATAAAATATATTATAAATATGTATATTATATATATTATAAATATAAATAAATTATCATATTTTGTATGATAGAAAAAGAGATGTTTCTGTACACTCCGTGTTTTTAGGTATGTCTGGAATATGCTCGACAGCAACATTAAGCACGCCTACAGAGCCATTAAACTGAAGTTCTTCTGGAGGTGGGAGTTGAAGACTTCATGGAGAGGGGCCTCCTGATCACTCCCCTCCCCCACCTTAGACAATCAGACCATCTCTCTCTGCTTCTAATACCTGCCTACACCCGCTTAGGAAGAGTCCCCCACAACCAAACAAACAATTAAAACCTGGCCTGAGAATGCTCTCCTCCAGTTACAAGACCACTTTGCCTGCACTGATTGGAGCATATTTGAACAGCAGGACCTGGATTCCTACACCGAGTCTGTCCTTTTCTACATTAAATGCTGTGTAGAAAATGTGACAGTGACCAAACACATCTGGGTCTTTCCAAACTGCAAGCCCTGGATGATCAGTGAAGTCCAGGCTCTGATCACAGCCCGCAACTCAGCCTTCAGACAGAGGGACAGCTCTCTGTACAGCACTGCTAGAGCCAAACTGAGAAGAGGCATAAAATTCGCTAAGAATGCCTGTAGGAGGAAGGTGGAGGGCTTCCTCCTAGACAACCCCCGACAGATGTGGAGAGGCATCCAGGCCCTCACCAACTACAGGGGCCAGGGCCCCCCAACATCAGACAGCAGCCTCACTCTGGCAGAGGAGCTTAACAGCTTCTTTGCCCGGTTTGAGCACACCTCCCCTCCAAACTCGTACCCCCGTACCCCCCTCCTCCCCTCTCTCTACAAGTGCATGAGGTGAGGAGGCAACTGAGAGCAGTGAACCCCTGCAGAGCTGCTGGTCCAGACGGCATCCCAGAAGCGGTGGTCAAAGCACGTGCAGACCAGCTGGCAGGGATCCTCACCAAGCTGTTCAACCTCTCCCTGATGCACGTCACCATCCCCTCCTGCTTCAAGGCCTCCACCATCATCCCCATCCACAAAAAGTGCACAATTGACAGCCTGACGACTACAGACCCATTGCACTCATGTCTGTAGTCATGAAGTGTTTTGAGCGACTGCTGTCCCAGCACATCAGGGACTGTCCCCCCACCTCCCCTCCTTCAACCTCCACCAGTTCGCCTACAGGGAGAACTGGTCTACAGAAAACGCCATCTCCACCACTCTCCACAGAACGCTGAGCCACCTGGAGAACCCAAGGAGCTACGTGAGGATGCTCTTTGTGGACTACAGCTCAGCTTTCAACACCATCATCCTGGACATCCTGATCAACAAACTGCACATCCTCCAGACCTCTCCCCTACCTGCTCTTGAATAGAAAACTTTCTCACCAACCACCCACAAACAGTCAGACTTGGCCCCACCACTCCTCCACACTGTCTCTTAGCACTGGCTCCCCCCAGGGCTACGTGCTAAGCCCTCTACTGTACACCTTTGACTGTATTCCATCTCACCCAACCACCGTCATCGTGAAATACGTGGATGACACTGCCTTCAGGTTCCTGGGCACCCACATCTCATCTGACCTCTCCTGGACTGTCAACACCAAGGCCCTGGTGAAGAAAGCCCATCAGCCGCTGCACTTCCTCTATATCCTGAGGAAGAACAACCTGGACCAGAAGCTACCACTGGCCTTCTCTTGCTGCTCAGTGGAGAGTGTGCTCACCTACTGTCTGGTTTAAAGGAGCATGTTTAAAGGAGCCACACATGATCTTAATGAGTACACAGACGCTGTGAACTCATACATCAACTTTTGTGAGGAGAGCATTCTCCCATCGCGCACCAGGGTGAGGTACTCTAATGATAAGCCCTGGTTCACTGCCAAGCTCAGACAGATCAGGAAGGAGAAGGAAGCAGCGTTGAAAAGTGGAGACAGGGACTGCTACAGGGAGGTCAAATATCGGTTTAACAGAGAGCTGAAGAGAGCTAAATCTGTGTATTCTGAGAGACTCCAGCAGCAGTTCACTGCTAATGACTCGGCTTCTGTGTGGAGAGGACTGAGGCAAATCACCAACTATCGGCCTCAGGCTTCTAAAGGTCAGGATGACAAAGCCCTTTGTCAAAAACTGTCCCAACATTACGCCTGGTTTGACACCTCGTCAGCTGTGTCCAACTCCTCCACTCCACCCAGCTCCACTGCCTCCTCGGCCCCTAATTCATCAAAAGCGGTCCCCCCTCCTCCTCCTCCCCCCCTGCCCTTGTCATCAGTGAGCAGGACGTGCACAGACAGTTCTCCAGACTGAACCTGCGCAAGGCCCCCGGGCCAGACGGTGTGTCTCCCTCCACCCTGAGACACTGTGCGAAAGAGCTGGCTCCTGTCTTCACAGACATTTTTAACACCTCCCTGAAGTTATGCCACGTGCCGACCTGCCTCAAATCCTCCACCATCATCCCTGTCCCCAAGAAGCCACGGATTACTGGACTTAACGACTACAGACCTGTAGCGCTCACCTCTGTAGTCATGAAGTCCTTTGAGCGCCTGGTCCTGTCCCACCTCAAGTCCATCACCACTCCCCTCCTGGACCCGCTGCAGTTTGCCTACCGTGCCAACAGGTCTGTGGACGACGCAGTCAACCTGGCCCTCCACTCCATCCTGCAGCACCTGGACTCCCCGGGAACCTACGCCAGGATCCTGTTTGTGGACTTCAGCTCTGCATTCAACACCATCCGCCCAGGACAAGCTGTCCCTGCTCGGCGTGCCTGACTCCCTCTGCAGGTGGATCACCGACTTCCTGACGGACCGGAGGCAGCATGTGCGGCTGGGGAAGTCTGTCTCGGACTCTGTTAGCATCAGCATCGGATCACCCCAGGGCTGTGTACTTTCCCCCCTACTCTTCTCCCTTTATACCAACTCCTGCACCTCCTCCCACCAGTCTGTTAAGCTGATCAAGTTTGCGGACGACACCACCCTCATCGGGCTCATCTCCAACGGCGACGAGTCCGTCTACAGGAAAGAGGTGGCCCAGCTGGTGTCCTGGTGCAGCCACAACAACCTGCAGCTGAACGCTCTGAAGACAGCGGAGATGATCGTGGACTTCAGGAAAGTCACAACCCCCCTGCCCCCCCTCACCATCACAGGCTCTCCCATCACCATTGCAGATTCCTTCCGCTTCTTGGGCACCACCATCACCCGGGACCTCAAATGGGAGCCAACCATCAGCTCCCTCATCAAAAAGGCCCAGCAGAGGGCGTTCTTTCTGCGGCAGCTGAGGAAGCTCAAGCTACCCACCAAGATGTTAGTGCAGTTCTACACGGCCATCATCGAGTCCATCCTCACCTCCTCCATAACCGTGTGGTACGCAGGAGCCACTGCCAGGGACAGACTAAGGCTGCAGCGCGTCGTGCGCACTGCTGAGAAGGTGATCGGCTGCAAGCTCCCATCTCTCCAGGACCTGTACATCTCCAGGACCCGGAGGTGTGCAGGCCGGATCATAGCCGATCTTTCACACCCTGGTCACGTACTGTTTGCCCCCCTCCCCTCAGGTAGAAGACTTCGGTCCATTCAGACTAAAACCTCCCGGCACATGAACAGCTTTTTCCCCTCTGCCATCAGACTGCTGAACATTAAGTGACTTATTGACTCTCGTGCACTATGTACAGCAGCTCAACCAGACTCATGTCAATCATCACTGTTTTTCTGTTGCATTATCGACTGCACTATGTGGTACTCCACATTATCTGCTACTTGCTAATTTATTTAAAACTGCCTTGACTAGTATTACTCATTATTATTATTATTATTATTATTATTACTTATTATTCTACACTTATTGCATGTTTTTAGTCTTTTAGTTTTTTAGTTTATCTCTTTATCTCATCATGTTTTTAATGTTGCAGCATGGCACCGAGACAAATTCCTAGTTTGTGTACTACATGAACAATGGCAATAAATCTGATTCTGATTCCGGTTATGTGGCACGTCGGCTCCACAGCCTAGAACAGGAAGGCTGTGCAGAGGATCAACAACACCGCCCAAAAAATTATCAGCGGCCCTCTGCCCTCCCTGCAAGACATCTCTAGATTCTTCTGTCTCAAAAGGATCAAGTCCATCACAGGGAACCCTCACATCCCGCCCACTACCTGTTTGACCTGCTTCCCTCTCGACGATGGTTCAGATCAATCAGGTCCCACACCTCCAGACTGACAAACAGTTTCTTCCCCTGGGCCATCTGGACTGCAAACAGTCAGAGGCCCCACCCCCCTCCCTCCAAACGCTCACATGCTCAGAACTGAGGACCTTTTAATTATCACAGTAACTCACCTGTCTTTGCACTCCGTACTTTCATGTATGCTGACCCATCCGTGAAAATACTACTGTGCATATTTTCCATAACCCTTGGGCAATTTTACTCATTTGTGTGTTCAATTGTGTGTCTGCACTCTGCACTCTTATGTACATAGTTCCACTCACATAGCCACTGCCATACCTGTGTATATTTCCATAATCCTGGGCTATTTTTATTTTTAATTTTTATTATATTCTTATTTCAGTCTTGTGTTTAATCATGTGTTCTGTAACCATGTTCGATCTAATCCTTCTCTCTTTATTGCGCAGTAGCCTTGTGGAGCACCCACAGTTTCGCTGTGCGGTACTACTGTACAATGACAATAAAGCCTATTCTATTCTATTCTATTAAACATGCTATTTATTGGCAGACATAACAAGAAAAGTGTCAGAAATGCTCCTCGGGGCAGAGAGGAGAGACCCATGTGCTGAACTTCTAGTTTGTGAAATTTAATAAGGAAACAAAACACAAAGTCCAAAACAGTGCACCAACACAAAAATCCAGACTGTCAAGCACACAAACTTACAGGGTTAACACACCAGAACAAGGGCTGGGTTCTGGTGGAGACGAAGGAAGAGAAATTCAAGACTCTAGCAAAGAGGAATGAACATAACGGGCTCTTAAATAAGGCTACACACAAATGAAACAAATGATAACAGGTGTGGGTCACATGAGCAGGCAGGAGATAAACATTATAATTTGGATCAGCTGGGAGCAACAAGAGAGGGGAGAGAACGGGCAGACAGCTGACAGGGACACCGCCCACACGGATCAAAAACCCAGAAGTGCCACTGACAGCTGTCAACCCAGAGGGAGAACACAACAGAAAAAAAATATAATAAGATGGCAAATAAAGACAAGTAACCTAAAAAATGTAAATAACAAAACTATAATGAACGTAAACAGGAAAATAAATCATGCTAAGAAACAATACAGAATGTGACAAATGAACCAAGGATAAAATAACAGGAATTGCGACTCAATACTACAACACTATACAGATATGAAAAAAGGCAAAAAGACTCAGCCCGGTGAAATCCCCCCGCATTCAGAACGTGACAGAGTCCCCCCTCAAGGGGTGGAGACCAGACACCCTGGCAACATCGAAAGAAAAGACCCCCCCCCCACACACACACAAAAACCACCACCCCAACAAGAAAACAACTCCATCCCGGGCGGAAGGAGAGGGACCCAGACATGGAGGGACTGAAACAAACCAGAGAAAATAAGAAAAACTCTCAGAATAAACATCCCAGCAAAGCCCAGACTAAGAGGAAACAATAAAAAGAAAACAAAAGCCCTGCTCAGGACCCACACAGAGCTGGGCACCTAGGCCCCCTAGACCAAGGAGCTAGACTGTTCTGGTGGCCGACCGAAGTCCCAGGCCTGGCAGATGGCGAGGTGGCAAGAGTCATGTGTCCTGCCAGAATATGAGCCACCCAACCCATTGGCACAGTCTGTCAGGTGGTCGGCCCGAAATCTTTAACCACCAACACAGAAAAGGTGGTCCAGGGGGCGGCTGCCCAACCAGGATGACCATGTCCGTCACCTCCTCTGGGCCGAAGCCAGCTGTATGCAGTTACAGTGATCAACTCCGACCACCAATCCATGCTAATGCTAATGGCTTCATAGCAAAAAATATGACAAAGTAAGCCAGAATGCCACAAGACATATTTTCAACTGTGGATTAGTGAATCCAGTGAGAGTTGGACTCTGCCAGTGTTGCCCTTTGTCACCGATCCTGTTCATAATTTTTATGGACAGGATTTCTAAGCACAGCCAGGGAACGGAGGGTGTCATGCTTGGTGACCACAGGATCTCATTTCTGTTGTTTGCAGATGATGTTGTCCTGCTGGCTTCATCCAGCAATGACCTACAAGTCTTACTGGGGCGGTTTGCCGCTGAGCGTGAAGTGGCTGAGATGATAATCAGTACCTCCATGTCCGAGTCCATGGTCCTCAGCCAGAAAAAGATGGACTGCCCTCTCCAGGTTGGGGACAAGCTCCTGCCCCAAGTGGAGGAGTTTAAGTATCTTGGGGTCTTATTCACGAGTGAGGGGAGAATGGAGCGAGAGATTGACAGATGGATCAGAGCAGCATCTGCAATGATGCGGACATTGTACCGGTCTGTCGTAGTGAAGAGGGAGCTGAGCTCTAAGGCAAAGCTGTCGATTTACCAGTCAATCTATGTTTCTACCCTCACCTATGGTCATGAGCTTTGGGTAATGACCGAAAGAATGAGATTGCAGATACAAGTGGCTTAAATGAGCTTTCTTTGTAGGATTGCTGGACTCACCCTCAGAGATAGGGTGAGGTGTTCAGTCATCCGGGAGAGGCTCAGAGTAGGACCGCTGCTCCTCCACATTGAAAGAAGCCAGTTGAGGTGGTATGGGCATCTGATCAGGATGCCTCCTGGATGCCTCTCACTTGAGGTGTTTTGGGCACGTCCCTCTGGGAGGAGACCCCGGGGCAGACCCATGACTCGCTGGAGAGAATATATCTCCCAGCTGGTCTAGGAACTCCTTGGTATCCTCTCTGAAGAGCTGGAGCAGGCGGCTGGGGAGAGGGAAGTCTGGGCTTCTCTGCTTGAACTGCTGCTTCCGTGACTCGGACCTCCGGAAAAGCGTTAGAAGATGGATGGATGGATGGATGGATTAATGAACCAGGTGGAAATGGGGATGGTTATTAGGGTGACTGAACTCTAAAGAAAATAACAATATAAACTGTGCTTGGAAAATGAGCTTCCTAGTACCACTGTTACTCTTTAGCTAACGCCTTTGGCTCCCTGCCAGTCTACATGACAGACAGTTAGGCTGATCAATAATAAAGCAGTGGGCAGGTATCAAAGCTATAGGGCTGTCTACGCTTATGTCACCGATCTTATGAACATGCACAACGGTGTGTCGAGGTATCAACAAACAATGATTTCAATGCATTTCTATGGCAATGTTAGCTAAATTTAAACAACTAGTACATACTCGTGTATACCCGTCCATGCCCGTAGAAACCAAATATAAGCAAGTATTTGTGCATGCCCGTGGCTGAAGGGTCTCCTCCTGTCTCAGACGGCTGTGTTGTTCACAGTCATGCCTGTGGCGTACTGCTGGAACCTGAGGTGTTTCATGTTCACGGCATCTTTTCTGACGTGCAGCAGTTCTCCTCATTCTATTGCTCTCCATCTGGTGGGTCTTCTTCTTCTTCGTTCAGACCACTGGTTGAGGGATAGGTGTGTCGTAATTCCAGCGTTGGCAGCCAGCCGACTATTCCGCATCTCCTCGGTCTCAGCTTCTCTGTGCATCACTTGGCGTGCAGCGTTGGTAGCCAGCCGACTATTCCGCATCTCCTCAGTCTCAGCTTCTCTGTGCCTTGCATGGAATTCACTGTCCCTGGCCAACCGACTATTCTACATCTCCTTGGTCTCAGCTTGTCTGTGCCTTGCCTGGTGTGCAGTGTTGCTCGCTTTGCAGGCATTTCGGGCTTCAAGTGACTCAGCACGTGCATGGCGCACTGCCACATGTTTCCTGTCTGTGCATTCCTTGTCTGTCGTACCCTATGCTGATGAAGGGTCTCCTCCTGTCTCAGACAGGTGCGATGTACTGCTGGAACCTCAGATGTTGTTCTTCTTCTTCTGTTAGATTTGATTGGTGGTTGGCAACCAGCTCAAAGGTGCATTACCACCACTGACTTGATTATGTTTTCCTCATAGCTTTGTGATGTTTTCCTCATGTGTTTCATCTTCATGGCATCTTTTCTGACGTGCAGCAGTTCACCTCATTTTATTGCTGTCCATCTGGTGGGTCTTCTTCTTCTTCTTGTTCGTTGAGACCACTGGTTGAGGGATAGGTGCATCGTAATTCTAGTTCATGGACAGGATCATGAAAATAGATCTGAGCAAAAAGAGGCTTTCGGGCATGGACTCACTGTATATGACATCATAAAGACATGTGAGTCCTATATGACATCATAAAGACACATTTGTCTATGTGCCGTCATATAGGCATTGCAAGTCCTATGATGCCTGAGTTCATAGGACGTCCTATGATGTTCCGGCAGAGATCATAGGCTGTCCTATGATGTCCTATAAACGTGACATACACACACACACACACACACACACACACACACACACACACACACACACACACACACACACATACACACAGATTTCTTGCTTTAAAAGAGTGAAGAAAATGTCGAAATGGTGTGCAACTGGCTCATGTAGTCATCACCACCTTATGAAAGATGGTGATTGCAATCAGAATACAAGTTTTTTAGATTCACATCGGCCAACAGAGATTACCAAAGGAGGATTTTATGGGCTGCCTTTTCATGAGTTGGCTGCCTGAGGGATGATAAGACCCACATCTCCGTCTGGCCACAAATAGAGATTGCTCCTGCTGCAGGTATGTCTGTTTACCAAACTATGACTCTTATTTATCATTAAAAGTAACTTGCCTACACCTAAAGTTAATGCGAACATGCGAAAAACACTCAAATTTGCATCAGAGGGAGTTAATAGCTAAAATAGCATTAGCATAGAAACACGTCGGCTCGGTAGGAATGTTAATTCCAATTTGAGCTGCTTATCAGCCTCAGAGTAAACATATCAACAGTGCAATTAAACTAGTTTAAAAATAAGACTGACACTCACCTGCTGACAAATGGACCAAAGCTCTGTAGAGCTGAAATGAAATGTCGGGATTAACAGGGTGAACGAGTGTAAATAAACAGGCTGTTTTTCCTGTGAGCTCCGGTGGGTAAATTTTGCAAGCCTAAACATGATAGCTTTTTGGGGACTTCCACAGCAGGTACAATTTATTTTCTATTACTGGAGTGTTCCGCCAATGCACAGCCAAGCTGGCGCATTTATTCGTAATCGTAATTCGTAATTCGAATCGTAATTCGTAATTCGCAAATATCAGTAAATATTGTTTCTGGCCACTCTGTTGAATCATTCTTCCACATACTGTACTAGCTGGTAAATGGTAGGGACACTTTTTGAGATCACAAATTTAAAGTCTTTGATCATATCTGATCCGATCTTGCATGAAAGGTCATCATAATATTGATATGCTGCATTGTTTCAATGGTAAACTGCAAGTTTTTCTTACCTCTGCGCTTTCCCGGGTTTGTGCACTCACATGCAAGTACCCGGATGTGTAGACAGCCCTATAGTGAGGTTTATCTTTTAGTGACACTTAGAAGCAAACCCTGAAGAGTTAAAATGGCTTTTTAGAGAGAAAAACGATATAAAGGCTGTGTGTTTTTAAGAGAAGTAAGTATTTTGATATTTTATTTTCAATCACCACATCACCAGCAGATACATTTCAGAAGGTTAAAACCTACAAACACACAATTTTTCAATGACCCCTTTAAGGCATCATGTTATGTATTAGGGTGTTAATAATAACTACCACTGACAATAATAGTGAAAGTTTAAAAACACGATATTGCTACGCTGTTAATAATGCACACATAACAGTGTTGCCAACTCACACTCTTTTGGAGAGAGTCTAACTCTTTTTCCCTCTCACTCCACAAACCCTTTTTCTCACTCTAAAATGAGGAAATTACTGGCAATATCATGTTGACTTCCGATTTTTCCCATAATAAGAGCTTTCAAGGCAGGATAAAGCAGACTGAACATGTTCAAAAAATTATTCTGAAGTAAAGAAGCATATGTCTTGAAAAAAATAACTGTTTATGTGTATTGTGCACCTGCACACTCACTCCAGTCTTATGCCCCAGTCTCCCCCTTGCACAATTCCCTCTAAATCTCACTCCAAGCTCTGTTGAAAAGTTGGCAACTCTTCATAACAATACTTTGTTAACCACTGCTTCTCCAGCGCCTCTTGTAGTATTTCTGTTTCCAGATCTCACTTTGTAACAAGGTGGTGGTACTGAACCTTAGGCTGCATTCAGACCAGGGTAGTCCGGGGATCTCAGTTTGACTGGGCGGGGAATGCTGAGAATTTTCACACCTTGGTTTGGTTTGGTTTGCATTCACACTGCAGCGGACCAAACTGCCTGGACAACGTCACGCAGTTACAACTGCTCGTTTGGGGCGCTGTGTCATAAGCTCCCTGTGCGCTTTTCCACAGCACACGGAGGAGGAGAAGGAAGAATGGACTTAAGTGCTGAGTTACACCAAACACACATTTATTGACACCAACACAGACAAAATGACATGGACATCTAGGGTTAAACTTAGAGTCCTCCAGGATGCCCAACAGACACAGGAGGATACAACTGGGTGACAGCCAGAGTGTAGCAGTTATGCTGCATGGGGGAAACGCTACAATAAAGCGTAGCAGCACAATTGCGCACAGAAACGCTAACAGTTTACTTACAGTGTAGGGGCAGTCCGAGTAATCCCAGTCTCCCAGTGAGTGCATACAAACGGTCCTTCTGAGACGTGACTGTCACATGGCGGAGAACAACCGTGTGAACACATAAAATGGTTCAGCGGTGTTTGACTAGCAAAGAGCTGCTTAAGTACAAACACCGCTGGCATAACAAATTGGCAACACCTGGGCGAGGTGCGGGAAAGGTGATTAACGGGGCATACAGCTGACTGTCAGAGAGGGGGGCGTGGTCGGACCGGTGAATGTTAGACAGCGTCCACCAGGAAGTGGGTCAAACAGCTGCCTAACGATTGCCGGCCAGAGCAGCGGCTACAAGCATGGAAATAAACAATACACAGATGAGAAATCAAAACATAACAGTACATGACAACCCCAATGCCTGAGCCACCAAGAACGATCAGAACAGAGCCCACAGGGGAACACTGGCTTGGTTCATGACATGCTGTAGCCAAAACCACCACAGACCAGGAAAAAAAATCTTGGTGAAGAAGAAAATCTGGCTCATCGATTGGCCAGGACCGAAAATGGAGAGCCGTTCCCTTCAGCCCAGTTGTTTGTCTGCCACAAACAAGACATTTTTTAACTTTTCTCCTCGGCTTTCACCAGTAAAAGGATTTCTCGGATTCGGGCAGTTGTCCTTATTGTTATTTTCTACCCAAAATGTACTACGGTAAACACCACTTCCTCTTCTCAGACTACATGTTGCTAAGGTTACACAAATGCCGAGGGGCACTTCTGCCCTTTGGTCCACTGGATACTCCGTTTGGATTCACACTACAAATGGAGTGCGTCAGACTTTGTTTGCAAAAGAACTGAGACCCCCGTTTTCAGGGGGACCAGACTTCGCTTGTTTGGTGAGCATCAGAGTTCCAACATGCATTCAGACTGCACCAAATGAACAGAACTATCCGCGGAAGCCACTGTTTGGTTCTTTGGTTCAGATCAAACAGTAGCTGTCTGAATGCACCCTTAGTATTGGCTACTACTTGCCAATAAACAAAGAAGAATGCTAACTGTGCTAACTGCAGTGTGTAGCTATAGCACTGATAGGTAAATCCGTGTCAAAAGAGGAAGAACAGGGAGAAGAACTTCACCCAACACCTCAAAAGTTCATTTGCCAGTGAGGGAGTTTTTTTTTTTTTTTTTGCTTTTGGAGAATATGACCTGAGCTTAACAGTCTTAAAGAAATGTTGAGCAACAGCAGTCGTCCTCCTGCAGACTTCACTGCTGTAGATTGAGTATAGTTGCAGTTAATTTCCTATAACTGAAATGGAACCTGTAACATGCCTAATATGCAAACTCCCCTACACAACACATTACGATTAGGGATACACACGGGGCCAGATTAAGGAGGTTGTGGGCCCCTGGGCTAGAGCAATTTTTGGGGCCTTTCCACATATTTATGGGAGTATGATATGCAAAATGGCCATGTTTACATGCACGGTAATAAATCGTTTATAATCAGATTTCTGGCGTTATCTGATTATTAAAGTAGTCATATAAAAACAATAATCAGATAAAAGGTAAAAAATGGTAAATGGCGTTCACTTATATACCGCTTTTTCTCATCTCTAGATGACCAAACCACATTACAGATCCTGCAATCCACCCATTCACACACACATTCACACATTGATGGCGGTGGAGCTGCCAAGCACCGGTGCTGGTCTGACCCACCAGGAGCAACTGGGGGTTCAGTGTCTTGCTCAAGGACACCTCAACACTTTGACTGCAGACTGCAGACAGCAGGAATCGAATCCCTGACCCTCCAATCAGTAATCGGCCACACTACACCTGCATGACAGCGGCCACCACAGCACTTATTGTGTTACATAAAGTGAAACTACATTAACACACATACTTTATTGTCCAATAATCCATTGATTCAGTGCATGTAAACATGTCAAATCCAATTACCATTATCTGATTATTCCTAGTTATTGGATTATTGTGGCCATGTAGCCGGGGTCACTGATGGATCACCTTGACCTTCAAGGTCCTAAATTACTAAGGCAGTGGCTATGGCTATGGAACCGTACCAATAGAATTCTTGTTGCAGATATGGCTTGAATCTGATTGGTCAGTACGTTCTATTAATACATATCAAAAGCAGCAGACTACAGGCATGGAAATCTGAGGCATTTATTTGTTCCAAAACTTTAATCAATATATTTTTACTACCTTTTTAATCTTACCCACTCCCAAATTCTAAAGCTGGATTCATGCTGCACCTCCGCTGTCCACAAACGTGCAACCAGAAACCTCATGTGACGAAATTTACGTCATCGTCTCCAGTCCGCTAGTGTACACAGGGCTCTACTGAGTACGGCCACGTGCAGCTCAAATTTTATGACCGCGCAACCTGCCCATGACCTGAACACGCTGACAGAGCATGCGCAAGACTGAACGTCCCATTCACGAGGTGGCTCTACCCACACAGCATACAAAGACAATGTAGACAAGGAAGACAACGAGAACACAGAAGATGACAATAAACATGCATGAATCATTTTGCAGCTGCAGCAGGTTGAGCAAAGAAGAGCACTGGAAAACAGTAATTTGTCCTTTTCCTTGAAATGACACCATTGTTGTTGCTACAAAAAATGTGTGTCACTCTCATGTTTATAGCTGATGAACAAACTGGTATGTTAGCGCATTTGCGCTACCCATAGTGCTGGGGCGAAACTACAAATAACAGTTGTGTGCATGCGTCAACTGCTTGGCCTGGTAGACGAAAAGAAGTGAGCATGTACAATGTTGCGTGCACGCCGGGCCTGTCCAAAGCACACACGGACCAAAGCAAACCAGAGGGGAAATGCAGCATGAATAAGGCTTAAGGCTAACCTTTTAATAACCCTAACACTTCTTGTGTCTTGGTTTCATGGACATGGAAAGCGCCCTCACTGTCTATGTCACAGTTCTGCGCCTGTCATGTGATGTGGCCATAAACCAGAAAAAATCCCCAGTTGTACTAAGTATTCCACCTCACAAGGTGGCAGATATGTATGACACTGCTCTTGCCTTGGAGGACTTATGTCTCCCAAATAACCATCCAAAAACCTCACTTCTTTGACACCAACAAAGAAGAGTTTGTAAACAAATGTTGATGTGCTCTATCACAACACGGAGGAGGCATTTGCTCCCAAATCTGCCAACTATGATTCTAAAAAGAGATTATTTAGCTTATGAAGGTAAATTCAATTTACCTACATTTTGTTATAACAGAGGGTGGCTGAAGCTGGTTAATTTTCACCTGCCATCGACCCCAGCGCCATATGACTAAACAGAACAATCACGCCGGCTCCGTGTCATCATATAAGATAAATTGCGGCAGAATAAAAGTGAAATTGAGGTGGAATAATCATAAGAGTTTCTGGATGTGGGAGAGAAAGCGAAAATGACTGAGAGAAGACAAAATAATGACGAAAATGGATGAAATGAGCCATCTGGCCAGCGGTAAGTCTGATGAATTTCTTTGTTTACATTGTACTGATTTTCTGGTTCATATACTTTGAAGATAAGATAACAAAAAACCCAAAACAAAAAACGGTGACAAAAGACAAAACCATCCTTTGTGCTAATATGTCCAAAGTCCACTTTTGACTGAAAGTTATGTAATATGATATGGCTGCCGTGGCATTATGCAAATTAGATGCGTAAATTTTCTTCTATCTCAAACTTTGGATCATATTCTTCATCTTTCTGTTTGACAGTAAGCCATTATCTCTTACCACTTTCAAGTTATAGCCTTGGAAATCTCTGACATCTGAACTGAATATTTTCTTGAAAAAAATCTTGACCACCAGGGGGAGAGGTTGCTGGAGCAAAAGTGCACCACAGACAGTCATTGTTAAGTCTAAATTTCATCTCATAGTAAAATGGTTTGGACAAGGTTCCAATAGCAGAACATAAACCAGCAACCTTCTGATCACAGGCCCAACATACTATCTACCTACGCCACAGCAGCAGCTGGCTTGGAGCTGATTTGAAAAGGTTTTGTCATATTGTCAACTCTTCCATACCAATAGCCGTTTCATATAGGGATACAGCTTCTGTATTCATAGCCACTGCCAATCACTAAATAAAGTGAATGACCACAAAGGTCTAAGTGTAGTTTGAATAGCAGAAAAATATAATGCCATCAGAACTAACAACTGACAAATGTCTTGTATCAACCCACAGCTTTAATTATGACAATGAAAAAACACACTCAGCCTGTGTTTTCTGTTCAAGGGTTAAATATTACCTATTTGAAGCCAGAACAGGGTTTTTCACTACACAGAGGGGGGAAAAAAAAACGTTGCCAGACCAGTCTGCCCCACTGGGAAAAGAGCTGCTCTTCTCCACGACCCAGGAGAAGAGCAGATCATGTGCACACAAACCCGATATTCATTATCTAATGATGACAGTTTTCACAATGTTAACCTCAGTCACTGTCATTCTTTTAAAAGAATGATTCAAAATGAAAACTGTCATAATCTGGGCACGGCCAGGGACCGTGCCCACACTTTATGTTCATTTTAGTATTTGCCTTTTCACAGTATCATTATGATTATTTATTTTATTTTATCTATTCAACCTTTATTTAACCAGGAAAGACTCATTGAGATTAAAAATCTCTTTTTCAGGAGTGTCCTGGCCAAGACAGGCAGCAGCACAGTTTCAAACACACAATAAAATCCAAGCTTTCCTTCATACACAAACATTAAAACACAATATATGCATTGTACACAATCATCTAACAACTAATATGTTTATCTTAGAGCTGGAGAGGAGGCCGGGGAGAAGGAAGTCTGGGCTTCTCTGCTTGAGCTGCTGCCTCCGTGACCTGGACCTCCAGAAAAGTGGTAGAAAATGGATGGATGGAGAGAAATATAGAGCCATTGCATTGATGTGGCCAAGCTTTGCAAAATCCCAGGATATTTTGCTGCAGGATATTTTGCGCGTGATGCGGCAGGATATTTTGCCGCATCATGAGCAGCCACCATCATGCATTTGTGAAAAGGTCCACGGCCAAGCAAGGCTGTGGAGTTAAAAAGCTCTTTTAAAGTTAGTAAAAGTTGGTGTGCACTGGATTAAAAAAAAAAAAAAAAGGCTCATGAACGTAATTTCATGACATTTGGACTAATTTCTCTGATTTTTCAAAACGTCTGTGAAAGTTGGTCCAAACGCTATAGTGTGAGCCCAACTTAGTGGAAAAAAAATCGCTGTATGTGCGGCAGGCCAAACGACACAAACAGCCGTGGAAGGAGAAAATAGAAGCCACTGTCAAAATCAAATCAAAATCAAATCAAACTTTGTCATATTGCTGTACATACAACTGTAGTGCAGGGAAGATGAAATTGCGTTTCTCTCGGCATCCATATAAATAGAAGCAGCATGATTTAAGACACACTCACACATAGCTTCACCCCCCACCCCCCATCCATTCACACATCCCTGAGACATACCTGGGAAAAAACTAACTAACTATAACATACAAATAATAAACAAAATGTCCGTAGGTGCAGTAGTGTGTATGAGAGATTCCGGGTCAACTGTTCAGCATCCTGACAGCTTGTGGAAAGAAGCTGTTGATCAGTCTGGTGGTTCTGCCTCTGATGCTCCGGAATCGTTTACCAGATGGAAGAAGTTCAAAGTGTTTATGCAGAGGGTGAGAACGGTCCTTGACAATGTTCAGTGCCCTGCTCCTACAACGGTTCTGAAAAAGTTCTTGGGCAGAGGGGAGGGAGACTCCAATTACCCTCTCAGCCCCCTTGACTATCCTCTGCAGGGCTTTTTTGTCTGACATACTGCAGCTGGAGTACCATGTAGCAATGCAGTACGTCAGAACGCTCTCCACCACACCTGTAGAAGGTCCTGAGGATGCAGATGGGGAGAGAGGCCTGTTTGAGTTTCCTCAAGAAGTGCAGTCTCTGCTGAGCCCGCTTCCTGATCCCCAAGGAATTCTTGCTCCAGGTCAGGTCCTGCGAGATCTGCACTCCGAGGAACGTGATGTTCTCCATTCTCTCCACTAAACGGCCGCCGATGCTGAGGGGGACGTGCTCAGGCTGTGACCGCCGGAAGTCGATAATCATCTCCTTCGTTTTGTCCACGTTGAGCACCAGATTGTTCTCCCTGCACCAGCCCTCCAGGTCTCTCACTTCTACTCTGTACATTGATTCCTCATCCCTGTGAATAAGTCCCACCACTGTGGTGTCGTCTGCAAACTTAATAATCTGGTTCCCCTCGTGTCTGGATACACAGTCATGTGTTAGAAGTGTAAACAACAGTGGACTGAGTACACAGCCTTGAGGGGATCCGGTGCTCAGCGTGACAGAGTTGAAGATGTTGTTTCCAACCCGGACAGACTGAGGTCTCTCAGTCAGGAAATCCAGGATCCAGAGACATGTGGTGGTGTTCAGACCGAGAAGGAGTAATTTCTCCATCAGTCTCTGGGGAATAATGGTGTTGAATGCTGAACTGAAATCAATGTACAGGAGTCTGGTGTAGGTGTCTTTCTGGTCCAGGTGGGTGATGACAGAGTGTAGGGTGGTGACTATAGCATCCTCCGTGGAGTGGTTTGAACAATACGCAAACTGGAGCGGGTCGTGTGATGCAGGGAGGCAGGCTGTAATGTGTGGTTTGACAAGCCGTTCAAAACACTTCATCACAATTGGCGTCAGTGCAACAGGACGATAGTCATTCAAACAGGACACAACTGGTTTCTTTGCCACCGGTACAATGATAGAGGTCTTGAAGCATCTGGGAACGATGGCCTGACTCAGGGAGATGTTATAAATGAAAGTCAGGACATCCGCCAACTCGCTCGCGCAGTCTCGGAGCACACGTCCCGGAATGTTGTCCGGACCTGCAGCTTTGCGTGGGCTGACTCTGGTTAGGGTCCTCCATGTGTCCGCTGTGTTGATGGTAAAAGCTGGTCCGACCGATGGTGGGGGTGGGCCAGCCCTCCCTCTGATTGTCGAGTTTGATGCTTCAAAATGTGCAAAGAAGTCGTTAAGCCTGTCTGGAAGCGAAGCGTCGTCATCATCGACCCCCTGCCTAGACTTATAGCCCGTCAGTGTCCGAACTTCCTGCCACATCTGCTTGGTGTTCCTAGTGTCACAGAGGTGTCCCTGGATTTTCTCCGCATAGGCGCGCTTTGCCGCCTTAATTCCCTTTGAGAGCGTAGACTTGGCTGAGCGGAGGGCGATCCTGTCCTTCGCTCTGAAGGCTGCATCTCTGGCTGTAAGCAGCGAGCGCACCTCTGCAGTCATCCAGGGCTTATGGTTACCCCGCATAGTGATGGTCTTCACTGTAGTGACATCCTCTGTGCACTTCGTGATGTAGCTGGTGACCGTATCAGCATACTCCTCCACATCTGTCTTGTCTTCCTGGGAGGCTGCTATTTTGAAGACCTCCCAGTCTGTGTGCAGAAAACAGTCTTTCAGTGCAGAGGTTGCACTCTCTGGCCAAATTCTAATTTGTTTCACTGCTGGCCTGCTGTGCTTCAATAAAGGTTTGTAGGCAGGCAGCAGCATCACGGATATGTGATCAGAAAGGCCGAGATAGGGGAGGGGTATTGCCTTATATGCATCTGTGTTTGTGTACACTAAGTCCAACATATTCTCTCCTCTGGTCTTAAAGTCTACACATTGTTTAAACTTGGGGAGCACAGTCTTTACGCTGGTGTGGTTAAAATCCTCCGCAACCACCACAAAACTGTCCGGGTGTGAAGTTTGGATTTCACTAATCGCATTGTGCAGTTCCCCGAGTGCCTTCTTAGCATTAGCTTTAGCATTAGTGCTCAGCGCTATGTAAACACCAGCTACAAACACGTTGCTGAATTCCCTCGGTAAATAATATGGCCGACAATTTACAATAAGGAACTCCGCCAACGGAGAGCAGTGTTTAGACACTAACGTGGCATTGACGCACCAGTTCTTGTTAACATAGATGCATAGCCCCCCCCCCCCCCCCCCGGCTCTTACCGGAGCTCGCCGTTTCCCTGTCAGCATGGAACATCGCCATATCTTCCAGATGAATGGCCTCGTCAGGAATGTTGCTGTGGAGCCATGTCTCAGTGAACGCAAGCACACAGCAGTCTCTCCACTCTCTCCGGGTTTCTCTCAGCAGACGCAGCTCGTCCAGCTTGTTTTCGAGGGAGCGGACATTAGAGAGAATGAGCGACGGCACCGCTGGTCTGGAGGGGTTAGCCTTTAGCCTAGCATGGATCCCGGCCCTTTTTCCACGCTTTTGCTTGCGTTCGCTCCGCTTACGCCTCCTCCTCTCTCGGGTAGCTTCCAGTGGGGACTCCGCCAGAATTCCATGCTGGCGTAGAATGTCCAAGTCACAACCGATCGCCGCAATTCTTGCAGCGTGCAGTACCTTGATGTTTAATAAGGTCTCACGGTTGTAAGTTTTACAGAATGTACGTCTGGGAAGATCAAAACACTCAAAACTCTCACACTCGCTGATGCCAAGAGGGGCTGCTGCGTCCGTGCGCGCTGCCGCCATCTGATGAATGAGTACGTCTTGAAACGTACTCATCATTTGGAAGTTTGCGATTGAAATGGCACTTGGAGAAAAGTATTTCTGCTGTTTGGAGGAACGTCCAGATGCTCTGATATCAGTGTCCTTATTCTGGAAGCACTGCCATCCTTTTCTGGGCCAGTATTCCCAGTGTGTATGAATCTTTAACACTTCCAGCGGGTATTTTACAACTTTGATGACCTGGAGCTTCTGCCCGCTGTGACTGACAGATTTTGAGACAGTGGCTCCATCGGTGCGTCCCGTGTTAGCATTTGTAATGCTAACAGTTTGACAAACATCTTGTTGTGACTGTAAAGTTGACATTGTCCGGCTGTATCGCAACTTTAAAAAATCCTGTCAATTTAGGAGTCTTTTTTAAAACCTCCTACTCATGTTGCTGTTTTTCCTTCTTTGTTCTCTTTTGGACGCTGCCATCGTACATTCATTCATTCATTCGTTCACGGATTCACTACCGGCTTACGTCCAACCTTAATCAGATCAAATGTCAACTCTTAACCAATTAAATTAAGCAGGCGGGACAGACGTACACCCCAACAACTTAAAAGTTGATACACCAAAACAAACCCTCCAATAAACGTTGGGCAAGGCAGAATTAGAAAAAAAAAAAAAAGTGTTTCTTTCGGGGCCCCAAACAAGCCAGAGCCCTGGGACTACTGCCCCAGTAAGCCCTCTTGATAATCCGGGGCAGGATACACAGAAATATTGGCCAATATATTGGTATTGGCCAATGTTCTGATACTGGCTATTGCCATATAAGATATCGGTAGAAGCCAATATTTTTTTCTGGTGTGTCCTAGTTGTGTGGGAAAATAGAAACAGAAAATATCCAGAACAGAATCATTTAAAAGTATTTCAGTTCAGTTAGTTTTTTTTATCATCTTTGTCTCGCTGGCATTGAAGATGGACAAAATGAAAACAAAAACAGAAGAAACAATCGGTCTCACCCAATGTATTGTTATTTTCAATATTGATATCAGTATTGTGACACAATTCACAATGGTACATCCCTATTTAACAGTATTTGTTCTTTTTCTACACTTTTGTCATACATGCAGTGTTTACTAGGGCTGAAAAAAAATATTGATTCAGTGATGGATCATGATACTTGGCACTGGCGACAATGCATCGATCCATAAACGCATGGATCGATCTTTTATTTTTTTAAAAATGCGCACACATATACTTTTGGGTTTTCAATTAATCAAAGGCATTTTCAGTCCACTAGATGGCGCAAAGCAAGCACCCAGTCAAGTGAAGCCATAGCTTGTCTCGGAGACTTGCAGCCAGCTTTGAAAGTTAGGAAGCTGTTAGTTCAAGGTTAGCTCAAATGTCGGGCCTTTTTTGGACTTTATAACAAAGATGGAAGGAAAGACCTTGACATGACACACAACCTGCAAGAAGCGCTGCACAAAAAAAGAAAAAAACTCAGAACACGGCGGGCCACACATGTCTCAGAGAAACATTAGCAATGGCTAAGCTAAAGAGACACCAGCATGGAGCTTTTTCTCTGATTGCCAAGTAAGTAAAGTTTATTTATGTAGCGCTTTTCAGAGACATATAGTCACAAAATGCTGTACAATAAAATGGAATAAAAGAAAGTTGATAGATAAAAATAATTTTAAAAATGCAAAAACAAGTTAAAACACAAGATTAAAATAATTTAAAAATAGACTTACCGTTAAAAAGCATTTGAAACTAAACGGAAATCCTTGTTAAACAAAAAAGTTTTCAGCTGCTTTTTTAAAAGAGTCCACAGAGTCAGCTAAACGTATCTGGAGTGGGAGTCTATACCAAACAGCACCGTCCACCATCCTCCCTGTGTGCAGAGACGTATCCCCAGAAAATGAAGCCCCGAGAACACTTTATTATATGAAAGAGACGTCAACAGTTTTACTTTGGGACATGATTTGAGGTTGAATAAGGTGAAAAAATTTGAAATATATGGGATCGTGATACTCAATTATTGTGATATCGTGATTTTTGTTGAATCCTGATGGGATCAAATCGTGACCCAAGTTTCGCTATCCAGATCGAATTGTAAGATCCCACCCCTAATATTTACCGAAAAACTTACAAATAATTTGTGTGTATTTTTCCACATTTTCTATGGGTACCATGATCATACTGTCGATATATTCTTGCCATGGTAACTGTGCAGTGCTAACCCTTGAATATATATATATACAGTATATACAGTATATATACTGTATATATATATATATATATATATATATATATATATATATATATATATATTTTTTTTTTGTTTGTTTGTTTTTTTTGTTTTTTTTACAAAGTTAATTAAAAATTTGATAAACGTCATTATCATTTTAAAAATTATTATTAAAATCTGCCTCTTTGCCTTTAGATTTTCACCTACAGTAAATCTTGTCTGCAGTTAAACCAAGTAAAGATATGGCAGAATGTCATTTTATGTAGAACTAATCAGATTTAAAGGTCAGATTGATGAAATTTTCATGAAAATAATTAAAAAATGCATCCACAAAACTATTAAAAAAGTGAAGAATGAAAGTTTACATTTTTTTGAAAAGATTATTGCAATTTTGAAATAATTATTAAAAAAAAATACATTTGATGGGTCCTGTGGCCGACACACATTGTGGGCTCACGCTGCCACAGAGACAGGACTGAATGTGTATTGCGGGGTGTCACGTCTGCAAGGACTAAGGACTCGAATCTACAGGAGGTAACAAGGAAGTGTGAGATTTGTCTCTTTGTCCCACAGAAGACGCCCCGGAGGGTTTTCCGGTTCATCAGGAAATGAGAGACAATGGTGAAGCTTCAAGGGGATGCTTTGTAACTGTATGTTGACTGAAGACACCATGTGACTTGAATTCTGATGCTGGAAATGTATAAAAGGGGGTTGAAGTATGATTCTTTCTCTTTCCTGCTTTGAGAATGCTAGAAGCTGCGTTCTGTCAAATAAAGCTGGTTTTATGACTGAAACTCAGCCTCGTTATTTGAGCATGCTTCTACAGTCCAAAACAATTATAATATTTAGATTTGAGCAGTTGGCCGAAGAGAACTATGGGGGCACTGTCATGATCCTGAGCATGGGTGGGGGCCGTGCTCAGTCTCCAGTTTAAGTTTAGTCTTTTCCTGTTTCTTTGTTTCTTTGTTTATTATGATCTACTGTGTTTGGTTTCTGTTTATTTATGAGTTGTCTGTAGTCTTAGGCTTGTCCTTATAGTCCTGTCCATTTATTGTGTGTCATTTTGTATCCATGGTATTATTTGTATCTTTAAGGGGCTGTGTGTCTTGCTCTTGTTTCATTATTTAGTTTCTGGTCTGTGCTTTTATTTTGACAGTGCTGTGCAGCTTCCAGCTGTCAAACTGTTTCACGGGCTGTACAACTGTCATTTGTTGTTTTGATTATTTCCTTGTTCATGTACCCACACCTGCCATTCATTGAGCCACTCATCCCATTCACCTATTTAAGGACACAACAACATTTTCCCCATTGCTGTGTCCTACTGTTAACCTCCTCAGAAGTTCAGCCCTGCTCTGAGTGAGTGTAATTGGTTTGGCGCCAAGGTGAATGGGTGAGCTCCGTCCAGGTATTATTTCTCCTTTTCCCTTATCCTCTGCTGTGAGCCCCGTTTCCTCTTGGGTGTGACTCCGGCAGATTTAACCTCTTTTCCCAAGGCGTTCCCACATGCCTTAGCTTGTGTCCCTACCATGCTATTCTCTCCACCAGTTGATGTTGAGCCCCGTTCTCCTCCTGCACCTCCATCTTTCCATTATACTATATGTAAGTGTAGTGTTTTGTGTTACGTTCGTGTTTATGTTAATAAATGTTCAAGCTCACAGATGGCATCTGGTGTCTTCTGCTGCCCTTGAAAAGGGCAATTTATGACAGAAGGACATGGCCAGTGTGTGACACCAGCCTCTGTGGGTTTTGCATTTTTTCTTTTTCATAATAATTTTTTTCCATCTTTTTTGTCATCCCATGCCTGCTGAGATGTCAGCAGGTGGAAGACAGGACCCACTGAGCTTAGGGTGGGAGCTCCACGCAGCTCTTATGGAAATGGACAAACATATTGCCGATGCTCGTCAATCTTCCACCCCTCAAGACACTTTGTGGTGTTTGGGTTTCGCGGAGGTGGCTGTGCAGCATCATCCTCGGCTTGTGTTACATGTCGAGGGAAGGGAGAGGATTTTCCTGATGGAGGATCTGCAGCGGAAGTATCACGGAAGGAGCACTGTCAGCAAACTGAGGTCTGTGCTGACAAGTGAATGTCCCCGGACCTCAGCGCCATCTGCTCCTCGCCAGCCCCCAGATTCAGTTCCCGCTCTGTCAACTTCACAGCCACTCCATGAGAGTAGGTCCAGCAAACCATGTGTGCCGAGGTCTGTACCAACGAATGAATGTCCCCGGACTCCAGTGCCTCGCCCGCCTCGTCCTCTTCGCCCGGTGACATTTGCAGCCTCCGCCTTCCCAGCAGTCTCCTCTTCGTCACTCTGGAGAACTGCAGCAGCAGCCTTCTTGCCATTTCTGAACTGTTTCCCCTCGGCTGTCCCGTCAGTCACCTCCTCCTTGGCTGCCGCTGCTGTCCCCTTCCCCTCCACGGCGTCACCTCCCACTGCTGAGTGGCGGGGTGTCAGCATGCCTGCAGGGCCGTTTCCTCCATTTTCTACATTGGTGCCCACGCCCGCTGCAGCCATGAAGAGGAATTCACCTGGGTCCTCAGCAGCAGTTACCATCACGCCCCGGGAAATAAAGCAAGTACATTTTCATTCTCAAGCACTTTTAGATGAAATGCCTTGTCTTATTCCCGGTGGTGAGGCTCAGCACCAACAGGCCAATTTAGCTGAGTCTCCAATGCCTGCTACTGTTATACACGGTGTTCCAAATTATAATGCAAATAGGATTTTAGTGTCATAAGCATTCATTTTTTTTGTTTTTCAGTTAAACTCATGGATGGTATTGTGTCTCAGGGCTCTTTGCATCATTGATGTCAGTCTCAGACACCTGTCATAATTATTAGAAATTTCATGAAAACTTAAGCACGATCATCGTACTATGAAGAAATTTGTGGCTGATTCAGAGAACAGATAGGTTCGTGCTGTCATGAACTGAGTTTGGATTTTCCCCCAAACTCAGTTTCATGACTTTCCTCTGTATTCATAATTTTCTGCCGTATTGTTATGTCTTGTGAGTTCCATACTGCCTTCCGTTTTCCCTGTTCTTGTTCAGTTTGTTTTGCCATGTCTTTTATTTGTAATTTATTTCTAGTCGGTTTCTGAGTTTGTTTATTTCTGATATTGGTTCTTTGGGCTGGCAGCTGATAGGCAGCATTTTCCAGTCTGCACTTTGCGGGGGCGTTGCCTGTCATACTGCTAGTCCAACTACTTCCCCCTCGTTATCATCAGGTGATTCCAATCATTAATTGTTGTTCCCTTCTCCCGCTCGGGCTGACTCGCACCTGTGATTACTTGTTATGTCAATACCTCACCTACTATTTTAGCACTGTCTGTTCACGCTATTCTTGCAACTACGTCATTCATGTGTTAGGAGATGTCCTTCCTTTGAGTGTTCCTCAGGACATTATCCTGTTCCCCACTTGTCTCGTCTCCTCCTGAGCAGGCTGCTCAGGAGCGCTTCATCTTGTAAGTTTTGTTGTGTTTGCATTTTGAGTTTTGCACTTTTGGACTTGAGTTAACTGTCACAATAAATGTTGCAAAAAGTCATCCAGCGTGTGGGTTCGTCTCAATGTCTGTGCGCCATGTAGAGGCGCACATGACACGTGCAGCTAAAGGTGTAATGAGGAAGGTTTCTGCCAGACAAATTCATTGCATTAAGAGAGCAGCTGCTAAAATGCCATTTCAAAGCAGCAAACAGGTATTTGAAGCTGCTGGCGCCTCTGGAGTCCCACAAACCTCAAGGTGTAGGATCCTCCAGAGGCTTGCAGTTGTGCATAAACCTACTATTCGGCCACCCCTAACCAATGCTCACAAGCAGAAACAGTTGCAGTGGGCCAGAAATACATGAAGACTAATTTTCAAACAGTCTTGTTTACTGAGGAGTGTTGTGCAACCCTGGATGGTCCCGATGGATGGAGTAGTGGATGGTTGGTGGATGGCCACCATGTCCCAACAAGGCTGCAAGGTCAGGAAGGAGGTGGCGAAGTCATGTTTTGGGCCGGAATCATGGGAGAGAGCTGGTAGGCCCCTTTAGGGTCCCTGAACCTGTGAAAATGACCTCGGCAAAGTATATAGAGTTTCTGACTGACCACTTTCTTCCATGGTACAAAAAGAAGAACCATGCCTTCCATAGCAAAATTATCTTCATCCATGACAATGCACCATCTCATGCTGCAAAGAATACCTCAGTGTCATTGGCTGCTATGGGCATAAAAGGAGAGAAACTCATGGTGTGGCCCCCATCCTCCCCTGACCTCAACCCTATTGAAAACCTTTGGAGCATCCTCTAGCAAAAGATCTATGAGGGTAGGAGGCAGTTCACATCAAAACAGCAGCTGTGGAAGGCTATTCTGACATCTTGCAAAGAAATTCAAGCAGAAACTTTTCAAAAACTCGCAAGTTCTATGGATGTAAGAATTGTGAAGGTTATATCAAAGAAGGGGTCCTATGTTAACATGTAACTTGGCTGTTCTGGCACTTATAGGCTGTATTCTGTGTAGAGGTTTGCTGAATAGTTGCAGCTGCATATTTGGTCATTTACTGTGAATTTATTTTGATTTATAATCAGTTTGAGTGTAATCAATATAGTGTCCATTCTGTGATGCTCAGTCAATCAGAAATCATTTCAGTATCTTTATTTTACTTTGCTATTTATGTATTTTTACAATAGTAGTCGCTTTGGCTTCAAATCACTTTATTCCACTTGATAAAAACACATTCCTTCATTAAATTAAAATACACTTGCAACTGTGGTGTTTTTTGGCCCTCAGAAAATACTTGTTTATTATATTTTGATAAAATTGTAATTTGAATACCATTTTAATCACTGATGTATGTACAATCAGTTTAAGTTAAACCTTTATAAATTCCCAAGATGGTCAATATAGAGCAGGACCAGAGAGGGACCAATTTTCAGCCTGGGAGTTTCATGGCCAAGACCGGTCCACCTTGTTTTTTTTTTTTGTTTTTTTTTTTGGGGGGGGGTGCATCTTCTGAGGCATCTTCTTCCACTTAATCCTTTTCGGGTCATGTGTGGGGAGGGAGGGGTCCTGGAGCCTATCCCAGCAACTTTGGGCAAGAGGCAGGGTACACCCTGGACAGATCGCTAGTCCATCGCAGGGCCAACACAGAGAGACAGACAACCATTGACTCTCACAGTCATACCTACGGACAATTTAGAATCCCCAGTTTGATGCCAATATACCTAACTTGCATGTTTTTGTCATGTGGAAGGAAACTGGAGCAATCCCGGAGTAAACCCACGCAGACACAGGGAGACCATGCAAACTCCACACAGATCACTGTTGGTCGGGGGTTGGGATCGAACCCAGGATCCCCCGGCCAAGGGTGAGTTGCTGTGCTGCTGCAGTGCTAACCACTCCCCCACCGCGCTGGGGGTGGGGATTGACAAATAAAAACAAAGTTCAATTTCTCTCCTGTAAGTTATTATTATTATCATCATCATCATCATCATCATCATCATCATCCATCCATCCATCTATCCATCCACCTTTCAGCTATCTATCTATACATCTATCCATCCATCCCTCCATCCATCTTCTACTGCTTTTCTGGAGGTCCGGGATGTGGAGGTAGCAGTTCAAGCAGAGAAGCTCAGACTTCCCTCTCCCCAGCCACCTGCTCCAGCTCTTCAGAGAGGATACCAAAGTGTTCCCAGACCAGCTGGGAGACGTAGTCTCTCCAGCCAGTCCTGGGTCTGTCCCGAGGTCTCCTCCCAGTGGGTCGTGCCCAAAACACCTCAAGTGGGAGGCGTCCAGGAGACATCCTGATCAGATGGCCATACCACCTCAAATGGCTCCTTTCAATATGGAGGAACAGCGGTTCTACTCTGAGCCTCTCCCGGATGACTGAGCTCCTCACCCTGTCTCTAAGGGTGAGTCCAGCAATCCCACAGAGAAAGCTAATTTCAGCCGCTTGTATCCGCGATCTCATTCTTTCGGTCATTACCCAAAGCTCATGATCAAAGGTGAGGGTAGAAACGTAGATTGGCCAGTAAGTCGACAGCTTTGCCTTAGAGCTCAGCTTCCTCTTCACCACAACAGACCGGTACAACGTCCGCATCACTGCAGATGCTGCTCCGATCTATATCTGTCAGTCTGTCGCTCCATTCTCCCCTCACTCATGAATAAGACCCCGAGACACTTAAACTCCTCCACTTGGAGTAGGAGCTTGTCCCCAACCCGGAGAGGACATCCCACCTTTTTCTGGCTGAGGACCATGGACTCGGACTTGGATTGGATTATTATCCATCCATCCATCCATCCATCCATCCATCCATCCCTCCATCTTCTTCCACTTAATCCTTTTCGGGTCGCGGGGGGACTGGAGCCTATCCCAGCATCTTTGGGTGAGAGGCAGGGTATTATTAATATTAAGACATGCTTGATATAGAAGTTAAATATTTCCCTTCATTAAACCATAACTCAATAAAGACAAATTGGAAGAAAATTGACAAACTGAAAAAACAAAAACCCCCCTTCATTTTGCACTGAAAATGGTTAAAGCAATGCTACGTAAGATTTTTACCTTAATGTTTTCAAAATTATTTTGATGGTGCATCAACCTTTGATTGGGTGAATGTGACTTCCCCATAGCCTAAGTGGGCCCACAGTGCTTGGAACAGCTCTGCTTTTAGTAGGAACACTGACGACTGCAACTATGGCAACTATTAGCTCAGTCATAACAGCCAATCACTGGGTGCTTTGTTGCTGTTGCACTGCTTAGGTGCTACTTTAAGGCCTACAGCATCAGCAGTCACCTAAGCAGTGAACTGGTTTATGCTGCTTTGTAATCACTGTCTCATTGTCTATAGACATGAGAATTTCTTTTTCAGTGTACATAAGTAAGAAAGCCTCTAAATGCTCCTGAGTCAGTGAGTTTCTCAGTCTGTTCTTCATAAACCTCAGAATAGAAAAACTTTGCTCACATGCAACTTCTTATATGTTTACAAAACTTTTATTCCAAAGATGCAACTCTTCCTTGTAAATTTAGTTTTCCATTAATTTTGGTGCATTTCTCGTAAATTTTACTATTTTTTTTCTCAAATTTGTAATGTCTTGGGTAGCTTTCATCTTTTTTCATACACTACAAATTTAGTCATATAAGTTTGGGACTGTTTAAGTAAAATTTGGACTTTTTCATCAAGTTGCTTGAATTTGGGGGGCAGCTGGACAAACAATAGAACTGATGGTGGCAAACAGGACTTTGGGATTTTTCCTGTTTGTAGATATGAGCTGAGAAAAATATTCAGTTCTAGCATTCCTCAAGACATCATTTAAGGAAGTTCTCAATTCCTTTAAATGAAGCCTATGTACCTCCAGTTTTGTTGATTTCCAAAGACGTTCTACCTTACGACAGTCTCTTCTTAAAGTCATGATATGATTGTTCATCCAAGGGAGAGACGTTTTTTGAGAGGTGATATTTTTAATAGGTGCAACTTTATCCAGGATATTTAAACAGTGGTTATTAAATGGCTGAGCAAAAGCATCAGTGTCATCACTCCTCACTACTGCACATGGGTCAAATAAGGCAGAAAAGCTATCAATAGCATCTTGACTGACTATTCATCTTTGTGTCCTAATTTTCAAGGGTGAAGGTTCTGAGGAAAAATTTGGGCTGAACAGTATACAGTGGTGGTCACACAAGTATATTCTCAATGTGCACATTAGAAACATCTAAGCCTAGTGAAAATACGAAGTCCAAAGTATGGCTCTTACTGTGTGTAGGCCCAAAATTGTGCTGTGTAAGGCCAAAAGCATTTGTATCAGATAAAAAATCCACAACCATAGGGGCGCGTGTTTTTTCCAAAGTGGATCTGGTCCGCGGTTACCACCAGGTCCCAATGCGCGTGGAAGACGTTCCAAAAACGGAGGTAAAAACTCCTTTTGGCCTTTTCGAGTTTTTATGCATGCCATTCGGATTAAAAGGCACTGCGCAGGCCTTCCAGAGGATGATGGACGCAGTGCTGCGTGACTTGTCCTTCATTTTCTTCTACTTAGACAACATTCTGGTAGCCAGCGCATCCGAGGAGGAGCACATCGCCCATCTCAAGACAGTTTTTCAGAGGTTGGAAGTACACAGGCTGATAGTCAACCCGGCAAAGTGCCAGTTCGGTGTGCCAGTGATTGATTTTTTTGGGCCACCACATTTCGCTGGAGGGCGCCATCCCGTTACCGGATAAGGTGCTCATGGTGTCAGGTTTTCTGTGTCCGCAGACCATGAGAGCATGACAGGAGTTTTTGGGAATGGTCAATTTTTATAACCGTTTCCTTCCCCGAGATACCCAGCTGATGCAGCCATTGTATGCCGCGCTTAAAAAAAAGTCGCCCGCGGAAACCATCGACTGGATTCCCGAGCGAGTCCAGGCTTTTACTAATGCCAAAACAGCGCTTGCGGATGCCGCATTGTTAGCCCACCCAGATCCGTCTGCACGGATAGTGCTCACTACGGATGCATCTGATGTTGCCATAGGGACAGTGGTGGAGCAGTGCATCTGGGGTTCGTGAAAGCCGGTCACATTTTTCAGCCGCACTTTGTGCAACAATGAACGCAAGTACAGCGTGTTCGATAGAGAGTTGCTGGCTCTCCACCTGGCGACGCACCATTTCCAGTTCTGGTTGGAGGGGCTGGAGGGGCGTGAGTTCACTGCGTTTGTGGACCAAAAGCCGCTGACGTATGCAATGGCCAAGGTCTCATAACCGTGGTCGGCCCGGCAGCAACGGCATTTGGCCGCAATTTTGGAGTTTACTACCGACATTCAACACGTTGCCGGTAAGCTCAATGTTGTGGGTGCCCTCCCTTGCTCTGCGATGTCTCCACCGGCCGCCTGTGCCTGGTGGCTCCGAGCTCTTGGCACTGTCGCGTTTTCGAGTTGGTCCACTCCCATTCACACCCGGGAGTGCGCGGTTCAGTGAAGCTAGTGGGGGCAAAATTTGTCTGACCGCACTTGTGCAAGGACGTGAAAGAGTGGGCTGCAGCTTTCGTCGCATGCCAGCGGGTCAAAGTGCACAAGCACACCAGAGCCCCCCTCGAGCCGTTCCAAATCCCGGCCAGGAGGTTCGACCACGTCCATGTGGATTTGGTAGGACCCCTCCCGCCATCGCAAGGTTAGGGAATTAAGGGGCGCTTGCGCACGCAGCGACCGGCAGCTGGTGGCTTGTCATCAGACTGCAAAACAAATCTACCTACGGGTACAAATAAGTAAAAAAAAAAAAAAAAAGGTTTTACGCACCTCTTAACAATTGTGGACCGCACCACGCGCTGGCCTGAAGTGGTCCCGCTGGCTTCTACCACATCTGCAGAAGTGGCATGTGCTTTTTTGTCGGCTTGGGTGGCACGTTTCGGATCGCCATCAGACATCATGTCTGACAGGGGTCCACAATTCATTTCAGAACTCTGGTCCGCGATGGCCCAGAGCCTGGGGGTCAGAATTCACCGCACTACCGTGTACAACCCCCAGGCTAACGGGTTATGCGAGCGTTTTCATAGGTCGCTTAAAGCAGTGCTCAGAGCTTTGCTCACAGACACAAATTAGGTCGACCACCTGCCCTGGGTTCTTTTAGGGTTGTGCGCCACACCTAAGGAGAATTTGGCAGCCTCCCTGGCAGAACTCGTTTTTTCTCAGCCGCTGCAGATCCCTGGAGAGTTTTTACCGGAAAACCCTGCGTCCGAGGCTGATCCGCTCATGCAATTTTTACACAGTATGGAGGCTGTGAGCATACTGGGCCCGGCCCACCATTGTTTTCCCTGCACATTTGTTCCAAAAAGCTTGCAGACCGCCAGTTTTGTTTTTGTCAGGCACGATGCGCACTGGACCCCACTGCATCCACCCTACGATGGACCATTCAGGATGTTGGAACCTGGGGCGAAGCATTTTGTGTTAGACTTGGGGGGACGTAGAGAGACCATCTGCATCAACAGGCTGAAACCCGCTTTTGTGTTGGCAGATGAGCAGATGGTGTTGGCCCAAGCTCCCCGGCGTGGACGCCCACCGTCGGTCGCTCCGCAAGTTGGTGATCCCTCGGTGGGGACCTGCACTTGTGAAGCTGATGTGTTTTCTCCACCTCCCTTTTTCCCTCCACAGACTGACGTGCCCTCTGTTTCACCCCGCCAGCAGGGCGGTTCGACTGGATCAGCGACTCTACGCTACAGCTGCTATGGGCGCCAGCTCAAGCCCAAAGGACGGGAAGGGGGGGGTAGTGCCCTTTCTGGGTGTTCGGGGGGGGGTTGTGTGGGGGCATGGTGTTGGACTTCTCCACCCAGGGCACAATGGACCGAAAGAGGAGGTGTCACTGGGGGGTACCAGGTGGGACAGCAAGGACTATGCGCCCCCCGGGAAGAGGAGTAATTGCCGGAGCTCCTGGGAGTAGAAGAGTGTTGAAGCAGCGCCGGTGTTATGTTATGTTAATGTGCCACACAGTTCTTTGTTGAAACAACAATGGTTATGGTCAGAAGTTTTGGGTCTCGATGTATGGGAATAAAGTTATAAAAGAGGAATGCACAGAGACCCAAAAATCTCTTTTACTGTCAGTTATGTTGGAGAAAGAATAAAGTTCTGTGTCATACAGCTCATTGCCTTGCCTGCCTCCTTTCTCCACAGTTTCACAGTATTCTGTTTTTAAGATTCACTAGTATAGTTCAGAACATCTGGTTTTTATTTACAGTAGAACATCTTTCACTTTGTCTGTTTTCTACTGTAATAATACTTTTGTAGCGGGTTGAATTCAACCCCCCCCACAACACACAGAGACAGTCAGCTTGCACTCCTGGGTTTTTTCCGCTGCATGCTGCGTTTACAGCTGTGAGGTTAAAGTGTCATCCATGCATTGTGTTCATGCATCCTGTCTGTACCTCTGATATGCAAAGGCCCAGATTGACCGCTGTGAATGTCTTTGATGTATTGTCTGAGTTGAGTATATATGCTGCACTGTGCTGTAAATCTGGCTCTCATTCTCTCTTTCTGATTCTGCAACTGCGGGACACACACACCGTGTGTCTTCTCTCCTCTTTGAGAGCTGGAGGAATGAGGCTTCAGCCTGCTCACACTATGGGGCTGGAGCCGAGTTCTGATGAAGGCGGATGATAATAAAGCTATTAAAAATCCAACGCTGCCTTTATTTTATTCAATTCAATTCAATTCAACTTTATTTATATTAGTAGAGTCATTTTTGGGGGTTTCGTGACCAACCTCCCAGGACCTTTTTTTCTCACTGGATTTAGCATTCTAGACCCATTTTAATGAAAATAAGCTCCCATGTACCTCCTAAAAGTTACGGGAAACCTTTTTTTTGCCCAAAATTCAAAATGGCCGCCAAAATGCATACCACCACCTATATCTCAGTAACTAATTCAGCTAGGAGGTTGATTTTGGTGTCTAGACATAGGTTTTTGGGGTCAAGCATTCCATTAATGCTATTAGTTTACTTGTGAAACAAACCCATCACGATGAAATCCAATATGGCCGCCAATATGGCCACCGATTAACATTTTTTTTGTTTCTTGACTACTAAGGCACCTAGAAAGCTTATGTTGGTGTCAAAACAGAGGTTTAAGGGGTCATACTATCTGTTTATTCCAATAAAAGTGTGTTTAAATGATTACATAATCGAGAAATCCAAGATGGCGGCCGGCTGTCATTTTCACATGCAATGGACTTTTTCATATCCGTCACCAAATGAGCTAAAAATGTCAAATGAGGTATCCTTATATTCATTTTTAATAATTATTAGAAAGCTCCTGCATTGATTCAGTGATTTCACTGAGGAACACTTGGGTAATCCCCTTAGGATTCCCGGAATCCTATGCTTGATTCATTGATTCCTTTTTGCATAGCAAGAGAGAGGATGCAGTGATTTTGTAACGTCTGTGCTGCCATAATATGTAGTCCTAATCTTTCCAATTTAACCAAGGTTGCCAGGTATGTATAAATTTAGCTTTAAACTTATCTGGAGAGGTTAGAATTCTGAATCTTGTTCCATACTGTATAGTCAGGTAATGTTAGCATATTGACCATGCTGCTTGCTGAGCTACCGTAATGACAGTAGACAGTACAAGGGCCTTTGACTCTAGGTCTTGTCATCCCTCCTTTTTCTCTCCTCTGTTCTGATAATGACAAATTTGTTTTTGTTTTCAGACACTTATTCATATAAAGTGAGGGATAAAATGGATACTGCAAGTGACAACGATGAATTACCATCAACGTCTTCCGGTGAATACGAATGCATTCTACGTTGTGGTCAACCATGTACCAAAAGTGACTCTTTGGATAATACCAAGGACCAAAAATGGAATTCAATTCGTGAAAAAACTCTACGATGGAAAGGACTTGATCGGTTTCAATGTGGGAATATTGATTGGGCCAAAGGGCCAAAAGGGCATTATATGCACCAGACATGTTACACCACGTTATCTAACAAGCGTTGCCTATCTCAAGCCAAGAAACGTAAGCATAAATTAGAGGTAGATCTTGAAAGAGACAATCAATCAGTTCAGGGGGATCCATCTCCATCTGCTTCTCTCTTTTCACCGAAGAGGCTCCGGTCCAGCATTGGTATTGTGCATGACAAGAACCTATGCGTGTGGTGCAATAAGGGACCACAGAAAAGCAGTCACCGGGACTGGAAACAATTGCTCCTAATATCAACAAAGGACGCCTGGAGAAAATTCAAGTTACACACTGTACACCTGAAAGTATCCATTTTATCCCTCACTTTATATGAATAAGTGTCTGAAAACAAAAACAAATTTGTCATTATCAGAACAGAGGAGAGAAAAAGGAGGGATGACAAGACCTAGAGTCAAAGGCCCTTGTACTGTCTACTGTCATTACGGTAGCATTAAGCAAGCAGCATGGTCAATATGCTAACATTACCTGACTATACAGTATGGAACAAGATTCAGAATTCTAACCTCTCCAGATAAGTTTAAAGCTAAATTTATACATACCTGGCAACCTTGGTTAAATTGGAAAGATTAGGACTACATATTATGGCAGCACAGACGTTACAAAATCACTGCATCCTCTCTCTTGCTATGCAAAAAGGAATCAATGAATCAAGCATAGGATTCCGGGAATCCTAAGGGGATTACCCAAGTGTTCCTCAGTGAAATCACTGAATCAATGCAGGAGCTTTCTAATAATTATTAAAAATGAATGTAAGGATACCTCATTTGACATTTTTAGCTCATTTGGTGACGGATATGAAAAAGTCCATTGCATGTGAAAGTGACAGCCGGCCGCCATCTTGGATTTCTTGATTATGTAATCATTTAAACACACTTTTATTGGAATAAACAGATAGTATTGTCATGGCGGCCTCTGGGCCATCATTAGTGTCATTAGCCCCAGCTGCGCACAGACCAACAGGTGTGAATCAACGGCTGTTAAAAGCCAGTGTCGCTGACAGCCCGGCACGGAGTCGTCTGTCTTCCTCAACGGAGAATGAACCTGCACTCCGCTCTCTGGTCTCGTCAAGAATATCTCTTGTCTCGTCTGGAACTTTGTCTGTCTCGTCAAGAACTTTGTCTGTCTCGTCTGGAACCTCGTTTGTCTTGTCTGGAACCTCGTTTGTCTCGTCAAGAGCTTCACTTGCTGCATCCAGGAACTCTTCCCAGCGTCAAGCAAGTAAGCGCACCATTTGCTACTCAACGCCAAACCTTTACCCCTGTGCACAGGTGGACCACCTTGGCGGCGGACCTGCGTCCCCAGCTGACGGGGTAACGCCATCACGTCTTCGTAGCGGCTCGCTACCACCACGCCTACCGGTACGTCTTGCTTCTCAATTGCCAGAACTATTATTGTATCAATTACAGGAGTATTGGCCAACGTTATCGGTGGAATCACTGTCATCAGCATCAGCTGTGTCGTCATTGCCACTGTGTGTGGAGTCACTAACCTCGTCTTTGTCTGCATCATCATCTGTGTCATCGTCATCCCGGTCTGTGGAGTCACAGCCGGCGTCATCGTCAGGATCATCGTCATCCCGGTCTGTGGAGTCACAGCCGGTGTCATCGTCAGGGCTGTCATTGTTACAGCCGGTGTCATCGTCAGGGCTGTCATTGTTACAGCCAGTGTCATCGTCAGGACTGTCATTGTCACAGCCACGGGTGGTAACCCCAGCACGGTCACGGACGCCTTCACCTCCACGCTGCCCGGCCGCTGGAACTCAGCAGAGCGAAGCCAGTGCTGCTGTCAAGTAAGCCTTGTTATCTGCAGCTCTTTGCTAGTGTGGAGCATTAGTAATTTGTCTCTGCTTATCTGTTCCAGGGTTGCCGGGTCTCCGTCCAGGTCGCTCAGCTCCAGTGACCAGAACGATATCCTCGCACTCACACTCGCATTACACTCACTCACAATTTAATAAAGATTATTGTCACTATCTGCTCGTGTCAGTGTCTGTCTCCTGGGTCCCGAAACATGTCAGTACGACTCCGTCACGAAGACCCAGTGGACAGTTCACTGTCGCGCCAAATCAACACTCTTAGCGCCCGGGTAGATTTATTTGCACACCAACAGACAGTAATCTTTAATCAGCTATCTGTAATAATTGGTCGGCTGGATCGTCTGGAGGGACACCAGACGTTTCCCCCCACCGCAGACAGTTCTGCCCCTGTGGGCTTAGCATCTGGACAAACTAACATCTCCTCGTCTTCTCGCCTCACCCCTATTCCCACCCCTGCCCGGTTCAACGGAAAACTCGGGGAAGCTCGTGGATTCATATTACAGTGTGAGTCAGTTTTTCTTCGTGTTCCGGGGGACTTTACTCTTGATTCATGCCGGATTGGCTACATTATAAATTTGTTAGCAGGAAGAACTTTGGACTGGGCGTATTCCATTAGGGCGAAACCAAGCTATTCCCTGCTCACTTACCAGGAGTTTGTGAATGAATTTTTGTCTGTTTTTGATCATACGGATAGAGGTGAGGTGTTGACAGAACGATTGCTGAGCTTACAACAGGGAAAGAGATCAGCTGCTGATTACGCCATTGACTTCCGGGTCCTGGCTGCAGAGATTAGGTGGGGGGAGCCATCATTATGTGGTATCTTTCTACGTAGTCTTAATGATGAGTTGAAGGATGAGTTAGCGACACGGGACAAACCGGATAATTTACGGGATTTGATTGCCCTAGCGGTTAGTCTTGATAGCAGATTAAGGGAGCGGGCGGCTGAACGGCGTTCTACTTCCCGTTCGTTTAAACCCCACCCTCGCCTCCCCAACTCTCCTCCTCTCGCTCTATCTGCGTCAGAGGAACTTCCGGTTCAGCAAGCTATAATCAGTGGCCGGTCTAAAGTGTCAGCAGCAGAGAAACAACGCCGCAGGGATCAGGGCCTTTGTTTCTACTGTGGGAAAGAGTCACATGGGGTTTTTGAATGTCCCAATAAGTTAAAAAGGGAGGGCCCGTGGATCAGAGTAGGGGGATTCACGGGCAATAACTCTAAAGAGCCCCTTACTTGTTGTCGATTACCTCTTAGGCTCATCCATTTACATACAGAACACTCCACATTGGCGTTAGTAGATTCTGGAGCTGAGCAAAATTTTATTTCTAGAGACCTGGCAACCCGGATGGGTCTTAGCTGTCAGACTCTAGATCCCCCTGTCAATCTGATCACCTTGTCTAAAGCGTCGTTGACTACTATTGCTCATCAGACGGTTCCTGTGTCAGTTATTGTATCAGGAAATCACAGGGAGGAAATTCAGTTTTTTGTTCTGCCTGTTTCTTCTTCGCCCGTTATTCTGGGGTACCCCTGGCTGCGCCTACATAACCCCACTATTGATTGGCAAGCTGGGAGAATAACGGCATGGAGTACGTTCTGCCTCAGTGCCTGCCTTCAATCGGCGGCATGCGCCCCATCCGTCAAGGTGCCTCTGCCTGATTCATCGCCACCGGACTTGTCCAAGGTGCCAGAGGTCTATCACGATTTGGGGCTAGTATTTAGCAAGTTTCGGGCATTGTCCTTACCCCCTCATCGCCCTTATGACTGCGCGATCAACCTGAAGGCTGGGGCCCCTCTACCTGCTAGCCGCCTATACAGCCTGTCAGTCCCGGAGCGCGAGGCTATGGACACATATATTAAGGAGTCCTTGGCTTCTGGTATCATCCGCCCGTCGTCTTCGGCAGTAGGTGCTGGATTTTTTTTTGTTGAAAAGAAAGACGGTTCTCTACGCCCCTGTATCGATTTCCGGGGATTGAATGAAATAACTGTGAAAGACAAATATACCCTGCCTTTGATGAACACTGTTTTTGACTTCCTCCAGGGGGCGTCCTGGTTTACTAAATTGGACCTTAGAAATGCCTACCATCTAGTGCGCATAAGGGAAGGAGATGAGTGGAAGACGGCTTTTCGGACCCCCAGCGGACATTTTGAGTACCTGGTAATGCCGTTTGGGGTAACTAATGCTCCAGCCGTGTTCCAACGTCTGATAAATGATGTACTACGGGATTTCCTGAACTCGTTTGTTGTTGTTTTTCTCGACGATATTCTCATTTTCTCCCGCACACTAGAGGAGCATCGAGTGCATGTGCGCAGGGTACTGCAGCGCCTCCTGGAGAATCAACTGTTCGTGAAGGCTGAAAGATGTGAGTTCCACACTGACCAAACCTCCTTCCTTGGGTTTGTTATAGCTCGGAACCAGGTGATCCCTGACCCGGCCAAGGTCAAGGCAGTTGTGGATTGGCCTGCACCGACCTCCAGAAAGCAGCTTCAGGGGTTCTTGGGGTTTGCTAATTTTTATAGGAGGTTCGTGCCTAATTTTGGCAATATTGCCCGTCCCCTGTCTGCTCTTACTTCCCCTAAGATCCCGTTTTGTTGGAGTAAGGAGGCAGCTGAAGCATTCGAAAGACTTAAGAGGGAGTTCGCTTCGGCCCGAGTCCTTACTCAGGTGGATCCGAAGCTGCAGTGCTTGGTGGAGGTGGACGCTTCTGATTCAGGAGTTGGAGCGGTACTCTCCCAACGGTCTCCCGAGGACGGTAAGATTCGCCCTTGTGCTTATTTCTCTCACCGTCTCACTTCTGCAGAGAGGAATTACTGCATCGGAGACAGGGAGTTACTGGCAGTAAAACTCGCCTTGGAGGAATGGAGACATTGGCTGGAGGGGGCTGCTCAGCCGTTCGTGGTTTGGACGGATCATCGTAACCTGGAGTACCTCAGGACGGCGAAGTGCCTGAATGCACGCCAGGCTCGCTGGTCCCTCTTCTTCGGCCGTTTTAACTTCTCCATCATGTATTGGCCGGGAAGTAAGAACGGTAAGCCGGATGCTCTCTCTCGGCAGTTTGACACTCCATCCTCTGAGGACCAGGAGACCCCTATCCTGCCGCCTTCCTGCGTCGTGGGCGCCCTGTCCTGGGGAATCTGCAAGATGGTTCGCCAGGCTCAGAAGACAGAGCCGGACCCCGGGGCCGGGGGGGGGGGCGGGCCGCTTGTTTGTTCCACGCGCTATCTGGGGCAAGGTGATTGAGTGGGGTCACGCTTCCAAGTGGGCCTGTCATCCTGGAGTGGGTCGGACCGTGGATCTCCTTCAAAGGACCTTCTGGTGGCCAGGGTTACGGAAGGACGTTGTTAATCACATCCGGGCCTGCTCTCAGTGCGCCACCAGGAGGACTACCCAATGTAATATCCAGGTGGCCAACCGGCATAGGAGACCCGCCCCGGACTTTAAGGTGGGTCAGAAGGTCTGGTTGTCAACCCGGAATATTTGTGTACCGGCCGAGGAACGGAAGCTCACGAAGCGCTTCATTGGCCCTTACACTATTAATCGTATTATTAACCCTGTGTCTGTGCGCTTGTCTCTCCCCTCTTCGATGCGTATCTGCCCCGTTTTTCATGTCTCCCAGGTCAAACCATACGTCTTGGACCCCCTGTGTCCTGTTCCAGCGGTTCCCGCGCCCCCGAGGATGATCGATGGCCATCCGGCCTGGGGGGTGACTGCTGTCCTTGATGTCCACAGGCGGGGTCATGGTCTTCAGTATTTGGTGGACTGGGAGGGCTTTGGACCGGAGGATCGCTCTTGGATTCGCCCAGCGTTGATCTTGGATAAACAGCTGATTCGCGATTTTCATCGGGCGAATCCAGGTAGGATTGGGCAGATGCCTGGAGGCACTGCTAGAGGGGGGAGTACCGTCATGGCGGCCTCTGGGCCGTCATTAGTGTCATTAGCCCCAGCTGCGCACAGACCAACAGGTGTGAATCAACGGCTGTTAAAAGCCAGTGTCGCTGACAGCCCGGCACGGAGTCATCTGTCTTCCTCAACGGAGAATGAACCTGCACTCCGCTCTCTGGTCTCGTCAAGAATATCTCTTGTCTCGTCTGGAACTTTGTCTGTCTCGTCAGGAACTTTGTCTGTCTCGTCTGGAACCTTGTTTGTCTCGTCTGGAACCTCGTTTGTCTCGTCAAGAGCTTCACTTGCTGCATCCAGGAACTCTTCCCAGCGTCAAGCAAGTAAGCGCACCATTTGCTACTCAACGCCAAACCTTTACCCCTGTGCACAGGTGGACCACCTTGGCGGCGGACCTGCGTCCCCAGCTGACGGGGTAACGCCATCACGTCTTCGTAGCGGCTCGCTACCACCACGCCTACCGGTACGTCTTGCTCCTCAATTGCCAGAACTATTATTGTATCAATTACAGGAGTATTGGCCAACGTTATCGGTGGAATCACTGTCATCAGCATCAGCTGTGTCGTCATTGCCACTGTGTGTGGAGTCACTAACCTCGTCTTTGTCTGCATCATCATCTGTGTCATCGTCATCCCGGTCTGCGGAGTCACAGCCGGCGTCATCGTCAGGATCATCGTCATCCCGGTCTGTGGAGTCACAGCCGGTGTCATCGTCAGGACTGTCATTGTCACAGCCACGGGTGGTAACCCCAGCACGGTCACGGACGCCTTCACCTCCACGCTGCCCGGCCGCTGGAACTCAGCAGAGCGAAGCCAGTGCTGCTCTCAAGTAAGCCTTGTTATCTGCAGCTCTTTGCTAGTGTGGAGCATTAGTAATTTGTCTCTGCTTATCTGTTCCAGGGTTGCCGGGTCTCCGTCCAGGTCGCTCAGCTCCAGTGACCAGAACGATATCCTCACACTCACACTCACATTACACTCACTCACAATTTAATAAAGATTATTGTCACTATCTGCTCGTGTCAGTGTCTGTCTCCTGGGTCCCGAAACATGTCAAGTATGACCCCTTAAACCTCTGTTTTGACACCAACATCAGCTTTCTAGGTGCCTTAGTAGTCAAGAAACAAAAAAAATGTTAATCGGTGGCCATATTGGCGGCCATATTGGATTTCATCGTGATGGGTTTGTTTCACAAGTAAACTAATAGCATTAATGGAATGCTTGACCCCAAAAACCTATGTCTAGACACCAAAATCAACCTCCTAGCTGAATTAGTTACTGAGATATAGGTGGTGGTATGCATTTTGGCGGCCATTTTGAATTTTGGGCAAAAAAAAGGTTTCCCGTAATTTTTGGGAGGTACATGGGAGCTTATTTTCATTAAAATGGGTCTAGAATGCTAAATCCAGTGAGAAAAAAAGGTCCTGGGAGGTTGGTCACGAAACCCCCAAAAAGGACTCTACTATATAGCGCCATTTCACAACAACAGTCATCTCATAGCACTATCAACTGTAGGGGGGGAACCCCCACAGTTGCAGAAAGACCCCAGCAATCAGGCGATCCCCTGTGAGCAAGCACTTGGCGACGGTGGAGAGGAAAAACTCCCTTTTAACAGGAAGAAACCTCCAGCAGAACCAGGCTCAGGGAGGGGCAGTCATCTGCTGCGACTGGCTGGGGGGTGAGGGGATAGAGAAGAAGAAAAGAACAGACATGTAGAGAGCAAACAGCACGATGGGGACTCAATCTATGGGAGAGAACAAACAGATGTTAATGACCAGCAAAAAAAAAAAAAATGTTTCACAGAGAGTGAGGAAAGGAGTGAGGCCCAGTGCATTACTGGAGGTCCCCCGGCTGACTAAACCTATTAGCAGCATAACTAAGGGAGGGTTCAGAAACACATGATCCCTCCCTAATTGTAGGCTATATCAAAAAGGTAGGTTTTAGCCCTATTCTTAAAAACAGAGATCGAGTCTGACTCCCGAATCCAGATTGGCAGCTGATTCCACAGGAGAGGAGCTTGATAACTGAAGGCTCTGCCTCCCATTGTACTTTTGGAGATTCTAGGTATTACAAGTAATCCTGCATTTTGGGAGCGTAGTGCTCTGTTAGGATAATACGGTAGTATCAGATCTTTTAAATAAAAAGGAGCCTGATTGTTTAGAGCTTTGTAAGTAAGAAGAAGGATTTTAAACTTAATTCTAAACTCTATGGGAAGCCAATGAAGGGAGGCCAGAACCGGAGAGATATGATCTCTCTTTCTAGTACCTGTTAAAACTCTTGCTGCAGCATTTTGGATCAGCTGAAGACTTTTTAAAGATGTTTTAGGACAGCCTGATAATAAAGAATTACAATAATCTAATCTCGAGCTAACAAAAGCGTGGATCAGTTTCTAAGCATCACTCTGAGACAAGATGCTCCTAATCTTGGCAATATTACGCAAATGATAGAAGGAAGTCTTAGAAACAAATTTAATATGTGAATTGAAGGACAAATCCTGATCAAAAATATTATTATCATCCTCTTCACTGGTGACCCCGGAATGCACACGTTTTGTGCAAACGCAACCTTCTGGTCTGAACAGCCACGCTGGCGACCCGAGACTGAAGAAAACGAGCGGCCAGCGAACGCAGCACCCGGGCATGAATGCTCCGTCGCAGCGGCCTGCCGGGTCTGCCCTCCCTGCTGCCTCAGGGAGACCTCGACGCAGAGCCCACGGCGGGCGAGCTGCTCTCAGGACATCAACCAAGACCGGGTAAACGGCAGAGAACGTCATGGCGCGCCCTCGCCGAGATCGGCACATCCACGCGGGACCGGCCACGCAGCTCCTCCACATCAGAGCACATGCGGGCGACTCCCATGGCCGACGGAGCACACGGGGACCTGAACGCACCATGACTAATCTGCAGCCACGGCTCGTCAGAGATGTTTCTCCACCAAGTTTCCGACCCTGATTTCCTCTTCAGCGGGCCCACCCACGCACGGAGCCCCGGCACGCGCACCGGGGGTGACGAGGACGGCGCACCACGCACGGGACAAATACGGCTTTTCCGACCGCCTTCCTTCTGCTGCACACTGGCCCTTCAGGCTCGCTTGTACACCTGAGGCCCGCAGCTTGCTCACGGGATTTTATGGTCTTAGCCACGGCACACAAGGGGAATTCAGCTGTCTGCGGTTCCCGAGGCTGTAGGGCTACGTCTGCCCTAAAGTCAACACGCCAGTCCCTCTGCTTTTATTTTTTTCTTGCCGCCGCTCCTGCTTTTCTTCATGGCCACGAGAGGAGTCAGAGACTATTTTTTTTCTTCTTCTGATCTCCGCATGTTCAAACGGGACATCGCGGCGCAGCAAACACTTTTGGCGCGACTCGAACGATTTTCCCGCGCCCGGTCAGCATTTGCTACCCCCCTCCCCCTCCTCCTGCACGGAGCTTTTCCCTGCTCGCTGCCCAAACTGCAACACCGAGGTCACGGTCCCCTACCGTGCCATCTGGGGGGGAGCAGTGTAGCGGGTTGAATTCAACCCCCCCACAACACACAGAGACAGTCAGCTCGCACTCCTGGGTTTTTTCCGCTGCATGCTGCGTTTACAGCTGTGAGGTTAAAGTGTCATCCATGCATTGTGTTCATGCATCCTGTCTGTACCTCTGATATGCAAAGGCCCAGATTGACCGCTG
The DNA here is from genome assembly GCA_020510985.1 of Pholidichthys leucotaenia. Lineage (NCBI taxonomy): Eukaryota > Metazoa > Chordata > Actinopteri > Cichliformes > Pholidichthyidae > Pholidichthys > Pholidichthys leucotaenia. Next base: position 139,364,908 of record CM035840.1, on the reverse strand, counting down.
TGAATGTCTTTGATGTATTGTCTGAGTTGAGTATATATGCTGCACTGTGCTGTAAATCTGGCTCTCATTCTCTCTTTCTGATTCTGCAACTGCGGGACACACACACCGTGTGTCTTTTCTCCTCTTTGAGAGCTGGAGGAATGAGGCTTCAGCCTGCTCACACTATGGGGCTGGAGCCGAGTTCTGATGAAGGCGGATGATAATAAAGCTATTAAAAATCCAACGCTGCCTTTATTTTATCATCCTCTTCACTTTAATTAAAGAGATATTACTGTAAACTACTTTGCTTTAATTAACAAAGCCTATATAATTTATGCTGTTTGTTCTCTACCTGTCCTGTCTGTCCAGCGGCCTCCTCCTGGTCCTGGCTAATTGCTGGCTCTTCATCTGAGTAACCAGGCAGTTGGGCTTTTTGCTGCCCAGATGCTACAAAAACATTTTGTAAAGCTGTTATTTTACTGCAAACACAGGCCACAAATTAACATTTTCTAAGTAAATTCTGTGATATGTTTTACTGGGCCAAATATTATTTCATTTCACTTGGTATTTTTCTTGGTATTAACTGGCCACATGATTAATTAGGTCTATAGCTTCAGCCATCCTCTGTCTTAACCTTTAGTCGCCACCTCCACCACCTCCACCTCCACCACCTCCACCACCTCAGTTGAAAATAAATCTGTTACTTTAGCACATTTTGCAGTGTCATTATGCAAAGCCCTCTTTTTTAAAAAATTCTGGCCTTTTCTGCTCCTCCGGGTTGTTATATGTGAGATTTGATTCTCAGGGCTTGCCATAGCCTGGCCGAGGGGGTTGGGGTAATGACGTTGGCGGGCTACGGCTGGAGTTTATATTGTGTTGTCCTCGATAATAAAGTCAGTTCAGTGTTCAGTTGAGAGTGGCTCCGATCTCTCAAGTTATTCGGATATAACATTTGGCAACGAGGATAAACCATGGGAGCACGTATCAGACAACCACCTCCATTTTTACAATCTCCGGGCACACCAGCTATACCATGGTTCCGCTGGAGGGAGACGATGTGTATGTGGCTGTGGCCGGCCTGAGCAGCGTTGATGAAGAGAGACGGAGGAGCCTAATGGTCCACTACCTTGGTGAGGAAGGCCAGCGGATATTTTTTGGGCTGTGTGGCAGCGGTTCACTGAAAGACGGGTTGGAATTAATGGACTGTGTTTTTGGAGACCATTCCATCGTCACAGCATGGAGATATGAGTTTTTTGACCGCCAACAGCGAGCGAGTGAGTCCACTCAGTCCTTTATTATGGAGCTCCATAGCCTAGCAAGAGAATGCACCTTCAGGCCTATCAAGGAGGAGCTGGTCTGGAATAAGCTAGGCCAATGTACTCATAACGTGTAGCTGAAGAGCAAGCTTAACCTCTTGCGCTCCGTTGTACCGCGGGCGGGCAAGTCTCTGCGTCCTAGGGCGCACGAGAGCACCCTCGTGCGCTCTCAGACGCATGATGGAGATCCTGATGGAGATTTTGATGAAGGTGGTGTATGGCGTCAAAGCGTGCGCTGAAAATAAAAGCTGCAGACACAGCCGCGAACAGATTAGTTCATCTGATTGACCTCTCATTCGACTAATAAGAGCCTTGAATTGGCTTTCTGAAACCTTGAAGAACCAATGAATGAAAACCTAGGAAGGAGGACCCGCCTACTGTGAATGCAGGAGCCAATTGAAGCACAGAAGTTCGGGCTGGGTGAAGAGAGACATTACTGCTGCAACAGATGAAAAAAAGGTCGCTGGAAGAACCTGCTACAGACCCAGCAGCACGGAGACCACCCACAAGTGCGACCTGCACTCATTCCAGCAGAATAGACGTTTAGGATTCTCTTCCGTCATCATAGACCGACGGAGGCCGATGACAAAGGTCATAAATCATTCGGCCAAACCGCAATAATGGAATTATGTTTTGACCGAGATCCACGAGCAGACCAGCGTCGCGTTCATCTGACAATGGGGAAGAGAAGTTGGCCAGGACAATGTGGCTGTGAAGAGGTAAGGTGTTATAAGCCAAATTATTTTCTATCCCTGAAAATTGTAATCAAAAATGACTTTTGACCGATCGGTAAATTACAACTGTGCGGCGCACGATGTCCGAAGTGTGTGTGCCGCGTTACATGGTTCGTTCGTCGCCTCCGGACCGTGAAGGCCCCCCCCCGCCCGCCGCTACGATTCTGTTGCGGTGGGGGGGGGGGGGAGCCGCGGTGACAGCGGTGCTGTGGAAACATCACCACATCCGAGTGTAATCCGTTATGTAGCGAGGGCGGATCTCCGTCCTCTGTAGCGGGGGGGGGGACTACCCCCCCCTGAAACACACACACACAGACACAGCCCTGAATGTAACCTTTCATTTGAGCCCAAGATGAAGCTTCTATGTTGAATCATTCAAAAGTTACAGACGTTTTTCCAAACTGTGCCATTTGGCACAATTTGGCACAGTTCCAAAACGCCTGGGAACTACCTGAGAACAAAGCTGTGTAATATATTCATTTTTTGTGGTATTGTTACAAAATTTGGACCTCAGCTGGATAACACTTGGTTCTACATTTCTGTTGCATTTTCCAGCCCGGATCTAAAGCTGTGTGTTATTTGCAAGCATTTGTATCCAAAAAAACACCCAGGCCAAATTTATTTTCTTCAAGTTCACTATGTTTAGATGACTGTAACTCAGTGGCCGGAGCACTTAGAGAGATTATGACTGTTTTGCCAAAAAATTCAAAGTGTTTTCTTTTAAATGAGATCAACCCCATGAAGATGCTGCAAAGGGTTGAATAACAGCTTTCGATTTACTTTAGGCACGTTATTTTTTGGCGTTTTTAGGAAAATTGCCCGGAGTGCAAGGGGTTAAGCTAACTAAAGATACTGTCTCGTTGGAAAAGGTGTTTGAACTGGTCAGGCAGATTGAGTCCACAGTTCAGCTGAGTCTGCCGGTGTTGGCTAAAGGGAGTGTAGCCATCCAAGCTTTCCTTCCAAGCGCAGCCGTTAGCAAGGAAGCTAATTCTCCAGGGCGGATTCCCAGGAGGCAGCGGACTGTGGCGTAGGACAGGGCCTACACTATCACTGCTAAGTCATTGGCAGCGGAGTCCAGAGACATGGCATGGGTGTGTGTGGCACATGCGAAGAAGGGACCGTTAAAATGGTATGTGCTAAAACTCGTCGGAGTTGACGTGCCGTCTATGGTGGACTCAGGGGCCGGTAGGTCCATACTGAGTATGGCTACTTTGAAGAGACTTTTCCCATATAAAACCATCAGTGCTGGAGCAGTGAAAATGTTTGGATGCGGCCACGCCGAAATTGAAATGGCATTTCAGTGAAATGTTGGTTGAAGACGGTTCTCGCGTTCACTTTCCAAATTTTGCGCCAGGGGGCAGACTTGCTAGGGATAGATCTACTGGGTGAATTGGGATTCTCTATCAAGGACCCAGAGGGTTCGATGGTACTGACAGTGTACCCCGAATGGCATATCCACTGGTCGGCGCTGTTCAGAGGCCTGGGATGCATCAGCGTGTTCCACCACCGCCCACTCATAGATCCAAGTGTGATGCCAAAAATTCAACTGCTACGGCGGCTTCCCCTCACCCTACAGGACGATTTCATGGCGACGTTGAACAAACTGCTGAAAACAGGCATCATCGAGAGAGTGGATGCTTCACCCTGGGTATCAAATATTGTGGTGGCCAAGAAAAAATCGGGTGGCATCTGACCGTGTATCGATCTTAGGATGGTGAATAAGGCAATCGTCCCGGACAAGTACCCGCTTCTCATGATGGAGGAACTCACCGCAACATTCAGCGGTTCAAAGGTGTTCACGAAGCTGGATCTCCGCCAGGGTTACCTGCAGGTGCCCCTCCACCCAGACAGCAGGAACCTGACAGCATTTGTGACCCACATGGGTGTGTTCAGGTACACCCGCTTGCCTTTTGGTCTGAGCTCAGCACCCAGCTGTTTTCAGAAAATAATGTCCACGATTCTGGCTGGCCTCAAGGGTGTGGTGGAATACCTGGATGACATTGTGGTACATGGCCCAACACAGGAGGAACACGATGATCGGTTGGGATGGGTGCTGATGGTACTTCAGGAACACGGAGTCACCCTAAATGGGGAAAAGTGCATCTTTGCCGCAGACTTCATCGAGTTTGTGGGGTTCCGGTTGACAGCGGGGGGGGGGGGGGTTTGAGGCCCCTGCATTCGAATGTGGAGGCAGTCCTGCGCCTCCCAGACCCTTCGATACCTGCACAGATTTCCTTGTTTCTGGTTATGGTGAACTTTTATGGGCATTTTTTTCCCCGCTACTCGGAAATGATTGGACCCCTCCGGGCCCTGTTGAAACAGGATGCGCCCTAGCAATGGACCCCAGCCTGCTCAGCGGCGTTTGCTAAGCTGAAGTTTCAAGTCACTCCCCCTCCAGTGTTGGCCCATTTTGATCCAAAGCGGCCAACCATTGTGACCTGTGATGCGTCTGGCTCAGCGGTGGGGGCAGTTATGTCCCAGGTACAAGACGGTAAGGAGTGCCCGGTGGCATTCGCATTGAGGTCTCTCTCAGCAGCTGAACAAAAGTACGCCATGGGTGAGAGGGAGGCGCTTGCCTGCTTCTGGGCATGTGAACGGTGGCATATCTACCTCTATGGGCGCCTTTTCACTCTGCGGACGGACCACCGAGCGCTGACAACATTACTAAAGATGTCGGGTTCAGGACACAGACTTTTGCAGCTCCACAGGTGGACGGAGCGGCTGAGGGCCTACAATTTTACCACCCAGTTCACTCCTGGCAAGGATAACGCAGTGGCGGATCTCCTGCCTCACGCCACGGCCAACACCATACAATCAGACAACAACGATGACAACAATCCCACGGAGGTAGATCTGGTCAATGCACTGCATGGGGCCCTCCAGGATATAGTATCCCTCCAAGACCTTCAGGCGGAATCAGAACAAGATTAGGGACGGTTGGCCTGCAAAGGTGAAGGGCGGGCTGGCATCCTTCCACCGGTTTAAAGACGAACAGAGCTGTTGGAATGAGGTGTGTGTGGTGAGGGGACACTGCAAGCTAATCCCGGTGTCTCTGAGATCACGTGTCCTAGCGATGCTCCACGAGGGCCACCTGGGCGTGGTCAGGGTAAAACAGCACTGCAGGGATTCAGTTTGGTGGCCCGGATATTGATAAGGACATTGAAGCTATGGTGAAAAACTGTGTTCTGTGCTTGGACAGCGGAAAGACCGTCGTGCCACCCCCTCCACCCCTGTAGCCGCTGTCGTACCCGGAGGGCCCTTGGAAACACATACAGTTGGACATCTGCAGCAAACGACATACAGCACCCCCGAACAGCCAGTTCCTGCTTGTGGTCTATGACCTGTTCTCAAAGTGGCCCACTAATTCAGTCACGATGGATGTGGTTGCGGGTTTCCTCTCGTCACTGTTCGCCAGGTCGGGGGGGTCCTGAATGTAATCACGACTGACAATGGCCTGCGGTTCACCTCTGGGGCGTTTGAAAAGTTCTTGAGTGCTAGAGGCGTGGAACACATTAAAACCGCGTTCTACAATCCCCAGGCCAATGGGGACATTGAACGTTTTAACAAGACCCTGAAAAACAGACTGAGAGCCCACTTGGCAAACGGCTTCATATTTCCGGATGCCCTCCAGAGCACACTCCTCCACTACAGGGCAACGGCCCATGCTACGACAGGATGCTCCCCGGTGGCTCTCATGCTCGGACGTGAACTGCTTCTGCCTTTGGATCGACTGAGACCACCCACGACTCCTCCTCCAAGAAATATGGACTCTCCATGGGACTGGGTTGCTGTGCAACAGCGTAGGATGAAGTGACGATTTGACAGGAAGCACAGGGCGAGAGCCCACGGACTGAAGGTGTCGGATCAAGTTTGGATCAAGCACCCTAACTGTATGCATAAGCTGCAGCCGTTCTGGACGGGGCACCTGCGGATCATGAGGCGGCGGGGCCAGGACACGTTCGAGCTTGTGGATGGGTCACAGTGGCACTCCAGTAGACTCAGAAAGTCGCTACTGGAACAGAGGACTAGAGCTACGGCGGGACAACCTGATGTGAGGTGGGACTTGTTGGACTGGGGTGGTGAGAACTCACAGGTGTGGCCGACGGTGCCTGGTGCAGAATCCCCACCTAGGGGACGCCCGGCTAGAGCTCGTCAGAGGCCCAGGTACCTGGAAGACTATGTATTGAAGACAGTACTAGCTAATGCGTGTTGGGACTAAGTGGCAGAATAACCCACTCCAACACGGTGGGGCGTTCTGGTAGTCTACCCAGACGCCTGTTTGGTTGGCTGTGTTTTGCCTACTTAGTTTAAAAAAAAAAGGGGGAGTCAACACTGTGTTTGTTTGTTTTTCTGTTCTGGGGGGGAGTTCTTTGACTTTGTGGGGTGGGGGGGGTGTTATGTGTGAGATTTGACTCTCGGGACTTACCGTAGCCTGGCCAGGGGGGTTGGGGTGATGACGTCAGGCGGGCTACGGCTGGAGTGTATATTGTGTTGTCCTCAATAATAAAGTCTGTTCAGTGTTCAGTTGAAAGTGGCTCCAGTCTCATGTTATTCGGACATAACACAGGTCTTTTTTCCTTCCATATTTATCAGTTCATGCAAGACAGAAGTTGCAGCACTGCTGCTGAACTGTAGGGACTGACCCACTATGATAGGGAGGGGGAATTCCCGCGGGGGGAGGTATATCTATTTCATCCATTTCCATGCATCCAGAGACTGTGGTGCAGTGTCTCCACTGTAGAATGTGAAACGTCATGTGAACTTTTACCGCACATTATCAGATTAAATTGATAGTCACTTTTTTCCCCGCTCACCGGAACACCGGCCCACCGGGAATCCTCCCGGCTCTCCCTATGGGCCACTCCGGGCCTGATGTAGAATGTTGTGTTCTTCTGGAAAAAAAATGACTAGTCTCACCACAGAAGATATTTTAGGAAGAATGAATCATTTTCTAACGCTGTGTTGATTGGTTCATTCATTCATTCTCAGCTGTATTTTTTACCTCTGTTATGTTTTTAGCAGCATTGATTTGTGTTTGTTAGAAGAACTGGAAGTCCTGTTATTTTTTGCAGGTGTGGCACACATGACAATCCAGTATTTGGTGGTTATCTGGATCCCAATCTGGCTAGTGGAATTTCTCAAAAAGGATTTTAAAGGAGGTAATGTGTGGCCTTGGTGGAGTCTTATGCTTTCTGGATGCTTTTAGTTCTCCTTTCATATCTTTTGATGGTCCTTATCTCCATGAGCAGTAGGAGGTGCACATTCTTCTCAGTATTTATTTTATCTAATACAATTTTGCTTTTCTGTAAAACTTGTAAAATACTTGGCCAGTGTCAACTAGCCTTATGTTGCTAGTGCACCAAGATTTTTTTTCAATCTTGATTCTTTTGAAAGAAATTACTCTGTCTTCTCTTATCGTGGTTCAAAGCTAAATCAGATTTCCCCTTCCTGTTACCTGCTGGCAAATATTACTGTGAAACTGTCTTTGAACAATTTTGTGGTTTGTTCTTATTTCTCTCAGGTGGAGGGTAAATCCATATTCTCCCAATCACCACCTGAAAATACATCCATAGCTGCTTTGTACCTCTTGTGGAAGTCACTGAGATGTCAAAAACAGAGCCATGTGTCCTTGTATAAATGTTATATATAAATATTGTAGATAGAAAACATTGCTTTTCCCTTGGTGCAAGACAAGCATAGTCTTGTAAATCCTCTTTTGCTTTGAATGCTGCTGTTGATTTTAAGTGTCTTTACATTATTAAAGGAAAATTACCCAAAACATTCAGACCCTCAAACTGATGTAACTTTGCCCATGTTAGTTATTTCATTTTCCCTCGTCTGTTAAAGGTGTCAAGGGTGTGTGTGGAAGAACGGACCCAAACTCCAGACTCTGGTTTGTGATATTTATTGTGAGCTGAACACCACTTCCAGCTCACAAAACTATACATAATAAAAACCAAAAACAGACGGGCAAACAGGCTGATACGACAGGAATGAACTAATAACCCAGATTAGGCTGACATGACAGACAGACACGTGTTGCTCACGCTGGCATTGACGACGACACCATGCCCAGGTGAGGGAACGGCGTCCCTTAAATAAACTACACGAAATGAACATAATTACACACAGGTGTGGACAATGAACAGAATGGGGGAAAATGAGGCTGCACAGAAAAGGAAACTGAAGATGCTGTCAAAATAAAGCCAAACCAAAACAGGGGATCAAGACAGGAATAACCACAAGCAAACATAAACATGACTATGATAATAATAATACTAATAAACAAGACTGAATAATAATAACCAAAGATACAGAACACAGAAACCACAATATCAATATTAATCATAAACAACTAAGGACCGGGCAGGAACAAAGCCTACGGAACACAACAGGAGACATGATAATGAATAATAATAAATACAGAAAAAAACAAAATACAAACTCAAGGTGAAACAAGGAATAAAGCAATAACTCAGGGTGAGGACATGGGGCCCAGTCTACATCCTAACAAAAGGCCCCATTTACTGTACTTTTTCCATGTGTTGACAGTTTCCACAGGTCCTAATGAAATGTTTGTGACACTGGTCAAATTCCCTTTATTATTTAATTATTGCAGCATCATTGTAAATCATCTTTTGCAGCATTCCTTGTACTACATGTCTCTTTAAATACCCAAGAACCATTGGTAACTCCACCCTCCCTCTTATGTCATTATTGCTAATGGTAGCTGTCTGGCTCCTAGCTTGGGTAGCGAGCCTAAAAAATGTAAATTCGTCATAAAGCATGAATGAAATAACGCATCGCTGGTGGACAGGAGCGTGTAATTTCAGTGGCCAACAGGTTTTGACCAGTTCCTGTAGTACAATAAGTGCAGAAGAAGAAGAGGCCATCTTTGTTGTCATTCAGTCCATGCAACCAATCATGTACAGTAGAACGAAATTACGTTTCTCCTGTCTACAATGTTACTCACATGTAGAATCAGAGGGGTCACTGCCATGCAAGGCGCCGCCACAAACAGACATTTGCAAATGAGTGAATGGTGGCCCAAGGCAGCTAGCTGACACTAGCTAGATGCTAACATCAGTGGGGGTGAATGAATTTTATAGAAAATAGTGATTAAAAACCTACCAGAATAACAGTGAAGCTAATGCCAGGTGGCCTGCCTGTTGGTCTCTCCTAACTGAGGTGAGCTCTAATGCAGTTAAACTGACCGACTCCAACCACCTAGCTATGCTACCACTAACTGCTTGATATAGCATCTCAGCAAAAATATAAAAAAAATAAGACAGGGTGATTTGAGATATATTATCAACTGTGGATTAGTGAACCAGCTGGAAACGGATGGCTACAGACAACCTAAGTCACGCCCCCTCTACTTCCACATATTGGACTGTACATTGGAAAAAATCTCCATTGAAGTGATTGGCAAGAGACAAATTATCTCCAGTTATCTCTAACCATGAGTTACACATACAGTATGACGTTTGTCAATTTAAAAGATAATTTTCCACGTAAGTTGTCGATTGTTGTATAATAAAAGAGTAATTAGTTTTTGTGAAACCTCTTACATCCTCAGTTGTCTCTGACTGTACATGTCACCAATCACGATTAGCGCAGTTCCCCTCTCAAAGCTCACTTCCTGTTTCCTGACCGATGAAAGAAGTATCCAAAAAGGAGAAAAACAACACAGATGTATTGCATTCTGCGAGCTGCAGGTGATCCAGAGGACTGTTTGTCACGAACCAAGTTGGGTTTGTCTTGTAGGCTCGGTTCTGACCGTTCTCTGTGGCTCAGGGTATTTGGTTACTTGTGTATTGTGTTACTTTTTGAGTTCTTGTAGTTTCTTTGTTTCATATTCTTTTTTTTTTCCGTACCTGCAGCCACTGTTCTGGCTGGCAGCTGTTAGGCAGCCTCTATGACCTACATTCATGTGGGCGTTGTCTAACACTTGCTGGTCCGACCACGCCCCCTCTGTCTTGACAGCCAGCTGATTCCTCTCCAGTGATTGATCTTCCCGCGCCTTGCCCAGGTGCATCCAATCTGTTGTTCCAGCAATGCTTGTACTTAGGCGGCCTTTGCCAGTCAAGCATTGCTGGACCATTGTGAATTGTCAGGGGGATGTATTGTGTCATGTGTCATGTGGTGATCCTCGCGGATCACCAAGAGACGCCACAGAGTTCACCAGGGAGTTTGGCAAGATGTTATTTATTTCCTGACGTGACAAAACACAACTATGAACCCATAAGGGCAAAACACACACATGACGAGACTTGGGCTCGTAGGGCTAACTCAGCCGCTACGAGCTAACTATGACAAAGCTATGATACATGACCTGACATGAAGGTCTGCGGCACTCACAGGAATGACGAAGCGCAGACCCAGGGCTTGGCAGGATGAAGCCACTCAGACGTAACGTAGACCAAAGTCGACTGATACTCCTGCGTCCTACCGTCGCCAGTGCCGGGCTTAAAAACGCAAAGCACTAACGACGGTAATGACAATCAGCTGACCGGCCGTTGACAGGCGGAAGCCCCACCGAGCACTTTCACAATAAGAGCCCGGTGAGGCCAGAATACAGCCCGCAGCTGTCAAGGCCGGCAGCAAGACATAACTTTAGCCCGAGCGCGATCAGAACCGGCGCTCGGGTCATAACATCATGCTGGTGTTTGGAGCTTCACTGTTGCCATTCCCCTCGGTGTAAGATTGTCCACCCTCACGGCCAGACGCCCTGCTGCTGCTTTGGTACCGCATCACGAGGACAGGCGTGATTCTCTGGACCTGCTGTTTGTGTTGCCAGGCTACATTTGGACTAACTCGGATTGCCCCACCTGTGTGAATAATAACTGTGTGCTTTTCCACCGTGGTTCTCACCTTAAGACTGTAGTGCGTCCCGGAGGACTCCCAAGTAAGCCTGAGCAGTTGTGTGTTTGTCACTGATGAACGTTTGGCCACGGTCCACTGTGGTCTGCCCGCTGCACGTCGCGTGTGAGCTGTAAGTGGAGATTTGTCTCCTTTTTGTGTGTCAGTTTTGTGTTATGAACTGTTTATTTTTGTGGCCACTGCACACTGTGGTCTGCCCGCTGCACGCTTGGTGTGTGAGCCCTTTAGTGTGCCCTGTTCCCTTTTTGTATGTTGCTCTTTTGAAACTGTGTGCTTTTCTGTTAATAAATGTGCTTGTGGTATAACCTGCGCGTAAATCCATTCATCCATCCCCTCCTCCGTGTGCTGCGTAAAAGCGCACGGGGAGGCTTGTGACACTGTTAGTTAGTTCCCCCTGGGCGCTCTTTGAAAACAAAAACAATGACGTAAGTTACGTGAGTCTGTGTTTGTAGTCTTTCAATTTACACATTTTCACAACCTTATAGTTTAACAGTAAGACAACAACCTTCACTGTTACTGTTTACATGGAAAATTCTATTTCAAACTGACAAACATCATATGTGTAACTCGTAGCAAAATTCAATAGGGATCAAAAAATAATTTCTCTGTTGCCATTCACTTCAATGGAGATTTTTTCCAATTTAAGATCCCTTATATGGAAGTAAAGGGGGTGTGACTTAGGCTTTCTATTACCCAGGATTTACACTGACTCCAGATGCAGTCCATTGTAGATGCAGTGCGGATGTCCCTTTGCGTTCATCCCTACCAGCTCCGTTTGTGTTTTGCAGTGGCATGATAAGAACAAGGTTTGAAATACAAGATCATGCGAGAATTATACAAAATAACATAAGATCTCGAGAAAGATCCGAGAATAACTGAGATGAACCAATCGCAATCACGTGATGACAACAAGGAAATATGATGTAGCGGACCTGGATTTTTGGGCTGTAAATAAAACGTAAGTAGCCAATTAATTTTAATTCTATTAAGTGTTTGTATGTTAAGTCAAGTTTTTACCTTCTCTGACGCAGTAGTGGAGGAGGAGACCTCAGAAAATAACGGACGATCCTTAAATCGTTTTCAATGATTAAACGGCTATTAAATACCATGACATACCGTGACATTTCCTTGCAGATTGGCTCCAGCATCTGTCAAAAACAGACTCGTTGCGTTTCATTAGGGAACCAAATTTGACGGGCCGGATTCATTCCGCAGTGGTCCGGACCAGCTGGGGATTACAAAACTGACGAGAATGGGAACTATTTACAGAGGCGGGATTGCAGCCGTAACGTACTGCATCTGGAGTCAGTGTAAATCCAAGGTTAGGGTGACTGAAATTTAATGAAAATAACAATATAAACTAGCTCCCTAGTAGCACTGTTTGCTCTGAAGCTAACCTTGGGCTCCCCACTTATCTGGATGGAGACTGAATCATCACAGCCAATAAGCTCTATGATGGGTTTGTTTGTCAGTCGTGTAGTGGTAAGATCCAGAAGAGCAAAACTGGCTTCTGCCCATTCTGCCTAAATGTTACAAAATAATTGTTTCTAAGCGAAAAGAGATTTTTACTTTAGTGCAAAACCCCACAAACACCATTTCTGAGTTAATGGGACATTTAATACTTTCCCAGCTGTGTGTGTTTATCTGCTGTCCTCTTATATATTTGAATCTAAATAAGCACTTTATTAAAATCAGTATGAAATAACAGTACTTTATGTCAGTGAATAACAAAGCAACAATGTGATATAAGCTGATATTTAAACAGTCCCTTTGTTCAAATAGTAGCAGCAGCTGATTTAGCTCACCTCTCTTTTCCCAGAAAATCAGTTGAATCATGAACTGAATGTGGTAGTTTAAAAAAGAAGCCAATTTTGCTCCTGGGTAGAAGCTTTCAAAATAAAAGCCAAGCCTTCACAATAAAAAAACAAGAAGATTTTCAAAATAAATAAATAAATCTCCTTTGCTCCGAGGGATGAAAAACAGTAAGTAAAATGGAACGATATTTATAATTTAAACAATTTCAATAATCTACTGATAGGGAAGTTCAATGGAATGTACAAATAAAGGTTAAGCAACTAAAAATAAATAAATAAAGTTATACAGTGCATCTGGAAAGTATTCACAGTGCTTCACTTTTTCCACATTTTGTTATGTTACAGCCTTATTCCAAAATGGTTTAAATTCCTCCATCCATCCATCCATTCATCCATCCATCCATTTTCTACCGCTTAATCCTTTTCGGGTTGCGGGGGGCTGGAGCCTATCACAGCATCTTTGGGCGAGAGGCAGGGTCCATCCTGGACAAATCGCCAGTCTATCACAGGGACAACACAGAGAGACAGACAACCATTCACTCTCACATTCATACCTAAGGACAATTTAGGATCCCCAGTTGATGCCAATTAACCTAACCTGCGTGTCTTTGGCCTGTGGGAGGAAACCAGAGTACCCAGAGTAAACCCATGCAGACACGGGGAGAACATGCAAACTCCACACAGAAGGGTCACCAATGGTCAGGGGGTGGGATCGAACCCACGATGGTCAGGGGCGGAATCAATCCCATGACCTTCTTGCTGTGCTGCCACAGTGCTAACCACTGCACCACCAAGCTGCCCTAATATGCCATCCATCCATCCATCCATCCATCCATCCATCCATCCATCCATTCTCTTAACCGATATAAGAAATAATAAAAATTGCTAAAACTGCCTAAGATAACTCCTCAAGTTTTGTTGAGTACAATTTTAATATTTTCTTTTATTTGTACTGAGAATTGAATTGAGTTTTGCTTATAGTGCTTAACATTTCACAGTTGTGTGTATATGTGTGTGTGTGCATGTGCTACTGAGTTCCCATCCATTGTTCACTTTTTATTCTTATTTCTATGTGATAAAAAACATCCAACATTTATATTTGTTTCAATCTTAGGTGACTATGAGGAGGCTGATATGTCCATATAATCAATTTTTGACAGCAAAATACAAGAAAGGCCCTCCAAATGAAAGTGCAAATGTAATCCCTATTGAGGGACGTCTACTGAATATGACAAAAAGAACTGCTTCCTTTATTGTGCAGTGTGGCTGCAGTTATGCCAGAGCAGAAGGGTGTTGCATAGTCTTGGTGTCATCTTTAATAAATAAATAAAGGTTTCTTTATAAAGCAAATTGTCTATAAATCTACCTCTACCAAGTGCAAAAAACATAATGCAGAATTTAGAGATAATGTAATTAGCATGTGTCCATTGTAAAATTGTATAATATTTTTCTGAGAGCATGCTAACCAAACTCACCAAATGAATAGATAAAGTAGATAGAAACAATTAAAGTTGAGGCCCGAATATGCACTGTAAGTTCACAATCCAATGGCTGTAGCAATAGAAAATGTAGTATTTATGTCTTTTATATACAGTGTACAATATAGAAAAGAGTGACAAATTCAGCTGGTCACTCAGAGAGTGGGATGATAATCTAGTTAAACATGGATGAGAGTAGCACCCTTGACAGCTCCCAGCCATGCTCCCATGAACGGAGGATGATGATGTAAGCTGACACTGTAAACTGTCAATATTTCTTCCCCACTCCCACCCCCCGAAGCAGAGATGATTCCAGCTAGACTTAGCAGACATCCTCAGAAATACATTCAGATCGCCCAGGCCAAATCAATACACATGAAACCTTCTCTGCCCTCCTATCCCCTCCTCTCCTTCTGTACCACTGGACCCTGTTGAACGAATGGGGTGAGCTCAGCGGAATATGAGACCACACCAGTTGGAGAAGCTCTGTGTGTGTGTGTGTGTGTGTGTGTTTTGAACATAGGGGAGCTTGTGTGAGCCCTTTTCTTTCTCTTTGCTCACTGTGAAGGTGGTTTTGAAGTGATGACGCCAGTTAGCCTGGCTCGTAGCCATGGCAATGTTCATACATACCATGTACACACACACACACATATATGTAAAGCACACACACACACACACACACACACACACACAAACAACTTGAGTTGTATAGGTTTAGAGCGCTTCCATTTTTAAACAATAGGTGGACAGGTAGATGATGTGTGAATGGCTGGATGAATGGGAGGAAAAGCAACTATTTTTTATGTGAAGGTTGTCTGAAGCAGTGACGCAGTGAGGTTGGCGTTTTGGTAACTGTGGCAACCAGCGCACACACACACACACACACACACACACACACACACACACACTTATAGCAGATACACTGGTTGAAAAATGAAACACACAAGCATACACCTGCACTGGGAGCGCCATGACAATATTCACGTCTAAGAAAAATTCTGCTTCCCTTTGCTTTCATTCTATGAGGTAAATACCTCTGTTTTTCAGCCGCTCGGCAAATAGTCTGGTACATTTACACAGTAAGAATGTTCTGGTTAAATTACAATGAAGTAGTTGGAACTACATTTGCCAGTCTTTAACTGTAAATGTAAAAAAAAAACCCAATGTGTTACTGTAAACAGAAGCATTGTCATTATATTGGTATTTTAGTGTTACTACCATATTTCATGGCTGTAAAATCTGAATATATATCATTAGCCTATGTGCAATGAATTCAGTTGTTTGTTTTACCTAAACTATAACTATGACTTCTTCTTACATTACACTGTTATAAATAAACTATATGCTCCTGTTGTCAATATCTTGACAAACATTGTAGACAAACACAGGCCAGACGTTATTAATAGGGATACACTGATTGTGAAATTTTGTGCAGATATGATATTTAAAAATAACTATTGGCTGATAACCAATGCCGATAGTTTTGTTTCTTTTTGTCATCTGTCCCTCCTTCATGCCAAGGAAACAAATAAATATCCATCATCATAAATAGCTGAACTGTTAAAGCAATTCAACACTTCATCATATCATCTTTAAAGACTAAATTCACTTATACAAATGTCGCATACAACTTTTATTATTTATAACCTTTCGCATGATAAAAACCATTTCTGTGAAAAATAAGTGTTTCATCAATGAAGAGCTGGGAGTCATATGTGTTTTTTCAGCTTTGTGACCGCCACTAGCTCCATGGGAAATGTAGCTGTTATGTACATAACCATGCAGAAGTTTGGCCGTCTCGCTTCTAACAACACAGTAATTTTATGGATAAATATCCCTGTAAGCACATGGATGGAGAATAAGTTTTACTTGAATGCATCTATTAGACCTGTGCCAATGAAACACATCAGGATTTGTTAGATTTTCATTAATTCAGGGAATGCAAGAAGCTCATTAGTGAGTCACTGCTATTGTGCTATTTGTGGTAGCTTGTTTGAACTGCTATTTACTTCTGCTGTTGTGATTGTATCTCAGATCTGTTTCAGTAACCAAATAGACAAAGTTCTAAGCTTTCAGATGATGTATGGCATGACTACCAACTCCAAACAGGTTTGCTACACTTACGAGTGTATCACCTATAGAACAAATGAACCGTGAGTCAGCTGGCTGGTTCCAAACAAAGCGGTGAATTTTTGTATTTTTCTCTGTGAAATAACATGGGAGAACAATAAACCTTACTCAACTGGTTGTATTGGACCTGCGGCAATGAAATAGGACTGTTTTGTTTTGTTTTTTTGGTGGGGGTGATATTGATGAGCTTAAGGGTGATTGGTGTCCTGCTGCTACTGTACATTGATGTTGCTTGTTTGTGCCAGTTTGATGCGGTATTGACTTCTGTTGTTGACATTGCATCTCAAATCTGTTTTAATAACCAAATAGGGGAAATTCTAAGCTTTTAAATGATGTATGGCATGACTACCAGCTCCAACACAAGTTTACTACCCTTCACTGATGGTAGCTAAAATATTGCATTGGGTACATAGGGCTTATGGGGGCCACTTGCCAACTTCATGAGGTGAAACCTTTGGCTACTACCATCGGTAAATCTAAATCTCTTTTGCCGATGGCCCATACCAATTGTCAGCCGATTAGTGTATCCTTAGTTATTAATCACTATAGGAGTCTTGGTCATGGTGGCCCATTGTTAACTGAATCTTAATACTGTTTTGAACCATAAAAACACTGAAAACCACATCCCACATCTATAAGCCGAGTCTAAATGCTAAATAACCATCAAAACATTTCTAAAGTATTAATTTTACTTTCAATAATTACACTCAAATTAGTGATTTTACTTGATAAAGAAAATACTATCAATAGATTATAGCATAAAAATGTGCAGTATGTTGCAGTAAAGATTTGTTTTCAAGGGCCCCAGCATTTACAGTAGTTACAAAGAGCAGCACAATAACGTTCAGATGATGACATCACTTTGTCATAGCGCATGGGAAAAATTTATTATCCATTTTTGATTTTCCAACATGCTCTTTCTCCTTGAAGACGTAGTGAGTGTTGAATCTGGATACAACTGCGATTATTTACTGTGTCTCACAATCTTTTATTCTGTTGTAACTATCAGCTACTCTACTGATTCCTTAAATTTCCTCAACTCATAGGTTTATCTTTGTTAGTCAAAAATAGGTATACAGTACTTGGACATGTTGGGTTCTTCTATTTATATGACAGATTATATAGGATATGATTGCTCATGGTGTGATGATCAGGCGAACGTGCTCCCCCTCCCCTCCTGTTCTTGTCTTCCCTGCTCCAGAGTATCAGCTTCACCTGTGTGATTACACACCTGCTGCTTCCTAATTAACCAGCATATCTAAGAGCCAGCATGTGGAGAACCCATCGCTGGATCGTTAGGTTTGCCACCAAAGAGTCAAAGTCACATTGTATTATTTTTCCCTTGGTTGGTCTGTGTTTTCACTTCCCGTGTCTTCCTTCCTCCTCAGGTTTGCTGCCACCTTAGTGGTGTGTACTCCGGGGCTGATCACGCTCGCCTGACCAGAAGACAGCGGACGTTCACCCAGGTCAACCGTCTTCCCCCTGTTTCCCTGGACCCACGCAGACGTTCCCTGCTGGGCTCCTCTGCTCACAGCAGTAAGAGTGTTCTCCCAATCTTATTCTCCTCTTGTGGAGATTCTGTCCCTAATCATCTCTTTCTGCTCTTTTCCCGTAGGCTGTGTGCCAGCGTCACCAGTTTTGGGTTAAATTTAAATGTGTGTTTTTTGTTTTGCACTTTTCTTTATTTGTGCACTTTATTTAGATTTGTGTGTTAGGTTTTATTTTTACAATAAACTGGTGAATTTTTACATCCGAGTCTGAGTTTTCGTTTTGGCAGCTTTGCGTTTGAGCCTCACTTGCCCTGAATCATGACAGAACGATCCAGCCAAGATCGAGGCTCAGTGAGTGCTTCGTCAGGTGAACAGTCGGCACTCTGGTGCTTGGAGGCTACGGAACACTGGGTCATGTTTCTTTGTGACCAGTTTGAAACCGTAACCCAGCAATTGGCCACCATCACCGATCACTTGTGTCGGCTTCCTGGTGCGGCGTCTCTCCCTGCACCTGCTGCTCCGGCAATGTCTGCCATTCGCAGGAACATTTCTGTTCCTTCGCCTGCCCCCTATGGGGGTGGGGGGATGCAAAGGGTTCCTACTCCACTGCCAGCTTCATTTCCAGCAGGTGGAAGGGGAGTACAGGGACGATTCTGCTAAGGTCCATTTCATAACCTTGTTGCTGTGGGACCGGGCGCTTAAGTGGGCACAGTCCATCTTGAGCAGCCTGGACGGGCCCCTATACACACACGAACTGTTTGTGCGGGAATTCTCTGAGGCATTACACCATATGTAGAGTGAGGGAAACATAGTTAGCCATGTAATGAGGCTCCGACAGGGAGACCGGTCTGTAGCCGATTTCTCTGTCGAGTTCCGGGTCGCTGTGGCCGACTCTGGATGGAATGACACTGCCTGCAGTGCCTTCCTCTGGGGCCTGGATATGCACCTCCGCGATGAACAGGCTAGCCGCGTGTCCCCCTCCTCTCTGAATGAGATGATTGCACAGGCAGTGGCCCTGGATAACCAGATTAGGGAGCGGGCAAGGGAGCAGAAGGCTGCTGCTTCCTCGTTCGTCCCACGGCTGGCCCCCCTGGCTTCTGATGCTATTCTGCCAGTGTCGTTACTGGAGCTGATGGAAATCGGTAGGGTCCATCTGACTCTGAGGGAATGCCGGCGTCACAAGAGGGCGGGGGAATGTATATATTGCGGGGTCCCTGGCCACGCAATCTCGAAATGCCCAATTCGGCCCAAAAGACCCGGCCCGTCAGTCACCATGGGGGGGTCTGACGGGAGGGTCTTCGCAAAATTCCCCCAACCGTTTTGAACTCCCAGCCCTCATTCAGTTACTGGGGGCCGAGTTCAAAACCTCCACTCTGATTGATTCAGGAGCGGAGCAAAATTTCATTCAACAGGCCATAGTCAGAAAATTTCAGATACCCACCAGGAATGTCCCGACACCCTTAATTGTCTCGGCGGTTTCAGGCAGCAGCATCGCGGCTGTTACCAAACAAACTGAGCCCATTTTGGTCATTTTGTCCAGTAATCACCATGAGACTGTTCGGTTTTAGGTTCTGCCTCAATTCACCACAATTCTGTGGTATCCATACCATACCAATCCACCACATACCAATTCTGGGGTATCAGTGGCTCCGCATTCACAATCCAATTATAAACTGGAGTCAGGGCTCCATTTTGTCCTGGAGCACTTTTTGTCTGTCATCGTGTCTCCGATCGGCTGCATGCTCGCCCTCAATCCCAATCTCCTCTCCTCTGGTTGAGCTGGCGGAGCTCAGCTCCGTGTCCGAGGTCTATCATGACTTAGGGGAGGTCTTTAGCAAGTCCAGGGCCCTTTCGTTACCACCTCATTGGGCCTATGACTGTGCTATTGAGCTCCTTCCAGGCACACGGCTGCCATCCAGCCGGCTCTACAGTTTATCTGGGCCGGAGAGGGAGGCGATGGGGACCTACATAAAAGACTCCCTCAGTACCGGCATTATTTGTCTATCGTCCGCCCCTCTCGGTGCTGGGTTCTTTTTTGTAGGAAAAAAGGATGGGGCATTGCAGCCATGCATCGATTACCATGAGCTTAACGCGATTACCCGTAAGGATAAATATCCGCTGCCCCTTCTCAACTCAGCGTTTAAGCTACTCCAACGGGCGCGTTATTTCACCAAGCTCGACCTCCGTAATGTGTACCACTTGGTCCGCATTCATAAGGGAGACGAGTGGAAGACGACATTTAAAACACCGCTGGGCTATTTTGAATATTTGGTCATGCCATTCGGGCTGACCAATGCCCCTGCCATCTTCCAACGGTTAATTAATGATGTCTTACGGGACATAGTGAACCAGTTTGTTTTTGTGTATTTGGATGATATTTTGATTTTTTCCCCCACACTGGAGGAGCACATAGCCCACGTTCGTTCTGTCCTGCAGCACCTGCTGGAGAATCAGCTTTTTCTGAAAGTGGAGAAGTGTGAATTTTCCACTTGCTCAACTTCATTCTTGGGGTCTTTCATCGCTGAGGGCGTGTTAAAGTCCGATCCGGCGAAAATCAAGGTGGTAGTAGACTGGCCAACCCCCCAGTCCAGGAAGGATCTCCAATGCTTCCTGGGCTTTGCCAACTTCTATCACCAATTTAATAATAATAATAATACATCAGTCTTATATAGCGCTTTTCTAAATACTCAAAGACACTTTACAAAGCAGCATAGGGACAAACATACAGAGAACGGGTAAACAGACAAGGTAGGTACACATAGGTAGAAGAGGCAGTCAGTTTTTATAGGTATATTTGAAAAGATGGGTTTTGAGTTGACTTTTAAAAGAAGCAAGTGTGTTGGCAGACCGGATGTGAAGGGGCAAGGAATTCCAGAGGGCTGGTGCGGCGATGGCGAATGATCTATCACCCAGGGTGCGGAATTTTGTCTTGGTGATGGGGGTAAGAAGGTGAGCATCAGCAGAGCGGAGGAGACGAGTGGGAGAATGACGAGACAGAAGGTCCATTAGGTATGAGGGAGCGAGGTTATGAAGAGCTTTAATTTAATTTATCCATAACTATAGTAAGGTGGCACAACTGCTTACGCAGTTGACGTTGACCAAAAGCCCGTTCAGGTGGTCTGAGGCCACTGAACAAACTTTTGTGACCCTGAAAGACCTCTTCGCCAACGCGCGCGTCCTGGCAGAGGTGGATCCCCTGGCGCAGTTCATGGTCAAGGTGGATGCTTCCGATTCGGGGGTGGGCGCTGTCCTCTCCCAGCGCTCCAGCTCAAACCAGAAGCTCCGCCCCTGCGTGTATTTCTCCCAACGGCTAATGCCAGCTGAGTGGAATTACAGTGTTGGGGACCGCGAACTGTTGGCCATTAAGCTGGCATCGGAGGAGTGGAGACACTGGCTTGAGGGAGCTAGCCAGCTGGTCATTGTCTGGACCGATCATAAAAATTTAGAATATCTTCGACCGGCCAGACGGTTGAATTCTCGGCAGGCTCGGTGGGCCCTGTTCTTTAATAGGTTCAATCTTTCCATCTCGTACTGACCAGGGTCCCATAGTGCCAAGGCTGACGCTTTCGCACACCAGTTTTCCTCCGACTCCTCCTCCACCTCCTCCTCCGCAGCTACTGCGTCTCCTCCAGAGACTATTCTCCCCTCCTCCTGCTTTCTCAGTACACTTTTGTGGGAGAATGAGCAGAGGGTTCGACAGGCCCAATCATCCGAACCCATTCCGGAGGTAGGTCCGCCTGACCAGCTGTATGTCCCCTCAACGTTACGTGGCGAGGTGATTAAAGTGGGGCATACTAGCTTTTTCACCTGCCATCCCGGCATCTCCTGGATAATTGAGCTGCTCAGGAGAGCGTTTTGGTGGCCCACACTCGGGAGGGATGTGCGGGAGTATGAAGGCCTGTCACACCTGCACCACTAACAAATCAGACTCTTCCCATCCTGCTGTCCTCCTCCATCCCCTCCCAGTGCTGAGTCGTCCATGGTCACACATTGCGTTGCACTTTGTGACGGGTCTCCCTCCATCCCAAGGCAGCACTGTGATCCTCAGAATCGTGGACCGGTTCTCCAAGGCCATCCACCTGGTCCCTCTCCACATCTGCCACGGAGACGGCCGGTCTGGTGACACAGCATGTCATCCAGCTGCATGGGATACTAATGGACAATGTCTCGGACCGGGGTCCACAATTCACATCCCAGGTGTGGAAGATGTTCTGCTGCTTTTTGGGTGCTACGGCCAGCCTGACGTCTGGATATCATCCGCAAAATAATGGTCAGGCCGAGCGTGCCAGTCAGTCCCTAGTACGTGGCATCCCGTAACCCATCCACCTGGAGCTCCCACCTGGCCTGGGTACAGTATTCCCACAACTCGGCTGTCTCCTCCTCTACTGGGCTCACACCGTTAGAGGCCTCGATGGGCTACACACCACCTCTGTTGCCCATGGCAGAGAGGGGCCTTGCTGTCTCATCCATAGAGGTCCACGTGCGCCGGTGCCGCCTTCTGTGGAGGGCCACAAGAGCTGCCCCCCTCCGCTCTGCGGAGCGCAATTAACAATACGCTAATGGCAGACGTGCGCCGGAGTCGAAGTACACGGTGGGACAGAAGGTGTGGCTGTCCGCCAAACAAATCCCACTCAAGATGGAGTCTCGGAAGTGCTCCCCCCGCTATCTGGGCCCATTCACCATCAAGCAGCTCACCAACGATGTCACTGTTCGGTTGGACCTGCCACCTTCAATGCAGATCCACCTGACGTTTCACATCTCCCACATTAAGCCCCTTTCCACCAGCCCTCTCTGCCCTCCTCTGGATCCCCACCGCTCTCCTGGGTCATTGATGGCCAGATCACATACACGGTGGAGAAGATCCTGGGCATCTGTTGACAGGGTCGTGGGTGCCAGTACCTGGTCGACTGGAAAGGGTACGGTTCGGAGGAGAAGTCCTGGTTTCCAGGGTCCTACATCCTGGATAAGCGGATGATGCGGGCATTCCATCGGGCCCATCCGCGCAAGCTCAGTGGGACGCCAGGAGGCGCCCCTTGAGGGGCGGCACTGTGATGATCAGGCGAGCGTGCTCCCCCTCCCCTCCTGTTCCTGTTCCTCCTGTTCCTGTCTTCCCTGCTCCAGAGTATCAGTTTCACCTGCGTGATTACACACCATCTGCCTAATTCCTAATTCCTAATTAACCAGCATATTTAAGAGCCAGCATGTGGAGAACTCATCGCTGGATCGTTAGGTTTGCCACCGAAAAGTCTAAGCCACTTTGTATTATTTTTCCCTTGGTTGGTCTGTGTTTTCACTTCCCGTGTCTTCCTTCCTTCTCAGGTTTGCTGCCACCTTAGTGGTGTGCACTCCGGGGCTGATCACGCTCGCCTGACCAGAAGACAGCGGACGTTCACCCAGGTCAATCATCTTCCCCCGTTTCCCTGGACCCATGCAGGAGTTCACCACCGGGCTCCTCTGCTCACAGCATAAGAGTGTTCTCCCAATCTTATTCTCCTCTTGTGGAGATTCTGTCACTAATCATATCTTTCTGCTCTTTTCCCGTAGGCTGCGTGCGCTCCAGCATCACTGGTTTTGGGTTAAATTTAAATGTGTGTTTTTGTTTTGCTCTTTTCATTATTTGTGTACTTTATTTAGATTTGTGTGTTAGGTTTTATTTTTTACAATCAACTAGTGAATTTTTACATCCGAGTCTGAGTGTTCGTTCTGGCAGCTCTGCATTTGAGCCTCACTTGCCCTGAATCATGACACATGACTGATAAGCTCATATACAGGGGTCATAGAAATGACAAGGAACCAGACAATGCAAAGCCATGGGCAACAGAATAACTACTGCAATCGTGTAATTTGCTTTAAAAAATGAAAAACAAAAAATATAAAACATTTCAGATCTATTATCATGGCCCTAAATAAATAGATAAAGAAAGAAAGAAAAAAGAAAAAAAATCAGTAACATCAAACCTGATAGCTGATGGAGCATCTCTGAATCGTCTCTGACGGGCTACTGTCGTCGGGTGCATATAATCACCTCCCCCTCAGTGTTCCCATAGTGTGCCCATAGTGTTTTCATTGATCTGCATCCATTCAAGAACCTACCACCCAGCTCAGTCTAAAACTGAGGCGTACGCTACATCCGTGCCCCCTGTCCCAGAAGGACCACAGAACCAGGAATGAACGAGTGCTGCCAGCTGTGTAAATCTCTTTCCTGCATTTGGGAACAAGGGGAATTAATGTGGTGACAGCTGGTGTTTGCTTGAATGGATATTCCTGATGCTCTCAGTGCCCCCATCTGGAAAATAATGATTGCAAATCTCCTTCTTCCACTATGTCTATATTCTGACTTGCATTGTCTGTTGTGATCCCAACCTTGCAGAAAAACACGACCTAGCAGCATTTCCTGTTTCCAGGCGAATCCAAGTGGAAAAGAGTGAGTATTGAGTGTGTTGCTGAAGTGCTCATGTGGCAGAGAGAGGAGGTAAGAGGAAGCTCTCGCTGAAAGTGATGATGAGACGGTAACATGAGATAAAGTCACGAGGGCCAAGACCTGTCTCATCGACCTTTTTGTGTATCTACACAAATAGAAAATCTTGATATGAATACACAAATCAGCTTAGAATGACCTGAAAATGAAACACCCAGCAACTTTCTCCTGTATATCAATCAGCTGTATTGTTTACATAGACTCCTACAATCTCGTACAGCAGTTCCAGGAGCATTTTTTTTTTTCCCAAAGAGAAATCTCATTAACACTTAAGCAAACTTACAATTCAGCCGACGCTATACAGTATGAATAATTGAAACGTGCTGCATGGAAAATTGATTTACAGGCTGCTGGAGATGAATCTGGATTTCCAGTGACAAAAAGGATCACGTTGCACGATTCCACTGCATCAAAACACCAGCGCAGGAATGGCTCTCTCTGGCAGTCATTCATACGAAGACAAAACACCATTCATATCACGTACATGGCTACGGTGAGCTAGAGCGATCACACAGTGCAGAGCTGGATGGATTAGTAATGAATCACTCAGGGAGGTGGACTGTTGCATCTCTCCCTCTCTGGTAACTCCCATGTTGTCACACCGACATGATAAACCACAGAGGAAATCAAGCTTTTGCTGGTAAAAGAGAGGAGCATCTGCGGTATCAAAAAAAAACAAAAAAAAAACAACCTGTTGGCAAAGGATTAGTTTCAGTGATGTAAAATCAGGCACACACATGTTCAGATGTTACATCCTTACCTTTTCTCGCAGCCAGGAAAGCAATAGTGGCCATGTAAACTGTAGGGGCTTTGCTGAGGAATTGGTATTCACCTCATGTCACACAGCCACAGAGGAGAGAGACAGCAGGAGGAGGGGGGTGGGGGGCAGGAGAGGAGTGCTGGAACAGTCACTCACCCGCAGCCTTAAGTCTGGTTAGGATAAGTCCTCTTACCTGGCTGAGCCGTCTTCACATCACCATCTGCCGCTATGCTCCCCCAGAGCCAAAGTGCAGGAGCCAAACACCGAGCACCACGCCAATCCCTTTACTGCTCCTCTGTCTGGGAGAAGAAGGAGTGCGTTCGCATGGAGCAGGGAGACAGACGGGCAATGTGAAGGAGATACACAGAGAGGAGGAATGTGTGTGAGTTTGCGAAAGGTGGAATGAACAGACGAAGGTGTGTGTGTGTGTGTGTGAGCGAGATGGAGGTATAAAAGTCTGAGGGGTTTTCTTTTGTTTGTATCCTGGAGGAGAGATCCACGGGCGGCAGCTTCGTCTAGGTATATGCAGCAAGAGGCTGTACGGTAGCCTTGGCAACAGAGCCAGGATGAAGGAGAGCGAGCTGAGAGAGAGAGAGAGAGAGAGAGAGAGAGAGAGAGAGAGGGGGCATGTGTGTGTTTATTGATCATATTGTGGGGACACATCTTTTCATACGGATACATCATATACATGCAACACAAATGCTAAAATAATATTTAGTTACAGTGTGTTACAATATGACAATGAACCCACTCATGTCCATAAAGACACATCAAATCTGTATTACAATGTCTGCAGGCCCTAAGTAACACAATACATAACCTTGACTTATTATTATGGTCGTAAATGTGAGCTTGAGCACCATTGTTGGGTTTTCTTTCCAACCCAGTCATTGACAGGAAGGTTTCCAAGAATAAGCGGTGAGGGATAAGAAGTCAAGAAAATTGAGGGATGAAAATGAATGTCCTTCTAAATGAGATTTTTTTTTAAAGCCTGGTTCTGGATACTGGTGGTGGTCGATCATAACACATCACTGAGCAGTGAACAACCCCCACTGTCACCTCCTCTGCTTCCAAGCTGTACGCACTGCCACCCACCATCTCTCACTCATCTCAATCATCATTCCCCCCATCATCATCATCATCATCATCATCATCATCATCATCATCACCCAGGTCTATTCGCTTCTTCCGGTCTCCACAATTTCAGCTGTTTGCTGTCCCTCCCCTCCCCTCTTTGCTCTCTCTCTCTCTCTCTCTCTCTCTCTCTCTCTCTCTCTCTCTCTCTCTCTCTCTCACCCCCCTTCCTGTCTCACCATATGGTAGCCTTTCCCTGTCACCAGCTCTCTGAACTCACCAGCAGAAAGCCTGACACTATATGATCAGCACAGATCTCAGGGAAAACAAACACATTCTCACCCCCTCACCATTTTACACTGGCTTAATACTATATAGCTTTATATTATAAATGCTGTAAAGCTAAAACAAAGAGCAGTTGGTGTTTACATTGCTGGACACACAAACGTAAACACCATTACTTCCGCTGCCACAAAAAATACAACTTACCAATAATTTTAATATTTATTGCCCTCTGCTATGGTTCAATGATATGCTTATTGAAATAAAAGTAAAAGGTAATCATATATTTTATAGCTACTGTCAGTAATTGTTTTTTGCCACATGGAGGCAGCAAAAACAACCTGTAACCATACAATATATACACATAATAGTCACCGTAAGCAACCCATACTGAATGATGGTCTGGCTCTCAAACTGATGTTTCACACCGTTTTATTTTCTCACAAAGTTCCTTTAACACTTGTACTGAATGAGAATGTTGTGACAACACCATAAGAGCTAAAAGAAAATGCCAGAACAAAAACAATATTACCATCCATGTATATAAACATACATATATCACCTTAGCTCCTTTAATGTTTTAATGTATAAAAAAATACTTTTATGTACCTTATCTTAACCAATAAAAGTAACTATGAATTTAACTTATTGCTATAACAGATTTTTAACTATTTCCCTCCTCTATCAGTGACAATTTCAACTTACAATGCAGAAATAATCACTTAAAGATATATTTATATCACTCCTTTCATTTAAATCATGAACTTTACACATGAAATGAATTTTAACCTTATTTATCAACACTTCTTCTTATATTCCTTGCAGAAATAACACACGTCATCTTGACCATGCTAATGTTAAGAGATATGCAAGTCTTATATGTACATGAAGCTAACATGCTTAAGCATAACAAAACAAAATAAAGTGCTTAAAGGTAGTTTCATAGCAATGCCAATTTAAACCACATTGAATACAAACCTTGTAGCCCAAACAGTAGGGTGCTTGACTAAAATAATCAGTTAGTATTTATAGTTTTAAATTCTTTCATACTCCATTTTCTTTGAGCCTTCGGAATGTCCTTTCACTTCACTTCCTGTTTTTGACTTTCAAAATAAAAGCATGGGCCACTCCGCCATACCATCCATCCATCCATCTTCTTCCGCTTAATCCTTTTCGGGTCGCGGGGGGGCTGGAGCCTATCCCAGCATCTTTGGGTGAGAGGCAGGGTACACCCTGGACAGATCGCCAGTCCATCGCAGGGCCAACACAGAGAGACAGACAACCATTCACTCTCAAATCCATACCTAAGGACAATTTAGAATCCCCAGTTTGATGCCAATTAACCTAACTTGCATGTTTTTGGCATGTGGGAGGAAACCGGAGAAATCCCGGAGTAAACCCACGCAGACACGGGGAGAACATGCAAACTCCACACAGATCACTGTTGGTCAGGGGCTGGGATCGAACCCAGGATCCCCCGGCCAAAGGTGAGTTGCTGTGCTGCCGCAGTGCTAACCACTCCGCCACTGTGCTGCCCTCACTCTGCCATATCTTACAAGAAATACTCATAAACCGTAAGAGCAGCCTTCAAAATAAAGCATGCATTTAAAACATACAACTGCATCAAATCTTCTTGTTTGCCATGGTGATGGACAGGGTCAGGCAGGAGTCCCCATGGACCATGATGTTTGTAGACAACATTGCGATCTGTAGTGAGTGTAGGGAGCAGGTGGAAGAGAACCTGGAGAGATGGAGGTATGCTCTGGGAAGAGGATTGAAAGTCAGTAGAAGTAAGACAGAATACATGAGTGTCAATGAGAGGGAGGCAGGTGTAATGGTGAAGATGGAAGAAGTAGAGGCAGTGAAAGTAGATGAGTTTAAATACCTGGGGTCAACTGTCCAAAGCAATGGAAAATGCACAAGAGAGGCGAAGGAGAGATTGCAGGCAGGGTGGAGTGGGTGGAGATGAGTGTCAGGGGTGATTCGTGACAGAAGGATAACAGCTTGAGTGAAAGGGAAGATTTACAAGATGGTAGTGAGACCTGCTATGATGTGTGGTTTGGAGATGGTGGTGCTGACAAAAAGACAGGTGGTGGAGCTGGAAGTGGCAGAGTTGAAGATGCTAAGATTTTTATTGGAAGTGACTAGGAGGGACAGTACTAGACATGAGTATATCAGAGGGACAGCTCAGGTTGAGCGGTTTGGAGACAAAGTAAGAGAGGCAAGGCTGAGATGGTTTGGACATGTGCAGAGGGGGGGACAGTGGATATATTGGACAAAGGATGCTGAAGATGGAGTTGCCAGGCAGGAGGAAAAGAGGAAGACCACAGAAAAGATTCATGGACATAGTGAAGGAGAACATGGAGAGGGTTGGCGTTACAGGGGAAGATGCAAGGGATAGACTGAGATGGAGGCAGATGATCCGCTGTGGCGACTCTTAAAGGGAGCAGCTGAAAGAACAAGAAGAAGAAGAAGACACTCCCACCAAATCATAAGTGTTTATCAGAACATTATGGGATGTAGGAGGGGTGCATGATGCTGTGATCGTGACACGTTCCGAGACTGTTGCGTAATTATCCAAAATGGCGACTCGCGTCGACCGAGCATAAACAGAATTTTCTACAGGTAGCGTTTCTTTTCTTTTGTAATTAATCTGCTAATTGATTATCTGTTCCTTCTTATTTCATTTCGCCATCTTCTCGATGGAGCTGGAGGAACTTGAGAATTATATAGACAAGTTTTATTATCGCTGCTGTGACATGGAGGAGAACCGGTCCTTCTTCCTCCAATTCCATTTCCAAGCGCCCCAGACGATAGAGTGGCATCTAGGCCATGGCAGTTGCCAAGGCCTAGATGTGTAGAGTGATGATATAGAGTAAAGTACGAGGAGACGAAGAAGAGTGATGTCTGAAGATAGAGTTGAGGTTCAATTGGATGCAGCAATGATGATAGAAGGACTACAGCTCCTGACCAGATAGAGTGATGATATAGAGTGAAGTACGTGGTGGTAATGCACCTGTAGGCTGGTTGCCCACTGCCAATCAAATCTAAAAGAAGAAGAAGAAGAGGAAGTGCCCCAGACCGGCAGATTCTCCAAATTTACCATCCGAGAAATCATGGGAGGGCACTGAGGTTAGTGACATCCTTTTCTCTACTGAGAATAAACTTACCAGCATGGATGGCAGACTAGCGTTGGTCAAGCTGCTCCATAAAGAATTCCAGAGCGTAAGAGAGTCTGAAATACAGTCAGGTGCAGCTCATTTCTCTCTTCGAGGAAAACAATAGTTTGAAAAAATCAGTAAACACGATAACCACGCGGCTTGGCGTCGTTGAAAGAGAGAACCAGAAAATGAAGGAAACAGTTCTCAATCTGCAGTCATGCAGCATGAGCGATAACCGTGGGTTTTTTTTGGAATTATTGAAAAAAATAATGAAAATCCAGTACAGCTGGTCCGTGAATTTATGTCCACACAACTGAAACTGTCCCCCGAAGACACAAAGTCAATTACCTTCCACGAAGTCCACCGAATTGGGCAAAAAAAATCTCCCAAATAAGCATCCCAGACCTATTGTTGCCAAATTTGAGCATTTGAAGCAAAGAATTCTGGTACAGAGGCAGGGCAGGCAGCTTAAAAAAAAACAATTATGGATTAAATGATCAGTTTCCACAGGAAATCTTGGAAAGGAGAAGGAAGCTTTTTTCCCATTAGGAAACAAAAAAATCCAAGAAGGTAAATGAGTTATAGTCTCTGTGGGTAGATTGTTTACAGATGGCAAGCTGTTAATGGATGAAACTGTAACCCCCTGGTTGTTCTAGAGCCTCCTTTGTTTTCTTAGCTACAGGTGGAAAAAGAGTGTGATTGTGCAAAGGTCTCTTATTTGATCTCGGTTTAATTTGTTAACATTTGTCTATTGTTTTTTTTTTTCTTTTTTGCTGAGGTTGTTTGCTTGTTTGTCTGTTGTAGCTAATTTTCCGCAGCGTGGGCCACCAGAACACTCGCTGAATGAGATCGGTAGTACGGGAGACCACTGGATGACAGGCAAAATGACTGGTGTGACCCCACGTGATAAGTTAGCTGCGGAGGCCGGCCGGGACATACAGATGATCTTCAGGTCCTCCCTCGGGTTTGGGCTCAGTGGCCTGGGCTTGTCGGACCCTCTGCTCAATTTCCCGGGTGAGAGCCCCCAAGATGCAAAAAGGGACACAATGGGTTGGGAGAGGGAGGAGGGGACTGAGTGGTCAGAGGAAAACTGGTGGAAAAGAGCATCAGGTTTTATGTTGCGCGAGCCCGGCCTATAGGTGATGGTAAGATTAGATCAAATAAAGGATAAGGCCCATCGGGCCTGCCAGGCATTTAATCAGCGGGCCGACCGAAGATATTCTAAATTTTTATGGTTGGTCCACACCACAACAGGATGAACTGCTCCCTCCAGCCAGTGTCTCCACTCTTCCAGAGCCAATTTAATGGCTAACAGCTCTCGATCACCTACGTCGTAATTCCTCTTGGCCGATGTGAGCCGACGAGAGAAATACACACATGGATGGAGCTTCTGATAGGAGGTTGAGTGCTGCGAAAGGACAGCGCCCACCCCCAAATCAGAAGCATCCACCTCTACAATGAATTGGAGCTGAGGGTCGACCTGGGCCAAAATGGGAGTGTTGGAAAATAGGCTCTTCAGCTTAAGGAAGGCCCATTCAGCTGCCTCGGACCAGGTGAAAGGCACCTTAACAGAAGTCAGCTGCGTGAGAGGCTGTGCTTCCCCACTATAATTTCTAATGAAGTGATGGTAAAGGTTAGCAAATCCTAAGAAGCGCTGAAGCTCCTTACGAGACTGGGGTGTTGGCCAATCTAGCACAGCCTTCACCTTGGCCGGATTGGCCCTCAGCTCTCCCTCAGCAATAATGACGCCCAGGAAGGAAGTGGAGCTGGAAGAGAACTGATTCTCCAGGAGCCATTGTAACATGGCCCTGACACGAACTGAGTGCTCCTCCGGCGTGAGTGAAAAAATCAAAATATTGTCAAGGTAGACAAAAACAAACTGACTGACCATATCGCGCAGGACATCATTAATCAATTGCTGGAAGACTGCGGGGGCGTTGGTGAGCCCAAAGTCTGGTCCAGAAATGCTGTAGAGCCAGCTAGATGGCAATCGTGCACCCGGGAGGAGGTCAATAGCACAGTCATAAGAGCGGTAAGGAGGCAAAGAAAGGGCTCTAGACTTGCTAAAGACCTCTCCAAGGTCATGATAGACCTCAGGTCCAAGGCTGAGATCCGGCAGCTCCACCGGAGGAGAGGAGACAGAAAGGGACTGAGAACACTCGGCCGAGCAAAGGCAGGATGCTAAACAAAAAGGGCTCCAGGATGAGATGGACTTTTGTGCCCAGTTAATAATAGGATTATGCTTCCAGAGCCACGGATACCCCAGAACCACCGGGAAGGATGAACTAGGGAGAATAAGGAATGAAATGGTCTCCCGGTGGTTCCTGGACAGAAGGACAGAGACCGGCGCCATGTGTTCACTAATAGACGCCACACAACTCCCAGAAAGTGCTGCAACGTTTAGCGAAGCCGGCAGTTGAGTTGTGGATATACCAATTTCCCTCACGAGCCGCTGAGAGATGAAATTTTGCTCCGCCCCTGAATCAATTAAAGCTGAAACCCTCCTCTTGACCCCTGGTAACTGAATGAGGGCCGGAATGGAAAAGCTACCAGGGGGATGAATAGAGTTCCCGCCCATCAGACCCCCCACGGCTACTGATGGGCCAAATCTTTTGGGCTTAAGGTGGCAATTGAATATTTTGTGCTTCAGCGAGCCGCAATACATGTAAGCACCGGCTTCCTTCTGTCGCTGACGCTCCTCCAGGAGTCAATCGGACTTGGCCGAGCACCATATCCTCGGAGGATGAGTCGGTCTCACCTAAGCCAGCAGCCAGGGAGAACGTACGCGAGACAGGCTGGTCAAAGGAGGCCTTCCGCTCCTTCGCACGCTCACGGTAGCAATTAGCCAGACTAACAGCCTGATTGATAAGCTCATCCAGAGAGGAGGGAGCAGCATGAATTGCCAGGTCGTCGCGCAGGCTAGTATTAAGACCCTGGAGGAAGGCGCTTCTTAGGGAAATGTCATTCCAACCAGAATCTGCCGCGACAACCTGAAACTCCACAGAGTAATCGGCTGCTGACCGGCTACCCTGGTGAAGTGATAACATCCGACTCATGATGTTTCCCTCACTCTCAGAGCGGTTGAAAGCCCGAGAAAATTTGCCAACAAATCTATCAAAAGAGTAATGAGGACCTTCCTCACTATCTAAAATAGACTGAGCCCAACCGAGGGCTCAATCTCATAGTAGGAGGGTCATGAAGTGAATTTTTGATGTGTCGCCTGGGTACTCCCCGCCCACCTGCTGCAGATACAGCTGAACTTGGCACAAAACCCCCCTACATTTCCCCACCTCCCCCGCATATGGGGCAGGTGAGGGAATGGCGGTTGTCCAGCGGATGATAGAAGAAACAGGAGCGGCAGGTGAAAGAAGAGGTCCCGAACGAGGTATGTGGCTCAGGTGTTCGGTGACCATGCTCAGTTGCTCCATAATAGTCTGCAGCTGTTCAATTAGCACGGCCACCTGCCTCTCAGTTGCATCGAGGCGGAAAAGGGCGGAGTGTTCCGCTGCTGTAGCACCTGCTGGGCCTAATTCTAGGCTGGTTCGTTCTGTTATGATTTACTGACACAATCAGCCCACATGCAAAGTACTATACCAGAGAACACACACAACACCGAGAAGCAAAGTTTAAACACAGTTTTATTGAAAAAGAATGCAGCAAACATAGCGGAAAAACCTCACTCACCAGAAGAGCACCCAGCCTGTAATGGGAGAAATGAGAGCAGGTTAGAGCGAGGAGGGGGACAAATAATAATGATTTTTGGGAATGCTTGCGAGTGAGAGCAGAGAGCCCGACGAGGAACCCAGAACAGCTATGATGAATAGGAACAGATGCTTCAGGAGAGACAGGCAGGTGGATGTCTGACCGGGTGGAGTAGGTGAACCGGGATGAAGCCGATGAGGATGATGGAGCATGTGAGCGCACAATAAAACCCCTGGGGACACACCGCACAGATGGCAGCAACCTGGGAAGGAGAAAAGGAAAGACGGTAAATTCTCTGGTTCCAAAAACACTGAATACTTCACTTAATTTAAATATTTTATTGGCAGTATACCCAACGAGCCAACGCTGGAGCGTTCACTGACTGGGACTTTTAAGCGCTGGCAACGAGGAGACAGCAGATGCATCCAATCACGCAAATGTCTTGATTACCTGCGGAGCCGGGGACCCTCTCACAGGACGGGAGGGGGAGTTTTCTCACCCGAACATGACAAATTTTGTTGAAGTTGTTCGGTTGTTGTTGAATGTTATCTGTATTTTTTCACCATTTACTAACCTTTATGTCTGTTCTCTCTCATACTTCTGGTTTATAGGAAATAACTTGAAGTAAATGCACCTTAAGTACATGCACGCGCACACACCCAAGCATATAGTCTTAGGTATATATTTTACACACAACATACATATACACACATATGCATACATTATGGACATACAGTATAATCACATAGGCACATTTAGTTAGCCTTTAGCACAAAAACCAGTTAGTGAAAACATGTCCACATTAAAGTTTATCATGTGGAACATATGTGGAATTGGTGCCAGGGAGAAGAGGCTAAAAGTTTTTAATCGACTGAAAGATCTCCAGGCAGACTTTGTCTTATTACAGGAAACACATGTTTCTAAGTCATCTGTAGATGCGCTCACCTCCCCGGAATTTCCCCACATGTACTCAGCCAGCTTTAATTCAAAACAAAGGGGGGTAGCTATATTGGTAAGCAGAAGAATACACTTTGTTGTGAATAATATCATAGCAGATCTGGAAAGTAGATTTATAATTTTAAAAATCTCAGTTCAAAATTTGGATCTATATATTGCAGGTGTTTATGGCCCAAATGTTGATGACCCATCCTATTTTCACACTTTCTTCACTTCTCTTTCTGAACACTTGGACACCACACTCATAATAGGAGGAGAGTTCAACCTGGTATTAAACCCTGCAATCGACAGGCTCAGTGTATCAGGGAATTATCGAAAATGGCAGGCTACTGACACTCTCAAACAATACAGGAATGATTTTGGTCATTGCGATAAATGGCGTTCTCTTCACCCAACTCTTTGGGAATACACTTTTTTTCATCAGTTCATAGTTCACATTCACATTTAGACTTCTTTTTAGCCAGTAACTATTGTGAGGGACATCACAGACACTAAAATATGTTCAAATCAAGCTATTGGTGATCACCATCCAGTATATCTTACACTAGTAAATAGGAAAGCTATAAGGAAAACTAGGAAGTAGAAATTTAATACATCACTACTAAAAGACAAAGACTGTATTAATTACTTTAATAAAGAGTGGGAATCGTTTCTGGAACATAATGATGTGCCAGGAATATCCCCATGTGTTCTTTGGGAAGCAGCAAAAATGGTCATGCAAGGTAAAATAATCTCTTACTGTTCATTTAAAGGCCAAATGTCACGTAATTTTTTTTTCTAAATGACAACGAATTTAGATAAAATACACATAGCTTAAACCAAATATTCATACCGGAGACCATATCACCCACCTGTATTTACATAATTGCACAAAATACACCAGGTGAAGGCCCCACCTTGCTTGCTGGCTTGTGACAGCCAGTCCAGACCACGCCCATGTTTTTGACATCACC
Organism: Pholidichthys leucotaenia; assembly: GCA_020510985.1. NCBI lineage: Eukaryota > Metazoa > Chordata > Actinopteri > Cichliformes > Pholidichthyidae > Pholidichthys > Pholidichthys leucotaenia. The sequence continues at coordinate 139,329,717 of CM035840.1, read as the reverse complement.
AGTTGTACCCTGGCTGCCCTGCCTATCCACATTCACACTTATCAACATTAGACAATCATGACGGAAAGTGACAGCGATTGTGAACAAATTAGTTTAGTTTTGTCTTTTTTTTTTTGTCTTTTTTTTTGTCAGTGGTTCAGACAGTGACAGAGGCATTGAACCTTACAGGTTCGAGCCGTCCGAGACGGAATCAGATGCTTTGTCTGATGACAACAGTTCCAACGATGACCAGAGAGCAGAACCAGTGGAAAATGTCATTGAACTGGACATTAATCGCCTCCAGAATTGCGAAGCCGAAGGGGGTCTGTCGAGGGCGCCCCATAAATATTGATTTTTCGGAAGCCATTATTATTACAGTGGAGGAGAGCCGCTGCTGTCAAGAAATTGACCAGATCAATATGAAAATGGAGGCGCATACCTGTCAAGTGAGACGTTTTCGCCGTATTTTGGTGCCAAGCGCGGCTGTGGGGCGGAGTGGTGGGGGACACTTTTCTGGGAAATGTTTTAAATGTAGTTCGTGTTGTTATTGTCAAATATTTTAAGGAAAATACGGGGAAAAAAATTGAGTCTGTTGCGGAGCACGTCCCGTGTGTGATCCCCCACAGCTGGTGCTGGCAGATGGCTCAGCCTGAGCTATTATCACTACAATGAGAAGTGTGGAGTCAATCAGTCAGATTGTCGGGGCGGGCTGATCGCTCAGCGTGAGCTATTCTCACTACAATGAGAAGTCATTAGGACAATGGTTTAACACGTTCAGCTGTGCAGCGGTTGCGGAACAGAGAGAGATCGCCTGACAAATACAGAATTCTGCTTTTTTTTTTTATTTTGCGCCAGACGCTGAGTTGTGTTGTTATTGTCAAATATCCATGAATCCTTAAAATATTTGACAATAACAACACGAGTTGCATTTGGGGCATTTCCCAGAGAGGTGTCCCTTGTTGCTCCGCCGTCCCTTATAGCCGCTTTTTACGGTGTTGAAGTACGGCGAAAACGTCTCACTTGACAGGTATGAAAACATTTCCCAGAGAAGTGTCCCTTATTACCCAGCTGTCCCTGATAGTCCCGTTTTAAGGTATGGGTGAAATATCCAATTTTTTCTTTCTTGTTGCTCACTTCAACCTTCCAGTCTCCATATAAACAATCAATTGAAATACCCCAAGCATCAAACTAGGGTACAATCGATTTCGTCACTTCCGCCTTCTTCCCCAGGTGATTCCAGGGGCTGTGAGTAGGAATGTCAGGCCAAGCGCGGCAGTTTTAAATTAACGAATATTCCGTTGTTACTGAAGCATATGCACCAAGACCCGAACGGATCGGTTCCCTTTTATATCTAGTTTCAAGATATTTAAAGTACCCTGTTACGTGACATTTGGCCTTTAAGAATGAAAACGAAAAAGCACTGGTACTGGAGTTAGAACAGAAAATTAAATCATTGGAGGTGACCTGTGCCATTTCTCCAAAGGAACAGGCACTTAACAATCTGAGAAAATTAAAGCTGAAATTAAAAGAAATTACAAACAAAAGAACACAGTTTTTAATACAAAGACTACGTCTTGAGAAGTTTGATCACAGTAATAAATTGGGGTGATATCTTTCGAACCAGCTTAGACTGAACAAAGAAAAAACAACTATCTACTCTATTAAGGATATGACTGGAAATATTACCCATGAGCCTGAAGAAATAAATAACTCCTTTCAGAAAGTTTTATGAAAACCTCTACTCATCTCAGATTAACCCAATTAACTCAGAGATAAATAAATTTCTGGACGATATTAACTTACCATAATTATATAATGAACAGATTGCAGCTCTGGATGCACCTCTTCTGGTGCCCAAAGTCCAGGAGTCACTTGAGCACATCCCAAACAACAAAGCTCCAGGACCAGATGGTTTTCCAGTAGAATTTTATAAAGAATTCTGGCCTGTGGTGGCACCTGCTTTCTTTAAAATAGTGAACCAAATTAAAGAAGATAATGTAATCCCTCCAAATATGAACTTGGCTAGTATTATCCTGCTCCTTAAACCTGGAAAATAACCTGCACTTCCATCCAGCTACCGTCCCATCTCACTTATGAATGTCGCTCTTAAAATAATTTGCAAAGCTCTTGCCAAAAGACTGGACAGGATAATTCCCTTTATTATACACCCAGGTCAAACAGGTTTCATCAAGGGTAGGCACTCTGCTAATAATACACGCAGACTATTTAATTTAATAGACTACTGTAAGATTAATAATTTAGAAACCACAATTTTATCTCTGGATGCAGAGAAAGCCTTTGAACGTATTAATTGGAAATTTCTTTTTATGGTGTTAAACAAGTTTGGGTTTGGTTCATATTTCATAAACTGGATTAAAATACTATATAGCTGTCCAACTGCTTCTGTCTGAACAAATGATCAAAATTCTTGAAGCTTTAATCTCCAGAGAGGTACTAGGCAGGGTTGTCCACTCTCTCCCTCACTTTTTACCATCTTTATCAAACCATTAGCAGCAGCCATACGACAAAATGTTGATATCAGAGATATCCAAACTGGAGAAAAATAACACAATAAGTTTTTATGCTGATGATGTATTGATTTCATGATGTATTGATTTCATCTTGCCTGCACTACAGTTGTATGTACAGCAATATGACAATAAAGTTTGATTTGATTTGATTTGATTTGATTTTCCTTGAAAACTCACAAAGATCTCTTCTTCAGACAGTGGCGCTCATTGATCAGTTTTCATCAGAATCAGACTACTCTATTAGCTGGGGTAAATCAACAGTCTTACCTATAAATTATAATTTCTGAAATACTAACTACTAACTAACTAACTAACCTGCACTTATATAGCGCTTTCCTAGTCACAAAGACCACTCAAAGCGCTTCCATTCAGAATACATCCATTATTCCAATACAATCAGGTAATATTAAATATTTAGGAATAGATATTTCCCCCAGGCTCTCAAGAGTTATTGTGACTAAATCACATTACCCTTTTAAAAACAATACAAGACAACCTTACGCGCTGGAGGACACTACCCATAGCACTAATGGGAAGAGTCGCAACCGTTAAAATGATGGTCCTTCCTAAAATCAACTATTTGCTCTCAATGATTCCTACCCAACCATCTATGGCCTGGTTTAAGTTTTTAGATGCAAATATAAGTAACTTTTTATGGAAGGATAAACCACCACGGATCAGTTTAAAAACTCTTCAAAAAGCAAGAGTGCGGAGGTTTAGATCTACCAAATTTTTTAAATTGCTTTTTAGCCAACAGACTGCAGTTTGTTTCCAAATGGACAAAATCAACCATACTAGGAAACCCACGGTTAGATGCTGAACAGGCTCTCTGTGGGTCGCTAAATATCTCTGACTTACCTTTTATGAGTCCCTGTATTAAACGCCATGACTGTTTTAAAAGCATTAATATCAGCTCGTCTCTGACAGTCTGGTAGAAATTTTTAAAAATAACGGGGTCTTCACTTGTCCCTTGTAAACTCACACCTATTTGGAATAATTCTGATATCTTGCAACAAAAGAGGACATTAAACATTCCACTATGGCAAGAGAAGGGAATAAAAACTTAAAGCATCTTATTCACGGTGGAAATTTTATTCAATTTCAGGAACTAGTGTCACAGTATAATATCAGTGATAAAACGTTTCTTGAGTACCAACAGCTTAAATCCATAATAAAAGCAAGATTCAATCTTAATCAGACAGATTTAGAGGTACCAGTTAAGGTGGCAGAGTTTCTAAATCTTTGTTCCCCTAAATTGATATCAAAAATACATGGACTATTATCAAAACTGGATGAGTCAATATCTCTTCCAATATCAAAATAGGAGACAGACTTATCGATCAATAAGGATGAAAGCTTCTGGACACAAATTTGTTTAAACACTTTAAAGATGAATTTACAACTCATACAGTACAAAGTTCTACATAGAATTCATTACATAGGACAAAGGATGTTCAAAATGGGCCTAAATCACACAAATATCTGCTTCTACTGCACCAGCAACATCCCGGATAGTTATATGCATGCTATGTGGTCCTGTGCACCGGTCCAAAAGTTCTGGCAGAAGACATATGAGGACTTGTTGGCATGGCTTGGGTGTCGTGTCCCATCCTCACTCACACTTTGCATATTAGGTGATTTAAGTGAAATAGATATAGAGGCAAGGATGTCACACATGGTTCTCACCAGCTTATGCATCACAAAGAAAACTGTCCTCATGGATTGGAAATGAAGAAATAATTTATGCATGACTCACTATGATAACTTACTATCAGATTATATTAGCCTGGAGAGAATGTCTGCCTCCTCAAATAATCAATTGGCTGAATTCAATTCTCTCTGGTCCCCGCTTATTAATTCTATAACCTGAGGGGTGGCGGGTGGTGGTTCATTCTTGTTTGTGTTTCTGGCAGTTGGCTGCACCCTGACCACAAGGGGCTGGTGTCCGGGGGCCTGTTCCAGGGTGGCCGTGTGTTTGGCCTTGGGGGGTTGGTTGGGGGGGCTGCGGGGTGGACTGGGAGGTGGGCCATGGCCCTGGGCTGGCTGACCTTGCCTCCCGGGTGGGGCTAGGTCTGGACCTGGGCCCCTGGTGCTGGGGGGGGGTTACCCCCCCGGGTCGTGGTTGGGTGTGTGCTGGTGGTGGGGGCCGGCCCTGGCGTGCCCTTGCGTGGTGGGGTCATTCCCTCCCCGGGGCCCTGGCGGCGCTCTGGGGTGGGTGCCTGCGTCCTGGGGGGTCGCCCTCCCCATCCTCTGGGGCCTGCGGGTGTGGGTGTGCAGGTGTGTGTGTGTACATGTGTGAGAGTGGGTGGGTGTGGGTGCGTGTGTGTCGGTGCGAAGGTGGGGGTGTGCGCATGCATGTTGTGTGTGGGTGTAGGTGGGCATGTGTGATGGTGAGTGTGTGGGTCTGTGTGCGCATATGAGGGTGGGCGGGTTTGTGTGTATGTGTATGGGTGTGCATACCTGTGCGTTAATGTGTGGGGGTGGAGGTGTGTGTATGGGTGGGGGAATCCTTATTGGGTGGCGGGGGTGAGGCGGACCAGCTAGTGGCATGGGGTTTGGCAACTTGGGGTCTGCTTGTCCCGGCTGCCCTGCCCTTGTGTCATGGGGCGGGGCGCTTTGTCGCATTGCCCCTGGTGTCTTTGGTGCCAGGTATGTGTGGGTGCTCGGGGGGGGGGGCTGTTGGCGGCTGTGTTACCGTTGGGCTGCTCCGGGGTGGTTGGTGCTGCAGGCCGGCCTGCTGCTGTTGGTGTGCGTCTGGGGTGGGTGGTCGGTGGGCTTGCGGTGGGCACTCGGAGGTGTCACTTGGCGTGTGGGGCGCCATATGGGTCTGGCCCATTGTTCACTATTGTGATTATTGTTTTTGTGCATGTTTGTGTGTGCAAGATGAGTGGGAATGGGTGTGGTGCGCCATCATGTTTGTGGTGCTGCGAGTGCTGGGGCGCGATGCTGGTGGGTCCTGGGCTGCTCGGTGTGGCAGCCCTTGCCCTGGGTTGGGATTTGGGGGCAGTGGGTGGCCTCCTGAACCAGTTTGTGAGCTGGCTTCTGGGGGGGACGGCCTCGCTTTTGGACCGCCTCCCTCCCAGTCTTATCCCCCCACCCCCGATTCTGGGTGGAATATACATCTTCTTGGATACACTTAGGGCTTTGGGGCGGGGGTGTGCCACACTGTGTCGGCAAAAGGGATACCTCTGTTGCGCAGTGGGGCTGCCCTCACCTCAATTTTAATTGCATTTTAGACACTGAGGGCTTGTGGGAATGGGGGCCCCGCTGTCTACTGCAGCGTCTTGTGGTGCTCCAACCACCATCCCCCCCAATTTTAACTGCACTATGGCAGTTCACACACCTACACACAATCACATCATACAACCGACACACATGTTTCATGTTTTGTGCAAGGGGGAGGGGGTGGGGGTCTTCCCCCACCCTGTTGCCCTCCTTCTGCCAGAGGCCTGGGACCCGTCATGCTGTCAAAATCCCTGGGTGCTGCTGAATGAACAGATACGAGCAAGGGAGTGAGAGAGGGATTGAACAAGAGAGTAAGCGAGAGAGAGGGAGTGATGAATGAAGATGGTGTTGGTGGGTTGGTTTTGTGTGGCACTTTGCGTGTCGGGTGTGGTGATCTGCTGATCAGTTGCTCGGGTGGGCACTGGGGGTGGGCGTCTGCTTCTGTGGCTGCGGCCGCCCTGGGGTGGGTTGGCGGGGGGGTGGCTGCTGGCCTGCGCCGGCGGTTTCCCTGGCCACTGCCGGGTGCTGGTGTGCATTCAGGCTCACTGCATCTGCATCTCAGTTGTCCTACGAAAGAAGGGTGAATGAGGGTGGGTGAGTGTGAGGGGGAGAGCATGAATGGATGTGAGTAGGTCAGAGTGCGAGTGAGAGTGCATGTGTGAGTGAGCGTGAGTGAGTGTGGGTGACCCTGAGGGAAAATGGGAGCAAGATTGAGTGAGTACAGGAGTGAAATGGAATGGGTGGGTCCGGGAGTGTGAAAGTGGGACTGTGTGGGGGAGTGAGAGTGAGTGAGTGCATGTATGTGCGTATGAGAGCATGAGGGTGTGAAGGTGTGGGAATGGGTGTGTCTGCTAGTTGGGAGGTGCTGGATTGAGGGTGATAGTGCCTCTCGGCTACGTGGGCTCCCATAGGCTGGGGGGGACTTCTTTGGGCATGGGGGTCCCCGGGGTGTACGGCAATGGTGCTGGGGGGCGGCCCCGCTGTGGGGTTCCCTGGGGGGGCTCGCGCCAGGGGGCACGGGCCAGTCTCCGGCCAAGGGGGTGGGGGCGCCGGCCTCATGGCGCCTGGGGCCCAAGGGATGGTGTTTCCCCACTGGAGGGGTGAGGGGTTGGCGGGCCTGGAGGTGTGCCGGCCGCCTGATAGCCTGGTGTCCCTCAGCCGTCCCTCCGGGGGCGGATGCCTGGCTTTCCTGGTGATTGTTGAACTCGAGCATTTGTGCCCTGTGGGGGTTGGTGGCGCTGCTTTTCCTGCTTGGGGCTTCTGCGGGTGGGGGGGGGTTGCTGCGACCGGACCCCTCTTCGCATGTTTCCTGAAAAACCACTCACATGCACACACTTATTTTGTGCACACTCTCATATACACGTACATGGACGAACACGCACAAATGTCTCCCCTTTAACAGGTGCGGATACCATCCTCTTTGGTAGAAGTAGTTTGTCTTCTGTTTGTTTTAGTTGTTGGTTTGTTTGTCTTTTTTGTCTGTTCCTCTCCCTTTTCTTTCCCCCTCCACACACTTCCTTTCCCCATTCCCCATCCGGTCGGGTCCTTCATGGGTAAAATAATTTAAATAAAGTATTAAAAGTTATTATGGGAGGAGTTTAAAACAATATACAGTACATAGCTGTACTGTATACAGCTCCTTTTGGCAAAGTAAATCTGTTTTGGTGCAATAAGGGTAACAGATTTCTGTTCTGCTTACCTAGCTTCCTGACAGGACAATGGGGGGAAAAAAACAACATTGTGGGATGTATAAACACGACTGATTTACCAGCAAAATGACCATATGACCTTAAACTAGTGGTGTTGGATGATTAAAATTTTTAATGGCGATTAAGCTTTTGGAATGCTGAGTTAATCACGATTAATAATGCGTTAATCGCGTGTTTTTCCATACAGATACAGTGTACCTTAAGTCGGTAATTTTTTAAGTTTGTCTTACTGTTATGAACATGGGATTGGACAAATATGCTTGCTGTCTTCACCTGGAGGTTTATTAAAGCTCTCAACATATCCAAAATGACAAAGACTATCCAGAATATTCTCCAGAAAATTCTCAAAAGTAGACTGCATGTGCAAACAACGGAATGCCAGGGCTCATTAATGTCACTGCAACACAATTCAGCATCCAACTAGCCAGCAGCTACAAATGGAGCTTCCGCTTTCTCCCATAGCAAACATCCACAACTTTTAAGCAGATCAAAACAAAACCATGGACCTTGTGTGTCACAACAGACCCAATTTCTCTTTTAGCAGAAAAACTGCAAACATAAAACAAACACCTATCTCGCCCATGATGACACCCCACCGTGCTGCAAAAATGGCGGAGGAGTGAATGGACATTACGAACACAGTTTGAGAATTTTTTTAGACTGGTACTCGCCAACAGTTGGACTCAAAGCTATGAGGATGAAAACAGGCAAATTTCTGTCCGTGTCAGCTGCTGGAGGTCAGCTACAACCTAGCATGTAGCTACTAGCCAGCTTCCACAGAAGAAGAACAACTCAACATCCAGGCGAAGTTTTGGAGGAGTCTGTGACAATTATCCATGTGAGAGCTCCAACTGATAACATTGTAAACTTAAACATAACAGCACTTTGGGGATTCCCATGGCTGTAATCCAGCTTGTTTTACTTTGCAATGTCTGCATGGCGCGCACAGTGTCTGTGGCCAGAGTGGCTTTGGTATGGAGAGCCGCGAAGCCAAAAAGTACTGTTTGCACTTTCTGCCTTTAACTGATCACAAAATTTGTCACCGTTAACGGGGGCAAAGTGTTAATTGGCGATTAACACAATAACGCCAACACCAACACCATTATCATAAATGGCCTTATAAAAGAATGTGTGCAGAGAGGCATCATCCAGTCTGCCTGACGAGAGAGCAAGAGAAGAACGAAGAACATTCTGAACTGTTCAGATTTGTTTCTCCCATATGCCTCCTGTATGGCTTGCATGTGGAGCATTCAGTACAATGTCACATTGCTTTTCAGCCAGGAATGTGGTGAGACGACCGTTATCGACTTGTTTTAAAGCTCCATTCAGTTCATTTTTGGCGCCAACAAAATTTGTACCTTGGTCACAATGGATTTGATGCACAGCTCCTCTTAAGGCAATGAAACAATGCAAGCTGTTAATGAAAGCATTTGTTGATATGTAGTCTTAACATTTCAGTGTGAATTGCTCAACAACTGAGGCATGTAAAAAGCAGTCCATAATGTTTGTGCACTCTGCGCCCTCCTTTGGTAGGAAATCAACCAAAGCAGTCCATTTCACAATAGGTGAACAGTGGGGATGGATTGACTCATTCTGATGATAAGTCTGCCATTTGTTGCTCTTCTGCAAATCTTCTAAGCTTTTGACATGTGACACATTGATGCACATGTGCTGCAACAGTTCTGTTGATTCCTGAGCTCCAGAATCCATTTGAGCTAATCTCATTGATAGTAAGACCTTTGCCTTGATGTTTGATTTGAAGAGTTCATTTGTAAAAAAAACAGATTAGTTCAGTTGTTTTAATAATGAGAAAAACAACTTTTCATTTGTTGGTTTATATGTGTTAGTATTTCCAATTCAGTTTCTAAGACATGGTCACTTGAAATATGAGTATCTCAGACATAATAAAGCCAAAAATTGAACATCAACTCATTGTTATTTTTTGGCAATTTTTGAGTACTTCTTGCTGCAAAAACAGATAAGTCCACAACACATACTTTTGCAAAAATAGACATGTCCCAAAAATCATGCTAGTTTGTCTGGTGAACGCATCACTGGTTCATCTGCTTCATCAAAATTATCCATATTTGACACAAAATGCAACAAAATTGTAAAAAAAAAAAAAAAAAATGGCAGGGAAATCACACAAAGCAAGCAGACCCAAGTAGGGGGTCTCTGCAGAACACTGCTGCAGCAGATAGACATGATTGGCTGGTCTCAGCAGCTAGACATGTGATTAGCTGATCCTCGCTGCACCATTGAGTCACGTCATACAAATACCAAGCGCTGAACTTCTATATGTAGGTAATGTGAACAGTTGTTTGTTGTACAGAGGGAAATTTTCTTGGAAGTGGCATTTATCGGTTTTTGCTCTTCATTTTTTCATGATAATGAGCTATTATCATCCTGGTTATGTGATTATCCTTTGGAAGTATCATTGGATGTCTCTATGAGGTAGGAGTGTGGAGTTTTTCAGTCTTCCTCCCACCTTGAGGATTCCATCTCCATCAAGAAAAGCATCCAACTGATAAAGTCTGCTCTGCGATGACAGTCGTTTTCCCTTACTGAGCAACCCTAGTTGCTCTGCATACACTTGTCTTTGTAAGTCCTTTATGATGGCAAACTTTGCCTCGTCTCGCTCCTGTACAGAGTTGTGATCTGTTGATTTGATTATTTTTGGAATGGCGAACGAGGTGTGCAACAGCTTGTGTGGCTTTGTACCATGAAGAAAACCTTGACAAGCGACCTGTCAGACTTACTTTCTTTTGTTGCTTGTACATTTAGTGTCTGAACCACCTTTACTTCAGGATCGCCTACTGTAATGTCTGTGATGACCTCTGCAGCTGGAGGTAACTCCTTCTCCCATAGAAATTGTGGTCCTGTAAACCAGTTTGAAGTGCTAAACTTATTTGCACTTGAACCTCTTGAAGCAACGTCTGCAGGGTTTTCATCAGTAGAAACATATCTCCACTGTTGGGGAGATGAGCTGAGTTGTATCTTCTGTATTCTGTTAGACACAAAGCGACGTGCCTCGTTGTTGATATACCCCAAAACTACTTTAGACTGTATCCAGAAGTATCCCTCAGATCGAGCTCCTCTTTTAGTGTGTTGCTTGCCGTGACTGAGTCAACTGCAGCTCTAAACTCTAAACTAGGTATCATTGTAACTTCAATGGGAGCTACTCTGGACTTTGCGATTACAAGAGCACAGTGAACCTTATCATCTTCACTTACATGCCTTAGGTACGAACACTGGCTGTAACCAAATGTACTTGCGTCTGAGAAGTGGTGTAGCTTTCTTCTCAAGATGATTCCAAAGTCAGCTGGTTTATAACAGCGAGGTATGTGCATTTTTTCCAAGTCTGCAAGGTCACCTTTCCAGCATTCCCAAACCTCTTCTGCCTCACCCCTTTCTATGATCTCGTCCATGAACTTTACATACTGCTTCTTGCTGTTTTCATCCTTTAGCAGTTTTCTCTTGAGATGATTTAATCAAACAATAGCATTTTGCTTGTTGTCAGGGAGGTAAGGTCTCTGTTTAAAGGGGAGTGGCATTTTATAATGGCCATTTGAGTTCTTTTTTTTTTTTTTTTTTATTACTTATTTTGTACCCATAGGTAGATTTGTTTTGCAGTCTGGTGACAAGCCACCAGCTGCCGGTCGCTGCATGCGCAAGCACCCCGTGTCCCTAACCTGCATGTTTTTGGTATGTGGGAGGAAACCGGAGAAATCCCGGAGTAAACCCACGCAACACGGGGAGAACATGCAAACTCCACACAGATCACTGTTGGTCGGGGCAGGGATCGAACCCACGATCTCACGATCCCCGCGATCCCCTGGCCGAGGGTAAACTGTGCTGCCACAGTGCTAACCACTGCGCCACTGTGCAGCCCCACGAATGAATGCCTTCTTCCAAGATGTTGAGAAAGAGGATGTCATCTTGAGACACAGTCTTAGTGTCTTTACTGTTGTCCTGAAAGTCAGACTTAAGAACCTTCAGAATGTCCGAAGGAGTTGCTGGGGGAAGCTCTCGGACAGCAACTCTGTGACACATGTTGGTGATGCTTGATGACTCAGGATTAGATGATGAACAATCAATAATGCTCCAACCAAGAGCCATGTGTTATGTCTGGGAATGTTGTAAGTGACATATTATTCAGCCCAGGAAACACACACGCAGGCTCAGGCAGATAAGATAAGATAAGATAAGCCTTTATTAGTCCCACAACGGGGAAATTCCAGGATTGCAACAGCACAGGGATAGCAACACTCAGAGCAACAATCAGAAGGCAAGAAAAAAAACAAGCAAGCAAGAGCAGCTAATATACATATGTACATATTACTATAAAATATATATATACACACACACACACACAGACACACAGTGCAGATCATTGTAGCTGGATGGAATAAATATATGAATATATGAACACACAGTGCAGAGCATTGTAGCTAGATGGAATAAATATGTAAATATATAAACACCCACAGTACGGAGCATTGCAGCTAGGTGGAATAAATATGCAAGTATATAAACACACACAGTGCGGAGCAATGTAGCTAGATGGAATAATATGTAGATATATAAAAACACAGTGCGGAGCATTGTAGCTAGATGGAATAAATATATAGATATATAAATATAAACACACCCAGTGCTGAGCATTGTAGCTAGATGGAATAAATATATAGATATATAAATATAAACACACCCAGTGCAGAGCATTGTAGCTAGATGGAATAAATATGTAAATATATAAACACACACAGTGCAGAGCATTGTTGCTAGGTGGGATGAAACAGCATAACCGTCTATTTAGTTATCCTACATGGTATGATTATGTGCCCATACATATTCTCACCCTCCATAGCGACCGGTATGTTCCTAGTTGTATGCCGGAGAGGACCATTGTGTAAGTCTATTGCATCTTTTGCATTCCAAAAAAAAAAAAACTATTAGTTTGTTACGTCTTTTTGCTATCTCTGCGAGCAGCCCTGCTTAGGTTGTACAGTCTGACAGCCGTTGGTAGGAAGGACCTACGAAACCTCTCGGTTGTGCACCTGGGATGATGTAGTCTGCTGCTAAATGAGCTCCTCAGTGCATCCAGTATGTCCTGCATAGGGTGGAACTCGGACTCCAGCAGAGATGACAGTTTAGCCACCGTCCTTCTCTCTCCTATCTCCTCCATCGGATCAAGGCGTTGCCCCAGGACAGAGCTAGCTTTCTTAATCAGTTTGTTCAGTCTCTTCCTATCGGCTGCAGTAATGCAGATTTGAAAGCTTTATTGTTAACCAATGTGATGTGTATGGTTGCGTGTGTGAGAGATGAGGATGTATTGTGGGTGGAGGATGCAGGTCAGGACAGAGCAGCACGCCGTGCAGCCAGACAACCCTATGGGTGAGAGGAGAACAGGGGCTAGCTGGGCAAACCACACAGGAGAGTGACAAGGTTGTGTGCTTACTTGTAGTAATTATGGTGGCTGGCGTTGGCAAGGTCCCGAGCCTGGGGGACAGCGTCCTGCTGTGCGTCTGAGGAGAAGCGGCGAGGCAGAGGAGCAGCGAGGCGAGGGAGAGAGTGTCCGCCGCCGGGAAATCCACCTGTGCACAGGGGAAGGCTGACAGGAAAACAGGTGAGACAATAACTGACAGCTTACTTGTCGCGAAGAGGAAACAGCAGGCCTGGAGGGAAGGAAACTGCTGAAGGTTCCAGTACGCAGGGAGACAGACGGCTCCAGGCTGCAGCTCAGGGTGAGGTGGAATAAGTAGCTGCGCACTAACGAGATGCAGGTGTGCACGCAGCTGAGGTGGATGCCTGTGAGCGGCGAGTGATGACAGTACTCCCCCCCCCCCACCAGCGCCTCCTGGCGCTGGCTTACCTGGGTGCGTCCAATGAAACTCCGCGATGAGGTCCTGATCCAACACCCACGAAGAGCGTACCCAGGATCTCCACTCTGGACCATAACCTTCCCAATCCACCAGATATTGCAGCCCACGACCTCGGCGCCGGGAGTCCAAGATGGCAGTAACACCCCACGCTGGGTCACCGTCGATCATCCTAGGTGCAGGAGGAGACCTAGGAGGGGGGCAGAGTGGATTGGAAAGGACGGGTTTGATCTTAGATACATGGAAGGTGGGACACACACGTAGGGAGGGGGGGAGGGCCAAATTCACAGCCACCGGATTGATAATCTTTGAAACCACGAAGGGGCCGAGGAATCGCAGCGCCAGCTTCCTCTTCTCCGCCTTAAGGTTAATATCCTGGGAAGAAAGCCAAACCCACTGACCCACCTGGTAGACAGGAGCCGGTCTTCTGTGGCGATTGGCGGTGGAACTGTTGCGCGCCGCTGTGCGTAAAAGCGCGTTCCTTGTCTTGGTCCACACACTCCGACAGCGCCTCATGTGTGCCTGGACCGATGGGACAGCTAACTCACCCTCCTGCTCGGGAAACACGGGGTGATCGTACCCCAAGGACGCTTCGAAGGGCGACACACCAGTAGCAGAGGATCGGGCCGAGTTATGGGCGTATTCCACCCAGGTCAGGTAGGAGCTCCAGGATGATGGATTCGAGGATGTCACGCAGCGCAGGGCGGCCTCCAACTCCTGGTTAGTGCGCTCGCATTGCCCGTTAGACTGGGGGTGGTGACCAGAGGAGAGACTAACCGTGGCCCCCAAAGCGTTGCAAAAGCACCTCCAAACCTGAGAGACAAACTGCGGACCCCGGTCCGAGACCACATCCAGCGGGATCCCATGCAGCCTGACGACATGTTGGACCAGGAGGTCGGCCGTCTCACGTGCCGAAGGGAGACCCTGAAGAGACACAAAATGGGCGGCCTTGGAAAATCTGTCCACAATTGTCAGGACCGTGTCAAAGGTGTTAGAGACAGGGAGACCGGTGACGAAGTCTAGGGCGATGTGTGACCAGGGCCTGCCCGGGACTGGCAAGGGCTGGAGTAGACCCGCAGGTGGAGAGTTTTGGGATTTGCCGGTAGCGCACTGGGGACAGGCCCGGACATAATTGGTGACGTCCTTTTGGAGACCCGGCCACCAGAATGAGCGTTGCAGCAAACTCACCAGGCGGGTGATGCCAGGGTGGCAGGCGAGCTTGGAGGTATGGGCCCAGTGGATCACTTCTCCTCGAACCACCGAAGGAACGAAAAGCCTCCCCTCTGGCCCTCCTCCAGGATCCGGCTCCGTCTCCTGAGCCCTAAGAATCTTGTCCTTGATGGACCAGGAAATCGCCCCCATGACGCACGAGCTGGGCAGGATGGTGTGTTCAGACTCCTCCGGGTTCTCAGGGGCGAACTGTCTGGATAGGGCGTCGGGCAACCCATTCTTCGAGCCTGGACGGTAGGTGATGGAGAAAAATAGAGACCAGCACGCCTGGTGGGCATTCAGGCGCCTCGCTGACCTCAAGTACTCGAGGTTCTTATTGTCCGTCCAGACCACAAAAGGCTGGGCTGCCCCCTCTAACCAGTGGCGCCACTCCTGCAGCGCGAGCTTGAGAGCGAGGAGCTCCCTGTCGCCGATGTCATAATTGCGCTTCGCCGCCGATAACCGCCGGGAAAAGAAGGTGCAGGGCCGCTTGACACCATCCACCGGCGAGCACTGGGAGAGCACCGCCCCCACCCCCGTGTCGGACGCGTCGACCTCCACCAGACACTGCAGCACGGGATCGACCTGGGTCAGGACCCGGGAGGACGAGAACTCCGCCTGGAGAGTCTTGAAGGCAGTGGCCGCTTCCTCTGACCACTGGAAGGGCACCTTCGATGACATGAGGCGGGTCAGGGGGGTGACAATGGCGCCGAAGTTTGGGATGAAGCGCCGGTAGAAGTTAGCGAACCCAATAAACTGCTGCACCTGCTTCCTGGAGGTAGGCATGGGCCACTCGACCACCGCTTTAACCTTAGCGGGGTCGGGGAGGATCTGGTTGTGTGAGATAACGAACCCCAGGAAAGAGGTGGTCCGGGTGTAGAACTCCCACTTCTCTGCTTTGATGTACAGGTGATTCTCCAGCAGCTTTGCAGAACCTGCCTCACATGGACCTGGTGCTCCTCCCGTGATTTAGAGAAGAAGAGTATGTCATCAAGATATACAAAGACAAATACACCCAGGAAGTCCCGAAGAACGTCGTTTATGAGACGCTGGAAAACGGCAGGTGCGTTGGTGAGCCCGAACGGCATCACAAGATATTCGAAGTGGCCGCTGGGCGTCCTAAAGGCCGTCTTCCATTCGTCTCCCTCCCGGATCCTAACGAGATGGTAAGCGCTGCGGAGGTCAAGCTTGGTGAACCAGGTCGCCCCCTGGAGGGAGTGGAAGGCGGTGTCCATAAGCGTTAATGTGTAGCGGTCCTCGATGGTGATGTCGTTCAGCGCTCTGAAGTCGATACAGGAGCGTAGGGACCCATCCTTCTTTGCCACGAAGAAGAAGCCCGCGCCAAGCGGGGACGAAGAGGGGCGGATGATCCCATCGCTGAGCAACTCCTTGATATAGGTGTCCATCGCCTCGCGTTCTGGCGCAGAGAGACTGTACAGGTGGCCAGATGGCAGAGGGGCCCCTGGGCAGAGGTTAATCGCACAGTCATATGGCTGGTGAGGGGGAAGGGACAAGGCTCTGGACTTGCTGAACGCTACCCCCAAGTCGTGGAACTCCTGCGGCACTAGAGTGAAGTCCGGGGGCTCGGAGACCGGCGCCGGCGGAGGGGAGGACGGAGCACAAGCCGCTGACTGGAGGCAGGTGCCCAGACAGAAGGTGCTCCAGGACAGGACACTGCCGGTTCTCCAATCCAGGACAGGGTTATGCAGCCGCAGCCAGGGGTAACCCAGAATGACACGGTCCGACGAGGAGGGCAAGACATAAAGGGTCAGATCTTCCCGGTGGTTGCCGGAGATGATGATGGGGACTGGCTTAGTGCAATGCGTCACTGTTCCCAGGGGAGAGTGAGAGAGAGTGACCAAGTTTAGTGGGGTAGACAGGGTATGCCCAAACGGGTTGCCAGGCTTCTAGAGATGAAACTCTGCTCTGCCCCAGAATCCACCAGTGCGTGTGTGAAAGGCCCGGTGGAGTTGTTGCAGAAACGTATAGGCAATGTACATGATGATAGGGGATTTGGCCGGATAGAGTCTGCAAGGCCCCCTACAGTGACTCGCGGACCTCCCCGTTTGGCTTAACCGGGCACAGCTCCACGGGATGCTGGTCATCTCCGCAATACATGCAGAGACCCCATTCCCGCCGGCGTTGTCTCTCCGCAAGAGGGATCCTAGTGCGCCCGATCGCCATGGCCTCTGGTTCATCGGCGGACTCCGGAGCCGGTAACGCCAGGGGGCGAGACTGAGTTGGGCAGGTGGAAGCTCCGCGCGAGCGGCTGACAGACTTCCGCTCCGCGGCTCGCTCATGTAGCCTGTTGTCCAGGCTAATGGTGAGCGAGATCAGCTCGGAGAGCCGCCCTGGGAGATCCCGACTGGCTAGCTCATCCCTCAGACCGGAACTGAGGCTACGGAGGAAGATACTGCAGAGAGAAGCCTCTCCCCAGCCCACCTCCTCCGCTGCCACCCGGAAGTCGACAGCGTATTCTGCCGCTGACCGGCCTCCCTGTTGGAGACTAAGAAGCCGATCAGCGAGGACGCTGTCATGACGCGAGTGGTCAAAGACCTCTAAAAAGTCCCGCACGAACCGGTCATAAGAGAGGTTTGCGTAGCTGGGCTTCGTCATTACGGCGTAAGCCCAAACTAACGCTCGCCCCTCCAGGAGATTAGCCATGTATCCGATTCGGCTATGGTCTGAGGGAAAATCCCCGGGAAAGCGCAGAAACACCAACTCACACTGCAGGATAAACCCCCTCGCTCCACCGAGTTTCCCATTGAAGCGAGCGGGGGTTGGAATGGGTGTGAGACAGGTTGGCATTCCCGAGGCAGGCTGGCCAGCCGGGGGAGGCGACCGGAGCCGAAGCACCGAGAGGACCCGGAAGGAAGGCTCGCGGAGGATCCAGACGGTCTAACCGGTTAGTAATTGTGGTTAACTGGTTAAGAATAACCTGTTGTTGGTGAGCTAACATATCCACCCGAGCCTCAAGGGTGGAAAAGTGGCGTGCGAGCCCGCTGTCCGCTGGGCCGCTTTGCTGGAGCCGTACTGACATATTATTCGGCCCAGGAAACACGCATGCAGGCTCAGGCAGATTTGAAAGCTTTATTGTTAACCACTGTGATGTGTATGGATACGTGTGTGAGAGATGAGGATGTATTATGGGTGGAGGATGCAGGTCAGGACAGAGCAGCACGCCGTGCAGCCAGACAACCCTATGGGCGAGAGGAGAACAGGGGTTAGCTGGGCAAACCACACAGGAGAGTGACAAGGTTGTGTGCTTACTTGTAGTAATTGTGGTGGCTGGTGTTGGCAAGGTCCCGAGCCTGGGGGACAACGTCCTGCTGTGCTCCGAGGAGAAGCGGCGAGGCAGAGGAGCGGCAAGGCGAGGGAGAGAGTGTCCGCCGCCAGGAAATCCACCTGTGCACAGGGGAAGGCTGACAGGAAAACAGGTGAGACAATAACTGACAGCTTACTTGTCGCAAAGAGGAAACAGCAGGCCTGGAGGGAAGGAAACTGCTGAAGGTTCCAGTACGCAGGGAGACAGACGGCTCCAGGCTGCAGCTCAGGGTGAGGTGGAATAAGTAGCTGCACACTAACGAGATGCAGGTGTGCGCGCAGCTGAGGTGGATGCCTGTGAGCGGTGAGTGATGACAGTAAGGAACCAACAGAGAGCGTCTTGCTGGGAATACAAACTTTATTACAAAGAGAGCTTAATGGTGGTACAGAGTAACGTTGGTTGGGAGGCCGAGTGCCAAAGGAAGGGCAGAAAGAGAGTGTAAAATGGCCGGCCATCCCTTACATTTATATATTCCGCATGATGATGTCATTGAGCGGCCATGTCATCACGCTGACACTGACCAGACCTGTGGTTTTAGACCCCCCCCCCCATCCTTGGAAAAGCAAAAAAACACTATCACTTTACCCTCTCCAATTTGGTAATTGTAAAAACCCAGAACTAGCTAGAGCCAGTGGGTGGACTACCGCGTGGCCTAGTGTGGCTGAGTGGTTTATTATGCCACTTCTGTTGGCAGCCACACCTCTAGCCAAACACAGCCCTCTTTTATATTGAAGAAGGCAGTTCAGTTCAAGGGGCCTTGAGGCGAGCCCATGGTGGACGCTTCCCTGGTGGACGGTCCCCTGGAGGCACCAATTGCAGCGGACCTGGGCACCATCCCGCTGGAGCCATGCTTGCTTGTCAGCAACATCCCAGCCAGGATCCCGCACTAGCTGAGTTGGCTTCAATGCTGCAGCTTGATCCACGGCAGCTGCTCTTACCTTCCACAGACAGCTGGCTTGCCATCTTGAACCATCAGCCATCTGGACGGCGGCTGGTCTCAGCTGTGCGGCAATCTTCATGGGTGTCAGTGGTGGTGATGTTGTTGACGCCGACTGTGGGTCCGGGCATTCAGACCCGACCCTAGTCCATCACTGTGAGTAGTGCTCTGTTTGGCTGCACTCGGCGTCGTGGTTGTGATGGTGTGATTCTCACATCTGCTGTGGGGCATCCACCAGGTTGTGGTGATTCTGCTGTATCCTGTTGGGTCACAGACTCTTCATCCTGCAGCTCAGTGGTGTCCCTTGGAGGTTGATGCTGGGCATGGATTCGAAAGCAGTCCGGTAGCTCTACTGCGTTTCATTGGATCACAAACCCTTCATCCTGCAGCTCAGCAGTGGCTCCTCGAGGCTGATGCCGGGCGTGGATTCAGAAGGAGTCCGGTCTCTTCTCCCCCTCTCCTAGGAAGTCTGTTCATGCCGATGTGTTGCTGTCGCCGTTGGTAGAACCTGCATCGGGTTGTTATGTCCCGGGGTTCCCAATAGATGTGGGGTCCCTCTCCTGCAGCTCTGCAGTGGTTCCCTGAAACTTATGCTGGGCGAGGGATCTGAGGCGAGTCTGGTTACTGCCCCTTCTCCGGGCAGGAACACGCTCTGGATTGGCATTGCTCTGTTGGGTCCTGCTGGGCTGTGAACTCTCCATCCTGCAGCACTGCAGCAACTCCTGGAGGCTGATACCGGGAGAGGATGTGAGATGAGTCTGGCTTCTGCCCCCTCTCTCCTGGTGCTGATTGTGGTTGCGGCGAAGTGTTGTTGTCGCCAGTGACAGAATGCGCACCGGGTTGTCATTGTTCACTGGGGTCCCCTTTGGCCACGGACTCCCTCTCCTGTAGCTCTGCGGTGGCTCCGTGAGGCTTATGCCAGGCGAGGATTGGAGGCGAGTCCAGTTTATGCCCTCTTTCTGTGTGTTGGCATCGTTGCCCCTTGGCCGGGCAGGAGCATACTCTTTCTCGGTGTGTTGGGGAGCCACAGTTGCCACATGGGAAGTGCCTCGTAGTGTTCCTCCAATCTGTGGTGTTTACCTCGGCCTCTTCTGCCGTATCACCGGGCCCTTCTGTGGTTACCACATGTGCTAGCAGTATCTGGCTAGGCTGCTTGGCTAACTGGTCCCGCACCATCTCAACCGCCAACAAACCGAATTTGCACGTGCTAGCTAGGTGGTGAAGGTCCACGACGAATTGTTGTGTTGTTAGCATTTACCTTAGCCACTTATTGTTCATGCCTTCTGCTAGCTTGTCACGGATTAGCTCGTCTTCTAAGGGCCTGAAGGTGCTCATGCTCGCTAACACTCGGCGCGCCATGGCATAACATTGAGTTGACTCACCCACATGTTGTTTGCGGCGGAAGAAGATGATTCTTTGGGCCGTAACGTTGGTTGTGTCGTTGTCATATTTCTCTGTCAGTAAGGGCTTTATCCTCAGCTTTGTGTGGGTCATCCTCATTGCCATTTGTTATGTCTGGGAATGTTGTAAGGAACCAACAGAGAGCATCTTGCTGGGAACACAAACTTTATTACAAAGAGAGCTTAATGGTGGTACAAAGTAATATCGGTTGGAAAGCTGAGTGCCGAAGGAAGGGCAGAAAGAGAGTGTAAAATGGCCGTCCCTTACATTTATACGTTCGGCATGATGACATCGCAGAGCGGCCATGTTGTCACACCGACACTGACCAGCCCTGTGGTTTTAGAACACCACACCGTGTAAACTGCATATAGCTCATCATCTCCTTCCAAGATTACATTCCGTGGAGCCAGTGCCCTTGAGCAGTTGTAACCTATCAAGAGGTCAACTTCCCATTCTAGCTGTGGTGGAATTTCATCTGCAATTGTGTTGAGATGACTCCAATGCCTCGCCGTTTCACAGGTAGGAATGTTTGTTCGATTCACTGGAATGCAGTCTTTGGTGTAAGCCGGAGGGAGATGAATGAGAACTGTTGAGTTGTAGCCACTCACTGTGAGACCTGACACCTTTTCACTTTGTATTAATTCATCCTTTCTGATCATAGAAGTTAGCTTTAATCTGACAGGATGTGCTTTGATTTACAAGTCACTGCTAACATATTTATCAATGAAGACTGCATCACTTTGAGTGTCAAGCAGGGTGTAAAACAAGTTTTCAATACCTGGCTTGTTGACTGAAAAAATCCATACTGGTACAATCATTGAAGTGTTGCTGGATGCCTCCTCAGTATCAATATTGAGAGACAGTGTGGTTGCTGCTTCATCTGCAGTGTTTTGAGGTGAGACAACAGCTTCTTTGACTTTGCTGTAGCTGTTGTCATGAAGACAGGTTGGATGTCGCCCTTTACAGATGTCACGTGGATGTGACAGCAGTCTTTTGCATTGTGGCCTGACTTCAAGCAGCCATAACACAGTTTCTTTTCCTTTACATATTTTCTTCTTTCATCCAAGATTTTCTTTTTGAACTCAGGACAGGAGGGCAGGCGATGTTTAATATCTTGGCAGAAAATGCAAGGTGACTTTAACTGTCTCTGACATTGCTTGTCTATCTGTTTCCTTTACTGTCTGTGTGTGAACAACACTGGATTTTTTCTTCTTGTCTTGAACATAGCATCTCCCTGTAGGTAACTCTGTTGAGCAAAGAGCCTGGTAAGAGGTAACAGGATTGCAGGCAATTTCTGCTTCCATTATTATCATTATCATGTTCTCCACCTCCATTGTTGAAGCAGCTGCCCAGAGCTGCAGCCACAGGGTTGTCGGTGCATCTCGTGGTGGCAACCCTCGAACCAAGTGGTGGACACCAGTGGTGAGGGGGGCCATTAAGCTGAAGGAGGAGTCCTATCGAGCTTGGTTGACTTGTGGGACTCTCGAAGCAGCTGAGGTGTACCAGCTGGCCAAGCAGAGTGCAGCTTAGGTGGTTCTTGAAGCAAAAACTCGGGTGTGGGAGGAGTTTGGTGAGGCCATGAAACAAGACTTTTGGCCAGCCTCGAAGGGATTCTGGCAAACTGTCCGGCGACTAAGGAGGGGGAAGCAGCTCCCTGTCCACACTGTGTATGGTGCAGATGGGGTGCTGCTGACTTCGACTGGGGATATCGTTGGGCAGTGGAAGGAATAATTCAAGGATCTCGTCAATCCCACTGACATCCCTTCCACAGAAGAAGCAGGGCTTGTCGACGAGGGGGATGACTCGCCCATTACAGGGGCTGAGGTCGTCGAAGTGATTAAAAAAAAAACTCTTGGGTAGCTGGGCCCTTGAGTAGACGAGATTCACCCTGAGTATCTTAAGGCCCTGGATATTGTAGGGCTGTCATGGTTGACATGCCTCTGCAACATTGCGTGGAGGTCAGGGAAAGTGCCTTTGGCATGGCAAACCGGGGTGGTGGCTCCTCTCTTCAAGTAGGGGGACTGGAGGGTGTGTTCCAACTTTAGAGGGTTCACACTCGTCAGCCTCCCTGGGAAGTTCTATGCCACGGTACTGGAGAGGAGAGTCCGGCTGTTGATTGAACCTCAGATTCAGGAGGAGCAATGTGGTTTTCGTCTTGGCTGTGGCACATTGGACCAGCTCTTTACCCTCTCAAGAATCCTCGACGGTTCATGGGAGTTTGCCCAACCAGTTTACATGTGTTTTGTGGACTTGAGAAAGTATTTGACAGTGTTCCTCTTGTTTTTTTTGTGGGATCTGCTTTGGAAGTATGGGGTATCGGGCTTGTTGTTACGAGCTATCCGGTCCCTATATGACCATTGTGAGATTTTGGTTTGTTTTGCCAACACTCGGTCAGACTCATTCCCAGTGAGAGTTGGACTCCACCAGGGCTGCCCTTTGTCACCAATCCTGTTCATAATTTTTATGGACAGGATTTGTAGGTGCAGCCAGGGAATGGAGGGTGTCATACTTGGTGACCACATGATCTCATCTCTGCTGTTTGCAGATGATGTTGTCCTGTTGGCTTCATCCAGCAATGACCTACAGGTCTTACTGGGATGGTTTGCTGCTGAATGTGAAGCGGCTGGGATGAGAATCAGCACCTCCAATTTGGGGTCCATGGTCTCCAGCCAGAAAAGTCGATTGTCCTCTCTGGGTTGGGGACAAGCTTCTGCCCCAAGTGTTGGAGTTTAAGTATCTTGGGGTCTTATTGATAAGTGAGGGGAGAATGGAGTGAGAGATTGACAGACAGATCGGAGCAACATCTGCGGTGATGCAGACATTGTACCGGTCTGTCGTGGTGAAGAGGGAGCTGAACTGTAAGGCAAAGCTGTTGATTTACCGGTCAATCTACATTCCTACCCTCACCTTTGGTCATGAACTTTGGGTAATGATCAAAAGAATGAGATCGTGGATACAAGGGGCTGAAATGAGCTTTCTCCGTAGGATTGCTGGACTCACCTTTAGAGATAGGGTGAGGAGCTCAGTCATCCGGGAGAGGCTTAGAGAAGAACCGCTGCTCCTCCATATTGAAAGGAGCCAGCTGAGGTGGTATAAGCATCTGATCAGGATGCCTCCTGGATGCCTCCCACTTGAGATGTTTTGGGACATCCCACTGGGAGGAGACCCCGGGGCAGACCCTGGACTCGCTGGAGAGACTATATCTGGTTTGGGAACACCTTGGTATCCTGTCTTCTTAGCATTAGCTAAAGCTAATGCTAAGAAGGCACTCGGGGTACTGCACAATGCGATTAGTGAAATCCAAACTTCACACCCGGACAGTTTTGTGGTGGTTGCGGGGGATTTTAACCACACCAGCCTAAAGACTGTGCTCCCCAAGTTTAAACAATGTGTAGACTTTAAGACCAGAGGAGAGAATATGTTGGACTTAGTGTACACAAACACAGATGCATATAAGGCGATACCCTGCCCCCATCTTGGCCTTTCTGATCACATGTCCGTGATGCTGCTGCCTGCCTACAAACCTTTATTGAAGCGCAGCAAGCCAGCAGTGAAACAAATTAGAATTTGGCCAGAGAGTGCAACCTGTGCTCTGAAAGACTGTTTTCTGCACACAGACTGGGAGGTCTTCAAAATAGCAGCCTCCCAGGAAGACAAGACAGATGTGGAGGAGTATGCTGATACAGTCACCAGCTACATCACGAAGTGCACAGAGAATGTCACTACAGTGAAGACCATCACTATGTGGGGTAACCATAAGCCCTGGATGACTGCAGAGGTGCGCTCGCTGCTTACAGCCAGAGATGCAGCCTTCAGAGCGAAGGACTGGATCGCCCTCCACTCAGCCAGGTCTGCGCTCTCAAAGCGAATTAAGGCGGCAAAGCGCGCCTATGCGGAGAAAATCCAGGGACACCTCTGTGACACTAGGAACACCAAGCAGATGTGGCAGGGAGTTCGGACACTGACGGGCTATAAGTCTAGGCAGGGGGTCGATGATGACGACGCTTCGCTTCCAGACAGGCTTAACGACTTCTTTGCACATTTTGAAGCATCAAACTCGACAATCAGAGGGAGGGCTGGCTCACCCCCACCATCGGTCGGACCAGCTTTTACCATCAACACAGCGGACACACGGAGGACCCTAACCAGAGTCAACCCACGCAAAGCTGCAGGTCCGGACAACATTCCGGGACGTGTGCTCCGAGACTGCGCGAGCGAGTTGGCGGATGTCCTGACTGACATTTATAACATCTCCCTGAGTCAGGCTATCGTTCCCAGATGCTTCAAGACCTCTATCATTGTACCGGTGGCAAAGAAACCAGTTGTGTCCTGTTTGAATGACTATCGTCCTGTTGCACTGACACCAATTGTGATAAAGTGTTTTGAATGGCTTGTCAAACCACACATTACAGCCTGCCTCCCTGCATCACACGACCCGCTCCAGTTTGCATATCGTTCAAACCGCTCCACGGAGGATGCTATAGTCACCACCCTACACTCTGTCATCACCCACCTGGACCAGAAAGACACCTACGCCAGACTCCTGTACATTGATTTCAGTTCAGCATTCAACACCATTATTCCCCAGAGACTGATGGAGAAATTACTCCTTCTCGGTCTGAACACTGCCACATGTCTCTGGATTCTGGATTTCCTGACTGAGAGACCTCAGTCTGTCCGGGTTGGAAACAACATCTCCAACTCTGTCACGCTGAGCACCGGATCCCCTCAAGGCTGTGTACTCAGTCCACTGTTGTTTACACTTCAAACACATGACTGTGTATCCAGACACGAGGGGAACCAGATTATTAAGTTTGCAGATGACACCACGGTGGTGGGACTTATTCAGAGGGATGAGGAATCAATGTACAGGGTAGAAGTGAGAGACATGGAGGGCTGGTGCAGGGAGAACAATCTGGTGCTCAACGTGGACAAAACGAAGGAGATGATTATCGACTTCCGGCGGTCACAGCCTGAGCACGTCCCCCTCAGCATCGGCGGCCGTTTAGTGGAGAGAGTGGAGAACATCAAGTTCCTCGGAGTGCAGATCTCGCAGGACCTGACCTGGAGCAAGAATTCCTTGGGGATCAGGAAGCGGGCTCAGCAGAGATTGCACTTCTTGAGGAAACTCAAACAGGCCTCTCTCCCCATCTGCGTCCTCAGGACCTTCTACAGAGGTGTGGTGGAGAGTGTTCTGACATACTGCATTGCCACATGGTACTCCAGCTGCAGTATGTCAGACAAAAAAGCCCTGCAGAGGATAGTCAAGGGGGCTGAGAGGGTAATTGGAGTCTCCCTCCCCTCTGCCCAAGAACTTTTTCAGAACCGTTGTAGGAGCAGGGCACTGAACATTGTCAAGGACCGTTCTCACCCTCTGCATAAACACTTTGAACTTCTTCTATCTGGTAAATGATTCCGGAGCATCAGAGGCAGAACCACCAGACTGATCAACAGCTTCCTTCCACAAGCTGTCAGGATGCTGAACAGTTGACCCGGAATCTCTCATACGCACTACTGCACCTACGGACATTTTGTATATTATTTGTATATTATAGTTAGTTAGTTTTTTTTTTCCCCAAGTATGTCTCAGGGATGTATGAATGGATGAGGGGGTGGGGGTGGGGGGTGAAGCTATGTGGGAGTGTGTCTTAAATCATGCTGCTTCTATTTATATGGATGCCGAGAGAAACGCAATTTCATCTTGCCTGCACTACAGTTGTATGCACAGCAATATGACAATAAAGTTTGATTTGATTTGATTTGATTTGGAGAGCTAGAACAGGTGGCTGGGGAGAGGGAAGTCTGGGTTTCTCTGCTTGAACTGTTGCTTCCACGACCCAGACCTACAGAAAAGCGGTAGAAGATGGATGGATGGATAGATGGATGTGTTATATCTGGAAACCCGGGAATAACCATGGATGAGTGAGCTGTGTTGGAACTTGAACTTTATTACATGATGCAGGTTAAATACAATACATGTGAATGAGCCCTTGGCTCCTGGCTGTTCCTATGGAAGAGGGCCGGCAAAAGACATCATAACATGGCTGGCTCCTCCCTTATGTATGTCGGTGTGATGACGGTACCGGCCGACTATGTCATCACGCTGGTCTCTGTTGTAAACCCCTTTACAACATTCATCTCCCCACCTTGGAAAATTTGGCATAAACAATAATTCTCACATTGCTAACTAGGGTAAGCAGATGGGCCGTGCTCAACCCGATGCGGCTGAGTGGATTATTGCCATTCGTTTGCCAGCCGTGCTCCTATCTAAACACTCACTTTTTTTCACAGTCTTCCATGGGGAAGGCAGTTCTGCTGGAGGGGCCTTGTAGTGGACCCGCAGTGGACACACCCCTGGAGATTCCTGACCCCCTGGACCGGAACCAATCTTCACAATTCTGCAGCCCGGGTCCTGCACCGCATCAACTGACTGCTGCGAAGCCTCGCTGTCTGCAGCCACTCGAATGCACTCACTCGAATGCAGCCACTCGAATGTTGTGCCGAACCATCTGTCATTATCATGTTGGACACGGACTCTTCACCCAATGTCCCCGCAGCAGTCTCTGGAGGCCAAAGCTGGTCGTGGGCCCTGAAGACGTCCGGTGTCTCTCCTGTGTCGCTTACCCTTACGGACCCTTCACCTGTCAGCTCAGCCATGGCTCCCGTAGACTGGTGCTGAGTGAGAATACTGAAGCAGTCCGGTTCCTTCTTCTTCTTCTTCTTTTAGATTTGATTGGCGGTTGGCAACCAGTTTACAGGTGCATTACCACCACTGACTTGATTATCATCACTCTATATCTTTATATAAGTTCTTATAAGGAGTGCTGAACAACTCCTTATGTGTGAAAAAAATTATCCATCCCTGGACTGTGTCCAGGAGCTGGGACTTCATCTCGGCAGACTGCTCTCACATACTTCACTCTATATCATCACTCTATATATCTTGGCCGTGGCAACTGCCACTAACATCACTCCACTCTGTATGCTGAATTATCACTCTATACCGCCACATACTTGACGCTATATCGTCACTGCCACATACTTCATTTTATATCCGGTTCTTCTTCTCCCTTGTCTGATGTATGTGGTTGTGCTGTGTCACCATCATTGCAGATAACAGCCGTACCAAGTTGTTGTGTTTCAAGGTTCTCTGTGTGCATGGGCTCCCTCTCCTGCAACTCTGCAGTGGCCCCGTAGACTCCTGCTGGGCGAGGATCTAAGGTGAGTCCAGCCGCTGACCCCCCTCTGGGCAGCGCAGCTCCTCTGCACATGGGACGGTTGGTTTGTTGTTGGCGTTGCCCTTTTCAATCTCATCCTATACTATGTCACTGTCACCAGGGTGTGTTGCATCCCAGCCACCATGGTCTGTCAAACTGAGCTCGTTACTGTCGTGGATGGAGAAGCCCAGTTGGTGAAAAAGGTCACATCATAATATGTTGTCTCCATGTGTGGTCACTTGAAAAACAAAGTCAGTAAATACTCTTGATGCACAGCAGACCGTTAGCGTGATGGTCCCTACGTTGTCAACTCTGTAACCACCATACCCATACAGCACTGCTAGATTCTTGCCAATTTTGTGGTTGGGGAAAAATTTCTTCACTGTAGCCCAATTTAGCATCGACCTCATTGCAGTGGTATCAAGCAGGAGCAGCAAAGTAATGTTGTCCATTTCCACCATGCTGAATGCATACGTCGCGTTCTCAGGTCTTTCTGTGTGGATGGCCGTCATGGGTCGGTGGTTTTGTTTATCTGGTGGGCTCCACGGCACCACAGTTACCACACGTGGGGCCTCCTGAAGTGGTCCTCCAGTCCACGGCATTCGCCTCAAACTCCTTCTCCGTGTCCCCATATTCCATGCCCTCTGCGTTGGTTAGCAGTGTCTGTCCTGGCTGTCGTTGCTGTTGGCGCACACCTACTGTAGCGCTGATGCTAACTTATCTGCTGACTCAAGCTGGAACACTAGCTCAATGGTGTTAGCTAGCATCATGCCGTTTGGCGCCGTTAGCATCTTCGCCCGCAGCCATGAGTTGCTCGTGTGCTCAGCCAATTGGTCCCACACTAATTCGTCTTCTAAAAGTCCAAATCTGCACATGCTAGCTAGGTGATGAAGGTCTGTGATGAATTGCCATGTTGTTTCACCAGTTCTCTATCGCCGTTGGATGAATCTTGTACGCTGCACCAGCACGTTGTTAGGCTCAGCAAAGTAGCTGGCTAATAGTTTTACAGCATCAGCGAATGAGTCCGTTGGTCCTAGCGTGTAGAAAATATGTTGGCCTTCCATGCTCAGACAGTGAATTAACAGAGCTCGCTTTCGTACCTCGTCTAGCTCATCCAGGCCCAGTGCTGATATGTAGGTGGTGAAGGCATAAAAGCAACGTTGCCACGGGATGGGTAGCTCTCCAGAATTTTCCAGAAACAGCTGTGGTGGCCTCACGCACGCTTCTATGGTTTAACTCTCGTTGCCAAATGTTATGTCTGGAAACCCAGGAATGACCACGGACGAGTGAGCTGTGCTGGAACTCGAACTTTATTACATGATGCAGGTTAAATACAATACATGTGAATGAGCCCTCAGCTCCTGGCTGTTCCTATGTGAGAGGGCCGGCAAGAGACCATAACATGGCTGGCTCCTCCCTGTTGGCGTGATAACGGTATCAGCCGGCTACGTCATCACGCCGCTCTCTGTTGTAAACCCCTTTACAACAGGATGGATGGTGAAAGTTACTTTTCCAAGTAACTAATTACTTTAATCATGCAGTAATTGGTAAAGTAACTCAATTACTTTTGAAAAGAAGCAACTAGTAACTGTAATTAGTTACTATTTTATAGTAACTTGTCCAACACTGCTCGTCACATATTATCATCACAATTGTTGCACAATTATTGTAATAAAGATCATTGTCACTACACTTACCATCTCCATCCGTGTTGCTTTTGGATCTAAGCCAGCTAAACTTCTGGCCAATAAATAAATAAATGATTACAAATCATTGTTGGACTTTTACTTAAGAAATGCCTTTCACTCATAATCTTTTATCGATTTGTCACCTTTACAAAAAATAAATGAAACTAAAAAGCAAAGCATCCATATGAGACTTTGTGAATATGACTTTACAAAATAAGGTTATTATTAATATAAAATGATAAACACTCTCCGAATTTATAGCTTGAGTCATTCAACAACTGAGGAAAAATTGGACTTTTCTGGTTATTGGCAACCAGTATTATTTTGGTGATATATGGGGTGATGCAGAGACATATATAAAACCCAGTTTGCAAAATATCCATCCAACCATCTTCTACCATGGGTTTGAGTCACGGGGGCAGCACAGAGCAGTTGAGACTGTTGCCCGATTCATGTAGCACCATGATCCCACCATGATCCCTCCACCATGGTGAGCCCACTGGGGCATGGACTCATGTGGCTCCTTGGGTCCTTGACGTAACTCTTGTCATAGGGATCCACTTGTCTACTCTTGGTCTGACCCTTCACCCAGGACCAATTTGCCTTGGGAGACCCTACCAGGGGCAAATTGCCCCTGACAACATAGCTCCTGGGATCACTGGAGCATGCACACCCCTCCACCACCATAAGGTGGCAATCCATGGAGGGGGCTTGTAAAATATGCCAACAATAATTTATCAAGAAATAGACCAAGGTTTATCCATTGTTTATTCATTCATCTTCAACTACTTAATTTTTTTCAGGTTGCGGGGAAGCTGGAGCCGATACCAGCATCTTTGGCAAGAGAAAGGGTGCACCCTGGGCAAATCACCAGTCCATTGCAGTGTCATCATAGAGCAGGGGTTTCCAACCTGGGGCTCCTGGAACATTCAGGTTTCTGTGGGAAATTTTCTAATTTCACTTCTTAATTGGTCCAAAGATTTTCAATTAATTTGCTGTTGTTGTACATGGGTGCCTACAGAACACATGCACAACAGTGACAAATTATTTGTAAATCTTTGGACCAATTAAGAAGTGAGTTAATCCTTTCCAAAGCATGTGGGACACCATGTGGTGTATGGGGCAGTGCCTATCTCCGTTTCACTGACCCTAGGCCACACAGCTACTGTGAGTAGTGAAAGCTACAGCTGGGGGTCAGTCCTCTGGTAGCTCTGTGCATTAACTTTCCTTTCCCAGTTCTATTATGCTGAGCACCAAGCTAGAAAGTACCATTTTTATATGGTCTTTGGTATGACCCAGCCGGAATTTGAACCCACGACCTCCCGGTTGTGGGGCGGATGTGCTACCAACTAGGCCACCACTCCGGTTATGCAATTAAGAAGTGAAATTAGAAAATTTTCCACAGAAACCTGAACATTCCAGGAGCCCCAGGTTGAAGACTCCTGTCATAGAGAGACAGACAATCATTCACTCTCACATTCATACCTATGGATAAATTAGAATCCCCAGTTGATGCCAGTTAACCTAACCTGCGTCTCTTTGGCCTGTGGGAGAAAACCAGAGTACCCGGAGAAAACCCATACAGACACAAGAAGAACATGCAAACTCCACACAGATGGGTCACCACCGGCCAGGATTGAACCCACAACCTTCCTGCTGTGCTGCCACAGTGCTAACCAGCATTCCACCCTGCATTGTTAAAAACAAAATTAACTAGAAAAGCACTCGGAGAGCACAGACCTCCGCCAAGCGCCACAGTTCCCCCCCATACAGTGTTTGTGTGTACGTTTTCAGATTCCTTGACCATGAAAACATATGACTAGCAATTGGATTCACAATGATAGGATTAGTGGTTCAGTAGTAAAAGCATTACCTCCTTGGCGGAGGTAATAAACTGAAGTGTTGGTGTTGTGTCCATCTCCTCCATCTCCAAACTCCCAGGCTGCGGGCGTTGCAATTCATCGCACAACCGCGTACAACCCACAGGCCAATGGGTTATGTGAGCGTTTTCATAGATCACTGAAAGCAGCACTCAGGGCTTCACTGACGGATGCAAATTGGGTAGACAGGTTGCCGTGGGTTTTATTACCTCCGCCAGGCCGTAGGCCAGGAGGTAATGTTTTTGCCGGGGTTCGTCTGTCTGTCTGTCTGTTGGTTAGCAAGATAACTCAAAAAGTTTTGGACGGATTTTGATGAAACTTTCAGGTGTTGTTGGAAATGGTACAAGGAAGAACTGATTAAATTTTGGGGATGATCCGGATCACCGTCTGGATCCAGGAATTTTTTAAAGGATTCTTTAACATTGTGAGATAGGGCCATTTTCAACACAGAGGATGTGGAGAATCACCCTGCTGCAGCGAGAGAAGAAATGCAGCGACTCAGGCAAGGGCTATCCCCAGATGCTATTGAAGTTCGTCGAGCTTAGTTTTATTATTTTTTTTTATTGATGTTTTTTCTTATTATCTCCGCCAGGAGGTTATGTTTTTTTTTTTTAAAAGAAGATCTGCTCGATATTGCCAGTCATGCCTCGTTCAAAGTCTAAAAGTGTGAAACACAGAAGGCAACAGAGTGCCGAGTGCATGAGAAAAAAAAAAAGGCAGGGAGATAACACAGAGGATGCGGAGAATCACCGTGCTATTGCTAGTCATATGTTTTCATGGTCAAGGAATCTCAAAACATACACACAAACACTATATGGGGGGAACTGTCACCACCATTTCGGAAAATGCCATTTTCGTGAATAACTACTGAACCGCTAATCCTATCATTGTCAATCCAATTGCTAGTCATATGTTTTCATGGTCAAGGAATCTGAAAACGTACACACAAACACTGTATGGGCGGAACTGTGCCGCTTGGCGGAGGTCTGCGCTCTCCGAGTGCTTTTCTAGTGTTGGGGTTGCGCTCCGCGGCAAAAGAGGATTTGGAAGCTTCTCCGGCAGAGGGCTTGTTTTTGCGCAGCCCCTATGGCTGCCCGGGGAATTTCTGCCAAATAATCCCACGCCGAACAGCTGCCCGTCTCAGCTTTTGCAGCGTAGCGCAAACACAGGCACGCTGCCGGGCCCGGCCCACCACTGTTTTCCGCGTGCTTTTGTGCTTAAAACTTTGAAGAACGCGGAGTTCGTGTTCGTCAGACACAACAACCAGCGCCCTCCATTGTGCCTGCACACATGTTGAAAATGGCCGTATCTCACAATGTTAAAGAATCCTTTAAAAAATTCCTGTATCCAGGCGGTGATCCGGATCATCCCCAAAATTTAATCAGTTCTTCCTTGTACCATTTCCAACAACGCCTGAAAGTTTCATCGAAATCCGTCCAAAACTTTTTGAGTTATCTTGCTAACCAACAGACAGACAAACAGACAGACAAACGCTGGCAAAAACATAACCTCCTGCGGCCTGCGGCCTGGCGGAGGTAATAAATACTGTATTCATAACATTTAGCATGTTAATATTACTGAAAGAAAGCATTTAATGTGAGTAATTAGTTGCAATTTGCAGTACCCATAGTTAAAATTTTGCAACACTATTTGTAAACATCAGTCCTTAAATTACCTTTATATAGGCCCAGATGCAAAGAGCTTAGCCTCTTTATAACAGGGTGCATCATACATTTATAAAAGTCAGCAGATACGTATGTATTTCACATAAAAATTAAAAAAGCCCTCTTTCAAAGATGGATGTGATCTGAGAGCCGTAGCCAGTATTTAAATATTATTCACATTGGTAGGTAAATTTCCTATTATGTTAATGAACACCCTCTTTGCCTCTTTATTTATAACCCACTTAGGTACTCTCCTCTTACTTATGTATATATATCACATTCATTCATATATATATATACATTCATATATATCACATTCATTCATTCACATACATTCATTCATTCCCCCAACTCCAGTCAGCAAAATAAACCCCTCTGTCTTTTGTAAATTTACCATTTACCATCTCTGTCTTTTCTTGAATTTTCTTGTTCTTGTGCTTCCTCCTTTTCCTGTCAGTAAGCATGAGAGTGTGAACTGAGCTGATAGGGTAAATATTCAGCAACCTTGAATCTACTTGTTCTTTCGCTGCTTTGTGACAAATCGAACTGTTGCATCACTTTCTCATTTTTCTCACATCCATCAACACCCACTTTAACGACAAGTTGCATTTGTATTAATAACTTTCAATGAGTGCCAATGAGTATGGGAATCTGTACATAGGGTATAGCACATATAGAATTTTAGCAGATGTCACCAGGCTTTTTTCCAACGTTTAACACATCAAGAAAAAAATTATAAAAAGAGACAGGGAGAATCATTACTGTGGTAACAAATGGAGGCCTCTAGTGGTCCATTGGTTTACTGCTGGTATTTCCATGAATGTCCAGAACCTACTTGAAGACTGTCGTTAGGTGCTTTAAAGCAACACTATGTAAGATTTTCACCCTAAAACAATGTTTCCAACATAATTTTGATGTTCCATCAACCTTTGACCAGGGGAATGTCACTTCCCCCATAGCCTGGGTGGGCCTGCGCTACCTGTGACCTCAGTCCTAGCAGTCAATCACATAAGCACCATGTGACTGGCTATTGGGACTGAGATCATAGAGGCCTAGCTGTAGAACAAAACTGTTACATAGTTCTGCTTTAAAATGGGCTGTAGCTGATAGAGTCTGATGTTCAATGCATGTGGCTGAATGGAAGGAGTATTAATGCAGTGCAGTAAAGTTGGACAAAGAAATATGCCACCAGATTTATTAAAAATTAAATTTGTGATCAAATACAGGAGTGTGAATCTAATTCACTTTAAAATTATATTAGATGTAAGGAAAATAAGTCAGTTTATGCCTCTTTGGTTAAATACATCACATAAAATGTTTCTAGGCTATTTAAATAATGAGGTTTATTTTTCCACATAAATTTAAATTAAAACAAATCACTCAAGTCTGGAATATTGAATACTTGTGCTGGATGAATTAGCGTGACTGTCCTCAGTTTTAGACAAGAGTGTTTGAGTTTGGAGAAATCCCTCGTAACACACATCCCCTTCGGCTGCTCCTTATTCGGTGTCACCACAGCGGATCATGGGTCTCCATGTTTGATTCGACAAGGATTTTATGCCAGATGCCCTTCCTGATGCAGTCCTCCCCATTTACTCATCTTGGAACTGGCACAAGAAGTACACTGGTTTTGTGCTTCCCCTGTGGCTGGGTAATCAACTTTTCTTTCCCCATTCTATTATGCTCAGAAGGCAGAAAGTACTATTTTTATGGTCTCTGGTATGACCTGGCTGGGGCTTGAATCCACAACCTCCCAGCTGTGGGGTGGATACTTTGCTTGGCCACCACTCCGGTAAGCCACATATTAAATTTATTTCAATTTATTTGGAAAGCAGGGTTGATTGAAACTTGGATTGTACCTTGTCAGCCTGATGAGTCAGTGAAAGTTTCAGCCAATCAGGCCAAAGTTCTTTGGTCACAGGGGTACTGTATATCCCATTCGTGCAGCAGGAGGAAAGCAACTGCAATATCTGACTTCAGCCGCCTTGCTCCTGTGAGATTTTAAAGTCATGTGATATGGGGGCATGTTGTAGCGCAATCTTAAATCGGATCAAGATTTCCAACCAGCATGGAATACTTCAATACCATAATGCACCCTTGTTTTAAAACTCAGCTTGTGAAAATTTATGCAAATCTGTAACAAGTTAAGCACACATATTAATACCTGCAACATTTATCCAAGTGGATGCCTGGTGGATGCCCATTGAGTTTTAACATGCTAATTAGATTTAAAGCCTTCCTCTCTGTTACCAAACCGATGCCAATCTCTGATTTGACTGTGACTCATCACTTCAAATCCAGAAAGAGGAAGGCAGCAGCTTCCAGCCATGAAACACAAGCTAACATAGATGGGATGGCTAATCTTATTGTATATTTGCATCACAGGGAATTAGTGAGCTATAAGGTGCTCATCTGACAACCACAGGCTGCTGCAGGAAGCTTGTTTTCCTGTAGGAAAGCAATATATAAAATGTGGCAAGCTTTACGAAAAAAAATAAAAGAAACATATCTGGTCTCTAACTAGTACAGTGGTACATCACTAGTACATCACTCTTGTGATGTTAACCTACACACAAGCCTGTATCCTCTCTGAGCTCAGCTTCATTGTATTATTCTGCCTTGCCATGCTCTTGATCTTTTCTTGCCCTAGACCCTGGGACTGCCTGCTGTATTGGAATGATCTGCCTGGTTTGATCTAGCCTGCCATGCTCTGACCCCTGCCTACCTCTATTCAGGAAATAGCTCTATGGATTGGATTTGGATGTTCTCAGACTGTGCACATCATCTTCCCCCAAGTAAGTCAACTTACCACCGTTTGTCACCACTGCTCTTTACTCTCACTCCCCAGCACTCAGGCCTGGCCAGCCTGTCTCCAACAACCCACTGGAAACTCCCCTGCAGTACCTCTGCACCTCTCCCCCTGGCAACCAGCTTACCCAGAGTGGAGGTCCTTCACCTGATCCCAGCTGCTCTCTCCTGTGGAAGTGTAAGCACAAATGCTAACATTAAAATTTCATCATACTGTTTGTCAGTTATACTTACTTATACTTACCTGTCCCTTTGCTCTCTCCTCATAGGGTTGCCAGATCCTTGAGAAAATGATCTTTTCACATTATCTTGCACATTTATTGTAATAAAAATTATTCTTTCATTTCAATTATCATTTCCTCCCGTGTCTGCTTTTGGGTCATATGCCACATACCTGAACACCGCCTTTCCATTCTTCATCCTCTTCAAAGCTGCCCTCACTTTTGCCTTGCTAATCCTCGGGACTTCCTTGTTCACCATCTTTCCTTCATCCATCCTCCACTCTCTCATTTTCTTCATTCATCAGCTCCTCAAAGAACTCCTTCCACCTTCTCAACACACTCTTGTCACTTGTTAGTACATTACCATCTCTGTCCTTAATCAACCCAACTTACTGCACATCCTTTCCAGCTCAATCTCTCTGTCTAGCCAATAGATACAAGTCTTTTTCTACTTCCTTATTGTCCAGTCAATCATACATCTCACTATGTCTTTTCCTTTGCTTTTGCCACCTCTCTCTTTGCCATGCCCCTACATTCCTAATAATAATAATAATGATAATAATAATAATGGATTAGATTATCTGGCGCTTTACATGTCAATTGATATCTCAAAGCACTTACAGTCAGTCCATTATTCATTCACTCCAGACAGACATTGATAGCGGTAAGCTACTACTGTAGCCACAGCTGCCCTGGGGCAGACTAACAGAAACGTGGCTCCCAATCCACACCAATGGCCCCTCCAACCACTGCCGAACATTTATGCACATTCATACCTCTTGTCTACTTTCTTCATCTCCCTGACTATCCCGCTTTTTCTTTGCTAAACTCTTCCTTTCAATACTTTCCTGCACCTCCTCATTCAACCACCAAATCTCCTTGTCTTCCTTCCTCTGTCCAGAGGATACACCACATACAGTTCTACCTGTTTCCCTCAATATTTTTGCTGTACTTTCCCAGTCATCTGGTAATTCTTCCCTACCACTCAGAGCCTATATCAACTCCTTCTTCAACTCTGTGACCTTCTTCCTTCTGTAACTTCCCCCACTTAATCTTTGGCTCTGCCTTCACTCTCTTCCTCTTCTTGTATTCCAAAGCCATCCTACAGACTACCATGCTGTCTAGCTACATTCTCCCCTGCCACCACCTTGCGGTCTTCTCTCTCTTTCAGATTTCTCCTGCATAAGATGTAGAGCACCTGTGTGGCTCTTCCTCCACTATTGTAAGTCACCCTATGTTCCTCTCTCTTCTTGAAGTATGTGTTCACCACAGCCATTTCCATCCTCTTAGCAAAATCCACAACCATCTCTCCTTCCACATTTCTCTCCTTGAAACCATATCCTACCCAGGACCTCCTCATCACCTCTGTTCCCTTCACCTACATGTCCATTAAAGTCCACTCCAATCACCACTCTCTCCCCCCGGGAACACTCTCTACCACTTCTTCCAACTTAATCGAGAATTCTTCTCTTGTCTTCTACTTGACATCCAACTCGTGGGGCATACGCACTAACAACATTCAACACCACACCTTTGACTTCTAGCTTCAAACTCATGATCGTGACTGACTCTCTCTTTATGTAATAAACATACTCTTCCTTCAAGATTACTCCTACTACATTTCTCTTCCTATCTACGCCATGGTAGAACAGTTTAAATCCACCTCCAATGCTCCTAGCCTAGTTTCCCTTCCATCTGATTTCTTGAACACATAGTACCTTCCTTGTCACCACCATATCAGCCAACTCTCTGCCTTTACCGGTCATAGTCCCTACATTTAAAGTCTCTACTCTCACCTCTACACTTCTACCTTTCCTTTTCTCTCTCTTTCTCCTAACACGCCTTCCCCCTCTCCTCCTCCTTGATCATCAACCAACAGTAGCCCAATTTCAACCGGCACCCTGTTGGTTAACAGCACCGGTGCCGGTCATTGTTAACCCAGGCCTCGACTGATCCGGTATGAAAGTCTCATTCGTCATGATTTGCATGTGTAATTTGGCAAAGGTTTTACATCAGATGCCTTTCCTGACACAACCTTTCCCATTTACCCAGGCTTGGGACGGACAATAGGAGTACACTGGCTTGTGCATTGCAAGTTCAGTATGTAACCAAAAACAAACGTCCTTGAAATGTCATGATTCTGGTGAACCCGCTCTTCCCCTGCCTGTCTGTTTCAACTCTCACCTACTCTGAGGGCAATCATCTCCACCTGCGTGATGAGACGCACCTTTTCCTCTGACTCGCCAGCACTTAAATAGATCTTCTCTTCAACGCCTGAGCGCTGGCTTGTTGGGTATACTACCTGCTTCAGCAGTAAGTTTAATTTTCCTCTACCTAGAAAAACCATTTAATCTTCTGCTTACCTTTTCACAGTTTGCTACCTCCTTTGTGGTGTGTCTCTGGGGTTGTTGTGCGCTCACCTGCCTCTTCACCATCACCTCTTCAGCGACCATCATCATCCGGTCAGACATCTCACCCAGCATCACTCCTGTCATCCTGGGGTTCGCCATAAGTGTTGGGTTTCTCTGCCGGGCTCTATTATACTCCCACGTGAGTGTTGTCCATTTTTTCCCTCATCATAGTCTCTCTCCTAATCTACCTGCTCTCGTCTCTTTTCACGGATTGTGTGTTCCCCTGGCGAGTGGTGTTTTCTCTTGCGGAAGTGTCTCTTTTGCATTAATAAAATTCAGTCAAACTTGCTTCTCTGTGTCTTGGTGTGTTTTCTCTCTTGTTACTCCCTGCACGTGAGCTGTCAATTAATAAAATCTAATCATTCCCCTGGTAACTTCTCCATCTTGACCCTTATTTTGTTGCCAGGGGTCAAGCGGAGGACTAAGGCTTTAATTGACTCAGGGGCAGAGCAGAATTTCATCTCTGTGCGTTTCATGCGGGATGTAGACATTCCCATGATCAAATTACCATGTCCCTTAATGTAACTACATAATCGGGCGAAAAGGTGGCCACCATCACCGAAAAAACTGATCTGTGTCCGTCCTTCTTTCCAGCAACCACCGGGAAACTATTTCATTTTATATTCTTCCTAAATCCGGTCACCCGGTGGTTCTTGGTTATCCATGGCTCTGTAAACATAACCCTATAATTAATTGGGCAAATAACTCCATCTCATCCTGGAACCCGTACTGTTTGGCATCCTGTCTCAGCTTGGCCGAGTGTTCACCTGCGCTGTCCATCTCTTCCCCTCCGGTGGAGCCGCCGGACCTCAGCCTAGTGCCCGAGGTCTATCATGATCTCGGAGAGGTCTTTAGCAAATGTAGGGCGCTTTCTTTGCCTCCCCCTTGCTCCTATGATTGTGCTATAGACCTTCTCCTGGGTGTGCGGCTGCCATCCAGCTGGCTCAACAGTATTTCTGGGCCAGAGAGGGAGGCGATGGAGAGCTATATTAAAGATTCTCTGAATGCCGGCCTTATTCGGCCTTCATCGGCTCCTCTTGGGGCAGGGTTCTTTTTTGTTGGGAAGAAGGATGGTTCCCTACGCCCATGCATTGATTATCGTGAACTCAATGCTATTACAGTTAACGACAAACATCCTCTGCCTCTGATTCAATTCAATTCAGCTTTATTTATAATGCACCACATCACAACAAAAGCCGTCTCGTGGTGCCACAGTGCAGAAAAAAAAACCCACACAGTCACAGAAAGATCCAGCAATCAGACGATCCCCTATGAGCAAGCACTAAGCGACAGTGGAGAGGAAAAACTCCCATTTGGAAGGAAGAAACCTCTAGCAGAACCAGGCTCAGGGAGTGGCAGTCGTCTGCTGCAACTGGCTGGGGATGAGGGGATAGAGAGGATGGAAAGGACAGACATAAAGAACATATCAGTAAGATGCCAAGTACAATATTGGAGGTCAACCAGCAGTATGGATCACATAACAATAGAATAAGAGTGGGGTTAAAAGACACAAAACCCTCCTTAAACGAAAGCTATATTAAAAAGGAAGGATTTTACCCTTCCTTTTTAATATAGGAAGGTGAAGGGCCAGACTAAGAACGATCCAACAGACTCTCATGATAAATTGTATATCAAGGATTCAGTGTACCCCGCCCGGTATGGGGTTACCGGGGCCCCACCCTGGAGCCAGGCCTGGGGGAGGGGCTCGAAGGCTAGCGTCTGGTGGTCGGGTTTACACCCATGGGACCCGGCCGGGCTCAGCCTGAAAGAGTTACATGGGTCCGCCCTCCAGTGGGCTCACCACCTGCAGGAGGGATCATGGGGGTCCGGTGTTATGTGGATTAGGTGGCGGTCAAAGGCGGAGACCTTGGCGGACTGATCCCAAGCTTTCTAAACTGGCTTTTGATACGTGGAATGTCACCTCTCTGGTGGGGAAGGAGCCTGAGCTGGTGTACGAGGTTGAGAGATACCGGCTAGATATAGTCGGCCTCACCTCAACACACAGCTCCGGTTCCGGAACCAATCTCCTGGAGAGGGGCTGGAGCTTGGCCTTTTCTGGAGTTGCCCCGGGTGAGAGGCGACGAGCAGGGGTAGGTATTCTTGTATCCCCCCACCTTGCTGCCTCTATATTGGAGTTTTCCCCGGTGGACAAAAGGGTTGCTTCCCTGCGCCTTCGGGTTGGGAAACGGGTCCTGACCATCATTTGTGCCTATGCACCAAATGATGTTTCAGAGTACCCACCCTTTTTGGA
The DNA here is from genome assembly GCA_020510985.1 of Pholidichthys leucotaenia. Lineage (NCBI taxonomy): Eukaryota > Metazoa > Chordata > Actinopteri > Cichliformes > Pholidichthyidae > Pholidichthys > Pholidichthys leucotaenia. The sequence continues at coordinate 139,289,379 of CM035840.1, read as the reverse complement.
GTCTGTGACTGGGGTGCTGGAGGGTGCTCCTCTTGGAGACTCCATTGTCCTACTGGGGGACTTCAATGCGCACGTGGGCAACGACAGTGAAACCTGGAGGGGGGTGATTGGGAGGAATGGCCTGCCTGATCTGAACCCGAGTGGTGTTCAGTTATTGGACTTCTGTGCTAACCACAGTTTGTCCATAACGAACACCATGTTCAAGCATAAGGGTGTCCATATGTGCACTTGGCACCAGGACACCTTAGGTCGCAGGTCGATGATTGATTTTGTTATCATGTCATCAGACCTGCAACTGTATGTCTTGGACACCCGGGTAAAGAGAGGTGCAGAGCTGTCAACTGATCACCACCTGGTGGTGAGTTGGATCCGATGAAACCATTCAGACCTGGTAGACCCAAACGTATAGTGAGGGTGTGCTGGGAACGTCTGGCTGAGGCCCCTGTCCGGGAGGTCTTCAACTCCCACCTCCGGAAGAACTTCAACCACATTCCGAGGGAGTATGGAGACATGGAGTCTGAATGGGCCATGTTCTCCACCTCTGTTGTTGAAGCGGCGGCCCAGAGCTGCGGCCGCAAGGTGGTCGGTGCATCTCGTGGTGGCAACCCCCGAACCAAGTGGGGGACACCAGTGGTGAGGGGGGCCATTAAGCTGAAGAAGGAGTCCTATCAAGCTTGGTTGGCTTGTGGGACTCCCGAAGCAGCTGAGGTGTACCGGCAGGCCAAGCGGAGTGCAGCTTGGGTGGTTGCTGAAGCAAAAACCCGGGTATGGGAGGAGTTCGGTGAGACCATGGAACAAGACTTTCGGTCGGCCTCAAAGAGATTCTGGCAAACTGTCCGGCACCTCGGGAGGGGAAAGCAGCTCCCTGTCCACACTGTGTATGGTGCGGATGGGACACTGTTGACTTCGACTGGGGATATTGTTGGGCGGTGGAAGGAATACTTCGAGGATCTCCTCAATCCCACTGATACGCCTTCCACAGAGGAAGCAGGGTTTGGGGATGGGGGGGATGACTCGCCTATCACAGGGGCTGAGGTCGCCAAGGTGGTTAAAAATCTCCTTGGTGGCCGGGCCCCAGGGGTGGACGAGATTCGCCCTGAGTACCTCAAGGCCCTGGATGTTGTTGGGCTGTCATGGTTGACACGCCTCTGCAACATTGCGTGGAGGTCGGGGGCAGTGCCTTTGGCATGGCAAACCGGGGTGGTGGTTCCTCTCTTCAAAAAAGGTAACCGGAGGGTGTGCTCCAACTTTAGAGGGATCACACTCCTCAGCCTCCCTGGGAAGGTCTATGCCAAGGTACTGGAGAGGAGAGTCCGGCCGTTGGTCAAACCTCGGATTCAGGAGGAGCAATGTGGTTTTCGTCCTGGCCGTGGCACATCGGACCAGCTCTTTACCTTCTCGAGAATTCTTGAGGGTTCGTGGGAGTTTGCCCAACCAGTTTACATGTGTTTTGTGGACTTGGAGAAGGCATTTGACCGCGTCCCTTGTGGTTTTCTGTGGGGGGTGCTTTGGGAGTATGGGGTATCGGGCTTGTTGTTACGAGCTATTTGGTCTCTGTACGACCGTTGTGAGAGTTTGGTTCGTATTGCCAACACTCGGTCGGAGTCATTCCCAGTGAGAGTTGGACTCCGCCAGGGCTGCCCTTTGTCACCGATCCTGTTCATAATTTTTATGGACAGGATTTCTAGGCGCAGCCAGGGAATGGAGGGTGTCATGCTTGGTGACCACAGGATCTCATCTCTGTTGTTTGCAGATGATGTTGTCCTGCTGGCTTCATCCAGCAATGACCTACAGCTCTTGCTGGGACGGTTTGCCGCTGAGTGTAAAGCGGCTGGGATGAGAATCAGCACCTCCAAGTCCGAGTCCATGGTCCTCAGCCGGAAAAAGGTGGATTGTCCTCTCTGGGTTGGGGACAGGCTCCTGCCCCAAGTGGAGGAGTTTAAGTATCTTGGGGTCTTGTTCACGAGTGAGGGGAAAATGGAGCGAGAGATTGACAGATGGATCGGAGCAGCATCTGCAGTGATGCGGACGTTGTACCGGTCTGTTGTGGTGAAGAGGGAGCTTAGTTCTAAGGCAAAGCTGTCGATTTACAAGTCAATCTACGTTCCTACTCTCACCTATGGTCACGAGCTTTGGGTAATGACTGAAAGAACAAGATCGCGGGTACAAGCGGCTGAAATGAGCTTTCTCCGTAGGATTGCTGGACTCACCCTCAGAGATAGGGTGAGGAGCTCAGTCATCCGGGAGAGACTCAGAGTAGAACCGCTGCTCCTCCACATTGAAAGGAGTCAGATGAGGTGGTATGGGCATCTGATTAGGATGCCTCCTGGACGCCTCCCACTTGAGGTGTTTCAGGCATGTCCCACTGGGAGGAGACCCCGGGCAGACCCAGGACTCGGTGGAGAGACTATGTCTCCCAGTTGTTCTGGGAACGCCTTGGTATCCTCTCTGAAGAGCTGGAGCAGGTGGCTGGGGAGAGGGAAGTCTGGGCTTCTCTGCTTGAACTGCTGCCTCCGCGACCCGGACCTCCGGAAAAGTGGTAGAAGATGGATGGATGGATGGATGGATTTTACCCTGTTCTTAAAAACAGAGACCGAGTCTGACTCCCGGATCCAGAGTGGTAACTGGTTCCAGAGAGAAGGAGCTTGATAGCAGAAGGCTCTGCCTCCCACCGTACTTTTGGAGATTCTGGGCACCACAAGTAAGCCAGCATTTTGGGAGCGTAATGCTCTATTAGGATGGTAAGGTAATATCAGATCTTTTATATATTGGGAGGGCAGATTGTTAAGAGCTTTGAAAGAAAGAAGAAGGATTTTAAACTTGATTCTGAATTCAATGGGAAGCCAATGGAGGGAGGACAGAACCGGGGAAATATGATCTCTTTTTCTAGAACCAGTTAAAACTCTAGCAGCAGCATTTTGAATCAACTGAAGATTTTTCAAAGATACTTTAGGACAACCAGATAATAGCGAATTACAATAATCTAATCGCGAACTGACAAAGGCGTGAATCAGTTTCTCAGCATCACCCAGAGACAAGATGCTCCTGATCTTGGCAATATTGCACAGATGATATGAGGTGGTCTTAGAAACAGTTTTAATATGTGAATTAAAGGACAAATCCTGGTCAAAAATCACTCCAAGGTTCCTCACACAACTGTTCAGAGTGAGAGTGGCCGCATCTAAATTAAGGGCATAGTCTGAAAAGGAATTTCTAAGATGTTTTGGGCCAACAACAATGACTTCAGTCTTATTAGAGTTCAATAGTAAAAAATTACAAGTCATCCAAGCTTTGATGTCCTTAAGACAGGCATCTAACTTGGCCAACTGATCACAATCATCGGGCTTCATTGACAGGTATAGTTGTGTGTCATCTGTGTAACAGTGAAAATGTATACAGTGCTTTCTGATGATATTGCCCAACGGGAGCATATAAAGACTAAAAAGAGTAGGGCCCAACACAGATCCCTGTGGAACTCCGTGACTGAGCTTAGAGGTGGAAGAAAATCTGCAACGGAGTTCCACTGAGACCAACAAAGTGTTCCAATCTATCAAGTAGAATGGCATGATCGATAGTGTCAAAGGCTGCACTGAGATCTAAAAGAACAAGAACAGAGACAAGTCCATTATCAGATGCAGTCAGAAGGTCATTAGAGACCTTCACTAAGGCAGTTTCAGTGCTGTGATGAGCTCTGAACCCAAATTGAAACACCTCAAACAAATCAGCTCCCTGCAAATGGTCAGATAATTGCACAGCAACAACTCTTTCCAAGATTTTAGAAATGAAAGGCAAATTAGAGATTGGTCGCTAATTGGCCAAAACTCCAGGATCGAGCGTCGGTTTTTTAAGTAAAGGTTTAATTACAGCAGTTTTAAAAGCCAGTGGAACATAACCCAGAGTTAAAGAAGAATTAATGATAAGAAGAATACGGCTACCAATAATTGGGAAAATAATTTTAAATAACCTGGAAGGAATAGGGTCCAGAAGGCAAGATGAAGGCTTAGAAGAGGAAATTATTTTATCCAACTCTAAGAGGTCGATTGGAGTAAACTTATCTAAGCAGATATCATTTGAGGGAGTTGCAATAGTTAATGTACTAGAGTTTACGGTAGGAAGAATCTGACTGATTTCATCTCTGATAGATAAAATTTTAAGATTGAAATAGTTCAGAAAGTCCTGACTAGAAAGCTCAGGGGGGATGCGAGGATTGACCGAATCATGGCTCTTTGTAAGCCTGGCTATAGTGTTGAAGAGAAACCTGGGGTTATTCCTGTTCGTTTCTATTAATGCAGAATAATAGCTTGATCTAGCTTTTCTAAGAGATTTTTTATAGATTAAGAGATGATTTCTCCACGCCAAGTAGAATTCATCTGAATTAGTTGAGCGCCATTTTCTTTCCAGTTGACGAGTTTTCTGTTTTAAGCCACGAGTTTCTGAGTTAAACCAAGGGGTAAGAAATCTCTGGTTAGACTTTTTCTTTTTTAAAGGGGCTACCAAATCTAGAGTCCGATGCAGAGAGGCAGTAACACCATCAACCATGCTATCAATCATGAATGGAGCAGACTCTCCATCACTTATTTCAGGTGTTTCTGTTGTGTTGATCCATGGCATAGAGGAGACAATCTGCAAAAATTTAGCAACAACGTCATCAGAAAGACATCTGCTGTAGTAGTATTTTTCTTTAGGAAATAAGTGATCAGAGATAATGAAATCAAAAATTAACAGACAATGGTCAGACAGTACAGGATTATGAGGAGACACAACCAGATTTTCGCTATCTATACCATAAGTCAAAACAAGGTCCAATGTATGATGGAAATAATGGGTAGAATTTTTTACTTTTTGGGAAAACCCCATTGAGTCTAAAATTGAATTGAAAGCCTTATTAAGACAGTCACTCTCAACATCAACATGTATATTAAAGTCCCCTACAATAATAATTATTATCGGTTTTCAGCACTAAATCAGCTAAAAACTCGGCAAATTCCAATAGAAACTCCGAATAGGCTGTGGGAGGACAATAAACTATGGCAAAGAGAATTGGTTTCATGCCAAGATAGCCAACAGGCCCCACACTGAGGACCAAACCTTCAAAGGAATTAAAACATAATTTCTGCTTAACATTAACTAGTAATTTAGAATGGAAAATTGCTGCCACTCCACCACCACGACCAGAACCTCTGGGGTTATGACAGTTTAAATACCCAGAGGGAGTTGATTCATTCAAACCAACATAATCATCAAGCCCAAGCCAGGTCTCTATGAGGGATAGTAGATCGATCTGGTGATCGATTAATAGATCATGGACCAGAAGAGACTTAGAAGATAGAGACCTAATGTTTAATAAGCCACATTTAATTTTTAAACTTTGGAGGGGAACAGAGGCCAAATTATTAATTTTATTAATTTTAGAGACTTGAGGCTGGATTGGAATTTTACCAACATTTTGTTTAATCAATCTGGGAAGTTTAGATAGTTTGAGCTCCTTCAGCATGCATGAGTATTTACTAAATTGGACTTGTAGAACGCATACCATCTGGTTCGCATTTGTGAAGGGGACGAATGGAAGATGACCTTTAAAACACACTTGGGGCAATTTGAATATCTGGTGATGCCATTTGGGCTCACCAATGCCCCCGCCGTCTTCCAATGTATGATCAATGACATCCTCCGCGATATAGTCATTCAATTTGTTTTCATTTATCTCAACGACATTTTGATTTTCTCACACATGCCAGAGGAACACACAGTCCATGTCAGGGCCATTTTACAAAGGCTCCTGGAGAATCAGCTTTACATTAAAGCCAAGAAGTGTGAGTTTTCCACCCGCTCTACCTCTTTCCTGGGCTTTATCGTGGCTGAGGGAGAGCTGAGGGCCGACCTGGCCAAGGTGGAGGCTGTGCTAAATTGGCCTACACCCCACTCTCGCAAGGAGCTTCAATGCTTCTTGGGGTTTGCGCATTTTTACCGCTATTTCATTAGAAACTATAGTGGGGTTGCACAGCCTCTGACCCAGCTGATCTCTGTAAAAGTGCCCTTTAGTTGATCCGAGGCAGCTGAACTGGCCTTTCTCAAATTGAAGGGTTTGTTCTCCAACGCTCCTATCTTGGCCCAGGTTACCCCCCAGCTCCAGTTTATCTTAGAGGTGGATGCTTCTGACTCAGGGGTGGGCGCTGTTCTATTGCAGCTTTAAGCCTCAGATCAGAAGTTCCACCCTTGTGCATATTTCTCTCGGCGGCTCACGCCTGCCGAGAGGAACTACAACGTGGGAGCTGTTGGCCATTAAGTTGGCCCTTGAGGAGTGGAGACACTGGCTGGAGGGAGCGCCCCAGCCTATAATTGTGTGGACCGACCATAAAAATTTAGAATATCTTTGGTCGGCACACAGGCTGAATGCCAGGCAGGCTTGCTGGACCTTATTCTTTGCTAGACTCAATCTTACTATCACCTACAGGCCTGGCTTCCGCAACGTTAAGCCGGACGTTCTCTCCCGCCAGTTCTGCCCTGACCCTCCCACTCCTCCCTCCCTCCCCCAATCCATTGTCCCACCCTCCTGCTTCCTCGGAGCACTCATGTGGGACATTGAGCAGAGGGGCCAGCAGGCTCTGTCCACTGAGCCCATACCAGAAGGGGTCCCCGACGGTCAACTGTTTGTCCCAGCCGCTCTCTGCAGTGATGTCATCAAGTAGGGCCACAGCAGCTTTTTTGCATGCCATCCTGGGATCACTCGGTCTATTAACCTCATTCGTCGGGTGTTCTGGTGGCCCACTCTATGGACTGACGTCCAGGATTATGTCAACGCCTGTCAAGTCTGCTGTTGTAACAAATCAGACTCCTCCCCCCCTTCTGGCCTTCTCCACCCACTCCCCATCCCTCACCGACCCTGGTTCCACATTGCCCTGGACTTTGTTACCAGACTTCCTCCATCCCAAGGTAACACTGTTATTCTTACCTTTGTGGATCACTTCTCCACCTTGTGCCCTTTCCCAAATTACCCTCTGCTTTGGAAACGGCAAGCCTCCTCACCAACCACGTCATCCGTTTACACGGTATTTCTATGGACATTGTGTCTGACCAGGGCCCTTAATTCAACTCTCAAATCTGGAAAGCCTCTGCCTTTCCCTGGGCACAACCATCAGCCTCACATCCGGGTACCATCTTCAGAGCAACGGGCAGGCTGAGCGTGCCAACCAATCCTTGGAGGCCACCGTTAGGTGCAAAGCAGCCTGCAACCCAAGCATATGGAGTACTCACTTGACCTGGGTGGAGTACTCCCACAATTCCGCCATGTCAACAGCCACCGGGTTGACCCCATTTGAGGCATCCATGGGGTACACCTCTCCTTTGCTGCCTATGGCAGAGAGGGAAGTAGCAGTTCCATCAGTGGAAGCCCACGCATGCTGCTGTCATTGGTTATGGAAAGCCACTTGTGCTGCCCTTGCCTGGTCAGCCGAACTCAATCGCCAGTACGCTGATGGTAAACAGACTCCAGCGCCATCGGACAGCAGGTATGGTTATCAGCAGACCAGGTGCCTTTGAGGACGGAGTCCAGGAAGCTTTCTCCTCGTTTCTTGGGCCCATTTCCCATGGCGGGGATCATCAACGATGTCATGGTCTGATTAAAGCTCCTGCCGGCGATGCGGATACATCCCACATTCCACATCTCAAAAATCAAACCCCTCTCCACCAGTCCCCTCTGCCCTCCCCGGGAGCCGCCTCCTCCCCCTCGGATCATCGACGGCCAAACCATCTACATGGTCCAGAGGATTCTGGACGTTCGCCATCAGGGCCGGGAGCTGCAATACCTCGTCCACTGGAAGGGCTACGGACCAGAAGACAGGCCGTGGATTCCTGGTTCCAACTTTGACGACAAGGGGATGGTCCAGGCCTTTCACAAAACACATCCCACCAACCCCAGTGGACTGCCAGGAGGCGCTCCTTGGGGGGCGGGGGGGGGCACTGTCATGATTGTGGTGAGCGTGCTCTTCCCCCGCCCGTCCGGTTCAACTCTCACCTACTCTGAGGGCAATCATCTCCACCTGCGTGATGAGACGCACTTGTTCCTCTGACTCGCTAGTGCTTAAATAGATCTTCTCTTCAACGCCTGGGCACTGGCTCGTTGTGTATAGTACCTGCTTCAGCAGTAAGTTTAATTTTCTTCTATCTAGAAAAACCATTTAATCTTCTGCTTACCTTTTCACAGGTTGCTACCTCCTTTGTGGTGCGTGCCTGCGGTTGTTGTGCGCTCACCTGCCTCTTCACCATCTCCACTTCAGTGACCATCATCACCCGGTTAGACATTTCACCCAGCTCCACTCCTGTCATCCTGGGGTTCGCCGTAAGTGCTGGGTTTCTCTGCCGGGCTCTATTATACTCCCACGAGAGTGTTGTCCATTTTTTCCCTCATCATAGTCTCTCTCCTAAACTGCCTGCTCTCGTCTCTTTTCACGGATTGTGTGTTCCCCTGGCGAGTGGTGTTTTCTCTTGCGGAAGCGTCTCTTTTGCATTAATAAAATTCAGTCAAACTTGCTTCTCTGCATCTCGGTGTGTTTTCTTTCTTGTTACTCCCTACACGTGAGCTGTCAGTTAATACCAATCATGACATGAGAAGAAAATATGCTTAATGAATTGTTATTTTTACTTTCTTTGAATTAGCTTTTTATTTATATCTATGTTGTGGTGTGTCCAAATACACTAACGAATTGCCATTCTATTATTATTATTATTATTATTATTATTATTATTATTATTATTACTATTATTTTTGATCAAGATCTGTCCTTCAATTCACATATTAAATTTGTTTCTAAGACTGCCTTCTATCATTTGCGTAATATTGTCAAGATTAGGAACATCTTGTCTCAGAGTGATGCTGAGAAACTGATCCACGCTTTTGTTAGCTCGAGATTAGATTATTGTAATTCTTTATTATCAGGCTGTCCTAAAACATTTTTAAAAAGTCTTCAGCTGATCCATAATGCTGCAGCAAGAGTTTTAACAGGTACTAGAAAGAGAGATCATATCTCTCCAGTTCTGGCCTCCCTTCTTTGGCTTCCCATAGAGTTTAGAATTAAGTTTAAAATCCTTCTTCTTACTTACAAAGCTCTAAACAATCAGGCTCCTTTTTATTTAAAAGATCTGATACTACTGTATTATCCTAACAGAGCACTACGCTCCCAAAATGCAGGATTACTTGTTATACCTAGAATCTCCAAAAGTACAATGGGAGGCAGAGCCTTCAGTTATCAAGCTCCTCTCCTGTGGAACCAGCTGCCAATCTGGATTCGGGAGTCAGACTCGATCTCTGTTTTTAAGAATAGGGCTAAAACCTACCTTTTTGATATAGCCTACAATTAGGGAGGGATCATGTGTTTCTGAACCCTCCCTTAGTTATGCTGCTAATAGGTTTAGTCAGCCGGGGGACCTCCAATAATGCACTGGGCCTCACTCCTTTCTTCACTCTCAATGAAATATATATATATATTTTTTTTTTTGCTGGTCATTAACATCTGTTTGTTCTCTCCCATAGATTGAGTCCCCATCGTTGCTGTTTGTTCTCTACATGTCTGTTCTTTTCATCTTCTCTATCCCCTCACCCCCCAGCCAGTCGCAGCAGATGACTGCCCCTCCCTGAGCCTGGTTCTGCTGGAGGTTTCTTCCTGTTAAAAGGGAGTTTTTCCTCTCCACCGTCGCCAAGTGCTTGCTCACAGGGGATCACCTGATTGCTGGGGTCTTTCTGTGACTGTGAGGGTTCCCCCTACAGTTGAAAGTGCTATGAGATGACTGTTGTTGTGAATTTTTTTTTATTTTTTTTTTGTTACTTATTTGTACCCGTAGGTAGATTTGGTGGCGCTATATAAATGGCGCTATATAAATGGCGCTATATAAATAAAGTTGAATTGAATTGAATTGAATTACTAGAGTACCTACAAACAGACAAACAGCTCTGTGTGCCAACTGGGAGCCCTTGTAGTTTCAGCACTTTAGTACAAAAAATGTAGTGTTTTGGGGATATTCCCAGTATTTTCAACCTTTTTTGAGCCATGGCAAATTTTTTACATTGAAAAAAATCCCATGACGCACCACCAACCAAAAATGTTACAAAATGACATATTGTAGTCTATTACAGCATATGACAATGACAATTTAATTTGTTTTTTCTCACTCAGTGTGAAACCTGGGCCTGTTTAGTCATATCTTTACAAAGTTTACCATCTGCATGACATCATCCATTACAAGCACTCGGTCCGCTGGTCAAGTTTTGGCAATGAACGCCTCACGATGCAAAAAACAGTACGTAACAACATCTGGGTGTCTCTCTTTCACTCTGCTAATGAAGCCTTTGGTGTGTTTGACCACGGCAGCTGCTCCGTTAGTATAGACACTTGTGCAGTTTTTGTGCTGAAGTAATCCTTGTTCAAGATACTCTGATGTGACCCAAAAAATGTTTTCTCTTGCCGTTTTCTCTGGTAATTCTTTGTAATACAAATTTTCTCTGATGGTGTCTCTATCCTCAAAATGCACACTGGCCAAGAGCTGCACGTGCCCTCTTAAGTCCGTAGATTCATCAAGTTGCAGCTTTGATGTATATCATTTTCAAAACAACATTTTCAGTATCTGCAGATATGTCATCAATGTCTGGCAATTGTGCTATCTGAGAGTGAGACTTTAGCTACTTCTTCACCTGTATCAGGTATATATGGGGAGAGGGAGTTCATAGGCTGACTAAGAAGGAGTTACGCTCACAGGTGCTGAGCCAGTAGTATTTGTGCTTCAGTGGCTGAGGAACAAGAGGGCAGAGCAGAGCTGAAAGTGAAAGAACTGTCAAGAGTATGGGTACAATACGAGTATGGGTCTTTGGTCAAATTTGACCACTGCATCATGGTCAGCCTACAAACTTTTCAGCCCCCCGTACAGTATGTAAAGAAAGTATTGTGTCATCTTTTTCCTTACCAGAACTTCTTGTTTTGTTTAGTACGTCTTGCACTGTATCGTACATCTGAAGAGGTTTTTTTCAAACCTTGATGCTGCATTGTGTAGCAGATCACTGAAACCACTTTTTCTTCAGCTGCTTGTTATAGAGTGCATCAATTTTGGTATTTTTGTTCACCTTCTCAGTACTCCATCTTTGTTAGTGATTCATCCTGAAGCATGTTTTGGGATTACAAATAAAAGAAATTAAAATCTATACATACTGTAATGTCATGAACTTAAATCATGTGATTCATTGCCTTTGGTTGTTTTTTGAACTAGCACCCCCTCTCACCAAAAGAATGGCATGATAGTTTGCCAGATGAAATCGCATATTTTTTGTGGGCTCACAAAAGCTGTTCATTAAAGATTTCTCCTGACTCACTTTCCAATGAGAGAAAACAAACTTTCCACAGTTATTAGTCTTTCTCTACATAGGTACCACCAAGGGTCACATATTTCTCCCATCACTTCATGCAGCTGTAGAGACCTCACCTGTATAAGTCTGCAGGCTGTGTCAGAAGCCATGACTTGACCTCAGAAATCAATGTTTCATCGTCTTGGAAGTGTTTGCCCTTCAAAAGTCACTTTATGATTAGGAAGAGGTGGAAGTCAAATGGTGGGAGTGTGGGAGAGTAAGGTAGATAAGGAAGGATTTCAAAGCTCCAAGACTATGCTTCCATCTGTGTTGTGAACCAGGGCGTTGTTTTGCAGGGGGCAGACACCTTTGGTCAGCATGCCAAGCCTCTCGGTTTTGATGGTCTTCCACAATTTCTGCTGCAGTGAAGCGTAATAAGTCCCAGTAATTGTGGTACCTTTTGCCAGGAAATGCATCATCAATACTCCATATTGGTCCCAAAGACCATAAACATGACCTTGACCACCGATGGCTTGACATGTGCCTTCTTCAGAGGTGGTGAGTCATAATGTTTCCATTGCTTTGACTGGGCTTTAGTCTCTGGATCATAGTGATGGACCCACGTTTTGTCTTGTGTGATTAGTGGGTTTAAGAAGTCCTTCTGATTTTCTTGGCACATGGCCAAAAGAGCCTGGGAGCACATGACTCATTCGTGCTTCTGGAAAATGCTGTAAATACTCCACAATTGTTATCCACGCTGACATTAACGACTTCCGACTCCGGCAGTCGGAAGTCACAAAACTTAACGTGGAATCGGTGTGTGACTTTGCCAAAACAATGTCTGCCTCTGTAATATTCTCTGGGCCCCTCCCCAATCTGACCAGTGATGACATGTTTAGCCGCTTGTCATCCTTCAACCGCTGGCTGTCTGTGTGGTGTCCTGCAAACAACGTGGGCTACTCTCTCTCTCTGGTAGTCCATCGATTCGATGATGACCATCTTCTTTATTTGTGAGTCTGCTGGTGTTTGAATAGTCCAATCCTGGATCCGCAGATTTGGTTACAGACCGGGCATGTGAAGGAGGTGCTGGGGGGAGCAGGGGGGACTTGGCGAGCATGCCTCTTTGCACGCTTTGCCGTCCGGTGTTGTGTGCGCTGTTCCTCCATATAATCCACTCCCTGTGAGGAGTGGAAGCGCCAGATGTCTCGGCAGGAAGCAAGTTCCTCCAATGAAGAGGGGTTGATCCGACATCTCTTCAGGATGGACTTCATTTGGTCTTTGAAGCGCTTCTTCTGCCCACCAGCGCTGCGTTGGCCACGGTGTAACTGACCATACAGGATTCTGTGTGGGAGTCTGTGGCTGGGCATCCGGATGACATGCCCCAACCACCTGAGTTGATGTTGGGCCATGATGGACTCCACGCTGCAGCTGCCAGCTCTCTCCAGCACTTCTGTGTGTGGCACTCTGGCCTTCCAAGTGATGCCAAGGATCTTCTGGAGACATCTTACATGGAAGATCTCCAGGCTTCTCAGATGGCGGCTGTAAATAGTCCATGCCTCACATCCATACAGTAAGGTGGTGATACATACAGCTCTGTAGACCAGCACTTTGGTGTGGAGTTTGAGGTTGCTGTTTTGAAGAACCCTTCTCCTTAGACGACCAAAAGATGCTGATGCTTGCTTGAGGCGGTTCTGGATCTCATCATCCATTGAGCAGGTGTCAGACATTATGCTCCCCAGGTATTTGAATGTGGGCACAGTGAGCAGCTGTTGCCCTGCTGCTGTGAGGGTTATTGGGTTTTGTGGGGGGTCAGTACTGGACTGACAGAGTACCTCTGTCTTCTGGGTGTTGATTGTCAGTCCCATTCTGGTGTATGCAGTTACAGCTGCCGAGAGGATGTTTTGTAGAGCGTCTGGTGTATGGGCAAACAGGGCACAGTCATCGGCGTATTGTAGCTCAATGATGGTCTCTGATGTCAGCTTGGAAGTCGCCTGTAGCTTCCTGATGTTGAACAGGTTACCATCAAGCCTGAAGTCAATGGTAACTCAAGCTTGCTTCTTCACCCTCCTACGTAGCAGAGTTGTTACACAGACAAGGAAGATGTTGAAGAGAACTGGGGCCAGCACACAGCCTTGCCTCACTCCGGTTTGCACTCCAAAAGGTTCTGAGCTGTGCCTTCCCACTACCACTCGGGCCATCATCCCAGAATGGAACTGCGCAAGGATGGTGAGAAACTTGGGTGGACACCCAAATCTCTTCAGGACTTGCCACAGTAGTTCCCTGTTCACTGTGTCAAATGCCTTTGACAGGTCGACAAAGGCAATGAACAGGTCCTTATGCTGCTCCCGACATTTCTCTTGGAGCTGACGCGTCACAAAGATCATGTCAACTGTCCCCCTGTCCTTCCGAAAACCACACTGTGACTCTGGGGTGACCTACTCTGATATTGCAGAGATGAGTCTGCGGAGCATGACCTTGGCAAGGACCTTTCCAGCAGTGGCCAACAGAGAGATACCCCTACTATTGGAGCAGATGGATTTGTCTCATTTGTTCTTGTAGATGGTCACAATGTTGCCGTCTTTCCACTGTTGTGGGACACACTCTCGTCTCCACACCTCTGAGATATAGAGATACAGTGTCCAAGTACAGAGGTAGCCTCCTTCCTTGAGAAGTTCAGCTGGGATGCCGTCAGGTCCAGGGGATTTATTGTTTTTCAGGGTTTTTACTGCATGCAGGATTTCTTTGAAGGTTGGGGGGAGGTCGAGATCTGGCAAGGTTGGATGTTCAGGGAGCTCTGCAAGGACAGTTGGGTCCACTGAGGTGGGCTGGTTAAGCACAGTGTTAAAATGCTCAGCCCACCGCTCCACTATCATGGCCTGATCCTTGATTAAAGAGGATCCATCAACAGATCTCACAGGTGCCAGGGAGCAGTTTCTGGGGCCGTAGATGGTTTTGACTGCATCATAGAAACTGTGCGTATCGTTTCTATCAGCATGAGTCTGGATTTTGTTGGCCTTTGAGATCCACCACTCATCTTGCAGTTTCCTGAAAGTTGTTTGGACCTCAGAACGAAGAGCTTGCCATTGCTTCTTATGGAATTGGGATTGTGGGTTGTTCAAGGTGGCTCTGTGTGCCCTGTCCATTCTGTCCAGGAGGGTGGAGATCTCTCCAGCATTCTGGTCAAACCAGTCCTGATGTTTCTTGGTTTTGAAACCGATGGCTTGGGCTGCAGTGTCAAAGAGGATGGTGGATAGAGCGGTCCACTTCTCATCCATCCCAGACTCTGAGATGATCAGTTGTTCAATACCTGCCAGCCTCTCAGCTAGGGAGCAACGGAAGTTGTCACAGATGTCGCTGCTGGAGAGTCTGGCACAGTGGAGTGTTTTCCTCTTTGGGCCACCGTGGCGAGCTAGGGGCCGAACATGCATTCTGACCTTTGACAGAATCATGCAGTGGTCGGTCCAGCAGTCTGCCCCTCGCATAGCTCTTGTGATGAGCACGTCCTTGAGGTCAGCCCTCCTCACGATCACATAGTCGATCAGGTGCCAATGTTTGGACCTGGGATGCATCCAAGATGCCTTATATTTGTTCTTTTGCTGGAAGATTGTGTTAGTGATGGTAAGATCATGTTCCTCACAGAGACTAAGAAGTCTCATGCCATTGGGGTTGACTTTTCCAATGCCATGGGCACCAATCACACCATTCCAGTTTTGCAAGTTCTTTCCGACTCTTGCATTGAAATCACCAAGCAGCATGATTTTGTCACCCTTCGGGATGTGACTGAGGATATCATCGAGTGCCTGGTAGAAGCGGTCCTTCTCTTCAGCGTTCGATGGCAGAGTTGGTGCATAGGCACTTACCAAAGTGACATACCTGCATTTTGCAAGGGGGATGCGAAGAGTCATGAGCCTTTCACTGACACCCACTGGTGATTCTGTGAGCTTGTGCAGGAGGCTGTTCTTGATTGCAAAACCAACTCCATGAAGGAGTTGACCGCCAATGGGGTATCCTTTCCAAAAGAATGTATAGCCCTCTCCTACTTCATTGAGTGAGCCTTCCTCGAGGAGTCGGGTCTCACTGAGTGCTGCCACATCCACATTGTAACGCTTTTGCTCACTGGCAACGAGTGCTGTTCTGCTCTGTGGTCTGTCCGGACTGGCATCCAGGAGTGTCCTTATGTTCCATGCTGCAATTCTAAATGGTATTGTTTTTATTTTTCGACC
This sequence comes from Pholidichthys leucotaenia, assembly GCA_020510985.1. Lineage (NCBI taxonomy): Eukaryota > Metazoa > Chordata > Actinopteri > Cichliformes > Pholidichthyidae > Pholidichthys > Pholidichthys leucotaenia. The sequence continues at coordinate 139,273,827 of CM035840.1, read as the reverse complement.
GCATAGTGGAATGTCCCGACAGGTGCGGTTTCCTATCCGGGTGCTGTGCTGAGTAGGCAATGTTTAGGCCACCTTTTCTAGGCCTTTCCCCAGTTGGGGTGAGCAGTGCGGTCCCTAAATAGGGCTGCTCAGATGCACAGGAGTCTGCCGGAAGCAGCTGCCACTCAATCCCAACTGCTAACGACCGTTGTCCTGTGCTGCTGACGTACAGAGTTCCAGCTAGGAGCTTCCAGCTCATTCAAACCTGCCCCCGTTACTGGATGCTCCATCGCCGCCAGACTTTAGGGGTCGGAGACTCAGGTTAAGAAGATACCTGCGCAGTGATGGATTTTAGAGTGGCATTGGGGGGGGGGATGCTTTTCCCGATGCCACTACCTTGATTGTAGAGAAGATGGTTCCAGTGGCAAGGGAGACCCTAGACGACCGGCATCTTCTCACAACTGCAGGAGGCTGCCGGAATCCAGATTTTTGGGAAACCGCCTCAAAGCTTTTACAGCCATTGTGGTGTTTATCGTTACTACCAGCTTCTGCTTGCTCCACCGTTGAGGTCTTCATCTTTGGGATCACTCTTAGTCTGGCCTCTACCCTTCGACCTGTTCGGCTTGGGTGACCCTGCCAGGAGTACGAGACTCCGGCCGACATAGCTCTAGGGGTCATGGAGACGCTCAAAGTGCCCCACCACGATAAGGTGGTGATCCCATCGAGGCACAATGGGATCACCACCCAAGCTCATTTTGGGGAAAACCTGGTCTTATTAGACGAGACGGCATCCATCCCACTTTGAATGGTGCGTCTCTTTTATCTAACAATCTGGCATCATTTTTATCCAAATTTCCAAAACCTTGACAACTCAGAGTTGGGACCAGGAAGCAGAGTCGCAGTCTTACACACCTCTCTGCAGCTCCTCTTCATCCGCCACCCCTCAACTTAGCCCCTGTCTTCCATATCAGAGCATCATTGTCTGCTCCCTCCAAAGTAAATAAAAATATAATGTATAAGCATCCCAAAGTGATTAAACAAAAAGTTGGTAAAACTCAAATTAAACATGAAGCCTCTAAATTGAATGATTTGGCCTCTGTTCCTCCTCATAATTTAAAAATGAAATGTGGTTTGTTAAATATTAGGTCTTTAACTCCCAAGTCTCTGCTAGTCCATGATCTGTTAATTGATCATCAGATTGATTTAATATCCCTGACAGAGACTTGGTTAGGGCAAGAGGATTATGTTGGTTTAAATGAATCAACTCCATCTGGTTATTTAAACTGTCAAAATCCCAGAAGTTCTGGTCGTGGAGGAGGAGTAGCAATAATTTACCATTCCAAATTACTAGTTAATGTAAAGCAAAAAACACGTTATAATACCTTTGAGGGCCTGGTCCTCAGTATTGGGCATTTTAGCAATTTTAGGCTAAACCCAATTTTATTTGCCATAATTTATCGTCCCCCATCAACCTACTCAGAGTTTTTATCCTAATTTGCTGAATTCTTAGCTGATTTAGTGCTGAAATCAGATAGAATAATTATAGTAGGGGACTTTAATATATATGTAGATGTAGATAGTGATTGCCTTAATTTGGCATTTAATTCAATTTTAGGCTCTATGGGGTTTTCTCAGAAAGTAGGAAATTCTACCCATTATCTCCACCATACGTTGGACCTTGTTCTGACATATGGCATAGAAATAGAAAAGCTGGTAGTGTCTCCTCATAACCCTGTGCTGTCAGACCATTGTCTGTTAACCTTTGATTTTACTATTTCTGACTATTTGGCTCCTAAGGAAAAATATTACTACAGTAGATGCCTCTCAGATGATGTTGTTACCAAATTTATGCAGATTGTTTCCTCTATGTCATGTGTCAACACAACAGAAATAAGCTATAGACAGCTTACTCCATCTGTAATTGATAGCATGGTAGATAGTATTACAGCTTCTCTGCATCAGACTCTAGACATGGTGGCCACTTTAAAAAAGAAAAAGTCAAATCAGAGATTTTTAACTCCTTGGTTCAACACAGAAACTCGTAGCTTAAAACAGAAGACTCGTCAATTAGAAAGAAAATGGCACTCCACTAATTTAGATGAAATCTATTTAGCTTGGAGAAATCATCTTTTTAATTTATAAAAAAAATCTCTTAGAAAAGCTAGAACGAGTTATTATTCTGCATTAATAGAAGAGAACAAGAATAATCCCAGGTTTCTTTTCAGTACTGTAGCCAGGCTGACAAAGAGTCAGGATTCTGTCAATCCTAGCATTCCCTTAGAGCTTACTAGTCAGTACTTTATGAACTTTTTCAACAATAAAATTTCATCTATCAGAGACAAAATCAGTCAGATTCTTCCCACCATTAACTTAAATACAGTAACTACTACAACTCCTTCAATTGACATCTTGTCACGACTCGCCGCTCATCATCTGCCTCAGCTGCGCGCACACCTGCGCCTCATCAGCCGCGGGCTATTTAGCCCACTCAGCCCTGTGCAGCGGTCTGGAGCCGTCTGTTCGCATCGGCACTTCTTCGCGTTTGGATCATCCCTTGATCATCAGCGAAACTACGCTTCTACGTAAGCATCCCTTACCTTTCCCAAGTCTTCTCCCCTGTGCACAGGTGGATTCCCTGGCGGCGGATACCCCGTCTTCGCCACCCAATCCTCACCATCGTCACAGGCTCTGCAGGATGCTGTCTTCCGGGCTTCTCCCTTGGCCAATGCCAGCCACCTGCCACCCACAAGTAAGCAGCACACAGCTCATTATTCCTGTCCAGGTTTGGTGCCCTTTACCCCTGTCCTTTGCTCTCTCCATAGGGTTGTCCGGCTGTACGGTGCACTGCTCTGCTTCCTGTGCATCAGCGTTCACCCTCATCACATACATATATCTCACACATCCATCCAGACACACCTGCTTGTTGAATAAAGCTGTTAAATCCATCCTGAGCCTACGTGCGTGTTTCCTGAGCCAGACATTATGTCAGTACGGCTCCAGCAGAGCGGCTCAGCAGACAGCGGGCTCGCACGCTGTCTTTCCACCCTCGAGGCTCGGGTGGATTTAATAGCCCACCAACAACAGGTGATATTGAACCAGTTGGTAAGCATCACTCACCAGTTAGACCGCTTGGACCCCCAGCAGGCATTCCCCTCGGCTCGTCAGGGAGGGGTAGCTCCTGCCGCTCCGATGGCCGGCCAGTCTGTCGCGGGAATACCAACCCGACTCACACCTATCCCAACCCCCGCCCGCTTCAGCGGGAAGCTCGGCGGAGCGCGGGGGTTCATCATGCAGTGTGAGTCGGTGTTTCTGCGCGTTCCCGGGGATTTTCCCTTGGACCACAGCCGAATTGGCTATATTGGTAATCTTCTGGAGGGGCGAGCGTTAACTTGGGCTTACGCCATTATGGCGAAGCCCAGTTACGCAAACCTCTCCTACAGCCAGTTCGTGCAGAGCTTTCTCGAGGTGTTCGACCATTCCCGGCGTGATAGCGTCCTCACTGACCATCTCCTTAGCCTCCAACAGGGAAGCCGGTCAGCGGCGGACTATGCTATCGACTTCCGGGTCGCAGCGGAGGAGGTAGGCTGGGGTGAGGCATCACTCTGTGGCATCTTCCTCCGCAGCCTCAGCTCGGGTCTGAGGGATGAGCTGGCCGGTCGAGACCTTCCGGAGATGCTCTCGGAGCTAATCTCCGTGACTATTAGTTTGGATAACAGGCTGCTTGAACGGTCCACCGAGCGGAAGTTAATCAGCCGCTCGCGTGGAGGCTCCGTCCGCATGCCTCAAGGCCGCCCCCTGGCATTACCTCCTCCGGAGTCTTCCGAGGAATCGGAGGTGATGGTGGTTGGTCGGTCAAGGCTCCCCCTAGTGGAGAAACAACGCCGCCGGGAGTTGGGCCTCTGCATGTATTGCGGAGGCAATCAACATACCGTGGAGCATTGCCCGGAGAAGCCAAACGGGGGGGTCCGCGAGTCACTGTAGGGGGCCTCGCGGACTCTAACCGGTCAAATCCCCTCACTAGTCTATCACTGCCCATTCGATTTTGTCACAATGCCACGGGGCACCTCACACACGCACTGGTGGACTCAGGAGCAGAGCAGAGCTTTATTTCAAAGAGCCTGGCAACCCAACTGGGCATCCCCTGCCACCCTCTGGCCGCTCCTCTCAGCCTGGTCACCCTCTCCCGTGCGCCCCTTGGACAAGTGACTCATCGCACCCAGCCGGTCCCTGTTATTATCTCAGGTAACCACCGGGAGGATCTCACCCTGTACGTTCTGTCCTCCTCTGTGTCGCCTGTCATCCTAGGGTACCCCTGGTTGCGTCTGCACAATCCTGTGCTGGATTGGCTGACAAGAAGAATCGCCGCCTGGAGTTCCTTTTGTATGGGTACCTGCCTATAGTCCGCAGCCTGCTCCCCATCCTCTCCCCCTCCGGCCAAGGACGCCGCGCCTCCAGATCTCTCTCTGGTGCCCTCGGAGTTCCATGACCTGGGTCTCGTATTTAGTAAGTCCAGGGCGATGTCTCTTCCTCCTCACCGGCCCTACGACTGCACCATCAACATCCGCCCGGGGGCGCCCCTGCCATCCGGACACCTCTACAGCCTGTCAGCGCCGGAGCGACAGGCAATGGATAGTTACATCAAGGAGTCACTCAATGCGGGAATCCTCCGTCCCTCCTCGTCTCCGCTCGGCGCAGGATTCTTCTTCGTGTCTAAGAAAGATGGGTCACTCCACCCCGTATCGATTTTCGGGCCCTGAATGATATCACGGAAAAGGACCGTTACACCCTGCCCTTAATGGACACTGCCTTCCACTCCCTCCAGGGGGCGACCTGGTTCACCAAGTTGGATCTCCGCAGCGCATACCACCTCGTCCGGATCCGGGAGGGGGATGAGTGGAAGACGGCCTTTCGAACGCCTAGTGGTCACTTCGAGTATCTGGTGATGCCGTTTGGACTGACCAACGCCCCCGCTGTATTTCAACGCCTAATCAATGACGTCCTGCGTGATTTCCTTGGCCTCTTCGTGTTCGTGTACCTGGATGACATCCTCATCTTCTCCAGGTCGCGGGAGGAACACCAGGTTCATGTGAGGCGGGTCTTACAGTGGCTGTTGGAAAACAGGCTGTACGTCAAGGCCGAAAAATGTGAGTTTTATGCCAAGACCACCTCCTTTTTAGGGTTCGTAATCTCACACAACCAGGTCCTGCCTGACCCCGCGAGGTCAAAGTGGTGGTTGAGTGGCCCACGCCGACCTCCAGGAAGCAGGTCCAACAGTTTATTGGGTTCGCCAACTTCTACCGCCGTTTTGTGCCCAATTTCGGTGCCATCGTTGCCCCGTTGACCCGTCTCACTTCTCCCAAGAACCCCTTCCGGTGGACCGAAGAGGTTGCAGCAGCGTTTCAGGCGTTGAAGACAGAGTTCTCCTCCTCCCGAGTCCTGACCCAGGTTGACCCCACGCTGCAGTGTTTGGTGGAAGTCGACACGTCTGATACGGGAGTGGGGGCAGTGCTATCCCAGTGATCACCCACCGACGGGGTCAAGCGACCCTGCGCCTTCTTCTCACGGCGTCTGTCTCCGGCCGAGCGGAACTATGATGTCGGGGACAGGGAGCTTCTCGCCATCCATCTCGCCCTGCAGGAGTGGCGCCACTGGCTGCAGGGGGCTGCGTTGCCGTTCGTGGTGCTGACGGACCACAAGAACCTGGAATACCTTAGATCTGCCAGACGTCTGAATGCCCGCCAGGCACGCTGGTCCTTGTTCTTCGCCCGGTTCCACTTCACCATCACCTACCGCCCTGGTTCTAAGAACGGCCTGCCCGATGCCCTGTCCAGGCAGTTTGCCCCCGAGACATCAGAGGAGCCAGGTCATACCATCCTGCCCAGCTCGTGTGTGGTAGGGGCGATTTCCTGGTCCATCAGGGACAAGATCCGGAGGGCGCAGGAGACCGAACCGGACCCTGGCGGCGGACCGGAGGGAAAGCTGTTTGTTCCATCTACTGTCCGGGGGAAGGTCATCCATTGGGTTCACACCTCCAAACTCGCCTGTCACCCTGGTGTTTCCCAGCTAGTGGATCTCCTCCAGCATTCCTTCTGGTGGCCAGGTCTTCAGAGGGACGCCACCAACTACGTCCGGGTGTGCCCTGTGTGTGCCATCGGCAAGTCAGGAAATTCTCCCCCCGCGGGTCTGCTCCAGCCCCTGCCGATCCCGGGCAGGCCCTGGTCCCACATAGCCCTTGACTTCGCCACCGGTCTCCCGACCTCCAACACCTATGACACTGTGCTGACCATCGTGGATCATTTCTCCAAGGCTGCCCACTTCGTGCCACTTCAGGGCCTCCCAACGGCACGGGAGACAGCGGACCTTCTGGTTCAATACGTGGTCAGGCTGCACGGGATACCAGTGGATATTGTCTCTGATCGGGGGCCCCAGTTTGTCTCAGAGGTATGGAAGTGTTTCTGCAACGCCTTGGGGGCCACAGTAAGCCTCTCCTCCGGCCACCACCCGCAATCCAATGGGCAGTGCGAACAGGCCAACCAGGAGCTGGAAGCTGCCCTACGCTGCGTCACTTCCTCCAACCCGTCTTCCTGGAGCACGCACCTGGCCTGGGTAGAGTACGCCCACAACACGGCACGGTCTTCTGCCACAGGGATGTCCCCCTTCAAGGCTTCCTTGGGATATGACCCACCATTGTACCTGGAGCAGGAGGGTCAACTGGCCGTTCCATCCATCCAGGCGCACCTGAGACGTTGTCGGAGTCTTTGGACCAAGGCGCGCGATGCGCTTTTACGCACGGCGACGCGCAACAGCACCACGGCGAATCGCCACAGGAGACCGGCCCCTGCCTACCAGGTGGGCCAACGAGTCTGGTTGGCCTCTCAGGACATTCATCTTAAGGCTGAGAAGAGGAAGTTGGCCCCACGCTTCATTGGCCCCTTCACCATTTCGAAAATTATTAACCCGGTGGCTGTGCGTCTGGCCCTCCCCCCCTCCCTCCGCATATGCCCCACCTTCCACGTGTCCAAAATCAAGCCCATGGTCTCCGATCCCCTCTGTCCCCCGCCAGCGGCGCCGCCCTCGCCTCTGATGATCGACGGCCACCCGGCCTGGAGAGTTGCTTCCATCATGGACTCCCGGTGCCGAGGTCGCGGGCTGCAGTACTTGGTGGACTGGGAGGGATTCGGCCCTGAATGGAGGTCCTGGGTGCGCACTTCCTTGGTGTTGGACAGGAGTCTCATCACGGAGTTCCACCGGGCGCATTCGGACAAACCAGCGCCAGGAGGCGCTGCTAGGGGGGGAGTACTGTCACGACTCGCCGCTCATCATCTGCCTCAGCTGCGCGCACACCTGCGCCTCGTCAGCCATGGGCTATTTAGCCCACTCAGCCCTGTGCAGCGGTCTGGAGCCGTCTGTTCGCATCGGCACTTCTTCGCGCTTGGATCATCCCTTGATCATCAGCGAAACTACGCTTCTACGTAAGCATCCCTTACCTTTCCCAAGTCTTCTCCCCTGTGCACAGGTGGATTCCCTGCTGGCGGCTACCCTGTCTTCGCCACCCAATCCTCACCATCGTCACAGGCTCTGCAGGATGCTGTCTTCCGGGCTTCTCCCTTGGCCAACGCCAGCCACCTGCCACCCACAAGTAAGCAGCACACAGCTCATTATTCCTGTTCAGGTGTGGTGCCCTTTACCCCTGTCCTTTGCTCTCTCCATAGGGTTGTCCGGCTGTACGGCGCACTGCTCTGCCTCCTGTGCATCAGCGTTCACCCTCATCACATACACATATCTCACACATCCATCCAGACACACCTGCTTGTTGAATAAAGCTGTTAAATCCATCCTGAGCCTGCGTGCGTATTTCCTGAGCCAGACATTATGTCACATCTGTTTGGATCAGTTTACTCCAATTGACCTTTTAGAGTTAGACAAAATAATTTCCTCATTCAAGCCTTCAACTTGTCTTTTTAGACCCTATTCCTACCAGGTTATTTAAAGAAGTCTTCTCATTTATTGGTAGCTTTATTCTTCAAATAATCAATTCTTCATTAACTTTAGGCCATGTACCACAGGCTTTTAAAACTGCTGGAATTAAACCCTTACTCAAAAAGCCAACGCTGGATCCAGGAGTTTTAGCTAACTATAGACCAATCTCTAATCTCCCTTTCATTTCAAAAATCTTAGAAAGAGTTGTTGCTACGCAATTATTTGACCACTTGCAGGGAAATGGTTTATTTGAAGAGTTTCAATCTGGGTTTAGAATCCATCATAGTACTGAAACAGCCTTAGTGAAGGTCATTAATGACCTCCTGATTGCATCTGATAATGGACTTGTGTCTGTACTTGTCCTTTTAGACCTTAGTGCAGCTTCTGACACTATCGATCATAATATTCTACTTGATAGATTAGAACACTATGTTGGACTTAATGGAACTTTGTTGCAGTGGTTTAGATCTTATTTATCTGATAGGTTCCAGTTTGTTCATGTCAATAATGAGTTTTCTTTCAACTCAAAGCTCAGTCATGGAGTTCCACAGGGATCTGTGCTAGGCCCTACTCATTTTAGTTTATATAAGCTTCCCTTAGGCAACATTATTAGGAAGCACTGTATACATTTTCATTGTTATGCAGATGACACACAATTATATCAAGCCAAGTTAGAAGCCTGTCTTAAGGAAATCAAAGCTTGGATGACTTGTAATTTCCTGCTATTAAATTCAGATAAGACTGAAGTCATTCTTGTTGGTCCAAAAAACCTTAGAAATACCTTTCCAAATCAAACTTTTTGTTTGGATGCAGTTACTCTTTCTCTTAATAGCTCTGTGAGGAACCTTGGAGTTATTTTTGATCAAGATTTGTTTTTCAATTCACATATTAAATTTGTTTCTAAGACTGCCTTCTATCATTTGCGTAATATTGCCAAGATTAGGAGCATCTTGTCTCAGAGTGATGCTGAGAAACTGATCCATGCTTTTGTTAGCTCTAGATTAGATTATTGTAATTCTTTATTATCAGGTTGTCCTAAAACATCTCTAAAAAGTCTTCAGTTGATCCAAAATGCTGCAGCAAGAGTTTTGACAGGTACTAGAAAGAGAGATCATATCTCTCCGGTTTTGGCCTCCCTTCATTGGCTTCCCATAGAGTTTAGAATTAAGTTTAAAATCCTTCTTCTCACTTCTAAAGCTCTAAACAATCAGGCCCCTTTTTATTTAAAAGATCTGATATTACCCTATTATCCTAACAGAGCACTACGCTCCCAAAATGCTGGATTACTTGTAATCCCTAGAATCTCCAAAAGTACAATGGGGGGCAGAGCCTTCAGTTATCAAGCTCCTCTCTTGTGGAACCAGCTGCCAATCTGGATTCGGGAGTCAGACTCGATCTCTGTTTTTAAGAATAGGGTTAAAGCCTTCCTTTTTGATATAGCCTAGTGTAATGACAATAAAGTTGAATCTCATCTCATCTCTCATAATTAGAGAAGGATCGTGTGCTTCTGAACCCTCCCTTAGTTATGCTGCTATTAGGTTTAGACAGCCGGGGGACCTCCAATAATTACACTGGGCTTCACTCCTTTCTTCACTCTCAATGAATTTTTTTTTTTTTGCTGGTCATTAACATCTGTTTGTTCTCTTCCATAGATTGAGTCCCCATCGTGCTGTTTGCTCTCTACATGTCTGTTCTTTTCATCTTCTCTATCCCCTCACCTCCTAGCCAGTCGCAGCAGATGACTGCCCCTCCCTGAGCCTGGTTCTGCTGGAGGTTTCTTCCTGTTAAAAGTAAGTTTTTCCTCTCCACCGTCACCAAGCGCTTGCTCATAGGGGATCGCCTGATTGCTGGGGTCTTTCTGCAATTGTGGGGGTTTCCCCTACAGTTGAAAGTGCTGTAAGATGACTGTTGTTGTGAAATGGCACTATATAAATAAGGTTGAATTGAATTGAAATGAAAAGTGTGAGCAACCAGGGAATCCATTGTGCAGACAACTTCTACGTGTGCAAATCGTGATGGATGAATTTTTCCACAGACCCCACACTGATCTTGACATCTTGGGCTAGTTGGGAGAACGATTGTGTGACAATCCTCCAAAATGGTGGCCTCCACTTGCCGAATGGTGTCTTCATCAATGGTGCACTGTGGTTGTCCAGTAATGGGTGCTGTTTCCACTAATGTCTGACCACACTTGAACTATTGATGCTAGTGCTTGACTGTGTCATACAATGGAGCGTCCTCACCATATGTCTCTTTCATCTCATCGTACGTCTCTCGTGATGTGCGGCCTCTCAAGTACAGGAACCTGATGTTCACTCTGCATTCAGCTGGCTCCATTATCACACCTTACCCCACCTTAATTCTTGTAAAAGAGAAACTCTTAGGAGTCCAGAGCTGCAAATTACTACATAAGCTATAGAGATACAGTGGTGTGAAAAAGTGTTTGCCCCCTTCCTTATTTCTCATTTTTTTTTATTTTGTCACACTTAAATGTTTCAGATCATCTAACAAATTTAAATATTAGACAAAGATAACACATGTTAATACAAAATGCAGTTTTTAAATGAAGGTGTTTTTATTAAGGGGTCAAAAAAAATCCAAACCTACATGACCTTGTGTGAAAAAGGGATTGCCTCCCCCCGTTAAAACATAAATTAACTGTGGTTTATCACATCTTTGGAAAGCTGAGTTCAGTTTCTCTAGCCACACCCAGGCCTGATTACTGCCACACCTGTTCTCAATCAAGAAATCACTTAAATAGGACCTGCCTGACAAACTGAAGTAGACCAAAAGATCCTCAAAAGCTAGACATCATGCTGAAAGAAATTCAGGAACACATGAGAAACAAAGTAATTGAGATCTATCAGTCTGGAAAAGGTTATAAAGCCATTTCTAAAGCTTTGGGACTCCAGCGAACCACAGTGAGAGACATTACCAAAAAAAAAAACATGTAGGTTTAGGGCGCTCGCGCACGCAGCGACCAGCAGCCGGTGGCTTGTCACCAGACTGCAAACCATGTCTACCTACGGGTACAAATAAGTAACAAAAAAAAAACAAAAAAACAAAAAAAAAAAAAAAAAAAAAAAAAATTATCCACAAATGGTGAAAACATGGAACAGTGGTGAACCTTCCCAGGAGTGGCCGGCCAACCAAAATTACCCCAAAGTTCAGCAATGACTCATCCAAGAGGTCACAAAAGACCCCACAACAACATCCAAAAAACTGCAGGCCTCACTTGCCTCAGTTAAGGTCAGTGTTCATGACTCCACCATAAGAAAGAGACTGGGCAAAAATGGCCTGCATGGAAAAGTTCCAAAATGAAAACCACTGCTGAGCAAAAAGAACATAAAGGCTCATCTCAGTTTTGCCAGAAGATATCTTGATGATCCCCAAGACTTGGGGGGAAAATACTCTGTGGACTGACGAGACAAAAGTTGAATTTTTTGGAAGGTGTGTGTCCCATTACATCTGGCATGAAAGTAACACAGCATTTCAGAAAAGGAACATCATACCAGCAGTAAAATATGGTGGTGGTAGTGTCATGGTCTTGGGTTGTTTAGCTGCTTTAGGACCTAGAAGACTTGCTGTGGTAAATGGAACCAATCTGATTACAATTCAGATCAGAACTTTACAGTTTACGTGGATCCTGAAAAAGTTGATCTGATTAGGATGTGCGTTTACATGTGTCACACGTTTGAACGGACTAAATCATTTTGACATGCGCACAAAGATTCAATATTCCAGAAATAGTAGAAGAAGAAGCAACTTCCGATGTAATCACACCCCACTTCGTGTCTTTCTCTTTTTGAAATGTACCTGTATTGTGTTATACAGACTATACTTTTGCTTCTGCTGGTCTGCTGGTTTCCGTAATGAAGCTACAAGTCCAATAGTAAAATACTTCTGCATATGACAAACAGAGGGAGATAGCAGGATGATACAAACCACTTCTGTTTTACTCCCGCCATGTCTTCCGCTAGCTGCTGTAAATGCGGAAATACGTTACATCAACATGTGGCTGACATACAGACATGCACAGTAAACATATTTTCTACCCAAACTTTGGAATAAGTGTTTATATGCGCACCAGTCAGATTAACAATTGGCATAACCCACCCGTCTCAATCGGAAGGAAATTCTGATCCGAATGAGTGTGACTGGGTCAGAATATTTAGATTGGTGTGTTTACATGAAGCATTTTTATTCCGATCAGCCTTTTAATCCAGTTACTTGTTTCCATGTAAACATGGCTATTGGTCCATAACACACCAGCAAGTCCACCTCTGAATGGCTTTAAGAAAAACAAAATGAAGACTTTGGAGTGGCCTAGTCAAAGTCCTGACCTGAATTCGATTGAAATGCTGTGGCATGACCTTTACAGGCGATTCATGCTCAAAAACCCTCCAGTGTGGCTGAATTACAGCAATTCTGCTAAGATGAGTGGGCCAAAATTCCGCCACAGCTCTGTAAAAGACTCAATGTCAGTTATTGCAAACGCTTGATTGCAGTTGTTGCTGCTAAGGGTGGCCCAACCAGTTATTAGGTTTAGGGGGCAATCACTTTTTCACACAGGGCCATGTGGGTTTGGATTTTTTCCCCTTAATAATAAATACTTTAATTTAAAAAGTGCATTTTGTGTTTACTTGTGTTATCTTTGTCTAATATTTAAATTTGTTTGATGATCTAAATCATTTAAGTGTGACAAACATACAACAAAATGAGAAATCAGGAAGGGGGCAAACAGTTTTTCACACCACTGATTGTATTATTATGTAATTTCAACCTCCTACAATAACCAGAAGTGGATCACTAACTAACTAACTAACCTGCACTTATATAGCGCTTTTTCTAGTCACAAAGACCACTCAAAGCGCTTTCATTAATACTAACCCTCTATTCTAAGGGCCTATAGGAAACAAATATCTAGGGACAATTTAGAACAGCCAATTAACCTAACAGATTAACCTATCAGGGGAAATCTTTAATGAGCAGCCCTCATACTGTAGTTGGGGTGCTTTGACTAACATCCGAATGCCATTACTTTGTTCACACTAGATGGAACAAGGGAGAAAACATACAAGGTTGGACGAAAATGGACTAAAGCCTCAAAGGGTGAAAGCATCCTGAATGTCTCAATATATTGTCCTGTGCAGGTTGGAGTGCTGCTTGAAATAATTTTCAAATTAATCTCCGGTTGTTGTAGAAATGCAATAAAAACTTAAGTACCTCCTGGATTCTCACTCGAAATCCTCAAGTTTGCCATCCACTTAGTATGTTAGTAACAATAAACAATACAGTGGGGTAAAAAAAGTATTTAGCCAGCCACCAATTGTGCAAGTTCTCCCACTTAAAAGATGAGAGAGGTCTCCAATTTTCATCATAGGTATACCTCAACTATGAGAGACAAAATGAGAAAAAAAAAATCCAGAAAATCACATTGAAGGATTTTTAATGAATTAATTGGTAAATTCCTTGGTAAAATAAGTATTTGGTCAATAACAAAAGTTCATCTCAATACTTTGTTATATACCCTTTGTTGGCAATGACAGAGGTCAGACGTTTTCTGTAAGTCTTCACAAGGTTTTCACACACTGTTGCTGGTATTTTGGCCCATTCCTCCATGCAGATCTCCTCTAGAGCAGTGATGTTTTGGGGCTGTCGCTGGGCAACACAGACTTTCAACTCCCTCCAAAGATTTTCTGTGCGGTTGAGATCTGGAGACTGGCTAGGCCACTCCAGGACCTTGAAATGCTTCTTACGAAGCTACTCCTTCGTTGCCCGGGTGGTGTGTTTGGGATCATTGTCATGCTGAAAGACCCAGCCACGTTTCATCTTCAATGCCCTTGCTGGTGGAAGGAGGTTTTCACTCAAAATCTCACGATACATGGCCCCATTCATTCTTTCCTTTACACGGACCAGTCGTCCTGGTCCCTTTGCAGAAAAACAGCCCCAAAGTATGATGTTTCCACCCCCATGCTTCACAGTAGGTATGGTGTTCTTTCTCCTCCAAACACGACAAGTTGAGTTTTTACCAAAAAGTTCTATTTTGGTTTCATCTGACCATATGACATTCTCCCAATCCTCTTCGGGATTATCCAAATGCTCTCTAGCAAACTTCAGATGGGCCTGGACATGTACTGGCTTAAGCACGGGGACACGTCTGGCACTGCAGGATTTGAGTCCCTGGCGGCGTAGTGTGTTTCTGATGTAGCCTTTGTTACTTTGGTCCCAGCTCTCTGCAGGTCACTCACTAGGTCCCCCCATGTGGTTCTGGGATTTTTGCTCACCGTTCTCGTGATCATTTTGACCCCACGGGGTGAGATCTTGCATGGAGCACCAGATCGAGGGAGATTATCAGTGGTCTTGTATGTCTTCCATTTTCTAATAATTGCTCCCAAAGTTGATTTCGTCACACCAAGCTGCTTACCTATTGCAGATTCAGTCTTCCCAGCCTGGTGCAGGTCTCCAATTTTGTTTCTGGTGTCCTTTGACAGCTCTTTGGTCTTGGCCATAGTGGAGTTTGGAGTCTGACTGTTTGAGGTTGTGGACAGGTGTCTTTTATGCTGATAACAAGTTCAAACAGGTGCCATTAATACAGGTAACGAGTGGAGGACAGAGGAGCCTCTTAAAGAAGAAGTTACAGATCTGTGAGAGCCAGAAATCTTGCGTGTTTGTAGGTGACCAAATACTTATTTTACTGAGGAATTTACCAATTAATTTATTAAAAATCCTTCAATGTGATTTTCTGGATTTTTTTTTCTTCTCATTTTGTCTCTCAGAATCAGAATCAGAATCAGCTTTATTGCCAAGTATATTTACAAGTAAACATACGAGGAATTTGACTTGACATTGGACGCGCACATTAGGCGCATCCAATGACGTGGCGCCATGCAAGGTGCCTGTCATACAGTGGAGGTAAAGAGGGGAAGGGAGGGGGAGGAAAACACAATAGGAGAGAGAAAAAAACATAGTTAATCAGAATAACGCTCGTATAAGCTCATATAAAGCTCAATGAGCCAAATTTTGACTACACAGAAAAAAAAACCTTTATGCACAATTAGCAGACAATATAGATCACACAAACAAGAGTTGAGAGAGGCAGTGTATATATAAGTCAGTATATATGTCAGTTCTTGTAATGTGTGCATTTGTGTAGTGTAGGTGTGACAGTTGCTAGTGAACAGCAGAGGGCGCCTCCAGGCAGTAGATAGATGTTAAAGTCCTGTGACTTATAAACAAGTCCGGAGTCTGTCTCTTCGCTTGCAAATGAAGGCACATGGACTGTGCCTGAGAAGTTCATCCGCTGAAAACAGCAGCTGTCTGTCGATTGTTTGGGTTAAGAGCCGCTCCTACCGCTTATCTTCATCAGAAGGAATGTAAATACCGGGCACCAAAGAAGGTCAAATCTGCACAGTGCACTCAGAGAATAGAATTTCCTCACCCGAGCAATTCTGTGCTTCAGAATTTCCATGTGCAGGCTTAAACATTAACATACTCTGAAGAGCACTGGCGACTTCAAGATGTATTCCACCATCTGAATCTCCTTTCAGTTCACCATGCCGCCTCGTGCCCTCCCCAACTGGTCGAATTGGTGAAGGAGCTTGCCTGGATCCGCATTTTGAACAGCTCTCCACCTTCCTTAATTTTGAAACAAACACCAGGAAACTCCAGAGCCAAAAATAGAATCCTGTGTCATAGCCAATAGATGTCTTCTGCATCTCCAGTCGAATCATACACTCAGCAGGTTCCAATTCTTGGGCTCCCCCTTGGCCCGATTCTTGTTGAAAAAATAGTGACAATAGCACGTTTAAGCTGCTACCAAATCCATAATTTCCGTTTAGATTAAGATTCAGCAGAAGAAGAGCGACTAAACACAAACAAAAGCGCAACATTGCAAGCTGGGATCAGAAGGGAAAAGAGAGGATTAGAAAAGGCGTCTGCTCTCTCTCGAAGCCGGAAGGGAAGTCGTAGTAGTTGAGGTATACCTATGATGAAAATTGGAGACCTCTCTCATCTTTTAAGTGGGAGAACGTGCACAATTGGTGGCTGACTAAATACTTTTTTGCCCCACTGTATGTAAGCATTGCTGAGTCAAAGGGTCATGCCGAATCACTGAAAGTGGTTCTTTGTGGCTATTTTAAAACAGCACTTTGCAGATTACTGGCCTTTTACAGCTTGGAATCAGAGTTATTCTGCAACTTCGTAAAAACTTTTAATTTCTGATTCCTCTGCTCTGCCATGTGCGTCAAGCGTTTGCCCCCTCCTTCCTGCTCACCGGCTATCTCATCAGACGCACCTGCTGATTCTTACCTGCCAGCGTTTATAAGGAAGCAATCTTCAGTGATTCAACGCTGGCTTGTTTGGGTATACTACTCAATCAATGACTCATTGTAAGCGGTGCTTGTCTTTTGACATCAGCTAATCATTTTGTCTCTTCCATCTCTTCCAGGTTGCTGCCAACGGAGCGGTGCGTCTGCGTGGATTTGGTGCACTCGCCAGCCAATTGCTCCTCCTCAAAGCAGCCTTCCCTCTTCGCCCGGTCAGACCCATTCATCTTACCTGTCCGGCAGTTCCACCTGCTGGTACTTCTCCTTCGTTGGGTTCTGTGCTGGTCTTCTCCCATCTTCCACGTGAGTGGCATTATCTGTTTTCCCACCTTATCGCCATTCTTCTTTAATCAGCCTTGTTTGTCCTCTGCAGGGCTCCTGCTTATCTGGCGAGTGACTGACATTTTTCTCCTCAAGTTCGCTGTATTGAAACATTATAATAAAAGGTCAAACATTTCTTTTGTGTTCGCTTGGTGATTGCACGCTGCACTCAGGTGGCTTGACCAGCCCATATGACAGAACGAGCAAGCCAGAGTCACCATCTGGCAGGTGCATCATCATCAACCGATCACTCTGCGCTCTACCGCCTCGACGTTACAGAGAGGCAGGTGGCTGAGCACACTCAGCTGCTGCAGGCAATTGCGCAGCAGCTGAATGTCAATACTGATCGACTGGCCCATGCTAGTGCCCCAACTGCTCCACCTTCACCTGCTCCTCCTTCCGCTATTATCCGCCGAACCCTTGCTATTTCCACCCCTGCCCCGTACGTGGGGGAGGTGGGGAAATGCAAGGACTTTTTTTTGCCAGGTTCGGCTTTATTTTGGACAGGTGCAGGGGGAGTTCCCGGATAACATCTCTAAGATTCATCAGTTTGTTCTTCTGCTTCGGGGCTGCGCTCTTAGATGGGTGCGGGCTGTTATCGATAGTCAGAGAACTTCACCACCAATGTTTGACCAATTTGTGGCCGAGTTTACCCGCACCTTCGACTGTTCTGAGAGTGAAGGGAACATCATAAGTCGTCTACTGTCACTCCGTCAGGGCAGCCGGTCGGTGGCCGACTACTCGATGGAGTTCCGGGTTGAGGCAGCGGATTCTGGGTGGAACGAGGTTGCACTACGCAGCGTGTTCGTCCAGGGTCTGAACCCTCGTCTCCGGTATGACTTGGCAGTTTACACCGTTCCGGCCACCTTAGACAGCCTGATAGATCAGGTGGTCAGGTTAGATAATTGATACCGGGAGCGCACTCAGGAGTGCGGTGCCTCCTCTTGCAAACCCGTCACTCGTTCCTTCCCAGCGCCTACTGACCGAGGCGAGCTCAAGCCCGAGCCTATGGAGCTCAGCTCTGCTCGTCTTCCATGAGCAGAGGTTGAGCGGCGGCAGCAGATCGGGGCGTGTGCCTACTGCGGTTCTTTGAACCATAAGTTAGACGCATGCCACCTGCGGGCAAAAGAACTGGCCCATCAGTAGCCGCGGGGGCTCTGGCGGGCTGGACTCAATCCGATCCCCCCGGTAATTTCTCCATTTCGGCCCTCATCCAGTTACCGGAGGTCGAGAGGAGGGTCTCCGCCCTGGTTGATTCCGGGGCGGAGGGTAATTTCGTCTCTTCTACGCTGGTGCACAAGCTGGGGATTCCGCCAGTTAAACTGCCGGCTCCCCATTCTGTGCATACTCTTTCTGGCCAGACAGTAGCGTCCGTTACTCATTGCATGGTGCAGTTATCCGTCCTTTTGTCTGGGAACCACCGTGAGAAGCAGACTTTTTACGTGTTTCCACGGGCTTCTCACTCTGTGGTACTTGGTTATCCGTGGCTCCGGAGGCACAATCCTGTGATCAGTTGGGCACAAAATTCTATCACTTCCTGGAGTGCTAACTGTTTGGCTACATGCCTAAATTCGGCCGAGTGTTCCCCGTCCCTTTCCGTCTCCTCGCCTCAGGTTGAGCCGCCAGACCTCAGCTGTGTACCCAAGGTCTATCACGACCTCGGGGAGGTATTTAGCAAGTCGCGAGCATTAGCGTTTCCCCCGCATCGCTCGTATGACTGTGCCATTGACCTCCTTCCGGGTGCGAGGTTGCCGTCCAGCAAACTCTACAGTATTTTTGATCCCGAGAGGGAAGTGATGGAAAGGTACATTAAAGATTCGCTGAACACCGGTCTCATATGGCCATCCTCGGCTCCCCTAGGGGCGGGGTTTTTCTTTGTAGGCAAGAAGGACGGGTCTTTGACTATCGGGAGCTTAATGCCATCACTATCAAAAACAAATACTCTCTGCCCCTGATGAGCTCCGCTTTCGAGCTCCTGCAGCATTCCCATGTATTCTCTAAACTCGATCTAAATAATGCTTACCACCTAGTTAGAATACGTGAGGGGGACAAGTGGAAAACGGCATTCAAAACTCATCTGGGGCATTTTGAATATTTAGTTATGCCTTTTGGTCTAACTAATGCCCCCGCCGTTTTCCAGCGTTTAATCAATGACGTCCTCCACGACATGCTTAATCGGTTTGTTTTTGTCTGTTTAGACAACATTCTGATTTTTTCTTGCACGCCAGAGAAGCACAAGACCCATGTGAGAGCCGTGTTACAACGGCTCTTAGAGAACCAACTGTACGTCAGGTACAGGCAGATAAGTGTGAATTTTCTAAATCTTCCACTTCTTTCCTTGGCTTCATTATAGCGGAGGGACAGCTGAGGGCTGACCCAGCCAAGGTGAAGGCTGTGCTTGATTGGCCAACCACCCACTCCCGCAAGAAGCTGCAACGCTTCTTGGGGTTTGCAAACTTTTATCGCAGGTTTATTCGAAACTATAGTGGGATAGCACAGCCTTTAATTAAGCTGACCTCTGTTAAGGTGCCATTTGTATGGACTGAGGCAGCTGAACAGGCCTTCAACAAATTAAAGGTCCTGTTCACTGGCAATCAAGTCTTGGCTCAGGTTGACCCTCAATTCCAATTCACCCTGGAGGTGGATGCCTCAGAAACAGGGGTGGGTGCTGTCCTGTCCCAGCGCTCTTCCCCGGACTTGAAGCTCCGCCCATGTGCGTATTTCTGTCGGCGGCTCACCCCGCCCGAGAGGAATTACAACAGGGGGGATCGCGAGCTGCTGGCTATTTTTTTTTTTTTTTTCACTTCCGCTTCTGAGAGAGAGCAGACGCTTTTCTTCCCTCTCCCTCCTAATCCTCTCCCTTCTGATCCCAGCTTGCAATGTCACTCTTCTCCTGGCTGAATCTTAATCCAAATGGAAATTATGGATCTGGAAAGCGACTTATATGCGATTGTCACCACTTTAAAAAGTAGAAGATCGGGTCAGGGGGAACCCAAGGGAGACTCATGGTATTGGAATTCATGTGTCTGTGTGATTCGACTGAGATTGAACTGATCACAGGATCTTCTGTTTGGCCCCTGGAGTTTTCCTAGTGTATCGAAATTATCTGGGTGAGCTAATCAAATGTGGACCCCGGCGTAGCTCCCTTAACAAATTCAACAATTCGTCCAGCTGGGGGGAGCACTGACTGTCAGCGGCAGGATTAACATGGAATTTACTATCTGGCATGCATTGAAGAGAGAACGAACTCTCTGGACATGTTTTACCTATGTTTCGGTAGGTGGATAACATCTGTGGATCGCTGAGTGCTCTCCAGAGAATGATCTAAAGTATGATTCAAGCCTGTATGAAATTGAAGCACAGAATCGAAGAGAGAGAAATTTTTTATTCTCTGAGTGCACTGTGCAGATTTGACCTTGTGTTTTGGTGCCTTTGTTTACATTCCTTCTCGATGAAGATAACGCTGGAGAAGTGGCTTATGTCTACCCATACATCAACAATCAGTTGTTGTCGTCAGCGGATTGGTCTCTCAAGGACATTGCCCATGTGCCTTCTGCAAGGAAGAGGAAAAGAGAGACAGACTCTGATCTCTGACTTGTTTATAAGTCACATGATTATAACATCTATCCACTGCCTGGAGGCGCCCTCTGCTGCTCACTAACAACTGTTACACTCACACTACACAATGACATGCAAATATACACACACTGCTCTCCCTCCCTCTGCTGTGTGATTGTATCTATTGTCTGCTAATGTGCATAGAGGGTTTTTTTCTGTGTAATCAAAATTTGGCTCATGAGCTTATATGAGCTTATACGAGCGTGATTCTGATAACTATGTTTTTTCTCTCTGCCTATTGTTTCCCCCCCCCTTCCCCCCTTTACCCCCACTGCAGACAGGTGCCTCTATGGCTGCCGTGTCATTGGATGCGCCTAATGTGCGCGCCCAATGTCAAGTCAAATTCCTTGTGTGTTTACTTGTAAATATACTTGGCAATAAAGCTGATTCTGATTCTGATTCTGATTCTGATTCTGATTAAATTGGCGGTTGAGGAATGGAGACACTGGCTGGAGGGAGCTGCTCATCCAGTAGTCGTGTGGACCGACCACAAGAACTTAGAGTATCTGCGGTCAGCCCGCCAGCTTAATCCTAGGCAGGTTCGCTGGGCCTTATTTTTACAGTGCTTTAACTTCACTGTCACCTAAAGGCCCGGCTCCCGCAACGGGAAGCCTGATGCTCTCTCCAGGCAGTTCAGTCAGGATGTGGCTGACCCCCCTTCCCGCTCCCAGTCCATTCTCCCGCCTTCATGCGTCTTGGAAGCCCTCACCTGAGAGATTGAGAAGCGAGTCCGCCAGGCCCAGTCCTCAGAGCCCGTACCAGCGGGATGCCCCGCCAACCGCCTGTACATCCCGGCTGCTCTCCACAGCGAAGTCATCCAGTGGGAGCACACTGAACGTTTTGCCTGTCACCCAGGGGTGGTGCAGACCATTGACATCATCAAGCGAGCGTTTTGGTGGCCTATGTTACGTCGGGACATGCAGGAGTCTGTCAAAGCCTGTCAGACGTGTGCCCGAAACAAATCCTCCTCCCCCCCCCCGCTGGTCTTCTTCACCCCCTCCCCATTCCCAGTCGGCCTTGGTCCCACATTGCCATGGATTTTGTCACTGGTCTTCCCCCTTCCCATGGCAGCACTGTAATTTTGACCATCATGGACAGGTTCTCCAAGGCCGTACACCTGGGTCCCTTTCCAAAGCTGCCGTCTGCTGCCAAGACAGCGGAGCTCCTCTCCTACCACATCGTCAGGCTACACGGCATCCCTACGGACATTGTGTCTGACCGGGATCCACAGTTCACTTCACGGGTCTGGAAGTCCATCTGCCATTGTCTGGGTACCACCGTCAGCCTCACATCCGGCTGTCATCCTCAAACCAATGGGCAGGCTGAGTGTGCCAACTCAGTCCTTGGAGGCCGCCCTTCATTGTGTGGCAGCCGAAGACCCTGCTTCATGGAGCTCCCATCTCACTTGGGTGGAATACTCCCTTAATTCCACGGTCTCCTCTGCTATGGGCCGGCCACCATTTGAGGTGTCCGTGGGCTACACCCCCCTCCCCCCGCTTTCTTTGGCCGAGAGAGAGGTTGCAGTACCGTCTGTGGGGGCTCACTTCCATCGCTGCTGCCGGCCTGGAGATCCACCAGAGCGACGCTTCAGCGTGCCACCGAGCGCAATCAGTGCTACGCTGACTGCAAGAGGGTTCTGGTGCCGAGCTACAGAAAGGGACAGCAGGTTTGGGTAGCAGCGGACCAGGTTCCGCTGAAGACGGAGGGTTGCAAACTCACCCCCCCGGTTCGTGGGTCCCTTTCCTGTCACGGGGAACGTCGGTGACTCTGCTGTTCGGCTCCAGCTCCCACAGACGCTCCGCGCGCACCCTACCTTCCATGTCTCCAAAGTTAAGCCTCTCTCTTCCAGCCCTCTCTGCCCTCCCCCGAAGCCTCCCCCTCCCTCCAAGGTCCTGGACGGATACGTCACTCACACCGTGAGGGAGATTTTGGACATATGACATCGGGGTCAGGGTTTCCAATACTTGATTGATTGGGAGGGCTATGGCCCGGAGCATCGTTCATGGGTCCCTTGGTCCAAGATTCATGACAAGGGGATGGTCCGGGACTACCATCGGGCTCACCTAGAGAAGACTGGGTGACCGCCAGGAGGCGTTCCTTGAGAAGGAGGCACTGTTATGTGCGGCTAGCGCTCGTCCCCTCCTTCCTGCTCACCGGCTATCTCATCAGACGCACCTGCTGATTCTTGCCTGCCAGCGTTTATAAGGAAGCAATCTTCAGTGATTCAACACTGGCTCATTTGGGTATACTGCTCAATCAACGGCTCATCGTAAGCGGTGCTTGTCTTTTTGACATCAGCTAATTATTTTGTCTCTTCCATCTCTTCCAGGTTGCTGCCAACAAAGCGGTGCGTCTGTGGGGATTTGGTGCACTCGCCGGCCAATTGCTCCTCCTCAAAGCAGCCTTCCCTCTTCTCCCGGTCAGACCCATTCATCTTACCTGTCCGGCAGTTCCACCTGCTGGTACTTCTCCTTCGCTGGGTTCTGTGCTGGTCTCCTCCCATCTTCCACGTGAGTGGCATTATCTGTTTTCCCACCTTATCTCCATTCCTCTTTAATCAGTCTCGTTTGTCCTCTGCAGGGCTCCTGCTTATCTGGCGAGTGACTGACGTTTTTCTCCTCAAGTTCGCTGTATTGAAACATTATAATAAAAGGTCAAATGTTTCTTTTATGTTTGCTTGGTGATTGCACGCTACACTCAGGTGGCATGTCCAGCCAATATGACATGCTCTCACTTACTGGTAAACAGTTTCTGTCAAAATGTAACCATCCATCCATCCATCTTCTTCCGCTTAAAGGCAAATAACTTTGTTGTTGGGGGTTTACGTGGAAGAATAATATTAAATTTTGTTTCTCAACTAAAATGACAGTTCACAGACAGAAACTCCTCCTCCCAGTTCCTTTGTTGTTCCTGTCATTTTGACACATTTTTATTGCCTGTGAAAGTTCTCAACATTATATCTGCAGTTTTAAGCAACACTTATTCACTTAAAGAACAAACAAAAAAATCACAGGTTGTGTGGTTCTATGTGTAATTGCACTAAAAGTAAAAATGAAGATGCAGTGGCTATAGGGAAATTAGTGCAAGACGTAAATTTTAAAACCTAGACAAGGCTAGTAAAGTACAGAGGACATAAAATGTGCAAGATTCATTTCTATAATACAGGAGTAAATCTGTACAAATATATATATTTTTTTAAATTTAACCTTTATTTATACAGGGTAGCTCCCCTGAGAGGCAACCTCTCTTTATCAAGGATGCCCTGTTCATGTTCACACCAGGAAGCTGCCCACTACAACCACAGACTGACATGTGGCCACTGAGCAGCTCCACTGGAGCAGTCGGGGTTAAGGGCCTTGCTCAAGGGCACCACAGTGGGGTTAAGGAGGGTGAGGCAAACACTGCTATGTTATCTGTCCCATCCAGATTGAATCCTGCTGGTCTAGGGATCGAACCCACAACCCTCTGCTCACCAGTCCACATCCCTAACCATTAGGGCACCATTGCCCACCACTGCCCACTCTTTTGAAGCAGGAAAATTTGGAGAGATCAGATATCTGTGATGGAGCCTTTAATGGAGCGTGGAGAAACAATGTCTTTCTAGAGTATCTCCACCCTTGCCATGGGGCTCCATCTCAGAAATGTTGCTACACACTGTCAGTCCTTAGATCGGACAGTTTCCAACGCGAGTTTTAAAGTCCCTGTTTACTCCGGTGTTCACATGCAAACAACAAGCACTGACAGTGGAGATGAGAAACGTTCATGGGTCAGAGCAGCAATTACAGCCATTTAAGCAACATAAACAAACAAGTGAGAGGCCTCAGATAAAGAGATGGGGAAGAGGGTTATACGCCTTGGATGAGGTGCTACAGAGCTGCCTCTTTTTATGTCTGTGAAATAAGGATCAAGTATAGTTTGCTGAGTTGTTTTAGATCAGACAAAAAAGTAGATAGAAAAAGTGGGGGGGGGGGGGCGCTGTAGAAACACTTCCAGAATCTATATTAGGAGTGAAGACAGACCTTTAGTGTCTTTAGTGCCCTACTTCACTGCCACATCAGTTGCTGTGTGTAAAATGAACTCCCCCTAAATGGTTATCATTTTTAATCAATATTTCTTACAGGGCAATATATGAGGTTACTTCAAGTTTGAATTTGTATTTTTTCTTGTGTGACAGGAGCATCGAGGAGACACAATAAATAAACTTTATTTGCACTACCATTTAAACGAGAAGGAACTTTTTTTTCCAGAAAATGAAAATAACTGAATGCTGGAACAAATGGGTTTTTTTGCACATATCTGGGATGTCTGGACAGTTCATAACAGTGAAGCAGTCAGTATTTAGGCCCATTAACTATTTTATATAATCTAAAATTATAATTTTTAATCTAATTCTTTGACCCAAACATTTGTCACTCTCAACTTTTTGTCAGCAAACAACTGTGAAATATATATAAAAAAAACAGAAGAAAATGTAGAGCTTTATGTTCAGTAGTTGTGCAGCTGGTGTAACCCACTATGGGTCCTATTATGATAATCTAAAGTGTGCTTTTGTGCCATGTGCTCCATTTTGCACCAGTGGTTTTGTTAGATTCTGTCAGCACAGTATCTGTTTTTCACGCTTTGTGTCATGGCATCTAGACTGTACACCCATTTTAAGCAGACTCATTTAAAAGCGGTGTGACATCGGAGAAATTTTGGTGCATTGGCATTTTGGTGTATTTTCTTTCAATACTCTTTTGATTAATAAAAAGCAGGTCTATAGCCAGTAGTGCATTGCCAATCACTTTTTAAGCGGTATGTTTTTAAAATCGTGGGTGTGCACTTACTGACAAGAGCACATGAGTAAACATTCACAGCATGTGCTAGAGTTATTTTAATGGACAGAGTTGTAAAAGTTACAATCAAAATATTGTTATTTATCATTTTAATTTTCATATGATTAGACACTGAATAGGTTTTTATTCCACTGACATTTTCATTTTAATCATGAACTTAAAGGAGCAGTATTGTCTTTAGATTTGTGTTACCTGTAATGTTCAGGAGATGTGCAAAGACAGAAGAATTTCTGCTCTCACTGAGCCTCGACTGGTGCAACCAAGTCAGATATGCATCTGGGTGTACTACGTTAAACCTAAATTAATTTTAATTCATCTCAATTGTTCAATCATAGCATCTTCCTTAATGCCAAGCAGCACAAGTTTGTACACATTTTGTCTTCGCTCATGCACACATCCTGTGGCCAGTGCCAAACCCATCTTCCCTCAGAGGTAAACATGCCATCATGATCACAGTTCATTTTATAGCATGCACCCTTGTGTATTAAAGGTGAGGACAGGACCACTTCTGGGTTATTACATGTAACACCACAACTCTGAGAATTCAGGCAGCCTGTTTTCACCTGTGCAGAGACAGCTTTTTCAAATTGCAATGATAGTGAAATGGACTTGGACACATCCATAAATGAGCACTGCACATTTTGACTAGATCATTGTCCACTGGAAAAATCCTTTATGACCAATTAAAAAAAAAAACTGCATGAAGCTAAAAAAAAAAATGTTTGCATTGAATTAAAAATGCAGGAGAAAAACTTAGCTGAGAGTAAATTTTTGGTCTTTTCTCGTGTAAGTTTTTACTTTTGCTTGTAAATTTGTATCTTATTGTCATGCTCTGCCCTCTGGGCAGATGAGCATTTGAAAGCAGGACTCATGAGAGCAGGCAGAGGTATGGTGCAAAAATCATTCATTAACAGAAAAACACTGAGGCAAACGAAAGACGCAGCACGGGGGCTGGAAAAATAACTCAGAAGTTGCAGATAAAAATAAACTCACGGGTAACTTGGGACACAGGCTAATCACAGAGAGGAACAATGGGGAATCGATGACGAGGACGCCAGACAGAGCACATGCAAAAACTGAAATAAATAGGGTAACTGCTAAATTACAAATGAGAGAAAGCTAGGAGAACAGTCAAGTGCAGCAGGTGAGGAAAACAGGACGGGTGAGGCTGCACAGACACTCATGGACAGGGGATGCACAGGAGACATGACATTGAACATGCAGGACACCATACAGAGAGGGCAGTGACAAAACATAACTGAACATAATCATAGATAATCACAAAGAGAACAAAGAACAAACACAAGGTGTGTGCATGATCCTAGGATCCTGCCCAGATATGACATAATTTGCCCTTTAAGGGGTGAATTCCAGACACCCCTAAAAAAAACAAAGTAGCACCAACAAGCGGGAGGAGGGGGACAAGGCATGGTGGGAAGAAACAAAATACAGGAATAACACAAAATAAAAAAAAGTCTATCAGGGATTCCTTTAAAGTTCACAGGTCCACTGGACAGAGGAACAGGGTGAGTCAGGGGGCCAACCCAGGTCCATGTGGCCCCAAACCAAAGTGCAAATTGGATCGTGTGGCCTGCCCAGGTCCCTAGGCCACCAGATCATGAAACAGGGTGGGTCAGGAGGGCTTCCAGAGTCTAAAGGACCCCAACCCAGAGGGCATGGCAGGTCGGATGGCCTCCCCGAATTCCTAGGCCACCAGACCGGAGTGCAAGGCGATGAAGGAACCCTGAGCTTGGAGAACAGTAACAGTGGGGCCCTTTGCTCAGGGGCTTAAGACTCAGGGAACAATATAAGATCATTAAATTCAGGCGATAATGACACAAAAACCCTTGGCTCAGGGAACAGCAGTACAGGAGCCTTAAATTCATAAAATGATAACAGGGGAGTTCTCAGCTCTGGAGATAACATAGAAACCTTAAACTCAGGAGGTAATGACAACATGAAAATTATAAGGTCAGGGGCTGACATGAAATCTTTAACCTCAGGCGAAAACAATGTGGGAACTCCTTGCTCTGGAGAAAATAATGTAAGAGCCCTTTGCTCTGGGGAACACAGTGTAGGAGCTCTTATCTCTGGGAAAAACAATACAGGATTTTCTTGCTCAGAAGAAAACAACATAGAGGTTTTAAACCCAGGAGATAACATAGAAACCTCTTGCTCAAAAGAAAACATGGGGGTTTTAAACTCAGGAGATGACATTGGGGCTCTTTGCTTTGGAGATTACAAAGGAGCTTTTTGACTTAGAGACCACAAAGGAACTGTTTGCTCAGGAGACAACAATATAGAATCTGTAAGCGCAGCAGATGGTAATGGTAAAGCTCTTTACACAGAAAATAACATAGCAGTCTCTCGCTCTAGAGGTGGCAACAGAGTCTTTTGCCCTAGAGACAATACCTGAGAGACCTTCGGCGCAGGGGCTAGCAGCGACTGAGGAGTGGCAACCCCACTGGGAGACGACTGGGGAGTGGTGACCACACTGGTTGACGACTGGGGAGTGTTGACCACATTGGGAGATGACTGGAGAGCGCAGACCACACTGAGAAGCTGCTGCTGGGGAACATCGACCATGGAGAGTACTGGAGCAATGATGTGCACCTCGGGGACTGCTGGGGCAGCAGCATGCACCTCAGGGGCTGCTGGAGAAGTGGCGTGCATCTCGGGGACTGCTGGAGCAGCAGCATGTACCCCAGGGGAAAACTGAAACAAGTGTGTGCATCTCGGGGCAGCTGGAGCAGACTCGTGCTCCTCGAAGACTGCCGGAGCTGCTGCGTGCACCTCAAGGGAAACTGAAGCAGGGGTGTGCACCTCGGGGGCAGCTGGAACAGACTTGTGCACCTCGAAGACTGCCGGAGCTGAGCCGTGCGCATCAAAGAAAAACAGGGAGACCAGGGTGGGTGACAGCTCACAAACAGGTGTGACAGCAGAAGCAGGAAGTGGGGGCTCAGAAGCAGAAGGGGGCTGCTGCTGAGACCCCTCACCTGAAACAAGGCAAGACATCTCATTAGGTGGCAACGAGCAATGAGTGTGTACTTGCCTGTTCTGCTGTTGCTGATGGAGAAGAACCAGGAGTGGAGGTGGTGACTGCTGCTGGGGTAGTGGGCATGGGCACCTGCACAGCAGATGAGGGAACCAGCTCTGCGGATGGAGGGTGACATGGAGCCGGCACTACAGCTGCCATGGGAATCCGTGTCATGGAGACCGGCGTTGCAGCTGCCATTGGACTCGACATTCCAGCTATAACAGCCCAAGGGGTGGCTGCAGGACTGGTGAGAGTTCCGGGGCTGGAGGGCGGGGGTCAGCTCCGAACATGTCCGGCGGATGTGGCTGCAGGCGGAGGTGAGCAGCTCCTTTACCTCAGGGCAGAACTGCAGACTGCAGAACCTCTCCACAACCTTCATGGCAGCCTCCAGGTGAGTAAGAGCCTCCTCCAATGTGTAGGAGGTGTGAGCGTTCGAGATGAGGGACTGGAATTTCCAAACTGTCCACCGCTCTTTCATGTCAGAACCACCGGCCACTGGCCTGCCTGCTGAGTCCTTGTGTGCTGCCGTCCTACTGTCATGTTCTGCCCTCTGGGCAGATGAGTGGCTGAAAGCAGGACTCATGTCGCAGGCAGTGGTATGGTGCAAAAATAACTTATTAACAGAAAAACACTGAGGCAAACAAAAGACGCAGCACGGGGGCTGGAAAATAACTCAGAAGTTGCAGATAAAAATAAACTCACAGTTAACTTGGGACACGGGCTAATCACAGAGAGGAACAACGGGGAACCAACAACGAGGACACCAGACAGAGCACATGCAAAAACTGACATAAATAGGGTAACTGCTAAATTACAAATGAGAGAAAGCTAGGAGAACAATCAAGGGCAGCAGGTGAGGAAAACAGGATGGGTGGGGCTGCACAGACACTCATAGACAGGGGATGCACAGGAGACATGACAATGAACATGCAGGACATCATACAGAGAGGGCAGTGGCAAAACATGATTGAACATAATCATAAATAATCACAGAGAGAACAAAGAATGAACACAAAGCATGAGCATGATTCTAGGATCCTGCCTAGATATGATACTTGCAGGTTTGCAACTTTCTTCTCCTAAGTTAGGGACTTTACTGTTGTGCATATGTGTAAATCTGCACTGTTGTGAAATTGGACTTGTTATCCCATTTAAATTTTCAACTTGTTTGTTTTTCACACCAATTCCGCATATCTTCTGGTTATTTATAGACCCCTTAGACATGTGTTCAACGTCTTCTACATGAGTTCCTGTCTTTTACAGGTATAATTTTTTCCAGATAAAGGCTGAAATGCAAGACTTATCAGTACAAAAAAGCTCACATTTTAGGCTGCATGGTGTCTACAAGGTTTCAACAGAAAAACAAAATCTATCAGAAAAGGTTCAGTAAATCCTGAAAACTTTTTACCCTAGATTCTTAGCTCGTGATGGGGTCCCAGCCCATCACACTATGCTGCTATCAAAGCCACAGTTTAAGAGGCTCTGAATGACTATGAGTCAAGTCTGTGAAAGAATCATGGGGCATTTCCTTGGGTGTTTCCTATAAACGCAGAGAGAATCATTATCTCAACTGGCAGCAGATCATTTGAGCACACTTCAAACACAAGACATGTTCCTCTTTTCTTTCCGTTTTCTGCGCTCTGGCAAGTTTACGGCCATTTTCAAAGACAGCAGCTATCTGTATCAGAGACTTTATTTTTTCAAATAGCACAAGAAAAGGTGGGGTTCACTCTGACTACAGCAGTTTAAAAACATCCTCGAGACTGGAAAGACAGTGGGTGGGAAATGTAGTTACACCTGTTAATATTCAGATGATCTGGAATATTATTAGACACTGCTAATTGATTCTGCTGTTAAGCTCAAGAAGCCCCCCCCCAATTAGGGCACCACCGTATTTATCCATTTTGCCTTAATTAGGTTTTTCATCCATTGTCATCACTGTTTGGCTGAGAGAATCAAAATGCTTTGGTTTCTTTCCTTGTTGCATGTTCTTCCTCTTTTCATGACTGATACTTGAACTTGAACCAGGTCACATTTGTCTCTTTGTTCAGTTCTTTGAAGCTGATTATTAATTGTTTATTTAACATTGCTGTCAACCATATTCAGTCCTCTTATTTTCCTTGGGTTTCTTCTGTGACCATTGCAAAAATTAATCTGAGATTACACAAAGGCAGGCGATATTACAGCTAAATCACCTGAAAACACAAATGGCATGAGAAATGTAACTTTATGGGGAAGCAGTGACATTTAGTTTATGTTGTGTTTTGCATGTGGTTGGCACATGGGTTGAAATAGAGTTTCAGGTACATTATGGTAATAGAACAGGGCTATTGATTTGCATTATATTTGCATTATAGAAGTTAATTACCCCTCTGCTGTGCTGGTATCTGAGTTTCTCATTGTGTGTGTTAGTGAAATGGAAGCAAGGGATATTATAACTGGATATTTGTTTTATATTTCTAAACAACAAAGGGATAATTTGCATATAAAAATATTGTTTTGCATGTTTTTGAGCAACAGGACCCAGGAGCTTGTCATAGTTTGGGCTTGAGCATAGGATCAAGCCCACACTTTATGTTCATTTATAGTTTTTCTGTTTAGGCATGATTATCATTTGCATTTATTGCCCTGTGTTCCCCTGGATCCTCTGTCATTTTGTCTGCTGTGTCATCCATTGTTTTATCCTGGGTCTGTGTGTATATCTGTTTACCTATTGTTCCTTGATCTTAGTCTTTAGTTTCATCCCTAGTCATCCTGTTTATTAGAATTTTTTAGTATCATTTTGATGTTGGCATTCTCCCCACTTTGATTATTATTTGTCTTCTGTGGATTATTATTTATGGATATAGTTCCTGCCTTCAGTGTCTCCCCAGTTTATTATGTCATCCTCTGTCTTTAGTGTCATTATTGTGATCTCTGTGCTTTTGTCCCTTATCTGGGTTTTGGTCTTGTGTGCATATTGGTTTATTCCATTGTTTCTAGCTCCTCATGTTTTCCTTACTTGTAGACACTTCCCCTCATGGGTGCTCTTATTTAGCTCTTAAATGCCATCCCAGCAATCCCGTGTTCCCCTGATTAGCGTCCTCCCTATATATATCGGTGTTCAGTGTCTGTCTGGCATGGCGTCCTCCGTCTATATTCCCTGCCGGTAATCCTAGTGTTTGTATCCTGCATCCTGAGAGTTTAGTTATTCATTGTGTCCTCAGTTGTTTTACAGCCCACATGCTGTTTCTTGTTTGTTTATTTCTGTTTATTAATATATTATCATGTTACGCTGGAATTCTGCTGGCTGCTTGAGTTCACCACCCTTGCCTACCGGAGGTAGACATGACAGAGCTAGCTGGGGTTCTATGGTAGCTTATTTTTCTGCTCCAATAAATTAAAGAAAACTGCATATAGTCTTCACTTTCATCA
Source organism: Pholidichthys leucotaenia (assembly GCA_020510985.1). Lineage (NCBI taxonomy): Eukaryota > Metazoa > Chordata > Actinopteri > Cichliformes > Pholidichthyidae > Pholidichthys > Pholidichthys leucotaenia. The sequence continues at coordinate 139,242,316 of CM035840.1, read as the reverse complement.
ATTTATCCATATTTGAATTGCTTATCCAACACAGCTGTCACATGAACCCCTACACATGAGCTGCAAAAGCTGGACTAGATCAGAATCAGAATCAGAATCAGAAAAAGATTTATTGCCAAGTACATTAACAGATCACTGATAACATACGAGAGAATTTGACTTGACACAGAAAATGAACCTGCATTTCCAGTGACACAGCTGCATCGGGGATGCGCCTGCCAACAGGATAGAGGGTACAGGTAGCATAAGAATAAGAATAATACAAGGAACAATAGGAAGGAGCAAAAAAATCATTGATTCAGAATACTGGTTGCATAATCAATCAATATTATGATTACAAGGAAAAAAAAAAGCTCTCGATGCACATTCGCAAGACAAGATTCACAGGACACAAGAGAGCAGTGTGTGTATCTTTATTCAGTTCATGGATCAATATGTGTGCACTGTTGAAGCAAGTGTTGATGATAATAAGAGAACAACAAGGGCACTTGGCAGGAGATGTTTGTCTGGCTGCCGCCAATCGTCCTTGCGATTATCTGGGCAGGTGCTGTCCAAGGCCTTGTGCTCGATGATTTTGAAAACACAGACTGCAGACAGCCAGGAGGAATTTTCATGGGGAATTGAGCCAAATAGGACTGATCACAGAGAAGGCTTTTTATTTCTTCTGTAGATTCAGTACATAATCCTTCATTGCGGGGCTTTAAGTCCGTCGTGGAAAGACCTAAGCGAGACCATGATGTAATCCACCTTCCGAGACAGTTCTCCAGTTGTCGCTATCAGGGTCTTCTCCAATTTTTCAATTTGATAGATGCACCTCGCCTGGCCAGCATTTTGATAGGTTGTATCCATCTTCAGCAATTTGCAGTACACCAGGACAATCCCAGTTCCAATCAGAAAGATCCCGATCACCATTATTACGAAGACATACAAATCTTAAACCCAATGAAAACCCAATGAAAATAAAGAAATAATTAAGTGTTATTTTCATACAGTTTTATTATTTTTAAACATTAAATTATTACTGCCTGTGGATGAAATTAAGACTCATATTTTATATGTGATTCATAAATGAGGTTTTTTTATATTACATTTGTATTTATTATTTTTTACCATGTACTCCAGTGTCCTAGCACAGTCCATAGACATGCAAATTAGGTTAATTGGTGTCAACTGGAGATAAACTGTTCTTCATGTGAGAGTGAATGGTTGTCTGTAGAGCTGTGTGATATGACCAAAATTTCATGTCACGATATAAGTAATCTTACAGTATTTGACAATAACCATACATATCACGATATACATTTTCTGCAAATTCTATAGTTTATATATGAGACCTCAAATGGGAGCCAACCATCAGCTCCCTCATCAAAAAGGCCCAGCAGAGGATGTTCTTTCTGCGGCAGCTGAGGAAGCTCAAGCTACCCACCAAGATGTTAGTGCAGTTCTACACGGCCATCATCGAGTCCATCCTCACCTCCTCCATAACTGTGTGGTACGCAGGAGCCACTGCCAGGGACAGACTAAGGCTGCAGCGCGTCGTGCGCACTGCTGAGAAGGTGATAGGCTGCAAGCTCCCATCTCTCCAGGACCTGTACATCTCCAGGACCCGGAGGCGTGCTGGCCGGATCATAGCCGATCCTTCACATCCTGGTCACGTGCTGTTTGCCCCCCTCCCCTCAGGTAGAAGGCTTCGGTCCATTCGGACTAAAACCTCCCGGCACATGAACAGCTTTTTCCCCTCTGCCATCAGACTGCTGAACACTAAGTGACTTTTGACTCTCGTGCACTATGTACAGCAGCTCAACCAGACTCATGTCATTCATCACTGTTTTTCTGTTGCATTATTGACTGCACTATGTGGTACTTCACATTATCTGCTACATGCTAATTTTTTAAAACTGCCTTGACTAGTACTACTCATTATTACTAGTATTATTATTATTATTATTACTTATTATTACTTATTTTTCTACACTTATTGCACGTTTCTAGTCCTTTAGTTTTTTAGTTTATCCCTTTTTCTCATTATGTTTTTAATGTTGCAGCATGGCACCGAGACAAATTCCTAGTTTGTGTATCACATGAACAATGGCAATAAACCTGATTCTGATTCTGATTCTGATTGTGGGAATGTGCAAATGATGAGACAGATTTCTCTCAAGTCAGCTTTATTCACATTCGTCAACATCTCAAAGAAGAAAGAGGACATCACAGGAAACTCTCGTCCTTAAATACCAGGACTCTCACAGTTCACAAGACACATTGCATCACAAGTCACATTGCATTATAATCGCCAGTAACAATGCATCTCCTCTTTAATCCTCTAATATCACCCCCACAGTCTCAGGCCCTGCATACCAAAGCTAACACCTTCACAGCTTCCTGTTATCTCCAAGGAAGCTCTGTCTTTGTTCTTATCTAAAATGTGAGGCCTTACATCAGTCACAAAGTAGGTCACATATGTGTGGCCACACCAGCCCCCCCAAACATTTTAGAACGAACAAGAGAATAACAGTATGCATGCCGTGATAGAATCAATACACATCACTCCGCATACTGTCTAGGCTTCAGTCTCCTGCCATATCTGCTGTAGCCCGGATTCAACGTCTCCGCGGCGCTGTCACGCTGGGGGGTTGCCGTCTGGGGGTGCAAACCTTTTGTCAGTCCCTGTGGGTGTTCTGGGGAAACATTACTCTGTGAAGCCCCCCGTGGGGATCTACCTCGCTGCGGGGCCCTTGCCAACAGCACTTGCTCATCCGCCACCACAAAAGCGGGTTTGAGTCTGTTTATGCCAACTTTTTCTTTCCTACCCCCCAAATTTAGCAAAAAGCCCTCGTGTGCCTGTGTACTTTGGCTCGTTGACACGCTGTGCAGGCTGCTGCCCACTCTTTAACTTGTTTGCGAAGACTCGGCCACACAAATTTCTCTCCTACCATTTTGACCGACGCGCGCACTCCCGGTTGCGCCAAAGAATGAATCGAGTCAAAAACGCGGCGGCGCCACGCGGCCGGTACTACTGGACGCGGCCGTCCAGTGGAGACATCGCAGATTGGGGGGGGGGCATACCGTCTTGCAGCACCCTGTTCTCCAGCCTTAACCCTGTTGGTCCAGACTGGAGCGCGCACACATCCGCGTCACTAACCTGCTCCGCGGCCATGGCTGCGTAATCTATTCCTAAGCTGACTGGGGCCGCCACGGCGCGCGAGAGGCAATCTGCCACTACATTGAGTTTGCCCGCCACATGCTGAATATCAGTGGTAAACTCTGAGATCGCGGCCAGCTGTCTCTGTTGCCGGCCTGACCACGGTTTGGAAACCTTGGCCATCGCGAATGTTAGCGGCTTGTGGTCAACGAAAGCGGTGAAACAGCGTCCTTCCAGCCAGAACTGAAAGTGGCGGATGGCCAAATGGAGAGCCAGCAGCTCCCTGTCGAACGCGCTGTATTTACGTTCACTATCGCGCAAGGTCCTGCTGAAAAAGGCGAGGGGCTGCCAAACCCCAGCTACATGCTGCTCCACGACCACCCCTATGGCCACATCTGACGCGTCAGTAGTGAGCGCTATGCGGGCCGTTGGGTCTGGGTGTGCCAACAATGCAGCCTTTGCCAAGGTTGCTTTTACCTCTGAGAACGCTTGCTCCCGCTCCAGGGACCACTCAACCTTATTCGCGGGTTTCTGTTTTTTTGAGCGCGGCATACAGCGGTTGCATGAGTTGCGCCGCGCAGGGGAGAAAACGGTTATAAAAATTGACCATTCCCAAAAACTCCTGTAACGCCCTGACCGTCTGCGGCCGGGGAAAATCTGCTACCGCACGCACTTTGTCAGGAAGCGGAACTGCTCCTTCGGGGGAGACGCGGTGTCCTAAAAAATCGATCTGCGCCACCCCGAACTGACACTTCGCTGGGTTGATTATTAACCCGTGCTCTCCCAACCTCTGGAAAACTGTGGCTAGGTGGTTTTCGTGTTCGTCTTCGGATGCGCTGGCTACCAAAATATCGTCCAAGTAAACGAACACGAAAGGGAGGTTGCGCAGCACCGCATCCATCATGCATTGGAACGTCTGTGCAGCTCCTTTAAGCCCGAATGGCATGCGCAAAACCTCGAATAGGCCAAATGGAGTTATTACCGCTGTTTTGGGTATGTCCTCAGCGCGCACTGGGACTTGGTGGTAACCGCGGACCAAATCTATCTTAGAAAAAAAACACGCGCCCCTGCCAAATGAACGGAAAAATCTTGGATATGCGGGATTGGGTAGCGGTCGTGCGCTGTAGCGTTGTTTAACCTGCGGAAATCCCCGCAAGGTCGCCATGAGCCGTCAGCCTTCGGGACCATGTGTAGCGGGGAAGCCCACGGGCTGTTTGAACGCCTGATTATGCCTAACCTCTCCAGGTTGGAGAACTCCTCGCGCGCTATGGCCAGTTTAGCTGCGTCCAAGCACCGAGCTTTTGCGAAAACGGGCGGTCCGGTAGTGGTAATAAAATGTTCCACCCCGTGTTTAGCGACGGTTGCCGAAAATGTGGGGACCGTGAGTGCTGGGAACTGAGTGAGCAGTGTGTGGAACTTACCGCTTGCAGCTGTGATGTTGGCTTGTGCTGTTGGCGGTGCCACTCGCGCTGTACAGGGAATAGAATCAAAAGAAAATGCATTAACCAGGCGCCTGTTAGCGAGATCAACCAACAAACCATGTGAGCACAAAAAATCAGCCCCCAACATATTGAAATTCACTGCTGCTATAACAAAAGTCCACTCAAATGTACCGCCGTGTAGAGACAGAAGCAGAGTCTTCTCACCAAAGGTCTTAATCTCCGAGCCGTTCGCTGCTGCCACCCCGGGACCTCTGGACCCTGCTAGCCTGTCTGCGTAGGAAGGTGTGATGAAACTCAACTGGGAGCCTGTGTCCACGAGGAAATGCCTCCCCGAGCGTGCGTCCAACAAGTAGAGCAGCTTGTTCTCCTCCCCGAGGGCCGCGGCTGCTACCGACCCCCGGTCTTGGCGTTTCCCAAACGCTTGAACTGGCACGGTGGTACACATTTGTGTGCCCTCTCTGCAAAGCGGCGATGGTAGAAACAAAGGGCATCTGCTCCGCGTTCCCTGGCTCCCGCCGCCGCCGTCGTCGGTGGGTCTGCTACTGCTGCCCCTGGCCCCCTGCCATCTCCGGTCATCGCGCCGAGTTCCGCTGCTGCGGCCGTGGCCGCATGCTGTCTGCTGGCGTTGGCAATTCGTTGCGCCTCCCGGGCCAGCGCGCGGTAGTCCCGCTGGGCCAACAATGGCGAACTGGTCAGGGTCGCTCTCGTCGCTGAAGGTAGGGTCCTGAGGAAGAGGTGGGTAAAGATGAAGTGGTCGTCGTCTGAGCCTTTCAACCTCAACATCTTCTCCATCAGATTAACGGGTGTGTCATCTCCCAACTCAGTCAGTGCCAGGAGTCTCTCTGCTCGCTCCTCAATGGAGAGGGTGAAGTGCTGGATGAGTGCATCCTTCAACGTGCCGTATTTATCACTGTCTGGTGGCTGCTCGATAAGGCTGTCCACATGCTGAGCCGTGTGGTTATCCAGTTTTGCGACCACATGGTAGAATTTTGTATCGTCTACCGATTTCCCCCGAAGGTTGAACTGTGCCTCAACCGCGTGGAACCAGGAGCGCGGATTGTTCTGCCAAAAGTCCGGTAGCTGGATCGTAGCGGCATTCGCTTGGCTGGGGGCTCCTGACGAGGCTGGCCACGGGGAATTCTCCTCTCGCTGCATGCTACGTCTTGGGTCACCAGTGTGGGAATGTGCAAATGATGAGACAGATTTCTCTCAAGTCAGCTTTATTCACATTCGCCAACATCTCAAAGAAGAAAGAGGACATCACAGGAAACTCTCGTCCTTAAATACCAGGACTCTCACAGTTCACAAGACACATTGCATCACAAGTCACATTGCATTATAATCGCCAGTAACAATGCATCTCCTCTTTAATCCTCTAATATCACCCCCACAGTCTCAGGCCCTGCATACCAAAGCTAACACCTTCACAGCTTCCTGTTATCTCCAAGGAAGCTCTGTCTTTGTTCTTATCTAAAATGTGAGGCCTTGCATCAGTCACAAAGTAGGTCACATATGTGTGGCCACATGATAACAAATAAAAAGGACCATCTCTTTTTCTACATTTTAAATTACATACTGAAAAAAAATCCATTCATTCATCATCTTCCGCTTAATCCTTTTCAGGTCGCGGGGGAGGGGGGGGGGGACTGGAGCCTATGTTTGTCTGTCTCTCTGAAAAAAATCAATTGTACAAATTCATCTGTCATTAATTTTATGCATTTTTCCCCTCTTAATTTTGCAGTGTGTTATAAAATTGTTTTATAATGTGCATTTGAGATGACTTCAACTTTATTCATTAGCGCTACTTGCCTAATTAAAAATGAATAGAAATCAAGTTATATTAAGAGCCAGTTTGTTCCTCCGACACATTTTAATTAATTTATTATTTATTTAGTGTGTATGCGGCCGCTGTCATGCACTTTTGCAGCTTTAGCAATATTTTTTCAGACAAAATTAAGAAACTTGGCAGTGATTTAAACCAGAACGATGGTCTGATACACTATAAGGTTTCCTATTAGCGACAATCTAGCATCATCATTTAGCATTTGCCGTTTTATAATTAGAGAGAGATGGTGTTAACGTTACCTAACTCCAATTAAAACAAGATTAGAGGACTATCTTCTCTGATGCAGCACAGTGGGGGAAAAGTCCCATGTACCTCGCACAGAAATAGCAGCTACACAGAAGTAGCTGCAAAACATTAGCTTGCTGTTAGCTGCTGTGGCGTACCCGGCACACCGCTGGGGGAGAGGCAGGGCAGTGAAAAGCTGAAACGGGTATGTGTCTTTTCAATCCTGATATAAATGATGCAGCTTTAAATGAAATGGTAGACATTTTTTATTGCGTCACTGATATATATCATCACATCGCACAGTTCTAATTGTCTATATCTCTGATGGAGTGGCAATGTAACCCACCTCTCGTCCAACGATACAGGGAAAGGCTCCAGCCTCCCGCCACATGAAAATGATTATGTGGTTACCCTCCCAGCACAAATTGGCAGAAAAAAATGTTGACATGACATCATGACTGACCTATTTGCTCACAAACGCAACTGTCATGCTCCTACCTGAATATAATGAGCAGGCCCAAGTGAGCTTTGCCTGTACATAGTGCTTTCATAGTTTAATTTCTTTGAAGATATCCATTGTGTTGAAGGTTGAAACAGAAGTGTGAAAATAGAAGCTATAAATGCAGAGAACTAAATTAACTGCATTTTATTTTTTTAGACTGCTGGCATAAAAATGTTTGGATTTGATTGAAAAGTGAAAGATGAAAAGCTGTCTTTCTAAGGTTAAGAAAAGTCAGCATACAGTAAATGACATCATTTAGCTTCTTATCCTTTTTGGGTTTTGTGTGTGGAGGGAAATCTATACCAGTATCTCTGGGCAAGTGCTAGACTACATCCTGGACAAATCACTAGTTCAGCACAGCAGCTGGTAATCTCACTGTCTCCCATCCAAATACTAATCAAGGTAGACCCTTCTTAGCTTTCCATAGAAAATGAGACCAGGGTGTCTAGGGACACTCAGAGCCCAATATGTAAGCATCATTAGAAAGACACAACACAGAGATAAATTTGTAAAGCTTAGTTGTATTAAAATAGCATTTTTAAGTGTATAGCACAATTTTTTTTTTTGACTTATTTTGTACCCATAGGTAGATTTGTTCTGCAGTCCGGTGACAAGCCACCAGCTGCCGGTCACTGCGTGTGCAAGCGCCCCTTAACTCCCTAACCTACATGTTTTGGCATGTGGGGGAAACCGGAGAAATCCCGGAGTAAACCCACGTAAACACGGGGAGAACATGCAAACTCCACACAGATCACTGTTGGCCGGGGGCAGGGATCGAACCCACGATCTCATGATCCCCGCGATCCCCCGGCCGAGAGTAAACTGTGCTGCCGCGGTGCTAACCACTGCGCCACCGTGCAGCCCACGATTGCACTATATGTATATTATGTAACAAGCATTATGCCAAACACTGAACTTAAAAAAAATAACATTTAAAAAAATATGCATTTTTATAAAGCACTTTTTAACAAAGACTCCCAAGTGCATGTATAAGTGCATTTGACTTTTGAGAGACAGACCCCAACCACAACCACCAAATGCCAAAAATTATTTTGAGGATAAATCTCCTAAACAGTCCAATTATTGGGCTGTTTTTTGGTTAATATGGTCAGGCACAGCCCGATTTTCAACAACTGTTTTCAGTAGGGCTATGCGGTGTAACAACATACAGTGGGTATAAGAAGTCTCCACACCCCTGTTTAAATGCCAGGTTTTTGTAATGTAAAAAAAAATGAGACCAAGATAAATCATTTCAAATCTTTTTCCACCATTAATGTGACTTATAACCTGTACAACTTGTTATGTTGGTAGTAAGAGCCAAAGACGAGACTGAGTGTTGAACTGGACATACGTTTATTAGTGACTCTTTCTCACATTACATGCGCACCCCCCAGACAGAGAGGAGGCCAAGAGACCTCCCTCTCACTCCCCTCTTATACCCTGGGTGGTGGCGGAACCAGAACGGAGGAGCCACCACCTGTGTCACACAATAAATTTCCCTAAAACCCAACACAACATTCTCCCTCCCCCTCAAAAAGGTTCAAAACACACACAAACAATCGAGACCCACCCAAATTTGGAACCTGAATCACACACTAAGAAAACTAAACAGAAATACCGAAAAGGGCCTATCACAGTCACTCAAAACAACTAAAAGCTAGGGGGGGACAGGTGGACTACCGTCCCACCCCCCACACAGCAAGACGGATTATTCTACCATCCGAACTAAGAAAACAGTCCAACTAAAAGAAAATAACTGCTGTGTTCCTAAATTAACATAAAATAATCCCCACAAACAAGAACCATATACATACAGTTAGGCCCAGAAATATTTGGACAGTGATACAATCTTCATGATTTGGGCTCTGCATGCCACCACATTGGATTTGAAATGAAACAACTACAATGGAATTGAAGTGCAGACTTTAAGGTTTAATTCAAGGGGTTGAACAAAAATATATGATTAAACATGTAGGAATTGTAGCTATTTTTATACAAACGCTCCTCATTTCAGGGGCTCAAAAGTAATTGGACAAATAAACATAACCCTAAGTAAAATGTTACTTTTCAATATTTTGTTGAGAATCCTTTGCAGGCAATGACTGCCTGAAGTCTGGAACCCATGGACATCACCAGACGCTGGGTTTCCTCCTTTGTGATGCTTTGCCAGGCCTTTACTGCAGCTGTCTTCAGTTGTTGCTTGTTTGTGGGTCTTTCTGCCTTAAGTTTTGTCTTGAGCAAGTGAAATGCATGCTCGATTGGGTTGAGATCTGGTGATTGACTCAGCCATTGCAGAATATTCCACTTTGTTGCTTTAAAAAACTCCTGGGTTTCTTTTGCAGTATGTTTTGGATCATTGGTGAAGCGTCGTCCAATCAACTTTGCTGCATTTGGCTGAATCTGAGCAGAAAGTATATCCCTATACACCTTCAGAATTCATCCGGCTGCTTCTGTCTTTTGTCACATCATCAGTAAACACAAGTGACCCAGTGCCATTGGAAGCCATGCATGCCCATGCCATCACACTGCCTCCACCATGTTTTACAGAAGATGTAGTGCTTTGGATCATGAGCTGTTCCAATTCTTCTTCAAACTTTCTTCTTCCCATCATTCTGGTACAGGTTGATCTTAGTCTCATCTGTCCAAAGAATGCTGTTCCAGAACTGGGCTGGCTTCTTCAGGTGTTTTTTGGCAAAGCCAATTCTGGCCTTTCTATTTTTGAGGCTGATTCATGGTTTGCACCTTGTGGTGAATCCTTTGTATTTACTCTCATGAAGTCTTCTCTTTATGGTAGACTTAGATACTGATACACCTACTTCCTGGAGAGTGTTCTTCACTTGAGTGGATGTTGTGAAGGGGTTGTTCTTCACCATGGAAAGGATTCTGTGATCATCCACCACTGTTGTCTTCTGTGGACATCCAGGCCTTTTTGAGTTCCCAAGCTCACCAGTGCACTCTTTTTTTCTCAGAATGTACCAAACTGTTGATTTGGCCACTCCTAACATTTCTGCTATCTCTCTGATGGATTTCTTCTTTTTTTTCAGCCTCAGGATGGTCTGTTTCACCTCCATTGAGAGCTCCTTTGACCGCATGTTGTGTGTTCACAGCAACAGCTTCCAAATGCAAACGCCACACCTGGAATCAGCTCCAGACCTTTTAACTGCTTAATTGATGACAGGTTAACGAGGGAAGAGCCCATGCAGCCTTGTTATTTTTTTTTTTTTGCAGCCTTCTGAGTCAACTGTCCAATTACTTTTGGTCCCTTGAAAAAGAGGCGGCTACGTATTAAAGAGCTGTAATTCCTAAACCCTTGCTCCAATTTGGATGTGAATACTCTCAAATTACAGGTGAGAGTCTGCACTTTAAGCCCATATTGATTATATAATTGTATCCTGAATATGTTTTCGTAAACAGCTAAAATAACAAAACTTGTGTCACTGTCCAAATAATTTTGGGCCTAACTGTATAATGGCTGTCCCCCCTTCTTACACATGTATTAAACACACTGTCCAACCATTAGTCCACCCAAGGAGAAGAACCACCCCCGGATCATCGTCGGTTGATTCAAATCCAGTGCGCCTCCTCTTCCTCACCACCGGGGATGACCCACGTTCAGGCCCAAGCACCTCCCTCTTCTCCCGGGTACGCTGCAGCTCATTAGGGTGCCTCCACGAGCCATCTGATAGCTGGAGGTAGGCATCCTCCCAAACAGCCACCACCTGCAGCTGCCCCTGGTCTTCTCCTCTCCGACGTTTGACCCAAACTCCTCTCGACCGGGCCTCCTCCCGGGGCCGGACCATGTCCGTGACCTCCAGAGGGACCCTACTTGGCTTCCAGTGTTCCTGTTTGGCACATCATCTCACCATGCCAGTCAGTCCTGCCCCGCTCGCTTTCATTTCCGCTGTCGACCTCGCCGTTGTGACTCCCTGCTCTCTGGTCCCTCCCAGTCGAAATCCGTGAGCAGATGGAGCCAGCCACTTGGCACCACCCGCTGTCACAGGTGTCCCACCATGCCACCTAGTTTCCTCATCTAGGGCTACTTGGGCTCTGGCACAGGAATCCTCCTGTGATGGCCCTGGATGATATTGGTCTTGCTCACTCTCCAGGGTGCCAGGAAGTTCCTCATCCCACACTGCGCTGTCCGCCACACTTAGGGTTGAACAGTCCCACGTCTCAGCTGATTCACACCAAGCCGTCAGTTCCAGTGTTTCCACTGTGGCCAGCTGTCCTCCTCCACAACCACAAAGCGGCACTAGGTCCTTCTTAATTCTGACGTGCGGGGAAAAACATCTCACGGTTGTCTAATCTGGCATGGAGCCCACTGCTCCCACATCAATCTACCACAACACTTCCATCCCGTCCAACTCCATCATACAGTCTGCATGACCACTGGTGCTCAGAGACACAGCATGAACAACCGTGAAGGTGCAAGAGTTCACTTTGTGCCATGGACCTCCTCACTCGGATCTGTGGCATGCCCTGGTGAAATGATGCAACAGTCTGCACTTGCTGCAGTCCTTCCGTCTTGCCGGACACCCCCTGGCCTTGTAGCGGTGCTTCGTGGACCCACAACCTAAACACATGGGCATTCCTGGGGTGGACCTCATCTTTACAGCATTACCGTAGCCTCCCTCATCTCCTACGCTGTCGTCGCTGTCCAGGTCCACTGCCTGTGCTGTTGACTGCGGTTCAGAATGGCGATGTAATACTCTCTCACCAAGCTCCCGTGATAGCTTGTCTGCCGCCTCCAACTGTTGAGCTAAATTGATGGCCTTGGATAATGTCAGTTCACCCAACAACGTAAGGAGCTTCAACCTTGACCCGTGAGAGCACCAGACCTAGGAGGTAGTCAATCAAAGGGACTCCCGGCGAGGGCGAAGGAGGGAGGTCCACAATGACCTCAGCAGGGGGAGCTGGACCCATGACATCATCAGATGGTGAGCCTGGACCCATGGAGGCAGCTGGCAGTGGCAGATCTTCCCCAGCGACCCTGGGAGAAAGCTCAGGAAAGACAGGGAGAAAGATGTGGTTAGGGTCGCTGGCAACGGCGGAGCCCGGCAAGGTGAGCTCAGGTGCAGCTGGTGGCTGCACCCAAGTCTCCTCACCAAGAGCCAGACAAGATCTCTCCAACACAGACATAAGAAAAACAAAGAAGATCACTTGCCTGAGCTCAAGCTCCACCGCCGTCCAGGACTCCGTCAATCCAAACAATGATGACGCCTCGGGCCCGGCCTCAAGGAGGTCCAGCTGTGGTTCCCACTCTGCTGTGGTGGCCTCCGCAGCAGGCATGATGGTCATTGCAGTCGTAGTCTCCCTCAGCGATGTGACCCATGCTGGTGGCTCCTCTGGCATGGTAGCTGGAGATCTGCTTCGTGTCGACTCCTCCAGGGCCACAGGCTCCTCCTTCATCCAGCGGCTTTGTTCAGGGGCCGGTGGACACTCAGGGCTAAGTAGAGGAGACACGGAGAGAACAAATGGGGATGCATCGATTGCAGTAGGGATAACATCAGTTCACCCGAGAACGTAAGGAGCTTCGACCTTGTAGCCAGGCAAATAGTATGTTCCGCCAACTGGTCGCGGACCATCTCTTCCTCCAATGCTCCAAACTGACAGTCTTTGGCCAGCTGGCGTAGATCTGCCACAAACCGTTGCACCGACTTGCCAGTCCGCTGGCGGCGCTGTTGAAACTGAAGTCTGCAGATGATGATGTCTTCCGGGGCACGGAAATGTTGCGCCATTAGCTCCACCACTTCCGCAAAGCTATCACACTTGCCAAAAGTGCTTAAAATGCACTTTCCCTCCATTCCTAAATTATGAACCAGTAGTGCTCGTGCCCTCAACCTTTCCAGCCTCCCTCGGTCCAATGCCACCAAGTATGTTTGAAATGCGACGAACCACCTTGCCCAAGAGACAGGCAGCTCACCGGGAAGCTCCAGAAATGGCTGAATTGAAGTGACGCACACACCCATAACTTTTATCCCCTTTGCCAAATGCTATGTCGGTAGTAGGAGCCAAGGACAAGACTGAGTGTTGAACTGGACATACGTTTATTAGTGACTTCTTCTCACATTACATGCGCACCTGCCAGACAGAGAGGAGGCCAAGAGACCGCCCCTTCCTCTCACTGCCCTCTTATACCCTGGGTGGTGGCGGAACCGGAAAGGTGGAGCCACCACCTGTGTCACACAATAAAGGTCCCTAAAACCCAACCCAACACAACCCAATTGAAAAACAAACTGCAATCTTTTAAGGGGAAAAATAAAAAATAAAAAAACTTACAATAACCTGGTTGCATAAATATCCATACCCTGAAACTAATACTTTGTTGTAGCACCTTTGACTTTTATTACAGCACTCAGTCGTTTTGGGTAGGAGTCCATCAGCATGGCAACTCTTGATGTGGCAATATTTGCCCACTCTTCTTTACAAAAACACTCCAAATCTGTCACATTGCGAGGGCGTCTCCTGTGTACAGCCCTCTTCAGATCATCCCACAGGTGTTTGATGGGATTCAGGTCTGGACTCTGGATGGGCCATTCTAAGACCTTAACCTTCCTTTGGTGAAGCCATTCTTTTGTTGATTTGGATGTGTGCTTTGGGTCATTGTTGTGCCGAAAGGTGAAGTTCCTCTTCATCTTCAGCTTTCTAGCAGAAGCCTGAAGGTTTTGTGCCAACACTGACCGGTATTTGGAACTGTTCATAATTCCCTCCACCTTGATTAAGGTCCCAGTTCCAGCTAAAGAAAAACATCCCCAAAGCATGATGCTGCCATCACCGTGCTTCACTGTAGGTATGGTGTTCTTTTGGTGATGAGCAGCGTTGTATTTGTGCCAAATATACCTTTTGGAATTATGGCCAAAAAGTTCAACCTTGGTTTCATCGGACCATAACACATTTCCCCACATGCATTTGGGAGATTTCAAATGTGGTTTTGCAAAATGTAGCCGGGCTTGGATGTTTTTTTCATCACATAAGGCTTCCATCTTGCCACCCTACCCCATAGCCCAGACATATGAAGAAGATAGGAGATTGTTGTCACATGTACTAAACAGCCAGTACGTGCCAGAAATTCCTGCAGCTCCTTCAATGTTGCTGTTGGCCTCTTGGCAGCCTCCCTGATCAGTTTCCTTCTTGTCTTTTCATCAATTTCACTGCTGTGCCATATGTTCTCCACTTGATGATGACTGTCTTCATTGTGTTCCATGGTATACTGTATTTAATGCCTTGGAAATTCTTTTGCACCCTTCTCCTGATTGATACCTTTAAACAATGAGATCCCTCTGATGCTTTGGAAGCTTTTTGCAGACTATGGTTTGTGCTGTAAGATGTGACCACAAAAATGTGAGGAAAGGCCTACTAGAACAGCTGAACTTTATTTGGGGTTAATCAGAGACACTTTAAATGGTGGCAGGGGTGTGCTGACTCACATTTAACATGAGTTTGAATGTAATTGGTTAATTCTGAACACAGCCACATCCCCAGTTATAAGAGGGTGTGCATATTTATGCAGCCAGGTTATTGTAAGTTTTTTGTTACCTCCACCAAGGAGGTAATGTTTTTACCGGGGTTTGTCTCTTTGTCTGTCTGTCTGTCTGTCTGTTACCAACATAACTCAAAAAGTTATTAACGGATTTTGACGAAATTTTCAGGAAAGGTGTGTACCTCAGCCAAGGCTCTTATCTTCTCACAGTGTGTTAGCAACAATACTCCAAAACTAATGGACAGACTTTGATGCAATTTTCACCACAAGTGGCTATAGGCCTACACACAAACTCATTATATTTTGGAGGTGATCCATGAGAAACGGAAGGAGCCTTGGCAGAGGTAGATGCTCTATGAGGGCTTTTCTAATTTTTTTATGTTTCCCCTTAAAAGATTTCCATTTGTTTTTCAGTTGGGTTGTACAGGTTATAAGTCACATTAATGGGGGAAAAAGTTTTGAAATGACTTATCTTGGTCTCATTTTTTTACATCACAAAAACCTGACATTTGGACAGGGGTGTGTAGACATTTTATAGCTGCTGTATATCAGGTAATGTGATAAAAAATTAGGGGTGTTGGAAAAAATCAATTCACATAAGAATCTATATTCTCATTTTACACAATCCAGAATCAATTTACAAAAATTAAGAATCAGTTTATTATTATTATCATTATTTTTTTGTTTGGTTTTTTTGAGGTGTGCCGGGGTCCTGTCACGTGACACATATTGCCGCTTCGTGATACACAGTTACACATTGACACTGCCTACCCAGGAGAACCACGCATAGCAGCCAGATGAAACAGTCATAACTAGAAAAGCACTCAGAGAGCACATACCTCCGCCAAGGCTCCTTCAGTCTCTCATGGATCACTTCCAAAATGTAATGGGTTTGTGTGTAGGCCTAGAGCCACTTGTGGTGAAAATTGCATCAAAGTCTGTCCATTAGTTTCGGAGTATTGTGGGTGACACACTGTGAGAAGAGTCTTGGCTGAGGTATGCATTCCCAGATCATCATCAAAATGTAATGGGTTCCTCTGTAGGCCAAGAACCACCTCTGGTGAAAATTTCATCCAAATCCATGCAGTAGTTTTTGTGTAATCCTGCTGCACAAATACAAAAAAGCCCTTGGTGGAGGTATGCACTCTCAGATCATCACCAAAATCTAATCATCTGTTCCCCGTGCCATTACACACCTTTCCTGAAAATTTCGTCAAAATCCGTTCATAACTTTTTGAGTTATGTTGGTAACAAACAGACAGACAGACAAACACCGGTAAAAACATTACCTCTTTGGCGGAGGTAATAAAGTACAAATGGAGCTGTAAGAAATTCGGGACAGGTCCGTCTGCAGCTCGCAGACTCCATCAAGTTAAACCCCTTCAACTAGTTATGCTCCATCAGCAAGTTCCACCCCCACGTTATGTCACTCCACAAAATGGCTGGTCGTAGCTGACCGTGCAAATATGGCTGAGCCAGCACTGGACTGATCATACACAAATTCAGGTGTTGTAGCCTTGTAGACGGGCCGACGGTGGCCACACATTTCAAATGACAAATGTAAAAGAATCTAATCTCTTTAATGTTCATTGTTCTACATTTAATGGTGTGAACTCTTTATACAACACTTTAAAGGATTTTTTAATCTTAAATTTATGTCAAATTATTGATAAGCCAACACATATTGGTAAGAATACATCTACTATTCTTGATTTGATTCTGGTATCTGACATTGGCAATATTGCATCATCAGGTGTTCTTGATTATTACCTCCGCCAAGGAGGTAATGTTTTTATCAGGGTTTGTCTGTCTGTCTGTCTGCCTGTTACCAACATAACTCAAAAAGTTATGAACGGATTTTGCCGAAATTTTCAGGAAAGGTGTGTAATGGCACGGAGAACAGATGATTAGATTTTGGTGATGATCTGAGAGTGCATACCTCCACCAAGGGCTTTGTTTGTATTTGTGCAGCAGGATTACACAAAAACTACTGCATGGATTTGGATGAAATTTTCACCAGAGGTGGTTCTTGGGCTACAGAGGAACCCATTATATTTTGGTGATGATCTCAGAATGCATACCTCAGCCAAGGCTCTTACCTTCTCACAGTGTGTTAACAACAACACTCCAAAACTGATGGACAGACTTTGATGCAATTTTCACCACAAGTGGCTATAGGCCTACACACAAACTCATTACATTTTGGAGGTGATCCATGAGAAACGTAAGGAGTCTTGGCGGAGGTATGCGCTCTATGAGTGCTTTTCTAGTTGATACACCTTTCCTGAAAATTTCGTCAAAATCCGTTCATAACTTTTTGAGTTATGTTGGTAACAGACAGACAGACAGACAGACAGACAGACAGACAGAGACAAATGCCGGTAAAAACATTACCTCCTTGGCGGAGGTAAAATACTAACAGGTCGCAGGCACCTCTCCTTTTATAGCATACAACTCGCCCTGCGACCTGTGGTGCTGCATTAACATAAAAGTCTTTGCAATTCCCATTCAATATTCAATATTCACTATACCGACGCACTCTACAAGAAGGGACAGCGCAGGCTGTTCCTACTGAGGAGGCTCAGGTCTTTTGATGTATAAGGAGTGCTCTTGAAGACATTCTACGACATGGTGGTGGCATCAGCCATCACTTTTGGAGTGGTCTGCTGGGGCAACAGCATTACAGCAGCCGATAGGAAGAGACTGAACAAACTAATCAAGAAAGCTAGCTCTGTCCTGGGGAAACGCCTTGACCCATTGGAAGAGATAGGAGAGAGAAGGATGGTGGCTAAGCTGTCATCTCTGCTGGAGTCTGAGTCCCACCCCATGCAGGACATACTGAACGCACTGAGGAGCTCATTTAGCAGTAGACTACATCATCCTAGGTACGCGACCGAGAGGTTTCGCAAGTCCTTCCTACCTACGGCTGTCAGACTGTATAACCTAAGCAGGGCTGCTCACAGAGATAGCAAAAAAAACGTGACAACCTAATAGTATTGAATGCAAAAGGCGCAACAGACTTACACAAATGGTCCCCTCCAGTATACAACTAGGACAATATCAGTCGCTATGGAGGGTGACAATATGTATGGGTACATATTCATACCATGTAGGGTAACTAAATAGACGGTTATGCTGTTTATTCCATCTACCTACAATGCTCCGCACTGTGTATATATTTATATGTTTATGTGTACATATGTATATTCACTGCTCTTATTTTCTAATCTTCTAAATTATTGCTCTGAGTGTTGCTATCCCTGTGCTGTTGCAATCCTGGAATTTCCCCATTGTGGGACTAATAAAGGCTTATCTTATCTTATCTTATCTTATCTTATCTTATTCTCTTTGTTACTGTTCGCATCAACACACCAACCCCCGCATCAACACACAAACCCCCTTGACCATTCCCCTTGTCCTTCCGTCTGAGTGGAAACAAACTGAGTGGATTCCCCCCGTCCTGAAACTCAGACTGAGCCTTAACCCTCATGTCCTTTCAGCTTCAGCCTACGTCCGTAGTGGCTGTAACGGCGGGTCGCGGGACTGCTTCGGGCCAGCGCGTGGTGCGGTCCACCTCTGTCAGGAGGTGCATGAACCCCTGCGATGGCGGGAGGTGGCCAACGAGGTCCACGTGAACGTGGTCAAACCTCTTAGCCGGGATATGAAACGGCTCCAAGGGGGCTTTTGTGTGCCTGTGCACTTTGGCTCGTTGGCACGCTACGCAGGCTGCAGCCCACTCTTTCACCTGTTTGCGCATGCTCGGCCAGACGAACTTTGCTCCCACCATTTTGACTGACGCGCGCACTCCTGATTGTGCCAGGGAGTGAACCGACTCAAAAACGTAGTGGCACCAAGTGCGTGGGACCACCGGGCGCGGGCGGCCCGTGGAGACGTCACAGATTAGGGGGGCCCCACGTCCTGCAGTACTCTGCTCTCCAGCCTTAACCCTGTTGGTCCAGACTGGAGCGCGCAACGTCCACATCGCCAATCTGTTCAGCGGCCATGGCCGTGTAATCTATCCCCAACGTAGACTGGGGCCACTAATGCGCGCGAGAGGCAGTCCGCCATCACGTTGAGTTTACCGGCCACATGTTGAATGTCGGTCGTAAACTCTGAGATCGCGGCCAGCTGTCTCTGCTGCTGGCCCGACCATGGTTCCGAAACCTTGGCTATTGCGTATGTTAGCGGCTTGTGGTCCACGAACGCAGTGAAGGTGCGCCCTTCCAGCCAGAACTGGAAGTGGCGTATGGCCAGGTGGAGAGCCAGTAACTCTCTGTCGAATGCGCTGTATTTACGCTCACTGTTGCGCAAAGACCTGCTAAAAAAGGCGAGCGGCTGCCAAGAACCGGCAACATGCTGCTCCATGACGGCGCCTATGGCCACATCCGAGGCGTTGGTAGTGAGCGCTATCCGAGCCGCAGGGTCCAGGTGCGCCAGCAGTGCGGTGTTCGCCAGGGCTGTTTTAACCTCGGAAAATGCCTGCTCTCGCTCAGGAGTCCAGTCGACTCTGTCCGCCGGTTCCCATTCTTAAGCACAGTGTACAACGGCTGCATGAGCTGGGCTGTGCGGGGGAGGAAACGGTTGTAAAAGTTAACCATCCCCAAAAACTCCTGCAGCGCCCTGACCGTCTGAGGCCGGGGAAAATCCGCCACTGCGCGCACCTTGTCCGGCAAAGGTATCGTGCCCTCCGGTGAGATGTGGTGGCCCAAAAAATCGATTCCCTTCACCCCGAATTGGCACTTCGCCGGGTTGAATATTAACCCGTGTTCCTCCAACCTCTGGAAAACTGTCCTGTGGTGGGCTACTTGTTCGTCCTCGGACGCGCTGGCCACCAGGATGTCATCCAGGTAGACAAACACAAATGGCAGATCGCGCAACACCGCATCCATCATGTGTTGGAATGTCTGCGCTGCGCCCTTTAACCTGAAAGGCATGCATAAAAACTCAAAAAGACCAAACGTGGTTATTACTGCCATTTTAGGTATGTCCTCAGCACGCACCGGGACCTGGTGGTAACCGTGGACCAGGTCTATCTTGGAAAAAACGCGTGCCCCGGTGAGGTGAACGGAAAAATCCTGAATATGAGGGATGGGGTAGCGGTCGTGCGCTGTGGCGTTATTTAATCTGCGGAAATCACCGCAAGGTCGCCACGATCCCTTGGCCTTAGGAACCATATGTAGCGGGGATGCCCATGGGCTGTTTGAGCGTCTGATGATGCCCAACTTTTCCAAGTTGGCAAACTCCTCGCGCGCTATGGCCAGTTTAGCTGCGTCCAGGCACTGAGGTCGTGCGAAAACGGGTGGCCCCGTGGCGATAATGAAGTGCTCCACCCCGTGTTTAGTGACGGTCTCCGAAAACGTCGGGACCGTGAGTACTGGGAACTGGGTGAGTAGTGTGTGGAACTTACCCCCTGGCACTGTGACATTGGCTAGTGTTGTGGGCCCGGCTCCTCGAGCTGTACAGGGGAGAGAATCAAAAGACATTGCATTAATTAGGCGTCTGTTAGCAACATCGACTAGTAGTCCGTGTGCACACAAAAAATCAGCGCCTAAAATGGGGAAGTTGCATGCCGCTATGACAAATGTCCATTGGTATGTACGGCCGTGCAAGGACACAGTCAGTGTTCTCTCACCAAAAGTCTTAATGTCTGAGCCGTTTGCGGCCGTCAGTTCGGGGCCGTTAGTTTCCACCAGTCGGCCGGCGTAGGACGGCAGGATGAGGCTCTTTTGGGAGCCGGAGTCCACGAGGAACTGTCTCCCCGAGCGGGAGTCTGTCACATAGAGCAGCTTGCTTGCTTCACTGGCGGTCGCAGCTGCTATTGACTGCCGGCCCTGGCATTTTCCGAGTGCTTGAATTGGCACGGTGGCACGCATCGGCGTGCGTCCTCTCCAAAACGGTGGTGGTAGAAACAGAACGTGTCTCTCCGGTGCTTCTTGGCCTCCGCTGCAGCCACCGTTGCTGGCCCCTCACCTCCGCTGGTCGTCTAGCTGGGTTCCAACACCGCTGCGTTCACTGTGAGGGCTCTGGTGGTGAGGATGATCCAATCTGCCTCTTGGGCTAGAGCCCAGTAGTTGTGCGTGGCCAGCAGCGGCAAATTGGCAAGGACCGCCCTGGCTGCCATCGGGAGGTTCCGGAGGAAAAGGTGGGCAAAGAGGAAATGCCCGTCATCTGTGCCCATCAACGCCAACATCTTCTCCATCAGTTCGACTGCCGACCCGCCTCCCAAGTCGGAGCGCGTCAGGAGCCTCTCCGCTCTCTCACAGTCCAAGAGTGTGTAGCGCCGGGTCAGCGCAGTTTTGAGAGCACCGTATTTGTCTCGGGCTGGGGGCTGTTGGAGCAGGCTCGCCACCTGCTGGGTTGTGCATGCGTCCAGTGCTGCAACCACATAGTAGTATCTGGTGTCATCTGCCGTTATTCCCCGGAGCACAAACTGGGCCTCGGTGCAAAGGAACGAAGACTTCGGATCGTGTAGCCAAAAGTCTGGGAGTTTGACCGAAACGGCGCACGCGTTGCTGGCACTTCCCGTCCGGGTCGTCTCTGGGTGGTTCGCCTCGCGTTCCATTGTGCGTCAAGGGTCACTAGTGGGGAGAGAGGAATAATCAGGCCGAGCGTTCAGCAGATGAAACTTTATTCTCTTCCTCTCACATCCACCAGAATCCAAAACATTAAAAACACAGGTTGCAGGCACTCTCTTTTATATTAACACTCCTCCGCTACCTGAGGTGCTGTATTGACATATCAACCCCCCATGACAATTGCCCTTGTCCCCCAGCACCTTTGAGCTGTCATGCCCTTCAGTCTGAGGGAAAGCTACTGAGTGGCTTCCCACACCACAAACTGACCCTGCCGTAGTTGAAACGAGCCGTCAGTCAACGTGACCTGTTGCGAAGAGACTGAGTCTTCACTACTGAGCAGAGGAAAAGATAAAGCTACTTTGTTTTTGTGGAACTAGATTATTTTTCCTTTGTTGGGGTTAAAGACAAGAGCATATTGGTGGGTTGCAAAGTAAATGCCGGTTGAGACCTACTGCAGTCTTCAGAAGCACCTGAAAACTGCAACAAGCTCCAACAAAGCTAGTGCTAAGTAACAGCTAGCTATGCTAACAGCTAACACTGTGTTAGTGGATCTACTGTATTCTGAACAGCCATGGCTGGATGTAAAGTGGAAATACTCTTGTCTCAACACCCATGGCTGGATTTCAAGCACAGGTATGCATCTGGACAGTTTGTGAACCAGCAAGAATTAAACCGACTGATTGCCAGATATGTCATTACAGACTGAAAAATTACATGTACACACACACACACACACACACACACACACACACACACACACACACACACACATATATATATATATATACAGTATATATATATATATATATGAGGCCAAGCGGTTGACGCACAACGGTTATTTGTAGTTTTGCCCCAGCCTTATGGGTAGCGCAAATACGCAAACTTGCCAGTATGTTCACCGGCTATAAATTTGAGAGCGACGCACATTTTTTGTAGCAACAACAATGGCATTGTTTCAAGGAAAAGGAGGAATTATGGTTTTTCAGAGCTCTTCTCCACTCAAGTTGCTGCTGCTGCAAAATGATTCATGCATGTTTATTCTCATCTTCTGCTTCCTCTTTGTCTTCTTCGTCTACTTTGACTGTGTCGATAGCGCCACCTCATGAATGGGACGTTCAATCTTGTGCATGTGCAGTCACCGCGGGCAGGCTGTAGGCAGGCCGTGCGGTCAGAAAATTTGGGCTGCACGCAGTCGTCCGCAGAGGAGATCTGCGCACACTGGCGGACTGGAGATGATGACGTAAATTTCGTCACACAAGCCTAGTGGTCACGCGGACATGGAAAGCAGAGGTATAGCATGAATCCAGTTTTAGGGTGACTGAAAGCTGAAGAAAATAACTATTATTAGTGTGAGCCTTCTAGTAGCAGTGTTAGCTCAGGGGCTAATACTGTTAGCTCAGTGCTAATACCTTTAGCTTCCCTTCCCATCTACATGACAGGCAGCTATGCTGGCCAATAATAGAGCAGTGGGTGGGTATCAAGGGCGGCACTGGGTTAGGTTTACCAATTTTTGACACAAAGGACAAACCCCGGAAGAGTGAAAACGACTTCTTGGAGAGAAAAACAAGATAAAGGATGTGTATGCGCTTTTTAATAGAAGTAAGTGTTGTGATATTTTTTCAATAATCACGTGACCATAGACACATTTTAAATGATTAAAATCTACAAACACACCATTTTTTAATCAATGACTCCCCTTAAGCCTGAATATTCTTTATAATTAATTTATTACTGTCTTACAAAGTAAGAAAATATTAATTACTGCATCAAGATACCCATGACCATCAGAAATCCCAAATAGACATCATAAGCAGACAGTGGTTGGCTCCACTACAACCCCCACTCAGTGTTTCTGTGAGAAGAGCTGTTTAGAGATGAGGGACACAAACAGGAAGTGACTGCAACATTTCTCTCAACAATAATAACTTGTATAAGTGTGTAGCAAGATTAATAGACGTTTTTTCTTGAAGGATAACATGGATGAAACAGGCAAACAAGCAGGTGAGAAGTAAGAGTTAAGGCGAAAGAAGAAGATTCTGGCTATTATACTGTATTTTGGTGCTACATTTTAGACATACTGAGGATGTGGTTGCATTTCATTACAGTGCTGTTTTTCTTCATTGATGCTGAAACCACAGCTTGTTTGTGTTTTAAAAATACATTACATGTTAAAGTCAATAGCTCACAGGCAGCCTTACACAAAAAGATGATTGTTGAAAGTTGCTTCCTGCAAGGCTGAAAACTATATGAAGCACAAATGTTTTACTGTGTCTGAGCAGCTGATAGTGCACTTTATAAATAAACTTTAGATGAAGACTGGCTCTTATCATGCTCATAGCATATTTCACTGTAATAGTGAGAGAGGAAGTGCAAAAAAATGTGTTCATTAAGTTTTTTTTAAAGGCACCATCACTGCTGTTATCCCAGACAAACTCAAAGCATCAACTCCAAAAGCCTTCACACAACTGTACTCTAATCCTCTGACCCAAATCATAAAAGCAGACACCTGTTGTTGTCACTGAAAAACAGGTTGGACCTGCTATATTATCTTGATGATACATAATAGGCTCATTTCAGAGCTGCCATTTGGACATAAACTATAGAGAAACACAGGAGTTGATGGCATTTATTAAGATCCGGTGTATTCACAAAACAGTTTTCTTTGTTTATTAACTGTTTTATGTTAAAGACATCAGTGTGAAAAAGGCCATTAATATGGAATATGCTCAGAGCCCATCAGTAAGTGACCACAACATAAAAAAGGCTCATCTGGGAGAGGACAGGGCATATTCAAGTAGATAGCAAATCAAGGAATTATTTTATCTAATACCAAGCAATGTGTAATAAATAGTGCTGGGAATATTAACACATTAAAGCAATTAATTACAGCAGTCCAGTTAACGGATTTAAAAAAAAAATTAATCCAAATGCATGGCACTTAATGTTATAGTGGAACTCTGAAACATGGAACTATGCTACCCGGACAGCCTCTGGCGCAGCACACAATCGAGTCGCGTGAAGCCCGCACACATACTCTTCATTTTATTTAATTCTGGGAGTTCACATCAGTTTGCTGGAGTATCGCTGTCAAACTATGTGGACATCTGGACCATAGATTACATTTAATTAGACATTAAAACAAGTGACTGGGGGAATGAATCTCTTCCACTGTAGAGAATGTGGAAGGACGAGGCTGAGTTTATTTCACAAGTCAGGTTTATTCACATTCTCCAACATCATCCAAAAACAGCAAGAGAGAGAATCCCCCAACATCTGTCCCTTTTATACCTCAGGACATCAAAGCACACAGTCACATTGTACTTAATCCCTCAGTAACAATGCATCTTCTTCCTGGTCTTAACACCCCCCACCTTCAGTCTCTGGCCGCTGGGCGAAATCCCCCAAGGCCGTCTCTTTGCCTGCCAAAGACCAAACTTTCACATCCTCGTGTTATCTCCAAAGAAGCTCAGTCCTTTGTTCCGTCTCAGATGTGAAGCCTAAGGTGGTATATGTATGAATCATACAGTGATATACATATGTGCATATATGTGTCCCACATGACCCCCCCAAATGTCTAAGATGGAACAATGTAATAACAGTCTGCATGTCATGGTAAAATTATTACACATCAGTCCACATGCTGCTTGGGCCTCAGTCTCCTCCCATATCTGCTATAAGGGGGCTTTACCACTTTCGCGGCACCTTCCTGCTGGGGAGCTGCTGTCTGAGGATGAGAACTGTTAGTCAATCCCTGTGGGTGTTCTGGGGAATGTTCCTGAGGGGGTCTGCTGTGCCGAGGAGCCGTAGCCAACAGCACATCCTCGTCGGCCAACGTAAAGGCGGGTTTGAGCCTGTTTATGCCAATCTTTTCTTTCCTGCCCCACAAATCTAGCAAAAAATGCTTATCCCCTGTTTCCAGCGCTCTAAATGGTCCATCATAAGGTGGTCGCAACGGTGGGTGATGCACATCGTGTCTGACAAAAACAAACTCCACATTTTTTAGAGCCTTAGGCACAAAAACACACGGAAAACTGTGGTGAACGGGGCCAGGGAGCATGCCCGCTTCCGTGCCACTCTGCAACCGCTGAGCCGGGGAGCATTCTGGCGCAGGATTATCTGGGAGAAATTCCCCGGGCAGCCGGAGCAGTTGCGCGAAAACTAGCTCAGCCGGGGAGGCTTCTAAATCCGCTTTAGGTGCAGAATGCAACCCCAGTAAAACCCATGGTAGCCTGTCCACCCAATTTGCATCCGTAAGCGACGCTCTGAGGGCCGCCTTCAATGACCTGTGAAAACGTTCGCATAACCCATTAGCCTGCGGGTTGTACGCGGTAGTGCGGTGGATCGTTACCCCCAGGCCGCGGGCCATCGCTGACCAAAGTTCGGAAACAAATTGAGGACCTCTGTCGGACGTAATGTCCGACGGGACTCCAAAGTGCGCCACCCATGCCGTTAAAAACACGCGCGCCACCTCCTCGGCTGTGGTTGATGACAGTGGGACCACTTCCGGCCAGCGCGTGGTGCGGTCTACCATTGTCAGAAGGTGTGTGCACCCCTGTGACGGCGGGAGGGGGCCTACGAGGTCCACGTGAACATGATCGAACCTCTTAGCCGGGATGTGAAACGGCTCCAAGGGAGCTCTCGTGTGCCTGTGTACCTTGACTCGTTGGCAAGCCATGCAGGCTGCTGCCCACTCCCTAACTTGTTTGCGCAGGCTTGGCCAGACAAATTTCTCTCCTACCATCTTGACCGACGCGTGCACCCCCGGGTGCGCCAGATAATGGATCGAGTCAAAAACGCGGCGGCACCACGCGGCCGGTACCACCGGGCGCAGTCGTCCCATGGAGACATCGCAGATTGGGGGGGCATACCATCCTGCAGCACCCTGTTCTCCAGCCTTAACCTTGTTGGTCCAGACTGGAGCGCGCGCACATCCACGTCGCTAATCTGATCCGCGGCCATGGCTGCATAATCTATCCCTACGCGGACTGGGGCTGCATGCACTTCCGCGTTGCTAGCCTGCTCCGCGGCCATGGCTGCATAATCTATCCCTACGCGGACTGGAGCCGCTACGGCGCGCGAGAGACAGTCTGCCACTACATTCAGTTTACCCACTACGTGCTGAATATCGGTAGTAAATTCTGAGATTGCAGCCAGCTGTCTCTGCTGCCGGCCTGACCACGGTTCTGAAACCTTGGCCATTGCGAAAGTCAGCGGCTTGTGGTCGACGAACGCGGTGAAACGGCGTCCCTCCAGCCAGAATTGGAAGTGGCGAATGGCCAAGTGGAGAGCTAACAACTCCCTATCGAATGCGCTGTATTTTTGCTCACTATCGCGCAAAGTCCTGCTGAAAAAGGCGAGCGGCTGCCAAGCCCCGGCTACATGCTGCTCCACGACCGCCCCTATGGCCACATCTGACGCGTCAGTAGTGAGCGCTATGCGGGCCATTGGGTCTGGATGTGCTAATAACGCAGCGTTTGCCAGGGCTGTTTTGACCTCCGAGAGTGCTCGCTCCCGCTCCAGAGACCATTCAATTTTATTTGTGGGTTTTTGTTTTTTTAACGCGCCATACAATGGTTGCATGAGCTGCGCTGCGCGGGGGAGGAAACGGTTATAAAAATTCACCATTCCCAAAAACTCCTGTAACGCTTTGACCGTTTGTGGCTGGGGAAAATTTGTTACTGCACACACTTTGTCTGGCAGAGGAACTGCTCCTTCTGGAGAGACGCAATGCCCCAAAAAATCAATCTGCGTCACCCCGAACTGACACTTCGCTGGGTTGATTATTAACCCGTGCTCTCCCAACCTCCGGAAAACTGCCGTGAGGTGATTTTCGTGTTCGTTATCGGACGCACTGGCTACCAAGATGTCGTCCAGGTAGACGAACACGAAGGGGAGATCGCACAACACCGCGTCCATCATGCGTTGGAATGTTTGCGCAGCGCCTTTAAGCCCAAACGGCATGCGCAAAAACTCGAATAGGCCAAACGGAGTTATTACCGCTGTTTTGGGTATATTCTCAGCGCGTACTGGGACTTGGTGGTACCCGCGGACCAAGTCTATCTTAGAAAAAACGTGCGCCCCCGCCAAATAAACGGAAAAATCTTGGATATGCAGGATTGGGTAGTGGTCGTGCGCTGTAGCGTTGTTCAACCTGCGGAAATCTCCGCAAGGTCGCCACGAGCCGTCAGCTTTAGGGACCATGTGAAGCGGGGAAGCCCATGGGCTTTTTGAACGCCTGATGATGCCCAACTTTTCCAGGTTGGCGAATTCCTCGCGCGCTATGGTCAGTTTAGCTGCATCCAAGCGCCGAGCTTTTGCAAAAACGGGTGGTCCGGTGGTAGTAATAAAATGTTCCACTCCGTGTTTAGCGACAGCTGCTGAAAATGTGGGAACCGTGAGTGCTGGGAACTGAGTGAGTAGTGTGTGGAACTTACTGCTTGCCATTGTGACGTTGGCTTGTGCTGTGGGCGGGGTCACTCGGGCTGCACAGGGAATAGAATAAAAAGAAAGTGCATTAACCAGGCGCCTATTAGCAAGATCAACCAACA
Source organism: Pholidichthys leucotaenia (assembly GCA_020510985.1). NCBI lineage: Eukaryota > Metazoa > Chordata > Actinopteri > Cichliformes > Pholidichthyidae > Pholidichthys > Pholidichthys leucotaenia. The sequence continues at coordinate 139,214,556 of CM035840.1, read as the reverse complement.
AACCATGTGAGCACAGAAAATCAGCCCCCAACATATTGAAGCTCACTGCAGCTATAACAAAAGTCCACTCAAATGTACGGCCGTGCAGGGACAGAAGCAGAGTCCTCTCACCAAAGGTCTTAATCCTTGAGCCGTTCGCTGCTGACGCTCCGTGGCTTCGGGGACCCGCCAGCCGGTCAGCATAAGAAGGTGTGATGAAACTCACTTGGGAGCCTGTGTCCACGAGGAATTGCCTCCCGGAACGCGCATCCGTCAAGTAGAGCAGCTTGTTCTCTTCCCCGGGGGCCGCGGCTGCTACCGACCCCCAGCTTTGGCGTTTCCCGAGCTCTTGAACTGGCACGGTGGTATACACTTGCGCGCCCTCTCTGCGAAACGGCGATGGTAGAAACAGAGGTCGTCTCCTCCGCGATCCCTGGTCCTCGCCACCGCTGTTGTCGGTGGGTCTGCTACCGCCGCCTCTGGCCCCCTGCCATCTCCAGCCGTCGCGCCGAGTTCCGTCGCTGCTGCAGTGGCCGCGCGCTGTCTGCTGGCGTTGAGAATCCGCTGTGCCTCCTGGGCCAGCGCGCGGAAGTCCCGCTGGGCCAACAACGGTGAACCAGCCAGGGTTGCTCTCGTGGCCAACGGTAGGGTTCTCAGGAAAATGTGGGTGAAAAGGAAGTCGTCGTCGTCTGAGCCCCTCAGCCTCAGCATGTCCTCCATCAGGTCGACGGGCGTGCTATCTCCCAAGTCGTTCAGAGCCAGGAGCCTCTCCGCTCTCTCCTGGACTGAGGGAGTGAAACGCTGGATGAGCGCAGCCTTCAACCCGCCGTATTTGTCGTCGGCCGGTGGGCGCTCCAACAGGCTCTTCCCATGTCGAGCCGTGCGGTTGTCAAGCTTGGCAATGACGTGGTAGAATTTCGTGTCATCTGCCGTTATCCCTCGGAGGACGAACTGTGCTTCGACCAAGTGGAACCAGGAGCACGGGTTGTCTTGCCAGAAGTCTGGTAGCTTGACTGTGGCTGCGTTCGCCTGGCTGGCTCCTGACGAGTCCGGCTTGGGAGAATTTCTTCCGCTCATGATACGTCTTAGGGTCACCAGTGTAGAGAATGTGGAAAGACGAGGCTGAGTTTATTTCACAAGTCAGGTTTATTCACATTCTCCAACATCATCCAAAAACAGCAAGAGAGAGAATCCCCCAACATCTGTCCCTTTTATACCTCAGGACATCAAAGCACACAGTCACATTGTACTTAATCCCTCAGTAACAATGCATCTTCTTCCCGGTCTTAACACCCCCCACCTTCAGTGTCTGGCCGCTGGGCGAAATCCCCCAAGGCCGTCTCTTTGCCTGCCAAGACCAAACTTTCACATTCTCGTGTTATCTCCAAAGAAGCTCAGTCCTTTGTTCCGTCTCTGATGTGAAGCCTAAGGTGGTATATGTATGAATCATACAGTGATATACATATGTGCATATATGTGTCCCACACCACAACCTCTTTCTGCTAACTGGAAGTTGGTGTGAGGCTAGCCACAGATCAACTGTTCCCTTTTTTCTGTTAGTAGATGTTCATTTTTGAACTGCCTGTGGGTTTGGATGAAGTGATAGACATAGACAGAGTGGCATCATCTTATAGTTCATTCCAAAGGACCACTTTTTTTTTTTTTTACATTAGTGGGTGTCCCCCTGCGATGGACTAGCGATCTGTCCAGGGTGTACCCTGCCTCTCGCCCAAAGATGCTGGGATAGGCTCCAGCCTCCCCCCCCCCCCCCGCGACCCGAAAAGGATTAAGAGGAAGAAGATGGATGGATGGATGGATGGATGGATGTCCACGGAAACTGCAAGTTAGCAACAACTGCTAGCATCACCATAGAGTAACAGTGGAATGGACCGGTTCTGAGCTACTTTCAAAGGGTAAGCTGTTTAAAGTTTACATTTTTATATTATCAACACATTGTAATCAACTGGCCATGCAGTTTAGTATATATATTTTTTAATATTTCCCACTGGATTAGTAAAGTCAGGGAACATTAAAAGAAAAAAAAAACATTATGCTAGGATACTGTGTACAATTAGCAACACTTATTCATCATCAGTTTGTAATTTTGTAGTGTACCCCTAGTGCCGGTCCCAAGTCCAGGTAAATGGGGAGGGTTGTGTCAGGAAGGGCATCCGATGTAAAACCTTTGCTAAATCAAACATGTGGATCATGACGAATGAGACTTTCATACCGGATCGGTCGAGGCCCGGGTAAACAACGACCGCCACCGGTGCTGCTAACCGACAGGGTGCCGGTGGAAATTGGGCTACTGTTGGTCGAAGAGTGTGGAGGAGGAGAGGGGAAAGCATGTTAGGAGGGAGGGAGAGAAAATGAAAGGTAGAAGTGTGGAGGTAAGAGTAGGGACGTTAAATGTAGGGACTATGACTGGTAAAGGCGGAGGGTTGGCTGATATGATGGAGAGAAGAAAAGTAGATATACTGTGTGTTCAAGAAACCAGATGGAAGGAAAGCAAGGCTAGGAGCATTGGAGATGGATTTAAACTGTTCTGCCATGGTGTAGATAGGAAGAGAAATGGACTAGGAGTAATCTTGAAGGAAGAGTATGTGAAGAGTTTTCAGGAGGTAAAGAGAGAGTCAGACAGAATCATGAGACTGAAGCTAGAAGTCAAAGGTGTGATGTTGAATGCTGTCAGTGGATATGCCCCACACATTGGATGTCAGGTAGAAGAGAAAGAGGAATTCTGGAGTACCGTATTTTTGGGACTATAAGGCACACCGGATTATAAGGCGCACTATCAATGAACGGTCTATTTGATGGTCTAATTTCATACATAAGGCGCACCGGACTATAAGGCGCATTAAAGCGAGGTAGTCGGAGCCGGGAAAAAAAATTTTTTGCGTGCATGGAAAGAAAATCCTATCTATAGTCATTATAGACTCATATAGCGCGATTGTCTGCGAGTGTGAATGACCTGTTCCATGAGTAGGTGGAACGTTTTTAGTCCGTGGCTGTTTACATCGCCATATTGACCAGAATACTCGTTCTGTAGAGGAGCTGGGCAATGAAGAGGCGATTTGGTTTATAAACAAAGTTTTAATGTTCAGCTCTTCTATCAAGTCTCATCTGGTGCAGAGAGCGGCAGAAGGGGAAAGAGACAGAATCTCGCCGACTCGCTGGTTATATACAAGCACACAACAAAAGACATGCATAACAAAGGCTGACATCCCTCATTATCTTAATCCCCCCATTGTCTTGGTATTTCCTCTCCTCATCTTGGGAGGTGATGGTAATCCTTCTCCTCGCCTTGGGGGGTGAGGGTGGCTCGTCCGGTTTCCCCTGCCACGTCCGGGAACGTCTTTGTTCTTCACTCGGCGGGTGAGATTCCTTTGTCCTTTCAGAGGTGTGAAGTTCCTTACATATGTAATCCCAAACATTTCCACTTGCTCTAACATATGTAGTTATGGAATATATGGTTAATATAGACCACAGCCCCCCCAAACAACTAAGAAAGGACAACAGAAAAGTTCACAGTCTAGGATAGTTATTACGACATACTACGTGTTACAGCTGTTGCCACGGAAGAAACTTTCTAGCAGCCATGCTCCTAAGAGGGTTCAGTGGTAAACATAGTAGCATAGTAAAATCATAAGTCAGTCCTAAACTGTTGCAGCACAATTAGTGAATAATTGTGGAGTGGTTGGTGTCAGTCCCTGTGCTGTCTGGGTTTAATTCTTCTCCCAAAACTGCTGTAGGTTGGTTTAGGCGTCCTGCTGGGACCTTCTTGTGAGGAATCTGCAGTGTGGGAAGGAGAGAGGTTATTTGTTCCCTGTCTGGGGGCTGGGTCTTTTCTCTTGGGGGGTCTACCTCGTCGAGGTGCTCTCGCCAGCTGTGCAGGTTCGTCTTTCAACAAGAAGGCAGGTTTAAGTCTGTCAATGCTGACTGTTTCTTTTCTATCCCCATAATCAAGCACAAAGTGTTTGTCACCATGTTCCAGCACTCTGAATGGCCCATCGAATGCTGGGCGTAAAGTTGGTTTTAGAGCTTCATGCTTAACAAAAACAAACTCAGCGTTTTTTAAAGTTTGAGGGACAAAAACCCGTAGGAAGGAGTGATGAGCTGGACCGGGGAGAGAGTTCGGTCCGTTGCTGCCTAAAAACCTTGGGACTGGAAGGCGCCCTGGTTCTGGGTTTTCTGGCAGAAATTCACCTGGGAGCCTGAGAGGTTGAGCAAAAACTAATTCTGCGGGAGAGGCGTCTAGATCCTCTTTAGGTGCAGCACGCAACCCCAATAAAACCCAGGGAAGTTTATTTACCCAATTTGTGTCCGTTAGTGAGGCTCTGAGGGCAGCCTTTAGAGACCTGTGAAAACGCTCGCATAACCCATTAGCCTGAGGGTGATAAGCGGTGGTGCGATGAATTGTTGCCCCTAAGCTGTTGGACATGGCTGACCAGAGCTCTGAGACAAATTGAGGCCCCCTGTCGGACGTGATGTCCGATGGGACGCCGAAACGCGCCACCCAGTTTGTCAAAAAAACGCGAGCGACTTTCTCCACTGTGGTTGCCGCTAGACGGACTGCCTCTGGCCAGCGTGTGGTGCGGTCTATCATTGTTAACAGGTGTGTGAAATCTTGGGAGGAAGGTAGTGGCCCCACAAGATCGACATGAACATGGTCGAACCTTCTAGCAGGGATTGGAAAAGGCTCCAGAGGGGCTTTTGTGTGTCTGTGTATTTTGGCGCGTTGACAAGAAATGCAAGTTTTTGCCCATTCTTTTACGTTTTTGCGCAGGCCTGGCCACACAAACTTTTCGGCGACCATTTTAACCGAGGCGCGCACACCTGGGTGCGCGAGGGAGTGAATTGCGTCAAAAATGCGGCTGCGCCATGTAGCTGGCACTAACGGGCGAGGTCGGCCGGTTGAAACATCGCATATTAGGGGGGGCACGCCGTCGCATAAACCCTTTTTCTCCAGCCTTAACCCTGTTGGTCCAGACAGGAGTGCGTGCACGTCCGCGTCACTGTTTTGCTCCTCTGCCATGGCTGCATAATCTATCCCTTCATGGATAGGTGCTGCGTATGTGTCTGAGTTAGTGAAGAGTTCTGCTGCTGAGGCAGTGTAATCTGTCTCCCCGCGCTCTGGTGATGCCACAGCGCAAGAGAGACAGTCCGCTACTACGTTAAGTTTGCCTGCCACGTGTCGAATGTCTGTGGCGAACTCTGAAATCGCAGCTAGCTGTCTTTGTTGCCTGCCTGACCATGGTTCTGAAATTTTAGCCATAGCAAAGGTGAGCGGTTTATGGTCTACAAAAGCCGTGAAACTCCGCCCTTCTAACCAGAACTGGAAGTGGCGGATGGATAAATGAAGCACCAGCAGCTCTCTGTCAAAAGTGCTGTATTTGCTTTCAGTTTGGTTTAGCGATTTGCTAAAGAATGCTAAAGGTTGCCAGACCCCGCTGACAAGTTGTTCTACAACTGCCCCTATAGCTAGGTCTGAAGCATCTGTGGTTAGTGCAATGCGGGCCAAGGGATCTGGATGAACTAACAATGTGGCGTTAGCTAGGGCGTTTTTTACTTCCGCGAAAGCGCGTTCGCGCTCCGGGGTCCATTAGACCGCGTTGGAAGCTTTCTTTTTTTTGAGCGCGTCATATAGGGGCTGCATGAGCTGAGCTGCGTGGGGGAGGAAGCGGTTGTAAAAATTAACCATCCCTAAAAATTCCTGTAGCGATTTGACCGTTTGCGGCCGTGGAAAACTTTCTATCGCATGAACTTTGTCTGGAAGTGGCACTGCCCCCTTCGGAGAGACTTTGTGTCCTAAAAAATCAATTTGCGACACGCCGAATTTGCATTTGGCTGGATTGATGATTAGCCCGTGCTCTTCTAGCCTCTGAAAAACCGTAGTGAGGTGCTGCTCGTGTTCTACCTCAGACGAGCTGGCTACCAGCATGTCATCGAGGTAGACGAAAACAAAAGGGAGGTCGCGTAGGACCGCGTCCATCATTCGTTGGAAAGTTTGAGCAGCGCCTTTGAGGCCGAAAGGCATTCGCAAGAATTCAAAAAGGCCGAAAGGGGTTATTACCGCTGTTTTAGGAACGTCTTCTGCTCGGACTGGGACTTGGTGATAACCGCGGACTAAGTCTATTTTTGAAAAAAGGCGCGCACCCGCTAGATGTAGTGAAAAATCTTGAATGTGAGGGATTGGGTAACGGTCATGCGCTGTAGCGTTGTTTAGTCTGCGGTAATCTCCGCACGGTCTCCAAGAACCATCGGATTTAGGAACCATGTGAAGTGGTGAGGCCCAGGGGCTCTTCGAGCGTCTAACAATGCCCAATTTTTCAAGAGTTGTAAACTCGTGCCATGCTATGTTGAGCTTGGCCGCGTCTAAGCGGCGAGCTTTGGCAAAAACGGGAGGTCCCGTTGTGGGAATGAAGTGTTCAACCCCGTGTTTAGCCACAGTGGCTGAGAATTGGGGGGTTGTGAGTGCTGGAAATTGGGTGAGGAGTTGCTCAAACTTACCTCCTGCCGTGGTGACGTTGGCCTCCACAGGTGGTGGAGAAACTCGAGCTGAGCGTGGAATAGAAGCAAAAGATCCACTAATAACCCATGTGCACACAAAAAATCTGCGCCTAATAAGTTAAAACTCACGGCCGCTACAACAAATGTCCATTTGTAACTGCGGCCGTGAATGAGGAGGTGCAGGCTCTTTTCGCCGAACGTGTCGATGTTAGAGCCGTTGGCTGCCACTGCTCCATTGCCCCGGGTGCCCAGGGCTCGATCTGTGTGAGAGGGCATGACGAAACTCAGCTGAGCTCCTGTGTCGATGAGGAACTGCTTGCCTGTGTGTCCATCCGTCACGTACAACAGCTTGTTTTTCTCGCCGAGAACCGCTGCTGTTAACGGCTCTCGGCTTTGGCGTTTCCCGACATCGTACTTGCAGGGGGGAACGCATTTGCGGGCTTTTTCAGCGAAGCGGTGGTGATAATAACAGACGTCGCCCTGTCTGTTACGTTTTGGCCGCGTCGCTGTCACCGTGGCCTGGGTCTGCTCCGTGGGTCGTGGCTCCTCGTGGCTCGGGGCGTCAGCCTTGAGGTCTGCGGATGCTGCTGTGGGTGTCACCTCCTTGCAGGCGTTGACGAGCCGATGAGCTTCGCTGGCCAGTGTGCGGAAGTCCTGGTGGGTGTCGCACTTCATGCTGGCGAGTGTCCCCCTCATGTGTGGCGGCAGCGTGCTGAGGAAAATGAACTGGAAGAGGAAGTTGTCATTATCCTCTTCCTTGAGCTGCAGCAAATCCTCCATGAGGGCCTTCGGATTGCCCCCTCTGTGGCCGTAGACCGCCAGGATCTTCTCGGCTCTTTCTTCCTCTGATGGGACGTAGTTCGCCACGATGGTCGCTTTGAGCGTCTCGTATTTGTCCCTGGCCGGTGGTCGCCGGATCATGCTCCGCACACACTTCGAAGTGGCGGAGTCGAGTTTGGAGACGATATGATAAAACTTAGTATCGTCAGCCGTGATGCCCGCCAGTATAAATTGGGCTTCAGCCTGCTGAAACCAAGAGGCGGGGTCCTCTTGCCAGAAGTCTGGCAGCTTGACAGCGACGGCGTTCGTGCACACCATCACTGCTGTGCCCGCCGGGTGAGAGTGCCTTGCCTCGGCTCTCACGGCGGTGCTGGTGCTCGGTTGAGCCCTCTCAACCTCTTCTGCCGGGGGGAACAGCTGTCCGTCTGCTCCCTCGTCTGCGTGGCTGCTGGCGTCTGCTTGAGCCACCACAGATGAGTCGCTTGTGGAAGAACGCCTCCGGTCCATACTCGCGTCAAGGTCACCAGTGTAGAGGAGCTGGGCAATGAAGAGGCGATTTGGTTTATAAACAAAGTTTTAATGTTCAGCTCTTCTATCAAGTCTCATCTGGTGCAGAGAGCGGCAGAAGGGGAAAGAGCCAGAATCTCGCCGACTCGCTGGTTATATACAAGCACACAACAAAAGACATGCATAACAAAGGCTGACATCCCTCATTATCTTAATCCCCCCATTGTCTTGGTATTTCCTCTCCTCATCTTGAGAGGTGATGGTAATCCTTCTCCTCGCCTTGGGGGGTGAGGGTGGCTCGTCCGGTTTCCCCCGCCACATCCGGGAACGTCTTTGTTCTTCACTCGGCGGGTGAGATTCCTTTGTCCTTTCAGAGGTGTGAAGTTCCTTACATACACTACCGTTCAAAAGTTTGGGGTCACCCAGACAATTATTTTGTCTTTTCCATGAAAAGTCACACTTATTTACCACCATGAGTTGTAAAATGAATAGAAAATATAGTCAAGACATTGACAAGGTTAGAAATAATGATTTGTATTTGAAATAATAATTTTTTCCTTCAAACTTTGCTTTCGTCAAAGAATCCTCCATTTGCAGCAATTACAGCATTGCAGACCTAACATGATTGCACAAGGGTTTTCTAATCATCCATTAGCCTTCTGACGCAATGAGCAAACACATTGTACCATTAGAACGCTGGAGTGATAGTTGCTGGAAATGGGCCTCTATACACCTATGTAGATATTGCACCAAAAACGAGACATTTGCAGCTAGAATAGTCATTTACCACATTAGCAATGTATAGAGTGTATTTCTGATTAGTTTAAAGTTATCTTCATTGAAAAAAAGTGCTTTTCTTTCAAAAATAAGGACATTTCTAAGTGACCCCAAACTTTTGAACGGTAGTGTATGTAATCCCAAACATTTCCACTTGCTCTAACATATGTAGTTATGGAATATATGGTTAATATAGACCACAGTTCGGTACTTGCTCGGTAATCGATATGGCTCGCTCTCTGGCGGAGAGCGAGCCGTATCGAGCCATATTTACAGCCGTAAATACGTATTTACAGCCGTATTTACTGCTCCCGTTTACAGCTAAACGGGAGTAGTTTCGATACTGAAATTTCACATACAAATCCTAATAAATAAACTTTAAACTTTAAACTTTGAAGTGAACTGTGAAAGGGTGTGCAAAAAGGGTCAGCAAAATTTGCATTGTTTGAGGAAACTGGCACGCTTCCAAATTGACCGAACCATAATGACAATGTTTTATCGGGCTTTTATTGAATCTGTTTTATCCTTTTCTTTAGTGTCATGGTTTGGTCAGATAAAACTGAAACAGAGGAAATCCTTGGATCAGGTAGTTAGATGGTCCAGTCGTTTGCTTGGTGAGTCACAGCTGAGCCTGACATCCCTGTACACCAGACAAGTACAGAGGATGGCTGACTCGATTTTAAATGATGACTCCCACCCTTTGCACTGCAACTTTCAGCTTCTTCCCTCCAGACGGAGGTTTGCTGTCCCAAAAAGCAAAACCCAGCGCTACAAAAACAGCTTTATCCCTGCTGCTGTCAAAGAGTTGAACAAGCTATAAAATATATTGTACATATTTTATATTTACTTATTTTGTATGATGTGTGCCTGTGTTTGTGTCTATGTTGAATGTAATTAGTGGCTTGTAAATATGGATGTCACCAGACTGCAAAACAAATCTACCTATGGGTACAAATAAAATAACCTGAACCTGAACCTGAACCTGAACCTAATATGCGTGTTCTATACACCATCGGCTTTTGGGTATCAGGTAGTCAGATCTGGGAAATTTTTTTTGCTTTTTTTTTGCGTGCATGGAAAGAAAATCCTATCTATAGTCTTTATAGACACATATAGTGCAATTGCCTGCGAGTGTGAATGACCTGTTCCACGAGCAAATGTACGTTTTTGGTCCATGGCTGTTTACATCGCCAGGATACTCGCTCAGTAATCGATACGTCTTGCTCTCCGGCGGCAGCCCCGAGAAGTAAACAATGCAAACAAATGCCGGGACGCTTGAATTCTTTCGTCCCGAAAATATAATTTTTGAATATTAATTACAGCTAAACAGGAGCATTTTCGATCCACGATCCATTGGCAGATAGTGGCGTAACTCGCTAGCACTTTAACTTTGAACGACCTGTTGACACCAATATAGCGGTTGGAGTTCTTTGGTTAATCCACCCGGAATGATGGCAAGCTCCGAATTAGTTTGCTTCACTTGGGTTTTGACAGTATCAGTGAGATGGGCGCGCATGGAGTGGCAGATCAATAGGGATGGAGATTTGTGGAAAAAGCCCTCCGGCCATTGTGTTGAAGCACATATTACTCCGCGAGGCTCTTGACTAACGTAATGCTCCAACAATCCATCAAGCGGTTCGGCTTCGTAACTTACCAAAGTCGTACTAAAACATTTTTGACAGATTTTTGAGCGCCGTGTACCACATAAAATCGGTTCGAGGTCAGTAAGCACAACCAGAATTAATACATAAGGCGCACCGGATTATAAAGCGCACTGTCGATTTTTGAGAAAATTAAAGGATTTTAAGTGCGCCTTATAGTCCAAAAAATATGGTAAGTTGGATGAAGTGGTAGAGAGTGTTCCCAGGGGGGAGAGAGTGGTGATTGGAGTGGACTTTAATGGGCATGTAGGTGAAGGGAACAGAGGTGATGAAGTGGTCCTGGGTAGGTATGGTCTTAACCCCTTGATGCCTGTCGTCGCGAATTCGCATCAAACCGCTTCCGCTCCAAATGCAACCAAAATACCGTCTGTATTCCTCCACTTCTGGTTGGAGCACTTCCAACACATACCTAGGAACCTTTTGCAAGCATTAGTTTCTCGTAGGAATGGTCAGAGACAGAGCACCATCCATTTCCTGATTGCTAGGGTTAGGGTTAGGGTTAGGGTTATAGTTTGGCAGTCATGAGAGTTGAAAATACTGAAAATAACTTTGTTGCATAAATAAAAGATTCTTCATACTTGAGATGGGAACAGGTGCTTTTTTACAATTTTTTTTTTTACCATAGATGCCTGTTTTCGTTAATTTGCATCATACCTAAAATTATATCTATTTTATGTGCTATAGTCAAATTAACTTTCTCAACTTAATTTAGCATCTACTTGAAAGCAAAAACACAAGTGAAAATTTTTTTTTCATAATTGGAAATAAATTCAGGCATTAAGGGGTTAAGGACAGAAATGTGGAAGGACAGATGGTTGTGGATTTTGCTAAAAGGATGGAAATAGCTGTGGTGAACACATACTTCAAGAACAGAGAGGAACATAGGGTGACTTACAAGAGTGGGGGAAGGTGTACACAGGTGGACTACATCTCATGCAGAAGGAGAAATCTGAAAGAGATAGGAGACTACAAGGCGGTGGCAGGGGAGAATGTAGCTAGACAGCATCGGATGGTAGTCTGTAGGATGACTTTACAGAGCAAGAAGAGGAAAACAGTGAAAGCAGAGCCAAAGATTAAGTGGGGGAAGTTACAGAAGGAAGAAGGTTGCATTGAGTTCAGGAAGGAGTTGATACAGGCTCTGGGTGGTAGGGAAAGAATAACCAGATGACTGGGAAAGTACAGCAAAAGTGTTGAGGGAAACAGGTAGAAAGGCATGTGGTGTATCCAGTGGACAGAGGAAGGACGACAAGGAGACTTGGTGGTGGAATGAGGAGGTACAGGGAAGTATCCAAAGGAAGAGGTTAGTAAAGAAAAAGTGGGACAGTCAGGGAGATGAAGAAAGTAGACAAGAGTATTTGGAATCTAGACGCATGACAAAGAGAGAGGTGGCAAAGGCAAAGGATAAGGCATATAGTGAGTTGCCAAGAGAGGAAGTGTGGTACTGTATGAGAAAGTCAGGAGTAGCAGAGAAGTATATGAGGGTGGTGCAGGACATATATGAGGACAGTGAGACAGTGGTGAAATGCGCTGTAGGATGGATTCAAGGTAGGGGCGGGATCGGCTCTGAGCCACTTTTTGTTTGCCATGGTGATGGACAGACTAACAGATGAGGTCAGGCAGGAGTTTCCATGGACCATGATGTTTGCAGATGACATTGTGATCTGTAGCGGGAGTAGGAAGCAGGTGGAAGAGAACCTGGAGAGGTGGAGGCATGCTCTAGAGAGAAGAGGAATGAAAGTCAGTAGACGCAAGACAGAATACATGAGTGTGAATGAGCAGGAGGCAGGTGCAATGTTGAAGATGGAAGGAGTAGAGGTAGTGAAAGTAGATGAGTTTAAATACCTGGGATCAACCATCCAAAGCAATGGAAAATGCACAAGAGAGGTGAAGAACAGTGTGCAGGCAGGGTGGAGTGGGTGGAGGCAAGTGTCAGGGGTGATTTGTGACAGAAGGGTAGCGGCAAGAGTGAAAGGGAAGATTTACAAGACGGTAGTGAGTCCTGCTATAACTGTCATAATTCACTAGCCAGACACTCAAATGCAGAGCAGAGGCACCAGAGGAACACACAGACATGAGTAAAAAGTACAACACGTCTTTACTGAAAAACAAAACACAAGTCGGGATGCACACTGGAGGCAGCACACAGCCTGAAAAGAGAGAAACGGAATAATTAATAAGAAATAACTGGAGAAGAGAAATGATAAAGAAAGAGAGGAGAGAGGTCTTAGGGTAATGAACAGAGGGCTTGGCTGTGAGCCAGTGTGCAGAGGAGTTGAGGCTGGTGGGGAATGAGACCAGAGAAACCAGCAGGAGCGAGGAATGGCGAAGGGAAGGAGAGGAGCTTTAGGTTGACCGGGTGAAGCAGGAGAATCCAGATGGGATGGTGGAAGGGCAGGTGAGCATGCGCAGCCCTGGAGAGACACACCGCTGCAATGGCAGCAACCTGAGAAGGAGAGGAGAACAATGGTCAAACTACAGGTGAGATTAACCCCTTAACGCCTGAATTTATTTCCAATTATGAAAAAAAAAAATTTCACTTGTGTTTTCGCTTTCAAGTAGATGCCAAATTAAGTTGAGAAAGTTAATTTGACTATAGCACATAAAATAGATATAATTTTAGGTATGATGCAAATTAGCGAAAACAGGCATCTATGGTAAAAAAAAAAAAATGGTAAAAAAGCACCTGTTCCCATCTCAAGTATGAAGAATCTTTTATTTATGCAACAAAGTTATTTTCAGTATTTTCAACTCTCATGACTGCCAAACTATAACCCTAACCCTAACCCTAACCCTAGCAATCAGGAAATGGATGGTGCTCCGTCTTTGACCGTTCCTACAAGAAACTAATGCTTGCAAAAGGTTCCTAGGTATGTGTTGGAAGTGCTCCAACCAGAAGTGGAGGAATACAGACGGTATTTTGGTTGCATTTGGAGCGGAAGTGGTTTGATGCGAATTCGCGACAACAGGCGTCAAGGGGTTAAAGCACAATACCTTCACTAGCCTTATGTTGAGGCAGCAATACCCAGCAGTCTCCTGAGAGATGAATCCAAGAGATGGGAAATGGACCCAGGAAATGAGGTGACAGTTTTCTAGACTCAGTTTTCAGCGGAACCTGTTCAGCAGATAATCACACCATCTGGCTGACGGAGTACCTGGGTGCAAGCGCACATTTCCGGTTGGCATAAAGACGGTTCTGCTCAGATGAGCAGAGGAGGGCAGCCCAAGTGGACCTCCATAGACGGCGGCAGTGGTAAGGGTCAGCCTCCACAGAAGGAACAGCTGCCTCCCTCTCCACCATGGGTAAAAGAGGAGGGGTGTAACAGACTGAGGCCTTGAAGGGTATCAGTCCGGTGGTAGAGGAGACGGTGGTGTTGTGCTCATACTCCGCCCAGGTCAGATTGGAGCTCCAGGTGGTGGGGTTGCAGGAAGCTATGTACCTCAGGACGGCCTCCAGGGACTGGTTGGCATGCTTGTCCTGCTTGCTCTGGGGGTGATAACCAGACGTGAGACTGACAGTGGTGCCGAGGGAACGACAAAAGGCCTTCCACACTTGGGATGAAAACTGTGGACCCCGGTCAGAAGCGATGTCAATGGGGATCAATTCAATTCAATTCAATTCAATTCAACTTTATTTATATAGCGCCATTTCACAACAACAGTCATCTCATAGCACTATCAACTGTAGAGGGGAACCCCCACAGTTGCAGAAAGACCCCAGCAATCAGGCGATCCCCTGTGAGCAAGCACTTGGCGACGGTGGAGAGGAAAAACTCCCTTTTAACAGGAAGAAACCTCCAGCAGAACCAGGCTCAGGGAGGGGCAGTCATCTGCTGCGACTGGCTGGGGGGTGAGGGGATAGAGAAGAAGAAAAGAACAGACATGTAGAGAGCAAACAGCACGATGGGGACTCAATCTATGGGAGAGAACAAACAAATGTTAATGACCAGCAAAAAAAAAAATATTTCATAGAGAGTGAGGAAAGGAGTGAGGCCCAGTGCATTACTGGAGGTCCCCCGGCTGACTAAACCTATTAGCAGCATAACTAAGGGAGGGTTCAGAAACACATGATCCCTCCCTAATTGTAGGCTATATCAAAAAGGTAGGTTTTAGCCCTATTCTTAAAAACAGAGATCGAGTCTGACTCCCGAATCCAGATTGGCAGCTGATTCCACAGGAGAGGAGCTTGATAACTGAAGGCTCTGCCTCCCATTGTACTTTTGGAGATTCTAGGTATTACAAGTAATCCTGCATTTTGGGAGCGTAGTGCTCTGTTAGGATAATACGGTAGTATCAGATCTTTTAAATAAAAAGGAGCCTGATTGTTTAGAGCTTTGTAAGTAAGAAGAAGGATTTTAAACTTAATTCTAAACTCTATGGGAAGCCAATGAAGGGAGGCCAGAACCGGAGAGATATGATCTCTCTTTCTAGTACCTGTTAAAACTCTTGCTGCAGCATTTTGGATCAGCTGAAGACTTTTTAAAGATGTTTTAGGACAGTCTGATAATAAAGAATTACAATAATCTAATCTCGAGCTAACAAAAGCGTGGATCAGCTTCTCAGCATCACTCTGAGACAAGATGCTCCTAATCTTGGCAATATTACGCAAATGATAGAAGGCAGTCTTAGAAACAAATTTAATATGTGAATTGAAGGACAAATCCTGATCAAAAATAACTCCAAGGTTCCTCACAGAGCTATTAAGAGAAAGAGTAACTGCATCCAAACTGAAAGTTTGATTTGGAAAGGAATTTCTAAGGTTTTTTGGACCAACAAGAATGACTTCAGTCTTATCTGAATTTAATAGCAGGAAATTACAAGTCATCCAAGCTTTGATTTCCTTAAGACAGGCTTCTAACTTGGCTAATTGATTACTATCATCTGGCTTCATTGACAGGTATAATTGTGTGTCATCTGCATAACAATGAAAATGTATACAGTGCTTTCTAATAATGTTGCCTAACGGAAGCATATATAAACTAAAAAGAGTAGGGCCTAGCACAGATCCCTGTGGAACTCCATGACTAAGCTTTGAGCTGGAAGAAAACTCATTATTTACATGAACAAACTGGAACCTATCAGATAAATAAGATCTAAACCACTGCAACGAAGTTCCATTAAGTCCAACATAGTGTTCTAATCTATCAAGTAGAATATTATGATCAATAGTATCAAAAGCTGCACTAAGGTCTAAAAGGACAAGTACAGAAACTAGTCCATTATCAGATGCAATGAGGAGGTCGTTAGTGACCTTCGCTAAGGCTGTTTCAGTACTATGATGGATTCTAAACCCAGATTGAAACTCTTCAAGTAAACCATTTCCCTGCAGGTGGTCAAATAATTGCGTAGCAACAACTCTTTCTAAGATTTTTGAAATGAAAGGGAGATTAGAGATTGGTCTATAGTTAGCTAAAGCTCCTGGATCTAGCATTGGCTTTTTGAGTAAGGGTTTAATTACAGCCGTTTTAAAAGCCTGCGGTACATGGCCTAAAGTTAATGAAGAATTGATTATATGAAGAATAAAGCTACCAATAAGTGGGAAGACTTCTTTAAATAACCTGGTAGGAATAGGGTCTAAAAGACAAGTTGAAGGTTTGGATGAGGAAACTATTTTGTCTAACTCACAAAGGTCGATTGGAGTAAACTCATCAAGACAGACATCAATAGAAGGAGTTGTAGTAGTTACAGTATTTAAGTTAACTGTGGGAAGAATCTGATTGATTTTTTTCTCTGATGGATGAAATTTTATTATTGAAAAAGTTCATAAAGTCCTGACTAGTAAGCTCTAAGGGAATGCTAGGATTGACAGAGTCCTGACTCTTTGTCAACCTGGCTACAGTACTGAAAAGAAACCTGGGATTATTCTTGTTCTCTTCTATTAATGCAGAGTAATAACTCGTTCTAGCTTTTCTAAGAGATTTTTTATAAATTAAAAGATGATTTCTCCAAGCTAAATAGATTTCCTCTAAATTAGTGGAGCGCCATTTTCTTTCTAATTGACGAGTCTTCTGTTTTAAGCTACGAGTTTCTGTGTTGAACCAAGGAGTTAGAAATCTCTGATTAGACTTTTTCTTTTTTAAGGGGGCCACCAAGTCTAGAGTCTGATGCAGAGAAGCTGAAACATTATCCACCATGTTATCAATTACAGAAGGAGCAAGCTGTCTATAGCTTATTTCCGTTGTGTTGACACATGGCATAGAGGAAACAATCAGCATAAATTTGGAAACAGCATCATCTGAGAGGCATCTACTGTGATAATATTTTTCTTTAGGAGCCAAATAGTCAAAAATAGTAAAATCAAAGGTTAACAGACAATGGTCTGACAGTACAGGGTTATGAGGAGACACTACAAGATTTTCTATTTCTATGCCATATGTCAGAACAAGGTCCAATGTATGGTGGAGGTAATGAGTAGAATTTCCTACTTTCTGAGAGAACCCAATCGAGTCTAATATTGAATTAAAAGCCACATTAAGGCAGTCACTATCTACATCCACATGTATATTAAAGTCCCCTACTATAATTATTCTATCAGATTTCAGCACTAAATCAGCTAAGAAATCAGCAAATTCGGATAAAAATTCTGAGTAGGTTGATGGGGGACGATAAACTATGGCAAATAAAATTGGGTTTAACCTAAAATTGCTAAAGTGCCCAATACTGAGGACCAGGCCCTCAAAGGAATTATAACATGTTTTTTGCTTTACATTAACTAATAATTTGGAATGGTAAATTGTTGCTACTCCTCCTCCACGACCAGAACTTCTGGGATTTTGACAGTTTAAATAACCAGAGGGAGTTGATTCATTTAAACCAACATAATCCTCTTGCCCTAACCAAGTCTCTGTAAGGGAAATTAAATCAATCTGATGATCAATTAACAGATCATGGACTAACAGAGACTTGGGAGTTAGAGACCTAATATTTAATAAACCACATTTAATTTTTAAATTATGAGGAGGAACAGAGGCCAAATCATTCAATTTAGAGGCTTTATGTTTAATTTGAGTTTTACCAATATTTTGCTTTATCACTTTGGGATGCTTATACATTATATTTTTATTTACTTTGGAGGGAGCAGACAACGATTCTCTGATGGGGAAGACAGGGGCTAAGTTGAGGGGTGGCGGATGAAGAGGAGCTGCAGAGAGGCGTGTAAGACTGCGACTCTGCTTCCTGGTCCCAACTCTGAGTAGTCACGGTTTTGGAAATTTGGATAAAAAAGATGCCAGATTGTTAGATAAATGAGAAGCACCATCCAAAGTGGGATGAATGCTGTCTCGTCTCATAAGACCAGGTTTCCCCAAAAAGAGCTCCAATTGTCAATGTAGCCCACGTCATTTTTAGGACACCACACAGACAGCCAGCGGTTCAAGGATGATGAGCGGCTAAACATGTCATCACTGGTCAGATTGGGGAGGGGCCCAGAGAATACTACTGTGGCAGACATCGTTTTTGCAAAGTTCACACACCGATTCTACATTAAGTTTCGTGACTTCCGACTGCCGGAGACGGATGTCATTAATGCCGGCGTGAATAACAATTGTGGAATATTTACAGTTACTTTTAGCCAGCATTTTCAAATTTGACTCGATGTCGCCTGCTCTGGCCCCAGGAATGCATTTGACTATGGCCGCTGGAGTCTCTAGGTTCACGTTTCTGACTACAGAGTCACCAATGATCAGCGTTTTTTCCTCAGCGGGTGTGTCGCTGAGCGGGAAAAAACGATTAGAAATGTGAACAGGTTGGTGGTGAACCGGGGCTTTGCGACTAGGCTTCCTCCTCACCGTCACCCACCCAGTCTCCTCGCTGCTGAGGAGAGCCGAGGGACCGCTGACAGTGGGGCCTAAGCTAGCTAGCTCCGCTGCAGCTAATGGGCGTCCGTCAAGAGTAACTGGCGCAGACGGTGTTTCAATGCAGCGGAGCCGGGATTCCAAATCAGACAACCTCGCCTCGAGCGCCTCAAAAAGACAACATTTATTACATTTACCGTTATCACTAAAAGAGGCAGAGGTGTAGCTAAACATCTGACAGAGAGAGCACACCAGAGGAGAGGAAAGAGAGCTAGTAGCCATAGCTAGTGGCTGGAGAGCAACCACACAGGCAAACCACACAGGCAGACAGCAAAACAGGAAGTGACGATACGTTACCACAAGGAAGTGACGATCCTCCACCAGACGATCCTCCACACTGATCAGGAGGATCCCGTTATAGCACATTATAACAATTAATTTTAAGTGTGATAAGGTACAAGGATTATTTAATTTATATTTAGAGTTGTGTGTGGGGATGAAGGTTTACTTCCTCACCACAAACACTCACAAAACAAGAGAGAAACATTTGTAAAGGGGCACCGGTCCAACTTGGACAATTTATTAATAAATAATCCTTGAACCTTTCATTAAGCAGTCTCAATATTCGTGAATTCTTCTGCCGTGACCCAGAAAAGCACACACACAGAAGAAATCAAGCAGAAACTTCTCTATACCATTAACAGTTTTAATAAGCAAACTCAGGTTAAATGACAGTACATTCAATTGATTTGTAAGAGGGTGAAATGATCAACAAATATCAGATTAACTGTTAATGGATTCCTGAGCATAAAGTATATATTTAAACCTTTGTGAAAATAAAAGAAAACCAGATTTTGAATTTGTAACTGTGATGCAATGGGAGACTGTGAAACAACTGTAACAAAAATATGCATAAAATTGGATGCAATTTTATGAAGAAAATAACAAAAGCTGATTATATGAAAAAGAAAATTCTGAGTTGCTCTACAAAAAGAGCGGAGGTGTCATGATCCTGTGGCACGGGTTTGAGCCATGCCCAGTTTCCCTGCCCAGTGAGCATTTTTTCTGTCTGTTTACTGTTATCTATAAGATTATTATGATGGTTTTGAGTTCTGTTGTGTTTGTATTTTTATGGTTTCCAGTTTGTTTATTTTGACAGCGCTGTGCAGCTTCCAGCTGTCAATTCCTTTGGGGCTGCACACCTGCTGTCCATTTTGCTACTCATGAATTACACCTGTCTCTGATTATGTGATGGTATTTAAGGGACCCAACAACTTCTGCCGTTGTTATGTCCTTCTTCTTTGTAACCCGTCCTCTGGATCACTACCGCTGAGTGAGGAGGACTCCGCTGTCAAGGTGAGTTGGAGTGCTCTGTCCTGGTGCCTTTTTCCCCTGTTTTCTCGGCCATTGAGCCCTGCAGCTCTCTGGAGTGCTCCGGCTGGGTTTTGCTCCTGGTCAGGCACTCCCTGACTTTCTGTACCTCTGGATGTTGAGCCCCACTCTCCTCCAGCGCTTGTGATTAGTGTTACACTATTATCATCTTGCACTTCATTTTCTTGTATTTGTATGAACGTTTTTGTTTGTGCCTTAGTTAATAAATGTGCCAACCTACAGTGAGTGTGTGATGTCCTATTTGCACCCGGGAAATGGGAGCATTATGACAGGAGGTTTTTGAAAAAAGAATATTAATTTTCCTTCAGCTCCTATCGTAGCTTATGGACTAACTTTTAACATAAAAAATTTGTCATATTCAATTAGAATTAGACATCACATTTAACCCAGCACATAGGAAGTGGAAGTCTGGCTTACAAACAGCTGTGTCTTCAGAGTCCAGCGGTGATCTTGAACGCCAGCAGATGGCAAAAAGGAGGAAAGACTGTCTGCAGTCCTTTCTAGTTGTTATAGCTTTTACAGACTCAGCAGTAGGGCGACCATAGAGTGTAGCCGGCAGGAGAGTGGATGGATGGCCCCGGGGCAGGTGTGATGTCTTTCTTGGGCAACAGATGGTTTCCTGGCCCGCAACTTTGGGGTGTCCACCAGCCGATAAGAAAACCACAGGCTGAAGGAAAAATGCATTTAGACAGTTCCACCCACGCAATCCTAGTTCTTCTGATGTCGTGGGATGTGGGTGAGGCAGTCTCGAGGGGAAAAAGTTCAAAAATCACTATCAGTCCACTTTCACGGTGAGTTAAAGAAAATCAATAGGAAAAGTTCAGCAGAATGAACACGCCTCTGAGGAGAGGGAAAAAGACGTTTTGGAGTTTCACTCCAAGTAAGAAGGTTGTGCTCAATAAGAAAGGATAATCTCTCCTCAAATACCAGAAAACAGAAAAAAGACTTAACAAAAGACAACTTTAAAAGCACAAGACTTCTGAAACTGACAGAACTCACAGAAAACTCGACAAAAACTGAACTGAACAAAAAACAAACTGAACTACTAAGGCAGTTCTCTCTATTTAACTGAGCGCCCTCCTTGGATCATAAAATATGACTGGCAGCAGGAAGAACCAATTATCAGCTATTGTGGGAGATTCGAATGGACTATGGTCCAATAAGAAAGCAGTCCTTTGTCTGTAACCAACCAATAGAATGAAAGGGGCATCATCCAGTAGAAATGGCCTAGTAATTGGCTGGTACCAGTTAGATAGATAGATAGATAGATAGATAGATAGATAGATAGATAGATAGATAGATAGATAGATAGATAGATAGATAGATAGATACTTTATTTCGAACAAAAAAGTATAACAAAAACAAAACAAATGACAAATGCAATAAAGTAACAGTATACAGTGTTCGAAAGGGAGAAGGAAGAAGTAAACACTTATTAATTCCATCTCCTCTTTTCCATAAATGCACCCATGTGAATTATATACAAATTACCACCTTTAAGACCCCAAGTAAACAGTTTACTGTATTTTTTACATATCAACATTAACACCCATCCATCCTAACATACATTGATGTCCATACATCAAAACCAGCCTCAAACAACACAGACATGCACAGTGCTGTCCCACCCACCATTCCATAGTGTCCCATAATGTCCCAGAGTGAGCATAGTGAATCGTACATATAAATACTACCCTTCTAACATATATCCTTTCAGCAAATAATGTTTATACCCCTTTTTTGAATTGATTTCTGTTTGTACATAGTTTCAGTTCCGGCTCCAAGCTGTTCCACAAATCCACCCCACAGACAGATATGCACATACTTTTCTTGGTTGTTCGTATCTTGGGTTTTGTAAAGTTTAAGTCTCCTCTCAAATTATGATCATTGTCTCTTTTTTTAAATATTTTTTGTATATTAGTTGGGAGTTGATTATTAATTGCCCTGTACATTACTTGTGCTGTCTTAAATTTAACTAAATCGATTAACTTTATGACATGTGACTTTAAAAACAACGAATTGGTATGGTCTCTATATCCTACATTATTTATTATCCTTATAGCTCTTTTTGTAATGTGCATATTGACTGTAGGTTGGTCTTGTAGGTGTTTCCCCAGACTTCTACACAGTAGTTAAGATAAGGTAAAAACAGTGAATTGTACAGTAAGACCAATGATTTATAGTCCAAGATGTGTCTTGTCTTCCCCAGTATGCCTATACATTTTGCTAACTTGGCCCGGATGTGACTGATGTGAGGTTTCCAGCAGATTTTATTGTCTAGCGTCACCCCCAGAAACGTATTTTCCTGTACTGTTTCTATTCTGGTATCATCTATCGTTACCATTATTTCATGATTTATTTTATAATTTCCAAACAACATAATCTTTGTTTTGTTTAGATTTAGAGATAATTTATTTTTGTTGAACCACTGCGTTAACTTTTTCATTTCAGTTGTGACCACCTTTAAAACCTGCTGCAAATTCTCACCAGTGCAAAGGACATTTGTGTCATCCGCAAACAAAATAAATTTCAGAATTTTTGATACTTGGCATATGTCATTTATATGCAAAATAAAGAGTTTGGGTCCCAAAACTGGCCCCTGGGGCACACCACAAGTGATGTCCATGAAGGGTGATTTGTGCTCACCAATTTGTACAAATTGTTGTCTGTTACTTAAATAACTTTCCACCCAACTCAGTCCTACCCCTCTTATCCCATACCTTTCCAGTTTCCTTAGTAGTATTCTGTGGTCAATGGTGTCAAAAGCTTTCTTTAAATCTATAAATACTCCTACAGCAACCTTTTTTTTTATCTATACAACTAGTAATTTCTTCTATAAGTTCAATCAGTGCCAAAGATGTAGATTTATCTGCTGTAAAACCATACTGGCTATCTGTAAGGAGGTTGTGTTTTTCAATGAAATCATCCAGTCTCTTAGTGAAGATTTTTTCAAGTATTTTGGAGAATTGTGAGAGTAAAGAGACTGGCCTGTAATTTGTGAAGCAATGACTGTCTCCTGTTGTGTATAGAGGTATTACTTTTGCTATTTTCATTTTGTCTGGAAATTTACCAGTTTGAAATGACAGGTTACAGATGTGGGTGAGTGGCTTAACAATTCCTTCAATTACTTTTTTCACTATTGTCATGTCAGTTTCATTCCAGTCCGTTGATTTTTTGTTCTTAAATTTACTCACAGTCTCGATAATTTCCTTTTCAGTAACTGCACCCAAAAAGATTGTGTTTGGATTTCTATCTTCTATTTCATTTACAGAACCACTGTTGTTTGTTTCTGTTGTCACTATTGATTTTGTTAATTCAGGACCAACGTTTACAAAAAATTTATTGAAACCACTGACCACATCCTCCATATTATTTATCAAATTGCCATTTTCAATAAAATATTCTGGATAATTAGCATTCTTAGGTTGATTACTAATAATCCCATTGAGTACTTGCCATATTCCGCTTAAGTTATTTTTGTTATCCTCTAATATTCTGTTGTAATATTCTTTCTTACAGGCCCTCATTATATTAGTAAGCTTATTTTTATATCTTTTATATTTGGTCTCAGCTTCCACCATTCTGCATTTAATGAATTGTTTATATAATGTATTCTTCTTTTTACATGCATTTATTAACCCCTTGGTGACCCAAGGAATATTTTTTTTTTGTTGTCTGTCACTGTATTGTTTTATAGGACAGTTTTTATTGTACAATGATTGAAATATTTGTAAAAAATTTATCATATGCTTTATTTATATCATTTTCATCATAAACTATCTTCCAATCTTGTATTAATAATTCCTTTGTCCGTAAATACATTGATTCTTTGGTTCTTATTCTTTTATATTTAATATTTTTGGTATACTTTTTCTTCCTATAATCACATTGATAGACAACAAAAATCGGCAGGTGGTCACTGATATCATTCAATAAAAGCCCACTCCCAATATTATTTTCCATAATGTTTGTGAATATGTTATCTATTAGTGTGGCACTGTGTGACGTGATTCTGCTAGGTCCGGTAATTGTTGGATGTAAGCCCATACTGTACATTGTGTTGATAAATTCTTCTGTCAAACTATATTGTTTTGAGTTCATCAGATCTATATTGAAATCCCCACAGATGAACATAACTTTATGAGTTAGTTTTGCATACATTTTTTCCATCCAGTCCTTAAATAAGTCAGTGTTTGATCCAGGTGTTCTATATACACAGCTCACTACTACATTCTTCACATTGTCCAGACAGATTTCTATTGTAATACATTCAAATAAATCATCCGCAGTTACTGACAGATTTTCAACAACCTTGTATTTCAAGCTCTTGTCAACATAAATTGCAACTACTACTCCTTTTTTCACTTTTCTATTAATATAATTTAATTCATAGCCATCCATGGTAAAATCCACTCCTTTCTCTTCACTGAGCCACATCTCTGATATTGCCACAATATTGAACGGCTCTTTAAACTGATGTAAATTATCTTTAATGTTATTAAAGTTGGCATAGAGACTTCTGCTGTTGAAGTGGATCATAGAAATATTGAAATCAGATGTGACCATTGTGTTAAACTGATCATCTGTGTAGTAACTACAGTCATTATTGATGGAGCTAAATAAATTATTATCAGGGTCTATGTTGTATTCTACGTCCTGTGGGTTGTGATCTGTATATTCAAAAACTTTCAGTTCCTGTTGTTCCTGTCTGTTGATCTTTTGTTTCATGTTGTTAAATGTCTTGTAGCAGATGAGTATAATCCTTCAGTGTCCTACAATTGTCTTTTGTTGCTGTGACTCCAGTTCATAATATTCATTGATATTTGTCCAGTTCCATAATATTACGGATGTTAATGACCTTGGCTTCTTCAGGTGATCCGTTTAATTTGATGTATACTTTACAGTTTGATGTCCAGGTATTTTGAATCTTTTTCTGCTTTCTCAGGTATCTTGCTTTTCTGGCTATTTCTGTGTTTTCTTTTGTGAGGTGCTCGTTTATGTAAATGTTTGTTCCTTTCAGTTTCCTACCTTGTTTCAGCAGCGCAGTCTTGTGTTTTCTGTTGACAAACCTCATGATCACAGCCGGTTTGTCGCCGTTTTTCCTGGGCAGAGGGTGGCAGGTCTCTATGGTGTTACAGTCCAGCTGAATTCCTTTGGACTGCATGAAGGCCGCCACTTGTTGCTCCGTGGATTCGTCTTCCAGCTCACCGAGCCTCCCTCCGCTGTCCGCGGCCACCGCTCGTGCGTATAATCGGGGTTTAATGTGGAGCCCTGTGATGATCACGTCGTTCACCCGGGTGTTCTGCTCCAGTTCCAACACTCTGCTCTCCAGATACGCCAGCCTCTTGTCCTTCTCAGCATTCTGGATCCGCAGCGTTTTCACCTCCTCGACCAGGTCCAGGATGTTTCTTTGCTGCAGCTTAACAGCAGATATCTCTTCAGCCAAGAAGTCCAGCGCTCTTTTAATTTTGTCCACCTCCTCAGTCTGCTGAGCTTTCTTGGGACCCATGATCCCGGCCGATGATCGTTGATTGTGATCGTAAGAAACAAAACAAAACAAAAAAAATAAAAAAAAACACGTGGGAGAAATCCCTTTGTTCTCCCTGAGCATGAGGGGCCTGATTGCTTCACCAGCCTCTACAATATTAAGTTATGAGACTGGCAATTTCTCTTTTTTCGCACGAGCAGGTTTATTCTCCAGCAGTAGTAACAAAAAAAAAAAAAAAAAACAGCTCAAAACGCTAGCTCTAAACTGAGTTTTAAGCAAGAAACGAACTGGGAGCCTTTACCTGTGTGTCCTCACCTTACATGAACTGGAAGTTAAGTCCCAACTTATGCCAGATGACTGGCATAAGTTTCAGAAGGCATACACATTTTAACTGTGAAATTCATTATATACTTAATATAAAATCTAAGCTAACTTCAGTGATTCATGACTAACTTTCAGTGTGCATACACTTTTATAAACTTGTCCTTCTATAATTAACATGCATTAGAATAAGGCTCATTTAAGCATTTTCAAACATTCAACACATTTAAAATCAATGATTAATGAAACATCTCAAACCCATCATTGTCCAACACAGAGGCGGTCATCTTCAACAGTATTCTGGGCAGTTTTTCCTGGAAAAATAAAGTCTTGAGGAGAAAAGATTATTTCAGCAGATAAAACAAAATTCCCATGTTGATTAAATCCAACATGTCCATGAGTTGACAGAAGGGGGAAATGTTGAGCTGTGGATAATTCCTAGCAACCTGTGGAATGCAATCCAGAGTTTCTGGGATGTCTCAAAATAGTACTTTAAGTATAAAACTGCCTTGCTGGGGAGGAAGCGCCGGGATTTATGACTCGAAACTAATCCCTTCCTGGCACGAAATGGGATCCTTATCGGCCCTTTTACCATGGAATGTGTTTTCAAACTGTGGTCCTTAGGTGAGGGAAACAATTCTTGACCAGACTTTTGGGTGAAACAATTTCTTCAAGGTGAAAAGTGATTTTACAGATTGGAGCCACATGGATTGATGATACACCATGAAGGCGGATAACATGGAGGGTGAGAAGATTAGCGGTCTCCGCGGCTGAGGGCAACTTGGGCAAGGGTACTAAATAAATGGCTATAGAGAATCAGTCAATAATGGTGAGAATAACAGTGTTACCTTGTGATGGAGGGAGGCCCATAACAAAGTTCATGGCAATGTGAGACCAGGGGTGGCTCGGGACAGGTAGGGGATGAAAAAGCCAGGCAGGCAGTGAGGAGTCTGATTTGTTAGTAGCACAAACCTGGCATGCTTTGACAAAGTCCCGAATGTCTGCCTGAAGGGTCAGCCACCAAAAAACTTGTTGCAGCAGTTCAATTGTCCTAGATATTCCAGGATGACAAGCAAAGAAGCTGGTGTGCCCCCACAGGATAACATCACTACAGAGGACAGAGGGGACATAAAGGCGGTTAGTAGGGCCTCCCTCCGGAATGGGTTCAGAGGACTGGGCCTGCCAGACCCTCTGCTTGACCTCCCAAGAGAGGGCACCTCTCTTGGGAGGTAGGACTGAGGATCGTCACTTCCTTGTGGTAACGTAACGTATCGTCACTTCCTGTTTTGCTGTCTGCCTGTGTGGTTGCTCTCCAGCTATTAGCTATGGCTACTAGCTCTCTTTCCTCTCCTCTGGTGTGCTCTCTCTGTCAGATGTTTAGCTACACCTCTGCCTCTTTTAGTGATAACGGTAAATGTAATAAATGTTGTCTTTTTGAGGCGCTCGAGGTGAGGTTGTCTGATTTGGAATCCCGGCTCCGCTGCATTGAAACACCGTCTGCGCCAGTTAATCTCGACGGACGCCCATTAGCTGCAGCGGAGCTAGCTAGTTTAGGCCCCCCTGTCAGCGGTTCCCCGGCTCTCCTCAGCAGCGAGGAGACTGGGTGGGTGACGGTGAGGAGGAAGCCTAGTCGCAAAGCCCCGGTTCACCACCAACCTGTTCACGTTTCTAATCGTTTTTCCCCGCTCAGCGACACACCCGCTGAGGAAAAAACTCTGATCATTGGCGACTCTGTAGTCAGAAACGTGAACCTAGAGACTCCAGCGGTCATAGTCAAATGCATTCCTGGGGCCAGAGCAGGCGACATCGAGTCAAATCTGAAAATGCTGGCTAAAAGTAACTGTAAATACTCCACAATTGTTATTCACGCCGGCATTAATGACATCCGTCTCCGGCAGTCGGAAGTCACCAAACTTGATGTAGAATCGGTGTGTGACTTTGCAAAAACGATGTCTGCCACTGTAGTATTCTCTGGGCCCCTCCCCAATCTGACCAGTGATGACATGTTTAGTCGCTCGTCATCCTTGAACCGCTGGCTGTCTGTGTGGTGTCCTAAAAATGACGTGGGCTACATTGACAATTGGAGCTCTTTTTGGGGAAAACCTGGTCTTATGAGACGAGACAGCATTCATCCCACTTTGGATGGTGCTTCTCATTTATCTAACAATCTGGCATCTTTTTTATCCAAATTTCCAAAACCGTGACTACTCAGAGTTGGGACCAGGAAGCAGAGTCGCAGTCTTACACGCCTCTCTGCAGCTCCTCTTCATCCGCCACCCCTCAGCTTAGCCCCTGTCTTCCCCATCAGAGAATCGTTGTCTGCTCCCTCCAAAGTAAATAAAAATATCATGCATAAGCATCCCAAAGTGATAAAGCAAAACATTGGTAAAACTCAAATTAAACATAAAGCCTCTAAATTGAATGATTTGGCCTCTGTTCCTCCTCATAATTTAAAAATTAAATGTGGTTTACTAAATATTAGGTCTCTAACTCCCAAGTCTCTGTTAGTCCATGATCTGTTAATTGATCATCAGATTGATTTAATTTCCCTTACAGAGACTTGGTTAGGGCAAGAGGATTATGTTGGTTTAAATGAATCAACTCCCTCTGGTTATTTAAACTGTCAAAATCCCAGAAGTTCTGGTCGTGGAGGAGGAGTAGCAACAATTTACCATTCCAAATTACTAGTTAATGTAAAGCAAAAAACATGTTATAATTCCTTTGAGGGCCTGGTCCTCAGTATTGGGCACTTTAGCAATTTTAGGTTAAACCCAATTTTATTTGCCATAGTTTATCGTCCCCCATCAACCTACTCAGAATTTTTATCCGAATTTGCTGATTTCTTAGCTGATTTAGTGCTGAAATCTGATAGAATAATTATAGTAGGGGACTTTAATATACATGTGGATGTAGATAGTGACTGCCTTAATGTGGCATTTAATTCAATATTAGACTCGATTGGGTTTTCTCAGAAAGTAGGAAATTCTACTCATTACCTCCACCATACATTGGACCTTATTCTGACATATGGCATAGAAATAGAAAATCTTGTAGTGTCTCCTCATAACCCTGTACTGTCAGACCATTGTCTGTTAACCTTTGATTTTACCATTTCTGACTATTTGGCTCCTAAAGAAAAATATTATTACAGTAGATGCCTCTCAGATGATGCCGTTTCCAAATTTATGCAGATTGTTTCCTCTATGCCATGTGTCAACACAACGGAAATAAGCTATAGACAGCTTGCTCCTTCTGTAATTGATAACATGGTGGATAGTGTTTCAGCTTCTCTGCATCAGGCTCTAGACTTGGTGGCCCCCTTAAAAAAGAAAAAGTCTAATCAGAGATTTCTAACTCCTTGGTTCAACACAGAAACTCGTAGCTTAAAACAGAAGACTCGTCAATTAGAAAGAAAATGGCGCTCCACTAATTTAGAGGAAATCTATTTAGCTTGGAGAAATCATCTTTTAATTTATAAAAAATCTCTTAGAAAAGCTAGAACAAGTTATTACTCTGCATTAATAGAAGAGAACAAGAATAATCCCAGGTTTCTTTTCAGTACTGTAGCCAGGTTGACAAAGAGTCAGGACTCTGTCAATCCTAGCATTCCCTTAGAGCTTACTAGTCAGGACTTTATGAACTTTTTCAATAATAAAATTTCATCCATCAGAGATAAAAATCAATCAGATTCTTCCCACAGTTAACTTAAATACTGTAACTACTACAACTCCTTCTTTTGATGTCTGTCTTGATGAGTTTACTCCAATCGACCTTTGTGAGTTAGACAAAATAGTTTCCTCATCCAAACCTTCAACTTGTCTTTTAGACCCTATTCCTACTAGGTTATTTAAAGAAGTCTTCCCACTTATTGGTAGCTTTATTCTTCATATAATCAATTCTTCATTAACTTTAGGCCATGTACCGCAGGCTTTTAAAACAGCTGTAATTAAACCCTTACTCAAAAAGCCAACGCTAGATCCAGGAGCTTTAGCTAACTATAGACCAATCTCTAATCTCCCTTTCATTTCAAAAATCTTAGAAAGAGTTGTTGCTACGCAATTATTTGACCACCTGCAGGGAAATGGTTTACTTGAAGAGTTTCAATCTGGGTTTAGAATCCATCATAGTACTGAAACAGCCTTAGCGAAGGTCACTAACGACCTCCTCATTGCATCTGATAATGGACTAGTTTCTGTACTTGTCCTTTTAGACCTTAGTGCAGCTTTTGATACTATCGATCATAATATTCTACTTGATAGATTAGAACACTATGTTGGACTTAATGGAACTTCGTTGCAGTGGTTTAGATCTTATTTATCTGATAGGTTCCAGTTTGTTCATGTAAATAATGAGTTTTCTTTCAACTCAAAGCTTAGTCATGGAGTTCCACAGGGATCTGTGCTAGGCCCTACTCTTTTTAGTTTATATATGCTTCCATTAGGCAACATTATTAGAAAGCACTGTATACATTTTCATTGTTATGCAGATGACATACAATTATACCTGTCAATGAAGCCAGATGATAGTAATCAATTAGCCAAGTTAGAAGCCTGTCTTAAGGAAATCAAAGCTTGGATGACTTGTAATTTCCTGCTATTAAATTCAGATAAGACTGAAGTCATTCTTGTTGGTCCAAAAAACCTTAGAAATTCCTTTGCAAATCAAACTTTCAGTTTGGATGCAGTTACTCTTTCTCTTAATAGCTCTGTGAGGAACCTTGGAGTTATTTTTGATCAGGATTTGTCCTTCAATTCACATATTAAATTTGTTTCTAAGACTGCCTTCTATCATTTGCGTAATATTGCCAAGATTAGGAGCATCTTGTCTCAGAGTGATGCTGAGAAACTGATCCACGCTTTTGTTAGCTCGAGATTAGATTATTGTAATTCTTTATTATCAGGTTGTCCTAAAACATCTTTAAAAAGTCTTCAGCTAATCCAAAATGCTGCAGCAATAGTTTTAACAGGTACTAGAAAGAGAGATCATATCTCTCCGGTTCTGGCCTCCCTTCATTGGCTTCCCATAGAGTTTAGAATTAAGTTTAAAATCCTTCTTCTTACTTACAAAGCTCTAAACAATCAGGCTCCTTTTTACTTAAAAGATCTGATACTACCGTATTATCCTAACAGAGCACTACGCTCCCAAAATGCAGGACTACTTGTAATACCTAGAATCTCCAAAAGTACAATGGGAGGCAGAGCCTTCAGTTATCAAGCTCCTCTCCTGTGGAATCAGCTGCCAATCTGGATTCGGGAGTCAGACTCGATCTCTGTTTTTAAGATTAGGGTTAAAACCTACCTTTTTGATATAGCCTACAATTAGGGAGGGATCATGTGTTTCTGAACCCTCCCTTAGTTATGCTGCTAATAGGTTTAGTCAGCCGGGGGACCTCCAGTAATGCACTGGGCCTCACTCCTTTCCTCACTCTCTATGAAATATTTTTTTTTTTGCTGGTCATTAACATTTGTTTGTTCTCTCCCATAGATTGAGTCCCCATCGTGCTGTTTGCTCTCTACATGTCTGTTCTTTTCATCTTCTCTGTCCCCTCACCCCCCAGCCAGTCGCAGCAGATGACTGCCCCTCCCTGAGCCTGGTTCTGCTGGAGGTTTCTTCCTGTTAAAAGGGAGTTTTTCCTCTCCACCGTCGCCAAGTGCTTGCTCACAGGGGATCACCTGATTGCTGGGGTCTTTCTGCAACTGTGGGGGTTCCCCCCTACAGTTGATAGTGCTATGAGATGACTGTTGTTGTGAAATGGCGCTATATAAATAAATAAATAAAGTTGAATACCTGCAATACAGGAAGAAGGCAGAATAAGTTCAGGAGAAGGAGAGACAGAAAGAGGGGGAGAGGAAGGTGACAGGTCAGAGAAGAACTGGTGATAGAGAGCATCAGGTTTAATATTATGGGAGCCGGGGCGATAAGTAATGGAGAGATCAAACCTAAGAAAAAACAGGGCCCAACGGGCCTGTCTGGAATTTTATCTTCTGTCAGATCTTTAGTCCTCTAAGTTTTTGTGATCAGTCCAGACGACGATGGGTTGGTTGGCTCCCTCTAGTCATTGCCTCCATTCCTCCAGCGCCAGTTTTATGGCCAGCAGCTCACAGTCCCCTACGTCGTAATTTCTCTTGGCTGGTGTCAGCTGCCGAGAGAAATACGTGCACGGATGTAATTTCTGATTGGAGGCGGACCGCTGTGAGAGGACAGCGCCCACCCCCGAATCAGACGCATCAGCTTCAACCACAAATTGCAGTTGTGGGTCAACCTGAGCCAAGATGGGCGTATCAGCAAAAAGGGCTTTCAATTTAGTAAAGGCCTGCTCCGCTGCCTCAGACCATTTAAATGGAACCTTCGTTCAGGCTAGCTGGGTTAGCGGCAAGGCTACTTTACTGTAGTCTAGAATGAATCGGCGGTAAAAATTAGCACAGCCCAGAAAATGCTGGAGGTGTTTCCTGGACAGGGGATTGGCCAATCTCCCACCACTTTAACTTTAGCCTTTAATTTTCCTCTGGCTACAATAAACCCCAAGAAGGAAGTGGAGTGGAAGGAAAACTCACACTTTTCGCCCTTCACGTGCAGTTGATTCTCTAATAGCCGTTGAAGAACTGCACAGACATGGACTGTGTGCTCCTCCAGCATGTGGGAAAAAATAAGGATATTGTCAAGGCAGACGAAAACAAATTGATTGACCATATCCCGGAGAATGTCACTGATCATGAGTTAGAAGATGGCGGGAGCGTTGGTAAGCCCAAAGGGCATCACTAGATATTCAAATTGCCCCAGGTGTGTTTTGAACGCTGTCTTCCATTTGTCCCCCTCGCGTTTGCGAAACAGATGGTAAGCATTCCGGAGGCCAAATTTAGTGAATACTCGCACGCACTGAAGAAGCTCGAAAGCGGAGTTTATGAGCGGTAGTGGATATTTATCTTAAGTGGTGATGGTGTTCAGTTCATGGTAATCAATGCAGGGCTGTAGGGACCCGTCTTTCTTCCCCACAAAAAAAAAAAAAAAAAACTGGTGCCGAGAGGAGCGGATGATGGGCAAATGAGGCCGGCATTCAAGGAGTCTTTAATATAACTCTCCATCACTTCCCTCTCTGGCCCAGATAAGCTGTAGAGCCGACTGGACGGCAGCCGCACGTCCGGGAGGAGGTCAATAGTACAGTCGTAGGACCGATGAGGTGGCAAAGAGAGAGCCCTAGACTTACTAAAGACCTCCTCAAGGTCGTGATAGACCTCGGGCACGCGCCTGAGGTCCGGTGGCTCGGCCGGAGAGGAGGAGATCGGGAGAGTGGGAGAGCATGAAACAGAGCAGATGCACGACGAGAGACAAAAGGGGCTCCAGGAGGAAATGGAATTTTGGGCCCAATTGATTATGGGGTTGTGTTGACGGAGCCACGGATAACCCAGAACCACAGGAGTGAATGAGCTCGGCAAAACAAACAAGGAAGGAGTTCACGGTGGTTATCAGACAACAGAACAGACACTGGCTCGATTTGATGAGTAACAGTGGCTAGTCTGCAGCCAGAAAGGGCTGAGACATTTAACGGGGTTGGTAGAATTCTAGTGGGAATTTTAAGATTTTAGACTAAACCCTGTGCAATGAAATTTTGCTGAGCTCCTGAGTCAGTTAAAGCTGAGACTTTGAGCTCCGGCCCCGGTAACTGAATGAGGGCCAATAGCGAAAAATTACCAGGGGGATTCGTTAAAGATCTGCCCACCAGACCCCCCACGGCTACTGACGGGCTGAATCTTTTGGCCGAATGGGACATTTAAACATCAGGTGTTCTGTGGAGCCACAATACATGCATGCCCCCGCTTTCTTACCTTGCTGGTGTTCCTCCAGAGTTAAATGAGCCAAGCCCAAGACCATTGGCTCGGGAGGAGAAACCAACCAATTGGAGTGAGAGAACGGGGGGACAACCATGACGTGGATGAAGAAACAGAGGCCTTCTCAGCCTTCTGCTCCTTTGCCTGCTCGCAGTACCAGTTATCCAGGCCGATGGCCTGCTCAATTAATTCATCCAGAGAGGAGGGGTTGGCGTGGATTGCCAGGTTGTTGAGGAGGTTGGAATTAAGACTCCGGAGGAAGACACTGTGTAGAGCAACATCATTCCATCCAGACTGCACTGCAACGACCCGGAATTCGACCAAGAAGTCGGCGACCAACCGATTTCCCTGCCGAAGCACCAATAGTTCACTCGCAAGAATCCCCGCACTCTCTGTATGGTCAAAGGTCCGAGAAAATTCCTGTACAAAGTGATCATAAGTATAATGGGACCCCTCCGGACTGCCCAGTATGGACTGAGCCCAACTAAGTGCACGGTCTCTTAGCAACAGGGTCATGAAATGGATTTTAGAAGTATCGTCCAAGTATTCCCCCACCACCTGCTGAAAATATAGCCAGCAGTGGAGCAGGAACCCTTTACATCCCCACATCACCCCGGCGTCTGGGGCAGGAGAAGGGATGGAAATGGTCCAGCAGATGGTGGAGACTGCTAGGGCAGCAGGTGGAGGAGGAACCGAATGAGACAGTTGACATACAGTAAGTGATCGGTTACAGTAGCCAATTGCTGGATAATTATTTGCAGCTGCTCAGTTAGAACAGCTACTTGGCGCCAGTGGCATCTAACTGGAAAAGAGCTGAAGGCTTCCCCAATGCCATGCCTGCTGAGCCTCGATCCTGGCTGGACCGTTCTGTCATAATTCACTAGCCAGAGACTCAAACGCAGAGCAGAGGCACCAGAGGAACACACAGACATGAGTAAAAGGTACAACACGTCTTTGTTGAAAAACAAAACACAAGTCGGGATGCACACTGGAGGCAGCACACAGCCTGAAAAGAGAGAAACAGAGGGACTAATTAATAAGGAATAATTGGAGAAGAGAAATGATAAAGAAAGAGAGGAGAGAGGTCTTACGGTAATGAACAGAGGGCCCGGCTGTGATCCAGTGTGCAGAGGAGTTAAAGCTGGTGGAAAATAGGACCAGAGAAACCAGCAGGAAC
The DNA here is from genome assembly GCA_020510985.1 of Pholidichthys leucotaenia. Taxonomy (NCBI): domain Eukaryota; kingdom Metazoa; phylum Chordata; class Actinopteri; order Cichliformes; family Pholidichthyidae; genus Pholidichthys; species Pholidichthys leucotaenia. The sequence goes on along the minus strand of CM035840.1, from coordinate 139,180,348 downwards.
GAGGAATGGTGAAGGGAAGGAGAGGAGCTGTAGGTTGACCGAGTGAAACAGGAGAATCCAGACAAGATGGTGAAAAGGCAGGTGAGCCTGCGCAGCTCCGGAGAAACACACTGCTGCGATGGCAGCAACCTGAGAAGAAGAGGAGAGTAATGGTCAAACTACAGGTGAGATTAAAGCACAATACTTTCCCTAGCCTTATGTTGAGGCAGCAATACCCAACGATCCAGCAAATAAGCACTCGTAGACTGGCTCTTTTAAAGCTGGCGGATGAGGAAGCAGCAGGTGCGCACAATCATGCAGGTGCACACAATCACACAGGTGAGCGTAATCAACTCGGGAACGGGAAACAGGCAGAGGGAAAACAACACAGGAGGGCAGGGGGATCACACTCACTTGATCATCACAATGATGTACAGTTTGGAGACGGTGGTGCTGACAAAAAGACAGGAGGTGGAGCTGGAGGTGGAAGAGTTGAAGATGCTAAGATTTTCATTGGGAGTGACTAGGAGGGACAAGATTAGAAATGAGTATATCAGAGGAACAGCTCAGGTTGAGTAATTTGGAGGCAAAGTAAGAGAGGCAAGGCTGAGATGGTTTGGACATGTACATAGGAGGGATAGTGAATATATTGGACAAAGGATATTGAAGATGGAGCTGCCAGGCAGGAGGAAAAGAGGAAGACCACAGAGAGGATTCATGGATGTAGTGAAGGAGGACATGGAGAGGGTTGGTGTTACAGAGGAAGATGCAAGGGATAGGGTGAGATGGAGGCAGATGATCCACTGTGGCGACTCCTAAAGGGAGCAGCTGAAAAAAGAAGAAGTTTGTAATTCTGTTAATGTGGAAGCACTCTGCACTTAGGAACCATGTTAATTCTGTAATTATTACCTTTCTTGCCTTGTAACATTTTACCTCACCTACTTGACTGAGAGTAGACCTTGTTTTTCAGGCTTTACATTTGCAAAGTTTGCACAGATCAGACTGCAAACTGTTTAACTTTTAACTGGAACTGTTTGAAACTCAGTTGGTGCTGTGTTAACAAACTAAGCTGTTGCAATAAAATAACATTTTCATTGTTTTTTATTGTAATTTTAGCAATAAAATGCAGTTGACTAATTATGTCTGAGTTACATAATTGAAGGCCAGTACACATTTTGGCTGTGCCCACTGAATTGAAAGTTATCAAAAAATCACGCAAATATAATAAGTCTGAATACAGTGCAGAGTGATTATATGATAGATAGATAGATAGATAGATAGATAGATAGATAGATAGATAGATAGATGTACTTTATTGATCCCAAACTGGGAAATTACAGTATAACAGCAGCATGACACAGACAACCCAACCAACAGAAATACAACAGCCTAATAGAAAAGGAGTTATCCAGGGAAGTAAAGTAGAAATGCTTATATATTTTTTATTTTATTTTTATTTTTTTTATTTTGTATACTTTATTGATCCCCAGAGGGGAAATTGAGGGCATCCACCTGGATGGATGAAGCAGCCACAGTACGGTGCTATCCCTTTACCATTCACACATACATTCACACCTGGGCCACTTTAGAGTCTCCAGTTAACCTAACCTGCATGATTTTGGCCTGTGGGAGGAAACCGGAGAAATCCTGGAGTAAACCCACGCAGATACGGGGAGAACATGCAAACTCCACATAGATCACTGTTGGTCAGGGGCTGGGATTGAACCAGGGATCCCATGGCCAAGGGTGAGTTGCTGTGCTGGTGCAGTGCTAACCACTGCGCCGCTGCACCGCCCATATAACTTTATATACAACATAGGCTTCTATTAGGTTAAATACTAGATGATGAAATATATGCTAAATGAAGTGTATGGGAAGCAGTGGTTGGAGTGATCATGGCAGCTGATTATGTATGGATGTGTTTATTTATGGGAGTCACCTTGACGCTTCGCCTGAGAGCTTATTTAAATATCAGAAATAATGAGTGCTATTCTTGGAAGTTCTCTTTAAGTGTTATGATCGAGGCATGGTCTAGGGATCATGCTCACACTTTGTGTTATTTTGACATCCTCGTGTTCATTTTTGTTCTCTCTGTGATTATTCAGGACTATCATTTGCATTTATTGCGCTCTGTGTTCTCCCGAGTCACTTGTCATTGTCTTCTGCGTTATCCCCGTTGTTGTTTGTGGTTGTCTTTTGTAATTTGATTATTATTATGATTATTATTTGCATTATCTGTCTCCTGTGTTTCCCCTGGTCTGCTGTGCTCATCCTCTGTTTGTGTTTATTGTCAGTGTTGTGGTCTGGGGTCTGTATTTGTCTCCCTATTGACCCCAGCTCCTCATGTTTCTGTACCCATAGCCATTCTCCCTCATGTGTGCATTGTTCAGCCCTTGATTGTTCTCAGCTGTCCCGTGTCTTGCTGATTGTTCTCTCCCCTATAGATGTGAGTCTTGGATTGTGCTCTGTGTTGCGTCATTATTGTCTCTGCCCATCCCTGTCTCTGTTCCTGACTGTGCATGTGAGTTTTTTTTGCCCTGCCTAGTTTTAGTATTCTGCCATGCTTAGCCTTTGCTTTGTTTTCAGCCCACTTGCTGTTTTGCTCTGTCCTTGAGTTTAGTTTTCGTTAATAAATTATCATTTTGCATCTGATCCTGCCTGCACCCTTGAGTCCTCTCTTCTCACCCTCACTGCCTGGTAGGCAGTACATGACAGTCAGTGTCAAGGTGGCCATTATTTTAATAACAATCTGAAACATTATTAGCTTATAGACTAACAGATCTTAAGATATAAACTTCTTATCTCTGACATGACCTTGGAGAAGTCAGATCTTGATGAATAGTTATGAAAACGAGTTGTGTGTTTTGTCCTGGCTGCATCACTCGACAGTGACCTCAGGGAGGTTTTCCAAAAATGTTTGTTTTGGCAGCTGAGCTTTGTGCAGCGTTAGAAAAATGAGACCCCGTGGGCTTATGCCTTCACTCTGAGGGGCCAAGTTGTTGCAACAATGTGTGATAAATAGTTTTTGTTTTATCGAGGAAAACACTGAAAGCAGACCTTTACCAGTCTATACAGAAACCTGGACCGTTCAGCGCGGTGAATCGGGGGGAGCTGAAGTGGTGAGGAGAGGAGTGGCGGACTTCAAACTTCCCCAAATGACGCGCCCGGTCACCGCTCCTCCCCGTTAACCCGGAGAGGAAAAAGTTTCGTCCTTTCAGTCCTCTCAGCTCCCGTGATGCGCATCAGCTTGACTCAGCGCGAGAAACAAAGATAGTTGTCTTTTTCACCACGGAGAGAAGTTCGAACATGCGAGCGTTTAACGGAGTGAAACGGCGCTGAATCTTTGCTCCTAGAGCGTGGCATCATGAGGACGATGTTGCGCTTCAGCGTCCCTCTGTGGACTCTTCTGGTCTTCAGCGCTCTCATCAAGGTAGGACAGTCTCATTTGTCTAGATTTATTATTTCCAAAGTGAACATTAGTGTCCCCCCCCCCCACCCCCCAGAAAACGGCAACAGGACAGTCTTGTTTTCTGTAACAGTGGTCAGGTTTGCACTGGCGGATGCACCTGTTACGCAGGTAATTGTCACACAGATTTTGCCTATTAAAATTTGGAGGAAACAGGGACCATATATAAATGTTTTCTTAGCAACACATACCTAGGTGATGGGTTAAAACACATGACAGTTAATGAGAGTTGTAATCTGATTAGTTTTTATTTTATCAGGGAATTAATGTACTAATCTTTAAGGAAACCACTGCGTGTTCCCCAGATGAAGGCGGTGGATATAATTTTTAGGTACATTTGTCACATTTTTATGATCATAAAGACACTGATTTATCTCCTCTCTTATGCTGAAGCAAATTAGACCCTTTGGTACTTCGCCCTGAGGGGGGAGAGAAGTTCTCCAGTCAGTCTGTGTGTTTCTGCACGCAGTAAACACACACACGTCAGAAGATTTAATTTATTACATACTGTAATATATGCACCTAAACACCAGCATGCTTTGGCTGTTTTACAGCGCAGTAGCTTCCACTAATCACCCCCTCTTCAAATGGAGCCTGTATCCACAGCAGGCCCCATTATACCAGGGCTGATTTATCTGGTATCATTTCAAAAGAAAAACATTTAATGGAAATTTTATACCTTAAAATTGAAGGACGTGACTTTGATTTTTTTTTCATCTAAAAAAATACAAGAATGTGTTTGTGTGTGTGTGTGTGTGTGTGTGTATTTTTCAACCTAAATAAAATTTTGATGCACTTCTGAAATTCTTTTGAATGGATTGTTTATTTTCATTTACTGTACACACAACTAAATTTTAATAATTCAGGTCTATTTTTTCAGTGTCAACACTGAGAGTTTTAGACATCAATGTATTTTATTACAGCGTTGTTTTTTTTCATTTGCGGATCAAAAAAACAAACAAACAAAACTTTTGGATTTTTTTTTTTTTTTTTAGGTTTCAGTTCTTCTTGTTTTTGTAGTTTTGTCCCAGGGGTAGGGTTGGGTAGTGTTGGCCGTCAGTTTTAGCATGGTTGACATAATTCAGTCCTCGGGGAAAACTAACTGGGGGCCACTGTATTACACTTTATTAACTGATGTGCTCTGAGGAGGGCTGTATGTACAATATATCAGAGTTTTCTAAAGGACTACAATCATTTTGACTCTATAATGGGGGGTCCATCAAGGTGGGGGTGTGCGCTGCCTCCGACTGCCTTGTTGTAAATCTCTTACTGAATTACCTGGCTTGTTGTGTGAAATGTCTTCTAAATAAAATCATTTGGACAAAGCTTGTGTAACAGGCACACCATGGCCTTTAGCAGTCACACATTCACCTGTCGATGTCCCACTTGTCAATGTACCGAGAGAGAGAGAGAAGGGTTGAAGGGATGAGAGAGGTTGAGAATGGCATGTGGAGATGTGTGTGGCGAGCACAAAGGGGTCAGGAAAGGAATGTGTCGCAGCTCAGTGTCCCCTACACTCAAGGCTTCACACCAGGGACTCATGCAATCATCCACACTTAATAAACTGATCAGTTTATTAGGCAACACTACTAACTCACAACATACGAGTTTTTTTTTTTTATTTAACAGACTTGTTAGCTAATTTATTACCTTGTGTGAAATATTACAGTGAAACAAAAGCAAATTTGATCATTTATGGACCTGTATTTATCAGTTTTCAAATATCAGTGTGCTTCTGGCTACAGTCTAGAGGTGCATCTTAATAAATTAGAATGTCATCAAAAAGTTGATTTATTTCAGTAATTCAGTTCAAAAAGTGAAACTCATATATACATATACTGTAGATTCATTAGACACAGAGTGATATACTGTATTTCAAGTGTTAATTTCTTTTAATTTTGCTGGTTTTGGCTTATAGCTCATGAAAACTCTAAATTCAGTTTCTCAAAAAATTAGATTACATAAAATTAGTCTTTAAAAAGGATTTTAATAGAAATGTTGGCCAACTGAAAAGTGTGTCCATGTACACACTCAGTACTTGGTCGAGGCTCCTTTGGATGGGACCCCCATGGATCGCCACCTTATCATGGTGGGGTTTTATGTGCCCTAGTGATCCCAGGAGCTGTGTTGTCTGGGGCAGTTTGCCTCTGGTAGGGTCTCCCAAGACAAACTGGTCCTGGGTGAAAGGCCAGACTAAGAGTGATCCAAGAGACTCATGATGAATAAACAACCAAGGATTCAGCGTACCCCGCCCGGTATGGTGTTACTGGGGCCCCGCCCTGGAGCCAGGTCCGGGGGAGGGGCTCGATGGTGAGTGTATGGTGACCAGGTTTCTGCCCATGGGCCCCAGCCAGGCTCAGCCCAAAGGAGCTAAATGGGTCCGCCCTCCAATGGGCTCACCACCTGCATGCAGAAGGGACCAAGGGGGTCTGGTGCTATGTGGATCAGGTGGAGGTCGAAGGCAGAGTCCTTGGCGGTCTGATCCCTGGCTTTCTAAACTGGCTTTTGGGACTTGGAATGTCACTTCTCTGGTGGAGAAGGAGCTTGAGCTGGTGCATGAGGTTGGGAGATACCGGTTAAATATAGTTGGGCTCACCTCAATGCACAGCTCTGGTTCTGGAACCAGTCTCCTGGAGAGGGGCTGGAGCTTGGTCTACTCTGGAGTTGCCTCGGGTGAGAGGCGGCAAGGGGTGGGTCTTGCTGCTGATCACTGCATCCGAGCTCGTCTCGCCGGGCTCTGCTGCTGCCGGTGATCCTGATCCCGGTTCTCTTTGTTTTTCTGAGCCTTCTCCCAGGGTCGCCGGAGATGAGTCAGCTCCGGTTGTCATCGTCAAGGCTCCAGATTCGTGTTCGGAGGTCACCTCTGGTGCTGCGCTGGCCCAATCGGGGCCCATCGAGGGTGCTGCACCGCCCCAATCGGGGCCCATCGAGGGTGCAGCCCCAGTTTGGTTCAAGGTCGGTGAGGGAGCTGCAGATTCTCTTTCACGGGACGCCAGACTGGTTCCTCATCTCCCCTCCTATTTTTCTCCACTGGGTGCTGCTGGGGTCCCCTTTATTCGGGTCGGCTCTCCCCCGCTGTCCCTCTTGGTAGGGAGGCCACCTCCGAGCTTCTCCCTCCGGTCCTGGTGGTCTAAGGACGCGGGTCGGCCGCCTGAAGAACCGTCTTGTTGGGTCGGCGACCTGGTTCGGCTGCCCGAGAGACTATTTCGCCGGTTCTGCATTCTGGGTTGGCTGCCCGAAGGACTGCCTTGTTGGTTCGGCGACCTGATCCAGCCGCCTGAGGTGCTGTTTCCCTGGGTCTGGGACTTTGGTAGACCACCCGAACTGTTCTTTTTCCGTTGTGTTAGGTGGAATCCGGATGCGGGTAGACCCCCTGAACTGTTTTTTCCCCGCTCTCTGCTTTCTACCTGCTGGCGCCCCTGAAATTGTGTTTTGTTTTGTTTTTTGTTTGGTTCCATGTGTATTGAAGGACTCAAGGTTCTTTGCCCAACTTAGTGGTGTCTTTTTTTGTTCCATGTATATTGTAGAATTCTCTGTTCTTTGCCCCAATTAGTTGTGGGTTTTTTGGTTTTTTTGCATGTATTCTGAAGGATTCTCTGTTCTTTGCTGGCTCTGCTACATCGTTGAAGATAGGCTCTCTTTGACCGTTGTGCTAAGCTAACTAGCTACTGGCTGCAGATTTACACTTTTTTGTTAATCTAAAGACATAATCTAATATCTTGAACGATATTGCCTTAAATACATAGCTTGCTCCTCTGTAAGAGGAAATAACCTTCACATTTCATACTACTGGTGTTTAGACGACCTGCGACGTAACACTGTCTGACTGTTGAGTCACAGAGTAAACGATAGATCCTTTACCCGGTGACCTGCTTTGAGTAGGCAGTTTCTCTCTTAAATCTTTTTTGATCACTATTTAGAAAGAAAAACTTAACCAAAGCAAGAATACCCCCATATTACTCAAAATGCTTAGTCACTAGAAAGATGCTAATTTCACTGTCATAGAAAGGCACCACATCAGGAGGTTATATTATTTTCAAAGAACTTTATACACCAGTTACCAAGTTAGACACTCACCTTTACCTCATGAGGATATTCTTTGTCAGTTAAAGTCATATTTTGAATTACCGTGTGCACCTTGCAGATACCTTTTTCCCCCCTTGCGTATTCTGTAGTGCTTGAAGGGTTTTTTTGTGTGTTTTGTCTAATTGAAGTGTTATTGGGTACTAGGGTATTTTGAAATGTATCTGTATTTTGATTTCCTCTTCTTTGTCATATCGGGCCGTACCTTACGTGTTTTGTTCATTCTGCCGCACGTATTTTTTTTTTTTTTTTTTTAGTTTGAGTGTTGCTTTGTATTTATGTGTGTTGGAAGGGTATCTGTATTTTGTTTAAGTCATCCTGTTGCACTTGAGTTGGTTTTGGTCATTTCTGTGTGTAAACCACGCCATTTTGTGATCTATATTGTCATCTGCTCCTGGTGGGGCTTTTTTTTCTTTCTCTTTCTTCCTCTAGGTGTCGCTGTGGCCTTTTTTTTTGGTTCTCTCCCTCCTAGCCTGTTCCCCCTCCGCCCTCCCTGAGTCAGTCCTGGTAGCCTTCTGGTGGGGGCGGGGGGGGGGGGGGGTCTTGGATGTTACGTTTTGATACCTGGAATCCGCCCTTTGAACAGGGGGTACTGTGGTGATCTGAGCGCTGATCCCATTCACACTCGGGTTACTCAGTATTTCCCCTTTTCCACCATAGTATTCCGGAGTTTATGATTAGGACCGTAAGGGCTCTTATTGTGACAGCGTTACGGCCGCACCTCCGGCTGTCAAAGCTGAGGTGGTGTCGTGACAGCTGTTTGTCATTTTCACTAATTACATTTCCCATTGGCCTTTGTCTCTATTTAAGGGAGCAGCTGAGGCTTACTCCTCGCTGCAACCTACACACTCTTACACCTGCGTGTTGATGGACTGGAGTTCGGCTGCACGGTGGCGCAGTGGTTAGCACTGCGGCAGCACAGTTTACCCTTGGCCGGGGGATTGTGGGGATCGTGGGATCGTGGGTTCGATCCCAGCCCCCGACCAACAGTGATCTGTGTGGAGTTTGCATGTTCTCCCCGTGTTGCGTGGGTTTACTCCGGGATTTCTCCGGTTTCCTCCCACATGCCAAAAACATACATGTTAGGTTAATTGGCTGTTCTAAATTGTCCCTAGATATCTGTTTCCTATAGGTCCTTAGAATAGAGGGTTAGTATTAATGAAAGCGCTTTGAGTGGTCTTTGTGACTAGAAAAGCGCTATATAAGTGTAGGTTAGTTAGTTAGTTAGTTAGTTCCTATCCCCGACCCTAGTCTTCCTCCTGTGTCTGGGATTCCCTGCTGCTCGTCTTTGTAAGTGTTTTGTGCTCAGCGTAGGTTCCGTCCTCGCTGCACCTCCTCATTCGTCTTCAGTGCTTATTATTTTGTGTGTTAGTGTATGTACGGGTTTTTTCCCCACATGGCTGTTTATTTGATCATTGTGTCCTTTTGTTTAATAAACAAGCAAACTTACTGATTGGCATCTGGCGTCTCACTAATGCCCTGCAAGGGGCATTCATAACATTATGGAGATGCTGATTTCATTTTCCACTAGGACTTGGCACCTGCCTACACTGCCAAAAGTGCCAAACCTGGTTTCATGACCATGGTATCACTGTGCTTGACTGGCCAGCAAACTCTCCTGACCTAAACCCCATAGAGAATCTACAGTGGTGTGAAAAAATGTTTGCCCCCTTCCTGATTTCTCTTTTTTTTTTGTATGTTTGTCACACTTCAGTGTTTCAGATCATCAAACAAATTTAAATATTAGACAAAGATAACACAAGAAAATACAAAATGCAGTTTTTAAATGAAGGTGTTTATTATTAAGGGGAAAAAATCCAAACCTACATGGCCCTATGTGAAAAAGTCATTGCCCCTTAAACGTAATAACTGGTTGGGCCACCCTTAGCAGCAACAACTGCAATCAAGCATTTGCAATAACTGGCAATGAGTCTTTTACAGCAATGTGGGGGAATTTTGGTCCATTCATCTTTGCAGAATTGTTGCAATTCAGCCACATTGGAGGGTTTTCGAGTATGAACCGCCTTTTTAAGATCATGCCACAGCATGTCAATCGGATTCAGGTCAGGTCTTTGACTAGGTCACTCCAAAGTCTTCATTTTGTTTGTCTTAAGCCATTCAGAGGTGGACTTGCTGGCGTGTTTGGGATCATTGTCCTGCTGCAGAACCCAAGTGCACTTCAGCTTGAGGTCACGAACAGATGGTTGGACATTCTCCTTCAGGATTTTTTGATAGACAGCAGAATTCATGGTTCCATTTACCACAGCAAGAAAACTGTCCCAGCCAATCACACTACCACCACCATATTTTACTGTTGGTATGATGTTCCTTTTCTGAAATGCTGTGTTACTTTTACACAGGATGTAATGGAACACACACCTTCCAAAAAGTTCAACTTTTGTCTCGTCAGTCCACAGAGTACTTTCCCAAAAGTCTTGGGGATCATCAAGATGTTTTCTGGCAAAACTGAGATGAGCCTTTATGTTCTTTTTGCTCAGCAGTGGTTTTTGTCTTGGAACTCTGCCATGCAGGCCATTTTTGCCCAGTGTCTTTCTTATGGTGGAGTCACGAACACTGATCTTAACTGAAAAGTGAGGCCTGCAGTTCATTGGATGTTGCTGTGGGGTCTTTTGTGACCTCTTGGATGATGGGCAAACACTTTTTCACACCACTGTAGGTTTGCATTTTTTTTTACCCTTAATAATAAACACCATTTAAAAACTGCATTTTGTGTTTACTTGTGTAATCTTTGTGTAATATTTAAATTTGTTGAATGATCTGAAACATTTAAATGTGACAAACATACAAAAAAATGAGAAATCAGGAAGGGGACATACACTTTTTCACACCACTGTATGGGGTATTGTAAAGCGAAAGATGAGACACCAGAGCCAACAATGCAGACAAGCTTAAGGCCACTATCAAAGCAACCTGGGCTTCAATAACACTTTAGCAGCACCACAGGCTGATCGCCTCCATGCCACACTGCAATGACGCAGTAATTCATGTAAAAGGAGCCCTGACCAAGTATTGAGTGTGTACATGGACATACTTTTCAGTCGGCCAACATTTCTATTGAAAATCAAATTTTTAAAATTAATTTTATGTAATATTCTAGTTTTTGAGAAACTGAATTTGGGTTTTTTATGAGTGATAAGCCATAATCATCAGAATTAAAAGAAATAAACACTTGGAACATATCACTTGGTGTGTAATGAATCTACAGCGGGGAAAATACGTATTGAACACGTCAACATTTTTCTCATTAAACACATTTCTGATGGAGCGATTGACCTGAGATTTTCACCAGATATCAGTAACAACCCAGGTAATCCATACATACAAAGAAATCAAGACAACTGTGTTCACAGAACAAGTTATATTTAATAAAGTGGAATGACACAGGGAATCAGTATTGAACACATGAAGAAAAAGAGGTGCGAAAAGGCATAGAAAGTCAAGAATCCAGCTGAAATCCATCAGAATTTAGGAAGCCATCCCATCCCCCCTCAGTGCAAATTAATTTCAGCTGGTTAAGTCCTGATGACAGTCTTTAAAAATTTCTGTGAATTTCAGATTGTCACACCACAAAGAACTCATGATGGGTAGAAGCAAAGAACTCTCTCTAGACTTTCACAACCTTATTGTTGTAAAATATAATGGTGGCATTGGTTACAGGTGCATTTCTAAACTGCTGAATGTTCCAGTGAGCACTGTTGGAGCCGTCTTTCGGAAGTGGAAAGAACATTATTTTATCATAAACTGGCCATGACTAGGAGTTTCTCGCAAGATTTCTGACAGAGGAGTCAAAAAAATTATCAGAAGTTAGCCAAGAGCCAAAGCCCACTCTGGAGAGCCCCAGAAAGACCTGGAGTTAGCAGGTACTGCTGTTTCAAAGAAACCGATATGGGCTCTATGCCTGCTCACCTCGCAAGACTCCATTGCTGACAAAAAAGCATGTTGAAGCTCATTTGTAGTTTGCTGCCCAACGTTTGAGCAAGCCGCTAAAATACAGGGAGAATATAGTCTGGTCAGATGAAACAAAAATTTAACATTTTGGATGCCACAACACACAGCATGTTTGGAGGAGAAATGGCACTGCACATCCCATCATGATGTAGGGGTGTTTTCACCACATGGTACAGGCAGATGTCATATAATTGAAGGAAGGATGAATGGACAAATGTACAGAGGCATCCTGGAAAAGAACCTGTTGCCATCTGCCAAGATACCGAAGATGAAATGAGAGTGGACCTTTCAGCAAGACAATGATTCCAAACACACAGCCAAGGAAACTCTCAACTGGCTCCAGAGAAGGAAAATAAAGCTGCTAGAATGGCCCAGTCAGTCACCTGACCTGAATCCAATTGAAAATCTATGGAAAGAAATGAAGATCAGAATTCGTAGAAGACACTCACTGAACCTTCAATATTTGAAGACAGTTTGTGTGGAAGAATGGGCTAAAATCACTCCTGAGCAATGCCTGCACCTAGTTTCTCCGTACAGGAGGCGTCTGGAAGCTGTTATTACCAACAAAGGCTTTTCTACTAAATATTAATTGAATTTCACCAACTGTGTTCAATACTTATTCCCTGTGTCATTCAACTTTATTAAATATAACTTGTTTTGTGAACACAGTTGCCTTAATTTCTTTGCATGTATGAATTACTTGGGTTGTTACTGATAGCTGGTGAAAATCTCAGGTCGATGGCTCCATCAGAACAATGTTTAATGAGAAAAATGTTGATGCGTTCAATACTTATTTTCCTCGCTGTATACAGTGCATCTGGAAAGTATTCACAGCACTTCACTTTTCCACATTTTGTTATGTTACAGCCTTATTCCAAAATGGATTAAATTCATTTTTTTCTTCAAAATTCTACACACAATACCCCATAATGACAATGTGAAAAAACTTTTTTTTGAGATTTTTGCAGTTTATTAAAAATAAAAAACTAAGAAATCACATGTACATAAGTATTCGCAGCCTTTGCTATGAAGCTCAACATTGAGCTCAGGTGCATCCTGTTTCCATTGATCATCCTTGAGATGTTTCTACAGCTGAATTGGAGTCCATCTGTGGTAAATTTAGTTGATTGGACATGATTTGTAAAGGCACACTCCTGTCTATATAAGGTCCCACAGTTGACAGTGCATGTCAGAGCACAACCCAAGCATCAAGTCAAAGGAATCGTCTGTAGACCTCCGAGACCGGATTGTCTTGAGGCACAAATCTGGAGAAGGGTACAGAAAAATTTCTGCTGTTTGAAGGTCCCAATGAGCACAGTGGCCTCCATCATCCGTAAATGGAAGAAGTTCGAAACCACCAGGACTCTTTCTAGAGCTGGCCGGCTGTCTAAACTGAGCGATCGGGGGAGAAGGGAGCAGGTTTCATCAGTCAGGGAGGTGACCAAGAACCCGATGGTCTCTCTGTCAGAGCTCCAGCGTTCCTCTGTGAAGAGAGGAGAGCCTTCCAGAAGGACAACCATTTCTGCAGCAATCCACTTATCAGGCCTGTATGGTAGAGTGGCAAGACTGAAACCACTCCTTTGTAAAAGGCATATGGCAGCCTGCCTGGAGTTTGCCAAAAGGCACCTGAAGGACTCTCAGACCATGAGAAACAAAATTCTCTGGTGTGATGAGACAAAGATTGAACTCTTTGGCGTGAATACCAGGTGTCATGTTTGGAGGAAACCAGGCACTGCTCATCACCAGGCCAATACCATCCCTACAGTGAATCATGGTGGTGGCAGCATCATGCTGTGGGAATGTTTTTCTGCGGCAGGAACTGGGAGACTAGTCAGGATAGAGGGAAAGATGAATGCAGCAATGAAGAGAGACATCCTGAATGAAAACCTGCTACAGAGTGCTCTTGACCTCAGACTGGGGCGACAGTTCATCTTTCAGCAGGACAGTGACCCTAAACACACAGCCAAGATATCAAAGGAGTGGCTTTGGGACAACTCTGTGAATGTCCTTGAGTGGCCTAGCCAGAGCCCAGACTTGAATCCAATTGAACTTCTCTGGAGAGATCTGAAAATGGTTGTGCACCAATGCTTCCCATCCAACCTGATGGAGCTTGAGAGGTGCTGCAAAGAGGAATGGGTGAAACTGCCCGAAAATAGGTGTGCCAAGCTTGTGGCATCATATTCAAAAAGACTTGAGGCTGTAATTGCTGCCAAAGGTGCATCAGCAAAGTATTGAGCAAAGGCTGTGAATATGTACGTGTGTACATGTGTTTTCTTAGTTTTTTATTTTTAATAATTTTGCAAAAATCTCAAAAAAAAACTTTTTTCACATTGTCATTATTGGGTATTGTGTGTAGAATTTTGAGGGGGAAAAATGAATGAATTTAATCCATTTTGGAATAAGGCTGTAACATAACAAAATGTGGAAAAAGTGAAGCGCTGTGAATACTTTTTGGATTCACTGCATAATACAGTGGGGAAAAAAGTATTTAGTCAGCCACCAATTGAGCAAGTTCTCCCACTTAAACGATGAGAGAGGTCTCCAGTTTTCATCATAGGTATACCTCAACTATGAGAGACAAAATGAGAAAAAAAAATCCAGAAAATCACATTGAAGAATTTTTAATGAATTAATTGGTAAATTCCTTGGTAAAATAAGTATTTGGTCACCTACAAACAAGCAAGATTTCTGGCTCTCACAGACCTGTAACTTCTTCTTTAAGAGGCTCCTCTGTCCTCCACTCGTTACCTGTATTAATGGCACCTGTTTGAACTCTTTATCAGTATAAAAGACACCTGTCCACAACCTCAAACAGTCAGACTCCAAACTCCACTATGGCCAAGACCAAAGAGCTGTCAAAGGACACCAGAAACAAAATTGTAGACCTGCACCAGGCTGGGAAGACTGAATCTGGAATAGGTAAGCAGCTTGGTGTTAAGAAATCAACTGTGGGAGCAATTATTAGAAAATGGAAGACATACAAGACCACTGATAATCTCCCTCGATCTGGTGCTCCATGCAAGATCTCACCCCGTGGGGTCAAAATGATCACGAGAATGGTGAGCAAAAATCCCAGAACCACACGGGGGGACCTAGTGAATGACCTGCAGAGAGCTGGGACGAAAGTAACAAAGGCTACCATCAGTAACACACTACGCTGCTAGGGACTCAAATCCTGCAGTGCCAGACGTGTCCCCCTGCTTAAGCCAGTACATGTCCAGGCCCGTCTGAAGTTTGCTAGAGAGCATTTGGATGATCCAGAAGAGGATTGGGAGAATGTAATATGGTCAGATGAAACCAAAATAGAACTTTATTGTAAAAACTCAACTTGTCATGTTTGGAGGAGAAAGAACACCATACCTACTGTGAAGCATGGGGGTGGAAACATCATGCTTTGGGGCTGTTTTTCTGCAAAGGGACCAGGACGACTGATCCGTGTAAAGGAAAGAATGAATGGGGCCAAGTATCGTGAGATTTTGAGTGAAAACCTCCTTCCATCAGCAAGGGCATTGAAGATGAAACGTGGCTGGGTCTTTCAGCATGACAATGATCCCAAACACACCGCACAGGCAACGAAGGAGTGGCTTCGTAAGAAGCATTTCAAGATCCTGGAGTGGCCTAGCCAGTCTCCAGATCTCAACCCCATAGAAAATCTTTGGAGGGAGTTGAAAGTCCGTGTTGCCCAGCGACAGCCCCAAAACATCACTGCTCTAGAAGAGATCTGCATGGAGGAATGGGCCAAAATACCAGCAACAGTGTGTGAAAACCTTGTGAAGACTTACAGAAAATGTTTGACCTCTGTCATTGCCAACAAAGGGTATATAACAAAGTACTGAGATGAACTTTTGTTATTGATCAAATACTTATTTTACCCAGGAATTTACCAATTAATTCATTAAAAATCCTTCGATGTGATTTTCTGGATTTTTTTTTTCTCATTTTGTCTCTCATAGTTGAGGTATACCTATGATGAAAATTGGAGACCTCTCTCATCTTTTAAGTGGGAGAACTTGCACAATTGGTGGCTGACTAAATACTTTTTTCCCCACTGTATATGAGTTTCATTTTTTGAATTGAATTACTGAAATAAAGATGGCATTCTAATTTAATCTCTGCTGCTACTTATCATTAATACTTATCATTAATTTGTAATTATACACTGCTTGTTGCACAATGCTCATTTGCACACTGTACATAAGTCTATGCCATCTCAGGTTCACATCAGGTTGCACACTGCTCATTTGCACACTGTACATAGGTTCATGCTATCTCAGGTTCACATCATCTCTGATATCAATATACCACTTTACTAATATACCATTTTAGTCATCTGGTGACTTCATTTTCATTCCTCTACTGCCTAGGAACCTTTCTGTGTGGAGTTTGCATGTTCTCCCTGTGCTGCATGGGTTTACTCTGGGGGCTCCGGTTTCCTCCCACAATCCAAAGACATGCATGTTAGGTTAATTGGTTGTTCTAAATTATCCCTGGATATCTATCTCCTATAGGCCCTTAGAGTAGAGGGTTAGTGCTAGTGAAGCACTTTGAGTGGTCTTTGAGACTAGAAAAGCACTATATAAGTACAGGTCCTTATCCTCCTTATCCCTAACTGTGTGTTGGTGTATGTGTCTTAGCATCCATCAGTACTAGGATTGAGTTACTGTGTTAGTGTGTCATGACCTATTAGAATTGTTGTTTCTGTACCTTTAACTTGGCATTCGTTCAGAGAGCAAAGTAAGAATTTCATTACTCAGGAAATGTAGCATTTCTTAACTGTGCACATGATAATAAAGCCTTTAAATCTTGAATCTTGAATCTAATTTATTGAGATGCACCTCATGGCTGAACAGACAAACACCCACCTATAGTGTGGCTTAGTTTATAATCCCCAATTAATCTCACATGCATATCTTTGGAATATGATAGCTGTGCTATAGCTGTTCAGTTCTGCAAGACAGTTATTACTTCAGGTCTCCATGTAAAAGGGATTTTGACCTCAGTGGGACTTCGGTAAAGTGATGGTAAAATTACTAAATTTAGAGTGAACTAATCTGGTACAGAGCACAACCTGCTACCACCTATTTCCTTTTTCAAATGTTAACATTTCAATAAATGTAAAGAAAGTAATATGAAGCCTGAAATTTATGCAGAACTGACTCAGTTGAACTAAAGTGAATGCGGAACAGAATTTGATGTGACCAAAGATGCCACTTAGCAGCTGTTGGACTACACAAGACACATTTTTTTTAAATCTACAATGATGGAACATTTTATTTAAAACTAGTTTCTTTTGTACCATAGCAGTTTGATTGGAAATGTTGGCTGTGTGTGGTCGTCTCATATTTGAAAAGTTGATTTTACCAGAAATAAAGTTAAACACATCAATATTTGTTGATTTCAGAGGATCTCATTCACTGATGTGGCACGATGGTTTTTAAGTGAGGCTGTTTGGGTTGGTATAAAACGTGTGACTTTGACACCAGAGGTCATGGGTTCAATCAGTTTCTCCTATCAAAATTCACCATTAGCTTTTTCTTTTGTTTAAGTTATATATTTGCCAGACCCTAACACAAACTTCCCCTTAAAAAACCTGCTGGCCTTCGACTGTTTTCATACAAAGGAGACCATTCTGTGGAATTTACATGGATCACTTGCAAAGCCGGGCAGCGCGGTGGCGGAGTGGTTAGCACTGCGGCAGCACAGCAACTCACCCTTGGCCGGGGGATCCTGGGTTCGATCCCAGCCCCCGACCAACAGTGATCTGTGTGGAGTTTGCATGTTCTCCCCGTGTCTGCGTGGGTTTACTCCGGGATTTCTCCGGTTTCCTCCCACATGCCAAAAACATGCAAGTTAGGTTAATTGGCATCAAAACTGGGGATTCTAAATTGTCCTTAGGTATGACTGTGAGAGTGAATGGTTGTCTGTCTCTCTGTGTTAGCCCTGCGATGGACGGGCGATCTGTCCAGGGTGGACCCTGCCTCTCGCCCAAAGATGCTGGGATAGGCTCCAGCCCCCCCGCGACCCGAAAAGGATTAAGCGGAAGAAAATGGATGGATGGATGGATGGATGGATGGCACTTGCAAAGCTAAACATTTTCTAACCAAGGGCCATATCTTTGCTCATAAATCGGGTGTCATGCTATTACTTATTTACTCCAAGTTGAATTTTACACTTCCGGTTTGCCTTTGCATGCACCTTGACAAGGAAGGAGGTGGAGTTCGGTTTAATTAAAATTTAAGTGCAAAACCTTAAAAAATGAAAAGTAAGTTCTTGGGATAGTTAATCAGGCATAAGTCTACCAAAATGAACTGAGGCTGAAGTGAAGGTTTCAGTCTGTGTTGGTTCTGTTTCCCATGTTTTTTTTAAAATCAGATTCCGTATCTACTGTATGTAAAAAAGTATTGTCCTACAATTTTCTATAATAATTTATGTTTAATCACAAATTTTAAATATGTAATACAATAAGACAAACAAATAATCATGCAGAAGGAATATATTTTACGTTGTGGCCACACGTGTATTACTTTATGCCTCACATCTCAGAATAGAACAAAGAACTGAGTCTCCTTGGAGATAACAGGACAGTGTGAAAGTGTAGTCCTTGTTATGCAGGAAACGGCCTTGGGAGGATCCTTTGTGTGTCTAGAGACTGTGTAGGGGACCCTTTGTTGGCCAAGGATGGAGAGGGGGAGACTGAAGGATTAAAGAGGAAATGCATTGTGATTTGTGATGTTAATGCATGTGAATTGTGAGCTGTGAAAGCCTGGGTATATAAGGAACGAATTTGTCTGAGAGTTCCTCTTTTTCAACTTGATCGATGATGGCGAATGTGTAATAAAACATGCCTTGAGACAAAACCTTGCCTCGTCATTTACACATTTCCACACTGGTGACCCAAGACGTACCATGCAGGAGGAGGAGGTTTCCCCCGGGCCAGCCTCGTCAGGAGCCCCCAGCCAAGCGAATGCCACTACAGTCCAGCTACCGGACTTTTGGCAGAACAATCCGCGCTGCTGGTTCAATGCGATTGAGGCGCAGTTCAACCTCCGGAGGATATCGGTAGACGCCACAAAATTCTACCACGTAGTCGCAAAACTGGACAACAACATTGCCCAGCATGTGGAGAGCCTGATCGACCAGCCGCCGGACAGCGACAAATATGACACGTTGAAGGCTGCACTCATCCAGCACTTCACCCACTCGGTGGAGGAGCGAGCAGAGAAGCTCCTAGCGCTGACTGAGTGGGAAAATGACATGCCCGCGGACCTTATGGAGAAGTTGTTGAGGTTGAAAGGCTCTGACGACGATCACTTCATTTTCACCCACCTCTTCCTCAGGACTCTACCGTTAGCGGCGAGGGCGACCCTGGCCAGTTCGCCACTGTTGGCCCAACGGGACTACCGCGCGCTGGGCCGAGAGGCGCAGCGAATTGTCAACGCCACCAAGCGGTGCGCGGCCACGGCAGCTGCAGCGGAACTCCGCGCGGCGACCGGAGATGACAGGGGGCCAGAGGCAGCGGTACCATACTCACCGACGATGGCGGCGGCAAGGGCCGAGGAACGCGGATCAGACGTCCTTTGTTTCTACCATCGCCGTTTCGCAGAGAGGGCACGCAAATGTGTACCACCACGCCAGTTCAGGCGTTCGGGAAACGCCAAGACCGGGGGTCGGTAGCAGCCGCGGCCCTCGGGGAGGAGAACAAGCTGCTTTACTTGTTGGACGCACGCTCGGGGAGACAGTTCCTCGTGGACACAAGCTCCCAGTTGAGTTTCATCACACCTTCCTATGCGGACAGGCTAGCAGGTTCCAGAGGTCCTGGGGTGACAGCAGCGAACGGCTCGGAGATTAAGACCTTTGGTGAGAAGACCCTGCTTCTGTCTCTACACGGCCGTACATTTGAGTGGACTTTTGTTGTAGCAGCAGTGAATTTCAATATGTTGGGGGCTGATTTTTTGTGCTCACATGGTTTGTTGGTTGATCTCGCTAACAGGCGCCTGGTTAATGCATTTTCTTTTGATTCTATTCCCTGTACAGCGCGAGTGGCCCCGCCATCAGCACAAGCCAAGCTGCAAGCGGCAAGTTCCACACACTGCTCACTCAGTTCCCAGCACTCATGGTCCCCACATTTTCGGCGACTGTCGCTAAACACGGGGTGGAGCATTTTATTACCACCACCGGACCACCCGTTTTTGCAAAAGCTCGGCGTTTGGACGCAGCTAAACTGGCCATAGTGCGCGAGGAGTTCGCCAACCTGGAGAGGTTGGGCATCATCAGGCGTTCGAAAAGCCCTTGGGCTTCCCCGCTACACATGGTCCCTAAATCTGATGGCTCGTGGCGACCTTGCGGGGATTTCCGCAGGTTGAACAACGCCACAGCGCATGACCGCTACCCAATCCCACATATCCAGGACTTTTCCGTTCATTTGGCTGGGGCGCGCGTTTTTTCTAAAATAGACTTGGTCCGTGGTTACCATCAAGTCCCAGTGCGCGCTGAAGACATACCCAAAACAGCGGTAATAACTCCATTTGGCCTATTCGAGTTTTTATGCATGCCATTCGGGCTTAAAGGGGCTGCACAGACGTTCCAACGCATGATGGACATGGTGCTGCGTGACCTCCCTTTCGTGTTCGTCTACTTGGACAATATTTTGGTAGCCAGCGCGTCCGAAGACGAACACGAAAACCACCTCGCGGCAGTTTTCCGGAGGTTGGGAGAGCATGGTTTAATAATCAACCCAGCAAAGTGTCAGTTCGGGGTGACGCAGATTGATTTTTTGGGGCATTGCGTCTCTCCCAAAGGAGCGGTTCCGCTTCCTGACAAGGTGCGCGCGGTGACAGATTTTCCCCGGCCACAAACGGTCAGGGCATTACAGGAGTTTTTGGGGATGGTGAATTTTTATAACCGTTTCCTCCCCTGCGCAGCGTAGCTCATGCAACCATTGTACGCCGCGCTCAAAAAACAAAAACCCACGAATAAGATCGAATGGTCTCCGGAGCGAGAGCGAGCATTCTCGGAGGTCAAAACAGCCCTGGCAAACGCTGCGTTGTTGGCGCACCCAGACCCAACGGCCCGCATAGCGCTCACTACCGACGCGTCAGATGTGGCCATAGGGGCGGTCGTGGAGCAGCATGTAGCCGGGGCTGGGCAGCCGCTCGCCTTTTTCAGCAAGACTTTGCGCGATAGTGAGCGAAAATACAGCGCGTTCGACAGGGAGTTGTTAGCCCTCCACTTGGCCATTCGCCACTTTCAGTTCTGGCTGGAAGGACGCGGTTTCACCGCGTTCGTGGACCACAAGCCGTTGACTTTCGCGATGGCCAAGGTTTCGGAACCGTGGTCAGGCCGGCAGCAGAGACAGCTGGCCGCCATCTCAGAGTTTACTACCGATATTCAGCATGTGGCGGGTAAGCTGAATGTAGTGGCAGACTGTCTCTCGCGCGCCGTGGCGGCCCCAGTCCGTGTAGGGATAGATTACGCAGCCATGGCCGCGGAGCAGGTCGGTGACGCGGATGTGTGCGCGCTCCAGTCTGGACCAACAGGGTTAAGGCTGGAGAACAGGGTGCTGCAAGACAGCATGCCCCCCCTAATCTGTGACGTCTCCACGGGGCAACCGCGTCCCGGGGTACCGGCCGCGTGGCGCCGCCGCGTTTTTGACTCGATCCATTCTTTGGCGCACCCGGGAGTGCGCACGTCACTCAAAATGGTAGGAGAGAAATTTATGTGGCCGAACCTTCATAAACAAGTTAAAGAGTGGGCTGCAGCCTGCATGGCGTGTCAACGTGCCAAGGTACACAGACACACAAGGGCTCCTTTGGAGCCATTTCACATCCCGGCTAAGAGGTTCGATCATGTTCACGTGGACCTCGTGGGCCCCCTTCCGCCATCACAGGGGTGCACACATCTTCTGACAATGGTGGACCGCACCACATGCTGGCCTGAAGTGGTTCCACTGGTGTCAACCACAGCCGGGGAAGTGGCGCGCGCTTTTTTAACAGCATGGGTGGCGCATTTTGGAGTCCCGTCGGACATTACGTCCGACAGAGGTCCACAATTTGTTTCCGAACTTTGGTCAGCAATGGCCCGCAGCCTGGGTGTAGCGATCCACCGCACAACCGCGTACAATCCGCAGGCTAATGGGTTATGCGAACGTTTTCATAGGTCGCTGAAAGTGGCTCTCAGAGCGTCACTGACGGATGCAAATTGGGTAGACAGGCTACCGTGGGTTTTATTGGGGTTGCGTTCCGCACCTAAAGAGGATTTAGAAGCCTTCCCGGCTGAGCTAGTTTTCGCACAGCCACTTTGGCTGCTCGGGGAGTTTCTCCCAGATAATCCTGCGCCAGATAGCTCCCCGTCTCAGCTGTTGCAGCGTGGCCCGAAATCGGGCACGCTGCCCGGCCCCGTTCACCACAGTTTTCCGTGCATTTTTGTGCCTAAAACTTTGAAAAACGCGGAGTTTGTTTTTGTCAGACACGATGCTCATCGCCCCCCACTGCGACCACCTTATGATGAACCATTCAGAGTGCTGGAAACAGGGGACAAGCATTTTTTGCTAGATTTTGGGGGCAGGAGGGAAAAGATTG
Source organism: Pholidichthys leucotaenia (assembly GCA_020510985.1). Lineage (NCBI taxonomy): Eukaryota > Metazoa > Chordata > Actinopteri > Cichliformes > Pholidichthyidae > Pholidichthys > Pholidichthys leucotaenia. The sequence goes on along the minus strand of CM035840.1, from coordinate 139,158,274 downwards.
GCATAAACAGACTCAAACCCGCTTTTGTGGTGGCGGACGAGCAGGTGCTGTTGGCCAGGGCCCCTCGGCGCGGTAGACCCCCTCGGGGAAATTCCCCAGAACACCCACAGGGACTGACAAACAGTTTTCACCCCCAGACAGCAGCTCCCCAGCAGGATGGCGCCGCAGAGGTGGTGAATCCTGCTTACAGCAGATACGGGAGAAGACTGAGGCCCAAGCAGCACGTGGGCTGATGTGTAATGATTTTATCATGACATGCAGACTGTTATTCTGTTGTTCCATCTTAGATGTTTGGGGGGGGGGTCATGTGGCCACACATGTGTATTACTTTATGCCTCACATCTCAGAATAGAACAAAGAACTGAGTCTCCTTGGAGATAACAGGAGGGTGTGAAAGTGTAGTCCTTGTTATGCAGGAGACGGCCTTGGGAGGATCCTTTGTGTGTCTAGAGACTGTGTAGGGGACCCTTTGTTGACAGAGAGGGGGAGACTGAAGGATTAAAGAGGAAATGCATTGTGATTTGTGATGTTAATGCATGTGAATTGTGGGCTGTGAAAGCCTGGGTATATAAGGAACGAATTTGTCTGAGAGTTCCTCTTTTTCAACTTGATCGATGATGGCGAATGTGTAATAAAACATGCCTTGAGACAAAACCTTGCCTCGTCATTTCCACATTTCCACAACATAATATTTAACATTATATCTTAGTACTGAATATACCTGTCACCTCTGATCATTCTTTTTCAACAAAAGTATTGCTAAAGTATCAAAACCGACTGGAGTGGAGGCCTACTGGTAGAGCATCTGTCACAAACCCCCGTGTGCCGTGTTATGACGCACGAGGGAGAGAATGAAAAACCCAATCGCAGGAGTAGAGAGTGCCATGTTTATTGAAGTTCACCACAAAGTAAACAGTTCAGTTCAACCACAAAAATACAGAGAGATGTAATGATGGAGGTAGGGCCACCAAACACACAGGGCGCCTGCCGAATGCTCTACAGCCTGGTGAATACGGAATGATCCATTTCCGAATGATGGCTCCAGCAGTGCTCACTGGAACATTCAGCAGTTTAGAAATGCACCTGTAATTAATGCCATCATTATGTTTTGCAACAAAAAGGTTGTGGTCTAGAGAGAGCTCTTTGTTTCTACGCATCATGAGTTCTTTCTGGTGTGACAATCTGATATTCACAGACCTTTTTAAAGGCTATCAGTCAGGACTCAACCAGCTGAAATTAATTTGCATTGATGGGGGATGGGCTGGCTTCCTAAATTCTGATGGATTTCAGCTGGTTTCTTGGCTTTCTATGCGTTTTTGCACCTCTTTTTCTTCATGTATTCAATACTTATTCCCTGTGTCATTACACTTTATTAAATAAAAACTTGTTTTGTGAACACAGTTGTCTTGATTTCTTTGTGTGTATGGATTACTTTGGTTGTTACTGATATCTGGTGAAAATCTCAGGTCAGTGGCTCCATTAGAAATATGTTTAATGAGAAAAATGTTGACGTGTTCAATACTTATTTTCCTCGCTATACCATCTATAGGGCATTACTGTATTCCCTTTCAAGGAGGATTGGGGATGATCCTGCATCCAACCAGGAGACATTTGATTTGTATACACTACCGTTCAAAAGTTTGGGGTCACTTAGAAATGTACTTATTTTTGAAAGAAAAGCACTTTTTTTCATTGAAGATAACTTTAAATTAATCAGAAATACACTCTATACATTGCTAATGTGGTAAATGACTATTCTAGCTTCAAATGTGTGGTTTTTGGTGCAATATCTACATAGGTGTATAGAGGCCCATTTCCAGCAACTATCACTCCAGTGTTCTAATGGTACAATGTGTTTGCTCATTGCGTCAGAAGGCTAATGGATGATTAGAAAACCCTTGTGCAATCATGTTAGGTCTGCAATGCTGTAATTGCTGCAAATGGAGGATTCTTTGACGAAAGCAAAGTTTGAAGGAAAAAATTATTATTTCAAATACAAATCATTATTTCTAACCTTGTCAATGTCTTGACTATATTTTCTATTCATTTTACAACTCATGGTGGTAAATAAGTGTGACTTTTCATGGAAAACACAAAATAATTGTCTGGGTGACCCCAAACTTTTGAACAGTAGTGTATGTTTGTGTGTGTATATGTGGATATATACAGTATGTGCATACATGTTGTATGTTTAAGCAACAGTACACAAGAGGGAGTACGGTATCAGTGAATATAGTAACTGCGGGTCGCAGAGGGCATTAGACGTATCACACTCCTAGTTAGTATATTCATGATACTGTAACAAGTTCAAGTATAATATTGCTTTTATAACAGTTCTGGCAAGCACAATTTATTAAATGACAGCAATACTGAACAAACTATTACGATTTGTTTGTTTAACCAGTTATTTTGCCCAGCTGAGAAAAAAATAGTCCCTTCTAAATGTAGCCAGTAACTGTTGCTAAACATCTCGGTCAGCATGAAGACATCTATTGTCATTTCACACACATGTAAACAAATTAAATATTATCAAGTGCAAAAGTCATTGTTTATAAAACATACCTGTTGAGTTGGTACTGCAGAAGACCCGAGATCAAAACGTGGCCATTACATTGGTAGCTAGCTGGTGGCCAGTTGTTAGCATGCTAGCGATTTCTTCGGCACACTTTGCTTGCTTTTATTGGCATTTTCAGTTGAAACAAAGAGTCCATCATCACAAAAGTATTGTGCTTTTACCGTGTTATCCTCGTTTTTGCTTTTCTCCAGATTGTCCAGGTCAGCTGATGAAATTTTTGCACACCAGGGGGTCTCCATGGAAATAGCCTGGCTTCTTTCCTTCTCCTCCTCCCCTTCTGATGACCATTTATAACTTAACTCAAATGTTATATTCGGAAAAATGTCCATCGTTTTGCCATATGCCATTAATGTAGCCTTAAAGTGCCAACCAGGAGTTGACAGTAAATAACAGTTAGTAATTAACAGTTACTAGAACACCTTTGAAACATAGTGATACATATCCAGTGAAAGTTGGAGTGCATTTATTATAGATTTCAGTAACTCCTGAAATTCCTATTGTCCAATCAAATTGCTTGGTCAAAATTAACTGTTGTATTAACTTATATATACCAATTATACACTGACTTGTTTGCACGAAAACCCAAATGCAGACACAGACTCGATTAGAAATCACAATGATCTTTATTAATGAAGTGAATGAGTGTGTGAGTGAGTGGATGTGAGTGCAGAGCGGGAGAGAACTGGCAACCCTGAAGGGAGAGAGGAGAGAGGGAATTAATAACTGCTCAGCAATGGTGGATTGAATGGACTGAGTACTAAATCTTACGGAGCACAGGAGTAGTAGAAGCGCCGAAGAGAAGCTTAGTCCACTCCGAGTTACCAGAGTCCCGCTCAGGAAGTGCAGTGTCCATGGAGAGGATGAGAGAGCAGGTGTAGCCACAGCTGAAGGGGTGAGAGAGAAGAGTGAGTCCGGTGAGAGGAGGCACTTACTGAACAGAGAGTGGAAGCGGCCTCCAGCTCACGGGAGAGAATCTGGTCCGCCGCCTGGAGCAGAGGTAAGTCCACTGCCTGGAGGAACGTCCACCTGTGCACAGGGGGGAGAGGAGGAGAGAAGCTGCAGTAGGAGATGAAACATCCAATGAAGCTAGCTTACTGCAGAGTTGGGAGGCGAAGCTCCCAGACGAACAGGTGCAGGTACGATCAGAGGAAGGGAGGCTAAACTCCCAGCAAAAGAGAAGGGTGAGTCAGGACGTGAATGGCTTCACCCAAGGAGCGTTGACGTCTCCGTGCAGGAGTGCAGGAATCCACTCCTGATAAAGGCTGCCTAATTGGAGAGAGCAGGTGTGAGAGCAGGCGCAGCTGAGGATGACAATTAGTAAGCAGGGAGCACACAGCGTGGATCACTACATACACTTTTATCATTTTACAAATTTAAATAATGCTTAGCTTATATTTCTAAGGATTTTACTTCTTGCCACCATAGTTAGAGCAGTTACTGTTTTTAAAATCCTTTTGTACATTCATGCCTGACTGACGGAGCTTTGTGGATGAATGGTGAAACGTTTCAGAAGTAAAAAAAAGGAGCAGCTGTGGAGCAGGTGTAGTGTGGCCAACTACTGATCGGAGGGTCAGGGGTTTGATTCCCGCTCTGTCTGCAGTCTGCATGTCGGAGTGTCCTTGTGCAAGACACTGAACCCCCAGTTGCTCCTGGTGGGTCAGGGCAGCGCTTCTGTATGGCAGCGCCTTCACCATCAGTGTGTGAATGGGTGGATAGCAGGATCTGTAAAGCACTTTGGTCACCTAGAGATGAGAAAAAGCGCTATATAAGTGAACGCCATTTACCATTTAACAAAACCCCACTTAAATCCAGTTGTGTAAGGTTCTGCCATGCTTCCTCGGGTGCCATTACACAGAGCAACGTGGAGAGAGGTGAAGGAATGGATTTACACGCCAGGTTTCACCACAACACATTTATTAAAGTAACGACAGACAACAAACAGTTCCCAAAAACAGGTGAAGACTTACAAAAATACAGATTCACTTACTGCTGGCGTTCGGGGGCCGGCATCGCCCAGCAAACGAATGGAGAGAAACGTGTTAGCCACGATTGCGCCCCAGAGCCAACATCGCTTCAAGGGCGCATGGAACCACAGCAAACGCAGAGTGGCTAACATGTCGTGAAAATGCTGATAATCACAGCAGGCTTACAGCACAGTAGACAATGCAGGAGACAATGCAGTGGTCCAGCAATGCTTGACTGGCAACAGGCTGCTTAAGTACAAGCATTGCTGGCCGGAACAATTAGGTACACCTGGGCGAGCGTGACAAGGTAATCGGCACCAGCTGACTGTTAGGAGACAGGGGGCGTGGCCGGATCGACAGGCTGTCAGAGAATGCTGCCAGAAAGTAGGTCAAGTAGGCTGCCTGACAGCTGCTGACCAGAGCAGTGGCTGCAGGCACAGCAAAATAACTAAAAGAACATAAAAACCATCAAAACACAAAGAATAACATAATACACAAGTAACCTGAGCCACTGCAAGTCAGAACCGAGCCCGAAGAACTCGGTTCGGTTCATGACAGGTTCTGGGCACAGTCCTAGACCGTGATTGATTGATTGTTCTCAGCTGTCGTGCATCTTGTTAGCCCTTTAGTTGTCCCAGGCACCGCATGGCAACAGACAACGGTTAAGGGGTAAACATAACCCCTAGTGGTCAAGAGTGGTAAATAGTTCAGATTTCCAAGGCTATAACTTGAAAGTTGCAAGAGATAATGGCTTACTGTCAATTAGAAAGTTGTAGAATATGATCCACAGTTTCAGATAGGAATAAATTTATGCATCTAATTTGCATAATGTCGTGGCAGCTATATAAATTACATAACTCAGACAAAAGTGGACTTTGGACACATTTACACAAAGAATGGTTCAGATTTTTTGACGCTGTTTTGTCTACAGGGGTATGTTTTTATCTAATCTTCAAAGTATATGAACCAGAAAATCAATAAAATGTAAAAAAAACCCCAAAACATATATTCGTCTTACCTGTTGGGGGGAGGGGGGGCTCGCTTGCCCACGTGACCGATCCGTTTTTGTCCATCGTGGTCACTGTTTTGCATTTGCTCGGTCATTTACACCCTGTACCACATCTACAAACTCTTATGATTATCCCACGTGAATTTCGTTCACTGCCGCCATGACCGATCATGGCGGCATCCACATTGGTGTGTGAGCTCAAAGTGGAAAAAGAAAGAATAATAATGAGGATTTGTTCTTCTTTGCTGTATTCCATGTCAGCCATGATTCCTTTGGTGCGTGTCTGCCACCTTTTGAACTGTCAGATCAGTACAGATCAGTACAAATTCTCAGTATAGCCGGGGGATGTCAATGAGTTGACAGGTGCAGTTGCTGCGCTGTGCCACTGGGGGCGCGCGACCTGTCCATGAAATATGGACAGTTAAAGGGTTAATTGTTCCGCTCCTATATATGTGTGTCTCTGTGCTTTGTTTAGTGCGAGGTCATTGTCGTTTTCTTCCGTCATGTTCCCAGTGTATCCCAGAGTTTTCTCCATAAGTTTGGTTGCTGTATGTTTTCTGTATTTATTTCAGCCCCCGTACTGCTTTTATTTCATTTCTGAGCTAGTTTAATAAATTATTATTTGCATCTAATCCCTGCCTGCATCATGAGTTCTCCTTCCAAATCTTCATCTGCCCTGAGGGCAGAATATGACAAATTGGCTTGACAGAGCTGTCATGCAGTATGTAAATTGTTAACATAATACTGTTCTGTACAGTTTGAATGTCTCATTTTATGTGGCCCTGTTCAATATGGCCCTGTATCAGTTTGGTTTGTTGTTAAACATATTGAATACCTTTAATTTAATTAACATTATGTTTGTGTTGGGGGGAAAAGTCAGAATTTGACATTATTACCACCATAAAGGTTTGCACATGTAGCAAACCCTGCAGAAAATGCACTTATACTTCCCTAATATTGTTACAACTCTGCTATCTTATTTTGAAATACATTCATATACAGTGATCCCTCACTTATCGCGGTTAATGGGTTCCAGAACCGACCGCGAAAAGTGAAAAACCGCGAAGTAGCGTCACCCCTAATGACGTCACCCATAAATAATACGTACGTTCATTCTCTCACTCTCTCTCTCATATGATACGTGTGTGTGTGTGTAAGTGTACATATATACGTAGATGTAAATAAAGTGTACATAAATATGTTTTTAGAACTCTTTTATTCTTATAACAAGATACGTAACTCAAGATGAAGATAATTTACTGCACAGGTTAATGAGAGCTTTACTGCTCCTCAGGTGACGCCTCATCGTCAGGTGCTAGAAGCGCAGGATCGTCGAGGGCAGCTTCCGATAGAGCTGGAGAAGCTGCAGGAGGCGGCGTAGTGGCTCGACGGGAAGACTATTTCGCACAAAAAGGCACAAGAGAACAGCGAAAAGTTCCACGCGGCGAGACTAGCGATAAAGAACAATGAATGCGGTCTTCTTTCGCTGGGTATGGGAGAGAAGCTGGGTAAAACGTCTCGGCCAATCAGCTTGCGAGGTAAAACGTCTCGGCCAATCAGCTTGCGAGATTCCCGAGCGGTGAAGAGGTGGGCGGAGAGGAGTGGAGCGGTAGTCAGAGAGGTGGATGTTCTAATGTAGTCTCCCTGCCTTCTGCTAGCGCCTGCCCATTTTTTCTCAATTTTGAATTTTTGATGAATATTTTTGAAAAATCCGCGATGCACTGAGGACTCAAAAGGTGAAGCGCGAAGTAGCGAGGGATCACTGTATTGCATTCAAATTACATGATTTCTGTCAGTGGAGAAATAAATGTACAAATGTCTGTTCATGTAGCTAACATCTGTTAGCTACATGTAGCTAACAGATGTACAGTAGATGTACATCAGATGTACAACAGATGTTAGCTACATGTAGCTAGTACCTGTAAAGATGTTGAGCAAAGATGAAAGCAGGGCACATTATACACATGCAGATATGAGCATCACGCCAATACAGATGTTTAAAGCGTTGCCAAGAAAAACAAAAGAAAGGTTTCTCTGCATGTTCATATTTTTACACATTTTTAGGAAATGTAATTGAATTTGTGCAGATGAGAGAGAAACAAGTTTTTTTTTTCCTCTTAAGAGGTTATGTAAAAAGGCAGAAATTGGCATCACTCTCAAAGATAAGAGATGCAGAAGACTGATGCAGCTGCACTTTATATGTCTGGTGTTCAGATGAAATAAGAGATTTTTTTTTACAGAAGTAAAATGAGAGCTTTAGTAAGTGCTGTGAAATATTTTCATTATATGCCCCAAAATGACTTGTGGCATATAAGCTTCTGCATCAGTTTAATTTTATTTGAATGATTATATTACTTTTATTTTTCAGATTGTTTAGAATTAACTATTTCATCAGTTACAATTTGAAACAAGTTTATATATGGTGTGCTGTGAAACAAGCCAGATTTATTTACATGTAATGTATAAATTCAAGACAAGTTGGACTGATTTTAAAAAAATTCATAAATTTTACTATATATTACTATGAAACTGAAATGCCTTAGCTTTATTTGTGAGATTACTTGATTGTCATTCCAGTCTGCTTTAAATTCACACATTATATATGTAATTTAATTAGGGTTAATTAGGGTCCCAAGCAGCATAGCTGCTTGTAATTGTAATTGTTCTGATTCTTCTTGTGAATCTTGTTTTTCTCTGCTAAAAGTGCATTGGGAGCAAAAACAGTAATGCATAGAAACATGAAATTTTAGTCTAATTAGAAATTCTTCCCATGACTCTGAGACCAAAAATCATGGTACTGTGTCCATCAATGGCACTATAATAAACAGTTTTATGTTTTTGCAAATATCTCAATAACGGCTGGGCCTAGACTCAAAATTCTTTCAGTCTGTTCATTGAAATCTTCTGCAACTTTTCTCCACTGGTCTTATGCTCTAAAAATGAAGTTTTCTTCACCATATTTTCAAAGGCCATTTCCCAGGCCATTCATCCAAATTGCTTCAACTTAAGCGGAGATCACCTACAGATGTTGATAATGACAGTTTGCTAAAATTATCCAACAGTGTCTGTCTGTTTTGATTTTATAGGCCAATCAAGGTGCACATTTTCTCTTTGGCATGCATTTTTGGATTTAACTTCTGATGTAGTGATCCAAATTTGATGTAACTTCACACTCACAGTCACAGTATTCTTCAGCAAAACACCAAATTTCATGCAATTTTGTTCATGTTCCAGAAATCATCTTTATGACATGTCCATCAGCCTTTGTGTCTTTTCAGTAGAACATTTCACTAGTGTGAGAAAGTCATTGCATGAGCAAAAGCAATTGTGCAGTGTAGAAGCTAAGACAATTATCTGCCCTGCTGGAGGCTGGGGTTCAAATCCTTCTGGCATTGTGTCATTCTTCTGAAGTGCAATATATCTCTTTTGTGCATTTGAAAGCAATGTGTTGTGCACATTAAATTTTAAATGCTGTTTTACTGCTGCTGGAAATCCCTTCAATTGACCATTTATCATTTGAGAAAGTTAGTGTGCAAGCTAAAGCAGTTGTGAGGTGTTATAGTTAAGGCCATAACTTGGTATACTGGAGGTCCTAGGTTAGAAGTCCTATTCTTCTGAACAACAGCTGAAGTACAGCATGCCTCTCCTGTGCATTTTAAGGCAACACTATGTAAGATTTTCACCTTAAAATAATGTTTACAAAATTATTTTAATGGTACACCACTGTTTGATCGGGTGATTGTCACTTCCTCCATAGCATGAGTAGGGCCACATTGCCTGCAACAGCTCTGTTTTTGGTGTGATTACAGGGGGGACAGCAGCTGTAGCGGCTGTGGACTCGGTCACAGCAACGAATCACAGGGCTCAGCTTTAGCCACCACCAACAAAGTGCCCTGTGGTTGGCTGTTGGGACTGGGGTCATGGTCATTGTGGTTGTGGAACAAGAAAGTTATATAGTGCTGCTTTAAAAATTAATGTGCAGCAGACCTTGGGTTTTAAATGTTCTCCGTAGGATTGCTGGACTCACCTTTAGAGAGAGGGTGAGGAGCTCAGTCATCTGTGAGAGACTCAGAGTAGAACCGCTGCTCCTCCACATCGAAAGGAGCCAGTTGAGGTGGTTTGGGCATCTGATCAGGATGCCTCCTGGATGCCTCCCATTTGAGGTGTTTCGGGCACGTCCCACTGGGAGAAGACCCCAGGGCAGACCCAGGACACGCTGGAGAGACTACGTCTCCCAGCTGGCCTGGGAATGTCTTGGTATCTTCTCTGAAGAGCTGGAGCAATTCGCCGGGGAGAGGGAAGTCTGGGCTTCTCTACTTGAGCTGCTGCCTCCATGACCTGGACCTCCAGAAAAGCGGTAGAAATGGATGGATGGATGAATGGATGGATGCTAAACAATACAAGATCTTGAAGTCTACATCTGCATGAAACCTGATGATTGCCACTTGCAGCTGTATTCTAGCTTGTTTCACAACATACTGTATTTAATCTTTAAAATAAATTTTAACTGATTGAAATAAATCATTTTGACGATGAATACATTTATCCCAATTCTAAACCATCTGGATACAAAACAGTGATATAATTTCAAATAAAATCAAATTGATGCAAGCAATGCCACAAGTCATTTGTTTGACTATATCTCGTGAAATGCAACTTGTCTTAAAACTGGATTTGAAAAAAAAAAAAAAAAACAACCTTCCCTAAATTCCTTCCCTCTGTTTGTTTTTAACTTTTGCCAAGGAGGCAATGTGATCAGGGCTGTTTGTTTGTCTATCTCAGGGGTGTCAAACTCATTCCATGGAGGGCCAAGACCCTGCAGGTTTTACTTCCACCCAGTCTCTTCAGCAGGTGTTTTCACTGATCAGCAATCAGTAGGAAGAAATTCAGAGAAATCACCTGTTGAAGACACTGGGTGGAGGTAAAACCTGCAGGGTCTTGGCCCTCCATGGAATGAGTTTGACACCTGTGGTCTATCTGGTATCTTTGTCTGTTAGCAGGATTACACAAAAAAAAACATTGGATGGATTTTGATGAAATTTTCACCAGAGGTTGCCCTTGTACCAAGGATGATTTTATTAGATTTTGGACATGATCCGCATCAGAATGTGGATTCTGGATCACTGTTTTACTTTCATTAATATGGCGAGGACCGACCGCCCTCTTCATATGTTTCCTGACAAACCACTCACATGCACACTTATTTTGTGTGTGCTCTCATACACACGCACACGGATGCACACACACACATATGTCTCTCCTTTAACAGGTGCATATACCACACTCGTGTTGAGACCTCTTCAGTGGAGGAAGCAGTCTGTCTTCTGTTTGTTTTAGTTGTTGGTTTGTTTGTCTTCTTTGTCTGTTCCTCTCCCTTTTCTTTCCCCCTCCCCACACCTCCTTTCCCCATTCCTTCCTTCATGGGTAAAATAATTTAATTAAAGTATTAAAAGTTATTACAAGAGGAGTTTACAACAATATACAGTACATATGTATATGTGCTGTATAAAGCTCCTTTTGTCAAAGTAAATCTGTTTGGCACAACAAGGGTAGCAGATTTCTGTTCTGCTCACCTAGCTGCCTGACAGGACAAGGGGAAGGAAAAAAATATATGGCTAGGTTTTGATTTTTATCAAAATCTGTCTAATAGTTTTTCCATAATCCTGCTCAATGTCAGACAGACGGACAGACAGACAGACCTTGGTGGACGTATGCACTCTCTGCACGCCCTCTAGTTAACCATAAATTAAAATCAACTCCAGACTTGGTTGCACCACTAAAGACCAAAAAAATAAAAAGTAAACTTATTCTCCTGTGATGAAATGAGGAGGTAAAATATCAGAAAAGAAAATGTGAAAGGTGGAGAAAAACAATATTAACTGTTCGCTACCAAATTCTATGTGAACTAGAAAAGCACTCAGAGAGCACATACCTCTGCCAAGGCTCCTTCCGTCCCTCATGGATCACCTCCAAAATGTAATGGGTTTGTGTGTAGGCCCAGAGCCACTTCTGGTGAAAACTGCATCAAAGTCTGTCCATTAGTTTTGGAATATTGTTGCTAACACACCGTGAAAAGATAAGAGCCTTGGCTGAGGTATGCATTCTCAGATCATCACCAAAATGTAATAGGTTCCTCTGTAGCCACAGAACCACCTCTGTTGAAAATTTCTTCCAAATCCATCCAGTAGTTTTTGTGTTATCCTGCTGCACAAATACAAACAAAGCCCTTGGTGGAGGTATGCACTCTCAGATCATCACCAAAATCTAATCATCTGTTCCCCGTGCCATTACACACCTTTCCTGAAAATTTCATCAAAATCTGTTCATAATTTTTTGATTTACGTTGCTAACAGGCAGACAAACCAACCAACCAACCAACAAACCAACAGACAAACCAACAAACCAACACCACTAAAGACATTACCTCCTCCCTTGGAGGTGGTAACAATTGAAACTATATAATAACATGGTCAAACAAGCGAGAAACTCCCACTTCTCCAAAATAATTAATACTCACAAGAACAATCTCAGAATCCTGTTCTCCACCATTGATCACTTGATCAACCCTGACTATAAGAAGTCCAACAGAACGCCAACAGACTCACTGTGTGAGGACTTTGTGGACCACTTCAGAAGTAAAATAGATGTTATTAGAGCCAACCTTTTATTACAAGATACTGTTTTTAGTACTGTGGAACCTTTGCTTTTATCTGAGGAAACGCTGAAGAATTTTGCTCTGGTTGATGCTGAAACTCTTGGTCAAATTTTCTCCCAAGTCAATCCAACAACCTGCTTTTTCAACCCCGTTCCCACATTACTCTTGAAAACATTTTGTGGATTTACTCCGGGATTTCTCCAGTTTCCTCCCACATGCCAAAAACATGCAAGTTAGGTTAATTGGAATCAAACTGGGGATTCTAAGTTGTCCTTAGGAATGACTGTGAGAGTGAATGGTTGTCTGTCTCTCTGTGTTGGCCCTGCGATGGACTGGTGATCTGTCCAGGGTGCACCCTGCCTCTCGCCCAAAGATGCTGGGATAGGCTCCAGCCCCCCCGCGACCCGAAAAGGATTAAGCGGAAGAAGACGGATGGATGGATGGATGGATGGATGGATTTTTCCAGGAGGGACTTTTAAACATAGTGAATTACTCTCTCCAGATGTGTTTTCCCTATAGCCTTTAAAACAGCAGTGGTTAGACCCCTCCTGAAGAAGAGTATTTTAGATCCTGAAAACCTTAATAATCACAGACCAGTATCCAACTTATCATTTTTAATCAAAATTTTACAAAAACTTGTTTTTATTCAGTTTAATTATTTTTTAATATCAAATAATATATTTTATGAAAACCAGTCTGGTTTTAGGACGAACCTCAGTACCGAGACAGGGTTGTTGTTGAGGTCAGGATTGTTAATGACTTAAGGCACAACATGGACTCACATAATTTCAGTCCTGGTTCTACTGGATCTAAGTGCTGCCTTTGATACAGTAGATCAGCCTATTCTTTTAACCAGACTAAAGGACCTGGTTGGCCTCTCTGGTACTTTTCTTAATTGGTCCAAGTTCTACCTCACAGCCATGTTCTTCCAGATTATACAAAATAAATTGTGGTGTGCCTCAAGGTTCAATTTTAGGCCAGATACTTTTTAATCTGTACATGCTGCCCCTTGGGGATGTTATCAGGAGACATGGTGTTAATTACAATAGTTACCGGGCGGGGGGGGGGGGGGGGGCTGAAAAGTTCATAGGCTGAAAAGTTCATTGTGGTCATATTTGACCAAATGTGGTTTATTGTTCACCCACAGGGATCCAAGCGCTGCATCACCAATGGAAGAAGTGTGTGGACCGAAGGGGAGACTATGTTGAAAAATAAACCACATTTGATCAAATTTGACCATGATGAATTTTTCAGTCTATGAACTTATCAGCCCCCCCCAAATGCTGATGACACACAACTTTCTATCATTGTGTCTCCTGGTGACATGGAACCAGTCGATACCCTTGAGAACTGTATTTTAGACATTAAATCATGGATGGCAGCAATCTTTCTTCAGCTTAACCAGGACAAACCTGAAATTTTAGTTATCAGTTCTGAAGGTCAGAGAGAGAAAATTTTACCAAAATTACATAAGGCGCTTTTCCACTAGCCCCGATTAGAAAACCCGACTCGACTCACTTCGATTTGGTTCTACCTCGGTTGCTTTTCAACATTACTGCTGGCACACCTGCTGGCACACCTGCGGTGGGTGGGATTTCTTGAACAGTGAGGCAGCGCCGAGGCGGTGCCACACTCTCGTGACGTGAAACACACGACCGAATCCTCCACAACAAAGAAAATGGCTGATGACGAAGAGAGAAGGAAGGAGGAAGGAGAGCGGAATGACTGTGACATGAAACTGGTGAAATCTATGGTGCTGACTTGTTGTACTCTGCACAATCTGTGTGAGAGTCATGGAGAGACGTATGACACTACATTGGATGATGCAGTAGATGAACCAGTGGTGGCAGCGGCACAGGGAGCAGAGGAGCAGGGTGCCGATATACGAGATGCTGTGATGCAGTACTTGTCTAGCAATAGGTAGAAATGTAATTTCGTCCACATTTATGTGCATACGTATTTCAAAAATGTTTTTTGTAAATAAAATGTTGTGCATGTTCCATCTACCTGTCCTCTGTTGTTCATAACGCTTATCTGTTAAGGTACGGGTAATTACATACCTGTCAAGGCATACCTCATGCCTCCCTTATTGGGGGGGGCTTTCACACCTGTACTGAGTACTTAAAAACTGTATTTATCGGCAGATGAAAGAAACAGGGATGAGAATGGGGTTTTTGAAAAAAAGAGGAAACTTAGCCGGGAGTCTTGGGGGACGCAGGCCCCCTAGCCGGATCCAAGGCGGAGCCTAGGTGGGGGCTTCTGGGGGGCATTGCCCCCCAGAAGCTAACAAAATCTGGTGTTTTAGAATGCTCAAATGTGGTCTTATATTTTAAGTTAGAAGTAAGTACAAATGCATTTATAGTTTATCTTTTTAATCTGCTGCTGCATCACATGTGTAATCATGTTCAATACTGTTTTGATTCAGTGTCACACTTGATTGAGAAACAGAAAATGTCACTTCCATATTTACATGCCTGTGCTACTACTCTATGAACTTATGTACAAGTCAACGTATTCTTCACATCTAATTGTGTAATTTTTTCTTCTTGGCTACCAAAGCCTGTAGCCGTTCTGTAGCCTTCCTCTTCTCTAATTTTCTGTGGGCAAGCAGTGCCTGTTTAGCTGCAGCTTCTCTCTTCTTTTTCATGGCTGCCTTGCTTGCCACAGAATCATGTTGAAGATCGAGTTCTTTCTGTTTCATTTCCCTCTCTTTCCTTTTTTCTTCCTTTTCATGCCTGTAGGCACTTAATTTGACCGTGTCCATCGATCGTTTTGAATGCAGCATCGAGCAAGTAGTTCGATCTCTTGTAGGCACAATTTTGAGATGTTTCTGTTTTGAACAGTGTTCAACTAAGGCAACACAACCATGAGATCCATAACTCAAGAAATTGTTGCAATAAACACACTGGGCTTTCCCTGGTACTTTGCATTTTGCTATGAAGTCGGCCATTTTTTCAACCACAAAATAAAGTGAAACACAGTACATATGTATTAAATTTATGATATCTGAATAGTATGTTGATGTAATAATACTAAATTAAATTTTACTACTATCTAATATGTTTAGAACTGACACAGAATTACATTTACATAGTTCTAGAACAGAAAAAATAATTTAACCAAGTAAAATAAATTATAAATATTAACAAAATTCCATCACCAAGTCCATCACTCATTTATTAAAATATACTGACATTCTGCAAACATTTTGATTTATTAATGTGTGCATTTGTTAGTGTTACTAGGAATATAAAAAAGTTGCATATCAGTATATTTTAAGCCCTTGAATTCTTGTGAATTCAGCGGGCGGTCACGTCTCTGCGTCTCAGTGCGCACTGAAAAAAAAAAAAAGGCAGCATTTCCTGTCTTCCAGTACAGACAGCCTTGTTACAACCTCAGAAAAAAGCTGTGTAATATATTCATTTTTTGTGGTATTTTTACAAAATTCTGACCTGAGCTTGAAAACACTTGGTTCTACATTTCTGTTGTGTTTTCCAGCCAGTATCTGACAGCTGTATGTTATTTGCAAGCGTTTGTATCTAAAAAAAACACCCAGGCGAACTTTCCTGTTACTTCAAAACAGGCATGCCATCACAACTTACACATACTATTTCATAACAAATTCATTACGCGAAAATTCTCAAGTACATTACTTAAACAAGAAAAAAAAAATCTTACCTCGGAATGTGTCTTCCGATCACTAATTACTGTAATCGGGGCCGGCTGTGATGAACTTTGACTGACTGGCATCTGAGTTTGACTGTGTCGACTGTGTTGTGAAGTCGGCCATTTTTTCAACCACAACTTCAGTTTTTTTACCGATCTTTACCGTCATTGACACGGTTTTTTCAAGCCATTCCCAACGAAACTTGTTCTTTATCCCTTTGTCGATTTCTAAAATTCTTGCTTTGTTCTCTTTCATGAGTTTTAGGCTCACCATTTTGACGAAATCGGGAAAACTCGGTTGATTGAACTGATTGAACTGTCCGCCACTTGCATTTCGCCCCGCGTGTTATCCGGATATGACAAAAGAAATCTAACAAAATCGCCGGTTGGTTGCTTCAATAAGTATCAGCCTATCAGTGGCCTTATTACGTTACATTACTGATCTCGCTGGGTAGCGCGTTCTGCGCGGTGGATTTTCACAGCCGATCGAAAATACAACTCGCCGCCAGACCCCCCACCCCCCCCCCACCCCAAAAAAAAAAAATTCTCCTCGAATTTAGACGATTCAAGAGAATGACTCTAGACATGATCAAATCCGAGGAATTCCTCGGATTCGAGGAAGATTCTCATCCCTGAAGAAAACTGAAGCAAAAAAAAAAAAAAAACTAAACAAACAGCAACTGCAACATGAACTATTTCAAACATATTTATTCAAATGTACACTTATTTGGACACAATCTTGAGCCATAACTTTTTGGTAATGTGAAAATAATAAGCCAAGTAGCACAAAAAAAATAATAAAAAATGAATAAATAAAAAATAAATGATATTAATAATAAATAAATAAAAATAAATTAAAAAATATTTTTCAAATTTACATTAGCACAAGGTAGATTGCTTAATTTGAAAGTACACAATAAGAATTATTCTGAATATAGTTCTTAATTGTCAGCTAGATACTGTATATACACTTGGAATTAAAGAGTTTTTAATTGTCAGCTTTGTTACACTAATGCATTTGGATGAACTTGAAACAAGAAAATGTTCACTGATGCTGCTTGTTATAGTTCCAAGTAGCAGCCTTTGCTGACTCTAGCATTTCTGAAGTGGCAGATCAGATCAGATGGCAGATCAGAAGTGATCTGCCACCGA
Organism: Pholidichthys leucotaenia; assembly: GCA_020510985.1. Taxonomy (NCBI): domain Eukaryota; kingdom Metazoa; phylum Chordata; class Actinopteri; order Cichliformes; family Pholidichthyidae; genus Pholidichthys; species Pholidichthys leucotaenia. Next base: position 139,141,253 of record CM035840.1, on the reverse strand, counting down.
TGCGGGTAGATTGTGCTCTGCCACAAAATGACAAACCATCACTTCTGCTAGTGATGCATTGGATTTGGAAGGCGTCGGTTCTCTCACTGGCTGAAAATGTTCATCCATCGATCGATACGTTTTCGATTTGGCTACACAGTTTTTGTGGCCCTGTGTAGATTAGATTAGATTATTTGTTTATTTGACAGGGACAGTGCAATAAACATAGACAATTAATCAATGACAATCAATCTGATGTGTTGCACAAAGAGTGTATAGCTATTAGCTAATTTGCAGGAGCCGCAGGACAACAGAGAAGGTGCGAGGCCATCAGCATAATGATCAGTCCACACTTCTCACTGTTGTGATAATTGCTCACGCTGAGCGCTCTGCCAGCCCCGTACGCTGTGGGGGTCACACACACGACGTGTTCCTCCACACTCTCAATAATTTTTTTTCCCGTATATTTTTCTTTTTGGCGTACAGAAATGGCAATACGCCCGTATTTGCTAAAATTGCATTTTCCCCGTATTAAAATACGGCGAAACCGTATCACTTGACAGGTATGTAATTACATGCAGAAACACCGCACAGGCCATCTTCACAAAAATCCAGCTCGACAAGCCACTTTTGCTTAGGTGGAAATGCAAATTGAACTATAAATCATGTGCTGATACATGTCATATTCCCATGTAAAGGTCTCCCACTTTTACTTACAAATTGATTTTTAATTTTTGGGAAAAGGGAATATAAATTTTGCACTTGTTGGTAACAACAGTTGTGTGCAACAAAAACACAGTTGTGTATCCTTGTCCGATTTGTCTACTGTTATTAGTGCCAAATTTTTGCTAGATTCCTTCTTAATTTATTAAATTTTGACTGGTGATGCAACATTCAATTTACATGTACTTACCTTTATCAGTGTCTACTGTACAAGTTAAAGTACACCTGTACAACTGCTTATAACATAAAAAATGTACCCGTTCGAGAGAAATGGATTCAGCATTGCAAATTTGTTTAAAATAAAAAAAAAACCTACCAAGACATTACGTTTCATTGTGTTGTTAAAAATTAAATTACCATTAGAAGGCTATACACCTGACCTGATGAACAGCAGCATGTGGAGTGAACAGAGAATGGAATGTGTATGTACAGTAATTATTGGCTTTTCTCATACGGTGTCATGACAGATAAACCAGACTTTTGATGCAAACAATACAATTTTATTCCAGAAGCAAAATTTACAAACAAAAAAACAGACTGGGCGTGGGGAGACATGGTTAGACACGCCGACTGCTAAATGCGTCCACAAGCCTGCCAAATAGGGTCAGGAAATCTCTGTTGAATGATGACATCTCTGCGAGCTCTTCCCTTCGTAACACAGCGTCCTGCTCCAGGGCTTCACGCGCATCTGCCCGCACATCTGCGGCCACCTGTCGCAAATGCTGCATGTACTCCTGATGGTGTTCTTGCCGCTGGTCATGTTGCCGTTCCAAGAGCCGCATCTCCTCGTCATGCATGTTGACCATCGCTGATGTAAGGTCAGCAATGGAGTTGCTCCTTTTCCTCTTGGCTACATTGAAAGACAGAAAGGCATGGTTGTTAAAGCTGGATCACTACATATATTATGGAATTACACTGGAGAAAGTCTGTGGTGGAATGTCACTATTATATTATGCTTCATTGCTGTATATAAGCTGAACTGTCATGTTGCTGCCCCTCAGTAGAGCGGATTTTGCAACACGCAGGGTGCTGTCTTCGGCTGCAGCCCCCCTGCAAAACTAAAAAGGATTAAGATTAAGAATATGGATGGATGGATGGGTAATGTTTAAAATAGTTGCTTGTAGTGTGGCCGCAGAAATCTGAATGGGTTAATACAGTCAGCTGACACGAAGCATTTCAATGAAGCATGTTGATTTCAACGGCAGTTCATGAGCTTTATTTGTTTTTCTAAAACAGGAGTTACAACAGCACTTCAATCACCACACCTAAAAATGGGACCGGGTTGTGGAACACCGATAATAAGTGAAGACCAAAGAATAACCTTTTTGTACATTTAAAAAAACATTTTCAATTAATTAATATGCAGCTACAGGAAATTGCATTAATCAATTTGGTACATAACTTGTTAGGCTCCAGCCCCCCCGCGACCCATAAAGGATTAAGCGGTAGAAGATGGATGGATGGATGGATGGATGGATTTTCGACCCTGGTTTCCGCTGGACCTGTTTCAACAAAAAAAAAAATCGTGGTTATTGTGCCTTACCGGCACTTGAACGTGATCCAGATGGAGCTGGTGATGTGGCTGACATCATAGTCGATCCAGCTGGCGCTCCGCCAGATGCAGACGCAGGAGAGTCCGGTGTGTCCATGTCCACTGAGGTGGACCCCTGTGATATGAACTGCGATTCTAGAAAGAAAATGCACGCAATTTAAAACTTAACACCAAAGTGCAACATGTACACAACACTCTAAAGTTTTTAACTGGAATACAATAAGCGTAATTCAGCATTTTGTTCGCACTAATACTTAACACAAAGCAAGCGTGAATCTGCAGTTGGCTGCAAAACAATAGGCAAGCCTCAGTAACAACCATTACCCCCAATCTAACAACCTTCCTATTTCTTAAAAACAGTGAGCTTGGCACAGAAAGGATAAATTGGCGAAAAGACGCGCAATATCAAAACAACACTCACCATCCACAGTTTCCAAGGCCGTGTCGAGCCCAATGTCTCTCAGCGAACCACTTCCACTCCTTCTGATCCGCTCCACTTCGAGCATTGTGGTCCTTCACTGCTCGCTTTTCAGCTTTTTCAGCTTCTCCCGACACTGTTTGGCAGTATGGATGTGCCCTTGGGAACCCATCTGCTCGGACACCTGCTGGTATATTTTTTCATTTCGAGTAGATCCGTCCAACTCGCGCTGGATGCGATCGTCGGCTAATATAGAAAGAAAATTGCGCACCTCCTCGTTTGACCAGGGGATAGCCTTACGAGAAGACATCTTCATAGTGTGAAAATATACTGTATTAAAGCCGCGCACTGTGTTCACTGGTTGAACAACTACAAATGGCGGTCGTGTAGTAAATTCAGCAGAAAAAGTCGCTTTCGTGACGTTACGACCTGACCAATCAGCGGCGACCAGTCTGTTAAAGTCACATCACAGCCATACACAGCCCTACTCAGCTCGGTTAGACCCTGCCCTGGATCAGGTACTAAAATAGCGCCTGCTAACCGGTGCTGGGGCTAATGGAAAATGCTCAAACGCGGGCTGAGTGGTGCAGTGTAGGGCTAAGCGAGGCTAGTGGAAAAGCCCCTATAGTCTGTCCTTTACCCCATGTGTTAAAATCTTGGGTGTCATTTTAGCCTCTGGGCTTCATTTTACTCCACACATTAAAAATATAAAATGAACAGGGTTTTACCATCTAAAGTAAACAACAAACTAGACTGGTCACACAATACCAACGCACTCTACAAGAAGGGACAGCGCAGGCTGTACCTATTGAGGAGACTCAGGTCTTTTGGTGTACAAGGGGCGCTGCTGAAGACATTCTACGACACGGTGGTGGCATCAGCCATCACTTTTGGAGTGGTCTGCTGGGGCAACGGCATTACAGCAGCCGATAGGAAGAGACTGAACAAAATGATTAAGAAAGCTAGATCTGTCCTGGGGCAACGCCTTGACCCAGTGGAGGAGATAGGAGAGAGAAGGATGGTGGCTAAACTGTCATCTCTGCTGGAGTCCGAGTCCCACCCTATGCAGGACATATTGAACGCACTGAGGAGCTCATTTAGCAGTAGACTACATCATCCTAGGTGCGCAACCGAGAGGTTTCGCAGGTCCTTCCTGCCTACGGCTGTCAGACTGTATAACCTAAGCAGGGCTGCTCGCAGAGATAGCGAAAAAAAACATGACGACCTAATAGTATTGAATGCAAAAGACGCAACAGACTTTCACAAATGGTCCCCTCCAGTATACAGCTAGGACAATATCAGTTGCTACGGAGGGTGACAATATGTATAGGTACATATTCATACTATGTAGGACAACTAAGTAGACGGTTATGCTGTTAATTCCATCTTGCTACAATGCTCCGCACTTTGTATATATATTTATATATTTATGTGTACATATGTATATCCACTGCTCTTATTTATATTTTTTGTATCTTCTTAATTATTGCTCTGAGTGTTGCTATCCCTGTGCTGTTGCAATCCTGGAATTTCCCCATTGTGGGACTAATAAAGGCTTATCTTATCTTATCTTATCTTGTCTTAAAGAACATAGCCAGAGTCACACCCATTTCTTTCTCGAGCAAACTCAGAGATACTGTAATGCCCTGCTCTCTGGTCTTTCCAAAAAGACAATTTCAAATCTGCAGTTATTACAGAATTCAACTGCACGTGTTCTGACGAAGACCAGATGGCAGGTTCACATCATGCCGGTTTTAAAGTCACTGCGTTGCCTCCCCATGTCCTTCAGAATTGATTTTAAGGTTCTTTTACTGGATAGCAAATGTCTGCACGGTCTTAGACCTTCTTATCTATCAGCCCCCACAGCCCCTGAGGTCCTTTGGCACTAGTCTTTTAATTACCCCTATTGTCAGAACATACAGTACACTCATGGTCAGACTGCTTTTAGTTGCTATGGCTCATGCCTGTGGAACAGCCTGCTGGAGAACATCAGGGCTGCCGAGAATGTTCATGTTTTTAAAAGAACACTCAAAACCTACTATTTTAGCTTAGCTTTTGATTAGTTTCCTGTTTTAACTGCCTTAATTTATGATTTTAAATCTACTTTATGTTGTTCTGGTCACAATTACTTATTATTTTACTATCCATCCATCCATCTTCTACCGCTTTTCCGGAGGTCCGGGTCATGGAGGCAGCAGTTCAAGTAGAGAAGCCCAGACTTCCCTCTCCCCAGCCACCTGCTCCAGCTCTTCAGAGAGGATACCAAGGCGTTCCCAGAACAACTGGGAGACGTAATCTCTCCAGCATGTCCTGGGTCTGCCCCGGGGTCTCCTCCCAGTGGGACATGCCCAAAACACCTCAAGTGGGAGGCATCCAGATCAGATGCCCAAACCACCTCAACTGGCTCCTTTCAATGTGGAAGAGCAGCGGTTCTACTCTGGGCCTCTCCCAGATGACTGAGCTCCTCAACCTGTCTCTAAGGGTGAGTCCAGCAATCCTACAGAGAAAGCTCATTTCAGCTGTTTTTATCCGTGATCTCATTCTTTCGGTTACTACCCAAATCTCATGACCATAGGTGAGGGTAGGAATGTAGATTGACTGATAAATCAACAGCTTTGCCTTAGAGCTCAGCTCCCTCTTTACCACAATGGACTGGTACAATGTTTGCATCACTGCAGATGCTGCTCCAGTCCGTCTGTCAATCTGTCGCTCCATTCTCCCCTCACTCATGAATAAGACCCCGAGATACTTAAACTCTTCCACCTGGGGCAGGAACTTGTCCCCAGCCCGGAGAGGACAATCCACCTTTTTCCGACTGAGGACTTGGTGCTGATTCTCATCCCAGATGCTTCACACTCAACAGCAAACTATCCCAGTAAGCTCTGTAGGTAATTGCTGGATGAAGCCAACAGGACAACATCATCTGCAAACAACAGAGATGAGATCCTGTGGTCACCAAGCATGACACCACCCGTTCCCTGGCTGTGCCTACAAATCCTGTCCACAAAAATCGGTTCGGTGACAAAGGGCAGCCATGACAGAGTCCAACTCTCACTGGGAATGAGTCTGACCGAGTGTTGGCAATACGGACCAAACTCTCACAGCGGTCGTATAGGGACCGGATAGCTCGTAACAACAAGCCCATACCACAAGGGACACGGTCGAATGCCTTCTCCAAGTCCACAAAACACATGCAAACTGGTTGGGCAAACTCCCACGAACCCTCGAGAATTCTTGAGAGAGTAAAGCGCTGGTCCGATGTGCCATGGACAGGACGAAAACTGCATTGCTCCTCCTGAATCCAAGGTTTGACCAATGTCCGGACTCTTCTCTCCAATACCTTGGCAAAGACCTTGCCAGGGAGGCTGAGGAGTGTGATCATTATAAAATTGGAGCACACCCTCTGGTCCCTTTTCTTGAAGAGAGGAACCACCACCCCAGTTTGCCATGCCAAAGGCACTGTCCCCGACCTCCCCACAATGTTGCAGAGGCGTGTCAATCGTGACAGCCTTACAACATCCAGGGGCTTGAGGTATTCATGGCGAATCTCGTCCACCCCTGGGGCCCAACCACCAAGGAGTTTTTTAACCACCTTGGCAACCTAAGCCCCTGTGATGGGCAAGTCATCCCCCCCCCCCCCATCCACAAGCCCTGCTTCCACTGTGGAAGGCGTGTCAGTTGGATTGAGGAGATCCTCAAAGTATTCCTTCCACCACCCGATGATGTCCCCAGTCGAAGTCAGCAGCGCCCCATCCGCACCATACACAGTGTGGACAGGGAGCTCCTCCCCCCCCCCCCCCGAGCTGCCAGACAGTTTGCCAGAATCTCTTTGAGGCCGACCGAAAGTCTTATTCCATGGCCTCACCAAACTCCTCCCACACCTGAGTTTTTGCTTCAGCAACCACCCGAGCTGTACTCCACTTGGCCTGCCGGTACATCTCAGTTGCTTCAGGAGTTCCACAAGCCAACCAAGCTCGATAGGACTCTTTCTTCAGCTTAATGGCCCCCATCACCACTGGTGTCCACCACTTAGTTCGGGGGTTTCCACCCCGAGATGCACCGACAACTTTGCAGCCACAGCTCTAGGCAGCCGCTTCAATAACTGAACCAATAACTGAACTAATTATTTTACTACTAATTATTAATACATTTGAATTTACATCTGTTTGACTGTATTTAAGTGTTTTATTCTTTTAGTTATCTTAACTGGCTTGTCTTTTTTACCAACAAATTATCTTATTATTAGTTATCAATGATTGTTTTATTTTTTATCACCCTGTCCATGTGCCAGCATTTCCTCATAAGGAGCCCTCCCACAGGAAATTGTGCCTGTTTTCTGGCTACAGGGTGCTGGCCTGTGATCACCCTGGTTTACCCGGCTGAGGGGATCACACACTGTGGCACCACACCTGCAGTGTCAACCCCTCAAATTGGACTTGGGCATTCTCAGAGGTGGTGTCCCTGTAGGTGTGGACTCAGCACTTTCCGTGCTGGTGATGGCTCCCTGATGATGGCGCTTCCACACCTGGATCCTTGGTGCTCAGCCATAAGTCTCACACAGACGAAAGTTTCTTTGTGTGTGCGTGTGTGTGTGTGTGTGTGTGTGTGTGTGTGTGTGTGTCAGGGTAGTTGTGTTTTATTTCAATGTATGAAGCACTTTATGTTACGATTTTTTGTATGAAAAGTGCTACAAATAAAGCTCTGACTGATTGATTGATAGTTTCCTATTCTTTTCTACCAATGCCAGTGCTTTTTTTCTTGGGTCTTTTCTCCTCTCCTTGCATTTTTTTCTGCATTATAACATATTACACATATTACCAATACATACTGTGTCAGCTGATCCATCTGTCCGTACCTCCCTGCCTACATCCCACCCTACACTGCAAGATAGGGCTTTGGTAGAGGTATGTGCTCATAGATCAGCTCCAAAATCTACTGGGTTCTTCTGCACTCCAAAGACAATCTCTGGTGAAAATTTCAGCAAAATCTATCCAGAAGTTTTTGTGTAATCCTGCTAAAGCACTGTGAGAAGACTGAGCCTTGGTGGAGGTATACACTCATGGATCATCTCCAAAATGTAACGGATTTGTGTGTAGGCCAAGGGCCACCTCTGGTGTAAATTTCATCCAAATCCATCCTGTAGTTTTGGAGTATTGTTGCTAACACTCTGTGAGAAGATAAGAACCTTGGTGGAGGTATGCATTCTCAGATCACCACCAAAATGTAATGGGTTCCTCTTTAGCCCAAGAAGCACATCTGGTGAAAATTTCATCCAGATCAATCCAGTAGTTTCCTGCTGCACAAATACAAACAAAGCCCTTAGTGGAGGTATGCACTCTCATATCATTACCAAAATCTAATCATCTGCTCCCCGTGGCATTACACTCCTTTCCTGAAAATGTCTTCAAAATCCATTCATAACTTTTTGAGTAATGTTGCTAACAGACAGACAAACCAACCAACCAACCAAGCAACCAACAAACAAACCAACGCCAGCAAAAACATTACGTCCTCCTCTGGTGGAGGTAATAATTAAAGCTTGAGGGAAGATGATGTAGAAAAGAGAAAATATTGTGGTTCCGTGAAGGAAAAGTGTTTTTTAAATGTATACTGATATTTTTGGTAGCTTTATTGTGTTTCCATCCTTAAAAAACGAAAACTATCCACTTCCACTGAGCTCAAAGACATTTTTTTTTTTGTTATCCAGTCTGTTCGCAAATATATTGTTTAGGATACACTTAAGTATAGTAAGTTTTTTTTTTCGTCTCTATCATTTAGTGAGAAAGTTCTTCACCCTGATGTTTTTATTTATGCATTTTTTGGTATTTGTACGATACTCTCCTATAATGTATGTAACTGATACACTAGTTTATCATTTTTTGTAAATTCTGACAACAATTGTGACATCTTCTCCCAACAAGTATGATCAAACTGTTACTTAAATAAAATAGTACGCCTGCAATACAGTATGTATTTCTTACATTGTTCATTGTTTTCATGCCATTTTATCAAGACATCATTCACAACTTATAAAATACCTATAAATCATTTAACAGTTAGATTTGTGGAGCCCATCCCCGGGAAAGTGGGAGTAAAATCCTAGCTTGACACTCCTGACCCAGGAAAAGTGTGACATTTTGCATGAGTTTATGACTATATAGAGCCTTTCCCTGTTCCCGTCACTATGTCTGCTGCTACTGTTGCCTCCTTAACAATAAATGATCGTGCCCTCAGTGGAAAGTATTTTTTTTGGTAATTAAAAAGAACTGTTTTTCTGGCTAGCTTCAGTTAATGCCTACAATTCAGATGGCGTGTGGTGATGCACAGCACTGATATGTTTCTTTCTGGGCATGTATTCTTCATACCCTTATCCAAATTAGAAGGCACAAGCCTTCCAGTGTCCCACTGTTGGACTAAAGAGCAAAAGTCAATTCAAATCCTCCTTTGTGGAATGCTGCACTCTCCGCCCACTCTGAGCTCCTTAATCTGCATCAAGACAGTCCACTTTCAAACTGACATCTGCAAACATGTTGCCTGCGATGAGAATTACCACTCAAAGCTTATGAGTTACAAAGAATCCCATTTCCCCAGTTCATGTAAATGAGACACAGGCTCCTCTTCCAGCCTGAAAGGCCTTATTGTCAGTTGATAGCTATCATATTTTCTGCTGTGTTTCAGCAAGTTATGACCAGAAAAGGCTGGTGGTCATAGGATTTCTTCTTCTTCTTCTTCTTCTTCCACTTTCTACCGCTTTTCCAGAGGTCTGGGACACAGAGGCACTAGTTCAAGCAGAGAAGCCCAGACTTCCCTCTCCCCAGCCACCTGTTCCAGGTCTTCAGAAAAGACACCAAAATGTTCCCAGGCCAGCTGGGGGACGTAGTCTCTCCAGCGTGCCCTGGGTCTGCCTTTGGGGTTCCCCCCCCCTTCCCCCATGGATCGCCACATTATTGTGGTGGGGGGTTTGCATGCCCTAGTGATCCCAGGAGCTATGTTATCTGCGGCACTTTGCCTCTGGTAGGGTCCTCCAAGACAAACTGGTCCTGGGTGAAGGGCCAGACTAAGAGCGATCCAACAGACTCCCATGATGAATGAAAAATTAAGGATTCAGTGTACACTGCCCAGTACGGGGTTACCCGGGCCCCACCCTGGACTCAGGCCTGGGGAAGGGGCTCAATGGCAAGCATCTGGTGGCCGGGTTTCTGCCCATGGGACCTGGCCAGGCTCAGCCTGAAGGAGTTACATGGGTCTGCCCTCCAGTGGGCTCACCAGCTACAGGAGGAACCATGTCCTGTGCTGTGTGGATCAGGTGGCAGTCGAAGGCAGAGAGCTTGTCTGTCTGATCCCCGGCTTTCTAAACTGTTTGATCTAAACTTATAATAAAAAATCCTGTTTTGACCTGCATGACTAGAGATTGTGATTGGCTGACTTCACCACTTTGGTCCCAGCTTGGCCTCAACAGTTGTGAAGTGGATTGGAATAAAATATTGGTTGACATAGCTGAAATTTTAAAAATGATTTTTTTTCACTGTTCAAAGCAAAAATAGATGTCAGGTATATTGAACCTTGTTGAAACTGACTAGTACAAACGTGGGGATAAAATTCTCGATGAGAGCTGCAGATTTTGAAAATTATGTAATTATAGACTAAAAATAGGTGCAGCAGTTTGACAGCCTGAATACTTTTGTGCAAGTTCCTATGGTATTTTACAACTGAAGTGAAGGTTTAATGTATTATTGTATCAGTCAAACATTATAAGTTGAGCTCCTTGGCATTCTTTACAGTTTATTATTACAATGAAAAGAATATTGGTGAATAAGGAGCCATCCATCAATCAGTTTATCCATCTTGATGTCATAATGAACAACCATTATTGCATTTATTTTGGTATTGATTTTGTTGGATTTTCATATTTTGCATTAACTCATATGAGGATTGATGTTGACCATTTTAAAATTGATTCTCTCCTTCTGGAATATTCTGTGCTTTTCCATTTGTTTGAATATAAAATATGTAAGGTATTTTTCATCATTTCACAAAATGTAAAAATAAAGTTGTATTTAAATTAATGCTGGGAATCAATTAAAAAAGTTTAACAAATTAATCACACCTGTGTTTTATAATTTATCAGGATTCAGGATTAAAAAGTTTTGATTAAGTTATTAGTCAATTGTGATTAATTGCAAACATTACAATGAAAGTACAGGAAAAAGTAGTATTTTCAGGCAAATTTTTAATTACTTATTAATTGTAACAGCTTAGTTTTTAACAGAACACCAACGGAGTTTCAAACAGTTTCATTTAACAGTTCTGATTTGTGCAAACTTTGCAAATGTGAAGCCTGAAAAACTCTTTTACATTGAGCCAGCTGGTGAAGTAAAATGTTACAAGGCCAGAAATATAATAATTACAGAATTAAATCAATACCTAGTGGAGAGCACTTCCACATTTTTTTTTTTAATTTTTTTTTTTGTTACTTATTTGTACCCGTAGGTAGATTTGGTTTGCAGTCTGGTGACAAGCCACCGGCTGCTGGTGGCTTGACAGAATTACAAATAAACTGATGGCTAATGTGGCGTTGCTAACTATACAGACTACTCTATAATATTTTGTTTATTAAAGGGGTCATTGACTGAAATATGGTGTGGTTGTAGGTTTTAACTGTCTGATAATGTGCCTATTGGTCTCTTAACCCTTTGAGTGTGAGAATTTGCGTGCCCCTAGTGGCAGAGTGCGGCACTGCGCCTGCCTTCTCACTCTGACTTTGTCAAAAGTAAGTGAGAAATTTCTGGGTTTTTTTAAATGTACTGATTTCTTGTTCATATACTTTGAAGATAAGATGATGAGGTACCTCTGTACAAAAAACGGTGTCAAAAGACTGAACCATTTTTGTGTAAATACGTCCAAAGTCAAGTTTTGACTGAGTTATGGAATTTAAAGAGGTGCCACAACATTATGCAAATTAGATGCGTAAATTTATTCCTGTCTGAAACTTTGGATCATATTTTACATCTTTCTAAATGACAGTAAGCCATTATCTCTTACCACTTTAAAGTTATAGCCTTGGAAATCTGAACTATTTTATTGACAAAAAATATTTACCACTCTTGACCACTAAGGGGTATGTCGCAGTTTGGCAACATTCACACTCATAGCGTTAATTATCAAAAAATTTTGAAACAGTCAGTTCTCTTAACCCCCCCCCCCCCACACACACACACACACACACACACACACACAAACTTTTATCTCATTTTTCTCTCCCAGAAATGCCAGAAACATTTTTGTCTCTTGCGGGTAAATCGTATATGTTGTGGTGGACACTAGACACAACGGGTGGACATTCTCTCACACCCAGAAGCAGGAAGAGGGACAGAACAATGGACTGAAGGGGGTAGCCCCCAGAGGGGTAACTAGACCAGACTATGAGGTGCCTTCGCCCCCTGCTGCTCCCAGCTGCAGCATGTAGCGCAGGGAGGCGAATGTATTATTATGTATGTAACAAGTGTTATGTTAGTGTGTCACACAATGCATTTGTACACACACACGCATAATGCACCAGCCCAGCTCTCTATGCATGACGATTAAAGCTATATAAGTGGAATGCAGAGATACGTAGTTGGAAGGCTGTTCTACAGAGATTTGGCCCCAGCGGCCACGCTGGGGGCCACAGGCTGTACATATATGTTAGAGGGTCAATAAAAATCTGTGTCGACCTACGCTCATGCCATGCCTCCACATCCTTCCCTTTTACCCTCTACAATGTCAAGATTTGATGACGCCAACACAGCGCCATCCTTGAGACCCACCCACTGCTCTATTACTGGCCTGCATAGCTATCTGCCATGTACTACGAAAGGGGTGCTAAAGGTAGCCTATTAGCCTCTGAGCTATTATCCCCCAAGCTAACACCTGGTGCCAGGAGGCTTGCACCAAGTGTGGCTTATATTATTTTCTTCAGATTTTAGTCACCCTAAAAGTCATCCAGTCGACAATAGACCTCGTGTCACTCTGGCCCATCCCCCAATAATTTCTCTCCGATTCCACAGCAAATAACCAGCACATCAGTTACTACAACCAACCTGGCCTGGGACCCAAGGGTGCTGGCCGAAGGCTGCTGGCTCTCACAGCCAACTCCCCCACAGTCCTCTGGGGCTCCACGTGACTCTGCTCCACTTCCGTGGGCAGTGTAGGGGAGCTGCCTCATGATGGGGCATCCCCCAGCTGACCGTCGGAGGGGAGCGGGGTCCAACAAAGCGGGACACAGCCCTTTGCGATCCCATGGCTGGCTCAGCCAGCAGCCTCAGGTCCTGGGCCAGGTTGGTTGCAGCGATTGAGGGGCAGCCTGGCATGCAGTGCTAGCGATTTGTTGTAGAATCATGGCAAAATTATTGGGAGATGAGCCGAAGTGACTCTAGATACACCATTGACTGTGGATCAGTGAATCAGCGCAGCACATCTGAGCTACAGTAGAAGGAGGCTAAAAGCTAAAAGCCAGATGCTAATCAGCAAATGGCTAACTGATATAAGAGGGAAGGCGGAGTTGAATAGGTGAAGGATGTTTCTTAAAGTGATAGGTTTTAAATCAAAAAAGACAGCAAAAATACAAAACAAATTTGCTTCAGTAATTAAAAAAAAATTAAAGGAAATGTGAAAATACATCACAAACATTTCATTAAGACGTGTGACCTGTTAAAATATTGAAAAAGTGCAACCAATGACCCCTTTAACGTTTCCTAAATTTACTAATCGAGTGGGAGATATTCAAAAAACTACTCATCCATCCATCCATCCATCCATCTGTTTTCTATTGCTTTTCCGGAAGTCCGGGTCGCGGAGGCAGCAGCTCAAGCAGAGAAGCCCAGACATCCCTCTCCCCGGCCACCTGCTCCAGGTCTTCAGAGAGGATACCAAGATATTCCCAGGCCAGCTGGGAGATATAGTCTCTCCAACGTGTCCTGGGTCTGTCCCGGGGTCTCCTCCCAGTGGGACATGTCCGAAACACCTCAAATGGGAGGCGTCCAGGAGATATCCTGATCAGATACCCAAACCACCTCAACTGACTTTTTTCAATGTAGAGGAGCAGCGATTCTACTCTGAGCTTCAAGCTCATTTTAGCCGCTTGCATCCGCAATCTCATTCTTTTGGTCATTACCCAAAGCTCATGACCATAGGTGAAGGTAGGAATGTAGATTGACTGATAAATCGACAGCTTTGCTTTGGAGCTCAGCTCCCTCTTTACCACAACAGACCGGTACAACATCTGCATCACTGCAGATGCTGCTCCAATCCGTCTGTCAATCTCTCGCTTCATTCTCCCCTCACTCATGAATGAGACCCGAGATACTTAAACTCCCCCGTTTGGGGCAGGAGATTGTCCCCAAAACAGACAGGACAATCCACCCTTTTCTGGCTGAGGACCATGGACTCAGACTTGGAGGTGCTGATTCTCATCCCAGCTGCTTCACACTCGTTCACACGTACCAGCAAGACCTGTAGGTCATTGCTCGATGAAGCCAACAGGACAACATCATCTGCAAACAGCAGATGAGATCCTGTGGTCACCGAACATGTGTAGCGATATGTGATTTATAATTATGATCAGGTATAAAGATTATTTAAGTATCGGGACCTGAGATTTACTCCAGGTCCACACGCAGGAAAAGTTTATAGTAAACACTCATCGGGGCACCAACTCACCTCTTTAGTGAGCACTTTTAGTCATTAATTTCACTTTATACCAGTTTAATCACTCAATAAATTAATTAATAATCAGTCTCAAAATTTTAGTGAATTCGATACTGGGGCTTTGAAACCAGACTCAGAATGAAATAAATTCCCAACAACTTCTCTCAATTTCACATATTTATTAAATGAAATGATGATTAAAGGACATTGAAATGATTTGCATTAACCATTAAATTAAACTTGTAAATGATAGAGTAACAATGTGAACATTTGCAGAACCAGGGTGAAAATGTAAGCTGAATTTAGATCAGTTTGAAGTTAATGGATTATGGAAAACTGAGCGCGAATTTATGGGGAAAATTAAACTGATTATATGGAAAATTCTGGATTACGCTTAAGAAAATGAAAATGGAATTTTAATGAAAAAGAAGAGTTATATTAATTGCTCTTTAATTTTGTATCTGATCAGATACTGAATTATTCTCAAATCTCAGACGTTTTATTCAGCAGATGAATAAAGAATGCAGCTCACGTGACCTTGCTTGGTGGAGATCCTTCGTCGTAATCTCCTCGAAGTTTTAATTGTGGATGGCACCCAAAACCAGAATATCTTGCCAGCAGACAAGGTACGGCAGCTTTCCAGTCTGTTGTCACAAGATGAGATTTTGAATGTATCGATCACAGGTGGGCTGAGGTACAGCGAAGATGACAACGGTGTTTTCTTCAGGCAGTGTAGTGTGGCGAGCTGCATCGAGGGTGTCATGGGTCAGATGCTTCCCAAGGGAATTTGAGAATAATTGCAAAATCTGATCCCAATACGAAATTCAAAGATTCTTCCGACTTCGTGGAGATGGTCACTCAAAGATCTTAAAGGAAAATATATAAATAAAAAAAAATGGAACGGTGAGTTTAAATATTTAACAGGGAAAAAGGTATAAAAAAAAATAAACGTCTATGAACGGGAGTTTGACTCTGAATTAGGATTTGAGCTCAGGAAAGAAAAGAATTAATTCCTAGATGTTTAAAGAAAAACATTAAAATACACAGAAGTTTACACAAACGCAATATTTCATATTCTCTGCTCTGAGGTGATCGTAGAAAAAGCATGTGCAAGAAGTCTCCTTTGTTCTGTGGCAGTGAAGTGATCTCTTTGTTCTCCTGTGGTGCTCTGCCGTGAAGTGAAGAGAAGGAGAAGAAGAAGAAAAGAGAGCTGAAAAAAGGTTGTCTCTCCTTTTTATGTGCGGACAACTTTCGCGGGCTTCCGGGGATTGGCAGGAGCCCCAGCCAATAGTTTTCCTTTGTGGGTGGGTTTTATGAACTTTAGTCCAATGAACAGGCTTTTGTCTGTAAGGAACCAATGGAATGAAAGAGCTGGAGCCCAGCGTAGGCTGGGTGGTGATTGGCTGATACCGGTCCTCACAGGATGACACACAATTTTAATACACTCGGGATTCCTTAACCTACTTATGTATAAAGTCTAAGCTAGCTCTAGTGATTCATGCAACTTTATAACTAGTGCTTTTAAATTAACATGCATGAATAAACATTCATTGAAACATTTTAACATGTACATATTTAAAATCAAAGATTAATACTGTATATATTTCAAACCCACTGGTTGTCCACAGAATATCAAAGTCCCACCGAGGCAGTGATCTTCAGCAAATGGTGTCCTTAGAATTGTCCTGAGAAATGAAACTTGAAGAGTTAATTTCAGTTCAAAACTTGTACAGTCAGAGTGAGCGTCTACTCCATAGACTTTCTCCAAGTCCACAAAACACATGGGGACTGGTTGGGCTAGCTGCCTCGAACCCTGAAGGATTCTCGACAGGGTAAAGAGTTGTTCCGATGTGCCACGGCCAGGACGAAAACCACATTGCTCCTCCTGAATCCGAGGTTCGACCAACAGACGGACTCTCTTCTCCAGTACCGTGGCATAGAACTTCCCAGGGAGGGTGACGAGTGTGAACCCTCTAAAGTTGGAACACACCCTCCAGTCCCCCTTCTTGAAGAGAGGAACCACCACCCCGGTTTGCCATGCCAAAGGTACTGTCCCTGACTTCCACACAATGTTGCAAAGGTGTGTCAACCATGACAGCCCTTTTTTTAACCACTTCAGCAACCTCAGCCCCTGTGATGGGTGAGTCGTCCCCTTCATCCTCAAGCTCTGCTTCCTCTGTGGAAGGCGTGCCAGTGGGATTGAGGAGATCCTGAAAGTATTCCTTCCACCGCCCGACGATATCCCCAGTCAAAGTCAGTAGCGCCCCATCCGCACCATACACAGTGTGGACTGGGAGGTGTTTCCCCCTCCTGATTCGCTGGACAGTTGGTCAGAATCTCTTCGAGGCCAACCGAAAGTCTTATTACATGGTCTCACTGAACTCCTCCCACACCCGTTTTTGCTTTCGCAACCACCAGACCCACACTCCGCTTGGCCTGTCGGTACACCTCAGCTGCTTCAGGGGTCCCACAAGCCAACCAAGCTTGATAGGACTCCTTCTTCAGCATGATTGCTCCCCTCACCACTGGTGTCCACCACTTGGTTTGGAGGTTGCCACCACGAGATGCACCAACAACCTTTCGGCCACAGCTTCAACAATGGAGGTGGAGAACATAGCCCATTCAGACTCCATGTCTCCAGACTCCCTCGGAATGTGATCAAAGTTCTTCCGGAAGTGGCCGTTGAAGACGTCTTAGACAGGGGCCCCAGCCATATGTTCCCAGCACACCCTCACTATACATTTGTGTCTACCGGGTCTGAATGGCATCCTCCCCTGCCATTGGATCCAACTCACCACCAGGTGGTAATCAGTTGACAGCTTTGATCCCCTCTTTACCCGAGTATTCAAGAAATATGGTCGCAGGTCTGATGGCACGAAAACAAAATCAATCATCAACCTATGACCTTGGGTGTCCTGGTGCCAGGTGCACATATGGACACCCTTATGCTTGAACATGGTGTTCGTTATGGACAAACTGTGGATGGGACAGAAGTCCAATAACTGAAAACCACTCGGGTTCAGATTGGGCAGGCTGTTCCTCCCAATCACACCCCTCCAGGTTTCGCTGTTGTTGCTCACATGTGCATTGAAGTCTCCCAGTAGGACAATTGAGACTCCAAGAAGAGCACTCTCCAGCACCCCAACCAGAGACTCCCAAAAGGCTGGGTACTCTGAACCATCATTTGGTGCATGGGCACAAATCATGGTCAGGACCTGTTTCCCAACCCGAAGACACAGGGAAACAACCCTTCCATCCACTGGAGTAAAATCCAATGTGGAGGCAGCAAGGTGGTGGTGGGGGGGGTACAAGAATACCCACCCCTGCTCGCCGCCTCTCACCCGGGGCAACTCCAGAGTAGGCCAAGCTTCAGCCCTTCTCCATAAAATGGGTTCCAGAACCAGAGCTGTGGATTGAGGTGAGCCTGTCTATATGTAGCCAGTATCTCTCAACTTTGTGCACCAGCTCAGGTTCCTTCCCCACCAGAGAGGTGACATTCCACATCCCAAAAGCCAGTTTAGGAAGCCAGCCAAGGTCTCTGCCTTTGCCCACTACCTGATCCACACAGCACCGGACCCCCATGGTCCCTCCTGCAGGTGGTGAGCCCACTGGAGGATGCACCCATGTAGCTCCTTCAGGCTGAGCCTGGCCGGGTCCCATGGGCAGAAACCTGGCCACCAGACGCTTGCCATCAAGCCCATCCCACAGGCCTGGCTCTGGAGTGGGGCCTCGGTAACCCCATACTGGGTGGGGTACAATGAATCCTCAAGTTTATATTCATCATGAGAGTCTGTTGGATCGTTCTTAGTCTGGCCCTTCACCCAGGACCAGTTTATCTTGGGTGACCCAACCAGAGGCAAACTGCATACATCACTCCTGGGATCACTAGGGCATACAAGCCCCCCACCGCGATAAGGTGATGATCCATGAGGGGCTTAACCACTCGTGGCCAAGTGATTCCGATGTGCTAATAATATAAAATGATAAACTTTAAACGTCTTACTTAAATTGCTCAGAACCGGTCCATTCCACTGTGACTGTATGGTGATGCTAGCACTTGCTGTTAACTTCCAGGAACTATTTTATGCTCCAGGATTCACCACTGATGTAAAAAAAAGTGTTTCATTAGAGTGAGCTGAGTTGATGCCATTTTGTCTTTCTCTAGCACTTTATCCACACCCACAGGCAGTCCAAAAAGTGAATATTTGCCAGCAGAAAAGAGGGAATAGTTGGTCTGCTGTAGCTAGCCTCGTGCTAACTTCTGTTTAGCCAACTGAGCTCACTTATGATTTATTCCCTACGCTCACTTGTTTCACTGTCTAATTAAATGTAATCTATGGTCCAAATGCCCATACAGTATGACAGCAATACTCCAGCAAACTGTTTTGCTGAGGAGTTTGTGCACTTCACACAACTCTAATATATGCTACATTAAAGACTATCCAGGTGGGCACTAAGTCCAGGCTGTGAGTTCTGCATTACAGGAAGTGCTGTGGGGGTGTTAATTTTGTTTAATTCATTAATTGGACTACTGTAATTAATTGTGTGGATACATTAATATTTAAAAAAGCAGCACTAATTTGAATACTTATTAATGATACCTTAATTTTTTAAATGTTTTTTCTTGTTTTAAAGAGAAATTGTGCTTCCCAGCACCATTATTTGGAGTCAAGGGTTTGCATCTCTTTGGCTATTGATCATTTATATAATAAAACCTTTTTAAACTTTAACATGTTTGTTAGAGATAGGTGTGAGAGGACGCTATTTAGTATGGGGCTTTCATGGAGTTATTTTTTTTAAAGCCTGCTGATAAAAATAAAAAGAAGATTCACAGTCAGAGAAATGTTTAAAGACAGCAATTAGCCTATTAAATACTACATCTGAAATTAGGTGGTTACTAATAGCGCAAAACCTACAGAAGGCTTTCAGTGCTCATCACACCTCACACCCCACGCTTCACTTTTCACACGTTTCAATCTTCATAATGATCACACTTCTGCGATCAGTGTGACAGCTCAGCCCTCTCTGTCCAGGGTGTTGGTGTGCATTCATTTACACACAATTTTCCATCATGTTGTAGGCCACTAACATTTGAAGGAAGCTATAATATCAAGTGCTTTGTCCTCAGATGGATATTTGCAGCCAGCAGCTCAGCACTCTGCAGAACATGGTTCAGTGGTGCGGACAGTGAATCATCATCGTCACTCATTTCCATAAACTCTGATGTGGCCCTCTGATAGCAGAGGCAAAAATGTGGTGTGGGAGTCTGATACCTGGAGACAAACACAGTCAGGGCTAAAGCTAACAGGAGCATGCTGGGAATTTTTTTTAGGCAGCGGGTATTTTTAGATGCAGCCTTTGGCCAATATTCATGATGTGATTCATGTTCCTATACAGCCCAACAGAAGGATGCTCTTGCTGAATATCTGCTGTGGATCATTGTGCTATTTACCCAGTATGACTAAAAAGGCTTCAGAATAATAGGAGGTGAGATCAATTTATGAAAATATCTTTAGAAGGATTGATATTTTTACCCAAGAATTGGTTGTTCTGCAGTAAACATAAGCAAATATTTTTCTGTGCTTTTGAGTGTGAATATGAGTGTCTGAAGTGGCTTTGCAAAAACTCTGAAAACCCCAACCCTGTCACTTTGCTAGGATCTGCCTCGCTTTGTAGGTCTCATTCTGTAAGCCATTCAGATTACCCTTCTGCTGTCACCTAACAGCTGTAAAGCTGGATTCATGCCGCATTTCCGCCCGGCACACACACAATGCTGTACATGCTCACTTTTTTTCATCTACCAGGCCAAGCGGTTGACGCATGCGCACAACTGTTATTTATAGTTTCGCCCCAGCCTTATGGGTAGCACAAATGCACCAACATGCCAGTTTGTTCACTGGCTATAAACACGAGAGCGACACACATTTTTTTGTAGCAACAATGGCGTTGTTTCAAGTAAAAGGAGGAATTACCGTTTTTCTCTTTGCTCAAGCTGCTGCTGCTGCAAAAGGATTCATCTATGTTTATTCTCGTCTTCCACTTCCTTGTTGTCTTCTTCATCTACTTTGTCTTTGTATGTGGTGTTGGTAGCGCCACCTTGGGAATGGGATGTTCAGTCTTGCGCATGCGCTGTCAACGTGGTTAGATTGTAGGCAGGCTGCGCGGTCATAAAATTTTGGCTGCACGCGGTCGTCCACAGAAGAGCCCTGCATACACTAGCGGACTGGAGACGATGACGTAACTTTCGTCGCACGAGGCTTCCGGTTGCGTGTATGCGGACAGCGGAAGTGCAGCTTGAATTCTACTTAACGCAATGGAATGATACCACCCCCATTTTTATCTCCACTCATTTTAATGATGGAAGGAGAAGATATCTCCCTGTGAGCTTCTAAAACCACACACCAGCAGCAAAGCTAGCCTAATTAGCTTAGTACATCAGCCAGGGTTTTTAAGGCTGCTTTTTATATACAGTATACCATGACCACTTTAATAGGTACACTTTAATATTATTGGATTGGATCCATTACCTTCAGAATTGCCTTAATTCTTCATGGTATAGATTCAACAACATGGTGTAAATGTTCCTCAGAGATATTTGCCCATACTGATATGCTAGCATCACATAATTGCTGCAGATCTGTTGGTTGCACATCCATGATGCTCCCTGCATCCATCCATTCTTCTGTGTTGTGCTATGTATGGAAATAAGCGAGCTGTGAGCCATCTTATGCAGCGCAACAACCTGTACTTTATCACAGACACAAGTGAATACATACAGCAGCCGCTGCCTGCCTGACGTCATCCCCCCCCCCCCCAGACGGCTACGGCAAGCCCCAGGGTTCAAATCCTCCCAAAGTCACACATCCCCCCCTTTCTTTTAGAAAAGTCCAAAACCATACACACAATTGAAGCCCCCCCCCCAAAAAAAAAAATTGGGGACCCGAATCACGCACTAAAATAATGAAAAACAATGTACTAAATTGGCCTAACACACTCACACAATACAACCTAAAAACAGGGCTGACGGGTGGACTACTGTACAGCCTGCACGGTGGGGTGGATTATTCTGCCACCCATAAACTAAAAAGCGTCTTTATTAAAACTAAACATATCAGCCATGCTCCTAAACTAAAACATAATAACACACAATAATAACCCCATAACATAACATGCATGCACAAAACACCAGAACTATAAATAAAGTGCTACCGGACAGTCATTTGGGTGAAAAAAAAATGGAACCTGCATGGGGGGGGGTCTAAGGCAGCCCCTCAGCAGGCGCGCCCCTGAAGACCGCAGACCCCCGTGCGATGGCCGATCTTATGGAAGGAGGAGCCTGGATCCCATACCACAATCACCGACTCCCGTCCAGCCTCACCTCTTGGAGCGTCTTCCCGGACATGCTGAAGCTGATTGGCATGCCTCGACGAGCCGTCAGACAACTCAAAGCATGCTGCGCCCAGCTTAGCCACAATGCTCAGACTCCGTCAATGTTTTGCTGGTTGTCATTTGGCCCATCCTAGCCGTGGACATCCTTCACCCCGAACCCGAACCAAGTCCATAACCTGGAGTAGAATTTTGCTCGGCCTGATGTGTTGCTGCTGAGCATGCAGTGACTCCATGCTCATTGGTCTGGCCCTGTCCTCTTCTATAAATGTCGTAGCGTTCACCATTGTAGCCGCAGACCCCCCACCCAACTGTGGCCAAGTACCGGGGGCATCTGGGGCTAGCACCTCTGTGTCACTCACCAACGCAGGCTCCTCACCGCCACGCTCTGTACCCCCCTCTCTGTCGTCTGAAGTGCTCCGCTGTGCCACGCCATGCCCTGTCTCCATGCTGCGCTCTTCGGCTGGCTTGTCATTCTCCACGGACACAGGCTCCCTCTCCTGTGGCTCCGATTCCACCGTGTTAGTTAATGGCAACTGCCCGAGTAGCTTCTGTGTTTGGCGCCCAATTAGCCCCATGGCTATCTCCTCCATTGCTGCTAGCTGATCCATTAGCTCCCCCAAGCTAGCTGCTTAGTGTCTTTTGGCGCCATTACCCTCTCAACCCACAGTTTCGTGCTACGTGTATGTTTGGCAAAGTAGCTAGCAAGCAGCTCAACAGTATCTGCATAAGACTCCGTCTCCCCTAATGTGTGGAAAATTCTCTGACCTTCTACACTGAGTTTGCGAACCAGAAGTGCTCACTTCCTTACCCCGTCGAGTCCACCCAGGCCTAACGCTGCAATGTACGTCTCAAACGCGGCCAGCCAGCAAGGCCACAGAATTGCTGGTTCTCCTGGATGCTCCAAAAATGGTTGTAGAGGTGCTCCGCACGCCTCCATGAGTTAATCCTTGATCGCCTTGATATATAAAGTGAATCCTTGATAGCACTTTAGTACAGACACAAGTGAATATATACAGTCACCACAGCCCGTCTGATGTCATCCCTCTCAGATGGCTACGGCAAGCCCCAGGATTCAGACCCTCCCAAAGTCACACATCACGTTGTTTATACCAAATTCTGACCCTACAATTCCAGTGTGGCAGTAAAAACTGACACTCAGATCATACAGTGTTTTTCTAGTCTTCTGTTGTCTAATTTGTCCAGTTGACCTTTCCTGTAATGAGTGGTGATTTGAGTTACTGTTGCCTTTCTGTCAGCTCAAGCCAGTCTAGCCATTCTCCTCTGACCTCTGGCATCAACAAGATATTTGGGCCTGCAGAACTGCTGCTCACTGGATATTTTCTCTTTTTCTGACCATTCTCTGTAAATGATGGTTGTGTGTGAAAACATCAGTACATCAGCAGTTTCTGAAATACTCAGACCAGAATATGTCATGTTCAAATTCACTTAAATCAATTTTCTTACCCAATGTGATACATTGTTTGAACTTCAGCAGCTCATCTTGATCACGTCTACATACCTAAATATATTGAGTTGTTGTCATGTGATTGGCTGACTAGATATTTGCATTAACAAGCATTTGAACAGGTGTGCCTAAAGTGGCTGATAAGTGTATATTCTATTCACCATACTAAAGCTGCTGGTTCCCAACTGGTTCATTACTCTCCACTGGATCATATATCTCATTTCCATTGGAAATTCTAGCTTATTTTGTTAGAGTCTATAGCTTAACGACCACTGGTGGTTCACCTTGACACACCTCACCCACCAAACATTTGTGATCCTAATGCTTGCTGTCATTCATTCACTAAAGCTTGTTTCTGTGCTTATTGTATCCCAGTTACTGGTCCTGCCCTCTCAACCACTGAAACCACACAACCTTGTCTCCAATTATGCTTTATTTGGGTTTTTACAATCTCACATTCTATCAATTTTACATTACTTAGCTCAGACTGTGTCAGACAACCAAAACAAGTGAAAAAAGAGAAGAACGGGTCACCGTAAAGAAGGGTGTTTAATATGGGTGGAAAATGTTCCTCCAGTATTTAAACCCTGTGGTTGTACATCACAAACATTTCATAAAGATATGAAAGAACTGTGTCATCATGTCATGGGCAGCAAGAGTGCACCCCTCCTGTCCTGTCTGACATTCATCAATTCATCACTGCACCTGAGGCAGAAGACACACCTGCCCTCGCTCATCAGCCAGTGTACTTAAGGAGGCTCCCTCAGCGCATTCAACACTGGCTCATCTGGGTATACTGCTCATCTACAGACAAGTATTATTTGACAAGCATAGACACCTTGTCTTACCTTGTTGCTCTTCTCTTCTCAGGTTGCTGCCACTGTGGAGGTGTGTCTCAAGGACTGCGCATGCTCTCCTGCCACATCTCACCATTTCCTCAGCTTCCTAGCTCCACCCAGTCAGGCACCATCAGCTCATCCCCCACACCCTACTGGTTCGTCTATTCACTGCTGGGTCCCTGCCGGTTCTCCCTGGATATCCAAGTAAGTGGCAATTTGGCTCGCCCATTTCCCCTTACTCTGTTCCTCCACTCACAGCTCTTGTCTTCTCTCCACAGGGTGGTTCCTCTGGCGAGTGACTGTTTCCCTAGCTGTGTGTTTGTTTTGCAATTTAATAAAACTTTCAAACGTGCCCCTTCATGTGGCTACTTTCCTGTGCTGTTGCATTGTGCACGTGAGCTGTCATCTTATAAACTATGACAGAACGAGCCAGCCAGGATGGTAGCTCAGCTGGTGCTGCAGCACCAGAGCTGTCTGCTTTGGATCGCTTGTTGGCGACCAAGCACCAGCTCACCATGCTGACTCAGCAAGTTTCCAACATGATGAGGCTTTGGACTAATGCGCCTCCTCAGGCTCCTCCTCCTCAGCTTGCTCCCGCACTACAGTGCGTTGTACTACCTCCATTCCCACACCTACCCTGTATGTGGGGGAGGTGGGGAAATGCAAAGGATTCCTTATTCAAGTTTGCATGTACTTGGAGCAGGCCGGAGAGGAGTATCCAGGGGACGTGGCCAAAATTCAGTTTTTCACGCTGTTGTTCAAAGAGTCCTGGATTGGGCACAGTCCAAGATCGATAACCCCGAGGGGCATCGGTATACATTTGATCAATTTGTGGAGGCTTTCTCCTTGCGCGTTTGGCCATACTGAGAGTCAGGGCAACGTCATGAGCCGTCTGATGACGTGCCGCCAGGGCACTCGGTCAGCAGCCAAGTACTCGGTGGAGTTCCGGGTTGTAGCGGCTGTTTTGGGGT
This sequence comes from Pholidichthys leucotaenia, assembly GCA_020510985.1. NCBI lineage: Eukaryota > Metazoa > Chordata > Actinopteri > Cichliformes > Pholidichthyidae > Pholidichthys > Pholidichthys leucotaenia. The sequence continues at coordinate 139,116,232 of CM035840.1, read as the reverse complement.
GGAATGAGATTGCTTTGCGCAGCACATTCCTCCACGGGTTAAACGCTCAACTCCGTGATGATCTGGCGGTTCACCCTGTCCTGGAGACTCTCGATGGCCTGATAGATCAGGCTGTAGGGTTGGACAATCGGTACCGTGAGCGCGCGAAGGAGCAAGAGTCCTCCTCTTGCCTGCGCACTGAGTGGGCGCCCGCCATGGTTACTAACACTGGCGGCACCGGCTCTCTGCCCGAGTCAATGGAGCTCTCTCAGCACTTCACCGGTGATGAGCGCCGTCTAAGGCAAAGGGCTGGCGTGTGCGCGTACTGTGGTTCATTGAACCACAGTCTGGACGAATGCTGCCAGCGGTCAAAAGACGTGGCCCGTCAGTAACTATGGGGGGTCTGGCGGGCTGGACCAAATCTACTCCCCCCGATAATTTTTTCAATTTCGGCCCTAGGGCAATTGCCAGGGGTCGAGAGGAGGACTATGGCACTGGTTGATTCGAGGTCAGAGGATAATTTCGTCTTTGCCCAGTTTGTGTGACATTCCCGCACATAAATTGGCCCACAACCAGAGAATTACCACTATATCTGGCCGGGAGGTCATGGTAGTCACCAAAAGCACGCCACCAATCTCCATCCTACTTTCCGGGAACCACCAGGAGGAACTCATGTTCCTGGTTCTTCCTATCTCATCTTCCCCGATGGTTCTTGGCTATCCATGGCTCCGGAGGCACAATCCGATTATTAATTGGGGACAGAATACTATCACCTCCTGGAGCCCCTTTTGTATGGCTAACTGCATGCGTTCAGCATAGTGTTCCCCAACTCTGTCTGTCTCCCTCCCTCCGGCCGAGCTGCCGGACCTCAGCCTCGTCCCCTGGGCATACCACAGTTTGGGGGAGGTCTTTAGCAAATCGAGGGTGTTGTTGCTACCGCCTCATCGCTCCTACGATTGCGCTATAGACCTCATCCCGGGGGCGAAGCTGCCATCCACTCGGCTATACAGCATTTCTGGTCCGGAGAGGGAGGTGATGGAGAAATATATTAAAGAATTGCTGAACACCGGCCTTATTCGGCCATCTTTGGCCCCGCTTGGGGCCAGGCTCATCTTTGTTGGGAAGAAGGATGGCTCGTTGCGCCGGTGCATCGACTACTGGGAGCTCAATGCTATTACAACCAAAAACAAATACCCTCTGCCTTTGATTAATTCCACGTTCAAGCTCCTTTAGCACTCACGGGTATTCACCAAGTTAGACTTAAGGAATGCGTACCATCTGATCCGCATTCACGAAGGCGATGAATGGAAGATGGCATTTAAAACTTACCAGGGGCAGTTCGAATGTCTCGTGATGCCATTCAGGCTCACCAACGCCCCTGCCGTCTTCCAACGGTTAATTAACAACGTCCTTTGCGACATACTTTATCAATTTGTTTTTGTCTATTTGGATGATATTTTGATTTTCTCCCACTTGCCAGAGGAACACGAAGCCCACGTCAGAGCCGTTCTGCAGCAGTTTCAGAAGAACCAGCTCTACATCAAGGCCAAGGAGTGTGAGTTCTCCACAACATCTACCACCTTCTTGGGCTTCATAGAGGCTGAAAGGAGACTGATTGCCAACCCGGCCAAGGTGAGGGCAGTGCTCGATTGGCCAACTCCCCCCTTCCGTAAGGAGCTTCAACACTTCTTCAGGTTCGCAAACTTCTATCGCAGTTTCATAAGGAACTATAGTGGGGTGGCACTGCCCTTAACGCAGCTGACCTCCATTAAGGTCCCCTTTCGCTGGGCCGAGGCAGCTGAACAGGCGTTTGTAAAATTAAAGCGCCTGTTCACAGAAACACCAAATTTTGACTCAGGTCGATAAGCAGCTCCAAGTTGTCCTCGAAGTGGACGCGTCTCATTCGGAGGTAGGCGCTGTGCTGTCGCAGCGCACCCCCCCCCCCGATCAGAAGCTCCGTCCGTGCACGTATTTCTCTCGTCGGCTTACACCGGCGGAGAGGAATTACAACGTAGGGGACAGAGAGCTGCTTGCCATTAAGTTGGCATTGGAGGAATGGAGGCATTGGCTAAAGGGAGCTATTCACCCCATCGCTGTGTGGACCGATCACAAAAACCTTGAATATTTGCGATTGGTCCGCCGACTTAATGGCAGACGGGCTCGTTGGGCCCTGTTTTTTCAGAGGTTCAACTCTTCCATCACGTACCGGCCTGGCGCTCGGAACACCAAACCAGACACGCTATCGCACCAGTTTGATTCCAAGGAGGTAGCGCCCCCTTCCCCCCCAAACTATCATACCGCCTTTGCGCGTCCTTAGAGCTCTTACTTGGGATATCGAGCGGAGGGTCTGCCAGGCCCAGTTCCAGGAGCCTGTGCCAGTCGGGTGCCCCCGGAACCATCTGTACGTCCCGGCCGCCCTCCGCAGCGATGTCGTCCAGTGGGGTCACACCAGTCGCTTCGCCTGCCATCCCTGTATTGTTTGAACTGTGGACTTCGTCCGGCAAGCTTTCTGGTGGCCCACGCTGCGGCGGAATGTACGGGAGTATGTCAAAGCATGTCAGACCTACGTCCGGGCAAAATCGGACTCCTCTCCCCCGTCTGGTATCCTCCTTCCCCTCCCCACCCCTGGTCATCCTTGGTCCCACATTGCTGTGGATTTCGTCAATGGACTCCCCCTCTCCCGTGGCAAGATGGTGATTCTCACCATCGTGGATCGCTTCTCCAAGGCAGTGCATCTGGTTGCCCTTCTGAAGCTCCCCTCAGCCTTGGAGACGGCGGTCATGCTCACCGACCTCGTGATTCGGATCCACGGTATCCCTTTGGACATCGTGTCTGACCGGGGCCCTCAATTCACGTCCCAGGTCTGGAGGGCCTTTTGCCGGACTTTGGGAACTATGGTGAGCCTCTCATCTGGTAATCACCCACAGAACAATGGGCAGGCAGAGCACGCCAACCAGTCCTTGGAGGCTGCCCTGAGGTGTGCAGCAGCCGATAACCCCTCATCTTGGAGCACGCACCTGACCTGGGTGGAGTATTCAATGAACTTAGCCTTCTCCACTGCCACTGGACTCACCCCGTTTGAGGCGTCGCTGGGGTACACGCCGCCACTTCTGCCCATGGCCAAGAGGAAGGTAGCGGTTCCATCCGTGGGAGTCCATGCTCGTTGCTGCCAGCGCATCTGGATGTCTATCCAGGCCGCCCTGGCCCGCACCACGGGACGCACCCAGGCTGCTGCTGACAGGAAGCGGGTCCCTGCCCCCAAGTATGTTGTCGGTCAGCAGGTCTGGCTGGCAGCGAGCCAGATTCCTCTTCATGAGAAATCCAAGAAGCCCCCCCCACACACACACTTACACACACTTCCTGAGTGGATATACCATCTCACGGGTGGTAGTAAACGACCCGTCGGTCCAGCTGAAGTTGCCACCGACCCTGCAGGTGAACTCTACATTTCACATCGCCCACATCAAGCCCCTCTCGGCCAGTCCCCTCTGCCCCCCCCCCGAAGCTGCCTCCTCCTCCCCGGATCATCGACAGCCACCCTGCCTACACTGTTCATTGTATCCTGGATGTTCGCCGTCGGGGCCTGGACCTTCAGTATTTGGTGGACTGGGAGGGCTATGGCCCGGAGGAGAGTTACTGGGTTCCCACGTCTCGGATTCTGGATAAAGAGATGCTCCGGGCCTATCACTGAGCTCACCCGGAAAAGCCCTCTGGACCACCAGGAGGCGCTCCTAGAAGGGGGGGCCCTGTCATGGGCAGCGAGAGCACACCCTTCCCGTCCTGTCTCACATTCATCAATTCATCACTACACCTGAGGCAGAAGACACGCCTGCCCTTGCTCATCAGCGTACTTAAGGGGGCTCCCTCCGTGTATTCACTGCTGGCTCATCTGGGTATACTGCCCATCTACAGACAAGCAAGCATTATTTGACAAACATAGACACGTTATCTTACCTTGTTGCTCTTCTCTCCTCAGGTTGCTGCCACCGTGCAGATGTGTCTCCAGGACTGCGCGCGCTCTCCTGCTACATCTCACCATTTCCTCAGCTTCCTATCTCCACCCGGTCAGGCACCATCAGCTTATCCCCCACACTCTACTGGTTTGTCTATTCACCGCTGGGTCCCTGTCAGTTCTCCCTGGATATCCAAGTAAGTGGCAATTTGGCTTGCCCATTTCCTCTTACTCTGTTCCTCCACTCACAGCTCTTGTCTTCTCTCCACAGGGTGGTTCCTCTGGCGAGTGACTGTTTCCCTAGCTGTGCGTTTGTTTTGCAATTTAATAAAACTTTCAAACGTGCCCCTTCATGTGGTTACTTTCCTGTGCTGTTGCATTGTGCACGTGAGCTGTCAGCTTATAAACCATGACACATCATGTGGAAACCGGGCATAAAATGACCCCTATAAGACAGTAGAAGCGCACACTAACAATATGCATGGTGTTAGATTTATTATCAAAGACAAGTTTAATGTAAAATGTAATGCAATAAGTTCACAATGGGTGTTTTAAAACTTACATTATAATAATTTTAAAAAGCAAAAGCTACAGCTTGACATCTGACAATTATGGCTAATTATAAAGTAAGAAATATTACAGTTTGCTAAGTGATGTTTTGGCAACAGTGCTATTGAAGGAGGGTTAATTTAACCCAGACCAGTTAAAGTGAGACTGTGCTGATTTGTTAGCCATTGTTGTCTGACTCTTATCTTCCTTTGTTTATCCTTAATGAGTTAGAGGCATGAAGCACAATTACAATGTTTAAATAAAACATTATTATTGTCCAAATGCCTTATCAGACCTTTCTGGGTGGGCTCAGGAAGTGCCAGGAAGTTATGTTGGAAGAGAAACAATGAGTAGGTCACCCAGGAGAAACTACTGATGTAATGAACTTCAAATAGAGAACTAGATGCCAGTTAATTTGTGGGAAAAAAAGAATTACCACCTTGTTAATATACTTGATGATTGATGATATATTTGATGATTGCTGGAAAAAAAGAAATAAAAAAGGAAGTTTGTGATTGAAGCATAATTTCTCTGGTTCACATCAGGTAGCTCATTAAAGATCATGATAATTTTATTTTGGGCCTGGTTTGCCTCAAATTTGCCTTGGAGTCTCGCTGATACCTGCTTCCAAAGGAAAACTTCCAATAGTTAATGAGTGAGCCGACCAGGAAGTGTCACATCCTGAATGTTGCATACTCACCTCCAGGTCACACTGGCCCTAGGTATTAGTCTCTAAGCCCTTAGAAATGAGGGCTAATGTTGTTACTAGGTAGGCGCTTTTGAGTGATCTTTGAGGGAAAAAAGTATATATACAGTCATGTGAAAAAATTAGGACACCCCATTAAACATTCAGTTCTTTATTAAGAAATGTTCACATATTGATGTCTAACCTTGTTTTTATTTATCTCTGGAAAAGAAGGTGATTTAATTGCAGGTAAATATCAAAAATCAACCTTGTTTTACTCATTAAACAAAAGATATCAACAAAAATGGGTATTCTGAGGAAAAAATTAGAACACCCTACAGCCTAATAGCTAGTGTCACCCCCTTTGGCTGAAATAACTTCAGTGAGACGCTTCTTGTAACCACCTACCAGTCTCTGACATCGGTCTGAGGAAAGTTTGCCCCACTCCTCAACGCAGTATTCTTTCAGCTGTGAGATGTTTGAGGGGTTTCTTGCATGTACAGCCCATTTCAAGTCACCCCACAGCATCTCAATGGGATTAAGATCTGATGGTGAGCTGGCCAGGTCCTGCTGCAGCAAAGCATCCCCAAACCATGACACTTCCATCTCCATGTTTCACAGTTGGTATGAGGTTCTTTTCCTGGAATGCTGTATTTGGTCTACGCCAAACACATCCTCTGTTCTGGTGTCCAAATAATTCAGTTTTAGACTCATCTGTCCAAAGAACATTATTCCAGAAGTCCTGGTCTTTGTCTACGTTCTCGCTGACAAACTTCAGTCTGGCCTTCATGTTTCTCTTAGAGAGCACAGGTTTCCTCCTTGCACACCTCCCATGCATGTTAAACTTGTGCAGTCTCTTTCTAACTGTAGAGACATGCACTTTCACATTAACAGTAGCAAGAGCCTGCTGTTGGTCCCGTGATGATATTTTAGGGGTTTTGGAGACTTCTTTTAGTATCTTGCGGTCTGCTCTCAGGGTGAACTTGCTTGGACGGCCAGACCTGGGCATGTTGGCAGTTGTTTTGAATATTCTCCACTTGTAGACTGTTTTCCAGACAGTGGAATGGCTGATTTCAAATTCTTCTGAGATCTTTTTAAATCCCTTACCAGACTCGTAAGCTGCTACAATCTTCTTTCTGAAGGCCTCAGACAGCTCTTTCGAGTGAACACCATGGTGTTCACTCTCACTTCAACAGTCAGGAGCACACCAAACTAAATGCCTGAGGTTTAAATAGAACAAGCCTCCTTCAAAATGCTGAGTGATGATGTTCTAATCATGTGCACCTGATGTGATACACCTGTGTGTGATTTTAGCCATTTTAAGTGGGAATAAATGTGTGGGGTGTCCTAATTTATTCCCCACCAGAAATTGCATGTTTTTAGAAGTATATTTTAAAGAAAAATTTAAAAAGTCTTTTCTTCAGTTTTAATTGTTTCGTTATACTGTATTACTTGAATCTGACAGTATTGTTAAAATTTATATTAAATATCCATTTGTCCAAATATGTAAAAAAAAAAAACCCACATACACAGGGCCGTATTACAAGGATGGAGTCAGTTGATCAGTTGTCACTGATGCACAACACGTTTATGGGCGTGTCCAAGTTAATTTCCTTATCACAACGGCGTAAAAACGAAATTTCCTCCGGCACATGACACAAAGAGGCCGGTCTAATTATTCAGAGGTGTGTTTTGGATAATCCAATCCAAAGTGCTCCTTCCCATCCCTTTAAAGCAAAGGGCACATTATCTAAAGTGATTTGTGATCATGACGATTTAAGAAGGGTTTTGCGCTGACCAAAACCCGTGTGTGTGAGCCAAAATGCATGCAATTGTAATGCTGCTTGGTAATAAGGAAGACATCAATCACAGTTGATGCCCAGTTAGTTATGTTAAAAAGAATAAACGGTGAACAATGGGCTGAAAAATCAGCTGAATGCACACGGATAGTCATCCGCACACTTTTCTGACACTTTCCACTGTGCGCCAGTGTTTTTCTGTCAGCCCATTGTCGGTGTTTTACACCTTGCATCACACCATCAAATTACTAGTAGACAGTGTGCCCGCTATGCGCTCAGAGGAGGCGCTTCATTTCAAAAAGGTGTGGTGGCGCACAATCTAATGTGCATCACTATTATAGTGCATTCCATGAGAATCCACTTTTGTTCAGGAAAAAGGAGGTCTACCGTCAGAAGTGCATTGTTTAACGATATTTCAGTGATGTGTTTTGACATCGTGCCGCTCCGGAGCTCGGCAAATGGCATGCAGTGGGATCTTGTAACAGTCATAATCATTCTGATTTTATGATGATCACACACTATTTTTTTATTCCATCCACACTTTCATTTTAATTGCAGACTTACTGTTGCAGTCTAAATTAGGCATTGTGGAGAGAGGAATAACCAGGCCGAGCATTCAGAGCAGAGGAAACTTTATTCTTCTCCCTCTCACATCCACCAGAATCAAAAGCCTTAAAATCTCAGGTTGCAGGCACTCTCTTTAATAACACAACACTCCTCCGCTACCTGAGGTGCTGTATTAACATAAAGTGTCAATCCCCCCTGACAATTCCCCTTGTCCCCCAGCACCTTTGATCCGCCATGCCCTTCAGTCTGAGGGAAAACTACTGAGTGGGTCCCCCACACCGCCCCCCCAGACTCTCAGACTGACCCTTAACCCTCATGTCCTTTGGGCTTCAGCCTCCGTCCATAGCTGCTGTAACGTGGGGTCTTCGGCTCCGAGGCGCTGCCGTGCCGGTGGGGGGTTCCTGGGGGTGTGTCCATCTGTGGGAGAACAATGGGGGGGCACCTTCAGCATGCTCGTGTGACTGATCTGACGAGTCATTTACCTGGGGCGTTCTCAGTGGGGGTCTTCCGCGCCAAGGAGCTCTGGCCAACACCACCTGTTCATCTGCTAAAACAAAGGCGGGCTTAAGCCTGTCTACTGTATACAGATTGTCTCCCGGCGACCCCCCAAGTCTAACACAAAATGTTTGTCCCCGGGTTCCAGCACTCTGAACGGGCCATCGTAGGGCAGGCGCAATGGGGTCTGGTGGGCATCGGGCCTGATAAATGCGAACGATGCGCCCTTCAAGATCTTTGGCACAAAAGTGCGGGGAAAACAGTGGTGGGCCGGGCCGGGTAGCATGTCTGCCTCTGCGCCATGCCGTGAACGTGGGGACGGATCGGTGTTCGGCACGGGGTTATCCATCCATCCATCTTCTTCCGCTTAATCCTTTTCGGGCCGCGGGGGCGCTGGAGCCTATCCCAGCATCTTTGAGCGAGAGGAAGGGTACACCCTGGACAGATCGCCAGTCCATCGCAGGGCCAACACAGAGAGACAGACAACCATTCACTCTCACAGTCATACCTAAGGACAATTTAGAATCCCCAGTTTGATGCCAATTAACCTAACTTGCGTGTTTTTGGCATGTGGGAGGAAACCGGAGAAATCCCGGAGTAAACCCACGCAGACACGGGGAGAACATGCAAACTCCACACAGATCACTGTTGGTCGGGGGCTGGGATCGAACCCAGGATCCCATGGCCACCCTGCGGATGCAGTGGAAGCTAGTGGAACTGCTTCGGGCCAGCGCGTGGTGCGGTCCACCACTGTCAGGAGGTGCGTGAACCCCTGCGATGGCGGGAGGGGGCCCACAAGGTCCACGTGAACGTGGTCGAACCGCTTAGCCGGGATATGGAACGGCTCCAAAGGGGCCTTTGTGTGCCTGTGCACTTTGGCTCGTTGGCACGCTACGCAGGCTGCAGCCCACTGTTTCACCTGTTTGCGCAGGCTCGGCCAGACAAACTTCGCTCCCACCATTTTGACTGACACGCGCACTCCTGGGTGCGCCAGGGAGTGAACCGGCTCGAAAACATGGCGGCGCCAAGTGCGTGGGACCACCAGGCGTGGGCGGCCCATGAAGACGTCACAGAATGGGGGGGCCCCCAGTCCTGCAGTACTCTGCTCTCCAGCCTTAACCCTGTTGGTCCAGACTGGAGCGTGCAAACGTCCACATCGCCAATCTGCTCAGTGGCCATGGCCGTGTAATCTATCCCCACGTAGAGTGGGGCCACTAATGCACGCGAGAGGCAGTCCGCCATCACGTTGAGTTTACCGGCCACATGCTGAATGTTGGTCGTAAACTCTGAGATCGCAGCCAGCTGTCTCTACTGCCGGCCTGACCATGGTTCCGAAACCTTGGCCATCGCGTACGTTAGCGGCTTGTGGTCCACGAACACAGTGAAGGTGCGCCCTTCCAGCCAGAACTGGAAGTAGCGTATGACCAGGTGGAGAGCCAGTAACTCTCTGTCGAACGCATTGCATTTACGCTCACTGTCGTGCAGAGACCTGCTAAAAAAGGCGAGCAGCTGCCAAGAACAGGCGACGTGCTGCTCCATGACGAACCCTATGACCACGTCCGAGGCGTTGGTAGTGAGCGCTATCCGAGCCGCCGGGTCCGGGTACGCCAGCAGTGCGGCGTTCGCCAGGGCTGTTTCAACCTCGAAAAACGCCTGCTCTTGCTCAGGAGTCCAGTCGACTCTGTCTGCGGGCTTCCGTTTCTTAAGCGCGGCGTACAACAGCTGCATGAGCTGAGCTGCGTGGGGGAGGAAACGGTTGTAAAAGTTAACCATCCTCAAAAACTCCTGCAGCACCCTGACCGTCTGAGGCCGGGGAAAATCTGCCACCATGCGCACTTTGTCCGGTAAGGGTATCGCGCCCTCCGGTGAGATGCGGTGGCCCAAAAAATCAATTCCCGTCACCCTGAACTGGCACTCCGCCGGTTGATTATTAATCTGTGCTCCTCCAACCTCTGGAAAACTGTCCTGAGGTGGGCTACGTGATCGTCCTCGGACGCGCTGGCCACCAGAATGTCGTCCAGGTAGACAAACACAAACGGCAGATCGCGCAACACCGCATCCATCATGCGTTGGAATGTCTGTGCCATGCCCTTTAACCCGAAAGGCACGCGTAAAAACTCAAAAAGACCAAAAGGGGTTATTACTGCCGTTTTAGGTATGTCCTCAGCGCGCACCGGAACCTGGTGGTAACCGGGGACCAGGTCTATCTTGGAAAAAATGTGTGCCCCGGTGAGGTGAACAGAAAAATCCTGAATGTGAGGGATGGGGTAGCGGTCGTGCGCTGTGGCGTTATTTAATCTGCAGAAATCTCCGCAAGGTCGTCACGATCCCTTGGCCTTAGGAACCATATGTAGCAAGGATGCCCATGGGCTGTTTGAGCATCTGATGACGCGCTATGGCCAGTTTAGTTGTATCCAGACGGCGAGGTCGTGCGAAAATGGGCGGCCCCGTGGTGGTAATGAAGTGCTCCACCCCGTGTTTAGTGACGGTTGCCAAAAAGGTCGGGACCGTGAGTGCTGGGAACTGGGTGAATAGTGTGTGTAACTTACCCCCTGGCGCTGTGACGTTGGCTAGTGTTGTGGGCCCGGCTCCTCGAACTATACAGGGGAGAGAATCAAAAGACATTGCGTTAATCAGGCGTCTGTTAGCAACATCGACTAGTAGTCCGTGTGCACACAAAAAATCAGCGCCTAAAATGGGGAAGCTGTATGCCGCTATGACCAATGTACATTGGTATGTACGGCCGTGCAAGGATACAGTCAATGTTCTCTCACCAAAAGTCTTAATGTCTGAGCCTTTTGTGGCCATCAGTTCGGGGCCGCTAGTTCCCGCCAGCCGGTCGGCGTAGGACGGCAGGATGAGGCTCTTTTCGGAGCCGGAGTCCACGAGGAACCCTCTCCCCAAGCGTGAGTCTGTCACATAGAGCAGCTTGCTTGCTTCACCAGCGGTCACAGCTGCTACCGACTGCTGGCCCTGGCATTTCCCGAGCGCTTGAATTGGCACGGTGGCACGCATCGGTGTTCATCCTCTCCAAAACAGTGGTGGTAGAAACAGAGTGTGTCTCTCCGGTGCTTCTTGGCTTCCGCTGCAGCCACCGTCACTGGCTCCTCACCTCCGCTGGCCGTCTCGCTGGATTCCGGCGCCGCTGCGTTCACTGTGAGGGATCTGGTGGTGAGGATGATCCGATCAGCTCTAGCCCGATCTTGGGCTAGAGCCCGGTAGTTGCGCGTGGCCAGCAGCGGCGAATTGGCAAGGACTGCCCTGGCCGCTGTCGGGAGGTTCCGGAGGAAAAGGTGGGCAAAGAGGAGATGCCCGTCATCTGTGCCCATCAACGCCAACATCTTCTCCATCAATTCGACCGCTGACCCGTCTCCCAAGTTGGAGCGCGTCAGGAGCCTCTCCGCTCTCTCACAGTCCGAGAGCGTGTAGCGCCAGGTCAGCGCAGTTTTGAGAGCACCGTATTTGTCACGGGCTGGGGGCTGTTGGAGCAGGCTTGCCACCTGCTGGGTTGGGCGTGTGTCCAGTGCTGCAACCACGCAGTAGTATCTGGTGTCATCTGCCGTTGTTCGCCGGAGCGCGAACTGGGCCTCGGTGTGGAGGAACCAAGACTTCGGGTCGTGTAGCCAAAAGTCTGGGAGTTTGACCGAAACAGCGCACGCGTTGCTGGCACTTCCCGTCCGGGTCGTCTCCAGGGTGTTCGCCTCACGTTCCATTGTGCATCAAGGGTCACCAATGTGGAGAGAGGAATAACCAGGCCGAGCGTTCAGAGCAGAGGAAACTTTATTCTTCTCCCTCTCACATGTACCAGAATGCCTGCAACCAGAAACTCAGGTTGCAGGCACTCTCTTTTATAACACAACACTTCTCCGCTACCTGAGGTACTGTATTAACATATCAATCCCCCATGACAATTCCCCTTGTCCCCCAGCACCTTTGATCTGCCATGCTCTTCATTCTGAGGGAAAACTACTGAGTGGGTCCCCCACAGCATTAATGTATGGTTTTTTTTTTAGGGGAATGAAAGAATGAACAGGGAGCATGTGTGCCAGTGTGCTCCAATGTGATGCGTGGCGCACAGAAGGTGGGGGAGGGATTTTCATTTTCATCACGGGCTTATTAGGCATTAATGTGTTTATTTTTAAGGGAATAAATGAATGAACAAGGAGTGTGCAGTGTTTTACTTTTGACTAACTCCCCAGAGAGATGCGTCCACATCTGTGTTGGTCAGGCACCCCGGGCTTCCAACCCAGCAAGCATTTCGACAGCCACCCGTCAGCCCCCGGCAGAGGCTGCTGAGAGCAGGCTTGCTTCATGGTGGGGGTTGGAGGCGGCAGATCGCTTCCTTCCCTCCTGCCCAGGACAGATAGGGGGAGACCCTAGTTCGGCGAAAGCAAACAAGAGAGGGAGCACTCCATTTACCCACAGCTGGGAGTGACTTCCACGCCCTCATTAATGAAAGTTTATGATTATTTGCACAGGTATCATCCTCTTTTCTTCATGTCTGTGTTGCATCCATGTGCACATTAAACAATTCAGCTGATTTTTCAGCCCATTCTTACCCATCTATTTATTTTTAATATAACCAACTGGGCATCAACTGTGATTGTCTTCCTTATTACCAAACATCTTTACTATGGTGTACATTTTGGCTCACACACATGGGCTTTGGTCTCTTAAACCATCATGATCACAAATCACTTTAGATAATGCGCCTCTTTGTATTAAAGGGATGGGAAGGAGTGCTTTGGATTGGATTATCCAAAACACACATGATTAGACGGGCCTCTTTGCATCATGTGCCGGTGAAAGTTCATTTTTACGCTGTTGTGGTAACGAAGTGAACTTGAAAATGCCCATAAACACATTCTGCATCATCAACAATTCATCAGTCGACCCCTTCATTGCAATACGGTCCCATGACAAGATCCCTGCGCATGTCGGTTCCTGAGCTCCGGAGCTGCGCAATGTCAAAGGACGCCACTGGAAAATCATTAAACAATGCACTTCTGACGATAGACTTCCTTTTTCCTGATCAAAAGCGGATTCTGATGAAATGCACAGTGCATTATGCACAGCGCATAATGCGCATTAGATTGTGCGTACTGTTTGATGTTCTATGTACAATATGTACAATGTACATCATATGTACTATTTGATGGCGTGACACAAGGCATAAAAAACAGACAATGTGCTGACAGACAATAACAAAAACACTGGCGCATGCCAGAAGGTCTGTCTGAAAAGTGTATGAATGACCATCAAAATGTATGGATGACCATCAAAACAGGGCTCACAGGCTTTCATAGGGTGTCCTAATTTTTTCACGACTGTAAACACAGGTCCTTATCCCTTGAGGAACATGATGTTCCACAATCCTCTAACAATGTATTAAAAAGTTATTTGCTGAACTACAGTTTAAGTAGTTCCTGCATTCTGCTTTGTTTGATGCAGACCAATAATTTGACCTTTCTAAAACAGAGTAATGTCTTTTTCATGACTACAGGACCCAGTGTGATTGTTTAAGAAATAAGAATCTATTCAGTGCATCAGTTAAGGTTGCACGACTTGTTGCCAGCTGAAACATAATAATCATTGCCGTAATTATCCACTGAAAGACCATTACTTCCTTGTTTAGTTAAATCCAGGTGGTGAATTTTTGGGGTCCAAGCAGTAACATTTCTTTGTTTTAGTACATTAAATATGTTCTTGAATAAAAAAAAAATACTCTGCTGATTGTAATGATGCTGGTCATATAGTGTGATAAAAAGTCAACTAGAAAGCAATGCCAAAATCAGATATTTTCACAGAGGATGCGACAGCGAGGATATGAAAGATTTGAGAGCAATGCCACTCAAACAACACAGCCAATTCTACTTCTCCAATTCTGCAAAGTTGGGGAGGGTTTGGATAAGTTAGAGAACTGAAGGCGGTGCTTGCTTGTTTGTGATGGTATAAATCCAAGGAAATGGCATCCACATTTCTTTAAGAGTATAACTAAATAAAAACAGTATTTCTTAATAAAATAAGCTTAAATATTTAGCCCCGTTTACACTACAGGAACCAGGAACCAATTTTAGGGGAACAGGAACTTAACAGCCGGCCCTGTATCTGGCCTTCTCCCCGTCATGTCTCCATTGTTGTTGGTGTTGTAACAGTTTCAGCCCTAACGCAGTGTGGCAAAGTAAAATATGGTTAATCCTTTAGGGTAGTATCTCACAGAGCAGTGAATGTACGGGGGGGGGGGGGGCAGAACAGTTCATAGTGGTCACATTTGACTAAATGTGGTTTATGTTTCAACATAATCTCCCCTTCAGTCCACACATTTCTTCCATCAGTGTTGCAACACTTGGATCCCTGTGGTTGAAAAATAAATCACCTTTGGTCAAATTTGACCACTATGAACTTTTCAGCCCTCCCCTCGTAGACGAATGTGAAAATTTTTGGATTCGCCAACTTTTCTGAGGAACGTTCATGAACATCAGGGTTCGCCTCTGTCATTTGCAACAATTAATAATGTTTAGCAACCTTTAACAGCCATTTGCAACATTCACCCAAGTGTTTGCAAGAGTGTTTGTGAAAGTAGCTGACAAACATTAACAAATAGGGCTGTGCGATATGACGAAAATTTCATACCACGATATAAGCAATCTTATATCATGATAACAATATATATCATGATATACATTTTCTGTGAATTCTACAGCTTAGATAATCATATAAAAAGCACCATCTCTTTTTTTTTACTTTTTTACATGCACCTTTTCCCCTCATAAATTTGCAGTGTTGTTATAGTTTTTAATGCGCATTTGAGACTTAATTCTCATAAATTTGAGGTTTTTCTTCCAAATCATATCATATGAATAAAAAGTAAAGATTAATAAGTTAAATATTTCCCGAGCCAGAGGAGAACAGCAAAAAAAACAAAAAAACAAATAACATAAAAAAATGTGCTGCCATCTACAGATATAAATTAGCTGTTAGTTTAAATCAATGAAAATTTAAGTGTAGATCCAC
Source organism: Pholidichthys leucotaenia (assembly GCA_020510985.1). Taxonomy (NCBI): domain Eukaryota; kingdom Metazoa; phylum Chordata; class Actinopteri; order Cichliformes; family Pholidichthyidae; genus Pholidichthys; species Pholidichthys leucotaenia. The sequence continues at coordinate 139,101,192 of CM035840.1, read as the reverse complement.
AGCTTGATTACTGCCATTCTGGCCTGATTTAATCTGTTTGCTTCCTAGTAAAAAATATTTCAGATTGGTCATGATCTGAAAATCAAAGACACAAAAAGCAATGTAATAAAATACATCTGATGACTAACTTTATTCATTATCGCTACTTGACTTGTTAAAATTATTAGAAATTAATTAAATTACATTAAAAGTCAACATGCTCCTCCGACCCGTTTTAATTTATTTATTACTTATTTTGCTGTATGTGGCTTCATCATGCACTTTTGTAGTTTTAACATTTTTTTTCAGACAAAACTAAGAAAGTCAACAGTAATTTAAACCAAAGAAACGATGGTCTGATACACTGTAATGTTTCCTGTTAGCACAACTTAGCATTGTCATTTAGCATTTGCAATTTTATAATTAGACATGGTGTGAACATTACTTACCTCCTATTAAAACCAGGTTAGCGGACTATCCTGTATGATGCAGCATGGGCTGCACGGTGGCGCAGTGGTTAGCACTGCGGAAGCACAGTTTACCCTTGGCCGGGGGATCGTGGGGATCGTGGGATCGTGGGTTCAATCCCAGCCCCTGACCAACAGTGATCTGTGTGGAGTTTGCATGTTCTCCCCGTGTATGCGTGGGTTTACCCCGGGATTTCTCCGGTTTCCTCCCACATGCCAAAAACATGCAGGTTAGGTTAATTGGAGACTCTAAAGTGGCCCTAGGTGTGAAAGTGTGTGTGAATGGTTAAGGGATAGCGCCGTGTCGTGGCTGCTTCATCCATCCAGGTGGTGGATGACCCTCAATTTCCCCTCTGGGGATCAATAAAGTATACTAAATCTAAAATCTAAAAATGATGGAAAACAGTCCCACATCCCTGGCAAACAGGAGTAGCAGGTACAGTATTTGACCAAACCGGTAATTTGGAGTTAGACTTAGCAACTACCGGACTGAAGCCTAGCCACCCAACACACACCTGTTCTGCTAGGCGCACTGCAGGGGAGAGGCAGGGCTCTGATAAGCTTTGCTCAAGAAACGGGAGTATGTGCATTTTCGGCGGTGGCCTCCGTCGGTCTATGATGACCATGGAAGAGAATCCTAAACGTCTACTCTGCTGGAACAGGCCGATGCGCACCGGTGTTCTACCTTCCAGCGTTGGGCGTTGGTAGGATTCAAGCCTGGGCAGGAAGATATGGAGGACAAGATGTTACCCATGTAGCATGTCCCCCCTCTCCACGTCACTGATGAATCCAAAGGAACAGCAGGGCTGCTATAGTTTGGCACCAGCGCCGTCGCAGGAGCTGCCAGAGCGATGTTGAGCACAACAGAGAACTGCCTTAGGGGCTCCGACTCCAGATTTTTCCTCAGGGTTGACTCCCGAAGCCTTTCCCGTGACCGGGTGTGCCGCAAGGCAGCGGAGGTTTGAAATCAGGGTTTACCTTCCCCTAGATGGGCTACCTTCCCAGGTTGACGAGCCACCATCTACCCGAAGCATCTGGTTTTAAGGCGCCAGAGATCCGCCCTCGCCCCTTCTCCTATTAGTAAAAGCAGTTCCGCCGGGCTTAGAGACTAAACCACACGGGCAGGCTAGGAGTTGGACTTAGTTGTCAGAGGCTTTTCGAGACGCACGCCGTAAGGAGCATTTTATGAGCACTGGGAGCTTAACCCCAGTGCCGCTCCTGGCTATGACAACCTTGGAACCATGTGCATTTTAAATCATGATATAAATGATAGAGTATTCTATGAAATGATAGATGTTTTTATATCGTCATCCGATATATATCGTCATATCGCACAGCTATATTAACAACTATTAACAAATGTTAGCAACAGTGTTTATTACATGATTAGCAGCAATTTAACAACTCTTTTGCCACTGTTTGAGAACGTTTGAGACCTTTGCCAACTCCAGGTAAAATACCAGGCGAATGTCAGGCAAATCTTGGATCCAACCCAATAAAACAGGGTGCACAAATCCTCTGCAGCCTTTATTTTCTCCTGACCACTGTGGAAGACAGATGCCTGTAGAAGCTATACAGAACATATACTGAATAACAAAATATATGAACAAAACCATGATATAATGCTGCCTGGTTTGACTGGGTATTTACTGTGGCAACACAGGCCAAAACCTATGGCACACAGCTGGGGCAAAAGCTTCCCGCCTCATCCCTGCTCACATGAGCCCCACACTACAAAACGCAAAGATAAAGAACACACACTTAAGCTAAATATAGGCTACACTATATTTTTTATAACTCAGCATGTATATAGGAAGCCCTACTTTCATCTGGAGATGGTGTTTGAACGCTCATCAGAAGACCTACTGTTTCTTTGAATTCTGTTGAGATTTATTGGATTGATATTACTATTATTTTCAGCTTTGCTAACTTTATGTCCATGTTTGGAATTATAATGAAAGTCTAGATCCTTACAATTGTTCTACCTGTAAATGATGCAGGCCTAAACAGTCTCACAGAAACCGGAGGTGTGGTGCTGAAGGACAGCAGCTGGCATCGGGTGGCTGCACAGTTCAGACTTTAATTCTTTTTTCACAAGGGTAATTTATTTGTATATATACACTAAATCAATTTGTATTCACAAAATAATGTCTGTGTAGTAGCGCTTCCTACCTGGAGTGGACATGGGCCTACTAACAGATGTGTCAGCGGACAATGAGCTTTTTTCCTGCAGGTTTTACAGGCTCAGAGTCTGGTCGGAGTTTTTTCTCTATCCATATTTGTTTGTTGCTATCCGGTGAATAAAATGATGATTCCTCTTCCTCTTCTCTCTTGTTGTCTCTCCCAGAAAGCCCCCCTCATATAATGCAATATTAGGAGGTAGACAACAACAAAAATAAAAAAGCATAGACTGCAAAAACGTCCCTGGAAATTGAAACGCTCCTAATATGGATCTAATACCTTATATGGTCACAGCTGTGGTCTAAATGACAGTGGTTGCCAGTCCAAGGAATAAATGCTTTGAAATCATCTGTGTTTTATTTTAATAAATTTCTGACATCAGAAAACATAAAACACACATATTTAGGAAATGTCATGGACTGGGAGGCATGTAGATTTTGTTCAGACAAAGTTATTCACATAATAAAACCCCAAACTATCTGTCAGACCATCTAGTGATTCGTGTTCACTACTTGGTGAACCAGAAAGAACTGTAGTGACATATGTTACAACCAGGGCTTGACATTAATACCCACCAGCCTGCCACTGGCGGGTGGATTCCACTGGTGGCGGGTAAGACAGCCACTCCCAATAGCCACTTTGGTGGGTGTAGTTTTCTCAAGCGACATCTAAATAATAAGCCTACTGTTGTGCCAGACTACAAAACTACAACTTTGATAAGCATTATCTGCGCACACGCAGTGTATTCTCATTGGTCCGCTGTTGGCAGCAGCAGCCCTGGTACACAGGAGAAGACGCTCATCGTGCTGGGTACAGGTGCAGTCGCGGACGGTCTGCTCGGCGGTTCGGTTCATTTTATAGCCTGTCTGGAGAAATGAACAGACAGCAGCTGCTCTAAGCGATCAGATCATGGGATAACTGCCCCAGATCCCCTGCCCAGTGGTTCTGTGGTTAAATATGACTATTTTTAGAGCAAGAAGCTCCTGTTAGTTATGGAAATTTAAGTTTTCGTATGACAGAGAGAAAAAGTGACTAAACTTTATGTTGCTGTAAAGAGCAAAGGAAGCTTCTTCTGAGGTGAACTTTTGTTTATCTGTGATTATCTATATCTGTGATATGCAGATTTTTCATGGAAGTAAAATGTCTAATTATGTAGTTTTAATGTGCTGGTGCAAGGGTGTCAAACATATGGCACATGGGCCGCCGGTGGGTCCAAGTTTTTCTCTGAATTTACAGCTTTCTTTCTAGTAAAGTTCTGACTTTTTCTACTGATTAGAATTGTTCATGTAAATTTGAGACATTTTTCTCCATAAGATGATACTTTTTTCTCATCAGTTTTCTTTTTCTTCATTTTTTTCTGGTGAAAACAGGTAGTGTAGATTTAGTTTAAATCTATCAGCAATTACTAATGATGTCGTGCAGCCCTGAAGGGGTGTCCCAATTCATAATGGTCATTTTCAACCCCTACCCCTTGGCCTTTGATTTCAAGGGCCAAGGGGTGGGGGTAGACAAAGGGGAAGAGGTACAAATGAGAATTGGGACAAACCCCAAATCTACCTGTCCTTCACTGTCATATTGCACTTTTTTTTTCTCTACTGTTTTACAGTATTTACTGCTGTGAATAATTAAACAGTGTTTCTCTTGCTATTTTTTATGTACTGTATGTATAAGGGTCATTTACATTTAACTCTTTAAGTGTGTCTGTCGCCGAATTGTGACATAACCCCTAGTGGTCAAGAGTGGTAAATATTTTTTGTCAATAAAATAGTTCAGATTTTCAAGGCTATAACTTGAAACTGGTAAGAGATAATGGCTTACTGTCAATTAGAAAGATGTAAAATATGATCCAAAGTTTCAGACAGGAATAAATTTACGCATCTAATTTGCATAATGTCACGGCACCTCTTTAAATTTCCTAACTCAGTCAAAACTGGACTTTGGACGTATTTACACAAAGAATGGGTCAGTCTTTTGATACCATATTTTTTGTACAGAGGTACCTCATCTTATCTTCAAAGTATATGAACAAGAAATCAGTACATTTAAAAAAAAACACAGAAATCAGTCACTTACTGTTGACAAAGGGGGGCTGGCTGGCTGGCGTGGTTGCTGCGTTTTCACCCATCATGGTCGTTATTTTGCGTTCTGTAGGTCATTTACGCTGTCTACCACATCTACAAAGTCTTATGATTATCCCACATAAATTTCACTTGTATCCTGAGGCTATTTTCCGCGTACAAAGCCGACTAAGTGACGGTGACGATGACCGATCACGGCCATATTAGCTTTCTGGGCTAAAATGCTAAAAACAGGAAAAGGAAATGAGGAGTTCTTCTTCTTTGGTGTATTACTTGTCATCCATTGAGTCCTCCAATGGATGTCTGCCACCTCCTGAAACTGGCAGATCAGTACAAATCAGTACAAATCCTCAATGGAGCCAATCATGTCAGAATGAGCGCTGCGCTCTGCCACTAGGGTCACGCAAAATCTCACACTCTAAGGGTTAAAAAGGTTGTAAATTTAGTTCAAGTAAAATTTAGCATGCAATAGTCAAATTTGATCATAGTAACAATTTTCCAACCACAAAGCTGTGGCTAGTGAAAAGGCTGAGTGGCTAGTAAGCTTGGAAAATCACTAGTCACAGTGGCTGGTGAGCAAAAAAGTTAATGTCAAGCCCTGGTTACAACTATTTGCAAACATGTTACAACCATTTGCAAACGCTTACAACTTTTTTGCAGACTTTTGCAACTGTTTGCAGAAAAATATGTTCGCCCCCAAAATTCGAACTTGTTCAATCCTTTTGGACGACAAAAAAACTGTTTGGGACCTTAAAAACTGTTTGCAACTTGTTTGGCAACCTTTTACAAATCCTGACGAAATCCCAAAATCGCTACATTCGCCAGCAGCTTCATGAGATACATGGGTTAGCATTCCAACCAGTTTCCAGCCAGTGTAAAGCATTCGGTGGAACATTGGAATTTTAAAAGGTTTAAAATACATTGAAATCATGCAGAAACTAGAGGGCACTCAGAGAGCGCATACTTCCGCCAAGACTCCGTCCCTCCCTCTCTTTGTCCTCCCCTCCGTCCCTTTGTCAGTCTATATCACCATCCATCTGTACATGAGGAGATAGAGCCTTGGAGGAGGTATGCACTCACTGACCACCTCCAACATCTAATGAGTTTGTCTTTGGGCCAAGAGCCACCTCTGATGAAAATGACATCCAAATCTATCTAGAAGTTTTTTCGTGATCCTGCTAACAGAGAAACGGCATCAAAAACAATATGACAACATTTTATGACTACATTATAATAATAACAAGACTGTCATAATTGTATTGATCATACACTGGGGCTGGGCAATTCCACCTTAAATCAACATCATGGTTTATTGAATGTTTCAGGTCAGTTTTCATTTTTTTTTTTTACTCCTCCCTTTTTTGCAGTGCTTGTGCACTGCGCACTGGGAAAAAAGTCTGTGCCTTGTATCCTAGCAACAGTTTGTCACTCACAGCTCAGCACTTTCGCTTTTCCCATGGTCAGACTTTCTACATATTTTTTAATAGCAGTCTCTAAATAACAATGATCAAAATTTTGTTAATTTTTACATCTATTTTTGCAAAACTCACACTGGGATATGCTCAACACAGGGTTTCCTAAACTCATAAATGACTGTCGGTAAATGATCACATTTCACATTGGAGATATTTCCATTTTTTTTGCAGTTATCAACTACAAATTCACATAGCATCCATATTATCTACTGCAACAAACTTGTAAGAAATATGACCATGACAAAGGCACAAATGCTCACCTGGCATGCTGACAGGTGCAAACATACTCCTCCAAGCGTTTGCTTTCAAAATTTGGTCATGATATCCTTTTAGTGTCAGATGAAAAAGTACTGAGTTGTTTGATGCAGCAAAGTTCACCGTCTCCCTCGCCATCCTACCGTTCTCATCTTCCTGTACCAGCGTCCTATGTTCCACCCTTCCTTAATTCTGATTGGCTGCTTAGAAAGGTCTGACATTCACGAGTGCAGCTGTAGTCTGAGAAGTTGAGCTTTTTTCAGCCCTGAGCGCCGCAACAAAAAGCGGCCACTGTTCATAGCGTTTCAGCACTGAGGGCACTCTGCGCTGTAAACGCTGGACTACATAGAGATACAAATCACTCAGAGAGTACATATCTCCGCCAAGGCTCCTTCCGTCCCTCATGGATCACCTCTAAAATGTAATGGATTTGTTTTGGAGGATTCTTGCTAACATAGTATGAGAAGCTAAGAGCCTTGGCAGAGGTATGCATTCTCAGATCATCACCAAAATGTTATGGGTTCCTCTCTAGCCCCAGGACCACCTCTGGTGAAAATTTCCTCCAAATCCATGCTGTAGTTTTTGTGTAATCCTGCTGCACAAATGCAAACAAGGTCCTTGGTGGAGGTATACACTCTCAGATCATCACCAAAATTGAATTGGTTCATCCTTGGCCCAAGGGCTACCTCTGGTGAAAATTTCATCAAAAACCATCCAGTAGTTTTTGCATAATCCTGACAACAGTCAGACAAACAAATGGCTGGACGGATGGGCGGACAGACAGATGAACGGATGGACAAACAAACAAACAAACAAACAAACAAACAAACAAACAGACAGACAGGAAGCTACCAAGGCTTTATTTTGGCTTTAGTAGCTGAAAACTTCCCCTTCTGAGGTTTAAATGTTATAGACCCCCTGCCATTTTTACCCTCTCTCCAGAATGAACTGAGATTAATTGACTCAGATTTTTTTTGTCCAATCATATCATAATGATATGTAATTATAATCAGTGTTGGGAGTAACGCGCTACTTTGTAACGCGTTATATAATTATGTATTCATTGGAATATATTACAATAAACATTAGTTTTGGTCTTAGTGCAATTAATGGACTTTCTTAGATGATTTTATAACGATTTTTAAGTTTGTGAACCTGCCTTAGCTTCAGTAAATGTGTTCATTCTCTGAAAAACATAAAACTACAAGTTAATCCAGAGCTACAGTTCTGTCAAATTATGCTGTGCAGTTTAGAATCTGCAAAAGTTGATTCTTGTGATTGTTAATCTATTTTTAAGTTAAAAAAAATTAAAGATAATTTATTAAAGCAGTTTTTCCTTTTGTTTGCATAAATACAGTGGTGTGAAAAAGTGTTTCCCCCCTTCCTGATTTCTCGGTTTTTTGTATGTTTGTCACACTTAAATGTTTTAGATCATCAAATAAATTTAAATATTAGACAAAGATAACACAAGTACAAAATGCAGTTTTTAAATGAAGGTGTTTATTATTAAGGGAAAAAAAATCCCAACCTACATGGCCCTGTGTGAAAAAGTGATTGCCTCCTCAACCTAATAACTGGTTGGGTCACCCTTAACAGCAACAACTGCAATCAAGCGTTTGCGATAACTGGCAATGAGTCTTTTACAGCACTGCGGAGGAATTTTGGCCCACTCATCTTTGCAAAATTGTTGTAACTTAGTCACATTGGAGGGTTTTTGAGCATGAACCACCTTTTTAAGGTCATGCCACAGCATCTCAATCGGATTCAGGTCAGGAATTTGACTAGGCCACTCCAAAGTCTTCATTTTGTTTTTCTTAAGCCATTCAGAGGTGGACTTGCTGGTGTGTTTTGGATCATTGTCCTGCTGCAGAACCCAAGTGCGCTTCAGCGTGAAGTCATGAACAGGTGGCCAGACATTCTCCTTCAGGATTTTTTGGCAGACAGCAGAATTTATGGTTCCATTTACCACAGCAAGTCTTCCAGATCCTGAAGCAGCAAAACAGCCCCAGACCATCACACTACCACCATCATATTTTACTGTTGGTATGATGTTCCTTTTCTGAAATGCTGTGTTACTTTTACTCCAGATGTAATGGGACACACACCTTCCAAAAAGTTCAACTTTTGTCCCGTCAGTCCACAGAGTATTTTCCCAAAAGTCTTGGGGATCATCAAGACGTTTTCTGGCAAAACTGAGACAAACCTTTATGTTCTTTTTGCTCAGCAATGGTTTTCGTCTTGGAACTCTGCCATGCAGGCCATTTTTGCCCAGTCTCTTTCTTGTGGTGGAGTCATGAACACTGACCTTAACTGAGGCAAGTGAGGCCTGCAGTTCTTTGGATGTTGTTGTGGGGTCTTTTGTGACCTCTTGGATGAATCGTCGCTGTGCTCTTGGGGTAATTTTGGTCGGCTGGCCACTCCTGGAAAGGTTCACCACTGGTCCATGTTTTCACCATTTGTGGATAATGGTTCTCACTGTGGTTTGCTGGAGTCTCAAAGCTTTAGAAATGGCTTTATTGTGGAGAAAATGGAACAGGCGAGAGGCAACGAGCTGGAAGGACACAAAGTTTTATTTTCTCCAACATAATACAACACGCTTCGTAGCTCATGTGATGGGTGTGAGAGGATGAACCCCGCTGAGTCAGGTGTCCACCACACAGCCCCTCCCCCCCAGAACATCCAGAAGGGGCTGTGACCCCCCCCCTTCCCGGTCCTTTGGGCACAAATCGGTGCCCCTGGCGGCTGCAGCGGGGGTGTGCTGCTCTGGTCAAACTGTCCTGCTGGTGAGGAGTATTGGAGGGCATGTAAGTCCTTGGGGGGAAAGGGGGAGGGGTGAAAAACAGTTCTGCTCCGCTCCAAGTTCCAACACGTGACGGCTGTGGTTCTTGGGCGCACGGGGTCCAGTGTGCATCGTGCGTAATGGAACAAAGCTGGCAATCGGCAGGCTTTCAGGACGGAGGTTCGAGAGGAACGATGCGGAGGGCAAGGGGGAGGTGGGGAAAACAATGGAGTGCCGGCCCAGGACGTCAAAAGCGTCTGGGCCACGCAAAAATTGCGTGTGGATCAGTCTCGGGCGAGGGACTTCATGGTAAACCCTCCGGTGATCCGCAGTGGCTGTGAAGAAAAATAAGTTGCATGGGCTCCTCCTCGGTGCGGAGCTCTGTCCTGCCAGGATCTGGGGAAGGCGATTGGCCCAGTTCCCTGAGGATGCACAGCGGCTGTGAAGAACCCAATATACAGTAAGTCCTGTGGGTGAGCTGCCTACTCCTTTAGGTGTGAGGGCAGCCCTAAAGGTTCCCAGGATGGCAATCGGCCGTGTTCCCCAGAATGTGCAGCGGCTGAGGACCTTTATCAGTTCTTGGAGCCGTGTTTGTCCCTGGTGCATGGTGCACGCTCTGGCGCAGGGGCCACGAAGTTATAGGGTGTGCTCCTTGTAATCCTGCGGTGTGCGCACGGGTCTTCTATGCACCAAAACCACACTGTTGGGAGGTGCAGCCAGGGTCGGGGAGCTTTGAAGAAACCCTGCAGACGGCGCAGATCTTCTCCTTCCAGGCTGTTTCCGTCAGTTTGCTCGTCTTGTGGAGGAACTAAATAAGTTCAGGCGAGACACGGCGAGCTGAAGGTTTAAGGGTTTTATTCCTCCATCATCATGAAACACACTGCAGCACTATGTACTGTGTGCGCGCTGTTGTGAGTGCGCTCTGAGTGCACTTGTGAGGCATGTAAAGTCAGCTCTTTTATACAGACAAGAGAGAATGCATGGCACATTTACATATCGATATACATATCAGACAATACATATCAATCGCGTGATTAACTGGCACCAGACTTCCTCTGCTTGTTTCAGGGATGTATAACAATAGTCATTTACTATCATTGGTCAATACACATGATTAGCATGACATTGATTGGCACAAAGATGCATGCATTCAGTCCCGTCTGACTGTCTCCTGTGGTTCTTTTAGTCGTGTGTCAATTGTCCTCTGCTTCCTCCAAGCTCGCTGCTGGGTGTGAGGAAAGCTCCAGAAGAAAATCCCAGAGGAATGTCTCCCTGCTGTGTTTAGTGTCACCACACCAGCCCCCCCCCCCCCCGCCCCGAACACCCAGAAAAGGCTGTGACCCCCCTTGTCGTTTGGGCTCAAGTTGACGCCAGTGGAGGCTGTAGTGGGGGGGGGGGGGTTGCCGCTCCGGTCGAACTGTCTGCTGGTGAGGACAGTTGGAAAAGCCGGTGGTTGTGGGAAAAAAAAAATTTAGTCTCTGACTTCTCGTGCGGACCCAGTCCTGCAAGGATGTGGGGAAGGCAAACGGCCAAATTCCCCGAGGATGCGTAGTGGGTGTGATAAACTGAAGCTGTGTCAGGGACTCGGCAGTTTGGCTTTAGGTGCGGGAAACAGCCCTAAAGTCATCGGGAAAACAATCGGTTAAATTCCCCTTGTGCGCCGTGGCTGGAAAACTCATACAAAGTCCTGTGTGCGGGCTACACGTCCGCTCCAGGTGCGCGAGCAGCCCTGAAGGTTCCGAGGGTGGCGATCGGCCGTTTAACTCGGGCATGTGCAGCGGTGGAGGACACTGTATCAGTCTGTGGAGCCGGTTTGTCCCTGGTGTGTGGCGCACGCTTGGCGCAGTGACCACATAGCTGGCAGTAGCGCTGTCCTCATGACCCTGCAATGTGCGCGCGTGGCTTCTGTGCGTGGAAGGTCCGTTGTCAAGAGGTGAGTCAGGGTCAGGGAGCTTGATGGAAATCAGCGCAGTCATCGTCGATGATCTTCCCTGTTCAGGCTGTTTCTGTGCGTTGCTCGTGTCACTGATCCTCGTCATGCGTCTCGGTCCCAGTGCTGCGCTCTCGGCCCTGGAGGTCGCCATCATGGAGAGAGGACAAGGCGCGCACGCTCCTGTGTGGGTGCGAAGGATGTAGGTGATCTCTGGTCCTCTGGGATCCACAGCGCGGTTCCAGTGTGGAGGTAAAAGATCAGGTGAGGGACACACCGTGACGTGTTCTGAGGCTTCCTGTCTGGGTCATCTCCGGGGTGTTCGCCTCGTGTTCCATTCTTCGTCCAGGGTCACCAGTGTGGAGGAACAAAATAAGTTCAGGTGAGACACAGAGAGCTGAAGTTTTAAGAGTTTTATTCCTCCATCATCATGAGACACACTGCAGCACTGTGCACTGTATGTGCACCGTTGTGAGTGCGCTCTGAGTGCGCTTGTGAGGCATGTAAAGTCAGCTCTTTTATACAGACAAGAGAGAATGCATGGCACATTTACATATTGATATACATATCAGACAATACATATCAATCGCGTGATTAACTGGCACCAGACTTCCTCTGCTTGCTCCGGGGATGTATAACAATAGTCATTTACTACCATTGGTCAATACACATGATTAGCATGACATTGATTGGCACAAAGATGCATGCATTCAGTTCCGTCTGACTGTCTTCTGTGGTTCTTTTAGTTGTGTATCAATTGTCCTCTGCTTCCTCCAAGCTCGCTGCTGGGTGTGAGGAAAGCTCCAGAAGAAAATCCCAGAGGAATGTCTCCTTGCTGTGTTTAGTGTCACCACAGTCTCGCTGATCATGGTGCGTCTCGGTCCCAGCGCCGCTTGCTCTCTCAGGCCCTAGGTAGCCAGTGTGGAGAGAGGAACAGGTGAGCGCGCTCTGGTGTGGATGAAGAGGGAGTCCACAGCGCGGCGAAAGGGAGAGATAGTCCATTTCACATCAGGTCACCAATGTGGAGAAAAAGGATTGCCGGCAAAGCATGGTGATCTTGATTCCACAGCGTGGTGAAATGGAGAGATGCTCCAATCACGTTGGGGTCACCAATGTGGAGAAAATGGAACAGGCGAGAAGCAACGGGCTGGAAGAACACAAGGTTTTATTTTCTCCAACATAATACAACACGCTTCATAGCTCGTGTGAACTACTGCCCTGCTGAGGTTACTGTACATAGCTCTTTTATACTGTTGCACAGACAAAGAGAATGTGTGGCACATTGGCATAGTGATTGTCAGTCTATACACATCATTAGCCTAACATCAGCTGGCGCCGCTTTGACCGCTGCTTCTGGTCTCCGTCCTCGGGGGGGGGGGGGGCATACTTAACAGTCTAGTCTGATTGCCCCCCGGGGCTCTTTGTCCGTATGTCTATTGTCCTGCCCTTCCTTCTGCGCTGATGGGTGTGAGAGGATGTCCCCCCACTGAGTCAGGTGTCCACCACAATATAACCTTTTCCAGACTGATACATCTCAGTTACTTTGTTTCTCATTTGTTCATTCATTTCTCATTCTGCATTTTATGTTTACTTGTGTTATCTTTGTCTAATATTTAAAGTTGTTTAATGAACTAAAACATTTAAGTGTGGCAAACATACAAAAAAATGAGATATCAGGAAGGGGGCAAACACTTTTTCACACCAGATGGCTTGTCAGGTGTGTCAGATACCGTATAACCCAATAATAAATTTGACTATACACACACACACATAATATGTAAAAAATAGACACTTATATGCACCATAGCTTATCTGATCATAGCTCCTCTAAAGGACGAAATGCCCTTCTTGTGCCATTACCTAAAAGAATAAAATGAAGACAAGGCCAGCAGACATCAATGACTACAAGACGAAAATTTTAACATAAAGAGGGCGAAGTCTCTGTCTTATAAGATAACTGGTGTGTGGCTAACAAAAGATTAGAAAGGTCAAAGAGAGAAGAATGAAAAAAATTCAAAAAGGAGAGGATCGAGTGAGGAGATAAGATGATTTTGCAGAATTTATAGCCGATGAGGAATCCACTTTCTCCACTCAGCAAGTCAACAAGGGCACTAGCAAGACCTCTGTCACATTTGTACTACTTTGCGTAATTCAAGAAACAAACTAGTGTGCGGTTTTTCTTCTTCTCCCCCCTGAATAACGTTATCAGATTGTGAGGAGCCAGTGTTAAAAGACCTTTTGAGGTGATTTCTTGATTGTTTTTGGGTCAGGGCTGTTATTATTGAGGAAGGAACAGGAATGTTATCAGGAGTGGGACTGTTTGGTATCATAAGGAATCAGAGTGGTAGGCTGCTTTTAGGGGTGATGTAATGTTTATTTAATGGTCAGTACAGCCATTTCCTCCTACTCCTCCTTCAGACAGGCCCAGTTAAAAGGGCACAGATAGCGCACAAGGCAGAGGGGTCATTGGCTCAGCCAGTCCCTGTGGAGTTTATTGAGCATTAAATGTAACCATTACTGTCAAAAGTCACATAATTTCAAGAGGTAACTGCTTGTAGTTTCGCGGTGTCTGTCCATAAACTTCACTTGCACCAGTGAGTAACCAGCAAAATGATTTCCAGTAGAAGAGCAATACTTCTACTAATATGCACAGACACATTTATCTATAACTTGGAAGACAGAAAGAGAGATAACCACACTCAGTGACTAAAGCCTCCTATAAGGTCAAGGCAGAGATGGGTGGAGCTGAGTCACAGTGGCTTCACAAGAAAAATAGAGTCCATTATTTCAGCGTGAGTATTTCTAGGGCAGTATTTCCCAAAAGGCACTTTGAGCTTTGGGTTATTTCTGCTCTTTGAGTCACAGCCAAGGCATAATGGCTTGAAATGTTGCTTTGTTTATTTAGTCAGAAAAAAATTAAGTGTTTCTTAGGATGGGGGTAAAGGGAAATAAGGCTTTTGGGAGTTATGGCTTGCAGATGTCATATTCCCGGAGGACAGATTTAACATGAATGTTTGTATGAAAACATGAACTTGACCATGGTGTTAAGATGCAACTTTGACACACTGGTATGTGACCTTTACCATATTCTCGTGATGTGGGAAGAGTTTAGTTTGGCTAAAGTTGTTTGGATACAGACATTAGGACGTTTAATACATTATTTGCAACTATAAAGAACAAAAAATATATTGATTTCAACACTTAATCTATAAATAGGGGTGGACAACAGGACCAAGATAAACAGATGACATATATATTAAAAATAAAACTCTTAAGTCTGTCTATATTTGATGTCAGAGGTCTACAATAATGTGGTCTGCAGCCTGGTGAAAAGGTAGCAAAGTAGCAAAAAGAGTTGGAAATTTGCCCAAAAAAGGTTGCAAATGAAAAAAGTGTCACATTTAAAAAATGGAGAAAAGCGTTTCAAATGTGCCAGCAAAAAGTCACAAATTTATGAGAAAAGCTTTAAAATTAAGAGGGGAAAGAACCTCACATATTTTTAAAGAAAAAAAATTGGAAAATTTATGAGGAAAAATCATTAAGTAATTAGGAAAAACTTATAAATTTGCATAAAAGGTCACTTTTTACTGCTGTTAACACCCCAATTTGAGTAGGCTATGTCAGCTTCATTTTTTCCCTGGGAATGTTATAGTCTTGTGTGATATAGTCTAGTCTGAAAAGCAACCTCATGAATTTGTCTCTTTCAAAAAAATCTACATTATATCTCAGTGGTATACTATTCAGAATAATTACAACTAAACACTGGCTAAACTGTCATCTCTGCTGGAGTCTGAGTCCCACCCTATGCAGGAGATACTGAACACACTGAGGAGCTCATTTAGCAGTAGACTACATCATCCTAGGTGCGCAACCGAGAGGTTTCGCAGGTCCTTCCTACCTACGGCTGTCAGACTGTATAACCGAAGCAGGGCTGCTGGCAGAGATAGCAAAAAAACGTGACGACCTAATAGTATTGAATGCAAAAGACGCAACAGACTTACACAAATGGTCCCCTCCAGTATACAACTAGGACAATATCAGTCGCTACGGAGGGTGACAATATGTATGGGTACATATTCATACTATGTAGGATAACTAAGTAGACGGTTATGCTGTTTATTCCATCCTTGCTACAATGCTCCGCACTTTGTATATATATTTATATATTTATGTGTATGTATGTATATCCACTGCTCTTATTTATATTTTCCATATCTTCTTAATTATTGCTCTGAGTGTTGCTATCCCTGTGCTGTTGCAATCCTGGAATTTCCCCATTGTGGGACTAATAAAGGCTTATCTTATCTTAACTATAGTTTCTATGTAATCTTGAAAAACTGGGATGATGTCAGCAAAGCTACAGCAGCAAATCATACAGAAGTTAATGCAAAGATTCAAAGCTGGGAAAAATAACTAAATATTTTTCTGGTAAGTTTAACAGCCTTATTGTATAATGAGTAATATGATCTCTACCTCCTGTACCTTTTCTGCTGAAAATAGTTACCTCCGCCAAGGGAGGAGGTAATGTTGGTTTGGTTGGTTTGTTTGTTGGTTTGTTGGTTTGTCTGTCTGTTAGCAACATTACTACAGAAGTTATGAACGGATTCTGATGAAATTTTCAGGAAAGGTGTGTAATGGCACGGGGAACAGATGATTAGATTTTGGTGGTGAAATGGATCACGATCTGGATTCAGGAATTTTTTGAAAATTATTTTATATATTAATATTGCACTTTTTGTGTAATTCCCTTTAAGACGTGTCAGCTGAGTTACGTGCGGAGTCCGCAATCCGGTAGCAGTGAACTCTAAAGTAAAATGGCTTGGAATGAAAAGGAATGTGGTCTCCATTCACATAATATGTGATGGTTGACATTATTTCATCTGAAGATGCCAAGAAAAAGCAAACAAAGTGTGGGGTTTAAAATGGAGTTTGGTGTGCGTGCGGACGTAATTCCGGCCGGCAGACAAGGAAACGAGCCACATTGTCACGCGCTGGCCCTCGCGAGCCAGCTAGAGACGCACAGAGTCACCAGTGAGTTTACAGTGAGTTTTATTACGGTGAAAGGTTAACAACACAAGATGCAGGGGCAATGACGCATGAGTCTACACACTTCTGGAGGCGTAAGGCTAGACAGCTCACTACGAGTCCATAGGAAGAGACAGTCATACACAGGCAAAGGTTGATTAAATAATTAGCTACACAGGCTGCTGAAGCAAAGACACACAAAGGTCCACTCTCACCGGGAGGAGCAAGGCTAACAGCTAACTTACCGGTGCCAGAGAGGCGACGGTCAACCACAAGCATGCGAGGTAGATAATGATCCAAGTCGTCCGTAGCTCAGACGTATAGCGACTGCCACTGCTGCGTCATACCGTCGCCAGTGCTGGGCTTATATGGCAAAACACTAACGACGGTAATGACACTCAGCTGGCCGACCGTTGACAGGCGGAAACCCCACCGAGCACCTTCACAATAAGAGCCCGGTGAGGCCAGAATACAGCCCGCAGCTGTCAAGGCCGGCAGCGAGACATAACTTTAACCCGAGCGCGATCAGAACCGGCGCTCGGGTCATAACAGTACCCTCCCTCCATGGGCGGACTCTGAACGCCCCAAGGAACCACCCTGCCCCCCCGCCCCCCCCAGGGTGGGAGGACAGGTGCGGAGGGAGAGAAACCAACCCCTGAACAAGACCATGACCAGACAAAAAAAAAAACATACAAAACCAAAAAAAATGCATGAAAATACCTGGGAACAAAGAACAAAATCCTCATACAATAGCCCCTCAAGAAAAGAGGGGAGAACAAAACAAAGACAAGACTTGACCAAACTATGAATACAAAACACAAAAGGCAATATAGATTGCTTTACCTGACTATGGCTTTCAAAACACGAACAAAACAAAAAAAAAAACACACACCAACACACAGGGAGCAATCTAAAATTGCTTAGCTTTGGCTATGACAATGACTATGGTTTTCCAAAAAAAAACAAGAACAAGAGGCAATCAAAAATTGCTCAGAACTAGACAGTGACTATGACTTAGGCTTACAAGAGAACAAGAGGCAATCTAAAAATTGCTCAGACCTGACTAAGACTAAGGCTTACAAGAAACAACAAAAAATCTCAAAACGTACTTCACATGACCAGGCCCCGTATGGGCCCACAGATAGTCCCACAGTACATGATAATCAGGTGGCCTGCCCCAGTCCCATGCCCCCAGAAACCAGTCCTCTGGTGGCCGAACCAGGTCACCCCGTAACACACACAGTTTATTGGGTGGCCAACCCAAGACGCCGAATGCTCCAAGCAGTTCCTCAGGTGGCCGACCCGTATACCACAACCACCAGGACCGTGGAGGGATTGCATGCAGCCGCTCACCTGAACAGAACAAGACAGGGGAGCGCCAGACCGTAAAACAGAGCCCTCTCACAGACCCCAGCTGGTGGCTCCTGAGAGGGGGACAACCAAAACCTTGGGCCCCCTCGAATCCTGATTGGGTCACAGCTGCACCCGCGCTGGACCCCCACTGGACCTCGTCGGACCCCGATTGGGTCACAGTCACACCTGAGTCGGACCCCGATTGGGTAATCGCTGCACCCACGTTGGACCCCGACTGGGTCACCTCAGACCATGCGTCAGACCCCGACTGGGTCAGGACGGGCCCCGATTGGGTCACCGCTGCACCCACATTGGACCCCGACTGGGTCACCTCGGCCCACACGCCGGACCCCCACTGGGTCACCTCGGCCCAAACGCCGGACCCCGACTGGGTCACCTCGGCCCACACGTCGGACCCCGACTGGGTCAGGATTGCTCCGGCGACGACCTCCAACTCCGAACTTGGAACCCCCGGTCCCGTGACCTTGACTGGCTCCGGACCGGTAACACTGTGAAGGTGCTCAGAAAACAAGAGAGAACCGGGATCAGTTCCACCGGCAGCGCCAGAGCCCAGCGAGACGAGCTCGGGTGCAGCGGACGGCTGCCCCTCACTCGCCTCCCCATGAGGCAGGCAAAAATGCTCTAACACACCATACAGGAAAACAAGAAAGAGCACTTGCCTGCACTCGGGCTCTGGAGCCGTCCAGGACTTCGCCGATCCAGGTTCAAGAAGCAGCTCGTCGTCGGGCTCCCACTCGGCTGCGTCGGGTTCCACAGCCGACTTGATGGTCTCTGCAGCTGGATCCTCATGCGCTGGCGTCCACGCCAATAACCCGTATGGCGTGGGGGCAGAGGACCCTGGACCTGCTGACTCGGGCTGCATCCCTGAGGAACCCTGGGGACACTCTCTCGTCGGCTCTGGCTCCTCACTGCAGTCCGTTCTTCTCTGTCCAATACTAGGCTGCAGGGCCGGGATATTTCCCAGAGCTGCAGGCCTCCCCCTCGTTCGATGGCGTGGGACTGACGCCGAGGACCGCTCCGCAGGAGGAGACACAGAGGCAGCAGGTTTAATAACAATGGCTACAGCTGGGGAAAGAAGCTCAGGGAGCTGCAAACCCCGAGCTTCACCCCCAGGAGTCAGACAAGACAGATCACTATGATCGATAGGTAAGGGAACTTGAACTTGCCTGTCTCCTGGGGGGAGGATGGTATCAGCTGTAGCGGACATCGCTCCTTCCCTCGCTCGTTGGATGGTAGAAACGGACCCATGGACGGAGCCCTCTGGCACAGGACTCAGCTCACTCACAGCAGCCAGCTGGTTGAGGGGGTCATCCCAGCAGCCCGGAACTGGATCCGGAGCAGGAGCTTGCCGAGGATGCGCCCGGCCGCGGCGCCGACGCCTTCGCCGGCCCCCAGACGGTGCGAACTCCCGGAACAGCTCGAGGAAAGGACCGGGATCCATGAGCAAAGAGCAGGAGTGCCTCTTCTCCTGCTTCATGCCGCGTTCCTCCTCCATCATCAGGTAGATCTCGCGTTGCGCAGTGATGTCCTCCCTCCTCGCGTCGACTTCCGGGTGGTCAGCGTAGCGGGGAGAGAGATGACAAAGTATATCCTCGGCGGCGTCCAGGTACCAGTGTATGCCGTGGTCATAATCTAGCAGAGAAGCGGAGATGAGCAGCTCATCCACCACTTCCAGCACATCAGTCAGCTCGTGGCTCGGACTCCACACACGGTTCCTCCGCGACGGCATTCTTCACATACACGGTACCCAGACAGGAAAAAGCAAATGTCCAAAAAACTCAAACCCACTGGTGAATAGCGTCTCGGGTTGGCGTCACCGTAACGCTGTTTTGGCAGCAGTGTACTGTCATGCGCTGGCCCTCGCGAGCCAGCTAGAGACGCACAGTCACCAGTGAGTTTTATTACAGTGAAAGGTTAACAACACAAGATGCAGGGGCAATGACACATGAGTCTACACACTTCTGGAGGCATAAGGCTAGACAGCTCACTACGAGTCCATAGGAAGAGACAGTCATACACAGGCAAAGGTTGATTAAATAATTAGCTACACAGGCTGCTGAAGCAAAGACACACAAAGGTCCACTCTCACCGGGAGGAGCAAGGCTAACAGCTAACTTACTGGTGCCGGAGAGGCGACGGTCAACCACAAGCATGCGAGGTAGATAATGATCCAAGTCGTCCGTAGCTCAGACGTATAGCGACTGCCACTGCTGCGTCATACCGTCGCCAGTGCTGGGCTTATATGGCAAAACACTAACGACGGTAATGACGCTCAGCTGGCCGACCGTTGACAGGCGGAAACCCCACCGAGCACCTTCACAATAAGAGCCCGGTGAGGCCAGAATACAGCCCGCAGCTGTCAAGGCCGGCAGCGAGACATAACTTTAACCCGAGCGCGATCAGAACCGGCGCTCGGGTCATAACACACATGACCCACACAGTATGTAAACACAGTAAACTTCAGCACTGGACAATGTCTAATTTTTTTTGTTTATGAAATCACAATAGGCCTGTTCTATTATGCTCATTTACTACACACTGCAGTGATATGATACTGCACTGTTGTGTAATATTGCTTAATAATTATGAACCTTGTCCGTAAAATGTAAGGGAGCAGAGAGGAGGAAAAAAAAAAAAGAAAACCGACCTGAAAGATTCAATAAAACATGATGCTGATTTAAGGTGGAATTGCCCAGTCCCAATGTATGGTCAATACAATTATGACAGTCTTGTTATTACTATTATAATGTAGTCATACCTGACCTGTGCTGGCAAAATGAGTCACATTGAGGAAATTATCAAAACTGAGGTAACGTTTTTTCCATTTTCTGTATTGAAAGACCTTCAAAATGATATTTAATTTATAGGAAGTGTACAAAAATGGATCCGGAAAAAGCCAATTTGTTTATATTTTGGCTAGGTTAAAAACTCGCGTTCAATCGGTCAGGAGTTATGTCTTCCGCCAAAACATACGTATTTTTAGAAAGTACGTTTTCTAAGCTTTACAATGACACCAGGCAGGGTTTTCCCGGGACTTGCCGCTAGCAAACAAACAAAGAGTCATGATTTATGATTTCTCCTGCCTGTAGCTCGTAATGACGTGGTGCGCATTCCGACTCATTTTGCCAGCACGAGTCACATATTGTTTTTGCTGCCGTTTCTCTGCCTGTTAGCAGGATCACGCACAAAGTCCTAGATGGATTTGGATGACATTTTCACCAGAGGTAGTCCTTGGCCCGAAGATGAATTCATTTGATGTTGGAGGTAATCCGTGAGTGCATACCTCTGCCAAGGCCCTATCTCGCAATGTACAAATGGATGGCAATATGGACGGACAACGGGACGGAGGGGAGGACTAAGGGAGGGAGGGACTCAGCCTTAGCGGAGGTATGTGCTGTCTGAGTGCCCTCTAGTTAATATTATTTTATTAAATTGGCATTGCTAATGAGCTAACAGTTAGCTCCTACAGTAATGACAGTATTTCATTTAAGCCACATTTCTTTACAACTCATGGATATAAAAGTTCAATATTTGTTACTTTTTTCTATTTTAGGCTACGCAGTCTCTGCAAACTTTGTTTTTTGCTGCTTCATTTTCATTTTTCTTCTTTAGCCACACCTCACTAAGCATAAATGTTTAGTTGCTATGATCTGAGCTTCTCAGTGTTGTACCATCTCACAAACAGTATTGCCAACTCTCACTCTTTTGGAGTGAGTCTCACTCTTTTCCCCTCTCACTCCACAAACCCTATTTCGCACTCCAAAATGAGGAAATTACTGCTAATATCATGTTGACTTTCTTCAGATTTTTCCCGCAATAAAAGCTGTTAAGGCAGCATAAAACAGACTGAACATGTTCTAAAAATTATTCTGAGGTAAAGAAATGTATGCCTTGAAAAAAAAAAAAACTGTTTATGTGTATTGTCGCCATGCACGCTCACTCCACCCCTACCTCTGATCTCCCTATGCACAATTCCCTCTAAATCTCACTCCAAGCTATTCTGAAAAGTTGGCAACTCTGTCCAGAACATGCTTGCTTGTACAAAGTCAAGTGCAAACTTCATGCCACAAATGAAAACCAGAGCAAATTTATCTACTGAGTAAATGAGCAAAATAGGCATTGTGTAAATTTTGCACCTTTAAAGGACCCCCTAAAGGTCCAGTGTGTAAAGAAAGGTCTGTGAGCAGGACAAAAGTGATCATAATGTTATACATAATGATTGCATCACTTTGCTAAACAAATTATGTTTTAGTTCTCTTACAATGAGCCATTTATGTAGTAGCGGATCCACCAGGAGCTCTGAACAACAGCCCTGTGTGCCAAGTGAGAGTCCATTGATTTCAGTGCTGCAGTGCACAGAAAACTTTAAATATTCACCAATAGTGTAGTCATTGCTATGAAGAACGTTTCTGGATCCAGTCACAGATTAAGACATATCAGGCAATTCGTGTTCGGACAAACTGTCCATACACTATCAATCTTGGAGGAGGAGTGGCTGGAGGGGATGTGAGATTGCTGCCATCCCCGAGTTGACCACTAGATGCAAGGAATTGTTACACACTGTACTATAAATCATGCAAAGTGGGCTGCTTTTGCTGGAGCCCACAAAACACACATGTGGAGAAAATGCAAACACATTTATTGAACACATGCAATGTGATTTATCAAGAGGACAATCAGTTGTGCTGGCTATTTCTGTAACATGTTTCAAAAGTAGGTGCGGTCTGCCTTTTTTTTTTTTTTCCCTTGTCCTGTCAGGCAGCTAGGCAAGCAGAACAGGGATCTGTCACCCTTATTGTGCCAAAACAGATTTACTTTGCCAAGAGGAGCTTATACAGTACCTAACCGTGTATTGTATATTATTGTAAACTCCTCCTGTAATAACTTTTAATACTTTATTTTAATTATTTTACTCATGGAAGACCCGACAGGATGGGGAAGATGGAAAGGAAGTGTGTGGAGGCGGAAAGAAAAGGGAGGGCAACAGACAAAAACAAACAAACAAACCAACAACTAAAACAAACAAAAGACAAACTGCTTCTTCCACCAAAGATGTCTCAACACGAGTCTGGTTTCTGCACCTGTTAAAGGAGAGACACTTGTGCGTGTACGTCTGCATGCATATATATGAAAGAGCATGTAAAATAAGTGTGTGCATGTGAGTGGTTTGTCAGGAAACATACGAAGTGGAGGGCCAGTTGCAGCAGCTCTCCCCCTGGGAACCCCGAGCTGGCAAGGCAGCGCCACCAACCCCCCCCCGGGCACAAACCGTCTGAGGTCAGCAAGCCCCAGGAAAGCCAGGCATCCGCCCCAGGAGAGACGATCGAGGGAGGCCAGGTCGCTCTGCAGGTGCAGTCTGCTTTGAACACAGGGTAGTTATGTTATTCCAGCAGGCATGAAAAACGAATATGCTTCCAGAACATGTCACTCGTTTTTGAAATAAAAAATAAGCTTCTTTTTTTTTTTTTTTATTTTCAGCTAGTATCCAGTCAGCATGCCCATGTGGGCCCCACCATAGGTTAAATCTGGGCTGTCTTCTGGATCCCATGTGAGTTTGCCCGCGGGTTCCATGTTGGCTCCACCTGTGTTTGCCAACATGGACTTTAGGGGCCCATCACACTAAACTCATTCTCAGGACGTCTTAGCCCATCCTAAGAAATTGATGATACAGGGTGAAAATGGGCAATTTGGGGCAAAAAAAAAAATGCCTTGAATACAATACTACTTTGTCGTTACACAGTTTGAGACAAGTCCATCTCATTTTCATCCCAACTGTAGACAGTTCTTAGTGTTAAAACTGAAGAAAAGTAGCCGTCCATCTAGTTTCTAATCAGTTTTTAATCAGTTTTTGACAAGTTCAGCACAGTCCTTACCCAGTTAAAACCTGTTCCTGACCAATTTCACTCTGTTCTAAACTCAACCATCTCAATCAAACTAGCTCTTACTCAGTCCATTGCTTCTACTGTTTTCATATCATCATTTTCATTATCATAACTAACAGATGACAAGTAAAAGTTTTACTCAGAGGGACTTTTAATTAACTACAACTATAAATGCTACATTCCCCATCCAAAAAAAATATAGATATTTGACTTTTTTAAGAATAGAATAGAATAGGCTTTATTGTCATTGTACAGTTGTACAGCACAACAATAACGCCTATTCTATTCTATTCTATTCTTAAAATGTGCGAGTCATAAATAAATAACCTGTGTACACTGCAGACAATAAAAAACTATGACTTACTGACAACTGGTTAGAATATTTGACACGGAGTCTTCAGTCATAACTTTTAGAAAAGGATTAGCCTAAAACTAAGAAAAAAAGGTGACGTTTGTCAACAATGGCCATTCAGTTCCCACTCAAATCTGTCAACTTTTCCAGAACCTACTGAGAAGTACAGTACCTGTGATGCCCCCCTTACCTGTGGCACAGAGAAGCAGGTAATCTGCTCACCTGCCTTAAAGCCGTCTGAGCTCCACATGGATTTAATGCAGGTGAGCAGGTTTCAGTAACACTGGCGCCATAAGTCCATGTGGACAAACCCACATGGGACCCATAGAACAGCCCAGTTAAACATATGATGGAGCCCACATGGGCATGCTGGCTGGGCAGGTGTGGGAATCACCAGAGGCTGCATGATATGATATTATCACAGTACTTGGGACACAATGCAATAGGTGACCTTGTGATATATTGAGCATTGCGATATCGCGAGAGTTTCTTTTTTTTTTCTCTTTTTTTTAATCCTGAGTTCCCATCTCAATCTTGATAATGATACAAAATCATTAAAAATGTAATTATTAATATTTAAAAAAAAAACTTGATGCTTTTTTAAGTTAAACTTTAAAATTCACAAATTTATTAGGTTGATTCTTTAATTCTTCCACATTTAGAATTTTTTAGGCTTAGGTTTTTATTGGATAATGATAAATTTTATGAGTGAAAATCCTGATATCTAATACCTAAAAGGCAGTGGCGGACCGTGTATTTTACAACTAGGCCTTCAGTGGTGATCTACCTGATTTGAGTGCCATTCATACCAAACACCATAAAAATAGCCTATAGGGCCGCCCACACAAAGCATGTTAAAGATAACTTTAACTATAAAATTATAGTTTTAAAAATCTTTACCTTTTCATTGTAGAGCTCCATTTCCATGCAGCACTTGTTCGTTGAACTACAGATCCACTCTTGTTTGCCCAAAGGTTTAAAAGTACTGTTGCTTGTCCAGTTGGTGGCTATGTTTCGGTGCCTCGCTGCTGCCTTGGTTGAGGCCCTGTCACGCCTAGATGATTTAGGCAGTGTTTGCAAAACATATGAAAAATTTGGAGAATACGCTGGGGTACATGAATCAGTTATGGCTCAGTTTTGTCTAAGTTAAGAGCACGCTGAAGAACGCTGGTATATGGCGTTGTTCACCGAGGTCCTCTGAAAATTAATTTTCAGCATGCTGAAAATTTTCCAACGTATCCAGCGTATGGCTGATAACGTCTCACATTCGCGGAGAAATGACACATTTGCAGCATTGGTTCACAGGAAAAAACCCATACAGAGCACGCACGCACACACACACACACACACACACATAGCTAAACACACGGGACCTGTCGGGTGTTTTTACATTTAACTGAAGTCTTTATGATCATCTGTCCTGTGTTGTTCTGATAGATATGCCAAAATGTCAGAACACCGGAGGAGGAGGATTCAATCAGCTGATCCCCTGAAGTGCAGAGCATAGCTGTTTGCTATTGGCTGCACCTCCCAGCAAATGCACACTCCATGTATTATCTTGGTTTTATTTTTTTCACTTTATTGAAAATAAACTTTTTTATTGCCATCAGTTCGCGTGCCTTTGAGCCAGGTTGTGACAACTGTTGTCTGATGTTCCTGACTTGTCACATCAGCTGTTTTAGCCATGATAGACCTGACAGATTTGACAGCTCTGCCAGGTCGGTCATGCCCCCCACCGTGGTCTTTGGATGGGAGAACCATCTTGGTTGAACAGAGATGATCTCTCCCAAAACTAGGATTCATGGATCGGGAAGCAACGGCAGTTTGGCATGACTGCGCTATGCAGAAGTTAGACTATTGCTGCGCATAAGTTATGAATGTCGGCAACACGCTAAGCATTAGTTGGTTTAAGTTACTGTTACTTAATTATATGTCCAAGTCGTTACGGATACGTGATGCATATGGCCAAAAGTGAAAATTTTGGCGTATCCCAGCGTTTTAGACCAATTTTTATATATCTGGCAAATGCTGCCTATATTGTCATGGTGTGACAGACAACTCAAGCTTGTAAACCCTGTCTGGCTCCAAGTATCTACTCGATCAGTTGCAAACAACAGGCATTCACAGCAAGATAATTTGCAGCACTTCTCAGAGCCTGTAATCCAAGGATACCGCTTGTTGTTAATATGGAAGTGACAGACAAATCCTTTCCCTGACTGAGACGGGCCTGCTAGCTTCAGAGTTGGCCGACATCTCTTCACAATGACCAGCTTTTCTTGAAAAGTCCGTCTGGAAAATTGATTTTTTAAAATATCAGCGACCAAATCATTTTCTTCTCCCCTGTCAGCCATTGTGAGTGGATAAACAGCTATTATATTTAAATAGATACAGTATATTGTAGCTGCTTAAGCAAGTCCTTGCACCTATGTGTGTATAGCAGCTCTGCCGCCATCAGTGTGTGAATGAGTGGATAGCAGGATCTGTAAAGCGCTTTGGTCATCCAGAGATGAGAAAAAGCGCTATATAAGTGAACGCCATTTACCGTTTTACTTTATCTGTGGTGTGAAGCTACATGGTGTCGCTGGGTTTTTAATTACTGCCTCCCTCCCAGGGTGTTAGTTGTGTTACACAACTTAGACAAACAGCAGAAGTATGTGGCATGCGTGCACGCTATAATTCCCCATAGAAGCGTTTCCTCTCCACTGATGTGCAAAATCCACCCAGAATGATGACTTATTCTTTTTTCTATAATACACTTATAATTAAATGTAATGTTTTATTGAGTACTTTTTTAGGGTTTGGGAAGAAATTATTAAAATGTACAAAAACAGTTAAAGACCGTTTACCTCTAAGTTCACTTTACATCAGGGGTCATCAACTTTATTTGTCCAAGCAATAGAATTTTTCTCACCAGACACTGTGAAATCCAGATGCCCTCGTAAAGTAAAATAAAATAAAATGAAATTAAAATTGTTTCCTTAGCAATATATTATTATTTGATATATTAATTTTCCTTCCAAATTTATGTTATTTTTTATCCTTTGTCAGTGTTAACAGACTCATATTACCTCTACTGTTAGCTGCTGTGAAAATATAAGAGCAGGACGGTGCTCAGCCGAGCAAACCACATATGAATAGTTTGACCAAGGAGGTTTTATTTCTCTGGGAAATTACAACCTCCTTGGTCATACTCATTTACACGCACACACACACACACGCACACACACTTAAATTATACAATCAGAGCTGGGTAGAGTAGTCAGAAATTGTAGCCAAGTAAAAGTAATGTAACCTAATGATATTAATTAATTAATCAACAATTTCAACCAATCAGGAATCAGACAGGGCAAATTATGATTGGCTGGTTCAATTGAAGGAAGAACCAGCCAATCATAATTCGTCCTGTCTGACTCCTGATTGGTTGCAGTTGTGGCACATTCACAGCGCTGTGCCACGTCGAGCAAGCGCACAGTGTCAGGACTCCGTGCGTGGGTTTTCACCGTGCTTGGGTCTCTGATTATTTTTCCTTTTTTGTGTATGTATTTAGTCATGTTCATCTGTGCTTTTGGTTTGCGCTTTTATTTTGACAGTGCTGCGGCAGGACTTCCGCCTGTCAAGTCTGCTCGCGGCCTGTCACAGCTGTTTGTGTTAAGTGATTACTTTCTCTCCACACCTGTTGGTTCATTAGTTTTCTGTAGTACTATTTAAGTTTGCTAGCGAGGCTCATTCCTCGCTGTGACCTCGCCCTATCCAGGCTGGAATCCCCAACCCTGATTCCAGTCCATTCTTCAGCGTAAGGTTTCGCCCTCGCTATGTATATGTAAGTGACCATCTCGACTCTGTGCTCGTATGTTTTGTTATCACCCCACCGGTGTCTCATTCATTGCCTTTTCTGTATCCACCCCTCGAGGCGAGTTTGTGTTTTTATTATTATTTCTCATTAAATATACCAAACTCACTATTAGCAATTGATGCCCTGAAAGGAGCATTCATTACACACAGGTAGAGTTGAGAGTGAGGAGAGAGAGAAGTTGAGCGAGCAAGAGACAGATGACGTGAGCGGAGCACAATTAAACAACGCGAGCGAGCAGAGAGGAAATCTGAGGAAAATGTGTTGTCAGCGCACGCTTTATAATCTTAAGTTCTTGAAAAAACATGTTTTTGTGCTCAAAATCAACAATTTGTCGCTCAAAATCTCCACTTCCTTGCTCAGAAATGAGGCACTAATGTAACGCCATACCCATGGGCCACCAGTTGACGTTTGCTGCTTGACATGAACAGAGGCCCTGAATCCAGAAGTATGTCTTGTTCCAGATTAGTGTGTCGTTGTTTCTTTAGAATATTTGGCCAGCGTCAGCTAATTTTTTAATCTTTTTTATTTGATTTGTGTTTAACCTGATGGTAGCTATGAGTTCAAAAGATAAAGTTTGGTTGAGCTTCACCTTTAGTAAAATTTATTTAAAAGTTGTCCAGAACTTTTTAATAATCCTGCTTGAATAAAAGTTATTAACAAATTATAAAGACAATAATAAAATAATTTTAAAAGCTGACTGAATCAAATTCTGTTATACTGTAATCATGATGTAAGCACAGTATAATTATGGTGTAATAATTATATGTGATCAAAGTTGAGGAAGAATACAGGTCACATTCCTGTTTAATTAAGATGTATTTACAGCATAATTAGCATACATATAAATTCACTATAATGGTAGTATAATTTGCCATCTGCTTTACAACGTACTTTATTATGTAATGAGCATTTTCACAACAGTAAATTAAAAATCAAGTTTTGTATTGCAACTTTAAGAAGATATGTCAACTTTTCTTTAGTTGCACCTTCCAGCTGTGACCACTGATTTAAAAAAAATACTGACATGTAAAACAGCCAGTCTAACAGTATTACAGATCTCACTAAATGAACTTGAATTAACAGCCTTGAAGCTGGGCGACCTGTTGTGCCTTTGCTGGACTGTTAATCATTGGCTCAACTGTGATCTTGGTGAAGAAGTGAAAGAACAGGTTTTAGCTGTGATGCCATTTGTTTAATATTTAGCTGATCTGCAAATAGCCCAAAAGGTAACATGTCAGCAAATAAACCTGACTTGTTTAAATTTTAACCACATTATGTGATGCTGAGCTGTGCAGTGGGTCTGATACCAACATACAGGTCATAATACGGGGGAGCTGAAGTAGGGTGGTATGCATGTCTGTGAAGGGTATGTTTATATATCATTTGAGAGCTTGAGAATTTCAACATCCACCTCATCCAAGTAAGAGGAAGAACATAATTTTCAAAATCAGATTAAGCGGAAGAAGATGAATGAATGAATGAGTTCCCCGTATTAACCATTACCCATGAGGCAGCAAAAGAATTTCAAATGGTCACATATTTGCATGGTGTACTTCCTTGTCGGTATTAAGTGACATGCAACAGCGTTCTCTGTTTCCATGAATTACAACATAACTTCATTTTATAGCACTGAGCTCTTGTGTGAACATTTTCAAAGGTGACATATTGCGCACCTTTTTCCACATTTGGACACAGTTCCCAGACGTCTTAATAAAATGTCTGTGACATTCTTGGTTCAAATTATCAAATCATTATTGTTAATCAAGAATTTATCACCCAGCTTCAGCAGACTTGCTAAAACGAACCATTTCAGTGCGTTTGCTTTAAATGCTATTGAGCCTCAGTTCACCCCACCTTCTTCTGTCCCTTTTGAAATCCAGGAACCAGTGCATTATTGAGCTCAATTTGAACTGGTTACCATATTGCACCAGTTGTTGGACACAGCCTGAGATATATAATATAAAAATGGTTGAATGCAGGAATATATGCAAAAGCACAAATACAGCACGATGGTGGACAGGGGTGTGTGGTGTGACGGTCGATCAGAGATGACTGGTCCCTATATAGAAAATAATCATTTTATGTGACTGAAGTCACGAGCTAAGCTAACACTAGCGGGATGATCTGTTGTGCTATCCTGATTACGGGTGTCTAGCCAAGATTGTTAGCAGCCTGATGTACCCCACTATCATGATCAAAATACATATATAACAAAATAAGCCAGAATTCTACATGATATATGAAAGAAAAATGTTACTTGTTTACATAAAGAAATGTCAGAAACTATTTTCTATCAGCTTTCATTATTTTTAAAAGTGAATTTATAAGACAAAAGTCACAAATTCAGGAGAGAAGTTGCACATTTAGTGAGGAAATAAGTGACATATGTACAATAACAATTACTGAAAATGAATAAGAAAACAGAAAATTTGTTTTAAAAAAATGCACTAATTTGCAAATTTTTGGAAAAATGTCACAAAATTAACAAAGAAAAAGTACTACTGATCAAACAATGTTGAGGAGAATTCACAAAATTCCAAGAAGAAAATGGAAAATTTATGATACAGAAGTCTGAAAATTTTGTGAAAAAAGTCTCTATTTACAAGAAAAATGAAAAAGGAAGAAAACAGTCACAAAATGACAAGGGAAGAAATGGAAATTTAGGAGAATTTTCCAAAATTGCATATAAAAATTAGACATTATGTGGGGAAAATAAACTCAGATTTACTAAAACATGCACATTTCAGGGGAAAAAAAGTCACATGTGCAATGAAAAAGTTTCAGATTTACTATAATACAGTGTAAATATAAAAATAAAGCTTCACAGTTACATTATAAAAAATTATGAGATGCATGAAAAAATGCAAATTTCCTAATATAGAGTGACACATTTACAAGAAAAAAAAAATCACATAATTTGGAAAGAAAATGCCCTAAATTTTACAAGGAAACGTTACAACCTGACAAATTAATTACAGAAAAATTGCATATTTGAAAGAAGAAAAAACAGGCCTAATGTTTGGGTTATGTGATAATTTACATTGGTCTCATATTGGCAGTACCGGAGTGGTGGCCTAGTTGGTAGAGCATCGTTGTGGGTTCAAATCCTGGCTGGGTCATACCAAAGACCATATTAAAATAGTACTTTCTGCCTTCTACCTTGGTGCTCAGCATAATAAAATGGGGAAAGAAAAGTTAACGCACAGAGCCACCAGAGGACTGACCTCCCACTGTAGCGTCCACTACTTACAGTAGCTGTGTGGCCTAAGGTCAGAGAAACGGAGATAGGTGCCGCCCCAGACACCACATGGTGTCCCACATGCTGCGGAAGGGATTAACTAACATACTAGCAGTAAACAGGCTACTATAATAATATGGAACAGCATTTCTTTTTTAAATATGGAGCAGCTCAAACAACAATAGCTCGTACCTATACACATCCTTTGGACTTAGCATGCATATTCGTTATCTTTTCATTAATTAAAGTGTTAAAATTGTTTGAAAAAAATGGAGACTTTCATGTTGAAAAAATATTACTGTTTTTTCTTTTGTTTTGTTTGACAAGAGAACTGAAAATCCCAGTGGTTAGTTTGCATGGTTAACATTTTTAACAGAAGTCACGGTGTCGTTCTTAATGTAATTGTGATTCCTTTACTCTTATTATTAGTGCTACTGTTGAGTTAACAAATTTACCCCCCCCCAAAAAAAAATAGAAATAAATAAATGACTTGTTAAAGTGTTAGGGATCTGTATGTAGTCACACAAAAGTGGCATGAATGAAATGAAGTAATTTCCTGTAAATCTGTTGAAAACTAAATGCTGTCCTCTGCTGGCCATTGATTGAAATTCGTTTTCTGTCTTTATCTTTGCAGAGCTCCCAGGCTGAATGTAACGGTAGCAGTAACAGTAAGTCTGTTTCTCTGTTTTGTTTGATAATACTGCTTATACTATATATCGTTTTGTCTCTATATGTTGTCTCTATATGTCGACAATAAAGTATAAACTAACTGTGCTGTTTTTGTGCTTTAGTTAATAGCATTGCTGTCAATGTATTTTACCTCTATGTTGGTATTCCAAAAATATTTTTGTGCTCATTTTTCTGTATAGCAACTTGTCCACCAGAAACTGTGCCAACAACTCAAACAGATGTCACTTCAGCTTCAGTTTACAGCAGCACATCCTTAACAACTGACAGCTCCATGGGTGTCACAATGAGTAAGTCTGCCAACTTTGTTGAATAACTGCTGCTAAACACACACTGCCGTGACTTTAAAGAGAATTGTGCCCAGATAGTAGTAGATTTGTTATGTCTGAGTTTTTGTATGACACAAATCAAATCAGTTTGTTAACAAATGAACTATAGATATTGAAAACTCACATTATTTTGTGTTTTGTTTTGTTTTTTTCTGGTGACATGTAAATTCTGACTGACATTCTAATTAGCAGAGCCAAAAGCTGTCAGAAACCTCTCTGTCACTGGAACTAGTACATCCTCCATATTTGTAAACTGGACTGAACCAGAGGGAAGCAGCTCTTTTTATAGAGTGAAGTGGATGGATGGAATGGCTACCAGGAATGAGACTGTGACTGTAACAGAATTAAATATCACTGGGCTGACTGCAGGTTCCCGCTATGCAATCAGTGTTTCTGCTGTGGCAGATGATAATGTTACAGAAGGAGCACCTGTTACAGTGACTGGCTACACTAGTAAGTACAAAGTTTGACTTATATTTTACACTGATCAGCTGAGATGTTTGTAGCTACGGTGTGTGGTTTTCCCATTTCGTACCATTTCTGCACCTGCATGTGATCGCTTTTCTTTGCTTTCACCACTCTCCTCCAATCTTACTACTTTTCATTGCTCTTTGTTATTGCTGGTGTCCAATACCCATGGTAGCTTAAGAATATTCTTTGTTGTGAAATTGTATTTTCCTATGTTGTGTTTCTGCTGTTCAATTCACAAACTGTTGTGGAGAAATTCTGATAGTATGTCAGGGCCACGAGATAAACTTCCAACTCCTTAAAATATTGCTGAATCAACATGTCTATGGTTGCAGTGTTTCCGTCATGACAGTGACACTATACAAAAATTCAGATTATCGTTTAACTTCTCAACCATGAAACCCTCTCTCCCTCACAGAACCTCAGGTAGTCATAAATCTCACAGTCACTGAAACTAGTACATCCTCAGTATCTCTGACATGGACTGAACCAGTGGGAAGCAGCTCTTTCTATAGAGTACAGTGGACAGATGGAACAACTAGCTGGAATGAGACTGTGACTGAAACAGAACTAAATATCACTGGGCTGACTCCAGGTGTCCTCTATACAATAAAAGTTTCTGCTGTGGCAGATGATAATGTTACTGAAGGAACAGCTCTAACAGTGCCTGTTTTTACAAGTATGTAAAAAATTTGGCTTATATTTTACGATGATAAACTTATCTTTAGTAGATGTGTGTACCTACAGTATGTGGCTTTCCCATTTAGTGCCATTCCTGTATCTGTATATATTTTAATCTAGACAGAAGCAGGTCCAACAAAATCGTGTTTTGTTCTTCTGCAAGTCATTTGACTGTGGGAAGAAACTGGAGTAATTAAATTCAGCAACACACAAAGCTCACATTTTTGACTGATAATATGGAAATTAAAAAAATTAAATTAAAGTACCAAGAATATATTCTTGACAGGATCACACAAATTGGTGGAAACTATTGGTGCGTCTTCAGGGACTCAGTCTTGAATGTTTGAAGTGACAGGTGAAAGTATGAAAGCAGCACTATGTAACTTTCGTGTTCCAGGTAGGGACACTGAAAAGACTACAGCTATGGCTGCCATGACCGCAGACCCAACAGCCAATCACAGGGCACAACTTTAGCCACCAGCAACCAAACACCCTGGGATTGGCTGTTGGGACTGAGGTCATAGTCACCATAGTTGTAGTCCTTTCTGTCTTCCTACCAAGAACAGAGCTGTTTCAGGCAATGTGGCCCACTTAGGCTATCTTAATTCCAGTGGGTGATAAACAGTGAAAACAAGCAACAGAGGCACCAAATTTACCTGCTCACTGGTACCCCTTTGCACTTGCCATCCCAGACTATCGCCTAGCTTGCCAATAGGACGGACCACCACTATAACAATGACATAACTAAATGAAAGAACATCTTGAGAGATGCTAGATGAACCGCCAACTCCTAGAAATATCACTGAGTCAGCATGATTCTGCTTAAAGGATTTCCATCATGACATTGATGCATCAAAAATATTCAGATTATCGTTTAACTTCTCAACCATAAAACACTCTTTTCCTCACAGGGCCTCAGGTAGTCAGAAATCTCTCTGTCACTGAGACTAGTACATCCTCAGTATCTCTGACATGGACTGAACCAGTGGGAAGCAGCTCTTTCTATAGAGTACAGTGGACAGATGGAACAACTAGCGGGAATGAGACTGTGACTGAAACAGAACGAAATATCACTGGTCTGACTCCAGGTGTCCTCTATACAATCAGTGTTTCAGCTGTGGCAGATGACAATGTTACTGAAGGAGCACCTGATGCAAGGTCTCGTTACACTAGTAAGTATAAAGCTTGAATTATATTTATGATGATCACTGAAACGCAGTAAATGTGTGAATTATATTTACTAGTGGATGCCTGTAGAAAGCAAGTATTCTTGTCTGAAAACAGGTAGCCCAATTAGGCTTTACAAGCCCAAATGTAGGCTGTGTTTGAAAGTGAAATTCAAAGAGGTGTAGCCTTTATGTAGGCAATCACACATGTTACACTTTGACGAATATAAAAGGGACTGAACACTAAGATTTATTTGCTTGTGTGAATATTAATTACAGAATTATTGAAAATGAATGGGACATCCAATATTAGTAAATGTTTAAGAACCCTTGTTTATTTGTTTGTCAGACGTATTTGTGTGATCTTTCATGAGTTATATTCATGTGTTGTATCTTGCACTTGGGAGAATGGGAGTTGTTCAGTCATCATTATAAATCTTTTAGTTTATATGTGTAGTTTATAGTGTATCATCAATAAACTCATGCAGTATTATAACAGGACACATTTACAAATATTTGAAACCCATTGTTGACATAATTTGAAGTTAAACTCAGGAGCAGACAACAAACTCAATTAGAAATGCAATAATCTTTATTGACTGTGCTTGTGTGTGAGTGTGTGAGTGCAGAATGGGAGCAGTCTGGTAACCCTGCAAGGTGAGGAGAGAAGAGGATATGAGTTATCTTGCAATAAATGTCTGAATAGCAGAATAAATAATAATCTTAAAGAGCAAGGGAGTGTTGGAGAGAAACTAGTAGCAGCTTAGTCCTTCTCCAGGTTACCAGGGTCCCATGAAGGTGAGGTAGTGACAGTGCAGATAATTACAGTGACAAGTGCAGGAGAATCCTCAGCTGAGGGGGAGAGGAGAGAGTTCACTCTGGGTGCTGAGGCACTTACGGAGGACTGATGAGTGAGTGGAGCCTCCGGCCCTTTGGAAAAGTTCCGGTCCGCTGCCTGAAGCTGGGTTGGTCCGCCTGGAGGACGGTCCACCTGTGCACAGGTATAGGGGACAAGGAGAGGCAGATGCAGATGTTGACAAAAACCCAGTAACAGGTTGCTTACGGTAGTGTAGAGGGAGGCGAAACTCCCAGCCGATGAAGAGCAGAGAAGTAGAAGTTGAAAGGGAGGCAAAGCTCCCAGCTGAAGAGAAAGGTAGACTCGTGTTGAGGAGTTCTTTCACCCTGTTGGAGCGTTGACTTCTCCGTGCAGGAGTGGAGGGCTTCACTCCTAATAAAGGCAGTCTAATTGGGAGGCGCAGGTGTGAGTGAAGCCACAGCTGTGGAATTAGTGAGAGAGAGAAAAACAACACATAGTTCGGATCACCATAATTGTAGTGCATCCTTTTATATTTTAGCAATACCGTAAGTACAAAACACCCAACATTATTATACACAGCAGAATGACCTGTTTGGCTGCAACTGTTGCATCAGTGTTTCCCATTTGTCAGTAAATAAAAAATGATTTATTTTGTTATTTGGGCGTTTCTGGGTGTTTGGTCACAGTCGTCGATTAGTCAAAGCATGCATATGTGTCCGCATATGATATGCAATTGATCTGGCCATTCCACTCCACAATCATGGTGGTATTATTATTATTAACTTGTAATTTTTAGATAGTCGTGCGAGCACATTGGCACCGGGAGGAGCGCCATGTTGAGCCTGCAGTGCCACAAAGAACAGCGGTGGCATACGGGTGAAGCAGCAGCCGAGACTCCCATTAACCAGGCAGGCTGGGCTTGGCTCCCTGCGAAGGACTGTGGTAAGCCAGTCCGGCTGCTGCCCCCCCCCCCCAGCACACCCCGTGTTCTCCACATATGCCGAATTATCCTTTAGAGATACGCAATCACAGCAACATTATAGCATAATTTTTTAAGCATTAAATCTTTCGTATTTTCTTTTTCTGGTCAAATTTGTCACTTTTCAAGATTCAGAGATTTTATTTGTCAATACTACTATACACACAGGACATACAGGAGAATTGAAATGGTGTTTCTCTCTCTTCAGTGGCGTGTGCAATATAAAAAAAAAAGAATAAGGCTGGAAACAACTACAGGAGTCTATGTACAGTAATGCTACCTGTAGTGCAGATAGCAACAAAGATAAAACCCAGACATCCCATAGTGCAAATAAATATAAACGATAAAACCCAGCAATTCTATATACCGAAGAAGTAGAGCAGTAATACTCGTAGTTGCGAGTTTGATGCGGTAGTGTAGGTGCAGACACCGACAGATTGGGCTGCACATGGTCAATAATGCAATGACAGACAGCAGCAGATATGGCATTTGTGCATATCTACACCTTACTGCAAATGGTTGCAGTAAGGTGCAGAAACATACAGCAGCAGATGTATTACTGTTTGTGTGCCAGTCTTACTTTGCCAACAGCTGAGGCAGTTATGGTGCGGGTGAGTGCTTTGCAGTCCAGGGAGGGGAGAGGGGAGGGCATGCACAGAGTTCAGGGTCCTGATGACGTGGTGAACTAACCTGTTTAGCAGTCTTGTGGAGTGGGCCCGGAGGCTCCGGTACTGAGGGCAGGGGCTAAAGGGGAGTGTGAGGGGGGAGGTGTCGCCTGCAATGTTGATGGCTCTGCAGGTGAGGTGGGTGAGGTAGATGTCTGGGGGGGGGGGCAGAGTGGCACCGATGATCTTGCTGGCAGTTTTCACTGTGTGTTGTAGTGTCTTCTGGCAGGAGGCGGTGCAGCTTCCATACCACACTGTGATACAGCTGGTGAGGATGCTGTCACTGGTACCCCGGTAGAATGAGCACATGATGGGGGGAGGACCTCATGCTCTCCTCAGTTTGCGGAGGAAATAGAGGTGAGTTTAAGCCTTCTTGGCCAGTGATGTGGTGTTGTTGGACCAGGAGAGGTCCTCAGAGATGTGCATCCTTAGGAACTTGGTGCTGCTCACCCTCTCCACAGCTGCTCCATCGATGATCAGAGGTGGATGCTGTGTGTGTCCCCTCCTGAAGTCAACCACAATCTCCTTGGTTTTTCTCACATTCAGGAAGAGACTATTGTCTTTACACCACTGGACCAGTTGGCTCACCTTATTTCTGTAGTTGACCTCTTCATTGTTGGTGATGAGGCCCACCACCATCGTGTCATCCGCAAATTTGATGATGTGGTTGGTGCTGTAGGCTGATACACAGTCATGGGTCAGCAGGGTGAAGAGCAGCGGGATGAGCATGCACACTTGTGGGGCCCCTGTGCTCAGTGTGATAATCTTGGAGGTGTTGCTGCCAACCCGCACGTTCTGTAGCCGGTTACTGGACACTCTGTACCCTTGCCACTCCGCCCAAAGTCATTTTGTACCCAAATTGCAACGTACCCTAGACGTTCATTCCGTAGCCACTTCCGTACATGCATGAATAAATATTTAACAAACCAAAATATTGTTGGGGTTTATTAATATGATTAATATTAAAATGATTCAAAACAGAAGCTGAATAAATTAAGGCTGAAATTAAACTCTCAAAAATGTCATGGCAATCAGTGGCGTAAAAGTAGCAGCTGATTTTAATTAACCGAAGCATTAATTGCAGGGCAGGCAGATCCAGCTTGCCATTTTAGATTCTTATGCCACTTCTTCATAAAGAAAGTCAAGTAGTTTCCCTACAGATAAGATTAGTTAGTGAAAATAAACTCAAACGGTACCAATGCAGAATGTACAGTGGTGTGAAAAAGTGTTTGCCCCCTTCCTGATTTCTCATTTTTATTTGTAAGTTTGTCACACTTAAATATTTCAGATCATCAAACAAATTTAAATATTAGACATAGATAATACAAGTAAACAGAAAGTACACTTTTTAAATTAAAGTGTTTATTATTAAGGGGAAAAAAATCCAAACCAACATGGCCCTGTGTTAAAAAGTGATTGCCCCCTAAACCTAATAACTGGTTGTGCCACCCTTAGCAGCAACAACTGCAATCAAGCATTTGCGATAACTGGCAATGAGTCTTTTACAGCACTGTGGAGGAATTTTGGCCCACTTATCTTTCTATCAATCTATCCAGACTGATAGATTTCAATTACTTTGTTTCTCATTTGTTCCTGAATTTCTTTGGATCACAACATGATGTCTAGCTTTTGAGAATCTTTTGGTCTCCTTCACTTTGTCAGGCAGGTACTATGTAAGTGATTTCTTGATTGAGAACAGGTGTGGCAGTAATCAGGTCTGGGTGTGGCAAGAGAAATTGAACTCAGCTTTCCAAAGATGTGATAAACCAAAGCTAATTTATGTTTTAACAAGGGAAGGCAATCACTTTTTCACACAGAGCCATGTAGGGTTGGATTTTGTTCCCCCCCTTAATAATAAATACCTTCATTTAAAAACTGCATTTTGTGTTTGTTTACTTGTGTTATCTTTGTCTAATATTTGAATTTGTTTGATGATCTGAAACATTTAGGTGTGACAAGCATACAAAAAAATGAGAAATCGGGAAGGGGGAAAACACTTTTTCTTTCACGCCACTGTACATACATGGACAACACTTGGAAACAGGAGCCAGAGGGGAAGACCTGGTATGAAGCCACAAGGACACAGAGACAACAACTGACAAAAATAGAGGAACAAATAATTACAAGCGTAAGACAGCTGGGAAACAATTAGGGCAAAACAGCAAGACATGGGGAAAAGTGGCTATGAGTATGGAACACATGAGGGACTGAGAACAATGGGTACACAAGTACAGGGGATACACACGAGACTTGCACAGAAGACCAAGGGAGGACACAGAAGACAGCAACAACAGGGACAACGGGGACGACACAACAGATTAAGGACCGGGGAGCACAAAGGACAATCACAAGAGCCCCAGGGGGAACACAGAAGGCAATACACAGATGATAATAATAATAAACATCACTGAGAGACCAAAAATAACACAAAGTGCAGCTCATGACATTATGTGTTTGTTATAAGTCAATCCAATTAATTTTAAAATCATAAATTATATGTGAATTAATCTAGCTTGTTTTGCATACCATACTGAAACGTGGTTCAGTTAAATTGTTTAAAATTGTTTATAAAATAATAGATTTATGCTAATTCTAAACAACAAAAAGTTATAGATATGGCAGTTCAAATTAAGTCAAACTGATGTAAATACTTAATGATAAACTGCATCACAGTTACCCCTCTGTGGATCGCCACCTTAGCATGGTGGTGGTGCTAGTGTGTGTGTGTGTGTGTGTGTGTGTGTGTGTGTGTGTGTGTGTGTGTGTGTGTGTGTGTGTGTGTGTGGGAGGGGGGTGCTTTCATGATCCCAGGAGTTATGTTGTTGGGGGCAACTTGCCCCTGGTAGGGTCTCCCAAGACAAACTGGTCCTGGGTGAAGGGCCAGACCAAGAGCAGTCCAGTAGACCTCAAGAAAAAGTTACATTTGAACGAAGCATACCCAAAGAGCCACATGGCTCCACCCTTCAGTGGGCTCACCACATGCAGGAGGGTTCGTGGGATCATGATGCTGTGTGAACTGACCACACTCTGGTTGCTTGAACTTCCTTGGACTGTTGCCCCCGTGACCCGGACCCCAAATAAGTTGTAGAAGATGGATGGATGGATATGCCACAATTAGTTTCAGGGTATAGTAAGACCCTGTCTGCTGTCTCTCTGTGGGCAAGACTGAACAAACAAACAATCAAATATTTGTTTCTTATCCATAAAACCCTCTCTCCCTCACAGAACCTGAGGTAGTTAGAAATCTCTCTGTCACTGAGACTAGTACATCCTCAGTATCTCTGACATGGACTGAACCAGTGGGAAGCAGCTCTTTCTATAGAGTACAGTGGACAGATGGAACAACTAGCTGGATTGAGACTGTGACTGAAACAGAACGAAATATCACTGGTCTGACTCCAGGTGTCCTCTATACATTCAGTGTTTCTGCTGTGGCAGATGACAATGTTACTGAAGGAGCACCTGATACAAGGTCTCGTTACACTAGTAAGTATAAAGCTTGAATTATATTCATGATGGTCACTTTAACGCAGTAGATGTGTGTAGGTACTGTATGGGGTTTTCCCATTTAGTGCCATTCCTGCACCTGTTTTTAGTAAGATGACTCCTGTGTGGGCTACATTGTTATTGTCAAAGCTGTGGTTGAAGATAACCAAACAGAAAGTGGTGTGGACTGAAGGAGTAGTAATGACGTCATGGCAGTGATAGTCCGGTAGGTGGCGGTAATGCACTTGTAAGCTAGTTGCCAACCATCAATCAAATCTATAAGAAGAAGAAAGTGGTGTGACAGATTTTTCAGCATAAAGATTAATGTTCTTGGTGACCAGTTTAATGTAATTAATCACTGAGGGTGGGATCAAGCTTATTTGAAGGATCACAAATTGACATATAAGCTATTTGTGCCTCTTGAATTACATCTACTGTACAGTGTGATTCAGTGTTACTGACTTTACTGATGTGTCCTCATTTCCCACTAGGTTTGGCCCTTTTCATCTGTTTCTTACATGCTATTAATCCATTAATATGTCCTACAATTGTTGTTTCTGTATTTATTGTCCACAAACAGAGCCTGAAGTAGTCAGAAATCTCAATGTCACTGATTTTACAACCTCCTCTGTGTCTGTGAGCTGGAGTAAACCAGAGGGAAACAGCTCTTTTTATAGAGTTCAGTGGACTGGTGGAAATATAAATGAATCTATAAACGAGTCTGAGACATTTACTGTCATTACTAATCTAACCTCTGGTGTCCAGTATACAATAACTGTCACTGCAGTGGCACAGGATGGTTATACTGAAGGACAGAGTACGAGTGTTTATCAGTACACAAGTAAGTAATCATTTTAATGGTGTTCATTACTGAGGATCAGCTTGGGACCACATGCTGACTGAATGTTGCTGATTTGACTGTCATGCCCCGTCTTTTCTCACTTTATTTGGACCTTTCCCAAAAAAAAAAACAAAAAAAAAACTATTTGGTCCTTTCCACGTTTCTGACTTGTTGCAGTGGATAATTTAGTTATTGTCTCCACATTTCGTGGCCTAGAGGTAGAGCATCCACCTCACAACCAGGAGGTCGGGGTTCAAGTCCGGCCGGGTCATACCAAAGACCATATAAAAAGAGAACTTCCTGCTGTCCAGCTTGGTGCTCAGCAATAATGGAATGGAGGAGGGAAAGGTTGGCGGCAGTGGCTCAGGAGGTAGAGTGGGTTGTTCAATAACCAAGGGGTTGGTGGGTTGAATCCTGCTCTCCCCAGCCATCCTGCCGTTGTGTCCCTGGGCAAGACACTTTACTCACCTTGCCTCCAGTGTCCATGACACTAGGTATGAATGTGTATACAGTAGTGTGAAAAAGTGTTTGCCCCCTTCCTGATTTCTCATGTTTTTGCATGTATGTCACACTTTTTCAGATCATCAAACAAATTTAAATATTAGACAAAGATAATACAAGTAAACACAAAATGCACTTTTTAAATTAAAGTGTTTATTATTAAGGGGAAAAAAAATCCAAACCCACATGGCCCTGTGTGAAAAAGTGATTGCCCCCTAAACCTAATAACTGGTTGTGCCACCCTTAGCAGCAACAACTGCAATCAAGCATTTGCGATAACTGGCAATGAGTCTTTTACAGCACTGTGGAGGAATTTTGGCCCACTCATCTTTGCAGAATTGTTGTAATTCAGCCACACTGGATGGTTTTCGAGCATGAACCGCCTTTTAAGGTCATGCCACAACATCTTAATCAGATTCAGGTCAGGACTTTGACTAGGCCACTCCAAAGTCTTCATTTTGTTTTTCTAAAGCCATTCAGAGGTGGACTTGCTGGTGTGTTTTAGATCATTGTCCTGCTGCAGAACCCAAGTGCACGTCAGCGTGAGGTCACGAACAGATGGCCGAACATTCTCCTTCAGGATTTTTTGGTCGACAGCAGAATTCATGGTTCCATTTATCACAGCAAGTCTTCCAGGTCCTGAAGCAGCAAAACAGCCCCAGACCATCACACTACCACCACCATATTTTACTGTTGGTATGATGTTTCTTTTCTGAAATGCTGTGTTACTTTTACGCCAGATGTAATGGGACACACACCTTCCAAAAAGTTCAACTTTTGTCTCATCAGTCCACAGAGTATTTTCCCAACACTCTTGGGGATCATGAAGATGTTTTCTGGCAAAACTGAGATGAGCCTTTATGTTCTTTTTGCTCAGCCGTGGTTTTCGTCTTGGAACTCTGCCATGCAGGCCATTTTTGTCCAGTCGCTTTCTAATGGTGGAGTCATGAATACTGATCTTAACTGAGGCAAGTGGGACCTGCAGTTCTTTGGATGTTGTTGAGGGGTCTTTTGTGACCTCTTGGATGAGTCGTCGCTGCACTCTTGGGGTAATTTTGGTTGGCTGGCCACTCCTGGGTAGGTTCACCACTGTTCCATATTTTTGCCATTTGTGGATAATGGCTCCCACTGTGGTTCGCTAGAGTCCTAAAGCTTTAGAAATGGCTGTATAACCTTTTCCAGACTGATAGATCTCAATTACTTTGTTTCTCATTTGTTCCTGAATTTCTTTGGATCGCAGCATGATGTCTAGCTATTTACATAAGTGATTTCTTGATTGAGAACAGGTGTGGCAGTTATCAGGTCTGGATGTGGCTAGAGAAATTGAACTCAGCTTTCCAGAGATATTATAAACCAAAGCTAATTTATGTTTTAACAGGGGAGGGCAATCACTTTTTCACACAGAGCCATGTAGGGTTGGATTTTGTCCCCCCCCCCCTTAATAATAAACACCTTCATTTAAAAACTGCATTTTGTGCTTACTTGTGTTATCTTTGTCTAATATTTGAATTTGTTTGATGATCTGAAACATTTAGGTGTGACAAACATACAAAAAAATGAGAAATCGGGAAGGGGGAAAACACTTTTTCTTTCACACCACTGTACATACATGGACAACACTTGGAAACAGGAGCCAGAGGGGAAGACCTGCTATGAAGCCACAAGGACACAGAGACAACGACTGACAAAAATAGAGGAACAAATAATTACAAGCGTAAGACAGCTGGGAAACAATTAGGGCAAAACAGCAAGACATGGGGAAAAGTGGCTATGAGTATGGAACACATGAGGGACTGAGAACAATGGGTACACAAGTACAGGGGATACACACGAGACTTGCACAGAAGACCAAGGGAGGACACAGTAGACAGCAAAAACAGGGACAACGGGGACGACACAACAGATTAAGGACCGGGAAGCACAATGGACAATCACAAGGGCCCAGGGGGAACACAGAAGGCAATACACAGATGATAATAATAATAAACATCACTGAGAGACCAAAAATAACACAAAGTGTGGGCATGGTCCTAAGACCATGCCCAGCTCATGACATTATGTATTTGTTTTAAGTCAATCCAATTAATTTTAAATTCATACATTATATGTGAATTAATCTAGCTTGTTTTGCATACCATACTGAAACGTGGTTCAGTTAAATTGTTTAAAATTGTTTATAAAATAATAGATTTATGCTAATTCTAAACAACAACAAAAAGTTATAGATATGGCAGTTCAAATTAAATCAAACTGATGTAAATACTTAATGATAAACTGCATCACAGTTACCCCTCTGTGGATCGCCACCTTAGCATGGTGGTGGTGCTAGTGTGTGTGTGTGTGTGTGTGAGGGGGGTGCTTTCATGATCCCAGGAGTTATGTTGTCGGGGGCAACTTGCCCCTGGTAGGGTCTCCCAAGACAAACTGGTCCTGGGTGAAGGGCCAGACCAAGAGCGGTCCAGTAGAACCCATGAAAAAGTTACATTTGAACGAAGCATACCCAAAGGAGCCACATGGCTCCACCCTCCAGTGGGCTCACCACATGCAGGAGGGTTCGTGGGATCATGATGCTGTGTGAACTGACAACACTCTGGTTGCTTGAACTTCCTTGGACTGTTGCCCCCGTGACACGGACCCCAAATAAGTTGTAGAAGATGGATGGATGGATATGCCACAATTAGTTTTTCAGGGTATAGTAAGACCCTGTCTGCTGTCACTCTGTGGGCAAGACTGAACAAACAAACAATCAAATATTTGTTTCTTATCCATAAAACCCTCTCTCCCTCACAGAACCTGAGGTAGTTAGAAATCTCTCTGTCACTGAGACTAGTACATCCTCAGTATCTCTGACATGGACTGAACCAGTGGGAAGCAGCTCTTTCTATAGAGTACAGTGGACAGATGGAACAACTAGCTGGATTGAGACTGTGACTGAAACAGAACGAAATATCACTGGTCTGACTCCAGGTGTCCTCTATACATTCAGTGTTTCTGCTGTGGCAGATGACAATGTTACTGAAGGAGCACCTGATACAAGGTCTCATTACACTAGTAAGTATAAAGCTTGAATTATATTTATGATGGTCACTTTAACGCAGTAGATGTGTGTAGGTACTGTATGGGGTTTTCCCATTTAGTGCCATTCCTGCACCTGTTTTTAGTAAGATGACTCCTGTGTGGGCTACATTGTTATTGTCAAAGCTGTGGTTGAAGGTAACCAAACAGAAAGTGGTGTGGACTGAAGGAGTAGTAATGACGCCATGGCAGTGATAGTCCGGTAGGTGGCGGTAATGCACCTGTAAGCTGGTTGCCAACCGCCAATCAAATCTATAAGAAGAAGAAAGTGGTGTGACAGAGATTTTTCAGCATAAAGATTAATGTTCTTGGTGACCAGTTTAATTTAATTAATCACCTCTGACTCTGACTTTTAGTTTTTTGTGGTTGAATTGTTGTCTGCTAAATGTGCATTGAGGGTTTTTTT
Organism: Pholidichthys leucotaenia; assembly: GCA_020510985.1. Classification (NCBI taxonomy): domain Eukaryota; kingdom Metazoa; phylum Chordata; class Actinopteri; order Cichliformes; family Pholidichthyidae; genus Pholidichthys; species Pholidichthys leucotaenia. Next base: position 139,056,223 of record CM035840.1, on the reverse strand, counting down.
TCTTGCAATCATAATCCCGCTCACTCACTGAGCGCTATTCTGATAAACATGTTTTTTTTTCTCTCGCCTACTATGTCATCCCATATCCCACCCCTTTTTCTTTCTTTATCCCCACTATGACTGGCGCCTAGCGGCTGCCCCGGCCTTGCATGCGCTCTGCAGAGCGTGCCCAAATGCCAAGTCACGTTTCATTACCTTGTATTCATACATGTGTAATGACAATAAAGTTGAATCTCATCTCATCTCATCTCACTGAGGGTGGGATCAAGCTTATTTGAAGGATCACAAATTGACATATAAGCTATTTGTGCCTCTTGAATTACATCTACTGTACAGTGTGATTCAGTGTTACTGACTTTACTGATGTGTCCTCATTTCCGACTAGGTTTGGCCGTTTCCATCTGTTTCTTACATGCTATTAATCCATTAATATGTCCTACAATTGTTGTTTCTGTATTTATTGTCCACAAACAGAGCCTGAAGTAGTCAGAAATCTCAATGTCACTGATTTTACAACCTCCTCTGTGTCTGTGAGCTGGAGTAAACCAGAGGGAAACAGCTCTTTTTATAGAGTTCAGTGGGCTGGTGGAAATATAAATGAATCTATAAACGAGTCTGAGACATTTACTGTCATTACTAATCTAACCTCTGGTGTCCAGTATACAATAACTGTCACTGCAGTGGCACAGGATGGTTATACTGAAGGACAGAGTACGAGTGTTTATCAGTACACAAGTAAGTAATCATTTTAATGGTGTTCATTACTGAGGATCAGCTTGGGACCACATGCTGACTGAATGTTGCTGATTTGACTGTCATGCCCCGTCTTTTCTCACTTTATTTGGTCCTTTCAAAAAAAAAAACAAAAAAAACTATTTGGTCTTTTCCACGTTTCTGACTTGTTGCAGTGGATAATTTAGTTATTGTCTCCACATTTCGTGGCCTAGAGGTAGAGCATCCACCTCACAACCAAGAGGTCGGGGTTCAAGTCCCGGCGGGTCATACCAAAGACCATATAAAAAGAGAACTTCCTGCTGTCCAGCTTGGTGCTCAGCAATAATGGAATGGAGGAGGGAAAGGTTGGCGGCAGTGGCTCAGGAGGTAGAGTGGGTTGTTCAATAACCAGGGGGTTGGTGGGTTGAATCCTGCTCTCCCCAGCCATCCTGCCGTTGTGTCCCTGGGCAAGACACTTTACTCACCTTGCCTCCAGTGTCCATGACACTGGGTATGAATGTGTATACAGTGGTGTGAAAAAGTGTTTGCCCCCTTCCTGATTTCTCATGTTTTTGTATGTATGTCACACTTTTTCAGATCATCAAACAAATTTAAATATTAAGATAGGATAAGATAAGCCTTTATTAGTCCCACAACGGGGAAATTCCAGGATTGCAACAGCACAGGGATAGCAACACTCAGAGCAACAATCAGAAGGCAAGAAAAAAAAGCAAGAGCACCTAATATACATATGTACATATTACTATAAATATATATATATACACACAGACACACAGTGCGGAGCATTGTAGCTAGATGGAATAAATATGTAGATATATAAACACCCACAGTACGGAGCATTGCAGCTAGGTGGAATAAATACGACATTATATAAACACACATAGTGCGGAGCAATGTAGCTAGATGGAATAATATGTAGATATATAAACACACACAGTGCAGAGCATTGTTGCTAGATGGGATGAAACAGTACAACCGTCTACTTAGTTATCCTACATGGTATGATTATGTGCCCATACATATTCTCACCCTCCATAGCGACCGGTATTTTCCTAGTTGTATGCCGGAGGGGACCATTTTGTAAGTCTATTGCATCTTTTGCATTCAAAAACTATTAGGTTGTTATGTCTTTTTTGCTATCTCTGCGAGCAGCCCTGCTTAGGTTGTACAGTCTGACAGCCGTTGGTAGGAAGGACCTGCGAAACCTCTCGGTTGTACACCTGGGATGATGTAGTCTGCTGCTAAATGAGCTCCTCAGTGCATTCAGTATGTCCTGCAAAGGGTGGAACTCGGACTCCAGCAGAGATGACAGTTTAGCCACCGTCCTTCTCTCTCCTATCTCCTCCACCGGGTCAAGGCGCTGCCCCAGGACAGAGCTAGCTTTCTTGATCAGTTTGTTCAGTCTCTTCCTGTCGGCTGCAGTAATGCCACTGCCCCAGCAGACCACTCCAAAAGTGATGGCTGATTCCACCACCATGTCATAGAATGTCTTCAGCAGCGCCCCTTGTACACCAAAAGACCTGAGTCTCCTCAGTAGGAACAGCCTGCGCTGTCCCTTCTTGTAGAGTGCGTCAGTATTGTGTGACCAGTCTAGTTTATTGTTCAGATGAACACCCAGGTACTTGTAGGATGTCACCATCTCAATGTCTGTTCCCTGTATATTTACTAGTGCTGTGAGGGGTTGTCCATGCCTGCGGCAGTCCACCACCAGCTCCTTAGTTTTCCTCGTGTTGATCTGGAGGCAGTTCCGATGGCACCAGTCCACGAAGTCCTGGATAAGCCCTCTGTACTCAGCTTCATCTCCATTGGAGATGAGGCCAACGATCGCAGAGTCATCAGAGAACTTCTGTAGATGGCAGTGTGTTGTGTTGTGTGAGAAGTCTGCAGTATAAAGAGTGAACAGGAAGGGAGCCAACACCGTTCCCTGGGGGGCCCCCGTGCTACCGATGATCGTGTCGGACACACAGTCCCGGGTTCTCACAAACTGAGGCCGGTTCGTGAGATAGTCCAGGATCCATGATGAAAGGTGCTGGTCCACCCCTGCGCGCAGCAGCTTGTCCTTCAGGATCATCGGTTGGATGGTGTTGAAAGCACTGGAGAAGTCAAAGAACATGATCCTCACCACATTCCCGGGCTTCTCCAGGTGGGACAGAGAACGGTGAAGGAGGAAGATCACCGCATCCTCCACCCCAATGCCATGCTGGTAGGCAAACTGGAGTGGATCCATCGCTGGTTCCACCAGGGGGCGGAGGTGAGCAAGGAGCAGTCTCTCCAGGGTCTTCATCAAGTGGGACGTCAAGGCCACCGGTCTGTAGCTGTTCAGGTCTTTGGGATGGGAAGTTTTTGGTACAGGTACCACACAAGATGTTTTCCACAGCTGTGGTACCCTCCCCAGCTTCAGGCTCAGGTTGAATATGTACGCCACAATCCCACACAGCTGGTCTGCACAGGACTTGAGGAGCTTTGCGCTGATGCCGTCTGGTCCCGTCGCCTTCCTCGCCTTGATCTTCCTCAGCTCCGTCCTCACCTGGGTCTTGGTCAGGGTCAGGATGGGAGGCTGTGTGTTGGGAGTGGGGGGGTGTTGGTGGAGTGGGGAGTGGGCAGCAGGACTTGATGTCTTTACAGGCAGCAGTGGTTGTTGTGCAGTCAGGGGGGAGGGCGGTTGGTCAAACCTATTGAAAAACAGATTCAGATTGTTCGCCCACTCCCTGCCCCCCGTGGCCTGGGGGGAGGTATTCTGGAGCCCAGAGATGGTTTTGAGGTTTCTCCAGACCCTGCTGATGTCGCTCTGTTGCAGCTTGTCCTCCATCTTCTTCCTGAAGCTGTCCTTGCCTTCTCTGATCTTTCTCCTCAGCTCCCTCTGTACGGACTTCAGCATCTCCCTATTCCCCGACCTGAAGATCCTCTTCTTCTCTCTCAGAAGTGTTTTTATCTCAGGGTTGATCCAGGGTTTGTTGTTTGAGCAACACCGTATGGTCTTGGTGGGAACGGATTTGTCCACACAGAAGCTGAGGTAGCCCGTGAAGGTGTGAGTGAGGCCATCGATGTCCTCACCATGTGGATCACATGGATACTTGTGGATACTTGTATTATCTTAGACAAAGATAATACAAGTAAACACAAAATGCACTTTTTAAATTAAGGTGTTTATTATTAAGGGGAAAAAAAATCCAAACCCACATGGCCCTGTGTGAAAAAGTGATTGCCCCCCTAAATCTAATAACTGGTCATGCTACCCTTAGCAGCAACAACTGCAATCAAGCATTTGCGATAACTGGCAATGAGTCTTTTACAGTGCTGTGGAGGAATTTTGGCCCACTCATCTTTGCAGAATTGTTGTAATTCAGCCACACTGGAGGGTTTTCGAGCATGAACCGCCTTTTAAGGTCATGCCACAGCATCTCAATCAGATTCAGGTCAGGACTTTGACTAGGCCACTCCAAAGTCTTCATTTTGTTTTTCTTAAGCCATTCAGAGGTGGACTTGCTGGTGTGTTTTGGATCATTGTCCTGCTGCAGAACCCAAGTGCACTTCAGCGTGAGGTCACGAACAGATGGCCGAACATTCTCCTTCAGGATTTTTTGGTCGACAGCAGAATTCATGGTTCCATTTATCACAGCAAGTCTTCCAGGTCCTGAAGCAGCAAAACAGCCCCAGACCATCACACTACCACCACCATATTTTACTGTTGGTATGATGTTCCTTTTCTGAAATGCTGTGTTACTTTTACGCCAGATGTAATGGGACACACACCTTCCACAAAGCTCAACTTTTGTCTCATCAGTCCACAGAGTATTTTCCCAACACTCTTGGGGATCATGAAGATGTTTTCTGGCAAAACTGAGATGAGCCTTTATGTTCTTTTTGCTCAGCCGTGGTTTTCGTCTTGGAACTCTGCCATGCAGGCCATTTTTGTCCAGTCTCTTTCTAATGGTGGAGTCATGAATTCTGACCTTAACTGAGGCAAGTGAGACCTGCAGTTCTTTGGATGTTGTTGTGGGGTCTTTTGTGACCTCTTGGATGAGTCGTCGCTGCGCTCTTGGGGTAATTTTGGTCAGCTGGCCACTCCTGGGTAGGTTCACCACTGTTCCATATTTTTGCCATTTGTGGATAATGGCTCCCACTGTGGTTTGTTAGAGTCCTAAAGCTTTAGAAATGGCTTTAGAACCTTTTCCAGACTGATAGATCTCAATTACTTTGTTTCTCATTTGTTCCTGAATTTCTTTGGATCGCAGCATGATGTCTAGCTATTTACATAAGTGATTTCTTGATTGAGAACAGGTGTGGCAGTAATCAGGTCTGGATGTGGTTAGAGAAATTGAACTCAGCTTTCCAGAGATATTATAAACCAAAGCTAATTTATGTTTTAACAGAGGAGGGCAATCACTTTTTCACACAGAGCCATGTAGGGTTGGATTTTGTTCCCCTCCTTAATAATAATCACCTTCATTTAAAAACTGCATTTTGTGCTTACTTGTGTTATCTTTGTCTAATATTTGAATTTGTTTGATGATCTGAAACATTTACAGTGGGGCAAAAAGTATTTAGTCAGCTACCAATTGTGCAAGTTCTCCAATTTTCATCATAGGTATACCTCAACTATGAGAGACAAAATGAGAAAAAAAAATCCAGAAAATCACATTGAAGGATTTTTAATGAATTAATTGGTAAATCCCTGAGTAAAATAAGTATTTGGTCACCTACAAACAAGCAAGATTTCTGGCTCTCACAGACCTGTAACTTCTTCTTTAAGAGACTCCTCTGTCCTCCACTTGTTACCTGTATTAATAGCACCTGTTTGAACTCGTTATCAGTATAAAAGACACCTGTCCACAACCTCAAACAGTCAGACTCCAAACTCCACTATAGCCAAGACCAAAGAGCTGTCAAAGGACACCAGAAACAAAATTGTAGACCTGCACCAGGCTGGGAAGACTGAATCTGCAATAGGTAAGCAGCTTGGTTTGAAGAAATCATCTGTGGGAGCAATTATTAGAAAATGGAAGACATACAAGACCACTGATAATCTCCCTCAATCTGGGGCTCCACGCAAGATCTCACCCCGTGGGGTCAAAATGATCACGAGAACGGTGAGCAAAAATCCCAGAACCACATGGGGGGACCTAGTGAGTGACCTGCAGAGAGCTGGGACCAAAGTAACAAAGGCTACATCAGAAAAACACTACGCCGCCAGGTACTCAAATCCTGCAGTGCCAGACGTGTCCCCGTGCTTAAGCCAGTACATGTCCAGGCCCATCTGAAGTTTGCTAGAGAGCATTTGGATGATCCAGAAGAGGATTGGGAGAATGTCATATGGTCAGATGAAACCAAAATAGAACTTTTTGGTAAAAACTCAACTTGTCGTGTTTGGAGGAGAAAGAACACCATACCTACTGTGAAGCATGGGGGTGGAAACATCATACTTTGGGGCTGTTTTTCTGCATAGGGACCAGGACGACTGATCCGTGTATAGGAAAGAATGAATGGGGCCATGTATCGTGAGATTTTGAGTGAAAACCTCCTTCCACCAGCAAGGGCATTGAAGATGAAATGTGGCTGGGTCTTTCAGGATGACAATGATCCCAAACACACTGCCCGGGCAATGAAGGAGTGGCTTCGTAAGAAGCATTTCAAGGTCCTGGAGTGGCCTAGCCAGTCTCCAGATCTCAACCCCATAGAAAATCTTTGGGGGGAGTTGAAAGTCTGTGTTGCTCAGCGACAGCCCCAAAACACCACTGCTCTAGAGGAGATCTGCATGCAGGAATGGGCCAAAATACCATCAACAGTGTGTGAAAACCTTGTGAAAACTTACAGAAAACGTTTGACCTCTGTCATTGCCAACAAAGGGTATATAACAAAGTACTGAGATGAACTTTTGTTATTGACCAAATACTTATTTTAACGAGGAATTTACCAATTAATTCATTAAAAATCCTTCAATGTGATTTTCTGGATTTTTTTTTCTTATTTTGTCTCTCATAGTGGAGGAATACCTATGATGAAAATTGGAGACCTCTTTCATCTTTTAAGTGGGAGAACTTGCACAATTGGTGGCTGACAAAATACTTTTTTACCCCACTGTAGGTGTGACAAACATACAAAAAAATGAGAAATTGGGAAGGGGGAAAACACTTTTTCTTTCACACCACCGTACATACATGGACAACACTTGGAAACAGGAGCCAGAGGGGAAGACCTGGTATGACGCCACATTGACACAGAGACAACGAGTGACAAAAATAGAGGAACAAATAATTACAAGTGTAAGACAGCTGGGAAACAATTAGGGCAAAACAGCAAGACATGGGGAAAAGTGGCTATGAGTATGGAACAAATGAGGAACTGAGAACAATGGGTACACAAGTACAGGGGATACACACGAGACTTGCACAGAAGACCAAGGGAGGACACAGAAGACAGAAACAACAGGGACAACAGGGACGACACAACAGATTAAGGACCGGGGAGCACAAACTACAATCACAAGGGCCCCAGGGGGAACACAGAAGGCAATACACAGATGATAGTAATAATAAACATCACTGAGAGACCAAAAATAGCACAAAGTGTGGGCATGGTCCTAAGACCATGCCCAGCTCATGACATTATGTATTTGTTATAAGTCAATCCAATTAATTTTAAATTCATAAATTATATGTGAATTAATCTAGCTTGTTTTGCATACCATACTGAAACGTGGTTCAGTTAAATTGTTTAAAATTGTTTATAAAATAATAGATTTATGCTAATTCTAAACAACAACAAAAAGTTATAGATATGGCAGTTCAAATTAAATCAAACTGATGTAAATACTTCATGATAAACTGCGTCACAATTACCCCTCTGTGGATCGCCACCTTATCATGGTGGTGGTGCTGGTGTCTGTGTGTGTGTGTGGGGGGGTGCTTTCATGATCCCAGGAGTTATGTTGTCGGGGGCAACTTGCCCCTGGTAGGGTCTCCCAATACAAACTGGTCCTGGGTGAAGGGCCAGACCAAGAGCAATCCAGTAGAACCCATGAAAAAGTTACATTTGAACGAAGCATACCCAAAGGAGCCACATGGCTCCACCCTCCAGTGGGCTCACCACATGCAGGAGGGTTCGTGGGATCATGATGCTGTGTGAACTGACCACACTCTGGTTGCTTGAACTTCCTTGGACTGTTGCCCCCATGACCCGGACCCCAAATAAGTTGTAGAAGATGGATGGATGGATATGCCACAATTAGTTTCAGGGTATAGTAAGACCCTGTCTGCTGTCACTCTGTGGGCAAGACTGAACAAACAAACAATCAAATATTTGTTTCTTATCCATAAAACCCTCTCTCCCTCACAGAACCTGAGGTAGTTAGAAATCTCTCTGTCACTGAGACTAGTACATCCTCAGTATCTCTGACATGGACTGAACCAGTGGGAAGCAGCTCTTTCTATAGAGTACAGTGGACAGATGGAACAACTAGCTGGATTGAGACTGTGACTGAAACAGAACGAAATATCACTGGTCTGACTCCAGGTGTCCTCTATACATTCAGTGTTTCTGCTGTGGCAGATGACAATGTTACTGAAGGAGCACCTGATACAAGGTCTCATTACACTAGTAAGTATAAAGCTTGAATTATATTTATGATGGTCACTTTAACGCAGTAGATGTGTGTAGGTACTGTATGGGGTTTTCCCATTTAGTGCCATTCCTGCACCTGTTTTTAGTAAGATGACTCCTGTGTGGGCTACATTGTTATTGTCAAAGCTGTGGTTGAAGATAACCAAACAGAAAGTGGTGTGGACTGAAGGAGTAGTAATGACGCCATGGCAGTGATAGTCCGGTAGCTGGCGGTAATGCACCTGTAAGCTAGTTGCCAACCACCAATCAAATCTAGAAGAAGAAGAAGAAAGTGGTGTGACAGAGATTTTTCAGCATAAAAATGTATGTTCTTGGTGACCAGTTTAATTTAATTAATCACTGAGGGTGGGATCAAGCTTATTTGAAGGATCACAAATTGACATATAAGCTATTTGTGTCTCTTGAATTACTTCTACTGTACAGTGTGATTCAGTGTTACTGACTTTACTGATGTGTCCCCATTTCCCACTAGGTTTGGCCCTTTCCATCTGTTTCTTACATGCTATTAATCCTTTAATTTGTCCTACAATTGTTGTTTCTGTATTTATTGTCCACAAACAGAGCCTGAAGTAGTCAGAAATCTCAATGTCACTGATTTTACAACCTCCTCTGTGTCTGTGAGCTGGAGTAAACCAGAGGGAAACAGCTCTTTTTATAGAGTTCAGTGGACTGGTGGAAATATAAATGAATCTATAAACGAGTCTGAGACATTTACTGCCATTACTAATCTAACCTCTGGTGTCCAGTATACAATAACTGTCACTGCAGTGGCACAGGATGGTTATACTGAAGGACAGAGTACGAGTGTTTATCAGTACACAAGTAAGTAATCATTTTAATGGTGTTCATTACTGAGGCTCAGCTTGGGACCACATGCTGACTGAATGTTGCTGATTTGACTGTCGTGCCCCGTCTTTTCTCACTTTATTTGGACCTTTCAAAAAATAAAACCAAAACTATTTGGTCCTTTCCACGTTTCTGACTTGTTGCAGTGGATAATTTAGTTATTGTCTCCACATTTCATGACCTAGAGGTAGAGCATCCACCTCACAACCAGGAGGTCGGGGTTCAAGTCCCGGCCAGGTCATGCCAAAGACCATATAAAAAGAGAACTTTCTGCTGTCCAGCTTGGTGCTCAACAATAATGGAATGGAGGAGGGAAAGGTTGGCTGCAGTGGCTCAGGAGGCAGAGTGGGTTGTTCAATAACCACAGGGTTGGTGGGTTGAATCCTGCTCTCCCCAGCCATCCTGCCGTTGTGTCCCTGGGCAAGACACTTTACTCACCTTGCCTCCAGTGTCCATGACACTGGGTATGAATGTGTATACAGTGGTGTGAAAAAGTGTTTGCCCTCTTCCTGATTTCTCATGTTTTTGTATGCATGTCACACTTAAATGTTTCAGATCATCAAACAAATTTAAATATTAGATAAAGATAACACAAGTAAACACAAAATGCACTTTTTAAATTAAAGTGTTTATTATTAAGGGGAAAAAAATCCAAACCAACATGGCCCACCTAATAACTGGTTGTGCCACCCTTAGCAGCAACAACTGCAATCAAGTGTTTGTGATAACTGGCAATGAGTCTTTTACAGCGCTTTGGAGGAATTTTGGCCCACTCATCTTTGCAGAATTGTTGTAATTCAGCCAAATTGGAGGGTTTTCGAGCATGAACCGCCTTTTTAAGGTCATGCCACAGCATCTCAATCAGATTCAGGTCAGGACTTTGATTAGGCCACTCCAAAGTCTTCATTTTGTTTTTTCTTAAGCCATTCAGAGGTGGACTTGCTGGTGTGTTTTAGATCATTGTCCTGCTGCAGAACCCAAGAGTGCATCAGCGTGAGGTCACGAACAGATGGCCGAACATTCTTCAGGATTTTTTGGTCGACTGCAGAATTCATGGTTCCATTTATCACAGCAAGTCTTCCAGGTCCTGAAGCAGCAAAACAGCCCCAGACCATCACACTACCGCCATCATATTTTACTGTTGGTATGATGTTCCTTTTCTGAAATGCTGTGTTACTTTTACGCCAGATGTAATGGGACACACACCTTCCAAAAAATTCAACTTTTGTCTCGTCAGTCCACAGAGTATTTTCCCAACACTCTTGGGGATCATGAAGATGTTTTCTGGCAAAACTGAGATAAGTCTTTATGTTCTTTTTGCTCAGCCGTGGTTTTTGTCTTGGAACTCTGCCATGCAGGCCATTTTTGTCCAGTCTCTTTCTAATGGTGGAGTCATGAATACTGACCTTAACTGAGGCAAGTGAGACCTGCAGTTCTTTGGATGTTGTTGTGGGGTCTTTTGTGACCTCTTGGATGAGTCGTCGCTGCACTCTTGTGGTAATTTTGGTCGATTGGCCACTCCTGGGCAGGTTCACCACTGTTCCATATTTTTGCCATTTGTGGATAATGGCTCCCACTGTGGTTCGCTGGAGTCCTAAAGCTTTAGAAATGGCTTTAGAACCTTTTTCAGACTGATAGATCTCAATTACTTTGTTTCTCATTTGTTCTCTGAATTTCTTTGGATCGCAGCATAATGTCTAGCTATTTAAGTGATTTCTTGATTGAGAACAGGTGTGGCAGTTATCAGGTCTGGATGTGGCTAGAGAAATTGAACTCAGCTTTTCAGAGATATGATAAACCAAAGCTAATTTATGTTTTAACAAGGGAAGGCAATCACTTTTTCACATAGAGCCACGTAGGGTTGGATTTTGTTCCCCCCTTAATAAAAAACACCTTCATTTAAAAACTGCATTTAGTGTTTACTTGTGTTATCTTTGTCTAATATTTGAATTTGTTTGATGATCTGAAACATTTAGGTGTGACAAACATACAAAAAAATGTGAAATCGGGAAGGTGGAAAACACTTTTTCTTTCACACCACTGTACATACATGGACAACACTTGGAAACAGGAGCCAGAGGGGAAGACCTGGTATGACACCACAAGGACACAGAGACAACGACTGACAAAAATAGAGGAACAAATAATTACAAGCGTAAGACAGCTGGGAAACAATTAGGGCAAAACAGCAAGACATGGGGAAAAGTGGCTATGAGTATAGAACACATGAGGGACTGAGAACAATGGGTACACAAGTACAGGGGATACACACGAGACTTGCACAGAAGACCAAGGGAGGACACAGAAGACAGCAACAACAGGGACAATGGGGACGACACAACAGATTAAGGACCTGGGAGCACAATGGACAATCACAAGGGCCCCTGGGGGAACACAGAAGGTAATACACAGATGATAATAATAATAAACATCACTGAGAGACCAAAAATAACACAAAGTGTGGGAATGGTCCTAAGACCATGCCCAGCTCATAACATTATGTATTTGTTATAAGTCAATCCAATTAATTTTAAATTCATACATTATATGTGAATTAATCTAAGCTTATTTTGCATACCATACTGAAACTTGGTTCAGTTAAATTGTTTAAAATTGCTTATATAATAATAGATTTATGCTAATTCTAAACAACAACAAAAAGTTATAGATATGGCAGTTCAAATTAAATCAAACTGATGTAAATACTTAACTAGAATAGCACTCGGAGAGCGCAGACCTCTGCCAAGCACCACAGTTCCCCCCCATACAGTGTTTGTGTGTATGTTTTCAGATTCCTTGACCATGAAAACATATGACTAGCAATTGGATTCACAATGATAGGATTAGTGGTTCAGTAGTAAAAGCATTACCTCCTTGGTGGATGTAATAAACTGAAGTGTTGCTGTTGTGTCCATCTGCAAACTCCCAGGCTGCGGGCGTTGCAATTCATCGCACAACCGCGTACAACCCACAGGCCAATGGGTTATGCGAGCCTTTTCCTAGATCACTGAAAGCAGCACTCAGGGCTTCACTGACGGATGCAAATTGGGTAGACAGGTTGCCGTGGGTTTTATATTGGGGTTGCGCTCCGCGGCAAAAGGGGATTTGGAAGCTTCCCCGGCAGAGAGCTTGTTTTTGCGCAGCCCCTATGGCTGCCCGGGGAATTTCTGCCAAATAATCCCGCGCCGGACAGCTGCCCGTCTCAGCTTTTGCAGCGTAGCGCAAACACAGGCATGCTGCCGGGCCGGGCCCACCACTGTTTTCCACATGCTTTTGTGCCTAAAACTTTGAAGAACGCGGAGTTTGTGTTCGTCAGACACGACGACCAGCGCCCTCCATTGCGCCTGCACACATGTTGAAAATGGCCATATCTCACAATGTTAAAGAATCCTTTAAAAAATTCCTGTATCCAGACGGTGATCCGGATCATCCCCAAAATGTAATCAGTTCCTCCTTGTACCAATTCCAACAATGCCTGAAAGTTTCATCGAAATCCGTCCAAAACTTTTTGAGTTATCTTGCTAAACAACAGACAGACAGACAGACAAACAGACAGACAAACAGACAAACGCTGGCAAAAACATAACCGTCTGCGGCCTGCGGCCTGGCGGAGGTAATGATCAACTGCGTCACACTTACACCTCTGTGGATCGCCACCTTATCATGGTGGTGGTGCTGGTGTATGTGTGTGTGGGGGGGGAGGGGGGTGCTTTCATGATCCCAGGAGTTATGTTGTCGGGGGCAACTTGCCCCTGGTAGGGTTTCCCAAGACAAACTGGTCCTGGGTGAAGGGCCAGATCAAGGGCGGTCCAGTAGAACCCATGAAAAAGTTACATTTGAACGAAGCATACCCAAAGGAGCCACATGGCTCCGCCCTCCAGTGGGCTCACCACATGCAGGAGGGTTCGTGGGATCATGATGCTGTGTGAACCTGACCACACTCTGGTTGCTTGAACTTCCTTGGACTGTTGCCCCCATGACCCGGACCCCAAATAAGTTGTAGAAGATGGATGGATGGATATGCCACAATTAGTTTCAGGGTATAGTAAGACCCTGTCTGCTGTCACTCTGTGGGCAAGACTGAACAAACAAACAATCAAATATTTGTTTCTTATCCATAAAACCCTCTCTCCCTCACAGAACCTGAGGTAGTTAGAAATCTCTCTGTCACTGAGACTAGTACATCCTCAGTATCTCTGACATGGACTGAACCAGTGGGAAGCAGCTCTTTCTATAGAGTACAGTGGACAGATGGAACAACTAGCTGGATTGAGACTGTGACTGAAACAGAACGAAATATCACTGGTCTGACTCCAGGTGTCCTCTATACATTCAGTGTTTCTGCTGTGGCAGATGACAATGTTACTGAAGGAGCACCTGATACAAGGTCTCGTTACACTAGTAAGTATAAAGCTTGAATTATATTTATGATGGTCACTTTAACGCAGTAGATGTGTGTAGGTACTGTATGGGGTTTTCCCATTTAGTGCCATTCCTGCACCTGTTTTTAGTAAGATGACTCCTGTGTGGGCTACATTGTTATTGTCAAAGCTGTGGTTGAAGATAACCAAACAGAAAGTGGTGTGGACTGAAGGAGTAGTAATGACGTCATGGCAGTGATAGTCCCGTAGGTGGCGGTAATGCACCTGTAAGCTGGTTGCCAACCATCAATCAAATCTATAAGAAGAAGAAAGTGGTGTGACAGAGATTTTTCAGCATAAAGATTAATGTTCTTGGTGACCAGTTTAATGTAATTAATCACTGAGGGTGGGATCAAGCTTATTTGAAGGATCACAAATTGACATATAAGCTATTTGTGCCTCTTGAATTACATCTACTGTACAGTGTGATTCAGTGTTACTGACTTTACTGATGTGTCCTCATTTCCCACTAGGTTTGGCCCTTTCCATCTGTTTCTTACATGCTATTAATCCATTAATATGTCCTACAATTGTTGTTTCTGTATTTATTGTCCACAAACAGAGCCTGAAGTAGTCAGAACTCTCAATGTCACTGATTTTACAACCTCCTCTGTGTCTGTGAGCTGGAGTAAACCAGAGGGAAACAGCTCTTTTTATAGAGTTCAGTGGGCTGGTGGAAATATAAATGAATCTATAAACGAGTCTGAGACATTTACTGTCATTACTAATCTAACCTCTGGTGTCCAGTATACAATAACTGTCACTGCAGTGGCACAGGATGGTTATACTGAAGGACAGAGTACGAGTGTTTATCAGTACACAAGTAAGTAATCATTTTAATGGTGTTCATTACTGAGGATCAGCTTGGGACCACATGCTGACTGAATGTTGCTGATTTGACTGTCATGCCCCGTCTTTTCTCACTTTATTTGGTCCTTTCCCAAAAAAAAAAACAAAAAAAAAACTATTTGGTCTTTTCCACGTTTCTGACTTGTTGCAGTGGATAATTTAGTTATTGTCTCCACATTTCGTGGCCTAGAGGTAGAGCATCCACCTCACAACCAGGAGGTCGGGGTTCAAGTCCGGCTCGGTCATACCAAAGACCATATAAAAAGAGAACTTCCTGCTGTCCAGCTTGGTGCTCAGCAATAATGGAATGGAGGAGGGAAAGGTTGGCGGCAGTGGCTCAGGAGGTAGAGTGGGTTGTTCAATAACCAGGGGGTTGGTGGGTTGAATCCTGCTCTCCCCAGCCATCCTGCCGTTGTGTCCCTGGGCAAGACACTTTACTCACCTTGCCTCCAGTGTCCATGACACTAGGTATGAATGTGTATACAGTGGTGTGAAAAAGTGTTTGCCCCCTTCCTGATTTTTCATGTTTTTGCATGTATGTCACACTTTTTCAGATCATCAAACAAATTTAAATATTAGACAAAGATAATACAAGTAAACACAAAATGCACTTTTTAAATTAAAGTGTTTATTATTAAGGGGAAAAAAAATCCAAACCCACATGGCCCTGTGTGAAAAAGTGATTGCCCCCTAAACCTAATAACTGGTTGTGCCACCCTTAGCAGCAACAACTGCAATCAAGCATTTGCGATAACTGGCAATGAGTCTTTTACAGCACTGTGGAGGAATTTTGGCCCACTCATCTTTGCAGAATTATTGTAATTCAGCCACACTGGAGGGTTTTCGAGCATGAACCGCCTTTTAAGGTCATGCCACAACATCTCAATCAGATTCAGGTCAGGACTTTGACTAGGCCACTCCAAAGTCTTCATTTTGTTTTTCTAAAGCCATTCAGAGGTGGACTTGCTGGTGTGTTTTAGATCATTGTCCTGCTGCAGAACCCAAGTGCACGTCAGCGTGAGGTCACGAACAGATGGCCGAACATTCTCCTTCAGGATTTTTTGGTCGACAGCAGAATTCATGGTTCCATTTATCACAGCAAGTCTTCCAGGTCCTGAAGCAGCAAAACAGCCCCAGACCATCACACTACCACCACCATATTTTACTGTTGGTATGATGTTTCTTTTCTGAAATGCTGTGTTACTTTTACGCGGGATGTAATGGGACACACACCTTCCAAAAAGTTCAACTTTTGTCTCATCAGTCCACAGAGTATTTTCCCAACACTCTTGGGGATCATGAAGATGTTTTCTGGCAAAACTGAGATGAGCCTTTATGTTCTTTTTGCTCAGCCTTGGTTTTCGTCTTGGAACTCTGCCATGCCGGCCATTTTTGTCCGGTCGCTTTCTAATGGTGGAGTCATGAATACTGACCTTAACTGAGGCAAGTGGGACCTGCAGTTCTTTGGATGTTGTTGAGGGGTCTTTTGTGACCTCTTGGATGAGTCGTCGCTGCACTCTTGGGGTAATTTTGGTTGGCTGGCCACTCCTGGGTAGGTTCACCACTGTTCCATATTTTTGCCATTTGTGGATAATGGCTCCCACTGTGGTTCGCTAGAGTCCTAAAGCTTTAGAAATGGCTGTATAACCTTTTCCAGACTGATAGAACTCAATTACTTTGTTTCTCATTTGTTCCTGAATTTCTTTGGATCGCAGCATGATGTCTAGCTATTTACATAAGTGATTTCTTGATTGAGAACAGGTGTGGCAGTTATCAGGTCTGGATGTGGCTAGAGAAATTGAACTCAGCTTTCCAGAGATATTATAAACCAAAGCTAATTTATGTTTTAACAGGGGAGGGCAATCACTTTTTCACACAGAGCCATGTAGGGTTGGATTTTGTCCCCCCCCCCCCTTAATAATAAACACCTTCATTTAAAAACTGCATTTTGTGCTTACTTGTGTTATCTTTGTCTAATATTTGAATTTGTTTGATGATCTGAAACATTTAGGTGTGACAAACATACAAAAAAATGAGAAATCGGGAAGGGGGAAAACACTTTTTCTTTCACACCACTGTACATACATGGACAACACTTGGAAACAGGAGCCAGAGGGGAAGACCTGGTATGAAGCCACAAGGACACAGAGACAACGACTGACAAAAATAGAGGAACAAATAATTACAAGCGTAAGACAGCTGGGAAACAATTAGGGCAAAACAGCAAGACATGGGGAAAAGTGGCTATGAGTATGGAACACATGAGGGACTGAGAACAATGGGTACACAAGTACAGGGGATACACACGAGACTTGCACAGAAGACCAAGGGAGGACACAGTAGACAGCAAAAACAGGGACAACAGGGACGACACAACAGATTAAGGACCGGGAAGCACAATGGACAATCACAAGGGCCCAGGGGGAACACAGAAGGCAATACACAGATGATAATAATAATAAACATCACTGAGAGACCAAAAATAACACAAAGTGTGGGCATGGTCCTAAGACCATGCCCAGCTCATGACATTATGTATTTGTTTTAAGTCAATCCAATTAATTTTAAATTCATACATTATATGTGAATTAATCTAGCTTGTTTTGCATACCATACTGAAACGTGGTTCAGTTAAATTGTTTAAAATTGTTTATAAAATAATAGATTTATGCTAATTCTAAACAACAACAAAAAGTTATAGATATGGCCGTTCAAATTAAATCAAACTGATGTAAATACTTAATGATAAACTGCATCACAGTTACCCCTCTGTGGATCGCCACCTTAGCATGGTGGTGGTGCTAGTGTGTGTGTGTGTGTGTGTGTGAGGGGGGTGCTTTCATGATCCCAGGAGTTATGTTGTCGGGGGCAACTTGCCCCTGGTAGGGTCTCCCAAGACAAACTGGTCCTGGGTGAAGGGCCAGACCAAGAGCGGTCCAGTAGAACCCATGAAAAAGTTATATTTGAACGAAGCATACCCAAAGGAACCACATGGCTCCGCCCTCCAGTGGGCTCACCACATGCAGGAGGGTTCGTGGGATCATGATGCTGTGTGAACTGACAACACTCTGGTTGCTTGAACTTCCTTGGACTGTTGCCCCCGTGACACGGACCCCAAATAAGTTGTAGAAGATGGATGGATGGATATGCCACAATTAGTTTTTCAGGGTATAGTAAGACCCTGTCTGCTGTCACTCTGTGGGCAAGACTGAACAAACAAACAATCAAATATTTGTTTCTTATCCATAAAACCCTCTCTCCCTCACAGAACCTGGGGTAGTTAGAAATCTCTCTGTCACTGCGACTAGTACATCCTCAGTATCTCTGACATGGACTGAACCAGTGGGAAGCAGCTCTTTCTATAGAGTACAGTGGACAGATGGAACAACTAGCTGGATTGAGACTGTGACTGAAACAGAACGAAATATCACTGGTCTGACTCCAGGTGTCCTCTATACATTCAGTGTTTCTGCTGTGGCAGATGACAATGTTACTGAAGGAGCACCTGATACAAGGTCTCGTTACACTAGTAAGTATAAAGCTTGAATTATATTTATGATGGTCACTTTAACGCAGTCGATGTGTGTAGGTACTGTATGGGGTTTTCCCATTTAGTGCCATTCCTGCACCTGTTTTTAGTAAGATGACTCCTGTGTGGGCTACATTGTTATTGTCAAAGCTGTGGTTGAAGATAACCAAACAGAAAGTGGTGTGGACTGAAGGAGTAGTAATGACGCCATGGCAGTGATAGTCCGGTAGCTGGCGGTAATGCACCTGTAAGCTGGTTGCCAACCACCAATCAAATCTAGAAGAAGAAGAAGAAAGTGGTGTGACAGAGATTTTTCAGCATAAAAATTAATGTTCTTGGTGACCAGTTTAATTTAATTAATCACTGAGGGTGGGATCAAGCTTATTTGAAGGATCGCAAATTGACATATAAGCTATTTGTGTCTCTTGAATTACTTCTACTGTACAGTGTGATTCAGTGTTACTGACTTTACTGATGTGTCCCCATTTCCCACTAGGTTTGGCCCTTTCCATCTGTTTCTTACATGCTATTAATCCTTTAATTTGTCCTACAATTGTTGTTTCTGTATTTATTGTCCACAAACAGAGCCTGAAGTAGTCAGAAATCTCAATGTCACTGATTTTACAACCTCCTCTGTGTCTGTGAGCTGGAGTAAACCAGAGGGAAACAGCTCTTTTTATAGAGTTCAGTGGACTGGTGGAAATATAAATGAATCTATAAACGAGTCTGAGACATTTACTGTCATTACTAATCTAACCTCTGGCGTCCAGTATACAATAACTGTCACTGCAGTGGCACAGGATGGTTATACTGAAGGACAGAGTACGAGTGTTTATCAGTACACAAGTAAGTAATCATTTTAATGGTGTTCATTACTGAGGATCAGCTTGGGACCACATGCTGACTGAATGTTGCTGATTTGACTGTCATGCCCCGTCTTTTCTCACTTTATTTGGACCTTTAAAAAAATAAAACCAAAACTATTTGGTCCTTTCCACGTTTCTGACTTGTTGCAGTGGATAATTTAGTTATTGTCTCCACATTTCATGACTTAGAGGTAGAGCATCCACCTCACAACCAGGAGTTCGGGGTTCATGTCCCGGCCAGGTCATGCCAAAGACCATATAAAAAGTGAACTTTCTGCTGTCCAGCTTGGTGCTCAACAATAATGGAATGGAGGAGGGAAAGGTTGGCTGCAGTGGCTCAGGAGGCAGAGTGGGTTGTTCAATAACCACAGGGTTGGTGGGTTGAATCCTGCTCTCCCCAGCCATCCTGCCGTTGTGTCCCTGGGCAAGACACTTTACTCACCTTGCCTCCAGTGTCCATGACACTGGGTATGAATGTGTATACAGTGGTGTGAAAAAGTGTTTGCCCCCTTCCTGATTTCTCATGTTTTTGTATGCATGTCACACTTAAATGTTTCAGATCATCAAACAAATTTAAATATTAGATAAAGATAACACAAGTAAACACAAAATGCACTTTTTAAATTAAAGTGTTTATTATTAAGGGGAAAAAAATCCAAACCAACATGGCCCACCTAATAACTGGTTGTGCCACCCTTAGCAGCAACAACTGCAATCAAGTGTTTGTGATAACTGGCAATGAGTCTTTTACAGCGCTGTGGAGGAATTTTGGCCCACTCATCTTTGCAGAATTGTTGTAATTCAGCCAAATTGGAGGGTTTTCGAGCATGAACCGCCTTTTTAAGGTCATGCCACAGCATCTCAATCAGATTCAGGTCAGGACTTTGATTAGGCCACTCCAAAGTCTTCATTTTGTTTTTTCTTAAGCCATTCAGAGGTGGACTTGCTGGTGTGTTTTAGATCATTGTCCTGCTGCAGAACCCAAGAGTGCATCAGCGTGAGGTCACGAACAGATGGCCGAACATTCTTCAGGATTTTTTGGTCGACAGCAGAATTCATGGTTCCATTTATCACAGCAAGTCTTCCAGGTCCTGAAGCAGCAAAACAGCCCCAGACCATCACACTACCGCCATCATATTTTACCGTTGGTATGATGTTCCTTTTCTGAAATGCTGTGTTACTTTTACGCCAGATGTAATGGGACACACACCTTCCAAAAAATTCAACTTTTGTCTCGTCAGTCCACAGAGTATTTTCCCAACACTCTTGGGGATCATGAAGATGTTTTCTGGCAAAACTGAGATAAGTCTTTATGTTCTTTTTGCTCAGCCGTGGTTTTTGTCTTGGAACTCTGCCATGCAGGCCATTTTTGTCCAGTCTCTTTCTAATGGTGGAGTCATGAATACTGACCTTAACTGAGGCAAGTGAGACCTGCAGTTCTTTGGATGTTGTTGTGGGGTCTTTTGTGACCTCTTGGATGAGTCGTCGCTGCACTCTTGTGGTAATTTTGGTCGATTGGCCACTCCTGGGCAGGTTCACCACTGTTCCATATTTTTGCCATTTGTGGATAATGGCTCCCACTGTGGTTCACTGGAGTCCTAAAGCTTTAGAAATGGCTTTAGAACCTTTTTCAGACTGATAGATCTCAATTACTTTGTTTCTCATTTGTTCTCTGAATTTCTTTGGATCGCAGCATAATGTCTAGCTATTTAAGTGATTTCTTGATTGAGAACAGGTGTGGCAGTTATCAGGTCTGGATGTGGCTAGAGAAATTGAACTCAGCTTTTCAGAGATATGATAAACCAAAGCTAATTTATGTTTTAACAAGGGAAGGCAATCACTTTTTCACATAGAGCCACGTAGGGTTGGATTTTGTTCCCCTCTTAATAATAAACACCTTCATTTAAAAACTGCATTTAGTGTTTACTTGTGTTATCTTTGTCTAATATTTGAATTTGTTTGATGATCTGAAACATTTAGGTGTGACAAACATACAAAAAAATGTGAAATCGGGAAGGTGGAAAACACTTTTTCTTTCACACCACTGTACATACATGGACAACACTTGGAAACAGGAGCCAGAGGGGAAGACCTGGTATGACACCACAAGGACACAGAGACAACGACTGACAAAAATAGAGGAACAAATAATTACAAGCGTAAGACAGCTGGGAAACAATTAGGGCAAAACAGCAAGACATGGGGAAAAGTGGCTATGAGTATAGAACACATGAGGGACTGAGAACAATGGGTACACAAGTACAGGGGATACACACGAGACTTGCACAGAAGACCAAGGGAGGACACAGAAGACAGCAACAACAGGGACAATGGGGACGACACAACAGATTAAGGACCTGGGAGCACAATGGACAATCACAAGGGCCCCTGGGGGAACACAGAAGGTAATACACAGATGATAATAATAACAAACATCACTGAGAGACCAAAAATAACACAAAGTGTGGGCATGGTCCTAAGACCATGCCCAGCTCATAACATTATGTATTTGTTATAAGTCAATCCAATTAATTTTAAATTCATACATTATATGTGAATTAATCTAAGCTTATTTTGCATACCATACTGAAACTTGGTTCAGTTAAATTGTTTAAAATTGCTGATAGAATAATAGATTTATGCTAATTCTAAACAACAACAAAAAGTTATAGATATGGTAGTTCAAATTAAATCAAACTGATTTAAATACTTAACTAGAAAAGCACTCGGAGAGCGCAGACCTCTGCCAAGCACCACAGTTCCCCCCCATACAGTGTTTGTGTGTATGTTTTCAGATTCCTTGACCATGAAAACATATGACTAGCAATTGGATTCACAATGATAGGATTAGTGCTTCAGTAGTAAAAGCATTACCTCCTTGGTGGATGTAATAAACTGAAGTGTTGCTGTTGTGTCCATCTGCAAACTCCCAGGCTGCGGGCGTTGCAATTCATCGCACAACCGCGTACAACCCACAGGCCAATGGGTTATGCGAGCCTTTTCCTAGATCACTGAAAGCAGCACTCAGGGCTTCACTGACGGATGCAAATTGGGTAGACAGGTTGCCGTGGGTTTTATATTGGGGTTGTGCTCTGCGGCAAAAGGGGATTTGGAAGCTTCCCCGGCAGAGAGCTTGTTTTTGCGCAGCCCCTATGGCTGCCCGGGGAATTTCTGCCAAATAATCCTGCGCCGGACAGCTGCCCGTCTCAGCTTTTGCAGCGTAGCGCAAACACAGGCACGCTGCCGGGCCGGGCCCACCACTGTTTTCCACATGCTTTTGTGCCTAAAACTTTGAAGAACGCGGAGTTCGTGTTCGTCAGACATGACGACCAGCGCCCTCCATTGCGCCTGCACACATGTTGAAAATGGCCATATCTCACAATGTTAAAGAATCCTTTAAAAAATTCCTGTATCCAGACGGTGATCTGGATCATCCCCAAAATTTAATCAGTTCCTCCTTGTACCAATTCCAACAATGCCTGAAAGTTTCATCGAAATCCGTCCAAAACTTTTTGAGTTATCTTGCTAAACAACAGACAGACAAACAGACAAACGCTGGCAAAAACATAACCGTCTGCGGCCTGCGGCCTGGCGGAGGTAATGATCAACTGCGTCACACTTACCCCTCTGTGGATCGCCACCTTATCATGGTGGTGGTGCTGGTGTATGTGTGTGTGGGGGGGGAGGGGGGTGCTTTCATGATCCCAGGAGTTATGTTGTCGGGGGCAACTTGCCCCTGGTAGGGTTTCCCAAGACAAACTGGTCCTGGGTGAAGGGCCAGACCAAGAGCAATCCAGTAGAACCCATGAAAAAGTTACATTTGAACGAAGCATACCCAAAGGAGCCACATGGCTCCGCCCTCCAGTGGGCTCACCACATGCAGGAGGGTTCGTGGGATCATGATGCTGTGTGAACCTGACCACACTCTGGTTGCTTGAACTTCCTTGGACTGTTGCCCCCATGACCCGGACCCCAAATAAGTTGTAGAAGATGGATGGATGGATATGCCACAATTAGTTTCAGGGTATAGTAAGACCCTGTCTGCTGTCACTCTGTGGGCAAGACTGAACAAACAAACAATCAAATATTTGTTTCTTATCCATAAAACCCTCTCTCCCTCACAGAACCTGAGGTAGTTAGAAATCTCTCTGTCACTGAGACTAGTACATCCTCAGTATCTCTGACATGGACTGAACCAGTGGGAAGCAGCTCTTTCTATAGAGTACAGTGGACAGATGGAACAACTAGCTGGATTGAGACTGTGACTGAAACAGAACGAAATATCACTGGTCTGACTCCAGGTGTCCTCTATACATTCAGTGTTTCTGCTGTGGCAGATGACAATGTTACTGAAGGAGCACCTGATACAAGGTCTCGTTACACTAGTAAGTATAAAGCTTGAATTATATTCATGATGATCACTGAAACGCAGTAGATGTGTGTAGGTACTGTATGGGGTTTTCCCATTTAGTGCCATTCCTGCACCTGTTTTTAGTAAGATGACTCCTGTGTGGGCTACATTGTTATTGTCAAAGCTGTGGTTGAAGATAACCAAACAGAAAGTGGTGTGGACTGAAGGAGTAGTAATGACGCCATGGCAGTGATAGTCCGGTAGCTGGCGGTAATGCACCTGTAAGCTGGTTGCCAACCACCAATCAAATCTATAAGAAGAAGAAGAAAGTGGTGTGACAGAGATTTTTCAGCATAAAAATTAATGTTCTTGGTGACCAGTTATTAATCACTGAGGGTGGGATCAAGCTTATTTGAAGGATCACAAATTGACATATAAGCTATTTGTGCCTCTTGAATTACATCTACTGTACAGTGTGATTCAGTGTTACTGACTTTACTGATGTGTCCTCATTTCCCACTAGGTTTGGCCCTTTCCATCTGTTTCTTACATGCTATTAATCCCTTAATATGTCCTACAAATGTTGTTTCTGTATTTATTGTCCACAAACAGAGCCTGAAGTAGTCAGAAATCTCAATGTCACTGATTTTACAACCTCCTCTGTGTCTGTGAGCTGGAGTAAACCAGAGGGAAACAGCTCTTTTTATAGAGTTCAGTGGACTGGTGGAAATATAAATGAATCTATAAACAAGTCTGAGACATTTACTGTCATTACTAATCTAACCTCTGGTGTCCAGTATACAATAACTGTCACTGCAGTGGCACAGGATGGTTATACTGAAGGACAGAGTACGAGTGTTTATCAGTACACAAGTAAGTAATCATTTTAATGGTGTTCATTACTGAGGATCAGCTTGGGACCACATGCTGACTGAATGTTGCTGATTTGACTGTCATGCCCCGTCTTTTCTCACTTTATTTGGACCTTACAAAAAATAAAACCAAACCAAAACTACTTGGTCCTTTCCACGTTTCTGACTTGTTGCAGTGGATAATTTAGTTATTGTCTCCACATTTCATGGCCTAGAGGTAGAGCATCCACCTCACAACCAGGAGGTCGGGGTTCAAATCCCGGCCGGGTCATGCCAAAGACCATATAAAAAGAGAACTTTCTGCTGTCCAGCTTGGTGCTCAACAATAATGGAATGGAGGAGGGAAAGGTTGGCGGCAGTGGCTCAGGAGGTAGAGTAGTGGGTTCAATAACCAGGGGGTTGGTGGGTTGAATCCTGCTCTCCCCAGCCATCCTGCCATTGTGTCCCTGGGCAAGACACTTTACTCACCTTGCCTCCAGTGTCCATGACACTGGGTATGAATGTGTATACAGTGGTGTGAAAAAGTGTTTGCCCCCTTCCTGATTTCTCATGTTTTTGTATGCATGTCACACTTAAATGTTTCAGATCATCAAACAAATTTAAATATTAGATGAAGATAACACAAGTAAACACAAAATGCACTTTTTAAATTAAAGTGTTTTTTATTAAGGGGAAAAAAATCCAAACCAACATGGCCCTGTGTTAAAAAGTGATTGCCCCCTAAACCTAATAACTGGTTTTGCCACCCTTAGCAGCAACAACTGCAGTCAAGTGTTTGTGATAACTGGCAATGAGTCTTTTACAGCGCTGTGGAGGAATTTTGGCCCACTCATCTTTGCAGAATTGTTGTAATTCAGCCACACTGGAGGGTTTTCGAGCATGAACCGCCTTTTTAAGGTCATGCCACAGCATCTCAATCAGATTCAGGTCAGGACTTTGATTAGGCCACTCCAAAGTCTTCATTTTGTTTTTTCTTAAGCCATTCAGAGGTGGACTTGCTGGTGTGTTTTAGATCATTGTCCTTCTGCAAAACCCAAGAGTCCTTCAGCGTGAGGTCACGAACAGATGGCCGAACATTCTTCAGAATTTTTTGGTCGACAGCAGAATTCATGGTTCCATTTATCACAGCAGGTCTTCCAGGTCCTGAAGCAGCAAAACAGCCCCAGACCATCACACTACCACCACCATATTTTACTGTTGGTATGATGTTCCTTTTCTGAAATGCTGTGTTACTTTTACGCCAGATGTAATGGGACACATACCTTCCAAAAAATTCGACTTTTGTCTCGTCAGTCCACAGAGTATTTTCCCAACACTCTTGGGGATCATGAAGATGTTTTCTGGCAAAACTGAGATGAGCCTTTATGTTCTTTTTGCTCAGCCGTGGTTTTTGTCTTGGAACTCTGCCATGCAGGCCATTTTTGTCCAGTCTCTTTCTAATGGTGGAGTCATGAATACTGACCTTAACTGAGGCAAGTGAGACCTGCAGTTCTTTGGATGTTGTTGTGGGGTCTTTTGTGACCTCTTGGATGAGTCGTCGCTTCAGTCTTGTGGTAATTTTGGTTGACTGGCCACTCCTGGGTAGGTTCACCACTGTTCCATATTTTTGCCATTTGTGGATAATGGCTCCCACTGTGGTTCGCTGGAGTCCTAAAGCTTTAGAAATGGCTTTAGAACCTTTTTCAGACTGATAGATCTCAATTACTTTGTTTCTCATTTGTTCCTGAATTTCTTTGGATTGCAGCATAATGTCTAGCTATTTAAGTGATTTCTTGATTGAGAACAGGTGTGGCAGTTATCAGGTCTGGATGTGGCTAGAGAAATTGAACTCAGCTTTCCAGAGATATGATAAACCAAAGCTAATTTATGTTTTAACAAGGGAAGGCAATCACTTTTTCACACAGAGCCACGTAGGGTTGGATTTTGTTTTCCCCCTTAATAATAAACACCTCCATTAAAAAAACTGCATTTTGTGCTTGCTTGTGTTTTCTTTGTCTAATATTTGAATTTGTTTGATGATCTGAAACATTTAGGTATGACAAACATACAAAAAACTGAGAAATTGGGAAGGCGGAAAACACTTTTTCTTTCACACCACTGTACATACATGGACAACACTTGGAAACAGGAGCCGGAGGGGAAGACCTGGTATGACGCCACAAGGACACAGAGACAACAACTGACAAAAATAGAGGAACAAATAATTACAAGCGTAAGACAGCTGGGAAACAATTAGGGCAAAACAGCAAGACATGGGGAAAAGTGGCTATGAGTATGGAACACATGAGGGACTGAGAACAATGGGTACACAAGTACAGGGGATACACACGAGACTTGCACAGAAGACCAAGGGAGGACACAGAGACAGCAACAACAGGGACAATGGGGACGACACAACAGATTAAGGACCTGGGAGCACAATGGACAATCACAAGGGCCCCTGGGGGAACACAGAAGGTAATACACAGATGATAATAATAATAAACATCACTGAGAGACCAAAAATAACACAAAGTGTGGGCATGGTCCTAAGACCATGCCCAGCTCATAACATTATGTATTTGTTATAAGTCAATCCAATTAATTTTAAATTCATACATTATATGTGAATTAATCTAAGCTTATTTTGCATTCCATACTGAAACTTGGTTCAGTTAAATTGTTTAAAATTGCTTATAGAATAATAGATTTATGTTAATTCTAAACAACAACAAAAAGTTATAGATATGGCAGTTCAAATTAAATCAAACTGATTTAAATACTTAACTAGAACACGTCTTTTATACCCCAGACATCAAAACTGCAGTCATATGGTGTTTAATCAAACATACAGTCACATGGTACTTAATCCCAGTCACAATGACTCCTCTGATCTTCACACCATCGTCCCTTAGTCTCCGGTGGTCCAGAAATCTCTCCAGGTCATCTCCTCGAAACAAAGGCCAAATCTCACACTCTCCCGTTACCTCTCGGAGGCTCAGTCCCTTTGTTCCCTGAGACATGCAGCACACAATAAACACACAGCAATATATTTGTGGATCATATGTAACCAACATATGTGCCCACATGACCCCCAAACGCCTAAGATGGAACAATCATAACTAGAGATGCATGACATAATAACATTACTACATATCAATCCACCCATTGCCTAGGCCTAAGTCTTCTGCCGTATTTGCTGTAAACCGGCTTTACTGCCTCTGCAGTGTCCTCCTGCTGTGGGACTGTTGCCTGTGGATTAGAACTGTTAGTCAATCTCTGTGGGTGTTCTGGAGAATGCCTTCTAGGGGGTCTGCCGCGACGGGGGGCCCTCGCCAACTGCACGGCTTCATCCGCCAAAACAAAAGCGAGTTTGAGTCTGTTTATACCAATTACCTCCTTTCTGTCTCCCAAATCTAGCAAAAAATGCTTCTCTCCTGTTTCCACCACCCTAAACGGTCCATCGTATGGCGGCCGCAAGTTTGGGTGATGGGCATCATGTCTGACAAAAACAAACTCCGCATTTTTTAAAGCTTTCGGCACAAAAACGCGTGGGAAGCTGTGATGAACCGGGCCAGGAAGCGTGTTTGATCCCGTATCGCTCTGCAACCGCTGAGCGGGGGGGGGGGGGGCAATTTGGCGCAGGATTATCTGGGAGAAATTCCCCGGGCAGCCGGAGAGGCTGTGCAAACACTAACTCAGCTGGTGAGGCTTGTAAATCCTCCTTAGGTGCAGAACGCAACCCCAATAAAACCCATGGTAGCCTGTCTACCCAATTTGTATCCGTAAGCAACGCTCTGAGGGCTGCTTTCAATGACCTATGGAAACGTTCGCATAAACCGTTAGCCTGGGGGTTGTACGCAGTAGTGCGGTGGATCGTTACCCCCAGGCTGCGGGCCATCACTGACCAGAGCTCGGACACAAATTGAGGAACTCTGTCGGACGTTATGTCTGACGGAACTCCAAAACGCGCTACCCACGCTGTTAAAAACGTGCGCGCCACCTCCTCAGCTGTGGTTGATGCCAGTGGGACCACTTCCGGCCAACACGTGGTGCGGTCCACCATTGTCAAAAGGTGTGTGCACCCTTGTGACGACGGAAGGGGGCCTACCAGGTCGACATGCACATGATCAAAGCGCTTAGCCGGGATGTGAAAAGGCTCCAAAGGAGCTCTAGTGTGTTTGTGTATTTTGGCTCGCTGACAAGCTACGCAGACTGTCGCCCATTCCTTGACCTGTTTGCGCAACCCCGGCCATACAAATTTCTCTCCTACCATTTTGACCGATGCGCGCACCCCCGGGTGCGCCAGAGAGTGGATCGAGTCAAAAACGCGGCGGCGCCACGCAGCTGGTACCACCAGACGCGGCCGTCCAGTGGAGACATCGCAGATTAGGGGGGGCATACCATCTTGCAGCACCCTGTCCTCCAGCCTTAACCCTGTTGGTCCAGACTGGAGCGCGCGCACGTCCGCATCGCTAATCTGCTCCGCGGCCATGGCTGCATAATCTAACCCTACACGGACCGGGGCTGCGCGCGCTTCCGCGTCGCTACCCTGGCCCGTGGCCATGGCTACAGAGTCTGCCCCCACGGGGCCTGGGGCCGCTACAGCACGTGAGAGGCAGTCTGCCACTACATTATATTTACCTGCCACATGCTGGATATCGGTGGTAAACTCCGATATCGCGGCCAGCTGTCTCTGCTGCCGGCCCGACCAAGGTTCCGAAATCTTGGCCATCGCGAAAGTCAGCGGTTTGTGGTCCACAAACGCGGTGAAATGGCATCCTTCCACCCAGAACTGGAAGTGGCGGATGGCCAAGTGTAGAGCCAACAACTCCCTGTCGAACGCGCTGTATTTTCGCTCGCTATTGCGCAAGGTTTTGCAGAAAAACGCGAGCGTTTGCCAGGCCCCAGCTACATACTGTTCAACGACCGCCCCTACAGCTAAATCGGACGCGTCAGTGGTGAGCGCCATGCGGGCCGTTGGAACTGGGTGTGCCAACAAAGCAGCGTTTGACATGGCTGATTTGACTTGAGAGAATGCGCGCTCCCGCTCAGGAGACCATTCGATTTTATTCGTGGGTTTTTGTTTTTTTAGTGCAGCGTACAATGGTTGCATGAGCTGCGCTGCGCTAGGGAGGAAACGGTTATAAAAATTAACCATTCCCAAAAATTCCTGTAACGCTTTGACTGTTTGAGGTTGGGGAAAATTTGTTATTGCGCGCACTTTATCGGGCAGAGGGACCGCTCCTTCTGGCGAAACGCGATGCCCCAAAAAATCAATCTGTGCCACCCCAAACTGACACTTCGCTGGGTTAATTATTAACCCGTGCTCTGCCAACCTCCGGAAAACTGCTGTGAGGTGGCTTTCGTGTTCGTCTCCGGACGTGCTGGCTACCAAAATGTCGTCCAGATAGACAAACACGAAAGGGAGGTCACGTAGGACCGCGTCCATCATGCGTTGGAACGTCTGCGCCGCTCCCTTGAGACCAAAAGGCATGCGCAAAAACTCAAAAAGCCCGAAAGGAGTTATTACCGCTGTTTTGGGTATGTCTTGAGCGCGCACTGGAACCTGATGGTAACCGCGTACTAAATCTATTTTAGAAAAAATGCACGCCCCCGCCAAATGAACCGAAAAATCTTGGATATGCGGAATTGGATAGCAGTCATGTGCTGTGGCATTATTCAACCTGCGGAAATCACCGCAAGGTCGCCATGAGCCATCAGCCTTTGGGACCATGTGCAGTGGTGAAGCCCAGGGGCTTTTCGAACGGCTGATGATGCCCAGTTTTTCCAGGTTGGCAAACTCCTCGCGCGCTATGGTCAGTTTAGCTGAGTCCAGGCGCCGAGCTTTTGCGAAAACGGGCGGGCCGGTGGTAGTGATATAATGTTCCACCCCATGTTTAGCCACTGTCGCCAAAAACGTTGGGACTGTGAGTGCTGGGAACTGAGTGAGGAGTGCGTGGAACTTACCACCCGCAGCTGTGACGTTGGCTTGTGCAGTTGGCGGCGCCACTCGAGCTGTGCAGGGAATAGAGTGAAAGGAGAGTGCATTAACCAGACGTCTGTTAGCAAGATCAACCAATAAACCATGTGAGCACAAAAAATCAGCCCCTAACATGTTGAAATTGACTGCCGCTACAACAAAAGTCCACTCAAATGCATGGCCCTGCAAAGACAGAAGCAGAGTCCTCTCACCGAAGGTCTTAATCGCTGAGCCGTTCGCTGCTGACACCCGGGGACCCTTAGACAGCGTCAGCCGGTCCGCGTAGGAAGGCGTGATGAAGCTCAGCTGGGAGCCTGTGTCCACAAGGAAATACCTCCCCAGGCGTGCATCCGTCAGGTAGAGCAGCTTGTTCTCCTCCCCGAGGGCCGCAGCCGCTACTGACCCCCGGTCTTGGCGATTCCCGAGCGCTTGAAGTGGCACGGTGGGAGGCACTTGTGTGCCCTCTCTGCAAAGTGGCGATGGTAGAAGCAAAGGACGTCGTCCGCTCCGTGTCGCCTGGCCCTTGCTGCTGCCGTCGTCGGTGGGTCTGGTGCTGCAACCACTGGCCCCATGCCGTCTCCGGACGTTGCGCCTAGCTCTGCTGCCGCGGCCGAAACCGCGCTCCGTTTGTGGGCATCGACGAGACGTTGCGCCTCCTTGCTCAGCTCATGGTAGTTTCGCTGGGCCAACAGAGGTGAGCCTGCCAGGGTGACTCTCACCGCTGGCGGCAGGGTCCTGAGGAAAAGGTGGGCGAAGATAAAGTTGTCATCCTCGGAGTCTCTCAGCCTCAGCATTTTCACCATCAGGTCTACGGGTCTGTCGTTCTCAGACTCCGTCAGCGCTAGGAGCCCCTCTGCTCGCTGTTGCACCGAGGGGGCGAAGTGGCTGATAAGCGCAGCCTTCAATGCGCTGTATTTGTTGCTGTCCGGTGGGTGATTGACCAGATCCTCCACCCTCTGGACTGTGTGGCTGTCCAGCTTCGCCACCACATGGTAGAATTTTGTGTCGTCTCTCGAGATTCTTCGGAGGTTGAACTGCGCCTCGACCGCAACCGGCAGCTGGAATGTGGCGGCATTTATCAGGCTGGCTTCTGCCGAGCCCCGCTCGGGAGAATTATCTCTGCTCATGCTTCGTCGTAAGGTCACCAGTGTGGAGAATGTGCGGAAAGATGAGACTGAGTTTATTCCTCAGGTTCAGCTTTATTCACAATCACATACTCCAACAATTCCAAAGCAGGAAAAGAGGATGAATCATCTCACATCTGTCTTTTATACCCCGGACATCAAAACTGCAGTCACATGGTGTTTAATCAAACATGGTACTTAATCCCAGTCACAATGACTCCTCTGATCTTCACACCATCGTCCCTTAGTCTCCGGTGGTCCAGAAATCTCTCCAGGTCATCTCCTTGAAACAAAGGCCAAATCTCACACTCTCCCGTTACCTCTCGGAGGCTCAGTCCCTTTGTTCCCTGAGACGTGCAGCACACAATAAACACACAGCAATATATTTGTGGATCATATGTAACCAACATATGTGCCCACA
Organism: Pholidichthys leucotaenia; assembly: GCA_020510985.1. NCBI lineage: Eukaryota > Metazoa > Chordata > Actinopteri > Cichliformes > Pholidichthyidae > Pholidichthys > Pholidichthys leucotaenia. The sequence continues at coordinate 139,024,627 of CM035840.1, read as the reverse complement.
CCCCCCTTAATAATAAACACCTTCATTTAAAAACTGCATTTAGTGTTTACTTGTGTTATCTTTGTCTAATATTTGAATTTGTTTGATGATCTGAAACATTTAGGTGTGACAAACATACAAAAAAATGAGAAATCGGGAAGGGGGAAAACACTTTTTCTTTCACACCACTGTACATACATGGACAACACTTGGAAACAGGAGCCAGAGGGGAAGACCTGGTATGACACCACAAGGACACAGAGACAACGACTGACAAAAATAGAGGAACAAATAATTACAAGCGTAAGACAGCTGGGAAACAATTAGGGCAAAACAGCAAGACATGGGGAAAAGTGGCTATGAGTATGGAACACATGAGGGACTGAGAACAATGGGTACACAAGTACAGGGGATACACACGAGACTTGCACAGAAGACCAAGGGAGGACACAGAAGACAGCAACAACAGGGACAATGGGGACGACACAACAGATTAAGGACCTGGGAGCACAAAGGACAATCACAAGGGCCCCGGGGGGAACACAGAAGGTAATACACAGATGATAATAATAATAAACATCACTGAGAGACCAAAAATAACACAAAGTGTGGGCATGGTCCTAAGACCATGCCCAGCTCATAACATTGTGTATTTGTTATAAGTCAATCCAATTAATTTTAAATTCATACATTATATGTGAATTAATCTAGCTTGTTTTGCATACCATACTGAAACTTGGTTCAGTTAAATTGTTTAAAATTGTTTATAGAATAATAGATTTATGCTAATTCTAAACAACAACAAAAAGTTATAGATATGGCAGTTCAAATTAAATCAAACTGATGTAAATACTTAACTAGAAAAGCACTCGGAGAGCGCAGACCTCTGCCAAGCGCCACAGTTCCCCCCCATACAGTGTTTGTGTGTATGTTTTCAGATTCCTTGACCATGAAAACATATGACTAGCAATTGGATTCACAATGATAGGATTAGTGGTTCAGTAGTAAAAGCATTACCTCCTTGGTGGATGTAATAAACTGAAGTGTTGCTGTTGTGTCCATCTGCAAACTCCCAGGCTGCGGGCGTTGCAATTCATCGCACAACCGCGTACAACCCACAGGCCAATGGGTTATGCGAGCGTTTTCCTAGATCATTGAAAGCAGCACTCAGGGCTTCACTGACAGATGCAAATTGGGTAGACAGGTTGCCGTGGGTTTTATATTGGGGTTGCGCTCCGCGGCAAAAGAGGATTTGGAAGCTTCCCCGACAGAGAGCTTGTTTTTGCGCAGCCCCTATGGCTGCCTGGGGAATTTCTGCCAAATAATCCCGCGCCGAACAGCTGCCCGTCTCAGCTTTTGCAGCGTAGCGCAAACACAGGCACGCTGCCGGGCCCGGCCCACCACTGTTTTCAGCGTGCTTTTGTACCTAAAACTTTGAAGAACGCGGAGTTCGTGTTCGTCAGACATGACGACCAGCGCCCTCCATTGCGCCTGCACACATGTTGAAAATGGCCATATCTCACAATGTTAAAGAATCCTTTAAAAAATTCCTGTATCCAGACGGTGATCCGGATCATCCCCAAAATTTAATCAGTTCTTCCTTGTACCATTTCCAACAAAGCCTGAAAGTTTCATCGAAATCCGTCCAACACTTTTTGAGTTATCTTGCTAACCAACAGACAGACAGACAGACAGACAGACGAACAGACAAACGCTGGCAAAAACATAATCCCCTGCGGCCTGCGGCCTGGCGGAGGTAATGATAGACTGCGTCACAGTTACCCCTCTGTGGATCGCCACCTTATCGTGGTGGTAATGGTGCTGGTGTCTGTGTGTGTGTGTGTGGGGGTGCTTTCATGATCCCAGGAGTTATGTTGTTGGGGGCAACTTGCCCCTGGTAGGGTCTCCCAAGACAAACTGGTCCTGGGTGAAGGAACAGACCAAGAGCAGTCCAGTAGACCCCAAGAAAAAGTTACATTTGAACGAAGCATATCCAAAGGAGCCACATGGCTCCACCCTTCAGTGGGCTCACCACATGCAGGAGGGTTCGTGGGATCATGATGCTGTGTGAACCTGACCACACTCTGGTTGCTTGAACTTCCTTGGACTTTTGCCCCCGTGACCCGGACCCCAAATAAGTTGTAGAAGATGGATGGATGGATATGCCACAATTAGTTTCAGGGTATAGTAAGACCCTGTCTGCTGTCACTCTGTGGGCAAGACTGAACAAACAAACAATCAAATATTTGTTTCTTATCCATAAAACCCTCTCTCCCTCACAGAACCTGAGGTAGTTAGAAATCTCTCTGTCACTGAGACTAGTACATCCTCAGTATCTCTGACATGGACTGAACCAGTGGGAAGCAGCTCTTTCTATAGAGTACAGTGGACAGATGGAACAACTAGCTGGATTGAGACTGTGACTGAAACAGAACGAAATATCACTGGTCTGACTCCAGGTGTCCTCTATACATTCAGTGTTTCTGCTGTGGCAGATGACAATGTTACTGAAGGAGCACCTGATACAAGGTCTCGTTACACTAGTAAGTATAAAGCTTGAATTATATTCATGATGATCACTGAAACGCAGTAGATGTGTGTAGGTACTGTATGGGGTTTTCCCATTTAGTGCCATTCCTGCACCTGTTTTTAGTAAGATGACTCCTGTGTGGGCTACATTGTTATTGTCAAAGCTGTGGTTGAAGATAACCAAACAGAAAGTGGTGTGGACTGAAGGAGTAGTAATGACGCCATGGCAGTGATAGTCCAGTAGGTGGCGGTAATGCACTTGTAAGCTGGTTGCCAACCACCAATCAAATCTAGAAGAAGAAGAAGAAAGTGAACATTAATTTTTCAGCATAAAAATTAATGTTCTTGGTGACCAGTTTAATTTAATTAATCACTGAGGGTGGGATCAAGCTTATTTGAAGGATCACAAATTGACATATAAGCTATTTGTGCTTCTTGAATTACTTCTACTGTACAGTGTGATTCAGTGTTACTGACTTTACTGATGTGTCCTCATTTCCCACTAGGTTTGGCCCTTTCCATCTGTTTCTTACATGCTATTAATCCATTAATATGTCCTACAATTGTTGTTTCTGTATTTATTGTCCACAAACAGAGCCTGAAGTAGTCAGAAATCTCAATGTCACTGATTTTACAACCTCCTCTGTGTCTGTGAGCTGGAGTAAACCAGAGGGAAACAGCTCTTTTTATAGAGTTCAGTGGACTGGTGGAAATATAAATGAATCTATAAACAAGTCTGAGACATTTACTGTCATTACTAATCTAACCTCTGGTGTCCAGTATACAATAACTGTCACTGCAGTGGCACAGGATGGTTATACTGAAGGACAGAGTACGAGTGTTTATCAGTACACAAGTAAGTAATCATTTTAATGGTGTTCATTACTGAGGATCAGATTGGGACCACATGCTGACTGAATGTTGCTGATTTGACTGTCATGCCCCGTCTTTTCTCACTTTATTTGGTCCTTTCCCCCCCCCAAAAAAAACACATTTGTTTGGTCCTTTCCACATTTCTTACTTGTTGCAGTGGATAATGTAGTTATTGTCTCCACTTTTCTTATTCATATATTTATTCTCCACTCACAGAGCCTGAAGTAGTCAGTGATCTCACTGTCACTGGTATCACAACCTCTTCTGTGTCTCTGAAATGGACTGAGCCAAAGGGAAACAGTTACTTCTATAGAGTTCAGTGGACTGGTGGAAATTTAAGTCATGTGAAAGACACAAATATAACCATTAATGGTCTCACTGCTGGAGTGCAGTATGAGTTTAATGTCAGCGCAGTAGCTGGAGATGAGAAAACTATAGGGGAGGGAGCAGTAGTCTCGTGCTACACAAGTAAGATGTGCAGTGGTTCAGTTGACACACTCCTTTTGTTTTTAGTTTTGACTAATATTTGTGGTGTTCAGTGCAGCTTTATGTTTTTTTCTTCATTCTCTTGTGATGTATTAGTTCTTTCATGTCACATGTTGCATTGTATTGCTATCTTTTTTCTATGCCTCCATGTTTGTTTCATTCACAGAGCCTGAACAAGTTGGAAATCTCTCTGTCACTGATATCACAACCTCCTCTGTGTCTGTGAACTGGACTAAACCAGAGGGAAACTCTTACTTCTATAGAGTACAGTGGACTGGTGGAGAAATAAACAAAACTGTAAATGAGTTTGAGACTTTTAAGGTCATTCATAGCCTTATTCCTGGTGTCCAGTATACAATAAATGTCACTGCAGTAGCACATGATAATCATACTGAAGGACAGAGTACCAGTGTTTCCCAGTACACGAGTAAGTAAATAATTAGATGCGCAGAGGATCAGTTGGGGATCTGCATTCGCTAGACCATTATTCGCATTTTTTCCACAATTTGAGATTTCCCATTTTTGCCTTTTCTTTTTGTAGATTTTTCAAAAAATATGACGTATATATTGATGTTTTCACTGTTATGATTTTCTCCTCACAGAACCTGACAAAATTGAGAAAATTGATTCATCCTCAACCACCACCTCTATTTCACTGAACTGGACCTCCCCTCCTGGTGAGGTGTTTGCTTACATGGTGATGTGGGAAGATGCTGGACCTCCAAAAACCTTGAATGTAAACAGTACCTCTGTTGAGCTGTCGGGCCTAATCCCTGGCACTAATTACACAATCACAGTCACTACTGTTGCTGGAGACAATGAAACCAAAGGAGCGCCTCACATTATTAGCTCCTTCACAAGTAAGTCATTTCTTCACAAACCACCTTCAACAAGAACTCTGTACCATGTTGTTGTTCAAGTGTTGTGAAGATGCCACAACACTGAGAAGCTATTTCAATGTTGAGAAATTTTCATTAAAATTTCTTAGGTTTATGTTCAAATTATTTTTTTTTCATCATTAAACTACATTTTATGTCTTTTAGGGCCAGAAAAGCCTTTCAACATTATGGGTGACGCTATTGGTACCAGTCGTTTGAACATCAGCTGGTTTTTGCCTTCAGGGAGGGTTGATCACTATGTGGTGAACATCACAAATACAGACGTGCCGTATAACAACTTCACTGAAACAGAGCACACCACAGCCCTCTTTACTCATTTATATTCCGGGAGATTATTTGTTGTGACTGTGACGGCTGTAGCTGGAAGCTTCATTAACACATCAGACCAGTTTTCATTTGCTACTGGTGAGTTCAAAAACTTCTCTCTTTTTCTGATCCTGACAGCAACTTGACAGATCATTAAAGCATTCAGTCATTAACAATGGCTGTAAAAACAAATCATATTTTTACTAATCTGTGAAAAGCACAGTCTGAATAACCTGATGTTTGTAAAATTAGATTGTGTGAGAGTCAGAATTTATAAGTTTTTCGTTTTGACATATCACCGTTCCCTTGCATAAACTTTTAGTGACTTGTACTAGTTAATTCAAATGTTATTAAAAATATACAGTATGTTCTGAGCTAAATATTTACATTTACAGTGGAGCAGTCTTTATCCTAATTGTTTTTATTCCTTGCCATTTTTCTTGTTCTTTTGGCTAAATATCTAAACACTCAGAGAATGGACACCTCTGCCAAAGCTGTTTAGAAAAAATGATCCAGAATTTTATACTAATCTGGAGCTGGGCCAAAACTATTGGGCTCATCCTTGGCATAGGGGGAGCGTCTGATGAAAATATATGCTAAATCTGTGCATTTTTTTCCCTTCATAATCCCACTAATAGACAAACAAACAAACCACAATGAACATGTTACCTTCTCAATGTTGATAAAAATGGACATCTGCTCACAAGAAAAATTCTCCATTTCAAACATTTAGTCAACAAATTTTTAAAAGACATCCTCTTATTCATTAAACAACTAAACTACACTTTTGCATTCTCCACCTAGTAGGGCCATCACTTGCAGAAATAACCTCTTGCAGGTGTTTTGCTGAAATTTGTGACCAGTTCATGTAACATTCCTCTGATTTATCTATATCCAGGGCCCGTTATTCCAGCTCTTTGGCTATATGGTAATATGCAAACTGTCATTTTGATATTTTATTATTTGTTATTTTGATATTTTTACCCCAAACTGTCTACTAATTGAGAGATTTTGAAGTGAAGTGACTCCTTTTACTATCTATATTACATCACTTTTAAATTATTACTCTTAAAATACATTTCAGCATTATACAGTTGAAACTAGATATTTGCACAAGCGGCTGAAATGAGCTTTCTCCGTAGGATTGCCGGACTCACCCTCAGAGATAGGGTGAGGAGCTCAGTCATCCGGGAGAGGCTCAGAGTAGAACCGCTGCTCCTCCACATTGAAAGGAGTCAGTTGAGGTGGTATGGGCATCTGATTAGGATGCCTCCTGGACGCCTTCCACTTGAGGTGTTTCAGGCACGTCCCACTGGGAGGAGACCCCGGGGCAGACCCAGGACTCGGTGGAGAGACTATGTCTCCCAGCTGGTCTGGGAACGCCTTGGTATCCCCTCTGAAGAGCTGGAGCAGGTGGCTGGGGAGAGGGAAGTCTGGGCTTCTCTGCTTGAACTGCTGCCTCCGCGACCCGGACCTCCGGAAAAGCGGTAGAAGATGGATGGATGGATGGATGTATAAAGAGATGCATAACCCCCCTTTTCCCCCACACTGTCTAACATTAAATTAGACTACACTTGGAAAAACTATAGAAAAACAAATAATTCACAAAATTTGGAATAGCAGAAAATGTATAAAACAAAAATAAGAAGGATATGGAAAGTTGAAACATATACATACAAAATTAAAAAAATGTTGATTTTTTTTTATTTTTATGCATTTTTCAACTTTCTGTAATTTTTTTTTTTATTTTATACAGTTTTTACAACTCAATGTGTATTATTCATATTTCCACATTTAAATTTTTAATGTATCTTTTCTATTTTTGTTGTATAAATTTCCTACAACTTAAGACTTATTTGTGCTTCCACATGTTTATATTTGTTTGTGTTGCTGCTGGACTGTAGCATCAGTAACTCTTAACAGGAGATTAAACAGACTTCAATGTTAACACTAACGCAATACACTACAGCAAAGGGGGGCCTCACTCCACAATAGTGCTCACACTGATGGTCCCGACATAAAAAATTGCAACACAAGAAAATCTCAACATAACCACTTTAGTACAATAACTGACCATTTAACTTGTTTTCAAACAATATGCTTCAAGAGAACATGCTCATTTTTAGACATTAAACATTTCCCATCAGCCCTTACAGCTGCATCCCCCCAGAATGCTATAGTATATATTTTCAACTTTGCAAATCAAGAATACTATAAAGATTGAATTACATTTTTATGCCAGTAGAAGTCATTTCAAGTGTGAAGTTCCTCTTCTTCCCGCGTGTAGGCATGATTTTTGATCATGCAGAGAGGAGAATCTCACATGCAGGACATATTTACATCTATGCATATTTACATGTAGGCATGTCAAGGGAGAAGTCTGGCATTCACTCATTTTCACTCAATTCCACGTAGATTGAGATGTACAAAGGAAATGTGCTTGCATTCATGCGCACGCACTGTTTCATACATCTGGATTTGTTTGTGCATACACCATTTTTTTGATTAAACGTACACCATTTCTCAGTAGGAAATCCATACAAGTCTTTGTACATGAGGCCCCCTTGTTTCCACTGTATGTACCCATAAATCTATTGTCTAAAAGTCTTCAGAGGCTCCTTAGATCTTGGTCATACACTAACAATCATCTCTCCATTGTATTATGCTAAGCACCAAGCTAGAAGGCAGAAAGTGTCATTTTTATATGGTCTTTGATATGACCCAGTTTTAGCGCAAAGTAGACCACCACTCCACCTAATGAGTAAACCAGAAGGGAACAATGTCATTTCTCTCACTTTTAACACACTGACACTAACATGTTTGTACCAATGTTCATACCCTTCAGCTCCCACTCCTCCCGGTTCACTTATCTTCAGTCACCGGACCAACTCCTCGCTTCAGTTAGAATGGACCACTCCGGCCATGATGGACAATGCTGTCAGCATCAGCTACTATATCACCTACCAGCGTGAAGGTGGCAATATAGAAACCAAAAACGCTACTGAGAAAAACATAGAGTTGTCTGAGCTCTGGTCTGGATACTCCTACAACATAACAGTACAAACTGTTGGACCCCAAAATTTAATGAGCACAGCAATCTATAATTCCACTTTCACCCGTAAGTACAACCAAAGTCCTTTAAGTGTCAAGTCTTGTCACTTAAGTCATGCCTATGGGAAGATTTTTTTTCTTTTTGGCAGCATTTATCTAAATAAATTATATTTTCATTGTTTTTTCAGATGTTAAAAAGCTCAACTTTTAGCAGATTGGACTGCTACAGTGATATGCAAAAATTTGGCCACCCCTTGACAAATAGCATTTGATGATTTTTTTTTAAAATTAGTGTACTTAAGTATGTACAATGCATACGCTTTTCAACATGCTACAATTTATTTATTTAACTAATTAATCATCTACTGTATTTAATCGGGAGGAGGGGCATGAGAGTGAGCAATCAGGCACAGTGATATCATGGTCATTATTAAACCAGGTTTTGGTACTTTTGGCAGTGTGGGCAGGTGCCAAGTCCTGTTTGGAAAATGAAATCAGCATCTTCATCTTGTCAGCAGAGGGATGCATAAAGTGCTCTAAAATTTCCTGGTAGATTAAGTTTAATGTTTATTTGAAAGGTACATTACATACTAATGAACATTAATACAAATGTAAGTGTCACCATGGGATGAGACGCCGTCTCGGCGCTCAACCCATGTTTCTCCTCATCCCTGCTTCTCATTGAGCAGCGTCTCAGCAGGCTCCCAGCTGGCAGCATTACGGGACGGCTGGGGCCAATTAATCCTCATCAGCTGGGCGCTGCCAATGAGAATAAATAGGAGCAGCCTCGATCACTCAGGGCTGCGACATAAGCACTGCTAGGCTGAAGCCCCTTTGTCTGGTGTCAGTCTCTACTCCTCTTACAGCATTCCTGTGATTGTTACCCGCTGTGAGTATGTATGCCTTGTTACCCCTACGTCCGGTACAAGCTCCCTGCTCCTGCACTGTGCAACTCGTGAGTGTACCTCTGTACGAGTATCTGTGCTTTCCTCATCCCTCACCCCTTACCTTTAATAAAACATCACGACTCACTGGCTCGCCCTTGGCTCTTATTGCGTGGCTCCCTAGAGCCCCGCATGACAGTATGTCGCAGCCAGACGAGTTGCCGGCGGCCGTGAGTCGCTGTGGAATTGTACCTTTCTGTCCGGGTGTCAGCGCTGCTAGCATGCTGTTTCCCAGGAGTCACTCCCGACGTCAGGGCGACGAGCTGAGGTCCATCTCGGGGGCTGTCGACAGGACGCTCTTCACCCTGCACGACGCCTCCAACTCGAGACGCTGGCATCCGGGCCGTGCTGAGGATCTCCTGGACTGTTACCCTCATTCTTTGTTCCATCTCGAGGACAGTGCCAGGATAGACGCCACAGGTACACAGCGAGAGAAGCTCCACGGGTTGGATGGAAATCCCGGCAGGAAGCCGAAGTGGATGACGTTGCCCCCCGCTTCGGGATCCCGTTCCTGCTGCTATTCCAGCCCGGGAGTTCGCGCCAACCAGAGGGCTTCCCCCGACCTGCACCACGTCACTCGGGATTCCCTCCAAGGAGCCGCAGCTGACAGCAGTTACGTCTGGGGCCGAGCGGCTGTCGCGAGCTCCACTGTGCATCCTGTCACCATCTTCGGGCATGCGGTGGCGGCAGTGAGATTGGTGGAGAGGACTCCAGGGCTACGAAGCTTTCCCGTGCTCGACGCCTTCCTCGCCTCGATCTCCGATCAGGAGCGGCGATTCCTGGGTTCCCCCCCTCGCTTCGTCCCCTGGGAATAGCCGTCATCACATCGCCGAGTCACCTCTGCACGAACCCCGTCCGGATCCAGTTCTGGGCTGCCGCCAGGACCTTTCCCCCCACGCAGCTGTCACCTCCTCGTCTCGTCAGTGTGGAGATTTCACAGCCTCGTTCCCTGAGCCTCGTTCCCCCGCTGTCACTCCAGGACATTCGGACTAGCTCATCCCGGCTGTTTCCCCCTCCTCCTCGACGCGCTTCCCGACTGCTGTGTGTGCCTGGAATCTCGGCCTGGTGAGCTCTCTGCTGGAGACTACGCGAGCGAGCCTCAGACGGTTTCCCAGGGGGTCCTCCGTTATCACCGGGCGGGGAGAGGAAGAAGCAGTGTCCACCACAGCAGGCGATATCCAGCCTCCAGGAGACAGGCAAGTCATAGTTTATTCACATCAGCTTAATGATTTGCTCTGTCACATTCCTGGAGGAGGAGTTCAGGGTTCGCAGCTCCCTGAACTCCCCCCACCTGCTGTAACCTGTGTTCCTAATCCTGCATCCTCTGTGTCTCTCTCCGCCGAGCGATCCCCAGCTCCGGGTCAACGTGGTGGGATAAGGAGAGGGCCTGCGGTTCCGCAGCTACGTTGCAGATGGAGGAGGAGGACTGACTGCTGCGTGGAGTCTGCGCCGACAACTAAGCGTCCCCGGGTCTCCACGGAGGAGCGGTTCGGTCCAGCGGGACGAGATTCTTCTGGCTTCACGCCGTGTGGGTCGTCGGCGGGGTTACCGGAGCTGGAGGAACCTCAAGCTGCGCTGACCATCGTGCTGGCTGCGGGGCCCGACGCAGCTGAATGGGAGCCTGACAACGACCTCCTGACGACGGATCCTGGATCTTCGCAGTCCTGGACGGCGTCAGAACCCGAGATCAGGCGAGTGCTCTCCTTTCTTTTCTCCCTTTATATCTTTGAGCACTTTAGCCTGTCTCTAGGGGAGATGAGCCGGGTGCAGCTGCCCGCTGCGTCCGAGCTCGTCTCGCCGGGTTCTGGCGCTGCCGGTGATCCTGATCCCGGTTCTGTTTTCTCTCCTGAGCCTTCTTCCAGGGTCACCGGCAAGGAGTTGCCGTTCCTCGTGGTGCTGGAGGGTCCAGGTTCAGTGTTGGAGGTCGGTTCTGGTGCGGTGTCCAACATGGGTTTGCCCGAGACCCAATCGGGGTCCGACGTGGGTGCTGCTCCAGCGGCGTCCAACGTGGGTTTGCCCGACACCCAATCGGGGTCCCACGTGGGTGCTGCTCCAGCGGTGTCCGACGTGGGTTCGCCTAAGGCCCAATCGGGGTCCGACGTGGGTGCTGCCCCAGTGTTGTCCAGGTCCGGTGAGGAGGTGGCTGTTTCCCTGCGGCCTGACGCTCGTCGCCCTCGTCATCGGCTCTCCCCTGAGCCTCTTCCACCGGGACCCGCTTTGACCCTTCGTCCGTCTCAACGGTCCTGGTGGTTGAGGGATGCGGGTCGATGGCCCAACCTGCAAGACTTTCGGTTCGGTGATCTGGTCCAACCCCCCGATGATCTGTGTTTGCTTCTGGGTGGCCTGGCTCGGCTACCGGTGGACTGGGTTCCTGGGATCTGGGTCCGGAGTTCGCCGTCCGAACATTTCCCTTTCCCCGGTTCGCCAACTGGACAATGGGCGGGGAGACCTCCGGTGCCACCTCGGCCATTTTGGACTCTGCCTGCCATATTCCTCGGGTGTCGCTTTTCTTTTGTTATTATTAAGGTCACTCGGGTGTAATATTTTGTCCTTTTGGTGAATATATATTCATAGTGCTGTGTATTGTTTTCCATTGTCCGTACTCAGCATTTTCCTTTTTGTGCCTTGTTCGTAGCTTTGTCTGTGCGTTATAGAGTTATGTGTTTTGTTTCCCATCAAACCATACTCTGTAATTGTCCGTTTGTCCCAGTCACCTTCACTCCTCTAGGTGACTGTGTGTGTATATATATATACGGCGCTGTGTATTGTGGTGTTCCCCCCCCCTTCATTATCCGTACTCAGCGTTTTTTATCACTCTTGTCCTGTTCTTAGTTTTGTCTGTGCATTATGGAGTAGTATTTGTTCTGTTATCCATACTCTGTAATTGCTTTATCCGTTTTTGTCATCCTTTTGGTGGGTTGTTACCTGTTCCCGTGTTCTGTATTCTCCCCATCTGTGCCCTGGTTATTTTTTCTTGTGCGATGTAGAGTACCGTATTTGGGTTTTTTTGGGGGGTTTTTTTTCTCTGCCCTGTTACTCTACATTGGTCCATTGGTGTTGTCCTTCCCTTTGCTTCTTCCCCTCCGGTCCTGCCTCCTTTCCACCCACCCTAGGTGGGAGGTGGGGGGGGGGGGGGGTCTGGGATGTTCCTGGTCGTTCAGGAGCCCGACCTTGAGGGGGAGGCTCTGTCACCATGGGATGAGACGCCGTCTCGGTGCTCAGCCCATGTTTCTCCTCATCCCTGCTTCTCATTGAGCAGCGTCTCAGCAGGCTCCCAGCTGGCAGCATTACGGGACGGCTGGGGCCAATTAATCCTCATCAGCTGGGCGCTGCCAATGAGAATAAATAGGAGCAGCCTCGATCACTCGGGGCTGCGACATAAGCACTGCTAGGCTGAAGCCCCTTCGTCTGGTGTCAGTCTCTATTCCTCTTACAGCATTCCTGTGATTGTTACCCGCTGAGAGTATGTATGCCTTGTTACCCCTACGTCCGGTACGAGCTCCCTGCTCCTGCGCTGTGCAACTCGTGAGTGTACCTCTGTACGAGTATCTGTGCTTTCCTCATCCCTCACCCCTTACCTTTAATAAAACATCACGACTCACTGGCTCGCCCTTGGCTCTTATTGCGTGGCTCCCTAGAGCCCCGCGTGACAGTAAGTATGCCAGATTCAGCAATACTGCTAATTTGCATCTGTAGTCCCCCGGTGGGTCACAAAAACACACAAACAAACAATCATACACAAGAAGAACAATCACAATAAAACTGTGCAAAGTGGATATGCTAAAGTGCAAGAGTTGAGGTGCTAGAAAATGGCTGTGCTGACTTTAGACTTGATAAAACACAGTGGACCAACACCAGCAGATGACCTCTTTTTAGATGGAAGTCAATTTTGCATTTGTAAATTAAGGTCCCACAGTCTGGAGGAAGAGTAGGGATGCACACAATCCAAGCTGTTTGAGGTCCAGTGTGAAGTTTCAATAGCCAGTGAGGATTTAGGGAGCCATGTCATCTGCTGGTGTTTGTCTACTGTTTTATCAAATCCAAAGTCAGTGCAGCCATCTACCAGTAATTTTTTTAACCACTTCATACTTCCCTCTGCTGACAAGCTTTATGGGGATGCTGATTTCATTTTCAAGCAGGACTTGACACCTGCTTCCCACACTGCCAAAAGTACCAAAACCTGGTTTAATGACCATGGTATCACTGTGCTTGACTGGCTAGCAAACTCACCTGAATTAAACCCCATAGAGGATCTATGGGGTATTGTCAAGAGGAAGATGAAAGACACCAGACCCAAAAATGCAGATGAGCTGAAGGCCTCTATCAAAGTAACCTGGGCCTCCATAACACCTCAGCAGTGCCATAGGTTGATCGCCTTCATGCTACACCACATTGATGCAGTAATTGATGCAAAAGGAGCCCAGACCAAGTATTTAGTGTGTACATGGACATATTTTTCAGCTGGCCTACACTTCTATTAAAAATCAATTTTTAAAAATTTACTTTATGTAATAGTCTAATCTTAGAAAGTGAATTTGGGGTTTTCATGAGCTACAAGCCATACTCACCAAAATTAAAAGAAATAAACACTCGAAATATATCACTCTGCATGTAATGAATCTACAGTGATCTGAAAAAGTGTTTGCCCCTTCCTGATTTCTCATTTTTTGTATGTTTGTCACACTTAAATGTTTCAGATCATCAAACAAATTTAAATATTAGACAAAGATAACACAAGTAAACACAAAATACAGTTTTTAAATGAAGGTGATTATTGTTAAGGGTAAAAAAAAAAATCCAAACCCACATGGTCCTGTGTGAAAAAGTGCCCCCACCCCCACCCCGTTAAAACATAATAACTGTGGTTTATCACATCTTTGGAAAGCTGAGTTGAATTTCTCTAGCCACACCCAGGCCTGATTACTGCCACACCTGTTCTCAATCAAGAAATCACTTAAATAGGACCTGCCTGACAAAGTGAAGTAGACCGAAAGATCCTCAAAAGCTAGACATCGTGCTGCAATCCAAAGAAATTCAGGAGAAAATGAGAAACAAAGTAAGTGAGATCTATCAGTCTGGAAAAGGTTATAAAGCCATTTCTAAAACTTTGGGACTCCAGTGAACCACAGTGAAAGCCATTATCCACAAATGGCGAAAACATGGAACAGTGGTGAACCTTCCCAGGAGTGGCTGGCTGACCAAAATTACTCGCAGCGACGACTCATCCAAGAGGTCACAAAAGACCCCACAACAACATCCAAAGAACTGCAGGCCTCACTTGCCTCAGTTAAGGTCAGTGTTCATGACTCCACCATAAGAAAGAGACTGGGCAAAAATGGCCTGCATGGCAGAGTTCCAAGATGAAAACCATTGCTGAGCAAAAAGAACAAAGACTCGTCTCAGTTTTGCCAGAAAATATCTTGATGATCCCCAAGAGTTTTGGGAAAACACTCTGTGGACTGACGAGAGAAAAGTTTTTGGAAGGTGTGTGTCCCATTACATCTGGCGTAAAAGTAACACAGCATTTCAGAAAAGGAGCATCATACCAACAGTAAAATATGGTGGTGGTAGTGTGATGGTCTGGGGTTGTTTTGCTGCTTCAGGACCTGGAACACTTGCTGTGGTAAATGGAGCCATGAATTCTGCTATCTACAAAAAAATCTTAAAGAAGAATGTCCGGCCATTTTCTTGTGACCTCACGCTGAAGCGCACTCAAGTTCTGCAGCAGGACAATGATCTAAAACACGCCAGCAAGTCCACCTCTGAATGGCTTAAGACAAACAAAATGAACACTTTGGACTGGCCTAGTCAAAGTCCTGACCTGAATCCAATTAAGATGCTGTGGCATGACCTTAAAAAGGCGGTTCATGCTCAAAAACCCTCCAGTGTGGCTGAATTACAACAATTCTGCAAAGATGAGTGGGCCAAAATTCCTCCACAGCGCTGTAAAAGACTCGTTGCCAATTATCGCAAATGCTTGATTGCAGTTGTTGCTGCTAAGGGTGGCCCAACCAGTTATTAGGTTTAGGGGGCAATCACTTTTTCACACAGGGCCATGTAGGTTTGAATTTTTTTCCCTTAATAATAAATACCTTCATTTAAAAAGTGCATTTTGTGTTTATTTGTATTATCTTTGTCTAATATTTAAATTTGTCTGATGATCTGAAACATTTAAGTGTGACAAACATACAAAAAAATGAGAAATCAGGAAGGGGGCAAACACTTTTTCACACCACCGTATATAATATAGGAGTTTACTAAAATAAACCAACTTTTCAACGACATTCTAATTTATTGAGATGCACCTGTAAATGTGTGTATGCTGGAATGGGGAAGGATGGCGAGGTTACACTTAACAGTCTAACTAAGAAGATGATGCTTATTTTCAAACATTCAACATGTCCCATCACCCACAAGGGCTATTGGGAAATGGGAAGCCTCTTTTCTTCTTTTGTACAAAATTGATGCACTAGAGGGCCCCAAAACACAATCTTGCATAGTCCCCCCCCCCCCTGCAAAAAAAATACAGAAAATAGCCCTGCGTGTTTGTTTTGGTTTCTTTGTTGTTGTTGTTGTTGTTGTTTTTACATAGGAACATGTGTCCTGTGGAACTGAGTGATGATAAATGTAGTTTTATGGCCTATCTATTCTGTTCCTTTTTAGCAGTTTTTCACCCCTGTCATTTTCTTAGGGCCAAACCCAGTGATGAACCTCAGAGCCAGCCCTGAATCTATCACCTCAGTAAAAGTGGAATGGTCAGGCCCACTAGGAGTTCAGCAATATTACAAATACTGGGCTGAGATCTACACCGACACAGAAACACTGATTAACTCAACATATATTTACAATAGTAGCACTGTAAACAATTTGGAGCCAGGCACTAGATACAATATCAGTGTCAAAACAGAAGCTTCACCAGGAATATATTCCACTGTGGAGCAGACATTCGCTTACACGAGTAAGTTCCTTAATATACAGTAAATTATCTCTCAGTCTATGTAGACCAAGTGTACATTACTCAGAGCATTTTTGGTTACCAGAATATATTTTGGATGTTTGTATGTGGTCTTAAATATATCTTTGCTGTATTTGTTACAGAACCCAAGGCAGTGACAAACCTCACAGTGGTGAACATAAGCACAACAGAGATTATGGTCAAATGGCTCAGACAAAGTGATCATAAGCCATCCTACTACTACCTGGTAAAAGCATGGCAGGGTAGTGTGGTGGTTCACGATAATTCAACATCGATGGAAAATTACACCTTCTACGATCTGGACCCTGGAACACATTACAAGTTTGATGTGATCACAGTTATAGCAGACGTTCAGTCCGAAGTGATGACAACAGAGAGTTACACAAGTAAGTCCTGGGTGTGTCCGAAATTGTTGTGATAAAATGCTAATGAACAGTCACGTGATTATGCAGAGTGGTGCCCAGTCACCTTGTAAAATGAAAGTAATGGCAAAGCATCAGAGGCTGAGAAATACAGTGTTCAAGCTCTTAAAAATCTACAGTGAACATCAGTGGTGAGAAATTAGTCTCAATTCAAAAGTGATATGTGAAGCAGTAATTCAAAATCAGTGTAAATAAAAGAACCTGGGGAATTAATCTTTTTTAAATATGCATTGCTGTACATGAAATGGATGCACAATTGTCAAAGAATCAAATTTTCTTTGTTTCCCTGACAGTGAAGATGGAATAGATTAAAAACAAAAGAAACAATCTGTATTGGTTGCTGACCAACTTATGAGGTCAAATATTGGTATTGGCCCAAAATTTCACAATTGGTGCATCCCTAGTATTATGACAAACATGGCTAATTCTAGTACTCATGACTGTCTGCTAGGTGTTACAAGCAAAGTGCTCTGTAGATTCTAGTGGGGGACATACTGCAAGTGAGTGTGAACACATGGGGAGGTAAATATGTAGATATAAGAGTAGATTGTCCAACTTCATTTGTTTCAAATGCAATGATTGGCTGATATTTTTTCTAGTTCTGTAACTGCTCCTACAGGATGGATTTTATTTCCTTTTCATGCTCCTTTAATTATTGAAAGCTGTTGGGATGTGAGAGAATTTCAACACATCTGGCAAAACCTAGACCTCATTATGCACCCATCCTCAACCCCTTGAACTCTGTGAATTCCGCGGGCGGTCACGTCTCTGAGTCTTAGTGCGTCTCAGTGCGCACTGAAAAAAAAAAGCTGTATTTCCGGTGTTACAGTACAGACACAGCCTTGTTACAACCTGAGAAAAAAGCTGTGTAATATATTAATTTTTTGTGACATTTTTACAAAATTTTGACCTGAGCTTGAAAACACTTGGTTCTACATTTGTTGTGTTTTCCAGCCAGTATCTGACAGCTGTATGTTATTTGCAAGCATTTGTATCTAAAAAAACACCCAGGCAAACTTTCTTGTTACTCAGTGGCAGGAGCACTTAGAGAGATTATGACAGTTTTGCCAAAAAATTCAGTGTTTTCTTTTAAATGAGACCAACCCCATGAAGATGCTGCAAGGGGTTGAAGAACAGCTTTTGATTTACTTTGGGCATGTTATTTTTAGGCGTTTTTAGGGAAGTTGAACAGAGTTCAACAGGTTAAAGGTTGAGTAAGAAGAAATCTCTTATACATTGTCTTAAGTATAGTCTTATACAGCGCCCCCTCTTTCCCTGTCCTTAAGCCAATCCCCATCATAAGTGCAAGTTTATGATACATGCCTGCTTTGCTGAGCAGCTAATGACAAAGCCTCTGGCTAACACGACCTGTGATTGGGCAAAGAAACCTTGGTGGGTGTAAAACTTTCTGCAGGCTAAACAGAGCCCAGAGGAGATGCTGTGGTGTACTTTTCCTGTCAGACCATTTATTAATTTATTATTAAGTTGTGCCGCTTTCAAGCTGTAACTGGCGAGCTGAAATCATGGGTTCCATAAACATAAATTAGTGCCTACGCAACCCTGGATGGCTTTTTCAAACTGCTTTCCCCCTTCCTGATTTCTCATTTTTTTGTATGTTTGGTGAACTTAAATGCTTCAGATCACCAAACAAATTAAAAATGGCCCCGTGTGAAAAAGTGATTGCCCTCCCCTGTTAAAACATAAATTAGCTATGGTTTATCACATCTTTGGAAAGCTGAGTTCAATTTCTCTAGCCACACCATGAAGGTGTGGAAGAGCCCCAGGGACCTTCCGTCAACAAACCCCCAGGTGAACCTATACCATCACAGGCAGCCAGAGTGGAGGTGGACACAATTTCACAGCAGCGTTTCATTACACGGGTTACACCAGGAAGGAAGTGTGGCTGTCCACCAACAGCAAACAATGATTTTACCTCCCACTGTATCCCACGGAGAACATCCAAGGTCCCACGCCATAAAATGTCCGGGCGACCACCACGATACAGCACTTGAGTTCTGCTTTTTCATTCAGTTAAAACAAAACAGAATAATTTTTCCCCAAATTATATTAAAAAGTGTCGGAGTCCGGACGGAGGACTTTTGAGGTCCAGATTCACACCGAAGTCTGCCAGTTGGTGAGCCCTGCTCTAAAGCCTCATTCAGAACATTATAGTCCTACAGACCTATTTTGTGGATTTCATCTGGGGGCAGCCAGTGGGGATGAGCAGCAGATGTGGAGAAGAAAAGTCTTTTGAAAGCAGAAAGAGCCAAAACCTTCAAGTCAGCTTAGTTGTCATCTTACATATATTTTTTACACTTGGTAACCGGGAAGTTTTCCCAACAGCTTTACACAGCAACAACAAAATGTACAGGTGATGACTTTCCTGCTTGGCTTCTTAGCCTGCTGCACCTCCCTTTGGGTCAGCTGCAGGGTTGTCAGCTGGAGCCACTGATCACTGATGTTTCGCCCCCTATCCAGTACATCTCCCGGTGGGGGGGCCGTGGTCGAAAGGGGACAACTCCCCACCACCCCCTGCAACTGTGTCATATCCCTCCCCTTTTTCTTTTTTTTCCTTTCATCTTTATGACTGGCGCCTAGCGGCTGCCCCGGCCTTGGATGCGCTCTGCAGAGCGTGCCCAAATGCCAAGTCACGTTTTGTTACCTTGTATTCATACATGTGTAATGACAATAAAGTTGAATCTCATCATCTCATCTCTCATCTCAACTGACCCTGCTGGGGTGCCTTAGCCCACGTGCTATCATTCCTCCGAAGCCACAGCCAGTGACTTGCCTTCTCAGCCTCTTCTGCCAGTTCTTTGATGGCCTTTTGTAACCTTTCCCCTGAGAGACCAGCTTCCTGCAAGAGATGAATCATTGACCTTCCCACAAAGCCTCTACATCCAACTTCCACTGGGTGGATTGTTACAGCCCAGCCTACTTCCCTACTCTCTGCTGCTAGCTCTGTGTATTAGAGCCGCTTACTCTTGTTAGCTGCTGGTATCCTCTCCTCCTAAGGGACAGTGAGTTTGATGATGGCGACCTTGTGTATAGCTGAAAACCACATGATACAGTCTGGTCTGAGCATAGTCTCAATAATCTCTGATGTTAAAACCAGCTGTCTGCCCAAGTCAACCTTTAACTCCCATGCCTTTCCAGGCGTGAGCAATGATATTCCTCCTTTTCCTGGCTTCTGATGGACCTCCCCTGCTCTTACAAAGTGCACAAGCTTTTTCTGGGCTGGTGTGGCATTTGCAGTAACTCTGCTCTTCTCCAGGAACTCTGCTAGCTTTGACAGCACCTGGTTATGTCTCCACCTGTAGTACCCCTGTGTCAACACCCCCCCCCCCCCCGTTAAAGCATAAATTAACTGTGGCTTATCACATCTTGGGAAAGCTGAGTTCAATTTCTCTAGCCGCACCCAGGCATGATTACTGCTGCACCTGTTCTCAATCAAAAAAATCACTTAAATAGGACCTGCCTGACAAAGTGAAGTAGACCGAAAGATCCTCAAAAGCCAGATATCATCCAAAGAAATTCAGGAACAAAGGAGAAACAAAGTAATTGAGCTCTATCAGTCTGTAAAGGGTTATAAAGCCATTTCTAAAACTTTAGGACTCCAGCGAACCACAGTGAGATCCATTATCCACAAATGGAGAAAACATGGAACGGTGGTGAACCTTCCCAGGAGTGGCCAGCTGACCAAAATTACCCCAAGAGTGCGGCGACGACTCATCCAAGAGGTCACAAAAGACCCCACAACAACATCCAAAGAACTGCTGGTCTCACTTGCCTCAGTTAAGGTCAGTGTTCATGACTCCACCATAAGAAAGAGATTAGGCAAAAATGGCCTGCCTGGCAGAGTTCCAAGACGAAAACCACTGCTGAGAAAAAAGAACATAACGGCTCATCTCAGTTTTGCCAGAAACTCATTACCAGTTGTTGCAAACACTTGATTGCAGTTGTTGCTACTAAGGGTGGCCCAACCAGTTTTTAGGTTTAGGGGGCAATCACTTTTTCACACAGGGCCATGTAGGTTTACATTTTTTCCCTTAATAATAAACACCTTCATTTAAAAACTGCATTTTGTGTTTACTTGTGTTATCTTTGTCTAATATTTAAATTTGTTTGGTGATCTGAAACATTTAAGTGTGACAAACATACAAAAAAAATGAGAAATCAGGAAGGGGGCAAACACTTTTTCACACCACTGTATGTGTGTGTCACTTTTCGTGTCCGGCACACAAAGCAGAAGTAGTTTTTTCAGAGGCGACTGTCTTGTAAAACTGTGACACTGTTACGCATGGCTCTGACGAGCCATAAATAAGAGCCAAGGGCTAACCGGTGAGTTTGCGTCGTTTATTAGTGATAAGGGAAGGAACAAAGGAAAGAGCCTCGTGGGGTAAAACACAAACAATACAAAGGTACACTTACAAATGATGACGAGGGCCGAGAGGAGGACTGGAGCTGGACGTAGGGACTCCAGCCTTATCCACACCGAGAGACGAGCGTGGATATTATGCGAGGTCACAGCGCTGAGCAATCAGGACCGCTCCCTTTTATAGTGGTTGACAGCGCCTCAGCTGATGAGAGGTAATTGGCCTCCAGCCGTCCCATGGAGCTTGACAGCTGGAAGCCCGCTGAGACGCTGTCATAATAAAAGCCGGGCTGAGGAGGTGCATGGCCTGAGCGCGGATGCCATTGGCGCAAAGACCATGACAGGACCTCCCCCTCAAGTCCGGGCTCCGAACGGCTAGTAACACCCAAGGCCCCCCCCCACCCACCTAGGGTGGGCGGATGGGGCGCAGGCCAGGCAGGCGTGAATTGAAAAAAGGAGAGAGAGAAGAAAAAAATACCACAACATTGGCAGGGAACAAACGAAGCAATTACAGAGTACGGGAGGAAAAAAAAAACACAATACTCCATAAAATGCCACAATATGCAGACAGGACCCAACAAAGAAAAACAACCACAGGAGCCCTAAAAGGAAAACAGAGGCTCCTAAGGCATAATCCAGCAAATACAGAACATCCCTCGACAGGAGAGGGGGGAAAAAAAAACACGCTAACCGTGATAGGGCTACAAGGAGTCATATTATACCTGTACACTCACAAAATCACAAAGGCACAGAAATGACAGGAGAAATAATACAGTTTGGGGGGTCTCCCCACACCCAGCGTCCAAACCGCCAACAGGGGTGACGGGAAGCATTCAGGCGGCCTACCCGAATCCCAGGCCAGAAAAAACAATACTTCGGGCGGCCGGACCAGACCGCCAAATGGGCGCGGCAGTCCTTCTGGCGGCCGACCCGCATCGCTCAGCCACCAGGACCGCAGGGGAGAGAAAGACAATGGCTTCCCTGTGGAAGGGAATAGCGAGAGCAAGCCGGGCCGACAGTGAGAGGTCCATACGGCACCTGGTGGAGAAGGCTTGGGGGGATGATGAGGGTGAAGATGAGGACGATGGTGACGATGGGGAAGAAGATAAGCCGGTCCAGTGTCCGGTGGCAGGGGATCTGCAGCTCCCTCACCGAACTTGGATACCGCTGGTGCTGCACCCTCATCGGACCCCGATTGGGTCACAGTTAAGGTCAGACAAGCTCGGACGAAGCGGGCAGCTGCACCCGGCTCGTCTCCCCAAGAGACAGGCAAAAATGCTCTAGGACGGAAAGGAGAAAGACAATACAGAGCACTTGCCTGATCTCAGGTTTTGACGCCGTCCAGGACTGCGAAGATCCGGGCTCAGACGGCAGGAGGTCGTCATCAGGCTCCCACTCAGCTACGTCGGGCTCCGCAGCTGGCATGATGGTGACCGCAGCCTCAGGATCCACCGGCACCAATGCCCACGCCGATGACCCGCACGGTGTGGTGGCAGGGGACCCGAGACCCGCTGGACTGGACCACTCATCCGTGGAGACCCGGGGACGCTTCCTCGTTGGCGCAGGTTCCACTCTGCAGTCCGCTCTCCTCCTCCACCCATGACGTGGCTGCGGGCCCGGAACCAGGCTCTCCAGAACTGCAGGCCCCCTCCTCATCTAGCGACGTTGGTCTGGCGTCAAGGACCGCTCAGCGGAGAGAGACACAGAGGATGCGGAATTAATCATTAAAGCCCCAGCAGGTGGTGGGAGCTCGGGGGACTGCAAACCCCGAACTCCACCCCCAGGTCTCTGACAAGGCAAATCACAATAACGAGAATATGGATGAATTTGGACTTGCCTGTCTCCTGGAGGCTGGATGGTGCCTGCTGCGGCGGACGTTGCTCCTTCCTTTCCCCGCTGGACGGCGACAGCGGGCCCCCTGGGAGGACGAGGGGGAGCCACTGGAGATGGTTCCGGGACGGGACTCACCAGGACAGGACTCCAGAGACACACAGCGGCCAGGATAGGTGACGAGGAGGAGGGGGCGAAAGCCGAGACGAGCCGGGCACGGAGTGCTGACGGGACAGCAGGAGAAGATGGCCCGGGGGGAGAGGCTGCAGGAATTCCCCTCTGATGAGGCACGGGAGTGGCAGCTGTGCGGGTGATTGAGCCCTTGCGGCGACCCGGAACTGGATCCGGACGGGATTCACGCTGAGGAGGGTTGTGGAGGTGACGACGGTTTCTGGCGGAGGGCGAGGCGAAGGTGAGGTCCGGGAATTGCCGCTCCTGTGTGGAGACAGAGGCGAGGAGGTCGGCGAGGTCGTCACCGTGCACCATGGGCTGTACGGTGGCGCAGTGGTTAGCACTGTGGCAGCACAGTTTTACCCTCGGCCGGGGGATCGCGGGGATCGTGAGATCGTGGGTTGGATCCCTGCCCCCGGCCAACAGTGATCTGTGTGGAGTTTGCATGTTCTCCCCGTGTTGCGTGGGTTTACTCCGGGATTTCTCCGGTTTCCTCCCACATGCCGAAAAACATGCAGGTTAGGGATAAGGGGCGCTTGCGCACACAGCGACCGGCAGCTGGTGGCTTGTCACCAGACTGCAAAACAAATCTACCTACGGGTACAAAATAAGTTAAAAAAAAAAAAAAAAAGAACTCAGGAAAGTCACTTAGCCCAGGGTTCCTCTCCACCAGTCTGACTGCCACCGCCACATGCTTCATAATTACAGACGGATGCGCAGCGGAGCGAGCAGCAGCCACTCGGTCCCAGATCTTGATTGCTGTCAGCTGCAGCTCCTCTGGGGGAATCCCGAGTGACGTCATGCTCGATGGGGAAAGACCTCTGGATGGTGCGAACTCCCGGGCCGGAACGGAGGCAGGAGCGGGATCCCGAAGCGAGGGGCGACATCTCCTCCTCTTCGGCTTCCTGCCGGGATTTCCCTCCAGCCCACGGAGTATCTCGCACTGGGCAGCGATGTCATCTCTCCTCACGCTTACCTCAGGGTGGCTGGCGAAGCGGGGGAGATGATTGAGAATATCCTCAGCTTGGTCCAGGTACCGGTGCACGTCGCTGTTGAAGTCATGGAGGGAGGCGGTGATGAGGATTTGGTCCACGCACTCAAGAGCGTCTGCCAGATCGTCGCTCTGCTTCTGAGTGCGGGCCCTCCGCGACGGCATGTCTTCAGCACGGTACCCGGACAGGTAGGAACAACAGTCCAATTAAAGCAAACTCACGGCAGCCGGCAACTCACTGGCTGTGACCTACTGTTATGTATGGCTCTGACGAGCCATAAATAAGAGCCAAGGGCTAACCGGTGAGTTTGCGTCATTTATTAGTGATAAGGGAAGGAACAAAGGAAAGAGCCTCGTGGGGCAAAACACAAACAATACAAAGGTACACTTACAAATGATGATGAGGGACGAGAGGAGGGCTGGAGCCGGACGTAGGGACTCCAGCCTTATCCACACCGAGAGACGAGCGTGGATATTATGCGAGGTCACAGCGCTGAGCAATCAGGACCGCTCCCTTTTATAGTGGTTGACAGCGCCTCAGGTGATGAGAGGTAATTGGCCTCCAGCCGTCCTGTGGAGCTTGACAGCTGGAAGCCCGCTGAGACGCTGTCATAATAAAAGCCGGGCTGAGGAGGTGCATAGCCTGAGCGCGGATGCCATCGGCGCAAAGACCATGACAGACACAATTTAAAAGCTCCTTGATCATATGGTGCACGTTAATGTGGGGTGAACCAGGATGCACGAACAAGCACGAAGAGGAGAATCGCACCATGCCAAACTGATGCGTCTCCTACAGCTTTCGTTCCGGATGGGCTGGTCTCGGCTTGGCAGCAGGAGTCAAATACTTTCTGCACTCTCCCTCTGTAGTGTGATGTGGTGACTATGACACGTACTCCATCGCGCTTGCATCCTCGTTGTCCTATTCAAATGTCAGCTAAGGTGGGCAACCATCCACGTCACTTGCAGGGACAATTAGCCCAGGTCAAGTAACCTGAGTAATTCTATTCAGACAGCAGTGGCAACGTGGACCTTACTGGGTTTACCTGGATTGCCAGGGCAGTTTGAAAGGGACTTTACAAATTGATATAGGATGACAATTTATTTTCAGATTTAAACAGAATTATTTTGCCTTTTCAGTTTTAAGTAAGATCCATCAGAAGAAAACTGTATTCATTTTATCATGAAATGGCTCTGAGTTCTTATTGCAAACAATTTGATATGTAAAATTAAACAAATTTGAGGTGTGAAATTGTTTCACAGAAAAACAATTTAGTAAATGAGATTCCAGGATTGCCCTTAAACTGCATTTTAGGTCAAATTGCATTTACATTTGTTTCATTTTTAAATGTGCTTTGCACTTCTGATTATACCACCAGTTCCTTTTAATATTGTGATAAGATTAATCTTCAGTCCTTCTTTCCAGACCCTGAAGCGGTTTCCAGCATCACGGCCATTGGAACCACCACTAACCTGTCAGTGAGCTGGACACCAGTGGGCACACAGGTGTCCTTTTACTCAGTCTTGCTGTACAATGATGAACAGTTAGAGCAAAACAGAACAGATCTGAGCAATACCACAACAAACACCCTCTTTGTGAACTTGAAACCAGGAGTACTTTACTGTGTGAAGGTGGTCACCAAAAGTGGACCTTTGGAAAATTGGAGTCAACATCTTTGCAATGCAACGTGTGAGTTAAATGAACAGTTTGTCTTATCATAATTGCTGTGTGTTTACCACGTATTTATTTCAGATATGCCTTAAGTGCTTGGATTGATTATTGATTAAATAATATTCCTTCTCCCATTTAGTTCCCAACCCACCTGGCTCGATCACGGTGGGCCCTCAGACTGTCAAGTCCATCCGCTTCACCTGGCACCACCCGGAGGACATGGACCATCGGCAATACAACTTCAGTGTGTCCATCATTAACGACTCCATTGTGACTGAAAATGACACATACCTGCTGGAAGATGTTGAATCTGGAAGTCCCTACCGTATTTCTGTTGTTACTGTAGGCGTGTTGGGTTATAAGAGCACCGCCGTCACAGCAGAAGGCTACACTAGTGAGTAAAAAAAGCACTGTCAGTCACATCAGGGCTATTATTCTCAACTTCAGTCCTCTTTTTGATTTCACTAATTTGAAATATGTGAGAAATAAGTTTTTCCTCTCATCCTTTTTTTCTTCCCATTACATTGGAAATCATTGTTTTTCCCATTTTGGCTGAGTAATTTATTGCCATTTCATAATGAAATTTGGACTATATTGAGGGTACATGTGTCTATTTTCTATTTACCACAGACCAGCACATCTAAGAGAACTTCACAAAGTTGTAATTATTTACAAGAAAATTGTTTCAAAGTTACCCAAAAAGTTGCAAGTGTACTTTTTATAGAAAAAAGTAACAAATTAACGAGACAAAAGTTGCAAATTTATGAGTACAAAATTAGAAATGATGAGATGAGATGAAATGAGAATCAGCATCTTCAAGTTTGAGTCCATGGTTCTCAGCTGGAAGAGGATAGATTGTCTTCTCTGGGTTGGGGATGAGCGCCTACCCCAAGTAAAGGAGTTTAAGTATCTCAGGGTCTTATTCACAAGTGAAGGGAGAATGGAGTGGGAGATTGACAGACAGATTGGAGCAGCATCTGCAATGATGTGGACGCTATACGGTATAACTTCCGCATCACTGCAGATGTTGCTCCAATCCATCTGTCAATCTCCCACTCCATTCTCCCCTCACTCGTGCCCAGAGCTCAGCTCCCTCTTCACCACAGCAGACCAGTACCAGTCTGTTGTGGTGAAGAGGGAGCTCAGCGCGAAGGCAAAGCTGTCAATTTACTGCTCAATCTACGCTCCTACTCTCACTTATGGTCATGAGATTTGGGTAATGACCGAAAAAATGAGATCACGGATACAAGTGGCTGAAATGAGCTTTCTCCCTAGGGATTGCTGGACTCACCCTTAGAGATAGGGTGATGAGCTCAGTCATCCGGGAGAGGCTCAGAGTAGAATTGCTGCTCCTCCACATCCAAAGGAGCCAGTTGAGGTGGTTTGGGCATCTGATCAGGATGCCTCCTGGACGCCTCCCACTTGAGGTGTTTCGGGCATATCCCACTGCAAGGAGACCCCGGGGCAGGCCCAAGACACGCTGGAGAGACTACAAGGGGATGCTGAAAAGTTGATCAGCTGAAAAGTTCATAGTGGTCAAATTTGACCAAATATGGTTTATTTTTCACCATAGTCTCCCCTTTGGTCCACACACTTCTTCCATCAGTGTTGCAGCACTTGGATCCCTGTGGTTGAAAAATAAACTACATTTGGTCAAATTTGACCACTATGAGCTTTTCAGCCTATGAACTTTTCAGGCCCCCCCCCTCCCCCAATATGTCTCCCAGTTGTCCTGGAAACGCTTTGGTATCCTCTCAGAAGAACTGAAGAAGGTGGCTTGGGAGAAGGAAGTCTGGGTTTGTTGTGATCTCCTCATGCACTTTTACGCAGCGCACGGTGGAAAGAATTAAAAAAAACACGCAGGAGTAAGTTGTGCATATTTATTAACAGGGTGAGATTAGACAGTTCAAAACAACAGATGTGAAGCTCAGGACATATAAGGATTACTTCCAGGACGCTCTACAGAAACACTGGCGAGTAAACAGGGAAAAAATGTTCCAGAGCACAAGCAGGCGGAACTGCGGCAAGGGAACGGATAAAAGAGCTCAGGTAAGAACCTCCAGGCAGGACTGGAAGGCAGGGGCGAAGGAGATGATACTCACGAGGCTGGAGCAGTCCAAGTTAGTCCAAGCAATAGTCCCAGCAAGACAAAATCAAACAGCAGAAAACAATTAACGTCATCCAGAGCGATGCGGTGCAGGACAGTAGGCAGGGCATCTAGTCATGAATAACGCGGGGCAGGCACTGAGCAGTACAACCCTAGTAAGGACAATGATCCGGCAATCTCTTCCAGCAGACCCGGGACTTAAATAATGCCAACCCTAATGAGGAAAGAGATTGCCGGTGTGTGTAGTGAGAGTGCGAGTGTGGAAATGAGTGGGCAGGACTGAGTGGAAACAGCTGTGTGAATGGACATCTGTGAGCATGTGGGTGAGGATGAGTGGGTGTGTGTATGTGTGCAAAAGTGTGCATGAGAGGAAATGTATGTATGTGTGTGTGTGTGTGTGTGTGTGCGCGCGCGTGCGTAAAGACCAATAATGACACAGCTGATACCACTGACAGGAGAGGGAGGCATGGCTGAGCTGTCAGGGAGCCAAGCGGACCCCAGAGGCTCCCTGAACGCGCCTGATGGAAAATAGGGAAAAATACACAGAAGATCAAGTAGCTACAGCATCATAGAACTGGGTTTGAAACCATCAACCCCAGTTCATGACAGGGTTTCTCTGCTTGAACTGCTGCCTCCGCGACCCGGGCCTCCAGAAAAGCGGTAGAAGATGGATGGATGGAAATTAGAAACTTGAATGGAAATAGCAAATTTATCACAAAAGTAGAAAAATAAATAAAAAAGTTAATTTAATGAAAAACATTTATGAGATAAAAGCATATTGAAAAGTAAAAATATCACAAATTTTCAAGAAAACATTCAAATTACTACTAAAGTAACTTTTTAGTGAATTTCTTTCTTATTCCTACTTACTGTAAACAGGGTTTTGGTAGGGTTTGGTAACAACTCTTACTTATGCCTTTATAAATAATATAAAGTAATACTGTTTATACTTGAGTACAGTCTCTAACTGCTCTACCAACCTCTGGTTACTGTCTCATATTCACATCCAGGTTTCTGTACTGTTTCTTGTAATTTTCTATGGTGTGGTAGCATGTAAAGCTAATTAAGTCATCAGTTTAACTATCTTATTTTGTGTATATATTTCAGGACCCTATCCTATAACCAATCTAAGAGCAAGAGAAATTACTGTAAATGCAGTGACCTTAGTGTGGGAACAGCGAGAGAGCAAATCCAGCTACTCGTACGAGGTGTGGTTCTACAACGAGTCCTCTCTTAGTCATTCTGAAGTGAACACAACAGAAACCAAAATCAGTGGACTTGTGTCTGGGAGCAACTACAGCTTTGTTGTTACTGCTCGGGCAGCAGATGGCACTGAGGCACCCGAGAATGTGACACGATCCTACTTCACACGTATGTATTTTGTCACAAATTCCCCAAACCCAGTTGACACATGGCAAACAAATATTAAAGTAATCTGACTTTTAAAGGTTTACATGTATTTATTTCAGAAAGTCTTAACTTTTTCACTTTCTTTGTACTAATGGAAGTGCCATCCATGTCTCAAAGTAACACCTTCTTTTGTGTTCATAGGCCCATACTGGGTCAGTGGGCTACGCGCTGAAACCTTAAACACAACTGATATACGCCTGAGTTGGGAGAAGCCACAAGAGTACAAAAGTGATTACAGATATTTGATTACGACTACAGAGTGTGCTGATTATAGCAGAACAGAGTCAAACGAAACAGCAGTGATGACATCGCTCACCGCAGGAACCAACTGCAATTTTTCTGTTGCCGTCATGGCAGCAAATGGCATCACAGGAGACGAAGAACATATCTCTCAGTACACCAGTATGACTCAACTTCAATACGTGTTTTTCTTTTTTTAGATTTTCCATTTTGACTTGCTTTAATCTTCCCTCCTCTGCTTATTAACAGAGCCAGAGAAGGGACAGCCCACTGTCTTAAGTTTCTCTAACAGTTCTATCCTGGTGTCATGGTCCAAACCACAAGGAAATGCTGAAGAGTATAAGGTTTACATGAATGGCTCTGTCAGTGGCTCTACCGGAATGCTGAATTCATCTACAACCAGCTACTTGTTTGAAAACCTGACTGCTGGAAGGTCTTATAGCTTCAGATTAATCACAAAAAGTGGTCCCTTCAATGCTTCATCTGACGTTGTTACCAATGCAACCTGTGAGTATGATAAATATATTTCAGTAGATTTTGAAGCTGTCATTGGTGTCATTATATGTGAAGTTTGCATTCTAAAAGCTTTGTTAAATTTGGTTAACATGCTATGGATATTTATTTGACTGAAAAAGAGAAAATTATAAATTAATAAATATTTACAATAAATTAATAAATTTATATTATAAATTATAAATTAAAAATGATAACGATGACTTCCGGTTATGGCTGCCACGTAGGACGGACGTGTCTCGCTCTGCTCTGCTCCTGGAAAAAAAAAATCGGCAAATAACTCTCTCATTTGGGACAGAACGTATCCCAGCATTTGGGCGAGGATATGTCGGCGAAGCCTAAGGCTGGAAAACCAGGAAAAGGAAAAAGCGAGCCGCCGAAACAGTCCAAATTAACGGACTTTCAGGTCTGTGACGCAGCAAACAAGGCTCCATATATGGCGGAGGAAGCTGGCGGCGGTGCGATTTCTGCGGGGAATGGCGCAGATGCGCTGATGGCTGCCATGAGTTCAATGAGAGCGGACTTTTCCTCTAGATTTGATGGGATTATGACAGCGCTGGAAGGAATAAGAAAGGAATTGGGTGACTGTGTAGAACGAACGGCGCAGATGGAGCTCCGTCTCGCTAGTGCTGAAGATGACGTCACCCGTCTTCAATTAAAGGTGCGCACTTTGGAAAAAAAAAATAAATCTCTGGAAGATAATATTTTGGATTTGGAATCTCGGTCGAGACAGAATAACTTGAGGCTGGTGGGTCTTCCAGAGGAATCAGAAGGTCGGGACGTATGTTCCTTTCTGGAAAAGTGGATTCCGGAGGTGCTGGGCAGCGAGGAGTTGCAATCAGCAGTGGTTCTGGAAAAAGCACATCGTATTGGCCCACGGAGAGATAAGGGACCGCCGAGGACCTTAATTATGAAGTTTCTAAGCAACAGAGACAGGATGAAGATCTTCAACGCTGCACGTGCTAAAGGAGAGATTAAACACCAGGACCAGCAGGTGCGGTTCTACCCAGATTTGGCCACAGGAATCCAGCAATTGAGGAAGCAGTTTGATCCCGTACGTAAGGAGCTGCGCAACCTTGGGATTCGTCATGGTGTAATCTATCCTGCGAGACTGCTGACCACGTATGAGGGCAGAACCCACATCTTCAAGACCCCAGAGGAGGCGCAGGAGTTCATCAAGAAGATCAAAGAAGAAGAAGAGACTGGTGGGAGCTAAGCATGAACAAAATATAAGGTAGAATAACTAAGCATTTGCACAGGCATCTGACTGACTTGAAGTAAATAGTAAGTTTACAAAATATAGATTGTATTATATATTTAAAAAAACAAAACAAAAACAAAACAAACAAACAAAAAAAAAAACTAGGATGTACAAAGTTGGTAAAAATTTTGGAGTTAAGTTGGAAAACTACAGAGGAGAGTTAATGTTACGTCATTAAAAGCAGTAGAGTTAGGGTGATTGGGAGGATGAAGAAGGAGTGGCTTAGGCTGTTCCCCGTGGATGTGGAACAGTCGATGGCTATATCGGGAGACAGAATTTTTCTTTTGATTTTGGGGGGTTTGCCACAAGTGTGGGAAGGGGGAATTTGTTTGTGTGTAGTTTGTAGGATGAATGTTCAACCACTCATGTTTTTGCTTCTCTGTATGAGCATGTTTACACTGCAAGGTAATCCCAAACTCTCTATTGATCATGGACCAAAGTGTTAATCTTAATTTAACTTCATGGAATTGCAGAGGTCTACAAAATTTAAAAAAACTTAAACAAGTTATGAATAAAATAAAGGACATGGGTTCAAGAATTGTGTTTTTACAAGAAACTCATCTGATAGAGGAGGATGTTAAAAGAATTAGGAGTAGATGGCAGGGAAGTGTATTCACCTCTTCATTTTCATCCCGAGCCAGGGGAGTTATGACTCTCATACATAAATCAGTTCCTTTTCAAGTGAAAAATGTAATTGGAGACAAATTTGGAAGATATGTAATCATTCAAGGTTCTTTGCTATTAGAAAATATAAATCTTGTGAACTTATATGGTCCCAATATAGATGACCAGAAGTTCTTTGCTAATTTATTTCTCATCTTATCATCACTTACAGGGCAACATATAATAGCAGGGGATTTTAATTGTACATTGAATCCAGGTGTGGATAGATCAACAGGACTGGATTGTACGCACATTGGATGTAGGATGACTATTAATCATTTTATGAAAGAATTGAGATTGTTAGATATATGGAGAGAAATGAAACCACAAGTTAAAGCCTATTCTTGTTATTCCAGTACCTACAAGACATTCTCACGTATTGATTATTTTTTGATTTCCACAGAATTAAGGTCCAAGATTCAAAACTGCTTTTATGATAACATCGTGATCTCTGACCATGCACCCTGTTGTCTAATATATGTAGATAAAAAATTGATAAAGGAATCAGGTAGATGGCAATTTCAGCATAAATGGCTTCAGGATGAGGAATTTGTCAAGTATATAGAAAAACAGATAGACGAGTTCTTTGACATCAATACTACACAAACATCAGCATGTGTAAAGTGGGAGGCTTTCAAAGCTTTTATTAGGGGACATATTATTAGTTATACAGGATCAAAATCTAAGAAGACTCGAGAGGAGAGAGCTAAATTGGAACATAAAATAAAAAATCTTCAGGAAAAAGTGTATGCAGGAAGTGACCCAAGGTTGGAGAATGAATTACTGATTTTGAGAGCTGAATACGACAAAAAATCAGCGAATAGAGCTGCCTCGAGTCTTCTAAGATTGAAACAATCTTTTTATGAACAAGGTGAAAAATCAGGAAAATTATTAGCATGGCAGATTAAACAATTGGAAATTAAAACACCAATTACCAGTATTATAAGTAATGGACAGGTAGTTATAGATCCTTTAGAAATTAATAGAGCCTTTAGAGATTACTATGAAAAATTATATGATTCCAAAAATGAACCTGAATTAACAAAACTAAATGGGTTTTTGAACGAACTATCTATACCGTGTATTCCAAATGAAAACAGGGAGATATTGGAGTCTAAAATTAGTCAAGAAGAAGTTGGGCTAGCCATTGATAATATGAAATCAGGAAAAAGTGCAGGACCAGATGGTCTTCCAGTTGACCTTTATAAAAAATTTAAGAATAAATTAATAAAACCTTTTTTGGAAATGGTTTTAGAAGCATTTCAAAATAATAATTTACCATCATACATAAATAATGCCTTAATTATACTGCTGCCAAAACCAGGTAAGCCCTCTAATAAATGTGAAAATATGAGACCAATAAGCCTATTAAACGCCGACCTTAAGATAATCTGTAAAATTTTAGCAAGACGAATACAAGAAATTTTACCAAATATTATTAATCGAGATCAGAATGGCTTTATAAAGGGTAGACAAGGCTTCCATAATGTAAGAAGACTATTTAATATTATTTATTTTAATAAAGAAGCACCGGATACAGCTCTCCTATCATTGGACGCCGAAAAGGCCTTTGATAGAGTTGAATGGCCCTTTCTTTTTGAAGTACTACAAAGGTTTGGACTTGGAAATAATTTCATAAAATGGGTTCAAATAATATACAATAATGCTACAGCAGAAATCCTAACAAATAACAATATTTCAAAACCAATAAAAATCAATAGAGGATGTCGACAAGGCTGTCCACTTTCACCTTTACTGTTTACTATGGCAATTGAACCTTTAGCGATAGCGATACGTTTACATTCACAAATATATGGAATTAAAGTTGGACCAACAGAACATAAAATCTCCCTGTACGCCGATGACATAATTTTGTTTATGTCGAATCTAAAAAAATCAATTCCAACCTTGTTGAATTTAATAAAGAATTTTGGGGAAATATCAGGATATAAAATAAATA
The DNA here is from genome assembly GCA_020510985.1 of Pholidichthys leucotaenia. NCBI lineage: Eukaryota > Metazoa > Chordata > Actinopteri > Cichliformes > Pholidichthyidae > Pholidichthys > Pholidichthys leucotaenia. The sequence continues at coordinate 138,990,972 of CM035840.1, read as the reverse complement.
AAACTAAATCTTCAATATTAATGCTAAATGAGACCCAGAGAAATTACCCAGCCCCTGAGGTAAATCAATTCAATGTTGTAAATCAGTTTAAATATTTAGGAATCCAAATTATGCCTAAGCTAGAATCAGTCGCCAGTGTCAACTATGAAGCCTTAATGTCAGATATCAGTGAGTTAACTCAGAGATGGATGTCACTACCAATGTCGATGATCGGGAGAATCAATATACTTAAAAGTAATATTTTACCTAAAATACTTTATTTATTTCAATACATTCCCTTATCACCACCTTTAGATCTATTCTCAAGAATAAAAAAAAAGTTAGTGGAATTTATATGGAACAACAGGAGGGCTAGATTACGTTTGTCTTTATTATATTTACCATTTGATCGTGGAGGTCTGAAATGTCCAAATTTTATGTTGTATTATTGGTCGGCACAACTGAGGTCTATGACATATTATTTTTCATCAAATGATCTCCCTCACTGGACTGAAATGGAATCATACAATTTACCTTTACCTCTTCCCATATGGTTAATGCGGATGTATGTTACACCGGAGGAGTTAAATAGATATAACAAAAATATACCAGATACATGCACAAAATGCATGGAAAGTAAAGGAACCCTATTTCATTGTTTATGGGAATGTAGATTAATAAGAATGTTTTGGGAAGAGGTGAGGGTAACAATTGAAAAAATAATCTCAAAACAAATCATATTGAATCCTAAACTGTTTTTGTTGGGTCTGTACCCAGAAAAGCATAATTTTAATAAAAGTGAAAGAACATTCATAGACCTCAGTTTGCTTAATGCCAAAAAATGTATTGCACTATTATGGAAAAAGACTCATAGACCAGATGTGACTCAGTGGTTAAGACAGATGTTAACAAACCTTCCATTAGAAAGAATAACATATATACTGAAATCAAAGGAAATTGTGTTTGAGAATATATGGAGACCTTTTATTGATTATGTAAAAAATTTAAACATAACTCTTGAAGAAGAAGGTGAATGATGTGTGTGGACCTTGTAAATTCCAAACTGGTGAACATAATATGTATACTTATGTATTGGATTGTCTAGACTAAACAGAGGAGCATTGTTGAAGACTTGATTTTGTTGGTGGTTGTTGGTGTTTTTAGTGCATTTTTTTTTTGTAGTACTTTAGTGTTAGTGTTTGATTGTTTGTATCATGTTTGTTAAAAAAAAAAAAGAAAAGGTTCAATAAAGATATTGTGGAAAAAAAAAAATGATAACGATAGTTTTATGATGGGTCCTACTTTATGAAAACAGCTTTTAAAGGGGTCATTGACTGAAAAATGATGTGTTTGTAGATTTTTACTTTCGGAAATGTGTCTATTGGTCACGTGATTATCGAAACAATATCAAAATACTTCTTTAAAAAAAACACACACACACAGCCTTTATATCGTTTTTCTCTCCAAGAATCCATTTTGACTCTTCCATGGTTTTTCCTCTACATCAAGAAATGGGAAACATCACTAAAAGATAAATGTCACTAGCCTTGATACCTGCCCGCTGATCTATTATTGGCTCACCTAGCTGTCTGTCATGTCAGTGGAAGAGGAGCTAAAGGTATTAGCCCATGAGCTAACTGGGGTACTAGGAAGCTCGCACCAAGCATAGCTTATATTGCTATTTTCTTCAGATTTCAGTCACCTTAGACATACCTGTTTCCTCAAGGTTCACTAATCCCAGCCCCTGACCAACAGTGATCTGTGTGGAGTTTGCATGTTCTCCCCGTATCTGCGTGGGTTTACTCCGGGATTTCTCCGGTTTCCTCCCACAGGCCAAAAACATGCAGGTTAGGTTAATTGGAGACTCTAAAGTGGCCCTAGGTGTGAATGTGTGTGTGAATGGTAAAGGGATAGTACCGTACCGTGGCTGCTTCATCCATCCAGGTGGATGCCCTCAATTTCCCTTCTGGGGATCAATAAAGTATACAAAATCAAAAATTAAAAAAAAAATAATCCACAGTCAATAATATATCTTGCATCATTCTGGCTTATTTTGTTATATTTTCACCATGATTCTACTAAGAACTGTTAGCACTGGCATGCTAGGCGGTCAGAGGCAATCACTGTAACCCGATACTGCTCACCTCGGCAGGGAGGAGATGATGGAACTGCCACCTGGCCTTAGCTTAAGGCTGCATATCCACCAAACGCATTTTTTGTCGCCCAACCGCTCTGAGCCTCTTTTTTACAGCACTTGTGCCCTGCACTCTGGAAAAAAGTCTACACCCTGTATCCTAGCAACAGCTTGTCACTCACAGCTCAGCACTTCCGCTTTTCCCATCGAGACTTTCTATTTATTTTTTAATAGCAGTTTCTAAATAACAATGGATAGGAAATGCATTGTGGCATTGGCAACAGCTCTGAATGCAAAATATGACAGAAAAGAAAACAAGAGTCTGGGTACCTAACATCAACCGGTCAAGGAAACAGCTGGGAGAGTACCACCGACTTGTACAGGAGTTGCGCCTTGACGGTGCCCATTTCAGAGTATTTTTGATTGACTAGGAGTCAGTTTGAACTGGTTTTGGAGAAGATTGGCCTGTTAATTTCTCAGATGCAGACTAATTAGAGAGAGCCCATCTACCCTTCTGAGGTGAGTCGTCTATGGTCAAAACTTATTTATTTTTACATATATTTTTGTAAAACTCACACTGACATATGCACAACACACGGTTTCCTAAACTCATAAATGACTGTTGGTATATGATCACATTTCACATTAGAAGAATTTCCTTTTTCTTTTTTTTTTTTTTTGCAGTCATCAACTGGTATGGTGGTTCACATGGTATCCATATTATCTACCACAACAAACTTGTAAGAAATATGACCGTGACAAAGGCACAAACACTCAGCTGGCATGCCAACAGATGTGGACACATTCCTCCAAGCGTTTGCTTTCACATTTTGATCATGGTATCCTTTTAGTGTCAGATCAAAGAGTAATGGGTTATCTGATACAGCGAAGATCAGGTTTTACCCCACCATCGTACAGTTCTTCCTGTACCAGCATCCTACTGTATGTCCCACCCTTCCATAATTCTGATTGGCTGGTTAGAAAGGTCTGACATTGACGAACACAGATGTACTCTAAAAAGCTGAACTTTTTTCAGCTGTCAGCTCCCTGAGCGCTGCAAACAGGGATGCTGTCTCAAGAAGGTGTGCAGGAGCCCCGGGGACTTTAAATCAACAAACCCCCGAGTGAACCTATACCATCACAGGCAGTCAGAGTGGAGGTGGACACAATTTCACAGCAGTGTTTCATTCTGCGGGTTACACCGGGAAGGAAGCATGGCTGTCCACCCACAGCAAACAATGATTTTACCACCCACTGTATCCCACGGAGAACATCCAAGGTCCCATGCCATAAAATGTCCGGGCGACCACCATGATACAGCACTTGAGTTCCGCTTTTTCATTCAGTTTAAACAAAACAGTATAATTTTTCCCCAAATTATATTAAAAAGTTTCGGAGTCCAGACGGAGGATTTTTGAGGTCCAGATTCACACCGAAGTCCGCCAGTTGGTGACCCCTGCTCTAAGGCCTCATTCAGAACATTATAGTCCCACATACCTATTCTGTGGATTTCATCTGGGGGCAGCCAGTGGGGATGAGCAGCAGATGTGGAGAAGAAAAGTCTTTTGAAAGCAGAAACAGCCAAGACCTTCAAATCAGCTTAGTTGTCTTCTTACATATATTTTTTACACTTGGTAACCGGGAAGTTTTTCCAACAGCTTTACACAGCAACAACAAAATGTACAGGTGATGACTTTCCTGCTTGGCTTCTTAGCCTGCTGCACCTCCCTTTGGGTCAGCTGCAGGGTTGTCAGCTGGAGCCACCGATCACTGATGTTTCGCTCCCTATCCAGTACATGGTGGGGGGGGCCGTGGTCGAAAGGGGACAACTCCCCACCACCCCCTGCAACTGACCCTGCTGGGGTGCCTTAGCCCACGTGCTATCATTCCTCCAAAGCCACAGCCAGTGACTTGCCTTCTCAGCCTCTTCTGCCAGTTCTTTGATGGCCTTTTGTAACCTTTCCCCTGAGAGACCAACTTCCCGCAGGAGATGAATCATTGACCTTCCCACAAAGCCTCTACATCCAGCTTCCACTGGGTGGATTGTTGCAGCCCAGCCTACTTCCCTACTCTCTGCTGCTAGCTCTGTGTATTAGAGCCGCTTACTCTTGTTAGCTGCTGGTATCCTCTCCTCCTTAGGGACAGTGAGTTTGATGATGGCGACCTTGTGTATAGCTGAGAACCACATGACACAGTCTGGTCTGAGCGTAGTCTCGATAATTTCTGATGTTAAAACCAGCTGTCTGCCCAGGTCAACCTTTAACTCCCATGCCTTTCCAGGCGTGAGCAATGATATTCCTCCTTTTCCTGGCTTCTGATGGACTTCCCCTGCTCTTACAAAGTGCACAAGCTTTTTCTGGGCTGGTGTGGTATTTGCAGTAACTCTGCTCTTCTCCAGGAACTCTGCTAGCTTTGACAGCACCTGGTTATGTCTCCACCTGTAGTGCCCCTGTGTCAACACCACCTTACACCCTGACAGGGTATGTTGGAGTCCTGTGCCGAATCCCGATGACACTGCACAAGGAGCACTTGTCCTCATTTCCATGCCAGCAGGAGAGGTTGCGGGGGCATGGTAAAGTGTCATAAGCTGCTCTTATCATGAAGATCAGCTGTGCCTGAGGAGTTCACCAGATGTCTGCCCAGCTGATGGCGCTTGTTGCTACGGCCTCCCACCTTGTCCATGTCCCTTGCTGGCCTTGGGCCACCACCTTACTGTAAAGGTGCCTTTGCTCTGCCTGCGTCACCTCCTCCACCATCATTTGTTTCCTCTGCTCCCTTGTAGCTTTCAAGCAGGACAGTGTTGTCCCTCCCCACCCCAAGCCTGCCTGGTTGCTTTGCACCTTGCCCAGGATCTCCTTCTGCTGCAACCTGCTTGTGGCTTGGTCCACCTCTGTCTCTACTCTCCACCTTCATCCTGTGCATACCTCTTCCCCTGCTCCACTCACCAGCTTGTACCTTGACTCCCGCAACTCCAGTACTAGGTGTGTCTTCTCCTGTTTGTACCCAAGGCTGATGGAATTTAGTGGAAGCTGCAATATGTTGTTGCCAAAGGGGCCAGTGTATGAGAAGCAGTGAGGGAGCCCCAGCCACTTCCTGATAAAAGAGTTGGAAATGCAGTCCATCCTACTGGCTGCTGATGATGGTATTTCACACACTTTGAGGGGCCACATTATCCGCTGGTAGAGAGTGAACTGGTAGCACCACATCTTGTATTTCCCTGGCAGTTGACTGCTATTTATCCTCGTCAGTAATTCCACTAGCTGTTTCTGTGTCAGTCTCCCCGTTTGTTTGTCTGAGAGCTCTGCCGCACACTATCTCCCCAGACTCCAGATCAGTTTGTCTGCCAGACGCGGAATCTCTTCCCCTCCTACCACAAACACCACACTGTCGTTCCTCACTCTCTTCCAGAGAGACAGACTCCGGGACTTTGAGGGCTTGATCTTTAGCCTTGCCCATGCTACCATCTCATCAAGCCATTTCTTTAGTCTTGATGTGCAAGGGGCAATCTACAAGATAATGGTTATGTCATCCATGTAACTTCTCAGAGCTGGGAGTTGTTCTCCATTTGGTAACTTCCGACCTCTTGCTCCAATGAGGATGACCTTGAATGTGATCACAAACAACACTGGTGAGATGGAGCAACCCATCACAATGCTAACTTCTAGCTGTTGCCATCCCATTGTTAAGCCTTTAGTTGCAAAGCACAGTGTTATGACTGCAAAAAAGGGACACTCCCTGTCGGCATTGGCAGAGCTTGATTCGTCTAGCCACCTGACTCTCCAGCCAGGGTGTCAGACACGCTTCCATCTTCACGAAAAATGTCATTTTTATTTCCTCCAGAACACCAATTTTTCTTCTCGTAATCACTGATATGTCTGGAAAACAGGGACAGCAGAGACGGTGGCTGTGCTGAATGGTGGTTTTATTAACAAAGCTGGCAGCACATATTACATATGAACATTAGCTTGTAAGCTAGCAGTGAGGAGGTACAGGCTGGTGTTGTACTAGAGGTGGAGCACCATGAGTCTAGGCTGCCGCCAACAGTCCCCAATTATAGGCACGGCGTGATGATGTTATTCATGCCTGCGCCGTCACGTCTGTTCTACTTCTTGTTAATATTGGAAATATACAACATTCATCTCCCCCCTGGGAAAACCCAAAAACATCATGAACGTTATGGCAGACACACATATCAGTTAAACCAGAACTTGGGCAACCGGGTGGACCACCGGTAAACCCTGCATGGCTGAGTGGGTTATTCTGCCACTATTTCAGCCATGCACTGCCTAAACATATCAAAACAGAGTCATTGTGACAGTTCAACTTCAGGGGACCTCTGGCGAGCCCGCGGTAGGCGTGCCCCTGGAGGTGGCACAACGCGCTGCAGTCTTAGTCTGTCCCTGGCGGTGGCTCCTGCGTACCACACGGTGATGGAGGTGGTGAGGATGGACTCGATGATGGCCGTGTAGAACTGCACCAACATCTTGGTGGGTAGCTTGAGCTTCCTCAGCTGCCGCAGGAAGAATATCCTCTGCTGGGCCTTTTTGATGAGGGAGCTGATGGTTGGCTCCCACTTGAGGTCCCGGGTGATGGTGGTGCCCAGGAAGCGGAAGGAATCCGCAGTGGTGATGGGAGAGTCTGTGAGGGTAAGAGGGGGCAGAGGGGCTGTGACTTTTCTGAAGTCCACGATCATCTCCACTGTCTTCAGAATGTTCAGCTGCAGGTTGTTGTGGCTGCACCAGGACGCCAGCCGGACCACCTCTCTCCTGTAGACGGACTCGTTGCCATTGGAGATGAGCCCGATGAGGGTGGTGTCGTCCGCAAACTTGATCAGCTTGACAGACTGGTGGCTGGAGGTGCAGGAGTTGGATTGCAGGGTTAACACCACAGCACATTTATCGAAGTAAAGACACACAGTTCCAAAAAGGGTGAGGAAGTACAAAAATACAAAGATGCACTTACAATGGACGTTCCCAGACCAGCATCACCTGGCAACGCATAAGGAGAAGTAATTAACCACGGCGGCATCCCAGAGCCGACATCGCTCACAGGATGCAGCAGAATGCACGACTAAAGTGGAAGTGGCTAATCCTCCGTTGCACACAGCAAACACAACTATGTACATACAATAGACCATTCAACAGACCAGCAAACACTGGCTCGGTTAATGACAGAGCCCCACCCCCACCCCCAGGGGTGGATTCTAGACATCCATGGTGACATCACAAGGAAAGGAAACCCCTGCCCCCCCCCCCCCAGCAGGAACACAATGACGAACCCAGGTGGAAGGTAGGGGGAACAGGCAAGGAGGGAACACAGGACACCCCGCCCAGGGCCCAAAATTACCCCCCCCCCCCCAAGTCAGGAGGCTCAGGAGGCCGCCCAGAGTCCCAGGCCCAGCAAGCAGTCCGGCGAATTGAGTCCGATGGCCTGCCGGAAAACATGTGCCATCTGACCCAGAGACTCAGTCCCTCTGGCGGTCGGCCAGCATTGTAGAGCCACCAGGACCAAAGAGGTGGAGCCGGAGGAGGCCTGCCCACTAGGAGGCTCACTGGTGGGTGACCAGACCATAGGGAGGGAACCCCCACGGCGTCAGACAGGGAGGAGAAGGAGACCACGGCATCCTTAGGCTGATCCGCAGCACCCTTGGTGGTCCTGGCTTGAGACACAGCAGCACCCACGGTGGACCCCAACCGGGACAATGCTACATCCACGGTGGCTCCCGATTGGAGCTCTGCAGCACCCGCAGTGGACTCTGGCTGGAGCTCTACAACACCCGTGGTGGGCCCCGCCTGGGCCAACCCTGCACCCTCGGTGGACCCCAACCGGGCCAACGCTGCCCCTGCGGTGGCCCCTGATTGGGGCTCTGCAGCACCCACTGTGGCTCCTGATTGGAGCTCTGCAGCACCCACGGTGAGCTCCGGCTGGAGCACCGTTGCACCTGCGGTGGTCCCCATCGGGGACCTCATTGCTCCCATGGTGACCTCCCCAGCAAGGGAAGTAGGACTTTCCACAGCCTCCAGCGCTGAACCTGGATCCTCGGCGGCCTCAGGTGGAGTTGGCTGCTCTCCGACAACGCTGGCAAGGAGCTCCAAAACTGGAGGGAGAGACAAAGAAATCGAGTCAGAGCCCGGTGAGGTGAGCCTGGGAGCTGCAGCGAGCTGCCCCTGGCCCTCTTCACCATGAGTCGAGCAGTGTGACTTCAACAAAAGCACAGGAGACATTATGGAGCACACTTGCCTGAACTTGGGCTCCACCGCCATCCAGGACTCCGACGATCTAGAGTGCGCTGGCTCTGTAGGTCCAGGAGGTGCCGCACCCACGTCAGCCTCCACCGGGGCGACCGGACTCACGTCATTGTCGTCGTCGTCCGCAGGCACCTCAGGTAGTGGCTGATCCTCTCCGGTGACCCTAGGAGGTAGCTCAGAGAAGAAGGGAGAGGAAAGACGGTTAGGGTTGCCGGCAGCGGCAAAGCTCGGTGAGGGGAGTCCGAATGCAGCTGAGGGCTGCACTCAACTCTCCTACCCAAGAGCCAGGCAAGATCTCTCAAAAACTGACATAAGAATTACAGGCAAGATTACTTGCTTGCACTCGAGCTCCACTGCCATTCAGGACTCTGTCGATCCAGACGATGACACCGGCCCGACAACGAGGCAATCCGGCACAGGTTCCTCCTCCGCTGTGGCAACCTCTGCAACTGGTTGGGTGATGGTTACAGTCCTGGTGCCCCCAGGCTAGGACTCCAACGCTGGTGACTGATCCAGTGGGGAAGCTGGGGGCTCGCTCCGTGCTGGCACTGATCTGACCTCCTGCAGGGCCAAGAGCTCCTCCATCATCCGGCGGCTAGGTTCAGGAGCCGGCGGCCACTCAGGGAAAAATGAAGGAGACACAGAGAGAATAGGAATAAATTTGACCATTGCAGCTGGAGGAGAAAGCCCAGCGGACTGCTGAGACTGGGCCTCCACCTCAGGAGACAGACAAGGTTCATCATGATTAGGTGGAAAAGAATGACAAAACACTTGCCTGATCTCCCGGTCGCCGGTGTAAACAGCTGCTGATGGGGGCCAGTCATCTCTCTCTGTGCCTATATTGGGTTCGTCCCCCCTTGTGGAAAGTGGAGGAGTCGTCTCCATGGTGACGGAAGTAGATGAGGCAGGTGGCGGATCAGCGGAACCCTTATGGCAAACCCTCCGGGAATGGCGGCGACAAGAAGAGACAGGCGGCGGGAGCTCCAATTCCACTGGTGACAGCCTCTCCTGCATCTGGGATCCACCAACCGGCAAAGACGATGGCATGGGCAAAACAGAAGAGACAGATTGACAATCAAGGTCACCAACTGACACCTCCTCAGGAGTCAGGTAAGCAGTTTCAAATGACATTAAAAGTGACTGAATAAGTACTTTCCTGAATACCTGAGAAGTGATGATGTCAGCTGCTGTCTCCGGGTCGGGGAGGTGTGGTGATTCCATGGTTGGATCCCGCTCCTCCTCGGGCTGAAGCTTCGGTTCCATTGGGGATTTCTCCTCCAACCTCCCGGCCAGCTCTGGGAGGAGCCACGGCTTCGCCTCTAGGAGGAGATCAGTCTCTGTCAGAAGAGCCAGTCTACGTTCCTCTAGCTCCTCTGGAGAGGGAGCGGGCCACGGCTCGGAGCGAGGAGGCGGGGCTATCGTCGGAGGGTCCAGAGGCTTCTTTCAGCGAGGCTTCCTCCTCCTCGCAAACGGTTCGGGCACCAGATAATCTGGAATCCTTGGCACATCACTGAGCTGCGAGTAACAAGTGCGGAGAGGCTCCGGAGTGTCCGAGAAAGAAGGCGGAGTGGCCACGGGGGGCTCGACTGCCGGGAGATTCTCCTCCGACCCCTCGTATGGCACAGTGAAGATGTCCCGGAGAATTTTCATCGCCTCTGGATGGTTCCAGAGGCTATCCCTATTAATTACCTTTAGTGCCATGTCCCGAGCCCGTCGAGCCATCTCGGAGGAACAGGGCTCCAGTGTCCACGAAAGAATCTCTTCCAGGAAGCACAGTGAGCACAGCTCCCTCTCCAATAACTCAGCCATGGCGCCTGGGAAACAGGTGAGTGGAAAAAAGAAAAATAGTTCAAAAAGAAAACAGATGTGTGGGTGCACCCGCTAAATCCTACGCTGGCTGGTCCATTCTGTCAAGGACCTCCTCGTGCGCTTTTACGCAGCGCACAGAGGAGGGGAAGGATGGATGGATTTACACACAGGGTTAACACCACAACACATTTATTGAAGTAAAGACACACAGTTCCAAAAAGGGTGAGGACGTACAAAAATACAAAGATACACTTACAATGGATGTTCCCAGGCTGGCATCACTCAGCAACGCATAAGGAGAAGTAATTAACTACAACGGCATCCCAGAGCCGACATCGCTCACAGGACACAGCAGAATCCACGACTAAAGTGGAAGTGTCACGTGGATGAGACACCGTCCCATCCGGCGCTCAGACTGTGTCCACTCAGCCCTATCCTTTCTGTGGTAGCGTCTCAGCGGGCTTCCAGCTGTCAGTTACGGGACGGCTGGAGCCCAATTAACTCTCATCAGCTGAGGCGCTGCTGATTAGTATAAGAAGGAGCAGTTCCGATCACTCGGGGCTGCAACTTAGCACACTGAAGGCTGAAACCCCTACACCCGGTTCCAGCTCTCTACTCATCATCTGCATTACTTGTGAGTTATACCCTGTATGAGTATTTGTGCCTTTTGGCCTACGAGGCCGTGTTCCTTATCCCCTGTCCCTTATTAATAAAACATCGCAACTCACTGGCTCGCCCTCGGCTCTCATTGTGTGGCTCGCGAGGGCCACACGTAACAGTAAGTCGCAGCCAGACGAGTTTCCGGCGGCCGTGAGTTGTTATTGGACTTGTACCTTCCTGTCTGGGTGTCAGCTCTTTCAATATGCCGTCTCCCCGGAGTCACGTTCGGTGCCACGGTGACGAACTGACGGCCATCTTGGAGGATGTCGACGGGACGCTCTTCACCGCTACCCTGTACGACACCTCCAACGAAAGATGCTGGCATCTGGACTATGCTGAGAATCTCCTGGACAGTCTCCCTCACTTTTCCAACCACCCTGAGGTCTGTGCCAGGAGAGACGCCATCGCTGCACAGCGAGAGGAGCTCCGCGGGTTGGAAGGAAATCCCGGCAGGAAGCCGAAGAGGAGGAGACGTTGCTCCTCACTTCGGGATCCCGTTCCTGTCTCTAATCCAGCCTGGGAGTTCGCGCCATCCAGAGGGCTTCCCCCGTTCAGCACGACGTCACTCGGGATTCCCCCGGAAGATCTGCAGCTGACAGCTGTTAAGGTCCGGGACCGAGTGGCTGCCGCGAGCTCCGCTGTGCACCCGTCTACCATCATGAAGCATGTGGCGGCGGCGGTTAGATTGGTGGAGAGGAGTCCAGGGCTACGAGACTACCCCAAGTTCAACGCCCTCCTCGCCTCGGTCTCTGCTCAGGAGCGGCGATTCCCGGGTCTCTCCTTCGCTTCGCCCCCTGGGAAGAGCTGTCGTCACATAGCCGAATCGTCTCAGCATGAACCCCGTCCGGATCCAGTTCCGGGCCGTCGCAAGGTCTCTTCCTCCCACGCAGCTGTCACCTCTACGCCTCGTCTGAGAGGAGATTTCACAGCCTCGCCTCCTGAGCCACTCCCTTCCGCTGTCACGCCAGCACTTCAGGGTCGGCTCATCTCGGCTGTCACCCCCCTCCTCCTCGACACGCTCCCCGACTGCTGTGTGCGCCTGGAATCCCGGCCTGGCGAGCCCTCTCCTGGAGACAACACGAGCGGCTCCCCGACGTCCTCTCAGGGGGTCCTCTGTTACCGCCCAGCGGGGAGAGGAAGAAGCAACGTCCACTGCAGCAGGCATCATCCAGCCTCCAGGAGACAGGCAAGTCCCAGTTTGTTCACATCTACTTAGTGATTTGCTCTGTCAAACTCCTGGAGGTGGAGTTCGGGGTTCGCAGCTCCCCGAACTCCCACCACCTGCTGTAGCCTGTGTCATTAATCCTGCACCCTCTGTGTCTCCCTCCGCTGAGCGGTCCCCGGCACCGGGCCAACGTCGTGGGATGAGGAGGGGGCCTGCGGTTCTGGTTCCGCAGCTACGCCGTGGACGGAAGAGGAAGACTGATTGCTATGTGGAGTCTGCGCCGACGACCAAGCGTCCCCGGGTCTCCACGGAGGAGCGGTTCGGTCCAGCGGGACGAGGTTCCCCTGCCACCACGCCGTGTGGACTGTCGGCGTGGTTACCGGTGCCAGAGGAATCTCAAGCTGCGCTGTCCATCATGCCAGCTGCGGGGCCCGACGCAGCTGAGTGGGAGCCTAATGACGACCTCCTGATGCCGGATCCCGGATCTTCGCAGTCCTGGACGGCGTCAGAACCCGAGATCAGGCAAGTGCTCTACTTTATCTTTCTTCTCCTTATCCTTGAGCACTTTAGCCTGTCTCTAGGGGAGGTTAGCCGGGCGCAGCCGTCCGCTGCGTCCGAGCTTATCTCACCAGGTTCTGGCGCTGCCGGTGATCCTGATCCCGGTTCTGTTTTCTCTCCTGAACCTTCTCCCAGGGTCGCCGGCGAGGAGTTGCCATCACTCGTGGTGCTGGAGGGTCCAGGTTCGACGTCGGAGGTCGGTTCTGGTGTGGCGCCGGCCCAGTCGGGGTCCGGAGTGGTTTCGCCCGAGACCCAATCGGGATCCGGAGTGGTTTCACCTGAGACCCAATCGGGGTCCAACGTGGGTTCGCTCGAGACCCAATCGGGGTCCGACGTGGGTTCGCTCGAGACCCAATCGGGGTCCGAAGTGGGTTCTGCTCCAGTGGTGTCCGACGTGGGCTCTGCTCCAGTGGTGTCCAGGCCCGGTGAGGGGGTTGCTGATCCTCTGCCGCCTGTCGTTGGGTCTTCTCGTCTTCAGTTCTTCCCCATGCCTCTTCCACCGGGGTCCGTGTGGGCCTTCCCCTCTTCCCTACGGGCCTGGTGGTTGAGCGATGCGGGTCGGCCACCGGAGGGCCTGCCGTGCCCGTTCGGCTCGCTTGTGCGGCCGCCTGACCCGCTAGACTTTCGGTTCGGAGATCTAGTTCGGCCTCCCGATGAACTGTGTTTTCTGGCCTGGGGTTCGGGTAGGCCCCCGGAACTGTTTCCTTCACCCCTCATTAGCGGAATGGGCGCTGGGTGCAGGGAGACCCCCTGAACTGAATGTCTCCTGCTGTGCTTATATCTGGGTGGGTACAGCTAAGTTATTATTTTTGTTCCACATTTAGCGTGATTTTTTTTTTGTGTGTGTGTGTGGGGGGGTTTCCCCTCCTGTGTGAGGGATGGCCATATGGTTTATTTTCGCCCTTGGGAGTTCTCCTTTTATGTTGGGGGCCCCGGGGTTGATTTTCGTTAGATGACCTGTACATGGTTAGGGTGTATTGTGGGTTTTTTCTCTTCCCCTGTGTGTTGGGCTGTTATCCCTGCAATCATCCAATCATCCTCTGCCTGTATGGGTTTCTTTCATGTATACCTTATGGTGTATATTGTTTAGGTTTTCCCCTTTGTACTCTATATTGGTTACTGCCTGTCTTCTGTCCCTTCTCTGGGTTTTTTTTTCCCCATGTTGTATTTTGTGGAGCATATTGTTTGGGTTTTTTTCTTGTACTTGATATTGGTTCATTGTCTGTTTTCTTTCTTTTTTCTGGGTTTTTTTCCCCATGTTGTATTTTGTGGAGTGTATTGTTGGTTTTTTCTTTCCCCTTGTACTCTGTATTAGGTTATTGTCGGGTTGTTTTTTTTTCCTTCTTCCCCTCTAATTCTCTCCCTCCTGACCTGCGCCCCATCCGCCCACCCTAGGTGGTGGTGGTGGTGGGGGTGGGGGGGTCTTGGATGGTATTGGTCGTTCGTAGTCCGACCGTGAGGGAGGGGCTGTGTCACGTGGATGAGACGCCGTCCCTTCCGGCGCTCAGACCGTGTCCACTCAGCCCTATCCTTTCTGTGGTAGCGTCTCAGCAGGCTTCCAGCTGTCAGTTACGGGACGGCTGGAGCCCAATTAACTCTCATCAGCTGAGGCGCTGCTGATTAGTATAAGAAGGAGCAGTTCCGATCACTCGGGGCTGCGACTTAGCACACTGAAGACTGAAACCCCTACGCCCGGTGCCAGCTCTCTACTCATCGTCTGCATTACTTGTGAGTTATACCCTGTATGAGTATTTGTGCCTTTTGGCCTACGAGGCCGTGTTCCTTATCCCCTGTCCCTTATTAATAAAACATCGCAACTCACTGGCTCGCCCTCGGCTCTCATTGTGTGGCTCGCGAGGGCCACACATAACAGGAAGTGACTAATCCTCCGTTGCACACAGCAAACACAACTATGTACATACAATAGACCATTCAACACCGCACCGCCACCGTGCACCGCCACCGTGGGCTGCACGGTGGCGCAGTGGTTTAGCACTGTGGCAGCACAGTTTTACCCTCGGCCGGGGGATCGCGGGGATCATGAGATCGTGGGTTCGATCCCAGCCCCCGACCAACAGTGAGCTGTGTGGAGTTTGCATGTTCTCCCCGTGTTGCGTGGGTTTACTCCGGGATTTCTCCGGTTTCCTCCCGCACACCAAAAACATGTAGGTTTAGGGCGCTCGCGCACGCAGCGACCAGCAGCCGGTGGCTTGTCACCAGACTGCAAACCAAGTCTACCTACGGGTACAAATAAGTAACAAAAAAAAAAAAAAAAAATTCAACGGACCAGCAATGCTTGACTGGCAAACGTTGCTTAAGTGCAAGCATTGCTGGTTCCACCCATTGAGTACACCTGGGCGAGGCGCGGGAATGACAATCACCGGAGTAGAATCAGCTGGCTGTCAGAGGAGAGGGGGTGTGGTCAGACCGGTGAATGTTAGACAACACCTACATGAAAGTAGGTCAAAGAGGTTGCCTAACAGCCGCCGGCCAGAACGGTGGCTACAGGCATGGAAAAGAAAAGGACAAAAACATAAAAACAAAAATAACTCCAAAGAAGACACAATACATAACTAACCCAATGCCCAAGCCACAGAGAACGGCTAGACCTGAGCCTAAGGAAAACACTGGCTCAGTTCATGACAAAAACAGTTCTTTTCTCTCCGGCTGCCGAGTGGAAACGTGCAATATGGTTTTGCATGTTTGTCGTGTTTCCAAAATATTTTAGTTTAGTCTGACAGCGCTTACATACGGTGTGGGTCTTGTCCAAGTCTTTTTTCCCTTCGACTTAATAGAAACCGAAGTACTACTATACATTTGCTTTTAATGAAGAGCACCGATCGTATACTCTGCTTCACCATTTTGTTTCTTTTGTGTCAGGCCATAAAGAGCCCGGGCAGGTCTGGGCACCGCCTTTTTTGTTCCACAAACTGACTTTTTCGTTCTTCAATTATTAATAATATTTAATAATTGGAATCTTGACATTTGTGTATCGATTTATAATCATTCACATCTGCATCAAGATGCATCGGAAAAAATGATTATTTCTCCCAACCCTAGCTGAGGGCACTCAACACTTTATTTGCTGGACTACATAGAGAATGAATAGAAATGAATATAAAATAGTCGCCTACAGCAGAAAAAAATATTTGGTGGACATGCAGCCTAACTGTTAATCCTGCTGATCGCTATTTTCTATAAATTCTATTCACTCTCACTGGAATTATTGTTCATCTAACAACGCTTGACCATATTTTTGTTCTCAGAAATTATTTAGCTTAAGCTGGATTCATACTGCAACTCCGCTGTCCCCATCCACAAGGCTTGTGTGACGAAAATTACAGTCATGTGAAAAAATTAGGATACCCTGTATAAGCCTGTGTGTGTGTGTGTTTTTTAACATATTTGGACATATGGATATTTAATTTCAATGTTTAAAATACTGGGAGATTCATGTAATACAACTATCCATCCATCCATCCATCTTCTACCGCTTAATCCTTTCGGGTCGCGGGGGGGCTGGAGCCTATCCCAGCATCTTTGGGCGAGAGGCAGGGTCCACCCTGGACAGATCGCCAGTCCATCGCAGGGCCAACACAGAGAGACAGACAACCATTCACTCTCACAGTCACACCTAAGGACAATTTAGAATCCCCAGTTTTGATGCCAATTAACCTAACTTGCATGTTTTTGGCATGTGGGAGGAAACCGGAGTGCCCGGAGTAAACCCACGCAGACACGGGGAGAACATGCAAACTCCACACAGAAGGGTCACTG
Source organism: Pholidichthys leucotaenia (assembly GCA_020510985.1). Lineage (NCBI taxonomy): Eukaryota > Metazoa > Chordata > Actinopteri > Cichliformes > Pholidichthyidae > Pholidichthys > Pholidichthys leucotaenia. The sequence goes on along the minus strand of CM035840.1, from coordinate 138,974,642 downwards.
ATGGTCTGGGGGTGGGATCGAACCCACAATGGTCAAGGGTGGAATCGATCCCATGACCTTCTTGTTGTGCTGCCACTGTGCTAACCACTGCACCACCGTGCTGCCGTAATACAACTAAACAATTAAAATGAATTAAAGACTTTTTTCACATTTTCTGTAAAATATAATTCTATACAAATAGTGAAGAATAAGTTAGGATGCCCCCATCTTTTTTAGGACAGCCTCACATTCATTCCCACTTAAAATGGCTAAAATAAATGTTAAAAAATGCAAATAAAAACAAAAACAAGGTTAGACATACATAGATACAGTATGTGAACATTTCTTAATAAAGAACTGAATATTTAATGGGGTAACCTAATTTTTTCACATGACTGTACATCATCATCTCCAGTCTGTGGATGTCTGCAGAACCCCTCTGTGGACATCCGTGTGCAGCCCAAATTTTCTGACCGTGCACCTGATCACGTTGACTCCGCATGCCCAACACTGAACCTCTCATTCACGAGGTGGCGCTACCAACACAGCATACAAAGTCAAAGTAGACGAAGAAGACAAAAGGGAAGAGGAAGACGAGAACAAACATACATGAATCATTTTGCTGCAGCAGAAACTTGAGTGGAAAACGGCACCGAAAAACAGTAATTCCTTCTTTTCCTTGAAACGATGCCATTATTGTTGCTATTAAAAAAAATGTGCATCATTCTTGCGTTTATAGCCTGTGAACAAGCTGGCTGGGGGCGAAACCTACAAATAACAGTTGTGCGCATGCTTCAGTCACTTGGCCTGGTACACCGCGTTCCAAATTATTATGCAAATTGGATTTTAGTGTTATAAACATTCAATTTTTTTGTTTTTCAATAAAACTCATAGATGGTATTGTGTCTCTGGGCTCTTTGGATCACTGATATCAATCACAGACACCTGTCATAATTAGTTTGCCAGGTGAGCCCAATTAAAGAAAAACTACTTAAGAAGGATGTTCCACATTATTAAGCATGCCACAGGTTTCAAGCAATATGGGAAAGAAAAAGGATCTCTCTGCTGCCGAAAAGCATCAAATAGTGCAATGCCTTGGACGAGGTATGAAAACATCAAATATTTCACGAAAACTTAAGCGTGATCATCTTACTGTGAAGAAATTTGTGGCTGATTCAGAGCACAGATAGGTTCATGCAGATAAAGGCATAATAAGGAAGGTTTCTGCCAGACAAATTCACTGGGTTAAGAAAGCAGCTGCTAAAATGCCATTACAAAGCAGCAAACATGTATTTGAAGCTGCTGGTGCCTCTGGAGTCCCACAAACCTCAAGGTGTAGGATCCTCCAGAGGCTTGCAGTTGTGCATACACCTGCTATTTGGCCACACCTAACCAATGCTCACAAGCAGAAACGGTTGCAGTGGGCCCAGAAATACATGAAGACTAATTTTCAAACAGCCTTGTTTACTGATGAGTGCTGTACAACCCTGGATGGTCCAGATGGATGGAGTAGTGGATGGTTGATGGATGGCCACCATGTCCCAACAAAGCTGCAAGGTCAGCAAGGAGGTGGCAGAGTCATGTTTTGAGCTGGAATCATGGAGAGAGAGCTGGTAGGCTCCTTTAGGTTCCCTGAAGGTGTGAAAATGACTTCAGCAAAGTGTATAGAGTTTCTGACTGACCACTTTCTTCCATGGTACAAAAAGAAGAACCGTGCCTTCCATAGCAAAATTGTTACGATCCGAGTGCTGACTCTGTCCGCGCTCGGGTGGTCCGGTATTTCTCCAGTTCTACCCCATTCTGGGTCTGGTCTTATGGCCTCCTCCGAGGCTTTTATTTTGACAGCGTCTCGGCAGACTTCCGGCTGTCAAAGCCCAGCTGCTCCGGGACAGCTGTATGATATTGTCATTAATTACCTTTCCCCTTTTCCTGATTGGGTTCTGTTCCCCATTTAAGGAAGCAGCTGAGGATTACTCCTCGCTGCGACCTACACCCTATGACATCGTGCACCTCAGTGTACGTAGCTGGAGTTCCTACGCCCAACTCCAGTTTCTTCTGTGACTCTGTTCCTCATCCTCCTGTAAGTGCTAACTGCTCAGCGTAGGTTCCGTCCTCGCTGCCTTCCATAGCCAATCTCCCGAGGTAGAGTTCTGTGTCAGAGTTTATGTGCGTGTTTGCCCTTCGAGGCTTATTATTTTGTCATCCTGTGTATTCATGTCCTTTGTTAATAAAGACGCAAACTCATCGGTTGACTATCGCATCTCCTTAATGGCTCGCGAGAGCCATTCATGACAAAAATTATCTTCATGCATGATAATGCACCATCTCATGCTGCAAACAATACCTCCGTGTCATTGGCTGCTATAGGCATAAAAGAAGACAAAATCATGGTGTGGCCCCATCCTCCCCTGACCTCAACCCTATTGAGAACCTTTGGAGCATCCTCAAGCAAACGATCTATAAGGGTGGGAGGCAGTTCACATCAAAACAGCAGCTGTGGGAGGCTATTCTGACATCTTTCAAAGAAATTCAAGCAGAACAGCTCCAAAAACTCACAACTTTAATGGATGCAAGAATTGTGAAGGTTATATCAAAGAAGGGGTCCTATGTTAACATGTAACTTGGCCTGTTAAGATGTTTTTGATTGAAATACTGTAGCTTTTGATTTCAGTAAATATGACCTCCTATTGCTGCAAATTCAACAAATGACCATTTTCATTTCTTCACAGCCAATAAAATGTTTTGAAACTCTGTTGTGCATAATAATTTGGAACAGTGCATTTTGAGTTTTTTTTTTTTTTATTTCTGCAAAAAAAAGTTATCACTGGGAGGTTTGTTCCGTAAAGTTTGAATTATTATTCATGCAGCATTTCCCCTCTAGTCCGCTTTGGTCCGCGTGCGCTTTGGATGAGCCCGGCACGCACGCAGCGCTGTTCATGCTCACTTTTTTCATCTCCCCAGGCCAAGCGGTTGACACATGCACACAACCATCATTTGTAATTTCACTCCCGCCCGATAGGTAGCGCCAATGCACTGATGTGCCAGGATTTTCACCAATGAAGAAACGCTGCTTGCTTTCTGCTGCTTGACTTCCCAGTTTTTACTCCTTTTCCACAAAGATGATGCTGCTGCTGGTGCTGAAGTATTTATGTATGTTTCGTGTATGTTTACTCTTGTCTTCCACTTCCTCGTTGTCTTCTTCGTCTACTTTGTCATGGTATGCTATGCCGATATCGCCACCTCATGAATGGGATGTTCAGTCTTGTGCATGCGCTTTTCAACGCATTCAGGTCATGGGCAGGCGGCGCAGTCACAAAATTTGGGCTGCATACAGTTGTCTGCGGTAGAGCACTGTGGACACTAGCGGAGTGGAGACAATGACGTAAATTTCATCACACGAGGTTTCCAGTTACACGTACGTGGACAGCAGAGGTGCAGCATGAATCCAGCTTGACAGTTGATGACTTGAACATTATACTGACTGTCATTTGCATTGACTATTTAGGAAAATCAGAGACAAATATCATTTGCATAATAATTTGGAATGCTGTGCAGATGAAAAAAGTGAAGCATATACACAGCCGTGTACATGCCGCCTTGTCCAAAGCGGACACGCACCTCTGTGGACCAGAGCGGAAAAGTACCATGAATCCAGCTTTAGTTAAAGTTTTATCCGCCCCCCCCCTCCAAAAGGTGACTTTGGACAGAGCGTTTCTAGCTACGTAAGCATTTATGCTTAGCCTGATTGGTTATAACAATAACCAATCAGGCTAAGCACTGGGCATGGCTAGAGACGTGAGTTCACTCCCTTGGGGGAAAAGAGAGGAGCCGAGGAGCAAGCAGGATTCAGGAAAGCTAGCAATAGCTGAGGTGTGTGCAGAGGTCATGGTTCCACAGTGGCAGGCAGGTGCACTGGACCACCGGCCCCCAGTGAACTGCCCAATGGGCACCTGTCAGCCCCCAGGTGGGACCACTAAGAGCCAGCTCGCTTTGTGCAAGGCCCGTCGGCTCACCTCCTTCACTCCCATATGGGAGAGACTGGGAGAGATGCCAAGCCAGCCAGAAAGGACGCCGGTGTTGTACCAAGAAATGCATGTCTGCCAGAAAGCATCGCCCTTCATCAGAGCGTGTATCTGACAAGTGGAGCTGTAAAAACGCACACAAAAGAGAAATATAACACTGCAGCCAGTGTTGTAAGGGGGATGCTTTCCACAGCAGACATGCATTTCTCAGCACAACACTGGCCTTGCAGCATTTGCTACTAGTGGGCGGGAATATGGGTGGAGGTAATTAGAATATTCATAGAACCACGCATACTTAAGTAGGTGGAAGATGCAAAACCTCTTTCCAAGCAATTCTAAGGCAATGAATGTTGTTTTTGTGTATAAAAGCAACAATATACTATTTTTAGCAATACACATTTGTTTTTGAGGTGGTTTTAGAGCTGCCGGAGCGTGTCTTTAAGACAAACCTTCATGGCTCAGGTTCAGGAGTAATTTTCTGCATGCACCGTTACCTCTGTATCTTATGGAGCAGCGAATGCTGGCGAGCATTGAAATTTGCAGGATTCCATCGGAGTTCATGGGGGGCAGTGTGGTGGTCGTGGCAGTTTTTGTTGTCGCCAGCATTCACCTCTCCTCACCAGTCCATGAGATATTACCTTTAAAGATCCCAGGCCTGACTTTGGGGGCCGACTCGACTTGTATTCAGCTCAAGATACAGCCAAGTCAGAGCCACTGATCTGAGCTATAGTCTAGGAGCTAGCCAACTAATGGCTAAGTGACATGAGAGTGAGGGTGATGTTGAATGCAGTCTTCATTTTCTTAAAATGACAGGCTTAAATTGAAGCATTTTGAGGAAAAAATGCTGGAAAAATAAAAACAAATTTGCTGCAATAATTAAATAAAGAAAATTTGAACAAAATACAGTATGTCACAGACATGTGAGCTGTTAAAATGTAAAGGAAGGTGCAATCAATGACCCCTTTTTAAAAGTTTGTAGATATTGGTCACAAAGGCACGATGACTAAAAGTTGTAAAATATAATTTTGTTAGAGGAAAGCTGCACAGTACACGTTTGCTAGTATGCTGCTGTGTTGTACAGAAATCACACAAGTGTGCAAACATAATTAGAGTAAGCATTACTGAATGTGACTTTGTTATTATCTAAAGGTATTGTATGAAACAATGGTAACCTTGTGTTTACACTTTATGGTTACAAAGTGAGCTTCAGCTCTGTTCACTCTATTCATTTTGAAGGACTGTGGGTGGGATTCCTGAGTGGGTCTTCATTGTAACCTGCAGTAAAGGGTGAAGTCAAATACAGTGACGTAGCTGGACTCCACCTTATAGCTATTGTGATTGGAAAACATCAACCCAAACCCAATCCTTCGCCTCCTTAAAGGTGTACTATGTAGGAATTTACAGGTGATTACTGGCAACACCAGATGACAGTAATGGTGTCATCTCAACAGCAACATCACAATCATCCACTAGACCCAACCGAATTTGATTAAAAAAAAAATTAATGATGATCGATGTGGACTTTTTCTAATGTGTCTACTCCAAATGAAGCAGTGGAAACTGTGACATGTATGAATGCAGTAAATAGGGCTGCACTTCATTTTGTGACCAGAGGGTGTCATTAAAACCCATGTTTTCAAAAATTCCACACTAGTCCAGTCTTTATGTGTTTAAAACAAAAATCTAGATTGTTTAACAGTCAGTACTTAAGACACATACACTAATATGATGTAACATGTTCCCTCAGACCCTAACCCTCCTGGGCAGATTGAGATCCTGATGAAGAAAACTGATTCTATTGAAATCACTTGGGGAGAAGCACCTCAAATGTCTCAAGGATTGTTTCATTATGAATTGACTATCACACCATCCAAGGAAAAAGAGATCTCTGTCACCATCAACAATTATACTTTTCCCTCCTTGTCTTCTGGGACTTCCCACAACATCTCTGTAGCAACTGTGGGTCAAATGGGTTTTAAGAGTAGCAAGAGTTACAGCCTCATGGTCACCACACGTAAGGGTTTTGTTTTTGCACCCAAGCCACGTGTATTTTTTGCTGTCTGGATTGAGGTTTACATGTCTCTTATGTCTTTCAAATAATTAGGACCCCTGAGTGTGGACTCTCTTACAGCCATTTCAGAAGAGACACACCTCAATGTCACATGGACCAAACCTGTGGACTATAAGGATGGTTATCATTACAGATTGACCTGGAATCCTGTAAATGGGGACAAAATACAGAGCAGTTCCCTACTTGATGAAACGCAATATATTATCAGTAAACTGATTCCTGGTAGTCGCTATGATTTTAATCTCACCACAGTAACCTCAGATGGAACTGAGAGTGCCGCAAAAATTAATTCCAGTGTCACAAGTACGAAGATAATGAATTTTACCTTATGATTTAAAGAGTTGGCCCACAGTTTTGTTTTGTTTTTTTGTCTTAGAAATTATATATTAATTACACATTAGCATAAAAAGCAAGATAATTGAATAATAAAATTATTGGCAATATTCTCAGATGTTATATCTTGTAAAGATACATGTTTATATGCTTTACTGTAACTGACTGTTTCATTCATTGATTTAGGAATGCTATGTTTTCCTGACTGATTTCTTTTTGACTCAGATGCGGCTCCGGTGAAAGACTTGAATTGTGTAGGTCCAAACAAAACAAATGCTGAAATCATTCTGAGCTGGATCAGACCCGAGGGCCAGTTCAGTGGCTTCAGTTTTACTGTGAACGATGGCGAGAGCATCCCATCCAGTACCTGCTGTGATTATACTGTGCCCAACCTGAAACACCACACGAAGTATACACTGACTGTGAGGACTGAAAGCTATGGGCAGCCCAGCATCCCAACGAAGGCTGAGTGCCAGACAGGGATCACAAGTAAGATCACATTATCACCTTTGAATAATGGTGTTTACACTTACTGTTCAGACATGTACATTTACAGTACAGAAAAAGAAAACCAACGCTATTATCATTCATTCTACACACAGCAAGGCATGCAGAGTGGAACAAAAATAATTTTCTCTTAGTTATAAAGCTAATAACATCTTGAATGGAGTCACTGCTGTGCAAATTGTTAACTAAAATCCTCTACAAATGTAGAATAATTATGGGAGAAAATTGAGATGTTCCTGTTTTGATTTTACTTTGCTTCTACTTCTCTCCCCTAAAGATCCAGCAATTTCACTGGACTATGATACATTTGTGACTGTGACACAGAAGCGACACAACCGTTTCTCCCTTCAAATTGACACTGCACTCTTTAATGACTCCAATGGCCCAGTCACACATTTTGGGGTGCTAGTGACAAGTAACAACCAAGGTGGGTCTCTTTTTCTTCTCTGAAAGCTAAAAATAGTGGTACTAGTATTTTACACATTGGCAAAATATTTGTGTCGAACTGACCTTTTGCCACATATCTCAATGTTTGTCATTTGGTTTGTAAAAATAAAAATACTGATGAAAATATAATTTCATTAAAAGCCACATACTGTACTGTTTTTGGCTATTCATCTTCTTCCAGATTCCGGTACTAATCTGACAGAGTATTTAGTGAGCACCTATGAGAAATTTAAAGCTAAGAAAACTCCAGCATACCTGGCAACGATTGTAGCAAGACGGCAACCACGGTCCCGCAGTAGACAAAGCCATCTGAATGTAACAATAGGAGATAAGACAAAATGGGAAAGTTACTTTAATGGCCCCCTTGATGCCCAAGGAAGTTACAGGTAAGAAACACAAATTAAATACTTTTTGGTACTATTATATTTTTAGTTAATGTGTTAAACTATTCTATTAAGGTTTTATTTTTAAACTGATTTTTTAGTAGGTGATTTAAGTAGATACATTAAATACCTTTCGCAGTTTTGTGACACATACTTTGACCTTTCTAGCAACATTAAAACATACAGTGCTGTGAAAAAGTATGCACCCCTTCCTGATTTATTATATTTTTGCATGTTTGTCACACTTAAATGTTTCAGATCATTAAACAAATTTTAATATTAGACAAAGATAACCCACACAATTGCAAAATGCAGTTTTTAAATGATGATTTCATTTATTAAAGGAAAAACGCTATCCAAACCTACCTGGTCTTATGTAAAAAAGTAATTGTCCCCCTTGTTACTTAAGCCATTTTTATTGTCATTCAATCCATACAGCCAATCATGTACAGTAGAACAAAATTATGTTTCTCTTATCTACAATGTTAATCACACACATATAGAATCAGAGGGGTCACTGCCATGCAAGGCGCTGCCACAAATTTCCCTCCTCCGTTCCATTATTGCTGAGCACCAAGCTGGATGGCAGGAAGTTCCACTTTTTTCTATGATCTTCGGCATGACCCAGCCGGGATTTAAACCCCTGCCTCCCAGGTGTGGGGTAGATGCTCTACCAACTGAACCACCACTCCGGTCATGAATGTTACTTCATGAATTAACTGTGGTTAACCACATTTTTTGGAAAGTTGAGTTCAGTTTCACTAGCCACGCCCAGGCCTCATTACTGCCAGACCTGTTGAATTAAGAAATCACTTAAACAAAACATGTCAGACTAGCTGATCTAGACTAAAAAACCTCAAAAAGAAACACATCATGCTGCAATCTAAAGAAATTCAAGAACAGATGGAAAAACAAAAGCCAAGGACAACATCAAAATATCTGCAGGCCTCACTTGCCTCACCTTGGACACTGGTCCTTGATTCAACAATAAGAAAGATACTGAGCAAAAATGGCATCCATGAGAGAGTTCCAAGGCAAAAACTGCTACTGACAAAAAAGAACACAAAGGTTCATCTCACATTTGCCAAAAACATCTTGATGATCCCCAGGGCTTTTGGGAAAATATTCTGTGGACTGACGAGACAAGTTAAAATTTTTGAAAGGCGTGTGTCCCATTACATCTGGTGTGAAACTAACACAGCATTTCATAAAAAGAACATCATACCAACAGTCAAATATGGTGGTAGTGTGATGGTCTGGGGCTGCTTTGCTGCTTTAGGATCTAGACGACTTGCTGTAGCGGATGGAACCATAAATTCTCCTCTCAACCAGAAAATTTTGATAATGAAGGAGAATGTCCAGCCATCAAGCCCTCTAATGTGGCTGAGTTAAAATGGTTCTGCAAAAAAGAGTGGTCCAAAATTCCTCAACAGCATTGTAAACGATTCATTGGCAGATATCGCAAACACTTAATTGCAGTTGTTGCCGCCAATGGTGACAACACCAGTTATTGGGCCCTATTTTGATGGTCATCAGCAGACTTTTGCACTAGACTTCCTGCTGTATGCTAGTGTTTTTGTTAGTTTCTGTCAGTGCATTGTCTTTTTTTTTTACACTTTGTGTCACGCCATCTAATTACCAGTAGACAGTGCGCCCACTTTGCGCTGGAAGGTAGAGAGTCATTTCAAAGAGGTGTGGCGGTATGCATTCTCATGCGCACCAGTATTATGGTGCATGTTATGACAGTATGCTTTTGATCAGGAAAAAGGAGGTCTGTTGTCAGGAGTGCATTGTTTAATGCTGTTTCAGTTGTGTGTTTAGAAATCGTGCAGCTCCGGAGCTCATGAGGAAACAGCATGCTTTGGGATTTTCTGTTATTTTAATGGAGAGAGTTACAACAGTCATAATCTAATCACCCATCATTTTATTTATATGATGATACACTAAATAGTTTGTTTATTCCATCCATTGTCTCGTTTTAATTGCGGACTTACCATTGGGGCTGATAGATTAGGCATTAATGTATGATTTTTTTTTAGGGGAATGAATGAATGAACAGGGAAGATGAAGAAGAAGCCAGCTTTATTGTCATTCAGTCCCTACAGCCAATCATGTACAGTTGAACAAAATTATGTTTCTCCTATCGACAATGTTAATCACATCTAGGATCAGAGGGGCCGCTGCCATAAACAACGTTTCCCTTCCATTATGCTGAGCACCAAGTTAGAAGGTGGGAAGTACCATTTTTATATGGTCTTTGGTATGACCCCACCGGGGCTTGAACCCACAACCTCCTGGCTATGGGGCAGATGTTCTACCACTAGGCCACCACTCCAGGAGCGTGTATGCATTCTGGTGTGGATGCAGTGCACGGGAGGAGGTGTGTCAGTCTGAAGATTCTTATTCCATCTACATTTCCATTTTCATCATAGACTTATTAGGCATTAATGTGTTTATTTTTAGGGTAATGGAGGAAGTAATGAAGGAATGAATGAACAGAGTTTTACTTTTCACTGTAACTCCCCCAGAGAGACAGGAGATGCATCCATGTCTGCCTGCAGCCACACGCCCCTGAGTTTCCAGCCGGGAAGAGGCCGCCTGCACCACACATATGGTTGGGGTTCTCGAGTGGCAGGCGCCCCAGACCACTGGCCCCCGCTGAGCACTCTGAATGCAGCCCATCTGCCCCCGAGAGGGGCCTCCGAGAACGGGCTCGCTTTGTGGTGGGGGTCAGTGGCAGAGGGTACACCACACCAGATTTTCTCCCTTCCTTCCACCCGGGAGGGACAGGGACAGAGAGCCAAAAACCTCGGCAGACCCCCGCATGGGACAGGGGAGACCCTTGGTTGGTGAAAGCAACAGGAGAGGGAGCACTCCATCTCCCTACGGAGTGGGAGCAACTTCCATGCCACCATTAATGATCCTTCCATTTTATAAAAGTTTTCACAAGCATCATCCTCTTTTCCTGAAGTTTCAAACGCATTCATACCTGGGTGTTGCATCCGTACGCACTACATTAATCAATTCATCTTAAACAAGCGGTCATGACCAGAGTTCACTTTAGATAATGTGCCTCTGTGTATTAATTATAGGATGGGCAGGCATGCTTTGGATTGGATTATCTGAAACACACCTCTGAATAATTAGACTGGCCTCTTTACACCTTCCGGCTGGCAGAAAATTCATTTTTACGTCAGTGTGATAAGGAAAGGAACTTGGAAACGCCCATAAACGCATTCTGCATCTGTGACAACTGATTATGGACTGCAGCACTGTAGTACAGCCCATTAGGTTTAGGGGGCAATTACTTTTTCACATAGGGCCAGGTAGGTTTGGATAGCTTTTTTCCCTTAATAAATGAAATCATCATTTAGAAACTGCATTTTGTATTTACTTAGGTTATCTTCTGTCATGTAAACCTCTGGCAGGCAGGGAATAATGGACTCAATTGCGGGCTTAGCTCATGTGCAACAAGATTTATTTACAATGCCAAAATAAAGACAGCGTGGGGGCTGTAAAACAAGAAGAGCTGTAAGGCAAATAATATCTTGTAAAGCATGAACACGGGACACAGCGAAACCAGAGGGGGTAACTGACAATGATGCCACACCAGAACACAAACTCAGCCTGACATATATAAGGTAACAGATAATCAAGGGAACATGGGACAGCTGGGAGGACAATCACAGGCTAAACAGTAACGCATGTGAGGGAACAGTGCTATAAGCATAGGAAACATAAGGGACTGGGAACGATAGGTAAATGAATACAGGGGATACACACAAGAGTTACACAGAAAACCAAGGGGGGACACAGAGAACAAATAACAACCGAGTTGACGGGGTCGACACAACAGACAAGGACGGAGAGCACAATAACAATCACAGAGGACCCATGGGAAACACAGAAGGCAAATAAGACAACTAATAATAACCGCAGAAAACACAATAACATTAAACAAACCCAAAGCGTGGGCATGGTCCCCAGATCATGCAAATATCATAATATCTTCGTCTAATATTAAAATTTGTTTGATATCTAAAACGTTTAAGTGTGACATCTACAGAGATTTGAAAAAGTGTTAGCCCCCTTCCTGATTTCTCTTTTTTTTGTATGTTTGTCACTCCTAAATGTTTCAGATCATCAAACAAATTTAAATATTAGACAAAGATAACACAAGTAAACACAAAATGCGGTTTTTAAATGAAGGTGCTAATTATTAAGGATAAAAAAAAATTCAAACCTACATGGCCCTCTGTGAAAAAGTGATTACTGCCACACCTGTTCTCAATCAAGAAATCATTTAAATAGGACCTGCCTGACAAAGTGAAGTAGACCAAAAGATCCTCAAAAACTAGACATCATGCTTTCATTTGTTCCTGCAAATTCAGGAACAAATGAGAAAAACGTGTGTGCAGACCAAGACCTTCTGCACATACAACAACAATAAACCCTGGTTCACTCCTAAACTGAAGCAGCTACATCAGACCAAAGAGGAGGCCTACAGGACTGGTGACTGGACTCTGTACAAGCGGGCCAGAAACATGCTGACGAAGGAGACCAGGCTTGCTAAGAGGAGCTACAGTGAGAAGTTACATCAAAACTTCTCAGCCAACAACTCTGCTTCTGTTTGGAGAGGCCTGCAGAATATCACCAACTACAGGAGACCATCCCCCCACCTTGTGGAAAACCGCCAGCTGGCTAACGACCTAAACAGCTTTTACTGTAGGTTTGAAAAGAACCTACAGTTCTCACCTCCCACCCACACAAAAGGATTATCTGCAGCCCCAGGAACTCCATCCCTCCTCCACTCTGACTTCCCACCAGCACTAACGATCTGTGAAGAGGAGGTGCACTGGGTCTTTCAGAGACAAAAGATCAAGAAGGCTGCAGGACCTGATGGTGTGTCTCCGTCCTGCCTGAGAGCCTGCTCCAACGAGTTGGCCCCAATCTTCACCCGGACCTTTAATAGATCCCTGGAGCTGTGTGAAGTGCCTTCCTGCTTCAAACGCTCCATCATCATTCCAGTTCCCAAGAAACCCTCTGTTACAGGATTAAACGACTACAGACCTGTTGCCTTGACCTCTGTGGTCATGAAATCCTTGGAGAGATTGGTGATGAACCACCTGAAGGTCGTCACAGGCCCCCTGATGGACCCACTGCAGTTTGCCTACCGGTCAAACAGGTCAGTGGATGATGCAGTGAATATGGGACTACACTGTATCCTGCAACACCTCGACTCCCCAGGGACATACGCCAGGATCCTGTTTGTCGACTTCAGCTCAGCGTTCAACACCATCATCCCAGGCATTCTTCATCAGAAACTCCTCCAGCTCAAGGTGCCCCCCTCCACCTGCCAGTGGATCTCCAGCTTTCTGACTGACAGGTGCCAACAGGTGAAGCTAGGGAGATTTACATCCAGCTCCCGAAAAATTAGTACTGGCGCCCCCCAAGGATGTGTCCTTTCCCCACTGCTCTTCTCCCTCTACTCCAACGACTGCACCTCAGAGGACCCTTCGGTGAAGCTCCTGAAGTTTGCGGACGACACCACAGTCATCGGTTTGATCCGGGATGGTGAGTCTGCATACAAGCGGGAGGTGGAGCAGCTGATCCTCTGGTGCGGCCAGAACCATCTTGAACTTAACCCAGCCAAAACGGTGGAAATGACTGTGGATTTCAGGCGACACCCTCCTTCATTCCCCCCACTCACCATCCTCAACAGCACAGTGTCCACTGTGGACTCCTTCAAGTTTCTGGAACCTGAAGTGGTCCTCCCATATAGACACTGTCCGGAAAAAGGCCCAGCAGAGGTTGTTTTTTCTGCATCAGCTCAAGAAGTTTGATTTGCCTCAGGAGCTGCTGGTTGTCTTCTACACCGCCATCATCCAATCTGTCCTCTGCTTTTCCATCACTGTCTGGTTTGGATCTGCCACTAAACAGGACAAGACCAGACTGCAGCGGATCATTAAGTCTGCGGAGAGGATCATTGGTACCGACCTACCCTCCATTGAGAACTTATATCGGTCCATAACCAGGAAACGGGCGGGAAACATCTGTGCTGACCTGTCATACCCCGGCCACAAACTGTTTGAACTTCTATCTTCTGGTCGTTGTTACAGATCACTGAAGGTCAAAACCACCCATCACAGGAACAGTTTCTTTCCTCAAGCCATCACTCTGATGAACTCCCAACATTCACCTAGTCCTACCTGTTGCTGTACTCATGACTTTTCATCCATTCTTACATTGCACATAACTCTCACACTGCTTTTTACTTCATTCACATTATATCACTGAATCTGAGTTCACATTGAAATACTGTGTGACTGTATATTTTTTCATATATTTCTGCAAAGTGTGGACAGTCTGAGTAAATAAGCTGCATATATTCCTGTATATATTTGCATCATTTTATAGAAACGTGGACAGACTGTAATTTACTGTACATACTCTGTTGTCATTGAATCCTTATTTAAATCCTCCACCTGAACAACGAGAGCAAGTTTTTAGCCAAAGTCAAATTCCTTGTATGTGTTGTGCATACTTGGCCAATAAAGCTGATTCTGATTCTGATTCTGATTCTGAAAAAATGAGTGGGCCAAAATTCTTCCACAGCGCCGTAAACGACTCATTGCCAGTTATCGCAAATGCTTGATTGAATTTGTTGCTGCTAAGGGTGGCCCAACCAGTTATTTGGTTTAGGGGGCAATCATTGTTTCACACAGGGCCATGTAGGTTTGGATTTTTTTCCCCTTAATAATAAACACCTTAATTTAAAAAGTGCATTTTGTGTTTACTTGTGTTATCTTTGTCTAATATTTGAATTTGTTTGATGATCTGAAACATTTATGTAAGTGTGACAAACATACAAAAAAATGAGAAATCAGCAAGGGGGCAAACACTTTTTCACACCACTGTATGCAAAAATGTAAGAACTCAGGAAGAGGCAAATATTTTTTCACAGCACTGCAGATAATGATAATGAAAGACACTATTGAAAGTTGTCTATAAGTGGAAACTCTTTATAAACAGAAAATTCTGAAACAGTCTTGTTTACTTCCAGGTTTTCCATTGTGGTATTCTCGTCTCTGCAAACAGACAAGGGCTATGTTGATCTTTCGTCATCACTGTACACAGTAACGTTGATCCATTCAATTGAGGTTGATCTCCCACAAAACCCAGGTAAGATTTTGAGCACCTTCCTTGTTTGCTATGAGGTATTTTTAAATATAATATAAATGACTATCTGCTTCTTTCATTTGTCTCACTATCTTGATCTAAACATTTGTAAAATTTGTAAACATTTCAGTTGTCATAAATATTTCTATCGGAGCAACATTGGGAATTTTTTGCATTCTTTTCATCATCCTCATTGGCTTTATCATCTACTGGAAAAGGTTTGTCATCACCAACTCATAAAAAAATAAACACAGAGTTATTATTTAGATATGCAGTATACAGTTGCAATCAAAATTATTCAGCCCCCACAGAAAATTATGTTTATTGGCAAAATGTAAAAACTAGCAGCTGTTTGCAATAAGCAAATCAAATAAGAGCAATTTAAATAGCTCAACACAACTAATATTTCAAGTGCTTTCTCCAAATGCAACATATATTGCCACTTTTAATAACTACTGCAGTCTCAAAATTTTTCAACGTCCGCGGACGTGGCGCGCGCTTTTTTGACAACATGGGTGGCGCGTTTTGTAATCGCGTTGGACATCACGTCCGATAGGGGCCCTCAGTTTGTTTCCGACCTCTGGTCCACGATGGCCCGCAGCCTGGGTGTTGCAATTCATCGCACAACTGCATACAACCCACAGGCCAATGGGTTATGCGAGCGTTTTCATAGGTCACTGAAAGCAGCGCTCAGGGCTTCACTGACGGATGCAAATTGGGTAGACCGGTTGCCGTGGGTTTTATTGGGGTTGCGTTCCACACCAAAAGAGGATTTGGAGGCTTCCCCGGCAGAGCTTGTTTTTTCTCAGCCACTGCGGCTGCCCGGGCAATTTTTGCCAGATAATCCCGCGCTGGACAGCTGCCCGTCTCAGCGTTTGCAGCGTAGTGCAGACACAGGCATGCTGCCGGGCCCGGCCCACCACTGTTTTCCACGCGCTTTTGTGCCAAAAACTTTGAAGAACGCGGCGTTCGTGTTTGTCAGGCACGATGCCCACCGCCCTCCATTGCGCCCACCCTACGATGGCCCGTTCAGAGTGCTGGAAACAGGAGACAAACATTTTTTGTTAGACTTGGAGGGTCGTCAGGAGAAAATATGCATAGACAGACTTAAGCCCGCCTTTGTAGTGGCGGACGAGCAAGTGCTGTTGGCTCGGGCCCCTCGGCGTGGAAGACCCCCACTGAGAACTCCCCAGGTAAACGATTCATCAGAGCAGCCACACGGGCAAATCGAAGTTTCCTCCCCCCTCGCCATGGCCCACCCGCAGACAGACACACCCCCAGGAGCCCCCCGCCGGCACAGCAGCACCGCGGAAACGGTAAACCCCCATTACAGCAGATATGGGAGGAGACTGAAGCCAAAAGAACGTGAGGACTGAAACTCTGTCTGAGATTCTGGGGGGGGGGGGGGGGGGGGGGGCGGTGTAGAGACTGGGTTGATCATCTCAGACTGGATGCAGAGGGTAAACAGAGGAGAACAATAGCTAGGGAGATCATGGTGAGATAGCAGGAAGAAGGAGTTGGGGTGAGAAAGGATGAATGTATTGTGATGTTAAATGTCATGCAAATGTGAGATGAGCGGTTGGTATAAAAGGAGAACCCATGGTGTATTGAGACATGCTTTTCCTGTGTATGACTGATGAGAGAGTGAATAAAGTCGTCTGCTTCACGAATCAGTCTCGTTATTTACACTCTCCACACTGTATACATTTGGTAACAGAATCATCTGAGAGGCATCTACTGTAGTAATATTTTTCTTTAGGAGCTAAATAGTCAGAAATAGTCAAATCAAAGGTTGACAGACAATGATCTGACAGTACAGGGTTATGAGGAGACACTACTAGATTTTCTATTTCTATGCCATATGTCAGCACAAGGTCCAACGTGTGGTGGAGATAATGGGTAGAATTTCCTGCTTTCTGAGAAAACCCCATCGAGTCTAATATTGAATTAAATGTCATATTAAGGCATCACTAACTACATCTACATGTATATTAAAGTCCCTTACTATAATTATTATATCTGATTTCAGCACTAAATCTGCTAAGAAAAGAAAAAAAAATCTGCAAAGAATTCGGCAAATTCAGATTAAAAACTCTGAGTAAGCTGAGGGAGGACGATAAACTATGGCAAATAAAATTGGGTTTAGCCTAAAATTGCTAAAATGCCCAATACTGAGGACCAGGCCCTCAAAGAAATTATAACATGTTTTTTGCTTTACATTTACTGGTAATTTGGAATGGTAAATTGTTGCTACTCCTCCTCCACTACCAGAACTTCTGGGATTTTGACAGTTTAAATAGATAGATAGATAGATGTACTTTATTGATCCCAAACTGGGAAATTACAGTAACAGTAGTAGTAAGTAAATAACCAGAGGGAGTTGATTCATTTAAACCAACATAATCCTCTTGCCCTAACCAAGTCTCTGTAAGGGATATTAAATCAATCTGATGATCAATTAACAGATCATGGACTAGGAGAGACTTGGGAGTTAGAGACCTAATATTTAACAAACCGTATTTAATTTTTCTATTATGAGGAGGAACAGAGGCCAAGTCATTCAATTTAGAGGCTTTATGTTTAATTTGAGTTTTACCAGCTTTTTGTTTAATCACTTTGGGATGCTTATACATTATATTTTTATTTACTTTGGAGGGAACAGACAATGATTCTCTCTGATGGGGAAGACGGGGGCTAAGTTGAGGGGTAGTGGATGAAAAGGAGCTGCAGAGAGGCATGTAAGACTGCGACTGTGCTTCCTGGTCCCAACTCTGAGTTGTCAGTGTCTTGGAAATTTGGAAAAAAATGATGCCAGATTGTTAGATAAATGAGACGCACCATCCAAAGTGGTATGAACGCCGTCTCGTCTAATAAGACCAAGTTTTCCACAAAATGAGTTCCAATTGTCTATGTAGCCCACATTGTTTGCAGGACACCACACAGACAGACAGCGGTTGAAGGATGGCATGTGGCTAAACATGTCATCACTGGTCAGATGGAGTTTCAATGGAGTTCATGTCTGGCGACTTATGGCCACTCTAGTATCTTCCATGACTTCTTCTGAAACCAAGCCTTGGTGGACTTTGAGGTATGGTTGGGATCATTGTCCTGTTGGAAGGTCCAATGATGCCCAAGCTTCAGCTTCAACACAGACAGCTTAACATTTTCTCCCAGGATTCCCTGATACTTGATTGAATCCACCTTGCCTGCCACACGCTGCAGGTTTCCAGTGCCAGAGGAAGTGAAGCAGCCCCAGAGCATCACTGAAGTCACCACCATGCTTCACTGTAGGCAGGGTGTTCTTTTCAGCATATGTTTCATTCTTTCTCTTTCAGACATAATACAAATCTATCAGGCCGAAAAGTTCCAGTTTTGTTTCACACCTAGAATCTCTAAAGGATCCATTCTTCTAAGTCTGCTATACTGTATATAGGTAGGAGAAAAGAGAGGGAGGATGAGGATAAGGGAAGGGACAGAATGGGACAGTCCTGATAACTGACCTTATCCAGGCGGACGTCAGAAACTCTGGAGACATGGGTCATGAAGACGTGAGATCCATAAAACTAACAGAATGTCCATGAAACATTAATCTATAAGATGAGGAGTTCCTGTGTATTCCTGTGACCCGAAACAGGACATGTCAAAGAGCTTATAATAAATGGCGTAGATCATTCCTTACGCATGTACTGATCCTCAGTCTGAACTCGCTGAAATTGCTCAGAGAAACAGACCAAGAATATATAAACCTATCCTATATGGAATGCACATATAAACATTAAACATGGCATATGAAAGGTATGATACTTCTCAAATATAATAATACATTATTAATATCAATAGTATAGATAATATGGAATTTTTCTATCATATTCCCCCTTGATGCTTAATAAAGCATCAGGATTAAAAGAAAAAAAAATAAAGTGAATGAATTAATATGTGTAAGAATTTACATGCTGTTATATGTCTTTGCAAGTTAAAAAATGTGTATAGAATATATCAAAAGTGAATATGTGTGATGTGACCAAAAGTAATCTCAGACCGTGTCAAACAAGAACATAGAAAATAATATGAAACAGCCTTAAAAACAGCCTTAAATCATATTGTGACCTTCAAAAACATCCTCAGGCCAGTATTGCCCCTCTCACCATCCTCATCATCATATTAAGGACTCATACAAGAAAAATCTGAGGTTATAAAAATCATTACCAAGTTTATGATGAGACTTCTCCATTAAGAGAAACACTAACTTCTACGAGTATCTGAGGTATTAATATGACCATCTGCATCATTTTCATGGATAGAATATAATAATCTCCTATAATAGGGCCTACACCCCTACGGGTGGTAATTAGTCAATCAAGGACCATTCTATCCTTTGTCATAATTTTGTAAATAATTGTAGTTTACAACTGAGTGTTTTAATCCCTAAGGTATTTTGTTTCTACTCTCATGCAAAGAAACAATGAACAAAACCTCACTTCTGTACTTTTCATCTGAAATTGCATTCATGCTTCATGAATGCCATCATGTGATAGAAAAGCATCTCTCTTCACCCTGCCCACCTGCCCTGCCGACATGATGAGGGTACAGTCAGTTGCCAAAACGGGGTACACAGATCTGCCCAGTGTCCAACCAGATGCGAATAAGCCCAATGACTCAGTGACCTTTGACAATGTAGATCCTTGGTATAACACTTGCACACTTCGTTAGTCAAGCAGGGTAGCAGTACAGGGGAGAGACACACTGTAAGCCGTTGCAAACTCAGAGAGTGTTAAACTGTTGAAAAGGGGACATCACCACTTCAAAAAGAGGAGTTCCCTGATGAAATTAACCTTGCATTCGCAGAGTAAGGAGTGTCATCTTGTTTCTAATCAGTGGAGTGATGTGTTGTGTCAGGTGTGATTCAAAATGATGTTTGCTATGTTATTTCTGTATATAGTCTTTCTTAAAAAAAAAAAAAAAACAGCCTGTAGCAGCTGCATTATTTTAGCAATAAAGATATTTTGCCTAACTGTTAGTGTTATTAAGGAGCAAACATTCTCTACAATGTAAAAGCAATGGAACAACCTAATAACCAATATTAAGTGTTACTAGAGGATGATGAGGATGATAAGATAACAACACTGACCACACCTTTCCTTATTTTTTTCCCTTGTCACGATAAACAAACAGCCTGCTTCTCTATCTGCAGAGGTCATTACTGGATCAGAATCAGAATCAGGTTTATTGCCATTGTTCATGTAGTACACAAACTAGGAATTTGTCTTGGTGCAATGCTGCAACATTAAACATGATAAGATAAAAGAAATAAACTATACATGCAATAAAGTGTAGAATAAGAGTAAGTGATACTGGTCAGCAGTTAAAATATATTAACGAGCAGCAGATACTGTGGAGAACTATATAGTGCAGTCGGTAATGCAGGAAGAAAACAGTGATGATTGACATGAGTCTGGTTGAGCTGCTGTACATGGTGCACGAGAGTCAATAAGTCACTTAGTGTTCAGCAGTCTGATGGCAGAGGGGAAGAAGCGGTTCATGTGACGAGAGGTTTTAGTCTGGATGGACCGAAGTCTTCTACCAGAGGGGAGGGGGGCAAACAGTACGTGACCAGGGTGTGAGGGATCGGCTATGATCCGGCCAGCACGCCTCCGGGTCCTGGAGATGTACAGATCCTGGAGAGATGGGAGCTTGCAGCCGATCACCTTCTCAGCAGTGCGCACGACACGCTGCAGCCTTAGTCTGTCCCTGGCAGTGGCTCCTGCGTACCACACGGTTATGGAGGTGGTGAGGATGGACTCGATGATGGCTGTGTAGAACTGCACTAACATCTTGGTGGGTAGCTTGAGCTTCCTCAGCTGCCGCAGGAAGAACATCCTCTGCTGGGCTTTTTTGATGAGTGAGCTGATGGTCGGCTCCCATTTGAGGTCCCTGGTGATGGTTGTGCCTAGGAAGCGGAAGGAATCAGCAGTGGTGATGGGAGAGCCTGAGAGGGTGAGGGGGGGCAGAGGGGTAGTGACTTTCCTGAAGTCTACAATCATCTCCACTGTCTTCAGAGCGTTCAGCTGCAGGTTGTTATTGTTGCACCAGGACGCCAGCTGGGCCACCTCTCTCCTGTAGGCGGACTCGTCGCCGTTGGAGATGAGCCCGATGAGGGTGGTGTCGTCCGCAAACTTGATCAACTTGACAGACTGGTGGCTGGAGGTGCAGGAGTTGGTGTAAAGGGAGAAGAGTAGGGGGGAAAGTACACAGCCCTGGGGTGATCCGGTGCTGATGCTAGTAGAGTCTGAGACAGTCTTTCCCAGCCGCACATGCTGCCTCCGGTCCGTCAGGAAGTCGGTGATCCACCTGCAGAGGGAGTCAGGCACGTTGAGCAGGGACAGCTTGTCCCGGAGCAGAGCGGGGCGGATGGTGTTGAATGCGGAGCTGAAGTCCACAAACAGGATCCTGGCGTAGGTTCCCGAGGAGTCCAGGTGCTGCAGGATGGAGTGGAGGGCCAGGTTGACTGCGTCGTCTACAGACCTGTTGGCTCGGTAGGCAAACTGCAGCGGGTCCAGGAGAGGGGTGGTGATGGACTTGAGGTGGGGCAGGACCAGGCGCTCAAAGGACTTCATGACTACAGAGGTGAGCGCTACAGGTCTGTAGTCATTAAGTCCAGTGATCCGTGGCTTCTTGGGGACAGGGATGATGGTGGAGGATTTGAGGCAGGACGGCACGTGGCATAACTTAAGGGAGGTGTTAAAAATGTCTGTGAAGACAGGAGCCAGCTGTTTCGCACAGTGTCTCAGGGTGGAGGGAGACACGCCGTCCGGGCCGGGGGCCTTGCGCGGGTTCAGTCTGGAGAACTGTTTGAGCACGTCCTGCTCACTGATGATAAGGGCAGGGGGGGAGGGGGGGGGTGCCTTTAATGAAGTAGGGATTGTGGAGGCTGTGGAGCTGGAGGGAGGGGGGGAGTTGGACACAGATGACGAGGTGTCAAAACGGGCATAGTGTTGGGACAGTCTTTGACAAAGGGCTTTGTCATCCTGACCTTTAGGAGCCTGAGGCCGATAGTTGGTGATTTGCCTCAGTCCTCTCCACACAGAAGCCGAATCATTAGCAGTGAACTGCTGCTGGAGTCTCTCTGAGTATAGAGATTTAGCCCTCTTCAGCTCTCTGTTAAACCGGTATTTAACCTCCCTGTAGCAGTCCCTGTCTCCACTTTTCAGCGCTGCTTCCTTCTCCTTCCTGATCTGTCTGAGCTTAGCTGTGAACCAGGGTTTGTCATTAGAGTACCTCACCCTGGTGCGCGATGGAAGAATGCTCTCCTCACAAAAGTGGATATATGAGTTCACAGTGTCCGTGTACTCATCCAGATCATGCGTGGCTCCTTTAAACATGCCCCAGTCAGATATTTCCATGCACGTTTCCAGCTTCTCCTCAGCTTCATTGGTCCGTTTCTTCGTAGTGCTCACGACAGGTTTAGTGAGCTTCAATCTCTGTCTGTATGTGGGAATGAGGTGAACCATCACGTGATCAGATAATCCCAGCGCAGCGCGAGGAACAGCGCGATATGCGTCTTTCACTGTGGTGTAACAGTGATCCAGTGTGTTTAATTCTCTGGTGGGGCATTTAATAAACTGTTTGTAGCGGGGGAGATCGTGGCTCAGATTGCACTGATTAAAGTCGCCAGCCACAATAATCAGCGAGTCTGGGAAACTCCGCTCTGTGTGTTGAATGTGATCCGCGAGCACGCGCTGAGCTTCGCGCGTGTCCGCATCGGGAGGGACGTACACAGCGATGAGTATAAAAGAAGCAAACTCCCGCGGGGAATAAAAAGGCTTGCAGGTAATAACAAGAAATTCCAGGGCGGGAGAACAGTGTTTGGAAATTACCGTTACATCAGAGCACCAGCTGCAGTTCATGTAGAAGCAGACTCCGCCTCTTGTGGTCTTGCCGGAAAGCTCTATGTCACGATCAGCACGAAAGAGCTGGAAACCCTCGAGGCGCAGCGCGCTGTCCGGTATATTTTCCCGGAGCCAGGTCTCAGTAAAGCAGAGGGCAGCCGAGGAGGCAAGGTCCCTAAAACGCATCAGCAGTCTCAGTTCATCTACCTTGTTAGAGAGAGAGTTGGTATTGGACAGAAATATGCCAGGCAGCGCCGTTCGCGAGCCTCTCCTGCGAAGCCGCACGAGAGCGCCCGCTCGTCTACCTCTCTTCCGCCGTCTCACTTTTCGAGCCAAGCAATGAACCAGATCGGCGGCAGGGGCTAAAAAAACTGGGAGGAGGTCCGTGGGGGTGAAAGTCCTGATATTTAGAAGTTCTTCACGGGTATAAGTGCAAGCAGACACACAATTGACAAACAAAAACAAACAAAGAGCGCAGCGAAGCACCATGTCGACCGCTGTGGGCGCCATCTTAGCTGAAAAATCCATCAGGCCAGTCATCAGCTGACACTTGCATAGTGAAACAGACAGTCATTTGTTGTTTTCATCTTTTATTTCCAAATAAGTATACAACATATACTGTATATATTTAAGCAGTCTCTTGCTGAGGGTTTCAGGTGGGGTAAAACGTTAGATGCACCCAAGTGCCACGTCCTTCACTTTCCATGACTTTTTAGGTCAGCAGGATAACCTTTGTGCTGTCCTTGCCAGGGAGTTTTGGTCCAGTTTCCTTTGATGACCAGATCCCTTGGTTTGCTCAAGAGATGGGTGCACCTCCCACGGTTCCTTCGTCACATGGTCCCTCCTGGGAAGGGCAGTGTGGATGACATCGCTGTCAGTTGTCATTCTTTGCATATAATCACCCAGAAACCCTTCCTCATCACCTAAGTTAAATGGCTTCAATAATAGGGTTTGTCATTCACAATCTTCCTATTTTCTTATTTGAATATTATACTAATCTTGTAAATTGTTGATGGTAAGCTAAGTGGTCTCCTAGGTAAGTGTTTGGTACTAATAATTTAGGAACTGCACTTAAATGTGGCATGATTTGATTTACAAAGCGTATTCCATTTTCATTATCTAAGTAAATCATTTCAGCTATTTTAAATCATGATATTGTTTTAGTTAAAACAATATAAACAATATAAATAAATAGCAATATTTAAATTAGTGTAGGGTAAAGCCTTTGTATATTCAATAAGTGTGTAAATAATTTCTAAACATTTTTGACCTTCACTCTTATTTAGTTCAATGAGATTCATGCAAGGGTTTTGAAAAGAAAAACTAAGTTTATGCAGGGAAGATAAAATTAGTTTGCTTTGAGCTCCCAAAGGCATTGTTCCCTTAATTGAGTAAGAATCTGTATTGTCTTTGTAGTAGATTCTAAATTAAGTCCCACAGTAAACATAAATTCAGCACAAATTGGACTTTCCTTAGACATTTGGAACTTTTCTCATATATTTGCATGGTTTTCTTCCTTATCGGTTTACCTTGTTCCTTATAAACATGATATTTCCTTTACAATAATCTACAGATATTTCCTTAAATATCTGGAAATTTATTGATGTAACTTTTAACTTCTCCTATTGAATGTTGTGATTTCATTACTAAGCAGTTTCACTTATATTTTTCCTCTTCATTATTGATCATCTATTGATAATTTTTATGTATTATCTATTTTTCTGAGGATTGCTAATTTTTTTTGCTAATTAATTTCTTTGGTACCCCCCCTTTTGATGCATGGAGACGCACATGCAGCAAAGTTACAGGGTATTTGCTGTAACTTGTTAGGTAGGACTGTGAGAGTGAATGGTTGTCTCTCTGTGTTGGCCCTGCGATGGACTAGCAATCCGTCCAGGGTGTACCCTGCCTCTCGCCCAAAGATGCTGGGATAGGCTCCAGCCACCACCCCCCCCCCCGCAACCCGAAAAGGAAAAGGAATGAATGTATATAGGGTGGACTGTAGTCCCGAGGCCCAGCTCAGCCACAGCTGAGCATCGGGAAAACACATTCCTTATTACTGTCACATTTCTGAAATGTGATATTGTCACACCATTATGTGGTGAGTGGTATCAGGTGTATCCTGCAGTGTGAAGTCATATGAACACTACATTTTTAAAGTCAGAGTCATTTAAATTGTTATGCTTCATGTCATTTGCAATGTCATTTGTTCTACTTAGCTTCAAAAAACGCTTGTCACTGAGAGGTCCTTCCCCCTGTGGTCCCTCCAGCCAGTGAGCCCATCCGGCCTGCTCCCAGCTCCCACAAAGATCAAATATCGGTGCCATCCTGCAAAGAAAAATTTGGGGAAAGCCTGACGGCTTCCCCGTCTGCACCTTCAGTATTTATATCAACAGGAGTGCAAATTTTATCACCTCATAAATTGATTTTACTAATGTTCCAGTGATCATCATTTTTTTTTTGTGTGTGTGTGTGTGTCCCCCTTAAATGTTTATCCCAGTCGTTTATTATAACGTGTAATGTTAAGAAACACAAGTGAATTATTGTTTTTTTAATTATTATTTTATTACATATTGCATATGTCACCAAGGAGAACATCAGTCCTGTGTCCTTTTTCCTTGTAAAGTGCACTGTTATGCTTCAGTCAAAGAAAAAAAGGAAAGTCAGTGATACGTCAAAAAATTGAATAAAAATAGCTCAATGTTTTTCATTTTCCAAAGAAAAAAAACTGGAGGGAATGAAAATATTGGCTTTAAAAATATGTAAATAGTTCATCACGTACGCAACATTAGAGTGAAAACCCATAAAGTTAGACTGAAAGAAAAAGTAAAATCCCAAAACTTTGCAAAAAAAAATACCCATATATAGATTGTTTTTGTTTTCTCTTCCCTTTTGCCAAGTTTTTACACACAAATCAGTAGCTACACAGCCTTTTCTATTTTTTTTCCCCCAAGTTCTCTCTGTCTGTTTCTTTCACCCAAGGACACACAGATAGATAAACATATGCACACACACAGACACAGACTTTTTTCCCCACACCGGAGCAGATTACACAGAGACAAACAAAACCAGACTGCAGTAACTTTTATCTAAAACTCACAAAATAAAATATTTCAACGGTCACGTTAACCCCTCCACTGTGTGCCTAAAGCCCATAGTAAGACCTCCTCCCCCGGCATCTTGCAATAGCTCACTGTAGCGGGGGAAGTCCCATGGACGATAATGCAGACCCGGTAAGGGCACGAATCTTCTGTGAAAAAAAACTTTTCCCTTCGGGGTTCACGTAGCCTCCCCACGAATGCTGAAGGTCCAAACCCTGGACCATAAGCAGAAGTGGTCACAAGAGGCACGAATCTGTCCCCAAAAATTTACTTCTCTGGGATCACGTGACACTCTTCCACACAGGAACGAGACCACAAATCTTTCCCTTTTTTTCTTTGCATGCAAACTTCCACTTCCAGCACCTCCACTACACTTACTTTGGTGTAGAGAGTGGCGGATTTCTAAGAGTCACCCCGGGTCTTGTGATATCAGTCACCGTTTGCAAAGGAAAACCTCATTCCTCCCTAGGGATTATTACGATATCTCTCACCGTGGATAAAATAACTCAGTACTCAAGCCGCTAGTTTCACTCCTTTCAGTATTTTGCAGTGTACTATCGGTCCGGGGAATCTCACTATCTTTTATCCATAAACAACAACATATGTACTTACATTCAAGCCGCCTAAAGGATTCTCAGATCCGTCACCCAGTCAGCTCCAGTGCCCCGGTCTGAAATGCCTTCACTGCAGTAACACTGAGCCCTTTTTTTTTTTTTTTTTCACTCAGCCTGGGAAGGTCTTTTTATCAGCTGTGCACTTGCTGAGATCAAGCAGAGGTGCCAGAAAGACAGAGATATGTGGATCTGCTGTTCGGACACCAAAATGTTAGAATAATTTTGAGCTTAAATTATTCAAAGTCAAATAATCAGGCAGAAAGTTGAATTTATGTACATTTATTACAAAATCACCCCATTGGCCACCTTGGGGAAGAGGTTACAAGGCATGATATTCAGACACACCTAAAATCTCTAAAGGATCCATTCTTCTAAGTCTGATATATTGTATGTAGGTAGGAGAAAGGAGAGGGAGGATGAGGATAAGGGAAGGGACAGAACGGGACAGTCCTGATAACTGAGCTTATCCAGGCAGACGTCAGACACTCTGGAGACATGGGTCATGAAGACATGAGATCCATAAAATTAACAGAATGTCCATGAAACACTAATCTACAAGATGAGGAGTTCCTGTATATTCCTGTGACCCGACACAGGACATGTCAAAGAGATTATAATAAATGGCGTAGATCATTCCTTACGTATGTACTGATCCTCAGTCTGAACTCACTGAAATTGCTCAGAGAAACAGGCCAAGAATATATAAACTTATCCTATATGGAATGCACATATAAACATTAAACATGGAATATGAAAGGTATGATACTTCTCAAATATAATAATACATTATTAATATCAATAGTATAGATAATATGGAATTTTTCTATCAGTTTCATTTAACTATTTACTGTTCTTTACTGTTATTGTGTAATTTGTTTATTGCAAAAACCTGAAAATTTTTAAATTTTGCCAATAAACCTAAAATGCAATGGGAATTGAATAACTTTGATTGCAACTGTGCATGGATGTCACAAATTCCAATGTATTTAATTTTTTTTTTTAGGGTCACTAAAAATGAATCACCAGACATCCAGATTGAGTCCCTGGGGTGAGGTTTATTATATTTTACCATGTTATTATCCTTTATGTTCAAACAACAATTATTTCTGTAATTGGTTTTTTTTTTGTTTTGTTTTTTCTTCTTTCCAGAGCCAAAGTGTAAGTATATATCCATTAATTTATAGGGTGTAATTAATGTTATATGGTGAATGTTAACAGTAGTCTTCTGAACTAATCATGCTACTTTGAACTCTGTCATCTGGCTGACCAGAAGTGTGGAGGTGACTGTGGAGGACTATGAGGCGTACTTCAAGAAGCAGAAAGCAGATTCCAACTGTGGTTTTGCAGAAGAATTTGAGGTAAATCTATAAAACAAACTGAGTTACAGATTTTCATACATTAATTAAACATGAAATTATTTTCTCATATATGTGTAAACTGGCATCAATACCCATTGAATATGGAATGCAGTGTTTAATCCTGAAGATACTACAATGGCAATAGTAAGGTCATGATGTAGAAAATGCCTGTTAACCAATAAACAACACATACCAGGGATGGGCAACTTTGGTGGTAGTGGGGGCCACACATTTTTTTCCTTACTTCCCAAGGGCCAGATTTACATATAAACCTTCAGAGGAATGGGGGGGGGGGGGTTACTTTCCTCAAAGTGAAAAGTTTCACAATTAAGACTGATACAAATGGACTTCCGGTTATGGCGGCCACCTAGAAGGACACGTATCACTCTGCTCTGCTCCTAGAGATAAAAATTCGGCAAATAACTCTCTCATTTGGAACAGAATTTTTCCCAGCGTTTGGGCGAGGATATGCCGGTGAAGCCTAAGGCTGGGAAATCAGGTGGGGGAAAAATTGAACCGCCGAAGCAGTCCAAATTAACGGACTTTCACGTCTGTGGCGCAGCAGGAAAAGCTGCGGATATGGCGGATGAAACTAACTAACTAACTAACTAACTAACTAACCTGCACTTATATAGCGCTTTTCTAGTCACAAAGACCACTCAAAGCGCTTTCATTAATACTAACCCTCTATTCTAAGGGCCTATAGGAAACAGATATCTAGGGACAATTTAGAACAGCCAATTAACCTAACATGCATGTTTTTGGCATGTGGGAGGAAACCGGAGAAAATCCCGGAGTAAACCCACGCAACACGGGGAGAACATGCAAACTCCACACAGATCACTGTTGGTCGGGGGCTGGGATCGAACCCACGATCCCACGATCCCCACAATCCCCCGGCCAAGGGTAAACTGTGCTGCCGCAGTGCAAACCACTGCGCCACCGTGCAGCCCGTGGTGCGGTAACTGCTGATGATGGCGGCACAGGTGCAGTGCTGGCTGCCATTAGCTCAATGAGAGCAGACTTTTCCGCTAAACTTGATGGGATTATGGCAGCGTTGGATGCAATGAGAAAGGAATTGGGTGACTGCGTGGAGCGAGTGACGCAGGTGGAGCTTCGTGTTTCTAGTGCAGAGGATGATGTCGGCGGACTTCAATTAAAGGTGCGCACTTTGGAAAAAAAAATAAATGTCTGGAAGATAATGTCCTGGACTTGGCGTCCCGGTCGAGACGGAACAACCTGAGGCTGGTGGGTCTACCGGAGGGAGCCGAAGGTCGGGATTCATGCTCCTTTTTGGAGGGGTGGATCCCGGAGGCGCTGAACAACGCGGAGCTAAATTCATCAGTCGTCTTGGAAAGTGCCCACCGAATTGGCCCACCGAGAGATAACAAGGCAGCACCGAGGACGCTAATTATGAAGTTCCTCAGCTACAGAGACAGGATGACGATCTCCAACGCGGTGCGGGCCAAAGGTGAAATTAAATACCAAGATCAACAGGTGCGGTTCTACCCAGATTTGGCCTCAGGAATCCAACAATTAAGGAAGCAGTTTGACCCCATCCATAAAGAACTGCGCAACCTTGGGATTCGTCATGGAGTGATTTACCCTGCAAGACTTCTGGTCACATATGAGGGCAGAACACACATCTTCAAGACCCCTGAGGAGGCGCAGGAGCTCATCAAGAAGATCCAGGAAGAGACTGGTGGGAGCTAAGCATGAACAGAATATAGGGTAGAATATTTAAGCATTTACATAGGCATTTAACTGATTTGAAGCATATAGCAAGTTTACAAAATATAGATTGTATTACATATTAAAAAAAAAAACTAAGTTGTACAAAATTGCTATAAAATTTTGGAGTTAAATTGGAAAATTACAGAAGAGAGTTAATGTTACGTTATTAAAAGCAGTAGAGTTAGGGTGATTGGGAGGATGAAGAAGGAGTGGCTTTGGCTGATCCTCGTGGGTGTGGAGTGGTCGATGGCTATAGCGGGAGACGGAATTTTTTTTTTGATTTTGGGGGGTTTACCACGAAGGTGGGAAGGGGGAATTTGTTTGTGTGTAGTTTGTAGGATGAATGTTCAACCACTCATGTTTTTGCTTCTCTGTATGAGCATGTTTATATTGCGAGGTAATCCTAAACCCCCTATTGATCATAGACCAAAGCGTTAATCTTAATTTAACTTCATGGAATTGCAGAGGTCTACAAAATTTAAAAAAACTTCAACAAGTTATGAATAAAATAAAAGACATAGGTTCAAAAATTGTGTTTTTACAAGAAACCCATCTAATAGAGGAGGATGTAAAAAGAATTAGGAGAAGATGGCAAGGAAGTGTGTTCACCTCACATTTTCATCCCGAGCCAGGGGAGTTATGACTCTCATACATAAATCAGTCCCATTTCAAGTGAAAAATGTAATTGGAGACAAATTTGGAAGATATCTAATTATTCAAGGATCTTTGCTATTAGAAAACATAAATCTGGTGAACTTATATGGTCCCAACATAAATGATCAAAAGTTCTTTGCTAATTTATTTCTTATCTTATCATCACTTACAGGGCAACATATAATAGCAGGGGATTTTAATTGTACATTGAATCCCGGTATAGACAGATCAACAGGACTGGACTGTACACATAATGGATGCAGGATGATCATTAAGCATTCTATGAAAGAATTGAGATTGCTGGATATATGGAGAGAAATGAAACCACAAGTTAAAGCCTACTCTTGTTATTCTAATACCTACAAGTCATTCTCACGTATTGACTATTTTTTGATCTCCACAGAATTAAGGTCCAAGATTCAAAACTGCTTTTATGATAATATTGTGATCTCTGATCATGCACCCTGTTGTCTCATATATGTAGATAAGAAATTGACAAAGGAGCCAGGTAGGTGGCAATTTCAGCATAAATGGCTTCAGGATGAGGAATTTGTTAAGTACATAGAAAAACAGATAGATGAGTTCTTCGATATTAATACTACACAAACATCAGCATGTATAAAGTGGGAGGCTTTCAAAGCTTTTATTAGGGGGCATATTATTAGTTATACAGGTTCAAAATCTAAGAAGACTCGAGAGGAGAGAGTCCAATTGGAACACAAATTAAAAATTCTTCAAGAAAAAGTGTATGCAGGAAGTGACCCAAAGTTAGAGAACGAATTAATAATTCTGAGAGCTGAATATGACAAAAAATCAGCGAATAGAGCTGCCTCGAGTCTTCTAAGATTGAAGCAATCTTTTTATGAACAAGGTGAAAAATCAGGAAAATTATTGGCATGGCAGATTAAACAATTAGAATCTAAAACACCAATTACCAGTATTATAAGTAATGGACAGATAGTTGTAGATCCTTTAGAAATTAATAGAGCCTTTAGAGATTATTATGAAAAATTATATGATACAAAAAATGAAACTGACTTAACAAAACTAAATGGGTTTTTGGACAGACTATCTATACCGTGTATTCCAAATGAAAACAGGGAGATACTGGAGTCTAAAATTAGTCAAGAAGAAGTTGGGCTAGCCATTAATAATATGAAATCAGGAAAAAGTGCAGGACCAGATGGTCTTCCAGTTGACCTCTATAAAAAATTTAAGAATAAATTAATAAAACCTTTTTTGGAAATGGTTTTAGAAGCATTTCAAAATAGTAATTTACCATCATACATGAATAATGCTTTAATTATACTGTTGCCAAAACCAGGTAAACCCTCTAATAAATGTGAAAATATGCTGACCTTAAAATAATCTGTAAAATTTTAGCCAGACGAATACAAGAAATATTACCAAATATTATTAACCAAGATCAGAATGGCTTTATAAAGGGAAGACAAGGCTTCCATAATGTAAGAAGATTATTCAATATTATTTACTCTAATAAAGAAGCACCGGATACAGCTCTCCTATTATTGGACGCCGAAAAGGCCTTTGATAGGGTCGAATGGCCCTTTCTTTTTGAAGTCTTACAAAGGTTTGGATTTGGAAATAATTTCATAAAATGGGTTCAGATAATATATAATAATGCTACAGCAGAAATCCTAACAAACAGCAATATCTCAAAATCAATAAAAATCAATAGAGGATGTCGACAGGGCTGTCCACTTTCGCCTTTGCTGTTTACTATGGCAATTGAACCTTTAGCGATGGCAGTACGTTTACATCCGCAAATATATGGAATTAAGGTTGGACCAACAGAACATAAAATCTCCCTGTATGCCGATGACATAATTTTGTTTATGTCGAATCTTAAAAAATCAATTCCGACCTTGTTGAATTTAATAAAGAATTTTGGGGAAATATCAGGATATAAAATAAATAAAACTAAATCTTCAATATTAATGCTAAATGAGTCCCAGAGAAAGCACCCAGCTTCTGAGGTAAATCAATTCAATGTTGTAAATCAGTTTAAATATTTAGGAATTCAAATTGTGCCCAAGCTGGAATCAGTCGCCAGTGCCAACTACGAAGCCTTAATGACAGACATTAATGAGTTAATTCAGAGATGGATGTCACTACCAATGCCGATGATTGGGAGAATTAATATACTTAAAAGTAATATCTTACCCAAAATACTTTATTTATTTCAATACATTCCTTTACCACCACCTTCAGATCTATTCTCAAGAATTAAAAAAAAGTTAGTGGAGTTTATATGGAACAATAGGAAGGCTAGATTACGTCTGTCCTTACTATATTTACCATTTGATCGTGGAGGTCTGAAATGTCCAAACTTTATGTTGTATTACTGGTCAGCACAACTGAGGTCTATGACATATTATTTTTCATCAAATGATCTCCCTCACTGGACTGAAATGGAATCATACAATTTACCTTTACCTCTTCCCATATTCATATACTCAGACTCGGCAAAAAAATTACAGAAACAAGTTAAAAATCCATTTGTAAAACATATGATCAAAATATGGTGTGAAACTAAAAAATATTTAAAAGAACCACACTTACTGTCACAATTTAGTCCAATATGGGGTAATCAATATTTTAAACCAGGGAGAGCGGATGCTGTATTTAAAGTATGGAATTTAAAAGGGATCCAAAAAATTCAAGATTTATATTTGTCATGTTCAGATAACATAATGTGTTTTGAAGAGCTGAGGATCAAATTTAATCTTAATAGAACACATTTTTTTAAATATCTTCAGATTAGGAACTTTATTCAATCAAATCAAAACAATGCTCTCACTCGACCTATTTATTCATCCTTGGAAAAAATCTTGACGAAAGATAGTAAGAGAAAGGGTATTATTTCAGAGTTTTATAACTCATTGACATTATCTTCAAGTGAAAACTCACAGAAAAGACTGAATTATTGGAAAGAAGACCTGCAAACTGAAATCTCAGAGGAACAATGGGAATTGGCTTGTACAGAAGCTCAAACCAAATCAATAAATGTACGTCTAAAATTGATACATTTTAAATGGTTAATGCGGATGTATGTTACACCGGTGGAATTAAATAGATATCACAAAAACATACCAGATACATGCACAAAATGTATGGAAAGTAAAGGAACCTTATTTCATTGTTTATGGGAATGCAGGAAAATTAGAATGTTTTGGGAAGAGGTGAGGGGAACAATTGAAAAAATAATTTCAAAACAAATCATATTGAATCCTAAATTGTTTTTGTTGGGTCTGCATCCAGAAAAGCACAACTTTAATAAAAGTGAAAGAGCATTCATAGACCTCAGTTTGCTTAACGCCAAAAAATGTATTGCACTATTGTGGAAAAAGACTCATAGACCAGATGTGACTCTATGGTTAAGACAGATGTTAACAAACCTTCCACTAGAAAGAATAACATACATACTGAAATCAAAGGAAACTGTGTTTGAGAATATATGGAGACCTTTTATTGATTATGTAAAGAATTTAAACATAACTTTTGAAGAAGAAGGTGAATGATGTGTGTGGACCTTATAAATTCCAAACTGGTGAATGTATAATATGTATACTTATGTAATGGATTGCCTAGACTAAACAGAGGAGCATTGTTGAAGACCTGTTCCTGTTAGTGGTTGTTGGTGTGTTTTAGTACATTTTTTTTTATTACTTTAGTGTTAGTGTTTGATTGTTTGTGTTATGTTTGTAAAAAAGGTTCAATAAAAATATTGTGGAAAAAAAAAGACTGATACAAATGAAAATAAAAGCTGCTCAATGTGTTATCATATTGGAATTAGAATTACCACTGGTATAAATATATATGTAAACAAAAACATCAGCATATTAAAATGACCACATAGTTTTTTCTGAGCTTTTATTGCTGACATGGGATTGCAAAACAGTGTCAGTGCTTCAGCCGCACTCAAGAGGTTGGTATGGCTTCAGTTGGGCACCAGATGTCACTGTTTTTTTGTTTGTTTGTTTGTTGTTTTATGATGATGCATTTCTGCGGCTTAGCAGCAGTCCTTGCTGGTCAGCATAACGCTGGCAAGAAGCACGAGGAAGGCATGTACTTAGCATTTAAACCTCTGTCTGTCTTCATTTAGAGTAGCAGGGAGGAATGTCCGCTTATGGCCTGATGTGCTAGACAGGGTTTTTTCCAGAGCTGCACTGTGGTGATTTGTACTCTGGCGAGTTTTGTGTCTCGCTACTGGTGGTGAGGGCAGCATATTGTTAAGCAGGGCAGGTGTCTTTTTATGGTACATCCTGTGAAGGAGAGTCAGGGCACCCACGTTATGATGGTGGTCTAGTGGTTGGATACCTTTTTCATGGCTGCCATGGGGGAGGTTGATGATCTTGTTGGCTCTTTTCTGGATGGCAGCAATCGAGTGAGGCATGTTGTTGATGCACCCATCTAAACGGATGATGCATATTCCATCTTGGACCGAACCATGCTCTTATAGATTGTTGCTCTCTGAGGGGGATCCAGGTACCTGGATACTTTTCTCAGAAGGCCCAGGCTTTTGCCTGCTTTCGTAGCCATCTTGGTAACGTGATGGGACCAGGAGAGGTCTTTTCAGATAGTTATCCCAAGCAACTCCACTTTGTCAACCCTTAATAGGATGGAGTCCATGAAGGACAGTGGTGGATGACTGTTGCTGGCATCTTTTAACTGGGAGATTGTGATGGAGTTGTACTTCGCAGCACCAAAGAGAACGTTCCACTTCTTCGCCCAGGTGTCTATTTCTTCAAGATCATCATTTAGAGAGTTGGCTTTGTCACTGTCTGCTGTTAGTTAGACTGAAGCCTCAAAGCTTTGAATCTTTTTCAGCACAATCAAAAGGAAAGCCTCAGAACTTCATTGAAGCTTCTACTGCCCATCACGACTGAGAAGCATTTACTGTTGTTTAAAAGCAGCCTACTTTGTACATTTAATGCTGTTTACAGCCTGTTCATGCTAACTTTACTCCTACTCTGATCACCAGCTCTATTCTTTGAGGTCTTAGCATGGAACACATACCGTACAACACGGACTCTGGTGCACACCACTCCCTCACTCTCGTGCATGCTCACTCGGCCACTTGCACAGAGTGGCACCTAGATTTCAATTAGCGCTCCCTCTGCTGGTGGACACTATAATTTCATTTAAGAATGCAATTTCAAATACGGTAAAACTTAATAGAAATAAATAATTGACTATTGGCAATGGACTGGTGGGCCATCCTGAATGAGGGTGGGGACCACATGCACCCCGTGGGTCGCCAGTTGCCCATACCTGATGTAGACTCATGAAATGGAAAATGATTACAGTTTAATAACATGGCCAAGGGTTGCTGAGGCCATGACTACAATGTGCTCAAAGTTATGATGGGATGCAGTACAGAAAAATCCAAAGCTGGCCGTTGCTCTCCAATATTAGGTCAAAAGGGCACCAAAGGTCAGCGCTTATCCACTGGTCATTTGAATTCATCAAGGTTCACCTGACATCATGTGAGACATCCCAGCAAGTCCTATAGAGCAGAAAAGTGTCAGTGCTTGACCATTGGTCAGTGAAGTCTTTCAAGGTTTGTCTGACATAATTTTGGGACATCCCAGCAGGTTCCTCACAGAAGAAAACAAATATGACCTTTGACCCCAGTCAAGAGTTCATCCAAGGTTAAGAGTCAACTACATTACACCTGCTGACCAACTTGGGCAGCTCCCTGAACTTAGGTGGGCCCAAACAAATATATAGCTAATATATAGCCAAATGTTCTTTGTCGGGCCCTGGGCCCCTGCTGGCGCTCCTCACAGCCTGCTTGCATGCCTCGTTTTCTTCACATATGGTGAATTATCCTTTAGACCTAAGCAATCACGGCAACTTTATAGTATAATTTTTTAAGCATTAAATCTTCAGTATTGTTAAATTATTTTTCAGTATAATCATTCTGAGTCAAAAAATCAGGCAGAATATTTAAATGTAAATGAATTTATTCCACATGGCCAATGAGGGAGAAGCAATACATACAGTAACCCCAAGTCTACATGCACACACACCTCTGAATCTAGCGCTCCTTGCACAGCCTTTTTAAGTGAGATGTTATCAACAGTAGCAAATGTTCTCGGCAGTTTGTTCATTTTATTTGGTCACAGCGGGCATTTATTATCTGTCTCCTTGAGCCATTCTGTCTCCAGGAGTGTTACCCCACAGGAAAAATTTACAACATGAGCCCAAATATGCAGCTGTATCAACACTTTGTAACTCAGTCACCCAGAACTTCTGAGACCCAAGGCCAAAATGAGATTAAACAATAATGAGCAATATAATGAACACAATATGATACATATAAATAATTTCACAATTAGAGCATCAATATGGAATTATTCTTTCTAGTATTGTGTTTTTTCTAGTCAAATTTGTTGCTTTTCACTTCCTTGTTTTGTACATGGAGCGCTCTGGTGACTGGTCATGATGCTGCGTACTATCCAATACGGAGTTGATCTGAAATGCCGCCTACACTTCCAGAAGCCAGGGCATGAGGAGACAGAGCGGTGACTAAGCTTTTATTGATAAAAATTACATATTTTGACTGAACAACTCTTGGGGAGGCACACCCTTGTAATCTCACCAAAGCACTTATATGTGACAACTGGTTTGAGAGATATGTGAGGAACAGATACACACACGAGATTCTTTGCATTTATAGATAGTACCTTGTCTGGTCAGGCATTGGTTTGCTTGCTACCGGATAACCATGAAAGCTGGTACTACCTGTCTCATGGGTCGGGCCGTCTGAGACTCAACCAGCAACCTCGCCCTTCTGAGGGTGTGGAGGGTGAAACTGGGCATCCTGGCAGAACTAAAAATATCTGTCACAGGTCTGTGGTGGACCACTCCCAGTTACACGGGGTGAGACTGGACATCCTGGCAGATAAACAACACATCTGTCGCAAGGTCTGTGGTGGACTTTTGCCAGTCAGTGCATTGTGACATGTACTACACAAAGAGCAGAGATAAACAAACCTATCATCTGGTCAGTCACTGCAACAGATACTGGAGTCAGTTTGTCTTGGCCTGTCCTTGCCACTGATAACACCTCTATCTGCCAAGAATGTGCTGCTAGTCCAGCAAAAACTAGCGGTACTCAAATACTTTGCAAGTAGTTTCATGAAATGTTCAGTCAGAAAGCAACTCATACCAGCTTGGACGTCGTCTGGGTTAACATGGTCCGCGCTGATCTGTTCTCAGTCTGACAGGCAGCAAAAAGTATGTTAGGAGCAGGAAGAGAGAAGAAGAGGAAAACAACAGCCTTGTGTGTAGCAGAATGAAATGTATGCACTCTGATGGACAGATCAATATCACAGCACCCAGAAAGACAGACAGCGCTTGTGGCCCTGGAAATGAACAGGTTCAGTGTAGACATAGCTGCACCTAATGAAACAAGATTGCCTGGATATGACAGTCATGTTACATCTTCTTTTGGAGTGGGAAATTAACTCAAGAAAGGAGAGAAGCAGGAGTAGGCTTTGCAGTTAGAAAGGAGATAGCAGCAATGCTTGATGAGGAACCGTTGCCAATCAATGACAGGATATTGACTATGAGACTCCCACTACAGTGGAAGATGTATGCCACACTCATCAGCATGTATGCCCCAACAGTGACCAACACAGAGGAGGTGAAGGAAGAGTTCTACAGTGATTTACATGAGACTATCAGGCATGTACCATCTGATGGCAGGCTGATACTCATTGGAGATTTTAATGCTAAAGTTGGTTCGGACACTGAAAAATGGAAAGGAGTGCTTGGCAGTCATGGAGTAGGCAAGTGCAATGCTAATGGAGAACTTCTACTTGCACTATGTTCAGAATACAACCTTGTGATAACCAACACCCTATTTAAGCACAAGGACACACATAAGAAGACATGGATGCACCCAAGATCCAATCACTGGCACCTTTTAGACTACATCATAGTAAGGCAGAGAGACATAAGGGATGTATTAGACACGAGAGCAATGAGAGGTGCGGAGTGTGG
This sequence comes from Pholidichthys leucotaenia, assembly GCA_020510985.1. Taxonomy (NCBI): domain Eukaryota; kingdom Metazoa; phylum Chordata; class Actinopteri; order Cichliformes; family Pholidichthyidae; genus Pholidichthys; species Pholidichthys leucotaenia. Next base: position 138,936,340 of record CM035840.1, on the reverse strand, counting down.
TACTGATCATGTTATGCTGAGATCTAGATTAAGGATTTGCAGATGAAAACAGCACTGCAGTATGGGTGCGAAGCCACCACGGAAGCTAAACACTAGTGCACTGAAAGGCCAAAAGAAGCAGGAAGAACTTACACAGGAAATGGATGAAAACTTGAAAGACTGGGACAGCAACAACTCAGAGAATGACATAGAAGAGAAATGGGCAACACTGAAGGAGACGGTGTACCAGACCGCGAGTGATGTTTTAGGCCACGCTGAGAGGAAACATCATGATTGGTTTGAGCATGATGAACATCTGAAGAAACTACTAGAAGCGAGGAATACAGCTAGGCAGGAAAATCTACAGTTTAACACAAGGTCGAAGAAGAAATACTCAAAGGCTCAGAGTGAGCTACAGAAGTACACAAGAGAGATGAAGTCCAACGGATGGGATGAAAAAGCAGAGGAACTTTAAACTGCAGCAGACGGGAAGGACATGAAAACATTCTTCACAGGTTTGAGAGAAATCTACGGTCCTAAACCAAGAGGATTGATCCAATTAAAGGCTACAGACAGTGAAACGGTTTTGCAGGAGAAAGATAAGATCCTGAACAGATTTGCAGACGACTTTGACCAGCTACTAAACAACCTTGGAGCTCTAGCTGAAGAGGCTAAAGAAGCTCTAGTGCAGAGACCAGTTATATGAAGTCTGGATGAACCACCAAATCTTGATGAACTAATGGCAGCTATCAGGACAACACAGAATGGTAAAGCTCCAGGAAGGGATGGAATTCCAGCAGAAGTGTGGAAATTTGGTGGTGTTCAGCTGACCAACTGCCTGCACAAGCTCATCCAAGAGATATGGAATGCCCAGAAAGTACCTCAAGACTGGAAGGATGCAAGTATTGTACCTTTGTTCAAGAAAGGTGACAGGAAAGATTGTGGAAATTACAGAAGTATATCACTGCTAGCCACTGTTGGTAAGATTCTCTCACATGTACTACTGAACAGACTCAATGAACACATCTCGCAGAATGTACTACCGGAAACCCAGTGTGGCTTTAGAAGTGGAAGAAGCACAATGGATATGATTTTCTGCTTGAAACGGGTTCAAGAAAAATGTATCAAATAGAACATGCTGCTTTATGTAGTCTTCATTGACTTCAGTAAAGCCTTCAATACTGTATCGCAACAAGGACTTTGGCAGGTACTCAAGAAATATGGCTGTACAGAGAAGTTTATCAACCTGATTGAGGCACTCTATACAGGTATGCAAGCAAACATGGCAATGAGTGGTTCACTGTCTAAAGACTTTTCAGTAAGCAACAGGATGAAACAAGGGTGTGTGCTGGAGCCTACACTCTTCTCACTATATCTGTCAGCCATGCTTGAGGTGGCCTTCAAAGACACTTCAGAAGGAGTATACATTCAAACAAGGAAAGAAGCAGACTTGTTCAATGTGGCACAGTTTAAAGCCAAGAGTAAGACATCGATAAAGGTAGTAAGAGAAATGCTCTTTGCCAATAACAGTGCTCTAGTTGCACACAGTGCAGAAGATATGCAATCTTTAGTGGAGAAATATGCAAGAGCAGCTAGCCAATTCAGCATCAAATTCAACATCAAGAAGACAGAGTGCCTTTATCAGTCACTAAAGTTCCAGTTATCAACATCACTACCAGAAGAGATCAGCATTGGTACAGAGCCGCTAGTCAAGTGTAAGACTTTCAAGTATCTTGGGAGTACTGTTTCAGAGAATGCTAGGCTAGAGGATGAACTATCTCTCAGAATGGGAAGAGCTACTGCTGTGTTTGGAAACTGGAGGGAAAGACTGTGAAACAATTGACATGTGTCTATCCGTTGTCATGGATGGCCCTCGCGGGCCATTAATGAGACGCTATAGGCAGCCAATGAGTTTGCATATTTATTAACAAAACTACAAATGACAAAATAATCAGCCACGTGGGGCAAAAACACATACATAAGCTAAGGCTCAAGACAATAGGCTAAGATACCAGACAGGAGACTCTGAGGAGGAATAAGATAAGATAAGATAAGCCTTTATTAGTCCCACAATGGAGAAATTCCAGGATTGCAACAGCACAGGGATAGCAACACTCAGAGCAGCAATCAAGAAGACAAGAAAAACAAGAAAACAAGAGCAGCGAATATACATATGTACTGTACATATAAATATATAAACACAATGCGGAGCATTGTAGCTAGATGGAATAAATATATAAATATATATACATACAGTGCAGAGCATTGTAGCTAGATGGAATAAACAGCATAACCGTCTACTTAGTTATCCTACATAGTATGAATATGTACCCATACATATTGTCACCCTCCGTAGCGACCGATATTGTCCTAGTTGTATACTGGAGGGGACCATTGTGCAAGTCTATTGCGTCTTTTGCATTCAATACTATTAGGTCGTAACGTTTTTGCTATCTCTGCGAGCAGCCCTGCTTAGGTCATACAGTCTGGCAGCCGTAGGTAGGAAGGACCTGCGAAACCTCTCGGTCGCGCACCTAGGATGGTGTAGTCTACTGCTAAATGAGCTCCTCAGTGCGTTCAGTATGTCCTGCATAGGATGGGACTCGGACTCTAGCAGAGATGACAGTTTAGCCACCGTCCTTCTCTCTCCTATCTCCTCCACTGGGTCAAGGCATTGCCCCAGGACAGAGCTAGCTTTCTTGATTAGTTTGTTCAGTCTCTTCCTATCGGCTGCTGTAATGCCGTTGCCCCAGCAGACCACACCAAAAGTAATGGCTGATGCCACCACCGTATCATAGAATGTCTTCAGCAGTGCCCCTTGTACACCAAAAGACCTGAGTCTCCTCAGTAGGAACAGCCTGCGCTGTCCCTTCTTGTAGAGTGCGTCGGTATTGTGTGACCAGTCTAGTTTATTGTTCAGATGAACACCCAGGTACTTGTAAGATGTCACCATCTCAATGTCTGTTCCCTGTATGTTTACTGGTGCTGTGAGGGGTTGTCCTTGCCTGCAGCAGTCCACCACCAGCTCCTTAGTTTTCCTCGCGTTGATCTGGAGGCAGTTCCGATGGCACCAGTCCACGAAGTCCTGGATAAGTCCTCTGTACTCAGCTTCATCTCTGTTGGAGATGAGGCCGACGATCGCAGAGTTGTCAGAGAACTTCTGTAGATGGCAGTGTGTTGTGTTGTGTGAGAAGTCCGCAGTATAAAGAGTGAACAGGAAGGGAGCCAAAACCGTTCCCTGGGGGGCCCCCATGCTACCGATGATCATGTCGGACACACAGTCCCGGGTTCTCACAAACTGTGGCCGGTTAGTGAGGTAGTCCAGGATCCATGATGACAGGTGCTGGTCCACCCCTGCGCACAGCAGCTTGTCCTTCAGGATCATCAATTGGATGGTGTTTAAAGCACTGGAGAAGTCAAAGAACATGATCCTCACCACATTCCCGGGCTTCTCCAGGTGGGACAGAGAACGGTGAAGGAGGAAGATCACCGCATCCTCCACCCCAATGCCATACTGGTAGGCAAACTGGAGTGGATCCATTGCTGGTCCCACCAGGGGGCCGAGGTGAGCAAGGAGCAGTCTCTCCAGGGTCTTCATCATGTGGGACATCAGGGCCACTGATCTGTAGCTGTTCAGGTTTTTGGGGTGGGAAGTCTTTGATACAGGTACCACACAAGATGTTTTCCACAACTGTGGTACCCTCCCCAGCTTCAGGCTCAGGTTGATGATGAGCAACACAATCCCACACAGCTGGTCTGCACAGGACTTGAGGAGCTTTGCGCTGATGCCGTCCGGTCCCAACGCCTTCCTCGCCTTGATCTTCCTCAGCTCCGTCCTCACCTGGGTCTTAGTGAGGGTCATGTTGGTGGGCTGTGTGTTGGGAGTGGGGGGGTGTTGGTGGAGTGGGGTGTGGGCAGCAGGACTCGATGTCTTTAGAGGCAGCAGTAGTTGTTGTGCAGTCCGGGGGGAGGGCGGTTGGTCAAACCTATTAAAAAACAGGTTCAGATTGTTCGCCCACTCCCTGCCCCCTGTGGCCTGGGGGGAGGTATTCTGGAGCCCAGAGATTGTTTTAAGGTTTCTCCAGACCCCACTGATGTTGCTCTGTTGCAGCTTGTCCTCCATCTTCTTCATGAAGCTGTCCTTGCCTTCTCTGATCTTCCTCCTCAGCTCCCTCTGTACGGACTTCAGCATCTCCCTGTTCCCCAACCTGAAGATCCTCTTCTTCTCTCTCAGAAGTTTTTTTTATCTCAGGGTTGATCCAGGGTTTGTTGTTCGAGCAACACCGTATGGTCTTGGTGGGTACGGTGTTGTCCACACAGAAGCTGATGTAGTCCGTGATGGTGTGAGTGAGGCCATCGATGTCCTCACCATGTGGATCGCAGAGCTGCTCCCAGGCAGTGGTTTCAAAACAGTCCTTTAGAGCGTCCATTGCCTCCTCAGACCATAACTTCACTGTGCGCATGACCAGAGGTTGTCTGTGCCCTAGGGGTTTGTACACCGGCAGGAGATGAACCAAGTTGTGATCCGATCTCCCGAGTGGGGGGGAGTGGTGATGAGGTGTACGCCTCCTTAGTGTTTGCGTAGAATAAGTCCAGTGTTTTATTGTCTCTAGTGTGGCATGTGACATACTGGGTGAATGTGGGTAGAATGGGAGACAGTGAAATATGGTTGAAATCGCCTTCGATGAGATGAGATGATGAGATGAGATGAGATTCAACATTATTGTCATTACAACATGTATGAATACAAGGTAACGAAACGTGACTTGGCATTTGGGCACGCTCTGCAGAGTGCATCCAAGGCCGGGGCAGCCGCTAGGCGCCAGTCATAAAGAAGAAAGGAAAAAAAAGAAAAGAGAGAGGATATAACACAATAGGCGAGAGAAAAAAACATGTTTTATCAAATTGACGCTTAATGAGTAAGCGAAATTTTGATTGCAGGCAAAAAAAAACCTCAATGCATATTTAGCAGACATTTAGTAGACAAATCACACAGCAGAGGGAGGGAGAGCAGTGTGTGTATATCAGTGTGATGATGATGTCAGTGTGTGTGTGCAGTGTTGAGTGTATCAGTTACTGGAGTACAACAAATAGTCTCCTAGGCAACGATAGATGTTATAGTTCATGAACGCTGTCCCTGAAGAGTTCTGTTTATCGCACAGCAGCGGTGTTTGGGTTAGCAGAGCCAGCTGACACATCCGCTTATCTCAACTCTGGAGGAGTGAGTTATCCAGGGGTGCCGATTCAAGGCCGAATCTGCACAGATAGAGTATAGGATTTCCCTGTTCCCATATTCTGAGCTTACAATTCAAATTAACATTCACTGGCTTTAAATTCATATCATTCCCTGGAGAGCACGAAGCGACTCCAGATGTTTCCCCTTCTAAACACAGATGAACATGTCCGGTAGAGTCCATCTCTCTACAGTGCATGCAGATGGTAAATTCCATGTTGGTCATTTGCCGCTATTTCGTGCACTCCCCATCTGGTCGAATTATTGAGAAGCAGCTCCGCCGGGTCCGCATTTTGATTAGCTCTTCCAGTTAAATTTTCGATACACCAGGAGAACTCCAAAGCCCAATCAGCAGAAATCCTGTGATCGTAAAGCCAAAACAGGTAGATGTTTTTCTACATCTTCAGTTGAATCACACAGACACGAGTTCCAATCCATGGGTCTCTCCACATTTGGGCTCCCCCGGGCCCAATTTTCTGTTTGAAAAGGTGGTGTCAGTTGCGTTTAAAGCCCAGCTTATATCCATTTTCCGTATTTTCCATTTGGGTTGAGATCAGCAAGATGGTGAGACGGCACAGACACTCACTCAGACGCAGCAAGCTGGGATTAGGTCAGGAAGGCAGAATAGGAGGAGGGAGGAAAAATGTGACTGCTCTCTCTGAAGGCAGCAGGAAGATATGTGTGTGTGTGCAGTGTTGAGTGTATCAGTTATGAGGAGAAGAGCATCTGGGTGTTCTGTCTGCAGCCTACCAGTTACTGAGTGGATGACGTCACGCGCTGTCCCAGCGTTCGCCGTCGGATTTGGATAAATAACAATGCAGATCATGTGTGAGTATTCCCTCGGGAGATATGTAGGCCGCATGCTAACAGCTAGCAACTCCATGTCTTTGTTGTAGTGTTGTTGTTTAACCGTGATATGTCCCGGTCTGCACCAGTTGTTATTGACATACATCATCACTCCTCCGCCCCTTGCCTTCCCACTGTCTGGTGTTCGGTCTGCCCATATTGCGTAGAAACCCTCCAGTTCAATGTTAGCATTTGTTGCTAGTTCTGTTAGCCACGTCTCCGTGAATAGCATCAGGCTACACTCTCTGTATATGCTCTCGTAGCGGGAGATAGCCGCTAGCTCATCTGTTTTGCTGAGTAGCGATCATACATTCCCCATAATAACAGATGGGAGGGCGGGTCTGTACCTTATATTCCTCGCCCACCGTCTTATTCTAGCACGACATCCATGCCATTTCCATCTTATTTCTCCCGGTATGTCGAGTTTTTGCGTTAGCATCGTCGGCCGGTTAAGTGTTAACAGCTGGTCCCTATTGTACTGCCTCCTACAAGAAACAGTAGTAGTAGTAGAGTGGATCCGTCCGCTGGCTCAGGAGACATTTGGGCGATCTACGTGTCTGTGATGGATCAAGGTGTCGCCGAAACAGAAAGATTAGCAAGAGAGCCAGATAGTAAATAGAAATAGGAAGAAATTGATCCGCTGTTGCAAAAAGGCAGCCTACTCGTGTGGCGCCGGAAGTAAGTTTACATAACACTTACAGAGCACGATGAGTCAAAAGGGAAGCTGGAGCTGGGGTTAGGGACTCCAGCTGAACGTTGTATGGAACAAACGTTATGCGAGGTCGCAGCCCGGAGTAACCTCAGCTGCTCCCTTAAATAAGGCACTTAGATTAATCAGGAAATGAGAATGTAGTCAAAGGAATGTGATCCAGCTGTCACGGCGCAGCTCGGCTCTGACAGCCGGAAGTCCCACCGTGATGCTGTCACAATAAAAGCCCTTGAAGGCCATATGACAACAGAATGGGGAAAATACCAGACAGCCCGAGTGCGGACAGAATCAGCGCTCAGTCCATGATATCCGTGCGAAATGCAAAGTGTACTGAGTGACAGTACTGGCAACTCTATTGTACGGTGCTGAAACTTGGACTGTCTACAGGGTGCAGGTAAAGAAACTCCACGCGTACATGATGAGACACCTTCAAGCCATAATGAATATCTCATGGAAAGACAAGATAACCAACATAGAAGTGCTGAAACAAGCTGGTCTACCATCAGTGGAGGACATGCTAATATAGATGAACCCGAGATGGCTCGGATATATTGAGAGGATGCCTCCCTCGGCAGTTACTCTACTCACAGTTATGCGAGGGCAAACACAATCAGGGTAAACCAAGGTTCATATTTAAAGACACTGTAAAAAAAAAACCTGAAGAAGTTGGATATAGACAGGAGTTCCTGGCAGCGGAAGGCGAAGGACGGAGCTGCGTGGAGGAATCTGATCAGACCTAAATGAAACAGTCATTGTCGCCCCTGACAGACTGTTATGATGCTGATACAGCTATATACAGTATATAGCCAAAACATGTAGTATATATGTATATATATATACATACCTTTGACCTTTCACGTGGTCAAGCGGTCAGCCAGGGTCAAGTGTCAAGCACACCACACCGAATGACCCGGCCGCATACCCCCTGGGGTATATGAGGGTCCCAAAGACTAAACAGCTTTATTGGACCTTTTGACCGCTTGACATGGTCAGGAGGTCAGAAAGTCAATTTCTAACAAACCCCTCAGGTTATGAGGGATTGTTTCATGTAAAAAAATAGAAATGACCTTTTGACTCCCAAAAATAGGTCAAGAGGTCACAAGAGATGAATGCTTGACCACTAGTCAGTTGATTCATTTAAGGTTCACCTTACATCATTTTGGGATGTCATGGCATGTCCCACATAGCAGAAAACTGAATTTGACCCAGTGAAGCGGTCATCCAAGGTCAAGGGTTAACCATACCACACCTACTGACCAATCTCGGCACCTCCCAAAGCTCAGCTGGGCTGCAATGAATAAATAGTTTATGTTGACCTTTAACCTTTTTTCTGGTCAAGCAGTCAGTGAGACCATGTCAAGCGCACTCTTCAGGTATCGTGGCATCACCATCCATGCCGGATCGCCTCTGAGTCCATAGAGGACAAAGTTTTGTTGCTTATGTTGACCTTTGACCTTTCACATGGTCAAGTGGTCAAGACCATGGCTAAGACACTCCAGGTATTCCAGTGTCACCGTGCAAGAGATGAGACCTAGCAGTTATGTTGCCTCCCAATCCATATAGGACAAAGTTTTGCCTAAATGCCCACCTTCACCAGAATCCCTTTTTTTTATATATATATATATATATATATATATACACACACACACACACACACACACACACAGTGAATAGCTGTAAAAGCTACACTACATGAAGCTGTCAAACTTTTATATTTACTACAATATTTAATTGAATATTGCTAAAATGGGATAATTATTGTCAAATTAATTTAAAGTAGTGAGTGGTGGCCTAGAGGTAGAGCATCTGCCCCACAACCTCCCGGTTGTGGGTTCAAGTCCCAGCTGGGTCATACCAAAGACCATATAAAAATGGTACTTTTTGCCTTCTAGCTTGGTGCTCAGCAAAAATAGAATGGAGGAAGGACAGCTGGTTACCCAGCCACAGGGGGTGCACAAGCCAGTGTACTCCTTGTGCCGGTCCCAAACCCAGATAAATGGGCAGGGTTGCTTCAGGAAGCGCATCCGATGTAAAAATCCTTGCCAAATCAACATGCGTATCATCACGATATAAAGTGATGATACGCTGTGGTGACCCCAAAAGGGAGCAGCCAAAAGACAAAAAACAAAACAAAACTGATACTGGTATAGGAGGACTAGATGATAAAGTTCCTTAAGATAAAAAACATTGTAACCTGTGGATCAGGACTGATACTAAGTTGCTTTTTAGCGTTGTACAGATAGATCTTGAGGTTAACTAAATACATTTGTCCAGCTGGCATCTTTGTTGGTGTTGTGGGAAGTCCAAGTTAATTCTTTATACATGGCTGATGCTAACAAGTCCATAGAGATGTCAAGAATAAACTTCATGCATTAAGATGTACACAATAACTTGGTGCAGGAGTACTACAAGCAAACTTCTGCACATGCATTCATTTTGAGGTCAGAGATCAAGGTCACGGGATGTGTCTATCATGTACATTAAACATTCAGAAAATATTCAGCATTTCCAGCCAAATGTGAATAATCAAAGGTGTCTTGGTATTCATCCTACATATATTAAGTTTACTGCAGTCTGTATCTACAGCATCATTCTATAAATTCAAGAAATCTGTGTGTGTGTGTGTGTGTGTGTGTGTGTGTGTGTGTGTGTGTGTGTGTCACAATCATTGGACATCATAGGACGTCCTATGATGTGCCTATGATGTCTCTATGATGTCTACATCATAGGACAGGCTGTGACGCTCTTATGATGTCCCTATGCATTGATGTCTTTATGATGTCAAATAGACCGTCAGGACTTGTGATGCCATCATATAGACAAAAGGCCAATTCCATCATATACACACCAGGACACAGCACTTTAAAGCACACCCATTCGAAGCAGTAAATCTGGAAATCTCACAAAATATCACTATCAAGAAATCTCTGTCAGTTTCTGTGTAAATCTGGAAATAAGATAAGCCTTTATTAGTCCCACAACGGGGAAATTCCAGGATTGCAAATCCTACTCACCACCCGATTAACAATAGCACACACTACTTTAAACCACACCCATTCGAAGCAGTACATCATGTCTGTGTGTCACAATCAGAGCACATCATAGGACAGCCTATGACGTCTGCATGATGTCCCATGATGATCCTATGCTATCAGGCAACAGAGGACTCGAGGATCCTATGATATCTGCCAACATAGGACTCACGATGCCGTCATATATACAATAGGACTGGCTACCTATGATGTAGGCATGAGATCCTATGATGCCTGCCTTGATGTCTTTATGATGTCATATAGACCATCACTCACGCTGCCTGCCTTCATGTCTTTATGATGTCATATACACCATCACTCACCAAAGAAGGGATACTCATCACCCGATTACCAATAGGACACAGCACTTGAAACCGAATGGGAGTTGCCAGAAACAGGAAAGAAGAGATACTCATCACCCGATTAAGAATAGGACATACTAATTTAAAACAGGATCAAATGCAGGCATCATAGGACTCCCTATGCCATCATCACAGATCACAGATTATAGGACATAGGACAGTTTCTAAGATCAAACGCAGGCATGACTCACGATCATGACTCCCTATAACATCATCACAGATCATAGGACTTGTCATAATGTTGGACCCAGGGAACACGCACACGCAGGCTCAAGTTCAATACAATAATCTTTATTGAATACCAGCAGGTGCGTGGATGAGTGTGCGCGATATGTTAATGTGTTGTGGGTGAACGAGATGTAGCCGGGGGTGACACAGAGCGCCCGGTACAGCCTGGCAACCCTAGAGACAGAGCCAGACACAAATGTTAGACCTCAGCCGTGTTATAATGACCACAGAATTAACAGGCTTACTTGTTGATGTTCTACAGGCGATGCTGGCTTGGCCTTGGCTTCCTGCCAGGAAGACAGCGTCTGGCGAGCGCACCCGGTGAAGCGCTGTGGAGCGCGGCGTGGAGAGAAGGGCGATTCCGCCGCCGCGAGGGAGAGAACTGCCGCCTTAGGGATCCACCTGTGCACAGGGGAGAGCCTGGGAAAAGGTAAGTGGAGGATGTTGAGCTTACGTGCCAACGGAGAGTCCAGGGGAGATGCGCGGGGCTGAGAGGAATCAGATGTGCGCAGGACGATGAGCGTTGCATAGCAGACGGCTCCGTGCCGAAGCTCCAGGCAGGACGGGCTATATAGCCCGGGACTGATTATTCCCAGGTGCGCGCACAGCTGAGGCAGATGATGGCCCAGAGTGAGTTGTAACAGTACTCCCCCCCCCCCGAGCAGCGCCTCCTGGTGCTGGCTTACCTGGGTGCGCCCGGTGAAAGTCCTTGATGAGGCGTTTGTCCAACACGAACGACTGGCACACCCAGGATCTCCACTCGGAGCCATACCCCTCCCAATCCACCAAGTACTGCAAGCCGCGGCCCCGGCGGCGGACGTCCAGGATGGAATTCACCGTCCAAGCCGGGTCACCGTCGATCAACATGGGTGGAGGGCGGGGTTTGAAGAGGAGGACAGAGCAGGTTGGAGATCACGGGTTTGACCTGGGAGACGTGAAACGTGGGACAAACACGGAGAGAAGGAGGGAGAGCCAGACGCGCAGCCACAGGATTCACCACCTTGACAACAGGGAAGGGCCCGATAAAGCGTTTGGCCAGCTTCCTCTTTTCAGCCTTCAGGTTGATATGCTGAGTGGATAACCATACCTGCTGACCCACCTGATACTGCAGAGCAGGTTTCCTGCGCCGGTTCGCTGCCCTGGTGTTGTGCTCCGCAGTGCGTAAAAGGGCCTGGCACTTAGCAGCCCACAGCCAACGACAGCGCCTCAGGTGAGCGTGAACTGAGGGTACAGCCACCTCCTCCTCTTCTTCGGGAAACAGCGGGGGGTCATAGCCCAGCAACGCCCTGAAAGGAGACATGCCGGTGGCGGCAGAGACAGTTAGGTTGTGCGCATACTCAATCCAAGGCAGATGGCCACTCCACGATGATGGAATTGAGGTGATGACGCAGCGCAGAGCGGCCTCCAGCTCCTGATTTGCTCGCTCGCACTGCCCGTTGCTCTGGGGGTGATGACCGGAGGACAGGCTTACCGTAGCCCCCAAAGCGTTGCAAAAACACCTCCACACACTGGACACAAACTGCAGACCCCAGTCGGAGACAATGTCCGTGGGGATTCCATGCAGACGCATGACGTGCTGCACCAGAAGGTCCCCCGTCTCTCGCGCTGTAGGGAGCCCATGTAGGGGGATGAAGTGAGCAGCCTTGGAGAAGCGGTCAACGACGGTCAGCACAGTGTTGAAGGAGTTGGATACCAGGAGACCGGTCACAAAGTCCAGAGCCACGTGAGACCATGTCCTCCCCGGGACAGGCAAAGGATGGAGAAGGCCCGCCGGCAGAGATGTCGATGTCTTCCTGGTGGCACACTGGGGGCAGGTCCGAACGTAGCCGGTGACATCCTGAGGGAGCCCTGGCCACCAGAAGAATCTCTGGAGCAGGTCCACTAACCGGGAAATCCCAGGGTGGCAGGCTCATTTGGAGGTGTGGGCCCAGTGGATCACATCACCCCGAACAGCTGATGGTACAAACAGTCTCCCGGTGGGACCCCCACCCGGGTCCGGTTCAGCTTCCTGAGCCCTCAGGACCTTATCCCTGATGGCCCAGGAGAGGGCGCCCATGACACACGAGGCCGGGAGGATGGTGTGCTCCTGCTTCCCGGTGGTCTCCAAGGCGAACTGCCTGGACAGGGCATCTGGCTTTGCGTTCTTTGACCCCGGGCAGTAGGTGATGGTGAACCGGAAGCGCCCAAAGAACAGGGACCAATGCGCTTGGTGAGCATTCAGGCGCTTAGCTGTCCTCAGGTACTTCAGGTTTTTATAGTCTGTCCAAACCACAAAGGGTAGCGCGGCCCCCTCCAGCCAGTGCCGCCACTCCTCCAGCGCGAGCTTAACCGCCAGGAGTTCTCTGTCGCCAACATCGTAGTTCCTCTTGGCGGGTGACAAACGTCGAGAGAAGAAGGCACGGGGCGGATAACCCCGTCTACCGGGGAGCGCTGAGAAAGGACTGCCCCCACCCCAGAATCTGAGGCATCCACCTCGACCAAGCACTGCAGCGCGGGATCCACCTGCGTCAAGACCCGGGAGGAAGAGAATTCCGTCTTCAGGATTGAAAAAGCCGACGCAGCCTCCTCCGTCCACCGGAACACCACCTTGGGGGAGGTGAGGCGGGTCAGGGGGGCGGTGATCAAGCTGTACTTGGGCACAAACCGCTGGTAGAAGTTGGCAAACCCCAAAAATTGTTGCAACTGTTTTCTTGACGATGGGGGGGGGGGGGGAATCCACCACCGCCCTCACCTTCTCCGGGTCCGGAATGACCTGGTTGTGTGAGATAATAAAGCCCAAGAACGAGGTCTTCTCAGTGTAGAACTCACACTTCTCGGCTTTCACAAAGGACTTGTTCTCAAGTAGCCGTTGAAGGACCCGCCTCACGTGAACCTGACACTCCTCCCAGGATTTGGAGAAGATCAGGATGTCATCCAGGTAGACGAACACGAAGGACCCCAGGAAATCCCGGAGGACGTCATTGATGAACCGCTGAAAGACGGCCGGAGTGTTGGTGAGCCCAAACAGCATGACGAGATACTCAAAGTGGCCGCTGGGGGTCCAGAATCCCATCTTCCACTCGTCACCCTCCCGGATCCGCATGAGATGGTAAGCACTGCGAAGGTCCAATTTCGTGAACCAGGAGGCCCCCTGGAGGGAGTCGAAGGCAGAGTCCATCAGAGGTAACATATACTTGTCCTTGATGGTAATATCATTCAAGGTCCGGATGTCGATGCAAGGACGAAGAGAGCCGTCTTTCTTCCCAACGAAGAAGAAGCCCGCCCCCACTGGAGATGACGATGGCCAAATGATGCCCGAGCTGAGCGACTCTTTGATGTAAGTTTCCATAGCCTCCCGCTCCGGAGCAGATAAGCTGTACAAACGGCTCGACAGCAGGGGGGCGCCCGGGCGGAGGTTAATGGCGCAGTCGTATGGGCGGTGGGGGGGAAGAAACAGCGCCTGGGCCTTGCTGAACACCGCTCCCAGGTCGTGGAACTCAGCAGGCACTCTGGACAAGTCGGGGGGTGGAAGGGCCGGGGAGGAGAGGGGGACCGCTGGAGAACAGGCTGCCAATTGGAGACACGCGCTCAGGCAGAATGAGCTCCAGGCGAGAACGCTGCCAGTCTGCCAGTCAAAGGTGGGGTTATGTAAGCGCAGCCAGGGGTAATCCAGGATGACTGGGGCAGCGGAGGTGGAGAGAACAAAGAGGCGGAGGTCCTCACGATGGTTCCCAGAAATGATGGCTGAAACTGGGGCAGTCTGGTGTGTCACCCTCCCTAGGGGAGCCTTCGACAGGGTGATGAGGTTGAGGGGTGTTGGCAGAGCTTGGCAGGGTAGCCCCAGTCAGGTTGCCAGTTCCTCAGAAATAAAGCTCTGTTCAGCCCCCGAGTCCACCAGTGCGTGTGTGAGGAACTCCGTGCGGTTGTAACAAAACCTAATAGGCAGGAGACATCTGGATAGGGGATTAGACCGGGATGAGTCCGCGAGGCCCCCTATAGTGACTCACAGACCCCACCTTTTGGCCAAACCGGGCAGGACTCAATGTTGTGCTGGTCATCCCCGCAATACATGCAGAGTCCTAAACCCCTACGGCGCTGTCTCTCTGCCTGTGAGATCTTAGTTCGTCCTACTACCATGGCCTCAGGCTCATCCGGGCCCCCCAGCGCCGACAAAGCCAACGAAGGTGATTAGGAGGAGCGGCGAAGTGATTTGCCCGGACGGCCAGAGGACCGCCGTTTGGCCGCTCGTTCCCTTAACCTATTATCCAAACTAACAGCCAGAGAAATGAGCTTGGTGAGCCGCTCAGGTTTATCTAGGCAGGCCAGCTCATCCCGCAAACTAGGGCTCAGGCTACGGGTGAAGATGCTGCAGAGTGCAGCATCCTCCCACCCTACTTCCGCCGCCACCACCCGGAAGTCGACAGCGTAATCGGCCACAGACCGACTACCCTGGCGAAGATTAAGTAGACGGGTGGTTAGCACACTATCACGATCCGAATGGTCAAACACTTCGTGGAAATCTCGGACGAACTGGGCGTAAGTGAGGTTAGCGTAGCTGGGCTTTGCCATTATGGCATAAGCCCATGCTAACGCTCGCCCCTCCAAGAGATTAGCCATGTAACCGATTCGGCTATGATCGGAAGGGAAGTCCCCGGGAACGCGCTCGAACACCGTCTCACACTGGAGGATGAAACCCCGCGCCTCCCCGAGCTTCCCACTGAAGCGCGTGGGCGTGGGGATCGGTGTGAGACACGTGAACGCGCCCGGGCTAGCCTGGCTAGGTGGTGAGCTAACGGGAGCTGGCCTGCTGCTCTGGGCCGGAGGGAACGCCCACTGTCCTTCCAGGCAATCCAACCGGCTGTTTATCTGACCTACAGTAGCTGGTTCAAAACTACCTGCTGCTGGTAAGCCAACTGATCGACTCAAGCCTCCAAGATGTTAAAGCGGTGTGCGAGCCCGCTGTTCGCTGGATCATTCAGACGGAGCCGTACTGTCATAATGTTGGACCCAGGGAACATGCACACAAAGGCTCAAGTTCAATGCCATAATCTTTATTGAATACCAGCAGGTGCGTGGATACGTGTGTGCGATATGTTAATGTGTTGTGGGTGAACAGGATGCAGCCGGGGGTGACACAGAACGCCGTACAGCCTGGCAACCCTAGAGACAGAGCCAAACACAAATGTTAGACCGCAGCCATGTTATAATGACCAGAGAATTAACAGGCTTACTTGTTGATGTTCTACAGGCGATGTTGGCTTGGCCTTGGCTTCCTGCCAGGGAGACAGCGTCTGGCGAGCGCACCCGGTGAAGCGCTGTGGAGCGCAACGTGGAGAGAAGGGCGATTCCGCCGCCGCGAGGGAGAGAACCGCCGCCTTAGGGATCCACCTGTGCACAGGGGAGAACCTGGGAAAAGGTAAGTGGAGGATGTTGAGCTTACGTGTCAACGGAGAGTCCAGGGGAGATGCACGGGGCTGAAAGGAATCAGACGTGCGCAGGACAATGAGTGTTGCATAGCAGACGACTCCATGCCGAAGCTCCAGGCAGGACGGGCTATATAGCCCGGGACTGATTATTCCCAGGTGCGCGCACAGCTGAGGCAGATGACGGCCCAGAGTGAGTTGTAACAGGACTCACTATGACACCATCAAAAATCAAAGGCAGGCATCACTGAATGAGTGCTGACGTGCTTGCTTACACCCTTGATTAAACCTGCTTTCTACAGGCATGCAGAAATACTTGCTTATACTTGGTTTCTATGGGCATGCACGGGTATGCACGGCTATGCACGGGTGTGTACTAGTATATATCAATGTACCAACATCCAATTTTATTCTGAATTCCCACTTGTGGTTCAGGGATGCCCCAGATGAGCCTTGATATGCTTTGCTACCATCTCTGGTTGTGTACATGTCACAACCTTGCCATTAATCACATTTGTGTTTTTTCCTGTGTTTTAAAGGACCTGAAGGTTGTGGGTACAGGCCAGGCAAAAATACATGCATCGCATGTGGAGAATAAGCCTAAGAATCGCTACAACAATGTGCTTCCTTGTAAGTCACTAACAAATCCACCTGTGCTGCTTTAACAGTAACATTCATCTTGTATCGACTGCTATTTTTCCCCTTTTCGGACTCTGGCATAACAGAGAAGTGTGAACTTGCAAGCCTAATATTTCCTCTACCATCTCCTTCACCATCTAGATGACTCTTCAAGAGTGAAACTCTCTATTATCCATGGAAGTCCGTATGATGACTACATCAATGCTAATTACATGCCGGTGCGTACTTACACTCTTTAAAAAACGGCTTTCTGTAACAGTCATGATGTTGCTTCCAACAAAACAACATATCTTTGCACAATACCACATTACTGAAACCATTCCATGTTCTTCCACTTTTGATAATCTCAGAAAAAACTGGGCTGTTTTCTGTGGTTGAGCCTATTTCTTATTGCAGGGTTACAACTCAAGGAAAGAGTTTATTGCAGCTCAGGGTCCTTTGCCCACCACAGTCAAAGATTTTTGGAGGATGATCTGGGAGAAGAATGTGCAGACTCTAGTCATGCTGACACGCTGTAATGAGCAAGGCCGAGTGAGTACCACAGAAAGTGACACGTTTTGTTGTTAATAATTGATTATTACCAGATTTTTAAAGCAAAATGAACTTCTCCCTTCTCAGGTAAAATGTGAGCAGTACTGGGAATCGGGCACCAAGCACTATGACAACATCACTGTGACAACAACGTCTGAAATCCCACTTGATGACTGGATCATCAGGGACTTTGACATTAAAAATGTAAGTGTAACATAGATGAAACAACAAGAAACCATTTTTGTTTGTTTTTTGGTTGGTGATTTAACATTATTAGTAACAGCTGACAATTATTTAACTTATTAAATTAATTAATTTTACTAAAGTCTGTCCAGACTACATATTTTTTGCCTTTCATGATATCACCATGTTAGAAAAATGATATAAATTTTTCTAACACATTAGTGCCAAAATGAGCCAATCCCCAGCAACTTCCTTCCAGCTGTGGCTCCCTACAGGGAGAGTCCCAATTCTATCCACATGATCTGCTCAGTTATCATACTGCCATCATCACTAATATGTTAACTCTTCTCAGCTTCACTATTCCATCTAGCAACAGTGACCCTTGCCTGCTTCTTCACCATGTTTGTTTTGACATGCATGTGCAGCTGTCACCCTATTGCTCAGCATGAGGAATGCATGCTTGACCTTCATCAGGCTCGGTCAAGCTAGATGAAAAAATCTGACATGCTAGGCCTTGCAGTGTTAGAGTTATTGTTCATAGGGTATGACACATTACAGTAATGCATTATATTGGTGTATTGGATGAAAATCCATTCTGTGTTTAAACTACAGTCTTTCCCACCATTTTAATTTGCTATATAATAATAATACATTTTATTTGTATAGCACTTTTCAGGGCACTCAAAGACACTTTACATTAGAGAAAAAAAACCCCGCACAATTAAAGATTAAAAGCAAGTCTGAACAGGTGGGTTTTGAGTAATAATTTGAAGGAGTTTAAGTCTGTGCAGTCACAGATGTGTTAGGGGAGAGAGTTCCAGAGAGAGGGGGCAGCGATGGAAAAGGCTTTGTCCCCCCAGGTTCTGTGTATGGTTCTGTGTGGTGAGAGGAGGCTGGCATCAGAGGTACGGAGGGTGGGGGGAGGGGGCGTGCCAGTGCAACAGGTCGGTAAGATAGGAAGGGGCCTGATGATGGAGGGCTTTAAAGGTGAGGAGAAGGACTTTGAACTGTATGCATTGTGAGATTGGGAGCCAGCGGAGGTTCTGGAGGACATGGGTGATGTGGTCACAGGAGCGGGACTCTGTAAGGAGACTAGCGGCTGAGTTCTGTATGTATTGAAGTTTCTGGAGGACTTTGGATAATGAGCCGTCAAGAATGCTATTGCAGTAGTCAAGTCTGGATGTGATAAATGCATGTATGAGGGTTCCTGCAGTGGAGAAGGTGAGTGAGGGACGGACTTGGGCTATGTTTTTTAGGTGGAAGAAGGCAGTTTTGGTGACATGGTTGATGTGTGATTCAAAAGTGAGGTGGCTGTCAAAGATAACTCCAAGGTTTCGTACCTGTGGGGATGGGGAAAGTGTGGAGTTGGCAATAGTGAGGTTAACATTGTGGGTAGTTTTGATGAGGGATTCCTGGGCAATGATCATCGTATCAGACTTGTCATAGTTGAGTTGTACAAAGTTCTTTTGCATCCAAGATTTTATTACAGAAAGACAGTTTTCCGATATGGAGCAGGTTACTGTGGTTATGCAGTTAGTGGAAATGTAGATTTGAAGGTCATTGGCATAGCAATGGAAGTTAAGGCCATGTCGACGGATGATGTTACCAAGCGGGAGTTTGGGAGATGATGAAGAGGAGAGGACCAAGCACAGAACCCTGGGGAACACCATGGGAGAGGGGGGCTGTGAGGGAAGTGCAGTTGTTGACGTGGGTCAATTGCTTTCTGTTGGTGAGATATGAGTGGAACCAAAAGAGAGCTGTACCAGTGATGTCGAGGCAGGTTTCAAGATGGGAGAAGAGAATGGAGTGGTTGACTGTATCGAAGGCAGCTGTGAGGTTGAGCATGGTGAGAATGTTCAGGAGTCCCGAGTTGGATGAGAGGAGGAGGTCATTTGTAACTCTGAGCAGGGCTGTTTCGGTGCCATGTTGTGAATGGAATCCAGATTGGAATGTCTCAAAGAGGTCACTGGAGGTGAGGTAGGTTTTGAAATGGGTGGCAACAACACGTTCTAGGAATAATAGAGCCCACTGCTCTATTATTGGCCCATCTAGCTGTCTGCCATATAGATGGAGGGGTGCTAAAGGTAGCCTATTAGCCCCTGAGCTATTACTAATACCAGTAAGCTCGAACCAAGCGCGGATTATATTGTTATTTTCTTCAGATCTTAGTCACCCTAATAACCATCACTATTACCACCTGGTTCACCAGTACACAGTCCACAATGTACTATGTGCTGCTACGGCTCACCCCCCAGCAGCCCCGCCGTAACCTCTCAGCTGGCACTGTTGCGGCAATCGCCTAGGGAGCAACCGGAGACTGTACCCCCAGAGCGCCCACACCATCTTCTGGGGCTCCGTGCAACTCCGCTCCACCCCCACAGGTAGGGCTGTCGTAATAACCACAATCATGTAATATCATGCTATGGACAAGCCTACTGTGGAGGAAAACGAGCATTCACAACAGCCGCAGTTTTCAGTTTTTTGTGTGTGTGGCTTAATCTTGTTGTTCACTTATGTGCCCCTATTGATTAATAAATAAATTAAGTGTATATTTATTGCCACCAGCATGTTTGCACCCGGAACTGATGGCGGCAGTACCGTGTGGGGTTCTGTCTCTCCAGATGGGCTCCAGCAGGCAGTTATGGAAGTGTTTGGACTCCTTGCTAGACACAGCCATGACAGTGAGCACTGAAAGGGCACAAAGCGTGTTATTTCCTTCTGAGCGGAGTGTTTATGTCACAAACCCCCGTGCGCCATAACACAGCGCATGAGGGAGAGAATGGAAAACCCAGTTGCAGGAGTAGAGAGTGTCATATTTATTAAAGTTCACAAAAACCACAAGTTCAGTTCCACCACAGAAATACAGAGAGATGCAATGTGATGGGCGCATGCGCACGCAGCGACCAGCAGCGGGTGAAAAAAGTTCGACGTCTGTGTCTCTGTTTTTATGCACTTTAATGTGTTTCAACGTAATTCTGTGTGCCGTTTTTGTCCTTGAATGTTTGTGGACTATATAACGAAGCGCTCCCTGGTTCCATCAGTATGGATTTCCTTCTTGTTTTTGCACTGTTGTTTCTTTCTTACCGGCTCTTTGTCTTGGAGGTTAGCGCGATCGCGATCACGCCGGGAAGAACACAGTATTCCAAAGACATGTTACTGCATTTAAACATGGATAATGCAGCATCTGTGTTTGAGTCCATGCCGCAACTGCCGGACTTTATTTTAAGAGATTTTCATGGACACAGCAATGAAAAGAGAGACAAGAGGAGGAAACACGGAAAGCGTGGAGGCATAAGATTAAGCCTGAGGAGGCGTCAGCTTAACCGCATTCCTCTTCCTTCCATTATTATGGGGAACGTACAATCCCTGAGAAATAAAGTGGAGGAACTTCAAGGGAATGTACGCTATCAGAAGGATTTCAAGAACTGCTGTGTCATTGCTTACATGGAGACGTGGCTTACGGCGCATGACTGGGATGCGGACCTGTGGATTGACGGCTTTGGAGCCACACTTCGCTCGGATCGGCAGGAAGAGGTAACAGGGAAACATCAGGGGGGCGGCGTATGTTTGTATATTAATAAACAGTACTGTACATCTGTCACGGTCAGAGAGCGCATCTGTACACCAGATGTGGAGCTTCTGTCCGTGTCACTACGCCCCTTTTATCTGCCTCGCGAGTTCCCCCAACTTTTCATAACGACTGTGTACATTCACTTGAGGGCAGATGCTGCTTCCGCCTCCAGCACCATCTTTGATGTGGTACAGAGGTTGCAGTCGATTTCCCCAGAGGCTCCAAATTTTATCCTTGGGGATTTTAACCATGTTTCTTTAAAGAAGACACTTAAAAACTTTTATCAGTATGTCTCCTGCCCAACCAGGCGAAAAAAGACATTGGACCTGTGCTATGGATCCATTGAGAGGGCCTATAAATCTATTCCCCTTCCTCCTTTAGGATCCTCAGATCAGAAGTGTGTACATTTGCTGCCCACATATAAAACTGCTCTCAGAAGAGGCAAGGCGAAGACCAGAGACATAAACGTGTGGACAGAGGATTCAGTGCACTGCCTCCAGGAATGCTTTAACTGTATGGACTGGGAGGTGTTCACACTGTGCTGCGGAGATGATTTGGACTCTTTAGTGGACGTGACATGCTCATACATGGCTTTCTGTAGAGACATGATCGTTCCACGTAAATGTGTCAAAATATATCCCAACAACAAGCCATGGGTTACAAAATCAGTTAAATCCTGCTTACAGAGGAAAGCACTTGCCTTTAAACAGGGGGTTGTTTCTGAGCTGCAGGTTGCCACAAAAGAGCTGAAGGCCGAAATTTTAAGAGCAAAACAGAATTATAAATCAGAGTTGGAAAGCAAGATGGAAGCAAACAAGCTTGGTTCAGCCTGGGCCAGTATGAAAACTATTGCAGGCCTTCAGAGCACAGAGCGCAGTAATCATGTGTTTTTAGATGGTTTTAATTCAGACACAGAGCTGGCTAATGTTCTTAATTGTTTTTATGGTCGTTTTGACTCCTTTGATTTTAGCACAGAAACCCAAGGTTTGAAACAGAAACTCAAAGACAATCAGCACTTTAATATTGAGGTGCAGGATGTTAAAACGGTGTTCTGTGCTGTAAAAGTGAACAAAAGTCAGGGCCCTGAAAATATATGTGGGCGCTTGGTAAAGTCCTGTGCACATGAACTGAGTCCTGTATTTCACTACATTTTCAATAAGTCCTTACAGACACAACATGTGCCTAAGATCTGGAAAGATGCTGTGGTTGTCGCCGTTCCAAAAAATCCTGTCCTAAAACGGTAAATGATTTTAGACCAGTTGCTTTGACTTCAATTTGCAGGACGTACTGAATGCACTGAGGAGCTCATTTAGCAGCAGACTACATCATCCCAGGTGCACAACCGAGAGGTTTCGTAGGTCCTTCCTACCAACGGCTGTCAGACTGTACAACCTAAGCAGGGCTGCTCGCAGAGATAGCAAAAAGACGTAACAAACTAATAGTTTTTAAATGCAAAAGATGCAATAGACTTACACAATGGTCCCCTCCGGCATACAACTAGGAAAATACCGGTCGCTATGGAGGGTGAGAATATGTATGGGCGCATAATCATACCATGTAGGATAACTAAGTAGAGGGTTATGCTGTTTCATCCCATCTAGCAACAATGCTCTGCACTGTGTGTGTTTATATATTTACATATTTATTCCATCTAGCTACAATGCTCAGCACTGGGTGTGTTCATATTTATATATCTATATATTTATTCCATCTAGCTACAATGCTCCGCACTGTGTGTGTTTATATACTTACATATTTATTCCACCTAGCTGCAATGCTCCGTACTGTGGGTGTTTATATATTTACATATTTATTCCATCTAGCTACAATGCTCTGCACTGTGTGTTTATATATTCATATATTTATTCCATCCAGCTACAATGCTCTGCACTGTGTGTCTGTGTGTGTGTATATATATATTTTATAGTAATATGTACATATGTATATTAGCTGCTCTTGCTTGCTTGTTTTTTTTTCTTGCCTTCTGATTGTTGCTCTGAGTGTTGCTATCCCTGTGCTGTTGCAATCCTGGAATTTCCCCGTTGTGGGACTAATAAAGGCTTATCTTATCTTATCTTATCTTATCTTAATTTTAATGAAAATTTTTGAAAAACTAGTCAGATTTGAGGTCCTAAAGAAGACTGAGCATGCATTGGATCCTTTGCAGTTTGCCTATAGACCTCACAGAGGAGTAGAGGATGCCACTGTCACTGTGTTTAACATGCTTTTTGAACATCTGGATTTTAATGGGACACACGCCAGGCTTTTATTTGTGGACTTTTCTTCCGCCTTTAATACAATCCAACCTCATATTTTAGTTGAAAGGCTCCTGCAACAATTTGATTTGAGTAATAATCTGGTGGGTTGGATTCTGGATTTTTTAACCAACAGGACACAGAGAGTAAGGGTCAATGGTACATTGTCTGACCAAAAGTGTTCTTCTACTGGCTCTCCACAGGGGTGTGTGTTGTCACCACTACTCTTCATCCTGTACACAAACATGTGTCAGAGCAGACATGACAACAGACACATTATAAAGTATGCTGATGATTCAGTTGTTGTCAGTCTCCTCCAGGATGGTGAGAGTGGCCACGGCCCAGTAGTTGATAATTTTGTTCACTGGTGTGAGGATTCCTACCTGCAGATGAATACAACAAAAACTAAAGATATGATTATTGACTTTAGAAAAAAGTTTTACTAAAAAGGAGTTTTACTAAAACTCCCAGGCACGAAGTGACTGTACTAAAAGGCCAGACCACTGAATGTGTAAAATCCTACAAATATCTTGGGACGATTATTGATAGTAATTTAAACTTTGAAGAGAACTGTGAAAGGGTGTGCAAAAAGGGTCAGCAACATTTGCATTGTTTAAGGAAGCTTGCACGCTTCCAAATTGACCGAACCATAATGACAGTGTTTTATCGGGCTTTTATTGAATCTGTTTTATCCTTTTCTTTAGTGTCATGGTTTGGTCAGATAAAACTGAAACAGAGGAAATCCTTGGATCAGGTAGTTAGATGGTCCAGTCGTTTGCTTGGTGAGTCACAGCTGAGCCTGACATCCCTGTACACCAGACAGGTACAGAGGATTGCTACCTCCATTTTAAATGATGACTCCCACCCTTTGCACTGCCACTTTCAGCTTCTTCCCTCCAGACGGAGGTTTGCTGTCCCAAAAAGTAAAACCCAGCGCTACAAAATCAATTGTGGTTTGTAAATATGGATGTCACCTGACTGCAAAACAAATCTACCTACGGGTACAAATAAAGCAACCTGAACCTGAACCTGAATGATAGGTTAGGCCACCAAACATACAGGGTGCCAGCCTGACACTCAACAGCTCGGTCAATAGAGAGCCTAGTGCTGCAGGGCTGCGTTACACACAAAAACAGGAAAGGCGATCAGGCTAGTGCTGCAGGGCTGCTTAGCACAAGAGAAAAGATGAACATGACACTTACAAGGCTGGAGCAATTCCAGGGCGAAACGTGCAGTCTGGAGGAAGAGGCAGAGAAGCGGGATTAGCTGAAACACCAAGGAATGGATCATCTTAAATGTCTGGCTAAGTTGAGCACAGGGAGTGATACTCATACGGGGAGAACTAACTGCCGCGTATGGAGGCGAATTCCCCAACAATCTCTTTCCTCTGGAGCGGCCAGCAAATACTCCTGAAGCTAACGAGGAAAGAGATTGCTGGTGTGAGAATGCGTGGGCAGAACTGATTGGCACCCAGTGTGTGAGAGAGCATATGAATGCGAGTGAATGGAGCGTGTGCATGTGTGTGTGTGTGTGTGTGTGTGTGTGTGTGCGCGTGTGGGTGTGTGTATGTGTGAGAACATTGGTGACAGTGCAGCTGGCGGTACTTGACGGGAGGAGGGGGCGTGCCAGAGCTGTCAGGAAGAAACTAGGCCAAAGCATAACAATGAGTCAGAATCGGGTTTGGCCTCCAAACCCAGATTCATGACAGCCCCCCCCCCCCCGGGGGTGGAAACCAGACACCCCAGTACCATCAGCCAAAAAAAAAAGAAACAACACCCCTCAAGGGAACCCCCCCCCCCCCCCCGGCAACAAACACTAACCCAGGGTGGGAGGTGGGGGAAAACCGGTTAGGAGGGAAGCAACCTGTGAAAACACAATAGTACAAAAACAGAATAAAGAACAACCCCTCCTAACAAACCCCCAACCTGGAGCATTAACCCCTCTCTTCAGAAGTCCCAAGTTCGGGGGTCAACCAGAGTCCCAGGCCCCCAGTGTGGTGAGGGGTGGCAGATCGGGTGGTCTGCCCAAGTCCCAAGTCCAGCAGGTGACCCATTGGAAAGTGTCCAACGGCCTGCCCGGGCCAATAGACCACCTGATCCAAGAACCAAGTCCTTCAGGTGGCCAACTAACGTGGTGGAGCCACCAGGACCTGAGAGAAAGGTGGAGAAGCAGCCTCCATACTCGGGAACATCGGCGGCCAACCCAAAGAACAGGGGCCCCCCTGCTGTTCGAGGTTTGGAGCGGGGAGATCGTAGCACCTGCGATGGTCCTGGTCTGGGACATGGCTGCACCCGCGATGGTCCTGGTCTGGGACGTGGCTGCACCAGTGGTGGACTCCAGCTGGGGCTCTGCTGCACCGGTGGTAGACTCCAGCTGGGGCTCTGCTGCACGGGCGGTGGACCCCAGCTGGGGCTCTGCTGCACCCGCGGTGGACCCCGGCTGAGGCTCTGCTGCACCCATGGTGGGCTCCGGTTGGAGCACCGTTGCACTTGCAGTGACCCCCATCAGGGGCCTCATTGCTCCCGCGGTGGCCTCCCCAGCGAGGGAGGTGATGCTCTTCACATCTTCCGGAGCTGGACCCCAATCCTCGGTTGCCTCCAACAGCTCTCCAGCGACCCTAGCCAAAGGCTCCGAGCCCGAAGGGAGAAAAAGAGGAACTGGGTCAGGGTCGCCGGCAGCGGCAGAGCCTGGTGTGGCAGACCCGAGGGCTACTGTGAGCTGCCCCGGGTCCACCTCACCATGAGTTGGACAGTGTGACATTAATATTGAAATTCCTGATATAATGGAGCACACTTGCCTGAACTCTGGCTCCACCGCCGTCCAGGACTCCGGCAATCTTGGGTGCACAGGTTCCTCCAGTCCGTCAGGTGCCTCATCCCTGTCGGCCTCCTCCAAGGAAGCTGGATCCACCTCGTTGTCAATGAGCGGCCCAAGTGGTGGCAGCTCCTCTCCGGCGACCCTACGATGGAGTTTGAATGGGATAGG
Organism: Pholidichthys leucotaenia; assembly: GCA_020510985.1. Classification (NCBI taxonomy): domain Eukaryota; kingdom Metazoa; phylum Chordata; class Actinopteri; order Cichliformes; family Pholidichthyidae; genus Pholidichthys; species Pholidichthys leucotaenia. The sequence continues at coordinate 138,910,385 of CM035840.1, read as the reverse complement.
AGAGGAGAGCGATTAGGGTCGCCGGCAGCAGCAGAGCCCAGCGAGGGGGGTCCAGATGTGGCTGGGGGCCACACCCAACTCCCCTCTCCAAAAGCCAGGAAAGATCCCTCCACCATCAACAAATGAACTACAGGAGAGACTACTTGCCTGTGCTTAAAGCGTACCTGTGGTGGTCGTGGAAAAAAAAGATATTATATTGAGCCCCTGTCTCACGTTCTAGTTCAAGTTTAAGTTCAAGTTCAAGTTCAAAGCAATGTGATATAAATCCATTGCTGATGTGCTGGTTCAGCTATGTCAGCAAAACATGGGTGCAGCCGTACTAGCAGCTACATGGCCTGCCAGGACGCTTCCTGTGACGTAATATCGTTGGCACCGCGATCTGGATCAATATTGGCTGAGCCTGGAGTGCCCGGATGAGCAGTAGCTTTCGGGATATTCAAATTCAAATTCAAACGTTTATTTCAAACTCAGGGTTCATATTAAATGCAGAACTAAAACGAGTATAAAATAAATAAATAAATGCTTAAATTCAGCGGGTCGTCTCGTCTGATCTGAGGTCGTAACGGCCGCCAGACTGCCTATGATACTATATACAGAGCAGCAGACACGGCGTAACGGCCGCCAGACTGCCAATGATTCTACAGATCAGCAGACACTCAGCGCTCTTGTAACAACAAAAACATACAATGCGATATGGATATCGCAACATGGCGGAATGTAAAGCCTTTGGATTTCTCAATAATAAGCGAAAAACAAAGATAAAAACTTCTTTTGTGTACCCAAACCCAGCTCACCTTGTCAGAAGGTCGTAGCGGAAAAGTGATTGCGCAATCTCGGAGCAGGGCAGACGTTTCCTTTCAGACGAAATTCCGTTGTGTGTGAGGACCACTTCGTCACTTTCACCCTCAGAAGACCTTTCTGGCTCAAACCTGTAGCCATGTTGAACGAATTCTTCCTCAGAGTCCAACAATTCAGCCATAATAAAATAAAAACACTCACAACAGCACCCTAGTCGCTCATACAGACCGAGTATTGACTTTTCAGTAGCAACGTAATGACGTCACATCCGCATGTGTCATGGCTGCGCGCAGAGTTTTCATTGGCTGGCCATGCCTGCAGTCGTATTTGCATATTTCTCTGGTGGTATATGGCTGGCAATAATTATTTAACCAAATAACGAATACTTTGCCTAATGTTTTCAAGTTGAATGCGTTTAGACGACCACCACAGGTACCCTTTAAGCTCTACTGCTGTCCAGGACTCCAATGACGATGCCCCGGGTCCCATCAGCTGGAGGTCCGGTCCGGGGGATGACTCCACTGCGGCAGCCCCCGCAGCAGGCATGATGGTGGTAGCAGGAGTGGGACTCGTGCGCCGTCCTCCACACCTTTGGTTCCTCCGTCATGGTGGCCGTGGACAACTCCTTCACTGGCCCATGGGCTGGACCCTCCTGGTCCTCTGGCTCCTCCTCCCCCGAGCGACCTGGATCCGGGACCGATGGGCTCGTGGGGACACATAGAAAAGAATCATTGAGACCAGGCACGAGAGTACTGTATGCCGCTGGAGCAGAGAACTCAGGGGACTGCCCACCCCGAGTCTCCTCACCAGGAGGCAGGCAAAATTGATCTTTGACTGTGGAATTCGAATGAAAAGAAACTTGCCTGTTCTCGTGGCGCTGGAGGTCCCCAGTGGCCTCCGACGCGTCCTCTCTACCCTCCTGGCATTCCTCATCGGGTTGGGGTTCCTCCTCCCTCAGGGAAAGCTCTTTAAGTCTTTCAGCCATCTCCGGGAAGAGCCACAGCTTCACCTCCAAGATGAGGTCCGTTTCAGCCAGGAGAGCCTGCCTACGTTCCTCCATCTCTTCCCGTGACGGGGCGGAGCATTGCTCGGAGCGGGAAGGCAAAGCTGCAGTTCGGGGGACTGGACGCTTCTTGCTGCGGGGCTTCCTCCCTCTCCTTCTCTTGGGTGAAGCAGGGATGAGGTAATCCGTGATGTGGAGCACCGTGCCGGGAAGCGGGTCATCCATGCGGAGAGACCCCACATCCTCGGGAAGGAAGAGCGAAGTGGCCGCGAGGAGCTCAAGCACTGGGAGATCCTCAGCTGATTCCTCACATGACGCGGCGAAGATGTCCTGGAGGATCTCCATCGCCTCCGGATGATCCCATAGGCTGTCTCGCTCCATCACTCTCCTCGTGGTGTTCTGAGCCTGACGAACTGTTGGAGAGGGATGGGACCTCTGCATCCAAGAGAGAACCTCCTCCAGTAGACACAACGAGCGCTGCTCCCGCTCCAACTCCATCTCCGTCTTCTTGTCCGCAGACAAGGTGGACGCTGGCCCGGGAGATGAAGGGGATCCGAGGAGGAAGGAAGTCTTCCTCTGATGGAAGCGTCTCCTCTGGCGAGGGGCTGGCTCCACTCGCAGAGAGGCATCCTCCGGCTCTACGTCAGGAGCGGGGAGGATGGCGGAGAGGATGGCGTCCACCCTATCAATGGCCCGGAAGTTAGGATGGGGCCGCTCGACGTCCTCCGCGATGAATCACGCCCACTCCCGGTCCTCGGGACACCACTGAAAGGTGAAAATCGCCTACTCCAGCAACTCCTGGACTTCCAACTCCTCGTCCCTTCCAATCATCATGTCCACGTATGAGGAGAAAAAAGGAGAAGGGGAAAAAAACACAACTCTACTCCGCTGGGGGTTTTCTTCACTGTTCGGGGCATTCTGTCACAAACCACCTTGCGCAATAACACGGCGCAGGAGGGAGAGAATGGAAAACCCAATTGCAGGAGTAGAGAGTGTCATATTTATTAAAGTTCACAAAAACCACAAGTTCAGTTCCACCACAGAAATACAGAGAGATGTAATGATAGGTTAGGCCACCAAACATACAGGGCGCCAGCCGGACGCTCAACAGCCCGGTCAATAGAGAGCCTAGTGCTGCAGGGCTGCGTTACGCACAAAAACAGGAAAGGCGATCAGCCTAGTGCTGCAGGGCTGCTTAGCACAAGAGAAAAGGCGAACATGACACTTACAACGCTGGAGCAATTCCGGGGCGAAACGTGCAGTCTGGAGGAAGAGGCAGAGAAGCGGGATTAGCTGAAACACCAAGAAATGGATCGTCTTAAATGTCCGGCTAAGTTGAGCACAGGGAGTGATACTCATACAGGGAGAACTAGCTGCCGCGTATGGAGGCGAATTCCCTGACAATCTCTTTCCTCTGGAGCGGCCAACAAATACTCCTGAAGCTAACAAGGAAAGAGATTGCTGGTGTGAGAATGCATGGACAGAACTGATTGGCACCCGGTGTGTGAGAGAGTGTGTGAATGGAGCGTGTGTGTGTGTGTGTGTGTGTGTGTGTGTGTGTGTGCGTGTGGGTGTGTGTATGTGTGTGAACACCGGTGACAGTGCAGCTGGCGGTACTTGACGGGAGGAGGGGGCGTGCCGGAGCTGTCAGGAGGAAAACTAGGCCAAAGCATAACAATGAGTCAGAATCGGGTTTGGCCTCCAAACCCGGATTCATGACAGTTTATGATCCTGACAATTGAGCTCAGACAGCGAAACAACTACTGCGTAGTGCATTGCTTGTTTGAACGTGATTTTTCGGACAGCAGCAAAAATCCCAAAATCATGGAGACAAGAGCCACGCAGGGTCCTGCACGGAGACTGCCCTGTTTAAATAAGCTGAATGTCGCTGCATTCTCCAGTCCATACACACCGTAGTTGAAATACTGGAGTTCCTGCCACTGCTTTATGAAAATGATTTTTTTTTTAACAGAATCAGCAGTTCATGCCTAGTAAGACCAGAGCTTCACACAATTGTCACACATGCATATAAAGTTGAGAGTGGAGCTACAGCAAGTTTCTCACAGCTTCCATTGTTTGCCACACAAATTATGAACCGTTTAAATTACGAGACCGCTGGGTCCTAAAAACATTTACAATAATACCGCATACCGCGGTGTTGAGCTATCCACCATCAACGCAGGGGAAATTCCTCTACTGCGACACCCCTACCCACAGGCAACATTGAGGAGCTGCTTCGTGACAGCGCATCCTCCAGCATTGCCGTGGGAGAGGAGTGGAGTCCTGTGGAGCAAGACACTGCACTTTGAGATTCATCAGCTTGGCTTGGGTTGCGCCAATCGGCGCAGCACCGGCGATTTGTTTTGGCATCCCGGCGAGACCACTGGGAGACGGACTGGAATAATGTGAGACACACAGCCGACTGCAGATCAGTGAACCAGCGCTGCTTATCCAAGCTAGAAGGAAACTAGAAGCTACTCAGCTAATGGCTAACTGACGTAAGAAGGAGGGCGGAGTTGAACAGCTGATGGATGGTTCTTAAAGTGATGAACTTTAAATCAGAGCATTTCAAGAAAGCCAGGAAAAAAAAATTGCTTCAATAATTAAAAATTTTTTTAAAAAGTCCCCTCATGGATCGTCACCTTATCGTGGTGGGGGGTTTGCGTGCCCCAGTGATCCCAGGAGCTATGATGTCCAGGGCAATTTGTCTCTTGTTGGGTCACCTAAGACAAACTGGTCCTGGGTGAAGGGCCAGACTAAGAACGATCCAATAGACTCTCATGATAAATACTAGAACAAGGATTCAGTGGACCCCACCCAGTATGGGTTTACCAGGGCCCCACCCTGGAGCCAGGTCTGGGGGAGGGGCTCGATGGCTAGCGTCTGGTGGCCGGGTTTCCACCTATGGGACCCGGCCAGGCTCAGCCTGAAGTTGTTACATGGGTCCGCCCTCCAGTGGCCTCACCACCTGCAGGAAGGATCATGGGGGTCCGGTGCTATGTGGATCAGGTGGAGGTCAAGGGCGGAGACCTTGGCGGACTGATCCCAAGCTTCCTAAACTGGCTTTTGATACATGGAATGTCACCTCTCTGGTGTGGAAGGAGCCTGAGCTGGTGCATGGAGTTGAGAGATACCGGCTAGATATAGTCAGCCTCACCTCAACACACAGCTCTGGTTCCAGAACCAGTCTCCTGGAGACGGGCTGGAGCTTAGCCTACTCTGGAGTTGCCCCAGGCAAGAGGTGATGAGCAGGGGTGGGTATTCTTGTATCCCCTCACCTTGCTGCCTCTATATTGGAGTTTTCCCCAGTGGATGAAAGGGTTGTTTCCCTGCGCCTTTGGGTTGGGAAACGGGTCCTGACCATCATTTGTGCCTATGCACCAAATGTTGGTTCAGAGTACCCACCCTTTTTGGACTCTCTGACTGGGGTGCTGGAGGGTGCTCCTCTTGGAGACTCCATTGTTCTACTGGAGGACTTCAATGCGCACGTGGGCAATGACAGTGAAACCTGGAAGGGGGTGACTGGGAGGAATGGCCTGCCCAATCTGAACCCGAGTGGTGTTCAGTTATTGGACTTTTGTGCTAACTACAGTTTGTCCATAATGAACACCATGTTCAAGCATAAGGGTGTCCATATGTGCACATGGCACCAGGACACCCTAGGTCGCAGGTCGATGATTGATTTTGCTATCGTGTCATCAGACCTACGACCGTATGTCTTGGACACTCGGGTAAAGAGAGGCGCAGAGCTGTCAACTGATCACCACTTGGTGGTGAGTTGGATCCGATGGCAGGGGAGGATGCCATTCAGACCTGATAGACCCAAATGTATAATGAAGGGATATTCAACTGGGGATATCGTTGGGCGGTGGAAGGAATACTTTGAGGATCTCCTTAATCCCACTGATACGCCTTCCACAGACAAAGCAGGGCTTGTGGATGAGGGGGATAGCTCGCCTACCACAGGGACTGAGGTTGCCAAGGTGGTTAAAAATCTCTTTGGTGGCCAGGCCACAGGGGTGGACGAGATTCACCCTGAGTACCTCAAGGCCCTGGATGTTGTAGGGCTGTCATGGTTGACACGCCTCTGCAACATTGCGTGGGTGTCAGGGGCAGTGCCTTTTGCATGGCAAACTGGGGTAGTGGTTCCTCTCTTCAAAAAAGGGGACCGGAGGGTGTGCTCCAACTTTAGAGGGTCACACTCCTCAGCCTCCCTGGGAAGGTCTATGCCACGGTACTGGAGAAGAGAGTCTGTCCGTTGGTCGAACCTCGGATTCAGGAGGAGCAATGTGGTTTTCGTCCCGGCCGTGGCACATCGGACCAGCTTTTTACCCTCTCGAAAATCCTCAAGGGTTCGTGGGAGTTTGCCCAACCAGTTTACATGTGTTTTGTGGACTTGGAGAAGGCATTCAACCGTGTCCCTCATGGTTTTTTGTGGGGGGTGCTTTGGGAGTATGGGGTATTGGGCTTGTTGTTACGAGCTATTCGGTCTCTGTACAACTGTTGTGAGAGTTTGGTTCGTATTGCCAACACTCGATCGGAGTCATTCCCAGTGAGAGTTGGACTCCGCCAGGACTGCCCTTTGTCACCGATCCTGTTCATAATTTTTATGGACAGGATTTCTAGGTGCAGCCAGGGAACGGAGGGTGTCATGTTTGGTAACCACAGGATCTCATCTCTGTTGTTTGCAGATGATGTCCTGCTAGCTTCATCCAGCAATGACCTACAGTTCTTGCTGGGATGGTTTGCCGCTGAGTGTGAAGCGGCTGGGATGAGAATCAGCACCTCCAAGTCCGAGTCCATAGTCCTCAGCCAGAAAAAGGTGGATTGTCCTCCCCGGGTTGGGGACAGGCTCCTGCCCCAAGTGGAGGAGTTTAAGTATCTTGGGGTCTTATTCACGAGTGATGGGAGAAGGGAGCGAGAGATAGATAGACGGATCGGAGCAGCATCTGCAGTGATGCAGACATTGTACCGGTCTGTTGTGGTGAAGAGGGAGCTGAGTTCTAAGGCAAAGCTGTCGATTTACCAGTCAATCTATGTTCCTACTTTCACCTATGGTCACGAGCTTTGGGTAATGATCGAAAGAATGAGATTGTAGATACATGCGGCTGAAATGAGCTTTCTCCATAGGAGTGCTGGACTCACCCTCAGAGATAGGGTGAGGAGCTCAGTCATCCGGGAGAGGCTCAGAGTAGAACTGCTGCTCCTCCACATTGAAAGGAGCCAGTTGAGGTGGTATGGGCATCTGATCAGGATGCCTCCTAGACTTGAGGTGTTTCGGGCACGTCCCACTGGGAGGAGACCCCGGGGCAGACCCAGGATTCACTGGAAAGACTATGTCTCCCAACTAGTCTGGGAACGCCTTGGTATCCTCTCTGAAAAGCTGGAGCAGGTGGCTGGGGAGAGGGAAGTCTGGGCTTCTCTGCTTGAACTACTGCCTCTGCGACCCGGACATCCGGAAAAGCGGTAGAAGATGGATGGATGGATGGATGAATGGATGGATAATTAAAAAATTACAGAAAATATGAACAAAATATGTCACAAACACTTCATTAAGACATGTGTGAGCTATTAAAATGTGGAAAAAGTGCAGTCAATGACTCCTTTAAATGGGTTGGCCTCAGCCACTTTTACCATTTTCATCCCAGATAGAACATTGAGATCAACCAGTCAGATACTCCTAAATGTTACAAGATCAAGGCTAAAAATTTGGCAAAATCATGCCTTTGGAGTAGCTACAACTAGTTTATGGAACAGCTTACCTGTTTGTATGAGAACTGTCCTAACCTTAGAAACTTTGAGCACACTGTGAAAGAGGCACCTCTCCTCACTGACTTTTTTAAACACATTTTTATTGAATTTAACAATATAAACATACAGACAAATCAACAACAGAACAGTCCCATACCCTCCCACCCCACCCACAGGCACCCACCCACCCAATATAAAAGCAGAAAACAGATAGCAGTTAAAAGCACCAGTGACATGTGCATAGCTCAAAGCACAAAAAACAGACAACAAATCTAGCAACAAAGTCCCAGTCCACAAAATCACCCTTCATGAGGAGGTTATTAAAGGAGGTTTTCCTTCGGTAAAGCGTTCTCCCTTCAAAAGTAAACCCTTTAGGTCTGCTACATGAACAGCTTCTTCCCCTCTGCCATCAGACTGCTGAACACTAAGTGACTTATTAGACTCTCGTGCACTACGTACAGCAGCTCAACCGGACTCATGGCAATTATCACTGTTTTCTTTTTGCACTACCGACTGTACTATGTGGAACTCCACAATATCTGCTGCTTGTTAATATATTTAAAAATTGCATAGATTAGTATTACTTATTCATATTCTACCTTTTATTGCATGCATAGTTTTTTATTTTTATCTTTAGTGCTACTCCATGTTTAATGTTGCAGCATTGCACCGAGACAAATTCCTAGTTTGTGTACTACATGAACAATGGCAATAAATCTCATTCTGATTCTGATTCTGATTCTTTAGGTCACCAGGCAGATAGTTTAAGAAGAGAGTCCAAATCTTCAAAAAGTGTTCCTCTTTCCCCTCCATAACTGCATGTAATCTTTCATAGGGAAAGTGTATTAAACACCTCCTTGTACCAGAGGGTGATACTTGGGGGGGTGGGGGGGATTCTTTTATCCAGTTATGCAAAATACATTTCCGGGCAATCAAGAGCAGTTTCTCAAGGAGCTTGTAATATGTAGCAGGAATTTTTAGTTCCCTATTCAATTCAAATCAACTTTATTTATATAGTGCCATTTCACAACAACAGTTATCTCATAGCACTTTCAACTGTAGGGGAAACCCCCACAATTGCAGAAAGACCCCAGCAATCAGGCAGTCCCCTGTGAGCAAGCGCTTGGTGACAGTGGAGAGGAAAAACTCCCTTTTAACAGGAAGAAACCTCAAGCAGGATCAGGCTCAGGGAGGGGCAGTCATCTGCTGCGACTGGCTGGGGGGTGAGGGGATAGAGAAGATGAGAAGAACAGACATATAGAGAGCAAACATTAAAGGGGAGAAGCCCGGTACATTATTGGAGGTCCCCCGGCTGTCTAAATCTATTAGCAGCATAACTAAGGGAGGGTTTAGAGACACATGATCCCTCCTAATTGTAAGCTATATCAAAAAGGAAGGTTTTTACCCTATTCTTAAAAACAGAGATCGAGTCTGACTCCCGAATCTAGATTGATAACTGGTTCCACAGGAAAGGAGCTTGATAACTGAAGGCTCTGCCTCCCATTGTACTTTTGGAGATTCTAGGTATTACAAGTAATCCAGCATTTTGGGAGCATAATGCTGTATTAGGATGATAGGGTAGTATCAGATCTTTTAAATAAAAAGGGGCCTGATTGTTAAGAGCTTTGTAAGTGAGAAGAAGGATTTTAAACTTAATTCTAAACTCTATGGGAAGCCAATGAAGGGAGGCCAAAACCAGAGAGATATGATCTCTCTTTCTAGTACCTGTTAAAACTCTTGCAGCAGCATTTTGGATCAACTGAAGACTTTTTAAAGATGTTTTAGGACAACCTGATAATAAAGAGTTACAATAATCTAATCTAGAGCTAACAAAAGTGTGGATCAGTTTCTCAGCATCACTCTGAGACAAGGTGCTCCTAATCTTGCCAATATTATGCAAATGATAGAAGGCAGCCTTAGAAACAAATTTAATACTGTATGTGAATTGAAAAACAGATCTTGATCAAAAATAACTCCAAGGTTCCTCACAGAACTATTAAGAGAAAGAGTAACCACATCCAAACTAAGAGTTTGATTTGGAAAGGTATTTCTAAGGTTTTTTGGACCAACAAGAATGACTTCAGTCTTATCTAAATTTAATAGCAGGAAATTACAAGTCATCCAAGCTTTGATTTCTTTAAGACAGGCTTCTAACTTGGCTAATTGATTACTATCATCTGGCTTCATTGATAGGTATAATTGTGTGTCATCTGCATAACAACGAAAATGTATACAGTGCTTTCTAATGATGTTGCCTAACAGAAGCATATATAAACTAAAAAGAGTAGGGCCTAGCACAGATCCCTGTGGAACTCCATGACTGAGCTTTGAGCTGGAAGAAAACTCATTCTTGACATGAAACTGGAGCCTATCAGACAAATAAAATCTAAACCACTGCAGCGAAGTTCCATTAAGTCCAACATAGTGTTCTAATCTATCGTGTAGAATATTATGGTCGGTAGTATCAAAGGCTGCACTAAGGTCTAAAAGGACTAGTACAGAAACAAGTCTATTATCAGATGTGATAAGGAGTTCGTTAGTGACCTTCACTAAGGCTGTTTCAGTACTATGGTGGATTCTAAACCCAGATTGAAACTCTTCAAATAAACCATTCCCCTGCAAGTGATCAAATAATTGTGTAACAACAACACTTTCAGATTTTTGAAATGAAAGGCAGATTAGAGATTGGCCGATAGTTAGCTAAAACTCCTGGATCCAGCATTTAATTACAGCAGTTTTAAAAGCGTGCGGTACATGGTCTAATGTTAAAGAAGAATTGATTATTTGAAGAATACAGCTGCCAATAAATGGGAAGACTTTTTTAAATAACCTGGTAGGAATAGGATCTAAAAGACAAGTTGAAGGCTTGGATGAGGAAATTATTTTATCTAACTTTAAAAGGTTAATTGGAGTAAACATATCCAAACATATATCAGTTGAAGGAGTTGTAGTAGTTACTGTATTTAAGTTAACGGTGGGAAGAATCTGACTGATTTTATCTCTGATAGATGAAATTTTATGATTGAAAAAGTTCATAAAGTCCTGACTAGTAAGCTCTAAGGGAATGCAAGGATTGACAGAGTCCTGACTCTTTGTCAGCCTGGCTACAGTGCTGACAAGAAACCTGGGATTATTCTTGTTCTCTTCTATTAATGCAGAGTAATAACTTGTTCTAGCTTTTCTAAGAGATTTTTTTATAAATTAAAAGATGATTTCTCCAAGCTGAATAGTTTTCAACTAAATTAGTGGAATGCCATTTTCTTTCTAATTGACAAGTCTTCTGTTTTAAGCTACGAGTTTCTGTTTTAAACCAAGGGGTTAGAAATCTATGATTGGACTTTTTCTTTTTTAAAGGGGCCACCAAGTCTAGAGTCTGATGCAGAGAAGCTGTAACACTATCTACCATGCTATCAATTACAGGAGGAGCAAGCTCTCCATAGCTTATTTCCGTTGTGTTGACACATGGCATAGAGGAGACAATCTGCATAAATCTGGTAACAACATAATCTGAAAGACATCTGCTGTAGTAATATTTTTCTTTAGGAATCAAATAGTCAGGAATAGTGAAATCAAAAGTTGACAGACAGTGGTCTGACAGTACAGGATTATGAGGAGACACTACCAGATTTTTTATTTCTATGCCATATGTCAGAACAAGGTTCAATGTGTTGTGGAGATAATGGGTAGAATTTTATACTTTCTGAGAAAACCCCATTGAGTCTAATATTGAATTAAATGCCTTATTAAGACAGTCCCTTCTCAGCCTTCCCTCTGAGAAGGAAGACACCTAGATCTTTTTTAATTTTTAATTTGAAGATACCACTAATCACAGATGAAATATTTGTCCAAAATCTGGAAATTTTTTGCACTCCCAAAAACTGAAAATATGGTCCCCTTTCTGAATTACATTTACTGCATAGAGGGGACAGCGAGCGATTGATTTTATGTAAGGTAACAGGGGTTATATGAGGTCTGTGAATTATTTTATAGCGAGTTTCCCTTAACCTGTTGCATGTAAATGTAGATTTAATCAGGAATAAAGCTGTTTGCTAATCATCCTCTACATATTGAGTGCCTAAATCTTTTTCCCATTTCCAACAATATCTGGCAACACGTATGTACCAGAGGATTCAAGAAGTGAATAAAATGATGCTATGAAATGTCTTCCATCTTTGTGCTGCCTAAGGAATCTCTCTACATCATTTTCAATGGGACCAATAGAAAAAGCTGACATGGGAGGATATAAAGTGTCTCAGTTGCAAATATGCAAAGAAATGTTGTTGGGGAGCATTAAATGTTGCTTGTAGTTGTTGGAAGGACATTAAAGTGTCATCTTTAATTAAGTCACCAATTTCATGTATTCCTAAACTGTGCCAGGAAGAGAATACAGATGGACCATTACCAGCAGGAAAGTCTGGATTTTGAGTTACAGGGGAAGCAGAGATTTGGTATTTCTCCTTCCCATATGTTTTGCTAAATTACGCCAGACCCTAATACTGTTGTAAATAATAGATTCTTCTTAACTGTTGGTGATATTTTAGTTGCATCACAAGTGACCAGCCCCCAGAGAGTGTGAGGAGAGCATGCCCACGAATCAGTGCAAGTCTCCCTCCTGAGATATGTATGTATGTAACCACAGCCAGAAATGACGAGCATGGCAGGCCCAGTTGTAAGAACTTATATTAGGTAGTGAGATGGCACTCATATCTGGATGTACTTGCAGTATCTTTAACTTCCGCTTTGTTTTTTGCCATGCCAGATAAAACCGGTGAGTGCCTTTTCTAAGTCCCAATTACATTTTTTAGATATGTACAAGGAAAGCATCTGCAGGGGACACAAAAGGCGAGGGAGAACATTCATTTTAATGAGACTGAATCGACCCATCATGGAGAGCGGGAGTTTATGCCACCATGCTAAATCTTTTTTAATTTGTGTGCAGATTGGGGTGAAGTTTAGTTTCCACATATCATTCAAATCTGGGGACACTTTTATTCCAAGATATAGAAAGCCATCAACCATCTATTTGAAAGGGAAATCACTTGTATCATCAGATGTATTCAGGACTCCCAGTGACACAGCTTCAGATTTATTAAGGTTAATTTTATAGCCAGATATAGAACTAAATTTAGTAAAAAAAATAAATAAATTAAAAAAATTCAAGAATAGCAGGAATTGATTGTTTAGGTGACATCAAAAATAAAAGAATGTCGTCAGCGTATAGAGCAATTTTATGCTCCATGTCCCCCATCAGTACTCCCTTGACCACAGCATGTAGGCGTATGTGTTATATGGCACTTTATTGTGAAGTGCAGTGTGGTGATGTGGACTTCCTGTCATGTTACCGCACTGCCCTATATAGCGGGACGAGCCGCCATGGCACGGCCTCTTTACGACGGATGCCCACGCCAGGTGCCTGCCGTGTAGCCGCTATGTTCAAGCCATCAATAAAGCTGTGTTCAACGCTACCTCATCTTGCCTCATTCATCACCAGGTTTTACATACATAACATTTGGCGACTGAGGATTAACTCATGGAGGTGTGCATAACACCACTCCGTCCCTTCCTTGAGCTCCTGGGTGAACCGCCGGTGCCTTGGCCTAGATGGTTTGAGGCTTTTCAGACCTACATCACCGCGCTGGATCTCGGGAAGCTTGACAAACTAAGGGCATGTGTGCTTCTCGTCCATAACCTGGGTATTGAGGGCCAGCGAGGCCTGTGGACACTCGACACATTGGACTCATTTGAGGATGTCGTGGAGCTGCTAGCCAACCATTTCCACACCCCAGACAGCGTGACTGTCCAGAGGATTTGTTTTCAGCAGCGACATCAACAGGTAGGTGAGCCCATCCACCAGTCTGTCGCCAACTTGAGGCAGCTAGCTAGCGAGTGCCACTTTGGGCTGATGGAAGATGAAATGGTGTGCGACCAGCTAGCGGAGCACACGTGCAGCGCTGTATTGCGAGCTAGGCTACTTAAGGCACCGAATGACTTAACATTAGCCAGAGTTGTCCAGCTAGCTTTCCAGTTGGAGGCCACAGACAAGCTAACCTCTGAGCTAACCTGGCATCAGTCACAGCAGCCGCCGGAACAACCCGCCACAGCAAACTGCCACAGACTCGGATAGCGAGGATAGCTTGGAGGACAGTGTTATGGGAACCAATGCTGCCAGCTGAAGGTCTGCCCTGGGAAGACCCCCATGCAAGGGTTGTAGGTCCGTGATGCACCGCCATAAGGCAAAGGAATGCCTGGCAAGAGGAGAACGTTGTAGCAGATGTGGATGCTTGAACCATTATGCTAGAGTGTGCCGCTTATCTGAACTGGAGAGCCCACGGAAGAAATCACTCCACCCACCCTCGACAGCCATCCATACGATGTCCCCCAGGACAAACGGGTACACATATTGTGCAGTGGAGTTGGATGGCATGGAGGTGCCACTGTTGCTCGACACGGCGGCGGAGGAGTCATTGCTGAACTGGGCCACGGTGAAGAAGTTCTTCCCCCACTACAAGATTAAAGGTAACCCGGCGCCGTTGTATGGTTATGGAGGTGGCAGGCTATGCACGGTTGGGACTTTGGAGTTAATGGTTCATTACAAGTCTGTGAAGATGGTTGACTTCACATTCCACCTGACGGCGCAAGGCGATAACATCATGGGCTGTGACCTGTTTTACGGACTGGGTTTCGCCATTAAAGACGGTGCCGGGAAGGAATGGTCGGGTTGTGGCCACTGGAACCCTCTGGTTCCGGCGGTCGAAGAGGACGTTGTGTGGGATGAGGGGCTAACGGACACTCCGGTGGTCAAGCAAGACCAGTTTCACTCAGGTTTGGCGCAAGAAAGTCTCAGTGCCGGCGCTCGGGACACAGTAGAGGGGGGTACCGAGCGTGGCGGCAGGGCACCTGTGTCGGCGAGTGACACCATGCTAGCCCCAGATGCCTCCGGAGCTTGGCCACAGGGGGAAGGAGGGGTCTGCAGCTATGACAATGACCATTATGACATTTTTAGAAGAGGACGGGGCCAGACCGATGAGCATGGTGTTACTGCATGCTCAGCAGCAGCACATCAGGCCAAGCCAGGCCCCGCAGAGGATTTTGGACTTGGTTCGGGTTTGGGGTGATGAACGACCACAGTGAAGGTGGGCCAAACAACAGCCAGCAAAACACCGAGGATGTCTGCGAATAGTGGCGAAGTTGGGCACAGCATACTTCCGGTTATCTGATGGCTCATCAAGGCAAGATAATCAGCTTCAGTGTGTCCAGGAGGATGCTCTGGGTTACGAGGCTGGACAGGAGTCATGTTGGTGGTGAAGGAGTCAGGCTCCACCATCCAGAAGATCAGCCATTGTCCCGGGGGCTTGCTGCTTCTAGGGGCGCGCCTGCTGAGGGGCTGCCCTGGGCCCCCCCATGCTGATTCTACCTCTCCCACCCAAGTGACTGTGCTGTAAAGTTGTGTTTATAGTTCTATGTGTGCATGTTATGTTATGGGTTTGTATATATATTTTTTGTCTTAGTATAGGAGCACAGCAGATATTTTAGTTTAACTAAGGACTTTTAGTTTATCTGGTGGCAGAATAATCCACCGTGCCATGCGGGCTGCATGGTACTCTACCCACCAGTCCTATTTTAGGTTGTTTTGTGTGAGTGTGTTTGGCCAGTTGAGTACATTAGTTTTTGTTATTTTAGAGGGTGATTCGGGTTCCAAATTGGGGTGGGTTTGATTGTGTGTGGTGTTTGGACTTTCTAAAGGGGGGAGGAAATGTTATATGGCACTTTATTGTGAAGTGCAGTGTGGTGACATGGACTTCCTGTCACGTCACCGCACTGCCTTATATAGTAGGGCAAGCTGCCGTGGCACGGCCTCTTTATGCTGGAAGCCCACGCCAAGTGCCTGCCGTGTAACCACTGTGTTCAAGCCATCAATAGAGCTGTGTTCGACACTACTTCATCTTGCCTCATTCATCACCAGGTTTTACATACATAACAGTATGCTTCCAGCTAATGGTTCTAATGCTAAGGCAAAGACGAGTGGGCTAAGTGGGCAGCCCTGGTGAACACCTCTGGCTAAAGGAAAGGGTTCAGAGCACCGGCCATTAGTTATTACCATAGCTGTTGGAGAGTGGTATATGGTCTGGATCCATTTAAGAAGGCTTCCCCCAAGTCCAAATCTTTGTAGAATGTTGAAAAGGTAGTCCCACTCAACCCAGTCAAATGCCTTCTCAGCGTCAAGAGAGATGGCCAAAGCTTTTTGTTGCTTCTCAGAGGAGAACTGTACCACATTCAAGAGCCTTCTCATATTACTAGATGAGAAACGGCCCGGTATGAAGCCTGTCTAGTCAGGATTAATAAGGGTTGGGAGTATGTCTTGTAACCGTCAAGCAAGAACTTTCAAAAGCACCTTGCTATCCTCTGGTATCAGACTGATAGGTCTGTAAGAGCCACATATATCAGCTGGTTTATCCTTTTTCAAAATGACAGAAATATTTGCAAGATTTAATGTAGGGGGGAGGAAACCCTTGTTAAATGAATCTAAATACATGTCTGTTAGTGGGTTGACCAACATCTTACCAAATGTTTTATAAAATTCAGGCCCAAAACCATCTGGCCCTTACGGTACCTCCCTTCAGTGTAGATATAGCTTTTGAGACTTCCTCCCTACTTAGTAGTCTGCAGAAAGTTTGTTTCTGTTTGTCAGTCAGAGATGGAAGTCTTATTTTATCTAGAAATTTTGTTCTAGCATCTTCCGAGGATTCACATTCAGAGCTATAAAGATATTTGTAGAACAGTTTCATTATTTTATTTATATCTGCAGATTTAAATTGTCTGTTCTATTCTTGTCTATAAGGGAGGGGATTGCATTTAATTCAGTCTTATTACGGGCAAGGTGTGCAAACAGTCTACCAGGTTTGTTACCAGATTCGAATAATCTGTGCCTTGTAAAGAAAATTTGTGTTTCTGCTTTCTTTTTTCCACAATATCTTTATTGAACCTTTTTTTTTTTTTTTTTAACAAACATGATACAATCAAACACTAACACTAAAGTACTACAAAAAAAAAAAAATGCACTAAAAACACCAACAACCACCAACAAAATCAAGTCTTCAACAATGCTCCTCTGTTTAGTCTAGACAATCCAATACATAAGTATACATATTATGTTCACCAGTTTGGAATTTACAAGGTCCACACACATCATTCACCTTCTTCTTCAAGAGTTATGTTTAAATTTTTTACATAATCAATAAAAGGTCTCCATATATTCTCAAACACAATTTCCTTTGATTTTAGTATATATGTTATTCTTTCTAATGGAAGGTTTGTTAACATCTGTCTTAACCACTGAGTCACATCTGGTCTATGAGTCTTTTTCCATAATAGTGCAATACATTTTTTGGCATTAAGCAAACTGAGGTCTATGAATGTTCTTTCACTTTTATTAAAATTATGCTTTTCTGGGTACAGACCCAACAAAAACAGTTTAGGATTCAATATGATTTGTTTTGAGATTATTTTTTCAATTGTTACCCTCACCTCTTCCCAAAACAATCTTATTAATCTACATTCCCATAAACAATGAAATAGGGTTCCTTTACTTTCCATGCATTTTGTGCATGTATCTGGTATATTTTTGTTATATCTATTTAACTCCTCCGGTGTAACATACATCCGCATTAACCATTTGAAATGTATCAATTTAAGGCGTGCATTTATTGATTTGGTTTGAGCTTCTGTACAAGCCAATTCCCATTGTTCCTCTGAAATTTCAATTTGCAGATCTTCTTTCCAGTAGTTTAATCTTTTCAGTGAATTTTCACTTGAAGATAGTGTCAGTGAGTTATAAAACTCTGAAATAATACCCTTTCTTTTACTATCTTTCATCATCATTTTTTCCAAGGATGAATAAATAGGTCGAGTGAGAGCTTTATTTTGATTTGATTGAATAAAGTTTCTAAGTTGAAGATATTTAAAAAAATGTGTTCTATTGAGATTAAATTTGATCCTCAGCTCTTCAAAAGACATTATGTTGTCTGCACATGGCAAATATAAATCCTGAATCTTTTGTATCCCTTTTAAATTCCATACTTTAAATACAGCGTCCGCTCTCCCTGGTTTAAAATATTGATTACCCCATATTGGACTAAATTGTGACAATAACTGTGGTTCTTTTAAATAGTTTTTAGCTTCACACCATATTTTGATCATATGCTTTACAAATGGATTTTTAACTTGTTTTTGTAATTTTTTTGCCGAATCTGAGTATATGAATATGGGAAGAGGTAAAGGTAAATTGTATGATTCCATTTCAGTCCAGTGAGGGAGATCATTTGATGAAAAATAATATGTCATAGACCTCAGTTGTGCCGACCAGTAATACAACATAAAATTTGGACATTTCAGACCTCCACGATCAAATGGTAAATATAATAAAGACAAACGTAATCTAGCCCTCCTGTTGTTCCATATAAATTCCACTAACTTTTTTTTTATTCTTGAGAATAGATCTAAAGGTGGTGATAAGGGAATGTATTGAAATAAATAAAGTATTTTAGGTAAAATATTACTTTTAAGTATATTGATTCTCCCGATCATCGACATTGGTAGTGACATCCATCTCTGAGTTAACTCATTGATATCTGACATTAAGGCTTCATAGTTGACACTGGCGACTGATTCTAGCTTAGGCATAATTTGGATTCCTAAATATTTAAACTGATTTACAACATTGAATTGATTTACCTCAGGGGCTGGGTAATTTCTCTGGGTCTCATTTAGCATTAATATTGAAGATTTAGTTTTATTTATTTTATATCCTGATATTTCCCCAAAATTCTTTATTAAATTCAACAAGGTTGGAATTGATTTTTTTAGATTCGACATAAACAAAATTATATCATCGGCGTACAGGGAGATTTTATGTTCTGTTGGTCCAACTTTAATTCCATATATTTGTGAATGTAAACGTATCGCTATCGCTAAAGGTTCAATTGCCATAGTAAACAGTAAAGGTGAAAGTGGACAGCCTTGTCGACATCCTCTATTGATTTTTATTGGTTTTGAAATATTGTTATTTGTTAGGATTTCTGCTGTAGCATTATTGTATATTATTTGAACCCATTTTATGAAATTATTTCCAAGTCCAAACCTTTGTAGGACTTCAAAAAGAAAGGGCCATTCAACTCTATCAAAGGCCTTTTCGGCGTCCAATGATAGGAGAGCTGTATCCGGTGCTTCTTTATTAAAATAAATAATATTAAATAGTCTTCTTACATTATGGAAGCCTTGTCTACCCTTTATAAAGCCATTCTGATCTCGATTAATAATATTTGGTAAAATTTCTTGTATTCGTCTTGCTAAAATTTTACAGATTATCTTAAGGTTGGCGTTTAATAGGCTTATTGGTCTCATATTTTCACATTTATTAGAGGGCTTACCTGGTTTTGGCAGCAGTATAATTAAGGCATTATTTATGTATGATGGTAAATTATTATTTTGAAATGCTTCTAAAACCATTTCCAAAAAAGGTTTTATTAATTTATTCTTAAATTTTTTATAAAGGTCAACTGGAAGACCATCTGGTCCTGCACTTTTTCCTGATTTCATATTATCAATGGCTAGCCCAACTTCTTCTTGACTAATTTTAGACTCCAATATCTCCCTGTTTTCATTTGGAATACACGGTATAGATAGTTCGTTCAAAAACCCATTTAGTTTTGTTAAATCAGGTTCATTTTTGGTATCATATAATTTTTCATAGTAATCTCTAAAGGCTCTATTAATTTCTAAAGGATCTATAACTACCTGTCCATTACTTATAATACTGGTAATTGGTGTTTTAATTTCTAATTGTTTAATCTGCCATGCTAATAATTTTCCTGATTTTTCACCTTGTTCATAAAAAGATTGTTTCAATCTTAGAAGACTCGAGGCAGCTCTATTCGCTGATTTTTTGTCGTATTCAGCTCTCAAAATCAGTAATTCATTCTCCAACCTTGGGTCACTTCCTGCATACACTTTTTCCTGAAGACTTTTTATTTTATGTTCCAATTTAGCTCTCTCCTCTCGAGTCTTCTTAGATTTTGATCCTGTATAACTAATAATATGTCCCCTAATAAAAGCTTTGAAAGCCTCCCACTTTACACATGCTGATGTTTGTGTAGTATTGATGTCAAAGAACTCGTCTATCTGTTTTTCTATATACTTGACAAATTCCTCATCCTGAAGCCATTTATGCTGAAATTGCCATCTACCTGATTCCTTTGTCAATTTTTTATCTACATATATTAGACAACAGGGTGCATGATCAGAGATCACGATGTTATCATAAAAGCAGTTTTGAATCTTGGACCTTAATTCTGTGGAAATCAAAAAATAATCAATACGTGAGAATGTCTTGTAGGTACTGGAATAACAAGAATAGGCTTTAACTTGTGGTTTCATTTCTCTCCATATATCTAACAATCTCAATTCTTTCATAAAATGATTAATAGTCATCCTACATCCAATGTGCGTACAATCCAGTCCTGTTGATCTATCCACACCTGGATTCAATGTACAATTAAAATCCCCTGCTATTATATGTTGCCCTGTAAGTGATGATAAGATGAGAAATAAATTAGCAAAGAACTTCTGATCATCTATATTGGGACCATATAAGTTCACAAGATTTATATTTTCTAATAGCAAAGAACCTTGAATGATTACATATCTTCCAAATTTGTCTCCAATTACATTTTTCACTTGAAAAGGAACTGATTTATGTATGAGAGTCATAACTCCCCTGGCTCGGGATGAAAATGAAGAGGTGAATACACTTCCCTGCCATCTACTCCTAATTCTTTTAACATCCTCCTCTATCAGATGAGTTTCTTGTAAAAACACAATTCTTGAACCCATGTCCTTTATTTTATTCATAACTTGTTTAAGTTTTTTTAAATTTTGTAGACCTCTGCAATTCCATGAAGTTAAATTAAGGTTAACACTTTGGTCCATGATCAATAGAGAGTTTGGGATTACCTTGCAGTGTAAACATGCTCATACAGAGAAGCAAAAACATGAGTGGTTGAACATTCATCCTACAAACTACACACAAACAAATTTCCCCTTCCCACACTTGTGGCAAACCCCCCAAAATCAAAAGAAAAATTCTGTCTCCCGATATAGCCATCGACCGTTCCACACCCACGGGGAACAGCCTAAGCCACTCCTTCTTCATCCTCCCAATCACCCTAACTCTACTGCTTTTAATGACGTAACATTAACTCTCCTCTGTAGTTTTCCAACTTAGCTCCAAAATTTTTAACAACTTTGTACATCATAGTTTTTGTTTGTTTGTTTTGTTTTTGTTTTGTTTTTTTAATATATAATACAATCTATATTTTGTAAACTTACTATTTACTTCAAGTCAGTCAGATGCCTGTGCAAATGCTTAATTATTCTACCTTATATTTTGTTCATGCTTAGCTCCCACCAGTCTCTTCTTCTTCTTTGATCTTCTTGATGAACTCCTGCGCCTCCTCTGGGGTCTTGAAGATGTGGGTTCTGCCCTCATACGTGGTCAGCAGTCTCGCAGGATAGATTACACCATGACGAATCCCAAGGTTGCGCAGCTCCTTACGTACGGGATCAAACTGCTTCCTCAATTGCTGGATTCCTGTGGCCAAATCTGGGTAGAACCGCACCTGCTGGTCCTGGTGTTTAATCTCTCCTTTAGCACGTGCAGCGTTGAAGATCTTCATCCTGTCTCTGTTGCTAAGAAACTTCATAATTAAGGTCCTCGGCGGTCCCTTATCTCTCCGTGGGCCAATACGATGTGCATTTTCCAGAACCACTGCTGATTGCAACTCCTCGCTGCCCAGCACCTCCGGAATCCACTTTTCCAGAAAGGAACATACGTCCCGACCTTCTGATTCCTCTGGAAGACCCACCAGCCTCAAATTATTCTGTCTCGACCGAGATTCCAAATCCAAAATATTATCTTCCAGAGATTTATTTTTTTTTTCCAAAGTGCGCACCTTTAATTGAAGACGGGTGACGTCATCTTCAGCACTAGCGAGACGGAGCTCCATCTGCGCCGTTCGTTCTACACAGTCACCCAATTCCTTTCTTATTCCTTCCAGCGCTGTCATAATCCCATCAAATCTAGAGGAAAAGTCCGCTCTCATTGAACTCATGGCAGCCATCAGCGCATCTGCGCCATTCCCCGCCGAAATCGCACCGCCGCCAGCCTCCTCCGCCATATATGGAGCCTTGTTTGCTGCGTCACAGACCTGAAAGTCCGTTAATTTGGACTGTTTCGGCGGCTCGCTTTTTCCTTTTCCTGGTTTTCCAGCCTTAGGCTTCGCCGACATATCCTCGCCCAAATGCTGGGATACGTTCTGTCCCAAATGAGAGAGTTATTTGCCGATTTTTTTCTCCAGGAGCAGAGCAGAGCGAGACACGTCCGTCCTACGTGGCAGCCATAACCGGAAGTCGTGTTTCTGCTTTCTTAGTTAGTAACTGATTCAGGGCAGAACGAGCTGTTTTGCTACGGAGCTGATAGGGTGTTGTTTGAATTGGGTCTCTAAATCAGCTATATATTTTTTTTCTAATTCCAACTGTATTTTGAGAGCTTCCATTTTTGAGTTGATGTGTAAGATATAATTGCTCCCCGCAGGCATGCCTTCTCAGATTCCCACAGAATAGAAAGGCTTATTTCAGGACTTTTGTTTATGGCAATAAAAATGTTCCCATTCTTTTGTAATATAATCCACGAAGTGCTGGCTGCTTAATAAAGATGGGTTTAGTCTCCAGTACCTACAGGCCAGGTCTCTATGAGGAGGGGAGATGCTTATACTGATAGGGGCATGGTCAGAGATGAACTGGGTGCCAATTATGCAGTTCTCTATCCCATCTAAAATAGATCGTAATGAAAGGAAATAATCTATTCTAGAGAAAACTTGATGTGGGATTGAGAAAAACAAATAGTCTCTATCTGCAGGGTGTAATATCTGCCACACGTCATGGAGGTCTAAATCGGTAAACAATTCTTGCATTTGTTTTGACTTTTTTAAACGAGTCGAGCAAGGGGGAGACATATCAACATTTGGGTCTGGTACACAATTAAAGTCACCTCCTAATGGGAGGAGAAAGTAGACAGGTCTAAGATAAGTTGAGGAATAAAAGAAGAATCATAAGCGTTAGGGGCATATATACATCCAAAGACAGCTTGTTCCCCATACAGGTAACCAAATAAGAGTACATTGTAGAGAGAATGATCAGGCGAGGCAACGAGTTGGATCAACACAGACTTTGTTCTCCCTCTAACAGAACAGGATCACAAAAAGAGCTCCCAGGCCACTGTGCATCTCACTTTTATACCTTTAATTACATGCATGGTGGCCCGGGGCTCCGACCTCACATTAAGTTCAGAACAAAGCCTGTGCGGCGTATTAACATGATATTACACAGGTGCTGCCTTTCACTCCTCTCCTGGCGGCCCAGCATCTCTTCCCAGCTCCTCTTCCCAGGGGGTGCCTAGCCTTTACTGTTCCATCTGGACCCCCACCCACCCCGTGACGTCCCCTCTCTTGGTCCATTGATCTCTGGGTGGAGAAGTCTAACACCTTGCCCCCCACCGAACACCCAGAATGGGCCTTAACACCCTCCCCCCATTCTTTGGACTTCAGCCGGCATCCATAGCGGCTGTAGCAGGGGGTCGCCGATCCAGTCGAGCTGCCCTGCTGGTGGGACGCACAGGAGGGCACGTCAGCCTGTGGGAGGAAAAGGGGAGGGGGAGAAAACACATCCTCTTTGCGAGCGCCAGTCCCTGCTGAGGAATCACCGACCTGCGGAGGCCCCAATGGTGGGCGTCCGCACTGTGGAGCCTGAGCCAACACCACCTGCTCATCTGCCAACACAAAAGCGGGCTTTAGCCTGTCAATGCAGACAGTCTCTCTACACCCCCCCAAGTCCAATACGAAATGTTTTGCCCCAGGTTCCAGCACTCTGATCGGCCCGTGGTATGGTGAGTGCAGCAGGGTCCAGTGCTCATCGTGCCTGACGAAAACAAAACTGGCATTCTGCAAACTTTTTGGGACAAATGTGCAAGGAAAACAATGGTGGGCCAGGCTCGGTACACTCCCCACCTCTGTATTGCGTAGAGAATGCGTGGGCAGCTCAACCTCGGGCGTGGGGTCTTCCGGTAAAAATTCTCCAGGGATCTGCAGCGGTTGGGAAAAAACGAGTTCTGCTGGGGAGGCTGCCAAATCCTCCTTCGGTGCGGAGCGCAACCCTAAAAGAACCCAAGGCCGGCGGTCTACCCAATCTGTGTCTGTAAGCGAAGCTCTGAGCACTGCTTTAAGTGGCCTATGGAAACGCTCACATAACCCATTAGCCTGGGGGTTGTACGCAGTAGTGTGGTGAATTTTGACCTGGCTTCCGTGTGGAGAGGACTGAGGCAAATCACCAACTATCGACCTAAGGCTCCTAAAGGTCAGGATGACAAAGCCCTTTGTCAGAGACTGTCCCAACACTATGCCCGTTTTGACACCTCGTCATCTGTGTCCAACTCCCCCCCTCCCTCCAGCTCCACAGCCTCCACATTCCCTACTTCATTTAAGGCACCCCCCTCCTCCCCCCCTCCCCTTATCATCAGTGAGCAGGATGTGCTCAAACAGTTCTCCAGACTGAACCCGCGCAAGGCCCCCGGCCCAGACGGCGTGTCTCCCTCCACCCTGAGACTCTGTGCGAAACAGCTGGCTCCTGTATTCACAGACATTTTTAACACCTCCCTTAAGTTATGCCACGTGCCATCCTGCCTCAAATCCTCCACCATCATCCCTGTCCCCAAGAAGCCACGGATCACTGGACTTAATGACTACAGACCTGTAGCGCTCACCTCTGTAGTCATGAAGTCCTTTGAGCGCCTGGTCCTGTCCCACCTCAAGTCCATCACCACCCCTCTCCTGGACCCGCTGCAGTTTGCCTACCGAGCCAACAGGTCTGTAGACGATGCAGTCAACCTGGCCCTCCACTCCATCCTGCAGCACCTGGACTCCCCGGGA
This sequence comes from Pholidichthys leucotaenia, assembly GCA_020510985.1. Classification (NCBI taxonomy): domain Eukaryota; kingdom Metazoa; phylum Chordata; class Actinopteri; order Cichliformes; family Pholidichthyidae; genus Pholidichthys; species Pholidichthys leucotaenia. The sequence continues at coordinate 138,885,797 of CM035840.1, read as the reverse complement.
ACCTACGCCAGGATCCTGTTTGTGGACTTCAGCTCCGCATTCAACACCATCCGCCCCGCTCTGCTCCGGGACAAGCTGTCCCTGCTCAACGTGCCTGACTCCCTCTGCAGGTGGATCATCGACTTCCTGACGGACCGGAGGCAGCATGTGCGGCTGGGAAAGACTGTCTCAGACTATACTTGCATCAGCACCGGATCACCCCAGGGCTGTGTACTTTCCCCCCTACTCTTCTCCCTTTACACCAACTCCTGCACCTCCAGCCACCAGTCTGTCAAGTTGATCAAGTTTGCGGACGACACCACCCTCATCGGGCTCATCTCCAACGGCGACGAGTCCGCCTACAGGAGAGAGGTGGCCCAGCTGGCGTCCTGGTGCAGCAATAACAACCTGCAGCTGAACGCTCTGAAGACAGTGGAGATGATTGTAGACTTCAGGAAAGTCACTACTCCTCTGCCCCCCCTCACCCTCTCAGGCTCTCCCATCACCACTGCTGATTCCTTCCGCTTCCTAGGCACTACCATCACCAGGGACCTCAAATGGGAGCTGACCATCAGCTCACTCATCAAAAAAGCCCAGCAGAGGATGTTCTTCCTGCGGCAGCTGAGGAAGCTCAAGCTACCCACCAAGATGTTAGTGCAGTTCTACACAGCCATCATCGAGTCCATCCTCACCACCTCCATAACCGTGTGGTACGCAGGAGCCACTGCCAGGGACAGACTAAGGCTGCAGCGCGTCGTGCGCACTGCTGAGAAGGTGATCGGCTGCAAGCTCCCATCTCTCCAGGATCTGTACATCTCCAGGACCCGGAGGCGTGCTGGCCGGATCATAGCCGATCCCTCACACCCTGGTCACGTACTGTTTGCCCCCCTCCCCTCTGGTAGAAGACTTCGGTCCATCCAGACTAAAACCTCCCGTCACATGAACAGCTTCTTCCCCTCTGCCATTAGACTGCTGAACACTAAGTGACTCTCGTGCACCATGTACAGCAGCTCAACCAGACTCATGTCAATCATCACTGTTTTCTTCCTGCATTACCGACTGCACTATATAGTTCTCCACAGTATCTGCTGCTGGCTAATATATATTTTAACTGTTGACCAGTATCACTTAATCTTATCCTACACTTTATTACATGTATAGTTTATTTCTCTTATCTTATCATGTTTAATGTTGCAGCATTGTACCGAGACAAATTCCTAGTTTGTGTACTACATGAACAATGGCAATAAACCTGATTCTGATTCTGATTCTGATTCTGATTCTGAATTTTGACCCCCAGGCTCTGGGCCATCGCGGACCAGAGTTCCAAAACAAACTGTGGGCCTCTGTCGGACATGATGTCCGATGGAGATCTGAAACGTGCCACCCAAGCTGACAAAAAAGTGCGCGCCACTTCTGTAGACATGGTAGAAGCCAGCGGAACTGCTTCAGGCCAGCACGTAGTGTGGTCCACTATCGTCAAAATTTGCGTGAAACCTTGCAACGGCGGAAGGGGTCCCACCAGATCCCCGTGGACATGGTCAAACCTCTTAGCTGGGATTTGGAATGGCTCGGGGGGAGCTCTGGTGTGCTTGTGCACCTTTGCCTATTGGCACGCAACGCAAGCTGCAACCCACTCGTTCACCTCTTTACGCAAACGTGGCCAGACGAATTTTGCCCCCACTAGTTTCACTGAAACATGTATTCCCGGGTGCAAAAGGGAGTGGACCGACTCAAAAACGAGCTGGCGCCAAGAGTGCGGAACCACCGGGCGTGGAGACGTCACAGAGTAGGGGAGGGCACCCTTCTTGCAGCACCCTGTTCTCCAGTCTCAACCTTGTAGGCGCAGACTGGCGCGCGCAAATGTCCGCATCCCCGGCTTGCTCCGCGACCATGGCGGGGAAATCTATTCCCACGTAGACCAGGGTGACCAGTGCACACGAGAGGCAATCTGTCACCACATTGAGTTTACCGGCAACATGCCGAATGTCGGTAGTAAACTCTGAGATTGCGGCCAGTTGCTGTTGCTGCCAGGCCAACCACGGTTCCGAGACCTTGGCCATGGCGTACGTCAGTGGCTTGTGGTCTACAAACGCGGTGAACTCGCTCCCCTCCAGCCAGAACTGGAAATGTTGTGTCACCAGGTGAAGAGCCAGCAACTCTCTGTCGAATATGCTGTATTTGCGCTCGTTGTCACACAAAGTTCTGCTGAAAAATGCAAGCGGCTGCCACGAACCTGAGACACACTGCTCCACCACTGCCCCTATGGCCACATCAGATGCATCTGTAGTGAGCGCTATCCAGGCAGACGGACCTGGGTGAGCCAGCAACACGGCCTTTGCCAGCACTGTTTTGGCGTTTGAAAAAGCCTGGCCCAGCTCGGGAGTCCAGTTGATGCTTTCCACAGGCTTCTTTTTTTAAGCGTGGCATACAACGGCTGCATCAGCTGGGCTTGTCACCATGGGATGAGACGCCATCTCGGTGCTCAGCCCATGTCTCCTCATCCCTGCCTCTCTTTAGGCAGCATCTCTGTCACCATGGGAGGAGACGCCATTTCGGCGCTCAGCCCATGTCTCCTCGTTTCCGCCTCTCATTGGACAGCATCTCAGCTGGCTCCCAGCTGTCAGTATTACGGGATGGCTGGGGCCAATTAATCCTCATCAGCTGGGGCGCTGCTAATGAGAATAAAAAGGAGCAGCCTCGATCACTCGGGGCTGCGACTTAAAGCACTACAGGCTGAAACCCCTATTCCCGGCGTCAGCCCTTACTCCTCTTGCAGTAACCTTGTGAGTGTTCCCTGCTGTGAGTATTCATGCCTTGGTATCCTATTCTCCGGTGCCAGCCCTTTACTCCTGTACCGTTCTACTCGTGAGTTTAACCTGTTTATGAGTAGCTGTGCTTTGGGTCTACAACGACCGTGTTCCTTACCCCGTGTCCTTATCCCTTGTTCCTAACCCTTCCTTATAATAAACATCTCAACTCACTGGCTCGCCCTCGGCTCTTATTGCGTGGCTCCCTAGAGCCACGTGTAACAGGGCTGCCCGGGGGAGGAAACGGTTGTAAAAATTAACCATTCCCAAAAACTCCTGTAGTGCCCTCACGGTCTGCGGACACGGAAAGTCCAACACCGCGCGCACCTTGTCCGGTAACAGGATCGCACCCTCCGGCGAAATGCGGTGGCCCAAAAAATCAATCACTGGCACACCGAACTGGCACTTCGCCGGGCTGATTATCAAACTGTGCGCTTCCAACCTCTGGAAAACCGTCTTGAGATGGGCAGTGTGCTCGTCCTCGGACACACTGGCTACCAGAATGTCATCTAAGTAGACAAAAACAAAGGGCAAATCACGCAGAACTGCATTCATCATTCTTTGGAAGGTCTGTGCCATGCCTTTTAATCCAAACGGCATGCGTAAAAATTCAAAAAGGCCGAACGGAGTTATTACCGCCGTCTTTGGGAAATCTTCTGTTCGCACCGGGACCTGGTGGTAACCGCGGACCAGATCCACTTTGGAAAAAATGCACGCCAGGCCAGGTGCACGGAAAAATCCTGGATATGGGGAATAGGGTAGCAACCGTGTGCCATAGCATTGTTCAAGCACCGGAAATCGCTGCATGGTCACCACAACCTGTCGGCTTTAGGCACCATGTGAAGTGGGGATGCCCACGGGCTGTTTGAGCGCTTGACAATGCCCAACTTCTCCAAGTTGGTGAACTTCTCAAAAAAAAAAAACAAACAAAAAAAAAACAAGATGGCGCCCACAGCGGCCGCCATGGTGCTTCGCTGCCCTTTAATTTTTATAATTTGTCTGTTTTTGTTCATTGATTGTGCGTCTGCCGGTTCATACACCCGTGAAGAACTATTAAACATCAGGACTCTCACTCCCATGGACCTTCTTCCAGTTTTTTTAGCTCCTGCCGCCGATCTGATCCATTGTTTGGCCAAAAGAGCAAGACGGCGGAAAAGAGGAAAGAGAGGGGGGATTCTCGCTCGGCTACGGAAGAGAGGCACGCGAACAGCCTTGCCTGGCATATTTCTATCCAATGCCAATTCTCTCTTGAACAAGGTAGAAGAACTAAGACTGCTGATGCAATTCAAGGACCTCGCTTCCTCGTCTGTCATCTCCTTCTCTGAGACCTGGCTTAAAGAGAACATTCCAGATTGCGCAATCAGCCTCGAGGGATTTCAGCTGTATCGTGCTGATCGCGTCACAGAGCTCTCCGGTAAGTCTATTGGAGGAGGAGTGTGCTTCTATATTAACAACAGCTGGTGCTCTGATGTAACGGTGATTTCCAAACACTGTTCTCCCGCCCTGGAATTTCTTTTTATTAACTGCAAGCCATTTTATTCCCCGCGGGAGTTTGCCTCATTCATCCTCGCCGCTGTGTACGTCCCTCCCGATGCGGACACGCGCGAAGCTCAGCGCGTGCTCGCAGATCACGTCCAACTTACGGAGCGGAACTTTCCAGATTCCCTGGTTATTGTGATGGGCGATTTTAACCAGACCAATCTGAGTCACGAGCTCCCCCGCTACAAACAGTTTATTAAATGTCCAACCAGAGGAAATAACACGCTAGATCACTGTTATACTTCAGTAAAGGACGCATATCGCGCTGTTCCCCGCGCTGCGCTGGGACTATCTGATCACGTGATGGTCCACCTCATCCCCACATACAGACAGAGACTGAAACTCACTAAACCTGTTGTGACCACCACAAAGAAATTGACCAGTGAAGCTGGAGAGAAACTGAACACATGCATGGAAATAACTGACTGGGGCATGTTTAAAAGAGCCACACATGATCTTAATGAGTACACAGACACTGTGAACTCATATATCAACTTCTGTGAGGAGGACATTCTCCCATCGCGCACCAGGGTGAGATATTCTAATGACAAGCCCTGGTTCACAGCTAAGCTCAGACGGATCAGGAAGGAGAAGGAAGCAGCGTTGAAAAGTGGAGACAGGGACCGCTACAGAGAGGTCAAATATCGGTTTAACAGAGAGCTGAGGAGAGCTAAATCTGTGTATTCTGAGAAACTCCAGCAGCAGTTCACTGCTAATGACTCGGCTTCTGTGTGGAGAGGACTGAGGCAAATCACCAACTATCGGCCTCAGGCTTCTAAAGGTCAGGATGACAAAGCCCTTTGTCAAAAACTGTCCCAACATTACGCCCGTTTTGACACCTCGTCAGCTGTGTCCAACTCACCCACTCCACCCAGCTCCACTGCCTCCTCGGCCCCTAGTTCATCAAAAGTGGTCCCCTCCTCCTCCTCCTCCTCCTCCCCCCCTCCCCTTGTCATCAGTGAGCAGGACGTGCACAGACAGTTCTCCAGACTGAACCCGCGCAAGGCCCCCGGGCCGGACGGTGTGTCTCCCTCCACCCTGAGACACTGTGCGAAAGAGCTGGCTCCTGTCTTCACAGACATTTTTAACACCTCCCTTAAGCAATGTCACGTGCCGACCTGCCTCAAATCCTCCACCATCATCCCTGTCCCCAAGAAGCCACGGATTACTGGACTTAACGACTACAGACCTGTAGCGCTCACCTCTGTAGTCATGAAGTCCTTTGAGCGCCTGGTCCTGTCTCACCTCAAGTCCATCACCACACCCCTCCTAGACCCGCTGCAGTTTGCCTACCGTGCTAACAGGTCTGTGGACGACGCAGTCAACCTGGCCCTCCACTCCATCCTGCAGCACCTGGACTCCCCGGGAACCTACGCCAGGATTCTGTTTGTGGACTTCAGCTCCGCATTCAACACCATCCGCCCCGATCTGCTCCAGGACAAGCTGTCCCTGCTCAACGTGCCTGACTCCCTCTGCAGGTGGATCACCGACTTCCTGACGGACCGGAGACAGCATGTGCGGCTGGGGAAGTCTGTCTCAGACTCTGTTAGCATCAGCATTGGATCACCCCAGGGCTGTGTACTTTCCCCCCTACTCTTCTCCCTTTATACCAACTCCTGCACCTCCTCCCACCAGTCTGTTAAGCTGATTAAGTTTGCGGACGACACCACCCTCATCGGGCTCATCTCCAATGGCGACGAGTCCGCCTACAGGGAAGAGGTGGCCCAGCTGGTGTCCTGGTGCAGCCACAACAACCTGCAGCTGAATGCTCTGAAGACAGCGGAGATGATTGTGGACTTCAGGAAAGTCACAACCCCCCTGCCCCCCCTCACCATCACAGGCTCTCCCATCACCATTGCAGATTCCTTCCGCTTCTTGGGCACCACCATCACCCGAGACCTCAAATGGGAGCCAACTATCAGCTCCCTCATCAAAAAGGCCCAGCAGAGGATGTTCTTTCTGCGGCAGCTGAGGAAGCTCAAGCTACCCACCAAGATGTTAGTGCAGTTCTACACGGCCATCATCGAGTCCATCCTCACCTCCTCCATAACTGTGTGGTATGCAGGAGCCACTGCCAGGGACAGACTAAGGCTGCAGCGCGTTGTGCGCACTGCTGAGAAGGTGATAGGCTGCGAGCTCCCATCTCTCCAGGACCTGTACATCTCCAGGACCCGGAGGCGTGCTGGCCGGATCATAGCCGATCCTTCACATCCTGGTCACGTACTGTTTGCCCCCCTCCCCTCAGGTAGAAGACTTCGGTCCATTCGGACTAAAACCTCCCGGCACATGAACAGCTTTTTCCCCTCTGCCATCAGACTGCTGAACATTAAGTGACTTTTTGACTCTCGTGCACTATGTACAGCAGCTCAACCAGACTCACGTCATTCATCACTGTTTTTCTGTTGCATTATCGACTGCACTATGTGGTACTTCACATTATCTGCTACTTGCTAATTTTTTAAAACTGTCTTGACTAGTACTACTCATTATTACTAGTATTATTATTATTATTATTATTACTTATTATTACTTATTTTTCTACACTTATTGCACGTTTTTAGTCCTTTAGTTTTTTAGTTTATCCCTTTTTCTCATCATGTTTCTAATGTTGCAGCATGGCACCGAGACAAATTCCTAGTTTGTGTACTACATGAACAATGGCAATAAATCTGATTCTGATTCTGATTCTGATTCTGATTCTCCTCGCACGTGCTGGCCAGTTTAGCTGCATCCAGGCGCCGAGGTTGTGCAAATACTAGCGGTCCTTTAGTAGTGATGAAATGCTCGACCCCTTGTTTGGTTACTGCCGCTGAAAAAGTTGGAACCGTGAGAGCTGGGAACTGGGCGAGTAACTGTTGGTACTTACACCCTGGAGCTGTAACGCTGGCCAGTGTTGTCGACGTCGCTCCCTGAGCTGTACAGGGCAGAGAAGCAAAAGAGACAGTATCCGCTAGTCATCTATTGGCAACATCAACTAATAAACCATGAGCACATAGGAAATCTGCACCCAAAATGGGGGAGGTACATGTGGCTATCACGAAATTCCACTGAAAGTTGCGCCCATGCAAACATATTGTCAGTGTCCACTCAACAAATGTCCTAATGTCTGATCCATTGGCGTCCGCCAGCTCAGGACCGTTACACCCTGCCACCCTGTCTGTGTTGAACAGCAGGATGAGGCTCTTCTGGGAGCCGGAGTCCACCAGAAACCGTCTCCCTGAACATGTGTCTGTGATATACAGCAGCTTGTCTCTGTCACCAGCGGTTGCAGCTGCTACTGACTGTTGGCTTTGGCGTTTCCCGACCTCTTGAATTGGCACGGTGGCAAGCATCGCCATGCATCCCAGCTGAAACGGTGATGATAGTGGCAGATCGCTTCCTTCTTGTGTCTCCTGGCATCTGCTCCAGCTACCACCAACGGCTCCTCGATCTCGCTGGCAACCCTCCTGGGCTCCGGTGCCGCTGCGTTCACGCTGAAGGTTCTGGTTGCTAAGATGATGCGATCCGCTTCCTGCGCTAGTGTGCGGTAGTTCCTCATCACCAGTAGTGGCGAATTGGCCAGGATTGCCCTTGCTGCAGCCAGGAGGTTCCTGAGAAACAGGTGGGCAAACAGGAAGGACTCGTCATCTCTGCCCATCAACACCAACATGCTCTCCATCAAACTCCACAGCCGATCTGTCCCCTAACTCTGAACGTGTTAGGAGCCTCTCCGCTCTTTCACTGTCTGAAAGAGTATAGTGCTGAATAAGCATCTTTTTGAGCGCCTCGTATTTTCCCTGGACCGGCAGCTCTTGGAACAGGCTTGCCACCTGTTGTGTGGTGCGCACGTCCAGCGCAGCGACCACATAGTAGTATTTTGTGTCGTCTGCTGTTACCCCGCGGAGAGCGAACTGGACCTCATTGTGTAGAAACCACACTGTCGGGTCATGCAGCCAGAAATCCAGGAGCTTGACTGAAACAGCGCACGCAGCGCTGGTGCTTTCCCTCCAGGATGTCTCCGGGGTGCTCATTTCGCCTTCTATGGCACGTCAGGGTCACCAGTGTAGAGAGAATGATCGGGCAAGGCAACGAGCTAGATCAACACAGACTTTGTTCTCCCTCTAACAGAACAGGATCACAAAAAGAGCTCCCAGGCCACTGTGCATCTCACTTTTATACCTTTAGTGAATAGTCTGAGTAAATAACTGTATATATTCCTGTATATATTTGCATCCTTTTATAGAAACGTGGAGAGACTGTAATTTACTGTACATACTCTGTTGTCATTGAATCCTTATTTAAATCTTATTTAAATCCTCCACCTGAACAACGAGAGCAAGTTTTTAGCCAAAGTCAAATTCCTTGTATGTGTTGTGCATACTTGGCCAATAAAGCTGATTCTGATTCTGATTCTGATTTAATTACATGCATGGTGGCCTGGGGCTCCAACCTCACATTAAGTTCAGAACAAAGCCTGTGTGGCGCATTAACATGGTATTACACAGGTGCCACCTTTCACTCCTCTCCTGGTGGCCCAGTATCTGCTCCTCTCCCCGGGGGGTGCCTAGCCTTTACTGTTCTGTCTGGACCCCCAGTGACATCTCCTCTGTTGGTCCAATGATCTCTGGGTGGAGAAGTCTAACACCTTGCTCCCCACACCATAACGGCCCTCATTGTCTTTTACTGTTCTATCAAGAGTGAAAGGCAAACTGTGATGTAAGAGAATAGCAACCCCCCCCCCCCCCCGCTGCTTTCTGAGTTAAATAGATACAAATCACAAAATGCAATCAGTTCTTAAAGAAGACCTGCTGAAGCAAGACTGGACAAAAGTCTATGTATCAGATGTAAATGAAGCCTATGACACATTCATGAACATTGTAACCACTCTTTATGGAAAAAAAATGTCCATTAGTAAAGAAGAAGCTTAAACAGAAATTTGTTGACAAGCCATTGTTAACCACAGGATTACAAGAAGTGTGTAAAAGGAAAAATTCATTATATAAAGCTCTTCTAAAGAAAAGGACAAAAGAAGCAGAGCAGCAGTATAAAACATACAAAAATAAGTTAATATATATAATGAGATGTAGTAAAAGAGACTATTGCAGTAAAGAACTGGAGAAAAACAGAGATAATATTAAAAAAAAATACATGGACAATACTTAACAATATTCTTGGAAATAAAAACAGAAATACAAGTTACCCAACCAATCTTTAAAAAAACAAACAAAAAAAAAACGACTCAGTGTGAATGCAGTCTCACCTGCAGATGAATTTAATAAATTTTTTGTTAACATCGTGACATGCACTACACAAAGAGCAGAGATAAACAAACCTATCATCTGGTCAGTCACTGCAACAGATACTGGAGTTAGTTTGTCTTGGCCTGTCCTTGCTACTGATAATACCAAGAATGTGCCACTAGTCCAGCAAAAGCTAGCAGTACTCAAATACTTTGCAAGCAGTTTCATGAAATGGTCAGTCAGAAAGCAACTCATACCGGCTCGGACGTCGCCCGGGTTAACAAGGCCAGGAGTTCCTGGCAGCGGAGGGCGAAGGACATAGCTGCGTGGAGGAATCTGATCAGACCTAAATGAAACAGTCATTGTCGCCCCCGACAGACTGCTATGATGATGATGATGGTGGTCCTAATTTGGCTCGAGAAATACCCATTATGGCATCTACAGGTGATACAATAAGCAAAAACATTGCTATAAAAGACTCCATTTTCATGAAGAACACAGACGGGAGAGAGTTCATTGAAATTGTTAAATCGTTTAAAAGTAAAACATCTACGGATTGTGGTGGTATTGACATGCTTTTAGTCAAAACTATCATTGAATGCTTAGTGAGGCCACTGATGTAAAGTATATCTGTAACCTGTCTCTCCAAACTGGTATATTTCCCAATGCAATGAAAATAGCTAAAGTAATTCTGATATACAAGACGGGTGACAGAGGGGAATTTTCAAACTATAGACTTATTTCACTATTGCCGCAATTTTCCAGGATGCTTGAGAAAATATTCTGTGAGAGAACTAACAACTTCATAATGAAGAATAATTTATTGTGTGAGCAGCAATATGGGTTCAGACACAAGAGGACAACTGCATTTGCTCTAATGGAATTTATAGAAAAAATATCAACTGCTATTGAAAATAAAGAGTATTTAGTTGGAGTATTCCTGGATCTTAAAAAAGCATTTGATACAGTGGATCATAATTTATTATTAAAGAAACTACAAAATTATGGTATTGGGGTAACACTGTCCTGGTTATGTAGTTACTTCAAGAACAGATATCAGTATGTATGTGTTGGTAGCAAAAATTCACAGTTACTGAAGGTTACTTGTGGAGTCTCACAGGGTTCAGTTTTGGGGCCATTGTTATTCAATATGTATATAAATGATATATGTAAAGTTTCGGAAAAAATGGATTTAATATTGTTTGCAGATGACACTAATTTATTATGCAGTGGAAGCAATTTGGAACAACTTTTGGATACACTCGGAAAGGAATTAGGAAAGCTTAAACTGTGGTTTGACTCAAACAAATTAACGCTCAATTTAAGTAAGACAAAATTTATAATTTTTAATAACCATCACAACAACTCAGTATCTAAACTCAGTGTAAATGGTGTAGAGATTGAAAGGGTATCCGAAATTAAATTTCTTGGAGTAATAATTGATAATAAACTGTGTTGGAAGTCACATATTAATTATATTAAAGGTAAAATATCCAAATCAATCACAATACTACACAGAGTGAAATATTTGCTGAATCAACCCACATTATATACTTTGTATCATTCATTAATACTCCCATACATGACATATTGTACTGAAGTATGGGGAAATACATATAAAACAAACATATATCCAGTCTTTATGCTTCAGAAGAGAGCTATTAGAACAATAAACAAAGCTATTTACAGGGAACCAACAAACCCACTTTTTCTTAAATTAAAAGCTCTCAAGTTGAAACTGCAGTAAATAATGTTTAAAGTGCAGTAATAAGAAACTGCAGTAATAATGTTTAAAGTGAAGAATCTATCACTGCCCGCAAATATCCAAAAGTTGTTCCAAATAAGGGAGAAACAATGTCATTTCAGAGGAACATGTATATTTCAAAAACCTTCAGTGAGAACTACCACCAAGCAACACTGTGTCTCAGTGCAAGGAGTCAGATTGTGGAACGCTTTTGGACCTGAATTAAAATCATGTACAACGCTTGGACAATTTAAACAAAAACTAAAGGTAGAACTACTCCAAACATATATACAAGATGATATGTAAAATCACATAAGAATTATCATATCCAGTCTGTGTTGTGCTGTTGCTTAGTTGTTTTTTTTTTTTTGTCACGTTTTGTCTTAGCTTTGTTCTGAATTGTAATCGCTCTTGTTTTGTTTTTCTTTTGAATTCCTGGATGGAATATGGGTGGGCAATATAAGCTGTGGCTTCAGCCATCACCCATTTCAGATAACTTATGTTGAACTGTATAATCAGAGGAGTTATTGTTTAATTTGACCTTGTTAGATTTTTTCCCCTTTGTTATATTATTCTGTTCCTTTCTTTTAATCTTTACTTTTAATCCATCCAAAATAAATATTCATTCTTTCATTCATTAAATGATGAATGAAATACCTGTCCCACCCAACTCCTCCTCAGTTTTATATGTTCTATATCTGTAAGATGGGTTTCCTGTAGCATAGCTGACATTTCTCTTTTTTGAAAAAGGACAGTATTTTCTGACATTTGATGACATGATTAATGCCCTTCACATTAAGTGAGATAATTTTAAGATCACCCATTTATAACTGTTTGAAGTGGATATTGACTAAGGTGTCTTTGTGTGGAAAAAAAGTCACAGTAAACATGAGCCCGCACACAATATACACACAGCGAGAAAAAGAGTCAACAGTGAAGGTGACTGCCTGCAATAATCCACCCCCAACTGACAGATTAACCCTACCCAAAAAACACCCCAAAACAACCCCAAGAAAAAAAAAAACAAATTCCCTGGGTTGAGTGAAGCTGAGGAGCATCTCTCCACCACAGAGAGCACGTTACCACAGCAGCAGTCCTGGCCATCCTACTGCTGAAGTTATGTCTCCACAGACCCCCCTACACCCCGCCGATTGATAATATTTACAGCGTTAAACCCCAATCTATACTTTGCTATATTTTTCCCTTCTTTTTAATGTAACATGAAAAATAAAATAAACTTGGAAAAACTGTCCCATGCAGAATGCTGCTGCTTTCATTAAAATTAATATATGAACTTACTCGTCTCCGTAAATCATCCACAGAGCTATGTTTGTTGAAGTTGTCCTTTCCATCCATAATGTATACCTGTAAAATCTGTTTAGTCCAGCAGTCATTTGAATCCATTCTTGTTCAGAAACTCCTCTGCTGCCTCCCTGGTTCTGAAGCTGCACTCTGCCTCGTTAAACCTAAAGCAGAGTGTCACCGGGTAGCGCATCTGGAAGCGGGCTCTTCCCTGGATGTGCCGCTCACAGGTGCCGTTGAACTGGCGCTGGGCCTCCCGCACCTGAGTTGAGAAGTCCTGGCGAATGTAGATTCTGCTGCCCTAGTAGGTGATGTCTCCTTTCTCCCTGGCTGCTGCGAGGACCCACTGTTTGTCGCTAGAATTGTTGAGTTTAATAATGACAGGTCTGACGTGGTTTTTCTTCAGCAGATCGAGCGCTCAGTGCGCCCTGTCGATCTTTACAGCCCCTCTCTTGGTCTCCATTCCTAGCATATCCGGGAGCCACGTCTCAAAAAACTTCACAGCATGTTGTTCTTCAGAACCTTCTTTGAGACCAATGATTCTTACGTTATCCCTGCGGTTTCTGTTCTCACTATCTTCGTATTGATCAGTTAAAGTTTTCACTTTTTGTTGGAGTTCCGTGACCTGGTTCTCCAACAATGCAATACGATCATCACCCTCGGAGATGCGGCTCTCTGTCTGTTATTCTTTTGGTGTTTGTGATGGTGACACTTATTGTGAAGTGCAGTGTGGTGACGCCGACGCGACCTGTCGCGTTCCTGCACTGCCCTATATTGGGGGCAGCCGCCGTGGGTACTTCCTCTTTGCCCTGGATGACTCCGCTGGGTGCATTCAATGTACTGTGTACATCGTTCCTAATAAAGCTGTGCTCTAGTGCAACCTCTCGTGCGTCTCCTCAATACCAGGTTTGTGGACATAACATTTGGCAACTGAGAATTAACTCATGGAGGCGTGCAGGGCACTTCTATGGCTGCTTCTGGAGTATCCAGAGGAACCTGCAATCATGTGGCCTCACTGGTTGGCCACGTTTGAGAAGTACATTGCAGCGTTGGGCCTAGGTAAACTCGACGGAATAAGGAAGCGAGCACTTCTGGTTTGCAAACTTGGTGTAGAAGGTCAGAGAATTTTCCACACATTGGGGGAGACGGAGTCGTATGCAGATGTGGTCGGGCTGCTTGCTGGCCATTTTGCCAAACACACACATAGCACGAAGCTGTGGGTTGGGATGCTATTGGCACCAAAAGACACTAAGCTAGCGAGCTCGGGGGAGCTAATGGCCCAGCTAGTAGCAATAGGGAAATTAGCCACAGGGATAAATGGGCACCAAATACAGAAGCTACCCCAGCAGTCGGCATTAGCTAACATGGTGGAATCGGAGCCACAGGAGAGGGAGCCCGTGTCCATCAAGAACGACAAGCCAGTCGAAGGGCACAACATGGAGAGGGAGCACAGTGAAAAGGAAAAATTCAGCGCTGACAGTGACCACAGCACGTTAGGAGAGCAGCGAACAGACTCGGCTCAGTTTTCCCTGCAGCCAGAGTCAGGAGACGGAGCATGAGCATGCTGAGAACTCCAAAACACAGCAGTGACAGCCGGGCACAGAGACAACGCACAGTGTGGCACAGTGGTGCACTTCAGAAGACAGAGAGGAGGTACTGGACTGCTTTTGTTCCCGAGATGAGCCGCAGTCAACAACAGAGACAGCAGGTGAAGGGTCTGCAGCGAGCATAGTGACAATGGAACCACCGCAGCACAGTAGAGGTCCCGAGCCGAACGAGCACGCAGAGCCACCAGGAGCACAACAAAAGCGCATGAAAACAAGTAAGGCACCGCTTCATGTTATGGACTGGGTTTGGGTTTGTGCCAGCAGGAGATCGGGATGGCGACTAATCGGGCCGCAGCCAGCAAAACAATGGGCACCGCAGAGGATTGTGGCGAAGCTGAGGACAACGTGTTTTCGGCTGATGGACGATTCGGTTTGGCACGCGAACAGTCTATGGCGTGCCCAGGTGGTGGATCCAGATGGCAAGGCTCCGCGGGTGTCGATTGCTGCAGTGTGGGACCCAGGCCCTGGCGTCATGAAGATTGAACATGGGTGTCCGACAGCTCCAGGGGTGAGGCTGCCAAGAGCGCGTTTCAAAGCTCCAGGGAGGAGGCCCCTGCGGGGTCCCCTCAAAGGCCCTCAGGCTGAACTGTTTTTCCCCTTGCCTGACCCACCATTCACTTGAGTGACTGTGCATAAAAGATTTAATGTTGTTTAATAGGTTATGTGTTGTTTAGTTTAGGAGCACAGCAGGTTTTTTTAGTTGTTCAATAAAAGACTTTTACTAATATAAGTGGCAAAATAACCCACTGGGCTGTGCGGGCTGTGTGGTAGTCCACCCACCGGACCTATTTTAGGTTGTTTTGTGTGAATGTGTTAGGCCATTTCAGTACCTTAGTTTTTGTTATTTTAGAGTGTGATTCGGGTTCTAAACTGGGGTGGGTTTGAATTGTTTGAGTGGTTTTGGACTTTCTAAAGGGGGGAGAGAATGTGATGGGGGCACTTATTGTGAAGTGCAGTGTGGTGATGCTGACTTCCTGTCGCGTCACCGCACTGCCCTATATTGAGGGGCAGCCACTATGGGCACTTCCGCTTTGCCCTGGATGACTCCACTGGGTGCATTCAATGTACTGTGTACATAGTTCGTAATAAAGCTGTGTTCTAGTGCAACCTCTCCTCCATCTCCTCAATACCAGGTTTGTGGAGATAACAGTGTTATCTTCAGTACTTATTCAACCTGTCCAGGGTGGCTCATAAAAATCACCAAATTTCTTCTCCATGAGGGCGCTAATCCTCTCGGTAACTATCTGTGCAATAGAGGCTGCGGTGTCATCTTCCATGCTAGTCTCATTGCTAGCTGTGTTTAGCGTTGGTTGTTTAGGTTCAGAACGAGTCTTCTTCTTCATGTTTTCTGGTTAATTACCATTCCTTTAGGCTTCAGATACACTTCAAAAATGAGAGGATAAATATATCTGGGGTTTAATTGCAAAAAACAAATAAAATCAGCATATAGGGCAGGAGGCTGGTGAAGTAGGTCCTCTCACATTGAATGCATCACATGACCCCCCTCACTGGCTTTTAACTTAAAGACGCACTTGTTATGTCCATAACCAACACTCCAATAATGAGGCTGGAGGTGCAGTAGAATGTGACTTTATTGTGTAACTCACAGTAGTACAAAGGCGTTCCCGTCTAGGCAGAGGTGAGGTCAAAAGAGACTGTGCCTCTTCCGCATCAGCCTTTTATACTGCGGGTGGCAGCGGAACCGGAAAGGTGGAGCCACCACCCATAACCACAATAATACATTATATTAATATCATAGAACAACATCACACCCCCCCTTCAAAAAAAAGTCCAAAACACACACACCGATTACACCCTCCCAAATTTAGCGCCCGAGTCACACACTAATAATAAACAAGATAATTAGGCCTAACCATGCACACAAACAACTAAAATGACAGGGGGACAGGTGGACTACTGTCCCACCCCCACACGGCCAGACGGATTATTCTGCCATCTCTGTTAATATATAGTCCATAAACTAAAAAAAACTGCCGCATTCCTAATGTAATGTAAAATGGCCCCATAACATACAATATATACATACAGGTGAAAACCTCAATCCAACAACCAACCAGTCAATATTTACATTCACGCCATTCTATGAACGCTCCCAACAAAACCACCCCATAACCCGAGCAAACCACACATTAATCACACATTAATTAATATTGACACAATCATTACTTGGTTCTTTTTTTTTTGTACATGGGTAATTCACATAGCAACTCTGCGCAAAAACATATTGACTACATAGCCTGGGCAATTCACATCATAACATTCAGCTTAACCCATTGCCCCTTACTACTGTACAGTCCGGATGGAGAAACCACCCCCCAGAGACCTGTCTGGTGGGTCCCGTCCAGTGCTTCTTCGTCTCTTCGCCCCTGGAGATGAGCCACATTGGAGCCCCGTCACCTTCTCCTCGTTGGCGTGCCTCAGCTCATTGGGGTGTCTTCATGAGTCATCGGACAGCTGAAGGTATCCGTCCTCCCGAACAGCCACCACACGCAGCCGCCCCTGGTCCTCCCGTCGTTTCCGCTTGCCATGGATCCCTCTCGACCGAGCCTCCTCTCTGGGTCGAACCACGTCAGCGGCTTCCAGACGAGTCTGACTTGGCTTCCTCTGTCCACAACGTCTCAACCAGGCCTCCCCACTGGGCCGCGTCACACCAGCAACCCCCCGCGAAGCCCGACTTAGCCTCCAGTGTTCCTGTGTGGCACGTCTTTTCGCCGTGCCAACCGATCCTGCCCCGCTCACTTTCACTTGCAATGCCGGCAAAGCCGTTGTAGCCCCCTGTTTCTCGGTATCTCCTGGCCAAACTCCAGAAGCAGTAGAAACTATCCAGTCGGCTCCACCCGCCATCACGGGTGTCCCACCATGCCGCCCAGTTCCCTCACCTAGGGTAACCTGGGCCCTGGCACCGGAACCCTCCCGCAATGGCCCTGGATGGAATTGGTCCTGTTCATCTTCCAGAATACTAGGCCAAGAATCGTCCCAAACCACATCGTCCACCACTCGCAGAACCAGCCAGTCCCACAAACCACGACCTGACCACTCCTCTCCAACGCCGCTGGTGATCGAGAAACCCAGTCCATAAAAGAGGTAGCAGCCCATCACATTCGACCCACTGGCTGTCACCACGAACTGCAGGCTGGACACCTCTGCTGACTTGTACCTCGCCATCAACTTCAGCGAACCCATGATGGACAGTCTATTACCACCATATCCACAAGATTGCGTCAACAGTCCTCTCACATGGTGATATGGGAAAAAACTCTTCACAGTAGGCCAATTCAACACGGACCTCACCGCGCCCATGTCCACCAGTAACGGCACTTCCACACCGTCCAATTCCACCATTAAATACATACGGCCCTCTGTGCTCGGGGAGACAATGTGAATAATCGTAGGAGTTGTGGCAGGGGAGTTCACTTCGCATCATCATTCGCCTCGCTCAAATTTTTTACAGGCCCTGGCAAAATGATGTAGGAGTCCACACGTGCCACAGCGTTTGCCCCTTGCCGAACACTCTCTTGCCTTGTACCGGTGCTTGGTGGACCCGCAGCCCAAATATCTGGGCGATCTCAGGGAGGACCTTACTTTAGTAGCAGTAGCGTATTCTTTTTTGTCTTCTACGCCTTCCTGCGCCACTGACTGTGATTCAGGTTGCCTCAATGTCGTTCTCTCACGGAGGTCCCATGATAGTTTATCTGCTGCTTCGTACTGCTGAGCTATCTCCACAGCCTTGGCCAACGTCAGTTCACTGGAGTGCGTGAGGAGTCTTGAGCGTGCCGTTGAACATAGCATGTGCTCCGCCAACTGATCGCGGACCATTTCTTCCTCTAAAGTCCCAAACTGGCAGTTCCCAGCCAGCTGACGCAGATCTGCAACATACCGCTGCACCGACTCTCCAGTCCGCTGGTGGCACTGTTGGAACTGGATCGTCCGGACAATGATGTTCTTAGGAGCGCGAAAGTAGCGCGCCATTAGCTCAACCACATCCTCAAAAATATCGCTCTCACCCAATGTGCTGAGAATACATTGTCCCTCCATGCCGAGATTATAGACCAGTATCACTCGTGCACGCAGTTTCTCTAATTCACCAAGGTTCAGTGCCACCAAATAATTTTTGAATGCGGCAAACCACCTCTCCCACGGAACCGGCAGCTCGCCAGGAAGCTCCAAAAATGTCCAAATGCTCGAAATGCCTTTGTCCATGTCTTTATCTTCATCGCCAAATGTTATGTCCATAACCAACACTCCAGTAATGAGGATGGAGGTGCAATAGAACGTGACTTTATTGTGTAACTCACAGTAGTACAAAGGCACTCCCGTCTAGGCAGAGGTGGGGTCAAAAGAGACTGTGCCTGTTCCGCATCAGCCTTTTATACTGCGGGTGGTGGCGGAACCAGAAAGGTGGAGCCACCACCCATAACCACAATAATACATTACATTAATATCATAGAATGACATCACAGCACTCTGGTGGATATAAATCCCCTATAAAAACAAATCTACAATGTCTTAAATTGTATTTTATGCCCTTTATTCTACAAAAAAACTTCCATTGTCTTACAGTTTCATGTCAAAATCTTTTCACCCCAACCCCCTTCAAACACCAGAATGGGTGATTACTAGGCCTAACCACATACCACAAGGCTAATAGTAGCTAGCACTACATTATCAGAATAAATCCTGTGATAAAAAAAAGACTTACCAGTTGAAGAACATGCCCAGTTTTATGCACAATGGCCCAGGAAAATTGACCGAAACTGCTTTGGTCCTTAAAAGCAGGGTTAATGGTAAAACCCATCTTAATGTGGGTCAAGTTTTCAAAGCAGTTTGTTAAAAAATGCTAACTAGCCTGGAAGATAACGTCAGTTAGGCCAGAGAGTCCCGACTGGCTCAACACGACCCATGTGCCAGCACCACGAATAGCTACATCGCCAAAAACGTTCCATCTCAACTTGCCTTTTTGCAGGGGGTGGGGCTTAAGTGAAACTTCACAGCAAAAAAAAAAAAATGAGATATGAGACATTTGAGCGATTTCGCTCTTGATATGTCTTATAAGTCATGAAAAACATGTTACAGACATGTTAACAAGAAAAAAAGCTTGATTTTTGGCAGCGTGTCACTTTAAATAGAGCTTTACCTTGATTTTCATCCATTGTGTTTTATTGTGTTTTTAATGGTATGTTACCTTGCTAACTTAGCCTGTTTTTTTCTTTTATTGATTTCACCTTATTGTGCTTATTATTGTTATTATTATTGATCTTGCTTTGTGAAGCCTGTTATTGTACAGCACTTTTTTGCAAATCCCTTGGTTTTAGAAGTGTCTTATAATAAAGTTGATATTGACACTGTGAAAAGATTTCCTGTATTGGTCCTCCAGGTGAAAACTGCTGAGACCCGTTCAGTTCGTCACTTCCACTTTACGGCCTGGCCAGATCACGGGGTGCCAGAAACCACAGAGCTCCTCATCAGCTTCAGACATTTGGTCAGAGAGCACATGAACCAGTACTCCAGACACTCTCCTACTGTGGTCCACTGCAGGTTGGTCTGAGCATACGCAAGAGAATGCACACATTTTTTATAAATTCATTAGAAGTGCTCCAGAAATCAGATGAGAAGTGTGTCTGATATTTCTCCTGACTCTATACCTCTGTTTTTGTCTACACACAGTGCTGGTGTAGGCCGCACAGGAACCTTCATAGCCATTGATCGTCTGCTCTTCCAAATTGAAAGAGAAAACAAGGTGGATGTGTATGGGATTGTTCACGATCTACGAATGCACCGACCTCTTATGGTGCAGACAGAGGTAGGAAACAGTCACAGCCAGTGTAGATTGTTTTGAAATGATTGGTGTTGTGCTGAACCTTTGTACTTGATGTGACGGCAGGACCAGTATGTGTTCCTAAACCAATGTGCCTTGGACATCATCCGGTCAAGAACAGGCACCAACGTGGACCTCATCTATCAAAATGCAGCTGCACTCTCAATTTATGAGAACATTGAACCAGCAAAACGATTTCTCCATTAGCACATATTAGATGCATAGGATCAGGAATTTTTTTTTTTAATTCTTCTGTCTTTCTTTTTACTTGTAGCCCAAAACTGTAAACCTTTGTGAAGGGAAAATGCTTTAAGGATAATGTGCCATTTGTTTTTATTTTGATATATCACTTGATTGATAGCAATCTTGTAGCTTTATGAATTTAAATGTTGCGCTATTTATTTGTTAAAATGCTGAATGACTGATAACAGAGAAAGATTAATGTTCAGGTAGAATGATGAAACAATAGATGACAAAAAATATCTGGATCATCTATTTTGGATTCCTGATGAGATATTTTTATATTGCTCTGTATTTTTTGATAATTGTGCTTGCTTACTGCTGTGCATTATTTGATTATTATGCATATTGCTCAGGTAGTTTGTTGGAAGCTGTACAGATAATTTTAATAAGAAAAAAATAAGTTGAACAGAAACTTTGGATTTCAGTTGTATAAAACAAATGCAGGTATACTGTACATTGTCAGTGCGTTTCATCAATCTGATTTTACACCAGTAGGTGGCACTCTTCTCTTATACGCTGAAAAGTCAAATGAGGACCAATGTACTATTGTACTATTACTGTTAATAAACAGCGGATTCTTTTTTGTGTATGCTAAGCCAATAAGAACTGTGGAATGTGTTTTAATGAAGATGATTTGTTGTATTTGTGTGCACCGTACTGTAAATAATGCACTGGATGCATTTGTTTTCCACACTGTGCTTTATTAGTTTTTATCTATAATGTTAATTCAGTTTTGGCCAGTGTTTATGAAAATTTTTTGGAATACTTTGCTTCTCTCCTCACTTTAGAATGTCAGAATTTCCCCTGTTTTCCCCCACAGACAAAGATATTTTGTAACTCAGGAACCTCTTACAGATGTTTTTTTTTTTATTATTATTATTATCCATCCTGCCCTCAGCATGGGATGTGAAGAACTCAGAGGTTGCATCTATTGTTTTGTTAATGTCTTTCTTCTCTACATTCCCCCACAGAAACTGTAATGTTATGTCACTTCCTGCTACATATCCTACCCAGGTGGACATGTCCTCCAATGTTGAAATCAGCAGAATCAGAAAGTTTATTATTAGCTCATGAAGGACAATTTTTTTTTTTTTATAAAGCAGGTACTTTTTTAAAAACGAGAAATACCTTTTGGGTGTATATATTTTTGTCTGTTACATATATTTTTTTTTAGAATCTAATGTACGCACTTCTATTTTTGATAGAAAATAACAACAGAAAATAGCTGTAAAGTTTGAGGATATTTTCTATGCTTTATACTATGCTTGCTGGTACAATGCAGCTACATTAAAGGAGCATGGACTTAAAATCTGTATACCATTCAATCTGTGAAAATAAATGGGATCAAAAATGTGGAATCCCTCTCATTTCTTTAAAAACCAAGTTCCAAAATGATTGAACCTTTGTGCTCGTAATCTTGAACAGGAGTTGTGATCTTAGTATAAAGTTTTTTACTTAAAAGCTAATTCCATTAAATAAGCACACAAAATGTATGACAGCTATTCTTCACTGTGCTGCTGGTAAATTCATTCATTATGTAAATAGTTCCTGAATTGTTTGATCCGAATGAAAAGATCAAAAGGACAGAAACAATACAAGGCTGCATGCTGCAGAGGAGGATGGAGCTGAACACCTCTGCATTATTCAACTTTGAGATTCCAGGTAGATAAGTGCATCTGTGCTGGATGAATAAATAATGCCCTTCTGTTTCCTTTTGAAAGGGGGAAAAAAAGGCTTTTTACAGAGACTTCAAGAAAGACTACAGCTCACATCAGTCCTGTCATTCAAAGACTTTGTAAAGTGTGGACGAGTTTTTAAAAGCAATCATTTTCAGACAGCATGTACAGGGTGCTCTCAGCCTCCACTTGAAATTTCTCTGGTAGTAGATTCTCTGTCCTTTCATTTGTCTGTTTCTCCCCTCAGTTCCTCCACATCATCTTTGTTTCAATCTCCAGAAGTAGGGATTTTTATATAATCAATTTTTAAGTTCTCTTTCTCAGAGTATCTGGGATCTCAAACTCGTGCCATAGAGGGCCAAGACCCTACAGGGTTTTTTTTTTTTTCTAACCAGCTTCTTCAACAGGAGATTTCATTAAATTCCTTCCCACTGATTACTGATCAGCGTAAACCCTTTCTTTGGGCTGGAAGAGAAAACCTGCAGGATCTTGGCTCTCCATGGCATGAGTTTGTGACTCCTGGGATAAACATTATGCAAAGAGCTGCTGCAATAACAGATCCAAACTGAAAATAGGACAAAAGATAACTGGGCAATCCAGATTTAACACCAAGCTCAAATGCCACAAACAAATCCATATGGATTACACCAGGGAAATACAAAAAGGATAGGGACACACCGGTCTGAGTGCCGATATCGTCTGCGCTCGGGTCATGCAATATTTTCCTCCCATTCGGTATTATTCCTTTTGACCCCTCTGAGCTCTTATTCTGACAGCGTCTCTGCGGGGCTTCCGGCTGTCAGAGCTGAGGCCGGCTGTGACAGCTGGAATTAATGGAGCTGATGACGCCCTCATCAGCTGTGCTATCCTCTTGCCTACTTAAGGGAGCAGCTCCAGCCTCTTGGGGCTGCGACCTCATACGTGTATGGATAACGCTGGTCTCCCCAACATTAGGCTGGAGTCCCTATGTCCCGGCTCCAGTCATCCTCTAATTCCTCACTACTCTGTAAGTTTATTCCTTAATCTGTGTGTATCATCAGGGTGTCTTTGCCTTAGTCCTTATTTGTGTTTTGCCCCTCGTGGCTCATTATTTTGTAGTACCTTTTGTCCTTGTTTAATAAATACGCAAACTCACTGGTCGCCTATAGCGTCTCAGCGGTCCGCGAGGGCCGCACCATAACAGTAGGTCGTAGCCAAAAGAGACGCCGGTTACCGTGAGTTTGTTTGGACTTGATTTTCCACTTACTGTGTACCAGTGTGCTGGGAGATGGCGCCGCTCAAGGGCTACGAGCTGGTGAAGGCCCTCGACGAAACTGATGGAATCCTTTTCACTGCTCGCCTCTACGACACTCCCAGCGATGCACGCTGGTACTTGGACCTCGCTGAGGCGACCATTAACCACTATCCTCGCTACGGTGACCATCCTGAAATCACGGCAAGGATGGCGGACATCTCTGCGCAACAGGAGAAGCTCCGTGGGCTGGAAGGAAACTCCGGCAGAAGCCGAAGAGGAGGCATCCTCACTCCTCGCTTCGGGATCCCATTCCTGTCCTTCATCCAGTCCAGGAGTTCACACCATCCAGGGGACATCCCCAGCGGAGGATGACGTCAGCCGGGATTCCCTCAGAGGAGACACAGTGGACAGCTGTGATCCTCCAGGACCATGTGGCTGCGGCTCGCTCTGCTTCCCATCCTTCCAAAATCATAAAGCATGTGACGGCAGCAGTTAAACTGGTGGAGCTCAGTCCAGAGCTCCATAATTATCCCGAATACGCTGACCTGCTCGCCTCTGTTTCTGCGCAGGAGCGGCGTTTCCCAAAGCTCTCCTTCGCCTCGCCCTCTACCGGAAAACGTCGTCACCATGTTGATCGCAAGCCTCAGCGAGAACCCCGTCCGGATCCAGTTCCAGGTAGCCGCACGAACTCTGTCTCCCAGCCAGCTGCAGCCTCCGTGCCTCATCTGAGAAGTAAGACTGCCGCCTCCGGGTCATCAGTCCCCGCTGTTCCACCAGCTCCTCGATCCCGGTTCGCCTCGGGTGTTCCTCTCCCCTCCTCGACGCCCCCTCCAGCTGCTGTGAATTCCACGAGTCCGTCTCCAGCTGCTTCTGTTCCTGATCCGGTGCGAGAGGCTCCTCTTCGTCTTCCCGGGGGGTCCTCTGTCTCCATCCAGCGGGGGAAGGGGAGAACCAAGTCCACTGCAGCGGGTTCCAGCTGCCCTCAGCAGATCAGGCAAGTGTCTCTTCCTTCTTTTCCTTCACTGAATGAACTGCCTTGTTTGATTCCTGGGGGTGGAGTTCAAGGTTCACAGTCCCCCGAGCTCCCTCTGCTGCAGTTATTATGAACCTGCTACCTTTGTGTCTCCTTCCCCTGAGCGTGGACTACGCCATCAGACGAGGAGGGAGCCTGCGGGCCTGGAGAGCCTGGATCCAGCCCCGCAGCCACGACACGGGCAGAGGAGGAGGGCTGACTGCGGATTGGAGCCTGCGCTGACGAGCAAGCATCCCCGGGTCTCCACGGAGGGACAGTCCGACCCGGCAGGTCACGGAGCCCCTGCCATCACGCCGTGCGGGCCCTCGGCGTGGACATCTGCATCAGGGGATCTCCAGACTGTGGACTCCATCATGCCGGCTGCAGAGCCCGCCGTAGCCGAGTGGGAACCAGATGACGACCTTCTTCCGTCTGAACCTGGATCGTCGAAGTCCTGGACGGCGACAGAACTCGAGATCAGGCAAGTGCTCTATTTTGTCTCTCTCCTCACAATTCTGGAGCATTCTTGCCTGTCTCTCAGGGAGACGAGCTGGGTGCAGCCGTCCGCTGCAGCCGAGCTCGTCTCACTGGGCTCTGTCGCTACCGGTGATCCTGATCCTGGTTGTAGTTGTTGTTGTTCTTCTTCTCCTGAGCCTTCTCCCAGGGTCACCGGTGCGGAGTCGATCCCGGTCACTGTGCTGGAGGTTCCGGGTTTGGAGGCCATCCCTGGTGCTGTGCCGACCCAGTCGGGGTCCATCGCGGGTGCGGCATTGACCCAGTCGGGGTCCGTCGTGGGTTGTGTTCCGGCCCAGTCGGGGTCCGACGTGGGTGCTACGCTGACCCAGTCGGGGTCCGTCATGGACGCTGCCCTGACCCAGTCGGGGTCTGTCGTGGGTGCGGCACGGTCCCGCTGGGGACCCAACGTGAGCGCAGCGCCGGTCCCTGTGGGTTCGGAGAAGGAGCTGCAGATTCTTCGCCGATCAGCGCCAGATTTGTCCCTTCCCCTTCTCCCGTTCCCTTTTCCCTTCCATCTGGGGCCACTGGGATTCCCCGTAATCGGCTCGGCTCTCCCTCGCCGCTCCTCGCCATAGGGAGGCCATCTCCGAGTTCTCCCCTGTGGTCCTGGTGGCCTGATGATGCAGGTCAGCCGCCTGGAAAACTGTTTCGCCGGTTTGGTATTCTGGGTCGGCCACCCAACAAACTGAACGTTCTGCTTGGCAACCTGGTCCGGCCGCCGGAGGTTCTGTTTCGCCGGGCCTGGGACCAGGGTAGGCCACCCGAACTGATCTGTTTTCCCTTATCAGTAATCTGGATGCTGGATGCAGGCAGACCACCTGAACTTGTTTTTTTTTTAATTTTTTTTACTCCATTGCGCTCTGCCTGTCGTCATTCCTGTTTTCCCCCGCCCCTCCCTCCTCTGTGTGATTAGGGATGTTTTTGTTTGAGGTTTTGGACTGTATTGAACTGTTTATCGCCACTCTTTTGCGTGTGTTTTTTTTCTTCCTCGATAGTCTGAGATATGCTCTGGTGTTGCCTCTGCCAGTTATTGTTTCTCATTGACCTGTATGTATTCGCCGCTATTAAGTGTGGGGGGGGGGGTTTCTCCTCTTCCTTCCTCTGTTTGAAGGATGATTGTGCTGCCGTTTATTTCTTCTGGGCCTGTGTATTTTGGGTTATATACCTGGTATTTCTGTTTGTGGCCTGTAGGCTTAATATTCCGTTATTTTTATTTTTTGTCCTGACTGGCTGCCCATCTGTGCATTATGGAGTATTTTTTTTGTTTGTTTTTTTTCCCTTGCTCTGTAATTGCTCCATGTTATGTTTTCTGTATTCACCCTTGTCACCTTTTTGCTCCAGTTCCTTGTCTTGTTTTTTTTTTTTTTTTTTTTTCCCTCTCTTCTGGTTCTCTTCCTCCTGGCCTTTTCCCCCATCCCCCCACCCTGGGTGGGGAGGAGGCTTGGATGTCACGCGGCGCCCGGAGTGAGCCGTTCGGGGGGGGGAGTACTGTCATGGTCTGAGCGCCGATATTGTCCGTGCTCGGGTCATGCAGTATTTTCCTCCCATTCGGTATTATTCCTTTTGACCCCTCTGAGCTCTTATTCTGACAGCGTCTCTGCGGGGCTTCCGGCTGTCAGAGCTGAGGCCGGCTGTGAGGCTGCGACCTCATACATGTATGGCTAACGCTGGTCTCCCCAACGTTAGGCTGGAGTCCCTACGTCCTGGCTCCAGTCATCCTCTAATTCCTCGCTACTCTCTTAGTTTATTCTTTAATCTGTGTGTATTGTCAGTGTGTCTTTGCCTTAGTCCTTATTTGTGTTTTGCCCCTCGTGGCTCATTATTTTGTAGTACCTTTTGTCCTTGTTTAATAAATACACAAACTCACTGGTCGCCTATAGCGTCTCATTAGCGGTCCGTGAGGGCCACACCATGACACACCCCACTAAAGCAGCACTTTCTTAACTTCCTTGTTCTTGGTAGGAACACTGAAAAGACTACAACTAAGGTGAGTATGGCATCAGTCCCAATAACCAATCACAGGGTGTTTAGTTGGTGGTTAAAGTTGTTCCTTGTGATTGACTTTTGGGACCGAAGTCATAGTCGCCATAATTGTAGTCCTTTCAGTGTTCCTAAACAGAGCTGTTGCAGGCAACATGGGCCCACTCAGGAAGTGACATTCACATGGTCACATGTTGATGTACCATCTATCTGTAAATTTTAAGAAATCTGTCTGTCATGATCCTAGGACATCATAGGATGGCCTATGATGTCTACCCGCTGTCCTATGATCCTGTGATCTCAGGCTACATAGGACTCGCAATGTCATATAGGCGATGCCATCCTATAGACAATAGAACTGGCTACCTACAGTATGATGTAGTGTCCTGATTCCTGCCTTGATGTCTTTATGATGTCATATAGACCATCACTCACGCTGCCTGCCGACCTATGATGTAGTGTCCTATGATGCCAGCCACAGGAGGAGACCCTTCACCAGCATAGGGTATGACAGACAAGGGATGCACAGACAGATGGGAAACGTGTGGAAGTGTGCCATGCACATGCTGAATTACTTGAAGCCCGAAATGCCCACAAAGTGAGCAACGCTGCATGCCAGGCAAGGCACAGAGAAGCTGAGACCGAATAGGACACGCTACTTTAAACCACACCCATTCAAAGCAGGAAATCAGGAAATCTCACTCAATAAGGCAGAAGGCACTTTATAAATTCAAGAAACCTCTGTCAGTGATGACTATGAACAACACAGCCATCTCAGACAGGAGGAGACCCTGCAGCAATGGGTATGCAGAAATATTTGCTTATACTTGGTTTCTACGGGCATGGATGGGTATGCACGAGTATGTGCTAGTTAAAATAATTTTAAACATTAGTTTAAGGTGAAAATCTTAAATCTCCTCCTCGAAGATCAAGGAAGAGGAGGTAGAAGTGTGGAGGTGAGAGTAAGGATATTAAATGTAGGGACTATGACTGGTAAAGGCAGAGAGTTGGCTGATATGATGGAGAGAAGAAAGGTAGATATACTGTGTTCAAGAAACCAGATGGAAAGGAAGCAAGGCTAGGAGCGTTGGAGGTGGATTTAAACTGTTCTACCATGGTGTAGATAGGAAGCAAAATAGAGTAGGAGTAATCTTGAAAGAAGAGTATGTGAAAAGTGTTTAGGAGGTAAAGAGGGAGTCAGACAGAATCATGAATTTGAAGTTAGAAGTCAAAGGTGTGATGTTGACTGTTGTCAGTGCTTATCCCCACAAGTTGGAAGTCAGGTAGAAGAGAGGAATTCTGGAGCAAGTTGGATGAAGTGGCAGAGTGTTCCCAGGGGGGAGAGAGTGGTGATTGGAGTAGACTTTAATGGACATGTAGGTGAAGGGAACAGAAGTGATGAGGAGATCCTAGGTAGGTATGGTCTTAAGGACAGAAATGTGGAAGGACAGATGATTGTGGATTTTGCTAAAAGGATGGAAATGGCTGTGGTGAACACATACTTCAAGAAGAGAGAGGAACATAGGGTGACTAACAAGAGTGGAGGAAGGTGCACACAGGTGGACTACATCTTATGCAGAAGGAGAAATATGAAAGAGATACGAGATTGCAAGGTAGTGGCAGGGGAGAATGTAGCTATACAGCATCAGATGGTAGTCTGTAGGATGACTCTGGAAAGCAAAAAGAGGAAGAGAGTGAAGGCAGAGCCAAAGATTAAGTGGGAGAAGTTACAGAAGGAAGAAAGTCAGAGTTTCAAAAAGAGTTGATACAGGCTCTGGGTGGTAGGGAAGGCTTACCAGATGACTGGGAAAGTACAGCAAAAGTACTGAGGGAAATGGGTAGAAAGGTACAGTGGTGTGGAAAAAGTGTTTGCCCACTTCCTGATATCTCATTTTTTTTTGTATGTTTGTCACACTTGGACAAACAAGTGTGACAGATCATCAAACAAATTTTAAATATTAGACAAAAATAGCACAAGTAAACACAAATGCACTTGAACACATCATTGGGATTGAAGGAACTTCTTTGGTCTGGTTTAAATCATATTTATCAGTTAGATTCCAGTTTGTACATGTAAATGATATGTCTTCAGCACTTTCTCAGATTAGTTATAGTGTTCCTCAGGGTTCTGGTCTTGGACCAGTTTTGTTTACCTTATACAATGGTGTGAAAAAGTGTTTGCCCCCTTCCTGATTTCTTATTTTTTGTATGTTTGTCACACTTAAATGTTTCAGATCATCAAACAAATTTAAATATTAGACAAAGATAACACAAGTAAACACAAAATGCAGTTTTAAAATGAAGGTGTTTATTATTAAGGATAAAAAAAATCCAAACCTACATGGCTCTGTGTGAAAAAGTGATTGCCTTATAAACCTAATAACTGGTTGGGCCACCCTTAGCAGCAACAACTGCAATCAAGTGTTTGCAATAACTGGCAATGAGTCTTTTACAGTGCTGTGGAGGAATTTTGGCCCACTCATCTTTGCAGAATTGTTGTAATTCAGCCACATTGGAGGGTTTTCGAGCATGAACTGCCTTTTTAAGGTCATGCCACAGCATCACAATCGGATTCAGGTCAGGACTTTGACTAGGCTACTCCAAAGTCTTCATTTTGTTTTTCTAAAGCTACTCAGAGGTGGACTTGCTGGTGTGCTTTGGATCATTGTCCTGCTGCAGAACCCAAGTGTGCTTCAGCTTGAGGTCATGAACAGATGGCCGGACATTCTTCTTCAGGATTTTTTGGTAGACAGGGGAATTCATGGTTCCATTTACCACAACAAGTCTTCCATGTCCTGAAGCAGCAAAACAGCTCCAGACCATCACACTACCACCACCATATTTTACAGTTGGTATGATGTTCCTTTTCTGAAATGCTGTGTTACTTTTATGCCGGATGTAATGGGACACACACTTTCCAAAAAGATCAACTTTTGTCTCGTCAGTCCACAGAGTATTTTACCAAAAGTCTTAGGGATCATCAAGATGCTTTCTGGAAAACTGAGACAAGCCTTTATGTTCTTTTTGCTCAGCAGTGGTTTTCATTTTGGAACTGTGCCATGCAGGCCATTTTTGCCCAGTCTCTTTCTTATGGTGGAGTCATGAACGCTGACCTTCACTGAGGCAAGTGAGGCCTGCAATTCTTTGGATGTTGTTGTGGGGTCTTTTGTAACCTCTCTGATGAGTCGTCACTGCGCTCTTGGGGTAATTTTGGTTGGCTGGCCACTCCTGGGAATGGTAAATGGTAAATGGCATTCACTTATATAGCGCTTTTATTCTCATCTCTTGATGACCAAAGCCCTTTACAGATCCTGCTATCCACCCATTCACACACACATTCACACACTGATGGCGGCATGCTACCTAACATGGCGCTTCCAGACCCACCAGGAGCAATTGGGGGTGAAGTGTCTTGCCCAGGGACACAATGGCAGGATATTCGGGGAGAGTGGGATTCGAACCGCCAACCATGGGGTTATTGGATGACCTGCTCTACCTCCTGAGCCACTGCGAAGGTTCGTCACTGTTCCATGTTTTCGCCATTTGTGGATAATGGCTCTCACTGTGGTTCATTGGAGTCCCAAAGCTTTAGAAATGGCTGTATAACCTTTTTCAGACTGACAGATCTCAGTTACTTTGTTTCTCATTTGTTCCTGAATTTCTTTGGATTGCAGCATGATGTCTAGCTTTTGAGGATCTTTTGGTCTACTTCACTTTGTTAGGCAGGTCCTATTTAAGTGATTTCTTGATTGAAAACAGGTGTGGCAGTAATCACGCCGGGGTGTGGCTAGAGAAACTGAACTCAGCTTTCCAAGATGTGATAAACCACAGTTAATTTATGGTTTGGGGGGGTCACTTTTTTACACAGGGCCATGTAGGTTTGGATTTTTGTTTGCCCTTAATAATAAACACCATCATTTAAAAACTGCATTTTGTTTTTACTTGTGTTATCTTTCTCTGATATGTAAATTTGTTTGATCTGAAACATTTAAATGTCACAAACATACAAAAAAATGAGAAACCAGGAAGGGGCAAATACTTTTTCACACCACTGTATGTGGTGTATCCAGTGGACAGAGGAAGGAAGACAAGGATTGAGGAATGTGGTGAAATGAGGAGGTACAGCAAAGTATTCAAAGGAAGAGGTTAGCAAAGAAAAAGTGGGATAGTCAGGAAGATGAAGAACGTAGACAGGAGTATTTGGAATCTAGGCACATGGCAAAGAGAGAGGTGGCAAAGGAAAAGGCATATAGTGAGTTGTATGAGAGGCTGGACACTAAGGAAGGAGAAAAGGACTTGTGTCGATTGGCTAGACAGAGAGATCGAGCTGGAAAGGATGTACAGTAGGTTAGGTTGATTAAAGAGAGAAATGGCAGTGTACTAACAAATGATGAGAGTGTGCGAAGAAGGTGGAAGGAGTACTTTGAAGATCTGATGAATAAAGAAAATGAGAGAGAGAGGAGGATGAATTAAGGAAAGATAGTGAACAAGCAAGTACCGAGGATTTGTAAGGCAGAAGTCAGGGCGACTTTGAAGAGGATGAAGAATGGAAAGGCCGTTGGTCCAGATCACATACCTGTGGAGGTATGGAGATGTTGAGGAGAGATAGCAGTGGACTTTTTGACCAGACTGTTTAACACAATCTTGGAGAGTGAGATGATGCCTAAGGAGCGGAGAAGAAGTGTTTTGGTACCAATTTTCAAGAACAAAGGTGATGCTCAGAGCTGTAGTAACTAGAGAGGTATAAAGTTGATCAGCCATACTATGAAGATATGGGAAAGAGTTGTTGAAGCCAGGTTAAGAGGAGAGGTGACAATCAGTGAGCAGCAGTACAGTTTCATGCCAAGAAAGAGTACTACAGATGCATTGTTTGCTCTAACAGTGTTGATGGAGAAGTATAGAGAAGGTCAGAAGGAGTTGCACTGTGTCTTTATGGATCTAGAGAAAGCATATGATAGGGTGCCAAGAGAGGAAGTGTGGTTCTGTATGAGGAAGTCAGGAATGGCAGAGAAGCATGTGAGGGTGGTGCAAGACATGTATGAGGACAGCAAGACGGTGTTGAGATGCACTGTAGGAGTGACGGATGGATTCGAAGTGGGATTACATAGGGGATCGGCTCTGAGCCCCTTCTTGTTTGTCATGGTGATGGACAAGCTGACAGATGAGATCAGGCAGGAGTCTCTGTGGACCATGATGTTTGCAGATGACAATGTGATCTGTAGTGAGAGTAAGGAGCAGGTGGAAGAGAACCTGGACAGGTGGAGGCATGCTCTGGAGAGAAGCAGAATGAAAGTCAGTAGAAGCAAGACAGAATACATGAGTGTGAATGACAGGGAGGCAGTTGCAACGGTGAAGATGGAAGGGGTAGAGGTAGTGAAAGTAGATGAGTTTAAATACCTGGGGTCAACCATCCAAAGCAATGGAAAATGCACAAGACAGGTGAAGAAGAGAGCGCAGGCAGGGTGGCGTGGGTGGAGATCAGTGTCAGGGGTGATTTGTGACATCAGGGTAGCAGCAAGATTGAAAGGGAAAATTTACAAGACGGTAGTGAGACCTGCTATGATGTATGGTTTAGAGATGGTAGCACTGACAAAAAGACAGGAGGGGAAGCTGGAGGTGGCAGAGTTGAAGATGCTAAGATTTTCATTGGGAGTGACTAGGAGGGACAGGATTAGAAATGAGAATGTCAGAGGGACAGCTCAGGTTGAGCGGTTTGGAGACAAAGTAAGAGAGGCAAGGCTGAGATGGTTTGGACATGTGCAGAGGAGGGATAGTGGATATATTGGACAAAGGATGTTGAAGATGGAGCTTCCAGGCAGGAGGAAAAGAGGAAGACCACAGAGAAGATTCATGCATGTAGTGAAAGAGGATATGGAGAGGGTTAGTGTTACAGAGGAAGATGTAAGGGATAGGGTGAGATGGAGGCAGATGATTCACTGTGGCGACCTCTAAAGGGAGCAGCCAAAAGAAGAAGAAGTAGTAGTTTAAAGTGAAACTCTTACATAGGCTGTGTTTGGAATGTTCACTCACTCACTCACTCCCTACTCACTATATAGTGAATTTAGATATAGTGGACTATATAGTAAACTCAATATAAGAATAAAATTAACAGCTTTCGGACACTACTGGCTTGTTTTCGCGACACGGCTAATGACGTCATCACGTGAGAGTAAAATCTAACAGACTAACTGTGGTAAAAAAAAATGAATACCTGCATGTAATTTGAAGTAAATATGTATTAAATCAAATCACTTTTGCTGAACTAATAAATATAAATACCTTAAGGTAGTTTATGTTGTGATGTGAAGCTCTCCTCTCACTGAGCCATTGGCTGCGCATTGCATTATAGGATATATTGGCTAATGTAGTGGCCATCCGTTGTACACTACTTTTCAAAATGCATTGTGGGATATTTTGAGTGTGACTATATAGTGAATGAAATTTTCAGTTAAGATTTTTAACAGTACTACAAGATGGCTGATTCACTATAGTACACTATATGGGGAAGGAGTGAGCATTTCAAACACAGCAATAGTGTTGCTTTAGATATTTATACCAGTGCATGCCCGTAGAAAGCAAGTATTGTGTCTGAAAACAGGTAGCCCAATTAGGCCTACCAGGCCCAAATGTAGGCTGTGTTTGAAGGTGGAATCCAAAGAGGTGTAGCATATATGTAGGCAATCCCACACGTCAGACTTTAACAAATATGAAAGAGACTGAATACTAAGATTTATTTGTTGGTGTGAATATTAATTACAGAATTATTGAAAATGAATGGGCCATCCAGTATTAGCGACTTTAAAAACCCTTGTTTATTTGTTTGTCAGACTTATTTGTGTGATCTTTTAGGAGTTGTTTCTTGCACTTTGGGGAATTGGAGTTGTTCAGTCACCATTATAATTATTTTAGTTTATATGTGTAGTTTATAGACTATTGTCAATAAACTCATACAGTACTATAGCAGGACACATTTAAGGACCTGTACTTATATAGTGCTTTTCTAGTCTCAAAGACCACTCAAAGCGCTTCACTAGCACTAACCCTCCACTCTAAGGGCCTATAGGAGACAGATATCTAGGGACAATTTAGAGTCACCAATTAACCTAACATGCATGTCTTTGGATTGTGGGAGGAAAACGGAGCCCCCGGAGTAAACCCACGCAACACAGGGAGAACATGCAAACTCCACACAGAAAGGTTCCTACCCCTGCCAGCCTGGGGATTCGAACCTGGAACCTTCACAAATATTTGAGACCAATTGTAGTGCATCCTTTTATATTTTGGCAATATTATAAGTGCAAAACACCAAACATTATTATACATAGCAAAATGACTCATTTGGCTGCAACTGTTGCATCAGTGTTGCCCATTTGTCAGTAAATAAAAAATGATTTATTTTGTTATTTGGGCGTTTTTGTGTGTTTGGTCACAGTCACTGTTTCGTCAAAGCATGCATATGTGTCTGCATATGGTATGCAATTCATCTGGCCATTCCGCTCCACATTATTAACTTTTAATTTTTAGATAGCCGCGCCAGCACACCAGCACCGGGAGGGGCGCTATGTTGAACCGGTGGTGCTCTAAAGGATAGCGGTGGCACACGGGTGAAGCACGAGTGAGGCAGCAGCCGAGACTCCCGTTAACCGGGCAGGCTGGACTTGGCTCCCTGTGAAGGACTGCAGTAAGCCGGTCCGGTTGCTGCCTCCCACCCCCACCCAAGCACACCCGCACACCTCGTGTTCTCCACATATGCCAAATTATCATTTAGAGCTACACAATCACAGCAACATAATAGTATAATTTTTTAAGCATTAAATCTTCAGTATTCTCTAAAGAGCAGTGGTGGTACACGGGTGTAGCACAAGTGAAGCAGCAGCCGAGACTTCTGTTAACTGGGCAAACTGGGCTTGGCTCCCTGCAAAGGACTGCGGTAAGACGGTCCAGCTGCTGCTCTTCAATATTCTCTTTTTCTGGTCAAATTTGTTGCTCTTCACTTCCTTGTTTTGTTTACAGAGTGCTCTGGTGATTGGTCGTGATGCCACGTATTATCCAGTCAGTATGGAGTCAATCCAAAACCCCGCCCACACTTCTAGAAGCCAGTGCATGAAAAAATGGAGCCGTGGCTAATCTTTAATAGATAAAAATTACATATTTTCACTGAGCAACTCCATACTCGGGGATGCACACCCTCGTAACTTCAGCAAAGCACTTTTAAAATCTGAGGTCAGTCTGACAAACTGTTTGGGGGATATCTGAGGAACACACACACACACACACACACACACATACACACACATACAGACACACAGACAGAGATTTGGTGCATTTATAGTTAAATATGCATGTTTGATCATCTTTCAAATTGCATCTATAAAACTGATGTAATTGCATAATCAGTGCAAAAACAACAAAATAGCTCACTTAACTACAGGGCACTTAGAGAGTGCATACCTCTGCCAAGGTTCCATCAATCCCTCCCACCCTTCCTGCCTCCCTTTGTCCATCTAGCCATACTGCCATCTGTCCATACATTGAGCGATACGGCCTTGACGGCGGTATGCACTCATTGATCACCTCCAAAATCTAATGGGTTCATCTGTAGCCTAAGGGCCACCTCTGGTTAAAATTTCATTCAAATCCATCTGCTAGTTTTTGTTTAATTCTGTTAACAGTCAATCGAACAGACAGGCAAACGCTGGCAAAAACATTATGTCCTTGGCAGAGATAATAAAATCCAATATTTCTACAGAAAAAAAAGTTAGGATATGCTGACAGTGATTACTCCTTGAATTACTTTTAATTAGATTCAGGTGCACCACCTCATATGCAAGCTAGAGGGCACTCAGAGAGTGCATACCTCTGCCAAGGCTCCCTCCCTCCCTCCATTTGTCCATCCATCCCTCCATAGCACCATCCTTCCATCCCTCCGTACATTGCAAGATAGGGTCTTGGTGGAGGTATGAACTCATGTATCACCTCCAAAATCTAATGGGTTCATTTTGTAGCCCAAGAACCACATCTGGTGAAACTTTTATCCAAATATGTCCAATAGTTTTTGCATAATCCTGCTAATACATCGCAAAAAGATAGGGCCTTGTTGGAGGTATGTGTTCTTGGATCACTTCCAAAATCTAATGGGTTCAGCTGACATATAAGTTAATACATTTAACATTAGAAAGAGACTGTACAAGTTTAGTTGTGCAAGTTGTGCAAAGAGGAAACCTTTGCTGAAAAAAAAAAAAAAATTAACGCCACAGCAATAGTGCCATTTGTCAGAGAACATCTAGAAAAGACATGGACTCCTGGGGCAATGGTCAGCTGTATTTGGAAACTGAAAAATTGAGAAACAAAATAACAACTGTTATTCATGCTCATTCATTTTTCAAGAAATAAAGAATTCAAACTAGGCTGGCAATTTTAAAGTATAAGACAGATGAATAGATAAATAATTGTAAAATTACATAATGTGTCTAATGAAATACCATTAAGCGAAAGCAAGCAAGTACTTAGTCAACTTCAACTCTTAAAGTTTAAGTCTGGCCATTTTGTACTGAAAATAATTGTATTTACATTATGAAAATTAAAATTATACTGAAGTAAAAGTAATATTACGTTATGACATTAGTTACTAAAGTATAAATGACAGTAGTCACAAAAATGCTTGAGTAAGAAAGTATCTAATGAAAAAGTTACTTTAACGACTCACAAAACAATGTGATTTTTTTCCGTTAAACTTGATCTTCTTTAATCATAAATTTGCAGCTTTTTCTTGTATATTCCAGACTTTTTTCTTCAGCAATCTGGGAATTTTGTTAAAATAAATCTTGTCAATTTGTGAGATTTTTCTCATAAATTGGTGAGATTTGTCCTGTAAAAAAAACTTTTTCACATATATTTGTCTTTAAAAAACCATTACTTTGCTTAATAATTTGCAACATTTCTGTGATAAATTTGTGACTTATTCGTGCATTTACAGCTTTTAGTAAGTAAATGTGTTATTTTACATGACGTTTTATGATTTTTTTTCTGTAAGAGGATCTAGTCTGAGGATAATTAAATATGAATTTTCTACACATAACTTCCTGTTTTATTATACTTTTTTTTTAAAAGGGCCACACAAGACAGCAATTAAAAAAAGACTAACAGTTGAAATTAGTGGAATAAAAAGTAATCAATCAATCAATCAATCAGTCAATCAAAGACTTTATTCCAGACTCATGGTCCATCAAAAATAAAATAAAATAAATAAAATAATAAATAAAATAAAATAAAATAAAACAAGACAGTTGAAAACAGATAAGAAAAACAATCAAAAAGTTACAAAACAATAAGACAACTACTAAAAGAAGCACAAAGACAGTACAGACTTTAAAAAGACTTAAAAAGACAACTGTACCAGTGCCTTCTAAACTGTGACTGACAGCGAATAGAACTGAGCTTAATGCTAGACATGACTTGAATGATTACATTTCTAGATACATCAAGCCGACAGATGAATTTATACATAAGATTCCTTATTAATGCATGCAGAGTATTTACACGTGATGAGACAAATAACTCGGAAGCACTGCACCATCGAGGCTTTTTAAGTAAAATTCTTAAAGCATCATTGTAAGCAACCTGTAATTTCTGCATACTTTGCTTCCTATAATTTATCCATAAATGAGCAGTGTATAAAGGTGTACAATAGGTTTTAAAAAGAACTAGTTTCACCTCATCTGAACAAAAACCAAACCTGCGTGCAAGAATATTTGCTTGCATGTAGATTTTGCAGCGTTGTCTGAAAATATCATCATCATCAGTCATTCTATCATTAATAAAATGTCCCAGATATTTAATTTTATCCCTGACAATTAATTCCCTGCCTGCCAATTCAAAGACAGGGAATTTCATTAACAAATCTTCTTTAGTGCGGCAAATCAGCACACAACTCTTACTTGTATTATATTTTATGTCATTTTCCTCTCCATAAGCACTACACACTCTTAATAACTCCTGAAGACCAGCACTACTTGGACTGAGAATAACTAGATCATCAGCATACATAAAATGATTCACTAACTTATTCCCTATTAAACACCCAGTTTTACAGGCATTCAGTTGTTTTGACAACTCATCCATATAAAGATTAAACAGGATAGGGGATAATATTCTGCCCTGTCTGACACCACTGCTCACACCAAATGGGGATGAATGACTCTTCCCCCATTTCACCAGCATCTTCTGATGTGCGTACCAGTAAATCAGGATACGTACTAAGTACTTGGGAACCCCCCTGTCAATCATTTTCCTAAACAATATCCTGTGATTAACACGATCAAACGCCTTAGAGGCGTCAATAAAACACAAAAAAACTGAAGAATTTTGATTTCTATACTTATTTATAATTTCTTTTAAAGCATATATGCACAGATCTGTTCCATGATGGGGTTTAAATCCAAATTGATGATCAGTAGATTTGATGAATACATTTAATTTTTCAAACATGATTCTTTCCAGTACTGTAGATATTATATTGGCTATAGCTATGGGCCTGTAACTGTCCAGGCTACACAGCTTGCCAGCTTTATCTTTAATGACTGGTACCAACACAACAGACAATAATGATTCTGGTAACATCCCATGAATCATGAAGCTGGTGAAACAGATTGCAAGAAGAGGAGCAATTCTTGAGCTAGCGTATTTAAGATGCTCAGCAGAAATACAGTCTAAACCACTCGCGTTATGTGATAGCTCTCTAATGGCTTTGATCACTGCATAAGTGTCAATCAGGAGCGAATCGTCCCTTTCTACTTTCCCTACCTTATAAGTTTCATCCTTAGTTGAATTAAATAATGAATAAAAATGCTGCCGCCATAAATCCACAATATTTTCTGTACCTGAAATGCCTTCCAGGGTACAGGGCAAAGACGTTTTACTGTTACTAATCCGTCTAAGCTCCTTCCAAAAATCTGTGACATTCTTATCTAACAATTTCTTGGCCAAGGAATTACTTCTCATTAACTGCTCATTTTTAGAAATATGACGAATAGCATACTTAAACTTTGCATTTGTACATTTCTTCATCTCAAATTCTGGCCCTTGTCTGGGTCTCCCAGCCACCACCCATGCTTTATATGCTTCCCGAGCTTCAGAATAAGGCACAGCTACGGCCTCATTCCAGCCAGGTCTAACATGATGTGTTTTATGTATCTTCCTATAATAAGGCTTACTGTCCTTATACAGGGAGTTAACTATAGCATTGTACAAACTACAAAGGTCTTTCTTATGCTCGGCAATGCTACAGTTTACATCGCTGCACATTACAGCATCTCTAGGAAGACATATTTTACTCAAGGATTTATCTGTACGGACACAGTATTCTACAATTTCTTCCTTAGAAAGAGTGTCCCAGTCTAATTTTCCCACCTCATCCTGACTGACATTTTGACAAAGTGCAGGTAGAATATGTAAAATAAAAGTAAAGTACTATATAAAAATTTCACCTTAAGATAACACTTCATTTTGATGGCACATCAACCATTGAGTGGGTGAATGTTCCCTGATAGCCTGAGGCTGCATCGCTGCAGCAGGTCTATTCTTGGTAGGAACACGGAGAAGACCACCTGTGGTGACTGTGACCTCAGTCGCAACAGCCAATCACAGGGCACAACTTTAGTCACCACAAACAAAGTACCCTGTGATTGGATGTTGACTGAGGTTATAGTCGCCATAGTTGTAGTCCTTTCAGTGCTCCTACCAGGAACAAAAAAGTTACATAGTGCTGCATTTAAAAAAAAAAAGAGATGAATATATCAAGAGCAAAATTATTATAACCCAGCGCATCGAATTATTATTATTATTATGGGGGGGGGGGGGGAATGCGTGCTAAATACTGTATGTTGTAGTTCTCACATGCAGCAGTTGTAGTTCAACGCTGTGGCCGCAGGTGTCGCCACAGCTCCTCGTGTGGCAGCTGCCAGATGACCCGCAGGAGGATCCAGCCCGCTCGGCAGTCGCTCTCCATGTTGAA
This sequence comes from Pholidichthys leucotaenia, assembly GCA_020510985.1. Lineage (NCBI taxonomy): Eukaryota > Metazoa > Chordata > Actinopteri > Cichliformes > Pholidichthyidae > Pholidichthys > Pholidichthys leucotaenia. The sequence goes on along the minus strand of CM035840.1, from coordinate 138,846,088 downwards.
CCGAGAAGAGCAACTTTTCCTCCAGCGGATTGCTAGACTCCAAGCGTCCCCCTCAGCCCGCTCGCTGTCTCCCACACACCCGCGGGGCTATGAAGCAGGACTGGAAACGCCTGTGGAGGAACACTGCCCTCGTCGACAAAGAGTGAGTTCACGTTTTTAAAATGTTGCATTACTACACCACGCCAACACACATAGATAAACACAACCTGCTATTTTTATCGAACGTTAGTTATTCAACTACTAACGTGTTTCATGGGCTAACTGTTAGCTAGCGAGGCTCCCGTAGTGGTGGATGGTGGAGATGTGACGTGGAGGAGGATTTGTTTCCTTCTGGGGTACGTGTTGTCATTTTCTGCGCCCTTTCGATGCTTTAATTGTGGATGAATTTAGGTCAGTGGCGACAGTAACGTCTTGTAAGTGTTTTATTTTCACGCCTGTTTGGGTAGCGGCTGCCCTGACTAGCTCCTTCATCCCTCCCATCTCCTGAACGTTGGGCAGGAGACCGTGGCCCCATGCGGCTGCTGCTTTTACTGGCGTTGTAACCATGGACTCAGCCGATGCTCGGGGTGGCCGTGACAAGCAAGGACGTGCACATCTCCGTAATTGTTCTGGTATTTACTGTCGTTGCCTTCGTGTTATAATTTGCCCCGAGCCAAGTGTAACAGTCTCAACAGGCAAACTCGAAAAAAGCGATAACGTTGCCGTGCACACGTGTGACTGGGAAGTCCTTGGGGGACTAACCACAGTGATTATTAATTAAACGGCACCCATTAGACTGATGAACTAATGCTCGTAATGCACGTCGTTAATGCCACGCAGGCTTGCCACGTTTTGCATGTAGTTTTCTGCAGAGTGGGATGGAAGGTAATTCAAAGCAGAGCGGCGAGCCCGGTGGACATTTAAATGTCAAATATATGCAGGGCATGCTAAGACATCTTTAGCATAGGCCAGTTCAATACCGAACCGATTTCCTTTAAAAAATGACGTGGCAGTTTATTATGGCTAAAGCAGGGGGGTTATCTTCAAATTAGTAGTATTATATGCAACCTTTTGAATTATATTTTAAATGTTTGTTTTCTAATAACACACTATTTTTTTATGTGGATATTGCATCTTGATTCGATATGAAATATGGGCCGTACTGGATTATAACTAGAGAGCTGGATTGACCAGATTGTTGCAGATACTGTATATTGATGTTGATGCTCATTAGTTGATAAGAAACAGGAAACTTCCGTGTTGGGATGCCATAACATTGTTGTAATTGCCATAAAAAAGCATCTATCTCAGTAGTATTGTTTAAAATGAAGGTCAGTGCTTGTGCTTTTTCTCTTTTAATTATTAAACTCATTGGCTCAGCAGCTGAATCTGAGTCAGGCTACACCTGTCTGTGGCTTTTTGATCTTGATGAGATGGGGACTATTATGTGGTGATTTTTCAGTGCTTTTTGCATCTAATCCACCTCTGTTTTCATTGCAGATAAAAGAGAGTTTAATTATGGTGTCCTCTAATGAAGGGTAGGCCTTTTGCTTTTATCACAATATCAATGAAGAGTAGTAGTAGTAGTAGATTAGTTTATTTGACAGGGACAGTGCAATAAACATAGACAATTAAAGACAATCAATCTGATGTGTTGCACATAGAGTGTATAGCTATTAGCTAATTTGCAACTCTTGTCCCTGGATGGGCTTTAGAAAAAAGAATCAAGATAAAAATATACACAATAACCACATACATCAATGCAGAAAAATTATAAATACACAATTATAAATATTATAAATATTATAAATACACAAATATAACAGCCTGACTCACCTTTAACATAAATATTATAAATACACAAATATAACAGCCTGACTCACATTTAACACATATAACATAACTCACATTTGCCTATTTCAGGCCTTCCTCCCTCCGTCACTCACTATAAACAAGCACTTTTGTTAAAAGTTAAGATGATTACCGGACTACATTACTGGCACCGAAAAGTGATATTTTAGGATATATCCAAGAATCTGCAGCAGAGAGAGAGCAGAAAATTCTTTCTCCTGTTCCCATTCTTTATTTTCTGCTCTGTATTCTTTCAGGAAGGGTTACGCAGAATAATGAATGCCTTATACCTTGTATTACAATCCATTGTGGAACTTGCCGAGAGAAAAAAAAGAACGACATGATATTGAATGACTGCAAAATGTCAGTCTGCAGTCGTGTCAATAACGGAGACGGAAACATAGCCAGCCTGTGAAGGTCATTATTGTGAGGCTATCAGAAGTGGGTCATGAAATTGACGACAACATACTCCCATTTTCTTGTCAGATTTAAATGGTGTCTGCCTAATGCCTCTCACCAGAATGAGACTTTGCTTTATAACTAAGCAAACGGATAAAGACGGGATGAAATATGCTAAGACATTTTATTTGCTAATATGTTATCACCTCAAATTTAGTGTACTGTGTGACAGTCTACCTTTCACTAAGCAGGTGGGGTTATTTAATGGGGTTGTGCTTAAGCCTATCAACTACAACTGGAGCTTTGCTGTGCTGTGAATGGCAAATGGGGAGAGAGTTCTAGTGAAAGGAGAGAGAGAAAAGAGCTGCTTGAGTCACTTTCTGTGGGTGGCTAGTACTGGTTTTGTGTTTAATTTATTGCTGTTTTTTCTAACAGGAATACACAGCAACAGATGTCTCAACATTCATGCTGTGCTGTTAGGGATACTCAGCAAATACCACGTCCGCCACTTACTGTATAGCTGACTCAATTGAAGAAGTCACTCGGGGTTTTATAGTCGTGGTTTATCAGAACTAGTGCATGCCCATAGAAAGCAAGTATTCTTGTCTGAAAACAGGTAGCCCAATTAGGCTTTACAGGCCCAAATGTAGGCTGTGTTTGAAAGTGGAATACAAAGAGGTCACACTTGTTACACTTTGACAAATATAGAAGGGACTGAACACTTAGATTTATTTGATTGTGTGAATATTCATTACAGAATTATTGAAAATGAATGGGACATCAAATATTGCGACCATTAAAGAACCCTTATTTGTTTGTCAGTCTTATTTGTGTGATCTTTTATGACTCATTCATAAGTGTTCTATCTTTCACTTTTTGGGAATGGGAGTTGTTCAGTAATCATTATAATTATTTTAGTTTACATGTGTAGTTTATAGTCTATCAATAAACTCATGCAGTACTGTAACAGGACACATTTACAAATATTTGAGATGCATTGTAGTGCATCATTTTATATATTAGCAGTATTATAAGTACAAAATACCAAGCATTGTTATACACAGAACGACCCGTTTGGCTGCAACTGTAGTATCAGTGGTGCCCATTTGTTAGTATATAAAAAATGATTTATTTGGGCTTGTCTGTGCAATGGAGATTTCTAACGCGGGTAAACTGAGAGAGAGACGGGAGGTCTTACCAGCAGAAGTGTCTTAGGAAACGACAGGTAGGCCAGCATATATTTAATATGATAAAAATTGTGAAATAATAGTTTTGAATAAGCCCACTCCCTCCCTGTTTTGTTTGTGAAATAACGTAATAGGCTAAATTAATTTAATATGTTAAAAGTAACAAAATCCCCCCATGCCCCAGAGCGTAGAAATGAGATAAAGACAGAAGTAATGTATTGAGGGTTTTTCTACATTTTTTTAATGTAATAAATAGGTTGCATTAACCATAGCTAAATTGCTCTTAAATTAATAAGGCAATGTTTTCGGGACTAGTCAGATGTTTTAAGAAAAATCTGCAGAATTTTCAAAACTACAGGCTATATGTAGTCTGAACTACAAACTTTACTCTCATCTGCTTATCGTTCTCTCCTAAATTTATTTTTTCTCATTAAACATCTTTTCATAAAGATACTTTTTTTTTTTTTTAATTTTGAACATTTTTAGTGACAAATATGACCTTTTTCATGCAGAATTGTAGCTTTTTACCTAAAGCCTCTTACCTTGTGTTTTTACTCCGAAAAGGTTAAGAAATGAGAAGCAGCACCAGATTGAAATTAAGATTAGTCAATCAGTTTTAATAACACAGGGTTACAAAAATAATTTTTTTTTGTAAGTTGTCTGTGTTTTTTCAGATGAGTTAAGACAATTTTGTACCGCTGAATCTGAAAATGACATCCGTTTCTCTCGATCAGGTGCTAAGTAAAAACCTGTACTTACTTAGTACTTACTTGATACTGTGCATGTACTTACCTTTATATAAAGGTAAGTACATGTAAATTGAATGTTATGTCATCATCGTTCAAAATTCAGAGAATTTCAAGACAAAAAATTTTGCATCATATAAAGCGAAAATACCCGTACATGTAAACAAAAATGTATAAAACAACATGTGGCCATAATTCAAAAAAAGTTGACCTGATTGAGCAAAACCAATGTGATTTTTGGAATCAGCACATCAAAATTGTCCTAAATCTGCTAAAAAAAAAAACTTGGACAATAAATTTGGTGTTGACCAGTTTAATCAATAGATCAGTTGACTATTACAATCCAAAGTTATAATTTTTGTCCCACTTGAAGGTTATAATTACATTTATAACTAGAAAAGCACTCGGAGAGCGCAGACCTCCGCCAAGCAGTACAGTTCCCCCATACAGTGTTTGTGTGTACGTTTTCAGATTCCTTGACCATGAAAACATATGACTAGCAATTGGATTGACAATGATAGGATTAGTGGTTCAGTAGTTATTCACGAAAATGACATTTTCCGTAATGGCGGCCACAGTTCCGCCCATACAGTGTTTGTGTGTACGTTTTCAGATTCCTTGACCATGAAAACATATGACTAGCAATTGGATTGACAATGATAGGATTAGTGGTTCAGTAGTTATTCACGAAAATGGCATTTTCCATAATGGCGGCCACAGTTCCCCCCATACAGTGTTTGTGTGTACGTTTTCAGATTCCTTGACCATGAAAACATGACTAGCAATTGTATTGACAATGATAGGATTAGTGGTTCAGTAGTTATTCACGAAAATGGCATTTTCCGTAATGGCGGTTTTCTTCTGGACGGTGATCCGGATCATCCCCAAAATTTAATCAGTTCTTCCTTGTACCATTTCCAACAACGCCTGAAAGTTTCATCGAAATCCGTCCAAAACTTTTTGAGTTATCTTGCTAACCAACAGACAGACAGAAAAACAGACAAACCCCGGCAAAAACATAACCTCCTGGTGGAGGTAATAATAACTAGTTTGATACATGTTATTTTAAAATAGTAACCTACTAAAACTGTGGTGGTTTCTGGTTTCGAACAACAGGGTGACCTAGGATGAAGTCAAATTCCCAGCCTGAATTTTTGTCCGTCCACCCTTCAGTGTGCATAAGATGTGGTGGTTTATAATATTTTTTGGTAATATTTGATACAGAATTAAAAAAAGTTTTAAATGCATTCTAAACTGCTCTTTATAAACTGGAGAAATAAGAGTTGTTTTGTTTTTACTGAATATGTTGAACATAATTAACGCTGGCCTGTGAAATTGTCCTTTATAAATTTAAAAGAAAAAAACTATTCCTTGATATCGTGAAGAAAATCGTTATCGTGAAAATTCACAGAAATATTGTGATATCATTTTTAGGCCACATTGCCCACCCCTATTTGTCACACTTAAATGTTTCAGCTCATCAAACAAATTTAAATATTAGACAAAGATAACACAAGTAAACACATAATGCAGTTTTTAAATGAAGAGGCTTATTATTAAGGATAAAAAAAAAAAATCCAAACTTACATGGCCCTGTGTGGAAAAAGTGATTGCCCACTAAACCTAATAACTGGTTGGGCCACCCTTAGCAGCAACAACTGCAATCAAGCATTTGCGATAACTGGCAACAAGTCTTTTACAGCACTGTGGAGGAATTTTGGCCCACTCATCTTTGCAGAATTGTTGTAATTCAGCCACATTGGAGGGTTTTCAAACATGAACCACCTTTTTAAGGTCATGCCACAGCATCTTAATCGGATTCAGGGCAGGACTTTGACTAGGCCACTCCAGAGTCTTCATTTTGTTTTTCTTAAGCCATTCAGAGGTGGACTTGCTGGTGTGTTTTGGATCATTGTCCTGCAGCAGAACCCAAGTACACTTCAACTTGAGGTCATGAACAGATGGTCGGACATTCTTCTTCAGGATTTTTTGGTAGACAGCAGAATTCATGGTTCCATTTACCACAGCAAGTCTTCCAGGTCCTGAAACAGCAAAACAACCCCAGACCATCACACCACCACCACCACCATATTTTACAGTTGGTATGATGTTCCTTTTCTGAAATGCTGTGTTACTTTTACGCCCGATGTAATGGGACACACACTTTCCAAAAAGTTCAACTTTTGTCTCGTCAGTCCACAGAGTATTTTCCCAAAAGTCTTGGGGGTCATCAAGATGTTTTCTGGCAAAACTGAGATGAGCCTTTGTTCTTTTTGTTCAGCAGTGGATTTCGTCTTGGTCCTAAAAACATTTGCAATAATACCGCTGTCCACCGTCACCGCAGGGGAAATTCCTCTACCACAACAGCCCAATTCTGTGGTATCCGATTCACTTCGGTCAGATGGAGACGCCATTCTGTAATGAATAGGGCATTAATTATCAAAGTCTTCATTGAACATGGGTTCACTTACACATAGGTTGAATTGATTTTTATGTGTGCCATTTATACAGTCATGTAGAACATAGAAGCTTTTGTTAAGTCTTGTTCTACTGAAGCTTAGTAAAAAAGTACAAGGTGTTTACCCCATAGCTCATGGAACAGCAAATGCTGAGGAACGTTCACGAGCATCGCACTTTTGGGGTTGCGTTAGGGTTCATAAACGGTTGCCGAACAGTTCAGTAACAGTTTTTAAGGTCGCTAAAAGTTTTTCTTGTCACCAAAATTTTTTTTAACATGCTAAAAAAAAAAAAAATTGCAAATATATTTTTTTCTCAAACAGCTGCAAAATAGTTGCAACATTTGTAAATAGTTGTAATGCATGTTGCTAAAGTTCTTTTGGTTTGTCTAGTAGTGAACACTAGCAACTGCTCAAGACCCTTTACAATAAAACTGTTGGTGCAAACTGTTTAGCAACCTTTTACAAACCCTGACGAAACCCAGAAAGCTCAGAGTTTGTGAACCCTCCTCGTGATTTGCCACTCCATGACATACTAGCTTGATTTTCACCAACATTTGTCAGAAAAGTTCGCTAATCCAAAAATTGCCAAGTTCGTCAGCATTCACTGCACTGTGAGATACTACCTTCACTTATACTAAGACTAATACATGTTCTTTCATGAGGCCTATTATACATATATTTTCATTAATATTGGTGATTAGACTGGAATGTGAAGAAAACACAACAGGCTAGTTAGTATATTTATCTATAAATGCAAGATATCTCTGTGTGTGTATTCATCAGATATCTCTCAAACCGTTCGTCAGACTGACCTCAGGTTTTGTAAGTGCTTTGCTGAGGTTACGAGGGTGTCCGAGTATGGCGTTGCTCAGTGAAAATGCAGTGATGTGAAAAAGTGTTTGCCCCCTTCCTGATTTCTCATTTTTTTTTGTGTTTGTCACACTTATGTAAATGTTTCAGATCATCAAACAAATTTAAATATTAGACAAAAATAACACAAGTAAACACAAAATGCAGTTTTTAAATAAAGGTGTTTATTACTAAGGGAAAAAAAATCCAAACCAATATGGCCCTGTGTGAAAAAGTGATTGCCCCCCCCCCAATTCCGTTAACCCCTTGCACTCTGGTCAATTTCCCTAAAAACGCCTCAAAATAATGTACCTAAAGTAAATCAAAAGCTGTTCTTCAACCCTTTGCAGCGTCTTCATGGGGTTGGTCTCATTTAAAAGAAAACACTTTGAATTTTTTGGCAAAACAGTCATAATCTCTCTAAGTGCTCCTGCCACTGAGTAACAGTCATCTAAACATACTGAACTTGAAGAAAATAAAGTTTGCCTTGGTGTTTTTTTTAGATACAAATGCTTGCAAATAACACACAGCTGTCGGATACTGGCTGGAAAATGCAACAGAAATGTAGAACCAAGTGTTATCCAGCTGAGGTCAAAATTTTGTAACAATACCACAAAAAATGAATATATTACACAGCTTTTTTCTCAGGTTGTTCCCAGGCGTTTTTGAACTGTGCCAAATTGTGCCAAATGGCACAGTTTGGAAAAACATCTATAACTTTTGAATGATTCAACATAGATGCTTCATCTTGGGCTCAAATGAAAGGTGACACTCAGGGCTGTGTGTGTGTGTGGGGGGGGGTTGTTGATTCATTCATTCATGAATGAATGAACAAACAAGCCCCCCCCACACAAAGAAGTATGCCACGTAAAAAATGTGGCCTTTTTTTACAAGAAAAAAAACCCTACAGTGCAATAAAAATTGTACTAAAATATCTGCAATGTAGAGGATAACCCCCCCCCCCCCCCCCGCTACAGAGGAGCACGGCGCACAAAAAAAATGGTCCGTCAACGGTCCGTCATGTGGCGATGACGCACAGTTGTAATCACCGATCGGTCAAAAGTCATTTTTATTACTATTTTCAGTGATAAAGAATAATTTAGCTTATAACACTTACCTGTCCACAACAGCAGTGTCGCTGGCGAACATCTGTTCCTCATTGTCAGACGAACATGACGCTGGTCCGCTTGTTACGACTCGTGGTTCTGGTTACGCGACCCGGTCAAACCATGATTCCATTATTGCGGTTTTGCGCTTCCATGATTGCGGTTTTGGCGAACAATTTTTCAAAACAAATAAGAACAGTAGTAATAAAAAAAGACTGGCGAACGCTACCGTTATACACAGCGGCTTACACAAAACAGATTTTACGCACGGGACGCACGCTTTCAATCGTCAAACTTCTCTGCTTCATTTGGCTTGTTGTATTCGCAGTCATTGGTAGGCGGGTCCTTCTTGCTAGGTTTTCAGTCATTGGTTCTTCAAGGTTTCAGAAACCCAATTCAAGGCTCTTATTAGTCGAATGAGAGGTCAATCAAATCTAAACCAATCAAAGCACTCCTTTGGCTTTCTGTTCGCGGCTGTGTCTGTAGTGGAAGAACAGAAATGCAGCTTCTTTTTTTTTTTTCAGTGCGCACTGAGACGCACAGTGCGCACTAGGACGCACGAGGACGCAGAGACGTGACCGCCCACGGTATCCCGGAGTGCAAGAGGTTAAAACATAAATTAACTGTGGTTTATCACATCTTGAAAAGCTGAGTTCAATTTCTCTAGCCACACCCAGGCCTTATTACTGTCGCACCTGTTCTCAATTAAGAAATCACTTAAATAGGACCTGCCTGACAAAGTGAAGTAGACCAAAAGATCCTCAAAAGCTAGACATCATGCTGCAATCCAAAGAAATTCAGGAACAAATAAGAAACAAAGTAATTGAGATCTATCGTCTGGAAGAGGTTATAAACCAATTTCTAAAGCTTTGGGACTCCAGCAAACCACAGTGAGATCCATTATCCACAAATGGCAAAAACATGTAACAGTGGTGAACCTTCCCAGGAGTGGCCGGCCAACCAAAATTACCCCAAGGGCGCAGCAACGACTCATCCAAGAGGTCACAAAAGACCCCACAACAACATCCAAAGAACTGCAGGCCTCACTTGCCTCAGTTATGGTCAGTGTTCATGACTCCAACATAAGAGACTGGGCAAAAATGGCCTGCATGGCAGAGTTCCAAGACGAAAACCACTGCTGAGCAAAAAGCACATAAAGGCTTATCTCAGTTTTGCCAGAAAACATCTTGATGATCCCCAAGACTTTTGGTAAAATACTCTGTGGACTGACGAGGCAAAAGTTGAACTTTTTAGAAGGTGTGTGTCCCATTACATCCAGTGTGAAAGTAACACAGCTTTTCAGAAAAGGAACACCATGCCAACAATAAAATATGGTGGTGGTGGTGTGATGGTCTGGGGCTGTTTTGCTGCTTCAGGAAAAAGGATATAAAGTTAAAAAAGGATATAAATAATTGTGACTCTTCAGAGATTGACCATTATTAGCTCTGCAGGCCTGGGAACATTTATATAAGTGTTGTGTTCTGTTTCAATGTTAAAAAATCAAAATAAAATAAAGTTATAAAAAAAATATATGGTGGTGATAGTGTGATGGTCTGGGGCTGTTTTGCTGCTTCGGGACCTGGAAGACTTGCTGTTGTAAATGGAACCATGAATTCTGCGGTCTACCAAAAGTCCTGAAGGAGAATATCCGGCCATCTGTTTGTGACCTCAAGCTGAAGCGCACTTGGGTTCTGCAGCTGGACAATGATCCAAGACACACCAGCAAGTCCACCTCTGAATGGCTTAAGAAAAACAAAATGGAGACTTTGGAGTGGCCTAGTCAATGTCCTGACCTGAATCCGATTGAGATGCTGTGGCATGACCTTAAAAAGGTGTTTCATGCTCAAAAACCCTCCAGTGTGGCTGAATTACAACAATTCTGCAAAGATGAGTGGGCCAAAATTCCTCCACAGTGCTGTGAAAGACTCATTTCCAGTTATCGCAAATACTTGATTGCAGTTGTTGCTGCTAAGGGTGGCCCAACCAGTTATTAGGTTTAGGGGGCAATCACTTTTTCACACAGGGCCATGTAGGTTTGGATTTTTTTTTACCTTTAATAATAAACACATTCATTTAAAAACTGCATTTTGTGTTCACTTGTGTTATCTTTGTGTAATATTTAAATTTGTTTGATGATCTGAAACATTTTAAGTGTGACAAACATACAAAAAAAATTTATTTATTTAGCGAATGCAAAGTCCTTAAGCCAAGCAGTTGCCTCCTGGTTTGCTGTATGGAGGGTGTGTAATCCTCCTTCCAGTCTTTGGAGCGGGCAAGCCTCTATGATGTGTTCCATTGTTTGCTCCTCTTCACATGCGCACAGTGGGCTAGGGCTACTGCCCCATCTGTGAAGGCTGGCCAAGCAAGGGCCATGTCCAGTCCTGAAGCGATTGAGTGTAGACCACTGTCTCCTTGGGAGGTTGGTGCCCAGGACCTGTTGGTTGGGGTTTATCACCAGCTGTTTGTTTGGGACCTCCTTGGTCTCCCATTCCTCTTGCCAAGCTGTCTGGATGGTAAAGTCAGCTGGGGGAGGGTTTTTCCAAATCGGCCGTCTGGATGAAAGTCGGGCAGTGGGTGGGGTGTAGATATCTGCATGGATTGGTAAGTGAGGAGAATCTTTAACTTTTTGGAGCATCCTTTGAGTTAATGCTGCTCGCCGGATGTGTGGAGGGGCTATGTTTGACAGTACAGAGAGCCAGGGGAGTGGTGTTGAGCGGATTGTTCCAGTTATAGTTCTCATGGTTGAGTTGAGCTGGGTGTCTACATGGTGTGTGTAACATGACCTGGACCAGACAGGGGCACAATATTCTGCTACAGAGTATGAAAGGGCCAGTGCTGAGGTGCGCAGGGTGGAGACTGCCGCCCCCCATTTTGCACCAGCGAGCTTGCAGAGCAGGTTGTTTCGTACCTTCACCTTAGCAGCCGTCCCCTTTAGATGTTCCTTGAAGGATAAGGTCCTATCAAGGGTCACTCCAAGATAAGTTGGATTTGGGGCATGCTTAAGCTTGAGTCCGCTCAGGTGGATGTTTAGTTCTCTGGCAGCTTTTGCATTGTGGAGATGGAATACACTGGAGACGGTTTTTGCTGGGCTTGGTTTTAGGCGCCAGATTTTGCAGAGCTGGTCCAGTTTGGCAAGATCTTCCGTGAGCACCCGTTCCAGTGGTTCAAAGTCTGGTGCTTGGAATGCCAAACAGATGTCGTCTGCATAGATGAATTTGCGGGATTTTGTAGTAGGCAGGTCGTTTATGTAGAGGTTGAACAGAGTTGGAGCTAGAACTGAGCCTTGTGGGAGTCCGTTTTTCTGCATTCTCCATGCACTTGTGTTCTGACTGAGGTGGACTCTGAACCTTCGGTTGGTCAGCAGGGTTTTTATAATTGCTGTTGCCCAAGCAGGGATCGCCTTTATAAGTTTCAGGAGGAGGCCTTTGTGCCAGACCGTATCAGAGGCGGCTGTAAGATCGAGAAACACAGCCCCTGTCTTCAGTCTGCTCTCGAAGCCATTTTCGATGAAGGTGGTTAGGGCCAGTACTTGTTCTCCTGTACTGCGGTCCTTGCGGAAACCTGCTTGATCCACACTTAGAATATCCTCTATTTCTGGGGAAATGCGTTGCAGTATTAGGCGCTCCATGAGTTTGTAAGGAACGCTGAGTAGGGAGATTGGGCGGTAGCTTGCTGGTAGTTTGTGGTCTTTGCCAGGTTTTGGGATGGCAATGACCTTTGCTGTCCGCCATTTCTTTGGGATCGAGTTTGTTTGTGTGATCCTTGTGTAGAATTGTGTCAACCAGGTTAGGGCTCGGGAGCCAAGATTTTTCATGAATTCTGGGAAGATGTTATCGTATCCTGCTGCCTTTCCACATTTCAGGCCCTGTAGGACTTTCTCCAGTTCAGCAGCCTCGAAGGGTTCAGGGTTCGTTTCCTCTACAGGCATTTTTTGGTGTTTTTTTAGCTCAGTTGTAACTGCTCTTCTGGTGTCTTTGTCTTGGGGTGCTTTGGCGATAGTCAGTAGGTGGGATGCAACTTGGTTGGGTGTGACGGATGCTCGGCTTTGGCTAGGGGGCTTCTGTGCAGCTCCTAGGCGACGGATGAGGCTCCAACATTTCCTGCTAGAGTGGGTAAAGCTCCGGTCAGCAACTGTCTCCTCCCATTTCTTTCGCCGGGCTGTATTTAGCGATTCAATGAGATGGTCTGCTATCTCTGGGTCCCCTGATGTTTGATAGGATTGTAGGAGGGCAGCACTTTCTCCGTCCAAACATGGGACATAGAGGGGTCGGTAGCCTCGTGGGATTGCAGTATGGGCAGCCTTTTTTTTTTTTTTGTTTTTTTTTTTTTTTTTTTGTTGTTACTTATTTGTACCCGTAGGTAGACTTGGTGCCTTGAAGATTGCGCTGCAGAAGCGGTTGTATGCTTCATCTACAGTGATGGTGTGGAGTGGGATGGTAACAACGCTCCGGTCCAGAGTTTCACTGAATTTCTTCCAGTTGGCTTTGCGGAAGTTCCAGCGCATCTTCCTTGGGCTGTATATGACTGGAAGTTGTAGGCCAAAAAAAATGAAAAATCAGGAAGGGGCAAACACTTTTTCACACCACTGTACATGCTCTCACTAGCTCAAATCATAAAAAAAAGCAACAAAATATATTTCCATAATTATGCAGATGACACACAAATCTACATATCCGTCTCACCAGGAAACTATGGTCCAATTAAAACCCTGATCAAATGCATTGATCAAATTAAAATGTGGATGTGCCAGAATTTTCTTCAATTAAACGAAGACCAAAACCGAAATAATCGTTTTCGGAGCCATAGAAGAAAGACTCAAAAAGTAGTGCTCTTCTTCAATCAATGATGCTAATAAAAACCAGCAGCCAAGCCAGAAATCTGGGTGTGGTTCTGGACTCAGACCTGAATTTTAACAGCCACATTAAGACAGTATTGAAGTCAGCCTATTAACTTAAAGAACATGGTGAAGATTAAAGGTCTGACATCTCAGCAGGATCTAGAAAATCTTGTCCATGTATTTATCTTCAGTAAATTGGACTACTGTAATGCTGTCCTCACAGGTCTCCCTAAAAAGTCCATCAGAATGCTGCAGCTTGGGTCCTCACAAAGACCAAGAAAGTGGATCATATAACTCCAGTCTTCAGATCTTTACAACTGGCTTCCTGTCTGTCAGAGAATAGATTTCAAAATACTGCTGTTGGTTTATAAAGCTCTGAATGGTTTAGGGCCAAAATACATGTCAGATCTGCTGGTCCATTATGAACCACCCAGAGCCCTCAGGTCGCCGGGTCAGACCTACTATCTGGGCTCAGAGTTAAGGTGTGTTCACACCAAACGCGAACGGGCAGCACGAATCCATACAAAGTGAGTGGGAAGACGCGAGTACGCACAAATTTGCATTGTCGCGCATTCGCGTCCGCTAGCTGCTAGCTTTGAGATTCTGCTGTCACTATTGCAGAGTAAACTAGTTAGGAAATAAAACTCACTCACTGGGAGACAGGAGGACTGGGAACTCTTCAGCTGAATCGGGATTTTGGAGTTATTTCCTCACGGTTTCCGGCCACGGACGTCCTAGCAAGCTAGCAACGTAAACACCCATCATCTGTAAAGTTTTGGAGGCCTGAGACATTTTCAGGTGAGCCCCCGGTCGGATAATGTAAAACTAAGCATGACGTTATTTGGGGAATTTCCACAGCAGGTTGAACACAGCTGCAGAAGTTTTTAAAGACAGCTTCGCCTGTCTGCATCTCACTATTTATGTCTGTTGGCTTGTTTACATTGATTTATAATGTAATGGTGCTGCGCGAAAAATTTGCGTGTTCGCGTTTGGTGTGAATGCACCTCACATGTCATGTGCTCCTCACATATGGAACAAACTCCCAGAAAGCATCAGGGCTGCTGAAACTCCCAGCTGCTTTAAATCCAGGTTAAAAACTTTCCTATTTGCCACGGCCTTTCAGTAGAACAATTGTTAATCTCCCACAATGTACTTTAACTTTTATTTCTTGCATGTTTTCCATCTTATTCTGTTTTGACTTGTTTTTGTTTCTCTTTAATTTGCTTTTTAGTTTGCTTTTAAGATAAGATAAGCCTTTATTAGTCCCACAATGGGGAAATTCCAGGATTGCAACAGCATAGGGACAGCAACACTCAGAGCAACAATCAGAAGGCAAGAAAAAAACAACATCTAGTAAACATATGTCCATATTACTATAAATGTATATATATATAGACACACAGTGCAGAGCATTATGGCTGGTGAATGTGCAGCAGACATTCTTATGTATTCTTTTTGCAACTTCCTCTAATGCTTTAATGTTTTTATGTAAAGTACTTTGAATTGTCTTATATACTAAATATGCTATACAAATAAACTTGCCTTGCCTCATAATTTTGCAGTGTTATAAAATAGTTTTTTCATGTGCATTTGAGACTTGATTCTCATAAATTTCAAGTTTTTCTTCTAAATCATATCATATGAATATAAAGTAAACGTCAGTAAGTTAAATATTTCCTGAGCCAGATTAAAATGGCAAAAAAACCCCAAAAACCCCAGATAACATAAAAAAAAAGTCTGAAAATGAGAAAATTACCCATTGCTGTCATCTACAGATATAAACTAGAAAAGCACTCAGAGAGCGCATACCTCCACCAATGCCACTTCCGTCCATCATGGGTCACCTCCAAAAATGTGAAGGGGTTAGAGCCACTTCTGGTGAAAATTGCATCAAAGTCTGTCCGTTAGTTGTGGAGTATTGTTGCTAACACACTGTGAGAAGATAAGAGCCTTAGCAGAGGTATACATTCTTGGATCATCACCAAAATGTTCTCAAGAATCAAGAACTTTATTTGCCATTTGTACTCAAACATACAGTTTAAGCACATAGGAATTAATTGTGCAAAGCCTTAAGTCAATGAATAATTAAAAATAGAATACTCCAATAAAAACCAATACTATCCTAATTTTAAAACACACTCTATAAGTACCCAATAAATTACTATAAAAAGAGGCCACTGTAAACTGTAGTGCTTTCCTATTTGGATTGTGCTATTGACTGTTGCAGTCCTTTGCCCAATAGTCACCATCAGTCTCACTGCGGCAGGGAAAAAACTATTATAAAAACGTGCTTTATGGGTAATAATACTGCCTGCTCTACCTTTTCTCAGGGTATATACTGTTTGTGCCTGAGAAGAGTATGGGCTGGATGGTGTTTATCTGTAATGATTTTATGTGCTTTTTTTCTGCAACATTGTGTGTATATAGTGTCCATAGATGGTAGTTCAGTCCTGATGATCCTTTCTGCTGTCCTTACCACTTTCTGGAGAGTTTTCCTCTCTACCTGAGCGGTGTTCCCATACCACACAGTAATGCCCATTGTGAGGATGCTCTCCACCAAACCTCTATAGACTAGTGTGAGGGGACGATGACTCGCCCCAGTCTTCCTGAGCAGTCTGATAAAATAAAGCCACTTCTGGACTTTTTTATCCATGGCAGTAGTATTTACAGTCCAACTCAGGTTAGCTGTAACAAAGAGACCAAGGAACTTGTGGCTGTCCACCCTCTCAACACCAGTTCCCCTGATGATGAGGGGCTGCAGAGGGGGAGCTTTCTTCCTAAAATCTATTACTATTTCCCTCGTTTTGTCCGTGTTTAGGATGTTATTCCCCTCACCGTAAACCACAGTATTGCTGACCACCGTCCTGTACTCCTTTTCATCTTCACCTTTAATGAGGCCCCAGATGGTCATGTCTTCTGCAAATTTAATAATGACTGTGTTCTCCAGAGTGGAGACACAGTCATGTGTTTGCAGAGTCAAGAGCTTAGGGCTGAGGCAACATACCTGTGGTGAACCAGTGCTGACTGTAAGCTCTGAAGAAACTCTTCCTCCCATCCTCACCACCTGTGGTCTGTCTGTGAGGAAATCCAATATCCAGTTACAGGTGGGAGTTGGAACCCCAAGGTCAGTCAGCTTCACAATCAGCTTACCTGCCCTAATGGTGTTAAAAGCAGAACTATGGTCAAGAAAAGCATCTTGACATATGTTCTGCTACAGTCCAGGTACTGCAAGATGTGGTGAAGGGCCATGGCCAATGGATCATCCACTGATCTGTTAGAACAATAGGTAAACTGTAGCGGGTGAATAGTTTCTGGTTAATAGTTTAATGACTTCCTCTGTAGTCCAAGAACCACCTCTGGTGAAAATTTCATCCAAATCTATCCCGTAATGTGTATGTAATCCTGCTGCACAAATCCAAACAAAGCCCTTGGTGGAGGTATGCACTCTCGGATCATCACCAAAATGTAATGACTTCCTCTTTAGCCCAAGAACCACCTCTGGTGAAAATTTCATCCAGATCTATCCAGTAATGTTTGTGTAATCCTGCTGCACAAATACAAACAAAGCCCTTGGTGGAGGTATGCACTCTCAGCTCATGATCAAAATCTAATCATCTGTTCCCCATGCCATTACACACCTTTCCTGAAAATTTCATCAAAATCCGTTAATAACTTTGAGTTATGTTGGTAACAAACAAACCAATCAACCAACGCCACTAAAAATATTACCTCCTCCCTTGGCAGAGGTAATTAGCGGTTAGTTTAAATCAGTGAAAACTGAAGTGTAGATCCACAGTCTGATGACTGCTTTTCTGGCCTGATTTAACTTGTTTGCTTCTTAGTAAAAATATTTCAGATTGGTCATGATCTGAAAATCAAAGACACAAAAGGTAATGTACATGCCAAAAACATGCAGGTTAGGTTAATTGGAGACTCTAAAGTGGCCCTAGGTGTGAATGTGTGTGTGAATGGTTAAGGGATAGCACCGTATCGTGGCTGCTTCATCCATCCAGGTGGTGGATGACCCTCAATTTCCCCTTTGGGGATCAATAAAGTTGACTTTAACTTTGTTCATTATCGCTACTTGACTAATTAAAATTATTAGAAATCAAATAAATTACATTAGGTGCACGGTGGCGTAGTGGTTTAGCACTGCGGCAGCACAGTTTACCCTCGGCCGGGGGATCGCGGGGATCATGAGATCGTGGGTTCGATCCCAGCCCCCGACCAACAGTGAGTTGTGTGGAGTTTGCATGTTCTCCCCGTGTTGCGTGGGTTTACTCCGGGATTTCTCCGGTTTCCTCCCGCATACTAAAAACATGTAGGTTTAGGGCGCTCGCGCACGCAGCGACCGGCAGCCGGTGGCTTGTCACCAGACTGCAAACCAAATCTACCTACGGGTACAAATAAGTAACAAAAAAAACCCAAAAAAACAACTTGCTCCTCTGACCCATTTTATTTATTTTGCATGTATGTGCCACCATCATGCACTTTTGCAGCTTCAGTAAATGTTTTTTCAGACAAAACTAAGAAACTCAGCAGTAATTAAAACCAAAGAAACGATTGTGTGATACACTATAATGTTTCCAATTAGCAAACTTAGCACCATCATTTAGCATTTGCTATTTTATAATTAGACATGGTGTTAACTTTACTTACCTCCTGTTAAAACAATTTTTTTTTTTTTTATTACTTATTTTGTACCCGTAGGTAGATTTGTTTTGCAGTCTGGTGACGAGCCACCAGCTGCCGGTCACTGCGTGCGCAAGCGCCCCATATCCCTAACCTGCATGTTTTTGGTATGTGGGAGGAAACCGGAGAAATCCCGGAGTAAACCCACACAACACGGGGAAAACATGCAAACTCCACACAGATCACTGTTGGTCAGGGGCAGGGCTCGAACCCACGATCTCACGATCCCTGCGATCCCCCGGCCGAGGGTAAACTGTGCTGCCACAGTGCTAACCACTGCGCCACCGTGCAGCCCAGTTAGTGCAGTGTTTCCTCTGGCTTAAAGATCTTGGTGCGGTGGCAACATATTTTTCGGGGGGGGGCAGAAAACACATGACACAATTGTAACCAGAATATGTTAATTTTATACTATTTTTATTTTATTTTTTTTTTAATTTTGCACAGTAATATGGCATAATTGAACTTAACATTTGAAGTATTGCACAACCAAGGCTTGAATATTGGAATATTGGGCCAGTTGGGAGTGCTGTACATCAACGATAACTAAAATATAAAATCAATAAAATACAGCTAAAGTACAAAACAGCACAAACAAAACAATAGTCATACAATAGAGACAATAAGAACAAATGAAATCAGTGTCTCAAACTGGGTCAAAAGCCAGAGTATAAAAATGGGTTTTAAGAGGAGTTTTAAAACTGGACAGTGAAGAAGCCTGTCTGATGGACAAAGGCAGATTATTAAAAAATTACTGTTTTTCTAAAAAATTTAAAACGGAATGTGGCAATTTTTTTTTACTTTTTTCCCTCATACAATTTAAACTTTTGACCATAATTTTGTAGAGCCAGAACAGAACATTAACTTTAACCCTGAATTCAAAGAAATATAATTATTAAAATTATATTTAAAGAAATAAAATGACTTAAATGACCAAATATGCAGTTATTTCTGTAATAATATTTCTATGCATTTTTATAGTTTTTTAGAAATCTCACCAACCCGACAGCAGGAAAAACCTCCCTTATTTTGAAATCAAATTGTTGGCACGTTTAGTTTGTCTGAAGGCTGCTGACGGATTAAAGTCATTGACTTCGTGAATTTCGGTCATCTTAACTTGCCAGGTCCATAATAGGGAACATAACTTAATATTGTAGTGGCTGGTGAAATATATATACTCAGCAATTCATCAGTCCCCCCTGCCTTTCCCTTCATGTGAAGTTGGCTGCATATGAATTCTAACCCATATTAATAATATGGGTTAGAATCATATTAATGGGTCATATTAATAATAAGTGTGTTTATTATGAAGAACAACAATTAAATGGAATTATGAATTTGGATCAAACATTAACAATAATACATATTAATAGTAGGAGTCTCTATGCAAACTTTGATAGTATTAAGGAGTTTTTGAATCAATTTAATACACCATTTAGGATTATTGCAATAAGTGAAACATGGGTTAATGAAGAAAAAGATGTAAATTTTGAACTAGATGGATATGAGATGTACACACAAAATAGGAAATGTAAAAGTGGTGGTGGGGTAGCACTGTATGTTGATAGAAAATTAAAAAGTAAAAAAGTAGACAGTATGACATCAGCAGTGAATGAAAGTATGGAATGTTTAACAATTGAGATTACGATGGAAAAAAGAAAAAATATAATAGTAAGTTGTATATATAGAGCACCGGGATCTGATATGGAAAAATTTAAAAATGGGATGGAAAAGATGTATGCAAAAATAAGACAAAAGGATATCTTTATTTGTGGTGACTTTAATATAGATTTGATGAAAACAAAACAACACAAACCAACTGAAGATTTCTTAGATACAATGTATAGCTTAACCTTATTTCCAAAGATTACAAAAGCTACAAGAATAGCGACACACTGTGCTACCCTGATAGACAACATTTTTACCAATGTTATTGAATATAATATGGTGAGTGGTATAATAATAAATGATATTAGTGACCACTTGCCTGTATTTGTTTCTTTAGATGTTAATTATGGGGCTAATGAGAGTAAGAATAATAAACTATGTAAAAAGATTATCTATAAAAGAATACGAACAGAAGATAGAATCAGTGATTTAAAAGAAGACAATGTTACAGAATTGGGATGTTGTCTATAGAGAGAAAAATGTGGACTTGGCATAATGATAAATTTATTGATATATTTAAATTATTATATGATAAAAACTGTCCAATTAAAGAAATTGATAAAAAACACATATACAAAAATTGCCCATGGTTAACCAAAGGGTTACAAAATGCTTGTAAAAAGAAAAATTATCTCTATAAAAATTTTATTAAATTAAGAACTAAAGAATCTGAAAAAAGATATAAAACATATAAAAATAAATTAACTGATATAATACGAACTAGTAAAAAATTATATTATAGGAAAATGTTAAATGAAAATAAAAATAATATAAAAGGAGTCTGGGATATATTAAACAAATTAAGGAAAAATGGAACTAAGAAAATGATATATCCAGAGTATTTTACTGATAATTGTGGAGATATTTATGATAAGAATATGGTAGTAAATAAAATGAATAAATTTTTCGTAAGTGTTGGGCCAGAGTTGGCAGCAAAGATTCCAAATCAAGGAAAAGACACTGTGAGTGAGACTTTAATTGGAAGTAACCCTCGGTCAATTTTTCTTACAGCGGTGGATGAACTAGAGGTAAAATCTGTTGTTGAAAAGTGTAAAAATAAATTATCTACTGACTGTGATGGTATTGATATGGCACTAATAAAAAGAACTGTTGATGGTATATTAAAACCATTCACATATATTTGTAATTTGCGGGCTGCACGGTGGCGCAGTGGTTAGCACTGCGGCAGCACAGTTTACCCTTGGCCGGGGGATTGTGGGGATCGTGGGATCGTGGGTTCGATCCCAGCCCCCGACCAACAGTGATCTGTGTGGAGTTTGCATGTTCTCCCCGTGTTGCGTGGGTTTACTCCGGGATTTCTCCGGTTTCCTCCCACATGCCAAAGACATGCATGTTAGGTTAATTGGCTGTTCTAAATTGTCCCTAGATATCTGTTTCCTATAGGCCCTTAGAATAGAGGGTTAGTATTAATGAAAGCGCTTTGAGTGGTCTTTGTGACTAGAAAAGCGCTATATAAGTGCAGGTTAGTTAGTTAGTTAGTTAGTTAGTTAGTTAGTTAATTTATCATTTCAAACTGGTTCATTCCCACAGAAAATGAAAATAGCAAAAGTAATTCCATTATTTAAGCAAGGAAATAAACACCAATACAGAAACTACAGACCAGTGTCACTTCTCCCACAATTTTCAAAAATTCTGGAAAAACTTTTCAACAACAGATTAGAAAACTTTTTAAATAAACAGGATGTGCTGAATCAGAACCAATATGGGTTTAGAGCCAAGAGTACAACATCATTGGCGATAATGGATGCAACAGAGGAAATAATAAATGCATTAGATCAAGGAAAATATGCAATTGGTGTGTTTATAGATTTTAGAAAAGCATTTGATACAATAAATCATTCAGTACTTCTTAATAAATTGCAAATGTATGGTATTAGGGGAATTGCTCTGAAATGGGTTACAAGTTATCTATCTGAGAGACAACAATTTGTGAAAATGGGAGAATATCTGTCTGGGTGTATGGGAATTGCCTGTGGGGTCCCCCAAGGGTCAGTATTGGGCCCCAAATTATTTAACATATATATAAATGATATATTCCAAGTTTCTAAATTATTAAAAATAATATTATTTGCTGATGATACTAATTTATTTTATTCTGGAAATAATTATAATCAACTAATCCATACTATAAATAATGAATTAAATAAGCTAAAAAAAATGGATGGATTGTTATAAACTATTACTAAATATAGATAAAACTAAGGTAATGATATTTGGTAATTGTAAAAATAAAGAAGATATACACATTCATATAGATAATGTAGTTATTGAAAAAGTTTAAGGAGATCAAGTTTTTGGGTGTAGTACTGGATGATAAAATTAGTTGGAAACCACATGTCAGATACATACAAAATAAAGTTGCAAAAAATATTGCAATTATAAATAAAATTAAGCAGGTCCTAGATTATAAATCACTTCATACTTTGTATTGTTCATTAGTACTTCCATACTTGACTTATTGTATAGAAGTTTGGGGTAACAGTTATAAAAGTAAACTTAATTCATTGTTAATATTACAAAAAAGGGCAGTCCGTGTTATACACAAAGTCGGGTACCTCGAACATACTAATTTATTGTTTTTACATTCGAAGTTATTGAAATTATGGGATCTGGTTCATTATTACACAGCACAATTAATGTTTAAAGTTAGTAAAAACCTCTTGCCACACAATATACAGAATCTATTCAGGGAGAGAGAAGGGAAATATAATTTACGGGGGAATACAAAATTTAAAATTCACTTAGTAAGATCTACACGGAAGAGTTTTTGTGTGTGTGTGTGTGTGTGGGGTAAAACCGTGGAATGGGTTGGGGGAGAAACACAGGCAATGTCCCAACATCCATATATTTAAATCAACATATAAAGAAATGATTTTTGAGCAGTATGAGAATGAAGGGCAGTGATGTTACATTGTGTCTTCAGTGAGGGAAGGTTGTTGTGTGTTATGGTGATTGTGAAGGTGATGATGTTGTTTGTGTTTGCATTGAACATGCCAGAATTGTATGTTTATTGTTGTTGTAATATTGTTGGATATGGACTGTCATTGTTGTGTCATTTTTGTTGTATAATTTGACTATGGGTGTATTATGGTGAATGTGGTTGTGGGATAATGATGATTATGAGTAATACTGTAATTTGTTTGGTGTGGAGAAGGGGTGGGACTGTATAAGCGTTGGCTTCTTCCCACTCCTTTTGAACATTTTACTTTTGGTTTGTTTTTTTGTTGTGTTTTGAACTCTCTTTTTTCTTTCTTTAACAATGTTCAAATAAAAATCAATCAATCAAAAAAACCCCATCTCTTAGCTAAGTGACTATTCCATTATTGCTCCTGTTTCCAGCAGGTTAAAACCATGACAAATGCCTCTAGTGCTTACATACCTCTTCTGATTTATTTTTCCCACGTTTAAAGTATTTTAATAAACTCTTGTTTCTGTCGGACAGTCAGGCTAGCGAGACACTCTGCCTGACTGGAAAGCTTGCATGGGCGGGGCGCTTCTAAACTTGGCGCAGATGACGGCCACATGCGTTGTTCATGTGTGCGCTTGCGGAAAGTCATTGAGTCATATATTTTTCTTAAATTCATATCTCCTCATTAGCCTGGCGGTAATTTTTCTGGCGAGGTGGACCACCACCCAGAAATGTTACCAGAGGAAACACTGTAGTGGATTATCCTCTCTGATGCAGCACAATGGAAAACAGTCCCACATCCTCTCTGGCAAACAAGAGTAGCGGGCTAGTGGCTATTTGACCAAACTTGGAGTTCAGAGTTGGCAACCACCAGAGAGCCTAGCTACACACCACACATGCTGTGCGCACTGTGGGGGAGAGGCGAGGTGCTGACAAGTAGTATGAGGAGCTTTACTCAAGAAACAGGGGTATCTGCATTTTAAATAACGATATTGTGGAGATGAAATAACCAGACCGAACTTTCCGAGCAGACGGACTTTATTTCACTCTCACATCTTCCAGAATCAGAACATTAAAATCGTGAAGCAGGGACTCTCTCTTTTATATCCCAAAACTCACACCTCCCTGCTACCTGAGGTCCTGCATTCACCATTCAGTCTCCCCAGACAATTCCCCTTACCCCCCAGCCCTGTGATCTCCCTGCTCTCTCAGTCTGAGAGGAAAACTACTGAACTCTACAGCATGGGTCCCCCACAATATAAACGATATTCTATGAAACAGTAGACGTTTTTATATCGCCATCTCGCACGGCCCTGTCGCACAGCCCTAGTTAGTACCTGTATGAAATTTGAAACTACTCAAAGACTGGTGAATTCCAGTTTACATAAATTGATCAGACATCACATTTACTAACAAATTTGGTAGCACTAGGGATGTTCATGATTAATTGACTTTTGATTAATTACACAACATAACAAAAATCATTTTTTTTGTAAGTTGTCTGTGTTTTTTCAACTGATTTAAGACAATTTTGCACCGCTGAATCCGAAAATGACATCCGTTTCTCTCGATCAGGTCAGGTTTTTGTGTTAAGTTGTAAGCAGATGTACAACAGTTGTACTGTAAATTGAATAGTAGACATTGATAAAGGAAAGTACATGTAAATTGAATGTTACATCTTCATTGTTCAAAATTCAGAGAATTTCAAGAAATAAAAAAGAATTTTGCATCATATAAAGCGAAAATACCCATACATGTAAACAAAAACGTAAAAAACATGTGGCCATAGATCAAAAGTTGACCTGATTGAGCAAAACCAATGTGATTTTTGGATTCAGCACATCAAAATTGTCCTAAATCAGCTAAAAAAAACTTGGACAATAAATTTAGTGTTGACCAGTGTTATTGATAAGAATTTAGTCGACTAAATTAAATTAGTTGTCAATTAATTGATAACGCAGCAGTCCTTTTCAATGGGAGCTTGTTCTATGAAATGTAGTGGTGTGGCTGGCCATTTGGGAGGGCACGTGGTCACCCACTGCCGCATTTCAACCGAAAAAGCAGAAGAAGACACCAAGCCCCCAGAGCGCATGTGCTGTGCAGAGTGAAAAAATTCGCTCTTCTGGGTTACATTGGCGAGCCACACGAAGTTGCAGTAGCATGCAAGCTTGAAGATTCACTTGCCTGCTTCAAATCAACAGGGCGGAGAAATGGACCAGAGTAAGGGAAAAAGACTTCACGATCGCAAAAACCCATAACCGCTGCCTTCAACCCGCCGCTAAACAGGAAAGCAGACCAGACTCGCGCTACCACTGAGGTAACAGACAACAGAGGGAGCCCAGATCATACTGGGTTTGCCTGGATTGTCGGGGTACTGTGATGATGTTTATAACACGCAACAGATGAAGCAGCTCACAATTTATTTTCCTGTTTAAAACAGTCTACTAGTGCATCTCAGTAAATTAGAACATGAAAGTAATTTTTTTGTAATATAACTAAAAAAGATCAATTTTATGATATTGGTAATAGTTTTTTTAACTAAATTAAAAATCATGACATTTGTAATTTACTGAGCTGTACTAGCACATAGTACACAATATACAGTACAAAATTTGTTAAACTACAAAAAAATGCCATTGTCTGTAGTAAAAAAACTCAACTGGTGCAATAAATCATTGAGGAATAAGATGTTTGCTTTATTCAGTACGTCAAAAACGGTGATTAACTTTTATATGTTAAAGATGGAAAGACTGTATTGTACTGAGGGAAATTCAGATTCTCAGGAAAATTGCAGCTTATCAATTAATCGTTAAACAATTGATAAGGCAAATCAACAGTTGATTAATGAATTAATCAATAACTTGCATCCCTAGTTAGTATGCAAGCTTCTTGCATGAAGTTCATTAACTAATAATTGCATATTTGGCATTCAGGGCTACTCTTGCAATGTTATTTGTGTCTGTGGAAATGTGTGATACTTGCTCTATAAACTACTGGTTGGAACCTGACAACCTTTTACAATAGAAGTGTCCTACTCAATAGTTAAGTGGCCCAGTGCTGTTTTAGATCCCCCGAGTTAAAAATGCCTTCCCCAACATCTAGTTGGGTGAATCTAGGCTAATACTGCTCCATATTGAAGCTGTCTCTGTGCCTCCAGAGACTAAATGTACTTTTTAGTGGTCTCCAGTGTGTCAAGAATCCTATCACCTGTGGGGTTTTTTTTTTGGTCTAGTGTTAATTTACAGTTATAAGGTGGCCCTTATGACACTTCTCACTTAATACTATGACCCTAATGACTTAATACTATAAATTAAAGGCATTTTGTTACATATGCCTGAGAGGTGTAAAACCACTTATGTCAAATTTCATCTAATGTAATGTTAGCTGTTATTTATGTGGAAAGTGATGCTTTGTCTCTGCGTGATATCTCAAAATTAATCTTTTATGCACAAACTAGCGTATGTGTACAAGGTCTTAAACGTGTTATCCAAAATTAAGGCCTTAATTGATTTTAAAAGTACAAATTCATCCTTAAATAATTTTTTCAGTACTGTAAGAAATACCAATAGCATGAAAAACAGACGGTCTATTTCCTTGTGTTGTATGGCGGCATTTTTGTATTCACATTAGTGCTTTGTAGTTAATGATTTGCATTTTTTTCACGACGAGAATGGAAGTCGGCAAAAGGAACAGTAATCATTTAGATGTGAGTTGGACTAGTAACCCAAAATTTTTTAACAATTTTAGTTCTGATAAATATTTGGACAATCACATTAGCAATCAAATTAATCTGACTACTACCACCTGTGTTATATTCGTTCGTTCTGCAACTTTGTTAGTTTATAAATCACAAGAGAATAAACCATGGTCAAAACCACTGGACTTTCATTTCCATGACACTTGCTTCTCTTTACACTCTCACTTCGTCTGTGTCTTTTTCGTACTTTATCCAATACATAGAAACAGTCATACAAAGTAACATCCCTCCTGACCCCTAGGCTGACTCCTGGCTTTGTTCTTACTAACCAATGTCTGTATATGAAACACTTTTAACACCATACATATGCTACCATTTCTCCTGCCTCTGCAATCCATATTCACCCCTCCAACTTTTTCCACCATTAATGTGACCTATAACCTGTACAACCCAATTGAAAAACAAATTGAAATCTTTTAAGAGGAAAAATAAAAAAACTTACAGTAACCTGGCTGCATAAATATGCACACCCTGTTATAACTGGGGAATGTGGCTGTGTTCAGAATTAACCAATCACATTCAAACTCATGTTTAGGACTGTGCGATATGACAAAAAAAATTAATATCACGATATAAGTCATCTTATATCATGATAATGATATACAGTATATCACAATATGCATTTTCTGTAAATTCTACAGTTTAGATAATCACATAAAAAGGACCAGGGACCATGTACCTTTTTCCCTCATAATTTTGAAGTGTTGTTATAAAATAGTTTAATGTGCATTTGAGACTTGACTCTCATAAATTTCAGGTTTTTCTTCTAAATCATATATGAATAAAAAGTAAACATCAATGAGTTAAATATTTCCTGAGCCAGAGGAGAAAATTAAAAAAAGGACAAAAATAAAAATGGATAACATGAAATGTCTGAAAATGAGAAAATTACCCATGGCTGTCACCTACAGACATAAATTAGCTGTTAGTTTAAATCAGTGAAAATTTAAGTGTAGACCTGCAGCCTGCCATCTGGCTTGATTTAACCTGTGTGCTTCTTGGTAAAAATATTTCAGATTGGTCATGATCTGAAAATCAAAGACACAAAAGGTAATATAATAAAATACATGTGATGACTTTAACTTTATTATCAATACTTGACAAATTAAAATGATTATAAATCAAATAAATTACATTAAGAGCCAACTTGCTCCTCCGACCCGCTTTAATGCATTTTATTTGTTTTGCATGCATGTGCCACAATCATGCACTTTTGCAGCTCTGATAATTTTTTTCAGACAAAACTAAGAAATTCAGCAGTAATTTAAGCCCAAAACACAGATGGTCCGCTACGGTTTCCAGTTAGGACAGCTTAGCACCGTCATTTAGCATTTCATAATTAGACATGGTGTTAATGTTACTTACCTCCTGTTAAAACGAGGTTAGCGAACTATCCTCTCTGACGCATCACGATGGAAAAAAAGTCCCACATTCTTGGCAAACAGGAGTAGCAGCTATCTGAACTGGTAGTTTGGAGTTAGCATTAGTATCCATTGGACTGAAGCCTAGCCAACCACGACACACCTGTTCCACTGTGCGCACTGCAGAGGAGAGACGGGGTGCTGACAAACAGTGGTGAGGAGCTTTACAAAATAAATGGGAGTATGTGCATTTTAAATAATGATATAAATGCTAGAATATTCTATGAAACAATAGATGTTTTTATATCGTCATCCAATATGTATCTTCATATCGCACAGCCCTATTCATCTTAAACGGGAGTCAGCACATACCTGCCACCATTTAAAGTGCTTCTGATCAATCTCAAATAAAGTTCAGCTGTTCTACTAGGCTTTTCCTGACATTTTTGTAGTCACATCTTACAGCACAAGCCATGGTCCACAGAGAGCTTCCAAAGCATAAGAGCTTTCAAAGCATCCAAAGCATCTCATTGTTCAAATGTATAAGTCAGAAGAAGGGTACAAAAGAATTTCCAAGGCATTAAATATACCATGGAGCGCAGTGAAGACAGTCATCATCGAGTGGAGAAAATTTGGCACAACAGTGACATTACCAAGAACTGGACATCCCTCCAAAATTGAATGGACGAGAAGAAAACTGGTCAGGGAGGGTGCCAAGAGACCAACAGCAACATTGAAGGAGCTGCAGGAATTTCTGGCAAGTACTGGCTGTTTAGTACATGTGCCAAGAATCTCCCGTCTAGGGTGGGAAGACAGAAGCCTTATCTTGCAAAGAAAGGCAAGATAAGGGATAGAAAAACATCTAGCTGGGCTTGGATAGAAAAACA
This sequence comes from Pholidichthys leucotaenia, assembly GCA_020510985.1. Lineage (NCBI taxonomy): Eukaryota > Metazoa > Chordata > Actinopteri > Cichliformes > Pholidichthyidae > Pholidichthys > Pholidichthys leucotaenia. Next base: position 138,817,384 of record CM035840.1, on the reverse strand, counting down.
TCCAAGCCCGGCTACATTTTGCAAAAACATATTTGAAATTTCCCAAACGCATGTGGGAAAATGTGATATGGTCTGATGAAACCAAGGTTGAACTTTTTGGCCATAATTTCAAAAGGTATATTTGGCACAAACACAACACTGCTCATCACCAAAAGAACACCATACCTACACTGAAACATGGTGGTGGCAGCAGCATCACGCTTTGGGGCTGTTTTTCTTCAGCTAGAACTGGGGCCTTGGTCAAGGTGGATGGAATAATGAACAGTTCCAAATACCAGTCAGTGTTGGCACAAAACCTTCAGGCTTCTGCTAGAAAGCTGAAGATGAAGCGGAACTTCATCTTTCAGCATGACAATGACCCAAAGCACACATCCAAAGAAACAAAAGAATGGCTTCACCAGAAGAAGATTAAGGTTTTGGAATGGCCCAGCCAGAGTCCAGACCTGAATCCAATTGAACATCTGTGGGGTGATCTGAAGAGGACTGTGCATAGGAGATGCTCTCACAATCTTTTGTTTTTGCAAAGAAGAGTGGGCAAATATTGCCACATCAAGATGTGCCACGCTGTTGGACTCCTGTCCAAAACGACTGAGTGCTGTAATAAAACCCAAAGGTGCTGCAACAAAATATTAGTTTAAGAGTGTGCACATTTATCGTCGTCGGCCTCCGTCGGTCTATGATGACCATGGAAGAGAATCCTAAACGTCTACTCTGCTGGAACAGCACCGCCTGTGGCTGAACAGGCCGATGCGTGAATGGCAGTCCCTGTCACACAGGTCGCACTTGTGGGTGGTCTCCGTGCTGCTGGGTCTGTGGCGGTTCTTCCTGCGGGTCCTTTTTTCATCTGCAGCAGCAGTCAGTCTCTCTTCACCCGCCTTGAGCTGTCTGGTCAGGGTGTGGAGCGGTCCGTTGCAAGGTCCTCCCAGCGCTCTGTGTTGATCTCCAGGGCCTTCATGTCTCTCTTGCAGACGTCTCTAAAACGCAGCTGTGGGTGGCCAACGTCTCTCTTGCCAGTTGCCAGTTCTCCATAGAGGACGTCTTTGGGGATTCTGCCATCCTCCATACGGTGAACGTGGCCTAGCCAGCGGAGCCTGCGCTGTCTGAGTAGAGTGAACATGGAGGGAAGGCCGGCGCGGGACAGAACTTCTGTGTTGGGCACTTTGTCCTGCCAGGATATGTCCAGGATGTGGCGAATGCAGCGCAAGTGGAAGGAGTTCAGTCTCTTTTCCTGCCGGGCGTATGTTGTCCACGTCTCACTCCCATAGAGCAGTGTGCTGATGACGCAGGCGTTGTACACTGCCATCTTCGTCTTGACAGAGAGTTTGGGATTCTCCCACACTCGTGCGGTGAGGCGAGCGAGTGTGAAGGCTGATTTTCCAATCCTCTTGTTGATCTCTGTATCAAGGGAGAGGTTGTTGCTGATCGTGGACCCCAGGTACGTGAACTGATTCACGACCTCCAGCTCGTAGTCGTCAATGGTGATGGTTGGTGGTGCTTCCGTGCCTTGCGCCAAGACGTTAGTCTTCTTCAGGCTGATGGTAAGCCCGAAGTCCTTGCATGCCTGGGAGAAGCGGTCCATAAGGGTCTGAAGCTCCTGCTGTGTGTGGGTTGCGACTGCAGCGTCGTCTGCGAACAGCATGTCTCTGATTAGAGCCTCGCATACTTTGGTTCTGGCTTTCAGGCGGGCGAGGTTGAAAAGCCTGCCGTCAGATCTTGTGTGCAGGTAGATTCCCTCTGTTGCTGTGCTGAAGGCATGCCTCAGGAGCATAGCAAAGAAAATCCCAAAGAGGGTTGGCGCAAGTACACAGCCCTGTTTCACTCCGCTGCGTATGCTGAAAGGCTCTGAGACGTTGCCATCGGGCTGCACTATCCCCTGCATGTTGGTGTGAAACGATTCAATGAGGCTTTGCAACTTTGGTGGGCATCCTATCTTTGGCAGGATCTTGAAAAGGCCCTCTCTGCTGACCAGATGGAACGCTTTGGTGAGGTCGATGAAGGCGACGTACAGGGGCATGTTCTGTTCTCTGCATTTCTCCTGGAGTTGGCGGATGGAGAATATCATGTCTACCGTCGATCGCTCAGCGCGGAAGCCACACTGAGACTCGGGGTAGACACGTTCGGCAAGCTTCTGTAGACGAACGAGAACAACTCGTGCGTAGACTTTGCCAACAACGCTGAGGAGGGAGATGCCCCTGTAGTTGTTGCAGTCGCTTCTCTCCCCTTTGTTTTTGTAGAGGGTGATGATCTTGGCGTCCCTCATGTCCTGTGGTACGGCACCTTCCTTCCAACACTGGCAGAGGACGTCATGCAGTGGCAGCAGTAGGGCGGTCTTGCAGTGCTTGATCAGGTCGGGGGGTATGCCGTCGTTGCCAGGTGCCTTGCCAGCGGCCAAGCTATCAATGGCCTTGCTGAGTTCGTTGATGGTTGGCTCGGCGTCAAGTTCGTCCATGGATGGCAGGCAGTCGATGGCATCAAGGGCTGACGGTGTCACGGTGTTCTGTCTGGAGTAGAGGTCGGAGTAGTGTTCCACCCATCTCTCCATCTGCTTGTTCTTTTCTGTGATCATCTCCCCAGTGGAGGATTTGAGGGGGGCCGTCTTGCTCTGAGCCGGACCAAGTGCTTTCTTGATGCCATCGTACATACCACGGATGTTCCCTGTTATGGCAGCGGTTTGAATGTCTTGGCTGAGCTGAGTCCAGTACTCGTTGGCACGGCGCCGAGCAGTCTGCTGAACTTTGCTTCTCGCAGCCCTGAGAATCTGGAGATTCTTCTCGTTTGGGTACTTCTTGTACTCAGCAAGTGCTGAGCGCTTGGCTTCAATGACGGGGGTCATCTCGGTCAACTTGGCATCAAACCAGTCCTGTGACTTCGAGGTCTTCCTCCCAAAGGTAGCCAAGGCTGTGCGGTGGATGGTGTTTCGCAGCTCTTCCCACTTCTGCTTTGCAGATTCTCCTTCTTGTGGTACACCAAGTTCCTTCTCAAAGGTGGAGGCAAACTGCTCAACAAGTTCTGGTTGAGCCATCTTGCTGGTGTCAATCCGTGCCTTTCCAGGTTGTCTAGCACGATGGAATTTCTTCAGCTGCAGCTTGACCTTGCAACACACCAATGAATGGTCTGTGTCGCAATCTGCACTCTGGAACGAACGGGTGATTAGCACGTTCTTCAGTGAGGTGCGCCTGGTCAGGATCAAGTCCAGCTGGTGCCAGTGCTTTGAGCGTGGATGTTGCCAGGAAACCTTGTGTTGGGGCTTGGTCTTGAAGAACGAGTTTGTGATGCACAGATCGTGATATGTGCAGAACTCGAGCAGCCGCTGTCCGTTGTCATTCATTCTGCCCACGCCAAAAGGTCCAAGACAGGAGGGCCAGGAGTCATGGTCAGCACCCACTCTGGCATTGAAGTCTCCAAGGAGAATGAGTTGTTCAGAGTTGGGGACGATCCTGACAGTTGTTGCGAGATTCTCGTAGAACTCGTCTTTTGCCTCTGGTGTGGCTGTCAGTGTTGAGGCATACACACTGACGAGGGTGACTGGGCCTTGAGTGGTGTTCAGGCGGAGGGTGAGGAGTCGAGCAGAGCCAGTGCTGCTCGGTTCCACCATCTTCAGCAAGGTGTTCTTCACTGCAAAGCCCACTCCGTGTTCCCTGTGTTCGTCACTGCCCTTTCCCTGCCAGTAGAACGTGTAGTCCTTCTCTCTCAGTGTGCCTGCGTCAGCCAACCGTGTTTCCTGGAGAGTGGCGATATCCACTCCCAGTCTCTTCAGCTCATTATTGATGATGGCAGTCTTCCTGGTGTCGTTGATGTCCTTGAGATTAGTAGCGAGTCCTGTCATCATAGTGCGGACGTTCCAAGTTCCCAGTTTTAGAGTTGGTCTCTTTTGTTTTATTGTCTTGCCTGGTGCGAAAGTTCTCAGCCTGCTGTTCGGATTTCTCCTCATCCCCATGCACCCAATGAGGAAAGCAAGCTGTGGCGGGACATCACCTTATTGGCTGGGGGCTGCCCAGCTTGAGGCGGGCGGTAGCTGTCCAGTGAGATCCGATGATCCCTCCCACCGTCGGGAATAACCCCTGGCGCCGAGCTCTACGCCAATTGAGCGGTGGCTTATAACCGGTAACTGTCATTCCCCGTGTTTTGTCTACGCCAAAGGCGAAGCTGGAGTGTCCTCTCCAGTGATCCGGTGTTCTACCTTCCAGCGTTGGGCGTTGGTAGGATTCAAGCCTGGGCAGGAAGATATGGAGGATAAGATGTTGCCCATGCAGCATGTCCCCCCTCTCCACGTCACTGATGAATCCAAAGGAACAGCAGGGCTGCTACAGTTTGGCACCAGCGCCGTTGCAGGAGCTGCCAGAACGATGTTGAGCACAACATAGAACTGCCTTAGGGGCTCCGACTCCGGATTTTTCCTCAGGGTTGACTCCCGAAGCCTTTCCCGTGACCGGGTATGCCGCAAGGCAGCGGAGGTTTGAAATCAGGGTTTACCTTCCCAGGTTGACGAGCCACCATCTACCCGAAGCATCTGGTTTTAAGGCGCCAGAGATCCGCCCTCGCCCCTTCTCCTATTAGTAAAAGCAGTTCCGCCGGGCTTAGAGACTAAACCACACGGGCAGGCTAGGAGTTGGACTTAGTTGTCAGAGGCTTTTCGAGACGCACGCCATAAGGAGCATTTTATGAGCACTGGGAGCTTAACCCCAGTGCCGCTCCTGGCACATTTATACAAACATGTTATTGTAAGTTTTTTATTTTTTATTTTTCCCCTTAAAATATTTCAGTTTGTTTTTCAATTGGGTTGTACAGGTTATAGGTCACATTAATGGTGGAAAAACTTTTATTTTATTTAAGTTTTTGTAAAGGGTATACATGTCATTACAGCATTGCATTGTTTACATTTTCATCACGTTCCCTTTTTTTTGTTTTTTGACAACATTGGAAAAATAATTATTACAACACCCTTTTTTTAAGTGAAAGAAAAAGAGAAATTAAAGAAAGAACAAAAAAATAAACAAAAAAACAAAACAAGGAGAAAAACAAAAACAAAACAAAAGAGCAAAAAAAAAAAAAAGAGTATCTGAGTAGCGTTGGAACAAAGAGAGGTGCCATTATTGAAATGGTATTTGTCAAAGATTAGATCTAATGGAAGACACATATGCGTTCCAGGGTTGCCAAAAGTTCAAGAACCCATCCATGTCCTGTCTCAGTGCGAATGTCAACTTTTCCTTCGAATAAAAGTCTTGAATCACGTTAATCCAATCTTCAGGTGTAGGACAATCCTTCAACATCCATTTTTTTGTTAGAGCTTTTTTGCTTGCCAATATTAAAACAGTGAATAAGTATTTTTCTCCTCGTCTTTCCAGTGATTCCGGTAGTAAACCCAAATACAAAGTTACAAAAGAAAACGGAACTGTTATTTTGAATATTTTCCCCAATATTGTCTGTACATTGGTCCAATATTGGTGGATAACTGGGCATGACCAAAACACATGAAAATGATTTGCAGTCTCTTCACCACACAAGCGCCAACAATTCAACCCCTTACGAGTAAATTTTTTTTTGTGCAGGTGTTCTGAAAAATCTTACCAAATTTTTCCATCCAAATTCTCTCCACTGCAGGGATGAGGTACTTTTCCAATGTTGTTTGTTTAGCTTTTCCCATATTTCCAGTTGTAAAGTGAAATTCCCCTCTTTTTCCCCATCTCTCTTTTATATATGATGTGTTGTCTCCTTTTAAGTCTTGAAGACCTTGGTATATTTTAGAAATGTATCTGATCCCTGGGATCCCTTTATATGCCATTAAGAAGACCTTCAGAACACCTGACTGGGCCCTTTCCAAATCCTCCTTTTTAAGCATTTTGTTTATGTGGTGTCTAAGCTGAAAGAACCTGTAAAGGTCTTGATTTATTAGACCTTGTTTTTTCAAATCTTCAAAACTTCTTAAAATTTGCCCTTTAAAAAAATCGTAATATTTTATCAGTCCGTTCTCTTTCCACTTTTTAAATCTAGTATCTGTTTTATTAGGAGTAAAGTCTTGATCATAGGCAATCCATTGCAATAATCGATAGGGTTCTTTAGTTTGATTCTCTCTGACTATCTTAAACCAAATTTTTAGCGGGGTCTCTATCCACGGGTTAGTGTTATTCAAAAGTTTAGGTAAGGCATTGTTCCCTGTTATCGCCTGTAAGGGGATGTCACTTGCTATTTGGCATTCCATCTCCTTCCATTGTGCAGTGTAGACTGGGTTACATATCTCTACTAAAGTTTTAATTTGTGCAGCTTTAAAATAGTCCCTGATATTTGGCAGCGCGAGCCCACCTTTGTCTTTGTTTAGCTGTAGGGTTCTATATCTGATTCTCGGTCTCTTGCCCTGCCATATGAATCTGAGAATATCTCATTCCAATTCATCTTTCAGTGGTCCTTTCAGCACATTGGAATTTAACCTCCAAGAAAATGTATTATTTGTGTATTTTTGGATACTTAAGTCCATATAGATCGGACTGTGGTCAGAGAGATCCATCAGTTCTATTTTACATGTTTTTACTCTTCCAATGTCTCTATTAAACATAAAAAAAATAGTCAATCCTTGAGTATGATGAATGTGGTGCTGAGTAAAATGTATAATCTTTTACACTGGGGTTGAATTCCCTCCACACGTCACAGATTCCCATTTCTTTTAGTAGCATCTGAGTTTTTCTACTTTGAGTGTTATTTTGATGTGGCGAATTACCTGATGTATCCCAGTATGGATCCAGTCTTTGATTGAAGTCTCCACCACATATCACTAAACCTTGGGCTTTAGTTATCATTAGGTCAAATACATTTTTATAAAATTTCCAGTTAGCCCCTGGAGGTGCATATACATTCAGCAGGGTGATATCTTCTCCCTCTAGCCGACCAAGTACCATGCTGAATCTCCCTTCTTTATCTTTGTGTTCTGATTTTTTTTCAAATATAATTTTGGTTGAGATCAATGTCGCTACCCCCTCCTCCTCCCTGACTTATATGAAGATGAAGAGATCATTTTAAACCCTTGTCTATTAAGTTTAGTGTGCTCCACGTCTGTTAGGTGGGTTTCCTGTAAAAATATTATTCCTGCTTTGTCTTTTTTCATTTTGCCTAGAATCTTGGATCTTTTAACTGGATTCAGGATCCCTTTTACATTATATGAGATTATTTTGGTTACACCCTGTTTCTCCATTGTGTTGTCTTATTAAGTATAACAGTGTGGTGGCCCTCTTTTATGCTACTCAGAAACTGAAAGAACATTAAGAACATAAAAAACATTAAGAACATTGTATATAAAACTTTAAAACAAAAAACTGACAAAAGATCTTCCTGAGCTGAGGTCTTTTTAGTGACCTTAGAAGAGCCTTGCTGGTGTGTTGGCTCTGAGGGAAATTCCTCAAACTCTGTTACGTGTTGAGGGCCCTCTCTTACCCCCCATAAGTTGTCCCATGTCTTTAACGTGAATTTCAGATCCCAATCCGAACTTGTAATGATTTTATTTTTTTTTTTTATGCCTATACCCTATGAAATTGTGCGCAACCTCCCACCACCATCACAGCAAACAATCACGTTAATACAGTATTTGTTAGTGTGGAGAGATCATGTGGTTCATTGTCACATTTCTATTTTAACAAGTTTTTTTTTTTTTTTTTGTTTTAAAGACTTATTTGTTTCTAATATTATGTCTGTTCCATGAAATGTTTTACCACTTGATACTTGCTGATTCTGCATCTCCTTTAATGTTTGTTACCTTGTAGGAGGAGGGTTGGATGTGCAGATTGACTAAAAATATTGTTATTCCCTCCTGTAAACGCTCAGTTTTTCCTTATAGCTCTGGCGCTGGGTTTCCCGCTGCTGGCCTGTGGATTTTGAGGGTCTCTGTGTGGACCACGTTTGAGCCTTGATTCTTTCGATCGGGTCTGCTGCGGGTTTATACACCGTTACTGGGAGCCCTCTTCTCGCCATATCCGTGGTTGCTTCTTCCGCCGAGTTGTAGAGACACGTCTCGTCCCCGTAAAACACCCTCAGCTTCGCCGGAAATGGAATCTGAAAGCGCAGTTTCTTCTCTCGTAGTACCTTTTTAGCGTTGTTGTATTCCCGACGCTTTTTAAGGACCTCCGGGGCGTAGTCGTGCTCCACAAAAACTTTTCTCTCTTGGTGCATAAATCCTTTTTTCTGCCAAGCCAGTCTTAAAACCTCTTCTTTTATTCTGGAGTTGGAGAACTTCACCTCCACCGATCTTGGTGGCGCTTCCGCCGACGGCCTTGGGGCTAATGTACGGTGCGCCCTTTCTATCTTCAAGTCGGTGGATTGGGGAATTTCCAACTTCTCTCTCAGTATGGATTCCACGCATGCAGCCATTGTGGTGAAACCGTCCTCGACTCCGTCTTTCAGACCACGAATTCTTATGGTGTCTCTTCTTAGTCTTCCTTCTTGGTCGGCTAGCTTAGCCTCCAGTCTTGACTGTCGTTTAAGTAAATCCAGCACGGTTTCTTCCAGCCCTTTTATTCTTTCCTCTGCTTCCATGATTCGGTCCTCAGCCTGGTCTACTCTGCTGTTTGTCCTTTTTATTTCGTCTTTAATTTCACGAAATTCGGCCCAACACTCTCTGCAAAATTGTCTTAATTCTTGAAGTACCATTTTTAAGCTAACCTTGTTGCTAGCTTCATTCAGCTCCTCCGCTTCTGAATGGATGTCCTCCGGGTCAGATTCTCCGGCCGATGCGTGTCTTGGCCTGGTAAATGAGAGATGAGATTCAACTTTATTGTCATTACACATGTATGAATACAAGGTAACGAAACGTGACTTGGCATTTGGGCATGCTCTGCAGAGCGCATCCAAGGCCGGGGCAGCCGCTAAATGTCGATCTCTTCTGTTTTCCTTTAGGCATAATGACTTTGTCTTTTGATTTTCACTCTTCTAAAAATCTGTTAAATCTGATTTTCAAGGTATTTTCATGGATCGGGTCTGGGAGCTTCAGCGTTAAGCTGCTATCACCATGGTGTCCAGACCGGAAGTCCTCGGAAAAAGTTTTGAAATGATTTATCTTGGTCTCATTTTTTTACATCACAAAAACCTGACATTTGATCAGGGGTGTGTAGACTTTTTATATCCACTGTATGATCCTAGGAAGAATAGCAACAGGATTTGCTGCTGGTAATTGGGATCTGATTGATGAATAAACAAACCATCTGGATATATTTGTCTTAGAGCTGTTTCTGAAGAGAGCGATTCAGTCCTGTTCCTGAAATTGACAGGCACTATGTACAGTCAATGCTAAATAGTGAAAATTAGCAGTTTCAGAAATAAATTGCAGCTTCTATGTCAAATTTACTGAGGTTCAGTTATAGTTTTTTAAAACATACTTTTAGTATAGTGTTTCATTAAGAGGGAGGTGTTGCTCAGAGGCTTTATTACATCATCACCCTGTTAAAGCCCTCTTTGGAGGGTCATCACAAAGCTTTGTGCTGTCAGAGGAAGATTAGCACTAATTTTTGGCATCTGCTACATATGTTTCTATGTCAAGGCATTTCAGTTGCCACACAGATCCATTAATACCTGTTATAGATTTATAGCTTTGCTGGATGAATAGCATCAGCATTGTATTTACAAAGTGTACTCTCTTGTTTTCCTGAGAAAGTATTCAGTTGGGGGGGTGGTGACTGTTTATACTGAATGGAAACTTGTGACATCCATCTGTAGCAATCATGTCAAACAGCTCCAAGAAAGCAAGCTTTGACGTAACCTTTCACAACAACCTTGGGTTATAGAACATGCCTTATTTCCATGAAACGGGTTCACAGTCTGACTTCAGTCTTAAAGTAATACTCCACAGAAAATCCATCTTCAGGCATTCAAACTGTGTACATGAGATACAGCTGCTAAAGGGCAGAATAAACATTTAAAGCCTTCGTAGAACATTCTTGAATCACTGCCTCAGCATTCAGTTGTGCATTCCCTCCAGAGTTTATGCCCACCTGTTCTTGTGTTCCTTTCTGCTTCTGCTATTTTCTACTTGGTGTTATGCATGGGTTTTGTCTTTTTTTGTGTGTGTACTTGAGGCACATGGATGAAATTCATAGCATTCTTATTTTTGTTTTACTTCCCCTTACTCCTTACTGGAGTGATGGCCTAGTTGATGGAGCATCTGCCCCACAACTGGGAGGTTGTGGGTTCAAGTCCCGGCCGGGTCATACCAAAGACTATTTAAAAACGGTACTTCCTACTTGGTGCTCAGCGTAATAGAATGGGGGGAGGAGAAGTTGTTTGTTGGGGCACCTTGCATGGCAGCGACCCCTCTGATTCTACATGTGATTAACATTGTAGATAGGAGAAACATAATTTCATTCTACTATATATTATTGGCTGTATATACTGAATGACAATAGAGCTGGCTTCTTCTAAAATGTTGACTAATTGGTTTAATGCTGGACTAAAATGGTCATCACAGTGTATGTATAATTTGTAAGTCCTGCAGGTAAAAATGAAAATGTAGGGCCTTTTCTGTTGAAAAACAGTCTCACTAAGCAATATTTATGGTTAAATATCCTTTAACTATCTTGCAGGAAAGTGCAAGCATGACAAGGTAAGTGAACACTGCTAACTGTAAGGATAAAAATTTCTAACTTAATCTGACGTGTGTACCATTAAAAGCAAATCTCCTTAAATGCTCATTAAATCTTTCCTCCCCCCCCCCACACACAGCCACAGTGTAGCAATGAAGATAAATGGCTAGTGACTGTTAACATTTTTTTTAAGAAATCCCCCACCATAACATGCAAAGGGTAATTATAATATGGGGCGATCCATCTGTCCCACTTTTTTGAAATCAAACTCCTCATACAGTTTTCTTCCGATTATTTTGAAACTTGGGACCAGGGTTTGATATACACTGATGATGTGCATATTACAATTTAGCTCCGATCAGATGACTTTTGCAGGAGTTATAATCTTTGATTTATGATCTCTTATTTCATCTCATTTCATAGACAGTAACTGTCTTGTGAAATAAACTCTTACGGTTTTGTTATCCCCCGCCGGTCGAAGCCCAAAGGGGCATTATGTTATGGGCCAGTCCGTCCATCTATCCCACTTTTGTGAAATCAACTCCTACAATTTTGGTCCAATTTTTTTTAAACTAAGTACCATGGTTTGATATATACTGAGGATGCGCATATTGCAATTTGGCTCTGATTGGGTGATTTTCATTGTAGCATTAATAAGCATTTTTGGTTACAATTTATAAAATCATTCTTTGATGAAAAACAAAAAAAAATCGCTTCACACCAAAAGTCTGATCATGAACTGCTTCTCTCACCCACGGACCAGAGCTGTAACACTGTCCATCGGCCATAAAGTTGAAGTTAATCCTTTGTCCAGGAAGGAATGCCTCAAGTGACAAATTTATGGTTGATATAATCCAGACTTGGAAGTCAAGATTCCTCATTAACCAACCAGACAGTTTTACAGTGCCATCTGGTTGACAACGCAGGAATATTTAATAATTTTTTTTCCTCTCTCTGAAATGAAATCTCTGCAGTTGTGAACAATAAATTATTCATATTCTTTCGCTCAAGACAGAATCTGCTACTGAAGACGTCGTTGGACTCTGGACTGGACAGTTGTGGTTTGGAAATGCTTTTATTGATATGATTTGATATGGGTAGCTTTATTTTCAGGAAGAAATTAATTTTTGCATGCTTACTATCACAAATTAAGATAAGATAAGCCTTTATTAGTCCCACAATGGGGAAATTCCAGGATTGCAACAGCACAGGGATAGCAACACTCAGAGCAATAATTTAGAAGATAAGAAAATAAGAGCAGTGAATATACATATGTACACATAAATATATAAATATATACTGTATACACAGTGCGGAGCATTGTAGCTAGATGGAATAAACAGCATAACCGTCTATTTAGTTACCCTACATGGTATGAATATGTACTCATACATATTGTCACCCTCCATAGCGACTGATATTGTCCTAGTTGTATACTGGAGGGGACCATTTGTGTAAGTCTGTTGCGTCTTTTGCATTCAATACTATTAGGTCGTCACGTTTTTTTGCTATCTGCGAGCAACCCTGCTTATTTAAGCAGGGCTTATTTGTAAAATTAATTACAGTTTCAATGGAAACACATTGTATGTTCCCTTATTATTAGGTAAAATATCTTGGTCACTAAAGTTTAAGGAATTTATGCTTTATTCAGCAGCATATACTGTATGTGTGCAGGAGGATCTGAGTGCATATTATTCCTGCTGCATTTCCCCTCTAGTCCGCTTTGGTCCACGAATGCTAAGGACGAGCCCGGCGTGCACGTGGCGCTGTACATGCTCACTTTTTTCATCTACCCAGGCCAAGCGGTTGATGCATGCGCACAATCATCATTTGTAGTTTCACTCCCACCCTATAGGTAGCACCAATGTGCTGATGCGCCAAGATTTTCACCAATGAAGAAGGACTGCTTTCTTTCTGCTGCTTGACTTCCTGGTTTTCACTCCTTTTCCACAAAGATGCTGCTGCTGCTGAAGTATGTATTATGATTCATGTATGTATATTCCCGTCTTCCACTTCCTCGTCGTCTTTGTCTACTTTGTCTTGGTATGCTGTGTCGATATCGCCATTTCGTGAATGGGATGTTCAGTCTTGCGCATGCACTTTTCAACGCATTCAGGTCCTGGGCAGGCGGCGCGGTCACAAAATTTGGGCTACACATGGTTGTCACGGGCACTGCGGACACTAGCAGAGTGGAGATGATGATGTAAATTTCATCACACAAGGTTTCTGTTTCCGGTTACATGTACGTGGACAGCAGAGGTGCAGCAGGAATCCAGCTCCACTGCATCTCCTTTTTTTTTGCTTAGTTTATGACTTCTGATGAACAGGAAACTCCTTGTAATTGGTTCAGCTCTGTTTTTATGAAAGCCAGTGAAATCCTGCCACACCCCAAAAAAAATCTTCACCTTTGTTTCAGTTTTGGGTGGTGATCAAGCTGTAAGGAGCAGAATTTCCTGCTCTGCCATTTGTCTTCTTTTTTCCAAGTAGGCCCAGAGTCCCCATGCTCTGTGAAAATTCTTTTCCTTTTCTTTAAAGTTCACTTTTCCTTATTTTAATCCATCCATCCATCCATCCATCTTCTACCGCTTTTCCGGAGGCCCGGGTCGCGGAGGCAGCAGTTCAAGCAGAGAAGCCCAGACTTCCCTCTCCCCAGCCACCTGCTCCAGCTCTTCAGAGGGGATACCAAGGTGTTCCCAGACCAGCTGGGAGACATAGTCTCTCCACCGAGTCCTGGGTCTGCCCCGGGGTCTCCTCCCAGTGGGACGTGCCTGAAACACCTCAAGTGGAAGGCGTCCAGGAGGCATCCTAATCAGATGCCCATACCACCTCAACTGACTCCTTTCAATGTGGAGGAGCAGCGGTTCTACTCTGAGCCTCTCCCGGATGACTGAGCTCCTCACCCTATCTCTGAGGGTGAGTCCAGCAATCCTACGGAATCCTATTTTAATCCTTTCCTTTAAATTACCGTGTAAGAAGATTTTGATTTTTTTTTTTTCTGAGCTTAAACCAACTGATTCAAGCCACAATACATCGGAAGAAACAGATCTGTGACTTGTTTTGGTCTCACTTTCTCTCTGATGGGACCTTGTACACCAAACAGATTCCTTCTCCAGTGCATAAGAGAAGACCACAGTCAGCTTGCTGAAGAACCAGCCCCTTTGTGATCTCGGGAGTAGGCCATAACTGTGGTAAAGAGCCTGTCTGCCCGTCTTCCAACAGAACCCACACCGGTCTGGTTGAAATAGAATCCAATGGTCCGCCTGCTACCCACTGGGACGCAATGATTCTGCTTGGCTGATGGTCTGTTGTTTAATTTAAACTTCATTCTTCAGAATATTCCTTGTGCAAGTTCTTTAAACTTAATTTCATGCAACTCCTATCAGAATTTCGAAATGCATTTTCTCCTTTCATTAATTTCTGTTCCTTTTTAGAATAACAGCAATTTTTCCTTTTATAAATAGCTTAATCATCATTTTCTTCATAAAATTGCATCTATTTTTCTTAACCAATGCTATTTTTTTGTTTCCCAATTTCCAGTATATTGCCAAGTCAAACTATGGTTCTTTGGTTCCACAAATGTTTGACTGGCATGTGACGCTCAGTAATTCAGTAACAATCTATGATACCCATGATGCATGTTGAATTCTCTGTTTTAAAGTTATCCAAGCGTGTTAACCTATTCTGGCATTTCTTATTAAACAATTGAAAGACATATGGAAGTTATTGTTTGATTTCATGTCCATCTTGTTGATTATAAGCAGACAAGAACGCACAAGGGGTTTTTTTGAGACTGATTCATCATCGGTACAAATAAAGAATTGTTACTAAAATCGTCCATCATCTGGACTGGTTCCCCAATGAGCTATGAGTGTAATGAAAGGAAACCTTCATCCTTATTCACATTCATATTTATATTAATACTTGTACCAACAATAAAACGCCAGGGGTCGCCAGTTGGTGACCCCTGAGCTAGTGCCTCGAACGGATCATCATCTGTTATCTGGACATGTTTTGGATTCAGGGCAAGTGATGTTGACTAAAAAGAAATTATATCCAAAGAGTGCCATAGAGCTGTGTCTGTGCCTCAGGGTAACACACCTACCTTATTCAGCCACCTGAAAAAACACCACAAACATAAGTACGATAAATACATGAAGGCTAAAGCGAGGCAGCCAAAATCGTGATCGCAATCAAAATTTGAATAATTGTACAGCCCTAATATATATACAGTGGTGTGAAAAAGTGTTTGTCCCCTTCCTGATTAATCATTTTTTTTGCATGTTTGTCACACTTAAATGTTTCAGATGATTGAACAAATTTAAATATTAAACAGGGATAACACAAGTAAACACAAAATGCAGTTTTTAAATGAATGTGTTTATTATTAACCTCTTGCGCTCCGTTGTACCGCGGACGGGCAAGTCTCTGCGTCCTAGGGCGCACGTGCCTGACTCCCTCTGCAGGTGGATCATCGACTTCCTGACGGACCGGAGGCAGCATGTGCGGCTGGGAAAGACTGTCTCAGACTATACTAGCATCAGCACCGGATCACCCCAGGGCTGTGTACTTTCCCCCCTACTCTTCTCCCTTTATACCAACTCCTGCACCTCCAGCCACCAGTCTGTCAAGTTGATCAAGTTTGCGGACGACACCACCCTCATCGGGCTCATCTCCAACGGCGACGAGTCCGCCTACAGGAGAGAGGTGGCCCAGCTGGCGTCCTGGTGCAGCAATAACAACCTGCAGCTGAACGCTCTGAAGACAGTGGAGATGATTGTAGACTTCAGGAAAGTCACTACTCCTCTGCCCCCCCTCACCCTCTCAGGCTCTCCCATCACCACTGCTGATTCCTTCCGCTTCCTAGGCACTACCATCACCAGGGACCTCAAATGGGAGCTGACCATCAGCTCACTCATCAAAAAAGCCCAGCAGAGGATGTTCTTCCTGCGGCAGCTGAGGAAGCTCAAGCTACCCACCAAGATGTTAGTGCAGTTCTACACAGCCATCATCGAGTCCATCCTCACCACCTCCATAACCGTGTGGTACGCAGGAGCCACTGCCAGGGACAGACTAAGGCTGCAGCGCGTCGTGCGCACTGCTGAGAAGGTGATCGGCTGCAAGCTCCCATCTCTCCAGGATCTGTACATCTCCAGGACCCGGAGGCGTGCTGGCCGGATCATAGCCGATCCCTCACACCCTGGTCACGTACTGTTTGCCCCCCTCCCCTCTGGTAGAAGACTTCGGTCCATCCAGACTAAAACCTCCCGTCACATGAACAGCTTCTTCCCCTCTGCCATTAGACTGCTGAACACTAAGTGACTCTCGTGCACCATGTACAGCAGCTCAACCAGACTCATGTCAATCATCACTGTTTTCTTCCTGCATTACTGACTGCACTATATAGTTCTCCACAGTATCTGCTGCTGGCTAATATATATTTTAACTGTTGACCAGTATCACTTAATCTTATCCTACACTTTATTACATGTATAGTTTATTTCTCTTATCTTATCATGTTTAATGTTGCAGCATTGTACCGAGACAAATTCCTAGTTTGTGTACTACATGAACAATGGCAATAAACCTGATTCTGATTCTGATTCTGATTCTGACGAGAGCGCACGATGCCGGACGCATGTCTCGGACGCATCATCCTGATGGTGGTGATGTAGGTGGTGTGGCGCTGCAGACACAGCCGCGAACAGATTAGTTCATCTGATTGACCTCTCATTCGACTAATAAGAGCTTTGAATTGGGTTTCTGAAACCTTGAAGAACCAATGAATGAAAACCTAGCCAGAAGGACCCGCCTCCCAACGGCTGCGAGCCAATTGAAGCACAGAAATTCGCTGAGCTGTTTTGTCTAAAGCTGGGTGAAGAGAGACTGCTTCAGCAGCCACAGGCAGTGCTTTTTTTTTTTTTTTTTTTTTTTTTTAAATTCCAGCAGAGTGTTTAGGATTCTCTTATATGGTCATCATAGACCGACGGAGGCCGACGACGAAGGTCGTAAATCATTCGCCAAAACCGCAATCATGGAATTATGTTTTGACCGGGTCGCGAGACCAGAACCAGCGTCGCGTTCGTCTGACAACGCGGAAGAGAAGTTGGCCAGGACAATGTGGCTGTGAAGAGGTAAGGTGTTATAAGCCAAATTATTTTTTATCCCTGAAAATTGTAATCAAAAATGACTTTTGACCGATAGGTAAATTACAACTGTGCGGCGCACGATGTCCGAAGTGCGTGCGCCGCATTACACGGTTCTTCGCCGCCTCCGGACCGTGAACGCCCCCCCCCCCCCCCGCCTCTATGATTCTGTAGTGGCGGGGGGGGGGGGCGCTGTGACAGCGCAGCTGTGGAAACATGCCTTATCCGAGTGTAATTTGTCATGTAGCGAGGGCGCATCTCCGTCCTCTGTAGTGGGGGGGGGGGGACACCCCCCCCACACACACACACATAGACAGCCTGAATGTGACCTTTCATTTGAGCCCAAGATGAAGCTTCTATGTTGAATCATTCAAAAGTTAGATGTTTTTCCAAACTGTGCCATTTGGCACAATTTGGCACAGTTCCAAAACGCCTGGGAACAGCCTGAGAACAAAGCTGTGTAATATTCATTTTTTGTGGTATTGTTACAAAATTTGGACCTCAGCTGGATAACACTTGGTTCTACATTTCTGTTGCATTTTCCAGCCCGGATCTGAAGCTGTGTGTTATTTGCAAGCATTTGTATCCAAAAAAACACCCAGGCCAAATTTATTTTCTTCAAGTTCACTATGTTTAGATGACTGTAACTCAGTGGCCGGAGCACTTAGAGAGAACTTTTTTTTTTTTTTTTTTGCCAAAAAATTCAAAGTGTTTTCTTTTAAATGAGACCAACCTCATGAAGATGCTGCAAAGGGTTGAAGAACAGCTTTCGATTTACTTTGGGCACATTATTTTTTGGCGTTTTTAGGAAAATTGACCGGAGTGCAAGGGGTTAAGGGTAAAAACAAATCTAAACCTATATGGTCCTGTGTGAAAAAATGACTGCCCCCTAAACCTAATAACTGGTTGGGCCACTCTTAGCAACAACAACTGCAATCAAGCGTTTGCGATAACTGACAGTGAGTCTTTTATAGAGCTGTAGAGGAATTTTGGCCCACTCGTCTTTGCAGAATTGATGTAATTCAGCGACATTGGAGGGTTTTCAAGCATGAATCGTCTTTTTAAGGTCATGCCACAGCATCACAATTGCATTCAGGTCAGGACTTTGACTAGGCCACTAAAAAGTCTTCATTTTGTTTTTCTTAAGCCATTCAGAGGTGGACTTGCTGGTGTGTTTTGGATCACTTCCTGCTGCAGAACCCAAGTGCGCTTCAGCTTGAGGTCACGAACAGATGGCTGGACATTCTCCTTCAGAATTTTTTGGTAGACAGCAGAATTCATGGTTCCATTTACCACAGTAAGTTTTCCAGGTCTTGAAGCAGCAAAACAGCCCCAGACCATAGCCATTTCTAAAGCTTTGGGACTCCAGTGAACCACAGTGAGAGCCATTATCCACAAATGGTGAAAACATGGAACAGTGGTAAACCTTCCCAGGAGTGGCTGACTGACCAAAATTTCCCCAAGAGCACAGCGATGACTCATCCAAGAGGTGACAAAAGACCTCACAACAACAGTCAAAGAACTACAGGCCTCACTTGCCTCAGTTGTCAGTGTTCATGACTCCACCATAAGAAAGAGACTGGGCGAAAATGGCCTGCATGGCAGAGTTCCAAGATGAAAACCACTGCTGAGCAAAAAGAACATAAAGGCTCGTCTCAGTTTTGCCAGAAAACAACTTGATGATCCCCAAGACTTTTGATAAAATACTCTGTGGACTGACGAGACAAAAGTTGAACTTTTTGGAAGGTGTGTGTCCCATTACATCCTGCGCAAAAGTAACACAGTATTTCAGAAAAGGAACATCATACCAACAGTAAAATATGGTGGTGGTAGTGTGATGGTCTGGGGCTGTTTTGCTGCTTCAGGACCTGGAAGACTTGCTGTGGCAAATGGAACCATGAATTCTGCTGTCTAGCAAAAAATCCTGAAGGAGAATGTCCAGCCAGCTGTTCGTGATCCCAAGCTGAAGCACACTTGGGTTCTGCAGCAGGACAAGGATCCAAAACACACCAGCCAGTCCACCTCTGAATGGCTTAAGAAAAACAAAATGAAGATGTGCGGTGGCCTAGTCAAAGTCCTGACCTGAATCCGATTGTGATGTTGTGGCATGACCTTAAAAAGGTGGTTCATGTTCAAAAACCCTCCAATGTGGCTGAATAACAACATTTCTGCAAAGTTGAGTGGGCCAAAATTCCTCCACAGCACTGTAAAAAACTCCTTGCCAGTTATCTCAAAAGCTTAATTGCAGTTCCATCCATCCATCTTCTTCCGCTTAATTCTTTTTGGGTCGCGGGGGGGGGGGGGGGCTGGAGCCTATCCCAGCATCTTTGGGCGAGAGGCAGGGTACACAGTGGCCTAGTCAAAGTCCTGACCTGAATCCGATTGTGATGTTGTGGCATGACCTTAAAAAGGCGGTTCATGTTCAAAAACCCTCCAATGTGGCTGAATTACAACATTTCTGCAAAGTTGAGTGGGCCAAAATTCCTCCACAGCACTGTAAAAGACTCCTTGCCAGTTATCTCAAAAGCTTAATTGCAGTTGTTGCTGCTAAAGGTGGCCCAACCAGTTATTAGGTGTAGGGGGCAATCACTTTGTCACATAGGGCCATGTAGGTTTGGATTTTTTTTTTGTTTTTACTCTAAATAATCAACACCTTCATTTAAAAACTGCATTTTGTGTTTACTTGTGTTATCTTTGTTCATTCATTCATTCATAGAAGGCTTAATCCTTTTCGGGTTGTGAGGGGGCTGGAGCTTATCCCAGCATCTTTGGGCGAGAGGCAGGGTACACCCTGGGCAGATCGCCAGTCTATTGCAGGGCCAACACAGAGAGACAGACAACCTAAGGACAATTTAGAATCCCCAGTTTGGATGCCAATTAACCTAATTTGCATGTTTTTTGGCATGTGGGAGGAAACGGGAGAAATCCCAGAGTGAACCCACGCAGACACGGGGAGAACATGCAAACTCCACACAGATCACTGTTGGTCGGGGGGTGGGATCGAACTCAGGATCCCCCGGGCAAGGGTGAGTTGCTGTGCTGCCGCAGTGCTAACCACTCCGCCACCGCCTAATATTTAAATTTGTTTGATGATCTGAAACATTTAAGTGTGACAAACATGCAAAAAAATGAGAAATCAGGAAGGGGGCAAACACTTTTTCACACCACTGTGTATGTGTGTGTGTATATATATGTATATATGTGTGTGTATAGATGTGTATATATTTATATATACTGTATGTGTATATATATGTATTGATATTATACTGTATATGTGTGTTTGTATGTATATACAGTGGGGAAAAAAGTATTTAGTCATCCACCAATTGTGCAAGTTCTCCCACTTAAAAGATGAGAGAGGTCTTCAATTTTCATCATAGGTATACCTCAACTATGAGAGACAAAATGAGAAAAAAAAAATAAATCCAGAAAATCACATTGAAGGATTTTTAATGAATTAATTGGTCAATTCCTCGGTAAAATAAGTATTTGGTCACCTACAAACAAGCAAGATTTCTGGCTCTCACAGGGCCTCTTTCCACCAAACTGGTTCCAGTGCTAGTTTGGTTCTGGTGCTGGTGCTAGTGCTTAACCAGTTCTTCTGGAGTGGCTCATAAGAACCAGTTGTCTTTCCACCGATATGGAGCTAGTCGGGAATTATGTCAGGGCTACGTCATTACGTAGTGTGAAGCGCCCAACTCCCGCAGAACACCAGAGAAGACGGAAGGTGGCGGTATGCACCTCTCACTTGTTTGCTATCCACCAGTAACCGAGAGAAGAAGTAGCAGCGCTAGCTTGTCAACATGTAGGAGTTTGTTGTCTTTGGGAGCGCTGCTTTTATTATTCCAAACCTGTATTACCATCCAAAAACATTTTTATTCTTAATGGCAGAGAACGGCGGCTACGTTTAAGGACACCGGTAATCATCAATATTTCAGTTATCGGCCGTTGTTAGATAAAGTCTGTAGCGCGAGTATTGACTACACTTTTAAACATAATATTTATGTCATTTCTGTAATAGGTGGTGTTACGGCATTACGAGACGGAGGTCGCCTGTTATGTCATGCCAAAAAGTGATCAGCTGTCCAAAAAATGATCGCCAGGGGCCATATTGTTTTGGGTTTATATTAGCCGGTAAATATATATATTTCAACAGATGAACAGTACTTAGTTAGGTATAACAAGATATATTTAACACTTATGATGCATTTTGAACCCTAAACAAACTTGATCTGGGATTAAAAGCAATTAAAATAATGCAGTCACAAGGTTACATGGAAAAATGTATAGATTTACTGCATATATACATGAAGATGCTGTATAAATGCATATTCTATGCACCTCCAAACTACAGAGATGTGAAAGGTATACCCTTCTGTACTTGTGTCATCTATTCTGGTTAAAGTACTGATTCAAGTTTTTATTCATGTAGGGATAACAAGAGACAGACTGTAAAGTGTTCAAAGTTCTTTCCCCAGAAATGATCTAGTCCAAAGCTGACAGAATGTCATGTGGGGCGTTGTCAAAACAAGATAAACTCATCATTTTTGAAGCTGGCAACTTGGAACATTTTCCACAGAAAAAGTACATAGATTTAAAGTTTGTTGCTGCTTGTTCTTTAAAAAATGTGGAAGAAGTTGTCAAAAATATGAGTAAGTCTACAAATACCTGATATATTGTCCAATTCCTGGAAAAATGAACTTAAGTGCAGTAATTCAGTACTTGTACTTTCACTTCCCACCACTACAATGTTATAGTGATTTGCATTGTCCTAAATAACTTTATATTTCATGCATATGAAATGTAAAGTCTTTAACTTTTTAATATGACCCTTCTCTCTTATGTTTTTTCCCTTATCTCTTTGTCTTATGTCCTGATTGGTGGAGCTTTGAGCACTTTTATCATGTCTATAGTCAGCTTCATGTGTGCCTGTGTTTGTGTTCATGTTGAATGTAACTGT
The DNA here is from genome assembly GCA_020510985.1 of Pholidichthys leucotaenia. NCBI lineage: Eukaryota > Metazoa > Chordata > Actinopteri > Cichliformes > Pholidichthyidae > Pholidichthys > Pholidichthys leucotaenia. Next base: position 138,795,725 of record CM035840.1, on the reverse strand, counting down.
AGTTTGTAAATATGGATGTCACCTGACTGCAAAACAAATCTACCTACGGGTACAAATAAAGGAACCTGAACCTGAATATGTTTGGTGTGAGGATAACAATGTAGAAGCAGAAAAACACTTAAGAAAGCTTTTATTTCCAAAATGTGCAAAAACTTCAGACTGCTACATATGAAATATTATGTACACACAGACAAAAATATCAATGCTGTGATAGTTACTTTTTTTTACAGTCCCTCAAGCACAGACACAACACATCCCATCAGTTCAACAAGGGTGTTGGTCTGCTTTGCAGCAAAGCGAAGTTCAGCTGCTTCTCCCTCCTGCTCTGCTCCTGCTGTCTCATCTGACCGTAGTCAAGAAGGAGGTCCATGTTTGTGTCACACTTCTGTTTCCCTGTTTTAAAGTACAAAAATAAGCAATATAAAATAACCACATACTGAAAAATGCAGGAATCATCAATCCAAGATTTAATGTGTCTATTCAACATCCATTTACTGTTAGTGGCATCACAACATTCAGTTCAAGTGTATGATTCTTTTAATTCACTCCCTCCTTTGTGTGAATGGGTCATGATCCATCCAGGTGGATGCCCTCAATTTCCCCTATGGGGATCAATAAAGTACACAAAATCAAAATGATCTGAACATAAATTACCTAATCTGGTCTGATTAGAAGAGCAGGAGGAGGACAAGCTTGGAGCTGGACACCACAGGTCTGGCTGGTTCTCCCTCATCATCCAGCTGTGATAAATCTGTAAATATATAAAAAAAAAAAAGTGTTTTAGTTTGTGCAGTGAACAACTTAAGCCTTCCATTAAATGTGCAGACATAGAAGACATTTTTATTCAATATCAATGTTAGCAAGGCTTGCATGTCTGATTATGGAATAGAAGAATAGGAATAGATGAAACTTCATTGTACTGTACAGTTGTACAGTACAATGAAACTGTAGGTGATCCACCAGGCTAGTGCGCAATAAAGTAAGAGAAGGATTAGATAAAATACGGCTACACAACATACAATTAAACACGAGTGAAATTTAAAAAAAAAAAAAAAAGGCCTAAGATTATGGAAATATTACCAAAATAGTAAAAAAGACGACGTTACTAGTGTCTGGCAGAAAAATCTCCCATAACATAACGCAAGGCACCCATTCATACACTGTATTCATACCACAAAAAACGTATTTTGCGCTGGATGTCTTTATTAAAAAAAGTATTTTGTAAGATGCTAAGATTTCTGTTCTAGTTTCTCAAACGCGCATTTCTGTATGGCGAGGAAATGTTCGTGCTAAAAACAGTTAGCTTGTTAGCATAGCTAACCGAAAATACTATGGCCAGAAGAGTGAGTAAAAAAAAAAAAAAAATCCGCACTTTGGCCGTTACATATCAATACAAGCGATATATGTATATTTGTCAGCAGAGACGACCTGTTCATTTCTTTATGGCGAGGAGAAACGTTTGGTCGTAGTAAAAGTACTGTTAGCTTGTTAGCATAGCTAACCGAAAATACTATAGCCACAATTCAATTCAATTCAACTTTATTTATATAGCGCCATTTCACAACAACAGTCATCTCATAGCACTATCAACTGTAGGGGGGACCCCCACAGTTGCAGAAAGACCCCAGCAATCAGGCGATCCCCTGTGAGCAAGCACTTGGCGACGGTGGAGAGGAAAAACTCCCTTTTAACAGGAAGAAACCTCCAGCAGAACCAGGCTCAGGGAGGGGCAGTCATCTGCTGCGACTGGCTGGGGGGTGAGGGGATAGAGAAGAAGAAAAGAACAGACATGTAGAGAGCAAACAGCACGATGGGGACTCAATCTATGGGAGAGAACAAACAAATGTTAATGACCAGCAAAAAAAAAATATTTCATAGAGAGTGAGGAAAGGAGTAAGGCCCAGTGCATTACTGGAGGTCCCCCGGCTGACTAAACCTATTAGCAGCATAACTAAGGGAGGGTTCAGAAACACATGATCCCTCCCTAATTGTAGGCTATATCAAAAAGGTAGGTTTTAGCCCTATTCTTAAAAACAGAGATCGAGTCTGACTCCCGAATCCAGATTGGCAGCTGAATCCACAGGAGAGGAGCTTGATAACTGAAGGCTCTGCCTCCCATTGTACTTTTGGAGATTCTAGATATTACAAGTAATCCAGCATTTTGGGAGCGTAGTGCTCTGTTAGGATGATACGGTAGTATCAGATCTTTTAAATAAAAAGGAGCCTGATTGTTTAAAGCTTTGTAAGTAAGAAGAAGGATTTTAAACTTAATTCTAAACTCTATGGGAAGCCAATGAAGGGAGGCCAGAATCGGAGAGATAGGATCTCTCTTTCTAGTACCTGTTAAAACTCTTGCTGCAGCATTTTGGATCAGCTGAAGACTTTTTAAAGATGTTTTAGGACAGCCTGATAATAAAGAATTACAATAATCTAATCTCGAGCTAACAAAAGCGTGGATCAGCTTCTCAGCATCACTCTGAGACAAGATGCTCCTAATCTTGGCAATATTACGCAAATGATAGAAGGCAGTCTTAGAAACAAATTTAATATGTGAATTGAAGGACAAATCCTGATCAAAAATAACTCCAAGGTTCCTCACAGAGCTATTAAGAGAAAGAGTAACTGCATCCAAACTGAAAGTTTGATTTGGAAAGGAATTTCTAAGGTTTTTTGGACCAACAAGAATGACTTCAGTCTTATCTGAATTTAATAGCAGGAAATTACAAGTCATCCAAGCTTTAATTTCCTTAAGACAGGCTTCTAACTTGGCTAATTGATTAGTATCATCTGGCTTCATTGACTGGCTTCATCACAAGAGTGACTAAAAAAATATCCGCACTTTGGCCGTTACATATCAATACAAGCGGATATACTGTATATGTATACATATATTGGTTAACGTCTGGCATTTTAAAGACAATACACTTACCAGCATGTTTTAAGCAGTTTGTTGTCCAGACTAATCCACGGCAGTGACGATGGTCCGGCTGGCTGGCCGATCCTCCAAAACAGTTCAGATGAGTGGCTCCCTCCAGCTGATCTTGTACTTCTTCTTATGTCCATAGAGCCAAGAAATATGTCTCCTCTTCACTCTAAATCTGTTTGGTTTTGGAATCCGTTGCGTGCTCCGCTGTTTGGAAAGCAACATGGCGGTCAGTAATGTTTTGAAGCTGGTCAGTTAACCACGCCCATGGCTGTGGATGTAACCAGCGTAAACTGGTGCTGCCGTTGGCCCAGCTAGGAGTTGGGGCCACGATAGCCCCACTTTTGAGAGCCCGGGACTGGTGCTTAAGTCGGTGGAAAACCAAAGATCTGGTGCTAATGACGCAATGGCTCCAGTTAAGCACTGGAACCGGTTTGGTGGAAAGAGGCCCACAGACCTGTAACTTCTTCTTTAAGAGGCTCCTCTGTCCTCCACTCGTTACCTGTATTAATGGCACCTGTTTGAACTCTTTATCAGTATAAAAGACACCTGTCCACAACCTCAAACAGTCAGACTCCAAACTCCACTATGGCCAAGACCAAAGAGCTGTCAAAGGACACCAGAAACAAAATTGTAGACCTGCACCAGGCTGGGAAGACTGAATCTACCATCAGTAACACACTACGCTGCCAGGAACTCAAATCCTGCAGTGCCAGACGTGTCCCCCTGCTTAAGCCAGTACATGTCCAGGCCCGTCTGAAGTTTGCTAGAGAGCATTTGGATGATCCAGAAGAGGATTGGGAGAATGTCATATGGTCAGATGAAACCAAAATAGAACTTTATTGTAAAAACTCAACTTGTCGTGTTTGGAGGAGAAAGAATGCTGAGTCGCATCCAAAGAACACCATACCTACTGTGAAGTATGGGGGTGGAAACATCATGCTTTGGGGCTGTTTTTCTGCAAAGGGACCAGGACGACTGATCTGTGTAAAGGAAAGAATGAATGGGGCCATGTATCGTGAGATTTTGAGTGAAAACCTCCTTCCATCAGCAAGGGCATTGAAGATGAAACGTGGCTGGGTCTTTCAGCATGACAATGATCCCAAACACACCGCCCGGGCAACAAAGGAGTGGCTTCGTAAGAAGCATTTTAAGGTCCTGGAGTGGCCTAGCCAGTCTCCAGATCTCAACCCCATAGAAAATCTTTGGAGGGAGTTGAAAGTCCGTGTTGCCCAGCGACAGCCCCAAAATATCACTGCTCTAGAGGAGATCTGTATGGAGGAATGGGCCAAAATACCAGCAACAGTGTGTGAAAACCTTGTGAAGACTTACAGAAAACGTTTGACCTCTATCATTGCCAACAAAGGGTATATGACGACTTCCGGTTATGGCGGCCACGTAGGAAGACGTGTTTCACTCGGCTCTGCTCCTAAAAATAAAAAGTCGGCAAATAACTCTCTCAATTGGAACAAAACCTATCCCAGCGTTTGGGCGCGGATATGCCGGTAAAGCCTGAGGCTGGGAAATCAGGTGGAGGAAAAACTGAAACGCCAAAACAGTCCAAGTTAACAGACTTCCACGTTCGTGACGAAGCAGAAAAATCTCCAGAGACTATGGCGGAGCAAGCTAACGGCGGAGCAAGCACTGCTGGCGAGGGCACAGGTGCGGTGCTCGCTGCCATTAGCGCAATGAGAGCAGACTTTTCCGCTAAATTTGATGGGATTATAGCAGCGATTGAAGGAATGAGAAAGGAAATAAGTGACTGTATGGAACGAGTATCGCAGGTGGAGCTCCGAGTTTCCAGCGCTGAGGATGACGTCACCAGCCTACAATTAAAGGTGAGCACATTGGAATTAAAAAATAAACGTCTGGAAGATGATGTCCTGGACTTAGAATCCCGGTCGAGACGGAACAACCTGAGGCTGGTGGGCCTCCCGGAGGGAACCGAGGGTCGGGACCCATGTTCCTTTTTGGAAAAGTGGATTCCAGAAGCGCTGAACAACGCAGAGCTGCAGTCATCGGTCGTCTTAGAGAGCATACACCGAATCGGCCCACCGAGAGATAATAAGGCACCACCGAGGACGCTGATTATGAAGTTCCTCAGCTACAGAGACAGGATGACGATCTCCAACGCGGCGCGAGCCAAAGGAGAAATTAAATACCAGGATCAACAGGTGCGGTTCTACCCAGATTTGGCCACAGGAATCCATCAATTAAGGAAACAGTTTGACCCCGCCCGTAAAGAGCTGCGCAACCTCGGGATTTGTCATGGAGTGATTCATCCGGCAAGACTGCTGGTCACATATAAGGGCAGAACCCACACCTTCAAGACCCCTCAGGAGGCGCAGGAGCTCATCAAGCAGATCCAAGAAGAGACTGGTGGGAGCTAAGCATGAAGCATGAACAAAATATAAGGTAGAATATTTAAACATTTGCACAGGCATCTGACTGATCTGAAGCATATAGCAAGTTTACAAAATATAGATTGTATTATATATTTAAAAAAAACAAACTATGATGTACAAAGTTGCTATAAAATTTTGGAGTTAAGTTGGAAAACTACAGAACAGAGTTAATGTTACGTCATTAAAAGCAGTAGAGTTAGGGTGATTGGGAGGATGAAGGAGTGGCTTTGGCTGGTCCTCACGGGTGTGGAGCGGTCGATGGCTATAGCGGGAGACAGAATTTTTTTTTTTTGATTTTGGGGGGATTACCACAAATGTGGGAAGGGGGAATTTGTTTGTGTGTAGTTTGTAGGATGAATGTTCAACCACTCATGTTTTTGCTTCTCTGTATGAGCATGTTTACATTGCGAGGTAATCTCAAACTCCTTATTGATCATAGACCAAAGTGTTAATCCTAATTTAACTTCATGGAATTGCAGAGGTCTACAAAATTTAAAAAAACTTAAACAAGTTATAAATAAAATAAAAGACATAGGTTCAAAAATTGTGTTTTTACAAGAAACTCATCTAATAGAGGAGGATGTAAAAAGAATTAGGAGAAGATGGCAAGGAAGTGTATTCACCTCATCATTTTCATCCCGAGCCAGGGGAGTTATGACTCTCATACATAAATCAATCCCATTTCAAGTGAAAAATGTAATTGGAGACAAATTTGGAAGATATCTAATCATTCAAGGATCTTTGTTATTAGAAAATATAAATCTGGTGAACTTATACGGTCCCAATATAGATGATCAAAATTTCTTTGCTAATTTATTTCTTATTTTATCATCACTTACAGGGCAACATATAATAGCAGGGGATTTTAATTGTACATTGAATCCCGGTATAGATAGATCAACAGGACTGGACTGTACGCACAATGGATGCAGGATGATCATTAATCATTTTATGAAAGAATTGAGATTGCTAGATATATGGAGAGAAATGAAACCACAAGTTAAAGCCTACTCTTGTTATTCTAATACCTACAAGTCATTCTCACGTATTGACTATTTTTTGATCTCCACAGAATTAAGGTCCAAGTTTCAAAACTGCTTCTATGAAAATATTGTGATCTCTGATCATGCACCCTGCTGTCTAATTTATGTAGATAAGAAATTGACAAAGGAACCAGGTAGGTGGCAATTTCAGCATAAATGGCTTCAGGATGAGGAATTTGTTAAGTACATAGAAAAACAGATAGATGAGTTCTTTGATATCAATACTACACAAACATCAGCATGTATAAAGTGGGAGGCTTTCAAAGCTTTTATTAGGGGCATATTATTAGTTATATAGGTTCAAAATCTAAGAAGACCCGAGAGGAGAGAGTCCAATTGGAACATAAAATAAAAATTCTTCAAGAAAAAGTGTATGCAGGAAGTGACCCAAAGTTAGAGAACGAATTACTGATTCTGAGAGCTGAATATGACAAAAAATCAGCGAATAGAGCTGCCTCGAGTCTTCTAAGATTGAAGCAATCTTTTTATGAACAAGGTGAAAAATCAGGAAAATTATTGGCATGGCAGATTAAACAATTAGAATTTAAAACACCAATTACCAGCATTATAAGTAATGGACAGGCAGTTGTAGAGCCTTTAGAAATTAATAGTGCCTTTAGAGATTATTGTGAAAAATTATATGATACAAAAAAATGAAACTGACTTAACAAAACTAAATGGGTTTTTGGACGGATTATCTATACCGTGTATTCCAAATGAAAACAGGGAGATACTGGAGTCTAAAATTAGTCAAGAAGAAGTTGGGCTAGCCATTGATAATATGAAATCAGGAAAAAGTGCGGGACCAGATGGTCTTCCAGTTGACCTCTATAAAAAATTTAAGAAAAAATTAATAAAACCATTTTTGGAAATGGTTTTAGAAGCATTTCAAAATAGTAATATACCACCATACATGAATAATGCCTTAATTATACTGTTGCCAAAACCAGGTAAACCCTCTAATAAATGTGAAAATATGAGACCAATAAGCCTATTAAATGCTGACCTTAAGATAATCTGTAAAATTTTAGCAAGACGACTACAGGAAATAATACCAAATATTATTAACCGAGATCAGAATGGCTTTATCAAGGGAAGACAAGGCTTCCATAATGTAAGAAGACTATTTAATATTATCTATTCTAATAAAGAAGCACCGGATACAGCTCTTCTATCATTGGACGCCGAAAAGGCCTTTGATAGGGTCGAATGGCCCTTTCTTTTTGAAGTCTTACAAAGGTTTGGACTTGGAAATAATTTCATAAAATGGGTTCAGATAATATACAATAATGCTACAGCAGAAATCCTAACAGCAGTATTTCAAAATCAATAAATATCAATAGAGGATGTCAACAAGGCTGTCCACTTTCACCTTTACTGTTTACTATGGCAATTGAACCTTTAGCGATGGCAGTACGTTTACATCCACAAATATATGGAATTAAAGTAGGACCAACAGAACATAAAATCTCCCTGTATGCCGATGACATAATTTTGTTTATGTATCTTAAAAAATCAATTCCGACCTTGTTGAATTTAATAAAGAATTTTGGGGAAATATCAGGATATAAAATAAATAAAACTAAATCTTCAATATTAATGCTAAATGAGACCCAGAGAAATCACCCAGCTCTTGAGGTAAATCAATTCAATGTTGTAAATCAGTTTAAATATTTAGGAATTCAAATTGTGCCTAAGCTAGAATTAGTTGCCAGTGCCAACTATGAAGCCTTAATGACAGACATTAATGAGTTACTTCAGAGATGGATGTCACTACCAATGTTGATGATTGGGAGAATCAATATACTTAAAAGTAATATCTTACCCAAAATACTTTATTTCAATACATTCCTTTACCACCACCTTCAGATCTATTGTCAAGAATTAAAAAAAAGTTAGTGGAATTTATATGGAACAATAGGAAGGCTAGATTACGTCTGTCCTTACTATATTTACCATTTGATCGTGGAGGTCTGAAATGTCCAAACTTTATGCTGTATTACTGGTCAGCACAACTGAGGTCTATGACATATTATTTTTCATCAAATGATCTCCCTCACTGGACTGAAATGGAATCATACAATTTACCTTTACCTCTTCCCATATTCATATCCTCAGACTCGGCAAAAAAATTACAGAAACAAGTTAAAAATCCATTTGTAAAGCATATGATCAAAATATGGTGTGAAACCAAAAAATATTTAAAAGAACCACACTTATTGTTACAGTTTAGCCCAATATGGGGTAATCAATATTTTTAAACCAGGGAGAGCAGATGCTGTATTTAAAGTATGGAATTTAAAAGGGATTCAAAAGATTCAAGACTTATATCTGTCATGTTCAGATAACATAATGTCTTTTGAAGAACTGAGGATCAAATTTAATCTTAATAGAACACATTTTTTTAAATATCTTCAGCTTAGGAACTTTATTCGATCAAATCAAAATAATGCTCTCACCCGACCTACTTAGTCTTCCTTGGAAAAAATTTTGACCAAAGATAGTAAGAGAAAGGGTATTATTTCAAGAGTTTTATAACTCATTGGCACTATCCTCAAGTGAAAACTCACAGAAAAGATTGAATTATTGGAAAGAAGACCTGCAAACTGAAAATTCAGAGGAACAATGGGAATTGGCTTGCACAGAAGCTCAAACCAAATCAATAAATGTACGCCTTAAATTGATACATTTTAAATGGTTAATGCGGATGTATGTTACACCGGTGGAGTTCAATAGATATAACAAAAACATACCAGATACGTGCACAAAATGTATGGAAAGTAAAGGAACTTTATTTCATTGTTTATGGGAATGTAGAAAAATTAGAATGTTTTGGGAAGAGGTGAGGGTAACAATTGAAAAAATAATTTCAAAACAAATCATATTGAATCCTAAATTGTTTTTGTTGGGTCTGCATCCAGAAAAGCATAACTTTAATAAAAGTGAAAGAGCATTCATAGACCTCAGTTTGCTTAACGCCAAAAAATGTATTGCACTATTGTGGAAAAAGACTCATAGGCCAGATGTGACTCAGTGGTTAAGACAGATGTTAACAAACCTTCCACTAGAAAGAATAACATGCATACTGAAATCAAAGGAAATTGTGTTTGAGAATATATGGAGACCTTTCATTGATTATGTAAAGAATTTAAACATAACTTTTGAAGAAGATGGTGAATGATGTGTGTGGACCTTGTAAATTCCAAACTGGTGAATGTATAATATGTATACTTATGTAATGGATCACCTAGGCTAAACAGAGGAGCATTGTGGAAGACCTGTCTTTATTAGTGGTTGTTGGTGTTTTTAGTACATTTTTTTTTAAAGTAGTTTAGTGTTAGAGTTTGAGTGTTTGTGTTATGTTTGTAAAAAAAAAAAAAAAAAAAAAAAAAGGTTCAATAAAAAATATTGTGGGGAAAAACCCCCCAAAGGGTATATAACAAAGTATTGAGATGAACTTTTGTTATTGACCAAATACTTATTTTACCGAGGAATTTACCAATTAATTCATTAAAAATCCTTCAATATGATTTTCTGGATTTTTTTTTTCTCATTTTGACTCTCATAGTTGAGGTATACCTATGATGAAAATTGGAGGCCTCTCTCATCTTTTAAGTGGAAGAACTTGCACAATTGGTGGATGACTAAATACTTTTTTGCCCCACTGTGTGTGTGTGTGTGTGTGTGTGTGTGTGTGTGTGTGTGTGTGTGTGTGTGTGTGTGTGTGTGTGTGTGTGTGTGTTTATATATATGTGTATATGTGTATGTACTGTGTATATACAGACGTGGACAAAATTGTTGGTACCCCTCTGTTAATGAAAGAAAAACCCACAATGGTCACAAAAATAACTTGAATCTGACAAAAGTGGTAATAAATAAAAATTCCATGAAAATTAACCAATGAAAATCAGACAATGCTTTTGAATTGTGGTTCAACAGAATTATTTTTAAAAAACAAACTCATGAAACAGGCCTGGACAAAAATGATGGTACCCTTAACTTAATATTTTGTTGCACAACCTTTTGAGGCAATCACTGCAATCAAACGATTTCTGTAACTGTCAATGAGACTTCTGCACCTCTCAGCAGGTATTTTGGCCCACTCCTCATGAGCAAATTGCTCATTGTCTCAGGTTTGAAGGGTTCCTTCTCCAGACGGCATGTTTCAGCTCCTTCCACAGATGTTGAATAGGATTTAGATCAGGGCTCATAGAAGGCTACTTTAGAGTAGTCCAGTGTTTGGCTCTTAGCCATTCTTGGGTGTTTTTAGCTGTGTGTTTTGTGTCATTATCCTGTTGCAAGACCCATGACCTGCGACTGAGACCAAGCTGTCTGACACTGGCCAGCACGTTTCTCTCTAGAATACCATGATAGTCTTGAGATTTCATTGTACCCTGCACAGATTCAAGACACCCTGTGCCAGATGCAGCAAAGCAGCCCCAGAACATAACAGAACCTCCTCCATGTTTCACAGTAGGGACAGTGTTCTTTTCTTGGTATGCTTCATTTTTGCGTCTGTGAACACAGAGCCGATGTGCCTTGCCAAAAAGTTGCAGTTTTGTCTCGTCTGTCCATAGGACATTCTCCCAGAAGCTTTGTGGCTTGTCAACATGCAGTTTGGCAAATTCCAGTCTGGCTTTTTTATGATTTGTTTTCAACAGTGGTGTCCTCCTTGGTCGTCTCCCATGAAGTCCACTTTGGCTCAAACAACGACGGATGGTGCGATCTGACACTGATGTACCTTGACCTTGGAGTTCACCATGAATGTGTTTAGAGGTTGTTCTGGGCTCTTTTGTTACCCTTCGTATTATCCGTCTCCTCCTGCGGTCACTACCAGGGAGGTTGGCTACAGTCCCGTGGATCTTAAATTTCTGAATAATATGTGCAACTGTAGTCACAGGAACATCACGCTGCTTGGAGATGGTCTTATAGCCTTTACCTTTAACATGCTTGTCTATAATTTTCTTTCTAATCTCCTGAGACAACTCTCCCTTTTGCTTCCTCTGGTCCATGTTTAGTGTGGTAAACACCATGTCACCAAACAGCACAGTGACTACTTGTCACCCTTTAAATAGGCCGACTGACTGATTACAAGTTTGTAGACACCTGTGATGTTAATTAGAGGCCACATCTTGGTTGAACATGTCCCTATGGTCACATTATTTTCAATCTTTTCTAGGGGTACCATCATTTTTGTCCAGGCCTGTTTCATGAGTTTGTTTTTCAAAGTAATTCTGTTGAACCACAATTCAAAAGCATTGTCTGATTTTCATTGGTTAATTTTCATAGAATTTTTATTTATTACCACTTTTGTCAGATTCAGGTTATTTCTGTGACCATTGTGGGTTTTTCTTTCATTAACAGAGGGGTACCAACAATTTTGTCCACATCTGTATATGTATTGATATTATATACAGTGGGGCAAAAAAGTATTTAGTCAGCCACCAATTGATGAGAGAGGTCTCCAATTTTCATCATAGGTATACCTCAACTATGAGAGACAAAATGAAAAAAAAAAAAATCCAGAAAATCACGTCTGATGTTTGAAGAATTTATTGGCAAATTATGGTGGAAAATAAGTATTTGGTCACCTACAAACAAGCAAGATTTCTGGCTCTCACAGACCTGTAACTTCTTCTTTCAGAGGCTCTTCTGTCCTCCACTCGTTTCCTGTATTAATGGTACCTGTTTGAACTCGTTATCAGTATAAGACACCTGTCCACAACCTCAAACAGTCCGACTCCAAGCTCCACTATGGCCAAGACCAAAGAGCTGTCAAAGGATACCAGAAACAAAATTGTAGACCTGCACCAGGCTGGGAAGACTGAATCTGCAATAGGTAAGCAGCTTGGTGTGAAGAAATCAACTGTGTGAGCAATTATTAGAAAATGGAAGACATACAAGAAAACTGATAATCTCCCTCGATCTGGGGCTCCACGCAAGATCTCACCCCGTGGGGTCAAAATGATCACAAGAACGGTGAGCAAAAATCCCAGAACCACACGGGGGGGACCTAGTGAATGACCTGCAGAGAGCTGGGACCAAAGTAACAAAGGTTACCATCAGTAACACACTACGCCGCCAGGGACTCAAATCCTGCAGTGCCAGATGTGTCCCCCTGCTTAAGCCAGTACATGTCCAGGTCCGTCTGAAGTTTGCTGGAGAGCATTTGGATGATCCCGAAGAGGATTGGGAGAATGTCATATGGTCAGATGAAACCAAAATAGAACTTTTTGGTAAAAACTCAACTTGTCGTGTTTGGAGGAGAAAGAATGCTGAGTCGCATCCAAAGAACACCATACCTACTGTGAAGTATGGGGGTGGAAACATCATACTTTGGGGCTGTTTTTCTGCAAAGGGACCAGGACGACTGATCTGTGTAAAGGAAAGAATGAATGGGGCCATGTATCGTGAGATTTTGAGTGAAAACCTCCTTCCATCAGCAAGGGCATTGAAGATGAAATGTGGCTGGGTCTTTCAGCATGACAATGATCCCAAACACACCACCTGGGCAACGAAGAAGTGGCCTCGTAAGAAGCATTTCAGTGTCCTGGAGTGGCCTAGCCAGTCTCCAGATCTCAACCCCATAGAAAATCTTTGGAGGGAGTTGAAAGTCTGTGTTGCCCAGCGACAGCCCCAAAACATCACTGCTCTAGAGGAGATCTGCATGGAGGAATGGGCCAAAATACCAGGAACAGTGTGTGAAGACTTACAGAAAACGTTTGACCTCTGTCATTGCCAACAAAGGTTATATAACAAAGTATTGAGATGAACGTTTGTTATTGACCAAATACTTATTTTCCACCACAATTTGCCAATAAATTCTTTAAACATCAGACAATGTGATTTTCTGGATTTTTTTTTTCTCATTTTGTCTCTCATAGTTGAGGTATACCTATGATGAAAATTGGAGACCTCTCTCATCTTTTAGGTGGGAGAACTTGAACAATTGGTGGCTTACTAAATACTTTTTTGCCCCGTATATATATATATATATATATATATGTATGTATGTATGTATGTATGTATATGTACAGTATGTATATATGTATGTATGTATAAGATAAGATAAGATAAGATAAGCCTTTATTAGTCCCACAACGGGGAAATTCCAGGATTGCAACAGCACAGGGATAGCAACACTCAGAGCAACAATCAGAAGGCAAGAAAAAAAAAACAAGCAAGCAAGAGCAGCTAATAAACATATGTACGTATTACTATAAAATATATATATATACACACACACACAGACACACAGTGCAGAGCATTGTAGCTGGATGGAATAAATATATGAATATATGAACACACAGTGCAGAGCATTGTAGCTAGATGGAATAAATATGTAAATATATAAACACCCACAGTACGGAGCATTGCAGCTAGGTGGAATAAATATGCAAGTATATAAACACACACAGTGCGGAGCAATGTAGCTAGATGGAATAACATGTAGATATATAAATATATAAACACCCACAGTACGGAGCATTGCAGCTAGACGGAACAAATATGCAAATATATAAACACACACAGTGCAGAGCATTGCCGCTAGATGGAATGAAACAGCATAACCGTCTACCCAGCTATCCTGCATGGTATGATTATGTGCCCATACACACTCTCACCCTCCATAGCGACCGGCATGCTCCTAGTTGTATGCCGGAGAGGACCACTGTGTAAGTCTATTGCATCTTCTGCATTCAAAAAACTATTAGTTTGTTACGTCTTTTTTGCTAACTCTGCGAGCAGCCCTGCTTAGGTTGTACAGTCTGACAGCCGTTGGTAGGAAGGACCTACGAAACCTCTCGGTTGTGCACCTGGGATGATGTAGTCTGCTGCTAAATGAGCTCCTCAGTGCATTCAGTATGTCCTGCATAGGGTGGAACTCGGACTCCAGCAGAGATGACAGTTTAGCCACCGTCCTTCTCTCTCCTATCTCCTCCATCGGATCAAGGCGCAGCCCCAGGACAGAGCTAGCTTTCTTAATCAGTTTGTTCAGTCTCTTCCTATCGGCTGCAGTAATGCCACTGCCCCAGCAGACCACTCCAAAAGTGATGGCTGATGCCACCACCGTGTCATAGAATGACTTCAGCAGCGCCCCTTGTACACCAAAAGACCTGAGTCTCCTCAGCAGGAACAGCCTGCGCTGTCCCTTCTTGTAGAGTGCATCAGTATTGTGTGACCAGTCTAGTTTATTGTTCAGATGAATACCCAGGTACTTATAGGATGTCACCATCTCGATGTCTGTTCCCTGTATATTTACTGGTACTGTGAGGGGCTGCCCATGCCTGCGGCAGTCCACCACCAGCTCCTTAGTTTTCCTCGCGTTGATCTGGAGGCAGTTCCGATGGCACCAGTCCACGAAGTCCTGGATAAGCCCTCTGTACTCAGCTTCATCTCCATTGGAGATGAGGCCAACGATCGCAGAGTCATCAGAGAACTTCTGTAGATGGCAGTGTGTTGTGTTGTGTGAGAAGTCCGCAGTATAAAGAGTGAACAGGAAGGGAGCCAGCACCGTTCCCTGGGGGGCCCCCGTGCTACTGATGATCGTGTCGGAAACACAGTCCCGGGTTCTCACAAACTGAGGCCGGTTCGTGAGGTAGTCCAGGATCCATGATGACAGGTGCTGGTCCACCCCTGCGCGCAGCAGCTTGTCCTTCAGGATCATCGGTTGGATGGTGTTGAAAGCACTGGAGAAGTCAAAGAACATGATCCTCACCATATTCCCGGGCTTCTCCAGGTGGGACAGAGAACGGTGAAGGAGGAAGATCACCGCATCCTCCACCCCAATGCCATGCTGGTAGGCGAACTGGAGTGGATCCATCGCTGGTTCCACCAGGGGGCGGAGGTGAGCAAGGAGCAGTCTCTCCAGGGTCTTCATCAAGTGGGACGTCAAGGCCACCGGTCTGTAGCTGTTCAGGTCTTTGGGGTGGGAAATTTTTGGTACAGGTACCACACAAGATGTTTTCCACAGCTGTGGTACCCTCCCCAGTTTCAGGCTCATGTTGAAGATATACGTCACAATCCCACACAGCTGGTCTGCACAGGACTTGAGGAGCTTTGCGCTGATGCCGTCCGGTCCCGGCGCCTTCCTCGCCTTGATCTTCCTCAGCTCCGTCCTCACCTGGGTCCTGGTCAGGGTCAGGATGGGGGGCTGTGTGTTGGGAGTGGGGGGGTGTTGGTAGAGTGGGGAGTGGGCAGCAGGACTTGATTTCTTTAGAGGCAGCAGTGGTTGTTGTGCAGTCAGGGGGGAGGGCGGTTGGTCAAATCTATTGAAAAACAGATTCAGGTTGTTCGCCCACTCCCTGCCCCCTGTGGCCTGGGGGGAGGTATTCTGGAGCCCCGAGATGGTTTTGAGGTTTCTCCAGACCCCGCTGATGTCGCTCTGTTGCAGCTTGTCCTCCATCTTCTTCCTGAAGCTGTATGTATGCTGTATGTATGTATATGTACAGTATGTATATATGTATGTATGTCTATGTATGTATATGTACAGTATGTATATATGTATGTATGTCTATGTATGTAAAAGATGAAGATTTTTAATTGAATTGTTGAAAAATACTTCCACATTTTTCTAGTACTGCATCTATATAGCATAGATTTTATTTCCATGTCTAAATAACATTACTTTCATTTCAAAATTGTAAACATTTTAAAAACTTGATACAGTGCACCTGATTTAAACAAATGTTTCTATAACAGGAACATGGAAAAAAGGATCCTGCAATCATAACTCAATTTTACTTCAGTCTTATAACTTTTTCTAGTACGTCTCAGTCAATTAAGATGTTGTAAAAATATAAAATATAATTGCAATAAAAAAGAAACTTTTAATATTCATTATATGCACAGTGAAATATTTCAAGGCTTTTTCATGTAATTTTGTTGAGTATTATTTTTAAATTAACCTCTTGCACTCCGGTGTACCGCGGGCGGGCACGTCTCTGCGTCCCAATGCGCCCTCGTGCGTCCCAGGGCGCCCTTGTGCGTCCTAGAACGCCCTGTGCGTCTCAGTGCGCACTCAGACGCACAGTGCGCCCTGTGCGTCTGAATGCGCACGGAAAAAATAAAAAAGCTGCATTGTTCAGCTTTCTTTTCACACAGCCGTGAACAGAAAGCCAAAGGAGTGTATGATTGGTTTAGATTTGATTGACCTCTAATAAGAGCCTTGAATTGGGTTTCTGAAACCTTGAAGAACCAATGACTGAAAACCTAGCAAGAAGGACCTGCCTACCAAGGGCTGCGAATACGAGCCAATTGAAGCAGAGAAGTTTGACAGTTGACATGCGTCTCCCTGCATAAAATCTCTTTTGCCTAAGCCGCTGGGTGACTGACATTGAGACCTGTGCGGAATGGTAGCATCAGCCAGTCTTTTTTGGATTATTTGTTTGGAAAAATGATTCGCCAAAACCGCAAGCGTGGAAGCGGAGATGTTTTGACCGGGTCGGGTGACCAGAAGCACGAGTCTGTTACAACCGGACCAGCTTCATGTTCGTCTGACAATGAGGAACTTAGTGCTGTTGTGGACAGGTAAGTGTTATAAGCTAAATTATTCTTTATCAATGAAAATAGTAATAAAAATCACTTTTGACCGATCGGTAATTCCAACGGTGGGTCATGGCCACAAGTTTTTTGGTGTGCCCTGTTCCTCTGTAGCAGGGCGGGGGGGGGGGGGGGTGTTATCCTCTGCATTGCAGATAGATATTTTAGCATAATTTTTATTGCACTATAGGCTATTTTTTCTTGTAAAAAAGGCCACACATTTTTTACGTGACATGTTTGTGTGTGTGTGTGTGGGGGGGGTTGTTTGTTATCCATCCATCTTCTACCGCTTTTCCGGAGGTCCGAGTCGCGGAGGCAGCAGTTCAAGCAGAGAAGCCCAGACTTCCCTCTCCCCAGCCACCTGCTCCAGCTCTCCAGAGAGGATACCAAGGCGTTCCCAGACCAGCTGGGAGACATAGTCTCTCCACCGAGTCCTGGGTCTGCCCCGGGGTCTCCTCCCAGTGGGTTGTTTGTTACCCTCTAGAAATGTAATAATGTTTTAGTATAATTTTTATTGCACTTTAGGCTATTTTTTCTTGTAAAAAAACAAAACAAAAACAAAACAGGAACTGTGATGTGTATGTGAACTCTGGGAAAATAGGAGAATAGTGAAAAATAAAAATTGAACTTTGTAAATGACTTTATTTTCACATAATAGACAAACTTCAGATGAAGACTCTGGTGAGGAGTGGGTGCCAGACGAGCACTCTGCCAGCAAGC
This sequence comes from Pholidichthys leucotaenia, assembly GCA_020510985.1. Taxonomy (NCBI): domain Eukaryota; kingdom Metazoa; phylum Chordata; class Actinopteri; order Cichliformes; family Pholidichthyidae; genus Pholidichthys; species Pholidichthys leucotaenia. Next base: position 138,778,092 of record CM035840.1, on the reverse strand, counting down.
GCAGAAGAAGGGAGCTGCAGGCGAGCTCGTCAGAAGAGGAAACCCCTACCCCAAAAAGAGGGACACCACTGGGGAGAGGAAGAGGAAGAGGAGGCGAGAGTGGTGATGGCAGCCCTCAGCCTGGGACATCGGCCGGCCCTTCATCAGCTGAGGAGAGGTGGACAGCTTCATACACCCCCATTCAGTTGTTTGAATTATTTTTCACTCCATCTGTGCTAGACCACATTGTTGAGAACACCAACCTACATGGCTCTGCACACTACAACACACCCACCAGCCCCTGGATTGACCTCACACGCTTCGACCTGCTCTCATTTTTTGGCCTGATTATTTACATGGGTATAGTCAAGTGCAAATCCTTCAGTGATTACTGGCGAGGGGGACACCTGTACAGCCTTCCTTTCCCCAAGAGTGTAATGACCAGGACAAAGTTTCTCCTGATCAGCTGGGCCCTTCACCTCAGCAGCCCAGCAGCAGAAGAGGTCAGTGAGCAGAAGAGAGGCACGGATATGCATGACCGCCTCAGCAAAATCTTGACACATTTTCTAGGAATCAGTATGATGATGAGCAGGATTAGAAAATTATATTTGATTGAGAGGGTATTGCTGTCAACTTGTAAAATATCCCGTCGCCAAGTGCTTGCTCACAGGGGATCGCCTGATTGCTGGGGTCTTTCTGCAGCTGTGGGGGTTATGAGATGACTGTTGTTGTGAAATGGCGCTATATAAATAAAGTTGAATTGAATTGAATTTGTTGTTTGTAAATAGTATGTTTTGTATATTGACATTTTTGTTCAGTAAAGCATGTTTAGAATTGAAACTTCATTTTCTCTGCGTCATTACTACTGACAGTGTTTCTGGATAGCTAACAAGATAGCCCCGAGTGTCTCCTTTCATTAGAGCCCAAGATGAAGCTTCTATGTTGAAGCATTCAAAAGTTCTAGACGTTTTTCCAAACTGTGCCAAATGCACAGTTTGGCACAGTTCGAAAACGCCTGGGAACAACCTGAGAAAAAAGCTGTGTAATATATTCATTTTTTTGTGTTATTGTTACCAAATTTGGACCTCAGCTTGATAACACTTGGTTCTACATTTCTGTTGCATTTTCCAGCCGGATCTGACAGCTGTGTGTTATTTGCAAGCATTTGTATCCAAAAAACACCCAGGCAAAATTTATTTTCTTCAAGTTCAGTATGTTTAGATGACTGTTACTCAGTGGCAGGAGCACTTAGAGAGATTATGACTGTTTTGCCAAAAAATTCAAAGTGTTTTCTTTTAAATGAGATCAGCCCCATGAAGATGCTGCAAAGGGTTGAAGAACAGCTTTTGATTTACTTTGGGTATGTTATTTTTTGACGTTTTTAGGGAAATTGACCAGAGTGCAAGGGGTTAAAACATGTATTCTGATGAACTGAGATGTGCTAGTGGTATATCACTTCCTTATATAGAAGTAGTAAACTTGCCAATGGCAATATGAAGATGATGGCCAAAACATGAGTCTCGTCCATTCATTCAGTTTTATAGCTTTCACAACGTTTGCCCCACTATCAGTCGTTACACACACCTGCTTCTTTTCATTGAGGCGCCAAGACTGGAGGAAGTCTTTGAGTCTGTTTGCTATATTTTCTCCTGTATGTACCTCAGGGAAGTAACTCCTTTCAAGACAGGCTTTGGACAGCTTCCATTTGTTGTTAATGTAGTGTACAGTCATACTTAAATAGGGCTCTGTAGTTTTACTTGACCATAAGTCCGTGGTTGATGAGTAGTATTCAGCAGAAGTCAGTAACTACTAGCTCGTCACAGTGTTTTTCGTACATGTCTGGAGGTGAGGTCTTGGAAAAATACTTTCTTGTAGGCAAGCGGTATCTTGGGTCTAGCACATGTACTGTATTAGGTGCCTGAAGCCCTCCCTCTCCACAGTCTGAATTGGCATCATATCTTTAGCGACACAAAAAGTGACAGTTTCAGTAATGTCTTTCCAGCGTTTGCTTGTTTTTTTCGTAAGGTATGTAACGGGATAATGTCTCAGAAATGCCATGCTGAACCAGTATACCAGGTTTACTTGTATTAGAAGTCACCCTTGCTGAGGTCTCCTCTCGGGTTTTTTTGACTCTCTTCATATTGAATCACGTGTTTATTCTTCAGATGGCTGAATAAGTATGATGTACTTCGACCTTTGGTCGTCACAGGCTGATGGCAAGTCTTACATATGACTGTTGTTTGACCCACATCCTCTCTTTTGAAACCGAAATATTTCCGCACAACTGAAGAGGATCCTCATTTAGGTATTAATGCCACGGGAGGAGGGGGGCTGCCACTGTCTTCGGTCGCCATATTTTTATATTGTGCAGTGATGTACTTGTGTTGGTGACATAAAAGTGTGACGTTATCACGCAAATATCGTGATATTCATTTTTACACCGGTATTAGAATTTATACTGGTATTATTGTGAACGATACGATATGGCACACCCCTAAGCAGCACCTTCCCCGCACCATGTTTGTTTTGCTGTCACGCGTAACTTCAGTTGGCAGCATTGTGGCATCGTCAGGCAGCAGACCCCAAATATCGCAAAATTCGTTTTTACACCGATATCAAAATTCATACCTGTATTATCATGAACGATTCAATATGACACACCCCTAGGGATCTGACAGTGTGCTCCAGACTTTCTTTTCCTCTGTGATATAAATATTAAACTTCTAATGAAAAATGGAAGCATTCCTACCCACTGTTTTTGACCTTTCTATGTTTTGGGTTTGCTGTGGCTGTGCAGGCTGGGTAATGCGTCTGCTTTCCTGTCGACCCTGAAGCTGTCTGCCACACAGCCATATTTCATGCACAGACATTGAATGTAATCTATGGTCCGTATAGTATGACAACAAGGCACAGCAAACTGATTTGAAGACCCAGACTTAAATGATTTTTTTTTTTTTTTTTTTTTTTTTTTTGGCCAGTGTTGTGTACTGTGGCCATACATATGAACATATCAGTGTGCTGTGACAAAGACTGTCTGGGTGGTCAACAACTTTCATGTTTAAGAGTCTGCTTTTTTTGTTCCATCAAAATTAATTATGTTGTTAATCTAAATTAATAACTGTCATTAAATATTGGTGAATTTATCAAAAAGTCATTAAATGTATGAATTCCATTATGTTCATTTAATTACAAAAATAAGCTGCAAACTAGAATACATATTAAAATTATAAAACTACAGAGAGAGTGCCTGCCTCTATCTGTAGAGTGAGGTGTTAGCTCCAGAGTTTTGATTCTGCGTGCGTGCGTGCATGCATTCAGATACTCGCCTCCCATATACAGTATGCTGAATTTAAAGAAAATAAGTGTGTCCTATGCACATTTATTTTGTGCATATTATTTCGGTTGGCATATGTGGGTATGTAGAATATGGCTTTAATCCAAATAAAAATCTGGTGGAGGTATGCATGAAAATGTTGGAGTGCGTGTTCTGAGCCCAATAAATTTTTGTTTTAGCCATAGTAGCTGATTATTTATGAACTTTTTTTAAATTGACCTGATTTTACAGATATATTTTGAGTTGAAGGTAAGAATGCACAAGAGTGTTACACATAAGATGTCTTGGATTGCATTAGTTTACTTTATTGCATAATGAATTGGCCCCAAGGTGAGATCTGATCTGAGGGAGGAAATATGGGACTGCTCAAAGTGTGTCATACTGGTGTAGTACTGAAGTCCTTCCATCCAACCCATGACGCATCCTGGGTCACAGTGTCTTTGCACAGTTTGGAGATAAATGTTTTGTACATTTAAGTGAAAAAAATGAATTAAAAATGGTTGCTGTTTTGAGTATGTTATTGCCATCTTAGAGGATTCCAAATGTGATTTTTCTTCTCTTTTTTACACTTTTTTTCTTCTAGTAGCAGTGTGTGTTTGGCCCCATCTTCTCAGGACTCTCCCTTCCTTTTTTGTTTAGTGCCTCCAGTATTGTCTGCTTGGGAATTTTTTTTCAGTTCACTTCTTTTTTAGGTTAGGCTTACTCAAGTGTTATGGCTTCCTCTTTTGCTCAGCAGCAAGATTTAAAAGCAAAGGTTCCTGCTGTTAAGATGGTGGTATACATGTTGCTCTTCCATTATATCACTATCCAGTGTCCAAAGATCAGTATCAAGTTCGACAGAATGTAGATTAATGGTTACTTTTTAAAACTGGTTTAAAGTTCAAAAGTTCCTATTTGCTAAATGCAAAAATGCTTGTGCTACATTATATGTGTAAGATTACATACAAAAGGACCAATATTAGGACCAGTTTTTCTACCTTAACATTGTAAAGGGCATCCTTGAGTAGCTACAGTAGCAAACTAGTAGCACTTAATAGGCTGGCAATTAAATTGGGTGTCTGTTTTATGTATTTGGTTTGAGAATGCACGGTTTTCTCAAAAGAAACATTTAAGCACTTTGATGAGAAAATAAGTGGAAAAAGTAAGCTCAGAATTGGTAAGAGAAAATGTTTATATCTAGAAACATAGTTTATGCCAGTTACATCCTGTCACAATTGGAGTTGAACATAAAATTGAAATCATCAGTAGCCCAAGTATGTCATGGACTTTGTTCATATTTCTGCTGTAGTGCTTCCAGGCTTCCTGGATTTTCATCCTTCTAGGGTGTGTATTTGTTTAGTGTAAGAGTTGTATTGCTCCATGAATATGATGGCTTTACTGTCTACATTTGCGTCACAATTAGTAAGATGTGTTGACAAATATAGGTTTTTGTGCAATAATAAATTCCATTTATATAGCACTTCGCACATGATGATGTGGCAGATTACAAAGTGCTTTACAGGCAATATTCACTTGTTTTTTTGGCTTTTATATAAAGTGGGCAGATCTGTTATAGATACATACAGTCGTGTGAAAAAAATTAAGACACCCTGTATAAGCCTGTGATTTTTTTTAACATATCTGGACATATGGATATTTAATATCAATGTTAAAAATACTGCAAGACTCATGTAATACAATTAAAGAATTAAAAATGAATTACACTTTTTTCAAATTTTCTGTAAAATGTAATTCTAAACAAATAATGGGGAATAAATTAGGACCCCCCATCTTTTTTAGGATACCCCCAGATTCATTTCCACTTTAAATGGCTAAAATAAACGTTAACAAATGCAAATAAAAACAAAAAACAAGGTTAGCCATAGATATGTGAACATTTCTTAATAAAGAACTGGTGTCCTCTAATTTTTTCACATGACTGTAGATATGTTTTAGATACAGAGATCTGTTTGAAGTCCACTTAGATCTGGGGCCTAGTAGGGAGGGACTTTGACGTGGTGGTGTGACCAGGAGGAGCATGACTGGAAGAAACTCTCTTTGTGCAGTGCAAGTTAAACTGAAACCGTATTCTGACTTTTGCATCTCTGCAGGTGAGACAAGTTGTTTCAACAAAGACTTCTGGATGCTGTGTCTCCCGTGGCTCAGGTGAAAGGTAAGCCGAGCTTTCACTAAGTGGCCTACTGTTAAATTTCTTAATAATGGATAAACTTTCTTTAGTTGTGTAGCTATTCTAGCTTCAATTAAACAAATTGTTTGCATGTGTAATCCACGTCACTACTATTTGCAGGGTTATAATTCCTTGAGTATTTAAATTGTGTTGTTGAATTTGTGAATTGATTGTCTCCCTGCAGTCAGTCTACTTTTTGACTCAAATACAGGGACGTTTTTACAGAGTGTTGCCAGGAGGGATGACTTCTTTCTAGGCAGAAGTAGAACATGTCTCTTAAGCTATAAACTTTGCGTTTATACCAGATTTGGTTTATGGCATTTAAATAACACATTGAAATGCCCTCTTTCTACAGCTGTATGATCACTGTGTTAGTGACTGTTGATTGTGTTCATTTTTGTGACAGCATCAGCAGCTTACAGGGTGTGTCAGATTCATTTGGTTCAAAGGGAGTGAATGCTTGCGGTTGAGAGGAGCAGTTAGCTACAGAATGATATTTTAGAGCGATAAAGCCAAACACAGGCACTTTGATTGAAGAACATGATGATGTTTTATATGGGGGTAGGGAAAACATAGCTACAACTTACTGTTTCTTTTTTCAGCCTACCATAAATTTTTGTCTGTTCAAGAAGAATAAGGGTTCCAGTGTTGTTTTTATTATATGTTTATGTTGCCATGATTGTGGTGCTCAGCTGTTTGGTACATCTGTTCATTGAGTATAACGATGGAATCATATAATCATCAATAAATTCAGACTCATCAGTGAGAATTTTTTTTTACTGTGGTGAAAATGTTTGGGTTTAATTTTCAGAAATTGTGACTATGTCTGTCATACACCTTCTTTCCAAACAATATCTCACACACACTGAAATTTCAGTGGATGTTAGCTCTCTAGCTAACCTCTAGCCGATTATATTATCATTTCAGTAAAGTTATGTAATATCACAGCATTTATTTTCAACAAGTCATAGCAAGATCTTGTATTGATGATGACAAGGTTGATAATAAAGATGATGGCCCACCACTACTTTTCCAGGTTTTGATAATATATTGTACACTTCTTGTCCTAATTGACATTTGCTTAATGATTTCACTGTTGTAGTAAGCTGTTCTGTGGTAATTGTAAAGGAAACACTCAGCTTTAATCCATTATGGAAGCACTTGGGTTCAGCCATGCACAAGATGGTTATCTTTTCATAGGTTTACACCAGGGTTTCTGCTGGTAATATCTCTTTGTGGCAGACTGCCACGCCAAAAATGGAGCTGCCACTCTAAGAAAAAAGTATATAATTTAAAAAAAATAGCAGCACAAATGCCAATTTAAAAAACGAGAAAAGAGCCACGTGCGGCACGAGGGCCACAGGTTGGCCACCCCTGACATACTGTATAAGTAAATAAATGAAGGATTGTCACTCTGCAAGTATATACACTACCATTCAAAAGTTTGGGGTCACCCAAACAATTATTTTGTGTTTTCCATGAAAAGTCACACTTATTTACCACCATGAGTTGTAAAATGAATAGAAAATATAGTCAAGACATTGACAAGGTTAGAAATAATGATTTGTATTTGAAATAATAATTTTTTCCTTCAAACTTTGCTTTCGTCAAAGAATCCTCCATTTGCAGCAATTACAGCATTGCAGACCTAACATGATTGCACAAGGGTTTTCTAATCATCCATTAGCCTTCTGACGCAATGAGCAAACACATTGTACCATTAGAACACTGGAGTGATAGTTGCTGGAAATGGGCCTCTATACACCTATGTAGATATTGCACCAAAAACCAGACATTTGCAGCTAGAATAGTCATTTACCACATTAGCAATGTATAGAGTGTATTTCTGATTAGTTTAAAGTTATCGTCATTGAAAAACAGTGCTTTTCTTTTAAAAATAAGGAAATTTCTAAGTGACCCCAAACTTTTGAACGGTAGTGTATGCGAACAGCACAAGTCAAGACAGTCACAGTATCAGGGAGGTCAGAGTATTGAGTTCGAGAGTGTCCCGCTCTTGTGACACTTCAGCCAGCAGTCTAGTGTATCTAGCCTCGTTGTCTGCAAGACAAAAGCGAATCTGTGTACTCGCTCCCCTGATGTCAGAGTGACGCAGGAGCATACTTTCAGCAGAGAAAAAAACCAGAAGAGGTATGTAAGCAGTGGAGGTAGTGATGGGCAAATGATACCAAGGCTTTGGAGCTTGTCTCACCTCTTTCTGAAGCAGAGGGATTCACTGTGTCAGAGCGTGTATCGAAACACCAATGGTACTTCACGCTTCGGCTCAAAGCGTCTTGTTGTTTGTATAGTCTTAGTCCAGGTTTTAAATAAAAGTTTTTTAAATAAACCTGAACCAATATTTTACCTTTCTTATACAGGATTTACACTGACTCCAGATGCAGTCTGTTATGGATGCAGTGTGGATGGAGCCTTGTGTCCATCCCTACCAGCACCTTTGTGTTTTGAAGTGGCATGGATAAGAACAAGGTTCGAAATACAAGATTGCACGATAATTATATAAAATAACGCGAGATCTCAAGAAAGACCCAAGCGAGACCGAGGAGAACCGATGGCGATTACGTGATGACAGCAAGGAAGCGCAATGTGCTGGTTCTGCACCTGGGTTTTTGTGCTCTAAATAATACGTAAGTAGCCCGCAAATTTTAATTCTATGAAGTGTTTGTATGTTATGTCAAAGTTTTTATCTTCTCTGACACAGTGGCGGAGGACTAGACCTCAGAAAATAAAGGACAATCCTTAAATTGTTCTTAATGAACAAACAGCTATTGGATACCTTGAGATACCGTAGCATTTCCTTGGGGATTGGATCCGGCATCCGTCAAAAATAGACTTGTTGTGTTGCATTACTGGAGTGGTGGCCTAGTTGGTAGAGCATCCACCCCACAACTGGGAGGCCGGGGTTCAAATCCTGGCCGGGTCATACCAAAGACCTGGTAAAAATGGTACTTTCCACCTTCTAGCTTGGTGCTGAGCATAATAGAACGGAGAAAGGAAAGTTAACACACAGAGCTACCAGAAGACTGACCCCCCCCACACACACACACTGTAGCTATCACTACTTACAGTAGCTGTGTGGCCTAGGGTCATGAAATGGAGATAGGCACCGCCCTACGCCATTGGCATGGGAATAACTTAACTGTGTTGCATTAGCAATCCAAATCCAACGAGCCCGATTTGTTTCACAATGGTTCGGACCTGGTGGGGATTCGAATATTGACGAGAATGGAAACTATATGCTGTGGAGTCCGGACTGCAGCCGTAATGGACCGGATCCTGAGTCAGTGTAAATCCAGGGTTATTCTGTTATTTATAGCAGTGACAAAAAAAACTGAAAGCTGTCCGTTATTTTGACAGATTTTTCCACCGTTATTAAATAGCTGCACACAGTCTCCTGATTATGCGTCCATTGGTATCACATTTTATAACTATTTCACCCCTTATTCACTGTCATTGTTTTAACAGGATGATTTAAAACCAAACTGTAACAGAAACAGGAGTTATTTGATCACATCCACTGAACTCAGGGCAGTCTATTTTTTCCCTCTGAGTTTAAATGAGTTTAGAGCAGGGCTGCGGTTTTCCTTTGCACCAGCAGGCAGAGCTCTTGTGTCCCCAATGTCACATGGATCTGAGTTACGTACGTTGAACAAAAAATAAATGCATACTCTGTGTGCAGGGTGCCCGCGATGTCTAAAAAAGTCTAAAATTACACATTTTCAATTTTAGGCCTAAAAAAGTCTAAAATACAGGGATATTTTGCACTGTGAGTCTAAAATTGAGTTTGAGTAATTTAAGACCTACGTTTCAATGCAAAATATCGATAAAGGATTAATGTTTTTTTTAAAGTATTGTTCTTATGTCTTTTCCACACAGCCATTACGAGCTCAGATCCATTACGAGCCATTACAAGCTCAGATCACACGAGACGGCACGCTGAATTTAAGCATTTATTTATTTATTTTCTACTCGTTTCAGTTCTGCATTTAATATGAACCCTGAGTTTGAAATAAACGTTTGAATTTAAATTTGAATATCCCGGAAGCCGCTGCACATCCGGGTACTCCAGGCTCAGCCAATATTGATCCAGATCGCATAGTTTTAGAATCATCGGCCATTACGAGCTCAGATCACACGAGACGGCACGCTGAATTTAAGCATTTATTTATTTATTTTCTACTCGTTTCAGTTCTGCATTTAATATGAACCCTGAGTTTGAAATAAACGTTTGAATTTGAATATCCCAAAAGCCGCTGCACATCCGGGTATCCAGGCTCAGCCAATATTGAGCACCAGAAGTCGCATTAATGGTAAGAAATACTCATCATTGATTAGCAACAGCATAACAATGTTATTAAAAAGAATTCAGAGACTTATTGTACTTTAAAAGTGTTGAAATTACATAAAATGCACACATTTACTTGTATTTTTAGTTTTAAACATATTGTATGGCTCTCACGGAATTACATTTAAAAATATGTGGTGTTCATGGCTCTCTCAGCCAAAAAGGTTCCCGACCCCTGTTCTACATGAAATGTTGCTGTTAGTGGAATGCACAATAAAACTACAGATGTGAAACGGAAATGTACTGTCGTCACAGGATGCTGGAGCAAGCATTTTGGCTCTGGTCTGAATGAGCTGTGTGCGCGAGCAAGGTGGGAATAGTTGTGAAGTAACGTGCGAATGGCAGGAGAGAAAGCTAGCAGGACAAAACTAAAAAGATGGGCAAATGTAAATTTAATGACAGCTGGCTCTCAAGAGATGACTTTGCAGACTGGCTCAAACGCGTTCCCAACGACGACACTGAGGCGTACTGCACGTTGTGCAAAAGAACACTTAAAATCGGGACCCTGGGCGTCAGGGCACTGGAGTCACACATCAAAGCTAGCAAACACCAGGAATCAGCAAATGCAGCACGCAACTCTCATGGAATTGCTCAGTTCTGTTCGGTTGCAAGCAGCTCGTCAAGAAATAATACAAATGATATTCGCGATCTAATGGGCTCGACTGAAACGATGAAGGCAGAAGTTCTGTGGGCGCTTAACACCGTGGCTAAACACCAGTCATACAGAGCTAATGACGACATCGGGGAACTGTTTCAAGCAATGTTTCCCGACTCGACAGTAGCCAAAACATTCCAATGCGGGAGAGACAAGAACGCCTATATCATCCGATTTGGAGTAGCAGAGTTCGTCAAGAAAGATTGTATCTCAAAGGTTTGCACACAGGCTTGTTTGCGACTACGTTGCAATACATGGGGGCGTTACCAGGGTTCCACTTACACCTGACTTAATGAAATCTGTCATGGCTGCCAGGTCACGGTACCGTGTGCATTTGGACGAAGAGAGGAAGAGGAAGTAGGCAGAGACACAAGGGAAGAAAAGGGCACACGCGGAGGAGCAGTTACAAGACCTGAAAGTCAAGAGGGACAGTCTGCATACAGTCATTGAGAGCCTGGGCAAAGATGCAGATGAGTTGGCAGAGCAAGCAGAGGGCAAGGCTGGGAGCAAAATGGCACAGCTCCTCTCAAAATCAAATGCTCTGAGGAGGGCTGCTAAAGACAAACTCTCCCAGCTTAAGGTTCTGGAGGACGAAATTGCCACCAAATGTGCAGAGCTTAGAAGCATGTAAAACTAGAAAAGCACTCGGAGAGCGCAGACCTCCGCCAAGCGCCACAGTTCCCCCCCATACAGTGTTTGTGTGTACGTTTTCAGATTCCTTGACCATGAAAACATATGACTAGCAATTGGATTGACAATGATAGGATTTGTGGTTCAGTAGTAAAAGCATTACCTCCTTGGCGGAGGTAATAAACTGAAGTGTTGGTGTTGTGTCCATCTCCTCCATCTGCAAACTCCCAGGCTGCGGCCATTGCAATTCATCGCACAACCGCGTACAACCCACAGGCCAATGGGTTATGCGAGCGTTTTCATAGAGCACTGAAAGCAGCACTCAGGGGTTCACTGACGGATCCAAATTGGGTAGACAGGTTGCCGTGGGTTTTATATTGGGATTGCGCTCCGTGGCAAAAGAGGATTTGGAAGCTTCCCCGGCAGAGAGCTCGTGTTTGCACAGCCCCTATGGCTGCCCGGGGAATTTCTGCCAAATAATCCCATGCCGGACAGCTGCCCGTCTCAGCTTTTGCAGCGTAACGCAAACACAGGCACGCTGCCGGGCCCAGCCCACCACTGTTTTCCACGTGCTTTTGTGCCTAAAACTTTGAAGAAGGCGGAGTTCGTGTTCGTCAGACACGACGAGCAGCGCCCTCCAATGCGCCTGCAGACATGTTGAAAATGGCCGTATGTCACAATGTTAAAGAATCCTTTAAAAAATTCCTGTATCCAGACGGTGATGCGGATCATCCCCAAAATTTAATCAGTTCTTCCTTGTACCATTTCCAACAACGCCTGAAAGTTTCATCGAAATCCGTCCAAAACTTTTTGAGTTATCTTGCTAACCAACAGACAGACAAACAGACAAACGCTGGCAAAAACATTACCTCCTTCGGCCTGCAGCCTGGCGGAGGTAACAAGGAGATAAGAGAGAAGGGTCATATTAAAAAGTTAAAAACTAGTCAAAGAGGTTAAAAACTCAAAAGTCTAAAACCCAATACAAGATTTAGATCCCAAATAAAAAACCTGCAAAAATAAGTAAATATAAAATACAATTAATAAATAGGTAACTAAATTATGTGCAATATATTGTTACATCTTGTTCAAGTCTTTAACAGCAGCAGGAACAAAGCTGTTTTTGTAGCGCTGGGTTTTACTTTTTGGGACAGCAAACCTCCGTCTGGAGGGAAGTGGCAGTGCAAAGGGTGAGAGTCATCATTTAAAATGGAGGTAGCCATCCTCTGTACCTGTCTGGTGTACAGGGATGTCAGGCTCAGCTGTGACTCACCAAGCAAACGACTGGACCATCTAACTACCTGATCCAAGGATTTCCTCTATTTCAGTTTTATCTGACCAAACCATGACACTAAAGAAAAGGATAAAACAGATTCAAGTAGAAAAGCACTCGGAGAGCGCAGACCTCCGCCAAGCGCCACAGTTCCCCCCATACATTGTTTGTGTGTACGTTTTCAGATTCCTTGAGCATGTAAACATATGACTAGCAATTGGATTCACAATGATTATTTGTTTATTTGACAGGGACAGTGCAATAAACACACAATTAATCAATGACAATCAATCTGATAGTGATAGGATTAGTGGTTCAGTAGTAAAAGCATTGCCTCCTTGGCGGAGGTAATAAACTGAAGTGTTGCTGTTGTGTCCATCTCCTCCACTGACGGATGCAAATTGGGTAGACAGTTTGCCGTGGGTTTTATATCATTTTGGGGTTGCGCTCTGCGGCAAACGAGAATTTAGAAGCTTTGCCGGCAGAGAGCTCGTTTTTGCGCAGCGCCTATGGCTGGCCGGTGAATTTCTGCCAAATGCGCAGTGCCTATGGCTGGCCGGGGAATTTCTGCCAAAGAATCCGTCGGCGGACAGCTGCCCGTGTGAGGTTTTGCAGTTGCGCGCAAACACAGGCACGCTGGCGGGCCCAGGCCAGCAGTGTTTTCCGCGTGCTTTTGTGCCTAAAACGTTGAAGAACGCGGAGTTTGTGTTGCAGACACGACGACCAGCGCCCTCCATTGCGCCTGCGCACATGTTGAAAATGGCTGTATGTCACAGTGTTGAAAAATGCTTTAAAAAATTCCTGTATCCAGACGGTGAACCGGATCACCCCCAAAATTTAATCAGTTCTTCCTTGTACCATTTCCAACAACACCTGAAAGTTTCATGGAAATCCGTCCAAGACTTTTTGAGTTATTTTGCTAACCAACAGACAAACAGACAGACAGACAGACAGACAGACACACAGACAAACCCCGGCAAAAACATAACCTCCTCCTGGCCTTTTCGGCCTGGCGGAGGTAATAATGAAAACTAGAAAAGCACTCGGAGAGCGCAGACCTCCGCCAAGCGGCACAGTTCCCCCCATACAGTGTTTGTGTGTACGTTTTCAGATTCCCTGAGCATGAAAAGATATGAGTAGCAATTGGATTCACAATGATTATTTGTTTATTTGACATGGACAGTGCAATAAACAGACAATTAATGAATGACAATCAATGTGATAGTGATAGGATTAGTGGTTCAGTAGTGTAAAACGGGGCTATAAGGGACGGCGGGTTAATAAGGGACACTTTTCTGGGAAATGTTTTAAATGTAATTCTGCTTTTTTTATTTTGAGCAGGACGCTGAGTTGTGTTGTTATTGTCAAATATCCATGAATCCTTCATCAAATCTAGGCGGAAGCAAAATTAAAAAAGCAGAATTACATTTAGAAAAGTGTCCCATATTACCCCGCCGTCCCTTATAGCCCCGTTTTACGGTTGTAAAAGCATTGCCTTCTTGGCGGAGGTAATAAACTGAAGTGTTGGTGTGTCCATCTCCTCCACTGACGGATGCAGATTGGTTAGACAGGTTGCCGTGGGTTTTATATTATATTGGGGTTGCGCTCCGCGGCAAAACAGAATTTAGAATCTTTCCCGGCAGAGAGGTTGTTTTTACGCAGCGCCTATAGCTGGGCGGGGAATTTGTGGCAAATAATCGGGCGGCGGACAGGTGGCCGTGTCAGGTTTTGCAGCGTGGCGCAAAAACAGGCACGGTGGCGGGCCCAGGCCAGCAGTGTTTTCCGTGTGCTTTTGTGCCTAAAACGTTGAAGAACGCGGAGTTTGTGTTGGTCAGACACGACGACCAGCACAATGTGCGCAGCGCCTATGGTTGGCACAGGCACGCTGGGGGGCCCAGGCCACCAGTGTTTTCCGCATGCTTTTGTGGCTAAAACGTTGAAGAAGGCGGAGTTTGTGTTGGTCAGACACGACGCCCAGCGCCCTCCATTGCGCCTGCGCACATGTTGAAAATGGCCGTATGTCAGAGTGTGGAAAAATGCTTTAAAAAATTCCTGTATGCAGACGGTGATGCGGATCATCCCCAAAATTTAATCAGTTCTTCCTTGTACCATTTCCAACAACGCCTGAAAGTTTCATTGAAATCCGTCCAAAAGTTTTTGAGTTATCTTGCTAACCAACAGACAGACAGACAAACAGACAAACACACAGACAAACCCCGGCAAAAACATTACCTCCTCCTGGCCTTTCGGCCTGGCGGAGGTAATAATAGGTGTATATATGTTCGTTTCATTGACAATAAACATCAATTGACCGCAATCTGGGTTTGTTCTTTCTTTTTTTAATACTTCGTGAAGGTTGTAAATTTAATCCATGATGGTCTAAAAAAGGTCTAAAAAAGTCTAAAATTTCACTTGTTAAAACCTGCAGACACCCTGTGTGTGCCCATGCTGTATATTCACAGTTAAAACTGAAAATGCAAATGACTATAAAAGCTACTCAGTGTTTAATCATATAATAATTAAAATGAGTGATAAAAGTAGATCATGACCTAGTTTTTTTTAAACGCTCTCCATCAAAATGATCGGCAAAGATAAATTCCTGATGGTAATTAAGCAAAAAGCCTGGAACAAAAGGAAATGCAAGGCTTAGCTTGCTTTTGGATTCATTGTGGATGTGGAGAGGGCAGAGAAAGATCTCTCTCTCTCTCTATTTCCAGGTGCCGAGGGAGGAGGGCCGAAATAGGGAACTCCGTGTTTTGTTTGGACTTTTTTTCTGTTTTTTTTTACTGGCCGCATATTCAGCTTTTGTTTTTTTGGCTGGAGGATGGCGACCTTTGAGATGCCACCTCCGTCTATCCGGGAGGGAGTGAGGATCGTTCCCCCGGACAGCAGCGTTACTGTGGAGGAGGTCGTTCTTGCGGTGGCTGAGAAGGTGGGATATGATGCGATCTGCTTTGCGTCCCGAATGAATAAAGCTGTAGTTGTGTTTCTGGCTGGGGAGGAGTGTGTCCACAGTCTGGTTGGAAGCGGTGTTGTTATCGGGGATACGTATGTACAGGTGTCCCCCTTATCTGTCCCATCAACGCGTATCACCATCTCAGGTGCTCCTCCTTTCATCACCAACGAGCAGTTGGCCACGGAGCTCCGCAGGTTTGGGAAGTTTGCAGGCCCGTTTAGAACTGTGGGTTTGGGATGTAGGGATGCCAACTTGAAACATGTAAAATCACTCAGGCGACAGGTGTTCATGTTTTTGGACTCGCCCACCCAAACACTAGAAGTGTCCTTCCAGGTCAAACATGGGGACGGGTCCTACATGGTGTATGCGAGCTCAGGACAGATGAAGTGTTTTGAATGTGGAGACGTGGGCCACAAACGCTTCGCTTGTCCGCACAAGCAGCGGGCAGGAGGCTCTGATGGTGCCGTAGCTGACGCCGGCGGTGCGGCCTCTTCTCACGCCGCTACTGCAGACGCCGTTGCGGGGCCTTCCGCCGGTCCTGCTCCGGAACCTGCTGCTGTTGCGGGGCCTTCCGCCGATCCTGCTCTGGAACCTGCTGCTGTGTCTGTGGACAGCCCAGCTGTGGCGCCCGCAGCCCAGCTTACGGTTGGGAGTGTCGCTGGCGATGACGCCCAAACTGTCACTGATGGTGCGTCACAATCTAGCTGTAAGAAAGAGCTTGTGACATCAGCGGCTGTGGTTCCGGTGGCTGCTACCGTTTCAGAGCAGCCACCGGAACAACGCCAGTCAGCTGTTGTAGGTGCCGTTCAGGAAAATGTGGCTCGTGATGAATCAGCTGGGACAGCTGAATCCAACAGTCAGCCACGTTGTGCTGACGAGGAAATGGATTCTGAATCTGATACTGTGTCTAGTGGGGCAGCATGCAGTAGAAACACGAGTTTGTATTCACTGGAAGAAATAAATGTTTTTCTGGATGAAACCTATAACAGAGCCATTAAAGTCATCGATTACTTCAGTGACACTGACAAATTCATTAGGTTTGTTAATGTGCTAAAAAGGCAGGTTGGTCTTGACCTCCTGGATGAAAGAAAACATTTTTGCCTTAAAAAGCACTTAACAGCCCTGCGTAAATCAGCTGGAGGACAAAAGGTCAAGCGCGCCCGACAGATGGAATAACTTACATGGGCACAGCACGGTGTTCCTTATATCTATCTCTCTATGCAAACCATAAAATTAGGATCCTTAAATATCAATGGTGGGAGGGCCAATAAGTCATATGAGGGGATTAATTAGTGACCTGTTCAGACAAAAAAATCTTGACATTTTGTTTTTGCAAGAAATGCATACCACTCCAGCTGATGAAGTGGACTGGGGCCTGTGGTGGAAGGGCCCTTTTTCACTCATTCATGGTACAAACTTTAGTGCAGGAGTAGCCATTTTGTTTGGGGAATCTGCAAATGCAACAGTTTTATCTGTGGTGGAGGTAGTGAAGGGCAGGCTGCTCCTTGTTAAGGCCGAAATAGGGAATTCCGTGTTTTGTTTGCTCAACGTTTATGCTCCAAATCACAGTTTTGAAAGGGTTGCCTTTTTCAATACACTGACAAATGAATTGCAGAGCTATCACCAAGACCAGCTTATTGTTGCTGGTGATTTCAACTGTACCTTGGACTTCACTCTGGATCGCACTAATGCAGAACCTCATCTGCAGTCTTCTCAAGTTTTAAAAAAGTATCACTGTACAGTTCGACCTATTGGATACATGGAGAGTTAAACATGCAAACACTAGACAGTATACCTGGGTCAGAGTCACAGATGATATGGTCAGTGCTGCTTGATTAGACAGAATATATGTTTCTCGAACCTTTGGCCCCGGAATCCTCCACAGTAATGTACTGTAAGTCCTGTCGGGTTTACAGATCATCATCTGGCCTCTGTGGTGTTAATTAGCTCACCAGGGGAAAGGAATAAATCTTATTGGCATTTCAGTAACAAGCTCCTTCAGGACACGACCTTTTGTCAATATTTTGGGTGCTTCTGGGAACGCTGGAGGACCACGAAGCCTCGTTTTAGTTCCCTGGAACAGTGGTGGAAGGTTGGCAAGGTGCAAATTCACATTTTTTGTCAACAGTATACTGCGAACTCGACTGCCATCATCAAAACCAAAGTCGGTGAACTTGAGAACACTGTCAAGAGGCTGGAGGACAGTTTGGTTAGGGAGCAGGATTCTACCGCAGCTCCTTTGTTGCAGGAGAAGAGATCAGCCCTGAGCTCTTTCCTGCAGGAAAGAGTGAAGGGGGCACTCGTTAGATCACGGTTTACTCGCCTGCAGGACATGGATGCCCCAACATCTTTTTCTTCAATCTGGAGAAGTCTGCTGCAAAAAAGAAGTTGATGACTTGCTTAAAACTCCCAGATGGTCAAATGACTACAAATCCATCTGAGATGCGGTGCCATGCAGTGGATTTTTACGGGGCCCTGTTTGGTGCAGAACCATGTTGCATAGAATCTCAAGACCAACTCCTTGAAGGTCTTCCCATGCTCAGCCCAGAGGACAGGGCTGCTCTGGACTGTGAACTGACTTTGGAAGAGTTAACTGTAGCAGTTAATCAAATGGCTCTGGGACGTGCACCTGGACTTGACTGTCTTTCTTCTGACTTTTTTTAAGCATTTTTGGGATATTATTGGATCAGACTTTTATGACGTTCTAATTGCCTGTTACAGAAATGGAACTTTACCTGTCTCCTGCCGGCGTGCAGTACTATCTCTGCTGCCTAAGGAAGGGGACTTGGCCTTGCTTAAAAACTGGAGGCCTGAGGCTCTTCTTTGCACGGACTACAAGGTGCTTTCTAAAGCCCTGTCAAATAGACTGAAAAATGTATTGGGTTTCATCATAGATAGAGATCAAACATATTGTATTCCTGACCAAACCATTATGGACAATATTTTTCTCGTATGTGACGTTCTTCATCTCAGTAAATGTTATGATTTAGAGTTCGGTATTATATCTTTGGACCAAGAAAAGGCTTTTGACAGGGTTGACCATTCTTATTTGTTTTCCACACTGAAGGGGTTTGGTTTTGGCAATATGTTTTTGAGGTGGGTCAATCTGCTATATACTGGAGCTGAGTGTTTGGTAAAGATGGGGGCAGGGCTGAGTCGGCCAATCCCTGTACGTCGGGGAATAAGGCAGGGTTGTCCAATCTCAGGTCAACTGTATAGCTTGGCTATTGAGCCTTTGCTGTGCAGGTTGCGCACTCAGCTGGGTGGTTTGATTCTGCCGGGGCCCTCCAGCAGCTGTCGTCCAATCGTCTTGTCTGCTTATGCAGATGACGTCAACATTTTCATCACATCCCACAGGGATGTACAGCGTCTGGTGGACACTTTAGCTATTTATGAGAAAGCATCTTCTGCACGTGTAAACTGGGCCAAGAGTGAGGGTCTAGCAGTGGGCCGGTGGTCACATCAGGACAGTACTCAGCTTCCTGGGGGTCTTCTGTGGGGAAGAGTCGGTCTCAAAGTGTTGGGGTTTTTTTGGGCTCTGAGGACTTTGAACACAAGAACTGGGAGGGAATTAAGGAGAAGGTGTGTGCTCGCTTTTCTAAATGGAAATGGTTGCTACCACAGCTGTCATATAGGGGAAGGGTTCTGGTCGCCAATAATCTGGTCGCTTCGGCTCTTTGGCATAGGCTTACTGTTTTGACACCACCCAGGAGCATGGTTGAGGAGGTTCAGAAGGTCATCGTGGATTTCTTTTGGTCTGGTCGACATTGGGTCCGTGCGGCTGTTCTCTACCTGCCTGTTGCCGAGGGGGGACAGGGCCTGGTGGACATACAGTCCAAGATCGCCAGTTTTAGGCTTCGGACTGCACAACGGCTCCTTTACGGATGTGGCCCCTGCTGGATGGACACTGCAAAACTGCTCCTGAGGAGAGTTGGCTGCTTGGGCTATGATAAGCAGCTTTTCCTCATGAAGTCCGGGGCGGTGGACCTTACTGGACTTTCTGCTTTTTACACATCTGTCTTACATGCATGGCAAGTCTTCACCGCAGCCCGCATTCCAGAGGAGACGCCAGGCATGTGGCTGTTCGAGGAACCACTGTTTTTCAATCCATTCATGGACACTCAAGTGCTGCAATCTGTTAGTCTGCGAACTTGTTTAAGAGAGGCATGCTGTGCCAAGCTTGGTTGTCTTACTTCAGTGACAACCACATCGATAGAAATGCTGGGGCGGAGTGCCAACATTACATCTGTCAGACTGGTGCATAGGGCGGTGAAGGAAGTGTGTGCTGCCCTGCCACGACCGCTAAGAGCATTTGCGGAAAACCGGACTCTTTCCACTCAATGGGATGAGGGCACTGTGTCCACCTTTCCTGCCCTTTCCATAAGTCCAGCTGTGAGAGAGTGGCAGGAGGGAGAGGATCACCTGCTGTCCTTGAGAAATCCTCGTCTGGCCAAGTTGCAGTTTGTGGGGACGAAGACGGTGTATCACGTCTGTGTGAAGGTTCTGAATCTGCGCTCGCTGACGGGCGTGAAAGAGTCGAAGTGGGCGGGGTTCTTGGGGCCGGTATTCTTCCCGAAAGTCAGCTGGCGGTCCATGTACAAGCTCCCTATTGGGAAACGGATGGCAGATCTACAGTGGAGGATTGTTCATGGGGCAATAGGTACAAATAAATACAGAGCACACCTGGATCCTAATGTGGGGGAAGAATGTTTGTTTTGTTCCCAAGTTGAGACCCTGGAGCATTTGTTTGTTCAATGTTTTCGTTTATCCGGCCTTTTTGATCTTCTGAAAGTGTGGTTTCATGATTTGGGTGAATGTTTCTCTTTTGGTTTGTTTATTTACGGGCCAAAGTATCAAGTGGCAAAGAAGTCTGTGCACAATTTGATGAACTTCCTATCTGATAATGCTAAGCTTGCCATCTGGCTGACAAGGAAAAATCGGACTATTAACACTGGCAATGTGGATCCTGTTTTTGTTTTCAAGGCCTTGTTAAAAGTCAGACTCCAGGTGGAGTACTCTTACTATAAAATGGTGGACAATTTGGAGGCATTCACCAATAGATGGACTGTAGGGAATATTTTGTGTTCTGTGGGAGAGGGGGATGAGTTATGTTTGCACTTTTGAAATGTGAGACACTTGGTGGAATGATATTGGTACTCTTACATTTTTGAATTGTGCAATAAAGGCATTTTTTAAAACTCAAAACTCTCTCTCTCTCTCTCTCTCTCTCTCTCTCTCTCTCTCTCTCTCTCTCGTGCGCATGCGTGGGCGTTTGTGGGAGCAGGGGTGTGGAGTGGTGTCGAGTGAGTACTTTAAACTTTGTATTTTCTAACTTTTTCTCTATCTTGTGTGTTTGAGGTGTGTGTGTTTAATATAGTGGGTTGAGTGTGTGTGTGCTGGGGTGTGAGTGTTGGAGTGAGTGTGTTGGGGAACGGTAGCTTCTGCTGCCGGTTTTTCCCGGCCGGCATCATGCCGGTGATTGATGGTGGTGTGGAGTTTGAGCGCTTAACCCGGCGTCATGGCGTGAGAATCCTCCCGACAGTTCCCTGTTCTGTGGAGGAGGCCAGCCTCGCTGTAGGACAGGTGGTTGGGCATGGCAGCATAAAATCAGCATCGAGGATGAACAGCGCAATTGTGATCTTTCTGGATTCGACTGAAAAAGCTGATCAGGTGGTGGCACAGGGAGTGGTCCTAGGTGACACTTTTACTCCCGTTTTACCGCTGGCGAACCCGTCTAGGAGGATCACCATCTCAAACGCTCCTCCTTTCGTTAAAAATGATCAGCTGATTAGAGAGTTGTCCCATTTTGGCCAGGTTGTGTCCCCTATCAGAATGGTCTCTCTGGGTAGTAAATCACCCCTGCTGAAGCATGTTGTATGTCATAGGAGGCAGTGTTTCATGGTGTTGAAAGACAGCTCTGCTGAACTGAACGCGTCTTTTAATTTCAGGATTGACGGCTTTAGCTACTTGGTGTTTGCAACATCTGAAACCATGAAGTGTTTTGCGTGTGGCGCAGAATGCCATCTTATTAGGTCATGTCCTGAAAAGGCGAACACAAAGAGCACTGGCGGTAAGAAAGGTGACGCCGCTGTTTCTGGTGGTCCGGAGGGTAGCGCTACATGTGGTGCGGCGGATGCCGCTGCGGCGCCCGCTTCTGCTGGGGCGGTCGCGGATGCCGCTGCGGCGCCCGCTTCTGCTGGGGCGGTCGCGGCTGCGACTGCGGCCGCATCCGCGGCCGCGTCCGCGTCCGCTTCTACTTCTGCGGGGGCGTCCGCGTCCGCGTCCGCGTCCGCTTGTGCTGGGGCGGCCGCGGCCGTGGCCGCCTCTGCTGGGGTGGCCGCGGCGGGCGCGGTAGTTGCCCCCCCAAACAGTGATGGTGGGGAATTTCTGTCTGGCGGCAGCTCTGATCATTGTGACGAGCCTGTCGCCCGGGGTAAACAGGTGGAGGGTGTAAGTAAAAGTGCAGTTAAACGAAGGAACGTGAATGAACAGACTTTGCAGGCGGGGGAGGAGCGGTTTGAGGCTGTAGCGGACACAAAGAGCAAACACTGCATGACAAACGTTGCGTTTCATGAAGAAATGCAGGAATGTAGTTTTGTTGAAGAGGATCCTTTTAAAGCTGCACAAAAAAGGAAAAGTGCGGAAAACTTGCAGAGCTCTGCTAAATCTAGTAGGGTTGGGAATTTAGATTTACTGAATGAGAGCGTTTCTGACGAAAGTGGAGATGAGTCTGAACTGATGCAGACGCAGACGCAGGAGGAGCAAAGCTCCTATTGTTTTACTAAAATTAGGCAATTTCTCCAGGTGACTAAGGGGAGCAGAGCTGTGAAAGTGGAAAATTACTTTCCAGATCTGGAGTTATTCGTGGCATCAGCTCGCAAATTTATAAAACTGAATGATGGGAATGAGACTTTCACTGATCAGGAAATTTATCGTTTAAAGAAACTGGTTGCTAAACTGAAATTGCAAATTACTAACAGTCATGTTGACTCTTAGTTTGTTTCTTCCCTTTTATGCTATGTGTGTGTTTTTTTACTGTACCCTATTTTTATCCTTTTTAATGCCCCACCTTAGAATTGGCACTCTCAATATTAATGGGGCCAGGGATGATGTAAAAAGGGCCTCTTTATACAAGCTTTTTAATTTAAAGAAACTTGACGTGCTGATGGTCCAGGAGACTCACAGCACTGTGGACATTGAGAGCCATTGGAGAAAAGAGTGGGATGGCTGCATTTTTTTTAGCCACAAATCCAGTAGCAGTGGGGGGGTGGCTGTACTTTTCTCTAGGGGTTGTGTGCCTGTCTCTTATGAGGTAGAAGAGGTGGTGAGAGGTCATTTCCTCTTATTAAAGGTACAGTTTGAAAACATGAACTTCGTTTTTATAAACGTGTATGTGCCAACACAGAGAGCAGAGAGGATCAGGGTCTTTGACGTGCTTTCGGATACGGTTAAGTCCTGTGATCCAAATAGTTTTTTATTTCTGGGGGGTGATTTTAACTGTACATTAAACCACAGACTAGACAGGAACCATCAGGAGCCTCACCCTGCTTCTGCCAATAGGCTGAGAGAACTGGTGAAAACACATGAAATGGCCGATGTGTGGAGATCACATCATGGGGACCAGAGGCAGTACACCTGGAGCCATGTCAAAGATAACCTTTTATCTATGGCTAGGTTAGACCGTTTTTATGGTTTTAAACATCAAATGAGTGTTTTTAAAAATAGTTGTATCTGTCCTGTTGGTTTCACTGATCACTGCCTGCTGTTTTGTTCTGTGTTTATTGAAAATGTAAAGTGTAAGAGTGCTTTTTGGCATTTTAACAATACACTTTTAAATGATGTGTTTTTTAAAGAGGTTTTTCATGATGTTTGGAAGTCGCACAGGGAACAAAAACCCTCTTTTAGTTCTCTCCAATTGTGGTGGGATTTTGGTAAGGCCCAGATAAAACAACTCTGCCAACAGTACACTCAAAATGTCACTCATAGCTTGACCCAATCCTTGAAAGTTCTGGAGACTGAGGTGGTAGAACTAGAGGAGTTGCTCAGTTCTACAGGAAAACAGGAGCACTTAGAGGCTCTCAAGTCAAAAAGGTCAGCCTTGGCTAGCTTGCTAGGGGTCACCGCACAGGGTGCTCTGGTCCGCTCACGCTACATGGATGTAGCTCTGATGGACTCGCCCTCCCAGTACTTTTTTGGACTGGAGGGGAAAAATGGACAGAGAAAGCTCATTCACTCCTTGTTGGGCGATGACGGGAGAACAATCTCCACAGCAGCAGAGATCAGGAAACACGCTGCTAGCTTTTACAGTGAATTGTTTAGAGCAGAGTGGAGGGAGGACACGTCACTGGGCCAGGTTTTCCTTGATGGTCTTCCAGTGCTCTCAGAGGACCTTGTTGCCGGCTTGGATGCTCCACTGTCTCTGTCTGAGCTGCATACGGCGCTAATGAGCCTCCAGAATGGAAAATCACCAGGCATAGATGGTCTCTCTGTGGACTTTTTTAAGGAATTCTGGCCCCTGCTTGGTCCAGACCTGCTGGAGGTTCTCCAAGATAGCTTGGAAAGGGGGACCCTACCCACGACCTGCAGGAGGGCCATCATCACACTGTTGCCGAAAAAGGGGGACCTCCAGAGCCTAAAGAACTGGAGGCCAGTCTCTCTGCTCTGCACAGACTACAAGATTCTCTCAAAAGCTCTGGCCCAAAGACTGAGAAAGGTGATGAGCGAGCTCATTCATGTAGACCAGACTTACTGTGTGCCTGGCAGGCTGATTAGTGACAACGTCACTTTAATTCGGGATATTTTGGAGGTCTCTGGTTCATTGGCGGTAGAAACTGGTTTGATTTCAATTGACCAGGAAAAGGCGTTTGATCGGGTTGAACACCAATATTTATGGACAGTTTTAACAGCTTTTGGGTTCAGCCCAGGCTTCATAGCCAGGATACGGGTCTTGTACAGTGACATTGAGAGTGTGCTGAAGATAAATGGGGGCCTGTCTGCCCCTTTAAAAGTCCAGAGGGGGGTTCGGCAGGGCTGCCCTCTCTCAGGGATGCTGTACTCCCTCGCCATAGAGCCTTTGCTTCACTGCCTGAGAAGGGATCTATCAGGAGTTACTTTTCCTGGCTGTGACACCACGTTCAAGCTGTCGGCCTATGCAGATGATGTAGTCATTCTGCTAAACAAGCAGAGTGACATTGACGTTCTGGTTAGGAGTGTCAATCTTTTTGGCCAACTTTCCTCTGCAAAGATAAACTGGGGAAAAAGCGAGGCTCTGATGGTGGGGGAGAAACTAGAAAATCAGCTTACGCTGCCGGGTGGGTTGATTTGGAAAAAAGGAGGTTTTAAGTATCTTGGTGTCTTTATTGGAAATCAGCAGTTTGAGCAAAAAAATTGGGATGGGGTCATGGAGAAGATTAACGGGAGACTAAACAAGTGGAAGTGGCTAATGCCAAGAATATCTTTTAGAGGAAGAGTGCTCATTTTAAATAATCTTGTTTCCTCATCCCTGTGGCACCGCCTCATGTGCATGGACCCCCCTGCTGGTTTGTTGTCCAAAATTCAGTCTGTTTTGGTGGACTTTTTTGGGGGGGGTGGACTCCACTGGGTTCCTCAAGCCCTGTTATTTCTTCCCAAAGAGGAGGGGGGGCAAGGAGTGATTCATTTAGCTAGTAGAGGTGCTGCTTTTAGACTGACTTTCATACAGAGACTGCTGACGGGCCCCCAGGACCTGGTATGGAGGCCTTTGGCCTGTGTTATTTTACAGAGAGTCCTTGGGCTTGGGCTAGACCTCCCTGTGTTTTTAATGGATTTTAAGAACTCTAATGCACTGTCTTTACCCAGTTTTTACCGCAGTCTCTTTTCAGTGTGGACTCTTTTTAAAAAACAAAGAGGGCCATGCGATTCCCTCTACTGGTTGTTGAGGGAGCCGCTGGTTTTTGGTGGTCGCCTTGGTGTCCTGCCGGGAGTTGGAAGGACCTTCCTTGATAGGCTGTGTTCCAGGAACGTTCTCACTCTGAAGCAAGTGGTGGAACTGGCTGGTCCTGGCCTCAACAACGCCTCAGCTTTAGCAGCTCATCTTGGTGTCAGGTCGAATCGTTTCATCGATGGTCTTCTTGCACACTGGAAACAGGAGCTTCATGGACTTGAGCACTCCCTACTCTTGGACTTTAGCAATGGCACGCTGCAGCCAGAAAGCACTGACCCCTTTCCCTCTCTCACGCTCTATATGGACTTTGACGTCGCTCCTTGCTCCTTACTGGCATTCTGTGCTCCCACTGGTGTGGACTTTGGAGGAGCCAGTGGTAAGGCACTCTACAGACTGGTGGTGATGGCACTCAACAAGGACCGATTGAACACCTGTGTGGACACTCCTTGGAGAGCCTATTTTAAACTAGGAAAAGGGCATCGGCCTGCCTGGAGGGCTCTTTACAAAGCCCCTCTCCCTAAGAGGCATGGAGACTTACAGTGGAGGGTCCTGCATGGTATTATAGCTGTCAATGCTTTTGTTTCTGTGATTAACAGCAGTGTCAGTGATCAGTGTGTTTTTTGTTCCTCTAGGGAGACTGTTTTTCATTGTTTTATTGAATGTCAGCGCCTGAGTGGCCTCTTTGAACTTCTCACAGAACTTTTTCATATTTTTAAGGAAGTTTTCTCTAAGCAGGTTTTCATTTGTGGTTTTATGTACAATCGTCGTTTTAAGCAGAAGTGTCAACTACTGAACTTTGTTTTAGGGCAGGCAAAGTTGGCTATCTATGTAAGCCGGAGAAGAAAACTTGAAAATGTTGAGAATGATGTTGATGTCAAAATTTTATTTGTGAGGCTACTTAAAGCCAGAATCAGGCTGGACTTTCAGTTTTTTATGGGGAATGGGGATGTGGAAGGTTTCAGGACCCTCTGGTCCCTGGAGAATGTCCTCTGTTCAGTTCATGATGGACAGCTTTTTTGGGGGCGTTTTTTGGGGGATTAATTTTCTGTGTAACATAGCATGATATAGAAATTGTATTGACTGATGGACAAGTGTGTTTATTAAAGATCTTTTAAAAATCAAAAAAATCTCTCTCTCTCTCTCTCTCTCTCTCTCTCTCTCTCTCTCTCTCTCTCTGTGTTTCTGGCGGCCGAAGGAGGAGGGCGGAAATAGGGAACTCCGTGGTTTTTTTGGACTTTTTTTCCGATTTTCTACTACTGGCCACATTTTCAGTTTTTCTTTTTTTGGGTGGAGGATGGCGACCTTGGAAAAGCCACCTCCGTCTATCCACCAGGGGTGCGGATCGTTCCCCCGGACAGCACTGTTACTGTGGAGGACGCGCTTCTGGCTGTGGCCGAGCAGGTGGGCCATGATGCGATCTGCTTTGCGTCCCGAATGAATAGAGCTGTAGTTGCATTTCTGGCTGCTGAAGAGGATGTCCACACACTGGTTGCAAGCATTGTTGTTATCGGGGAGCGTATGTACAGGTGTCCCCCTTATCTGTCCCATCAACGCGTATCACCTTCTCAGGTGTTCCACCTTTCATCACTGACGAGCAGTTGGCGACGGAGCTCCGCAGATTTGGGAAGTTTGTGGGCCCGTTTAGAACTCTGACTTTGGGATGCAAGTAGACCAAGTTAAACCATGTGAAATCACTCAGGCGACAGGTGTTCATGTTTTTGGACTCGCCAACTGCGACTCTGGAAGTGTCCTTCCGGGTCAAACACGGGGACGGCTCCTATATGGTGTATGCGAGCTCAGGACAGATGAAGTGTTTTGAATGTAGAGACGTGGGCCATAAACGGTTCGCTTGTCCGCACAGGCAGCAGGCGGGGAGCTCTGATGGAGCCGCAGCTGGTGCCGGCGGTGCACCCTCCGCTCACGCTGCTGCTGCGAACGGCGTGGCGGGGCTTTCCGCCGCAGCTGAGGCTGCCGGCGCGGCCTCCGCTCCCGCCGCTACTACGGACAACGTTGCGGGGCCTTCCGCCGGTCCTGCTCCGGAGCCTGCTGCTGTGTCTGTGGACAGCCCAGCTGTGGCGCCCGCAGCCCAGCTTACGGCCGGGAGCGTCGCTGGTGATGGCGCCCAAACTGTCACTGATGGTGCGTCAGAATCTCGCTGTGTGACATCAGCGGCTGTGCTTCCGGAGGCTGCTACCGTTTCACAGCAGGGGATGGAACAGCGACAGTCAGCTGCTGTGGGTGGCGTCCAGGAAAATGTGGCCCATGATGAATCCACTGGCCCAGATGAACCAAACAGTCAGCTGAGTTGTGCTGACGAGGAAATGGAATCTGATCCCGACACTGTGTCTAATACTGAGTCTATTGAGGCAAAATGCAGTACAAACACGAGTTTGTATTCACTGGAAGAAGTAAATGCTTTTTTGGATGAAACCTATAACAAGGCCATTAAAGTCACTGACTACTTCAGTGACTCTGATAAATTCATTAAGTCTGTTAATGTGCTAAGAAGGCAGGTTGGTCTTGACCTCCTGTATGAAAGGAAACGTTTTCGCCTCAAGAAACACCTGACAGCCCTGCGTAAAGCAGCAGGGGGAACAGGGGTCAAGCGCGCCCGACAGAAGGAATAAATGGCGGTCGTTCCTCTGCCTGTTTTACACATTTTTGGGATATTGTTCGATCAGACTTTAATATGACGTTTCTAATTGACTGTAATTGACTGTCACGGAACTGGATCTTTACCAGTCTCCTGCCGGCGCGCAGCACTATCTTTGCTGCCCGAGGACGGGGACTTGGCCTGGCTTGAAAACGGGAGGCCTGTGGCTCTTCTTTGCACGGACTACAAGGTCACGGTTTACTCGCCTGCAGGGCATGGATGCCCCAACGTTTTCTTTCTACAATCTGGACGAGCCTGCTGCAAAGATGACTTGCTTGAAAATCCTGCATGGTCTAAGGACTACAATCCATCTGAGATGAGGAAAATGTCTCTGGGACGTACAATGGAACTGGCTGCGGGCGCACAGCGCTATCTCTGCTGCCGGAGGAAGGGGACTTGGCCTTGCTTAAGAACTGGAGGCCTGTGGCTCGTCTTTGCACGGACTACAAGGAAGACTCGGACTACTGCCACTGGCAATGTGGCATGGGTGGACTGCAAGGAATACTTTGTGTTGTGTGGGGGAGGGGGATGACTTGCACTACCGTTCAAAAGTTTGGGGTCACTTAGAAATTTCCTTATTTTTGAAAGAAAAGCACTGTTTTTTTCAATGAAGATAACTTTAAACTAATCAGAAATACACTGGTTTTTGGTGCAATATCTACATAGGTGCATAGAGGCCCATTTCCAGCAACTATCACTCCAGTGTTCTAATGGTACAATGTGTTTGCTCATTGCGTCAGAAGGCTAATGGATGATTAGAAAACCCTTGTGCAATCATGTTAGCACAGCTGAAAACAGTTTAGCTGGTTAGAGAAGCTATAAAACTGACCTTCCTTTGAGCAGGTTGAGTATCTGGAAAAAATTATTATTTCAAATACAAATCATTATTTCTAACCTTGTCAATGTCTTGACTATATTTTCTATTCATTTTACAACTCATGGTGGTAAATAAGTGTGACTTTTCATGGAAAACACAAAATAATTGTCTGGGTGACCCCAAACTTTTGAACGGTAGTGTATGTTTGCACTTTTCCAATGTGAGACACTTGGTGGAATGATATTGGTGCTCTTACATTTTCTTGAATTGTGCAATAAAGGCATTTTTTAAAACTCAAAACTCTCTCTCTCTCTCTCTCTCTCTCTCTCTCTCTCTCTCTCTCTCTCTCTCTCTCTCTCTCTCTCTCTCTCTCTCTCTCTCTCTCTCTCTCTCTCTCTCTGTGTTTTAATCACCTGCCTCTCCAAAGTTGGGAATAAAAAAAAAAGTTTCAGAACCACTGGTATAGGGTTCTGAAACTTTTGTGCTCCGCACTGTGTGTTTATATATTCATATATTTATTCCATCTAGCTACAATGCTCCGCACTGTGTGTGTTTATATATTTACATATTTATTCCATCTAGCTACAATGCTCCGCACTGTATTTATATACTCATACATTTATTCAATCTAGCTACAATGCTCCACACTGTGTGTGTGTTTATATATTCATATATTTATTCCATCTAGCTACAATGCTTCACACTATGTGTTTATATATTTACGTATTTATTCCGTCTAGCTACAATGCTCCACACTGTGTGTGTTTATATATTCATATATTTATTCCATCTAGCTACAATGCTCCACACTGTGTGTCTATATATTTATATTTATATGTACATATGTATACTCGCTGCACTTGGTTTTTTTTTTCTTGCCTTCTGATTGTTGCTCTGAGTGTTGCTGTCCCTCTGCTGTTGCAATCCTGGAATTTCCCCATTGTGGGACTAATAAAGGCTTATCTTATCTTATAAATGAACAAAAACATCAGCAGATTAAAACAATCACACAGTCTTTTCTGAATTTTTATTGCTGACATGGGATTGAAACGGTGTCAGTGCTTCAGTTGCGCTCTTGAGAGGTTGCTATGGCTTCAGGTGGCCACCAGATGTCACTGTTCTTAGATTGAAGCTTTGAAGCTTTTTCAGCACAATTGGAAGGTAAGCTTCAGAGCTTCATTGAGGCCTCACCTGACCATCACAGCATTTATTGTGGTTTCAACCCACTAATAATGATAACGGTAATGAGTCGCTTAGTTAACAGGTGTGGTTAGGCTTGTAATGCCGGCTAACTGAGGCAGAGGCAAGGATGACTGAATTGTTAAAGGGCCTATATCATGCAAAATCGACTTTTTTGAGCCTTTAAGCATGTTATAATGTTAATTCCTCACCAAAAACACCCCCAAAGTGGTATTTTGCTTCATTCACACATCTGAGTATTCCTCCTCAACCCTGCTCTCTGAGCTGCTGCTCCGCCCTGTCCCTGATAATGACTGGGTCCCCATGTTCATACGTATGAACGTGGGTGAGCCGCCCACTCCAGGAAGTGCCTGTGCTGCCAGTACCGCCCCC
Organism: Pholidichthys leucotaenia; assembly: GCA_020510985.1. Lineage (NCBI taxonomy): Eukaryota > Metazoa > Chordata > Actinopteri > Cichliformes > Pholidichthyidae > Pholidichthys > Pholidichthys leucotaenia. The sequence goes on along the minus strand of CM035840.1, from coordinate 138,747,777 downwards.
AGGCTAACGCACACACCCACTTTCTCTGCGCAGCAAACGGAGCGGGGATCGGCAAAACTCTTTCACTTTAGCATTGACGCTGTGAAGAAGTAGTTCCTCTCGCACCTAATCTGCTCAGTGACAACAACTGTTTGCTTTTTTACCTAAGACAATGTCTTCTAAGTGGCGTAAATGTGTTTTTGGCTGTGAGAGATTTAGGAGTTTGTTCAGCCTTCCTAAAGAAGAGCCTACTCGTCAGAAATGTTCAAAATAGACCAGAATGCAGAGGCTAAAATCATAATATAAGATAAGATAAGATAAGATAAGATAAGCCTTTATTAGTCCCACAACGGGGAAATTCCAGGATTGCAACAGCACAGGGATAGCAACACTCAGAGCAACAATCAGAAGGCAAGAAAAAAAAAACAAGCAAGCAAGAGCAGCTAATAAACATATGTACGTATTACTATAAAATATATATATATACACACACACACAGACACACAGTGCAGAGCATTGTAGCTGGATGGAATAATATATGAATATATGAACACACAGTGCAGAGCATTGTAGCTAGATGGAATAAATATGTAAATATATAAACACCCACAGTACGGAGCATTGCAGCTAGGTGGAATAAATATGCAAGTATATAAACACACACAGTGCGGAGCAATGTAGCTAGATGGAATAACATGTAGATATATAAATATATAAACACCCACAGTACGGAGCATTGCAGCTAGACGGAACAAATATGCAAATATATAAACACACACAGTGCAGAGCATTGCCGCTAGATGGAATGAAACAGCATAACCGTCTACCCAGCTATCCTGCATGGTATGATTATGTGCCCATACACACTCTCACCCTCCATAGCGACCGGCATGCTCCTAGTTGTATGCCGGAGAGGACCACTGTGTAAGTCTATTGCATCTTCTGCATTCAAAAAACTATTAGTTTGTTACGTCTTTTTTGCTATCTCTGCGAGCAGCCCTGCTTAGGTTGTACAGTCTGACAGCCGTTGGTAGGAAGGACCTACGAAACCTCTCGGTTGTGCACCTGGGATGATGTAGTCTGCTGCTAAATGAGCTCCTCAGTGCATTCAGTATGTCCTGCATAGGGTGGAACTCGGACTCCAGCAGAGATGACAGTTTAGCCACCGTCCTTCTCTCTCCTATCTCCTCCATCGGATCAAGGCGCTGCCCCAGGACAGAGCTAGCTTTCTTAATCAGTTTGTTCAGTCTCTTCCTATCGGCTGCAGTAATGCCACTGCCCCAGCAGACCACTCCAAAAGTGATGGCTGATGCCACCACCGTGTCATAGAATGACTTCAGCAGCGCCCCTTGTACACCAAAAGACCTGAGTCTCCTCAGCAGGAACAGCCTGCGCTGTCCCTTCTTGTAGAGTGCATCAGTATTGTGTGACCAGTCTAGTTTATTGTTCAGATGAATACCCAGGTACTTATAGGATGTCACCATCTCGATGTCTGTTCCCTGTATATTTACTGGTACTGTGAGGGGCTGCCCATGCCTGCGGCAGTCCACCACCAGCTCCTTAGTTTTCCTCGCGTTGATCTGGAGGCAGTTCCGATGGCACCAGTCCACGAAGTCCTGGATAAGCCCTCTGTACTCAGCTTCATCTCCATTGGAGATGAGGCCAACGATCGCAGAGTCATCAGAGAACTTCTGTAGATGGCAGTGTGTTGTGTTGTGTGAGAAGTCCGCAGTATAAAGAGTGAACAGGAAGGGAGCCAGCACCGTTCCCTGGGGGGCCCCCGTGCTACTGATGATCGTGTCGGACACACAGTCCCGGGTTCTCACAAACTGAGGCCGGTTCGTGAGGTAGTCCAGGATCCATGATGACAGGTGCTGGTCCACCCCTGCGCGCAGCAGCTTGTCCTTCAGGATCATCGGTTGGATGGTGTTGAAAGCACTGGAGAAGTCAAAGAACATGATCCTCACCATATTCCCGGGCTTCTCCAGGTGGGACAGAGAACGGTGAAGGAGGAAGATCACCGCATCCTCCACCCCAATGCCATGCTGGTAGGCGAACTGGAGTGGATCCATCGCTGGTTCCACCAGGGGGCGGAGGTGAGCAAGGAGCAGTCTCTCCAGGGTCTTCATCAAGTGGGACGTCAAGGCCACCGGTCTGTAGCTGTTCAGGTCTTTGGGGTGGGAAGTTTTTGGTACAGGTACCACACAAGATGTTTTCCACAGCTGTGGTACCCTCCCCAGTTTCAGGCTCATGTTGAAGATATACGTCACAATCCCACACAGCTGGTCTGCACAGGACTTGAGGAGCTTTGCGCTGATGCCGTCCGGTCCCGACGCCTTCCTCGCCTTGATCTTCCTCAGCTCCGTCCTCACCTGGGTCCTGGTCAGGGTCAGGATGGGGGGCTGTGTGTTGGGAGTGGGGGGGTGTTGGTAGAGTGGGGAGTGGGCAGCAGGACTTGATTTCTTTAGAGGCAGCAGTGGTTGTTGTGCAGTCAGGGGGGAGGGCGGTTGGTCAAATCTATTGAAAAACAGATTCAGGTTGTTCGCCCACTCCCTGCCCCCTGTGGCCTGGGGGGAGGTATTCTGGAGCCCCGAGATGGTTTTGAGGTTTCTCCAGACCCCGCTGATGTCGCTCTGTTGCAGCTTGTCCTCCATCTTCTTCCTGAAGCTGTCCTTGCCTTCTCTGATCTTTCTCCTCAGCTCCCTCTGTACGGACTTCAGCATCTCCCTGTTCCCTGACCTGAAGATCCTCTTCTTCTCTCTCAGAAGTGTTTTAATCTCAGGGTTGATCCAGGGTTTGTTGTTTGAGTGACGCCGTATGGTCTTGGTGGGAACGGATTTGTCCACACAGAAGCTGAGGTAGCCCGTGAAGGTGTGAATGAGGCCATCGATGTCCTCACCATGTGGATCGCAGAGCTGCTTCCAGGCGGTGGCTTCAAAACAGCCCTTTAGGGTGTCCATTGTCTCCTCAGACCATAACTCCACAGTGTGCATGGCCGGAGGTTGTCTGTGCACTAGGGGTTTGTACACCGGCCGGAGATGAACCAAGTTGTGATCCGATCTCCCGAGTGGGGGTAGTTGTGATGAGGTGTACGCCTCCTTAGTGTTTGCGTAGAATAAATCCAGTGTTTTATTGTCTCTAGTGTGGCATGTGACATACTGGGTGAACGTGGGTAGAATGGGAGACAGTGAAACATGGTTGAAATCGCCTGAGATGAGGAGAAGAGCATCTGGGTGTTCTGTCTGCAGCCTGCTGGTTACTGAATGGATGACGTCACGTGCTGTCCCAGCGTTCGCCGTCGGATTTGCATAAACAACAATGCAGATCACGTGTGAGTGTTCTCTCGGGAGATATGTAGGCCTCATGCTAACAGCTAGCAACTCAATGTCTTTGCTGCAGTGTCGTATTAAACGTGATTAACCATACACTACATAAGAATAATATTATTGGCTAAAATGATAACAGGAGGCTAAAGAGTTCAACATGCTCATCCATCTTTTCTAAAGTTTACTGTAGATGTTGTTTTCGTGGGCGGAACCCAGCGACATGCTGCAGCAGCCGGCTCAGGGGTTACATCATGAAATGGGCGGCAGCCACAAGAAGGAGAGGCAGAGCCTCAGAGATCGAGGCATCTTACTTCCAGGCTCGCGAAAATAACTAATATTTCATAAGAAATTCATTCTCCAGTGTACCAAAAGTAATATACTATCACATACATGCATATAGTTTACTCTGAAAGGCTTAAAATAGCATGATATAGGCCCTTTTAAGGATTTAATTCACCATCCACTACAATATTAACTAATGTATCTTCATTATTATGTTCCTGGCAAGTTAAAAAGACAGAAATTCACGAAGTCAGTGACTTAAATCCATTAACATCCTTCAGCCTTCAGACAGACTAAACCTGCCAACATTTGGATTTTGAAATATGGGAGGTTTTTCCTGTTGTCTGGCTGGCGAGGAGTGTTCAGAATATCTGTAAATATATAGGACTATTATAACAGAAATGATTGCATCTTTAGTCATTTTAGTTAACTTGATTTCATGAAATATAATTTTATTAATACTTTTATTTCTTTGAAATCAGAGTTGAAATTATTGTTCTTTTCTGGCTCTGCAAAACTATGTTCAAAAGTTTCAGTTATATGAAAAAAAATTCAAAATTTTACTAGTAATTAAAAACCAGTAAGTACTTACCAGTAGGGCTGTGCAATACGTATCACCAAAATTTCCTATCGTGATGTAAGTAATCTTGTTTGATATTAATAATATATACACTACTCACAAAAAGTTAGGGATATTTGGCTTTCGGGTAAAATTTATGGAAAATGTTAAAAGTTCACACTACAGTGATATTATATCATGAAAATGGCAAATGGCATTCACTTATATAGCGCTTTTATTCTCATCTCTTGATGACCAAAGCGCTTAAATGAAAAGTAGGGCATTTAAGTAGAAACATGCAATGGTGATTTCCTCATCTTAAATAATTTATTGAAACAAAAGCCAACAAAAAATGTCAATGTCTTAATAACTTGTCATGTGCCCTTGAACATCCATTGCAGCTTGACAGCGGCGTCCCATGCTGTTCACAAGTCGATTTATTGTCTACTGAAGCATGACATTCCATTCTTCTTGAAGGGCAGCTATCAGGTCATTGAGGTTAAGAGGTGCAGGGTTACGAGCCTCTACACGGCGACTCAGCTGATCCCACAGGTTTTCTATGGGATTCAGGTCTGGAGAAAGAGCAGACCACTCCATCTGAGGTACCCCAGCTTCCAGCAGCCGTTCCCCTAATGATGAGACCTTGATGAGCTCAATAATTGTCGTCCATGAAGGTGAAATTAGGCCTGTGTTGTTCATGCAGGGGCACAATGACTGGATTGATGATTTTATTAGGGTAGTATCGGCTTGTCACTGTACCATTCACAAGGTGTAGGACAGTTCTGTATTGATTAGACACACCTGCCCAGACTGTAACACCACCGTCACCAAAGGCTTGTCTGGTGACAACAGTGGCTGATGCATAGTGTTCTCCTTGACGTCTCCAACATTGTTGGTGGCCATCATTTCTGCTCACTGTGAATCGACTTTCATCAGAGAACAACACTGAGGCCCACCAGTCCCTTGTCCAGCGTAAATGCTCCCTGGCCCATGCAAGACAATGACGCCTGTGCCTGCTGGTGTGGTCACGTACCCTTGCAGGTTGTCTAGCACACAGACCACACTGATGTAAACTGTGTTGAATGGTCCTACATGACACTTGGGTGCCTCTCAACTCCCTTAAATGTGCCTGGAATTGAGTGGCATTCATCATCTGTTTCAGCAGGACACTGTTCACAATGAAGCAGTCATCAGTGTGGGATGTGGCCAAAGGACGTCCACTTCTATGCCTTTCTGTGACTCTTTCAGTCTCTCTGCATCTCTGTTGCAACTTGCTGATGACGCTCTGTGACACTAAGCTCAGTGGCCACTTCCCTCTGAGAACATCCTGTTTGAAGCCTCTCAGTGACGAGGTACTGTTGATCAATTGTGAGGTGTCGTCTTGGTCTCATGATGTCAAAATGTGAACAGCATGATGAAGAGGACTGTATAAATACCAATTCTAATTGAACCAGAAAATTTATTGGTCAGTTCATGAGTCAAACACCTCTTGTGAATTTTGCCATTAAGCACCTTGTTAGAGAACAGCAAGTTATGCAAAAAGTACTGAAACATTGAACAGTTGGACATTGGCATTCAAAAGATTAGAGAAGGTCAAATTCAGTTCACCTGTAAAGGTTATAGTGCATTTTAGGTGCATCCTGAAATTTCACCCGAAAGCCAAATATCCACGTGTGTGTGTGTGTGTGTGTGTGTGTGTGTGTGTGTGTGTGTGTGTGTACAGTGGTGTGAAAAAGTGTTTGCTCCTTCCTGATTTCTCTTTTTTTTTTTTTTTTTTGTATGTTTGTCACACTTAAATGTTTCAGATCATCAAGTAAATTAAAATATTAGACAAAGAATATCACAAGTAAACACAAAATGCAGTTTTTAAATGAAGGTGTTTATTATTAAGGGTAAAACAAAATCCAAACCTTCATGGCCCTGTGTGAAAAAATGATTGCCCCCCGTTACGACCCACTCTCAGGGCCAAGGCCAGAACTGCCTACTTCAGCCTGGGATCACGAATCACACAAATCATGAAGCACAAATCACGAAAGTCCATTTTGACCCACAGTCAAGGTTGGACAGACCTAACCCTCAGGCAAGGTAGACATACACCTCTGAATATCCCAGGCTGAGTCTTGAACCCATGACACTGTGATCTCAAAACCTCTTTACCACTGAGCCAAAGAGGAATTCCTCACTACCTCTCAGCTAGTAGCGGAGGTGTACTCTGACAGTGTCCTGAACTGCATCACTGACTAATTTCCCATCGAGTGGTGCGTAACACCTCCCCCCCCTTAGGGAAGTGCTGCAGGTGTCCAATCCTGGACAAGCCCCCATTTCTGTTACGACCCACTTTCTGGGCCAAGACCAGAACCACCTTTCTCCCAGCCTGGGAACACCAAGTCCACCTCAACCCCACGTCAAGGTGGCCCAATTCACTAACGCATACATGGTCTCTTTTGCTCACAGCCAGGCAGACCAACACTTACATCCCAGGCTGTGATTCGAGCTCATGACACCATGATCTAAATCCTCTCCCTCTTACCAGTGAGCCAAAGAGGAATTCCTTACTAGCTCTCGGCTAGTAGCAGAAGTGTACTCTGATGGTGTCATGAACTGCACCACTGACTAATTCTCCATGGAGGGGTGCATAACACCTCCCCCTTAAGGAAGTGGTGCTGGTGTGCAATCCTGGACAAGCCCCCACTTTCTGTTATGACCCACTTTGTGGGTGAAGGCTAGAATTGCTTACATCAGCCTGGGAACATAAAAATCACGAAGCACAAATCAAAAAGTCCATTTTGATCCCCCAGTCAAGGTGGACATACCCACTGTCACCCTTACTCACTGGCAAGTGAGACTACATTTACATGGTCTCTTTTGCTCACAGCCAGGCAGACATCACCTACATCCCAGGCTGGGATTCGAACTCATGACACCATGATCTAAATCCTCTCACTCCCAACCAGTGAGCCAAAGAGGAGTTCCTCACTAGCTCTTGGCTAGTAGTGGAGGTGTACTCTGACGGTGTCATGAACTGCACCACTAACTAATTACCCATGGAGGGGTGTGTAACACCCCCCCCCCCCCCGTCAAAACATAAATTAACTGTGGTTTATCATGTCTTTGGAAAGCTGAGTTCAATTTCTCCAGCCACACCCAGGCCTGACTACTGCCACAAGTGTTCTCAATGAAGAAATCACTTAAATAAGACCTGCCTGACAAAATGAAGTAGACCAAAAGATCATCAAAAGCTAAACATCATGCTGCGATCCAAAGAAATTCAGGAACAAATGAGAAACAAAGTAATTGAGATCTATCAGTCTGGAAGAGGTTATAAAGCCATTTCTAAAGCTTTGGGACTCCAGTGAACCACAGTGAGAGCCATTATCTACAAATGGCGAAAACATGGAACAGTGGTGAATCTTCCCAGGAGTGGCTGGCGAACCAAAATTAGCCCAAGAGTGCAGTGGTGACTCATCCAAGAGGTCACAAAATACCCCCCAACAACATCCAAAGAACTGCAGGCCTCACTTGCCTCAGTTAAGGTCAGTGTTCATGACTCCACCATAAGAAAGAGACTGGGTAGAAATGGCCTGCATGGCACAGTTCCAAGACGAAACCACTGCTGAGCAAAAAGAAAATAAATGCTCGTCTCAATTTTGCCAGGAAACATCTTGATGATCCTCGAGATAAAAGTTGAACTTTTTGGAAGGTGTGTGTCCCATTACATCCAGCGTAAAAGTAACACAACATTTCAGAAAAGTAACATCATACCAGCAGTAAAATATGGTGGTGGTAGTGTGATGGTCTGGGGCTGTTTTGCTGCTTCAGGACCTGGAAGACTTGCTGTGGTAAATGGAATCATGAATTCTGCTGTCTACCAAAAAATCCTGAAGGAGAATGTCCGGCCATCTGTTCGTGACCTCAAGCTGACGCGCACTTAGGTTCTGCAGCAGGACAATGATCCAAAACACAAAAGCAAGTCCGCCTCTGAAAGGCTTAAGAAAAACAAAATGAAGACTTTGGAGTGGCCTCGTTAAAGTCCTGACCTGAATCCGATTGAGATACTGTGGCATGACCTTAAAAAGGTGGTTCATGCTCAAAAACCCTCCAATGTGGCTGAATTACAACAATTCTGCAAAGATGAGTGGGCCAAAATTCCTCCACAGCACTGTAAAAGACTCATTGTCGGTTATCACAAATGCTTGATTGCAGTTGTTGCTGCTAAGGGTGGCCCAACCAGTTATTAGGTTTAGGGGCAATCACTTTTTCACACAGGGCCATGTAGATTTGGATTTTTTTCCCTTAATAATAAACACCTTCATTTAAAAACTGCATTTTGTGTTTACATGTGTTATCTTTGTCTAATATTTAAATTTGTTTGATGATCTGAAACATTTAAGCGTGACAAACATACCAAAAATGAGAAATCAGGAAGGGGCAGACACTTTTTTACACCACTGCATGATGACTGAATTATTTACAATATACTTACCAGGAACAGTGATCACCAAGGACACCTAAGGAGGACTTCTGATTCCTGATCATCTGACGGTGTATATATCTGTGCTAAATTATTCCTGGTGCTGGTCGTCAACTACTGATTATCAATCAACACTGGATGAATTCTACATGCCCATTTTTGTTGATTACCAATCACCTTTAACTGCACCATTGCCTGGTCCCAAGTCCATGATGTGTGAGCAGGAGGGAAGGTATCATGTTTTGTATTAGAATCCTAAAATTGATGAATTGATGAAGATAATTATATAAGAATTAGTATTAGGCCTCAACATTCATTCCATTTAGGCCTATTCATCACAGTGTGACAAATTATTTTAATATATGTGACCCATGCTGGCAAAATGAGTCACTTTGAGGAAATTATCAAAACTGAGGTAACGTTTTTTCCACATTCTGTATTGAAAGACCATCAAAATGATATTTAATTTGTCGGAAGTGCACAAAAACGGACCCGGAAAAAGCTGATTTATATATTTTGACTAGGTTTAAAAGTCGCTTTTGATCGGTCGGGAGTTGCATCTTCCGCCAAAACATGTATTTTTAGAAAGTACGATTTCTAAGCTTTACAATGATACCAGGCACTCACGGGGGTTTTCCCGGGATTTGCTGCTAGCAAACAAAGAGAGTCATGATTTATGACTTCTCGTGCCTGTAGCTCGTAATGACGCGGTGCACATTCTGACTCATTTTGCCAGCACGGGTCACATATGTTAGTCTATACTAGTTAACCCTTTAAATGCCAGTTTGATTACATGATTTAACCCTCTTGTGGAAAAGGTCACAGATACGCACCTGTCACATGGTGTGGAAAAAGTAGGTCAAAAACTCAAAATAATCCCAGATGTACTAACCATTTCACATCTCTAGATGGCAGACAGGTATAGCTTAAATCGTAGCACAATTCCACCGTGGAGGACTGGGCCCATTTCCGCCAGAACCAGAAGCCAGTTTCAGAACACATAAGAAGAGAGGCCGGGATGATTGCGTGACCTGTTTCAACACTGAGAAAGCACTTGCTCTGAATTTTGCCAACTGTGATTCTAAAAGGGAATATTTAGCTTCTGAGGATGATTCTGAAGGGTAATATTTACCTTCTGTGACAGCACAAGATGGACTGGCGGACGGCCACCTTCCCTCCGCGGTCGACTGAGCAGCATGTCACAGAGAGTGCATTATTATCGGTCCAGCGGTGTTGCCTAACCAAAATTGAGGTGGAATTAATCAGAAGATGAATGTGAGCGTTTCTGGACGTGGGAGAGAAAGTGAAAATGACTGACAGAAGATGAAATAAGGGACCAGGATGTGCACACGGACGCATGGCGATGCGTGATGCACGGTAGGTCTGATGTTTTTATCACTGTTTGTTTACATTCTACTGTTTTTCTGGTTCATATATTTTGAGGAATAGATAACATAACAAAAAAAACACACAAAAAAATCCTCTATGTAAATATGTCCAATGTCCAGTTTTACTGAAAGTTATGTAATCCAATATGGCTGCCATCACATTATGCAAATTAGATGAGTAAATTTACTCCCACCATAAACTTTGGACAATATTCTACATTTTTCTCATTTACAGTAAGCCATTATCTCTTACCACTTTCAAGTTACAGCCTTTGGAATTTCCGATATCTAAACTGAATATTTTCTTTGAAAAAATCTTGGCCACAAGGGCCACTATGTGACAGGTGCGTATTGTCAGCCTTTTCCACAAGAGAGTGAAGTAGACTATGTATAGTAAGGCCTAGATCTACATAATCACAGAAAATATGTGAGGCCTTTTTTCTCAATTTTTTTACCTCAATTTAAATAGGACCTTTGTGAAAAGATTGTGATCCCATATTCTGCAAATTAGATTAGGCCTAGGCACTTCATAGCAAGATTAAAGCACTGCATGACATTTTAATTTATTCATATAGGACTATCATTAAGACTTATTATGACGACATGCCTAAACACACTTACTGCATGCATTACTCACAGAACTACTCGCCTGGGCTTGACTTTTCTGACTATCCAGCCGTCCCATGGCCGCTAAACATAATGTCAACTCGATTTCTATAGTTCAGCGGTTGCGCAAGATTATATGGTGTCTCCCCATATCAAGAAGTTAAAAATCTGTTAGTTCTTTGAGAAGTTATTGAGGTGAAAGTGGCACTGTTTACTACTACACCCATTTATTTTCCATTGATTCTTTCAAGTGTTTTGGGTGTACCAATATGGTGGCCAGGTGGCTTCACTTAGCTCTGTACTCGCTAATGGGGTGTGCGCTATCCAGGTTTTTTTTATAGAGATAAGTGGTTTGGAGTCAAAAGGTCAAGGTTAACATTCCTTATGCCTTATTCTGGGTGGAGGAACAATTCTAGTGATAAGGGAGGAGTGAATTGTGCGAGTGATGAGAGGAGTCAAGGAAGGAGCAGCAGCCTTAACAAATACAGTTGGAAGGGGGTCAAGTTGACAAGAAGATGTTTTCGATGATTTGATTAATTTAAGGATTTCAGCAACAAAGGGTAAAACAAATGCTGAGAGTAACTGAGAGGGAGGCACAGAGGGAACAGGGAAGGATGAACTTAGACCAGTGCTGGGGATAAGCTGAGAATGGATATTTTTGATTTTGTCAGAGAAAAAGGACATACAGCCGTGGACAAAATTGTTGGTACCCCTCTGTTAATGAAAGAAAAACCCACAATGGTCACAGAAATAACTTGAATCTGACAAAAGTGTTAATTAATAAAAATTCTATGAAAATTAACCAATGAAAGTCAGACAGTGCTTTTGAATTGTGGTTCAACAGAATTACTTTAAAAAACAAACTCATGAAACAGGCCTGGACAAAAATGATGGTACCCCTAGAAAAGATTGAAAATAATGTGACCACAGGGACATGTTCAACCAAGATGTGTCCTCTAATTAACATCACAGGTGTCTACAAACTTGTAATCAGTCAGTCGGCCTATTTAAAGGGTGACAGTCACTGTGCTGTTTGGTGACATGGTATTTACCACACTAAACATGGACCAGAGAAAGCAAAAGAGAGAGTTGTCAAGACAAGCATGTTAAAGGTAAAGGCTATAAGACCATCTCCAAGCAGCTTGATGTTCCTGTGACTACAGTTGCACATATTATTCAGAAATTTAAGATCCACGGGACTGTAGCCAACCTCCCTGGACGTGGCCGCAGGAGGAAACTTGATGAAAAATGGAAGAGACGGATAATATGAATGGTAACAAAAGAGCCCAGAACAACCTCTAAACACATTCAAGGTGAACTCCAAGATCAAGGTACATCAGTGTCAGATCGCACCATTCGTCGTTGTTTGAGCCAAAGTGGACTGAGTGAAAACAAGTCATAAAAAAGCCAGACTGGAATTTGCCAAATTGCATGTTGACAAGTCATACCTCCCTGCCTCCATCCCACCATACATTGCAAGATAGGGCCTTGGTAGAGGTATGCACTCAAAGATCAGCTCCAAAATCTAATGGGTTCTTTTGCAGTTCAAGGACAATGTCTGGTGAAAATTTCAGCAAAATCCATCCAGTAGTTTCTGCGTAATCCTAAACTACATTGCAAAAAGATTGAGCCTTGGTGGAAGTATACACTCATGGTATGCACTTACACAGGTGGACAAAATTGTTGGTACCCCTCTGTTAATGAAAGAAAAACCCACAATGGTCACAGAAATAACTTGAATCTGACAAAAGTGGTAATAAATAAAAAGTCTATGAAAATAAACCAGTGAAAATCAGACAATGCTTTTGATTTTGTCAGAGAAAACAGAAGAAGGAAGGAGCCTTGGTAGAGGTATGCACTCTGAGTGCTTTTCTAGTTGTAACTAATTTTGTGTCAGTTTTTTATGCTTTATAATTTATGTATTAAGAAAGTCAGTATGTCTGGACAATTTGCAGCATCGAGTCTCTTAAGATTTTTTTTCTCTAAAATAGCTTTTAAAATGGTGATTTCTCTGATTAAATCAGGATCGGATCAAATTGGAATTGAATCGATTGAGAACCTCAAGAATCGGAATCAAATCGATTCTGGAAATTAGTGATGATTCCTAGCCCTCCGAGATAATCACTATTTAATATACACTATAAAGGATAGGTGGGAGTTGGAAGTAAAAATTACAATAAAGTACCCACAGTGTAATCTGTCAAAATGATAGACAGCCTTCAGATTTTTCTGTCACTGCTAAAAAAAAAAACAAAAAAACAAAACAATAATAATCTGTCTGTGACAGACAATTTTCAGTTAACACAACCTCTGGTCTGTATCCAGGTTGTGCTCAAAGTCAATGTCAGGGTCAAAGGTCAGAAGATCTGGGAACTTAGGGGGTTTCAGGAAAATCAATACTCTTCCTAGGCAATTGCCCTAATTCTCAGCAAGTTCGTGCACAGTGATTATCAGGTGGGTCTGCATCAAGGTTGTACTCAAGGTCAGGGTCAAAAGTCAGGAGATCTCGGTGGTTGTGATTTGATTATTCCCCGCTGGTTGAAGACCAAAGGGGTCAAAGACCAAAGGGAGATTTGTTATGGGGCAGTCCATCCATCCGTCTGTCCAACTTTTGTGAAATCAATTCCGACAGTTTTGTTCTGATTGTTTTGAAACTTGGTGCCAGGGTTTTATGCACACTGATGATGCACGTATTGCAATTGGGCTCAGATTGGATGATTTTTGAAGGCATTATAGCCCCTGACTAGATGTTCTATTTCACCTCAGTTAATAGACATAACTGTCTTGTGAAGTCAACTCCTCCTACAATTTTGCTCCAAATGTTTTGAAACTAGGTACCAGGGTTTAATATACACTGATGATGTGCATATTGCAATTTGACTCTGATTGCATGATCTTGAGGTCAAGGTCAGAGGTTAATTTTTCCCTAAATCTTGTAAACACAATAACTACTGAAATAAATGACGTCGGCTTTTCAAGTGCAATACACAGGGCTTAAAGTTTTCTGGCACCGTGCCGGATTTCTGGCATGTGCCGTTTGGCTGCGGGGAAAAGTGATACTCCTATAATGGTGGCCGTCAATAGGCAGCCCGCAAACTCCCTATTTGTGGCCCCCGAGCTGTGATTCCTTCACTACATATTTTGGTTAGGTCAGCACCTGTAAACGTGGACTGTTATCTCCATGCCAACGATGCACTGAGAGCCTGTCCGCGTGCACGCGGCTGTAGCCGAGCAACACTTCTTGACTTTCACTTTCGGAGCGGTTTGCTTATTGATACTAAGCCAGCAGTGGGAGTCTAGATTGAATGAAAATGGCATGTTCCAAGTTTGCTGCTAAAGGAAAAGTAGACAGTGAAAATTGGCAATTCAAAGACAAATGGACTGAGCAATTTGAATTTGTTCTCTCTCCTACCAGCACAAGACCGATGTGCTTAATATGCCAGGAGGCCATAGCTATGATAAAGATTAACAATTTCAAACGGCATTATGAGAGCAAGCATAGGAATTTTGAAGAGACATTTCCTCAAAATTCAGACGTAAGAACAACAAAAATAAATGCACTGAAATCGTCATATCAAGCTGCAAGCAGGATTCTTGTTACATCTATGAAACAACAGCAAAAAGCAACAGAGTTGTGAAAGTCTGTTCTGAAAGTCGCTGGCTGCCTTCATCAGCTCCTCCCACAGCAGAACAGCCTGGTGACATGGGCATAAATCAAGGGAGTCCAGGGGGGAAAATTTTTTTTCTCTTTAACATTTGCAGCTTTTCTCATAAATGTGTAACTTTTTCTCATTAATTTGCTACATTTATTTGTAAATGTAAAACTTTTTTGTTGTAAATTTGCCACTTTGCCCCCATAAATCTGTTTTGGCATCTTAAATCTGTAATTTTTTTTCTTGTAAATTTGTAACGTTTTTATAATAGATGTGTTTTTTCTTGTAAATTTACATATTTTTTTCTCACTAAATTTGCAGCTTTTTTTGAGTAAACTTGACTTTTTGTAAATGTTTGTTTTAAATTTGCAATTTTCTTTGTCATAAATTTGACTTTTTTCTTGTAAATTTGCAGTGTTTTCCCCATAAGTGTACATTTGTACATTCTCATAAATTTGTGACTGACAACAATAATACTTATAGTGTCCCCTCAATATTTACTCTGGAGAAAATGTTCTGTTTATTGTCCCTCTCAACATTAAAATGAAATATCCGCCCATGCAGCATGTTTTCACTTTTCCGGACCTCTGGTCCACTGGAAAAAAAACCCAAATGTGGACCCCTGGCAAAAACATTTGAGGACCCCTGTCCTATAAAAACAAAAGATTTATGTCCTGTTCCTATATGCAGAACTACTTTTTGTTCAAGCGTTGTTGCCATATGTAGCGTCACTGGAGGTGCGAGTGCAGGACTGGAGTGGCCCATATCCCAGTGGGCCACTTCACTGATGGGCCGGTATTCTAGTTGGATGTAAAATTAACATCAGTATAATCTGATAATCTGTTGCAGGCATGTTGTTAGCACTATCCCGATGTTTAATAGCCCTAAATCTGCCTGACGGAACTACACACCAGAGCATCCCTCACAATTTGGTGCTGGTAATGATTGGTCTGACTGAAAGACAGACTGACAGCATTCAACAGAATGCGGGACTGCAGAAGGTGTGTTCACATTTTGGTGGTTAACAAATGGCAGAAATTGATAGAAGAGGAGATTTTCCCAAATAAAAATGAGTCAAATGGCACAGTTGAGGGGAGACGAGGCTGCAGAGGACTGTGTTCTGCTACAGCAGAGAGGCTGTGAGATTTTCAGCACCTGAGTTTCGTGAAGTGACTCTCAGAACAAATTATATATTTAGCTGCCATCAGATAGTTCACAATTCTCTGACTGACGTATTTTTTCTCATAAACTGAAAACCTAATTAATTCCTCATTACAAAGATGTTTAAAAAAAAGTTCTAAATTTCCAAGAAAAAATTAGCTACATGAACCTACAGTATGTGTTAATATGAAAATTTATAAGCAAAAGCTGCAATTTTTATGGTTAAAAAGGAAAAAAAATACATTCAAAAAATTGTAAAATTAAAGAAAAGTATGATTTTTTTTTTTTTTACATGAAGAAAATCACATTTATAGAAAAAGCTGCATATTTATAATAGCCTAAACATTCCTAGTAGTTACGGCCTTTTACCTATTATCTTGATTTTAAGATGCAGAGCTACCAGAGAACTGGCCCCTTCACTGTACCCTTCACTACCTACAGTAGCTGTGTGGCCTAGGGTCTCGAAACGGAGATAGGCACCGCCCTACGACAAACATCAGTGACATGGGAATAACTTAAGATCAAATACTGCTCCATGTAGATTTTTGTATACACAGTTTGGGGAAAAAAGCCTCTTTCCACAGTAGATGTTGCTGAATGAAGGAAAAAAAAAACCCTTGCTTATTCTGAGGTGATTTATTATTTTATAACAAGGAGGATGGTAGTGGTGGCGGACTCACAAATTTAGTGTGAGGTAAAGCCGATAAATGTAAATTAAGTATAAATTTGCAAGAATAAAGCTGTAAAATATGACAAATGAGGCCAGTTTACAAGTAAAATAGAAAATTTGTGAGAAAAAAGTTACAATTTTGTATGAAAAACATAATGATTACAGGGGAGAAATGGCACATTTCTACAAAAAATAATTATAAATTCACAAGAATGAAGTGAAAAATTTAAAGAACAAAAACTGCAGATTAGTATAAATGTTTGTTTTTCCCATTTTCTATACAATTAGGGAGGGTTTTTTTGTAAACATTCTTGGACATTTAACTTTTTTTCTGGTAAATTTGTGACACAGATATGCATATATTGGAACAGGACAAAAAAATCTATATGGGGAAATTACACAATGATATATCATTACTGTCACTGAACTGACATGACACTGTATGCAGTATGTTACTGGTTTTTTTGTTTTGTTTTTTGTTTTGTTTTTTTGTTACTTATTTGTACCCGTAGGTAGATTTGGTTTGCAGTCTGGTGACAAGCCACCGGCTGCTGGTCGCTGCGTGTGCGAGCGCCCTAAACCTACATGTTTTTGGTATGCGGGAGGAAACCGGAGAAATCCCGGAGTAAACCCACGCAACACGGGGAGAACATGCAAACTCCACACAGCTCACTGTTGGTCGGGGGCTGGGATCGAACCCACGATCTCATGATCCCCACGATCCCCCGGCCAAGGGTAAAACTGTGCTGCCACAGTGCTAAACCACTGCGCCATCGTGCAGCACTGTTACATACTAGGTTAAGGTAGTCTAATAAATAGCTATTTTGTTTCTGTAGAATTTCTATGCCACTGACCTGAATTGATGTTCCCCTTTTGGATTTATCTTTGTTGCTCATTTACAGTGGGGTAAAAAAGTATTTAGTCAGCCACCAATTGTGCAAGTTCTCCCACTTAAAAGATGAGAGCGGGCTCCAATTTTCATCATAGGTATACCCAGAGATGCTAATCACTCCGATTTTGGCGGAGTTACTCCGATTTCCAGACATAAAATCCACCCTCCGCTTTACCTGTGAAAAACTCCGCTTTTATTTTGTCAAAGATAAATTTTGACGGTGGATAAAATAAGCCGACATCGACGTGCTAAGAGCATTTTGAATGTCCGCGTATGATCTTAGGGCCTCGAGGGTATAAACTGCGCATCAGTGTGTCGAGGTTTATCGATGTTTTCCGAATGCATGAGAGAACCCGTATGTAAACGAAGGAAAATAGCGGCGGCTACCATGCCGCCGAAGAAGAAACAAAGAGTAAATGCACACAACCAAAGGTTCAAAGTCGGTGATTGAACGTAAAGATGCTCCGAGAATTAAAGAAATTGACAAGATTGTGAAAAACAAATTTCGTTGGGATTGGCTAGAAAAGGAGATTGCAACGGATGTTGGTAAGAAAACTGTGACAAATTTGTTTACCGATTTTATACGGAAAATCGACCGTGCCGGGAAGGCGCGGAAAACATACACAAGAAGGAGCAAAAAACATGTACAAGAGGTCAAATCGAGGTCCACTAATTATTCAATTGCTGGAACTTTTGGTGTTCAGAAAAAACCATCAAAACCATACGGCCTCCACCCTTTTGTTAACAACACGATCGGACACGGAAATCGAAAGGAATTATCCACCCCAACAACCAGTGCCAGTTCAGAATCAGAATCAGAATCAGGTTTATTGCCATTGTTCATGTAGTACACAAACTAGGAATTTGTCTCGGTACAATGCTGCAACATTAAACATGATAAGATAAGAGAAATAAACTATACATGTAATAAAGTGTAGGATAAGATTAAGTGATACTGGTCAACAGTTAAAATATATATTAGCCAGCAGCAGATACTGTGGAGAACTATATAGTGCAGTCGGTAATGCAGGAAGAAAACAGTGATGATTGACATGAGTCTGGTTGAGCTGCTGTACATGGTGCACGAGAGTCAATAAGTCACTTAGTGTTCAGCAGTCTAATGGCAGAGGGGAAGAAGCTGTTCATGTGACGGGAGGTTTTAGTCTGGATGGACCGAAGTCTTCTACCAGAGGGGAGGGGGGCAAACAGTACGTGACCAGGGTGTGAGGGATCGGCTATGATCCGGCCAGCACGCCTCCGGGTCCTGGAGATGTACAGATCCTGGAGAGATGGGAGCTTGCAGCCGATCACCTTCTCAGCAGTGCGCACGACGCGCTGCAGCCTTAGTCTGTCCCTGGCAGTGGCTCCTGCGTACCACACGGTTATGGAGGTGGTGAGGATGGACTCGATGATGGCTGTGTAGAACTGCACTAACATCTTGGTGGGTAGCTTGAGCTTCCTCAGCTGCCGCAGGAAGAACATCCTCTGCTGGGCTTTTTTGATGAGTGAGCTGATGGTCAGCTCCCATTTGAGGTCCCTGGTGATGGTAGTGCCTAGGAAGCGGAAGGAATCAGCAGTGGTGATGGGAGAGCCTGAGAGGGTGAGGGGGGGCAGAGGAGTAGTGACTTTCCTGAAGTCTACAATCATCTCCACTGTCTTCAGAGCGTTCAGCTGCAGGTTGTTATTGCTGCACCAGGACGCCAGCTGGGCCACCTCTCTCCTGTAGGCGGACTCGTCGCCGTTGGAGATGAGCCCGATGAGGGTGGTGTCGTCCGCAAACTTGATCAACTTGACAGACTGGTGGCTGGAGGTGCAGGAGTTGGTGTAAAGGGAGAAGAGTAGGGGGGAAAGTACACAGCCCTGGGGTGATCCGGTGCTGATGCTAGTATAGTCTGAGTCAGTCTTTCCCAGCCGCACATGCTGCCTCCGGTCCGTCAGGAAGTCGATGATCCACCTGCAGAGGGAGTCAGGCACGTTGAGCAGGGACAGCTTGTCCCGGAGCAGAGCGGGGCGGATGGTGTTGAATGCGGAGCTGAAGTCCACAAACAGGATCCTGGCGTAGGTTCCCGGGGAGTCCAGGTGCTGCAGGATGGAGTGGAGGGCCAGGTTGACTGCATCGTCTACAGACCTGTTGGCTCGGTAGGCAAACTGCAGCGGGTCCAGGAGAGGGGTGGTGATGGACTTGAGGTGGGACAGGACCAGGCGCTCAAAGGACTTCATGACTACAAAGGTGAGCGCTACAGGTCTGTAGTCATTAAGTCCAGTGATCCGTGGCTTCTTGGGGACAGGGATGATGGTGGAGGATTTGAGGCAGGACGGCACGTGGCATAACTTAAGGGAGGTGTTAAAAATGTCTGTGAATACAGGAGCCAGCTGTTTCGCACAGAGTCTCAGGGTGGAGGGAGACACGCCGTCTGGGCCGGGGGCCTTGCGCGGGTTCAGTCTGGAGAACTGTTTGAGCACATCCTGCTCACTGATGATAAGGGGAGGGGGGGAGGAGGGGGGGTGCCTTAAATGAAGTAGGGAATGTGGAGGCTGTGGAGCTGGAGGGAGGGGGGGAGTTGGACACAGATGACGAGGTGTCAAAACGGGCATAGTGTTGGGACAGTCTTTGACAAAGGGCTTTGTCATCCTGACCTTTAGGAGCCTTAGGTCGATAGTTGGTGATTTGCCTCAGTCCTCTCCACACGGAAGCCGAATCATTAGCAGTGAACTGCTGCTGGAGTCTCTGAGTATAGAGATTTAGCCCTCTTCAGCTCTCTGTTAAACCGGTATTTAACCTCCCTGTAGCAGTCCCTGTCTCCACTTTTCAGCGCTGCTTCCTTCTCCTTCCTGATCTGTCTGAGCTTAGCTGTGAACCAGGGTTTGTCATTAGAGTAACTCACCCTGGTGCGTGATGGAAGAATGTTCTCTTCACAAAAGTGGATATATGAGTTCACAGTGTCCGTGTACTCATCCAGATCATGCGTGGCTCCTTTAAGCATGCCCCAGTCAGATATTTCCATGCACGTTTCCAGCTTCTCCTCAGCATCACTGGTCCGTATCTTCGTAGTGCTCACAACAGGTTTAGTGAGCTTCAATCTCTGTCTGTATGTGGGAATGAGGTGAACCATCACGTGATCAGATAATCCCAGCGCAGCTCGAGGGACAGCGCGATATGCGTCTTTCACTGTGGTGTAACAGTGATCCAGTGTGTTTAATCCTCTGGTGGGGCATTTAATAAACTGTTTGTAGCGGGGGAGATCGTGGCTCAGATTGCACTGATTAAAGTCGCCAGCCACAATAATCAGCGAGTCTGGAAAACTCCGCTCTGTGTGTTGAATGTGATCCGCGAGCACGCGCTGAGCTTCGCGCGTGTCCGCGTCGGGAGGGGCGTACACAGCGATCATTATGAAAGAAGCAAACTCCCGCGGGGAATAGAAGGGCTTGCAATTGATAACAAGAAATTCCAAGGCAGGAGAACAGTGTTTGGAAATTACCGTTACATCAGAGCACCAGCTGCAGTTGATGTAGAAGCAGACTCCGCTTCCTGTGGTCTTGCCGGAAAGCTCTGTGTCACGATCAGCACGGAAGAGCTGAAAGCCGTCGAGGCGCAGCGCGCTGTCCGGTATATTTTCCCGGAGCCAGGTCTCAGTAAAGCAGAGGACAGCTGAGGAGGCGAGGTCCTTAAAACGCATCAGCAGTCTCAGTTCATCTACCTTGTTAGAGAGAGAGTTGGTATTGGACAGAAATATGCCAGGCAGCGCCGTTCGCGAGCCTCTCCTGCGAAGTCGTACGAGAGCGCCCGCTCGTCTTCCTCTCTTCCGCCGTCTCACTTTCCGAGCCAAACAATAAACCAGATCGGTGGCAGGGGCTAGAAAAACTGGGAGGAGGTCCGTGGGGGTGAAAGTCCTGATATTAAGAAGTTCTTCACGGGTATAAGTGCAAGCAGACACACAATTGACAAACAAAAACAAACAAAGAGCGCAGCGAAGCACCATGTCGACCACTGTGGGCGCCATCTTGGATGGCGGATAGAGTAGTGCGGATAGAGTAGTGAATTTTGAGGTATGTGAAGATATATTTTTGTATACATGTCATCTAGTTAATATTTTCATTTTGCCTGCTGAAGATGTTTTGGACTTTATTTAAAAAATATTTTTTACGCAGTGCACAGTGGACACTGACTCATAACTTTTGAATATTTCTAAGACTTGGCTACATCAGTGATTGTGCAAAATGAGCTGCTCAAGACTCAATGGAGATTGAAACTGGTGATCTGAAATGAATGCTGAAATTATAAAAAGTAATGGTATGTTGGAATTTTATTTCTATTATGGAATAGATAAAATTAACTGATTTTGATTTGATCAAGTGTTAAAGCATGTGATGGATAATGCTTGTTGGAATATTTTAGGAATGCTGTCTTCTTGGAACATAAGTCAATATTATACAGTAATAAGTGGCATTCAGCTGTTTGTTTTATGTCATTTAAGCACAGTTCTGGTACTTAAAAATCATAAAAACCCAGGAGCTTACCCCCCTCACCAGGGATCTGCCCCGAACCCCAGTGGGGGACTGCGTCCCCCAGACCCCCTGCAAAATTTTTTAGATAATTTCACCAACCCAAAATCACATCCCTGTTTACTGCATCGAAAATCGGTGAAACTTGTGCTTTTTGTCAAGTGTGTAGAACGGATGGCTTATGGATGTCATGGAACTTCTTGTGATCATTCTTTACATTCTTCACATGAACACACTAACTTCAAGCAGAAATATCTATGCTAGTGACATTGACTGACGAATGTAGTTGTGATTATTGAGAGCTGTAGATGCTCTCTTTATTTTGGGTTCTTAGTTTATATTTTGTTTTATGTTGGCAAGATGAACCTAATTACTATTTGTGCATGTCTCTTATAAATGTTGTGACCAAAGA
This sequence comes from Pholidichthys leucotaenia, assembly GCA_020510985.1. NCBI lineage: Eukaryota > Metazoa > Chordata > Actinopteri > Cichliformes > Pholidichthyidae > Pholidichthys > Pholidichthys leucotaenia. The sequence continues at coordinate 138,725,875 of CM035840.1, read as the reverse complement.
CTTAATGAATTAGAATGTTAAACCAAATTATAGTAAATATTCCAACAAAAATGTTAATTTTGTGTTGTATCTTATCTTGTTAGATGTGCCCAGAAAGTGCAGGAAATGGCTTATTTTAATGGTAATTTTAAAAAAAAGTTCTTTTCAATTTTTTTTTACCCCCTCTCGCAATTACCCCTGCCTCGCACCTACGGTGCTCGGGCCTGGCTTTCAGCCAGGCAGTACTCCACTTTCCCAAGTCTGAGGGTTGGCATCTCTGTACCTCAACTATAAGAGACAAAATGAGGAAAAAAAAAATCCAGAAAATCACATTGTCTGATTTCCTGCTGCCCACTCCCCACTCCACCAACAACCCCCACTCCCAACACACAGCCCCCCATCCTGACCCTGACCGAGACCCAGGTGAGGACGGAGCTGAGGAAGATCAAAGCGAGGAAGGCGCCGGGACCGGACGGCATCAGCGCAAAGCTCCTCAAGTCCTGTGCAGACCAGCTGTGTGGGATTGTGACGTATATCTTCAACATGAGCCTGAAACTGGGGAGGGTACCACAGCTGTGGAAAACATCTTGTGTGGTACCTGTACCAAAAACTTCCCACCCCAAAGACCTGAACAGCTACAGACCGGTGGCCTTGACGTCCCACTTGATGAAGACCCTGGAGAGACTGCTCCTTGCTCACCTCCGCCCCCTGGTGGAACCAGCGATGGATCCACTCCAGTTCGCCTACCAGCATGGCATTGGGGTGGAGGATGCGGTGATCTTCCTCCTTCACCGTTCTCTGTCCCACCTGGAGAAGCCCGGGAATATGGTGAGGATCATGTTCTTTGACTTCTCCAGTGCTTTCAACACCATCCAACCGATGATCCTGAAGGACAAGCTGCTGCGAGCAGGGGTGGACCAGCACCTGTCATCATGGATCCTGGACTACCTCACGAACCGGCCTCAGTTTGTAAGAACCCGGGACTGTGTTTCCGACACGATCATCAGTAGCACGGGGGCCCCCCAGGGAACGGTGCTGGCTCCCTTCCTGTTCACTCTTTATACTGCAGACTTCTCACACAACACAACACACTGCCATCTACAGAAGTTCTCTGATGACTCTGCGATCGTTGGCCTCATCTCCAATGGAGATGAAGCTGAGTACAGAGGGCTTATCCAGGACTTCGTGGACTGGTGCCATCGGAACTGCCTCCAGATCAACGCGAGGAAAACTAAGGAGCTGGTGGTGGACTGCCGCAGGCATGGGCAGCCCCTCACAGCACCAGTAAATATACAGGGAACAGACATCGAGATGGTGACATCCTATAAGTAGCTGGGTGTTCATCTGAACAATAAACTAGACTGGTCACACAATACTGACGCACTCTACAAGAAGGGACAGCGCAGGCTGTTCCTGCTGAGGAGACTCAGGTCTTTTGGTGTACAAGGGGCGCTGCTGAAGTCATTCTATGACACGGTGGTGGCATCAGCCATCACTTTTGGAGTGGTCTGCTGGGGCAGTGGCATTACTGCAGCCGATAGGAAGAGACTGAACAAACTGATTAAGAAAGCTAGCTCTGTCCTGGGGCAGCGCCTTGATCCGATGGAGGAGATAGGAGAGAGAAGGACGGTGGCTAAACTGTCATCTCTGCTGGAGTCCGAGTTCCACCCTATGCAGGACATACTGGATGCACTGAGGAGCTCATTTAGCAGCAGACTACATCATCCCAGGTGCACAACCGAGAGGTTTCGTAGGTCCTTCCTACCAACGGCTGTCAGACTGTACAACCTAAGCAGGGCTGCTCGCAGAGATAGCAAAAAGACGTAACAAACTAATAGTTTTTTGAATGCAAAAGATGCAATAGACTTACACAATGGTCCCCTCCGGCATACAACTAGGAACATACCGGTCGCTATGGAGGGTGAGAATATGTATGGGCACATAATCATACCATGTAGGATAACTAAGTAGACGGTTATGCTGTTTCATTCCATCTAGCAACAATGCTCTGCACTGTGTGTGTTTATATATTTACATATTTATTCCATCTAGCTACAATGCTCAGCACTGGGTGTGTTTATATTTATATATCTACATATTATTCCATCTAGCTACATTGCTCCGCACTGTGTGTGTTTATATACTTGCATATTTATTCCACCTAGCTGCAATGCTCCGTACTGTGGGTGTTTATATATTTACATATTTATTCCATCTAGCTACAATGCTCTGCACTGTGTGTTCACACTGGCTTTTCCCTGCACTGTGTGTTCATACTGTATACTCATATATTTATTCCATCCAGCTACAATGCTCTGCACTGTGTGTCTGTCTGTGTGTGTGTATATATTTATTTTATAGTAATATGTACATATGTATATTAGCCGCTCTTGCTTGCTTGTTTTTTTCTTGCCTTCTGATTGTTGCTCTGAGTGTTGCTATCCCTGTGCAGTTGCAATCCTGGAATTTCCCCGTTGTGGGACTAATAAAGGCTTATCTTATCTTATCTTATCTTAAAGAATTTATTTGCAAATTATGGTGGAAAATAAGTATTTGGTCAATAACAAAAGTTCATCTCAGTGCTTTGTTATATACCCTTGGCAATGACAGAGGTCAAAGGTTTTCTGTAAGTTTTCACAAGGTTTTCACACACTGTTGCTGGTATTTTGGCCCATTCCTCCATGCAGAGCTCCTCTAGAGCAGTGATGTTTTGGGGCTTTCGCTGGGCAACACAGACTTTCAACTCCCTCCAAAGATTTTCTATGGGATTGAGATCTGGAGACTGGCTAGGCCACTCCAGGACCTTGAAATGCTTCTTACGAAGCCACTCCTTCGTTGCCCGGGCGGTGTGTTTGGGATCATTGTCATGCTGAAAGACCCAGCCACGTTTCATCTTCAATGCCCTTGCTGATGGAAGGAGATTTTCACTCAAAATCTCACGATACATGGCCCCATTCATTCTTTCCTTTACACGGATCAGTCGTCCTTGTCCCTTTGCAGAAAAACAGCCCCAAAGCATGATGTTTCCACCCCCATGCTTCACAGTAGGTATGGTGTTCTTTCTCCTCCAAACATGACAAGTTGAGTTTTTACCAAAAAGTTCTATTTTGGTTTCATCTGACCATATGACATTCTCCCAATCCTCTTCGGGATCATCCAAATGCTCTCTAGCAAACTTGAGACGCGCCTGGACATGTACTGGCTTAAGCAGGGGGACACGTCTGGCACTGCAGGATTTGAGTCCCTGGCGGTGTAGTGTGTTACTGATGGTAGCCTTTGTTACTTTGGTCCCAGCTCTCTGCAGGTCATTCACTAGGTCCCCCCGTGTGGTTCTGGGATTTTTGCTCACCGTTCTCGTGATCATTTTGACCCCACAGGGTGAGATCTTGCGTGAAGCCCCAGATCGAGGGAGATTATCAGTGGTCTTGTATGTCTTCTATTTTCTAATAATTGCTCCCACAGTTGATTTCTTCACACCAAGCTGCTTACCTGTTGCAGATTCAGTCTTCCCAGCCTGGTGCAGGTCTACAATTTTGTTTCTGGTATCCTTTGACAGCTCTTTGGTCTTGGCCATAGTGGAGTTTGGAGTCTGACTGTTTGAGGTTGTGGGCAGGTGTCTTTTATAGTGATAACAAGTTCAAACAGGTGCCATTAATACAGGTAACAAGTGGAGGACAGAGGAGCCTCTTAAAGAAGTTGTTACAGGTCTGTGAGAGCCAGAAATCTTGCTTGTTTGTAGGTGACCAAATACTTATTTTCCACCATAATTTGAAAATAAATTCTTTAAAAATCAGACAGTGTCATTTTCTGGATTTTTTTTCCTCATTTTGTCTCTCATAGTTGAGGTATACCTATGATGAAAATTGGAGACCTCTCTCATCTTTTAAGTGGAGAACTTGCACAATTGGTGTCTGACTAAATACTTTTTTGCTTCACTGTACTTGTCAGCTGGTTTACTGAGGTGAACTAAGTTCTGTATTCTTGTCAAAACATGTCTGCCATAAAAACTGCTGGATAGAAATAGAACTTTTGCTCCAATTTCCTTCACTTGGCAAAAAGTAGGCTAATGTTGGGCATGAAACTCCCAGGCTGAAAATTGGTCCCACTTCGGCCCTGTGTGAGTGTTTATCCTTCAACGTACACAAAACCTTTCATACCTTCCGTAGGACAGAGAGTAAGTTTTTGAAGCCTAGAAATTATTTCTTTTGAACAAAACAGTTATGGAAATAATGCAATTTAGAGTATTATATAAAGTTCACTGTTGCTGTTATATATATATATTGTGTGTGTGTGTGTGTGTGTGTGTGTGTGTGTGTGTGTGTGTGTGTGTGTGTGTGTGTGTGTGTGTGTGTGTGTGTGTGTGTGTGTGTGTGTGTGCATGTCCACCTGGATGATCCTACCCCTCGAAAAAAGTTCAGGCTCAGGAATTTTTTTGCTTTAACCCCTGAAGTTATTATCACCTTAAACTGTAATAAGTTAATATTACTGAAAAACCAAATGTGTCTCAGGGATGTTTGAATGGCTGTTGGGGTGGGGGCTGAATGTGTTTTAAATTATGTTCTTTTTATATATATATGGATGCCTAGAGAAACGCAATTTCATCTTGGTTGTACTACAGTTGTATGTATAGCATCATGACAATAAAGGTTGGTTGATTGAATACAATAGTTGTATCTAACACAAATCTTGGACAACTTGCACCCTGACCTGATTATGAGTTTGGGATCCAAAGGTCACAATTAACATTCCATTTGCACTATTACTTTTCAACGAGTAAAGTGAAGGCCACCAAACCTGGTACACAGGTTCACCTTGGGATCCTGACTTCTGGCTCTGGGTTTGGGGTGAAAAGGTCAGAGGTCAGTGTTAACATTCTCTTTGCACTATTACTATAGAATGAGTAAAACTACAGTCACCAAACTTGGTGCACAGGTTCACCCTGAGACTATCACCTCTGACTATGGTTTGGAGTCAACAGGTCAAGGTTGGCACTCCCTGTGCTCGCTTACTATAGAATGCATAAAGCTCTCTAGGGTCACCAAACTTGCTACACAGGTTCACTTTAGGATCCTGATCTACAGCTATGGGTTGCATTCCCCATTGTGGGACTAATAAAGGCTTATCTTATCTTGCTATATTTGTTGTATATTCATGGATGATAGATTTATTATAATTTGGTTCTGCCCCAGTAATTACGTGGAAAAGTTGAAATCTGGTCTCCTTCAGTAACATAGTGGGATTGTCAAAGAAAACTGAGGTGGGGGATATTGCACTTGCTCTTGTGAAAATTGTTACTTATTCTAGGCAGTTGCCCTAATTTTGAACAAACTTGCACACAGTGACCTTGAGGTTTGTCTGCATCCAGGTTGAGCTCGTCGTTACACCTCCTAGGCAATTGCCTCTATGTTTGGCAAACTCATGCACAATGATTCTTAAGTGGATCTGTATTCAGGCTGTGCTTATAGTCAAGGTGAAAGGTCAGGAGATCTGAACGCAGTCAGGGTGATTTCATCAGGCTGGAATGAGCTATTCTGTCATTGTTGGTCTAGTTTTGTTTTTTTTTGTTTTTTTTTTTAATTATACCCCCCCCGCAATGAAATTATGGAGGATATAGCGTTTTTGACACATCCTTCAATTCGTCATTTAGTCATTTGACATTTTGTTGCCACCACTATAGCTTTTACATTTGTGGTCAGATTGACTTCCTGTTTATACAGAAGCTTTTTCTCATCAAATGGGGGGTTCCATTTTTAGAGAGGGTGACTTATTTTTCTCCGCTCTATTTTATGTTGATCACAGTTCTCATTAGGGGCCTCTGATATGCAGATGCTTGGGCATGAAGATACTTTAATTTATTAGTAACATCTTGCTATTACCTCCTGTTTTCTCTATCAGTCTGAAATAACCAAGTTATATTATTAAATTAAAGGTAATGTCTCCCATTTGGCATATTTAGATTCTCTATAACTAGTGCATGCCCGTAGAAAGCAAGTATTTCTGTCTGAAACAGGTAGCCTAATCAGGCTTTACAGGCCCAAATATACGCTGTGTTTGAGAGTGGAATACAGAGGTGTAGCCTATATGTAGGCAATCACACATGTTAGACTTTGACAAATATGAAAGGGACTGAACCAAGATTTATTTGATTGTGTGAATATTAATTACAGAATAATTGAAAATGAATGGGAGATCCGATATTAGCCACTGTTTAAGAACCACTTGTTTATTTTTTTTGTCAGATCACTTATTTGTGCGATCTTTTATGACTTATATTCATAAATGTTGTATCTGGCACTTTGGGGAATGGGAGTTGTTCAGTCACCATTATAATTTAGTTTACTGTAAATGTGTAGTTTATAGTCTGTCATCAAACTCATGCAGTACTATAGCAGGACACGTTTACAAATATTTGAGACCCACTGTAGCGCATCCTTTTATATCTTAGCAATATTATAAGTACAAAACACCCAACATTATTATTATTATTTTTGTATTTGTATCTTGTATACTTTATTGATCCCCAGAGGGAAATTCAGGGCATCCACATATGACGTCAATTAGGGGTGGGCGATATGGCCAAAAAATGATATTGCGATATTTCTGTGAATTTTCACGATAATGATTTTCTTCACGATATCAAGGAATACAGTTTTTTCTTTGAAATTTATAAAGGACGGTGTCACAGGCCAGTGTTAATTATGTTCAGCATATTCAGTAAAAACAAAACAGCAACTCTTATTTCTCCAGTTTGTAGAGAGCAGCTTAGAATGCATTTAAAACTTTTTTTTAATTCTGTATCAAATATTACCAGAAAATATTATAAACCACCACATCTTAAGCACACTGAGGGGTGGACTGGGAAAAAAATTCAGGCTGGGAATTTGACTTCATCCTAGGTCACCTTGTTGTTGGAAACCAGAAACCACCACAGTTTCACTAGGTTAATATTTTAAAATAACAGGTATCAAACTAGTTATAAATGTAATTATAACCTTCTGGTGGGACGAAAATTATAAATTTGGATTGTAATAGTCAACTGATCTATTGATTGTTAAAACAACTGATTGACTGATTGGTTAGGTAAAAAGTTACAATTCTGCATGAAAAGGGTCACAAATTTGTCACCAAAAACGTTCAAAATTTTTTTAAAAAAAAAAGTACCTTTAGGAGATGTTTAATGCGAAACAAACAAATTTAGGAGAGAACGGTAACAAGCAGATGAGAGTAAAGTTGGTAGTGCAGACTACATATAGCCTGTAGTTCTGAAAATTCTGCAGATTTTTGTTAAAACATCTGAATAGTCCTGAAAACATTGCCTTATGGATGTAAGAGCAGTTTAGCTATGGTTAATGCGACCTATTTATTACATTAATAAACGTAAACCCTAAACACATTACTTCTGTCTTTATCTCATTTCTATGCTATGGGACATGAGGGGGTTTTGCTGCTTTTAACATATTAAATTAATTTAGTATGTTATTTCACCGGGTCAGGAAGAGAGTCTAAATAAAACGGGGAGAGAGTGGGCTTATTTAAAACTATTATTTCATTATTTTTCTCATATTGAATAAATGATTCAATCTTCTGGTTCCTGTCAACCTGCTGTCAGAGCCTGTCAGTCGGTGGATTTCTGTGTTTTGGTGCTCAGTTTTTGACTACTTTTTTTTGGCTTCTGAGAACTGAATTTGGATTATGAACTGGACATCTTAGTTTTGACCCCTGCCTGATTTAAGACGCCAATAGTGGCATCTACGGACTGGGAAACGAGAGTGGAGCGGAGCGGCCCGCCATTCAGCTAGCTAAACAGCTGTTCATTAGCTGTTTAGTCAACATAAATCGTCCGGGATCATGGGTCCTAAGAAAGCTCAGCAGACTGAGGAGGTGGACGATATTAAAAGATTGCTCGACTTCTTGGCTGAAGAGATTTATGCTGTTAAGCTGCAGCAAAAAAACATTCTGGGCCTGGTCGAGGAGGTGAAAGCGCTGCGGATCCAGAACGCCGAGAAGGACAAGAGGCTGGCATATCTGGAGAGCAGAGTGTCGGACCTGGAGCAGTACACCCGGGTGAATGATGTGATCATCACAGAGCTCTACATTAAACCCCGATCATATGCTCGAGCGGTGGCCGCGAACGGCGGAGGGAGACTCGATGCACTGGAAGCCGAATCCACGGAGCAACAAGTGGCAGCCTTCCTGCAGTCCTCAGGAATCCAGCTGGACTGTAACACCATTGAGGCCTGCCACCCTCTGTCCAGGAAAAACAGCAACAAACCAGCTGTCATCATGAGGTTTGTCAACAGAAGACACAAGACTGCGCTGCCAAAACAAGGGAGGAAACTGAAAGGAACGAACATTTACATGAACGAGCACCTCACAAAAGAAAACGCAGAAATAGCCAGAAAAGCTAGATACATGAGAAAGCAAAAAAAGATTCAAAACACCTGGACATCAAACTGTAAAATATACATCAAATTAAATGAATCACCTGAAGAAGCCAAGGTTATTAACATCTGAAATATTATGGAACTGGACAAATACCAATGAACATTATGAACTGGAGTCGACAGCAACAAATAATAACTGTAAGACATTGAAGGATCACACTCTATCTGCATCAGGACATTTAACAACATGAAACAAAAGATCAACTAACAGGAACAACAGGAACTGAAAGTTTTTAAATATACGGATCACAACCCACAGGACGTAGAATATAACATAGACCGTGATAATAATTTATTTAGTTCCATCAATAATAACTGAAGTTACTACACGGATGAACAGTTTAATACAATGGTCACATCTGATTTCAATATTTCTATGATCCACTTCAACAGCAGAAGTCTCTATGCCAACTTTAATAACATTAAAGATTATTTACATCAGTTTAAAGAGCCATTCAGTATTGTGGCAATATCAGAGACGTGGCTTAGTGAAGAGAAAGGAGTGGAATTTACCATGGATGGCTGTGAATTAAATTATATAAATAGAAAAGTGAAAAAAGGAGGAGGAGTTGCAATTTGTGTAGACAAGAGCTTGCAATACAAGGTTGTTGAAAATTTGTCAGTAACTGTGGATGATTTATTTGAATGTATTACAATAGAAATCTGTTTGGACGATGTGAAGAATATGGTAGTGAGCTGTGTATATAGAACGCCTGGATCAAACATTGATTTATTTAAGGACTGGATGGAAAAAATGTATGCAAAACTAACTCACAAAGTTATGTTCATCTGTGGGGATTTCAATATAGATCTTATGAATTCAAAACAACATAGTTTGACAGAAGAATTTATCAACACAATGTACAGTATGGGCTTACATCCAACAATTACCAGACCTAGCAGAATCACGTCACACAGTGCCACACTAATAGATAACATATTCACAAACATTATGGAAAATAATATCAGGAGTGGGCTTTTATTGAATGATGTCAGTGACCACCTGCCGATTTTTATTGTCTTATGAGATGAGATGAGATTCAACTTTATTGTCATTACACATAGGTAACGAAACGTGACTTGGCATTTGGGCACGTTCTGCAGAGCGCATCCAAGGCCGGGGCAGCCGCTAGGCGCCAGTCATAATCAATGTGATTATAGGAAGAAAAAGTATACCAAAAATATTAAATATAAAAGAATAAGGACTGAAGAATCTATGTATTTACTGGCAAAGGAATTATTAATACAAGACTGGAAGATAGTTTGTGATGAAAATTATATAAATAAAGCATATGATAAATTTTTACAAATATTTCAGTCATTGTACAATAAAAACTGTCCTATAAAACAATACAGTGACAGACAACAAAACAAAAATATTCCTTGGGTCACCAAGGGGTTACTAAATGCATGTAAAAAGAAGAATACAGTACATTATATAAACAATTTATTAAGTGCAGTACCGTAGAGGCTGAGATCAAATAAAAAAGATATAAAAACAAGCTTACTAAAATAATGAGGACTTTGTAAGAAAGAATACTACAACAGAATATTAGAGGATAATAAAAATAACTTAAGAGGAATATGGCAAGTACTCAATGGGATTATTAGTAACCGATCAAAGAATGCTAATTATCCAGAATATTTTATTGAAAATGACAATTTGATAAATAATATGGAGGATGTGGTCAGTGGTTTCAATAAATTTTTTGTGAACGTTGGTCCTGAATTAGTAAATTAAATAGTGACACCAGAAACAAACAACAGTGGTTCTGTAAATGAAATAGAAGATAGAAATCCAAACACAATCTTTTTGGGTGCAGTTACTGAAAAGGAAATTATCGAGACTGTGAGTAAATTTAAGAACAAAAAATCAACTGACTTGAATGAAATTGACATGACAATAGTGAAAAAAGTAATTGAAGGAATTGTTAAACCACTCACCCACATCTGTAACCTGTCATTTCAAACTGGTAAATTTCCAAACAAAATGAAAATAGCAAAAGTAATACCACTATACAAAACAGGAGACAGTCATTATTTCACAAATTACAGGCAGGTCTCTTTACTCTCACAATTCTCCAAAATACTTAAATAAATCTTCACTAAGAGACTGGATGATTTTATTGAAAAACACAACCTCCTTACAGACAGCCAGTATGGTTTTAGAGCAGACAAATCTACATCTTTGGCACTGATCGAACTTATAGAAGAAATTACTAGTTGTATAGATAAAAAAAAAAGTTTGCTGTAGGAGTATTTATAGATTTAAAGAAAGCTTTTGACACCATCGACCACAGAATTTTACTGAGGATATTGGAAAGGTATGGGATAAGAGGGGTTGGACTGAGTTGGGTGGAAAGTTATTTAAGTAACAGACAACAATTTGTACAAATTGGTGAGCACAAATCACCCTTCATGGACATTACTTGTGGTGTGCCCCAGGGGTCAGTTTTGGGACCCAAACTCTTTATTTTGTATATAAATGACATATGCCAAGTATCAAAAATTCTGAAATTTATTTTGTTTGTGGATGACACAAATATCCTTTGCACTGGTGAGAATTTGCAACAGGTTTTAGAGGTGGTCACAGCTGAAATGAAAAGGTTAAGGCAGTGGTTCAACAAAAATAAATTATCTCTAAATCTGAAAAAAACAAAGATTATGTTGCTTGGAAATTATAAAATAAATCATGAAATAATGGTAACGATAGATGATACCAGAATAGAAACAGTACAGGAAAATAAGTATCTGGGGGTGACACTAAACAATAAAATCTGCTGGAAACATCAGTCACATCCGGGCCAAGTTGGCAAAATGTATAGGGATATTGGGGAAAACAAGACACATCTTGGACTATAAATCATTGCTCTTACTGTACAATTCACTGTTTCTACCATATCTTAACTACTGTGTAGAGGTCTGGGGAAACACCTACAGGACCAACCTCCAGCCAATATGCACATTTAAAGGCGACGGACATTGACATTTTTTTATTGAACCAATCAACTGATTGTATGAAAATATTCCATTCTTCCCATTCCCCTGATTTAATATGTGTCACCATCCATGTGTCACCATTTTTTACTCTCGGCGCCACACGAGTAGGCTGCCTTTTGCAACAGCAGCTCGATTCCGAGTTTTTTTCCCTTCCTCTCTCTTTTGATCAGTCTTTTTTTTTCACCCCACTTATATCACGGACACACAGATCGTCCCAAATGTCTCCTGAGCCGGTGGACGGAGCCACTGTTTATAGCAGGATACGATACAACAGGGAAGAGCTGCTAGCATTTAACCGCCACCCGGTCCCATTGGAAAAACTCGACATACCGAGAGAATTGAGGCGAAAGCGTCACGGCTGCCGGGCTGGAGTAAGGCGGAGGACAAAAAATATAAGGTACAGACCCTCCCTTCCATCTGTTGTCATGGGAAATGTATGGTCGATACTGGGAAAGTTAGATGAGCTAGCGGCTATCTCCCGTTATGATAGCACTTACCGGGAGTGCTCTCTCCTTTTGTTTACTGAGACGTGGCTAACTGAACTAGCAGCAGATGCTAACATTGAGCTGGAGGGTTTTCACATGATACGAGCTGACCGAACACCAGACAGTGGCAAAGCAAGGGGCGGTGGAGTGATAATGTATGTTAACAACAACTGGTGCAGACCGGAACATATCACTGTTAAACAACGACACTGCAGCAAAGACATTGAGTTGCTAGCTGTTAGCATGAGGCCTACATAACTCCTGAGAGAACACTCACACGTGATCTGCATTGTTGTTTATGCAAATCCGACGGCGAACGCTGGGACAGCACGTGACGTCATCCATTCAGTAACCAGCAGGCTGCAGACAGAACACCCAGATGCTCTTCTCCTCATCTCAGGCGATTTCAACCACGTTTCACTGTCTCCCATTCTACCCACGTTCACCCAGTATGTCACATGCCACACTAGAGACAATAAAACACTGGATTTATTCTACGCAAACACTAAGGAGGCGTACACCTCATCACAACTCCCCCCACTCGGGAGATCGGATCACAACTTGGTTCATCTCCGGCCGGTGTACAAACCCCTAGTGCACAGACAACCTCCGGCCATGCACACTGTGGAGTTATGGTCTGAGGAGACAATGGACACTCTAAAGGACTGTTTTGAAGCCACCGCCTGGAAGCAGCTCTGCGATCCACATGGTGAGGACATCGATGGCCTCATTCACATCTTCACGGGCTACCTCAGCTTCTGTGTGGACAAATCCGTTCCCACCAAGACCATACGGCGTCACTCAAACAACAAACCCTGGATCAACCCTGAGATAAAAACACTTCTGAGAGAGAAGAAGAGGATCTTCAGGTCGGGGAACAGGGAGATGCTGAAGTCCGTACAGAGGGAGCTGAGGAGAAAGATCAGAGAAGGCAAGGACAGCTTCAGGAAGAAGATGGAGGACAAGCTGCAACAGAGCGACATCAGCGGGGTTTGGAGAAACCTCAAAACCATCTCGGGGCTCCAGAATACCTCCCCCCAGGCCACGGGGGGCAGGGAGTGGGCGAACAACCTGAATCTGTTTTTCAATAGATTTGACCAACCGCCCTCCCCCCTGTCTGCACAACAACCACTGCTGCCTCTAAGAAATCAAGTCCTGCTGCCCACTCCCCACTCCACTGACACCCCCCCCACTCCCAACACACAGCCCCCCATCCTGACCCTGACCAAGACCCAGGTGAGGACGGAGCTGAGGAAGATCAAGGCGAGGAAGGCGTCGGGACCGGACGGCATCAGCGCAAAGCTCCTCAAGTCCTGTGCAGACCAGCTGTGTGGGATTGTGACGTATATCTTCAACATGAGCCTGAAACTGGGGAGGGTACCACAGCTGTGGAAAACATCTTGTGTGGTACCTGTACCAAAAACTTCCCACCCCAAAGACCTGAACAGCTACAGACCGGCGGCCTTGACGTCCCACTTGATGAAGACCCTGGAGAGACTGCTCCTTGCTCATCTCCGCCCCCTGGTGGAACCAGCGATGGATCCACTCCAGTTCGCCTACCAGCATGGCATTGGGGTGGAGGATGCGGTGATCTTCCTCCTTCACCGTTCTCTGTCCCACCTGGAGAAGCCCGGGAATATGGTGAGGATCATGTTCTTTGACTTCTCCAGTGCTTTCAACACCATCCAACCGATGATCCTGAAGGACAAGCTGCTGCGCGCAGGGGTGGACCAGCACCTGTCATCATGGATCCTGGACTACCTCACAAACCGGCCTCAGTTTGTGAGAACCCGGGACTGTGTTTCCGACACGATCATCAGTAGCACGGGGGCCCCCCAGGGAACGGTGCTGGCTCCCTTCCTGTTCACTCTTTATACTGCGGACTTCTCACACAACACAACACATTGCCATCTACAGAAGTTCTCTGATGACTCTGCGATCGTTGGTCTCATCTCCAACGGAGATGAAGCTGAGTACAGAGGGCTTATCCAGGACTTCGTGGACTGGTGCCATCGGAACTGCCTCCAGATCAACGCGAGGAAAACTAAGGAGCTGGTGGTGGACTGCCGCAGGCATGGGCAGCCCCTCACAGCACCAGTAAATATACAGGGAACAGACATCGAGATGGTGACATCCTATAAGTAGCTGGGTGTTCATCTGAACAATAAACTAGACTGGTCACACAATACTGACGCACTCTACAAGAAGGGACAGCGCAGGCTGTTCCTGCTGAGGAGACTCAGGTCTTTTGGTGTACAAGGGGCGCTGCTGAAGTCATTCTATGACACGGTGGTGGCATCAGCCATCACTTTTGGAGTGGTCTGCTGGGGCAGTGGCATTACTGCAGCCGATAGGAAGAGACTGAATAAACTGATTAAAAAAGCTAGCTCTGTCCTGGGGCAGCGCCTTGATCCGATGGAGGAGATAGAAGAGAGAAGGACGGTGGCTAAACTGTCATCTCTGCTGGAGTCCGAGTTCCACCCTATGCAGGACATACTGGATGCACTGAGGAGCTCATTTAGCAGCAGACTACATCATCCCAGGTGCACAACCGAGAGGTTTCGTAGGTCCTTCCTACCAACGGATTTCAGACTGTACAACCTAAGCAGGGCTGCTCGCAGAGATAGCAAAAAGACGTAACAAACTAATAGTTTTTTGAATGCAAAAGATGCAATAGACTTACACAATGGTCCTCTCCGGCATACAACTAGGAACATACCGGTCGCTATGGAGGGTGAGAATATGTATGGGCACATAATCATACCATGTAGGATAACTAAGTAGACGGTTATGCTGTTTCATTCCATCTAGCAACAATGCTCTGCACTGTGTGTGTTTATATATTTACATATTTATTCCATCTAGCTACAATGCTCAGCACTGGGTGTGTTTATATTTATATATCTATATATTTATTCCATCTAGCTACAATGCTCCGCACTGTGTTTTTATATATCTACATATTATTCCATCTAGCTACATTGCTCCGCACTGTGTGTGTTTATATACTTGCATATTTATTCCACCTAGCTGCAATGCTCCGTACTGTGGGTGTTTATACAGTATATTTACATATTTATTCCATCTAGCTACAATGCTCTGCACTGTGTGTTCATATATTCATATATTTATTCCATCCAGCTACAATGCTCTGCACTGTGTGTGTGTGTGTGTGTGTGTGTATATACAGTATATATTTTATAGTAATATGTACATATGTATATTAGCTGCTCTTGCTTGCTTGTTTTTTTTCTTGCCTTCTGATTGTTGCTCTGAGTGTTGCTATCCCTGTGCTGTTGCAATCCTGGAATTTCCCCGTTGTGGGACTAATAAAGGCTTATCTTATCTTATCTTATCTTATCCTACATAAATGAAATTATTTAGTCATAGTCCATCTTTCACTCAGTGATGCTGCAGTACCGCCATCTGCCGATAGGTGCGTGCAGCCTTCACGTCAATTCGGTATGAAAAAAAATTGCAGAACGAGAGCAAAGTGATTCGGACAGCGATTATTTTCTAGAGTTTGACGACCTCAATATAAATGATTACAAATGATTACATTGACAATGAAGACGTTTTGGGTGGTGTGTGGGCTGTCAGCCTTATTTGTTCGAGGGAGAGGAGGAAGACGCAACACGGACGGGAAAAGAACACGTTTACGATCGGCTGTAAGATATTTCTAGGTAAAAGATGCTTACAAATATTTTTCTTTGGCGACATGCATGGTCACACACTTAATTTTAAAAATAAAACTACCCATTGGTCACTCGCTGCATCTTCTCAGCCGCTGATTAGCACCTGCTGGTCTGTGCGCAGCTGGAGCTGATGAGACAGATGAAGCGGCCGTCATCGTCCACACGAGTGAGTTTATAAACAATATTTATTCATTTGATTTAATTTCCCAGATGAATTATGAAGAAACCATTCAATACATTCAATGATCAATGCAAACGGAATAATCAATGTTTTTCATATTTTTCAGGCGATACAGATTCATAGTGTTGGGGATTTTTTTGGAGAAGAAGTGAGGGTTATGTTGCCTGCCTGTGCGGTGAGCCTCATCAGAGAAACATTCCCATCTCATCACTACAAGGGATTTTGCCTACCAAGATTAGATTTGTGAACAATGTTATTTAAATAAAGTTTTGTAAAATCATATATTGAGTTATTATTAGTATATTGAGTTTATGAAATATAAATTGATCAAACAGGCACAACCACCTCCCTATACAGCACTGAATATTTCATATTTGATGAGTATGAACACCCTAATATGCTAATATTTGATAAGTTGGTAAGGCAATGCAAACCATGGCTTGGAATTCATTTAAGATGTTTAGTAAACATTTGCAGTGAATATTAAAAATAAAAAAAACGTACCCTGTTTACTTCTGCTGTTCTGACAGTTGATCGCCACTAGCACTGACCCCGTTCTCAGAGTCACACTTGGAAATCGAGGCATATATAGTTGGAATAGCCATTTTCTTTATCAGAAATCTTTTGGCAAATTTCATTTCAAATTGACATAATGTCTGGCCCAGGAAACACGCACGCAGGCTCAGGATAGATTTAACAGCTTTATTCAACAAGCAGGTGTGTGTGAATGGATTTATGGGGATGTGCTGACGAGGGGCAGGTGTGCGCGCAGCTGAATCCGCTGAGGAGCAGCGAGTCGTGACACAAATTGCATCTTATTCTCGAAATCGCTGTCAACGAAATCTCTACTGCACATTTTTGGTGTTTTACCGACATAAGTCCATTTTTTTTTGCGTTTTCTGAACGAATTTCACCCATGCCGTTCTGATTTTCACAGGGACGGGACATTCAAAAACACTCACAGCATGCTCCTCTGGTATAACGTCGCACCCGTACACAACACAACGACAAACCATAATTAATTTGATTCCTGAAATCCTAATGTTAATAAATAATCTATTTGTAATCCAAAAGTATTCCGAGAAATATCCGTAATCGCCGATTTTAAAATGTAAACATCAAATAAAAAAAAGCAATGTCCGCCGACTGTGTGCCACACCGAAATGACGTCACACAGTCAGTGGCCATTTTAGCCGCTGATCTTGGCTGGGTCAGACAGCTCTCCACAACAGCGTACTTCAAGAGCGCATTGTCACCTTATGCGACATACGTTGACACCAAAACATGTGGGGTTCCAATTAGCTCGTCTCAGACAACAATTTGAGATATGATTTAGCGATTTTGAGTTTTCGTCTGTCCGTCACCTTTAAAAAAAAAAAAAGCTATAAGGATAATAAATAATGTTGGATATAGAGACCATAACAACTTGTTATTTTTAAAGTCACATGTCATAAAGTTCATGGATTTAGTTAAATTTAAGACAGCACAAGTAATGTACAGGGCAATTAATAATCAACTCCCAACTAATATACAAAAAATATTCAAAAAAGAGACATTGATTATAATTTGAGAGGAGACTTAAACTTTACAAAACGTAAGGTACGGACAACTAAGAAAAGTATGTGCATATCTGTTTGTGGGGTGGATTTGTGGGACAGCCTGGAGCTGGAACTGAAACTATGTACAAACAAAAATCAATTCAAAAATAGGTATAAACATTATTTGCTGAAAGAATATATGTTCGAAGGGTAGTATTTATATGTACGATTCACTATGCTCACTCTGGGACACTATGGAATGGTAGGTGGGACAGTACTGTATATGTCTGTTGTTTGGGGCTGGGTTTTTATGTATGGACTGTATGTATGTTGGGATGGATGGGTATCAATGTTGATATGTACAAAATATAGTTAATTGTCTACTTGGGGTCTTAAATGAGGTAATTTGTATATATTTCACATGGGTTGTATTTATGGAAAAGAGGAGTTGGAGTAAATAAGTGTTCACTTCTTCCTTCTCCCTTTCGAGCATTGTATACTGTCACTTAATTGCACTTGTCATTTGTTTTGTTTTTTTACTTTTTTGTTCGAAATAAAGTATGCATCATTATCATATCATATGCTGACCTACCTATCTGTCGTTTCCCAAGACACTTCTGCTGGTAAGACCTCCCGTCTCTGTCTTTCTTTCAATTTACCCGCATTAGAAATCTCCATTGCACAGACAACTCCTGGGGCTGTTAACGGATTTTTTTTCTTTTGGTTGGTTGAATAAATCACACTGGAGCAGCCACAATGGAACAAAAATAAACCTCTGGACACTTCGGATGTCAGCAACAGCGCTTCAGGGCAAAGTAAAACTTTTCCCCAAAGCAGCGTTGTTGACATGCAGAAAAAAATGTGGGCAGATTATCCACATTGCTGCATCGTTTTTGTTTTTTTGTTTTTTAAAAGAAGGCAGCAGTCTGAAACTTCCTTAAAACAAAATTACTTTCTCACAACCAGATGAAGACTTTCCAAGCATGGCGCGCCACTTCCCGTGCCATGTTTTTTTCCCATTTCTATGGTAACATGTACCTTCTGTTGGCAGCATAACGGACCCCAAATATTGCGATATTCATTTTTACACCATTATCAAAATTTATACCAGTATTATCTTGAACAATACTTTATGGCACACCCCTAGTGCCAATCCCTTCACCTTTCTCTCTCTCTCACTTAGTCACTCACTCACTCACTCACACAGAGGAGAATGACCCATTTGGCTGCAACTTTTGCATCGGTGTTGCCCATTTGTCTGCAGATATTTAAATACAAATGATTTATTTCATTATTTGGGCATTTTTGCGTCTTGTTGTCGTTAAGTGTCCGCATATGATATACAGTTGATCTGGCCATTCTGCTCCACAATGAAGCAGCAGTCAGGAATGCCGTCTACCTCTGACCATGTTTACATGGACACAAGTAAACGGATTAAAAGCCTGATCGGAATAAAAATGCTTCATGTAAACACGCCAATCTGAATATTCTGACCCGATCATGCTCATTCAGATCAAAATTTCATTCCGATTGAGACGGGTGGGTTATGCCGATTGTTAATTCGAATAGTGTGCATGAAAACACTTATTCCCAAGGTTGGGCAGAAAATATGTTTAGTGCGCATGTCTGTACGTCAGCCACACGTCGACATGACGTATTTCCGCTTTTACAGCAGCTAGCGGAAGACATAGCGGGAGTAAAACAAAACTGGTCTGTATCATCCTGCTGTCTCCCTCTGTTCGTCATATGCAGAAGTATGTACTTGTAGCTTCATTACGGAGACCAGCAGAAGCAAAAGTACAGTCTGAATAACACAATACAGGTCAATTTCAAAAAGAGAGACACGAAGTGGGGCTTGCTAACACTGGAAGTTGCTGCTTCTTTTACTATTTTCAGAATGTTGAAATGTCGATGTGCGCATATCAAAATGATTTATTCCGTTCAAACGTGTGACACATGGAAACGCACATCCTAATCGGATCAGCTTTTTCAGGATCCATGTAAGCAGTAATGTTCTGATCTGAATTGTAATCAGATTGAAGAAATTTTGCCCATGTAACCGTGGCTACTGACTGGGCAGGCTGAGCGTGTCTCCCCTTGAATGATCGTGGGGGTCGGACACCAGTGTTGAACAAGCAGCAGCTGAACTGGCATATCGCAGTTCTTCGCAGGGAGCCAAGCCCAGCCTGCCCAGTTAACGGGAGTCTCGGTGCTTTACCTGTGTGCCAGTGATGTCCTTTGTGGCACCACGGGTCCCCCGCCAACCCCCCCACCCCCCACCCTTCCCCAACTTTGTGTTCTCCATGCCTAATTATCCAATGAAATCACAGCACCTTTATGGTATATTTTGACTGAGCGACTCCATACTCTGGGATGCACACCCTCGTAACCTCAGCAAAGCACTTATAAATTTTTTGTTTGTAAAGCACTGTGGTGACTGACAGGTCATGATGCTGTGTGTTATCCAGTCAGCATGGTCATGATGCCGCGTATTGTCCAATCAGCATGGCTGTGATGGTGTGTATTATCCAATCAGCATGGAGTCAATCTGAAACCCCGCCCACACTTCTTGAGCCAGGGCATGAAGGGGCACAGAGCAGTGGCTACACTTTTATTGATAAAAATTACATACTTTGACTGAGTGAGTCCATATTTGGAGATGTACACCCTCGTAACCTCACAGCAAAGCATGTTCAACATCTTAGGGCAGTCTGATGAATGGTTCAAGAGATATGTGTGGAACAGACACACAAACACACAGATTTCATGAATTTATAGATGGAGGGTAAAAGTGAAAGAGAAGAGGAATGACAACAAAACAAAACAACTCATAGCTGCAGAATGTCAATGCAAATTATTGAGCTCCACTGACATGGATATGACTGTGTGTATGCATGTGAATTTGTTATGTGTTTCTGTTGTTGCACTTAAATGTACACAAAGGGACTGTGCCTGGCAAAGCTGCAGGGCCCTTTTCCATCAGCTCAGCCTAGCTTGGCATGTCTAAGGCTGTTCTCACAAGCAGCAACCCCTGGCCTGGATCCAGTTGTATACACATCCAGCTGGCTTGGTCTGTCTATCGGGTCAAATGTGGCTTGTGTGTGTGTGTCTTGAGACCTGCTTTCTTGTTCAAATGTATTTTGTTAAAGGAACATTGAATCACTCACTTGTAGGATTGATAATCTCATATTTTCAGGTCGTGTGCATGTCATTTTGTTCAGTGTGATCATTTTTATCGGGGGTCTTAAGAGCTGAGAAGCCCAATGAGTGAGATACTTAATACACATAATTTGTATATCAAATCGATGGTTGTTTTGAATTAGCCTTACTACTGAGTTTTTAATACACACAAGTTCATTGTTGCATTTCTTACCTTTACCCTCAGGCAGAAACAGACTTTGAGCTCCCTCCCTGACCCTAATGTGGTACAGTGAACAGTGAAAGCCCCTTTACTACCCTGCATATCTGGTCTTATTTTTTCATACTCTGATCATAACAGGCCTTAATACAAATTAAAACAATTTAAAAGCAGGATGTGATTGTGTTTGAGAAGATAATAGAGAATGTTTACTGTGAACCACTGCAGTTTTTTCATAACAATCTGGGGTTTCCTGTTTTAGGTGAGATCAAATGGGAAATATAGCTGGGAGGCTTTTTCTCCATTTGAGTTCCTTAAAATATGCCTGCATTCCCACAAGACTCAGAATAGAACAAAATAAACCACACATCCTCCTACAGAATGTTACAGAATTAGACAGTGTCTCCCTTTTTAACAGGAACACAAGATTTGAAGTATTTTAACCTTCTGTTTAATGTCCAGTTAAACACAATATATGCAGTTGTTGCTTAGTTTTCCCCTTTTATTAATATTTAGTAGAGATGAGCCGATCTGATCCGCCGTATCGGTATCAGGTTCAATCCAGGCAAAATGGCTGGATTGGTATTGGTAAGGAATAAAAGTAATTTACCAATACGATACATTAATAATATTAAAATGAAGGTGTGATCACATTCTCTTCTATACAACAGTTCTGCAAGTACAGTTGAATAAAAAAAACACAATGAACAAATAAATGACAGCAATACTGGACAAAATATTATGGTTTGTTTGTTTAACCAGTTATTTTGCACAGCTGAGAAAAAAAGTCCCTTCTAAATGTAGCCAGTAACTGTTGCTAAACAACTCAGTCAGCATGAAGACGTCTGTTGTCATTTCACACACATGTAAACAAATTAATTATTGTCAAGCGCAAAAGTCATTGTTTATTAATACATACCAGTGACCTGTTGAGTCGGTACCGCAAAAGGGTCGAGATCAAAACGTGGCCAATGCCGTTGGTTAGTTAGCATGCTAGCAATTTAGCTTTGGCACACTTCTCTTGCTTTTTCTTGGCATTTTCAGTTGAAATAAAGAATCCATCACCACAAAGGTATTGTGGTTTGTTAATCGAGACAATAAATCCAATTCTAGCACTGTCTATTTTTTCAAACAGATGTGAAGTAGCTTAAAGATGCACTCGGGCAGCTCTGAAACCACCTCAAAAACAAATATGTATTGCCCAAAATAGTATATTGTGAGTTTTTACCTACAAAAATAACTTTCATTGCCTGAGAATTGCTTGGAAAAAGCTTTTACATCTTGCACCTACTTAAGTATGCGCAGATATATGAATATTCTAATTAGCTCGACCCATACCCCCACCCACCAGTAGCTGATGCTGCAAGGCCAGCCCTCCCCTCCCCTCTCCTCTGACCCGAAGACTGCTATGCAAAATGGACACTTTCATCTCCCTATAACTACGTATCCACCTAGGCGTGCATTTTCATGCGTCCCATGAGGGGACGTAACCAGGTGAGAGTCACGAGTCCAATACTCTGTAGCCACAAACTGCACGGAAAGTATCACCGTCTGGTCAGAGAACTTGGGCCAGTTTTCAAGCCGTATTTTCGGCTACAAAAGTGCAGTTTGATGAGCTTTTTCTGTCTATCCAACCTGCTCTGCTCTCCCTCGACCTGCAAGGCTTGGACGTGATTGGTCACCGTGACTCCTGGTGGGTGGGGTGCTAGTCTGTTCACGCTTCCGGACATTAAAGTTTTACCTATATCGTCAAAAGTAAAAAGCAAAACATTTTTCTGAAAACGATCGAGGTGAGAAATAAATGTGTAGTTGCCAAATATGTGTTTACGTTTTACTAACAACCACTATTTTAAAAACTCCGGGAAGTGATTGACTCCACGCGCCTGCTCCTTATTTGTGTATTAGGGATCTGAGCAGGGATCAGTGGTAGGTAGAGGAATATTGACCAAAGTGTTGTTCATCACCTCGAGACCCTCGGTGACAGTTTGTCAGGGCCACATTCAAGCCGGATCCACCTCCTCCCCTTCTCCCTCCTCCTCCTCCTCCTCCACCTCCACAGCTTCACTATGCAGAATGGGCACCTTCGTCCCCCTCTGCCTCAATCCTACTGCTCCTCAACTCCTCCCTGTTCCTCCGAGGTAGCCAAGAGTATCTGTCTGATTGCTTAATGTTATAACCAATGAGGCTAAGCAGGAATGCTTACGTAGCTACAAACTGTCTGTCCAAACTCACGCGTTTGAGGGGGGCATTCCTTAACTGGAAATTCACAGCAGAAAAACACAGATTTGGCACTGCGGTAAGATTTTGCACTGGATATGTCTTGCACCGGAGTGGTGGGCTAGTGGTAAAGCATCCGTCCCACAGCCGGGAGATTGTAGGTTCAAGCCCTGGCCAGGTCATACCTAAGATCATATTAAAAAAAAACAAAAAAGTACTTCTCGCCTTCTAGCTTGGTGCTCAGCATAAGAGAATGGGGAAAGGAAAAGTTGTTTGTGGTGGCGCCTTGCATGGCAGTGGCCCCTCTGATTCTAGATGTGATTAACATTGTAGATAGGAAAAATGTAATTTCGTTCTACTGTACATGAGTGGCTGTATGGATTGAATGACAGTAAAGTAATAATAATAATAATAATAACTTTATTTGGGCAGTGCGGTGGCGCAGTGGTTAGCATTGCGCCAGCACAGCAACTCACCCTTGGCCATGGGATCCCTGGTTCAATCCCAGCCCCTGACCAACAGTGATCTGTGTGGAGTTTGCATGTTCTCCCCGTATCTGCGTGGGTTTACTCCGAGATTTCTCCGGTTTCCTCCCACAGGCCAAAAACATGCAGGTTAGGTTAATTGGAGACTCTAAAGTGGCCCTAGGTGTGAATGTGTGTGTGAATGGTTAAGGGATAGGGCCGTACAGTGGCTGCTTCATCCATCCAGGTGGATGCCCTCAATTTCCCCTCTGGGGATCAATAAAGTATACCAGGGGTCTGCAACCTTTGCCAGCCGAAGAGCCATTTTGCCCGTCTCCGACTAAAACAGACATGGCTGAGAGCCGCAACGGCAATTTGACCTTTAAAATAAAGATTATGCTGCTTATAAAGTTTTTTATATACTGTACATAGCTCTGAATATTATGTGGCATTAATGAATTCTTCCTACAGCAGTGGGAAAAAACTGCTTATAGCTTCATTTATATAGCTTCATTCATGAAATAAATGTTAGATATATATTATAAATTGTTCTGTGCTGAAAAATAAATTTCTGAATATCTGACCATAATTTTTGCATAGTTTTAATTATCAGCACATTCATAAATTGTTTAAATCTGAAAAATATCACCCATCTCCTACTTTCAACAGTGATCACACAGCTTTAGTTCCTGATATTTTCATAAATTAGAGATGAAAGTTTTATTTAGAAGAAGCTACTTTTCATCCTGTTTCCTCATAATGCTCCTTGTTCAAATGTATTAATATAATATAAATCTGTATCCTTCACTTGTTCTCCAGACTCTCAATTTGACAACTAGTGGATTGGTTGTGGGCGGCGTGGTGGCGAAGTGGTTAGCACTGCGGCAGCACAGCAACTCGCCCTTGGCCGGGGGATCCTGGGTTTGATCCCAGCCTCCGACCAACAGTGATCTGTGTGGAGTTTGCATGTTCTCCCCGTGTCTGCGTGGGTTTACTCCGGGATTTCTCCAGTTTCCTCCCACATGCCAAAAACATGCAAGTTAGGTTAATTGGCATCAACTGAGGATTCTAAATTGTCCTTAGGTATGACTGTGAGAGTGAATGGTTGTCTTTCTCTGTGTTGGCCCTGCAATGGACTGGCGATCTGTCCAGGGCAGGGGTCAGCAACCTTTACCGCTCAGAGCCATTTGGACCCGTTTCCCACAGAAAAGAAAACACTGGGAGCCACAAAAACCCTTTTGACACTTAAAATGAAATAACACTGCATATAACTTTTTTTCCCTTTATGCTATGTATAAACAAACTATAATGTGTTGCATTTATGAAATCAGGGAACTCCTGCAGAGAAAACAAAATTATATTTCTGCATGCAACAAAAACATTTTGAACTCCAAAAAAAAAAAGACATTGGGTTGAAGGTTGACATTGGGTTGAAAGGAGAGTGCTATTTCTAGCACTGATGACTCCTGATCCTTCGATAAAAATCTCATAATTCCGCTGAAAACAATACCAAAAGCTCAGAATTCCAACACGAACCAGCGATGTGATTTGGGGTTGGGGAAATTATCTGAAAACTCAGCAGGGGGTCTGGGGGACATAGTCCCCCAGCGGGGTCCGGGGTGGGATGGGGGGCAAGGGGGGCAAAGCCCCCCAAAGCTCCTGGGTTTTTATGATTTTTAAGTACCAAAACTGTGCTTAAATGACATAAAACAAACAGCTGAATGCCACTTATTAATGTATAATATTGACTTATGTTCCAAGAAGATAGCATTCCTAAAATATTCCAACAAGCATTATCCATCACATGCTTTAACACTTGATCAAATCAAAATCAGTTAATTTTATGTGTTCCATAATAGAAATAAAATTCCAACATACCATTACTTTTTATAATTTCAGCTTTCATTTCAGATCACCAGTTTCAATCTCTATTGAGTCTTGAGCAGTTCATTTTGCACAATCACTGATGTAGCCAAGTCTTAGAAATATTCAAAAGTTATGAGTCAGTGTCCACTGTCCATCCATCCATCCATCTTCTACCGCTTTTCCGGAGGTCCGGGTCGCGGAGGCAGCAGTTCAAGCAGAGAAGCCCAGACTTCCCTCTCCCCAGCCACCTGCTCCAGCTCTTCAGAGGGGATACCAAGGCGTTCCCAGACCAGCTGGGAGACATAGTCTCTCCACCGAGTCCTGGGTCTGCCCCGGGGTCTCCTCCCAGTGGGACGTGCCTGAAACACCTCAAGTGGGAGGCGTCCAGGAGGCATCCTAATCAGATGCCCATACCACCTCAACTGACTCCTTTCAATGTGGAGGAGCAGCGGTTCTACTCTGAGCCTCTCCCGGATGACTGAGCTCCTCACCCTATCTCTGAGGGTGAGTCCAGCAATCCTACGGAGAAAGCTCATTTCAGCCGCTTGTATCCGCGATCTCGTTCTTTCGGTCATTACCCAAAGCTCGTGACCATAGGTGAGAGTAGGAACGTAGATTGACTGATAAATCGACAGCTTTGCCTTAGAACTAAGCTCCCTCTTCACCACAACAGACCGGTACAACGTCCGCATCACTGCAGATGCTGCTCCAATCCGTCTGTCGATCTCTCGCTCCCTTCTCCCCTCACTCGTGAACAAGACCCCAAGATACTTAAACTCCTCCACTTGGGGCAGGAGCCTGTCCCCAACCCAGAGAGGACAATCCACCTTTTTCCGGCTGAGGACCATGGACTCGGACTTGGAGGTGCTGATTCTCATCCCAGCCGCTTCACACTCAGCGGCAAACCGTCCCAGCAAGAGCTGTAGGTCATTGCTGGATGAAGCCAACAGGACAACATCATCTGCAAACAACAGAGATGAGATCCTGTGGTCACCAAGCATGACACCCTCCATTCCCTGGCTGCGCCTAGAAATCCTGTCCATAAAAATTATGAACAGGATCGGTGACAAAGGGCAGCCCTGGCGGAGTCCAACTCTCACTGGGAATGACTCCGACCGAGTGTTGGCAATACGAACCAAACTCTCACAACGGTCGTACAGAGATCGAACAGCTCGTAACAACAATCCCGATACCCCATACTCCCGAAGCACCCCCCACAAAAATCCACGAGGGACGCGGTCAAATGCCTTCTCCAAGTCCACAAAACACAAGTAAACTGGTTGGGCAAACTCCCACGAACCCTCGAGAATTCTCGAGAGGGTAAAGAGCTGGTCCGATGTGCCACGGCCAGGACGAAAACCACATTGCTCCTCCTGAATCCGAGGTTCGACCAACGGCCGGACTCTCCTCTCCAGTACCTTGGCATAGACCTTCCCAGGGAGGCTGAGGAGTGTGATCCCTCTAAAGTTGGAGCACACCCTCCGGTCCCCTTTTTTAAAGAGAGGAACCACCACCCCGGTTTACCATGCCAAAGGCACTGCCCCCAACCTCCACACAATGTTGCAGAGGCGTGTCAACCATGACAACCCAACAACATCCAGGGCCTTGAGGTACTCGAGGCGAATCTCGTCCACCCCTGGGGCCCGGCCACCAAGGAGATTTTTAACCACCTTGGCGACCTCAGCCCCTGTGATAGGCGAGTCATCCCCCTCGTCCCCAAACCCTGCTTCCTCTGTGGAAGGCATATCAGTGGGATTGAGGAGATCCTCGAAGTATTCTTTCCACCGACCGACGATGTCCCCAGTCGAAGTCAACAGTGTCCCATCCGCACCATACACAGTGTGGACGGGGAGCTGCTTTCCCCTCCTGAGCCGCCGGACAGTTTGCCAGAATCTCTTTGAGGCTGACCGAAAGTCTTGTTCCATGGCCTCACCGAACTCCTCCCATACCCGGGTTTTTGCTTCAGCAACCACCCGAACTGCACTCCGCTTGGCCTGCCGGTACACCTCAGCTGCTTCGGGAGTCCCACAAGCCAACCAAGCTTGATAGGACTCCTTCTTCAGCTTAATGGCCCCCCTCACCACTGGTGTCCACCACTTGGTTCGGGGGTTGCCACCACGAGATGCACCGACCACCTTGCAGCCGCAGCTCTGGGCCGCCGCTTCAACAACAGAGGTGGAGAACATGGCCCATTCAGACTCCATGTCTCCAGACTCCCTCGGAATGTGGTTGAAGTTCTTCCGGAGGTGGGAGTTGAAGACCTCCCGGACAGGGGCCTCAGCCAGACGCTCCCAGCACACCCTCACTATACGTTTGGGTCTACCAGGCCTGAATGGCTTCCTCCCCTGCCGTCGGATCCAACTCACCACCAGGTGGTGATCAGTTGACAGCTCTGCACCTCTCTTTACTCGGGTGTCCAAGACATACGGTCGCAGGTCTGATGACACGATAACAAAATCGATCATCGACCTGCGACCTAGGGTGTCCTGGTGCCAGGTGTACATATGGACACCCTTATGCTTGAACATGGTGTTCGTTATGGACAGACTGTGGTTAGCACAGAAGTCCAATAACTGAACACCACTCGGGTTCAGATCGGGCAGGCCGTTCCTCCCAATCACCCCCCTCCAGGTTTCACTGTCGTTGCCCACGTGCGCATTGAAGTCCCCCAGTAGGACAATGGAGTCTCCAAGAGGAGCACCCTCCAGCACCCCAGTCACAGACTCCAAAAAGGGTGGGTACTCTGAAACATCATTTGGTGCATAGGCACAAATGATGGTCAGGACCCGTTTCCCAACCCGAAGGCGCAGGGAAGCAACCCCTTTCGTCCACCGGGGAAAACTCCAATATAGAGGCAGCAAGGTGGGGCGATACAAGAATACCCACCCCTGCTCGTCGCCTCTCGCCCGGGGCAACTCCAGAAAAGGCCAAGCTCCAGCCTCTCTCCAGGAGACTGGTTCCGGAACCGGAGCTGTGTGTTGAGGTGAGGCCGACTATATCTAGCCGGTATCTCTCAACCTCGTACACCAGCTCAGGCTCCTTCCCCACCAGAGAGGTGACATTCCACGTACCAAAAGCCAGTTTAGAAAGCTTGGGATCAGTCCGCCAAGGTCTCTGCCTTTGACCGCCACCTGATCCACATAGCACCGGAATGTCCACTGTGCACTGTCAATTTCAAACTGTTTGGAATCATAAAAGGGGATGGTTAACTTTTATTACCGTTTAATCCCTCGCGCCAGCCCAGCTCATACAGCCGTTGTAGAGTTAATGACTCACCTGGCCATATCGATTACCGGTGGCCATACGCCACTTGCAGTCCTGCCTGAAAGGGCGCAGCTTCACTGCGTTCGTGGACCACAAGCCGCTAACGTACTTAACGTATTTTATCTTCCTGGAAGATGAAATAAAGCGGAATTCTGCGAATTAACAGAAAATCACATCCCTGAGAACACGCTGCCATGAATCTTTGAAGAAGCATACAACGAGCCATTTGATTGGTCCAATCGTTTGCAACTATCCAATCGCAGGGCTGTTTACAATACAGCAGTAGCTTGAACACAACACATCCGGGTTATCGCGGGAGACGACTTCCGACTTCGTGTTGAGTTTCGCTGACGGTGATTAAACTTTAACACGTTTTTTTTTTAGATTTTACCAGATCACCATAATCTTCAAATTTAGAATTACATTTTAAAAACTAATGAACTAAAATAAAATACATTTTAATTAAATACTCATTATTTATTTTCCAAAGCCACAGGGAGCCGTAGCAGAGGAATGAAAGAGCCGCGGGTTGCCGACCCCTGAAGTATACAAAATCAAAAAAAAAAAAAAAAAAAATATATATATATATATATATATATATATACAGTATATATACACAGTATATATGTATAGCGCTTTTCACAAAGTGCTTTACATGAAATACCGCACAGAAAGTTTACAGTGATAAAATAAAACACAAGTTAAGAATCGATTACAGCAAATAAATAAAATAAAACAAGTAACACCCCCCCCCCTTCGCCTACCTAAAGGCCTGTCTAAACAACAGTGTTTTAATTTGCTTCCTAAAAATAACCTCAGAGTCAGTCAAAAGGACTGATGGGGGTAGAGAGTTCCATAATTTTGGTGCTACAGCTTGAAAAGCTCGATCACCATGCATTTTAAAATAAGTCCAGGGTACCTCTAATAAAAGCTGACCAGAGGACCTGAGGGGCCGAGAGGAGGAGTATGGCTAAATGAGGTCTGCAATGTAAGGAGGTGTGAGACCATGCAAGACTCTAAAAGTTAAAACCAGAATTTTATACTGAACACTTAAAATTAACAGGGAGCCAATGAAGATTAAATAAAATGGGGGTGATGTGAAGTCGCTTGTTAACTTTAGTTAAAAGCCTTGCAGCAGCATTTTGAACCATCTGAAGCTGATTTGAGGAGGTGTTAAGAACATTAAAAAGTGAATTACAATAGTCTAAACAAGAAGCAATAAAAGCATTAATAACCATTTCCAACTCTCCTTTGAAAGTTGGCATCTTCTTCCTTTTCTTCTTCTTCTAAGTCACCAAAACATGTTACAAACATGTTAACAACAGAAAAAAAAACTTGATTTTTACCAGAATGTCACATTAACAATGATTATACAAGGGCAGACTTTGTAAACTCAAAGTTTTTTCAAAAGGGTGAGACTTCGGGGTCATGGATGTATAATTTCTTTTCAAGCAGTGCCTCACTGTGGAAGTTAAGGTATCCAACACAGTGCTGCAATTCTCAAGTCTGCAGACTTGACAGTAAGTTACTGTTAGTAATTAATGGTTGCTAGAACACCTCTGAAGCAGAGTAATACATATCCAGTGAAATGTTGGAGTGCAGTTATGGAGTATAGTAACTTCTGGGATTCCTATTGTCCAATCAAATTGCTCGGTCCGAACCAACTGTTGTATAAACTAAAATATTTTGGAAACACAACAGACATGTCAAACCATATTGCACGTTTCCAGCCGGTGGCTGGACAGAATAAAGCAGTTGGAGCTGCCGCCGCCAACCAAAAGACCATTGAGTAGGTCAAAACTTCCACACACCTCGGAAAGGGCAAAGCGAATTACACAATATATTGCTGCTTTTATTGCCAAGGATTTATCCCCGTATGGTGTTGTCAGGAACCACGCTATGATGCGCAGTGTAGCGCCGAGATACTGTACAACATCGTAATATTTTGTGTAAAGCTGTTGGAAAGACTCTTCCTGGTCACCAAGTGTAAAAAATATATACACTACCGTTCAAAAGTTTGGGGTCACTAAGAAATTTCCTTGTTTTTGAAAGAAAAGCACTGTTTTTTTTCAAAGAAGATAACTTTAAACTAATCAGAAATACACTCTATACATTGCTAATGTGGTAAATGACTATTCTAGCTGCAAATGTCTGATTTTTGGTGCAATGTCTACGTAGGTGTATAGAGGCCCATTTCCAGCAACTATCACTCCAGTGTTCTAATGGTACAATGTGTTTGCTCATTGCGTCAGAAGGCTAATGGATGATTAGAAAACCCTTGTGCAATCATGTTAGCACAGCTGAAAACAGTTCAGAGAAGCTATAAAACTGACCTTCCTTTGAGCAGGTTGAGTATCTGGAGCATCACATTTGTGGGGTCGATTGAACGCTCAAAATGGCCAGAAAAAGAGAATTTTCATGTGAAACTCGACAGTCTATTCTTGTTCTTAGAAATGAAGGCTATTCCATGCGAGAAATTGCCAAGAAACTGAAGATTTCCTACAACGGTGTGTACTACTCCCTTCAGTCAACAGCACAAACAGTCTCTAACCAGAGTAGAAAGAGAAGTGGGAGGCCCCGCTGCACAACTGAGCAAGAAGATAAGTACATTAGAGTCTCTAGTTTGAGAAATAGACGCCTCACAGGTTCTCAACTGGCAGCTTCATTAAATAGTACCCGCAAAACGCCAGTGTCAACATCTACAGTGAAGAGGCGACTCCGGGATGCTGGCCTTCAGGGCAGAGTGGCAAAGAAAAAGCCATATCTGAGACTGGCCAATAAAAGAAAAAGATTAATATGGGCAAAAGAACACAGACATTGGACAGAGGAAGACTGGAAAAAAGTGTTATGGACTGACGAATCGAAGTTTGAGGTGTTTGGATCACACAGAAAAACATTTGTGAGACGCAGAACAACTGAAAAGATGCTGGAAGAGTGCCTGACGCCATCTGTCAAACAAGGTGGGGGTAACGTGATGGTCTGGGGTTGCTTTGGTGCTGGTAAGGTGGGAGATTTGTTCAGGGTAAAAGGGATTTTGAATAAGGAAGGCTATCACTCCATTTTGCAACGCCATGCCATACCCTGTGGACAGTGCTTGATTGGAGCCAATTTCATCCTACAACAGGACAATGACCCAAAGCACACCTCCAAATTGTGCAAGAACTATTTAGAGAAGAAGCAGGCAGCTGGTATTCTGTCTGTAATGGAGTGGCCAGCACAGTCACCAGATCTAAACCCCATTGAGCTGTTGTTGGGGCAGCTTGACCGTATGGTACACAAGAAGTGCCCATCCAGCCAATCCAACTTGTGGGAGGGGCTTCTAGAAGCGTGGGGTGAAATTTCTCCAGATTACCTCAACAAATTAACAGCTAGAATGCCAAAGGTCTGCAATGCTGTAATTGCTGCAAATGGAGGATTCTTTGACGAAAGCAAAGTTTGAAGGAAAAATTATTTCAAATACAAATCATTATTTCTAAACTTGTCAATGTCTTGACTATATCTTCTATTCATTTTACAACTCATGGTGGTAAATAAAAGTGTGACTTTTCATGGAAAACACAAAATTGTCTGGGTGACCCCAAACTTTTGAACGGTAGTGTATATGTAAGACGTTTCTTCTCCACTGCTACTGCTCGTCACCGCTGGCTGCCCCCAGATGAAAATCCACAGAATAGGTATGTGGGACTACAATGTTCAGAATAAGGCTTTCAAAAATTATGAATCAGTTTGTAAATCACTGGATTGAAAATGTACTTGTACAATGCCTATAAAAAAATTCACCCCCCTTGGATGTTTCAACCTTTTATTGCTTTATAATTTTATATATTCATTTTATTTTATATTTTATAATTTTATTGCTTTTAATACTTTATAATTTGCCTTTTTTGACAAAAATTTGCATGTCAAAGTGACATGCAATTTTTTGGGGATATTTTCATGTCAATGTGAAAACAGATTTTTACAAACTACTGTCAGTTAAAATTATACATGATAAAGTAATTGATTGCATAATTATTCACCCCCTTCAGGTCAGTATTTAGTAGATGCACCTTTGGCTGCAATCACAGCACTGAGTCTGTGTGGATATGTTTCAATCAAGCTGGCACATCTGGACACTACAGTTTTTCTGACTTTTGTTGCCAGCGGTTTAGACATTAATGGCTGTGTGTTGACTTATTTTGAGGGGACAGCAAATTTACACTGTTATACAAGCTGTACACTGAATACTTTACATTGTATCAAAGTGTCATATCTTCAGTGTTGTCCCATGAAAAGATATAATAAAATATTTACAAAAATGTGAGGGGTGTACTCACTTTTGTGAGATACTGTAGATTTTCCATAATCCTGGGCTATTTTTTATTTCAGTTGTGTGTTCTGTTAGTGTTTTATCTAATCCTTCTCTTATACTTAATTGCGCAGTAGCCTGGTGGAGCACCCACAATTTCTTTGTACTATACAACTGTACAATGACAGTAAAGCCTATTCTATTCTATTCTTTGTGACTTGAAAGTGTTCCACATTTTACAAAGCTTTTGAAAAGTATTACAGCCAAAAAGGCACATTTTTGGACTGCGCTTTGCACATTCTGTACAGTGTTTTCCACAACTTAAATTATGCTCAGAATTTTTTACCTTATAAAGAGCTGGAGTTTGTAAGCCATTGTGTATTTTATTTTCAAATTGTTACAAAGCAGTTAAAGGCATTATGTCTGAAGGGGTAAACCATACCAAAAACATGTCAGTGTCAACATTCTAAAACTATGGCTTTATAACAACACTTGGACACATATTGGTCAAAGCACAGGTTGCAGCAACAGTCTTATCCAGTAAAGTCATGTGCTCAACTTCACATGGTACCACAAAGGCCAGACCTATAGTGTCACTCAGTATTGTGTATCTGGAGCGCATGCACCCTATTAGTCTCTCCATGTGGAGAGAGTAATGGGGTCTAATACCCCATTACTCTCTCAATTCAATTCAGTTTATTTACATAGCGCCAAATCACAACACAGGTTATCTCATGGCACTTTACAAAAGGGTGGGTTTAGGCCACACCCTCAAATTTATAGAAACCAGCAGAGACTCCTCTAAGAGCAAGCACTGCGGCGACACAGGTGAGGAAAAACTTCCCTTTAATGGGTGGAAACCTTGAGCGGAGCCATGGCTCTTAGAGGATGGCCATCCACCTCGACCAGCGCTGGGCTGGAAAAAAGGTAGAAAAGTAGGAGGCATGGCAGTAGTTACGTTCACGTCTCTGGCATCAAGCTGGCTGTGGCCCCTGGTGAATGCAGGTATTTTCCATGTGGCACCTACAAGGGCAGTGCTTCCCTTAATATCAAATCCACGGTCTGCCAGTACTATGTCTACTGGTGACAGTTTCTGAAGAAATCCACAGTCCCACAATTTCGTTGTGCTGTACTACTGTACAAGGACAATAAAGCCTATTCTATTCTCATCTTGCAAGAGTAAAATTTGGTTAAGCCTAAGGTGACACATGCTACAGTTCTGCTGTTCTTACACATTTTCCATGGGAGCATCATCAGCCTGACAGATCTGTGCTGCTTCATCATATGTTCTTTCCTCCATCTCAGCCAGAGGTGTGGCATCATCTGTTGGCGATAAGGACAATATACTACTTTAGTTAATATATTTTGTAATTAAAAGGAATCCCAAGATACATTTTAGGAAGAAAAACATAGGCCAAAAAGAAAGACTACCTCAATATAAAGGAGCTGATCCGTTCACACTACGACAGGCAGCGAAAAGTAAGCTAGGAGCAGGAAGACAAAAGAAGAGGAAAACAGCACAGCAGCCTTGTATGTAGCAGAATGGAATGTACGCACTCTGTTGGACAGAACAGCATCACAGCGCCCAGAAAGACAGACCGCGCTTGTGGTCCTGGAAATGAACAGGTTCAATGTAGACATAGCTGCACTTAGTGAAACAAGATTGCGTGGATATGACATCTTGGAAGACCATGGGTACATCTTCTTTTGGAGTGGGAGATCAACTCAAGAAAGGAGAGAAGCAGGAGTGGGCTTTGCAGTTAGAAAGGAGATAGCAGCAATGCTTGATGAGGAACCAGTGCCAAACAATGACAGGATAATGACTGAGACTCCCACTACAGCGGAAGATGTATGCCTCACTCATCAGTGTATATGCCCCAACAATGACCAACACAGAGGAGGTGAAGGAAGAGTTCTACAGTGATTTACGTGAGACTATCAGGCGTGTACCGACTGATGACAGGCTGATACTCGTTGGGAGGTTTTAATGCCAGAGTTGGTTTGGACACTGAGAAATGGAAAGGAGTGCTAGGCAGTCATGGAGTAGGCAAGTGCAGTGCTAATGGAGAACTTCTACTTGCACTATGTTCAGAGTACAACCTTGTGATAACCAACACCCTATTTAAGCACAAGGACACACACAAGAAGACATGGATGCACCCAAGATCCAAGCACTGGCACTTATTAGACTACATCATAGTCAGGCAAAGAGACATAAGGGATGTATTGGACGCCAGAGCAATGAGAGGTGCGGACTGTGGTACTGATCATGTTATGCTGAGATCTAGATTAAGGATTTGGAGATGAAAACAGCACTGCAGGGCAGGTGCGAAGCCACCACGGAAGCTAAACACTAGTGCACTGAAAGGCTGAAAGAAGCAGGAAGAACTTACACAGGAAATGGATGAAAACTTGAAAGACTGGGACAGCAACAACTCAGAGAATGACATAGAAGAGAAATGGGCAACACTGAAGGATATGGTGTATCAGATTGTGAGTGATGTATTAGGCCACCCTGAGAGGAAACATCAAGATTGGTTTGATGAGCATGATGAACACCTGAAGAAACTACTAGAAGCAAGGAATACAGCTAGGCAGGAAAACCTACAGTGTAACACAAGGTCGAAGAAGAAGAAATACTCAAAGGCTTAGAGTGAGCTACAGAAGAAGATGTAGTTGAAGTCCAACTGGTGGGATGAAAAAGTGGAGGAACTTCAAACTGCAGCAGACAGGAAGGACATGAAAACATTCTTCATAGATTTGAGAGAAATCTACGGTCCTAAACCAAGAGGATTGATCCAACTAAAGGCTATGGATGGTGAAACGGTTTTGCAGGAGAAAGACAAGATCCTGGACAGATTTGCAGACCACTTTGACCAACTACTAAACAACCCTGGAGATCTCACTGAAGAGGCTAAAGAAGCTCTAGTGCAGCGACCAGCTGTATCAAGTCTGGATGAACCACCAAATTTTGATGAACTAATGGCAGCTATCAGGACAACACAGGATGATAAAGCTCCAGGAAGGGATGGAATTCCAGCAGAAGTGTGGAAATTTGGTGGTGTTCAGCTGACCAACAGCCTGCACAAGCTCATCCAAGAGATATGGGATGCCCAGAAAGTACCTCAAGACTGGAAGGATGCAAGTATTGCGTCTGTTCAAGAAAGGTGACAGGAAAGATTGTGGAAATTACCAAGGTATATCACTGCTAGCCACTGTTGGTAAGATTCTGTCACGTGTATTACTGAACAGACTCAATGAACACATCTTGCAGAATGTACTACCGGAAACCCAGTGCGGCTTTAGAAGTGGAAGAAGCACAATGGACATGATTTTCTGCTTGAAGCAGGTTCAAGAAAAGTGTATTGAACAGAACATGCCACTTTACGTAGTCTTCATAGACTTCAGTAAAGCCTTCGATACTGTTTCACGACAAGGACTTTGGCAGGTACTCAAGAAATATGGCTGTACAGAGAAGTTTGTCAGCCTGATCAAGGCACTCCATACAGGTATGCAAGCAAACGTGGCAATGAGTGGTTCAGTATCTAAAGACTTTTCAGTAAGCAACGGGGTGAAACAAGGGTGTGTGCTGGCACCTACACTCTTCTCGCTATATCTGGCAGCCATGCTTGAGGTGGCCTTCAAAGACACTTCAGAAGGAGTACACATTCAAGCAAGGAAAGAAGCAGACTTGTTCAGTGTGGCACAGTTTAAAGCCAAGAGTAAGACATCGATAAAGGTAGTAAGAGAAACGCTTTTTGCTGACGACAGTGCTCTAGTTGCACACAGCATGGAAGATATGCAATCTTTAGTGGAGAAATTTGCAAGAGCAGCTAGCCAATTCAGCCTCCAAATCAACATCAAGAAGACAGAGTGCCTTTATCAACCACCAAAGTTCCAATTATCAACATCACTACCAGGAGAGATCACCATTGGTACAGAGCCACTAGTCAATTGCAAGACTTTCAAGTATCTGGGGAGTACTGTTTCAGAGAATGCTAGGCTGGAGGATGAACTATCTCTCAGAATGGGAAGAGCGAGCGCTGTGTTTGGAAACTTGAGGGAGAGACAGGAACAATCGACATGTGTCTATCCGTGTGAAATGCAAAGTGTACAGAGCAACAGCACTGGCTACTCTATTGTACGGTGCTGAAACTTGGACTGTCTACAGAGTGCAGGTAAAGAAACTCCACGCGTACATGATGAGACACCTTCGAGCCATAATGAACATCTCATGGAAAGACAAGATAACCAACATAGAAGTGTTGAAACGAGCTGGTGTACCATCAATGGAGGACATGCTAATACAGATGAACCTGAGATGGCTCGGACATGTTGAGAGGATGGATCACCAGCGTCTCCCTCGGTAGTTACTCTGCTCACAGTTATGCGAGGGCAAACGCAATCAGGGTAGACCAAGGCTCAGATTTAAAGACACCATAAAAAGAAACTCGAACAAGTTGGACATAGACAGGAGTTCCTGGCAGCGGAAGGCTAAGGATGGAGCTGTGTGAAGGAATCTGATCAGACCTAAATCAAACAGTCATTGTCGCCCACGACAGACTGCTAGGATGATGACATTATCCATCTCAGTCATGGGGTCAGTGTTGTTGGGGGTTCACTTGCATGCCCTACTGATTGATTTTGTCATGATCTCCTCGCCCTTCTGCATAAGTGGTTAAACCTATCAGTTGTAGCTTGTACCTCTGCATACCCAAGGTTTAGAGGGTTTCTGGACACTCAGTACCAAGTCACTCTGTACCCAAATCACAACGTACCTTAAGACATTCCATACCTGCATTATTAAATGCTTACCAAACCAAAATGTTGTTTATTTGTAATATCAAAGTGTGATTACTAGCTTATAGAAAAGCTTCAAAACAGAAGCTGACATTAAGGCTCCTGTCAAACTCTGAAAAATGTCATGGCAATCAGTGGCATAAGAGTAGCAGCTGACAGCTAGACATGAATGGAGGGATGTTTTGCCTTTCATTTGTTTTGTTTTGGGTTTTTTTGGGGGGGGGGTTCAAGGAGTCAAAAGTAAATGTTTATTTGAAAATGTATTTAAAAGTCACTGCAGATTCTATGGTAAAGCTCAGCCATGATACAGCATACCAATCTAGTTATGGGCTGGGGTTTGGTTACTTAAAATCAGCTGCTACTCTTATACCACTGATTGCCATGACATTTTTGAGAGTTTCAATTTCAGCTTCTTTTTTGAATCACATTTTGATATTAAAAATAAACCACAACAACATCATTTCGGTTTGGTAAGTATTTAAGTAAACGGATACGGAACGTCTAGGGTACAATGTGATTTGGGAGCGGAGTGACTTGATACCAGTTTAGAGAACGTGTCCAGTTAGCATCACACACTAGCATTTCATAAGCTGGTCTGCCTGTAAAAGCAAAGAAAACAGGAGAAAAATACTTCAATGTAGAACAAATTCTACCACTTACACATTCGGAAGTGTGTAGTGATATACTTTTTCTAACTATTCGGATATCGGAGTCTTTGTTTAGCTTAGCTTTGTTTAGCTTAGCACTGCTAATGTAGGCAGAACGCTATCACCAAGCAAGTTTTAACCACTCAGCAACTAAAGTTATATACAGTAAATTGTAACGTACCTTTATGAAAATGCTTTGAGCACACCACCATCGATAAAGGGATGTGGTTGAAAGTTATGTTGGGTCTTCTCACGGCTGCAATCCAGGCCATGCGTTGTCTCTTTGTTAGATCGAAAACGTAGACTGTGCTTTTTTCTTCCATGTTGGAAAACGATAAAAGCCTATTCCGTCATTAATCTTTCTTCCACGGTGGTTGTGAGAACGACTATTGCAGTTTACAACACAGCAATACTTCCCTGTGTTTGCTTCTTTGTGATGCTACGTAGACATAATCTCAGTGAACTACTATGGCCTACCTTTCCCAGAATGCACTTGGTCAATTTTGTAAACACTACATCACACTGGTGAGCCTTATATGGAAAAAAAAAAAAAAAGATGCTGCTCCAAAACATGAAGCACAGAACAGTTTTGGTGCTGGTCTGATGCAGATGTATGCTGTTTTCTCAGCAGGGACATAACAGCAGGACAGTGCAAAAAACGTGTAATTATTTATTAACCAATATACTATACAAGACAAGAGACAATGGGGAGCAGCATTTGGTTCTAATATTAACTATGGAAATTTGTAACATGAAAAGAAAATACAGGGACATTAACATAATATTATTATAATTACCTAGGTGACGAAAATGCAGCCTTATCAGCCCTTCTTTCTTTCACATGTACTTCCAACAATGACACAGCTCTTTGGTCAAATTCAAGTCAGGTGACTACGGACCGCTGTTTTGATTGGTTAAGCATATAGTGATCCTTAGTGTTTGCCTCAGCGCCGCCTTATCAGGTTTCATAACTAAAGTTTAATTTTCATAAAAATCTGAACATTCTTAGCCTGCCAACAAACGGATTTATGTTTTGAAAAATATGCCTTAGCATTTCTGTGAAAATCAGCTACTCCCTCCATGGGGATTGATCATCTCAAAAACTAAAGAAGATAGAGCAACTCAGCCCACCATCTAACTCAGGTGATCTCCATTTCACTAATTGTGAGACTGCAAGCATCAATTAGCTGGACTTCTGTTGAATTAGGTCAGTCAGTTTAAAGGGGTGAGTACTTATGCAATCATTTACTTTACCTTTAATTGACAGTAGTTTGTAAAAATCTGCTTTCACTTTGACATGAAAGAAGTTTTTTTTTTTTTTGTCAAAAAAAGCCAAATTATTTTGACCATGATTTCATTTTATAAAGCAATAAAATATTAAAACATCCAAGGGGGGTGAATACTTTTTATAGGCATTGTACATGTAGAGATTGGATCCTGGGGTCCACTTATGGTGCTTACTTGGTCAGGGGCCCACTTGACCTGTTCCCGACACAGCCATCCCCACTCTCTACAACAAGACCAAAGCCAAAGTCATACAATCACTAAACACAGCAGGTAGGATTGCATCACGTGTGATGTGTGGACATCCATTGCCAGCGAATCATTTGTAACAGTAACTGTACATTTTTGTATAAAAAGTAAATGTGATTTTGATACAGCAAAATATTCTAGGTTTTTGGACTGAAGGACTCAGTTACTTATTGCACATAACAGAAGAACTTTCATTGTTAAGTTTTAACATTTCTGTTAAAAATTGAATATTTTTGGCTGAAGAATCAGTTACTTGTTGCACATAACAGAATGTTTGTTGTAAGTCTTATTTGTTAAGATCCAGAATATCTGAAGTCTGTCAAATGTGCTGCTACAGTTGCACTTTTCATGTTGGTTTTTGAAAACATTAAAAGATATTGGAAATAAATGGGCCATTGCAAATGGTTTAAGAGTAAGAAGTTGTCACACAGTGGGAGGAAAAAACATCCTGAAAAAAAGATGCATCGAGAATTGCAGTTAGCTCAAATTGAAGCCCCCTGAATCATAATCAGCTTGGATCATTGGGTGCCTAAAGATTCCCTCCCCTACAGCTGAGCATCGCCTTGGCTTTGAGCTGGAATATTATTGCATCAGCTGTAAATATTATTTTTTTGCCAATGCTGATAAATAATTTTAAAGGCTTTTATCTGCTGATACTGATAGCATGCTGTCGTGCATCCCTATTTTGGATATTTCTGCCATCTTTTGTTGATCTGCATTTGCTAAGCATCTGATCATGATTACGATTGACCTCCATCTGTTATGATTATGTTTTAAGCATTAGTTATTTTCCACATGTAGCAGGAAATGAGAAATGAAAATTCCTTAGAACTAACAATGAATGAAATCCTACAGCAGTAGTAGAAAAATGTCAGTTTATAATGATTTGTGCAAATCACAGTCATCTTTGAATGTTTCCAGTTTACCCCTGTTATACTTCTTAAAAATAAGAAGCATGTCTACTCCCGTATATTCAGGTTCAGGTTACTTTATTGCTCATTGTTGATACCTGTACCATTCATGGCATCCTGCTATTGGTTAATATCTAGGTCACATAGCCATCCACTAGTCCTGCCGTCACTGGAGACAGAGGGTTAAAATGGTTGAGACACTGAAGGGATGGTAGACCAATGGAAGATGAGGCAACATCTGGACTTAATCTGTACCATCACATTAGGAACAGCTGGCTTGAGGCTGGCTCTCACAAGCAGAACAGATACTAGAGTGCATTTACTATGTTGACAAACATAATAGAGAGCCTGTCACGCCTCCTCTACTTTCACATATGGGACCTTAAATCGAAAAAATTCTCCATTGAAATGAATGGCAAGAGTGAAATAATCCTTTGTTCCTGATCAAATTTTACCACGAGTTACACGTATAATGTTTGCCAGTTTAAAAGATAATTTTCCACGCAGTTAAAGGTGTCGGTTGTCGTATAATAACAGAGTAATATTTAGTTTTTGTTTAAACGACTAGTGAACTGCATTTCCCATCATCTCACATCACTAAACTGTAATCGTGTTTAGTGTTCAGTTCTTTTGTACCCTTCTTCTGACTGATATCTTTGAATAATGAGATCCCGCTGATGCTTTGGAAGCTCTCTGCGGACCATGGCTTGTGCTGTAAAATGTGACTACAAAAATGCGAGGAAAAGCCAACTAGAACAGCTGAACTTTATTTGGGGTTAATCAGAGTCACTTTAACTGGTGACAGGTGTGTGTTGACTCCCATTTAACGTGAGTTTGAATGTGATTGCTTAAGTTTGAGCACAGCCACATCCCCAGTTATAACAGGGTGCGCATATTTATGCAACCAGGTTATTGTAATTTTTTTATTTTTCCATTTATAAGATTTCAGTTTGTTTTTCAGTTGGGTTATGCAGTCACGTGAAAAAATTTGGACACCCCTTTAAATATTCAGTTCTTTATTAAGAAATGTTCATTTATCTTTGTCTAACCTTGTTTTTGTTTTTATTTGCATTTTTTAAAATTTATTTTAGCCATTGTAAGTGGGAAGGAATGTGGGGGTGTCGTAAAAAGATGGGGGGGGGGTGTCCTAATTTATTCCTCACTATTTGTTTAGAGTTGTTACATTTTACAGAAAATTTGAAAAAGTCTTAATTCATTTTTAATCGTTTAGTTGTATTACGTGAATCTCCCAGTATTTTTAACATTGATATTAAATATCCATATCCAAATATGTTAAAACACACACACACACACACACACAGAGGCTTATACAGGGTGTCCTAATTTTTTCACATGACAGTAGGTCACATTAATGGTGGAAAAAGTTTCGAAATGATTTATCTTGGTCTCATTTTTTTACATCACAAAAAAATGGTATTTGAACAGTGGTGTGTAAACTTTTTATATCCACTGTATGTACATCCCTGAGGTGTATTTTTTGCACAATCACTCATTTTTTTTATCCATTGCTTACATTCATCCATCCATCCATCCATCCATCCATCTTCTACCGCTTTTCCGGAGGTCCGGGTCGCGGAGGCAGCAGTTCAAGCAGAGAAGCCCAGACTTCCCTCTCCCCAGCCACCTGCTCCAGCTCTTCAGAGGGGATACCAAGGTGTTCCCAGACCAGCTGGGAGACACAGTCTCTCCACCGAGTCCTGGGTCTGCCCCGGGGTCTC
Source organism: Pholidichthys leucotaenia (assembly GCA_020510985.1). Lineage (NCBI taxonomy): Eukaryota > Metazoa > Chordata > Actinopteri > Cichliformes > Pholidichthyidae > Pholidichthys > Pholidichthys leucotaenia. The sequence continues at coordinate 138,683,466 of CM035840.1, read as the reverse complement.
CTCCCAGTGGGACGTACCTGAAACACCTCAAGTGGGAGGCGTCCAGGAGGCATCCTAATCAGATGCCCATACCACCTCAACTGACTCCTTTCAATGTGGAGGAGCAGCGGTTCTACTCTGAGCCTCTCCCGGATGACTGAGCTCCTCACCCTATCTCTGAGGGTGAGTCCAGCAATCCTACGGAGAAAGCTCATTTCAGCCACTTGTACCCGCGATCTCGTTCTTTCGGTCATTACCCAAAGCTCGTGACCATAGGTGAGAGTAGGAACGTAGATTGACTGGTAAATCGACAGCTTTGCCTTAGAACTAAGCTCCCTCTTCACCACAACAGACCGGTACAACGTCCGCATCACTGCAGATGCTGCTCCAATCCGTCTGTCGATCTCTCGCTCCATTTTCCCCTCACTCGGGAACAAGACCCCAAGATACTTAAACTCCTCCACTTGGGGCAGGAGCCTGTCCCCAACCCGGAGAGGACAATCCACCTTTTTCCGGCTGAGGACCATGGACTCGGACTTGGAGGTGCTGATTCTCATCCCAGCCGCTTCACACTCAGCGGCAAACCGTCCCAGCAAGAGCTGTAGGTCATTGCTGGATGAAGCCAACAGGACAACATCATCTGCAAACAACAGAGATGAGATCCTGTGGTCACCAAGCATGACACCCTCCATTCCCTGGCTGCGCCTAGAAATCCTGTCCATAAAAATTATGAACAGGATCGGTGACAAAAGGGCAGCCCTGGCGGAGTCCAACTCTCACTGGGAATGACTCCGACCGAGTGTTGGCAATACGAACCAAACTCTCACAACGGTCGTACAGAGACCGAATAGCTCGTAACAACAAGCCCGATACCCCATACTCCCGAAGCACCCCCCACAAAAATCCATGAGGGACGCGGTCAAATGCCTTCTCCAAGTCCACAAAACACATGTAAACTGGTTGGGCAAACTCCCACGAACCCTCAAGAATTCTCGAGAGGGTAAAGAGCTGGTCCGATGTGCCACGGCCAGGACGAAAACCACATTGCTCTTCCTGAATCCGAGGTTCGACCAACGGCCGGACTCTCCTCTCCAGTACCTTGGCATAGACCTTCCCAGGGAGGCTGAGGAGTGTGATCCCTCTAAAGTTGGAGCACACCCTCCGGTCCCCTTTTTTAAAGAGAGGAACCACCACCCCGGTTTGCCATGCCAAAGGCACTGCCCCCAACCTCCACGCAATGTTGCAGAGGCGTGTCAACCATGACAACCCAACAACATCCAGGGCCTTGAGGTACTCAGGGCGAATCTTGTCCACCCCCGGGGCCCGGCCACCAAGGAGATTTTTAACCACCTTGGCGACCTCAGCCCCTGTGATAGGCGAGTCATCCCCCTCGTCCCCAAACCCTGCTTCCTCTGTGGAAGGCGTATCAGTGGGATTGAGGAGATCCTCAAAGTATTCCTTCCACCGCCTGACGATATCCCCAGTTGAAGTCAACAGTGTCCCATCCGCACCATACACAGTGTGGACGGGGAGCTGCTTTCCCCTCCTGAGCCGCCGAACAGTTTGCCAGAATCTCTTTGAAGCCGACCGAAAGTCTTGTTCCATGGCGTCACCGAACTCCTCCCATACCCGCGTTTTTGCTTCAGCAACCACCCGGGCTGCACTCTGCTTGGCCTGCCGGTACACCTCAGCTGCTTCGGGAGTCCCACAAGCCAACCAAGCTTGATAGGACTCCTTCTTCAGCTTAATGGCCCCCCTCACCACTGGTGTCCACCACTTGGTTCGGGGGTTGCCACCACGAGATGCACCGACCACCTTGCGGCCGCAGCTCTGGGCCGCCGCTTCAACAACAGAGGTGGAGAACATGGCCCATTCAGACTCCATGTCTCCAGACTCCCTCGGAATGTGGTTGAAGTTCTTCCGGAGGTGGGAGTTGAAGACCTCCCGGACAGGGGCCGCAGCCAGACGCTCCCAGCACACCCTCACTATACGTTTGGGTCTACCAGGTCCAGGTTTCACTGTCATTGCCCACGTGCGCATTGAAGTCCCCCAGTAGGACAATGGAGTCTCCAGGAGGAGTACCCTCCAGCACCCCAGTCACAGACTCCAAAAAGGGTGGGTACTCTGAAACATCATTTGGTGCATAGGCACAAATGATGGTCAGGACCCGTTTCCCAACCTGAAGGCGCAGGGAAGCAACCCTTTCGTCCACCGGGGAAAACTCCAATATAGAGGCAGCAACGTGGGGCGATACAAGAATACCCACCCCTGCTCGTCGCCTCTCGCCCGGGGCAACTCCAGAAAAGGCCAAGCTCCAGCCCCTCTCCAGGAGACTGGTTCCGGAACCGGAGCTGTGTGTTGAGGTGAGGCCGACTATATCTAGCCGGTATCGCTCAACCTCATACACCAGCTCAGGCTCAAGTAACTCCTTCGGGCTCAGCCCGAAGGAGTTACATGGGTCCGCCCTCCAGTGGGTTCACCACCTGCAGGAGGGATCATGGGGGTCCGGTGCTATGTGGATTAGGTGGCGGTCAAAGGCGGAGACCTTGGCGGACTGATCCCAAGCTTTCTAAACTGGCTTTTGGTACGTGGAATGGAATGTCACCATTGCTTACATTGAAACATAAATATAATGGTTTGGTGTAACAGTTAGGTAGTTAATTCCCTTCCACAGCATGTGGGACACATACAGTATGGTGTATAGGAGTGGCGCCTATCTCCCTTTCCCTGACCCTAAGCCCCACAGTTACTGTTAGTAGTGAAAGCTACAGTGGGGGGGTCAGTCCTCTGGTAGCTCTTTGTGGAACTTTCCTTTTCCCGTTCTGTTATGCTGAGCACCAAGCTAGAAGGCAGAAGGTAACCATTTTTATATGGTCTTTGGTATGACCCAGCCAGGATTTGAACCCCAGCCTCCTGGGTGTGGGGCAGATGCTCCACCAACTAGGCCACCACTTCGGTATTTGATGTAACAGTATTTGTTAGAAAATTGAAGAGCACTGTACAAAGTTTCACTTTTTATATAGGACTTCAAGTCAGTTTTTTTTTATAGCACTTGCTTAACCCCATGTGACTTAATTCTGTCAGATGATTCAAGTAAATGAATAATACACAGCTTCGAACATGTCAGTGTGTTGCACCATGTACTCCCCGTCTTCCCACAGTGTAATGATTACTAAAAAACAAACAAGCCCCATGTGACAGCAGATGAAGTGATTTCACCTCAGCAAGGTAACTGTGGGTCAGATATGTTGTTCATTTTATCTGGCCTTCTCCTCATTCTTCGAGGTTAATGTTGCACTCTGGAATGTTTGTTATTGATTGGTGTTGTTAGCTTTATTGTTAATCTTTTCCCCAAGATATCCACATCTATGTGTAAATATTAGCTCAGCACCTATGTAGCATTGTATTTGTAGAAATTGTTCATGGTAGCCTAGTCAAGGTTGCGTTTTATAGAGTGGCAGTTTGTGTTTGAGTTGTAAAAGAAGGCAAGTCAAAGGGTAGAGCAATTGCTTGAAAACTAAAGCTTAAATTTAACCAAACTGACATCAGTGGAACAACACTAATTTGCTCTCAATAATAATATACTGTATATTGTATAATAATATATGCAATATAATAGTAATAATAGCAATAATAATTATAACAATAATTGATTGCATTTATATAGTTCCTTACATGATACCCAAAGCGCTTTAACGTGAGTCCATTATTCATTCACTCCACAGACAGAAACTGGTGGTGGTAAGCTACCTCTGTAGCCACAGTTGCCCTGGGGCAGACTGAGGGAACCGTGGCTGCCAAGTCATGCCAATGGCTTTTCCCCACCTGCCACCAAACTTTTATTCACATTCATACACCAGAGTCTGTGACATCAAATATAAAAGATATAAAAACAAGCTTACTAATATAATGAGGACTTGTAAGAAAGAATGCTACAACAGAATATTAGAGGATAATAAAAATAACTTAAGAGGAATATGGCAAGTACTTAATGGGATTATTAGTAACCGATCTAAGAATGCTAATTATCCAGAATATTTTATTGAAAATTACAATTTGATAAATAATAGGAGGATGTGGTCAGTGGTTTCAATAAATTTTTTTGTAAATGTTGGTCCTGAATTAGCAAAATCAATAGTGACAACAGAAACAAACAACAGTGGTTCTGTAAATGAAATAGAAATCCAAACACAATCTTTTTGGGTGCAGTTACTGAAAAGGAAATTATCGAGACTGAGAGTAAATTTAAGAAGAAAAAATCAACTGACTGGAATGAAATTGACATGACAATAGTGAAAAAAGTAATTGAAGGAATTGTTAAACCACTCACCCACATCTGTAACTTGTCATTTCAAACTGGTACATTTCCAAACAAAATGAAAATAGCAAAAGTAATACCTCTATACGAAACAGGAGACAGTCATTATTACAGACCGGTCTCTTTACTCTCGCAATTCTCCAAAATACTTGAAAAAATCTTCACTAAGAGACTGGATGATTTCATTGAAAAACACAGCCTCCTTACAGACAGCCAGTATGGTTTTAGAGCAGACAAATCTACATCTTTGGCACTGATCGAACTTATAGAAGAAATTATTAGTTGTATAGATAAAAAAAAGTTTGCTGTAGGAGTATTTATAGATTTAAAGAAAGCTTTTGACACCATCGACCACAGAATTTTACTGAGGAAATTGGAAAGGTATGGGATAAGAGGGGTCGGACTGAGTTGGGCGGAAAGTTATTTAAGTAACAGACAACAATTTGTACAAATTGGTGAGTGCAAATCATCCTTCATGGACATCACTTGTGGTGTGCCCCAGGGGTCAGTTTTGGGACCCAAACTCTTTATTTTGTATATAAATGACATATGCCAAGTATCAAAAATTCTGAAATTTATTTTGTTTGTGGATGACACAAATATCCTTTGCACTGGTGAGAATTTGCAGCAGGTTTTAGAGGTGGTCACAACTGAAATGAAAAGGTTAAGGCAGTGGTTCAACAAAAATAAATTATCTCTAAATCTGAAAAAAACAATTATGTTGCTTGGAAATTATAAAATAAATCATGAAATAATGGTAACAATAGATGATACCAGAATAGAAACAGTACAGGAAAATAAGTTTCTGGGGGTGACACTAGACAATAAAATCTGCTGGAAACCTCACATCAGTCACATCCGGGCCAAGTTGGCAAAATGTATAGGGATACTGGGGGAAATAAGACACATCTTGGACTATAAATCATTGCTCTTACTGTACAGTTCACTGTTTCAACCGTATCTTAACTACTGTGTAGAGGTCTGGGGAAACACCTACAGGACCAACCTTTTTTTTAAAGTCACATGCCATAAAGTTCATGGATTTAGTTAAATTTAAGACAGCGCAAGTAATGTACAGGGCAATTAATAATCAACTCCCAACTAATATACAAAAAATATTCAAAAAAAGAGACAATGATTATAATTTGAGAGGAGACTTAAACTTTACAAAATGTAAGTTACGAACAACTAAGAAAAGTATGTGCATATCTGTCTGTGGGGTGGATTTGTGGAACAGTCTGGAACTGAAACTATGTACAAACAGAAATCAGTTCAAAAATAGGTATAAACATTATTTGCTGAAAGAATATATGTTAGAAGGGTAGTATTTATATGTACGATTCACTATGCTCAATCTGGGACACTATGGAATGGTAGGTGGGACAGTACTGTGTACAGTATATCTGTGTTGTTTGGGGCTGGGTTTTGATGTATGGACTGTATGTTGGGATGGATGGGTGTTAATGTTGATATGTACAAAATATAGTTAATTGTTTACTTGGGGTCTTAAATGAGGCAATTTGTATATATTTCACATGGGTTGTATTTATGGAAAAGAGGAGTTGGAGTAATAAGTGTTCACTTCTTCCTTCTCCCTTTCGAGCACTGTATACTGTCACTTTATCGCACTTTTCATTTGTTTTGTTTTTTTACTTTTTTGTTTGTAATAAAGTATCTATCTTATCTCTCTATCTAATATTAAAATGTGATGATCTGAAACATTTAAGTTCAATTCAATTCAACTTTATTTATATAGCGCCATTTCACAACAACAGTCATCTCATAGCACTATCAACTGTAGGGGGGAACCCCCACAGTTGCAGAAAGACCCCAGCAATCAGGCGATCCCCTGTGAGCAAGCACTTGGCGACGGTGGAGAGGAAAAACTCCCTTTTAACGGGAAGAAACCTCCAGCAGAACCAGGCTCAGGGAGGGGCAGTCATCTGCTGCGACTGGCTGGGGGGTGAGGGGATAGAGAAGAAGAAAAGAACAGACATGTAGAGAGCAAACAGCACGATGGGGACTCAATCTATGGGAGAGAACAAACAGATGTTAATGACCAGCAAAAAAAAAATATTTCATAGAGAGTGAGGAAAGGAGTGAGGCCCAGTGCATTACTGGAGGTCCCCCGGCTGACTAAACCTATTAGCAGCATAACTAAGGGAGGGTTCAGAAACACATGATCCCTCCCTAATTGTAGGCTATATCAAAAAGGTAGGTTTTAGCCCTATTCTTAAAAACAGAGATCGAGTCTGACTCCCGAATCCAGATTGGCAGCTGATTCCACAGGAGAGGAGCTTGATAACTGAAGGCTCTGCCTCCCATTGTACTTTTGGAGATTCTAGGTATTACAAGTAATCCTGCATTTTGGGAGTGTAGTGCTCTGTTAGGATAATACGGTAGTATCAGATCTTTTAAATAAAAAGGAGCCTGATTGTTTAGAGCTTTGTAAGTAAGAAGAAGGATTTTAAACTTAATTCTAAACTCTATGGGAAGCCAATGAAGGGAGGCCAGAACCGGAGAGATATGATCTCTCTTTCTAGTACCTGTTAAAACTCTTGCTGCAGCATTTTGGATCAGCTGAAGACTTTTTAAAGATGTTTTAGGACAGCCTGATAATATAGAATTACAGTAATCTAATCTCGAGCTAACAAAAGCGTGGATCAGTTTCTCAGCATCACTCTGAGACAAGATGCTCCTAATCTTGGCAATATTATGCAAATGATAGAAGGCAGTCTTGGAAACAAATTTAATATGTGAATTGAAGGACAAATCCTGATCAAAAATAATTCCAAGGTTCCTCACAGAGCTATTAAGAGAAAGAGTAACCGCATCCAAACTGAAAGTTTGATTTGGAAAGGAATTTCTCAGGTTTTTTGGACCAACAAGAATGACTTCAGTCTTATCTCAATTTAATAGCAGGAAATTACAAGTCATCCAAGCTTTGATTTCCTTAAGACAGGCTTCTAACTTGGCTAATTGATTACTATCATCTGGCTTCATTGACAGGTATAATTGTGTGTCATCTGCATAACAATGAAAATGTATACAGTGCTTTCTAATAATGTTGCCTAACAGAAGCATATATAAACTAAAAAGAGTAGGGCCTAGCACAGATCCCTGTGGAACTCCATGACTAAGCTTTGAGTTGAAAGAAAACTCATTATTTACATGAACAAACTGGAACCTATCAGATAAATAAGATCTAAACCATTGCAACGAAGTTCCATTAAGTCCAACATAGTGTTCTAATCTATCAAGTAGAATATTATGATCGATAGTATCAAAAGCTGCACTACGGTCTAAAAGGACAAGTACAGAAACTAGTCCATTATCAGATGCAGTGAGGAGGTCGTTAGTTACCTTCGCTAAGGCTGTTTCAGTACTATGATGGATTCTAAACCCAGATTGAAACTCTTCAAGTAAACCATTTCCCTGCAGGTGGTCAAATAATTGCGTAGCAACAACTCTTTCTAAGATATTTGAAATGAAAGGGAGATTAGAGATTGGTCTATAGTTAGCTAAAGCTCCTGGATCTAGCGTTGGCTTTTTGAGTAAGGGTTTAATTACAGCCGTTTTAAAAGCCTGCGGTACATGGCCTAAAGTTAATGAAGAATTGATTATTTGAAGAATAAAGCTACCAATAAGTGGGAAGACTTCTTTAAATAACCTGACAGGAATAATGTCTAAAAGACAAGTTGAAGGTTTGGATGAGGAAACTATTTTGTCTAACTCACAAAGGTCGATTGGAGTAAACTCATCAAGACAGACATCAGTAGAAGGAGTTGTAGTAGTTACAGTATTTAAGTTAACTGTGGGAAGAATCTGATTGATTTTATCTCTGATGGATGAAATTTTATTATTGAAAAAGTTCATAAAGTCCTGACTAGTAAGCTCTAAGGGAATGCTAGGATTGACAGAGTCCTGACTCTTTGTCAACCTGGCTACAGTACTGAAAAGAAACCTGGGATTATTCTTGTTCTCTTCTATTAATGCAGAGTAATAACTCGTTCTAGCTTTTCTAAGAGATTTTTTATAAATTAAAAGATGATTTCTCCAAGCTAAATAGATTTCATCTAAATTAGTAGAGCGCCATTTTCTTTCTAATTGACGAGTCTTCTGTTTTAAGGTACGAGTTTCTGTGTTGAACCAAGGAGTTAGAAATCTCTGATTAGACTTTTTCTTTTTTAAGGGGGCCACCAAGTCTAGAGTCTGATGCAGAGAAGCTGAAACACTATCCACCATGTTATCAATTGCAGAAGGAGCAAGCTGTCTATAGCTTATTTCCGTTATGTTGACACATGGCATAGAGGAAACAATCTGCATAAATTTGGAAACAGCATCATCTGAGAGGCATCTACTGTAATAATATTTTTCTTTAGGAGCCAAATAGTCAGAAATAGTAAAATCAAAGGTTAACAGACAATGGTCTGACAGTACAGGGTTATGAGGAGACACTACAAGATTTTCTATTTCTATGCCATATGTCAAAACAAGGTCCAATGTATGGTGGAGGTAATGAGTAGAATTTCCTACTTTCTGAGAAAACCCAATCGAGTCTAATATTGAATTGAATGCCACATTAAGGCAGTCACTATCTACATCCACATGTATATTAAAGTCCCCTACTATAATTATTCTATCAGATTTCAGCACTAAATCAGCTAAGAAATCAGCAAATTCGGATAAAAATTCTGAGTAGGTTGATAGGGGACGATAAACTATGGCAAATAAAATTGGGTTTAACCTAAAATTGCTAAAGTGCCCAATACTGAGGACCAGGCCCTCAAAGGAATTATAACATGTTTTTTGCTTTACATTAACTAGTAATTTGGAATGGTAAATTGTTGCTACTCCTCCTCCACGACCAGAACTTCAGGGATTTTGACAGTTTAAATAACCAGAGGGAGTTGATTCATTTAAACCAACATAATCCTCTTGTCCTAACCAAGTCTCTGTAAGGGAAATTAAATCAATCTGATGATCAATTAACAAATCATGGACTAACAGAGACTTGGGAGTTAGAGACCTAATATTTAATAAACCACATTTAATTTTTAAATTATGAGGAGGAACAGAGGCCAAATCATTCAATTTAGAGGCTTTATGTTTAATTTGAGTTTTACCAGTATTTTGCTTTATCACTTTGGGATGCTTATACATTATATTTTTATTCACTTTGGAGGGAGCAGACAACGATTCTCTGATGGGGAAGACAGGGGCTAAGCTGAGGGGTGGCGGATGAAGAGGAGCTGCAGAGAGGCGTGTAAGACTGCGACTCTGCTTCCTGGTCCCAACTCTGAGTAGTCATGGTTTTGGAAATTTGGATAAAAAAGATGCCAGATTGTTAGATAAATGAGAAGCACCATCCAAATTGGGATGAATGCTGTCTCGTCTCAAAAGACCAGGTTTTCCCCAAAAAGAGCTCCAATTGTCAATGTAGCCCACGTCATTTTTAGGACACCACACAGACAGCCAGCGGTTCAAGGATGACGAGCGGCTAAACATGTCATCACTGGTCAGATTGGGGAGGGGCCCAGAGAATACTACAGTGGCAGACATCGTTTTTGCAAAGTCACACACCGATTCTATATTAAGTTTCGTGACTTTCGACTGCCAGAGACGGATGTCATTAATGCCGGCGTGAATAACAATTGTGGAATATTTACAGTTACTTTTAGCCAGCATTTTCAAATTTGACTCGATGTCGCCTGCTCTGGCCCCAGGAATGCATTGGACTATGGCCGCTGGAGTCTCTAGGTTCACGTTTCTGACTACAGAGTCGCCAATGATCAGAGTTTTTTCCTCAGCGGGTGTGTCGCTGAGCGGGGAAAAACGATTAGAAACGTGAACAGGTTGGTGGTGTACCGGGGCTTTGCGACTAGGCTTCCTTCTCACCGTCACCCACCAGTCTCCTCGCTGCTGAGGAGAGCCGAGGGACCGCTGACAGTGGGACCTAAGCTAGCTAGCTCCGCTGCAGCTAATGGGCGTCCGTCAAGATTAACTGGTGCAGACGGTGTTTCAATGCAGCGGAGCCGGGATTCCAAATCAGACAACCTCGCCTCGAGCGCCTCAAAAAGACAACATTTATTACATTTACCGTTATCGCTAAAAGAGGCAGAGGTGTAGCTAAACATCTGACAAGAGAGAGCACACCAGAGGAGGAGAGGAAAGAGAGCTAGTAGCCATAGCTAGTGGCTAGAGAGCAAACCACAAAGCAAACCACACAGGCAGACAGCAAAACAGGAAGTGACGATACGTTACCACAAGGAAGTGACTATCACCAACAGGATTGGTGATTCGTCTTTGACATTTCAGAGAACAAGTCAGCATGTCTGGAAGAGGAAAGGGCGGTAAAGGTCTGGGGAAAGGAGGCGCAAAGCGTCACCGTAAAGTTCTCCGTGATAACATCCAGGGAATCACCAAGCCCACTATCCGCCGTCTGGTTCGCCGCCGTGGAGTGAAGCGCATCTCGGGTCTCATCTACGAGGAGACCCGCGGTGTGTTGAAGGTCTTCCTGGAGAACGTCATCCGTGATGCTGTCACCTACACCGAGCACGCTGAGGAAGACTGTGACCGCCATGGATGTGGTGTATGCTCTGAAGAGGCAGGGCCGTACTCTGTACGGATTCGGTGGTTAAAACCACACCAGCTGCAACAACAAAGTGTGACAAACATACCAAAAAAATAAGAAATCAGGAAGGGGGCAAACACTTTTTCACACCACTGCAGGTGAATTAGCATTGTTCGATTTGAAATGGTCTGTCGTCTTAATTTGCAATGAAGGTATCTAATTTGATTGGAAAAAGACAACCTTTTTGTAACTGCATTCTTAAATGCAGCTACAAAAAACGGTGGCGCAGTGGTTTAGCACTGTGGCAGCACAGTTTTACCCTCGGCCGGGGGATCGCGGGGATCATGAGATCGTGGGTTCGATCCCAGCCCCCGACCAACAGTGAGCTGTGTGGAGTTTGCATGTTCTCCCCGTGTTGCGCGGGTTTACTCCGGGATTTCTCTGGTTTCCTCCCGCACACCAAAAACATGTAGGTTTAGGGCGCTCGCGCACGCAGCGACCAGCAGCCAGTGACTTGTCACCAGACTGCAAACCAAGTCTACCTACGGGTACAAATAAGTAACAAAAAAAAAAAAAAAAAAAAAAGCAGAGGGAGCTTTAATGAAAGCCCATGGCCCCCTTTGTGTGAGTGGTTGAGCCAGAGAGCGAGAGTGAGGGAGTCACAGATACAGCGGGAGCAGTGTGCACTGGAGCACATGAAGTAAGGTACACACATGGACAAAATTGTTGGTACCCCTCTGTTAATGAAAGAAAAACCCACAGTGGTCACAGAAATAACTTGAATCTGACAAAAGTGGTAATAAATAAAAATTCTATGAAAATTAACCAATGAAAATCAGACAATGCTTTTGAATTGTGGTTCAACAGAATTATTTTAAAAAACAAACTCATGAAACAGGCCTGGACAAAAATGATGGTACCCTTAACTTAATATTTTCTTGCACAACCTTTTGAGGCAATCACTGCAATCAAACGATTTCTGTAACTGTCATTGAGACTTCTGCACCTCTCAGCAGGTATTTTGGCCCACTCCTCATGAGCAAACTGCTCTAGTTGTCTCAGGTTTGAAGGGTGCCTTCGCCACACGGCATGTTTCAGCTCCTTCCACAGATGTTCAATAGGATTTAGATCAGGGCTCATTGAAGGCCACTTGAGAATAGTCCAATGTTTCGCTCTTAGCCATTCTTGGGTGTTTTTAGCTGTGTGTTTTGTGTCATTATCCTGTTGCAAGACCCATGACCTGTGACTGAGACCAAGCTGTCTGACACTGGGCAACACATTTCTCTCTAGAATACCTTGATAGTCTTGAGATTTCATTGTACCCTGCACAGATTCAAGACACCCTGTGCCAGTTGCAGCAAAGCAGCCCCAGAACATAACAGAACCTCCTCCATGTTTCACAACAGGGACAGTGTTCTTTTCTCGGCATGCTTTATTTTTGCGTCTGTGAACATAGAGCTGATGTGCCTTGCCAAAAAGTTGCAGTTTTGTCTCGTCTGTCCATAGGACATTCTCCCAGAAGCTTTGTGGCTTGTCAACATGCAGTTTGGCAAATTCCAGTCTGGGTTTTTATGATTTGTTTTCAACAGTGGTGTCCTCCTTGGCCATCTCCCATGAAGTCCACTTTGGCTCAAACAACGACGGATGGTGCGATCTGACACTGATGTACCTTGACCTTGGAGTTCACCATGAATGTGTTTAGAGGTTGTTCTGGGCTCTTTTGTTGCCATTCGTATTATCCGTCTCCTCCTGCGGCCACGTCCAGGGAGGTTGGCTACAGTCCCGTGGATCTTACATTTCTGAATAATATGTGCAACTGTAGTCACAGGAACATCAAGCTGCTTGGAGATGGTCTTATAGCCTTTACCTTTAACATGCTTGTCTATAATATTCTTTCTAATCTCCTGAGACAACTCTCTCCTTTGCTTCCTCTGGTCCATGTTTAGTGTGGTACACGCCATGTCACCAAACAGCATAGTGACTATTTGTCACCCTTTAAATAGGCCGGCTGACTGATTACAAGTTTGTAGACACCTGTGATGTTAATTAGAGGACACATCTTGGTTGAACATGTCCCCATGGTCACATTATTTTCAAACTTTTCTAGGGGTACCATCATTTTTGTAGACACCTGTGATGTTAATTAGAGGACACATCTTGGTTGAACATGTCCCCATGGTCACATTATTTTCAAACTTTTCTAGGGGTACCATCATTTTTGTCCAGGCCTTTTTCATGAGTTTGTTTTTCAGAGTAATTCTGTTGAACCACAATTCAAAAGCATTGTCTGATTTTCATTGGTTAATTTTCATAGAATTTTTATTTATTACCATTTTTGTCAGATTCAAGTTATTTCTGTGACCATTGTGGGTTTTTCTTTCATTAACAGAGGGGTACCAACAATTTTGTGCACGGCTGTATGTGTTGCATGCTGAGACCACATTAATAGGTTGTAAACAGCAGTAAATGTACAAAGTATGCTGCTTTTAAACAAGAGTAAATGCTACGGTTCATCAGTAGTGATGGGCAGGTGAAGCCTCAATGAAACTGAGCCTTTCATTTCCAGTTTTAATTGTCAAAATTTTGACTTTGAAGAGAAAAAAGTGCATGTAAATCTGGCCCTTGGGAAGTGAGTAAAAAATTATTGTGGCCTTCACTACCACAAAGTTGCCCATCCCTTGTCAACATTATTATTCCATTTGTACTATTGCTATAGAATGAGTAAAGCTAGGGCCACCAAACTAGGTACATAAACTACTCACAAAAAGTTAAGGATATTTGGTTTTCGGGTGAAATTTATGGAAAATCACTCGCGCTACGGTGATATTATATTTGAAAGTAGGGCATTTAAGTAGAAGATTGCAATGGTGATTTCCTCATCTCAAACAATTTATTAAAACAAAACCCAACAACAGTGGTGGGTATACCACAACAAAAAATGTCAGTGTCTCAATAACTTGTCATGTGCCCTTGAGCATCAATTACGGCTTGACAACGACATCTCATGCTGTTCACAAGTCAACTTATTGTCTACTGAGGCATGGCATTCCACTCTTCTTGAAGGGCAGCCTTCAGGTCATTGAGGTTGTGGGGTGCAGGATTACGAGCTTCTACTTGGCGACTCAGCCGATCCCATAGGCTTTCTATGGGATTCAGGTAGGGAGAAAGTGCAGGCCACTCCATTTGAGGTACCCCAGCCGTTCCCTAATGATGCGACCTCGATGAGCTTGAGCATTGTCTTCCATGAAGATGAAATTAGGTCTGTGTTGTACATGCAGGGGCAAAATGACTAAATTAATGATGTTATTCAGGTAGTATCAGCTAGTCACTGTACCGTTCACAAGGTGTAGGGCAGTTCTGTATTGACTAGACACGCCTGCCCAGACTGTACCACCACCACCAAAGGCTCATTGGGTGACAGTAGTGACTGATGCATAGCACTCTCTTTGACATCTCCAACATTGTTGGTGGCCCTCATTTCTGCTCAGGGTGAATCGACTTTCATCAGAGAACAGCACTGAGGCCCACCAGTCCCTTGTCCAGCGTAAATGCTCCCTGGCCCATGCAAGATGATGATGCCTGTGCCTAGTGGTGTGGTCAGGTACCCTTGCAGGTCATCTAGCACGCACACCATGCTGATGTAAACGGCTTCGAATGGTCTGACATGACACTTAAGTGCCTCTCACCTCCTTTAAATGTGCCTGGAGTTAAGAGGCATTCATCATCTGTTTCCGCAGAATACTGTTCACAATGAAACGGTCATCAGCGTGGGATGTGGCCAAAAGATGTCCACTTCTATGCCTTTCTGTGACTCTTCCAGTCTCTCTGTATTGCTGTTGTAACCTGCTGATGACACTCTGTGACATTCTAAGCTCAGTGGCCACTTCCCTCTGAGAACATCCTGTTTGAAGCCATGCAATGGCGAAGTACAGCTGACCAATTGTTAGGTGTCGTTTTGGTCTCAGGATGTCAAAATGTGAACAGCATGATGAAGAGGACTGTTTAAATACCAATTCTAACGGAAACAGAAAATTTCTTGGTTGATTTATGGATCAAACACCTGTTGTGAATTTTGCCGTTAAGCACCTTGCTAGAGAACAGCAAGTTATGCAAAAAGTACCGAAACATTGAACAGTTGGACATGTGCATTCAAAAGATTACAGAATGTCAAATTAAGTTCACCTGTAAAGGTTAACAAAACCTGTGTACCAAACTTGGTACACAGATTTACCTTGAGACCCTGACCTCTGACTATGGGTTTGGGGTCAAAGTTAGTATTCCCTATGCCCCCTTACATTAGAATGAGTAAAGCTCTTTAGGGTCAGCAGACTTGCTACACAGGTTCACCTTGGGATCCTGGCCGTCAGCTATGGGTTGTATAAAATTAGTTTTTGTTGTGTTTTCATGGATGATAGGCTTATCATAATTTGGTTTTGCCTCAATAATTATATTGAAAAAGGTACAAACTACTCTCCTTCAGTAACATGAAAAAAGTTGCACATTTAAGAGAAAAATGTGCAACTTTAGATGGTTTTAATTCAGACACAGAGCTGGCTAATGCTCTTAATTGTTTTTATGGTCGTTTTGACTCCTTTGATTTTAGCACAGAAACCCAAACTTTGAAACAAACTCAAAGACAATCAGCGCTTTAATATTGAGGTGCAGGATGTTAAAAGGGCATTCTGTGCTGTAAAAGTGAACAAAAGTCAGAGCCCTGATAATATATGTGGGCGATTGGTAAAGTCCTGTGCACATGAATTGAGTCCTGTATTTCACTACATTTTCAATAAGTCCTTACAGACGCAACATGTGCCTAAGATCTTGAAAGAAGCCGTGGTTGTCCCCGTTCCAAAATCCAGCTGTCCTAAAACAGTAAATGATTTTAGACCAGTTGCTTTGACTTCAATTTTAATGAAAATTTTTGAAAAACTGGTCAGATTTGAGGTCCTAAAACAGACTGAGCATGCATTGGATCCTTTGCAGTTTGCCTATAGGCCTCACAGAGGAGTGGAGGATGCGCCACTGTCACTCTGTTTAACATTCTTTTTGAACATCTGGATTTTAATGGGACCAGGCTTTTATTTGTGGACTTTTCTTCCGCCTTTAATACAATCCAACCTCATATTTTAGTTGAAAGGCTCCTGTAACAATTTGATTTGAGTAATAATCTGGTGGGTTGGATTCTGGATTTTTAAACCAACCGGACACAGAGAGTAAGGGTCAATGGTACATTGTCTGACCAAAAGTGTTCTTCTACTGGCTCTCCACAGGGGGGGGTGTTGTCACCACTACTCTTCATCCTGTACACAAACTGTATGTGTCGGAGCAGACATGACAACAGACACATTATAAAGTATGCTGATGATTCAGTTATTGTCAGTCTCCTCCAGGATGGTGAGAGTGGCCACAGCCACAGTTGATGATTTTGTTCACTGGTGTGAGGATTCCTACCTGCAGCTGAATACGACAAAAACTAGAGATATGATTATTGACTTTAAGAGGAAAACTCCCAGGCACGAAGTGACTGTACTTAAAGGCCAGATCACTGAATGTGTACAATCCTACAAATATCTTAGGACGATTATTGATAGTTAGTGATAGTAATTTAAACTTTGAAGAGAACTGTGAAAGGGTGTGCAAAAAGGGTCAGCAACATTTGCATTGTTTAAGGAAACTTACACGCTTCCAAATTGACCGAACCATAATGACAATGTTTTTTTTTTCTTTTCCACAATATTTTTTATTGAACCTTTTTTTTTTTTTAACAAACATGGCACAAACAATCAAACACTAACACTAAAGTAATTTAAAAAAAACAAAAAACACTAACTACAAAAAAAATGTACTAAAAACACCAACAACCACTAACAAAGGCAAGTCATCAACAATGCTCCTCTGTTTAGTCTAGGTAATCTTTTTTACATTCACCAATTTGGAATTTGCAAGGTCCACACACATCATTCACCTTCTTCTTCAGAAGTTATGTTTAATTTCTTTACATAATCAATGAAAGGTCTCCATATATTCTCAAACACATTTTCCTTTGATTTCAGTATGTATGTTATTCTTTCTAGTGGAAGGTTTGTTAACATCTGTCTTAACCACTGAGTCACATCTGGTGTATGAGTCTTTTTCCACAGTAGTGCAATACATTTTTTGGCATTAAGCAAACTGAGGTCTATGAATGCTCTTTCACTCTTATTAAAGTTATGCTTTTCTGGATACAGACCCAACAGAAACAGTTTAGGGTTCAATGTGAATTGTTTTGAAATTATTTTTTCAATTGTTACCCTCACCTCTTCCCAAAACATTCTGATTTTTCTACATTCCCGTAAACAGTGAAATAGGGTTCCTTTACTTTCCATACATTTTGTGCATGTATCTGGTATGTTTTTGTTATATCTATTTAACTCCACTGGTGTAACATACATCCGCATTAACCATTTAAAATGTATCAATTTAAGACGTACATTTATTGATTTGGTTTGAGCTTCTGTACAAGCCAATTCCCATTGTTCCTCTGAAATTTAAATTTGCAGGTCTTCTTTCCAATAATTCAGTCTTTTCTGTGAGTTTTCACTTGAATAGTGTCAATGAGTTATAAAACTCTGAAATAATACCCTTTTTCTTACTATCTTTCCTCAAAAATTTTTCCAAGGATGAATAAGTAGGTCGGGTGAGAGCATTATTTTGATTTGATCAAATAAAATTCCTAAGCTGAAGATATTTTAAAAAATGTGTTCTATTAACCCTCAAGCGACCGAGTGGGGTCATTTACGACCCCAGCCATATAATTTAATGTGCAGTCTCTTTATTTTTTATCCAAATTTTCTTTCCTACCATGAATTTGTCAGTCTACTCTACTGTCAGTTCCACCCTATGCAGGACATACTGGATGCACTGAGGAGCTCATTTAGCAGCAGACTACATCATCCCAGGTGCACAACCGAGAGGTTTCGTAGGTCCTTCCTACCAACGGCTGTCAGACTGTACAACCTAAGCAGGGCTGCTCGCAGAGATAGCAAAAAGACGTAACAAACTAATAGTTTTTTGAATGCAAAAGATGCAATAGACTTACACAATGGTCCCCTCCGGCATACAACTAGGAACATACCGGTCGCTATGGAGGGTGAGAATATGTATGGGCACATAATCATACCATGTAGGATAACTAAGTAGACGGTTATGCTGTTTCATTCCATCTAGCAACAATTCTCTGCACTGTGTGTGTTTATATATTTACATATTTATTCCATCTAGCTACAATGCTCAGCACTGGGTGTGTTTATATTTATATATCTACATATTATTCCATCTAGCTACATTGCTCCGCACTGTGTGTGTTTATATACTTGCATATTTATTCCACCTAGCTGCAATGCTCCGTACTGTGGGTGTTTATATATTTACATATTTATTCCATCTAGCTACAATGCTCTGCACTGTGTTCATATATTCATATATTTATTCCATCCAGCTACAGTGCTCTGCACTGTGTGTCTGTGTGTGTGTATATACTGTATATATATTTTATAGTAATATGTACATATGTATATTAGCTGCTCTTGCTTGCTTGTTTTTTTCTTGCCTACTGATTGTTGCTCTGAGTGTTGCTATCCCTGTGCTGTTGCAATCCTGGAATTTCCCCGTTGTGGGACTAATAAAGGCTTATCTTATCTTATCTTATCTTATCTTATCTTACTAATCCTACACACTTTCATAGTTTTTTGCAGGGATCAACCAATTGGTGTGGCGTAGACATCGCAAACTCTTGTGGGGTCATTTATGACCCCGAAGAGAAGCACTGGTTTTTAAACATTGGTTTTATAAATTTTATTCAAATGTTCCACTTCTAATAGTTAGTTAATCCCTTCACACCTGAAGGTGTATATGGGCGGCGCCTATCTCCGTTTCTCTGACCCTAGGCCACACAGCTACTGTAAGTAGTGAAAGCTACAGCGGGGGGTCAGTCCTTTGGTAGCTCTGTGTGTAACTTTACTTTCCCCATTCCATTATGCGGAGCACCACGCTAGAAGGTAGAAAGCACCATTTTTATATGGTCTTTGGTATGACCCGGCCGGGATTTGAACCCCTGCCTCCCAGGTGTGGGGTGGATGCTCTACCAACTGGGCCACCACTCCGGTTTCCACTTCTAATCAGTACTTTATATTGTATTGCAGTGAACCATGGCTAACAGACCTAGGATAGCAAGATTTACATTTGTCTGTTTGTCTGGATTTGTCTGTCTGTCTGTGTGTTTGTCTGTTTGTTAGCAAGATAACTCAAAAAGTTATGGACGGATTTTCATGAAATTTTCACAGATTGTCAGAAATGGGGTATCCTACAGATGATTAGATTTTGGTGGTGATCCGGATCACCGTCCACAAGAAAACCGCCATTACGCAAAATGCCATAATAGGTATCATGATCATCATCGTAACTACAATAATAGGTATCATCATCATCGTGATGATGATATGATGACTATGATGACTATGATGTTGATGATGATACCTATTATTGTAACTATGATGATAATAACTATGATGATGATGATGTTCCAAGAGTGAACTGACAAGGACTGTCTAAATAAATGTAATGTTGTTCTTACAGTCTGCGTTTTGGTTATTTCTTGCAATAAAAGTATTATTAGCAAACACATTTTACAGAATCAGAATCAGAATCAGAATCAGCTTTATTGCCAAGTATATTTAAGATAAGCCTTTATTAGTCCCACAACGGGGAAATTCCAGGATTGCAACAGCACAGGGATAGCAACACTCAGAGCAACAATCAGAAGGCAAGAAAAAAAACAAGCAAGCAAGAGCAGCTAATAAACATATGTACGTATTACTATAAAATATATATATATACACACACACACAGACACACAGTGCAGAGCATTGTAGCTGGATGGAATAAATATATGAATATATGAACACACAGTGCAGAGCATTGTAGCTAGATGGAATAAATATGTAAATATATAAACACCCACAGTACGGAGCATTGCAGCTAGGTGGAATAAATATGCAAGTATATAAACACACACAGTGCGGAGCAATGTAGCTAGATGGAATAATATGTAGATATATAAATATATAAACACCCACAGTACGGAGCATTGTAGCTAGATGGAATAAATATGCAAATATATAAACACACACAGTGCAGAGCATTGTTGCTAGATGGAATGAAACAGCATAACCGTCTACTTAGTTATCCTACATGGTATGATTATGTGCCCATACATATTCTCACCCTCCATAGCGACCGGTATGTTCCTAGTTGTATGCCGGAGAGGACCATTGTGTAAGTCTATTGCATCTTTTGCATTCAAAAAACTATTAGTTTGTTACGTCTTTTTGCTATCTCTGCGAGCAGCCCTGCTTAGGTTGTACAGTCTGACAGCCGTTGGTAGGAAGGACCTACGAAACCTCTCGGTTGTGCACCTGGGATGATGTAGTCTGCTGCTAAATGAGCTCCTCAGTGCATTCAGTATGTCCTGCATAGGGTGGAACTCGGACTCCAGCAGAGATGACAGTTTAGCCACCGTCCTTCTCTCTCCTATCTCCTCCATCGGATCAAGGCGCTGCCCCAGGACAGAGCTAGCTTTCTTAATCAGTTTGTTCAGTCTCTTCCTATCGGCTGCAGTAATGCCACTGCCCCAGCAGACCACTCCAAAAGTGATGGCTGATGCCACCACCGTGTCATAGAATGACTTCAGCAGCGCCCCTTGTACACCAAAAGACCTGAGTCTCCTCAGCAGGAACAGCCTGCGCTGTCCCTTCTTGTAGAGTGCATCAGTATTGTGTGACCAGTTTTTACAAGTAAACACACAAGGAATTTGACTTGACATTGGGCGCGCACATTAGGCGCATCCAATGACACATTACATTACATCATTATAAAATACCTGTCTTAAATACAGGGAGTAGTTTTGGTATGATAAACCTCCAACCAGCCATTTATAATAAGGATCCCTGTACAGAGCACAATGGGGTCATAAATGACCCCACTTGGTCATTTCAGTCCGTAAAATAGCTTGGTCGCTTGAGGGTTAAGATTGAATTTGATCCTCAGTTCTTCAAAAGACATTATGTTATCTGAACATGACAAATATAAGTCTTGAATCTTTTGAATCCCTTTTAAATTCCATACTTTAAATACAGCATCCGCTCTCCCTGGTGTAAAATATTGATTACCCCATATTGGGCTAAATTGTGACAATAAGTGTGGTTCTTTTAAATATTTTTTGGTTTCACACCATATTTTGATCATATGCTTTACAATTGGATTTTTAACTTGTTTCTGTAATTTTTTAGCCGAGTCTGAGTATATGAATAAGGGAAGAGGTAAAGGTAAATTGTATGATTCCATTTCAGTCCAGTGAGGGAGATCATTTGATGAAAAATAATATGTCATAGACCTCAGTTGTGCTGACCAGTAATACAACATAAAGTTTGGACATTTCAGACCTCCACGATCAAATGGTAAATATAGTAAGGACAGACGTAATCTAGCCATCCTATTGTTCCATTTAAATTCCACTAACTTTTTTTTAATTCTTGAGAATAGATCTGAAGGTGGTGGTAAAGGAATGTATTGAAATAAAGTATTTTTGGTAAGATATTACTTTTAAATATACTAATTCTCCCGGTCATCGACATTGGTAGTGACATCCATCTCTGGAGTAACTCATTAATATCTGTCATTAAGGCTTCATAGTTGGCACTGGCGACTGATTCTAGCTTAGGCAATATTTGAATTCCTAAATATTTAAACTGATTTACAACATTGAATTGATTTACCTCAGGAGCTGGGTGATTTCTCTGGGTCTCATTTAGCATTAATATTGAAGATTTAGTTTTATTCATTTTATATCCTGATATTTCCCCAAAGTTCTTTATTAAATTTAACAAGGTCGGAATTGATTTTTTTAAAATTTGACATAAACAAAATTATGTCATCGGCATACAGGGAGATTTTATGTTCTGTTGGTCCTACTTTAATTCCATATATTTGTGGATGTAAACGTACTGCCATCACTAAAGGTTCAATTGCCATAGTAAACAATAAGGGTGAAAGTGGACAGCCTTGTCGACATCCTCTATTGATTTTTATTGATTTTGAGATATTGCTGTTTGTTAGGATTTCTGCTGTAGCATTATTGTATATTATCTGAACCCATTTTATGAAATTATTTCCAAGTCCAAACCTTTGTAGGACTTCAAAAGGATAGGGCCATTCGACCCTATCAAAGGCCTTTTCGGCGTCCAATGATAGGAGAGCTGTATCCGGTGCTTCTTTATTCAGGGATGGCAATTTTCCGCCGATCCGCGGATTTCTGCCGATTTATTTTCAAATTGATCATTTCTGTGAATCGTCTAACTCCGTTGAGAAAATTTTAGGGGGGGTAAGGTACCTTATTGCTACCGATTTTAGCAAAAATCAACACGATTACATAAGCGCTCGGCGCTTCCCCGGAAGTCGTCTCCCGCGATAACCCGGATGTGTTGTGTTCAAGCTACTGCTGTATTGCAGTAGCTTGACAGCCCTGCGATTGGATAGTTGCAAACGATTGGACCAATCAAATGGCTCGTTGTATGCTTTTTCAAAAATTCATAGCGGCGTGTTCTCAGGGATGTGATTTTCTGCTAATTCGCCGAATTCCGCTTTATTTTATCTTCCAGGAAGATAAAGTACGTTAGCGGCTTGTGGTCCATGAACGCAGTGAAGCTGCGCCCTTTCAGGCAGGACTGGAAGTGGCGTATGGCCAGGTGGAGAGCCATTAACTCTCTGTTACTGGCGAGAGTAGACATTTAGGATTCTCTTCCATGGTCATCATAGACCAGGGGTCACCAACCTTTTTGAAACCAAGAGCTACTTCATTGGTATCGAGTCATGTGAAGGGCACCAGCTTGACACACTCCTCTAAAATAACAAATTGTGTGTGTGTGTGTGTGTGTGTGTGTATATATATATATATATATATATATATATATATATATATATACAGTATATACACAGTGGGGCAAAAAAGTATTTAGTCAGCCACCAATTGTGAAAGTTCTCCCACTTAAAAGATGAGAGAGGTCTCCAATTTTCATCATAGGTATACCTCAACTATGAGAGACAAAATGAGAAAAAAAAAATCCAGAAAATCACACTGAAGGATTTTTAAAGAATTTATTTGCAAATTATGGTGGAAAATAAGTATTTGGTCAATAACAAAAGTTCATCTCAATACTTTGTTATATACCCTTTGTTGGCAATGACAGAGGTCAAACGTTTTCTGTAAGTCTTTGCAAGGTTTTCACACACTGTTGCTGGTATTTTGGCCCATTCCTCCATGCAGATCTCCTCTAGAGCAGTGATGTTTTGGGGCTGTCGCTGGGCAACACGGACTTTCAACTCCCTCCAAAGATTTTCTATGGGGTTGAGATCTGGAGACTGGCTAGGCCACTCCAGGACCCTGAAATGCTTCTTACAAAGCCACTCCTTCATTGCCCGGGCGGTATGTTTGGGATCATTGTCATGCTGAAAGACCCAGCCACATTTCATCTTCAATGCCCTTGCTGATGGAAGGAGGTTTTCACTCAAAATCTCACAATACATGGCCCCATTCATTCTTTCCTTTACATGGATCAGTCGTCCTGGTCTCTTTGCAGAAAAACAGCCCCAAAGCATGATGTTTCCACCCCCATGCTTCGCAGTAGGTATGGTGTTCTTTGGATGCAACTCAGCATTCTTTCTCCTCCAAACACGACAAGTTGAGTTTTTACCAAAAAGTTCTATTTTGGTTTCACCTGACCATATGACATTCTCCCAATTCTCTTCTGGATCATCCAAATGCTCTCTAGCAAACTTCAGACGGGCCTGGACATGTACTGGCTTAAGCAGGGGGACACGTCTGGCACTGCAGGATTTGAGTCCCTGGCGGCGTAGTGTGTTACTGATGGTAGCCTTTGTTACTTTGGTCCCAGCTCTCTGCAGGTCATTCACTAGGTCCCCCCGTGTGGTTCTGGGATTTTTGCTCACCATTCTCGTGATCATTTTGACCCCACAGGGTGAGATCTTGCGTGGAGCCCCAGATCGAGGGAGATTATCAGTGGTCTTGTATGTCTTCCATTTTCTAATAATTGCTCCCACAGTTGATTTCTTCACACCAAGCTAGCTTACCTATTGCAGATTCAGTCTTCCCAGCCTGGTGCAGGTCTACAATTTTGTTTTTGGTGTCCTTTTGCAGCTCTTTGGTCTTGGCCATAGTGGAGTTTGGAGTCTGACTGTTTAAGGTTGTGGACAGATGTCTTTTATACTGATAACGAGTTCAAACAGGTGCCATTAATACAGGTAACGAGTGGAGGACAGAGGAGCCTCTTAAAGAAGAAGTTACAGGTCTGTGAGAGCCAGAAATCTTGCTTGTTTGTAGGTGACCAAATACTTATTTTCCACCATAATTTGCAAATAAATTCTTTAAAAATCAGACAATGTGATTTTCTGGATTTTTTTTTCTCATTTTGTCTCTCATAGTTGAGGTATACCTATGATGAAAATTGGAGACCTCTATCATCTTTAAAGTGGGAGAACTTGCACAATTGGTGGCTGACTAAATACTTTTTTGCCCCACTGTATATATATATATATATACAGTGTATATATATATATATATATATATATATATATATATATATATATATACACATAAATAAATAATTATCAATAACTTAGAGTGGGTAACAGACAAGATCAATATTCAACACTTTGTTTTTATTAATCTCAGCAATTGTTCAGATGATCCCTTCTACATTTCATAAAATAATGTCCAGTTTTCACCAGTCCCTTTTAACCATAAAAAACTAAACCCTTTTAATTCATGAACTATGTTGAACCATGTTTGAAAAAGTTATGCAACATTTAAGAAAAATCAACTTTCATATTAAATAAATCTTATCACATTTTTAACTGAACAAATCTGCTGCAATTCTGCTCAAAATCTGTTACATTTAATAAACACACTTTTGTGTGTTCTTCTTCACTGGAATTATATCCATACAGTTCTTGCCAAGAATCATGCTTGAGCAACCAGCACTGTCCTTTCATGAGAAGAAGCTAAACAGCGCTGAGAGTGCTTATATGCACGGTGGCGCAGTGGTTAGCACCGCGGCAGCAGTTTACCCTCGGCCGGGGGATCGCGGGGATCGTGGGTTCGATCCCTGCCCCCGGCCAACAGTGATCTGTGTGGAGTTTGCATGTTCTCGTTTTTCATGCAAAAACATGCAGGTTAGGGAGTTAAGGGGCGCTTGCGCACGCAGCGGCTGGTGGCTTGTCACCGGACTGCAGAACAAATCTACCTACAGGTACAAGATAAGTCCAAAAAAAAAAAAAAGAGTGGGTAGTGAAGTGGCGCTTCGCCATCGCCCCACAAATGAAATACACGCAGCTTCCTTTCACGGTAGTAAAAAAGAACTCTTCCTCCCGCTCACTTTGAAAATGATAAATTTTCTGTCTTTTTTTTGCCATGTTTTTGGGCTTGGAAACCGCACTGCGCTCACCATCTTAACTGCCCGCTAGCTAAGCTTACGCTCCACAAGCGCAAAGGTTTTGTCATGCGCACAATACTGACCTTTGAACTAGGTCAGAGTTCACCTTAACTTTACGTATAATAAACATATTTTCATTTTTTTTTATTTTTAAGACATTGTCATTTTAAAATCTATATAAATGCAAGTGTGATTTTAAAAAATATAAAATAAAAAATAGCGGCAGAAAAAATTACATCTTAGACGCAGCTCACTTGCGAGTTGTGCTATTTTTAGAACAGGCCTGCGGGCGACACATGTGGTCCCTGCGGGCGACATGGTGCCTGTGGGCACCGCGTTGGTGACCCCTGTCATAGACCGACGGAGGCCACCGCCGACTGGCGGCGTACAACGGCTGTATGAGCTGGGCTGTGCAGGGGAGGAAACGGTAATAAAAGTTAACCATCCCCTTTTATGATTCCAAACAGTTTGAAATTGACAGTGCACAGTGGATATTGACTCAACTTTTGAATATTTCTAAGACTTGGGTACATCAGTGATTGTGCAAAATGAACTGCTCAAGACTCAATGGAGATTGAAACTGGTGATCTGAAATGAATGCTGAAATTATAAAAAGTAATAGTATGTTGGAATTTTATTTCTGTTATGGAATAGATAAAATTAACTGATTTTGATTTGATCAAGTGTTAAAGCATATGATAATGCTTGTTGGAATATTTTAGGAATGCTGTCTTCTTGGAACATAAGTCAATATTATACAGTAATAAGTGGCATTCAGCTGTTTGTTTTATGTCATTTAAGCACAGTTCTGGTACTTAAAGCGTACCTATGGTGGTCGTGAAAAAAAAGATATTATATTGAGCCCCTGTCTCACATTCTAGTTCAAGTTTAAGTTGAAATTCACGTTCAAAGCAATTTGATATAAATCCATTGCTGATCTGCTGGTTCAGCTATGTCAGCAAAACATGGGTACAGCCATACTAGCGGCTACAGGGACTTCCAGGACGCTTCCTGTGACATAATTTCGTTGACACCGCGATCTGGATCACTATTGGCTGAGCCTCGAGTACCCGGATGCGGAGCGGCTTCGGGGATATTCAAATTCAAACGTTTATTTCAAACTCGGGATTCATATTAAATGCAGAACTAAAACGAGTAGAAAATAAATAAATAAATGTTTAAATTCAGCGAGCCGTCTTTTCTGATCTGAGCTCGTAAATGCCAATGATTGTAAAACTGTGATCTGAGTACCCGGATGTGGAGCGGCTTCGGGGATATTCAAATTCAAACGTTTATTTCAAACTCAGGATTCATATTAAATGCAGAACTAAAACGAGTAGAAAATAAATAAATAAATGTTTAAATTCAGCGAGCCGTCTTTTCTGATCTGAGCTCGTAAATGCCGATGATTGTAAAACTGCGATCTGAGTACCCGGATGTGGAGCGGCTTCGGGGATATTCAAATTCAAACGTTTATTTCAAACTCAGGATTCATATTAAATGCAGAACTAAAACGAGTAGAAAATAAATAAATGTTTAAATTCAGCGAGCCATCTTTTCTGATCTGAGCTCGTAAATGACGATGATTCAAAAACTGCGATCTGAGTACCCGGATGTGCAGCGGCTTCGGGGATATTCAAATTCAAACGTTTATTTCAAACTCAGGGTTCATATTAAATGCAGAACTGAAACGAGTAGAAAATAAATAAATAAATAAATGCTTAAATTCAGCGGCTTGTCTCATCTGATCTCGTAACTGCCGCAACACGGAAGATGATTCTAAAACTATATACAGAGCAGCAGACACTCGGTGCTCTTGTAAAAACAAAAACATACAATGCGATATGGATATCGCAACATGGCGGAATGTAAAGCCTTTGGATGTCTGAATAATAAGCGAAAAAAACAAAGAAACACTTTTTTTGTGTACCCAAACCCAGCTCACCTTGTCAGAAGATCGGAGCGGAAACAGGGCACAGACGAATAATTTCAGACGAAATTGCATTGTACGAAGAAGTTTTGATCATCAGTATTGGGACCGTATAAGTTCACCAGATTTATATTTTCTAATAACAAAGATCCTTGGATGATTAGATGTCTTCCTAATTTGTCTCCAATTACATTTTTCACTTGAAATGGGACTGTTTTATGTATGAGAGTCATAACTCCCCTAGCTCGGGATGAAAATGATGAGGTGAACACATTTCCTTGCCATCTTTTCCTAATTCTTTTTACATCCTCCTCTATTAGATGAGTTTCTTGTAAAAACACAGTTTTTGAATCTGTCTTTTATTTTATTCATAACTTGTTTAAGTTTTTTTTTAGATTTTGTAGACCTCTGCAATTCCATGAAGTTAAATTAAGATTAACGCTTTGATCTATGATCAATAAGGTGTTTGAGATTACCTTGCAATATAAACATGCTCATACAGAGAAGCAAAAACATGGATGGTTGAACATTCATCCTACAAACTACACAAAAACAAATTCCCTTTCCCCACATTCGTGGTAATCCCCTCAAAATCAAAAAAATTCCGTCTCCCGTTATAGCTAGTGACTGTTCCACACCTGCGAGGATCAGTCAAACCACACTCTCTTTCTCCTCTCAATCACCCTGACTCTACTACTTTTTTAATGACATTAACTCTCTTCTGTAGTTTTTCCAACATAACTTCAAAGTTTTATAGCAACTTTGTACATCATAGCTTTTTATATATATATATATATATATATATATAATGTATATATATAATACAATCTGTATTTTGTAGGCATGTTATATGTTTCAGATCCATCAGATGCCTGTACAAATGCTTAAATGTTCTACCTTTATCATGTTCATGCTTAGCTGTCACCAGTCTCCTTTTGGATCTGCTTAATGAGCTCCTGCGCCTCTTGAGGGGTCTTGAAGGTGTGGGTTCTGCCCTTATTAGGGCTGGGAACGATCCCTAATTTCCAGAATCGATTCGATTCCGATTCTTGAGATTCTGAATCGATTCGATTCCGATTCAATCCCGATTCGATCTGGGGAATTACCATTTTAATAGCCATTTTACTTCCCATGAAACAAAAATCTTCGAGACCTAATGCTGCAAATTGTACCAAGAATCTTCTAACTTTGTTAATACATAAATTATCACATGTAGAACTGACCCAAAATCAGTTACAATAATGCACTTTTTATTATTTAACTTATCATTTCATAAAGTGCTCACAGGTGCTTTCTTTAGTGCAAAGGGTGTGTTGTGTCAAGTTCACCACCCAGAGTAAGTAAACAAATTCAATGCATGAACCATGCATTCATAATCTCATTGTATTTCAGTCCCTCCAGGATTTTGTCAGCTGTTTTTGTGATTGTTGTGGCCCAAAAAGCCTGGATTTGTGGGAGCTTTTCCAAAAAGTTATGGCACTTTTAGAGTTTTTTTGCACTCAAAGTTGTGTGAGGAAGTACAGATTTTAAAGCAGCTGCTTTTTCTATAGTTTACAGTGATGCTATTCTATATAACACCACAAGAAAAGTACAGGATTGGCAAAAATTTCTTGTTAAACAGTGATTTATTTAGAATTAAATGCTCAGTAAAATTGTAAAAAAAAAAAAAAAAGACCAATATTGTGTTCTTGCTGAGAACTTTAAAAAAAGAAATAAAAGAATTTGTCATTACAACAACTAAATTGCATTGAATGCATGTTAGTGTGGAGAAAGTGATGACAGCACCTCCTTGAATCTTGAAGGTCTTCTTCTGTGCTGAAATACACATGAAGCAGGGATGGCTCCTCCACTGACGACCTCTGACCTTCAGAAGGTCTCAGTGAGGATGAAGCTTCCAGTCTTCACACATCTGAAGGCAGATAAAAAGAATAGATTTCACAGTAAAATTAACATTCATATTTTTAGATCGCCACACCACAGTAGGGTTTAATAATTTAGGGGTTTTTTTTTTATATATTTTAACTACAAATTAACTTTTAATGTTGGAAAAGGGTTTCAGTTCATTTCCTGAGAAGGTTTGTTCATTTCACTTTAGTTCTACTGAGTAAAAATAGCTTGTTATACTGCAGTCTTTATTAATTTTATTGTGATTTATTCTCTTCACATCGCTTAAGTGGCAGAAGTCCATAATCTCATAAAATATACCTTAATTCTGCATTTATTCACAGTGCTTAACCAACAGTTCTCTCTGTGTCCATAGTTTGTAAAAGAAACCATCATCATGCCGGATAAATTATTAATTGACGACACAAACGTTAAAACAAACAAATATTATACTTACAGTCTCGGCAGCTCCAAGTCTCTGCTTCACGGGTTTCAGTCTCCGCGCATTTTCCCTTTATCAGTCGTCAACTTGATGTTCCAACATAGCGCTGCATGGAGTAAAAGTCCGTTTATCCCCGCTTTATGAAAAATATTAAGAAGCTGTTGAGGACAGTCTTTACGGTGACTTTTGCTGCTAAATTAAGAGACGCACGTTATTAACTCCGCGTCATGTAAACACAAAAGACGTGTGCACGCGCCGCAGGGAACACAGAAGTTTTATTTATGAAAAATATTCAGAAGCTGTTGAGGACAGTCTTTACGGTGACTTTTGTTGCTAAATTAAGAGACGCACGTTATTATCTCCGCTCGTGTAAACACAAAAGGGCACGTGCGGCAGGAAACTCTTGCCGGATGAGAACCGTTTTAACACCACAGAAGAAGAACTAGCATATCGGTTAGCTTGCTAGCTCCGTTAGCGCGTCAGTTGTTTATGGTTCTCGGCCGTTGTTCCTGGCTCACTGACCCGGTTTCGACCCAATTATACTCAGCAGACATTCACAAACATAAAAATATTATATTAAAACATATTAATATTAAAAGATCGATCCGCGGATTTTGTGGATCGATATCGGCTCAGTCAAACGTGTATCGATCCATATCGATATATTGATCTTTTGAACCCACCCCTAGCCCTTATATGTGACCAGCAGTCTTGCCGGATGAATCACTCCGTGACGAATCCCGAGGTTGCGCAGCTCTTTACGGACGGGGTCGAACTGTTTCCTTAATTGTTGAATTCCTGTGGCCAAATCTGGGTAGAACCGCACCTGTTGATCCTGGTATTTAATTTCTCCTTTAGCTCGCGCCGTGTTGGTGACCATCATCTTGTCTCTGTAGCTGAGGAACTTCATAATCAGCGTCCTCGGTGGTGTCTTATTATCTCTCGGTGGGCCGATTCGGTGAGTGCTCTCTAAGACAACTGATGACTGCAGGTCCGCGTTGTTCAGCGCTTCTGGAATCCACTTTTCCAAAAAGGAACATGGGTCCCGTCCCTCCGCTCCCTCCGGGAGGCCCACCAGCCTCAAATTATTCCGTCGCGAGCGGGACTCTAAGTCCAGGACATTATCTTCCAGACGTTTAATTCAATTCAATTCAATTCAACTTTATTTATATAGCGCCATTTCACAACAACAGTCATCTCATAGCACTATCAACTGTAGGGGGAACCCCCACAGTTGCAGAAAGACCCCAGCAATCAGGCGATCCCCTGTGAGCAAGCACTTGGCGACGGTGGAGAGGAAAAACTCCCTTTTAACAGGAAGAAACCTCCAGCAGAACCAGGCTCAGTGAGGGGCAGTCATCTGCTGTGACTGGCTGGGAGGTGAGGGGATAGAGAAGATGAAAAGAACAGACATGTAGAGAGCAAACAGCACGATGGGGACTCAATCTATGGGAGAGAACAAACAAATGTTAATGACCAGCAAAAAAAATATTTCATTGAGAGTGAGGAGAGGAGTGAGGCCCAGTGCATTACTGAAGGTTCCCCGACTGACTAAACCTATTAGCAGCATAACTAAGGGAGGGTTCAGAAACACATGATCCCTCCCTAATTGTAGGCTATATCAAAAAGGTAGGTTTTAGCCCTATTCTTAAAAACAGAGATCGAGTCTGACTCCCGAATCCAGATTGGCAGCTGATTCCACAGGAGAGGAGCTTGATAACTGAAGGCTTTGCCTCCCATTGTACTTTTGGAGATTCTAGGTATTACAAGTAATCCTGCATTTTGGGAGCGTAGTGCTCTGTTAGGATAATACGGTAGTATCAGATCTTTTAAATAAAAAGGAGCCTGATTGTTTAGAGCTTTGTAAGTAAGAAGAAGGATTTTAAACTTAATTCTAAACTCTATGGGAAGCCAATGAAGGGAGGCCAGAACCGGAGAGATAGGATCTCTCTTTCTAGTACCTGTTAAAACTCTTGCTGCAGCATTTTGGATCAGCTGAAGACTTTTTAAAGATGTTTTAGGACAGCCTGATAATAAAGAATTACAGTAATCTAATCTCGAGCTAACAAAAGCGTGGATCAGTTTCTCAGCATCACTCTGAGACGAGATGCTCCTAATCTTGGCAATATTACGCAAATGATAGAAGGCAGTCTTAGAAACAAATTTAATATGTGAATTGAAGGACAGATCTGGATCAAAAATAATTCCAAGGTTGCTCACAGCGCTATTAAGAGAAAGAGTAACCGCATCCAAACTGAAAGTTTGATTTGGAAAGGTATTTCTAAGGTTTTTTGGACCAACAAGAATGACCTCAGTCTTATCTGAATTTAATAGCAGGAAATTACAAGTCATCCAAGCTTTGATTTCCTTAAGACAGGCTTCTAACTTGGCTAATTGATTACTATTATCTGGCTTCATTGACAGGTATAATTGTGTGTCATCTGCATAACAATGAAAATGTATACAGTGCTTTCTAATAATGTTGCCTAATGGAAGCATATATAAACTAAAAAGAGTAGGGCCTAGCACAGATCCCTGTGGAACTCCATGACTAAGCTTTGAGTTGAAAGAAAACTCATTATTTACATGAACAAACTGGAACCTATCAGATAAATAAGATCTAAACCACTGCAACAAAGTTCCATTAAGTCCAACATAATGTTCTAATCTATCAAGTAGAATATTATGATCGATAGTATCAAAAGCTGCACTAAGGTCTAAAAGGACAAGTACAGAAACCAGTCCATTATCAGATGCGATGAGGTCGTTAGTGACCTTCGCTAAGGCTGTTTCAGTACTATGATGGATTCTAAACCCAGATTGAAACTCTTCAAGTAAACCATTTCCCTGCAGGTGGTCAAATAATTGCATAGCAACAACTCTTTCTAAGATTTTTGAAATGAAAGGGAGATTAGAGATTGGTCTATAGTTAGCTAAAGCTCCTGGATCTAGCGTTGGCTTTTTGAGTAAGGGTTTAATTACAGCCGTTTTAAAAGCCTGCGGTACATGGCCTAAAGTTAATGAAGAATTGATTACAGTGATCCCTCACTTATCGCGGTTAATGGGTTCCAGAACCTACCGCGAAAAGTGAAAAACCGCGAAGTAGCGTCACCCCTAATGATGCCATCCATAAATAATACGTACGTTCATTCTCCCACTCTCTCTCTCTCATATGATACGTGTTTGTGTACGTGTACATACATACGTAGATGTAAACAAAGTGTACATAAATATGTTTTTAGAACTCTTTTATTCTTATAACAAGATACGTAACTCAAGATGAAAATGATTTACTGCACAGGTTAATGAGAGCTTTACTGCTCCTCAGGTGACGCCTCATCGTGAGGTGCTGGAGGCTCAGGATCATCGAGGGCAGCTTCCGATAGAGCTGAAGCTGCAGGAGGCGGCGTAGTGGATCGACGGGAAGACTATTTCGCACAAAATGGCACAAGAGAAAAGCAAAAAGTTCCACGCGGCGAGACTAAGTAACACGAGCGATAAAAAGCAATGAATGCGGTCTTTCTTCCCTTCATGGGCGCTCGGCAGGGAGAGGAGGTGGGTGAAACGTCTCAGCCAATCAGCTTGCGGGGTGAAACGTCTCGGCCAATCAGCTTGCGAGATTTCCGAGCCGAGCAAACACGAGAACAGCGAACAGAGAGTTGTGCTGCTGTCCGTGTTGACACCTGATGGTCTAATGTAGTCTCCCTGCCTTCTGCTAGCGCCCGCCCATTATTTCTCAATTTTGAATTTTTGATGAATATTTTTGAAAAATCCGCGATGCACTGAGGGCGCGAAAGGTGAAGCGCGAAGTAGCGAGGGATCACTGTATATGAAGAATAAAGCTACCAATAAGTGGGAAGACTTCTTTAAATAACCTGATAGGAATAGGGTCTAAAAGACAAGTTGAAGGTTTGGATGAGGAAACTATTTTGTCTAACTCACAAAGGTCGATTGGAGTAAACTTATCAAGATAGACATCAATTGAAGGCGTTGTAGTAGTTACAGTATTTAAGTTAACTGTGGGAAGAATCTGATTGATTTTATCTCTGATGGATGAAATTTTATTATTGAAAAAGTTCATCAAGTCCTGACTAGTAAGCTCTAAGGGAATGCTAGGATTGACAGAGTCCTGACTCTTTGTCAACCTGGCTACAGTGCTGAAAAGAAACCTGGGATTATTCTTGTTCTCTTCTATTAATGCAGAGTAATGACTTGTTCTAGCTTTTCTAAGAGATTTTTTTTATAAATTAAAAGATGATTTCTCCAAGCTAAATAGATTTCATCTAAATTAGTGAAGCGCCATTTTCTTTCTAATTGACGAGTCTTCTGTTTTAAGCTACGAGTTTCTGTGTTGAACCAAGGAGTTAGAAATCTCTGATTAGACTTTTTCTTTTTTAAGGGGGCCACCAAGTCTAGAGTCAGATGCAGAGAAGCTGTAACACAGGGGTGTCAAACTCATTCCATGGAGGGCCAAGACCCTGCAGGTTTTACTTCCACCCAGTCTCTTCAGCAGGTGTTTTCACTGATCAGCAGTCAGTGGGAAGAAATTCAGAGAAAACGCCTGTTGAAGCCACTGGGTGGAGGTAAAACCTGCAGGGTCTTGGCCCTCCATGGAATGAGTTTGACACCTGTGCAACACTATCCACCATGTTATCAATTACAGAAGGAGGAAGCTGTCTATAGCTTATTTCCGTTGTGTTGACACATGCCATAGACTTCAAAGGTTAACAGACAATGGTCTGACAGCACAGGGTTATGAGGAGACACTACAAGATTTTCTATTTCTATGCCATATGTCAGAACAAGGTCCAATGTATGGTGGAGGTAATGAGTAGAATTTCCTACTTTCTGAGAAAACCCAATCGAGTCTAATATTGAATTAAATGCCACATTAAGGCAGTCACTATCTACATCCACATGTATATTAAAGTCCCCTACTATAATTATTCTATCAGATTTCAGCACTAAATCAGCTAAGAAATCAGCAAATTCGGATAAAAATTCTGAGTAGGTTGATGGGGGACGATAAACTATGGCAAATAAAATTGGGTTTAACCTAAAATTGCTAAAGTGCCCAATACTGAGGACCAGGCCCTCAAAGGAATTATAACATGTTTTTTGCTTTACATTAACTAGTAATTTGGAATGGTAAATTTTTGCTTCTCCTCCTCCACGACCAGAACTTTACATTTTAATTTCAGTGTTTGCACCTTTGATTGTAGGCTGGTGACGTCATCTTCAGCGCTTGAGATTCGGAGCTCCGCCTGCGATACTCGTTCCATACAGTTGCTTATTTCTTTTCTCATTCCTTCTATCGCTGCTATAATCCCATCAAATTTAGGCGAAAAGTCTGCTCTCATGGAGCTGATGGCAGCAAGCACCGCATTTGTCCCCTCCTCAGCAGTTACCGCTCTGCCGCTGGCTCCCTCCTCCGCCATAGTCTCTGGAGATTTTTCTGCTTCGTCACGAGCGTGGAAGTCTGTTAGTTTGGATTGTTTTGTCGAATCACTTTTTCCTCCGCCTAATTTCCCAGCCTTAGTCTTTACTAGGGATGGGCATAATTTACAGATTAACCGATAATTGATCATTAAGAATTTCACCGAGGAAGTTCATTTTCGTCGACAAACCTTTTTTTTTTTTTTTTTTTAAACAATCCAAGGTTATTAGGCCTAGTGCACAGCCGTCCTCAAACAATGCAATGCATTTAACTGTGCCACTGGCAAAATTTGGGCACCAGGGGGCAACATTACACCATCGCCGTACCCTGGCGTGCCTCAGTTGATACATGCGAGCTTCCGTAGGGCAATCGCCAAATCATGAAGCGGTTACGGCGAAGTGTTGCGTGGGACCATTTCAATTTAAAAAATGACCAGGTGTACTGCAATCACTGCAATGCAGCATACAAATATACCTCATCGACAACACAAATGATGTATCATTTGAACACCACTCATCCAAGCCTGATAAAAGACACTGCACCTCCTTATTGGTCCATGGAACACC
Organism: Pholidichthys leucotaenia; assembly: GCA_020510985.1. Classification (NCBI taxonomy): domain Eukaryota; kingdom Metazoa; phylum Chordata; class Actinopteri; order Cichliformes; family Pholidichthyidae; genus Pholidichthys; species Pholidichthys leucotaenia. Next base: position 138,647,793 of record CM035840.1, on the reverse strand, counting down.
CTTATTACGCGAAGCCATTTTTGATAGAGAATAAATGAAAATAGCACAGCAATACACTGAAAAGAAACCGCCAACAGTGGTTGCGCGCTGAGTAATGGCGGTCGTGAAGATTTTTTTTTTTTTTTCAGAAACTTTATTGAGAAGGTCATGAAGATTCGGTAGAAGACACACACACACGTGTGTGTGCGTGTGTGTAAGTGTACATACATACGTAGATGTAAATAAAGTGTACATAAATGTGTTTTTAGAACTTTTATTCTTATAACAAGATACGTAACTCAAGATGAAAATGATTTACTGCACAGGTTAATGAGAGCTTTACTGCTCCTCAGGTGCTAGAGGCGCAGGATCGTCGAGGGAAGCTGCAGGAGGCGGCGTAGTGGCTCGACGGGAAGACTATTTCGCACAAAATGGCACAAGAGAACAGCAAAAAGTTCCACGCGGCTAGACTAAGCAACACGAGCGATAGAGCAATGAATGCGGTCTTCGTTTGTTGGGTGGCCGCTCGGCAGGGACAGAAGCTGGGTAAAACGTCTCGGCCAATCAGCTTGCGGGGTGAAACATCTCGGCCAATCAGCTTGCGAGATTCCCAAGCCGAGCCAACACGAGAACAGCGAACAGAGAGAGAGGGATTTGAGAGAGAGAGGTGGATTTGAGTTGTGCGGCTCTCCGTGCTGATACCTGATGTTCTAATGTAGTCTACCTGCCTTGTTACCTACCTAAAAATGTTAATGATTAACCGATTATTAATCATTAATTCTCCCGACGATCGGTGAAGAAAATTTCACCGAATGCCCATCCCTAGTCTTTACCATATCCACGCCTAAACGCTGGAATAGGTTTTTGTTCCAATTAAGAGAGTTTTAGCCTACTTTTTATTTTTAGGAGCAGAACAGTGTGAAACACGTCTTCCTACGTGGCCGCCATTACCGGAAGTCATAATGACAATGTTTTATCGGGCTTTTATTGAATCTGTTTTATCCTTTTGTTTAGTGTCATGGTTTGGTCAGATAAAACTGAAACAGAGGAAATCCTTGGATCAGGTAGTTGGATGATCCAGTCGTTTGCTTGGTGAGTCACAGCCGAGCCTGACATCCCTGTACACCAGACAGGTACAGACGATTGCTACCTCCATTTTAAATGATGACTCCCACCCTTTGCACTGCCACTTTCAGCTTCTTCCCTCCAGACGGAGGTTTGCTGTCCCAAAAAGTAAAACCCAGCGCTACAAAAACAGCTTTGTTCCTGCTGCTGTTAAAGAGTTGAACAAGATGTAACAATATATTGCACATAATTTAGTTACCTATTTATTAATTTTATTTTATATTTACTTATTTTTGTAGGTTTTTTTATTTAGGTTCTAAATCTTTTATTGGATTTTAGACTTTTGAGTTTTTAACCTCTTTGACTAGTCTTTAACTTTTTAATATGACCCTTCTCTCTTATCTCCTCGTTTTTTCTCTTATCTCTTTGTCCTATGTCCTGATTGGTGGAGCCTTGAGTACTTTTATCATGTTTAAATTAAATTAAAATTAAATCCCCCTTATTGTCATTCAACCGTACAACCAATCATGTACAGTAGAACGAGATTGTGCTTTACCTATCTACAGTGTCAATCACACACACCCCAGTGCAGAATCAGAGGGCCGCTGCCATGCAAGGCGCCACCACAGATTTCCCTCCTCCATTCCATTATTGCTGAGCACCAAACTGGACAGCAGGAAGTTCCACTTTTATATGGTCTTCGGCATGACCCGGCCGGGATTTGAACCCCTGCCTCCCAGGTGTGGGGCGGATGCTCTACCAACTGAGCCACCACTCCGGTGGTGGTTATAGTCAGCTTCATGTGTGCCTGTGTTTGTGTTCATGTTGAATGTAATTGTGGTTTGTAAATATGAATGTCACCTGACTGCAAAACAAATCCACCTACGGGTAACCAGAACCTGAACTTGAAAAATGTTGTGGATTTACATGGGAAAAAGTGCCAGTTTTTAGAAAAGGAGTTGCAAATTTATTTCATATGTGGGGGAAACAAACCAGAAATTCAGATGGTGAAAAAAAGCCTCAAATTTACTAGATAAGTTGCACATTTAAGTAAAAACTACAATTTATGTTTAAAATTTTGAAAATTCATAAAAAACGGTGCAAGGCCTTAACACTTTTTGACCTGTTTACCAACCTTCAAGCTTCTCCAAGGATGCAACATTTTCATGGCAGACTTCAGTGTTCTGTGGCAGTGTTGCCGGAGTGTTTTGATGCCGGGGTGGGTAGGTAGGTAGATGCAAGATTAGGTCCAAAGTGTCAAACCATTTACTGGTCTTCGAGTCTACTGCAAGTTTTTTTTCTGAAAATTATTATGCTCTGCTGCGAGCCCTTGAATTCTCATGGAACCTCCTCTGTGGTGTACAAGACCAGAAGACAGTCCCTCCAGGATTTTGCGATTGCATCATTTTATACAAAATCAGGCAATCTGCGTGACTGTTGCGCGACCTTGCAACTTTGTCCAATCACCGCGACTTTCCCACAATTTTGGCCAATCCTAGTCAACTTCCGTCAATTTCACCAGTCAAATTTGTCTCTTGGTTAGACTGAACGTTTGAGCTCAATCAAAATACGTCACTGCACCATGTTCACTTCTATGTTTACAGTAAGTATTAGCAGAATACATCAGCAAAAACGGAGTGTGTGATTGAAAAAAAAAAAAAAAAACACCCGCGAGATTTCCAACACCGTCCCTTCCTCCATCTTCCCCACCCTGCCGGTGGACGTCTTGCCATATCTCTGTCCTGACCGCATGCACGAAGTGCTGGGTTTGTGTTGAGAAATGTCCACCTGCCCCAAAAGCACTGCATCGAGGGAGCACATATGAGGAGAGATGCTGTAAAACCACAAACAAAATAAGCAAATCTAACACTACAGCCAGTGTTTGAACATTTTATACATCTTTACAGGTAAAATCATTACTACATTTTGTCAGTGAGCTTTAAAACTGTGAATCTCTGGTCTGGACATGGACTGCCCCCACCACCACCCACACACACACACACACACACACACACACACCCCTACCTGGTAGGAGTTAGGCACGGAAAGAGAGAATAGTGACTGTAATTTTTTTTTTTTTTTTTTCAGAAAAACACAGACTCCTATAGACTAACAGAATAAATTATTTATTTTTTTCCTCTCCGCTTGGTACCAAGTGGTTGGTGACCATAGGGAGTTTTCAAATGAAGGTGCTGCCAATAATTTCCAAATCTGTACTCTTTAACATGCATTCAATGCAATTTAGCTGTTGTAATGGATATTGTGTTAAAGTCTGTATTTGGTGTTTTTGCTGAGTTTTTCTGTATAGCAGAAGTTTCTGCTTAATTTACAAATTACTGTTTAATAGGAAATGTTTGACAATCCTTTGCTTTTCTTGTATTGTTATATAGAATATTCAAAAGATTCAAAGATTTTATTTGTCAATACTACTATACGTGCAGGACATACAGGAGAATTGAAATGGCGTTTGTCTCGCTCTTCAGTGGTGTGCATAATGTAAAAAGAAAAAGGAATAAAGCTGGAAAAAAAAAACAATAACAGCAGTCTATGTACAGTAATGCAATCCATAGTGCAAATGGCGACAAAAGATAGACCCAGGCCTCCCATAGTGCAAATAGAGATAAACAATTAACGATGACAAAACCCAGCAGTCCTATATACAGACATCTAGCGATGTAATACCCATAGTTACAGTTCAGTGCGGTAGTGTAGGTGCAGATAATAACAGATAGAATTGCACATGATCAGTATTGCAATGACAGACAGACAACAGCAGATATGGCATTTGTGCAAGTGGTTGCGGTTAAAGTGCAGAGACGTACAGCAGCAAATGTATTACTATTGGTCTGACAGTCTTTCTGTGCCAACAGCTGAGGTAGTTATTGTGCGGGTGATTGCGTTACCATCCGGGGGGAGGAAGTGGACAGAGTTCAGGGTCCTGATGAACGAAGCTGTTAAGCAGTCTTGTGGAATGGGCCCGGAGGCTTTGGTACCTTTTCCCCGAGGGCAGGGGGCTGAAGAGGGAATGTGAGGGGTGGGAGGTGTCACCTGCGATGTTGATGGCTCTGCGGGTGAGGCAGCTGAGATGGATGTCTGAAAGGGGGGGCAGATGGGCACCAATGACCTTGCTGGCTGCTTTCACTGTGCGTATCATATCACTGCAGTAAACTGGAAAAAAAACATGTGCTTTAAAATTTGTAATTCTTCCCACAACTTTTAGTAAAAAAAAACAAAAAAAACTTGGATCATCACAACTTTTATCGCAACTTTTTTTTTTTTTTTTTTAAAAAAAGCTCACACGAATTCAGGCTTTTTGGGCTGCAGCAATCATAAAAACATCCCACGAAATCCTGGAGGGACTGAGAAGAGCTTTGACCTCCTCATCCATCCATTTGTCGGTGTTTTGTTACCTCCGCCAAGGAGGTTATGTTTTCATCGGCGTTGGTTTGTCTGTCTGTCGGTTTGTTTGTTTGTTAGCAAGATAACTCAAAAAGTTATGGACGGATTTTCATGAAATTTTCAGAGATTATCAGAAATGGGGTATCCTACAGATGATTAGATTTTGGTGGTGATCCGGATCCCTTTTATAAAGTTAGACAAAATAAATGTAGGATTAATATTTATGATGTTAAACACTGTATGGGGGGAACTGTGGCACTTGGCGGAGGTCTGCGCTCTTCGAGTGCTTTTCTAGTTATTATTATTATTATTATTATTATTATTATTATTATTATCATTATGTAGTCATATAATGTAGTCATTGTTTTTGCTGTTATTTCTCTGTTTGTTATTAATAACAATAATAATAATAATGATAACAATAATAGATTGCATTTATATTGCACCTTTCATTCAAATTTTCAGGAAAGGTGTGTAAGGGCACACTGAACACATGATTAGATTTTGGTGATGATCTCAAAATGCATACCTCCGCCAAGGCTCTTATCTTCTCACAGAGTGTTAGCAACAATACTCCAAAACTACTGGATGGATTTGGATGACATTTTCACCAGAGGTGGCCCTTGGCCCAAAGATGAACTCATTAGATGTTGGAGGTGATCCGTGAGTGCATACCTCTGCCAAAGTCCTATTTCGCAATGTACAGATGGATGGCGATATGAACGGACAAAGGGACAAAGGGGAGGACAAAGAGAGGGAGGGACAGAGCCTTGGTGGAGGTATGTGCTCTCTGAGTGCCCTCTAGTTCATATTAAAACTTCTCTGTCTGTTAGCAATTACAGGAAAAAAATACCACACCAAAGTTGCTTTTTAAACATGGTGGTACCACAAGAAGCAGAATTCTGGCAGTGGGCATAGCTTATGAGTTCTACCAATCACCAAACACCTACGTCATATGAGTTCCTATGGAACCCTCAAAAGAACCTGCCTCGGAGTCAGAGCTAAAATGGTTATAGGAACTGAGGTCCATGGTCCCCTAGTTCCTGTACTGTCTGAACACATGAAAAAATGGTCTAGGTACTGAAAAGGTTGTAAGAACTGCAAAAAGTTCCTACAGTGTGAAAGCCCCATTTGTTCCTATTCACATCCCCAGAAATCACTGGTGGTAGCAGATGGCATCAGCTGCTGCTGTTCTTTATCCTTTTGAAAGTTTTATGCAGGGCTGCATGCAGTCTTATCACCTCTTCCACCCATTTTTTTTTCAAGTTTAGCAAATAACTTTCTTTTTATTATTAATATTTGATCATTTTAAATATGTGATATCTGATTATTCAAATACAATATTAATTTCTTAAATGCTGTGCCATCCTATTTGGGTTATGTGAATTGATATGTTTTACATTATTCTTGCCTTAATATCTATCTCCCTAGAACCTATGTAGGTGTACTTGTGGCTGTCACACTACTGCTAGTGGTGGCATTGCTAGTTGGGAAAAAAAAATTCTCTCCCCTTCAGTGATATATCATATACACGTGTAACGCTCCCTTCAGTCTGCAGCAGCAAGACTCTCATGGTCACATATGCATACCCACATGCTAATATTTTTGTGTCATTTGCAGAAAGCACTGTGTCCCATATTTTGCACTAAATACAAATTGAGCGTTCATGGATGCCACACCCATGCCGAGTCTCGTGCACATGATGTGGTTATACCCGCGATCTTGTTCCCAACTAATCCTACCCTGTAGCTGTGAACCAGCTGTGATTGCTTTGTCCTGTCTGTCTATATTACTGCCCACATATTGACCTGGTGTAGGGCATGCACTGTAAGTGGCATTAATTATCTTTGTGGGTTTCTGGCTGGCTGTTTTTCTCTGTGCGCATGCCTGTCCCTGTCCCCATACAGCTTGGCAGCCCATTGTGTTTACTGTTGTGTAATGCGAGTGCTTCAAGCTCTTTTCCGTGCAGCTTGCACCCCAGTCAGGGTTCAGTGCTGTACTACACATGCACTGCAGCAAAACATTTGCTATTTTTAGATTTGCCCCACAAGCACAAATAATCCTCCTTTTTTAAATTTACAAGTTCTTTAAATATACATCAGTAATTTTTTATCTTCCTCTTTGAAAGGGTGAAAAATGCACAGGACAGGTGGCTAGACTAAGATCAGAAATAAAGGAGTCTGAAGGTTAAGAGAATGTCACACAGGTAGTGAAGCAGAGAGTGGTGTCAGGCATGAACAGATGGGAATGTGCATTTGAATTTTATACATGTACATAAATGCATTTGCAGGTGATAGTTATTGGCTTTCAGGTTTGAGTAAACTGTCATTTGTTCCTGTCTTTATCTACACTGCTTTGATTCTTCCTTCAGTTCAATTTCTACAGAAAAATATGAAAGAGTAAAATGATTAATAGTCTGTGAAAATGTTCAATGAATGAATTTTATGTAACACACAGTTCTTTGATGTTGTAATTGAGGACATGTAGGCGAGACTGCGCTGTAGGCTGGGAGTCACAGGGTCTGGTCTGCTGTGTTTGTACACTGAAAGAAAGTGAATGGTGTTGTATGGGTCTGAGTGGAGTGTAATGTGTGCAGTTGCTGAACAGGCATACCCACACGGTATTGGCTACCCACACTCAACACACATTTTATTGGACATTATCTGGAGGCAGCAGTGATTCTTATTACTTTTTAATAAACAACATAAGAGTATTTAGCTTTAGTTTGCTCATAGTTGTAGAACTCAGTACAGAAGGAGTACTGTATCTGTCCTGTATACAGATGTGAGAGATGTGAGTTTCTAATGTTTGTCTGAATGCTCATGTTTGTTCACTTTATGCGAGTCTAAATGCATGACTCCTCCACTCAATGCCTTAAATAAACTACAGCAACATGGAGATACACAGAAAGTTGGACTTGAACACATCTGCAGTAGCTGCATTTGTCTTCTTGATGTGCTGTAATTTATAACTCCTTAGTAGGTGGAATTATTCTCTGTCATGCAGATGGCTGAGGAAGCAATAGTACAGTGGGTCTCTTTTGCAGTAAAATTTTTTGGTGCCTCTGTCTCTCACATACTGTGACAACTCATTCTCTGTATTGCTCGTCACTGCCATGCACAGCTCCATGATGTGTACAGGCTGACACATCTTTGTACAGTAGGCCTTTGTTAGTGTAGAAGACTAGTTAAAGTGTGAGTGTACAGAAGGGAGGACTAAGTCTGGAGTTTAATAGCTACGAGTCAGCAGCATTGTCATAGACAACAAAAACAACACAAACTAACATTTGGCAATAGACATTATGGTGCAGTTGAACTTTTAATGAAGAAATGTATAAAGGCCTAAATCTGACAGCAGAGTTGTCTTTATCCTTCTTCAGCCTTTCCTACTACACTTTTCTTAACAATGTTTTTTTTCAGCTGCAGAGGACGAGGTTGTCAGGATGAAGGAGGAAAATTTATTTCATCGGAGGTTTTCCCTGTGCCCCAGTCCCACCTCCCCACCCAAAATTGATCCCCGCACCCTCACCCGGAACCTGTCTTATGGAGGAGACAATGACCTCTACAATATCAGTCCAGGTAATAATCCAAGGGGGCATATAACAAAACATTCACTGTATACAAGTTCATTTGTGAGAAATACTGGATTCCAGTGACAGTATTTCAGTCTTTGCTGTGAAGAACTTATTCCATATTAATCCACAAACCTAAACTGCTGCTTGTTGATTTTTGGAGCTTGCTATGCTTTTTCTGTCTGCAAGTTTGCTCATTTACATGTGACTGTGTTATGGGTTCCCACCAGGCAGTGAGACAGACAGGAACGTTTTCTCCATGCTGAGTAATGAACTTAGTCCTGCCCAATCACCAGGCAGCAAGGTAAGAACACAGTTCCTGATTGGGCAGCTTCTCAACTCATGCACTCTTAATTCACTCGTTGGATGGATCCACACTGTCACCTTTTTTACATTTTGTGACTTATAGTTTCAATCCTTAGGAAATTAGCATTGTGAAATATCTACAAATGAGTGCAATTCGCTAGTGGGTCACTAAATATAGATATGTGAAATTGAAGCAACACTACAAATTAAGGAATTTATATTGATGATGCACCTGTGGGATTTTATATATTATGGCCATGGTGGGAACTGCCTTTAAGACCACATGCCATTTATTGAGAAACTAAGGCCTCTTTTGTACTGGTGCTCTTGTTGTTGCATTTGTACAAACAATCTGTCCCCATTCTTTAGTAATATTAAATATTGTCAATGAATGTTTCCAGTACAACTGGGACATCTTGTCTTGTCTCCTCTAATTGTCTTGCTTTGCCTTGTCTTGCAAAAATGCTTTTTTAAAAATAAATTGCATACATTGCTGTGTTTTTGGCCTTTTCCCCTATTATACTCCTTAAAAAGCCATTTTGACTCTAAAAATAGATTGACTTTTTTGTACTGTGGTTTATATCTCAATGCTGGGATAGGCTCCAGCCCCCCCGCGACCCAAAAAGGATTAAGCGGAAGAAGATGGATGGATGTTTCCTAGAGATTACGGTTGTGTTCCTGGTTGTGGAAGTAGTGTGCATGCATCTGCACATCCCACTTAGGGCTTCTTTTAAGTGCACAATGTTGCTGCATTCCTTTTATCTGAAGTTGAAAGCCAACTGATGAGATTACTTTGAATCTGAGCCTATGGTGTTCCACAGCAACCTAAAACACCAAGATTATTTAATGATATTTTCAGACAAATTTAAATGAAATGTATCATCATTTTACAGATCTATAGATTTTTGTGTCCAATAATTTGCCATTGAAATTAGTTCCTTTTTTCCTTTTTCTTGTATGAGGTGTGGGAAATTGGTCTCTTCTAGGGCTGTGTGATATGACGATATTATAGCGTCTATCGTTTCATAAAATGCTCTATTTTTATATCATAATTTTAAAATGCACGTACTCCCATTTCTTGAACAAAGCTCCTTACGCACTACTTGTCAGCTCCATGCCTCTTCCTGCAGTGTGCACAGCAGAACAGGGGTGTGGTAGATGGCTAGGCTTCAGTCCAGTGGGTTGCTAGCTTCAAATTACTGGTTTGGTCAAATAGCTGCTACTCCTATTTGTCAGGGATGTGGGACTGTTTTCCATTGTGCTGTGTCAGAGAGGATAATCCGCGACCCTTGTTTTAATAGGAGGTAAGTAACATTAAAGGCGACAGACAGACGAAAATTCAATATCGCTAAATCATATCTCAAATTGTTGTCTGAGACGAGCTAATTTGAACCCCACATGTTTTGGTGTCAACGTATGTCGCATAAGGTGACAATGCGCTCTTGAAGTACGCTGTTGTGGAGAGCTGTCTGACCCAGCCAAGATCAGCGGCTAAAATGGCCACTGACTGTGCGACGTCATTTCGGTACATACTTGTGGATTACAAATAGATTATTTATTAACATTAGGATTTCAGGAATCGAATTAATTATGGTTTGTCATTGTGTTGTCTACGGGTGCGACGTTATACCAGAGGAGCATGCTGTGAGTGTTTTTGAATTTCCCGTCCCTGGGAAAATCAGAACGGCATGGGTGAAATTCGTTCAGAAAACGCGAAAAAAAATGGACTGATGTCGGTAAAACACCCAACATGTGCAGTAGACATTTCGTTGACAGCGATTTAGAGAATAAGATGCAATTTGTGTCACGACTCGCCGCTCATCAGCGGCTTCAGCTGCGCGCACACCTGCACCTCGTCAGCACATCCCCATACCGCATACATCCATTCACACACACCTGCTTGTTGAATAAAGCTGTTAAATCTATCCTGAGCCTGTGTGCGTGTTTCCTGGGCCAGACATTATGTCAATTTGAAATGAAATTTGCAAAAAGATTGCTGATAAAGAAAACGGCTGTTCCAACTATATATGCCTCGATTTCCAAGTGTGACTCTGAGAAAGGGGTCAGTGACAGTGGCGTGAAAAGCACGGGTGATCTACCGATGCGATCAACTGTCAGAACACGAGAAGTAAACAGGGTAAGTTTTTTTATTTTTAATATTCACTGCAAATGTTTACTAAACATCTTAAATGAATTCCAAGCCATGGTTTGCATTGCCTTACCAACTTATCAAATATTAGCATATTAGGGTGTTCATACTCATCAAATATGAAATATTCAGTGCTGTATAGGGAGGTGGTTGTGCCTGTTTGATCAATTTATTTTTCTATGTATGTAATCCAATTTGAGACCTCTGGGATAAAATTATGATGATCTACTTTTTTTTGCAGATTTTATCAACTGTCACTCAACCTTAAAATAGTGTTGATGTTTCTGACCAAGCAGAGGAAGCTGATGAACAGGACTTTTATGTAAATCCAAATTTATACCATAAAATGGTAGAAAAATTATTGAAATGTATATGACATGCGACTTTGATGAATGCTGAACTATGAGAATTATAACATTGACATGAACATTAAGAAACTCAATATATGATTTTACAAACCTTTATTTAAATAACATTGTTCACAAATCTAATCTTGGTAGGCAAAATCCCTTGTAGTGATGAGATGGGAAGGTTTCTCTGATGAGGCTCACCGCACAGGCAGGCAACATAACCCTCACTTCTTCCCCCAAAAAATCCCCAACACCACCGGACCAGTTGCGTGTAGGCTATGAATCTGTATCGCCTGAAAAATATGAGGTTGGCATTGATTATTCCGTTTGCATTGATTATTGAATGTATTGAATGATTTCTTCATAATTCATCTGGGAAATTAAATCAAATGAATAAATATTGTTTATAAACTCACTCGTGTGGAAGACGTCATCTGTCTCATCAGCTCCAGCTGCGCACAGACCAGCAGGTGCTAATCAGTGGCTGTTAAAAGTATTGAGAAGATGATGATTAACAACATGTCATCAGGCAGCGAGTGACCAATGGGTAGTTTTAGTTTGAAAATTAAGTGTGTGACCATGCATGTCGCCAAAGAAAAATATTTCTAAGCGTAGTTTACCAAGATAAATCTTCAAGCCGATCCTGTTCAACGTGGTCTCTTCCCGTCGCCGTTTCGTCTTCCTCCTCTCCCTCTGGCTCGAACAAATAAGGCTGAATACCCCTCTCAGCACCACCCAAAACTACTTCATCAGATTCTTCGTTGTCAGTGTCATCATTTATATTGTGGTTGTCAAAGTCGAGAAAGTAATCGCTGTCGGAATCACTTTGCTCTCGTTCAGACATTTTCTCGGCCAAACCGAAATGACGTCACGACTGCCCGCACCTATCGGGAGATGGCGGTACTGCAGCATCACTGAGTGAAAGATGGGCTATGACCAAATATTGTCATTTATGGAGGATGGTGACACATATTAAATCAGGGGAATGGGCAGAATGGAATATTTTCATACAATCATTTGATTGGTTCAATAAAAAAATGTCACTGTCCGTCACCTTTAACACTGTCATATTATAAAACGGCAAATGCTAAATGACGATGCTAAGTTGTGCTAACTGGAAACATTATAGTGTATCTGACCATTGTTTCTTTGGTTTAAATTATTGCTGAGTTTCTTAGTTTTGTCTGAAAAAAAATTACTAAAGCTGCAAAAGTGCATGATGGTGGCACATACACTCAAAATGAATAATAAATTAAAACGGGTTGGAGGAGCAAGTTGGCTCTTAATGCAATTTATTTAATTTCTAATAATTTTAATTAGTCAAGTAGCAAAAATGAGTAAAGTTAAAGTCATCACATGTATTTTATTACATTACCTTTTGTGTCTTTAAATTTCAGATTAAGACCAATCTGAAATATTTTTACTAAGAAGCAGACAGGTTAAATTAGGCCAGAATGGCATCTTCAGGCTGCAGGTCAAAATTTAAATTTTCATTGATTCAAACTAACAGTTAATTTATATCTGTAGATGGCAGGGATGGGCAATTTTCTCAGTTTCAGACATTTTTACATGTTGTTTGTTTTTGTTTTTGCTATTCTCCTCTGGCTCAGGAAATATTTAACTTATTGATGTTTACTTTTTATTCGTTTGATATGATTTAGAAGAAAAACTTCAAATTTAGGAGAATCAGGTCTCAAATGCACATTAAAAACTACAACAACACTGCAAAATTATGAGTGAAAAAAGGTGTTTGTAAAAAAAAGTTTACAAAAGAGAAATGGTCCTTTTTATGTGATTTAATACACTGTAGAATTTAAAGAAAATGTACTGTATATCGTGATATAAGGTTACTTAGATCATGATATGAAATTTTGGTCATATTGCAGAGACCTAGTCTCCTCCATTAGTCATTGCTAGCTGTGCCCACTAAAAAAATTGCTGTATGTGATAATGTACTTATAAAAACATGTTCAGACATACAGTATCTCACAAAAGTGAGTACACCCCTCACATTTTTGTAAATATTTTTTTATATCTTTTCACGGGACAACACTGAAGATATGACACTTTGATACAATGTAGTCAGTGTACAGCTTGTATAACAGTGTAAATTTGCTGTTCCCTCAAAATAACTCAACACACAGCCATTAATGTCTAAACCGCTGGCAACAAAAGTGAATACACCCCTAGTGAAAATGTCCAAATTATGCCCAAACTGTCAATATTTTGTGTGGCCACCATTATTTTCCAGCACTGCCTTAACTCCTTGGGCATGGAGTTCACTAGAACTTCACAGGTTGCCACTGGAATCCACTTCTACTCCTCCATGATGACATCATGGTGTTAAAGACTTTGTGCTCCTCCACCTTCCATTTGAGGATGCCCCACAGATGCTCAGTATGGTGTAGGTTTGGAGACATGCTTGGCCAGTCCATCACCTTTACCCTTAGTTTCATTAGCAAGGCAGTGGTCATCTTGGAGGTGTGTTTGGGGTCGTTATCATGTTGGAATACTGCCCTGCAGCCCAGTTTCTGATCATGCTGTGCTTCAGTATGTCACAGTACATGTTGGCATTCATGGTTCCCTCAATGAACTGTAGCTCCCCAGTGCCGGCAGTACTCGTGCAACCCCAAACCATGACACTCCCACCACCATGCTTGACTGCAGGCAAGACACACTTGTCTTTGTGCTCCTCACCTGGTTGCCACCACACATGCTTGACATCATCTGAATCAGATTTTATGTTGGTCTCATCAGACCACAGGATATGGTTCCAGTAATCCATGTCCTTAGTCTGCTTGTCTTCAGCAAACTGCTTGCAGGCTTTCTTGTGCATCATCTTTCAAAGGGGCTTCCTTCTGAGACAACAGCCATGCAGACCCAATTTGATGCAGTGTGCAGCGTATGGTCTGAGCGCTGACAGGCTGACCCCCCCCCCCCCCACCCGTTCAACATCTGCAGCAATGCTGGTTGTACTCATACATCTATTTTCAAAAGACAACCTCTGGATATGCCGCTGAGCACGTGCACTCAACGTCTTTGGTCGACCATGGCGAGGCTGGTTCTGAGTGGAACCTGTCCTGTTAAACCGCTGTATGGTCTTGGCCACCGCGCTGCAGCTCAGTTTCAGGGTGTTGGCGATCTTCTTATCACCTAGGCCATCTTTATGTAGAGCAACAATTCTTTTTTCAGATCCTCAGAGAGTTCTTTGCCATGAGGTGCCATGTTAAACTTCCAGTGACCAGTATGAGAGCGTGTGAGAGCAATAACGCCAAATTTAACACACCTGCTCCCCATTAACACATGAGACCTTATAACACTAATGAGTCACATGATACCGAGGAACAAAAATGGCTTCTTGGGCACAATTTGGACATTTTCACTTAGGGGTGTACTCACTTTTGTTGCCAGCGGTTTAGACATTAATGGCTGACAGCAAATTTACACTGTTATACTGTTATACAACCTGTATACTGACTAATTTACATTGTATCAAAGTGTCATATCTTCAGTGTTGTCCCATGAAAATATTTACAAAAATGTGAGAGGTGTACTCTCACTTTTGTGAGATTCTGTATGTGGACTGGCACATCTGAGATGGCTGTTTTTTTTCTTTTCAGTTATTTTGCTGTCTTTTGTAGCAAGATTGGGCGGCGCGGTGGCGGAGTGGTTAGCACTGCGGCAGCACAGCAACTCACCCTTGGCCGGGGGATCCTGGGTTTGATCCCAGCCCCTGACCAACAGTGATCTGTGTGGAGTTTGCATGTTCTCCCCGTGTCTGTGTGGGTTTACTCCGGGATTTCTCCAGTTTCCTCCCACATACCAAAAACATACAAGTTAGGTTAATTGGCATCAAAACTGGGGATTCTAAATTGTCCTTAGGTATGACTGTGAGAGTGAATGGTTGTCTGTCTCTCTGTGTTGGCCCTGCGATGGACTGGCGATCTATCCAGGGTGTACCATGCCTCTCGCTCAAAGATGCTGGGATAGGCTCCATCCTCCCCCGCTACCCGAAAAGGATTAAGCGGAAGAAGATGAATGAATTTAGCAAGATTCACAAAGTCCAGAAAATGCTTCTATCTGGATATTGAATTGTATTTATACTGTATATGCAGCACTCCATAGATCCCCCTGCTGACATTCACATTAACTAATGAAAACATGTGTCTGATTTGACATGAGACATTACCAATAAAGATAGGGCCATACCAAGGCAATAAATTGGGTAGCAGACAAAGAGTGAGACAAAGTAGTTTATTTTGACATTCTGATCAGATTTAAATACACAAATGATGCTGGTGTAATAGTTGATTATGAATCAGTATTAAATTTGATAAAGATGTGATAAATTAGTCTTGTGGTATTGTTTTTTTTTTTTCTAAAGAATAAACTGGATAATCTATGTAATGATCTGAGGTAATGAATCAGGGCTTATTAATATATTATGTTCTATAATTTTGCACTTGTCTGGTTGTTTACTTCAACCAGTGTAATACTTTTTTTTAGCAAGTTATAGACATTCTTATATTTTTTAAACTTTACTGAAGAACAGACAAAGTACAAAAAATCAGTACATTGTGTAGGAATTAATTCATGCGAGGTACGACGGGCTGGAAGGTTGCAGAGTTTTATTTCCTCCATCAAAATGAGACGCACTTGAGTGATCTACTGTGTTGTGTTGTGTGTGCTCGTGTTGCATTTGCTGTGTCGTGTCTTTTATATGTTATACAAACAGAGTGAATTCATGGCACATTAGCATATTGATATAAATATCAGTCAATACATATGATTAGCATGACCACTGGTGCCCGGACGTCTTCTCCTTAATCCGGGGATGTATAAACAATAGTCCATTGTTCTGGTTGTCCCCCCAGCGGTTCTCTGTCCGTATGTGAATGGTCCTTAGGTTCCTCCGGACCTGTTGCTGAGTGTGCGGATTGAATGTCCATATAGATTCAGCCTGCCCCAGGGCAGCTGTGGCTGCAGAAGTAGCTTGCCACTACCACTGTCTGTCTGGAGTGAATGAATAATGTACCTATTTGTAAAGCGTCTTTGAGTATATATGATAAAGCGCTATATAAAATTGATGCATTACAGTGATCCCTCGCTACTTCGCGTTTCACCTTTCGCGTCCTCAGTGCATCGCGGATTTTTCAAAAATATTCATCAAAAATTCAAAATTGAGAAAAAATGGCACGAAAGTTGCCCGGGCGCTAGCAGAAGGCAGGGAGACTACATTAGAACATCAGGTATCAACACGGAGAGCCCGCACAACTCAAAATCCACTTCTCTGACCACCGCTCCACTCCTCTCCGCCCACCTCTTCACCGCTTGGGAATCTCGCAAGCTGATTGGCCGAGACGTTTTACCCAGCTTCTCTCCCTGCCGAGCGCCCATACCCAGCGAAGGAAGACCGCATTCATTGTTCTTTATTGCTCGTGTTGCTTAGTGGCACTTTTCGCTGTTCTCTTGTGCCTTTTTGTGCAAAATAGTGCTTGTGATGCCCTTGGGGGGGGGGGGGTGACGCTACTTCGCGGTTTTTCACTTTTCGCGGTCGGTTCTGGTCCCCATTAAACGCGATAAGTGAGGGATCACTGTATTATTATTATTAGATTGTGGTGGGTCACCACAGGGCTCCCCCCAGAACACTCAGCAGGGGCTGTGACCCCCCCATCCACCGTCATTTGGCTCCAGCTCCGGTAGAACTGTCGGAGGGCATGTCAGTCCGTGGGGGGGGGACGGGGGAGAGGTGGAAAAAAAACAGTGTGCTCCGCTCCGAGTTCCAGCACGTTGAACGGCCGTGGATCATGGGCGCACGGGCCGGTGTGCTTCGTGTGTATTGGAACAAGATGGCAATTGGCCGGCTTTAGGGAGTGAGGTGCGGGAAGAGCGCTTTGGAGAAGGAGGGGGAGGGGGGTAGGAGTAAGTGAGTGCCGGCCCAGGACGTCAAAGGTGTCTGGGCCGCGCAAAAATTGCGTGTGGATCCGCTATGTTGAGGGACTTTGTACAGCAGTGATCCTCTGGCGGTGATCCACAGCGGCTGTGGGGGAAAAAAAAAAAAAAAATTAAGTCTCTTGACTCCTCTCGCAGCTTGATCCAGCAAGGATGTGGGGAAGGCGAGCAGCCAAATTCCCCGAGGATTCGTAGCAGCTGTGAAACAACTGCAACTGTGTGAGGGATCTGGTGGTTTGGCTTTTAGGTGCTGAAGCAGCCCTAAAGCCATCGGGGATAGCAATCGGCTAAATTCCCCTTGTGTGCTGTGGCTGAGAAACCCTTACAAAGTCCTGTGTGTGGGCTGCACGTCTGCTTCAGGTGCGTGAGCAGCCC
Organism: Pholidichthys leucotaenia; assembly: GCA_020510985.1. Taxonomy (NCBI): domain Eukaryota; kingdom Metazoa; phylum Chordata; class Actinopteri; order Cichliformes; family Pholidichthyidae; genus Pholidichthys; species Pholidichthys leucotaenia. Next base: position 138,630,647 of record CM035840.1, on the reverse strand, counting down.
TGAAGGTTCCAAGGGTGGCAGTCGGCCGTGTTTCTCAGGCATGTGCAGCGGCGGAGGATGCTGTATCGGTCTGTGGAGCCGGCTTGACCCTGTGCGTCGCACGTGCGTGGCGCAGTGACCACTTAGCTGACAGTTGCGCTGTCCTCGTAATCCTACGGTGTGCATGCGGAGCTTCTGTGCGCGGGAGGTCTGCTTGTCGCAAGCTGAGTCAGGGTCGGGGAGCTTGGTGGAAATCAACACAGACAGCGTTGATGTCCTTCCCCGTTCAGACTGCTTCCTTCAGTTCGCTCTTGTCGTCGTTCATGGTGCGTGTCGGTCCAAGTGCTGCCCGCTCCGGGGAGTGCGCTCCAGTGAGGATGAAGAGGTTGCAGGCGTTCTCTGGCCCTCTGGGGTCCACAGCGCAGTGAGAGGGAGCAGACGGTCATTCTCTCTCGTCAGGTCACCAGTGTGGAGGGAAAAGATCAGGTGAGGGGCGCACCATGACGCGTGCTGGGGCTTCCCGTCCGGGTGATCTCCGGGATGTTTGCCTCGTGTTCCATTCTTCGTCTAGGGTCACCAGTGTGGAGGAATTAATTCATGTGAGGTACGATGGGCTGGAAGGTTGCAGAGTTTTATTTCCTCCATCAAAATGAGATGCACTTGTAGCGCTGTGCGCTACAGTGGGCTGCTATGTTGTGTTGTGTGTGCTCGTGTTGCGTTTGCTGTGTCGTGTCTTTATATGTTATACAAGCAGAGAGAATGCATGGCACATTAGCATATTGATATACATATCAGTCAATACATATGATTAGCATGACCACTGGCGCCCGGACGTCTTCTCCTTAATCCGGGGATGTATAAACAATAGTCCATTGTTCTGATTGTCCCCCCAGGGGTTCTCTGTCCGTATGTGAATGGTCCTTTGCTTCTTCCGGACCTGTTGCTGAGTGTGAGGATTGAATGTCCATGTAGATTGTGGTGGGTCACCAAAACATACACATAATCAGTTAAGATTATGTACAATGGAATACAGGGAACATAGCTTGAAAACAGTCCACAGGGTATCAGATAAAAATAATAATAAACCAGAATTAAATAAATACAGTCTACACACCCCTGTCCAAATGCCAGGTTTTTGTGATGTAAAAAAATGAGACCAAGATAAATCATTTCAAAACGTTTTCCACCATTAGTGTGACCTATAACCTGTACAACCCAATTGAAAAACAAACTGAAATTTTTTAAGGGGAAGAATAAAAAAAAAATTACAATAACCTCTTTGCATAAATATACCTATCCTGTTATAACTGGGGATGTGGCTGTGTTCCAAATTAACCTGTCACATTCAAACTCATGTTAAATGGAGTTGGCACACACCTGCCACCATTTAAAGTGCCTCTGATTAACCCCAAATAAAGTTCAGCTGTTCTAGTAGGCTTTTCCTGACATTTTTGTAGTCACATCTTACAGCACAAGCCATGGTCTGCAGAGAGCTTCCAAAGCATCAGAGGGATCCCATTGATCAAAGGTATCAGTCAGGAGAGGGGTGCAAAAGAATTTCCAAGGCATTAAATCTACCATGGAACACAGTGAAAACAGTCATCATCAAGTGGAGAAAATATGGCAAAACAGTGACTTTACCAAGAACCGGATGTCCCTCCAAAACTGATGAAAAGACGAGAAGAAAATTGGTCAGGGAGGCTGCCAAGAGGTCGACAGCAACGCTGAAGTAGCTGCGGGAATTTATGGCAAGTACTGACTGTTTAATACATGTGACACCAACCTCCCGTCTACGGTGGCAAGACGGAAGCCTTATCTTACGAAGACAAATGTCCAAGCCCAGTTACAATTTGCAAAAACACATTTAAAATTTCCAAAATGCATGTGGGAAAATGTGCTATGGTCCAATGAAACCAAGGTTGAACTTTCTGGCCATAATTCCAAAAGATATATTTGACACAAACACAACACTGCGTATCACCAAAAGAACACCATACCTACAGTGAAACATGGTGGTGGCAGTAGTTTTTCTTCAGTTGGAACTGGGGCCTTAGTCAAGGTGGAGGAATTATGAACAGTTCCAAATATTAGTCAGTGTTGGCACAAAACCTTTAGGCTTCTGCCAGATAGCTGAAGATAAAGAGGAACTTCATCTTTCAGCATGACACTGACCCAAAGCACACATCCAAATCAACAAAAGAATGGCTTCACCAGAAGGAGATTAAGGTTTTGGAATGACCCAGCCAGAGTTCAGACCTGAATCCCATCGAACATCTGTGGGGTGATCTGAAGAGGGCTGTGCACAGGAGATGTCCTCACAATCTGACAGATTTGGAGCGTTATTACAAAAAAGAGTGGGCAAATATTGCCACATCAAGATGTGCCATGCTGATAGACTCCTACCCATATTGAGTGCTGTAATAAAAGCCAAAGGTGCTGCAACAAAGTATTAGTTTAAAGGTGTGCATATTTATGCAACCAGGTTAGTGTGAGTTTTTTTTATTTTTCCCTTAAGATTTCAGTTTGTTTTTCAATTGGGTTGTACAGGTTATAGGTCACATTAATGGGGAAAAAAAAAGTCTTAAAATGATTTATCTTGGTTTCATTTTTTTACATCACAAAAACCTGGCATTTGAACAGTGGTGTGTAGACTTTTTATATCCACTGTACATAAAAAAAAAAGGCAGTGAAGTAAAATCAATTCAACAGTTTTAAAGGAGGTATAGATCATTGCAGTCTTTACTGCTTTGTGTTTTTTGGGAAATTAATTTGTATTAAAAAAAATCAGCTGTCAGAAAGACCTGATATACTTTACCCTCGGATTCCTGATTAAGTTGATCGTGATTGGTGTATGCGGTCACCTGGGGGATAAAACCACCACCTGATTCGTTAGCTAGCACTACTCTGAAAGATGCCGGAGAGGACTGATGATAAAAAAGTAAGTTTATTTAAAAAATGTGGTCAAACCGAGGCTGCCAACAAATTTTCTCAGATTTACCAAAAATAGAGAAGACTATATTTAAAAAATGGCATACTCCCCCAATGTGGATCAATCAGTGACACAAAAAACGCACTTGGCTCACCACCTAAAACAAACGGTGTCTGTTCTTGTAAATATGAAAGCTATTCAGTGCCGATGTGGCCAAAAAAAATGTCGGGTGTATTTTGCAATCCTCTCCGTTGTAACGGAGGACAAAGAGCAGCAACCATTGAACTCTATATATCGGTGTATTCCACCACTAATCTGCACTGAGTTTTACACGGGGTGGCAAAATTAAAAGACTCAGAAAAATGCCAGTGACTCTCCCTAGCGGCCTGTGTCACCAGCTTCCAGACTGACGGCATGATCAGCAATGTGAGCACATGAAACTTGATATTCCGGAGAAATGTGTTGTTGTTGAGATATGAGTTTATGCTGATAGAACTCGTGACTGTAGCTCGCCAATTGTAGTTTTAAAGTGGCATAATTGTAGCTTGAAAGCGATTTTACACACAAATGGGTTTGCTTCTCATTGCACCGCTGCAATGTCAGTTAATTCATTCTTCGCACAGACCAATTTTCACATCACATGTGCAACATACATGTCACACTGTACAGCCCTGACTGTGTTGACAGAAATTTAAAAGCAAGTGCAACACGGGAAGCGTGGCGCAAAAGTGCACTCTTGATCATCATAATAGGGCTCTGTAAGTCAAATGTTTATTTAAATGGTAAATGGAGACTGTCGTCCATTGATTACTATTTCAGTCCCTCCAGGATTTTGTGGGATGTTTTTATGATTGTCTCGGCCCAAAAAACCTGAATTTGCGGGAGCTTTTATCAAGTTGCGTTTTGAGAAGGGTTTTTTGCACTAAAATTTGTGGGAAGAATTACAAATTTTAAAGCAGATGCTTTTTTCCTTAGTTTGCTGCATTGATATTCTATATAACACCACAAGAACAGCGCAGGATTGTCAAAAATTTCCTATTAAACAGTGATTTGTAAATTAAGTAGAACCACCTTCTTTCGGCTGCTTCCTTTAGGGGTCGCCACAGCCGAACTTCTGTCTCCATCTCACCCTATCCCTTGCATCTTCCTCTGTAACACCAGCCCTCTCCATGTCCTTCTTCACTACATCCATGAATCTTCTCTGTGGTCTTCCTCTTTTCCTCCTGCCTGTCAGCTCCATCTTCAACATCCTTTGTCCAGTATATCCACTATCCCTGCTCTGCACATGTCCAAACCATCTCAGCCTTGCTTCTCTCTCCGTTTGTCTCCAAACCGCACAGTCTGAGCTGTCCCTCTGATATACTCATTTCTAATCCTGTCCCTCCTAGTCACTCCCAATGAAAATCTTAGCATCTTCAACTCTGCCATCTCCAGCTCCACCTCCTGTCTTTTTGTCAGTGCCACCGTCTCCAAACCATACATCATAGCAGGTCTCACTTCAATCTTGTAAATCTTCCCTTTCACTCTTGCTGCTACCTTTCTGTCACAAATCACCCAGACACTTGCCTCCACCCACTCAACCCTGCCTGCACTCTCTTCTTCACCTCTCTTGTGCATTTTCCATTTCTTTGAATGGTTGACCCCAGGTATTTAAACTCGTCTACTTTCACTACCACTATAGTTTTTCTGCTCTACAGAAAAACTCTTGTGCAACAGCAAATACACACTTGAACACAATTAAGTGAGAATGAAGTAGCTACTCATAAATTTGTCATAAAAATGACCAACACTGTAGGCTACTCTTGCTGAGAACATGAATAAAAAGGATGAAAAAATAATTATCCACTACAACAGCTAAATTGCATTGAATGCATGTTAAAGAGTATAGATTTGGAAATTATGGCAGCACTTTCATTTGAAAACTCCCTAACCGTAGTGGTCCCCAACCACTCGGTATTGAGCGCAGAGAAAAGATAATTTATTCTGTTGCTCTGTATCGTTTATGAAAGTCTTTTTTTTTTTTTTTTAAATTTACTGAATAGTCTCTCTCTTTCCATGCCCAACTCCTACCTGTCTGTCTACAGTATCTGCGCGTCTTGACACACACCTGTCTCATCAAATACTGATCTTTCATTTACGCGGGAGTCATACTGGGAGGAGGGGCTGTCCTTGGGAGTTTGCCAGGGGAGCACGTTTGTCCGTGTCCAGACCAGAGATTCACAGCTTTAAAGCTCATTGACAAGATGTAGTAATGATTTTACCTCTAAAGATGGATAAAATGTCCAAGCACTGGCTGTAGTGTTAGATTTGCTCATTTGTTTGTGGTTTTACGGCATCTCTCCTCACACGCGCTCCCATGATGGGGTACTTTCTGACAGGTGGAGTTTTTTCAACACAAACCCAGCACTTCATACACATAGTCAGGATGGAGACGTCCACCGACGGGCTGGGGGAGACGGAGGAAGGGACAGTGTGGGAAAACTCATGGGAGAGTGTTTTTTTTTTTTTAAATCACACACAATTTTTTTTTGCTGATGTGTTATATTAATACTCACTGTAAACACGCAAGTGAGCAAGGTGCAGCAACCAATTTGATTGTTAGACTGAGCATTTGAGTGCTACAAGTTTGATTGGCAAAATGAGCGGAATTTGACGAGGATTGGCTAAAATTGCAGGAAAGTTGCGGTGATTGGACAAAGTTGCAAGGTCGCGCAAAAGATGCGGCAGATTTGCTGATTTCACGTGAATTGGTGCAATCACAACATCGGGAAATCCTGGAGGGACTTCTATTTGCTGCTTAACCAAGGAGGGTACCGGGCATTATGGTTAGAGCCTCACAGCTGAGTGCCTGCCAAGTTTTCTTTGCTGATTGAACAGGCCACCCACCTGCTTTACTCAGACTTGAACAGCAATGAAGCTCCTGCAGCTCCCCGTTGAATCATGCTTTTTAAATGCATCAGCGCAGTATTTTACATTTGTTTACATTAATAAGATGTTCCATTTACAGTGGGGGAAATAATTATTTGATCTCCTGCTGAATTTGTATGTTTACCCTCTTACAAAGAAATGATCAGTCTATAATTTTTATGATAGGTTTATTTTAACAGAGAGAAACAGAATATCAACAAACAAATCAAGAAAAAAAAACATAAGGGTTATAAATTGATTGGCAATTTATTGAGTGAAGTAAGTATTTGATCCTCAAGCAAAACATGACTTTGTACTTGGTGGAGAAACCCTTGTTGGCAAGCACGGAGGTCAGACGATTGTTGTAATTGGTCACCAGGTTTGTACACATCTCAGGACAGATTTCGGTACACTCCTCTTTACAGATACTCTCCAATTTTGAAGTTTTCAAGGCTGTCACTTGGCAGCACAAAAGTTTCAGTTCCCTCCACAGATTTTGTCTGAGATTAAGGCCTGAAGACTGGCTAGGCCAATCCAGGACCTTAAAGTGCTGATGACACGTTTTTGACATTTTTTAGCATGTTGTGTAAACCCAAAAGTCATTGTCTATGATCAGTATAATACTTACAACAGTGCCTGCATAAACTAGTTATCATCAAAAAACTGCAGCTGCTGACTGGACTGTGGTGCCACCCACCGAATTAAGGGCGGCACCCCAATGATGTAATCGACAGAACGGACTCCGGTGTTGTTAACTAGAATGACAGCAGCTTTGTAGCTCACAGTTTCTCTGGTTTCTTGTTTTAATTTTACGGCTATGCCTTCATGTTTTGTCGCAGGCTTAGATAAACAGCAAGACCACATCACACGCTTCAGCTCCAACTTTCATAAGTCTCCTGGTGCGCTTTTAGGCAGGAGGAGGGGAAGGATTAATGGATTTACGTGCAGCTTTGATCTACTTTCTGTGATCGCATGCTTACATCTCACTGGTCCGGACACGTCCGCTCTCATTATCGACAGCTGATTCAAACTCCCACTGATCATGTTTCCCGGTCCTCGCCCAGGTGCTTCTCATCACAAACTCATCAACAGTGCGTGTGCATTTTGGCGGCCATTTGCCATTAATGCACTGGTTAATAGTATTGTCATCTGTGCTGTTAGTCTGCCAGTATATTCCACACTCTCACGACGTGTTAGTCACTCCATGTTCGCCATGGTTCTCGTGCGTCCTTGAAGTGATGTCGGCTCTGGGGCGCACCTGTGGCTAACACGTCTCCTTTCAGTGTTCGCTGGGCGATGTCAGCCCCAAATGCCTACTGTTTGTGTTTCTGTGTATTTTTTGTAAGTCTTCACCTTTTTGGGAATTGTCTGTCGTTCTATATTAAATGTGCTGTGGTGAACACTGCACGCAAATCCTCATTATTTCATGCGCCCTCTCCCTGCCCTGTGTAAGAGCACACGGAGAGGGAGGATTTACGCGTAAATAACGAGGATTTGCACAAGGATTTAAGTGCAGGATTCACCACAGCACATTTAATACAGAACGACAGACAATTCCCAAAAAGGTGAAGACTTACAAAAATACACAGAAACACAAACAGTAGGCATTCGGGGCCGACATCGCCCAGCGAATATGGAGAGGAGACGTATTAACCACGGTTACGCACCAGAGCCGACATCACTACAAGGGGCACAACAGAACCACGGCTGTGTGGGGTGGCTAACACGTCATGGTAGTGTTGGCAATATTGGTTGGCTGACAACACGGCAGATGATGCACACAAAACATGAACAGCTGACTGTCACTGAGTCTGACTCGCTAGGCACAATGCCCACTTGGCACGGCTCAAACCTATACGGTTTGATGCCCCCAGATTCTTCATTGTCATCCCATTCTTCGGAATTATCATCATCTGAAGATTGGATAACACAAACCAATTCCAGATTACATGTGCTGGAACCATGGCCAATGTTTTCTACCGCTTCCATCCTGTGTGTACAAAGGGCAGCCAAGAGCTGTGTTCCGTTGATGACATTAATTCAATTCAATTCAACTCAACTTTATTTATATAGCACCATTTCACAACAGCAGTCTTCTCATAGCACTTTCAACTGTAGGGGAAACCCCCACAGTTGCAGAAAACCCCCAGCAATCAGGCGATCCCCTGTGAGCAAGCGCTTGGCGACAGTGGAGAGGAAAAACTTCCTTTTAACAGGAAGAAACCTCCAGCAGAACCAGGCTCAGGGAGGGGCAGTCATCTGCTGCGACTGGCTGGGGGGTGAGGGGATAGAGAAGATGAAAAGAACAGACATGTAGAGAGCAAACGGCACGATGGGGACTCAATCTATGGGAGAGAACAAACCGATGTTAATGACCAGCAAAAAAAATATTTAATTGAGAGTGAAGAAAGGAGTGAGGCCCAGTGCATTATTGGAGGTCCGCCGGCTGTCTAAACCTACTAGCAGCATAACTAAGGGAGGGTTCAGAGACACGTGATCCCTCCCTAATTGTAGGCTATATCAAAAAGGAAGGTTTTAACCCTATTCTTAAAAACAGAGATCGAGTCTGACTCCCGAATCCAGATTGGCAGCTGGTTCCACAGGAGAGGAGCTTGATAACTGAAGGCTCTGCCTCCCATTGTACTTTTGGAGATTCTAGGTATTATAAGTAATCCAGCATTTTGGGAGCGTAGTGCTCTGTTAGGATAATACGGTAGTATCAGATCTTTTAAATAAAAAGGAGCCTGATTGTTTAGAGCTTTGTAAGTAAGAAGAAGGATTTTAAACTTAATTCTAAACTCTATGGGAAGCCAATGAAGGGAGGCCAGAACCGGAGAGATAGGATCTCTCTTTCTAGTACCTGTTAAAACTCTTGCTGCAGCATTTTGGATCAACTGAAGACTTTTTAAAGATGCTTTAGGACAACCTGATAATAAAGAATTACAATAATCTAATCTTGAGCTAACAAAAGCGTGGATCAGTTTCTCAGCATCACTCTGAGACAAGATGCTCCTAATCTTGGCAATATTACGCAAATGATAGAAGGCCGTCTTAGAAACGAATTTAATATGTCAATTGAAAGACAGATCTTGATCAAAAATAACTCCAAAGTTCCTCACATAGCTATTAAGAGAGAGAGTAACTGCATCCAAACTAAAAGTTTGATTTGGAAAGGTATTTCTAAGGTTTTTTGGACCAACTTCTTCGTCGATCGCTAGATGGTCACATCAGCTGCCCTGACGAATGCTGCCGTCCTGCGGAGGTCCCCATGCAGCTTTTGGTTCAACGATGTGGGGTCAGGCCACGTAGCTCGTCTGAGTGCAGCGTGGTCTGGGCAGTCTTGGAGGAGGTGTTCGCTGGTCATTTGGGCAGTACCACATGGGCATCTGTCCGATTGTCCAACTTTAAGTTTCTGGTGCATGTGAGCATGCATTCCGTTATGTCCAGTTCGGAGTCTGAACAGAACGACTTGGTCAGCCCTGCTCAGACTGTAGTAGTTGTCATCCTTGCAGAAGTTTGGGTGCTGCTGCTGCCACTTCTTGTGAGACAGGGCCTTAATAATGGTTTTCTCCTCACTGTAAGAGACCTGCCTGTCTTCCTGGTCTTGCTGCCCACCCTCCTTAGCAAGTCTGTCAGCCGTCTCATTTCCATAGACTCCACAGTGGGCAGGAATCCACTGGAGTGATATGTTCACCTGTGTTGCTAGTTGAGACAGAGTGAGGGCGAGTTCATTCAGTTCTTTGCGTTGGGGGTCCTGAAGTGCATCCAAGACAGAGAGGGCATCAGTGAAGATGACGACCCGCTTGTGTGCCTTTTCTTGATGTTCCCTGATGTGGGCCGCTGCTGTTCTCAGGGCCTCTGCCTCAGCCCTGAAATTGGTGGAGTACTTTCCAGTTGCAATGGGAATGTGGGTTTCCTCGTCAGCATACCTGATGTGCACGCCACCTCCTCCATTCCTGGTTGCTTCCATGGCAGAGCTGTCTGTGTAGACGTGAGTGCACTGCTCTTCAGGGTAGGCAGACCGAATGAACTCCAGGGCCAGCGACTTCCTCTCTTGGTCTGACTGTGTTCCTTTCTTCCCAATGCCCGATATGTCTGTGCGTATGGCTGGGAAGTTCTGTCGGTTCCAGGAGGGAACAGATGCTATGGGTGGTATTGGTGTGGGTATGTGGTCCATCAGTTCTGGGTCTCTCCTTTCAAGTGTCCTGCTCTGGTGGATGAAGTGCGATCTCTTAAGTCTCCCTTTTGTTGGCTTGCTCAGTCTGTCCTTCATGGGATGGTTTTCCAGTCTTTTGAATTTGGCGGCCTGGGTCAGTACCTTGACATTTCTTCTGTCTTCCAGTGGTGCAAGGCCTGTTGTTGTCTCCAAAAAATGCCATACCAGCACAAGAGTTTGACGTCAGTACGAACAACCAGGCAGAAATCCGTGGAGTTCGAATCATGGTTCACAATGAAAGCGTCACGATCTTCAATGTGTACTGCCCCCCAGAGCGAGAGCTCTCACTTGACCAAATGGAACTCCCAGACCACCGATGCTTAGTCATCTGTGACTTAAACAGTCACTCAGAGGCATGGGGATACAGCGAAGCAGATAGAAGAGGAGAGGAGGTGGAAGATTGGCAAGTCGACAACAGTCTTCTGCTAATGAATGATCCTGATGATCCACCAACGTTCTTCTCCAGGGTATGGCTGAGTAACACCATGCCCGATCTTGTGTTTGCCCCCAACGACATGGCCAGGTTGGCAAAAAGAATGGTACTTGGCCGGCTTGGGGGAAGTGACCATAAACCTGTGAAGATTGGACTGGACATCAGCTATAAACCACAAGAAGCTAAGACATTCCCCAGGTGGAATTACAAAAAGGCCAACTGGGTGCGCTTCTCAACACTGGTGGACTGGTACTCTGCGGAGATCTGTCACAAGCAGCAGAACCTCAACAAGAAAGTCAGGGTGCTGAACCATCCTATTCTGAAGGCTGCAAATGAATCTATACCTCGGGGAGCCAGAAAGAACTATAGGCCTTACTGGACAGAGGAGCTCCAGAAGCTTGAAGACAGTGTGGCAGAGGCAAGGGAAAAAGTAGAAGCAGATCCTACAGTAGAAAACAACATTGCCCTGAAGGCGGCCACTGCAAAACACAGGCAGACCTTTATACAGGAAGCTCGAAAGAGATGGCAAGAAAAGACAGAGCAGCTCAACTTGGACAAGGACGGCAACAAACTTTGGAAACTGGCTCAAGCCCTCAACGACGAGAACGGCAAAAGCTCGCCGATCACAATACAGGCAGATCAAGAACTGCTGACTGGCAAGAAAGCAGCAGACCATTTCATCAACCAGTATGCGAAGACGAGCCACCTTCAGATTCCACCAGAGAGAAGAAAGGATGTCAGAGGAGCCCAGCAAATTGATCAGAACGCACAGATAGAACCACTGATGAACTCGCCATTCATTCTCAAGTTGCTGGAGGATGCAATGTCAACACTGAAGCTGAAAAAAGCCCCTGGATCTGACAAGATCACAAATGAAATGTTGCTGAACCTTGGCCCCAAAACCAAGAAGAAACTTCTGCAGCTTTTCAATGACAGTTGGAGATCAGGAACTGTGCCTCAGATCTGGAGAGAAGCCACAATGATTCCAGTGCACAAAAAAGGCAAAGATAAGTTGAAGGCTGAAAGCTATCGCCCCATAAGCCTTACAAGCTGCATAGGAAAGCTGCTAGAGCGTCTCATCAACACCAGACTCATGTGGCACTTGGAAGGAAAACAACACATTGGCCCAGAGCAAGCAGCCTTCAGGCAGAACCGGTCTACAGAGGACCAAATAACATAACATAACAAATAACATTTTGGACCAACAAGAATGACTTCAGTCTTATCTGAATTTAATAGCAGGAAATTGCAAGTCATCCAAGCTTTAATTTCCTTAAGACAGGCTTCTAACTTGGCTAATTGATTACTATCATCCGGCTTCATTGACAGGTATAATTGTGTGTCATCTGCATAACAATGAAAATGTATACAGAGCTTTCTGATAATGTTGCCTAAGGGAAGCATATATAAACTAAAAAGAGTGGGGCCTAGCACAGATCCCAGTGGAACTCCATGACTGAGCTTTGAGTTGAAAGAAAACTCATTACTGACATGAACAAACTGGAACCTATCAGGTAAATAAGATGTAAACCACTGCAACTAAGTTCCATTAAGTCCAACATAGTGTTGTAATCTATCAAGTAAAATATTATGATCAATAGTATTAAAAGCTGCACTAAGGTCTAAAAGGACAAGAACAGAAACAAGTCCATTATCAGATGCAATAAGGAGGTCATTAGTGACCTTCACTAAGGCATTGCAACATGGCCGGGGGGCTTTCCAGCCACTGACGCAATTGGTGACGTGGCGCTCATGAAAACGTTGGATATTCGTGTGAAAAAAAGCCAGTTTGACTTAGAACTGCACAGACCAACTTATTTCGTCATATTGTATTATGTGTTGAAAAATTAGAGGAAGTCAAGAACGTGTCAGAAGCACTTTAATGTGCTTCTTCTTGAGCCACTCCTTTGTTGCCTTGGCCATATGTTTTGGGTCATTGTCATGCTAGAAGATCCATCCACGACTCATGGGTGTTCTAGCTGAGGCCAGGAGGTTCTCTTCCAGAATTCTACGGTACATGACCATGTTCATCAGCCCCTCAATGTGGTCTTCCTGTCTTCCTGTACCCTTAGCAGAAAAACGGCCCCAAAGAAAAATATTTCCACCTCCATGTTTAACAGTGGGGATGGTGTTCTTGGGGTCATATTCATCATTTTTCTGCCTCCAAACACAGCAAATTGAGTTGATGCCTAAGAGCTCAATTTTGGTCTCATCTGACCACATCACATTCTCCCAAGTCTTCTCTGAATTATTTAGGTGTTCACTGGCAAACTTCAGATGTGCCTTCTTGAGCAGGGGGATCTTGTGGGCACTGCAGGATCTCAGTTCATTACAGCAAAGTGTATTACCAATGGTTTTCTTGGTGATTGTGGTCCCAGCTCCCTTGAGATCATTAACAAGCTCCTCCTGTGTAATTCTGGGCTGATCCCTCACCTTTCTCAGAATCATCCTTACCCCATGAGGTGTGATGTTGCATGGAGCTCCAGAGCAAGGGCAATCGACTGTTTTCTTGTATTTCTTCCACTTTCAAATTATTGCACCAACAGTGGTCTTTGTCACTAAGCTTCTTGCTGATGGTCTTGTAGCCCATTCCAGCTTTGTGCTGGTCTACAGTCTTGTTTCTGACATCCTTTGACAGCTCTTTGGTCTTGCCCATGGTGGTGGAGAAGTTTGAATGGAAGAGACTGATTCTGTGACAGGTGTCTTTTATACACATAATGGGTTGAGAGTAGGAGCACTTTCATAAAGGGGCAGGACTATTTTGTGTGCCTCATGGGCACATAACTGGTCTATATGTGTCAGAATTCTTGCTGGTTGGTTGGGGATCAAATACTTATTTTGCTTGATCAAATGCTAATCAATTTTTAGCCCTTAATGTGTTTTTTCTGGATTTTTGGTGATATTCTGTCTCTCTCTGTTTAAAAAAAAAAAAAAAAAAAAAAAACTACCATAAAATTATGGAGTGTTAATTTCTTTGTAAGGGGTAAACATACAAACTCAGCAGTGGATCAAGTAATTATTTCCCCCATGGTATTTACAGTGCTTGTCTTTAGTTTATATTTGTTTTCCTTCTTCCTCACCCCAGTCTGAGTCCAGGATGTTTGATGGTGTTGAGAAGGAGTGCCCCTCCCCGACAGAGAAGCTGGCCAGGAAAGAGTCTCTAAAGGTAGAGGCCCAACCTTTTTTTTTTTTTTAAACATAGAGAAATATTTACCAATATTACTCAATCTAAGTTTTTCCTCTTGTGATTTCATTTTGTTCCCAGGTGTTTAAATGATTTCAAGCCTGTTTAGAGTTACGGTTCATTTGACTCTGCTTCCACCTAGTGTTGGATCTCAGTCCACTTTTCAAATAAGACCGATGACTCGGAGCTCTCTGCTTTGTGTGTGTGTGTGTGTGTGTGTGTGTGTTTAAATAGGTCCAAAAGCAGAATTACAGACAAGAGAAGAAACGGGCAGCTAAAGAACTCTCTAGTGCCCTCAAGGACCCCAGTGTTGTCATCATGTCTAACTGGCTAAAGGTGTGAAAATATTTGTTAATGATTCACTCATAAATTTTGCAAAATGTGTACACATTAATATATTTTGCACTATTTTTATTTCATCCCTCTGAGAAAGTACACAACTGTTTACAGTTATTAGTCATTTGAGAACAAATGACAGAACTGCAGCATGGAAGTTACAAAAGTGTATAGACAATTTGCTTGAACCCCCATTCTTTCTTCTTGTCTCATGTTCACTCTTTTTTTAACAGTGTCTAACAGAGACTTTTTTCCGTTTCCGAGATGTGATTTGCAGTAGAGAATGAATATCTTCATATTATTTGTGTACCGTGTAGTTTCTATACAGATATTTTTTTCTTCTTCCTCCCATGTCCTTTAGATCCGTGGCTCTTTAAAGAGCTGGACTAAGCTGTGGTGTGCCCTGAAGCCTGGAGTTCTTCTCATATACAAGACCCCAAAAGCAGATCAGTGGGTGGGCACCATTCTGCTCAGTGCATGTAAGCTTATTGAAAGACCCTCCAAGAAGGACGGCTTCTGCTTTAAGCTCTACCATCCACTGGAAAAATCAATCTGGGCTGTGAAGGTCAGACACGCTGTAGGCTTTCTGCATTGTTAGTGTAACCTTATGAAATATTTAATCAGGAATATTATAGGTGTTGTTCTAGAATTCACTTATCTTTTGTGTTTAAATTTTAAAATTGATTTTTCTCTAAGCATGCATAGGATTGTCAATATGTCTTGTGGAAGCAGCTACTTGTTGCATTTACTACAATATGAAATGTGACTTAACTGTTCCATGTGCTTAGGGCCCCAAAGGAGAAAATGTTGGTTCCATCACACAGCCTCTACCCAGCAATTACCTGATCTTCAGAGCTGCCTCCGAATCGGACGGTAAGGGTCCTGTGCATTGCTTTAGCTGACAGTGTAGGTTCATACATGAAATTTTTACAATTTATCAGCAGCACCTCTTCCTGTTTGTAAAATGTGTCTGTCTTCCAGGACGGTGTTGGATGGATGCCCTGGAGCTGGCTCTCAGCTGCTCCAGTCTCTACAAGCTCACAGCCAAAGCCGGAAAAGAAGGAGATACCAGCATGACAGCTGAGTCCTCCCATATACTCCACCTGCTGCAATCCACTGCCCTCACTGATACAGAGCTCCTACAGTGAGTGACACTCTTACCAGCTACATGCACAGAAATATACTAATGATATTCATCTTGCCTTAATTACTTGTAGATATTAAATCTTTTTTCCATAGTCTTACTGATGCAGTCTTTGGGCAGTAAATGCACTTGACTGATGGCATTTTTACTGAACAAATTATGCATAATTCTTTAAACTCCAATTCTACATCTAAAATTTTGTCTATGAGTAGGTGCCTTCATCAGACATTAAAATAAACCTATCATGTAGTTCTCAGAAAACTATTTTCTTCTTTTTTGACTCAAAAATATTTGTCATCAATTTTAAGTCCACAAATGATAGTTTTGTATTGCACTAGGATTCTTTTTCCACAATATTTTTTATTGAACCTTTTTTTACAAACATGGCACAAACAGTCAAACACAAACACTAAAGTAATTTAAAAATTAAAAAAAAAAAAAACACTAACAACAAAAAAAATGTACTAAAAACAACAACAACCATTAACAAAAGCAAGTCAACAACATTGCTCATCTGTACATAGGGCAGCGCGGTGGCGGAGTGGTTAGCACTGCGGCAGCACAGCAACTCACCCTTGGCCGGGGGATCCTGGGTTCGATCCCAGCCCCCGACCAACAGTGATCTGTGTGGAGTTTGCATGTTCTCCCCGTGTCTGCGTGGGTTTACTCTGGGATTTCTCCGGTTTCCTCCCACATGCCAAAAACATGCAAGTTAAGTTAATTGGCATCAAAACTGGGGTTTCTAAATTGTCCTTTGGTATGACTGTGAGAGTGAATGGTTGTCTGTCTCTCTGTGTTGGCCCTGCGATGGACTGGCGATCTATCCAGGGTGTACCCTGCCTCTCGCCCAGAGATGCTGGGATAGGCTTCAGCCCCCCCGCAACCCGAAAAGGATTAAGCGGTAGAAGATGAATGAATGAATCTACTACATAAGAATACGTAATATACATTCACCAGTTTGGAATTTGCAAGGTCCACACCGTGGGGCTGCACGGTGGCGCAGTGGTTTAGCACTGTGGCAGCACAGTTTTACCCTCGGCCGGGGGACCGCGGGGATCATGAGACCGTGGGTTCGATCCCAGCCCCCGACCAACAGTGAGCTGTGTGGAGTTTGCATGTTCTCCCCGTGTTGTGCGGGTTTACTCCGGGATTTCTCCGGTTTCCTCCCGCACACCAAAAACATGTAGGTTTAGGGCGCTCGCGCACGCAGTGACCAGCAGCCAGTGGCTTGTCACCAGACTGCAAACCAAGTCTACCTACGGGTACAAATAAGTAACAAAAAAAACAAAAAACAAAAAAAAAATATCATTCACCTTCTTCTTCAGAAGTTATGTTTAATTTCTTTACATAATCAATGAAAGGTCTCCATATATTCTCAAACACATTTTCCTTTAATTTCAGTATATATGTTATTCTTTCTAGTGGAAGGTTTGTTAACATCTGTCTTAACCACTGAGTCACATCTGGTCTATGAGTCTTTTTCCACAGTAGTGCAAACCGTGGTCTATGAATGCTCTTTCACTCTTATTAAAGTTATGTTTTTCTGGATACAGACCCATCAAAAACAGTTTAGGGTTCAATGTGAATTGTTCTGAAATTATTTTTTCAATTGTTACCCTCACCTCTTCCCAAAACATTCTGATTTTTCTACATTCCCATAAACAGTGATATAGGGTTCCTTTACTTTCCATACATTTTGTGCATGTATCTGGTGTGTTTTTGTTATATCTATTTAACTCCACTGGTGTAACATACATCCGCTTTAACCATTTAAAATGTATCAGTTTAAGACGTACATTTATTGATTTGGTTTGAGCTTCTGCACAAGCCAATTCCCATTGTTCCTCTGAAATTTCAGTTTGCAGGTCTTCTTTCCAATAATTCTGTCTTTTCTGTGAGTTTTCACTTGAGAATAGTGCCGACGAGTTATAAAACTCTGAAATAATACCCTTTCTCTTACTATCTTTCGTCAAAATTTTTTCCAAGGATGAATAAGTAGGTCGGGTGAGACCATTATTTTGATTTGATCGAATAAAATTTCTAAGCTGAAGATATTTTAAAAAAATGTTCTATTAAGATTGAATTTAATCCTCAGTTCTTCAAAAGACATTGTTATCTGAGCGTGACAAATACAAGTCTTGAATCTTTTGAATCCCTTTTAAATTCCATACTTTAAATACAGCATCCGCTCTCCCTGGTGTAAAATATTGATTACCCCATATTGGGCTAAATTGTGACAGTAAGTGTGGTTCTTTTAAATATTTTTTGGTTTCACACCATATTTTGATCATGCGCTTTACAATTGGATTTTTAACTTGTTTCTGTAATTTTTTAGCCGAGTCTGAGTATATGAATAAGGGAAGAGGTAAAGGTAAATTGTATGATTCCATTTCAGTCCAGTGAGGGAGATCATTTGATGAAAAATAATATGTCATAGACCTCAGTTGTGCTGACCAGTAATACAACATAAAGTTTGGACATTTCAGACCTCCACGATTAAATGGTAAATATAGTAAGGACAAACGTAATCTAGGCTTCCTATTGTTCCATATAAATTCCACTAACTTTTTTTTAATTCTTGAGAATAGATCTGAAGGTGGTGGTAAAGGAATGTTTTGAAATAAATAAAGTATTTTAGGTAAAATATTACTTTTAAGTATATTAATTCTCCCGATCATCGACATTGGTAGTGACATCCATCTCTGGAGTAACTCATTAATATCTGTCATTAAGGCTTCATAGTTGGCACTGGCGACTGATTCTAGCTTAGGCAAAATTTGAATTCCTAAATATTTAAACTGATTTACAACATCGAATTGATTTACCTCAGGAGCTGGGTGATTTCTCTGGGTCTCATTTAGCATTAATATTGAAGATTTAGTTTTATTCATTTTATATCCTGATATTTCCCCAAAGTTCTTTATTAAATTTAACAAGGTCGGAATTGATTTTTTTAAAATTCAACATAAACAAAATTATGTCATCGGCATACAGGGAGATTTTATGTTCTATTGGTCCTACTTTAATTCCATATACAGTATTTGTGGATGTAAACGTACTGCCATCGCTAAAGGTTCATTTGCCATAGTAAACAATGAGGGTGAAAGTGGACAACCTTGCCGATATCCTCTATTGATTTTTATTGATTTTGAGATATTGCTGTTTGTTAGGATTTCTGCTGTAGCATTATTGTATATTATCTGGACCCATTTTATGAAATTATTTCCAAGTCCAAACCTTTGTAAGACTTCTTTATTGCTTCTTTATTGGAATAAATAATATTAAATAGTCTTCTTACATTATGGAAGCCTTGTCTTCCCATTATAAAGCCATTCTGATCTCGGTTAATAATATTTGGTAATATTTCTTGTAGTCGTTTTGCTGAAATTTTACAGATTATTTTAAGATCAACATTTAATAGGCTTATTGGTCTCATGTTTTCACATTTATTAGGGGGTTTACCTGGTTTTGGCAACAGTATAATTAAGGCATTATTCACGTATGGTGGTAAATTACCATTTTGAAATGCTTCTAAAACCATTTCCAAAAGTGGTTTTATTAATTTATTCTTAAATTTTTTATAGAGGCCAACTGGAAGACCATCTGGTCCTGCTCTTTTTCCTGATTTCATATTATCAGTGGCTTGCCCAACTTCTTCTTGACTAATTTTAGACTCCAGTATCTCCCTGTTTTCATTTGGAATACACGGTATAGATAATCCACCCAAAAACCCATTTAGTTTTGTTAAGTCAGTTTCATTTTTTGTATCATATAGTTTTTCATAATAATCTCTAAAGGCACTATTAATTTCTAAAGGATCTATAACTACCTGTCCGTTACTTATAATACTGGTAATTGGTGTTTTAAATTCTAATTGTTTAATCTGCCATGCCAATAATTTTCCTGATTTTTCACCTTGTTCATAAAAAGTTTGCTTCAATCTTAGAAGACTCGAGGCAGCTCTATTCGCTGATTTTTTTTATCATATTCAGCTCTCAGAATCAGTAATTCGTTCTCTAACTGTGGGTTACTTCCTGCATACACCTTTTCTTAAAGAATTTTTATTTTACGTTCCAATTGGGCTGCACGGTGGCGCAGTGGTTTAGCACTGTGGCAGCACAGTTTTACCCTTGGCCGGGGGATCGCGGGGATCATGAGGTCGTGGGTTCGATCCCAGGCCCCGACCAACAGTGAGCTGTGTGGAGTTTGCATGTTCTCCCCGTGTTGCGTGGGTTTACTCCGGGATTTCTCCGGTTTCCTCCCGCATACCAAAAACATGTAGGTTTAGGGCGCTCGCGCACGCAGCGACCAGCAGCCGGTGGCTTGTCACCAGACTGCAAACCAAGTCTACCTACGGGTACAAATAAGTAACAAAAAAAAAAAAAAAAAAAAAAAAAAAATTGGACTCTCTCCTCTCGGGTCTTCTTAGATTTTGAACCTGTATAACTAATAATATGCCCCCTAATAAAGGCTTTGAAAGCCTCCCACTTTATACATGCCGTTGTTTGTGTAGTATTAATATCAAAGAACTCATCTGTTTTTCTATGTACTTAACAAATTCCTCATCCTGAAGCCATTTATGCTGAAAATGCCACCTACCTGGATCCTTTGTCAATTTCTTATCTACATATATTAGACAGCAGGGTGCATGATCAGAGATCACAGTGTTATCATAGTAACAGTTTTGAATCTTGGACCTTAATTCTGTAGAGATCAAAAAGTAGTCAATACGTGAGAATGTCTTATAGGTATTAGAATAGCAAGAATAAGCTTTGACTTGTGGTTTCATTTCTCTCCATATATCTAGCAATCTCAATTCTTTCATAAAATGATTAATAGTCAGCCTACATCCATTGTGCATACAGTCCAGTCCTGTTGATCTGTCTGTACTGGGATTCAATGTACAATTAAAATCCCCTGTTATTATATGTTGCCCTGTAAGTGATGATAAAGTAAGGAATAAATTAACAAAGAAGTTTTGATCATCAATATTGGGGCTGTATAAGTTCACCAGATTTATATTTTCTAATAACAAAGATCCTTGGATGATTAGATATCTTCCAAATTTGTCTCCAATTACATTTTTCACTTGAAATGGGACTGTTTTGTGTATGAGAATCATAACTCCCCTAGCTCGGGATGAAAGTGATGAGGTGAACACGTTACCTTGCCATCTTCTCCTAATTCTTTTTACATCCTCCTCTATTAGATGAGTTTCTTGTAAAAATACAATTTTTGAATCTATGTCTTTTTTATTTTATTCATAACTTGTTTAAGTTTTTTTAGATTTTGTAGACCTCTGCAATTCCATGAAGTTAAATTAAGATTGACGCTTTGATCTATGATTAATAAGGAGTTTGAGATTGCCTTGCAATATGAACATGCTCATACAGAGAAGCAAAACCATGGATGATAGAACATTCATCCTACAAACCAAACAAAAACAAAAACAGATTCCCTTTCCCCACATTCATGGTTATCCCCCCAAAATCAAAAAAATTCGGTCTCCCGTTATAGCTAGTGACTGTTCCACACCTGCGAGGATCAGTCAAACCACTTTCTTTTTCTCCTCTCAATCACCCTGACTCTACTACTATTTTTAATGACATTAACTCTCTTCTGTAGTTTTTTCAGCATAACTTCGAAGTTTTATAGCAACGTTGTATATCATAGCTTTTTTTTTTTTTTTAAATACAGTCTGTATTTTGTAGACATGTTATATGTTTCAGATCAATCAGATGCCTGTACAAATGCTTAAATGTTCTACCTTTGTCATATTCATGCTTAGCTCCCATCAATCTCCTCTTGGATCTGCTTAATGAGCTCCTGCGCCTCTTGAGGGGTCTTGAAGATGTGGGTTCTGCCCTTATATGTGACCAGCACTCTTGCCGGATGAATCACTCCGTGACGAATCCCTAGGTTGCGCAGCACTTTGCGGGCGGGGTCGAACTGCCTCCTTAATTGTTGAATTCCTGTGGCGAAGTCTGGGTAGAACTGCACCTGTTGATCCTGGTATTTAATTTCCCCTTTAGCTTGTGCCGCGTTGGTGACCGTCATCTTGTCCCTGTAGTTGAGGAACTTCATAATCTGCGTCCTCGGTGGTGTCTTATTATCTCTCGGTGGGCCGATTCGGTGAGCGCTCTCTAGTGAATCGAGTAGAAACAAGTAAGGCCAAGGTGATACTAATGGAAATGGCCCATAAGACGACCGATGACTGCAGGTCCGCGTTGTTCAGCGCTTCTGGAATCCTCTTTTCCAAAAAGGAACATGAGTCCCGTCCTCCGCTCCCTCCGGGAGGCCCACCAGCCTCAAATTATTCCGTCGCGAGCGGGATTCCAAGTCCAGGACGTTATCTTCCAGACGTTTACATTTTAATTCCAGTGTTTGCAACTTAGATTGTAGGCTGGTGACGTCATCTTCAGCGCTTGAAATTCGGAGCTCCGCCTGCGATACTCGTTCCATACAGTCGCTTATTTCCTTTCTCATTCCTTCTATCGCTGCTATAATTCCATCAAATTTAGACGAAAACTCTGCTCTCATGGAGCTGATGGCAGCGAGCACCGCGCTTGTCCCCTCCTCAGCAGCTCCCGCTCCGCCGCTGGCTACATCCTCTGCCATCGTCCCCGGAGCCTTTTCTGTTTCGCCTCGAGCGTGGAAGTCTGTTAGCTTGGGTTGTTTTGTCAAATTGCTTTTTCCTCCACCTAATTTCCCAGCCTTGTTCTTTACTATATCCGTGCCTAAATGCTGGGATGGGTTTTTGTTCCAATTAAGAGAGTTTTAGTAAACTTTTTAGTTTTAGGAGCAGAGCAGTGTGAAACACATCTTCCTACGTGGCCGCCATAACCGGAAGTCTGCACTAGGATTCTTAGTCAAATTGAGCCATGTGTGATTGAATATGCACATTCTTCATCTGTGGATAATACTTGCTACATGTGCATGTTAAAAAAAAGGAATATTGTGAAAATGTTCATGTATTTATTTATTTTTTTCAGGATTTAATTCCAAAAGTAAACTTTCATGTACAGGTGCATCTTAATAAATGAGAATGTCAATAAAAAATAGATTTGTTTAGATAATTCAATAAAAAAAATAAACTTCTATATTATACAGTGGGGTAAAGTATTTAGTCAGCCACCAATTGTGCAAGTTCTCCCACTTAAAAGATGAGAGAGGTCTCCAATTTTCATCATAGGTATAGAGTTTTTGCGTAGGCTCATAAAATTCACGTGACTCGCGGGGGTAAACATAAACACGCCGTAGGTGCCGCCATCTTGGATGGCAAGAGCAGCAGTTGCACTGTGACAACCCAGGCGTAACTTGTACTGTTTAGCGATCAGAATGAGTGAGGAGAACACACAGTCACAGTCTGACATAATAACATCCCTATCATCCTCTTCAACAACTGACACTGTGGCCTCTGACACTGTGTCTGCGATGTCTGTGTCAGATTCAGTGGAGTCATTGTCAGCAGTCATAACAGCAGACAAGTGTTTTCAATCTTGCTCCCGTGGGCTCCTCTGGTGTGCCGAAATGCCTCAGTTGGACGGAGGTGGCGGGTGTGGGGTAACCCCCACAGCCACGGACAAGCAGAGCGCACAGCTGGAGCAATTAGCAGAACAATGACTGCCAGTAATCTGCTCAGCGGGGATGATTTGGGGGCAAACGATGAGATGATATCTTTCACAGACGAAGGGGAGCAGGAGGAAAAGATATCGGAAAACGTGTCAGCGGAAAGGGATCTGGATGATGTGAAGTCTTCACTGGTGAACGAGTCGGAAAACAACAGCAGCTCGTCGGACTCGGAGGTGAGTGAAGCGCGCTGCGTGGTTTTTTTTTTTAAAGGCTCTCCACGGCATGCCGCGTTAAAACGTACCTGATTTTATGCACATTTACAATAGTTTTCTCCCCTTTCATGTGTGCATTGTCCTTTGTAGCAAGCAGAGAGGCGCCCCCAAACCAGACCCAACTCAGAAAGTTTTTTTTTTTTTTTTTGTTACTTATTTGTACCCGTAGGTAGATTTGGTTTGCAGTCTGGTGACAAGCCACCGGCTGCTGGTCGCTGCGTGTGCGAGCTAAACCTACATGTTTTTGGTATGCGGGAGGAAACCGGAGAAATCCCGGAGTAAACCCACGCAACACGGGGAGAACATGTAAACTCCACACAGCTCACTGTTGGTCGGGGGCTGTGATCGAGCCCACGGTCTCATGATCCCCGCGATCCCCCGGCCGAAGGTAAACTGTGCTGCCACAGTGCTAAACCACTGCGCCACCGTGCAGCCCGTTATGAGAAAGCGAGAGATTACGTCAGTGAAGATAATTATTCAAAAATCCAACTTTTTTTTTTTTTTTTTGCATTTCACACCGGCCATTTAATTCCCTGTTTATCCCCTTATCAGGGGGAACAACAGGAGTACACCATTTTGCCGAGTTTGTAGGTACACGTGAGCTATGTGGTTTGTTTCACCCTGCTGCTGCTGTTGTTTCTTGCCATCCAATATGGCGGCACACTCTAACGGGCCAGTGCGGCACGCCCCCTGACGTCATACGCAAAAACTCTATACCTCAACTATGAGAGACAAAATAAGAAGAAAAAAAAAGGATTTTTAATGAATTAATTGGTAAATTCCTCGGT
Source organism: Pholidichthys leucotaenia (assembly GCA_020510985.1). Taxonomy (NCBI): domain Eukaryota; kingdom Metazoa; phylum Chordata; class Actinopteri; order Cichliformes; family Pholidichthyidae; genus Pholidichthys; species Pholidichthys leucotaenia. Next base: position 138,606,887 of record CM035840.1, on the reverse strand, counting down.
AAAGTAAGTATTTGGTCAATAACAAAAGTTCATCTCAATACTTTGTTTTATACCCTTTGTTGGCAATGACAGAGGTCAAACGTTTTCTGTAAGTTTTCACAAGGTTTTCACACACTGTTGCTGGTATTTTGGCCCATTCCTCCATGCAGATCTCCTCTAGAGCAGTGATGTTTTGGGGCTGTCACTGGGCAACATGGACTTTCAACTCCCTCCAAAGATTTTCTATGGGGTTGAGATCTGGAGACTGGCTAGGCCACTCCAGGATCTTGAAATGCTTCTTACGAAGCCACTCCTTCATTGCCCGGGCGGTGTGTTTGGGATCATTGTCATGCTGAAAGACCCAGCCACGTTTCATCTTCAGCGCCCTTGCTGGTGGAAGGAGGTTTTCACTCAAAATCTCACGATACATGGCCCCATTCATTCTTTCCTATACACGGATCAGTCGTCCTGGTCCCTTTGCAGAAAAACAGCCCCAAAGTATGATGTTTCCACCCCCATGTTTCACAGTAGGTATGGTGTTCTTTCTCCTCCAAACACAAGTTGAGTTTTTACCAAAAAGTTCTATTTTGGTTTCATCTGACCATATGACATTCTCCCAATCCTCTTCTGGATCATCCAAATGCTCTCTAGCAAACTTCAGACGGGCCTGGACATGTACTGGCTTAAGCAGGGGGACACGTCTGGCACTGCAGGATTTGAGTCCCTGGCGGCGTAGTGTGTTTCTGATGTAGCCTTTGTTACTTTGGTCCCAGCTCTCTGCAGGTCATTCACTAGGTCCCCCCCGTGTGGTTCTGGGATTTTTGCTCACCGTTCTCGTGATCATTTTGACCCCACGGGGTGAGATCTTGCGTGGAGCCCCAGATCGAGGGAGGTTATCAGTGGTCTTGTATGTCTTCCATTTTCTAATAATTGCTCCCACAGTTGATTTCTTCACACCAAGCTGCTTACCTATTGCAGATTCAGTCTTCCCAGCCTGGTGCAGGTCTACAATTTTGTTTCTAACTAACTAACTAACTAACTAACTAACCTGCACTTATATAGCGCTTTTCTAGTCACAAAGACCACTCAAAGCGCTTTGACTAATACTAACCCTCTATTCTAAGGGCCTATAGGAAACAGATATCTAGGGACAATTTAGAACAGCCAATTAACCTAACATGCATGTCTTTGGATTGTGGGAGGAAACCGGAGCCCCCGGAGTAAACCCACGCAGCACAGGGAGAACATGCAAACTCCACACAGAAAGGTTCCAACCCCTGCCAACCTGGGGATTCGAACCAGGAACCTTCTAGCTGTAAGGCAACAGTGCTAACCACTGCTCCACTGTGCTGCCTTTGACAGCTCTTTGCTCTTGGCCATAGTGGAGTTTGGAGTCTGACTGTTTGAGGTTGTGGACAGGTGTCTTTTATACTGATAACGAGTTCAAACAGGTGCCATTAATACAGGTAATGAGTGGAGGACAGAGGAGCCTCTTAAAGAAGTTACAGGTCTGTGAGAGCCAGAAATCTTGCTTGTTTGTAGGTGACCAAATACTTATTTTACCGAGGAATTTACCAATTAATTCATTAAAAATCCTTCAATGTGATTTTCTGGATATTTTTTTTTCTCATTTTGTCTCTCATAGTTGAGGTATACCTATGATGAAAATTAGAGACCTCTCTCAGCTTTTAAGTGGGAGAACTTGCACAATTGGTGGCTGACTAAATATTTTTTTGCCCCACTGTACCTATGATGAAAATTGGAGACCTCTCTCATCTTTTTAAGTGGGAGAACTTGCACAATTGGTGGCTGACTAAATACTTTTTTGCCCCACTGTACATGTATATTTTCTGCTGTTAAAAATTACTCAATACAGCTGATGGAACGTAAACAATAGCATACCATGGCCCAGCTGATGGAAGGTAAGCAATTATGTAATGTTAGTGCCATATTTGCAGTGCAGCCTGCCCGTGTGGTTTAGTCTCTAAGCCCGGCGGAACTGCTTTTACTAATAGGAGAACGGGCGAGGGCGGATCTCTGGCGCCTTAAAACCAGATGCTTCGGGTAGATGGTGGCTCGTCAACCTGGGAAGGTAGCCCATCTAGGGGAAGGTAAACCCTGATTTCAAACCTCCGCTGCCTTGTGGCACACCCGGTCACGGGAAAGGCTTCGGGAGTCAACCCTGAGGAAAAATCCGGAGTCGGAGCCCCTAAGGCAGTTCTCTGTTGTTCTCAACATCGTTCTGGCAGCTCCTGCGACGGTGCTGGTGCCAAACTGTAGCAGCCCTGCTGTTCCTTTGGATTCATCAGTGACGTGGAGAGGGGGGACATGCTGCGTGGGCAACATCTTGTCCTCCATACCTTCCTGCCCAGGTTTGAATCCTACCAACGCCCAACGCTGGAAGGTAGAACACCAGATCACTGGAGAGGACACTCCAGCTTCGCCTTTGGCGTAAACAAAACACGGAGAATGACAGTTACCGGTTATAAACCACCACTCAATTGGCATAGAGCGCGGCGCCAGGGGTTATTCCCGACGGTGGGAGGGATCATCGGATCTCACTGGACAGCTACCGCCCGCCTCAAGCTGGGCAGCCCCCAGCCAATAAGGTGTTGTCCCGCCACAGCTTGCTTTCCTCATTGGGTGCATGGGGATGAGGAGAAATCCGAACAGCAGGCTGAGAACCTTTGCACCAGGCAAGACAAAAAAACAAAAGAGACCAACTCTAAAACTGGGAACTTGGAACGTCCGCACTATGATGACAGGACTCGCTGCTAACCTCAAGGACATCAACGACACCAGGAAGACTGCCATCATCAATAATGAGCTGAAGAGACTGGGAGTGGATATCGCCACTCTCCAGAAAACACGGTTGGCTGACGCAGGCACACTGAGAGAGAAGGACTACACGTTCTACTGGCAGGGAAAGGGCAGTGACGAACACAGGAAACACGGAGTTGGCTTCACAGTGAAGAACACCTTGCTGAAGATGGTGGAATCGGGCAGCAATGGCTCTGCACGACTCCTCACCCTCAGCCTGAACACCACTCACGGCCCAGTCACCCTCGTCAGTGTGTATGCCCCAACACTGACAGCCACACCAGAGGTAAAAGACGAGTTCTACGAGAATCTCGCAACAACTGTCAGGATCATCCCCAACTCTGAACAACTCATTCTCCTTGGAGACTTCAATGCCAGAGTGGGTGCTGACCACGACTCCTGGCCCTCCTGTCTTGGACCATTTGGCGTGGGCAGAATGAACGACAACGGACAGCGGCTGCTCGAGTTCTGCACATATCACGATCTGTGCATCACAAACTTGTTCTTCAAGACCAAGCCCCAACACAAGGTTTCCTGGCGACATCCGCGCACAAAGCACTGGCACCAGCTGGACTTGATCCTGACTAGGCGCACCTCACTGAAGAACGTGCTAATCACCCGTTCGTTCCAGAGTGCAGATTGCGACACAGACCATTCATTGGTGTGTTGCAAGGTCAAGCTGCAGCTGAAGAAATTCCATCGTGCTAGACAGCCTGGAAAGGCACAGATTGACACCAGCAAAATGGCCCAACCAGAACTTGTTGAGCAGTTTGCCTCCACCTTTGAGAAGGAACTTGGTGTACCACAAGAAGGAGAATCTGCAAAGCAGAAGTGGGAAGAGCTGCGAAACACCATCCACCGCACAGCCTTGGCTACCTTTGGGAGGAAGACCTTGAAGTCACAGGACTGGTTTGATGCTAAGTTGACCGAGATGGCCCCCGTCATTGAAGCCAAGCGCTCAGCACTTGCTGAGTACAAGAAATACCCAAATAAGAAGAATCTCCAGATTCTCAGGGCTGCAAGAAGCAAAGTTCAGCAGACTGCTCGGTGCTGTGCCAATGAGTACTGGACTCAGCTCAGCCAAGACATTCAAACCGCTGCCATAACAAGGAACATCCGTGGTATGTACGATGGCATCAAGAAAGCACTTGGTCCGGCTCAGAGCAAGACCGCCCCCCTCAAATCCTCCACTGAGGAGATGATCACAGAAAAGAACAAGCAGATGGAGAGATGGGTGGAACGCTACTCCGACCTCTACTCCAGACAGAACACCGTGACACCGTCAGCCCTTGATGCCATCGACTGCCTGCCATCCATGGACAAACTTGACTCTGAGCCAACCATCGACGAACTCAGCAAGGCCATTGATAGCTTGGCCGCTGGCAAGGCACCCGGCAACGACGGCATACCCCCCGACCTGATCAAGCACTGCAAGACCGCCCTACTGCTGCCATTGCATGACGTCCTCTGCCAGTGGTGGAAGGAAGGTGCCGTACCACAGGACATGAGGGACGCCAAGATCATCACCCTCTACAAAAACAAAGGGGAGAGAAGCGACTGCAACAACTACAGGGGCATCTCCCTCCTCAGCATTGTTGGCAAAGTCTACGCACGAGTTGTTCTCGTTCGTCTACAGAAGCTTGCCGAACGTGTCTACCCCGAGTCTCAGTGTGGCTTCCGCGCTGAGCGATCGACGGTCGACATGATATTCTCCATCCGCCAACTCCAGGAGAAATGCAGAGAACAGAACATGCCCCTGTACGTCGCCTTCATCGACCTTACCAAAGCGTTCGATCTGGTCAGCAGAGAGGGCCTTTTCAAGATCCTGCCAAAGATAGGATGCCCACCAAAGTTGCAAAGCCTCATCGAATAGTTTCACACCAACATGCAGGGGATAGTGCAGCATGACGGCAACATCTCAGAGCCATTCAACATACGCAGCGGAGTGAAACAGGGCTGTGTACTTGTGCCAACCCTCTTTGGGATTTTCTTTGCTATGCTCCTGAGGCATGCCTTCAGCACAGCAACAGAGGGAATCTACCTGCACACAAGATCTGACAGCAGGCTTTTCAACCTCGCCCGCCTGAAAGCCAGAACCAAAGTATGCGAGGCTCTAATCAGAGACATGCTGTTCGCAGACGACGCTGCAGTCGCAACCCACACACAGCAGGAGCTTCAGACCCTGATGGACCGCTTCTCCCAGGCATGCAAGGACTTCGGGCTTACCATCAGCCTGAAGAAGACTAACGTCTTGGCGCAAGGCATGGAAGCACCACCAACCATCACCATCGACGACTACGAGCTGGAGGTCGTGAATCAGTTCACGTACCTGGGGTCCACGATCAGCAACAACCTCTCCCTTGATACAGAGATCGACAAGAGGATTGGAAAATCAGCCTTCACACTCGCTCGCCTCACCACATGAGTGTGGAAGAATCCCAAACTCTCTGTCAAGACGAAGTTGGCAGTGTACAACGCCTGCGTCATCAGCACACTGCTCTATGGGAGTGAGACGTGGACAACATACGCCCGGCAGGAAAAGAGACTGAACTCCTTCCACTTGCGCTGCATTCGCCACATCCTGGACATATCCTGGCAGGACAAAGTGGCCAACACAGAAGTTCTGTCCTGCGCCGGCCTTCCCTCCATGTTCACTGTACTCAGGCAGTGCAGGCTCTGCTGGCTAGGCCACGTTCACTGTATGGAGGATGGCAGAATCCCCAAAGACGTCCTCTACGGAGAACTGGCGACTGGCAGGAGAGACGTTGGCCGCCCACAGCTGCGCTTTAGAGACGTCTGCAAGAGAGACATGAAGACCCTGGAGATCAACACAGAGCGCTGGGAGGACCTTGCAACGGACCGCTCCAAATGGAGAGGCATCCTGACCAGACAGCTCAAGGCGGGTGAAGAGAGACTGACTGCTGCAGCAGATGAAAAAAGGACCCGCAGGAAGAACCGCCACAGACCCAGCAGCACGGAGACCACCCACAAGTGCGACCTGTGTGACAGGGACTGCCATTCGCGCATTGGCCTGCTCAGCCACAGGCGGTGCTGTTCCAGCAGAGTAGACGTTTAGGATTCTCTTCCATGGTCATCATAGACCGACGGAGGCCGACGACGATTTGCAGTGCAACTGATTCTGACAAAGTATGCTAAACTGATAGTTATATCTATCGGTTTCCCGTAGGGGTATGGTATTCTGATAAAGTATGGTAAAATGGCAGAACGCCGACTTCCAGAAAAGAAGAACCAACATCCAGGCGAAGTTTTGGAGGAGGTTATGACAATTATCTATGTGAGAGGTCCGACAGATATCGTTATAAATTTAAACATGACAGCGCTTAGGGGATTTCCATGGCTGTGATCCAGCTTGTTTGACTTCACAATGTCTGCATGGTGCACACAGTGTCTGTGGCCAGAGCAGCTTTGATACAGAGAGCAGCTAGGCCAAAAAAGGACCGTTCGCATTTTCTGCCGTTAACTGCGGTTAACCACGATCACAAAATTTGTCCCCGTTAACGGGGGCGAAGCATTAACGGTCGATTAACGCGATTATGCCAACACCACTAGTTCAGATCTATCAAAATTATTTTCATTACTTCTTTTGTTTTTGGTCCATTTGTATTTATTAAAACAACGAGGTGTCATGAAAGCAACCTTTGGCAGGCATGAATAAATGGACTCAGATGGCAGGCTGGACTACGGCCTTACTCGGTTTATTCACCACAAACACAAAATAAATGGCAGGTCGAGGGCTGAACACAAAGTGAGCCGTGGAAGGCAAAACACACTTGCATATACTGGACTAGGATACAGACAGGGGTGATCGCCAGAGGGAAAATCACGGTTTGACGCCACAACGAGTAAAGACAGAGACAGACATATATATGGTAACGGACAATTGGGGAACACGCGGCAGTTGGGCTGACAATCAAGCGAAAACAGCAACACATGAGGAGAAGTGGCTACGGATGCGGAAAACACGAGGGACTGGGAACAATAGGTAAACAAGTACTAGGGATACACATGAGACCCTCACAGAAGACCGGAGGGGACACAGAGAACAACAACAACAGGGGCAACGGGGACGACATAACAGACTTAAGAACCAGGGACCACAAAGGACAATCACAGAGGATCCCGGGGGGAACACAGAAGGCAATACACAGATGATAATAATAATAATAATAATAATAATAATAATAATAATAATAATAATAATAATAATAATCACAGTGAGACCAAAAATAACACAAAGCGTGTGCCCAGATCATCAGAATCAGAAAAAGAATCAGAAAAAGATTTATTGCCAAGTACATTAACAGATCACTGATAACATACGAGAGAATTTGACTTGACACAGAAAATGAACCTGCATTTCCGTGCCGCGGCGAGCGCCTGAAACGCGCCCTATCATGACAGCCCCCTCCCCCCAAGGCGAATTCCAGACACCCTCAAAATGCAATTTCTCGTTGGCTCAGTGGTAAGAGTGAGAGGATTTCGATCATGGTGTCATGGGTTTGAATTTCAGCCTGGTATGTAGTTGTAGGTCTGCCTGCTGTGTGCAGAGAGACCATGTGAGTGTTAGTCTCCCTTGCCAGTGGGTAAGGGTGGCAGTGGGTATGTCCACCTTGACTGGGGGGGTCAATACGGACTTTGTGATTCGTGATCCCAGGCTGAAGTAGGCAATTCTGGCCTTGACCCAGAAAGTGGGTCATAGCAATACACTAAATAGTTTTTTTATTCCATCCACACTCTCACTTTAATTGTAGACTTACTGTTGGAGTCTGTAGATTAGGCATTAATGTGATTATTTTTAGGGGAATGAAGGAATGAATTAACAGGGTTTTACTTTTCACTGTAACTCCCCAGAGAGACGGGCGATGAGTCCACATCTGCCTGTGGCCTCGCGCCCCCAGGTTTCCAGCCAGGCCGAGGCAGCCCGCACTACACTCCTACGGTCAGAGTTCTCGAGCTGCGGGCACTCAGACTGCCACCTGGGCTGCCGGGAGTGGACTCACTTCATGGCAGGGGTCAGCAGTGGACGGGCCCCCCTCCTGCCCAGGAGGGACTGGGACAGAGATCCACAAATCTCTGCAGACCTCTGCACGAGACACTAGACCCTTGGTTGGCGAAAACAACAGGAGAGGGAACACGCCATCCCCCCATGGGCCAGAAGCGACTTTAGTGCCACCATTAATGATTCTTTTGTTTTATGAAAATTGATGAAAATTTACACAGGCATTCGGTTCCAAGGTTGTCATAGCCAGGAGCGGTACTGGGGTTAAGCTCCCAGTGCTCATAAAATGCTCCTTACGGCGTGCGTCTTGAAAAGCCTCTGACAACTAAGTCCAACTCCTAGCCTGCCCGTGTGGTTTAGTCTCTAAGCCCGGCGGAACTGCTTTTACTAATAGGAGAAGAGGCGAGGGTGGATCTCTGGCGCCTTAAAACCAGATGCTTCAGGTAGATGGTGGCTTGTCAACCTGGGAAGGTAGCCCATCTAGGGGAAGGTAAACCCTGATTTCAAACCTCCGCTGCCTTGCGGCACACCCGGTCACAGGAAAGGCTTCAGGAGTTAACCCTGAGGAAAAATCTGGAGTTGGAGCCCCTAAGGCAGTTTTCTGTTGTGCTCAACATCGTTCTGGCAGCTCCTGCGACGGCGCTGGTGCCAAACTATAGCAGCCCTGCAGTTACTTTGGATTCATCAGTGACGTGGATAGGGGGGACATGCTGCATGGGTAACATCTTGTCCTCCATATCTTCCTGCCCAGGCTTGAATCCTACCAACGCCCAACACTGGAAGGTAGAACACCGGTGCGCATCGGCCTGTTCAGCCACAGGCGGTGCTGTTCCAGCAGAGTAGACGTTTAGGATTCTCTTCCATGGTCATCATAGACCGACGGAGGCCGACGACGACACAGGCATTATCCTCTTTTCCTGAAGTTTCAAACCTGTTCATGTCTTTGTGTTGCATCTGTGCACACTACATTAAACCATTCAGCTGATTTTTCAGCTCAGCATTAACTATACCTTCCCCATTTGTTCTCTCTAAAATAACTAACTGGGCATCAATTGTGATTGATGTCTTCCTTATTACCAAGGAGCATCACTATTGCATGCATTTTTACTCACCTGCACGGGCTTTAGCTAGTGCAAAACCCATCTTAAACAAGCCGTCGTGATCAGCGTTCAGTTTAGATAGTGCACCTCTATTCATTAAAAGGATGGGCAGGAGCGCTTTGGATTGAATTATCCAAAGCACGCCTCTGAATAATTAGACCAGCTTTTTTGCAACATGCTCCCGGTGGAAAATTAATTTTATATACTGGTGTGATAAGGAAAGATAAGATAAGAGTCGGAATCTTGACATTTGTGCATCGATTCAGAATCATTCACATCTGCATTACAGTGCATCAGAAGAATGATTATTTCCCCCACCTCTACTTGGTATTGCAATTCTCTGTGCTACATTCAGTATAGATTTATGATGTTACTATGCCAAGATGTCAGTCTGTTTGCTGATCTGTGACCTGTATGGGGACGAGTGTGGGTGTAATATTAAAGTCCCCTGAGGAGAACCACAGTAGAAATAATGCATTTTTTTTTTAAAGACCTGCAATGTGAATACATAGGTGGTGTCTATTAATAGCGATTTCATTTTTAAAAACATGGTCACAGGATGATTGTAAACACTTGCTTGTTTCTGGGGTTGTGTAGGGTTTACATCCAGCACTAGCTTCCCTTTCGTCTTCACACCTCGCCTTTGTCTTACCTCCTCCCATCCCAGCTGCCTTCGTCTCCTGGTGCACCCCCCCAGCCAATCACTGAACCCCATGCAGTCACATGACTGACAACAGAGCAGGAAGATGGAGCGCAATGTGAACCATACACCGCCCAGACAGAGACAGTAGCAACGTAGCCATTGCAAGCCAACAATAATACACATAACAGACACACTCAGAGGCACGCACAGAAATATGAGCACACATTCAGGAAGCAGGTGTGTGGTGTTGAAGAAAGAAAACAACATTGTTTCAAGAGTAGACTTAAAGTATTTGGATAAGAGGAGAGAACGTCTGTGTTTGGCTTTGTTGAGAACGTCATCTGTGGTGTTTTGAGCCCAGAGGAAGAGTTTGTTTATGCTGTAAGTCATTAAGGTAAGGAAACTGCCTCTGTGCAAGTACATGTTTAGATTAATGAATAATACCAAAGGCTCATGATTCACAGAGTGTACTGGAATGTGACGGTGCAGTTTCGTATAGCCTTCTGGCATTTTAAGGATTTAGACCTCTTCCAGTTATGTGGGGAAATTTTTTTGTGTTTTATTGCACATAATTTTGTCACTTGGCATAAGGGGAATTTACAACAAAGTTGTTTTGAACTCTCATTTCAATTTAATAGCAGATGATTTTGCATAATACTAGCATTAATTTCTCTTTTTTTTCCTCTGAGGTTTTGAAGGGGTGTATAGATATTGACTATTCATCTTTGCCTGCCAACAACTGAACCACAAATCACTTTTATTTTTAATTCCTTTCTTTTCTGTCATTTTACAAGCTGATGAGTCACTTTCTTATTTTTCTTTCACCCATTTCCAGGTTGCTCTTCTTAGGTGCTCACAGATCTTTAGTTAACACGGAGCTCCATGGCTCTGCACTTGTTTCCCTCCTTTTATGTGTTAATATATTGTTTATTGTAATCCATAAGAATTCTGAAAATGCACCACCTTTTGTTCAGGTTCTGTATGAAGACGTACCACATTGCACTACTTACCACTGGATTTAATTCAGTTAATTTACGTAAATATATGCTTATCTATCATTTTTGACTTACTGTGGGTTATAGTGTGGATTTCTCTAAAGTATTCTGTCTATACCAAAGTGTAGTTCCCCTGTGTGAATTTGTTAGAATGAAAAAAGAAAGCTGCTATCCAACTTGCTTTGATATACAGTTGCTCTGACAGATTTTCCTCTTTTGAGCCAACACCAGTCATATTTTCAGTGCCCGTATTGACAGTCATTACTCATCCCTCAGTCCATGCGGGCCTTACACAATAAGCTCTTCTGTGCATAACTAATGATGACACAACAGACTGCTGACAAACACCTAATAGCCAGAAAGTCTTGCAGCTTAAGTCTTCTGGGGGGGAAACAATATTTCAAGCACAGGTCTTTCAGTGACTTGGTACTTTGAAATATTAGTTAAGTTACCTTACATTGGATGTGTAACAAACTCTCCATATAGCTTTACATTCCATTTTTAGACTTTATCATTACTAAACACAAACTAGTTCCACAAGGTGGAAGTTGCGATTGGTCCCTTAAGTCTTGAGATCTTGTCCTGGCAGCCTGAGACAGAGGTCACTTTTACATCCTGAACCTCAAGCCTCACCTTCAGAAAGCAGTGGTCCAATTAGTAAAACTGAGAGGAACCCAGGAGAGTATCTGTTAGGGGTGGGGGGAAAAAATTGATTCAGTGATGAATCATGATACTTGGCACTTGTGACAATGCATTGATCCATGCATCGATCCACGGATCAATCTTTTATTTCAAAAAATGCACACTCAGACATATACTTTTGGGTTATCAGTTAATTAATGGAGTTTTCAGTGCACTAGATGGTGCAAAGTCATCGCAGCAAAGGTGTCTCACAAGATTTAACCTCAGTCCATGTTTACAAGATGGCAGAGGCAGCAGCAACACCAGGAAAAAAACTGAGAAATGCACCACCAAAGTTTAAGTCAAATGTCTGGACTTCTTTGGGATTTTATAACAAAGATGGAACAGACAACCTGCATATGACCCATTCGGTTTGCAAGGAGTGTTACACGAAAGTAAAATACTGTGGGAATATTACAAAGACGAGGAACCACCTCTCTTGGCATCATCCCAGGGCAGCAGCGTTAGCAGATGACAGTGAAGCTAAATCAGTGCCGGGTGAAAATCAACCAACCCTGGAAACGTATAGCTTGTTAAAGCTACCTCCAAATTTTGAGCAAGCCAAGAAGATAAAGCAGTCAATCACCTACTTCATACGCAAAGACCTGCATCCATATAGTGTTGTGGAAAATGAGGGTTTTTGTCACAAGATTAAAACAGTGGAGTCCAGTTATGTTATTTCATCTCGTCATTACTTCACTGATTATTATTTATTTTAAGACTATATTTTATTATCAGTTGAACATTTATTTTAAGAGCATTTATTTTTTCATCCACCACCATCAGTGTGAGAATGTGTGCAGGAATGGGTGAATAGCAGGATCTGTAAAGTGCTTTGGTCATCCAGAGAGGAGTAAAAAAAGCACTATATAAGTGAACACCATTTACCATTTAATTTAAAAATAATTTACTGTGATAGGATCGAATCGTGCTCCAAGTATCGCGATACGAATCGAATTGCGAGATCCCTTGTGATTCCCACCCCAAGTATCTGTGATTGTGTGTTTTCTTTCTACCTTGTGAGGCTGCTATCCATTATTTTATTAGACATTTGTGATATACAGTATTTTGCTGTATGATTTTAAAAAAAGGGAGATTAATACATATATTCAAATGTTTACATTTTACAGCCAAATATTTGGTTCCATTCTACAGTATGCCTATTCTTTTCTCTGACTTGGAGTCAGAGGTTGCATTAAATGAATGTTGTGTCATTGACAGTTTTTCTTTAGCATCGACAGAAAAATCTGAAGGCTGTCTATCATTTTTTTTTTCAGATTACACTGAGGGTTGTCTACTGTAACATTTACTTGTGATTTTCACCTGTTCATTTTATAGCATATATTAAATAGCCATTATCTAGCATTGTCCCACCTTTAATTTTAGTGTGTTTAAATCTTTATGACCATTCACTTTTCTGTTCTTGTGTATAGCTACACATACTCTCCACTTAACCACAACCGTGAAAATCTCAACACAATTGAGTGTGAAATCTTTCTTTTAACATCCAAACAGTTGTGATGTTGTTTATAAGAGGTGAAAAAAGAGGGGCTGATGCAGTGGAGAATGAGGTACTGCAATGCACGGCTGCCAGTGTATCCTTGCGTCTCTGTGTCCTGACAATGTCTTATGTAGAAATTAAAATACTAGGTTATGACAGAATTTTTATAACTCTGTCAAAAATAAGAGATGACGAGAAAGTCTAGGGCACCCTCTGCTTGGAGTAAAAGAATTTATTTTTCAATGTGACAGTTAAATTTACAGCGGGTCATACCGCAACAATAAAAAGTTTCATTATCAGAGTTTCTAAATGTAGTTTTAACCTTTATTCATCTCTCTGTTTGTTAGGTTGCATGACACGGTGCTGCTGGGGAATCACCACATGGAGCATGATGGCTTTTCAGACAAATCGGAGCGCGATGCTCATGATGATTGGGACACAACAGTCAACGAGAATGGGGGGAGGCTCACTGAGGAGAGTGATGTGGACCAATCAGATGAGCTGACTCTTTGGCCACGGGCCACACCCTATATAGAGCAGAACACAGAGGAGATGGCTGAGGTCAGGCACTCGGTTAACATTTGCTGTATACTGTACATAGGAGAGTATTACCCTTTTATTTGAGTAAAGGTCATTACCATTCTCAGAATTCAGGTTTAAATGTTGTGCTGTTTATAATGAAAATTGATATCCTGATTTCTGTGATTGACATACTTATCTGAAATCATTATGTAAAAATTTTCTGTTCTTGTATCTGTTTGTTTAGGCTGGAGAAGCTTCCCAGGTGGAGACTGTATCAGAGGAGAACAAGGGTCTGATCTGGAGCCTGCTGAAGCAGCTGCGGCCAGGCATGGACCTATCCAAGGTGGTGCTGCCAACCTTCATCCTGGAGCCACGCTCCTTCCTGGACAAGCTGTCTGACTACTACTACCATGCTGATTTGCTTTCACAGTCCGTACCTTTTAGTTACTTTACTCAGCATCCATAAGAGGGTCGGTATTTTTCTGTTATTCCAAGTAATACATTTACTTTCCTGCTCGATCCCCACAGAGCTGCACTGGAAGAGAGTGCTTATGGTCGGATCAAACGGGTGTTAAGATGGTACTTGTCAGGATTTTATAAGAAGCCCAAGGTAAGATTTGCACACTTTGCTGTTTTCATTGAGTGGTGTGAGAACTTTTTATAACTTACTTTTTGATCGTGCTTTATTTTTTAAAAATAAAATCTAAAAAATAACTACCAAGGATTCTATTATTTGCTGATTATTGAAGACTCCTACCAAATACCAGCTGTGTTATTGTACCATTTCTCCATCACATACTTGAACTGAAAATATCAACTTCCCATGCTTTCTTTCTGTCACCTTCATATTGGTACAAGATCATCTGACGTCAGCATTTTCAGTCTAGGCTGACCACTTTCTAACATGACATTCAGTAACAATTTATGTCTTGGCAGCTTGACAATGTTTCCTTCCAGGGTCTGTTTCTGCAGTAAAAATGTCGACAGGCATTTCTCACTTATTTCCTGAAGTTATAAATTTATTTTCCCTGTGGCAGCAGATCCTCCACGGAAGAGACACCTTTATACCTTTCGATTAATCAGAGCTCACCTACCATGTGACTGCCTTTAGGTAGACTTACTAAAAGATTTTTGATAATATAACTAAAGTATGGCTAAAAATTTGGTTGTTACATGATATTATGTACTGATTACATAAAAAGTAATTATAATAATACAGCAGTGCCTGCTGTAGTTATATTTAGCTTCAGTACCGTGATTCATGATAGTTATTATCTGGAACTAAATGTAATTTTAACAAAAAATTGAGATCTTTTTGGTGATATGTATTATAATTTACCCAATTTTCTTTATTATTGCTTTACTATTAAAAATCTGCTGTCTTGTTCAGTTTTGACAAAATATAAAAATTGAACTGGATCAACATTCGATTTGACCATAGATTGTATAAAAGGCATGGATGCAGCTGCTGTCCATTTATGTATTGGTTAATAAGGTCCCAGCAGAGAATTTGGCTATCCTCATCTTTTTAGTTTTAAACTGAATATAATAATGAAGCTATAGAAACTAGGGCTGGGCAGTTTGACCTTAAATCAGCACCACAGTTAATTAACTCTGTTTTTTTTTCCCCTCTGTTATTTTTTGCCCCACTCTTCTTCTTACTGACAAAGCTTGTAATTAAAGTAGAACTGAACTGAACGGCATTGAACGGCACTGGGTGATAGTACATACAATTATAAAGATAATTTATCATTGGCACCCCCTCCACAAATCCCGGAATCTTGGAGAAAATCGCGATTTAGAATTTCCCGCCCTGAAAAATCAGACAAATCCGCCGAAGCGCAGCCGGAGTTCCGCGTGACGTCACAAGTGTGACCCAGTCCTCATGTTTACCATTGCGAGCACGTCGACACTGGTTGTTTTTGGTGCATTTTGTCGTGATAGTCGACTACAAAACACTTCCAACACCTGGGAAGATCTGTTCAGTGGCCAAGGAAAGCTGTCATGGCGACGAAAGAAAAGAAAGGGGGAGGAAAAGTGACCGGGAAGCGATGCGTTTCTAGATATACAGTGATCCATCACTTATCGCGTTTAATGGGGACCAGAACCGACCGCGAAAAGTGAAAAACCGCGAAGTAGCGTCACCCCCCCCCCCCCCAAGGGCGTCACAAGCACTATTTTGCACAAAAAGGCACAAGAGAACAGCGAAAAGTGCCACTAAGCAACACGAGCGATAAAGAACAATGAATGCGGTCTTCCTTCGCTGGGTAAAACGTCTCGGCCAATCAGCTTGCGAGGTAAAACGTCTCGGCCAATCAGCTTGCGAGATTCCCGAGCGGTGAAGAGGTGGGCGGAGAGGAGTGGAGCGGTGGTCAGAGAGGTAGATTTTGAGCTGTGCGGGCTCTCCGTGTTGATACCTGATGTTCGAATGAGAAGGCAGGGAGACTACATTAGAACATCAGGTATCAACACGGAGAGCCCGCTCTCCCCGGCTCCCCAGCCCGCTCGGGAATCTCTCAAGCTGATTGGCCGAGACGTTTTACCTCGCAAGCTGATTGGCCGAAACGTTTTATCTCGCAAGCTGATTGGCGGAGACGTTTTACCCAGCTTCGCTCCCTGCTGAGCGCCTATACCCAGCAAAGGAAGACCGCATTAAACGCGATAAGTGAGGGATAACTGTAATAAGTTGGAAAAATTCTGATGTTTTTTTTCCCCTTTCTTTTTTATTGTTAATTTTCCTTATCCTGACACCCCAAACATGCCAAAGTAAAGACTCACCATTCTGTATTCAATAAGCGACTCTCCTCCCCATCACTGCTGCGGTCTGAGTCGGTGCTGGAATCCCCCAAAAATTCTGGCTCTAATCTGTACGGTTCGATGCCTCCCTCGCTCTCTTCCTGTTCACTTGACACTCCTGCATCCTCCTCTGTCTTGTCACCGATCCTGAATGCCTCTTCACTCTGAAAACTCTGGTGTTCTTGACTGCTGGAACTGCTATCATCTGCCATTGTTGTTTTGATAAGGGTCACACTCGTGACGTCGTCTGCACTACTTCCGGTTTGTTTGGCACTGCCAGCCAGAGGCAAAAGTTTATCGGCTTATAGCTTGGCCATCACACGGCCTAAAAATTTCTTTTATGTGTTGAAAAATACAATAGGTAATAAGGAATTAATCTGCTATTCTACTTTTTTGGCAAAAAGGTGAGTTCAGTTCTACTTTAAGTAATATTACACAAGAGTGTGATGTCATATCACTGCGGTGCAGCAATAAATGAGCATAATATAATAAAGGACAAGCTATTGTCACTGTGGTGGCTAATTAGCTTGTTAGCTCGTGTTGAAGGAGTCCTTTACACACCCATGACTGTCTTACCACCACAGTAGCCATGTTAACATGTGCAAAATTTCTTCAATCTGATTACAGTTCAGATCAGAACTTTACCGTTTACATGAAGAGTTCTTTTTCAAAAACTGATAAAGTCCAGTTGTGTTCAAAATAAGGAAAAAACACTTTTTCATCTGTAGGTTTATAGGTGTTAGTATTTCCAAATCAGCTTCTAAGACATGGTCACTTGAAATATGAGTATCTCAGACATAATAAAGCAAAAAATCAAATAACTCATTGTGATTTTTTGGGCAATTTATTAGTACTTTTTTTTTTTTTTTTTTTGCAAAAGCAGATAAGTCCCGAAAACCAGGCTAGTTTGTCTGGAACATACTTGAATGTCTATAAGCATCAATGTAGTATGACTGACACACTAATTTAGGCATATCCTCTCAGTAAAATGGTATAATATAGCTATAATAAAGCTATAATTCAAGATTCAAAGAATTTATTGTCAGTACCACTATACGTACAGGATATACAGGAGAATTGAAATGGCGTTTCTCTCTCTCTTCATTGGTGTGCACAGTATAAAAAGAAAAGGAATAAGGCTGGGAAAAAGAAACTCCTTCCCCATATAGTGTGCTATATAGTGAATGCGCAGCCAACGGAGCGAGTGAGAGAAGAGCTTCACATCATAACATAAACTACCTTAAGGTATTTATTATCTGCTTTTGTTAAAAAAAAAAAAAAAAACCATGAATTTGTAGTGTCTATAACATAGGACATATCGGCTTTTGAGACAAAATGATTTGAACTTCTATAAGTAGGTAATGTTAACAGTTGTTTGATGTAAAGAATGAAATTTTCATGGAAGTGGCATTTGTCGGTTTTTTCAAACAAACTCTTCACATCGACCCTGAAAAAGTTGATCCGATTATGACGTGCGTTTAAATGTGTCACACATTTGAATGGACTAAATCATTTTGACATGCGCAGAACTGTCTGACATTCTCAGGGATGGCAATTTTCCGCCGATCTGCGGATTTTTGCCGATTTATGATTTTAGCAAAAATTAATATGATTACAAAAGCGCTCGGCGCTTCCCTGAGTGACAGTCTCCCGCGATAACCCGGATGTTATGTACTCATGCTACTGCTGTAAATGGCCCTGCGATTGGATAGTTGGAAATGATTGGACCAAACAAATGGCTTGTTGTTGCTTTGTCAAAAAAAGTCATGGCTGCTGGAGCAAGTGGCTGGGGAGAGGGAAGTCTGGGCTTCTCTGCTTGAACTGCTGCCTCCGCGACCCGGACCTCCGGAAAAGCGGTAGAAGATGGAAGATGGATGGTAAGGTACCTTATTGTCACCGATTTTAGCGAAAATCAACACAATACATTAGCGCTCGGCGTTTTCCCGGGTGAGTTTCCCGTGATAAACCCGGATGTTATGTGTAAACAGCCCTGCGATTGGATAGTTGCAAATTTGGACCACTGAAATGGCTCGTTGTATGCTTTGTCATCGGTGTGTTGGCGTTGGAATTTTGAGCTTTCGGTAATATTTTCAGCGGAATTATGAAATTTTTATCGAAGGATCAGGAGTCATCAGTGGCAGAAATAGAAGTGTCAAAAAGTTCCGATGGAATTGGCTTGAGAGAAAAGTGACGGTAAAAGTGAAAATTGGCTCAAAGTTTGACGAGGTAACAGAAACACTCGGACAATTTTTGAAGAAACCAGACGTGGCAGGAAAAGCTTTTTGTGTGTATTGTAAAGAGCTGATTAACTATGGATCGCGTGGATGTGTGGCGCTGTCAGACCACGCATCAAAAGTGAAAAACCATGCCCACTACCTTGCCATTCGGCGGAGCAACTATTCTTTGGGATCAGTGTTTTTGAAACAATCTTCCACAGTAGATAAAGCAGTCAAAGATGCCACACACTGGGGGACTTTGGCATAGATAAAATTAACTGATTTTGATTTGATCAAGTGTTAAAGCATGTGATGGATAATGCTTGTTGGAATATTTTAGGAATGCTATCTTCTTGGAACATAAGTCAATATTATACAGTAATAAGTGGCATTCAGCTGTTTGTTTTATGTCATTTAAGCACAGTTCTGGTACTTAAAAATCATAAAAACCCAGGAGCTTCGGGGGGCTTTGCCCCCGACCCCACTGGGGGACTGCGACCCCCTGCTAAATTTTCAGATAATTTCCCCAACCCCAAATCACATCACTGGTTCGTGTTGGAATTCTGAGCTTTCGATATTGTTTTCAGCGGAATTATGAGATTTTTATCGAAGGATCAGGAGTCATCAGTGCTAGAAATAAACAAAAGTGTCAAAAATAAGTTCCGATGGAATTGGCTTGAGAGAAAAGTGACGGTAAAGGTGAAAATTGGCTCAAAGTTTGACGAGGTAACAGAAACACTCGGACAATTTCTGAAGAACCCAGAAAAGGAGATGAAGTTCAAAGTTCAGAGACTGACGCAGCTTGCTGCCAAAAGGAAGAAAGTTTCACATTAGAAGTGACTTGGTGACCAGTGTAAATATTGTAATAAACTCTTATAGAACTGTTAAATATGTTGGACTAGAGACAGTGAGACAACATTGAAGAAAAAGTAAGTTAACTTTTCATTAAATTTAATGATTTATCTAAGTCTAGTATTTCATTTTTTTTAATCATTTTTTTCAGTCTAAATTACTTCTGTTTTACTGAAAACCTCCCAGCTTCAGGGGGGCTGCGCCCCCCACCCCCCCGGCCCCCATAAGTCAATCGACCAAATTAGATTTCAGCTGAAATCAGAATTTCCTGTTGCCATCCCTGCATTCTGGAAATAATAGTAGAAGAATCAACTTCCGACGTAAACAAACCCCACTTCATGTCTTTCTCTTTTTCAAATGGACCCGTATTGTGTTATTCAGACTGTACTTTTGCTTCTGCTGGTCTCCGTAATGAAGCTACAAGCCCAGCAGTACATACGTCTGCATATGACGAACAGAGGGAGACAGCAGAACGATACAGACCAGTTCTGTTTTACTCCCGCCATGTGTTCCGCTAGCTGCTGTAAAGGTGGAAATACATCATGTCAACGTGTGGCTGACGTACAGACATGTGCAGTAAATATATTTTCTACCCAAACTTCGGAATAAGTGTTTATATACACACCAATCGGCTTAACAATTGGCATAACCCACCCGTCTCAATCAGAAGGAAACTTTGATCCGATGGCGTGTGCTTGTGTCAGAATCTTCAGATTGGCATATTTACATTAAGTATTTTTATTTCGATCAGGCTTTTAATCTGGTTACTTGTGTCCATGTAAACATGGCTAGTGATTATGAGTCTCTTATCGGGTTATTAAATACAGCCTTAGCTTGTCCATTCCCTCTGTAAAACAACTGAGATGACACGGATAGCCGTGAGAGGCTAACAGCGACTTAGCTTCTGCTCCTGTTAGTATTTGTATCCATGCTCTTCTGTCACGTTTTCTTGGCATCTTTTGATGAAATAAAGAGTCAGTCATCACACACTATGTAGATAGAGACTGCATTTGTTTTCATTACAGGCCATCTTTAATTGATCCACCTGTGTTCTGCTGCATCTGAACAGCGGTGACTGCGTTGCTTCTAGAATTACATGCCCACACCTGTAACTCTGCGGGCACATCTTAAAGGGACAGTACATAAAAAGCTCTCTCATACACACACACAACAGGGAGAGGGGGAAAAATTAAAAATCCTACATGACCAAGATTACATTGGTTCAACACCCCAAACGTCGGCTCCAGTTTTAGTTCAGTTAATCGCCCAGCTCTAATAGAAACTGTTAATCACAAACAGCTGCAAATCCAAAATTCTTCAAGTTTTGAGCTTGCTGGATGCCAAAGGGGACAAAATTAGCAGTTTTATTGCAGATCTGTCCTGGAAGCTTTGTCCATCTTTTATATACAGGCTATGGATTTAACAGAGGAAGTTATTGTTTATTTATTTAGACTTAAGTTGTTTGTAATGTTTGTGTTTGCATTTAACAGGGTCTGAAAAAGCCTTACAACCCAATCCTGGGGGAGACGTTTCGCTGCTGCTGGCTTCATCCTCAGACCAATAGCTGCACTTTCTACATCGCTGAGCAGGTTAGACCATATTCATTACTAAAGGCATACAGAAGCACTGCATGTTTTAGCTGTAGCTGTAAAATTAATAAGTGCTACAGGGTATTTTACACTTTTTCTCTCTCACTCTACTACTCAAACATCTCTCCATTTCTTCTACCAGGTGTCCCACCATCCTCCCATCTCTGCTTTTTATATCTGCAACAGAAAGGATGGCTTTTCAATCAGTGGAAGCATCCTGGCCAAGTCTAAATTTTATGGTATACATTATACATGCATATAATAGTTTAATGCTTGGTCCATATTATGTACAAATATATACAACAAAATATAAACCTCAAACCTCAGTTAAAGATTTGAAGGAGTATTGATCATCATGAAGTTTTCTTCTACTGTTGTAGGTAACTCTCTCTCAGCCATTCTTGATGGCAAAGCGAAGCTGCTGTTCCTGAGCAGGGATGAGGAGTATGTCATTACCATGCCATACGCTCACTGCAAAGGTAAGAGGACTACACTAAATACTGAGGACCACTGCTGCTGAATGACCTGCATTTGTCCTTTGATCATTTTTGCAAAATCTGCATTGTGTCCTTTAACAAATGCATGCAATGGATTTAGAATCCATTATCATGCAGATGTCTCTTTGTTGATGCCTTTGGGTTACCAACAGTCTGATTTTGGTATTTATAGTCCCATGAAATCTTTTTGAAACATTCTGTGACCTAATTACATGGTTACAAAAGTATATGCTTTTTCTTTTTCATGTGTATTTGCAAGTATGTAATTAAATAGTACAGTTTGTGACAAATTATTCTGCTTTTTCCAGTCAGTACTAGCTGTTATTGGCCAAGCTCTTCATTGTCGCACTTTCCTAAAAGTAAATTAGCATACTCAACACAGGAAGGTAATATACAAAGTAATATACAATGGGCCTCATGCAAGAACCGTTAGTACTAAGAGATTTGTTCGTAAACGTGACGTACGATCAATTTATATGAACTTGTGAGATTCATCAGTCTGTTAGTATCTTGAAGTTTAGTACAGGTACTAACAAAATTTGCAAGTGTTACAGACCAGTTGTAAGAGTTTTGTGTAAATAGTTTGCTGTTATTCTAACCTTAGTTTTGGCTCCATATTTTGTCTAAATCAAGTATAAGAGGGTAAACCCTATAAACTTAATAATTAGCTGGCAAGATTTTACGCTTTGATTCAAGTTTTAATTAAAAACCAGTGCATGCCCATAGAAAGCAAGTATTCCTGTCTGAAATAGGTAGGCCAGTCAGGCTTTACAGACCCAAATGTAGGCTGCGTTTGAAAGTGTAATACAGAGGTGTGAGCAATCATACACATATTGCTCACATATAGAGCAATTGCTCTATATGTGAGCAATCACATGTTAGACTTTGACAAATATGAAAGGGACTGAACTCAGAATCAGAATCAGCTTTATTGGCCAAGTATGCACAACACATACAAGGAATTTGACTTTGGCTAAAAACTTGCTCTCGTTGTTCAGGTGAAGGATTTAAATAAGGATTCAATGACAACCAGAGTATGTACAGTAAATTACAGTCTGTCCACGTTTCTATAAAAGGATGCAAATATATACAGGAATATATGCTTGCTTGTTTTTTGTTTTTTTTTTGTTTTTTGTTTTTTGTTTTTTTTTTGTTGCTCTGAGTGTTGCTATCCCTGTGCTGTTGCAATCCTGGAATTTCCCCGTTGTGGGACTAATAAAGGCTTATCTTATCTTATATGCAGTTATTTACTCGGACTAACCACACTTTGCAGAAATATATGAAAAAAATATACAATCACACAGTATTTCAATGTGGACTCAGATTCAGTGATATAATGTGAATGAAGTAAAAAGCAGTGTGAGAGTTATGTGCAATGTAATAATGGATGAAAAGTCATGAGTACAGCAACAGGTAGGACTAGGTGAATGTTAGGAGTTCATCAGAGTGATGGCTTGAGGAAAGAAACTGTTCCTGTGACGGGTGGTTTTGACCTTCAGTGATCTGTAACGACGACCAGAAGATAGAAGTTCAAACAGTTTGTGGCCGGGGTGTGATGGGTCAGCACAGATGTTTCCCGCCCGTTTCCTGGTTATGGACCGATATAAGTTCTACTGAACTGAGATTTATTTGATTGTGTGAATGTTATTTACAGAAATATTGAAAACAAATGGGACATCCAATATTAGCAACTGTTTAAGAACTGCTTGTTTATTTTTTTGTCATATTGAGGCGGCATGAAAATAAAGCGGTATTGGTGTTGAGTTTTAAGTAGAGTTTATTGAATCATACCGCCTTCATAGGATCCCCGCTCCGGTGCATAGTGTGAACAGACCGGAGCGGGATCCTCCGGCTCTCAGAGAAGAGGAGACACACGGTGTGTGTCCAGCAGTAGCAGTTGCAGAATCAGAATGAGAGAGTGTTTGAGTTACAGAGTTGCAGCATATATACCCAACTACAACAATACATCAAAGAGCATTCCCCAGCAGTTGGTATGATTAAAGAGATTGCAGAACAGGCATGAGACATTTGCATTTGAGAGACATACATCACAATAGGCAGATTTGCTAGACTCTGCTCCAGCTGCAGAACAAAGAGGTTACAAGGCACATCTACATATCGATCTCAGTCTCTAGGTCACAGTAAGGACAGGACCCATGAACACAATGCATGAAAGGTGACATTAACATCACAGTAGAGAGCCAGAAGAAGCGGGGCTGCCTGTAGACATTAATACACACATTTCACTGTTCTGTTAATTGCTCTAGCCGAGCGCTGTGTCTGTCCAGTCTGTTTGTGGGGGTTTACACCAAACCACCACAATATCACTTATTTGTGTGATCTTTTATGACTTATACTCATAAGTGTTGTATGTTGCACCTTAGGGACTGGGAGTTGTTCAGTCGTCATTATAATTGTTTTTGTTTATATGTGTAGTTTATAGTCTATCGTCAGTAAACTCACGCAGTGCTATAACGGGACATGTTTACAAATATTTGAGACCCATTCTAAAGCATCCTTTTATATTTTAGCAATATTCTTAAGTACAAAACACCCAACATTATTATACACAGCAGAATGACCCGTTTGGCTGCAACCGTTTCATCAGTGTTGGCCATTTGTCTGTAAATATTTAAATAAAAATGATTTATTTTGTTATTTGGGCATTTTTGTGTCTTGTTTGGTCACGGTCATTTTTTAGTCAAAGTGTGCATACGTATGTGTCCACATATGATATTGGGCAGCACAGTGGTGCAGTGGGTAGCACTATTGCCTCGCAACTAGAAGGTTCCAGGTTCGAATCCCCATGCTGGCAGGGGTGGGAACCTTTCTGTATGGAGTTTGCATGTTCTCCCTGTGCTGTGTGGGTTTACTCCGGGGGCTCCGGTTTCCTCCCACAATCCAAAGACATGCATGTTAGGTTAACTGGTGACTCTAAATTGTCCCTAGAGATCTGTCTCCTATAGGCCATTAGAACAGAGGGTTTGTGTACCTACTAGTTAAGTGCTTTGAGTGGTCTTTGCGACTAGAAAAACGCTATATAAGAACATGTCCTTATCCCCTTTTCCCTTATATGCAATTGATCTGGCCATTCCGCTCCACAATCATGGCGGTATTATTATTAAGTTTTTAATTTTTAGATACTTGTGTGGGAGGGGGGTCTCGTGGTCCTGCAAAGGACAGTGGTATCATATGGGTGAAGCAGCAGTCAGGACTCCCATCTACCACTGAGCGGGCAGGCTGGTTGTGCCTCCCCGCGAAGGATCGTGGTCAGCCCGGTTGGTACACCGGTGTTGGAGAAGCAGCAGCTGAACTGGCAGATCACAGTCCTTTAAAGGGAGCCAAGCCCAGCCTGCCCGGTTAATGGGAGTCTCGGCTGCTGGTTCACCCATGTGCCACCGCTGTCATTTGTGGCACCACGATCCCCGCCAGCATCCCACCCCCAGCACACCTGCTGTTCTTCATATATGTCGAATTATCCTTTAGACCTACGCAATCACTGTAACTTTATAGTATAATTTTTTAAGCATTAAATTTTCAGTATTATCTTTTTCTAGTCAAATTTATCAATTTTCACATCCTTTCATGGAGCGCTGTGGTTACTGATGCCCTGATGCCGCGCATTATCCAATCAGTACGGAGCCAATCTAAAACCTCGCCCACTCTTTTGTTTCTTCTGTGTTATGCTATAAAGAGTCCGGGCAGGTCTGGGCGCTGACTTTTTTGTTCCGGCCAAATTAATGACATTATTAATAATATTTAATAAACAGAATCTTGACATTTGTGCATCCAGTCAGAATCGTTCACGTCTGCATTGAGATGCATCGGAAAAATGATTATTTCTCCCACCCCTAACTCTGATATGACAGACAGCCAAAATTAGAGATGGATGAAAGGTGCAGTATATCCCAGTTTGGGATCAATAAAGTACATCTATCTGTCTGTCTATCTGGGCATCTCTCAGTGTTTATTTTCACAGTGTTCTTTCAGACCTTGTAAATTACTGATTGTAATGTCATTTTTAATATCTCATCAAAGAATTTGGTCACTGTGAGCGCATCTAAATATTGGATTAATGACGACTTGCACAAAAAGTAAATAAAAAAGGGAAAGTATTATCCTATATGTGGACCTTAGAGTGGAATTTTTAGCTTTATATAACTAAGACCTGGTGGGTGTGGAAGCGCCATGTTAGGCAGCATGCCACCATCAGTGTGTGAATGGGTGGATAGCAGGATCTGTAAAGCGCTTTGGTCATCAAGAGAATAAAAGCGCTATATAAGTGAATGCCATTTACCATTTAAAGTGCTGATAATCTGATACTGACATGCTGTGTCTCTCATAGGTATCCTGTATGGCACCATGACACTAGAGCTGGGAGGAAAAGTTACCATCGAATGTGAGAAAACAAAATGTTGTGCAGAGCTGGAGTTCAAATTGAAGGTGTGTTTTTAATCAGTATTTTAATAATGCTTTTGAAGTTAAAGTTGACTGTTTTTAAAGAAATATTTCTCTTTAACATTTTTGGCAAAACTACAGTTTCAGTAAAGCTGTTTTGGTGCTTTTCAGCCCTTTCTTGGAGGCTCCTGCTCAGTAAATCAGATCAGTGGGAAGATCTTAGTAGGAGAAGAGCTGCTGGCCACTGTTGACGGACACTGGGTAAGAGCTCTTTGTGCATGTGTTCCTGCCTGCTGCCCCAGTCTGTGACATGAATGCATCTTTAAGGGTTTCTCTCATATGCTGCTGTTTAGTATTCAGTATCTCTCTGTAGTAATTAGAAGCAGAATTGGTAATTATAGGTTTAGCAGCAGCAGGGAGACACACCAAGACACAAATTTAAATGACTCACAGTGGGCTGGAATGAGAAAGAGGGGAAACAAATTACAGATTAGATTAGTTTGGGTTTTTTCAGGGGGAGGCTGTAAATACTTTTCAAGGACTTTATTTTACTGGATGTATAACCTCCTGACTGGAATTACAAAGAACATAGAACAGGTAATCTTTTTTGGAGAATTGATTTTGTTGTCTAGCCTGAACATTTTACTCCTTTTTGTTGAAACCAGGACAGCATAGTGTTTATTAACGAGAAGCACTCAGGCCATCAGGAGATGTTGTGGAACCCAACTCCGGATGTCCGCAGCAGCCGCCTTAAGAGACAAGTGGTCCAGTTAGACCAGCAGGGGGAGTTTGAGAGTGAAAGGTAAACCATGTAGAACAGCTGTGAAAGCTTATAAAGTCAGTTTGCATTAAATGTTCCATAAGTTTATCCCATTTAATATGTTTTGACAGACTGTGGCAGCATGTGACCAGTGCCATCCTGGCTCGGGACCAACATCGGGCCACCCAGGAGAAGTTTGTGCTGGAGGAGGCTCAGCGTAGAGAGGCCAGGGAGAGAGGAGACAAGCCATGGGTTCCAAAACTGTTCCATCAGGACCCTGTCACTTTGGAGTGGACCTACAAGCACATGGAGTATGAATATACCAGCATGCCAACCAAACAGACCACAGAGATAGTATATTAGTGGCTTTCTTGTGTAAATTGCTTGCATAAGAATTACCTGTTTTGTAAAACCATAGTTTTGGCAATAGGTCACATTTCACACAGAAATGTCTCAGTCCTGGTTGAAGTAAGAACAGACCAAGTCCAAATTAGAAAGGTTTTTTTGCTTTGGTTTGTGAAGCCTCTCTGTGCCAAACATTTCCTGTGCTCCTATGGTTCATGATATACTGGAGTGGTGGCTTAGAGGTAGAGCATCCGTCCCACAACCAGGAGGTCTTGAGTTCAAGGCTGGGTCATACCAGAGGCCATATAAAAATGGTACTTTCCACGTTCTAGCTTGGTGCTCAGCATAATAGAACAGGGAAAGGAAAGTTAACTCACAGAGCTACCAGACGATTGCCCCCCCCCCCCATAGCTTTCACTGCTTACAGTAGCTGTGTGGCCTAGGGTCAGCGAAACAGAGATAGGCGCCACCCCATACACCACATGGTGTTCCACATGCTGTGGAAGGGATTAACTTAACTAACTTATGCCACACTACACCTGTGGCACAGGTGTAGTGTGGCCGACTACTGATTGGAGGGTCAAGGGTTTGATTCCCACTCTGTCTGCAGTCTGCATGTCGAAGTGTCCTTGAGCAAGACACTGAACCCCCAGTTGGTCCTGGTGGGCCAGGCCAGCGCTGGTGCATGGCAGCTCTGCCGCCATCAGTGTGTGAATGTGTGGATAGCATAATCTGTAAAGTGCTTTGGTCATTTAAAGATGAGAAAAAAAAAAGCTATATAAGTGAACGCCATTTACCATTTCATGATAACATAATAACGTGTCCAAAATGCTAACACATTCCTCCTGCCAGTGTACAAAAATTTGAAGATGGACAAGCTTTTTAAAAATTTATTTAACAGTTAACATGTATACACAACCCATTCATCAGTGTACACTTTTAGAAAAGATAATAAAACGGGTAACATTAAACAATAACAAAACATGCAGACAAAAAAAACAAAGACAACATGGCCGGGGGAGGCTTTCACATTAAGATATTAAGTATAGAACAAAAAGTGAAGGTCTTAATACCGTTCTTATTTTCCAAATCAGTTATGGTTTTAATGTATTGGTCCTCTGATGAAGGGAAGTTGAAGCCTTTGCAGCTTTCCAAACTGCATCTCGATAAAAGCAGGTGGTGAACTGCACGATGAGTCCTCCGGGCTTGGATGTGTCTTTCCTTGTTAGACAAGATAGATGAGCTGAAACTGCATCAAATGTCAGATGGTGATGCTTTTAAATAAATTAAAGCATGTCTGGGCCTGTAACAATAACGGCTAACACGATTAGGCTGCGTGTCCACCAAACACGTTTTTTCAGCTGTGGGTGACTATTTTCTATTTGTTCTCTATGTAGTCCAGCATCTACAGCGCTGAGCACCCTCCTCGCTGAAACACTCTTGGCAGTGGCCGCTTTTTGTCACTGTGCTCCGAGTTGAAAATATTTCAACTTTTCAGACTGCACCTGAGCTCGTCAATGTCGGACCTTTCTAAGCAACCAATCAGAATAAGGAAGGGTGGGACATAGGACGCCAGTACAGTCTGTAGTCACACTCCTGCTTTCCGTGTCATCATATTTTGCACCCAGAACTGCTACCAATGCTAGAATGTTTCCTGTCCACTGTTATTTAGAGACTGCTATTAAAAAATAAGTAGAAGTCTGACCATAGGAAAAGTGGAAGTGCTGAGCTTTGAGTGACAAGCTGTTGCTGCGATACAGGGCACAGACTTTTTTTTTCCAGAGCACAGCGCACAAACGCTGAAAAAAAGACATTCAGGGCGGTCAGGTGACAAAAAAAACATGTTTAGTGGACATGCAGCCTTAATCGTACGATATGAAAAAACAACCACAATAAGCTTTCTGGCCATGACAAGTCGCCATTTATGTTTGTGTGTTCCTTTACATAATATGCCAACAATTCAGGCGGTTGTGCTGCTTCTGTCGCTCTGCATGCTCCCCATGCGAGGCAGGGCTCATGCTCACACAGTGGGGACAGCAGTGAAAAGTGAAGTGGCGAGCTGAAGGGTCCACTCACAATATAAAGTTTGTCCAAAATGAGCCTAAAGTCTGCTGCTTTTTAAACAGCTTTTTAATGCAGTAAAGCCCTCAGTGTTTGCTTGATTGAAGAGGTTGGCTTCAACTCTGTCTCGGTTACTCATGTAACACTCAGGTTTACGCTAGGCTCATATGATCAGTGCAGCTGTTCTTACCGGCTGTATTAGAGCGCGCTACCGGGGCAAAAAACAACTCAAAATGGACTTCCGGTCTGGACGCCATGGCGACTGCAGCTTAACGCTGAAACTCTCAGACCCAATCCAAGAAAATACCTTGAAAATCAAACTTAACGGATTTTTGGAGGAGTGAAAATCAAAAGACAAAATCATCATGTCTAAAGGAAAACAGAAGAAACTGAAATTTTCCAGGCCAGGACACGTATCGGCCGGAGAATCTGAACTGGAAGATCTCCGTTCAGAAGACGAGGAACTGGTTGTAGCTAACAAAAAGGTTAGCCTGAAATCGCTATTTGAAGAGCTACGACGATTTCGCCGAGAGGTTACGGCCGAATTTCGGGAATTCAGAGACGAATTGAAAAGGACAAACAGCAGAGTGGACCAGGCCGAGAACCGAATCTTGGAAGCAGAGGAACGAATAAAAGTGCTCGAAGATTCTGTGCTGGACCTACGCAAAAGACAAGCATCTATAGAGGCTAAGCTAACCGACCAAGAAGGAAGACAGAGAAGAGACAATATAAGAATTCATGGTCTGATAGAAGGAGCCGAAAACGGTTTTAACTCGATGGCAGAATGCGTGGAATCTTTACTAAGAGAGAAATTGGATATTCCACAAACCACCGACTTGAAGATAGAAAAGGCACATCGTTCATTAGCCACTAGGCCAGCGGCGGAAGCGCCCCCATGTTCGGTGTTGGTAAGATTTTCCAATTTCAAAATAAAACAAGAGGTTGTAAGACTGGCTTGGCAGAAAAAAGGATTTATGCACCAGGAGAGAAAAGTCTTCGTGGAACACGATTACGCCCCGGAGGTCCTTAAAAAGCGCAGGGAATACAATGACGCCAAAAAGGTACTACGTGAGAAGAAACTGCGCTTTCAGACGCCATTTCCTGCGAAGTTAAGGGTCTTCTACGGCGAAGAAACATGTCTCTATAATTCGGCGGAAGAAGCAACAGCTGACATGGCGAGAAGAGGGCTCCCGGTAACGGTGTTTAAACCCCCAGCAGACCCGAGTGAGAAGATCAAAACGCAAACATGGACAACACAAAGACCTTCAAAATCCACGGGCCAGCAGCGGGAAACCCAGCGCCAGAGCGTCGCGGATAAATGTCCGTTTTCAGGTTGGAATAGCAACCTTTTTTTTTTTTTTTTTTTTTTTTGAGTCAATCTGCACATCCAACCCCCCCTCATACAAGGTAACAAACATTAAAGGAGATGCGTATTCAGCATGTGGTAAAACATTTCATGGAACAGTCATAATATTTGAAACAAATAAGTCTTTTTAATAAAAAAAAAAAAAAAAAAAAACTTGTTAAAATAGAAATGTGACAATAATCCACATGTTCTCCTCACACTAACAAATACTGTTTTTGCGTGAATGTTTGCTGTGATGGGGGGGTGGGAGGGTGCACACAATTTCACAGGGTATAGGCATAAAGGGAAAAAAAAAATCATTACTAATTCAGATTGGGTTCTGAAACTCACGTTAAAAGCATGGGACAACTTACAGGGGTAAGAGAGGGCCCTCAACACGTAACAGAGTTTGAGGAATTTCCCTCAGAGCCTACACTCCATCAAGGCTCTTCCAGGGTCTTTAAAAAGACCCCAGCTCAGGAAGTTCTTTTGACAGTTTTTTGTTTTAAAGTTTTATACACTATGTTCTTAATGTTTTTCTTGTTCTTAATGTTCTTTCAGTTTCTGAGTAGCACAAAAGACGGCCACCACACAGTTATACTAAACAAAACAACACAATGGAGAAACAGGGTGTAACCAAAATAATTTCATATAATGTAAAAGGAATCCTGAATCCAGTTAAAAGATCCAAGATTCTAGGCAAAATGAAAAAAGACAAAGCAGGAATAATATTTTTACAAGAAACCCACCTAACAGACGTGGAGCACACTAAACTCAGTAGACAAGGGTTTAAAATGATCTCTTCATCTTCATATAAGTCAGGGAGGAGGAGGGGAGTAGCGACATTGATATCTACCAAAATTACATTTGAAAAAAAATCAGAACACAAAGATAAAGAAGGGAGATACAGTTTGGTAACTGGGCGGCTACAGGGAGAAGATATCACCCTGCTGAATGTGTATGCTCCCCCAGGGGCTAACTGGAAATTTTATAAAAATGTATTTGACCTAATGATAACTAAAGCTCAAGGTTTAGTGATATGTGGTGGGGACTTCAATCTTAGACTGAATCCATACTGGGATGCTTCTGGTAATTCTCCACATCAAAATAACACCTAAAGCAGGAAGACTCGGATGCTACTAAAAGAAATGGGAATCTGTGATGTGTGGAGGGAACTCAACCCCAGTGTAAAAGACTATACATTTTACTCAACTCCACATTCATCTTACTCAAGGATTGACTATTTTTTTATGTTTAATAGAGACATTGGAAGAGTAGAAACATGTAAAATAGGACTGATGGATCTCTCTGACCACAGTCCGATCTACATGGACTTAAATATCCAAAAATACACAAATAATACATTTTCTTGGAGGTTAAATTCAAATGTCCTGAAAGGACCATTGAAAGATGAATTGGAATCAGATATTCTCAGATATTTGGAAGAAAACGATAATGGAGAAGTATCCCCTTTAATACTGTGGGATGCATGCAAAGCTGTAATAAGAGGAAAGATTATTGCAAAACTGGCAACCCAAAAGAAACTAAGACAAGAAAAACTATCCACATTAGAGTCAGAACTTAGGAACCTAGAAAAAGAACACAAAGGCAACAGTCATTCTACTGACTCGCTCAAGATTAAGGAAATTAAAAACCAAATAAATGAGATCTACACAATAGAAATCCAGAAGAAACTTACATTTCTGAAACAAAAATACTATGAAGCAGGCAGTAAATTGGCAAAATTGCTAGCCTATAAATTGAGGAAACAACAAACAGAAAGAGCAATCTACAAAATCAGAGACCCAGGATCAAAGGAAATAAAATTCAGAATTCAGGATATTCTTAAAAGCTTCGAGAATTACTATAAGAACTTATACTCCCACAAAAAACATAAAAACGCATCCAAGGCATTCCTAAACACATTAAACCTTCCCCAACTTACGGAGTCACAAAATAAAACACTACTGTCAGAAATACAACCTAAAGAATTGGAAAAAGCAATTATGAAACTTAAAGCTAACAAATCCCCAGGAGCAGATGGCTATACAGCAGAGTGGTACAAAACCTTTAAACAGCAACTATCTCCTCTCCTCCTGAAAACATTTAATTATGTCCTCCACACAGGGGAAATCCCCCCCTCCTGGAGAGAAGGGGTCATTGCAGTTATACCTAAACCTGAAAAGGATAAACTAGAGTGCTCCAACTACAGACCAATCAGTGTATTAAATCAGGACTATAAGCTTTTTACCATTATCCTTGCCAAAAGGTTAGAAAATATACTGACAGACCTAATTCATTTAGACCAAACAGGTTTTATAAGACGAAGACAGACACAAGACAACATTCGACGCACTTTACACATAATTCATCATATAAAAAAATATAACTTAAATGCAGTCATATTGGGATTAGATGCTGAAAAAGCATTCAATTCGGTTGATTGGTCTTTTCTATATAGAATCTTATCCAGTTTCAATTTTCATAACAACTTCATTAGAACTATACAGGCATTATATAAAAAACCAACAGCTAAAATAAGGATTAACGGTAATTTATCGTCATCTTTTGAACTGGAAAGAGGATGTCGTCAGGGCTGCCCCCTGTCTCCACTGCTCTTTGCAATCTTCATAGAACCTCTGAGCCAATGGATAAGACAAAATCAAAAAATTCAAGGTATTACACTTGGTCAAAAGGAACATAAAATAGCACTCTTTGCTGATGACATTTTAATATACCTAGGGCAGCCGGACACTTCTTTACCAGAACTAACCTCAGTTTTTTCAGAGTATGGAGATTTATCGGGGTACAAATTAAACATGCATAAAACCCAAATTTTAACATTCAACTATGACCCAAATCATTATTCACTAAGCAAACTCAAAACTAACTGGGAGTCGGAATCTATGAAATATCTGGGGGTCAATATCCCGAAACAACTCAACAAAATTATATCACTAAACTATGATCCACTGGTGACAAAAATAAAATCTGACCTAGCAAGATGGAATATGATACCATTCTTGGGTACTGCACAAAGAATTGAAGCAGTCAAAATGAATATACTTCCACGTCTTCTATACCTTTTCCAAACAATACCGGTAGAACCTCCCAAAAAAACATGGTAGGAGCTGGACAGAAGGATCTCAAGATTCATATGGCAGGGCAAGAGACCTAGAATCAGATATAGAACCCTACAGCTAAACAAAGACAAAGGTGGGCTCGCGCTGCCAAATATCAGGGACTACTTTAAAGCCGCACAAATTAAAACTTTAGTAGAGATATGTAACCCAGTCTACACTGCACAATGGAAGGAGATCGAATGCCAAATAACAAGTGACATCCCCCTACAGGCGATAATAGGGAACAATGCCTTACCTAAGCTTTTGAATAACACTAACCCGTGGATAGAGACCCCGCTAAAAATTTGGTTTAAGATAGTCAGAGAGAATCAAACTAAAGAGCCCTATCGACTTCTGCAATGGATTGCCTATGATCAAGACTTTACCCCCAATAAAACAGACACCAGATTTAAAAAGTGGAAGGAGAAAGGGCTGATAAAATATTACGATTTTTTTAAAGGGCAAATTTTAAGAAGTTTTGAAGATTTGAAAAAACAAGGTCTAATAAATCAAGACCTTTACAGGTTCTTCCAGCTTAGACATCACATAAACAATATACTTAAAAAGGAGGATTTGGAAAGGGCCCAGTCAGGTGTTCTGAAGGTCTTCTTAATGGCATATAAAGGGATCCCAGGGATCAGATACATTTCTAAAATATACCAAGGTCTTCAAGACTTAAAAGGAGACAACACATCATATATAAAAGAGAGATGGGAAAAAGAGGGGAATTTCACTTTACAACTGGAAATATGGGAAAAGCTAAATAAACAGCAATGGAAAAGTACCTCATCCCTGCAGTGGAGAGAATTTGGATGGAAAAACTTGGTAAGATTTTTCAGAACACCTGCACAAAACAAATTTACCCATAAGGGGTTGAACTGTTGGCGCTTGTGTGGTGAAAAGACTGCAAATCATTTTCATGTGTTTTGGTCATGCCCAGTTATCCACCAATATTGGACCAATGTACAGACAATATTGGGGAAAATATTCAAAATAACAGTTCCCTTTTCTTTTGTAACTTTGTATTTGGGTTTACTACCGGACTCACTGGAAAGACGAGGAGAAAAATACTTATTCAGTGTTTTAATATTGGCAAGTAAAAAAGCCCTAACTAAAAAATGGATGTTGAAGGACTGTCCTACACCTGAAGATTGGATTAACGTGATTCAAGACATTTACTCGATGGAAAAGTTGACATTCGCACTGAGACAGGACATGGGCATGGATGGGTTCATGAACTTTTGGCAACCCTGGATCGCATATGTGTCTTCCATTAGATCTAATCTTTGACAAATACCATTTCAATAATGGTTCCGCTCTTTGTTCCAACGCTACTCAGATGCTCTTTTACCTTTATTTACTTACTTTTTCTTTTTGTTTGTTTTTTGCTGGTTTGTTTTTGTTTGTTTTTATTTTATTCTCTTTAATTTCACTTTTTCTTTCACTTTAAAAAAAAAGGGGGTGTTGTAAGAATTATTCTTCCAATGTTGTCAGATATCAGAAAATAAGGGAACATGTGATGAAAATGTAAACAATGCATTGCTGTAATGACCTGTATATCCTTTACAAAAACTTAAATTAAAAAAAACAAACAAAAAAAAAAACAACTCAAAATATACAGTAAGGTCCATGAAGTTGAAATGTTCACCATGTAGTTCTCTACTGTGTCGTCTCTAAGACGTGCATATAACAAACGGTGCTTACCGATGACATAAAGCCACATGTCTCAGCCATCCATGGCAAACGTATGAACAGTAGTGGCTAAAGCGATTTTATTTATCATTTTGGTTTATTTGTTTTCAATAGGGTATTTAAAATATTTTCTCCACATTTTTATTCCGGTGTTTTAACATTGTTCATTCATTCATTCATCCATCTTCTACCGCTCAATCCTTTTTGGGTTGCGGGGGGGCTGGAGCCTATCCCAGCATCTTTGGGCAAGAGACGGGATACACCCTGGACAGATTCAGTCCATCACAGGGCCAACACAAATAAAAGTTAATGCTCTTTGAAAAGTTGTACATGGACTGTTATCATTATATAATAATAATAACTTTATTTGTATAACACTTTTCACAGACAAAAGTCACAAAGTGCTTTACATGAAATAAAACACAGAAACAAGGGGTTAAATGACAAAGAATCACAAATTAAAAAATAAAATTTGCAGTGATGAAATAAAACACAAGAATAGATTACAACAAATAAAGTAAAATAAAACAAATAAATACCTCCCCTTCTCCTACCTAAAGGCCTGTCTAAACAACAGGGTTTTAATTTGCTTCCTAAAAATAACCTCAGAGTCAGTCAAACGGACTGATGGGGGTAGAGAGTTCCACAACTTTGGTGCTACAGCTTGAAAAGCTCGATCACCCCAAGTTTTAAAATGATTCTGAGGCACCACTAATAAAAGCTGACCAGAGGGGCTGAGAGGAGGACTATGGCTGAATGAGGTCTGCAGTGTAGGGAGGTGTGAGACCATGCAAGGCTCTAAACGTTAACACCAGAATTTTAAACTGAACCCTAAAATTAACAGGGAGCCAATGAAGACTAGATAGAATGGGGGTGAGGTGAGATCTCTTGTTAACTTTAGTTAAAAACCTTGCAGCAGCATTTTGAACCATCTGCAGCTGATTTAAGGAGGTTTTGTTAAGAACAGTAAAAGTGATTTACAATAGTCTAAACAAGAAGAGATAAAAGCCTTAATAACTATTTCCAACTATCACTAGATCACTATATCCTGGACATAAAATGGTCTGCATGACAGACGCAGTTTGGAATCTACTTGTCTTGTCCCAGTTTTTAATAGAATTATTAAACAGAATATTTTTAAAGGAAATGCATTATTCTGCATGAGCCATTTAGTCATAGCATACATATACTGTGCAAGTTCTGATATCCTGGTTCAATTAACACACCCCTGGTAGAAACATATTCAGTATATAAAACAATATGCTTGGACTCGGAGATTTGGGTTAATATTTTTCTGCTGTCTGCTATACATCAAAGCTTACAAAGTTTCAGATGAATGGACAAAGATAATGTGTAAAAACATCTTGTACTTCTTTTGCAGCACGAGGCCATGGGACCCAGAGCATTGTCTCGTTCAGTTTGAGGAGGACGGTGTTATTCAGACTCAGGAGAAAAGCCAGAGACAACACAATGGACTTTCCTATAGCCACAGCTGGTCCAGCCAACAGAAGGTTAAACTTGACAACGTTATCATTATTCACAAGCACTTCAACAATATTTTGTTATATTATTAAAAGTTAAGCCTACATACACTTAGATAAACTGAATACAGGTATTTGGATTCTCTGAATTGACTGACAGAGAGGATTAGACCCTTTTTTCACCATGTTAATATTCACTGCAATGATGCGTTTGGATGTTAACATGTTGCATCTGCTCACTGTTGCTGTCAAATTTATGCAAAAAAAAACTCCCAACAATTTTTCTCTATCATCCTTGCAGGCAGAGGTAAATGGGAAGCACAGGAAGGCCAGCAGCCAGCCGTCCAGCTGCAGTCAAAATACGGAGAGCAGCAGCACCACGCCTGAACCCACTCATGAGTCCTCTGACAATGAAGGTGAGGTGTGACCACACAGAGACACGTATATACCCTAAAAGGGGATTAGACCCTGTTCCCCTGTTCCAAACCCCCTAAGACTCAAAATCCTACATTTGTGTAAGCATCACGTTCTCGTTTGTTGCCCAGGCTTTTCAAACCAGTGTGCCCGGTGCAGTAAAGAAACGAAGGACATCGCCCAGTTAGAATCCACCATCACATCTATACAAAAGACACAGCAGGATATTCAGAGGTGAAAAACAAAACACACATTTACAATTTAGTGAAGCGTATGTACTGGAAATACTGTTGTTGTTTCTTTTAAGAATGCAAGAATTAAAAGCTTACAAATCATTAATAGTAATGAATATTTATTTTCACATGGGTTGAATAAACATGCAGCATTTAGTTTGTATAGACACCATGTTACATTAGCTTCTCTGTTTTACATTGTATTAAACTTTTATTCCCATCAATAAGATTTCATCATAATGAAGCCTATGGCGTATTAAAACAATGACTAAAAAGCACAATGTTGAAAACAAGTTATCAGAGCTGTTCTTAAATAAAGGAGGGAGAGTTGGTGTCTGGAAAGGTCAAGACTGAATAAGCTGTTATCATAGGCTGTGTTTAAATAAGAAATAAGATGTGATTGATCAAATGTAGACCTGAATTCCACTAAAGTGCAGTGCTAAATGAAAGGAAGAAATGACTAAATGTGGTTTTCCTGTGTGGAGTTACAGTCCCCCTGACACCGCCTCTGGTTCCATTTGCAGTTGATTTAAAATTGATGAAGAAAAGAAGGGGTGTTATGTTTTAAAGTCCAGGATGACTTTAATGCGTGGCACAGGATGGCAACAGGTGTGGCTCTGTCTGATGTAGCCTTGATCCCCGGGAGTGAAGCTGCTAATTTCCATTGAGCAGATGTTTCCTAATATAAACCAGACATGGATGATAGTGGCAGTGACTTGGCTTACATAACATACTTGATATAATCATTTATATGTGATGTAAATTTTGATCTGAAGTCATAGGGGAATCAACTATGAACAAAAAATTTGTCATCTTTAAAGCCTGCTAAAATAAGTAGTGATCTAAAACTGGCAGAGCATTGTAGCGTATGGTTGACTCATAAAAACCACACTCAACACTGATTTAAGTGGCAGCAATTTTTTTATTTTACATACAGTGTAAATGTGCAGGTACATGTATATGAGAGCAGCAAGCTAGTCTGTTATATAGACTTTCACAGAGTAGCCAGCGAGTTAATGTGCAGGAAAATATGAATTTATTTGGCAACATTCCAGACCAGCTGTAGCACTGATGTGATGGAAACAAATTATAATCTGTCACATATTACTTTTAACTAATGGTGCTTGTAGAACTATTGTATAAAACCAAGATCAAAAAAGGTCATGTTGTTTTACTGGAAATTGCAGCCTCATCGCAGTAATCACAGTAACTAGTATAACAGCTTACATATTAGGTGGCCTTGCTTATACAGCACATGTAACTAAAAAAATACAAAGTCTGAGGACTCGGGGTATAAATCTTAGCTGCAGTTTTAAACACTGAACCTGTCCTTCTCTTTTGTAGGAACCTGTTGGCTCTGAGTCGTCAGCTGGCTCGTCAGAGGGCGGCAGATGACGGCGTGTCGCTAACAGGCCGTCACTGTCTCATCCTCTGTGTTTTGCTCCTCTCCCAGCTCCTCCTCAATTATGTCTTCACCTGAGGATGCTCCTCGGGGGAGGAGGGTTCCTCTGACACTGATCTGGTCTTAGAGCCGTCCAAAAAGCACAGACTCTAATCAACAGTTGGGGTCACAAACCTCAGATCAGTGCTTGGAGGGCAACTTCCTCCCCTTGTTTCGTCTGCCATGAGAGGAGCACAGACTTTACAGCAATAAACACAGCCACCGCCTGTCAGTCATCAGCAGAGAGAAACGGCACCCCCTAGCGCACTTCGGACAGGAGAACGAGCACGGCTAAAAAGATTTGAAATAAAAGATTAAATGTGTGCTGGAGAATGATTTAGCATAAAGAAATGACAGAGAGGATGTTTCACCATTCCTTAGTGTCTTTTTATATTGCCCTGCAATACTGTGTCACTTACGTGTGTGTGTGTGTGTGTGTGTGTGTGTGTGCGTACCTACAGTAGACTCCATGGGTGCAGGCCAGTCACCACTTGGACTTCTTCCCTTTCACTCCAGATTTTGGGCCTTAATGCTGAAGCCAAAAAACAAAACAAAAACATAAAATATAAAAACAGAGGGAAATCTATCAGTGCAATTGTGTTTTGTATCGTGTACTCTAATACTCTCTCATCTTTTATTGATGATGATCTTACCAAAACAGTATTTATAATCCGAAAGGACATAGAGTACTTGTTTACAGGGAGCATTACTTGTGTTTTTATTGACATGTTGGAAGAAATGCGACTGAGCAGACAGCCAGAGTGTCTTTGTATGTGTGTGCCTGTGAAGGTGTGACTGATAAGACCGTTAATGGTCAACACCCCAACACTAGTTACAGTAAACAAGGAGGGAAATATGAGAAATAAGTTAATAATCATAGTTCAGCCTAATAGGGGAGGTTTGTGTATGCCTGTACATTTTGGTCTTCACCATCTTCAAGTGACTATTTTAGATGTAAACACTTAGTAATGACTTTTATTTTAATAATATGTATATATTTGTCTGACAGTATGTTTCAATAAGAGGTTTCACAGTGTATTATGTGAATAACCTTGACTTTCCTGATCTAGATCTTCTTGGAGGACAGAGACCAGGGGTGACAATCACTCAACGGGGGGGGGCACTGTATGGGTCCTCTGTTTTTGTGTGTCTCTGTGTGTGTGTGTGTGTGTGAGAGAGAGAGAGAGAGAGATAGGGAGCGAGCACGTGTGCAAGAAAGCCATTACACTCACCCAAACTGATGCCAGGTTTGTGATGTAGACTTTCTGGATCGACAGCAGAGGAGAGAATGAATAGAGGGCACCAGGAGTATGTCAGCCCTGTGAATGCTTTTATCTACACCTTAACTTGTTTTTTTATTCTTATCATTATGGTTCTGTTTTTCTACTCTGCTGCCATGTTGTAGGAATTCTACATGCCAGATATTTTTTGTCATATGGAACAACATGATGATAACCAATGTTTTCATTCATACCTGTTGCGTACTGTAGCACTACAGTAAAATGATTTAACCCAGCCCACGCTTTGGCTCTCTATATTAGAAAGTGAAAAAACCTTTCTCCACTAGAGGGAGATGTTGATGTGGATATGCTTGGATCTGACTGAACTCCCTTTATACACAGTAATAATGAGTAAGACCAGAGACCATGTTAAGACCTCAATATTTATACCAATTTTTAAAACATGCTTTCGCAAGTGCAAAGAGATTGTCACAGAACTGAATCTGTTGGGTTTCTTCCATTATAAAATTACCAGAAAAGCTCAACTTTCCCTTGAACCGTGGATAACTTTTTTCCCGCACATGGATCTCCCTTTGTTTGCATTCAAGACAAGCCACCTGTTTTAAGTGGGTGTTTAAAAACATCTCACTATCCAGTTGGGAGACGAATGTAATTTTCAAAACCTCAGAATGACCTTGTGACTTCTGCACAAATTTGACTTCCATTACACTAATATGTAATAAAAGGAACATTTTTTTTTTATAATGCATCTTTCATTGTCATTCATCTTCCTCTTAACTGCTTAATCCTTTTCGGGTCACCGGGGAAGGGGGCTGGAGTCGATTCCAGCAGCTTTGGATCAGAGGCGGGGTACACATGTACACACATGACAAAATTGTTGGTACCCCTCTGTTAATGAAAGAAAAACCCACAATGGTCACAGAAATAACTTGAATCTGACAAAAGTGGTAATAAATAAAAATTCCATGAAAATTAACCAATGAAAATCAGACAGTGCTTTTGAATTGTGCTTCAACAGAATTATTTTAAAAAACAAACTCATGAAACAGGCCTGGACAAAAATGATGGTACCCTTAACTTAATGTTTTGTTGCACAACCTTTTGAGGCAATCACTGCAATCAAACGATTTCTGTAACTGTCAATGAGACTTCTGCACCTCTCAGCAGGTATTTTGGCCCACTCCTCATGAGCAAACTGCTCCAGTTGTCTCAGGTTTGAAGGGTGCCTTCTCCAGACGGCATGTTTCAGCTCCTTCCACAGATGTTCAATAGGATTTAGATCAGGGCTCATAGAAGGCCACTTTAGAATAGTCCAGTGTTTTGCTCTTAGCCATTCTTGGGTGTTTTTAGCTGTGTGTTTTGGGTCATTATCCTGTTGCAAGACCCATGACCTGCGACTGAGACCAAGCAGTCTGACACTGGCCAGCACGTTTCTCTCTAGAATACCTTGATATTCTTGAGATTTCATTGTACCCTGCACAGATGCAGCAAAGCAGTCCCAGAACATAACAGAACCTCCTCCATGTTTCACAGTAGGGACAGTGTTCTTTTCTTGGTATGCTTCAGTTTTGCATCTGTGAACATAGAGCTGATGTGCCTTGCCAAAAAGTTGCAGTTTTGTCTCGTCTGTCCATAGGACATTCTCCCAGAAGCTTTGTGGCTTGTCAACATGCAATTTGGCAAATTCCAGTCTGGCTTTTTTATGATTTGTTTTCAACAGTGGTGTCCTCCTTGGTCGTCTCCCATGAAGTCCACTTTGGCTCAGACAATGACGGATGGTGCAATCTGACACTGACGTACCTTGACCTTGGAGTTCACCATGAATGTGTTTAGAGGTTGTTCTGGGCTCTTTTGTTGCCATTCGTGTTATCCGTCTCCTCCTGCGGCCACATCCAGAGAGGTTGGCTACAGTCCCGTGGATCTTAAATTTATGAATAATATGTGCAACTGTAGTCACAGCAACATCAAGCTGCTTGGAGATGGTCTTATAGCCTTTACCTTTAACATGCTTGTCTATAATTTTCTTTCTAATCTCCTGAGACAACTCTCTCCTTTGCTTCCTCTGGTCCATGTTTAGTGTGGTACACACCATGTCACCAAACAGCACAGTGACTACTTGTCACCCTTTAAATAGGCCGACTGACTGATTACAAGTTTGTAGACACCTGTGATGTTAATTAGAGGACACATCTTGGTTGAACATGTCCCTATGGTCACATTATTTTCAATCTTTTCTAGGGGTACCATCATTTTTGTCCAGGCCTGTTTCATGAGTTTGTTTTTTAAAGTAATTCTGTTGAACCACAATTCAAAAGCATTGTCTGATTTTCATTGGTTAATTTTCATAGAATTTTTATTTATTACCACTTTTGTCAGATTCAAGTTATTTCTGTGACCGTTGTGGCTTTTTCTTTCATTAATTGAGGGGTACCAACAATTTTGTCCACGGCCGTACATGACTTATGAAAAGGACTTCATATTTAAATACAGCCCAGCTGCACCAAAAGTAGTATAAATAACATGCCTTTACAACTTTGTGAAATGTAGCGCATGTACATGTGACGTCTGAGTGGGAGACCCATCTAAACCTGCCATTTTCCCTAGTCCTAACCATTAGTGGAGTCTGTGCCACAACCTAACCTTAACCATCAGGAAAGTGCCTAATCTAACCTATGGTACATTTTTTTATGGGGTGGAAAGTCTTATTTGTAGTACTTATGGTAAGATTGGGTTGTTGACTGAGTGGAGATGTTACCAAAAAACTCAGGCTGTGGAAAAGGAAGCAAAGCAAAACAAGGTGAGAAGATCCACCTAGAGGAAAATGTTACTGCTCAAAGCTTGCTCTTTTAAAGCTCAGGAGACAAGTTTGAGATTCTCATTTCAGTCTCGCTTGTCTGTTTCATCTCAAATGTTTCTCCTAAAATTCAATAGGAGAAATAGGTGAGACATAAGAATTGGTGGGA
Organism: Pholidichthys leucotaenia; assembly: GCA_020510985.1. Classification (NCBI taxonomy): domain Eukaryota; kingdom Metazoa; phylum Chordata; class Actinopteri; order Cichliformes; family Pholidichthyidae; genus Pholidichthys; species Pholidichthys leucotaenia. The sequence continues at coordinate 138,564,180 of CM035840.1, read as the reverse complement.
GTTATACTTGAGACTTCAGGGAGATATTTTGCAAGTCTCGATTCAGTATTTTTAATAGTTTGTGTCGCGACTGGAAAAGCAAATGAGCAATGATGGAGCTACAGCACACTGGCTTGTGCTTCACCCTGTAGCTGGGTAACCAGCTTTCCTTCACCCATTCTGTTTTGCTGAGCACCAAGCTAGAAGGTAGGAAGTACCATTTTTATATGGTCTTTGGTATGACCCGGCCGGGGTTGAAACCCACAACCTCCTGGTTGTTGGGGCAGATGCTCTACCACTAGGCCACACCAGCAAAGTCCATAAGATATTAATTTGAGTCTCTATCGCCTTCATTTCTTTTATTTTTAGTTGGTGTAGTTATTTTCAAAACTAAACATTCATAAAGGGATTATATCAAATGATTAAAAGGATAAAACCAATTTCCTAATCTGAGAACCTAATGAGTGCTCATGGAAACCTCATTTGCTCTGTCTGAGCCTAGCATGAGATGTATGAACGGGGCTGGAAGGAGGGGAAACTGAGCTCCTACAGAGAGCTCTCCGGTTTCTCTGCCTGAGATCACAGACATACAAGCTGAGAATTTAAAGAGAAACAGATTGCAGCTTGATCCGATCGCTCATGAAACTCAAACTGAGACGGTGCATCTCGTTGCTCTGGAGAAATGTATGAGACGGGAGAAAAAAGCTTTAGTCTCAGTTTGGATTCATGCAGATGTCATAGTTGTCTAGGAAAAGTAAATGAAACTTTGGAGATTAATTTCTGTTTTTTCCACAGGGCAATTAGCTTACATTAAGATTTTTTTTTAAAGTTTTTTCTCTTGAGAGGCATGTTCACTTTTTGTTTTAGCAGTAATTATTTCAACTGCTCAGACAAAAACTGAATCTATGTTAATGAGCTAGCTGTGTTAAAATACAAAGCTTTCTCACTGTGAGCACGATTTCATATAAGGCTGCTTTGTAGCATCTATCACACAGTTCCCTGAGTTTTGCCTTTTTAATGTGTCAACTGAAAAAAAACATCAAGGTAGAGCTAAAGGCCACTTCTATCAAATGTGAACTGTAGAAAAGAAATGGTTATATTTGCCAGTTTTAGTTGACATCTTTCACAAAGTTGACCCTTGAAACTCTTGATGTGCACATTAAAATCTTAAGCCCCAATGAGTTTTGCAAAGATACAGGAGCTCTGTTTTGCAAAAAGATTTTTTTTTTTTTCAATTTGAAGAGAATTAAATGTGAACTATAAAACCCTTTAGGCTAAATTCATGTTACCCTGATAAAGTGAGTGATTAGACTTTAGTCTTTCACAGAGAAATCGTTTGGACGCCGGGCATGCCAAAGTCTCAGATCTGTCTAAACAAAAATCAGTCTCATCTATGCAAGTGGAATACGCTCATGGTTTAGTACATGATGTAACTTAGGAACGTCTGTAAGTACTATACTCACAAAAAGTTAGGGATATTTGGCTTTGGGGTGAAATTTATGGAAAATGTAAAAAGTTCACTCTGATATTATATCATGAAAGTAGGGCATTTAAGTAGAAGAATGGTGATTTCCTCATCTCAAACAATTTATTGAAACAAAAGCCAACAGTGGTAGGTATACTACAACAAAAAATGTCAATGTCTCAATAACTTGTCATGTGCCCTTGAGCATCAATTACAGCTTGACAACGACGTCTCATGCTGTGGAAATCACTTTTCCAAAATCAAAATCAACTTTTGTTGTCCGTCTCTAATGTAGCCTATTATAGCAAGTTCCCATTGCTAAATAAAATAATGACCCATCAAACATGAGTTGAAAACTTGAACTTGACAGTTTAATTAGAAGTGTTTGTAGCAACACAAATAATAGATGCTAAATGGCAGTCTTTTAACCCCCAAAATAAAATGTAAAAACTCAAATGGCAGCCTCTGCTACTGTACAAAGGACTGTTGTAATTCTGCATGTTCAAAACAAACTAGAATAATACTCAACTCCATTAAAGTAAAAAAAAAAAAAGAACAAGCTAGTCTATCCTGTTTGAAACCTTGCTGGGTCTAGAAATTTAAAAGTTTAATTAGGCTTCAGATGAAAATTAAAATAACTTCTTCCAGTCCAAAATAAATTGACAAACACTTTAAATATCAGTGCAAGAATGTGAGCCTTCACTACACATAGTGAAATATTTATCAAGCCGATTTAATTTATTTGTGATGATTATGGTTATCCTTTAATTAAATTACAAATCATGGTATTCTAATTTACCAAGATGCACTAATATTCAGAATGAGGGCTGATATTACTGCAACAATAATAAAGAATATGAAAAAGAGTAAGCTGTTCATGTAATTCACCCATTTACTGCATCTAACATATTAGCCAGCATAACTGAAGCAGCTCAGCTGTCGGCAACCATCGTCAAAGACAGATTGTCTGACGGCAGGTAAACTAGTTAAACAGCAAGTACTAATAGTGTGGGAAGTTTTCCAAAGCAGAGTGAGTCGCTCATTGAAAATGAGAAGCACTAACATTACTTGCTGACCTTACCGATGCAGTCTGCTGACAGATGGCTGGAGACAGAGAAACTGAGAGGAGGAGGGAATGGACGCATTGCTGTAGAGCAGCTGTGATATGACAAACACTGCTTTACAGTCTACATTTAACTTGTTTGATTCATTTATTTTTGGTAAAATCCTCCCATACTTTGGAAACGTTTGGCCTTCTCCATGATTTCCTCTCTGTGTTGCCATGATGCGTTCCTCTTTTTCTTCGCTGGAACAGTTGAACTGAAGATTCCTGTGGCATGCACATAAACTTTAAAATTAAATGATTCGTCGACAATAAAAATCTGCGTTGACAAATTTTTATGATCGACGTTATCGACAATGTCAACTAATCGTTGCAGCCTTAGTGCAGGGTTACAAGCCTCTACATGGCGACTCAGCTGATCCCATAGATTTTCTATGGGATTCAGGTCTGGAGAAAGCAGGCCACTCCATTTGAGGTACCCCAGCCTCCAGCAGCTGTTCCCTAATGATACGACCACGATGAGCTGGAGCATTGTCGTCCATGAAGATGAAATTAGGCCTGTGTTGTTCATGCAGGGGCACAATGACTGGATGCTTGTCACTGTACCATTCACAGGGTGTAGGGCAGTTCTGTGTTAACTAGACACACCTGCTCAGACTGTAACACCACCATCACCAAAGGCTTGTCTGGTGACAACAATGGCTGATGCATAGCGCTCTCCTTGAGGTCTCCAACATCATTGGCTGCCATCATTTCTGCTCAATGTGAATCAACTTTCATCAGAGAACAGCACTGAGGCCCATTGGTCTCTTGTCCAGCATAAATGTTCCCTGGCCCATGCAAGACAATGACGCCTGTGCCTAGTGGTGTGGTCAGGAACCCTTGCAGGTCGTCTAGCATGCAGACCACGCTGATGTAACTGGTTTTGAATGGTCTGACGTGACACTTGGGTGCCTCTTACGTCCCTTAAATGTGCCTGGAGTTGAGTGGCGTTCATCATCTGGTTCCACAGGGCACTGTTCATGATGAAGCGGTCATCAGCGTGGGATGTGGCCAAAGGATGTCCTCTTCTATGCCTTTCTGTAACTCTTCCAGTCTGTCTGTATTGCTGTTGTAACCTGCTGATGACACTCTGTGACACTCTAAGCTCAGTGGCCACTTCCCTCTGAGAACATCCTGTTTGAAGCCTCGCAGTGGCAAGGTACTGTTGATCAATTGTTAGGTGTCGTCTTGGTCTCATGATGTCAAAATGTGAACAGCATGATGAAGAGGACTGGCTAAATACCAATTCTAACTGGACCAGAAAATTTATTGGTTGATTTATGGATCAAATACCTGTTGTGAATTTTGCCATTAAGCACCTTGTTAGAGAACAAGTTATGCAAAAACTACTGAAACGCTGAACAGTTGGACATGTGTGTTCAAAAGGTTAAAGAAGGTCAAATTAAGTTCACCTGTAAAGGTTATAATGCATTTTAGGTGCATCCTGAAATTTCACCCGAAAGCTGAATATCCCTAACTTTTTGTGAGTAGTGTATGTCACTGGAGCAAAAAAATAAAAGTAGGAGACATTTATGATCTAATGATCCACTTCAATGTATCTGGGTTCAGCACCAGGACTTTTAAGCACATGGAGACGGGGTATTTCTGCAGGTTCTCATTCCCTAACAATAGGCTACTCTTTCTGAAAACCCTTGTGGTGAGAAGATGGTGGGAAGTGTGTTTGGTGATACTTTAGGGTAGAGTTTTCACAGAGTACAGATCAGAGGGTCATCTTCTTTCTATGGATTGTTTCTGTCCTCCAGGCTTAGCTGGACATTTGAGTGGGTGTACACTGGGCCCATTGTGTTGTCCCACTGCACATGTGGGGTTGTCGGAAGTAGCGATAGTCTGTGTTAGGCCTTTAGAGAGTGTGTTAATTTTTCAGACAGTGAGTAGTTCAGAGGAGGTCCCATTTGAGTGTGCAAGGTTTTGTAGCAGCACCCCTGCTGTTATGTGCTTAACGACTTCTGGCACTGGATAAATGTGGACAGAAAATTGATCTGTGTACAAATACAGTGACCCCCTCAGAGACGTTTTTTTTTTTTTCTTTGCCTCTCAGCTTTGAAGATTTAATGACAACCATTGGGGCCTGTGATCCTCCTGAACTTGGGCTTTTGGACTTTGTTTCATATGTTTCACAAGACCAAAGAGGGGAAAAAGCAGCCTGGGAGCACAGATGGAAATAGACATGTTCATACTTTCAAACGATTATTTGCGAGAACTATTAGAGAGAAATTAAATCATGTTCATACTCTCGAAGTTGCACTTTAAGAGCAGTAGGAGTCAGGCTGGACATTTGTTCAGGCCTGTCCAATAGCGGCAGGAGGGAGACAGAGGGCTGAGAACTTGTCTGGACTTGTCCTGGTCTTCTGACAGCAGAGGAAAGGGAGCAAGAGGAGGCAGAAGTGTGTGACGCTCCACCTCTTTGCCTCATGAGCTTAGGTAATTGTCAGGTTATCTCCTCAGCGGAAACAGTCAGTCACTACTTGGCTCAACAGTAGAAATTCACTGGCTCCAAGTAGCTGAGAACAGGGCTGTGCTTGTTCATATTTAAAATAACCTGAGCAATAAACAGCATTGATTGCTATGGGGTAAATTAAACTATCAATAATTCAAAGAAACCAAGTCTTTCTGTTTGTGTAAATCACACAGCTGGCTAGTTTACTGATAAATCGGCACCAGGGTCCCTCATGGCTGTTTGTCTTAGAAGTCCTTTTAGGATTTAACTTCATCCCATTTATAAAATCTGCTTTGAACATACATGGAAACACAGTTTTGCACTGTAGATGCCCTGATATGCATGTGATTGTACAGCCCAGTCTCACCAAAAAAAAGGTAAAATTCCATGTTTTTCCCCACTCTGAGAAAATGTGTGTCATGAAGCGGAGCACGGGGGGAGCACCGGGCGCACGCTTCAGTTGTTTTCAATTATGTTTTCTATTTTTTTCCTTTTCAGGGTTATTTTGTATTTCTGTTCATCAGTTGTGCTTTTATTTTGACCATCTCTGCACTTCTGCCTGTCAAGACCGGTTTGTGGCCTTTGACAGCTGTCAGCAGTATCTTAATTACTTTCACTCATGTCACCCACACCAGTCATTCATTGTATCATTTTTGCTGTCCCTATTTAAGACTTGCTACGAGGTGTTCTCCTTGTAGCGGTCTTCAGATGTAGACATTACTTCCACATCTCCCCTTTCCCCGATGGAGTTACCATCTGTTATTTTCTCTGGGTGTTCCCCATTTCTGTTATCGGATGTCCAGCCTCTGCTGGGAAGTGTGGTATTCTGTTTCAGTCTTACTTTTGTGTTTTTCTGTATTTTGTGCTCGTGTGTTGTTTTGTTAATGAATGTGCAAACTCACAGTCTGCGTTTGGCATCTTCAGTCCACCCTTGAGAAGGGCGATTTATGACAGAAGACCACTACCAGTCTAGACACCAGCAGCTGGGGGTTTTGCTTTTTCTTTCCCTCCCATTATTTTTTTGTAAGATTCATGTTTTCCGCTGGCATGGCAGTGTTCTTGGACTACGGTCTGTTTAGTCTTAATGAGATGGAGTGTAGGGCTGTGGAAGTGCTACTGGACATTTTATTGGAGGCTCGTGCTTCTCGCACTCCCAAAGTGACCCGGGAGTGTCTGGTTGGAGCGGCACAAGTGCTTGAATCATGCCCAAGCCTGTGGAGCCAACCGGAGCTCACGGACCTCTCCAGCCCATGCTTCACGGGCTGGAAGAAACTGCTTCCACATCCATGCCTGTGCCAACGAGGACGCGGCCCCGGGCACGGAAGTCCCGAGCCTCTCGCCGCTCTCCAGTAGCAGTCCTTCCTTCTCCTCCCGAACAGTGGCCCGCACCATCGGCCGAGGAGCTGGAGGAGCACCGGCGGGTCATCTTATTGAAGACAGAACTTCTGCTGGATTACAAGCCATGGTTCCTCCCAGAATATGCGCAGCAGCTGGAAGGAGTTTCACTGGGTGGAGCGGAGTTTGAGCCAACAATTGAGCGTCCCCTGACTCCGGAGCCTCAGCCACCTTGGCATGAGCTCAAGTCTACGCCTCCTCACTAGACAACCTCCACAGCTCTCGGGGAAACATCATCTGGTCCTGCAGCAGTAGCTACCATCACACCCCGGGAAGTAAGGCAAGTGCTTTTTGAAAAATGAATTTTCTTGCCTTCTTCCCAGTGGTGAGGCTCAGTATCAGCAGTCCACTATAGCTGAGTCCTCACTGCCTGCTGCTGCCATTTCATCCTCACCTGTTCCTCCCGCATCCCTTTCCATGCTTCCTGAGTGTCCTCCGGTCCTGGGAGGGAGCCGCCGGATGACAGAAGGGCCTGCGGTTTCAGAGGATTCTAATCCAGTCCCACAGCCACATTCTAACGGGAGAAGAGCACCCCCTGTGCCCCGAAGCCTGCGCTGACAAAGAAGTGTCCCCTGGTTTCAGCGTCATGGGACCTGGTGCCATCAGCAAGGCGTTCCCTGGCTCTGTCACGCAGGGTGGGGGTTTCATCTGCGCCGAAGTCTGAGCCGACAAAGAACCGTCCCGACTCCGGTGTCTCGCCCCCCTTGCCAGAAGTCCGTGTTGCCGCCATCTTGCCAGACGACCTCAACTTCCGAATGGACGTCGTCTGGTCCCATGGCAGCAGAAACCATCATGCTCCGGAAAATAAGGCAAGTGTGTTCTCCTTCCTCTGCACATGAAAATGAAATGTCTCGCCTTAGGCTGTGTGTCCACCAAACATGTTTTTTCTGCTTTGGGCGGCTATTTTCCATTCATTCTCTATGTAGTCCAGCGTCTCAGTGCTGAAACGCTCTCGGCGGTGGCCGTTTTTTGTCACTGCACTCAGAATTGAAAAAAGTTCAACTTTTCAGAGACTGCAGCTGAGCTTGTCAATGTCAGACCTTAAGCAGCCAATCATAACTGCTGCGTGGGTGGGACATAAGACACCAGTACTAGTCTGTACTCAGACTCCTGCATTCCGTGTCATCATATTTTACATCCAGAGCTGCTAGAAAACGTTTCCTGTCCCTTGTTATTTAGAAACTATTAAAAAAATCAGTAGAAAGTCTGACTATAGGAAAAGCGCAAGTGCTGAGCTGAGAGTGACAAGCTGTTGCTGGGATACAGGACACAGACTTTTTTTCCCAGAGTGCTGCACATAAACGCTGAAAAAAATGCTCAGGGCAGTCGGGCAACAAAAAACGCGTTTGGTGGACATGCAGCCTTATTCCCAGTGGTGAGGCTCGGCGACAGCAGCCTAATTTGGCTGATTCCTCACCATCCGCTGCTGCTACCTCGTCCTCACTTGCTACTCCTGTCTCCTCCCGTTTCCCCTGTGTGTTCGCCGGTTCTGGGATGGAGCTGCCGGATGATGGAGGAGCCTGCGGCCCTGGAGGACTCCATTCCAGCCCCACAGCCATGTCCCAGATGGGAGAAGAGTGATCCCAGTGCACTCAAACTTAAGCCGACAAGAGAGTGTCCCCTGGTTTCAGCTGCACGGGGCTCAGTGCCAGCAATGGGTCCTCTGCCTATGCCCGAGGTCATTGAGGGTCTCCCGCCATTGTCGCCCGAGGTCGTTGAGGGTTCCCCGCCTTCGCTGGAGGTATTGTGGATCCTCCGCCTTCACCTGAGGTCTTCGTGGACCCTTTACCTGAGGTTGTCATGGATCCTCCGCCTTCGTTGGAGGTCATCAAAAGTCATTGGGTGTCGCCAGGGGTCCCGCTGTTCAGTCATCTTCACCATCTGATTCCCTCACTGGTCAGCTGCTTTCTTCATCAGGTTCCCCGCTGATCAGCCATTTTGTTTCACCTGGGTTCCTCACTGGTCAGCCGCCATTGCCGTCTTGCCCTGCCGTTGGCCAGCAATCATCGTTGGCAGTCAACTTCCCACAGCTGCTGTTCTGCCTCATCCACGCTGCAGTCCCTGCAGCCCGTTGGGGGCACAGGTTCCAGCTACTGCCTCCAGGAGGGGGTGTGTTGTGCCCCGGGCCCGTTAGCTCAGGGATGTTGGGAGACCACCTGCCGGACTGCGCCATTTGGTCAGGTGGCTCATGAACTCTGGGAAACCACCCGACGGGCTACGCCCTCTGCTTGATTGGCTTAAGAACTCTGGGAGGTCACCGAACATGTTGCACCATGTAATCTGGTGTTCCTGGGACTCTTGTAGTGCCACCGGAACTGTTTATCCTCTTACTCAGTGATCCCAGAGTTCTATGCTACCATATCTGTTTTGGTTGTGGGTCATGAGTATTTTTTTTTGTTGTTGTTGTTCGTTTCAGTCCCTCCTACCTGGTTTCCTCCTCCACCCTCCCGGGTTTGATTATTTGTTCTATTTCTGTCGGGGGGGTGGGGGGAGTTCTTTGTGTTTTCTTTTTTTCTTTTTTGATGTTACCCTGGGGTGTCTGGACTCCACCCTTTGAAGGGGGGGGGCTGTCATGAAGTGGAGCACAGGGGGAGCATCGGGCACACGCTTCAGTTGTTTTCAAATATGTTTTCTATTTTTTTTCCTTTTCAGGGTTATTTTGTAGTCCCGTTCATCGGTTGTGCTTTTATTTGGACTGTCTCTGCACTTCCACCTGTCAAGACCAGTTTGCGGGCTTTGACAGCTGTCAGCAGTATCTTAATTACTTTCACTCATGTCACCCGCACCGGTCATTCATCGTATCATTTTCCCTGTCCCCCATTTAAGACTTGCTATAAGGCATTCTCCTTGTAGCAGTCTTCCGGTGTAGACATTACTTCCACATCTCTCCTTTCCCCAGTGGAGTTCCCGTCTGTTATTTTCTCCGGATGTTCCCCGTTTCTGTTATCGTATGTCCAGCCTCCGCTGGGAATTTTTAGCATCCTGCCTAATCTTAAGTCCAGCCTTTGCTGGGAAGCCATAGCATTCTGTTTCAGTCTTAGTTTTGTGTTTTTCTGTATTTTGTGCTCATGTGTTGTTTTGTTAATAAATGTGGAAACTCACAGTCTGCGTTTGGCGTCTTCAGTCTGCCCTTGAGAAGGGCAATTTATGATAATGTGCATGGACATGAAAAAATTTATTTTTTACATGCAGTGGATATGTGGTGTTTACAGCTTGAAGAAACATGTCTCCCGGCACACTAAAGTTTGTCTGGAACTTTCTCTTTCTTTCCTTTTCATTCTCTGTGACCATTGCAGGTGACACCTAACCAAAACACTTTTTCCTAACCCTAACCATTACAGGAGATGGTGCCTAAACCTAACCTTATCCTAACCTTAACTATTAGTGGAGTGAAAAACAAACGAAACTTAAAAACAGCAAAAAAAAAAGTCACTCACAGATCAGTGTGGGACTCAAACTCGCATCTTATTGGTCTCGTTGGTTGAAACCTTAAGTAAGTAACCATCCGCCATCCCCTACCCACCAACTGAAAGCGTGAAGGAAGGCTGGCTAAAACAGGTGTTGTTCTGCTTATGTGCAGTGAGTACAGTGTGTTCTTTTTCTCTATACATCTGCGCATGCGCAGTGAGTGAAGGGATGAATTTCATTTGTAAAATGTATATCCAGGTACGTTTTTGTTTTTGTTTTACGTACAAATGCACATTTTTTTGAGGGGTGGAAAATGTGGTGGTACATTTTTTAGTGAGATTGAGTTGGATTGTGAGTCATAGATGCTTTTTATTTCAGAGTGAAAACAGGCCTTACTAAAGGTTTTCTGCTCAAATTGAGCATTAGCTGTGTTAATGTCATCATTGCTTCCCCACTCTAACAGTTACCCTTAAATCCACCTTATTCCTAGGCCCCATGATGCCTTGCGTGAATTATGGTAGCAACTTCCCAGTACTAGTTTAGAATGTATTGTTGTCACTGAAACAGGACACTTTTCCTTGTTAAAAAACAATCACTTCGGCATCAAAAATGCGGGAACACAGCCTTTTGCACCTCAAAAACAGTAATATAATCATACCACATACCACGACTATGGAGGGATGAGAAGATGACCTTAAAAAGTGGCCTGTAGCTCCGTGGACAGTAGCTCTGGTAGTTAGCTCCGCTGCTAACATGCTAACGCTGTAAACAAATAAAAGCTCTGAGATATATCAATGTTTCTGTTAGATATGGAAAAGTCTGGTAGTAGTAAGATGGCGGCCGGGTTGGACGTGGGATAGACGGGGTGGCTGACTGCTGGTTTCCGGTGGTGACGCCACCCATGGTATAAAGGAGGCGGGCGGAAGAGGCTAATCCTCTTTCATCATGGGAGCCACCTGGCATGCAGTTGAGTGCCGTAAGCCTTATTGTATATAGTTGGCATCCTGTAATAAAGCCCTGTTAACAGAGTTATTGATATCTCGTTATTCCCACAATTATGGACACAACAGTTTCCACTGCAATAATGTCGGCTGCATTTTGTTAAAATATGTAAGTGGCGGAGTGGTTAGCACTGCGGCAGCACAGCAACTCACCCTTGGCCGGGGGATCCTGGGTTTGATCCCAGCCCCCGACCAACGGTGATCTGTGTGGAGTTTGCATGTTCTCCCCGTGTCTGCGTGGGTTTACTCCGGGATTTCTCCGGTTTCCTCCCACATGCCAAAAACATGTAAGTTAGGTTAATTGGCATCAAAACTGGGGATTCTAAATTGTCCTTAGGTATGACTGTGAGAGTGAATGGTTGTCTGTCTCTCTGTGTTGGCCCTGCGATGGACTGGCGATCCGTCCAGGGTGTACCCTGCCTCTCACCCAAAGATGCTGGGATAGGCTCCAGCCCATCCCCCCCGCCCCCCCGCGACCCGAAAAGGATTAAGCGGAAGAAGATGAATGAATGAATGTTGGACATAATCAGATTTACCTCAGAGCAGATGTAGAATCTGGTCAGAGCCACAAAGAACCACAACACCGTGCCTGGGCATTTTAAATTTGGGGTCAAACGTCAGATCTGTGACATTCATACAGGTGAAAACATACCTGGTGCTACTGTGTCTGTGCCACCGGTCACACGAACAATCCTTTAGTTTTCTGCACATGATCTACTCATTGCTGTTGAAGCCACAGATTTAGCTGTGCTTACCTGTGAGGAGCCTCACACCATGAACACCAGCAAATACCAGAATTACGCAAAAACATTCAAAAATACAAAAACTGCAAGTGCTGAAATTAGCTGCCACTTGAGTGCAAAACACGTATGTGGCCTATACATTACAATGACTTTGAAAAACTTTTAAAAACGCTATTTTAAATGCCCCTGCTACTCCTCTCTGACTGACTGATTAAACACTAGGTCAGCCGAAACTGGAAGCTCCACCCATAATCGTTCCTACAGTGGCACCTCCAGGAAAAAGGTGGATAGGCCAATTTCAGGTGGTAGGCCTAATGATAAAATTACACTCAACTGTTTGTGTCTGAGTCATTAAACTTAGCCTTTGATTTTTTTTTTCTTTAGGGTTTAATTAGGCTAGCTATAAAAGGCCTTTGGGGTGTGTACTTACGCATAAGTGTGATCCCAACCTGTCAGTGGCCATGCCAACCACTCACATCCTGTAATTATGAGGAAAAGGATGCAGGGTGGTCTTCCTGTGCAGACAGGTAGATGTGACCTGTTAAAAGACAGTCAGATGAGGGTTTTCTTTTATTCTGATGCATAACCTACAGTTAATGGACATGTCTCACTTTGACTTGTTGCTGTGGAGGCAGCACTGCCTTCCTGCCTGCCTGTGGGGTTTCCATGTTGAGCTGCTGGTCTTGTTGAGTCTTGTCCCAGAGCTTTCGGCCCGTCTCACATAGATTAGACAAACTTGCTCAGATGGGAGTCAGAACTGCACACCTGAACTTAAACTGAACCTAAACTCCTAACTCCTTAAACTCCTATCAGTTGGGGTGTCACCAGTGGAGTGATCTTCGACCTTTTCAGAATGTGTGTAATTCTGCTGCTACATGAGGATATACAGGGTCTTAGATATAGTTGAAGCAGCTATGAATGGCCTGTAGAACCAAGATTATGTGTGTGTATGATCCCGTTTACACAGTATGCTACTTAAGTCTACAATGACTGATCTCCGTTTCCTGCCTGCGGCTCATACTATTGTCTTTTAGCCAGTCAAGCAAGTCAGGCATCTGGTGGACCTGATAAGCCTCTATGATCTCTTCTCTTCTCTTCTCTTCTCTTCTCTTCTCTTCTCTTCTCTTCCACTCCAACAGTTGCCGTTGATCTAATAAACAGGGGAGCAAAAGCCATAACATAAGGTCACAGCTGGTGTTTGTGAAATCCTATATAGACGTCATAGCAGCTATCAGGCCCGTCAGCATGAATACAAAGATGAAACCGCCAGCAGGTTGTTGTTTATTGTCTTGGTCAAAGGTGGCGAGGTAACAATGAAAATGATGTCTGCTCCCTGATGTCCCCTCATTTTATTTCCATTTACAGGGCACATAAAATGAAATTTTCACTTCTTCAGTTATTATTTTCAGCTGTGTTGGTATGGTCAGTTTTTTCCCCATTCCAATTACCTCTGAGGTACTGCTAGCACAGTTTTCATCTTATAGCTGATCCTAATGTAAGAGAACAATGATGACCATAACAGTGGTCAAACAGTGGTCAAAAAAAAAAATGGTTCAGATGATCAACTAATCTTTACCTCATTAAGTTGACTGAGGTGTGCTTGTATTGGAATTCAACAGGTACTGGACTTGAATGGCTCATGCACATGTAGAGATGTTGATTTAAGAAAAAAATTGTAGTAGTCTCTTATTTTTTTCTGGAGCTGTATATTGCTTCCAGGTAGTATTCTGGCTTATTTAATTACATTATGGCCATGATGCCCCTGGCAGGCATGCTAGACAAGTTAAGCTAGTTTAACTACAGCGTGTGGCTCCCTTTGACATAATTCACCCACCCAGTTCACTAGACTACATAGTGTCTATCAATACCTCATTATTTCTTATTCCTGTGCATTATTTTAGCTTATTATACTATAGTATAACATAGTATAATACTGCAGCAGTTAGCTGCAGCTAGCAGAGCCATCCATCCACTTATCCAGACGTATTTCTGTTTAATATACCCCAGGCACCAGTCCTAATGACCACTTAAACTGCACACCCTTGTTCCTGATTATGTTGCAGCACTGTGTGTGTCAAGGTCTTTCGTTCGGTCTTTGTCATAAAATCCAAAAACAGGTTGATTTAACTTTTCGGTGCATTATATATACAGTGGTGTGAAAAAGTGTTTGCCCCTTCCTGATTTCTCATTTTTTTGTATGTTTGTCACACTTAAATGTTTCAGATCATCAGAATCAGAATCAGAATCAGAATCAGCTTTATTGGCCAAGTATGCACAACACATACAAGGAATTTGACTTTGGCTAAAAACTTGCTCTCGTTGTTCAGGTGAAGGATTTAAATAAGGATTCAATGACAACCAGAGTATGTACAGTAAATTACAGTCTGTCCACGTTTCTATAAAAGGATGCAGATATATACAGGAATATATGCAGTTATTTACTCGGACTAACCACACTTTGCAGAAATATATGAAAAAATATACAATCACACAGTATTTCAATGTGGACTCAGATTCAGTGATATAATGTGAATGAAGTAAAAAGCAGTGTGAGAGTTATGTGCAATGTAATAATGGATGAAAAGTCATGAGTACAGCAACAGGTAGGACTAGGTGAATGTTAGGAGTTCATCAGAGTGATGGCTTGAGGAAAGAAACTGTTCCTGTGACGGGTGGTTTTGACCTTCAGTGATCTGTAACGACGACCAGAAGATAGAAGTTCAAACAGTTTGTGGCCGGGGTGTGATGGGTCAGCACAGATGTTTCCCGCCCGTTTCCTGGTTATGGACCGATATAAGTTCTCAATGGAGGGTAGGTCGGTACCAATGATCCTCTCCGCAGACTTAATGATCCGCTGCAGTCTGGTCTTGTCCTGTTTAGTGGCAGATCCAAACCAGACAGTGATGGAAAAGCAGAGGACAGATTGGATGATGGCGGTGTAGAAGACAACCAGCAGCTCCTGAGGCAAATCAAACTTCTTGAGCTGACGCAGAAAAAACAACCTCTGCTGGGCCTTTTTCCGGACAGTGTCAATATGGGAGGACCACTTCAGGTTCCGGGAGATTGTGGTACCCAGAAACTTGAAGGAGTCCACAGTGGACACTGTGCTGTTGAGGATGGTGAGTGGGGGGAATGAAGGGGGGTGTCGCCTGAAATCCACAGTCATCTCCACCGTTTTGGCTGGGTTAAGTTCAAGATGGTTCTGGCTGCACCAGAGGATCAGCTGCTCCACCTCCCGCCTGTATGCAGACTCATCATCATCCCGGATCAAACCGATGACTGTGGTGTCGTCCGCAAACTTCAGGAGCTTCACCGAAGGGTCCTCTGAGGTGCAGTCGTTGGAGTAGAGGGAGAAGAGCAGTGGGGAAAGGACACATCCTTGGGGGGCGCCAGTACTAATTTTTCGGGAGCTGGATGTAAATCTCCCTAGCTTCACCTGTTGCCACCTGTCGGTCAGAAAGCTGGAGATCCACTGGCAGGTGGAGGGGGGCACCTTGAGCTGGAGGAGTTTCTGATGAAGAATGCCTGGGATGATGGTGTTGAACGCTGAGCTGAAGTCGACAAACAGGATCCTGGCGTACGTCCCTGGGGAGTCGAGGTGTTGCAGGATGTAATGTAGTCCCATATTCACTGCATCATCCACTGACCTGTTTGACCGGTAGGCAAACTGCAGTGGGTCCATCAGGGGGCCTGTGATGACCTTCAGGTGGTTCAGCACCAATCTCTCCAAGGATTTCATGACCACAGAGGTCAGGGCAACAGGTCTGTAGTCATTTAATCCTGTAATAGAGGGTTTCTTGGGAACTGGAACGATGATGGAGCGTTTGAAGCAGGAAGGCACTTCACGCAGCTCCAGTGATCTGTTAAAGATCCGGGTGAAGATGGGGGCCAACTCGTTGGAGCAGACTCTCAGGCAGGACGGAGACACACCATCAGGTCCTGCAGCCTTCTTGATCTTTTGTCTCTGAAAGACCCGGCGCACCTCCTCTTCACAGATCATTAGTGCTGGTGGGAGGTCAGAGTGGAGGAGGGATGGAGTTCCTGGGGCTGCAGATAATCCTTTTGTGTGGGTGGGAGGTGAGAACTGTAGGTTCTTTTCAAACCTGCAGTAAAAGCTGTTTAGGTCATTAGCCAGCTGGAGGTTTTCCGCAGGGTGGGGGGATGGTCTCCTGTAGTTGGTGATATTCCGTAGGCCTCTCCAGACAGAAGCAGAGTTGTTAGCTGAGAAGTTTTTTTGTAACTTCACACTGTAGCTCCTCTTAGCAAGCCTGGTCTCCTTCGTCAGCATGTTTCTGGCCCGCTTGTACAGAGTCCAGTCACCAGTCCTGTAGGCCTCCTCCTTGGTCTGACGTAGCTGCTTCAGTTTAGGAATGAAACATCAAACAAATTTAAATATTAGACAAAGATGACACAAGTAACCATAAAATGCAGTTTTTAAATGAAGGTGTTTATGATTAAGGGGAAAAAAAATCCAAACCTACATGGTCCTGTGTGAAAAAGTGATTGCCCCCAAAACCTAATAACTCGCTGGGCCACTTTTAGCAGCAACAACTGCAATCAAGCATTTGTGATAACGGGCAATGAGTCTTTTACAGCGATGTGGAGGAATTTTGGCCCACTCATCTTTGCAGAATTGTTGTAATTCAGCCACATTGGAGCGTTTTTGAGCATGAACCACCTTTTTAAGGTCATGCCACAGCATTTCGATCAGATTCAGGTCAGGACTCTGACTAGGCCACTCCAAAGTCTTCCTTTTGTTTTTCTTAAGCCATTAAGAGGTGGACTTGCTGGTTTGTTTTTGATCATTTTCCTGGTGCAGAACCCAAGTGCGCTTCAGCTTGAGGTCACAAACAGATGGCCGGACATTCTCCTTCAGGATTTTTTGGTAGACAGCAGAATTCATGGTTCCATTTACCACAGCAAGTCTTCCAGGTCCCGAAGCAGCAAAACAGCCCCAGACCATCACACTACCACCACCATATTTTACTGTTGGTATGATGTTCCTTTTCTGAAATGCTGTGTTAATTTTACGAGGGATGTAATGGGACACACACCTCCCAAAAAGTTCAACTTTTGTCCCGTCAGTCCACAGAGTATTTTCCCAAAAGTCTTGGGGATCATCAAGATATTTTCTGGCAAAACTGAGACGAGCCTTTATGTTCTTTTTGCTCAAAAGTAGTTTTCATCTTGGAACTCTGCCATGCAGGCCATTTTTGCCCAGTCTCTTTCTTATGGTGGAGTCATGAACACTGACCTTAACTGAGGCAAGTGAGGCCTGCAGTTCTTTGGATGTTGTTGTGGGGTCTTTTGTGACCTCTTGGATGAGTCGTCGCTGTGCTGTTGGGGTAATTTTGGTCGGCAGGCCACTCCTCGGAAGGTTCACCACTGTTCCATGTTTTTGCCCTTTGTGGATAATGGCTCTCACTGTGGTTTGCTGGAGTCCCAAATCTTTAAAAATGGCTAGAAAGTTGAACTCAGCTTTCAAAGATCAGAATCAGAATCAGAATCAGAATCAGAATCAGGTTTATTGCCATTGTTCATGTAGTACACAAACTAGGAATTTGTCTCGGTACAATGCTGCAACATTAAACATGATAAGATAAGAGAAATAAACTATACATGTAATAAAGTGTAGGATAAGATTAAGTGATACTGGTCAACAGTTAAAATATATATTAGCCAACAGCAGATACTGTGGAGAACTATATAGTGCAGTCGGTAATGCAGGAAGAAAACAGTGATGATTGACATGAGTCTGGTTGAGCTGCTGTACATGGTGCACGAGAGTCAATAAGTCACTTAGTGTTCAGCAGTCTAATGGCAGAGGGGAAGAAGCTGTTCATGTGACGGGAGGTTTTAGTCTGGATGGACCGAAGTCTTCTACCAGAGGGGAGGGGGGCAAACAGTACGTGACCAGGGTGTGAGGGATCGGCTATGATCCGGCCAGCACGCCTCCGGGTCCTGGAGATGTACAGATCCTGGAGAGATGGGAGCTTGCAGCCGATCACCTTCTCAGCAGTGCGCACGACGCGCTGCAGCCTTAGTCTGTCCCTGGCAGTGGCTCCTGCGTACCACACGGTTATGGAGGTGGTGAGGATGGACTCGATGATGGCTGTGTAGAACTGCACTAACATCTTGGTGGGTAGCTTGAGCTTCCTCAGCTGCTGCAGGAAGAACATCCTCTGCTGGGCTTTTTTGATGAGTGAGCTGATGGTCAGCTCCCATTTGAGGTCCCTGGTGATGGTAGTGCCTAGGAAGCGGAAGGAATCAGCAGTGGTGATGGGAGAGCCTGAGAGGGTGAGGGGGGGCAGAGGAGTAGTGACTTTCCTGAAGTCTACAATCATCTCCACTGTCTTCAGAGCGTTCAGCTGCAGGTTGTTATTGCTGCACCAGGACGCCAGCTGGGCCACCTCTCTCCTGTAGGCGGACTCATCGCCGTTGGAGATGAGCCCGATGAGGGTGGTGTCGTCCGCAAACTTGATCAACTTGACAGACTGGTGGCTGGAGGTGCAGGAGTTGGTGTAAAGGGAGAAGAGTAGGGGGGAAAGTACACAGCCCTGGGGTGATCCGGTGCTGATGCTAGTATAGTCTGAGACAGTCTTTCCCAGCCGCACATGCTGCCTCCGGTCCGTCAGGAAGTCGATGATCCACCTGCAGAGGGAGTCAGGCACGTTGAGCAGGGACAGCTTGTCCCGGAGCAGAGCGGGGCGGATGGTGTTGAATGCGGAGCTGAAGTCCACAAACAGGATCCTGGCGTAGGTTCCCGGGGAGTCCAGGTGCTGCAGGATGGAGTGGAGGGCCAGGTTGACTGCATCGTCTACAGACCTGTTGGCTCGGTAGGCAAACTGCAGCGGGTCCAGGAGAGGGGTGGTGATGGACTTGAGGTGGGACAGGACCAGGCGCTCAAAGGACTTCATGACTACAGAGGTGAGCGCTACAGGTCTGTAGTCATTAAGTCCAGTGATCCGTGGCTTCTTGGGGACAGGGATGATGGTGGAGGATTTGAGGCAGGACGGCACGTGGCATAACTTAAGGGAGGTGTTAAAAATGTCTGTGAATACAGGAGCCAGCTGTTTCGCACAGAGTCTCAGGGTGGAGGGAGACACGCCGTCTGGGCCGGGGGCCTTGCGCGGGTTCAGTCTGGAGAACTGTTTGAGCACATCCTGCTCACTGATGATAAGGGGAGGGGGGGAGGAGGGGGGGGGTGCCTTAAATGAAGTAGGGAATGTGGAGGCTGTGGAGCTGGAGGGAGGGGGGGAGTTGGACACAGATGACGAGGTGTCAAAACGGGCATAGTGTTGGGACAGTCTTTGACAAAGGGCTTTGTCATCCTGACCTTTAGGAGCCTTAGGTCGATAGTTGGTGATTTGCCTCAGTCCTCTCCACACGGAAGCCGAATCATTAGCAGTGAACTGCTGCTGGAGTCTCTCTGAGTATAGAGATTTAGCCCTCTTCAGCTCTCTGTTAAACCGGTATTTAACCTCCCTGTAGCAGTCCCTGTCTCCACTTTTCAGCGCTGCTTCCTTCTCCTTCCTGATCTGTCTGAGCTTAGCTGTGAACCAGGGTTTGTCATTAGAGTAACTCACCCTGGTGTGTGATGGAAGAATGTTCTCTTCACAAAAGTGGATATATGAGTTCACAGTGTCCGTGTACTCATCCAGATCATGCGTGGCTCCTTTAAGCATGCCCCAGTCAGATATTTCCATGCACGTTTCCAGCTTCTCCTCAGCATCACTGGTCCGTATCTTCGTAGTGCTCACAACAGGTTTAGTGAGCTTCAATCTCTGTCTGTATGTGGGAATGAGGTGAACCATCACGTGATCAGATAATCCCAGCGCAGCTCGAGGGACAGCGCGATATGCGTCTTTCACTGTGGTGTAACAGTGATCCAGTGTGTTTAATCCTCTGGTGGGGCATTTAATAAACTGTTTGTAGCGGGGGAGATCGTGGCTCAGATTGCACTGATTAAAGTCACCAGCCACAATAATCAGCGAGTCTGGAAAACTCCGCTCTGTGTGTTGAATGTGATCCGCGAGCACGCGCTGAGCTTCGCGCGTGTCCGCGTCGGGAGGGGCGTACACAGCGATCATTATGAAAGAAGCAAACTCCCGCGGGGAATAGAAGGGCTTGCAATTGATAACAAGAAATTCCAAGGCAGGAGAACAGTGTTTGGAAATTACCGTTACATCAGAGCACCAGCTGCAGTTGATGTAGAAGCAGACACCGCCTCCTGTGGTCTTGCCGGAAAGCTCTGTGTCACGATCAGCACGGAAGAGCTGAAAGCCGTCGAGGCGCAGCGCGCTGTCCGGTATATTTTCCCGGAGCCAGGTCTCAGTAAAGCAGAGGACAGCTGAGGAGGCGAGGTCCTTAAAACGCATCAGCAGTCTCAGTTCATCTACCTTGTTAGAGAGAGAGTTGGTATTGGACAGAAATATGCCAGGCAGCGCCGTTCACGAGCCTCTCCTGCGAAGTCGTACGAGAGCGCCCGCTCGTCTTCCTCTCTTCCGCCGTCTCACTTTCCGAGCCAAACAATAAACCAGATCGGCGGCAGGGGCTAGAAAAACTGGGAGGAGGTCCGTGGGGGTGAAAGTCCTGATATTTAGAAGTTCTTCACGGGTATAAGTGCAAGCAGACACACAATTGACAAACAAAAACAAACAAAGAGCGCAGCGAAGCACCATGTCGACCGCTGTGGGCGCCATCTTGGATCTCTCTCAAAGATGTGATAAACCACAGTTAATTTATGTTTTAACATGGGGGCAATCACTTTTTCACACAGGGCCATGTAGGTTTGGATTTTTTTTTACCCTTACTATTAAACACCTTCAATTAGAAACTGCATTTTGTGTTTGCTTGTGTTATCTTCGTCTAATATTTAAAATTGTTTGATGATCTGAAACATTTAAGTGGGACAAACATACAAAAAAATGAGAAATCGGGAAGGGGGCAAACACTTTTTCACACCACTTTACATTGTGGAAGATGAAAGCAGACGAGACAGCGAGCTGGACGAAACACAAACTTTACTCACCTTCCAATATAAAACACAGAAAAAACTCTTCCCGGGTTCTCTGGGCACCTCTTTTTATACCACTTTATTTCTGCCCTATGAGACCCAGGCAGCCAAAGACAATGCACATAGTGCACAAAGCCTGTCTGGCACATTAACATTTCAGAACACAAACCCTGCTTCTCACTCCCTCTCATACTCTAGCGAACTCCGGTACCTCCTGACTCCCCGGGGTGCGGCTATTCCTTTCTGTTACATTTGAGACTCCCGGGTGCCACTTCCTCCTTCAGTCCTCTGGTCCATCTCCCCCACTGGCTTCCAACTCTGCCATCACACAGCCCCCCACCCCCACCCCCCCGAAAGGGAACTAACACCCCGGTCCCTTGGGCTTGAGCCGGCACCCATAGCAGCTGTAGCGGGGGGTTGCCGGTCCGGTCGAAGCGCCCTCCTGACAAGGTGTGTGGGAGGGCACATTGGTCTGTGGAGGGGAAGAGGGTGTGGGGGGAACCAGTTAGCTTCGCGAGCGCAGTTCTCTACCGAGGGAACACCAACTTGCGGAACCACCATCGGTGGGTGTCCGCACCCTGGATCTTGGGCCACCACCACCTGCTCATCTGCCAACACATAAACGGGCTTTAGCCTGTCAATGCAGACAGTCTCCTTACACCCCGCCCCCCCCAAGTCTAACACAAAATGCTTTGGCCCAGTTTCCAGCACTCTGAACGGTCCGTCGTACGGCGGGCGCAGTGGGGTTCTGTGAGCATCATGCCTGACAAAAACAAACTTGGCGCTCTGTAAGCTCTTCGGGACAAAGGTGCGGGGAAAACAATGGTGGGCTGGGCCCGAGATGTTAGCAGCCTCTGTACTGTATAAAAATTGTGCGGGCGAGTCGGTCCCGGGTGTGGGGTTTTCTGGTAAAAATTCCCCGGGGATCCGCAGCGGGTGAGAAAGAAATGAGTTCCGGTAGGGAGGCTGCTAGATCCTCCTTAGGCGCGGAGCACAAACCTAACAGGACCCAGGGCAGGCAGTCGACCCAGTTTGCATCCGTGAGTGAAGCTCTGAGCGTTGCCTTAAGCAACCTATGAAAATGTTCGCATAACCCATTAGCATGGGGTTTGTACATGGTAGTGCAGTGGATTTTGACCTCCAGGCTCTGGGCCATCACAGACCAGAGTTCCAAAACGAACTGTGGACCCCTGTCGGAAGTGATGTCCGACGGGGATCTGAACCGTGCAACCCAAGCTGACAAAAAAGCACGGGCCACTTCTGCGGACGTTGTGGAAGCCAGCAGGACCACTTCAGGCCAATGCATGGTGCGGTCCATGATTGTCAAAAGGTGCGTGAAACCTTGTGACGGCAGGAGCAGGCCCACCAAATCCACATGGACGTGATCAAACCTCCTGGCCAGGATTTGAAACGGCTCAAGGGGGGCTTTGGTGTGCTTGTGCACTTTGGCCCGCTGGCACGCGATGCACGCTGCAGCCCACTCTTTCACGTCCCTGGGCACGCAAGGCCAGACAAATTTCACCCCCACCAGTTTAACCGAGGCACGCATGAGTGGACTGACTCAAAAATGCAGTGGCACCAAGAGCTCGGAACCACTGGGCGTGGGCGACTGGTGGAGATGTCACAGAGCAAGGGGGGGCACCCTTCTTGCACCACCCTGCTCACCAGTTTTAACCCAATAGGCGCAGACTGGAGCGCGCAACTGTCCGCATCCCCGGTTTGCTCTGCAGCCATGGCAGGGAAATCTATACCCATATAGACCGGGGAGACGAACGCACGCAACAGGCAATCAGCCATGACATTAAGCTTACCAGTTATGTGTTGAATGTCGGTCATGAACTCAGAGATCGTGGCCAAATGTCGTTGCTACCGGGCCGACCATGGTTCTGAGACTTTGGACATTGCGTACGTTAGTGGCTTATGATCAATGAACGTGGTGAGCTCGCGCCCTTCTACCCAAAACTGGAAGTGGGGCATCGCCATGTGGAGGGCCAACAACTCTCTGTCAAACGTACTGTATTTGCGTACGGCTGAAAAATGCAAGCGGTTGCCACGAACTGGAGACGTACTGCTCCACCACTGCCCCTATGGCAACATCAGATGTGTCCGTGGTGAGTGCTATCTGCGCTGACAGTGCAGGGTGGGCTAGCAAGGCGGTATTAGTGAGCACTGTTTTGGCATCTGAGAAAGCCCGAACTTGCTCGGGGTCCAGTCTATGTTTTCTGCGGGCTTCTTTTTTTTGAGCGTGATGTACAATGGCTGCAGCAACTGGGCTGCTCGGGGGAGGAAATGGTTGTAAAAGTTGACCATGCTCCAAAATTCCTGCAGGGTCCTCAGGGTCTGCGGACGCAGAAAATCCTACATGACTCGCATCTTATCAGGCAGCGGAATTGTGCCCTCCGGCGAAATGCAGTGACCCAAAAAAATCAATCACTGACACACCAAACTGGCACTTTGCCGGGTTAACGATAAGCCCATGCGCTTCCAACCTCTGTAAAAATAGCTTGAGATGGATGAGGTGCTCATCCTCAGATGCGCTAGCCACCAAAATGTCGTCTAAGTAGACAAAAATGAAAGGCAGGTCACGGAGCACCACGTCCATCATTCTTTGGAAGGTTTGCGTTGCACCCTTTAACCCGAACTGCATGCGAAAAAACTCAAAAAGGCCAAAAGGAGTTATTACCGCTCTTTTGGGAACATCCTCCACGCGCACCGGGACCTGGTGGTAACTGCGGAACAGGTCCACTTTTGAAAAAAAACACACATCCCAGTCAGATGCATGGAAAAATCCTGGATGTGCAGGATGGGATACTAATTGTGTTCAGTGGCGTTGTTCAAGCGCTGGAAATCGCCGCACGGTCACCATGGCCCATCAGCCTTGGGCACCATGTGTAGCGGAGATGCCCACGGGCTGTTGGAGCACCTAACGATGCCCAGTTGCTCTAAATTAGCGAACTCCTCAGGCGCGCTGGCCAGCTTAACCGTGTCCAGGCACCGAGGGCGCGCAAACACCGGCGGACCTTTTGTTGTTATGAAATGCTCAACCCCGTGTTTGGTTACTGTAACAGAAAAAGTCAGAACCATCAGTGCTGGGAACTGTGAAAGCAAATGCTGGTACTTACCCCCTGGAGCTATAACGTTTGCATGTGTTGTTGGCCCAACTCCCCCAGCTGTGCAGGGCAAGGAGGAAAAAGAAACAGCATCCACTAAACGTCTGTTGGCAACATAAACTAATAATCTGTAAGCACATAAAAAAAATCAGTGCCTAAAATGGGGACCGACCATGCAGCTACCACAGAGTGCCACTGGTAATTGCGTCCGTGTAAGCATACTGTCAACATTCGTTCGACAAACGTCCTGATGTTGGATCCGTTGGTGGCCGTAAGCTCGGGGCCGCAGTCGTCTGCC
Organism: Pholidichthys leucotaenia; assembly: GCA_020510985.1. Classification (NCBI taxonomy): domain Eukaryota; kingdom Metazoa; phylum Chordata; class Actinopteri; order Cichliformes; family Pholidichthyidae; genus Pholidichthys; species Pholidichthys leucotaenia. The sequence goes on along the minus strand of CM035840.1, from coordinate 138,540,202 downwards.
GACCTGTCCACACTAACCGGCAGAATGAGGCTCTTCTGGGAGCCGGAGTCCACCAAGAAACCTCTCTCCGAACATGTGTCTGTGATGAAAAGCAGCTTGTTCCTGTCGCCAGCGGTCGCAGCTGCCACTGACTGCTGGCCGTGCCGTTTCCCAGGCTTCTTGAATTGGCACAGCGGCAGACAGCATTGGGCATTCAAGCCAAACCGGTGGTGATAGAAACAGAGTGTCCCATTCCTGCATTTCTTGGCATCCGTCCCAGCCATCCCCAACGGCTCCTCGACCTAGCTGGAGTCCTTCATGGCTGCTGGTGTTGTTGCGTGCACGCTGAGAGCTCTGTTCGCTAGGATGATGCAGTTTGCTTCTTACGCCAGGGTGCGGTAGTTCTTGGACACCAGCAGCGGTGAGTTGGCTAGGATTGCCCTCGCTGTAGCTGGTAGGTTCCTGAGGAAGAGGTGGGCAAACAGGAAGGGTTCGTCGTCCTTCCCCCTCAGCGCTAACATGCTCTCCATCAGCTCCACAGCTGATCTGTCACCCAACTGTGAGTGCGTGAGGAGTTTCTCTGCCCTCTCACTGTCCGACAGGGTATATAGTTGAAGCAGCATTTGCTTGAGCGCGTCGTATTTCCCCTGGGTTGGCGGCTCCTGGAATAGGCTCATTACTTGCTGTGTGGTGCACCCATCCAGTGCAGCGACCACGTGATAATATTTGGTGTCATCCGTGGAGATCCCACGGAGTGCGAATTGGGCTTCTACATGTAGAAACCAAGTGGTCGGATTGTGAAGCCAGAAGTCCAGAAGCTTGACTGTGACACCACATGCCGCGCTGGTGTTCTCCCTCTGGGTTGTCTTCGGGGCGGTGCTCGGCTCGTTCTCCATTGCACGTCTAAAGGTCACCAATGTGGAAGATGAAAGCAGACAAGACAGCGAGCTGGACAACACACAAACTTTATTTACCTTCCAACATAAAACACAGAAAAAAAACTCTTCCTGAGGTCTCTTGGTGCCTCCTTTTATACCACTTTGTTTCTGCCCCATGAGACCATGACCCATGAGACAATACACACAGTGCTCAAAGCCTGTGTGGCACATTAACATTTCAGAACATGAACCCTGCTTCTCACTCCCTCTCATACTCTAGCAAACTCGTGTCTCCTGACTCCCCGGGGTGTGGCTATGGAGTTTTTGCGTAGGTTCGTAAAATTCACGTGACTCGCTGGGGTAAACATAAACACGCCGTAGGTGCCGCCATCTTGGATGGCAAGAGCAGCAGTTGCACTGTGACAACCCAGGTGTAACTTGTACTGTTTAGCGATCAGAATGAGTGAGGAGAACACACAGTCACAATCTGACATAATAACATCCTATCATCCTCTTCAACAACTGACACTATGGCCTCTGAAACTGTGTCTGCGATGTCTGTGTCACATTCAGTGGAGTCATTGTCAGCAGTCATAACAGCAGACAAGTGTTTTTAATCTTGCTCCCGTGCGCTCCTCTGGTGTGACGAAATGCCTCAGTTGAACGGAGGTGGAGGGTGTGGGGTAACAGCTGGAGCAATTGGCAGAACAATGACTGCCAGTAATCTGCTCAGCGGGGATGATTTGGGGGCAAACGATGAGATGATATCTTTCAAAGACGAAGGGGAGCAGGAGGAAAAAATATCGGAAAACGTGTCAGCGGAAAGGGATGTGGATGATGTGAAGTCTTGGCTGGTGAACGAGTCGGAAAACAACAGCAGCTCCTCACTCAGAGGTGAGTGAAGCGCGCTGCGTGTTTTTTTTTTTTTTTTTAAAGGCTCTCCACGGCGTGCCGCGTTAAAACGTACCTGATTTTATGCACATGTACAATAGTTTTCTCCCCTTTCATGTGTGCATCGTAGCAAGCAGAGAGGCGCCCCCAAACCACAAAGTTTTTTGTTTTTTTTGTTACTTATTTGTACCCGTAGGTAGATTTGGTTTGCAGTCTGGTGACAAGCCACCGGCCGCTGCGTGCGCGAGCGCCCTAAACCTACATGTTTTTGGTATGCGGGAGGAAACCGGAGAAATCCCGGAGTAAACCCACGCAACACGGGGAGAACATGCAAACTCCACACAGCTCACTGTTGGTCGGGGGCTGGGATCGAGCCCACGGTGTCATGATCCCCGCGATCCCCCGGCCGAGGGTAAAACTGTGCTGCCACAGTGCTAAACCACTGCTCCACCTTGCAGCCCGTTATGACAAAGCGAGAGATTACGTCAGTGAAGGTAATTATTCAAAAATCCAACTTTTTTTTTTTTTTTGCATTTCACACCGGCCATTTAATTCCCCGCTTATCCCCTTATCAGGGGGAACAACAGGAGTACACCATTTTGCGGAGTTTGTAGATACACGTGAGCTATGTGGTTTGTTTCACCCTGCTGCTGCTGTTTCTTGCCATCCAATATGGCGGCACACTCTAACGGGCCAGTGCGGCACGCCCCCTGACGTCATATGCAAAAACTCCTTTCTCCTTTCTCCTCCTTTCTCCTTTCTGTTACATCTGAGACCCCCCGGTGCCACTTCCTCCTTCAGTCCTCTGTTCCATCTCCCCCCCCGCCCCCACCCCGGGCTTCCGACTCTGGGTGGAGAACCCCCCACTCACCAAAAGATTGGTGTGTGTTTCGGGATCGGTGCATCATCGCGAGTGCCAATTATTGCAATACCACGCCAAATATCTTTTACCCCACCTCTGTTTGGGATTTTACCCTCTCACATTCAGCCAATTTTACATTAGCTAGCTCCGTCCGTGTCTGAGAACAGGAGCAAGCCAGCTAACAATATCCTCATCTACAAAGCTCAGAAATGATGATTGGTGGGGTAGAAGAAGCTGGGACTTATCATTTAAAGGAACATGCACTGAAACAGATCATTGTGAAGAAGGTTATTTAATCTGTTGGGAAAATCATGCTGCAGTGTTTAAACCCTGAGGTATTGTGAACAAAGCTTGTGACAGACCTTTCATTAGGACCTCTGGCACCTCTGTCAATATGTGGGGAAAAAAAAGTGAATCTGCTCTGCTCCATCAACACTCAGACATTCTGTATATTACAACTCATGGTTTCTCCAGCTTACTATGGAAAGATAATAAATTGCATTGGGCTTGCACAGAACACTGACAACCACACACTGTACATGCAATCTACAGTAGAAGCCTTTGTTTCTGGGGCCGCATCCCTCTGTGGTGAGATCCTGACCCTAGTGAGAGGGACAAGAAGTGTGTGTGTGTGCTGCTTTGTTCCATGTGTGTGCTCACTGTATGTGGCCTGCCCACTCAGCTCTTCCATCCATGGGTCCGGATTTCAGCAGACCTCCCTGTCTTGGGTGTTGGAGGCTTTGAAGGAGGCTCCAGTGACTCATTACCCAACTATCCACCCAACCTCCATGTCCTCCAAACATCTCCATCCTCACCTCTACCCCGATCCGTGTGCTCTGGCCCAGACAGCACACACACACATGCCTTAGACGATAGTTGATAAAAGAAAAAGGATTCTGTTTCCAAGATCTTTTTTAAAGGCTTTTCTGTATTATGGCCTCTAAGCTAGATCTTCTAATATAACACAATTTCTAACTATTAATAATATCATCTTTCATTTAATGCTTCAGTCTTTTATGTGCAAACCTAAAAATCTGAACATCTGGCTTTATTTTGCCTGCTAGAGTAATTTTGCCATCTTTCATTGACGCCTGTGTAAACTTATACCACAAACTTTTGTTCCCACCACTCACATAACCCCCCCCCCACACACACACACACACACACACTCACGCACACCCTATAGTGTCAACACATACTTGTGTAGCACAAAAGGACAAAAAACAAACATCTGCAGCCATGTTTTAGCCATTGGTTCAGGGGATGTGTATGTTTTTAAAATACTTCCTGTGCATGTGCATAGAGTGTGCTCATTAAAGATGACATCTGCAGGAGATGACATCATGTTACTTCCTGTGTGGCATACAAGGCGGCAAAGACACAATGATTACAATAATTTGTCTCCACAGTAGATAGATAGATAGATAGATAGACAGATAGATAAATAGATACTTTATTTCGAACAAAAAAGTATAACAAAAACAAAACAAATGACAAATGCAATAAAGTAACAGTATACAGTGTTCGAAAGGGAGAAGGAAGAAGTGAACACTTAATTCCATCTCCTCTTTTCCATAAATACACCCATGTGAATTATATACAAATTACCACCTTTAAGACCCCAAGTAAACAATTTACTGTATTTTTTTACATATCGACATTAATACCCATCCATCCTAACATACATTGATGTCCATACATCAAAACCAGCCTCAAACACAGATATACACAGTGCTGTCCCACCCACCATTCCATAGTGTCCCATAATGTCCCAGAGTGAGCATAGTGAATCGTACATATAAATACTACCCTTCTAACATATATCCTTTCAGCAAATAATGTTTATACTGCGGCGGCATGAAATAAAGCGGCGTTGTTGGAGGTTTTAAGTAGAGTTTTATTATATCATACCACCGTCACGAGCTCCTCTCCCAGCGCCGCGCGTGAGCGCTGAGAGCGAGCCCACGGCTCTCAGAGAAGGGACACAAAGTCTGTGTCCTGCAGCAGGGTTGAAGTCAGATTGAGAGTGAGAGGAAGTGTTACAGAACCTGTGCAGTATTTATACCCAACTCAAACAATACATCAAGGCAGTGTCACAGCAGTTGGTCTGATCAAAGGGACTGCAGAACAGGCATGAGATATTTGCATTTGTGAGACATACATCACAATAGGCAGATTTGCTAGACTCTGCTCCAGGTGCAGAACAAAGAGGTTAACAGGCACATCTACATATTGATCTGAGTCTCTAGGTCACAGTAAGGACAGGACTCATGAACACAATGCATGAGAGGCAACATTAACATCACAAGGCATGAATGGCACATTACGTCTCAGTAGTGTAGCGGAAAAAAAACCAGGAGTAGCGAGTTGTCTGTCCTTAGTCTGTTGTGGGGGTTAACCGAACCGCCACAATACCTCTTTTTGAATTGAATTCTGTTTGTACATAGTTTCAGTTCCGGCTCCAGACTGTTCCACAAATCCACCCCACAGACAGATACGCACATACTTTTCTTGGCTGTTCGTATCTTGGGTTTTGTAAAGTTTATGTCTCCTCTCAAATTATGCTCATTGTCTCTTTTTTTTTAAATATTTTTTGTATATTAGTTGGGAGTTGATTATTAATTGCCCTGTACATTACTTGTGCTGTCTTAAATTTAACTAAATCCATGAACTTTATGACATGTGACTTTAAAAACAACGAATTGGTATGGTCTCTATATCCTACATTATTTATTATCCTTATAGCTCTTTTTTGTAATGTGCATATTGACTGTAGGTTGGTCTTGTAGGTGTTTCCCCAGACTTCTACACAGTAGTTAAGATAAGGTAGAAACAGTGAATTGTACAGTAAGAGCAATGATTTATAGTCCAAGATGTGTCTTGTCTTCCCCAGTATGCCTATACATTTTGCCAACTTGGCCCGGATGTGACTGATGTGAGGTTTCCAGCAGATTTTATTGTCTAGCGTCACCCCCAGAAACTTATTTTCCTGTACTGTTTCTATTCTGGTATCATCTATCGTTACCATTATTTCATGATTTATTTTATAATTTCCAAACAACATAATCTTTGTTTTTTTTAGATTTAGAGATAATTTGTTTTTGTTGAACCACTGCGTTAACTTTTTCATTTCAGTTGTGACCACCTCTAAAACCTGCTGCAAATTCTCACCAGTGCAAAGGATATTTGTGTCATCCGCAAACAAAATAAATTTCAGAATTTTTGATACATGACATATGTCATTTATATACAAAATAAAGAGTTTGGGTCCCAAAACTGACCCCTGGGGCACACCACAAGTGATGTCCATGAAGGGTGATTTGTGCTCACCAATTTGTACAAATTGTTGTCTGTTACTTAAATAACTTTCCACCCAACTCAGTCCTACCCCTCTTATCCCATACCTTTCCAGTTTCCTTAGTAGTATTCTGTGGTCAATGGTGTCAAAAGCTTTCTTTAAATCTATAAATACTCCTACAGCAATCTTTTTTTTTATCTATACAACTAGTAATTTCTTCTATAAGTTCGATCAGTGGCAAAGATGTAGATTTATCTGCTCTAAAACCATACTGGCTGTCTGTAAGGAGGTTGTTTTTTTCAATGAAATCATCCAGTCTCTTAGTGAAGATTTTTCAAGTATTTTGGAGAATTGTGAGAGTAAAGAGACTGGCCTGTAATTTGTGAAACAATGACTGTCTCCTGTTTTGTATAGAGGTATTACTTTTGCTATTTTCATTTTGTCTGGAAATTTACCAGTTTGAAATGACAGGTTACAGATGTGGGTGAGTGGCTTAACAATTCCTTCAATTACTTTTTTCACTATTGTCATGTCAATTTCATTCCAGTCCGCTGATTTTTTGTTCTTAAATTTACTCACAGTCTCGATAATTTCCTTTTCAGTAACTGCACCCAAAAAGATTGTGTTTGGATTTCTATCTTCTATTTCATTTACAGAACCACTGTTGTTTGTTTCTGTTGTCACTATTGATTTTGCTAATTCAGCACCAATGTTTACAAAAAATTTATTGAAACCACTGACCACATCCTCCATATTATTTATCAAATTGCCATTTTCAATAAAATATTCTGGATAATTAGCATTCTTAGGTCGATTACTAATAATCCCATTGAGTACTTGCCATATTCCTCTTAAGTTATTTTTGTTATCCTCTAATATTCTGTTGTAATATTCTTTCTTACAGGTCCTCATTATATTAGTAAGCTTATTTTTATATCTTTTATATTTGATCTCAGCTTCCACCTTTCTGCATTTAATGAATTGTTTATATAATGTATTCTTCTTTTTACATGCATTTATTAACTCCTTGGTGACCCAAGGAATATTTTTTTTTTGTTGTCTGTCACTGTATTGTTTTATAGGACAGTTTTTATTGTACAATGATTGAAATATTTGTAAAAATTTATCATATGCTTTATTTATATCATTTTCATCATAAACTATCTTCCAATCTTGTATTAATAATTCCTTTGTCAGTAAATACATTGATTCTTCGGTTCTTATTCTTTTATATTTAATATTTTTGGTATACTTTTTCTTCCTATAATCACATTGATAGACAACAAAAATCGGCAGGTGGTCACTGATATCATTCAATAAAAGCCCACTCCTGATATTATTTTCCATAATGTTTGTGAATATGTTATCTATTAGTGTGGCACTGTGTGACGTGATTCTGCTAGGTCTGGTAATTGTTGGATGTAAGCCCATACTGTACATTGTGTTGATAAATTCTTCTGTCAAACTATGTTGTTTTAAATTCATCAGATCTATATTGAAATCCCCACAGATGAACATAACTTTATGAGTTAGTTTTGCATACATTTTTTTCCATCCAGTCCTTAAATAAGTCAATGTTTGATCCAGGTGTTCTATATACACAGCTCACTACTATATTCTTCACATTGTCCAGACAGATTTCTATTGTAATACATTCAAATAAATCATCCACAGTTACTGACAAATTTTCAACAACCTTGTATTTCAAGCTCTTGTCAACATAAATTGCAACTCCTCCTCCTTTTTTCACTTTTCTATTTATATAATTTAATTCATAGCCATCCATGGTAAAATCCACTCATTTCTCTTGACTGAGCTACGTCTCTGATATTGCCACAATATTGAATGGCTCTTTAAACTGATGTAAATAATCTTTAATGTTATTAAAGTTGGCATAGAGACTTCTGCTGTTGAAGTGGATCATAGAAATATTGAAATCAGATGTGACCATTGTGTTAAACTGTTCATCTGTGTAGTAACTACAGTCATTATTAATGGAGCTAAATAAATTATTATCAGGGTCTATGTTATATTTTACGTCCTGTGGGTTGTGATCTGTATATTCAAAAACTTTCAGTTCCTGTTGTTCCTGTTTGTTGATCTTTTGTTTCATGTTGTTCAATGTCTTGTAGCAGATGAGTATAATCCTTCAGTGTCCTACAATTGTCTGTTGTTGCTGTCGACTCCAGTTCATAATATTCATTGATATTTGTCCAGTTCCATAATATTATGGATGTTAATGACCTTGGCTTCTTCAGGTGATTCGTTTAATTTGATGTATATTTTACAGTTTGATGTCCAGGTGTTTTGAATCTTTTTCTGCTTTCTCATGTATCTTGCTTTTCTGGCTATTTCCGCGTTTTCTTCGCAGTCATGGGAAAGAGGTCCCACTGAACTCAAATGTTATGCATTTGGAAATTGAGGAGTGCAAAGTTCTCAGTTTAACCAGGTTTCAGACTAATTCAGTGTGATACACAATATAAGACAGAAGTGGTCAGTGGTAATGCCAGCACAGCAAAATGCAGGGTGTCTTCTGGTAACATTTCTCTGTGGTGGGCCGCTTCGCCAGAAATTTTACCGCCGCAGCAAGGAGATATGAATTTATTAAGAAAAATATATTGTGACATAGTGGGGGTTCACACAAGAAAGGAGAGATGGCTGTGATGAAACAGGCTTTATTTAAACACACCTCCTCAACACAGACAAGAGGGGAGGTCATTCACACAGACCTCCGTTTCACTACGGGTGATACAAACGCATGATCAGTCACTGCTCTGACTCTTCTTATAACACTGTTGTGCCATTATAACGCAGTTATAATGACACAGCAATAACACTTTAGAACACACGAATGATAACATCCTTTGAATCCTCCACTGCCAAAGCATGCCGGGAGAATCCCCGCCCTCTTAACACAGCCCCGACATTACACTGTCCCCCCCTGGACTGGTTTCTGTCCCCAGAATAATAAAAGTCCAGTTCAAAAGTCCAACACGAATCCGTCCAGGTGTTGGGGCGGCCTCCATTGTTGATGACCAGCACGCACAGGCCCGCTAGTGTTCATCTGTGCCTCGGTCGGAGTATCTGGTCGGGGTGAAGGCTCTGGATCGACCACCCGCGGAACAGATGGCTGGTATGGGGCGAGACGGTCACAGTGGAGTACCACGACCCGGTCCCTTTTCTGCAGCCTCACCCTGTACACCACAACTGACAGTCTTTGTAGGACCACGCACGGTCCCGACCAATGGCTCGCCAGTTTTGGTGACCGTCCCCTTTTTCACTCCAGGCAGAAAACCCAGACTCGATCTCCTGGTGCAAAGTCCCTCCCCTGGCAGCGGGAGTCATATCCCCGCTTCTGTCGGCTCCCCGCTGCTGCCAGGGCCTCCCGAGCCAGTCCGTGCACCATGTGGAGACGTTCCTTCAAGCAAAACAAATAATCCAACCCTGGTTTGCCCTCCACCTCCGGCTCGGGGGGGGGGGGGGGGGGGTGGGGGGGGGGGCGCGAATACCAAATCCACCGGTGTGCGCAGCTCGTGTCCAAACATCAGCGCTGCAGGAGTGCACCGGGTGGATTCCTGTGCTGCCGTCTGGTACGCCCACAGAACAAAGGGCAGATGCAGATCCCAGTCTCGATGTTGCTGGTCCAGAATCAGAATCAGAATCAGAATCAGGTTTATTGCCATTGTTCATGTAGTACACAAACTAGGAATTTGTCTCGGTACAATGCTGCAACATTAAACATGATAAGATAAGAGAAATAAACTATACATGTAATAAAGTGTAGGATAAGATTAAGTGATACTGGTCAACAGTTAAAATATATATTAGCCAGCAGCAGATACTGTGGAGAACTATATAGTGCAGTCGGTAATGCAGGAAGAAAACAGTGATGATTGACATGAGTCTGGTTGAGCTGCTGTACATGGTGCACGAGAGTCACTTAGTGTTCAGCAGTCTAATGGCAGAGGGGAAGAAGCTGTTCATGTGACGGGAGGTTTTAGTCTGGATGGACCGAAGTCTTCTACCAGAGGGGAGGGGGGCAAACAGTACATGACCAGGGTGTGAGGGATCGGCTATGATCCGGCCAGCACGCCTCCGGGTCCTGGAGATGTACAGATCCTGGAGAGATGGGAGCTTGCAGCCGATCACCTTCTCAGCAGTGCGCACGACGCGCTGCAGCCTTAGTCTGTCCCTGGCAGTGGCTCCTGCGTACCACACGGTTATGGAGGTGGTGAGGATGGACTCGATGATGGCTGTGTAGAACTGCACTAACATCTTGGTGGGTAGCTTGAGCTTCCTCAGCTGCCGCAGGAAGAACATCCTCTGCTGGGCTTTTTTGATGAGTGAGCTGATGGTCAGCTCCCATTTGAGGTCCCTGGTGATGGTAGTGCCTAGGAAGCGGAAGGAATCAGCAGTGGTGATGGGAGAGCCTGAGAGGGTGAGGGGGGGCAGAGGAGTAGTGACTTTCCTGAAGTCTACAATCATCTCCACTGTCTTCAGAGCGTTCAGCTGCAGGTTGTTATTGCTGCACCAGGACGCCAGCTGGGCCACCTCTCTCCTGTAGGCGGACTCATCGCCGTTGGAGATGAGCCCGATGAGGGTGGTGTCGTCCGCAAACTTGATCAACTTGACAGACTGGTGGCTGGAGGTGCAGGAGTTGGTGTAAAGGGAGAAGAGTAGGGGGGAAAGTACACAGCCCTGGGGTGATCCGGTGCTGATGCTAGTATAGTCTGAGACAGACTTTCCCAGCCGCACATGCTGCCTCCGGTCCGTCAGGAAGTCGATGATCCACCTGCAGAGGGAGTCAGGCACGTTGAGCAGGGACAGCTTGTCCCGGAGCAGAGCGGGGCGGATGGTGTTGAATGCGGAGCTGAAGTCCACAAACAGGATCCTGGCGTAGGTTCCCGGGGAGTCCAGGTGCTGCAGGATGGAGAGGAGGGCCAGGTTGACTGCATCGTCTACAGACCTGTTGGCTCGGTAGGCAAACTGCAGCGGGTCCAGGAGAGGGGTGGTGATGGACTTGAGGTGGGACAGGACCAGGCGCTCAAAGGACTTCATGACTACAGAGGTGAGCGCTACAGGTCTGTAGTCATTAAGTCCAGTGATCCGTGGCTTCTTGGGGACAGGGATGATGGTGGAGGATTTGAGGCAGGACGGCACGTGGCATAACTTAAGGGAGGTGTTAAAAATGTCTGTGAATACAGGAGCCAGCTGTTTCGCACAGAGTCTCAGGGTGGAGGGAGACACGCCGTCTGGGCCGGGGGCCTTGCGCGGGTTCAGTCTGGAGAACTGTTTGAGCACATCCTGCTCACTGATGATAAGGGGAGGGGGGGAGGTGGGGGGGGGTGCCTTAAATGAAGTAGGGAATGTGGAGGCTGTGGAGCTGGAGGGAGGGGGGGAGTTGGACACAGATGACGAGGTGTCAAAACGGGCATAGTGTTGGGACAGTCTCTGACAAAGGGCTTTGTCATCCTGACCTTTAGGAGCCTGAGGCCGATAGTTGGTGATCTGCCTCAGTCCTCTCCACACGGAAGCCGAATCATTAGCAGTGAACTGCTGCTGGAGTCTCTCTGAGTACACAGATTTAGCCCTCTTCAGCTCTCTGTTAAACCGGTATTTAACCTCCCTGTAGCAGTCCCTGTCTCCACTTTTCAGCGCTGCTTCCTTCTCCTTCCTGATCTGTCTGAGCTTAGCTGTGAACCAGGGTTTGTCATTAGAGTAACTCACCCTGGTGCGTGATGGAAGAATGTTCTCTTCACAAAAGTGGATATATGAGTTCACAGTGTCCGTGTACTCATCCAGATCATGCGTGGCTCCTTTAAGCATGCCCCAGTCAGATATTTCCATGCACGTTTCCAGCTTCTCCTCAGCATCACTGGTCCGTATCTTCGTAGTGCTCACAACAGGTTTAGTGAGCTTCAATCTCTGTCTGTATGTGGGAATGAGGTGAACCATCACGTGATCAGATAATCCCAGCGCAGCTCGAGGGACAGCGCGATATGCGTCTTTCACTGTGGTGTAACAGTGATCCAGTGTGTTTAATCCTCTGGTGGGGCATTTAATAAACTGTTTGTAGCGGGGGAGATCGTGGCTCAGATTGCACTGATTAAAGTCGCCAGCCACAATAATCAGCGAGTCTGGAAAACTCCGCTCTGTGTGTTGAATGTGATCCGCGAGCACGCGCTGAGCTTCGCGCGTGTCCGCGTCGGGAGGGGCGTACACAGCGATCAGTATAAAAGAAGCAAACTCCCGTGGGGAATAAAAAGGCTTGCAGTTGATAACAAGAAATTCCAAGGCAGGAGAACAGTGTTTGGAAATTTCCGTTACATCAGAGCACCAGCTACAGTTGATGTAGAAGCAGACACCGCCTCCTGTGGTCTTGCCGGAAAGCTCTGTGTCACGATCAGCACGGAAGAGCTGGAAGCCGTCGAGGCGCAGCGCGCTGTCCGGTATATTTTCCCGGAGCCAGGTCTCAGTAAAGCAGAGGACAGCTGAGGAGGCGAGGTCCTTAAAACGCATCAGCAGTCTCAGTTCATCCACCTTGTTAGAGAGAGAGTTGGTATTGGACAGAAATATGCCAGGCAGCGCCGTTCGCGAGCCTCTCCTGCGAAGTCGTACGAGAGCGCCCGCTCGTCTTCCTCTCTTCCGCCGTCTCACTTTCCGAGCCAAACAATAAACCAGATCGGCGGCAGGGGCTAGAAAAACTGGGAGGAGGTCCGTGGGGGTCAAAGTCCTGATATTTAAAAGTTCTTCACGGGTATAAGTGCAAGCAGACACACAATTGACAAACAAAAACAAACAAAGAGCGCAGCGAAGCACCATGTCGACCGCTGTGGGCGCCATCTTGGATTATAGTACATGGATGTACTATGTACTATGTACTATTATAGTACATGGATGTACTATGTCCACTAGGACAGCGAGCTGGGTGGTGAGGGTCCGGTTGAACTGTTCGACCAGGCCATCACTCTGTGGATGCAGCGGGGTGGTCCGGGTCTTCCGGATGCCCAGCCGCTTGCAAACCTCCCCAAAGACCTCTGCCTCAAAGTTCCAACCCTGATCGCTGTGCAGATCCTCCAGTGCGCCAAACTGACAGAACATCTCATCCACCAGCTTTGATGCTGTGGTGGTGGCGCTCCGATCAGGGACTGCGTACGCCTCTGGCCATTTGATGAAATATTCCATTGCGACCAGCACGTAGCGGTTCCCCCGGTTCATGGTCGGGAAAGGGCCCAGAATGTCCACCCCTACCCGCTCCATCGGTGCTCCCACCCGGTACTGCTGCAAGGGAAACGTGGGATCGCTGAGTCGGCCCCTTCTGAGCCGTGCAGGTGTTGCAGCGATGGACGTGGAGCTCTACATCCAGGCCAGTAGAACCGGGCTCGAAGATGCTGCTGAGTCTTTGTCATCCCGAAGTGGCCCGCTCCTACCACCTCGTGGACCAGCTGGAGTACATTGGGCCAGAGCCACCGGGGAACCAGCAGCTGCCAGACGTGATGCTGCCCAGCTGGAGTCTGCCACTGCCAATACACAACACCCTCGTGACAGCGGAGATTGGCCCACTGTGAGTGTAGGACCTTGGTCTCTGGGTCCAGCGCAGAAACAGCCTCCCAGGTGGGCTGCTGGCCCGCGTCCGGCCACTGCCGAACCTGGGAAATAACCGGATGTCTGTCCTGCTTGCTCTGTAGCTGCTACGCACCGAGGGCCTCTGTGACATCATCGCTGGGGAGAGCTGCCTGATTATCCAAGGAGGAGCTGTGTGCCGCTGTTATTCCTGCTCACAGCGGTCCGGAGAGCAGCAGCCCGTGGGACGGCTTGGCCTTGATCCTCTGCCCGCTGGCAGTGACGACAGTCCTCCGCAGCACAGGGACGCCAAGACAGCAAATCAGTGTTGGCATGGAGGCGGCCTGCCCGATGCACAATCTGAAAATCATAATCCTGCAGTGCCTCCAGCCATCTCGCCAACTGTCCATCCGGCTCTTTAAAGTTCAGTAGCCAGGTCAGGGAAGCATGATCAGTCCTGAGATGGAACCTTCCCCTGTACACATACGGGCAAAAATGGTGAAGCCCCTGAATGACAGCCAACAGGTCTCTGCAAGTAACGCAATAATTCCTTTCGGCTCTGCTGAGAGTGCGGCTGAAAAAAGCAACTGGCTGCTCTCCGTGTTCTCCCTCCTGGGATAACACCGCCCCGATGCCCTGGTTGCTGGCGTCCGTGTCCACGATGAAAGGGCGGTTTGGGTTGGGATACTGCAGGATGGGGGCTCCGATGAGCGCTGAGCGAAGCTGGGAAAAAGCAGCAGCACAGTTCTCACTCTACTGAAATGCATGGCCTTTCTGTGTCAGCTGATGCAGCTGGCTGGCGATGGTGGTGAAGTCTTTCACAAATCTCCTATAATAGGAGGCCAGTCCGAGAAAACTCCGTAGCTCTCCCACATCCCGCGGCACTGGCCAGTTTTTCACCTCTGCCACTTTCTCTGGATCAGTGGCGACTCCTGCTGCGCTGACGACGTGGCCCAGGAAGGTGGTCTCCCACCGAAATAGGTGGTATTTCTGTGGGTGTAGCCGCAGCCCGGCCTGTTGGATGGCGTCCAATACTTCCCAGAGGTTGGACAGGACACTGTCAAAATCAGCTGCATGAACCAGCAGGTCATCCAGATAAACAATGCAGCGGCTCTGCAGTACGTGAGCCAACACTCGCTCCATCAGACGTTCAAAGGTGGCCGGGGCGTTGCAAAGTCCAAATGGCATCACCTTGAACTGATACAGTCCCTGCCCAATGGAGAAGGCTGTTTTCTGGCGGACCTCAGGTGACAGCTCTACCTGCTAATAGCCGCTGCGTAGATCCAGTGAACTGAACCAGCTGGAGCCGGTGATGTGGTCCAGTGCGTCATCGATGCGGGGCAGGGGGTAGGAATCCTTGCGGGTGACATCATTCAGGTGTCGGTAATCCACACAGAACTGCCACGAACTGTTCTTCTTCCTAACCAGCACCACCGGCGCCACCCAGGGGCTGCTGGAGGGCTCAATAATGTCTGCCTCCAGCATTTCTCGTACTTTTTGTTCTGCTGCCGCCCGCCTTGAAAAAGGCAGATGGTGTGGGCGGAGCCGGATCGGCCTGGTCTCACCGGTGTCGATCCCGTGCTGTGCCAAGCTGGTTCGGGTGCATTCCTCATCCTTCGCAGTGAAGACATCCATGTAGCAGTCCAACAGCTCCCGCAGCTGGCGTCTCTGTCCCGATTCCAGTCCGCTGCAGCTCTGTTGGAACAATTCCTCGACCGCCTGCTGCGTTTCTGCTGACACGTTGACCCGCTCTGCTGTGGCCCTCCTCCTTGCTGTCTCTATCTGTGATCGTGCTCCCTCTGCTCGTGCTGGTGGCGCCGTTGGATTCAGTACTTGCGGTGATCTGCTCGGTTCGGCCCGCCCTGGCGGTCCCTCGATCACGCAGGCCTCCGGGTTCGTCCTCTGGGCCCCGCTGCAGAACATGATGGTCCGAGTTCCCAGCAGGAGGGACGATCTGGCAGTGTCAATTTTTGCGCTCCATGCTGCAAGCAGATTGAGTCCAATAATGCAGGGGTCTTGGATGTCAGCCAGCCAGAACAGGTGGTTTGTGTTCTGGCCGGCCACCCCACCACAAGAACTCTTCGCCCTCCCAGTCTGGCGCGGTCACCGGTAGCTGTGGTGACGCAGTGCCCGGTGGGTTCCCACCCCTGCGGTTCTGTCTCATCCATGCCTGGCAGCACACAGGGTCGGACCAGGGAGATGGCAGAACCGGTGTTGATCAGGGCCCGGATCGGCGTGTTGTCCAGGCTGCACTGTAGGTACATCCCTGGCAAGTGTCCAAATTGGCCCACACGCGGTGACAGTTCATCGGGGAAAATGTCTGTGGGAGGCAGCCTGTCCCCATCCATGCCACCTCGCTCTAGTTTAACGTTGGCGAGGGGCCAATTTGTCGTGGGGTGGGTGCCGGGCAGTACCTCGAGATGTGTCCTGGCTCCCCGCAGCGGAAGCATCCTTCCTCGCACCGCCGTGGCCGTCTTCTCCATGGGCGTGCCGCCGTGGTCTGCCGCAGCTCCTCCTCCTCCTCCTCGCTCTCAGCCGTGGCCTGGAAGGCTCTCTGTCTCAGTACTGATGCATCAGCTGTACAATTCATTAGCGGTTCCACCCGCTCCGCTTCTGCCACAGTCGTCTCCCAGCTGCTCGCGGCATTAATCCACATGTGGCTCTGGAGCTGGGCCAGGCGGAGACCCCGGATGAAGTTCCGGAGGGCGAGCTTCTCCACTACCTCTGGATCAAAATCCGGGTAGCTGCGCCATGTCAGCAGCTGTATGTCCGCTGCGTAGGCTCCCAGGCTCTCCTGGCTGCCTCGCCGGCGGTTGGCCAGCTGTTCCTCGGCATGCTCAGTGTTGGCTGCTCTCCCAAACTGCCTCCCGACGTTACAATATGAAGCAATGACTTTCCACAAGCGCACACATGAACAACACGCGTGGCCATCATCCGCGCGGAGTTTAGAAGCACCCCGCCCACGCAAGTTTTCCCGTCAGTCAGCAAACAGCGTCTCGCTAAGCGCGACTGTCTGACAGAGAAAGACAGAGACATGAGTTTATTAAAATTCTTTAAACATGGAAAAATCATAAGAGGTGTAAGCACTGGAGGAGTTTTTCATGGTTTTAACCCACTGTTAACAGGAGTAATAATGGAAGAGTCACTTAGCTAAGAGATGTGGTTAGAATTCATATGCAGCCGGCTTCATATGAAGGGAAAGGCAAGGGGGACTGATGAATTGCTGAGGATATATTTCACCAGCCACTACAATATTAAGCTATGTTCTGTAGGAATTGCAGGAATGAAGAGACTGGCAATTTCTCTCTTTTCTCGCACGAGCAGGCGTGCCGTTTTTATTCTCCAGCAGCAGTGACTAAAAGCAACAGCTAAAAATGCTAGCTCTCTTCTTCTTCTTCTTTTAGATTTGATTGGCGGTTGACAACCAGCTTACAGGTGCATTACCGCCACTGACTTGATTATCATCACTCTATATCTTTGTATAAGGAGTTACAACTCCTTATGTGTGAAAAAATTATCCACCTTGGCTGTGGCCAGACATCTGGTTGTTCCTGCACCAGGCAGGGGTATACTATTTTCACTCTAAACTGAGGTCCTTCAGCGGCTGCCTAGAGAAGTGCCTGATGAGAAAGCCTGAGAGCACAACTATAACTGCCTAAACAGATCATTCTGTACATGAACACATATTGTGGTGAATTATGTCTTTAGAGTCCGCTACAGTTCCCTATTACTGTATGTACCTGGCAGGTTAAGATGACCGAAATTCATGAAGTCAATGACTTTAATCTGTCAGCAGCCTTCAGACAAACTAAACGTGCCATCCATCTATCTTCTTCCGCTTAATCCTTTTCGGGTCATGGGAGGGGCTAGAGCCTATCCCAGCATCTTTGGGCGAGAGGCAGGGTACACCCTGGACAGATCGCCAGTCCATCGCAGGGCCAACACAGAGAGACAGACAACCATTCACTCTCACAGTCATACCTAAGGACAATTTAGAATCCCCAGTTTGATGCCAATTAACCTAACGTGCATGTTTTTCACATGTGGGAGGAAACTGGAGAAATCCCGGAGTAAACCCACGCAGACACGGGGAGAACATGCAAACTCCACACAGATCACTGCTGGTTGGGGGCTGGGATCGAACCCAGGATCCCCCGGCCAAGGGTGAGTTGCTGTGCTGCCGCAGTGCTAACCACTCCGCCACCGCGCTGCCCACTAAACATGCCAACATTTGATTTCAAAATAAGGGAGGTTTTTCCTGCTGTCTGGGTGGTGAGGAGATTTCTAAAAAAACCCCCAAAACTATAAATATAAAGAAATATTATAACCAGAAATAACGGCATCCTGGGTCATTTAAGTTGATTTATTTCATTAAATACCATTTTATTAATATTTTTAAATTGTTGTTCTGTTCTGACTGCAAAATTATAGTCAAAAATGTAAATTGTTCTAAGGAAAAAGTAAAAAAAAAAAAATTACCACAGTCTGTTTCAAATGTATCTAAAAAAAAACCCCAGTAATTTTATTTATAAAAAACAGACAAAAATTAGTCATAAAATAATCCACAAATTTATAATAAAGTTTCAAATGTACAAGAAAAGTGAATTTTACAAGAGGAAATTACAAATTTGAGGAACATGGTTTCAACTTTAGATTGACAGAGAAAAATGAAAACTATAAGAAAATTGTTATAAATTTTTGAGAAAAACTTCAACCCTTCAAGAGTGAAGTCATTACTCAAGTTTTTAAGTGGGTGCTCTTTGTACCCTTAACTCAAGTAGAAATTTTTGGTTGCCTACTTTTAATTATTAATTTCAAAGCACTGCTTTTACATGAGTAGAATTTCTG
Source organism: Pholidichthys leucotaenia (assembly GCA_020510985.1). Taxonomy (NCBI): domain Eukaryota; kingdom Metazoa; phylum Chordata; class Actinopteri; order Cichliformes; family Pholidichthyidae; genus Pholidichthys; species Pholidichthys leucotaenia. Next base: position 138,521,883 of record CM035840.1, on the reverse strand, counting down.
GCTACTATATCCACCTGATCATATCATTTAAGTATGCTTGAGTACATTACTATTATGAATATTTCTTTCCCTTCCTTACTCTCTCAATGGAAAAAAAACAAAACAAAACACTAGAATAAAAATATAAAAAATACACATATTTTTGTCATTTATGTAAACCTTGACAAAAACATCCTGCAGGACAAAACATGACACTTGATATTTTCTAACCTGTTTGTATACCACCATAGACAGAGAGAGAACCTGAATTAGACAGAGCTCAGAGAGAGCAAGATGAGACAGAGAGGAGCCAAGGAGAGGAAAGTGTTCAGGCAGAGGAAGGAGAGAAGGATAACACCACTAAAAACTCTAAACACAGGATGTCTGGGTGGGACCCCAACTGGCCCAATATTCAAGCCTCAGTTGTACAATACTTCAGATGGTAAGTTCCATATGCAACTTTACTGTGTAAAATTTTAAAAAGGAATAAATAATATAAAATTAACATATTTCGGTATGTTTACTGCCCCCCCCGCCCCCCAGGGAAAAATATGCTGCCACTGCACCAAGGTCTTTAAGCCAGAGGAAACACTAAAAATGCAACTATTTATGACTGTTCTGCTCAGTATTTTTCTCTTTGTAGTATAGTGTATACAGCGGGGAAAATAAGTATTGAACACATCAACATTTTTCTCATTAAACATATTTCTGATGGAGCCATTGACCTGAGATTTTCACCAGATATCAATAACAACCCAAGTAATCCATACATACAAAGAAATCAAGGCAAATGTGTTCACAAAACAAGTTATATTTAATAAAGTGGAATGACACAGGGAATAAATATTGAACACATTAAGAAAAAGAGGTGCAAAAAGGCATAGAAAGCCAAGAAACCAGCTGAAATCCATCAGAATTTAGGAAGCCATCCCATACCCCATCAGTTCAAATTAATTTCAGCTGATTAAGTCCTGACTGATAGCATTTAAAAAGGTCTGTGAATATCAGATTGTCACACCACAAAGAACTCATGATAGGTAGAAGCAAAAAGCTCTCTCTAGACCTTCACAACCTTATTGTTGCAAAACATAATGATGGCATTGGTTACAGGTGCATTTCTAAACTGCTGAATGTTCCAGTGAGCACTGTTGGAGCCATCATTCGGAAGTGGAAAGAACATCATTTTACCATAAATCGGCCACAACCAGTAGCTCCTCACAAGATTTCTGACAAAGGAATCAAACAAATTATCAGAAGAGTTATCCAAGTGCCAAAGACCACTCATGGAGAGCTCCAGAAAGTCCTGGAGTTAGCAGGTACTGCTGTTTCAAAGAAAACAATAAGTAATGCACTCAGCCGACATGGGCTCTATGCCTGCTCATTTGGCAAGACTCCATTGCTGAAGAAAAAGCATGTTAAGATAAGCCTTTATTGGTCCCACAATGGGGAAATTCCAGTTGAAGCTTGTTTAAAGCTGGTTGCATAACATTTGGGCAAGCTAGTAAAATACTGGAAGAATACAATCTGGTCAGATGAGACTAAAATTGAACTTTCTGGATGCCACAACATACAGTATGTTTGGAGAAGAAATGGCACTGCACATAAGCCCAAAAACACCATACCAACAGTGAAGTTTGGAGGTGGGAGCATCATGGTGTGTGGGTGTTTTTCAGCACATGGTACAGACAGACTTCATATAATTGAAGGAAAGCTGAATGGACAAATGTACAGAGACATCTTTGATAAGAACCTGCTGTCACCTGCCAAGATGCCGAGGATGAAACGAGGGTGGACATTTCAGCAAGACAATAATCCCAAACACACAGCCAAGGAAACTCTTAACTGGCTCCAGAGAAGGAAAATAAAGCTGCTAGAATGGCCCTGTCAGTCACCTGACCTGGATCCAATTGAAACTCTATGGAACAAACTGAAGATCAGAGTTCATAGAAGACACCCACAGAGCCTTCAAGATTTGAAGACAATTTGTGTGGCTTAATGGGCTAAAATCACTCCTGAGCAATGCCCCTGCGTAGTTTCTCCACACAGGAGGCATCTGGAAGCTGTTATTACCAACAAAGGCTTTTCTACTAAATTTTTCTTTTTTTTTTGTATTTCAGGTGCTCCCTTTCAGGGTCGCCACAGTGTATCGTCACCTTACATTGCAATGATCCGCATGTTGGTTTGGCAAGGGTTTTTATGTTGGATGCCCTTCCTGACACAACCCTGCCCATTTTATCCGGGCTTGGGACCGGCACAGGGGGTGCACTGGCTTGTGCCCCCCTGTGGCTGAGTAACCAACATTTCCCTCCTCTGTTCCATTATTGCTGAGCACCAAGCTGGACAGCAGGAAGTTCAATTTTTATTTGGTCTCTGGCATGACCCAGCCAGGATTTGAACCCCGGCCTTGCGGTTGTGGGGCAGATGCTCTACCTCTAGGCCACCACTCCGGTAAAGGCTTTTCTATTAAATATTAAATGAATTTCACCAAGAGTGTTCGATACTTATTCCCTGTGTCATCCCATTTTATTAAATACAACTTGTTTTGTAAACACAATTTCCAACAAGAATGGTGGAGCTACTCACTACTCAGTCCTTTTTTTTTTTTTTTACACTTTTAGTTTTTTTGGTTTTTTTGGGTTATGGCCTTAAACTTTTGTTCAGCTGACGAACAGCCTGTTTGAGTTTAAATACAGTTTTCAATAAATTGTCTACTCTCTATTTTTTTTTGTCTCTTGCTCCTGTTTCTTCTTTTTGCATTTTGAAAGTCTGCTTACAACCTTGTTATGATCCACCAGTGTGAAATGCAAATACTTGCAATTTTCCCCCAGTCTTAAGATTTTGACCAGGGGTGTACACCCCTTAGGGTATGCAGACTGCTTGACCGCATGAAAGGTCAACATAAGCTATGTATTTGTTTTGGCCCACCTAAGTCCAGGGAGCTGCACAAGCTGGTCATCCTATTATTCTGGAATTTCCCCATTGTGGGACTAATAAAGGCTTATGTTGTCTTGTCTTGTCTTATAGTCATGGCCTCAGCAACCCTAGGTCATGTTATAACCTGTGTAATAATTTGCCACTTCATGTTGAGTCTGCACTGTTTATTGGTTAACAGGCATTTTCTACATCATGACCTTGCTATTGCTATTGTAGTATCATCAGGATTAAACACTGCATGCCATATTCAGCAGGTATCGATGCTAGTACATTTAGCTGGTGATACTCTCTACCAGTGGTTGCATTAAGCAACCCGATCTCACTAAAAAAGATGTACCTAATGAACGTCTTCCGCCCCTCAAAAAAACATGCATTTGTACGTAAAACAAACAAAAAAGGTACCTGGATACAATTTACAAATGGAGTCCATGTCTTCACTCACTGCGCATGCACAAATGTATAGGAAAAAAAGAACATGCTGTTCTCACTGAGCAGAATGACACCTGTTTTAGGCAGGCTTCCAATGCTCATTTGGTTGGTGGGTGGGGGATGGTGGACGGTTAGTTACGTTAAGGTTAGAAAAAGGTTAGGTTTAGGCGTCACCTCCTCTCATGGTTAGGGTTAGAGAAAATGTTTTGATTATGTGTCACCTCTAATAGTTAAAGAGAAACAAAGAGAAAGTGGCAGACAAACCTTAGGGTGCCGGCAGACACGTTTCTTAAAGTGACACTCTGGCAAAAATCAAGTTTTTTTCTGTTGTTAACATACTCACATTGCTGCTAACAGTCTGTCCAAACTCGCCCATTTCAGGAGGGTGTCACCAAACTGGAAATTCACAGCAGACAAACACAGCCTTCAGACTGTGGTGAGATTTTGTGCTTGATATGTCTTATAAGTCACAAAAACATGTTTTAGCCTGGTTGGTTATAACATTAACCAATCAGACTGATTCTCTTGGCTACCTCAGGGGAAGAGAGAGGAGCCGAGAAGCAGCAGGATTGAGGCAGAGCGGGTTGGGGTAGCAGTAGAGAGAGAGTGAAGAGAGAGGCAGAGAGGTGGTGGTGGTGGGGGTGGCGATCTGAATGTGGCTGTGCAAGACCACAGTCTCTCAGCAGTAGTCTCAGCTCACTTTGCCAGCAGACGGGCACCACACTTTGAGCTGAAAGCAGCCCCCTCCCCTCTCTGCTCAGTCACCAGTGGAATGGGGGACTGGTTGTTAGTAAAAAGTAAACTAAACACACATACACACATTTGGAAACTACACATTTATCTCTCACCTTGGACGTTTTCAGAAAAATGTTTTGCTTTTACTTTTAAAGATATAGGCAAAACATTAACATCCTGAAGCATTGTGAACAGACTAGCAGCCAGCAGTTGCAGCGACCAATAATGTGCAAGCCCTGTAGGTTGTGGAGCACGGCGACCAATCACGTGCAAGCCCTGCAGGACGCTGATTAGAATATTCATAAATCCAGGCATGTGAAAGATTTAAAAGCTATTTCCAAGCAATTCTAAGGCAATTAAACTTTTTTTGTGGGTAAAAAGCCATAATATATTATTTTGGCCAATACATATTTGTTTTCGAGGTGGTTTTAGAGCCGCTGGAGTGCGTCTTTAAAGCTGTAAATGCCACATATCCACTGCATGTTAAAATGTTTTTTCTGTCTATGCACGTTTTCTCAGAGTGAAAAAAAAAAAAAACGTGCAGGTGAGACTGGGCTGCATTAACCCAGAATTCTCCTTCACTGACAGTTTTTTTTTTTTTGCCATGACGAAAATTTCAAAGGCAGTCTGTCATTTTAATGGATTGTGATTTAACTCCTAACTGTAATTCCTTGTCATTTTGGGCCTTGATCTGTCTGCTGACTTCAGATTCAGTTTGACAACAAAAAACCTGAATCTTTGCCCACTAGTATCTTTAATATAGCTTAGCTCCTGAGCTCCAGCCTCTGGAGGAAGTGTTGCAGATGCCTGGATATGAGAGGAGGGGTGGCTTCTGAAAGTGAGGGCCTGTTGGTTCGGCTCCTAGCACAACATGTATTGGCTCCTCTAGTCTTTGCTTCCTGGAGCACACTGGACCCTGCTGACACCTGGTTGGAACCTGTCCTCCTCTCAGATCAGGTGATCCAACCCCAGCATCCTATCCACTGCAGGTGCTCATGGATTAATGTTGAATCTACCAAAACTTTTATCCTAAAGGAGTTACTCTCCTATCTAAGATTGGATTTTCTGTGTGCCTGAAATGAATCCCCAAACCTGGTGAGTCCTGTGTGTTTTCTGAACCTTTTTTTATTTAGCCTACAAGTTTTTTGTTGTTTTTCCATTAGAAAAATACTAAAGTGACACTTCTCCAAAGATCAATATTTTTTTTCTCATTAACATGTCTGTGACATGTTTTTAATGACTTACAAAACATATTGAGTGAAATCACTCAAAGGTCTTGTATCTCTGTTTTTTGCTGTGAAGTTTCTGTTATGTCTGTGAAATGACGGAGAGGGAGGCAAGTCTTCATGCAGCGAACAACTAACTTTATTACACTGAACTTTGTGTTTATATACAGAATGGGCTGTGCCTGCCTGATGTCACCCTGTGGGTGGGCACGGCGTCCAGACACACATATTCATACACCACATTCCCCCCCCCAAAAAAAATCAAGCACACAGGAAACCCATCCAAATCCAGTAGCCCGACTCACAAACTAAGAACAAGGAGGGTAACATATAGTAATAAAACAACCTATCACATTCACACAACACAACCAAACTGGACCTTGTCTCTGAAAAGTAAAATTAATCCCATATTCACACTCACTCACATGCACACCAGCATCAGATATATACAAACTAAACACTTTATCATATACACATATATACACAGGTATTTACACAAATAAATTATCAAGTGACACCATAGTCTCTGGGCAGCCACCAACTCCAAAAAAACCACGGAGGCCTGGGCACCCCCACGGCATCCCACAGTCCGGCCGGCGTTGCCCCCCAGGGTTGAAACACCCCCCTCTGGCCAGCCTTTCTCCACCTCTCCAAACTGGCTTCTTCTCCCTCGGCCGAACCCAACTGTCAACCCGCAGGGAAACCCGACCCATTCTCCCGTGCCCGCCACGCCATCTTCGGACCCTCATTTTGCGTCGCGCCGTCCCGCCGACCCAGTCCAAACTCTCACTCTGACGATGGCGTTTGGTGCTCAGCAAAACTGCACCAAAATGTCCCGCTCTTCTCTCTTTTCTTCCAGCCTCGAACACTCCGAACTCCCGTGGTTGTGCTCCGGGTACCGTCGAAACCCACTTGTCGGCACCGCTCACTGCCACCATGTCCTGCGGCTGCTGTCGCTCCCCTCAGGGGCCCGCACCATCACCTACGGCAGGCTTGTTCACTGAGCTCCTCGCCGCTGCATCCAGCGCTCTCAGTCCCGGTGCTCCGCTGCGCTGTCACCGTGCCCGGCTCTCGGTCATTTTCGGGGTCCACACCATCACCTACGTCGGGCTTGCTCACCGACCTGGGCTCCTCACTGTTGCATCCATTGCTTCCGGTGTCGGTGCTCCGCTGCGCCGTCATCATGTCCGGCCACGGCTCCTCCCTGAAGTCCTCAGCCTGCACTGTCCCGCTTGCCCGCTGTACAGCTTCCAACAGCGGGGCCGACTCCTGCTGCGTCGCCTCTCCATCCTGCTGCACCACCTCTCCATCGTTCTTGCACACTGCATCATCCAACCCGCCAGCGCCATGGTCCCGGGTCAAGCTCGGCTCCATGGCTGGCTCGCTGACCACGGTGACCGGGGACTCTTCAACTTGCGGTCCCGGTCCTGTCTCAAGGCCCAGCTTGGCACCCTTAGCCTCGTCTTGGCACGCATTTAGCATATCAGCTAGTCCGTCAGTTCTTGGTGCCAAGAGCTCCATCACACGCAGCTTCACGGCCCTCATCTGACCGTCGAAGTGCCTGACCAGCTGCTCGACAGCATCCTCGTAGAGGTCCGCACCACCCAGAGCACCGAGGATCCTTTGGCCCTCCGCGCCGAGATTGTGGGCCAGGAGTGCCCACCGACCTCTCCCGTCCAGCCTGTGTAGGCCCAGCTCCCCAATATACTCCTCAAACAAGGCTCTCCACTCTGGCCAGAGGACTGCTGGCTCCCCCTCACACTCCAGAAACAGCACCAATGGCTGAGGCAACCAGCACGCCTCCAATAAACTCCTCGTCGCCAAATGTTATGTCTGTAAAATGACGGAGAGCGAGTCTTCATGCAGCAAACAACTAACTTTATTACACTGAACTTGGTGTTTATATACAGAATGGGTCGTGCCCACCTGACATCACCCTGTGGGTGGGCACGGCATCCAGACACACATATTCATACACCACAGTTTCATTTAAGCCCCGCCCCCTGCAAAAAGGCGACTTGAGACTGAACAATTTTTGTGACGTAACTTTGTAGTGCTTGCACGTGGGTAGTGTTGAGCCAGCCAAGGACTCTCTGGCCTAACTGACATTATCCTCCAGGCTAGTTAGCATTTTTTAACAAACTGCTTTGAAAACTTGACTTGAATTATGATGGGTTTTACCATTTAACTGTTTTTAAGGGCCGATGCAATTTTAGTCATTATCCTGGGCCACTGTGCATAGAACTGGACATGTCCTTCAACCGGTAAGTCTTTTTACCACAGGATTTGTTCTGATAATGTAGTGCTAGCTACTATTAGCCTTGTGGTATGTGGTTGGGCCTCGTAATCACCAATTCTGGCCTTTGGGGGGGAGTGAAAAGATTTTGACATAAAACTATAAGACAATGAAAGGTTTTTTGTAGAAAAAAAAGAGCATAAAATACCATTTTAGACAATGTAGATTTGTTTTTATAGGGTATTTATATCCACCAGAGTGTGTCTATAAAACAAATAATGATTCAGTTTATATCTTGATATTATAACTGCCATGCACACTTTATTATTTTTTTTTGCCTTCTTGTTTATAGGCTACATAAATATAAAAACAAGCACATAAATGTGCCTGCATTTGATATTAAATAAAATACAGCTAAAAAGAGTTGGCAGAATGTTTTTTCCAAGGGAGCAGATACCATTTCTGGATGGAAAACTTTTATCCTAAACTATTTCTTCTCCTCTTGGGAATAAAATCTCTGCGTGATGAAAATCTCTGGGTGACTCCTGCTTAGAAAGTGCAATTTTTTTTGTTACTTAAAAGTACTGTTTTCATTAGGGAAAAAAAAGAGTAAATCAGTACTTAGCCTCTGCAGTTTCCACCTCTCAGGGTTTCATCAATTTTTCTAAAAAAGCTACTAACACCTAAATTACGGAATCTCAGGGCCCTAAGAATTATTTGCGATAAAATATCACTCTGTTGAGCAAACCACTATCACCACATGGAACTCAACCATAACAAACCCTTATGATGGATTATAATCGGCCATGACCAAATTTTTCCCAATCCTAGCGCAACCTCTGCTCTCTAAATGTACCGCATGTTGGACATCAAGTGGTTGTAGAAATAAAGATGTGAAGAAACATGGTGGAATGTTGCAGTTTAAATGTGCGTCATGTTGCAGAATTTAACTTGATTCTCCAGGCTGGAATACATTTTTTTAAACCTGTCCACCATCCCCCACCCACCTCCACACTCTGATTTGATAGATTTTGAAACAAGTAGTGAAGATGGTCCATATACTGAGGTAAAGACTTACATTCATCCTTTGCGTATTAGTTGGAGGACTTGCTGACATTTCGACATGAGATACTCTTCAGTGACTCATTTTTGGAAGAACTGCAGTTTTTTTTTCCTTTTGGCATTTGGTTATTGTACTTATTTACTTGTCCATTTCTTCAGTTACAAGCTTCCTGCCTCTTATCCAGCCATCCATCCATTCACGGAACAACCCACACAGGCATCACATCACCACAGCAAAGGTATGCATGGTCGGAAATACAAGCCCACACCCCGATCAGCACTGATTAAAAACCCTCCGCCGCAACTTTGAACAATACACCTCTGTTGTGTCCTGTTATGACTGATGGAGACATTTGTTGCTGGGTCAGTACCGCTCTGTTGAAGTGATCAGGGAGCAGGGGCCATACAGCGGAACAATACGGCAAACCTATACACTGAATAATGGGACTTTCAGCTGCAGAGGTCTGATCCTTGAGCTGTAATAATCATGAGGAAGGCATTTGCAGACACGGCCCATTTCCCAAACATTTCTAGCAGAATAATATTGACATCTTTTCACTGATTTTGTGCAGATCATATGCAAATTTGGTGCAATTGTAAAACAGCCGAAACTGTTTAGGTTGAATGATAAAGGAAATATAGTGCTATGTTACTTTTGAACTTAGAGCCCAAGGTATGTTGGTATGTATTGGCGCCTTCCCACATAAAAATCTAATTTGAACTCAACAGTTCAAGCATCCAATGCCCCCCACCCTACTGGGGCCAAGGTAATTTGTTCCATCATTACCTCCCAATATGACAGCCCTGCGTGGGATGTTTTATCTTTCTTCATTTTGGGCGTTATTTGATTTCTAAAGTAAAGACACAGGGGAATGATGGATTGGAAATCATTTAGCTGACTGTGTGAAGGGTGCATTATCCCTGGATGAGTTACCAGTTTATTGGCTCGTTCCTGAAATGCTGTTGGCTTTGGTGTTGCATGGGGGAATTCCTGCATCCATCTCCCATTCTGACACTCTCTGCTGCTTCTACCTGTAATGCTCTCAGCGCTGAATTTCTACACTCCTTCCCTTTATGTGCTCATTCATCTTTCTTTCGCTTTCCTCCTGTGTAATTTCTATGTTGAACTAATTTCCTCTCCCCCCTGATAGAGGCTCTGGACCCGGGGTCATCATTACAAGTTATTACAGCCATTTGTTTCACCATCTGCTTCAAGTAGGGCAATATTGATCTTGTTGCCATTTTATTTGCTGCATCAATAATCTGATGTAACTTACAGTAATGCATAAGCAACAGAGTTAAGGCGGCAGATCACATGGCTGTCGCACTGAGTCACAAGCACTTTGCCCACATGCTCTCTGTTTCACTTTCTGACTTTGGCTCCATTTTTTTTTTAAATTTTGTTCTATCTGTACTTCTGTTGAACTCCACCATCCAGAGATATGGATATCTCTTTTTTCCAGACATCATTACAGAATCTTACATCAAATCCAATGGGGAAATATAATTTTATTATAATCTGTTTTTGGTCATCCCTTCTCACGCCTACTCAGACAGGTGTTGGTAACTTAACCTCCCCTCATGAGCCCAGTTACAGTCCAATCAGTCAGACTGTACAGACCAGACCAGACCTGAACCCCAGCTGCTCATTTTTACTGCTTACAATGACATCGTCTTCTATCAGCTATGTTTCATTCAGATTACAGCAAATCCTAGCCAGCCAGATAGATCATTTTTAGACTTCTTGGGGAGACAAAACATCTCCACACCTTGTACATAACAGAGTATACTAGGATTTCACCTTTTTTCCTCACAGAATTTAATACAGAGTCTAGAAGTGAAGTCCCTAAAATGTGCATCATTTAAATAAGCAGCTGCACAAACATTCAACAGTCTAAATAGTCTATGAGAAAATTAGACTACTGGCCAATTAATCCATTACCTCAGTAAAAATCTTGACAGATTTTTTTGATTTCTTTACTTAAAGGTTTGGTGATTGTTCCTTCTATATTATGGCTCTATTTAAGACTAGAAAAGCACTCATAGAGCGCATACCTCCGCCAAGGCTCCTTCCGTTTCTCATAGATCACCTCCAAAATGTAATGGGTTTGTGTGTAGGCCTATAGCCACTTGTGGTGAAAATTGCATCAAAGTCTGTCCATCAGTTTTGGAGTATTGTTGCTAACACACTGTGAGAAGAGTCTTGGCTGAGGTATGCATTCCCAGATCATCAAAATGTAATGGGTTCCTCTGTAGGCCAAGAACCACCTCTGGTGAAAATTTCATCCAAATCCATCCAGTAGTTTTTGTGTAATCCTGCTGCACAAATACAAACAAAGCCCTTGGTAGAGGTATGCATTCTCAGATCATCACCAAAATCTAATCATCTGTTCCCCGTGCCATTACACACCTTTCCTGAAAATTTCGTCAAAATCCGTTCATAACTTGTTGAGTTATGTTGGTAACAGACAGACAGACAAACAGACAGACAGACAAACCCCGGTAAAAACATTACCTCCTTGGCGGAGGTAAAAATGGAAGAAAGCAGGCAAGGATGTGCTCTTGGAAACTTTCTCTTTGCTCCTGTTGTCAAGTTCACTCAGATTTATGTTTATTAATGATTTAATGGCTCAGGTGAAGAGCTAAGTTTTCTCTTAAGTTATTGATAACATGTAACCGCCCCACACATCAGAGTCCTTAGTAGTGCCGTAGTGAAGACCAGAGTCTCCCAACACCAAGACCAGATAATGCCAAGACCTTCACACACAGTGGTCTTAGTCTCAACTTGGCCTCTGCCTGTCTTTCTACACTCTGGTCTTGACTACAACACTAGTCCTTACCCTCCCAGCACATATTGGTTGGGGAAAAAAAAAAAAAAAACTTGAAAAGATAGCTTTGCCAAATGTCTAAAAAATGTCCAGATTTGGTTGAAAAGTGAAAAGCCGTCTTTTTAAGGTCGTTGAAAAGATGTCTTCATATCGATGTCTCTCTACATGATCTAAATTTGGTTGAAAAATGAAGTTGAAAAGCTGTCTTAAGGTCGTTGAAAAGATGCCTTTATATAAGCGTCTCTGTATTGTCTAATTTGGTTGAAAAGTGAAAGATGAAAACTCTCCTTTTTAAGATTGTTAACTAAAGTCATTAGGTAATAACCAATATTCGTCATCTGATCCTTTTGGGTTGTGTGGGTGGTGCACCTATACCAGCATGCGCTGGTAGTCTCCCATCTGAGTACTAACCAAGGTAAACCCTGCTGAGAGGTTTCGTTCACTGAAAAATTGTCCTTCAACAGAATTCTTTCAGCAGTGACTAAACATTTTGAAAGCTGTCTATCATTTGAAGGATTACACTAAGGGTGATCTAATTAAAGTCAATTAAAATGATAGATAACAGATTGAGAGAATTTTTACAAGCCTGTCTGAGAAAGTGACAGATAAAAAAAAAAGGTGTAGTGCAACCTGATATAGACTATTGAGGCTTTTTCAGGTCATCCACTCAGATGCAGTTCTGACACTCAGTCAACAGATGGCACTCTTTATTAAATGCTTCATAACACTGTGCCGATAATGAAGCAATTATCTCAAAGTTGTTCATTGTTTCATGAGGCCTCAGTTTCACCATCACTACTTGAAGGTCAGAATGATCCAAGTTTAATGAACGGTTTGTCTGACGCCAACTGATCTCAGTGGAAGGTGCTGGGGAGAAGGCAGGTATTGAAGGAGAGAATTAAGTTGAAATGAAATGTTTTCCTTACACAGGTCCAACAATGGAGAAGGAGGCACAGGAGAGATCCCAGGTTGGCATACACAGCTGAAGGCAGCTGCTTCTCTGCTTTCAAACAAACTGATCTTTACAGCAGCAGAGAGAGGCAAGTGTAATCAGCACAGCAGGTCTTGATTAGCAATCAGCAAAGACGGCAGAGGAGAGAGGGCATGCACCAACCTTGGAATAATTCAATTCAACTTTATTTATATAGTGCCATTTTACAACAACAGTCATCTCATAGCACTTTCAACTGTAGGGGAAACCCCCAAATTGTAGAAAGACCCCAGCATTCAGGCGATCCCCTGTGAGCAAGCACTTGGCGACAGTGGAGAGGAAAAATTCCCTTTTAACAGGAAGAAACCTCCAGCAGAACCAGGCTCAGGGAGGGGCAGTCTTCTGCTGTGACTGGCTGGGGGGTGAGGGACTAGAGAAGAAGAAGAAAAGAACAGACATGTAGAGAGCAAACAGCACGACGGGGACTCAATCTATGGGAATACTACAGCGGGAATAGGAATACTACAAAATGTTGAACTTGGAAAAAAAAACTCTTAAAAATGCATTTTTAAAAAGCATTTTTATAAAAGCATTTTTAACAGAGTCCCAGTGGTTACAAAAGTTCATTTGACTATTGAGAGACAGACCCCCACCACCATCACCAAATGCCAAAAATTATTCAGAGGATAAATTTGGGCCAAATGCTGTGGCCTAAACAACTCAATTACTGGACTATTTTCTGGTTAATATGGTCAGGCACAGCCCAGTTTTCAACAACTGTTTTCTGGTTAAATATGGTCTGTACTAGATCTGCTAAACACAGTCCAATTTTCAACATCCGTTTTTGGATTAGATTAAATATGGTTCAGGTTAGATGGGCTAAATACAATGCTCTGCACTGTGTGTGTTTATATATATATTTACTCTATCTAGCAACAATGCTCCACACTGTGTGTGTTTATATATTCATATATCTATTCCATCTAGCTACAATGCTCCACACTGTGTGTTTATATAGCTACATATTATTCCATCTAGCTACAATGCTCCATACTGTGTGTGTTTATATATCTACATATTTATTCCATCTAGCTACAATGCTCCGCACTGTGTGTCTATATATATATATATATATTTATATGTACATATGTATACTTGCTGCTCTTTTTTTTTCTCTTGCCTTCTGATTGTTGCTCTGAGTGTTGCTATCCCTGTGCTGTTGCAATCCTGGAATTTCCCCATTGTGGGACTAATAAAGGCTTATCTTATCTTATCTTATACAACCCAATTTTCAACATCTATTTGTGGGTTAAATTAAGGCTTGGTCCAACGGACCTGATTTAGTCCAAAATTAAAATTAAATAAAAAAAAAAATTAAAATTACAGCTTATGCTGTGTGTGTGTGGGGGGGGGGGGGGTAGACAGTGAGTCAGTAAGTGTACACATGAGGTTGTGAGTTGGGGTCTGTAATGATACCACCTGAACATGTAGTGTCCTCAGTTTTTGTCATTTTTTTTTAAGAAATTTAAATTTTTGAATTTTTTTGTGACCTGAATTTTTTCACTAAACAGAGCCACTGAGTCCTAAACGTACAATCTTGAAATTACAGATTGTTGATCCCTTCAACTCCCAAGTCCAAGCAGAGAAGACTGGACATTATCAGACACTAACTTTTATGCATCTTCCCATCTTCCTCCATGTAGATTTCTCTCGTCCTTGACTTTCCGCCCCCGCACTGATCTGTAGACATTCCTGACAGCGTCTCCTCTCTCTGTCTGTAGCTTCACTCTGGACAGCTGGGACCTTTCTTGGCAACATGATCTCTGCTCACTGGAGCAAACTCTGCCAACACTTTGTATGTATATATGTAGCATATGTCTGTGGTGGTGTATATCCATAACACACATATGTCATAGATACATAAGAGGTGCTGAATTCATAAGATTCTCACTGCAAGTCTTCAAAGAGACAAACTGCTTGTTGTTGTAGACTTTTTTTTTTTTTCTTTAGTGGAAGTCTTTTGGATATAAAACACTTAAATTTCATCAATGGGATGTCTATCATATGTGAACAAATATGGTATGAAAGCACCCAATGTTTTGTTCTCACAGAGTCGTATGATTTCTGGCCCGTGCATGTATTCTTGTCACAGTCACTATCACAGAGCGGGTGGACCGACTTGAATATGTGGATCCGGGGAGTTCTCTGCCTCTGACTCAACTGATAGAAATGGAAGTCTGATAATACACAAACATGGTTGCCATGGCTGCAAACGATTAGGAGAATGACTTCTTTATGGACAAGATGAGGGAAGAGATTTGTGCGTTTTATCCCCAATACCAGATATGGGAATCATATGACCTTCAGTTTAGATGGCTGAATGGGAAATAGTTATGAACCATGGGGACCTGGATATTAATCACGTATTTAGATCAGTATTTTTCCCTCTTGCAGTCCACTTTTAAGTGTCACAGGATTCACTGAAACCTAGTGCCTTTACATAGCTTCAACCATAACCTGAGGGTGTGCGTCTGCATTTCCGAAAGAATGCACTCGGGTATTTGCTCACCTGAGTCATGCAGCATCACAAAGAGAAATACCAGCAGGGATGCTTTCCAGTAAAACAAGCCTGCATTTCTCTGAGATAACGCCATTTGTATAGTTTACCTTAACAAAAGACACTTTGGATATCCGCAACGTTTGACGCATGTTGGAGAACAATAATGCCACAAACTAATGCTGATAAATGGGCACTCTTATTGTGACATAGATCTTGGAGGTTGTTTATAATCAGACCACCTTGCGAGGCCTTGCCTAACTTCCCACGCTGTTTGGGTTTGGGAGCTTTTTATTTAGATGAAGCACATGTGTTGTGTCCTGCTGGCGTCAGATTGGACTCTGACGGGAAGAGCTGTGGAGGAAATTACAAAATATAAAGTGAATCAAAAATAGATGTTTCTGCATTGTAATGGCTGATGGGAAGTGGAGACATATACCCTCATTCCCGTGCTGTGTGAGTCATCACGCACACACCTGAGAAAGCCTGCGTGTAAAATGAGATCGTCTTAACACATCTCAACAAGCTCTTCATGAGTTCATGCAAAGTGAAATTTTATGTAAGAGAAGAGTCATTATAACAAGCTGAAACACAACTATTCTATATTTAGCATGTACTGCCCATGAAACAAAGGTCTCATTATTTTCTAATGAAGAGACAGATTACGTAGTACTCTTCATTCATTTTACAGATATATCAGAAACTGGATAAATTAACCAAATTATTCTGACATTATATTTTAATTTTGCCTTTTTCTCTTTTTACAGTATCAGGCCCTTTTCCCCCGGGGCCCATTCCCAGAACCAGACTAGTGTAGAGCAGTGGCGTAATGTGAGGAAAATTTTTGAGGGAGCTGAGTGAAACAAAATCAAACCACTGCTTGCTACTGAGGTGGGGCCCACAAACCTAACACTACATACATCAGCTACACACGTGAACAAAATTGTTGGTACCCCTCTGTTAATGAAAGAAAAAACCACAATGGTCACAGAAATAACTTGAATCTGACAAAAGTGGTAATAAATAAAAATTCTATGAAAATTAACCAGTGAAAATCAGACAATGCTTTTGAATTGTGGTTCAACAGAATTATTTAAAAAAAAACCAAACTCATGAAACAGGCCTGGACAAAAATGATGGTACCCTTAACTTAATATTTTGTTGCACAACCTTTTGAGGCAATCACTGCAATCAAACCATTTCTGGAACTGTCAATGAGACTTCTGCACCTCTCAGCAGGTATTTTGGCCCACTCTTCATGAGCAAACTGCTCCAGTTGTCTCAGATTTGAAGGGTGGCTTCTCCAGACGGCATGTTTCAGCTCCTTCCACAGATGTTCAATAGGATTT
Source organism: Pholidichthys leucotaenia (assembly GCA_020510985.1). NCBI lineage: Eukaryota > Metazoa > Chordata > Actinopteri > Cichliformes > Pholidichthyidae > Pholidichthys > Pholidichthys leucotaenia. The sequence goes on along the minus strand of CM035840.1, from coordinate 138,505,617 downwards.
AGATCAGGGCTCATAGAAGGCCACTTTAGAATAGTCCAATGTTTCGCTCTTAGCCATTCTTGGGTGTTTTTAGCTGTGTGTTTTGTGTCATTATCCTGTTGCAAGACCCATGACCAGCGACTGAGACCAAGCTGTCTGACACTGGCCAGCACATTTCTCTCTAGAATACCTTGATAGTCTTGAGATTTCATTGTACCCTGCACAGATTCAAGACACCCTGTGCCAGATGCAGCAAAGCAGCCCCACAACATAACAGAACCTCCTCCATGTTTCACAGTAGGGACAGTGTTCTTTTCTTTGTATGCTTCATTTTTGCGTCTGTGAACACAGAGCCGATGTGCCTTGCCAAAAAGTTGCTGTTTTGTCTGGTCTGTCCATAGGACATTCTCCCAGAAGCTTTGTGGCTTGTCAACATGCAGTTTGGCAAATTCCAGTCTGGCTTTTTTATGATTTGTTTTCAACAGTGGTGTCTTTCTTGGTCGTCTCCCATGAAGTCCACTTTGGCTCAAACGACGACGGATGGTGCGATCTGACACTGATGTACCTTGACCTTGGAGTTCACCATGAATGTGTTTAGAGGTTGTTCTGGGCTCTTTTGTTACCCTTCGTATTATCCGTCTCCTCCTGCGGTCACTACCAGGGAGGTTGGCTACAGTCCAGTGGATCTTAAATTTCTGAATAATATGTGCAACTGTAGTCACAGGAACATCAAGCTGCTTGGAGATGGTCTTATAGCCTTTACCTTTAACATGCTTGTCTATAATTTTCTTTCTAATCTCCTGAGACAACTCTCTCCTTTGCTTCCTCTGGTCCATGTTTAGTGTGGTACACACCATGTCACCAAACAGCACAGTGACTACTTGTCACCCTTTAAATAGGCCGACTGACTGATTACTGTCACGCCGCGCCATTCATCAGCGGCGCCACCTGCTCACGCACCTGCTACTCGTCAGCGGCGAAGGATAAAAGCCGCCTCGCCCTGAGCGTCGGCCTGAAGCCGTAGACTTCGTTTCCTTTGCATGGACTTCTACCACATTCTCTTCAGCATCCTCTTTACCGGTAAGAAGTTCACTTACCTCATCTCTCCAGTCTGCTCCCCTGTGCACAGGTGGATTCCTCGGCGGCGGACAATCCCGTCCCTCGTCTCTCCTCGCTGCTGCACCGAGCCCTGCAGATGGCTGTCTCCCGGGCTTCCATCCTTGAAGCGCCAGTCATCTGCCCAAACAAGTAAGCTTCTCTCCCTCGCCTATTCTCCTCCCGTGTTGGTGTGTGCTCATCACCCTGTGTCTGATTTCTCCCATAGGGTTGCCGGCTGAACGGTCTCCTGCCTCTGGGTCCGAAGCAGACGCCCCCACCAACACATTAACATTCTGCAGACACGCACCCAAACATCCCTGTTGTTAATAAACAGTTTGAACTACTCTGAGCCTGTGTGTGTGTGCGTCTCCTGAGCCGAACGTTATGTCAGTACGGCTTCAGCAGAGCGGCTCGGCGGACGGCGGGCTCGCACACCGGTTTACCATCCTCGAGGCTCGGGTGGATCAGATTGTTTATCAGCAACAGGTGGTTCTTAACCAATTATTAGAACTGACTAACCGATTGAACCGCTTGGACCCCCAACAGCCGTTCCTCCCGACTCGCCAGGGTGGCGCGGCTCCTGCTGTTCCAGCGGCCGTCCAGCCGGCTCCAGTGGCACCGGTTCGGCTCACGCCGATTCCGACCCCCGCCCGCTTTAGCGGTAAGCTCGGCGGAGCGCGGGGGTTTATTATGCAGTGTGAGTCCGTGTTCCACCGTGTGCCCGGAGATTTTCCCTCGGATCACAGCCGAATTGGTTACATAGGGAATCTTCTGGAAGGGCGTGCGTTAACTTGGACCTACGCCGTAATGGCGAGGCCCAGTTATGCCACCCTCACCTATGACCAATTCGTGAGGCGCTTTCTGGAGGTCTTTGACCACTCACAAACCGAAACGGTCCAGGTCGATCGGCTTCTCGCTCTCCAGCAGGGAAGCCGGTCGGCAGCGGACTACGCGGTCGACTTCCGGGTAGCGGCGGAGGAATTGGGCTGGGAGGAACGCTCCCTCTGTGGCCTGTTCCTCCGCAGCCTCAATAGTGATCTGAGGGATGAACTGGCTGGTCGGGATATCCCTGGGACGCTAGCGGAGCTGACGTCCTTAGCGATAAGTTTGGATAACAGGCTGCGCGAGCGCTCCTCGGGGCGGAGGTCTTCTTCTTCTCGCCCTCGTGGAGCCTCGCCGCACCTGTTCCAAGCTCGCCCCCTGGCGGCGCCGCCAGCATCGCGCCCCGAGGAGTCGGAGCCGATGGTGACGGGCTGGACTAAACTTTCCCCTGTGGAGAAACAACGCCGCCGTGAGTTGGGCCTCTGCATGTATTGCGGAGGCGACCAACACACCGTGGAGTGTTGCCCACGGAAAGCCAGTCGGTGGGGTCCGCGAGTCACTGTTGGAAGCCTCGCGGATGTCAATCGGTTAGGATCACTGACTCAATTGAAGCTGCCCATCCGTTTCTGCCATAACCCTACTGGGCACCTCACCCACGCACTGGTGGATTCGGGCGCAGAAGGCAGCTTCATTTCACAAAGCCTGGCAACCCGATTGGGCATCCGCTGCCAGGCACTCAATACTCCCATCTCCCTAATCCACCTCTCCCGTGCCACCCTCGGGAGAGTGACACATCAAACTGTTCCCCTACCGGTCATCATCTCGGGAAACCACCGGGAGGAAATGACCTTTTACGTCCTTCCCAACTCTGTGTCGCCCGTCATCCTGGGGTATCCCTGGCTCCGCCTTCACAATCCGGTCCTGGATTGGAAATCAGCTGGGATCTCGGCATGGAGTACGTTCTGTATGGGCACCTGCCTTCAGTCCGCTGCCTGCTCTCCGTCCGCTCCTCCCCCTGCGACGGACGCTGCACCCCCGGACCTGTCTCTGGTGCCCCCAGAATTTCACGACCTGGGTATGGTGTTCAGCAAAGCGAAAGCTATGTCTCTTCCCCCTCATCGGCCCTATGACTGCGCCATCAACCTCCGCCAGGGGGCTCCCTTACCTTCTGGTCGCCTTTATAGCCTGTCTGCGCCGGAGAAGGAGACGATGAACGCCTACCTGAAGGAATCTTTAAGTGCTGGGATTATCCGCCCATCATCGTCACCCGTGGGGGCAGGGTTCTTCTTCGTGGGGAAAAAGGATGGGTCCCTCCGCCCTTGTATCGACTACCGGGCCCTCAATAATATCACGGAGAAGGACCGTTACACCCTGCCTCTCATGGACACTGCTTTCCACTCCCTCCAGGGGGCGACCTGGTTCACCAAGCTGGACCTACGCAGCGCTTACCACCTCGTCCGGATCCGGGAGGGAGATGAGTGGAAAACGGCCTTCCGTACCCCGAACGGCCACTTTGAATATCTGGTGATGCCGTTCGGGTTGACCAACGCTCCTGCAGTCTTCCAGCGCCTCATAAATGACGTCCTCCGGGACTTCATTGGCCTTTTTGTGTTCGTCTACCTGGACGATATTCTCATCTTCTCCAAGTCCAGGGATGAGCACCAGGTCCACGTGAGGCGGGTCCTCCAAAGGCTGCTGGAGAACCGTCTGTACGTTAAGGCAGAAAAGTGTGAATTTTACGCCAGGAGCACGTCCTTCCTGGGGTTCATCATCGCCCACGATAGGGTGCTCCCCGACCCAGAGAAGGTAAAGGCGGTGGTGGAATGGCCCACACCTGCATCCCGGAAACAGGTGCAGCAATTTGTTGGCTTCGCCAATTTCTACCGCCGCTTTGTCCCCAACTTCAGTGCCATCGTGGGACCACTGACCCGCCTCACGTCCCCGAAGGTCCCGTTCCGGTGGACCGAAGAGGTCGCTGCCGCCTTTGAGGCGCTGAAGGCGGAATTCTCCTCCTCCCGGGTCCTTCGCCAGGTCGACCCCGCGCTGCAGTGCATTGTTGAGGTAGACGCCTCGGACACGGGAGTGGGAGCAGTGCTGTCCCAGCGGTCACCGGACGATGGCGCCAAGCGACCGTGCGCCTTCTTCTCCCGGCGCTTGTCCCCGGCGGAGAGAAACTACGATGTGGGGGACAGAGAGCTCTTGGCCATCAAGCTCGCCCTGCAGGAGTGGCGCCACTGGTTGGAGGGGGCAAGCCTGCCATTTGTGGTCCTCACGGACCACAAGAACTTGGAATACTTACGATCTGCCAAGCGCCTGAACGCCCGCCAGGCGTGCTGGTCCCTGTTCTTCGCCAGGTTCCAATTTTCCATCACCTTCAGGCCTGGCTCTAAGAACGTCCTGCCTGACGCCCTCTCCAGGCAGTTCGCCCCCGTGGAGTCGGAGGAGGCGCCCCACTCCATCCTGCCCAGGTCGTGCGTCGTGGGAGCCATCTCGTGGGACATTGAGAGCAAGATCCGGAAGGCACAGCAGGTGGAACCTGACCCTGGCGGCGGACCGGAGGGGAGGCTGTTCGTGCCATCCGCGGTCCGAGGAGAGGTCATCCACTGGCTCCACACCTCCAAGCTCACCTGTCACCCTGGCACCTCCCGGATGATAGATCTCCTCCAACGGTCCTTTTGGTGGCCAGGCCTGCGGAGGGATGCAGCCCGCTACGCCCGGGCTTGCCCAATCTGTGCCACCTGCAAATCGGGAAATGCCCCTCCAGCGGGTCTGCTCCAGCCCCTGCCCGTCCCTGGCAGGCCCTGGTCGCACATCGCTCTGGATTTCGTCACCGGACTCCCCATCTCCAACTCCTATGACACCATCCTGACCATCGTGGACCGCTTCTCCAAGGCCGTGCACTTCATCCCCCTGCGAGGCCTCCCTACTGCCCTGGAGACGGCGGACCTCCTCGTCCAACACGTGGTCAGGCTGCATGGGATTCCGGTGGACGTGGTCTCGGACCGGGGCCCCCAGTTTTCATCTGAGGTTTGGAGGTCATTCTGCAACGCCATCGGAGCCAAGGTGAGCCTCTCCTCCGGCCATCACCCCCAATCCAACGGGCAGTGTGAGAGGACCAACCAGGAGCTGGAGGCTGCGCTCCGCTGTGTGTCCAGATCCAAACCCGCGTCCTGGAGCAACCATCTTGCCTGGGTTGAATATGCCCACAACACCGCTCGCTCTTCTGCTACAGGGATGTCCCCCTTCAAAGCGTCCCTGGGTTACGACCCCCCGCTGTTTCCGGAGCAGGAGAGTGAGGTAACTGTCCCGTCAGTTAGGGCCCATCTCAGGCAGTTCCGCTCCACCTGGGCTGCCGCGCGCCATGCGCTATTACGCACAGCGGGGCGCAACAGGACTGTGGCGGACCGGCGTAGGAGACCTGCCCCGGCGTACAGAGTTGGGCAGCTTGTTTACATTTCCACCCAGGACGTCACTCTAAAAGGCGAGAGGAGAAAGCTGGCACAGCGCTTCATGGGTCCCTACCCCATCACCCGGATCATCAACCCGGTGGCTGTGCGCGTGGCTATTCCCCCCTCCCTCCGCATTCATCCTACTTTCCACGTGTCGAAGGTGAAACTGGCGGTTTCTGACCCCCTTTGCCCTCCTCCTGCAGCGCAACCCGCGCCCCGGATGATTGGTGGCCATCCGGCCTGGTCCGCTTCCTCCATCCTGGACTCCCGGCGCCGGGGTCGTGGGTTGCAATACTTGGTGGACTGGGAGGGCTATGGGCCCGAGCATCGACAGTGGGTGCCCCCGTCGTTTGTGTTGGACCCATCGCTCATCGCGGACTTCCACCGAGCGCACCCGGATAAGCCATCGCCAGGAGGCGCTGCTAGAGGGGGGAGTACTGTCACGCCGCGCCATTCATCAGCGGCGCCACCTGCTCACGCACCTGCTACTCGTCAGCGGCGAAGGATAAAAGCCGCCTCGCCCTGAGCGTCGGCCTGAAGCCGTAGACTTCGTTTCCTTTGCATGGACTTCTACCACATTCTCTTCAGCATCCTCTTTACCGGTAAGAAGTTCACTTACCTCATCTCTCCAGTCTGCTCCCCTGTGCACAGGTGGATTCCTCGGCGGCGGACAATCCCGTCCCTCGTCTCTCCTCGCTGCTGCACCGAGCCCTGCAGGTGGCTGTCTCCCGGGCTTCCATCCTTGAAGCGCCAGTCATCTGCCCAAACAAGTAAGCTTCTCTCCCTCGCCTATTCTCCTCCCGTGTTGGTGTGTGCTCATCACCCTGTGTCTGATTTCTCCCATAGGGTTGCCGGCTGAACGGTCTCCTGCCTCTGGGTCCGAAGCAGACGCCCCCACCAACACATTAACATTCTGCAGACACGCACCCAAACATCCCTGTTGTTAATAAACAGTTTGAACTACTCTGAGCCTGTGTGTGTGTGCGTCTCCTGAGCCGAACGTTATGTCAATTACAAGTTTGTAGACACCTGTGATGTTAATTAGAGGACACATCTTGGTTGAACATGTCCCTATGGTCACATTATTTTCAATCTTTTCTAGGGGTACCATCATTTTTGTCCAGGCCTGTTTCATGAGTTTGTTTTTCAAAGTAATTCTGTTGAACCACAATTCAAAAGCATTGTCTGATTTTCATTGGTTAATTTTCATAGAATTTTTATTTATTACCACTTTTGTCAGATTCAGGTTATTTCAGTGACCATTGTGTGTTTTTCTTTCATTAACAGAGGGGTACCAACAATTTTGTCCATGGCTGTAATTTCACTATTTGGAATGCAGTTCTGTTGTATCTTACAGATGCAACTTGCACGCTCTCTCACTCCTTTGCTCTCTCACGCTCTCTCACTTCACTAAACAACACTCGACTTACAAAGTTTAATTACTGTACAGAAAACATTAATTATGCAATTCCACACCTGATGAGATTACACACAGACACAGCATTGCAGCTTTTCTGCATGTCAGCAACCACAACAAAATAACCAGCACAACTGACTGAGAAACACATGCAGCTAAAGAAAAAGCAAAGATAAAAACTTAATAACCATATTAAAATAGCACAGGTAATTATTTAGGCAGTTCAGTTAACAGTGAAAGAGGAGTAAATATTGCACTTACCCTATTTGAAGAGGAAGGCAATTCTCCTCTCTTTAATGGTGGCTAAATGTTCAATCTGTCATGGGCAGTGGGAGCGCGCCCATCCCCTCCGGTCTCACCTTCTACAACTCATCACTGCACCTGAGGCAGAAGACACACCTGCGCCTGCTCATCAGCCAGCATACTTAGGGAGGTTCCTTCCGCGCAGTCTACGCTGGCTTGCCTGGGTATACTGCCTGTGTTCGGACTTGCTGATACATTTGTATGATCGTTAACACGCCGTCAACCATCTTCTTTTCTTTCTCCCCAGGTTGCTGCCATCGTGTAGGTGTGTTGCCGGGACTGCGCACGCTCTCCTGCCCCACCTTACTGTCCTTCAGCACCATCATCCCCCGGTCAGGCACCATCAGCTCCACTCCCCTCCTACCCTACCGGTTCGTCTATCTTCCCGCTGGGTCCTGCCGGTCACCCCTGGATTTCCCAAGTAAGTGGCAATTTGGCTCACCCATTTTCCCCCTTACTCTACTCCTCAGCTCACGGCTCTCGTCTTCTCTCCACAGGTCCAATTCCTCTGGCAAGTGACTGTTTCCATAGCTGTGCGCTGTTATTTTGTCATTCAATAAAGCTGTCAAACGTGCCCCTCAGTGTAGTTCCATCCTGTGTTTGGTATCGTGCACGTGAGCTGTCTAGAATTTAACACGCCATGATAGAACGAGCCAGCCAGGAAGGTAGCTCAGCTGGTGCCTCACCGCAGGAGCAGTCAGCTATGGATCGCCTAGTGGCGACTGAGCAGCAGGTCACTGCGCTGACGCAACAGGTTTCCCATATGGTAATATTATGGTCCACAGCGCATCCCGCGGCCATGCCCCCCCCCCCCAGCCTGCTCCACGCACTATGCGCCGTACTTATTCCGTTCCCTCGCCCTCCCCGTACGGGGGGGAGGTGGGGAAATGCAAACCATTTCTTCTCCAACTTCTAATGTACTTGGAGCAGTTTGGGGAGGAGTATCCGGGGGATGTAGCCAAAAGACAGCTTTTTGTCCTGTTGCTCAGGGATCAAGCCCTGGAGTGTGCCCAGGCCACTCTAGACAACCCTGAGGGGCGCCGATATTCGTTTGACCAATTGGTGGCCGCATTTTCTAGCACGTTTGGTCGGACTGAGCGTCAGGGCAATGTTATGAGCCACCTAATGACTCTCTGCCAGGGTACCCGGTCGGTGGCCGAGAACTCGGTGGAGTTCCGGGTTGTGGCGTCTGAGTTGGGGTGGAAAGAGACTGCTCTACGCAGCGCGTTCCTCCACGGCTTGAGCGACCAACTCCGCGACGAACTGGCGGTCCATCCTGTCCCGGAGACGCTCGATGACCTGGTAGATCAGGCTGTAGGGCTTGACAGTCGACACCGTGAGTGCGCGAGGGAGCACGGCCCCATCCCTCATCTGCGCGTCTTCGCCCGAACCGATGGAGCTCTCTCGGAATATCACCAATGAGGAGCATTGGCGAAGGTGAAGGGCTGGCACGTGCATGTACTGTGGTTCGCTTGACCACAGTCTGGACGAATGCCGCCGGCAGTTGAAAAGATACGGCCCATCAGTAACAGCGGGGGGTCTGGCGGGCGGGACTTATTCTTCTTCCCCCAGTAAATTGTGTATTTCGGCCCTCATGCAGTTGCCGGGGGTCGAGAGGAGGGTTGAGGTGCTGATTGATTCGGGGTCCGAGGGTAATTTCATTTCAGCTGCTCTCGTGGAGCAGGTGGGTATTCCCACACGTAAATTGCCCCACAGGCAGAGAGTCACTGCCATCTCCGGCAGCGAGCTCGTGGTGGTTACCCTAAGTACGGTGCCTATTCCCATCCTTCTTTTCGCGAACCACTGGGAGGAACTAGCGTTCCTGATCCTTCCTGTATCATCTTTCCCGGTGGTTCTAGGTTACCTGTGGCTCCAGAAGCATAGCCCCACAATCAATTGGGCTCAGAATACCATCTCAGCCTGGTGCCCTTTTTGTATGGCCAATTGTATGCGTTTGGATGATTGGTCCCCGTCACTCTCCGTTTCTCCCTCCTGGGCTGAGCCACCAGACCTCAGCCTCGTCCTTCGGACTTATCACGATTTGGGCGAGGTCTTTAGCAAGTTGAGAGCATTGTCGCTGCTGCCTCATCGCTCTTACGACTGTGCTATAGATCTCATCCCGGGGGCGAGGCTGCAGTCCAGCCGGCTGTACAGTATTTCCGGCCCGGAGAGAGAGGCGATGGAGCAGTACATTAAGGAATCGCTGAACGCTGGCCTCATTCGGCCATCTTCGGCTCAACTCAGGGCCGGATTCTTCTTTGTCTGGAAGAAGGATGGCTCACTGCGCCCGTGCATCGACTACTGGGAGCTCAACGCCATTACAATTAAAGAAAAATACCCTCTGCCTTTAATCAATTCAGCGTTCAAGCTCCTTCAACGTTCATGGATTTTCACCAAGTTAGACCTTAGAAACACGTATCATTTGATTCGCATTCACAAGGGTGATGAATGGAAGACGGCCTTTAAAACACACCAGGGCCAGTTCGAATACCTAGTGATGCGGTTCGGGCTCACTAACGCCCCTGCCGTCTTCCAACGATTGATTAATTACGTCCTCCGCGATATGCTCTACCAATTCATGTTTGTCTACCTTGATGATATTTTGATTTTCTCCCGCTCGCGCAAGGAACACAAGGTCCACGAGGTCCACGTGAGAGCTGTTTTACAACAGCTCTTGGAGAACCAGCTGTCCGTGAAGGCTGAGAAGTGTGAGTTTTCTACACCATCTACCACCTTCTTGGGCTTCATCGTGGCTGAGGGGTAGCTGATTGCCGATCCAGCCAAGGTAAAGGCAGTGTTGGATTGGCCTACACCCCACTCCTGTAGGGAGCTTCAACGCTTCCCCGGGTTCGCGAATTTTTATCGCAGGTTAATCCAGAACTATAGTGGGATTGCATTGCCTTTAACACAGCTGACCTTGGTTAAAGTCCCCTTTCGGTGGACTGAGGCAGCTGAACAGGTGTGCAATAAATTAAAGCACCAGTTCACGGACAATCCTATCTTGGCCCAGGTCGACACGCAGCTCCCGTTTGTCCTTGAGGTGGATGCATCTGATTCGGGGGTTGGCACTGTGCTGTCGCAGTGCATGACCCCCGATCAGAAGCTCCACCCGTGCGCATATTTCTCCTGGCGGCTTTCGCCAGCCAAGAGGAATTATGACGTAGGGGACAGAGAGCTGCTGGCCATTAAGTTGGCACTAGAGGAGTGGAGACACTGGCTTGAGGGTGCAGTTCACCCCATTGTCGTGTGGACCGACGACAAGAACCTTGAGTACTTGCGGTCAGCCCGCCAACTGAATGCCAGGCAGGCTCTCTGGTTGTTATTCTTCCAGCGATTTAACTTTACTATCACATGCCGGCCTGGCACCCAGAATACCAAAACGGACACGCTCTCGTGTGAGTTTGACTCCGGGGGTGTAGCCCCCCTCCCCCAAACCGTTGTGCCACCGGCGCGCATTATCGGAGCCCTTACTTGAGACATCAAGCGGAGGGTCCGCCAGGCCCAGTCCCAGGAGCCTGTGCCTGTAGGGTGCCCCCAGAACCGTCTGTATGTCCCGGCCGCCCTCCGCAGTGACGTCATCCAGTGGGGCCATACTAGCCACTTTGCCTGCCATCCTGGCATCGCCCGGACTATAGATTTCATCAAGCGGGCATTCTGGTGGCCAACGCTGCAGCGGGACATTCAGGAGTACATCAGAGCCTGTCAGACGTGTGTCCGGGGGAAGACTGACTCTGTCGGGACTGCTTCATCCCCACCCCATCCCCAGCCGGCCGTGGTCCCACATTGCCTTGGACTTTGTTACTGGGTTACCCTCCTCCCACGGCAAGACGGTCATTCTGACAGTTGTGGATTGGTTTTCCAAGGCGGTCCATCTAGTGGTCCTCCCCAAGCTCCCATCAACCCTGGAGACAGCAGCCATCCTCACGGACCATGTGATCCGGATCCACGGCATCCCTGTGGACATTGTGTCTGACTGGGCCCACAATTCACGTCCCAGGTCTGGAGGGCCTTTTGCCAGATGCTAGGGACGACGGTGAGCCTCTCCTCTGGAAATCATCCCCAAAGTAAAGTGCAGGCTGAGCACACCAACCAGTCCCTGGAGGCTGCCTTGCGGTGCGTAGCAGCTGACAATCCCTCTTCCTGGAGCACACACCTGACCTGGGTGGAATATTTGATGAACTCTGCGGTGTCCTTCGCCACTGGATTGACCCCCTTCAAGGTGTCATTGGGGTACACGACCCCCCTCCTTTCCTTGGCCAAGAGGGAGGTTTTGGTGCCGTTCGTGGGGGCCCATGCTCGGCGCTGCCGACGTTTCTGGAGAGCAACTCCAACTGTTCCCCAACTCAGACTGTTCCCCATTGCCCAGGTGGTCAACGATGCGTCGGTCCAGCTCCGGCTGCCCGTGGCCCTGCGGGTGAACCCCACCTTTCATGTCAGTCACATAAAGCCCCTCTTGACCAGTCCTCTGTGCCCCCCCCCCCCCAAGCCTCCCCCCCCCACTGCATCATCGATGGCCATCCCGCCCACACGGTTCGGCATATCCTGGATGCCCGTCGCAGGGGTCGGGGCCTGCAATACCTCATCGATTGGGAGGGTTATGGGCCAGAGGAACAATCCTGGATGCCCTCGTCTTGGGTATTGGACAAGGAGATACTCCAGGCTTTCCACCGTGCCCACCCGGACAAGCCTTCCGGTCTGCCAGGAGGCGTCCCTAGAAGGGGGGGCCTTGTCATGAGCAGTGGGAGCGTGCCCCTCCCCTCCGGTCTCACCTTCTACAACTCATCACTGCACCTGAGGCAGAAGACATACCTGCACCCGCTCATCAGCCAGCATACTTAGGGAGGTTCCCTCCGTGCAGTCTACGCTAGCTTGTCTGGGTATACTGCCCGTGTTTGGACTTGCTGATACATTTGTATGATCGTTAACACGCCGTTAACCATCTTCTTTTCCTTCTCCCCAGGTTGCTGCCATCGTGTAGGTGTGTCGCTGGGACTGCGCACGCTCTCCTGCCCCACCTTACTGTCCTTCAGCACCATCAACCCCCGGTCAGGCACCATCAGCTCCACTCCCCTCCTACCCTACCGGTTCATCTATCTTCCCGCTGGGTCCTGCTGGTCATCCCTGGATTTCCCAAGTAAGTGGCAATTTGGCTCACCCATTTTCCCCCTTACTCTACTCCTCAGCTCACGGCTCTCGTCTTCTCTCCACAGGTCCAATTCCTCTGGCGAGTGACTCTTTCCATAGCTGTGCGCTGTTATTTTGTCATTCAATAAAGCTGTCAAACATGCCCCTCAGTGTGGTTCCATCCTGTGTTTGGTATTGTGTGCGTGAGCTGTCTAGAATTTAACACGCCATGACACAATCACCGTGTCATAGAATTTCCCACTGGCCTTTAGGTCCTCAACACATGAATGAATGAATGAATGAATGAATGAATCTTTATTTCGGATAGATTAGATTAAAAGATTAAAAGAAAGGAACAGAATAATATAAGAAGGGGGAAAAATCCAACAAGATCAAATTAAACAATAATTCCTTGGATTATACAATTCAACATATATATATTAACTTATTTTTGTATGTTTTATACCGCTGCTCTGTTTCTTTTGTCCTTTTCTTCAGAAAAGCTTTATATAGTGATTTTTTCTTTTTACACACTTTTTGTAATCCTTTGGATAACCATGGCTTGTCGACAAATTTCTGTTTAAGCTTTTTCTTTACTAATGGACAATTTTTTTTTTCATAAAGAGTGGTTACAATGTTCATGAATGTACCGGTGGCTTCATTTACATCTGATACATAGACTTTTGTCCAGTCTTGCTTCAGCAGGTCTTCTTTAAAAGAACTGATTGCATTTTGTGATTTGTATCTGAAAGATTTGAAAGTTTTTTTCTGTATTGGCCCCTGTGGCCATGGATAAGTGCAAAGACTGGCAGATGGTCACTTATGTCATTTATCAATAATCCACTTTCTATTTTCTTATCAATAATATTAACAAACAGGTTGTCAATAAGTATAGCAGTCTGGACTGTAATTCTACTGGGATGTGTTATTGTGGGATATATACTCATACTGTACATAGAATTGATGAACTCTGTAATTACTTACATTTTGTTGAAATGGATTTGGTAAATCAGTATTGAAGTTGCAACAGATTACAACCATTTTCTTATTAGTTATATTATTGTACAGCTCAACTAACTTATCTCTGAATGTCTCAATGCAAGTTCCCGGCATTCTATATATACAACTTATAATTAGATTTTTTGTTTTATCGTGGTCAATCTCAACAGTAACACATTCCAGAATCCCTGGTAGTGCAAAGGACATTCCATTTACAAGTTTACACCTATACAGTTCATCAATATACAATGCAACACCACCACCCTTTTTTCGAGATCTATTAATATGAAACATCTGATATCCCTCTATTGCCATCAAAGAAGTCTGCTCTTCATTGAGCCAAGTGTCAGAGACTGCGATAGCTGTAAATTTTCTATCCAACTGTTTTAAATAGTCCTGAATCTGTGGAAAGTTTTTAAGACTTCTGCTGTTAAAGTGTATTATTGATAGTTTACCATCTATTGCACTTAACTTTTGAATTGCTTTTCAGTGTAATATTCACAGTGATTATGAATATTATTGAAGAAGTGGTTATCAGGATCAGGATCATTCTCCATCTCTTGTAGTATATGTTCAGCATAATGAGATATTTTCAGAGTCTGAATTTCCTCTCTCTGTATCAAATGACTTCCTCCAATTGGGGATGATTGATGTCTACTAAAGTCAGTCATGAGGTTTTTTTTTTTTAAGTACATTATCATGTTATGTCACAAAAGGACTGTTCTTGCTGTGTGTGTGGATTTGGATTATCGTAGTCCCTTAATTTCCTTAATCAGTGTTCATCTATATTTATTTAAGTCAGTGAGATCTCTTATTATTATGGCCTTTGCTTCCTCAGGTGTTCCATTTAGTTTAATCCAGACTCTACAGTTTCTTGTCCATGTTGCCTGTGTCTTGTTTTGTCTTTTCAGCATCCGTGCTTGCTGTGCTATTTCAGCATTAGTCTTTGTTAAATGTTCATTTAGGTAAACTTCTGTTCCCCCTAGCTTTCTGGCCTGCCTCAGTATGTCATTTTTTTACTCTTCTGTTCACAAAGCACATCACAATTGATTTCTTTCTTTTATTATCCTTTCTGGGTAGTGTATGGCAGGCTGAAATTGTATTTACTTCAACTTTTATGTTTCTGCTTTCAAGGAACTGAAGCACCTGGTTTTCCAAGGAGACTGATTCACTTGGGGGAGCCTCCTCACCTCTCATTCCTGCTGTAGCATGATCATTTGAATGATATTTAATGTCTAGTCCACTAATGATTAAGTCATCCATACGAGTATATTGTTCAAGATTCTTAATGTGTCGCTCCAAGTCTGCAATTTTTTTGTCTCATTCCTTAATTGTTAATTTCAGCTCTCAGACTTCCTCCATTAGCCCTAATAATTTGGACTGTTGATTGGCCACTTTGGTAAGTTCTTCTGACATGAAGTTCAGAGATTTTTTAATCTCTTCCATTTCCTCTTTCTTTGGTGGCATTTTTTACTGACCTGATGATGGCAGGATAATTTCTGCTGGTGTTGCCGGTATCTGGTCCAGCTGACCTTGGATCCGGCTGGAGCCTCAGCTAGCCCCTCCGCTGCTAGCCCCACCGCTTACCGCCACTGTAGTTGAGCTCCAATCCAGCTGGGGCCTTGGTTAGCTCCTCCACTGAGCTCCGCCACTTACGCTGCTGCAGTTGAGCTCCGATCTGGCTCCTATCCAGCTGGGGCCTCGGTTAGCTCCTCTACCGAACCCCACCGCCGCTGTAGCCGAGCTCCAATCCAGCCGGGGCTCCCGCTAGTCAATGGATATTGACGATGGCAGAGTCAATGGATATTTTGGCAAGGTTTACAAGTCTTTCTTGTCCACACGTGTTTCATGAATGCCCCCTTTTCTCTACATGTGCAGATCAGTTTTGGCATTGGCCTGTCATCAGATTTAATTTTGAGTGCTGCTCCAGTGGTAGCTTGGTAAAGGATTTTTTTTTATTAACAACTCCAAATCCTGGCCCTCCATAATGGTGCTTGCTAATGTTGATAACAACAACCACTGACCTCCCACCAACACTGATGTTAATGACCCCCTATGATTTGATTGGTCTGATGTTGGCTCAGCAAACTTATGCTGGCTGGCTTTTGCATAGAACTGACTAATCTCACCCTAGGAGTGGCCTCATTTGATTGGTTAATTTTTGTAGTTTTTTTTCACAAAACTAAGCAACTTCACTCTTGCTGGCTCTCAAATCCTCCCCTAGTAGTGCAATACCACATCTCACCATATATTTCTGTATGTGTAATGGAGGCACTGTTTCCCCGATACTCTGGGAAATGAGAAGGGACCTCTCTCTGGCAAGTCGGTGACAATCAAAACCGTTAAATACCATAAATATGCATTTTGATAGTTCACTGTTTTTCCATATTATCAGATGCCATTTCTATTAAATATATATATTATATTATATATATGATATATGTAGTATAGCCACCTTATTTCTGGGAGTGCCGCTGTAGGAACGATTATGGACGGAACTTCCGGTTTCGGCTGCAGTAGTGTTAAATCAGTCAACAAGGACTTCCGGTCTGGACGCCATGGCGACTGCAGCTTAACACTGAAGCTCTCAGACCCAATCCAGGATAACACCTTGAAAATCAAACTTAACGGATTTTTGGAGGAGTGAAAATCAAAAGACAAAATCATCATGTCTAAAGGAAAACAGAAGAAACTGAAATTCTCCAGGCCAGGACACGTATCGGCCGGAGAATCTGAACTGGAAGATCTCCGTTCAGAAGACGAGGAACTGGTGATAGCTAACAAAAGGGTTAGCCTGAAATCACTATTTGAGGAGCTACGACGATTTCGCCGAGATGTTACGGCCGAATTTCGGGAATTCAGAGAAGAATTGAAAAGGACAAACAGCAGAGTGGACCAGGCCGAGAACCGAATCTTGGAAACAGAGGATCGAATAAAAGTGCTCGAAGATTCTGTGCTAGACCTACGCAAAAGACAAGCAGCTATAGAGGCTAAGCTAACCGACCAAGAAGGAAAACAAAGAAGAGACAACATAAGAATTCATGGTCTGATAGAAGGAACCGAAAATGGTTTTAACTCAATGGCAGAATGCGTGGAATCCTTACTAAGAGAGAAATTGGATATTCCACAAACCACCGACTTGAAGATAGAAAAGGCACATCGTTCATTAGCCGCTAGGCCGGCGGCGGAAGCGCCCCCACGTTCGGTGTTGGTAAGATTTTCCAATTTCAAAATAAAACAAGAGGTTGTAAGACTGGCCTGGCAGAAAAAAGGATTTATGCACCAGGAGAGAAAAGTCTACGTGGAACACGATTACGCCCCGGAGGTCCTTAAAAAGCGCAGGGAATACAATGACGCGAAAAAGGTGTTAAGAGAGAAGAAATTGCGCTTTCAGACACCATTTCCTGCGAAGTTAAGGGTCTTCTATGGCGATGAAACGTGTCTCTATAATTCGGCGGAAGAAGCAACAGCTGACATGGCGAAAAGAGGGCTCCCGGTAACGGTATTTAAACCCGCAGCAGACCCGAGTGAGAAGATCAAAGCGCAAACATGGACAACACAAAGACCCTCAAAATCCACGGACCAGCAGCGGGAAACCCAGCACCAGAGCGTCGCGGATAAACTATCCGTTTTCAGGTTGGAATAGCGACCTTTTTTTTTTTTTTTTTCTTTTCTCTTGAATCAATCCGCACATCCAACCCCCCTCATACAAGGTAACAAACATTAAAGGAGATGCATATTCAGCATGTGGTAAAACATTTCATGGAACAATCATATTATTTGAAACAAATAAGTCTTTGTAATAAAAAAAAAAAAAAAAAAACTTGTTAAAATAGAAATGTGACAATAATCCACATGTTCTCCTCATACTAACAAATACTGTTTTTGCGTGAATGTTTGATGTGATGGGGGTGGGAGGGTGCACACAATTTCACAGGGTTTAGGCATAAAAGGAAAAAAAAAAAATCATTACAAGTTTGGATTGGGTTCTGAAACTCACGTTAAAAGCATGGGACTACTTTCAGTGGTAAGAGAGGGCCCTCAACACGTAACAGAGTTTGAGGAATTTCCCTCAGGGCCTTCACTCCATCAAGGCTCTTACAGGGTCTTTAAAAAGACCTCAGCTCAGGAAGTTCTTATGACAGCTTTTTGTTTTAAAGTTTTTTACACTATGTTCTTAATGTTTTTCTTGTTTTTAATGTTCTTTCAGTTTCTGAGTAGCACAAAAGAGGGCCACCACACAGTTATACTAAACAAAACAACACAATGGAGAAACAGGGTGTAACCAAAATAATTTCATATAATGTAAAAGGAATCCTGAATCCAGTTAAAAGATCCAAGATTCTAGGCAAAATGAAAAAAGACAAAGCAGGAATAATACTTTTACAAGAAACCCACCTAACAGACGTGGAACACAATAAACTCAGTAGACAAGGGTTTAAAATGATCTCTTCATCTTCATATAAATCAGGGAGGAGGAGGGGAGTAGCGACATTGATATCAACCAAAATTACATTTGAAAAAAAATCAGAACACAAAGATAAAGAAGGGAGATACAGTTTGGTAACTGGGCGGCTAGAGGGAGAAGATATCACCCTGCTGAATGTGTATGCTCCCCCAGGGGCTAACTGGAAATTTTATAAAAATGTATTCGACCTAATGATAACTAAAGCTCAAGGTTTAGTGATATGTGGTGGGGACTTCAATCTTAGACTGAATCCATACTGGGATGCTTCTGGTAATTCCCCACATCAAAATAACACCCAAAACAGGAAGACTCGGATGCTACTAAAAGAATTGGGAATCTGTGACGTGTGGAGGGAACTCAACCCCAGTGTAAAAGACTATACATTTTACTCAACTCCACATTCATCTTACTCAAGGATTGACTATTTTTTTATGTTTAATAGAGACATTGGAAGAGTAAAAACATGTAAAATAGGACTGATGGATCTCTCCGACCACAGTCCGATCTACATGGACTTAAATATCCAAAAATACACAAATAATACATTTTCTTGGAGGTTAAATTCAAATGTCCTGAAAGGACCATTGAAAGATGAATTGGAATCAGATATTCTCAGATATTTGGAAGATAACGATAATGGAGAAGTATCCCCTTTAATACTGTGGGATGCATGTAAAGCTGTAATAAGAGGAAAGATTATTGCAAAACTGGCAACCCAAAAGAAACTAAGACAAGAAAAACTATCCACATTAGAGTCAGAACTTAGGAACCTAGAAAAAGAACACAAAGGCAACACTCATTCTACTGACTCGCTCAAGATTAAGGAACTTAAAAACCAAATAAATGAGATCTACACAATAGAAATCCAGAAGAAACTTACATTTCTGAAACAAAAATACTATGAAGCAGGCAGTAAATCGGCAAAATTGCTAGCCTATAAATTGAGGAAACATCAAACAGAAAGAGCAATCTACAAAATCAGAGACCCAGGATCAAAGGAAATAAAATTCAGAATTCAGGATATTCTTAAAAACTTCGAGAATTACTATAAGAACTTATACTCCCACAAAAAACATAAAAACGCATCCGAGGCATTCCTAAACACATTAAACCTTCCCCAACTTACGGAGTCACAAAATAAAACACTACTGTCAGAAATACATCCTAAAGAATTGGAAAAAGCAATTATGAAACTTAAAGCTAACAAATCCCCAGGAGCTGATGGCTATACAGCAGAGTGGTACAAAACCTTTAAACAGCAACTATCTCCTCTCCTCCTGAAAACATTTAATTATGTCCTCCACACAGGGGAAATCCCCCCCTCCTGGAGAGAAGGGGTCATTGCAGTTATACCTAAACCTGAAAAGGATAAACTAGAGTGCTCCAACTACAGACCAATCAGTGTACTAAATCAGGACTATAAGCTTTTTACCATTATCCTTGCCAAAAGGTTAGAAAATATACTGACAGACCTAATTCATTTAGACCAAACAGGTTTTATAAGACAAAGACAGACACAAGACAACATTCGACGCACTTTACACATAATTCATCATATAAAAAAATATAACTTAAATGCAGTCATATTGGGATTAGATGCTGAAAAAGCGTTCGATTCGGTTGACTGGTCTTTTCTATATAGAATCTTATCCAGTTTCAATTTTCATAACAACTTCATTAGAACTATACAGGCATTATATAAAAAACCAACAGCTAAAATAAGGATTAACGGTAATTTATCATCATCTTTTGAACTGGAAAGAGGATGTCGTCAGGGCTGCCCCCTGTCTCCACTGCTCTTTGCAATCTTCATAGAACCTCTGAGCCAATGGATAAGACAAAACCAAAAAATTCAAGGTATTACACTTGGTCAGAAGGAACATAAAATAGCACTCTTTGCTGATGACATTTTAATATACCTAGGGCAGCCGGACACTTCTTTACCAGAACTAACCTCAGTTTTTTCAGAGTATGGAGATTTATCGGGGTACAAATTAAACATGCATAAAACCCAAGTTTTAACATTCAACTATGACCCAAATCATTATTCACTAAGCAAACTCAAAACTAACTGGGAGTCGGAATCTATGAAATATCTGGGGGTCAATATCCCGAAACAACTCAACAAAATTATATCACTAAACTATGATCCACTGGTGACAAAAATAAAATCTGACCTAGCAAGATGGAATATGATACCATTCTTGGGTACTGCACAAAGAATTGAAGCAGTCAAAATGAATATACTTCCACGTCTTCTATACCTTTTCCAAACAATACCGGTAGAACCTCCCAAAAAAACATGGCAGGAGCTGGACAGAAGGATCTCAAGATTCATATGGCAGGGCAAGAGACCTAGAATCAGATATAGAAACCTACAGCTAAACAAAGACAAAGGTGGGCTCGCGCTGCCAAATATCAGGGACTACTTTAAAGCCGCACAAATTAAAACTTTAGTAGAGATATGTAACCCAGTCTACACTGCACAATGGAAGGAGATCGAATGCCAAATAACAAGTGACATCCCCCTACAGGCGATAATAGGGAACAATGCCTTACCTAAGCTTTTGAATAACACTAACCCGTGGATAGAGACCCCGCTAAAAATTTGGTTTAAGATAGTCAGAGAGAATCAAACTAAAGAGCCCTATCGACTTCTGCAATGGATCGCCTATGATCAGGACTTTACTCCTAATAAAACAGACACCAGATTTAAAAAGTGGAAGGAGAAAGGGCTGATAAAATATTACGATTTTTTTAAAGGGCAAATCTTAAGAAGTTTTGAAGATTTGAAAAAACAAGGCCTAATAAATCAAGACCTTTACAGGTTCTTCCAGCTTAGACACCACATAAACAATATACTTAAAAAGGAGGATTTGGAAAGGGCCCAGTCAGGTGTTCTGAAGGTCTTCTTAATGGCATATAAAGGGATCCCAGGGATCAGATACATTTCTAAAATATACCAAGGTCTTCAAGACTTAAAAGGAGACAACACATCTTATATAAAAGAGAGATGGGAAAAAGAGGGGAATTTCACTTTACAACTGGAAATATGGGAAAAGCTAAATAAACAGCAATGGAAAAGTACCTCATCCCTGCAGTGGAGAGAATTTGGATGGAAAAACTTGGCAAGATTTTTCAGAACACCTGCACAAAACAAATTTACCCATAAGGGATTGAACTGTTGGCGCTTGTGTGGTGAAAAGACTGCAAATCATTTTCATGTGTTTTGGTCATGCCCAGTTATCCACCAATATTGGACCAAGGTACAGACAATATTGGGGAAAATATTCAAAATTACAGTTCCCTTTTCTTTTGTAACTTTGTATTTGGGTTTACTACCGGACTCACTGGAAAGACGAGGAGAAAAATACTTATTCAATGTTTTAATATTGGCAAGCAAAAAAACTCTAACTAAAAAATGGATGTTGAAGGACTGTCCTACACCTGAAGATTGGACTAACGTGATCCAAGACATTTACTCGATGGAAAAGTTGACATTCGCACTGAGACAGGACATGGATGGGTTCATGAACTTTTGGCAACCCTGGACCGCATATGTGTCTTCCATTAGATCTAATCTTTGACAAATACCATTTCAATAATGGTTCCGCTCTTTGTTCCAACTCAGATGCTCTTTTATCTTTATTTACTTACTTTTTCTTTTTGTTTGTTTTTTACTGGTTTGTTTGTTTTTTTTTTGTTATTTGTTTTTTGTTTTTTTTTCTCTTTAATTTCACTTTTTCTTTCACTTTTAAAAAAAAAAAAAGGGGTGTTGTAAGAATTAATCTTCCAATGTTGTCAGATATCAGAAAATAAGGGAACATGTGATGAAAATGTAAACACTGCATTGCTGTAACGACCTGTATACCCTTTACAAAAACTTAAATAAAAAAAAAAATCAGTCAACAAGAGGGGAGTAGCAGGGGAATTTAAAATAGCATTTTTAAAAGTTTTTCAATTTCATTTTAATGTACAGTCAACATACGTGTTTTCCACTCAAGTGGCAGCTAATTTCAGTTCTTCTAGTTTTGTATTTTTTGAATGTTTTGGAGTAGTTCTGGTACTTGCTGGTGTCCGTGGTTATGCCAATAGACTGGATAAATGGAGACTTCTCACCACACAGTGACAGACGACATCCAAGCACGGTGTTGTGACGTACGTCTGCTTTAAGGTAAATTTGATTATGTCCAACATATTTTAACAAAATGCAGCCAACTTTACTGCGGTGGGGACGTGCTGGTCGGCATGCCTACTGCGTCATTATGAGTACAGGCATGGAGAAGTCATAAATCATGACTCTTTTCTTTGTTTGGTAGTGGCAAAGTCCCAGGAAACATCCCATGAGTGTCTGGTATCACTGGAAAGCTTAGAAATCGTACTTTCTAAAAATACTTATGTTTTTGCGGAAGACGTAACTCCCGACCAATCAAATGCGAGTTTTCAACATAGCTAAAATATAAACAAATCATCTTTTTCTGGGTCAGTTATTGCACACTACCTACAAATTAAATATTATTTTGAAGATCTTTCAATGTGGCAATAGGACATGCAGGGCTGGGCTCCATCCCACAGCCGCGCTACGATAAAGTCCAAGGAAAGGACAAACGCAAGTTAATCCTGCAGGAGGTGAGAGCAGGAGTTGAAGAAGTGAGGACTGGTAGGATGGTAGGCATGCGGCAGCAGGGGGCATGGACAAAATGGGAGGGAGTAGTGGATAAGAAGCTGACCTGGAATGACATCTGGAATGCAGAGCCTCAGCGCATCCAATTTATGCTCCGAGCAGTGTATGATGTGCTACCCAGTCCGGCAAACCTGCATACCTGGGGTAAGAGCGAGCTGCCAACATGTCCTCTCTGCTCAGGAAAGGGCACGCTTGAACACATTCTTAGCAGTTGCCCGACAGCTCTTGGAGAGGGCCGATATCGCTGGCGCCATGACCAAGTGCTAAAGTGTGTAGCGGAGACCATCTCCAGCGCCATGGCAAACAGTAAGCAGGTCGGTAGTCAAAGGAAAATTACATTTGTTAAAGCTGGAGAGAGGCCCCGACCACAGCTTAGACCATCAGCCAGTCTGCTCTCTTCAGCATCAGACTGGGACCTGCGAATTGACTTGGGAAAGCAGCTTAAGTTCCCCGATTATGTAACAGCAACATCTCTTAGGCCAGATGTGGTACTAACATCTTCCTCTTCCAGGCAGGTTCTGTTAGTGGAGCTCACAGTTCCCTGGGAGGAGCGCATAGAAGAGGCCAATGAACGTAAACGGCTCAAATACCAAGAACTGGTAGAACAGTGCCAGAGGAATGGTTGGAGAGCACACTGTGAGCCCATAGAGGTGGGATGTTGAGGCTTTGCTGCCCGCTCCCTGTGCAAAATTTACACTCTCCTTGGTATTAAAGGAGTTGCTAAAAGGAAGGCCATCAAATCTGCCACTGAGGCTGCAGAAAGAGCTTCTCGGTGGCTATGGATTAAGAGGTCAGAATCGTGGGCCAATGCTGCCGGGACACAAGTCAGGGTCTGATCAACCCTGGCTGGGTCGCCTGATTGAGGGTGTCTGATGTTGTGAGACCCGAAACACCCGATGACATCAGGAAACATCACTGATGATGTGTCCCAGCACATCTATGGATGTATCTATTCATCAATACAGAATATGGAAATAATGTTACGTCAGTTTTGAAAATGTCCTCAAAGTGACTCATTTTATTAGCAAGGGTCATTTGTTTACAGCGTTAGCATCTTAGCAGTGGCACTAACTAACAGAGCTACTGTGTACGAGGCCACTTTTTAAGGTCATCTTTCCATCCCTCAATAGTCGTGGGAAGTGGTATGATTATGTTGCTGTTTTGAGGTGCAAGATGCCATGTTCCCGCATTTCTGATGCCGAAGTCATTGTTTTTTAACAAGGAAAAGTGTCCTGTTTCAGTGACAACCATATGTTCTAAACTAGTACCGGAAGTTGCTACCATAATACGCAAGGCATCATGGGGACTAGGAATAAGGTGGATACTTAATAAAAATGACAATCAGAGGCTGAAAAATAGGGGAAGCTTGGCTTCCCTTGGCTTCTGGGAGAAAACGCCACTGGTAGAGTGTTATCTAATTCTCAGCATGAAGTGACTTCAGTTGACATAAAAATGCAGTTCTATCTTTATTGTATTCTTGATAAAGAAAGTAGAAAATATATACAATAGAAATACAAAATATATATATAAAATGTGAGGCACAAATAAATCCAGTCTTGAATTGTAGAAAATAAACTATAAACATTAGTGGTCAGTTTTAATCACGATTATTCACATCAAATGAGTGAATGCATTAAATACAATTAGTGCAATTATTTTGCCATTGGCAGCATTTGGGTGAGAGCGAACATGTCACGTTAATAGTGCGTCATGTGATTAGTCGCATTTAACATGATCAGCACGATTAATTGTGATTACAGTTGACACCACTAACAAAAATATGGAAACACAAATAATTCACAGGTCTTGAATTGTAGGAAATGTTCATTCATTCATTCATCTTCTTCTGCTTAATCCTTTTCGGGTGGCGGGGGGGCTGGAGCCTATCCCAGCATCTTTGGGTGAGAGGCAGGGTACACCCTGGACAGATCGCCAGTCCATCGCAGGGCCAACACAGAGAGACAGACAACCATTTACTCTCACAGTCATACCTAAGGACAATTTAGAATCCCCAGTTGATGCCAATTAACACTAACTTGCATGTTTTTGGGATGTGGGAGGAAACCAGAGAAATCCCGGAGTAAACCCACGCCGACACAGGGAGAACGTACAAACTCCACACAGATCACTGTCGGTTGGGGGCTGGGATCGAACCCAGGATCCCCCGGCCAAGGGTGAGTTGCTGTGCTGCCACAGTGCTAACCACTCCGCCCCCGTGCTGCCCCCTTCCATAAAGGGGGCAGCATAATTTAAAGGTGTGTCTTATCACTGCTACGCTGATGACTTACAGCTACTTTTCTCTTTTAAGCCTGACCATGTTGACAATTTAAAAATTATTCATGATTGTCTGTCTGCAATCAAGGACTGGATGTCTAGTAACTTTTTGCAACTTAATGCTGATAAAACTGAAGTCCTTATTGTAGCACCTGATAATCTAATTCCTAAGTTGGTTAATAGCATTGGTTAATTAAGCTCTAACATACGGTCTAATCTAAAAAATCTTGGTGTCATTTTTGATCAATCGATGAGTTTTGATCAGCATGTCAAATCTCTGACCCGGAGTTGTTTTTTCCACCTTAGGAATATATCCAAAATTAGGTCATTGGTTTCCTACACTCAATTAGAAATCATTATTCATGCCTTTGTTTCTTCACGTTTGGACTATTGTAATGCTCTTTTTACATGTCTTAGCAAATCCTCTTTACACCGCTTACAGTTAGTCCAGAACGCTGCTGCAAGATTACTAACTAGGTCCAGTAGATTCTGTTATATCACTCCTGTTTTGGCCTCCTTGCATTGGCTTCCTGTAAATTATAGAATTGATTTTAAAGTTCTTGTTCTTACTTACAAAGCCATTCATGAAGAGGCACCTTTTTATATTAGTGACCTGCTCTCTCTACACCAGCCCAGCAGGTCTCTCAGGTCTTCTCATCAGAATCTATTGGTAGTTCCTAGTACTAGGCTCAAAACCAAAGGCGATAGAGCCTTTGCTGCTGTTGCTCCCAGACTGTGGAACTCCTTGCCTTTTGAACTTAGATCTGCACCTTCCATTGGTGTTTTTAAGAAGCAACTAAAGACCCACCTTTTTAGCCTGGCTTTTTAACTATGTGCCGATTGTATTTTTATGTGCTTTTATTGTCTACTTTGTTTTACTGTTTTATGTGCCTGTGTTTTTATTTTGTTTTTTACCATGTTAAGCACTTTGTGACTCTGTCTGTGAAAGGTGCTCTATAAATAAACTTATTATTATTATAAACCCGTTCCATACATTTTCAACCTTTTGGAGTTGGGCAGCTGTGAGATCATGAGCCTGTATTCCATAAAGCAATCAGGATCTGACACATGGTGTTTGTTAAGATCTTCATTTGCATATCGGGTAGAATCTCCCAGTCTACCAGCCTTTTAGCTCATCCTACTTACTAAAATCAGAGGCAATTAATTACGTGTTAGATGTACTGAACACAAAAGTCTCAAAAATAAATTATTTTCTCTTCTACACACTCACACATGCATTTATGCACATGAACACATTTGCAATAGTTATTTTTTCTGATTAATTTAGATTGCTCTGCTCACTTTGACCTGGTGGCAGTTTGTATGATTAACTTTGCTTTTACTTTTTTATGAGAATTTCTTAGTTATTGACCAAGTTTTTTTTTCTTCACAGGCTCTTTTTTCTTTCTTTCTTAACCTGAACATTTCTGTTTTGTTTTTTTTTTAATTTTCTTACTGTGCTCTGACTGTTCTGTTTGAATAGATAGTTTTAGTATGATGTCATACACCGGCCATATTGGAGGTGAAGCCGCCGCATTCAGCTGATTAATGTAAATACAGCGGGTAAAATAAGTATTGAACACATCAACATTTTTCTCATTAAACATATTTGTGATGGGGCCACTGACCTGAGATTTTCACC
Source organism: Pholidichthys leucotaenia (assembly GCA_020510985.1). NCBI lineage: Eukaryota > Metazoa > Chordata > Actinopteri > Cichliformes > Pholidichthyidae > Pholidichthys > Pholidichthys leucotaenia. Next base: position 138,479,358 of record CM035840.1, on the reverse strand, counting down.
AGATATCAGTAGCAACCCAAGTAATCCATACATACAAAGAAATCAAGGCAACTGTTCACAAAACACGTTATATTTAATAAAGTGGAATGACACAGGGAGTAAGTATTGAACACATGATAAAGATTTGCAAAAACGTATAGAAAGCCAACAAACCAGCTGAAATCCATCAGAATTTTATCATAAATTTAATGATTTCTTAATTTTAATGATTTTTAAATCATTAAATGGCCTTACCTCGCTGAGCTGCTTCACCCTTACACTCCTGCTCGGTCTCTCAGGTCAGCTGATCAGCTGCTCCTAGAGATATCAAAATCAAAGAGGAAGCTCAGAGGCTACAAAGCTTTTTCTGTTGCTGCTCCTAAATTGTGGAATAATCTGCCTTTGTCCATCAGACAGGCCTCTTCACTGTCCAGTTTTAAAGCTCATCTTAAAACCCATTTTTAATTTCTGCCTTTTGACCCAGTTGGAGATATTGATTTTACTTGTTCCTATTGTCTCTGTTGTATGACTACTGTTTTGTTCATGCTGTTTTGTACTTTTTAGCTGTATTTTATTGTTTTTATGTTTTAATATTTTATTTATCATTGATGTACAGCACTTTGTGTCAGCTGTCATTGTTTTTAAAGTACTTTATAAGTAAAGTTGAATTGGATTGGATTGGATAATCTGAGCAGGACCCTAGAATCATGCCCACGCTTTATGTTCCTTTGTGCTCTGTGTTTTCCCCTGATTTGGGTTATTATGATTATATGCATTTGCCCTCTGTATCCCCTGGGGTTCCTGGACATTGTCTTCTGTGTTCCCCCAGTCTGTTTTGTCCATCCCCTGTCTGGTTTTGGGTCCTGTGTGTATATTGGTTTACCTGTTCCCAGCTCCTCATGTTATCCATACCCGTAGCCACTTCCCTCATGATTGTTATCCCAGCTGTTCCATGTTCCCCTCCCTCAGCCTTAGTTGATCATTATGTTTACTTTCATTATCATGCCTCTGCTCCTTAGTGTTATGATTATTTTCACAGTCATGTTTATAACACTGTCCTCTCTGTATTGCCCCTACTCTGTTGCCCTGTATGTTCATTATGTTTCATGTTCATCCACTGTCTATGATTGTCTGTACAGTCCCGCCCATCCTGCTCTCTGCACCTGCAGCCCTTGATTGTTCGTCCAGCTATCCTGCATCTGTAAGGATTAGTTCCCCTATATATGTATATATATGAAACTGTGAGTGTGCTCAGTGTTGGGTCATTGTGTGTGCGTCATTCGTCCTGCCATTTTCTCCCATTGTGCTCCCTGTATGCCCAAAGTTATTTCTCCATGAGTTTATGCCTCAGTAGTTTAGTTTCTTTTTCAACCCCTGTGCTGCTGTTTGTTACCTCCGCCAGGCCGAAAAGGCCAGGAGGAGGTTATGTTTTTGCCGGGGTTTGTCTGTGTGTTTGTTTGTCTGTCTGTCTGTCTGTCTGTCGGTTGGTTAGCAAGATAACTCAAAAAATCTTGGACGGATTTCCATGAAACTTTCAGGCGTTGTTGGAAATGGTACAAGGAAGAACTGATTAAATTTTGGGGGTGATCCGGTTCACCGTCTGGATACAGTAATTTTTTAAAGCATTTTTCATTCAACACTGTGACATACAGCCATTTTCAACATGTGCGCAGGCGCAATGGAGGGCGCTGGTCGTCGTGTCTGCAACACAAACTCTGCGTTCTTCAACGTTTTAGGCACAAAAGGACGCGGAAAACACTGCTGGCCTGGGCCCGCCAGCGTGCCTGTGTTTGCGCGCAACTGCAAAACCTCACACGGGCAGCTGTCCGCCGACGGATTCTTTGGCAGAAATTCCCCGGCCAGCCATAGGAGCTGCGCATTTGGCAGAAATTCACCGGCCAGCCATAGGCGCTGCGCAAAAACGAGCTCTCTGCCGGCGAAGCTTCTAAATTCTCGTTTGCCGCGGAGCGCAACCCCCCAAAAAATAATATTGTAGCGAACTCAATATGAGCACCCTACTTGGCTTGCTAAGTGGGTTGACCCTATTGGCGACACAGGTAGAGTGCGGGACTCCGGAGTGGAAGGCGTGAGTTCAAACCTCCCGGTGGGACGTCGCCATGTCGAGCAGCACGTTACAATATAATATAAAACCCACGGCAACCTGTCTACCCAATTTGCATCCGTCAGTGGAGGAGATGGACACAACAGCAACACTTTAGTTTATTACCTCCGCCAAGGAGGCAATGCTTTTACTACTGAACCACTAATCCTATCACTATCAGATTGATTGTCATTGATTAATTGTGTGTTTATTGCACTGTCCCTGTCAAATAAACAAATAATCATTGTGAATCCAATTGCTAGTCATATGTTTACGTGCTCAAGGAATCTGAAAACGTACACACAAACAATGTATGGGGGGAACTGTGGCGCTTGGCGGAGGTCTGCGCTCTCCGAGTGCTTTTCTAGTTCTTTTGTGTTTTGGTAATAAATCATTATTGCACCAAGCCCTGCCTGCGCTCTAGGGTCCAACCAAAAAAACACAACTGCCTTCCAAAGCAGTTTATGACAAATTTAGGAAGCCATCCCATCCTCTATCAGTGCAAATTAATTTCAGCTGGTTAAGTCCTGACTGATAGCCTTTTAAAAGGTCTGTGAATATTAGATTGTCACACCACAAAGAACTCATCCATCCATCCATCTTCTTCCACCTAATCCTTTTTGGGTTGCGGGCGGGCTGGAGCCTATTCCGGCATCTTTGAGTGAGAGGCAGGGTACACCCTGGACAGATCGCCAGTCCATCGTAGGGCCAACACAGAGAGACAGACAACCATTCACTCTCACAGTCATACCTAAGGACAATTTAGAATCCCCAGTTTGATGCCAATTAACCTAACTTGCATGTTTTTGGCATGTGGGAGGAAACTGGAGAAATCCCGGCGTAAACCCACGCAGACACGGGGACAACATGCAAACTCCACACATGGGTAAAAGCAGAAGCTGTCTCTAGACCTTCACAACCTTATTGTTGCAAAACATGATGGCATTGGTTACAGGTGTATTTCTAAACTGCTGAATGTTCCAGTGAGTATTGTTGGAGCCATCATTCAGAAGTGGAAAGAACATCATTTTACCATAAACCAGTCACGACCAGGAACTCCTTGCAATATTTCTGACAGAGGAGTCAAAAGAAAAGAGTTGTCCAAGAGCCAAAGACCACTCATGGAGAGCTCCAGAAAGACCTGGCGTTAACAGGTACTGCTGTTTCAAAGAAAACAATAAGTAATGCACTCAACTGACATGGGCTCTCTGCAGGGACAGAGTGGGATCAGTTTTCAGCCTGGGAGTTTCATGCCCAAGACCAGCCTACTTTTTTCCCCCCTTTTTTTGTTAGGTGGAGGAAATTGGAGCAAAAGTTCAGTTTCTATCCAATTATTGCAGTCATGTTTTGATAAGAATATAGAACTTAAATAATAGTTCACATCAGTAAACCATCAGTCAGAGTGCAGGCAGGGTGGAGTAGGTGGAGATGAGTGTTAGGGGTGATTTGTGACAAAGGTAGCAGCAAGAGTGAAAGGGAAGATTTACAAGACGGTAGTGAGACCTGCTATGATGTGTGGTATGGTTTGGAGACGGTGGCGCTGACAAAAAGACAGGAGGTGGAGCATGAGGTGGCAGAGTTGAAGATGCTAAGATTTTCATCGGGAATGACTAGGAGGGACAAGATTAGAAATGAGTACATCAGAGGGACAGAGCATGTTGAGCAGTTTGGAGACAAAATAAGAGGCAAGGCTGAGATGGTTTGGACATGTGCAGAGGAGGGATTGTGGATATATTGGACAAAGGATGTTGAAGTTGGAGCTGCCAGGCATGAGGAAAAGAGGAAGACCACAGAGAAGATTTGTGGATGTAGTGAAGGAGGGCATGGAGAGGGTTGGTGTTACAGAGGAAGATGCAAGGGATGCGGTGAGATGAAGACAGATGATCTGCTGTGGCGACCCCTGAAGGGAGCAGCCGAAAGATGAAGAAGCAGCAAATCATCAGTCAAATAAATGAAAAACTGAAAGAAATGTTGACATGTTCAACACTTATTTTCCACGCGGTATAGTGAACTATTGTGCAATCACTGGTTGTAACAATGGTAGGAGGAACAAACTGATATGTTCATTTAACCCACAGTAAACGAGCAAATCAATCTTCTGGCCAAGTTTCACAGAGCTACTTTTAGCAGCTAAACATTAGCTCCTAATTTTGACCAATGCCAGCCAAAATGACAAAACTCACTCACCCTGCCTTCCTGCAATCTCCACAACGTGCTTGGAGCCCAGCACGGCCACACACTCAGTCGTGTTGACGCTGCTTCTCAGATTCAACAGTGTCGGCTCAGCCTCGTAGGCTGCCTCTCCGTTCACTGGGCTGGGTGGTAGCATCACGCCAACCACCACGGTGTCGTCCTGCTCATCTCTGACTCAGGGTCCTGCTTCTTGATTAAAGTTAATTTTTCATCATAATGCTGTCTAGAGCCATTAGCAAGAGTTTCACTTCAAGTTTCAGAGGTTTTCACACTTTTTCGCTCCATTACATAAGCAAACAAATGGCAGGAATGTTGGAGGAGATCCCGCTGGAAATCACATAATCAAAAACTAACTGCAGACAAAATGTGGCATGATCACAAGAATGTAAAAGGTTAAGCGGTAAAAATGTCAAAACAATAGTAAACGGTGAATGTTAGACACACTTCACAGAGAGAAAGAAAGAAAGAAAGAAAGAAATCAGGGAATTTCAGCACTTCAGATCCTTTTATTATGTATTTGGCAAATTCACTATAGCCCTTGTCAGATTTCATTAAAATTAAAGCAACAGTTATTTAGGGTCATCTTTGTTGAATCTAGTTCAGTAGAGCTGCAGTTGGAACCTTTTAGAACAAACTAGATAGCAATGATTTTGTCAGATGATGACATCAAGACGGCAAATCTGTCATGAGTGTGCTGCAGTGGTCCACAGAGGATGTTTGTACTATCTGTGGTCAGAAGTGGAGACAGTGTGCAGAAGACCCTCTGGTCGTGTGTGTGTGTGTGTGTGTGTGTGTGTGTGTGTGTGTGTGTGTGTGTGTGTAAAGCGGCAGAAGAAAGGATGAAATCTTTGCATTCTGCCACCAGATGTTGAGCAGATTTTGACATCTGTCATCCACTTTTGGAAGCGCTGCAAGACCCTCTTAAAGACGACATGTTTATAACAGAAAGATTGGTGTTATTTTTGCCTAAAAAAGCTCTGGTGGTAGAGACCACTGGTCACACGAGTGGCCCCCTGGTCCAGGGGCCCAAAGAAGTACATGTGAGAGTAACGTGTAAATTTGTGAAACGGGTATTTATAGAAACACAGCTCGCCCGCCCCTGTAATTCTCCACAGATCAACCCCTTTGATCCAGTCGTTGAAGCGTGATCCTACTTCAAAGCTGTGCACACAGACGGGGTGGCACGCGGATGCTTTTGACAGTGTGATACACTTCGTTAAACCCTTACTTTCTGTCACCTTTGACCTCTGACCATTTGTGCTTGTAACACACTTCCACCCCATAAAACCCCTCAACCAGAGGTATTTATGTATGGAGGGGCTCACAATAGGTAACTGTTTAATTTGCTCCTCTGGGCTGTTGTAGTGTTTTACTTTATTCCCTTTTTTGTACAGCACATTGGCTCTTATTGTTAAAGTGCTAAAAACAAAGTTTACTTGCAGATTTTCGTTTGAGAGCTGCAATATTTAAATAAACTCATAATAAGTCAATGATGACAATCAACAGTGAACATGAGGGACTTGTGGCTAAATGTAAATGGCCTCCTTTTTCTGTCATCGCAAAAATACAACCCATCCATCCATCTTCTTCCACTTAATCCTTTTCGGGTCGCGGGGGGATGGAGCCTATCCCAGCATCTTTGGGCGAGAGGCAGGGTACACCCTGGACAGATCGCCAGTCCATCACAGAGCCAACACAGAGAGACAGACAACCATTCACTCTCACAGTCATACCTAAGGACAATTTAGAATCCCCAGTTTGATGCCAGTTAACCTAACTTGCATGTTTTTGGCATGTGGGAGGAAACCAGAGAAATCCCGGAGTAAACCCACGCAGACACGGGGAGAACATGCAAACTCCACACAGATCACTGTCGGTCGGGGGCTGGGATCAAACCCAGGATCCCCCGGCCAAGGGTGAGTTGCTGTGCTACAACCCAACGAATAAAAATATTCTACCTGAACTCAAGACAAAGAACGACATTTAACATAAGTATCCTACCTATTTGTTCAAGCAAACTAAAATATTCCCCATGTCTTTTTTCTTTATCTTGCTTTCTAATCTTTGCGTGGGTTTTGAAAAATGTTTATGGCCTTTTTTTAGTCTCCTTATAGCACAATCATAAAAAAAAGAATAGGTGTGTATCTTTAGTGACACATTATTTGATTATAACAGGGTGATAAAGTGAGCCTGTTGAGTGCTTGTTCGGCCCCAAGATCAGACACCTGCTCAGGAGGGTGAAGTGTATCACACACAACTGTCCTATACTATGACTAATTTCAGCTTTTAATGACACTGTGAGAGTGCAACAGCGTTCAGCCACCATCCCAACAGATCCCACAAGGAGCTGTAACCCTGCCACACCTCAGGACAAAGGTGTACATTCAAAGGCACCGTGGACTCTCAAGTGTGCCGTGCTCTGCTTATCAGTAATGACTTAAGCCTCAAACCTTCCCACTAATGCTAGATGAGTGACATTCCGCCTGACAGCTCAGAGGAAGAGGGACTTTCCTCCCCTCCACTCCCTTTTCATAGTCGCATGTCTGGCATTTACAAAGACATGCTTCCGGTGAAACTGTGTCCCTGAGTGTCAGATGTACAGTTACAGCCTCCATAATGCCATGACGTTAACAGGTCGTAAAAAGCAAGTGAATGAAAGAGAACAGCTGACAGCATGAAGTTATGCCAAAAAAGTGGATGATATTTATTCAAATAAATACACATATTCATATAGTAAATAATTTAAACAACACAAGCCGTTTGCCAGTAACACCATATCCTGGAAACAAATAAATTAACATCATGGTTCTGGGAGTCATTCCTCCCCCCGGAGAGCAAACATGAAATAGTTTTGACAGTTCAGTCCTGTATGGTGGAGCTTCTGAAAGTCTCTGTTTACAGAGCAGATGTCCCCCCGTCTCCCAGAGAGCTCAGACCCGAGCAATCCTTCATATCTGGACCGGATGGCCTCGTCTTCCCTTTGGTCCGAGTAGTTTTATCTTTGTATGGTCCACATTGACACTGGAGGAGATAAAACCAGGCCATTAGTTTGCGCTTTTCTTTCTTTCTTTCTTTCTTTTGGGCAGATTATCTAAATGTGGAGCATTATTTTTGTTAGGCTGTAACACACGTGTATATGTAGTATATGTCAGCCATGTTTTTTTAATGGTGTGTCTCTCACCATATTAGGAGCAGTTTAGAGCCGGCGCGCACCTGGCGGCTCAGGGCGCCCTCGCCAGGCGTCTCTCCTGCTGTCCGGGCGACGCGCTTTCGTTGTCTTGCCGCGTTTTAAAGTCCTGGATGGCTTTTCTGTTCTGGTAGTCGATCAGAGCCATGGTGATCACCGCGTTCCAGCAACTGTCCTCACCGGAGCACCGGAAATCGATCTCTTTGTTGTCCGTGGTCACGATGGTGAAGTAGACGAACTTGCCGGTGCGCTCCACGCAGTCCACCTTCTTGATGGCCTGCAGCTTGAGCTCCTTGCCCTTGGAGCGCTTCTGCGTGTCCGCGTAGATGTTGAGGCTGTCTGTGGTCAGGACGCAAGTCTTCCTCTTCCAGAACTGGAGCAGATTGTCGCTCCTCTTCTCCAGCTCTCCTTCCTTGAGAACCTGGCTGATCTCCGCCGCAGACATTTTCATTGTTTATGTATGGCCACTTTGCAGAACCCTTTGCGCCTTTTTTTTTCTCTCTCGCTTTCTGGTTCGTCCGACCAGCCCGAGAACGAAGTCTCTCTACAACCTCGATTATCCAGACAGTACTTGTGAATGAACCCGCGTGCCGGTGGAGTTTTATAGCCTGACCTAAGCCCCCCCCCCTCCTTGACGTCATATGGTTTCAGAATGCATCAACAGTTGCCTGTGAAGCAATTCAGGGCTTTGTGGGTGGAAGCTGTCCGGGGGGAGAGAGGGCAGAGGAAGTCCTAATGTGGACCTAATTACACTGAAAACAGTTAATTAGTAATCCACGTCCTGCTGCGCACATCAGTCCAAATATTTGTCCACTCCGCGGCAAATGATTCAGCCTATTAATTACCAGATGTGCGCACACAGAAGAGCAGGGTCATGCGTAAACGTCACGCAGTGAAAATTTCAGCAGTGGCTTCAGGTAGGGACGTTTTATTCTTTGTCGTAAGTTTTTAAAAACATATCTTTACTTGCTTTATTGAGGCAAAGCGGTCAATTTAAAGGATACATTTTAGAATAAAGTGTTTATTAAAAAAAAAAAAGCCCCGCTGATTCTTCCCGTGTGATGGAAACATCAAGGCAATGCGCGCAAACAGACCAGCAAAAAAAAAAAAAGTCCACTCAGAGGGCTCACGGCTCCACAGGACAAATTAGAGAATAAGGATGGGCAGAAGTGGGTAACAACAGCTGCTCCGGTACGTGCACTACTTAAGTAATTTTTCCACAACATTGAGCTTTACTTAGTATTTTTAGCACATGAGTAAAAAGCTGTATTTTCACTCATGTAGGCTATGTTTGGTCATACTCTTGAGTTACTTTTGATTTCACTGATTTAAAGGGGTCATTGACTTAAGTTTTTCCTTTTTTAACACCTCACACATGTCTTAATGAAATGTTTGTGACATATTTTGGTAAAAATTTCTTTAATTATTGCAGCATTATTTTGACTCATCTTTTGCACTGAGAACAGCTGGTTTCAGTGCATGTCTCTTTAAATCACTAAGGTCGTATTTAACACTGCCCTCCTTCTTGTCACATTGCTAATCTTATATGGCTAGCTCCCAGCTCAGATCTAGCCTGAACCAATTAACAATTTTCTCTTAAAGAATGAATGAAATAATGCATCACTGATGGACAGGGGTGTGTTTCGGTAGCCAATAGGATATGATCGGTCCCTGGAGTACAATAACCACAGAAACATTCATGAATGAGTGGCTAATCTGCTAGCTTCAGCTCGCTGCCTTTGGTCCCGGTTAGAGATAACACTACAAGAAATTAAGCTAAAATGACATCTAAGAATGACATATATGGTCAAGAGAAGTGAGTGTTTTTACATTTTTTTCGATAATCACATGACCAGCAGACACAATTCAGAAAGTTAAAACCTACAAAAACCACAGTTTTTCAGGCAATAACCAAACTTGAATGCAAGTCAAGTTTTTATCTACTCAAATGTTCTTCCCATGTGAAATCATTGTTTCAAGGTTCATGTGGTTTACATTTGATTTCCACTAGACAAACACATTTAAGAGAAAAACGTCACAAAGTGGAGAGACTAAAATCAGAACTGTACTTTCCCTGTCTGGGATCAATAAAGTACATCTATCTATGTAACTCAGCAAATGAAAAGTTAAATGAACAAGGAAAATGTTGCATTTTTATTTGAAAAAAACTTGCAAATTATAATAGTTGCAAATTTATCTTAATAAGTTTCAAATTTATTAGAAACTACAAATTTATAAGAAAAAACAAGTGACTCACAGAGAAAAGTCACAAATTTATAAGAAAATTGCAAATCTATATGAAAATCTATATGAAAAAAGCTACACAAATAGTTGCACAAATTTATGAAAAAGTTAAATTTATCACATTAGTCATGACTGACTCATGAAACTTTTGTTGTAAATATTTTTAATGCAATTAACTTTTTTCATGAGTGTTACCTATTATTGAATTAATTATTTTATTGAGGTAACACTATGTTTACTTAAATACAACTGCTGACTACTCTACTCACCTCTGAGGATAGATTATGAGGCTTTTAAGTCATAAAACTTTCCAAATAAGAAGTCACAGTTTTCAAACCTGATTTATATTAAATAAAAGCAAATGCAAATTCATTTTCTCCCAGGTGCAGCACTCTCGGTGCATTTAAATTCTTATTTCTTTTTTTGTGTGCATTGCTCAGTTTGAAAATCAATTGTCTACATAAATATGAAGTAATAAAGTGGCATTTGCAGCTCACAGAATAGTGAACTGTTTTATGTGGGAACTATTTTCTTTCTGCAACTGCTAACCAAAAGAAGCTGCGTAGAGGATTGATGAGACGAGACACGAGCAGCCGCAGACACACACTTTATTCCTCAGAACAGACTACTCTCTCGATGCCAAAGCCAACCATCTTCACACTTTGTCCTTTGGCCCCGAGAGTACATGTCATTATCATAACATACATTCCATTTCAATCTGCAGTTCCAAGTGTGAAGGCACATCCTGCTTCATGCTGCATTTCCCCTCTAGTCCATTTTAGTCCGCGTACACTTTGGATGAGCACAGGACGCACGCAGCACTGTTCATACTCACTTTTTTCATCTACCCAGGCCAAGCAGTTGATGCATGCACACAACCATCATTTGTAGTTTCACTCCCGCCCAATAGGTAGCGCCAAGGTGCTGACGCGTCAGGATTTTCACCAACGAAGAGATGGCAGACTTCTTCACAAAGTTTCTCTTCAAATATAGAGTCAATTTCTGCTGTTTGACTTCCTGGTTTTCACTCCTTTTCCACGAAGATGCTGCTGCCGCTGTGGAAGTCAGTATGTATGTAAGATTCATGTATGTTTTTATCGTTTTCCACCTCCTCGTTGTCTTCTTCGTCTACTGATGTATGCTGTGTCGATATTGCCACCTTGTAAATTGGACGTTCAGTCTTGCGCATGTGCTTTTCAGCGCGTTCAGGTCGTGGGCAGGAGGTGCAGTCACAAAATTTGGACTGCATGCGGTCGTCTGCGGCTGAGCACTCTGGACACTAGTGGAGTGGAGACGATGGCATAAATTTAGTCACACGAGGTTTCCGGTTACACGTACGTGGACAGCAGAGGTGTAGCATGAAGCAGCGCCACCCCCCCACTGGCGCTCTGGCGCCTAAACCTGCTTCTCGTCTTTTCAACTCTCCCCCAGGGTACCACAGCACCTGCATCCTTCTCCCTCACCTGAGGCACCTGCATTACTATGTCTCCTTCGTCCCCCCCCCCACGTTCCCCAAAGTCCTGGGTGCGAGTTAGACCTCCCGCTGTGCCACCACAGTAGCAACTTAATCAGTGTTTACATGCCTGTCTGTCATAATGGTAAGAAGCCCTTTTCCTTCTGTAAGTCATTTAGTTGGTGAGTAGAGTGTTTAATTAAAAAATAGTTTCTAAATACAGAAAAGATGATAACAGAGGTTGTGAATGTCTATATTTCTTTTGCTTTTTTTTACAGTACATTTCTGAAAAGAGACACTGATGATACAAGCGGCTGAAATGAGCTTTCTCCGTAGGATTGCTGGACTCACCCTCAGAGATAAGGTGAGGTGCTCAGTCATCCGGGAGAGGCTCAGAGTAGAACCGCTGCTCCTCCACATTGAAAGGAGTCAGTTGAGGTGGTATGGGCATCTGATTAGGATGCCTCCTGGACGCCTCCCACTTGAGGTGTTTCAGGCACGTCCCACTGGGAGGAGACCCCGGGGCAGACCCAGGACTCGGTGGAGAGACTATGTCTCCCAGCTGGTCTGGGAACGCCTTGGTATCCCCTCTGAAGAGCTGGAGCAGGTGGCTGGGGAGAGGGAAGTCTGGGCTTCTCTGCTTGAACTGCTGCCTCCGCGACCCGGACCTCCGGAAAAGCAGTAGAAGATGGATGGATGGATGAAAAAATTCTCAAATGTAAATTTTGGTGCTTTGAATAATACAAGTCCAGTTTAGTTCCATTATATTCAAAAGAAAGACATTACATGCATGTTTATTGTGTATCTCAAAAACTATAACTCATAGAAAGCCAGAGGGGGGAAATACCCTAAGGGTGCTCTCACACTGTGGAGTCTGTTCCGTGCTGACTGAGGTTTAACTCCTAAAGTTTGGAACGCTTGATAAGTGTGATAACTCACTACTGGTCTGCAGAGCAGAACATTTTCCTTTGCTTTCGAAGACTTGGTAGAGGTAGTCTCAGGAACATAATGAATGCAAATATTTGCTCATGTATGAGCATATGCATGCACACATTACATGCGTTTGATATACAGTATTGCTGTTGCTACTGTTACTGTTGCTGTAACTGCAATGTTATAATAATATATCACTATTGACAAGCTAACCACAGAGGTTGGCAAGCAATTGCAATGCTCACTTTTTTTATTTTTTTCACCTTCATAAGTTTAGATCTATGTGCTTGTAAATACAGCGGGGAAAATAAGTATTGAACACGTCAACATTTTTCTCATTAGACATATTTGTGGTGGAGCCATTGACCTGAGATTTTCACCAGATATCAGTAACAACCACTGTGACTGTGGCGCAGGTGTAGTGTGACCGACTACTGATCGGAGGGTCATGGGTTTGATTCCCGCTCTGTCTGCACTCTGCATGTCGAAGTGTCCTTGAGCAAGACACTGAACCCCCAGTTGCTCCTAGTGGCCAGACTAGTGCCTGTGTGTGTATGGCAGCTCTGCCGCCATCAGTGTGTGAATGTGTGCGTGAATGGGTGGATAACAGGATCTGTAAAATGCTTTGGTCATCCAGAGATGAGAAAAAGCACTATATAAGTGAATACCATTTAACCAGTGTTGGGGGTAGTTACTCAAAAAAGAGTTTGATTTGGAAAGGTATTTCTAAGGTTTTTTGGACCAACTAGAATGACTTCAGTCTTATCTGAATTTAATAGCAGAAAATTATAAGTCATCCAAGCTTTGATTTCCTTAAGACAGGCCTCTAACTTGGCTAATTGATTACTATCATCTGGCTTCATTGACAGGTATAATTGTGTTTCATCTGCATAACAATGAAAATGTATACAGTGCTTTCTAATAATGCTGTCTAGCGGAAGCATATATAAACTAAAAAGAATAGGGCCTAGCACAGATCCCTGTGGAACTCTGTGACTGAGCTTTGAGTTGGAAGAAAACTCATTATTGACATGAACAAACTGGAACCTATCAGATAAATAAGATCTAAACCACTGCAACGAAGTTTCATTAAGTCCAACATGGCGTTCTAATCTATCAAGTAGAATATTATGATCAGTAGTATCAAAAGCTGCACTAAGGTCTAAAAGGACAAGTATAGAAACAAGTCCATTATCAGATGCGATAAGGAGGTCATTAGTGGTCTTCACTAAATCTGTTTCAGTACTATGATTGATTCTAAACCCAGACTGAAACTCTTCAAATAAACCATTTCCCTGCAAGTGGTCAAATAATTGCGTAGTAACAACTGTTTCTAAGATTTTTGAAATGAAAGGCAGATTAGAGGTTGGTCTATAGTTAGCTAAGACTCCTGGATCCAGCATTGGCTTTTTGAGTAAGGCTTTAATTACAGCAGTTTTAAAAGCTTGTGGTACATGCCCTAATGTTAATGAAGAATTGATTATTTGAAGAATAGAGCTACAAATAAATGGGAAGACTGTGGAGGAACAAAATAAGTTCAGGCGAGACACGGCGAGCTGAAGGTTTAAGAGTTTTATTCCTCCATCATCATGAGACACACTGCAGCGCTGTGTGCTGTGTGTGCGCTAGTGGGCATGTAAAGTCAGCTCTTTTATACAGACAAGAGAGAATGCATGGCACATTTACATATTGATATACATATCAGACAATACATATCAATCGCATGATTAACTGGCGCCAGACTCCTCTCCTTACTCCGGGGATGAATAACAATAGTCATTGTTCTGGTTGTCCCACTAGGGCTCTCTGTTCATATGCAATCCCTGCTGAGCATGAATATTATCAGTCTGCATTGTGCTGGGTGCCCACACGTGTGCTGGGTGCCCACACCGCTCCCCCCAGAACAGTCAGAAGGGGCTGTGACCCCCCCCCCCCCCCGTAGTTTGGCTCCAGCTCCGGTAGAACTGTTGGAGGGCATGTCAGTCCGTGGGGGGAAGGGGGAGGGGTAGAAAGGGCACTGTTCTCCGCTCCGAGTTCCAGCACGTTGAACGGCCGTGGATCGTGGGCACACGGGCTGATGTGTTGTCATGCGTAATGGAACAAGACGGCAATCAGCCGGCTTTGGGAGTGAGGTACGGGGAAAGCTCTGTGCAGGAGGAGGTTGAGGGGGTGGGAGTAAGCGAGTGCCGGCCCAGGATGTCAAAGGTGTCTGGGCCGTGCAAAAATTGCGTGTGGATCCGCGATGGTGAGGAACTTTTCCCGTTAAACGTGGCGGAGATCCACAGCGGCTGTGAAAAAAATTGTATCTCTGACTTCTCTCGTGTTTTGGTCCAGCGAGGATGTGGGGAAGGTGAGCGGCCAAATTCCCAGAGGATGCGTAGTGGCTGAGATAAACTGAAGCTGTGTCAGGGACTCGGCAGTTTGGCTTTAGGTGTGGGAAACAGTCCTAAAGTCATTGGGGAAAGCAATCGGCTAAATTTCCGTTGTGCGCCGCAGCTGAGAAACCCATACAAAGTCCTGTGTGCAGGCTGCACGTCTGCTTCAGGCGCGTGAACAGCCCTGAAGGTTCCGAGGATGGCGATCGGCCGTGTCTCTCGGGCATGTGCAGTGGCGGAGGACGAATGTATCAGTCTGTGGAGCCGGTTTTGTCCCGTGCGTGGCGCGTGCTTGGCGCAGTGACCACATAGCTGAAAGTTGCGCAGAAGGTCCGTTGTCGAGAGTTGAGTCAGGGTCAGGGAGCTTGATGGAAATCAACGCAGTTGGCGCCGATGGTCTTCCCTTTTCAGGCTGTCTCTGTGCATTGCTCGTGTCATTGATTCTTGTCGTGTGTCTCGGTCCCAGCGCTGCGCTCTCTGCCCTGGAGGTCGCCATTGTGGAGAGAGGACAAGGCGCGCGCGCTCCCGTGTGGATGCGAAGGATGTAGGCGATCCCTGGTCTCTGGAATCCACAGCGCTGTGAGAGGGAGCAGACGGTCATTCTCCCTTGTCAGGGTCACCAGTGTAGAGGTAAAAGATCAGGCGAGGGACGCACCGTGACACGTTCTGAGGCTTTCCATCCGGGCCGTCTCTGAGGTGTTCGCTTTGTGTTCCATTCTTTGTCAAGGGTCACCAGTGTGGAGGAACAAAATAAGTTCAGGCGAGACACGGCGAGCTGAAATTTTAAGAGTTTTATTCCTCCATCATCATGAGACACACTGCAGCGCTGTGTGCTGTGTGCGCGCTAGTGAGGCATGTAAAGTCAGCTCTTTTATACAGACAAGAGAGAATGCATGGCACATTTACGTATTGATATACATATCAGACAATACATACTGTATCAATCGCATGATTAACTGGCGCCAGACTCCTCTCCTTACTCCGGGGATGAATAACAATAGTCATTGTTCTGGTTGTCCCCCTAGGGCTCTCTGTTCGTGTGCAACCCCTGCTGAGCGTGAATATTATCAGTCTGCATAGTGCTGGGTGCCCACACGTGTGCTGCGTGCCCACAAGACTTCTTTAAATAACCTGATAGGAATAGGGTCTAAAAAACAAGTTGAAGGCTTGGATGAGGAAATTATTTTATCGTAACTCTAAAAGGTCAATTGGAGTAAACTCATCCAAACAGATATCAATTGAAGGAGTTGTAGTAGTTAATGTATTTAAGTTAACAGTGGGAAGAATCTGACTGATTTTATCTCTGATAGATGAAATTTTATTATTGATAAAGTTCATAAAGTCCTGACTAGTAAGCGCTAAGGGAATGCGAGGATTGACAGAGTCCTGACTCTTTGTCAGCCTGGCTACAGTGCTGAAAAGAAACCTGGGATTATTCTTGTTCTCTTCTATTAATGTGGAATAATAACTTGTTCTAGCATTCCTAAGAGATTTTTTTTATAAATTAGAAGATGATTTCTCCAAGCTAAATAGATTTCATCTAATTTAGTGGAGCGCCATTTTCTTTCTAATTGACTAGTCTTCTGTTTTAAGCTACGAGTTTCTGTCTTGAACCAAGGAGTTAGAAATCTCTGATTAGACTTTTTCTTTTTTAAAGGCCAAGTCTACTGTACTCAGTCCTTTCCCTTTTTTCCTCCCGTATTATTTATGCTTGGTTATTATTGGTGTTTCCAGGGCTTTTACTGTGACAGCGCCGCGGCCGAACTTCAGGCTGTCAAAGCCGAGCCGACACTGTCACAGCTGATCTTGATTTTGGTCATTTTGTTTCCTCCTCTCCTGTTTGTTTCTTTGTTTTTTGTTATTAGTATTTAAGAGAGCAGCTGAGGCTCACTCCTTGCTGTGACCTGTGACTACCAGGACTGGAGTCCCTATCCCCGGCTCCAGTCTTCCTTCTGTGTTTGATTCGTCTTCGCTTCATCATTTGTAAGTGTTCATTCTGTAGTGTCAGGTTCCACCCTTGCTACACTCTAGTATTGATGTTAGTGTTCTTAATTTTGTGCCCTAGTGTAGTGGATGTGTTTTGCCCCACATGGCTCTTTATTTTGTTCTTTTGTGAATAAACAAGAAAACTCTCTGTTGGCATCTGGCGCCTCATTTATGCCCTGAAAGGGGCAAACACGACAGTAGGTCGCAGCCAAGCGAGGTGCCAGCCACAGTAAGTTTGTTTTTGGGCTAGATTTTTCCTTTTTCCGGGTGCCAGTTTTTGTTGGGGGCTATGGCGTCATCTAGGACAGGATATTCTATGAGCCTGGGTTTCAAGCTTGTCCAGGCTCTGATGGAGATAGATGGTCTCCTGGCCAATGCCCTTATGTTCGCCACCTCCACAAATGCATGCTGGTACCTGGACCTCGCAGAGGCGGCAGTTAAGCACCATCCTCACCTGGCCAAGTACGCTGAGGGCAGGGAAAGGATGGCTGATCTTGCGGCGCTTAAACAGAAGTATTGGGCAGCACGGTGGTGCAGTGGTTAGCACTGTTGCCTTACAGCTAGAAGGTTCCTGGTTTGAATCCCCACGCTGGCAGGGGTTGGAACCTTTCTGTGTGGAGTGTGCATGTTCTCCCTGCGCTGCGTGGGTTTACTCCGGGGGCTCCGGTTTCCTCCCACAATCCAAAGACATGCATGTTAGGTTAATTGGCTGTTCTAAATTGTCCCTAGATATGTTTCCTATAGGTCCTTAGAATAGAGGGTTAGTACTAGTGAAAGCGCTTTGAGTGGTCTTTGTGACTAGAAAAGCGCTATATAAGTGCAGGTTAGTTAGTTAGTAATTGTGGACTGGTGAAGGGTCCCGGCAGGAGGCCGAAGACGGAGCAGAAGGTGAGGCATTCCCGCTCCTCGCCCCGGGATCAGGCTCCTGCTACACTTCCAGCTCCCGTTCCCGCTTTGACGAAGAGCTGTCTTCCAGCACAACGGAGGAGGAGGGCAGCCAGAGGTCCCAGTGAAGAGGTACAGTGGGCAGCTGAACTCATCAGGGGCCGTGTGGCTGAAGCACGCTCTGCCCTCCATCCCAGTAAGATCCTTAAGAATGTGGTGGCTGCTGTCAGACTGGTGGAGGCTAATCCTGAGCTTCACAACTTTCCTGAGTTCGCCAAGCTGCCGGCTTCAGTTTCTGCGCAGCAGTGGTGCTTTCCTGATTTAAATTTAGCCTCACCGCCAGCGAGAAGACGTCGCCGCCCTGCTAGTGATTCACCTCCTCCCTGGGACACGATCATTCCGAAGGGGAGGGAATTTCCTGACTGGGTTAATCCTCTGCGGGGCTCCCGTCTGGATCCTGCAATGGGCCGCCAGAGTAACTGCCACCCTGTCTGTGTTGAACAGCAGGATGAGGCTCTTCTGGGAGCCGGAGTCCACCAGAACCCCGTCTCCCCGAACGTGTGTCTGTGATATACAGCAGCTTGTCTCTGTCGCCAGCGGTCGCAGCTGCTACTGACTGCTGGCTATGGTGTTTCCCAACCACTTAAATTGGCACGGTGGCAAGCATTGCTGTGCGTCTGATCTGAAACGGCAATGAAAGTGGCAGATCGCCTCCTTCTTGTGTCTCCTGCCGTCTGCTCCACCCATCACCAACGGTTCCTCGATCTGGCAATATAAAAAATATGGAAACACAAATAATTCACAAGTATTGACTGTGTAAAACAAAAATAAAAAAAGATAAGCAAAGTTGAAACATTTCTTAAATAAAAAAATATGTAAAAATGTTGAATATGTTCTCATTTTTACGTACCTTTTAACTTTCTGAATCTTTTTATTTTTGTTTTATACATTGCGCGATGGTGGAGTGGTTAGCACTGCGGCAGCACAGCAACTCACCCTTGGCTGGGGGATCCTGGGTTCAATCCCAGCCCCTGACCAACAGTGATTTGTGTGGAGTTTGCATGTTCTCCCCGTGTCTACGTGGGTTTACTCCGGGATTTCTCCCACTAGTTGGACTTCATCTCTCTAGTGTACTTCTGTAACTCACTCTGAGCCTTTGAGTATTTCTTCTTCTTCGACCTTGTGTTACACTGTAGGTTTTCCTGCCTAGCTGTATTCCTCACTTCTAGTAGTTTCTTCAGGTGTTCATCATGCTCATCAAACCAATCTTGATGTTTCCTCTCAGGGTGGCCTAATACATCACTCGCAGTCTGATACACTGTATCCTTCAGTGTTGCCCATTTCTCTTCTATGTCATTCTCTGAATTGTTGCTGTCCCAGTCTTTCAAGTTTTCATCCATTTCCTGTGTAAGTTCTTCCTGCTTCTTTTGGCCTTTCAGTGCACTAGTGTACTGAGTTACTACAGAGGCCAAGTCATTAAATTTAGAGGCTTCATGTTTAATTTGAGTTTTACCAACTTTTTGTTTAATCACTTTGGGACGCTTATACATTATATTTTTATTTACTTTAGAGGAGGCAGACAATGATTCTCTGATGGGGAAGACAGGGACTAAGTTGAGGGGTGGCGGATGAAGAGGAGCTGCAGAGAGGCGTGTAAGACTGCGACTCTACTTCCTGGTCCCAACTCTGCATTGTCAAGGTTTTGGAAATTAGGATAAAAATGATGCCAGATTGTTAGATAAATGAGACGCACCATCCAAAGTGGGATGGACGCTGTTTTGTCTAATAAGACCAGGTTTTCTCCAAAATGAGTTCCAATTGTGTATGTAGCCCACATCGTTTGCAGGACACCACACAGACAGCCAGCGGTTGAAGGATGACAAGCTGCTAAACAGTCAGGACTTAACCATCCATCCATCCAGCTTCTACCACTTTTCCAGAGGTCCGGATTGTGGAGGCAGCAGCTCAAGCAGAGAAGGCCAAACTTCCTTCTCCCCGGCCACATGCTCCAGCTCTTCAGAGAGGATACCAAGACGTTCCCAGGCCAGCTGTGAGACGTAGTCTGTCCAGCATGTTCTAGGTCTGCCCTGGGGTCTCCTCCCCATTGGATGTGCCCAAAACACCTCAAGTGGGAGGTGTCCAGGAGGCATTCTGATCAGATGACCAAACTTAACCAGCTGAAAATAATTTGCACTGATGGAGGATGCGATGGCTTCCTAAATTCTGATGGATTTCAGCTGTTTTTTGGCTTTCTATGCCTTTATACACCTATTTTTCAAAATGTGTTCAATACTTATTCCCTGTGTCATTCCACTTTATTAAATATAATAACCTGTTTTGTAAACACAGTTGCCTTGATTTCTTTGTACAGACGTGGACAAAATTGTTGGTACCCCTCTGTTAATGAAAGAAAAACCCACAATGGTCACAGAAATAACTTGAATCTGACAAAAGTGGTAATAAATAAAAATTCTATAAAAATTAACCAATGAAAATCAGACAATGCTTTTGAATTGTGGTTCAACAGAATTATTTAAAAAAACAAACTCATGAAACAGGCCTGGACAAAAGTGATGGTATCCCTAGAAAAGATTGAAAATAATGTGACCATAGGGACATGTTCAACCAAGATGTGCCCTCTAATTAACATCACAGGTGTCTACAAACTTGTAATAAGTCAGTCGGCCTATTTAAAGGGTGACAAGTAGTCACTGTGCTGTTTGGTGACATGGTGTGTACCACACTAAACATGGACCAGAGGAAGCAAAGGAGAGAGTTGTCTCAGGAGATTAGAAAGAAAATTATAGACAAGCATGTAAAATAGGTAAAGGCTATAAGACCATCTCCAAGCAGCTTGATGTTCCTGTGACTACAGTTGCACATATTATTCAGAAATTTAAGATCCACAGGACCGCAGCCAACCTCTCTGGACGTGACCGCAGGAGGAGACGGATAATATGAATGGTAACAAAAGAGCCCAGAACAACCTCTAAACACATTCATGGTGAATTCCAAGGTCAAGGTACACTACCGTTCAAAAGTTTGGGGTCACCCAGACAATTATTTTGTGTTTTCCATGAAAAGTCACACTTATTTACCACTATGAGTTATAAAATGAATAGAAAATACAGTCAAGACATTGACAAGGTTAGAAATAATGATTTGTATTTGAAATAATAATTTTTTCCTTCAAACTTTGCTTTCGTTAAAGAATCCTCCATTTGCAGCAATTACAGCATTGCAGACCTAACATGATTGCACAAGGGTTTTCTAATCATCCATTAGCCTTCTGACGCAATGAGCAAACACATTGTACCATTAGAACACTGGAGTGATAGTTGCTGGAAATGGGCCTCTATACACCTATGTAGATATTGCACCAAAAACCAGACATTTGCAGCTATAATGGTCATTTACCACATTAGCAATGTATAGAGTGTATTTCTGATTAATTTAAAGTTATCTTCATTGAAAAAAAGTGCTTTTCTTTCAAAAATAAGGAAATTTCTAAGTGACCCCAAACTTTTGAACGGTAGTGTACATCAGTGTCAGATCGCACCATCCGTCGTTGTTTGAGCCAATGTGAACTTCATAGGAGACGAGCAAGGAGGACACCACTGTTGAAAACAAATCATAAAAAAGCCAGACTGGAATTTGCCAAACTGCATGTTGACAAGCCACAAAGCTTCTGGGAGAATGTCCTATAGACAGATGAGACAAAACTGGAACTTTTTGGCAAGACACATCAGCTCTACGTTCACAGACGCAAAAATGAAACATACCAAGAAAAGAACACTGTCCCTACTGTGAAACATGGAGGAGGTTCTGTTATGTTCTGGGGCTGCTTTGCTGCATCTGGCACAGGGTGTCTTGAATGTGTGCAGGGTACAATGAAATCTCAAAGACTATCAAGGTATTCTAGAGAGAAATGTGCTGGCCAGTGTCAGACAGCTTGGTCTCAGTCACAGGTCATGGGTCTTGCAACAGGATAATGACCCAACACACAGCTAAAAACACCCAAGAATGGCTAAGAGCCAAACATTGGACTATTCTGAAGTGGCCTTCTATGAGCCCTGATCTAAATCCTATTGAACATCTGTGGAAGGAGCTGAAACATACCGTCTGGAGAAGGCACCCTTCAAACCTGAGACAACTGGGGCAGTTTGCTCATGAGGAGTGGGCCAAAATACCTGCTGAGAGGTGCAGAAGTCTCATTGACAGTTACAGAAATCGTTTGATTGCAGTGATTGCCTCAAAAGGTTGTGCAACAAAATATTAAATTAAGGGTGCTATCATTTTTGTCCAGGCCTGTTTCATGAGTTTGTTTTTTAAAATGATTCTGTTGAACCACAATTCAAAAGCATTGTCTGATTTTTACTGGTTAATTTTCATAGAATTTTTATTTATTACCACTTTTGTCAGATTCAAGTTATTTCTGTGAATATTGTGGGGTTTTTTTTCATTAACAGAGGGGTACCAACAATTTTGTCCACGTCTGTATGTATGGATTATTTGGGTTGCTACTGATATCTGGTGAAAATCTGAGCTCAATGGCTCCATGAGAAATATGTTAAATGAGAAAAATGTTGTTAAATTTGAAAAATGTTTATGTGTTCAATACTTCTTTCCCCTGATATATACACTACCGTTCAAAAGTTTGGGGTCACTTAGAAATTTCCTTATTTTTGAAAGAAAAGCACTTTTTTTCAATGAAGATAACTTTAAACTAATCAGAAATACACTCTATACATTGCTAATGTGGTAAATGACTATTCTAGCTGCAAATGTCTGGTTTTTGGTGCAATATCTACATAGGTGTATAGAGGCCCATTTCCAGCAACTATCACTCCAGTGTTCTAATGGTACAATGTGTTTGCTCATTGCGTCAGAAGGCTAAAGGATGATTAGAAAACCCTTGTGCAATCATGTTAGGTCTGCAATGCTGTAATTGCTGCAAATGGAGGATTCTTTGACGAAAGCAAAGTTTAAAGGAAAAAATTATTATTTCAAATACAAATCATTATTTCTAACCTTGTCAATGTCTTGACTATATTTTCTATTCATTTTACAACTCATGGTGGTAAATAAGTGTGACTTTTCAAGGAAAACACAATATAATTGTCTGGGTGACCCCAAACTTTTGAACGGTAGTGTATATATATATATATATATACATATATATATATATATATATATATATATACATACAACGGTATATATATATATATATATATATATATACACACTACCGTTCAAAAGTTTGGGGTCACCCAGACAATTATTTTGTGTTTTCCATGAAAAGTCACACTTATTTACCACCATGAGTTGTAAAATGAATAGAAAATATAGTCAAGACATTGACAAGGTTAGAAATAATGATTTGTATTTGAAATAATAATTTTTTCCTTCAAACTTTGCTTTCATCAAAGAATCCTCCATTTGCAGCAATTACAGCATTGCAGACTTAACATGATTGCACAAGGGTTTTCTAATCATCCATTAGCCTTCTGACACAATGAGCAAACACATTGTACCATAAGAACACTGGAGTGATAGTTGCTGGAAATGGGCCTCTATACACCTATGTAGATATTGCACCAAAAACCAGACATTTGCAGCTAGAATAGTCATTTACCACATTAGCAATGTATAGAGTGTATTTCTGATTAATTTAAAGTTATCTTCATTGGAAAAAAGCGCTTTTCTTTCAAAAATAAGGAAATTTCTAAGTGACCCCAAACTTTTGAACAGTAGTGTATATTGTGGGAATGTGGGAATGGCCCGGGGGAATTCTCCTCTTGCATGATACATCTTGGGTCACCAGTGTGGGAATGTGGGAATGATGAGACAGAGTTCTCTCTCAAGTCAGCTTTATTCACATCACCAACATCTCAAAGAAGAAAGAGACCAACACCGGAAACTCTCGTCCTTAAATACTCAAAAACGCGGCGGCGCCACGCGGCCGGTACTACTGGACGCGGCCGTCCAGTGGAGACATCGCAGATTAGGGGGGGCATACCATCTTGCAGCACCCTGTTCTCCAGCCTTAACCCTGTTGGTCCAGACTGAAGCGCGCGCACATCCACGTCACTAACCTGCTCCGCGGCCATGGCTGCGTAATCTACTCCTAAGCTGACTGGGGCCGCCATGGCGCGCGAGAGGCAATCTGCCACTACATTGAGTTTGCCT
The DNA here is from genome assembly GCA_020510985.1 of Pholidichthys leucotaenia. Lineage (NCBI taxonomy): Eukaryota > Metazoa > Chordata > Actinopteri > Cichliformes > Pholidichthyidae > Pholidichthys > Pholidichthys leucotaenia. The sequence goes on along the minus strand of CM035840.1, from coordinate 138,455,833 downwards.
GCCACATGCTGAATATCAGTGGTAAACTCTGATATCGCGGCCAGCTGTCTCTGCTGCCGGCCTGACCACGGTTCGGAAACCTTGGCCATCGCGAACGTTAGTGATTTGTGGTCAACGAACGCGGTGAAAGAGCGTCCTTCTAGCCAGAACTGAAAGTGGCGGATGGCCAAATGGAGAGCCAGCAGCTCCCTGTCGAACGCGCTGTATTTACGTTCGCTATCGCGCAAGGTCCTGCTGAAAAAGGCGAGTGGCTGCCAAACCCCGGCTACATGTTGCTCCACGACCGCCCCTATGGCCACATCTGATGCGTCAGTGGTGAGCGCTATGCGGGCCGTTGGGTCTGGGTGTGCCAACAACGCAGCCTTTGCCAAGGCTGCTTTCACCTCCGAGAACGCTTGTTCCCGCTCCAGGGACCACTTGACCTTATCTGCGGGTTTCTTTTTGTTGAGCGCGGCATACAGCGGCTGCATGAGTTGCGCCGCGCGGGGGAGAAAACGGTTATAAAAATTCACCATTCCCAAAAACTCCTGCAACGCCCTGACCGTCTGCAGCCGGGGAAAATCTGCCACCGCGCGCACTTTGTCAGGAAGCGGAACTGCTCCTTCGGGGGAGACGCGGTGTCCTAAAAAATCGATCTGCGCCACCCCGAACTGACACTTCGCTGGGTTGATTATTAACCCGTGATCTCCCAACCTTCGGAAAACTGTGGCCAGGTGTTTTTCGTGTTCGTCTTCGGACGCGCTGGCTACTAAAATATCGTCCAAGTAGACGAACACGAAAGGGAGATCGCGAAGCACCGCGTCCATCATGCGTTGGAACGTCTGAGCAGCCCCTTTAAGTCCGAATGGCATGCGTAAAAACTCGAATAGGCCAAACGGAGTTATTACCGCTGTTTTGGGTATGTCCTCAGCGCGCACTGGGACTTGGTGGTAACCGCGGACCAAGTCTATTTTAGAAAAAATGCGCGCCCCTGTCAAATGAACGGAAAAATCTTGGATATGCGGGATTGGGTAGCGGTCATGCGCTGTAGCGTTGTTTAACCTGCGGAAATCCCCGCAAGGTCGCCATGATCCGTCAGCTTTCGGGACCATGTGTAGCGGGGAAGCCCACGGACTGTTTGAACGCCTGATAATGCCCAACCTCTCCAGGTTGGCGAACTCTTCGCGCGCTATGGCCAGTTTAACTGCGTCCAAGCGCCGAGCGGGTGGTCCGGTAGTGGTAATAAAATGCTCCACCCCGTGTTTAGCGACTGTTGCCGAAAATGTGGGGACCGTGAGTGCTGGGAACTGAGTGAGCAGTGTGTGGAACTTACCGCTTGCAGCTGTGACGTTGGCTTGTGCTGTTGGCGGGGCCACTCGCGCTATACAGGGGATAGAATCAAAAGAAAGTGCATTAACCAGGCGCCTGTTAGCGAGATCAACCAACAAACCATGTGAGCACAAAAAATCAGCCCCCAACATATTGAAATTCACTGCTGCTACAACAAAAGTCCACTCAAATGCACGGCCGTGTAGAGACAGAAGCAGAGCCTTCTCACCAAAGGTCTTAATCTCCGAGCCGTTCGCTGCTGTCACCCCGGGACTTCTGGAACCTGCTAGTCTGTCCGCATAGGAAGGTGTGATGAAACTCAACTGGGAGCCTGTGTCCACGAGGAACTGCCTCCCCGAGCGTGCGTCCAACAAGTAGAGCAGCTTGTTCTCCTCCCCGAGGGCCGCGGCTGCTACCGACCCCCGGTCTTGGCGTTTCCCGAACGCCCGAACTGGCACGGTGGTACACATTTGCGTGCCCTCTCTGCAAAGCGGCGATGGTAGAAACAAAGGACGTCTGATCCGCGTTCCCTGGCCCCTGCCGCCGCCGTCGTCGGTGAGTCTGGTACCGCTGCCTCTGGCCCCCTGTCATCTCCGGTCATCGTGCCGAGTTCCACTGCAGCTGCCGTGGCCGCGCGCTGCTTGGTGGCGTTGACAATCCGCTGCGCCTCTCGGCCCAGCGCGCGGTAGTCCCGTTGGGCCAACAGTGGCGAACTGGCCAGGGTCGCTCTCGCTGCTGACGGTAGAGTCCTGAGGAAGAGGTGGGTGAAAATGAAGTGATCGTCGTCAGAGTCTTTCAACCTCAACAACTTCTCCATCAGGTTCGCGGGCATGTCATTTTCCAACTCCGTCAGCGCCAGGAGCCTCTCTGCTCGCTCCTCCGCCGAGGGGGTGAATTGCTGGATGAGTGCAGCCTTCAACGTGCCGTATTTGTCGCTGTCCGGCGGCTGGTCGATCAGGCTCTCCACATGCTGGGCCGTGTTGTTGTCCAGCTTTGCGACTATGTGGTAGAATTTTGTGGCGTCTACCGATATCCCCCGGAGGTTGAACTACGCCTCAATCGCGTTGAACCAGGAGCGCGGATTGTTCTGCCAGAAGTCCGGTAGCTGGACTGTAGCGGCATTCGCTTGGCTGGGGGCTCCTGACGAGGCTGGCCCGGGGGGATTCTCCTCTTGCATGATACATCTTGGGTCACCAGTGTGGGAATGTGGGAATGATGAGACAGAGTTCTCTCTCAAGTCAGCTTTATTCACATCACCAACATCTCAAAGAAGAAAGAGACCAACACCGGAAACTCTCGTCCTTAAATACCAGAACTCTTACAGTTCACAAGTCACATGTCTCACAGACCACGTTGCATTAAAATTCACAGTAACAATGCATCTCCTCTTTAATCCTTTAATTACTCCCCCACAGTCTCAAGCCTTGCATACCAAAGCTAACATCCTTGCAGCTTCCTGTAATTTCCAAGGAAGCTCTGCCTTTGTTCTGATCTAAAATGCGAGTCACAAAGCAGGTCACATATGTGTGTCCACCACAATGTACACTACCGTTCAAAAGTTTGGGGTCACCCAGACAATTATTTTGTGTTTTCCTTGAAAAGTCACACTTATTTACCACCATGAGTTGTAAAATGAATAGAAAATATAGTCAAGACATTGACAAGGTTAGAAATAATGATTTGTATTTGAAATAATAATTTTTTCCTTTAAACTTTGCTTTCGTCAAAGAATCCTCCATTTGCAGCAATTACAGCATTGCAGACCTAACGTGATTGCACAAGGGTTTTCTAATCATCCTTTAGCCTTCTGACGCAATGAGCAAACACATTGTACCATTAGAACACTGGAGTGATAGTTGCTGGAAATGGGCCTCTATACACCTATGTACATATTGCACCAAAAACCAGACATTTGCAGCTAGAATAGTCATTTACCACATTAGCAATGTATAGAGTGTATTTCTGATTAGTTTAAAGTTATCTTCATTGAAAAAAAGTGCTTTTCTTTCAAAAATAAGGAAATTTCTAAGTGACCCCAAACTTTTGAACGGTAGTGTATATATATATATATATATATATATATATATATATATATATACAGTATATACACACACACGTGTGTGTGTGTGATATAGAGGTTTCATTCACTGAAAATTGACCTTTGACAGAATTTTCCAACAATGACCAAAATTTCTGAAAGCTATCTATCATTTGACAGATTACACGGAGGGTGATCTAATTAAAGTGACTTAAAATGATAAAAAACAGATTATGACAGAATTTTTACAAGCCCTTCTGAGAAAATAATTGATAACAAAAAAGTGTAGTGCAGCTTCTGATATAGAATATTGAGGCTTTTTCAGGTCTTCCACTCAGATGCAGTTCTGACACTCAGTCAGCAGATGGCACTCTTTATTAAATGCTTCATAACACTGTGTCATTCATGAAACAATTGTCTCAACGTTGTTCATTGCTTCATGAGGCTTCAGTTTCACCATCCGTAACCTAAACTCGAAAGAGCAAACATTAAGGCCGCATGCACGTTACTACGCTGATCCCTAATAGATAAAAAGCAACTAATTAAATACCTTCTGTCTCTTCTACCAAAATGGCTGTTCCTGGACTTTTTCTTTTACACAGGTAAGTAAGGTACGTTTAACAGGAACCGAAATATGGATCATAGTTACTCACTTTCACTAACAACCATTATCACCACTAAGTATTATAATATTTCAGACCTAGTAAACCATACAGATAAGTATTTAAAAAATCAAATTATCCATTTTAATTAAGCTAAACAAATCCCTCATAGATGGTGTCTTCCAGTGACATCACTAACAAGATCAGGAAACTATAAATACAGGAAGTGAACCCACACTTCCTCCTTTTGACCCTGTAAGACACAAAGAGGCAAGTGATATAAGACTAAATGAAATTATGATTAACTAAAGCAATATGAACCAATAAACTATAATTAAACCTATTACTTGTTGTGTGTTATTTTAAACCAAGATTTTGATATATGAACTATAATAAAATTTAAAGTAAAATGCAAACAAACGTGGGATAGTATGTATTTGCAGACTACAGAACAAACTATATACTGGTTAAAAACAAACAAGTATGGTAAACCTAGTTTATGAAAGATGCTAACTGGTGACAAATTGTGCGCTCTCTACAACTTTGTCACACTATCTATTTCTATACATATTTTTGTTACTACTCTTGAATTACTACAGCCTTTTAATTAATTTTTAAAATGCACAACGCCTGCTTGAGCTGAACGACAGCTACTACCATGCACAAACGCAACCTGTAATGAAAACCAAGCCTGATCAGGGGTTACTGCTTCAAGCCTGTGCACTGCTTGCCAGTCACAGACACGGGAAGAGTAGCAATCAGCACAGGAGGGATCCATGCTAAACAAAATACAAGTGAGTATGGGCCGGTGCAGGCCCTTCGCTGACTGAGGAACAGTAGGCCATTTCACTTTGCACAGAACAAATACAGCATGCCTTAAATTTGAATACATGGTGGATAAACTTGGTTACGTTCTTTAAAGCTCATTTTTAACTTTTGAATGAAACCTGTTTTTTGACTCTTTATGTTCTGTGATATTCTTGCTTACAATATGTGTCCAGTTCCCATCCTGACTTCCTACCCTGCTAAAAAAGAGTCTCTCTGTCAGTCCCCTGATAGACTGAGCTCCTGTGGTTGGTGTTAAACTGATGCTAACAGACAGTGGATATGTATCACTGAGCTCTTGGAGTCTGTGTGAATCAGCGAGAGGAGGTGTAAGTACGCAGATGTCATCACCCCTTCCTCTGCTGCCTGTCTCCTTCCTCTGGGGATTCAGCCACATGACCACAGCTCTGACCTCAGGGTTCAGCTCAGATACACTGGTAAATGTGTGTATGTACAGAGTGGCTGTTTGTGGAGCAGTCAGGCGCCTTTATTTACAATAAAGCAAATGTGCACTATGACAATATGGGTGGAAATCTGCTTTGTCCTTCTGCGTACAGTCTCATGTAAAACTTTACAAAGACCAGAATGGACGTGACCAAAAAAAAGTCACCATGGTAAATCATGTCAAAACAGACTGACAAACTTTGTAGGAATACAGACGCAAGAGTGGGTTGTGGTGGCCATATTAATCCTTTGCCCTCAAAGAAAATAAAACCACACGTGCACTAAATCGACCAGCTTCTGTTGAGTGAAAAAGGTTCACTCCCACAGTTTAACCTCATTCCTCTTCCGCCCTTTGTTTCAGGGGCCCTTCTCCTTTGTGCCTTTGAGCTGTACATGTGTGCATGTGTGGGTTTTGTTTGAAGGAGTGATGTGGTGGAGACTCACCGACGTGCCCAGGCAGTGACTAAATGTGCGGTGGAGAGCTACACTTTGGAGGAATTTGCTTGCTGAAGGTGGGCCTGCTCGGGGTTTGGCTGGTGGTGTGTGCACAGCAGATGTGTCAGTCCTATGTGTGTGTAGATCATTGTTATAGCAGGGTTGGGCATCATGAATTACACTCAGAAGCAGTCACAGGAAATCCAGACATTTAAATTCAATATTTAAGTACACTATATTTAGTCAGGAGCTGTATCCCCTACAATAAACTGTGCACTTTGTTGACACAGTAATAAATTTAGTCTTTACAAACCATATAGCATCCCTACTTGTCAGGGCGTAGACTGTACTCCATGTCCTCACCTTGAGTTATTGTTTCATTCCTTGTCTCCAGGGCATGGGCCCCAGTCCATGTCCTCACTTTGAGTTGGGCTTTGTTTCACTGTGATTATCATTATGATCTTTGTTATTTGTCTCTACCTTATTTCTAGTCCTCCGTTGTCTTTATTATTATTATTCAGTCATACATTTATTTCTCTGTTGGTTATTATACAACGGTTAGTTCCAACTGAGCAATTTGATTGGACAATAGGGATTCCAGGAGTTACTATAATCCGTGTTAACTGCACTCCAATTTCACTGGATATACAGTATATCACTCCACTTCAAAGGTGTTCTAGTGACGTTAATTACTAACAGTATTTTTCAACCAATTCTGACAATTGCAGTACTGTTTTGGATACCTTAATTTCCACAGTGAAGTGCTGTTTGACAAAAAACTAAACAGCCGTGATCCGGAAGTGCCACCCTTTTGCAAAGGTCTACTTCCGTCTATCCAGTCATTTTACATTAAGCAATTTCACATCTGTTTAAAAAAATAGGCATTGCTAGAGTTTGATATTGTCTCGATTAACAAACCACAATAGCTTTGTGGTAATGGACTCTTTGTTTCATCTGAAAATGTGAAGAAAAGCAAGCAAAATATGCTAAATCGCTAGCATGCTAACTACTAGCTTCTGGCGACTGGTCTTAGATACATTTTCATGTGGGATTTTCTGACGTATCAACTTAATAGGTATGTTTTATAAACACTTATTACTTTTGCACTTGACAATATTGAATTTGTTCACGTGTGTGAAATGACAATAGCTGTTTTCATGCTGATTGAGATGTTTAGCAACAGTTAGTGGCTAGTGGCTACATTCAGAAGGGACTTTTTTTCTCAGTGTGCAAAATAACTGGTTAAACAAACAAATCATTATATTTTGTCCAGTATTGCTGTCACTTAATAAATTTTGCTTGCCGGAACTGTTGTATAAAAGCAATATTACACTCGAGTTTGTTACAGTATTATGAATATATGAACTCCAGCAGGGGGTGATCGGCTTAGCGGAGGGCACAAGCCAAATCTCACCCTGTTGGAATCTGTATACTCATGATACCGAACTCACTCTTGTGTTATATTGCTTAATTGTTGCCCTCTTTGTTTTGCTTATTATTATTGTCATGGTCATATTTGTTTGCTTGTTCTTGTCATGATTTTCTGGTATGTTTTCATTATGACAGCGTCTTCAGTTTCCTTTTCTGCACAGTCTGATTTTGCCCTGTTCAGCTGATTATCCACACCTGTTTGTAATTATGTTCATTCAGCCTATTTGTATTTAAGGGACGCTGCCCCTCACTGGGACATGGCGTTCTCATCAGTGTTAGCGTTTCACATACGCTTCTGTCTGCCCTATCTGTATTCCTGTCCTGTTTGCCCATTCTGTTGGTTAGTTTTTTATTTATAGTTTTTTGAGCTGCAGGTGGTGTTCAGCTTCAAAGAAATATTCTAAACCGAAATATGGCTTTTGGGTCCTCCCTTCAACACCCACGCCTTGACACTGCTGAGTTCATGCAGCAGTAAAACCTTGAATGTGTCACTACTTCCTTTTGTTTCTCAGGCTTGTGGGAAAGTACATTTATTTCTCCAGGGAACTGGGATGTGTGACTGATTTCCGCAGGTGTGTTGTGACAACCCTGTGTTCAAATCAGTAAACTGCAGGTCTCACTGTCTCTGGATAGACAAAATAAATCCCCCAGAGGAAGTGGGAGAGTGTGACAACCAGCACCAAAATGCAACAGATAAAGTGTGAGTATGAAGACTGAAGGTATTTATAGTTCCTTTAAAAAAAAAAGAAGTCATGTTTACCTCAGTAAACTGTAGCCTGGGAGTCATGGGCTCATGGGTGTGACAAGACAGCAGGTGGAAGGACCAGAAAGATCCAGAACTTTGCAGTCATGTCTGGGCATGAAGATGCTCAGTGTTTACAGTGACATGCAAAACAGCATCACATGCAACCTCAGTAAACCAAGTAGGATTAAATGTGGATCTGAAATAAGTCAAATGGTCATATTTGTGTCGATATTGAAACTAAAAGTTTAATAAATATAAATAAACAGAATAAAGTTATGTATATGTTTAATTAAACACTAAAAATATATTTTAAATTCATCTATTTTAAATCCTGTTGTTACGATCATAGACTATAAATGAATGGACAGAACTTCGAAGTAAAGTGTTTGTTTTGGGAAGTGCTCTGGTCCCTTTGAAAGGCACTGACGTTCAAGAACCAATTTATAGCTCTATAAACTTTTAGACATCCACCTTGGGGCATCGATCGATTGGTGTCATTTTTCTAAGCAAAATGTGAAATTATTAGTTTTTTTATTTTTCTTATTTCAGACAAGACTAAAAAGGAGATGTTTTTACCTTTTCATGTTCCATCTGTTGACTGCAGTCTTCCACTGTCGAAACATGAAAAGGTAAAAACATCTCCTTTTTATTCTGGTCTAAAATAACAAAAACAAAAAACTAATAACTGAAAAAGAAGACAAAATGAATCTACTTGAGCTAAAATATGAAATTATTATTTTTTTCAATCTATCGTGATTAAAACGTGAAACTGGGCTTTTATTAAACTCTTTTGCATGGAAACAATATGGCGCCGTTCAAAATGCCAATCCCAGGGCTTCTTTTACTCCATTCAACGCAACAGCGTTGCATCACTCTCACTCCATCCAGTGTTTTATACAGTATATGATAAAAGTCACACGGTATTTAAACACAGCTGCAGCAGCAAAGGTGTGTACTGTTATGTCTGGAAACAGGGACTAGTGGACACGCTGTCTGTGCTGGAGGTTAGCTTTAATAAGAGCTAGCAACACATGGCACACTGACAGAACAAGCTAACTATGCAGGGGTACAGGCTGTGTAGCAGGCTAGAAGCAGAGCGCCACAGACCAGGACTCCCGCCGTTAGTCCCTTAATAATATACTGTAGTCACAATGTGGTGACGGCATCCATGCCTGCGCCACCATGTCCGTGACGTGCATGGTGGTGCATCAATATGCCACATACCCTATAATGCTGTATGCTGCACATCCACCAACCACAATGCTCCACACTGTGTGTCTATATACATATGTATACTAGCTGTTCTTGTTTTTTCTTGCCTTCTGACTGTTGCTCTGAGTGTTGCTGTCCCTGTGCTGTTGCAATCCTGGAATTTCCCCATTGTGGGACTAATAAAGGCTTATCTTATAAACAGTCATACCCAGCAGGAACACCAAGAACTGACAGTCTCTCCTTGTATGAGGGATAGTCAGGAATTGACTAAATATAAAAGATGTTTAGGTGTAGAGAATGAAGATTTAAAAGTTTCAAAAAGAGGTTAATTACAGATTGTATCAAGTTAAGTATGCATTTTCACAATTATTGTTGGAGATATGTATTAATTGGTTTTAATGGTCATCTGGAAGGTTAAAAAAGATTGATAATTACAGCGTTGCGAGGTATAACACCATATGACAGATAATAGCTTCTATTGTCAGAAGTAAAACGGCTGATATTTTGAATACGAATTTAATACTTAGCTATAAAAGTTTCAGCTGGCCTGGGAATGTCTTGATCTCCTGTCTGAAGAGCTGCAGCAGATGGCTGGGGAGAGGGAGGTCTGGGCTTCTCTGCTTGAGCTGCTGCCTCTGCGACCCGGCCCTGGAAAAGTGGTAGAAAATGGATGGAAAAGTTTCAGTTGCATTTATTATTAACACATTTTAATACAAATCACTGTTTACTTTGTGTTCAGTAAGTGCACTGCATGCTATTTTATAGGTGACTTTACAATAACCTCACCTGGACTCTTTAGTGGAAGGCAGGTGTCAAAGTGATGGACTACTGCCATTGCTCCACTTCCTCATGAATAATGGAGCATGTATAAATAGCTGACTTTTGCAAATGGAACTGGTTTGTTTAACACACATTTAAACACAAATAGAAGTAAACAGGTGTAACTATGTAACTATAATTCAGAAGTGAACCTTTATTTTAGTGTGATCGATAACAGGCATTCACCTAGAATTTCAGCCAAAAATCATTACTGTGAAATAGGCCTATTAATTTTTTTTTTTTTTTTGTGGTTGATTTAAAAAAAAAAAAAAAACACTTCCAAAAAGGTTATATGACTGCCAGCACTGTAATTGTACTTCCCTAAATGAATTATAAAAACTTGTTACCTTAAATGTATTTAGTTTTTTAAACTTGAGAGAGAAGATACTTTACATTAGGCCACCACTTACACTACCGTTCAAAAGTTTGGGGTCACCCAGACAATTATTTTGTGTTTTCCATGAAAAGTCACACTTATTTACCACCATGAGTTGTAAAATGAATAGAAAATATAGTCAAGACATTGACAAGGTTAGAAATAATGATTTGTATTTGAAATAATAATTTTTTCCTTCAAACTTTGCTTTCGTCAAAGAATCCTCCATTTGCAGCAATTACAGCATTGCAGACCTAACATGATTGCACAAGGGTTTTCTAATCATCCATTAGCCTTCTGACGCAATGAGCAAACACATTGTACCATTAGAACACTGGAGTGATAGTTGCTGGAAATGGGCCTCTATACACCTATCTAGATATTGCACCAAAAACCAGACATTTGCAGCTAGAATAGTCATTTACCACATTAGCAATGTGTAGAGTGTATTTCTGATTAGTTTAAAGTTATCTTCATTGAAAAAAAGTGCTTTTCTTTCAAAAATAAGGAAATTTCTAAGTGACCCCAAACTTTTGAACAGTAGTGTAGATCTATTGTAATGTATCTGAGCCTGGGCAGTTAAGACATATGTCTGGGTTGTCATACAGTGCAGGACAGATGAGCAGTGATCTGCACATGACAGATCTGAGTATGACACTGATTAAAGTGCTTATGGGATAAGATAGAATTCTTCCTAAAATGATCATCCATTCTTATGTGTCATGACGGATTGATACATCTATCAATAAACCAAACTGTACTTTAAACACCTGGGTAATTTCAATTGTGAAAAGACTGTACTAAGCTACCAAACCAAAACTGGAAGTAGGGTATGTATTAAGAACAGTAGATAATAATATTGTGCAACAGAAAACCATTACACTTGTTTACTTTTTGTTTCATTTTAACATCGATTCACATGAAGTTTTTTTTTTTAACTTTTTTTCTCCAAGTGACTTGCTTATAAATATCTGCTATATAATTGTTAAAAACTAAGTTATATGCACAAATTTTCTTCATTCCAGCTCATTCTGTATGTCCTGCCACTTGAAATAAAAAGTTTTCCAAGCAGCCTACTTAATTCATTTACATTACTGCAACTCAGTTATTTCAAGTTTTCTAGCTTTTTGTTCCAAAGTACCAGGTACTCTGTAACTTACCTAACATGAGTGTTAACAAGTTGATAACAAATGAGTTAGGTGCACTCAATGGTTTTAACCTTCCTGATGCCAGGGGCGGACAAGTTTAAATGTCCCATTCAAATTTTCAGCTGCAACATAGTGAGTTGTGTTAAACATGCTTACAGAAGGCAGTCATGCCTTACATCTTTTGAACGCTTAGAATTTTGTCTATTTAGTTATTAAAACAGATTTCAGAACAAATGATAATACTGGATTTAAATAGAACTTTTAACGAGCTGGCGTTAGCATGAGCTCGAACAAGCGACTCACCAAAGCAGCCTCCTTGACGTCCCTGAATGAACGATCGTTCAACAAATACGGTCCATTTGTACTGCAAAAGGTCCAATAGATCCATCTGAGTAAGATTTATTGTCCATCTTGATGACGATGGGGAAAACTGCCCATAAAATAGATAAGATAAGATAAGATAAGCCTTTATTAGTCCCACAATGGGGAAATTCCAGGATTGCAACAGCACAGGGACAGCAACACTCAGAGCAACAATCAGAAGGCAAGAAAAAACAACATCTAGTAAACATATGTCCATATTACTATAAATGTATATATATAGACACACAGTGCAGAGCATTATGGCTGGTGGATGTGCAGCAGAAAGTCTAAGCTCTCTCTCCGCGGATGCAGCGGGCCAGCTGGAAGTCTTTGGGCATGATGGTGACCCCCTTAGCGAAGAAGAGACCACCAGGTGGGTCTCGCTGGTCTCCTGCAGAGCCATGACGGCGAAACTCAGGAAACGCAGGACGGTCTTGAAGTCCTGAGCGATCTCCCTCACCAGGCGCTGGACGGGCAGCTTACGGATGAGCAGCTCCGTGGATTTCTGGTAGCGACGGATCTCTCTCAGAGCCACGGACCTGTGACGGCGAGGCCTCTTCACTCTGCCGGTGGCCAGAGCGCCTCTCCGAGCAGCCCTGTGGCTAGCTGTCTCCTGGGGGGCTTCTTCCTCCAGTAGATTTTACGGGCGGTCTGCTTGGTTCTTGCCATCGCTCTTTATTATTCTGTCTTATATTTCTTTCACGCCGCCTAAACTCCAGCCCGGCACCCGCTTCGTTTTCGCTACAGCTCCCGGTATGTCGAGTTTCCCATTAGCACCGGGCGGCGGCCAAGTGCTAGCTAGCACTAGCTCCTCCCCGCTGTAACGTCTCCCGCTGCAAACCGTGGCTCCGTCCGCCGACCCGGGAGACCCCCGGGGCGATCCGTGCGTCCGTGATATATATACAGAGTGAAAGGTGTAGAAAGAAGAAGGAAGATAAAAAAAAAAGGCTGTTGCAACAGGCAGCCGACTCGTGTGGCGCCGCCGGTCCGGCGGAACCGGAACCGGAATTTTAAATAGGAGCATTTGTTTGAAAATCAGCCGAAAACGGTTAGCTTTTTATGATAAAAATCACTTTCAGGAGGTTGAACTGGAAGCAGAACCTGCCCCCCCCCATCTGGGGGATGGGCCCAGGAGAGATTGACAGCTCATTTGACCCAATAGAGCCTCCATTTTGTGATTGACAGCTGTGGAAACCCAATGAGCGATAAAGGTCCAGCCTCATAGCTAACGGGAACACAACGAGCCAATTATATCAGTAAGCAAATGAGACGTGTGGCTTAGCCAACTAATTTCTGAATTCAGGGACACCTCGCAAGGGGCCCATTCAGCTTCGTTGCCCCCATGACAGCGCGTGTGTAACTCAGGTACGTAAAACTAGCATAAACCAGTCCGTGAATCCAAGGCAGAAACATTGTAACATTACTGACCTTTTTGAAAAATGGCTAAAATTAACACAGAACATTGAAGAAATTATTAATTACTTGACCCGGTCGTTAGCTGAAGAATCACTGGGTTGTGGGGGTGGGGGGCGTGATTCCATTTGGCACAGTTTGAAGACGCCTGAGAAAAAAGGTGTGTAATATATTCATTTCTTGTCCTTTTGTTACCAAATTTTTACCAGAACTTCATAACATGGTTCTACATTCCTGTTGTGTTTTCCAGCCAGTATATAGGAGCTATATGTTATTTTCAGGAATTTGTATCTAAAAAAAACACCCACACGAACTTTATTTTCTTCAAATTTAATATGTTTAGATCACTGTTGCTTAATGGCTGAAGCACTCAGAGGGATTCTGACTGTTTTGCTAGAAAATTTAGAGTGTTTGCTTTTGAAAGAGACCAACCCCATGAAGATAGTGTAAGGGGCTGAAGAGCAGCTCTGAATTTAGTTTGGGTATGTTTTTTCAGGTGCTTCGAATGGAAAAGAGTGGAAGCATAAGGGGTTCCACTGATACAGTTTATGGTGTGTTTGTTATGAAACTAGAGGGCAGTCTTGGAGTGCATACCTATGCCAAGGCTCCATCTCTCTGTCCCTCCTTTCCTCCATCCATCTGTCCATACTTCCAACCTTACCTTCATCTATACCTCCAAATTCATCCAGTAGTTTTTGTATAATCCTGCTGACGGACGGACGATCACATTACATTACGAGATAGGGCCTTGGTGGAGGTATGCACTCTCAGAATCTAATGGGTTCATTTGTAGCCCAAAGGCCACCTCTGGTGAAAATTTCATCATAATCCATCAAGTAGTTTTTGTGGAATCCTGCTAACAATCAGACCAACAAACTGCCCCAACTGGATTAGCTCCTTGGTGAAAGTAAGAATGTTCAGGCATTGTATAAAAGTTTTACCACAGGCCAAACCTGCCCCAACTGAGAAGTGATTCACTTTTAGTGGTGATCTGGATTCAGACATATTCCTGAGGTGTTTTGATGGTCATCAACAAAACTGTCTTGTGCTACCCATGCAGCAGCACAAGTCCACATTTTTATACTCTCATTTCACTTTCATTTGGGTTCATCCGAGTGGATGTGTGTACTTGTGTGCACATACACACGCCTACTTTGCAACTGCCACATATGCAATCTTTTTCAGTGGAAACAGTGTAATGTGAATGGAAACCTCCCTCTCTGTCCATGCTAAGAAGAGTTGCAGAAATCAAGCTGACATGTTTAAACACGTGGAAAGTTTTATTCATTAATTTGACATTATAGAGAAATTTAAGTCTTTAATTAAGTTTATCTCAGTTGCAGAGCAGCTTGATTACATTTGTTTATGTCATATTTAAATGGGTAAATATAAAAAAAAAACTTGTGTGACTTCAAAAAGTGATACTGTGGGGAGCAAGGTGTTACACTTCTCCACCCAGAGATCAACGGACCAAGAGAGGAGAGGTCGCCGGGGGGTCCAGACGGAACAGCAAAGGCTAGGCACCCCTCGGGGAGAGGAGCAGATGCTGGGCCGCCAGGAGAGAAGTGAAGTGCGGCACCTATGTGTGATGTATGAGAGTGTGTGTGTCAGGGATACCGTGCCCACCCACAGGGTGACATCAGGCGGGCACGGCCCACTCTGTATATAAACTCAAGTTCACATAATAAAGTTAGTTAGTTGCTGCATGAAGACTCACCTCCGTCCTGGTCATTTATCAGATGCAACGTTTGGCGACGAGGAGAAGAATGGGAGCGTGCTGGCTAAATCAGCGGCTATTACAACCTGGGTGAGCCGGTGATTTTGTGGTCGCAGTGGAAACGTGAGTTTGGGGAGTATATCAACTTGCTGGGTCTCCCTCGGCTTGGTGGGAGACAGTGGCGGGCCCTCCTGGCCTGTAATCTCGGCACGGAGGGCCGAAGGATTCTCAGCTCGCTGGGCATGAATGAGGGCTATGTGGAGGCTGTCGGGCTCATGGAGGCGCACTTCGCGGAGTGGGCGAGGGCCAGAGAACTGCGGGTGAAGAAGCTGGTGGCGCTAAGGGTGACGGAGCTAGTTAGCTGGGGAATGCTAACGGCTCAGTCGAAGTCAATGGACAGTCTAATCCCGCACCAAAACGCAGCTAAGGGTGCCAAACTGGACCTCGAGGCAGAACCGGGACCATGGGTTAAAGAGTTCCCGGTTGCTGAAGACAGCCATGGAGCCCAGCTTGACCCGGGACCATGGCGCTGACGGGTCGGACGGCATGGTGTGCGACAACGGCGGAGAGGTGGCGCAGCAGGAGTTAGCCCCGCCGCTGGAGGCCAGGCAGGCTGACAGCCCCGGGGAGGAGCAGCAGCCGCAACACCGAGAGCACTGGATGTCAGCGGTGAGGAGCCCAGGTCGGTGAGCGGGCCCGATGAGGGTGATGGTGCATGTCCCGGAGAGGAGCAGCAGCCGTGAAACATGGTGACAGCACAGCGGTGCACTAACACCGAGAGCGATGGATGCAGTGGTGAGGAGCCCAGGTCGGTGAGCGGGCCCGATGAGGGTGATGGTGCATCTCCTGGAGGTGAGCAGTGGGTGGATATGGAGGCTATGCACCATGACTCGTGGAATGAGGGAGTCGAGAGCTGCGTCGAGACGCCCGGGTCAGAGAGGGTCACCGATGAGTGCGAAGCTGAGAGATTCGGGAGTGAGCAGCAGCAGCTGGACACAGTGGCAGCACAACGGAGCATCCTGGACGAGGGTGCTGGACGGTATCGCAAGATAGCCAAGGCAGCGAACGGCACCAACGAGCAGGTTTTCATTTTCACCAGAGTGCGGCCACGGGGGGCTGGACTAGTTGGAGCCATAATGGTGGTGCTGAAGGCGGTTGGGAGCGGTCCGAGGGACACGGTGGGACGGCGCGCTGGACAACAGCACTGCGGGGCCAGAGGGAAGCCGAAGCTTATGGCGGGAAGGGACATCTTCGCCAGGGAGAGGGACTTCGACCCTGGATGTGGACAGAGGCCAGGGGTAAATATGCTGTGGGGGTGCCCGGGGCCTCCGAGGCAGTTTTGTGGATGGTGGCTGCTCAGAGACATTGGCATTACTTGAATTTTTCTTTGTCCTCGTGTAAATACCTGTCTATATATATATATATATACACAGGTATTTAATACCTGTGTGCATATACACTACCGTTCAAAAGTTTGGGGTCACTTAGAAATTTCCTTATTTTTGAAAGAAAAGCACTTTTTTTCAATGAAGATAACTTTAAACTAATCAGAAATACACTCTATACATTGCTAATGTGGTAAATGACTATTCTAGCTGCAAATGTCTGGTTTTTGGTGCAATATCTAGATAGGTGTATAGAGGCCCATTTCCAGCAACTATCACTCCAGTGTTCTAATGGTACAATGTGTTTGCTCATTGCGTCAGAAGGCTAATGGATGATTAGAAAACCCTTGTGCAATCATGTTAGGTCTGCAATGCTGTAATTGCTGCAAATGGAGGATTCTTTGACAAAAGCAAAGTTTGAAGGAAAAAATTATTATTTCAAATACAAATCATTATTTCTAACCTTGTCAATGTCTTGACTATATTTTCTATTCATTTTACAACTCATGGTGGTAAATAAGTGTGACTTTTCATGGAAAACACAAAATAATTGTCTGGGTGACCCCAAACTTTTGAACGGTAGTGTATTATATATATATACTGTATATATACTGTATATATATATATATATATTTGTATATATTTGATGCTGGTGTGCATGTGAGTGAATGTGAGTAATATGGAGTTATGTTGTATTTTTCAAGAGACAAAGTCCAGTTTAATTCTTTTGTGTGAATGTGATAGGATGTTCTCCCTGTTCTTAGTGTGTGATTTGGGTTTCTAAATGTGGGGGTTCAATTGTGTGTGTGGTTTCCCAGTTTTGTAAAGAGGGGGTGTGATGTATGAGAGTGTGTGTGTCTGGGATGCTGTGCCCACCCACAGGGTGACGTCAGCCCGGCCCACTCTGTATATAAACTCAAGTTCACATAATAAAGTTAGTTAGTTGCTGCATGAAGACCCGCCTCCGTCCTGGTCATTTATCAGATATAACCCTATGTAATATCATGTTAATGCACTGCACAGGCTTTGTTATGAAATTAATATGAGGTCGGAGCCCTGGGCCACTATGCATGTAATTAAGGGTATAAAAGTGAGATGCACAGTGGCCTGGGAGTTCTTTTTGTGATGCTGATCTGTTAGAGGGAGAATAAAGTCTGTGCTGATCCAACTCGTTGCCTCGCCTGTTTATTCCCTCTACACTGGTGACCCTGACGTGCCATGGAAGGCGAAACGAGCACCCCGGAAACATCCTGGAGGGAAAGCACCAGCGCTGCGTGCACTGTTTCAGTCAAGCTCCCAGATTTCTGGCTGCACGACCCGACAACGTGGTTTCTACACATTGAGGCCCAGTTCGCTCTCCGCGGGGTAACAGCAGACGACACGAAATACTACTATGTGGTCACTGCACTGGACATGTGCACCACACAACAGGTGGCAAGCCTGCTCCAAGAGCTGCCGGTCCAGGGAAAATATGAGGCACTCAAAAGGATGCTTATCCAGTGCTACACCCTTTCGGACAGTGAAAGAGCGGAGAGGCTCCTAACACGTTCAGAGTTAGGGGACAGATTGGCCGTGGAGTTGATGGAGGGCATGTTGGCGTTGATGGGCAGAGATGACGAATCCTTCCTGTTTCCACACCTGTTTCTCAGGAACCTCCCGGCTGCAGCGAGGGTAATTCCGGGCAAATTTGCCAGTGCTGGCAATGAGGAACTACCGCACACTAGCGCAGGAAGCAGATCGCATCATCTTAGCGACCAGAACCTTCATCGTGAATGCGGCGGCACCAGAGCCCAGGAGGGTTGCCAGCGAGATCGAGGAACTGTTGGTGGTGGCTGGAGCAGATGGCAGGAGACACAAGAAGGAGGCAATCTGCCACTTTCATTGCTGTTTAGGATCGGACGCACGGCGATGCTTGCCACCGTGCCAATTTAAGCGGTCGAGAAACACCAAAGCCAGCAGTCAGTAGCAGCTGCGACCGCTGGCGACAGAGACAAGCTGCTGTATATCACAGACACACGTTCGGGGAGACGGGGTTCTGGTGGACTCCGGCTCCCAGAAGAGCCTCATCCTGCTGTTCAACACAGACAGGGTGGCAGGACGTAGCAGTCCCGAGCTGGCGGCCGCCAATGGATCAGACATCAGGACATTTGGTGAATGGACACTGACAATATGTTTGCATGGGCGCAACTTTCAGTGGAATTTCGTTATAGCTGCATGTGCCTCCCCCACTTTGGGTGCAGATTTCCTATGTGCTCATGGTTTATTAGTTGATGCTGCTAATAGATGACTAGTGGATGCTGTCTCTTTTGATTCTCTGCTCTGTACAGCTCGGGGAGCCAGGTCGACAACACTGGCCAACGTTACAGCTCCAGGGGGTAAGTTCCAACAGTTTCTTGCCCAGTTCACAGCACTCATGGTCCCGACATTTTCAGCGGCAGTAACTAAACACGGGGTCGAGCATTTCATCACTACTAAAGGACCACCCATATTTGCACGACCTCGGTGCTTGGATGCAGCTAAACTGGCCAGCGTGCGCGAGGAGTTCGCCAACTTGGAGAGGTTGGGCATCGTCAAGCACTCAAACAGCCCGTGGGCATCCCCGCTTCACATGGTTCCTAAAGCCGATGGGTTGTGGCGACCATGCAGCGATTTCCGGTGATTGAACAGTGCTACGGCACACGATCGATACCATATTCCCCATATCCAGGATTTTTCCGTGCACCTGGCCGGGGCACGCGTTTTTTCCAAAGTAAATCTGGTCCACGGTTACCACCAGGTCCTGGTGCGAACAGAAGACATCCCAAAGATGGCGGTAATAACTCCGTTCGGCCTTTTTGAGTTTTTGCACATGCCGTTTGGATTAAAAGGCGCGGCGTAGACCTTCCAAAGGACGATGGATGCAGTGCTGCGCAATTTGCCCTTCGTTTTTGTCTACCTAGATGACATTCTGGTAGCCAACGCGTCCGAAGACGAGCACATCGCCCATCTCAAGATGGCTTTTCAGAGGCTGGAAACGCACAGTTTGATAATCAGTCCGGTGAAGTGCCAGTTTGGTGTGCCAGTGATTGATTTTTTGGGCCACTGCATTTTGCCGGAGGGTGTGATCCCGTTACCGGACAAGGTGCGCACAGTGTTGGACTTTCCGCGTCCGCAGACCATGAGGGCACTACAGGAGTTTTTGGAAATGGTTAATTTTTACAACCGTTTCCTCCCCCGGGCAGCCCAGCTGATGCAGCCGTTGTATGCCGCACTTAAAAAAAAATCCAGCTCACCCAGCTCCGTCTGCATGGATAGCGCTCACTACAGATGCGTCTGATGTGGCCATACGGGCAGTGGTGGAGCAGTACGTCGCAAGTTTGTGGCAGCTGCTCGCATTTTTCAGCAGAACTTTGTGCGACAATGAGTGCAAATACAGCACATTCGACAGAGTTGCTGGCTCGTCACCTGGCGACACGCCATTTTCAGTTCTGGCTGTAGGGGTGCGAGTTCACCGCGTTTGTAGACCACAAGCCACTGACATACGCCATGGCCAAGGTCTTGGAACCGTGGTCGGCCCAGCAGCAATGGCAGCTGGCCGCAATCTCAGAGTTTACTACCAACATTTGGCATGTTAATGGTAAACTCAACGTGGTGACCGATTGCCTCTCGCGCGCACTGGTTGCCCCGGTCTACGGGAGAATAGATTTCCCTGCCATGGCTGCGGAGCAAGCCGGGGATGTGGACATTTACGCGCTCCAGTCTGCGCCTACAGGGTTAAGACTGGAGAGCAGGGTGCTGCAAGAAGGGTGCCCTCCCCTACTCTGTGACATCTCCACAGGCCGCCTGCACCCGGTGATCCCACGCTCTTGGCACCGTCGCGTTTTTAAGTTGGTCCACTCCCTTTCGCACCCGGGAGTGTGCGCTTCAGTGAAACTAGTGGGGGTGAAATTCATCTGGCCGCGTTTGCGTAAAGAGGTGAAAGAGTGGGCTGCAGCGTGCGTTGCATGCCAACGGGCAAAGGTGCACAAGCACACCAGAGCTCCCCTCGAGCCATTCCAAATCCCGGCTAAGAGGTTCGACCACGTCCACGTGGATCTGGTGGGACCCCTTCCGCCGTTGAAAGGTTTCACGCACCTTTTGACGATTGTGGACCGCACCACGCACTGGCCCAAAGCAGTGCTGCTGGCTTCAACCACGTCTGCGGAAGTGGCGCATGCTTTTTTGTCAGCTTGGGTGGCACGTTTCAGATCTCCATCAGACATCACGTCCGTCAGAGGCCCACAGTTTATTTCGGAACTCTGGTCTATGATACCCCAGAGCCTGGGGGTCAAAATTCACTGCACTACCGCGTACAACCCCCAGGCTAACGGGTTATGCAAGTGTTTCCACAGGTCACTTAAAGCAGCGCTCAGAGCTTCGCTCACGGACACAAATTGGGTAGACCACCTGCCTTGAGTTCTTTTAGGGTTGCGTTCTGCACCGAAGGAGGATTTGGCAGCCTCCCTAGCAGAACTCGTTTTTTCCCAACTGCTGCGGATCTCCGGAGAATTTTTACTGGAAAACCCTGCGCCTGAGGCGGAGCCGCCCACGCATGCTCTACGCAACACAGCGGTGGGGAGTGTACTGGACTCGGCCCACCATTGTTTTCCCCGCACATTCGTCCCAAAAAGTTTGCAGAATGCCAGTTTTGTGTTCGTCAGGCACGATGCGCACGGGACCCCACTGCGCCCACCATACGACGGACCGTTCAGAGTGTTGGAACCTGGGGCGAAACATTTCGTGTTAGACTTGGGGGGACGTAGAGACACCGTCTGCATTGACAGGCTTAAGTTTGCTTTTGTGTTGGCAGACGAGCAGGTGGTGTTGGCCCAGGCTCCCCGGCATGGACGTCTCCCGTTGGGGGCTCCGCAGGATGGTGATTCCTTAGCAGGGACCGGCACTCGCAAAGAGGATGTGTTTTCTCCCCCTCCCCTTTTCCCCCCACAGACTGGTGTGCCCCCCTGGGCGCCCCGCCAGCAGGGCAGTTTGACGGGGTTGGCGCTACAGCTGCTATGGATGCCGACTCAAGCACAAGGAACGGAGGGGTAAAGATAAAAAAAAAAACTTGTGTGACTTCAAAAGGTGATACTGTGGGGAGCAAGGTGTTACACTTCTCCACCCAGAGATCAATGGACCAAGAGAGGAGAGGTCACCGGGGAGTCCAGACGGAACAGCAAAGGCTAGGCACCCCCCGGGGAGAGGAGCAGATGCTGGGCCACCAGGAGAGGAGTGAAGTGCGGCACCTATGTAATATCATGTTAATGAGCCGCACAGGCTTTGTTATGAAATGAATATGAGGTTGGATCCCCGGGCCACTATGCATGTAATTAAGGGTATAAAAGTGAGATTCACAGTGGCCTCGGAGTTCTTTTTGTGATCCTGATCTGTTCGAGGGAGAATAAAGTCTGTGTTGATCCAGCTCGTTGCCTCACCTGTTTATTCCCTCTACAATACTGTTTTAATTTAATTTAGTACCAGGACTTTTTTTTTAAAGGATTTGAAAATGTGAAATATGTTGCCTCAGCTGAGGTTTGCACTCTCTGAGGGCTTCTAGTTTGTTCTAATTTGAAATTATTAAAAACCACAACTCTTGATCAGTTTGCTGCAGTCATATTACTAATATGGCAAAGCAATCATTCTGTTGCAAAGTTATGATTTCAAAGCACTTTCTCAAACATTGTGCCCTGATGTGGTTAGCTTGTCAAATATAGATCTTTGTATACTTCTGTACTTTGTGTATGTGAGTGCAGGTAACTGAATGTGATATTGCGTCCTCCAGTATTGTGGTGGTGAGAGCCTCCCTCTGACAGTGGCCTATACATAGTCTGACTAACAATGGGGAGCTGTTTGGATGAGCTGGCTGCAAAGGGCTGCTGACGAAAACAGCAGAGCCTGCAGGTAACAGCTGCATACTATGACAAGTTGACAACTTTGCCCTGTGGCACACACACAAGCACACTCATGCACACATGCTTCTTCTGCTCCTTGGTGACATGCCCTTGTGATGAGACTCTAGAGCTATTTGAGGCATTGTTCTGATAAGCCCTGCGTGTGCGTGTCTGTGGCCACGCTGGCATTCAGCAGCGTGGGAAAAAGAACAAATGGCTGATGAGGGCAGCATGCACTTGAAATGCAGTCAAATACAATGCTGCAGGAGGAACTGCTGAAGAACAATGAATGCAGATCATGAGGAACTGGACAGTTCCTGCATGATATCAGAGATAAGGATGGATGCGCACATGAGTCTTCAGATTCAGAGAGACATCTCTGGTTGATTTGCATCTAAAACTCTGTCTACATCACCATATAAAGTCCAGTGATATGTCATGTTCTAATGCTTAATAAGAGAATTATTTTCATCTAACTGCTAATGTCACTGAAACATACAGTACCTGTTGATGCTCTTTTATCCAGTAAATGACATAAATGGCGACACTGTCAGGTCGCACAAAAATTCCCACACATATTTCAGCATGAAGATTTGTAAACTGTGATTTCCACGATAACCATACTTCCTTAACCCTGCCCATGGCTTGAATGAAATGCCATCAGAATACATTTTCAGATAACCGAGCACCTCAATTAGACTCTTTCAGGTATGGCAGGTATGCAATCCGTCTCACTGCCAGGAATGTAGCATTCACTTTGCCGCCTGCATAGCTTCATTGTAGCTTATGAGATAAACCAAGAGTCTTTCCATATAGACTAAAACAAATCTGTGCTGTTGGTATGAGGTGTGGACTTCTACAATCACCAGTTAAGTCTGTGTTATTGCACCTCACTGTTGGGTTGGATGTCATCCCGTTGTGCAGAAACAATATGGGCTTGTTCTCTAACACTGTAGCAATGTCATACCGTCAAATAATTTGTGTAAAAGCTAGAAGAAGTGTGAAAATATGATTAGCAAAGGAGAAAATTTGTCTGCATTTATGCTGTTTTTAGTGAACTCTCCTACAACAGACAATGGAAGGCATGGTGTTACAACCTGTAGTAATAACGTGAAACCAGAGGACACCCAGAGAGTCACCCAGAATCCACATCCTGACCGATATCTCCTCCAAAATCTAAAGGGTGCATCCGTAGCGCAAGAGCCAGTTCTGGTAGAAATTTAATCAAATCCATTCAGTAGTTTTTGTGTAATCCTGCTAAAAAACAGACAGACAAACAAACCAACCAACATGAAAATATTACCTCTTTGATGGAGGTAAAAAAAAAAAGCAGCTTCTAGTGGTTGTGAAAACAACTACATGAAGTGACAACGTTAAGGGTTGTTAATGTGTTTAAAGTAGACCCTCACCCAACCTTAAAACCAACCACATCTTTAATCTACCACCTAAAAATATCTATAAAAGTGTATCTCAAAATAGTAGAATGTCATAATTCAGTATTTTAAAGAGCTAAGTCATCATCATCATCACAGTTCAAATTAAAAAAGGCTTGAAATGACACACTCAATATGTGCTGAATATGGAAAATATAAAAGTTCAACTGTTTTGACTTGAATTATTAAAAAAAAACTTTTTCAAAATAATATTTTTTTGAGAGGCACTAGTATTTAATGTGTAACAAGAAATGCAAAACTGGAAATTAAACACACATGCAGAAAGTATGGGGGCAGCAGGATTTGAACATGAATCTCTTGCATGGAAGAACACCTTTTCCAACCTCCCAATCAGGATTGGGTGCCTCTGCAATGGTGAAACATGGTGATTTCACCAGACTTAAAACAGGCCACCAGGTCATATTGGAAGGATTGGAAACAAACAACCTCTGCTCTATTTACTTGGAGGACTTGTTCAAGTTAATTTCAAAACTCAACATCAAGCCTTTAGATTCCTTGAAGAACTTTCTTCAGTTGCTCAAGTCCTTATTGCTCAAAGCAGTATATTGGCACAGATGTCTTTGCAACAGCATAATCTGATTTTACCAGGTCAAAGGTGCTTACATCAAGGTAAAGCCAAGCATAGTGCGCCATGAACGATTTACATATATCTAAATCAGGCTGTTCTGCCCTCTTTAGGTAACCAAATACCGACCGTTGTAGCCCAGGTCTGACAGCTTTATGGCAGTTAAGCAGCATGATTCAGGGCAAATATGCCTGCCACACCCTCTCCCCATTCATAAAACCAGACAGAAGTGCACTGCCTTGTTGCTATGCTGCGATTAGGTGTGAGGCTTGCTTTCCCAGACATACCTCACAGAAAGGTGATTCTGCAATAAAGCAAATAGGATTATCTTGGTTTTAATGGCCATTGTCTATAATCTGCCTCATTAAGCACACCTAGATAAACAAAGGAGAAGTGTGTTTTTCATGCGAGAGATCAGTGAGATGTGTGCTTTAAAAGCTTTTCCTAGTTTAATTTTTCACAGTGTAACTGATCCTGTTTGGTTGATGTGTTTCTCAGCGGTTAGCTCGGGTTTGAGCCTGTGCCCTTACCTTTTTTAATGAAGTCCCTTCTGCTCACTGCCGGTCTGTGATTCTTCCAACAATCAGAGAGATGTAGGGAGATAGGGAGTCAGGGAGGTATAGGGAGACCAGACTTGTCCACTGCATGCTGGGATAGACTCCAGATTAGAATGAAATCAAAGAAAGCTTGTATTTTGGCCAACAGCTGTCAAAATCCGTCTACCTGATACCCCGGGCAATATTCTAGCACAAAGGTATATTGTGAAACTCAAGCTGATATGTTAGTCACGGCCATGCTTAGTCTCCCTCCTGGAAAAGATTTTGCCCATGTTTCTTTTCCCATTCAGGATGCTGACCAGGCTCAACAGGGTTTCCCAGAGTTCTCTCTGCAGTATGTAGCTGCTCTGAGAAGAGCATTACTTTTGCTTCTCTATTCCTTTATTTACTTATTTTTATTTATTATGCATACACAATTACCAATCAAAGGTTCCCTTCCTTGGTATACGTTTTATCTTGAATTCTCATTTTCTACTCAAAACATATCAAGTACTAGCCCTGTTTTTTTTTAATCTTAGTTCAGGTACATTATGGACACATCCTTGGGGTTCTCAAAAAGGACAGGACAGGACAGGATAGACCTGCATTTCTCCAAAGAGAACGATGTCTAGAAAATTAGCCTATATGTAGACTAAACTACACAGAACACAAGGTCAGTAGGAGGCATAAAATGTGCACTAAAGCTGTGTTCAGACCAAATGCAAAGCACAAACTTTTTGTGTGGCGCAGTTACATACAATGTCAATGTAAAGACGTGAATACACGTAAAATTTGCATCAGAATGAGATGTAAAGCCTTGCAGAGGGGCGGGGTTGCCTTCATAACTTCTGCAACTGCTTTCTACCTGCTGTGGAAATCCCCAAAATGCTGTCATGTTTAGGTTTACAATGTTATCCGGTGGGCCACACAGCTGGAAAAAACTCACTACCTCCTCCAGAAACTGCACCTGGATGATGGTTGTTTACAGCACTGAACTGAAGCTGGCCAGTGCCCAGTTTCAGGACCTGCTAGCCTTCATTAACATATTGGTAGCAGCAGTACGTGGATGGACACACACTACAGACACTCCATTTCAACTGCAGAGCTCTGGTCCAAGGACTGCGGAACATTTTAAGATTTGTTGGGCCTAATTATGGCACATTACCCCCCCCCCCCCCATTGGCCAACCACCAATGGCAGTGAGCGCAATACCTCATATTTGGAAGAAATTTAAAAGGGATTCAAAGTCACCACTGTTCCAAAAAGCTGCCTTCATCATATCAAATGAAGTCTGTTGCCATCAGTTATTTTTTGCCATTTCATTATTAACCCAAGCTCATTATGAAACACTGAATAAATCCGTGCTTCTCTCACATTCAGCTTTTACCCTCGCAGCTCTCCTGGAAAATTGTGAGGTCTATAATACGATGAATCCATCGCTCTCACCTCAATGGCTGGGTAGACTCCCAGCTATGTTCTTGAGGATGATGGCCAGCACTTATGCTTTGCAAGTAGAATGACTGAGCCTTGTGGCATGGGCCCATGGTGTTTTCTTAGGGTCATCAGGTGGGTACCCTCCTTTATCGGTGTTTCGTCAATTAGTCCACAACACCTCCAGGGGGCTTGACAGCTGACCCCAGCGTCCTAAGGCAGCCCCCTCGGCCCCATGGGTTCCACCACCACTGCTCTAAATTTTCTTCGTGCCCGATGGGTTGTTCCAATGCTCGCAGCGCTTCAGCCACAGCCATCTTGATGCTGCCTCAGCTCGCTTGGTGATATTAGCCACTAGCCTTCTTCTATTGCAACCTTTAATTCCGAGTCTGGACAAGCCACTCCAGAGTGACTGCCCAGGAAATCCTCAGCAGCCCACTTCCACTGGCAAGTTCCACACCCGCCATCCCCTCTGCTGACACTCATGAATAAGGGGTTGGTACTTCCCAAGTTTCTTCTCATGGGCCTCCTCCATCCTCTCCTCCCATGGCACAGTCAGTTCAGGAAGGACCACTTGTTTTGATACTCTGGACCACAAAACTATGTCTGGTCTGAGGGTTGATGATGTAATCTCCTCTGGAAACTTGTCTCCTGAGGTCGACTCTCATGTCTGAGTCAGCAGCAGATGTCAGGATTCCTACACTTGCTTGTGTCCCACTAGAGGTTTCCCCTGCCCTAACAAACCTAACCAGGCGGGGCCCTGTCATCCTGGTGGCGTTGTGGGTCTTCCTCTTCTCCACCTCCAGACCTATGGCAAGCTCAGACAATATCTGATCATGCCTCCATCTGAACTTGCCGTCCACCAGACTAGCTTGGCATGATGACAACACGTGTTCAAGGCTTGCCGGCTTTCCACACAGCAAACAACCTGGATTCTCAACCAGCCCCCAACGGTGGAGGTTTACTGGTGTGGCAGGACATCGTATGTGGTGCATAAGAGGAACTTTATTCGCTGGTCCTCCATGCCCCACATATCCCTCCACCCCAATGACCTTCCTTGAACATTTGTCCAACATGTCCACCTCCCCTGGCTGTTCATGGATGCAGCCCTGACTTGTCTGCCCTCCTCCTCCATCATGCAAAGCTCTTCTTGGACTAAACTATGGCAGCCTTTGGTGTCTGCCTCCCTCCACCTTGCCCTGGTTATGACTCCTAGGCCCAGCTGGCCTTGGTTGACTGTCCCCACAATGTCCTTGTGGCGTAGCCTTTCCTCTGCATCTGCCACAGCCTTGCTTACTACCCACTTTCATCCTGTGTGGATGGTAATATCTGCTTCATCGCTGCTGTCACGCAGCATTATCACCTGCCGGGCTTTGGCCACCTTGAATTCTTCAACGACTGATGTTATTGGGAGCTGCAGCTTGCAGGAATTCTTCTGTGGTTAAACATGATTATTTTTTTGAGCCAGAAGCTCCTTATTCTCCGCAGTTGTACAAATATGACTTGATATGACAAAAAAGTAACTGCAGCTCTCGATTTTTTTTCTTGCGAATGTATACATTTTTCCACATAACTTTCACACTTTTCTACACAAATTTACTGCTTCTTTCTAGTAAATTTCCAACTTTTTCCACTTATATGTTATACTTTTTTCATGTAAATTTGAGATTTTTTTCCCCTCAAATTTAAAACTTTTTTCTCGTTTCTTTTTTTCTGGCAAAAGGTGGTCTATTTCCCTTAAGGCCATCAGCGCCTACTAATGTAACTCAGCCCTGAATGGGCATCCCCTACCTTCAGGATAGTTTTCAACCACTACCCCCTGTGACCTTGTTTCAAACGCTAAGGAGTAGGTGAGCGACAGCAGCCTATGTGAAAATCCAGTTCTCAAAACTAACCAGTAGAAATGCACACCAGGATGCACAATTAGCTGACTCTCTCTCTCTTTACGTTTATTGCCGAAAAGTAGGTTGGGCCCGAGCCATGTGATGTGGCATCACATGGCTGTTAGGGTCTTCCTTGTAATATAGAATCTTTACAATTTACAATCTTTTCTAAAGGGTGAATGAATGTGTGTTCAAATTTATTCCAACCCAAGTAAAACTACAGATATCAACTTGACACTGATGTAAGAAAACTCAGAAGAGTCTTCAGGTCCATCCTGACAGGACAATGAATCCCAGTTAAAATGATCTTAAGCTGTGGAGCTTTCAGTGTGGACTGAAGAGGTGGATCAACAAGCTACAAACACAAATGTCTGAAAGTGTGTATTTGTTCAGCTCATTCAGCTCTGAACACCAACCCGCCATCAGCAGGATAAAGATCTTCTCTATTCCCTTTTTTCTGTAGATCTCAGGCTGGCTCACATCACTTCCGACTGAGAGGGGAGGAAACAGAAGACCCCACACAGACACGCACACACAAACACAGACACGCTTGTGTGAGTGCTCATGTACACGTAGAAGCAAATTCAAAAGCACCTTAAAGTCAGGAGTGGGAAGGTGGGTGCAGCTGCAGCTTGGAGGATGAGGACTGCACCCTTTGCTTCTCTGAATGAAGATGAGACGATGGAAGGAGGTGTTGGAAAAATCCCAGCAGCCTGAATGCTCTTCTTTGTTCCACCCTTCATCTTCTGTTCTGCTGCTGGGGACATCTAATAGATTGATTTCTTCTGAATTGTATTTGTTTGCCTGCCCACCCATGAACACCTGATAAAACATGAGGAGGTTTAGTCATCAATCCTGGAGCTCAGAGAAAGAAAATTTTACCAAAATTACACAGTCTGTCCTTTACCCCATTAGAATATGTTAAGAATCTGGGCATCATTTTAGACTCTGAGCTTGGTTTTACTGCACACATTAAAAATGTAACACAAACTGGATTTTACCATCGAAAGAATATAGCCAGAGTCCGCCCACTTCTCTCTCAAGCAAACATGGAGATACTGATGCACGCTTTTATCACCAGCCATATAGATTACTGTAATGCCCTGCTTTTTGGTCTTCCCAAAAAGACAATTTCAAATATGCAGTTATTACAGAATTCAGCTGCGCATGTTCTAAAGAGGATCAGACAGCAGGCTCACATCACATCGGTTTTAAAGTCACTGCATTGATTCCCTGTGTCCTTCAGGATCAATTTTAAGGTTCTTTTACTGGTTTATAAATGTCTGCATGGTCTTGGGCCTTCTTATTAATCAGAACTGTTTTTAACATATGAGCCCCCATGGCCTCTGAGGTTCTCTGGCAATGGCCTTTTAATTATCTGTACCATCAGAACACGCACCTACAGTGAGGTGGCCTTTAGTTATTATGGCCCACATCTGTGGAACAGCCTGCCAGAGAACATCAGGGCTGCTGACAATGTATACGTTTTTAAAAGCAGGCTCAAGACCTATTATTTTAACCTTGCTTTGGTTAGTTTCCTATTTTAATTTTTGATTTTAAACTCAATTTATGTTGTTCCTGCTATATTATTTACTCAGTTATTAAACACTATTACATTTTAAACTGTTTGGAGTTTAAATGGGAAGGTTTATGATTATCCTTATATTAACTAATTGTGCATCTTCTTATTATTTATTAGTGTTAGTTTTATTCATCTTATCCTGTCCTAGCTCCAATGTTTCCTCATAGGGAGCCCTCCCACAGGAGGTTGCCTGGTTCTGGCTGCAGGGTGGTGACCTGTGACTACCCTGGCCCACCCAATGACTGGTCTTGGGTGGTGGCAGAGGTGGTGTCTCTGTAGCTGTGGACTTTGCGCTTCCTTGGTGTTGATGACTCCCTCGAATGGTGCTTCTACATCTGGATCCTCGGTGCTCGGCCATGTCTCACATGTGTGTGTGTTGCGGGGTTGGGTGGGTGAAGGGGTGGGGTGGGGGGTGTAATTGTATCATATTTTTAATTTGTAAAGCACTTTGTGCTACAACCTTTTGCATAAAAAGTGCTATATAAATAGTTTTGATTGATTCTGTGTGGAGTTTGTATGTTGTCCCCTGCGTGGGTTTTCTTGGGTTTCCTCCCACAGGCCAAAGACATGCAGGTTAGGTTTCCAGCTATAACAGGTTTAATTATTATCCAAATGCCTTTGCTGTGGATACCATTTCCTATGCATATTGCAGTAATAAACTAGTCTCTAAAGTTGTCAGACATACATCAATATAAGCCCACATTTCAGCTCCATCTCCCTGACTTGGTGACTGAAAAGGCAGTGAGGAACCTCAGGCACAAGTGGACTCCTTGTTTCAGAGAAGCGATCCTCAAACACCCACACAGGCCTCAGCATGAATAGTTTCTTGTTCACAGCTCTTTAGAGCAAATCCTCAAAATTACAGTCGAGACTGGAGAGGGATTTCAGCCTGTAGTCTGTCTGCTCTGGAGGGCATCTTCCTACTCATTCCCCGCAACAAGAAATCCCTTCATACATATTATCAAGGCCTTTTTTAATCAGGAATTTTTCCTACTTAATTTTTTGACAGCTTTTATTTTTTGCCACTTTCATTGTATATTGCCCACACAAAACTGAAAATTTGTGGTGACTTTGATACATTATATAGCCTGCAGTTTTCACAGGATTTCTTTTGGAGAATTTAAAATTATAGAAGTATTCAACAATGGAAGCTTTCCTCTGTGGAGACTGAGCAGGACAGTAGATGAAACACAAAGAGTAGAATGAGAATTATTCTCATTATAACTTTTTTAAATCAAGAACAGTCTGTTATAGATCTGTTTTCTGTAAATAATGGTGGCTTCTTTGTGACAGACTTTTGCATTCTCCAAAATTAATCAAATACCAATTTCTCACAATTTGTTAATCATTCCCTCAAATCTGATGTTAGCTGTACAGAATCACATCTAAAGGAATGTCGGCCCCAAAAGCAGTTTAAGAATTTATAATTCTTCAGCACTAATCTACAATATTTGAACTCCCCTTCTTCCACACTTCTTGTAAGACATCAAGAAGATACATGTCTGGGGCTCTGGAGTGGGCACAAGGGTGCTCTTGCTGGGGTGTGTGTATGTGGTGGCCTGGGTTTGGGTGGTTCTCAGGCCCGTGGGACCTTGAGTGCTGTGCTCTGCGTGTGCCGGGGTGGTGGATTGTAGGCTGGGCTTGCAGCCCTCACCCCGTGGCTGCTGGTGCTCCACACAGGGCCAACCTCTGCTCTTTTTCCCGGGGCAGGTGCCTGGCTGTCTTGGGAGTGGGTGGCCTTTGGGCTCTGTGAGGGCTGCGGGTTGCCTGGGCGATAGGGGCACTGTAATGCTTGCCTGTGGTTCTGAGGTGGGCGTTGCTGTGGCCTCACTTTTTGGTAGGTTTCCTCACAAACCACACAGACACACACCTATCTGTTCTCTTTCAGGTGCAGATATCAGGCTTGTGCTGAGGTCTTCTCTGAAGCAGCAATTGTTTCTTTTATATTCCACTTCATATCCTCAACTCCCTCCCCATTCCCTTGTTAGGTTCAGCATAAGCAAGATAATATAAACATTAAATATTGAAGTTATTATACAACAAGAGTCTATAGATATTTACATGCAGTATATATGAAATATGAGCAGAGCTCCCTTTGGCAAAGTAAATGTATTTGGCACAACACAGCAACCAGATATCTGTTCTGCTTGCCAAGCTGCTAGACAGGACGGGTTAAAAAAAAAAGATCTTTAATTTTTCTACTCAGTATATCAACTGAAGAGCATCTTTTCTGGCCTAGGTCTTATCTCATGTTTTCGCCTGTGTTCTCATGAAGACAGAAGCATGAGCATGCATAGCTGAAGGTGTTGCTGGAGGAACTGACGGGATAAGAAGGGACCAGTCTGTCAGCACGTCACAGAAAACTTGGGTCACTCTGACACTGTCAATGTGCTTCCTTAGAAACTTTAGAGCACTCAGCCATTCCCTTCCACAATGCACCACAAGTCTCTTGGGAGGAGTGAGAATGCTTTCTCTTATCTGCAAGACACAATTCCATCTTAAACTGGCTGCTTTCATGAGGACTGATGCACTGAAACCCAATTCCAAAGCCCAGCAGTTAACAGCTGTTATTGTATTTGTGACAAGAGAACGCTGATCACTTGATATCTAATATTAAATGACGTGGTGACATTCACTGTCCTATTGTGATTGTGGCAGCGGGACACATTATCCACATAGTGCTTTTCTCCCTAGATTAACAAATCTACAACAATAGCTTGTCTTTTGCTTTGCAAGACTACACAGAAAACTCCTTTTTGAATGATGAAAGACTGATGTAATGGAAAAATGAGTATCATGAAATCAAGTTTTCTTAATTCCATGACAAACTTAAATGTGTTAAGATTATTCATTACACATAATTCTCTATGGGTTACAGGTCAGGCAAGATGGTTGGCCAATCATCTTCTGCGCCTTTCGGCTGCTTCCTTTAGGGGTCGCCACAGCGGATTATCTGCCTCCATCTCACCCTATCCATTGCATCCTCTTCTGTCACACCAACCCTGCCCACGTCCTCTTTTGCTGTCCAAGATGGTGGATTTATGAGTGTTTTACCAGTTGGTGGGGAAATCAAACGCCGTCATATCAAAGTCAGCAAACTGGTAGTAATTCTGCCACGGTGGGCAAGTACTGTAAAAAGGGAATCGGCACCTAAAAATCTCCTAATGACTGTTGAGACTGCTCATGCATGGTGCTGCAAATCATCATGGACTTCTGAAACTTTACACTAGACTTCAAACACCTTTCATTTGTAGCCTTTCTATTCTTCCTCCAGACCTTAGGGCCTTAATTTCCAGTTAAGATTCAAACTTAAATCTGAAGAGGACTTCAGATCACTGAAGGGCACTCAAAATATCTGGTTCAGGAGTGTCTTGATGTCAGAAATGTGGTAGCTTCTTTCCTGAACATGTCTGTAATGGTGGATCTTTATGCACTGACACCAGCCTCAGACCAATCCTGATGAAACTCCCATTTCTTGAATTGAACTTTGTCGACAATTGTCTCATGCTGCAGTCATCCCTGCTGCTTATGCACCTTTTCCCAGTGATCTTTTCCCTTAAGCTTTGATACAGCACTTGCAAACACCCAACCTTTTCAGCAAAGACCTGTTTTACCCTACTTGTGGAGGGTGTTGATGATCATCTTCTGGGCATAGGAAATAGTGGCATGGGATCCTGAGCCCTCATTTAGGTTTCTTTCCAATGAGATCCAGGTCTGCTCCTTTACTAAACCAAATTTCCTCCTCTTTCCAATGATCATTGTGACAATTTTTAAAGTGGCCGAGATTAGGTCCTTCTATTACCTCCAGTAGCACACTACTCCAAACGCTGACAGTTCTCTTGCAGGCAGCAGTCTTCCCCATTATTGTGGTGTCATGCACTGAACTAGAGATGTAATACACAGTATTTACTCAAACTTAAAATGAGATATTCCAGTGATGCAATACTCAATTTCAGATTTTCTTTGAGCTATAAGCCATACCAATTAAAACTGTAAGAAGTCAACTATATACAAGGCTGTGAAGAAGTATTTGCCCCTTCCCAATTCCTTATATTTTTGCATATTAGTCACAGTTAAATGTTTCAGATCATCAAACAAATTTTAATATTAGACAAAGATAACGAGAGTAAATACATAATGGCATTTTAAAATTATTTCATTTATTGAGGCAAAATAAGCTTTCCAAACCTACCTGGCCCTATGTGAAAGAGTAATTGCCCCCTAAACCGTATGACTGGTTGTGCCACCCTTGTCGGCAACAACTGCAATCAAGCATTTGCGATAACCTGCAGTAAGTCTTTTACATCACTGTTGAGGAATTTTGGCCCATTCTTCTTTGAAGAATTGTTCTAATTCAGCCACTTTGGAGGACTTGAGCTTGAGGTCACAAACTGATGACTGGATATTCTCCTTCAGGATTTTCTGGCAGTTGCTACTTAAGTGATTTCTTGATTCAGCAGATGTGGCAGTAATCAGGTCTGGGTGTGGCTCATGAAATTGAACTCTGCTTTTCAAAAAATGTGGTAAACACAGTTAACTTATGAGGTACCAAGGGGGAGCAAATACTTTTTCCACACAGGTCTAGGTAGGTTTGGATAGCTTTTTTCCCTTAATAAATGAGATCATCATTTAACAAGAGCACTCTGAGGCCAGTGCAGTATCCCCCGCCTCCGTTTTCTTTGTAGATCCCAATACTTACTGACAGAGAGCAGTTCTCATCTTTTCAATACAACTACTGTGGCAGAACCAAATTATGATAAACCCATCATCCATCAATATACAACAAAGTATGCAACCCATAGCTGTAGGGCAGGATCCTGAGGCGAACCTGTGTAGCAAGTATGGTGACCCTAGAGAGCTTTATACGTTCTATAGTAAGAGAGCATAGGGAATGTGTCTGGATTCCAAGATGAACATGTGTAGCAAGTTTGGTGACCCTAGCTTTCTTTGTTGTTGAGAAATAGTTTATAAGCCATTTTGATGTTGACCTTTGACCTTGTGATCCCAAAACCATAGTCACACTTCAGGATCACAGGGTGAACCTGTGTACTAGCTTTAATGACCCTAGCTTTACTCATCGTGCAGTAATACTACAAATTCATGTTTTTTTTCAAAAGCCGATACATGCAGGGAGTGTTTTTTTTCTTCACAAAAGCAGATAACTCCACGGGGCAAATCAGCGCTTGGTATTTGGGTCACATGACTCATCTTGGCTGCCTTCCCGGTCTGCTCGCTCTGACTGATTTCAGAATGTTCACTGACTCACTCCCTCCCTACTCCATATATAGTGAATTTAGATATAGTGGACTACACAGTAAACTCATAACAATACATTTAACCGCTTTCGAACACTACTGGGCTTGTTTTCGCAGCATGGTTAATGACGTCATCCCATCCATTCATCCATCCACCTTCTTCCGCTTAATCCTTTTCAGGCTACGGGGGGGCTGGAGCCTATCCCAGCATCTTTGGGCGAGAGGCAGGGTACACCCTGGACAGATCGCCAGTCCACTGCAGGGCCAACACAGAGACAGACAACCATTCACTCTCACATTCATACCTAAGGACAATTTAGAATCCCCAGTTGATGCCAATTAACCTAACTTGCATGTTTTTGACATGTGGAAGGAAACTGGAGAAATCCCGGCGTAAACCCATGCAGACACGGGGAGAACATGCAAACTCCACACAGATCACTGTTGGTCGGGGGCTGGGATCAAACCCGGGATCCCCCGGCCAAGGGTGAGTTGCTGTGCTGCTGCAGTGCTAACCACTCCGCCACCGTGCTGCCCCGCTATCTCATGCCATCACATGAGACAGTAAAATGTAACAGACTAACAGTGGTAAAAAAAAAACAAAAACTGAATACCTGCATGTAATTTGTAGTAAATATGTATTAAATCAAATAGTTTTTGCTGAATTATTAAATATAAATACCTTAGTTTATGTTAGGATGTGAAGCTCTTCTCTCACTGCTCCATTGGCCGCGCATTCACTATATAGTACACTATATGGGGAAGGAGTTTCTTTTTTTTTTCCAGCCTTATTCCTTTTCTTTTTATACGGTGCACACCAATGAAGAGTGAGAAACGCCATTTCAATTCTCCTGTATGTCCTGTACGTATAGTGGTACTGACAATAAAATCTTTGAATCTTGAATTATAGCTTTATTATAGCTATATTATACCATTTTACTGAGAGGATATGCCTAAATCAGTGTGTCAATCATACTGCATTGATGCTTATAGACATTCAAGCATGTTCCAGACAAAATAGCCTGGTTTTCGGGACTTATCTGTTTTTGCAAAAGAACTCTTCAAATGTAGCATTACCACAGTGCAACTGCAATGTGAACTTTGACCTTTGACCCCTTGACCCCAAACCCATAGTTAGGTCCGGGTGTAAATCATCCAAGATGTGTATTAGATACAACTACTGTATCAATTTGAAAAGCTTACATCATTTCTTTCAGTAGTTATTGTGTTTAGAAGGTTTAGGGAAAATCTGACCTGACCTTTGACATCAAGGTCATCCGATGATCGTGAAACTGCAATATGCGCATCATCAGAGTATACCAAACTATGGCACCAAGTTTCAAAACAATCGGAACAAAACTGTAGGAGTTGAGCTCACAAAAGTGGGACAGATGGACTGACTCATAACATAATCCCCCCTTTAGGCTTCATCCGGCAGGTGATTAAAAACTACATTTTGTATTTACTTGAATTACTCTTGTTTAATGTTAAAATTTGTTTGATGGTCTGAAACTTTCAAGTGTGACAAATGTGCAAAAAATTTATCAAGGGGGCAAATACTTTTTCACAGCACTGTATAATGAATAAAGAACATAATATATCATTTTGAATGTTAAAAAAAATCCATACAAGAGACAGAGAAAGCACATCAGGAAACAGAATACATTACCATGTCGCACAACTTTAATATACTATCTTAACTAACTCTGTACAAATTGAAAAGAAATTGCGCAAGTAACAAATTGTGATTAAGAACCAGTTAAGGCCATTGCTAGCACATGGTCCAATGTGGTTAATTTAAAGATGTACACCATGGCTCTTTGATATCTGTTCGACGAGACCTACAATCGTTCTTTTGTAAAGAAGGGTGGGGACTTCGCAGTCACGTCTATTGATGCTGATGAATCTCCAGGAAACCATGCCCAAAAAATGGCCAAAATATAAGTGAGCAGTATATAAAACACATTGGCACCCTCTTCCACTTGTTTTCCACAGAGTTTCTACTGAATCAACCAACAACAAATATTTATATATTCTGAAACAACTTTAAATGCTGAATTCGATAACACTGTTAATGACAAACGATTCAATAACGGATGATGATTTTGGCTTCTTGGCAACAGAATTTGCATTTGTTTGAAGTGTGTTCCTCTCTCCTGTGGTCATTTGCACTGCATACATACCAGAACTACCTTTTACCCAACCACAGGAGATTTTCATCTTTGCCTGCTTTGATCGGTATTTCATTGAGCCAATTATGATGCTGTGGTGTGGGAATCGCCTTTGTTTTTTTTTTTCTTAACACAGAAACAAAGAAAAAATGAAAGGTTATGGAGCAAACAGTTTTTGTGTCCACTCAAGCGTTCGGTGTAAATTAGCGTTAAACCCAAAGTCTCAGGGTAAAACTGGGCACTTATTATAGAACACAAATGTTTAGACTTTGAATATTGATAGTAGAAAAACAACTTGGCAGTATTCATGTCTTGTTAACCTGCTAAGCCCAAATAAGATCAGAGCCAATGTGATGGAGCTTATATCTGTAGTTGGGCCTTAAAGCATTCCCCAAAATGCATAGAGCTGCATGAACCCAGAATAAATAGTCCGTGACATGACAATGAACATTTGAACAAAAAATAAATTCATACATTGTGTGTCTTAAAAAAAAAAACACCGTAACAAAAGGAAAAAAAAACAAACAAATCCCAGTGAGAAAGTAAGTTGAACTTGTTCAGCAGTTTTGTGGCAAACGACACTTCTCATGTTGGCGTTAAAAAACCCTGAGTAACTTACTTATTTTTATGAGAACTAAGCTTGGGATCCCATCCATTCCTATTGTTTTTCCTTAAATTGATGTTCCATAAATTTGGCAGTAGTAATCTACTCCATCCTAAAAAAAGAAAACCATTCATATACAATGTCATGGTAATCCAATTAGAGTAAAGTCACTTCCTGCTTGGAGTTCAAATGAAGCCAAATAATAGTGAGATGGCCGCAAGACAAAAGAAAAAGAAGTCATGCACAGAGAAAAAACGCAGTTTGGCTTTGCGTTCTATTGCATTCAGATGAAAGTTTGTAAAAGGGCCGAGCCTGCAAGAGTGAGTTGACTTGCTGATTGACAAAGAACTGATTTGATGGACAGCAGGCCTTCGCCTCCCCTGATCACCATGGTTACTGCTGTTTGCATTCAGCTGGCTGGGGCTGTTCTTTCTGCAGAAAACGGAGAGAAAAACCAGATTAGAGAACAGCCACAGCAACACAGATGAAAAATGAAGACACCAGGGCATCAACTAGCAAACAAGGAGAAAGCTAAGAAAGAAGATGCTACAGAATGGAGGCACCTTGTTTGGTTCGGTAAAGGGGACAATGTTAGAAACCTGGGATGGGGCTACAGTAGTCGGTAAAACTGGATGACAAAAAATACGAGACTCGAAAAAAGAAGCCACATGTACCCAGCATTGAGCAGGGGATCCTAAAGACCTTGAACTACTGTGAAAATAAAGTATGAAGAGAAAAGCAGCCATAAAGCCATGGGATGAGACAGTATGTAATGAATAGCACCATCCTTATTTCGCCCTTACCTAGAAATGCATGTAGTGAGAATGATTATGCCTGTAATGGAGGGGAAATCCAAGGGAGGGGGAGACAACAGCATGAACACATTTAATCATCACATTTAAAAATGAAAGTAAGCACAGTGAAACAATGACCATGTTTACATGTACACAAATAAACCGGTAATGATTGGATTTCTGGAGTTATCTGACTATTCAAGTGGCCATGTAAACAGAATAATCCAGTAAAGGCCATGTAACCGGGGTCATTAACTCAAGTGGTTTACCCTCTAATAATCTGTTTATGCAGTGCATGTAAACACAACAGAACTGATTATTTCCATTACTGGTTTATTCCCAGTAATCGGTCTATTGTGACCATGTATGTCAATGTGAACATTGAAGGATGGATGAGCACCTTGAATTCCTGGTGCAAAAAATATTTACTGCTGAGCTGAAAATCAAAATAAAATTAAAAAAATCAGCAGCAGGTGATTACAAACATGATACGTGACTCACTGTCAGACTGTTGCGTCAGCCTGCCCCAGGGTAGCTGTGGCTACAGTAGTAGCTTACCACTACCATTGTCTGTGGAGTGAATGAATAATGTATCCATTGTAAAGCGTCTGAGTGTCTACAAAAAGTGCTATATAAATCTGATGCATTATTTATTATTATTATCATCAAATATCTAAACCACAAATGGCTCTGTCATTCCATAACTTTTTAAGCAATAGTCAGAAATAAGGGAATGCAGAAATAAACCAACTCAGTCAGAGACAGAGATCATTGCAGTCTGATGAACATCTCTCTCTTGCATCATTTCTCTCTCACTACATATTATATAGCATACTCCTCCTGAAAGATTAAATATGTGCTCATATTTTGTGCTCTTTGAGCTTGAGCATAACTTGGAATCAGACCCACGTGGGGATCAGTGTGTGGATGATGACCATTCAGGCAATTGCTTAGCAGACTAGTAATTCTTGAAAGATGCAGTAAAAGAGTAAAATGTTGAAAGCATCCATAAAAAGTCTTCTTCCTTTTTTTTTTTTTACAAATTGTGAGAAAACTTTGTGTCTGTTGCGTTTCACAATAAAAGTACACAACCATTCTAATTTAATCCCTATAGAGGGCTTTGATTTTGAAATAATTCATTGAGTGCCAGTTGTGTACTGTCTATACGGAAAAGATTTTATACAAATTCAGTTTGATCGGTTTTAGTCAATCCAGTATTTACGGTGTACTAATTTTAAGATTACTGAGCAGGAATTCAAGGATTATTTCTCATTTTTAAGGATAATTAAGGCATTGATTTTGGATAAACTTTTCAGACTTTAATACAAACAGTTTCTTCACATGGAGAATTTTTGAAATTTTAAAATTTCAAAAATATAATTATTTGATATTTATATTTTAAGCTGGACCTGATTTAAAGGATTGACAAATTTAAAGTGGAAAAAAAATATTTTTACAGCCTATTTGGTGAAGGTGGTAGTTTTTGTCCTGAGGACCACGAGTGGAAGTTTTGTTTTAAATCTGACACTACAAAAAAAAATAAACAATGCATGAAAATCAATGTTGCCGTCAATCACTGACCCATCTCAGGGCCTAATAATAATAATAATCAAATACTCATGAAAACCCCAAATTCAGTTTCTCCAAAAAAATTTGAATACTGTGAAAAAGTTCGATATTTTAGACTCCCTGTGTCACATTCTAATCAGCTAATTAACTCCAAACACCTGCAAAAGTTTCCTGAGCCTTTAACTCAGGGGTGTCCAATCATGTACCATGGAGGGCCAAGACCCTGCAGGCTTTACCGGCTCCAACAGCAGATTTCACTGAACTTCTTCCCACTGATTGCTGATCAGTGAAAACACCTGCTGAAGAGACTGGGTAGAAGAGAAAACCTGCATGGTCTTGGCCCTCCATGGCACATGATTGGACACCCCTGCTTTCAATGGCCTCTCAGTCTGGTTCAGTAGTCTACACAATCACGGGGAAGACTGCCGACTTGAAGAGTTGTTCAGAAAACCATCAATGACACCCTCTACAAGGAGGGTAAGGCACATAAGGTTATTGCTAAAAAGGCTGGCTGTTCACAGGGTGCTGTATCCAAGCTGTATGCTTGCAGTATATACAGTGGGGCAAAAAAGTATTTAGTCAGCCACCAATTGTGCAAGTTCTCCCACTTAAAAGATGAGAGAGGTCTCCAATTTTCATCATAGGTATACCTCAACCATGAGAGACAAAATGAGAAAAAAAAAATCCAGAAAATCACACTGAAGGATTTTTAATGAATTAATTGGTAAATTCCTCGGTAAAATAAGTATTTGGTCAATAACAAAAGTTCATCTCAATACTTTGTTATATACTCTTTGTTGGCAATGACAGAGGTCAAACGTTTTCTGTAAGTATTCACAAGGTTTTCACACACTGTTGCTGGTATTTTGGCCCATTCCTCCATGCAGATCTCCTCTAGAGCAGTGATGTTTTGGGGCTGTCGCTGGGCAACGTGGACTTTCAACTCCCTCCAAAGATTTTCTATGGGGTTGAGATCTGGAGACTGGCTAGGCCACTCCAGGACCTTGAAATGCTTCTTATGAAGTCCCTCCTTCGTTGCCCAGGCGGTGTGTTTGGGATCATTGTCATGCTGAAAGACCCAGCCACGTTTCATCTTCAATGCCCTTGCTGATGGAAGGAGGTTTTCACTCAAAATCTCACGATACATGGCCCCATTCATTCTTTCCTTTACACGGATCAGTCGTCCTGGTCCCTTTGCAGAAAAACAGCCCCAAAGCATGATGTTTCCACCCCCATGCTTCACAGTAGGTATGGTGTTCTTTCTCCTCCAAACACGACAAGTTGAGTTTTTACAATAAAGTTCTATTTTGGTTTCATCTGACCATATGACATTCTCCCAATCCTCTTCTGGATCATCCAAATGCTCTCTAGCAAACTTCAGACGGGCCTGGACATGTACTGGCTTAAGCAGGGGGACACGTCTGGCACTGCAGGATTTGAGTCCCTGGTGGCGTAGTGTGTTACTGATGGTAGCCTTTGTTACTTTGGTCCTAACTCTCTGCAGGTCATTCATTAGGTCGCCCTGTGTGGTTCTGGGATTTTTGCTCACCGTTCTCGTGATCATTTTGACCCCACGGGGTGAGCCTTGCGTGGAGCCCCAGATCGAGGGAGATTATCAGTGGTCTTGTATGTCTTCCATTTTCTAATAACTGCTCTCACAGTTGATTTCTTCACACCAAGCTGCTTACCTATTGCAGATTCAGTCTTCCCAGCCTGGTGCAGGTCTACAATTTTGTTTCTGGTTTCCTTTGACAGCTCTTTGGTCTTGGCCATAGTGAAGTTTGGAGTCTGACTGTTTGAGGTTGTGGACAGGTGTCTTTTATATTGATAACGAGTTCAAACAGGTGCCATTAATACAGGTAACGAGTGGAGGACAGAGGAGCCTCTTAAAGAAGAAGTTACAGGTCTGTGAGAGCCAGAAATCTTGCTTGTTTGTAGGTGACCAAATACTTATCTTACCGAGGAATTTACCAATTAATTCATTAAAAATCCTTCAATGTGATTTTCTGGATTTTTTTCCCCTCATTTTGTCTCTCATAGTTGAGGTATACCTATGATGAAAATTGGAGACCTCTCTCATCTTTTAAGTGGGAGAACTTGCACAATTGGTGGCTGACTAAATACTTTTTTGCCCCACTGTATATGTATATATACTGTATATACACGCTGTATTAATCAGTTCCTCCAGGATTTTTTTTTTGTGGTAAATTGCAGGGCTCTCCTTGGAAATTTGCCTGAATCGCACACTGGCTCGTGTCCAGACCGGAGATTCACAGCTTTAAAGCTCATTGACAAGCTGCAGTAGTGACTTTTACCTCTGAAGATGAATAAAATGTTACAACAGTAGTAGTTGGGCGGAGCGGTGGCGAAGTGGTTAGCACTGCGGCAGCACAGCAACTCACCCTTGGCCATGGGACCCCGGGTTCAATCCCAGCCCCTGACCAACAGTGATCTGTGTGGAGTTTGCACGTTCTCCCCGTGTCTGCGTGGGTTCACTCCGGTTTACTCCCACAGGCCAAAACATGCAGGTTAGGTTAACTGGAGACTCTAAAGTGGCCCTAGATGTGAATGTGTGCGTGAATAGTGAAGGGATAGTGCCGTACTGTGGCTGCTTCATCCATCCAAATGGATGCCCTGAATTTCCCCTCTGGGGATCAATAAAGTGCACAAAACAAACAAAAAAACAGTAGCTGTAGTTACATTCACTCGTTTGTGATTTTATGGCATCTGTCCTCACGGGTGTTCCTGAGACCGGGGAAGAGGGGTCTTCAGGCAGGCGGACCTTTTCCCAAAACAAACCCGACACTTCATACACACAGTCATTATGGAGACTCAAGGGGACGTTCACCAGAGGGCCGGGGGAGACGGAAAAAAAAAAAAACAAT
Organism: Pholidichthys leucotaenia; assembly: GCA_020510985.1. Taxonomy (NCBI): domain Eukaryota; kingdom Metazoa; phylum Chordata; class Actinopteri; order Cichliformes; family Pholidichthyidae; genus Pholidichthys; species Pholidichthys leucotaenia. Next base: position 138,412,937 of record CM035840.1, on the reverse strand, counting down.
GTGGGAAAACTTGCAGGTGAGTTTTTTTAAATCAGTTTTTTGTTGATGTGTTCTGTACATATTCACTGTAAACACGGAAGTGAGTGTGGTGCAGCGCCACTTTTGATTGGTCAGAGTGATGATATACACATCTGCACGCTACTCAGGGACAAATTTGATTGGCGAAATTGGCAACAATTGGCCAAAATTGCAGGGACTGGACAAAATTCAAATTATGCAGGACCTGCTGAATTTGCGGGAATTGGTAGCAACGCCACATTGCGAAATCTTGGAGGGACTGATTAATGGAAAGTTGAGTAGAAGGAAAAAGTGTAGCAGAAAAAGGTGCATAAACAACAAGGACAACACGCCTTGAGAGGCTTGTGAAGCAAAACCTATTCAAGAATTTGGGGGAGCTTCACAAGGAGTGGACTTCAAGAGCCACCACACACAGACGTATCTTGGACATGGGCAACAAGTGTCACATTACTTGTGTTAAGCCATTCCTGAACTAGAAAAAGCATCAGAAGCGTCTTACCTGGGCTAAGGAGAAAACAGACTGGACTGCTGCTCAGTGGCCCAAGGTCATCTTTTCAGATGAGTAAATTTTGCATTTCATTTGGAAATCAAGGTCCCAGAGTCTGCATTAAGAATGGAAAGGTATAAAATCCGAGTTGTGTGAGGTCCAGTGTGAATTTTCTACAGTCACTGATGATTTGGGGAGACATGTCATCTTCTGATGTTGGTCCACTGTGTTTTATCAAGTCCAAAGTCAGCAGAGCTGTCTACCAGGAAATTTTAGAGCACTTAATGCTTCCCTCTGCTGACAAGCTTTATGAAGATGCTGATTTCATTATGCCTCGGTGAAAACGAAGGCATACAGTAATCATCCATCCATCAATCTTCTACCGCTTTTCTGGAGATCTGGGTCGCAGAGGCAGCAGTTCAAGCAGAGAAGCCCAGACCTCCCTCTCCCCAGCCACCTGCTCCAGCTCTTCAGAGAAGATACCAAGGCGTTCCCAGACCAGCTGGGAGACATAGTCTCTCCAGTGAGTCCTGAGTCTGCCCCGGGGTCTCCTCCCAGAGGGATGTGCCCAAAACACCTCAAGTGGGAGATGTCCAGGAGGCATCCTGATCAGATGCCCAAACCACCTCAACTGGCTCCTTTCAATGTGGAGGAGCAGCGGTTCTACTCTGAGCCTCTCCCGGATGACTAAGCTCCTCACCGTATCTCTGAGGGTGAGTCCAGCAATCCTACGAAGAAAGCTCATTTCAGCTGCTTGTATCTGCGATCTTGTTCTTTCGGTCATTACCTAAAGCTCGTGACCATAGGTGAGGGTAGAAACGTAGATTGACTGGTAAATCGACAGCTTTGCCTTAGAGCTTAGCTCCCTCTTCCCCACAACAGACCGGTACAATGTCCGCATCACTGCAGATGCTGCTCCGATCCGTCTGTCAATCTCTCGCTCCATTCTCCCCTGGTTGTATCTGCTCATCTGCATTACCAGCTTTTCAGCTCGCCCAGTCAAAATTAAGTGCAACTAAAGGCCTGTATCATTTTATGGCCATATTTTCTCGACTTTTAATTTTCCAGAATTTTGAGATAAGGTTTTGTTTTCGAAATAAACAAAATTTAACTCACCTTTACTGTCAATGAAGCTGGGGAAAACAATATTGTAATAACTATGTCGGGCCACTAGAGGTAGCAGTGCAACTTTTTTACAGCACATAGATGACTTCCTGTCACAGTCGATCTCTAGCTGAAAGATAAATAGCGGTTATAAAATAGCGGTTACTGAAAAAAAACCCCACATATTCAGCAACTACACCATTTATTCATTACATCGATTGTTTTCACACTGGTTTTGCTGTTTAGTTTTGCAGAGGAAGGACGACGTATTTTCATCCTGGAGTTTTCAGTTCGCTAAATACTATAAGTCTCAACATTCCTTGCCTCAAAAACATTTGCGGGGTTGGTTAGGTGACCGTGCTGATGCCTGTCCAAAATTAAGCAAAAGTAAATAAAATCTTTGACAGACGTTTGTGTTATAATTATTTATATTTGTTTCGTATACAGTTACTCAGGGAGTAACAACTGTATGACAACTGTATTCAACTGCCAGACTAAAGTGGCCAACCGGTGGAAATGTGGTATTCCGCTGGACTAAAGTTTTTTGGGTTTCTTTTAATAGTATATTTTATTTATTAAATCCGCTGGACTAAAGTTGCCAACTGGTGGAAAAGTGGTATTTGCCAGTGGAGAATTGGCATTTGCCGCTCTGCCGAGATCGGCCACTTTTCGATCTCACCATCTCTCCACAGCAGACCACTGCAGCAGACGCCTGTGTGGAGTAAGTTTTGTGCTTAAATTATGCAGCGATTTCAATATTAAAACACCAATAACTCCTACAACTGCAATATTTGATTCTTAAAAGTTTAACCCTTTAACTGCCCTAGGCGCCATGTGGCGCCTGGGGCAATGCAAGGCAACTCAAGCCCCCCCCCCCCCCCCCCCCCAGTGGTCAAGAGTGGTAAAAAAAATTTGTCAATAAAATAGTTCAGATTTCCAAGGCTATAACTTAAAAGTTACAAGAGATAATGGCTTACTGTCAATTAGAAATATGTAGAATATGATCCAAAGTTTCAGATAGGAATAAATTTACGCATCTAATTTGCACAATGTCACGGCAGCAATAGAAATTACATAACTCAGTCAAAAGTGGATTTTGGACACATTTACATAAAGAATGGTCCGTTTTTTTACGCCGATTTGTCTACAGGGGTATGTTTTTATCTAGTCTTCAAAGTATATGAACCAGAAAATCAATAAAATGTAAAAAAACCCAAAACATATTTCTCTCTTATCTGTTACCGGGAGGGGGGCTCATCCGCCCACGTGACCGGTCTGTTTTCGTCCATCGTAGCCCATGTTTCTGTGTTTGCTCAGCCATTTACACCGTGTACCACATCTACAAACTCTTATGATTACCCCACGTGAATTTAGTTTGTATTACGTAGTTATTTTTTCTGTTTGGTGCATCTTTCCTGTGGGAATCCATGCCGCCCATGTGTGCCGCCATCTTGGTACAGGTAGCTCAGTTTTTTGTTACATGTCGATGTAACATGTTTACTTAGTAATTTACACCCGTGTACCACATCTACAAACTCTTATGATTATCCCACGTGAATTTCATTTGTATTATGCGGCTATTTTTCCTGTTTCATGCAGTTTCCATCATCAACGCTGTTGCAATGACCAAACACGGCGGCATCCACACTGGTATGTGAGCTCAAAGCGGAAAAAGGAAGAATAATAATGAGGATTTCTCCTTCTTTGCTATATTCCATGTCAGCCATGATTCCTTCGTGAGTGTCTGCCACCTTCTAAACTTTAAGATCAATAGAGATTAGTACAAATTCTCAGTATCCTCTGGGGATCAATAAAGTATATAAAAAAAAAAAAATATAGCCGGGGGACGTCAATAAATTGACACGTGCAGTTGCTGCGCAGTGCCACTGGGGGTGCGTGACCCGTCCATTTAATCTGGGCAGTTAAAGGGTTAAGTTACATTTTTTTTTTTCAATGTCTGTTTTTTTTTTTTTTTCCCTGTGTGGGGACTGCTTGGTTCCATTACTGTAATTTAACCTGTTAAACTGTTTTTTTTAAATAGTTTTCTCTAAAGTTCAGCTGATTTTTTAAAGTCTTAATACTAATGTTAGTAATATAAAAACACCACGGTGTGACATGCTTCATTCACTCTTTAAAATAATTCACTGACTAAACCAAGCTATTTATTAAGCTGAGAAGAAACACGACATCTGTATTGTTTTATATATATCACATCTGTAATATATCACATCTGTAACAATAATCACATTTTTATACTGTTTTTCTTTCCTCTTTGTCTCTCTGAGGTTCATGGTGATGAACCTGAGGGTCAGCAGTCAGAGCAGCTGTGAAGATAACAGGCTGGAAGCTAAAATACGAATATTACATGTTTACTGTTTATACCAGAAACTGCTACTGTATTTCAATAAATTAATGTTTGGAAAAAACTTAGTTTTTCGCAAGATTATTGAAGAAACTCTCAATATTACACACACAAGTGTGAAACATTCCAAACCGTTCTGATTTAATATTCATAATTATGCTTTTACTTTTGGAAATTTTGATATTTTTACCTGCTATTGCATGCTATCGTGTAACTATACATGCGTTCAATTAATAAAATCTTTTACTCCAGCATTTTCTTTGTGCTCCTAATTTTATTCTTGTGCTTCTGTATTTTTATGCCTTGGCGTCAAGGCAGCATAGGCGTATGGTAATCACTCCATGTGTCTGTCTGTCTGTTACCTGCTTTTCAGCTCACCTGCTCAAAATCAAGTGGAACTAAAGGCTTGTATCACTATATTTTCTTGACTTTTAATTTGCCACAATTTCCAGATAAGGCTTTGTTTTCAAAATAAATACAAATTTAACTCACCTTTACCATCAATGCAGCTGCAAAAAAAGGTATTGTAATAACAATGCCCGCCCACTAGAAGTGGCAGTGTGACTTTTTTACAGCCCCCTCCCCCCGCCCACACTGCCAACAGTACCAAAGCCTGGTTTAATGACCATGGTATCACTGTGCTTGACTGGCCAGCAAACTCACCTGACCTAAACCCAATAAAGAATCTATGGAATATTGTCATGAGGAAGATGAGAGACACCAGACCCAACAATGCAGATGAGCTGAAGGCTGCTGTCAAAGCAACCTGGGCCTCCATAAAACCTCAGCAGTACCACAGGCTGATCACCTTCATACCATGTTGCAATGATGCAGTAATTCATGCAAAAGGAGTCCCGACCAAGTACTGAGTGTGTACATGGACATACTTTTCAGTTGGTCAACATTTCTATTAAAAAAAGTTATTTTATGTAATATTCAATTTTTTTTTGAGAAACTGAATATGGTGTTTTCATTGGCTATAAGCCATAACCCAGTCCCTCCAGGATTTTCGTGATGTTGCGATTGCGTCAATTCATGTGAAATCAGCCAATCTGCGCAACTATTGCGCAACCTTGCAACTTTATCCAATCACCGCAACTTCCCCGCAATTTTGGCCAATCCTCGTCAACTTCCGCCAATTTCAAATTTCCGCTGAAACGCTCAGTCTAACCAATCAAATGCATCGCTACATCGCGTTCACTTCCGTGTTAACATTAAGTATTAATGTTACGCTTCAGCAAAAAACAGTGTGTGATTAAAAAAAAAAAAAAACACTCACCCACAAGGTTTCCAACACCGTTCCTTCCTCCGTGTCCCCCAGCCTGCTGGTGGACGTTTCCGTCCTGACCGCGTGTACGAAGTGCTGGGTTTGTGTTGAAAAACCTCCGCCTGCCCCAAAAGCACCCCGTTGCGGGAGCGCACGTGACAACAGACTCCATAAAATCACAAACAAACAAGCAAGTCTAACACTACAGCCAGTGTTTGATCATTTCATACATCTTAAGAGGTAACCACCACCGGAGTGGTGGCTCAGTTGGTAGAGCATCCGCCCCACACCCGGGAGGCAGGGGTTCAAATCCCGGCCAGGTCATGCCGAAGACCATATAAAAGTGGAACTTCCTGCCGTCCAGCTTGGTGCTCGGCAATAATGGAATGGAGGAGGGAAATTTGTGGCGGCGCCTTGCATGGCAGCGGCCCTCTGATTCTGCACTTGGGGTGTGTGTGATTAACACAGTAGATAGGTAAACACAACCTCGTTCTACTGTACATGATTGGTTGTACAGTTGAATGACAATAAAGGGTGATTTAATTTAATTTAAATTTAAAATCATTACTACATCTTGTCAATGAGCTTTAAAGCTGTGAATCTGTGGTCTGAACACGGACACCCCCCCTCCCCCCGCCCCCGGTAAATGAAAGCTGTGTGTCTGATGAGAAGGGTGTGTGTGTGTGTGTGTGTGTGTGTGTGTGTGTGTGTGAAGATGCGCATCAGATAGACAGACAGGTAGGAGTTAGGCATAGGAATACTGTCTGCATTTTTTTTTCTTCTGGAAAACAGAATAAGTTAATTAGTTTTTCCTTTCCGCTTGGTACAGAGTGGTTGGGGACTGTAGGGAGTTTTCAAATGAAGGTGCTACAAATAATTTCCACATCTGTACTCTTTAACATGCATTCAATGCAATTTAGCTGTTGTAATAGATAGTGTTAAAGTGTGTATTTGCTGCTGCACAACAGTTTTTCTGTATAGCAGAAGTTTCTGCTTAATTTACAAATCACTGTAATAGGAAATGTTTGACAATCCTGTGCTTTTCTTGTATTGTTATATAGAATATCACTGTAGTAAGCTGGAAAAACCATCTGCTTTAAAATCTGTAATTCTTCCACAACTTTTAGTGCAAAAAAACTCTCCACACATCGCAACTTCTATTGCAACTTTTAACAAAAGCTCCTGCGAATTCAGGCTTTTTGGCCCACAACAATCATAAAAACATCCCGCGAAATCCTGGAGGGACTGATAACCATCAAAATCAAAAGAAATAAACAAATGAAATACTGTATATCACTCTGTGTGTAATGAATCTGAGTTTCATTTTTTAATTGATTCACTGAAATAAAATCTAATTTTCAATGACACTGAAATGAATAATTTATTGAGATGCACCTATATATGACTCACACCTTGATGTAGGGTCACTATTTAACAAGATCAAGTACCACACTTCTTTTCCTATCCTGCTGAATGGCAGATTTTGCAGGCTGCTCAGCTTACTTTATCTTGCCCATTTGTCAGACATGCTATACTGATTTATTAAGGATATCGCTCTGGGATTAATAAAGTATACAAAAAAAAAAAATTATAACACTTTTCAGTAAGGATTGCTATGGATAGTTCATCTTGCCAAATAAGGAGCCCATATCTTATAATGCTTTTATAATTGCTTTTGTATAGTCATAAAGCATTTATAAACTAATAAAATAAACTACCTGCAAACCATTTGTAAATCCTTTGTAAGGGGACCTTGATTGGCCTTTACTGCATTCATCCAAAACTTTGCTCAGCCGGATAAGGAGCTCATGAATGTTAATAAGCAGGCAGAAAATGAAGTGTTTGAAAATGAGAGACACAGGAGCCATTTTTAATGAGGAGTAAAACAATGCAGGAATCATTTTTGCCATGTAAAACTAGATCTGTAGGCCTGTTTTCTCTACAGGAACTAGGAACCAATTTTACTAGTGTGTGTCTCCACTATAGAAACCTCCCCATAAGGAAACCTGAGGATTTCAGGAACTGGTTGGGGCTGAAATAAGGCCCTGGTCTAGGGTAGGTACTTTCATGGGGACTCAAAAACTGCTGGATGGGGTTTAGGGTTGACTTGATGCCTCACATTGTAAACAAAGCAGAAGCAAATGAGATGTGCCAAAAGTAACCAGAAAAGGATCATAGTGAAGACCTAATGCCTAAAAATTTGAAATTCAATGCTGCTGTGACTGTGGAGGGTTTGAAACATTATTTGACATACGAGCCATCCAACGCAGGAATCGGGAGGACACGAACATTACAACGAAGTGGCACGGTGCATAACACCAGCTGCTCCCCCTCTCCTTAGCGGGAATGCAAACTACAGGTGGGAATCGCGAGAGACCTCGCAATTCAATTCGGATCACGACACTTGGGTCACAATACGATCCTATCACGGTTCAGCAACAATCACAATATCGCAATCTTGAGTATCGCAATACCATATGGGGTGAGTTCAAAGGATTGATACAACGATCTGGATCGATCCACGTTTGACTGAGCCGATATCAATCCACAAAATCCGCTGCTTGATCTTTTAATATAATGCTTTTACGTCTGTGAATGTCTGCCGAGTCTGATCAGGTCGAAACCAGGTCAATGAGCCGGAACAGCGGCGAAGAACCAGAAACATCCGGAGCGCTAACAGAGCTAACAGCTAACAAGCCAACGGATATGCTAGTTCTTCTTCTGTGGAGTTAAAACGGTTCTCATCCGGCAAGAGTTCCCTGTGGCGCATGCGCACGTCTTTACTTCCATGTTCACATGAGCGGAGTTGATGTGTGTGTCTCTTAATTTATCAACAAAAGTCACCATAAAGACTGTCCTCAACAGTTTCCTACTATTTTTCATAAAGTGGGGATAAATGGTTTTGTACTACGTGCAGCGCTGTGTTGGACATAAAGTTGACGATTAATAAACACTTGAAACGGAAAGCGCAGAGAGACTGGCTGAAACTCATGAACAGAGAGGGAGACCTGGAGTTGCTGAGATTCTAAGTAAAATATCATTTGTTTGTTTTAACATTTGTGTCATAAATTAGTAATTCATCCAGCATGATGGTGTTTTCTTTTACAAACTATGGATACAGTGGTTAACTGTTGGTTAAGCGCTGTGAATAAATGCAGAATAAAGGTATATTTTATGAGATTAGGGACTTCTAGCACTTAAGCGAGATTTGAAGATGATAATAAATCACAATAAAATGAAAATGGCAGAATTAATAAAGGGTGCTGTATGAGCTATTTTTACTCAACACAACTAAACTAAAATGAATTTAAACCTTTTTTCAAAAATTGAAAGTTAATTTGTAGTTAAAATATAAACAACAAAAAATAAAAGAAACTAAATTATTAAACCCTACTGTGGTGTGGGGATTTAAAAATATGATTAATTTTACTGTGAAATCTATTCTCCTTTTCATCTCTCCTTCAGATCTGAAGACTGGGTTTCCACTCCAAGGTCCATCCAACATTGAGACCTTCTGAAGGGAAGAGGTTGTCGGTGGAGAAGCCATCCCTGCTTCATGTGGATTTCAGCACAGAAGAAGACCTCAAATTTTTCAGGGGTCTTAGTTTTCAAATTCAAGATTCAAGAAGATGCTGCCATAACTTTCTCCATACTCTAACATGCATTCGGTGCAATTTAGTTGATGTAATGACTAATTCTTTTATTTTCTTTTTTTAATGTAAGTTCTCAGCAAGAACACAATGCTAGTCATTTTTTGACAACTTTACTGAGCCTTTAACTCTACATAAATCACTGTTTAACAGGAAATTTTGGCAATCCTGTGCTTTTCTTGTGGTGTAACACGGAACAGCATCACTGTAAACTATGGAAAAAGCAGCAGCTACTTTACAATCTGTACTTCCTCACACAACTTTCAGTGCAAAAAACCTCTAAAAATATCAACTTTTTGGAAAAGCTCCCACAAATTCAGGCTTTTTGGGCCACAACAATCACAAAAACAGCCAACAAAATCCGGTTGGGACTGAAATACAATGAGACTATGTAGACATGCTTCATGCATTGAATTTGTTTCCCGACTCTGGGTTGTTAACTTGACACTACACACCCTTTGCACTAAAGAAAGCACTTGTGAGCACTTTGTGAAATCATAAGTTAAATAATAAAAAGCGCATTATTGTAACTGATTTTGGGTCAGTTTTTTGTGATAATTTATGCATTAAAGTTAGAGTATTCTTAGTACAATTTGCAGCATTAGGGCCCGGAAGATTTTTTCTCCTGGCAAGTAAAATGGCTATTAAAATGGTAATTTCCCAGATTGAATTGGGATCAGATCGAATCGGAATTGAATTGATTCAGAATCTCAAGAATCGGAATCGAATCGATTCCAATGTGTGCCCGCCCCCACCCCCTGCAGCGCTTCTTGCGGGTTATATATATCATGTCAAGGTTGTCCATCTTTGTTATAAAATCAAAAGAAAGGCCCAACATTTGAGTTAACTTCGAGCTAACTGCTTCCTAACTTTCAAAGCTGGCTGCAAATCTCACAAGACAACCAATGACTTCACTTGACTGGGTGCATGCTTTGCTCCATCTAGTGGACTGAAAACGCAATTGGTTGAATACCCAAGAGAGTATGCAATGTTGACATGAATATAGAGGGGGTGCACTGACGTCACACGGGTCACGTGTCTTTTGTTTACTGCACCATTTTGGACGGCAATGAACAGTCAAATCACCAACAGCAAACGTGAGTGCGTAAGTGTAATCAACGAGATAAATGGCTACACACAAATCAACACCATGGTCCAACGACGAGGTGCAGACATTTCTGTGCTTGGTAGCTGATTAAAGAAATCCAGAGGGAGCTGGACGAAGTGACCTGAAAAGAATTCACGGCCACGGCAGAGGCAGAGTGGCGCTGACCTGACCACGGCACCATCATTATTGAAAACAGTGATAGAGGATGGTGAGTGATGTGATATTATGCATCTTTGCCATTATTTATCCCAGTGGTGGAAAGCTCACTTTGAACAAACACCGTTGTCTCCTGTATGCAGACAATGAGCTAGCTAGTTAGCCATCAATGCTAACTCCGTGCTTTGCTTGTATTTTGTGCTTGTGTCGACAACATCTGATGAAATAAGCTAGTGTTAATCCTGGTTAAAAAGTAGTTTTTTACATGTTGCACTTTCGTGCTGTGCATGTACTTAAGTTGTGTGTGTATTTTCATTCTAGAGTCCCACCGCAGGCTGAAGATCTGCTGAACCAGGACCAGCAGCACATCCAGTTGCTTCTCAGCGAGGCAAGAGAGCATGAAATTGGAACAGGTCAAGTGGACTCCGGGGTCCAATCTGTACATGTACAAGTACATTTTCAATCCAGCGATTTACAAACTGATTCAGAGCTTTCTGAAGCCTCATTCAGAACATTATAGTCCCACATACCTATTCTGTGGATTTTCATCTGGGGGCAGCCAGTGGTGACGAGCAGCAGTGGTGGAGAAGAAGTCTTTTGAAAGCAGAAACAGAGCCAAAACCTTCTCTGGGTTAGCTTAGTTGTCATCTTACACACACACACACACACACACACACACATATATATATATATATATATATATATATATGGGCAGCACGGTGGCGGAGTGGTTAGCACTGCGGCAGTACAGTAACTCACCCTTGGCCGGGGGATCCTGGGTTCGATCCCAGCCCCCGACCAACAGTGATCTGTGCGGAGTTTGCATGTTCTCCCCATGTCTGCGTGGGTTTACTCCGGGATTTCTCCGGATACCTCCAACATGCCAAAAAACATGCAAGTTAGGTTAACTGGCATCAAACTGGGGATTCTAAATTGTCCTTAGTTACGACTGTGAGAGTGAATGGTTGTCTGTCTCTCTGTGTTGGCCCTGCGATGGACTGGCGATCTGTCCAGGGTGTACCCTGCCTCTCACCCAAAGATGCTGGGATAGGCTCCAGGCCTCCCGCGACCCGAAAAGGATTAAGCGGAAGAAGATGAATGTATATATACAGTGGGACAAAAAAGTATTTAGTCAGCCACCAATTGTGCAAGTTCTCCCACTTAAAAGATGAGAGAGGTCTCCAATTTTCATCATAGGTATACCTCAACTATGACAGACAAAATGAGAAAAAAAAATCCAGAAAATCACATTGTCTGATTTTTAAAGAATTTATTTGCAAATTATGGTGGAAAATAAGTATTTGGTCAATAACAAAAGTTCATCTCAATACTTTGTTATACAGTGATCCCTCACTTATCGCGGTTAATGGGTTCCAGAACCGACCGCGAAAAGTGAAAAACCGCGAAGTAGCGTCACCCCTAATGACGTCACCCATAAATAACACATACGTTCATTCTCTCACTCTCTCTCATATGATACGTGTGTGTGTGTGTGTGTAAGTGTACATACATACGTAGATGTAAATAAAGTGTACATAAATATGTTTTTAGAACTCTTATTTTTATAACAAGATACGTAACTCAAGATGAAGATGATTTACGTACTGCACAGGTTAATGAGAGCTTTACTGCTCCTCAGGTGACGCCTCATCGTCAGGTGCTAGACGCGCAGGATTGTCGAGGGCAGCTGCAGGAGGCGGCGTAGTGGCTCGACGGGAAGACTATTTCACACAAAAAGGGACAAGAGAACAGCGAAAAGTTCCACGCTGCGAGACTAGCGATAAAGAACAATGAATGCGGTCTTCCTTCGGTGGGTATGGGCGCTCTGCAGGGAGAGAAGCTGGGTAAAACGTCTCGGCCAATCAGCTTGCGAGGTAAAACATCTCGGCCAATCAGCTTGCGAGATTCCCGAGCAGTGAAGAGGTGGGCGGAGAGGAGTGGAGGTGGATTTTGAGTTGAGCGGCTCTCCGTGTTGATACCTGATATTCTAATGTAGTCTCCCTGCCTTCTGCTAGCGCCCGCCCATTTTTTCTCAATTTTGAATTTTTGATGAATATTTCTGAAAAATCTGCGATGCACTGAGGGCGCGAAAGGTGAAGCGCGAAGTAGCGAGGGATCACTGTATACCCTTTGTTGGCAATGACAGAGGTCAAACGTTTTCTGTAAGTCTTCACAAGGTTTTCACACACTGTTGCTGGTATTTTGGCCCATTCCTCCATGCAGATCTCCTCTAGAGCAGTGATGTTTTGGGGCTGTCGCTGGGCAACACGGACTTTCATCTCCCTCCAAAGACTTTCTATGGGGTTGAGATCTGGAGACTGGCTAGGCCACTCCAGGACCTTGAAATGCTTCTTATGAAGCCACTCCTTCGTTGCCCGGGCGGTGTGTTTGGGATCATTGTCATGCTGAAAGACCCAGCCACGTTTCATCTTCAATGCTCTTGCTGATGGAAGGAGGTTTTCACTCAAAATCTCACGATATGTGGCCCCATTCATTCTTTCCTTTACATGGATCAGTCATCCTGGTCCCTTTGCAGAAAAACAGCCCCAAAGCCTGATGTTTCCACCTCCATGCTTTACAGTAGGTATGGTGTTCTTTGGATGCAACTCAGCATTCTTTCTCCTCCAAACACGACAAGTTGAGTTTTTACCAAAAAGTTCTATTTTGGTTTCATCTGACCATATGACATTCTTCCAATCCTCTTCTGGATCATCCAAATGCTCTCTAGCAAACTTCAGACGGGCCTGGACATGTACTGGCTTAAGCAGGGGGACACGTCTGGCACTGCAGGATTTGAGTCCCTGGCGGCATAGTGTGTTACTGATGGTAGCCTTTGTTACTTTGGTCCCAGCTCTCTGCAGGTCATTCACTAGGTCTCCCTGTGTGGTTCTGGGATTTTTGCTCACCGTTCTCGTGATCATTTTGACCCCACGGGGTGAGATAAGTGGTCTTGTATGTCTTCCATTTTCTAATAATTGCTCCCACAGTTGATTTCTTCACACCAAGCTGCTTACCTATTGCAGATTCAGTCTTCCCAGCCTGGTGCAGGTCTACAATTTTGTTTCTGGTGTCCTCTGACAGCTCTTTGGTCTTGGCCATAGTGGAGTTTGGAGTCTGACTGTTTGAGGTTGTGGACAGGTGTCTTTTATACTGATAACGAGTTCAAACAGGTGCCATTAATACAGGTAATGAGTGGAGGACAGAGGAACCTCTGAAAGAAGAAGTTACAGGTCTGTGAGAGCCAGAAATCTTGCTTGTTTGTAGATGACCAAATACTTATTTTCCACCATAATTTGCAAATAAATTCTTTAAAAATCCTTCAATGTGATTTTCTGGATTATTTTTTTTTCTCATTTTGTCTCTCATAGTTGAGGTATACCCATGATGAAAATTGGAGACCTCTCTCATCTTTTAAGTGGGAGAACTTGCACAATTGGTGGCTGACTAAATACTTTTTTTTGCCCCACTGTATGTATATATACAGTACACACACACACACACAATATATATATTACACTTCTTGGTGACTGGGAAAAGTCTTTCCAACAGTTTTACACAAATTCTTGTTGTTCTTCACATTTACAAATCACTGGATTGAGAATGTACTTGTACAGATTGGATCCCGGGGTCCACTTGACCTGGATCCCATGAAAACACCTTGCAAAGGGCAGAGATGGCTCTGAATGCTGCCTTCAACCAAGCGTTCCTTGGTGTGCTGGGTCATCTTGCAAAGGCGATGAGTCAGCGCGTGTGACCCATTCTGAATTTTTTTACAGTTTCAAGTTTGAATTTTGCACATTCTAAATAACCTGGATTTTGCTGGTGATTGTAATAAACAATTTAGTGACTTACGTGTTTGCATCATGATTTTCTATTTGTCTGTTGAGACACCAGTGGGAAGAGTCAACAGTACAAACCAAACATTCATCAATGACGTTCAAAGTAATGGCTCATTTTTAAGAAAAAGTAACCAAAAACAATTATTTTATTTACTGAAGACTGTATTGTTGGATGTGCCAGTGCAGAAAACTGCACACTTTAGTGATAGTACCAGTATATGGAGGAATTCTGGGCCATTTCTCAACACAGGGTCCACGCTATTTCCCATCCAAAATGCCAGAAAAACAATGTGGCATGTGACCACTGATGTCATGTGCAACCCTCTATACATAAAAAAACCCGATCCATGCATTTAGGGATCGTGGATTGTCATTAGTGTCAAGTATTGTGATCCATCACTGAATCGATCTTTTGTCCCACCCCTAATGCAAACCCACCAGCTGGCCAACAGGAGATGGAATCCCTGCTGGAGTTGCTCTTGCTGTGTGCGTGCAGCTATGCTAGGAAAGAATTTAAAAGCTAATAGTACTGCAATTATGGAGCAGAACGGCTAGATCAACTACAGATCATGTGGCCACACAGTACATGCATCGGGGAGCACGATCACAGTGGAGGAGCATCGATCCATTCCTCTTCAGTCACTAAACAACTGTGGCTAGTTGGTCCCATACATTCTACTCTAGATTCATTCCGTGCATAATCATTTCTGTATCATTTCAACATATTTTAAACCTATTTTACTTTGCCGAACTACGCTGGTGCTGAAACTCATGTCACAAACAAAACCTTCAGAGTCGGACAGTTCCTAACCACACAATGGAGATACAACAGAGAAGCAGGCCAGATACAGCACCAGCCCTCACTGAAGTTCCTGTCCCCTAAAATTGGTTGCAGGTTCCTGTAGTGGAAACTGGGCTTACCGTGTCATTGAGGATGTAAAGACCTAAAATTAATCTCTGGAACTGGCATTAAATGGATCTTTAACTTGTATAGGTGAAGAAGACAGAATATTCGCACACCCATCCTGGGACCATACTGATGGAAACTTAAAAAAAAAATCACTGTTGACCTGAACATAATCATACTAATCCTAACACTGGACAGCAAACAACAGTGCAACAAAGGACAAATGGATAAGGATTACAGCTATAAAAACCAGGTTCTTCGGGTATCTTGATATGTTCTGGTTGTGTAATAATACACCGACTTGTTCCATGTGTGCTGTACCTCTCAGGAATCAATTAGGGATGCACGATAGTCGAATTTTTGCCGATAGCCGATATGCCGAGAGTTTAAAACTATTTTTTTTTTGCCGATACCAATATATGCATTTTCCCCCCCACCTATTTACATCTCCTTTGTCTTACAGTGATGATTAACTGGCATATAAAGACACATTCCCCAAGGAAAATAAGAACTACCACAACTTAATATGAAAATAAATATGCATTATGCATTTTCAGACAAATATATCAGGGAGGGAAGCCTTGTATCCCTTCATCATATTAGAATATACACAGTCCAGCGTGTCATCTCCTTATGTTATACTGGTCAAAACCAGGTCTGCTGCTTGTCAATGGCTGCTAGCACAGAGCCGAGTACTAAATTAGCATTAGCATCTGGACCACTGTTATCGTGGCAAGAGAAAATTGCTGTGTCAGACAGAAAGGTCTACATTTAACTGCAAGCAGCTCCAGGTCCGGTGAGCAGTACTTACCGCTGACTACAGAGTCTGTAAACAAGCCCTTTTTCACATATACAAATTCTGCTTCCACAGTTCTTACCAGATTTTTCCGACCTGCACTTCAGTGTAGTTAGCAGCACGCTAGCTCAACTGCAGAGTCTATGATCTTGGGGTTTAGTCAGCTCTGAATGATAATCGGGGTTATATATCCAGTTTTTGCTTATCAATCTTGTCTCCAAGGGACTGCATTTGCAACAAAAAGACTTGGCAGCATTGGTCCGTTTGGAGCCCTCTTAGCCAAGCAGCTTCGGTTTACGTTGCCGCCTCCATCTCCGGAGAGTGTAAATGCCGGTGCCGTAATGGGAACTTGGAATATTTTCCCAATTGTGCAGTAATTCCTCTCTGCTGTAGAAGTTGTTGGATATACTTCTACAGTGCTTAACCACAAAAACTAATAAAAAAATTACAATATGCGGCATTGTCTGAGGTAGTCCAGAGCTCTAACGTGACTATGAAGGGGGCAGCCACGTTAGCTGAGACATGCTCATCTGACGTAATGACGTCAGTCCTTCACGCCGAGCGAAAACAGTAATGTCACCAGCAGAGCGTCACTCAAAACTGTCTACTGTAATATTCTGTCAGCCATAAATATGAATTTTTGCCGATAGCTGATAGATAATTTTAAATGCTTTATTGGTTGATACAGATAGCATGCCGATGTATTGTGCATCCGTAGAATCAATTATTTTCTTTGCCCAGTGACATTACAGACTGTTTTTACAGTGTGAAGCTACAGTCTAATGGTGAACTTATTGAAGCCCCTTAACAATAACATGTTCAAGTGTGAAGAAAAATAAAAAGCAAAAGTTGTCTGATGCTACAACATGACCATTTCTGACTCACGAACTGGATGGAAAACATAGCATTTAAATGATGTCAGAAACCAAAAAAAGAAACATTTAACTGTTGTTTATTTGCTGGTTAACAGCAAATGTTGGCTCCAATTTTTTTGTATGTCCTTTAAAGCATCTTAATACTGGCTGAGCAGAATTACCCATCTCACTGGAGTTTAAACACAAGCCGTAATAGCTCAAACTGTGATCATGTAAGACAGCAGTGCAAAAAAAGAGTAGGATCTAAACTGACCTTGGGGTCAAAGTCACCCTCATCATCATCGTCATCACCATCTTCATCCTGTTCCTGAGAAGATTATTCAAGGAGACGAACCTTGTTAAGGCCAAAATATACAGACACCCAATATATTTCAGATTAAATGTAGGATTTGTCAGTGGAAGTGAAATTACTAACCTCTTCATCTCCCTCCTCCAACTCTTCCTCCTCTTCAAACTACAAAAATCAGAAGTAAAAAAACAAGTTTGGCTTATACTGGTTCATAAACCAGCCAATCCACAAACCTTGCACTTTGTGGTTTGGGTTTTCTGTGTTCATATCTTAATGTGTGTGCATCAGGAAAGACACTCACACTCTCATCATCTTCCAGGGCCTCTCCAGTGAAATACAACACTGCCCTGGGAACTATTCTTTCACGAAAGAAGTGACCAATCTCAAAGTCTGTGGCTAGGGTGAACTCAGAGTCTTCATCCTATGAAACACCAAGAATTGATTAAATAAATAGAACAAAAGCCAAATAATTTTATAATCATAATTAAATATCTTCCTCACCATTTCTCCATCTGGTGAAGCTGTAATATAAGGGCATAAAATAAATAACTTCAACACACTGTTTAAAAAGCAACTGCAAATGAAAAAAGTAACATGAACACCAAAAAGTGACAGGCAGAAGAAACTCCATAAAAGGTAATAGCTATGCTCATTAAATACCGGAGTGGTGGCCTAGTTGGTAGAGCATCTGCCCCACAACCGGGAGATGGTGGGTTCAAAACCCCGGCCGGGTCATACCAAATATATATAAAAATGGTACTTCCCGCCTTCTAGCTTGGTGCTCAGCATAATAGAACGGGGAAAGGAAACTTAACGCACAGAGCTACCAGAGGACTGACCCCCCCACTGTAGCTTTCACTACTTACAGTAGCTGTGTGGTCGAGGGCCAGAGAAAGGGAGACAGGCGCTGTCCCATACACCACATGGTGTCCCACATGCTGTGGAAGGGATTAACTAACTAACTATGCTTATCAATGACATCACAATTTCAGGCAATTAACCAGTTGAAGTGACAAGTCAATAGCCTACACTCCACTACAATTCCAGAAATAAAACAATCTTGTTATTTTTTTCTCTATTTTCACCAATACGTCTTCATAGAAAACAGTTGGGGTAAATTTACAGTGTTCTGAATAAACCTGGATATCATCTGGTTCTAAGGAAAAGAGACCCGATGAGACTGCCACGCTGGTAAATATACTTGAAAATATGGACAAAATTATTACCCATCAACATCATAATTCAGGTTCCAAGCAGCACAACTGCAGGAAGCCTATTGTTTTTGTTCTATTCTTATTTTTTTCCCTCTGAAAGTGCATGTGTAGCAAAAATCACAAGATGCAGAAACATGAAATTTTACAGTCAGGTCAGAAATTCTTCTCACTACTCAGACACAAAGGACACTGCACCTATAGGTAGTCCTATAATAATCAACTATTTAAAAACTTTATATATGAGAAGACATCTTGATAGAATTTTTGGTCTAATTTCTTTCTACTTGTAAATGTGCACTGGACCAAAACAACACCCTTGCTACAGACAAGAATTCACAACTTCACAATTAAAGAGTGTGTTAAAGCTTTCTATTTTTCAGACAAATTACTGAAATAATCTTGTGTGTGAACAGTGGCACTACAAAGGACAGCGGTGGCACATGGGTGAAGCAGTAGCCAAGATTCCCGTTAACTGGGCAGGCCGGGCTTGGCTCCCTGTAAAGGACTATGATCTGCGGGTTCAGCTGTTGCTTCTCAAACACCTGTGTCTGACCAGGTAGACCACGATCCTTCAGGGGGAGGCACACCCACCTGCCCGGTCAGTGGTAGATGAGAGTCCCTGCTTCTGCTTCACCCGTGTGGTACCACTGTCCTTTGCAGGACCGCGAGTCCCCCTTTCCCTGCAAGTATCTAAAAATTAAAAACTTAATAATAATAATACCGCCACGATTGTGGAGCGGAATGGCCAGATCAATTGCATGTGATATGCGGACACATATGCACGCTTTGACTAAATGCCAACCCTGACCAAACAGGACACAAAAACATCCAAATAACAAAATAAATAATTTTTATTTAAATATTTACAGACAAATGGGCAACACTGATGCAACAGTTGCAGCCAAATGGCTCATTCTGATGTATAATAATGTTGGGTGTGTTGCAATTATAATATTATTAAACTATAAAAGGACGCACTACAATGGGTCTCAAATATTTGTAAATGTGTCCTGTTATAGTATTCCATCCATCCATTTTCTTCCGCTTAATCCTTTTCGGGTCACGGGGGGGCTGGAGCCTATCCCAGCATCTTTGGGCGAGAGGCAGGGTACACCCTGGACAGATCGCCAGTCCATCGCAGGGCCAACACAGAGAGACAGACAACCATTCACTCTCACATCCATACCTAAGGACAATTTAGAATCCCCAGTTGATGCCAATTAACCTAACTTGCATGTTTTTTGCATGTGGGAGGAAACCGGAGAAATCCCAGAGTAAACCCATGCAGACACAGGGAGAACATGCAAACTCCACACAGATCACTGTTGGTCAGGGGCTGGGATCGAACCTGGGATTCCTTGGCCAAGGGTGATTTGCTGTGCTGCCACAGTGCTAACCACTCCACCGCTGTTATAGTGCTGCAAGAGTTTATTGACGATACACTATAAACTATACATATAAACTAAAAGCATTATAATGGTGACTGCACAACTCCCATTCCCCAAAGTGCAAGATACAACATTTATGAATATAAGTCATGAAAGATCAAACAACTATCCTGACAAACAAACAAGGGTTCTTAAACAGTCGCTAATATGGGGTGTCCCATTCATTTTCCAATAATTCTGTAATTAATATTCACGCAATCAAATAAAACAGTGCTGTTCAGTCCCTTTCACATTTGTCAAAGTCTAACATGTGTGACTGCCTACATATAGGCTACACCTCTGTATTCCACTTTCAAACACAGCCTACATTTGGGCCCGTAAAGCCTGATTGACCAACCTGTTTCAGACAGGAATACTTGCTTTCTATGGGAATGCACTAGTATTCATTAAATATAATGTTCATAATGATTTACAGTGCATTCTTCACATTAGGGATGGGCATAATTTACCGATTAACCGATAATTGATCATTAAGAATTTCACCGAGGAAGTTCATTTTCGTCGACAAACCGTTTTTTTTTTTTAAACAATCCGACGTTATTAGGCCTAGTGCACGGCCGTCCTCAAACAATGCAATGGCAAAATTTGGGCACCAGGGGGCAACATTACACCATCGCCGTACCCTGGCGTGCCTCAGTTGATACATGCGGGATCCGTAGGGCAATCGCCAAATCATGAAGCGGTTACGGCGAAGTGTTGCGTGGGACCATTTCAATTTAAAAAATGACCAGGTGTACTGCAATCACTGCAATGCAGCATACAAATATACCTCATCGACAGGGTCCATGGAACACCCTTATTACGCGAAGAAACCGCCAACAGTGGTTGCGCGCTGAGTAATGGCGGTCGTGAAGATTCTTTTTTTTTTTTTCAGAAACTTTATTGAGAAGGTCATGAAGATTCGGTGTACACACGTCGAGGGAAGCTGCAGGAGGCGGCGTAGTGGCTCGACGGGAAGACTATTTCGCACAAAATGGCACAAGAGAACAGCAAAAAGTTCTGCGCGGCTAGACTAAGTAACACGAGCGATAGAGCAATGAATGCGGTCTTCGTTTGTTGGGTGGCCGCTCGGCAGGGACAGAAGCTGGGTAAAACGTCTCGGCCAATCAGCTTGCGGGGTGAAACGTCTCGGCCAATCAGCTTGCGAGATTCCCGAGCCGAGCCAACATGAGAACAGAGAGAGGGCTCTCCGTGCTGATTCCTGATGTTCTAATGTAGTCTACCTGCCTTGTTACGTACCTAAAAATGTTAATGATTAACCGATTATTAATCATTAATTCTCCCGACGATCGGTGAAGAAAATTTCACCGAATGCCCATCCCTACTTCACATGCTTCACTTTTTCCACATTTTGTTATGTTACAGCCTTATTCCAAAATGGATTAATTTTTCCCTCAAAATTCTACACACAGTAACCCATACTGACAACGTGAAAAAAGTCTGAGAAATCACATGTACATAAGTATTCACAGCCTTTGTTCAATACTTTGCTGATGCACCTTTGGCAGCAATTACAGCCTCAAGTATTTTTGAATATGATGCCACAAGCTTGGCACATCTATCTTTGGGCAGTTTCACCAATTCCTCTTTGCAGCACCTCTCAAGCTCCATCAGGTTGGATGGGAAGTGTCGGTACACAGCCATTTTCAGATCTCTCCATAGATGTTCAATTGGATTCAAGTCTGGGCTCTGGGTGGGCCACTCAAGGACATTCACAGAGTTGCCCTGAAACCACTCCTTTGATATCTTGGCTGTGTGCTTAGGGTCGTTGTCCTGCTGAAAGATGAACTGTCGCCCTTGTCTGAGGTCAAAAGCGCTCTGGAGCAGATTTTCATCCAGGATGTCTCTGTACATTGCTGCATCCATCTTTCCCTCTATCCTGATTAGTCTTCCAGTTCCTGCCACTGAAAAATATCCCCACTGTGGCGGTTCGGTTAACCCCCACAACAGACTATGGACAGACAACTCGCTACTCCTGGTTTTTTCCGCTACACTACTGTGATAATGTTACCTTTCATGCACTGTGTTCATGCGTCCTGTCCTTACTGTGACCTAGAGACTCAGATCAATATGTAGATGTGCCTGTTAACCTTTGTTCTGCAGCTAGAGCAGAGTCTAGCAAATCTGCCTATTGTGATGTATGTCTCACAAATGCAAATATCTCATGCCTGTCCTGCAGTCCCTTTGATCAGACCAACCGTTGTGAATCTGCTTTGATGTATTGTTTGGGTTGGGTATAAATACTGCACAGGTTCTGTAACACTTTCTCTCACTCTCAATCTGACTTCAACCCTGCTGCAGGACACAGCTTGTGTCCCTCCTCTGAGAGCCGTGGGCTCGCTCTCGGCGCTCATGCACGGCGCCGGGAGCGGAGCTCGTGACGGTGGTATGATATAATAAAACTCTACTTAAAACCTCCAACAACGCCGCTTTATTTCATGCCGCCGCACCCACAGCATAATGCTGCCACCACCATGCTTCACTGTAGGGATAGTATTGCCCTGGTGATGAGCGGTGCCTGGTTTCCTCCAAACATCACGCCTGGCATTCACACCAAAGAGTCAATCATTGTCTCATCAGATCAGAGAATTTTGTTTCTCATGGTCCGAGAGTCCTTCAGGTGCATTTTGGCAAACTCCAGGCAGGCTGCCATGTGCCTTTTACTAAGGAGTGACTTCCATCTGGCCACTCTGCCATACAGGCCTGATTGGTGGATTGCTGCAGACATGGTTGTCCTTCTGGAAGGTTCTCCTCCCTCCACAGAGGAATGCCGGAACTCTGACAGAGTGACCATTGGGTTCTTGGTCACCTCCCTGACTAAGGCCCTTCTCCCCCGATTGCTCAGTTTAGACAGCTGGCCAGCTCTAGGAAGAGTCCTGGTGGTTCCAAATTTCTTCCATTTACGGATGACGGAGGCCACTGTGCTCACTGGGACCTTCCAAAGCAGCAGAAATTTTTTCTGTAACCTTCCCCAGATTTGTGCCTCGAGACAATCCTGTCTAGGAGGTCTACAGACAATTCCTTTGACTTCATGCTTGGTTTGTGCTCTGACATGCACTGTCAACTGTAGGACCTTATACTGTATAACAGGTGTGTGCCTTTCCAAATTATGTCCAATCAGCTGAATTTACCACAGGTGGACTCCAATTAAGCTGTAGAAACATCTCAAGGATAATCAGTGGAAACAGGACGCACCTGAGCTCAATTGTGAGCTTCATGGCAAAGGCTGTGAATACTTATGTACATGCGATTTCTTTAGTTTCTTATTTTTAATAAATTTGCAAAAATCTACAACTTTTTTTCACATTGTCATTATGGGGTATTGTGTGTAGAATTTTGAGAAAAAAAATGAATTTAATCCACTTTGGAAAAAGGCTGTAACATAACAAAATGTGGAAAAAGTGAAGCGCTGTGAATACTTTCCAGATGCACCGTATGAGTTTGTCAATGAAAAGTTTCTATGGAACGTCTCAAATTACAACATGATTCCAAATTTGTGAACTAAAGAAACCCATGCCATATTCAGGTGCATTTCTCTTAATTTTCGCTCATTTGACAAAAATACTGCCATATAGTAGATATCTAACCTTTCAAAAAATATGATTAAACTTATGATTAATTTTTAAATTCAACAGAATGCACGGCTGTTTAGTCACAACCCATTTCATCACATGAGATGTGAGTGAGGTTTTATTTATAAATTGATATCCTTGCCAAGAAGCTGTACACCTGAACAGACTTGAAAAGCGATATTTATACTCCGTCACCTAACAAGATATTGACTGAACAAGTAAAACATAAATTAGTTTAGCCAATGAGTGATCAGATCAACTTCTCAAAGTCAGAATAAGTCCAGGCATGTCTAATAGGCATGCCGTCTACACAAGTAGAACAATACAGTCACTGAATTAAGGTGTATCCTCCTTAAGGTTCCTTTGAAGGAGAATTATTCATTTCAACTATCTGACTTATCCAACTGTCAGTACATTAGTACATTATTCTCATCCCTATTTTTTGATATGCAGTAGTGCAAGTATGTCTACACAATGAGGCTTTAATTTACCCTTTTAATAAATTGAATTGCTCATCTTGAAGTTTTTTTAAGAGAAACATCGACACTTGCTCCACTATTTTTCATTGCTTTTATAGTGAAGCATCTGTGGTTTCTTCAAGTCTTATTTAAGTCATACTGTTCCCATCTACACACAGCATCCACACGAAAGAGCTTGGCGCCACCTGCTGTGCAGCTCAGCTCTATGGGTCACGATCAGTTTATCACACTAATACGTTGCAACAAATGTGTTAACCCTAACAGAGGTTAAATCTGTCCCTCACACAACTTTAATCAATTCAAGATTCCTTTACCTATTTTTTGTGCTTCAGGTAACAAAGCAAAACTTTGAATTTTAATGAGTGAATCCACTGGATTATGGGTGTGTTTTTACCTTTGACAGGGTTAAAGAAGTTGAAGAAAGAGTCATTGGGGACCTGTTTGGTAATAGTGCGGACAGTGCCGCGGCCTTTATGCTTCTGCTTCTTCTTAATAGTTTTCACAGTCACATCCTTCCCCTTATGCCAATCTATCTGACATCTAGGGTGAAAAAACAAAGAACTGAGTCAAACAGCAACAGAGCATAGGAGCCCAATATGTGGGATGCATAGTCGAGAAAGATTAATACAGAAAAGGTGAACAACCCACACCACAAGCCATTTTTAGTTAAAACTCAACACCAAAATGATGAGCACAGAAAGGCATATTTGTGCTTTAGGCTCTCACCCTTCGCAGTCAATGATTTCTGGCCCTTCAAATGAGAAAGGATCTGAGGCATCAGGCTCCGATTTCATCTTGTAGACTTTATTGAGAACTGCATTGTTGAAGTAACCGTTGGGCTCAAAGTGGAACTCTAATGTGAAACTCTGTGAGGCAAACAAAAAATAATTACAATTTTACATGTATTCCATTAAGGAAATTGACAAGATAATGAGAAATTATTTTCCCATGCAGACACTAACCATCGGCTCTCCTGGCTCAGAAAACTTGACTTGAATATCTTTCAGGTGCTTTAAGATGGGCTCATCGTGTTCCTGAGAGGGGGAGGTCAACAGAAGAGTCATAAGATCGGGACACAAAAATGGCACAAGAACAAATAAAGAAAAAAAAAATTAAACATACCTGTAGCATGTCACTGAGCATATCCACACTCTTAAATATGGTGAGCCAGAATTCAGGGATCCCCTTTGGGTCTTCCTCTGGCTTGGCTTCCTCTTTCTTTGCATCCTCAATAACTGCTTTTTCCTTTACCCCTTCCTACAGGTAATGACCAAAATAATTCTTAACAGTCATCATTTACCAAATATCAAAACAAAAAAAGTATCCAAATAAAGAGGCATGCACAATTTGAAAAGACTACTTATAGTCACACAAAACAGCTATCAGTGCAATTCATTTTTACCTCACATTCCACATAAGACGTTTGTACAGAAGTCAAATTTTCACTTACAGCTAGCTCCTCCTCTTCCTCTCTGTCACTGTGCCACTCACACTCCTCGTCTGTGGGTTCCACTGCTCCTGTGACTACATCTCGTCTCTGTGGCAAACAAATCATGGTCAAGTTAACTATTGGGTAAACACTGTGAAATCATTAGTTCAATAAGGCTGAAGTATGTTCAGCTAGCACACCAACATTAACACGATTAAGAGAGAGAGTGACACAAACACATGACTTCCACATGGGACAGGTGCAGCTTCATTACAGCTGCCACTCTCCAGTGTGTTAAGAATGGCAGAGTTCTTGTCACTGTCTCTGGAAATAGCCTTGACTGACAAAGGACAGTCGACTACTCGTTGTGGCAGTTTTTCATTTAGCAGCTAGGATGGACTCTCAGTGACCTGTGGCTACACCACTGAGACATAGTTGTACATCCATTAGTGCTGAACATCATAGCTGATTGTTAAATATTTAACATCTTAACAAATTAGAAACTTTATTTTTAGAGGCCTTTTCTCCAGGAATGTACTCTGGTTGCATGAGCACAGAATGTGCAGAAGAAAATTGGTTTCATAACATAATCGAGTTTAATAATGAAAAGGGCAGGATCTTTTCTAAAAACAGTTTCTTTACCTTGTCAAAAAGTGGTTGATAAAGAGCAGCATACTTCCTCTCTAGCTCATGGACCTCCTTGTAGAAATTGGCTTCTATGTTAGCACACTGTACTTGTAGCCTTTTCAAGGCATGCACTCGCCTCTTTACAGCTTTGGGGAGGATGCTAAAGAGAAGACAAACAATGAAAATTAATCTGAATCTTAAAAAAATAGCAGCTAAATTGAAATTATATTGCATACAGCTGGTAACTACACCAAGTTACACGGTTACAAATAACATATCCATAACCAAGAGCTAATTGAGCAAAACTTCTCAATATGAAAGCTTGGTCTTAATGTCTGAATGTTACTGTGCATAAAGAACTTCACTTTGTTAAATGTGATGACAAACTTACTTAAAAAAAAAGCTGACTGTTGCTCCTTGGTATAAAGTCATACAATACATAGTCAGAAAGCCTGCTTTTGCATACATGTACTTGTGCTTCTCAAACAAATGCAATGTATTCTGTGTCAAACACTAATCCATGTGGAGCTGTTCACCCTTGTTGCATGCGTGGCACATCAGTGCCAAAATCACAACCACTTTAAGAGGACACAACAGCAAGACACAGCTTCGCTGAGTCTCCGTTTCAACTTGTGTTGAAAGTGCGGATTGAAAACTCTCTCCCAGTTTTTAAATTGTGTTAAAACCAGACTTATGATAAATAATTTACACCATGCTTTTTCCTGAATATTTTCATCACGTTTGGTGCAGGAAGAAATAGTAAAAATGGGCTATTCTAAGGACAATGCTGTTGAAAGTAGGGATTCGAAACTCTCTCCCAGTTTTTCATTGATGTTGATAGACCATTTAAAACTAGAGA
Source organism: Pholidichthys leucotaenia (assembly GCA_020510985.1). Classification (NCBI taxonomy): domain Eukaryota; kingdom Metazoa; phylum Chordata; class Actinopteri; order Cichliformes; family Pholidichthyidae; genus Pholidichthys; species Pholidichthys leucotaenia. The sequence goes on along the minus strand of CM035840.1, from coordinate 138,386,451 downwards.
TATGGTAGTTTTAATTTCATAGTACAAAAATATTTATCTCTGCATAAAAGTGGGATGCAGCCGTTACATTTCTTTTAATACATGTCATTTTTTTGTCATTTTACAAAACGGAAAAAAAGTGGTTGAATATACTCTACATGATTTTAATTCTCTACATGATGAATATACCAGAGGTGAGGGTGGCAAGCAAAAATAACAGGAAGAGGAGCCTCAGATGTGCACACAACTACTCGGAGGTAGGAAGGGACGGTGTGGCGCGCCCACCAGATCTGAGAGAGGAAGAGTTGTTTGCTAAATCTGTATGTGCATTTTTGAAATTTACAATATATATATAAGTTATACAAATTGTTCATTAAACATCTGGTTTTCAAAGTAAAAAAATCCAACTTTTTCCTACTCAGATTTGATGTTTTTTGTGATTTTAGGTCCAGTGTGTTAGCACAGTATGACGAAATGAAAAAATGACTAAATTCACACTTAGGTATGAATGTGAGAGTGAACAGTTGTCTGTCTCTCTGTGTTGGCCCTGCGACGGACTGGCGATCTGTCCAGGGTGTACCCTGCCTCCCGCCCAAAGATGCTGGGATAGGCTCCAGCCCCCCCCCCCCACGACCCGAAAAGGATTAAGCGGAAGAAGATGGATGAACACGTGAGGTTATGCCAAAAAAAAAAAAAAAAAAAAAATCACACCAAACAAGGCAAGGTGAACAGTTTTTAATGTAAAATATAAAGGTAAAATTAGTAGTAGTCAAAAACAGCCAAAATAGGCTCAAGTGCTCTAAAAGTTGTTTCCAACCACTGGGCCCCGGACCGGTACCAGCCCGTGGACCACTTGGTACTGAGCTGCACAAAAAACAAAAAAATAAATTAGAAAAATTCCACTTTACTGACTATCAGAGTCTCCCAGGTGCTTTATTTTGAAAAATTACCAGATATTCTCCCTCTTCCTGTACCTGACTGCTTTCTTTTCCAGTCCATCTGTATGTCTTGACACACACTTGTCTCAGTGATTGGCAGTGATGCTCGAATATTAAACCCAAAATCTATCTAGCTAAAATGAGGAAAAACAGTCATCTTTACAGTGTTTCTCTGGAAAAGAGAAAAGGCCAAATAATGACACAGCAGATGGGACCGTGTCATTGTAGGGAAACAAGCTCTGGGCTCCCACTTATTCTACATTAAGTGAATTTTTTTTTTCCAGTCCACAACTTTATTTTTTGTTCCCACAGGCAAAAATGTTTGGACTGAGTTAAAGCATGTCATTATGATGAAAGCTGTAATGTTGTAAAGTTAGTGTGAACCAGAGATTGCGCTAACTAAAAACTGTCCTTCCTTGACAGATTTTTTTCCAACAGTGACAGAAAAAATTGGAAAGCTGTAATTTTGATAGATTACACTGAGGGTGATCTAATTAAAATGACAGGTAATAATTGATTATGACAGAGTTTTTAAGTTGTCTACCGCAACCTCTGGTGTGAACACACACACATACACACATGGAGTTTTGACGTTACATTGTTTCTCATGCATCAATAAACTATTAATTATGCCAGGATTCAAGAAGAAATTAACCCTGACTGAAAATGTGGTAAAAATTTGATTTATGACCCAAGTCATGAATTTGGAGAATCATTACACCCCTACTGATAATAATTTCATGTATATACATTTCAAACATACAGCAGGGAAAATAAGTATTGAACACAGTGTTTCCTCTGGCTAAAAGACCTTGGCACAGTGGCAACATATTTTTCGGGGGGGGGGGGGGGACATACCGGAATATGTTAATTTTATACTATTTATTTCTTTTTAAAATTTTACACAGTAACATTGCATATGGAACTTGCCATTTGAAGTATTGTACAACCGAGGCTTGAATATTGGGCCAGTTGGGGTCCCACCCAGACATCCTGTGTTTAGAGTTTTTAGTGGTGTTATCCTTCTCTCCTTCCTCTGCCTGAACACTTTCCTCTCCTTGGCTCCTCTCTGTCTCATCTTGCTCTCTCTGAGCTCTGTCTAATTCAGGTTCTCTCTCTGTCTATGGTCGTATACAAACAGGTTAGAAAATATCAAGTGTCATGTTTTGTCCTGCAGGATTTTTTTGTCATGGTTTACATAAATGACAAAAATATGTGTATTTTTATTCTAGTGTTTCTTTTGTTTCCCCATTGAGAGAGTAAGGAAGGGAAAGAAATATTCATGATAGTAATGTACTCAAGCATACTTAAATTATATGATCAGGTGGGTATAGTAACCAGAAATTCTACTCAAGTAAAAGCAGTGCTTTGAAATTAATACTTAAAAGTAGACAACCACAAATTTCTAATTGAGTTAAGGGTACAAAGAGCACTACTTAAAAACTTGAGTAATGACTTCAGTCTTGAAGGTTTGAGGTTTTTCTCAAAAATTTATAACAATTTTTTTTATAGTTTCCTACTTTTCTCTGTAAATTTATCTAAAGTTGAAACCATGTTCCTCAAATTTGTAATTTCCTCTTGTAAAATTGACTTTTCTTGTACATTTGAAACTTTATTATAAATTTGTGGATTATTTTATGACTAATTTTTGTCTGTTTTTTAAAATAAAATTACTGGGTTTTTTTTTTTTTTAGATAAATTTGAAACAGACTGTAGTATTTTTTTTTTTTTTTTACTTTTTCCTTGTAACAATTTTCATTTTTGACCATAATTACAAAGAAAAAAATTAATAAAATTGTATTTAATGAAATAAATTAACTTAAATGACCAAGGATGCTGTTATTTCTTTATATTTGTAGTTTTTTTTTCAGAAATCTCCTCACCACCCAGACAGCAGGAAAACCCTCCCTTATTTTGAAATCAGATGTTGGCACGTTTAGTTTGTCTGAAGGCTGCTGACAGATTAAAGTCATTGACTTCGTGAATTTCGGTCATCTTAACCTGTCAGGTACATAATAGGGAACTGTAGCGGACTCTAAAGACATAATTCATCACAATATGTGTTCATGTACAAAATGATCTGTTTAGGCAGTTATAGTTGTGTTCTCAGGCTTTCTCATCAGGCACCTCGCTAGGCAGCCATTGAAGGACCTCAGTTTAGAGCTAGTGTTTTCAGCTGTTGTTTTTTGTCACTGCTGCTGGAGAATAAAAATTGCACGCCTACTCGTGCGAGAAAAGAGAGAAATTGCCAGTCTCTTAATTCCTTCAATTCCTACAGAACATAACTTAATATTGTAATGGCTGGTAAAATATATCCTCAGCAATTCATCAGTCCTCCGCCTTTCCCGTCATATGAAGCTGCATATGAATTCTAACCACGTCTCTTAGCTATGTGACTCTTCCATTATTGCTTCCATTAACAGCGGGTTAAAACCATGATAAACGCCTCCAGTGCATACATACCTCTTCTGATTTTTTTCTGTGTTTAAAGTACTTTAACAAACTCATGTTTCTGTCGACAGTCACGCTTAGTGAGACAGTGCCTGCTGACTGAGTCAAGAACTTGTGTGGGCGGGGCGCTTCTAAACTCCGTGTTGCTGATGGCCACGCACGTTGTTCCGTGTGCGCGCTTGCGGAAAGTCATTGCTTCATATATTTTTCTTAATAAAATCATATTGCCTTGGGGTGGCGGTACAATTTCTGGCGAGGCGGCCCGCCACGGAGAAATGTTACCAGAGGAAACCCTGGAACACATCAATATTTTTCTCGTTATGGGGGCGGCTGTGGTGCAGGTGTAACATAGCCGATTACTGATCGGAGGGTCAGAGGTTCAGTTCCCGCTCTGTCTGCAGTCTGCATGTTGAAGTGTCCTTAGCAAGACACTGAACCCCCAGTTGCTCCTGGTGGGTCAGGCCAGTGCCTGTGTATGGCAGCTCCACCACCATCAGTGTGTGAATGTGTGCGTGAATGGGTGGACAGGAAGATCTGTAAAGCGCTTTGGTCATCAAGAGATGAGTAAAAAGCGCTATAGAAGTGAATGCCATTTACCATTAAACATATTTCTGATGGAGCCATTAACCTGAGATTTTCACCAGATATCAGTAGCAACCCAAGTAATCCATACATACAAATAAGTCAAGGCAACTGTGTTCACAGAACAAGTTATATTGAATAAAGTGGAATGACACACGGAATACGTATTGCACACATGAAGAAAAAGAGGTGCAAAAAGGCATAGAAAGCCAAGAAACCAGCTGAAATCCATCAGAATATAGCAGGCCATCCCATCCCCCATCAGTGCAAATTAATTTCAGCTGGTTAAGTCCTGACTGTCAGTCTTTAAAAAGGTCTGTGAATATCAGATTGTCACACCACAAAGAACTCATGATGGGTAGAAGCAAAGAGCTCTCTCTAGACCTTCACAACCTTATTGTTGCAAAACATAATAGTGGCATTGGTTACAACTGCATTTCTAAACTACTGAATGTTCCAGTGAGCACTGTTGGAGCCATCATTTGGAAGTGGATAGAACATCATTTTAGCATAAACCAGCCACGACCAGGAGCTTCTCGCAAGATTTCTGACAGAGGAATCAAAAGAATTATCAGAAGAGTTATCTAAGAGCCAAAGACCACTCGTGAAGAGCTCCAGAAAGACCTGGCGTTAGCAGGTACTGCTGATTCAAAGAAAACAATAAGTAATGCACTCAACTGACATGGGCTCCATGCCCACTCACCTCGCAAGGCCCCATTGCTGAAGAAAAAGCACAATGAAGCTCATTTCAAGTTTGCTGCACAACATTTGGGCAAACCAGTAAACTACTGGGAGAATATAGTCTGGTCAAATGAGACCAAAATTGAACTTTCTGGATGCCACAACACACAGCATGTTTGGAGGAGAAGTGGTACTGCGCATCCCCTCATGGTGTGGGAGTGTTTTTCAGCACATGGTACAGGCAGACGTCATATAATAATTATATGACGTCTGTTTCCTTCAATTATTGAAGGAAAGATGAATGGACAAATGTACAGAGACATCCTTGATAAGAATCTTGTTGCCATCTGCCAAGATGCTGAAGATGAAATGAGAGTGGACATTTCAGCAAGAGAATGAGCCCAAACACAGTGACAAGGAACCTCTCAACTGGCTCCAGAGAAGGAAAATAAAGCTGCTAGAATGGCCCAGTCAGTCATCTGACCTGAATCCAATTGAAAATCTCTAACAAACTGAAGATCAGTTTAAACTGATCTTCAGGTTTTTCTACTAAATATTAAATGGTACCCTCCCCAACTTCAGGTTCTCATGAGGCATATACAGTCAGCTTATATACTCAGCCACAGACAATGCATGCATGGCATATTACCATCACAGTACAGCATGAATGCATGGGACATTTACATGACAGTCACACATATCAATAGCAGGATTACTGGCCCCGGAATTCCTGAGCCTGAAGCTGGGGAGGGTACCACAGTTGTGAAAAACATCTTGTGCGGTACCTGTACCAAAGATTCCCACCCCAAAGATCTGAACAGCTACAGACCAGTGGCCCTGACGTTCCACATGATGAAGACCCCGGAGAGACTGCTCCTTGCTCACCTCCGCCCCCTGGTGGGACCAGCGATGGATCCACTCCAGTTCGCCTACTAGCATGGCATTGGGGTGGAGGATGCGGTAATCTTCCTCCTTCACCGTTCTCGGTCCCACCTGGAGAAGCCCGGGAATGCGGTGAGGATCATGTTCTTTGACTTCTCCAGTGCTTTCAACACCATCCAACCGATGATCCTGAAGGACAAGCTGCTGTGCGCAGGGGTGGACCAGCACCTGTCATCATGGATCCTGGACTACCTCACTAACCGGCCACAGTTTGTGAGAACCCGGGACTGTGTGTCCGACACGATCATCGGTAGCACGGGGGCCCCCCAGGGAACGGTTCTGGCTCCCTTCCTGTTCACCCTTTATACTGCGGACTTCTCACACAACACACTGCCATCTACAGAAGTTCTCTGACGACTCTGCGATCGTTGGCCTCATCTCCAACGGAGATGAAGCTGAGTACAGAGGACTTATCCAGGACTTTGTGGACTGGTGCCATCGGAACTGCCTCCAGATCAACGCGAAGAAAACTAAGCCTCTTTTCCACTAGCCCAGCACACCTCGGTACGGCTCGATTCACTTCAGTACGGCTCGGAATGCTTCTGTCTCCATTAGCACGGTGTTGGGCATGGGTGTTGTGCTAGGGTGGATGGGTTTATAACAGCGAGGCGGCTCCACACTCCCGTGACGTAATGCACGCGACCCAAGCAAAACATTTTTTTTTCCAAAACTTTATTGAGAAGACCCAAGCAAAACACAACACATAGCTGTACAAGGCCACTCCTCGGTCTGTGGCTTTTTTCACCGTAAACGCCAAAAAGGACTGCCAGACAAGGGTACAGGCAGCGAGATGAAAACACTCTGGAATATTTCTGCAGCTTCTGGGAGAGCCAAAGGCGTGAGGATACAAACTAGGTTGTATATGACGGTAAGCTAATGGTTGCTAATGCTAGTTTGCTATAAGTACGTCGTGCTACACTTTAATGTCTGCAAGTTATCGCTGTTAGGTACTAAAATATGTACGCTGTGTGTGTTTCAGATGGCTCTGTTGTGGGGAAATTACTGCTTCATTCGCTCTGGGCGTGCCTGTCACGGATGTGATCAGCCTGTCACTGATGTCAACACAGCTTCACAAACGATCAGTGGTTATAGAGCTTAAGAATGTCTGTAGAAACGTTTTATTTCCTGTACAACAAATTGCTCTGATCTGCTTGAAAATCATGGAGAGACTGTTGAGACATCATGGACTTACCTGCTTCTGCAGCAGATTCTGAGATGGTATCATAGAAAAAAACGATCAGCTGACACAACTTGATCGCCAGGTTAATATTAGCCACAAAATATACAGTATATTCAAAAAGTAAACTTTACTGAGTTATGTATAATAAGATATATTTGACAGTTATCGTGCATTTTAGGCCAAAACAAACTTGATCTAGGATTAAAAGCAATTAAAGGCGACGGACATTGACATTTTTTTATTGAACCAATCAACTGATTGTATGAAAATATTCCATTCTTCCCATTCCCCTGATTTAATATGTGTCACCATCCTACATAAATGAAATTATTTAGTCATAGTCCATCTTTCACTCAGTGATGCTGCAGTACCGCCATCTGCCGATAGGTGCGTGCAGCCTTAACGTCAATTCGGTATGAAAAAAAATTGCAGAACGAGAGCAAAGTGATTCGGACAGCGATTATTTTCTAGAGTTTGACGACCTCAATATAAATGATTACAAATGATTACATTGACAATGAAGACGTTTTGGGTGGTGTGTGGGCTGTCAGCCTTATTTGTTCGAGGGAGAGGAGGAAGACGCAACACGGACGGGAAAAGAACACGTTTACGATCGGCTGTAAGATATTTCTAGGTAAAAGATGCTTACAAATATTTTTCTTTGGCGACATGCATGGTCACACACTTAATTTTAAAAATAAAACTACCCATTGGTCACTCGCTGCATCTTCTCAGCCGCTGATTAGCACCTGCTGGTCTGTGCGCAGCTGGAGCTGATGAGACAGATGAAGCGGCCGTCATCGTCCACACGAGTGAGTTTATAAACAATATTTATTCATTTGATTTAATTTCCCAGATGAATTATGAAGAAACCATTCAATAATCAATGCAAACGGAATAATCAATGCCAACCCCATATTTTTCAGGCGATACAGATTCATAGTGTTGGGGATTTTTTTGGAGAAGAAGTGAGGGTTATGTTGCCTGCCTGTGCGGTGAGCCTCATCAGAGAAACATTCCCATCTCATCACTACAAGGGATTTTGCCTACCAAGATTAGATTTGTGAACAATGTTATTTAAATAAAGTTTTGTAAAATCATATATTGAGTTATTATTAGTATATTGAGTTTATGAAATATAAATTGATCAAACAGGCACAACCACCTCCCTATACAGCACTGAATATTTCATATTTGATGAGTATGAACACCCTAATATGCTAATATTTGATAACTAACTAACTAACTAACCTGCACTTATATAGCGCTTTTCTAGTCAGTTCAGTCTAGTTTTCTAGTCTAGATAAGTTGGTAAGGCAATGCAAACCATGGCTTGGAATTCATTTAAGATGTTTAGTAAACATTTGCAGTGAATATTAAAAATAAAAAAACGTACCCTGTTTACTTCTGCTGTTCTGACAGTTGATCGCCACTAGCACTGACCCCGTTCTCAGAGTCACACTTGGAAATCGAGGCATATATAGTTGGAATAGCCGTTTTCTTTATCAGAAATCTTTTGGCAAATTTCATTTCAAATTGACATAATGTCTGGCCCAGGAAACACGCACGCAGGCTCAGGATAGATTTAACAGCTTTATTCAACAAGCAGGTGTGTGTGAATGGATTTATGGGGATGTGCTGACGAGGGGCAGGTGTGCGCGCAGCTGAATCCGCTGAGGAGCAGCGAGTCGTGACACAAATTGCATCTTATTCTTGAAATCGCTGTCAACGAAATCTCTACTGCACATTTTTGGTGTTTTACCGACATAAGTCCATTTTTTTTTGCATTTTCTGAACGAATTTCACCCATGCCGTTCTGATTTTCACAGGGACGGGACATTCAAAAACACTCACAGCATGCTCCTCTGGTATAACGTCGCACCTGTACACAACACAATGACAAACCATAATTAATTCGATTCCTGAAATCCTAATGTTAATAAATAATCTATTTGTAATCCAAAAGTATTCCGAGAAATATCCGTAATCGCCGATTTTAAAACGTAAACATCAAATAAAAAAAAGCAATGTCCGCCGACTGTGTGCCACACCGAAATGACGTCACACAGTCAGTGGCCATTTTAGCCGCTGTTCTTGGCTGGGTCAGACAGCTCTCCACAACAGCGTACTTCAAGAGCGCATTGTCACCTTATGCGACATACGTTGACACCAAAACATGTGGGGTTCCAATTAGCTCGTCTCAGACAACAATTTGAGATATGATTTAGCGATTTTGAGTTTTCGTCTGTCCGTCACCTTTAAAATAATGCAGTCACAAGTTTACATGGAAACATGTACTGTAGAAATATATATTCTCTGCATCAACAATGTACTAGATATGCATTCATGTTGTATTGCACTGGGATTTGCACTGACAATAAACCTATGAAGTTTTTGCAGATGTCTCTTTTTTTATATGTGAAGGTTACCACCATGTGGCATAAATACTGAAAGATTGGAAAAGCTAAGAATAATCCAGCAGTTTGAGAAATCACTTTTGGTTTGGTGTAAGTTTGTCAACAGAATTATGAACCATAAAGCAGTTTGTGTTAAAATGTTAAATCCAATTAAACCTAACCCGGGGGCTTCCAATCATGTGTCATGGGGGGCCAAGACCCTGCAGGTTCTCTCTTCTACCCAGTCTCTTCAGCAGGTGTTGTCACTGAGTCAGTGGAAGAAGTTCAGTGGAATCTGCTGTTGAAGACACTGGTTGGAGGTAAAGCCTGCAGGGTCTTGGCCCTCCATGGCACATGATTAGACACCCCCCCCCCCCGCCGCCCAAACCCATTATGATGAAGAGCAGATGCTAATATGACCCAGAATTCCTCCATATACTGTTACTGTCACTATTGAGAAACGTGTTATATGTCAATTTAATCCTATCCAACTTTTACTTTCAAAAAGCACACATTATTAGAAATATGTTATATTTCAATTTAATACTATCCCACTTGTACTTACAAAAAAGTGTGAATATTCATAAAAAGCACACACATGAAAAAGGTAGCACCACAAGCAGTGGTTCATAACGGTTTTGGGCAACAGCAACACAATTGTGTATCCTTTGCCAATCTGTCTGCTGTTACTTAATGTTTAACAGTTAAGGAACGGATGATTATATGCTCCAAAACCTGAGAAACTCTCTGATAAAAAAGCTGCAACAACAAAAGTCACTTTTGGTTTGAATTAACTGCCAAATGACCTAGAAATAATGAGCTGAAACTTGTTTTTATTTGTATTAAATAATGAGACAGTGGCACACTGGCCAACACCAAATTGTATTATTTTTTACATCCTAGGGCATTTTGGATGTACTGAATAAAAAAAATTCATGTTTTTCACCTTCAGGTCAACGTTTGGAACAACAGTATTAGTATTTTCTGTTTTGATGATGCTACACTCCTTCTAAAGTATTGTAATTCTCTGAATTTGGAATGCCGATAGAACATTCAATTTACATATACTTACTTTTTTACCTACTTTGACTTGTAAGCTTGATCAGTCTCTCCTGCTGCATTTTAAAGTCCAACTGTGCAACTTCTTATAAGTTAACATAAAAAATGTACCCAAAGTTTAGAACAGGATCATGTGGGGCTAATTTTTTATGATATTTCAATAAAAAGAACAGAAAGCTTACAAAAACATTTGTTTTTTGGTCTAGTTAAAAATTACATTACCTTTACAATGGTTGACCCCTGACAGGATGATCAGCATCATTTTGATCAGACTAGGCAATGGAATTTCTATGTAATTATACTGTTTTATAATTCAGTGTTATAACAGACAAACCACACTTTCCAAAACAATTCCATTTTATTATATACAAAATATTAAAATTTAAAAAAAAACTTTGCAACACAACATGAAGGTTAATCGACATTTTATACACGCCGACCACTGAGTGCCTCTACCAGCTTCCCAAACTGGGTCAGGAAGGCTCGGTTGAATGAAGCCGTCTCTGCCAGCTCCTGCCTTCTCAAGGCAACATCCTGCTCCAGGGATACCCTCGTGTTTACTGCAACCTCATTTAAATGTTGCAAATATTTATCATTGAATAGATTTTGCGCCTGGTGGCGGGACAGATTCACATTAATCCGGGCGTGCTGGCGCGGCGGACGTGTGGGATGATTCTACAAGGAAAATGCACACAATAAAATACAGCACGAAAGTGCAAGATATACAGAAAAGACAATAGTTTTTAACAAGATTACATAAGCTTATTTCAGCGTATTGTTCACATGAATAATTAAAAGAAAAGCGTGAGTCCACAGTGTGCTGCAATAAAGCAGAGCGATCATCATCCACAAATGAACAGCTTTTTTATTGCATAAATAAACTGAGCGTCTTACCGAATATATTTGCGAAAAAACGCACAATAAAAAAAAATTAAAACTCACCGTTTAAGGACTCCGATGTCGAGACCTCCCGGTATATTTTTTCATTCCGGGTGGCTCCGTCTAACTCGCGCTGGATACGTTCGTCTGACAATGCAGTGAGCAGACACTGCAGCTCCTTATTGGTCCATGGAACACCCTTATTACGCGAAGCCATTTTTGATAGAGAATAAATGAAAATAGCACAGCAATACACTGAAAATAAACCGCCAACAGTAGTTGCGCGCTGAGTAATGGCGGTCGTGAAGATTCTTTTTTTTTTTTTTTTTCCAAAACTTTATTGAGAAGGTCGTGAAGATTTGGCAGAAGAGGAGGAGGAGGGGGCGGTTACAACCTGACCAATCAGTGCCGGTTACGACCTGACCAATCAGCGGCGACCAGTCTGTTAACGTCACAACACGGCCCAGCTCAGCACTGCTGTACCCTGCCCTTGAGCGGGGCTGAGAATCGCGGCTGTTAAACCGTGTTGGGGCTAGTTGAAAAGCGTACAAAGCGTGCTGAGCCGTCCCATGTCGCGCTAAAGCGTGCTAGTGGAAAAGGGCCTTAAGGAGCTGGTGGTGGACTGCCGCAGGCAAGGACAACCCCTCACAGCACCAGTAAATATACAGGGAACTGACATCGAGATAGTGACATCCTACAAGTATCTGGGTGTTCATCTGAACAATAAACTAGACTGGTCACACAATACTGACGCACTCTACAAGAAGGGACAGCGCAGGCTGTTCCTACTGAGGAGAGTCTTTTGGTGTACAAGGGGCACTGCTGAAGACATTCTACGACACGGTGGTGGCATCAGCCATCACTTTTGGAGTGGTCTGCTGGGGCAGTGGCGTTACAGCAGCCGATAGGAAGAGACTGAACAAACTGATCAAGAAAGCTAGCTCTGTCCTGGGGCAGCGCCTTGACCCAGTGGAGGAGATGGGAGAGAGAAGGATGGTGGCTAAACTGTCATCTCTGCTGGAGTCCGAGTTCCACCCTATGCAGGACATACTGAATGCACTGAGGAGCTCATTTAGCAGCAGACTACATCATCCCAGGTGCACAACCGAGAGGTTTCGCAGGTCCTTCCTACCTACGGCTGTCAGACTGTACAACCTAAGCAGGGCTGCTCACAGAGATAGCAAAAAGACGTGACAACCTAATAGTATTGAATGCAAAAGATGCAATAGACTTACACAATGGTCCCCTCCGGTATACAACTAGGAAAATACCGGTCGCTACAGAGGGCGACAATATGTATGGGCACATAATCATACCATGCAGGATAACTAAGTAGACGGTTATGCTGTTTCATTCCATCTAGCTACAATGCTCCGCACTGTGTGTTTATATATTTATTCCATTTAGCGACAACGCTCCGCACTGTGTGTTTATATATTTATTCCATCTAGCTACAATGCTCCGCACTGTGTGTTTATATATTTATATGTACATATGTATACTTGCTGCTCTTGTTTTTTTTTTTTTCTTGTCTTCTGATTGTTGCTCTGAGTGTTGCTATCCCTGTGCTGTTGCAATCATGGAATTTCCCCATTGTGGGACTAATAAAGGCTTATCTTATCTTAAATGAATTTCACCAAACGTGTTCAATACTTATTCCCTGTGTGATTCCACTTTATTAAATATAACTTGTTTTGTGAACACAGATGCCTTGATTTCTTTGTCTGTATGGATTACTTGGGTTACTGATTTCTGGTGAAAATCTCAGGCCAATGGCTCCATCAGAAATATGCTTAATGAGAAAAATGTTGACATGTTCAATACTTATTTTCCCCACTGTAGCTATATTGATAGTACCCTTACCTTTCCATAAAGTGGAAGCTGGCAGGTTTTTCTTGCTGCCCTCCTGGATTATCCATCCCTTGTTCCCCTTTACCTGTCAAACAAAAAATAAAGAAATATCTACTTTGCATGATGTCACTCCAAACTGAGGAAGTGTAATCTATTGGTAGCAAAGCTGTGGAGTTTCACACAAAGCAGTCACCAAATTAGCAGCCATTAAATACAGTCATATGAAAAAATTAGGACATCCTTTATAAGCCTGTGTGTTTTTTTAACATATCTGGACATATGGATATTTAATATCAATGTTAAAAATACTGGGAATTCACGTAATACAACTAAACAATTAAAAATTAATTAATGACTTTTTTCAAATTTTCTGTAAAATGTCATTCTAAACAAATAGTGAGGAATAAATTAGGTCACCCCCACATTCATTCCCACTTACAATGGCTAAAATAAATTAAAAAAATGCAAATAAAAACAAAAACAAGGTTAGACATAGATATGTGAACATTTTTTAACAAAGAACTGAATATTTAAAGGGTGTCCAAATTTTTTCACGACTGTAAATATTGCTTTACACTGAAAAGCGGAGCTAATTGAGTTTTCACATCGGCTTTTTCAGCTTTTAGCTGTGCATGCACATATGATTTCCAATAAACAAATGGTCATCAAAAGAAAGTAAACAGTCCCATTCAAATTACGTTCTTGAACGCTATAGCAACACTTTTTTTTTTTTTTTACCTTTATTGGCATCCATCATGACCAAATATCAACCCCTTTCACTGTAAAGAACCAGATCAGATACATTAGCCATTCATTCATTGTAAATCAGTACAACAGCCATAACTCCTGCAGGGAGAGCTTGGAAATATATGAACAATGGCCGAACTTTAATGTATACATATACATTAGTTAAAGAAAAGTTTCTTTATATGGGGGGGTGCTGTCTATATTAAGCTGTAGCAAAAAAAAAAAAGAAAAAGACTTAAGACTAATTTAAACTCTATGATGAGGTGTCAGCGGGAAAACCTGATGGGTTTAGACTGAAGTGCACCAACACTTGTGTTGAGCAATATCAGGCCGGTGACGCACTGACAAGCAAGTGGTAGCATGGCGAGGCTATGACAACCAAAGTTAGCATCGGGTAAAATGATTACCACTCAGTCTGACAGTTAAGTAACGCGTGACAAAATTACGCACATACAGACTCGATGTCTCACAAACATGCACACGTAATCACCATTCACCTAACTAGTATAGGTGGTGTACCAACGATCTGAGAGCAGCTAACCGGGTTAGCAGTGCAACTAGCAAGAAACTGCGAACCAACGTGCTAAGAACAGCACTTTAGCGAAGACCAACTGTTTAGAGAAGATGCTTTACATGAACGTCAAATGGTATAATAACAACGTGGTGACAGAGAATCAATGACAAACAGCCATTATGTAACTTGATGAAACTGACAGTAAGCGATTCATCGACTAGCCATACAGACAGGCTAAACGCTGCCTGCTACTGTTAGCTCGCGGCTGAATAAAAACAGTAGTGTCGCGAGAAATGTAAACGAACCGGTCATCTGATCAGTTGAAGAATTCGTGGCGTTAATAACTAATACCAAAGGCTTTATTGTGGACATTTCTTGTTGTGCGTTTAAGCTGTCTTACCTCCAGATGAGCGGAATCTTCACGTCGCTCACGCGTTTTCGCTTCCACCCCCACGCGCAAGCGACATGCGCGCCCCAGCTCCTCGGGTTGTGATCGTAGCGCTGGCAGAGGTCAGCAGAGCGCTTTCAGTGCCATGTCATTACCTCCGCCAAGGAGGTTATGTTTTCATCAGCGTTGGTCTGTCTGTCTGTCTGTCTGTTTGTTAGCAAGATAACTCAAAAAGTTATGGACGGATTTTCATGAAATTTTCAGAGATTGTCAGAAATGGGGTATCCTACAGATGATCAGATTTTGGTGGTGATCCGGATCACCGTCTGGATCCAGGAACAAAATAAACACTGTATGGGGGGGACTGTGGCGCTTGGCGGAGGTCTGCGCTCTCCGAGTGCTTTTCTAGTTGTTCAAACTTCATTTCTCCACTAAGGTGTCCATAAGAAGGATGGGAGCAGGTCAGGTGGACCCCCTGACCAAGTGTGCACCCCAAGTGGACCCCGGGGGCCAGCCTGTACATGTACAAGTACATTTTCAGTCCAGTGATTTACAAACTGATTCGGAGCTTTCTGAAGCCTCATTCAGAGCATTCTAGCCCCACATACCTGTTCTGTGGGTTTTCATCTGGGGGCAGCCAGCGGTGACGAGCCGCAGCAGTGGAGGAATAGAAATTGAGCCGAAACCTTCCCCGGGTCAGCTTAGATGTCATCTTACATATACTGTATATATATATATATATATATATTTTACACTTCTTGGTGACCGGGAAAAGCCTTTCCAACAGTTTTACAAAAATCCTTGTTGTTCTCCTTCTTCGCGTTTACAAATCACTGGATTCGGAATGGACATGTAGAGATTGGATCCCGGAGTCCACTTGGCATGCTCACGTGTTCAGGAGTCTACTTGACCTGTATCCTGTATTATACATTTTTTTATTTTAATTTGCATTACATTAGAAATCTATTTTCATTTTGATTTAGAACTTTTTTTATTATCATAAAGCAGAATTATATGGACAGCAATTCTATTTATCAAACTATCTATAGGGGAAAACATCTTTATTATTTATTCATTCATTCATTCATTCATCTTCTTCTGCTTAATCCTTTTCAGGTCGCGGGGGGGCTGGAGCCTATCCCAGCGTCTTTGGGCGAGAAGCAGGGTACACCCTGGACAGATCGCCAGTCCATCGCAGGGCCAACACAGAGAGACAGACAACCATTCACTCTCACAGTCATACCTAAGGACAATTTAGAATCCCCAGTTTGATGCCAGTTAACCTAACTTGCATGTTTTTGGCATGTGGGAGGAAACCGGAGAAATCCTGGAGTAAACCCACGCAGACACGGGGAGAACATGCAAACTCCACACAGATCACTGTTGGTCGGGGCTGGGATCGAACCCAGGATCCCCCGGCCAAGGGTGAGTTACTGTGCTGCCGCAGTGCTAACCACTCCGCCACCACGCCGCCCTATTATTTATTCATCTTGATAATTTTATTAGCAAGTTTAATTTTATTTAACCTTTATTTATACAGGGGAGGCAAAATTCTCTTTTTCAAGGATGCCCTGTTGACATTCACACCTGGAAGCAGCCCGGTGACCACAGACTGACCTGTGGCCACCGAGCTGCTCCGCTGGAACAGCTGGAGTCAAGGGCCTTGCTCAAGGGCACCACAGTGGGGTTAAGTATGGTGGGACAAACAGTGCCAATGTATGTTATCTGTCTCACACAGATCTGATCCTACCAGTCCAGGAACCGAACCGGAGACCCTCCAGTCACCAGTCCACATCACTAACTATTAGTGATGGCAGTGTTACAGGTATCACAGCTGCTGCCAAGTAACAGATTTCTGAAAACCAGGATAAAAATGATGAGACAGGGGAGACTGAACTGCTGTCTGAGAATTATTCTGGTTAACTGTTGCTCCAACCGACAGCACGCGCAAACCAGAATTCCAGCGTAGAACAGCAGTCCCTTGTCGCCCTCTGCAGTCCAAAACTAGGCACTGCACCGTCGCTTCCCTGACCACATTTTGAGATAACCCAAAAACAACTATTTACATCAATAGAATAAAGAAATGACAGATAAAATATCAACTGTACACTGTCACCGAACAAATAAATTTATGTGCCTGTCACAGTAGCATGGTGAAGGTGGTGCAGTGGTTAGCACTGTGGCAGCACAGCAACTCGCCATGGGATCTTGGGTTCGATCCTATCCCCCGACCAATGGTGATCTTTCTGTGTGGAGTTTGCATGTTCTCCCAACATCTGCGTGGGTTTACTCCTGGATTTCGCCGGTTTCCTCCCACAGGGGCCAAAAACATGCAGGTTAGGTTAATTGGCATCAACTGGGGAGGTATGAATGTGAGTTGTCCCTTGCCTTTCTCCCTCCCAGGCCACAGTTGTAAATAAGAATGTGTTCTTAACCTGTCCTGCCTGGTTAAATAAAAAATAAATTAGGCCACCACTGCCCAAAAATGAGTGAAATTATGATCTTACAATATCTGCTGTGACACCTGTGTTAGTGATGGTGAAACTGAGGCCTTATAAAACAATGAACAACTTTGAGACAATAGCTACATCATGATCTACAGTGTTGTGAAACATTTAATAAAGACTGCCATCTGCTGACTCAGTGTCAGAACTGCATCTGAGTAGAGAAAACCTGAAAAAATCTCAATCCCTTTTTTTAGCATTTGCTCATCTGTGGTCTATTCAAAATTGGATGGCAGGAACAAACAATACAAAGCAAACAAAAAAAAATAATTCCAATAAAACCCTCTCAAATTTCTCACGAGCCCTCAAGTCATGTGATGTGACCGACATAACGAGGCCTCGCTTGCTATGGTCATGTGACTGTGGGTGTGCTGAAACAGCGCTCGATGCACTGCTCACGATGCAAAAAAAATTGCAAGACATTGGACAGCTCCTATTACCATAATAAAAAAAGAAGACTATCAGAGAATTGTTGTGCTCTTTACTCTCTCTCTCTTCCTTTCTTTTAATATACCCCTTTTTTTCTTGTTAATTGGAATGTGAAGTTTGACTGACTGTATATTTTTTGTGAAAGTTCTGATTTTGTAACTCTTTTGTAACCTTTATCATCATCAAGAGTTTGTATATCGTTCTATTAAATTAAAAAAAAAAAACTGCTCATGACACTTCCGCTTTATATTGTGCAAATCAGTGTTGAGTGGGCGATGTCGAGCATAACATCACTACCCCTACCCCTATGGATTTGGACACCCCTTCATGGCTGCACATGGCCAAAGTGGCTGTAGAGTGTAGCTGTCTTACCAGCCACCGCTGAAATTCACCAGCCATTGGCTGGTATTAACGTCAAACCCTGCATACTCACTCACACTCACTCTCATTCTGACTCTCGTTTCACTGATATATAAGTGGGGCAAAAAAGTATTTAGTCAGCCACCAATTGTGCAAGTTCTCCCACTTAAAAGATGAGAGAGGTCTCCAATTTTCATCATAGGTATACCTCAACTATGAGAGACAAAATGAGGAAAAAAAATCCAGAAAATCACATTGAAGGATTTTTAATGAATTAATTGGTAAATTCCTCGGTAAAATAAGTATTTGGTCACCTACAAACAAGCAAGATTTCTGGCTCTCACAGACCTGTAACTTCTTCTTTAAGAAGCTCCTCTGTCCTCCACTCGTTACCTGTATTAATGGCACCTGTTTGAACTCGTTATCAGTATAAAAGACACCTATCCACAACCTCAAACAGTCAGACTCCAAACTCCACTATGGCCAAGACCAAAGAGCTGTCAAAGGACTCCAGAAACAAAATTGTAGACCTGCACCAGGATGGGAAGACTGAATCTGCAATAGGTAAGCAGCTTGGTGTGAAGAAATCAACTGCGGGAGCAATTATTAGAAAATGGAAGACATACAAGACCACTGATAATATCCCTCGATCTGGGGCTCCACACAAGATCTCACCCCGTGGGGTCAAAATTATCACGAGAACGGTGAGCAAAAATCCCAGAACCACATGGGGGGGACCTAGTGAATGACTTGCAGAGAGCTGGGACCAAAGTAACAAAGGCTACATCAGAAACACACTACACCACCAGAGACTCAAATCCTGCAGTGCCAGACGTGTCCCCCTGCTTAAGCCAGTACATATCCAGGCCCGTCTGAAGTTTGCTAGAGAGCATTTGGATGATCCAGAAGAGGATTGGGAGAATGTCATATGGTCAGATGAAACCAAAATAGAACTTTTTGGTAAAAACTCAACTTGTCGTGTTTGGAGGAGAAAGAACACCATACCTACTGTAAAGCATGGGGGTGGAAACATCATACTTTGGGGCTGTTTTTCTGCAAAGGGACCAGGACGACTGATCCGTGTAAAGGAAAGAATGAATGGGGCCATGTATTGTGAGATTTTGAGTGAAAACCTCCTTCCAGCAGCAAGGGCATTGAAGATGAAATGTGGCTGGGTCTTTCAGCATGACAATGATCCCAAACACACCGCCTGGGCAACGAAGGAGTGGCTTCGTAAGAAGCATTTCAAGGTCCTGGAGTGGCCTAGCCAGTCTCCAGATCTCAACCCCATAGAAAATCTTTGGAGGGAGTTGAAAGTCTGTGCTGCCCAGCGACAGCCCCAAAACATCACTGCTCTAGAGATCTGCATAGAGGAATGGGCCAAAATACCAGCAACAGTGTGTGAAAACCTTGTGAAAACTTACAGAAAACGTTTGACCTCTGTCATTGCCAACAAAGGGTATATAACAAAGTACTGAGATGAACTTTTGTTATTGACCAAATACTTATTTTACCGAGGAATTTACCAATTAATTCATTAAAAATCCTTCAATGATTTTCTGGATTTTTTTTTCTTATTTTGTCTCTCATAGTTGAGGTATACCTATGATGAAAATTGGAGACCTCTCTCATCTTTTAAGTGGGAGAAATTGCACAATTGGTGGCTGACTAAATACTTTTTTACCCCACTGTATGTACACATCTCAGAGGTTTCGTTCACTGAAAATTGTCCTTCCACAGAATTTTTCCAGCAATGACTACAAATTCTGAAAGCTGTCTATCATTTGACAATTATATGGAGGGTGATCTAATTTATGTCAATTAAAATGATAGATAGCTGATTGACAGAATTTTTACAAGCCTGTCTGAGAAAATGACAACAAAAAGTGTAGTGCAACCTGTGATATAGAGTATTGCCCTTTTTCAGGTTTTCAACTCAGATGCAGTTCTGACAGTCAGTCACCAGATGGCAGTCTTTATTAGAGGTTTCATAACACTGTCACTCATGAATTGTCTCAAAGTTGCTCAATGTTTCATGAGGCCTCGGTTTTAACATCACTAACCTGTGTGTATTCATCTAAACACAGTTGAGCAAGATCTACCTAAGATCCTTATGCATAACCCACCAATCATCAGTTTTGGTTTTAAGCCTGTCTCATGCCTCTATGGATTCATATGACAAATTTGAGAACTTTTTAATTAAGCTTAATATTAATATGACTGATTTTCTTGAGTACCCCCCCCCCAAAAAAAAAATAAAAAAACAAAAACAAACAAACAACAACATATGAAATAATTTATTATAAAACCTCCATACACTGGGCTTCTCGATGAGGCAAGTGTGACTGTCGGGCCATATGATCCATACTATTCAGTGGTATATTTCATTTATGTAGTCTGCAATGCTATAATGATCTTGTCATTTTTCACTTCCTGGAATCAAATTAATCAGCCACGAGGACATCACAGTACCAAATCTCCTAAGAAGAGTCTTGAAAGTGAGATTACATAAGATTTGGGAAAAATGATTACATATACAGTGCATCTGGAAAGTATTCACAGTGCTTCACTTTTTCCACATTTTGTTATGTTACAGCCTTATTGTAAAATTGATTAAATTCATTTTTTTCTGTCAAAATTCTACACACAACACCCCATAATGGCAACATGAAAAAAGTTTTTTGAGAGTTTTGCAAATTTATTAAAAATAAAAAACTAAGAAATCACATGCACATAAGTATTCACAGCCTATGCTCAATACTTTATTGATGCACCTTTGGCAGCAATTACAGCCTCAAGTCTTTTTGAATAAGATGCCACAAGCTTGGCACACTTATCTTTGGGCAGTTTGGCCCATTCCTCTTTGCAGCACCTCTCAGGCTCCATCAGGTTGGATGGGAAGTGTTGGTGCACAGCCATTTTCAGATGTCTCCAGAGATGTTCAATTGGATTCAAGTCTGAGCTCTGGCTGGGCCACTCAAGGACCTTTACAGAGTTGTCTTGAAGCCACTCCTTTGATATCTTGGCTGTGTGCTTAGAGTCGCTGTCCTGCTGAAAGATGAACCATCACCCCAGTTTGAGGTCAAGAGCACTCTGGAGCAGATTTTCATTCAAGATGTCTCTGTACATTGCTGCATTCATCTTTCCCTCTATCCTGACTAGTCTCTCAGTTCCTGCTGCTGAAAAACATCCCCACAGCATAATGCTGCTACAACCATGCTTCACTGTAGGGATGGCATTGGCCTGGTGATGAACAGTGCCTGGTTTCCTCCAAACATCACGCCTGGCATTCACGCCAAAGAGTTCAATCTTTGTCTCATCAGACCAGAGAATTTTGTTTCTCATGGTGTGAGAGTCCTTCGGGTGCCTTTTGACAAACACTAGGCGGGCTGCCATGTGCCTTTCACTAAGGAGTGACTTCCGTCTGGACATTGTACCATGCATGCCTGATTGGTGGATTACTGCAGAGATGGTTGTCCTTCTGGAAGGTTCTCCTCTCTCCACAGAGGAATGCTGGAGCTCAGACAGCATGACCATGGTCACCTCCCTGACAAAGGCCCTTCTCCCCAGATCGCTCAGTTTAGATGGCTGGCCAACTCTAGGAAGAGTCCTGGTGGTTCCAAACTTCTTCCATTTACGGATGATGGAGGCCACTGTGCTCATTGGGACCTTGAAAGCAGCAGAAATTTTTCTGTACCCTTCTGTAGATTTGTGCCTCAAGACAATCTGTCTCAGAGGTCTACAGACTGTTCCTTTGGCTTCATGCAATTCAACTGTGGGCCCTTATATAGACAGGTGTGTCTACAGTCTAGCGTGGTGGTGGGAGTGTCATGGTTTGGAGCTGCATGAGTGCTGCCGGCACTGGGGAGCTACAGTTCAATGAGGGAACCATGAATGCCAACTTGTACTGTGACATATTGAAACAGAGCATGAGCCCCTTCCTTTGAAAATTGGGCCGCAGGGCAGTATTCCAACATGACAATGACCCCAAACACACCTCCAAGATGACCACTGCCTTGTTAAAGAAACTGAGGGTAAAGGTGATGGACTGGCCAAGCATGTCTCCAGACCTAAACCCTATTGAGCATCTGTAGGGCATCCTCAAACGGAAGGTGGAGGAGCACAGTCTCTCACATCCACCAGCTCCTTGATGTCGTCGTGGAGGAGTGGAAGAGGATTCCAGTGGCAACCTGTGAAGCTCTAGTGAACTCCATGCCCAAGAGAGTTAAGGCAGTGCTGGAAAATAATGGTGGCCAGACAAAATATTGACACTTGGGCACAATTTGGACATTTTCATTTCAGGGTGTAGTCACTTTTGTTGCCAGCGGTTCAGACATTAATGGCTGTGGGTTGAGTTATTTTGAGGGGACAGCAAATTTACACTGTTACACAAGCTGTACACTGACTACTTTACATTATATCAAAGTTTCATATCTTCAGTGTTGTCCCATGAAAAGATATAAAAAAATATTTACAAAAATGTGAGGGGTGTACTCACTTTTGTGAGATACTGTACATTACAGTCACAATTGGGACATGAGTATTGTTTTTAACTATATTGTTCTGTTTTTCTGGGCTCTAAAATAAAAACTGTTGCAGGTATCAACACTAAACTTGGTGTTGGAATAGTACATCCAAAGTTCAAGACATAGTACATTCTTTTTCACACACACACACACACACACACACACACACACACACACACACACACACACACACACACACACACACACACACACACACACACACTCACACACAAATCAAAGGTCAAAGTCACAGGGTCAGTGTGGGTCTGCAACACCACTGGGTGCCTTTTAGTTACATCTTTGTCACCGACAGATTTTTGCAGTTCTCGTTGAGCAAGATATCGCAGTTACTGTCTTCAGCAATGGATGCTAGTGTTCTTTACTTGTTCAGACCAGCCCTGTGCATAGTGCTGCAGTTGTACTGTGTTGAGAAAGCCTCGTGCATTAGAAAATGCATTATCATCATTCAGACGTGCAATATTAATGTTCCTATTAATCTGTTTGTGGTGTTTGACTGTGGTGGCGTGCCGTAGGTGATGTCATCATGTGGCGAACTGGCTGTGGTGTGGGATGGCACCACCCTTCTGTATATAGTTGAGTTGCGTGTTTAATAAAGCAGAGTTCACTTCACGTCCATTGTCAGCACCTCATGCCCGGACTCAACAATGGTGACGAGGATAAAAGTGACAATAGTGCAACCTATGGGACGTCCCTCACTGTACCAGGTGAGCCATCGATTCCCTGGTCCTGCTGGCACAAGAAATTCCAGGTTTTTATTGTCGCTGCGGGCTTAAATGATGCTAGTAATGAGAGGCTAAAGGGCGTGCTAGTCCACAGTCTCGGTAGCAAGGGGCAGTGTGCGTTCCACTCTCTCGGCCCTGCGGACACATATGAAGACTGTGTTGCTGTAATGGATAGACATTTCGCCGACACACATAACCTCATGGCGCGAAGAATCGCTTTTAACCAGTGCCACCACCGTGAGGACGAGACAGTCCGTCAGTATGTCACCAAGCTCCATGTCCTGGTTAACATGTGCACCTTTGGCCACTTAGAGGAAGAGGTGGTACATGACAGGCTAGCGGAACACGCTAGGAACGAGTGGCTGCGGGAGCAGATGATATTGGCGGAGGACGACCTGACATTAGACAAGGCTGTGAGGATGGCGTCCCAAATGGAAATGGCCATCCAGCTATCAATGCAGCTAACGCCACCTAACCAACAAGCCCCTCGTCCGGCCCCACAAGCACAGGCTGTCACCACTGCCACCTAGCGCTCTGACCCCGCATCTCCCCACTACAACCAAAAGAAGAAGGGTAGGAAATGGGACAACACTGGTGAGGGCCTATCCTGCAATGATTGTGGTTCATCTAGACATCAGACTCAATCACCTGCCTGCGCAGCCAGAGGGCTGAAATGTTACCGCTGTAAGAAGCCCAACCACTTTTCTAGAGTTTGCCGCTCAACCTTCGCAAATTCAATGGCTCGCTCGTCAGACCCAATCGCCATTCACGCAGTCGGGGCCAAAAGTTGGCCATTGAAGTGGTGCACAGTGGAGCTGGACGGTGTCAACATACCGCTGCTACTGGATACGGTGGCCCCGTGGTCTCTTCTGAGTATGGCTACGGTCAGGAAACTGTTTCCCCGAAAGACCATCACAGCCAATGTGGAGGACTTATTCGGCTACGGGCACGTCAGAATCGGCATGGTAGGGATGGTCGCCTTTTCTGTATGCTGTGGCCCTAAAACCATTTTCGCCGGTCTCCCAGGGGTGGTGGTGTACTTGGATGACATCGTGGTGCATGGCGCAACATCGGCCTCCCACGACACCCGCCTTGCTAAGGTAATGCAGTTGCTAGCAAAACACAGCCTCACACTCAATGAGGAGAAGTGCATCTTTGAAGTAGCGACCATCGAGTTTGTGGGTTTCTGCCTGACTGCCGAGGGGCTGAGCCCCCTGCACTCAAACGTCGAGGCGGTACTACAGCTACCCGAACCATCATGCCTCGCACAGCTCTCATCCTTTTTGGGCATGGTGAACTTTTATGGGTGCTTCATTCCCCGTTACTCAGAGATGATAGAGCCACTGCATGCCCTTCTGAAGCAGGATGCACCCTGGGTGTGGACCTCGGTGTACTCCATCGCCATCAGCCAATTGAAAACACAACTCACCTCTCCACCAGTACTTGCCCACTTCGACCTAAAGAACCCCACGTTTGTGACGTGTGATACTTCCAACACAGCAGTAGGAGCCGTTATGTCACAGCTTCAAGGAGGGACCGATTGCACAGTGGAGTTTGTTTCAAGGTCACTCATTTTGGCCAAGCAGAAGTACTCAGTGGGGGAGAGGGAGTTGCTGGCATGTGTTTGGGCGTGTGAACTCCGGCACATGTACCTGTATGGGCGATGCTTCACACTGCGGACAGACCATAAGGCCCTCACGGCGCTGCTGGAAACATCAGGGTTGGGGCACAAACCTCTCTGCATCTACAGGTGGATGGAAAGGCTACAAGCATATAACTTCACCACCCAGTTCACGCCGGGCAGAGAAAACGTAGTGACAGACCTATTGTCCCGGGCCACACCTAACCCCACACTGAGTGTCAACCAGGACCCCTTAGAGCCTGAACTGATCCACATGCTGCATGGCCCACTTCAGACTGCCGTCTTTCTGCAAGAGTTCTAGGCCACGTCTGAGCAAGATCGAGTACTAAC
The DNA here is from genome assembly GCA_020510985.1 of Pholidichthys leucotaenia. NCBI lineage: Eukaryota > Metazoa > Chordata > Actinopteri > Cichliformes > Pholidichthyidae > Pholidichthys > Pholidichthys leucotaenia. The sequence goes on along the minus strand of CM035840.1, from coordinate 138,361,330 downwards.
CCAGCAACGCACCTTCATGCGCGAGGGCTGACCACCCAACGTGCCGGAAGAGCTAGCACCCTTCCACAGAGTCAGAGATGATCAATCATGCTGGAACGACATCTGCGTGGCAAGGGGGCTCTGAACGGTAATCCCGGAGGCGCTGAAGGGCTGCATCCTGACCATGATACACGAGGGCCACTTGGGCATTGTCAGAGTCAAACAGCAGTTTAGGAGCTCAGTCTGGTGGCCAGACATTGACAAGGATGTGGAGATCATGGTGAAAGACTGTATGCCCTGCTTGGCCAGCGTTAAAACTGGTGTACCACCACCCCGCCACTGCAGCCACTGCTATGGCCATCAGCCTTGTGGAAACACATCCAATTGGACATATGCCGCGAACTGCATAGTGCCCCCCTCCCCCCGCCGCCCCGCACCAGCACTTTCTATTAGTGGTCTATGATCTCCACTCAAAATGGCCCGAGGTATTGCCCACTGGCTCAGTCACCATCAACTTAGTCACCAATTTCCTCACCTCCCTTTTCGTCAGCTGAGGTGTGTCAGACACAGTCACAACAGGCAATGGACCACAGTTCACCTCAGCGAACTTCACGGCCTTCGTGGGTGGAAGAGGCATTAAGCACATAAGGAATGCCTTCGACCACTCTCAGGCAAATGTGGGGGTGGAGAGGTTCAACCAGACCCTCAAGAATGGCCTCAGGGCATACCTAGTGGATGGACTCCTATTTTTGGCTGCACTACAGAGTATACTGCTACATTACAAAGCGACGCCTCACTCCACAACAGGCAGCTCTCCAGCTTTACTAATGCTAGGATGTGAGATGTGCCTTCCCCTGAATGACTATGCCCTCCATCAGACGTTACCCCGACAGAAATGCCCTCACCTAGGGGGAGGGTGGTCGAACAGCAGCAACATATGAAGCAAAGGTTTGACAAGAAATGCCTGATGAAGCGACCCGGGCTTGCAGTACTGGATTGGGTCCTGATCCGGCGCCCCAACTGCACTCACAAGCTGCAGTCATTTTGGACAATGCCAATGCAGATCACAGCTCAGTTGGGGCCAGCAACATTTCATCTCACTGATGGGTCATGGTGGTACGCCAGTCGCCTCAGAAAAGTGACACCAACTTTGGCCCGGATCAGGAGACGGCTGGGGACATGACGGGATCAGGCTGGAACTTTGTCGACACAAGACTCACAACTCCCAAAGATTGTCTGCTGGAGCCTGCGGCAGAGGCACAGTCCAAGCGCCGCTCAGCCCGGGTTCGGCAAAGACCCTGTCACCTAAAGGAATTTATGACTAACTTTTGAAATTGGGACTGTTATGTGTTAGAATGACCGACCACAGTGGCAGAATAATCCACTTGGTCATGCGGGCATACTGGCAGTCTACCCAGGTGCCGAGTTAGTAGCTTCGAGTTCTTTAGGTTTTTCAAAAGGGGGAGGTGGGCAAATGTGGTGTTTGGACGTGGTGGTGTGCCGTAGGTGACGTCATCATGTGGCTAACTGACCGTGGCACAGGATGCCGCCACTCTTCTGTATATAGTTGAGATGTGTGTTTAATAAAGCAAAGCTCACTTCACGTCTGTTGTCAGCACCTCATTCCCAGACACAACACTGTTAATTATTAATTATTCTGTTAATTTTTTATTCCAACTGTACGGTTTAAAAAGCCACACAAAATAACTTCTCTCCATAGACAAATTGGGTATGTAAATGATATATTGAGATGGATCTATATCTCTAATATCTCAAAAATGCCATAATAGTGCAAGTGTGTTATGCTTAAGAGGCCGTCTGGGTGTTTTGTGTAGGATTCAAAAGAGCAGAAATACATTTTCTTCTGTTGACGGATGGTGAATGTTTCTTCATGTTTAGACCACAAGAGGGCTTCATATACTGGCTTTATCAAAGACAGCAACACTGATTCAGTATAGCAGCTGTACTAAAAAATACATACTTTATTATAGTCATTATAACATTAATAGATACTTAATGGCACTTTATACTGTAAAAAGTATTGGACAGAAAGAAATATGAAATTATTTATGCATACCTGGAATCAAAAATTTGGCAAGGGAACTCTGTAAATAAAACCATAATTTATTTACATATTGTAAATAACACAGACAGTAGGATATTCAGTAGGATATTTGCTAGATGCAAATATCCTTTTTGAAATTGAAGCAAAGTCTAACTTTACATATTGTTCTTTTATCAAAAATATTTTTTTTGTTATAAGTAGAGCTTTCACAGTTGTATAAAAATATGAGAGTAGGCAGCGGCAAGTCTGTATGATGTCCAACGGCTAATTTACAGACTCACTGGACATCAGTGCATTTACTGGTTCCAAGAGATTTTGAATATGTATGGTAACCGCTTTGAGGCTTTTATTTGTTTCTGTCCAGATATTCTTTTTCAGCTAATATCATTACAAACTACATCTCAGATTAGAACATTGAGAAATAACCAGCTCATGAGCTTAAAAATGTTTTATTACCGGACCATGCAACATGCCACAAACCTAAATCAATCATACAGTGTGTTTTTACACCCCATCCCACTGTTGTTTGTTTCAGTTTTGGAAATGACTGAAGATTGAAATAGTCCACTAGTAACAGACATAAAACCCACTAGAATCCATCTTTCTGTTTGCTATCAACTACTGTGTATTCTACGCAACTGAGAGGAAGTGACAGCCCTGGGGCCCCAAGGGTAGGATTGTTGTGACCAGGCAATGTGCCTGTCACAGTGTGACATTTACCAGCAGCGTTTGTACTCATAGAAGAGATTAAATCTGATTGTATAGCATTTGGGATGAGCCAGGGATGTAGAAATAAGTGTACTGCAACAGCTAGATACAGAAGAGGTATCATGAGCTGTCACCCAACTTACAGTTACAGCGAGGAAAATAAGTATTGAACACATCAACATTTTTCTCATTAAACATATTTCTAATGAAGCCATTGAGCTCAGATTTTCACCAGATATCAGAAACAACCCAAATAATCCATACAAAGAAATCAAGGCAGCTGTGTTCACAAAACAAGTTGTATTTAATAAAGTGGAATGACACAGGGAATAAGTATTGAACACTCGGTGAAATTCATTTAATATTTAGTTGAAAAGCCTTTGCTGGTCATAACAGCTTCTTTAAATGTCTCATGTATGGAGAAACAAGGCGCAGGCATTGCTCATGAGTGATTTTAGCCCATTCTTGTTAAGATCTGGACATAGTCTTGGGTTATGTCCACATTTTTTACTTTTAGTTCACCCTATAATTTATTATTTATATTTTGCTGTTTGGTGTTACTTTATTTCTGTTTTTGAATGTTCTTATTTTGGAAAGCATTTCCGGTTTTGTCCCTTTGTTGGTTTATTGTCTTAGGGGTTTGTTTCTTGTTTGGGCTTATGATTTGCTTTTTACTGTCATTAATTCAGCCCAGTTGTCCTTTATTTCCTAATTACATGTGGCTTCTTTAAACCGCTGCCTCAGGTTGATCGTCACTTCCTGTTTTGCTGTCTGCCTGTGTGGTTTGCTCTCCAGCTCTCGAGCCACTAGCTATGGCTACTACCTCTCTTTCCTCTCCTCCTCTGGTGTGCTCTCTTTGTCAGATGTTTAGCTACACCTCTGCCTCTTTTAGTGATAACGGTAAATGTAATAAATGTTGTCTTTTTGAGGCGCTCGAGGCGAGGTTGTCTGATTTGGAATCCCGGCTCCGCTGCATTGAAACACCGTCTGCGCCAGTTAATCTCGACGGACGCCCATTAGCTGCAGCGGAGCTAGCTAGCTTAGGTCCCCCTGTCACCGGTTCCCCGGCTCTCCTCTGCAGCGAGGAGACTGGGTGGGTGACGGTGAGAAGGAAGCCTAGTCGCAAAGCCCCGGTTCACCACCAACCTGTTCACGTTTCTAATCGTTTTTCCCCGCTCAGCGACACACCCGCTGAGGAAAAAACTCTGATCATTGGCGACTCTGTAGTCAGAAACGTGAACCTAGAGACTCCCATCGGCCATAGTCACATGCATTCCTGGGGCCAGAGCAGGCGACATCGAGTCAAATTTGAAAATGCTGGCTAAAAGTAACTGTAAATATTCCACAATTGTTATTCACGCCGGCATTAATGACATCCGTCTCCGGCAGTCGGAAGTCACGAAACTTAATATAGAATCGGTGTGTGACTTTGCAAAAACGATGTCTGCCACTGTAGTATTCTCTGGGCCCCTCCCCAATCTGACCAGTGATGACATGTTTAGCCGCTCGTCATCCTTGAACTGTCTGTGTGGTGTCCTAAAAATGACGTGGGCTACATTGACAATTGGAGCTCTTTTTGGGGAAAACCTGGTCTTATGAGACGAGACAGCATTCATCCCACTTTGGATGGTGCTTCTCATTTATCTAACAATCTGGCATCTTTTTTATCCAAATTTCCAAAACCGTGACTACTCAGAGTTGGGACCAGGAAGCAGAGTCGCAGTCTTACACGTCTCTCTGCAGCTCCTCTTCATCCGCCACCCCTCAACTTAGCCCCTGTCTTCCCCATCAGAGAATCGTTGTCTGCTCCCTCCAAAGTAAATAAAAATATAATGTATAAGCATCCCAAAGTGATAAAGCAAAATATTGGTAAAACTCAAATTAAACATAAAGCCTCTAAATTGAATGATTTGGCCTCTGTTCCTCCTCATAATTTAAAAATTAAATGTGGTTTATTAAATATTAGGTCTCTAACTCCCAAGTCTCTGTTAGTCCATGATCTGTTAATTGATCATCAGATTGATTTAATTTCCCTTACAGAGACTTGGTTAGGACAAGAGGATTATGTTGGTTTAAATGAATCAACTCCCTCTGGTTATTTAAACTGTCAAAATCCCAGAAGTTCTGGTCGTGGAGGAGGAGTAGCATCAATTTACCATTCCAAATTACTAGTTAATGTAAAGCAAAAAACATGTTATAATTCCTTTGAGGGCCTGGTCCTCAGTGTTGGGCACTTTAGCAATTCCAGGTTAAACCCAATTTTATTTGCCATAGTTTATCGTCCCCCATCAACCTATTCAGAATTTTTATCCGAATTTCCTGATTTCTTAGCTGATTTAGTGCTGAAATCTGATAGAATAATTATAGTAGGGGACTTTAATATACATGTGGATGTAGATAGTGACTGCCTTAATGTGGCTTTTAATTCAATATTAGACTCGATTGGGTTTTCTCAGAAAGTAGGAAATTCTACTCATTACCTCCACCATACATTGGACCTTGTTCTGACATATGGCATAGAAATAGAAAATCTTGTAGTGTCTCCTCATAACCCTGTACTGTCAGACCATTGTCTGTTAACCTTTGATTTTACTATTTCTGACTATTTGGCTCCTAAAGAAAAATATTATCACAGTAGATGCCTCTCAGATGATGCTGTTTCCAAATTTATGCAGATTGTTTCCTCTATGCCATGTGTCAACACAACGGAAATAAGCTATAGACAGCTTGCTCCTTCTGTAATTGATAACATGGTGGATAGTGTTTCAGCTTCTCTGCATCAGGCTCTAGACTTGTGGCCCCCTTAAAAAAGAAAAAGTCTAATCAGAGATTTTTAACTCCTTGGTTCAACACAGAAACTCGTAGCTTAAAACAGAAGACTCGTCAATTAGAAAGAAAATGGCGCTCTACTAATTTAGATGAAATCTATTTAGCTTGGAGAAATCATCTTTTAATTTATAAAAAATCTCTTAGAAAAGCTAGAACGAGTTATTACTCTGCATTAATAGAAGAGAACAAGAATAATCCCAGGTTTCTTTTCAGTACTGTAGCCAGGTTGACAAAGAGTCAGGACTCTGTCAATCCTAGCATCCCCTTAGAGCTTACTAGTCAGGACTTTATGAACTTTTTCAATAATAAAATTTCATCCATCAGAGATAAAATCAATCAGATTCTTCCCACAGTTAACTTAAATACTGTAACTACTACAACTCCTTCTATTGATGTCTGTCTTGATGAGTTTACTCCAATCGACCTTTGTGAGTTAGACAAAATAGTTTCCTCATCCAAACTTTCAACTTGTCTTTTAGACCCTATTCCTACCAGGTTATTTAAAGAAGTCTTCCCACTTATTGGTAGCTTTATTCTTCATATAATCAGTTCTTCATTAACTTTAGGCCATGTACTGCAGGCTTTTAAAACGGCTGTAATTAAACCCTTACTCAAAAAGCCAACGCTAGATCCAGGAGCTTTAGCTAACTATAGACCAATCTCTAATCTCCCTTTCATTTCAAAAATCTTAGAAAGAGTTGTTGCTACGCAATTATTTGACCACCTGCAGGGAAATGGTTTATTTGAGGAGTTTCAATCTGGGTTTAGAATCCATCATAGCACTGAAACAGCCTTAGCGAAGGTCACTAACGACCTCCTCATTGCATCTGATAATGGACTAGTTTCTGTACTTGTCCTTTTAGATCTTAGTGCAGCTTTTGATACTATTGATCATAATATTCTACTTGATAGATTAGAACACTATGTTGGACTTAATGGAACTTCGTTGCAGTGGTTTAGATCTTATTTATCTGATAGGTTCCAGTTTGTTCATGTAAATGATGAGTTTTCTCTCAGCTCAAAGCTTAGTCATGGAGTTCCACAGGGATCTGTGCTTGGCCCTACTCTTTTTAGTTTATATATGCTTCCGTTAGGCAACATTATTAGAAAGCACTGTATACGTACATTTTCACTGTTATGCAGATGACACACAATTATACCTGTCAATGAAGCCAGATGATACTAATCAATTAGCCAAGTTAGAAGCCTGTCTTAAGGAAATCAAAGTTTGGATGACTTGTAATTTCCTGCTATTAAATTCAGATAAGACTGAAGTCATTCTTGTTGGTCCAAAAAACCTTAGAAATTCCTTTCCAAATCAAACTTTCAGTTTGGATGCAGTTACTCTTTCTCTTAATAGCTCTGTGAGGAACCTTGGAGTTATTTTTGATCAGGATTTGTCCTTCAATTCACATATTAAATTTGTTTCTAAGACTGCCTTCTATCATTTGCGTAATATTGCCAAGATTAGGAGCATCTTGTCTCAGAGTGATGCTGAGAAGCTGATCCACGCTTTTGTTAGCTCGAGATTAGATTATTGTAATTCTTTATTATCAGGCTGTCCTAAAACATCTTTAAAAAGTCTTCAGCTGGGACTTCCGGGAAGATGGCGGAGAGACATAACACTTAAACAAAGAGCTCTCCCTAGCCGGATTAAAAATCATCGGTAAATGGCCAACTCGACATAAACGAATCAATAAACTAAGGGATGAAAACACGAAGGAACCGGGCACAAGGACAAAAACAGGGTAAAATTGAAGAATTCCTCTCCAACAACGCAGGAAAAACCGCTGTACGCAAAGCCCAAAAAAACGAGATGTCCACAGCAGAGAAAATGGAGGACACCAGACTCGACAACATGAACGCTGGCATTGCCAGTTTGGGTGAAGAGTTGAGAGAATTCAAGCGACAGCTACAACAGGATTTAGCGGCTCTTAAGGAGGAACTGAAAAAAGAAATTAAGGAGGAAATCATGGACCTCCGAAGAGAAATGGAGCGTAAATTAACGGAAAACATGGAGGAGCTGCGCTCCCAGCGGGCGTGTATGACAGAAGCGCAGACCCGAATTTCGGAACTAGAAGATTGGAAAAGCGAGGCAAACGAACAACTACAGACCCTGACGACGCAAATGCAGAGGATGCAGGAGAAAATAAACGACTTGGAGAGCAGATCCCGACGAAGCAATATGCGCATCTTTGGAATTCCGGAGGGCATTGAAGGCAACTCGATGACAAAATTCATGGATCAGTTCTTAAAAAAAGAACTGGAAATACCCGGAGAAACGGATCTGCAGATTCAACGGGCGCACAGAACACCGGCACAGAACCCGAAAACAAACTCTCCACCCAGGTCAGTTGTCACCCAGTTCTGTTTTCCTTTAGACATGATGATTTTGTCTTTTGATTTTCACTCCTCCAAAAATCCGTTAAGTTTGATTTTCAAGGTGTTATCCTGGATTGGGTCTGAGAGCTTCAGTGTTAAGCTGCAGTCGCCATGGCGTCCAGACCGGAAGTCCTCAGGTCGAGATTTTTTAATGTGTTTTTATATAAATATGTGTTATTTTTGTTGTTAAAGGGGCTCGGAGCACAAGTTAAAAAAATGGAAAAACATGAATATGGGTAAAAATCTTAAGATAATGACACTAAACGTGAATGGTCTGAACTCACCCGTTAAAAGGGAAAGAATAATAAGAAAATTCAAGAAGGAAAAAGCCGAAATTATATTTATGCAAGAGACACATTTGAGCAAGACAGAACATGTGAAACTAAAGAGATTTGGCTATAAGAACTCCTACTACAGTTCATTTAAGGGAGGAGCAAAAAGGGGGGTTATGATACTAATCTCAAACAAAATACAATTTGAAAGTGAACAGGAAATCCAGGATAAAGAAGGCAGGTATGTAATAATAAAGGGAAGAATAGATGGTATGCAGATCACATTAGTGAACATCTATGCCCCACCAGAAAGTGACAAGGGTTTTTTTCAACATCTGTTTGATCTCATAGCAGCACACAGTGAAGGAGTCCTAATTTGTGGAGGAGACTTAAATGCTGTCATGGATCATGAAGTTGACACAACAAGTGTTAAGAAGACAAAAAAACATGTAACAAAGTTCATAAGAACCTCACTGGCAGAAATGGGTATGGTAGACATATGGAGGGACCTACACCCACTCGAAAAAGACTATACACATTATTCAGCAGCCCATAAAGTACACTCTAGAATAGATTACTTCCTTATGAATGAAGATGACAGACACAGGGTGAGAAATTGTTGGATTGGAGGGGCAGAAATATCAGATCATAATCCTATATACATGGAAATATATTTAAACAATAGAAAACGACAAACAACATGGAAACTTAACGTAGGACTGTTAAATGATGAGAAAATGAAAGAAAGAATAAAAATAAACATAAACGAATATATCCAAGAGAATGACAATGAAGAAGTGGACCCAACAATACTATGGGACGCACTAAAAGCCGTGTTAAGGGGTAAATTAATTGTTGAAACAGGAAAAGCAAATAAGACTAAACTGGAAGCGTATGAACAAAGATGTGAGAGACTGAGGGAATTAGAACGTAAACATCAAAGCACAAATGATCCAAAAATATATCAAGAAATTAAAGAAGAAAAAACAAAGATAAAAGAAACACAAATGGATGAAATTGAAAGGAAAAATAGATATCTAAAGCAAAAATATTATGAAACGGGGCCAAAAGCCACAAAACTGCTGGCAAAACGGTTAAGAAAACAACAAACAATGAATAATGTATACAAGATTAAAAGACCCCACCACAAATAAAACCACAGTTAACCCAGAAAACATCAAAGAAATTTTCCATAATTTCTACCAAGAACTATACTCGCAACCTGAAGAAACAAATACTAAAGATATCAAAAAATTTCTAGACACATTGGACTTGCCATCAATAGGAAATCAACAAAATGAAAAACTAACAGCAGAAATAACAACACAAGAGATCAGAGATGTGATTAAGTCACTTAAAAACGGTAAATCACCAGGTAGTGATGGATACCCATCTGAGTTTTATAAACTGTTTATAGAAGAACTCACGCCACAACTCCTAAAGTCATTTAATTGGACGCTGAACAACAACAAAATACCTCCAACATGGAACGAAGCAATCATTTCAGTTATTTTAAAACCAGGGAAAGATAAAGAACAATGCGGAAACTATAGACCAATCTCTTTATTAAATGTAGATTATAAAATATACACAACAATTATATGTAAACGAATAAAGACATTCTTGACGGAATTGATAGAAGATGATCAAACTGGATTCATAGAGGGACGCCAAACACATGACAATATCAGGAGAACAATACATATAATTAACCAAATACATAAAGAAAAGAAAAGCGCAGTAATAATGAGTTTAGACGCAGAAAAAGCATTTGACAGGGTTAACTGGAAATTCCTATATAGTGTACTGGAGCGCTTTGGATTTAACGAAAAATCAGTACAATGCATAAGGACGCTATATCAAGAACCTGTGGCAAGAATCAAGATAAACGGTAGCTTAACAGACAAAGTAAATATACAAAGATCAACTAGGCAGGGATGCTGCTTATCGCCCACCTTGTTTGCTCTGTTCATAGAACCATTGGCTCAAGCGATACGACAAAATAAGAAATTAAAAGGTGTAACAATAAAGGGGGCGGAACACAAGATTGGGCTATTTGCAGACGATATTATAGTTTACCTTGAACAACCAGATAAATCAATAATGGAAATGATGAACTTGATAGAAAATTTTGGAAAATTATCAGGATACAAGATAAACATAACAAAAACACAAATACTGACATTCCACTATAACCCTCTAAACCAGATAACTGATAAGATCAAACTAAACTGGAAGCAAAAAGAAATAAAATACCTTGGAGTGAACATACCTAAAGACCTAAGCAAAATATATAAAGCAAACTATGATAGGTTGGAACAGGAAATAAAAAAAGATATTGATAGATGGTCAATCTTAAATATGGATCTGAATTCAAAAATTGAGACAGTCAAAATCAGCATACAACCTAGATTACTTTACCTCTTCCAGGCTATACCAACAGAGATTCCAGATGCCCAATTCTCAAAGTGGGACAGGATGATATCGAGATTTGTTTGGGGAGGTAAAAAACCAAGAGTGAAATATAAAACCCTCCAATTACCAAAAGAGAAAGGAGGCATGGGCCTACCGAGTCTAAAGGAATATTACTACTCAGCACAAATAAGATATATCATATGTTGGTGCGACGAGGGATATGAGGCAAAATGGAAAGAAATGGAAAAGGAAATTGAGGGACTCCCAGTACAAAGCATAATAGGGGATAAAGATGCATATAAGCAAATCAAACAAATAGACCCAATCACTAAATTTACTTTAGAACTGTGGTATAAAATAGTACAAAAATATAATATAAGGGAAGACATAAAACTATTGAAATGGGTAGCATTTGACAGTCAGTTTGAACCGGCAAAACAAGATAGGGGATACAAAAATCTGGTGAACAAGGGAATCACAGCATGGGGCAATATCGGAAAAAAGATCTCGGGAGCTTTGTAAATATCAGGAGAAAATTTAAATTAGAAAGATCGGAATTTTTCAGATATCTGCAGATGAGAGATTACTATATGAAGAAGATTAGGCATAACCTCCAAACAGATGTGAACGAGATTATACAACTTATTTTAAGCTCATATGCAGGAAATAAAATAAGAATTATTTCAAAACTATATCAGAAACTTATGACAAACAATCATACAAGTAACTATATAAAGGAGAAATGGGAGAAAGAGCTCAATTTAAACATAACAGAAGAAAGCTGGCAGGAAATATGGAAAACACAACACACATCAACAAATTCAAGGGCATGGAGGGAATTTGGATGGAAAAACCTGATTCGCTTTTTCATTACACCACAGATTCAAGGAAAATATTCAAATACCCAATCTTTATGCTGGAGGGGATGTGGGGCTCAAAATGCAGACCACTCACATATGTTTTGGAAATGCTACAAAATATCATCATTTTGGAAATCTATGCATGTGACAATACAGAGGATATTAGGATATAATATACCAATGAACTGTAACCTGATGTACTTATGTGATCTTAAAAAAGACAGTGTTATACAGGCTGAGGACAGATATTTAGTTAAAATCTTGTTGATTGCATGTAAAAAAACTATCACAAAAAAATGGCGATCAGAAGTTCTTCCTGACCAAGAACAATGGACTGACATTGTTGAGGACATACGTATGATGGAAAAACTAACATATCGACGAAGAATGCAAGAAGGAATATGGGAGAAAAAATGGCGGAAATGGACACACTACAAAGTGCAACAACGAGGCAGAAATTGAAAGAATAACCAAAGACACTGAAAAAACCAGAAGAATTAAGAGATGGAAACTAAAAATTTGATGCTCCAACATTTGTCCCCCCCCCTTTTATTTTTTATTTTTATTTTGTTTATTTTTTTTTATTTTTCCCTACCCTAACCCCTTTGTTTTTTAAATGTAGAATGTGATCTGAATGCATTATATATGATGAAAAATGAATAAAAATCTAAGTTACAAAAAAAAAGTCTTCAGCTGATCCAAAATGCTGCAGCAAGAGTTTTAACAGGTACTAGAAAGAGAGATCATATCTCTCCGGTTCTGGCCTCCCTTCATTGGCTTCCCATAGAGTTTAGAATTAAGTTTAAAATCCTTCTTCTTACTTACAAAGCTCTAAACAATCAGGCTCCTTTTTATTTAAAAGATCTGATACTACCGTATCATCCTAACAGAGCACTACGCTCCCAAAATGCAGGTTTACTTGTAATACCTAGAATCTCCAAAAGTACAATGGGAGGCAGAGACTTCAGTTATCAAGCTCCTCTCCTGTGGAATCAGCTGCCAATCTGGATTCGGGAGTCAGACTCGATCTCTGTTTTTAAGAATAGGGCTAAAACCTACCTTTTTGATATAGCCTACAATTAGGGAGGGATCATGTGTTTCTGAACCCTCCCTTAGTTATGCTGCTAATAGGTTTAGTCAGCCGGGGGACCTCCAGTAATGCACTGGGCCTCACTCCTTTCCTCACTCTCTATGAAATATTTTTTTTTTTGCTGGTCATTAACATTTGTTTGTTCTCTCCCATAGATTGAGTCCCCATCGTGCTGTTTGCTCTCTACATGTCTGTTCTTTTCTTCTTCTCTGTCCCCTCACCCCCCAGCCAGTCGCAGCAGATGACTGCCCCTCCCTGAGCCTGGTTCTGCTGGAGGTTTCTTCCTGTTAAAAGGGAGTTTTTCCTCTCCACCGTCGCCAAGTGCTTGCTCACAGGGGATCGCCTGATTGCTGGAGTCTTTCTGCAACTGTGGGGGTCCTCCCTACAGTTGATAGTGCTATGAGATGACTGTTGTTGTGAAATGGCGCTATATAAATAAAGTTGAATTGAATTGAATTGCTCCACATTATGGCAGCCTTATGTCTTCAAGTGGTGATTTCCCGTCTGTTTCTGACATGTATGTTATTTTGTTCTACCTGTAAGTTATTCGCCTTTTCGGCTCGTCTTTTATTTCAGCCCTCACACTGAGTTTAATTTCCTATTAAAACTGTTTAAACATTCTCTCGTGCCTGAGTCCGTAAATATGCCTGTCAGGGAGAACCATGACAGTAGACTGCCATATGAACAGGACTCAGCAGGAGCCATTTGCCTGGGCTGGTGTCTGAGCGAGGAGCAACTATGGACTGCTAAGGGGTTGTGGGATTTGGTAGTGATGGCAGAAACGGAATGTTCGAGAGATCGAATCATTTGGAACAACTGATTCAGAAAAAGAATCGATCTTTTGGAACATTTGAAACCTCTCCCCACAGCGACATCTGGTGGCCAAATGTTATAATACTACACTCAAACAGTCGAGTGTTTATGTGTGTTTCTGGATGGAAGGATGGAATTGGGGTCAAGTTTATTGACAAAGTGCCTGAAACCTTCATCTTCAACAAACTAATAGTTTTTTGAATGCAAAAGATGCAATAGACTTACACAATGGTCCTCTCCGGCATACAACTAGGAACATACTGGTCGCTATGGAGGGTGAGAATATGTATGGGTACATAATCATACCATGTAGGATAACTAAGTAGTCGGTTATGCTGTTTCATCCCATCTAGCAACAATGCTCTGCACTGTGTGTGTTTATATATTTACATATTTATTCCATCTAGCTACAATGCTCAGCACTGGGTGTGTTTATATTTATATATCTATATATTTATTCCATCTAGCTACAATGCTCCGCACTGTGTTTTTATATATCTACATATTATTCCATCTAGCTACATTGTTCCGCACTGTGTGTGTTTATATACTTGCATATTTATTCCACCTAGCTGCAATGCTCCGTACTGTGGGTGTTTATATATTTACATATTTATTCCATCCAGCTACAATGCTCTGCACTGTGTCTGTGCGTGTGTGTGTATATATACAGTATATCTTATAGTAATATGTACATATGTATATTAGCTGCTCTTGCTTGCTTGTTTTTTTTCTTGCCTTCTGATTGTTGCTCTGAGTGTTGCTATCCCTGTGCTGTTGCAATCCTGGAATTTCCCCGTTGTGGGACTAATAAAGGCTTATCTTATCTTATCTTATCTTATCTTCCACAACTGAAAAAGGTTGTGAGTCCTTCACAATAAGGTCAACTAGGGCCTCCTCTAATTCTTTTTGCCTTCCTGTCAAGGAACAACAAAAAGACTGATTCAGGAGGAACGGTGTCATGCAACTTGATGTATTGTATGGTAAATATTGTAAATATATGTAACTATATGTAAAATATGTAAATATATGTAAAATATGCAACTATATGTAAATGTACAACAATATGGCTTCTTTTAGTGATCAAATGCATAATTATATTTATTGTAAATAATAATAAAGGTGTGTAAATAATAAATGTATACTTGTATGTGTATTAAAAGACCATGAATACATACCACAAACACTATGCTGACCATGGCTTGATTCAGCACTCGGTTGTGTTTTGCTAGGAATTTATGCGTCAGGATGTTTTGTCGGTAGGTGTCTCCACATACAGTCATGAAAAAATTAGGATACTCTGCATAAGTCTGTGTGTGTGTGTGTTTAACATATTTGGATATATGGATATTTAATATCAGTGTTTAAAATAATGGGAGATTCATGTAACACGACAAAACAATTAAAAATGAATTAAAGACTTTTGTAAAAATTTTCTGTAAAATATAGTGAGGAATAAGTGAGGATACCCCCCATCATTTTTGGACACCCCCACATTCATTACCACTTAAAATGGCTAAAATAAATGTTAAAAAATGCAAATAAAAAACAAAAACAAGGTTAGACATAGATATGTGAACATTTCTTAATAAAGAACTGAATATTTAATGGGGTATCCTAATTTTTTCACATGACTGTCGTTGTATATTACAAAATGCAAGATGCTGCATACAATGCATACATTTAACTTTTTTCCCTCAAGAAGGTCGAAGTGATCCCAGACAGCTGACCTGGGATGCTTTCTACCCCCTGTAGAGGATGTGCTCAAGGATGAGGCTGAGTTTATTTCTCAGGTTCAGCTTTATTAACAGCACACATACTCTAACAATCTCCAAGCAAGAAAAAGAGACAGATCAATATCACATCGCTCTTTTATACTCTGGAAACATCGAAACTCAAGTCAGATGGTGTCTTAGCAAACATACAGTCACATGGTACTTAATCCCAGTCACGCTGTAACCCTTTTGATCTTCCACCATTGTCTCTTAGCCTTCGATGGTCCGGAAATCCTTCCAGGGCTTCTCTCTGAGACAAAGGCCAAATCTCACACCTTCTCGATATCTCCAGCAGACTCAGACCTTTTGTCCCTCGAGACATGAAGCACACAATAAACATACAGCAATACATTTGTGGAAAATATGTACCCAACATATGTGCCACATGACCCCCCCAATTGTCTAATATGGGACAAACATAATCAGAGATGCATGACATAAAAACATTACTACATATCACATATCAATCCACCAGTTGCCTAGGTCTAAACCTCCTGCCGTATCTGCTGTAAGCCGGCCTTGCTGCTTCTGCAGTGGCTTCCTGCACCTGTGGATTAGAACTGTTAGCCAATCTCTGTGGGGGTTCTGGAGAATGCCTTCTCGGAGGTCTGCCGCGACGGGGGGCCCTCGCCAACTGCACTTGTTCATCCGCCAAAACAAAAGCAGGTTTGAGTCTGTTTATACAAATCAACTCCTTCCTGTCTCCCAAATCTAGCAAAAAATGCTTCTCTCCTGTTTCCAGCACTCTGAAAGGTCCGTCATAAGGTGGCCGCAAATTTGGGCGATGAGCATCATGTCTAACAAAAACAAACTCCGCATTTTTTAAAGCCTTCAGCACAAAAACGCGTGGGAAACTGTGATGAACGGGGCCAGGGAGCGTGTTTGGTCCTGTGTCGCTCTGCAACAGCTGAGCGGGGGTGCAATTTGGCGCAGGATTGTCGGGGAGAAATTCACTGGGTAAACGGAGAGGTTGTGCAAACACTAACTCAGCTGGGGAGGCGTGCAAATCCTCCTTAGGTGCAGAAAGCAACCCCAATAAAACCCAGGGAAGTTTGTCAACCCAATTTGTATCCGTAAGCGACGCTCTGAGGGCTGCTTTCAATGACCTATGAAAACGTTTGCATAAACCGTTAGCCTGGGGGTTATACGCGGTAGTGCGGTGGATCTTCATCCCTAGGCTGCGGGCCATCGATGACCAGAGTTCGGAGACAAATTGAGGACCCCTGTCGGACGTTATATCCGACGGGACTCCAAAACGCGCAACCCAAGATGTTAAAAACGCGCACGAAACTTCCTCCGCTGTGGTTGATGCCAGAGGAACCGCTTCTGGCCAACGCGTGGTGCGATCCACCATCGTCAAAAGGTGTGTGTGCCCCTGTGACAACGGAAGGGGGCCCACCAAGTCGACATGCACATGGTCAAAGCGCTTAGCCGGGATGTGAAAAGGCTCCAAAGGAGCTCTAGTGTGCTTGTGTATTTTGGCTCGCTGACACACTACGCAGGCTGCTGCCCATTCCTTGACCTGTTTGCGTAACCCCGGCCAAACAAATTTCTCCCCTACCATCTTGATCGATGCGCGCACCCCCGGGTGCACCAGGGAATGAACCGAGTCAAAAACGCGGTGGCGCCACGCAGCTGGTACCACGGGGCGCGGCTGTCCCGTGGAGACATCGCAGATTAGGGGGGGCATACCGACTTGCTGCACCCTGTGCTCCAGCCTTAACCCTGTTGGTCCAGACTGGAGCGCGCACACATCCGCATCACTAACCTGCTCCGCGGCCATGGCTGCATAATCTAAACCTACGCGGACCGGGGCTGCGTGCGCTTCCGCGCTGCTACCCTGGCCCGCGGCCACGGCTGCCGAGTCTGCCCCCACGGGGCCTGGCGCCGTTACAGCACGCGAGAGACAGTCTGCCACTACATTATGTTTACCTGCGACATGCTGGATATCGGTGGTGAACTCCGATATCGCGGCCAGCTGTCTTTGCTGCCGGCCCGACCAAGGTTCTGAAATCTTGGCCATCGCAAACGTTAGCGGCTTGTGGTCCACAAACGCGGTGAAACGGCGCCCTTCCAGCCAGAACTGGCAATGGCGGACAGCCAAGTATAGGGCCAACAGCTCCCTGTCGAACGCGCTGTATTTTCGCTCGCTATCACGCAAGGTTTTGCTGAAAAACGCGAGCGGCTGCCAGGTCCCTGCAACGAACTGTTCAACGACCGCCCCCACCTCTAAATCGGAAGCGTCAGTGGTGAGCGCCATGCGGGCCGTTGGGACTGGGTGTGCCAACAAAACCGCGTTTGCCAGGGCTGATTTGACTTGGGAGAATGCGCGTTCCCGCTCCGGAGACCATTCGATTTTATTTGTGGGTTTTTGCTTCTTTAGTGCAGCATACAATGGTTGCATGAGCTGTGCTGCGCCTGGGAGGAAACGGTTATAAAAATTAACCATTCCCAAAAACTCCTGTAACGCTTTGACCGTTTGAGGTTGGGGAAAATCTGTTATTGCGCGTACTTTATCGGGCAGAGGGACCGCCCCTTCTGGCGAAACGCGATGCCCCAAAAAATCAATTTGCACCACCCCAAACTGGCACTTCGCTGGGTTAATTATTAACCCGTGCTCTGCCAGCCTCCGAAAAACTTCTGTGAGGTGGCTTTCGTGTTCGTCTTCGGACGTGCTGGCTACCAAAATGTCATCCAAGTAGACGAACACCAAAGGGAGGTCGCGTAGAACAGCGTCTATCATACGCTGGAACGTCTGCGCGGCACCCTTGAGTCCAAAAGGCATGCGCAAAAACTCAAAAAAGCCCGAAAGGAGTTATTACCGCAGTTTTGGGTATATCCTGAGCACGCACTGGGACCTGATGGTAACCACGCATCAAGTCTATTTTAGAAAAAATGCACGCCCCCGCCAAATGAACCGAAAAATCTTGGATGTGCAGAATCGGGTAGCGGTCGTGCGCTGAGGTGTTATTCAACCTGCGGAAATCACCGCAAGGTTGCCACGAACCATCAGCCTTTGGGACCATGTGTAGCGGTGAAGCCCAGGGGCTTTTAGAACGTCTAATGATGCCCAGTTTTTCCAAGTTGGCGAACTCCTCGCGCGCTATGGCTAGTTTAGCTGAGTCCAAGCGCCAAGCTTTTGCAAAAACGGGCAGCCCGGTGGTAGTGATAAAATGTTCCACCCCATTCCAGCCACTGTCGCTGAAAACGTTGGGACTGTGAGTGCTGTGAACTGAGTGAGCAGTGCGTGAAACTTACCACCTGCAGCTGTGACGTTGGCCTGTGCAGTCGGCGGGGCCACCTGGGATGTGCAGGGAATAGAGTGAAAAGAGCATTAACCAGATGTCTATTAGCAAGATCAACCAATAAACCATGTGAGCACAAAAAATCAGCACCTAACATGTTGAAATTGACTGCCGCTATGACGAAAGTCCACTCGAATGTTCGGCCGTGTAGAGACAGAAGCAGAGTCTTCTCTTCGAAGGTCTTAATCGCCGAGCCGTTCGCTGCCGACACCAGGGGACCACTGGAAGGCGCCAGCCGGTCAGCATAGGAAGGCGTGATGAAACTCAGCTGGGAGCCTGTGTCCACGAGGAATTGCCTCCCTGACCGCGCGTCCGTCAGGTAGAGCAGCTTGCTTTTTTCACCGAGAGCCGCAGCTGCTACTGACTCTCGGTCTTGGCGTTTCCCGAGCGCTTGAACTGGCACGGTGGAATGCACTTGCGTGCCCTCTCGGCGAAACGGCGATGGTAAAAGCAAAGGGCGTCGCTCGCTCCGCGTCTCCTAGCCTCCGCCGCTGCTGTCGTTAATGAGTCTGGTGCTGCAGCCTCTGGCCCCCTGCCGTCTCCGGGTGTTGCGCTCAGCTCCGCTGCTGCAGTCGTGGCCGTGTGTCGCCTATGAGCGTCGGTGAGTCGCTGCGCCTCCTGGCCCAGCTCGTGGTAATCTCGGTGGGCCAGCAGCTGCGAACTGGCCAGGGTAACCCTCATCGCTGATGGTAGCGTCCTGAGGAAAAGATGGGCGAAGATAAAGCCATCATCTTCGGCGTCTCTCAAACTCAGCATCTTCGCCATCAGGTCTGCAGGTCTCCCGACCTCGCCCTCAGTCAACGCCAGGAGCTTCTCTGCTCGCTCTCCCAGCGAGGGGGTGAAAGCACGGATGAAAGCAGCTTTCAATGCGCCATACTTGTCGTCGTCTGGCGGGTGGTTAATCAGGCTCTCCACCCGCTGGGCTGTGTGGCTGTCCAGCTTTGCAACCACATGGTAGAATTTCGTGGCGTCCGCCGAAATTCCCCGAAGATGGAACTGTGCCTCGACTGTGTTAAACCAGGAGCGCGGGCTATGCTGCCAGAAATCAGGTAGCTGGACTGTGGTAGCTGCATTAGCCTGGCTGGCTCCTGATGAGTCCGGTGCAGGAGAGTCGTCACCGGCCATAATTTGTCTTAGGGTCACCAGTGTAGAGGATGTGCTCAAGGATGAGGCTGAGTTTATTTCTCAGGTTCAGCTTTATTAACAGCACACATACTCTAACAATCTCCAAGCAAGAAAAAGAGACAGATCAATATCACATCGCTCTTTTATACTCTGGAAACATTGAAAGTCAAGTCAGATGGTGTCTTAGCAAACATACAGTCACATGGTACTTAATCCCACTCACGCTGTAACCCTTTTGATCTTCCACCATTGTCTCTTAGCCTTCGATGGTCCGGAAATCCTTCCAGGGCTTCTCTCTGAGACAAAGGCCAAATTTCACACCTTCTCGATATCTCCAGCAGACTCAGACCTTTTGTCCCTCAAGACATGAAGCACACAATAAACATACAGCAATACATTTGTGTAAAATATGTACCCAACATATGTGCCACACCCCATCCATTTCCAAATAGTGTAAATCCAAAAGCACGCTCAGTACAAGACACTCAGAGAGGCAAGACTTCACAAACAAACTGCACTTTAGAGGAGCTTTTAAATGTTTTAGGCATGTGGGCTGATGAATCAGCAGCCAGTCAGGCAAGGACACGAGAAATTATTACACAACATAACAAAAATAAATTTTTGGTAAGTTGTCTGTGTTTTTTCAACTGATTTAAGACAATTTTGCACTGCTGAATCCGAAAACGACATCCATTTCTCTTAATCAGGTCAAGTTTTTATGTTAAGTTATAAGCAGTTGTACAGCAGTTGCACAGGTGTACTGTAAATTGAATAGTAGACACTGATAAAGGTAAGTACATGTAAATTGAATGTTACATCATCATTGTTCAAAATTCAGAGAATTTCAAGAAATAAAAAAGAATTTTGCATCATATAAAGCGAAAATACCTGTACATGTAAACAAAAACGTAAGAAAACATGTGGCCATAGTTCAAAAAGTTGACCTGATTGAGCAAAACCAATGTGATTTTTGGATTCAGCACATCAAAATTGTCCTAAATCAGCTAAAAACCCCCCAATAAATTTGGTGTTGACCAGTGTCATTTTACGTATAAAGTATTTATATAATACATATATTGTGCATAGAATCGGCATTTTCACATTGTGTAATGGTAGTATTTTATTTATTATTCCATTTTAGAAACGGGATAACAAAATCATCCCATAAAACAACGGTGACGTTTCAAAACAGTCGGTGACATAATGGAACACAACATGGATGTGGTGATCCGAGCGCTGAGCTAATCTAAGCACGGGTCACTCAGTATTTTCCCTTTTTTCCCTTATTATTTCTGCTCTGTTATTATTGGTTCTCCCGGGGTTTTTACTGTGACAGCGCCGCGGCCGGACTTCCGGCTGTCAAGTTGAGCCGGTACTGTCACAGCTGATTATGATTTTGGTAATTACGTTTTCTCCTCTCCTGTTTGGTTCATTGCTTTTTGTCTTTAGTATTTAAGGGAGCAGCTGAGGCTCAGTCCTCGCTGCAACCTCGTCTACCATGACTGGAGTCCCTATGTCCAGCTCCAGTCTCCCTTCTGTGTTTGGCTCGTCCTCGCTTCGTCAATTGTAAGTGTTTATTCTTTAGCGTCAGGTTCCGCCCTCGCTACTCCCTGGTTTAGGTCTTTGAGTTCTTTATTTGTGTTCAATGTTTAGTGTATGTTTTGCCCCACGTGGCTCTTTATTTTGTGTTTTCTGTAATAAACAAGCAAACTCTCTGTTGGCATTTGGCGCCTCATTTATGCCCTGAAAAGGGCGTTTATGACAATGGAACAGTCACGTGACATCCTCTTTCTGATACAGACCTCGGAACAGTGGTTCGATTCAGAAGTTCCACCTAGGTTTCGGTATGTACTAAAACAGTGATTCTCAACTGGTGGGTCGCGGACCTGTTTTCAGTGGGTCGCGGGCCTTTGCCTGGGCAAATAAAATATCCTCCTTAACAGCAGATGGCAGTAGGTGGCGGGCGACACCATATTTCGCACCATAGAAGAAGACTTGCAACGTTTGTTTGTATATGCTAATTGAGCATGGCAAAACGCAGATACGACAGGGACTAAATGAGATATGGATTTTTTTTTTATCAGGGATGTGATTTTTCCACTAATTCGCGGAATTCCGCTTTTTTTTTTATCTTCCTGGAAGATAAAAAAAAGCGGAAGTACGTTAAGTACGTTAGCTGCTTGTGGTCCATGAACGCAGTGAAGGTGCGCCCTTTCAGCTAGAACTGGAAGTGGTGTATGGCCAGGTGGAGAGCCAGTAACTCTCTGTCGAACACGCTGTATTTACGCTCACTGTCGTGCAAAGACCTGCTAAAAAAGGTGAGTGGCTGCCAAGAACTGGCAACGCATTGCTCCACGATGGCCGCTATGCCCATGTCCGAGGCGTCGGTAGTGAGCGGTATCCGAGCCACCGGGTCTGGGTGCGCCAGTAGTGCAGCGTTCGCCAGAGCTGTTTTAACCTCAGAACGCCTGCTCCCGCTCAGGAGTCCAATCGACTCTGTCCGCCAGTTTCCGTTTCTTGAGTGCGGCGTACAACGGTTGTAATGAGCTGGGCTGCGCGGGGGAGGGAACGGTAATAAAAGTTAACCATCCCCCAAAACTCCCGCAGCGCCCTGACATTGATGTTGAGGAGAAAAAATAGCAAAACAATCTAGTTATATTACTTTTATGATTCCAAACAGTTTGAAATTGACAGTGCACAGTGGACATTGACTCATAACTTTTGAATATTTCTAAGACTTAGCTACATCAGTGATTGTGCAAAATGAACAGCTCAAGTCTCAATGGAAATTGAAACTGGTGATCTGAAATGAATGCTGAAATTATAAAAAGTAATGGTATGTTGGAATTTTATTTCTGTTATGGAATAGATAAAATTAACTGATTTTGATTTGATCAAGTGTTAAAGCATGTGATGGATAATGTTTGTTGGAATATTTTAGGAATGCTATCTTCTTGGAACATAAGTCAGTATTATACAGTAATAAGTGGGATTCAGCTGTTTGTTTTATGTCATTTAAACCCAGTTCTGGTACTTAAAAATCATAAAAACCCAGGAGCCCGTAGACATGCAAAACATTGGCCTTGGCCCTGACCTCTACAACAAGAAAAACAATAAGGGTAAAGCTCCTGGGTTTTTCAGATAATTTTCTGATAATTTTCAGATAATTTAGCTGACCCCAAATCACATCCCTGTTTTATATTGAGGACAAAGGAGTATAGAAACCTCAGTGTGTTTTGTGCAGCAAGGTGTTGGCATGTGAAAGCATGAAGCCGTCAAAACTGAAGCGGCAATTGGAAACAAAACACCATTCTCTATATAATAATTCTATATAATAATTCTATATATAATAATTTTTAATTTAAAATGCAGCTAATTCAGCATTAAAGGGAATTGTTCCCTCTCTTGTATTGCCACTTACTGGTCATTTTGGTTAATCATTAAATTTGTTGTGTTTGTATACTGTGATATTCTGTTCTTCTACCTCAGGTTCAAAATGCACGATCTTTACATTCTATAAATTTGAGAATTTGAAAATCTTTGATTTGGGTCGCGGCTTGTCATTGAGGGGTGATGGTGGGTCCCAAAGCCAGACCAGTTGAGAACCACTGTACTAAAACACTGTTTTGACAATGCCATCACTAGGATTTGGTCTGCGCAGTCCGCAGCTGTGGCAACTCTGAGGCTGTTCGGAGTTTGTGGACGGCTGCAGCCCGCATTCTGGAGGACACTCCAGGTCTGCAGATCTGGGTAAAAGATCTGCCCATTTCCACCGCAGCAGCATTACCAGCTCGCTTCTCGCCGTCTTGGGCCTTATCCTCCTCGTCACTGCCCACTTCTCCATGAGAGACCCCGGTCAGCTGCCAGGTCAGTCAGGGAGGAGACATTGCTGGGGGCTGATGGAGAGAAACAACAGGAGGATCTCACAGAGAGACGGGGCTCATAGCATCGTCATCGACGCCGACAGTCCAACTCTGTTTCCTCCACCTCACCCCCCCATCCCCCATGCTGCGGATTCTCTTCGTCCTTCGCCGACCCCGGGAAATGTCAAAGCGGAGGAAACTCCGCTGTACCCCCCAGGGATCCTGGTGCAGTTCCCCAGGATGCTACAGCTACTTCAAAAGAGACTGTTTCTCCTCCATTGGCTGAGGTGGGTTGTAGTGAGGAGCTGTGGGAACTCATCACAAGCGTGGGGCGTGTTACAAGCTTTTTTCCCAGGAGAATGAGTGGCAGAGTGAGGTGTTGGAGGAGGCCTGGCGGTTTGTTGCTTTGAAGCCACACATGGTGAGAGATCTTCCTTCATTTCTCATTGAGTTTTTGTTCTCCTCCACGCCAGAGGTGGAGGGACTGGCAGTTCCCGGCTTTCCAGAGACAGTGACCCCTAGAGCTTTAATGCTAGAGCCGTCTCCTCACCGCTTTCCATCTCCGGAACCACTTCCTCATCAGAGCCCTTCAGTAGCCACCCAGAGGGACACGCCCAGATCTCCAGCAGTAGTGGCAGCGGCAGCGGAGCAGGGAATAACACAAGTACGTACATTCTCCTCATTTTTTAACATCTGTGAGTGAGGTTACTTGTCTTGGTCCAGGTGAGGAGTCTCAGTGGCTGTCACAGAATGTCACTGAGCCCTCACCACCTGTCTCTGCTGTTGTCTCAGTTTGTCCTCTCATCTCTTCTTTTCCTCTTTTGTCCAAGGTCATCTCCATCCCCATGGCTTCCACATCCGAGGGGATGAGTTCTCCTGTAGAGATGGCTCTCCTTTACATGCACACTCCTGCAGAGACGGCTCCCCTCCACGTGCATGCTCCTGCAGAGACCACTTTGCCGGCAGTCCTCCTCGAGGTCATCTCCCAGGCAGCTTCACCCAAGGTCGCCATGTTTCATCTTCAGTATCTCGGCAGATGGCAACAGGTTCTTATCAAGGATGTCTCTGTACATTTGTCCATTCATCTTTCTGTCAATTATATGAAGTATGCCTGTACCATGTGCTGAAAAACACCTCCCCACCATGATGGGATGTGCAGTGCCATTTCTCCTCCAAACATGCTGTGTGTTGTGGCATCCAATAAGTTCAATTTTGGTCTCATCTGACCAGACTATACTCTCCCAGTATTTTACTGGCTTGCCCAAAATGTTGCACAGCAAACTTTAAACGAGCTTCAGCATGCTTTTTCTTCAGCAGTGGAGTCTTGCGAGGTGAATAGGCATAGAGCCCATGTCGATTGAGTGCATTACTTATGGCTTTCTTTGAAACAGCAGTACATGCTAACTGCAGGTCTTTCTGGAGCTCTCCACGAGTGGTCTTTGGCTGTTGGACAACTCTTCTGATAATTCTTTTGACTCCTCTGTCAGAAATCTTGCGAGGAGTTCCTGGTCGTGGCCAGTTTATGGTAAAATGATGTTCTTTCCACTTCTGAATAATGGCTCCAACATTGCTCACTGGAACATTCAGCAGTTCAGAAATGCACCTGCAACCAATGCCATCACTATGTTTTGCAACAATAAGGTTGCAAAGGTCTAGAGAGAGCTTTTTGCTTCTACCCATCATGAGTTCTTTGTGATGTGACAATCTGATATTCACAGACCTTTTTAATAGAGTCATTGACTGCACATTCTCCACATTTTAATAGCTCACATATGTCTTAATGAAATGTTTGTGACTTATTTTTGTCTTAAGTGGGTCCCTTTCAGGGCAGAAAAAGGCACCACTTGTCTGCAGTGAGTTTGCTCATTTATTAAATAATAAGGAACACAAATACTTGCCACGAAGGGCGGATTACAAAAAACTATTTACGAGACCACAAAGGGTGATTACAGAAAAATACAACTGCAGAAAAACCATGAAAGGTTACTTACTATTAACCTGGCGAAGCAGGGGGTAAGGTAAAGACTAAAACAGGAATCAGGAGTAGGGATTCCTGTCAGAACATGGAGTGTAGGAGAGAAACCACTTGCAGCTTAGTCCTTCTCCAGGTTACCAGGGTCCCACGATGGTGAGGTAGTGCCAGTGCAGGTAATCACAGTGAAGCATGCAAAGGAATTCTCCGCTGAGGGGTAGAGGAGAGAGTTCAGTGAAGGTGCTGAGGCACTTACTGGAGGGTTGACGAGTGAGTGAAGCCCCCGGCTCATGGAGAGAGTCCTGGTCTGCTGCCTGGAGCTGGGTTGTTCCGCCTGGAGGACGGTCCACCTGTGCACAGGTATAGAGCACAACGAGAGGCAGATGCAGATGATGAAAAAAAAAAAACGTAACAGGTTGCTTACGGTTGAGAAGAGGGAAGCGAAACTCCCAGCCAACGAAGAGCAGAGAAGTTGAAGTTGAAAGGGAGGCAAAACTCACAGCTGAAGAGAAGGGCAGACTCATTTCGAGGAGTTCTTACACCCTGTTGGAGCGTTGACGTCTCCGTGCAGGAGTGGAGGACCCCACTCCTAATAAAGACAGCCTAATTAGAAGATGCAGGTGTGAGTGAGACTGCAGCTGTGGAAGATAATTAGTGAGAGAGAGAAAAACACACAGCTTGGATCACCACAATTTTGTTCACATTTTCTGTAATTTTTTTTAAATTATTGAAGCAAATTTGATTTTTTTTTATTTTTCCTGGCTTTCTTTAAACACTCTGATTTAAAGCCTATCACTTTAAGAACCATCCTTCACTGTTTCAACTCCGCCCTCCCTCTTAGTCAGTTAACCATTATAGCTGACTAGCTTCTAGCCTCCCAGATCGGTTGAGCAGCGCTCTGATTCACTGATTCACATGCAATGGTATATCTTGCATCAGTCCTGTCTATCTCCCAATAATTTTACCATGATTCCAATAATAAATCATTAGCACTGAGCGAGAAGATCGCCGCAACCCAAGGCGAGCTACCAAGCCAGGGAATCTCAAAAGGCAGTGTGGCTCTGTGGGACTCTGCTCTGCTCTTGCGGCCAGCTGAAAGCTGGAGTGACTACGCTGCCCGCGAGAGCAGAGCAGATCCACGGAGGACGGTGGTGTTGCTGAGCGTGAGAGCCAGCAGCATCTGGTCCCAGGACATTTTGATTGCAGGGAGCCGGAGGATCTGTCCTGTTTCTGTGGCGGATTGCATGTACCGGTGCTGTGCTGAGAACTCCCCTGCCAATCTGGGGGAGTATATGTATATTAGCTGCTCTTGCTTGCTTGTTTTTTTTCTTGCCTTCTGATTGTTGCTCTGAGTGTTGCTATCCCTGTGCTGTTGCAATCCTGGAATTTCCCCGTTGTGGGACTAATAAAGGCTTATCTTATCTTATCTTATCTTATCTTCTCAGCATGACAGCAGCCAGTAGCCCTGGTCCTGGGCCATAAAAGCAATCGGTGAGTTGGAGTGGGTAATCCGCAGTGGACTCAACGATGAAACCACTCGGAGATGGGCTGGAGTGACCCAGGTGTTTACAGGGATGGCTATTAGGGTGACTAAGATCTAAAGAAAATAACAATATAAGCCACGCTTACAGCAAGCGTCCTAGTACCAGTGTTAGCTTGTGGGCTAAAAGCTTTGACTCTCTGGTCTGGACAGGGACCAGCGCACGCCCCTGTGCCGGCAAACCCCTAAGGAGAGTCCCTCCTCCCGGTAAAGGAAAGATGAGTATTTGATGAGACAGGTGTGTGTCAAGATGCACAGCAGACAGACAGACATACAGGTAGGAGTCAGGCATGGAAAGAGAGAGAATATTCATTAACTTTTTTCAGAAAAACACAGACTTGGGTAGACAATACAGAGCAACAGAATAAATTATTTCTTTTTTCTCTGCGCTTGGTACCGTTTGGTTGGGGACCACTGTGGTTAGGGAATTTTTAAATGAAGCTGCTGCCATAATTTCCAAATCAATTCTCTTTAACATGCATTCAATGCAATTTAGCTGTTGTAATGGATAATTATTTTTTCATCCATTTTATTCAAGTTCTCATCAAGAGTACCGGACAGTGTTAGTCATTTTATGACAAATTTATAAGTAGCTACATCATTCTTACTTAATTGTGTTCAAGTCTGTATTTGCTGTTGCACAAAAGAGTTTTTCTGTATAGAAGTTTATGCTTAATTTACAAATCACTGTTTAATAGGAAATTTTTTGACAATCCTGTGCTTTTCTTGTGGTGTTATACAGAATATCATTGCAGTAAACTATGGAAAAAGGCACCTGCTTTAAAATTTACAATTCTTCCCACAAATTTTAGTGCAAAGAAACCTCTCAAAACATCACAACTTTTATTGCAGCTTTTTAAAAAAGCTCCTGCAAATTCAGGTTTTTTGGGCCGCAACAATTATAAAAACATCCCGTGAAATCCTGGAGGGACTGACTTACCCACGTTTGCCAGCAGGGTCCTGTTCATGGTCTGATGACTGGTCCATTTTGCAGACACATCTATTGTGTTTGCTGAAGTGAAAAAGGCTCCTTTGATAAAAATTTTCTGTGCTCTTCCCTTTTCTACATTTTTCTGCACCGCTTAAATAACTTTGTTTCATTTTGCTGCAATTCTCTACATGCTGTATGGTTTGTTTACAATGAAACCAAAGACATGCGCATGAGCATGTCTCACAGACAACATGGAAGAGTCCAACAGTCTGAAGAGAAGGGGGGAGGATGTTACGTTTGTGATTTGATTTGCCGTTTATGTAAATACTGGTGTTTCTTTATTTTCTTGGACATCATGTTAAATATGCTAAACATTAAAAAAATATATATATGGGGATCCTAGTAGATTAGGGCCCTTAGCAGATTGGGGCCGAAGGCAGTCGCCTACCTTTGCCTAATGGTAAGCCCGCCTCTGTGTGTTAGACATCATTGGAAAGCTTAGATTCCACACTTTTAGACTCTGTAAATAACTCAAAGTACCCTTCAGGAGACTTGTTCCTGGTTTTTCCATGGCTGGTTACAAATGTCCTAAATCGCTAGCATGTACTAAATCGCTAGCATACTAACTACTAGCTACTGGCCGACTACCGATGATTCTGGTCACTACTGACTCAACAGGTACAGTGGTGTGAAAAAGTGTTTGCCCCCTTCCTGATTTCTCATTTTTTTGTATGTTTGTCATAGTTAAATGTTTCAGATCATCAAACAAATTTAAATATTAGATAAAGCTAGCACAAGTAAACACAAAATGCAGTTTTTAAATGAAGGTGTTTATTATAAATTGAAAAAAATCCAAACTTGCATGGCCCTGTGTGAAAAAGTGATTGCCCCCTAAACCTAATAACTGGTTGGGCCACCCTTAGTAGCAGTAACTGCAATCAAGCGTTTGCAGTAACTGGCAATGAGTCTTTTACAGCGCTGTGGAGGAATTTTGGCCCACTCATCTTTGCAGAATTGTTGTAATTCAGCCACATTGGAGGGTTTTCGAGCATGAACCGCCTTTTTTAAGGTCATGCCACAGTATCTCAATCAGATTCAGGTCAGGACTTTGACTAGGCCACTCCAAAGTCTTCATTTTGGTTTTCTTAAGCCATTCAGAGGTGGACTTGCTGGTGTGTTTTGGATCATTGTCCTGCTGCAGAACCCAAGTGCGCTTCAGCTTGAGGTCATGAACAGATGGCCGGACATTCTCCTTCAGGATTTTTTGGTAGACAGCAGAATTCATAGTTCCATTTACCACAGCAAATCTTCCAGGTCCTGAAGTAGCAAAACAGCCCCAGACCATCACACTACCACCACCATAATTTACTGTTGGTATGATGTTCCTTTTCTGGAATGCTGTGTTACTTTTACTCCGGATGTAATGGGATACACACCTTCCAAAAAGTTCAACTTTTGTCTCATCAGTCCATAGAGCATTTTCCCAAAAGTCTTGGGAGTCATCAAGATGTTCTCTGGCAAAACTGAAACGAGCCTTTATGTTCTTTTTGCTCAGCAGTGGTTTTTGTCTTGGAATTCTGCTATGCAGGCCATTTTTGCCCAGTCTCTTTCTTATGGTAGAGTCATAAGTGAGGCCTACAGTTCTTTGGATGTTGTGTGCTTTTGTGACCTCTTGGATGAGTTGTTGCTGCACTATTGGGGTAATTTTGGGGTAATTTTGGTTGGCCGGCCACTCCTGGGAAGGTTCACTACTGTTCCATGTTTTCGCCATTTGTGGATAATAGCTCTCACTGTGGTTTGCTGGAGTCCCAAAGCTTTAGAAATGGCTTTATAACCTTTTCCAGACTGATAGATCTAAATTACTTTGTTTCTCATTTGTTCCTGAATTTCTTTGGCTCGCAGCATGAAGTCTAGCTATTGAGAATATTTTGGTCTACTTCACTTTGTCAGGCAGGTCCTATTTAAGTGATTTCTTGATTGAGAACAGGTTTGGCAGTAATCAGGCCTGGGGGTGGCTAGAGAAATTGAACTCAGCTTTCCAAAGATGTGATAAATCACAGTTAATTTATGTTTTAACAAGGGGGCAGTCACTTTTTCACACAGGGCCATGTAGGTTTGGATTTTTTTTTACCCTTAATAATAAACACCTTCATTTAAAAACTGCATTTTGTGTTTACTTGTGTTATCTTTGTCTAATATTTAAATTTGTTTGATGATCTGAAACATTTAAGTGTGACAAACATACAAAAAATGAGAAATCAGGAAGGGGGCAAACACTTTTTCACACCACTGTATATATATATATATGTTTTA
Organism: Pholidichthys leucotaenia; assembly: GCA_020510985.1. Taxonomy (NCBI): domain Eukaryota; kingdom Metazoa; phylum Chordata; class Actinopteri; order Cichliformes; family Pholidichthyidae; genus Pholidichthys; species Pholidichthys leucotaenia. Next base: position 138,331,093 of record CM035840.1, on the reverse strand, counting down.
TAAACACATTGCTTTTGCACTTGACAATATTTAATTTGTTTGCATGTGTGTGAAATGACAATAGACGTCTTCATGCTGGGCTGCACGGTGGCGCAGTGGTTAGCACTGTGGCAGCACAGTTTACCCTCGGCCGGGGGATCGCGGGGACCGTGAGATCGTGGGTTCGATCCCTGCCCCCGGCCAACAGTGATCTGTGTGGAGTTTGCATGTTCTCCCCGTGTTTGCGTGGGTTTACTCCGGGATTTCTCCGGTTTCCTCCCACATGTCAAAAACATGCAGGTTAGGGAGTTAAGGGGCGCTTGCGCACGCAGCGACCGGCAGCTGGTGGCTTGTCACCAGACTGCAAAACAAATCTACCTACGGGTACAAAATAAGTAATAAAAAAAAAAAAATGCTGATTGAGATGTTTAGCAGCAGCAGTTACTGGTTACATTCAGAAGGGACTATTTTTTTTCTCAGCTGCGCAAAATTAAATTAAACAGTAATTAAACAAACAAATCATTATATTTTGTCCAGTATTGCTGTCGTTTAATAATTTTTGCTTGTGAAACTGTTGTATAAGTTTGTTACGTTATCATGAATATGTGGAGGGCACAAGCCGTATCACACTTGGAGTTTGTATATTCATGATACCATAACTTACTCTCATGTAATTTTGCTTAACTGATCAGTGGGAAAAACCTAGCACTTTTTTTTTTTTTTATTTAAGTTTTTGTAAAGGGTATACAGGTCGTTACAGCAATGCATTGTTTACATTTTCATCACATGTTCCCTTATTTTCTGATATCTGACAACATTGGAAGATTAATTCTTACAACACCCCTTTTTTTTTTTTTAAAGTGAAAGAAAAAGTGAAATTAAAGAGAAAAAAAAACAAAAAACAAATAAAAAAAACCAAACAAACCAGTAAAAAACAAACAAAAAGAAAAAGTAAGTAAATAAAGATAAAAGAGCATCTGAGTAGCGTTGGAACTAAGAGCGGAACCATTATTGAAATGGTATTTGTCAAAGATTAGATCTAATGGAAGACACATATGCGGTCCAGGGTTGCCAAAAGTTCATGAACCCATCCAAGTCCTGTCTCAGTGCGAATGTCAACTTTTCCATCGAGTAAATGTCTTGGATCACGTTAGTCCAATCTTCAGGTGTAGGACAGTCCTTCAACATCCATTTTTTAGTTAGAGCTTTTTTGCTTGCCAATATTAAAACAATGAATAAGTATTTTTCTCCTCGTCTTTCCAGTGAGTCCGGTAGTAAACCCAAATACAAAGTTACAAAAGAAAAGGGGACTGTAATTTTGAATATTTTCCCCAATATTGTCTGTACCTTGGTCCAATATTGGTGGATAACTGGGCATGACCAAAACACATGAAAATGATTTGCAGTCTTTTCACCACACAAGCGCCAACAGTTCAATCCCTTATGGGTAAATTTGTTTTGTGCAGGTGTTCTGAAAAATCTTGCCAAGTTTTTCCATCCAAATTCTCTCCACTGCAGGGATGAGGTACTTTTCCATTGCTGTTTATTTAGCTTTTCCCATATTTCCAGTTGTAAAGTGAAATTCCCCTCTTTTTCCCATCTCTCTTTTATATAAGATGTGTTGTCTCCTTTTAAGTCTTGAAGACCTTGGTATATTTTAGAAATGTATCTGATCCCTGGGATCCCTTTATATGCCATTAAGAAGACCTTCAGAACACCTGACTGGGCCCTTTCCAAAACCTCCTTTTTAAGTATATTGTTTATGTGGTGTCTAAGCTGGAAGAACCTGTAGAGGTCTTGATTTATTAGGCCTTGTTTTTTCAAATCTTCAAAACTTCTTAAGATTTGCCCTTTAAAAAAATCGTAATATTTTATCAGCCCTTTCTCCTTCCACTTTTTAAATCTGGTGTCTGTTTTATTAGGAGTAAAGTCCTGATCATAGGCGATCCATTGCAGAAGTCGATAGGGCTCTTTAGTTTGATTCTCTCTGACTATCTTAAACCAAATTTTTAGCGGGGTCTCTATCCACGGGTTAGTGTTATTCAAAAGCTTAGGTAAGGCATTGTTCCCTATTATCGCCTGTAGGGGGATGTCACTTGTTATTTGGCATTCGATCTCCTTCCATTGTGCAGTGTAGACTGGGTTACATATCTCTACTAAAGTTTTAATTTGTGCGGCTTTAAAGTAGTCCCTGATATTTGGCAGCGCAAGCCCACCTTTGTCTTTGTTTAGCTGTAGGGTTCTATATCTGATTCTAGGTCTCTTGCCCTGCCATATGAATCTTGAGATCCTTCTGTCCAGCTCCTGCCATGTTTTTTTGGGAGGTTCTACCGGTATTGTTTGGAAAAGGTATAGAAGACGTGGAAGTATATTCATTTTGACTGCTTCAATTCTTTGTGCAGTACCCAAGAATGGTATCATATTCCATCTTGCTAGGTCAGATTTTATTTTTGTCACCAGTGGATCATAGTTTAGTGATATAATTTTGTTGAGTTGTTTCGGGATATTGACCCCCAGATATTTCATAGATTCCGACTCCCAGTTAGTTTTGAGTTTGCTTAGTGAATAATGATTTGGGTCATAGTTGAATGTTAAAACTTGGGTTTTATGCATGTTTAATTTGTACCCCGATAAATCTCCATACTCTGAAAAAACTGAGGTTAGTTCTGGTAAAGAAGTGTCCGGCTGCCCTAGGTATATTAAAATGTCATCAGCAAAGAGTGCTATTTTATGTTCCTTCTGACCAAGTGTAATACCTTGAATTTTTTGGTTTTGTCTTATCCATTGGCTCAGAGGTTCTATGAAGATTGCAAAGAGCAGTGGAGACAGGGGGCAGCCCTGACGACATCCTCTTTCCAGTTCAAAAGATGATGATAAATTACCGTTAATCCTTATTTTAGCTGTTGGTTTTTTATATAATGCCTGTATAGTTCTAATGAAGTTGTTATGAAAATTGAAACTGGATAAGATTCTATATAGAAAAGACCAGTCAACCGAATCGAATGCTTTTTCAGCATCTAATCCCAATATGACTGCATTTAAGTTATATTTTTTTATATGATGAATTATGTGTAAAGTGCGTCGAATGTTGTCTTGTGTCTGTCTTTGTCTTATAAAACCTGTTTGGTCTAAATGAATTAGGTCTGTCAGTATATTTTCTAACCTTTTGGCAAGGATAATGGTAAAAAGCTTATAGTCCTGATTTAGTACACTGATTGGTCTGTAGTTGGAGCACTCTAGTTTATCCTTTTCAGGTTTAGGTATAACTGCAATGACCCCTTCTCTCCAGGAGGGGGGGATTTCCCCTGTGTGGAGGACATAATTAAATGTTTTCAGGAGGAGAGGAGATAGTTGCTGTTTAAAGGTTTTGTACCACTCTGCTGTATAGCCGTCAGCTCCTGGGGATTTGTTGGCTTTAAGTTTCATAATTGCTTTTTCCAATTCTTTAGGATGTATTTCTGACAGTAGTGTTTTATTTTGTGACTCCGTAAGTTGGGGAAGGTTTAATGTGTTTAGGAATGCCTCGGATGCGTTTTTATGTTTTTTGTGGGAGTATAAGTTCTTATAGTAATTCTCGAAGTTTTTAAGAATATCCTGAATTCTGAATTTTATTTCCTTTGATACTGGGTCTCTGATTTTGTAGATTGCTCTTTCTGTTTGATGTTTACTCAATTTATAGGCTAGCAATTTTGCCGATTTACTGCCTGCTTCATAGTATTTTTGTTTCAAAAATGTAAGTTTCTTCTGGATTTCTATTGTGTAGATCTCATTTATTTGGTTTTTAATTTCCTTAATCTTGAGCGAGTCAGTAGAATGAGTGTTGCCTTTGTGTTCTTTTTCTAGGTTCCTAAGTTCTGACTCTAATGTGGATAGTTTTTCTTGTCTTAGTTTCTTTTGGGTTGCCAGTTTTGCAATAATCTTTCCTCTTATTACAGCTTTGCATGCATCCCACAGTATTAAAGGGGATACTTCTCCATTATCGTTATCTTCCAAATATCTGAGAATATCTGATTCCAATTCATCTTTCAATGGTCCTTTCAGGACATTTGAATTTAACCTCCAAGAAAATGTATTATTTGTGTATTTTTGGATATTTAAGTCCATGTAGATCGGACTGTGGTCGGAGAGATCCATCAGTCCAATTTTACATGTTTTTACTCTTCCAATGTCTCTATTAAACATAAAAAAATAGTCAATCCTTGAGTAAGATGAATGTGGAGTTGAGTAAAATGTATAGTCTTTTACACTGGGGTTGAGTTCCCTCCACACGTCACAGATTCCCAATTCTTTTAGTAGCATCCGAGTCTTCCTGTTTTGGGTGTTATTTTGATGTGGGGAATTACCAGAAGCATCCCAGTATGGATTCAGTCTAAGATTGAAGTCCCCACCACATATCACTAAACCTTGAGCTTTAGTTATCATTAGGTCGAATACATTTTTATAAAATTTCCAGTTAGCCCCTGGGGGAGCATACACATTCAGCAGGGTGATATCTTCTCCCTCTAGCCGCCCAGTTACTAAACTGTATCTCCCTTCTTTATCTTTGTGTTCTGATTTTTTTTCAAATGTAATTTTGGTTGATATCAATGTCGCTACTCCCCTCCTCCTCCCTGATTTATATGAAGATGAAGAGATCATTTTAAACCCTTGTCTACTGAGTTTATTGTGTTCCACGTCTGTTAGGTGGGTTTCTTGTAAAAATATTATTCCTGCTTTGTCTTTTTTCATTTTGCCTAGAATCTTGGATCTTTTAACTGGATTCAGGATTCCTTTTACATTATATGAAATTATTTTGGTTACACCCTGTTTCTCCATTGTGTTGTTTTGTTTAGTATAACTGTGTGGTGGCCCTCTTTTGTGCTACTCAGAAACTGAAAGAACATTAAAAACAAGAAAAACATTAAGAACATAGTGTAAAAAACTTTAAAACAAAAAGCTGTCATAAGAACTTCCTGAGCTGAGGTCTTTTTAAAGACCCTGTAAGAGCCTTGATGGAGTGAAGGCCCTGAGGGAAATTCCTCAAACTCTGTTACGTGTTGAGGGCCCTCTCTTACCACTGAAAGTAGTCCCATGCTTTTAACGTGAGTTTCAGAACCCAATCCAAACTTGTAATGATTTTTTTTTTTCCTTTTATGCCTAAACCCTGTGAAATTGTGTGCACCCTCCCACCCCCATCACATCAAACATTCACGCAAAAACAGTATTTGTTAGTATGAGGAGAACATGTGGATTATTGTCACATTTCTATTTTAACAAGTTTTTTTTTTTTTTTTTTATTACAAAGACTTATTTGTTTCAAATAATATGATTGTTCCATGAAATGTTTTACCACATGCTGAATATGCATCTCCTTTAAAGTTTGTTACCTTGTATGAGGGGGGTTGGATGTGCGGATTGATTCAAGAGAAAAGAAAAAAAAAAAAAAAAAAAAAAAAAGGTCGCTATTCCAACCTGAAAACGGATAGTTTATCCGCGACGCTCTGGTGCTGGGTTTCCCGCTGCTGGTCCGTGGATTTTGAGGGTCTTTGTGTTGTCCATGTTTGCGCTTTGATCTTCTCACTCGGGTCTGCTGCGGGTTTAAATACCGTTACCGGGAGCCCTCTTTTCGCCATGTCAGCTGTTGCTTCTTCCGCCGAATTATAGAGACACGTTTCATCGCCGTAGAAGACCCTTAACTTCGCAGGAAATGGTGTCTGAAAGCGCAATTTCTTCTCTCTTAACACCTTTTTCGCGTCATTGTATTCCCTGCGCTTTTTAAGGACCTCCGGGGCGTAATCGTGTTCCACGTAGACTTTTCTCTCCTGGTGCATAAATCCTTTTTTCTGCCAGGCCAGTCTTACAACCTCTTGTTTTATTTTGAAATTGGAAAATCTTACCAACACCGAACGTGGGGGCGCTTCCGCCGCCGGCCTAGCGGCTAATGAACGATGTGCCTTTTCTATCTTCAAGTCGGTGGTTTGTGGAATATCCAATTTCTCTCTTAGTAAGGATTCCACGCATTCTGCCATTGAGTTAAAACCATTTTCGGTTCCTTCTATCAGACCATGAATTCTTATGTTGTCTCTTCTTTGTTTTCCTTCTTGGTCGGTTAGCTTAGCCTCTATAGCTGCTTGTCTTTTGCGTAGGTCTAGCACAGAATCTTCGAGCACTTTTATTCGATCATCTGTTTCCAAGATTCGGTTCTCGGCCTGGTCCACTCTGCTGTTTGTCCTTTTCAATTCTTCTCTGAATTCCCGAAATTCAGCCGTAACTTCTCGGCGAAATCGTCGTAGCTCCTCAAATAGTGATTTCAGGCTAACCCTTTTGTTAGCTATCACCAGTTCCTCGTCTTCTGAACGGAGATCTTCCAGTTCAGATTCTCCGGCCAATACGTGTCCTGGCCTGGAGAATTTCAGTTTCTTCTGTTTTCCTTTAGACATGATGTTTTTGTCTTTTGATTTTCACTCCTCCAAAAATCCGTTAAGTTTGATTTTCAAGGTGTTATCCTGGATTGGGTCTGAGAGCTTCAGTGTTAAGCTGCAGTCGCCATGGCGTCCAGACCGGAAGTCCAAAACCTAGCACTTTTAAGGGGTGAAATGGTGTGATTTGCATTGTCACACCCATGTCAAGGAGGTGTAAATGTGACTCTTGAAATCAAAGAGTTTCCTTTTCACAATCCAAAGACCTTTTTTTTGTTTACTGATTTGCTTAGTCATGCTCATTAGCAGTGTTGGGAGTAACGCGTTACAAAGTAAAGTGACGCGTTACAAAGTAAAGTAACACGTTACTGTAACGCCACTACTTTTGCAGCAATGTACTGTGTAACGAAATTACTGTTTCAAAATTCAGCAATGCTTTACAGTTACTAAAATTTGATCAGATGTGTTACTCGTTACTCATTTTATTAATATAGATAGATATTTTTAGCTCAAATAAATGAATATACAAACTGACCCTACCGTAGTTGAGATGTACTGTCATTTGACGTGACATGTTGCAGAGAACCGAGTCTTCACTACCGAGTGGAGGAAAAGATGAAGCTACTTTGTTTTCGTGAAAATAGACAGATTACTTTTCCTTTTTCGTGGTTAAGGACACAAGCATATTGGTGGGTTGCAAGCTAAAGTGCCGGATGAGACCTACTGCAATCTTCAGAAGCACCTGAAAACAGCAATAAAGCTCCGACAAAGCTAGTGCTAAGTAGCGGCTAGCTATGCTAACAAACCCGTGTTAATGGATCTATTCTACGCTATCTTAACAACCACGGCTGGATGTAAAGTGGAAATATTCTTGTCTCAATAGCCACGACTGGATTTCAAGCACAGGTATGCATCTGGACAGTTTGTGACCCTGAAGAATTAAACAGACTGATTGCCAGATACATCATTACAGACTGAAGACGTGATATAAACAGTCACTTTCCATCAGACAGCTGAGACTGTGATCCACTGAAGTTAAAACACATTTACTTGATACCAGGATAAAGATTATTCAAAAATGGATTTTGATCTCCAAAAGGAATTTGAGGGACTGGATCATGTCTCTGTCACAGCAGACATTTGGACTATGGATAATGGATATTTTCTTTGGATCACTGCACATCAGATTAAATCCATATCATAAAGGTAAGATAAACATGGACAGCTTTATGCAGTATTGCCAATTCTCACTCCAAAATAAGGAAATTACTGGCAATATGATGTTGCTTTTCTTCAGATTTTTCCCACAATAAGAGCTCTCAAGGCAGGATAAAGCAGACTGAACATGTTCTACAAGCACTTTCTGAACCAGTCTGTTTTCAGCCTGACATTAATAAGCCCATAATGTAATCCATTAATTAAATTATCTTGCTATATGTGCAAGATGATTTAAGTATACATTTAAAAGTAACGTGAAAGTTACTTTTCCAAGCAACTTGTTACTTTAATCATGCAGTAATTAGTAAAGTAACTCAATTACTTTGGAAAAGAACTAGTAACTGTAATTAGTTACTATTTTTTAGTAACTTGCCCAACACTACTCATTAGTAGCTGAGAGATGTGCCAAGCCACATAACTCTGTTTGAATAAACCATTAAAATGAAGACATTTCATAGCTTTGTAACTTTCAGTGGAAATATTTGTACAAGTAATTTTGAGACAATGGCAACACCTGCAGCTCTAAAACAAAATTCTACCACCTCAACCTCCACTAAGTCTCCATTTCCAAGATTACAATCTTTTCTGAATAGGGAGATGCATCCACCTCACAATATATGATGTGTGCTGGTGTGTCCAACTGTGTGTGCTCACATTTTGTCACACGATAGTTCAAATGTTGCTTGCACATGGGGATGCAAGATATAAACTTCTGACAGCAGCCACGCCTCAAAACACAAAGAGTGTGAAAGTGACTGTGGTGGTTCAGATCTCAACACCCCAGTGTGCAAGTATGTGAGACTTTTTATATATATAATAAGTACTTATATTGAAGCAAGACAGAATACAAGAGTGTGAATGTGAGGGAGGCAGGTGTAACAGTGAAGATGGAAGGAGCAGAAGTGGTGAAAGTAAATGAGTTTAAATACCTGGGGTCAACTATCCAAAGCAATAGAAAATGCACAAGAGAGGTAAAGAAGAGAGTGCAGGCAGGGTGGAGTGGGTGGAGACGAGTGTCGGGGTGATTTGTGACAGAAGCTTAGCAGCAAGAGTGAAAGGGAAGATTTACAAGATGGTAGTGAGACCCGTGATGATGTATGGTTTGGAGACGGTGGCGCTGACAAAAAGACAGGAAATGGAGCTGGAGGTGGCAAAGTTGAAGATGCTAAGATTTTCATTGGGATTGACTAGGAGGGACAGGATTAGAAATGAGTATATCAGAGGGACAGCTCAGGTTGAGTGGTTTGGAGACAAAGTAAGAGAGGCAAGGCTGAGATGGTTTGGACATGTGCAGAGGAGGGATAGTGGATATATTGGACAAAGGATGTTGAAGATGGAGCTGCCAGCCAGGAGGAAAAGAGGAAGCCCACAGAGAAGATTCATGGATGTAGTGAAGGAGGACATGGAGAGGGTTGGTGTTACAGAGGAAGATACAAGGGACAGGGTGAGATGAAGGCAGATGATCCGCTATGGCCACCCTTAAAGGGAGCAGCCGAAAGAAGAAGAAGAAGAATGATTTCAGATTCTCATACATTTTAACATGTGTCGACATTCTTCACCAGTATGCATCCTTTTGTGTATTGCTTATAGATGGTGGTGTTGTTGTGAAGGAAGATTTGCACATGATTTTTTTGGTATTTTTTTTCAGCATTCTGCTCCATAATTTTGAGTACCACAAGGCAAACATCATTTAGTTCCAGTAGTAGATAATGACACCTTTATATCTGGTGTCAAAAATCACACACCAGAACAATGTAAATTAATGAATAATATTGGGTCAGAGGAAAGTGTGTAAATTTGATTGTGAGATGACCTTTAAGTGATAAACAAAGCTAGTTACATTCTGCTAGAAAGCAAATCTGGAAAGGCTCAACTCCCGTGACCATGAATAGAGATAGGTGGCTAAAAAAAGAGTAATGAATTGAACCTCAGTATACAACTGTGTGAGATTTCCATACATTGATTAGCCAGTTAATCAGCATTGATTCAATACTGACATGTGCAAATCCTCATCATTGTCTGTTTATTTTCTAAATGCTCTGAATTGAATATGTCCACATAGAATGAAAAGAACATTTTATTTGCAGTCTGGAGTGTGTCTGGCCTAGACTTAGTCAAGTTGCCTAGAATGTTCACATCTTTCTCTTGTAAAAGCATATACAGTCTACACAGAAATGGAGAAGCAAAGGAAGGGCATCCTGAAAGTGGGTGTCCTGATTGTCTTTGTCTTTTCCTCTTGATTGAACAGTGCTTCTTTCAGCCCACCTCATCCCACGGGGATATTGGTTTTGTGAATGAAGTGGCCAAACTCCCAGATGACAGTATTGATATGACTGGGAAAACGGGGCAGTGTTTATGAGCTATCTGGCCCTGCATCCTCTGCTGTCCATTAAGCCCCACTACTCATAACGCGTGGGTAATGGCCTGTCTGTACACCATAATCAGACAGACACACGCGTCCCCACTGCTGAAAAAGAAGCCATCAAAATAAAACAAACACGCACACACATGGCTTGTGGCTACAGTGACACAGCTGCAGTCATTATTCACCGGAGGAGGGCTTGGTCGTGAGGAGGGGTGAAAATGGCAAGCGGAACTACTACATCTCTGTAGTGGCGGCGTCAGAAGGACGTGCATGCGTAACAAATTCAGCAGAGCCATCGATTCAACTTATCGCAGCTCATGCTTTTCCCATTTTGAGTGCAATTTACTTTCATCTGCACTGATAAGCAATTTCAGTCCTGACATCTCGCTTGTTTTTTGTCCTTTACTGTTTCCATCACTGTGGCTCTACCCCAACAGCTAAACCTTTTAGTTAGCAAAAAAATAATAAAAAAGTAACACCTGCTATCACTTGCTCAGACACACACAGTGATAGATTTGGTGTTGTCATGACTGTCCCAGACCTACCCCACCCTGTAATTTAAGCATCAAAAATTTGATCACAAAACAATTTTATTCACATTCAGACAGTTAAGGACTTTTTGTCAAGGACACTCTTAGTTTAATTGTTTTTTTTAATCTTTGCCATTCTTAATAGTGCAAGTTTGCAAATAAAGAATTATTTAAGCTAGTGGGCACTATTACGATGAATTAAAGCTGGCATTTGTGCCATGCTTTGTGTCTTGTGCCAGTGGAGTCGTCCCTGTCAGCGTATAGTCTAGTTTTTTGCTGTGCACCCTCACCACCCAATTAGGAACTGACTGTGTGCAACCAAACTCAAGTTACTCGTAGCTGGCCGCTTCAGACAACCTTTCAACTCTGCAGGTGTGTAATGAATGATGACCAAGAGGCTGGTTTATAGTTTTTCCACCATTTCATGGGTCTCATAAGGAATATACTGTATGACCAATACTGGTCATACTCGGCTCGTTGTAGGCAGTCTGCACACAGCACACACCATGAAGGAATAGTAGATTACTTTAGCAAGGAGGTAAACCAGTTCAGAGTGAATTAAGTTGTTCTTTTACACATTTCCACACCTAAGAAGGTGGAATAAATAATTCATTGCTCTTCTCCATATCTCAGAATGCACATACATTCATATGGTTAAACTATAGAAATCAAAACACAATATTACAATGCAAGTGAACAACTCACCTTGGGCATGTCTCTCATTAGACTGACAAATTGAACAATCACTACGAGCATTTACCTACTAATACTGAGAGAGGGCACCCTTGAGTTAATGAACTGTACAGTTTCCTATAACTGGAAACATTACAATTATGGCAAGTGGAATTATATATTACATAGACACTGTTACATGTGCATGCAAGTTGCCTTCATAGGAGGGGATTCACTTGAAGTGGGTGAGGTATGGTGTGAAATTTGTCACATTCATGTTATGGTGCATTCTCTGTCAGTGCGACTGATCAACAAAAAGCAGGTCTAAAGTCAGCTGCGCATTATCAACCGCTATTACAGCAATACACTTAAAAGGTGGGAATATGCAGCCATACCTGTTCCTACACCAGGGCTAGAACTTCTCAGGGTTCGTTATTCTGACATACTGATTTTGTAAAAATCTGTCATAATCCCTTACCTGATCTTTCAGTCTTGCATTCATTCTTTGGCGATCTGTCTAGGGTGTACCCAGTCCACAGGGTTCATGCTCTAGTGACAGAGTAATCTGTCTTTTTTCAACCTATTGTATCTAGACTGTTGCATTCCCCACATGTGACGTCACTCACTAATGTATCTATCACACCACAAACTCATGATCTTCTGTATATGAAGCTGCTCCATTCAGCTGAACTGCATAAGGGAAAGTTGACAGTGTTGATGACAAATACTTTCAGTACAGTTCAGTTCTGTACACAATAACATGCTGATACCATTGACCATTATTTCCTGCCATCCAGCTTTCCTACAAGATTTACTTGCCAAAATTCTTTAAAGAGAAATTTTGTGTCCATTTCAGCCATGTAAATGGTTTAAACAAGCACATAACAGTAATATTATTGACAGAACAATCAGTTGTAAACATTTATCTAAGGATTCAACTGCTTGACTTTCAGCATGAGCTGCTGTTGTTCGGCCCTCCGGGCTGCTGACATGGGCCCATTTTGAAAAGGTAAATCTAATTTGAGTCTGTTCAGCCACGGTCTGTGTCACTGCTGAAGGGAAAATGGGTGATGTTACAACATCACTGAGTGGCTTGGTGACCCAGGCATCACCCACTGACCACTTACCAATGATCACTTTTATTTTTCTATAAATTTAGGGAATTAAATGTCTGAGGTTAGATGCTGTTAATCATAATAAATATTTCTTTGAAATTTCAGACATTTTAAATTATTTTCCCATTAAACATGTATTCCCAAATTGTAGTTGTGTTTGTTTGTGTTTGAGTAAATATACAGTATACTGATTGCTATTTTTTAAAAAGACCTATGTAATGTTTCAAAAGATTTTGCACTTAATAATCCATGTGTTCATTAAAGGATCTACAGACTCAGTCTACCTGTTTGCTGTGACATGCATCCTCATACTCCGTTGACCGAGAGCGAGGACGTGAATCACACATATAAATTCAGGTAAGTTCATTTTGTCTTCTTTTCCAATAATTAATGTACAGTTTCTTTTTTTATCAGACAAAAAGGTAGAAGATGTTTGTTTTTTACCTTAACATGTTTAGACTGACACCTGCAGTCATCTTCAGAAGCATCAGCTGATCTCTGTGATGTGCCGTTTATCAGCTGCTTTCCTTAGGCGTGGCCAGCCTGATGGACCTGACAGATCCACAACACCGGCCACGCCTCCCATCGCCAGGTGGTCTCTGGAGGATGGAGTCCCAGGTGTTGGAGAGCATGACGCTTCTGAAGATGACTGCAGTGTGATGATCAGGCGAGCGTGCTCCCCCGCCCCTCCTGTTCCTGTTTTCCCACTCCGGGAGATTGGACACACCTGCATGATTACCCACCTGCTGCATCTGATGAGCCAGTGTATTTAAGGTCCAGCGTGAGTAGAGCTCATCGCTGGATCGTCTGGGTTTGCGGCCACAGTTCATGTCAAGCTTTGTCCCATTATTAAAGTTATCAGAACTCTTACCTTGTGTTTCCTGCTCCAGGTTGCTGCCACCCGCAGGTGTGTTCCCGAAACTGATCATGCTCACCTGACCAGGAAGGTCATGACGTCCACCCAGGTCCAAGCCCTCCACCTGTTCCCTGGTCCTTGCTGGAGTTCCCTGCTGGACTCCTCTGCTCAAGCTGTATGTGTGCTCTCCTACATTATTCTCCCTTTGGAGAATCTGTCACTTATTACCCTTGTCTGCTCTCTCCCGTAGGCTATATGCGCTCCAGGGGGCAACTGTCTTGTGAAGATTTAAGTTGGAGTTTTTGTGTTTCGTTTTCTTTGAGTTTGCATTTTTTTTCTGTGTGTTTTTCAATAAAATTGTGAAACTTTTCATGGGAGTCTGAGTGATCGTTCTGGCAGCTCTGCGTTTGAGTCTAACCCTGATCTGAATCATGACATGCAGGTGTCAGTCGAAACATGTTAAGGTAAAAAACAAACATCTTCTACCTTTTTGTCTGACAAAAAAGAAACTGTAAATTAATCACACATAAAAACTTTAGATTATCATTTATGTCACATTGTGTTTCTCATGCAATAGTGATTCCAACAACACATTGTTGTACAGATTCAATGGGTTCTTATTAGCATCGATAAATAAGATGTTGGGAGTGGCTGATATTTTACTGGTGTTTCCCAGTTATGTGGCATTGATTTTGCCCTTAAACAAACTGCAGTAAGACTACAGCTACAAATCCAGAAAACATTTGGGACTGAATCATTTTAAAGTATTTCATTTCCATTACTTTTCACAATGCATATTTCTTGTCTCCCAGAGTAAAGATGGAATAGATAAAAACAAAAACAAAGGAAACAATCAGTATTAGCTATCAGCCAACGGCCAGCTTTATATTTTCAACAACTGCATCACTATTGACCCAAACTTTTACAATCTTTGCATCCCTAGTTTTTATGCTTTTGTGGCATTATGGCAAGATTGATACAGAAATTAGAAAAGTGACTTCAGTGTCATCCTGCATGAGGAGTAAGTAAAAACAAACTACTGGGAGCACACATAGTATACCATTTTCAGTTTAGACCTCTTAAATAAATTAACGATGCACTGTAAACCCAGATTTTATTTTAGCTAAACTTTTAGAGTGAGCTAGCATGTTTTGTAATAAAGCCCTATCATTACTAAAATCAGCTTAGTTATCTGAACTGGTCAGTTGAAATGTGCAGTGCACTGATCATGTTAAGCAGAAATAACTTGTTACGTTTCAGCATAGGAGAGGAGGGCCTTATTCAAAATTTTACCTACAAGATACATTTGTGGGGGCATTCTGTGGCCTAGTGGTCCATCCATCCATCCATCCATCCATCCTCCCTCTACTACTTCTGTGGGAGGTCCGGGATGGGGGTAGCAGTCCAAGCAGAGTAGCCCAGATTGCCGCCCAGCTTGCACAGTACCATAATCCCCATTGACCCCACGCAGGTGGTGGGCCCACTGAAGGGCGGATCCATGTCCACCCTCCAGTGGGCCCACAACGAGACCAGTAGGCTCACAATCACTATTGCTTGGTGAGCCCACTGGAGGACAGACCCACTACCCAGAGTGGTGGCCTAGAGGCAGCGCATCCACCCCACAACCGGGAGGTCGGGGTTCAAGTCTTGGCCAGGTCATGACAAAGACCATATAAAAATAAAACTTCCTGCCGTCCAGCTTTGTGCTCAGCAAAAAAATGGAGCAGAGGAGGGAAACGTGGGCAGCAGTGGCTCGGGGGGTAGAGCAGGTTGTTCAATAACCAGAGGGTTGGTGGTTCAAATCCCGCTCTCCCCAGTCATCCTGCCGTTGTGTCCCTGGGCAAGACAGTTTACCCATCTTTCCTCCAGTGTCCATGACACTGGGTATGAATGTATATAAATAGAAGGACAATTTAGAATCCCCAGTTGATGCTAATTAACCTAACTTGCACATTTTTGGCATGTGGGAGGAAACCGGAGAAATCCTGGAGTAAACCCACACAGACACTGGGAGAACATGCAAACTCCACACAGATCACTGTTGGTCGGGGGCTGGGATCGAACCCAGGATCCCCCGGCCAAGGGTGAGTTGCTGTGCTGTCGAGCTGAGAGCAGCCACATTAAAATCCCCCCTCTCCCCCCCCCCCCCCCCCGCACAGCTGCAGGCAGATGGGGGAATGGCTGTTGGTAAGTAAACACATTTGACAGCTACACATTTATCTCTCGCTTCGACCCATTTTCAGAAAAATGTTTCGCTTTTTACTTTTGAAGATATAGGCAAAACTTTAACATCTGGAAGCGTCTTGAACAGACTAGCAGCCCACCTACCAGGAGTCACGGCAACCAATCACGTGCGAGCCCTGCATGTTGGGAGCGTGACAACCAACATTCTAAATAGAATATTCATAGATCCGCACATACTTCAGTAGATGAAAGATTTAAAATCTCTTTCCAAGCAATTCTAAGGCAATGAAAGTTATTTTGTGGGTAAAAAGCCATAATATACTATTTTGGGCAATACACATTTGTTTTTGAGGTGGTTTTAGACCCGCCGAAGTGCACCTTTAAAACAGAGTCATTGTGAGTGTTCAACCTGAGAGGCCTCAGGCGAGCCCACGGTGGGCATGCTCCTGGAGGCGCCGGCTGCAGTGGACCTGGGTTTGCTGTCTCGTCGGCAAAGTCCCAGTCCGCGTCCCACACTGGCTGGGTCTGCTCTAGCATCGCATTTTGGTCTGGCGCAGCTGCTCTTAGCTTTCGTAGACGGCTGGCGTGCCATCTCAAACCACCGGCCATCTGGAAGGCGGCTGGCCTGGCATGTGATCTGCGTCAGTGGTGACAGGAGCATGTGCAGATCATCTGGGCGTTCAGATTGGCATACCCGAACCCAGTCATGCACTGCAAGGGGCGACCTGTTCAGCTGCACTTGGCACTGCTGTTCTCTAGTCCCAGATGCTGGTTACTGTTGTGGCGGCGTGCCGTTCATGCCGGCAGCAGGATGCACTCTAGATTGGCATTGCTCTGCTGGGTCCTGCTCGGCCACGGACTCGCTCTCCTGCAGCACTACGGCAGCTCCCTGAGGCTGATGCTGGGCAAGGATCTGAGATGTGTCCTGTTTCTGCCCTCTCTCCTCTGGTGCTGGTTGTGGTTGCAGTGATGTGTTGCTGTCACCGGCGACGGGACATGTGTCGGGTTGTTGTCGTTCACCAGGGTCTCTCTTGGCCATGAACTTCCTCTCCTGCAGCTCTGTGGCGGCTCTCTGAGGCTTATGCCGGGTGAGGATCAGAGGCGAGTCCAGTTTATGCTCTCTCTCCTGCTATGAGGCGGCAGCTTGAGAACGCTCGTGCTGCACGAGGACCAGCTCCAGGTCCCGTGTGGCTGCGGTCTGGGGCTTCTGTGGCTGCTCCGGTTCTACTGGGTTCTGCTCAGCATGTGGTCCAAGGCAGGGAGTGGCTGCGTCCATGTCTGAGTGCAACGGACTCGAGCCGTCATTGGCCAAATTGAGTTTACCACTGGGTTGGTGCGCTGTGGTGCCCTGCTGTCCGTGGCGTCTACCTCGGGGCCCTCCTGAGATGGGCTCAGCAACTGGGGCAACCGTCTGTACCAGCGGAGCTGACTGTGGGGAGCACGGGCCAGGGCCCGTTAGCTGCAATGCTACCTGGGCCATTGTCTCTAGCTGGGACGTTAATTTCATCGCCTCCGTCTCTGACAGGATGCCCAGTTCCATCAGCACCAACTCCCGTAGCATTTTCATTAAGTCTGTCCCTGGCAGGTCATCCGGCTCCATCTGCAGTAAGTCCCATATCATCGGATTTGTGGCGTACGTCTTCAACTGTTCTCCTACCAACCTGTCTTCCAAGTGTCTGAACTCGCACGCGTTAGCCAAACAGCGGAGGGCGGCTACGTACTGTACGACCAACTTGTCTGGTTGCTGTCAGTGCTGGTAAAACACAAATCTCTGGGCCATTATGCTCTGTGGAGCAGTGAAATGTCCGGTCAATAAGGTGGCACATTCATTGTAGGTGTCCGCAGGGCTCAGTGCTTGAAACACACACTGTCCCTCGCTGCCCAGGTTTTGAATCAGCAAAGCACATAGACGATGCTTGCTAACGTTAGCTAGGTCCCTAGCCGGCACATATGTCTGAAACAAAAACCAACGAGGCCATTGGATGGGTGGCTCACCTGGGGTCGCGAGGAACGGGGGTGGGGGTGCCAAACATGCTTCCATTTTCAGGAAAAAGGTCAAATTTTCCTCCAGAAGACCAATTTTTCTCCTCATCGCCATTGTTACGTCTGAGAAATATGAACAGCGGAGGTGGTGGCTGTGCTGAACTGTGGCTTTATTAAAGAGAGCTGGTAGCACATGTAACATACAGAACAAACTAGCAAGCTATACTATGCTAACAAGAAGAAGGAACAGGTTGTGTGTCAGCTAGAGGCGGAGCACCAAAAAGGCCGTCTTCTGCCATCAGTTCCCTAATATAGGCACAGTGTGATGACGCTATCCGTGCCTGCACCATCATGCCCGTGCTGCGTATTGTTAATATGGGAATATCTAACACAGTGGTTAGTGCTGTTGTCTCAAAGCAAGAAGGTCCTAAAGATGTGCTTAGAGCAAGCACACAATTTTTTTGTGTGTCACGATTATGTGTTAACTCAATATAAACATGCAAATAGACATGAATTCACTATCTGAGTGACTTCATGCTGCTTTTATAACTTAGGCTACGTTCACACTGCAGGCTTTAATGCTCAATTCCAATTTTTTTGCAAAAATGTGACCCATATCTGATTTTTTAATGACAGTCTGAAAAGCACACATCCGATTTTTTCACACCAGACCTAGGCCACTTTCATATGTGGTCCTAATTCAGACACGTATCTGATATTTTCCAAAGCGACCTCAGTCTGAACGGTCATGTTGCACTTCATCCAACTTTTTCTTCATTGAAGTGAGAGAGATGCTACAATTCTGCGGTGGAGGATGCAGCAAGCATGACAGACACAGCTGATCTGTGCTCTCTTTTTAATCAGTCTTCCTCCCTTTATCACTGGATTGTAATTTTATTGGCTCCGACTGCACAACAACTTCAAAATTTTTTTTTGGGGGGGGGTCTGGGCTGAAACCTTCAGACAAGCAGGCGCACAATAACGGCACATTTACTGGATGCTGCAAATTCCTTTTTCCCTGTAAACAGCATACCGTGAGTCCTGGCCACTGTAATATTTAAAAAGTAAAGTTAATACCGACATGACTGTGGAATGGAATGGCCAGATACGGGGATACGAAAACACGCTGTCCAGAAGAGGGGGGTCTGTGGCGGCTTCTCCTTCCTGTGCAGGACCGGTGTTATGTCGCTGGTATGAGCCACGCTGTTTATTAGGGCAACAGCCACTGACAACGTCAGTGGGCGAGAGCCCTATTGTAATTGCTAGGATTATTTATTATTAACCTTATTTATACGGGCAATCCCATTGAGACATGGGGTCTCATTTTCAAGAGAGCTGTTTAATCAATCAGTTCTTTTAAAGCAGAGTTGATCACAGCGGTCATCTAGTGTGTAGAGGAATGAAGTTGGTCTCATTTATTTTGTGCATAATCATTTATAAATGATTTAAATAGTTTATTTTGTTGCGCTGCATCAAGGTGAAGAAGTTTTGTCCCCCTCAATCATCCGGGGCTCATATTTACTTCCGTAAACATAACTCTGTGTCTGATATTACATTTTCTTCTGCATATGTGGGTCACTTCATAGCTGTCGACCGTTCACACTGGAGTCTGATGGGGGTTGCATTTAAATTACAATATGAATGCCCACACACAAAAAAAAAAAATCAGATCTTGGCAAAAAATCAAAATTGAGCATTAAGACCTGCAGTGTGACCATAGCCTGCACAGCTGTGTGGTACCTGCTGTGGAAATCCCCCAAAACACTGTCATGTTTAGGTTTACATTAACGGGTCTCTCACCTGGAAAAATTGTCCCTGCCTCCAAAACTTCACCTGGATAAGGGTTGTTTTCACTGCTAGCCTACTAGCGCTGGTTTGCACGTCCGTGGCAAAACTCTGTGGGTGGAAATACTCCTACACTCTGATTCAGCTGCAGAGCTCTGGTCCATCTGTCTGCAGGTGAGTGGCAGTCTCACTTTCAAACTAGTTTACTCTCCAGTTTTGATACTTTAACTCAGGTGATGACAGAATCTCAACACTGATTACTAGCTAGCACTACCAAATCACTCGGATGCGCGAATGTCCAAATTTGCACGTCTTCCACATGTTTACATTAACTTTACATGTATTTGTGCCTCATGTTCCATCTAAGCGCACCTTAAGTTTGAACCCAAGAGCTGCCCAGCTGGGGACCTATCCGTGTGGAGTGTGCATGCTCACCCTGTGCCCATGTGTGTTTTCACTGGGTACTCTGGTGAAACTGAATGGTTGTCTGTCTGCATGTGTGCTGGACTGGTGATCTGTCGAGGGTGCACCCTGCCTCTCACCCAAAGATGCTGGGGAAACCCAAAAGGATTAAGCGGTTAAGAAAATGGGCATAATTAATGATTTTGAGTAAAGACAACTTATGTAAACGTGATTTGTCTCCTCCAGCTATGTAAGATTCTATGTTAACACAAACTAACATATTTCATTTTTTTATCTTGTGTAAAAAGTTAAATGGTTTGAGACATTTTTCCATGCAAGTTTCTAGTAAAGTCAATTAATTTGGGCTAAAAGTGTAAAGAGTGATAGAAACAACAGAGGAAAACAGGTTACAACTTCCTGCTTACATTGGTAAACACAATCTTATCACAAAAGTTATCGATTTCATATAGAACTCCTTTATTCTCTTTATTCTTGACAGAAATGCCCACTGACAGATGTAATACACACATGTATATTGTGTTAGTGATTTAGGAAATTTTTGTTCAATGCCTCCTTGTGGATGAACTTCTTGTATTTTTTTTTTAATCCTGCTGAGCATATCCAACATGACACACAGAATTGTAGATGCATCCGGACCACAATCAAACTTATCAGATATGACATTTAGAAAAAAGAAAAGGCCAAGTGAACAGTGCAACTCGTACAGCCTTAAGCACTAATAATGTATGGGGGAAATCGTCCATTTAAAAAAGGTTTAAAAGGTTACAGATGTTGCTTTCTTTTACCCGCCCTTGAAACAACAAGAGGAACCCCAGCAGCCCTTATTCTTTGATAGTTGTATCATGTAGTCACAACTGCAACAGTGACAGGATTTGATTTCCTTAAGCTCAATTTAAAAATCTTTAATTAACCCACTCTGTTCAGTCAAAATGGTATGAGATAAAAAATACATCTCTACATGAACGAATACACATTTGCCAAAACAAGTCGAAGCCTAAATTGTGAATAGAAAGCTTCCACCAATCATGCTGGGGTCAGAGCAGTCTGCTGCTGATGTTTAAGATGACAGCGTGATGACACCAGCATTGGCCTCTGCACCACTTACCCACCCCGAAACACTTTATGCCATTGCTGTCATTACACGTAGAGTGCGGAGCATTTGAAGAGCACTCTGTGTGATTATTCATTCCACTTGGCAGCAGTGTTTTAATACACTAGAGAACCATCACTGTCTTTGCCAGTTGGAGATTCTCTGTTAAAACAACACAGAGGTAGCAGATGTGCTCCTTATTCTGCAAATGACTGTAAAGACATTCTTAAAAAAACAACCTTGTTTGCACATTACTTTGATGATGGAGTTGTTGTGTCCATAATTATGAGAATGACGAGGAAGCTGAACTCGGTTAACAGGGTTTATTCAGGATAACAATATAACTATATACAAAGGCTTACGGCACTCGCCTGCGTGCCAGGTGGCTCCACGACGAAAGAGTGGAGCCTCTTCCGCCCACTTCCTTTATACCCCGAGTGGTGTCACTACCGGAAACCGACAGTTGGCCGCCCCGGTCCACCCACGTCCAACCCGGCCGTCATCTTACTAGTACCAGCCTATTTAGATATGTTACATTCCTCCCCCCCTTTAATAAATGTCAGGCACACAAATAACCCACCCTAATTTGTCACCGGACTCACACACTAACAGGAATAAACATATGTACAAAAATAAATAAACACCTATCCACTCACACAACTAAAGCTGGGGGGCCGGGTAGACTTCCAGCGCCCCCTACACGGCTGAGCGGGTTATTCTGCTGCTAGTAAGAACAACAAAACAAAGTAACATAAGGCCATGTCTCTAACTGCAAAACAATCCCCAACTTATACTATACATAACATACAAAACCACAATATATACACTACTGGCAGCCCTCACCCCAACTCCCACCCCACATCAGACACACAGAACAAAAAAACGTTGGGACATTCAATTAAAATGGGTCAAATAAACCAGGTGGGCTCACATTCACCACTGCCATAATTACTCACTGAGACACTACCCCTCTAACTGCAAAATTTAACACATAAATACTAATCAAATAAAACACTCTGAAACTCAGTGCAAAACAGGCATAACACCACACAGGCCAATAAAATTGTCATGCAAGCACTCAACTCAGACTCGCAACTACACAAATCATTATGCCTACTGCACTTACTCTCTTTCCTTTTTTTTAAAAAAGTAAATCTACCAGAGCACCAAATAGTAAAACAACACATACAGGACTAGGGTAAACACCACAGACACACAGAACCAAAAACCCTCAGTCCTTGGATGGATCCCTCTCCAGGTGTCTCCGTCTCTTCACCTCAGGGCCCCTGCTGTGCCGTCTCCTCTCCACCACTGGCAGCCGCAGATCTCTCGGGTGTCTCCAGACGTGTATAGACCTACGCCCATCTGCCTCCATCCAGCCGGGCTCCACCTGGAACTGCCTCTGGTCGTCCCGCTGCTTGCGTGGACTGTGATCTTGTCATACTCGAGCATCAACCTTGGTCTTCGAGGGAGCCCTCTTCCTTTCATCCAGATCACCAATCCTGCGACAGGCCTCCGTCACTGATCGCTCCGGCTCGCGCGCTTGTCTCGGTCTCCTCTTGGCAGGCCGTCGCTGGGAGCGCTTTACGATGACCATCCTCCACGGTCTAGCCCTGTTTTCTCCCGGCGTTGGCGCCTCGTCCTCACGAGCCTCATCGGGGGTCCCGTCGTGCCGTCCGACACCCTCGTCCAGGGCAGCCTACGTGACGACATCGGGTCCAGCCCGAGATGGCTCCGGTGGCGCAGCGTGTGCTCTCCCTCTGTCACTCTGTCCAACCAGTCTGAATCCCACACCTCAACACCCTCCACGACCGGAACAGGTTGGCCCCACAGTCCACACCCAGACCATTCTTCACCCGACACATTAGCGATGGAGAACCCAAGACTGTAAAATAGGTTGCAACCCATAACATTTACCCCGGATGCTGAAACATTAATGCAAACACTGGGTGCCACACTGTCATTATACCGGGCTTCCATTTCCGCATAGCCCAAAATAGCCAAGCTGTTCCGTCCATAACCATAATACTCTTCATATCGCCTTCTAATCTGCAGGTGGGGAAACAGTCTCTCCATGGTCTCCAAATTCAGGATGGAAATCACCGCTCCAGTATCCACCAAAAGCGGGATCTCGACACCATCTAGCGTGATGGTGCAGCCGATCCTCCCTGTCGTCTCTGGGGAGACGGTACCTCCTTCACTGCATCCATGAATCTTCTCTGTGGGCTTCCTCTTTTCCTCCTGCCTGGTAGCTCCGTCTTCAACATCCTTTGTCCAGTATATCCACTATCCCTCCTCTGCACATGTCCAGACCATCTCAGCCTTGCCTCTCTTACTTTGTCTCCAAACCGCTCAACGTGAACTGTCCCTATGATACTCATTTCTAATCTTGTCCCTCCTAGTCACTCCCAATGAAAATCTTAGCATGTTCAACTCTGCCACCTCCACTTCCTGTCTTTTTGTCAACACCACCGTCTCCAAACCATTCGTCATAGCAGGTCTCACTACCGTCTTGTAAATCTTCCCTTTCACTCTTGCTGCTTCGTCTCCATCCTGCCTACACTCTCTTTTTCACCTCTCTTGTGCATTTTCCATTGGTTTGGATGGTTGACCCCTGGTACTTAAACTCATCTACTTTCACTACCACCGGAGTGGTGGCCTAGTTGGTAGAGCACCCGCCCCACAACCGGGAGGTCGTGGGTTCAAATCCCAGCCGGGTCATACCAAAGACCATATAAAAATGGTACTTTCTGCCTTCTAGCTGTCATGAATGCCCCTCTGGGGTAAGAACAAACTCAAGTGCTATGACTGCAGTGAGGACATTTATTAACACAAAAAGCATAACTGTGTAGACAATACAAAAAGCAAACAAGAATAACTTACACAGAGAGGAGTCTCCAGAGTTGTGAAAAACTCTGGAGAAGAGAGAGAAAAGTCCAGTCCAAACATGATTGTGGCTGCCGCACTGATAGAGAGAGCAGCAGTCTAATATATAGTGGGGGAAACTAACGAGCAACAGGTGCAAGTAGCCGGTGACCTAATTACCAACTGATTGCAGCTGAGAAGACCTGAGGCACAGCAATCAGCTGGAGGGTGTGTCTGGGAAATGACAGAAGAGTTCTGCCATGAAACAGAAAAGTGACCCAATGACCATATACAGAAAATAATCAAAAACAGACTTACAGATAAATAATACTGAAAATAAAGTGAAGATCTGAGCTCAGAGAAAACCTGGGCTCAGAAACATGACAGAGCCCCCCCTCAATGGGTGGACCCCAGACACCCCAAGGCAACACTCAGGAGACCCCCCTCCCCCCGAGAGGGAATACAGCCAAAAAACTACCCCGGGTGGGAGGTAGGGGGGCAGGCTAAGGAGGGAACAAACAACTCAGTATAACACCCGCACCTGCACCTGCACCCAGACACACCCCAAGGCCCCCCACAGTCCCAGGGCACCAAGGTTCGGGTGGCCGGCCGAAGTCCCAGACCAGCCAGACGGCCCGATGAGAAGAGTCAGGCTGTCTGTCGGTGAACATGGGCCACCCGACCCAGAGGCCCAGTCTTTAGGGTGGCTGGCCTGAGTCTTTTAGCCACCAGGGCTGCAGGGATGACCCAGGAGGCGGTTGCCCAACAGGAAGGCCCAAGGATGGGAAGCAGGGCCAAAGGGGGGAAAACATGACGGCATCTGGCCGAGGAGGAAAGGGAATCATGACGCCCTTGGTGGTCTGGGAAAAGGTTGCACCCACGGGGTCCTGGACTGGGACAAGGCAGCACCCGCAGCGACTTCAGGCTGGAGCACTGCAGCACCCTCGGTGGACCCCAGCTGGGCCAACGCTGCACCCTCGGTGGACCACGGGCTGGAGAGTAGCGCCCATGACAGGCCCATGCAGGAGTGCAACACCCACGTCAGGCTAATACTGGGGCACAGCATCCACAGAGACTCAACCCGATTAGGGACCCACACGATGGCCTTGGGCAGCGGGGAAGCTGCACCCTGGACGACTTCCAGACGCAAACCCCCATCTTTGGAGACATCAGGTGGTGCTGGATTATCTCCGGTGACCCTGGGAGAAGGCTCAGAGACAGAGAGAGAGAAGAGGGGTCAGGGTCACCGGCAGCGGCGGAGCCTGGTGAGG
Source organism: Pholidichthys leucotaenia (assembly GCA_020510985.1). Taxonomy (NCBI): domain Eukaryota; kingdom Metazoa; phylum Chordata; class Actinopteri; order Cichliformes; family Pholidichthyidae; genus Pholidichthys; species Pholidichthys leucotaenia. The sequence goes on along the minus strand of CM035840.1, from coordinate 138,306,359 downwards.
CAAGCTCGGATGCAGCGGGTGGCTGCACCCGGCTCTCCTCACCAAGAGTCAGGCAAGATCGGGCTAAGACAGGCTAAGACAGAAAATAGAAAGACAAAAGACAGCGCTTGCCTGATCTTGAGCTCCACCGCTGTCCAGGACTCCGACAGTCCAGGTGGTGATGGTGATTCGGGCTCAGTCTTTAGGAGGTCTCTCTCGGGTTCCCACTCGGCTGCAGTGGTCTTCGCAGCCAGCATGATGGTCATAGCAGTCCTCGTTGCCCCAGCTGCTGTGACCCACGGTGGAGGTTCCTCCGACGTGGGAGCTGGGGGTTGACTCCATGCTGGCTCTGGCATAGGATCCTCCAGAGCCACCGACTCCTCCATCATCCAACGGCTCAGTTTTGGAACCGACGGACACTCAGGGGTTGATGGAGAGGACACGGAGGTGACAGAAGAAAGATTAATAATTGCAGTAGAAGGAGAGAACTCAGGTGACTGCTTTGCCTGAGCCTCTCTCCCGACAGATAAGGCCTATCATTACAAGATGGAATGGAATGAAAAAGCACTTGCCTTACATACCGGATCTTGTATTTACTGCTGCAGGAGACAGGCAGTCATCTGTAACAACGGCAATCCTGACTCTCTCAGTGGATTGTGGAGGAGCCGGTTCTGCCGACACAGAAACGGGCGTCGTCGGGGAACAAACGGGAGACCTCTCAGCAGCTGGAGAGTGCACCGAAGGGAAGCGAGGAGAGGCCAGTACAGGGCGGAGAGAAGCTGACAAAACAGCCGGGGGAAAAAGAACTGAAGGCTGTACCGGTGAGGGAGGCTTCTGCTTCGGTGCCAGGAGAAGGGCTGCTGAGGAGGTAGGAGTAGTCCTACGACAATGTGAAGTGGGATGACCCTGTCTGCATGGAGCTGGAGCCAGCGGTGAGCACGCAGGAGTTGACGCAGGCATCGGAATCACCTCCCTCAGCCCCTCATCTGTGCACGGGAAGGAAAAAATGGAAGAGAGGGTATCCATCGCCTTCGGGTGATTCCATAAGTTGGGAAACGCCTGCATCACTCGTGCTGCATCTTCTCGGTTTTCATGGACCATCCTGGAAGAACGGGAGGCTCGGGCCCGTGACCAATTGCGCTCCAGGAGGCAAACCGCCCGTCGTTCCCCTTCGTCCATGATGAGCGCCAAAAAACAGGTAGGTGGAAAAACATACAAAAGGTGAAAAAATGCCTCACTGCAGAAGTTGAGTTTTCACTGTCATGAACGCCCCTCCGGGGCAAGAACAAACTCAAGTGCTATAACTACAGTGAGGACATTTATTAACACAAAAAGCATAACTGTTCAAAAATAAATATGTAGACAATACAAAAAGCAAACAAGAATAACTTACACAGAGAGGAGTCTCCAGAGTTGCGAAAAACTCTGGAGAAGAGGAGGGGGAGACTGGCAGAGAGAAAAGTCCAGTCCAAACACGACTGTGGCTGCCACACTTACAGATAAATAATACTGAAAATAAAATGAAGATCTGAGCTCAGAAACATGACACTAGCTTGGTGCTCAGCATAATAGAATGGGGAAAGAAAAGTTAACACACAGAGCTACCAGAGGACTGACCCCCCACTGTAGCTTTCACCACTTACGATAGTTGTTTGGCCTAGGGTCAGAGAAACGGAGATAGGCGCTGTCCCTATACATCACCTGGTGTCCCACATGCTGTGGAAAGGAAATTAACTAACTTTCACTGCCGCTACTCCTTCCATTTTTACCGTTGCACCTGCCTCCCTCTCATTCACACTCAGGTATTTTGTCTTGGTTCTACTGGCTTTCATTCCTCTTCTCTCCAGAGCATACCTCAACCTCTCCAGGTTCTCTTCCACCTGCTCCCTACTTTCACTACAGATCACAATGTCATCTGCAAACATCATGGTCCAGGGAGACTCCTGCCTGACCTCGTCTGTCAGCCTGTCCATCACCATGGCAAACTAGAAAGGGTTCAGAACCTATCCCTGATGTAATCCCACTCCCACCTTGAATCCATCCGTCACTCCTACAGCGCACTTCACCACCAAAAATGCTTTGTCTCAACTCGCCTTTTCTCAGGGGGTGGGGCTTAAGTGAAACTTTACAGCAAAAACAGAAAAAATAGAGATATGAGACATTTGAGTAATTTTTCTCTTGATGTCTTGACAGTTTTCTTGTGAATTTATTACTTTTCCTTTGTTAATTTCAAAGCTTTTTTTTCACTTAAATTTTGAACTTTTCCCTTATTATTTGTGTTTTTACCCTTGTAAATTTAGGACTGTTGTACATTTGAGGGTTTATTCTCATAAATTTGTGAGGTTTTTCTCAAAACTTCCTGACATCTTTCTTGTAAATTTATTACTTTTCTCATTAATTTATGTTTTTATTACTCCTAAATTTATCTATACTTTATAATGAATTTATTATGTTTTTCCTTGAAAAGTCTGTGGTATAATTGTGACTTTTTCCACACATATTTGAACATTACTTTGCAGAGCCAGAACAAAATGTGTTCAACTCCGATTTTGAAAAAATAAAATAAAAATTAAAACTATGTTTAATTTAATAAAAATTTGTTTTCTCAAAACATTTGAATATTACATAAAATTGTGTGTTATGAAGGCCCAGGTTGCTTTGATAGTGGCCGTCAGCTCGTCTGCATTGTTAGGTCTGGTGTCTCTCGTCTTCCTTTTGGCAATAGCCCATGGATTTTTTATGGGGCTTAGGTCAGGGGGGTTTGCTGGCCAATCAAGCACAGTGTTACTATGGTCATTAAACCAGGTTTTGGTATTTTTGGCAGTGTGGATAGGTGCCAAGTCCTGCTGGAAAATGAAATCAGCATCTCCATAAAGCTTGTCAGCAGGGGGAAGTATGAAGTGCTCTGAAATTTCCTGCAGATGACTGCACTGATTTTGGACTTGATAAAACAAAGTGGACCAACACCAGACTGTGGAAACTTTATGCTGGACAAGTAACTTGGATTCTGTGTATCTCCACTCTTCTCCAGACTCTGGGACCTTGATTTCCACATGAAATGCAGTCATCTGCTAATCAGGAATCTCTGGCCTAACTGAAGTTAGCCTCCAGGCCAGTTACCATTTTTTAACCAGCTGCTTTGAAAACTTGACCCAAATTAAGATGGGTTTTACCATTAAACTACTTTTAAGGTCTGATGCAGTTTCAGTCTGTCAGGACGTGAACTGGGCCCCATGTCCTCACCTTGATTTGTAGTTTATATTCCTTGTCTCTAGGGCATGAGCCCCAGCCTGTGTCCTCACCTTGAGTTTATTATTGTATGATTTTCTGCATTTTGTTTTGGTCCTTAGTATTATCGGCATTATGTTCTTGTTTTATATTTTACTCCTGCTCCACTTTAGGCTTTGATTATTATTATTATCTTGGGTTTAGTTTGGTCATTATGTGTATTATTGTTGTCATGGGTTTTGCGGTATTATCCTTTGTTCATTGTCTTTGTCATCATGTCCCAGGTATATTCCCTGCCCTCCTGGCTCTCCGTTAATTATTATTATTATTATTATTATTATTATCAACACTATGATTGTCATGGTCTCATCTCCCCTGATCCCCTGTTCATGTTTCTGTGCATCTCCTGTTTGTGATTGTATATGCAGTCCCACCCATCCTGTTCTCCATACCTGCCACCTCTGTTTTCCTCATGTGTCAGTTGTCAGTCATGATTGGTCTCCCCACCTGTGCCATGTTGTCTTAATTGCCCCCTTGTCTATTTGAATTATGTTCTTCCTTTGTTCAAGTGATGGCCAGTTGAGGCTTTCTAGAGGACTTGAGGCCTTTAATCAAAATGGCTCATATAGACAAGGCCTCATGTGAAACTTCATTTTCTCTACTAGGCCATCTAGTGGACAAAACATATACAACATGCAGATTTTTGCAAGGGCATTATTGGTTTATGTGTATTTTTTCCATTTCAATAAATGCAAAAAATTAAGAAATATCAGTGATCATAGGGGAAAAAAGAAATAATAAAACTCGGGTGACTACAGTGAATGTGCTTGTGGTACATTCATACAGGGTACAATAGTGCCTCAGCATAATGATGTGTTATTGTTGTATCCAAGCTCTTTGAAAAACAACAGACACTTCACTGTGCAAATAAAAATAAATTATAAGAATGGTACAGCTGGGACTTGCCCCTAGCTTCCCAGTTGCAGGGCAGCTATTTTACCTCTAAGCTACTACCTAGTCATGGCTAGTTGAGGCTTTCTTGAAGACTTGAGGCCTTCCATCAAAATTGTTCATATAGACAAAACCTCATGTAAAACTTCATTTGCTCTACTAGGCCAAGTAGTCAAAATGTATACAACATGCAGATTTTTGCAAGGGCATTATTGGTTTAATGTGTATTTTTCCATTTCAATAAATGTGCTGTCTTTAAAGAAATATCAATGATCATAAGGGAAAAAAGAAATAATAAAACTGGGATGACTCCAGTGAATGTGCCTGTGTTACTTAGTGTGCTTGTACTACTTATCCATTTTTATTAAGAAATAATAACTTTTCAACAGTCTTATACTGTCTTTCCCAGTATATTCACCTCTGTCCTTATTGTCATGCAGGCCACAATAGTGCCTCAGCATAATGATCCAAACTCTTTGAAACACAACAGACACCTCACAAATAAAAATAAAATTACAAGGATGACCTAGCTGGAATTTGAACCCCAGCCTCCCAGTTGCGGAGGCAAATGCTTTACCACTAGGCTATCACTTTAGTCACAATACACATTCACTATTTGTGAAAAATATATCAATGGGAGAAATGAGCTCAAACTGTTCCTAAACGGGAGAAGTCCGTGTTTTTGGTGCTGGCTGTATCTGAAAATTGGCTGTGACAAATCCCTTACACAGTCAAACATCGACAACACAAAATGTGAGGGACGGGGATTTCCATTGTGTATCGCTGCTCACTTTATTTCATGTTGCAAGCAAAATCACAAACGGCTTCCTGACCCAGTCACGTGGTATGATGCCAGCAATACATGCCTGAAAACACACTTCGCCAAATATTTCCTGGACAAACTCAGAGCACCCTCAAAGCTCTGGAGCCTGCCGTCCCATCACTGCTTTGCTCTGTTTGAGTTCCTTTAGTGATACGGCGTGAACAACATGCTTCTGTTCCCAGTCCTGTATCCTACTTTGTCTTAGTCCAGTCTGTTTCACCGTAGTCTTTTTTTTACAGCTTCCGAGTTGCACTTATTTTTCTGTTTTAAGCCCTAAAGCTGCGTCAGGGTGACCAGTGCTTAATAAAAAAAACTGTCAAAATACGTCTGGCATTTGGGTCCAGTCTCTTCAAACCGTGGCACAGTCATTATCCTGGGTCACTGGGCATACAACCAGTAACTCTTTTTATAATAGGATTTATTCTGATAATGTAGTGCCAGCTACTCTTATACTTGTGGGATGTGGGTGGGCCTAGTAATCACAGATTTTGGTGTTTGAAGGAGGAGGAAAAGTGAAAAGATTTTGAAATGAAACTGTAAGACAATGAAAGATTTTTTTAATAGAAGAAAGAGCATAAGATACCATTTTAAACAATGTAGATTTGTTTTTATAGGGGATTTACAGTATATCCAGCAGAGTGCCTCTTTAAGTAATTTAATGCATGACTATACCACGGCATGCAATAGCAGGTAAAAATATCAAAATTTCAAAAACTCTAAACACATTTACTGTGCGTAATGAATATTGAGAAAGCTTCTTGAATTATCTTGCAAAAAAATAATTTATTGAAATTCAGTTTGCTTTCTATGAACGGTAAACATGCAGTATTCTTATTTAGCTTCCAGCCTGTTACCTTCACAGCTCTTGAGACTGCTGACCCTCAGGTTCACCACCATGGACCTCAGAGTCAAGTGAGAGGAAAGGAAAAATAATCATCAAAATCTGATTATTATTGCAGATGTGATAGAGCATTTTTAAAGTTAGCGTATTCAAATAAATTAGTATAAATGTCATGTTCCTCTTCAGCTTAACAAACTGTGTGGCTTTCTCTAAAGGTAAGTGCTTTTATTTGACACCATAACATCAGCTTTACTTTAGTAAATATTATAATAATAATAATCTGCAGGGACTGCACATGGAAATTAGCTCAGAGAGCTATAATCTGGTACAAGACATATTTTCCTCCGATTAATGCTGTTGTACATTGTCCCTGTTCAATAAACTAAATAATGGGACTGTAAAAGTTACTTTAAAACAAATGAATCAACCATATCACAACATGGTGTTCTTATATTCTAACATTAGTATTATGAATTCAAAAAAATCGGCTGAGCTTTAGAGAAAACAAATTAATGTAACCAAGTAGCCGCCCATAGAAAAAAATGTCATGAAGTGAAGTTTTAACGATCAAATGTTGCCATTTTAGGCATTGTTAGTGTTTTAACATTCAAAGTGCTGCATAATTTGAGCCCAAAGCTTACTTTTGAAATGTTTTTTCTCTTCTCTCCTGATGTTGAATGTCATTTGCTTCAGAAGCAGCTCTGCTCTGATTTAGTAGAACTTGCCAGCCCATGTGACAAGCATGCAATGCATCCTGGGTTGGGTATCCCAGACGATTGTAAACAAACCGCAAGAGTAAACAGTGCCTTTGCATCTGTTATGAACGAATGACAAAAAATCACAAAATGGACCATTCTAAGGAAAATTTAGAGGGACCCTACTACACCAAACTAAACGGGATGGCAAAGGCATGCTATTTAGTGAAGCTTACAGGGGTTAATGGGCTGGATCTCTACCAACATACCACATGAAGTTCAGACATAAACATTCTGCCTAACTTTGACCATGCCTTCATTTATATAATTTTAACTGTACTTCCATATACACACGAAGTTTTCATTAGCTTTAGGTCTTTGCAGCAGGCCCAAGTGCAGTTCACAGATGGATGGGTTCATGACTTAGAGATGTACAAAGCAGACCTGAAGACAGTTTTTAATTATTTCCTTTCTTGTTATGCTAAACATCATTCTTTCCCTATACAACCAGATGAAATTAAAATGTGCAGCATTCTGAAAATATTTTTTTAAAAAGTACAGAAATTATATCATTTTCAAGTACTGTGAAGTTGTTATTTATGGTTTTAAATCTATATGAAACATTTATCAAATTGTTTACATTGTTTTTATTATACAAATTTGCTTGCTCAGATTATACCTCTTCTGCTTAATCTCTTGTAATTCTGAATGTGTTGTACTTGCAGGCAGCCAGAAGAGCTGGATGACATGGCTGCCTGTGATAACCAAAACTGTGCAATACAGTGGTTCCATCTAGGATGTGGGACTCAGTCAGTCACCAGCCCCACAGCAGCCGTGGTTATATGACATGTGTACACCAAAATAATACTATAGAATGAATCTTGTTATATAGTATGACAATGTTGTGTGAAACACTTTGATGCATGTCATGTTCCTGTATTTTTTTACTGTAGGTTTTCCATAATCCTGGGCTATTTTTATTTCAGTCTTGTGTTCTGTAACTGTGTTTTATCTAATCCTTTTCTCATATTTAATTGTGAGTTGCCTGGTAGAGCACCCACAATTTCGTTGTACTGAACAATGACAGTAAATTTTATTCTATTCTTTATGACTTGAAAGTGTTCCACATTTTACAAAGCTTTTGAAAAGTATTACAGCCAAAAAGGCCCATTTTTGGACTGTGCTTTGCACACATTCTGTACAGTGTTTTCCACAACTTAAGTTATGCTCAGAATTTTGCACCTTACAAATAATGAGCTGGAGTTTGTAAGCCATTGTGTACTTTATTTTCAAATTGTTACAAAGCAGTTAAAGACATTATGCCTGAAGGGGTAAACCATATTAAAAACATGTCAGCATCTACATTCAAAAACTATGGCTTTATAATGACATTTGGACACATATTGGTCAAAGCACAGGTTACAGCAACAATCTTATCCAGTAAAGTCATGTCCTCACCTTCCCATGGTACCACAAAGGCCAAACCTATAGTGTCACTCAGAATTGTATATTTGGAGCGCATGCACCCTATTACTCTCTCCACATGGATTCTGACATGAGCTAGTTTCCTTGTCTCCTCTACATCTTTGGCATCAAGCTGGCTGCGGCCCCTGGTGAATGCAGGTATTTTCAGTGTGGCACCTACAAGGGCAATGCTTTCCTTAATCTCAAAGCCACGGTCTGCCAATACTAGGTCTCCTGGTGACAGCTTCTGAAGAAAGCCACAGTTGTCCAAGAAAACAGGAAGGAAATACTTATTAGGTGTAGAACAAATTCAACCACTTACACATTCATCTCATCTCATCTCTCTCATCTCATCATTTGGAAGTGTGTAGTGATTGTCATGATCTGGACAGGGTTAGACCCTGTCCATGCCTTATGTTCCTTTTTTGGACTTTTTATTATTATTAGTATCATCATTGCCATTCTTTATTATTGTTTCTGTATGGACTCTTATTTTGACGGTACGCCTTGTTTACTTCTTGTTAGCATAATGCCTCTTCCCCTTTAGCCTCATCCTTATGTTGTTAATCATTCACAGCTGCCCCTTGTTTTATTAATCATGGTTTCCCTATACAGACGTGGACAAAATTGTTGGTACCCCTCTGTTAATCAAAGAAAAACCCACAATGGTCACAGAAATAACTTAAATCTGACAAAAGTGGTAATAAATAAAAATTCTATGAAAATTAACCAATGAAAATCAGAAAATGCTTTTGAATTGTGGTTCAACAGAATTATTTTAAAAAACAAACTCAAGAAACAGGCCTGGACAAAAATGATGGTACCCTTAACTTAATATTTTGTTGCACAACCTTTTGAGGCAATCACTGCAATCAAACGATTTCTGTAACTGTCAATGAGACTTTTGCACCTCTCAGCAGGTATTTTGGCCCACTCCTCATGAGCAAACTGCTCCAGTTGTCTCAGGTTTGAAGGGTGCCTTCTCCAGACGGCATGTTTCAGCTCCTTCCACAGATGTTCAATAGGATTTAGATCAGGGCTCATAGAAGGCCACTTTAGAATAGTCCAGTGTTTCGCTCTTAGCCATTCTTGGGTGTTTTTAGCTGTGTGTTTTGGGTCAAATCAAATCAAATCAAACTTTATTGTCATATTGCTGTACATACAACTGTAGTGCAGGCAAGATGAAATTGCGTTTCTCTCGGCATCCATATAAATAGAAGCAGCATGATATAAGACACACTCACACATATCTTCACCCCCCCCCATCCATTCACACATCCCTGAGACATACTTGGGAAAAATTAACTAACTATAATATACAAATTATATACATAATGTCCGTAGGTGCAGTAGTGTGTATGAGAGATTCCGGGTCAACTGTTCAGCATCCTGACAGCTTGTGGAAGGAAGCTGTTAATCAGTCTGGTGGTTCTGCCTCTGATGCTCCGGAATCATTTACCAGATGGCAGAAGTTCAAAGTGTTTATGTAGAGGGTGAGAGTGATCCTTGACAATGTTCAGTGCCCTGCTCCTACAACGGTTCTGAAAAAGTTCTTGGACAGAGGGGAGGGAAACTCCAATTACCCTCTCAGCTCCCTTAACTATCCTCTGCAGGGCTTTTTTGTCTGACATACTGCAGCTGGAGTACCATGTTGCAATGCAGTACGTCAGAACACTCTCCACCACACCTCTGTAGAAGGTTCTGAGGATGCAGATGGGGAGAGAGGCCTGTTTGAGTTTCCTCAAGAAGTGCAGTCTCTGCTGGGCCCACTTCCTGATCCCCAAGGAATTCTTGCTCCAGGTCAGGTCCTGCGAGATCTGCACTCCGAGGAACTTGATGTTCTCCACTCTCTCCACCAAACGGCAGCTGATGCTGAGAGGGACGTGTTCAGGCTGTGACCGCCGGAAGTCGATAATCATCTCCTTCGTTTTGTCCACGTTGAGCACCAGATTGTTCTTCCTGCACCAGCCCTCCAGGTTTCTAACTTCTTCTCTGTACATTGATTCCTCATCCCTCTGAATAAGTCCCACCACTGTGGTGTCATCCGCAAAGTTAATAATCTGGTTCCCCTCATGTCTGGATACACAGTCATGTGTTAGAAGTGTAAACAACAGTGGACTGAGTACGCAGCCTTGAGGGGATCCGGTGCTCAGCGTGATAGAGTTGGAGATGTTATTTCCAACATGGACAGACTGAGGTCTCTCTGTCAGGAAGTCCAGGATCCAGAGACATGTGGCGGTGTTCAGACCGAGAAGGAGTAATTTCTCTATCAGTCTCTGGGGAATAATGGTGTTGAATGCTGAACTGAAATCAGTTTACAGGAGTCTGGCGTAGGTGCCTTTCTGATCCAGGTGGGTGATGACAGAGTGCAGGGTGGTGACTATAGCATCCTCCGTGGAGCGATTTGAATGATATGCAAACTGAAGTGGGTCATGTGATGCAGGGAGGCAGGCTGTGATGTGTGGTTTGACAAGTCATTCCAAACACTTCATCACAATTGGTGCCAGTGCAACAAGACAATAGTCATTCAGACAGGACACAACTGGTTTCTTTGCCACTGGTACTATGGTAGAGGTCTTAAAGCATCTGGGAACGATGGCCTGACTCAGGGAGATGTTATAAATGTCAGTCAGGACATCCGCCAACTCGCTCGTGCAGACTCGGAGCACACGTCCCGGGATGTTGTCCGGACCTGCAGCTTTACGTGGGTTGACCCTAATTAGGGTCCTCCGTGTGTCCGCTGCGTTGATGATGATAGCTGGCCCAACAGATGGTGGAGATGGGCCAGCCCTCCCTCTAATTGTCAGGTTTGATGCTTCAAAACGTGCAAAGAAGTTGTTGAGCCTGTCTGGAAGTGAAGCGTCATCATCATCGACCCCCTGCCTAGACTTGTAATCCGTCAGTGCCCGAACTCTCTGCCCCATCCATTTGGTATTCCTTGTGTCACAGAGGTGTCCCTGGATTTTCTCCGCATAGGCGCATTTCACCGTCTTAATTCCCTTTGAGAGCGCAGACCTGGCTGAGTGGAGGGTGATCCTGTCCTTCGCTCTGAAGGCTGCATCTCTGGCTGTGAGCAGCAAGCGCACCTCTGCAGTCATCCAGGGTTTATAGTTGTGCCGTGCAGTGAAAGTCTTCACTATAGTGACATCCTCTGTGCACTTCGTGATGTAGCTGGTGACCGTTTCAGCGTACTCCTCCACATCTGTCCTGTCTCCCTGGGAGGCTGCTATTTTGAAAACCTCCCAGTCTGTGTGCAGAAAACAGTCCTGAAGTGCCAAAGCTGCACCCTCTGGTGAAATCCTGATTTGTTTCTCTACTGGCCTGCTGCGCTTCAGTAAAGGTTTGTAGGCAGGCACCAGCATCACGTATAGGTGGTCAGAATGACCGAGGTGGGGGCGAGATGTTGCCTTATATGCATCTGGGAAGTTTGTAAACACCAAGTCCAACATATTCTGTCCTCTGGTCTTAAAGTCCACACATTGTTTGAACTTGGGGAGCACAGTCTTTAAACTGGTGTGATTAAAATCCCCTGCAACCACCACAAAACTGTCCGGGTATGAAGTCTGAAATTCACTGATAGCGTCGTGCAGCTCTCCGAGTGCCTCGTTAGCATTAGCTTTAGCATTATCGCTAGGAGTTATATAAACAGCAGCTACAAACACGTTGGTAAATTCCCTCGGCAGGTAGAATGGCAGGCAATTCACGATAAGGAACTCTGCCAACGGAGAACAGTGTTTAGTTGTTAACGTGGCGTTAACACACCAGTTCTTGTTAATATAGATACATAGCCCCCCCCCCCCCCCCCCCACCGGCTCTTACCGGAGCTAGCAGCCTCCCTGTCCGCCCGGAGCGATGTCATCACTTCCAGCTGAATGGCTGCGTCAGGGATGTTGTCGTGGAGCCATGTCTCCGTAAATGCAAACACACAGCAGTTCCTCCACTCTCTCCGGGTTTCTCTCAGCAGACGCAGCTCGTCCAGCTTGTTGTCGAGGGAGCGGACATTGGAAAGTAGGAGTGACGGTACTGCTGGTCTGGAGGGGTTAGCCTTTAGCCTAGCATGAATCCTGGCTCTCTTTCCTCTCCTTTGTTTGCGTTCGCGCCGCTTACACTTTCTCCTCTCTCGGGTAGCTGCCAGCAAAACCTCCGATAGTATTCCATGCTGGCGTAGAATGTCTAAGTCACACCTGAGTGCCGCAATTCTTGCAGTGTGCATTACCTTGATGTTTAGTAAGGTCTCACAGTTGTAAGTTTTACAGAATGTACGTCTGGGATGATTAAAACACTCAAAACTCTCACACTCACTGATGCCTAGAGGGGCCGTAGCGTCCATGTGCGCCGCCATCATCCAGAGATGTGCTGTGTTTGAAATGTTCACTCCTTCCCCATATAGTGTACTATATAGTGAATCAGCCATTTTGTAGTGCTGTTCGAAATCTTAACTGGAAATTTCATTCACTATATAGTACACTCAAAATATCCCACAATGCAATATGAAAAGTAGTGTACAACAGATGGTCACTACATTAGCCAATATATCCAATAATGCAATGTGCAGGCAATGGAGCAGTGAGAGGAGAGCTTCACATCACAACATAAACTACATTAAGGTATTTATATTTGTTGATTCAGCAAAAACAATTTGATTTAATACATATTTACTACAAATTACATGCAGGTATTCATTTTTTACCACCGTTACTCTATTACGTTTTACTGTCTCACCATGATGACGTCATTAACTGAGCCGTGAAAACAAGCCCAGTAATATCTGAAATCTGTTAATTTTATTGTTATATTGAGTTTACTATATAGTCCACTATATCTAAATTCACTATACTGTATAGCGAGTAGGGACGGAGTGAGTGAGTGAACATTCCGAACACAGCCATGTTCAATTGGATTCAAGTCTGGGCTCTGGCTGGGCCACTCAAGGACATTCACAGAGTTGTCCTGAAGCCACTCCTTTGATATCTTGGCTGTGTGCTTAGCGTTGTTGTCCTGGTGAAAGATGAACCATCGCCCAAGTGTGAGGTCAAGAGCACTCTGGAGCAGGTTTTCATCCAGGATGTCTCTGTACATGTCACAGGTGGTCCTCGCGGACCATCAATGAGACGCTATAGGCCAGCTGATGAGTTGCATATTTATTAATAAAGACAAGGATGACAAAGTAAACCACCACGTGGGGCGAAACAAGAACAATGACTACTGTACTGACACAGTCACGAATAAACATAAGCTAAGGGAGAAACTTACAGGACTCGGGGAATAACAGGATGACTGGAGCCAGACGTAGGGACCCCAGCTGAACGCTGTACGAAAGCCACGTTCATCGTATGCGAGGTCGCAGCCCGGAGTAACCGCAGCTGCTCCCTTAAATAGGGCAAGGGATTAATCAGCTGATGAGGGCATCATCTGCTGAATTAAACCCAGCTGTCATTGCTGAACTCTGCTCTGACAGCCGGAAGCTCCGCAGGGACGCTGTCAAAATAAGAGCTCTGGGAAACTACAGAAATAAACACAGGCTGGAAGGGAAATACCGCATGACCTGTGCGCGGACGAGATCGGCGCTCAGACCATGACAGTACTCCCCCCCGAAGGACACACTCTGGGCGTAACTGTAACGCCTAAGCCTCCCTCCCACCGAAAGGGCCAGATGACCCGCACAGGGCAGGAGGAGGGAGAAAGAAAAGGCTTAGGAGGGCTAGAATTAGAAAAAAAAACACTGGGAAAAAATGACAAGGGAGACTACAAAACCCCTAGGAACATGGGCAAAAAACCCCCACCAATAAACTTCAGGATGTACAGAGAGCAAGAATACAAATAACAAATACAAGGCAGAACAAAAAAGAAAAACCTCTCAGACTACAAGAAACTGCAATACAGGCACAGAATATCAAGGCAAAAAAACCCCACACTACAGCATGACGAAATACAAACAGTTCAATACAGTACAGATGACAAAGCAAAAGAGAATCCCGAACACTAGAGGGGAAGAAGGAGAAAAAAACCCCCCTGAGAAACAGGCACTTAAAAATCAGTAACCAGATGACATCAGGGGCAAAAAGTCATGCTATAGGACGGTAATCAATTAAACAGTTCAGATCCAGATAAGGTCCCAATAAACGGGCATCACGGAACATGTCTCAGGCTATAGAGGAAAAGAAAACACAAAGGATACGCTAAATGCAGCGATAAATATACAGTTCACAATAGTCCAAATGACACAAAACACAAGGGCATCCCAAAATTACAGGGGAAGAGAAAAAAAACACGCTACAAGGTGGCGATAAACACAGTTCAATATAGTTCAAATAGCACACAGCAGCATCCCTGATATTTTAGAGGAGAGCAAAAAATACAGGGATGACGGCAGATAGAGCACAACGCAGCAAGAAAAAACAACAATAAGTTCAGGGGGTCTTCCTGCATCTAGCGTCCTGATCACTGGCAGGGGAAAAAGGATCAGTTCAGGTGGTCTACCCCAGTCCCAGGCCTGGAAAAACAGTATCTCTGGCGGCCGGACCAGGTCGTTGAACAAACGGTCCAGAAGGTCGGGTGGCCGACCCAGAATGCCGAACCGGCGAAGCAATCTCCCAGGTGGCCAACCTGCGTCAAAAGGCCACCAGGACCAAAAGGGAGGGCTCAGGGACGGCCTACCTGCCGGAGAAAACGGCAAGGGGAAGCCAAGCCGAGAGCGGGAAACCTCCGTGGCACCCAGTGGGAGGGGAAGGGGAATGGGGAAGAAATGAGGGACCAGTCCGACGTCGCACGGCGGAGGATCTGCAGCTCCTTCTCCGAACTTCACACGAACCAACGCTGCACCCTTGCTGGACCCCGATCGGGACAGCGCTGCACCCACGACAGACCTCAACTGGGCCGGAACAGCACCCACGATGGACCCCGACTGGGTCAGAGCTGCACCCATGACGGACCACGACTGGGCCGGAACAGCACCCACGACGGACCCCGACTGGGCCGGCACAGCACCAGAGACGACCTCCACACCCGAACCTGGAACTTCCAGAACAGCAACCGGAATTGACACCACACCGGTGACCTTGGGAGAAGGCTCAGGAGAGGAAAGAGAACCGGGATCAGGATCACCGGCAGTGACAGAGCCCAGCGAGACAAGCTCGGATGCAGTGGATGGCTGCACCCGGCTCGTCTCCCCAAGAGACAGGCAAAAATGCTCCAGAATGGATAGGAGAAAGACAAAATAGAGCACTTGCCTGATCTCGAGTTCTGTCGCCGTCCAGGACTTCGACGATCCGGGTTCAGTAGGAAGAAGGTCCTCCTCTGGTTCCCACTCGGCTACGGCGGGCTCCGTAACCAGCATGATGGTCTTCACAGTCTGAGGACCCCCCGACGCTGATGTCCACGCCAAACATCCGCACAGCGTGGTGGCAGGAGATCCTTGACCTGCTGGGTCGAACAGCTCCCCCATGGAGACCCGGGGATGCTTCGTCGTCGGCGCAGGCTCCAGGTGGCAATCCGCCCTCCTCCTCTGCCCATGACGTGGCTGCGGGGCCGGACCCAAACTCTCCAGGGCCGCAGGCTCCCTCCTCATCCAGTGGTGTAATCCAGACCGCAGGGAACGCTCAGGGGAAGGAGACACAGAGGCAGCAGGTTCAATGTTAGAGGCTACAGCAGGTGGAGGGAGCTCAGGGGACTGCGAACCCCAAACTCCACCCCCAGGAGTCAGACAAGGCAAATCACAAGGATGAGGGGAAGAATGAAATTGAACTTGCGTTTCCTCCAGAGGGCCGATGGTGCCTGCTGTAGCGGTCTGAGCTCTTCCCTTTCCCCTCCGGATGGTGATGGAAGGCCCCCCGGGAAGACGAGGAGGAGCCAACCTGCACAGGATCGGGGACGGGCACCGCCGGAGCAGGACTCACGGAGCTCACAGCAGCCAGGGAGAGCGTCGAGGAGGAGGAAGGAACAGTCGAGGCGGGCCGGGGATGAGGCACATACAACCCGGAGATGGCAGCGGCTGTCTTACCCTTCTGACGGGACGCAGGAGCATCAGCGGACTGGGAGATGGAGTCTCTCCAACGACCTGGCACTGGATCCGGATGGGGTTCTCACTGAGGCTTATTTGGAGCATGGCGACGACGTTTACTGGCAGATGGCAAGACGAAGGTGGGATCAGGGAAATATGACACCTGGGCTGGACGGGTGACAGGAGCTGAATCCCGAGGCGAGGAGTGGGGATGCCGCTCCGTTGGCCTCCTGCCGGGGTTTCCCTCCAGTCTGCGGATCTCCACCCTTGTCGGGGATGCTGTATTCAGGGGAGAAGGTTCCTTGGCTGCCTTCTCAAGCGCTCTCTTGATTAATTCTCATTGCGCCACAATCCACGTCACCCTCTCCTTTCCTTCCGGAAAAGAGGTGAGGTGATACTTTAATAAAGTCCTCTGGGCGAGAAACAGGTAATCGTGTGCCGCATATGTGGGCATGAGGAGAAGGGCCTTGGCCAGGTAGCCATCTATCTCCTGAAACCACTCAGGGCAATACCCACACTTGACAGCGGACATACTATCACCATACAAGCCCCAGTGAAGGGAAAAAACTCAAGCCCACGGCAAACTCACGGTGACCGGCATCTCGTGGGGCTGTGACCTACTGTCACGGGTGGTCCTCGCGGACCATCAATAAGACGCTATAGGCCAGCCGATGAGTTGCATATTTATTAATAAAGACAAGGATGATAAAGTAAACCGCCACGTGGGGTGAAACAAGAACAATGACTACCGTACTGACACGGTCACGAATAAACATAAGCTAAGGGAGAAACTTGGAGGACTCGGGGAATAACAGGATGACTGGAGCAGGACGTAGGGACCCCAGCCAAACGCTGTATGAGAGCAACGTTCATCGTATGCAAGGTCACAGCCCGGAGTAACTGCAGCTACTCCCTTAAATAGGGCAAGGGATTAATCAGCTGATGATGACTTCATCTGCTGAATTAAACCCAGCTATCATTGCTGAGCTCCGCTCTGACAGCCAGAAGCTCCGCAGGGACGCTGTCAAAATAAGAGCTCTGGGAAACTACAGAAAGAAACACAGGCTAGAAGGGAAGTACCGCATGACCTGAGCGTGGACGAGATCGGCGCTCAGACCATGACAGAACATTGCTGCATTCATCTTTCCCTCTGTCCTGACTAGTCTCCCAGTTCCTGCCGCTGAAAAACATCCCCACAGCATGATGCTGCCACCACCATGCTTCACTGTAGAGATGGTATTGGCATTGCAATGAGCAATGCCTGGTTTCCTTCAAACATGACGCCTGGCATTCACACCAAAGAGTTAAATCTTTGCCTCATCAGACCAGAGAACTTTGTTTCTCATGGTCTGACAGTCCTTCAGGTGCCTTTTGGCAAACTCCAGGCAGGCTTTCATGTGCCTTTTACTAAGGAATGGCTTCCATCTGGCCATTCTATACAGGCCTGATTGCTGGATTGCTGCAGAGATGGTTGTCCTAATGGAAGGTTCTCTTCTCTCCACAGCGGAATGTTGGAGCTCTGACAGAGTGACCATTGGGTTCTTGGTCACCTCCCTGACTAAGGCCCTTCTCCCCGATCACTCAGTTTAGATGGCCGGCAAGCGCTATAAAGAGTCCTGGTGGTTCCGAACTTCTTCCATTTACAGATGATGGAGGCTATTGTGCTCATTGGGACCTTCAAAGCAGTAGAAATTTTTCTGCACACTTCCCCAGATTTGTGCCTTGAGACAATCCTGTCTTGGGGGTCTGCAGACAATTCCTTTGATTTTTTTTTTTTTTTTTTTATTTAAGTTTTTGTAAAGGGTATACAGGTCGTTACAGCAATGCAGTGTTTACATTTTCATCACATGTTCCCTTATTTTCTGATATCTGACAACATTGGAAGATTAATTCTTACAACACCCCTTTTTTTTTTTTTTTTTTAAAGTGAAAGAAAAAGTGAAATTAAAGAGAAAAAAAACCAAGAAACAAATAACAAAAAAACCCCCCAAACAAACCAGTAAAAAACAAACAAAAAGAAAAAGTAAGTAAATAAAGATAAAAGAGCATCTGAGTAGTGTTGGAACAAAGAGCGGAACCATTATTGAAATGGTATTTGTTAAAGATTAGATCTAATGGAAGACACATATGCGGTCCAGGGTTGCCAAAAGTTCATGAACCCATCCATGTCCTGTCTCAGTGCGAATGTCAACTTTTCCATCGAGTAAATGTCTTGGATCACGTTAGTCCAATCTTCAGGTGTAGGACAGTCCTTCAACATCCATTTTTTAGTTAGAGCTTTTTTGCTTGCCAATATTAAAACATTGAATAAGTATTTTTCTCCTCGTCTTTCCAGTGAGTCCGGTAGTAAACCCAAATACAAAGTTACAAAAGAAAAGGGAACTGTAATTTTGAATATTTTCCCCAATATTGTCTGTACCTTGGTCCAATATTGGTGGATAACTGGGCATGACCAAAACACATGAAAATGATTTGCAGTCTTTTCACCACACAAGCGCCAACAGTTCAATCCCTTATGGGTAAATTTGTTTTGTGCAGGTGTTCTGAAAAATCTTGCCAAGTTTTTCCATCCAAATTCTCTCCACTGCAGGGATGAGGTACTTTTCCATTGCTGTTTATTTAGCTTTTCCCATATTTCCAGTTGTAAAGTGAAATTCCCCTCTTTTTCCCATCTCTCTTTTATATAAGATGTGTTGTCTCCTTTTAAGTCTTGAAGACCTTGGTATATTTTAGAAATGTATCTGATCCCTGGGATCCCTTTATATGCCATTAAGAAGACCTTCAGAACACCTGACTGGGCCCTTTCCAAAACCTCCTTTTTAAGTATATTGTTTATGTGGTGTCTAAGCTGGAAGAACCTGTAAAGGTCTTGATTTATTAGGCCTTGTTTTTTCAAATCTTCAAAACTTCTTAAGATTTGCCCTTTAAAAAAATCGTAATATTTTATCAGCCCTTTCTCCTTCCACTTTTTAAATCTGGTGTCTGTTTTATTAGGAGTAAAGTCCTGATCATAGGCGATCCATTGCAGAAGTCGATAGGGCTCTTTAGTTTGATTCTCTCTGACTATCTTAAACCAAATTTTTAGCGGGGTCTCTATCCACGGGTTAGTGTTATTCAAAAGCTTAGGTAAGACATTGTTCCCTATTATCGCCTGTAGGGGGATGTCACTTGTTATTTGGCATTCGATCTCCTTCCATTGTGCAGTGTAGACTGGGTTACATATCTCTACTAAAGTTTTAATTTGTGCGGCTTTAAAGTAGTCCCTGATATTTGGCAGCGCGAGCCCACCTTTGTCTTTGTTTAGCTGTAGGGTTCTATATCTGATTCTAGGTCTCTTGCCCTGCCATATGAATCTTGAGATCCTTCTGTCCAGCTCCTGCCATGTTTTTTTGGGAGGTTCTACCGGTATTGTTTGGAAAAGGTATAGAAGACGTGGAAGTATATTCATTTTGACTGCTTCAATTCTTTGTGCAGTACCCAAGAATGGTATCATATTCCATCTTGCTAGGTCAGATTTTATTTTTGTCACCAGTGGATCATAGTTTAGTGATATAATTTTGTTGAGTTGTTTCGGGATATTGACCCCCAGATATTTCATAGATTCCGACTCCCAGTTAGTTTTGAGTTTGCTTAGTGAATAATGGTTTGGGTCATAGTTGAATGTTAAAACTTGGGTTTTATGCATATTTAATTTGTACCCCGATAAATCTCCATACTCTGAAAAAACTGAGGTTAGTTCTGGTAAAGAAGTGTCCGGCTGCCCTAGGTATATTAAAATGTCATCAGCAAAGAGTGCTATTTTATGTTCCTTCTGACCAAGTGTAATACCTTGAATTTTTTGGTTTTGTCTTATCCATTGGCTCAGAGGTTCTATGAAGATTGCAAAGAGCAGTGGAGACAGGGGGCAGCCCTGACGACATCCTCTTTCCAGTTCAAAAGATGATGATAAATTACCGTTAATCCTTATTTTAGCTGTTGGTTTTTTATATAATGCCTGTATAGTTCTAATGAAGTTGTTATGAAAATTGAAACTGGATAAGATTCTATATAGAAAAGACCAGTCAACCGAATCGAATGCTTTTTCAGCATCTAATCCCAATATGACTGCATTTAAGTTATATTTTTTTATATGATGAATTATGTGTAAAGTGCGTCGAATGTTGTCTTGTGTCTGTCTTTGTCTTATAAAACCTGTTTGGTCTAAATGAATTAGGTCTGTCAGTATATTTTCTAACCTTTTGGCAAGGATAATGGTAAAAAGCTTATAGTCCTGATTTAGTACACTGATTGGTCTGTAGTTGGAGCACTCTAGTTTATCCTTTTCAGGTTTAGGTATAACTGCAATGACCCCTTCTCTCCAGGAGGGGGGGATTTCCCCTGTGTGGAGGACATAATTAAATGTTTTCAGGAGGAGAGGAGATAGTTGCTGTTTAAAGGTTTTGTACCACTCTGCTGTATAGCCATCAGCTCCTGGGGATTTGTTAGCTTTAAGTTTCATAATTGCTTTTTCCAATTCTTTAGGATGTATTTCTGACAGTAGTGTTTTATTTTGTGACTCCGTAAGTTGGGGAAGGTTTAATGTGTTTAGGAATGCCTCGGATGCGTTTTTATGTTTTTTGTGGGAGTATAAGTTCTTATAGTAATTCTCGAAGTTTTTAAGAATATCCTGAATTCTGAATTTTATTTCCTTTGATACTGGGTCTCTGATTTTGTAGATTGCTCTTTCTGTTTGATGTTTCCTCAATTTATAGGCTAGCAATTTTGCCGATTTACTGCCTGCTTCATAGTATTTTTGTTTCAGAAATGTAAGTTTCTTCTGGATTTCTATTGTGTAGATCTCATTTATTTGGTTTTTAATTTCCTTAATCTTGAGTGAGTCAGTAGAATGAGTGTTGCCTTTGTGTTCTTTTTCTAGGTTCCTAAGTTCTGACTCTAATGTGGATAGTTTTTCTTGTCTTAGTTTCTTTTGGGTTGCCAGTTTTGCAATAATCTTTCCTCTTATTACAGCTTTACATGCATCCCACAGTATTAAAGGGGATACTTCTCCATTATCGTTATCTTCCAAATATCTGAGAATATCTGATTCCAATTCATCTTTCAATGGTCCTTTCAGGACATTTGAATTTAACCTCCAAGAAAATGTATTATTTGTGTATTTTTGGATATTTAAGTCCATGTAGATCGGACTGTGGTCGGAGAGATCCATCAGTCCTATTTTACATGTTTTTACTCTTCCAATGTCTCTATTAAACATAAAAAAATAGTCAATCCTTGAGTAAGATGAATGTGGAGTTGAGTAAAATGTATAGTCTTTTACACTGGGGTTGAGTTCCTTCCACACGTCACAGATTCCCAATTCTTTTAGTAGCATCCGAGTCTTCCTGTTTTGGGTGTTATTTTGATGTGGGGAATTACCAGAAGCATCCCAGTATGGATTCAGTCTAAGATTGAAGTCCCCACCACATATCACTAAACCTTGAGCTTTAGTTATCATTAGGTCGAATACATTTTTATAAAATTTCCAGTTAGCCCCTGGGGGAGCATACACATTCAGCAGGGTGATATCTTCTCCCTCTAGCCGCCCAGTTACCAAACTGTATCTCCCTTTCTTTATCTTTGTGTTCTGATTTTTTTTCAAATGTAATTTTGGTTGATATCAATGTCGCTACTCCCCTCCTCCTCCCTGATTTATATGAAGATGAAGAGATCATTTTAAACCCTTGTCTACTGAGTTTATTGTGTTCCACGTCTGTTAGGTGGGTTTCTTGTAAAAGTATTATTCCTGCTTTGTCTTTTTTCATTTTGCCTAGAATCTTGGATCTTTTAACTGGATTCAGGATTCCTTTTACATTATATGAAATTATTTTGGTTACACCCTGTTTCTCCATTGTGTTGTTTTGTTTAGTATAACTGTGTGGTGGCCCTCTTTTGTGCTACTCAGAAACTGAAAGAACATTAAAAACAAGAAAAACATTAAGAACATAGTGTAAAAAACTTTAAAACAAAAAGCTGTCATAAGAACTTCCTGAGCTGAGGTCTTTTTAAAGACCCTGTAAGAGCCTTGATGGAGTGAAGGCTCTGAGGGAAATTCCTCAAACTCTGTTACGTGTTGAGGGCCCTCTCTTACCACTGAAAGTAGTCCCATGCTTTTAACGTGAGTTTCAGAACCCAATCCAAACTTGTAATGATTTTTTTTTTTTTCCTTTTATGCCTAAACCCTGTGAAATTGTGTGCACCCTCCCACCCCCATCACATCAAACATTCACGCAAAAACAGTATTTGTTAGTATGAGGAGAACATGTGGATTATTGTCACATTTCTATTTTAACAAGTTTTTTTTTTTTTATTACAAAGACTTATTTGTTTCAAATAATATGATTGTTCCATGAAATGTTTTACCACATGCTGAATATGCATCTCCTTTAATGTTTGTTACCTTGTATGAGGGGGGTTGGATGTGCGGATTGATTCAAGAGAAAAAAAAAAAAAAAAAAAGGTCGCTATTCCAACCTGAAAACGGATAGTTTATCCGCGACGCTCTGGTGCTGGGTTTCCCGCTGCTGGTCCGTGGATTTTGAAGGTCTTTGTGTTGTCCATGTTTGCGTTTTGATCTTCTCACTCGGGTCTGCTGTGGGTTTAAATACCGTTACCGGGAGGCCTCTTTTCGCCATGTCAGCTGTTGCTTCTTCCGCCGAATTATAGAGACACGTTTTATCGCCGTAGAAGACCCTTAACTTCGCAGGAAATGGTGTCTGAAAGCGCAATTTCTTCTCTCTTAACACCTTTTTCGCGTCATTGTATTCCCTGCGCTTTTTAAGGACCTCCGGGGCGTAATCGTGTTCCACGTAGACATTTCTCTCCTGGTGCATAAATCCTTTTTTCTGCCAGGCCAGTCTTACAACCTCTTGTTTTATTTTGAAATTGGAAAATCTTACCAACACCGAACGTGGGGGCGCTTCCGCCGCCGGCCTAGCGGCTAATGAACGATGTGCCTTTTCTATCTTCAAGTCGGTGGTTTGTGGAATATCCAATTTCTCTCTTAGTAAGGATTCCACGCATTCTGCCATTGAGTTAAAACCATTTTCGGTTCCTTCTATCAGACCATGAATTCTTATGTTGTCTCTTCTTTGTTTTCCTTCTTGGTCGGTTAGCTTAGCCTCTATAGCTGCTTGTCTTTTGCGTAGGTCTAGCACAGAATCTTCGAGCACTTTTATTCGATCCTCTGTTTCCAAGATTCGGTTCTCGGCCTGGTCCACTCTGCTGTTTGTCCTTTTCAATTCTTCTCTGAATTCCCGAAATTCGGCCGTAACATCTCGGCGAAATCGTCGTAGCTCCTCAAATAGTGATTTCAGGCTAACCCTTTTGTTAGCTATCACCAGTTCCTCGTCTTCTGAACGGAGATCTTCCAGTTCGGATTCTCCGGCCGATACGTGTCCTGGCCTGGAGAATTTCAGTTTCTTCTGTTTTCCTTTAGACATGATGATTTTGTCTTTTGATTTTCACTCCTCCAAAAATCCGTTAAGTTTGATTTTCAATGTGTTATCCTGGATTGGGTCTGAGAACTTCAGTGTTAAGCTGCAGTCGCCATGGCGTCCAGACCGGAAGTCCCAATTCCTTTGATTTCATGCTTGGTTTGTGCTCTGACAAGCACTGTCAACTGTGAGACCTTATATAGACAGGTGTGTGCCTTTCCAAATCATGTCCAATCAACTGAATTTACCACAGGTGGACTCCAGTTAAGCTGTAGAAACATTTCAAGGATGATCAGTGGAAACAGGATGCACCTGAGCTGAATTTTGAGCTTCATGGCAAAGGCTGTGAATACCTATGTACATGTGATTTCTTAGTTTGTTATTTTTGATAAATTTAAAAAATCTCAAAAACACTTTTTTCATGTTGTCATTATGGGGTATTGTGTGTAGAATTTTGAGGAAAAATGAATTTAATCCATTTTGGAATAAAGCTGTAGCATAACAAAATGTGGAAAAAGTGAAGTGCTGTGAATACTTTCCGGATGCACTGTAATTGACCTTGTGCAAGAAGGCCAAGCCAGTTCAGGGACCAAGCCAGTGACAAGAGAGAAAGAGAGAGCAAAAGAGGGGGGATCAGCAGACCACCACTGTGGTGTGTGACATTTCCTGTCTCATATGTGTATTCAGCTTGAGTTTCTGTAGGTTTCCTTAAAACAGCCCACTACTCTGTTTTCCCTAAACAGTAAACTGCAGGTTGTTAGTGATGCATAAGAGACTTTTTGCCACCAGCACCATCCCTCCACACTCCTTACAAGGACTAAAAGTAGATTTACTCTTCACAGTCATTGTTCTCAGGATGGATGGGTTTATACTGGAGTGTATTACAGACAGCATAAGTGGACAAGGACCCTCAGCGTAGGAGCGGTGACGCAGACAACCTCTGACCAAATGGTAGCATATCACACAACTGCACCTAAAATGTTTTGGTCACACATAAACATTCCAAGTTCATATGGTCATTTGGAACCTATTTACCCAATAACAACACAACAGTTAATAGGACATTTATTTTGTGTTTTTCTTCAGCAAATCCAATGACTACCCCACACACAGGTGACCAGCATTGTTCATCAGAGAGACAGAGACAGAAAAGAAATGTGGAGGATGCTAAATAATGGCCCAGCTGGTCATGTTAGCTGCAATTAGCCCATCTGAAGTCCCACAATTATGCAGCTGACACTCACAAAGCCAGAATGTTGCTGCTGAATCAATACATAATTGTAATAATTACCATTCTGCTGCCATTGTTGGACACATCTGACTCACATCCACAGAGGTATATTGCCTCTTCAAGCGTGACATTTCCAACAAAAGGTAGCACTGATACCTTGAATGAATGAAGGTGAGGTGTAGTTCAGTCAGGCCTAAACTACCAGAGAAAGACGTTGCAAGTAGCTTTCTAAGTACTGAACCATATTCAAATATGACAGGTATGACTTTGCATTCTGCCCCTCCCTCCACCACCACCAAAAAGAAAAAAAAAACTGTGGACAAAACTATGCTCACTAAATTCTCAATACAAAAAAGTTTTACACAAAATGTATAATAGAAAAGAAGATAAATGCATATGCTCAAACTGTTTCCCACAGACCCAGTGTTACCACCTTTTGGCCATTAGATAGAATACAGGTTTGAAGTACTTTAGGTTTAGCTTCACTTTACAGATTGCTAAGTCACATCAGTGTTTTACACAGTCTGTGACAGTAATCCTCAATTAAAGCTGAAGTTGTTCTGCTCTGACTCTGTAAATTCTTCCACTCCTGCATTGACCTAGTTAAACCTCAGGTGAGGCAAAACATTCTAATAAGAGATCAAATCAGAGCATTATTTGCTGAGGTTTTACCACTTCTACTAAAGTTAAGACTTCTCCCTTTGTGATACCAAATAAGCAGTAGACTGAAGCTGTGGTAAATGAGAAACAGGAAACAGACAATTGGACAGAAGTGAAGGAAGAATATTGGTTTATCTTGATCCTGATTCAGCCTGTAGCTCTGCTTCTCTTTCCAGACAATCAAAACAAGACTTTATTCTAAATAAAACTTGGGTTTATCTCTTGTTTGAAAGACAACTGTAACATTATTATGCTTTTTTTCCCCGAATAAAATTAATAATAAAACTTTTGTGGTTCAATATTTCATTTTTAGTCTGAAGTGAATTTTGCAGAGCACATTTCCTGGTCATCTCGCTCTCTTTTTCTTTTTAAAACTTCTTTCTTTGAGGTGAGTATGAATAACCAAAAACAATATTAAGCAAACAGTTGAAGGTACTACCGATGCACACCTTCAACTAAAAAAATCTATTACAAATAAAAGATTCAATATACTCCAGACCTGTAATAAAACTAATAACCATGTAATTGTAATAGAAGGAAGACAAGAAGAAAATAAGGTAAAACAAATTTTATGTTTCAAATGTGTCACTGTCACCGGAGCCCCTCCGGGGCGAGGAAAGTGAGGACCCAAACACCAGGCGAATTTGGTAAACCATTATTTATTGCTAGACTGGACAGAAAACAGAAAATAAAGCAGCACCTGGGCTGAAACAAAGGCAAAAACACGGAAGACTTCCAACAGGCAGGATAACTCTTGACAAGGCACAAACTGACAGATGGAAGTGTGTAATCACGCCAACATGAGACAAGGATGCCATGACTGACAAAGAATGACACACCCACATATAGACAGGGGGATAATTAGCAGACACAGAACAGGCGGGAACAATCGGGATAATCAGAGACAGCAGGGAGTGGCTATAGGCACAGAAAACACGAGGGACTGAGACAAAAGGTAAACTAGAGACATAAACACAGGACCAGGGAATACACAACCATGACAAATGATGATGATAATAACAAACAGAGAATCATACAAAACTACAAACCCCAGACCAGAATACAGAACACAACGTGACTACGATAATAAATAACAAATACAGAGAATTCCAAAATACCAACTGAACTGAGGCAAGGGGAACACAGAGAATAGCAAAAAACAAACTTAAAGTGGGAGCATGGTCCCCAGCCCATGCTCAGACCCTGACATAGGCCCCCATCCCCTTTAAGGGGTGGATTCCAGACACCCCTAAACATTACTGAAAAAAAAAAAACCCAAACAAAAAAAAAAAACACCTCCCCAGGGAGGGTGGTTGGGATACAGGCCAGGCGGGCCAAAACACACTCTATCCCCCCACCATAATGTCCAGAACAAAAATGCAGCTTGGAAAGCCAAACAAAGCCCCAGGCCCCAAACCAATAAACAGGACGGGTCAGGTGGTCTTCCATCGACTCACAGCCATCTGAACAGGGAACGAGGCGGATCCAGGGGCCTACCCAAGTCCATGGGTCCCCAGACTGGAGCACATGGTGTGTCTGATGGCCTACCAAAGTCCATAGACCAACAGATGCTTCAAGACCTCTATCATTGTACCAGTGGCAAAGAAACCAGTGGTGTCCTGTTTGAATGACTATTGTCCTGTTGCACTTACACCAATTGTGATGAAGTGTTTTGAACGGCTTGTCAAACCACACATCACAGCCTGCCTCCCTGCATCACACGACCCGCTCCAGTTTGCATATCGTTCAAACCGCTCCACGGAGGATGCTATAGTCACCACCCTACACTCTGTCATCACCCACCTGGACCAGAAAGACACCTACGCCAGACTCCTGTACATTGATTTCAGTTCAGCATTCAACACCATTATTCCCCAGAGACTGATAGAGAAATTACTCCTTCTCGGTCTGAACACCGCCACATGTCTCTGGATCCTGGATTTCCTGACTGAGAGACCTCAGTCTGTCCGGGTTGGAAACAACATCTCCAACTCTGTCACGCTGAGTACCGGAACCCCTCAAGGCTGTGTACTCAGTCCACTGTTGTTTACACTTCTAACACATGACTGTGTATCCAAACACGAGGGGAACCAGATTATTAAGTTTGCAGATGACACCACGGTGGTGGGACTTATTCAGAGGGATGAGGAATCAATGTACAGGGAAGAAGTGAGAGACCTGGAGGGCTGGTGCAGGGAGAACAATCTGGTGCTCAACGTGGACAAAACGAAGGAGATGATTATCGACTTCCGGCGGTCACAGCCTGAGCACGTCCCCCTCAGCATCGGCGGCCGTTTAGTGGAGAGAGTAGAGAACATCAAGTTCCTCGGAGTGCAGATCTCGCAGGACCTGACCTGGAGCAAGAATCCCTTGGAGATCAGGAAGCGGGCTCAGCAGAGACTACACTTCTTGAGGAAACTCAAACAGGCCTCTCTCCCCATCTGCATCCTCAGGACCTTCTACAGAGGTGTGTAATCTTTTTCCCCAAGTATGTCTCAGGGATGTGTGAATGGATGGGGGGGTGGGGGTGGGGTGGGGGGTGGAGCTATGTGGAAGTGTGTCTTAATCATGCTGCTTCTTATATGGATGCCGAGAGAAACGCAATTTCATCTTGCCTGCACTACAGTTGTATGTACAGCAATATGACAATAAAGTTTGATTTGAGTTGATTTGATTTGATTTGAGATGGATGAACAAGGTGCGTCAGATGACTTATCAAAGTCCAAGGACCACCAGACAGGTGAACACAGCACCGTGGGGGCATTGACCTCAGGAGCTTTTAACACAGGAACTAGCATAGGAACTTTTTGCTCAGGAGGTGACAACAAAGACCCTTTAAACTCAGAAGATGACAATATAAACCCTTTAACCTCAGGAGGTGACATGGGAGCTTTTTGCTCTGAACACCACAAAGGAGACTTTGTGGTGTTCACAGAAACACAGAAGTTTTAAGCTCAGGGGATAACAGCATAGAAGCTCCGAACTCTGGAAAAAAACACAAGAGGTTTTTGCTCAGAAGAAAACAACAAGGGGATCTTAAACTCAGAAGATAACATTGGAGTCTCCTGCTCAGGCGCTAATAACACAGGAGTTTCAAGCTCTGGAGTTACCAACACAGGAATTTTTGATTCAGAAGCTGATAACAGGGAAGTTTTTTGCTCAGGAGACACTGATACAGGAACTCTTGGCTCTGGAGACAATGATATTGAAGTTTTTAATTCACAAACAGATTACAGGTGTTTTGTTAGTTCCAGAACCAGTGATGAAGGCACTTTTAGCTCCGTAGCAGGTGGCTGAGGCACGCAGCCCTCAGAAACACTTGACAGGAGTGTGCTGAACTCGGGAACAGATAATTGCTGCGCACTAACCTCAGGTATTGGTGACAAGGGCGCGCTGACTTCAGGGACAGATGACAGCAGCTCGCAGGGCTCAGGAGCAGGTGTCAATGGTGCACTGAATACAGGAACACAAAACAAAGGTGCAACATCCTCTGGAACAAATGGCAGATGCACACCGGCCTCTGGAACGAATGGTGGATGTGCACCAGCCTCTGGAACAAACAGCGGATGCGCACCGGCCTCTGGAACAGACAGTGGATGTGCACCAGTCTCTGGAACAGGTGATGGCTCCTCCTCCTCTGGTGTGAAGGCAAACTCATTGGACTGCAGGAAATCATCGAGGAAGGCAGGAATGTTCTCCCTCAGATGGGACTTTGCTGCAACGATCTGATGAGCACGCCTCCACACTGCATCTCTCCACTTTCCATCCTCTCACCCATCCAGGTGCAGGCAAAGGGTGTAGCACTCTCCCACATCTCTGTTGAGGTCCTGCAGCTCCCAGTGGTGGGCAATGCCCATGGGCATGGAGCTCGGGGAGGAGGAGAGAGGAAAGGCAGGTGAGCGTATAAGAGCAGCAAAACTGGTGAAGCGGGAGCTGGTGTGTGTGCCATGGAAAGGGCTGGAGCTGTGGCGTGTGCCTCAGGGACAGAGGGATCCGTTGTGTGCACCTTGGGACAGTGGGAGCCGTTATGTGCACCTCAGGAACAGTGGGAGCTCTCTGGGGAGGAGCCAGAGCGGATGGTGGTCTGTGATGTCGAGAGGAGTGGGGTCTCCCAGCGCCTTCCTTCCACCTGGGCCCACTGAATTCCAACCAAGATCCACGAAACTGTTCCCTCTCAGCGGCAGATTTCTCCCAAGGAGCCCATTGTGCCGCGGACTCCGCAGGAATTACCTCTGGCAGGAAGGCTGCTGACTCCGGTGAGAAGGAAGCCGATAGTGTGGGCATAGGAGGGAGTGGAAGCCCCTGCAACCATGGAATGGAGCGCAGGTTCAGGCAAGCCTCCAGGAT
Organism: Pholidichthys leucotaenia; assembly: GCA_020510985.1. NCBI lineage: Eukaryota > Metazoa > Chordata > Actinopteri > Cichliformes > Pholidichthyidae > Pholidichthys > Pholidichthys leucotaenia. The sequence continues at coordinate 138,276,669 of CM035840.1, read as the reverse complement.
GTTGGCCACAGCCCCCCAGCAGTCTGTGGCTTCTCTCGGAGTGCGTGCGCTGCAGGCAGAGGCAATCAAGTCCTGCAGCATCTCCATAATAGGCCGCTCTCCCCCTCTCCATCTCCTTCTCCTTTTTTCGCTCGCTGGGTCCTGGACTGGCGGTGTCTTTCTGTTAGATTTGCCCATCCAGGGCGACAGAGAGGAGGACCCACATGCGAGGTGACTTTCATACGCCATTATTTATTGATAAACAGAAAATAATGCAGCTCGTGGGCTGAAACAAAAGTAAAAACATGGCTGACTTCAGACACAAGGTTACAGGACAATGGCAAAACAGGCTAAGGATAAAAAGGCAAGGGAGAAGTGTGTGTTACACGCCAGCATGACTCAAGGACACCGCACAGGACACAGACTGAGACACACATACTGTATATAGACAGGGGGGTAATCAAGATAACACAGGACAGGTTGGAGCAATCGGGGTAATCAGAGACAGCAGGGAGTGGCTATAGGCACAGAAAACATGAGGGACTGAGACAAAAGGTAATCAAGAGACATGAACACAGGACCAGGGAATACACAACCATGACAAATGATGATAATAATAACAAACAGAGAATCATAAAAAAACAAACTTCAAACCCCAGACCAGAATAGAGAACATAACATGACTATGATGATAAATAACAACAAATACAGAGAATTCCAAAATACCAACTGAACTGAGGTAGGAGAAACAGAGAATAGCAAAAAACAAACTTAAAGTGGGAGCATTGTCATGATTCCCCATGCGCTTTTTACACAGCCCACGGAGGAGAAGAGAGACGGATTTATGTGCAGGTTACACCACAAACACATTTATTAAAGCAAACCCAAAAATAGTGTAGACGTACAGAAAAATACAAAGACTAGTAACTCACAAGGATCCACAGCGTAACGAGGCAAAAATAGAACTGTAGTCATGGCATGACATGGCAGAGACAGAAACAGTAATCTAGCAGAGCAGAAATGGCAATGAGCAAACTAAATACACATGCTGATGAGCTAAAGATTAGGTCCACCTGAGCGAGGACACAAGGGGAATAATCACAGAACAGCTGAGTGTCAGGAGAGGGGAAGTGGTCTGGCGGGCAAACTGGCAGGCAACGCCCACACCAAGTGCAGACTGAACGTGCAACCTGACAGCCTGTCAGCCAGACAGCCAATACACAAAACACAAAAACAAACTAGAAATGGATCAAAATAAGATATAACATAACAGAGGTAAACTAAACAGTGACCAGGAAACAAGGAGGACCATATGAAACTCAAAGGACAAAATAATACACAAATAATCATGCCAACATACAATACACAGATAAATAGACACCCAGAGGAAGGTCATGGAACCAAGCCCGAAGGAGAAACCGGCTCGGTTCATGACAGAGCCCCCCTCTCAAGGGGTGGAAACCAGACACCTAGCGAAACATCACAAAGGAAAGAAAAACCCTGCTCTCCCCCCCAGCAGGAACAACAATAACAATCAACCCAGTGCGGGAGGTAAGGAGAAACAGGACAGGAGGGAACAATAAACAACCACGCTCAGGGCCCACAACAGAAAAACATAACCATTAACCCCCCCAAGTCCAGAGGCGTGGAGGCTAGGGAGGTCGCCCAGAGTCCCAGGCCCAGCAGAAGGTCCAGTGGACAGAGTTCGGCGGCCTGCCAGAAAACCTGGGCCACCTGACCCAGAGACTCAGTCTTTCAGGCGGCCGGCCAGTGTTGTTGATCCACCAGGACCAGAGGGGTAAGGCAGGAGGCGGCCTGTCCACCGGAAGGCTCACTGGTGGGTGACCGTAGGAAGGGAACCCCCAGAGCATCTGGTGGAAAGGAGAAGGGGACCACGATGGCGTCAGGCAAGGAAGAGGAGAGGGCCACGACGGTGTCTATCTGAAGAGAGGAAGGGCCACGATGGCATCTGGCTGAGGACAGAAGGCCCCGGCATCTTCAGGCTGGCCGGCAGCACCCTCGGTGGTCCCGGCTTGGGATACATCTGCACCCTTGGTGGTCCTGGCTTGGGACACAGCTGCACCTTCGGTGGTCCCGGCTTGGGACACAGCTGCACCCTCGATGGGCCCCAATTGGGCCAGAGTTGCACCCACGGTGGACCCCAGCTAGGCCACAGCTGCACCTGCGGTTGGACCCGGCTGGGTCACAGCTGCCTTGATGGTGGGCCAGCCTACCGGCATGAGCACCCGAGCCAGGAGGAAGTCAATCACAGGCACCCTGGGCTGACACAGTGCACCCATGATGACCTTGACGGGAGCAGCTGAACTCACGACATCACCGGGCGATGAGACCGGATCCATCGAGGCCAGAATCAGAATCAGAATCAGAATGAGATTTATTGCCATTGTTCGTGTAGTACACAAACTAGGAATTTGTCTCGGTGCAATGCTGCAACATTAAACATGGAGTAGCACTAAAGATAAAAATAAAAAACTATGCATGCAATAAAAGGTAGAATATGAATAAGTAATACTAATCTATGCAATTTTTAAATATATTAACAAGCAGCAGATATTGTGGAGTTCCACACAGTGCAGTCGGTAGTGCAAAAAGAAAACAGTGATAATTGTCATGAGTCCGGCTGAGCTGCTGTACATAGTGCACGAGAGTCTAATAAGTCACTTAGTGTTCAGCAGTCTGATGGCAGAGGGGAAGAAGCTGTTCGTGTAGCGGGAGGTTTTAGTCTGAATGGACTGAAGTCTTCTGCCTGACGGGAGGGGGGCAAACAGTGCGTGTCCAGGGTGTGAAGGGTCGGCTATGATCCGACCTGCACGCCTCTGGGTCCTGGAGATGTACAGGTCCTGGAGGGATGGGAGCTTGCAGCCGATCATCTTCTCAGCAGCGCGCACAACGCGCTGCAGTCTTAGTCTGTCCCTGGCAGTGGCTCCTGCGCACCACATGGTGATGGAGGTGGTGAGGATGGACTCGATGATGGCCGTGTAGAACTGCACCAACATCTTGGTGGGTAGCTTGAGCTTCCTCAGCTGCCGCAGGAAGAACATCCTCTGCTGGGCCTTTTTGATGAGGGAGCTGATGGTCAGCTCCCACTTGAGGTCCCGGGTGATGGTGGTGCCCAGGAAGCGGAAGGAATCTGCAGTGATGATGGGAGAGTCTGTGAGGGTAAGGGGGGGCAGAGGGGCTGTGACTTTTCTGAAGTCCACGATCATCTCCACTGTCTTCAAAGCGTTCAGCTGCAGGTTGTTGTGGCTGCACCAGGACGCCAGCTGGGCCACCTCTCTCCTGTAGACGGACTTGTCGCCGTTGGAGATGAGCCCGATGAGGGTGGTGTTGTCCGCAAACTTGATCAGCTTGACAGACTGGTGGCTGGAGGTGCAGGAGTTGGTGTACAGGGAGAAGAGCAGGGGGGAAAGTACACAGCCCTGGGGTGATCCGGTGCTGATGCTAAGAGAGTCTGAGACAGTCTTTCCCAGCCGCACATGCTGCCTCCGGTCCATCAGGAAGTCGGTGATCCACCTGCAGAGGGAGTCAGGCACGTTGAGCAGGGACAGCTTGTCCTGAAGCAGAGTGGGGCGGATGGTATTGAATGCAGAGCTGAAGTCCACAAACAGGATCCTGACATAGGTTCCCGGGGAGTCCAGGTGCTGCAGGATGGAGTGGAAGGCCAGGTTGACTGCATCGTCCACAGACCTGTTGGCTCTGTAGGCAAACTGCAGCGGGTCCAGGAGGGGAGTGGTGATGGTCTTGAGGTGGGGCAGGACCAGGCGCTCAAAGGACTTCATGACTACAGAGGTGAGCGCTACAGGTCTGTAGTCGTTAAGTCCAGTGATCCGTGGCTTCTTGGGGACAGGGACGATGGTAGAGGTTTTGAGGCAGGCCGGCACGTGGCATGACTTCAGGGAGGTGTTAAAAATGTCTGTGAAGACAGGAGTCAGCTCCTCCGCACAGTGTCTCAGGGTGGAGGGAGACACGCCGTCCGGACTGGGGGCTTTGCGCGGGTTCAGTCTGGAGAACTGTCTGTGCACGTCCTGCTCACTGATGGCAAGGGCAGAGGGGAAGGGGGGGGCGCCTTTGATGAAGTGGGGACCATGGAGGCAGTGGCGCTGGGGGGAGGGGGGGAGTTGGACACAGCTGACGAGGTGTCAAAACGGGCATAGTGTTGGGACAGTCTTTGACAAAGGGCTTTGTCATCCTGTCCCTTAGAAGCCTGAGGCCGATAGTTGGTGATTTGCTTCAGTCCTCTCCACACAGAAGCAGAGTCGTTAGCAGTGAACTGTTGCTGGAGTCTCTCAGAATACACAGATTTAGCTCTCCTCAGCTCTCTGCTAAACCGATATTTGACCTCCCTGTAGCAGTCCCAGTCTCCACTTTTCAACGCTGCTTCCTTCTCCTTCCTGATCTGTCTGAGCTTAGCTGTGAACCAGGGCTTGTCGTTGGAGTAACTCACCCTGGTGCGCGATGGAAGAATGCTCTCCTCACAAAAGTGGATATATGAGGTCACAGTGTCCGTGTATTCATCCAGATCATGCATGGCTCCTTTAAACATGTCCCAGTCAGTTATTTCCAAGCACGTGCTCAGCTCCTCCACAGCTTCACTGGTCCATTTCCTCGTAGTGCTCACAACAGGTTTTGTGAGCTTCAGTCTCTGTCTGTATGTGGGAATCAGGTGGACCATCACGTGATCAGATAGTCCAAGCGTAGCGCGGGGAACAGCGCGATACGCGTCCTTAACTGTAGTGTAACAGTGATCCAGCGTGTTCTCTCCTCTGGTGGGGCATTTAATAAACTGTTTGTACCGGGGGAATTCGTGGCTCAGGTTGCTCTGGTTAAAGTCGCCAACCACAATAACCAGAGAGTCCGGGAAGTCCGCTCCGCTTGCTGAATGTGATCTGCGAGCGCGCGCTGAGCCTCACGCATGTCCGCGTCGGGCGGGACGTAAACAGCGGCCAGGATGAATGAAGCAAACTCACGCGGGGAATAAAATGGCTTGCAGTTGATGAATAAATATTCCAGAGCGGGAGAACAGTGTTGGGAGATCACAGTTACATCGGAGCACCAGCTGCTGTTGATGTAGAAGCAGACTCCTCCGCCTGTGGTCTCGCCGGAGAGCCCCATGTCGCGGTCTGCACGAAACAGCTGAAATCCCTCGAGGAGGAGCGCGCAGTCCGGTGTCTTTTCCTTGAGCCAGGTCTCAGTGAAGCAGAGGGCACACGAGGTGGAGAGGTCCTTAAATCACATCAGCAGTCTCAGTTCATCTACCTTGTTATAAAGAGAGGTGACGTTGCACAGAAAGATTCCAGGCAAAGTCGTGCGCGTGCCTCTCCTGCGAAGCCACACGAGGGCGCCCGCTCGTCTACCTCTCTTTCGCCGTCTCACTTTTTGGGCTAAAAAGTGAACCAGATCGGCGGCAGGAGCCAAAAAAACTGGGAGTAGGTCCGTGGGAGTGAAAGTCCTGATATTTAGTAGCTCTTCACGGGTGTAAGAGCAGGCAGACACACAATTGACGAACAAAAACAAACAAAAAAAAGCGCAGCGAAGCACCATGGCAATCACTGTGGGCGCCATCTTGGATCAAGGTGATCCAAGATGATGATGGCCCCTGGTGGCCCCTGGTGATGATGGAACTTCTCCGGCGACCCTAGGAGAAGGCTCAGGAACAACAGAAGAAAAACACTGGTTAGGGTTGCGGGAAGTGGCGGAGCCCGGCGAGATGAGTTCAGACGCACCTGAGGGCTCCACCTGGCTTGTGTGGGAGGAAGGGCGAAAGTGCCCCTTGGCATTTGTGTAACCATAGCAACATTTAGTCTCAGAAGAGGAAGTAGTCTTTATCGTAGTGCATTTTAGGTAGAAAATAACAACAATCTATCATGAAGTGGAGCCCGGATGGAGCATTGGGCACACACTTCAGACTGTCCATGGGTCTCCTTTGTAGTATTTATCAGTTTGTATTATTATCCTGTCCTCAGTTTGTCCTTTAGTGTTTATTTAGTTCATCTCCACTTCTTGTCTTAGTCATTGTTTCTAGTGTATTCTTGTTCACTGATTTGTTTCCTGATTTTCATGTATTCCTGTACTTTGTCTTGGGGTTCTTATTTGCCTCTGTTTATTTATGAGTTGTCCTGTATTCTTAGTTATAGTCTCGTGTTTGTTTCATTTTGTATTTACTGTATTTTTTGGGGTTGTGTTTATTTTATCCTTTCCTTGGTGGTTCTTTCCCTTTTCTGTATTCTCTGGTTTGTTACTTGTTTCATGGTTATTCCATTATTAGTTTCTGTACATTTTCTCCTTGTTTAGTCATTCCGATCCGTGTAGATACTGTGACAGTTCGTGCATCATTTCTGGGTGTCAGATTCTGTTCGTGGGCTGTCACAGCTGCCTCCAGTTTGTTAATCATCCTCACTCATGATTCCACAGCTGTTCTCATTTGTTTATGGCTATTTAAGACCGGCTGTTAAGACTTTCTTGTGGCAGCGGTCTTCTCTTCCAGACGTTAGTGTTACGTCCTGGTCATCTCCAGACAGAGTACCCGTCTATCTGTATCCTCCGGGTGTTTTCACTCACCATTTTTCTGTAAGTGTTCGTGACTGTTATTTGTGTTTGATTATTATTTGCAAAACTTACAGCTTGCACCTCATGTCCTCAGTCCTGCCCTTTGACAGGGTGATTTATGACACAATCTTGAATCTGAGAAACCCTTTTACTGGAGAAAGCCGAGGAGAAAAGTTAAAAAATATCTTGTTTGTGGTGGAAAAACAACCCAGCTGAAGGGAATGGATTTCCATGCTCAATCCTGGCCAGTCAATGAGCCAGATTTTTCTTCTTCACCGAGATTTTTTCTTCCTGGTTAGTGGTGGTTTCGGCTACAGTGCCCCCCAAGCAAGCAGTTGTAACTGCGTGACGTTGTCCAGATAGTTTGGTCCGCTTGAGTAAAGTGCAGTGTGAATGCGAACCAAACCAAATGAAGGTGCAAAAATTCTCAGCATTCCCCACCCAATCGAGCTGAAACCCCTGGACTATCCTGGTGTGAATGCAGCCTAAGAGCATGCTGTAACAAACGTGTAGATACTACATCACATTTATTGGACAGAATGTATTTCAGTCATTTGGCCTGGAATTAACAGGCTAACATTAGCATATAGAAACTAGAAAAGCACTCGGAGAGCGCAGACCTCCGCCAAGCGGCACAGTTCCCCCCATACAGTGTTTGTGTGTACGTTTTCAGATTCCCTGACCATGAAAAGATATGAGTAGCAATTGGATTCACAATGATTATTTGTTTATTTGATATGGACAGTGCAATAAACAGACAATTAATGAATGACAATCAATGTGATAGTGATAGGATTAGTGGTTCAGTAGTGTAAAACGGGGCTATAAGGGACGGCGGGTTAATAAGGGACACTTTTCTGGGAAATGTTTTAAATGTAATTCTGCTTTTTTTATTTTGAGCAGGACGCTGAGTTGTGTTGTTATTGTCAAATATCCATGAATCCTTCATCAAATCTAGGCGGAAGCAAAATTAAAAAAGCAGAATTACATTTAGAAAAGTGTCCCATATTACCCCGCCGTCCCTTATAGCCCCGTTTTACGGTTGTAAAAGCATTGCCTCCTTGGCGGAGGTAATAAACTGAAGTGTTGGTGTGTCCATCTCCTCCACTGACGGATGCAGATTGGTTAGACAGGTTGCCGTGGGTTTTATATTATATTGGGGTTGCGCTCCGCGGCAAAACAGAATTTAGAATCTTCCCCGGCAGAGAGGTCGTTTTTACGCAGCGCCTATAGCTGGGCAGGGAATTTGTGGCAAATAATCGGGCGGCGGACAGGTGGCCGTGTCAGGTTTTGCAGCGTGGCGCAAAAACAGGCACGCTGGCGGGCCCAGGCCAGCAGTGTTTTCCGCGTGCTTTTGTGCCTAAAACGTTGAAGAACGCGGAGTTTGTGTTGGTCATACACGACGACCAGCGCAATGTGTGCAGCGCCTATGGCTGGCACAGGCACGCTGGCGGGCCCAGGCCAGCAGTGTTTTCCGCATGCTTTTGTGGCTAAAACGTTGAAGAAGGTGGAGTTTGTGTTGGTCAGACACGACGCCCAGCGCCCTCCATTGTGCCTGCGCACATGTTGAAAATGGCCGTATGTCACAGTGTGGAAAAATGCTTTAAAAAATTCCTGTATGCAGACGGTGATGCGGATCATCCCCAAAATTTAATCAGTTCTTCCTTGTACCATTTCCAACAACGCCTGAAAGTTTCATTGAAATCCGTCCAAAAGTTTTTGAGTTATCTTGCTAACCAACAGACAAACAGACAGACAGACAAACAGACAAACACACAGACAAACACACAGACAAACCCCGGCAAAAACATTACCTCCTCCTGGCCTTTCGGCCTGGCAGAGGTAATTAGCATAATGTTCTTTGAAAATTCTCTCTGACTTACTTTTCATGTGACTCCAGAATGCAGACTCTCCCATTCTGAAAAGCTACATACATCTTTTTTGCAGACTTTGCAGAAAGCTACTGTATATGCACTGTATAAGCACTGTGTATATCTGTGTTGTTTGAGGCTGGTTTTGATGTATGGACATCAATGTATGCTAGGATGGATGAGTGTTAATGTTGATATGTACAAAATACAGCTAATTGTTTACTTGGGGTCTTAAATGTGGTAATTACCTCCGCCAGGCCGCAGGCCAGGAGGTTATGTTTTTGCCAGCGTTTGTTTGTTTGTCTGTTTGTCTGTCTGTTGGTTAGCAAGATAACTCAAACAGTTTTGGACGGATTTTGATGAAACTTTCAGGCGTTGTTGGAAATGGTACAAGGAAGAACTGATTAAATTTTGGGGATGATCCGGATCATCGTCTGGATACAGGAATTTTTTAAAGGATTCTTTAACATTGTGAGATATGGCCATTTTCAACATGTGTGCAGGCGCAATGGAGGGCGCTGGTCGTCGTGTCTGACGAACACAAACTCCGCGTTCTTCAAAGTTTTAGGCACAAAAGCAAGCGGAAAACAGTGGTGGGCCGAGCCCGGCAGCGTGCCTGTGTTTGCGCTACGCTGCAAAAGCTGAGACGGGCAGCTGTCCGGCGTGGGATTATTTGGCAGAAATTCCCCGGGCAGCCATAGTGGCTGCGCAAGAACAAGCTCTCTGCCGGGGAAGCTTCCAAATCCTCTTTTGCCGCGGAGCGCAACCCCAATATAAAACCCACGGCAACCCGTCTACCCAATTTGCATCCGTCAATGAAGCCCTGAGTGCTGCTTTCAGTGATCTGTGAAAACGCTCGCATAACCCATTGGCCTGTGGGTTGTACGCAGTTGTGCAATGAATTGCAACGCCCGCAGCCTGGGAGTTTGCAGATGGAGGAGATGGACACAACAGCAACACTTCAGTTTAGTACCTCCGCCAAGGAGGTAATGCTTTTACTACTGAACCACTAATCCTATCATTGTGAATCCAATTGCTAGTCATATGTTTTCATGGTCAAGGAATCTAAAAACGTACACACAAACACTGTATGGGGGGGAACTGTGGCGCTTGGCGGAGGTCTGCGCTTTCCGAGTGCTTTTCTAGTTTGTATATAATTCACATGGGTGTATTTATGGAAAAGAGGAGATGGAATTAATAAGTGTTCACTTCTTCCTTCTCCCTTTTGAACACTGTATACTGTTACTTTATTGCATTTGTCATTTGTTTTGTTTTTGTTATACTTTTTTGTTCGAAATAAAGTATCTATCTATCTATCTATCTATCTGTAGAGTTGGTCCTTATCTTTGGGATTATTATGCTGACATAGTGCTGTACTGACAACCTTCCACATTCACTGTACCTGTACACCTCCAGGGGGGCGGGGTCACACGTGAAAACACAGTGACTCAGTCAGAAGCAGAGCACTCTTCATTTTAGGCCATTCAATTTATTTTTCCATCTAATTATAGCGAACTGAACTATTTATTCAGTCCAGTAATCACTTGTTGTGAAAGAAATGCACTTAGAATTTCTAGCACTTTCAAGCACCCTTTTGCAAAATTCAAGCACTTTCACAACCTTGAAAATGCAACATTAAAATTTAAGAACTTTCAGGCACTTTCAAGCACCTGTTGGAACCCTGTGTCTGTCATGTAGACGGTGGGGAGCCAAAAGCCTTACTTTAGGAGCTAGCAGTGGTACTAGGGAGCTCGCTTACCAAGCACAGTTTATATTGTTATTTTCTTTAGATTTCAGTCGCCCTAATAGATATCCCTGTTTCCACCTGGTTCACTAATCCACAGTTGATAATTTTATTGCCCTCCCATCGAGTTTCCCAGTTTTCGACTGGTAGGCAACAAGCTAACACATGTGGTGCAGGCCTCAATGATGACAAGATGTTTCCTTTTATCTCGTTTATTGAAGCTACCCCACAAGGAACTCAACGTGATGTACACTCGTCTTTTGGGTTTTGCATCCGTTTACATTTGTTCCTACATCCGTGTAAAACTGCAACAAAGTAAACATATACACGCCGTCAATGATATGGTCACCGTATTTAGCTTAGCACATGTTAGCGTTTGCTCTAGCTTAGCTTGGTAACAATGACTGGTAGGACTAGAGTCACATCGCTTAAAATACACCAATGCAACCATGCAGTTCTCATTGTAGCTGTTAACACTGTCAAACCATGCAGATACTCACGGACTAATGATGTCCAAGGCACCGATAATTAACAACATCCAATGAGTGACGCTCTGTCCCGTTCTCCGGTTATATCATTACTGCGCATGTGCACACCTTGTGTAACAGTTCAAAAACAATGCTTTCACTACACCACTAGAGGGAGCCAAACTCCGTTACATGAAATGCTGTAATGGGAACTCTTAACTTAATACATGGGGGCAGCATACTCCCCATCTGGTGCAATAACATTGTACCACTATTTAGCCTTACAACATTTCAAACAACAGTGCATAACAATGTTAATAAATATCATTATCTGTTATTCCCCTTCTGCTATCAGTAAAACCATTTCTGTAATTGGTCTCAGAAACACTTTAACAGTCCCATCGCTCTCTTTTTTTTTTTTTTGATGAGTTGATGTCTTTTTAATGTACTCATGTGACTAAAGGTCGTCCCACACTCATCACACTGAAATGGCTTAATTCCACTGTGGATGACTCTGTGTATTTTTAAGCTACCCAACTGTGTGAAAACCCTCCCACATTCTTTATAAAATAATGATTTAACCCCAGTTTGAGGTTTTTGCTGTCTTCTTTTTTTTGTCTTGTCACCATTCAATTTAGCTGTGATGGCTGTTCTTGGAGGATCTTCATCCTCCTGAATCTGCTGAGATTTTACTCCATTTTTCCTTTTATGTCCCTGTCCTTCCTGGAACGAGGTGAGCTTCTGCAAGGATGCCATCGTGATGGAAGAAGTTCGTCTGAGCATGTCTTGTGGTCTCTGTGTCACTGATGATCTGACCCCAGAGGCATGATGGGATCTCAGCCTTAGGGGATCATACAGGCTGCTGACCGTCGCTAAGACTCCCCTTCGTGTGCAGGGCTTCCTGTTGATGGACACCTGAAACATAAAACTGTCAATCTCAAGATTCCAAGGCACCCTTAAACTCCATTGTAGTGGGAGCTCGTCACGTTTGAGATCTAAGTCTTTTAAGTCCTTTGCTCTTTCATTCGCCGGAAAGGCTTCCATGACCCTGCAGTCATTAGATGCTATTTTGTGTAATTTGAGATTGGATTGTGCTAACATCTTTTGTGCGTTTGTCAGGATGTCAACAGCTTCTTCTGGTGTGGCTGTGGAGGCTAATCCATCATCTACATAGAAATGTCTCATTATGAACTGTGTTGTATCATGTCCATGCGCTTTCTCACCTTCAGCTGCAGCACGTCTCATGCAGTAAACAGCCACGGCTGGAGAAGGGCTATTTCCGAACACATGCACTTTCTTTCTGTAGTCTCTTACTTCTTTGTCCGTGATGTCAATAAAAACTTGATCTTCTATTGACAGCACTGGTTTATCGTCGTCCTTTGTTTTATCAAAGACTGTGTTTCCTAAGTGGTCTGTGTCTCTCTCACCCTGCAAGGCATATGGTAGTATGCTGTTGGGGCGTGAGGTGGAGCAACCTGAAACCTCTTTGACAAGAAATGTGTTTAGGCATGGGCTGAGGGATGATGCACGACCATTGTAGAGCACTTGTGTCTTTAGCACGTTAACAGTCGAAGGCTTGTGTGTTGTCCCTAAACACGTTTCTCCCACAATAACCCATCCCAAGTCCAAGCGCTGTGCATAGGGAGTACTGTGGGGCCCATTTATTTGCTCCCTCACCTTGTGTACCTGTAGGATGTTTCTTCCTAGCAGTAGGAGGATGGGAGCATGTTCATCTACAGGTGGAATCTTGTCTGCGACTTTTCTCAGGTGTGGATGCACAAGTGCGTCCTTTGGAGATGGGATCTCCCTCCTGTCATCGGGGATCATGTCACACTCGATCAAGTTTGGAAGCTGGAGCTGTACTTTTCCATCCATTGATTCTATCATGAAGTTTGAAGCTCTCCGCCCCCAAACCGTAGTAGCCCCTGAGCACGTTTTCAGTGTGTAAGGGTCGGAAGGTGCTCTAATGTTGAACAGCTGGAAAAAATCTGATTTAGCGAGTGATCTGTTGCTTTGTTCATCGAGCACTGCATACATTTTCTGGGCTTCTTCTCTGTGTCCTGCAGGATAAACTAACACAGGGCTAATTTTTGAGCAGGATCGTGGGTTTTCTGCATTACCGTAAACTTCTGTGCATCTATACGTGACTAGTGTGCCCTCATAATCATGGTACTCCCCGCCATGATCCATCTCAGCTTCCTGAGGCTCCATGGGAGGAGGAGAGGGGCCAGGATGTAGTGCTGCTACATGTCTATCACTACCACAGTCACAGCACTGGATTGACTGTTTACAGTCTTTTGCCAGATGCTGAGTGGAGCCACAACACTTAAAGCAGATGTGATTCTCTCTCAAGAACAGTTTGCGTTCTTCTATTGGTTTGGCTCTAAACGTTTTACATTTCTTTAATGGGTGTGGCCTTCTGTGTATGGGACATTTTTTATCTGGGCTTTCTGTTCTTTCATGTGTGTGGTTACCTGTAGCTGCGGGTGAAGCTGGTGGGATGTCTGTTTTGTGGACACTGATGAGGTGCTCACTGGCGAACTTGGGGGCTTTTTCAACTCTGGTGTTCATGTGGGCCGGTGGAGAGAAACTGAAACTTGGGTCGTTTCTTATTTTGGCCTGTCGTCTGACGTAGCTGGAAAAAAAGCTGAAAGGAGGAAAGGCGACCTTGTGTGTTTCTTTGTAATCGGCACCCGCTGCAATCCACTTCTCCTGTAGGCTGTAGGGCAGTTTCTCGACAACAGGATTCACTCCACAGGCTGTATCCAGGTATGCGAGCCCAGGTAGGTATCCGCCATCCTTTGCACATTCGAGCTCCTGTAGAACGTCACCAAGTTCTCTCAGCTTGAGTGCATCTTTGTTGCTGATTTTGGGAAAATCATCAAGCTTTTTTAGCAGTGCATTTTCTATTGCTTCGGGTGACCCATAACACTCTTCTAGCCTTTCCCAGACTAAGTTGAGGGCTGCCTTTGGGTTGAAGACATGTGCAGAGCGGATCCTCTTTGCTTGTTCTGCTGATTCTGTGCCGAGCCATTTTATCATCAGATCCAATTGCTCGTGGTGTGAGAGGCTGAGGTCTTGTATGGCGTTCTGGAAGGATGCTTTCCATGCCCAATAATTCTCTGGGAGGTCATCAAACTGTAGGAGTCCCGTGCTCAACATCTCCCGGCGTGTGAGGTATTTGGTCAGATCCTGAATGCTTTGTGCTTCGGCATAATGTGTTGCGGGGGCATAATAGGGTCGTAACGTTGGGAGATTAATTGTCTCTGCAGCTCCCTGCTCCTCCTTCATGTTGACGCTGACCCTACTCTTACCATCTACAGCATTAGATGGGATGAATGGTACATTTGTGGCCATTTCAAACTGTTCACACTGGATCTTAGAGGGGGTGGCTGGATCAGTTTTAAATGGAGTTTCCTCAAAGCGCATATTAAGGTGCTTCTGTACATACTCAGATGTGTGTTGTGCTGAGCCAACTGGCAAGTCCATTAATGCTTGGCTGAATTCACTTCTTGCACATTCCTCTGCTTCTTCATAGGCCGTGGCTTCAGCTTCTGCAGCTGCAACAGCCTTCTGATGGTTCAAAATGTGCATTTGTGCTTCAAGATTAGCTTTCTGTGTGATGAGGGCTGCTTCTTTCTTTGAATAAGCTAATTCAGCTCGTGCAGCATCTGCTTTGGCTCTAGCTCTTATGGCTGAGGAGGTAGCTGAAGAAGCCTTGCTTGACTTGAAGCTACGTGAGTATAATGAGCTAGCTCGTGCAGCTGTAGCCAAGGGAGCTGTGTGTTCCGTCTCCATAACTCCACTTCTGAGTTGGGGAGTTGGCTGGTGTTGCTCTCCTGCCCTGAGGCTCATTTGCTGTTTGTTGATTGTTTATCGGGCCCGCCGCGCTGTTAGTCCTTTTACTTTATTGCCCTCCCATCGAGTTTCCCAGTTTTCGACTGGTAGGCAACAAGCTAACACGTGTGGTGCAGGCCTCAATGATGACAAGATGTTTCCTTTTATCTCGTTTATTGAAGCTACCCCACAAGGAACTCAACGTGATGTACACTCGTCTTTTGGGTTTTACATCCGTTTACATTTGTTCCTACATCCGTGTAAAACTGCAACAAAGTAAACATATACACGCCGTCAATGATATGGTCACCGTATTTAGCTTAGCACATGTTAGCGTTAGCTCTAGCTTAGCTTGGTAACAATGACTGGTAGGACTAGAGTCACATCGCTTAAAATACACCAATGCAACCATGCAGTTCTCATTGTAGCTGTTAACACTGTCAAACCATGCAGATACTCACGGACTAATGATGTCCAAGGCGCCGATAATTAACAACATCCACAGCGATTGTACAATGAGTGACGCTCTGTCCCGTTCTCCGGTTATATCATTACTGCGCATGTGCACACCTTGTGTAACAGTTCAAAAACGATGCTTTCACTAGACCACTAGAGGGAGCCAAACTCCATTACATGAAATGCTGTAATGGGAACTCTTAACTTAATACATGGGGGCAGCATAATAATATACAGTATCTAGTGTCATTCTGGCTTATTTTGTTATATTTTCACTGAGGTGCTCTTGCATCTGTATCTTGGTTGAGGTTCTGCATACATCCAGGTAGAAGAAGAACTTTTGAGGCGTTCAGTCTCTGAGCGTCTCTAAGGTTCAGTCCATATATAACACCCAATAAGAGGCACATATAGGAGAAATGTCTCGCAGATCCTGAAGCACCTCCACACCTTGTCACAATCCATTGGTTTATTGTTATTTGCTATTTGGTTTGTTGCTATTTTTCTGTTGCTTTCTGTCTGTTTTCTCCTTGATTTGCCTTTAAGGGGGGCAGATTTGGTGATGATGAATTCATCATTCATTCACTTTAATTGGGATTGAGCAGTTTTGGAGAAAAAGCAAATATATCTGGATAACTGAATATTTGGTTACACCCCAAACATAAAGATTAATAAACAGTTTTCTGTAATTCCCAAATAAGTAGGTAAACATAGCTGTGTGACTGGGGCCAATTTTTGTCTGATTTTTTTCTCCCCTTTTGATCCTCCTTAAAAAAAATTGTGCAAAACTCGGGAATAGTAATAATCCTCACAAATATGGGCTGCACGGTGGCGCAGTGGTTTAGCACTGTAGCAGCACAGTTTTACCCTCGGCCGGGGGACCGCGGGGATCATGAGATCGTGGGTTCG
The DNA here is from genome assembly GCA_020510985.1 of Pholidichthys leucotaenia. Taxonomy (NCBI): domain Eukaryota; kingdom Metazoa; phylum Chordata; class Actinopteri; order Cichliformes; family Pholidichthyidae; genus Pholidichthys; species Pholidichthys leucotaenia. Next base: position 138,260,842 of record CM035840.1, on the reverse strand, counting down.
ATCTCACTGTTCTCACAGCTCACTGTTGGTCCCCGACCAACAGTGAGCTGTGTGGAGTTTGCATGTTCTCCCCGTGTTGCGCGGGTTTACTCTGGGATTTCTCCGGTTTCCTCCTGCACACCAAAAACATGTAGGTTTAGGGCGCTCGCGCACGCAGCGACCAGCAGCCGGTGGCTTGTCACCAGACTGCAAACCAAGTCTACCTACGGGTACAAATAAGTAACAAAAAAAAAAAAAAAATATGACTTCTATCTGGAAAAGAAGATGCTAAAAGTAGGGGATCTGGTCAAGTCCCCCCATAAGCAACTCGCCCCAGCCAGTTACAGCCACCCCATAACCAGCTCGCTCCATGGCCATCTCACCCCACAACAGACTCGCCCCGGATGGGCTGAGTGTCAGTGGGGACCAAAGTCTGACAACACCAGTGTATCCAACACAGAACATGCCGGGAGAAGCAGCGGCCCAACACAACCTGGCTCAAAGGCACGCTAACTGATGGCAATAAAAAAAAAAATTTTTTCAATAAAGTGAAAAACCCCCCCCAAGATAATGCATGGAGTGTGCTTTTGCTGGGAGGCGCAGCCAACAGCAAAGTGTAATTTATCATGGAAAACTCTGGAGCTCTGGCTTTGAGCAATTAGCTGATTGGATCCACCTCCTCCAGTATTCGCCAGTCACATGTTTTAATTTCAAAGAAATTCAAAGTTTGGTTAAAATAGATGGGTTATTAAAACTGTTATTAAAACTGTAACACTGAAAAAAACCCTCTCCTCCCTTGCAGAAAAAAAAAATTCAATCAGATATTCAGAGATTTCAACATACAACAGAAGATGAGGCTGCTGAGTTAGGTTAGTTCGCTGTGCCACACCACAGGCTGTCACTCGATGGGGCGAGTTAGTTATGGAGTGGCTGTAACTGGCTGGGGTGAGTTGCTGATGGGGGTACTTGACGGTAAACCAAAAGTAGCATATTATTGATGTTAATTAATTTATTCTAATTAGCTTCATATTAATTCACTGTGATCCTCAGTCCCCCAGCAATTTATTGTACATATCAGCAGCAAGCAGAAAATCCAAAATACACCTTTAAACTCCGTAGTTCTTGTCTAAACTCTGTCTACTTTTTTTTATTCTGTCAGTAAATAATTTGTTACCTAGCCTACGTGTCTGAGATCTGCCTACACTAGACATAATTACTGTATATCTTTAAACACTCCAGGCTTTGAATGACAACCACAAAATGTTTCCCATCAGAATGCTGTAGATTAGGGTGAAAAACAAATGTTAAGCTACCTCTTTAGCAAAAAAGCCACCAAACGACAGCCTGTTTATCTGCAAGCCAAGCCAGACAATGAAAAAAGAAAAGGTGGACTGTTATGGCCCTTTTCCACTAGTACCCACTCGGCCCTACTCGGCTGTACTCGTCTCGGTTTGTAGCCTTTTCCATCAGTACCTGGTACCAGGTACTTTTTTAGTACCGACTCGAGGCCAGGGTACAGCTGCGCTAAGTTGAGCCAAAAATGTGACGTCAACAGACTGCAGGCCACTGATTGGTCAGGGCGTAACGTCATAAAAGCATCCATCTTCTGAAGAATTGCCAAACCGCCATTTGCAAAAGTTCACGGAGTAAACTCAGTCTACAATTTACACCGTGGTCCAATGAAGTGGTGCGGAGTTTTCTGTACTTGGTGGCAGATATCAGTATCCAGAGGGATACGGAGGGACCCCGCACCAAAACAGATGGCAGCCCAGCATAGAACCGGACTACAGACAAGCTGAAGATGAAAGTGAGAGAACCATCGATGGTGAGTGATTTGTGATATTGTGCATCTTTTCGCTTATTTATCCTGTTGATGGTAAGCTCACTTTTTTGAGCAATACAACACCGTCCTGTGCTGGCTAACGAGTGTTAGCTAGTAGCTAGCTAGCTAGTAGCCAACTCTGCTGATTTACGCTTGTTTTGTCCGAAGTATTCACTTGTGAGAGCAAAACGATAAAATATGTTAATCCTGGTTAAAGTCCTGGTTTGTGTACGTGTTGCACTTTGGTGCTGTGCATTAAGTTGTGTGTAATTTCTTTCTAGAATCTGTTTCCACATGCCAGGGGTCCGCCGCCCTCAGCACGTTGTGTTTATATTTTGGATACAGGTCAAGTGGACCCCAGGATCCAAAATCTCAACATATTCAAGTGCATTGTCAAATCAGTGATTTATAAAGTGATTCATATAATTTTCTAAAGCCTCACAATAGACCCATACACCTATTCTGTGGATTTTCCAAAAAAAGTATTGGAACAGTGTTCCAACAGTATTGGAACAGTGTTGGAACAGTGTACATGTACAGAGTGGATCCTGGGGTGCTCACTGGTCAGGGAAAAAAAGCATTTTTGTCACATCCCACCACTGACTTTCACAAGTGTATTTCCCTAATACAGGTACATCTTCAAAAATTAGAATATCATGGAAAAAGTTCAATATTTTTTGTCACTCATTTCAGAAAGTGAAATCCATATATTATATACATTCATTACACAGACAGTGATATATTTCAAGCGTTTATTTATTTTAATTTTGATGATTATGGCTTACAGCCCCTGAAAACAGCAAATTCAGTTTCACAAAAAATTAGGATCCATCCATCCATCTTCTTCCGCTTAATCCTTTTCAGGTTGCGGGGGGGTGGGGGGGAGCCTATCCCAGCATCTTTGGGCGAGAGGCAGGGTACACCCTGGACAGATCGCCAGTCCATCGCAGGGCCAACACAGAGAGACAGACAACCATTCAAATATTACATAAAATTAATTTTAAAAAATAAGTTTTTAAATAGAAATGTTGGCCGTTGAAATGTTGGTTAACATGGGCTGTAGCCATAATCTTAAAAATTACAATAAACACTTGCAATATATCACTGTCCGTGTAATGAGTCTATATATGGGTTTCACTTTCTTTGAATGAATGAATGAATTAATCTTTATTTCGGATAGATTAAAAAAGATTAAAAGAAAAGAACAGAATAATATAACAAAGGGGAAAAAAATCTAAGGTCAAATTAAACAATAACTCCTCTGATTATACAGTTCAACATAAGTTATCCGAAATGGGTGATGGCTGAAGCCGCAGCTTATATTGCCCACCCACTTTCTGAAATGAGTGACAAAAAATATTGAATGTTTTCATGATATTCTAATTTTTTGAGATGTACCTGTATATGTGTTGAACTTGCTTTAACTAACCACCATCCATTTCTGTCTTTGGTCTAGGCAAGAGGAAAGGAAAAGCAGCCACCCCACAACGGACCTTGCCACTGTGGAAAGTACTGAAATCTTTTGCTTTTATAGGTAAAGTGCCAAAACCAAAGTAGCACAATTTCTACTTAATATAAAAGGGACTGAACTGAGATTTATTTGATCGTGTGAATATTAATTACAGAATAATTGAAAATAAATGGCACATCAACTGTAAAATAAACCTCTTGTTAATGTTGTAGAGGGTGCGAAGGAAAGGATGTGGAGGCGAGGCACGACTGTAGGTCAGCACAGATTCTTTATTTACCCTCTAACATGAATACAGCCTGTTGGCCCCAGCGTGGCCGCTGGGGCCCGGTTAGTCATGATGAGAGTTGAAGTGTAAGAGTGAAGAGGGAGAGATGAGGGAGAGCAGTTCTTTTATACCTTATACAGACAGAGAGAATGCATGGCACATTAGCATATCAATTGCTATCGAATACCATTGGTCAATACACATGATTAGCATGACATTGGTTGGCACAAAGACACATGCATTCAGTCCCGTCTGACTGTCTCCTGTGGTTCTTTTGGTCGTGTGTCAATTGTCCTCTGTTTCCTCCGAGCCCCTGCTGGGTATAAGGCAAGTTCCAGAAGAATGTCCCAGAGGAATGTCTCCCCGCTGTGTTTAGTGTCACCACACCAGCCCCCCCCCCCCCCGAACACCCAGAAAGGGCTATGACCCCCCCCTTGTCGTTTGGGCTCAAGTCAACTCCAGTGGAGGCTGTAGCGGGGGGGGGGGGGTCGAACTGTCTGCTGGTGAGGAGAGTTGGAGGACCCTTAAGTCTGTGGGGGGAAAGGGGGAGAGGTGGAAAAGCCGGTGGTTGTGAAAAAAAAAGAAAACTTACATCTCTGACTTCTCTTGCGGCTTGTCCTGCGAGGATGTGGGGAAGGCGGGCGGCCAAATTCCCCGAGGATGCGTTGCGGCTGAAAAACAACTGTAGCTGTGTGAAGGAATTGGCGGTGTGGCCGTAGATAAGATAAGATAAGATAAGCCTTTATTAGTCCCACAACAGGGAAATTCCAGGATTGCAACAGCACAGGGATAGCAACACTCAGAGCAACAATCAGAAGGCAAGAAAAAAACAAGCAAGCAAGAGCAGCTAATATACATATGTACATATTACTATAAAATATATATATACACACACACACAGACACACAGTGCAGAGCATTGTAGCTGGATGGAATAAATATATGAATATATAAACACACAGTGCAGAGCATTGTAGCTAGATGGAATAAATATGTAAATATATAAACACCCACAGTACGGAGCATTGCAGCTAGGTGGAATAAATATGTAAGTAGATAAACACACACAGTGCGGAGCAATGTAGCTAGATGGAATAATATGTAGATATATAAAAACACAGTGCGGAGCATTGTAGCTAGATGGAATAAATATATAGATATATAAATATAAACACACCCAGTGCTGAGCATTGTAGCTAGATGGAATAAATATGTAAATATATAAACACACACAGTGCAGAGCATTGTTGCTAGATGGAATGAAACAGCATAACCGTCTACTTAGTTATCCTACATGGTATGATTATGTGCCCATACATATTCTCACCCTCCACAGTGACCGGTATTTTCCTAGTTGTATGCCGGAGGGGACCATTGTGTAAGTCTATTGCATCTTTTGCATTCAAAAAACTATTAGTTTGTTACGTCTTTTTGCTATCTCTGCAAGCAGCCCTGCTTAGGTTGTACAGTCTGACAGCCGTTGGTAGGAAGGACCTACGAAACCTCTCGGTTGTGCACCTGGGATGATGTAGTCTGCTGCTAAATGAGCTCCTCAGTGCATTCAGTATGTCCTGCATAGGGTGGAACTCGGACTCCAGCAGAGATGACAGTTTAGCCACCGTCCTTCTCTCTCCTATCTCCTCCACCGGATCAAGGCACTGCCCCAGGACAGAGCTAGCTTTCTTGATCAGTTTGTTCAGTCTCTTCCTATCGGCTGCAGTAATGCCACTGCCCCAGCAGACCACTCCAAAAGTGATGGCTGATGCCACCATCGTGTCATAGAATGTCTTCAGCAGCGCCCCGCAGATGCGGAAGGGACTGCAATTGGCTAAATCCCCATTGTGCGCCGTGGCCGAGAAACCCATACAAAGTCCTGTGTGCGGGCTGCACAGCTGCTTTAGGTGCGAGGTCAGCCCTAAAGGTTCCGAAGATGGCGATTGGCCGTGGACCCCGGGATGTCCAGCGACGGCAGACAATGTATAAGTCAATGGAGCTGGTTTGCCCCTGGTGCGTGGCGTGTGCTGCGGCCACATAGCTTCCAGTTGCACTGTCCTCATAATCCTGCGGTGTGCGCACGGGGCTTCTGTGCGCTGAAACTCTGCTGTCAGGAGGTGAGTCAGGGTCGGGGGCTTGATGGAAATCAATGCAGGCGGCGCCGATTTTCCCCATTCAGGCTGTTTCTGTGTGGTGCTCGTCTCGCTGATCCTCGTGTGACTCGGTCCCCGCGTCACGCTCTCCCTCCGGCCCTGAGGTCGCCATTGTGGAGAGAGGAACGTGTGTGCGCGCTCCAGTGTGGATGAAGAGGATGCAGGCGCTCTCTGGTACTCCGGAGTCCACAGCGCGGTGAGAGGGAGTAGACGGTCATTCTCTCTCGTCAGGTCACCAATGTGGAGAAAAAGGAGTCCACAGCGCAGTGACAAGGAGAGATGGTCCATTTCACATCAGGTCACCAATGTGGAGAGGGTGCGAAGGAAAGGATGTGGAGGCGAGGCATGAGTGTAGGTCAGCACATATTCTTTATTTACCCTCTAACATGAATACAGCCTGTTGGCCCCAGCGTGGCCGCTGGGGCCCGGTTAGTCATGATGAGAGTTGAAGTGTAAGAGTGAAGAGGGAGAGATGAGGGAGAGCAGTTCTTTTATACCTTATATAGACAGACAGAATGCATGGCACATTAGCATATCAATTGTTATCTAATACCATTGGTCAATACACATGATTAGCATGACATTGGTTGGCACAAAGACGCATGCATTCAGTCCCATCTGACTGTCTCCTGTGGTTCTTTTGGTCGTGTGTCAGTTGTCCTCTGCTTCCTCTGAGCCCCTGCTGGGTGTGAGGCAAGTTCCAGAAGAATGTCCCAGAGGAATGTCTCCCCGCTGTGTTTAGTGTCACCACAATGTATTTATTTTTTTGTCAGATCACTTGTGTGATCCCTTGTGAGTTATGTTCGCAACTGTATGTTGCACTTTGGGGAATGGAAGTTGTTCAGTCATCAATATAATTTAGTTTATATGTGTAGTTTATAGTCTATCATCAATAAACTAGTGCAGTATTATAACAGCAGGACATATTACAAATATTTGAGACCCATTGTAGTGCATCCTTTTATATTTTCGCAATACAAATACAAAACACCGCCCACACTTGAAGCCAGGGCAAGAAGAGACACAGTGGTGACAGAGCGGTGGCTAAACTTTTATTGATAAAAATTCCATATTTTGACTGAGCGACTCCATACTCAGTGATGCACACCCTTAGTTAAAGTACTATATTCCATTCAAGTGAATGTATTAATTCATTCTGACTGCTGAGGCCACAGTAAAAACAATTGATTTTAAATGTAACCCAGCACTTGTAAAATCTACTGAAGTGCAGCTACATGAAAATTGTGGTTAAACACAACAGTGAAGCACTTTTTTGTCGCATTCCACTACTGGCTTTTAGCAACAAGTGTATCTCCCTTATATGTTTTAAACTTGCATTAATTAACCACTACCCATTTCTGTCTTTTGTCTAGGCAAGAGGGAAACGATCCACCCCAAACCGGACCTTGCCTTACTATTTACAGAGATGCAGGCTGAAGATCTGCTGAACTGGGACCAGCATGAGCAGCACATCCCAGCTGCTTCTCAGTGAGGCAGCGTGGTCGGCGTGTGTGACCCATTCTAAGTTTGTTTTTTTTACACTTTGAATTTTGCACATTCTGAATAATCTGGAATTTGCTGCTGATTGTAATAAACAATTTAATGACTTATGTGTTTACATCATGATTTTCTATTTTGTCGATTAAGGCACAGCTGTGAAAAAAGTCAACAGTACAAACCATTTATTGGTGACTTTGAAAATAATGGCTCATTTTTAAGAAAAAGTAACCAAAACAATTATTTTATTTACTGAAGACTGTATTGCTGGATGTGCCACCGCAGAAGACACTGCACACTGTAGTGATAGTACCAGTATGTGGAGGAATTCTGGGCCATATTAGCATCTGTACTTTATCATAATGGGTTAGGGCGGGGATATCCAATCATGTGCCATGGAGGGCCAAGACCCTGCAGGCTTTACCTCCAAACAGTGTCTTCAACAGCAGATTCCACTGAATTTCTTCCACTGACTGCTGATCAGTGAAAACACCTGCTGAAAAGACTGGGTAGAAGAGAGAACCTGCAGGGTCTTGGCCCTCCATGGCACATGATTATACACCCCTGAGTTAGAGTTTAATGGGATTTAACATTTTAACACCAACTGCTTTATGGTTCATAATTCTGTTGACAGACTTACACCAAGCTAAAAGTGATTTCTCAAATTGCTGGATTGTTCTTAGACAGCTTTTCCAATCTTTTAGTATTTAATTTATATCACTTGGTGGTAACCTTCACATATAAAACAAAAGACACACATCTGCAAAAATTTCAAAGGTTTATTGTCAAAATTCCCAGTACAATACTACATGAATACATGTATAGTACATTGTTGATGCAGAGACTATATATTTCTACAGTATCTACATGTATCTAGTAAATCAAGTATTTTCCATGTAACCTTGTGACTGCATTATTTTAATTGCTTTTAGTAGTAGTAGATTAGTTTATTTGACAGGGACAGTGCAATAAACATAGACAATTAATCAAAGACAATCAATCTGATGTGTTGCACATAGAGTGTATAGCTATTAGCTAATTTGCAACTCTTGTCCCTGGATGGGCTTTAGAAAAAAGAATCAAGATAAAAAATATACACAATAACCACATACATCAATGCAGAAAAATTATAAATACACAATTATAAATATTATAAATATTATAAATACACAAATATAACAGCCTGACTCACATTTAACATAAATATTATAAATATTATAAATACACAAATATAACAGCCTGACTCACATTTAACACATATAACATAACTCACATTTGCCTATTTCAGGCATTCCTCCCTCCGTCACTCACTATAAACAAATACATTTATTCCTTCCCTTCATTCACTCTCACTTTGCAGACAAATAATTCATACATGAGTACATTCTTGTTTATTTTTCAGCCAGTTTTTAACATTTTTAGTGAATGTTTTAAAGTCCGTTATTATTTTAATTTCATTTGGCATTGTGTTCCAGATGTGACTGCCCTTTATAGAGAAAGCTGTTTGTCCAAATGTGGTTCTGCGGTGGAATATTTTACAGTTATTGTTAACAGAACTCCTGGTGGCTCTGCTGCTGTCCTGTCTTTGGACGAAACCAGCAAGTGGCTCGGGTGCTGATTTATGGAAACATTTGAACGTTAATTTCAGAAGACAGAGGTCAATGAAGCTCTCAAAACTCAATAGGTTGTATTTTTTTAAAACATTACAGTGATGCCACCTAATGGGCTTTTTGTCCAAGATTTTTAGGGTTTGATTATATAATGAACCTATATGTCTTATTGTGGAAGGGGCTGCTTGAGCCCAGACTGTCAAACAGTATGATATATGAGAAAAAACCATAGAATGCATATACAGTGCAGCTGCTTCGTAAGGTATGTAATATCTAATTAATTTAAAGCAGTTCAGATTTTTTTTTACTGTTTTTGAAATTTTCTTTATATGAAGATTAAATTTGAGTTGAGGATCTAGTACAATGCCAAGGTATTTGAATTCTGTAGCTAAACTGATGTCATGATCATGTATATTAACTTTAAAATGTTGCAGGTTACATTTTTTGATTGAAAAGCACATTGAGACTGTTTTCTGAAGGTTCAGCAATAGATGGTTCTTGAGGAGCCACTCTTGGACATAAACCATACTTGTAGACAGTACATCTGCAGCCTGTGCTGGAGTCTTGGCAGCTGTGTAAATAACTGCATCATCTGCATAAAGTTGGCATGTTGCAGCTGAGCAGTGTAACGGCAAGTCATTAATAAAAATGCTGAAAAGTAAAGGACCAAGAATGGACCCTTGTGGGATACCCATGCGGTTGTTTAAAAATGAGGATTTATCCTGGTGAACTTTTACACACTGTTCTCTATTCTGGAGATAAGATGCAAACCATTCTAATGTATTTGGGGAGAAGTTAAAAGATACCATTTTGGATAAAAGCAAACTGTGGTTTACAGTATCGAAAGCCTTTCTGAGATCTAGAAAAACAGCTCCTACCACATTACCCCTGTCCAAGGACTGTTTGACGTTTTCAATAAGGCAACAATTTGCTGTTTCTGTTGAGTATCCTGGTCTAAAACCAAATTGATGTGGATGAAGAAGTTGACTGTCTTGTAAGTAGTCTATCAGCTGTGTAGCTACAACTTTTTCAAGAACCTTAGATAGGACTGGTAAGATAGAGATTGGGCGGTAATTGCATATATCGTCTTTACTGCCTGATTTATGAACTGGTATGACGACAGCTTTTTTCCAGCCAGATGGAAATGTACTAGACCTAATGGAGAGATTAATGAGATGAGTCAGTGGTTTGATTAATATTTTGCTGTGCATTTTGAGAAAGGAGGTGCTCATATTGTAGATATCATTAGTTTTTGAGTTTGACAGTGTTTTAACAATACCAGCAATTAACTTCTCATTTACCTCATCGATGTGAAAAGTATCTGTTGGAAGTATGGAATTTGTGTTGTTGAGCACATTTGGCAGCACAAAAATTTTTGTTAAGTCTTCCACAGAGCCCACAAAGTGTGAATTAAATTCATTTGCCAAAGTAGCCTTGTCACTGACGGTCTTGCCATTGATTCTAAGTTCCTTTACCCCCTTCTGATCGTTTTTTTTATTAGTTAAGTTATTTAAATGCCTCCATAGGGAACTGTTGTTACCCTTTGCATGATCTATCATTTTATTGTAATAAGATATTTTTGATTTTCGCAGCTCATGTACCACTTTATTTCTTAAACTTTTGTACACAAGGTGATCATTTTGTAGTTTGGAGGTTAGTGATGTTTTCAGTGCATAGTCTCGCCTCTTCATAAGTTTTCTTATTTCATTATTTAACCATGGTAGGCTAATCTTCTGTTGTCTACTTTTAATTTGCTTTGAAAATTTTTCTATAGACTTTGTGATTGTTGCAGTTATAAAATTACAACAATCATCTACTTCACATGTTGCCATGAGCTGCTCCCAGTTTTGATTCTCTAAGTAATGTTCAAACTCCTCATTTTTTGATTTGGGGATAATAAAATTTGATTTGTCAATATCGACTCCCCCAAAATACTGTAGTCGCTTTTTAGTAAGTTTCCTGACAGCAAGAACCATGTTATGATCTGAGAGACCAGTTACAAGATTATAGGTTCTGGTTATTCGTTCTGGTTTATTAGTAAATACCATGTCAATAAGTGTTCTGGATTGTTTGGTTATCCTGGTGGGTCCTTTGATGATTTGCTGGTAATTAAATTTAGTCATGAGGCTTTTCAGTTTTTGTTTGTCTTTTTTATCAGACCAGTTGATATTAAAGTCACCATGAATTATTGTTTCTCTGTTCTTCTCAAGTTGTTTAACCAGATCACTTAATTCATTATAAAAGGAAGAGTTGTGTGACGGTGGGTTGTACACTACTGCAATGTTGAAATTCATTACCGGAGAGAGACATACATTAACAGCTAAACATTCAAGTGAAGTATTCAAATCAACCAGTTGACATTTATATTTCTCTTTGATGTAAATTAAAACACCTCCTCCCCTCCCTACCTGCCTGTCTTTTCTAAAACACTGGTAGCCCACAATATCGATCATATTAGTGTCTATGTTACTGTGTAGCCAGCTTTCTGAGAGACAAAGGTAGTCCAGATTTGAGTCCAACAGCAACACCGAAATCTCATCTCTTTTGGGGATTATGCTCCGTATGTTTAAATGACCGCCGAGGATCCCCTTTGGTTTAGCCTTGGTGTCCCAAAGAACTCGTGCATGATTAACAGTTTGGAAAAATAAATGTTGTTTTTGCTTTTGTACAGCTCGGTTTTGTGCTAACCCAGTGGTCTGCTGTTTAATAGTGGCAGGTCCAGGGTTAAGGTGAATATCTCCTGCCAGAAGTAGCAGAACTAACAGAACTTTAACTGTATATCCTCTGCCATATTGTGATTTTTGCTTAACAGCCATGTTTGCCTTAATTTGGAAGTTTTTGCTCAGGGCTTTTAAAGACCACATAGAGTGTAGGGTGAGATGTCCAAGCCCAAATCCATACAGATAAAACTTTTTAACTTCACCTTTGGTTGAGTTTGTCGGAAAATCCTTCTTGTTGCAGGTCCAGACACACAAAGACAAAACGAAGAGGAAGTAGAGAAGTAGAGAAGGCTTATTAGTGGTGCCCATCAGCCCACTTTTTAATCCGGTGGCAGCCATCTTCAGTCTTTCTTGGAAAGAAGGAAAAGGAAAATCTGTGGATAGTAAAATAAATTCTGCTTATATCGCCAGAATCTGATCCGATCGTCCTCAAATCCAGCTGGGCCTCAGCTAGCCAACTAGCCCCTTCCGTTGCTGGTCTCGTTGCTCATAGTCGCCGTAACTGGTCTCCCGTCCCGCTCCTCCAACCGAGTCTCGTCACACACCGCCGCTGCCACCGAGCTCCGCTGAGGTCACGGTAAATCCTCCGCTAGGCACCGCCACCTACCGTCGTCTGCCTGGGTGAAATCTCTGCTGAGCCCCGTCAACAAATAGCCGCTTGCCTGGTAGTATCTCCGCTGGGCCTCGCAGCTGGGCTTCGATTCAGGCTGGTGTAAGGTGGAATGACTGGCGCCAGCATTAAGCTAACTAGCGTTAGCTTAGCAATCGCTTCGGGTAGTCTCGTCGCACACCGCCGCTGCAGTCACGGTAAGTCCTCCGCTGGGCACCGCCGCCTACCGCCGTCTGCCTGGGTGAAATCTCTAGAGACCAGTCTGTGTGATTTTATAGTGGAAACTGAAGTCATGGTTTCTCTTCGTCCTCACACTTCCACGTCGGTGCTTTTTTCTCCAGCACTCAGCACAGACCATCAATGGCAGGTCTCCACGGAGCTACATCAGCTATTCATCCATGAGGAGCAGAACAGCAGCAGAACCACCCACACCGACCACATGGAAGCTAGATAGGTCCGTCTGTGCTGATTTTCTCCTGCAAAGACCATGAAGAGACTCATTCAGGAGGAAAACCGCAGCCTTCTTCCATGGAGGGAGCAGCCAGAGCTAACAGGCTAACATGCTACTGTATTAAACTCCACTGAAGAATCAGACGGTTTACGGTTCTCTTCGGTTACCGCTTTGAATTTTGATAACAGCCACATGGAGTCATGATGTGAAGAAGTCAGAGAGACAGTCTGGATAATCCGGCATCACTTTCATACATGTGGAGGGATTCACCATGATGAAAACACATGTTCACCATGTTGCTGCAAACTTAATCCTAGATCAAGTTTGTTTTGGCCTAAAATGCATCATAATTGTCAAATATATCCTATTATACCTAACTCAGTACTGTTTACCTTTTGAATATATATTTTGTGGCTAATATAACTCCATAACTACAACCTGGCGATCAAGTTGTGTCAGCTGAACAGTTTTTGCCATGATACCACCACAGACTCAGTGCTGCTGGAGCAGCTACAGTACATGACATGATGTCTCAACAGTCTCTCCGTGATTTTCACGCAGATCACAGCAATTTGTTGTACAGGAAGCTAAATGTTTCTACAGACATTCTTAAGCTCTATAACCACTGATCGTTTGTGAAGTTGGGGTGACATTCTTCCTTTTGCCTTCAGTGAGAGCAGTCACATTTTTTTTTCCTCCTTCCTCCTATCCTGCCTTCCTGACCTAATCCCAGCTTGCTGCGTCTGAGTGAGTGTCTGTGCCGTCTCACCATCTTGCTGATCTCAACCCAAATGGAAAATACGTTAAATGGATATAAGCTGGGCTTTAAACGCAATTGACACCACCTTTTCAAACAGAAAATTGGGCCCGGGGGAGCCCAAATGTGGAGAGACCCATGGATTGGAACTCATGTGTCTGTGTGATTTGACTGAGGATGTGGAAAAACATCTACCTGTTTTGGCTACGATCACAGGATTTCTGCCGATTGGGCTTTGGAGTTCTCCTGGTGTATTGAAAATTTAACTGGAGGAGCTAATCAAAATGCGGACCCGGCGGAGCTGCTTCTCAATAATTCGACCAGATGGGGAGTGCACGAAGTAGCGGCAAATGACCAACATGGAATTTACCATCTGCATGCACTGTAGAGAGATGGACTCTTATCGGACATGTTCATCTGTGTTTAGAAGGGGAAACATCTGGAGTCGCTTCGTGCTCTCCAGGGAATGATATGAATTTAAAGCCAGTGAATGTTAATTTGAATTGTAAGCTCAGAATATGACAATAGGGAAATCCTATACTCCTATACTCTGTCTGAGCAGATTCGGCCTTGATCGGCGCCCCTGGATAACTCACTCCTCCAGAGTTGAGATAAGCGGATGTGTCAGCTGGCTCGCTAACCCAAACACCACTGCTGTGCAATAAACAGAACTCTTCAGGGACAGCGTTCATGAACTATAACATCTATCGTTGCCTAGGAGACTATTTGTTGTGCTCCAGTAACTGATACACTCAACACTGCACACACACTGATATCATCATACTGATATACACACACTGCTCTCTCCCTGCTGTGTGATTTGTCTACTAAATGTCTGCTAAATAAGCATTGAGGGTTTTTTTGCCTGCAATCAAAATTTCGCTTACTTACTCAATCGTCAATTTGATAAAACATGTTTTTTTCTCTCGCCTACTGTGTCATATCCACTCTTTTTCTTTTTTTCCTTTCTTCTTTATGACTGGCGCCTAGCGGCTGCCCCGGCCTTGGATGCGCTCTGCAGAGCGTGCCCAAATGCCAAGTCACGTTTCGTTACCTTGTATTCATACATGTGTAATGACAATAAAGTTGAATCTCATCATCTCTCATCTCACATCAGTGAGAGGCTGTCTTGAACACCAGACCGACGGGTTGAAGCAGTAATTTTCCCACAACAGAGCCATCTGAAACACACACACAAAGCATACATATTTTAGTACCTAATAGCGATAACTTGCAGACATTACAACGTAGTACGGCGGACTTAAAGCAAACTAGCATTAGCAATCATTAGCTTACAGTCATATGTGATCTAGTTCGTATGCTCATGTCTTCCACTCTATGGCTTCCCAGATGCTCCAGTACTTTCCCAGAGTGTTTCGTCTCACTGCCTGTCCCCTTCTCTGGTGGTCCTTTTTGGCCTTTACGGTGACAAAAAGCCAGAGACCGAGGAGTCGCCTTGTACAGCTGCCATGTTATGTTTTGCTTGGGTCGTGTGTTTTACGTCACGGGAGTGTGGCGCCGCCTTGCTGTAAAAAAATCCCACCCACCCCAGGCGTACCCAGCTGCAATGGAAACACAACCGAACCGAACAGAGTCGAGTAGAGTAAGGCCAACTGGGTACTAGTGGAAAAGCACCATTAGACTGCTGGCTCTGCACTTGCTTAGTCTGCAGCTGCTTTCTGTTCTACTTCATTGTTGTTTCATGGTGGCTTGCATTTCATTACTGCCACTGTCTGGTTGTGAGTGGTATCTTTAGTCTTACTGACTTAACGTAAAAGGTTTGTGATGGAACAATACACTACCATTATGTATTGTTAACATGAGACATAATTACATTAACTTTATTAGAAAAGTAAATTTTAAGTTAGAAAACATGTATATTTTAGGTCAAATTAAATAGAATCATGACTGTAAAGTGAACAATAACCGTAATTCATTTTTTTTTATTTTTTTGAATGGGTGATACATTATTTCATTTAGTCTTTAAAACCTCTTAAAGTTCCAAATCCACTCCACAGTATTTTAAATGCCCATTTAAATGTCTCAGCTGCAACACAGTGAATTGTATTAAACATGCTTACAGTAGGCAGTCATGCCTTACATCATTTGAATGCTTAGAATTTCATCTATTTAGTTATTAAAACAGATTTCAGAAAAAAAATCGTTACACTGGATTTAAATAGGACTTTAAACAAGCTAGCGTAGCAAAGCAACAAAGAATTGACTCACCAAAGGAGCTTCCTTGCCACAACAAATACGGTCCATTTGTATTGCAAAAGGTCCAATAGATTCATTCGAGTAAGATTTACTGTCCATCTTGATGATGACGGCGGAAACTGCCCATGAAATGGGAGCATTTGTTTGAAAATCATCCCACAACTACCATCTGATTGTGATTACAAGTGAGACTTCTGAGACATCTCCTGTTGTTGGCTCTCTCTGGATTGACAAGATGGCGCCTGTGTTTGTCCTGGCTACTGCCTCTCTTCGCGTGTGTTGTCTATCTCTGTCATTGTTACACCACTCCAGGACAATTTGGTGTAGAAAAACGAGTTCTTTTATTTACCTCACAAAGGTTAATGCAGCACACATACAGAGCACGCTTTTGTGTCTTCTTCAGTAGCCCGAACACACAGAGAGCCTCAACAAAAAAACACTTGACCCATGACCTCAGTTCAAGGCAAAAGAACAAGCTGCAGTGCTACTGCCACCTATTGGTGCAGATGTATAACTACATTACAAAATAGACACTAGGAAAACAGAATCATTAATAAATTCAGGCAATGTTTTTCACTTATTTAGCACAACACTAACTCAAGTGCTATGATCCTCCCCTGCTAAATAAATGTTGTCCTCAACATTGGCCAAATATGAACCAGAAATGCATGTTACATGTGACGTTATCAAGACGGAATACAATTGGAATAGAGTAAATGTTTCACAGTGCATTAAGATCACTTTGGCATACCATACTATTGAACCTCAGGTGATACAATCACGTGTAACTCGTTACTCAAATAAGCATGAAGCTCATAACCATGTGGAGTAGTTTTCCCAATAGTACAGGTATTAACAATTTACTCTAGCACATGTTACTATCACGTCATGTACTCCGGAGTCTTTACACTTAGATAATAACCTTACTTGGACATATCAAATTGACCAAATGTCACTCAAACCAGTTTTGTTATATACCATCTCAATAGTTTGTAGTATCAAATACTTAAGTCACAATAATAGTTTTAACCTTGTGAGTACCAATACATTTCACATCTCCAACAATATTAAACCGGTGATCTGTGTCACAGTTCAATAATAACCCACAGGCACATAAGCTGGGTAGTAAGGCATTTGTGGAGCTATCCAAGGTACTCCATACTGTCCAGAGAATGGGGTTACTGCACTGGCATACAGTGGATTGGAATTAAGACCAATTACTCTCCGAACTGGTTGACCAAGTGTATCATAAGTTAATGTTTCTCTTGGGCGTCTCCTCTCTGAGACCTCCTCAGCACAGTGTCTGACAGCTCTGTGTCCACACCACTGGGCTGGGCTGGAAAGGAAACAGTCTCTGTTGGTTCCAGAATGTCTATTTGAAACTCCTCAGCATCCACCCTGAGCTTGTGAGTGTCCATTATCTGTTCCTGAGTATCCTCAGGATGCTCTGACTGACTGGTTTGGTCTCTAGCTTTGGTATTTATTGTCGCCGTACTTTGTAACACATTTGCTTGTTCGGGCTTAACTCTATTGGTTGGACATGGGGTGAGTTTTGAGCTTTGGGGATTTTTCCACTTTGGGACTTTGGTTTTTGTTGCTGTGGCTTGTCCCTCAGTCACAGCCCCCACCAATTTCCCTGCTTCTGACTTCCCCCTACTCTACATCCCTTTGCCCAGTGAGAGTCACTGCCACATTTAAAGCAATGGCTACAGTCCTTGTTCTCTTGTTGACATGCAGCGCATTGTCTTTTCTGTCTCTGAGTTGACCTTTTGTAGGATTTGGTTTGCTTGCCACTCTCATGTTTTATGTCACGTTGAACAGTCTGCACAAGTGAGGCTACCTGACCTGTAAGGTCTCTGATTGCATTATTACTTTCCTCTATTTTAGAGAATAGTGAGTTGTCTTTGGCTGGTTTGTTTGGCTTAGCTACAGGTTGGCCTATGCAGGGGTCATTCAGTGTTTCAGTCTGTTCAACTACATTTAGTCCTGCTCTGAGAGCTGACTTATTTGCCTTTGTCTTTAGAGCTCTTTCACTTTCATTGTACTGTGCGGTTTGCATTGTCTGTAACAGGAGCTCATCACTGCTGTTTTCATCCTGTAGGTACACCCTCACTTCTGCTCTGACATCATCATTTAACAGTCCGGTTATAATTGACTGAAAGCATTGACTTTGAACTAGCTCTTTGTTGTACTTCAGGCTAGACTGAGTACACTCTGATGCAAAGAGGATTTTCTGACGCAAATCCAGTACCCAAATCAGAAACTCAAGGGGTGTTTCATTTGTTCCCTGTGTTGCTTTGGTCAGTTGTTGATACAACACAGTTGCATCTGTTTCCACCTAATGGGCTCTTAGTATTTGTCTCAGGTTGGTCAATGTGAGATCTACTTTTCCTTCTAAATAGCTCCTTAACTTCAGTCCAGGGCTTATGGCACGGACTACAGCATCCACTATTTCAATTTCAGAGTAGCCTTCTTTTAAGCCACTTTCAATCTGATGCTCCAAGCTACTGAAACTCAAGGTGTCTTTTGACGTTGACTCACCCACATGACCATTTATTGTGAAATGTTTCCTGAATCTAACTGAAGAAGCATTGCAGCAGCTGTTGCTGATGGAACCTCTCCCTCTGCGCTGAGTCCCGCTGTCCAGCGTCATCCTCGGGGCCGCCTGATGCTCCAGCGATGCCTCCGACGCTGACGGTACAAGGTCCTCTCCTGGCACCTGGTCCTGTCCCACTGCTGCAGGCTGCTCCGGGCGCATAATCACTGCTGTCGCTGCCGTGTCCATGGATGAAGACAGGACCGCCGCTCCCGCGCCGACAGCTGATGACTGTGTCTCTATGAGCGAGTCTAGCACATTGTTTAACTCCAAAAGCACAGACATGCCTTCATCTTCACTTTGCACAAGCTCATCTTGATCACAAAACTGACTAATAAGCTTAACAAGAGCTCTGCGAGTTTTGCTTGAAATATCATCGTCTTTTCTGGTAATATTACACAGTTCACATACTCTTAGCAGTTCATCAACAAAAAGACCACGTAATTTCTTTTCCAGCTTCAACAAAAAATCTTCGCAATGCTCAGAAATGCTTGCAAAATTAGCCTTTTCACTGGATTTGACTGAAAAAAACAATGCAGTTTGTGTCGCACTAGCTAGACTCACGCTGTACCTTAGCGTTAGCCTCTCCCTCTGGCACACTTCTTTACCGTCTCCGTTGTCTTTTTTTCAGTCTCTCTCCGTGAGGTAATCCAGAAATATCGATCTCGGTGGGACCTCCAAAATGTTACACCACTCCAGGACAATTTGATGTAGAAAAACGAGTTCTTTTATTTACCTCACAAAGGTTAATGCAGCACACATACAGAGCATGCTTTTGTGTGTTTGGGCTACTGAAGAAGAATCATTAATAAATTCAGGCAATGTTTTTCACTTATTTAGCACAACACTAACTCAAGTGCTACATCATTTTTGTTGTTATATCAATCCTATCACTAAATGAATGTGTCTTCACTACAATCAGATATGATCGATAGTTGTTGTACTGGATTAAATTGTCTATGGAAAGATCATTTGACTCTTGGGAGGGCTACAGACAAACTTTTCCGCCCCCGTTTGTGTGTTCCCCCTTCTCACCTGAGTACCGGATTCTCTTTGTGAGCCAGCGTCCTGGTAAGCCTGGGAAGAAGCCCAGGAGACGGGGTTGTAGAGCTGGCTGTCAAGCTAAGAGGAGATGAGCCCTCCGGATTGAGGGTTTCTGGTCTGGTTACCGTGAACGCACCCGCTGTCTGCTGCGGGTTCCCATCCAGGACGTGATTATGGATGCTCCTCTGCAGCTGCTGGATTGCTCTCCCGTCTCACAAACACTTATGTCCAGGATGCTTGTGGACGGGATCATGGTCTTGCCGTCAGGGTCTTGAGTTGTCCTGCCTGACCAGAGGCTGACTGCCTGGTGCAGCTGGAAGTCACGTGACTTAAAGATCCTGACACCTTCACTCAGACATTAGACAGCCACTGTATGGCTATTTTAGACAAACTAGCACCAGTAATATCTGTCCTTGCTTCTCCTAAAAAGTCTCATCCCTGGATAAATGACTCCATTCTATCCTTTACTAACTAACTAACTAACTAACCTGCACTTATATAGCGCTTTTCTAGTCACAAAGACCACTCAAAGCGCTTTCATTAATACTAACCCTCTATTCTAAGGGCCTATAGGAAACAGATATCTAGGGACAATTTAGAACAGCCAGTTAACCTAACATGCATGTTTTTGGCATGTGGGAGGAAACCGGAGAAATCCCGGAGTAAACCCACGCAACACGGGGAGAACATGCAAACTCCACACAGATCACTGTTGGTCGGGGGCTGGGATCGAACCCACGATCCCACGATCCCCACAATCCCCCGGCCAAGGGTAAACTGTGCTGCCGCAGTGCTAACCACTGCGCCACCATGCAGCCAAGTTTCTTTAGAAGAAACTGTCGTAAGGTAGAATGCTTATGGAAATCCACCCAATTGGAGGTTCACAGACTCCATCTAAGGGAGCTTAGAGCCTCTTTAAATGGCATGTTGAGGGATGCCAGGAATCAGTATTTTTCAAAAATAATTCTCACAAATAAGAAAAATCCTAGAGCTACCTACCTCTCTAATCCCTGTGTTCTGTAAAGCAGACAGTAACAAGTTTCTTAATTTCGTTGTTGTGAAAGAATAATTCCATATTGATGCTCTAGTTGTGGAATTATTTATAAGTATCATATTGTGTTCATCATATTGCTCATTATTGTTTAATCTCATTTTGGCCTTGGGTCTCAGAAGTTCTGGGTGACTAAGTTACAAAGTGTTGATACAGCTGCATGTTTGGGCTCATGCTGAAAATTTTCCCTGTGTGATAACACTCCTGGAGACAGAATGGCTCAAGGAGACAGATAATAAACGCCCGCTGTGACCAAATGGAATGAACAAACTGCCGAGGACATTTGCTACTGTTGATAACATCTCACTTAAAAAGACACAAAATAAATAAAAATAAAATAGTGCAAGGAGCGTTAGATTCAGAGGTGTGTGTGCATGTAGACTCGGGGCTACTGCATGTATCGCTTCTCCCTCATTGGCCATGGGGAATAAATTGATTTACATTTAAATATTGTGCCTGATTTTTTGACTCAGAATGATTATACTGAAAAATAATCTAACATTTGGTGCCCGAACAGGGACCTAGATAACTCCGTCCTGCTTCCGGCGCCTCCGCCCGATTTCAGCGAGTGCACAGCTGATGAAAGACCTTCCCAGGCTGAATCCAACAGGCTCAGTGTTACTGAAGTGAAGGCATTCGGGACCGAGGCGCTGGAACGGACTGAGTGACGGGTCTAGAGCTCTACAGGCAGGATTTGGATGTAAGTACATTTATGTGTTGTTAAGCTTATGGACATTGGGTTTTGAGCCCCAGTGGTTTAAATAATACGTGTATGTTTGTGTTGTGAAACTGAGCGCTAAGTCTGACCGTTTCTGTTTGCCACAGCCCGAACAAGGGGCAGTCCAAAGCAGTCCGGTCGGGCAGTGTGGCTCAGGAAAGGAAAAACACTGAGCGTTTGACACCGCACAGTCTGGTGTGCGTTCCTACTTGCCATAGCCGTAGGCTCGGTCTGAAGTAGTCCGGTTCGACGAGGTGGACCTCAGAGGTCCCGGTAGTTTAAGGCCGCGAAGGATAGCATGTGTTATGTATCGCAGAAAGTGGACCAGGAATTGTTATGATGCACGGAAGTCACAATGAGATCTTATTTTTGCCAACAAGAGTGAGTTGTGACCGTCCATCAATGTGAGATCTTATTTCTGTCATCACGAGTGAGCGTTGATGAGGGTTAACCTTTAAGTAATAGCGCTTGTTTAAAAATTACTGCAGTTTTGTTTGTTTGTTTGTCTGGTTGTTCTGTGTTATACGGCTTGTCCTGGTGAGACCGTGGAGGTGGATGCACAAGTGCCGCGACAGTTGAAGCCGTGTTTGTCCATTGTTTTCCTGGTTATTGTGAAGTGTAAAGGGACAGTTATGTGAATATTGTCTCACGGGGTGATGATAAAAATTGTGTATAAAGTGGTATATTACTCTATGGGAACTTGTAAATAATAATTTTGGGTAGAAAAGGAATTGTGTTCTCACAGCGGTGAAGAGGAAAACAAGAAGGGTTCATGTTACAGTGTGAGGATGCCAAATCCGCCCTTTTTCCGCTGAGATTGCCATTTCAAGCTTATTTTAAGTGATTTGTAATTGTGTGTGTGCGCAGCTGCCTAGCTGTGACCTTGAGTGAATCAGGGAGTGAAAGAGAACTGCGTGTGTGTGTGTACGAGGGCCCGTGTGTGTCATAATGTCGGACCCAGGGAACACACACACACAGGCTCAAGTGCAATTCAATTATCTTTATTGACTCAGCAACAGGTGTGTGGGTGTGTGTATGCGGTATGTGAATGTATTGTGGGTGAACGAGCTGCAGCCGGGGGCGAGACAGAGCGCCGTACAGCCTGGCAACCCTAGGGACAGAGCCAAACACAGATGTTAGATTCAGCCGTGTAATTTTGAATGGGTAAACTGACAGGGCTTACTTGCAGGTGTTCTTGTGCTGGCACCGGCTTGGGCTTTGGGCCTACTTCCAGGGAGACAACGTCTGCAGAGCACACCCGGCGAAGAGCTATGACGCGCGGCGTGGAGAAGGGAGCGATTCCACCGCCGCGGAGGAGAGAACCGCCGCCAAAGGGATCCACCTGTGCACAGGGGAGAGCCTGGGAGAAAAGGTAAGATGATGATGAGCTTACGTGCTAGCGAAGAGTCCAATAAGACGATGCGCAGGGCTGAGAGGAATCAGGCGTGCGCGGGACGGAGATCGTAGCAAAGCAGACGGCTCTGTGCCGAAGCTCCAGGCAGAGCGGGCTATATAGCCCGGGGTTGATTACCTACAGGTGTGCGCGCAGCTGAAGCAGGTGACGGCCCAGAGTGAGTCATAACGGTGTGTGTGTGTCTGAGATTACTCCTGAATGGTTGATCTGATTGAGTGAGAAGAAAAAAAAATTATGTATATATATATATATATATATATATATATATATATATATATATACACAGTATATATATATATATATATATATATATATATATATATATATATATATATATATATACACAGTATATATACACACAGTATATATATATATATATATATAATTTATATATATATATAAATTATGTGTGTAAATTATATATATATATATATATATATATATATATATATATATAGATATAGATATAGATATAGATATAGATAGATATAGATATATAGATATAGATATAGATATAGATATAGATAGATATAGATATATACTGCTCAAAAAAATTAAAGGAACACTTTGAAAACACATCAGATTTTAATGGGAAAAAATAAGCTGGATATCTACACTGACATGGACTGGATAATGTGTTAAGAATGAAAAGATGCCATGTCTTTTGATGGAAATGAAAACACTCCAAAACTTAAAGTAAGAAATTGTGGCAGGCTAGTCCAGCTTACTCAGATTAAAAAGTGTTCCTTTATATATATATATATATATATATATATATATACAGTGGGGCAAAAAAGTATTTAGTCAGCCACCAGTTGTGCAAGTTCTCCCACTTAAAAGATGAGAGAGGTCTCCAATTTTCATCATAGGTATACCTCAACTATGAGAGACAAAATGAGAAAAAAAAATCCAGAAAATCACATTGAAGGATTTTTAATGAATTGATTGGTAAATTACTTGGTAAAATAAGTATTTGGTCACCTACAAACAAGCAAGATTTCTGGCTCTCACAGACCTGTAACTTCTTCTTTGAGAGGCTCCTCTGTCCTCCACTCGTTACCTGTATTAATGGCACCTGTTTGAACTCGTTATCAGTATAAAAGACACCTGTCCACAACCTCAAACAGTCAGACTCCAAACTCCACTATGGCCAAGACCAAAGAGCTGTCAAAGGACACCAGAAACAAAATTGTAGACCTTCACCAGGCTGGGAAGACTGAATCTGCAATAGGTAAGCAGCTTGGTGTGAAGAAATCAACTGTGGGAGCAATTATTACGAAATGAAAGACATACAAGACCACTGATAATCTCCCTCGATCTGGGGCTCCACGCAAGATCTCACCCCGTGGGGTCAAAATGATCACGAGAACGGTGAGCAAAAATCCCAGAACCACACGGGGGGACCTAGTGAATGACCTGCAGAGAGCTGGGACCAACGTAACAAAGGCTACATCAGTAACACACTACGCCACCAGGGACTCAAATCCTGCAGTGCCAGACATGTCCCCCTGCTTAAGCCAGTACATGTCCAGGCCCGTCTGAAGTTTGCTAGAGAGCATTTGGATGATCCAGAAGAGGATTGGGAGAATGTCATATGGTCAGATGAAACCAAAATAGAACTTTTTGATGAAAACTCAACTTGTCTTGTTTGGAGGAGAAAGAACACCATACCTACTGTGAAGCATGGGGGTGGAAACATCATGCTTTGGGGCTGTTTTTCTGCAAAGGGACCAGGACGACTGATCCGTGTAAAGGAAAGAATGAATGGGGCCATGTATTGTGAGATTTTGAGTGAAAACCTCCTTCCATCAGCAAGGGCATTGAAGATGAAACGTGGCTGGGTCTTTCAGCATGACAATGATCCCAAACACACCGCCCGGGCAACGAAGGAGTGGCTTCGTAAGAAGCATTTCAAGGTCCTGGAGTGGCCTAGCCAGTCTCCAGATCTCAACCGCATAGAAAATCTTTGGAGGGAGTTGAAAGTCCGTGTTGCCCAGCGACAACCCCAAAACATCACTGCTCTAGAGGAGATCTGCATGAAGGAATGGGCCAAAATACCAGCAACACTGTGTGAAAACCTTGTGAAGACTTACAGAAAACGTTTGACCTCTGTCATTGCCAACAAAGGGTATATAACAAAGTATTGAGATGAACTTTTGGGATTGACCAAATACTTATTTTACAGAAGAATTTACCAATTAATTCATTAAAAATCCTTCAATGTGATTTTCTGGATTTTTTTTTCTCATTTTGTCTCTCATAGTTGAGGTATACATATGATGAAAATTGGAGACCTCTCTCATCTTTTAAATGGGAGAACTTGCACAATTGGTGGCTGACTAAATACTTTTTTGCCTCACTATATATATATATATATATATATATATATATATATATATATATATATATATATATATATATATATATATATACTGTATATATATACCCATATACCCATATACCATATATATATATATACCCATATACCCATATATATATCAGTATATATATGGGTATTTTTGCAAAGCTTGGGAGTTTACAGTTTTTTGTTGGCCAATCTAACGTTGCACAGTTGGTATATATTCTCATATTTTTTTCATATTTTCTTTTGGGACGTCTGAGGGCAGATAAACAGCATTGGACTGTTTTATTCAATTTTTTGAAGTATCAGTGTAATTTTTCAGCTGACAGTTGCATTATCTCTCTGACCAAGGGAAAACAGTGAACTTTACAGGCAAAAAGGGTGATGGACTAATGGTCTGACATGACAACAAGGGCCACACCTTGGTTCCTCCCTCCCCCTGCTCCTTGCTCTTCTGCTTCTCAGCCATGGCCCTGCCCTAGGAGTCCAGCAAATGATGTCACCCCACCTCTACTCACCCGCACCCCTCCTGTCGACACCAAGCCATGTTGGACACCAATAAGTTAAGTAAAAGTGCATGCATATTAATGACTGCAATCATCATCAATGTGACTAATTAAACTGAAGATTATGGAATAATGCTGTCACTAAATAATACTCAATAATTGAAAGCTTTAAATACAGCTTATATGACATGATTCAAAGGGGAAACAAGGTGATAATGGCAATGCTTATGCATATGATTTGCCTAAGGCTGTTGATTATCAAACAGAGGTTTTAATGCTTCTGAGCCATATTATTGTTCTTTTGGAAATAGACAAGTCACTCTTAATGGATGACTATGTGATTATTAAAGTTTCAGTCCTTTTACTGCTCATGACAAAACAACAAAGCTCCGAAGGATTATAGCAGGGGTGTCAAACTCATTCCGTGGAGGGCCAGGACCCTGCATGTTTTACTTCCACCCAGTGTCTTCAGCAGGTGATTTCACTGAATTTCTTCCCGCTGATTGCTGATCAGTGAAAACACCTGCTGAAAACACTGGGTGGAGGTAAAACCTACAGGATTTTGTCCCTCCATGGAATGAGTTTGACACCCATGGATTATAGGATTTAGAAAAAAACAGAGGAAAAAGTCCCAGTACTGGGCTCTCTGATTAGATTTGTTTCTGTTGGCATTAAAAAAGACCAAGTGGTTGGTTTACTGTCTTGTCAATTTAAAGAAATGACAGACTGTGTGAAAGTTGACATTGTAATATGCAGTGTATTGGTTAAGGGACATTATGAGGACAGACAAATATGCAAGTCACTACTGGAATACTTTAAAATCATCATTTTTTCCAGTTTGGCTATGGGTATGCTTGAGTAAAAGGAACCATCTTATTTATTCTCTAACCTACTGAATATAAATTACCAAAATAAAAAATAAAAAATATCATTTAGGGTATTTACTTAGAGGAAATGACTAAAATATCCAACAACACAAAGATGTTGCTTTTAACGAGTTTTTGGATTAAGTAATGAAAAGAAAACAAGTTCATGTTACTCCTTGAAAAACTATAATGCTTAATATTTTTACCTAGAAAAGGAACTCAGGAGGTTCCAGTCTGAGTTTCCCATTTAAAGAACATATAGTCTGTGAAAAATTTCCCTTTAATGAAATGGAGTACGCTGAAGGGCTTGGTACAAGAGATAGCAGTCGTTGCACTAAAACATTTTTCTTGAATGATAGTGCATGGTAAGCACCTTGTGGAATTTAAGCCCTTGAATTCCATCCATCAGTCCTTTATCAGTTATCCAGTCACAAGGACAGCAGGCTAAACAGAAAAAATGGACTGCTGCCCTGCTGACTTATCGCTATGACCTCTTCCGCAGACAACTGGGAAGAGTTCAAAACACTTAACATGAGGAAAGAAGAGATCTCTCCCACTCCAGCAAAAACATTACAAAACTAGAAAAGCACTCGGAGAGCGCAGACCTCCGCCAAGCGCCACAGTTCCCCCCATACAGTGTTTGTGTGTACGTTTTCGGATTCCTTGACCATGAAAACATATGACTAGCAATTGGATTCACAATGATAGGATTAGTGGTTCAGTAGTTATTCACGAAAATCACATTTTCCGTAATGGCGGTTTTCTTCTGGACGGTGATCCGGATCACCACCAAAATCTAATCATCTGTAGGATACCCCATTTCTGACAATCTGTGAAAATTTCATGAAAATCCGTCCATAACTTTTTGAGTTATGTTGCTAACAAACAAACAGACAGACAGACAGACAGACAGACAAACCAACGCCGATGAAAACATAACCTCCTTGGCGGAGGTAATAAGTTTGGGTCATTTTTCTAAATGTACAGGCAAAAACAAAAAGTGAACCATTAGTAACACTAAAAATTTCAGTCAACACTAGATTAAGCACTGTAAAAACTTAAAAGGACAAAAGTTGAATGACTATAACAGTAACACTTACAAAAAATTTATGAGAAGACAAATTTGCACTCCTGTTTGTGTGATTTCTGACACCGGGGGGTGGAGCCTACAGCTTCCCCCGATTTTATTTTTCAGGATGGCATCGACTTTGAGCATTTGTGGTGGTGGGGAGGATGGAGAGAGGTGTGGGGCAGGCTGGCTGCAGCAAGGGGAACACGACGTCTGTCATCAACCTGAGCATCAGGGTAATTGGCTGGGGGCGGCGGCAGCGTGGGGGGAGGAGGACCTCACAGGCAGACCACAACATGTGACAAGCACACCAGAAGCTAAGTAAAACAAATGACATTAACAATGACATACCACATATCAATTTACCTGACTTTGACTTTGAAAATGCAGTGTTTACCTGAAATGACATTGCAGGTTTGATACATTGCAATGACACCTCTCACCAGATAATGATATGACAGTATCACATTTCAGAAATGTGACAGGAATAAGGAATAATTGTGTTGCATGATTTTGATGTGCTGAAGAGCTGGGCTGTGTTCCTGGTGCTTGGCTTCGGCCGAGCCACGCCCCGAGACTACAGACCACTTCAAAATTTAGGAAGAACCATAGAAAATAAAGCATTCCTTGTGCAGAATGAAGCCAACTTCAAATTAAGCAATATGTCCACCGTTCCATTAACAGAAGGAGTGGGACATACCCTTTCACAAACATGCACCAACACAAATTCAAACTGTCTGTGGTTAACAGGACAGACAGATGTGGCCTTAATGGATAATTCAGAATTGGTTACAATAAATGCTAAATCACATTAAATCTGCATAGACAGCTGGGTTAATTGTTCTGAGACTGTTGATGACAGTCTTAGATACAGTCTTGACCGACTGCATCTCTAACAGAAAAATTGCCTAACAAAACATTGTCTTCTTCTTTTTTTTTTTTTTTAAAGAGGGAAAACTATCACATTGTTTCACCGTGTCACCATTTTGAATCATGGGGATCTCTATGCATCAAAAAGGGGGGTACCACAATAATTAATTAGAAAAATCCTCAGAAAAATAGATAATGAATAAAAATTATCAATAAATGATCAATAATGTAGGAAAGAAAAAATATAGGTGAAACACCTTGGTAATGGAATCACAACATTCAATAGGAGAAGTTAAATTTACATCAATAAATTTGCAGGTATTTAAGAAAATTATGTGCTGGAAAAATATTTGCAGATTATTGTGGAGAAAGATCCTAAGACTTTATAAGAAATACAGTAAAATTAAGGAAAAAACACAGGAAGGAAAAATATCATGTTTATAAAATAAATAAATAAATAATGTAAACTAATAAGGAAACAGGAAAGCTATGCAGATTTATAGCGAAAAGTTCCAAATGTCTAAGGAAAGTCCAATTTATGCTGATGAAGCTTACTGCGGGACTCAATTTAGTTGATGAAGCTTACTGTGGGACTCAATTTAGTAGAATCTACTACAAAGACAAAACAGATTCTTACTCAATTATATAAGAAGAAAACAATGCTTAAGGGAGCTCAAAGCAAAAATAATTTGACCTTCCCTGCATAATCTTATTCTTTTCAAAACCTTTGCATGGATCTCTTTGAGTTAAATAAGTGTGAAGGCAAATACAGTATGTTGTTTAGTAATTATTGACATACTTACTAAATAGACAAAGGCCTTCCCTTGCACTAATCCAAATACTGCTATGGTAGCACGGAAACCCTTAACTGAAAAAATATCAAGAGTTAAAATAGCTGAATTGATTTACTTAGATAATGGAATAGATTTAATGGAATACACTTTGTAAATCAAATCATATCACATACACATGTGGACAAAATTGTTGGTACCCTTAATGAAAGAAAAACCCACATTGGTCACAGAAATAACTTGAATCTGACAAAAGATAAGATAAGATAAGATAAGCCTTTATTAGTCCCACAACGGGGAAATTCCAGGATTGCAACAGCACAGGGATAGCAACACTCAGAGCAACAATCAGAAGGCAAGAAAAAAAACAAGCAAGCAAGAGCAGCTAATATACATATGTACATATTACTATAAACTATATATATACACACACACACACACACAGACACACAGTGCAGAGCATTGTAGCTGGATGGAATAAATATATGAATATATGAACACACAGTGCAGAGCATTGTAGCTAGATGGAATAAATATGTAAATATATAAACACCCACAGTACGGAAAAAGTGGTAATAAATAAAAATTCTATGAAAATTAACCAATGAAAATCAGACAATGCTTTTGAATTGTGGTTCAACAGAATTATTTTAAAAAACAAACTCATGAAACAGGCCTGGACAAAAATGATGGCACCCTTAACTTAATATTTTGTTGCACAACCTTTTGACGCAATCACTGCAATCAAACGATTTCTGTAACTGTCAATGAGACTTCTGCACCTCTCAGCAGGTATTTTGGTCCACTTCTGATGAGCAAACTGCTCCAGTTGTCTCAGGCTTGAAGGGTGCCTTCTCCAGACGGCATGTTTCAGCTCCTTCCACAGATGTTCAATAGGATTTAGATCAGGGCTCATAGACGGCCACTTTAGAATAGTCCAATGTTTCACTCTCAACCATTCTTGAGTGTTTTTAGCTGTGTGTTTTGGGTCATTATCCTGTTGCAAGATCCATGACCTGCGACTGAGACCAAGCTGTCTGACACTGGGCAGCACATTTCTCTCTAGAATACCTTGATAGTCTTGAGATTTCATTGTACCCTGCACAGATTCAAGACACCCTGTGCCAGATGCAGCAAAGCAGCCCCAGAACATAACAGAACCTCCTCCATGTTTCACAGTAGGGACAGTGTTCTTTTCTTGGTATGCTTCATTTTTGCGTCTGTGAACATAGAGCTGATGTGCCTTGCCAGAAAGTTCCAGTTTTGTCTCGTCTGTCCATCGGACATTCTCCCAGAAGCTTTGTGGCTTGTCAACATGCAGTTTGGCAAATTCCAGTCTGGCTTTTTTATGATTTGTTTTCAGCAGTGGTGTCCTCCTTGGTCGTCTCCCATGAAGTCCACTTTGGCTAAAACAATGACGGATGGTGCAATCTGACACTGATGTACCTTGACCTTGGAGTTCACCATGAATGTGTTTAGAGGTTGTTCTGGGCTCTTTTGTTACCATTCGTATTATCCGTCTCCTCCTGCGGCCACGTCCAGGGAGGTTGGCTACAGTCCCGTGGATCTTAAATTTCTGAATAATATGTGCAACTGTAGTCACAGGAACATCAAGCTGCTTGGAGATGGTCTTATAGCCTTTACCTTTAACATGATTGTCTATAATTTTCTTTCTAATCTCCTGAGACAACTCTCTCCTTTGCTTCCTCTGGTCCATGTTTAATGTGGTACACACCATGTCACCAAACAGCACAGTGAGTACTTGTCACCCTTTAAATAAGCCGACTGACTGATTACAAGTTTGTAGACACCTGTGATGTTAAATAGAGGACACATCTTGGTTGAACATGTCCCTATGGTCACATTATTTTCAATCTTTTCTAGGAGTACCATCATTTTTGTCCAGGCCTGTTTCATGAGTTTGTTTTTAAAGTAATTATGTTGAACCACAATTCAAAAGCACTGTCTGATTTTCATTGTTTAATTTTCATAGGATTTTTATTTATTACCACTTTTGTCAGATTCAAGTTATTTCTGTGACCACTGTGGGTTTTTCTTTCATTAACAGAGGGGTACCAACAATTTTGTCCATGGCTGTATAGGTACAGTACTCAACATTTACCTAGGAAACCATTTAGCTTGCCATCAACAATCTATAGGATTAGCATCATGCACAAATAGGATTATGAAAGATGGCTTAGGAAAATAGGGACAAAGAAAAATAGGAAAATTATAAATGGCAAACCCTACTATTAAAGCCATTAAACTTAGGTGATGAGGAAGGACTTCTGGTTGATTACAAGGAAAGAATGTCAAATGACGGAGATGTTATCCATGCCGCCTCCCCAGGAGGGACCATGTGATGGAGGAACCATGGGGGTGCACCCATCTTTTAGCCAAACCAGGGAATCTGGCCATCAAAGAAAACTGAACCAAATACTCCCTGGCAAGGACAACACAAAGGTTATCCTGGTGACACCAACAGCTGTGAAAGGTGAAGGATGTGACTCATGGGTGCAGCTAACATTTTACTCCACTTGGAACCCTCAGCAAGAGACTGTTTAATACACACTACAAACTCACTAAAAAAAGAAAATCCTCAGCAAGTGACTGTTGTAACAGTATATGAATTAATAATAATGATCAGGTATAAAAAAATTATTTAATTTATATTAATGTATTGGAACCAGAGATGAATTCGCTGTTCATATACACCGGAAAAGTTAATAACACTCGTGGGGCACCAGCTTCTATCTCTAAGAAGCAATTTAATCTTTAATTTCACTTTATACCTGTTTAATCATTCAATAAATTAATTAGTAATCAGTCTCAAAATTTTAGTGAATTCGATACTGGGGACTTGAACTAGACTCAGAATGAAATTGACATAATGCACGGCTCAGGAGACACACGCAGGCTCAGGGTAAATTTAACAGTTTTATTCAACAACAGGGATGTGTGGCTGCGTGTCTGTGATATGTAGATGTACTGGTGGTGGACGTCTGCGTCAGGCATGGGGGCAGGAAGCCGTTCAGCCGGACAACCCTGGGGAGAGAGCACAGGGAAACGGTAACGGGCACCAAACCAGTACAGGGAATAAATTGGGTTTGTTTGCTTACTTGGCAGGGCAGGTGGCTGGCGTGCACAAGGGCGAGCCCGGGAGACAGCAACCTGGTGCACCTGTGACAGCAGCAGGAAGACGGTGAAGCAGAGGCGAGGTCCGCCGCCGGGGAGTCCACCTATGGCAGCAGCAGGCAGGCGGTGATGCAGAGGCGAGGTCCGCCGCCGGGAAATCCACCTGTGCACAGGGGAGAGACTGGAAAGACAATGGTAAGGTATGCTTACGCTGTAGATCTTGCTGGGAGACGAGGGGGTTCCTCTGCAGCAAGTTCAGCCGAGGGAATCAGACGGCTTCAGGCCGAAGCCCAGGGCAGAATGGCTTATATCCCACGCTGCTGACGAGGTGCAGGTGTGCGTGCAGCTGGCGCCGCAGACGAGTGGCGAGTTGTAACAGTACTCCCCCCTCTAGCAGCGCCTCCTGGCGATGGTTTATCAGGGTGCGCCCGGTGAAACTCAGTGATGAGGGAGGGATCTAACACAAACAAGGGACGCACCCACTGTCTCCATTCTGGACCGTAGCCCTCCCAGTCCACCAAGTACTGTAACCCGCGACCCCGGTGCAGGGAGTCCAAGATGGCAGAGACAGTCCAGGCCGGGTGGCCATCTATCATCCGGGGCGCGGGCGGTGCAGCAGGAGGAGGGCAGATGGGATCAGACACCACCGGTTTTACCTTGGAGACGTGGAAGGTGGGATGGATGCGGAGGGAGGGGGGAGTAGCAACACACACAGCCACCGGGTTGATAACTTTGGTGACGGGGAATGGGCCCATGAAACGCTTTGCCAGCTTCCTCCTCTCACCCTTCAGGTTAACATCCTGCGTGGAAACCCAGACTGGTTGGCCTACCTGGTAGGCGGAAGCAGGCCTCCTGCGCCGGTCCGCCGTGGTCTTGTTGCACTCCGCCGTGCGTAAAAGCGCATTGCGCGTAGTGGCCCAGATGGAGCGGCACCGCCTGAGGTCAGCCTGGACTGTAGGGACTGCCAACTCGCTCTCCTGCGAGGGAAACAGAGGGGGGTTGGTAGAGCGAGCGGTGTTGTGGGCGTACTCCACCCAGGCGAGATGTTTATTCCATGACGCAGGCTTGGATGCGGTGACGCAGCGGAGAGCAGCCTCCAGCTCCTGGTTGGTCCGCTCACACTGCCCGTTAGATTGGGGGTGATGGCCGGAGGAGAGGCTTACTTGGGCTCCTAAGGCTTTGCAGAAGCTCCGCCAGACGTCCGAGGCGAACTGGGGACCCCGGTCAGAGACCACGTCAACCGGTATCCCGTGCAGCCTGACCACGTGATGGATTAGGAGGTCTGCCGTCTCCAAGGCAGAGGGGAGCCCCCGTAATGGCACGAAGTGGGCGGCCTTGGAGAAGCGGTCGACGATGGTCAGGACAGTGTTGAAGCTGTTAGAGGCGGGGAGACCGGTGACGAAGTCTAATGCGATGTGTGACCAGGGCCTACCAGGGACAGGTAGGGGCTGGAGCAGGCCCGCAGGGGGAGTGTTGCCAGACTTACTGGTGGCGCAGACAGGGCAAGCCCGGGCGTAGCGGGCGGCGTCCTTACGCAGTCCCGGCCACCAGAAGGAGCGTTGGAGGAGGTCGATCATCTGAGAGGTCCCAGGATGGCAGGCGAGCTTGGATGTATGCAGCCAATGGATGACCTCGCCCCGGACGGAGGATGGAACGAAGAGCCTCCCCTCCGGTCCGCCGCCAGGGTCCGGTTCCGATTCCTGCGCCCTCCAGATCTTGTCCTCGATCTCCCAGGAAACGGCCCCCACGACGCACGACCTGGGCAGGATGGTGTGTACGGCGTCCACAGGTTTCTCTGCGGCGAACTGTCTGGAGAGGGCATCAGGGAGACCGTTTTTGGAGCCCGGCCTGAATGTAATGGTGAAACGGAACCTGGCAAAAAACAGAGACCAGCGCGCCTGGCGGGCATTCAGGCGCTTGGCAGTTCTTAAGTACTCCAAGTTCTTGTGGTCCGTTAATACCACAAATGGCAGGGCGGCCCCCTCCAGCCAGTGACGCCACTCCTGGAGCGCGAGCTTGATGGCGAGGAGCTCTCTGTCCCCCACATCGTAGTTACGCTCCGCCGGGGAGAAGCACCGGGAGAAGAAGACGCAGGGCCGTTTGACCCCATCAGCAGGTGACCACTGTGATAACACCGCCCCCACCCCCGTATCCGAGGCGTCGACCTCCACGATGCACTGTAGAGAGGGATCGACCTGGCTGAGGACCCGGGAGGAGGAGAACTCCGCCTTCAGCACCTGGAAAGCCGCTGCGGCCTCTTCAGACCACTGGAACGGGGTCTTAGGGGAGGTGAGGCGGGTCAGAGGACTGACGATGGCTCCAAAATTGGGAACGAAGCGGCGGTAGAAATTGGCAAAGCCGATGAACTGTTGCACCTGCTTCCTGGATGTGGGAGTAGGCCAATCTACCACCGCTTTTACTTTGGCTGGATCTGGGAGCACCTGGTCATGGGAGATGACAAATCCCAGAAATGACGTCGTCTTGGCAAAGAATTCACACTTTTCCGCCTTCACATACAACCGGTTCTCCAGGAGCCTCTGGAGGACCCGCCTCACGTGCACCCGGTGCTCGTCCCTGGATTTGGAGAAGATGAGTATGTCACCCAGGTAGATGAACACGAAGAGACCGATGAAGTCCCGAAGAACGTCATTGATCAGGCGCTGAAAGACGGCTGGAGCGTTGGTCAACCCGAACGGCATGACCAGGTATTCAAAGTGGCCGTTCGGGGTACGGAAGGCAGTCTTCCATTCATCTCCCTCCCGGATCCGGACGAGGTGGTACGCGCTGCGGAGATCCAGCTTGGTAAACCAGGTCGCCCCCTGGAGGGAGTGGAAGGCAGTGCCCATCAGGGGCAGGGTGGCAGGGTGTAATGGTCCTTCTCCGTGATGTCGTTAAGGGCACGGAAGTCGATGCATGGGCGAAGGGAGCCATCCTTCTAGCCCACGAAGAAGAACCCTGCACCTAATGGAGATGAGGATGGGCGAATTATTCCTGCACTGAGCGACTCCTTAAGATAGGTGTTCATGGCCTCCTTCTCTGGCGCTGACAGGCTGTACAGACGTCCCGAGGGAAGGGGCGCCCCCTGGCGGAGATTTATGGCGCAACCGTAAAGCCGGTGTGGAGGGAGAGACATCACCTTGGACTTACTGAAGACCGCGCCCAGGTCGTGGAACTCTGCGGGCACCAAAGAGAGGTCTGGGGGCGCGGCATCCTTGGCCACGGGAGGAGAGGATGGGGCACAGGCAGCGGATTGGAGGCAGGTGCTCATGCAGAACGTACTCCAGGCAGTCACCCCTCCGGTCTTCCAGTCCAGGACGGGGTTATGGAGGCAGAGCCACGGGTAACCCAGTATCACCGGAGACACAGAGGATGGCAGGATGTAGAAAGATATGTCCTCCCGGTGGTTTCCAGAGACGATGACTGAGACGGGGTTCGTCCGGTGAGTCACTTTCCCCAGGGACACACGGGAGAGATTGATGAGGGAGAGAAGAGTCTTGAGGGGGTGGCAATAGATGCCCAATCGGGTTGCCAGGCTTTGAGAAATAAAGCTTCCCTCCGTGCCTGAGTCCACCAGTGCGTGGGTGAGATGCCCTGTGGTGTTATGGCAAAAACGGATGGGCAGCGACAAATGTGTGAGGGGAGTTGACCAGTTAGCGTCCGCGAGGCCCCCTACAGTGACTTGCGGACCTCCCCGTTTGGGCTTCTCCGAGCAATGCTCCACAGTGTGCTGGTTGCCTCCACAATACATGCAGAGGCCCAACTCACGGTGGCGTTGTTTCTCCGCAAGGGGGAGCTTTGCCCGGCCCATCACCATGGGCTCCGACTCCTCGGAGGACTCAGGTGGCGGTAACGCCAGGGGGCGAGCTTGGGACATGCGCGACGAGGCACCCCGCAAGCGAGAAGGCAACTTCCACTCCAAGGCGTGCTCGCGCAGCCTGTTATCCAAGCTGATGGCGAGGGAGATTAGCTCCGCTAATGTCCCAGGGATATCCCGACCAGCCAACTCATCCCTCAGACCAGAGTTTAAACTGCGGAGGAAGATGCCACAGAGGGAGCGTTCCTCCCAGCCAACTTCCTCTGCTGTTACCCGGAAGTCGATGGAGTAATCCGCAGCCGATCGGCTCCCCTGTTGCAGACTGAGGAGACGATCGACCTGGATGCTATCCAAATGCGAATGATCAAAGACCTCCAGGAACTGGTTAACGAACTGGCCATAGGTGAGGGTGGCGTAGCTGGGCTTCGCCATTACGGTGTAAGCCCAGGTGAGCGCACGACCCTCCAGGAGATTTCCAATATAGCCAATTCGACTGTGGTCTGAGGGAAAATCTCTGGGGATGCTCAGGAACACCGACTCACACTGCATAATGAACCCCCGCGCTCCACCGAGCTTACCGCTAAAGCAGGCGGGGGTCGGAATTGGTGTGAGCCGGGCTGGGGCACCCGGAGCAGGCTGGACGGCCGCTGGAGCAGCTGGAGCTACGCCTCCCTGACGAGCCGGGGGGAACGGCTGACGGGGGTCCAGGCGGTCTAACCGGTCAGTAATTAAGATTAACTGATTTAGTATCACCTGTTGCTGATGAGCTATTAAATCCACCCGAGCCTCGAGGGTGGAAAAGCGGCGTGTGAGCCCGCTGTCCGCCGAGCCACTCTGCTGAAGCCGTACTGACATAATGCACGGCTCAGGAGACACACACGCAGGCTCAGGGTAAATTTAACAGTTTTATTCAACAACAGGGATGTGTGGCTGCGTGTCTGTGATATGTAGATGTACTGGTGGTGGACGTCTGCGTCAGGCACGGGGGCAGGAAGCCGTTCAGCCGGACAACCCTGGGGAGAGAGCACAGGGAAACGGTAACGGGCACCAAACCAGTACAGGGAATAAATTAGGTTTGTTTGCTTACTTGGCAGGGCAGGTGGCTGGCGTGCACAAGGGCGAGCCCGGGAGACAGCAACCTGGTGCACCTGTGACAGCAGCGGGAAGACGGCGAAGCAGAGGCGAGGTCCGCCGCCGGGGAGTCCACCTATGGCAGCAGCTGGCAGGCGGTGATGCGGAGGCGAGGTCCGCCGCCGGGAAATCCACCTGTGCACAGGGGAGAGACTGGAAAGACAATGGTAAGGCATGCTTACGCTGTAGATCTTGCTGGGAGATGAAGGGGTTCCTCTGCAGCAAGTTCAGCTGAGGGAATCAGACGGCTTCAGGCCGAAGCCCAGGGCAGAGTGGCTTATATCCCACGCTGCTGACGAGGTGCAGGTGTGCGCGCAGCTGGTGCCGCAGATGAGCGGAGAGTTGTAACAGAAATAAATTCTCAACTTCTCTCATTTTCACATATTTACTAAATGAAATGATGATTAACAGACATTGCAATGATTTCATTAACCATAAAATTAAACTCGTAAATGATAGATTAACAATGTCAACATTTGCAGAACCAGGGTTAACTGTGAAATGAATTTAGATCAGTTTGAGTTAACAGATTGTAGAAGACAACGCAAATTTATGGGGAAAGTTTTACTAATTATATGAAAAGTTCTGGATTACTCTTAAGAAAATGAAAATAGGATTTTAATGAAAAGAAAGGTTATATTACTTGCTCTTTAATTTTGCATCTGATTAGATATCAAATTATTATTGAACCTCAGACGTTTCATTCAGCAGATGAATTAAAATTGCCGCTCACGTGATTCCTTGTCGGCGTCGTCCTCAGCCAAAGATTTTGTGGATGTTAGGGAAAATATCTGCCCGCAGATATTTCAGGGTCCACAGTTCGACCTTTATAGTCAAGCGGTCAACAAGGCTGGATTTTGACTGTATGACTCACAGTTGTAACTTAGGTTGAAACAAGATGGTGATGATGTTTCTTCAGGGTTTGGTAAAGAGGTTGCACTTCCCCCTTTCTTCTTCATTGGCAAGTGGCTTCCCAAAGGAATTCGATAATACTTAAATATATCTAATCTGATCTCAAGTCAAAGAGTTTCAGGCTTTAGATAAAAGAGCTTCTGGTGTGGGACTGGTCAATAAAAATATTATAAAAATAAAGTCAAGATTAAAATTTAAATTAAAATTAAAAATGGTGGTTTTACAGAAAGTTTAACAGAAAAAGTGATAGAAATAAATGTCTAGGGTTGGAGTTTAACTCCTAATTAGAATTTGAGCTTGGAAAGAAAGAATTCCTAGGCATTTAAAGAAAAATTAAGATACAAAGATTACAAAAAAACCCAAAACAAAACAGGATACTTCAGGCTCTGTGATCATAGGAAAGAAAACACGTGGGATAAGTCCCTTTGTTCTCCAGTGGTTCTCTGCTGTGACATGAAGACAATAGAAGTGAAAAGCTGAAAAAGAGATGGCGAAAAGCGGCGGCGAAAAAGAGAAGAAAAAGGGCATCATTTCCTTTTTATCTGGGGGAAACTTTCGCGGGCCTCGGTGATAGACAGGAAGTCAGGCCAATAGGCTTCCTTCGTGGGCAGGCTTTATGAACTTTAGTTCAATAAACAAACAGTCTTTTGTCTGCATTTTGAGAGAGCTGTTGTCAAGCAGAGATTGGCTGAGATCGGTCACATGATTTGAGAGATATTCTGGCAAATCTAATACACATTTTAATACTGGAATATTCCTCTATACCCTTATGTATAAACTAAGCTAACCTTAGTGATTAATGTAACTTATAAGCAGTGCTTCTAAATTAACATGCAAGAATAAACATTTATTTAAACATTTTAGCATGCAGATATTTAAATCAAGGACTAATACATTTCAAACCTATTACTGAGTGTCCAGAATAAACATCAAGAGTCCATTTGCTTTTCCCATGGTGTCCTGAGAAAGAGGAAGAGGGTTAGAGAT
Source organism: Pholidichthys leucotaenia (assembly GCA_020510985.1). Lineage (NCBI taxonomy): Eukaryota > Metazoa > Chordata > Actinopteri > Cichliformes > Pholidichthyidae > Pholidichthys > Pholidichthys leucotaenia. Next base: position 138,222,031 of record CM035840.1, on the reverse strand, counting down.
GAGTCTTAAGGATGTGATTAAAAGATTGACTGGTTAAATCCGGCATGTCCCAGAGTTGTGGATATTTGTAGTGACCATATGACGTACTCCAGGGTTCTGTTCCATGTCTCCACATTTATGGGGCCATAAAAGTCAAAACAGGAAATGCATTAGAGTGAATTCCTTAGAATGGTTTTAACAAAGCAATGTGAGTTGAGCCGTGGCCTGGGGGAATGACAGAGTAGTTCTTGACTGTCCTTTTCCTGGGTGAAACAATGTCTTTAAGCAGAAGAATAATTCTTATTGATGAGCCAAAGTGAGATGATGCTACACTGTTTTAACTGTTTCTCTATGCAAGTGTTGGCTGACGGTGCCCCCTAGCGTCCAGTAATGGCTTTACATAGCGAAACAACTGTTTGTTTCTCATGGAGGGGCAAAAATGCAAGGGAAAGAAGGTTGGCAACTTAAGGCAGTTGGTGTTGTTGCCTTTTCATCCTCATCATCCTTGTAATAACACTTTTGTTTTGGTTATTTTTAAGTTGTTCCACTGCCTATACACCATAGAGAATTGTTATGTTTGTTCCTTAATGCCACTATCAGCTGGACAAATTATCTGCTTCTGCTAAAATAATGTAGCTACCACAGGCTGTTTGTTTCTTAAGAGAGGCTATATACAGGAATAACACAGCAAACATTACTTTGAATCACACCTGTCACAACACTTATCACTCCACTGATCGGAAACATGATGACACTCCTTACTCTGTGAAGGCAAGGTTAATTTCATCAGGGAATTCCTCCTTTCTGAAGTGGTGATGTCCCTTTGGGCAGCTTAACACTCTCTAAGTGAGCAATGGCTTACAGTGCGTCTCTCCCCTGTACTGCTACCTGCTTGACCAACGAAGCGGGTAAGTGTTATTCTGAAGATCTACATCATCAATACAGGGGGATGGTGATCATGTGGTCATTGGGCGTACCCACACCTGGCCAGGAATTGGGCAGGGTTGTGTACCCTGTTTTGGTGACTGATCGTACCCTCATTATGTCAGCAGGCCAGGTGGGCAGGGTCAAGAGAGATGCTTTCTTACCACATGATGCCATTTGGGGCATGGATGTACCAGAGCAATTTCAGATGGAAAGCACAGGAGTGAGGGTCCTTCATTCATTGTTTCCTTGGGTGAGAGTGGACAAGAACACCTTATGGATTGAAACACTTAATTATAGGCTACAATCATTTATAAATTTTTCCTTATCTGTTTGGTTGGGTGAAAGGAAGAGATGACAGCTATGAGGCTTATGGTGACACAAAATAGAATGGTTCTGATCGATTAACTGCCACCTGTAGGGGTGTGTGCCCTATTATATGAGGTTATTGTTGTACTTTCATCCCTGAAAATAATGCAAATGTTCATATTATTACTTCGGCCATATGCAACCTTACTGCCTTGTATAATGTCACTGATGCACAAAATTGATTAAGTTAGTGGTTCTCTTCATGGGGAAGTCTCATCATGAATTTGTTAGTGATTTTTATAGTGATAATTTTGGCCTTTCCCTGTGTGAGTCCTTGTGTCTGTAATATGATGATGAGGCTGGTTCATGTAAACTTAGTGATATGTCTTGATGCAATTGCTGCAGATGATGAGGATGGTAAAAAGGGGCAATACTACCCTTAGGTGTGTGAAGTTTGAAATATTGTCTGAATCTGTTTAAAGTTTTTCCATGTCATTTTCACATTACTGTTTCTAACACATTACATTAATTTTGATTATACTTACACTTATCACTACATATATTCACTTTTAATGACATATTGTAGGGACACTAGACACAGTGGGTGGACATTCCTCTCACACCCAGAAGCAGGAAGAGGGGCAGAACAATGGAATGAAGGGGGTAGCCCCCCCCCCCCCCAAGGAGTAAGTTGACAGACAATGAGGGCAGGGGAGTGAATGTTTGGTCAGGAAGGTAGCAAGTGTTATGTTAATGTGTCACACATTCTCTTTGTACAGGAATGTAGTAAGTATTACGTTAATGTGTCACACACAAGCATAATGCACTAGCCCACTAGCCCAGCTCTTTTTGCATACCATTGGGGCTATTTAAGCAGAATGCGAAACTCTCCTACTAGACACCCGGCCCCAGCGGGCAACGCTGGGGTCCACCGGCTGTATTTATGTTAGAGGGTCAATAAAGAACCTGTGTCGACCTACGCTCGTGCCTTGCCTCCACATCCTTCCCTTACACCCTCTACATTATTCACTTTTATTGCTACACACGTTATCAGAGCCTTGTTTAAGTTTAAACTACCTCATAAAATTGCTGCTAGTCTGCAAAGACAAATAACATCCTTACATATACCTATCCTTTTATCATTATTCATTATTCTTCAATTACTTTTATTATAACTTTGTTTGATTATTTCTTTTGCTATTTTTCTTTTAATTGTGATGCTTCTAGCATCAAAGGGGAGAATGAAAGAATAATTCCATATTGATGCTCTTATTGTGGAATTATTTATATGTATCATATTGTGTTCATCATATTGCTCATTATTGTTTAATCTCATTTTGGCCTTGGGTCTCAGAAGTTCTGGGTGACTGAGTTACAAAGTATTGATACAGCTGCATGTTTGGGCTCATGCTGAAACTTTTTCCTGTGTGATAACACTCCTGGAGACATAATGGCTCAAGGAGACAGATAATAAACGCTCGCTGTGACCAAATGGAATGAACAAACTGCCGAGGACATTTGCTACTGTTGATAACATCTCACTTAAAAAGACACAAAATAAATAAAAATAAAATAGTGCAAGGAGCGTTAGATTCAGAGGTGTGTGTGCATGTCGACTCGGGGCTACTGCATGTATCGCTTCTCCCTCATTGGCCATGGGGAATAAATTGATTTACATTTAAATATTGTGCCTGATTTTTTGACTCAGAATGATTATACTGAAAAATAATTAACAGTTGATAAGATCAGAGATATCAGGGAAAACATTTTGCCATCATCTTCTCTTAACTGTGTCAGTGTTATGCCCTCACCTTGTACTCGGTCCACCTTTAATCCAGTGACCTTTCAGGACATCACGGCTCTGCTGCAGATGAAACCCTCCTCTTCCCCCGCTGATGTTCTCTCTACTAAGCTGTTTTTAGCTGTTTTTGAGTCAATTGGTCCTTCAGTTGTTGAACTGATAAACATTTCACTTTCAGCTGGTGTGGTTCCCAGCTCCTTCAAACATGCAGTGGTTGAACCAACTCTTAAGAAGCCGAGCTTGGATCCATCACAGCCAAATAATTATAGGCCAATCTCTAAACTCCCTTTCATATCAAAAATTCTGGAAAAGGTAGTGGCTGAGCAGCTTATGTCATTTTTGGCAAATTGTAATATCATGGATAAAGTTCAGTCGGGCTTTTGGAAAAATCATTCTCCCGAAACAGCTTTAGTCAGAGTCTCCAGTGATATTATGATGGCAGCTGACACTGGTAAGATAAGATAAGATAAGATAAGCCTTTATTAGTCCCACAATGGGGAAATTCCAGTATTGCAACAGCATAGGGATAGCAACACTCAGAGCAACAATCAGAAGGCAAGAAAAAACAACATCTAGTAAACATATGTCCATATTACTATAAATGTATATATATAGACACACAGTGCAGAGCATTATGGCTGGTGAATGTGCAGCAGAAAGTCTAAGCTCTCTCTCCGCGGATGAGGCGGGCCAGTGTCTGTTTCTTGTTTCTTCCATCTGTAAATACACAGTTCTGGTTTTATTAGATCTTTCTTCTGCCTTTGATACTGTTGATCACTGTATAATAATCAACAGACTCAAAGAGCTAGAACTGTCTGGTTCTGTTTTAAAATGGTTCTCATCATACCTCACTGGAAGAACCTTTAACCTTTAACGTATCCGTGAATCAGATCTTTTCTGAAATAGCACAGTGTTCATGTGGGGTACCACAAGGCTCAGTTTTAGGACCCATTTTATTTCTAACATACATTTTGCCACTGGGACGGATAATTAGCCAGTTCAAAGATATTTCTTATCATATTTACCCTGATGATATTCAGTTGTATTGTTCTTTTAAAGAGTCTGAGTTTCATATGCAGTCATCTTTAACTAACTGCTTGTCTAACATCAAACAGTGGTTAAGTGCAAACTTTTTACAGCTTAACTCAGACAAGACAGAGGCATTAATTATCGCTCCTGAAAACAAGATTCCACTTATTAAGCACCACGTGGGTACCCTAGGTTCCTCTGTCCAGGTGAGTCTTCGGAATCTTGGTGTTAATTTTGACTCGGCTATGTCTCTTGAGCACCACAGTAATCAATTAATTAGAAATTGTTTCTTCCATCTGAAGAATATTTCTAAGTTGAGAACCCTGGTGTCGAAGGCAGAACTTGAGATGATTATACATGCTTTTATTTCTTCTCGCTTAGACTATTGTAATAGTCTTTTTGCCTGTCTGAGCCAAAAGCATCTTCAACGCCTCCAGGTTGTTCAAAATTCGGCTGCTAGACTTTTAACGCACACTAAGAAAAGGACTCACATTACACCAGTTTTAGTAGCACTTCACTGGCTCCCAGTTGGTTTTAGGATTCAATTTAAAATTTTAGTTCTTGTTTTTAGAGCTATTCATGACCAGGTCCCTAAATACAACACCGAGCTGCTTAAAGTGTACAACCCCTCGACGGGACTTCGGGGAAGATGGCGGAGAGACATAACGCTTAAACAGAGAGCTCTCCCTAGCCGGATTAAAAATCATTGGTAAATGGCCAACTCGACATAAACGGATCAATAAACCAAGGGATGAAAACACGAAGGAGCCGGGCACACGGACAAAAGCAGGGTAAAATTAAAGAATTCCTCTTCAACAACGCAGGAGAAATCGCTGAACACGAGGCCCAAAAAAAACGAGGTGACTGCAGCAGGGAAAATGGAGGACGCCAAACTCGATACCATGAACACTGGCATCGCCAATTTAGGTAAAGAGTTAAAAGACTTCAAGCGGCAACTCCAACAGGATTTAGCGGCTCTTAAGGAGGAGCTGAAAAAAGAGATGAAGGAGGAAATTATGGACCTCCGAAGAGAAATGGAGCGCAAGCTAGCAGAAAACATGGAGGAGCTGCGCTCTCAACGGGTGTGTATGACAGAAGCACAGGCCCGAATATCGGAGCTGGAAGACTGGAAGAGCGAGGCAAGCGAGTAGCTGCAGACCCTGACGGCACAAACACAGAGGATGCAGGAAAAAATAACCGACCTGGAGAGCAGGTCCAGACGGAGCAATATACACATCTTCGGGATCCCGGAGGGCATTGAAGGCAACTCGATGACGAAATTCATGGATCAGTTCCTAAAAAAAGAGCTTGAGCTGCCCGGTGAAGCAGATCTGCAGATTCAACGAGCGCACAGAGCCTCGGCACAGAACCTGAAACCAAACTCTCCACCCAGGTCAGTTGTGGTACACTTTCTGAAATATGATGTAAAGGAAAGAATCCTGACACAAGCGTGGAAAAAAAAGATATGAATCGGCGACAAACAGATATTCTTTGATCATGACTACCCGACAGAAATTGTGCAGCAGCGAAAGAAATATGCCAACATTAAAAAAACGCTGAAAGAGAAAAAAATTAGATTCCAAACGCCGCTAACGAAGATGAGGATCACGGCCAGAGAGGCAGCGCGGGACATGATGGAGCGGGGCTTTGTGGTGAGCGTGCCGGAGGAAGCGGCTGGAGCAGCGGCGGCACTGAACACATCACGACAGCCGGAGTGGAGACAAGTGAGCGGCAGAAGAAGGGGGAGAGACGTGGAGCAGCGGGCCCAGGAAAAACTGCAAGGCTTTCAACTGAAAGCCTAGATTATAACAAAGACTGGCTGCACGGTGGTGCAGTGGTTTAGCACTGTGGCAGCACAGTTTTACCCTCGGCCAGGGGACCGCGGGGATCATGAGATCGTGGGTTCCATCCCAGCCCCCGACCAACAGTGAGCTGTGTGGAGTTTGCATGTTCTCCCCGTGCTGCGCGGGTTTACTCCGGGATTTCTCCGGTTTCCTCCCGCACACCAAAAACATGTAGGTTTAGGGCGCTCGCGCACGCAGCGACCAGCAGCCGGTGGCTTGTCACCAGACTGCAAACCAAGTCTACCTATGGGTACAAATAAGTAACAAAAAAAAAAAAAAAAAAAAAAAAAAAAAAAAGATTAAGAAAGGCACAGAAGAAATGAAGGCCAAGAAGACAAGGTAAAAGAGAAACAAACGGCTAGGAGAGGTTTAAATGATTTTTGTTGAACATTTCTAGACTAATGACTATTACTTGGATAGTACTAGGGAGGGCCCCTCACTCGGTGAGGACATTCCCTCCACCCACCAACAGGGACCAGTGGGCAGAAGAAAGGCCCAAAGTATGGAGGTCGAGATTTTTTTTTTTTTTTTTTTTTAATTTAAGTTTTTGTAAAGGGTATACAGGTCGTTACAGCAATGCATTGTTTACATTTTCATCACATGTTCCCTTATTTTCTGATATCTGACAACATTGGAAGATTAATTCTTACAACACCCCTTTTTTTTTTTTAAAGTGAAAGAAAAAGTGAAATTAAAGAGAAACAAAACAAAAAACAACAAAAAAAACAAACAAACCAGTAAAAAAACAAACAAAAAGAAAAAGTAGGTAAATAAAGATAAAAGAGCATCTGAGTAGTGATGGAACAAAGAGCGGAACCATTATTGAAATGGTATTTGTCAAAGATTAGATCTAATGGAAGACACATATGCGGTCCAGGGTTGCCAAAAGTTCATGAACCCATCCATGTCCTGTCTCAGTGCGAATGTCAACTTTTCCATCGAGTAAATGTCTTGGATCACGTTAATCCAATCTTCAGGTGTAGGACAGTCCTTCAACATCCATTTTTTAGTTAGAGCTTTTTTGCTTGCCCATATTAAAACATTGAATAAGTATTTTTCTCCTCGTCTTTCCAGTGAGTCCGGTAGTAAACCCAAATACAAAGTTACAAAAGAAAAGGGAACTGTAATTTTGAATATTTTCCCCAATATTGTCTGTACCTTGGTCCAATATTGGTGGATAACTGGGCATGACCAAAACACATGAAAATGATTTGCAGTCTTTTCACCACACAAGCGCCAACAGTTCAATCCCTTATGGGTAAATTTGTTTTGTGCAGGTGTTCTGAAAAATCTTGCCAAGTTTTTCCATCCAAATTCTCTCCACTGCAGGGATGAGGTACTTTTCCATTGCTGTTTATTTAGCTTTTCCCATATTTCCAGTTGTAAAGTGAAATTCCCCTCTTTTTCCCATCTCTCTTTTATATAAGATGTGTTGTCTCCTTTTAAGTCTTGAAGACCTTGGTATATTTTAGAAATGTATCTGATCCCTGGGATCCCTTTATATGCCATTAAGAAGACCTTCAGAACACCTGACTGGGCCCTTTCCAAAACCTCCTTTTTAAGTATATTGTTTATGTGGTGTCTAAGCTGGAAGAACCTGTAAAGGTCTTGATTTATTAGGCCTTGTTTTTTCAAATCTTCAAAACTTCTTAAGATTTGCCCTTTAAAAAAATCGTAATATTTTATCAGCCCTTTCTCCTTCCACTTTTTAAATCTGGTGTCTGTTTTATTAGGAGTAAAGTCCTGATCATAGGCAATCCATTGCAGAAGTCGATAGGGCTCTTTAGTTTGATTCTCTCTGACTATCTTAAACCAAATTTTTAGCGGGGTCTCTATCCACGGGTTAGTGTTATTCAAAAGCTTAGGTAAGGCATTGTTCCCTATTATCGCCTGTAGGGGGATGTCACTTGTTATTTGGCATTCGATCTCCTTCCATTGTGCAGTGTAGACTGGGTTACATATCTCTACTAAAGTTTTAATTTGTGCGGCTTTAAAGTAGTCCCTGATATTTGGCAGCGCGAGCCCACCTTTGTCTTTGTTTAGCTGTAGGGTTCTATATCTGATTCTAGGTCTCTTGCCCTGCCATATGAATCTTGAGATCCTTCTGTCCAGCTCCTGCCATGTTTTTTTGGGAGGTTCTACCGGTATTGTTTGGAAAAGGTATAGAAGATGTGGAAGTATATTCATTTTGACTGCTTCAATTCTTTGTGCAGTACCCAAGAATGGTATCATATTCCATCTTGCTAGGTCAGATTTTATTTTTGTCACCAGTGGATCATAGTTTAGTGATATAATTTTGTTGAGTTGTTTCGGAATATTGACCCCCAGATATTTCATAGATTCCGACTCCCAGTTAGTTTTGAGTTTGCTTAGTGAATAATGATTTGGGTCATAGTTGAATGTTAAAACTTGGGTTTTATGCATGTTTAATTTGTACCCCGATAAATCTCCATACTCTGAAAAAACTGAGGTTAGTTCTGGTAAAGAAGTGTTCGGCTGCCCTAGGTATATTAAAATGTCATCAGCAAAGAGTGCTATTTTATGTTCCTTCTGACCAAGTGTAATACCTTGAATTTTTTGGTTTTGTCTTATCCAATGGCTCAGAGGTTCTATGAAGATTGCAAAGAGCAGTGGAGACAGGGGGCAGCCCTGACGACATCCTCTTTCCAGTTCAAAAGATGATGATAAATTACCGTTAATCCTTATTTTAGCTGTTGGTTTTTTATATAATGCCTGTATAGTTCTAATGAAGTTGTTATGAAAATTGAAACTGGATAAGATTCTATATAGAAAAGACCAGTCAACCGAATCGAATGCTTTTTCAGCATCTAATCCCAATATGACTGCATTTAAGTTATATTTTTTTATATGATGAATTATGTGTAAAGTGTGTCGAATGTTGTCTTGTGTCTGTCTTTGTCTTATAAAACCTGTTTGGTCTAAATGAATTAGGTCTGTCAGTATATTTTCTAACCTTTTGGCAAGGATAATGGTAAAAAGCTTATAGTCCTGATTTAGTACACTGATTGGTCTGTAGTTGGAGCACTCTAGTTTATCCTTTTCAGGTTTAGGTATAACTGCAATGACCCCTTCTCTCCAGGAGAGGGGGATTTCCCCTGTGTGGAGGACATAATTAAATGTTTTCAGGAGGAGAGGAGATAGTTGCTGTTTAAAGGTTTTGTACCACTCTGCTGTATAGCCATCAGCTCCTGGGGATTTGTTAGCTTTAAGTTTCATAATTGCTTTTTCCAATTCTTTAGGATGTATTTCTGACAGTAATGTTTTATTTTGTGACTCCGTAAGTTGGGGAAGGTTTAATGTGTTTAGGAATGCCTCAGATGCGTTTTTATGTTTTTTCTGGGAGTATAAGTTCTTATAGTAATTCTCGAAGCTTTTAAGAATATCCTGAATTCTGAATTTTATTTCCTTTGATACTGGGTCTCTGATTTTGTAGATTGCCCTTTCTGTTTGATGTTTCCTCAATTTATAGGCTAGCAATTTTGCCGATTTACTGCCTGCTTCATAGTATTTTTGTTTCAGAAATGTAATTTTCTTCTGGATTTCTATTGTGTAGATCTCATTTATTTGGTTTTTAATTTCCTTAATCTTGAGCGAGTCAGTAGAATGAGTGTTGCCTTTGTGTTCTTTTTCTAGGTTCCTAAGTTCTGACTCTAATGTGGATAGTTTTTCTTGTCTTAGTTTCTTTTGGGTTGCCAGTTTTGCAATAATCTTTCCTCTTATTACAGCTTTGCATGCATCCCACAGTATTAAAGGGGATACTTCTCCATTATCGTTATCTTCCAAATATCTGAGAATATCTGATTCCAATTCATCTTTCAATGGTCCTTTCAGGACATTTGAATTTAACCTCCAAGAAAATGTATTATTTGTGTATTTTTGGATATTTAAGTCCATGTAGATCGGACTGTGGTCGGAGAGATCCATCAGTCCTATTTTACATGTTTTTACTCTTCCAATGTCTCTATTAAACATAAAAAAATAGTCAATCCTTGAGTAAGATGAATGTGGAGTTGAGTAAAATGTATAGTCTTTTACACTGGGGTTGAGTTCCCTCCACACGTCACAGATTCCCATTTCTTTTAGTAGCATCCGAGTCTTCCTGTTTTGGGTGTTATTTTGATGTGGGGAATTACCAGAAGCATCCCAGTATGGATTCAGTCTAAGATTGAAGTCCCCACCACATATCACTAAACCTTGAGCTTTAGTTATCATTAGGTCGAATACATTTTTATAAAATTTCCAGTTAGCCCCTGGGGGAGCATACACATTCAGCAGGGTGATATCTTCTCCCTCTAGCCGCCCAGTTACCAAACTGTATCTCCCTTCTTTATCTTTGTGTTCTGATTTTTTTTCAAATGTAATTTTGGTTGATATCAATGTTGCTACTCCCCTCCTCCTCCCTGATTTATATGAAGATGAAGAGATCATTTTAAACCCTTGTCTACTGAGTTTATTGTGTTCCACGTCTGTTAGGTGGGTTTCTTGTAAAAATATTATTCCTGCTTTGTCTTTTTTCATTTTGCCTAGAATCTTGGATCTTTTAACTGGATTCAGGATTCCTTTTACATTATATGAAATTATTTTGGTTACACCCTGTTTCTCCATTGTGTTGTTTTGTTTAGTATAACTGTGTGGTGGCCCTCATTTGTGCTACTCAGAAACTGAAAGAACATTAAAAACAAGAAAAACATTAAGAACATAGTGTAAAAAACTTTAAAACAAAAAGCTGTCATAAGAACTTCCTGAGCTGAGGTCTTTTTAAAGACCCTGTAAGAGCCTTGATGGAGTGAAGGCCCTGAGGGAAATTCCTCAAACTCTGTTACGTGTTGAGGGCCCTCTCTTACCACTGAAAGTAGTCCCATGCTTTTAACGTGAGTTTCAGAACCCAATCCAAACTTGTAATGATTTTTTTTTTTCCTTTTATGCCTAAACCCTGTGAAATTGTGTGCACCCTCCCACCCCCATCACATCAAACATTCACGCAAAAACAGTATTTGTTAGTATGAGGAGAACATGTGGATTATTGTCACATTTCTATTTTAACAAGTTTTTTTTTTTTTTTTATTACAAAGACTTATTTGTTTCAAATAATATGATTGTTCCATGAAATGTTTTACCACATGCTGAATATGCATCTCCTTTAATGTTTGTTACCTTGTATGAGGGGGGTTGGATGTGCGGATTGATTCAAGAGAAAGGAAAAAAAAAAAAAAAAGGTCGCTATTCCAACCTGAAAACGGATAGTTTATCCGAGACGCTCTGGCGCTGGGTTTCCCGCTGCTGGTCCGTGGATTTTGAGGGTCTTTGTGTTGTCCATGTTTGCGCTTTGATCTTCTCACTCGGGTCTGCTGCGGGTTTAAATACCGTTACCGGGAGCCCTCTTTTCGCCATGTCAGCTGTTGCTTCTTCCGCCGAATTATAGAGACACGTTTCATCGCCGTAGAAGACCCTTAACTTCGCAGGAAATGGTGTCTGAAAGCGCAATTTCTTCTCTCTTAACACCTTTTTCGCGTCATTGTATTCCCTGCGCTTTTTAAGGACCTCCGGGGCGTAATCGTGTTCCACGTAGACATTTCTCTCCTGGTGCATAAATCCTTTTTTCTGCCAGGCCAGTCTTACAACCTCTTGTTTTATTTTGAAATTGGAAAATCTTACCAACACCGAACGTGGGGGCGCTTCCGCCGCCGGCCTAGCGGCTAATGAACGATGTGCCTTTTCTATCTTCAAGTCGGTGGTTTGTGGAATATCCAATTTCTCTCTTAGTAAGGATTCCACGCATTCTGCCATTGAGTTAAAACCATTTTCGGTTCCTTCTATCAGACCATGAATTCTTATGTTGTCTCTTCTTTGTTTTCCTTCTTGGTCGGTTAGCTTAGCCTCTATAGCTGCTTGTCTTTTGCGTAGGTCTAGCACAGAATCTTCGAGCACTTTTATTCGATCCTCTGTTTCCAAGATTCGGTTCTCGGCCTGGTCCACTCTGCTGTTTGTCCTTTTCAATTCTTCTCTGAATTCCCGAAATTCGGCCGTAACATCTCGGCGAAATCGTCGTAGCTCCTCAAATAGTGATTTCAGGCTAACCCTTTTGTTAGCTATCACCAGTTCCTCGTCTTCTGAACGGAGATCTTCCAGTTCAGATTCTCCGGCCGATACGTGTCCTGGCCTGGAGAATTTCAATTTCTTCTGTTTTCCTTTAGACATGATGATTTTGTCTTTTGATTTTCACTCCTCCAAAAATCCGTTAAGTTTGATTTTCAAGGTGTTATCCTGGATTGGGTCTGAGAGCTTCAGTGTTAAGCTGCAGTCGCCATGGCGTCCAGACCGGAAGTCCTCAGGTCGAGATTTTTTAATGTGTTTTTATATAAATATGTGTTATTTTTGTTGTTAAAGGGGCTCGGAGCACAAGTTAAAAAAATGGAAAAACATGAATATGGGTAAAAATCTTAAGATAATGACACTAAACGTGAATGGTCTGAACTCACCCGTTAAAAGGGAAAGAATAATAAGAAAATTCAAGAAGGAAAAAGCCGAAATTATATTTATGCAAGAGACACATTTGAGCAAGACAGAACATGTGAAACTAAAGAGATTTGGCTATAAGAACTCCTACTACAGTTCATTTAAGGGAGGAACTAAAAGGGGGGTTATGATACTAATTTCAAATAAAATACAATTTGAATGTGAACAAGAAATCCAGGATAAAGAAGGCAGGTATGTAATAATAAAGGGAAGAATAGATGGTATGCAGATCACATTAGTGAACATCTATGCCCCACCAGAAAGTGACAAGGGTTTTTTTCAACATCTGTTTGATCTCATAGCAACACACAGTGAAGGAGTCCTAATTTGTGGAGGAGACTTAAATGCTGTCATGGATCATGAAGTTGACACAACAAGTGTTAAGAAGACAAAAAAACATGTAACAAAGTTCATAAGAACCTCACTGGCAGAAATGGGTATGGTAGACATATGGAGGGACCTGCACCCACTCGAAAAAGACTATACACATTATTCAGCAGTCCATAAAGTACACTCTAGAATAGATTACTTCCTTATGAATGAAGGTGACAGACACAGGGTGAGAAATTGTCGGATTGGAGGGGCAGAAATATCAGATCATAATCCTATATACATGGAAATATATTTAAACAATAGAAAACGACAAACAACATGGGAACTTAATGTAGGACTGTTAAATGATGAGAAAATGAAAGAAAGAATAAAAGTAAACATAAACGAGTATATCCAAGAGAATGACAATGAAGAAGTGGACCCAACAATACTATGGGATGCACTAAAAGCCGTGTTAAGAGGTAAATTAATTGTTGAAACAGGAAAAGCAAATAAGTCTAAACTGGAAACATATGAACAAAGATGTGAGAGACTGAGGGAATTAGAACGTAAACATCAAAACACAAATGACCCAAAAATATACCAAGAAATTAAAGAAGAAAAAATAAAGATAAAAGAAACACAAATAGATGAAATTGAAAGGAAAAATAGATATCTAAAGCAAAAATATTATGAAACGGGACCAAAAGCCACAAAACTGCTGGCAAAACAGTTAAGAAAACAACAAACAGTGAATAATGTATATAAGATTAAAGACCCCATCACAAATAAAACCACAGTTAACCCAGAAAACATCGAAGAAATATTCCATAATTTCTATCAAGAACTATACTCGCAACCTGAAGAAACAAATACTAAGGATATTAAAAAATTTCTATGCACATTGGACTTGCCATCAATAGGAAATCAGCAAAATGAAAAGCTAACAGCAGAAATAACAACACAAGAGATTAGAGATGTGATTAAGTCACTTAAAAATGGTAAATCACCAGGTAGTGATGGGTACCCTTCTGAGTTTTATAAACTGTTTATAGAAGAACTCACGCCACAGCTCCTAAAGTCATTTAATTGGACGTTGAACAACAACAAAATACCTCCATCATGGAACGAAGCCATTATTTCAGTTATTTTAAAGCCAGGGAAAGATAGAGAACAATGCGGAAACTATAGACCAATCTCTTTATTAAATGTGGATTATAAAATATATACAACAATTATATGTAAACGAATAAAGACATTCTTGACGGAATTGATAGAAGATGATCAAACTGGTTTCATAGAGGGACGCCAAACACATGACAATATCAGGAGAACAATACATATAATTAATCAAATACATAAAGAAAAGAAAAGCGTAGTAATAATGAGTTTAGACACAGAAAAAGCATTTGACAGGGTTAACTGGAAATTCCTATATAGTGTGCTGGAACGCTTTGGATTTAACGAAAAATCAGTACAATGCATAAGGACGCTGTATCAAGAACCTGTGGCAAGAATCAAGATAAACGATAGCTTAACAGACAAAGTAAATATACAAAGATCAACCAGGCAGGGATGTTGCTTATCGCCCACCTTGTTTGCTCTGTTCATAGGGCCACTGGCTCAAGCGATACGACAAAATAAGAAATTAAAAGGTGTAACAATAAAGGGAGCGGAACACAAGATTGGGCTATTTGCAGACGATATTATAGTTTACCTTGAACAACCAGATGAATCAATAATGGAAATGATGAACTTGATAGAAAATTTTGGAAAATTATCAGGATACAAGATAAACATAACAAAAACACAAATACTGACATTCCACTATAACCCTCTAAACCAGATAACTGATAAGATCAAACTAAACTGGAAACAAAAAGAAATAAAATACCTTGGAGTGAACATACCTAAAGATCTAAGCAAAATCTATAAAGCAAACTATGATAGGTTGGAACAAGAAATAAAAAAAGATATTGATAGATGGTCAATCTTCAATATGGATCTGAATTCAAAAATTGAGACAGTCAAAATCAGCATACAACCTAGATTACTTTACCTCTTCCAGGCTCTACCAACAGAGATTCCAGGTGCCCAGTTCTCAAAGTGGGACAGGATGATATCGAGATTTGTTTGGGGAGGTAAAAAGCCAAGAGTGAAATATAAAACTCTCCAGTTACCAAAAGAGAAAGGAGGCATGGGCCTACCGAGTCTAAAGGAATATTACTACTAGGGATGGGCATAATTTACCGATTAACCGATAATTGATCATTAAGAATTTCACCGAGGAAGTTCATTTTCGTCGACAAACCGTTTTTTTTTTTTTTTTTAAACAATCCGAGGTTATTATTAGGCCTAGTGCACAGCCGTCCTCAAACAATGCAATGGCAAAATTTGGGCACCAGGGGGCAACATTACACCATCGCCATACCCTGGCGTGCCTCAGTTGATACATGCGCACTTCCGTAGGGCAATCGCCAAATCATGAAGCAGTTACGGCGAAGTGTTGCGTGGGACCATTTCAGTTTAAAAAATGACCAGGTGTACTGCAATCACTGCAATGCAGCATACAAATATACCTCATCGACAGGGTCCATGGAACACCCTTATTACGCGAAGAAACCGCCAACAGTGGTTGCGCCCTGAGTAATGGTGGTCGTGAAGATTCTTTTTTTTTTTTTTCAGAAACTTTATTGAGAAGGTCATGAAGATTCGGTAGAAGACACACACACACACGTGTGTGTGTGTGTGTGTGTGTAAGTGTACATACATACGTAGATGTAAATAAAGTGTACATAAATATGTTTTTAGAACTCTTTTATTCTTATAACAAGATACGTAACTCAAGATGAAAATGATTTACTGCACAGGTTAATGAGAGCTTTACTGCTCCTCAGGTGCTAGAGGCGCAGAATCGTCAAGAGAAGCAGCAGGAGGCGGCGTAGTGGCTCGACGGGAAGACTATTTCGCACAAAATGGCACAAGAGAACAGCAAAAAGTTCCGCGCGGCTAGACTAAGTAACACGAGCGATAGAGCAATGAATGCGGTCTTCGTTTGTTGGGTGGCGAGCGGCACAGAAGCTGGGTAAAACGTCTCGGCCAATCAGCTTGCGGGGTGAAACGTCTCGGCCAATCAGCTTGCGAGATTCCCGAGCGAGCCAACACGAGAACAGCGAACAGAGAGAGAGAGATTTGAGAGAGAGAGGTGGATTTGAGTTGTGCGGCTCTCCGTGCACCTGATGTTCTAATGTAGTCTACCTGCCTTGTTACGTACCTAAAAATGTTAATGATTAACCGATTATTAATCATTAATTCTCCCGACGATCGGTGAAGAAAATTTCACCGAATGCCCATCCCTAATTACTACTCAGCGCAAATAAGATATATCATATGTTGGTGCGACGAAGGATATGAGGCAAAATGGAAAGAAATGGAAAAGGAAATTGAGGGACTCCCAGTACAAAGCATAATAGGAGATAAAGATGCATATAAGCAAATCAAACAAATAGACCCAATCACTAAATTTACTTTGGAACTGTGGTATAAAATAGTACAAAAGTATAATATAAAGGAAGACATAAAACTATTGAAATGGGTAGCATTTGACAGTCAGTTTGAACCGGCAAAGCAAGATAGGGGATACAAAAATCTGGTGAACAAGGGAATCACAGCATGGGGCAATATCGGAAAAAAAGATCTCGGGAGCTTTGTAAACATCAGAAGAAAATTTAAACTAGAAAGATCGGAATTCTTCAGATATCTGCAGATGAGAAACTATTATATGAAGAAGATTAGGCATAACCTCCAAACAGATGTGAGCGAGATTATACAATTCATTTTAAGCTCATATGCAGGAAATAAAATAAGAATAATTTCAAAGCTATATCAGAAACTTATGGCGAACAAACATTCAAGTAACTATATAAAGGAGAAATGGGAGAAAGAGCTCAATTTAAACATAACAGAAGAAAGCTGGCAGGAAATATGGAAAACACAACACACATCAACAAATTCAAGGACATGGAGGGAATTTGGATGGAAAAATCTGATTCGCTTTTTCATTACACCACAGATTCAAGGAAAATATACAAATACCCAATCTATATGCTGGAGGGGCTGTGGGGCTCAAAATGCAGACCACTCACATATGTTTTGGAAATGCAGCAAAATCTCATCATTCTGGAAATCTATACATGTGACAATACAGAGGATATTAGGATATAATATACCAATGAACTGTAACTTGATGTATTTATGTGATCTTAAAAGAGACAATGTAATACAGGCTGAGGACAGATATCTAGTTAAAATCTTGTTGATTGCATGTAAAAAAACAAGCACAAAAAAATGGCGATCAGAAGTTCTTCCTGACCAAGAGCAATGGACTGACATTGTTGAGGACATACGTATGATGGAAAAACTAACACATCGACAAAGAATGCAAGAAGGACTATATGAAAAAAAATGGCGGAAATGGACACACTACAAAGTGCAACAACGAGACAGAAATTGAAAGAATAACCAAAGACACTGGAAAAACCAGAAGAATTAAGAGATGGAAACTAAAAACTTGATGCTCCAACATTTGTCCCCCCCCCCCTTTTTTTTCTTTCTTACTCTAGCCCCTTTGTTTTTTAAATGTAGACTGTGATCTGAATGCAATATATATAATGAAAAATGAATAAAAATCTAAGTTACAAAAAAAAGTGTACAACCCTTCACGGTCTCTGAGATCCTCGGATCAACTTTTACTGGCTGTCCCTCAAACCCATTTCAAAACTTGAGGTGATAGAGCCTTTCAGGCAGTGGCATCAAAATTGTGGAATGCTCTACCACTGTCTTTGCGCTCAGTAGACTCTGTTGACGCTTTTAAAAAGCAGCTGAAGACACTTCTGTTTTAACAGGCTTTTTAGTTTGATTATGGATTATTGTTTTTATGTTTTTAAAGTCTTTATACCTGTTTTTAATGCCTTTATTGTTGTATTTGTGATTGTATGTTTTATTTTATTGTGAAGCACTTTGTGATTATTTCAGTGAGAAGTGCTATACTTACTTACAAGGCTATATTTCCAGAAGATTGAACCGGAAACACAAACTCAAGATGGGGGTGAATCCCTAAATTTGATTGACAGCTCATTTGACGGAATAGAGCCTCCATTTTGTGACTGAAGGCTGTGGAAACCCAATGAGTGAAAACGGTCCATGAAGGTCCAGCTTCATGGCTAATGGGAACACAACAAGCCAATTGTATCAGAGTAAGCAAAAGACGGATGTGTGGCTTAGCCAATTAATTTCTGAATTCAGGGACACCTTAAAAGGGGGGGGGGATTCAGCCCACTTCTCCCCTTTTAAAGTCCCTGTGTAAAGCATGTACATAAAGCTAGCGTAAACCAGTCCGTGAATCCAAGGCAGAAGCATTGTAACATCACTCACATTTTTGAAAAATGGCTAAAATTAACACTGAACATCGAAGAAATTATTAATTACTTGACCCGGTCATTAGCTGAAGAATCACAGTGTCATGATGCTGAACACAGCGCGTGCAGTTATTTCTGATCATTTTCTGTTCCTTCTCCACTTCAGTTTAGTATTGCATCTGGTTATGGTGTTGGTTGTATTATGTTATTTGAGTTTAGTCTTGTTTATCTATATCATGTATCCATGGCCATCTTATGTGTATTATTAATCAAATCTTCCTGTGTTTGTATATGAGCCTTCGTTGCTCTCACCTTAGTTCTCTCTTTGGATCGTTATATTAATCATGATTGCCATTCACGTTTATCTGGTTCTTGCCTTGGTGGGTTATCATCATTCTTGGTTCATTATCTGTTTTCATGATTTATATTCCTTCCGGTCTGTGCTCTTATTTTGACAGTGTGCTTTATTTGCTTCCTCCCTTTGTCATGAATTGCCCGAACAGCAGGGAGGAGAGACCCAGGCAAAGAACTGCAGTTTGTGGTATTTATTAGAAAAATACAAAAGTCCAAACTGTGCACAACCAAAAATACAAACAGAGCACAAAGCAAAAACTTACAAACAAAGGCAGCAACGGAGAAAACAGGATTTGCGAAGATAATAAACATCTGAACGGGGAAAGGGTTCAGACGCAGATGACACTACAGACTCCAGCAATGCAGGAACGAAATAACCACCCTTAAATAGGGCAAGAAACAAATAAACACAAATGGTAACAGGTGTGAATCACATGAGCAGGCTGGAGGAGAGGGTGATGACAATTAGCTGTGAGTCATGAGGACAGGAAACAGGGCTAACAGCTTGACAGGGGCACTGCCCACAGCCAGGGAAAAATCTGGAAGTGCCTCTGACAGCTGCAACCCCGGAGAGAGAAAGAAAGAGAAGAAAACCAGCAAGAAACGAATACAATGTGATAACAAATAAAGACAAGTAAATCCAAATATGTAAATAACAAAACTACAATGAATGTAAAGAGGAAAATAAGTCATGCTAAGAAACAAAACAGAATATGTGAAAACCAACCGAGGATACCATAACAGGGATAGAACTCAAAAAATACAACACTATACAAATATGGAAAGAAAGGCAAAGAGACAGAGCATGGCGGAATTCCCCTGCGCTCTGATCGTGACAGAGCCCCCACCCCAAGGGGTGGATACCAGACACCCCAGACAACATCGAAAAGGACCCACCAACACAAAGAACCCACCCCACCAAAAACAAGAAAACAACCACACCCCGGGTGGGAGGAGGGGGACCCAGGCACGGAGGGACCAAAACAAACCAGGGAAAATAAGAAGAACTCTCATGACTCACACCTCAGCAAAACCCAAGCTAGGAGGGAACAAATTCAATTCAATTCAACTTTATTTATATAGCGCCATTTCACAACAACAGTCATCTCATAGCAAAGAAAGAACAAACAAAGAAAAAAAAACACAAAAAAACACGCTCAGGATCCACACCAGGCAGGACCAGGCACCTAGGCACCCTGGACTGGAGAGCTGGACAGTTCAGGTGGCCAGCTCAAGTCCCAGACCTGGCAGACGGCATGATGGTAAGAGTTGGGTGGCCTGCTGGAGAATATGGGCCACTCAACCCAACAGCACAGTCTTTCAAGTGGTCTGCCTGAGTTCTTTAGCCACCAAAACAGAAAAGGTGGTCCAGGGGGCGGCCTCCCAACCGGGAAAACCAGCGATGAGGAGGATGGAGGAGTAAGGGCAACCATGACAATGTCAGACGGAGGAAGGGGAATCATGACAGCCTCGGGCAGAGGAGAGGGAACCACGATGGCCTCAGGCAGAGGAGAGGGAAAAATGATGGCCTCAGGCAGAGGATAGGGGACCACGACAGCGTCTGGCAGAAGAGAGGGGACCATGATGTCATCGGACTGACCTGTAGCACCCTCGGTGGTCCCGGACTGGGAAATCGCAGCACCCCACAGTAGCTCCAGGTTGGCGCAATGCTGCACCCATGGTGGCTCCGGGCTGGAGCAAAGCAGTACCCGTGGCAGCTCCAGGCTGGAGCAAGGCTGCACCTGCGGAGGCTATGGACTGGAGCAAGGCTGCACCTGTGGTGGCTTTGGGCTGGAGCAAAGCAGCACCCGTGGTGGCTCTGGGCTGGAACAAAGCTGCACCCATGGTGGCTCCAGGCTGGAGCAAGGCTGCACCCATGAAGGCTCCGGGCTGGAGCAAAGCTGCACCCACAGTGGACCCAGACTGAGGAAGAGCTGCACCCGTGGAGGCCCCAGGCTGGGATGAAGCACCTGCGAAGACCTCAACTGATGGGGAAGCAGCACCCTCGGAGGCCCCGGGCTGGAACGGAGCACCCACGAAGACCTCAAACGGAGGAAGAGCTGCACCTGCGGAGGTCCCGGACTGGGACGGAGCACCCACGACGACCTCAGCTGGTGGGGAAGCAGCACCCTCAGAGGCCCCGGGCTGGCATGGAGCACCCGCGAAAACCTCATCCGGAGGGGGAGCAGCACCCACAGAGATCCCGGGCTGGGACGGAGCACCCACGCCAACCTCAGTTAGCTGGGAAGCAGCACCCTTGGAGGCCCCAGGCTGGAACGGAGCACCCACGAAGACCTCATCCGGAGGAGGAGCAGCATCCACGGGGGCCCCGATCTGGAATGGAGCACCTTCGATGATCTTGACAGGGAGAGCTGGACCCACGGAGATTTCAGGTGGTGAGGCTGGACCCACGGAGACCTCTGGTACAGTTGGACGAACCTCGGTGACCCTGGGGAAAGGCTCAGACAGGAGAGACAGAGAAACAGGATCAGGGTCACTGGCGGCAGTGGAGCCTGGCGAGGTGAGCTCAGGTGCAGCTGACGGCTGCACTTGACTCTTCCCACCAAGAGCCAGGCAACGTCTCTCCAAAACAGAGACAGAGGAAACAAAGAAGAGCACTTGCCTGGGCTCAAGCTCCACCACCATCCAGGACTCGCGACGATGTCTTGGGCCTGGCCCTCTGGAGGTCCAGCTTCAACTCTTCTGTGGTGGCCCCTGCAGCAGGCATGATGGTAGGTGCAGTCCCGGGTCCCCCAAGCAAAGCGACCCACACAGGTGGCTCGTCCAGCATGGATACAGGAGGTCGGTTCCCTGCTGGCACTGGATCCTGCTCTGCTGAGGCCAGAGGGTGCTCCAACGTAGGCACAGGCTTCAGCTCGGTCACAGCGCTCTCCCTCCGTCCAGACCATGGCTGCAGGGATGGAACCAGGTCCTCCAGGGCCACAGGCTCCTCCATCGTCTGACGGCTCAGTCTTGGGGCCAGCAGACACTCAAGGGGAAAAGAAGGAGACACGGAGAGAGCAGGTGAACAGTCTATAGCTGCAGCAGATGGTGAGGACTCAGAGGACTGCATAGTCTGAGCCTCACCACCGGGAATCAGGCAAGATAATTTATGCTTAATTGAAGGAGAGTGAAAAACCACTTGCCTGAACTCCCGGGGTGTGATGTCTTCTGCTGCAGCTGGTTGGGAATCAGCCCTCTCCGTGACTTCAGCAGTAGTGGGCCCCTGAGAGGAGCATGGAGGAGCCGCCTCTGCAGACACGGCGATGGGAAGAGCCAGGGGAGAAGCTGCCGGACCCTCAACAGCAGGACCACACATCAAGGAGATGGGAGCTGCAGCAGCCAAAGAGAAGGAGGAGGCTGACGGGACAGCCAGTGAGGGAGGTGCTGTGGGGATTGTCTAACTCGACACGAGGGCAACTGCTGCCTGAGAGGTGGAGGCGTTCCTCTGGCGGGATCTCCCTGGGCGACGGCGAGAAGTGGGAGGTGGAGACGTCGGCTCATGGCGAGGTGGGAGAGAACCCGGAATCAGGGGACACAGTCATTGGCTCAAACTCCAAGCCCCCCGGTGAGATCTCCTCCAGCTCCTGGGCGAACTCTGGGAGGAACCATTGCTTATATTCTAGTAGGAGCTCTGTTTCCGCAAATTGGACCTGCTTGTGCTCCTCCAGCTCCTTGGCAGATGGTGTGGGCCACTGTTCAGGAGAAGAAGGCGGGGATGCTGTGTCGGGGCCAGACGGAATCCCTCTGGGGCCTCCGGGGGTCGTCTGGTGGCTGGGTGAAGGCTCAGGTTCCGGAAGGATAGAGCAAGTCTTTTGCCCCCAGGTGCGCTTCTTCTTGAACTCCGGTGGCGCTGAAGGGGAGTTCCCTACCTGCCCACAGAGTTTAAGATGGGCATCGACCACAGAGGCAAGGAAAACTGTGAGGCCCGGGTAGCTCCGGAGACTGGGTTGGGTCTCGATCACCCGAGCTGTGCCATAAACAAACCTCCAAGCCTCCTCGGGAGAGCGGGAGGCTCCAGCCCCCAAGGCAAAACTAGCTATGAGCGTTGCCACTACACACTCCTCCTTGCTCAGTCCCAGAATTGAAAAATCCAGGGTAGCAGACATGGCAAAACCCCAGGTAAAAAACAAAAACTCGGGGGAGGTAGGAAAAGGGCAAACCCATGCTGCCGCTGGTGTGTTTAATTGCCTGGGTCTCCTTTTGGCCACATCCACTGCCAAACCACAGGTGAATGGAAAAAAAAGAACCACAAACTGCAGCAGCTGGGTCTCTGACTGGCTGGAGTCTTCTGTCATGAACTGCCTGAACAGAAGGGAGGAGAGACGTGGGCACTGAGCTGCAGTTTGTGGCATTTATTAGAAAAACACAAAAGTCCAAACTGTGCACAACCAAAAATACAAACAGAGCACAAAGCAAAAACTTACGAACAAAGTCAGCAATAGAGAAAACAGAATTTGCGAAGATGATAAATGTTTGAACGGGGAAAGGGTTCAGACGCAGACAGCACTACAGACTCCAGCAATACAGGAACGAAATGACCGCCCTTAAATAGGGCCAGAAACAAATAAACACAAATGGTAACAGGTGTGAATCACATGAGCAGGCTGGAGGAGAGGGTGATGACAATTAGCTGTGAGTCAAGAGGAGAGGAGACGGGGCTAACAGCTTGACAGGGGCACTGCCCACAGCCAGGGAAAAATCTGGAAGTGCCTCTGACAGCTGCAACCCCGGAGAGAGAAAGAAAGGGAAGAAAACTGGAAAGAAACGAATACAATGTGAAAACAAATAAAGACAAGTAAACCCAAATATGTAAATAACAAAACTTCAATGAACGTAAGCAGGAAAATAAGTAATGCTAAGAAACAAAACAGAATATGTGAAAACCAACCGAGGATAACATAACAGGGATAGAACTAAAAAAAAAACAACACTATACAAGTATGGAAAGAAAGGCAAAGAGACAGAGCATGGCGGAATCCCCCGTGCTCATATCGTGACACTCTTAGCTCAAGTTCACAGTTCGCACAGCTGTCAATATTTTGTACTAATTATCCTTGCTCCTGTTACCACACCTGTTAATCATATGTTGATTGAACATATGCTTGACACAAACGGTCTTCTTGTTCAAGTTCATTTAGAATGATTATAATACAAAAGGCACTTTTAATACACAGAAATAAATTACACACATATATGCATTTTCAGTATCACTGTCTTTGATACATAAACAACAATAACAAACACCAAGTAATATAGCTATAATAAAACTAATAACTAGAGTACACCGTTTTTTGCCTGTAGGAGGGTGAACCTTAACGGTTATAACGGTGTACTAAGCACTGACAGGGTTAACTGATGTGTAGAGAGTATGGTGAGAGTGTGTGGCCCTTAGGGCTTGCCGTACCCGCACTGGATGTGACGTCAGGCAGGCTACGGCCAGACTGTATACAGTTGTGTGTCCTCTAATAAAGTCCAGTTCACTGCATGGCATAACGCTGACTCCGACCATCATTTACAGACATAACATTTTGGCGATGAGGAGAAACTATGGGGGTGTATGGGCTACCTCCACCATTATTACCATTTCTGGAATACCTGGGAGAACCAGCGATCCTGTAGCCGAACTGGCTGGCCATGTTAGAGGGTTACATCACGGCGCTGGGCTTAATTAGTCTCAACGGAGTACGAAGACGAGCACTTCTGGCTCACCATCTTGGCGAAGAAGGTCAGAAGATTCTCTGTATGTTGGGAGAAATGGAGTCTTATGCGGATGCTATCCGGAGGCTGGCTGAATATTTTGCCGAACATACGAGGACCACGAAACTGCGGGTAATAGAGCTGTTGGTGCCAAAAGAAGCTAAGCTAGCTAGCTCGAGGAAGCTAGCATCTCAGTCAGTGTCTATGGGGAAGTTAGCCATGAAGCTAGGTGCATGCCAAAACCAAGCTACCAGCTACCAGCTAGATTTCGAGGTGGAACCGGGGCCACGAGTGGAGGAGCCCCCGGCCACCAAAGACTGCAAGCCAGCTGAGGAGCTCAGCATGTTGGAGTTGGAGCAGCGACAGCCGGGCGCAGAGGCAGCGCAGCGGAGTATCTTGGACGACGGTGCTGGGCGCAGCGATGAGGCGCTTGGGTCAACGAGTGACACCGACGAGGATGGTGCTGAAAGTCTCGGGAAGCAGCAGCGACAGCCGGACACAGAGACGGCACAGCGGAGCACCTCGTATGACAGAGAGGAGGTGCCGAGTGCCACAGAGGTCGGGCAGGACATCAGCGCCGGGGCTCAGAGCACCTTGGACGAGGGTGCTGGCCATTATGGCAAGGTGCCTTGGTCAACAAGCGGCGCCGATGAGTGCTTGTTAGTTTTCCCCGGAGTTCGGCCCCAGGGGGCCAGAGTGTTTGGGGGTCCAGCGACGGCAGCTGCAGCCGTGTTGAAGGCAGTCGGGAGCGGGCCGACAGGCACGGAGGGACGGCGTGCCGGGCAGCAGCACTGTGGGTCAGCATTGTAGCCGTGGAGGTCGGCTTCAATCCGGGAGTCAGGCGGCAGCTAGGGGCGTGCATGCCGTGGGGATGCCCAGGGCCTCCGAGCTGGTTTTACCTTTGGCTGCCCGTGGACATTGGAGTAACATAATTGACGTTACTGTAAATATGTTCATATGGTGCATGTGAATGAATGTGTGTTATTTGAGGATTATTTTGTGTATTTAATATGAAAAAAACCCCACTGATTTTAGTTGTTTTGAGTGAATGTGTTAGGCTATTCTGGTTCACCGTTTCCCTACTATTTCCCTTAGTGCATGATTCAGGTCCTAAATTGGGGTGGGTCTGAATAGTGTGTGTGTGTGTGTGTGTGTGTGTGTGTGTGTGTGTGTTTTGCACTTTTTGTAAGGGGGAGGGGAATGATGTGTAGAGAGTATGGTGAGAGTGTGTGGCCCTTAGGACTTGCCGTACCCACTCTGGGTGTGACGTTAGGCAGGCTACGGCCAGACTGTATATAGTTGTGTGTCCTCTAATAAAGTCCAGTTCGCTGCATGGCATAACTCTGACTCCGACAATCATTTACAGACATAACATTAACTTCACGTTTCAGCTTCAATGGTTTACTAGCTGAACGAAAATATGCAACTTAAAGTTAGTAATAATTTACTATTGTGAAGAGCGTAATTACCAGCTGTTACATGCCACACCAAGACCCTGGTTTACTGGTTACCAAGAAGATCAGATAGCTGTTAATGGTTTCTGACTGCCCAGCAGATTAGCTCCAACTCACGGTTGTAACCATTTAAAGCCAATTGAAAGGGTTAACAGTAAATAACGGTCATCACAAAAGACAAACTTCTGTCAGCACAATAATACAAAGCATCTTAACAAACACTTTTCACATTTCAAGTACATAAACACTTATTTCATACCTGAAAATGGGGATCGATAAATAAATAAATGCGCGACACAACCGGTCTTCTTTTCCAAGTTCATTTAGAATGAAGCGCCTGTCATATCCGGCTCTAGGGAGCCGGGCAATCAGAGCCAGGGGCAAGCCAGTGAGTCGAGATGTTTTATTCTGGGTAAGGGATAAGGGATGAGGAGAGCACAGACACTCATACAGACGTACATTCTCAGGCTGCACAGCGCAGGGGTAGGTAGCTCGTGCCGGACGTGGGGGTAACAAGACGTGCATACTCACAGCGGGATACAAACACCGGAATGCTGCAAGGGGAGTTGAGGCTGACACCAGACGAAGGGGCTTCAGCCTAGCAGTGCTTATGTCGCAGCCCCGAATGATCGAAGCTGCTCCTCTTTATACTCATTAACAGCGCCCCAGCTGATGAGGATTAATTGGCCCCAGCCGTCCCGTGACACTGACAGCTGGGAACCAGCTGAGGCACTGCCCAATGAGAGGCAGGGATAAAAGGAGCATGGGCTGAGCGCCGAGCCGGCGTCTCACCCCATGGTGACAGCGCCATGCGAGAGCTCCCCTTTAGCTCTATGTTGCAGACATGACTAATCAATCACAGCATAATCACTCCACAACCTTAGCAGGTAGATCACAGATTAAATCAAAAGGTAATTAATATATATATATTTTTAAATGAAAGTTTTATTTAACCCCTTGTATTAACACACTGTTTAAACTGACTATAATTACATGTTAACAAGTGATTAATGAAATCAGTCTATCATATTACCGCACCTGTTAATCATATGTTTAATTCTTCTTTGTCCTATTTAAGGGACGCCGCACCGCAGTTTGGGGCGATGTCCTTCTTACTGTTACCTGGCATGAGTCCCACACTTCATTCACTCTGCATCCTTTTTTTCCCCTTTGTCCTGTCAGGCAGCTAGGTGTGCAGAACAGAAATCTGCTACCCTTATTGTGCCAAAACAGGTTTACTTTGCCAAAAGGAGCTTTATACAGTACTCTATGTACTGAATATTGTTGTAAATTCCTCCTGTAATAACTTTTTTTTTTCCACAATATCTTTATTGAACCTTTTTTTTTAACAAACATGATACAAACAATCAAACACTAACACTAAAGTACTACAAAAAAAAAAAAAAAGATGCACTAAAAACACCAACAACCACCAGCAAAATCAAATCTTCAACAATGCTCCTCTGTTTAGTCTAGACAATCCAATACATAAGTATACATATTATGTTCACCAGTTTGGAATTTACAAGGTCCACACACATCATTCACCTTCTTCTTCAAAAGTTATGTTTAAATTTTTTACATAATCAATAAAAGGTCTCCATATATTCTCAGACACAATTTCCTTTGATTTCAGTATGTATGTTATTCTTTCTAATGGAAGGTTTGTTAACATCTGTCTTAACCACTGAGTCACATCTGGTCTATGAGTCTTTTTCCATAATAGTGCAATACATTTTTTGGCATTAAGCAAACTGAGGTCTATGAATGTTCTTTCACTTTTATTAAAATTATGCTTTTCTGGGTACAGACCCAACAAAAACAATTTAGGATTCAATATGATTTGTTTTGAGATTATTTTTTCAATTGTTACCCTCACCTCTTCCCAAAACATTCTTATTAATCTACATTCCCATACACAATGAAATAGAGTTCCTTTACTTTCCATGCATTTTGTGCATGTATCTGGTATATTTTTGTTATATTTATTTAACTCCTCCGGTGTAACATACATCCGCATTAACCATTTGAAATGTATCAATTTAAGGCGTACATTTATTGATTTGGTTTGAGCTTCTGTACAAGCCAATTCCCATTGTTCCTCTGAAATTTCAGTTTGCAGATCTTCTTTCCAGTAGTTTAATCTTTTCAGTGAATTTTCACTTGAAGATAGTGTCAATGAGTTATAAAACTCTGAAATAATACCCTTTCTTTTACTATCTTTCATCATCATTTTTTCCAAGGATGAATAAATAGGTCGAGTGAGAGCTTTATTTTGATTTGATCGAATAAAGTTTCTAAGTTGAAGATATTTAAAAAAATGTGTTCTATTGAGATTAAATTTGATCCTCAGCTCTTCAAAAGACATTATGTTATCTGCACATGGCAAATATAAATCCTGAATCTTTTGTATCCCTTTTAAATTCCATACTTTAAATACAGCGTCCGCTCTCCCTGGTTTAAAATATTGATTACCCCATATTGGACTAAATTGTGACAATAACTGTGGTTCTTTTAAATAGTTTTTAGCTTCACACCATATTTTGATCATATGCTTTACAAATGGATTTTTAACTTGTTTTTGTAATTTTTTTGCCGAATCTGAGTATATGAATATGGGAAGAGGTAAAGGTAAATTGTATGATTCCATTTCAGTCCAGTGAGGGAGATCATTTGATGAAAAATAATATGTCATAGACCTCAGTTGTGCCGACCAATAATACAACATAAAATTTGGACATTTCAGACCTCCACGATCAAATGGTAAATATAATAAAGACAGACGTAATCTAGCCCTCCTGTTGTTCCATATAAATTCCACTAACTTTTTTTTTATTCTTGAGAATAAATCTAAAGGTGGTGATAAGGGAATGTATTGAAATAAAGTATTTTAGGTAAAATATTACTTTTAAGTATATTGATTCTCCCGATCATCGACATTGGTAGTGATATCCATCTCTGAGTTAACTCATTGATATCTGACATTAAGGCTTCATAGTTGACACTGGTGACTGATTCTAGCTTAGGCACAATTTGGATTCCTAAATATTTAAACTGATTTACAACTTTGAATTGATTTACCTCAGGGGCTGGGTAATTTCTCTGGGTCTCATTTAGCATTAATATTGAAGATTTAGTTTTATTTATTTTATATCCTGATATTTCCCCAAAATTCTTTATTAAATTCAACAAGGTTGGAATTGATTTTTTTAGATTCGACATAAACAAAATTATGTCATCGGCGTACAGGGAGATTTTATGTTCTGTTGGTCCAACTTTAATTCCATATATTTGTGAATGTAAACGTATCGCTATCGCTAAAGGTTCAATTGCCATAGTAAACAGTAAAGGTGAAAGTGGACAGCCTTGTTGACATCCTCTATTGATTTTTATTGGTTTTGAAATATTGTTATTTGTTAGGATTTCTGCTGTAGCATTATTGTATATTATTTGAACCCATTTTATGAAATTATTTCCAAGTCCAAACCTTTGTAGGACTTCAAAAAGAAAGGGCCATTCAACTCTATCCAAGGCCTTTTCGGCGTCCAGTGATAGGAGAGCTGTATCCGGTGCTTCTTTATTAAAATAAATAATATTAAATAATCTTCTTACATTATGGAAGCCTTGTCTTCCCTTTATAAAGCCATTCTGATCTCGATTAATAATATTTGGTAAAATTTCTTGTATTCGTCTTGCTAAAATTTTACAGATTATCTTAAGGTCGGCGTTTAATAGGCTTATTGGTCTCATATTTTCACATTTATTAGAGGGCTTACCTGGTTTTGGCAGCAGTATAATTAAGGCATTATTTATGTATGATGGTAAATTATTATTTTGAAATGCTTCTAAAACCATTTCCAAAAAAGGTTTTATTAATTTATTCTTAAATTTTTTATAAAGGTCAACTGGAAGACCATCTGGTCCTGCACTTTTTCCTGATTTCATATTATCAATGGCTAGCCCAACTTCTTCTTGACTAATTTTAGACTCCAATATCTCCCTGTTTTCATTTGGAATACACGGTATAGATAGTTCGTTCAAAAACCCATTTAGTTTTGTTAAATCAAATTCATTTTTAGTATCATATAATTTTTCATAGTAATCTCTAAAGGCTCTGTTAATTTCTAAAGGATCTATAACTACCTGTCCGTTACTTATAATACTAGTAATTGGTGTTTTAATTTCTAATGGTTTAATCTGCCATGCCACCTGTAATAACTTTTAATACTTTATTTAATTTTTTTTTTAGCCCATGAAGGCTCGACAGGATGGGGAATGGGGAAAGGAAGTGTGGGGAAGGGGTAAGAAAAGGGAGAGGGACAGACAAAAAAGACAAACAAATCAACAACTAAAACAAACAGAAGACAGACTTCTTCTTCCACCAAAGAGGTCTCAACACGAGTCTGGTATCCGCACATGTTAAAGGGGAGACATTTGTGCATGTGCATGTATATGAGAGCACGTGCAAAATAAGTGTGAGTGGTTTTTCAGGAAACATATGAAGAGGACGGCCGGTCGCAGCACCACCACCCCCGCCCCCACAAACCCCTGAGCAGGCAAGGCAGCGCCACCAACCCCCACAGGGCATAGATGTCCGAGGTCAGCAAGCCCCAAGAAAGCCAGGCATCCACCCCTGGAGGGAAGGCTGAGGGAGGCCAGGCCGCCAGGCGGCCAGCGCAGCGGGCCCACACCCCCGGGCCTGCCAACCCCCACCCCCCCAGTGGGGCCAATGCCAGCGCCCGGGCCCCAGGTGCTGGGAGGCCAGTGTTCCCACCATCCGGGCTGGAGACCAGCCCGCGCCCCCGGTGCGAGTCCCCCCAGGCACCCCCCAGTGGGCCCGCCCCCCCAGTGCCACCGCCGCACAGCCTGGGGACCCCATGCCCAGTGAAGCCCCCTCCCCCCGTCTAGGGGAGCCCATGTAGCCGAGAGGCACTACCCCCTCAATCCAGCACCAACCGAATAACAGACACACCCATTCCCACACCTTCACACCCTCGTGGTCTCATACATACCCACATGCACTCACTCACTCTCGCTCACCCACTCCCTCACACAGTCCCACACTCACACTCCCAGACCCATCCATTCTCTCTCACTATTGTACCCGCTCAATCTCACCCCCTCTGACCCTGAGGGTGAGAGGGGGCGAGACCCTCATTCATTCTAATTACTTAGGGTGACTGTTACATCTGAAAACAGTAGTAAAATGGGGGCCGGGGATTGACCGGAGAATAGAGGGTGGTTGGTGATCTACCCTTTAGAGAGTGACGTCAGCCTGGCTATAAAGGCCACGGCCAGAAGGGGCACGTCCTCTTTCGCCGTTGACATCTGGACACAGAGCGCCATAACCTGCCGTTTGGTCTGAGAATGTGTTAATAAACGTGGTAAACTACCTTCTGCCCTCCTTATTTCATTGGTAATTATGGACACAACATTTGGCGACAAGGATAACACGGTTATGGAGAGTGCTGCAATCAGTTTTCAGCCGTTTCTGGAGACTCCAGGCGAGCCTCCCGTGCCTTGGCCTAGGTGGTTCACTGCATTCAGCAACTACCTGATGGCCCTCAACCTCGGTGAGTTGGAGAAAGTGCGGGCAAAAGCTATTTTGGTCCATAATTTGGGCTTGGGAGGGCAGAGAATCCTGGAGACTTTGGGGGGTGCAGATACTTTTGAGGAGATTGTGGAGCTAATAGCGCGATATTTTCACGTGCTGGATAGTGTCATCATCCAGCGTATCCGGTTTCAACAGCACCACCAGTGGACGGGAGAGTCAGTGAGAAGGTTTGTGGAGGACCTTCGACAGCTGGCGGTGGAATGCAAATTCGGTGCTCTGCAGGATGAAATGATTTGGGACCAGCTGGCAGAGCACGTACGCTGTCAGGCTACCCAAGCACGTCTCCTGACCTATTCTGGTGAATTGGATCTGACCATTGCCATTGCTATTACCCAACAGTTAGAGGCAACTGAAAATGTAGCGAGGGAACAGGATAGTGATTTCCCCATTTCGCGAATTGAGCCTCGGTTCAAGGCGTTGACAGCAGGCCCTGATAACAGGATTGAAGACGATGTTGAGGAGGAAGGGGAGTACATCTCCATCATCAGAATAAGGTCTGCCCCGGGAACAGCGAAATGCTACGGCTGTGGGTC
This sequence comes from Pholidichthys leucotaenia, assembly GCA_020510985.1. Taxonomy (NCBI): domain Eukaryota; kingdom Metazoa; phylum Chordata; class Actinopteri; order Cichliformes; family Pholidichthyidae; genus Pholidichthys; species Pholidichthys leucotaenia. The sequence goes on along the minus strand of CM035840.1, from coordinate 138,190,224 downwards.
CATTAATCATAGATACAGATCCAGAGAGTGTCCGGCAAAGGGGAAGCGCTGTGGGAAATGCGACCTGTTGCACCACTTCACGCGGTCCTGTGTACATTTTGAGAAAGAGCAACATCAGAAGGGAGGGGACTCCTCCGCAAAAGCTGCCACTGTGGTCCACGTGGTAGCACCAGAGACGGGTGGCCGGATTTACTGCACAATATCGTTGGACGGAGTTGATGTATCAATGCTGGTGGATATGGGAGTGGTGGCATCCGTGTTGAACCTGTCTACGGTGAAGAGTTTGTTTCCCTGGCACCTCATCTATAGAACTGATGCCCCGTTCTACAGCTAAGGAAAAAAACAAAAGAGGGAATCTTGTAACTGATTGTCTGTGTTGGTTAACAGGCCCTGAGGTAAAGCCTGTTTTTATAAGTGGTAAAGGTGAATAGGTGCTCTGAGGCGTGTCCTGGGGCGTGTTAGCGAGTGAGTGGTATTGATGATACTGGGAGCCCCAACACTGTATTTTAGTTTATGTGCCCAGTGTGGGGTGGGAGTGTTGGGGTGGGGGTCCCCAGTAGGGTTTGTTGTGTGAAAATCTGTCTACGGTTAAGTTTTATTGTATTTTATCTATTCTGGGGTTAATTTGGTTTTAGAAACACGGCTCATTTTATTTTACTGACTATTAGGTGGAGGCGGTAGAATAATCCGCCCAGCCGTGTAGGGGGCGCTGGCAGTCTACCCAGTCCCCCAGCCTTGGTTGTGTGAATGAATAGATTATTTATTTATTTTTGTACATACTCTTTTCCTCTGTTAGAGTGTGTGTCGGGATGCAAATTTGGGTGGGTCAATTGTCTGCCTGATTTTTTTTGAAGGGGAGGAAAATGTTAAATCCAAAAACAGTAGTAATATGGGGGCTGGGGATTGACCGGGGAATAGAGGGTGGTTGGCGATCTACCCTTTAGGGGGTGACGTCAGCCTGACTATAAAGGCCACGGCCGGAAGGGGCATGTCCTCTTTTGCCGTTGGCGCCTGGATATAGAGCACCGTAACCTGCTGTTTGGTCTGAGAGTGTGTTATTAATAAATGAGGTAAACTGCCTTCCGCCCTCCTCATTTCATTGGTAATTATGGACACAACAGTGACCACGATGCAGATGCAGCAAATTCATTCTGTATCCTGATGTGAGCTCCACATCTTCTTTGGCGTTTCCACACGCCTGAGACTTCCGTGCTATTTCCTACCTGTTCCGGTTTACCTGTAAGTTTTGTTCGTGCTTTGTTGGACTTTTGTGTTTTAATTAAATATTTTGCAACTCACAGTTCAGCATTTGGGTCTCCATTTCTGCCCAGCCTGGGCAATTCATGACACACAGGCAGGGGTGACCATGATTCCATTTGGCACAGTCTGAACACGCTTGGTTACAGCCTGAGAAAAAAGGTGTGTAATATATTCATTTCTTGTCCTATTGTTACCAAATTTTTACCTGAACTTCATAACACTTGGTTCTACATTCCTATTGTGTTTTCCAGCCAGTATCTAACAGCTGTATGTTATTTTCAGGCATTTGTGTCTAAAAAAATTATTATTATTTTGGGTATGTTTTTTCAGGTGCTTCGAAGGGAAATTGGCCTGAACGCTAAGAGGTTTTAAGACAAATTTACATTAGTTGGCTGATCTCTGAGCTAGCAAGAGTGAAGTACAAGGTAAGGTGGAGTTAAATGTGGCCTTAGCAATTTAAAGAGACATGCACTGAAACCAGTTGTTTTCAGAAAGACTGCAAAAGATGATTGAGAATTATGCTACAATGATTAAATAAAGAATATTTGACCAAAATATATGAAACATTTCATTAAAACAGGTGAGTCGTTAAAATATGGAAAAAGTGCGGTCAGTGATGTGGTGTTCTGAAACCACAGGTTTGGTCACGGTCGGCGTGATGACGCGGCTGCTTGGTGACATCATTACGCCGAACATATAAATGTAAGGGACGGCCGTTTTACTGTCTTAGTTTGGCGCTTGACCTCCCAACAGACAACACTCTGTACCACCATTAAGGTTTTATGTAATCAAGTTCGTGTTCCCAGCAAGACGCTCTCTATCGGTTTCTTACAACATTCCCAGACATAACAAATGGTGACGAGGATAACCCACACAAAACTGCAGAAAAACTCGACGCGCTTCCTGAAGATGGACCCGCATCATGTAGAGTGCCTATTTTTCCCACCACCGTTCCTCATGACCCCGGGTGAGCCACCCATCCCATGGCCATGTTGGATTGCGATGTTTCAGTTGGCTAAGGGCCTGGCTAACGCTAGCAAGCGTCGTCCATGGGCTTTAATGGATTTTTGCCTTGGCCTTGAGGGACGGCGTGTGTTGGAAGCACTGGGTCCTGCAGAGACTTTCAGTGAATGTGCTGCCTTGATGGCTGAGCATTTCACTGCCCCACAGGATGTGATGGCCCAGAGGTTTGTGTTCTACCAGCGCTGACAGCAAGAGGACGAGTCGCTCATACAGTACGTAGACACTCTTCACTGATTGGCTAGCACGTGTGAGTTCAGACATGCGGAGGACAGATTGACACAGTCACAGCTGAAGTGGTACACTGAGAGTTCAGTGATGCGGGCCGTGCTGGAGTCGGGGCTGGACAATCAGACGATGGCAGGCATGGGGGGAGAGCTGCAGAAGATGCTGTTGGAGATGATGCATTTCCTATCGGAGATGGAGGCGATGGAATTGGCGTTCCAGCTTGAGATGACGGCCCAGGTAGCATTGTGGCTGGCAGGACCCGCCCGCACTCCCCTCAGTTAGCTCCACTGGTACGGATGGTTGCCTGGGTTGCTGAGCACACCAACTCCACACCATTTTGGGAGGGCCCTGAGGTAGACACCGCGGGACAGCATGGCCCCACAGAGCAACAACCCAGCGACAAACTCAGCTTGGGAGACGATGACTCGAGTCTGCTGCACGCAGACGTGGACACAGCCACTCCCTGCCTCGCACCGCATGCTAAACAGAACCCAGCAGAACCGGAGCAGCCACAAGAGCCCCAGTCTGCAGCCATGCAGGACCAGGAGCACGGTTCCCGCACAGCACAAGTGTTCACAAGTCGCAGCCTCATCACAGGAGGGAGAGTGTGATTTTGCAGATGTGGGTGCAGCTGAAGACCACAGCACAGAGAGAGAACACAGCACACAGACCAAACACAGCATGGAGAGGGAGCAGAGACCGGACTCGCCTCAGATCCTCACCCACATAAACCTCAGGCAGCCGCTGCAGAGCAGCAGGAGAGGGAGCCCTCGTAAATCAGGACCCCCGGCAGGACCCCCGACAACCAAGCGCGGACTCTGTCAACGGTGATAGCAACACATCACCATGACCAGACTTCCCAGGAGAGGGGGAGAAGAGGCCGGACTCCTTCCGATTCCACGCCCGGTATCAGCCTTCAGGAGCCACCCCTGAGCTGCAGGATGAAGGGTCTGCAATTCAACAAAACACAGCAGAGCCACCGGACTGCTTTTGAATCCACGCCCAGCATCAGCCTCCAGGAGCTGCCGCTGAGCTGTAGGGTGAAGAGTCCGTGACCCAACAGGACATAGCAGTATCACCACAACCTGGTGGATGCCCCGCAGCAGATGGGAGAGCCACACCATCACAACCACGACGCCGAGTGCAGCCGAACAGAGCGCCACTCGCAGTGATGGACTGGGTTCGGATCCGCAGATCTGAATGCCCAGACCCGCAGTTGGCCTCAACATTGCCACCACGACTGACACCCATGAAGATTGGCACACAGCTGAGACCAGCTGCCGTCCAGATGGCTGATGGTTTGAGATGGCGTTGGAGCCAACCCAGCTGGTGTGGCATCCTGGCTGGGACATTGCTGACGAGTGAGCCATGGCTCCTGCGGGATGGTGCCCAGGTCTGCTGCAGCCGGCACCTCCAGGGGTGCATCTACCACGGGCTCGTCTCAAGGCCCCTTGAACTGAACTGCCTTCCTCAATATAAAAAAAGAGAGACTGTGTGTAGCTAGGGGCGTGGCTGCCAACAGAAGTGGCATAATAAACCACTCAGCCGCACTGGGCCACATGGTAGTCCACTCGCTGGCTCTAGCTAATTCTGTGTTTTACAATTACCAAATCAGGGAGGGTAAATTGATAGCGTTTTTCTGCTTTTCCAAGGGGGGGGGATTAATGTGGTGTTCTGAAACCACAGGTTTGGTCAGTGTCAGCGTGATGACATCACCAAGCAGCCGCATCATCATGCCGAACATAAATGTAAGGGACGGCCATGTTACAGTCTCTCTTTGGCGCTCGACCTGCCAACAGACAACACTGTACCACCATTAAAGATTTATGTAATAAAGTTTGTATTCTCAGCGAGACGCTCTCTGTCGGTTCCTTATAACATTCTCAGACATAACAAGTGACCCCTTTGATAAATTTGGTGTGTAATAAAGCTCATGCTTACTTATCCAGATTTTCTGTTAAACATGATTGTGTGTATACCATTACATGCAATAAAGGGTGGGTAATTAATTTATAAAAACCTGCAGAGCTCCAAACTTAGGTTGTCTTTGGAAATCTGTGTTATGGGGGGTTTTAGTGTGAAGTGTGGTGTGATGACGCTGCCTTCAGGTTGCGTCATCACACCGCCATATAATAGGAGCGTCCGCCTTTTGGGGCTGGTCTGGCCCGGATGGCTCCGCCAAGTGCTACATAATATGTGGTGCATATAGTTATCAATAAAGCTCAGTTCAAGTGCAACCTCTTCGTCCGTCTCCTCAATGCCAGGTTTTGTGGACATAACATGTGGCGACTGAGGATTAACTCATGGAGGCATGTGGGACACCACTACGGCCATTTCTTGAGTACCCAAGGGAACCAGCAGCCATGTGGCCTCATTGGCTGGCCGCGTTTGAGACGTATATTGGAGCATTGGGACTGGGTAAACTCGATGGAGTAAGGAAGCGAGCACTTCTGGTTTGCAAACTCGGCGTAGAAGGTCAGAGAATTTTCCACACGTTAGGGGAGATGGAGTCATATGCAGATGCTGTCGAACTGCTTGCTAGCCATTTTGCTGAACACACACGTAGCACGAAGATGTGGTTTGAGATGCTATTGGCACCAAAAGGAACAACGCTAGCTAGCTCAGAGGAGCTAACGTCCCAGCTAGTAGCAACAGAGAAATTAGCCACGGAGCTAAATGGGCACCAAACACAGAAGCTAGATGCTACAGGCTACAAGCTAGCTAACATGGTGGAATCGGAGCTTCAGGAGAGGGAGCCTGTGCCCATCGAGAATGACAAGCCAGCTGAAGAGCACAGCACAGCGAGTGAGTGCAGCGAACAGGGAGAATTCTGAGCTGAGAGTGACCGCAGCACTGTGAGCGAGCATGGCACAGAGAGTGAACATGGCACAGAGGGAGAGCAGCAATCAGACTTGGCCCCATTGTCCCCGCAGCCAGAGTCGGAGCCGCAGGAGGAGGTGTGCAAGCATGCTGACAGCCTTGAAGCACAGCGGCGGCAGCTGGGCACAGAGACCATGCATGGTGCGGACAGTTTAGCACTTCAGACGACAAACAGGAGGAACTGGACTGCTCTCGTGCCCTCGCCCAACAAGCAACGGCAGTTACGACTGAGCGGATGGGTGAAGAGTCTGCTTTAATGACCAACACCAAAGCACACACTTCATGCTCTCAGGAGGAGAGCAGCTCAGTGGAGGAGCCAGACGGCTTTGGTGCCCATGCTTGGCCGGCTGTAGTGGGAACAACCGAGCTGGTGGGTGAAAGGTCTGTTTCAACAAGCGCCACTGGAGAGGTACCGGACTGCTTCTGTACCTGGGACAAGCCACAGTCGACAACAGAGACAGCGGGTGAGGGGTCCGCAGTGAACATGGTGACAACAGAACCGTTGCAGCATGGTGGAGATCCCAAGCGTAACGAGCACATAGAGCCACCGGGAGTGCAACAACAGTGCATGAAAACAAGTAAGGCACCGCTTCATGTTATGGACTGGATTTGGGTTCACATCGGTGGGAGACCGGGACGACGAATGACCGGGCCGCAGCTAGCGAAACAACGGGCACCGCTGAGGATCGTGGCGAACTGGAAACAGCGTGCTTTCGGCTGATGGATGATTCGATTCGGCACGTGAACAGACTACGGTGTGGCTGAGTGGCAGCTCCAGGCAGCGGGGCTCCATGGGAGTCGGCTGCTGCAGTGTGGGACCCGGGCTCCAGTGTCATGAAGACTGACCACAGGGGGCCTACAGCTCCTGGGAGGCAGCCACCACGAGCGCGTTTCAAAGCCCCAGGGGCAGGGGTGCTGCCTCAAGCCTACTTCATAGCTCCTGGGAGGAGGCCACCACGGGGTCACCTTAAAAGCCCTCAGACTGAACTGTTTTCCCCAAACTTACTATGGGAGACAGTAAAGAAGTGACAGAAGACTTTTTTAGGTTGGAGCACTGCTGGACTATTAAAAAAAATAGTGGCAGAATAAACCACTTTGCCTTGCGGGCCGTGTGGCAGTCTACCCACTGGTCCTAGTTTTATTTTTGATTGCTCAGTGTGCTTTATGGTTTTGTCTGCTTTTATTTTAGAGTGTTTCTTGGAGTTCTGTTTTGCCAAGTTTGGGAGGGTTTTATTAGGTGTGGTTTCTTGTTTTGTAAAGGGGGGGAGGATGTTTTGTGGGGTTTTAGTGTGAATTGCGGTGTGATGACGCTGCCTTCCGGCTGCGTCATCACACCGCCATATAATAGGAGCGTCCGCCTTTTGGGGCTGGTCTGGCCTGGATGGCTCCGCCAAGTGCTGCATAATATGTGGTGTACGTAGTTATCAATAAAGCTCAGTTCAAGTGCAACCTCTTCGTTCGTCTCCTCAATACCAGATTTTGTGGACATAATCTGTTCATGCTGAAGTTGTGGAATTACATTCAAATCCAAATGCTGCAAGTTGTGTAAACTCCAGACTTTTTAACCTGTTTTGTTCACAAAGGAACAGCCCACACCTGTCAATGGAACAACTTTTACAGTTTTTTTTCCTCCAATTTTGTCCCTTAGGAAAGTGTGAGGTTCAGCTGAAAGGCCACTAATCTCTACTAACAAAGTACCAAACTATGAGGGGGGCTGAAAAGTTCATAGGTTGAAAAGTTCACAGTGGTCAAATTTGACCAAATGTGGTTTATTTTTCAACTGCAGGGATCCAAGCACTGCAACACCGATGGAAGAAGTGTGTGGACCAAAGGGGAGACTATGGTGAAAATTAAAACACATTTGGTCAAGTTTGACCACTATGAACTTTTCAGCCCCCTCCCCCCCCGTACTTTAAACAAATTGATGGGGGAAAAGCATAGAACCGATGTGTTCGTATCTGTGAAGTAAATGTCAAGCTTCAATTCTTTAACAAGTCTGCTTGTTTAAAGATTAGGGTAAAAAAGACATATGTATGGTACACCAATTAACTGGTCCATTTTAGAAATAGCTCAGAGTTTATATGTGCATGTTCATAGAAGGGCAGGAGGACAATATTTTTATTTAAAGTCATCTTCAAGTCATTCTTTCTCATCAGGGAACAAAATGAAATTCACTATGGTGCTTTTTCCCCCTCAAAAAGAGTACAGTTATCCAAAAAGATGAATCCCTATAGATTTCCACAGTTTTATTTGGATATGGGCATCTGATTACCAATCACTGAGCTTTCAAAATAAATTGTGCACAACACTTTTAAATAAAGAATTTTCTTTTTTTTTTCTTTTTTATAGAATAACACCGTTGCCCTCCAGTTGAGGTAACAATTGCTTTTATGCCCTGGGCTACAGCAGTGCTCTTTAGCATTTTAATTCATGTGTCCAGGCTGAGGTAAAAGTCAAACTAGGGCTCCATCTGCTTTCTCTGCACCTTTGCAGGATGCTGCTGTGGCAAGAGGTCCACAAATAATCATTTTATCTCTTCTTGCCGGAGGGCACCGGTACATCACTCACAATCACGTTAACCACCACAGTCTTCAGCCAAAAGCGGTGCAGAATCACTTGATGTGGTTGTTGCTGCATGAAGTAAGAAACAGAGAGGACAAAACAGGACAGCAATGTATTGCTCTATTCCCCTTTTTGCCTGTGCATGTTTTTTTTTTCAGCAATCCAATCTAATTTGTAAGGACCTGCAGAGATTGGATTGAAATGATAACGTGACTTAATTTTTCACAGTTGACTTTTCAGTGGTCCAACCTTTATGTACAGCCCTGAGGTCAAAGCTTTAATTATGGTCTAAACATGACTACTGTGTCTCTAATTGGAGGCTGGAAGAAGGCGATCTCACCTCTCCTTATGTCTAACTTATTCATTTTCAGTGTAGAGTTTTACCCATCTGTCTATCTATCTATCTATCTATCTATCTATCTATCTATCTATCTATCTATCTATCTATCTATCTATCTATCTATCTATCTATCTATCTATCTATCTATCTATCTATCTACAGTGGGGTAAAAAAGTATTTAGTCAGCCACCAATTGTGCAAGTTCTCCCACTTAAAAGATGAGAGAGGTCTCCAATTTTCATCATAGATATACTTCAACTATGAGAGATAAAATGAGAAAAAAAATCCAGAAAATCACATTGAAGGATTTTTAATGAATTAATTAGTAAATTCCTCAGTAAAACAAGTATTTGGTCACCTACAAACAAGCAAGATTTCTGGCTCTCACAGACCTCTGTCCTCCACTCGTTACCTGTATTAATGGCACCTGTTTGAACTCGTTATCAGTATAAAAGATACCTGTCCACAACCTCAAACAGACTCCAAACTCCACTATGGCCAAGACCAAAGAGCTGTCAAAGGACACCAGAAACAAAATTGTAGACCTGCACCAGGCTGGGAAGACTGAATCTGCAATAGGTAAGCAGCTTGGTGTGAAGAAATCAACTGTGGGAGCAATTATTAGAAAATGGAAGACATACAAGACCACTGATAATCTCCCTCGATCTGGGGCTCCACGCAAGATCTCACCCCGTGGGGTCAAAATTATCACGAGAACGGTGAGCAAAAATCCCAGAACCACATGGGGGGACCTAGTGAATGACCTACAGAGAGCTGGGACCAAAGTAAAAAAGGCTATATCACAAACACACTACGCCGCCAGGGACTCAAATCCTGCAGTGCCAGACGCGTCCCCCTGCTTAAGCCAGTACATGTCCAGGCCCGTCTGAAGTTTGCTAGAGAGCATATGGATGATCCAGAAGAGGATTGGGAGAATGTCATATGGTCAGATGAAACCAAAATAGAACTTTTTGGTAAAAACTCAACTTGTCGTGTTTGGAGGAGAAAGAACACCATACCTACTGTGAAGCATGGGGGTGGAAACATCATACTTTGGGGCTGTTTTTCTGCAAAGGGACCAGGACGACTGATCCGTGTAAAGGAAAGAATGAATGGGGCCATGTATTGTGAGATTTTGAGTGAAAACCTCCTTCCACCAGCAAGGGCATTGAAGATGAAACGTGGCTGGGTCTTTCAGCATGACAATGATCCAAACATACTGCCCGGACAACGAAGGAGTGGCTTTGTAAGAAGCATTTCAAGGTCCTGGAGTGGCCTAGCCAGTCTCCAGATCTCAACCCCATAGAAAATCTTTGGAGGGAGTTGAAAGTCTGTGTTGCCCAGCGACAGCCCCAAAACACCACTGCTCTAGAGGAGATCTGCATGGAGGAATGGGCCAAAATACCAGCAACAGTGTGTGAAAACCTTGTGAAAACTTACAGAAAACGTTTGACCTCTGTCATTGCCAACAAAGGGTATATAACAAAGTATTGAGATGAACTTTTGTTATTGACCAAATACTTATTTTACCGAGGAATTTACTAATTAATTCATTAAAAATCCTTCAGTGTGATTTTCTGGATTTTTTTTTTTCTTATTTTGTCTCTCATAGCTGAGGTATACCTATGATGAAAATTGGAGACCTCTCTCATCTTTTAAGTGGGAGAACTTGCACAATTGGTGGCTGACTAAATACTTTTTTGCCCCACTCTATCTATCTATCTATCTATCTATCTATCTATCTACAGACGTGGACAAAATTGTTGGTACCCCTCTGTTAATGAAAGAAAAACCCACAATGGTCAAAGAAATAACTTGAATCCAACAAAAGTGGTAATAAATAAAAATTCTATGAAAATTAACCAATGAAAATCAGACAGTGTTTTTCAGTTGTGGTTCAACAGAATTATTTTAAAAAACAAACTCATGAAACAGACCTAGACAAAAATGATGGTACCCCTAGAAAAGATTGAAAATAATGTGACCATAGGGACATGTTCAACCAAGATGTGTCCTCTAATTAACATCACAGGTGTCTACAAACTTGTAATCAGTCAGTCGGCCTATTTAAAGGGTGACAAGTAGTCACTGTGCTGTTTGTTGACATGGTGTTTACCACACTAAACATGGACCAGAGGAAGCAAAGGAGAGAGTTGTCTCAGGAGATTAGAAAGAAAATTATAGACAAACATGTTAAAGGTAAAGGCTATAAGACCATCTCCAAGTAGTTTGATGTTCCTGTGACTACAGTTGCACATATTATTCAGAAATTTGAGATCCACGGGACTGTAGCCAACCTCCCTGGACGTGGCCGCAGGAGGAGACGGATGATATCAATGGTAACAAAAGAGCCCAGAACAACCTCTAAACACATTCATGGTGAACTCCAAGGTCAAGGTACATCAGTGTCAGATCGCACCATCTGTCGTTGTTTGAGCCAAAGTGGACTTCATGGGAGACGACCAAGAAGGACACCACTGTTGAAAACAAATCATAAAAAAGCCAGACTGGAATTTTTTTTTTTTTTTTTTTGTTACTTATTTGTACCCGTAGGTAGACTTGGTTTGCAGTCTGGTGACAAGCCACCGGCTGCTGGTTGCTGCGTGCGCGAGCGCCCTAAACCTACATGTTTTTGGTATGCGGGAGGAAACCGGAGAAATCCCGGAGTAAACCCGCGCAACACGGGGAGAACATGCAAACTCCACACAGCTCACTGTTGGTCGGGGGCTGGGATCGAGCCCACGATCTCATGATCCCCGCGATCCCCCGGCCGAGGGTAAAACTGTGCTGCCACAGTGCTAAACCACTGCGCCACCGTGCAGCCCACGGTGGCGCCACGGTGGCGCAACACGCCAAATTGCATGTTGACAAGCCACAAAGCTTCTGGGAGAATGTCCTATGGACAGACGAGACAAAACATGGAGGAGGTTCAGTTATGTTCTGGGGCTGCTTTGCTGCAGCTGGCACAGGGTGTCTTGAATCTGTGCAGGGTACAATGAAATCTCAAGACTATCAAGGTATTCTAGAGAGAAATGTGCTGCCCAGTGTCAGACAGCTTGGTCTCAGTCACAGGTCATGGGTCTTGCAACAGGATAATGACCCAAAACACACAGCTAAAAACACCCAAGAATGGCTAGAGCCAAACATTGGACTATTCTAAAGTGGCCTTCTATGAGCCCTGATCTAAATCCTATTGAACATCTGTGGAAGGAGCTGAAACATGCCGTCTGGAGAAGGCACCCTTCAAACCTGAGACAACTGGAGCAGTTTGCTCATGAGGAGTGGGCCAAAATACCTGCTGAGAGGTGCAGAAGTCCCATTGACAGTTACAGAAATCATTTAATTGCAGTGATTGCCTCAAAAGGTTGTGCAACAAAATATTAAGGGTACCATCATTTTTGTCCAGGCCTGTTTCATGAGTTTGTTTTTTAAAATAATTCTGTTGAACCACAATTCAAAAGCATTGTCTGATTTCCATTGGTTAATTTTCATAGAATTTTTATTTATTACCACTTTTGTCAGATTCAAGTTATTTCTGTGACTATTGTGGGTTTTTCTTTCATTAACAGAGGGGCACCAACAATTTTGTCCACGTCTGTATTTATCTATCTATCTATCTAGCATAATAATAATTTATATATGACTTCATATTATAAATTATTACTTGCAAATCATGGTAAATTGCAAAATTTCATTTACAGAGACTGTGCCAAACATTTTTGCAGAAAGCGTTTTCTCATCTACACAGAGGGGCGAGTTGGGATAATATTGTTAGATTCCTCACAATGAATGAGATCAGCCTGTTTGACGTCAGAAACCGCAAACAAATGACCCTATAAAAAGGGGACCCTGCGCACGGGTTAAAACTGCCTGCGCCGCATATGCAAGAAGGTCCGCAGATCAAGCGCCCAGCCACGTCTGTCCCTCTCAGAAACCCAGTCCAGACCAGCGAGCCTAACGATGCCGCTTTCCTCCAGCTCCACGTCTTCCACTAAGAGCATCCGCAGGGCAGCATCCGAGCTGGAGAGGTCTGACTCCATCACGGTAAGGCATTTTGTGCAACATCTGTCCACATAGATCACACAGTGATTTGGAAAACTATATAGACATAGAAAAATGAAGCAAAACTTTCCGTAGCGCATGGAGAAAGTTTGGCAGGATGTTCTTTACGCAGCGGTTTTGGGCGCGGAAAAATAAACAAACAACGTTAAAAAAAATATCAAAAACTGAAACAAATGTCTTCTAAATGTGTGCCAAAGCGCGTCGCTATTTACTCCTAGATACGTCATAGGGTTTACCTTTATTGCATTGCTACTCTTTTGCGCAATTGGGGACGCAAAGCGCGTCCGTCAGACAGCAAGAAAGACCACCAAAAAAGCACGAACAAGATCAGTTACGCATTCCAAGCTGTTGCACACATGTTAAATCTGAGCACGCACAACTTCTTTTAAAACAGTCTCAACGATTCGTGGGGAGGCGCCAAAGTTTGATCGACGACGCGCGCAAGGAGAGGGAAGCAGCGGCGGCGGCGGCGGAGGCGGCGGGGGCCGGGGAGCAGATCGTGTTCGAGGAGGAGGACGGAAAGGCGCTGCTCAACCTCTTCTTCACCCTGAGAGGATCCAAGACTCCTGCGCTGTCGCGGACGCTCAAGGTTTTCGAGGTAAATGGATCAGAGTGTAAAGTCTCATCATTGGTTAGTTGGGAAGTGATGAATTTGTCATTAATTTTCGGCCGAAAAGACTGGAATTCCTCCAACTTTTAAAACTGGCAACCTCTCACATCAGAGTTCAACCCTCTACCACGGCTGTGAAAAGGATTAACCCAGATAATTTTTTTTTTATTTACACTGTGAAATACTTACTTACGTCAGTTAAGTATTTACTTAGTATTTTAACATTTTCCTCACTTTTTTTCCCATGCTTTGCAAATTAGGCACTGAGCGCAGATCAGACGATTCACCACTGATAAACTTTCATTTGATTCCCCCAAATTACAACATAATAATAATAATAATAATAATAATAATAAACATGGTGCTTTTGCCATGCACATATGTGCAACTCATTAGTTGGATATTGATGTAAAAATATATCCAAAGTTACTTTTGTTCTTTTCTTCATTAGGCAAAAAAAAGCAAAAATATGATGCAACAAAAATAAATACAGGGCTAATAACTGCTTCCGTCCTTTGTCATATCCTGCACTACTAACTGAATTCAGCCCATTTCATTCCACTCATTCCTTTTCAGACCTTTGAGTCCAAAATTCATCATTTGGAGACGCGACCATGCCGGAAGCTGAAGGACAGCTTGGAGGGCCTGGAATACTTTGTCCGCTGTGAGGTCCACCTCTCAGACGTCAGTACTCTGATCGGCTCCATCAAGAGGAATGCGGATGATGTTAAAACCACCAGAGAAGTCAAATGTGACACACTTGTGGTCATATGCAAAACCTTTGTGTGCCTTGATATCACTGAGCAAAGAGTAAAAACTGAACTGACTTTTATTGTCTGTCTTTATGTTAGTTCACTGGTTCCCAAAGAAAATAGCTGATCTGGACAGATGTCATCATCTAGTCACTAAATTTGATCCAGACTTTGATCAAGACCATCCTGTAAGTATAATCTTAGCGTGCTCTAAACTTTTTCTTTTTCTAGAACGTTCATTTTTTCGGGCTGATACGTAAAGCCAGAAAATGTGATCAGCTGTCTGATTTATTTGATTTAGGGCTACACAGATCCGGTCTACAGGGAGAGGAGGAAACAGATCGGAGACATTGCCTTCAGATACAAACAGTAAGATACAGTCTCATCTTAAAATGCTGCACAGACAACCATTAAAAATAATCATAAATTTAAAACTTGATTACTCCTGACAAACATGGGCTTACATTTGTACTCAGCGGGCAGCCCATTCCCAGAGTGGAATACACAGAAGAGGAGATTGGCACTTGGTAAGAGCGTCCTGCATGCTCATTGAAAATATACAATCTGCACATGAAGGCTGAACAATTATAGCTTGAAGCATGAAATCTCAATTTACACCAAACACAAAAGCTACTTTTAGTCCCCCCCCCCCCAAATGAACCTCTTTCTGTTTTAGGTGTCAGAGTATTGCTGCATCCATTCAGCATCTGCTGAATTAGTTTGTGTGATAGCTGCATGTGTTTGTCTTTCATGGACATTTTGGTAAATTAGTTACAGATGGAAGGAGCTATCGGGACAATCTAGATGTGTCAGTGTGAACTCAATGGTGCATAAAATATATAAGTGGCTAGTGAGAAATAAGAAATGTTAAAGTCAGTGTTATTTTGACAGTTAGAGAAATCCAGCTGAAATAAATCAAACAGGACACAAGCAGAATATTTTCAGTTGAAACAAAATCAAATAAATCACCTATAATTAAATAGAGGATTGTTGTATAAGACAAATGAGGATTAAGAGAAGTGAAGGTGCAACACAAGATGTACAGAATGACAACTCATCATTCACTAAAGCAAAGCACAAAACTCTGCATGTGTATCGTTTCACATTCAATTAGGCGGGAAGTCTATTCGACTCTGAGGGATTTGTACACCACCCATGCCTGCGCCGAGTACCTTGAGGCATTCCGTCTGCTTGAAAGACATTGTGGGTACAATCCAGACCACATTCCTCAATTGGAAGATGTGTCCCGCTTCCTCAAAGGTAAAGATGAGAAACGATATAAGGAATGATGACAAAGCATCAGGTTTTATCCTGTTTCTGTACTTTTTCTAAACTAAACTCCTATGCGCTCACATGCACAGAACGCACAGGATTTCAGCTGCGCCCGGTGGCAGGTCTGCTCTCAGCCAGAGATTTTCTGGCTAGTTTGGCATTCCGGGTGTTCCAGTGTACCCAGTACATCCGACACGCCTCCTCCCCTATGCACTCCCCAGAACCGTGAGTATCCCTGTGATTTTTATTTTCATCCATCTAGCTTCTACTGCATATCCAGGGGTCCGGGTCATGGGGAAGCAGTCCAAAAACAGTAGCCCAGACTGCCGCCCGGTTCACACCATGATCCATCATGCAGCTAGAGAGCCCACTGGAGGGTGGACCCATGTGGTTCCTTTGGGTACACTGGGTCCTTGATGTAACTTTTTTCATAGAGATCCACTGAACTGCTCTTGGTCTGGCCCTTCACCCAAGACCATTTTATCTTGGGAGACCCTACCAGAGGCACACAAACCCCTCTACAACGTAGTGATCCACAGAGGGGTGATTTGTATTTTAGAAATATATATTTATGGCAACACTTTACTTAAGGGAACACACAGTCACTCTTAATGAGGTGCTTATCACAGTGTTTATTAGTCAGCTTTCTATGAGTAATTCTAAAGCACCTATTAATTTATTCTGTATCACCATATTCTTTTCACTACAGCTTTTTGTTAAAGAATTTGCTATCAATAAGCAGTAATTAGTTTATTAAAGAAACAGTGGAAGTAGAGGTAGTGAAGGTAGATGAGTTTAAATACCTGGGGTCAGCCATCCAAAACAATGGTCAGTGCACAAGAGACATGAAGAAAAGAGTGCAGGCAGGGTGGAGTGGGTGGAGATGAGGGTCAGGGATGATTTTTGACAGAAGGTTGGCAGCTAGAGTGGAAGGGAAGTTGTATGGTGTGGAGATGGTGGCACTGACAAAAAGACAGGAGGCAGAGCTGGAGGTGGCAGAGTTGAAGATGCTATGATTCTCACTGGGAGTCAGTAGGAGGGACAGGATTAAAAATGAGTATGTCAGAGGGACAGCACAGGTTGAGGGGTTTGGAGATAAAGTAAGAGAAGTAAGGCTGAGATGGTTTGGACATGTGCAGAGGAGAGATAGTGGATATACTGGACAAAGGATGTTGAAGATGGAGCTGCCAGGCAGGAGGAAAAGACAAGACTATACAGAGAAGATTCATGGATGTAGAAAGGGAGGACATGAAGAGCGTTAGTGTGAGAGAAGAGGATGCAAGGGATAGGGTGAGCTGGAGGCAGATGATCTACTGTGGTGACCCCTAAAGGGAACAAATGGAAACGCCATGTAAACCACTAATGTAACCTTTTCTCACTGTCTGTAACATCAATTCACTTGAAATTAAATAGAACCTTAAACAACAACCCCCCCCCCACCACCACCACCACACACACACACCTGGATTCAAATTTGCTTGCCATGGTAACTGGTGATTTGTAAGGGACTCAGCTTGACTTCTATATTCAAACATTTGTTACATTAGTAATGTATTTGTATTGTACTTTTTTTCACTGTGGATCAAGCTATATAAAAGTTTTTTTTTCCTTTTTCCCTCCTCTTCAGTGACTGCGTCCATGAGCTGTTGGGTCATGTCCCCATGTTGGCTGATCGTACTTTTGCCCAGTTTTCACAGGTTAATATAAAGACTGAAATGGCTGAGACATGCACATGTTCATTTTTAAACTCTTTTGGTAATAGTTTATTGATTATTTTTCAACAGAATCTTGGCCTGGCTTCATTGGGGGCTTCAGATGAAGATATTGAGAAACTGTCCTCGGTAGGTCATAGGTACCCTGTGTTATGTATGAATAAGGAAGGAGTCAGAGTCATGTTCATGCGGGAACCAACAACACAAACAACTTTATTATAGGACAGAGAGCTTCTTATATACAAGGGGCTGTGCTCGCCTGACATCACGCCAGGGGCGGGTACGGCAGCACACACACAAGCCACACTCACGACACCACACTTCCCCTCCCCCTTACAAAAATGCCAAAACCACACACACAGTTGAGACCCTCCCCAATTTAGGGCCCCAATCATGCACTAAGAGAACAGGGGAAAAATTAACTGTAATAAAATAGCCCACCACATTCACACAAAGCAACTAAAATTAGGCCAAGTCTCTTAAAATACATAAAATAATCTCATAACACACCACATACATACTCTCATGCACACCAGCACTATATACATATATTTACATTAACGTTTCTCAAGTCACACCTATGTCCATTGGCAGCCAGTGGTAGGATCGGCCCGGGGGTCCCGGGCAGCCCTACGACGTGTGCGCCCCTGGCCGCCGTCTGCCTCCGGGATCAAAAACCACCTCATCCGTGATACCGTCCCTCTTTGCCACTGACTGCCTTACTGCTCAGGCCCTGTGATGCTGCTGTCCGGCATGCCGTCCCTCTGTGCATGTTGGTCCGCCCCCGACTGCCTTCAGCAACGCCACCATGGCCCCAAACACTCCGACCCGCTGTGGCCAAACTCCGGGGAGACCTGAAGCCCGCTCGTCGGCTCCGCTTGCAGACCCGGGCACCTCGCCGCTGCTCCCAGCACCCTCGTCCCAGGCACGTTGCTGTGCTGTCTCCGTGCCCAGCCGTAGCTGCTTTCTCTTGGGGATCACAGCATCGTCTTCGCGGGCATCATTCTCCGACCCAGGCACCTCACTGCTGCTCCCAGCACCCTTGTTCCAGGCGCTCCGCTGCGCTGTCTCTGTACTCGGTTGTTGCTGTTCTCCCTCGGGGCTCCCAGCATCACTCCCGTTGGCGCCACTGTCCGACCCAGGCGCTTCGTCACTGCTCTCAGCACCCTCGTCCCAGGTGCTCCGCTGTGTCGTCTCTGCGCCCGACTGTCGCTGCTCTTCCCTGGGGCCCTCAGCCGCCATGGTCCCGCTCTCCCGCTGCCTAGCCTCCAGCTGCGTGGATGACTCCTGCTGCTCTCCCTCTCCACTGTCGTCGCACATCGTGCTGTCCAACTCATCAGCGCACCGGTTCTCCACCTTCTTGCGCTTTGTGGCTGGCCCGCCGTCCTCAGTGACCGGGGTCTCCCCCTCTCGCAGTTCCGGTCCCAGCTCGAAGTCTAGCTGGCAGCCTGGAGCTCTCTTTTGGCGTGCAGTTAGCTTTGCTGCTAGCCTGCCCATAGATAGCGAATGGGCCGTCAGCTTCCCCAAGCTAACTAGCCTAGCCTCCCTTGGCGCCAAAACTCCCGCCACCCACAGCTTCGTGGTGCTCATCTGCCCGGCGAAAAATTTGGCCAGCCGCTCGACAGCATCCTCATACTCCTCTGTCTCTCCCAACGTAGCGAGAATTCTCGCCAAGATGGTGGGCCAGAAGCACTTGTCATCTTCTCCCGTTGAGCCCACTTAGGCCCACCGCCCCGATGTAATCCTTGAACGCAGCCTGGCACTTTGGCCACAGGACCACCGCCTCACCCGCGTACTCCAGAAACGCAGTTAATGGTTGAGGTAGCCCATACGTTGCCATAATTATCCTTGTCGCCAAACTGTTGCGTATGAGTAAGGGAGGAATCAGAGTCACGTTATAGGACACAGACCTATTTATAGACAAGGGGCCGTGCCCACCTGACGCCACGCCAGGGGCGGGTACGGCAGCACACACAAGCCACGCTCATGACACCACAGCTTGTCTTCCAAGAGAAAACAACAGTATGGTGTGTTTTTGCCAACAGGAATAATGGCTTATACATATGGCTTTCATGGATCCTGGACTACCTCACTAACCGGCCACAGTTTGTGAGAACCTGAGATTATGTGTCCGACACGATCATCGGCAGCACGGGGGCTCCCCAGGGAATGGTTTTGGCTCCCTTCCTGTTCACCCTTTATACTGTGGACTTCTCACACAACACAACACACTGCCATCTACAGAAGTTCTCTGACGACTCTGCGATCGTCGGCCTCATCTCCAATGGAGATGAAGCTGAGTACAGAGGACTTATCCAGGACTTCGTGGACTGGTGCCATCGGAACTGCCTCTAGATCAACGCGAGGAAAACTAAGGAGCTGGTGGTGGACTGCCACAGGCAAGGACAACCCCTCACAGCACCAGTAAACATCCAGGGAACAAACATTGAGATGGTGACATCCTACAAGTACCTGGGTGCTCATCTGAACAATAAACTAGACTGGTCACACAATACCGACGCACTCTACAAGAAGGGACAGCGCAGGCTGTTCCTGCTGAGGAGACTCAGGTCTTTTGGTGTACAAGGGGCGCTGCTGAAGACATTCTATGACACGGTGGTGGCATCAGCCATCACTTTTGGAGTGGTCTGCTGGGGCAGTGGCATTACTGCAGCCGATAGGAAGAGACTGAACAAACTGATCAAGAAAGCTAGCTCTGTCCTGGGGCAGCGCCTTGATCCGGTGGAGGAGATAGGAGAGAGAAGGACGGTGGCTAAACTGTCATCTCTGCTGGAGTCCGAGTTCCACCCTATGCAGGACATACTGAATGCACTGAGGAGCTCATTTAGCAGCAGACTACATCATCCCAGGTGCACAACCGAGAGGTTTCGCAGGTTCTTCTTACCAACGGCTGTCAGACTGTACAACCTAAGCAGGGCTGCTCGCAGAGATAGCAAAAAGACGTAACAAACTAATAGTTTTTTGGATGCAATAGACTTACACAATGGTCCCCTCCGGCATACAACTAGGAAAATACCGGTCGCTATGGAGGGTGAGAATATGTATGGGCACATAATCATACCATGTAGGATAACTAAGTAGACGGTTGTACTGTTTCATCCCATCTAGCAACAATGCTCCGCACTGTGTGTGTTTATATATTTACATATTTATTCCACCTAGCTGCAATGCTCCGTACTGTGGGTGTTTATATATCTACATATTTATTCCATCTAGCTACAATGCTCCGCACTGTGTTTATTTATTCATATATTTATTCCATCCAGCTACAATGCTCTGCATTGTGTGTCTGTGTGTGTGTATATATATATTTTATAGTAATATGTACATATGTGTAGAAGAGCTTGGAATAACGAGGCGATGTGATTTATAAACCAAAGTTTAATATCAGCTTCGCTCCTCTAACAAGTCTCATCTCAGTGCAGAAGCAGAATAAGAGGTCGAACACATTCAGACCTTCATACTTATACCTACACACAACAAAAGACATTGCATATCAAAGCTGACATACCGCATTAACTTAATCCCCCCTCCTTTGTCTTCCGTCTCCTCCACCTGACCCTGGGTGGTCAGGGAGATCGATCTCCTCCATTGTCCTCTGTCTCCTCCACCTGACCCTGGGTAGTCAGGGAGATCGATCTGGTCTCCACCGCTGCGACTCCGTATGCTCTTTGATCCTCGCTGGCGGTTGAGACCTCTTGTCCTGTTCTGAGGCGTGAGGTCATTGCACATATGTAATCACTAAACATTCTAATATGTCTATACATATGTAGGTATGGAATATATGATTAATATAAACCACAGCCCCCCCCCAAACAACTAAGAAAAGGACAATCAAAGTAAGTCTACAGTTTAAGATAATTTCTATGACATACTATACTGTTAAACCTCTTGACAGGGAAAACAAGGAAGAATCTTTCCAGCAGTCATGCTCCTGTAGAGAATTCAGTGGTAACAACAACAGTATAGTAATGTCACAAATCAGCTTTAAAACTGTCACGGCACAATCTGATAACATAGTTAACAACTCTTGGTTAATTTGCATCAGTCCCTGTGCCGTCTGGGTTTTAATCTTCTCCCGAATCTGCTGTAGGTCCGCTTTGGCGTCCTGGTGGGACACTCCTGTAAGGAATCTGCAGCTTGGGGAGGAGAGTGGTTATTTGTTCCCTGCAGGGGGGTTGAGTCTTTTCTCTTGGGGGGTCTACCCCACCGAGGTGCCCTCGCCACCCGTGCAGGTTTGTCTCTCAACAAGAAAGCAGGTTTAAGTCTGTCAATGCTGACTGTTTCTTTTCTGTCCCCTAAATCAAGCACAAAATGCTTATCACCAGGTTCCAGCACTCTGAATGGTCCGTCGTATGGTGGACGGAGGGTTGATTTTAAAGCTTCATGCCTAACAAAAACAAACTCGGCGTTTTTTAAAGCTTGGGGGACAAAAACCCGTGGAAAAGAGTGATGTGCCGGTCCGGGGAGAGTGTCTGGTCCGTTACTGCCTAAAGGCCTCAGGGTTGGAAGATGCCCAGGCTCTGGGTTCTCTGGTAAAAACTCACCTGGGAGTCTGAGAGGTTGTGCAAAAACTAACTCTGCTGGGGAGGCGTCTAGATCCTCTTTAGGCGCAGCACGCAACCCCAATAAAACCCAGGGAAGTTTATTTACCCAATTTGTATCTGTTAGCGAGGCCCTGAGGGCGGCCTTTAAAGATCTGTGAAAACGCTCGCATAACCCATTAGCCTGAGGGTGATATGCGGTGGTGCAGTGAATTGACGCCCCTAAGCTGCTGGCCATGGCTGACCAAAGCTCTGAGACAAATTGAGGCCCCCTATCGGACGTGATGTCCGATGGGACGCCGAAACGTGCCACCCAGTTTGTCAAAAAAACGCGAGCGACTTCCGCCGCTGTGGTTGACGCCAGAGGGACCGCCTCAGGCCAGCGCGTAGTACGGTCTATCATTGTTAACAGGTGTGTGAAGCCTTGAGACGAAGGTAGTGGTCCCACGAGGTCGACATGAACGTGGTCAAACCTTCTAGCTGGGATTCGAAAAGGCTCTAGAGGGGCTTTTGTGTGTTTGTGTATTTTGGCGCGCTGACAAGACATGCAAGTTTTTGCCCATTCCTTTACATTTTTGCGCAGGCCCGGCCACACAAACTTTTCAGCGACCGTTTTAACCGAGGCGCGCACACCTGGGTGCGCGAGGGAGTGAATTGAGTCGAAAATACGGCGGCGCCATGCAGCTGGGACTACCGGGCGAGGTCGGCCGGTTGAGATGTCGCAGATTAGCGGGGGTACACCGTCACGTAAACCCCTTTCCTCCAGTCTTAACCCTGTTGGTCCAGACAGGAGCGCGTGCACGTCCGCGTCACCGCTTTGCTCCTCTGCCATGGCTGCGTAATCTATCCCTACGTGAATTGGGGCCGCGTACGTGTCTGCGTTGGCGAAAAGTTCTGCGGCTGAGGTAGTATAATCTGTCTCCTCGTGCTCTGGCGATGTCACAGCGCGAGAGAGGCAGTCTGCTACCACGTTAAGTTTGCCTGCCACATGTCGAATGTCTGTGGTGAACTCTGAAATTGCAGCTAGCTGTCTTTGTTGCCTGCCTGACCATGGTTCTGAAATTTTAGCCATCGCAAAAGTGAGCGGTTTGTGGTCTCCAAAAGCCGTGAAACGCCGCCCTTCTAACCAGAACTGGAAGTGGCGGATGGATAAATGAAGCGCTAGCAGCTCCCTGTCAAAAGTGCTGTATTTACGCTCGGTTTGGTTTAACGATTTGCTAAAAAATGCTAAAGGTTGCCAGGTTCCGCCAACGTGTTGTTCCACAACTGCCCCTATGGCCAGGTCTGAAGCGTCTGTGGTTAGCGCTATGCGGGCCGAGGGATCGGGGTGAACCAACAATGTGGCGTTCGCTAGAGCACTTTTTACTTCCGCGAAGGCGCGTTCGTGCTCCGGGGTCCATTCGACCGCGTTGGAAGGCTTTTGTTTTCTGAGCGCGGCATACAGGGGCTGCATGAGTTGAGCTGCATGGGGGAGGAAACGGTTGTAAAAATTAACCATTCCCAAAAATTCTTGCAGCGATTTGACCGTTTGTGGTCGTGGAAAATTTTTTACCGCGCGGACTTTGTCTGGCAATGGGACTGCCCCTTTCGGTGAAACTCTGTGTCCCAAAAAATCAATTTGTGACACGCCGAATTTGCATTTGGCTGGATTGATTATTAACCCGTGCTCTTCTAGTCTCTGAAAAACTGTAGCGAGGTGTTGTTCGTGTTCTTCCTCTGACGGGCTGGCTACCAGCATATCGTCAAGGTAGACGAACACGAAGGGGAGATCGCGTAATACCGCGTCCATCATACGCTGAAAGGTTTGAGCAGCGCCTTTGAGGCCAAATGGCATCCGCAAAAATTCAAAAAGACAGAAAGGGGTTATTACAGCCGTTTTAGGAATGTCTTCCGCTCGAACGGGGACTTGGTGATAGCCGCGGACCAGGTCTATTTTAGAAAAAATGTGCGCACCCGCCAGATGTAGTGAAAATTCTTGGATGTGAGGAATTGGGTAGCGGTCATGCGCTGTCGCATTGTTTAATCTGCGGTAATCGCCGCACGGTCTCCAAGAACCGTCGATTTTCGGGACCATGTGGAGTGGCGATGCCCAGGGGCTTTTCGAGCGTCTAATAATGCCTAATTTTTCCAGGGTGGTAAACTCGTCCCGTGCTATGGCGAGCTTGGTCGCGTCTAAGCGCCGAGCTTTGGCGAATACGGGTGGGCCCGTTGTGGGAATGAAGTGTTCAACTCCGTGTTTCGCTACTGTTGCTGAAAATTTGGGAACTGTGAGTGCTGGAAATTGGGTGAGGAGTTGGTCAAACTTACCTCCTGCTGTTGTGACGTTGGCCTGCACGGGTGGTGGAGAAACTCGAGCTGAGCAGGGGATAGAAGAAAATGACAGTGCATTAACCAAGCGTCTATTTGCTAGATCGACTAACAACCCATGTGCACACAAAAAATCAGCGCCCAACAAGTTAAAACTCACAGCCGCTACAATAAATGTCCATCTATAGTTGCGGCCGTGAATGCAAAGAGGCAGGCTCCTTTCACCGTAAGTGTCGATGATGGAGCCGTTGGCTGCCATCGCCCCATTACCCCGGGGACCCATGGCCCGGTTTGCGTGGGAAGGGGTGATAAAACTCAGTTGAGCTCCGGTGTCAATCAGGAACTGTCTCCCGGTGTGTCCGTCAGTCACATAAAGAAGCTTATTTTTTTCGCCGAGAACCGCAGCCGTTAACGGTTCTCGGCTTTGGCGTTTCCCGAACTTTTTGAACTTGCAGGGGGGAACGCATTTGTACGCCCTCTCGGCGAAACGGTGGGGGTAATAACAGATGTCGTTCCGCCTGCTGCGTCTTGGTCGTGTTGCCGCCATGGTGGGCGGGCTCTGCTCGGTTGTCTGTGGTTCTCCGCTGCTCTGGGCATCCGCGCTGAGATCTGCGGATGCTGCTGTGGCCATCTGTTCGCCGCAGGCGTTGATGAGTCGCTGCGCTTCGCGGGCCAGCGCGCGGAAGTCTTGCTGGGTGCTGCACCGCATGTTGACCAGCGTCCCTCTCCTGTGTGGCGGCAGAGTACTGAGGAAGATATGTTGGAAGAGGAAGTTGTCGTTGTCCTCTTCCTTGAGCTGCAGCCTGTCCTCCATGAGGGCCTTGGGTCTGCATCCTCTGTGGCCGTAGATCGCCAGGATTTTCTCTGCTCTCTCCTCGGCTGAGGGGACGAAATTCTCCACGATGGTCGCCTTAAGTTCTCTATATTTATCATGGGCGGGCGGCCGTTGGATTATGCTCCGCGCACATCTCGATGTGGCAGCGTCGAGTTTGGCGACGATGTGATAAAATTTTGTGTCGTCTGCCGTTATGCCTGCCAGTGCAAACTGAGCCTCAGCTTGCTGGAACCACAAGCTCGGGTCTTCTTGCCAGAAGTCTGGCAGCTTGACGGTGACGGCGCTTGTGTGGGCCGTCCCTGATGTGTCTGCCGGGTGAGAGCGCCTTTCTTCAGCTCCCACGGCGGGGCTGGTGCTCGGTTGAGCCCTCTCTGTGGCTTCTGCCATGGGGGAACGTCGTCCATCTGTTCCCCTGTCTGCATGGGCACCGGCACTTGCCTGGGTCGCCTCTGATGAGTCAATCGCGGGAGAACGTCTCTGTTCCATCCTCGCGTCAGGGTCACCAGTGTAGAAGAGCTTGGAATAACGAGGCGATGTGATTTATAAACCAAAGTTTAATATCAGCTTCACTCCTCTAACAAGTCTCATCTCAGTGCAGAAGCAGAATAAGAGGTCGAACACATTCAGACCTTCATACTTATACCTACACACAACAAAAGACATTGCATATCAAAGCTGACATCCCGCATTAACTTAATCCCCCCTCCTTTGTCTTCCGTCTCCTCCACCTGACCCTGGGTGGTCAGGGAGATCGATCTCCTCCATTGTCCTCTGTCTCCTCCACCTGACCCTGGGTAGTCAGGCAGATCGATCTGGTCTCCACCGCTGCGACTCCGTATGCTCTTTGATCTTCGCTGGCGGTCGAGACCTCTTGTCCTGTTCTGAGGCGTGAGGTCATTGCACATATGCAATCACTAAACATTCTAATGTGTCTATACATATGTAGGTATGGAATATATGATTAATATAAACCACAATATGTATATTAGCTGCTCTTGCTTGCTTGCTTTTTTTCTTGCCTTCTGATTGTTGCTCTGAGTGTTGCTATCCCTGTACTGTTGCAATCCTGGAATTTCCCCGTTGTGGGACTAATAAAGGCTTATCTTATCTTATCTTAGCTACAATGCTCCGCACTGTGTATATATATTTATATTTATGTGTACATATGTATATTCACTGCTCTTATTTTCTTATCTTCTAAATTGTTGCTCTGAGTGTTGCTATCCCTGTGCTGTTGCAATCCTGGAATTTCCCCATTGTGGGACCAATAAAAGCTTATCTTATCTTTGAAAAAGGAGCCTTCTAGTGACAATGACTGCATGCAAAGAGAAGACTGAAGGAGAGAGCTGCAGTGTGAATGATACTTTTAACATATGAGATGTTAATCCCCTCACTCTCCCCTAACACCTAACCTTTTTACTTTTATATTGTTTTTAATGCTAATCTTAGAGTGCATCTTAAAAATTGAATTTCATGATTCAGTAATTTAATTCAAAGAGCTAAGTCATAATCATCAGAATGTAAAACAAAATGGCTTAGAATGACTCACTTTATCTGTGATGAATATAGAAAATATGAAAGTTTAACTTTTTAATGTAATTATTAAAACAAATTGTTTCACAATAATATATTTTTGAGAGACACTAGTATTTAATGTGGAATGATAAAATGAAACAATGCAGATTGCATTAAAAAAGGGAAGGACAGCGGCAGCATTTGGAAATTAACATTTTCACAATATTCAAATTTTTGAGTAATAATGAAATACAGTATATTAATGAATCCATGACGTGAATTGGAAAGCCGGAAGTAAAGCAGAAGTGGGTTTGCAGCTGAACTTGTATTTAAATCGCCTACTTTGAAGCATTTTTACCCCTCAGCCTCTGAAAGGCTGATGGTGCACTGTCGTCATTCCACTCGGTGGATGGGTGACGGCGGCGACATCAACACTTACCTTGTGAATGTGATAACTCGAGAAGGAAAGGATTCAGCCCTTTCATACTCATACCATAGATATAGCTAATACAAGTTTATCTTATCTTATGAAAAATCTCACCTGAGTTCAAATTTAGATGACCTTTGCCTTGACCTCAAGGTCAGAGGTCACATTTTCCATAACTCCTGTCAACATGAGGTGGTATCAGGAGGTACAGTGAGTCGTCTAATAACCGGAGGGTTGGTGGTTTGAACCCGCTCCCGCCCACCCTGCAATTGTGTCTTTGGGCAAGACACTTTGCCCACCTTGCCTCCACTGTTTGTGATACTGGTGTATGAATGTGAATAAATATGTGGTGGTGGTCAGAGAGGCCGTTGGCACGGATTGGCAGCCATGTTTCCATCAGTCTGCCCCAGTGAATAATGGACTCATTGTAAAGTGCTTTGGGTGTCATGAAAATTACTGTATAAATGCAGTACATTATTATTATGATGATAACGCAAGAAGGAAATATGGAAGGCTTTTCATATTGATACTGTAGTTTTATCTATGACAAATCTTGGACGAGTTCAAATTTGGGTAATCTTGAACTCAAGGTCAAGGTCACAGGTCAGTTTTTCCAAAAACATTGTAATTATGATAACTCAGAAAGGAAATGAGCTGTTTTACATTGATACCATAGTTCTATCTTTGTAAAAATCTGGAATGAGTTTGAATTTTTGCAGTCTTAGGTCACCTCTCAAAAAACCTTGAAAATGTGATAAATTGTGAATGAAATGACGTAGGCTTTTCATATTGATCAGCTGCTTTTATGACAAATCTGGGATGATTTTGATTTCAGGTGACTTTTCACAAAAATTCAGTGCTCTTAATGCCAGCAGGCTGAGAGCTTCCACTGGCAGCATTTTTTATTACTGCCACTCTATTGCCATTTGTGGATTTTATCCCTTTTCAAACATATAGTTAATTCCCTTCCACACCATGTGGTGTGTGGGGCGGTACCTATCTCCATTTCACTGACTCTAGGCCACACAGCTACTGTGAGTAGTGAAAGCTACAGTGGGGGGGTCAGTCCTCTGGTAGCTCTGTGCGTTAACTTTCCTTTCCCCATTCCATTGTGCTGAGCACCAAGCTAGAAAGTACCGTTTTTCTATATGGTCTTTAGTATGACCCAGCCAGGATTTGAACCCACGACCTCCCAGTTGTGGGGCAGATGCTCTACCAACTAGGCCACCACTCCAGTTATAGGTATAGGAAGGTTTTTTTGTATCATACCAGGAGAACAGGGACTCTAGACAACGGTACAGCAGGACTGGGTGCTGGAAGGCAGCTTAGAGTGAAAGTGAGTGAGGTGAAATAGGCTAAATCTTATTTTTCCTGTAGTTATGAATGCACAGAATCACCTTAGAACCTATGTGTGTATGTGGTATATAAATAATTATTTCATTGCCCATCCCTGTGTCCCTCTTCTCTGTTCCCCATCAGCTGTACTGGTTCACAGTTGAGTACGGCTTATGTAAACAAAATGGAGAAGTGAGGGCTTACGGTGCTGGGCTGCTTTCCTCTTATGGAGAACTTGTGGTACGTTTTATCATTTTTATTGGTGTATTTACAGCCAACTGAATCGTCCACTAATTAGCTCGCTTTCCTTTTAATTTACTATTTCCCAGCACTCTCTGTCTGATGAACCAGAAACGAGGGAGTTTGACCCGGAGGCGGCAGCAGTGCAGCCCTATCAGGACCAGACGTACCAACCGGTCTACTTTGTTTCTGAGAGTTTTTCAGATGCCAAGGAGAAGTTCAGGTATTAAACGGAACATAATCATAAATAAGACCACAGAGAGACAAAAAGAAGAAGCAGGAGGGGGGAAAAAAGTTGAGGGGTTGCATAAGGACAAGGTCAGAGAACAGCCAGCCAACCCCTTAGGCCACAAACTTTTGTAGGTCAGCCATAGCAACCAGAAGACAGCTGTTACTAATGTAGTCTTACTTACCAAGGCAAAACTCTGGAGTTTTTCTTGGCAAACACATCAAATGCTTCCCTGCAAAACAAGTAGCTTTAGTGAGTGTTTTGACAATATTCAGTCTCTAGTAGAGTTCAGCACATGGCATCCCTTACACCGTGAATGAGAAAATATCAGCATGGAGTGTTTAGAAAGGCACAGTTTAAAGAAAAAAGGGGGGAAAGGAACACATTATATATACTTTTATAATAGATTGTCTAATGCTTCTTAAACAAATAAGTACCAATTCCCAGATGTCATTGTTTCATGCTTTCTGAATTGTTTGTATCTCAACTTTTGACCAGGGCATATGTGGCTGGTATCAAACGTCCCTTTTCAGTGCGGTTTGATCCCTACACCTACAGCGTGGAAGTCCTGGACAACCCGCTGAAGATTCAGGGAGGTCTGGAAGGAATAAAGGATGAGCTGAAGGTGCTAACAGACGCCCTTAGCGTTCTGTCCTGATAACTCCCCGCCATCTCCCGCTGTCGTCTGCCTCCTCGCTGCTGAGCGCCATGATGCCCGGCATCATCGGTGTGTCCACCTTTCTGTGCTGTATCTGCTTGTTGCGTGGCTGCCTGGTTTGGCCATCATGGTTGCTACCATTTCAAAAAAAAAAAAAAATATTAAAGCGCAGCATCAACATTTCCAGAGATGCTTAATTAATGCGTCATTCATGGTGGGGTTTTACTGGCTGAGCCATTCCTGCTTTTCAGAGTGTGGTGTTTAAAAAAAATCTGCCAAAGTTTGAGCAAAACTGAAAGAGAACTGTTGTTATGAGTGTATTAAAAAACACACGCTAAAGTTATTTTAACATCAAAGATAGAAGGTTGTATATTTGAATAAAATATTTTATTCAGAAGGTCGTGCAATCTGTTGCCACTCCATCAAAGACTTTATTTTCAAAATTTGCAAATTCAATAGTAGGTTTAAACTTCATGATATATTTGCTTTTATACTGTTTTGGTCTTGCAGTGTATCCTGTGCTGTTTTGTCCTGCTGTGTGTATGTTTTAATTGTGATTACAGGCTGTCATGAATAATAAAGAGATGCAAATTAATAGGCTGCTGTCACATTTGCTTTGATAATTTTACTCAACTCTATTACTACAAATGACCAAGGAGATAACATGACCGGGGCAACATGTTTTTCTGTCTGTCTGTTTGTCTTTTAGCAGGATTATGCAAAAACTACTGGACAGATTTTGATGAAGTTTTCATCAGAGGTGGCTCATAGGTTATGGATGAACTCGTTAGATTTTGGAGGTGATTTGAGAGTGCATACCTCTGCTAAGGCCCTATCTCGCAATGTTAAAGAAAGTGGAAAAAGTGATCCAGAATCCGCATCCTGACCCGGATCACCTCCAAAATCTGATGGCTTCATCCACAGCCCAAGGGCAAAATTTCATAAAAATCCATCAAGTAATTTTTTCCTTAATCCTGCTCACAAACGGACACACAAACAGAAATTGGAGGAGGTATGCATTCTCTGCGTGCCCTCTACTTTACTTTTGTAGGTATGCCACAAGAGGGAGCAGTCTCACTGGGCATTTCTCTAGGACTGCTGCATATTTATGGAGCTCATTAAAAAAAACTTCTAGGCTATAAAGAAGATTTACAAAATACACTACCGTTCAAAAGTTTGGGGTCACCCAGACAATTATTTTGTGTTTTCCATGAAAAGTCACACTTATTTACCACCATGAGTTGTAAAATGAATAGAAAATATAGTCAAGACATTGACAAGGTTAGAAATAATGATTTGTATTTGAAATAATTTTTTCCTTCAAACTTTGCTTTCGTCAAAGAATCCTCCATTTGCAGCAATTACAGCATTGCAGACCTAACATGATTGCACAAGGGTTTTCTAATCATCCATTAGCCTTCTGACGCGAGGAGCAAACACATTGTACCATTAGAACACTGGAGTGATAGTTGCTGGAAATGGGCCTCTATACACCTATGTAGATATTGCACCAAAAACCTGACATTTGCAGCTAGAATAGTCATTTACCACATTAGCAATGTATAGAGTGTATTTCTGATTAGTTTAAAGTTATCTTCATTGAAAAAAAGTGCTTTTCTTTCAAAAATAAGTAAGTGACCCCAAACTTTTGAACGGTAGTGTATATATTTTTAAAAATCCACTTAATGGTGTCAGTCTGCCATCACCAAGAAAGTGTTTTCCTGTATTGCTGCATAGAATTTAAAATATGCCACCAAAATTTAATAATAAATGCACAGAGAAATATATTTTTAAATATCTTCTTCTTATGGCTGCTCTCTATTGGTTGTTGCAGCGGATCATTTGATTTTGAAAGGATTTTACGCCGGTAATGCCCTTGATGGCACAACACTGGCTTGTGTTCATCCCCCCCGTGGCTGGGTAACCAACTTTCCACATTTTATTATGCTGAGCACCAAGCTAGAAGGTGGAAAGTATTATTTTTATATGGTCTTTGATACGATCCGGCTGAACACACAACCTCCTAGCTGTTCTGCCACTAGGCCACCACTCTCCTGCCCCAACACCATAAACTTCCACGTTAATTTGTTCTGTCTTCATTCCTGGTGCTCAGATCCCAGATGAGCAGAACAGCAAGGAACAGCTGCCCAGACAAACAAGCAGAGGTTCACCAGCCTGACCAGCAGGTGTCAGTCTGAGACTAGAGGCAGAGTCACATTTCGCCCTTCTGCAGAAGGCACACTTACATAAGGGAACCCCATCATTTTTTTTGGGGGGGGGGGGTCATACTAGTGCTCAAAAAAAGACTTTTGTAAAAAAAAAAAATCCTTTTCTGCTTTTGAGAAGCTGCGTGGATGAGGTTTTTACTCCTGGTGTCCACGGAAACACCTTATAACTCATTTATTACACTTCTTTATTCATTCCTACTCTTGCATCCCTTCAGTCCTTTCCATCATGTGACGTTTACTGTGACTCCGGGCTCACAAACAGCAGTCTCAATCAGCTACCCGCTGAGGGTCACTTGCACATCCTTCTGGTCAGTTAACCTTAGTCCCCCCCCCCCCCCCAATTGTCAGCCACCTTTGACCCCCGGGTGCCTGCATCTACAGCAGAGTCAGAGGAGAGCCGCAGACATCGGCCACAGAGATTCCACTCAGTGTTAATCTTAATTACAGCAGGGCGGACACTATGACATTTTTCTTGGAGTCAAAGGAATTACGTCTATTCTTGTTCAGTCTGCGTCCTGTGTGTAAACATTGTGATTGCAGGTTACAGGGCGTAAAAGTGGAAAATGCCCATGGAAGTGTTCCATTCTCTCTCTCTCTCCCTCATTTATTTATTCATTTATTTATTTAGCTCTCCCTTTAAGCACGTTTCCATAAAACGTCTCAGGCCCATTTTTTTCCTTTTTTTTTATCAGCCGTGGAGAGGAGGAGCAAGGGGGTGGGTGGTGGGTGTAAGAGGCGTGTTTTCCTATATAATACTTCTCGCTGAGAACTTTTGCCTGTCGCCTGGTGCTTGGGACAGCCTCTCACACGCCATCTCTCACCAACTGGGAAACTAACTCACCTTGCAACCTCTCCAACCAAATAACTCCCCCCCCCCCCCCTCATCGTTTCTATTTTTTGACTGCTGCTATGGAAACCCAGCAAAGACACGGACCCCACTCACTGTGCCACACCTGCCGAAGGACGGAGCGCAGCAGATTGAAGGTAACCTGAAAGGACAAAATAGTTTTAACCCCTCTGTTTTTTGTGCTTTTTGCGTTACCAAAGAGAAACGACGTGATCATAAGGATGTTTTTTTTTTTTTTTTGCTGACTTTGTAAGTCCGATTGTGAAGACGAAAAGCTCTGATCAGTTTTGTGGAGCATAACGCTGCAGGGCATCTCTTGATTTGCATGCATCAGAAAGAAAAGAGAAAAAAAAGAAGTTGCACGATTCATAAATGGAATGGGGGCACGCTTTTATTTATTTATTTATTTATTGCTCTGGGGCAGGATAGAATACTGAATGATTTAGAGCGTTTGTAGTTTTCCCTCTCATGTGGATGTTGAAAACCCGGCACAAACAGCTGAGCTGTCGCTGGCAGACAGGGGGCGGTAGGCCTGAGGGTCACTGAGCTCATTCCGGGGTGAGCGAGGGGAAAATATATGCTGAGTTTGGCGTTTTCGGATAGTTAGCTGCCGAGCAGTCAAGTCTTGGGACTTCACGGGGAGTTGTGCAAGACAGTGAAAGCAAGCGATACTGACGACCCATGGTTGTCACTCCAGAATAAGCATCGATTTCCCTCAGGTGCGACACGCGTGGCAACGTGTATTTTTTTCTGACTTTCTGACACTTAAATTGAATATGGAGAATAAGGGCGGAATTGTCAAGTCCTTCTGTCCCACCGCCTTTCGCTCTCATTTCATTTCTCCGTAAAGTCGTGCAGCTGACAGCGCTTTAATTTGCCCACGCCTTTCCGCAGGTACAGAAGATGCCTCCATCAGTCCGTGCGCTCCTCTTTGCGCTGGCCCTGACGCTCCACTTTGTGGAAGTGGCCTGCGCGCCTGAGACGCTGTGTGGGGGAGAGCTGGTGGACGCGCTGCAGTTCGTCTGTGGAGACAGAGGCTTCTATTTCAGTAGGTTTCACCACACACACACGCACACACACACACACACAGAGTCTGTTATTGTCGATTCGCTTTTCCTCCCCTCCAGTCCCTTTCTCTCTTTTGTTTGTGCACATCTGCTCGGAAAGCTGAGCGAGCTGCACCGCAGCCGTGCGGTGCGTGTTTGCTGTTTTTCTTTCTCACGCACTCACACTGGTATGTGCGCACGAAACAGTGAGAGGGAGATTATAGCCAGCTGTGCAGTCTCAGGACCTCCGTCAGGGGCAGCCCCTCTCTCTCTCTTGCTCTCTGTCTCTCTCTCCTGCTTAAGCTGGATTCATGCTGCACCTCTGCTGTCCCTGTATGTATAACCGGAAACCTCGTGTGACGAAATTTACGTAATCATCTCCACTCCGCTAGTGTCCGCAAGTGCTCGACCGCGGACGACCGCGTGCAGCCCAAGTTTTGTGACAGCGCCGCCTGCCCACTGCCTGAACGCGTTGAAAAGCGCATGCGCAAGACAATCGGCACGGCATACCAAGACAAAGTAGACAATGAAGACAGTGAGGAAGCGGAAGGCGAGAATAAACATACATGAATCATACATAAATACTTAAGCATCTTGGTGGAAAAGGAGTGAAAACCGGGAAGTCGAGCAGCAGAAAGCGAGCAGCGTCTCTTCGTTGGTGAAAATCCTGGCGCTTCAGCGCACTGGCGCCACCTATTGGGCAGGAGTGAAACTACAAGTGATGGTTGCGCGCATGCGTCAGCTGCTTGGTCTGGGTAGATGAAAAAAGTGAGTGTGAACAGGGCCGCGTGCGTGTCGGGCTCGTCCAAAGCGCACGTGGACCGAAGCGGACTAGAGGGGAAATGCAGTATGAACAAAGCGGTACGGGTCCATACCTCTCACTGCATATGAAAGGCAAGCACACGCTCGCACGCGCGCGCACACACACACACACACACACGCACACACACACACACACACACACACACACACACACACACACACACACACACGACCCGGACACAATGGGCTGCTTGTTTACCAGTAAAGTAATAGCACCCCATGAGGCATACCAGTCACCTCCTCAGCACCAGGGGTGCCCAGTTCCCAGGCCAGGAAACTACAGTGATAACTCTTATGGGGGCCATTGAGAGGGGAGGGTGTGTGTGTGTGTGCGTGTGTGTGCGTGTGTGTAGGAGGGTGATTTCAGGCTATAGGAGGAGAGTATCACTTCTGATCATTGCTCCCAAGATTACGAGATATTGCTAATATTCATATGTTTTAAGCTTCTCCCCATCCATGTTTGCAATGTCCATTCTTCCGTGGACTTGCCGCCCCCCCACTTCATATGGGTGTTTCATTGTATGCTGAACAGAAGCTTTTCTAAAAAAAAAAAATCACAGAGATCCTCGTCCATTTCTGCCCCTGCACAGATGTGCTCCCCCCTCTTTGCCTTCTCCTCACCCCTGCTGTGTTACATTTTCAGTCTTGCTCTTTCTCCCCCCTGCAATCAGATCTTGCTGTCCCTTTCTCGTGAGACTTCCCCAACATTGTATGGGCCACAGGACTTCAGAGTGAGGCCTCTTTGATCATGGATAATGCTCCCCTGTTCTTCTACACCTTTGTTTTTTTTCTTTGACCCCCCATGCTCCCTCTCTGCTCTGATTCCCCCCCCCCTCCTCCGTCTCACATTCATCAGCATCTTTTATTTTCTGCTGACTTAGCAAGGTCGCAGAAGAGTTTCCATTTTATGTATTTGCTCACCTTGAAGTTTGTTGTAAGCACTCCCTGTCCCTGTGTTTCAGCCTTTACAGGACAGTCTGTTGACGTGTGTATTCACTATCACTAATTTAGGGATAGCCCTAATCAGATTATACTCTGCAAACACAAAGATTTGGTTGCAGTCAGTCACAGATTGTCTTTTATCCTCTTTGCTGCAACGGCTGCTATGGTTATTTAAGTAATCCTGCAAAAAAACAAGCTGCATTCTTTACATGTGCTGTGTTTTCATTGTCTTCTCTCCATCTGTTTCTCCCCCAGGTAGGCCAACTAGAGGAGGGAGTAGAGGAGGGAGTAGAGGGCGCAGCACGGGCAGCAGCGGCGGGATCGTAGAGGAGTGTTGCTTCCGTGGCTGTGACCTCACGCTGATGGAGCAGTATTGTGCCAAACCTATCAAGTCCGAAAGGGACGTGTCAGCCACCTCCCTGCAGGTCATACCTGTGATGCCCGCATTAAAACAGGTACTGAAACAGCAACAGCACAACAGTATGGGAAACAGCGCCGATCCCTGTCTCTATCTGTCCTCCCATCTCGCATGCACCCGTTCACCTCTGAGCCTCACCCCTATGTCACTGCCTTTGAGAACACGCTGTACCGTGTACCTTGCACCGTGGCAAGTGTATCTCAGCTTCCACACAAAGTGCTGACCATTGTGGAAAACAATCAAGACGGCCACGGCACGTTAAATTCAAGAAAAGGTGCTGTCATAATCTCAGACTTGGCTGCTGGCCTGTGGCAAAAGGTTTCTGAGCGAGTGATTACACAGGGTTACAAAAATAATTTTTTTTGTAAGTTGTCTGTGTTTTTTCAACTGATTTGAGACAATTTTGCACCGCTGAATCCGAAAATGACATCCGTTTCTCTGTGCTTACTTAGTACTGTGCATGTTCTTACCTTTATATAAAGGTAAGTACATGTAAACTGAATGTTATGTCATCATTGTTCAAAATTCAGAGAATTTCAAGACATAAAAAAGAATTTTGCATCATATAAAGCGAAAGTACCCATACATGTAAACAAAAATGTATAAAACAACATGTGGCCATAATTCAAAAAAGCTGACCTGATTGAGCAAAACCAATGTGATTTTTGGATTCAGCACATCAAAAATGTCCTAAATCAGCTAAAAAAAAATTAATTTGGTGTCGACCAGTGTTATTAGTCACAAGCTCTCCAGAAACTGGCGGTCAACTAAACCTGACCTGGCCAGCAGATCTTTTCTGAATTACCATTTCAAACATTTTTTGTTAGATTTCAGACAGTTTTGATATACAGTATAACTCCTAGGTGCCATTGAAATTATTTTTTTTGGCATGCCAGATTGAGTCTTTATTACATTTCCAATTTTGCTTGTCAAAAAAAAAAAAAGAGAAATGAGAAGAAATAAATGCTTGTACAAATTTCAGAAGGAAAGTTAATGACCCTTCTGTCTAAAAAAAAAAAAAAAAAAAAAAAAAGCTGCAAAGGAATTAGTCTGGGCATGTCTCTAGTTTGTCTGTACTGTGAGAGTGGATGGGTCCAGCCTGCTCCAAGGGCCAGCTGTTCTTAGGCTATTGAGCAGGCCCACAGTGAATGAAGGTATAAACACTCATCAAGTGGCCGGACCAAAACAAGCCATTCAGATGGAAGAGGAGCTATTTATGCATAAACTTCAGTGTGAGCTGTAACCCCTCCCGCTCTTTCTCAAGATAACATCTAACACTGTTTGAAGGCTTTGTCACAATGAAGGTTTCCAAAATAAGTCAGTGTGTTGGTCTATTGTCTGTGTGGTGGCTCTGCATTTAATTAATGCCTGCTGGGTAAATGACAACTTGCCCCTCATATGTATATGAGGCAATTGGCCACCCTTCTATTGACAGTATGTTAAAGAGGCTGAGCTAAGTGCTTGTTGACAACCTCTGTCGACTGGGTAATCCAAAACAAGAGCGACTCGGAGGCAGGGCCAGCCTATTGTGACGCTTAGCACTGCATAATGACAGCTGATTCCCTTCTTCTAGGCCCGACAATGACAGAATTTGTCACAAAAATAAGCAGGCATTTCCTTCATTGTAATAAGCGCTTGCGCAGTATCTTATCACCCCTAATGAACTCACTCCCTCTTTTCTTCTTCTCCCCTCTACTTTCGCCTGCACGCCACGATAGGAAGTACCGAGGAAGCAGCATGTGACCGTAAAGTATTCCAAATACGAGATGTGGCAGAGGAAGGCGGCCCAGCGGCTTCGGAGGGGTGTCCCCGCCATCCTGAGGGCCAAAAGGTTTCGGAGGCAGATGGAGAAGATTAAAGCCCAGGAGGAGACAATCATCCACAGGCCCCTGATCAGCCTTCCCAGCAAGCAGCCTCCAGTGTCGCTCACCACGGACAACTCCAACCACAAGTGAGCCCGCTGCCAGCCCCTTTGCACAGACAAGCATTTTGAGGGTGAAAAAAAGACTAGGGGATTATAGCTTTGTCTCTGACGTCATTTCTGTGGCAGTCCTCTTTGACCTCCCCTGCCCTGTCCGAGCCCACCAACCACCACCACCACCACCCCGCTCACACCCACTACGTCTTCAACCACGGACCCATCTCTCCAGTGCCCCCTCCCACCCACCCACCCCCAGCACACAAACATGCATTCACAGTCTTCCTCTCTGAACTCTTTCTTTACCGCTCTCTTTCAGTCACCGATACAAAAGGCACAAACGCAAATGTTGAACAAAAAGTTAACAATTCAGCTGAATGCAATTCAGGTGGATCCTCGAGCAGAAGAGAAAAGCAAAGGGGAAACGAAGATGAAAGAGATCAGTGGTTGCAAGTGTCAAGAGGACACCAAGCGGAATGTGTTTTGTCCTCGTGGAAGACATCTGAAAGTGAAGAGCAGCTTGCATGAAAGAATCCATTCCACATTTTTTTTTTTTTTGTCCTGAGGCAAAAAAAGAAACTCCGTTAGTTCTTTTTCTTATTAGTTTGCACCTCTACCTATAAAGGGACTTCCACACTGTAAGGAATTATTTTGTAAAATTAGATTCCTGTTCCAGCACCTTTTGATCACAAACAAAAAGCAGAAAAGAGTCTGCAGAATTGCACATCGCCACGGATTACGTCAAAGTAAAGAAAAATGGCACTATTTTTTTATGAACAATGAACGTGTAGCTTAAAAAAATGTCATGGTGCTAGCTTTGGGAATGGACTCAAAGAAGAGGTGGAAAAGCACGGTTTCTTCTTTAAATGAATATTAAAACTTTCCGTTTTAAGGAAAGTGTGACTTTAAAAAAAATGAAAATAGAGGATATGGGGGCGCTCCTGGCAGTGGCAATGTCAAGGGGGAAGAGTCACTGAGGAAATGGGCTGTGTTGGCATCGAGGCTCATCGCGAGTGCTAGCGGCTGCTCATTACACGTTTGCCAGCATAAGTGGCAAAGGGGGGACTTGAGACCTAGTCCCCGTTCTTCCTGTCCCTATGGGGCTGCTGGACATGCGGAACAGACAAATGTGGGACACAGTGAACCGCCTGGATTGGGACAGTACTTCCTGTTTGTCATGGCTTTGAAGACTGCTCTGACAGGAAGTGACATGACATGAACAAAGAACAAGTGGGATAATGATGATTATATTTTATTTTGTCTTTTTTCATATCAATGTTTCACTGAAAAAAAAGGAAAACCCTGTCAGTTTCTGGTACCGTGACATTCCTGTTTTTCAAGTTAGGAGTTGTTTTGTTTTCTTGGTTATTGTTAAGGTGTTATTTTACAGTTTTAAAGAAAGGGAAAAAACAGCAATAATGTCAACTAACATCTTTTTTTATTGTATATCAGTAGTATTCACATGCTTTTGCCTGAAAACAAATACTTGAAAAATAAATATATATGTATACACGTCTGTGCATATATATATATACATACACATGTATGTATGTATGTATGTGTATGTGATATATAGACACACATATGTATGTGTATATATATATACAGGTACATATACATACATACATACATACATACATATATATATATATATATATGAATAAATAAATAATTAGTTTCCAGGGACATTGTGTTATTTTCCTTTAGTCTGAGCTGTATCTTGCGTAATGAGCCGCCAAGCTTTTTTGTTTGTTTGTTGAAATACAAATAAGGGCACTGTATAAAGGCATTATTTATTTTGTTATAAAATATATTTGAAAAATTGGTCCAAATAATATACGTAGCACTGATGCTCAACTGATGGATTTATTTTGTATGATCTCTGTTTTCCAATTGGAGTTGTAAGACTTTTTTTTTTTTTTGTAGATGCTTTGTACCAAAAATAATGTCTTCTCTTTCTGTTCTGTTTCATTTGCCATAGCAACTTTAAATTAATGTTTTTACAGCAGTATAGTCTGGAATGCTTTGGCATGTTATGTCACAAAACTAGGCACATATTCTGAATATGTCAGTCTGCATGGATCTCCAGAAGCCTGTCAGGGTCCTCTGAGAAGAGTCAATGAGTCATGTTTCTCAGTGTTGGAAAGACAATGTTCAACATTGATTGTACTCAAAACCCACTGTTTTTGAAGCCACTTTAGTATTGATGGCGGAGTGGATGCTCAGTCCTTTATTAAATCATGTCTTTGTAATTGTGCATGGTGTCCTATGATCTTGTGAGGAACTTGCGTACATGTGGCAGTGCCACTGACTCTGTAGCGTGTCAGTTGGGTCATGAGGCTGTAAATGTTTGCTCAGCTGTAGGGTTTAGCTTACAAGTGACCTAACCACGTCATCATATTGATGCCCTAATTGGAGGGAATGATGTCACTGTGATGCTAGAAACCATCAAAGGTCATGTAAAGGTCAGTGTCTGTCTGTCTGTCTGTCTATCTGTTTAAGACAATGACCGTGATTTTACACATCTTCATATCTGCAATCTCATTGGCCTGTGTATTCATGGATCGACATTCGTCCCTCACAATTCTCTAAATGAAGCATCCATTATGCATTTGATGAAGGGCTATCACTTTCTGAACCACTCAGGAAAAACAAAATAACTTGTGCTCTCTTAAGGGCGACGTGAAGTAGTTGCTGAGTTGAAGTGATAATCTTGTTGTGGAGGTTGTTACTCACACCTGGCCACAATGATAACAGTTCTGTGACAAACCACTGAAGGCTGTGTCAGAAAACAAGGTCATCCTGTGCCACGTTAGTTTCCTCCTCTGTAGTGTCATGTATCACCCTCATGAAACGGACTCGATGGAGACGAGTCAACGGAATATGTTTTTTTTTTCTGTTAGAGAGATCTCAGTTATCAAGGCTGCATCATCTCGAATTATATTCTACTTCAGTTGTGCAACAAAGCAGGCAGTGCAATTATTATTATATTTGATATTTTATTTTATATTTTCCTGCAAGGACTGCATTCATTCACTATTGTAATGTTCAAACAGGCTACTCTAGTGTTCTTATGAATGGCGTGAAAGACAACCACTTCTTTTCGCTGAATATGAAGAAATATCTCGCTGAGCATTGGCAACGTTTTCTTTGTCAGCAGCTCACTCAGCCTGTGTGTATTTTATTGATTTAACCTCTGCACGCTAGAACGTCCGAAATGCACAATTCATGTACTTTCATTTTTAATATCAATAAAAAAACATTTTATCAAACATTTGATGTCTAAAAGATGCATTCCTTTGCTCTGTGTATTTGTCCCATACATATGCTTTTGTGGATGCATATTTTAAATCTTTTTAAGATAAGATAAGCCTTTATTAGTCCCACAATGGGGAAATTCCAGGATTGCAACAGCACAGGGATAGCAACACTCAGAGCAATAATTTAGAAGATAAGAAAATAAGAGCAGTGAATATACATATGTACACATAAATATATAAATATGTATACACAGTGCGGAGCATTGTAGCTAGATGGAATAAACAGCATAACCGTCTATTTAGTTACCCTACATGGTATGAATATGTACCCATACATATTGTCACCCTCCATAGCGACTGATATTGTCCTAGTTGTATACTGGACGGGACCATTTGTGTAAGTCTGTTGCGTCTTTTGCATTCAATACTATTAGGTCGTCACGTTTTTTTGCTATCTCTGCGAACAGCCCTGCTTAGGTTATACAGTCTGACAGCTGTAGGTAGGAAGGACCTGTGAAACCTCTCGGTTGCGCACCTAGGATGATGTAATCTACTGCTAAATGAGCTCCTCAGTGCATTCAGTATGTCCTGCATGGGGTGGGATTCGGACTCCAGCAGAGATGACAGTTTAGCCACCATCCTTCTCTCCCGTATCTCCTCCACTGGGTCAAGGCATTGCCCCAGGACAGAGCTAGCTTTCTTGATTAGTTTGTTCAGTCTCTTCCTATCGGCTGCTGTAATGCCGTTGCCCCAGCAGACCACTCCAAAAGTGATGGCTGATGCCACCACCGTGTCGTAGAATGTCTTCAAGAGCACCCCTTGTACACCAAAAGACCTGAGCCTCCTCAGTAGGAACAGCCTGCGCTGTCCCTTCTCGTAGAGTGCGTCGGTATTGTGTGACCAGTCTAGTTTATTGTTCAAATGAACACCCGGGTACTTGTAGGATGTCACCATCTCAATGTCTGTTCCCTGGATGTTTACTGGTGTTGTGAGGGGTTGTCCTTGCCTGCGGCAATCCACCACCAGCTCCTTAGTTTTTCTCGCGTTGATTTGGTGGCAGTTCCGATGGCACCAGTCCACGAAGTCCTGGATAAGTCCTCTGTACTCAGCTTCATCTCCGTTGGAGATGAGGCCGACGATCGCAGAGTCGTCAGAGAACTTCTGTAGATGGCAGTGGGTTGTGTCGTGTGAGAAGTCCGCAGTATAAAGGGTGAACAGGAAGGGAGCCAAAACCGTTCCCTGGGGGGCCCCCGTACTGCCGATGATCGTGTCGGACACACAATCCCAGATTCTCACAAACTGTGGCCGGTTAGTGAGGTAGTCCAGGATCCATGATGACAGGTGCTGGTCCACCCCTGCGCACAGCAGCTTGTCCTTCAGGATCATCGGTTGGATGGTGTTGAAAGCACTGGAGAAGTCAAAGAACATGATCCTCACCGCGTTCCCGGGCTTCTCCAGGTGGGACAGGGAACGGTGAAGGAGGAAGATCACTGCATCCTCCACCCCAATGCCATGCTGGTAGGCAAACTGGAGTGGATCCATCGCTGGTCCCACCAGGGGGTGGAGGTGAGCAAGGAGCAGTCTCTCCAGGGTCTTCATCATGTGAGACGTCAGGGCCACTGGTCTGTAGCTGTTCAGGTCTTTGGGGTGGGAAGTCTTTGGTACGGGTACCACACAAGATGTTTTCCACAAATGTGGTACCCTCCCCAGCTTCAGGCTCAGGTTGAAGATGTGCTCCATAATTCCACACAGCTGATCTGCACAGGACTTGAGGAGCTTCGCACTGATGCCATCTGGTCCCGAGGCCTTCCTCGCCTTGATCTTCCTCAGCTCCGTCCTCACCTGGGTCTTAGTGAGGGTCAGGTTGGGGGGCTGTTTGCTGGGAGTGGGGGGGTGTTGGTGGAGTGGGGTGTAGACAGCAGGTCTCGATGACTTTAGAGGCAGCAGTGGTTGGTGTGCAGTCGGGGGGGAGGGCGGTTGGTCAAACCTATTAAAAAACAGGTTCAGATTGTTCTCCCACTCCCTGCCCCCCGTGGCCTG
Source organism: Pholidichthys leucotaenia (assembly GCA_020510985.1). Lineage (NCBI taxonomy): Eukaryota > Metazoa > Chordata > Actinopteri > Cichliformes > Pholidichthyidae > Pholidichthys > Pholidichthys leucotaenia. Next base: position 138,147,894 of record CM035840.1, on the reverse strand, counting down.
GGGAGAGGTATTCTGAAGCCCAGAGATGGTTTTAAGGTTTCTTCAGACCCCGCTGACGTCGCTCTGTTGCAGCTTGTCCTCCATCTTCTTCCTGAAGCTGTCCTTGCCTTCTCTGATCTTCCTCCTCAGCTCCCTCTGTACGGACTTCAGCATCTCCCTGTTCCCCGACCTGAAGATCCTCTTCTTCTCATTCAGAAGTGTTTTAAGCTCAGGGTTGATCCAGGGTTTGTTGTTCGAGCAATCCTTATATCAATATAATTATTATATTATTATATATTATTTGAATTGTTATTATTATTATTATATATCAATTATATCAATTATACCCTCTGCACAGTTTAAATGATTTATTGCATCTTCAGTTCTTGCCAAAACTCTCTAACTGCTTTTAGCACGCTCATTTTTTTTCTCTTACCATGCTTACTTTCTTACTTTATCCTGAGCCGTTGTTTCTGTCCAACATACCCATCCGTATATGTATTCCTCCATCCAGCAATGGCTTACCATACAGCTACAGGAGCAGTCTTCTCTTTGGTGCCTCACTTTAGTCACTTACTTGACAAATTATCACTTTCATGTTCTGAAAATGGCTCAACCTTTCATTGTTGACATGCATACCCACCCAAATATACCCACCCATGAGATGGCTGTTACCAGGCAGATTTACAGCAGAGTATTCTTGTTCCCAAAATGGAACAGTATGGGCCTGTGGGAGTTATCTTGGTTGAGAGGATTTTACTGTAGCCTGTTTGAATTTTACACCCAGAAGCAGAGAAATCCTTCATCTCCCCTCCTTTTGTAGCTTTAGAGCAAAGTTTTGTTTCACTATGAAATACACATCTCTCCATTTTGTCCAGTCAAAAAAATCTGGAGGGCTATTGCTTTAGAGAACATCATGAATGTGTGATTTACAGTGGATATAAAAAGTCTACACACCCCTGTTCAAATGCCAGGTTTTTGTGATGTAAAAAAATGAGACCAAAAGAAATCACTTCAAAACTTTTTCCACCATTAAGATAAGATAAGATAAGCCTTTATTAGTCCCACAACGGGGAAATTCCAGGATTGCAACAGCACAGGGATAGCAACACTCAGAGCAACAATCAGAAGGCAAGAAAAAAAAACAAGCAAGCAAGAGCAGCTAATATACATATGTACATATTACTATAAAATATATACTGTATATACACACACACACACAGACACACAGTGCAGAGCATTGTAGCTGGATGGAATAAATATATGAATATATGAACACAGTGCAGAGCATTGTAGCTAGATGGAATAAATATGTAAATATATAAACACCCACAGTACGGAGCATTGCAGCTAGGTGGAATAAATATGCAAGTATATAAACACACACAGTGCGGAGCAATGTAGCTAGATGGAATAATATGTAGATATATAAAAACACAGTGCGGAGCATTGTAGCTAGATGGAATAAATATATAGATATATAAATATAAACACACCCAGTGCTGAGCATTGTAGCTAGATGGAATAAATATGTAAATATATAAACACACACAGTGCAGAGCATTGTTGCTAGGTGGGATGAAACAGCATAACCGTCTATTATGCTGTGACCTAATATAATATGACCTATAACCTGTACAACCCAAATGAAAAACAAACTGAAATCTTTCAAGGGGGAAAATAAAAAATAAAAAACTTACAATAACCTGGTTGCATAACTATGAACACCCTTAAACTAATACTTTGCTGCAGCACCTTTGGCTTTTATTACAGCACTTGTGGCACATATGTTGGGCTCATATTCTCCACAAATGTATTGCTGTATGTGTATTGGGTGCTTCACGTCTCGCGGGACGAAGAAGGTCTGGATCTGCAGGAGACAACGAGGAGGTGTGAGATTTGGCCTTTGTCTCAGAGAAGACGCCCCAGAAGGATTTCCAGATCATCGAAGAATGAGAGACAATGGTGAAATATCAAGGAGTTGCATTGTGACTGGGATTAAGTACCATGTGACTGTATGTTTGCTAAAGCACCATGTGACTTAGGTTTCGATGCTCCAAGAGTATAAAAGTGTGATGTTCCATTGATCAGCCTCTTTTCTTGTTGAGAGGTTGATAGAGTATGTGTTCTGACAATAAAGCTGAACCTGAGAAATAAACTCAGTCTCATCCTTGAGCACATCCTCTACACACTCAGTCTTTTTGGGTAGGAGTCTATCAGTGTGGCACATCTTGATGTGGCAATATTTGCCCACTCTTCTTTGAAAAAAACACTCAAAATCTGTCAGATTGTGAGGGCATCCCCTGTGCACAGCCCTCTTCAGATCACCCCATAGATGTTCGATTGGATTCAGGTCTGGACTCTGGCTGGGCCATATCCAAAACCTTAATCTTCTTTTAGTGAAGCCATTCTTTTGTTGATTTGAATGTGTGGTTTGGGTCATTGTTGTGCTGAAAGATGAAGTTCCTCTTCATCTTCAGCTTTCTAGCAGAAGTCTGAAGGTTTTGTGTCAACACTGACTGGTATTTGGAACTGTTCATAAATCCCTCCACCTTGACTAAGGCCCCAGTTCCAGCTGAAGAAAACAGCCCCAAAGCATGATGGTGCCACCATGATGCTTCACTGTAGGTATGATGTTCTTTTGGTGATGAGCAGTGATGTGTTTGCACCAAATATACCTTTTGGAAATATGGCCAAAAAGTTCAATCTTGGTTTCATCGGACCATAACACATTTTCCCACATGCGTTTGGGAGATTTCAAACGCATTTTTGCAAAATGTACACTACCTTTCAAAAGTTTGGGGTCACCCAGACAATTATTTTGTGTTTTCCATGAAAAGTCACACTTATTTACCACCATGAGTTGTAAAATGAATAGAAAATATAGTTAAGACATTGACAAGGTTAGAAATAATGATTTGTATTTGAAATAATAATTTTTTCCAGATACTCAACCTGCTCAAAGGAAGGTCAGTTTTATAGCTTCTCTAACCAGCTAAACTGTTTTCAGCTGTGATAACATGATTGCACAAGGGTTTTCTAATCATCCATTAGCCTTCTGACGCAATGAGCAAACACATTGTACCATTAGAACACTGGAGTGATAGTTGCTGGAAATGGGCCTCTATACACCTATGTAGATATTGCACCAAAAACCAGACATTTGCAGCTTGAATAGTCATTTACCACATTAGCAATGTATATTAAATATCAGAGTGTATTTCTGATTAGTTTAAAGTTATCTTCATTGAAAAAAACAGTGCTTTTCTTTCAAAAATAAGGAAATTTCTAAGTGACCCCAAACTTTTGAACGGTAGTGTAGCTGGGCTTGGATGTTTTTCTTCATAACATAAGGCTTCCGTCTTGCCATCCTAGATGAGAGATTGTTTTCACATGTACTAAACAGCCAGTACTTGCCAGAAATTCCTCTAGCTCCTTCAGTGTTGCTGTCGGCCTCTTGGCAGCCTTCCTGAGCAGTTTTCTTCTTGTCTTTTCATCAATTTTGGAGGGATGTCCAGTTCTTGGTAATGTCACTATTGTGCCATATTTTCTCCACTTGATGATGACTGTCTTCACTGTGTTCCATGGTATATTTAATGCCTTGGAAATTCTTTTGTTCCCTTCTTCTAACTGATACCTTTGAAAAATGAGATCCCTCTGATGCTTTGGGAGCTCTCTGCGGACCATGGCTTGTGCTGTGAGATGTGATGACAAAAATGGCAGGAAAAACCTACTAGAACAGCTCAACTTTATTTGAGGTTAATCAGAGGTACTTTAAATGGTGGCAAGCGTGTGCTGACTCCCATTTAACATGAGTTTGAATGTGACTGATTAATTCTGAACACAGCCACATCCCCAGTTTTAACAGGGTGTGCATATTAATGCAAACAAGTTATTGCAAGTTTTTTATGCTTCCCCTTAAAAGATTTCAGTTTGTGCTTCAATTGGGTTGTACAATTTATAGGTCACATTAATGGTGGAAAAAGTTTTGAAATGATTTATCTTGGTCTCATTGTTTTTACATCACAAAAATCTGGCATTTGAACAGGGGTGTGTAGACCTTTTATATACACTGTATATCGTTAACACTGTAGAGCAGGGGTGTCCAACCAGGTGCCATGGAGAGCCAAGACCCTGCAGGTTTTCTCTTCTACCCAGTCTCTTCAGCAGGTGTTTTCACTTATCAGCAATCAGTGGGAAGAAGTTCACAGAAATCTGCTGTTGAAGACACTGGTTGGAGGTAAAACCTGCAGGGTCTTGGCTCTCCATGGCACATGGTTGGACACCCCTGCTGTAGAGGAATGAACAAGATGAGATACGAGTCGCAGACACAGACGTTATTCCTCTAGCTCAAAGTCAGACTGAAAGCAGGGCCAGCTCGTGGATCTGACAGGTCTGCTGTGCTGGCTCCGCCTACGAAAGTCAGCTGATAAAATGACACCTGGCAGCAATCAGCTGACACTTCTGATGAAGGCTGCAGTGACCAATCGAAACATGTAAAGAAGGTAAAAACATCTTTCTATTTTTGTCTTTAATGAGAACAAAAGGTAAATAAAGTCAGACTGACTCGGGTGCCAAAGTGGATCTCTTTTATACAGTTTCACTCCATTCTTTGGCGCCTGGCGTACACACATTAACATACACAAAAAAGAGCATCACACCACACAAAACTCCCACACCCGGCATCTGAGGTGTGGAGGCGCATCTTCACTTTACACAATACATTCACGCCTGGCATTGCCAGGTATGAAGGCGCATCTTAATTTGGTTTTCTACCCCCTGGTACTCTGGCGCCTACTGTCGACCCCTCTCCTTTTCTTCTCCTCACCCCTATCTCTCACCTCCTTCCCCCCATTCCCCAAAGACCCTGGGTGGAGTATGACCACCTGTTGTGTCGCCACACAGCCCCACCCCCCCAAACACCCAGAAGGGGCTTTCATCCTCCGATCCTTTGGGCTTGAACAAGCACCCATAGCGGCTGTAACGTGGAGCCGCTGGGCTGGTTGAAGTGCCTTCCTGTCGAGGTGGGTCCTATGGGCCCCCTGTAGGTGGGCGTCCGTGCCGGGGAGCCTGGGCCAGCACCCCCTGCTCCTCTGCCAAAACATAAGCCGGCTTGAGCCTGTCTATGCATATAGTTTCCTTACGCCCCCCCACCCCCAAGTCTAACACAAAATGTTTCGCTCCTGTTTCCAAAACCCTGAACGGGCTGTCGTAAGGCAGGTGCAGCGGGGTTCAGTGTGTGTCAAGATGTTGTTTATATACCCAATTTAAAATGAAAAGCTTAGCATCCTCGAAACCCTTTTTTGCTTGGTATGTGAACTGAAGTGGATCAAGTTTAACTTGAACAGACTGATGAACAAGATTTCTTACAATTTTTTTTCAAAGATTTTCATCATTAATGATGTTAGAGTCACAGGTCTGAAATCTTTGAGTTCTTTAGGAGAAATAGACTTAGCAATAGGCACTACTGTAGACGATTTCCAGATGGCTGGAATATGACTGCAGTTCAAAGACATCTGGAACATATAGTGAAGGACACTGCTAAGATGATCAGCACAATACCGGAGTGTACGGCCACAGATAAGATCTGGACCTAGAGCATTTCTAATATTAACCTTTTTAAGGTAATCTCTAACACTTTCCTCTTTAATAATGACATTGTTATTTGAAGAAAGAGACTGTTTAAGATGGGACATTTTCACAGAAAAATCATGCTTTTCAAAACGACAAAAGAAGTCATTAAAAACATTAGCAACATTGCAGGGTGAACCCCTGCAACGGTGGAAGGGAACCCATTAAATCCATGTATACAGGGTCAAACCTCCTGCTTGGAATTTGGAAAGGCTCGAGGGGGGCTTTGGTTTGCCTCTGAACCTTAGCCCGTTGGCACGCAATGCACGCTGTGGCCCACTCCTTCACTTCCTTGCGCAAGTGAGGCCAGACGAATTTGAACCCCACCAGCCTAACCAAAGCCTGCACGGCAGAATGTGAAAGAGAATGGATAGACTCGAAAATGCGGCGGTGCCAAGAGCTCGGAACCACCGGGTGGGGACAGCCGGTGGAGACATTGCAGAGCAAGAGGGGGGGCACCCTTCTTGTACTGCCCTGCTCTCCAGTTTTAGTCCGGTACCTGCGGATCGGAGCATGCAAATGTCCACGACCCCAGTTTGGTCGGCGGCCGTGGCGGAAAATTCAATACCCACGTAGACCAGAGAGACCAGCATGCGTGACAGGCAGTCAGCCACGACATTAAGTTTACCGGCTACATGTTGAATGTCAGTAGTGAATTCCGAAATTGCGGCCAAGTGCTGTTGCTGCCAAGCCAACCACGGTTCTGAGACTTTGGACATTGCATAGGTTAGTGGTTTGTGATTGACAAATGCAGTAAACTCACGACCCTCGAGCCAGAACTGAAAATGACATGTAGCCAGGTGGAGAGCCAACAACTCGCTGTCAAAAGTGCTATACTTATGCTCGTTGTCGTGCAAAATATGGCTAAAAAAGGAGAGGGGTTGCCACGAACCGGATACATACTGCTCCACCACAGCTCCTACTGTGACGTTGGACTTGTCTGTGGTGAGCGCTATCCGCAACTGATGGGGCTGGGTGGGCCAGCAAAGCTGCGTTAGTGAACACTGTTTTGGCACCTGTGAACGCCTGGATCTGATCGGGGGTCCAGTCAATGCTATCCGTGGGTTTCTTTTTCTTGAGCACGCTGTACAACAGTGGTTGCGGCAGCTGGGCTGCCCGGGGAAGGAAACGGTTGAAAAAATTGACCATCCCCAAAAATTCCTGCAGCACCCTCACGGTCTGCGGAAGCGGAAAATCTGACGCCGCACGTACCTTATCCAGCAGCGGAATCACACCATCCGGCGAGATGTAGTGGCCCAAGAAATCGATCACCGGCAGCCCAAACTGGCACTTTGCTGGATTAACAATCAGCCCATGTGCTTCCAACCGTCGGAAAACTTGCTTGAGATGGGCGAGGTGCTCATCCTCTAATGCGCTAGCCACCAAAATGTCATCTAAGCAGACGAAAATGAATGGCAAGTCACGGAGCACCGCATCCATCATCCTTTGAAAAGTTTGGGCTGCACTATTTAACCCGAACGGCATGCGCAAAAACTAAAAAAAAGCTGAAAGGAATTATCACCGCCATTTTTGGGATGCCCTTAGCACGATTCGGGACCTGGTGGCAACCGCGGACCAGATCCACCTTTGAAAAAATGCGCATCCTGGCCAGGGGCACGGAAAAATCCTCAATGTGCGGGATAGAGTAACGGTCGTGCTCCGTGACATTGTTCAGGCAACAGAAATCACCGCATGGCTGCCACAAACCATCAGCCTTGGGCACCATGTGCAGACGGGGATGCCCAAGGGCTATTGGAGCGCCTAACAATGCCTAGACATTCCAAGTTAGCAAACTTCTCACGCGCGATGGCTAGTTTAGCCATGTCCAGGCAGCACGGACGCGCAAAAACCGGTGGGCCCTTTATCGTGATGAAATGCTCGACCCCATGCTTGGTCACGGTAGCAGAAAAAGTGGGCACCATGAGCACGGGAAACTCGGAAAGCAAACGCTGATACTCATTCCCCGAAGCTAAAAAATTTACATGTGTTGCAGCTCCCCGAGCCATACAAGGTAGTGAAGCAAAAGACAGCAGCCACTAAATGTCTGTTAGCAACATTGCAAGGAGACCATAAGTACACAGAAAATCAGCACCTAAGACAGGAACCAAGCATGCAGCTATTGCAAAGTCCCACTTGTAGTTGAGTCCATGCAAACACAGTCACCGACTTTTCTCCAAAAGTCTTGATGGGGGATCTGTTGGTGGCCGTTAGTGATGGGCCGCAGCCTTCCGCCAATCTATCAGCGGCAACTGGCAAAATAAGGCTCTTCTGGGAACCACAGTCCACCAAAAACCGTCTCCCAGAATGTGTGTCCTCGATGAAAAGCAGCTTCTCCCTGTTGTTAGCAATCATAGCTGCCACTGACTGCTGGTTGTTCTGTTTGTCCGGCCTATTGAAACGACACAGCGGCAGACAACGTTGCTAGGAGTAAATTTACACATCTAATTTGCATACAAACAAAGAAAGACATTTGTCACTTACCGGCATCCTTTTGCAGCATTCTGGTCGCTATTTTGTCCTCTCCCGGTCATTTTAGCTTTCTCTCCTACATCCACAAACTGTTATTGATTATTCCACCTTAATTTCACTTTTATTCCGTAGCAATTTAGCTTATATGACGACATGCATCCAGCGATTGCTCTCCAGCCTCAAGGCGCTCCGGGCACCCGGCAGGTCAAATCAACAAGCTTCACACTCCCTGTATTATAAGAACATGTAAACATATACCTTCATAAGATAAATAATCTCTTTTTAGAACCATAGTTGGCGAATTTGGGACCAAATCCTCCGAATATGCTCCTCGGTCTGGGATCTGCCCATAACGATCGGTGCCCACCATTTTGTGTTGTAATCTCAAAAACAAAGAAGAAGAAGAAGGAGGATTTCTTACTCTTTTGTGTATTACATGTCATCCATGAGTCCTCCAGTGTGTGCCTGCCACCTTGTGAACTGGCATGATCAGTACAAATCCTTACCACAGCTGGGCAGTGTTTCTGCACGTCAATATCAGTTGACAGGCACAGCACCGCGCTCTGCCACTAGGGGCACACGAAATCACACAGCTTAAGGGTTAACTCCAAAGCCGATCCGTCTCCTAATTCCGAGTGTGAGAGGAGCCTCTCTGTTCTCTCTCCAGTGGAGAGTGTGTAATGCCGCAGCAGCAGCTGCTTGAGAATGTCGTACTTGCCCTGGGCTGGGGGAGCGTGAAGCAGGCTCATTGCACGCTGAGCGGGGCGTGAGTCCAGTGAAGCCACCATGTAATGGTGCTTCGTGTCATCCACCAAGACTGCGAACTGGCAGACAAGCGAACTGGGCTTCCAGGCGGCCGGGTCATGGAGCCAAAAGTCCAGGAGTTTTACCGCCACTGCAAACGCAGCAGGGGAACCCCAAGCGCAAGTGCTCCCACGGAGGTGCTCGGTCCATCTTCCATTTCCACGTCAGGTCACCAGTGTAGAGGAATGAACAAGACGAGACACGAGAGTTGCAGACACAGACTTTATTCCTCTAGCTCAAATTCAGACTGACTGGGGCACCAAAGTGGATCACTTTAATACAGTTTCACTCCATTCTTTGGCACCTGGCGTACACACATTAACATACACACAAAAGAGCATCACACCTCACAAAACTTCCACACCAGGCATCTGAGGTGTGGAGGCGCACTTCCAGGGACAAGAGTTGCAAATTAGCTAATAGCTATACACTCTATGTGCAACACATCAGATTGATTGTCTTTGATTAATTGTCTATGTTTATTGCACTGTCCCTGTCAAATAAACTAATCTACTACTACTGCCTGGCATTGCCAGGTATGAAAGCGCACCTTAATTTGGTTTTCTACCCCCTGGTGCCCTGGAACCTACTGTCGCCCCCTCTCCTTTTCTTCTCCTCATCTCCATCTCCAGTGCTGGGTGTAACGCTTTACTTTGTAACAAAGTACTTTGTTACAAAGTAATGCGTTACAGGAATCTGATTACTGTTCGGTGTAACGCAGTAATGTAACGCATTAGTCTGATAAATGTAGTAATCTCGTTACAGTTACTAATCCGAAAAGATCACTTTACTAGTGTTTCTTTTTAATGACTTACAAAACGGGAAAACAACTGCACTGCCAGTAAACAGTAAAAGAAGAAGCAATAGTGGCGCCTACTTCCGCTTCCACCACGCTCCTATAAATATCAGCGGGCACGTAAGTCCGGCCTCTTTCTGAATCTGATAGAAAAATTCCATATTATCTATACTATTATTGATATTAATAATGTATTATTATATTTGAGAAGTATCATACCTTTCATATGCCATGTTTAATGTTTATATGTGCATTCCACATAGGATAATATAATCTCTTTGACATAACCTGTTTTGGGTCACAGGAATGCACAGGAACTTCTCAGCCTGTACAGATCAGTGGTAGATAGACATTCTGTCAGTTTTATGGATCTCATGTCTTCATGACCCATGTTTCCAGAGTGTCTGATGTCCGCCTGGATAAACTTAGTTATCAGGACTGTCCCGTTCTGTCCCTTCCCTTATCCTCATCCTCCATCTCCTTTCGCCTACCTATATATATCAGACTTAGAAGAATGGATCCTTTAGAGATTCTAGGTGTGTCTGAATGTCATGCCTTGTAACCTCTCTCCAATAGTGGCCAATGGGGTGATTTTGTAATAAATGTACATAAAATCAACTTTCCGCCTGATTATTTGACTTTGAATAATTTAAGCTTGTGGGAATGTGAGAATGATGAGACAGGTTTCTCTCAAGTCAGCTTTATTCACATCACCATCATCTCAACGAAGTAAGAGAGCCACACAGGGAACTCTCGTCCTTAAAAACCAGGACTCTTACAGTTCACAAGACACATGTATCACAGACCACGTTGCATTAAAGTAGACAGTAACAATGCATCCCCTCTCTCTGATATCCCCCACTGTCTACAATGCATCCCCTCTCTAATCCTTTAATTACACCCCCACAGCCTCAAGTCTTGCATACCAAAGCTAACATCCCTGCAGCTTCCTGTAATCTCCAAGGAAGCAGCTCTGCCTTTGTTCTGGTGTAAAATGTGAGTCACATATGTGTGTCCACCACACGAGCCCCCCCAATATTTTAGAACAAACAAGAGAATAACAACATGCATGCCGTGATAGTATCAATACACATTAGTCCACATGCTGTCTAGGCTTCAGTCTCCTGCCGTATCTGCTGTAGCTGGGATTCCACGTCTCTGCGGGGCTGTCACGCTGGGGGTTTTCCGTCTGGGGGTGAAAACCTTTTGTCAGTCCCTGCGGGTGTTCTGGGGAAACATTACTCTGTGAAGCCCCCCGTGGGGGTCTACCTCGCCGCTGGGCCCTTGCCAACAGCACTTGCTCATCTGCCACCACAAAAGCGGGTTTGAGTCTGTTTATGCCAATTTTCTCTTTCCTACCCCCCAAATCTAGCAAAAACTGCTTGTCCCCTGTTTCTAGCACTCTGAACGGTCCGTCATAAGGCGGTCGCAGTGGGGTTCGATGCGCATCGTGTCTGACAAAAACAAACTCTGCATTCTTCAAAGTTTTAGGCACAAAAACGTGCGGAAGGCGTCTGGTGCAGGGTTATCTGGGAGAAACTCCCCAGGCAGCCGGAGCGGCTGCGCAAACACGAGCTCCACTGGGGAGGCTTCTAAGTCCTCTTTAGGCGCAGACCGCAACCCCAATAACACCCACGGTAACTTGTCTACCCAATTTGCATCCGTCAGTGACGCTCTGAGAGCTGCTTTCAATGACCTATGAAAACGTTCGCATAAACTGTTAGCCTGCGGATTGTACGCGGTTGTGCGGTGAATTGTGACACCCAGGCTGCGGGCCATTGTCGACCAAAGCTCGGACACGAATTGAGGGCCTCTGTCGGACGTAATGTCCGACGGAACGCCGAAGCGCGCCACCCAAGCTGTTAAAAACGCGCGCGCCACCTCCTCGGCCGTGGTTGATGCCAGCGGGACAACTTCCGGCCAGCGCGTGGTGTGGTCCACCATTGTCAGAAGGTGTGTGCACCCTTGTGACAGCGGGAGGGGGCCCACAAGGTCCACATGAACGTGATCGAACCTCTTGGCCAGAATGTGAAATGGCTCCAAAGGAGCCCTCCTGTGCCTGTGTACTTTGGCTCATTGTCACGCCATGCAGGCTGCTGCTCACTCTTTAACTTGTTTGCAAAGGCTCGGCCACACAAATTTCTCTCTTACCATTTTGACCGACGCCCGCACCCCCGGGTGCACCAAAGATGAATCGAGTCAAAAACGCGGCGGCGCCATGCGGCTGGAACTACTGGACACGGCCGTCCAGTGGAGACATCGCAGATTAGGGGGGGCCTACCGTCTTGCAGCACCCTGCTCTCCAGCCTTAACCCTGTTGGTCCGGACTGGAGCGCGCGCACATCCGCGTCACTAACCTGCTCCGCGGCCATGGCTGCGTAATCTACTCCTACGCTGACTGGGGCTGCCACGGCGCGCGAGAGGCAATCTGCCACCACATTCAGTTTGCCCGCCACATGCTGAATATCAGTGGTAAACTCTGATATCGAGGCCAGCTGTCTCTGCTGCCGGCCTGACCACGGTTCAGAAACCTTGGCCATTGCGAATGTTAGCGGTTTGTGGTCAACGAACGCGGTGAAAGAACATTCTTCTAGCCAGAACTGAAAGTGGCAGATGGCCAAATGGAGAGCCAGCAGCTCCCTGTCGAACGCGCTGTATTTACGTTCGCTAACGCGCAAGGTCCTGCTGAAAAAGGCGAGGGGCTGCCAAACCCCGGCTACATGTTGCTCCACGACCGCTCCTATGGCCACATCTGACACGTCAGTGGTGAGCGCTATGCGGGCCGTTGGGTCTGGGTGTGCCAACAACGCAGCCGTTGCCAAGGCTGCTTTCACCTCCGAGAACGCTTGGTCCCGCTCCAGGGACCACTCGACCTTATCCGCGGGTTTCTTTTTTTTGAGCGCGGCATACAGCGGCTGCATGAGTTGCGCCGCGTGGGGGAGAAAACGGTTATAAAAATTCACCATTCCCAAAAACTCCTGTAACGCCCTGACCGTCTGCGGCTGGGGAAAATCTGCCACCGCGCGCACTTTGTCAGGAACCGGAACTGCTCCTTCGGGGGAGACGCGGTGTCCTAAAAAATCGATCTGCGCCACCCCGAACTGACACTTCGCTGGGTTGATTATTAAGCTGTGATCTCCCAACCTTCGGAAAACTGTGGCTAGGTGTTTTTCGTGTTCGTCTTCGGACGCGCTGGCTACCAAAATATCGTCCAAGTAGACGAACACGAAAGGGAGATCACGAAGCACCGCGTCCATCATGCGTTGGAACGTCTGAGCAGCCCCTTTAAGTCCGAATGGCATGCATAAAAACTCGAATAGACCAAACGAAGTTATTACCGCTGTTTTGGGTATGTCCTCAGAGTGCACTGGGACTTGGTGGTAACCGCGGACCAAGTCTATTTTAGAAAAAACGCGCGCCCCTGCCAAATGAATGGAAAAATCTTGGATATGTGGGATTGGGTAGCGGTCGTGCGCCGTAGCATTGCTTAACCTGCGGAAATCCCCGCAAGGTCGCCATGATCCATCAGCTTTCGGGACCATGTGTAGCGGGGAAGCCCACGGACTGTTTGAACGTCTATTAATGCCCAGCCTCTCCAGGTTGGCGAACTCCTCGCGCGCTATGGCCAGTTTAACTGCGTCCAAGCGCCGAGCCTTTGCAAAAACGGGCGGTCCGGTAGTGGTAATAAAATGCTCCACCCCGTGTTTAGCAACTGTTGCCGAAAATGTGGGGACCGTGAGTGCTGGGAACTGAGTGAGCAGTGTGTGGAACTTACCGCTTGCAGCTGTGATGTGGGCTTGTGCTGTTGGCGGGGCCACTCGCGCTGTACAGGGGATAGAATCAAAAGAAAATGCATTAACCAGGCGCCTGTTAGCAAGCTCCACCAACAAACCAGGTGAGCACAAAAAATCAGCCCCCAACATACTGAAATTCACTGCAGCTACAACAAAAGTCCACTCAAATGTACGGCCGTGTAGAAACAGAAGCAGGGTCTTCTCACCAAAGGTCTTAATCTCCGAGCCGTTCACTGCTGCCACCCCGGGACCTCTGGAACCTGCCAGCCTGTCCGCATAGGAAGGTGTGATGAAACTCAACTGGGAGCCTGTGTCCACGAGGAACTGTCTCCCCGAGCATGCGTCCAACAAGTAAAGCAGCTTGTTTTCCTCCCCGAGGGCCGCGGCTGATACCGACCCCCGGTCTTGGCGTTTCCCGAACATCTGAACTGGCACGGTGGTACACATTTGTGTGCCCTCTCTGCGAAGCGGCGATGATAGGAACAAAGGACGTCTGATCCGTGTTCCCTGGCCCCTGCCGCCGCCGTCGTCGGTGGGTCTGGTACCACTGCCTCTGGCCCCCTGTCATCTCTGGCCGTCGCGCTGAGTTCCGCTGCAGCTGCCGTGGCCGCGCACCACTTGGTGGCGTTGACAATTCGCCGCGCCTGCAGGCCCAGCGTGCAGTAGTCCCGTTGGGCCAACAGTGGCGAACTGGCCAGGGTCGCTCTCGCCGCTGGTGGTAGAGTCCTGAGGAAGAGGTGGGTGAAAATGAAGTGATCGTTGTCACAGTCTTTCAACCTCAACAACTTCTCCATCAGGTTCGCGGGCATGTCATTTTCAAACTCCGTCAGCGCCAGGAGCCTCTCTGCTCATTCCTCCACCGAGGGGGTGAAGTGCTGGATGAGTGCAGCCTTCAACGTGCCGTATTTGTCGCTGTCCAGCGGCTGGTCGATCAGGCTCTCTACATGCTGGGCCGTGTTGTTGTCCAGTTTTGCGACTACGTGGTAGAATTTTGTGGCGTCTACCGATATCCCCCGGAGGTTGAACTGTGCCACAATCGCATTGAACCAGGAGCGCAGATTGTTCTGCCAGAAGTCCGGTAGCTGGACTATAGCAGCATTCGCTTGGCTGGGGGCTCCTGGCGAGGCTGGCTCGGGGGGAAATCTCCTCTGGCTGCATGCTCGTCTTGGGTCACCAGTGTGGGAATGTGAGAATGACGAGACAGGTTTCTCTCAAGTCAGCTTTATTCACATCACCATCATCTCAACGAAGTAAGAGAGCCACGCAGGGAACTCTCGTCCTTAAATACCAGGACTCTTACAGTTCACAAGTCACATGTATCACAGACCACGTTGCATTAAAATAGACAGTAACAATGCATCCCCTCTCTCTGATATCCCCCACTGTCTACAACGCATCCCCTCTCTAATCCTTTAATTACACCCCCACAGCCTCCAGTCTTGCATACCAAAGCTAACATCCCTGCAGCTTCCTGTAATCTCCAAGAAAGCAGCTCTGCCTTTGTTCTGGTCTAAAATGTGAGTCACATATGCGTGTCCGCCACAAGCTCAAAATTATTGTAACATTTGGCGTCCGAACAGCGGATCCACATATCTCCGTCTTTCCGGCGCCTCTGCTTGATCTCAGCAAGTGCACAGCTGATAAAAAGACCTTCCCAGGCTGCGTAAAAAAAAAAAAAAAGGCTCAGTGTTACTGCAGTGAAAACATTTCAGACCGGGGCACTGGAACTGACTGGGTGACGGATCTGAGAATCCTATAGGCGGCTTGAATGTAAGTACATTTGTTGTTGTTTATGGATAAAAGATAGTGAGATATTCCGGACCGATAGCACACTGTGTATACTGGAAGGAGTGAAACTAGCTGCCTGAATGCTAAGTTATTTTTACCCATGGTGAGTGATCTCGTAATAATCCCTTGGGAGGAACAAGGTCTTCCTCTGCAAACGGTGACCGTCATCGCAAGACCCGGGGTGATTCTTAGAAATCCGCTGCTCTCTACGCTTTAAGTAAGTGCAGTGGAGGTCCGAAGTTGCATGCAAAGAAAAAAGGGAAAGATTCGTGGTCTCGTTCCTGTGTCGAAGAGTCACGTGATCCCACAGAAGTGAATTTTTCGGGGACAGATTCGTGCTTCTTGTGACCACTTCTGCTTATGGTCCAGTGTTTGGACCTTGAGCATTCGTGGGGAGGCTACGTGAACCCCGAAGGGAGGAAAAAAAAAAGAGATTTTATTTTGTGAGTTTGTTGAAGTGCTAGATAAAAAGTTACTGTGGTCTGAATTTGTTTTTGTCTCAGTGTTACATGAAATCCGCTCTGGTGTGAAACACAGAGAGGCTGAGTTCCCACGGAGGCGGAGTGAATAGGTTGTGATTTTTTTCCTAATACTTGTGGAGCATAAAAGGGTTGGTTAGCTAATTGTTATCCTTTTGGGAAGTGTTTAAAATTATAGGTATTTGAAAATAGTAGCCTTGAGCGAAAACAGTGGACTGGTGTTGTGTTTTTACGGCAGTGTAAAAAAAAAGAGGAGCTTCACGCTGGAAGTGGGGGTGTGAGGGTTGCCATATCTGATTTTTTCCGCTAAGGTTGCACAGTTTTCAGAGATTAATTGAAGTAATTCTTATGCTGTTCTGGGTTTTGGCATGAACCTAAAAGTCTTTATTGTATGACCTTGTGGAGATAACGCAAAAGAAAACATTGTGTCTGGGCACTGTCTGTCTGTGTGTGTGTGTATCTGTCTTGTGACTCTATGTGTATGTGTGTCCTTGAGAGAGGGGGAAAAAGAAACAGAGAGAGCTTAGGAAAAAAATATAGAAAAAGGCTGTATAGCTACTGATTTGTGTGTTAAAAACTTGGTAAAAGGGAAGAGAAAGAAAAAACAATCTATATATGAGTATTTTTTTGCAAAGTTTTGGGATTTTACTTTTTCTTTCAGTCTAACTTTGTGGGTTTTCACTCTAATGTTGCGTTCATGATGAACTATTTACATATTTTTAAAGCCAATATTTTCATTTTCCCTCCAGTTTTTTCTTTGGAAAATGAAAAACATTGAGCTATTTTTATTCAATTTTTTGACGTATCACTGACTTTTCTTTTTTTCTTTGACTGAAGCATAACAGTGCACTTTACAGGGAAAAAGGACGCAGGACTGACGTTCACCTTTCCCCTGCCAAAACAAAACCAGCCTCTGAGACGCAGCCTCCTGTAACCTCTCCCCCCATCAATATCAAAGGGGTGGCTGAACATCTAAGTTAAGTACAAATGCTTGCATCTTAGTCAATGCTACAAGCATGACAATGATGAAATTAACTGAACATTACAATATCATGCTGTCACTTAATAATGCCTAATCACTGAAGGCTTTATGTATACCCTATATTACATGAGTCAAAGCAAAGAGGTTCAAAAGAGATTGATAATTAATGTGTTTGTGCATATGATTTGCCAGAGACTACTGATTATCAAACAGAGGTCTTGGTAATTGTATATCATATTGTTGCTTTGTTTAAATAATACTATACTCACTTTTTAATAAATGACATATGCAGTCTTATTTACATTCTGACCCTAGGCCTGTCTATGTAAAAAAAAAAGGGGGGGGGGGAGAACGCAAGAGCAGGATTTGAGAGCTCATGCTGTGACTTTTTCCCTCCTAAAAGAACACAGCAAGATGAGAATGAAATCCCTGAAAACAGAGATTAGGCCTGCATTTCCAGTTACTAAATCTAACTGTTGCATTGGTTTAAGGCTTCTAACATATGATACTGTCCTAAACTAGTGATTACCCATGTCAATTGGTAAAACATTTACTGATTCACAGAGTATTTAGTGAATACTTGCTGTAAATAGCAAAAACACATTCAAATTGTTGAAGCTTTAGGTGCAGTTTAAAGGTTTTTCTGCTATTCTTCATTCTTCATTTTTCAACAGGAAAGGGAAAGCATTCACAAATTTCTTTTTTTTTTCTTTTTCACTAGGAATTAGATTTGCCAAATTAACAAGGAATCATAACATCACCATTACCTTTTAATTTAATAAATCCTTGGTGACATATGCAATATGTAAAAAAAAACAACAATAATTTACTTGTGTTTCTTAACATTACATGTTATAATAAACAACTGAGATAAACATTTAAGGGACGCAAAAAATAATGATCACTGGAACATTAGTAAAATCAATTTATGAGGTGATAAAATTTGCACTCCTGTTGATGTAAATATTGAAGGTGTAGGCCGTGAGCAGCTGCCACTTTTTGTTCAGTTTCGTGGCACCCAACGGGGAACTAAAATTTTAGTGTTTCTAAATTAAGATTACATTATTGTAAGACAAAATATCGATGTTCCCACTTCCAAAGGTGTGGATAGCTGTATGAAAAATGCGATTGAAGTCAGTCGGTAATAATTGTCTGGCTACCTTAAACGTGGCCCAGGCCAGGACGTTTTAACCAATCAGCGTTGTCCCTTTGGTCATGTGACAACAAAATGGCAGCGCCCACAGAGCTAGCGTGCGCTGAAAGCCTCTCCTGTGTTATTCGCATTTCCGATAAGTTTTCGGGCAGTATCACTCGTTTTACTGAAGCATCGTGGGCAAAAGTACGTGAGTGTGCCCAAAAATGGCTTGTACTTGACGGACCCCAACAGAAAGTAGCAGAACAACGTCGCGACTTGTTCGAGAAAGGTGAGTGGCAGCCATTGTTTATGGTTGTACTGCGTGTGCCCTGGAGTCGTTTGGCTCCGATCATTTGTAACTCTAAATATGAACTAAAATGGAACCCTAGATGTCTAAAACCTTTGTCAACTGCTCACAGGGTGACCTAGTCCTGGTTTAAGACTCCGAGTAGGCTGATCTGGGGGTGTGGAGGCTAATAACCAAGGGACTCTGGGTGCCAGGTAACATAGTCCTAGTATAGATCTAGATGATGCAGATCGACTCACTCTGATGATGCATCTATCCCCAGAACCCACCCTGGGCCTGAATTATAGTCAAAATATACCACTACCACAAAGTAGCTCAAATGGGAAAAGGGTAGCAATCCCAATGAGCTTAACTCTGAGTCTGAGGGTTGGATGTACTTCTCAGCCCAAGCCCAAGGGGTGTAGTGTACTGGTAGGTGAGGGAGGAACAAGTTTGGGCATACATTTACATAGTTTGCACATAGTCACACCCATACTATCAAGCCTTAGGCGGATGGAAAATGGCCTGTTAAGGAAAGCCCATATGTTTGTGATGTGTCACCCAAGAAAGGTTAAACTCATGGCAGCAGCAGTCGCCTGTATACTTTATGCTCTCAATAAATATGGGCACACGGTCTGTGCTTGCCATTTTGCAAGTTTACATTGAGCAGTGACCAGGTTGCACAAGGTCTCTATTATAAGCTCACTGTTAATGTGAAAATTATCTGCAATCTATATATTTTGGAGACACATGGGGAGTGCATAATGTTATAGCATCTTAGACTAGAACAAAGAGCAGAGTTTCCATTGGAGATAGCAGGGAGGTGTGAAGGATGAATGCAGTGTGATCTTTTTTGTATCAGAGACTTCTAGCAGGATGGTAAAGGATTAAGGAAGTGAATGCAATGTGACCTTTTGTGTGTAGAAGCTTCTGAGGGAATGCCATAGTATTTAAGAGAAGAGTTTTGTCTGAGATGTCCTCTTTCTGACTATGCTTCTGTGTGAGATGTGTAATAAACTGTCTGAGTCAAATCCGCCTCATTATTTACACACTCTGTGGGGAGACTTGAATAACGAAACCGAATTGCCTTTAATTTCAGTTTATTTCAAGTAACCATTCCACTGTCTGCTCTCATTCCTGAGCAGCGAACAAAGAGGGTGAACACACCAAAGTTCTCTCATTTAAACATTCTCACATCAAACCATT
Source organism: Pholidichthys leucotaenia (assembly GCA_020510985.1). Lineage (NCBI taxonomy): Eukaryota > Metazoa > Chordata > Actinopteri > Cichliformes > Pholidichthyidae > Pholidichthys > Pholidichthys leucotaenia. Next base: position 138,128,545 of record CM035840.1, on the reverse strand, counting down.
TCCCTCGCGGGGGAAATCACACATCTATATCAAAGTCTCTTTATTCACATTCATTAGCCTTTTATTTACATAACTCCCCCTTCTCTCCTCTCGAGCCTCAGCGGTCAGGAAGTCTTCTGTCCCCTGTCCTCCGCAGGGGGTCCAGGCTCTGTGGCTCCGCACCGCAGGGGGCTGGCTCTCCTTCATCGTGAGGTTAAATCACATATGCAGTGTCCAACATATACATGTCTCACAACACAGCCATATAACCCCCCCCCAAATGATGAAGAACAGACTAATTCCTAAAATTTAATAGCACCTTACTCACTACTGAATAATCAACACCAACATTCAGTCTGTGCGCCGCTTGGGCTTCAGCCGTCTGCCGAATCTGCTGTGAGTTGGCCCCGCCTTGCCTGCGGTGCTTTTCTGCTTCGGCTCTGTTGACTGAGGAAGAGAGTGATTAATTGCCCTCTGCGGGGGCCTGCCTCGTCGAGGCGCCACTGCGACCGGTACAGACACGTCCTTCATGACAAAAGCAGGTTTTAGTCTGTCAATACTGACTGTCTCTTTTCTGTCTCCAAAATCTAGCACAAATTGCTTATCACCTGCCTCCAGCACTCGAAATGGCCCTTCGTAAGGTGGTTTGAGCGTTGCTTTAAGGGCTTCGCGCCTGACAAAAACGAAATCGGCATTTTTCAAAGCCTTGGGGACGAAAACTCGTGGAAAAGCGTGATGAACCGGACCCGGGAGCGTGTCTGCCCCCGTGCCGACTAACGGTCCCAGAGCAGAGAGAGGTGGGGGCTCTGGGTGCTCTGGTAAAAACTCGCCCGGCAGCCTCAGAGTTTGTGCGAATACCAGCTCCGCTGGGGAGGCGTCTAAGTCCTCTTTAGGCGCAGAACGCAACCCTAATAAAACCCATGGAAGTTTATTTACCCAATCTGCATCCGTGAGCGACGCTCTGAGTGCTGCCTTCAAAGACCTATGAAAACGCTCGCATAAACCATTGGCCTGAGGGTGGTAAGCCGTAGTGCGGTGAATTTTGGCTCCTAAGCCGTTGGCCATCGCTGACCACAGCTCAGAGATGAATTGCGGTCCTCTATCGGACGTAATGTCCGACGGAACCCCGAAGCGCGCCACCCAAGCCGTTAAAAAAACGCGAGCCACCTCCGCGGCCGTGGTCGTCGCAAGTGGGACCACTTCCGGCCAACGTGTGGTGCGGTCCACCATTGTCAAAAGATACGTGAACCCCTGTGATGCCGGTAGGGGGCCCACAAGGTCGACGTGAACATGGTCGAACCTTCTGGCCGGAATGCGGAACGGTTCTAACGGGGCTCTTGTGTGCCTGTGAATTTTGGCCCGTTGACAGGAAATGCAGGTTTTTGCCCATTCCTTCACGTGCTTGCGCAGGCACGGCCAAACAAACTTTTCCGCCACTAGTTTCACCGACGCGCGCACCCCCGGGTGCGCCAGTGAGTGGACCGAGTCAAAAACACGGCGGCGCCACGTGGCCGGAACCACCGGACGCGGGCGCCCCGTCGACATGTCGCAGATCAGGGGGGGGCATACCGGTTTGTAAACACTTGCTCTCCAGCCTCAACCCTGTTGGTCCAGACTGGAGCGCGCGCACGTCTGCGTCCGCCCCCTGGTCCGCTGCCATGGCTGCGTAATCTATACCCACGTGCACCGGGGCTGCGCGCGCCACCGTGCCGCTCTCCTGCGGCGCGGTCACGATGGCCCGTTCTGCCTCTGCGCGTGTTGGGGTCGTGAACGCGCGTGAGAGACAATCCGCTACTACATTGAATTTGCCCGCGACGTGCCTAATGTCAGTGGTAAATTCCGAGATTGCGGCCAGCTGCCTCTGCTGCCTGCCGGACCACGGATCTGAAATTTTGGCCATGGCGTATGTGAGCGGCTTGTGGTCCACATAAGCGGTGAAGCACCGTCCTTCCAGCCAGAACTGGAAATGACGAATAGCCAAATGCAGCGCCAACAGTTCTCTGTCAAACGCGCTGTATTTTCGTTCAGCCGCGCTTAAAGATTTGCTAAAGAAAGCCAAAGGCTGCCAAACTCCGGCTACCTGTTGCTCAATAACGGCCCCTATGGCTAAATCTGAAGCGTCTGTCGTCAGCGCGATACGTGCTGCAGGGTCTGGGTGGGCCAGGAGCGCAGCGTCAGCCAAGGCTTTTTTAACCTCTGTGAACGCGCGCTCCCGCTCCGGGGACCATTCGACCGCCTGGGTCGGTTTTTGTTTTTTGAGCGCGGCATATAACGGTTGCATGATTTGAGCTGCGTGGGGCAGGAATCGGTTATAAAAATTCACCATCCCCAAGAATTCCTGTAGTGATTTGACCGTTTGTGGATGGGGAAAATCCGCTACCGCGCGTACTTTCTCTGGTAACGGAACCGCTCCCTCCGGGGAGACGCGGTGACCCAAAAAATCGATCCACTCGACGCCGAACTGGCACTTGGCTGGGTTAACTATTAAGCCGTGCTCTCCCAGCCTCCTAAAAACTGCTGTGAGGTGCGTTTCGTGTTCGTCCTCTGAAGTACTCGCGACCAAAATGTCGTCGAGGTACACAAACACGAAAGGGAGATCGCGTAACACGGCATCCATCATCCGCTGAAATGTTTGCGCTGCCCCTTTGAGACCAAACGGCATGCGTAAAAATTCGAAAAGTCCGAACGGGGTTATTACCGCTGTTTTAGGAATGTCCTCCAGTTGGACCGGGACTTGGTGATAGCCGCGAACTAGATCAATCTTTGAAAAAATGCGCGCCCCCGCCAGGTGCACCGAAAAATCCTGAATGTGCGGGATGGGATAACGATCGTGCGCCGTAGCGTTGTTTAGCCTGCGGTAATCCCCGCACGGTCTCCAGGAGCCATCGGCTTTCGGTACCATGTGCAGCGGCGAAGCCCACGGGCTCTTCGACCTACGAACGATGCCCAGCCTCTCCAGGCTGGCGAACTCCTCGCGCGCAATGGCGAGCTTAACTGCATCCAAGCGCCGAGCTTTTGCAAACACGGGAGGACCAGACGTGGGGATAAAGTGTTTCACCCCGTGCTTCGCGACCGTCGCTGAAAAAGTGGGCACAGTGAGCGCTGGAAATTGGGTGAGGAGTGTGTGAAACTTACCACCTGCTGTAGCGACGTGGGTCTGTACTGGTGGCGGGGACACTCGAGCTGAACAGGGGAGAGAGTAAAAAGAGAGTGCATTTACCAGCCGTCTATTAGAAAGATCAACTAACAGATTGTGTGAACACAAAAAATCCGCGCCCAACATGTTGAAACTCACCGCCGCTATTACAAAAGTCCATTCATATGTGCGGCCATGTAAGCACAAAGGCAAGGTCCTTCTCCCGTAGGTGATGATGTTCGAGCCATTTGCCGCTGTAGCTCCGCTACCGTGGGGTTCAGCCACCCGGTCCGCGTATGTTGGGGTGATGAAGCTCACTTGTGCTCCGGTGTCGATGAGGAACTCTCGTCCGGAGCGCGCATCCGTGATGTAGAGCAGCTTGTTGCGTTCTCCGAGGGTCGAAGCTGCTAGCGACCCCCGGTCTTGCCGTTTCCCGAACTCCTGAAGATGCAGGGCGGCACACACCTGCGTGCCTTCTCTGCGAACCTCTGATGGTAAAAGCAGAGATCTTCTCCTCCGCTGTGTCGTGTCCGCGCCTCTGCCGCCGGGCTATTGGCTCCACCTCGTCGCGGCCGTGTTGCCGCCGTCGTCGGCCAGTCTGGTTCTGCCGCCTCTGGTTCCCTGCTGTCTCGGGTCGCCGCTGTGGTTGCTTGCCCGCCGCAGGCGTCCAGGATCCCATCTGCCTCCTGGGCCAGCTCCCGGAACTCCTCCAGGGTGTGACACTTTTTGCCGGCCAGCGTGCTTCTCGCATGCGCCGGGAGGTTGGAGAGGAAGATGAACTGAAAAATGAAATCATCGTTGTCCAACCCTCTCAGCTGTATCATCTCCTCCATCAGGGCACTCGGCCTGTGTCCACCTTGGTCTAGCAAAGACAGGATCCTCCTCGCCCTCACTTCAGCCGAGGGGGTGAAAAACTTGATGAGGGTGGATTTCAGCTTGCCGTACCTGTCGGTCGCGGGTGGCTGCTCCACCAAGCTCTGCACGCACCGAGCTGTGCTGTTGTCCAGTTTAGCGATGACATGGTGGAACTTAGTGTCATCCACCGTTACTCCTGCGAGCGCGAACTGCGACTCTGCTTGCAGAAACCACGACCGTGGGTTATCCTGCCAGAAATCAGGCAGCTTAACGGCCACTGCGCTCGCCAGCTCTGAGCGCTGTGAGTCCGGGACCCTGAGAATTTCTTCGTTCATTCTCAACGTCGTCAGTCACCAATGTGGGGAGACTTGAATAACGAAACCGAATTGCCTTTAATTTCAGTTTATTTCAAGTAACCATTCCACTGTCTGCTCTCATTCCTGAGCAGCGAACAAAGGGGGTGAACACACCAAAGTTCTCTCATTTAAACATTCTCACATCAAACCATTTCCCTCGCGGGGGAAATCACACATCTATATCAAAGTCTCTTTATTCACATTCATTAGCCTTTTATTTACATAACTCCCCCTTCTCTCCTCTCAAGCCTCAGTGGTCAGGAAGTCTTCTGTCCCCTGTCCTCTGCAGGGGGTCCAGGCTCTGTGGCTCCGCACCGCAGGGGGCTGGCTCTCCTTCATCGTGAGGTTAAATCACATATGCAGTGTCCAACATATACATGTCTCACAACACAGCCATACACTCCACAATATGTTTTATATCTATATGGGTACAAGGTAGGCCTAATGTTATAATACCCTATGGTCCATATAATATGTTTTCAGATCTAAACAACCTTGATCCAACATTTGGCTACCATCGTGTGTGCTATAGCCATTTTACGGACAAAACAAGAGTGGAACGTGCTGAAGCTCGTAAAAAACGACTGGCCGAAGCTCACATTCCTGAGCCTCAGGAGCAAAGCGGACCAGAACTTAGTCCCCCAACACCATCTCCTAAAAAGCGACTGCTATCTCACCATGCTGCAGCAACCATCAGCCAAGCATCTGCAAGGTCAAGCAATGTGTTGCCAAACATCTGCATCATCTGCAAGAAGGAAACGCTCAGAGAAGGGCCATGGACAAATTGTGTCATTGTAAAACTGATGCAAGCTGAGACATGTAATGCTGGTAAGAAAATTGGTAGATCTTACAATTTGGAGTGGTGAAAGTTTAAAGAAAAATAATGTCTATTTAATCTTAACACATATTATATTACTGGTATGTTATTTCTTTGCCATCTTGGATTTATTTAAATGAGTGGAGTTCTTTGACCCTTAATCACACAAGTGACCTCAGAAATCGATTCCTGGGCATAACATTATCCGAAAATTATGTCTCAAACGTGATTCTAGGTGGACTGATTAAAAAAGTTCAGCCATCCATGACGGCCATTTTTGATTTATGCAAATAAGCAGAGTTCTTTGACCCTCAATCACATATTTGACCTCAGAAATCGATTCCTCGGGTTATGGCGCATATTTAAGGCGCATATATTGTATTCATATCCCCCGCATTCACCTAGTAGGAATGACGGTGCATATTCCAGAAGCTTCACGTCTTAAGGACCAAAGAGGACCTGACCCTGCGAGGACCTACGGGAGGTGTGAAGTTGGCCTTGCAGGAGAGGTGAAGCTGGAGAGAATGCCCCAGCAGGAGCCCCAGACGCTAGAGGGTCAGAGGACAATGGAGACGCCAAGGAGCCTCGGGCGCTGGATGTTTACCTAAGACTGTGGGTTGGGGGTGTGTGATTTGATGTGGGAGGATTTGTGTCTGGTGAGACTATAAGAACTGTGTTGGATGATTGCTCTGTCTCTTTTCCTGAGATCCTGTTCTTGTTAGAGGATGTGACCTTGCAATAAACCAACCCTGAGAAATAAACTCAGTCTCGTTTGTGAAAGTCATCCTCTACAGGGCCAACATTATGCAGAAAAGACGTCTCAAACGTGATTCTAGGTAGAATGGCTGCACGGTGGCACAGTGGTTAGCACCGCGGCAGCACAGTTTACCCTCGGCCGGGGGATCGCGGGGATCATGAGATCGTGGGTTCGATCCCTGCCCCCGGCCAACAGTGATCTGTGTGGAGTTTGCATGTTCTCCCCGTGTTTGCGTGGGTTTACTCCGGATTTCTCCGGTTTCCTCTCACATGCTAAAAACATGCAGGTTAGGGAGTTAAGGGGCGCTTGCGCATGCAGCGACCGTCAGCTGGTGGCTTGTCACCGGACTGCAGAACAAATCTACCTACGGGTACAAAATAAGTAAAAAAAAAAAAAAAAAAAAAAAAAAAAAAAGGTTAAGAAGTTGGACTATCCATGCCTGTGGTGGCCATCTTGGATTTATGCAAATAAGTGGAGTTCTTTGAGCCTCAATCACAAAAGTGACCTCAGAAATCGATTCCTGGGCATAACATTATCGGAAAATGATGTCTCAAACGTGATTCTAGTTGTACTGATAAAAAAGTTAGGCCATTCATGGCAGCCATCTTGGATTTATGAAAATTAGTGGAGCCCTCAATCACATATCTGACCTCAGAAATCGATTCCTCGGGTCAACATTATCCGAAAAAGACATCTCAAATGTGATTATAGGTGGAGTGGTTCAAAATATAGTCCATCCACACCCATGGTGGCCATCTTGGATTTATGCAAATTAGCGGGGTTCTTTGACCCTCAGTCACACTAATGACCTCGGAAATCGATTCCTCGGGTTAACATTAGCCAAAAAGGACATCTCCAACGTGATTCTAGGTAGAATGGCTAAAAAGTTAGTCCATCCATGGCAGCCATCTTGGATTTATGCAAATTAGCGTGTTTCTTTGACCCTCAATCACACAGTCGACCTCAGAAATCGATTCCTCGGCTCAACATTATCCGAAAAAGAGGCCTCAAACGTGCTTCTAGATAGAATGGTTGAAATGTTAGGCCATTCATTCCCTTGGTTAGTCGTGGCAGCCATCTTGGATTTATGCAAATTTGACATAGCTAGCCACACCTTTGACAGTGGGAACATCGATTTTCGGATTCAGCAGGGTTTTTTTACATAGAAATCATCAAAGATCCCGTAGTTCCCAGTTGGGTGCCACGAAAATCATTTTCTAGCCACATTTTGAGGGAGCTGCTCACGGCCTAGTGCAGACGGGAAGCTGTCAGGCTTTCCCCAAATTTTTCTTTGCAGGATGGCACCGACATTTGATCTTTGTGGGAGATGGGGGGAGGCCAGACGGGCTCATTGGCTGGAGGGACCACAGGGGGAAGGACTTCTTTAGTTGACAAGCATTTTTTTGAAGCTAAGTAGAACAAATGACATTGCAAATGACATGAAGCATAACAATTTAAATGACTTTGACTTTAAAAATGTAGTGTTCATATGACTTCACACTGCAGGATACATCTGATGCCACTCATCACATAATGGTGTGACAATATCACATTTCAGAAATGTGACAATAATAAGGAATGTGTTTTCCCGATGCTCAGCCATGGCCGAGCTGGGCCTTGGGACTACAGTCCACCCCATAATTTACCAAGGAATGTATGAAAAGAGGCATTCCTTGTACAAAATTAAGCCAAATTCTAATTAGGCAAAATGTCCACCTTTCCATTGACTGAAGGAGTGTGACACAACCTTTCACAAGGATTCACTTACACAAATTCAACCTGTCTGTGTTCAATTGGACAAACTGATCTTAGTTATCAATGTTAAATCATATCAAATATGCTCAGACAGCTATATTGCTTTTTCCTAAATGGAATTTGTAAATTAGTTCAAGAGACATTACAAAAGAAACCATGATTATTGAAACCTCATTTTGAAGGAGCTGTACTACTCACAAACTTTCATCTAAATTAACTGTGTAACACATAAAAGTGGTAACACGCTTCCTTCTAGTAAAAGACACTACCCATCAAGCAAATACCCTGTAATTTTGCTGCATGTGCATCTCCATGCATCAAAAGGGGAGTACCAAAGAAATTAATTAGCAAAAAATAATTAGCAATCCTCAGAGAAATAGACAATACATAACAACTATCAATAGATGATCAATAATGAAGACAAAAATATAAATGAAACCGCTTGGTAATGAAATCACAACATTCAATAGGAGAAGTTAAAAGTTACATCAATAAATTTCCAGATATTTAAGGAAATATCTGTAGCTTATTGTAAAGGAAATAGTGTAGAAAAGCTGGAATGATGAGGCGGTTTTGCATCAAAAACAGAGTCTTTAATGAACAACTCTTCTATCTTGTCTCATCTGGTGCAGAGCTTGGCAGAAGGCAAAAGAGGAAGAATTCTGCCCAGCTCGCTGGTTAAATACAGGCACACATCAAAGACATGCAAAACACAAGCTGAAATCCCCCGTTATCTAAATCCCCCATTAGTCCTGTTAACTCCTCCCTTCGTCTTGGGAGGTGATGGGAAATCCTCTCCTCGCCTTAGGGGGTGAAGGTGTCAAGTCTGTTGTCACCGCGTCCTGTGACATCGTTGGTCTTCACACGGCGGTGAGATTCCTTTGTCCCTTTCAGAGGTGTGAAGTTCCTTTGTATATTCTGTCCCAAACATTTCCACATGCTCTAACAAATGTAGGTATGGAATATATGAGTAATATATACCACAGGCCCCCCAAACAACTATGAAAGGACACAGAAAGATTCACAGTCTAGGGTAATTACTAAGACATACTACGTGTTACAGCTGTTGCCACAGAAGAAACTTTTAAGCAGACATGCTCCTAAGAGAGTTCAGTGAAAACATAACAGCATAGTATAATCATAAGTCAGTCCTAAACTGTTGCAGCACAATTAGCGAAAATTTGCAGAGTGGTGGGATCAGTCCCTGTGCTGTCTGGGTTTTAGTCTTCTCCCAAAACTGCTGTAGGTTGGTTTAGGCGTCCTGCTGGGACCTTGTTGTGAGGAATCTGCAGTGTGGGAAGGAGAGAGATTATCTGTTCCCTGCCTGGGGGCTGAGACTTTTCCCTTGGGGGGTCTACCTCGCCGAGGTGCTCGAGCCAGCTGTGCAGGTTCGTCTCTCAACAAGAAGGCAGGTTTGAGTCTGTCAATGCTGACCGTTTCATTTCTATCCCCATAATCAAGCACAAAGTGTTTGTCACCATTTTCCAGCACTCTATACGGGCCATCGTATACTGGGCGTAACGTTGGTTTTAGAGCTTCATGCTTAACAAAAACAAACTCAGCGTTTTTTAAAGTTTGAGGAACAAAAACTCGTGGAAAGGAGTGATGAGCTGGACCGTGTAGAGAGTCCGGTCCGTTACTGCCTAAAAACCTTGGGACTGGGAGGTGCCCTGGTTCCGGGTTTTCTGGTAAAAATTCACCTGGTAGTCTGATAGGCTGAGCAAAGACTAATTCTGCAGGGGAAGCGTCTAAATCCTCTTTAGGTGCCGCACGCAACCCCAATAAAACCCAGGGAAGTTTATTTACCCAATTTGTGTCCGTTAATGAGGCTCTGAGGGCGGCCTTTAAGGACCTGTGAAAACGCTCGCATAACCCATTAGCCTGAGGGTGATAAGCGGTGGTACGGTGAATTGTTGCCCCTAAACTGTTGGACATGGCTGACCAGAGCTCTGAGACAAATTGAGGCCCCCTATCTGACGTGATGTCTGATGGGACGCCGAAACGTGCCACCCAATTTGTTAGAAAAACGCGAGCGACTTCCTCCGCTGTAGTTGCCGCTAGAGGGACTGCCTCTGGCCAGCGCGTGGTGCGGTCTATCATTGTTAGCAGGTGTGTGAAACCCTGGGAGGAAGGCAGTGGCCCCACGAGGTCGACATGAATGTGGTCGAACCTTCTAGCAGGGATGGGAAAAGGCTCCAGAGGGGCTTTTGTGTGTCTGTGTATTTTGGCGCGCTGACAAGGAATGCAAGTTTTTGCCCATTCTTTTACGTTTTTGTGCAGGCCTGGCCACACAAACTTTTCGGCAACCATTTTGACCGAGGCGCGCACACCTGGGTGCGCGAGGGAGTGAATTGCGTCGAAAATACGGCGGCGCCAAGCAGCTGGTACTAACGGCCGAGGTCGGCCGGTTGAAACATCGCATATTAGTGGGGGCACACCGTCGCGCAACCCTTTTTTCTCCAGCCTTAACCCTGTTGGTCCAGACAGGAGCGCGCGCATGTCCGCATCACTGCTTTGTTCTTCCGCCATGGCTGCATAATCTATCCCTTCATGGATAGGTGCTGCATATGTGTTTGCGTTAGAGAAAAGCTCAGCTGCTGAGGCAGTGTAATCTGTCTCCTCGTGCTCTGGCGGTGCCACAGCGCGAGAGAGACAGTCCGCTACTACGTTAAGTTTGCCCGCTACATGTCGAATGTCTGTGGTGAACTCTGAAATCGCAGTTAACTGTCTTTGTTGTCTGCCCGACCAAGGTTCTGAAATTTTAGCCATAGCAAAAGTGAGCGGTTTATGGTCCACAAAAGCCGTGAAACTCCGCCCTTCTAACCAAAACTGGAAGTGGCGGATGGACAAATGGAGCGCCAGCAGCTCCCTGTCAAAAGTGCTGTATTTGCGTTCCGTCGGGTTTAGCGATTTGCTAAAGAATGCTAAAGGTTGCCAGACCCCCTTGACAAGTTGTTCTACAACTGCCCCTATGGCCAAGTCTGAAGCATCTGTGGTTAGAGCAATGCGGGCCGAGGGATCTGGGTGGACTAACATTGTGGCGTTAGCTAGGGCGTTTTTAACTTCCGCAAAAGCGCGTTCGCGTTCCGGGGTCCATTCGACCGCGTTGGAAGCTTTCTTTTTTTTGAGCGCGTCATACAGGGGCTGCATGAGCTGAGCTGCATGAGGGAGGAAACGGTTGCAAAAATTAACCATCCCCAAAAATTCCTGTAGCGATTTGACCGTTTGGGGCCGTGGAAAACCTTCTATCGCATGAATTTTGTCTGGAAGCGGAACTGCCCCTTTCGGGGAGACTCTATGTCCCAAAAAATCAATTTGCGATACGCCGAATTTGCATTTGGCTGGATTAATTATTAATCCGTGCTCCTCTAGCCTCTGAAAAACGGTAGAGAGATGCTACTCGTGCTCTTCCTCCGATGAGCTGGCTACCAGCATATCGTCGAGGTAGACGAAAACAAAGGGGAGGTCGCGTAAGACTGCGTCCATCATACGCTGAAAAGTCTGAGCAGCGCCTTTGAGGCCGAAAGGCATTCGCAGGAATTCAAAAAGGCCGAAAGGGGTTATAACCGCTGTTTTAGGAATGTCTTCAGCTCGGACTGGGACTTGGTGATAACCGCGGACTAAGTCTATTTTTGAAAAAATGCGCGCACCCGCTAAATGTAGTGAAAAGTCCTGTATGTGAGGGATGGGGTAGCGGTCATGCGTTGTAGCGTTGTTTAATCTGCGGTAATCTCCGCACGGTCTCCAAGAACCGTCGGATTTCGGAACCATGTGAAGCGGTGAAGCCCAAGGGCTCTTCGAGCGTCTAACAATGCCCAATTTTTCGAGAGCTGCAAACTCGTCCCTTGCTATGTTGAGCTTGGCCGCGTCTAAGCGGCGAGCTTTGGCAAAAACGGGAGGTCCCGTTGTTGGAATGAAGTGTTTAACCCCGTGTTTGGCTACAGTGGCTGAAAATTTGGAGGTTGTGAGTGCTGGAAATTGGGTGAGGAGTTGCTCAAACTTACCTCCTGCCGTGGTGACGTTGGCCTGCACAGGTGGTGGAGAGACTCGAGCTGAGCATGGAATAGAAGCAAAAGATAGTGCATTAACCAGGCGCCTATTTGCTAGATCAACTAATAACCCATGTGCACATAGAAAATCAGCGCCTAACAAGTTAAAACTCACCGCCGCTACAACAAATGTCCATCTGTAGCTGTGGCCGTGAATGAGGAGGTGCAGGCTCTTTTCCCCGAACGTGTCGATGTCAGAACCGTTGGCTGCCACTGCTCCATTGCCCCGGGTGCCCATGGCTCGATCTGCGTGGGAGGGCATGATGAAACTCAGCTGAGCTCCCGTGTCGATGAGGAACTGCTTGCCTGTGTGTCCATCTGTCATGTATAACAGCTTGTTTTTCTCGCCGAGAACCGCTGCCGTTAACGGCCCTCGGCTTTGGCGTTTTCCCGACGTCGTAAACTTGCAGGGAGGAACACATTTTCGGGCTTTCTCGGCGAAGCGGTGGTGATAATAACAGACGTCATTCTGTTCGTTGCGCTTGGGCCGTGCCGCTGTCACCGTGGGTTGTGGCTCTCCAAGGCTCGGGGCGTCAGTCTTGAGGTCTGCAGATGCCGCTGTGGGTGTCAGTTCTCTGCAGGTGTTGACGAGCCGATAAGCCTCGTTGGCCAGTGTGCGGAAGTCCTGATGATTGTTGCACTTCATCCTGGCGAGTGTCCCTCTCGTGTGTGGTGGTAGCGGGCTGAGAAAAATAAATTGGAAGAGGAAATTATCATTATCCTCCTCCTTGAGCTGCAGCAAATCCTCCATGAGGGTCTTTGGATTGCCCCCTCTGTGGCCGTAGACCACCAGGATCTTTTCGGCTCTTTCCTCCGCTGGTGGGACATAATTCGCCACGATGGTCGCCTTGAGTGTCTCATACTTGTCCCGGGCCGGTGGTCGCTGGATCAAGCTCTGCACACACCTCGAAGTGGCGGAGTTGAGTTTGGAGACGATATGGTAGAATTTAGTATCGTCTGCCGTGATGCCCGCCAGTATGAACTGGGCTTCAGCTTGATGAAACCAAGAGGCCGGGTCTTCTCGCCAGAAATCTGGCAGTTTGACAGCGACGGCGTTCGCACACATCATCACTGTTGTGCCCGCCGGGTGAGAGTGCGTTGCCTCGGCTCTCACGGCGGTGCTGGAGCTCGGTTGAGCTCTCTCGGTGCCCTCTGCCGGGGGAAACAGCTGTCCGCTTGTTCTCTCGTCTGCGTTGTCGGTGGCATATGCCAGAGTCCCCACGGATGAGTCGCTTGAAGAACGCCTCCGGTCCATACTCGCGTCAAGGTCACCAGTGTAGAAGAGCTGGAATGATGAGGCGGTTAATGAACAACTCTTCTATCTTGTCTCATCTGGTGCAGAGCTTGGCAGAAGGCAAAAGAGGAAGAATTCTGCCCAGCTCGCTGGTTAAATACAGGCACACATCAAAGACATGCAAAACACAAGCTGAAATCCCCCGTTATCTAAATCCCCCATTAGTCCTGTTAACTCCTCCCTTCGTCTTGGGAGGTGATGGGGTGAAGGTGTCAAGTCTGTTGTCACCGCGTCCTGTGACGTCGTTGGTCTTCACACGGCGGTGAGATTCCTTTGTCCCTTTCAGAGGTGTGAAGTTCCTTTGTATATTCTGTCCCAAACATTTCCACATGCTCTAACAAATGTAGGTATGGAATATATGAGTAATATATACCACAATAGCATGTTTATAAGGAACAAGGTAAACTGATAAGGAAGAAAACCATGCAGATATATGAGAAAAATTCCAAATGTCTAAGGAAAGTCCAACTTGTGCTGAATTTATGTTTACTGTGGAACTTAATTTAGAATCTATTATGAAGACAATACAGATTCTTACTCAATTAAGGGAACAATGCCTTAGGGAGCTCAAAGCAAAATAATTTGATCTTCCTGCATAAACTTAGTTTTTTTTTTTTTTTCAAAACCTTTGCATGGATCTCATTGAACTAAATAAGAGTGAAGGTAAAAAATGCTTAGAAATTATTTATGCACTTTTTGAATATACAAAGGCTTTACCCTATACTAATTTAAATATCGCTACTTATTTATATTGTTTATATGGTTTTAACTAAAACAATATCAAGATTTAAAATAGCTGAAATGATTTACTTAGATAATGGAAATGGAATACACTGTAAACCAAATCATGTCACATTTAAGAGTAGTTCCTAAATTATTAGTACCAAACACTTACCTAGGAGACCACTTAGCTTACCATCAACAATTTACAAGACTAGTATAATATTCAAATAAGAAAACAAGGAGATTGTGAATGACAAACCCTATTATTGAAGCCATTTAACTTAGGTGATGAGGAAGGGTTTCTGGGTGATTATATGCAAAGAATGACAACTGACAGCGATGTCATCCATACTGCCCTTCCCAGGAGGGACCATGTGATGAAGGAACCATAGGAGGTGCACCCATCTCTTGAGCAAACCAGGGGATCTGGTCATCAAAGGAAACTGGACCAAAACTCCCTGGCAAGGACAGCGCAAAGGTTATCCTGCTGACCTAAACAGCCGTGGAAAGTGAAGGACGTAGCACTTCGGTGCATCTAACGTTTTACCCCACCTGAAACCCTCAGCAAGAGACTGCTTTATATATATATAGTATACTTATTTGGAAAAAAAGAGAGGAAAACAACAAATGACTGTCTGTTTCTCTATGCAAGTGTCAGCTGATGACTTGGCGTCCAGTAATGACCGCGGCTGATAGAGAAGCAGGCTGTTTGTTTATTGTGACAAGGGAAAAAATAATCTGAAGGAAAGGTGTGGTCAGCGTTGTTATCTTATCATCCTCTAGTAATACTTAATATTGATCATTAAGTTGTTCCATTGCTTTTACATTGTAGAGAATGTTTGCTCCTTAATAACACTAACAGTTAGGCAAAATATCTTTATTGCTAAAATAATGCAGCTACTACAGGCTGTTTGGTTAAAAAAAAAAAGACTATATACAGAAATAACATAGCAAACATCATTTTGAATCACACCTGACACAACACATCACTCCACTGATTAGAAACATGATGACACTCCTTACTCTGTGAATGCAAGGTTAATTTCATCAGGGAACTCCTCTTTTTGAAGTGGTGATGTCCCCTTTTCAACAGTTTAACACTCTATGAGTATGCAACGGCTTACAGTGCGTCTCTCCCCTGTACTGCTACCCTGCTTGACCAACGAAGTGAGCAAGTGTTACACCAAGGATCTACATTGTAAAAGGTCATTGAGTCATTGGGCTTATTCGGATCTGGCTGGACACTGGGCAGATCTGTGCACCCCGTTTTGGCAACTGACCGTATCCTCATCATGTCGGCAGGGCAGGTGGGCAGGGTGAAGAGAGATGCTTTTCTACCACATGATGCCATTCATGAAGCATGAATGCAATTTCAGATGGAATGTACAGGAGTGAGGTTTTGTTCATTGTTTCTTTGAGTGAAAGTGGAAACAAAATACCTTAGGGATTAAAACACTTAATTGTAGACTACAATTATTTATTATAACAAAGAATATAATGGTCCTTGATTGACTAGTTACCACCTGTAGGGGTGTAGGCCCTATTATAGGAGATTACTGTATTCATAAAAATGATGCAAATGGTCATATTAATACCTCAGATACTCGTAGAAGTTAGTGTTTCTCTTAATGGAGAGGTTTCATCATAAACTTGGTAATGATTTTTATAACCTCAGATTTTTTTCCTTGTGTGAGTCCTTAATATGATGATGAGGATGGTGAGAGGGGCAAGGATGTTTTTGGCCTGAGGATGTTTTTGAAGGTTGCAATATAATTTAAGGCTGTTTCATATTATTTTCTATGTTCTTATTTGACACTGTCTGAGATTACTTTTAGTCACATCACACATATTCACTTTTGATATATTCTATAAACGTTTTTAACTTGCAAAATAACTGCATGCAAATTCTTACACATATTAATTCATTCACTTTATTATTTTTCTTTTAATCCTGATGCTTTATTAAGCATCAAGGGGGGAATATGATAGAAAAATTCCATATTATCTATACTATTATTGACATTAATAATGTATTATTATATTTGAGAAGTATCATACCTTTCATATGCCATGTTTAATGTTTATATGTGCATTCCACATAGGATAAGTTTATATATTCTTGGCCTGTTTCTGTGAGCAATTTCAGCGAGTTCAGACTGAGGATCAGTACATGCGTAAGGAATGATCTAAGCCATTTATTATAATCTCTTTGACAAAACCTGTTTTGGGTCACAGGAATGCACAGGAACTTCTCAGCCTGTACAGATCAGTGGTAGATGGACATTCTGTCAGTTTTATGGATCTCATGTCTTCATGACCCATGTTTCCAGAGTGTCTGATGTCCGCCTGGATAAGCTTAGTTATCAGGACTGTCCCGTTCTGTCCCTTCCCTTATCCTCATCTTCCCTCTCCTTTCGCCTACCTACTGTATATATATCAGACTTAGAAGAATGGATCCTTTAGAGATTCTAGGTGTGTCTGAATGTCATGGCTTGTAACCTCTCTCCCATAGTGGTCAATGGGGTGATTTTGTAATAAATGTACATAAATCCAACTTTCCGCCTGATTATTTGACTTTGAATAATTTAAGCTCAAAATTATTGTAACAGAATCCAATGCTCCTGCCTGGTGGCTGCATCTTGTGTGTTGCCAACCCCTGCAATAAACCTAAGTTCGACTGTGCAGCTGGCCTCGTCATTATATGGTAATTCCAGACATAACACAAACGGCACTTGCAGTGGCCAAGGGGAATCATGCAAATGGAAGAGTTGAGTAAATTGGCATTTATTGGCTGGAGATATGCTCATTACTTCAAATATGTTGAGTGAAAGGACAAGAACATCATGGTAATGTGCAAACTTTGTCCGGGCAAACTTTTAAACTAAGTTACTCTGGTAACTTAGTTTAAAAGTATTGTGACATAGTGGGGGTTAACACAAGAAAGTAGAGATGACTATGACGAAACAGGCTTTATTTAAACACACCTCCTCAACACAGACAAGAGGGGAGGTCATTCACACAGACCTCCGTCTCACTAAGGGTGACACAAACGCATGATCAGTCACTGCTCTGATTCTTCTTATAATACTGCTCTGTCATTATAACGCAGTTATAATGACACAGCAATAACACTTTAGAACACACAAATGATAACACCCTTTGAATCCTCTGCTGCCAAAGCATGCCGGGAGAATCCCCGCCCCCTTAACACAGCCCCGATGTTACACTAGTTTCTGTCCCCAGAATAATAAAAGTCCAGCTCAAAAGTCCAACATGAATCCGTCCAGGTGTCGGGGTGGCCTCCATTGTTGACGACCAGCACGCACAGGCCCGCTAGTGTTCATCTGTGCCTGGGTCGGAGTATCTGGTCAGGGTGACCCGGGTCACTGGGGGTGACCCGGGTCACCCTGACCAGACCTGCGGGTCACCCGCAGGGCGAATGGCTGGTACGGGACGAGACGGTCATGGTGGAGTACCACGACCCGGTCCCTTTTCTGCAGCCTCACCCTGTACACCACATCCAACAGACTCTGTAGGACCACGCACAGTCCTGACCAATGGCTCACCAGTTTTGGTGACAGTCTCCTTTTTCGCTCCGGGTAGAAAACCCAGACTCGATCTCCTGGTGCAAAGTCCCTCCCCTGGCAGCGGGAGTCATATCCCCGCTTCTGCCAGCTCCCCGCCGCTGCCAGGGCCTCCCGAGCCAGTCTGTGTGCCATGTGGAGACGTTCCTTCAGGCAAAACAAATAATCCAACCCCGGTTTGCCCTCCACCTCCGGCTCGGGGGGGGGGGGGGATTCCAAATCCACTGGTGTGCGCAGGTCGCGTCCAAACATCAGCGCTGCAGGAGTGCACCGGGTGGATTCCTGTGCTGCTGTCTGGTACGCCCACAAAACAAAAGGCAGATGCAGGTCCCAGTCTCACTGTTGCTGGTCCACTAGGACAGCGAGCTGGGTGGTGAGGGTCCGGTTGAACCGTTCGACCAGGCCGTCGCTCTGTGGATGCAGCGGGGTGGTCCAGGTCTTCCGGATGCCCAGCCGCTTGCAGACCTCCTCGAAGACGTCTGCCTCAAAGTTCTGACCCTGATTGCTGTGCAGCTCCTCCGGTGCACCAAACCGACAGAACATCTTGTCCACCAGCTTTAATGCCGTGGTGGCGGCGCTCTGATCAGGGACCGCGTACACCTCTGGCCATTTGGTGAAATAATCCATTGCGACCAGCACGTAGCGGTTACCCCGGTCCATGGTTGGGAGAGGGTCCAGAATGTCCATCCCTACCTGCTCCATCAGTGCTCCCACCCGGTACTGCTGCAAGGGAAATGTGGGATCGCTGAGTCGGCCCCTTCTGAGCTGTGCAGGTGTTGCAGTGATGGACGTGGAGCTCTACATCCTGGTGACATCCGGGCCAGTAGAACCGGTCTCGAAGACGCTGCAGAGTCTTTGTCACCCCAAAGTGGCCCGCTCCTACTGCCCCGTGGACCAGCGGACCAGCTGGAGTATGTTGGGCCGGAGCCGCTGGGGAACCAGCAGCTGCCATACGTGATGCTGCCCAGCTGGAGTCTGCCACTAACGATACACGACACCCTAGTGACAGCGGAGATTGGCCCACTGGGAGTGTAGGGTCTTGTTCTCTGGATCCAGCGCAGACACAGCCTCCCAGGCGGGCCGCTGGCCCGCGTGCAGCCACTGCCAAACCTGGGAAATGACCGGATCTCTGTCCTGCTCGCTCTGCAGCTGCTGCGCGCCGAGGGCCTCTGTGACGTCATCGCTGGGGAGAGCTGCATGATTATCCAAGGAGGAGCTGTGTGCCACAGTGTTATTCGCGCTCACAGCGGTCCGGAGAGCAGCAGCCCATGCGATGGCTTGGTCTTGATCCTCTGCCCGCTGGCAGTGATGACAGTCCTCCGCAGCACAGGGATGCCGAGACAGCCCGTCAGTGTTGGTATGGAGGCAGCCTGCCTGAAGCACAATCTGAAGATCATAATCCTGCACTGCTTCCAGCCATCTCGCCAACTGTCCATCTGGCTCTTTAAAGTTCAGTAGCCAGGTTGGGGAAGTATGATCCGTCCTGAGCTGGAACCTCCCCCGTACACATACGGGCGAAAATGGCGAAGCCCCTGGATGACAGCCAACAGGTATCTGCGAGTAATGCAATAATTCCTTTCGGCTCTGCTGAGAGTGCGGCTGAAAAAAGTAACTGCCTGCTCTCCGTGTTCTCCCTCCTGGGATAACACCGCCCTGATGCCCTGGTTGCTGGCGTCCTTGTCCATGATGAAAGGGCGGTTCGGGTCGGGATACTGCAGGATGGGGGCTCCGATGAGTGCTGAGCGAAGCTGGGAAAAAGCAGCAGCACAGCTCTCACTCCACTGAAATGCACAGCTTTTCTGTGTCAGCTGATGCAGCGGGCTGGCGATGGTGGTAAAGTCTTTCACAAATCTCCTATAATAGGAGGCCAGTCCGAGAAAACGCCGTAGCTCTCCCACATCCCGTGGCACTGGCCAGTTTTTCGTCATTGCCACTTTCTCTGGATCGGTGACGACTCCCGCTGCGCTGACGACATGGCCCAGAAGGTGGTCTCCCGCCGAAATAGGTGGCATTTCCGTGGGTGTAGCCGCAGCCCGGCCTGTCGGATGGCGTCTAATACTTCCCGGAGGTTCGACAGGGCACTGTCAAAATCAGCTGCGTGAACCAGCAGGTCATCCAGATAAACAATGCAGCGGCTCAGGGGTACGTGAGCCAACACTCGCTCCATCAGACGTTCAAAGGTGGCCGGGGCGTTGCAAAGTCCAAACGGCATCACCTTCAACTGATACAGTCCCTGCCCGATGGAGAAGGCTGTTTTGTGGTGGGCCTCAGGTGACAGCTCTACCTGCCAATAGCCGCTGCGGAGGTCCAGCGAGCTGAACCAGCTAGAACCGGTGATGTGGCCCAGCGCGTCATCGATGCTGGACAGGGGGTAGGAATCCTTGTGGGTGACGTCATTCAGGCGCCGGTAATCCACACAGAACTGCCACGAACCGTCCTTCTTCTTAACCAGCACCACCGGCACCGCCCAGGGGCTGCTGGAGGGCTCAATAATGTCTGCCTCCAGCATTTCTCATACTTTTTGTTCTGCTGCCACCCGCTTTGAAAAAGGCAGACGACGTGGGCAGAGCCGGATCGGCCTGGTCTCACCGGTGTCGATCCCGTGCTGCACCAAGCTGGTTCGGGTGCATTCTTCATCCTTCGCAGTGAAGACGTCCATGTAGCAGTCCAACAGCTCCCACAGCTGGCGTCTCTGTCCCGATTCCAGTCTTCTGAAGCTTTGCTGCAACAATTCCTCTACCGCCTGTTGCGTTTCTGCTGACACGTTGACCCGCTCCACTGTGGCCCTCCCCCTTGCTGTCTCTATCTGTGATCGTGCTCCCTCTGCTCATGCTGGTGGCACCGTTGTGTTCAGTACTTGCGGTGACCCGCCTGGTTTGGCCCGCCCTGGTGGTACCTCGATCACGCAGGCCTCCGGGTTCCTCCTCTGGGCCCCACTGCAGAGTGTGATGGTCCGAGTTCCCAGCACGAGGGACGATCTGGCGGTTTGTCGTTAGGTGGGTGCCGAGCAGCACCGTGCGATGTGTCCTGGCTCCCTGCAGCGGAAGCACCCTTCCTCGCGCCGCTGCCTTCTCCGTGGGCGCGCCGCCGTGGTCTGCCGCAGCTCCTCCTCGCTCTCAGCCGTAGCCTGGAAGGCTCTCTGTCTCGATGCCGATGCATCAGCTGTACAATCCATTAGTGGTTCCACCCGGTCCGCTTCTGCCACAGCCGTCTCCCAGCTGCTCGCGGCGTTCTGGAGGGCGAGCTTCTCCACTACCTCTGGCTCGAAATCCGGGTAGCTGCGCCGTGTCAACAGCCGTATGTCCGCTGCGTAGACTCCCAGGGACTCCCGGCTGCCTCGCCGGCGGTTGGCCAGCTGTTCCTTGGCGTGCTCAGCATTGGCCGCTCTCTCAAACTGCCTCCGGAGCGCTCCTTGTAGTGCTGGCCAGCTGTGGTGTTCCTCAGGCCGGAGATCGGACAGCGTGAGGAGAGCCCTTCCCTCCAGGGCCAGCGCAACCTGCACGGCGGTCTCTCCGGGTGGCCAGCCGTTCAATGCAGCAGCCAGCTTGACCTGGACCAGGTAGTCGTCCAGCAGGGTTTCACCGTTAAAGCGGGTAACCTTGGCCCGCTGCCGGATGGGTGGGACGGTCGCCTCTCAGTCGATCGCCGCCCCTGGTCGCAGTGAAATCGCTGGCCCGTCCTGCCCTGAAAAGGGCGGGGAGCGGGGCTGATCTGCTCTGCTTAGCCTGCCCTGCCTTGAGAAAGGCAGAAGGCGGGGTACGCTGGTCCCGTCAGGTCCGCTGCTCCGTTCATCCCGGCGAGCAACTCTGGGGGTTGGTGTACCAGCTCTGTCGTCCATTCCCAGCTGAGCGATGAATCGCTCTAGCTGCTGGATCTCTGCTCTGATCCTGGCTTCCATCTGCTCCATATCCCAACTTCTGATGCCAGTGTGACGTAGTGGGTGTTCACACAAGAAAGGAGAGATGGCTGTGACAAAACAGCCTTTATTTAAACACACCTCCTCAACACAGACAAGAGGAGAGGTCATTCACACAGACCTCCGTCTCACTAAGGGTGACACAAACGCATGAGCAGTCACTGCTCTGACTCTTCTTATAACACTGCTGTGTCATTATAACACAGTTATAATGACACAGCAATAACACTTTAGAACACACGAATGATAACACTCTTTGAATCCTCCGCTGCCAAAGCATGCTGGGAGAATCCCCGCTCCCTTAACACAGCCCCGACATTACAGTATATTCAATAAGCCATGTTGTTTTCCTTAAAACTTTCTTTATAACTTGACATTCAATGGTAGTGTTTTATTTTTATTTCAGTCAGTAATTTATGTTTACACTGGATGGTAGGAACTGTTCATTTTTTGAAGGTTTAATTCTTAAAATGTTGAAAAATGAAGTTTGCAATTGGCCACAATATACTGTATAAAAGGGATATAGCAATGTTTTCAAGCTTTTATTTTGTAAAATTTGCATACTCCCAGTAGTTTTACATTTCTGTTAAGTGCCATCAGGGAGATTTTAATTTTACATTAAAGACAGAAGAGTAAAAAAAGCTTTTTCTTTGTCTTATTTGTTAGTATAGGCTATAAAAATGTGTAGTTTGTGACATAATGGCTGGCCCAGGGAACAGACACGGACTCAGAAATGGATTTAGTTATCTTTATTTAAACCCAATGTTCACGTGTGAGTGCGTGAGTGTGCTGTGTAGTGTATGTGTATGCTGGCTGGAGACTCTGAGCAGCTGGGAGGGAGCAGAGCACCGTGCAGCCTGGCAACCCTATAAACGGCGCAGACAGTCAGTTAGCAGGATGTTAGCTGGGCTCACACTAGGTGTAAACTGTGGCTTACTTGTTGCAGGGAGATGGTGGACGCCCATTGTCCAGGGAGACAACGCCCTCGGTCCCAATGTCGTGGCTGTTGCTGCAGTGATGGTGAGGAAGGGATGGAGTCCGCCGCCGTGGGATTCTGCCTGTGCACAGGGGAGCAGTGGAAGGACAGGTGAGTAGAGGTTGGCTTACTTGTAAAGCTGGAGAGATCGTCTGGGAGTTGATGCCGAGATGGCGAGGCTGAGCGTAGAGTCAGGGATGGCATAGGAAGACAGGAGACATGCTTCATAGCCTGGTAGACAGACGGCTCAGTGCAGGCCAGTGGGCTGAGTGGGTTTAAGTAGGCCTGCCCTGACGAGAAGCAGGTGTGTGCCCAGCTGAGGATGATCGCAGCTGAGAGCGAGTCATCACAGTACTCCCCCTCCAGGGGTGCCTCCTGGCACCAGCCTACCTGGGTGCGTCCGGTGGAAGTCCCTGATGAGCTGTTTGTCCAACACGAAGGATGGATGCACCCAGGAGCACCACTCCGGGCCATACCCCTCCCAGTCCACCAGGTACTGCAGGCCACGACCCCAGCATTGGACGTCCAGGATGGAGGTGACCTTCCACGCTGGGTCACCATCGATCACCATTGGCAGAGGTGAAGACCTGGGAGGAGGACAGAGAGGGGTGGAGAAAAAAGGCTTAACCTGGGACACATGGAAGGTGGGACGGATGCAGAGGGAGGGAGGGAAAGACAGGCGCACAGCCACAGGGCTAGTGATCCGGGTGATGGGGAAAGGACTAATAAACCGCTGCGACAGTTTCCTTCTTTCACCCTTGAGATTAATGTGTTTAGTAGAGAGCCAAACCTGCTGACCCACCTGATAAGCTGGAGCCGGGCTCCTGCGGCAATTAACAACCTTGGTGTTATGCTCCGCTGTGCGCTGGAGAGCCGTCAGAACCAACCTCCAAACCCGCCGACAACGCCTCAAGTGGGCCTGAACCAAAGGCACAGCGATGTCCCCTCCCCCTCGGGAAAGAGCGGAGGATTGTAGCCCAGGGAGGCCTTGAATGGAGACATGCCGGTCGCCGATGACACTGTGGAATTATGGGCATACTCGATCCACGGAAGCTGGGAACTCCATGAGGACCGGTGAGATGAAGCCACACACCGCAGCGCGGCCTCCAGCTCCTGGTTAGCCCTCTCGCACTGACCGTTGCTTTGGGGGTGATAGCCGGAGGACAGGTTCACTGTGGCCCCCAGGGCATTACAGAAGGACTTCCAGACTTGCGACACGAACTGCGGCCCCCGATCAGAAACAATGCCCAGCAGTATCCCATGGAGCCTGATGACGTGCCGCACCAGCAGATCCGCCATTTCCTTCACCGTGGGGAGTCCCGGTAGGGGAATGAAGTGAGCGGCCTTCGAGAAGCGATCCACCACTGAGAGCACGACGGTGTGACGATCAGACGAGAAGAGTCCAGTCACGAAGTCCACGGCGATGTGCGACCAAGGTCTACCAGGAACGGGAAGAGGGTGAAGTAGCCCCGCCGGAGGAAAGGAGGGCGTCTTGCCGGTGGCGCACTGAGGGCAGGCGTGGATGTAATTGGTGACGTCCTTCCGCAGCGACGGCCACCAAAACGACCTCTGGAGGACCTCAATCATGCGGGAAACCCCCGGATGACAAGCCAGTTTGGAAGAGTGACCCCAATGAATCACCTCATCCCGAACAGCCGAAGGAACGAACCATTTGCTTGCTGGCCCACCGCCCGGGTCCGGTTCTGCCTCCTGCGCCTTCAGGACCCTCTCCTTGATCTCCCACGAGAGGGCGCCCACGACACACGAAGGTGGGAGGATGGGAAGGACGGGAGCCTCTGCTGTGTCAGGGGAGAACTGTCTGGACAGTGCATCCAGCTTGGTATTCTTAGACCCAGGGCGGTAGGTGATGGTAAAATTGAAGCAGCCAAAGAACAAGGACCAGCGGGCCTGGTGGGCGTTCAGACGCTTGGCTGTCCTGAGGTACTCCAGATTTTTATGATCAGTCCATATGATGAACGGTTGGGTGGCCCCCTCCAGCCAGTGATGCCATTCCTCCAGCGTGAGCTTAACTGCCAGGAGCTCCCCGTCCCCGATGTCATAATTCCTCTCAGCTGGAGACAAACGGTGGGAGAAGAAAGCGCAGGGCTGGACCTCCCCATCCACCGGAGAACGCTGAGACAACACGGCCCCCACCCCGGAATCAGAGGCATCCACCTCCACCAAGCACTGTAGCGCAGGGTCCACTCGGGTCAGGATAGGGGAGGATGAGAACCGGTTCTTGAGCTCGGCGAATGCAGCCGCAGCCTCCTCCGTCCAACAAAAGGGCGTCTTCGGAGACATAAGACGGGTGAGGGGGAGAGCGATGACACTGTACTTATTAATGAAACGCCGGTAAAAGTTGGCATACCCAAGGAACTGCTGCAGCTGCTTCCTGGAGGAGGGAGTAGGCCAGTCCACCACGGCTTTCACCTTGTTGGGGTCCGTGATGATTTGGTTGTGGGCGATGGTGAAGCCTAGAAATGACATCTTGGCGGTGTAAAACTCGCACTTCTCAGCTTTAACATAAAGCTGGTTCTCCAGGAGACGCTGCAGGACCCGCCTCACGTGTACGCAGTGCTCATCCAGGGATTGGGAGAAGATTAAGATGTCGTCCAAGTACACAAAGACGAAAGACCCCAGGAAGTCACGGAGTTCATCATTGATGAGTCTCTGGAAGATGGCCAGAGCGTTGGTCAGCCCAAATGGCATCACCAGGTATTCAAAGTGGCCGCTTGGGGTCCGGAAACCAGTCTTCTACTCATCCCCCTCCCTGATGCGCACCAGATGGTATGCGTTACGGAGGTCCAGCTTGGTGAAGATTGAGGCCCCCTGGAGAGAATCGAAGGCCGTATCCATAAAGGGCAGTGTGTATTTATCCTTGATGGTGATGTCGTTGAGAGCACGGAATTCAATGCACAGCCTCAGGGACCCATCTTTCTTCCCAGCGAAGAAGAACCCGGCCCCTACCGCCGAAGATGAAGGGCGAATGATGCCAGAGCTGAGGGAATCCTTAATGTAGGCCTCCATGGCCTCCCGCTCAGGCACCGACAGGCTGTACAGGTGGCTTGAAGGCAGTGGAGCCCCAGCCCGTAGATTAATGGCACAGTCATAGGGCCGGTGGGGGGCGGGGGCGACAACGCCTTGGCCTTGCCAAACACCGCCCCTAGATCATGGTACTCGGGGGGCACCCTGGACAGATTGGGAGGAGGCGAGGCCGGCGAGACCAGCAGCATAGACGGGGCACATGTGGCGGACTGGAGACATGCACTGAGGCAGAAAGAACTCCAGGACACCACACTTCCTGTTCTCCAGTCAAAGGATGGGTTGTGGAGTCGAAGCCATGGATAGCCCAAGATGACCGGGGATGAGGCAACCGGCAGGACAAACAGGCTGAGATCCTCACGATGATTGCCAGAGACGATCACTGAGACCGGGGCCGTTTGTTCAGTCACTATAGCCAGGGGAGCCTTAGACAGAGCAATGAGCCGAAGGGGGGCCTTTAAAGGACGGCAGGGAAGCCCCAAATGGGTTGCCAGTTCCCCCGATATGAAGCTCTGCTCCGCTCCCGAGTCAACCAGGGCATGAGTGCAGTAATCAGTTCTGTTATGTGTAAACCTAATAGGTAATGTGCACTTGGAGAGGGGATTTGGCCGAGGATGGTCTGTGAGTCCCCCTACTGCGATGCACGGACCTCCCCTTTTGGCCGAACGAGACAGTCTTCTAAGTCATGGTCCTCCTCCCCACAATACATGCACAACCCTAGCTCCCTACAGCGCTGTTTCTCTGCTTGGGAGAGTTTGGTCTGCCCTATTACCATAGGCTCCTGTGTCCTAGTAGACTCAATGGGAGGTAGGGCTAATAGCGGGGCTTGGGAAGAGCGCACGGTCTGGGTACTCGAGCGACCGGACGCCTTCCGCTCAGCTGCCCACTCCCTAAGCCTATTGTCTAAACTGATGGCCAAGGAGATTAATGATGAGAGCTTATCTGGCTTATCTAGCTGGGCCAACTCATCCCGTAGACTGGGGTTTCAGCTCTTTATGAAAATGCTGCATAGCGAAGCATCCTCCCACCCAACCTTGGCTGCCACCACCTGGAAATCGACAGCATAGTCAGCTGCAGGCCTACCCCCCTGCCGAAGGTTTAACAACTGGGTGGTGAGCACATCATCCTGGTCAGAATGGTCGAATACTTCACTGAACTCGTCCACAAACTGGTTATATGTTAAGCTAGCATAGCTTGTCCTCGCCATAACTGCGTATGCCCAAGCTAGCGCTCGCCCTTCCAGGAGATTGGTCACATAACCAATCTGGCTATGCTCAGTGGGAAAGTCGCCTGGGACCCGCTGGAACACTATCTCACACTGGAGGAGAAAGCCACACGCTTCCCCTAACTTTCCACTAAACTGGGAGGGCGTGGGAACTGGAGTCAGATGGGTTGGAGGAGATAGGCTAGGCTGGCTAACGGAGGAGCCAGCGGGAGCTGTAGCGCCGGTAGACGCCGGTGGAAACGCCTGTTGTCCTGTCAGATGATCCAACTGGCCGTTAATTTGGGTTAACTGGTTTAAGATAACCTGCTGTTGGTAAGCAATGTGATCCACATGAGCCTCTAAGTTGTTTAACCGAAGTACTAATGTGCTGTTCGCTGGGTCGTTTTGACTGAGCCGTACTGACATAATGGCTGGCCCAGGGAACAGACACGGACTCAGAAATGGATTTAGTTATCTTTATTTAAACCCAATGTTAGTGTGTGAGTGCGTGAGTGTGCTGTGTAGTGTATGTGCATGCTGGCTGGAGACTCTGAGCAGCTGGGAGGGAGCAGAGCGCCGTGCAGCCTGGCAACCCTATAAACGGAGCAGACAAACAGTTAGCAGGATGTTAGCTGGGCTCACGCTAGGTGTAAACTGTGGCTTACTTGTTGCAGGGAGATGGTGGTCGCCCGTTGTCCAGAGAGACAACGCCCTCGGTCCCAATGTTGCAGCTGTTGCTGCGGTGATGGTGAGGAAGGGATGGAGTCCGCCGCCGTGGGATTCCGTCTGTGCACAGGGGAGCAGTGGAAGGACAGGTGAGTAGAGGTTGGCTTACTTGTAAAGATGGAGAGATCCTCTGGGAGTTGATGCCGAGATGGCGAGGCTGAGCGTAGAGTCAGGGATGGCGTAGGAAGACAGGAGACATGCTTCATAGCCTGGTAGACAGACGGCTCAGTGCAGGCCAGTGGGCTGAGTGGGTTTAAGTAGGCCTGCCCTGACGAGAAGCAGGTGTGTGCCCAGCTGAGGATGATCGCGGCTGAGAGCGAGTCATCACAGTTTGGATATATACAGTTTCACTTATGTGGAAATATAGTACATTTCACTGATGCTATCTGAAAATAATCCGGAAGTAATCTGTAATTGATTACTTTTGACAATAAGTAATTAAGTAAAGTAAGGGATTACATTTTTAAAAAGTAATTAGTAATTGGTAATGGATTAATTTTTTGAGTAACTACCCCCAACACTGTCCATCTCTCACCTCCTTCCCCCCATCCCCCAAAGACCCTGAGTGGAGTATGACCACCCGTTGTGGCGCCACAACACTCTTGATAAATTATCATAAAACATGACCCTAGAGAGTAGAATATTGGAGAGTTAAGATCAAAGTTGCAAGAATAAGGGGGCAAATATATCATAAGTGATGCTCACTTACAATTAAAAAGTCACAAATTTACCATAAGCAAGTCTCAAACTCACAAAAAGTTATAAATTAATGAGAGGAAAAATAGGGAAAAACATATTTCCAAGAAAACCTGTCATAGCTAAACAAAAATAGTTACAAATTTACATGAAAGTAAGTTGCAATTTTACAACAAAAACACAGCACAGAACAGATACAAGTTAAAAAAAAACACATTAATAATGCTGGCTAGTTTATTATTACATGAACACTTTTATTGCCCTCATACAGAGGACAGTGCAGTTTAGGTTCCTAATAAATTTAGTACTTTTTTCCTATCAATCTACTTTTGTAAATAATAAACGTTTTTCACCACAAACATTTTCTAATGAACTTGCAACTTTTCCCATCATATTTCAGCACTTCATTTTTGACTATTCCTCAAAGATTTGTGACATTTTCCTATTAGAACATGCCTGAACACCTTGAAAATGTGTTTTTCTGGAAGACCAGCAGTAGAAAAGCTGTGACTAGAAAACTCGTTTCAATGGTATTTCTCAGTTTTGACAACATCCAGCTCATAATGATCATGTGACCCACAAAACAGACATAAACTTTCACTAATAAACAGGGGTCTGTTTCTGAGCTACAGGTTGCCACAAAAGAGCTGAAATCCGAAATTTTAAGAGCAAAACAGAATTATAAATCAGAACTGGAAAGCAAGATGGCAACAAAGAAGCTTGGTTCAGTCTGGGCCAGTATGAAAACTATTGCAGGCCTTCAGAGCACAGAGCACAGTAATCGTGTGTTTTTAGATGGTTTTAATTCAGACACAGAGCTGGCTAATGCTCTTAATTGTTTTTATGGTCGTTTTGACTCCTTTGATTTTAGCACTGAAACCCAAGATTTGAAACAGAAACTCAAAGACAATCAGCACTTTAATATTGAGGTGCAGGATGTTAAAAGGGCGTTCTGCGCTGTAAAAGTGAACAAAAGTCAGGGCCCTGATAATATATGTGGGCGCTTGGTAAAGTCCTGTGCACATGAACTGAGTCCTATACTGTATTTCATTACATTTTCAATAAGTCCTTACAGACACAACATGTGCCTAAGATCTGGAAAGAAGCCGTGGTTGTTCCCGTTCCAAAATCCAGCTGTCCTAAAACGGTAAACGACTTTAGACCAGTTGCTTTGACTTCAATTTTAATGAAAATTTTTGAAAAACTGGTCAGATGTGAGGTCCTAAAGCAGACTGTGCATGCATTGGATCCTCTGCAGTTTGCCTATAGGCCTCACAGAGGAGTGGAGGATCCCACTGTCACTCTGTTTAACATGCTTTTTAAACATCTGGATTTTAATGGGACACACGCCAGGCTTTTATTTGTGGACTTTTCCTCTGCCTTTAATACAATCCAACCTCATATCTTAGCTGAAAGGCTCCTGCAACAATTTGATTTGAGCAATAATCTGGTGGGTTGGATTCTGGATTTCTTAACCAACAGGACGCAGAGAGTAAGGGTCAATGGTACATTGTCTGACCTAAAGTGTTCTTCTACTGGCTCTCCTCAGGGGTGTGTGTTGTCACCACTACTCTTCATCCTGTACACAAACATGTGTCGGAGCAGACATGACAACAGACATATCATAAAGTATGCTGATGATTCAGTTATTGTCAGTCTCCTCCAGGATGGTGAGAGTGGCCACGGCCCAGTAGTTGATGATTTTGTTCACTGGTGTGAGGATTCCTACCTGCAGCTGAATACGACAAAAACTAAAGACATGATTATTGACTTTAGGAGGAAAACTCCCAGGCACAAAGTCACCGTACTAAAAGGCCAGACCACCGAATGTGTACAATCCTACAAATATCTTGGGACGATTATTGATAGTAATTTAAAGTTTGAAGAGAACTGTGAAAGGGTGTGCAAAAAGGGTCAGCAACATTTGCATTGCTTGAGAAAACTTGCACGCTTCCAAATTGACCGAACCATAATGACAATGTTTTATCGGGCTTTTATTGAATCTGTTTTATCCTTTTCTTTAGTGTCATGGTTTGGTCAGATAAAACTGAAACAGAGGAAATCCTTGGATCAGGTAGTTAGATGGTCCAGTCGTTTGCTCGGTGAGTCACAGCTGAGCCTGACATCCCTGTACACCAGACAAGTACAGAGGATTGCTACCTCGATTTTAAATGATGACTCCCACCCTTTGCACTGCAACTTTCAGCTTCTTCCCTCAAGACGGAGGTTTGCTGTCCCAAAAAGTAAAACCCAGCGCTACAAAAACAGCTTTGTTCCTGCTGCTGTCAAAGAGTTGAACAAGCTGTAACAATATATTGCACATAATTTAGGTACCTATTTATTAACTCCATTTTATATTTACTTATTTTTGTAGGATGTTACTTGGGTTCTAAATATTTTATTGAGTTTTAGACCTTTGAGTTTTTAACCTCTTTGACTAGTTTTTAACTTTTAATATGACTCTTCTCTCTTACCTCTGGTTTTTCTCTCATCTGTTTGTCTTTTTATACCTTGATTGATGGAGCCTTGAGTATTTTTATCATGTTCATAGTCAATTTCATGTGTGCCTGTGTTTGTGTCTATGTTGAATGCAATTTGCGGCTTGTAAATATGGATGTCACCAGACTGCAAAACAAATCTACCTACGAGTACAAATAAAGTAACCTGAACCTGAAACTGAACCTAATATATTAACGAATAATATAGAAATGACTTTACCACATATGGTATGCAGAATGAAAGAACGGTAACACTTCTATGAATTTTACAAGAAAAATGGAACACTGTGGTGGCATGGGTGGGGGATTCTCCACCCAGAGATGGCAGCTGGGGAAAGAGGGAACAATGAGCTGAAGCAGAAAGTGTTACCAGGGGTCTTAGATGGGACAGGAAGGACTATTTGCCCCCCGGGGAGAGGAGGAAGCGCCAGAGCTGCTGGAGGAGGAAAAGGTGTGAGAAGTGGTACTGGCATTATGTTATGTTAATGTGCCACGCATGTCTTTGTTCCACACAATGCATTATGGTCGGGATTCCTGGGTCTCAGTGATGGAATTAAAGGTTATAAAAAGAGGATGCACAGAGACCCAGGCAGCGATTTTTACTACTTGATGTTGGAGGAGAAAATAAAGGTCATGTGTTGTTCAGCTCATTGCCTCGTCTGCTTTCTTCCTCCACATTGGTGACCCCAAGACGTGCCATGGAGAACGGGCAACGCCCCAGAGACTACCTGGAGGGAGAGCACCAGCGCCGTGTGTGCTGTCTCAGTCAAGCTCCCAGACGTCTGGCTTCACAACCCGACTTCATGGTTCCTGCATATAGAAGCCCAGTTCACACTCCGCAGGATAACAACAGACGACACAAAATATTACTATGTGGTCACTGCACTGGATGCGCACGCCACGCAGCAGGTGACAAGCCTGCTCCAAGAGCCGCCAGCCCAAGGGAAATATGAAGCGCTCAAGCGGATGCTACTCCAGCGCTATACCCTGTCTGATAGTGAGAGGGCAGAGAGGCTCCTAACACATTTGGAGTTAGGTGGCAGATCAGCTGGGGAGCTCATGGAGAGCATGTTGGCGCTGAGGGGGAAGGACGACGAATCTTTCCTGTTCACCCACTTGTTCCTCAAGAACCTGCTGGCTACAGCAAGGGCGATTCTGGCCAACTTGCCGTGGCTGGTTGCCAAGGACTACCACGCCCGGGCGCAGGAAGCGGACTGCATCATTTTAGCAACCAGAACTCTCAGTGTGAAGACAGTGGCACTGACATCCATGAGGGACTTCAGCGAGGTCGAGGAGCCGTTGGTGGTAGCTGGGACAGACACTGAGAGACAAAGGAACGGGGCAATCTGTCTCTATCATCACCGTTTTGGCTTGAATGCCCAACGCTGCCTGTCGCCATGTCAATTCAAGAAGCCGGGAAGACGGCACGTTCGGCATTCAGTAGCAGCTGCAACCACTAGCAACAGGAACAAGCTGCTTTATGTCACGGACACACATTCGGGGAGACGGTTTTTGGTGGACTCCGGCTCCCAGAAGAGCCTCATCCTGCTGGTTAATGCAGACAGGTTGGCGGGGAGCAGCGGTCCCAAGCTCCATGCCACCAACGGATCCACCATCAGGACGATTGGCGAACGGACACTGACGATATGCTTGCACGGATGCAATTTCCAGTGGGACTTTGTGGTAGCTGCATGTTCTACCCCCATTTTAGGTGCAGATTTTTTATGTGCTTATGGGTTATTAGTCGATGTTGCCAACAGACGTTTGGTGGATGCTGTTTCTTTCACCTCCCTCCCTTGCACAGCTCGGGTAAAGGGGTCAACAACACTGGCTAACATTATAGCTCCAGGGAATAAGTACCAGCAATTACTTGCACAGTTTCCAGCACTCACGGACCTGACGTTTTCGGCTTTGGTAACCAAACACGGGGTCGAACATTTTATGATCACAAAAGGCCCGCTGGTGTTTGCGTGACCTCGGCGCCTGGATGCGGCTAAATTGGCCAGCCCATGCAAAGAGTTTGCCAATTTGGAGCAGCTGGGTATCGTCAAGTGTTCCAACAGCCCGTGGGCATCCCTGTTACACATGGTGCCTAAGGCCGATGGGTCATGGCGACCGTGTGGCGATTTCCGGTGTTTGAACAATGCCACAGAACAAGATTGGTGTCCCATTCCGCACATCCAGGATTTTTCCGTGCACCTGGCCGGGGCGTGTATTTTTCCAAAAGTGGATCTGGTCTGCGGTTATCACCAGGTCCCGGTGTGTGTGGAAGATGTTTCTAAAACAATGGTAATAACTCCTTTCAGCCTTTTTGAGTTTTTACGCATGCCGTTCGGATTAAAGAGCGCAGTGCAGACCTTCCAGAGCACAGGTGTCAAACTCATTCCATGGAGGGCCAAGACCCTGCAGGTTTTACCTCCACCCAGTGTCTTCAGCAGGTGATTTCACTGAATTTCTTCCCACTGATTGCTGATCAGTGAAAACACCTGCTGAAGACACTGGGTAGAAGCAAAACATGCAGGGTCTTGGCCCTCCATGGAATGAGTTTGACACCCCTGTTCCAGAGGATGATGGATACAGTGCTCCGTGACATATCCTTCCTTTTTGTCTACTTAGACGAAATTCTGATGGCTAGTGCGTCCAAGGAAGAGCACATCGCCCATCTCTAGACAGTTTTCCAGAGGTTGGAAGCACACGGGCTGATAGTGAACCCGGCGAAGTACCAGTTCGGTGTGCCGGTGATTGATTTTTTAGGTCACTTCATTTCGCTGGAGAGTGTGATTCCGCTGCCGGATAAGGTGTGCGCCGTGTTGGACTTTTCGAGTCTGCAGACCATGAGGGCTCTACATGAGTTTTTGGGAATGGTCAATTTTTATAACTGTTTCCTCCCCCAGGTGGCCCTGCTGATGCAGCCATTGTATGCTGTGCTGAAGAAAAAGAAACCAGTGGAAAACATCGACTGGACTCCCGAGCGAATCCAGGCTTTCACAGATGCCAAAACAGCCCGTCGGCATGGATAGTGCTCACTACGGACGTATC
Source organism: Pholidichthys leucotaenia (assembly GCA_020510985.1). NCBI lineage: Eukaryota > Metazoa > Chordata > Actinopteri > Cichliformes > Pholidichthyidae > Pholidichthys > Pholidichthys leucotaenia. Next base: position 138,095,143 of record CM035840.1, on the reverse strand, counting down.
TGACGTTGCCATAGGGGCAGTAGTGGAGCAGTATGTCTCCGGTTCATGGCAACCGCTCGCATTTTTCAGTCAAACTTTGTGCGACAACAAACACAAATACAGCACGTTCGACAAAGAATTGTTAGCTCTCCACCTGGCAACGTGCCATTTTCAGTTTTGGCTAGAGGGGCATGAATTCACCGCGTTTGTGGACCATAAGCTGCTTACGTTTCCAATGTCCAAGGTCTAGGAACCGTGGTCAGCCCGGCAACAACGACATTTGGCTGTGATCTCGGAGTTTACGACCGACATTCAGCACGTTGCCGGTAAGCTCAACATCATGGCTGATTGTCTGTCGCGTGCGTTAGTCTCCCCGGTCTACATGGGAATAGATTTCCCTACCATGGCTGCGGAGCAAGCTGGGGATGCAGACATTTGTGCGCTCCAGTCAGCGCCTACTGGGTTATGGCTGGAGAGCAGGGTGGTGCAAGAAGGGTGCCCTCCCTTGCTCTGCGACGTCTCCACCAGTCGTCCGCGCCCTGTGGGTCCGAGCTCTTGGCACCGCTGCATTTTTGAGTCAGTCCACTCCCTTTCGCATCCAGGCATGTGCGCTTTGGTGAAACTAGTGGGGGCGAACTTCGTCTGGCCGTGCTTGCGCAAGGATGTAAAAGAGTGGGCTGCAGCTTGCGTTGCGTGCCAGCGGGCCAAAGTGCATCAGCACACAAGAGCCCCCCTCGAGCCATTCCAAATCCCAGCCAGGAGGTTCAACCACGTCCATGTGGATTTGGTGGGGCCCCTCCCGCTGTCGCAAGGTTTCATGCACCTTTTGACAATCGTGGACCGCGCCTACGCGCTGGCCTGAAGTGGTCCCACTGGCTTCTACCACGTCCGCAGAAGTGGCTAGTGCTTTTTTGTCGGCTTGAGTTGCACAGTTCGGATCCTTGTCAGACATCTCTTCTGACAGGGGTCCGCAATTCGTTTCAGAACTCTAGTCCGCGATGGCCCAGAGCCTGGGGGTCAAAATTCACCGCACTACCGCGTACGACCCCCAGGCTAACAGGTTTTGCAAGCGTTTTCATAGGTTGCTTAAGGCAGCGCTCAGAGCTTTGCTCACGGATACAAATTGGGTCGACCACCTGCCCTGGGTTCTTTTAGGGTTGCGCTCCACATCTAAGGAGGATTTGGAGGATTTTTAGGACTATTCGCTCCCTGGGGAGAGGAGGAAGTGCCAGAGCCGCTGGAGGAGGAAAGGGTGTGAGAAGCGGTACTGGCGTTATGTTATGTTAATGTGCCATGCATGTCTTTGTTCCACACAATGTATTATTGTCGGGATTCCTAGGTCTCAATGATGGAATTAAAGGTTATAAAAAGAGGATGCACAGAGACCCAGGCAGCGATTTTTACTACTTGATGTTAGGGGAGAAAATAAAGGTCATGTGTTGTTCAGCTCGTTGCCTCATTTTCTTTCTTCCTCCACAACACAAACAACAAAAATCACATAGTTCAGCTAGAACTGTGAAGGTGATGTAATGCCTTTTATAGATTTCAGCATTTATCTTTGTAATTTATGAAAGGAAAAACATTGAATTGCTGTGAGGGTCGAGTTATACAACCCCAATTTCATTGAAGTTGGGATGTTGTGTAAAACATAAATAAAAACAAAATACAATGAGTTAAAAATTCTTTTCAACCAAAATTCAATAGAATACACTACAAAGACAAAATATTTGATGTTCAAGTGGATAAACTTTATTTATTTATTTATTATACAAATATTCACTCACGGGCGGCGCGGTGACAGAGTGGTTAGCATTGCGGCAGCACAGCAATTCACCCTTGGCCGGGGGACCCTGGGTTCGATCCCAGCCCCCGACCAACAGTGATCTGTGTGGAGTTTGCATGTTCTCCCCTAGTCTGCGTGGGTTTACTCCGGGATTTCTCCGGTTTCCTCCCACATGCCAAAAACATGCAAGTTAGGTTAATTGGCATCAAAACTGGGGATTCTAAATTGTTCTAAGGTATGACTGTGGGAGTGAAAGGTTGTCTGTCTCTCTGTGTTGGCCCTGCGATGGACTGGCGATCTGTCCAGGGTGTACCCTGCCTCTTGCCCAAAAGATGCTGGGATAGGCTCCAGCCCCCCCCCCCCCCCCCCCGCAACCCGAAAAGGATCAAGTGGAAGAAGATGAATGAATGAATGAATATTCACTCACTTTGAATTTGATGCCTGCAACACATTCCAAAACACTGGGACAGGAGCAAGAAAAGACCGGGAAAGTTGAAGAATGCTCAAAAAAACACCCTTTTGGAACATTCCACAGGTGAACAGGTTAACTGGAAACAGGTGAGTGTCATGATTGAGTATTAAAGAAGCATCCCTGAAAGGCTCAGTCAGTCACAAGCACGGATGGAGCAAGTGTTATGTCTGGAAAATGTGGAAGGACCAACGGAAAGTGGAGTTTGCTGGGAACACAACCTTTATTACAAAACTCTAATTATGGTGGTACAGAGTATTGTTGGTTGAGAGGCCGAGTGAAAGAGAGAGCCGAAAGAAGGTGTAAAATGGCTGTTCCTCACATTTATATGTTCGACGTGATGATGTCACCAAGCGGCCATGTCATCACGCCGACTCTGACCAAACTTGTGGTTTCAGAACATCACATTCACCCCCCCCCCCCGAACAACACATATAGCCAAACTGACCCTCCCCAATTTGGTACAGTGAAACTCCCAAACTAGATAGGGCCAGTGGGTAGTCTCCCACATGGCCCAGTGTGGCTGAGCGGTTTATTGTGCCACTATTCACTGGCAGCTGCGCCCCTAGCTAAACAGTCCTTCTTTTTATTGAGGAAAGCAGTTCAGTTGGAGGGTCCCTGAGGCAAGCCTGTGCTAGATGTGCCCACAGTCCCTACGGACCGGGACTGTCTTCTTTGAAACCTTAGTCCGGGTCCCACACCATGTGAGTCGACTCCCGCGTAGCCATGTCACCCGGGGCAGCAGCTCGAACTTGACAAAAACGGTTGGTATGCCACACTGAACCATCTGCCGCCTGGAAGGTCGCTGGCCCCAGCTGTGCAATGATCTTCATGGATGTCAGTGGCGGTGACGATATTGAGGCCGACTGTGGGTCTGGGCGTTTGGATCTGCAAACCTGAACCCAGTCCATCACTGCGAGTGGCGCTCTGTTTGGCTGCACTCGACATTGTGGTTGTGATGTGGTGGCTCTCACGTCTGCTGTGGGACATCCACCAGGTTGTGGTGGTTCTGCTGCATCCTGTTGGGTCACAGACTCTTCGTCCTGCAGCTCAGTGGCACCTCCTGGAGGCTGATGCTGGGCGTGGATTCGGAAGGAGTCCGGCCTCTTCTCCCCCTCTCCTGGGAAGTCTGGTTGTGGCGATGTGTTGCTGTCGCTGTTGATAGAACCTGCGCTGGGTTGTTGTGTCCTGGGGTTCCCGATAGACATGGGGTCCCTCTCATGCAGCTCTGCAGCGGCTCCCTGGGGCTTATGCTGGGTGAGGATCTGAGGCGAGTCCGGTTGCTACCCCTTCTCTGGGCGGTGCTCCTCCTGTGAGCATGGGACAGCTGTACCCTCGTCGTCATCATCTGGGTGTGTTGTGTCCCAGGAACGTGCTCTCTCTCGGTGCGCCAGGGAGCCACAGTTGCCACATGGGAAGCACCTCGTAGCGTTCCTCCAATCTGTGGTGTTTACCTCGGTGTCTTCTACCATATCACCGGACCCTTCTGTGGTTACTGCGTGTGTTAGTGGTGTCTGGCTTGGCTGCTTGGCTTACTGGTCCTGCACCATTTTGTCCTCCAACAAACCAAATTTGCACATGCTAGGAGGCGAAGGTCCGCGATGAATTGTTGCATCATCTCTCTGGTCTTCTGTCGCCATTGGCAAAACCTAATGTGCTGCACCAACACGTTGTCAGGTGTGGCGAAGTAGCTAGCTAGCAGCTCAATTGACTCAGCAAACATTTCTGTTGGTCCTAGCATGTAGAAAATACTTTGGCCTTCTGTGTCCAGGCTGTGTACAAGTAGAGCTCACATCCGTACCTTGTCTAGCTTGTCCAGGTCCAACGGCAATATGTAGGTGGTGAAGAAACTGTAGCAGCACTGTCACGGTACGGGCGGCTCACCAGGGTTCTCCAGAAATGGCTGTAATAGCCTCAAACATGCTTCCATGGTTTACTCTCATCACCAAATGTTATGTCTGGAAAACGTGGAAGGACCAATGGACAGTGGAGTTTGCTGGGAATACGAACTTTATTACAAAACTCTAATTATGGTGGTACAGAGTATTGTTGGTTGGGAGGCCAAGTCAAAGAGAGAGCTGAAAGAGGCTGTAAAATGGCCATCCCTTACATTTATATGTTCGACTTGATGACGTCACCAAGCGGCCGTGTCATCACGCCGACTCTGACCAAACTTGTGGTTTCAGAACACCACAGTGAGATTCATCATTTTGTGAACAACTGCATGGGCAAATAGTCCAACAGTTTAAGAACAATGGTTTTCAACACACCAATGGCAAGAAATTTTGGGATTTCATCATCTACATTCCATAATATCATCACAGGATTCAGAGAATCTGGAGAAATTTCTGCATGTAAGCAGCAGGCCGAAAACAAACGTTGAATGCCCGTGACCTTTGATCCTTCAGGTGGCAAAACTGACGTCATTCTGTAAAGGACATTACCACGTGGGCTCAGGAACACTTCAGAAAACCATTGCCAGTTAAAACAGTTTGTAACTAGGATAAGGTAATTTTATTGCCATTCAGTCCATACAATCATGTACAGTAGAACAAAATTATGTTTCTCCTATCTACAATGATAATCACATATATAGAATCAGAGGGGTCGCTGCCATACAAGGCGCCGCCACATTTCCCTCCTCCGTTCCATTATTACTGAGCACCAAGCTGGACGGCAGGAACTTCCACTTTTATACGGTCTTTGGCATGACCCGGCTGGGATTTGAACCCCGGCCTCCCGGGTGTGGGGCGGATGCTCTACCAACTTGGCCACCACTCCGGTACTCTGGAGGCCACGCTACATCGACAAGTGTAAGATAATACTCTATGAAAGCCATATATGAAGAGCTTGTTTGCAAAAACAGATAAGTCTAGTTGTTTTAATAATGAGAAAAACAGCTTTTCATCTGTTGGTTTATGTGTGTTAGTATTTCCAATTCAGCTTCTAAGACATGGTCACTTGAAATATGAGTATCTCAGACATAATAAAGCCAAAAATTGAACATCAACTCATTGTTATTTTTTGGCAATTTTTGAGTACTTCTTGCTGCAAAAACAAATAAGTCCACAACACATACTCTTGCAAAAACAGACATGTCCCGAAAACCATGCTAGTTTGTCTGGTGAACTCATCACTGGTTCATCTGTTTCATCAAAATTATCCATATTTGACACAAAATGCAACAAAATTGTAAAAAAAAAAAAAAAAAAAAAACTGGCAGGGAAATCATGCTAAGTGAGCAGACCCAAGTAGGGGTCTCTGCAGAAAACTGCAGCAACAGATAGACACATGATTGGCTGGTCTCAGCATCTAGACATGTGATTGGCTGATCCTCGCTGCACCATTGAGTCACGTCACCCAAATACCAAGTGCTGATTTGCTGTGTGTGGAGTTATCTGGTTTTGTAAAAACAGGGTCCCAGCGATTATCAGCTTTTGAAAAAAAAAAAAAAAACCCATGAATTTCGTAGTGTGTATAACAACGGATATAGCGGATTTTTAGAAAAAAAAAAAACAATTTGAACTTCTATAAGTACGTAGGTAATGCGAACAGTTGTTTGCTGTACAGAGGGAAATTTTCTTGGAAGTGGCGTTTATCGGTTTTTGCAAACAAACTCTTCATATCAACAACACCCAGAAATGCCACTGTTGCTTTGACCTGAAGCTCATCTGAGATGGACTAACACAAAGTGAAAAAGTCTGCTTGGTCTGATGAGCCCACATTTCAGATTGTTTTTGGAAATCATGGATGTCGTGTCCTCCAGGCTAAATAGGGAAAGGACCAGGATTGTTGTCAGTGCAAAGGTGTGTTCGTGTCCATGGCATGGGTAACTTGCACATCTGAGAAGGCACCATTATTGCTGAATGGTACACACAGGTTTTGGAGTAACACATGTTGCCATCCAAGCAATGTCTTTTTCGGGGACATTCCTGCTTATTTCAGCAAGACAATGCCAAGCCACATTGTGCATGTGTTACAACAGCATGGCTTCATAGTAAAAGATTGCCTGCACTACACTGGCCTGCCTGCAGTCCAGAGCTGTCTCCCATTGAAAATGTGTGGCACATTATGAAGCACAAAACATGACAATGCAGACCCTGGACTGTTGAGCAACTGAAGTTGTTGATCAAGCAAGAATGGGAAAGAGTTCCACCTACAAAATTTTAACAATGACATAACGCACGGCTCAGGAGACACACACGCAGGCTCAGAATAGGTTTAACAGTTTATTTAACAGCAAGTGTGTGTGTGTGTGGATGCGTGTCTGTGGTATGTGGATGTACTGGTGGCGGACGTCAGCGTCAGGCACGGAGGCAGGAAACCGTACAGCCAGACAACCTTGGCAGGGCAGGTGGCAGGCGTGCACAAGGGAGCGTCCAGAAGACAGTGACCTGACGATGCACCTGACAGCAGCCGCGAGGTAGTGATGCAGGGGTGGAGTCCGCCGCCGGGGAAGATCCACCTGTGCACAGGGGAGAGACTGGAACACACGTGGAGGTATGCTTACGTGAGCGATCTTGCTGTTTGGCGAGGGGGTTCCTCTGAAGCAAGTAGCCGAAGGGAACAGACGGCTTCAGGCCGAAGCCCAGGGCAGAGCGGCTTATAAGCTCCGCCGCTGACGAGATGCAGGTGTGCGCTCAGCTGGCGCCGCTAATGAGCGGCGAGTTGTAACAAACAATCAGTGTCCTCAGTCCCTAAATACTTACTGAGTGTTGATAAAAGAAAGGTGATGTAACACAGTGGTAAACATGCTCCTGTCCCAGCTTTTTTTGGAATGTGTTGTAGGTATCAAATTCAAAATGAGTGAATATTTGAAAAAACAAACAAACAACAAAAAACAAAGTTTATCAGTTTGAACATTAAAGATCTTTTCTTTGTAGTGTATTCAAATGAAAATAGGTTGAAAAAGATTTTTATGCCATTGTATTTAGTTTTTATTTACATTTTACACAGTGCCCCAACTTCACTGGAATTAGGGTTGTAAATTAGTTTTCTTTGCTTTACTACATGAATACTTTTTCAATTAACAGAATAAGTCTAATGTGAACTCTTTATTTAGAAAGAGCTTAGACAGGAACTTTATATAAAAGAGCTGCTTCTCTTCAGTCACATACAGTAACAGTTTAGTGGGGTGCCAGTAAGTTCTAATAGATTTTAGAACTGACAAAGTGTTTTATTTTTCAATCCATCCATCCATCCATCCATCCATCCATCCATCTTTTACCACTTTTCTGGAGGTCCAGGTCGCGGAGGCAACAGTTCAAGCAGAGAAGCCCAGACTTCCCTCTCCCCAGCCACCTGCTCCAGCTCTTCAGAGAGGATACCAAGGTGCTTCCAGGCCAGCTGGGAGACATAGTCTCTCCAGCGTGTCCTGGGTCTGCCCTGGGGTCTCCTCCCAGTGGGACGTGCCCAAAACACCTCAAGTGGGAGGCGTCCAGGAGGCATTCTGATCAGATGCCCAAACCACCTCAATTGGCTCTTTTCAATGTGGAGGAGCAACGGTTCTACTCTGAGCCTCTCTCGGATAACTGAGCTACTCACAATATCTCTAAGGGTGAGTCCAGCAATCCTACAGAGAAAGCTCATTTCAGCCACGATCTCATTCTTTCGGTCATTACCCAAAGCTCATGACCATAGGTGATGGTCATGATGATGATTACGCCAGACTAAGAATGATCCGACAGACTCTCATGATGAACGCTAGAACAAGGATTCAGTGTACCCCGCCCGGTATGGGGTTACCAGGGCCCCACTCTGGAGCCAGGCCTGGGGGAGGTGCTCGGTGGCTAGCGCCTGGTGGCCGGGTTTCTGCTCATGGGACCCGGCTGGGCTCAGCCTCAAGGAGTTACATGGATCCGTCCTCCAGTGCGCTCACCGCACCACATTAACCGCACAAAAACACATGACATAAAACAACACAGCAGAATAAATTAAAAAATCTATATCCAATAAACTTAGTTCATCATCACAAAAAAATCCACCAGGAACACAGAGAAAGAAGTTGCTGTGGTACTGTGGAGAGATGAATAATCAGGCCGAGCGTTCAGAGCAGATGAAACTTTATTCTCTTCCTCTCACATCCACCAGACTCCAAAACATTAACACACAGGTTGCAGGCACTCTCTTTTATATTAACACTCCCCTGCTACCTGAGGTGCTGTATTGACATATCAACCCCCCATGACAATTCCTCTTGTCCCCCAGCACCTTTGATCTGCCATGCCCTTCAGTCTGAGGGAAAACTACTGAGGGAAAACTGCCCCCCCCCCCTCCCAGACTCTCAGACTGAGCCTTAACCCTCATGTCCTTTGGGCTTCAGCCTCCGTCCATAGCTGCTGTAACGGAGGATCTTAGGTTCGGAGGCGCTGCTGTGCTGGCGGGGGGTTCCTGGGGGTGCGTCCGTCTGTGGGGGGACAATGGGGGGCACCTTCAGCATGCATGTGTGACTGATCTGACCATTCATTTACCAGGGGAATTCTCAGTGGGGGTCTTCCGTGCCGAGGAGCTCGGGCCAACACCACCTGTTCATCTGTTAAAACAAAGGCGGGCTTAAGCCTGTCTATACAGATTATCTCCCGGCGACCCCCCAAGTCGAACACAAAATGTTTGTCCCCGGGTTCCAGCACTCTGAACGGGCCATTGTAGGGCGGGCGCAATGGGATCCGGTGGGCATCGTGCCTGACAAATATGAATGACGCGTCCTTCAAGGCCTTTGGCACAAAAGCGCGGGGAAAACAGTGGTGGGCCAGGCTGGGTAGCGTCCCTACCCCTGCGCTATGCCATGAACGCGGGGATGGATCGTTGTTAGGCGCGGGGTTATCCGGCAAAAATTCCCCGGGGAGCCGCAGTGGCTGGGAAAAAACTAGCTCTGCTGGGGAGGCTGCCAAATCCTCCTTCAGTGCTGAACGCAACCCTAATAGAACCCACGGCAAGCGGTCTACCCAATTTGCATCCGTAAACAAAGCCCTGAGCGCTGCTTTAAGCAATCTATGGAAATGCTCGCATAACCCATAGGCCTGGGGGTTGTACGCGGTCGTGCGATGAATTGAGACACCCAGGCTCCGGGCCATGGTGGACCAGAGGTCGGAAACAAACTGCGGGCCCCGATTGAACGTGATGTCCAAAGGGGCGCCGAAACGTGCCACCCATGTCGTCAAAAAAGCGCGTGCAACTTCTGCGGACGCGGTGGAAGCTAGTGGGACAGCTTCGGACCAGCACGTGGTGTGGTCCACCACTGTTAGGAGGTGCGTGAACCCCTGCGATGGCAGGAGGGGGCCCAGGAGGTCTACGTGAAAGTGGTCGAACCACTTAGCCGGGATTGACATATTATTCGGCCCAGGAAACACGCATGCAGGCTCAGGCAGATTTGAAAGCTTTATTTTTAACCAATGTAACGTGTATGGATGCGTGTGTGAGGGATAAGAATGTATTGTGGGTGGAGGTAGCAGGTCGGGACAGAGCAGCACCCCGTTCAGCCAGGCAACCCTATGAGTGAGAAGAGAACAGGGGTTAGCTGGGCAAACCACACAGGAGAGTGACAAGGTAATGTGCTTACTTGCAGTAACTGTGGTGGCTGGCGTTGGCAAGATCCCAAGCCTGGGAGACAGCGTCCTGCTGTGCGTCCGAGGTGGAGCAGCGTGGCAGAGGAGCGGCGAGATGAGGGAGAGAGTGTCGGCCGCCGGGAGATCCACCTGTGCACAGGGGAAGGCTGACAGGAACAGGTAAGACAACAATTGACAGCTTACGTGTCGTGATGAAGGTCAGCAGGCCTGGAGGAAAGGAATCTGCTGAAGGTTGAGCACGCAGGAAGACAGACGGCTCCGGGCCGAAGCTCAGGGTGAGGTGGAATAAGTAGCTGCGCACTAACGAGATGCAGGTGTGCGTGCAGCTGAGGTGGATGCCAGTGAGCGGTGAGTGGTGACAGGGATATGGAACGACTCCAAGGGGGCCTTTGTGTGCCTGTGCACTTTGGCTCGTTGGCACGCTACGCAGGCTGCCGCCCACTGTTTCACCTGTTTGCGCAGGCTCGGCCAGATGACCTTTGCTCCCACCATTTTGACTGATGCGCGCACTCCTGGGTGCGCCAGGGAGTGAACCGACTCAAAAACGCGGCGGCGCCAAGCGCATGGGACCACCGGACATGGGTGCCCATGGAGACGTCACAGATTGGGGGGGGGGCTGTCCTGCAGTACTCTGCTCTCCAGCCTTAACCCTGTTGATCCAGACTGGAGTGCGCAAACGTCAGCATCGCCGATCTACTCAGCGGCCATGGCCGTGTAATCTATCCCTACATAGACTGGGGCCACTAATGCGCGTGAGAGGCAGTCCGCCACCACGTTGAGTTTACCGGCCACATGCTGAATGTCGGTTGTAAACTCCGAGATCACGGCCAGCTGTCTCTGCTTCCGGCCCGACCATGGTTCCGAAACCTTGACCATTGCATACACTAGCGGCTTGTGGTCCACGAACGCAGTGAAGGTGCGCCCTTCCAGCCAAAACTGGAAGTGGCGTATGGCCAGGTGGAGAGCCAGTAACTCTCTGTTGAACTCGCTGTATTTACGCTCACTGTCGCACAAAGACCTGCTAAAAATGGCGAGCGGCTGCCAAGAACCAGTGACGTGCTGCTCCACGACGGCCCCTATGGCCACGTCCGAGGTGTCGGTAGTGAGTGCTATCCGAGCCGCAGGGTCCGGGTGCCCCAGCAGTGCGGCGTTCGCCAGGGCTGTTTTAACCTTGGAAAACGCCTGCTCTCGCTCAGGAGTCCAGTCGACTCTGTCCACCGGTTTCCGTTTCTTAAGTGCGGTGTACAACGGCTGCATGAGCTGGGCTGCGTGGGGGAGGAAATGGTTACAAAAGTTAACCATCCCCAAAAACTCCTGCAGCACCCTGACTATCTGAGGCCGGGGAAAATCTGCCACCGCTTTGTCCGGTAAGGGTATCACGCCCTCCGGTGAGATGCAGTGGCCCAAAAAATCGATTCCCGTCACCCCAAACTGGCACTTCACCGGGTTGATTATTAATCTGTGCTCCTCCAACCTCTGGAAAACTGTCCTGAGGTGGGCTACGTGTTCGTCCTCGGATGCGCTGGCCACCAGGATATCATCCAGGTAGACGAACACAAACGGCAGATCGCGCAACACCGCATCCATCATGCGTTGGAATGTCTGCGCCGCGCCCTTTAACCCGAAAGGCATGCGTAAAAACTCAAACAGACCAAACGGGGTTATTACTGCCATTTTAGGTATGTTCTCAGCATGCACTGGGACCTGGTGGTAACTGCGGACCAGGTCTATCTTGGAAAAAATGCGCGCCCCAGTGAGGTGAACGGAAAAATCCTGAATATGTGGGATGGGGTAGCAGTCATGCGCTGTGCCGTTATTTAATCTGCAGAAATCTCTGCACGGTCGCCACGACCCCTCGGCCTTAGGAACCATATGTAGCGGGGATGCCCATGGGCTGCTTGAGCATCTGATGATGCTCAACTTTTCCAAGTTGGCAAACTCCTCGCGCGCTATGGCCAGTTTAGTTGCGTCCAGGCGCCGAGGTTGTGCGAAAACTGGCGGCCCCGTGGTGGTAATGAAGTGCTCTACCCCGTGTTTAGTGACGGTCGCCAAAAACGTCGGGACCGTGAGTGCTGGGAACTGGGTGCATAGTGTGTGGAACTTACCCCCGGAGCTGTGACGTTGGCTAGTGATGTGGGCCTGGCTCCTCGAGCTGTACAGGGGAGAGAATCAAAAGACATTGTATTAATCAGGTGTCTGTTAGCAACATCAACTAGTAGTCCGTGTGCACACAAAAAATCAGTGCCTAAAATGGGGAAGCTGCATGTCGCTATGACGGATGTCCATTGGTATGTATGGCCGTGCAAGGTTACATTCAGTGTCCTCTCACCAAAAGTCTTAATGTCTGAGCCGTTTGCAGCTGTCAGTTCGGGGTCGCTAGTTCTCAACAGCCGGTCGGCATAGGATGGCAGGATGAGGCTCTTTAGGGAGTCGGACTCCACGAGGAACTGTCTCCCCGAGCATGAGTCTGTCACATAGAGCAGCTTGCTTGATTCACCGGTGGTCACAGCTGCTACCGACTGCCAGCCCTGGCATTTCCAGAGTGCTTGAATTAGCACGGTGGTGTGCATCGGCATGCGTCCTCTCCAAAACGGCGGTGGTAGAAACAGAGCATGTCTCTCCAGTGCCTCTTGGCCTCCGCTGCAGCCACCGTCGCTGGCTCCTCACCTCCGCTGGCCATCTAGCTGGGTTCCGACACCGCTGTGTTCACTGTGAGGGCTCTGGTGGTGAGGATGATCCAATCTGCCTCTTGGGCTAGAGCCCGGTAGTTGCGCGAGGCCAGCAGTGGCAAATTGGCAAGGACCTCTCTGGCCGCTGTCGGGAGGTTCCGGAGGAAAAGGTAGGCAAAGAGGAAATGCCCGTCATCTGTGCCCATCAACACCAACATCTTCTCCATCAATTCGACCGCCGGAGGGCAATGGATCAGCGTTCTCGTCACGCCCTCCGCCAGTACCCGGGCTTACCCAGGGAAGCTAATGATCCTACCAGCAGACTAAATTCGAAGAGACGACGCCTCAGTGCCAATTCAAAGAAGAATCCTAGTCACAGTCCCAGAGCTGAAAGCAAACAGCCCCGAGAGCACCTTGCGGTAGGACCTGCCCTTCGCATACTACAACTAAACGTTGAAGGCCTATTTGCAGCCAAGCGAAGCCTTATTGAAGTCCTCGCCTTCCAACACTCGATTGATGTAATCTGCCTCCAAGAGACTCATATTGGCACAGAGGAAGCTGGCCGCTACACCATCAATGGCTTTGACCTCCTGTGCTATGTTCCACATGCCAAACATGGACGTGCCACCTATGTGCGTTCTGACATAGTTGAAGTAAACCACCTGACAACAACACATTTCTCAGACACCATAACCATTGGTGGCTTCCATATTGTCAATGTGTACAAGCCCCCTAGTGCCAACTGGGATCTGCAGGTCTTACCCACCCCACCCCACCCTGCCATCTATGTGGGGGACTTTAACAGCCATCACCCTGACTGGGGGTACCCAGCAGTGGATAGTGACGTGGAGGTACTTTCAGACTGGGCATCTAGAAATGATCTCGCTCTGATACACGACCCCAAACAAAGAGGAGCCTTCCACTCTGCTAGGTGGAAGAAGGACTATTCTCCTGACCTGTGCTGGGTCAGCTCTTTGAATGGGACGCCATATCCTACACAGATCCTCATTCTTGACGATTTTCCACACAGACAACACCGGCCCCTGCTTGTACACATTGGTCTACAACTTCCAGTCATAAACAGCCCAAGGAAGATGCACTGGAACTTCCGCAAAGCCAACTGGAAGAAATTCAGTGAAACCCTGGATTGGAGTGCTGTTACCATCCCACTCCACACCATCACTGTAGATGAAGCATACAACCGCTTCCGCAGCGCAATCTTCAAGGCTGCTCACACTGCAATCCCACGAGGCTACCGACCCCTCTATGTCCCATGCCTGGACGGAGAAAGCGCTGCCCTCCTACAATCCTATCAAACATCAGGGGACTCAGAGATAGCAGACCATCTCATTGAATCGCTAAGTACAGCCCGGCGAAAGAAATGGGAGGAGACAGTTGCTGACTGGAGCTTTATCCACTCTAGCAGGAAATGTTGGAGCCTCATCCATTGCCTAGGAGCTGCACAGAAGCCCCCTAGCCAAAGCCGAGCATCTGTCACACCCAACCAAGTTGCATCCCACCTACTGACCATCGCCAAAGCACCCCGAGACAAAGACACAGAAGAGCAGTTACAACTGAGCTAAAAAAAACACCAAAAAATGCCCGTAGAGGAAACGAACCCTGAACCCTTCGAGGCTGCTGAACTGGAGAAAGTCTTACAGGGCCTGAAATGTGGAAAGGCAGCAGGATACGACAACATCTTCCCAGAATTCATGAAAAATCTTGGCCCCCAAGCCCTAACCTGGTTGACACAACTCTACACAAGGATCATACAAACAAACTCGATCCCAAAGAAATGGCGGACAGCAAAGGTCATTGCCATACCAAAACCTGGCAAAGACCACAAACTACCAGCATGCTACCGCCCAATCTCCCTACTCAGCGTTCCTTATAAAATCATGGAGCGCCTAATACTGCAACGTATTTCCCCAGGAATAGAGGAAATTCTAAGTGTGGATCAAGCAGGTTTCCGCAAGGACCGCAGCACAGGAGAACAAGTACTGGCCCTAACCACCTTCATCGAAAATGGCTTCAAGAGCAGACTGAAGACAGGGGCTGTGTTTCTCGATCTTACAGCCGCCTCTGATACGGTCTGGCACAAAGGCCTCCTCCTGAAACTTACAAAGGTGATCCCTGCCTGGGCAACAGCAATTATAAAAACCCTGCTGACCAACCGAAGGTTCAGAGTCCACCTCGGTCAGAACACAAGCGCATGGAGAACGCAGAAAAACAGACTCCCACAAGGCTCAGTTCTAGCTCCAACCCTGTTCAACCTCTACATAAACGACCTGCCCACTACAAAATCCCACAAATTCATCTATGCAGATGACATCTGTTTGGCACTCCAAGCACCAGACTTTGAGTCACTGGAACGGGTGCTCACGGAAGATCTTGCCAAACTGGACCAGTTCTGCAAAACCTGGCACCTAAAACCAAGCCCAGCAAAAACCGTCTCCAGTGTATTCCATCTCCACAATGTAAAAGCTGCCAGAGAACTAAACATCCACCTGAGCGGACTCAAGCTTAAGCATGCCTCGAATCCAACCTAACTTGGAGTGACCCTTGACAGGACCCTATCCTTCAAGGAACATTTAAAGGGGACGGCTGCTAAGGTGAAGGCACGAAATAACCTGCTCTGCAAGCTCGCTGGTGCAAAATGGGGGGCGGCAGTCTCCACCCTGCGCACCTCAGCACTGGCCCTTTCATACTCTGTAGCAGAATATTGTGCCCCTGTCTGGTCCAGGTCATCCTACACACACCACGTAGACACCCAGCTCAACACAACCATGAGAACCATAATTGGGACAATCCGCTCAACACCACTCCCCTGGCTCCCTGTACTGTCAAACATAGCCCCCCCACACATCCGGCGAGCAGCACTAACTCAAAGGATGCTTCAAAAAGCCAAAGACTCTCCTCACTTACCAATCCATGCAGACATCTACACCCCACCCACTGCCCGACTTCCATCCAGACGACCGATTTGGAAAAACCCTCCCCCAGCTGATTTCACCATCCAGACAGCTTGGCAAGAGGATTGGGAGACCAAGGAGGTCCCAAACAAACACCTGGTGACAAACCCCAACCAACAGGTCCCGGGCACCAACCTCCCAAGGAGACAGTGGTCTACACTCAATCGCTTCAGGACTGGACATGACCCCTGCTTGGCCAGCCTTCACAGATGGGGCAGTAGCCCTAGCCCACTGTGCGCATGTGGAGAGGAGCAAACAATGGAACACATCATAGAGGCTTGCCCGCTCCAAAGACTGGAAGGAGGATTACACACCCTCCATATAGCAAACCAGGAGGCAACTGCTTGGCTTGAGGACTTTGCATTCGCTAAATAAATAAATTCGACCGCCGACCCGTCTCCCAAGTCAGAGCGTGTCAGAAGCCTCTCCGCTCTCTCACAGTCCAAGAGTGTGTAGCGCCGGATCAGCGCGGTTTTGAGAGCACTGTATTTGTCGCTGGCTGGGGGCTGTTGGAGCAGGCTCGCCCCCTGCTGGGTTGTGTGTGCATCCAGTGCTGCAACCACATAGTAGTATCTGGTGTCATCTGCCATTATTCCCCGGAGCGCGAACTGGGCCTCGGTGTGAAGGAACCAAGACTTCGGGTCGTGTAGCCAAAAGTCTGGGAGTTTGACCAAAATGGCGCAAGCATTGCTGGCACGTCCCTTCTGGGTTGTCTCTGGGGTGTTCGCCTCGCGTTCCATTGTGCGTCAAGGGTCACCAGTGTGGAGATATGAATCATCAGGCCGAGCATTCAGAGCAGATGAAACTTTATTCTCTTCCTCTCACATCCACCAGACTCCAAAACATTAAAACACAGGTTGCAGGCACTCTCTTTTATATTAACACTCCCCTGCTACCTGAGGTGCTGTATTGACATATCAACCTCCCATGACAATTCCCCTTGTCCCCCAGCACCTTTGATCTGCCATGCCCTTCAGTCTGAGGGAAAACTACTGAGGGGAAACTGGCTTCACACAGTATAAGCAAATACATTCAAAGGAGTTTTAAAGCAAAAGTCCAGTCCTACTTTTATGCAGAGAATCTTTTACCTGTGCTTTGGTTTAACTGTGTGGATGAGGATGTACTGTAGCTTATATACTGCGGTGGCACCCCTTCCACCCTCTTCCCTCCAAAGGCCCAGTGTGTGCTCCAGGGCGGTGCTGGCTCCAGGTGGGGACAGCTATTGTGGTTGAGGCTTGTTGTCCTGCTGGTGTGCCTGACCTCCACAGAGCATCTGGAGCGGGCAGTGTGTGTCTTGTCCAGCTTGTGCTTCCCACTGAGTGCACGAAATCCAAAATGCACCCAAATAACCCCTTGCAAAATGCACAGTAAATTTTTTCATTCACTTGTTGCTGTTCACCAGTGCCTCAGTTCACCATGATGTAGTTAACAGTGCAACAACTGTTTTCAGTGTTGCAACATACAGTAACTTTACTGACAATCAGAGGTTGGACAAATGGCACAAAGCAAGATAAATATAGCCTAAAGTCTTGCAAAGTTGGTCCTGATTGGACAATTTGTGTAGTTATGGGTGGGCTGTTTGGCAGAGCGAAAGAGGTCTATAACAGCAATTCTTCTTACTTTTCATCTTCTTCTTTTGGCAGCTCCCTTTAGAGGTCACCACAGTGGATCATCTGCCTCCTTCTCACTCCATCCCTTGCATTCTCTTCTCTCACACCAACCCTCTCCAAAAGCTCATTCATTACATCCATGAATATTCTCTGTGGTCTTCCTCTTTTCCTCCTGCTTGGCAACTCCATCTTCAACACCCTTTGTCCAACATATCCACTATCTGTCCTCTGCACATGTCCAAACCATCTCAGCCTTGTCTCTCTTACTTTGTCTCCAAACCACCCAATCTGAGCTGTTGATCTGATATACTCATTTCTAATCCTGTCCCTCCTAGTTACTCCCATTGAGAATTATAGCATCTTCACCTCTGCCACCTTCAGCTCTGCCTCCTGTCTTTTTGTCAGTGCCACCGTCTCCAAACCATACATCATAGAGGTCTCACTAGCGTCTTGTAATGCTTCTTTTTACTCTAGCTGCTATCCTTCTGTCAAAAATCACTCTGACACTTGTTTCCACCCAGTCCACCCTGCCTGCACTCCTGTCCATTGCTTTGCATGGTTGACCCTAGGTATTTAAACTCATCTATTGTACCTTCACTACCTCTGCTCCTTGCATCTTTACCATGACATCTGTTTCCCTCTCATTTACACGCATGCAATCTGTTTTGCTTATTCTGACTTTCATTCCTCTTCTCTCAAGTGCATACCTCCAGCTCTCCAGGTTCTCTTCCACCTACTCCCTACTCTCATTACAGATCACAATGTCATCTGTGAATGTCATGGTCCACTGAGACTCCTGCCTGACCTCTTCTGTCAGCCTGTCCATCACCACAGCAAACAAGCAGGGGCTCAGAACTGATCCCTGATGTAATAGCCCACCTTGAATCCATATCTCACTCCTATAGCACACCACACCACTTTCTCGCTGTCCTCATACATGTCCTGCACCACCCTCACATCAACTGTCTGTATATTTTTTACCCATGCCCAGAAAATTGGAGAAACTAAAAGTTACTTTCCAGTTATTTCAAAGCGGTGTTGTTTTAAAATGATTTTATTTCAATTAATTAATTAATTAATTAATTAATTTTACTGAAAAGCATAAAGAAGATGAATCATCACCATCTCAGACAATGGAGAGCTGCAAAAATGACTGTTCAAATTTAAATGTATTTTTATCTATTATACCCCCCCCCCCCGCCAAAACCCCCCCCCTCAACCATGTCTACAAATATTTAAATTACATTAAATTAATTCTACTATCTAATTGTAGAGGGTGGCATGGTGTAGGCTGAAGGTTACCTATGATTAACACTTATGATTAAAGTTACATTTGGCATTTGTTTGATTAAAAAAATCAAATAAATTGAATAAATGTACTTATTTTGAAATAAATACCTGTTATTTCTTTACTACTAGAAGAAGAAGGCATCTAACTACTAACTAACTAACTAACCTGCACTTATATAGCGCTTTTCTAGTCACAAAGACCACTCAAAGCGCTTTCATTAATACTAACCCTCTATTCTAAGGGCCTATAGGAAACAGATATCTAGGGACAATTTAGAACAGCCAATTAACCTAACATGCATGTTTTTGGCATGTGGGAGGAAACCGGAGAAATCCCGGAGTAAACCCACGCAACACGGGGAGAACATGCAAACTCCACACAGATCACTGTTGGTCGGGGGCTGGGATCGAACCCACGATCCCATGATCCCCACAATCCCCCGGCCAAGGGTAAACTGTGCTGCCGCAGTGCTAACCACTGCGCCACCGTGCAGCCAGTCTCTGTTGTCATTCAGTCCATACAGCCAGTCATGTACAGAAGAACAAAATTATGTTTCTCCTATCTACAATGTTAATCACATGTAGAATCAGAGGGGTCGCTGCCATGCACGGCGCCACCACAAACAACTTCTCCTTCCCCCATTCTATTATGCTGAGCACCAAGCTAGAAGGTGGGAAGTACAATTTTTCTATGGTCTTTGGTATGACCCAGCAGGGTCTTGAACCCCCAACCTCGCAGTTGTGGGGCGGATGCTCTATCAACTAGTTGGTGGTACTACTACTACTGCTGCTGCTGCTGCTATTACTATTACTGCTATATTGCAGCAAATATGTGATTTCTGAAGACACGTTCCTTCATGTTCCAACTCTTGCGTACACAATTTACATAACTTTGAATTCAATTCAGTTCAATTCAGCTTTATTTATATAGCGCCATATCACAACAAAGGTCATCTCATAGTGCTACAAAATGCAGAGAAAATCCCACAATTTCAGAAAGACCCAGCAATCAGACGATCCCCTGTGAGCAAGCACTTAGCGTCGGTGGAGAGGAAAAACTCCCATTTAACAGGAAGAAACCTCTAGCAGAACCAGGCTCATGGAGGGGGCAGTCATCTGCTGCGACTGGCTGGGGGTGAGGGGATAGAGAGGATGAAAAGAACAGACATAAAAAAAACATGAAACAGTGAAAAACCAAGTACATTATTGGCGGTCATCCAGTAGTCTGAATCTATTAACAGCAGAACAGAAGCGGGGTTAGGAGACACGAAATTCGTCCCTAATCGTAGGCTATATTGAAAAGGAAGGATTTTACCCTGTTCTTAAAAACAGAGACCGAGTCTGACTCCCAGACCCAGAGTGGTAACTGGTTCCACAGAGAAGGAGCTTGATAGCAAAAGGCTCTGCCTCCCAATGTACTTCTGGAGATTCTGGGCACCACAAGCAATCCAGCATTTTGGGAGCGTAGAGATCTATTAGGATGATAGGGTAATATCAGATCTTTTATATATAAGGGGGCCTGATGGGCCCTAAGAGCTTTGAAAGTGAGAAGAAGGATTTTAAACTTAATTCTAAACCAATGAAGCCATTGCTTCATTACTCTAGGTGTGCCAAATTACACACCAGCTCCAAATAGAAGAGAGTGCATCACCCCGCCTTCACAACATCGACAAAATTATTCACCTCATCAGAATCCACCGACAAAACCCCCCCAGACGACGCTGGTAATTGGTGACTTGATTATGAGGAACGTCAGAAGCAGGTACTGTATCATGAGATTTTTTCCTGGGGCTAGAGTGTCTGATATTGAGGCTCTTACCCCTGCCCTACTAAATGAATTCACCCACGTTAAAACTGTCATAGTACATGTTGGATGCAATAACATACCAGATGAAGAGTCGGAAATTTTAAGAGTGACTTCAGGAGCCTTCTGTCCACTGTTAAGAACTGTGGCAGACGTGCGTTTATCTCTGGGCCTTTGGCACCTCTCAGACGAGGTTGCAATTATTTTAGCTGAACTCTCAGTCTTAATACTTGGTTGTGTTTTACATGTCCTATTTTTACCTCCTCCAAGGAGGTTATGTTTTCATCGGCGTTGGTTTGTCTGTCTGTCTGTTTGTTTGTTAGCAAGATAACTCAAAAAGTTATGGATGGATTTTCATGAAATTTTCACAGATTGTCAGAAATGGGGTATCCTACAGATGATTAGATTTTGGTGGTGATCCAGATCACTGTCCAGAAGAAAACCGCCATTACGGAAAATGCGATTTTCGTGAATAACTACTGAACCACTAATCCTATCATTGTCAATCCAATTGCTAGTCATGTGGCGGTTTGGGAAACCCCCCACAAACAGACTAAGGACAGACAACTCGCTACTCCTGGTTTTTTCCGCTACACTACTGAGACGTAATGTGCCATTCATGCCTTGTGATGTTTATGTTGCCTCTCATGCATTGTGTTCATGCGTCCTGTCCTTACTGTGACCTAGAGACTCAGATCAATGTGTAGATG
Organism: Pholidichthys leucotaenia; assembly: GCA_020510985.1. Lineage (NCBI taxonomy): Eukaryota > Metazoa > Chordata > Actinopteri > Cichliformes > Pholidichthyidae > Pholidichthys > Pholidichthys leucotaenia. The sequence goes on along the minus strand of CM035840.1, from coordinate 138,074,292 downwards.
TGCCTGTTAACCTCTTTGTTCTGCAGCTAGAGCAGAGTCTAGCAAATCTGCCTATTGTGATGTATGTCTCACAAATGCAAATATCTCATGCCTGTTCTGCAGTCCCTTTGATCAGACCAACCGCGGTGACACTGCTTTGATGTATTGTTTGAGTTGGGTATAAATACTGCACAGGTTCTGTAACACCTCCTCTCTCTCTCACTCACACACCTCAACCTCTGCTGCAGACACGCACTCTGTGTCTTCACTGAGAGCCGTGGGCTCGCTCCCGGCGCGCACGCACGGCGCCGGGAGAGGAGCTCGTTACGGCGGTATGATATAATAAAACTCTACTTAAAACCTCCAACAACGCCGCTTTATTTCATGCCGCCGCAAGTCATATGTTTTCATGGTCAAGGAATCTGAAAACGTACACACAAACACTGTATGGGGGGAACTGTGGCGCTTGGCGGAGGTCTGCGCTCTCCGAGTGCTTTTCTAGTTAACATTGGTTTTGTAGACAATTTTAACTTGTTTTGGAACTGTCCATCATTTATGAGGCCTGATGGCATCCACCCTAATAGACTTGGTGCACGTGTTTTAAGGGACAATCTGTTCTATTCCATTCAGTGTTTTTACCTCCGCCAAGGAGATTATGTTTTCATCAGCGTTGGTTTGTCTGTCTGTCTGTCTGTTTGTTTGTTTGTTAGCAAGATAACTCAAAAAGTTATGGACGGATTTTCATGAAATTTTCAGAGATTGTCAGAAATGGGATATCCTACAGATGATTAGATTTTGGTGGTGATCCAGATCACCGTCTGGCAAAAACAAAACAAAACAAGCATCACAGTATAGCTATAATATATGCCACTTGCGAATGGCATTTTTTTCATGGTCAAGGAATCTATAAAGTTAGACAAAATAAATGTAGCATTAATATTTATGATGTTAAACACTGTATGGGGGGAACTGTGGCGCTTGACGGAGGTCTGCGCTCTCCGAGTGCTTTTCTAGTTTAGTACAGTGACTGAAAATTGGTGTGTTAACTCACTCTGAAGTTCCTGGGGCTGCCAATCAGCCCTTTTTTGGTCTTGTTTCCACTTCTCATATTAATCCCATTAATCCAAATAACCCTCATTGTTTGGATCAGTCTTCAATTTATAACCCTACAGAGATTGTGTCTCTCTCCCACTACCCAAAATATCATAACTCAAGACAAATACAACACAACTTAATAAATACACGTCTTTCTGCAGCTCCTCCCCATCCACCCCCCCCCAACTTTGCCCCTGTCTTCTCCCTTAGAGAACCCTTGTCTGCTCCTCCCAAAGATAATAAAAAAGTTAATAAAAATATGGTGCATAAACATCCCAAAGTGATTACACAAAATGTTGGTAAAATTCAGATCAAACCTCAAGTCTCTAAATTTAATGATTTGGCCTCTGTTCCTCCTCATAATTTAAAAATTAAATGTGTTTTTTTAAATATTAGGTCTCTAACTCCCAAGTCTCTTTTAGTCCATGATCTATTAATTGATCATCAGATCGATTTATTATCCCTCACAGAGACTTGGCTAGGGCAAGATGATTATGTTGGTTTGAATGAATCAACTCCCTCTGGTTATCTAAACTATCATAATCCCAGAAGTTCTGGCTGTGGAGGTGGAGTAGCGGCATTTTTCCATTCTAAATTACTAGTTAATGTAAAGCAAAAATCATGTTTTAATTCCTTTGGGGCATGCTAGCAATCTTAGCTTAAATCCAATTTTCTTTGCCATAGTTTACCGTCCTCCCTCGGCCTACTTAGAGTTTTTATCCAAATTTGCTGAATTTTTAGCTGATTTAGTGCTGAAATCAGATAGAATAATTGTAGTGGGGGATTTTAATATATATGTTGATGTAGATAGTGACTGTCTTAATAAGGCATTCAGTTCAATATTAGCCTCAATGGGGTTTTCCCAGAAAGTAGAAAATTCTACCCATTATCTCCACCACACATTGGACCTTGTTCTAACTTATGGTATAGAAATAGAAAATCTGGTAGTGTCTCCTCGTAATCCTGTACTGTCAGACCATTGTCTGTTAACCCCTTGAACTCTGTGAATTCCGCGCGCGGTCATGTGTCTGCATCTTAGTGCATCTCAGTGCGCACTGAAAAAAAAAGGCTGTATTTCCGGTCTTCCAGTACAGACACAGCCTTGTTACAACCTGAGAAAAAAGCTGTGTAATATATTCTTTTTTTGTGGTATTTTTACAAAATTTTGACCTGAGCTTGAAAACACTTGGTTCTACATTTCTGTTGTGTTTTCCAGGCAGTATCTGACAGCTGTATGTTATTTGCAAGCATTTGCATCCAAAAAAACACCCAGGCGAACTTTCTTGTTACTCAGTGGCAGGAGCACTTAGAGAGATTATGACTGTTTTGTCAAAAAATTCAGAGTGTTTTCTTTTAAATGAGACTAACCCCATGAAGATGCTGCAAAGGGTTGAAGAACAGCTTTTGGCATGTTATTTTTAGGCATTTTTAGGGAAGTTGAACAGAGTTCAACATTAACCTTTGATTTCACTATTTCTGATTATTTGACTCCTAAAGAAAAATATTACTACAGCAGATGTCTTTCAGATGACGTTGCCATATTTTTGCAGATTGTCTCCTCTATACCATGGGTCAACACAACGGAAATAATAGATGGAGAGCCTGCTCCTTCCGTAACTGATAGCATGGTAGATAGTGTTACAGCTTCTCTGCATCAGACTCTAGACTTGGTGGCCCCTTTAAAAAAGAAAAAGTCTAACCAGAGATTTCTAACCCCTTGGTTTAACACAGAAACTCGTAGCTTAAAACAGAAGACTTATCAATTAGAAAGAAAATGGCATTCCACTAATTTAGATGAATTCTGTTTAGCGTGGAGAAATCATCTCCTAATTTATAAAAAATCTCTTAGAAAAGCTAGAACAAGTTAATTGAAGAAAATAAGAATAATCCCAGGCTTCTTTTCAACACTATAGCCAGGCTGACAAAGAGTCAGGACTCTGTCAATACTCGCATCCCCCTAGAGCTTAATAGTCAGGACTTTTTGAACTTTTTCAATCATAAAATTTTATCTATTAGAGATTAAATCAGTCAGATTCTTCCCACCGTAAACTTAAGTACAGCAACTACTACAACTCCTTCAATTGATATCTGTTTAGATAAGTTTACTCCAATTGACCTTTTAGAGTTAGATAAAATAATCTCCTCATCCAAGCCTTCTACTTGTCTATTAGACTCTATTCCTACCAAGTTATTTAAAAAAGTCTTCCCATTTATTGGTAGCCGTATTCTTCAAATAATCAATTCTTCTTTAACTTTAGGTCATGTACCGCAGGCTTTTAAAATTGCTGTAATTAAACCCTTACTCAAAAAGCCAATGCTTGATCCAGGAGTTTTGGCTAACTATCGACCAATCTCTACTCTGCCTTTCATTTCAAAAAATCTTAGAAAGAGTTGTTGCTACGCAATTATTTGACTACTTGCAGGGAAATGGTTTATTTGAAGAGTTTCAATCTGGGTTCAGAATTCATCACAGCACTGAAACAGCCTTAGTGAAGGTCACTAATGACCTCCTTATCGCATCTGATAATGGACTCGCTTCTGTACTTGTCCTTATAGATCTTAGTGCAGCCTTTGATACTATCGATCATGATATTGTACTTGATAGATTAGAACACTATGTTGGACTAAATGGAACTTCGCTGCTGTGGTTTAGATCTTATTTGTCCGATAGACTTCAGTTTGTTCATATCAATAATGAGTTTTCTTCCAACTCTAAGCTCAGTCATGGAGTTCCACAGGGATCTGTGTTAGGCCCTACTCTTTTTTAGTTTATATATGCTTCAGTTAGGCAACATCATTAGAAAGCACTGTATACATTTTCATTGTTACGCAGATGACACACAATTATACCTGTCAATGAAGCCCGATGATTGTAATCAATTAGCCAAGTTAGATGCCTGTCTTAAGGAAATCAAAGCTTGGATGATTTGTAATTTTCTGCTGTTAAACCCAGATAAGACTGAAGTCATTCTTGTTGGTCCAAAAAACCTTAGAAATACCTTTCCAAATCAAACTCTTAATTTGGATGCCGCTAGTCTTACTCTGAATAGTTCTGTGAGGAACCTTGGAGTTATTTTTGATCAAGATCTGTAGTAGTAGTAGTAGTAGTATACTTTATTGATCCCCAGAGGGGAAATTGAGGGCATCCACCACCTGGATGGATGAAGCAGCCACGATACGGCGCTATCCCTTAGCCATTCACACACACATTCACACCTAGGGCCACTTCAGAGTCTCCAATTAACCTAACCTGCATGTTTTTGGCATGTGGGAGGAAACCGGAGAAATCCCGGAGTAAACCCACGCAAACACGGGGAGAACATGCAAACTTCACACAGATCACTGTTGGTCGGGGGCTGGGATCGAACCCATGATCCCACGATCCCCCAGCCAAGGGTAAACTGTGCTGCCGCAGTGCTAACCACTGCGCCACCGTGCAGCCATCTGTTTTTTAATTCACATATTAAATTTGTTTCTAAGACTGCTGACATGGTTCTAGTGACCCACAAAGCAGACACGACTCAAGACAGATACAATTAACCTTTTATTGTGTAAAGTGGACGTGAGTGGGTGCGTGTATGCGAGGTTATGTGAGTGTAGTGTAAGTTGGCGAGTCAGCTGGGGCGAGCAGAGCACCATACGACCTGGCAACCCTGGAAAGAGACAGAGGAGCGTTAAATGCAGTTGAGGCTCGAAAGGCACCTGATTGAATAGTCCTTACTGTCAGAGGTAGTAGAATGTAGCCCAGGTTAGCGCTGAAGCTGCAGCCAGGAGGATAGTGCCTGCAGGGAGCTGGGGAGCTGAATACCGGTGTGGGAGGCAGATGAATCTGCCGCCAGGGGAAAAGGGGTCCACCGCCATGGATCTCTGCCTGTGCACAGGGGAAGCTGACAGGGTGAGAAGGAATAGTGGTGGCGTACTTGGTTGTAGGTCGGCCTGGAAGGCGCAGGCCTAGACTGGGTGTGGAGATGGCTTGGAAGCCGACGTAGAAGCACACAACGAGGCTGGGAAGCTCGAAGGTTGGCGTAGCAAGTTTTCAGGGAAGAGAAACAGACGACCCTGCACCGAGCACTGGACCCGATGGTATAAATAGGCAGAGGAAGATGACAGGCAGGTGCGCACACAGGTGTAGCAGATTGGCGGCCATGACAGTACTCCCACCCTACGACACGTCTCTTGGCGGTTGTTCCAACCTTCCCGGGTGCATCCGATGGAAGTCCCTGATGAGCTGCTTGTCCAGCATGAAGGAGGGATGCACCCAGGATCTCCACTCCGGCCCGAAACCCTTCCAGTCCACCAGGTACTGCAAACCACGACCCCGGCGATGAACGTCCAAGATGGCGGTGACTGGCCATGCCGGGTCACCGTCGATCACCATCGGTGGAGGTGGAGACCTGGGGGGAGGACACAAAGGGCTGGCGCAGACGGGTTTCACCTGTGACACATGAAAGGTCAGGCAGATGCAGAGGGAGGGGGGGAGAGTCAGGCGCTCAGAAACAGGGTTAATAATCTGGCTGATGAGAAAGGGTCCAATGAACTGTTGTGATGTCCTCCTATTTTCAGCCTTCAGATTGATGTGTTTGGTGGACAACCATACCTGCTGGCCCACCTGGTAGGCGGGAGCCGGAACCCTGCGCTGGTTGGTCCACCGAGGTGTTGTGTTCCGCTGTCCACTGAAGTGCCACCCTGGTCGTCTTCCAGATCCGCTGGCAGCGCCTCACATGGGCGCGAACAGAGGAAACAGCGATGTCCCCCTCCTCCTCAGGGAACAGCGGGGGATTGTAACCCAACGAAGCTTCAAAGGGGGACATGCCGATAGCAGTTGACACAGCAGTGTTATGTGCATATTCAATCCAGGGGAGGTGCGTGCTCCACGACGATGGATTCGAGGTTGCGACGCACCGCAGCGCTGCTTCCACCTCTTGGTTGGTTCGCTCGCATTGCCCATTGGCTTGTTGGTGGTATCCTGATGACAGACTTGCTGTGGCCCCCAGCGCAGTGTAGAAGGACCTCCAGACCCTGGAGACAAACTGGGGCCCTCGATCGGAGATGATGTCCCGAGGGATGCCATGCAGCCTGACCACATGCTGGACCAGAAGGTCAGCCGTCTCCTTAGCCGTGGGTAGCCCCCGCAGAGGGATGAAATGGGCAGCCTTGGAGAATCTGTCAACCAGCGTGAGGATAGCAGTGAACTGATTGGATGTGGGGAGGCCGGTGACAAAGTCCAATGCTTCATGAGACAATGGCATGCCTGGGATCGGAAGGGGGTGAAGCAACCCGGCAGGTGGAGAAGAGGATGTCTTACCAGCAGCACACTGAGGACAGGCCCGGATGTAGTACCTCATGTCCCTCTGGAGAGACGGCCACCAAAACGTCCTCTGCAGGAGAGCCACCGTGCGCACCCTTCCCGAGTGGCACGCGAACTTGGACGCATGGCCCCAATGAATGACCTCCCTCAGAATGGCTGATGGGACAAACAACCTGCCCGCTGACCCCCCCCCCCCCCGGGTCGGCCTCGTCTGCCTGTGCCCTCAGGACCTTGTCCTTAATACCCCAAGAGAGGGCGCCCACGACACACGACGAAGGGAGAATAGGATGTTTAGCCTTCTCCGCCATCTCTGGGGCAAACTGACGGGACAGGGTGTCCAGTTTGGTATTCTTTGTTGGTATTCTTTGACCCAGGGCGGTAGGTAATGGTGAAGTTAAAATGTCTGAAGAAGAGAGACCAGCGGGCCTGTCGAGCGTTCAGACGCTTAGCCGTCCGGAGGTACTCCAGATTTTTGTGGTCGGTCCAGACAATGAACGGCTGAGAAGCACCCTCCAGCCACTGACACCACTCCTCCAAAGCGAGCTTGACCGCCAGCAGTTCCCTGTCGCCGATGTCGTAGTTGCGCTCCGCCGGGGATAAGCGATGGGAGAAGTACTCGCAGGGGCGTATCTTGCCGTCCGCTGGGACAAGACGGCCCCGACCCCCGAGTCTGAGGCATCCACTTCCACCAGGCATTGGAGAGCTGGGTCCACCTGCGTCAGTATAGGCGAGGAAGAGAACTTGTCCTTCAGGAGGGAAAAAGCCACATCTGCCTCCTCCGTCCACTGAAAAGGCACCTTGGTAGATGTTAGGTTGGTCAGTGGCAGCGCAATGTGGCTGTAGTTCTGCACAAAACGGTGATAAAAATTGGCAAACCCCAGGAACTGTAGAAGCTGCTTCCTTGACAAAGGAGTGGGCCACTCCACCACCGCCTTTACCTTAGCTGGGTCAGGGATGATCTCCTTGTGGGCGATGATAAAGCCAAGGAAAGAGGTCCGAGAAACATGGAACTCGCACTTCTCCGCCTTCACAAAGAGCTTGTTTTCCAGCAGCTGCTGCTGTACCCGCCTCACATGCACGCGATGTTCCTCCATGGAGTGCGAAAAGATGAGAATATCATCCAGGTAGTCAAACACAAACGTGCCCAAAAAGTCTCTCAGGACATCATTAATTAATTGCTGGAAGACGGCCGGGGCATTGGTCAGCTCGAACGGCATAACCAAGTATTCAAAATGCCCACTAGGGGTCCGGAAGGCCGTCTTCCACTCATCCCCCTCCTGTATCCGCACCAGATGGTAGGCGTTGTGCAGGTCCAACTTTGTGAAGCAACGGGCCCCCTGGAGGGAATCAAATGTAGAGTTGATAAGAGGGAGAGTGTATTTGTCTTTGATGGTTATGTTATTGAGTTCACGAAAGTCAATGCATGGCCTAAGAGAGCCATCCTTCTTCCCAACAAACCCCCCCCCCCCGCCCCCACCGCCGATGAAGAAGGCCTTATTATGCCCGAACTCAGGGACTCCTTGATGTAAGTGTCCATAGCCGCGCACTCCGGAGCAGACAGGTTGTACAGTCTGCTAGATGGCAGCGGAGCACCGACCCGGAGGTTAATTGCACAATCATACGGGCGGTGAGGGGGAAGGAAAAGGACCTGAGACTTACTAAAAACGGCCCCTAAATCGTGATACTCGGATGGCACTTTAGACAGGTCGGGAGGAGGAGAGGCAGGTGCACCCAGAGGCACGGCAGGCGAGCATGCAGCAGACTGCAAACAGGCACTCAGACAGAACGAACTCCAGGAAACCACACACCCCGAATGCCAGTCAATAGAGGGGTTGTGTAGGCGAAGCCAGCGATAGCCAAGGATGACCGGAGTGGAAGACACTGGTAAAACATACAGCCTTAACTCCTCCCGGTGGTTGCCTGATATAATGACTGATACTGGGGCGGTCCGATGAGTGACTGTGGCCAACGGAGCCTTGGACAAAGCTATGAGCCTTAGTGGGGTCTCTAATGGCTGCATGGGAAGCCCCAACCGGGTTGCCAGGCTCCCTGAAATAAAGCTCTGCTCGGCCCCTGAATCAATGAGTGCATGTGTGTTTATTTCCTTATGTCCATAATTGAAATGAATGGGGATCATGAAATGGGGGAGGGGATTATTGCGGGGTAAGTCCGTGAGTCCCCCTACTGCGACACACAGACTCCCCCTTTTGGCCATTTGGGACAGGACTCGACCTCATGCTCCTCGCTCCCACAACAAATACACAACCCCAACTCCCGGTGGCGCTGTCTCTCCGCCGATGATAATTTAAAACCGCCCATAACCATAGGTTCCTGGTCTTCCGGGGAATCAGCAGATGGGAGGGTCCGCAGGGGGGGCTGTAGGGAGCGGCGAGCCAGACCGTCCGAGCGACTGGAAGTCCTCCGTTCGGCCGCCTGCTCCCTTAGTCTGTTATTGATACTGATAGCCAGGGAGATTAACTCATGCAGCGTGGAGGGCTTCTCCAAATGGGCCAGCTCATCCCGTAGGCTAGGGCTCAGGCTCCTGACAAAAATACTACATAGGGAGGCATCCTCCCAACCAACCTCCGTGGCCACTATGGAAGTCAACGGCGTAATTGGCGATGGCTTTAGACCCCTGCCGGAGATTTAACAACCAAGAGGTAAGCACGTCTTCACAGTCTGAGTGGCTGAACACCTCCTGAAACTCGTTCACAAACTGAGTGTATGTTAGCAAAGCATAATTAGCCCTAGCCATCACCGCGTATGCCCAAGCCAAAGCCCGTCCCTCCAACAAATTAATCACATAACCTATGCGACTCTGGTCAGTGGGAAAATCCCTCAGTACCCGTTGGAATACAATGTCGCATTGCATGAGAAACCCCCTTGCCTCCCCCAATTTGCCACTAAAACGGGTGGGAGTTGGGACGGGAGTAAGCTGACAAGTGGGGCCCAGAGTAGGCTGACTAATGATGGGACTAGCGGTGGAACTAGCGGGAGCAGAGGAGCTAACAGGGACTGCAGGGAAACCCTGTGGGCTAATCAAACGATCTAGCCTGTCCGTTATCCGGGCTAACTGTGTTAGCATCACCTACTGTTGATAGGCTAACTGATCTACTCGAGTCTCTAAGTTGTTCATCCTGCGCGCTAGCACGCTGTCTGCTGGGTCACTCTGGCGGAGTTGTACTGACATGGTTCTAGTGACCCACAAAGCAGACACGACTCAAGACAGATACAATTAACCGTTTATTGTGTAAAGTGGACGTGAGTGGGTGCGTGTACGCGAGGTTATGTGAGTGTAGTGTAAGTTGGCGAGTCAGCCGGGGTGAGCAGAGCACCATACAACCTGGCAACCCTGGAAAGAGACAGAGGAGCGTTAAATGCAGTTGAGGCTCGAAAGGCACCTGATTGAATAGTGCTTACTGTCAGAGGTGCTAGAATGTAGCCCATGTTAGTGCTGAAGCTGTAGCCAGGAGGATAATGCCTGCAGGGAGCCGGAGAGCTGAATGCCGGTGTGGGAGGCAGATGAATCCGCCACCAGGGGAAAAGGGGTCCGCTGCCACGGATCTCCACCTGTGCACAGGGGAAGCTGACAGGATGAGAAGGAATAGTGGTGGCTTACTTGGTTGTAGGTCAGTCCGGAAGGCGCAGGCCTGGACTGGGTGTGGAGATGGCTTGGAAGCCGATGGAGAAGCACACAACGAGGCTGGGAAGCTCGAAGGTTGGTGTAGCAGGTTTTCAGGGAAGAGAAACGGACGACTCCGCACCGAGCACTGGACCTGACGGTATAAATAGGCAGAGGAAGATGACAGGCAGGTGCGCACACAGGTGTAGCAGATTGGCGGCCATGACAACTGCCTTCTATCATCTGCGCAATATTACCAAGTTTAGAAGCATCTTGTCTCTGAATGATGCTGAGAAACTGATCCACGCTTTTGTTAGCTCTAGATTAGATTATTGTAACTCGTTATTATCAGGTTGTCCTAAAATATTTTTAAAAAGTCTTTAGTTGATTCAAAAGGCTGCTACAAGCATTTTAACTGGTTCTAGAAAGAGAGATCATATCTCTCTGGTTCTGGCCTCCCTTCATTGGCTTCCCATAGAGTTTAGAATTGTTTAAAATCCTTCTTCTCATTTACAAAGCTCTTAATAATGAGACCCCCTTTTATATAAGAGATCTGTTATTCCCTTATCACCCTAACAGAGCACTATGCTCCCAAAATGCTGGATTACTTGTAATACCTAGAATCTCCAGAAGTACAATGGGAGGCAGAGTCTTCTGCTATCAAGCTCCTTTCCTGTGGAATCAGTTAACAATCTGGGTTCAGAAGTCAGACTCAATCTCTGTTTTTAAGAAGAGGGTAAAAACCTTCCTCTTCAATATAACCTACGATTAGGGAGGGATCTTGTGTCTCTTAACCCCCCCCCCCCCCTTTGTTTTGCTGTTAATAGATTTAGACTGCCGCATGACCTCCAATAATGTACTTGGCTTCTCTCCGTTAATGTTTGCTCTCTTTATGTCTGTTCTTTTCATCTTCTCTATCCCCTCACCCCCCTGCCAGTCGCAGCAGATGACTACCCCTCCCTGAGCCTGGTTCTGCTAGAGGTTTCTTCCTGTTAAATGGGAGTTTTTCCTCTCCACCGTTGCTAAGTGCTTGCTCACAGGGGATCGTCTGATTGCTGGGGTCTTTCTGCAATTGTGGGGTTTTCCCTACATTTGAAAGTGCTATGAAATGACTGTTGTTGTGATATGGCCCTATATAAATAAAGTTGAATTGAATTGAATTGAATGGAGGGCCAGAGGATCCTGAGCACAATGGGAGGAGGTGACACATTCGACAACGTGGTGAGGCTCATGGCAGGCTATTTTCGTGCCCCTGAAAACACCATCATGAGGCGCATTCAGTTCAGACAGCGACGTCAGCAACTGGGGGGAATCAGTGCAGCAGTTTGTGGCGGACCTTCGGCAGATGGTGGGTAAGTGCAGATTTGGAGCCTTGGAGGAGGAGATGATCCGCAACCAGCTAGCGGAGCACATGTCGTACTCCTCAGCGAGGGTCCATCTTCTGACTCATGCTGGTGAGCTAACGCTACTAGCCGCCATGGAGCTAGCACAACAACACGAGGCAGCGGAAAAGATTACAAGGAATCTCGGTGACACCGAAACCCTGCCCAGGAATGAGAAACAGTGGAAGGCACTGGCCTTGGATCCGGACGATGGCAGTGATGACAAATACGCTGCTATCGTGAAGATTTGGTCCACCCCAGGGACGCCGAAATGTTACTGCTGCAGATCCAGTAGGCATCGCTATAAAGTGAGGTAGTGCCCAGCAAAGGGGAAGCGTTGTGGAAAGTGTGGTCTGTTCCACCACTTCACCAGAGTCTGCCGGAATTTTGAACAAGAAGACCGGGGGCCAGGAAAAGGGGCTTCGACGAAGAAGAAACCCACAGTGGTCCATATGGTTTTGCCCAGCACTGACAGCTGCATTTTATGCAACATTGTGTTGGACGGAGTGCCAGTCCCTCTGATGGTGGATACGGGGTCAGCGACTTCCATTTTGAATTGGACGACAGTGAAGACCTTTTTCCCCACACTACAGAGTGAGTAGAATGGACATTGCCTGTTATGGCTACGGCAACAACCCCTTGGACATTGTGGGCTCTGTATGGCTCTCAGCAAAGTATAAATCGGCTTAATGGGTACGACTGAGTTCATGGTGTCCCGCAAAGGGAATAACCTAATGGGCTGTGACTTGTTCTATGGGCTTGGGTTCTCCATTGCCTGCAGCGTCGGAGAGGAGTGGTCCCGTGGTGGGCTGTGGGACTGATCCTTCTACATGGGAAAAGATGGTGAAGTGTGGGACTTGAACATGCCCGGACCGAGTGGGTGGGAGAGGGGGCACGACCAGCACTGTGGAACTTTGCCACGGCGAGTGTCAGGTGCCAGTGTTCGTGGTACCCTGGATGAGGGACCCGAACGGCACGGTCGGATGCCCGTGGGGGCGGATGGAACCAGCGAGCAGGCGCAGCGTGGCTCCGGTGGCCAACCGAGTACAACTGTTGAGCCGGGTGCTGACGTGGTCGATTCAACACATAAAATGAAAGCAATCAGGGCGAGACCATGTGGCACGAGCCCTAGGCGTGCCCGAAGTAAAGACCAGGGACAGAGCTTGGGCCGGATCAGTGGGACCTTGAGGCACCATACAGGAACCAGGCCACGACACCGAGGACCACGGAAGCCAGTGAGTACTCCCCTGGGTGTGGGTGATAGTGTGCGGCCTAAGGTTGAGTCTTGGCTTGGAGGGGTCTGCAAAACAAGAGAACAGCGGGATGACCAGGGTCAATTGCGGGTAGTGACGGCTCATGATGACGGTTACGTTGAGCTGATGGATGGATCCAGACAGCACCTGAACGAGCTGCGGCGTTTGGGAGAGAGGGAATGCCAGTGCAGCCCGTCTCCGGTGAGAAGAAAATGGAGATGCTCTGGTAGCAGGCCGCGGGACGGACATTCCAGAGGGGAGCCTCCGGGGGTTCCTTAGTAGGACTGTTAATAAGGGGCTAGCGGTGTGTGAAATTATAGTCGTATCATTCCTCTTATTATTGTTATTATAATCGTTTTGGATCTTGAGAGTAAGAGAGTAAAGGAAGAGTGAAACCGCTAATTTGATGCATAGCGCCTCTGTATGTGTGTATGTGAGTAGAGTAAATAGTGGAGTGAGTGCAACGTAAATGTGCCTTAGCACTGTTTGTTTTGATGTCCCTTTGTTGTGAGGAGGGAGTGCTGGGGTGGCGGGATTTGGCACCGCCATTAGGTTAGTGTACTTATTGTTTATAAATGTCTATAGGGTATATTTTGTATCAGGATTAATTTTGTTTTGTGAGTGGCCTTTTTGTGTTTATTGACTGTATTGAGAAAATAGCGGACATGTCCGCTGGGCCGGTGTGGTATGTATGGATAGTGTTGTATATTTATATTATTGATTATATGTTTAGAGTGTCTCAGGTTACCAAATTGGGGAGGGCCTGATTGGTGTGATTGCGATTTTCTTTGGTGGTGGTGGTGGTGGGGTTTAAAATGTTAGATAGGAATATTGTATATAGTTGGGGTGTACCAACATGGAGGGTGCCTCGGGCGTAGTGGGAAGTGACGCCCCGTCTTTCCGGTGGTGGCGTCACGGGAGTATGAAAGGACGCAGCGAAGAGACTATGTCTCACATATAACATAACAATACCCTTTAAATGTTTCATAATAAAAGCATGTAAATAAGTAAAGATGTTCTGATCATTGATGTACTACGAAGGGCTTTTATTTTTTAACCGTTTTAGGAAGTGTTGAGTATGCATTGAGTTGTGTTTGTGGGAAATGTTGGTCATGCCAGGTAAATCCAGTGCTGATTGTGTTCTATTTTTTTTTTTAAAGCCACTGAGCAGTATCTTAAGGATTATTTATCATTTTTAAAGACAGTTAAGGCCTTGTCTTTTGGATAAACAAATTTAAGACTTTTTAAGCCTTTTTAAGGACCCGCAGACACCCTGCAGTTACTTGTGGGCTAATTTCTTTTAGCCCAAATGTAAAGCAAATCAAGGGGTGGGTCTTATACTTGTCACTCACACACAGTGGCAGCTCAGAGGAGGAGACAAGGAAGGCGGCGCTTCCCAAGAAATCTGAGAAAAAAAGGAAAAGAAATGATTCAAGCATTGTGATAATAAATGTATTTTATATTATATGTATTGTATATTATTGCATAACATGTACATGCAAGTTAGGTTAATTGGCATCAAACTGGGGATTCTAAATTGTCCTTGGGTATGACTGTGAGAGTGAATGGTTATCTGTCTCTCTGTGTTGGCCCTGCAATGGACTGGCGATCTGTCCAGGGTGGACCCTGCCTCTCGCCCAAAGATGCTGGGATAGGCTCCAGCTCCAGCTCCAGCTCCCCCTCCCCACCCCCCACCCCCGCGACCCGAAAAGGATTAAGCGGAAGAAGATGGATGGATGGATGGATGGATGGATGGATGGATGTAGTCAGAAGTCCACAGGTGGAAAAAATGGGCTTGCCACTGTGGGAACATGAAACAGCCAATCAGATATTAGTTCTTTTTTGTTGCTAAGGAGGTGAGCATACTTTCTGAAATTATTTAGTCAATTCGAAATCACTTTATACTTGTTGCTATGGAAAATCCACTATTCCCTTGCACTGAAGAAAAAAAATGGAGGAGATGAACCTCTAACCAATCACAGTCCGTCTTTTGACACCATCATCGTATCAATGCATTTCAAAATGTTGAATACTACCGGTATGCATGGACGGGATATCCAGCAGTATACTATTTACTAACAAGTTTAGGAAACTACAGTTTGAACACCAACTTTGGATAAAAACAGTCCAAGGCCTTCCCCTAAACTGGACATTATAAAGAAGTCAGGATGCAGCAGGATGACGCCCAGAATACCTGGACGAGTAGAGCTAACCTGCTTAGCGACGCTAGCCTTGGCCTTGCATTTTGCAACCACGAAATTAAAACTGGATTTGATGACATGAGGATTTATCCACATCCGTGTAAAAATATGGTAACCAGTGAGTTAAAATCTATTGCTCTCCTGTATGCATCTATGCCTGTATGCTATTTTATTTTCAACTCTTTAAATGATAGTGGAAAATATTTTTCATTGGTGCTCAGACTGACTAACGAACAGCACGGGACCAGTAATAACTGAAATCATTTTTATGGGACACCAAAAGCCCACCAAGCACTCACAAAAAATCAATTAAATAATTTTTTTTTATGTTAATATTTAACGACAAATGGCCATTCTTGTAGTAACTAACAAGTCATACAACTCTTAAATAATGCATTAAATCATATCTAACAGGACCAGGTGACAACAGAAAAACAGGACACTTTTTACAAATACTTGTGACACTTTTATAAATACTTGTAATGCATACCTTTTAATTTGATTTAATTATTTTGGCTTTTATTATTATTTTGGCCTGTTAGTTGCTGGTGCTGGGGTTAGGATGTGTCGTCAACTTTTCTTGGTCAGAGTTTATCATGCTGAGTGAGGTGGGTGTAGTGTTGTCTTGAATAGCATGTTGGTCAGCATAGTAATGTTTTCTTGGGGCTTTGCAAGAGCTGCGTCTGTGGAGCTAAAGACTTGGGGTCCTCGCAAGTATAAATGTGTGTCTGTTAATTGTATAGATGTGCTTCATTGTGTGGGCTGCAAAATTTTATCCCACTTACACATATACAGTGCTTTATTCTGAGTTTTGGGAACTGTTAAAGTTGTTAAATTTCACAAAACCAAATCTAACCGTAAAATGTTTTTTCTTCAAGTTGGAAATTTCTCATAATTTTATTTAAGCAAGGGGGGGCTTATCCCCATGCAGCCCATTGATACCAGCTACCCCTGCTGTTTGGGGATTTCTGATTTGTCCAACTTGGTGCCTCAATAGTAAATCTTCTCTGATATCTGGAAAACAATACAGGGAAAAGTGTATCTAAAAACATTTGAGGTGAGAAATGAAGAAACCGTGGATCCAGTGGACACATGCACAATGAATGCACAGCCAGAGCATGAGTAAGTAGCCAGCAAAAGGTTGACCGTCTGTTTTCATTGCATCATTCAACAATTGCATTTGGTCTGTCCTATGACTGACCTAAAAAATGGACTTTATTTTCCCCCATCACTAGAATTATTGATTGCTGTTAGGATGTCAAGAGAATTTCAACACATTTAATAAACAAAAGAGAGATCTAGAACAGATTACCTACTGGAGCTTTAGAAGAAGAAGCCTTATTGTCTTTCAATCCATACAGCCAATCATGTACAGTAGAATGAAATTACGTTTCTCCTATCTACAATGTTAATCACGTCTAGAATTAGGAGGGGCCGCTGCCATACAAGGTGCCACCACAAACAACTTTTCCTTCCCCCATTCTATTATGCTGATCACCAAACTAGAAGGTGGGAAGTACCATTTCTATATAGTCTTTTGGTATGACCCGGCTGGGGCTTGAATCTACGACCTCCCGGCTGTGGGGCAGATGCCCTACCACTAGGCCACCACTTTAATTGTACAAGCAAACAATTAAAAAAAATTTTTTTTTGAACAATGGCTAGCATGAGAAAGTGAACCAGTCATTTGAAAAATATGCTTAAATGTCCCAAGATAAGTGTATCTGCATTTAAATCAAGAGAGAATTCATACAGTCACTATAATACACAGTAAACAACAAAACAGAGAGGCCTCCTGAACTGTGCAGCGAAGAGGAGCTGTGGGTGGCACAACTCTCCCAGGCCTGACATTGGAAACTGCCAAAGAGCACACTAGAGTTAGTTGTGGTTGGCCGGATGCACGGGATGCATGTAAGGCCAGGCCAACTATTGAGGCACAAGGTTTGGCAAGCCCACATCATCACAGCTCAGCGTGGCCATACAGGCCAATTAAGATGGGCCTTCCCCTTTCCTTTCTTCCCCTCTCCTCCTGTATTGCTCATCTCTCCCTTTCTCTTTATCTCTTAGTTTCTCTCCTGTAGTCCCTCTCTCTTTATCTCAATCCTCACAAAGCATGCTCACACATTCCTCCTTTCCTGCTTTGTCTCTCTAATTGCTATGGACTGAAAGGGGATGGAGAGAAGGCAATGAGATTGAGAGGAAGAGACAGTGAGAGGGAGAATTAGAGAGAAAAGGGGGTCATACCACAAAACTTCGGTGGCTGGGACAAACTGTACTGGCCCTCTGGAGTAGTCAAAACTCATGTGTAGAGTGCAGATGGGCACAAAAATCTAACATCTTCCCTGCCAGCAGTTTCACAGAAATGTAACCACTCCAATTTCCCTCCAAAAAGTTTGATTTAAAAAAAAGACTCAGTCTAGATGCTTGTAAAGGCTCTGATGTAGTTACAACAGAACAGAGTATAAAGAGGGGATTGTATTTCATCAGCGCCCCAATTGTTGATTCCTAATCAACCAAGAGTTGCGATGAGGCTTTTCTAATTATGTAACCATTGATTCTGACATATTAACAATGAAGTGGAAGTTTTGGTTGATTTTTTTCCCCTAAAGTATAACTGTGCAAAACAGAAGGAGGTCAGGGATATCAAAGATTCTTCCAGAACTCTGTTTGTATCATTTTCATAGCTAGCTTTAAGGACTATGGCTGGTAAAGGCAGAGAGCTGGCTGATATGATGGAGAGAAGAAAGGTAGATATACTATGTGTTCAAGAAACCATATTGAAGGGAAACAAGACTAGGAGCATAGGAGGTGGATTTAAACTCTTCTGCCATGGCGTAGATAGGAAGAGAAATGGAGTAGGAGTAATCTTGAAGACAGAGTATGTGAAGAGTGTTCAGGAGGTAAAGAGGGAGTCAGACAGGACCATGAGTTGGAAGCTAGAAGTCAAAGGTGGGATGTTGAATGTTGTCAGTGTGTATGCCCTACATGTTGGATGTCAGGTAGAAGAGGAATTCTGGAGTAAGTTGGATGAAGTGGTAGAGAGTGTTCCCAGGGGGGAAGGGGGGGAGTGGTCATTGGAGCGGACTTTTTTTGTAACTTTGATTTTTATTCATTTTTCATCATACATATTACATTCAGATCACAGTCTCTATATTTAAAAAAAGGGAGCTAGAGGAAGAAAAAAAAAAAGAAAAAAAGGGGGGGGGACAAATGTTGGAGCATCAGGTTTTTAGTTTCCATCTCTTAATTCTTCTGGTTTTTCAGTGTCTTTGGTTATTCTTTCAATTTCTGTCTCGTTGTTGCACTTTGTAGTGTGTCCATTTCCACCATTTTTTTTCATATTGTCCTTCTTGCATTCTTTGTCGATATGTTAGTTTTTCCATTAAACGTATATCCTCAACAATGTCAGTCCATTGCTCTTGGTCAGGAAGAACTTCTGATCGCCATTTTCTTGTGATTGTTTTTTTACATGCAATCAGCAATATTTTAACTAGATATCTGTCCTCAGCCTGTATTACATTGTCTCTTTTAAGATCACATAAATACATCAAGTTACAGTTCATTGGTATATTATATCCTAATATCCTCTGTATTGTCACATGTACAGATTTCCAGAATGATGAGATTTTGCAGCATTTCCAACACATATGTGAGTGGTCTGCATTTTGAGCCCCACAGCCCCTCCAGCATATAGATTGGGTATTTGTATATTTTCTTTGAATCTGTGGTGTAATGAAATAGTGAATCAGGTTTTTCCATCCAAATTCCCTCCATGTCCTTGAACTTGTTGATGTGTGTTGTGTTTTCCATATTTCTTGCCAGTTTTCTTCTGTTTAAATTTAGCTCTTTCTCCCATTTCTCCTTTATATAGTTACTTGAATGTTTGTTTGCCGTAAGTTTCTGATATAGCTTTGAAATAATTCTTATTTTATTTCCTGCATACGAGCTTAGAATGAATTGTATAATCTCACTCACATCTGTGTGGAGGTTATGCCTAATCTTCCTCATATAATAATCTCTCATCTGCAGATATCTAAAGAATTCAGATTTTTCTAGTTTAAATTTTCTTCTCATGTTTACAAAACTCCCGAAATCTTTTTTTCCGATATTGCCCCATGCTGTGATTCCCTTGTTCACCAGATTTTTGTATCCCCTATCTTGCTTTGCCGGTTCAAACTGACTGTCAAATGCTACCCATTTCAATAGTTTTATGTCCTCCTTTATATTATACTTTTGTACTATTTTATACCACAGTTCCAAAGTAAATTTAGTGATTGGGTCTATTTGTTTGATTTGCTTATATGCATCCTTATCTCCTATTATGCTTTGTACTGGGAGTCCCTCAATTTCCTTTTCCATTTCTTTCCATTTTGCCTCATATCCTCCGTCGCACCAACATATGATATATCTTATTTGTGCTGAGTAGTAATATTCCTTTAGACTCGGTAGACCCATGCCTCCTTTCTCTTTTGGTAATTGGAGAGTTTTATATTTCACTCTTGGCTTTTTACCTCCCCAAACAAATCTCGATATCATCCTGTCCCACTTTGAGAACTGGGCACCAGAAATCTCTGTTGGTAGAGCCTGGAAGAGGTAAAGCAGTCTAGGTTGTATGCTGATTTTGACTGTCTTAATTTTTGAATTCAGATCCATATTTAAGATTGACCATCTATCAATATCTTTTTTTATTTCTTGTTCTAACCTATCATAGTTTGCTTTATAGATTTTGCTTAAATCTTTAGGTATGTTCACTCCAAGGTATTTTATTTCTTTTTGTTTCCAGTTTAGTTTGATCTTATCAGTTATCTGGTTTAAAGGGTTATAGTGGAATGTTAGTATTTGTGTTTTTGTTATGTTTATCTTGTATCCTGATAATTTTCCAAAATTTTCTATCAAGTCCATCATTTCCATTATTGATTCATCTGGTTGTTCAAGGTAAACTATAATATTGTCTGCAAATAGCCCAATCTTGTGTTCCGCTCCCTTTATTGTTACACCTTTTAATTTCTTATTTTGTCACATTGCTTGAGCCAGTGGCTCTATGAACAGAGCAAACAAGGTGGGCGATAGGCAGCATCCCTGCCTAGTTGATCTTTGTATATTTACTTTGTTAAGCTACTGTTTTCTTGATTCTTGCCACAGGTTTTTGATACAGTGTCTTTATGCATTGCACTGACTTTTCGTTAAATCCAAAGCATTCCAGCACATTATATAGGAACATCCAATTAACCCTATCAGATGCTTTTTCTGCGTCTAAACCAGGGGTGGGCAGCGAGGGCCATTCCACTGCAGATTTTCTGTTCCACCCAGTCTCTTCAGCAGGTGTTTGCTCTGATCCCCTTCAAGGACTGCTAATCAGTGAAAACACCTGCTGATGAGACTGGGTGGAATAGAAAATCTGCAGCGGAATGGCCCTCCATGGCACATGATTGCCCACCACTGGTCTAAACTCATTATTACTGCACTTTTCTTTTCTTTATGTATTTGATTAATTATGTGTAATGTTCTCCTGATATTATCATGTGTTTGGCATCCCTCTATGAAACCAGTTTGATCATCCTCTATCAATTCCGTCAAGAATGTCTTTATTCGTTTACAGATAATTGTTGTATATATTTTATAATCCACATTTAATAAAGAGATTGGCCTATAGTTTCCGCATTGTTCCCTATCTTTCCCTGGCTTTAAAATAACTGAAATAATGGCTTCTTTCCATGATGGAGGTATTTTGTTGTTGTTTAATGTCCAATTAAAGGACTTTAGGAGCTGTGGCGTGAGTTCTTCCATAAACAGTTTATAAAACTCAGATGGGTATCCATCACTACCTGGTGATTTACCGTTTTTAAGTGACTTAATCACATCTTTAATCTCTTGTGTTGTTATTTCTGCTGTTAGCTTTTCATTTTGTTGGTTTCCTATTGATGGCAAGTCCAATGTGCATAGAAATTTTTTAATATCCTTAACATTTGTCTCTTCAGGTTGCGAGTATAGTTCTT
The DNA here is from genome assembly GCA_020510985.1 of Pholidichthys leucotaenia. Lineage (NCBI taxonomy): Eukaryota > Metazoa > Chordata > Actinopteri > Cichliformes > Pholidichthyidae > Pholidichthys > Pholidichthys leucotaenia. Next base: position 138,053,456 of record CM035840.1, on the reverse strand, counting down.
GATAGAATTTATGGAATATTTCTTCGATGTTTTCTGGGGTAACTGTGGTTTTATTTGTGATGGGGTCCTTAATCTTATATACATTATTCACTGTTTGTTGTTTTCTTAACCGTTTTGCCAGCAGTTTTGTGGCCTTTGGCCCTGTTTCATAATATTTTTGTTTTAAATATCTATTTTTCCTTTCGATTTCATCTATTTGTGTTTCTTTTATCTTTATTTTTTCTTCCTTAATTTCTTGATATATTTTTGGGTCGTTTGTGCTTTGATGTTTACGTTCTAATTCCCTCAGTCTCTCATATCTTTGTTCATATGATTCCAGTTTAGAGTTTTTTGCTTTTCCTGATTCAACAATTAATTTATCTCTTAACACGGCTTTTAGTGCATCCCGTAGTATTGTTAGGTCCACTTCTCCATTATCATTCTCCTCGATATACTCATTTATGTTTACCTTTATTCTTTCTTTCATTTTCTCATCATTTAATAGTCCTACATTAAGTTTCCATGTTGTTTGTCGTTTTCTATTGTTTAAATATATTTCCATGTATATAGGATTATGATCTGATATTTCTGCCCCTCCAATCCGACAATTTCTCACCCTGTGTCTGTCACCTTCATTCATAAGGAAGTAATCTATTCTAGAGTGTACTTTATGGACTGCTGAATAATGTGTATAGTCTTTTTCGAGTGGGTGCAGGTCCCTCCATATGTCTACCATACCCATTTCTGCCAGTGAGGTTCTTATGAATTTTGTTACATGTTTTTTTTTGTCTTCTTAACACTTGTTGTGTCAACTTCATGATCCATGACGGCATTTAAGTCTCCTCCACAAATTAGGACTCCTTCACTGTGTGTTGCTATGAGATCAAACAGTAAACCCTTGTCACTTTCTGGTGGGGCATAGATGTTCACTAATGTGATTTGCATACCATCTATTCTCCCCTTTATTATTACATATCTGCCTTCTTTATCCTGGATTTCTTGTTCACATTCAAATTGTATTTTATTTGAAATTAGTATCATAACCCCCCTTTTAGTTCCTCCCTTAAATGAACTGTAGTAGGAGTTCTTATAGCCAAATCTCTTCAGTTTCTCATGTTCTGTCCTGTTCAAATGTGTCTCTTGTATAAATATAATTTCGGCTTTTTCCTTCTTGAATTTTCTTATTATTCTTTCCCTTTTAACAGGTGAGTTCAGACCATTCACGTTTAATGTCATTATCTTAAGATTTTTAACCATATTCATGTTTTTCCATTTTTTTAACTTGTGCTCCTAACCCCTTTAACAACAAAACTAACACATATATGTACAAAAACACATTAAAGAACCTCGACCTCCGTACTTTGGGCCTTTCTTCTGCCCACTGGTCCCTGTTGGAGGGTGGAGGGAATGTCCTCACCGAGTGAGGGGCCCTCCCTAGACCTGTATTTACTATCCAAGTAATAGTCATTAGTCTAGAAATGTCCAACAAAAATCACTTAAACCTCTCCTAGCCGTTTGTTTCTCTTTTACCTTGTCTTCTTGGCCTTCATTTCTTCTGTGTCCTTCTTAATCTTTGTTATAATCTAGGCTTTCCGTTGAAAGCCTTGCAGTTTTTCTTGGGCTCGGTGCGCCACGTCCGTCTCCCACCTTCTGCCGCTCACTCGCCTCCACTCCGGCTGTCGCGATGCGTTCCGTGCCGCCGCTGCTCCAGCCGCTTCCTCCGGTATGCTCACCACAAAGCCTCACTCCGTCATGTCCCGCGCTGCCTCTCTGGCCGTGTTGTAGGTTTTCACGCCGTCCTCCCAATGAATTCTCATCTTCGTTAGCCGCGTTTGGAATCTAATTTTTTTCTCTTTCAGCGTTTTTTTAATGTTGGCATATTTCTTTCGCTGATGCACAATTTCTGTCCGGTAGTCATGGTCAAAGAATATCTGTTTGTCGCCGACTCGTATCTTTTTTTTTCCACGCTTGTGTCAGGATTCTTTCCTTTACGTTGTATTTTAGAAAGTTTACCACAACTGAGCTGGGTATAGAGTTTGGATTCGGGTTCTGTGCCAAGGCTCTGTGCGCTCGTTGGATCTGCAGGTCTGTTTCATCGGGCAGCTCAAGCTCTTTTTTTAAGAATTGATCCATTAATTTCGTCATCGAGTTGCCTTCAATGCCCTCCGGAATCCCGAAGATGCGTATATTGCTCCGCCTCGACCTGCTCTCCAGGTCGGTTATTTTTTCCTGCATCCTCTGTGTTTGTGCCGTCAGGGTCTGCAGCCGCTCGCTTGCCTCGGTCTTCCAGTCTTCCAACTCTGATATTCGAGCCTGTGCTTCTGCCAAACACACCCGTTGAGCGCGCAGTTCCTCCATGTTTTCAGCTAGCTTGCGTTCCATTTCTTTTCGGAGGCCCATAATTTCCTCCTTCATCTCTTTTTTCAGATCTTCCTTAAGAGCCGTTAAATCCTGTTGGAGTTGTCGCTTGAAGTCTTTTATGTCTTTACTTATATTGGTGAAGCCAGTGTTCATAACATCGAGGTTGGCGTCCTCCATTTTCTCTGCTGTAGTCACCTCATTTTTTGGGGCCTTGTGTTCAGCGATTTCTCCTGCGTTGTTGAAGAGGGATTCTTTAGTTTTACCCTGCTTTTGTCCGTGTGCCCGGGTTCTTCGTGTTTTCATCCCTTGGTTTATTGTTCCATTTATGTCGAGTTGGCCATTTACCAAAGATTTTAAGTCCGACTAGGGAGAGCTCTCTGTTTAAGCGTTATGTCTCTCTGCCATCTTCCCGGAAGTCCCCATTGGAGCGGACTTTAATGGACATGTAGGTGAAGGGAACAGAGGTGATGAGGAGGTTCTGGGTAGGTATGGTCTTAAGGAGAGAAGTGTGGAAGGACAGATGGTTGTGGATTTTGCTAAGAGGATGGAAATGGCTGTAGTGAATACATACTTCAAGAAGAGAGAGGTGGCGGTGGAATGAAGAGGTACAGTAAAGTATTCAAAGGAAGAGGTTAGCAAAGAAAAAATGGGATAGTCATGGAGATGAAGAAAGTAGACAGGAGTATTTGGAATCTAGGCACATGGCAAAGAAAGAGGCGGAAAAGCAAAGGAAAAGGCATATAGTGAGTTGTATGACAAGGTGGACACTAAGGAAGGAGAAAAGGACTTGTATCGATTGGCTAGACAGAGAGATTGGGCTGGAAAGGATGTGTAGCAGGTTAGGTTGATTAAGGACAGAAATGGCAATGTACTAACAAATGACAAAAGTGTGTTGAGAAGGTGAAAGGTGTACTGTGAGGAGCTGATGAATAAAGAAAATGAGAGAGGGAGGAGGATGGATGAAGGAAAGATAGTGAACAAGGAAGTCCCGAGAATTAGCAAGGCAGAAGTGAGGGCAGTTTTGAATACGATGAAGAATGGAAAGGTGGTTGGTCCAGATGACATACCTGTGGCGGTATGGAGATGTTTAGGAGAGATGGCAGTGGACGTTTTAACCAGATTGCTTAACACAATCTTGGAGAGTGAGAGGATGCCTCAGAAGTGGAGAAGAAGTGTTTTGGTGCCAGTTTTCAAGAACAAAGGTGATGCTCAAATCTGTAGTAACTACAGAGGCATAAAGGTGATCAGCCACACTATGAAGATATGGGAAAGAGCTGCTAAAACCAGGTTAAGAGGAGAGGTGACAAACCGTGAGCAGCAGTATGGTTTCATGCCAAGAAAGAGTACTACAGATGCAATGTTTGCTCTAAGAGTGCTGATGGAGAAGTATAGAGAAGGTCAGAAGGAGTTGCACTGTGTATTTGTGGATCTCGAGAAAGCATATGATAGGGTGCCAAGAGAGGAAGTGTGGTACTGTATGAGAAAGTCAGGAGTGGCAGAGAAGTATGTGAAGGTGGTGCAGGACATGTACAGTCATGTGAAAAAATTAGGCCACCCTATGAAAGCCTGTTTTTTTTTTAACATATTTGGACATATGTATAGTTAGTATTAATTTTAACAATACTGGGAGATTATAGTATTCCAGCTAAGCTCTGCATTATCATCAGGAACATGTATGATGATGCTTTATGCACTGTCAGAACAGATTCTGGACCATCAAAACCTTCCCATGTGACGAATGGTGTAAGGCAAGGGTGCATCTCGTCTCCTTTGTTGTTCATTCTTTTTATTGATTGGCTGATGAGGAAGTGTGAAGAAACAGGAGTGGGTATACCATTCAACAAAGAAAGATTGCTTGATCTAGATTTTGCGGATGACATCGCATTACCAACAAGCAACAAAACTGACATGCAGATGCTGACAAACACCCTGGCACTTTTTGCAGGCAAGGTGGGTCTCAGAATCAGTGAGGAAAAATGCAAGATCATGTTCGCAGGAGATTTCCAAAAGACACGGGACGTGATGTGCAACAACAACGCACTCAAACAGGCAGACAATTTCACCTACCTGGGAAGTATCATAGCCAGCAATGGAGACTTAGAAAAAGATGTCAGATCTAGAATAGCAAAAGGCACCACATTCTTCAGGAGGTTGAACAAGATCTGCCAGGACAAGAAACTGTCTGGATGTCAAACTCAAGTTGTACAAGTCACTTGTATTATCCACAACGCTGTATGCTTCAGAGACCTGGAGAGAAACGGTGAAAATAAAAAACCTAGTGGACGTATTCCATACAAAATACTTGATAAAAATCCTACACATTAGTTACCGCGACAGGGCTGCAAACATTGATGTATACAGCAGTACCAAGAACAAAATGCTCTCTCTCAGCGTGATAGAGAGAAGACTCTCCTTTATGGGACATCTTCGTCTACCGGAAAAACAACCTGCGGCACATGTGGTGGCTGACTTCAACCCAGCTGGTACCAGGAAGGATGGCAGACCGAAGCACACCTGGAGGAGAACACTCCAGAAAGAGCTTGGTTCTGTCTCCTTGAACCTCACTGATGCCAAGTCTCTCGCTGCTGAGAGGGATAAATGGAAGGAGCTGGTGGCCCTCTGTCATTTCAGCAAAGGAGGAACTAAGGTCTAAGGTCTAAGGTAAGGGAGATTCAAGTAGTATAACTAAACAATTAAAGCTGAAGAAAAGACTTTTTAAAATTTTCGGTAAAATGTAATTCTAAAAGCATGCAATTTCTGGTGGGGAATAAATTAGGACACTCCCACATTAATTCCCACTTAAAATAGCTAAAATCACACAGGTGTATCACATCAGGTGCACATGATTAGAACATCATTACTCAGCATTTTGAAGGAGCCTTGTCCTATTTAACTAAACCTCAGACATTTAGTTTGGTGTGCTCCTGACTGTTGAAGTGAGAGTGAGCACTATGATTGATTGGCTGATACCACTTTTTCAAGACCGATTTGATACTATGACTTTGAGTGTTGGCCGAAACAGATCCAAACTCGATACCGTCTCTCTTATTTAAACAATAAAAGTACAGAACATACTTTCTTAATGACTAGTTCCATTTTGTACACATATAAAAACAGAAATCTAAAAGTCAAAGAATATATTACAAATTTGAATCAGTTCAGCAATGCTGCTGCTTTTTTTTAATTTTAAACTCTGCAACATTGGCAACATTTCACTGATCAGCACCATGTAAACATGCATTCTGAAATTTTAAGTCCAAGTTTATACAAAACTTTGAAGCTGAGTATTTAAGTAAACATTCAGATGAAATTCAAAGTGCCACTTTACGCATGAAGTAAAAAATGCTGTAGATCTGAAAATAAATAAACTAACCCTTTAAGTTGTATTTTTGTCATCCATTATTACTATTATCATAAGTATTCTCCTGGTCCTCAGTTTATTTAGTAGTGTTTCTGATATTATTCTCTGTCAATTCTTAATTTTTGGGTTTGCTCTTATTTTGAAGTCATTCCTGTTCCATTTCATGTTCATGTAGCCTTGCACCCGCTGGGATTAATAAAGTATACAAAATACAAACAAAATAAAAAAAATAATTTGCTATTTATGTTTCTGTCATCTACCTCTCATTAACTGTAAGACTCTCCCCCAAAAGGTATGCTCCAGTCTGGTTTTTACTTTCAGTTTTTCACCGTGGGCAGCACGGTGGTGCAGTGGTTAGCGCTGTTGCCTTACAGCTAGAAGGTTCCTGGTTCGAATCCCTGGGCTGGCAGGGGTTGGAACCTTTCTGTATGGAGTTTGCATGTTCTCCCTGTGCTGTGTGGGTTTACTCCGGGGGCTCCGGTTTCCTCCCACAATCCAAAGACATGCATGTTAGGTTAATTGGTTGTTCTAAATTGTCCTTAGATATCTGTTTCCTATAGGCCCTTAGAATAGAGGGTTAGCATTAGTGAAAGCGCTTTGAGTGGTCTTTGTGACTAGAAAAGCGCTATATAAGTGCAGGTTAGTTAGTTAGTAGTTAGTTTTGTTATTTTTAGGTTTTACTTTTAGCGCCCAGCCTCTCAAGCTGGAAAAGCAGCGGCTGGTGCTGCGTGACACATGTCCTTCTGCTCGGTTCTTGACAGAATTCAACATACTCCTTTGCTGTGACACTTTTGCAAGTGTTTTATCAAGTTGGTGGCATAAAATTGTAAATGCTGGTACCACACAGCAGCATACTGAGGCAAGTCCCACAGACAGGCTCCAGTGAGGTGACACTCGTTGCTTCTGTCTACAGAAGCCGTGCACAACACGGCTGAGAACAAGATTGCGACTTGATTTTATTATTATTAGTGTATCGGATCGGTAAATTACTTTTATTCCTTACTGATATCGATCCAGCCATTTTGCCTGTATCAGACCCAATACCAATACGGTGGATTGGATCAGCTCATCTCTACACTATGGTGAAATCGAAAGAACTATCTGAGGCCTTCAGAAAGAAGATTGTAGCAGCTTATGTGATAAGCTAAGTGCGTGCGTGCGCGCGCGCGCACACACACACACCCCCACAGAGTGGGGAAAATAAGTATTGACATCAAGATTTTCCTCATTAAACATATTTCTGATGGAGCCATTGACCTATTTTCACCAGCTATCGCTACCAACCCAAGTAATCCAAACATACAAAGAAATCAAGGCAACTGTGTTCAAAAAAACAAGTTATATTTAATAAAATGGAATGACTCAGGGAATAAGTGCTATGTATGGAAATAGAAGGTATTAGTAAGATGGCGGCCGGGTTGGACGGGGAATGAGCAGGGGTGGTTAACTGCCGGTTTCTGGTGGTGACGCTACTCCAGGTATAAAGGATGTAGGCAGAAGAGACTGGCTCTCTTTCGTCGTGGGACACCTGGCCTGTCGAAGAGTGCTGTATGCCAGAGGGTATTGTACATAGTGTTTATAATAAAGCTCCGGAAAACAGTAGTCATGGTCTACTTGTTATTGCCAGTTTTCATCCATTTCTGGAAACCCTGGGCGAGCCACCCATGCCTTAGCCTCGGTTGCTTGCCACATTTACAAATTATTTAGTTGTTTTGAACCTCGGCGAGCTTGAGAAGCTCTGCGCGAGGGCTGTTCTGGTTCATAATTTGGGCATGGAGGGACAAAGAATCCTGGAAAACCTCAGAGGAGCTGATAGTTTTGATGAAGTGGTGGAGTTGATGGCGCGCTACTTTCGCGCCTCAAAAAACGTCACGGTCTGGCGCATTCAGTTTCGACAGTGCCGTCAGTGGACGGGGGAATCAGTGAAAAGATTTCTGGTGGACCTCCGGGAGCTGGCGAGGGAATGCAAGTTCGGAAGCCTGGAAGCTGAAATGGTATGGGACCAACTAGCAGAACACTTTCACTGCCCAGCAGCCTGGTCTAGGCTCTTGACCCATCTAGGTGAGCTGACGTTAGCCGCAGCCATCAAACTCGTCCAGCAATTTGAAGCAGCAGAAACGATTGCAAGAGGCCTGAGTGAGGCCGCTGCTCTGACCCAAGGTGAACCGTGTGGAAAGGCACTGTCATTGGACCCTGGAGATGATGAAGATGGAAAGGATGAATATGCCTCCATGGTGAAAGTTAGGTCCACCCCAGATATGCCGCGTTGTTACGGCTTTGGGTCCCCAAGTCACTGCTATAAGTCCAGGATATGTCCGGCGAAGTGCAAGCGTTGTGTGAAGTGTGGTTTGCTGAACCACTTTGCCAGGGCGTGCATAAACTTTGAGCGTAGGGACCAGTGTTGTGTGGTGGGTCCCTCGCAGAAGACTCCCACGATCGTTCACACTGTCTCCCCGGAGACCACGGGAAGGATCGGCTGTGAGGTAATGCTGGATGGCGCCGAGGTTCCCCTGTTGGTGGACACGGGAGCAGTCATCTCCGTTTTGAACCTGGCAACCATGAAGAGTCTATTTCCACACCGACAAATTAGGAAGCAAGAGAGACCCTATTTTGACTATGGGTGGAACAGATTGGCCGTTTTGGGATTTGTGGAAATGGAGGCACGGTATAAGTCTGTTGTGGTACCCAAGGCCCACATTTATGTCACTGCTGCGGGTGTTAACATCATGGGGTGCAATCTCTTTTATAGCCTGGGGTTCTCCATAGCAAATGGCACGGGTGAGGAGTGGTTGGGGTGCGGACTTTGGGGCCGACCAGCTCCGATAGTGGAAGGCAAAGAGGTGTGGGAATCAGACTGGCCGGATACCACAAGTGGAGAGCACATTCGACGCCGCACGACGTCGCCCTGGGACGGACCCGATGCCGGTAGCCACGTTACCCTGGATGTGGGAACTGGACGGCACACCGGGACCCACGGGGTGGCCCATAAGGATGAGGTGCCCGCGCTTGGAACTGAGGGGGCGAGACCTGAGAGCGCAGTGTGGAAGCGCTCACAACGATGGCCCGCCAAGAGGACGACGAACCGGACCCGCAAGGCGACCGGATCGGTGAAGGAGGCCAGTCGGAACCAGAGTGATCCCGATGAGAAGAAGAGGGCTTCGAGGTTTGGCCCAGGGTCGAGGCCCGGATGAGAGGTGATCATAGGTCATGCGAGCGGCGTGATGATCGGAGGTGGTTCACGGTGGAGGCTGCCCGGAACGATGGGTATCTACGCCTGTCCGACAGGACCTGGAGGCATCCAAACGAGCTGTGATGAGGGGCGGAGATGAGGAGATGGCGCAGCATGAGCCCGGAGGTCAAGAGACGGAGGCGTTTAGAGAGGGACCCATCAAAGGACTGAGGATATTTTATTTGTGTGTGTTTTGGTTTTGATCCAGGTCCTACCGTAAATAGTTGAACACTGCTGTTTTGTGCCCCGGATATTCCATCCATCTTCTTTCGCTTAATCCTTTTCGGGTCGCGGGGGGCGGGGGAGGGGGGCTGGAGCCTATCCCAGCATCTTTGGCCGAGAGGCAGGGTACACCCTGGACAGATCGCCAGTACATCGCATGGCCAACACAAAGAGACAGACAACCATTCACTCTCACAGTCATACCTAAGGACAATTTAGAATCCCCAGTTTTGATGCCAATTAACCTAACTTGCATGTTTTTGGCATGTGGGAGGAAACCTGAGAAATGCCGGAGTAAACCCACGCAGTCACGGGGAGAACATGCAAACTCCACACAGATCACTGTTGGTCGGAGGCTGGGATCGAACCCAGGATCCTGCGCCAAGGGTAAGTTGCTGTGCTGCCGCAGTGCTATCCACTCCGCCACCGCACTACCCGGCCCGGATATTATTTAAAAAAAAAAAAAAAGAGAGAATTTTGTGAGTTTAATTTTCATAACGTGTGTTTGTATGAGGGTAAATTTTAATAGTTAAGAATACTTTTGAAAATTGACTACGGTATGTGAAATCTGGTAAGGAGTAAGTGTAAGTTGTGATTGAATTATCTGGTTTGGTGATAAGTATTTTGAGGAATATCCTGCTAATTTGGGATCCCGTGAATGTGATTTTAATACCTATGTGGAGCACCCAACACATGCTGTTTTATACTGTATGCCCAGGTATGGGGTGGGTGTGTTGGGGTGGGGGCCGCCAGTGGTGTTGTAAATAAGTGTTGTATTTGTAGTGATTATTGTTCTTTATCTTCACATGGAGCTGTTTAATGGGATTGTTTTGGTTAGAAACACGGCCTTTTTTGCTGGACTATTTTAGATATGGTGGCAGAATAACCCGCCTTGCTGTGTAGGGGGGCGCTGGCAGTCTACCCGGCCCCCCAGCCTTAGTTGTGTGAATGGATAGGTCGTTTGTTTCTTTTTGTACATATTTTTTATGCATAGAGAGTGTGTCGGGAGACAAATTGGGGTGGGTTATCTGTGTGCATGACATTTTTTTGAAGGGGGGAAAAATGTTATGTATGGAAATAGAAGGTATTGTGGCAGCATGAAATAATAAGCGGCGAACTGATAGTTTTTAAGGGAGTTTATTAATCATACCGCCATCACGAGAACTCACTCCAGCGCTGTGCATGCGCGCCGGAGCGAGCCCAGAGGCTCTCCTCGGCAGATACAGGCAATACGTGTAGTCAGATGAGCAGTCAGAGAGAGAGTGAGTTACAGAGCATATGCAGTTTTTATACCCCACTACAGACAATACATGAAAGGCACATTTACATCACAGAACAGAACAGGAAGCGTGAACACCTGCATTTGAGTCACACATATCAAAGCAGAATACTGGCGCCTGAACTAGACAAAGAGAGGCTGCCTATTGATCTCAATACACACATCTCATTGCTCTGCTAATTGCCCCAGCTGAGCGCTCTGCTTGTCCGTGGCTGTTGTGGGGGTTACCCATACACTCCCCCCCAGAGGGCTCAGCGGGAAGCTGAGGCCTCGATAGTCCGGCTTGGGAGCGAGCTGCGGGGGAAGCTCGCTGCAGGCGGCGGTGGAGGGAGGGGGGTGGGGGTAGCAAGTGCCGGCCCGGAACGGCGAAATTGTCTGGGCCACACAAAAATTGCCTGTGGTTCTGCGATGTTGAGGGGCTGTCCCGTTGAACGTGCGGAGGTCCACAGCAGCTGTACGAAGAAAAATTAGTCTCTGACTCCTCTCGCGGCCATGAAGAAAAAAAAAAGGAGCTGCAAGGCTGCGTAGCGGCTGTGAGAAAAAAAGGAGCTGCAGCAGTGAGGGACTTGGCGTGTTGACTTTAGGCGCGCGCGCAGCCCTAAAGCCCTCGGGAACAGCTGACGGCTGAATTCCCTTGTGTGCCGTGGCTGAGACCCGTACAAAATCCTGTGAGCGAGCTGCGTGCGTGCTTCAGGTGTGTGAGCAGCCCTGAAGGTTCTGTGTGCAGCGGCGAAGGACGATGGCGGTCTGTGAGGAGCCGGTATTGTCCCGTGCGTGGTGCGCTGTCCTCATAACCCCCCGGAGTGCGTGTGGGGTTCGGTGCATGGCAGGTCCGCTGTAGAGGCGAGTCAGGGTCAGGGAGCTTGCTGGAGATCAGCGTCGTCGGCGCCGATGGTCATCCCTGTAAGCTGTTGCGTCGTTCGCTGTGTCGGGTCGTGGTGCATTCAGGTCCACGCGCTGCGTTCTCCGTCGGTCCTGGAGGTTGCCATCGTGGAAAGAGGACGAGGTGCGTGCGCTCTCGTGTGGAGGAGCTGTGAGAGCGGCCGGTCCCAGCGTGGATGTGCAGATCTCAGGCGTGCAGATCTCACCATGAAGCTTTCTGCAGCTTTCCCGGTCGTGGGTGATCTCCGGAGAGTTTCGCCTGGTGGTGGCTCTGCGTCGAGGTCTCCCTGTAGCAGAAAGGAGGGCAGATCATTTGCGTCAGGCTGCTGCGTTCGCTTGTCGTCGGAGAGTCACCGCCGGGGGCTGCCAGCGTGTTCTTTCTCGGGGTCACCAATGTTGCGGCATGAAATAATAAGTGGCGAACTGATAGTTTTTAAGGGAGTTTATTAATCATACCGCCATCATGAAAACTCACTCCAGCGCCGTGCATGCGCGCCGGAGCGAGCCCGGAGGCTCTCCTCGAAAGATACAGGCAATGCGTGTAGTCAGATGAGCAGTCAGAGAGAGAGTGAGTTACAGAGCATATGCAGTTTTTATACCCCACTACAGACAATACTTGAAAGGCACATTTGCATCACAGAACAGAACAGGAAGCGTGAACACCTGCATTTGAGTCACATATCAAAGCAGAATACTGGCGCCTGAACTAGACAAAGAGAGGCTGCCTATTGATCTCAATACACACATCTCATTGCTCTGCTAATTGCCCCAGCTGAGCGCTCTGCTTGTCCATGGCTGTTGTGGAGGTTACCCATAGGTATTAGTAAGATGGCGGCCGGGTTGGACGGGGAATAAGCAGGGGTGGTTAACTGCTGGTTTTCGGTGGTGACGCCACTCCAGGTATAAAGGATGTGGGCAGAAGAGGCTGGCTCTTTTTCGTCATGGGAAACCTGGCCTGTCGGAGAGTGCTGTACACCAGAGGGTATTGTACATAGTGTTTATAATAAAGCTCCGGAAAACAGTAGTCACGGCCTACTTGTTATTGCCCATTTATGGCAATAAGTACTGAAAACACTTGGTGAAATCCATTTAACATTCAGTAGAAAAGCCTTTGTTGGTAATAACAGCTTCCAGACACCTCCTGTATGGAGAAACTAGGTGCAGGCATTGCTCAGGAGTGATTTTAACCCATTCTTCCACACAAACTGTCAAATTTTGAAGGTTCCATGGGTGTCTTCTATGAACTCTGATCTTCAGTTTGTTCCATAGATTTTCAATTGGATTCAGGTCAGGTGACTGACTGGGCCATTCTAGCAGCTTTATTTTCCTTCTCTGGAGCCAGTTGAGAATTTCCTCGGCTGTGTGTTTGGGATTATTGTCTTGCTGAAATGTCCACCCTTGTTTCATCTTCAGCATCTTGGCAGATGGCAACAGATTCTTATCAAGGATGTATGTACATACATTTGTCTATTCATCTTTCCTTCAATTATATGAAGTCTGCCTGCACCATGTGCTGAAAAACACCCCCACACCATGGTGGGATGTGCAGTGCCATTTCTCCTCCAAACATGTTGTGTGTTGTGGCATCCAAAAAGTTCAATTTTGTTCTCATCTGTCCAGACTATATTCTCCCAGTATTTTACTGGCTTGCCCAAATGTTGTGCAGGGAACTTTAAATGAGCTTCAACATGCTTTTTCTTTAGTCATGGAGTCTTGAGAGGTGAACGGGCATAGAGCCCATGTCGGTTGAGTGCATTACTTATTGTTTCCTTTGAAACAGTGGTACCTGCTAACCAGGTCTTTCTGGAGCTCTCCACGAGTGGTCTTGGACAGCTCTCCTAATAATTTGTTTGACTCCTCTGTCAGAAGTCTTGCAAGGAGCTCCTGGTCTTGGCTGGTTTATGGTAAAATGATGTTCTTTCTACTTCCAGATGATGGCTCCAACAGTGCTCACTGGAACATTCACCAGTTTAGAAATGCAACAGTAACCAGTGCCATCATTATGTTTTGCAACAATAAGGTTGTAAAGGTCTTTTCTTCTACTCATCATGAGTTCTTTGTGGTGTGACAATCTGCTATTCACAGACCTTTTTAAAGGCTATCAGTCAATACTTAAAAAGCTGAAATTAATTATTATTATTATTATTAATTATTATAATTAATAATTAATTATATATATAATTATATTATATTAATAATTAATAATTAATATTAATTTTGGCACACTCATCTTTGCAGAATTGTTGTAATTCAGCCACATTGGAGGGTTTTCGAGCATGAACTGCCTTTTTAAGGTCATGTCACAGCATCTCAATCAGATTCAGGTTAGGACTTTGACTAGGCCACTCCAAAGTCTTCATTTTGTTTTTCTTAAGCCATTCAGAGGTGGACTTGCTGGTGTGCTTTGGATCATTGTCCTGCTGCAAAACCCAAGTGCGCTTCAGCTTGAGGTCACGAACAGATGGCTGAACATTCTCCTTCAGGATTTTTTGGTAGACAGTAGAATTCATGGTTCCATTTACCACAGCAAGTCTTCCAGCTCCTGAAGCAGCAAAACAGCCCCAGACCATCATGCTACCACCACCATATTTTACTGTTGGTATGATGTTCCTTTTCTGAAATGCTGTGCTACTTTTATGCCGGATGTAATGGAACACACACCTTCTGAAAAGCTGAACTTTTGTCTTGTTAGTCCACAGAGTATTTTCCCAAAAGTCTTGGGGATCATCAAGATGTTTTCTGGCAAAACTGAGATGACCTTTTTGTTCTTTTTGCTCAGCAGTGGTTTTTGTCTTGGAACTCTGCCATGCAGGCCATTTTTGCCCAGTCTTCTTTGTTATGGTGGTGTCATGAACGCTGACCTTAACTGAGGCCAGTGAGGCCTGCAGTTCTTTGGATGTTGTTGTGGGGTCTTTTGTGACATCTTGGATGAGTTGCTGCTGCGCTCTTGGGGTAATTTTGGTCAGCCGGCCACTACTGGGAAGGTTTACCACTGTTCCATATTTTCACCATTTGTGGATAATTTCTCTCACTGTAGTTTGCTGGAATCCCAAAGTTTTAGAAATGGCTTTATAACCTTTTCCAGACTGATAGATCTCAATTGCATTGTTTCACAGCATGATGTCTAGCTTTTGAGGATCTTTTGGTCTACTTCACTTTGTCAGGCAGGTCCTGTTTAGGTGTTTTTTGATTGAGAACAGGTGTGGCAGTAATCAGGCCTGGGTGTGGCTAGAGAAATTGAACTCAGCTTTCCAAAGATGTGATAAAACACAGTTAATTTATGTTTTAACAGGGGTGGGGGGGTGGCAGGGCCATGTAGGTTTGGATTTTTTTGCCCTTAATAATAAACACCTTCATTAAAAAACTACATTTTGTGTTTACTTGTGTTATCTTTGTCTAATATTTAAATTTGTTTGTTGATCTGAAACATTTAAGTGTGACAAACATACAAAAAAATGAGAAATCAGGAAGGGGGCAAACACTTTTTCACACCACTGTAAATGCAAGGAATCGCTATCTGTATGTGTGTCTGTCTGTGTGCCTGTTCCTCACATATCTCTCAAACCATTCATCAGATTGGCCTCAGATTTTAAATGTGCTTTGCTGTGGTTACGAGGGTGTGCATCCCCAAATATGGAGTTGTTCAGTCAGAATATATAATTTTTTTTAATAAACGATTAGTCATCTCTCTCGCTTCGTGTGAAGTGTGGGCGGGGTTTAGGATTGACTCAGTGCTGATTGTATAATATGCGGAATCACGACCAGTCACCAGAGCAGTCCATGAGCAAAACAAGGAAGTGAAAAGCAACAAATTTGACCTGAAAAAGAGGATACTGAAAATTTAATGCTTAAAAAAATATACTACAATGTTGTCATGATTGTGTAGGTCTAAAACAGGGGTCACCAACTGGCAGACTCCAGTCTGGATTTGGACCCTGAGCATTCTCCAGCCGGACTCCAAAACCTTTTGATACAATTTTGGGAAAAGGGAGATTTTGGCGAAAGAAAAAAGTGGAAATGAAATGCTGTCTTGGCGGCCGCCCGAACAGTTTATGATGTGAGCAGCTTGGTGTTCGCCACTCTCCACTGTTTTACTGAGACTCGGGTGTTCTCACTCATCCGCTCCTTGCAGAGACTCTGTGGGTCTGACTGTTGGACCCACATCAAAATCATGGTTTGATGCGGGTCCCACACACACAGGCCAGGATATCCACCCTGACAAAGATGCTTAGTTCCTGGTCTGTATCCACAAAATGAAGTGCTATTGTGAAATTTAATATATCTACCATGGTGATTCTGCCTCCCATTCTGCCAAGAGTATTCCATGCTGGGATGCAGGGGTGAAGTCACTTCACCCGGGATCGCGATCCCATTGGTCCCATGATGGTTATGGAGGTGTTTTTCGTAGCCTCTGATATCATGTAAAAACTCCATAAAAGCTCCTCCACCTCCTTGTTAACACTGCAGTCTTGTTGACCTTTCATCCACCATCCAGACCTCCATCCACCTGGATCATCCAATGTAGTACTGTAGCCACACATGTGACTTACTTAATGGCTTACATAATGCCTCACATCTTAGATAAGAACAAAGTGCAGAGTTTCCTTGGAGATAACAGGAAGCTGTGAAAGTGTAATCTTTTGTATGCGAGAGACTGCTTGGAGGATCTTTTGTGTGCCAAGAGACTGCTTGGAGGATCCTTTGTGGGCCAAAGACTGTGAGGGGGATGCTAAGGGATTAAAGAGGAAATGCAATGTTACCTTTGATGTTAATGCAATGTGACTTGTGAGCTGTGGGGAGACCTGGGTATATAAGGGACAAGTTTTTTCTGAGATGTCCTCTTTTCTACTATGCTCATGAGAGAGAATGTGTAATAAACTGCTTGAGACCAACTTGCCTCATCATTTACACATTCTACAGTACGAACTAAATAAAACTGAATGAAAATTAGTCTTAATGCATTTCTGAGCCTACTGCAAACATTTCTCTTTTGAGTATTGGTTAGGGGTGGCCAAAGTATAGCTTTATGCGCAACTACAAGGCTGTGGAGATCCTCTATCTAGAGGTCCTTGGGACTCCAAAGACACCAGTAATTTCAAGTACCTGTTTGCTGCTCATCAGTGGCTTTTTAAGTAGCTTTTTATTCACAGTTTGGTGATCTGTGAGTTGTGAAATATTGTTTTCATGCATTTTGCAAGACGTACTATTTCAGTTTATTTTATCTTCAGAAAAATTGCTTTTCTCCCCATATTGCATTAACAGTGTGACTTGCCTAATATACAGTATGTGGAACATCCTCCATTAACCCTTATATACTGTTAAGGTCAAATTTGGCCCGCTTAGACATTTGACAGCAGTAAAAATACCCTAAATGTCCTTCTTTTAGCCTGAAATTATATGACTTTTACTAAAGTGACCCAAAATACACAAATGTGAAAATATTTTAAAATTTTATACTTTTATACATGTGCTATAAATTTTTGCACATTGAGGCTGTTTCCGATCAAATTTGACCCCTATCTATTTAGATGGATTTTAGATGTACCAGTGTGGGTCAAATCCAGGAAAATATTGGTCTTAGGTAATCTTGAAACTGTGAAACTGTACAGGCCATGTTTGTGTGTATTTTTTATGTGACATTAGTGACAGAGTTCAAGGGGGACCTTGACACTGTCATGAGAACTGTCTGTGTTCCCACCACATTTACCCAGGTTTCTGCAAAGACAGGCAGCTGCTGGTCTTTGAAAGTGCATGGGGGAATCTCAAAACAGTGAAATAGTAAAACAGCATAGGAGTGATCATATATGGTGCACATGAGGAACAGAAGTCACCCAGACGTCAGAGAGTGCCTTGACACAGACAAGATCTGCACCTACAATGTAATAAATCTGAAGGAGGTTCTTGGAAAGGCACTTGTGACTCCTTGTATGGAAAATTGACACCACCTTCCCCCCATGGCAGATTTGGTAAGGACAGTGTAGTGATCTGAGGGATAAGGACCTGTACTTACAGTATATAGTGCGTTTTCTAGTCACAAAGACCACTCAAAGTGCTGAAAGAGTAGCTTCACTAACTCTCTATTCTAAGGGCCTATCAGAGATAGATACCTAGCGACAAATTAGAGTCAGCAATTAACCTAACATGCATGTCTTTGGATTGTGGGAGGAAACAGGAGCCCCTGGAGAAAACCCACACAGCACAGGAAGAACATGTAAACTCAACACAGAAAGGCTCTCACCCCTGCCAGCCAAAGGATTTGAACCCGGAACCTTCTAGCTGTTAGGCAACAGTGCTAACCACTGTACCACTGTGCTGCCCTCATCAAAAAGTCATAGAAGAAGCAAACACAAGGGGACAGAAGAGAAGATGCAACTTCTGTCCTGCAAAGGACTGCAAAACAGGGACACCCTGCTACAAATGTGGGAAACCTATACAAGTTCCACACACAAAAAAGCTTTCTACCACTCATTTGAATGCAGAGACTAGTTTGAAATAAGCATTTTATTTTAATGTTTTGTGTTCTAAGTGGTAAATGTTGAATCACTATGGGTAATTTTGATTTCTTATGATAAAGCAGTGAAGACAGCATATAGTTAGTGGTTAAACATGGTAATATTGTGGTGGCACTGTGTGGGGGTTCTCCACCCAGAGTTGGGAGCCAGGGGAAGATGGAACAAAAGGACTGAAGGAGGAAGTGGCTCCGGGGGGTCTCAGACGTATTGGAAAGGACTATCCGCCCCCCGGAGAGTAGGGAGACGCAGGAGTCAAGAGAGGAAGAGAGGTGGTTATTATGTTAATGTACCACGCATGTCTTTGTGCTGAAAGTATTTGTTTGGACTCCCTGGGTCTCATGCTGCAAGAATAAGGGTTATAAAAAGGAGGTGCAGAGAGACCCAGTCAGAGTACTTCCTGTACTTGATGTTGGAAGAAGAATAAAGTTCATGTGTTGTCTAGCTCGCTGTCTCGTCTGCTTCCTTCTTCCACATTGGTGAAATGGAGTGAATGCAAATTGGTGAATGCAATGGAGAGCGAGCCAAGCACCACCCCGGAGACTACCCAGAGGGACAGCACCAGCGCCACGTGCGCTGTCACAGTCAAGCTCCCAGACTTCTGGCTTCACAACCTGACCGCGTGGTTCTTGCATATAGAATCCCAGTTCGCACTCCGCGGGATCACAACGGACGACATGAAATATTACCATGTGGTCACTGTGCTGGATGTGTACGCCACGCAGCAGGTAATGAGCCTGCTCCAGGAGCCGCCGGCCCAAGAGAAATATGAAGCGCTCAAGAGGATGCTACTCCAGCGTTATACCCTGTCTGACAGTGAGAGGGCAGAGAGACTCCTAACACATTCAGAGTTAGGTGACAGATCAGCTGTGGAGCTTATGGAGAGCATGTTGGCACTGAGGGGGAAGAATGACAAATATTTTTTGTTCGCCCACCTGTTCCTCAGGAACCTACCTGCTACAGCAAGGGTGATCCTGGCCAACTCGTCGTGGCAAGTGACCAAGGACTACAGTGCCCGGGCACAGGAAGTGGACTGCATCATTTTAGCAACCAGAGCTCTCAGTGTGCATGCAGCGGCACCGGCATCCATGAGCGACTCCAGCAAGGTCGAGGAGCCGTGGTTCATAGCCGGGATGGACACCAAGAGATGCAGGAACGGGGCAATCTGTTTCATCATTGCTGCTTCGGCTCAAATGCCCAGTGCTGCCTGTCGCCATGCCAGTTCAAGAATCCCGGAAGACGGCACGACCAGAAGTCAGTAGCAGCTGCAACCGCTGGCGACAGGAACAAGCTGTTTTATATCACGGACACACATTCGGGGAGACGGTTTTTGGTGGACTCCGGCTCTCAGAAGAGCCTCATCCTGCCGGTCAGTGCAGACAAGTCGGCAGGAGGCAGCGGTCCCGAGCTCACGGCTGCCAATGGATCCACCATCAGGACGTTTGGAGAATGGACATCGACGGTATACTTGCATGGACGCAATTTCCAGTGGGACTTTGTGGTAGCTGCATGTTCTGCCCCCATTTTAGGTGCAGATTTTTTATGTGCTTATGGGTTATTAGTTGATGTTGCCAAAAGACGTTTAGTGGACGCTGCTTCTTTCACCTCCCCGCCTTGCACAGCTCGGGGAGCTGGGTCAACAACACTGGCTAATGTTATAGCTCCAGGGGGTAAGTACCAGCATTTACTTGCACAGTTCCCAGCACTCACAGTCCCGACTTTTTCAGCTACGGTAACCAAACACGGGGTCGAGTATTTTATAACCACAAAAGGCCCGCTAGTGTTCGTGCGACCTCGGCACCTGGACGCGGCTAAAATGGCCAACACACGCGAGGAATTTGCCAACTTGGAGCAGCTGGGCATCGTCAGGCACTCCAACAGCCTGTGGGCATCCCTGCTATTCATGGTGCGACGGGTCATGGCAACCGTGAGGCGATTTCCGGTGGTTGAACAGCGCCACGGAACACGATTGGTATCCCATCCCGCACTGGGCTTCACTCCTTTTCTCACTCTCAATTAAATATTTTTGCTGGTCATTAACATCTGTTTGTTGTCTCCCATAGATTGAGTCCCCATCGTGCTGTTTGCGCTCTACATGTCTGTTCTTTTCGTCTTCTCTATCCCCTCACCCCCCAGCCAGTCGCAGCAGATGACTTCCCCTCCTTAAGCCTGGTTCTGCTGAAGGTTTCTTCCTGTTAAAAGGGAGTTTTTTTATTTTTTGCTGCAATTGTGGGGGTTTCCCCTACAGTTGAAAGTGCTATGAGATGACTGTTGTTGTGAAATGGCGCCGTATAAATAAAGTTGAATTGAACTGAATTGAACTGAATCCAGTATTTTTTGAATGCACCAGGCTGGGACACGTGTTTTTTTGAAAGTGGATCTGGTCCGCGGTTACCTCCAGGTCCTGGTGCACCAGGAGGACATTCCTAAAACAGCGGTAATAACTCCTTTCGGCCTTTTCGAGTTTTATGCATGCCGTTTGGATCAAAGGGCGTGGCGCAAGCCTTTCAGAGAATGATGGATGCAGTGCTCCACGATTTGTCCTTCATTTTTGTCTACTTAGACGACATTCTGGTGGCTAGTGCGTCGGAGGAGGAGCACCTTGCCCATCTCAAGATGGTTTTCCATAGGTTGGAAGCGCACAGGCTTATAGTTAACCCGGCGAAGTGCCAGTTTGGTGTGCCAGTGATTGATTTTTTGGGCCCCTGCATTTCGCCAGAGGGTGCAATTCCATTACTGGATAAGGTGTGTGCCATGTCCGACTTTCCGTATCCGCAGACCATGAGGGCCCTAGAGGAGTTTTTGGGGATGGCCAACTTTTATAACCATTTCCTCCCCCGGGCAGCCCAGCTGATGCAGCCATTGTATGCTGCACTTAAGAAAAAGAAGCCTGCGGAAAACATCGACTGGACACCCGAGTGAGTCCAGGCTTTCGCAGATACCAAAACAGCGCTCGCTGATGCCGCTTTGCTAGCCCACCCTGACCCGTTGGTGTGTATAGCGCTCACCACAGACGCATCTGATGTTGCCATAGGGGCAGTGGTGGAGCAGTACGTCTTCGGCTTGTGGCAGCCATTTGCATTTTTCAGTCAAACTTTGTGCGACAATGAATGCAACTACAGCACGTTCCACAGAGAATTGTTGGCTCTCCACCTGGTGATGCACCATTTCCAGTTTTGGCTAGAGGGGCGCGAGTTCACCACGTTCGTGGATCATAAACCGCTACCATATGCGATGTCCAAGGTCTTGGAACCGTGGTCAGCCTGGCAGTAATGGCATTTGGCTGCAATCTTGGCGTTCACGACAGACATTCAACATGTTGCCGGTAAGCTCAATGTTGTGGCCGATTGTTTGTCGCGTGCGTTAGTCTCCCTGGTCTACATGGGAATAGATTTCCCTGCCATGGCTGCGGAGCAAGCCAGGGATGCGGACATTTGTGCACTCCAGTCTGCGCCTACTGGGTTAAAGCTGGAGAGCAGGGTGAAGCAAAAAGGGTGCCCTCCCTTGCTCTGCGACGTCTCCACCGGTCGTTCCGAGCTCTTGGCGCAGCAGCAATTTTGAGTCAGTCCACGCCCTTTCGCATTCTGGCATGCGTGCTTCGGTTAAACTGGTGGGGGCGAAATTTGTCTGGCCGCGCTTGCGCAAGGACGTGAAAGAGTGGGCTGCAGCATGCGTCGCGTGCTAGAGGGTCAAAGTGCACAAGCACACCAAAACCCCCTTGAGCCGTTCCAAATCCCAGCCAGGAGGTTTGACCACGCCCACATGGATTTGATAGGACCCCTCCCGCCGTTGCAAGATTTCACGCATCTTTTGACAATCGTTGACTGCACAATGCGTTAGCCTGAAGTGGTCCCGCTGGCTTCCACAACGTCCGTGGAAGTGGCTCGTGCTTTTTTGTCGGCTTGGGTTGCATGGTTTGGATCCCTGTCAGACATCACTTCCGACAGGGGTCCGCAATTTGTTTCAGAACTCTGGTCCGTGATGGCCCAGAGCCTGGGAGTCAAAATTCACCGCACTACCATGTACAACCTCCAGGCTAACGGGTTAAGTGAGCATTTTCATAGGTCGCTTAAGGCAGCGCTCAGAGATTCGATAACGGATGCAAATTGGGTCGACTGCCTGCCTTGGATTCTTTTAGGGTTGTGCTCTACGCCTAAGGAGGGTCTGGCAGCCTCCCCAGCATAACTCATTTTTTCTCAGCTGCTGCGGATCCCCGAGGAGTTTTTACCAGAAAACCCTGCGTCCGGGGCCGATCTGCCGGCGCAATTTTTGCACAGTATGGAGGCTGTTAACGTGCCAGGCCCAGACCACCATTGTTTTCCCCGCACCTTCATCTTGAACAGCTTACAGAACGCCAGTTTTGTTTTTGTCAGGCACGATGCGCACTGGACCCCGCTACGCCCACCGAACGACGGACCATTCAGGGTGCTGTAAACTGTGTTAGAATTTTGTGTTAGACTTGGGGGTGCATAGGGAGACCGTCTGCATTGACAGGCTGAAGCCCGTTTTTGTGTTGGCAGATGAGCAGGCGGTGTTGGCCCAAGCTCCCCGGTGCGGATGCCCATCGTTGGTGGCTCTGTAAGTTAGTGTTCCCGTGGTAGAGAACTGTGCTTGCGAAGCTGACATGTCCCCCCCCCCCACACCCCTTTTCCCTCCACAGACAAATGTGCCCACCTGCACACCTCGCCAGCAGGGTGTTTCGACCGGACCGGCAACCCCCCGCTACAGCCGCTATGGGTGCAGGCTCAAGCCCAAAGGACGAGGGGGTTAGTGCCCTTTCTGGGTGTTGGGGGGGGGGGCTGTGTGGTGGCACTGTGTGGGGGTTCTCCACTCAGGATCGGGAGCCGGGGTAAGATGGAACAAAAAGACTGAAGGAGGAAGTGGCTCCGGGGGGTCTCAGACGCATTGGAAAGGACTATCCGTCCCCCGGGGAGTAGGGAGACACAGGAGTCGAGAGAGGAAGAGAGGTGGTTATTATGTTAATGTGCCATGCATGTCTTTGAGCTGAAAGTATTGTGTTTGGACTCCCTGGGTCTCATGCTGCAAGAATAAAAGTCATAAAAAGGAGGTGCAGAGAGACCTAGTCAGAGTATTTCTTGTACTTGATGTTTGAAGAAGAATAAAGTTCATGTGTTGTTCAGCTCGCTGTCTCATCTGCTTCCTTCTTCCACAATTTTATAAATTTCAACAGTTCCAGAATGTTCATGTCATTTTCCAATCCATCTTCTCCCGCTTAATCCTTTTCGGGTTGCGGGGGGGCTGGAGCCTATCCCAGCGTCTTTGGGCAAGAGGCAGGGTACACCCTGGACAGATTGCCAGTCCATCGCAGGGCCAACACTGAGAGACAGACAACCATTCACTCTCACATTCATACCTAAGGACAATTTAGAACCCCCATTTGATGTCAATTAACCTACCGTGCATGTTTTTGGCCTGTGGTAGGAAACCGGAGTACCTGGAGAAAACCCACGCAGACACTGGGAGAACATGCAAACTCACAGAAGGGTCACCGATGGTTAGGGGTGGGATCGAACCCAAGACCTTCTTGCTGTGCTGCCACAGTGCTAACCACTGCACCACCAAGCTGCCCCATATTCCAATTCAATAAAATATATTTAAACCATAATAGCTTTTGTTGTTATGTCTTATGTCAAAAATTACATGATACTGTGTGATTGTAGATGTTTTCTTTCAAAAACAAATGTTGTAAAGCTTAAAAAATGCATTCTCCCTGCTCTCTGAAACATTTAATAAGGATTAATCATACATGTGAGACAGACTATTTGGACATTTTAAATAGATCTGTAGTTCAAAATTTGGTATAGACACTTATTGTGAAGGAATTCTTGGTCCGGGTCAATTTTGATCCAGACCAGACTGTGAAGGCATGCAATATGAACAGCTTGTACTGTAAGGGTTAAGCAAGTTTTGCTTTAAAAAAGATCATCTGACAGCCTAATCGACATACCTTTCTGAGGCTGGTCTTGGTGACGTCATGACTGGTGACTTGGTGATGAGAGCAGCATTCAATATATGGTCATGATCAAACAGTGTTGCCATTCTTCTGTTATAAACTTCCCTGTGCGCTGTGAGAAGCGCACGGAGGAAGAGAAGGAAGAAGGAGGATATAAATGCAGGGTTCACCAAACACACATTTATTGAACACAGATTAACTAACTGTACAAATTTGCTAGGCAGCTCGGGTTAACTGAGAGTCCTCCAAGACGCTCGGCAGAACGGGGAAAAAGCATAGCAGTAGTGCCGCAAAAGGAAACGCCATCAGCGTAGCGGCACAACCGCAAACAGAAACGCTAAAGTTACTCACGGTACCAGAGCAGTCCAAATCCTCCCAGTCTCACAGCGAGCACAAACCTTCAGTGACAAGATGGTCACACAACGGAGAACGACCGTGTGACTCGTGCAATGGTCCAGCGGTGTTTGACTAGCAAAGAGCTGCTTAAGTACAAACACCGCTGGCCTAACAAATAGGGAACACCTGGGCAAGGCGCGGGAAAGATAATTACCGGGGCACACAGCTGACTGTCAGAGAGAGGGGGGTGTGGTTGGACAGGCAAATGTTAGTGCCCACCAGAAAGTGGGCCAAACAGCTGCCTAACGATCGTCGGCCAGAGCAGTGGCCACAAGCATAGAAATCACGACTCAGGACAGAAATCAAAACACAACATATGACCAAGAATGAGAACACAGGCTCGGTTCATGACATCTTCCAGTCAAGACAGGGCAAGAATTTATCTCACTATTGTGACACGGTGATGTCCTGAAAGACAAAAACTGAAGTCTGAACCCAGCTTTAACCTTTGGAGAGAATAGGTTGCCAAAAGAAATCCAGGCCAGGATTGCTATTTCATTTATATTAAATGAAGTCGATAAGAAGGATTCAAAGTTTTGTAAGATGGTAACAGATGGTTAGTTAATACATTTTGGAAAAGTTCATTCCTATTTTGCTCTCCACAATAACTGTTTACCTGCCTGCATCGAGAGTCTGCTGAGTAGACTTTGGACTGATGGAAACCAGTAGACTTCTGACACCAAAATTGATGTTGATGATGATGTTTTTCCTTATCCTTATACTGCATCAGTGTTTAGTGTGACACTGTTGAACAATAAAACTTAAGTGATGAAGAGGCAAAGCAGCCATTCAGGAAAACAAAATTAACTCCACAATGTTAGTGTTTACATTTGGTTTTCATCTGATCTTTTCTTGAAAAGCATGAGAAGGATCCAGACAGCCCATTCACACACTGAACATGGCAAACTTTGGATGCCGCACTTGCACAATTTTGTTATTTTAAGCCTTCTGGTGTCTTTACCAGCAAACACTGAAAGGTCACAGATGGCAGAAGGAGCAGAAAAATGTGGATGTGACAGAAGACTGGAAATGAAGTGGTTGAGTCATTTAAAATCATAACAAAAGAAGAAGCGGTTTCCATTGTGGCCACTGGGTCAATGCATGACAATTTCCTTTTACTGGAAAACAAGGGGGTCACACTGAAATGCACTCTGTGTGTGGTTCAAAGCCTGGCAGACTATACTTATTTACAGGGGCCAAAAGTTACACTCCGTGGACTCATATTCATGATTTGAAACTGCCCACATGCACCACACACAAAATAATGCACGCCGTCTATATTTAACAAACGATCTGTTTTGACGTTCTGTTTAAGGACTTGTTTAAGGTGACATTTAATTGAAGGTGTTGCACAAAGAGTGCAGCGGACGCCAGTAAAGGTTTTTCCGCAAACCACTGGCCTTAATTAAAAGAGGAGGTCAGCATCTTGGAATGTTTTTAGTTTTTTTTTTTTTTTCAACTTTAACACAATCCAGGTGGGTCCTCCACTCTCTCAGGACATTCATCATTGTTGCTTGTCAGCATCACAATGTGGAGCTGGGAGGTCACTACCTGCAACTACATATGCATGTACGCACGCACTCACGCACACCAAAACAGGCAATGCATTCTTGCCCATAATCACTGGAGACATTACAAGCTGCAAGAGATGCCAAACAGATGCACACAAATGAATTCTGCTCGTTATGCAATTTATCTCTAATGATAAGCCAAAACGAGTTTAACATTTAAAACCAAAAACAGATAATCAGTGATGCTGGCACTGTTGGCAGTAGATGCACAATAAAGCATGAAGCACAATAACCAGGGACACTCCCTTCTATGTTTGAACAACATATAATTACAGATCAGGAAAAGAGAGCCCATTCTGAGGGGAAAATAGCAATCTCTCTTAATTACAAGGCAGGGTATGATCCATACCTATCCCTCATTTCAAATAACTGTAGGATGACTCTGTTGGAAAATTATTTCTGTACAGATAGATAAACAACATAAATGCCTAAAAAACTACCAGGAAAATGTGAACTCTGAACTGAACAGACTAACATTGGTGAGAACAAGTCTTACATAAGTGTAAAATTTTGCTAATTGGATAAGAGAAAGAAACCTCTGTTGAGCAAGTTTTTATTTTTTTATAAATCCCTGTGGTTGTTATGGGCTTTTGAACGACAAGTGTTGAGTTGGACTTGTACAACTCTTGAGTTGGTTCCAGGATGTGTGTCCAGCTGTCATGCTCTCACACACACAGACGGGCTCCAGTCTGGAGTCCCCAATGAACAGAGTCAGCATACAGCTATAGTGGAGGTTCCTCTCTCTTGCCAGATGAGCATTCTATTTATCTTGCCCACATAAACAAGATAAGCTCCATTTAACTGGCCCTCAGCAGGGTCCAGAGGTTACAGAGTCCATTCCTTCTATTGCTCTGTTTCATTTCCTCTCCTTGACCCTTCACTTTTTTGTGCAACTTCTGTTTTCTGTGTTGCAAATATTTCCACTGAAACTGTCATCCTACGCTATATTTCCTGGTGCACAAAGTAATTAAAACATTTTATCTAAACTATGCAGGGATTTTTCTGAATAAATGCATTTAAGTTTGTCTCAACACCTACCTAAGAATGACAGACATTTCAGACATTGTTGGAGCCCACACCAGCCCAAGCAAACAAACAATTTCAACAACATGACTGAAGAGTGAAAATATTTGCAAAGGAAATTGCTGGAGAAGGACATGCAACTGTGCCATTTGGCTGCTCTGATCCATTGTCCACCGAGACTTGCCCTGGAAGCTGGCAGCCGTTGTTTGTGTCTGCAGTGCCATCGTTCAGCCAAAGGCTGTCAATTTCATTGTCATGCTTCAGTAACAGAGATGGGAAGATGTCCCAAATCACCAAAACACTGTCAACCTGTACTGAGTGCATGTGCAGTCATGCGCAATGTCAAGTAGTGTAAAAGTTATGTGTCATTCACACAAACATACACACAAACCTAAACTATTATGCTTGCAAACTCAAACTGGACACTGTCACATGTGCACCCTCACATTTACGCACTGTTAAATATGAGCATATGTACACATACTGTGTTCACATTAGCCCTCCTAATGATGGGTGGCTGGCAGTTTGACGTGTGTGTGTACGTGTGTGTTCCAAAAGAACTGGCATTACCACTTGGGCCAAATCAGCAGCCAAAAGCAGCAGGCTATTAACAAAACTGTTTCTTTGTTTGCTTTTTTCCCCATTTTTTCCCCCCTCTTGTGAGGCACCAAGCAATTAATGGTGTGCCTATGGGAGACCAGTAAACTGTGCCACACATATGCACAATAACACATAGAAACATAGACAGAAGAGAGCGTCTTATGACAAACCCCACTTCCAATTTTGTCTTTCATTAAGAAAAGACCATAGGGTCTGGATCCAGGTCCCCACCAATGGAACCACTCACAATAGTAGGAAGATTTTATCAATCAGCCAGTTGTTTTTTTTTTTTTTTATTTTCAGGAAAAAAGACATGGGGAAGAGGCAGGAAAAGTGTTTTCATGGCTATGAGGTGGTAAAACTGCAGCACTGAAATGTAAACAACTTCTGTTGAACAGCTTTTATCTGCTGTTATATTGTACCACTTAAGCAAAGGTGATAAGATTTACAGATATAAAAATGGATGTAGAAACATAATAAAAATAATGCACATTTCTATAAAATGTTTAAAATTCTGAGAATTACTTTCATTTTGTGTTCTTTTACATGGATGGTGACTTAATTGTAGGATTATATTACCATTCCCAATGTAAAAAAGCTAAGAGCTTCTAGTTCATGTTTTTTAGGCATTTTCATACACTTTAAACTTAGCTGAATTTGCTTTAAAATCTATATTTGAGAACAACTTGGAAAGGCACGTGCGTACAGTACTTTAAAGATTTAATTAAATCAAGATAAATTATGAATTAAAATTAAGAATATTCTTTGAATTTACATTGTGTAAATGGCTTTGCACCACACCTGCCCTTCTGCATATATTGCATTAGTCGTGAGGGATAAAGGCACCTCACAGGACAGTAGTCCATGGTTCAGTGTCCTCTTACTCTGGCCACATCTATGGATAAAAGCAAAGAGTTTACTCAGCAAAATGTGACGTGTGGATGGGACTGATTAATGTTCAACCATGTCATTCTAAATTAGAGGATGTGGCAAAACCATAAAAATGACCAAATATCAGATAATGTGGATTTATAGACCCTTGGTGGTAATGAGTACACAACCTTGAGTAATTATAGATAAGCTTCAATAGACTTCTTCACCTCCTCTTGTCTCTCTTTTCAAGCTTTAATGGGATTGTGGATTGTATTTTCATGAAAACAAATATTATATAAAAATATTAGTGGTGTCGGACGGTTAAAATTTCTAATTGCAATTAATCGTTTGGAACACTGAGTTAATAGCGATTAATAATGCATTAATTGAGTTTTTCCTTTCATATACAGTGTACCTTAAATTGGTAATTTTTCAAGTTTCTCATACTGTTATAAACCAGTGGTGGACCATGTACTTTACAACTAGGCCTTCAGTGTTGATCTACCCGATTTAAAAGCCATTCATACCAAGCACCATAAAAATAGCTTATAGGGCCATCCACACAAAGCATGTTAAAGAAAACTAACTATAAAATTATAGTTTCAGAAATCTTCACTTTTTCATTGTGGAGCTCCGTTTCCCTACGCACTTGTTCATTGAACTGCAGATCCGCTCTTGTTTCCCCAGAGGTTTAAAAGTACTGTTGCTTGTAAGTGTCCGGCTGGCGGCTGTGCTTTGGTGTCTCGCTGCTGCTTTGGTTAGACAGCTCAAGTTTGCAAACCCTGTCTGGATCCAAGTATGTACCTGATCAGTTGCAAACAACAGGCATTCCCAGCAAGATAATTTGCAGCACTCCTCAGAGCCTGTAATCCAAGGATACCGCTCGCTGCTAATATGGAAGTGACAAATAAACCCTTCCCCGGCTGAGACGGACCTACTAGCTTTGGGGTTGGCCGACCTCTCTTCACAATGACCAGCTTTTCTTAAAAAGTCCGTCTGGAAAATGGATTTTTTTAAAAAATATTAGCGTCCAAATCATTTTCATCTCCTCTGTCAGCCATTGTGGGTCACAAAATAGCTATTATATTTAAACAGATACAGTATATTGTAGCTGCTTAAACAGGTCCTTGCACCGGCATTTTGCTAGCTAGGACCCTCTGCATTGTGGTTGGAGGAGTCTAACCATCCAGTCAAAAGACGTGAAAATGCCAACGTTCTTGGATGCCTTCTATGCGTACCCCTGGATGTACAGAAAGCATCTAATTGGTTAAAGCAACAGGATAAGTTTTACAGTTAATTTAACCTACAGAGCGCACTGTTAATTCCTGAAGGCCCAAGGCAGATTTGCTTGACCCTGGCGACACAGATGGCTGAAATATGATGACAAAAAAATTCTAACATGCATTACACTACTGGAAGGAGTGCAACCAAGAAAAAAGCTACAAAATGAAGAGAACAGACTATTGGGAACAATTTAATACATCCTCATGGAACAAATATAAGAATGTAGGTTGTAAATGTAATTCTGATGCTGTTTAGGCCAGCAGAGAAGGCTTTGCTGGCCCTGAGGGTCCACCGCTGTTATAGACATGGGAGTGGACATTTATGCTTGCTTTCTTCACCTGCAGGTTTATGAAAGCTCTCAACATGCCCAAAATGACAAAAGCTATCCAGAATATGCATGGGTTTACTCTGGGATTTCTCCGGTTTCCTCCCACATGTCAAAAACATGCAAGTTAGGTTAATTGGCATCAAACTGGGGATTCTAAATTGTCCTTAGGTATGACTGTGAGAGTGAATGGTTGTCTGTCTCTCTGTGTTGGCCCTGCGATGGACTGGCGATCTGTCTGGGATGGACCCTGCCTCTCGCCCAAAGATACTGGGATAGGCTCCAGCCCCCACCGCGACCCAAAAAGGATTAAGCGGAAGAAGATGGATGGAAATCCTCAAAAGTACCACTGCATGTGCAAACAACGGAATATGAGGGCTCAATAACATCACTGCAACACAACTTGGAACCTACATTCCTATAGTAAACATCCACCGCTTTTAAGCAGCTCAACAAAAAACAATGGACCTTGTGCGTCACAACAGACACAATTTCCCTTTTAATAGAAAAAATGTAAACATAAACAAACAACTATCTCGCCTGTGATGTCACCAACCACGCAGCAAAAACAAGGCGTGGGAGTGAGTGGACATTATGAACACAGTTTTGGAGCAGTTGGTGGCGGTAGGACACAGGATACGGTCCGAGGACGGATGGTTTTTTCGCGCACGGGGGGTTGTTCAGAGCTCCTTGTGGGAGCTTCTTATACAAAGATATACATGGAGAGTTGTTCAGAACTCCTTATAAGAACTCCTTGTGCAAGGATATAGCGTGATGATAATCAAGTCAGTGGCGGTAATGTACCTGTAAGCTGGTTGCCAACCGCCAGTCAAATCTAAAAGAAGAAGAAGCTTGAGAATTTTAGACTGTTACTTGCCCAACAGTTGGACCCAAAGCTTTGAAGATGAAACAGGCCAGTGTCTGTCGTGTCAGCTGCTAGCAGCCGCTACATCCATAGCACGTAGTTGTTTATACTGCTAGCCAGCTTCCAAAGAAGAACAACTGACATCCAGTCAAAGTTTTGGAAGAGGCTGTGACAATTATCCAGGTGAGAGCTCCGACAGATAACGTAAACTTAAACATGACAGCGTTTTGGGGATTTCCATGGCAGTGATCCAGCTTGTTTGACTTCACAATGTCTGCACAGTGTCTGTATGGCCAGAATGGCTTCCGTAGTTCCGTACGGAGTGCAGCTAGATAAACAGTATTGTTCGCGCTTTCTGCCGTTAACTGCGGTTAACCGCGGTTAACTGCAATCACAAAATTTGTTGCCGTTAATGGGGGCGAAGCATTAATTGGCGATTAATGCAATAACACCAACACCACTTAAAAATATAAATAATACAGCAACAAAATCTTTGGAAAGGTGCAGAATTAAAGTCTTTACAGTGGAGAAAATAAGTATTGAACACATCAACATTTTTCTCATTAAACATATTTCTGATGGAGCCATTGACCTGAGGTTTTCACCAGATATCAGTAACAACCCAAGTAATCCATACATACAAAGAAATCAAGGCAACTGTGTTCACAAAACAAGTTATATTTAATAAAGTGGAATGACACAGAGAAAAAGTATTGAACACATGAAGAACAAGAGGTGCAAAAAAGCATAGAAAGCCAAGAAACCAGCTGAAAGCTATCAGAATTAGTAAGCCATTCCATCCCCCATCAGTGCAAATTAATTTCAGCTGGTTAAGTTCTGATGACAGTCTTTAAAGAGGTCTGTGAATATCAGATTGTCACACCACAAAGAACTCATGATGGGTAGAAGCAAAGAGCTCTCTCTAGCCCTTGGCAATCTTATTGTTGCAAAACATAATGATGGCATTGGTTACAGGTGCATTTCTAAACTGCTGAATGTTCCAGTGAGCACTGTTGGAGCCATTATTTGGAAGTGGAAAGAACATCATTTTACCATAAACTGGCCACAACCAGGAGCTCCTTGCAAGATTTATGACAGAAGAGTCAACAGAATTATCAGAAGAGTTATCCTAGAGCCAAAGACCACTCATGGAGAGCTCCAGAAAGACCTGGAGTTAGCAGGTACTGCTGTTTCAAAGAAAATAATAAGTAATACACTCAACCGATATGGGCTCTATGCCTGCTCACCTCGCAAGACTCCATTACTGAAGAAAACGCATGTTGAAGCTCATTTAAAGTTCGCTGCACAGCATCTGGGCAAGCTAGTAAAATACTGGGAGAATATGATTTGGTCAGATGAGACCAAAATTGAACTTTATGGATGCCACAACACACAGCACGGTTGGAAGAGAAAAGGCACTGCACATCCCATCATGGTGTGGGGGTGTTTTTCAGCTCATGGTACTGGCAGGCTTCATATAATTGAAGGAAAGATGAATGGACAAATGTACAGAGACATCCTCGATAAGAACCAGTTGCCATCTGCCAAGATGCTGAAGATGAAACGAGGGTGGACATTTCAGCAAGACAATGATCACAAACACACAGCCAAGGAAACTCTCAACTGGCTCCAGAGAAGAAAAATAAAGCTGCTAGGATGGCCCAGTCAGTCACCTGACCTAAATCCAATTGAAAATCTATAGAACACTGAAGATCAGAGCTCATAGTAGATACCCACGGAACCTTCAAGATTTAACAGTTTGTGTGGAAAAATGGACTAAAATCACTCCTGAGCAATGTCTACACCTAGTTTCTCCATACAGGAGGCATCTGGAAGCTATTATTACCAACAAGGGCTTTTCTACTAAATATTAAATGAATTTCACCAAGTATGTCCAGTACTTATTCCCTGTGTCATTCCACTTTATTAAATATAACTTGTTTTGTGAACACAGTTGCCTTGATTTATTTGTATGTATGCATTACTTGGGCTGTTACTGATATCTGGTGAAAATCTCAGGTCAATGGCTCCATCAGAACTATATTTAATGAGAAAAATGTTGGCGTGTCAAATACTTATTTTTTCCACTGCATATTCTTCTTCTAAATAAATAATAAAAAAAACCTTTCTTTTAAACAAATTATGGGTCCAAAACAATAATAACAGTTACAACTGAACAGCTGGGTGATGAGACTACGGTGGCCGGAAAGGATGTCACAGCCAATAATATAACTAGGTTCATGTCACCTTTCATCTCCTCATATTAAGCTTATACCACATACAGTAAGTCTTTCCTTGACATGCTGTATCTGGCTCGTAATCACCAAAGAAGTGAGGCTGTAGAATAGTCTGTGCTGTGTGTTGATGTTTTTCTCTACCTACAATATTATAATTGGGCAAGAGTAAGTGGAACACCTACTGGCCAGGAGGTCACAGTGTTATCTCTATCACTTTTAAACAATGTGGTCTATCGTCCCAGGTGTCAAATACCAACAGTCTGGGAATGCTGCTGCTGCCTCAGAAATATGTACAGATGACATTTTGTTGCTGTTGGCTTGACATGGCAATATCAGAAGATACTGTAGGTGAAAACAGTCCTGTTTTATGAAGAACTAAAGGCCACATTTAGTGTCCTTTGAAAATGATTCATTTTACTTGTTGGTAGCAAAACTATTAGAAGAGCACTGACAATAGAAAGAAAGAAAGAAAGAAAGAAAGAAAGAAAGAAAGAAAGAAAGAACAGTTATTAAATCCAAGGCTTCACTTACTTTTTCCACCAGCACTGTGAATGTTTAATGGATGTGTCCTATAAAGACATGAAATATTATAATTGTTTCTGTGGTATTAGTTTAGGCACAGTGAGTTTGTCTGTACTTGGGACTTAGATGTAGAGCAGATCACATTTTATGACATATTAATGCAGAAAACTAGGTCATTCCAAAGGGTTCACATACTTTTTCTTGCAACACTATCTGTTCAATGGGGAAAAACAATGTAGTAATAGTAGGCCGTGAGCAGCTCCCTCAAAATGTGGCTAGAAAATGATTTTCGTGGCACCCAACTGGGAACTACGGGATCTTTGATGATTTCTATGTAAAAAAAACCCTGCTGAATCCGAAAATCGATGTTCCCACTGTCAAAGGTGTGGATAGCTATGTCAAATTTGCAAAAATCCAAGATGGCTGCCCCGACTAACCAAGGGAATGAATGGCCTAACATTTCAACCAGTCTACCTAGAAACACATTTGAGGCCTCTTTTTCGGATAATGTTGAACCGAGGAATCGATTTCTGAGGTCGACTGTGTGATTGAGGGTCAAAGAACCACGCTAATTTGCATAAATCTAAGATGGCTGCCATGGATGGACTAACTTTTTAGCCATTCTACCTAGAATCACGTTGAAGACGTCCTTTTCGGCTAATGTTAACCCGAGGAATCGATTTCCGAGGTCATTATTGTGACTGAGGGTCAAAGAACCCCGCTAATTTGCATAAATCCAAGATGGCCACCATGGGTGTGGATGGACTATATTTTGAACCACTCTACCTATAATCACGCTTGAGACGTCTTTTTCGGATAATGTTGACCCGAGGAATCGATTTCTGAGGTCAGATATGTGATTGAAGGCTCCACTAATTTTCATAAATCCAAGATGGCTGCCATGAATGGCCTAACTTTTTTATCAGTACAACTAGAATCACGTTTGAGACACCATTTTCCGATAATGTTATGCCCAGGAATCGATTTCTGAGGTCACTTTTGTGATTGAGGCTCAAAGAACTCCACTCAT
Source organism: Pholidichthys leucotaenia (assembly GCA_020510985.1). NCBI lineage: Eukaryota > Metazoa > Chordata > Actinopteri > Cichliformes > Pholidichthyidae > Pholidichthys > Pholidichthys leucotaenia. Next base: position 138,018,934 of record CM035840.1, on the reverse strand, counting down.
TTGCATAAATCCAAGATGGCCGCCACAGGCATAGATAGTCCAACTTCTTAACCATTCTACCTAGAATCACGTTTGAGACGTCTTTTCTGCATAATGTTGACCCAAGGAATCGATTTCTGAGGTCAAATATGTGATTGAGGGTCAAAGAACTCCGCTTATTTGCATAAATCAAAAATGGCTTGATGTTTCTGTCTGTTGTTGACATTGACAGTTGTTCAGCAACATCACCAGTGGCAATATTCTCGACAAATACTATCTCACTTGCTGATTTCTTTGACGGTGAATGGAATTTCAGTTGAGGGAATCTTTGCTTAAGCCGCTCCTTTAATCTGCTGGACCTGTGGAACAAAGAAAAATTAGCTTTAACAGAGAAATCTTGGCTTCCATTTCATGTAGACACCGCCAATATGCAAAGTTCTTCAGGTAATTTTGATTTGTCACTAAATATATGATTATTGCCAGTTTTTGTCATTTCAATCTTCTTTATTGGTAAGAATCTCAAGATTTTTTTTAAACATCTTCGGTTGAAATTGTATATATGTAAGCCATGGAAATCTGTCCCGTACCTGTAGCTTGATGCATCAAGTCTTTCATGCTTTTTGGCCATTGACACAAAAATGTCCAACAGCCTGTTCAGTCTTAGGATTTCTTGGTTTTGGATGATGCGCTGCTTAACCACCTCCTCACAAAATAGGTCAAAGGTTTTCTGGAAACCAAGTCTCTCACTGCTCGATGATCTGGAAATAAAATAAAAAATAATGCTATCTGGAGTAAAACTACACAATATTATATAAAAATATAAAACTAGTGTTTCAGTGAGTTTGATTTAGCAGAGACCTATGACATTTTCCCTTTTGACATTTTGACAACCATGACTTCACTCATTTGTAAGAATTTGTATAGCCCCAAAGGATCTCTGAATTCATATATTTGAAAATAAAAAGGAATAAATTACAACCTGGAGGATTCAGACTGACTCCGTAGAAATCTTGTATACTGACGATAGCAGCTGCCATGGTATTTGACCTCAATGGCAGCACAATCACGGTCTCTTATGTGTCTGAGAATGGTTTCATCTGCTTTCTCAGTAGCTGCTTGTCTTAAAAGACCTGTGTGCAAATAAATCAAAAGACATTAAATTAATAGTAAAACTCAGTCAACCTCCCTGTTCTATTCCATCACTAATGGCTCACAAGTATTTCAGTATCAAAGATATGAGAAATAACATACCAGTAATATAATATGTGTTAAGATTAAATAGACATTATTTTTCTTTAAATTTTCACCACTCCAAATTGTAAGATCTACCAATTTTCTTACCAGCATCACATGTCTCAGTTTGCATCAGTTTTACAGTGACACGATTTGTCCGTGGCCCTTCTCTGAGCGTTTCCTTCTTGCAGATGATGCAGATGTTTGGCAACACATTGCTTGACCTTGCAGATGCTTGGCTGATGGTTGCTGCAGCATGGTGAGATTGCAGTCGCTTTTTAGGAGATGGTGTTGGGGGACTAAGTTCTGGTCCGCTTTGCTCCTGAGGCTCAGGAATGTGGGCTTCGCCAGTCGTTTTTTACGAGCTTCAGCACGTTCCACTCTTGTTTTGTCCGTAAAACGGCTATAGCACACACGATGGTAGCCAAATGTTGGATCAAGGTTGTTTAGATCTGAAAACATATTATATGGACCAAAGGGTATTATAACATTAGGCCTACCTTGTACCCATATAGATATAAAACATATATAGATTGCAGATAATTTTCACATTAACAGTGAGCTTATAATAGAGACCTTGTGCAACCTAGTCACTGCTCAATGTAAACTTGCAAAATGGCAAGCACAGACCGTGTGCCCATATTTATTGAGAGCATAAAGTATACAGGCGACTGCTGCTGCCATGAGTTTAACCTTTCTTGGGTGACACATCACAAACATATGGGCTTTCCTTAACAGGCCATTTTCCATCCGCCTAAGGCTTGATAGTATGGGTGTGACTATGTGCAAACTATGTAAATGTATGCCCAAACTTGTTCCTCCCTCACCTACTAGTACACTGCACCCCTTGGGCTTGGGCTGAGAAGTACATCCAACCCTCAGACTCAGAGTTAAGCTCATTGGGATTGCTACCCTTTTCCCATTTGAGCTACTTTGTGGTAGTGGAATATTTTGACTATAATTCAGGCCCAGGGTGGGTTCTGGGGATAGATGCATCATCAGAGTGAGTCGATCTGCATCATCTAGATCTATACTAGGACTATGTTACCTGGCACCCAGAGTCCCTTGGTTATTAGCCTCCACACCCCCAGATCGGCCTACTCGGAGTCTTAGACCAGGACTAGGTCACCCTGTGAGCGGTTGACAAAGGTTTTAGACATCTAGGGTTCCATTTTAGTTCATATTTAGAGTTACAAATGATCGGAGCCAAACGACTCCAGGGCACACGCAGTACAGCCATAAACAATGGCTGCCACTCACCTTTCTCGAACAAGTCGCGACGTTGTTCTGCTACTTTCTGTTGGGGTCCGTCAAGTACAAGCCATTTTTGGGCACACTCACGTACTTTTGCCCACGATGCTTCAGTAAAACGAGTGATACTGCCCGAAAACTTATCGGAAATGTGAATGACACAGGAGAGGCTTTCAGCGCACGCTACCCCTGTGGGCACTGCCATTTTGTTGTCACATGACCAAAGGGACGACGCTGATTGGTTAAAACGTCCCGGACTGGGCCATGTTTAAGGTAGCCAGACAATTATTACCGACTGACTTCAATCACATTTTTCATACAGCTATCCACACCTTTGGAAGTGGGAACATCGATATTTTGTCTTACAATAATGTAATCTTAATTTAGAAGCACTAAAATTTTAGTTCCCCATTGGGTGCCACGAAACTGAACGAAAAGTGGCAGCTGCTCACGGCCTATAGAAATGTTAAAAAAAAATATTGTTTTTAAATTTCTAGCATGCTGGACTTTATAACAGATTAAAGAAATCAATGAAAAAATTTGTGGTCATAATATACAAAAAAGTTTAAGACATTTTATTTCTGATACAGTCAGTTCCTTGTCTAGTGTTTTAGTGGTGCATACAACAATGTACAAACACAAAGATACAAAGCAACCACACATACCTTTGTTTTACTGTAAACAGCTGTTAACACCGATGACAATTTCCTGTTCTCGCAGAAAGCTGAATGAATTGTGAATGACCCCAACAGATGACATAGAAGCAGTGGTTTCACCTTAACTAGACGTTTTGAGGTCGAAAATTAGCTGCAAATCCATGCCTGGTTCCTTGTGCATGTTGGCTAATTTCATATTGCATCATGTGCGTGTTCTCCACTACGCGTCTGTGTGTCTTCCCAACCAAAGCATTTTTTTTCCCTTTCTGGTATTTGTATGTAAAGTGTGTTTGTTGAAAAGTGGCTGTGACAGGTAACCAAGAATTATCCAGTGGCTTGCTCCCCAGACAGACTGTGCGTACACAGTGTGCCAGGCTAGTAATTGTGGGCTTGGAGGGATGGAGGCTATTCCAAGTTAGCATTATTATTATCATTAAAGCGAGAGTTAGCTTGCTGTCTGAAGCCAGGTTGAACAGAGAGAAGTACCTCCAGACAAACTGCTGCTTGCAGGCCTTCTGTTTGTCCCACAGTGTGCTCCGTGAATCAGCTGCTGCCTGGTAGTAATTACGGCCAGGTCATCACTGTAAATAACAACTTGTCATAATTTCACCTCAACGCTGAAACAAATTATTAAAAAGTTAAGAAATCATTGGGCTGATAGTTTGTAGCATATCTCTCCTGCAGCTGCACATTATATGTTAACTTGCCACTTATTATTTCCCCAATAAGTCTGGCCACCTGCAGCCTTGAGCCTAATCAACAATGAGGGCTGTTCAGTCCCCAGGGGTCAGAGCCAACTACGAATTTATGTATTAGACAAGCTACCTGGGACTTGGAACTCTTAACACATGTAGCTGTTCAGACAGGTGTTAAAATACACCACAATGACTATACTGTTACAGTTAGATTACAGTTAGTTAAATTATTTCTTTAAAAAACTATTAGTTATGGTATTTCTTAAAAGACCTGTTTCTTTTAAATATTTTCATTCTTAAATTTTATTTACAGTATCTCACAAAAGTGAGTACACCCCTCAAATTTTCGTAAATATTTTATTATATCTTTTCATGGGACAACACTAAAGATATGACACTTTGATACAATGTAAAGTAGTCTTCTTCTTTTCCTTTTAGATTTGATTGGCGGTTGGCAACCAGCTTACAGGTGCATTACCGCCACCTGCTGAATTTCTGCTCCTCTTTTGCTGGCTTCATAGTCTCAGTGTACAGCTTGTATAACAGTGCAAATTTGCTGTCCCCTCAAAATAACTCAACACACAGCCATTAATGTCTAAACCGCTGGCAACAAAAGTGAGTACATCCCTAGTGAAAATGTCCAAATTGTGCCTAATTAGCCATTTTTCCTCCCTGATGTCATGTGACTCATTAGTGTTACAAGGTCTCAGGTGTGAATGGGGAGCAGGTGTGTTAAATTTGGTGTTATTGCTCTCACACTCTCTCATACTGGTCACTGGAAGTTCAACATGGCACTTCATGGCAAAGAACTCTCTGAGGATTTGAAAAAAAGAATTGTTGCTCTACATAAAGCTGGCCTAGGCTATAAGAAGATCGCCAACACCCTGAAACTGAGCTGCAGCATGGTGGCCAAGACCATATAGCGGTTTAACAGGACAGGTTCCACTCAGAACAGGCCTCGCCATGGTCGACCAAAGAAGTTGAGCGCACGTGCTCAGCGGCATATCCAGAGGTTGTCTTTTGAAAATAGACGTATGAGTGCTGCCAGCATTGTTGCAGAGGTTGAAGGGGTGGGGGGTCAGCCTGTCAGTGCTCAGACCATACGCCGCACACTGCATCAAACTGGTCTGCATGGCTGTCATCCCAGAAGGAAGCCCCTTTTAAAGATTTTTTTTTTTTTATTACTTATTTTGTACCCGTAGGTAGATTTGTTTTGCAGTCTGGTGACAAGCCACCAGCTGCCGGTCGCTGCGTGCGCAAGCGCCCCTTAACTCCCTAACCTGCATGTTTTTGGCATGTGGGAGGAAACCGGAGAAATCCCGGAGTAAACCCACGCAAACACGGGGAGAACATGCAAACTCCACACAGATCACTAGATGATGCACAAGAAAGCCCGCAAACAGTTTGCTGAAGACAAATAGACTAAGGACATGGATTACTGGAACCATGTCCTGTGGTCTGATGAGACCAAGATAAACTTATTTGGTTCAGATGGTGTCAAGCGTGTCTGGCGGCAATCAGGTGAGGAGTGCAAAGACAAGTGTGTCTTGCCTACAGTCAAGCATGGTGGTGGGAGTGTCACGGTTTGGGGTTGCATGAGTGCTGCCAGCACTGGGGAGCTACAGTTCACTGAGGGAACCATGAATGCCAACAAGTACTGTGACATACTGAAGCAGAGCATGATCCTCTCTCTTCGAAAACTGGGCTGCAGGGCAGTATTCCAACATGATAACGACCCCAAACACACCTCCAAGACAACCACTGCCTTGCTAAGGAAACTGAGGGTAAAGGTGATGGACTGGCCAAGCATGTCTCCAGACCTAAACCCTATTGAGCATCTGTGGGACGTCCTCAAACAGAAGGTAAAGGTCTTTAACATCCACCAGCTCAGTGATGTCGTCATGGAGGAGTGGGAGAGGATTTCAGTGGCAACCTGTGAAGTTCTAGTGAACTCCACGCCCAAGAGAGTTAAGGCAGTGCTGGAAAAATAATGGTGGCCACACAAAATATTGACACCTGGGCACAATTTGGACATTTTCACTTAGGGGTGTATTCACTTTTGTTGGCAGCAGTTCAGACATTAATGGCTGTGTGCTGAGTTATTTTGAGGAGACAGCAAATTTACTCTGTTATACAAGCTGTACACTGACTAATTTACATTGTATCAAAGTGTTATATCTTCAGTGTTGTCCCATGAAAAGATATAATAAAATATTTACAAAAATGTGAGGGGTGTACTCACTTTTGTGAGCTACTGTAAGTGCAGAAAACAAAATAAAAACACACCGAAAATGCACAACACTCTTCTGATATCAGGCCCATACATTCCACTTTTATCCACTTTTTTTGGGGGGGGGGGGCTTCTTGTATAACTCAGGGATACGTGACCAACATTTACCTTCGCCAAGGAGGAAATGTAATGGGGAAGTTTGTTTGTTTGTTTGTTTATCTGTTAGCAGGATTGCACAAAAACTACACAATGGATTTTGATAAAATTTTCACCAGAGGTGGCCGTTGGGCTGTGGATAAACACATCAGATTTTGGAGGTGATCTATGAGTGCATACCTCCACCAAGCACCTATCTCACAATGGATAGAAGGAAGGATGGATGGAGGGACGGACTAGAGACTGACTGATGGCCGGACGTGTTATGTCTGGGAATGAGACCAGCGGAAATACTGTCTGTGTTGAGGGTTAGCTTTAATGAACTGCTAGCCAACACAGAGAACAGTAGACAATAAGCTAATAACAAGCTAACAGGAGTGAAGTACAGGAGGTAGCAGACTAGAGGCAGAGTGCCAAAGAGCGCATCTCCTGCCGTTAGTCCCCTAACATAGTCACGGCGTGATGACGTCATGTCGTGCGTGTGTCCCCACATATGTATTGTAGCACAGAGTTAGCTACCAAACATACATGGCCTGACTATGGGCAAGTGGTATATTGCATGATGTTAATAGCATAATATGGTTAATTAGCTCTTAAATCCAAACCATGAGTTACTTAAGGTTCCATGCACCAAGACATTATATGAACCAATATGAACCTGGGCAGCTGGGTAGACTGTCGGTAAGACCCTGGATTGTTGAGTGGATTATTCTGCCACTGTTATAAATCATGCCCTGTTTGAACATTTTCAAAACAGAGTCATTTTAAAAGTTCAACCTCAGTGGACCTCTGGCGAGCCCATGGTGGGCGCGGCCCTGGAGGTGCTGGTTCCGGTGGACCTGGGTGCCATCTTGCTGGAGTTGCTCCCTCGTCAGTAAAGTCCCAGTCCAGGTCCCGCACTGGCTGGGTCGGTTCCAGCATTGTGTCTTGATCCGGGGCAGCTGCTGCTCTTACCTTCCAAAGATGGGTGGCGTGCCATCTTGAACCATCGGCCATCTGGAAGGTGGCTGGCCCCAATTGTGTGGTGATCTGTATCGGCGGGGACAGGCACATCTGCAGGTCATCTGGCCGTTCGGACCAGTAGACCCAAACCCAATCAAGCACCGTGACTCCAGACCTAGTCAGCTTCATGTGGAGTTGCTGCTGCTCTCTTGTCCCTGATGCTGATTGCTGCTGTGGCGGCATGATGTTCTCACTGATGGCAAGACACGTTCCAGGTTGGTGTTGTTCATCGGGGTCCTGCTTGGCTATGGACTCTCTCTCCTGCAGCTGTATGGTGACTCCATAAGGCTTGTGCTGGGCGAGGTTCGGAGTGGAGTCCAGATTATGCTCTCTTGGCTTCTGCTCTTCGTGCGGTGCAAAGCTTGGAGTGATTGTGCTCATGTCTGGGTGAGATGTGCTCCGGTCATCAACGGTCAAACAAAGTCCTTCGTGGTCGTGAATGGTGAAACCCAAATCGTGGAAAAGGTCACACCCCAGGATGTTGTCGCCGTACGTCGCTACCTGGAAGGTGAATGCTGAGAGGACTATGGACCCATAGCGAACCGTCAGCATGATGGTTGCTACTGGGCAGCACGGTGGTGCAGTGGTTAGCACTGTTGCCTAACAGCTAGAAGGTTCCAAGTTCAAGTCCCCAGGCTGGCAGGGGCAGGAACCTTTCTGTGTGGAGTTTGCATGTTCTCCCTGTGCTGCGTGGGTTTACTCTGGGGGCTCCGGTTTCCTCCCACAATCCAAAGATATGCATGTTAGGTTAATTGGTTGTTCTAAATTGTCCCTAGATATCTGTCTCCTATAGGCCCTTAGAATAGAGGGTTAGTACTAGTGAAGCGCTTTGAGTGGTCTTTGAGACTAGAAAAGCGCTATATAAGTGCTGGCCCTTATCCCTTACTAGACTGATTCTGGTGTGCCCATATCCGTAGAGCTCCACTGTGTCCTGCTTGATTGGATGCCAAGGAAAAAAACCTCTTCACCATGATCCAATTCATCAGCGACCTTGTAGTGTCCAGTAATAATGGCAGGCTGACATCGTCAAGCCTCACTGTGCACCACTTACAGTACATGCCGAATTGCTAGAGTCCACTGCATAAATGGCTGTTGTTAAAGGCAGTCCAATTGAGTTGGGTGGTGAGCTTGTCGTTGACCATGCTGAATGGCACACTGGCAAAATGGTTAAGCTTACCGCAGTGCTGGTATCACCGCCCCCTGGCCGGGCAGGAATGTGCACGCATTTGGTGCACAGGGGAACCACATTTACCACACATCCAGAGTCCCATAATGTTCTGTTGTCCCGTGGTGTTCATTGCGGTGTCCTCCGAAAAGGGCATGTTATCGACGGGCTCTTCTGCTGGGGTAACTGCCTGAGCTAGCAGGGTTTGCTGTTGTGAAGCACCAAGCTGTGATGTTAGCTGGGCGGTGGTCTCCAACTGGAACACTAACTCCACTGCCTTCACCAGCGGCAGGTGGTCTGGCACCATTAACAGCCTTGGGTTGTTGGTGTATTCGGCTAGCTGCTCCTGCATCATCTCGTCTTCTAGCTGCTTGGACTAGTATGTATTCGCCAAGCAGCGGAGGTCGGTGACAAATTGCTGAGTCGTCTCTCCCACTCCCTGTTGGTGTTGGCAAAGCCTATTTCTCCTCACCAGCACACTCTCGAACGTCGCAAAGCGTCTGGCTAGCAGGGCGACACATTCGTCATATGTATCCACGGGTCCCAACGTTCTAAACACACACTGTACCTTGCTGCCCAGGCTATGAATCAACAGAGCACACAGTCGAAGCTTGCTAATAATAATAATAATGGATTAGCTTTATATGGCACTTTACATGTCAAGTGACATCTCAAAGTGCTTACAGTGAGTCCATTATTCATTCACTTTAGACAGACATTGACAGTGGTAAGCTACTACTGTAGCCACAGCTGCCCTGGGGCAGACTGACAGAAATGTGGCTGTCAGCCACGCCAACGACCGTCCTGATCACTACAGAACATTTATACACATTCATACTCAGTGTCATGGACACTGGAGGCAAGGCGGGTAAAGTGTCTTGCCCAGGGACACAATGGCAGGATGGCTGAGGAGAGCGGGATTCGAACCACCAACCCTCTGGTTATTGGATGACCCGCTCTACCTCCTGAGCCACTGCTGCCCACATTTCTCTCCTCCATTACATTTTTGCTGAGCATCAAGCTGGACAACAGAAAGTTCCATTTTTTTTACGGTCTTTGGCATGACCCGGCCAGGACTTGAACTCTGACCTCTCAGTTGAGGGGCAGATGCTCTGCCTCTAGACCACCACTCCGGTTGGTGCTATGGACCTAGTAGCTGACACGTACATCTTGAACGATTCAAACCAGCGAGGCCGTGGGATGAGTAGCTCACCATTCTTCAGGAAAATTTTCAATTCTTCTCCAGAAAACCAATTTTTCTCCTCGTCGCCAATGTTACAGTGGTGTGAAAAAGTACTTGCTCCCTTCCTGATTTTTTTTTTGTATGTCACTCTGACGAGTGACTGAGTCTGACGAACGGTTTGAGAGATATGTGAGGAACAGGCACACAGAGAGACAGACACACATACAGATAGAGATTCCTTGCATTTACAGTGGTGTGAAAAAGTGTTTGCCCCCTTCCTGATTTCTCAGATTTTTGTATGTTTGTCATACTGAAATGTTTCAGATCATCAAACAAATTTAAATATTAGACTTCTTGGATGAGTCATTGCTCCACTATTGGGGTAATTTTGGTCGGCCGGCCACTCCTGGGAAGGTTCGCCACTGTTCCATGTTTTCGCCATTTGTGGATAATGTCTCTCACTGTGGTTCGCTGGAGTCTCAAAGCTTTAGAAATGGCTTTATAACCTTTTCCAGACTGATAGATCTCAATTATTTTGTTTCTCATTTGTTCCTGAATTTCTTTGGATAGCAGCATGATGTTTAGCTTTTGAGGATCTTTTGGTCTACTTCACTTTGTCAGGCAGGTCCTATTTAAGTGATTTCTTGATTGAGAACAGGTGTGGCAGTAATCAGTCCTGGGTGTGGCTAGAGAAATTGATCTCAGCTTTCCAAAGATGTGATAAACCACAGTTGTATGTTTTGACAAGGGGGCAATCACTTTTTCATACAGGGCCATGTAGGTTTGGATTTTTTTTTTTTACCTTAATAATAAACACCTTCATTTAAAAACTGCATATTGTGTTTACTTGTGTTATCTTTGTCTAATTTTTAAATTTGTTTGATGATCTGAAACATTTAAGTGTGACAAACATACAAAAAAATGAGAAATCAGGAAGGGGGCAAACACTTTTTCACACCACTGTATGTCTGGGAATGAGACATCTCCACCCTTAGTCCCCTAATACACAGTTAGGCCCAGAAATATTTGGACAGTGACACAATCTTCATGATTTGGGCTCTGCATGCCACCACATAGGATTTGAAATGAAACAACTACAACGGAATTGAAGTGCAGACTTTAAGGTTTAATTCAAGGGGTTGAACAAAAATATATGATTAAACATGTATGAACTGTAGCTATTTTTATACAAACGCTCCTCATTTCAGGGGCTCAAAAGTAATTGGACAAATAAACATAACCCTAAGTAAAATGTTACTTTTCAATATTTTGTTGAGAATCCTTTGCAGGCAATGACTGCCTGAAGTCTGGAACCCATGGACATCACCAAACGCTGGGTTTCCTCCTTTGTGATGCTTTGCCAGGCCTTTACTGCAGCTGTCTTTAGTTGTTGCTTGTTTGTGGGTCTTTCTGCCTTAAGTTTTGTCTTGAGCAAGTGAAATGCATGCTCGATTGGGTTGAGATCTGGTGATTGACTCGGCCATTGCAGAATATTCCACTTCTTTGCTTTAAAAAACTCCTGGGTTGCTTTTGCAGTATGTTCTGGATCATTGTCCATCTGTACTGTGAAGCGCCGTCCAATCAACTTTGCTGCATTTGGCTGAATCTGAGCAGAAAGTATATCCCTATACACTTCAGAATTCATCTGGCTGCTTCTGTCTTTTGTCACATTGTGGAGTGTGTGTCGCTACTGTTGGAAGGTTCCGGAGGAAGAGGTGGGCAAACAGAAAGTGCTCGTCGTCCGTGACCCTTAACGCCAGCATCTTCTCCATCAGGTCTACGGCCGAACCATCTCCTAGCTCGGTCCGCGTCAGGAGCCTCTCCGCTCTCTCACAGTCCGAGAGCGTATAGCGCTGGATGAGCGCAGCCTTGAGCGCTTCATATCTGTTGCTGGCTGGTGGCTGATCGAGCAGGCTCGCTACCTGTTGAGCTGTGCGGGCGTCGAGCGCTGCGACCACATGGTAGAATCTGGTGTCAACTGCCGTTACTCCCCGGAGGGCGAACTGGGCCTCGGTGAGGTGGAACCAAGAGTGCGGGTTGTGCTGCCAGAAATCCGGTAGCTTGACTGCAACCGCACATGCGTGGCTGGAGGTTCCAGTCCGGGCTGTCTGTGGGATGGCTGCCGCCTCGCTGTAGCACTACTGACCGGGCCGGCTCCGGGGATCTTGCCTCGTGTTCCATAATACGTCTTGGGTCACCAGTGTGGAGTGTGTGAAATCACAGGCAGATTCATTTCAAATGATTTATTGCACACTCACATCTCACGAGCACTGAACAGAATGACTCTCTACATCAAGTTACACTTCACAAGATTCAAGGCACTTCCTAATAACAGCAGGACATCTACATCACACTTCATTCAACCCCCACTCCCACTGTTCTCCCATGTGTATTCATTGTCTCTGTCTAAGGTGTGAAATAACCTGTGGCCTGAGGCCCACAACATCATCAATAAACACAAGTGACCCAGTGCCATTGGAAGCCATGCATGCCCATGCCATCACACTGCCTCCACCATGTTTTACAGAAGATGTGGTGTGCTTTGGATCATGAGCTGTTCCAATTCTTCTCCAAACTCTCTTCTTCCCATCGTTCTGGTACAGGTTGATCTTAGTCTCATCTGTCCAAAGAATGCTGTTCCAGAACTGGGCTGGCTTCTTCAGGTGTTTTTTGGCAAAGTCAATTCTGGCCTTTCTATTTTTGAGGCTGATTAATGGTTTGCACCTTGTGGTGAATCCTTTGTATTTACTCTCATGAAGTCTTCTCTTTATGGTAGACTTAGATACTGATACATCTACTTCCTGGAGAGTGTTCTTCACTTGAGTGGATGTTGTGAAGGGGTTGTTCTTCACCATGAAAAGGATTCTGCGATCATCCACCACTGTTGTCTTCCGTGGACGTCCAGGCCTTTTTGAGTTCCCAAGCTTTTCTCAGAATGTACCAAACTGTTGATTTGGCCACTCCTAACATTTCTGCTATCTCTCTGATGGATTTCTTCTTTTTTTTCAGCCTCAGGATGGTCTGTTTCACCTCCATTGAGAGCTCCTTTGACTGCATGTTGTATGTTCACAGCAACAGCTTCCAAATGCAAACACCACACCTGGAATCAACTCCAGACCTTTTAACTGCTTAATTGATGCCAGGTTAACGAGGGAAAAGCCCATGCAGCCTTGTTATTTTTTTTTCCAGCCTTCTGAGTCAATTGTCCAATTACTTTTGGTCCCTTGAAAAAGAGGCGGCTACGTATTAAAGAGCTGTAATTCCTAAACCCTTGCTCCAATTTGGATGTGAATACTCTCAAATTACAGCTGACAGTCTGCACTTTAAGCCCATATTGATTATATAATTGTATCCTGAATATGTTTTCATAAACAGCTAAAATAACAAAACTTGTGTCACTGTCCAAATATTTCTGGGCCTAACTGTAGTCACGGCATGATGACGTCATGTCGTGCGTGTGTCCCCACGTCTGTGACGTGCATGGTGGTATACCAGTATGTCACAGGATGGATGGACGGATGGACGAATGGAGGGAGGGAGGTAGGGATGAACAGAGCCTTGGCAGAGGTATGCGCTCTCTGAGGGCCCTCTAGTTCCATTTTTGTTCATCAGTCATTAACTACATTTTCTGATCATTTCCAATTCATCCTTACCTTTGTAGAATACTAGTGCATTGCCCATAGAAAGCAAGTATTCTTGTCTACAACAGGTAGCCCAATTAGTCTTTACATAGCCAAATGTAGCCTGTCTTTGAAAGTGGAACACAAAGAGGTGTATATGTAGGCAATGTAGGCAAGACATGTTAGACTTTGACAAAAACAAACAGGACTGAAGGGCACTAAGATTTATTTGACTGTGTGAATAATATTAAATACAGAATAGACCTAATTATTGAAAACAAACTGGACAGCCAGCATCAGTGAGTGTTTAGGAACCCTTGTTTATTTGTTTGTCAGATAACTTGTTTGTCTGAACTTTTGTGATTTATAGTCATAATAGTGCTGTATCTTGCACTTTGAGGAATGGGAGTTGCTCATTTACCAATGGTTATAATTATTTTAGCTTTTATCACTTTGTTCAGTGATGAAGTTAACTGTAATATTGAATTTCTTCTGTGTATCATCAATAAACTCATGCAATATGACAGATCACTTTTACAAATATTTGAGACCCATTCTACTTTATTCTTTTATATTTTAGCAATGTTTGGTTTTTAAAAGCTTTATACACCCAAATCAATTGAATTAATGACAAAATACCCATACATTACTGCAGCAGAAGGACCTCTTTGGTTGCAGCCGGTCCACCAGTGTTGCGCATTTGTCAGTAAATATTTAAATAAAAATGATTTCATTTGTTATTTGGGCGTTTTTGTGTCCAGTTTTGTCCCGTTCATTGTTAACTCAAACTGTGTATATGTGATCACATATAATATACAGTTGATCTTTCCATTCCGCTCCACAATTATGGTGGTATTATTATTAACTTTTAATTTTTAGGTAGCCACACAAGCATACCAGTAGGAGCGCCAGTGTCATATTCAGGTGAGCACGCGTCCCCTCCTTCCTGCTAAGTTTCCCCAGCTCCGCAGGCAATCATCTCACCTGCGTAAGTGGACGCACCTGCTGCCTCATCCTCACCAGCGCTTATTAGGACCATCAAGTGGAAGCCTCAGCGCTGGCTTGTTGGGTTGCTGCCATCTGTGCATTGTGTCTCTGGGGATTGTTGTGCGCTCACCTGCTCCATCACCCTCACCCCGCCTCAGCTTCCTATCTCCACCCAGTCGGACATCTCCCAGTTCTCATTCCTCGACCAGCTTCATCCTGCTGGTTCATCTATTCCTACTGGATTGTCTGTCGGGTTCTTTGTTCGATACACGTAAGTGGCTAATTTGTCTTTCCACTTCCCTGCCTCCCTTCTCTTGTTAATTACTCTCGTCTCTCCCCACAGGCCGAGTCGTCCCCTGGCGAGTGACGTTTTTCTCTATCAGTGCTCCTCTGCTTTTAGAAATTAATAAACTATTTAAACATTGCTTCTCGGTGTCGTGGGTGTTTTCTCTGGTGACGCACCCTGCACGTGAGCTGTTCATTCTGTCAATATGACCGAACGAGCCAGCCACAATGTGAGCTCAGTGTGGGCTGCATCAGCGGAACACTCCACTCTCCACCACCTCGATGCCACAGAGAGGCAGGTGGCCGTGCTCACGCAGCAGCTAGAAACAATTACGCAGCAGCTGAGCACCGTTGCCAAACATTTGACCCACATATCTCGCCCGAGCCCTCCCACGCTACCTGCTGCTCCTATTTCTTCCACCATACGCCAAACTACTTCTGCTCCCTCCCCTGCCCCGTACGCGAAGGGAGGTGGGGAAATGCAAGGATTTTCTTTGCCATGTTCAGCTTTATTTGGGCCAGGTGAGTGGGGAGTACCAGGATGACAGCTCCAAAATTCATTTTTTGACACTCCTGCTGCGTGACTGGGCTCTAAGTTGGGCCCGGTCTATTCTCAACAGCCCGGAGGGCCAGCATTACTCATTCGATCGATTTGTCACTGAATTCACTCATACCTTTGACTGTACGGAGAGTGAGGGTAACATAATGAGCCGCCTTTTGTCTCTCCGCCAAGGTAGCCAGTCGGTAGCTGACTACTCGGTGAAGTTTTGGGTCGAAGCGGCGGACTCTGGATGAAATGATGTTTCGCTACGAAACACATTCCTCCAGGGTTTAAATTTCAACCTCCGGGACAACCTGGCGGTTCATGCTGTTCCCTTCTCCCTGGATGGCCTAATTGATCAGGCTGTCGGCTTGGATAACCGGTACCGCGAGCACGTGAAGGAGCGCAAATCCTCCTCTCGTCTGCCCTTCGTGCTTGTAGCCCCCCAGGCTACTGACACAGGTGGAACCGACTTCTCCTCTGAACCAATGGTGCTCGGACGGTCTCAGTTGACTCAGGAAGAGCACCAGTGGCGGAGGAAGGCTGGTGCGTGCTTGTATTGTGGCTCTTTAAAACATAAATTGGAAGACTGCCACCTGAAGCCAAAAAAACATGACCTGTCAGTAGCCATAGGGGGTCTGACGGGCGGGACTCATTCTCATCCCCCAAATAATTTCTCTATTTTGGCCCTCATCCAATTGCCGGGGGTCGAGAGGAGGATTATGGCCTTGATTGATTCAGGGGCGGGGCAGAATTTCATCGCCTCCCAGCTCGTACGGGAGGTGGGCATTCCCACTACCAAACTGTCCACGTTATTAAACGTCACTACTCTATCAGGCCAGAGTGTGGCGTCAGTCTCGGAAAGCACGGTGCCTATTTCCGTCCTTCTTTCCGGGAATCACTGGGAGGAATTATCGTTCCTAATTTTTTCAAATTCATCCTCCCAGGTGATTTTGGAGTACCCTTGGCTCCGGAGGCATAATCCCATTATAAATTGGGCACAAAACTCCATTTCCTCCTGGAGTCCTTTTTGTTTGGCTTCCTGTTTAAGTTCGGCCGAGTGTTCACCATCTCTATCCATTTCCTCCCCTCCGGTTGAGCCACCAGACCTCACCCTCGTACCCGAGGTCTATCATGACGTTGGGGAGGTCTTAAGTAAGTCAAAAGCGCTTTCTCTTCCACCTCACCACTCATACGACTGTGCTATAGACCTCCTCCTGGGTGCGCGGCTGCCGTCCAGTCGACTTTATAACATCTCTGGTCCAGAGAGGGAGGCAATGGAGAGATATATTAAAAACTCACTGAATGCTGGACTCATTCGGCTTTCCTTGGCTCCTCTTGGGGCAGGGTTCTTTTTTGTTGGTAAGAAGGACAGATCTCTGCGCCCATGTATCAATTCCCGGAAGTTGAATGCAATTACCACAAAAGATAAATATCCTCTGCCCCTGATAAACTCCGCGTTCGAGCTCCTTCAGCGTGCGCGGGTGTTCACCAAGCTTGATTTATGCAATGCGTATCATTTAATCCGTATCCATGAGGGGGACGAATGGAAGATGGCATTTGAAACACACATGGGGCAGTTTGAGTATCTGGTTATGCCCTTTGGGCTGACCAACACCCCCGCCGTCTTTCAACAGCTCATTAATGACATCCTCCACAATTTGGTGAACCAATTCGTCTTTGTATACTCAGACGATATTCTTATTTTTTCTCGCATGCCAGAGGAACACAAGGTCCATGTCAGGGCCGTGTTACAATGGCTTCTGGACTACCAACTTTTTGTGAAGGCTGAAAAGTGTGAGTTTTTCACCAGCTCCACTTCCTTCCTAGGATTTATTGTGGTGGAGGGGGAGCTGAGAGCTGACCCGGCTAAGGTGAAGGCTGTGCTGGATTGGCCTACACCCCACTCCCGCAAGGAGCTCCAGCGCTTCTTGGGGTTTGCAAATTTCTATCACAGGTTCATCAGGAACTACAGTGGGGTAGCACAGCTTCTTACACAGCTGACCTCAGTTAAAGTGACATTTCTCTGGTCCGAGGCAGCCGAGCAGGCTTTTTCCAAATTAAAAAGCCTGTTCTCCAATAAATGGCCCAGGTCGACTCTCAGCTCCAGTTTACCCTGGAGGTGGACGTTTCTGATTCGGGGGTGGGCACTGTCCTCTCACAGCACTCAACCGGTGACCAGATGCTCCAACCAGAAGGTTTGACCAGATGCTCCAACCAGAAGCTCCAACCAGAAGTTCCAACCAGAAGCTCCACCCATGCGCGTTTTTCTCTTGGCAGCTCACCCCAGCTGAGAGAAATTACGACGTTGGGGATCGAGAGCTCCTGGCCATTAAGTTGGCTTTAGAGGAGTGGAGGCACTGGTTAGAGGGAGCAGTCCATCCCATAGTCGTGTGGACCGACCACAAGAATTTAGAGTACCTCCGGTCGGCCCGCTGGGCCTTATTTTTTTCTCAGATTCAGTCTCACTATCACTTACAAGCCTGGCTCATGAAACATCAAACCGGACGCTCTCTCTCGAGAGTTTTGTTCCAACCATTCAGCCCCCCCCGTCCCTCTCCCAGCCAACTGTTGTGCCTTCATGCATCCTAGGAGCTCTTACCTGGGAAATCGAGCAGAGGGTCCGACAGGCCCAGTCCCTGGAACCCAAACCAGCGGGGTGCCCTAGAGACTGCCTGTTTGTTCCTGCCGCCCTCCACAGTGATGTCATCCAGTGGGGCCACTCCAGCCACTTTGCCTGTCATCCCGGGGTGATTCGGACGATAGACCTGGTCCAATGAGTGTTCTGGTGGCCCACCCTGTGGAGGGACATTCAAGACTACGTGAAGGCGTGTCAGACCTGCGCCCGTAACAAGTCCAACTCCTCACCCCCTGCCGGCCTACTTCATCCCCTACCCATCCCCAGTTGACCGTGGTCCCATATCTCCTTGGACTTTGTCACAGGATTCCCCCCCCCCCCCCCCATTGGCAAGACGGTCATCCTCACTATTGCTGACCAATTCTCCAAAGCTATTCATCTGGTTCCCCTCCCCAAATTACCCTCTGCCTCCGAAACTGCTGATCTCATCACCACTCATATCATCTGCCTTCATGGTATTCCTATGGACACTGTGTCTGACTGGGGCCCTCAATTCATGTTGCAAGTCTGGAAATCCTTCTGCCGATCGCTAGGAACCACAGTCAGTCTCACGTCTGGTTACCATCCTCAGAGCAACGGGCAGGCTGAGCGTACCAACCAGTCCCTGGAGGCCGTCCTCAGGTGTGTAGTAGCTGAAAATCTGTCCTATTGGAGCACGCATCTGACCTTGGTGGAATATGCCCACAATTCCGCTGTTTCCGCCACCACAGGGCTCACACCTTTCAAGGCCTCTATAGGGTACACTCCCCCCTTGTTGCCCATGGTGGAGAGAGAAGTCGCGGTGCCATCCGTGGGGGCCCATGCACGCCACTGCCACCAGCTCTGAAGGGCCACCCGAGCCGCCCTCCTCCACTCTACGAAGCGCAACCGCAAGTATGCAGACCAGAACCGGACCTCAGCTCCCGAGTACAAGGTCGGGCAGCAAGTGTGGCTATCGGCGGACCAGATACCCTTGAAAGCTGAATCTAGGAAATTATCACCTCGCTTCTTGGGTCCGTTCCCCATCATCAGGATCATCAATGACGCCACGGTCCACCTACAGCTCCCACGGACCCTCCGTGTCCACCCGACTTTCCAAGTGTCCCAGATCAAACCCCTCTCTGCCAGTCTTCTATGTCCTCCCCCGAAGCCGCCTCCCCCACCTTGGATCATCGACGGCCAGACCATCTATACCATCTGGACGATTCTGGACGTTAGCCACCGAGGCCGAGGCTTACAGTATCTAGTCCACTGGGAGGGTTATGGCCCTGAAGAAAGGGTGTGGATCCCCAAATCCTATTTCCATGACAAAGGGATGGTCCGGGCCTTTCACAAAGCCCATCCAGAGAAGCCCAGTGGACCACCAGGAGGCGTTCCTTGGGGGGGGGGCACTGTCAAATTCAAGTGAGCGCACGCCCCCTCCTTCCTGCTAAGTTTCCCCAGCTCTGCAGGCAATCATTTCACCTGGGTGAGTGGACGCACCTGCCGCCTCATCCTCGCCAGCACTTATTAGGACCATCAAGTGGAAGCCTCAGCGCTGGCTTGTTGGGTTGCTGCCATCCGTGCGGTGTGTCTCTGGGGATTGTTGTGCGCTTACCTGCTCCATTATCCTCACCCTGCCTCAGCTTCCTATCTCCACCCAGTCAGATATCTCCCAGTTCTCATTCCTCGACCAGCTTCATCCTGCTGGTTCGTCTATTCCTACTGGATTCTCTGTCGGGTTCTCTGCTTGGTACACGTAAATGGTTAATTTGTCTTTCCACTCCCCTGCCTCCCTTCCCTTGCTAATTACTCTTGTCTCTCCCCACAGGCCGAGTCTTCCCCTGGGGAGTGACATTTTACTCTATCAGTGCTCCTCTGCTTTTTGAAATTAATAAACTGTTTAAACGTTGCTTCTCGGTGTCATGAGTGTTTTCTCTGGTGTTGCACCCTGCACATGAGCTGTCCATTCTATCAATATGACAGCCAGTGGGGAACTGCGGTTCAGCAAAGGACAGTGGTAGCACATGGGTGGAGCAGCACTCAGGACTCCTGTCTACAGCTGACTGGGCTGTGTGGACTTGCCTCCACATGAAAGGCCGTGGTCGATTGGTCCGGCTGCTGCTTCTCCCAGTGTGTTCTGTGTTGGATACACCGGCGTTCTTTGCCAGACCCCAAGTCCTTGCCGGTGCTTCTCCTGGTGTACTTGCGCAGGTCGTGTTCTCCACATATGCCAAGTATCCTTTAGACCCTGCGCAATCACGGCAACATTATATTACAATTTTTTAAGGATTAAATCTTCAGTATTATCTTTCTTGGGTCCATTTTCCACTTTTCACTTCCTTGTTTTGTTCACGGAGCGCTGTGGTGACTGGTCGTGATACCGGGACTATCACCTTTGGCTATACTTTTGGGATCCAAAGGTCAAGGTCACAGGGTCATGAAAGGTTAAAATTCAAATCAGTTTTGACTAGAAAGAGGTCTGGGACACCTCTTGAATGTCCAGTGACTGTGACCTTGCAATTGCCCATGAAGATCAGTAAGGTCTGAAAATAAGTCATGGCGTCCCATCAGAAATGAAGCGGAAAGTCTGCCAGGGATTTTCCACCAGAGATAGTGCTGTAAGGTGTGGGTCTGCATCTCTGTTGAGTGTAATTCTAGATACTGTCTGCTGTTTATTTATATATGACTTAGATTATGTTAAGGGTATATAATTATGCTAGTTTGAATTTTTTTTTTTCTCTCAAACCAACACTTTATTTCTTGCCTTCAGTATTATGGCATAGCAAAGTGAAAACAATCAGTCCCAGTCAGTTCAAAGCTAACTGTTGTTAGTGTTACCACAGCATTATTGGACTGGATTGGAGATTTTAACTTTAAAACCGCTGTTACATGTCGTATTGCTAAACATACTGTGGTATTTCTTTCATGTTTTTATTCTGGCTTGAAAAGAAGGTCTATTCAAAGACAAACATTTCATTCTTACCATTATGCATCTCTCAAAAGGCAGAGGGGAGACAGAGTTCTCCCCACAGACTGGCAAACCAAACAAAAAAGTGAGCAAAACAGCCCTGGACAACAGACAGTTTTATCAATAAAGATGTTCTTCCTATGAAAATAATCACAGCGGCCAAACAAAACAAAACACAGAGTTGTTGTCAGAGTTTTGCCAGCAGACGTTCTTCAAGGAAACTGTGCCGTGTGGGGGACCGACGATGACGCCGTTTCCCCTTTAAAGTCTTTCTCCACCTGTGTCAATGCACATTCCGGCAGTATCACCTGCTCATCTGTGTACCCCACAGGGAGACTCCAGGGAACCTGGGGGTCCTGGGCTGATAATAAGCGATGATGTGCCTGCCAGCTCTCCTCGGCTCCAGTGTGTTATCGCTGTGGGTTGTAAACAGAGAAGGGGAGAAGTAAGGGGGGAAAACATTGGAAAACAGGGAGATTTAAGGAAACAGCACTTCCTTTAACATCATGTGTGATGTCCAAATAAGTGTTGAAATCAATCTTTCATGAATAAACCATGAAAACATTTATTGGAGGGAAAAAACACAAAGGGGACAGTTTTTGTGCTTTTGCTTGTCCTGTCATTTGAATACTTTGTTTCTCTTCATTCCATCTTAATTTGCGTTTACTTTTTAAACAAAATTTTTTATATGATTTAAAAACTGACATAAGAGATAGAAGTAGCATATGTCCAAAATTCACTGGACAGGAATGGAGGGGATTTTTAAACTTTACAATTTATTAATAGGACATGGAAAAGAAAGCATGAGAGAGAGTCTGTGTGTGTGTGTGTGTGTGTGTGTGTGTACGTGCGCAAAGCAGACAACAGGTGTTACACATAACACAGGAGACGAGGAAAAACATGATGGGGTTTAAGCTCACAAACAGAAAAATAGGTTTGCCTGTATGATTCTGTGATTATGTATGCTGCACGTTTCATGGATAGTACTGAGAGGAAGCACGTGTGTGCATATGTCCGTGTCGCAGTGTGTGCAGCTATGTGCACTATAAACAGAAAAACACTGTGAGGGAACTGATGAAGTAAGTGTAAGCTTTCAGCTCTGAAGGGTCATTAGGCAATGGTTTGTGTCAGTGAGTGTATGTCTGCTGAACTAGGTGAAAATACAGTCATTCTTGGCAATCATTGGGATGTATAAAAAAGGAATCCTGCACATCTTTTGAGAAATGGTTGTAAACATTATCAGTATAACATCATCGTTAGTCACTTATGGAATAGACTCTCACTGGCTAACAAGACAGACATGTTCTATCATGTCTCTCACTGCCTGTAAGGAGTTCACATGATTCCAACATGTTTAGCTCAAGCAAGTGATGGAATAAACTCCTCATGTCTCTGCTGTATTCTTGTCAAAATTGTGTTGTAAGGAGTTGCATTTAATAATTTGATTACACTCTTTGGGCTCTATTTTGACAGTCATCAGCGGACTTTTGTGTCACACTTCCTGCCGTACGCCAGTGCTTTTGTTGTTAGTGTCTGTTTTTTATGCTTTGTGTCACACCATCTAATTACCAATAGACAGTGTATCCACTTTGCGCTACAAGGTGGATACTCATTTCAAAGAGGTGTGGCGGCGCCCACTCTCATGTGCACCAGTATTATGGTGCATGTTATGACAATGTGCTTTTGATCAGGAAAAAAGGACAAGCACATTGTTTAATGCCATTTCAGTAGCGAGTTTTGAAATTGCATAGCTGCGGAGCTAATGAGGAAATGGCATGTGCTGGGGTTTTCTGTTATTTTAATGGAGAGAGTTGTAACAGTTATAATATAATCGCCCATCATTTTTTTATTTATATGATACACTAAATATTTTTTAATTTTATCTTCACTCTCATTTTAATTGTGGACTTACCGTTTAGGGGTGGGAATCGTGAGGGACCTCACAATCCAATTCAGATCATGAGACCTGGGTCACGATCCAACACTATCATGATCTATCACGATCCCATCAGTATTACGATCCATCACGATACCATACATCCCCCCTCCCATGTCAACATCAAATTTTGTCCCGAAAGTGCAACTGTCAATATCTGTTTCATGTAAAGTTTTAACTCTTTTCATCTCACCGTGGCCACTTTTGTTGTGGTGGCTGGTGGCTCTCAGTCCTGCAGCTGATGCGGTCCTTTCTGCTGCTGACATTCTCTGGGCTTCATTTTCTGTGGAGACATGTCTCTGCACACAGGTTGATGGTGGAAAGTCTCCAGAGGTTTGCTGGTCAGTGCCATTCGGAGAAAAAGCAAGCCGGTGTGTTTTTAGCTTAGCCGTTGCTAACACCACTCTAAGATGTGTGCTGGCCATGGTGTTGGCCAGCATGTTCGAGCGTTTTTTTTTTCATGCAGCACTTCTTGCAGGTTGTGTGGCATATCAAGGTCTTCCATTCCATCTTTGTTATAAAATCCAGAAAAGGCCTGATGTTTCAGCTAACTTTTTTGATGTATTCAACTGTTTTCTAGCTTTCAAAGGTGGCTGCAAATCTATGACTTCACTTGACTGGGTGCTTGCGTCACACCATCTAGTGGACTGAAAATGCAATTGGTTGATCAATACCCAAGAGTATGCAACGTTACATGAATATATATAAATAATAAAAGATTGATCCATACATTTAGGGATTGGTGGATTGTCGTTAGTGTCAAGTATCGCGATCCATCACTGAATTGATCTTTTATCCCACCCCTATTACCGTTGGAGTCTATAGATTAGGCATTCTTTAAACGAGGCAGCACAAGCTGTGGCAGGTGGCTGTGGCGCAGGTGTAGTGTAGCCGACTACTGATCGAAGGGTCAGGGGTTTGATTCCTGCTCTGTCTGCAGTCTGTATGTCAAAGTGTCCTTGACCAAAACACTGAACCGCCAATTGTTCCTGGTGGGTCAGGCCAGCGCCTGTGTATGGCAGCTTAGCGCCCATCAGTGTGTGCGAATGGGTGGATAGCAGGATCTGTAAAGCACTTTGGTCATCTAGCAATGAGAAAAACTGCTATATAAATGAATGCCATAAATGTGTAATTTTTTTAGGGAAATGAATGAACAAGGTTTTACTTTTCACTGTAAATCCCCAGAGTGACAGGAGATGCATCCACATCTGCCTGCAGTCCCGTGTCCCCGGTTTTCCAGCTGAGAAGAGGCTGCCCACAACGTGCTCCTACGGTTGGAGTTTTCGAGCTGCAAGCATCCCGACTGCCACCCAGCAGGGGCTGCTGAGAGTGGGCTCGCTTTGTGGCGGGGGTCAATGGCGAACAGGATGCCACGCCAGATCTCCTCCTTTTCTCCCACTCAGGAGGGACTGGGATAGAGAGGCACAAACCTCGGCAGACCACCGCATGAGACACAAGACCCTCGGTTGGTGAAAGCAACAGGAGAGGGAGCATTCCATTTCCCCACAGGCCGGGAGCGACTTCTGTGTCACTGTGAAAATGATCCTTCCTTTTTATGAAAGTTGCTGAAAATTTATACAGGCATCATCCTGTTTTCCTGAAGTTTGAAACCCATTCATGTCTGTGTCTTGCATTCGTGTGCACTACAATAAAACCATTCAGCTGATTTTTCAGCCCAGCATTATATCTTCCCCGTTTGTTCTCTCTAGATGCTAGTGCAGTTCTACACGGCCATCATCGAGTCCATCCTCACCTCCTCCTTAACTGTGTGGTATGCAGGAGCCACTGCCAGGGACAGACTAAGGCTGCAGCGCGTCGTGCGCACTGCTGAGAAGGTGATCGGCTGCAAGCTCCCATCTCTCCAGGACCCGGAGGCGTGCTGGCCGGATCATAGCCGATCCTTCACACCCTGGTCACGTACTGTTTGCCCCCCTCCCCTCAGGTAGAAGACTTCGGTCCATTCGGACTAAAACCTCCCGGCACATGAACAGCTTTTTCCCCTCTGCCATCAGACTGCTGAACATTAAGTGACTTATTGACTCTCGTGCACTATGTACAGCAGCTCAACCAGACTCATGTCATTCATCACTGTTTTTTCTGTTGCATTATCAACTGCACTGTGGTACCCCATATTATCTGCTACTTGCTAATTTTTTTAAAACTACCTTGACTAGTACTACTCATTATTACTATTATTATTATTATTATTATTATTACTTATTTTTCTACACTTATTGCACGTTTTTAGTCCTTTAGTTTTTTAGTTTATCTCTTTATCTCATCATGTTTTTTAATGTTGCAGCATGGCACCGAGACAAATTCCTAGTTTGTGTACTACATGAACAATGGCAATAAATCTGATTCTGATTCTGATCCTAAAATAACTAAATGGGCATCAGCTGTGATTGATGTCTTCCTTATTACCAAGCAGAATTATTATTGCGTGCACTTTCACTCACCTGTACGGGCTTTGGCTAGTGCAAAACCTGTCTTAAACAAGCCGTCATGATCAGAGTTCACTTTAGATAATGTGCCTCTGTGCATTAAAGGGACGGGCAGGAGTGCCTTGGATTGGATTATCCAAAACAATGCTCTGCACTGTGTGTCTGTGTGTGTGTATATATATATTTTATAGTAATATGTACATATGTATATTAGCTGCTCTTGCTTGCTTGCTTTTTTTCTTGCCTTCTGATTGTTGCTCTGAGTGTTGCTATCCCTGTGCTGTTGCAATCCTGGAATTTCCCCGTTGTGGGACTAATAAAGGCTTATCTTACCTTAAAACACACCTCTGAATAATTAGACCAACCTTTTTGCACCATGTGCCCGTTGGAAAATTTGTTTATGCGCAACTGTGATATGGAAATGAACTTGGTAATACCCATAAATGGGTTCTGCATCAGTGACAACTGATGATGTACCTCGTCTTTGTAATATGGCCCATTATCTTTGTCTAATATTGAAATTTCTTTGATGATCTGAAAGTCAGACAAATGAAATTAGTAAGGGGCAAATACTTTCTCACAGCATTGTAACTCTCTCTGTCTATCAGTCATAGTCATTACATGTAACGTTCCTACTCTCACCCCCACACTCCTACCTTGTTTGTTCTCATGTGGCTGGACTGAGCTGGCTGAACCCCAGCACAATTTACTCAGAGTTTCACTTCAACAAAAGTTCAAAAAAAGCATTCTGACTCAGACAGCAGTGCAAGTGACAGCCCTGGCTTACATTTACAACAACTCCTCATCTTACAGTGGTTCACAGCATACACACTTAAGATGAATAGCGCACAAGTTGCAACAGTGCCCTCCGTAACAACAACCAAGACAGCGGTGATAAATTACGTCTTGCTGAGCAGGTGGAGAGGTCACACTGCCTAAAGCACCATCGGGGATCATCAATGCTGGAGTAATATGCAAATACTACAAGTGTTAAATCACTCATGACAACATGAAGATTTATGTCAAGATAAAAAACAAAAGCCTGATAGTGCATTAGAGGAAAGATTTTAAAAGTTGACTGGAACAACCTAAAGCAAATATGCTGCTTCTTTTTTTGCTTTTTAAGAACAAACTTTATGACTGCTTTTAACAGCTACCAGACTGTCTGACACTTGTTATCAATAGATTACAAAAAGATCTGCATTCCTTACATTTTCTGTGCAGAGTGACCTTTGGGGCCCTAATTTGCACGAGAGAACCTGCACAGCTTCATCTGATAGTGTTGTATAAATGTGTATGATTGGTGGAGAATTCATTGCTGGCAGCAAATTCTTTTTTAACCAGCCTTGACATATGAATAAATACTTTAGTTGCAGAAGCTATTTCCCTCTCCTGGCTATGGCAGAGTATCAAAGATGTGTTTTTTTCTGTATTTTGGGGAATTGTTTAAGGTGGGATTGCAAATAAAAGTCCTGACCTCAGGGCGTGGAATTCCAGGGCCAGCATTCGAGGAACATGTCCAGCCCTAAAATCAAGCAAGCTCAAACTTCCCCTCTGGGCAACTTCAGCCTTATACAAGACATCTCCATCACACACAATATGCTACCCTACCCCCTTCCCTTTTGTTGTTGTTGTTTTCTCCTCTCCCTTCTCACAATGGAAAGGCATCTCCACTATGTAAGAGGCCACACAGAGATCCACTTAGTAGAGAGATTACAGAATGGATCTAGTGAAAAGAATGAATGCACTAGTACTTTTTAAGATGCATTTGTTATTAAAGCCACTGTTAGCTGGCTTCAAACAGCAGCAACCTCTCTGGTTGGGGTCCAGCCGTCTGAGGCCCCAGTGTCATAGCGAGTGGCTGACAATACAATGCTCCTTTGAGATTGAGCCTTGTCTCCTCCCCAATTTGTTCTCTATGATTAGTCAGCAATCTGCTATCATACAGGGCCCTGGCCTACTTCTGCACAGGAATTTGACCCATGACATCAGTCTGCAGCAAAGAGGCCAAAGTCTGCCCAGCATGGGCCTCGTAGTGTCCAGGTGGAACAGTTTGAAGAATTTTTTTTGCTGTTTTTAACCTTCTATGTAAATGATTATCCTTCATTTTCTTTGTCCCATGTGCCATACTACACACAGATTAAAATAATTCTCCCAAAATTTTATTATAAAGCTCAGTCAGGGAGTGCACGAAAAGGTGATGTGATGCAGTACGATAGAAAACAACTTCAACAATTAAGAGAGCCACTATTGTGAATAACACAGCATGTCAAATCTGGACTTTTAGACTAATATACCATCTGTTGCACAGAATTAAAACTGTAGACTTTGTTCTTATTTTCCGACATTGTACAAGGTCACACACACACACACACACACACACATGAAGCAGATACTGATGTATAGGGGTCAGACAGAAGGAAAACAGAAAACGTGAGAACAGAAATGGGAGAGAAAGACTGATTAATCCTTCCCTTGGTGCCCTCAAGATGCTTGATTCAGCGGCTGGTTTGAAGTTTCTTTCTTTCCTTCTTTCTCTCTTATCAATAGTACCTTTGCATCAATTACCCAACAAAAACAGCCTTCAGAGGAAAGGGGATGGGGGATTCCAGAGAAAAGGGGTGGGGCGGGTTCTCTCAGGGAGTGTGGGAGACAATCTCCTTGTAGCACATTCCAGGCTTTTGTCATCCCTGGGAATTTGTTTCCTGTCAGTGTCTTAAGCCAATAGATAATATGTCATCAGAGATTAGAGAAGCACCCCCCTTCCCTCCCATGATGAGGGAAGAAAGAATACATGAGGAAATATCTTTTAAGTGAGATGTCTCCATTAATGATAAATGCATGCTGCTGAATGTCCATGGCAGTAATCATTAAAACAGATTAGGGAGACTGACTTGATGAGTTATAATATAAAGCATGGGAGCATGGAGGAGACAAGAGGGAAAGCCAAATAGTCCTCAAGGGATACTGTGTAGAATAATTATCAAAAGTGCTGATAAAGTCTTCAGGTTGCCAGTTGTTTTTTTTTTTTTTTTTTTTTTTTTTTACTCATGGTGACATAGAAAATACAAACAGATTTCATTTTAATAAAGTACTTTTTTGATATCCCGTAATTTCATCAGTATTTGGCCTAATTTATGAGGTGCTCTACATATGAGCCCATTTGCTTTTACAGTGTTGTTACTTGGGGCCAGTAAACCTCTTTATGCACATGCCACAATCATTCTCTGTGAGTTACATCGTGCCAGAGCGCAAACGTGGAAACAACTCTCATTTGCTGGAGTCACCCCCCCCCCCCCCACCCACCCATCAGTTCTTTTCTAGATTTCCTACATTAAACAAATAAAATGGACTTTCTCTAAATCCAAACAATTTTTTTCAAGGTACAGTCCTCTGTGCGACCTGCATCCAAATCTTTCCCTTTTATGTCCTGTCTCTCTTTCATCCTTCTCCATCTCCGAGAGTGACTTGGAAGGAAGTGACTGAGGGTCAGTGGTATGTCTTGCAGAGTAAACAGTGGCTAGCTGAGGCCTGGACCAAGCTTATCAGGTCTGTGCAATTGACCCTCCACTCCCTCTTTGTTTAGACGTCCTGACAGGCGGGTCACCACTCCACATCCTTCACCGCCTCTGTCCCATTATTCCTACAATTTCATGTTGTAAAAGTGAAAGGCCATGTTTTACTTCTTCACTTGAAGGGCAAACAAGCAGCCGGGGGTGCTTTTGTGGAAACCGAACACTTCAATAAAGAGACTCGGGCTGCCACCTGAGACACTGCGGGTCAAGATGCTCAGACAGGCATCTCTGATATGTGGTGCATTCAATTAAAACAGTAGGAAAAGGTAAAGGCTTGTTGTGGGCCACTGACAAATATTTACAGCTCCCTTGGACAACAGGAGGAATGCAGGGGAACGTCTCTATCTGAGGTCATTTACCCCCACCTTGGTCTTTTCCCTCTGTGTGTCTGTGTGAGTGTGTGTGTGTTCCTCAGCTGCTCCCTTAGTCTGTCTGAGACCGCTGTGGCCTGTCAGCCTGTCAGATTAAAGCTTCAGTTCTCCAGTCTTCCTTAAATGCCACACGCTTTGTTTTCATTGAGGAGGGGTGCAGAATGCTTGTGATCTCTTGTCGGCCTCCTTCCCATCCATCTTTGCCAGAAGCTGAGGGGGCAACGAAGCTAAAAGGGGGTTCAGGCAGGGGCAAGGGGCACGGTTACACAAGGGGAAGAACTGGGTCAGAGGTTAAGCTAGGTTACCCCCAGCCTTTGCACTAGGGCAGCGAGGACCTGAGGAGAAGCCTTCCAGACGTATACATGTATTCACACACACACACACACACACACACACGCACACTTCTGTGCCCGCAAGTAATAAAGTCTTCCGCTGACATTTCGCTCATGTCTGCAACACTGCTGTTATTCATGCAGTGTGTGGCTTGTTATTGAGTGCAGATGTGGGGCCGTAATGAGCAGTGGCTTTGGCAATGACGACTCAGTGATGAACGAAGAAGAGAGAGAGATGACTTGGGGAGTGAAATAGTTGAGCTGAATAACATGAGACAGTTGTTTAAAGACTTGGGGAGATGACAAGTTTCTGATTTATTTGCAGGTGCAGAGTCTGTGAATCTGCAGTGGAGCTCTTATAATTCATATGTTTATCTTCAACGACTTAATCCTTTTTGGGTTGCAGGGTGGGGGTGGGGGGCCTGGAGCCTATCCTAGCGTCTTTGGCCGAGAGGTAGGGTACACTATGGACAGACTGCTAGTCCATCGCAGGACCAACACAGAGAGACAGACAACCACTGACTCTCACATTTATACTTAAGGACAATTTATCAACAGTTGATGCCAACGGCTGGGCAGGACGGTGGCACAGTGGTTAGCACTGTGGCAGCACAGCAACTCATAGGATCAATTGGCCATAGGATCTCGGGTTTGAACTCACCCCCTGACCAACGGTGATCCTTCTGTGTGGAGTTTGCATGTTCACCCTGTGCGTGGGTTTACTCTGGGATTTCGCCGGTTTCCTACCACAGGGGCCAAAAACATGAAGGTTAGGTTCACTGGCATCAACTGGGGAGGTATGAACGTGAGTTGTCCCTTGCCCCTTCCCCCCAGGCCATAGCTGTAAATAAGAATATGCTCTTAATCTGTCCTGCCTGGTTAAAAAAAAGGTTAAAAAATTAACCTAACCTGATAAATTATATTTGCTGGTCCTTTTTTTGTGGCCCAAGGGTTGAAGAATAAAATAAAAGGCTATCTAACAACAGATGTGGTAGGTCTGGAAGAGTGGAAAAAAACATGCATACATAGTACATACATACATACATACATACATACATACATACATACATACATACATACTCATATATAAACATACAGTATATTTCCCTGCATGTCCGTAGCCAACAGTGGTTTAACTGAACATCAGTATTACAGATCTTTTAGGTCTTACCCAATCTATTCCTATAAGAATATTTTGGGGAAAAATTGCATTTATTTTTAAAGCCATACTCAAAAGTTAAACTAAATCAGTAAAAACATTAAATCTTCATAACGCCCTGTTTTTTCCTTTTGCAAGATACCCACTGCCCCCACCTGCACATTTATATTTTTTAACAGCTTCTCTTTTTAACAGGGAGATCAGCAAACCTTTGTTCTTCCAGAACCGATTGAGAAACTTCTGAGTGACAATCTAATGTATTTTCACTTCCCTAATAAACTGTGTGCCCTACTGGTGCAATTTCAGGGGCTAAAGATAGCATGCATCATCCCATGTTTCTTCATGTGAGAGAGAGAAATTCAGCAGCCACAAATCAAACACAGTTGCACTTGCTGCTTTAGTCTTTTTTTTTTAACCCACACAGTCTAATGTAGCTTGAGAAAACTGTCCTTTTGTCTAAATTAGAATGTTACATGTGGAAAGTCAGAATGAATGAATGAATGATGGGGCACAAACTTTGGCCCTATGCTGTACGTGTCAAAGGCAGGTGTAGCATTGGGTTCTAAGCAAATACCTTATCTTTATTGGTTCTACTTTTGACTAGCCGACTGATGTGAACATTACTCTCTCTGGTGCCATCACTCACAGCAGTTCTAGCACTATAGTGAGTTCATTCTCATCACTTCCATCCTGCTTTATGAGCTCCTGTGATTTTTTTTTTTTCAACTGATATCATAAGTGATATTTTTCACTCACACTTCAGAGTCTGTGTGGTGTATATGCTGGGCATTGGTGATGGTGATAGAAGGAAGGGGGAGGCCCCAGCATCAGAACATCTAATAACAGCCTGTGCGATTGTCTGAGGCTCTGTCCATGGTCCTGAACCACTCAGCTACACCCACAGATCTAGAGCAAGTAAAGCAGAAGGTCATGATGTTTTATCAGTAGGCCACCCATAAAGAGGTCAAGATCAGAAAGATGGAACAATTGTAAATAAAAAAAAAGTATGAATATATTTTTATGACATATAACCCAGCCACAGGGGGAGCACAAGCCAGTTTACTCCCAGTGCTGGTCCCAAAACAAGGCAAATGGTGACTGTTGCATCAGGAAGGGATGATCTTTACCAAAGAAAATATGTGGACTATCATGAATAAGATTTCCATATTGGATCAGTCAAGGCCTGGGTTAACAAGAACCGCCGGTGTTGTTGACCAACAGGGTGCCGGTGTAACAGGCCAGAATTCAGTAGTAGTTCAGTAACAGTAGTAGTCATAGTGCTCAGTTTTTACTACTTTTTTCTGAATGTACTCAGAAAACAAGCCTGATTATTTTAATCTTAACATTGGAGCTAAGTGAAAAGACTTAGGATAAATAATGTGAACATCCATCCATCCATCTTCTTCCGCTTAATCCTTTTCGGGTCGCGGGGGGGCTGGAGCCTATCCCAGCATCTTTGGGCGAGAGGCAAGGTACAACCTGGACAGATCGCCAGTCCATCGCAGGGCCAACACAGAGACAGACAACCATTCATTCTCACATTCATACCTAAGGACAATTTAGAATCCCCAGTTTGATGCCAATTAACCTAACTTGCATGTTTTTGGTATGTGGGAGGAAACCAGAGAAATCCCGGAGTAAACCCACGCAGACACGGGGAGAACATGCAAACTCCACACAGATCACTGTTGGTCGGGGGCTGGGATCAAACCCAGGATCCCCCAGCCAAGGGTGAGTTGCTGTGCTGCCGCAGTGCTAACCACTCCGCCACCGTGCTGCCGTGCTAATGTGAACATTTCATACATTATTTTGCAGAACAAATAAACAAATGTAACCTGTATGTGAATCTAATACAAATTTGAAAAGAAAGAAATAAATAAGTAGGTAATACTGTTTTTTGTATTTTATTCTTGTGATAGTGGTTATAATATACATTTAGAGGAGGGGGAGATTCTGGCCTTGGGGGGTAAAAAATTGGCAATGCCACTTTTACTCCTGGGGGTGAAACTAGCCAAAGCTACAATTTCCCGGGGGTAAGTTTGGTCTAGTCTAGAACTACCCCAGGGGAAAAATGGACAGGGGTGAATTCTGGCTTGTTGCATCTGTAGAAATTGGCCAAAGACTGAGGAGGAGGAGAGGTGTAAAGCGTATTTAGGGGCAGAGAGAGAAAAAGAAAGGTCGGAATGTGGGGGTGAGAACAGTGACTTTAAATGTAGCGTCTATGACTGATAAAGGGAAAGCGTAATAGTGCTGTGAAAAAGTATTTGCCCCTTACTGATTTCATTTGTCACATTTAAATATTTCAGATCGTCAAACAAATTTTAATATTAGACAAAGATAAACCGAATAAATACAAAATACAGTTTTAAAACAGTTTTGGCTGCACGGTGGCACAGTAGTTAGAACTGCGGCAGCACAGTTTTACCCTCGGCCGGGGGATCGCGGGGATCATGAGATCGTGGGCTCGATCCCTGCCCCCGGCCAACAGTGATCTGTGTGGAGTTTACATGTTCTCCCCGTGTTGCGTGGGTTTACTCCGGGATTTCTCCGGTTTCCTCCCACATGCTAAAAACGTGCAGGTTAGGGATACGGGGCGCTTGCGCACGCAGAGACCAGCAGCTGGTGGCTTGTCACCAGACTGCAAAACAAATCTACCTACGGGTACAAAATAAGTACAAAAAAAAAAATGATGATTTTCTTTATTAAAGAAAAAAAGCTATCCAAACCTACCTGGCCCAATGTGTAAAAGTTATTTCCCCTTTGTTATATCATGAATAAACTCTGATTATCAATTCTTCTTGAAAGCTGAGCTCAATTTCACTAACCACACCCAGGCCTGATTACTGCCAGACCTGATGAATCAAGAAATCACTTCAATCTAAAGAAATTCAAGAACAGATGAGAAACAAAAACCCAGAACAGCATCTAAAGAACTGCAGGCCTCACTTGCCTCAGTTTGGACACTGGTCCATGATTCAACAATAAGAAAGAGACTGGGCAAAAATGGCACCATGGGAGAGTTCCAGGGTGAAAACACCTGCTGACCAAAAAGAACATAAAGGTGCATCTCATATTTGCCAAAAAACATCTTGATGATCCCCAAGTCTTTTGGAAAAATATTCTGTGGACGGGTGAGACAAAAATGGAACTTTTTGGAAGGTGTGTGTCTTGTTACATCTGATCTAAAACTAACAGCATTTAATAAAAATAACATCATAGCAACAGTCAAACATGGTGGTGGTAGTGTGATGGTCTGGGGCTGCTTTGCTGCTTCAAGATGGAACCATGAATTCTGCTCTCTACCAGAAAATCCTGAAGGAGAATGTCCGGTCATCAGTTTGTGACCTCAAGATCAAGCCCTCCAATGTGGCTGAATTAAAACAATTTTACAAAGAAGAGTGGGCCAAAATTTCTTAACAGCGATTTAGAAGACGCCTTGTAGTGGCACACTCAGTTATTAGCTTTAGGCGGCAATTACTTTTCCACATGGGGGCAGGTATATTTGGATAGCTTTTTTCCCTTAATAAATGAAATCATCATTTATAAACTGCATTTTGTATTTAATCAGATTATCTTTGTCTAATATTAAAATTTGTTTGATGATCTGAAACATTTAAGTGTGACAAATATACAAAAATATAAGAAAAATGTAAGAAATGGTGACATCCTACAAGTACCTGGGTGTTCATCTGAACAATAAACTAGACTGGTCACACAATACTGAGGCACTCTACAAAAAGGGACAGCACAGGCTGTTCCTACTGAGGAGACTCAGGACTTTTGATGTACAAGGGGCGCTGCTGAAGACATTCTACGACACGGTGGTGGCATCAGCCATCACTTTTGGAGTGGTCTGCTGGGGCAGTGGCATTACAGCAGCCGATAGGAAGAGACTGAACAAACTGATCAAGAAAGCTAGCTCTGTCCTGGGGCAGCGCCTTGACCCAGTGGAGGAGATAGGAGAGAGAAGGATGGTGGCTAAACTGTCATCTCTGCTGGAGTCCGAGTCCCACCCTATGCAGGACATACTGAACGCACTGAGGAGCTCATTTAGCAGCAGACTACATCATCCTAGGTGCGCAACCGAGAGGTTTCGAAGGTCCTTCCTACCTACGGCTGTCAGAATGTATAACCTAAGCAGGGCTGCTCGCAGAGATAGCAAAAAAAACCAAACCATGACAATCTAACAGTATTGAATGCAAAAGATGTAATAGACTTACACAATGGTCCCTCTGGTATACAACTAGGACAATACCGGTCGCTACGGAGGGTGACAATATGTATGGGTCATAATCATACCATGTAGGATAACTGAGTAGATGGTTATGCTGTTCATTCCATCTAGCTACAATGCTCCGCACTGTGTGTGTTTATATATTTATTCCATCTAGCTACAATGCTCTGCACTGTGTGTTTATATATTTATATGTACATATGTATATTCACTGCTCTTGTTTTTTCTTGTCTTCTTGATTGTTGCTCTGAGTGTTGCTATCCCTGTGCTGTTGCAATCCTGGAATTTCCCCACTGTGGGACTAATAAAGGCTTATCTTATCTTATCTTAAATCAGAAAGTGGACAAATACTTTTTCACAGCACTGTAAATGATATGATTGAAGGAAGCACTGGAGGAGGATTCAGTAAATAGAGTTGGGATAATCTTGAAGGAAAAGGAGGTGAAGAGGGAGTCAGACAGGATAATGCATTTGAAGCTAGAAATCAAAGCTGTGATGTTGAATGTTGTTAGTGTGTATGTATTGAGAAAGAGGAATTCTGGAGTAACTTGGATGAAGTGGCAGACAGTGTTCCCAGGGGGAAAAGAGTGGTAATTGGAGCAGACTTTCATGGGCATAAAGGTGAAGACAACAGAGGTGATGAGAAGGTCTTGGGCAGGTATGGTGTTAAGGACAAAAATGTGGAAGAACAGATGGTTGTCAGTTTTGCTAAAAGGTTGGAAATGGCTGTAGTGAACACATATTTCAAGAAGAGACAGGAACATGGGGGACATACAAGAGAGCTGGAAAGTGCATAAAGACAAAGAAAAAGGCATATAGTGAGTTATTTGAGAGGCTGGGCACTAAGGAAGGAGAAAGAGATTTGTGCCGATTGAGTGGACAGAGAAATCAAGCTGGAAAGGATGTACAGTGAGTCAGGTTAAGAACAGAGATGGTAATGTACTAATGAGTGAAGAGCATGTGCTGAGAAGCTAGAGGGAGTACTTTGAGGAGCTGATGAGTAAAGAAATGAATAAAGAAAATGAAAGGAAAATAGTGAATCAGAAAGTTCAGAGGATTGGCAAGGTGGCAGTGAAGGCAGCTATAAAGAGAATGAAGAGTGGAAAGGTGCCCCAGATGACATACCTGTGAAGGTATGGAGATGTTTCGGTGAGCTGGCAGTGGGCTTTTTTAATCAGACTGTTTACTACAATCCTGTGTTCCTATGAGGAAGTCAGGCGTGGCAGCGAAGTATGTAAGGGTGGTGTAGGACATACAGTGGTGTGAAAAAGTGTTTGCCCCCTTCCTGATTTCTCATTTTTTGTATGTTTGGCACACTTAAATGTTTCAGATCATCAAACAAATTTAATTAGACAAAGATAACACAAGTAAACACAAAATGCAGTTTTTAAATGAAGGTGTTTATTATTAGGAGTAAAAAAAATCCAAATCTACATGGCCCTGTGTGAAAAAGTGATTGCCCCCTTGTTAAAACTGTCATGATTTGGCCCATCAGGGCAGAGAGACAGACCCACATGCTGAACTGCAGTTTGTGGTGTTTATTACCAAAACACAAAGTTCCAGAGTGCATCAAAGCAAAAATGCAAACAGGTGACAAGGTAAACTTACAGATAGAGTGTCAGCACAAATTCACCAAACCAAGGAAGGGGTTCTGGTGGCGAGGAGGAAATATAACTAAGACTGCAGTGACATGAAATGAAAATGATGTCCTTAAATAGGGTCAGAACAAATAGCACAAGTAATGCCAGGTGTGGGGTCACATGAGCGGGCAGAAGGTAGCAATGATTAATCATTTGGATCAGCTGGAAGTAATGAGAGGAGAGCGACCGGCTGACAGCTGACAGGGCTACGCCCACACGGAGCACCAACCAGGAAATGCCCTGACAGCTATCAGCTGTATTGAACCGCAATAATAAGAAATTAGAAGAATAAAATATAAACAAGTACAAACCGAGAGATACCAATTGATACAGAATCAGAACATAGTAAAACTAAGACACAAACAGGAAAATAAAAAAAACATTGCAGGGATAACAAAAACCAAAAGGCACAAAAATACAACAAATATATAAATACAGAGAAAAATCCATGAGACTGAGCATGGTGGAACCTCCAGTGCTCAGCTTGTGAAAAAAACATAAATTAACTGTGGTTTATCACATCTTTGGAAAGCTAAGTTCAATTTCTCTAGCCACACCCAGGCCTGATTACTGCCACACCTGTTCTCAATCAAGAAATCACTTAAATACGGACATGCCTGACAAAGTGAAGTAGACCAAAAAATCCTCCAAAGCTAACCATCATGCTGCGATCCAAAGAAATTCAGGAACAAATGAGAAACAAAGCAACTGAGATCTATCAGTCTGGAAAAGGTTATAAAGCCATTTCTAAAGCTTTGGGACTCCAGCAAACCACAGTGAGAGCCATTACCCACAAATGGCGAAAACATGGAACAGTGGTGAACCTTCCCAGGAGTGGCCGGCCCACCAAAATTACCCCAATAGTGCAGCAACGACTCATCCAAGAAGTCACAAAAGACCCCACAACAATATCCAAAGAACTGCAAGCCTCACTTTTGACTCCACCATAAGAAAGAAACCGGGCAAAAATGGCCTGCATGGCAGAGTTCCAAGACAAAAACCACTGCTGAGTAAAAAGAACATAAAGGCTCATCTCAGTTTTGCCAGAAAAACATCTTGACGATCTCCAAGACTTTTAGGAAAATACTCTGTGGACTGATGAGACAAAAGCTGAACTTTTTGGAAGGTGTGTATCAGAATCAGAATCAGAATCAGAATGAGATTTATTGCCATTGTTCATGTAGTACACAAACTAGGAATTTGTCCCGGTGCAATGCTGCAACATTAAACATGGAGTAGCACTAAAGATAAAAATAAAAACTATGCATGCAATAAAAGGTTGAATATGAATAAGTAATACTAATCTATGCAATTTTTAAATATATTAACAAGCAGCAGATATTGTGGAGTTCCACATAGTGCAGTCGGTAGTGCAAAAAGAAAACAGTGATAATTGTCATGAGTCCGGTTGAGCTGCTGTACGTAGTGCACGAGAGTCTAATAAGTCACTTAGTGTTCAGCAGTCTGATGGCAGAGGGGAAGAAGCTGTTCATGCAGCGGGAGGTTTTAGTCTGAATGGACTGAAGTCTTCTGTCTGAGGGGAGGGGGGCAAACAGTGCGTGTCCAGGGTGTGAAGGGTCGGCTATGATCCGACCTGCACGCCTCCGGGTCCTGGAGATGTACAGGTCCTGGAGGGATGGGAGCTTGCAGCCAATCACCTTCTCAGCAGCGCGCACAACGCGCTGCAGTCTTAGTCTGTCCCTGGCGGTGGCTCCTGCATACCACACGGTGATGGAGGTGGTGAGGATGGACTCGATGATGGCCGTGTAGAACTGCACCAACATCTTGGTGGGTAGCTTGAGCTTCCTCAGCTGCCGCAGGAAGAACATCCTCTGCTGGGCCTTTTTGATGAGGGAGCTGATGGTCGGCTCCCACTTGAGGTCCCAGGTGATGGTGGTGCCCAGGAAGCGGAAGGAATACGCAGAGGTGATGGGAGAGTCTGTGAGGGTAAGGGGGGGCAGAGGGGCTGTGACTTTTCTGAAGTCCACGATCATCTCCACTGTCTTCAAAGCGTTCAGCTGCAGGTTGTTGTGGCTGCACCAGGACGCCAGCTGGGCCACCTCTCTCCTGTAGACGGACTCGTCGCCGTTGGAGATGAGCCCGATGAGGGTAGTGTCGTCCGCAAACTTGATCAGCTTGACAGACTGGTGGCTGGAGGGGCAGGAGTTGGTGTACAGGGAGAAGAGCAGAGGGCAAAGTACACAGCCCAGCAGGGGGGAAACTACACAG
This sequence comes from Pholidichthys leucotaenia, assembly GCA_020510985.1. Classification (NCBI taxonomy): domain Eukaryota; kingdom Metazoa; phylum Chordata; class Actinopteri; order Cichliformes; family Pholidichthyidae; genus Pholidichthys; species Pholidichthys leucotaenia. Next base: position 137,980,464 of record CM035840.1, on the reverse strand, counting down.
CCCAAAGGTGTATCCCATTACATCCGGCATAAAAGTAACACAGCATTTCAGAAAAGGAACATCATACCAATAGTAAAATATGGTTGTGGTAGTGTGATGGTCTGGGACTGTTTTGCTGCTTCAGGACTTGGAAGACTTGCTGTGATAAATGGAACCATGAATTCTGCTGTCTACCAAAAAATCCTGAAAGAGAATGTTCAGCCATCTGTTCATGACCTCAAGCTGAAGCGCACTTGGGTTCTGCAATGATCCAAAACACACCAGCAAGTCCACCTCTGAATGGCTTAAGAAAAACAAAATGAAGACTTTGGAGTGGCCTAGTCAAAGTCCTGACCTGAATCCGATTGAGATACTGTGGCATGACCTTAAAAAGGCGGTTCATGCTTGAAAACCCTCCAATGTGGCTGAATTACAACAATTCTGCAAAGACGAGTGGGCCAAAGTTCCTTCACAGCGCTGTAAACGACTCAATGCCAGTTATCGCAAATGCTTGATTACAGTTATTGTTGCTAAGGGCGGCCCAACCAGTTATTAGGTATAGGGGACAATCACTTTTTCACACAGGGCCATATAGGTTTGGAATTTTTTTCCCTTAATAATAAACACCTTCATTCAAAAACTGCATTTTGTGTTTACTTGTGTTACATTGTCTAATATTTAAATTTGTTTGATGATCTGAAACATTTCAGTATGACATACAAAAAAAAAGAGAAATCAGGAAGGGGCAAACACTTTTTCACACCACTGTACACTGCCTATAAAAAGTATTCACCCTCGTTTGGATGTTTCAACCTTTTATTACCTTCATAAATAAAATCATGGTCAGTATTATTTGACTTTTTTGACAAAAATTTGCAAAAAAGCAAAAGTGAAAGATTTTTACAAACTTCTGTCAATTAATTAAAATTATACAAGGTAAAGTAAATGACTGCATAAGTATTCACCTTCTTCATGTCAGTATTTAGTAGATGCAACTTTGGCTGCAATCACAGCACTGAGTCTGTGTGAATATGTCTCAAACAGGCTGACACATCTCGACACTGCAATTTTTCCTCCACTCTTCCTTGCAAAACAGCTCTGTCAGGTTGCTCGAGGATCGGGCATGAACAGCTCTTTTCAAGTCCAGCCACAAATTTGAGATCTGGGCTTTGACTTGGTCACTCCAGAACATTCACCTTGTTATCTTTGAACCAGTTCTGTGTAGCTTTTGCTGTATGCTTGGGGTAGTTGTCTTGCTGGAAAATAAATCTTCTTCCAAGTCAGGAGTTTTCTTGCAGATTGAATCAGATTATCCTCCAGGATTTGGCAGTATTTTTCTGCATTCATGTTCCCTTCTACCTTTACAAGCCCTCCAGGGCCCACTGCTGAGGGGCATACCCAGAGCATGATGTTGCCACCACCATGCTTCACGGTGGAGATGGTGTGTGTGTGGTGATGTGCAGTGTTTGGTGGTCGCTAAACACAACGTCTACTCTGATGGCCAAAAAGCTCAATTTTTGTCTCATCAGACCAAAGAACCTTCTTACAATTGACCTTGGAGTTTCCCACATGCTTTTGGACAAATTCCCAGTGAGATTTCATGTCAGCTTTCTTCAGCTGTGGCTTTCTCTTTGCCACTCTCCCATACAGCGTGGACTAGTGAAGAACCCAGGCAGCAGTTGTTGCATGCACAATCACTCCCTTCTGGGCCACTGAACCTCTCAACTCCTTCAGAGTGGTTGTAGGTGTCTTGGTGGCCTCTCTCACCAGTCTTCTACTTGCTCAATCATTCAGTTTGTGAGGACGGTCAGTTCTAGGCAGATTTATTTAAAGATCTGATACTACCCTATTATCCTAACAGAGCACTACGCTCCCAAAATGCTGGATTACTTGTAATACTTAGAATCTCCAAAAGTACAATGGGAGGCAGAGCCTTCAGTTATCAAGCTCCTCTCCTGTGGAACCAGCTGCCAATCTGGATTTGAGAGTCAAGCTCAATCTCTGTTTTTAAGAATAGGGTTAAAACCTTCCTTTTTGATATAGCCTACAATTAGGGAGGGATCATGTGTCTCTGAACCCTCCCTTAGTTATGCTGCTAATAGGTTTAGACAGCTGGGGGACCTCCAACAATGCACTGGGCTTCACTCCTTTCTTCACTCTCAATGAAATATTTTTGCTGGTCATTAACATCTGTTTGTTCTCTCCCATAGATTGAGGCCCCATCGTGCTGTTTGCTCTCTACATGTCTGTTCTTTTCATCTTCTATATCCCCTCACCCCCCAGCCAGTCGCAGCAGATGACTGCCCCTCCCTGAGCCTGGTTCTGCTGGAGGTTTCTTCCTGTTAAAAGGGAGTTTTTCCTCTCCACTGTCGCCAAGTGCTTGCTCACAGGGGATCGCCTGATTGCTGGGGTCTTTCTGCAATTGTGGGGGTTTCCCCTACAGTTGAAAGTGCTATGAGATGACTGTTGTTGTGAAATGGCACTATATAAATAAAGTTGAATTGAATTTAGACAAGTGCCATACTGCTTACATTTCTTAATGATGGATTTAACCTCTTGCACTCCGGTGTACCGCGGGCGGACACGTCTCTGCGTCCTAGAGCGCACAAGGGCGCACGAGGGCGCATGAGGGCGTTGCGTCCTAGAGCACACTGAAAAAAAAAGCTGCATTTCCGTTCTTCCACTACAGACACAGCCGCGAACAGAAAGCCAAAGGAGTGCTTTGATTGGTTTAGTTGCGATTGACCTCTCATTCGACTAATAAGAGCCTTGAATTGGGTTTCTGAAACCTTGAAGAACCAATGACTGAAAACCTAGCAAGAAGGACCTGCCTACCAACGGCTGCGAATACAGCCAGCCAATTGAAGCACAGAAATTCGAAAGCTGTTTTGTGTAAGGCTGGGTGACACACAGGCGTTCGCCAGTCTTTTTTTCTTACTACTGTTCTTATTTGTTTTGAAAAATCGTTCGCCAAAACCGCAATCATGGAAGCGCAAAACCGCAATAATGGAATTATGGTTTGACCGGGTCGCGTGACCAGAACCACGAGTCCGTAACAAGCGGACCAGCTTCATGTTCGTCTGACAATGAGGAAGAGAAGTTCGTCAGCGACTTTGTTGTTGTGGACAGGTAAGTGTTATAAGCTAAATTATTCTTTATCCCTGAAAATTGTAATCCAAATGACTTTTAACCGATCGGTAAATTACAACTGTGCGTTATTGCAACATGATGGACCCGGACCGCTCCGGTCCGTCATGTTGCGAATGCCCCCCCCTCCGCTACTCTTCTGTAGCGGATTGCAGATATATTGCAGATATTTTAGTCCAACTGTGCGTAGTAGACCGCGGCGCACCATCACCGCTTTCCGTCATGTAGCAATGGGCGATGTCCGTCCTCTGTAGCGGGGGGGGGGGGGGAGTTGTTATCTTCTACATTACAGATATTTTAGTATAATTTTTAATGCACTGTAGGTTATTTTTTCTTGTAAAAAAAAAGCCACACATTTTTTACGTGGCATGCTTCTTTGTGTGTGGAGGCTTGTTTGTTTATTCATTCATTCATGAATGAATAAACAATCCCCCCCCCCACACACAGCCCTTCACCTTTCATTAGAGCCCAAGATGAAGCTTCTATACTGAATCATTCAAAAGTTACAGACGTTTTTCCAAACTGTGCCATTTGGCACAGTTCAAAAATGCCTGGGAACAACCTAAGAAAAAAGCTGTGTAATATATTCATTTTTTGTGGTATTGTTACAAAATTTTGACCTCAGCTGGATAACACTTGGTTCTACATTTCTGTTGAATTTTCCAGCCAGTATCTGAAGCTGTGTGTTATTTGCAAGCATTTGTATCCAAAAAAACACCCAGGCGAAATTTATTTTCTTCAAGTTCAGTATGTTTAGATGACTGTTACTCAGTGGCAGGAGCACTTAGAGAGATTATGACTGTTTTGCCAAAAAATTCAAAGTGTTTTCTTTTAAATGAGACCAACCCCATGAAGATTCTGCAAAGGGCTGAAGAACAGCTTTTGATTTACTTTGGGTATGTTATTTTTTGGCGTTTTTAGGGAAATTGACCAGAGTGCAAGGGGTTAACTGAATTCTGTGGGATGCCCGGTGAATTGGAAATCTTCTTGTAGCCATCTCCTGTCTTATACTTTTCAGTTATCTTTTCTCTGAGTTTCTTGGAGTGTTCTTTTGTCTTCATGTTGCAACTGTAGCAGGAATACTGATGAACCAGAGACTGGACCTCCCAGACACAGGTGTCTTTATAGTACAATCACTTGACACACATTAACTGCACTCCGGTGATCTCCATTTCACTAATTGTGAGAGTACAGGCATCAACTAACTGGACCTCTGTTGAATTAGGTCAGTCACTTTAAAGGGGGTGAATATTTATGCAAACACTTATTTTACACTATATATTTTTAATTAATTGATAGTATGCAAAAATCTGTTTTCACTTTGATGTGAAAGAAACGGGGGTCTTTTTGCAAATTTTTGTCAAAAAAGCCAAATTATATTGACCGTGATTTCATTTATGAAAGCAATAAAAGATTGAAGCATCCAAGGGGGGTGGGGGTGAATCCTTTTTTTCCCATCGTATATGACAACAGTGAGACAGTGGTATAGTGTGCTGAAGGAGTGTCAGATGGTGAGGGTGGGATTACATCAGGGATCAGCTCTGAGCCCCTTTGATGTTTGTAGATGACACTGATCTGTAGTGAGTGCAGAGAGCAGGTGGATGAAAACCTGGAGAGGTGCAGGTATGAAAGTCAGTAGAAGCAGAACAGGAAAAACTGGATGAATGAGAAGGAGGCAGGTGTAACCATAACGAGGCAAAAAGCAGAGGTAGTGACAGTAGATGTCATGGGCAGCGAGACTCGCCCCCTCCTTCCCGTTCATCTCTCCTCAGCTCATCAGCACACCTGAGTGAGAGGAGACACCTGCGCCCTCTCATCAGCCAGCGTACTTAAGGAAGCATTCTTCAGTGATACAACACTGGCTCGTCTGGGTATACTGCCATAAGACAGCAAGTCACGTTCACATTGGTGAAAGTTATTACTAACCTGTGTGCTTTTTTCTCTTGTTCAGGTTGCTGCCATCGTGCGGGTGTGTCGCTGGGACTGCGCATGCTCTCCTGCCACATCACCACTCACCGACACTAACCTCCACCCAGTCAGGCACCACCAGCTTGTTCCCCACCCTGCTGGTTCATCTATTCCCTGCTGGAGTCCTGCCGGTGCTCCCTCGGAGCCCACGTAAGTGGTAATTTGCCTCGCCCATTTTCCCTTCCATTCCTCTTCTCACAGCTCTCGTCTTCTCTCCACAGGCTCCTTCCTCTGGTGAGTGACAGTTCTGTAGCTGTGCGGAGATTTTTGTTATTTAATACAGATACTCAAATGTGTATGATTGTTTGATTTTCTCTTTGTTGCTGCATCTTGCATGTGGGCTGAATTATTATATCAGTCATGACAGAACGAGCCAGCCTGAACCTCAGCTCAGCAGTTGCACAGTAGGACAATCAGCTCTGGATCGCCTAGAGGCGACTGAGCAACAGATTACTGTGATGGGGCAGCAGCTGCAAACCATGATGCAGCAATTGGACACCATCACGCAGCATTTGGCCAGGGCGGCTCCTCCGGCTCCTCCTCCTCAGCCTGCTCTCATCGTGCAACCACCGGTGCGCTGTACCACCTCCGTTCCCATACCTGCCCCATACATGGGAGAGGTGGGAGAGTGTAAGGAATTTCTCCATCAGGTGTGGATGTATCTGGAGCAGGTCGGGGAGGGGGAAGGAGTACTTGGGGAATGTCGCAAAGATTCAATTTTTCACCCTACTGCTGTGGGACCGAGCCCTTAATTGGGCTCAGGCCAAAGCAGACAGCCCGGAGGGCTATAACTACACGTTTGAACAATTTGTGGTCGCTTTTTCCCATGCGTTCGACCACACCAACAGTCAAGGGAACATTATGAGCTGCCTTATGACTCTCTGCCAGGGTGCTCGGTCTGTGGCCGAATTCTCAGTGGAGTTTCAGGTCGAAGTGGCGGACTTGGGGTGGAACGAGGTTGCGTTACGCAGTGCGTTCCTCCACGGGTTAAACGCTCACCTCCGCGACGACCTGATGGTTCATGCTGTTCCCTGATGGCCTTATTGATCAGGCTGTGGGGTTATACAACCGCTATCGTGAGCGCGCGAAGGAGCAACAGGCCTCCTCTTGCCCTTCCGCCGAGTGGGTGCCCACCATGGGGACTGACACTGGTGGGGCTGGTCCTCCCCCTGAGCCGATGAAGCTCAGTCGGTGTCGTTTGACTGACGACGAGCGTCGGTGAAGGAGGAGGGTGGGCGTGTGCATGTACTGTGGTTCAGTGAAGCACAGTTGTGACGAGTGCCACCGGTGGCCTAAAAGACGCGGCCCGTCAGTAACCGTGGGGGTTCTGGCGGGCAGGACCAAATTATCTCCCCCCGGCAATCTCTCTAGTTCGGTCCTCATGCAATTGCCGGGGGTTGAGAGGAGGTTGATGGTGTTAGTGGATTCAGGGGCTGAGGGCAATTTCGTGTCAGCCCGGTTTGTTCAGGACATGGGTATTCCCACACTTAAATTGCCCCAACACCAGCGTGTAACCACCATATCTGACCGTGAGGTTGCAGTAGTCGCGAACGCACGGTGCCGGTCGCCATCCTTATTTCCGGGAATCATCGGGAGGAACTCACATTCCTAATTCTCCCAAATTCATCATCCCCGATGATTTTAGGATATCCTTGGCTCCAGAAGCACAGCCCCATTATAAACTAGGGGCGTAATTCCATCACCTCCTGGAGCCCATTTTGTTTGGCCAACTGTCTCCGTTCAGTGGAATGTGCTCCTTCTCTCCCTGTCTCTCTCCCTCCGGTCGAGCTACTGCGAGCTCAACGCTCAATTATAGTTAAGGACAAATATCCTTTGCCCTTGATGAATTCTGCTTTTGAGCTCCTTCAGCGCTCACAGGTTTTCACCAAATTAGACTTATGCAACGCGTACCACCTAACCCACATTCGTGAGGGGGACGAGTGGAAGACAGCGTTTAAAACCCACTTGGGGCAGTTTGAGTATTTGGTGATGCTGTTTGGGCTCACCAACGCCCCCGCTGTTTGCCAGCGGTTAATTAACAGTGTCCTCCGCGATATGCTTTATCAATTTGTGTCTATTTGGATGATATTTTGATTTTCTCCCGCTCGCCAGAGGAACACGAAGTTCATGTAAGAGCCATCCTACAACAGCTCTTGGAGAACTAGCTCTACGTTAAGTGTGAGTTCTCCACAACATCTACCACCTTCTTGGGCTTCATAGTGGGAGACTGATTGTCTACCCAGCCAAGGTGAGGGCAGTGCTCAAAGGGCCAACACCTCACTCCCATAGGGAGCTTCAACGCTTCCTTGGGTTTGCGAACTTTTATCGCCAGTTCATCAGGAACTATAGTGGGGTAGCACTGCCCTTGATGCAGCTGACCTCTGTTAAGGTCCCCTTTTGGTGGACTGAGGCAGCTGAAGAGGCCTTTTCCAAATTGAAAGGCTTGTTCACCAAAACACCTATCTTGGCTCAGGTCGACACGCAGCTCCAGTTTATCCTCGAGGCGGATGCATCTCATTCGGGGGTGGGCGCTGTCACAGCACGCATCCTCCGACCAGAAGCTCCACCCGTGCGTGCATTTCTCTCGTTGGCTCATGCCGGCTGAGAGGAATTATGACGTAGGGGACAGAGAGCTGCTCGCCTTTAAATTGGCGTTGGAGGAATGGAGACATTGGTTAGAGGGGGCTATTCACCCCATTGTCGTGTGGACCGACCACAAAAACCTCGAGTATTTGCGGTCGGCCCATCGACTTAATGCCAGGCAGGCTCGTTGGGCCCTGCTAGGCCCAGTGGGGTCACACCAGCAAGCTTCGCCTGTCATCCTGGGATCACCCACACTACGGACCTTGTTTGGCAGGTGTTCTGGTGGCCCATGCTGCGGCGGGATGTGCGGGAGTATGTGCGGGCCTGCCAGACCTGTGTCCGTGGCAAGTCTAACTCCTCCCCCGTGGCTGGACTTCTCCATCCCTGGTCGCCCGTGGTTGACACATCGCTGTGGACTTTATCACTGGACTTCCCCCCTCCCATGGAAAAAACAATGATTCTGACCATCATGGACCGCTTCTCCAAGGCTATTCACCTGGTGGTGCTTCCCAAACTCCCCTCGGCCTTGGAGACAGCCACCCTCCTGACTGATCACGTGATCCACATCCATGGGATTCCTGTGGACATCGTGTCTGACCATGGTCCGCAGTTTGCATCGCAGGTTTGGAGGGCCTTCTGCTGCACCCTGAGGATGACGGTGAGCCTCTCCTCTGGGAATCACTCCCAGAGCAACAGGCAGGCAGATTGCACCAGCCAATCCTTGGAGGCCACCCTGTGATGCATGGCAGCCAAATATCCATCCTCCTCGAGCACGCACCTGACCTGGGGTGGAGTATTCCATGAACTCAGCTATTTCCATGGCAACCGGTCTCACTCCATTCGAGGCGTTGATGTGATACATGTCTCCACTACTACTGATGGCCGAGAAGGGAGGTCACGGTTCCCTCCGTGGGGGCTCATGTGTGCCGGGGCCAGCGTCTCTGGAGATCCACGCGCGCTGCCCTCACCCGCTCTATAGGGCAACTGCGCTACAGCTGACAGATTGCAGGTGACTGCCCCCAAGTACACGGTGGGGCAGCAGGTTTGGTTGGCGGCCAGTCAGGTCCCCCTGAAGACAACATCAAAGAAGCTCTCTCCTCACTTCCTGGGACCCTTTCCGATCTCCAGAGTAATCAACGATGCTTCAGTCCGGCTCAAGCTTCCACCGACCCTACAGGTGAACCTGACCTTCCATGTGTCCCATATAAAGCCCCTCTTGGTAAGTCCCCTTTGCCCTCCCCCGCCTTCTCCTCTTCCCCGGATTATTGACGGCCACCCTGCCTACACATTCCATCGGATCCTGGATGTTCGCCATCGAGGCCAGGGTCTCCAGTATTTGATCTATTGGGAGGGCTACAGCCCGGAGGAATGGTCCTGGGTTCCCTCGTCCGGGATCCTGGACAAAGACATGCTCCAGGCCTATCACCATGCCCATTCCAACAAACCTTACGGACCGCCAGGAGGCACTCCTGGAAGGGGGGGGCTGTCATGGGCAGCAAGAACGCGCCCCTTCCTTCCCGTTCATCTCTCCTCAGCTCCTCAGCACACCTGAGTGAGAGGACACACCTACGCCCTCTCATCAGCCAGCGTACTTAAGGAAGCATCCTTCAGTGATTCAATGCAATCTCGTCTGGGTATACTGCTGTAAGACAGAAAGTCACATTCACACTGGTGAAAGTTATTACTAACCTGTGTGCTTTTTTCTCTTGTTCAGGTTGCTGCCATCGTGCGGGTGTGTCGCTGGGGCTGTGCGTGCTCTCGGGCCACATCACCACTCACCGACACTAACCTCCACCCGGTCAGGCACCACCAGCTTGTTCCCCACCCTGCTGGTTCATCTATTCCCTGCTGGAGTCCTGCTGGTGCTCCCTCGGAGCCCACATAAGTGGTAATTTGCCTCGCCCATTTTCCCTTACTCCATTCATCCTCTCACAGCTCTCGCCTTCTCTCCACAGGCTTCTTCCTCTGGTGAGTGACTGTTCTGTAGCTGTGCGGAGATTTCTGCTATTTAATAAAGATACCCAAACGTGTATTATTGTTTGATTGTCTCTTTGTTGCTGCATCTTGCATGTGGGCTGAATTGTTATATCAGTCATGACAGTAGATGAGTTTAGATGGAGTCAACCATCCAAAGCAATGGACAGCGTACAAGAGAGGTGAAGAAGAGCATGCAGGCAGGGTGGAGTGGGTGGAGATGAGTCTCAGGAGTGATGTGTGACAGAAGGATAGCAGCAAAAGTGAAAGGGAAGGATTACTAGATAGTAGTGAGACCTGTTATGATGTATGGTTTGGAAACGGTGGCACTGACAAAAAGACAGGAAGTAGAGCTAGACACAGCAGAGTTGAGAATGTTGAGATTCTCTTTGGGAGTGACTAGGATTGTCAGAGTTAGAAATTAGTGTTTCAGAGGGACAGCTCAGGTTGAGCGGTTTGGAGACAAAGTAGGAGAGGCAAGGCTGAGATGGTTTGGACATGTGGGATAGTGAGATAGGGATAATGGATATATTGGACAAAGGATGCTGAAGATGGATTGGCCAGGCAGAATGAAAAGAGAAACCCACAAAGAAGATTCATGGATGTTGTGAAGGAGGACATGGAGAGGGTTGGTTTGACAAAAGAAGAAGCAACGGATAGGCTGAGATGGAGACAGATGATCCACTTTAGCAAACCCTATGGGAACAGCTGAAAGGAGAATATAGTATATACAGTATAGTTGCTAGATGGTGCGTGAACACGCAGTGGCCTCTCTTCTCTCTTCGTGTTTTGTGCCACTTAGTGTTGTTTAAATTACGCCTAAGTGTATATTCATGTGTTTAATGTCTGTATATGATGCTGCACACAAGCTACAGTCGCCACAGCCTCCCGGACAAAAGGAATATGACCAAACATTATGTCCTGGATCAGGGCGTTACAGAGGAACTCCATAGCCTAGGTCTTCTGCACCAGACCTCCACACCCCTGGACTCAACTGCCGTGTCTCATCCCAAATGGAGATGCCATAGACTGTGTGAGCAGTGACAAAAGAGAGGTAAACGTGGAGGTATCCAAACAAAGCTAACCACTAGCCTGCACAGACTCCCGATTCCTTCCATCATTCTGGCCAACGTATGCTCACTAGACAATGAAATAGACCATATACAGCTCTTGAGAACTACGCAACATGATGCGCGGAACTGCTGTGTTTTTATCTTTATGGAAATGTGGTTAAATGACAATATACTGGACTCTGCCATTCAGTTAGCTGGGCTAAAATGTTACCCCAGTGACAGAGTGAGCCAAAACAGGGTACACAGCCCTGCCCAGTTCCCTGGCCAGGCGCGAGTACATCCAATGACTCAATGACCTTTGACAATGTAAATCCTCGGTATAACACCTGCTCGCTTCATTGGTCAAGCAGGGTAGCAGTACAGGGGAGAGACGCACTGTAAGCCGTTGCACACTTAGAGATTGTTAAGCTGCTGGAAAGGGACATCACCACATCAAAAAGAGGAGTTCCCTGATGAAATTAACCTTGCATTCGCAGATTAAGGAGTGTCATCATGTTTCTGATCAGTGGAGTGAGAAGCGTTGTGACAGGTGTGATTCAAAGTGAAGTTTGCTATGTTATTCTGTATATAGCCTCTCTTAAGAAACCAAACAGCCTGTAGTAGCTGCATCATTTTAGCAATAACAGATAATTTGTCCAACCGTTAGTGTTATTAAGGAGCAAACATAAAAATTCTCTACAGTGTATAGGCAATGGAACAACTTAATAACAACCAACACTAAGTATTACTACGAGGATGATGAGGATGATAAGGTAACAACACTAACCGCACTTTTCTTTCCCTTGTATTTTTGCCTCGTCATGATAAACAAACAGCCTGCTTCTCTATAGCAAAGGCCGTTTCTGGACGTCAGAGGACGCCATCAGCTGACACTTGCATAGAGAAACAGTTAAACAGTCATTTGTTTTTTTTTTTTTTTTTTTAAAGTATGCAATGTATATTAAACAGTCTCTTGCTGAGGGTTTCAAGTGAGGTAAAATGTCAGATGCAACCAAGTGCCACGTCCTTCGTTTTCCGTGGCTGTTGGCATCGCCAGGATAACCTTTGTGCTGTCCTTGCCAGGGAATTTTGGTCCAGTTTCCTTTGATGACCAGATCCCCTGGTTCGGCCAAAAGATGGGTGCACCTCCCACGGTTCCTTCGTCACACCCTCCTGGAAGGGCAGTATGGATAACATCGCTGTCAGTTGTCATTCTTTGCATGTAATCAACCAGAAACCCTTCCTCATCACCTAAGTTAAATGGCTTCAATAGTAGGGTTTGCCATTCATAACTTTCCTATTTTTCTTTGTCACTATTTTCCTAAGTTATCTTTCATAATTCTATTTGTGCATTATGCTAATCCTATAGATTGTTGATGTATGCTAAATGGTTTCCTAGGTAAATGTTTGGTATTAATAATTTGGGTACTGTACCTAAATGTGATATAATTTGATTTGTAAAGTGTATTCCACTAGATGTATTTCATTATCTAAGTGAATCATTCCAGCTATTTTAAACCTTGATATTGTTTCGATTAAGGGTTTCAGTGTCACCATAGCAGTATTCAGATTAGTGCAGGGGAAAGCCTTTGTATATTCAATAAGTATGTCCATAATTTCTAAACAACATTTTTACCTTCACTCTTGTTTAGCTCAATGAGATCCATGCAAAGTTTTTGAAAAGACTACGTTTATGCACGGAAGGTCAAATCAATTTGCTTTGAGCTCCCTAAAGCACTGTTCTCTTCTTACATAATTGAGTAAGAATATGTGTTGTCTTTGTAGTCAGTTCTAAATTGAGTCCCACAGTAAGCCTAAATTCAGCATAAATTGGACCTTCCTTAGACATTTGGAACTTTTCTCATAAATTTGCATGGTTTTCTTCTTCCTTATCAGTTTACCTTGTTTCTTATAAACATGATATTCCTTTTTACAATAATCTGCAAGTATTTTTCAGCACATGATTTTCTTAAATACCTGAAAATCTCTTGATGCAAATTTTATCTTTTCCTATTGAATGTTGCGATTTCATTACCAAGCAGTTTCATCTGTATTTTTCTCTACACTATTGATTATTTATTGATAATTTTTATGTATTAACTGTTTTTCTGAGGATTTTGCTAATTATTTTTTTTTTGCTAATTAATTTTTGTGGTACCCCCCCACCCCCCCGATGCATGGAGCTACACATGCATCAAATTTACAGTGCACTGGCTTGATGGGCAGTGTCCTTTTTACTAGAAGGAAACTTGTTACCACTTTTTATGTGTTACACACAATTAATTTAGATGAAAATTTGTGAGTAGTGTAGCTCCTTCAAAGTGAGGTTTCAATAGTCGTGGCTTTTTTTGTGCGTGTCGTCTCTTGACCTAGTTTACAAATTTCAGTGAGGAAAAGTAATATAGCTGTCTGTGCAGATTTAATGGGATTTAGCATGTATAGCAACCATTCTGAGGTAGTCATGAAGACCACATCTGTCTGTCCAGTTGAACACAGATAGGGTGAATTTGTGTAAAGGTATCCTTGTGAAAGGTTATGTCACACTCCTTCAGTCAATGGACAGGTGGACATATTGCTTAATTAAAATTTGGCTTCATTTTGTACAAGGAATGCATTATTGCATATATTCCTTGGTAAATCATGGCATGGACTGTAGTCCCGAGGCCCGGCTCGGCCGAGGCCAAGCACTGGGAGCACAGGCCAGGTCTTTAGCACATCACTGTCATACAACACAATCATTCCGTATTACTGTCACATTTCTGAAATGTGTCACTGTCATACCATTATGTGGTAAGAGGCATCATTGCAAGGTGTGAGACTGCAATGTGTCAGATGTGTCCTGCAATGTCAAGTCATATAAACACCACATTTATAAAGTCAAAGTCATTTAAATTAATATGTTTAATGTAATTTTCAATGTCATTTTTTCTACTTAGCTTCGGCAATGCTTGTCCTTTGTGAGGTCCTCCGTGAGGTCCTTCCCCCTGTCACACCGCCACTGCTCCCCAGCCAATGAGACTGATGACCATGTTGATGCCTGCCACACACTGTCTAGCCTCCTCCCATCTCCCACAAAGATCAAATCTCGGTGCCATCCTGTAAAAAGAAATGGGGGAAGCCTCAAGGCTATCCCCTGTCCGTGCGTCAGAATTTACATCAACAGGAGTGCAAATTTTATCACCCCATAAATAGTTTTTGCAAGTATTACCGTTATAGTCAGCTAACTTCTGTCCTTTAGAGGTTTGACAGTGTTTATTCCACTATTATAATGTTTAATGTGAAGAAACACAAGTGAATTATTGATTTTATTATTTTGTTACATATTGCCACCAAGGATTTGTTAGAATTAAAGGTAATGGTGATCTTATGATTCCTATTTGTCACCTTGTTGATTTTGCAATTCTAAATCCTGGTGAAAGATAAAGATTTTGTGAACGCTTTCCTTTCCCTGTTGAAAAATGAAAACATGAGCTGGAATGAAGAATAGCACAAAAAGAGTTTAAATTACACCTAAAGCTTCCACAGTTTGAATAATGTGATTTTCTATTTACACAAGTATTTTCTAAAAATTCAGTGAATCAATAAACGTTTTACCAATTTATATGGGTCAGCATTACTTTAAGATCACTTTTTTTTTTTAAATCAAAACAGTGTCATATATTAGAAGCCTTAAGTGAATGCAGCATTTAGAATTAGCAATTGTTGAAAAGATTAAAATGTGTGGTTTCACATGTGAGTAACTGCAAATGCAGGCCTAATCTTTTTCCTTGAGTGGCAGAAGTCATAGAGCAGCACTCTGTGTTCAGGATTTTATTGCACAGGAAAAAAGTGACATTCTGGGCCCCAGACATGGACCCAAGGTCTGCCCCCCCCCTCAAATCCTGTAATCCTTCAGAGTATTTTCCCTTTGTTTATTGTCTTTAGATAGAGAAAGGAGTAAAATATGAACGAGCACATTGTCATTTATCAAAAAATTAGTTTAGTATTTTTGATAAAACAAACAATAATATGACATGGAAGCACCAAGACCTCCGTTTAATAGTCAGTACTCTCAGGTAAATCATATGCACAAGCATAGTAATTATCAACCTCTTCTGTACTTTGAATCATGTAATATAAGAAGTATTTAAAGCCTTCATTGATTGGGCATTATTAAGTGACAGCATTTTATAGTACTGTTCAGTTAATTTTGTCATTGACATGCTAGTAGCATTGATTAACATGCATGCAGTTGTACTTTACTTATTTGGCTTATCCGTCATGGCTTTGTTGTCAACGGGAGGAGTGCGGGCAGTGGCAAGGCGACGTTGTTTTGCTGGGCCCCAGAGGCTGGTTTCTGGCCGAGAGTGGGGAACAGAGGGAGGGAGGACCCCTGTGAGACAGTTAGTCCTGCGTCCTTTTTCCCTGTAAAGTTCATTGTTATGCTTCAGTCAGAGAGATAATGCAATTTAGTCAATAAAAATCAGTGATATGTCAAAAATTGTTTAAAAATAGCCCAATGTTGTCCATTTTCCAAAGAAAAAATGGAGTAAACGATAATACTGGGTTTAAAAATATGAGAAAATTTACCAGTGACGCAACTTTAAAGTCAAAACCCACAAAATGAGATTGAAAAACCCACAAAAGGAAACTGTAAAACCCCAAAGCTTTGCAAAAATACTTATATATAGATTTTTTTTTCTCTCCTCTTCCCCTTCTTCTCACTCACTCACTGTCAAACACAAGGGCCCACACATACACCACACATACACACATGCAGCGCAGTCCTGTTATCTCTCCAAGGTTACTTTCGGGCAGCTACTCACACAGAGAAACAGGATGATAGCCTTAAAACAAGCTTGAAATGGCAACCCAAAATACTTGGAAAAACAAATCTGGCAATCCAACGTTCTCATGTCAACTTTTTGTCTAACGCTATGAGAACACAATAGAATTTCTCACCTAAAAGTATAATTTGCAAACACCCACAATTTTAATAATTTCCCAAGAGGATAATAATTAATTAACCAACTCTTTTGTGCTCCACAATGACCACAAAAAAGACTTTAAAGCTTCATGCAACCTGCTCCTTCCGCCTTCGCGGAAAACTCCATCTCTGTCTCTCTAACCGAAGCAGATATCCCGAAGCACAAGACACAAACACAAGGAAACAGACAAACTACAGTAACTTTTAACCAAACCAGCACTACAACAAGACTTAAGACAATTACCAGTAATACAGAAAAATCATCGGTCACTGTATCTTCCCCATAGAATCTCACAATGATTTCCTTAACCCTGCAATATTGCCAGACAGAATGCTGCCCCTTGGAACATTCTGCGCAATATTATCCAGCATTTTTTTTTTTTGTCAAATCCAGTGCTCACTTTTGCAGAATAATAGAATCTTCCCTGAACATATGAATTAACAGCTCACTGCAGTATTGAGGCAGAATCTCACCTTGATAAACATCAAAAAATGGATAAATATCAAAAAGTTCAGTGCACAATAATTATACAGTATCTTGCATTAATTCCTGGGTGCAACACATCTGAGCCTCCACCTCGCAGACACGAAATTTCCCAACGTCAACAAATCCTCGGTCCAACCAGCGATTTAGTGCAACCAGAAATTTAACCAGGCTTTCCGGTGTCAAACAGCTCAGGCCTTAAAGCCATATTTAACTCATTGGGACTCGAACCCAATGTCCATAAGCTTAACAACACATAAATGTACTTACATCAAAGCCGCCTGTAGGATTCTTAGACCCGTCACCCAGTCAGTTCCAGTGCCTTGGTTCAAAATGCCTTCACTACAGTAACACTGAGTCTTGTACCCAGCCTGGGAAGGTCTTGTCAGCTGTGCACTTGCTGAAATCGGGCAGAGGTGCAGGAAAGACAGGGCTATGTGGGTCCCTGTTCAGTGCTCCAAAATGTTAGAATAATTTTCATTGTAATTAATCTGAGTCAAAAATCAGGCAGAAAATTTAGATATAAGTAGATTTATTCCTCATGAGGGAGAAATACAGGGGCATCCCCAAGTCTGACCATCCATACTTCTGAATTAGCCATTCATTGTTATAGCTTTTAAAGCTGTGTTATCCATGGGAAGACGGAGAAACTGTCCTTGAGTACATCTGGCAAGACAGGGTGTAACAGTTCTTATCTTTGCTCCCGGGAAACAAGGAGCCAGTACATTCTCGGTCACACAGGACTAGACATCCAAAAATGTATCAGTACAGCTGGTGATTAAAATTGCTAACTCAGGCACACTCACATGCAGACCGGGGCTGTTCAAGGCCATACATGAATCACAAGTCATATCAGACATATAATATGAAATATAATATGGAAGAATAATATATAGGAATGTATGAACTTATCCTGTATGGAATGCACATATAAACATCAGACATGAAATAGGAAAGGCATGATACATCTTAATAATAATAATAATAATAATAATAATAATAATAATAATAATAATAATAATAACACATTATTAATAACAATAATAATGTGGATAATATGGAATTTTTCTATCAAAAACAATCAGACCAACAAAAAAGCAGGTATGTGTGTGGCCAGAGGGGGCCTCTGATGCTCTGAAAGACTGCTTCAGTACTACAGACTGGGACACTTTAAAGCACGCAGCCACTCACAATGGACACATAAACCTAGAGGAGTACACTGAGGTTGTTGCAGCATACATAGCAAAATGCACTGATGATTTCACTCACTGCAAAACCATCACAGTTTGTGCCAACCAAAAGCCATGGATGACAGCAGAGGTCCACAGGCTCCTGGGGGCTCAGGACGCAGCCTTGAGGGCTGGCGACACTGCAGGACTAACAACACTAGGGCCAGCCTGTCCCGTGGCATCAAGGAGGCAAAACGACAGTACAGCAAGAAAATATCTGACCACTTCAGCAACACCAGAGATGCACGTTCCCTCTGGCGTGGCATACAGACATGCAACAACTACAAACCTCCCCCTCAGACCAGTGCGAGTGACACCACACTGCTCAACAACCTAAATGACTTCTTCGGCCGCTTTGAAGCACAAAACAGCACATCAGCACCGAAGACCACTCCTCCTCCAGATGAGGAGGCCAGGAGTCTGGATCCAGCTAGCATGAAGAGGACCCTCTGCAGGATCAACCCAAGCAAGGCAGCTGGACAAGACAATATACCCGGTCGTGTCCTGAAGGACTGTGCAGAGGAGCTCAGGAATGTCCTGACCGACATCTTCCTAACTCAAGCTGTTGTCCCCACATGTTTCAAAACTGCCACCATAATACCAGTCCCAAAAAAGCCCATTCCATCCAGCTACAATGATTACTGGTCCGTAGCATTGACCCCCATCATAATGAAGTGCTTCAAGCGGCTGGTCATGCAGAGCATCAAGTCCATCCTCCCTCCCTCCCATGACCCATCTCAGTTTAGATACAGATCAAACAGATCCACACAAGATGCCAGCTGCTGCTCTCCATCCAGCCCTCACCCACCTGGACTCAAAGAACTACTACGTGTGATTGCTGTTTTTGGACTTCAGTTCAGCATTCAACACAATCATCCCCCAGCACCTGATACAAAAACTCAGACACTTGGGACTCAAAACCTCTCTCTGGAACTGGGTGCTGGACTTTCTCAGAGGGAGGCCACAGAGCATGCGGGTTGGCAGCAACACCTCCCAGACCATCACACTGAGCACAGGGGCCCCACAAGGGTATGTGCTCAGCCCGCTGCTCACCCTGCTTATCCATGACTGTACCAGCCTACAACAGCAACCACATCATCAAGTTTGCAGATGACATGACGGTGGTGGGCCTCATCACCAACAACGAGGAGGCCAACTACAGAAATGAGGTGAGCCAACTGGTGCAGTGGTGTAAAGACAATAACCTCTTCCTGAGCATGGGAAAAACCAAGGAGATTGTGGTTGACTTCAGGAGGGGACACAAACAGCACCCCCCTCTGATCATCAATGGTGCAGTTGTGTAGAGGGTGAGGAGCACCAAGTTCCTGGGGGTGCACATCTCTGAGGACCTCTCCTGGTCCAACAACACCACATCACTGGCCAAGAAGGCTCAACCTCACCTCAATTTCCTCTGCAAACTGAGAAGAGCACGAGTCCCACCGCCCATCATGTGCTCATTCTACCAGGGCACCAGTGAGAGCATCCTCACCAGCTGCATCATGGTGTGGTATGGAAGCTGCACCGCCTCCTACAATACACAGTGAAAGCAGCCAGCATGATCATCAGTGGCCCTCTGCCCCCCCTCTCAGACATCTACCTCACTTGCCTCACCTACAGAGCCATCAATATCGTAAGCGACACCTCCCACCCCTCACACTCCCTCTTCAGCCCCCTGCCCTCGGGGAAAAGGTACCGGAGCCTCCGGGCCCGCTCCACAAGACTGCTAAACAGCTTTGTTCATCAGGCCATCAGGACCCTGAACTCTGTCCACTCCCCCCGCCACCCACCCACCCATCCACCGGACCATAATGCACTCACCCGTGCAATAACTACCTCAGCTGTTGGCACAGAAGGACTGGCACACCAACAGTAATATATTTGCTGCTGTATGTCTCTGTACTTTAACTGCAACCATTCGCACAAATGCCATATCTGCTGCTGTCTGTCTATCATTGCAATACTGATCATGTGCAGTCCTATCTGTTACTGTCTGCACCTACACTACCGCATTGAACTTGCAACTTCGGGCATTACACCTCTACTTTTCTGCATATAGGATTGCTGGGTTTCATCATCGTTAATCGTTTATCTTTATCTGCACTATGGGAGGTCTAGGTATATCTTTTGTTACCATTTGCATGACGGGTTGCATTACTATACATAGACTGCTGTTGTTGTTTTGCCAGCCTTATTCCTTTTTCTTTTTTATACTGTGTACACCACTGAAAAGAGAGAGAGAACCGCCATTTCAATTCTCCTGTATGTCCTGTACGTGTAGTAGTATTACTAACTAACTAACTAACCTGCACTTATATAGCGCTTTTCTAGTCACAAAGACCACTCAAAGCGCTTTCATTAATACTAACCCTCTATTCTAAGGGCCTATAGGAAACATATCTAGGGACAATTTAGAACAGCCAATTAACCTAACATGCATGTTTTTGGCATGTGGGAGGAAACCGGAGAAATCCCGGAGTAAACCCACGCAACACGGGGAGAACATGCAAACTCCACACAGATCACTGTTGGTCGGGGGCTGGGATCGAACCCACGATCCCACGATCCCCACAATCCCCCGGCCAAGGGTAAACTGTGCTGCCGCAGTGCTAACCACTGCGCCACCGTGCAGCCCATATATTGAATACATATTTGTATTGACAAATAAAATCTTTGAAATGTATAGTGATGTTTCAAGGGTTCACAGAATAATGAGAGAGCTTTTGGAATGTAGCAAGCATTTATTTCATCGCTCTGATTATGCAGAACAGAGAGGAGGTCATCCACACACACACACACACACACACTTCACCCAGGGTGACGCAGACATGTAATCTCTCACATGCAGGGAAAACAACACTATCACAATCAGACTACAACACTAAAGCTCAGAACACAAGAATTATAACTGTCTATGAATCCCCCAAGGCACAAAGCATGCCAGGAGTATCCCCTGCCCCTTATCACAGCTCCAACGTTACATTGTCCCCCACTGGACTAGTTTTGGTCCCCAGAACAGTAAGTCCAACACAAATGTCCAATACGAACCCGTCCAGGCATTGGGATGCCTGCTGTTGTCAGTGGCTGACACACACAGGCCTGTTAGTGTCCATTCGAGCCTCGACCAGGGTCTCTGTGGTCGGGATGGTGCCTCTGGCTCGTCCACCCGCGGGGCAGCTGGCTGGTACAGGGCAAGGCAGTTGCAATGAAGCACCACCACCTGGTTCCTCTTCTGCAGCCTCACCCTGTACACTACGTCTGACAGTCTCTGTAGGACCATGTACAGTCCCGAACAGCGGCTCGCCAGCTTTGGTGACAGTCCCCTTTTCCGCTCCGGGCAGAAAACCCAGACTTGATCCTCAGGTGTAAAGTCTTTCCCCTGGCAGCAGGAATCGTACGCTCGCTTCTGTCGACTCCCCGCTGCTACCAGGGCCTCCCGAGCCAGTTCGTGCACTGTGTGAAGACGTTCTCTTAAGCAAAACAAATAATCCAACCCTGGTTTGCGCTTCACCTATGGCTCCGGGGGAGGGATGAACACCACGTCCTCCGGGGTGCGCAGCTCACATCCAAATATCAGCACTGCCGGGGTGCACCAGGTGGATTCTTGAACTGCTGACCAGTATGGCCACAGAACCAGGGGCAGGTGCAGGTCCTAGTCCCGCTGTTGTTGGTCCACTAGGATGGCGAGCTGGGTGGTCAGGGTCCTATTAAAGCATTCAACCAGACCGTTGCTCTGTAGGTGCAGCGGGGTGGTCTGGGTCTTCCGGACGCCCAGCCGCCTGCAGACCTTCCTGAAGACCTCTGCCTCGAAGTTCTGTCCCTGGTCGCGGTGCAGCTCCTACAGGGCACAAAACCAATAAAACATCTCGTCCACCAGCTTTGATGCTGTGGTGGTGGCATTCTGATCAGGGACCACGTACACCTTTGGCCACTTGGTGAAGTAATCTTTTGCGGCCAGAACATAATGATTCCCCTGATCCATCGTCGGAAAAGGGCCCAGAATGTCCACCCCACATGCTCCATGGGTGCTCCTATCTGGTACTGCACCAAGAGTGTGTGGGAGCACTGAGTCGGCCCTTTCTGAGCTGTGCAGGTGTCACAGTGGTGGACATGGAGCTCCACGTCCTGACAACACCCCAACCAGTAGAACCAGGCCCGAAGACACTGCAGGGTCTTCGGCAGCCCGAAGTGGTCCACCCCACCGACCCGTGGACCAACCGGAGTACCTTGGGGCGAAGCTGTCGGCGGACCAGCAGCTGCCAGTCATGATGCTGCCCAGCTGTAGATTGCCACCACTGGTAGACAACACCCTCACAACAGCAGAGGTTGGACCACTGGGAATGTAGGGCCTTGGTCTCTGGGTCCAGCACAGACACAGCCTCCCAGGCAGGTGGCTGGTCATGTCCAGCCACTGCGGGACCAGGGAGATGACAGGATCTCAATCCTGTTCGATCCGAAGCTGCTGCATGCTGAGGGCCTCTGTGCCGTCATCACTGGGGAGAGCTGGCTGATGATCTGAGGAAGTGCTGTGAGCCGCTGTGCTATCCCCGGTCACAGCGGTCTGGAGAGCAGCAACCCGTGAGACTGCTGGGTCACAATCCTCGGCCTGCTGGCATTGCCAACAGTCCTCCACAGCACAGGGGCGCTGGAACAGTGCATCAGCGTTGGCATGGAGGCAGCCTGCTCGATGCACAATCTGAAAGTCATAATCCTACAGTGCCTCCAGCCATCTCGCTAACTGTCCATCCGGCTCTTTAAAGTTCAACAGCCAGGTAAGGTCCATGGTCCGTCCTGAGCTGAAACCTCCCCCCGTAAACATACGGGAGGAAATGGTGGAGCCCTTGGATGACTGTCAGCAGCTTTCCGTGGGTGATGCAATAATTCCTTTCAGCTCTGCTGAGAGTGCGACTGAAGAACGCAACTGCCTGCTGTCCCTCCTGAGACAGCACTGCCCTGATGCCCTGGTTGCTAGTGTCTGTGTCCATGATGAAGGGGAGGTTTGCATCAGGGTACCACAGCACGGGGGCTCTGATGAGCACTGAGCGAAGCCGGGAAAAAGCAGCAGCACAGTCCTTGCTCCACTTGAACGTATGGCCCTTCTGTGTCAGCTGAAGCAGTGGACTGGTGATGGTGGCAAAATCCTTCACAAACCTCCTATAATAGGAGGCCAGTCTAGGAGAATGTAGGAGAAGCTCTGCAGTTCTCCTACATTCCATGGGACTGGCCAGTTTCTCACCACTGCCACCTTCTCTGGGTCGGTGGTGACTCCCGCAGTGCTGACAACGTGGTCCAGGAAGGTGGTTTCTCACCAAAACAGGTGGTATTTCTGAGGGTGGAGCTGCACTCCGGCCCGGCGGATGGTGTCCAACACTTCCTGGAGATTGGTCAGGGCACCACCAGAATCAGATGCATGAACCAGCGGGTCATTGAGATAAACGATGCAGCGGGTCTGGGGGACGTGAGCCAGCACTCGCTCCATCAGATGTTCAAAGGTGGCCGGGGAATTACATAGTCCAAATGGCATCACCTTGAGCTGCCACAGTCCCTGCCCAATGGAGAAGGCTGTTTTCTGGCGGGCCTCTGGCGACAGCTCCACCTGCCAGTAGCTGCTGCGGTAGTCAAGCAAGTTGAACCAGCTAGAGTCGGCGATGTAATCCAGCACGTCGTCATTCAGGCACCAGTAGTCCGCACAGAACTGCTACAAATTGTCTTGCTTCTTGACCAGAATCACCAGTGCCACCAAGGAGCTGCTGGACGGTTCAGTGACATCCGCTTCCAGCATCTCTTGAATCTTTTGCTCTGTCACCACCCACCTTGAAAAAGGCAGATGGCAGCGGCAGAGCCAGATCGGCCTGGTCTCACCGGTGTTGATCTGGTGCTGCACCAAGCTGGTTCGGGTACACTCCTCATCCCTGGCGTTGGCAGGGATGAGGAGTTGACAGTCCAGCAGCTGTTGTCTCTGCCCTGACTCTAATCCCCTGCAGCTCTGCTGGAATAGCTCCTCGACCACCTGCTGGGTTTCTGATGGCGTGGTGAATCATTCGGCTGGTGGCCCCCACAGTGCTGTCTCTTGCGGTAGTGCTGCAGCCGTCGGCTCTGGTAGCGATCCCCTCGTCTCAGCCTGCGTTGACAGCCCCTTGATGGTGTGGGTCCCCTGGTTCCCCGTCTGGCTCTTGCTGCAGAGCATGATGGTCTTGGCCCCCAGAGAGAGAGAAGAAATGGCGATGTCAATCTTTGCGCCCAATACTACGAACAAATCTAGTCTGTTGATGCAGGGGTCTGGGATGTCAGCCAGCCAGAACGGGTGGTTTGTGTTCTGACCGGGTCCTCCCACGACAAGGATTCATCGCCCTTCCAATCTGGCGAGCTCACCTATGGCTGTTTTGACACAGCACCTGGTGGGTTCCCACCCCTGCGGTCTGAGATCATCTGTACCGGGCAGTGCCCCGGGACAGACCAGAGAGATGGTGGAACTGGTGTTGATCAGGGTCCAGATTGGAGTGCTGTCTAGGCTGCACTGTAGGTACAGCTCTGGCAAAGGTCCAAGTCAGCCCAGCCGTGGTGAGAGTTCATTGGCGAAAATGTCTGTGAAATGTGTCAGGTCCTTGTCTGTGTCACCTCACTCTAGTTTAAAGCTGTTGAGGGGGCTGGTTGTCGTGGGGTAGCTGCAAGGCAGTGGCGCGGGGTGGCCTGGCTCCCCGCAGCAGAAACATCCCTTCTCATGCCGTCGTCATACTTTTGCTGGCCATACAGTTGTGGCCTGGAGCAGCTCCTCCTCCTCCTCGCTCTCAGCAGTGGCTTGGAAAGCTCTCTGTCTTGGTGATGAAATGTCAGCTGCATGCTCCAGCATTGGCTCCACCCACTCTGCCTCTGCCATGGCCGTCTCCCAAGCTGCTTACAGCATGAATCCAGATGTGTTCTCAGAGCCAGGCTGGGCAGAGCCCTCGGATGAAACGCTGGAGGGCGAGCTTCTTCACCGCCGCCAACATGAAGTGCCGCGCTGTGTCAGCAGCCGGACATCTGCTGTATAAGCTCCCAGGACCTCTCGGTCACATCGCCAGCAGCAAACCAGCTGTTCCCGGATGTGGTCAGCATGGTTCGCCCTCCCGAAATGCCTCTGAAGTGCTCCCTATAGCGCTGGCCAGCTGTGCCGTTCCTCAGGCCGGAGATTGAACAGCGTGGAGAGAGCTCCACCCTCCAGAGCCAGTACAACCTCCACAGCTGTCTCTTCAGGTGTCCAGCCGTTGAGCGTGGAGGCCAGTTCAGCCTGGATGAAGAAGTCATCGAATGAGGTTTCGCCACTAAAGCGGGGAAGCTTGGCTGGTTGGTGGGTCAGCAGTACTGGGGTTGGGACAGTCACCTCTGTGCTGATCACTGCCCTTGGCTGCAGTGGGATCACTGGCTCATAGTTTCACCACTGGTGCTCCCTGTCTTGCCTTGAAAAAGGTGGGACACAATACGCACTTGATCTGTCCGCCCTGCTTCGCCATTCTTTGCGGTGGGCAGCTCGGTGACTGGTGTGTCTGCTCTACTGTCCATCTCCATCTGGACAATGATCTGTTCAAGCTGTCGAGTCTCTGCCTTGATCCTCATTTCCATCTCTCAACTTCCCACTCCTGACACCAGTGTGACATTCCAAGGGTTCATTTTGTGAGTAGTGTATAGACAGACAGACAGACAGACAGACAGACAGACAGACAGACAGACAGACACACACACACACACAGAGTGGGAAAAATAAGTATTGAACACGTCAATATTTTTCTCATTAAACATACACTACCATTCAAAAGTTTGGGGTCACCTCAGACAATTTTGTGTTTTCCATGAAAAGTCACACTTTTATTTACCACCATGAGTTGTAAAATGAATAGAAAATATAGTCAAGACATTGACAAGGTTAGAAATAATGATTTGTGTTTGAAATAATAATGTTTTCCTTCAAACTTTGCTTTCGTCAAAGAATCCTCCATTTGCAGCAATTACAGCATTGCAGACCTAACATGATTGCACAAGGGTTTTCTAATCATCCATTAGCCTTCTGATGCAATGAGCAAACACATTGTACCATTAGAACACTGGAGTGATAGTTGCTGGAAATGGGCCTCTATACACCTATGTAGATATTACACCAAAAACCAGACATTTGCAGCTAGAATAGTCATTTACCACACTAGCAATGTATAGAGTGTATTTCTAATTAGTTTAAAGTTATCTTCATTGAAAAAAAGTGTTTTTCTTTCAAAAATAAGGAAATTTCTAAGTGACCCCAACCTTTTGAACGGTAGTGTATATATATACTGTATATATATATATATTAGTAGTAGTAGATTAGTTTATTTGACAGGGACAGTGCAATAAACATAGACAATTAATCAAAGACAATCAATCTGATGTGTTGCACATAGAGTGTATAGCTATTAGCTAATTTGCAACTCTTGTCCCTGGATGGGCTTTAGAAAAAAGAATCAAGATAAAAAATATACACAATAACCACATACATCAATGCAGAAAAATTATAAATACACAATTATAAATATTATAAATATTATAAATACACAAATATAACAGCCTGACTCACATTTAACATAAATATTATAAATATTATAAATACACAAATATAACAGCCTGACTCACATTTAACACATATAACATAACTCACATTTGCCTATTTCAGGCCTTCCTCCCTCCGTCACTCACTATAAACAAACACATTTATTCCTTCCCTTCATTCACTCTCACTTTGCAGACAATTAATTCATACATGAGTACATTCTTGTTTATTTTTCAGCCAGTTTTTAACATTTTTAGTGAATGTTTTAAAGTCCGTTATTATTTTAATTTCATTTGGCATTGTGTTCCAGATGTGACTGCCCTTTATAGAGAAAGCTGTTTGTCCAAATGTGGTTCTGCGGTGGAATATTTTACAGTTATTGTTAACAGAACTCCTGGTGGCTCTGCTGCTGTCCTGTCTTTGGACAAAACCAGCAAGTGGCTCGGGTGCTGATTTATGAAAACATTTGAACGTTAATTTCAGAAGACAGAGGTCAATGAAGCTCTCAAAACTCAATAGGTTGTATTTTTTTAAAACATTACAGTGATGCCACCTAATGGGCTTTTTGTCCAAGATTTTTAGGGTTTGATTATATAATGAACCTATATGTCTTATTGTGGAAGGGGCTGCTTGAGCCCAGACTGTCAAACAGTATGATATATGAGAAAAAACCATAGAATGCATATACAGTGCAGCTGCTTCGTAAGGTATGTAATATCTAATTAATTTAAAGCAGTTCAGATTTTTTTTTACTGTTTTTGAAATTTTCTTTATATGAAGATTAAATTTGAGTTGAGGATCTAGTACAATGCCAAGGTATTTGAATTCTGTAACTAAACTGATGTCATGATCATGTATATTAACTTTAAAATGTTGCAGGTTACATTTTTTGATTGAAAAGCACATTGAGACTGTTTTCTGAAGGTTCAGCAATAGATGGTTCTTGAGGAGCCACTCTTGGACATCAACCATACTTGTAGACAGTACATCTGCAGCCTGTGCTGGAGTCTTGGCAGCTGTGTAAATAACTGCATCATCTGCATAAAGTTGGCATGTTGCAGCTGAGCAGTGTAACGGCAGGTCATTAATAAAAATGCTGAAAAGTAAAGGACCAAGAATGGACCCTTGTGGGATACCCATGCGGTTGTTTAAAAATGAGGATTTATCCTGGTGAACTTTTACACACTGTTCTCTATTCTGGAGATAAGATGCAAACCATTCTAATGTATTTGGGGAGAAGTTAAAAGATACCATTTTGGATAAAAGCAAACTGTGGTTTACAGTATCGAAAGCCTTTTTGAGATCTAGAAAAACAGCTCCTACCACATTACCCCTGTCCAAGGACTGTTTGACGTTTTCAATAAGGCAACAATTTGCTGTTTCTGTTGAGTATCCTGGTCTAAAACCAAATTGATGTGGATGAAGAAGTTGATTGTCTTGTAAGTAGTCTATCAGCTGTGTAGCTACAACTTTTTCAAGAACCTTAGATAGGACTGGTAAGATAGAGATTGGGCGGTAATTGCATATATCGTCTTTACTGCCTGATTTATGAACTGGTATGACGACAGCTTTTTTCCAGCCAGATGGAAATGTACTAGACCTAATGGAGAGATTAATGAGATGAGTCAGTGGTTTGATTAATATTTTGCTGTGCATTTTGAGAAAGGAGGTGCTCATATTGTAGATATCATTAGTTTTTGAGTTTGACAGTGTTTTAACAATACCAGCAATTAACTTCTCATTTACCTCATCGATGTGAAAAGTATCTGTTGGAAGTATGGAATTTGTGTTGTTGAGCACATTTGGCAGCACAAAAATTTTTGTTAAGTCTTCCACAGAGCCCACAAAGTGTGAATTAAATTCATTTGCCAAAGTAGCCTTGTCACTGACGGTCTTGCCATTGATTCTAAGTTCCTTTACCCCCTTCTGATCGTTTTTTTTATTAGTTAAGTTATTTAAATGCCTCCATAGGGAACTGTTGTTACCCTTTGCATGATCTATCAGTTTATTGTAATAAGATATTTTTGATTTTCGCAGCTCATGTACCACTTTATTTCTTAAACTTTTGTACACAAGGTGATCATTTTGTAGTTTGGAGGTTAGTGATGTTTTCAGTGCATAGTCTCGCCTCTTCATAAGTTTTCTTATTTCATTATTTAACCATGGTAGGCTAATCTTCTGTTGTCTACTTTTAATTTGCTTTGAAAATTTTTCTATAGACTTTGTGATTGTTGCAGTTATAAAATTACAACAATCATCTACTTCACATGTTGACATGAGCTGCTCCCAATTTTGATTCTCTAAGTAATGTTCAAACTCCTCATTTTTTGATTTGGGGATAATAAAATTTGATTTGTCAATATCGACTCCCCCAAAATACTGTAGTCGCTTTTTAGTAAGTTTCCTGACAGCAAGAACCATGTTATGATCTGAGAGACCAGTTACAAGATTATAGGTTCTGGTTATTCGTTCTGGTTTATTAGTAAATACCATGTCAATAAGTGTTCTGGATTGTTTGGTTATCCTGGTGGGTCCTTTGATGATTTGCTGGTAATTAAATTTAGTCATGAGGCTTTTCAGTTTTTGTTTGTCTTTTTTATCAGACCAGTTGATATTAAAGTCACCATGAATTATTGTTTCTCTGTTCTTCTCAAGTTGTTTAACCAGATCACTTAATTCATTATAAAAGGAAGAATTGTGTGATGGTGGGTTGTACAATACTGCAATGTTGAAATTCATTACCGGAGAGAGACATACATTAACAGCTAAACATTCAAGTGAAGTATTCAAATCAACCAGTTGACATTTATATTTGTCTTTGATGTAAATTAAAACACCTCCTCCCCTCCCTACCTGCCTGTCTTTTCTAAAACACTGGTAGCCCACAATATCGATCATATTAGTGTCTATGTTCCTGTGTAGCCAGCTTTCTGAGAGACAAAGGTAGTCCAGATTTGAGTCCAACAGCAACACCGAAATCTCATCTCTTTTGGGGATTATGCTCCGTATGTTTAAATGAGCTTATACAGTACTTAACTGTTTATTGTATATTATTGTAAACTCCTTCCTGTAGTAACTTTTAATACTTCATTTTAATTATTTTACCCATGGAAGACCCGTCAGGATGGGGAAGAGGGAAAGGAAGTGTGTGGAGGGGGAAAGAAAAGGGAGGGGAACAGACAAAAAAAAACCAAACAAACAAACCAACAACTAAAACAAACAAAAGACAAATTGTTTCTTCCACCGAAGATGTCTCATCACGAGTCTGGTTTCCGCACCTGTTAAAGGAGAGACACTTATGCGTGTATGTCCGCGTGCATATATATGAGAGCGTGTGCAAAATAAGTGTGTGCATGTGAGTGGTTTGTCAGGAAACATACGAAGTGGAGGGCCGGTCGCAGCAGCTCTCCCCCCGGGAACCCTGAGCAGGCAAGGCAGCGCCACCAACCCCCACAGGGCACAAACGTCCGAGGTCAGCAAGCCCCAGGAAAGCCAGGCATCTGCCCCCACAGGGATGATTAAAGGAGGCCAGGTTGCTCGGCGGCCAGCGCGGCGAGCCCACACCCCCGGACCAGCCTGACTCCTACCCCCCCAGTGGGGTCAACGCCCGACCCCGGGCTCCACGCACCAGGAGGCCAGCGACCCGACCCCCCGGGCCGGAGACTGGCCCGCACCCCCTGGCGCGAGCCCCTCCAGGCACCCCAACAGCGGGCCTGCCCCAGCGCCACCGCCGCACACCCCGGGGTCCCCCATGCCCAAAGAAGTCCCCCCGCCCAGGGGAGCCCACATTGCTGAGAGGCACTACCCCCTTTAATCCAGCACCTCCTGACTCGCATATACACCCCTCCCCACACCTTCACACCCACATGATCCCATGTGCACCCATATGCACCAATTCCCTCTCACTCACCTGGACCAACCCATTCTTTCTCACTCCTGTACCTATTCAAACTCACCCCTCATTCACCCTTGTTTCATAAGGTGGCTGCAAAGCAGATGCAACGAGCCTGAACATGCACCGGTGCCCGGCAGTGACCAGGGAGACCACCGGCACAGGCCACAGAAGCAGACCCCCACCCCCAGCACCCACCTGAGCGACTGATTAGCAGACCACCGCAGGCGCCCTGAGATGCCACCCGACATGCAAAGCACCGCACAAAACCGACCCACCATCACCACCTCCATTCATCACCCCTTCACTCTCACTTACGCTCATATTCAGTCCCCCTGCCACTCCCTTGGTTGTATCTATACATTCAGTAGCACCCAGGGATTTTGACAACATGATGGGTCCCGGGCTCCCCACTGGGCCCCCACGTCCCCAGCAGGAGGAGGGCAACAGGGGTGGGGGAAGCCCCCTGCACAAAACATGGTGGGTGTATGTTGGTTATATGGTTTATATATTTGCATATTTGTTCCGTCTAGCTGCAATGCTCCGTACTGTGGGTGTTTATATATTTATATATCTACATGTTATTCCATCTAGCTACATTGCTCCGCACTGTGTGTGTTTATATACTTGCATATTTATTCCACCTAGCTGCAATGCTCCGTACTGTGGGTGTTTATATATTTACATATTTATTCCATCTAGCTACAATGCTCTGCACTGTGTGTTCATATATTCATATATTTATTCCATCCAGCTACAATGCTCTGCACTGTGTGTCTGTGTGTGTGTGTATATATATATATTTTATAGTAATACGTACATATGTTTATTAGCTGCTCTTGCTTGCTTGTTTTTTTTTCTTGCCTTCTGATTGTTGCTCTGAGTGTTGCTATCCCTGTGCTGTTGCAATCCTGGAATTTCCCCGTTGTGGGACTAATAAAGGCTTATCTTATCTTATCTTATCTTATATGATGTAGTTGTGTGTAAATGTGTGGACTACCAAAGTGCATTAAACATATTTCTGATGGAGCCATTGACCTGAGATTTTCACCAGATATCAGTAACAACCCAAGTAATCCATACATACAAAGAAATCAAGGCAAGTGTGTTCACAAAACAAGTTATATTTAATAAAGTGGAATGACACAGGGAATAAGTATTGAACATGCTTGATGAAATTCATTTACTATTTAGTAGAAAAGCCTTTGCCCCCCCCAACCTAATGTGCCCCTAGAGGAACGATTGAGGGAGGCCAGGCGCAGCAGGCCCACACCCCGGGCCCGCCACCCCCCCCCCCGCGCCCCCCCAGTGCGAGTCCCCCCAGGCACTCCCACAGTGGGTCCCCCTTCCCAAGCACCACCGCCACACACCCCGAGCACCCCCATGCCCAAAGAAGTCCACTCACGTTCAACCACGCGCGCACTCTCACTCACACTCCGATCTACTCACATCCATTCATGCTCACCCCCTCACACTGACCCACCCTCATTCACCCTTCTTTCTTAGGGTGACTGCGATGCAGATGCAGTGAACCTGAATGCGCACCAGTGCCCGGCAGCGGCCGGGGAGATCGCCGGTGCAGGCCAGCGGCCACCCCCCCACTGACCCACCCCAGGGGGGCTGTGGCCCCAGAAGCAGACTTCCACCTCCAGCGCCCACCCGAGCGACTGCTCAACAGATCACCGCAGGCGCCCCAAGATGCCACCTGACATGCAAAGTGCCACACAAAACCGACCCACCATCACATCTCCATTCATCATTCCCTCACTCTCGCTTACTCTCTTATTCAGTCCCTCTCTCACTCCCTTGCTTGTATTTACACATTCAGCAGCACCCAGGGATTTTGACAACATGACAGGTCCCAGGCCCCCTGCTGGACCCCCAGGCCCCCAGCAGAAGGAGGATAACAAGGGTGGGGGAAGACCCCCCACCCCTCCCCCTTGCACAAAACATGGTAAGTGTATGCCGGTTGTATGATGTGATTGTGTGTAAATGTGTGGACTACCATAGTGCAGTTGAACAGGACCCACCAGCGTTGTGCCTGGTGCTCCCAGCACCACAAACATGATGGAGCAGCCACACCCATTCCCACTCATCTTGCACACATAAACACGCATAACAACAGTAGTCACAATAGCGAACAATGGGCCGGACCCACACACCACCCCACACGCCAAGCAACACCCCCGAGCGCCCACCGTAAGCCCACGAACAACCATTCTAGATGCACACTGATAGCAGCAGGCGCCCTCGCAGCCACAGCCACCCTGGAGCAGCCCAACGGCAACATCGCCACCAACCCACACCAACAGGCCCCCCAACCACCCCCGAGCACCCACACACACCTGCCACCAATGACACCAGGAGCAATGCGACAAAGCACCCCACCCCACAACACAACAACAGGGCAGCCAGGACAAGCAGGCCCCAAATCGTCAACCCCCATGCCACTAGATGAACCGCCCCACTCCCACCACCCAACAAACTTCTCCTACCCATACACACATCTTCCACCCCCACACATCCACCCACAGGTAACTGCACCTGTACACACACACATCCCTGCCCACCCTCATGTGCACACATACACACACACTCACCATCACACATGCCCACCTACACCCACAAACAGCCCCACATGCCCACACACAACACACACGCCCATGCACCCGCTCACACACATGCCCGCACTCACACTCACTCTCACACATGTACACACACACACACACACACACACATACACGCACACCCACACCCGCAGGCCCCAGAGGACGGGGAGGGCAACCCCCCAGGATGCATGCACCTGCCTCAGGGCGCTGTCAGGGCCATAGGGAGGACACGACTCCACCGTGCAAGGACGCACCGGGGCCGACCGGCACCACTGGCGCACATCTGACCCTGGCCCAGGGGGGGAATGCCCCCCTCCAGTACCAGGGGCCCAGGGCCAGACATAGCCTCTCCCGGGAGGCAAGGCCAGCCAGCTGGGGGCCACGGCCCATCCCCCAGCCCCCCCCACAGCCCCCCCCCCCCCAACCAAGCCCCCCGGGCCAGACACAAGGCTTCCCCAGAACAGGCCCCCCGGACACCGGCCCCTCATGGTCGGGGTGTTGCCATCCGCCAGAGGCGCCAAGGACAGTGAGCCACGGCTCGCCACCCCTCAGGTTATAGAATTAATAAATGGGGACCAGAGAGAACTGAATTCAGCCAATTGACTATTTGAGGAGGCAGACACTCTCCAGGCTAATATAATCTAAAAGTTATTATAGTGAGTCATGCATAAATTATTTCTTGATTTCCAGTTCATGAGGATAATTTTCTTCGCGATGCATAAGGCGGTGAGAACCATGTGTGACATCCTTGCCTCTATATTTATTTCACTTAAATCACCTAATATGCAAAGTGTGGGTGAGGATGGGACACGATATCTAAGGCATGCCTTTGTTGGTAATAACAGCTTCCAGACACCTCCTGTATGGAGAACCTAGGCGCAAGCATTGCTCAGGAGTGATTTTAGCTCATTCTTCCACACAAACTGTCTTCAAATCTTGAAGGTTCCGTAGGTGTCTTCTATGAACTCTGATCTTCAGTTTGTTCCATAGATTTTCAATTGGATTCAGGTCAGGTGACTGACTGGGCCATTCTAGCAGCTTTATTTTCCTTCTCTGGAGCCAGTTGAGCGTTTCCTTGGCTGTGTGTTTGGGATTATTGTCTTGCTGAAATGTCCACCCTTGTTCATCTTCAGCATCTTGGCAGATGGCAACAGGTTCTTATCAAGGATGTCGCTGTACATTTGTCCATTCATCTTTCCTTCAATTATATGAAGTCTGCCTGTACCATGTGCTGAAAAACACCCCCACACCATGATGAGATGTGCAGTGCCAGTTCTCCTCCAAACATGCTGTGTGTTGTGGCATCCAAAAAGCTCAGTTTTGGTCTCATTTGTCAAGACTATATTCTCCTATTCTCCCAGTATTTTACTGGCTTGCCCAAATGTTGTGCAGCAAACTTTAAATGAGCTTCAACATGCTTTTTCTTCAGCAATGGAGTCTTACAAGGTGAGTGGGCATAGAGCCCATGTCGGTTGATTGTATTACTTATTGTTTTCTTTGAAACAGCAGTACCTGCTAACTCCAGGTCTTTCTGGAGCTCTCCACGAGTGGTCTTTGGCTCTTGGATAACTCTTCTGATAATTCTTTTGACTCCTCTGTCAGAAATCTTGCAAGGAGCTCCTGGTCATGGCCGGTTTATGGTAAAATTATGTTCTTTCCACTTCTGAATGATGGCTCCAACAGTGCTCACTGAGACATTCAGCAGTTTAGAAATGCACCTGTAATCCATGCCACCATTATGTTTTGGAACAATAAGGTTGCACAGGTCTAGAGAGAGCTCTTTGCTTCTACCCATCATGAGTTCTTTGCAGTGTGACAATCTGATATTCACAGACCTTTTTAAAGGCTATCAGTCAGGACTTAACCAGCTGAAATTAATTTGCACTGATGGCATATAGGATGGCTTCCTAAATTCTGATGGATTTCAGCTGGTTTCTTGGCTTTCTATGCCATTTTGCACCTCTTTTTCTTCATGTGCCCAATACTTATTCCCTGTGTCATTCCACTTAATGAAATATAACTTGTTTTGTGAACACAGTTGCCTTGATTTCTTTGTATGTATGGATTACATGGGTTGTTACTGATATCTGGTGAAAATCTCAGATCAATGGCTCCATCAGAAATATGCTTAATGAGAAAAATGCTGACATGTTCAATACTAATTTTCCCCGCTATATATATTTATTAGGGGTGTAATGGTACTTGTATTCGTATTTTTCGGTATGCCTCCCACGGTATGGTTCAGACTTGTACCGAGGTACGACACAGATTATATTGAGTGACGGACAGAAAGTGTAACCGTCATATCACACCCTCTCCTCCTCTCAGTTTCCCCATCTCCAGCCGCCTGTCAGCGGGTTTCTGCAGCGTTCCGCCCCAGTGAGGAATGACTGAAATTGGGCTACTTCTAAACACAACATTGGTAAGATTAATGAGTTTTTAGCGAGTAAAGTTAGCGCTTCTTATTTTCAATGAGCAACTGTCTCAGCTTTAGAAAGCTGATTAAACCGTTAGCATGTGTTAACATTACCTGTCAGATAATAATCTCTCTTGAATGATGTTTGCTGACAGCTGAGCTTTTTCATTTCTGCTGGTAATGTGTTAACTGCCAGTAAATGAGTGAATTACATGAGTAGTTTACTCTTTTTCATCTTCTGTTATTGTCGCAGTAATACACCTTCATTCTGAATATTAGTGCATCTCGGTAAATTAGAATATTGTGGCGGTTCGTTTTAACCCCACAACAGACTAAGGACACTCAGCCCTCTTTTCTCTGTTTTCCTGCTACACTACTGAGATGCAATGTGCCATTCATGTATTTGTGATGCAAACATGCATGTATTGTGATGTAATGCACCATTCTGTATAGTGTGCATATGGCTTGTCCTTACTGTGCTTTTTCTGAGCATCTTACTTATGTAGATGTGCTTTGGTGTATTAATGTCTACAGGTAGACGAGTTTCTTCTGTCTCACCCCTGGATGTTAATTATTGCCTTTCATCCATTGTACTCATGCGTCCTGTCCTTACTGTGACCTAGAGACTCAGATCAATATGTAGATGTGCCTGTTAGCCTCTTTGTCTTGCACCTAGAGCGAGGTCTAGCTAATCTGCCCATTGTGATGTATGTCTTACAAATGCAAATACCCCCTGCCTGTTCTGTTATACCTTTGATCATTCTAACTGTGGGGTATGTCTCTTTCATGTATTGTTATGGTCAAGTATTTAAGGCGCAACTCTGTAACGCAATTTCTCTCTCCCTCTCTCCCTCTCTCCCTCTCTCTCTCACTCTGATCCTGCAACTGGTAGACACACCGTGTCCACCTCGCCTCTCTGAGAGCCGTGAGCTCGCTCCCGGCGCTCATGCACGGCGCCGGGAGTGGAGCTTTGTGACGGCGGTATGATTTAATAAAACCTGCTTAAAACCACAGCATTGCTGCTTATTTTTTGCATGCCGCTGCACTGGTGACCCCTCGAACACGCACACGTTTTGTGCGAAAGCAACCTTCTGAGCTGGACAGCCGCACAGCTGCATTGGTGACCCCTTGAAGACGCACACGCTTTGTGCGATGCAGCCTTCTGATTTGGACGGCCACGCTGGCGAACAGACGCTGAAAAAAATGAGCGGCCAGCGAACGCAACACCCGGATACGCACACGCTTTGTGCGAAGCAAACTTCTGGTCCGGACCGCGACTGGTGACCGCTTCACACTTCACGGTGAGATCTACACATCCACGCTGGACCGGCCGCTCTCACAGAGAGCGCACGCACTTCGTCCTCTCTCCACGACGGCAACCTCCAGGGCCGACGGAGAGCGCAGCGCGTGGAACTGAATGCACCATAGCCGCACGAGCGACAACGATCGTCTCCTCCCTCTCACCGCTCCAACGCAGCTGCACGAGCCCGGGGCACAAAGATCGTCTATTGCCTCGCACCGCTCCAACGCGTCTCCACGAGCCCGAGGGACGGAGATCGTCTACTTCCTCACACCGCTCCAACGCAGCTGCATGAGCCTGAGGAACAAAAGATCGTCTGTTCCCTCCCGCCGCTCCAACGCATCTGCACGAGCCTGAGAGACTAAAGATCGTCTATTTCCTCTCACCGCTCCAACGCACCATGGCCAATCTACAGCCACAGCTCAACCCGGATTTTATCGGCGCCGTCTGTGCCGATTTCCACCAAGTTTCTGCACCCTGACTCGCCACTCCAGCGGCCCACCCACGCCACGGAACCCCCGCGCATGCTCGGGGAGTTACAAGGACGGCGCATCACGCACGGGACAAGTAACTGCTCCACAGACTGCCTTCCTCCTTCGCCGCTGCCTTTCAGGGCTGCTCGCTCACCTGAGGCACGCATGCAGCATACTGGAAGGATTTGTTAACAGTCTCAGCCACGCCAGAGACCGCCATCGTCCTCCGCCGCTGCTCACAGAACCTTCAGGGCTGCTCGTTCACCTGAAGCAAGCACGCAGCTCGCCACTGGATTTTTTAATGGTCTTAACCACGGCACAAAGGGATTTCAGCCGTCAGCTGCTCCCGGGGGTTTTGGGGTTGCTTCGGCACCTGAAGCCAACAGTCCCTCTGCTTTGTTTACTTTTTTTTTTTTCTCTTGCAGCCGCTCCTGCTTTTCTTCATGGCCACGAGAGGAGTCAGAGACTAGTTTTTCTTCTTGTGATCTCCGCACGTGCAACGGGACAGCCCCTCGACGTCACGGAGCAGCAAGCAATTTTTGCGCGGCTCAGGACGATTTCACAGCTCCTGCCGGCACTTACCACCCCTCCCCTCCCTCCCCCTCCGCCTGCAGCGTGCTTCTCCCACAGCTCGCTCACACAGATGGATTATCGAGGTCGCGGCCCCCTACCGCGTCCTCTGGGGGGGAGCGTGTGTGGCGGTTCGTTTTAACCCCACAACAGACTAAGGACACTCAGCCCTCTTTTCTCTGTTTTCCTGCTACACTACTGAGATGCAATGTGCCATTCATGTATTTGTGATGCAAACATGCATGTATTGTGATGTAATGCGCCATTCTGTATAGTGTGCATATGGCTTGTCCTTACTGTGCTTTTTCTGAGCATCTTACATATGTAG
The DNA here is from genome assembly GCA_020510985.1 of Pholidichthys leucotaenia. Classification (NCBI taxonomy): domain Eukaryota; kingdom Metazoa; phylum Chordata; class Actinopteri; order Cichliformes; family Pholidichthyidae; genus Pholidichthys; species Pholidichthys leucotaenia. The sequence continues at coordinate 137,942,943 of CM035840.1, read as the reverse complement.
ATGTGCTTTGGTGTATTAATGTCTACAGGTAGACGAGTTTCTTCTGTCTCACCCCTGGATGTTAATTATTGCCTTTCATCCATTGTACTCATGCGTCCTGTCCTTACTGTGACCTAGAGACTCAGATCAATAAGTAGATGTGCCTGTTAGCCTCTTTGTCTTGCACCTAGAGCGAGGTCTAGCTAATCTGCCCATTGTGATGTATGTCTTACAAATGCAAATACCCCCTGCCTGTTCTGTTATACCTTTGATCATTCTAACTGTGGGGTATGTCTCTTTCATGTATTGTTATGGTCAAGTATTTAAGGCGCAACTCTGTAACGCAATTTCTCTCTCCCTCTCTCCCTCACTCTGATCCTGCAACTGGTAGACACACCGTGTCCACCTCGCCTCTCTGAGAGCCGTGAGCTCGCTCCCGGCGCTCATGCACGGCGCCGGGAGTGGAGCTTTGTGACGGCGGTATGATTTAATAAAACCTGCTTAAAACCATAGCATTGCTGCTTATTTTTTCATGCCGCCGCAATATCATGATTTGTAATTTAATAAAAAAAGATAACCATAATCATCATAAATAAATTAAATCAGCTTAAATATTTCACTGTATGTGTAGTGAAGACTTGCATTCCTCTACTGTAACTTAAAACATTTGTAAACTGTTCTTCTTTTCTCTTTTAGATTTGATTGGTGGTTGGCAACCAGCTTACAGGTTGCACTGCTAGCACTTCTGGCACTGCCAGCTTCACCATATGGTTGGACCTGGCCTGTGAGTTCAACTGTCAATATCTCTGCTGCTATGAGCTTCATTTCATTGTGACTTCATTGTGGACTATCGCCTCTGAGTACAACTAACATCTCTGCCACTATGACCTTAATTTCATTAGTGACCCCGTGTGTTAAGAAGTTAATATGGCCTGTGTAGTGACTGGAAAAAGGACAGAAACTACAGCTGTTTGTGAGAGCTGCAACTTGGCTTTCTATATACTGGAGGATAAATTCCATCACCTAGAGATAAAAATCAGGGACAAGGACAAGCAGATTGATAACTTTATATCAACTGCAGTATGCGAGAGTAAGCATATTTCATATATTCAAGCCTTTCTGGTTGCTCCACTAGTCCTGTCAGCTTCCTCTCAGCTGTCCCAGGCTCCAGTTTCTGACATTGCCACAACTATTCCATGGCTAGCACCAACCAGCCCTGGAGCTGGTTCTAAACCATGTGCTCCTACAGAATGTCAGGCTACTGTAGAGGACAATTCACCCAAAGACCGTAAACCTGTGGCCACAGCGGCCAGCATTACCACTCCAGCAGAGACCGCAGAACATCCCAATCCTACTCTCTCGGTACATGTTCCCACCCAACCTGATGCCGACTGGGGACTATTGGGAGCAAGGCCCAAGGCCCCTGTTATTACCTCCACTCCAAATCAGATTAATTCCCAAGCACAATTGTCCTGGTCTGCTGTGGTCCGAGGTGGAAGGTATCATCCAGGTGAAGCAGCTCAACAACCTTGCCTTTAGCTCCGCAACCAGTATGCACTCCTTCCTAACGATGCTGCAGCCCACCCTTCTGACGCTACTCTACCACTGACTCTACCACCTGAACTATCATTACACAACAGGTATGATCCACTGACTCTAAATAACATGTGTGATGATGAATCCAAGGCAGCTAATCAAACTGTAGGCACTATAAGCATTTACAAAAACCATAGAAGTAGCCCTAAAACTCAGCTAAGGGCCAACCTTATACGTATCAAGGAAAAGCCCCAAAACCACTACCAGGCAGAGGGTTTGAAAAGACATTTCAGCTCTGCATCAAAATGAAGTAGATGCTCTTCTGATGGGGATTCTATAACATAGCATGTAAAAATGATGAAGACTGAAAACCCAACATTGACTGATACATCTGTCAAAGAGCTGACAGAGATATTGCCAACCATTCTTTCAGCTTACCTAGATGGCATGAGGATTATTATTCATAAAGGGTCTTTTGACATTCTATAGAGGAAAACTGGCTCTGAGATCCTGAAGAAAGATTTTTCTCTGTTCTTGGAGAGTCTGTGCCACTGTGAGGCACAACATTTATTTATCTCAGGCCCCATTCCTCCTTTGGTAAAGGAATTGAACTTTTTAGTAGACTTCTGGGCCTGAATACATGGTTGTCAACTGCATGCATTGCTCGTAGGATAAGATTCATTGACAACTTTAACATTTTTTGGAACTGTATAGAATGTTTCAGATCTGATGGGGTTCATCCGAATATAAAGGGATGTAGACTGCTTAGTGCAAACCTACGTCATGCTAATGGGATGGTAAATTCAAACATAACTGCATAGATAAGAATGAAGGACATGGCAGAGAATCAGAATCAGAATCAGCTTTATTGCCAAGTATATTTACAAGTAAACATACGAGGAATTTGACTTGACATTGGACGCGCACGTTAGGCGCATCCAATGACGCGGCAGCCATGCAAGGCGCCTGTCATACAGTGGGGGTAAAGAGGGGAAGGGAGGGGGAGGAAAACACAATAGGAGAGAGAAAAAACATAGTTAATCAGAATAACGTTCGTATAAGCTCATATAAAGCTCAAATTAGCCAAATTTTGACTACACAGAAAAAAACCCTCTATGCACAATTAGCAGACAATATAGATCACACAAACAAGAGTTGAGAGAGGCAGTGTATGTATGAGTCAGTATATATGTGTCAGTTCGTGTAATGATGTATGCATTTGTGTAGTGTAGGTGTGACAGTTGCTAGTGAACAGCAGAGGGCGCCTCCAGGCAGTGGATAGATGTTATAATCATGTGACTTATAAACAAGTCCGGAGTCTATCTCTTCGCTTGCAGATGAAGGCACATGGACTGTCCTTGAGAAGTTCATCCGCTGAAACAACAGCAGCTGTCTGTCGAATGTTTGGGTTAGCAGCCGCCACTTCTGCTTATCTCATCGAGGAGGAATGTAAACAGGGCATCAAAACAAGGTCAAATCTACACAGCTCAGAGCCCACGGAGAATAGAATTTTCCTCTCTCATGCTCTTGTGCTTAATAATTTTAATATTAATATACAGGCTTAAACAGGCATTCCATTCCATGGAGAGCACAGGGCTCCAGATGTATTCCTCCGCTGAATCACTGTCATTCAGTTCACCGTTTGCCGCTACTCGTGCCCTCCCCAACTGGTCGAATTTGATGAAGGAGCTTGCTGGGTCTGCTTTGATCAGCTCTCTCACCTTCCTTCAATTTCTGATACATCAGGGAACTTCACAGCCAAAAATAGAAGTCCTGAGATCATAACCAATAATGTTTCCTGCCAAATCTCCACAGACGCATGAATTCCAATGTCCATGAGTCTCCTCGTTGGGTTCCTCCTGACCCGATCTTCTTTTGAAGTGGTGACAATCACAGTTAAGCCGCTTTCCAGATCCATAATTTCCATTTAGATTAAGATTCAGCAGAAGAGCGACTAAACACAGACAAAAACGCAACATTGCAAGCTGGGATCAGAAAGGAAAGGAGAGGATTAGAAAAGCGTCTACTCTCTCTCAGAGCCGGAAGTGAAGCAAACAGACTGCAATTCTCCCCCCTCACCTGACTCGCTGCTCCACATCACCCAGGATTTTCAAAGGATGTCTTTATCCCAGACAAGCAATCCCATACAGCAACCACTAACTTCCAAAGAACGCAGGGCACCCCTTCCTCCTGGTCCACATCCTCCTCCTCGGTCATCTTTCCTGATACAGCAGGGCACAGCAGGATGCACAGGACATTCAGGGAGCAGTAGCAGAGTTCAAAACAAAGATAACATGCCATGATGTGTTCAGGGTCCCCACTATAGTAGACTCACTACTGTCAGCTACTCTAAGGACAATTTGAGGAACCAGTATGATTCCTGTATTAGTTAGTAAAAGAAGGAATCAAGTGTGTTTAAATTATGGGATAAATCAATCTAATCTGTTACTTGTACCATGTAAAGCTCAGATCGCTGCAGAGACTTCTATTACTTCTACGAAGCTAGCTTTACTTAATATTACTCTGTGTGTTTATATATTTACATATTTATTCCATCTATTTATTCCATTTATTCCATCTTACATATTTATTCCATCTTATTCCATCTAGCTACAATGCTCCGCACTGTATGTGTTTATATACTCATACATTTATTCCATCTAGCTACAATGCTCCACACTGTGTGTGTTTATATATTTACATATTTATTCCATCTAGCTACAGTGCTCCGCACTGTGCGTGTTTATATATTCATATATTTATTCCATCTAGCTACAATGCTCCGCACTGTGTGTTTATGTATTTATATATTTATTCCATCTAGCTACAATGCTCCGCACTGTGTGTCTATATATTTATATTTATATGTACATATGCATACTCGCTGCTCTTGTTTTTTTCTTGCCTTCTGATTGTTGCTCTGAGTGTTGCTATTCCTGTGCTGTCGCAATCCTGGAATTTCCCCATTGTGGGACTAATAAAGGCTTATCTTATCTTATCTTATCTTATTAGAGCTCTGGCCAATAAATCTCTGTTAGCAAATGACTTAACGTCATACAATTTAGATTTCCTTTTTCTGCCAGAGACATGGTTAATAGAAGGTACAAGTGCTACTGTTTTGAATGAAGCAGCACCCCTAAATTTTATTTTTATGAATAAATGTTGAAGTGGCAGGAAAGGAGGGGGAGCATCTGCCATATTCAGATATGTTTCACTGTAAAGATATTTCACTTGGTGATTTTAGTTCTTTCGAATATCTCAATTTTATTTTAAAGGGTGTTCCCAAAATTTTATTTTTAATCATTTACAGACCTCCAAGATATCGTGCAAATTTCATTGATGAATTTATTGAATTACTGTCAGTTATTGCCACTGATTTTAACTATTTTATCCTAACTGGGGATTTTAACATTCATATGGATAATAAGATGGATAGTAAAGTCAAAGAACTTTCTTCTGTATTTGGTCTCCTGCAACATGTACAACAGCCTACACATACTCGAGGTCACATTTTGGATCTGGTTACTTCTAAAGGTGTTGATATTTCCTCTGTTATGATTACTGACTTAGCCTTATTTGACCATTTCTGTGTTCTGTTTGATTTACTGATTACTCAGAATGTTCAAACAACCTCCTTCTCTGCTAAGAAAAGGTACATTAATGAGAGAACAAGTGCTAAGTTTATGGAAACCATAGCTATGTCACAAACAATGAGTGTAGAGTCAGTTGATGGACTCTTGGATCATTTCAAATTGAAAATCTTGAATGTAATGGATGCTGTTGCACCATTCAAAATTAAGAACACTTTGACTAAAAAGAAAACACCATGGACAAACACCACTATGGTAAAAGACCTAAAACATGAATGTAGAAAGGCTGAGCGCAAGTGGAGGAGAACTAAACTTCAAATTCACTATGAGCTATATAAACAAAGCCTGAGTAATTATAACAATGTGGTTTGTAAGGCCAGACAGCTACATTTATCTGACATGATTAACAAGAACATCAACAATTCTCGCACTGTTTGCTATGGTTGATAAACTCACAAATCCTCCTAAACAGATAAGCCCAGAACTTCTCTGTACAGTGAAATGCAATGAATTTGCAAACTTCTTCAGTGAAAAAAAATCAAAACCATTAGACTAAACATTAATGCCACACAGTCAAATAAGGAAACTTATCTGTGTCCAACACCCAGTAATAACTCGAACTTGATGTCACAATTTAATGTGATTGATTTAAAAATCTTAGAAGAAACAGTTCAACATATGAAATCAACAACATGTACTCTGGGCAAAATACCATCTGACTTTTTAAAAACTATTCTTACCTCAATAGAAATTGATCTGCTACAAACAGTTAATAGAAGAAGTCATGTCTGTTGTCATTCAGTCCATCATGTACAGTAGAACGAAATTACATTTCTCCTATCTACAGTGTTATTCACATGCAGAATCAGAGGGGTTGCTACCATGCAAGGCGCTGCCACAAACAACTTCCCTTCCCCTATTCTATTATGCTGAGCACCAAGCTAGAAGGCAGGAAGTACCATTTTTATTTATTTTTTTTTATTTAAGTTTTTGTAAAGGGTATACAGGTCGTTACAGCAGTGCATTGTTTACATTTTCATCACATGTTCCCTTATTTTCTGATATCTGACAACATTGGAAGATTAATTCTTACAACACCCCCTTTTTTTTTTTTTAAAGTGAAAGAAAAAGTGAAATTAAAGAGAAAAAAAAAGAAACAAAAAAAACAAAAAAAACAAAAAAAAAACCAAACAAACCAGCAAAAAACAAACAAAAAGAAAAAGTAAGAAAATAAAGGTAAAAGAGCATCTGGGTAGCGTTGGAACAAAGAGCGGAACCATTATTGAAATGGTATTTGTCAAAGATTAGATCTAATGGAAGACACATATGCGATCCAGGGTTGCCAAAAGTTCATGAACCCATCCTTGTCCTGTCTCAGTGCGAATGTCAACTTTTCCATCGAGTAAATGTCTTGGATCACGTTAATACAATCTTCAGGTGTAGGACAGTCCTTCAACATCCATTTTTTAGTTAGAGCTTTTTTGCTTGCCAATATTAAAACATTGAATAAGTATTTTTCTCCTCGTCTTTCCAGTGAGTCCGGTAGTAAACCCAAATACAAAGTTACAAAAGAAAAGGGAACTGTTATTTTGAATATTTTCCCCAATATTGTCTGTACATTGGTCCAATATTGGTGGATAACTGGGCATGACCAAAACACATGAAAATGATTTGCAGTCTTTTCACCACACAAGCGCCAACAGTTCAACCCCTTATGGGTAAATTTGTTTTGTGCAGGTGTTCTGAAAAATCTTACCAAGTTTTTCCATCCAAATTCTCTCCACTGCAGGGATGAGGTACTTTTCCATTGCTGTTTATTTAGCTTTTCCCATATTTCCAGTTGTAAAGTGAAATTCCCCTCTCTTTCCCATCTCTCTTTTATATAAGATGTGTTGTCTCCTTTTAAGTCTTGAAGACCTTGGTATATTTTAGAAATGTATCTGATCCCTGGGATCCCTTTATATGCCATTAAGAAGACCTTCAGAACACCTGACTGGGCCCTTTCCAAATCCTCCTTTTTAAGTATATTGTTTATGTGGTGTCTAAGCTGGAAGAACCTGTAAAGGTCTTGATTTATTAGGCCTTGTTTTTTCAAATCTTCAAAACTTCTTAAGATTTGCCCTTTAAAAAAATCGTAATATTTTATCAGCCCTTTCTCCTTCCACTTTTTAAATCTGGAGTCTGTTTTATTAGGAGTAAAGTCTTGATCATAGGCAATCCATTGCAGAAGTCGATAGTCAGAGAGAATCAAACTAAAGAGCCCTATCTTAAACCAAATTTTTAGCGGGGTCTCTATCCACGGGTTAGTATTATTCAAAAGCTTAGGTAAGGCATTGTTCCCTATTATCGCCTGTAGGGGGATGTCACTTGTTATTTGGCATTCGATCTCCTTCCATTGTGCAGTGTAGACTGGGTTACATATCTCTACTAAAGTTTTAATTTGTGCGGCTTTAAAGTAGTCCCTGATATTTGGCAGCGCGAGCCCACCTTTGTCTTTGTTTAGCTGTAGGGTTCTATATTTGATTCTAGGTCTCTTGCCCTGCCATATGAATTTAGAGATCCTTCTGTCCAGTTCCTGCCATGTTATTTTGGGAGGTTCTACCGGTATTGTTTGGAAAACAGTATTAGCATTCAACCGCCACCCGGTCCCATTGGAAAAACTCGACATACCGAGAGAACTGAGGCGAAAACGCCGCGGCTGCCGGGCTGGAGTAAGGCGGAGGACAAAAAATATAAGGTACAGACCCTCCCTTCCATCTGTTGTCATGGGAAATGTACGGTCGATACTGGGAAAGTTAGATGAGCTAGCGGCTATCTCCCGTTATGATAGCACATACTGGGAGTGCTCTCTCCTTTTGTTTACTGAGACGTGGCTAACTGAACTAGCAGCAGATGCTAACATTGAGCTGGAGGGTTTTCACATGATACGAGCTGACCGAACACCAGACAGTGGCAAAGCAAGGGGCGGTGGAGTGATAATGTATGTTAACAACAACTGGTGCAGACCGGGACATATCACTGTTAAACAACGACACTGCAGCAAAGACATTGAGTTGCTAGCTGTTAGCATGAGGCCTACATATCTCCCGAGAGAACACTCACACGTGATCTGCATTGTTGTTTATGCAAATCCGACGGCGAACGCTGGGACAGCGCGTGACGTCATCCATTCAGTAACCAGCAGGCTGCAGACAGAACACCCAGATGCTCTTCTCCTCATCTCAGGCGATTTCAACCATGTTTCACTATCTCCCATTCTACCCACGTTCACCCAGTATGTCACATGCCACACTAGAGACAATAAAACACTGGATTTATTCTACGCAAACACTAAGGAGGCGTACACCTCATCACAACTCCCCCCACTCGGGAGATCGGATCACAACTTGGTTCATCTCCGGCCGGTGTACAAACCCCTAGTGCACAGACAACCTCCGGCCATGCACACTGTGGAGTTATGGTCTGAGGAGACAATGGACACTCTAAAGGACTGTTTTGAAGCCACCGCCTGGAAGCAGCTCTGCGATCCACATGGTGAGGACATCGATGGCCTCATTATCTTGATTCTTTTTTCTAAAGCCCATCCAGGGACAAGAGTTGCAAATTAGCTAATAGCTATACACTCTATGTGCAACACATCAGATTGATTGTTTTTGATTAATTGTCTATGTTTATTGCACTGTCCCTGTCAAATAAACTAATCTACTACTACTATTCACACCTTCACGGGCTACCTCAGCTTCTGTGTGGACAAATCCGTTCCCACCAAGACCATACGGCGTCACTCAAACAACAAACCCTGGATCAACCCTGAGATAAAAACACTTCTGAGAGAGAAGAAGAGGATCTTCAGGTCGGGGAACAGGGAGATGCTGAAGTCCGTACAGAGGGAGCTGAGGAGAAAGATCAGAGAAGGCAAGGACAGCTTCAGGAAGAAGATGGAGGACAAGCTGCAACAGAGCGACATCAGCGGGGTCTGGAGAAACCTCAAAACCATCTTGGGGCTCCAGAATACCTCCCCCCAGGCCACGGGGGGCAGGGAGTGGGCGAACAACCTGAATCTGTTTTTCAATAGATTTGACCAACCGCCCTCCCCCCTGTCTGCACAACAACCACTGCTGCCTCTAAAGAAATCAAGTCCTGCTGCCCACTCCCCACTCCACCAACACCCCCCCACTCCCAACACACAGCCCCCCATCCTGACCCTGACCGAGACCCAGGTGAGGATGGAGCTGAGGAAGATCAAAGCGAGGAAGGCGCCGGGACCGGACGGCATCAGCGCAAAGCTCCTCAAGTCCTGTGCAGACCAGCTGTGTGGGATTGTGACGTATATCTTCAACATGAGCCTGAAACTGGGGAGGGTACCACAGCTGTGGAAAACATCTTGTGTGGTACCTGTACCAAAAACTTCCCACCCCAAAGACCTGAACAGCTACAGACCGGTGGCCTTGACGTCCCACTTGATGAAGACCCTGGAGAGACTGCTCCTTGCTCACCTCCGCCCCCTGGTGGAACCAGCGATGGATCCACTCCAGTTCGCCTACCAGCATGGCATTGGGGTGGAGGATGCGGTGATCTTCCTCCTTCACCGTTCTCTGTCCCACCTGGAGAAGCCCGGGAATATGGTGAGGATCATGTTCTTTGACTTCTCCAGTGCTTTCAACACCATCCAACCGATGATCCTGAAGGACAAGCTGCTGCGAGCAGGGGTGGACCAGCACCTGTCATCATGGATCCTGGACTACCTCACGAACCGGCCTCAGTTTGTGAGAACCCGGGACTGTGTGTCCGACACGATCATCAGTAGCACGGGGGCCCCCCAGGGAACGGTGCTGGCTCCCTTCCTGTTCACTCTTTATACTGCAGACTTCTCACACAACACAACACACTGCCATCTACAGAAGTTCTCTGATGACTCTGCGATCATTGGCCTCATCTCCAATGGAGATGAAGCTGAGTACAGAGGGCTTATCCAGGACTTCGTGGACTGGTGCCATCGGAACTGCCTCCAGATCAACGCGAGGAAAACTAAGGAGCTGGTGGTGGACTGCCGCAGGCATGGGCAGCCCCTCACAGCACCAGTAAATATACAGGGAACAGACATCGAGATGGTGACATCCTATAAGTACCTGGGTGTTCATCTGAACAATAAACTAGACTGGTCACACAATACTGACGCACTCTACAAGAAGGGACAGCGCAGGCTGTTCCTGCTGAGGAGACTCAGGTCTTTTGGTGTACAAGGGGCGCTGCTGAAGTCATTCTATGACACGGTGGTGGCATCAGCCATCACTTTTGGAGTGGTCTGCTGGGGCAGTGGCATTACTGCAGCCGATAGGAAGAGACTGACCAAACTGATTAAGAAAGCTAGCTCTGTCCTGGGGCAGCGCCTTGATCCGATGGAGGAGATAGGAGAGAGAAGGACGGTGGCTAAACTGTCATCTCTGCTGGAGTCCGAGTTCCACCCTATGCAGGACATACTGGATGCACTGAGGAGCTCATTTAGCAGCAGACTACATCATCCCAGGTGCACAACCGAGAGGTTTCGTAGGTCCTTCCTACCAACGGCTGTCAGACTGTACAACCTAAGCAGGGCTGCTCGCAGAGATAGCAAAAAGACGTAACAAACTAATAGTTTTTTGAATGCAAAAGATGCAATAGACTTACACAATGGTCCCCTCCGGCATACAACTAGGAACATACCGGTCGCTATGGAGGGTGAGAATATGTATGGGCACATAATCATACCATGTAGGATAACTAAGTAGACGGTTATGCTGTTTCATCCCATCTAGCAACAATGCTCTGCACTGTGTGTGTTTATATATTTACATATTTATTCCATCTAGCTACAATACTCCGCACTGTTTTTATATATCTACATATTATTCCATCTAGCTACATTGCTCCGCACTGTGTGTGTTTATATACTTGCATATTTATTCCACCTAGCTGCAATGCTCCGTACTGTGGGTGTTTATATATTTACATATTTATTCCATCTAGCTACAATGCTCTGCACTGTGTGTTCATATACTCATATATTTATTCCATCCAGCTACAATGCTCTGCACTGTGTGTCTGTGTGTGTGTGTGTGTATATATTTATTTTATAGTAATATGTACATATGTATATTAGCTGCTCTTGCTTGCTTGTTTTTTTCTTGCCTTCTGATTGTTGCTCTGAGAGTTGCTATCCCTGTGCTGTTGCAATCCTGGAATTTCCCCGTTGTGGGACTAATAAAGGCTTATCTTATCTTATCTTATCTTATCTTAAAAGGTATAGAAGACTTGGAAGTATATTCATTTTGACTGCTTCAATTCTTTGTGCAGTACCCAAGAATGGTATCATATTCCATCTTGTTAGGTCAGATTTTATTTTTGTCATCAGTGGATCATAGTTTAGTGATATAATTTTGTTGAGTTGTTTCGGGATATTGACCCCCAGATATTTCATAGATTCCGACTCCCAGTTAGTTTTGAGTTTGCTTAGTGAATAATGATTTGGGTCATAGTTGAATGTTAAAATTTGGGTTTTATGCATGTTTAATTTGTTCCCCGATAAATCTCCATACTTTGAAAAAATTGAGGTTAGTTCTGGTAAAGAAGTGTCCGGCTGCCCTAGGTATATTAAAATGTCATCAGCAAAGAGTGCTATTTTATGTTCCTTCTGACCAAGTGTAATACCTTGAATTTTTTGATTTTGTCTTATCCATTGGCTCAGAGGTTCTATGAAGATTGCAAAGAGCAGTGGAGACAGGGGGCAGCCCTGACGACATCCTCTTTCCAGTTCAAAAGATGATGATAAATTACCGTTAATCCTTATTTTAGCTGTTGGTTTTTTATATAATGCCTGTATAGTTCTAATGAAGTTGTTATGAAAATTGAAACTGGATAAGATTCTATATAGAAAAGACCAGTCAACCGAATCGAATGCTTTTTCAGCATCTAATCCCAATATGACTGCATTTAAGTTATATTTTTTTATATGATGAATTATGTGTAAAGTGCGTCGAATGTTGTCTTGTGTCTGTCTTTGTCTTATAAAACCTGTTTGGTCTAAATGAATTAGGTCTGTCAGTATATTTTCTAACCTTTTGGCAAGGATAATGGTAAAAAGCTTATAGTCCTGATTTAGTACACTGATTGGTCTGTAGTTGGAGCACTCTAGTTTATCCTTTTCAGGTTTAGGTATAACTGCAATGACCCCTTCTCTCCAGGAGGGGGGGATTTCCCCTGTGTGGAGGACATAATTAAATGTTTTCAGGAGGAGAGGAGATAGTTGCTGTTTAAAGGTTTTGTACCACTCTGCTGTATAGCCATCAGCTCCTGGGGATTTGTTAGTTTTAAGTTTCATAATTGCTTTTTCCAATTCTTTAGGATGTATTTCTGACAGTAGTGTTTTATTTTGTGACTCCGTAAGTTGGGGAAGGTTTAATGTGTTTCGGAATGCCTCGGATGCGTTTTTATGTTTTTTGTGGGAGTATAAGTTCTTATAGTAATTCTCGAAGCTTTTAAGAATATCCTGAATTCTGAATTTTATTTCCTTTGATACTGGGTCTCTGATTTTGTAGATTGCTCTTTCTGTTTGATGTTTCCTCAATTTATAGGCTAGCAATTTTGCCGATTTACTGCCTGCTTCATAGTATTTTTGTTTCAAAAATGTAAGTTTCTTCTGGATTTCTATTGTGTAGATCTCATTTATTTGGTTTTTAATTTCCTTAATCTTGAGCGAGTCAGTAGAATGAGTGTTGCCTTTGTGTTCTTTTTCTAGGTTCCTAAGTTCTGACTCTAATGTGGATAGTTTTTCTTGTCTTAGTTTCTTTTGGGTTGCCAGTTTTGCAATAATCTTTCCTCTTATTACAGCTTTGCATGCATCCCACAGTATTAAAGGGGATACTTCTCCATTATCGTTTTCTTTCAAATATCTGAGAATATCTGATTCCAATTCATCTTTCAATGGTCCTTTCAGGACATTTGAATTTAACCTCCAAGAAAATGTATTATTTGTGTATTTTTGGATATTTAAGTCCATGTAGATCGGACTGTGGTCAGAGAGATCCATCAGTCCTATTTTACATGTTTTTACTCTTCCAATGTCTCTATTAAACATAAAAAAATAGTCAATCCTTGAGTAAGATGAATGTGGAGTTGAGTAAAATGTATAGTCTTTTACACTGGGGTTGAGTTCCCTCCACACGTCACAGATTCCCATTTCTTTTAGTAGCATCCGAGTCTTCCTGTTTTGGATGTTATTTTGATGTGGAGAATTACCAGAAGCATCCCAGTATGGATTCAGTCTAAGATTGAAGTCCCCACTACATATCACTAAACCTTGAGCTTTAGTTATCATTAGGTCGAATACATTTTTATAAAATTTCCAGTTAGCCCCTGGGGGAGCATACACATTCAGCAGGGTGATATCTTCTCCCTCTAGCCGCCCAGTTACCAAACTGTATCTCCCTTCTTTATCTTTGTGTTCTGATTTTTTTTCAAATGTAATTTTGGTTGATATCAATGTCGCTACTTCCCTCCTCCTCCCTGACTTATATGAAGATGAAGAGATCATTTTAAACCCTTGTCTACTGAGTTTATTGTGTTCCACGTCTGTTAGGTGGGTTTCTTGTAAAAATATTATTCCTGCTTTGTCTTTTTTCATTTTGCCTAGAATCTTGGATCTTTTAACTGGATTCAGGATTCCTTTTACATTATATGAAATTATTTTGGTTACACCCTGTTTCTCCATTGTGTTGTTTTGTTTAGTATAACTGTGTGATGGCCGTCTTTTGTGCTACTCAGAAACTGAAAGAACATTAAAAACAAGAAAAACATTAAGAACATAGTGTATAAAACTTTAAAACAAAAAGCTGTCAGAAGAACTTCCTGAGCTGAGGTCTTTTTAAAGACCCTGGAAGATCCTTGATGGAGTGAAGGCCCTGAGGGAAATTCCTCAAACTCTGTTACGTGTTGAGGGCCCTCTCTTACCCCTGTAAGTTGTCCCATGCTTTTAACGTGAGTTTCAGAACCCAATCCAAACTTGTAATGATTTTTTTTTTCCTTTTATGCCTAAACCCTGTGAAATTGTGTGCACCCTCCCACCCCCATCACATCAAACATTCACGCAAAAACAGTATTTGTTAGTATGAGGAGAACATGTGGATTATTGTCACATTTCTATTTTAACAAGTTTTTTTTTTTTTTTTTTTTATTAAAAAGACTTATTTGTTTCAAATATTATGACTGTTCCATGAAATGTTTTACCACATGCTGAATACACATCTCCTTTAATGTTTGTTACCTTGTATGAGGGGGGTTGGATGTGCGGATTGATTCAAGAGAAAAAAAAAAAAAAAAGGTCGCTATTCCAACCTGAAAACGGACAGTTTATCCGCGACGCTCTGGCGCTGGGTTTCCCACTGCTGGTCCGTGGATTTTGAAGGTCTTTGTGTTGTCCATGTTTGCGCTTTGATCTTCTCACTCGGGTCTGCTGCGGGTTTAAATACCGTTACCGGGAGCCCTCTTCTCGCCATGTCAGCTGTTGCTTCTTCCGCCGAATTATAGAGACATGTTTCTTCGCCGTAGAAGACCCTTAACTTCGCAGGAAATGGAGTCTGAAAGCGCAATTTCTTCTCTCTTAACACCTTTTTCGCGTCATTGTATTCCCTGCGCTTTTTAAGGACCTCCGGGGCGTAATCGTGTTCCACGAAGACTTTTCTCTCCTGGTGCATAAATCCTTTTTTCTGCCAGGCCAGTCTTACAACCTCTTGTTTTATTTTGAAATTGGAAAATCTTACCAACACCGAACATGGGGGCGCTTCCGCCGCCGGCCTAGCGGCTAATGAACGATGTGCCTTTTCTATCTTCAAGTCGGTGGTTTGTGGAATATCCAATTTCTCTCTTAGTAAGGATTCCACGCATTCTGCCATTGAGTTAAAACCGTTTTCGGCTCCTTCTATCAGACCATGAATTCTTATGTTGTCTCTTCTTTGTCTTCCTTCTTGGTTGGCTAGCTTAGCCTCTGTAGATGCTCGTCTTTTGCGTAGGTCCAGCACAGAATCTTCGAGCACTTTTATTCGTTCCTCTGTTTCCAAGATTCGGTTCTCGGCCTGGTCCACTCTGCTGTTTGTTCTTTTCAATTCTTCTCCGAATTCCCGAAATTCGGCCGTAACTTCTCGGCGAAATCGTCGTAGCTCTTCAAATAGTGATTTCAGGCTAACCTTTTTGTTAGCTATCACCAGTTCCTCGTCTTCTGAACGGAGATCTTCCAGTTCAGATTCTCCGGCCGATACGTGTCCTGGCCTGGAGAATTTCAGTTTCTTCTGTTTTCCTTTAGACATGATGATTTTGTCTTTTGATTTTCACTCCTCCAAAAATCCGTTAAGTTTGATTTTCAAGGTGTTATCTTGGATTGGGTCTGAGAGCTTCAGTGTTAAGCTGCAGTCGCCATGGCGTCCAGACCGGAAGTCAGGAAGTACCATTTTTATATGGTCTTTTGTATGACCTGGCTGGGACTTGAACCCCCAACCTCCCAGTTGTGGGGCAGATGCTCCATCAACTAGGCCACCACTCCAGTAATAGCTCACTGGTATCAGGCATTTTCCCAGAATCTCTAAAGATAACTACCATAAAGCCACTTCTTAAAAAGAGAACTCTAGATGCCTGTATAATGAACAATTATAGACCTATATCAAACCTTTTATATCCAAGATTATCGAGAAAGTTGTATTTAATCAGCTTAACAACTTTTTGAACAAAAGCGGTAATCTTGACAAATTTCAATTAGGTTTCCAACCTCACTACAGCACTGAAACAGCACTTGTTAAGGTATTAAATGACATAAGGCTGAATACTGATTCTGGTCATGTATCAGTCTTGGTTTTGCTAAATCTCAGTGCTGCGTTTGATACTGTAGATCACAAAATCCTGTTGCATAGGATGGAAAATTGGGTTGGACTTTGTGGAGCAATCTTAAATTGGTTCAGGTCTTACTTAGAAGGCATAAGGTACTTTGTTACGATTGGCAGCTATGAATCGTAATGAGTGAGTATGACTTGTGGAGTCCCTCAGGGGTCAGTCCTTGGAACCTTTTTGTTCAGTTTGTATATGCTCCCTTTGGGACAAATTTTACAAAATTTTAACATTGATTATCACAGTTACGCAGATGATACACAGCTATATGTGTCACTGTCACCAGATGACTGTAGACCATTAGACTTACTGTGTCAGTGTCTGGAGCAAAAAAAACAAACAACAAAACAACTGGATGAGCCTCAGTTTTCTTCAGTTAAATAAAGACAAAACTGAAATTATTCTGTTTGGCAACAAAGAAAAGAGGGTCAGTATTAGTAAACATCTTGAGTCCCTGAGCCTAAAAACCACAGACTAAGTTCGAAACCTTGGTGTGTTAATAGATTCAGATCTGACTTTTGACAGTCATATCAAAGCTGCCACAAAGATAGCATTTTACCAACTTAGAAACATTAACAGAATTTAAAGTTTTGTGTCCCAAAAAGAACAGGAGAAGCTCATCCATGCCTTTATCTCCAGTAGACTTGATTACTTTAATGGTCTTCTAACTGGACTCCCCAAAAAGTGCATTAAACAGTTACAGCTCATCCAGAATGCTGCTGCCAGAGTTTTAACCAGGACTAAGAGAACAGAGCATAAAACACAAGTTTTAAAATCTTTACACTGGCTTCCAGTGTCACGTGTGGCTCTAGGGAGCCACACACAATGACAGCCCAGGGCGAGCCAGTAAGTTGTGATGTTTATTGGTGACAGGGGTAAGGGATGAGGAAAGCACAGATGCTCATACACAGTTACACTCATGGGCAGTATAGCAACAGAGTTAACAGTTAACAAGGTGGCGCTCCCAAGTGATTCGGTAAGACAAGTAGAGGGCTAGCGCCGGACATGGGGGCACAGAGGCACAAATACTTCTTACAGGAAAACACTTACGAGAAATGCTGGATGATGAGACAAGGGCTGGCACCGGATGAAGGGGCTCCAGCCTAGTAGTGCTTATGTCGCAGCCCCGAGTGATCGAGGCTGCTCCTCTTTATCCTCATTAGCAGCGCCCCAGCTGATGAGGATTAATTGGCCCCAGCCGTCCCGTGACACTGACAGCTGGGAGCCAGCTGAGACGCTGCCCAATGAGAGGCAGGGATGAGAGGGAGCATGGGTTGAGCGCCGAGCCGGCGTCTCACCCCATGGTGACATCCAGTCATTTACAGAATAGATTTTAAAACCCTGGCGTTGGTTTACAAATCACAGAATGGTTTAGCTCCAGAATATATTTGTAATATGTTTAGAGATTATAAACCTAGCAGAGCTCTTAGATCCACAGACTCAGGTTAACCAGTTGAGACCAGAGTCCACACTAAACATGGAGAAGCAGCATTTAGCTGTTATGCTGGAAATAAATGGAACAAATTGCCACTAGAGTTGAAATTTGCGTTAAATGTGGAAACTTTTAAATCTAAGTTAAAAACATTTCTCCTTTCATGTGCTTATGCATGAAATTCGTATTGTTTTTTACTGTCAAAAATTCTTTTAATCATTGTAATTACATATATTTTAGTTATTCTATTCATTCCATTGTATAATGTTTTAATAATATATTAACCTCTTGGGTTTTTTTTTCTTTTTATTGTTCAAGCTTTTTCCTTTATTTCCTCTGCATGATCTTTTTATGTATGTAAAGCACATTGAGTTGCCTGTGTATGAAATGTGCTATATAAATAAATTTGTTTGCTTGCAATTAAACTTTTAAAATTCTAGACTCGGCAAGGTTTCAAACAGGATGTGTTGGATATAAAAACAGCACATTATTGTGAAGTGAACACATCACATCACCGCCCCTATAAGGCAGAGGGCATCCATCTTATGGCCTCTTTTGCTGGATGCCTACGCTGGTGCCTGCCGTGTGTAACTGCTGTATATAGTTCTCTAACAAAGCTGTGTTCGCCAAGTCCATCATGCCTCATCCTTCACCCAGGTATTTTACCATACATAACATTTGGCAATCGAGGATTAACTCATGGCGGTGTGCATTGCAGCACTTCGCCCCTTTCTCGAGCTCCCGGGCGAACCACCAGTTTCATGGCCGCATTGGTGGGAGGCCTATCAAGCATATATTATGATGCTGGACCTTGGGAAGTTCAATAAGGTGAGGGTGTGAGTGCTTCTCATTCACAACCTGGGTATTGAGGGCCGGAGGGTCCTACGGATGCTTGGAACGGTGGACTCATGTGAGGACATTGCAGAGCTGCTAGCTAAATGTTTCCCCACCTCAGACAATGTGACTGTTTGAAGAATTTGTTTTTGACGGAGACACCAGCGGGTAGGTGAGCCTATCCACCAGCATGTCACTGACTTGAAGCAGCTAGCCAGCGAGTGTCGTTTTGGACCGCTCCAAGATGATACGGTACGTGCAACGCTGAGATGCATGTTAGGCTACTAGTGGCGCCTAATGACAACGTTAGCTAAAGCAGTGACGCTAGCTCTCCTGTGGGAAGCTAGCTGTGGCACTAAATTAGCACCAGCCACAGAAGACACCGGAGCCGCCCACCTCAGTTAATGTTGTGGACCCTGATAGCGAGGGTAGCTTGGAGGAAGATTTTTGGGAAATCAATACTGCCAGCCAAAGGTCTGCCCCAGGAAACTCTCGTTGCAGGGGTTGTGGGTCCGACACACCGTCATAAAGCAAAGAAATGCCGGGCGAGAGGAAAACGTTGTAGTAGATGTGGACACTTGAATCACTACGCCAGGGTGTGCCGTTTGTCTTACCCGGGGAACCCAGGGGAGAAATCACCCCACTTGCCCCCTACGGACAATGAGAGCGAACGGTATGAAGAGCTAATGGACACCCTTGCCTTCAAGTCAACCATTTTTTGCCCAGGGTTGGTACCCATGCCAACAAGCGACACCATGCTAGCTCCAGATGCCCCCAGTACTTGGTCACAGTTGAGTGGGGGGTCTGCAGCTATAACTGTGAACACTACAAGGTTTATAGAAGAGGATGGGGCCAGACCAACGAGCATGGAGTTACAGCATGCTCAGCAGCAGCACATCGGGCCAAGTAAGTTTCCACTTCGGGTTATGGACTTGGTCCGGGTTCGGGGTGAAGAACGTCCACGGCGAAGATGGGCCAAGCAACAGCCAGCAAAACATCAAGGGTGTCTGTGCATAGTGGCAAAGCTGGGCGCAGCGTGCTTCCAGTTGTCCGACGGCTCGAGGAGGCATGCCAACTAGCTGCGGTGTGTCCAGGAGGACGCTCCAGGTGGTGAGGCTGGATGGGGATCAGTAATGGTTGTGTGGGATCCGGGCTCTGTCATCCAGAAGATCGGCCATTGCTCTGGTGGTCTGCTGTCTCCAGGGACGCGTCTGCTGAGGGGATGCTATCTTTGCATGCATGTTATGGTATGGGGTTATTTTATGTGTTTATGTTTTGGTTCAGGAGCACGGCGTGTGATTTTAGTTTTTAGATGGACTTTTTCTTTAAGTATGGGTGGCAGAATAATCCACCCCGTTATGTTCAGGTGAGCGTGCTCCCCCTCCCTTTCTGTGGGAGGTTCTCCATCTAGTTCCCGGCTCCGCAGGTGATCAGTTTACCTGCGTGAGTGAATGCACCTGCTGCCCCTTCCCTGCCAGCGCTTAAAAGGACCAGTTTGTGAATGCTCCAGCGCTGGCTTGTTGTGTATACCTGTCTTCAGAGTTTAGTCAGTTATTTGCACGTATTATTAAGGAACTCAGCCTTAAACCCCTTCCCTCCTCCTCTCTCTCAAGTTGCTGCCATCTCCATGGTGCGTCTCCGGGGTTGCTGTGCGCTAACCTGCTCCATCATCATCATCATCATCACTCCAGGCTGCCTTCTCCACCCGGTCAGACACTCCTCCCAGCTCCACTCCTCCTCAACTCCCTGCCAGCTCCACCTCGCTGGTTCCTCTGTTTCCCGCTGGGATCCTCTTCTAAACGTTGCTTCTCTATGTCGTGTGCATTCACTGGTGTAGCATCCTGCATGTGAGCTGATCTTTCTGTCAATCATGACAGAGCCAGCCATGATTAAGGCTCAGCAGGTGCTGCATCAGCGGAGCACTCCACCCTTTACCGCCTCAGCGTCACAGAGAGGCAGGTGGCCGTGCTCACGGAACAGCTGCAGACAATTACGCAGCAGCTGAGCACGGTCACCGATCATCTTAGTCACATGTCTCGTTCGGGTCCTGCCCCCCCACCTGCCGTCCCAGTTTCTTCCATCATACGCCAAACCACTTCCATTCCACCGTACGCGGGGGAGGTGGGGAAATGTAAGGGGTTTTTGTGCCATGTTTGGCTTTATTTGGGGTAGGTGGGCGGGGAGTACCTGGACGACACATCCAAAATTCATTTTATGACCCTCCTGCTGCGAGACCGAGCCCTTAGCTGGGCTCAGCCTATTCTCAACAGTGTAGAGGGCCCTAATTACACCTTTGACAGATTTGTTGGGGAGTTTTCCCGGGCCTTTGACCAAACTGAAAGTGAGGGCAAGATTATGAGCCGTCTTATGTCACTCCACCAGGGGAGTCGGTCTGCAGCCAACTTCTCTGTGGAGTTTTGGGTCGTCTCGGCGGACTCTGGCTGGAATGACATTGCCTTCCTCCAGGGTCTAAATGCCAACCTCCATGACAACCTGGCGATTCATGCCATTCCCTCCTCTTTGGATGAGCTCATTGATCAGGCCATCAGTTTGGATAACTGATACCACAAGTGCGTGGAGCGGAAGACCTCCTCCAGCCCGTCCATTTCCCACACGCCTCTCCCAGCTACAGGCACAGGTGTAGCCGACTCTTCCTCTGTAAGCTATGGTGCTTGGCTGAGTCTGTCTGACTCCAGAGAGGCACCAGCGACGGAGGAGAGCCGGTGCATGCATGTATTGCAGTTCTTTAGAGCACAAACTCTTTGTGTCACTTGAAGTCAAAAGACGCAGCTCTTCAGTAGCCATGGGGGGTCTGACGGGCGGGAAGTCCATTCATCCCCCTGGTAACTTTCCACTTGGCTTGTGCTGGAAGTAGGTATCCCCACGACTAAATTGCCAACTTCATTAAGCGTCGCAGCATTATCTGGAAGTAGCGAGGCTTCCATTACTGAACGCACAGCACCGATCTCCATCCTTCTTTCAGGGAACCACTGGGAGACATTATTGTTCTTTATTCTCCCTAGTTCATCCTCCCCGGTGGTCTTGGGGTACCCTTGGCTCCGGAAGCATAATCCCATTATTAATTGTACACAAAATTCCATTTTTTCCTGTAGCCCTTTTTGCTTAGCAATCTGTCTCTGTTCAGCCGAGTGTTCACCGTCCCTTCCCATCTCCTCCCTTCCGGTGGAGCCATCGGATCTCAGCCTCATACCTGCGGTCTATCATGACCTTGGGGAGGTCTTTAACAAGTTGAGAGCACTTTCTTTGCCTCCTCACCGCTCTTACAACTGTGCTATCAACCTCCTCCTGGGTGCGCGGCTGCCATCCAGCCAGCTCTACAGCTTTCTGGGCCAGAGAGGGAGGCGATGGTAAGTTACATCAAGATCTCCTTGAACGCCGGCCTCATTCGGC
Source organism: Pholidichthys leucotaenia (assembly GCA_020510985.1). Taxonomy (NCBI): domain Eukaryota; kingdom Metazoa; phylum Chordata; class Actinopteri; order Cichliformes; family Pholidichthyidae; genus Pholidichthys; species Pholidichthys leucotaenia. Next base: position 137,921,253 of record CM035840.1, on the reverse strand, counting down.
CCTCTTTGGCTCCTCTTGGGGCCAGGTTCTTCTTTGTCGGGAAGAAAGTCGGATCTCTGTGCCCGTGCATTGATTTTCGCAAATTAAAAGCCATTACAGTTAAGAATAAATACCCTCTGCTTCTGATCAATTCCACGTTTGAGCTCCTTCAGTGTGCGCGGGTGTTTACCAACCTGGATTTGCGAAACGCGTACCATCTGGTCTGTATTCGCGAGGGGGATGAGTGGAAGACGGCTTTTAAAACACACCTGGGGAAATTCCAATATCTCATGATGCCTTTTGGGCTCATTGATTCCCTGGCTGTTTTCCAGCGCATGATTAACGACGTCCTCCATGACATGGTTAACCAGTTTGTTTTTGTTTACCTCGATGATATTCTAATGTTTTCCCACATGCCAGAGGGGCATGCAGTCCATGTCCAGGCCGTGTTACAGCAGCTCCTGGAAAACCAACTCTTTGTGAAGGTCGAAAAGTGTGAGTTTTCCACCCGCTCCACTTCCTTCCTGGGGTTTATTGTTACTGAAGGGGAACTGAGGGTCAACCTGGTCAAGGTGAAGGCTGTGCTCATTTGGCCAATGCCCCAGTCCTGCAAGGAGCTTCAACGCTTCTTGGGCTTTGCAAATTTTTATCGCTGATTCATTAGGAATTACAGTAGGGTGGCACAGCCTCTTACTCAGCTGACCTTGATCAAGGTGCCTTTTGCCTGGTCTGAGGCAGCCGAGCAGGCCTTCTCCAAATTGAAGGACCTGTTTTCCAACACACCCATCTTAGCGCAGGTCGACCCTCAGCTCCAGTTCATTGTAGAGGTGGACACTTCTGATTTGGGGGTGGGCGCTGTCCTCTCGCAACGCTCGACCTCCGATCAGAAGCTCCACCCATGTGCATATTTCTCTCGACGGCTCATGCTGGCCAAGAGGAACTACAACGTAGGGGGCTGAGAGCTTCTGGCCATTAAATTGGCTCTTGCGGAGTGGAGGCACTGGCTGGAGGGAGCGGTCCATCCCATCGTAGTGTGGACTGACCATAAAAATTTAGAGTATCTTCGGTCGGCCAGCAGATTAAATGTCAGGCAGGCCTGCTGGGCCCTAGTGTTTCTCAGATTTAACCTCACCATCACCTACAGGCCTGGCTCTCGCAACATCAAACCGGATGCTCTCTCCCGCCAGTTCACCCCTGATCAACCAGCCTCCCCTTCACTCCCCACAACCTATTGTGCCCTCCTCCTGTATCCTTGGTGCACTTACCTGGGAGACTGAGCAGAGGGTCCAGCATGCCCAGTCTGCTGAGCCCAAACTCGAGGGGGGACCCGACAATCGTCTGTTTGTCCTGGCTGGCCTCTGCAGTGACGTCATCTGGTGGGGCCACCCTAGTCACTTTGCCTGCCGCCCAGGAGTTTCCCATTCTATCAACGTGATCCAACTAATGTTCTGGTGGCCCACGCTGCGGACAGACGTCCGGGACTATGTCAAGGCCTGCCAAGTGTGTGTCCGGAACAAGTCCGACTCTTCACCTCCTGCCGGCCTCCTGCACCCCCTGCCGGTTCCCAGTCACTCTTGGTCACACATTGCTCTGGACTTTGTCACTGGACTTCCCCCCTCGCAGGGCAATACTATTATCCTCATCACATGGACTGTTTCTCCAAAGCCATCCATCTGGTGCCCCTCCCCAAGTTGCCTTCCGCTTCCGAGATCGCCAACCTGCTTACCACCCACGTCATCCGTCTACACACATCCCTTTGGACACTGTGTCCAACCAGGGCCCACAGTTCACCTCCCAAGTGTGGAAGTCCTTTTGCCGCTCCCTGGGCACCACGGTCAGCCTCACATCTGGATACTACCCACAGAGTAGCGGGCAGGCTGAGCGTGCTAACCAATCCCTGGAGGCCGCCCTCAGATGTGTGGCATCCTGCAACCCATCCACTTGGAGCACCCATCTGACCTGAGTGGAGTATGCTCACAACTCCGCAGTCTCCTCATCCACTGGGTTAATGCCCTTTGAGATATCCATGGGGTATACCCCCCCCCCCCCACACTGTATGTGGGGGCCCACGCTCGCCGCTGCCACCATCTTTGGAGGGCCACTCGGGCTGCCCTTCTTCGCTCTACTGAGTGGAACCATCAGTACGTGGACCGCAGGTAGGTCCCAGCACCCAAATATGCAGTCGGGCAGAGCGTGTCACTGTCGGCGGGACAGGTGCCCCTGAAAACGGAATCCCAGAAATTGTCACCTCGCTTCCTGGGTCCGTTTACTATCTCCAGGATTATAAATGATGTGACACTCTGCCTGGAGCTTCCGCCGACACTCCACATCCACCCCACATTCCACATGTCGAAGATCAAGCCCCTCTCCACCAGCCCTCTCTGCCCCCCCCCGAAGCCGCTTCCTTCACCTCGGATCCTTGATGGCCAGACCACCTACACCATTCAGAGGATTCTGGATGTTCGCCATTGGGGCCGGGGTTTGCAATACCTGGTCCACTGGCAGGGCTACGGGCCTGAAGAAAGGTCATGGATCCCCAGCTCCTACTTCCATGACAGGGGAATGGGCCGTGCCTTTCAATGATCCCATCCCAACAAGCTCAGTGGGCCGCTAGGAGGTGCCCCTTGGGGGGGGGGGTGCACTGTTATGTTCAGGTGAGTGCGCTCCCCCTCCCTTTCTGTGGGAGGTTCTCCATCTAGTTCCTGGCTCCGCAGGTGATCAGCACACCTGCGTGAGTGGATGCACATGCTGCCTCTTCCTTACCAGCACTTAAAAGGACCAGTTCGTGAAGCGCTGGCTCGTTGGGTATAGCTGCCTTCAGAGTGTAGTAAATTGTTTGCACGTATTATTAAGGAACTCAGCCTTTAACTCCTTTTCTCCTCCTCTCTCTCAGGTTGCTGCCATCTCCGTGGTGCGTCTCCGGGGTTGCTCTGTGCTCACCTGCTCCATCATCATCATCATCACTCCAGGCTGCCTTCTTCACCCGGTCAGACACTCCTCCCAGCTCCACTCCTCCTCAGCTCCCTGCCAGCTCCACCTCGCTGGTTCCTCTGTTTCCTGCTGGGTTCCTCTGCCGGGCTCTCTGCTCACAATTTGTAAGCGCTACCCCTGTTATCCTTTATCCCTAGTCTCCCTCCTCATTGCTAACCTGCTCTTGTCTCCCTCTTTTACAGGCTGTATGCTCCTCTGGCAAGTGGCGCTTTTCCTTAGCTTTGAGTTTATTTTTGTTCAATAAAATTGTGTGTAAACATTGCTTCTCTGTGTTGTGTGCATTCACTGGTGTAGCATCCTGCACGTGAGCTGATCTTTCTCTCAATCATGACAACCCCACCGTGTGGGCTGCACGGTAGTCCACCCATCAGCCCTATTTTAGGTTATTTTGTGTGAATGTGTTAAGCCAGTTTAATACATTGGTTTTCGTTATTATAGTGCGTGATTCGGGTTCCAGAATGGGGGAGATTTCAATTGTGTGTGTGGTTTTGGACTTTTCTAAGGGGGTGGGGGTGGGAATGGTGGATACTAAAACGGCACATTATTGTGAAGTGTGGTGTGGTGATGTGCACTTCCCGTCACGTCACGTCACCGTCCCTATAAGGCAGAGGGCATCCATCTTATGACCTCTTTCGCCGGATCCCCATGCTAGTGCCTGCTGTGTGTAACTGCTGTATATAGTTTTCTAATAAAGCTGTGTTCGCCAAGGCCATCGCGCTTCATCCTTCACCCAGGTATTTTACCATACATAACAGGATGGACTAGTTTGTTATTTTCTTTTCAACTTTAATGGAGTTGAATACTTTTACTCCAGTTTGTTTTGAACAGCCCTGTATGGTGCAGTAGAAGCTGATATTTGAGTTTTATTTCTATAGTTTTTGCATTTAAAGAACGGACTTTGTCTGTTATTTAATTGTTCTGCTACAAACACTTTTGATTAAGCTGTTAATTTCAAGTTTCCAAATTATGTTTCATGGGTCATTATTTAATTTAGCGATGGGAACTTTTTGTAATAGGCTGTTCAAACTTCTATTGTTGCACTTGTCTGCATCATTCATTTTCTAAAAAGATAATTTATTTATTATGTACGTTTTAATTTTGTTTAATTGAAAATATTTTCTTTATTGGAGAATTTACTGCTGGCAGTTTGCAGGTTTTTTTTTTTTAATCAGTAAGCTGTTCTCACTTATACAAAAGACAAGCTGTTTTATGTTATGCATTTTGTTTACTTACTGTATCGAAAATGAACCAAATTGTGACCTTAAAACCAAGGTATGTACCGAACCGTGATTTTAGGCATATTGTTACACCCCAAATACATATCTATATCTATATCTATATATCAGCATTATTCTTCAGCATTATGCTGATATATACTGTATATATGTGTGTGTGTGTACATATACAGGTACATATACAGGTACATATACACATATACAGGTACATCTCAGAAAATTAGAATATCATGAAAAAGTTCAATATTTTTTGTCACTCATTTCAGAAAGTGAAACCCATATATTATATAGACTCATTACACAGAGAGTGATATATTTCAAGTGTTTATTTATTTTAATTTTGATGATTATGGATTACAGCTCATGAAAACCCCAAATTCAGTTTCTCAAAAAAAATAGAATATTACATAAAATTAATTTTAAAGAATAATTTTTAAATAGAAATGTTGGCTGACCGAAACATACAGTATGTCTATGTGCACACTCAATACTTGGTCGGGGCTCCTTTTGGTTTAATTACAGTATCAATGTGGCGTGGCATGGAAGTGATCAGCCTGTAGCACTGCTGAGGTGTTATGAAGGTCCAGGTTGCTTTGATAGTGACCTTCAGCTCGTCTGCATTGTTGGGTCTGGTGTCTCTCATCTTCCTCATGACAATACTCCATAGATTCTCTATGGGGTTTAGGTCAGGAGAGGTTGCTGGCTAATCAAACACAGTGATGCCATGGTTATTAAACCAGGTTTTGATACTTTTGGCAGCGTGGGGGGTACCAAGTCCTGCTGGAAAATGAAATCAACTTCTCCATAAAGCTTGTCAGCAGAGGGAAGCTTGAAATGCTCTAAAATTTCCTGGTAGACGACTGCGCTGACTTTGGTCTTGATAAAACACAGTGGACAAACACCAGCAGATGACATGGTTCCTCAAATCATCACTGACTGTAGGAACTTCACACTAAACCTCAAGCAACTTAGATTCTGTGCCTCTCCACTCTTTCTCCAGACTCTGGGACTTTGATTTCCAAATGAAATGCAAAATTTACTTTTATCTGAACAGAGGTCATCTGCTGGTGTTTGTCCACTGTGTTTTATCAAGACCAAAGTCAGTGCAGTCATCTACCAGGAAATTTAAGAACACTTAACACACAGCAGAACACTCTGCTGACAAGCTTTATGGAGAAGCTGATTTCATTTTCCAGCAGGACTTGGCAGCCCCCCCCCCCCACACACACACACACTGCCAAAAGTATCAAAACCTGGTTTAATGACCATGGCATCACTGTGTTTGATTGGCCAGCAAACTCTCCTGACCTAAACCCCATAGTGAATCTATGGAGCATTGTCAAGAGGAAGTATGAGAGACACCAGACCCAACAATGCAGACGAGCTGAAGGTCCCTATCAAAGCAACCTGGACCTTCGTAACACCTCAGCAGTGCCACAGGCTGATCACCTCCATGCCACGCCACACTGATACAGTAAATAATCCTAAAGGATCCCAGACCAAGTATGTGACATACTTTTCAGTCGGTCCACATTTGTATTAAAAAAAATTTTTTTTTTATTAATTTTATGTAATATTTTAATTTTTGGAGAAACTGAATTTGGGGTTTTCATAGGCTGGAAGCCATAATCATCAAAATTAAAATAAATAAACACTTGAAATATATCACTCTGTGTAATGAATCTGTATAATATATGGGTTTCACTTTCTGAAATGTGACCAAAAATTTTTCAGCATATTCTATATTGTTTTTCTTTTTCATATTCTTTTTCATGATATTCTAATTTTTTGAGATGTACCTGTATATATACTATATCAGCATCAATTATATATATATATATATATATATATATATACAGTGGGGTAAAAAAGTATTTAGTCAGCCACCAATTGTGCAAGTTCTCCCACTTAAAAGATGAGAGAGGTCTCCAATTTTCATCATAGGTATACCTCAACTATGAGAGACAAAATGAGAAAAAAAAAAATCCAGAAAATCACATTGAAGGATTTTTAATGAATTAATTGGTAAATTCCTTGGTAAAATAAGTGTTTAATGACAGAAGTCAAACGTTTTCTGTAAGTTTTCACAAGGTTTTCACACACTGTTGCTGGTATTTTGGAACAAGTGACCCAGTGCCATTGGAAGCCATGCATGCCCATGCCATCACACTGCCTCCACCATGTTTTACAGAAGATGTGGTGTGCTTTGGATCATGAGCTGTTCCAATTCTTCTCCAAACTTTCTTCTTCCCATCATTCTGGTACAGGTTGATCTTAGTCTCATCTGTCCAAAGAATGCTGTTCCAGAAGTGAGCTGGCTTCTTCAGGTGTTTTTTGGCAAAGTCAATTCTGGCCTTTCTATTTTTGAGGCTGATTAATGGTTTGCACCTTGTGGTGAATCCTTTGTATTTACTCTCATGAAGTCTTCTCTTTATGGTAGACTTACATAGATACTGATACACCTACTTCCTGGAGAGTGTTCTTCACTTGAGTGGATGTTGTGAAGGGGTTGTTCTTCACCATGGAAAGGATTCTGCGATCATCCACCACTGTTGTCTTCCGTGGACGTCCAGGCCTTTTTGAGTTCCCAAGCTCACCAGTGCACTCTTTTTTTCTCAGAATGTACCAAACTGTTGATTTGGCCACTCCTAACATTTCTGCTATCTCTCTGATGGATTTCTTCTTTTTTTTTTCAGCCTCAGGACGGTCTGTTTCACCTCCATTGAGAGCTCCTTTGACCGTATGTTGTGTGTTCACAGCAACAGCTTCCAAATGCAAACACCACACCTGGAATCAACTGCAGACCTTTTAACTGCTTAATTGATGACAGGTTAATGAGGGAAGAGCCCATGCAGCCTTGTTATTTATTTTTTTTTTTTTTGCAGCCTTCTGAGTCAATGGTCCAATTACTTTTGGTCCCTTGAAAAAGTGGCGGCTACGTATTAAAGAGCTGTAATTCCTAAACCCTTGCTCCAATTTGGAGGTGAATACTCTCAAATTACAGCTGAGAGTCTGCACTTTAAGCCCATATTGATTATATAATTGTATCCTGAATATGTTTTCGTAAACAGCTAAAATAACAAAACTTGTGTCACTGTCCAAATATTTTTGGGCCTAGGGCAGCACCATCTCATGTGATGGATCCCTGGACAGTGAAATATCAGCAATGATCCAGAAAGCAAGCCAGGCATTTGGCAGACTCCGTACCAAAGTCTTGTAGCACAAAGACATCCGTCTCTCCACCAAGTTCTAGGTGTATAGTGCTGTGGTCTTATCATCACTGCTGTATGGCTGTGAGACATGGACCCTGTACTGCAGGCACATCAAACGGCTGGAACAGTTCCACACACGCTCTCAGTGGTCAATCATGTGGATACGTTGGCAGGACCACATTACCAACCAAAAGGTCCTCGACCGAGCAGGCCTTACAAGCATCGAAGCCAAGATCCTCCAGGCCCAGCTTCGATGGTCTGGTCACGTCATCCGCATGGATGAGTCCCGAATTCCCATACAGCTCTTCTACGGGGAACTGGCACAGGGCAGTTGCAACCAGGGTTGCCCAAAGAAGAGGTTCAAGGACAACCTCGAGGCAAACCTCAAGTGGGCAGACCTCCAGCCGCAACAGCTTGAGGCCACTGCAGCTGACAGAACTGCTTGGCGTGCTGCGATAAGGAGGTCCATATCAGCATTTGAAGACGACTGCTGCCAACGCCTTGCAGCGGCACGTGACCGACGACACAGAATGTCTTCCACCATCTTGACAGCCGGCGTTCCACACCCGACCTGCAACCGACTGTGCGCTTCGGATTTCGGCCTCCAAAGCCACATGCGTGTCCACAGATGACTGCACAACATGTCATTCTTGGCTCCCGAGAGACTACCAAGATATATATGACATGAACTTGGGTTTGGTGGTTCCAAACCCAGTTCTGACTTATGGTTATCTTGCCCTATTTTCCTTCAGGTGTGCCAGGGAGCTTTTGGGTCCTTTGCTCCCTGAAAGCTTGGGCACGTCTCCTCCTCTTGTCAGTGCCATCAGCTGTTCCTCAATACAGGTGTTTTCACACACACACACACACACACACACACACACACACACACACACACACACACACACACACACACACACTCCATTCATTCCTATTCACACGTTCGGACACTCACTCATGCACACCGGGGATTAATGATGTTCAGCCCACGCTCCCTCACACCGGCGGTCTCTTCCCTCATTGGTATCATTATTACAAATACGCTGTGTTAGTAGGAAGAGACTGTCAGAGCATTCAGCCTCATACATGACAGCGTGTTCCTTCGTGTATGTGTCCACTCCCTACGTGTTATTCAGCCTGACATTTCAAGATGGTGAATCCCTTGGTGTTAGCGGCTGACCCTGCCTCACTCCCTCATCCACCAGACTGCATGGACAGCCCCGGATCGTTCCAGCCATAAGTAAATGTTTGCCTTTCCCTTTGTGCAGACCATTACGGCGGCAGTAGGCATTCCTCCTCCCAGGCTGTGGAACATCCAGGTGGCATCCCTGTATATCTGGTGGCCTTCTACTCATCATTCCAATACACTGTATTAGTGTGATGAGTACTGGACTTGCTATTTTTGTGGTTTATGTTTATAAGATGCACATTCTACTCCAGTGATTGGGTTTTTCATTCCTTCCCTCCTGTGTCACGTAATGGCGCACGGGGATTCAAAACATATACCGTATATATATATATATATATATATATATATATATATATATATATATATATATATATACATACTGTATATATATACTGTATATATATATATATATATATATATATATATATATATATATATATATATGTATGTATGTATGTATGTATGTATGTATGTATGTATGTATGTATATGTATATACAGTATATGTATGTATGTGTGTGTGTGTGTGTGTGTGTGTGTACAGTGGTGTGAAAAAGTGTATGCCCCTTCCTGATTTCTCATTTTTTTTATGTTTGTCACAATTAAATGTTTCAGATCATCAAACAAATTTAATTATTAGAGAAAGATAACACAAGTAAACACAAAATGCAGTTTTTAAATGAAGGTGTTTATTATTAAGGGGGAAAAAAATCCAAATCTACATGGCCCTGTGTGAAAATGTGACTGCCCCCTAAACCTAATAACTGGTTGGGCCACCCTTAACAGCAACAACTGCAATTAGGCCTTTGTGATAACTGGCAATGAGTCTTTTACAGCGCTGTGGAGGAATTTTGGCCCACTCATCAGAATCAGAATCAGAATCAGAATCAGCTTTATTGGCCAAGTATGCACAACACATACAAGGAATTTGACTTTGGCTAAAAACTTGCTCTCGTTGTTCAGGTGGAGGATTTAAATAAGGATTCAATGACAACAGAGTATGTACAGTAAATTACAGTCTGTCCACGTTTCTATGAAAGGATGCAAATATATACAGGAAAATATGTAGTTATTTACTCAGACTAACCACACTTTGCAGAAATATATGAAAAAATATACAGTCACACAGTATTTCAATGGGAACTCAGATTCAGTGATATAATGTGAATGAAGTAAAAAGCAGTGTGAGAGTTATGTGCAATGTAAGAATGGATGAAAAGTCATGAGTACAGCAACAGGTAGGACTAGGTGAATGTTAGGAGTTCATCAGAGTGATGGCTTGAGGAAAGAAACTGTTCCTGTGTCGGGTGGTTTTGACCTTCAGTGATCTGTAACGACGACTTTGATCCCTTTTGATCCCACATCTTTGCAGAATTGTTGTAACTCAGCCACACTGGAGGGTTTTCGAGCATGGACCGCCTTTTTAAGGTCATGCCACAGCATCTCAGTCGGATTCAGGTCAGGACTTTGATTAGGCCACTCCAAAGTCTTCATTTTGTTTATCTTAAGCCATTCAGAGGTGGACTTGCTGGTGTGTTTTGGATCATTGTCCTGCTGCAGAACCCAAGTGTGCTTCAGCTTGAGGTCACAAACAGATGGTCAGACATTCTCCTTCAGGATTTTTTTGGCAGACAGAAGAATTCATGGTTCCATTTACCACAGCAAGTCTTCCAGGTCCTGAAGCCGCAAAACAGCCCCAGACCATCACACTACCACCACCATATTTTACTGTTGGTATGATGTTCCTTTTCTGAAACGCTGTGTTACTTTTATGCCAGTAAAATGTAATAGGACACACACCTTCCAAAAAGTTCAGCTTTTGTCTCGTCAGTCCACAGAGTATTTTCCCAGAAGTCTTGGGGATCATCAAGATGTTTTCTGGCAAAACTGAGACAAGCCTTTATGTTCTTTTTGCTCAGCAGTGGTTTTCGTCTTGGAATTCTGCCATGCAGGCCATTTTTGCCCAGTCTCTTTCTTATGGTGGAGTCTGGAGTGAGGCCTGCAGTTCTTTGGATGTTGTTGTGGGGTCTTTTGTGACCTCTTGGATGAGTTGCTGCTGCGCTCTTGGGATAATTTTGGTCAGCTGGCCACTCCTGGGAAGGTTCACTGCTGTTCCATGTTTTCGTCATTTGTGGATAATGGCTCTCACTGTGGTTCACTGGAGTCCTTAAGCTTTAGAAATGGCTTTATAACCTTTTCCAGACTTATAGCTCTCAATTACTTTGTTTCTCATTTGTTCCTGAATTTCTTTGGATCGCAGCATGATGTCGAGCTTTTGAGGATCTTCTGGTCTACTTCACTTTTTCAGGCAGGTCTTCATTAAGTGATTTCTTGATTGAGAACAAGTGTGGCAGTAATCAGGCCTGGGTGTGGCTAGAGAAAACTCAGCTTTCCAAAGATGTAATAAACCACAGTTAATTTATGTTTTAACATGGGGGAGCAATCACTTTTTCACACAGGGCCATGTAGGTTTGGATTTTTTTTTACCCTTAATAATAAAAAAACTTCATTTAAAAAACGCATTTTGTGTTTATTTTTGTTATCCTTGTCAAATATTTAAATTTGTTTGAATTATCTGAAACATTTAAGTATGACAAACATACAAAAATGTGAGAAATTAGGAAGGGGCAAACACTTTCTCACACACACACACACACACACACACACACACACACACACACACACACACACACACACACACACTACTCACAAAAAGTTAGGGATATTCGACTTTCGGGTGAAATTTCAGGATGCACTTAAAATGCACTATAACCTTTACAGGTGAACTTAATTTGACCTTCTCTAACCTCTTGGATGTACATGTCCGACTGTTCAGTGTTGCGGTACTTTCTGCATAACTTGCTGTCCTCTAACAAGGTGCTTAACAGCAAAATTCACAACAGGTGTTTGATCCATGAATCGATCAATAAATTTTCTGGTTCAATTAGAATTGGTATTTAAACAGTCCTCTTCATCATGCTGTTCATATTTTGACATCATGAGACCAAGACGACACCTAAAAACTGATCAACAGTACCTCGCCACTGCGAGACATCCAAAAGGGTGCTCTCAGAGATAAGTGGCCCCTGAGCTTAGAGTGTCACAGAGTGTCATCATCAGGTTGCAACAGAGAGACTATAAGAGTCACAGCCTCAATGCATAGAAGTGGACATTCTTTGCCCACACCCCACACTGATGACCGCTTCATTGTGAACAGTGCCCTGCGGAACTGGATGATGAATGCCACTCAACTCCAGGCACATTTAAGGGAGGTGAGAGGTACCCAGGTATCACGTCAGACCATTTGAAACCGTTTATATCAGCGTGGTCTGTGTGCTAGGCGACCTGCAAGGGTACCTGACTACACCATCAGGCACAGGTGTCATCATTTGGATGGGCTAGGGGGCATTTATGCTGGACAAGGGACCAGTGGGCCTCATTGCTGTTCTCTGATGAAAGTGATTCATGTTGAGCAGAAATGATGGCCGCCAACGATGTTGGAGACGTCAAGGAGAGTGCTATGCATCAGCCACTGTTGTCACCATGTTACAGTCTGAGCAGGTGTGTCTAGTCAATACAGATCTGCCCTACACTTTGTGAATGGTACACTGACAAGCCAATACTACATGAATAACATAATTAATCCAGTCATTTTGCCCCTGCATGAACAACACAGGCCTAATTTTATCTTCATGGATGACAATGCTCAAGCTTATTGAGATCACATTATTAGGGAACAGCTGCTGGAGGCTGGGGTAACTCAAATGGAGTGCCCTGCACTTTCTCCAGACCTGAATCCCATAGAAATCCTATGGGATCAGCTGAGTCGCTGTGTAGAGGCTCGTAAATCTGCACCCCACAACCTCAATGACCTGGGGGACACCCTTCAAGAAGAGTGGAATGCCATGCCTCAGCAGACAATAAGTCGACTTGTGAATAGCATGAGACATCGTTATCAAGCTGTAATTGATGGTGACGGGCACATGACAAGTTATTGAGACACTGACATTTTCAGTTATGGTATACCCACCACTGTTGTTGGCTTTTGTTCCAATAAATTGCTTGAGATGAGGAAATCACCATCTCATACTTCTACTTAAATACTCTACTTTCACAATATATCACTGTAGCATGAACTTTTCACATTTTCCATAAATTTCGCCCAGAAGCCAAATATCGCTAACTTTTTGTGAGTAGTGCACACACACACACACACACACACACACACACACACACACACACACACACACACACACACACACACACACACACACACACACATATATACAGTATATATAGTATACTGTACAACTACTTGCTGATGCAAAGCTGTTTAGTCTTCTTCAGTATGAAGATGTGCAGAATCACTTCAAATCTCATGAAAAATTTAATAGCTATTAAAAGTTTAAAAGATAATGTAAACAGATTGAGCTATCTGGGAGACAACTTCCCATTGTCTTCCGTCCTCTTCCCTTGACTGAGCATGCTGTCCTCCTTTGTTTTCGTCTTTTCCAGCTCTCTCCTGAGATGTCAAAAGAAGTAAGTGTGCCTGGAAGAACAGAGCACTCACCTCAAATAGCATCCACATGCTCACATAATGCATGAAGAGACATCATTGGTCAACACACAAGAGGAAGTGTTTGAAATGAATCCATGAAACATCCTGCTTTGTGAAGAGTTAAATGGCACACTATAAATAAGTTGCTGTGTGAGACAGTATGTGTCAGACTAATTATTATTGTAAAACACAGCTGACAGCCCAGACCCTAAAATGATTGTGTTATCCATCCATCCATCTTCTACCGCTTTTCCGGAGGTCCGGGTCATGGAGGCAGCAGTCCAAGCAGAGAAGCCCAGACTTCCCTCTCCCCAGCCACCTGTTCCAGCTCTTCAGAGAGGATACCAAGGCGTTCCCAGACCAGCTGGGAGACAAAGTCTCTCCACCGAGTCCTGAGTCTTCCCCAGGGTCTCCTCCCAGTGGGACATGCCCGAAACACCTCAAGTGGGAGGCGTCCAGGAGGCATCCTGATCAGATGCCCAAACCACCTCAACTGGCTCCTTTCAATGTGGACGAGCAGCAGTTCTACACTGAGCTTCTCCTGGATGACTGAGCTTCTCACCCTGTCTCTAAGGGTGAGTCCAGCAATCCTACAGTGAAAGCTCATTTCAGCCGCTTGTATCCGCGATCTCATTCTTTCGGTCATTACCCAAAGCTCGTGACCATAGGTGAGAGTAGGAACGTAGATTGACTGGTAAATCAACAGCTTTGCCTTAGAACTTAGCTCCCTCTTCGCCACAACAGACCGGTACAATGTCCGCATCACTGCAGATGCTGCTCCGATCCGTCTGACAATCTCTCCTCCGTTCTCCCCTCACTCGTGAATAAAACCCCAAGATACTTAAACTCCTCCACTTGGGACAGGAGCCTGTCCCCAACCCAGAGAGGACAATTCAACTTTTACCGGCTGAGGACCATGGACTCGGACTTGGAGGTGCTGAGTCTCATCCCAACCGCTTCACACTCAGCGGCAAACTGTCCCAGCAAGAACTGTAGGTCATTGCTGGATGAAGCCAGCAGGACAACATCATCTGCAAACAACAGAGGTGAGATCCTGTGGTTACCAAGCATGACACCCTCCGTTCCCTGGCCACACCTAGAAATCCTGTTCAAAAAAATTATGAACAGGATTGGTGACAAAGGGCAGCCCTGGCGGAGTCCAACTCTCACTGGGAATGAGTCCGATCGAGTGTTGGCAATACGAACCAAACTCTCACAAAGGTGGTACAGAGACCAAATAGCTCGCAACAACAAGCCCGATACCCCATACTCCCGAAGTACCCCCCACAAAAAACCACAAGGGAAGCGGTCGAATGCCTTCTCCAAGTCCACAAAACACATGTAAACTGGTTGAGCAAACTGCCACGAATCCTCGAGGATTCTCGAGAGGGTAAAGAGCTGGTCCGATGTGCCACGGCAAGGATGAAAACCACATTGCTCCTCCTGAATCCAAGGTTCGACCAATGGCCGGACTCTCCTCTCCAGTACCTTGGCATAGACCTTCCCAGGGAGGCTGAGGAGTGTGATCCCTCTAAAGTTGGAGCACACCCTCCGGTCTCCTTTTTTGAAGAGAGGAACCACCACCCCGGTTTGCCATTCCAAAGGCATGGCAAACATTGCGTGCCCCCGACCTCCATGCAATGTTGCAGAGGCGTGTCAACCATGACAGCCCTACAACATCCAGGGCCTTGAGGTACTCAGGGCGAATCTCATCCACCCCCTGGGCCCGGCCATCAAAGAGATTTTTAACCACCTTGGTGACCTCAGCCCCTGTGATAGGCGAGTCGTCCCCCTCGTCCACAAGCCCTGCTTCCTCTGTGGAAGGCGTATCAGTGGGATTGAGGAGATCCTCAAAGTATTCCTTCCACCGCCCGACGATATCCCCAGTCGAAGTCAACAGCGCCCCATCTGCACCATACATAGTTGGACAGGGAGCTGCTTCTCCCTCCTGAGCCACCGGACAGTTTGCCAGAATCTCTTCGAGGCCAACCGAAAATCTTATTCCATGGCCTCACCAAACTCCTCCCATACCCGAGTTTTTGCTTCAGCAACAACCCGAGCTGCACTCCGCTTGGCCTGCTGGTACACCTCAGCTGCTTCGAGAGTCCCACAAGTCAACCATGCTTGATAGGACTCCTTCTTCAGCTTAATGGCCCCCCTCACCACAGGTGTCCACCACTTGGTTCGGGGGTTGCCACCACGAGATACCCCGACGACCTTGCGGCCGCAACTCTGGGCCGCTGCTTCAACAATAGAGGTGGAGAACATGGCCCATTCAGACTCCATGTCTCCAGACTCCCTTGGAATGTAGTTGAAGTTCTTCCGGAGGTGGGAGTTGAAGACCTCCCGGACAGGGTCCTCAGCCAGACGTTCCCAGCACACCCTCACTATACGTTTGGGTCTACCAGGTTTAAATGGCATCCTCCCCTGCCATCAGATCCAACTCACCACCAGGTGGTGATCAGTTGACAGCTCTGCACCTCTCTTTACCCAAGTGTCCAAGACATACGGTCGCAGGTCTGATGACACGATAACAAAATCGATCATCGACCTGTGACCTAGGGTGTCCTGGTGCCAGGTGCATATATGGACACCCTTATGCTTGAACATGGTGTTCGTTATGGACAAACTGTGGTTAGCACAGAAGTCCAATAACTGAACACCACTTGGGTTCAGATCGGGCAGGCCGTTCCTCCCAATCACCCCCTTCCAGGTTTCACTGTCGTTGCCCACGTGCCCATTGAAGTCCCCCAGAAGGACAATGGAGTCTCCGAGAGGAGCACCCTCCAGCACCCCAGTCAGAGACTCCAAAAAGGGTGGGTACTCTGAAACATTATTTGGTGCATAGGCACAAATGATGGTCAGGACCCATTTCCCAACCCGAAGGCGCAGGGAAACAACCCTTTCGTCCACCAAGGAAAACTCCAATATAGAGGCAGCAAGGTGGGGAGATACAAGAATACCCACCCCTGCTTGTTGCCTCTCGCCCGGGGCAACTCCAGAGTAGGCCAAGCTCCAGCCCCTCTCCAGGAGACTGGTTACGGAACCGGAGCTGTGTGTTAAGGTGAGGCCGACTATATCTAACCGGTATCTCTCAACCTCATGCACCAGCTCAGGCTCCTTCCCCACCAGAGAGATGACATTCCACGTACTAAAAGCCAGTTTAGGAAGCTTGGGATCAGTCCGCCAAGGTCTCTGCCTTTGACCGCCACCTGATCCACATAGCACCGGACCCCCATGATCCCTCCTGCAGGTGGTGAGCCCACTGGAGGGCGGACCCATGTAACTCCTTTGGGCTGAGCCCGGCCGGGTCCCATGTACGGAAACCCAGCACAGCATCCACCAGACGCTAGCCATCAAGCTCCTCCCCCAGGCCTGGCTCCAGGGTGGGGCCCCAGTAATCCCATACGGGGCGGGGTACACTGAATCCTTGTTCTAGTATTTATCATGAGAGTCTGTTGGATCGTTCTTAGTCTGGCCCTTCACCCAGGACCAGTTTGTCTTGGGTGACCCTACCAGAGGCAAATTGCCTCTGACAACATAGCTCCAGGGATCACTGGGGAACGCAAACCCCCCACCACGATAAGGTGACGATCCATGAGGGGTGATTGTGTTAATTGGATAAATTTTTTCCAGTTTTTACAGGGTGCCTGTGAGTCGCTGCGGATGTGCACACGTGTCTTAGGGTGATTTCACACCTAAATTTGTTTACTTTAGTCCAAATCAATTGATAAGTTTGTCACTTTGTATCATTTTCTCCTTGGTTCGGTTTGGTTATTGTTTATTGTATTATGTGCATATATCACTTTTGGCAAAATCGTACAGTTTGAAAATGAAATGTGGTTACAGAATCGTGACATGTTCAATTACAGATATTTTCGAAGCTCCATCGGGTATGTACAGTGTCTGACGAGTTTGGGCTCAGTGTTGTCGGTTAAGCTGGGTTCACACTATAACATTTGTACCGACTTTTACAGACATTTTGAAAAATCAGAGAAATCAGTCCAAATGTTGGTGAAATTACGTTTGTAAGCAGGTTTTTTTAATCCAGCGCACACCAACTTTTACGAACTTTTACAAAATTTTATGTACTTTTGCTAGCATTTGCCACTGTTGCATTCAGCGTTGGCAAACTTTTGCCAACTTAGGTTAACTTAAGCAAATGAATACTTAGAGCAGGTCAGCTGACATCAGTGTCAGGAGACGCTCATATAAAGATCAGCGTTTGTGGAGGCTTCCTGCCATTCTGGACCTGCTTTTTTGGGTGGATCCACACTGCAACATTTGGACCAATTTTCACTGACGTTTTGGCAAAAGTTTGGCTCTGCTGGCAAAAGCTCATAAAAGTTAATGATGGTTGTTGTTTGTTGGCAAACTCTGGCCAAAGTTGTGTTCCTTGAAAATTTTCAGCATGTTGAAAATTTGCCGACGTTTAGAAATAAATGTTGGTGAAAGCTGTGCTCAGTATGTAAAAGTTTCTGAGCAGTGCACTAAGTTAGACTTAGACTTAGACTTAGACTTAACTTTATTAATCCCTTTGGGATGACTCCCTCTGGGAAATTTAAAATTTCCAGCAGCACATAAAAGGAGCATACAGATCAGAAAAGCAAAAACGAAAAAAAAAAAAAACACTTAACATAATATACACAATATAAATACAAGGCTAAATATGGCTTGTACAAGTATGGCTAAGTTAAGGTTATTGCACTATGAATGCTCTACTGTCCTCTGTACTCTATGTCCCCCCCCAAGTGAGGAGTTATAGAGTGTGATGGCATGGTGGACAAAAGAGTTCTTGAGCCTGTTGGTCCGACGCTTCGGAAGGAGCAGTCTTTCACTGAACAAGCTCCTCTGGTCACTGATGACGGTGTGCAGAGGGTGGCTGATGTTGTCCATTATATCCAACAGTTTATCCAGAGTCCTCATCTCTGCCACCGTCACCAGGGTGTCCAGCTTCGCGCCGACCACAGAGCCGGCCCGCCTGATCAGTTTATCCAGTCTGGACGCATCCTTCTTGGATATACTGCTCCCCCAGAACACCACAGAGTAAAAGAGGACGCTGGTAACCACCGACTGGTAAAACATCCGCAGAAGTTTGCTGCAGATGTTGAAGGACCGCAATCTCCTTAGGAAGTACATCCTACTTTGTGCCTTCCCATACAAGTGGCTAATGTATGTTGTCCAATCCAATTTATTATCCAACCACAACCCGAGATATTTGTATGAATCCACAACCTCCACCTCAGCTCCCTCTAACAGGACTGGTTGAGGTCTTGGTCTAGACCTCCCAAAATCAATAACCAGCTCCTTCGTCTTAGAGGTGTTGAGCTGTAGGTGGTTAGTGTGGCACCATGCAGCAAAGTCCCCTACCAGTCTCCTATACTCCTCCTCTCTGTCATCCCTGATACACCCAACAATGGCTGTGTCATCGGCATACTTCTGAATATGACACAGCTCCAAGTTGTAGCAGAAGTCCGAGGTGTACAGGGTGAAGAGAAGAGGGGCCAATACTGTGCCCTGGGGGGCTCCAGTGCTGCAGACAACGGTGTCAGACGTAATATCCTTCAGCCCGACATATTGTGGTCTGCCAGTGAGGTAGTCGGAGATCCAGTCCACCAGGTGGGAGTCCACTCCCATCTTGCTTAATTTATCCCAAAGCAAGGGGGGCCGAATGGTATTGAAGGCACTGGAGAAATCCAAAAAGAGGATCCTCACTGTGCCACTTCCCTTATCCAGATGGGAGTGGGCTCGATGAAGCAGGTAGAGGATGGCATCCTCCACACCGACACCTGGTTGGTACGCAAACTGCAGGCGGTTCTGGGCGTGTTGCACCTGGGGTCTGAGGAGGCTGAGGAAGAGCCGCTCCAACATCTTCATCAGATGTGAGGTGAGTGCCACTGGTCGGTAGTCATTCAGCTTGCTGGGCCGGTTCTTTTTCGGAACTGGAACGATGCGGGATGCCTTCCAAAGAGTAGGCACTCTCCCAATCTGCAGGCTGAGGTTGAAGATCCGTTGTAGTGGTTCCCCCAGTTCTGCAGCGCAGGTCTTCAATACTCTTGGACACACTTTGTCCGGGCCTGCAGCTTTCCTGAGTCGGAGCTTCCTCAGCTGCCCTCTGACCTGTTCTGTGGTAATAAATGGCAAGGGTCGTACTGATGTAGAGGAGGAGGGGGGGGTTGCAATATTTGGAGGGAGGTGTGTGGGGGGGCGTGGCTGTAATGAGGGCAGGGGTGGGAGGGGCAAGGGCAAAGGCTGGTTGAACCTGTTGAAAAAAATCGTTCAGTTCATTTGCCCTCTCTGTTGTCCCCTCAACAACTCTGGTCTTTGTGTTGAGACCTGTGATGGTCCTCACACCTTCCCAGACCTCCCTCATGTTGTTTTCCCTCAGCTTCTGCTCCACCTTTCTCCTATAGCTGTCCTTGGCTTCCTTCACACAGTATTTCACCTCCTGCTGTGCTGCCTTCATGGCCTCCCTGTCTCTGCTCCTAAAAGCAGCCTTCTTCTTGTTGAGGACCATTTTGACTTCCCGTGTTACTCATGGCTTGTTATTAGGGTAGCAATGGATAGTCTTGACAGGGAAGACCACGTCTGTACAAAAGTTCAGGTAATCCGTCAAACAGTGTGTCAGCCCCTCTATGTCCTCACCATGCGGGTCCATCAGCACATCCCAGGCTGTGGTGTTAAAACAGTCTCTCAAGGCACTTTCCTTCTCAGGGGACCATCTCCTGACTGATCAAGTTGTCACAGGTTGCTTTTGAACCAGGGGAATATACAGTGGCTGTAGATAAACCAGATTGTGATCAGACTTCCCTAGTGGGGGAAGGGGGGTCACTCTGTATGCATCCCGTACATTAACATACAGCAGATCTATTGTCCTGTTGTTTCTAGTCGGACAGTCTACAACTTGATTAAAAACAGCCAAAGTAGCATCCAAAGTTAAATGGTTAAAGTCCCCAGAGATGATCATGAGTGCCTCAGGGTGCTGTGTCTGCAGCCTTGCTGTGACTGAATGGATTTTTTCACAGGCAGTGGCTGCGTCCACTTTCGGAGGGATGTAAACACAGACGGTGATCACGTGACTAAACTCTCTCGGCAAGTAATATGGCCGCAGGCTAACAGCTAGCACCTCGAGATCCCGGCAACATGAGACTGTCTTTACAGAGATATGACTCATATACAGAGATATGAGTTATGCAGAGTTCGCCTAAGTTGGCCTAAGTTAAGCTCCAATGGCAAACATTGACTGAAATGCCGGAGGAAGCAGATGTTTTTAGACCAAACTCACTTCAGACATGCACTGACAAAAGAGAAATGGAAAGAAGGGAGTATTTTAAAAAAAGAAAAAAAATATATATATATACAGTATATATATAATCTCCCAAAAATGTGACAGCCCAAAAGAAAAAATAATCTCCTCATTGAGAAATTTACTGTTCTTAATTTTCTGCTCCATGCATAATCATTCTCCAGGATTTATTGGTTCAGCTTTCATTGTGGGGAATCAAACAGCGCTGATGTGGTGTCACAAAGGAAATGACATTTAATGGAATTTTATGTTTTTTTTTAATGTAGAGATTTTTTTTTAATGTAGAGATTATATTTTAATCAAAATATAATCGCCCCTCATTTTATTTATATGATGATACACTAAATAGTGTTTTTTTTTATTCCATCCACATTCACATTTTAATTGCGGACTTAGTGTTGGAGTCTATAGGCATTATTGTATTTTTTTTTAGAGGAATGAATGAACAGGGGACAAGGGTATGCAGATGTAACTACATAGGAATATAAAATGAAAATAAATACTGCCTCCACAAATGCTGATCTTTGTATGAGCATTGCCTGACGCTGATGTCAGCTTACCTGGGCTGAGTATTTCTCTGATTTTTCAAAACGTCTGTAAAAGTCAGTCCAAACGCTAGTGTGAACCTAGCTTTAACTTAGGCTGACTTAGGTAAACACTGCATAACCCAGCGCTCAAGAACTTTTACAAACTGAACACAACTTTCACCAATGTGTATTTCCAAATGTCGGCAAATTTTCAGCAATTTTCACAGAACCAGTGGTGGACCCTCAGGGCCAGCAAAGCCTTCTCTGCTGGCCTAAACAGTATCAGAATTACATTTACAACCCACATTCTTATATTTGTTCCATGAGGATATAATAAATTATTCCCAATAGTCTGTTCTCTTCATTTTGTAGCTTTTCTCTTTTGTTGCACTCCTTCCAGTAGAGTAATGCATGTTAGGGTTTTTTTGTCCAATCATATTTCAGCCATCTGTGTTGCTAGGGTCAAGCAAATCTGCCTTGGGCCTTCAGGAATTAACGGTGTGCTCTGCAGGTTAAATTAACTGTTAAACTTATCCTGTTGCTTTAACCAGTCAGATGTCTTCTGTAAGTCCAGGGGTACACATACAAGGCATCCGAGAACGTCAGCATTTTCATGTCTTTTGATTGGATGGTTAGACTCCTCCACCCACAATGCAGAGGGTCCTAGCTAGCAAAATGCCAGAGCAAGGACATGCTTGAGCAGCTACAATATACTGTATCTGTTTAAATATAATAGCTGTTTTTCCACCCACAGTGGCTGACAGGGGAGAGGAAAATGATTTGGTCACTGATATTTTAAAAAAGCAATTTTCCAGACGGACCTTTCAAGAAAAGCTAGTCATTGTGAAGAAAGGTCAGCCAACCCTGAAGCTAGCAGCCCTGTCTCAGCCAGGGAAAGAATTTGTCCGTCACTTTCATATTAGCAACGAGCGGTATCCTTGGATAACAGGCTGCGAGGAGTGCTGCAAATTATCTTGCTGGGAAGAGAAACAGCTGCACCTAGGACACAGTCCAAGGACGGATAATTTTTTCACATATAAGGAGTTGTTCAGAACTCCTTATACAAAGATATAGAGCGATGATAATACAGTCAGTGGTGGTGATGCACCTGTAGGCTGGCTGCCAACCACCAATCAAATCTAAAACAAGAAGAAGAAGGAATGCCTGTTGTTTGCAACTGATTGGGTAGGTACTTGGAGCCAGACAGGGTATGCAAACTTGAGCTGTCTGCTATCACACCATGATGATTTAGGCCACACTCACCAAACATAAAAATTGGTCTAAAATGCTGGCATACGCCGAAATTTTTACTTTTAGCTATATGCATCGCATATCCATAATGACTTGGACATGTACATAACGTATAAGTAATTTATATAGAATATTTCCATAACTTATAAGTAACTTAAACCAACTAATGCTTAGCGTGTTGCTGACATTTACAACAATAGTGAATGTGAACAATGTGCTACAATAGTCTAACTTCTGCATAGCTTATAACTTCTGCATGTGCAGTCATGCCAAACTGCCGTTGCCCCGATCCATGATTCCTAGGTGTGAGAAAGACCATCTCTGTTCAACCGAGATGATTCTCCCCTCCAGAGACCATGGTGGGGGTGTGACCGACCTGGCAGAGTTGTCAAATCTGTCAGGTCAGTCACACCTAAAACAGCTGATGTGACACATCAGGAACATCAGATGACAGTTGTCACAACCTGGCTCAAAGGCACATAAACTGATGGCGATAAAAAAGTTTATTTTCAATAAGTGAAAAAAAAAAACAAGATAATGCATGGAGTGTGCTTTTGCTGGGAGGCGCAGCCAACAGGAAAGTGTGATTTATCATGGAAAACAGCTGCGCTTCAGGCGATCAGCTGATTGGATCCTCCTCCGGTGTTCTGACATTTTGGCATATCTATCAGGACAACACTGGACAGTTGATGGTACAGACTTCAGATAAATGGAAAACCCCCGACAGGTCCCATTATACAAACAAATACGTGTGTGTATGTATGCGCTGCAGGCAGAGAGCTCTGTACGAGTTTTTCCTGTGAACCAATGCTGCAAATATGCCATTTGCTCCACAAATGCAGGACCTATCAGCCATACGCTGGATACGTCAGAAAATTTTCAGCATGCTGAAAATTAATTTTCAGAGGAACTTGGCAAACTACGCCATAGCGTGCTTCAGCATTCTTCAGCGTGCTCTTAATGCTTTATTCATGCTGCATTTCCCCTCTAGTCCGCTTTGGTCCACATGCGCTTTGGCCAAGTCTGGCATGCACGTGGCGCTGTACATGCTCACTTTTTTCATCTACCCAGGCCAAGCAGTTGACACATGCGCACAACCACCATTTGTAGTTTCACTTCCACCCTATAGGTAGCGACAATGCACTGATGCGCCAGGATTTTCACCAGCGAAGAAACGCTGCTTGCTTTCTGCTGCTTGATTTCCCAGTTTTCACTCCTTTTTCATGAAGATGCTGCTGCTGCTGAAGAATGTATGTATGATTCATGTATGTTTATCCTCGTCTTCCGCTTCCTCATTGTCTTCTTCGTCTACTTTGTCTTGGTATGCTGTGTTGATAGTGTCACCTCGTGAATGGGATGTTTAGTCTTGTGCATGTGCTTTTCACTGTGTTCAGGCCGTGGGCAGGCGGCGTGGTTACAAAATTTGGGTTGCACGCGGTCGTCCGCGGTTGAGCACTGTGGACACTAGCAGAGTGGAGACGATGATGAAAATTTTGTCACACGAGGTTTCCGGTTACGCATACGCAGACAGCAGAGGTGCAGCATGAATCCAGCTTAACTTAGGGCGCATTCACACGGCCACTGTTTGGTCCAAACTAAAGGACCAAAGTGTGTATTCCGTGGATAGATCGGTTTGTTTGGCGCTGTCTGAATGCACCTGGAAGTCTGGTGCAGCACCAAACAAGCAAACTCTGGTCCCCCTGAAAGGGGAAGGGGGGGGTCTCAGTTCGCTTGCAAACGCAGTCTGGTGGGCTTCGTTTGCCGTGTGGATGCAAACGGGAGTATCTAGCAGACCAAAGGGCGGACGTGCCCTTCGGCGTTTGTGTAACCACAGCAACACACAGTGAGAAGAGAAAGTGGCATTTACTGTAAAGGTGCCTTCACATCAAATGCGAACGGATGAATTTTTCGCGCAGCACAATTACATTATAACTCAATGTAAATACATGAAAAGACATTAATTCACCATCTGGGTGAGATACAGACAGACGAAGTTCCCACTCACCTGAAAAAGTTGTCCCTGTTGAAAACTTGATGTGTGTTTCCCGGCAGCACATCCGTGGTAGGAATCCGTGGGTAAATAAATAAATCCAACATCCCAGTTCAGCTGAAGAGCTCCTGGTTCTTCAGCCTCCATTTTGGGTAGAAAATAACAATAAAGTCAACCACGCTGTTATGTATGAATAAAAAGAAGGCGGAGTCTCGTCTTGCAGGGAACCAACAGCCAACCACCAACCTTTATTATCAGAACACAGAATTATATACGCCAGTGGCCGTGCCCACCTGACGTCACCCTGTGGGCGGGTACGGTATCACACACACACACACTACACTCACGACACCACACTTCCCCTCCTCCTTACAAAATGCAAAACCACACACACAATCGAGACCCTCACCAATTTAGGACCCGAATCATGCACTAAGAGAACAGGGAATAATTAACTGTAATAAAATCACCTAAGACACTCATCCAAAAAAACAACTAAAATTGGACCTAGTGTCTAAAAATACGTAAAATAATACCAGAACACACCACATACATACTCTCATGCACACCAGCAATATGTACATGTATTTACATTTGATAATTTTATGTTACTCCACAGTCCCTGGACAGCCATGGACACAACTGGCTCGGAGGCCCAGGGCAACCCCACAGCATGCGTGCCCTTGGCCGCCGTCTGCTCCCAGGATCGAAGCCACCCTACCCGGCGAAAATGTCTCCTCTCGCCATCAACTGCTTCTCCTCTCTGGCCCCGCAGTGCTGATGTCCGACACGCCATCCCTCCATGCCCATTGGTGAGCTCCCGAGCGCCTTCAACACTGCCGTTATGGCTCCAAACACTTCGGTCCCCTGTGGCCGCACTCCCGGGAAAACCAAAGCCCGCTCGTCAGCACCACTCTCTGCCTCGGGCGCCTCGCCATACCGCCCAGCACCCTCATCCAAGGAGCATGGAGCTCTGGCACTGAGACACTGCCCAACCACCGCTGCTGCTGCTTACTCCTGGGGTCCACAGCATCACTCTTGTTGGCATTTTTTTTTTTTTTTTCTCCTCTCGGCGCCACACCAGTCGGCTGCCTTTTGCAACAGCGGCTCGATTCCGAGTTTTTTTTCCCTTCCTCTCTCTTTTGATCACTTTTTTTTTCACCCCACTTATATCACGGACACACAGATCATCCCAAATGTCTCCTGAGCCGGTGGACGGAGCCACTGTTTATAGCAGGATACGATATAACAGGGAAGAGCTGCTAGCATTTAACCGCCACCCGGTCCCACTGGAAAAACTCGACATACCGAGAGAACTGAGGCGAAAACGCCGCGGCTGCCGGGCTGGAGTAAGGCGGAGGACAAAAAATATAAGGTACAGACCCTCCCTTCCATCTGTTGTCATGGGAAATGTACGGTCGATACTGGGAAAGTTAGATGAGCTAGCGGCTATCTCCCGTTATGATAGCACTTACCGGGAGTGCTCTCTCCTTTTGTTTACTGAGACGTGGCTAACTGAACTAGCAGCAGATGCTAACATTGAGCTGGAGGGTTTTCACACGATACGAGCTGACCGAACACCAGAGAGTGGCAAAACTAGGGGCGGTGGAGTGATCATGTATGTTAACAACAACTGGTGCAGACCGGGACATATCACTGTTAAACAACGACACTGCAGCAAAGACATTGAGTTGCTAGCTGTTAGCATGAGGCCTACATATCTCCCAAGAGAACACTCACACGTGATCTGCATTGTTGTTTATGCAAATCCGACGGCGAACGCTGGGACAGCGCGTGACGTCATCCATTCAGTAACCAGCAGGCTGCAGACAGAACACCCAGATGCTCTTCTCCTCATCTCAGGCGATTTCAACCACGTTTCACTGTCTCCCATTCTGCCCACTTTCACCCAGTATGTCACATGCCACACTAGAGACAATAAAACACTGGATTTGTTCTACGCAAACACTAAGGAGGCGTACACCTCATCACAACTCCCCCCACTTGGGAGATCGGATCACAACTTGGTTCATCTCCGACCGGTGTACAAACCCCTAGTGCACAGACAACCTCCGGCCATGCACACTGTGGAGTTATGGTCTGAGGAGACAATGGACACTCTAAAGGACTGTTTTGAAGCCACTGCCTGGAAGCAGCTCTGCGATCCACATGGTGAGGACATCGATGGCCTCATTCACACCTTCACGGGCTACCTCAGCTTCTGTGTGGACAAATCCGTTCCCACCAAGACCATACGGCGTCACTCAAACAACAAACCCTGGATCAACCCTGAGATAAAAACACTTCTGAGAGAGAAGAAGAGGATCTTCAGGTCGGGGAACAGGGAGATGCTGAAGTCCGTACAGAGGGAGCTGAGGAGAAAGATCAGAGAAGGCAAGGACAGCTTCAGGAAGAAGATGGAGGACAAGCTGCAACACAGCGACATCAGCGGGGTCTGGAGAAACCTCAAAACCATCTCGGGGCTCCAGAATACCTCCCCCCAGGCCACGGGGGGCAGGGAGTGGGCGAACAACCTGAATCTGTTTTTCAATAGATTTGACCAACCGCCCTCCCCCCTGTCTGCACAACAACCACTGCTGCCTCTAAGAAATCAAGTCCTGCTACCCACTCCCCACTCCACCGACACCCCCCCCCACTCCCAACACACAGCCCCCCATCCTGACCCTGACCAAGACCCAGGTGAGGACGGAGCTGAGGAAGATCAAGGCGAGGAAGGCGTCGGGACCGGACGGCATCAGCGCAAAGCTCCTCAAGTCCTGTGCAGACCAGCTGTGTGGGATTGTGACGTATATCTTCAACATGAGCCTGAAACTGGGGAGGGTACCACAGCTGTGGAAAACATCTTGTGTGGTACCTGTACCAAAAACTTCCCACCCCAAAGACCTGAACAGCTTCAGACCGGTGGCCTTGACGTCCCACTTGATGAAGACCCTGGAGAGACTGCTCCTTGCTCATCTCCGCCCCCTGGTGGAACCAGCGATGGATCCACTCCAGTTCGCCTACCAGCATGGCATTGGGGTGGAGAATGCGGTGATCTTCCTCCTTCACCATTCTCTGTCCCACCTGGAGAAGCCCGGGAATATGGTGAGGATCATGTTCTTTGACTTCTCCAGTGCTTTCAACACCATCCAACCGATGATCCTGAAGGACAAGCTGCTGCGCGCAGGGGTGGACCAGCACCTGTCATCATGGATCCTGGACTACCTCACGAACCGGCCTCAGTTTGTGAGAACCCGGGACTGTGTTTCCGACACGATCATCAGTAGCACGGGGGCCCCCCAGGGAACGGTGCTGGCTCCCTTCTTGTTCACTCTTTATACTGCGGACTTCTCACACAACACAACACATTGCCATCTACAGAAGTTCTCTGATGACTCTGCGATCGTTGGTCTCATCTCCAGCGGAGATGAAGCTGAGTACAGAGGGCTTATCCAGGACTTTGTGGACTGGTGCCATCGGAACTGCCTCCAGATCAACGCGAGGAAAACTAAGGAGCTGGTGGTGGACTGCCGCAGGCATGGGCAGCCCCTCACAGCACCAGTAAATATACAGGGAACAGACATCGAGATGGTGACATCCTACAAGTACCTGGGTATTCATCTGAACAATAAACTAGACTGGTCACACAATACTGACGCACTCTACAAGAAGGGACAGCGTAGGCTGTTCCTGCTGAGGAGACTCAGGTCTTTTGGTGTACAAGGGGCGCTGCTGAAGTCATTCTATGACACGGTGGTGGCATCAGCCATCACTTTTGGAGTGGTCTGCTGGGGCAGTGGCATTACTGCAGCCGATAGGAAGAGACTGAACAAACTGATTAAGAAAGCTAGCTCTGTCCTGGGGCAACGCCTTGATCCGATGGAGGAGATAGGAGAGAGAAGGACGGTGGCTAAACTGTCATCTCTGCTGGAGTCCGAGTTCCACCCTATGCAGGACATACTGGATGCACTGAGGAGCTCATTTAGCAGCAGACTACATCATCCCAGGTGCACAACCGAGAGGTTTCGTAGGTCCTTCCTACCAACGGCTGTCAGACTGTACAACCTAAGCAGGGCTGCTCGCAGAGATAGCAAAAAGACGTAACAAACTAATAGTTTTTTTTTTGTTTATTTTTGAATGCAAAAGATGCAATAGACTTACACAATGGTCCTCTCCGGCATACAACTAGGAACATACCGGTCGCTATGGAGGGTGAGAATATGTATGGGCACATAATCATACCATGTAGGATAACTAAATAGACGGTTATGCTGTTTCATCCCACCTAGCAACAATGCTCTGCATTGTGTGTGTTTATATATTTACATATTTATTCCATCTAGCTACAATGCTCTGCACTGGGTGTGTTTATATTTATATATCTATATATTTATTCCATCTAGCTACAATGCTCCGCACTGTGTTTTTATATATCTACATATTATTCCATCTAGCTACATTGCTCCGCACTGTGTGTGTTTATATACTTGCATATTTATTCCACCTAGCTGCAATGCTCCATACTGTGGGTGTTTATATATTTACATATTTATTCCATCTAGCTACAATGCTCTGCACTGTGTGTTCATATATTCATATATTTATTCCATCCAGCTACAATGCTCTGCACTGTGTGTCTGTGTGTGTGTGTGTGTATATATATATTTTATAGTAATATGTACATATGTATATTAGCTGCTCTTGCTTGCTTGTTTTTTTCTTGCCTTCTGATTGTTGCTCTGAGTGTTGCTATCCCTGTGCTGTTGCAATCCTGGAATTTCCCCGTTGTGGGACTAATAAAGGCTTATCTTATCTTATCTTATCTTATCTTATCTTATCTTATCGTTCTCCAACCCAGGTGCTTCATCACTGCTCTCGGCACCCTCATCCCAGGCACTCTGCTG
The DNA here is from genome assembly GCA_020510985.1 of Pholidichthys leucotaenia. Classification (NCBI taxonomy): domain Eukaryota; kingdom Metazoa; phylum Chordata; class Actinopteri; order Cichliformes; family Pholidichthyidae; genus Pholidichthys; species Pholidichthys leucotaenia. Next base: position 137,892,115 of record CM035840.1, on the reverse strand, counting down.
CATCGTCTCCATGCCCAGCCGTAACTGATCTCTCCCGGGGCTCTCAGCTTTGCTCTCGTTGGCGTCACTCTCCAACCCAGGCGTTTTGTCGCTGCTCTTGGCACCCTTGTCCCAGGCACTCTGCTGCATCGTCTCCATGCCCGGCTGCAGCTGCTGTCCCCCGGGGCTCTCAGCGTCGCTCTCGTTGGCGTCAATCTCGGACCCAGGAATCTCAACGTTGCACTCAGCACCCTTGTCCCAGGCACTCCACTGCATCGTCTCCATGCCCAGCTGTCGCTGCTCTTTCCCGGGGCTCTCAGCCTCCATGATCCCACTCTCCTGCTGCCTAGCCTCCAGCTGGGGGGATGACTCCTGCTGCTCTCCCTCTCCGCTGACGTTGCATACTGCGCCGTCCAACTCATCAGTGCTACAGTCCTGCACCCTTCTGCGCTTCGTGGTTGGCCTGCCATCTTCAGTGATCAGGGACTCCCCCAGTCCCACCTCGATGCCCAGCTGGTAGCCTGGAGCCTGCTTTCGGTGCACAGTTAGCATTGTGGCTAACTTGCCCATAGACGATGAGCGGGCCATTAGCTTCTCCAAGCTAACTAGCCCAGCCTCACTTGGTGCCAAAATTCCCACCATCCACAGCTTCGTGGTCTCCGTCTGCCCGGCGAAGAACTCGGCTAGCCGCTTGACAGCATCCTCATACCACTCCGTCTCACCTAACGTACTGAGAATTCTTCAGCCCTCCACGCCAAGATGGTGGGCCAGAAGCGCTTGTAGTTTTCTCCCGTCAAGTCCACCTAGGCCCAGCGCCCCAATGTAACCCTCAAACATGGCCCACTACTTTGGCCACAGGATCACCGGCTCTCCCGTGTACTCTAGAAATGGCACCAGAGGTTGAGGTAGCCCATACGCTACCATAATTTCACTCCTCGTCACCAAATGTTTTGCATGAATAAGAAGGAGTCATAGTCTCATCTTGCAGGGAACCAACGGCCAACCACCAACTTTTATGACCAGAACACAGAATTATATACACCAGTGGCCGTGCCCGCCTGACGTCATCCTGTGGGTTGGTATAGCATCACACACACACACTACACTCACGACACCACACACCCGGATCCAAGAAATAATTATTCAGGAGAAAACTGAGGTGGAAAGTTTAAAGAAACATCTCTTGGACTTGGAGTAGGGACGAGTGAGGAGTGAGACGCAGGCTCTGATAGATATTTGGTTTGAGAATCAGATTTCTCAGCTGCTTGTGGCTACACACAAGAACACCAATGTTTTTAAAACGTTTACCGACATGATGGTGGCATGGGGGGTTTAATACAGACAGCAGAGCTTTTCATTTTTATTAGTTTGTGGTGCATAAACACCTTACTGAAGGGAATGGTGTTATGCTGAGAATTGCTCGCTTCCCGAGAATTGTATCCCATCGTTGAATAAACATAATTTAAAGATAATTTACAAGAGGTAACAATAATTTTTACTTCTAAATATATACACTACCATTCAAAAGTTTGGGGTCACTTAGAAATTTCCTTATTTTTGAAAGAAAAGCACTGTTTTTTTCAATGAAGATAACTTTAAACTAATCAGAAATACACTCTAATATCTAATATACATTGCTAATGTGGTAAATGACTATTCTAGCTGCAAATGTCTGGTTTTTGGTGCAATATCTACATAGGTGTATAGAGGCCCATTTCCAGCAACTATCACTCCAGTGTTCTAATGGTACAATGTGTTTGCTCATTGCGTCAGAAGGCTAATGGATGATTAGAAAACCCTTGTGCAATCATGTTAGCACAGCTGAAAACAGTTTAGCTGGTTAGAGAAGCTATAAAACTGACCTTCCTTTGAGCAGGTTGAGTATCTGGAAAAAATTATTATTTCAAATACAAATCATTATTTCTAACCTTGTCAATGTCTTGACTATATTTTCTATTCATTTTACAACTCATGGTGGTAAATAAGTGTGACTTTTCATGGAAAACACAAAATAATTGTCTGGGTGACCCCAAACTTTTGAACAGTAGTGTATATACAGTATAATGGGTACTTCTAAAAATGCACAAATGGTTACAAGCCTGGCTGTAGTGTTATATTTTATAGTTTTGGTGCATGGGATGCAATTCTTGGCAAGCGAGCAATTCTTGGCATAACACCGGTCCTGGCCAATTGATGAGCCGGATTTCTCTTCTTCACCGAGATTTTTTCTTCCTGGTCAGTGGTGGCTTCAGCTACAGTGCCACAAACGAGCAGCTGTTGTAAGTGCATGACGTTGTCCAAGCAGTTTGGGCCGCTTGAGTGAAGTGCTGTGTGAATGTAAACCGAACCAAACGAAGGTGTGAAAATTCTCACCATCCCCCGCCAAGTCAAACCAAGATTCCCGGACTATCTTGGTGTGAATACAGCCTTAGACAAAACTTAGCCACAACTAATTGAATGTACGCCAGCGTATTATCCCAATTTTTCCATACGTTTTGGCTGCCTAAATTGTCAAGGTGTGACAGGGCCTTAACCAAGGCAGCAGCCAGACACCAAAGCACAGCCGCCAGCAGAACACTTACAAGCAACAGTACTTTTAAACCTTTGGGGAAACAAGAGTGGCTCTGCAACTCAATGAACAAGTGCACAGGGAAATGGAGCTTCACAGCGAAAAGGTAAAGATTTTTAAAACTATAATTTTATAGTTAAAATTATCTTTAACATGCTTTGTGTAGATGGCCCTATAGGCTATTTTTATGGTGTTTGGTATGAATGGCACTTAAATCAGGTAGATCACCACTGAAGGCCTAGTTGTAAAATACACAGTCTACTACTGCAAAGAACACAGCTTTCGTCAGCATTTGCCAACAAACACCAACTATCATTAACTTTTTCCAGCAGAGCCAGACGTTTGCCAAAACGTCAGTAAAAGTCGGTCCAAACATTGTAGTGTGAATCCACCTTTATGGTGGTTTGCAGGTGCAAAGAAAGGGCGGGAGGCCACACAGGTACTAACAGTTCAACAGTGCTTCTCATCTATTAAGTGCAGCAAACAACCTTGTAATGCCTGGTTGCACGGAAACTATTATCTTCATACATGAAATAAATAATAGCCACACGTTACCCAAATCATCACAAGTGAGTTGAGAAGGTAGTTCTTGCAGAGCTCAGCTATAAGCATCCATACACGGCGAGTACACCCTTCTAACTGCGCGGCAGCAGAGCACCAAGTGACATAGTGACACAGAACATGCTTAAAGGTGTATTCCACAGCTTTGACTGTTACAGATAGCATAAAATGTTTCACCGTTTGCCACTGGTCCTGTTTTAGTGTGGTTCTTTTCTCACCTGCAGGACCACACCAGAGTTCGCCAGTTGATTCGAATTGTATCCACCTCTTTCAGGCGGTCTCGGCATGAAAACGAACTCAAGTTCAATAGAAACGAACTAAAGCCTGTAGGTGTGAAAGCACCCTTACTCACATCAAGCCCAAGCCATAAACCTGCTGTGAGCTCCTGACCTTCCACCCTAATAATGTCCACCTTAATGTCTTATCTTAATGCAATGCTTGCACTTTATCCCTTAAGTAGTAATTTTGCCACCATTAGTCAGCTTGTTAAACAGTCAGTAAACCATTGTAAATTAGACAAATTTAATTTAAAAAATATACACATAAACACAGACGCACATACACACACACACACACACACACACACACACACACACACACACACACACACACACACACACACACACACACACACACACACATTTATGCTACCATGATGACAAAGGTAAAATTATGATTAATGCCATGATGTTTCTTTTGCAACATAACCAAATCTTCACATCAAGTTAAAATAAATTTAAAGCTTTCATCAGATATCCATCCATCCACTCATCCATCCATCCATACATACATACATCTTCGACCGCTTTTCCGTAGGTCCGGGTCACGGAAGCAGCAGTTCAAGCAGAGAAGCCCAGACTTCCCTCTGCCCAGCCACCTCCTCCAGCTCTTCTGAGAGGATGCCAGAGCGTTCGCAGGACAATTGGGAGACATAGTCTCTCCAGCACATCCTGGGTCTGCCCTAGAGTATCCTCCCAGTGGGACGTGCCCAAAACACCTCAAATGGGAGATGTCCAGGAGGCATCCTGGTCAGGTGCCAAAACCACTTCAACTGACTCCTTTCGATGTGGATGCGGTTCTACTCTGAGCCTCTCCCGGATGACTGAGCTTCTCACCCTATTTCTAAGGGTGAGTCAAGCAAACCTATGGAGAAAACTTTTTTCAGCCACTTGTATAAGCGATCTCATTCTTTCGGTCATTACCCAAAGCTCATGACCATAGGTGAGGGTAGATATGTAGATTGGGTGGTAAATCTACAATTTTGCCTTGGAGCTAAGCTCCGTCTTCACCATGACAGACAGGTACAACATCAGCATCACTGCAGATGCTGTTCCAATCTGTCTGTCAATCTCCCACTCCATTTTCCCCTCACCAGTGAATAACAGCCCAAGATACTTAAATTCCTCCACTTGGGGCAGGAGCTCATCCCCAACCCGAAGATTACATCCACCCTTTTACGGCTGAGAACCATGGACTCGGACTTGGAGGTGCTGATTCTCATCCAGCTGCTTCACACTCAGTAACAGGCTATCCCAGTAAGACCTGTAGGCCATTGCTCAATGAAGCCAGCAGGACGACATCATCTGAAAACAGCAGAGATGAGATCCTGTGGTCACCAAACATGACACCCTCCGTTCCTTTGCTGCACCTAGAAATCCTATCCATAAAAATTATGAACAGGATCGGTGACAAAGGGCAGCATTGGCAGAGTCCATCTTTCACTGGAAGCGAGTCAGACTAAGTGTTGGCAACGTGAATCAAACTCTCACGATGGTCGCATAGAGACCGGATAGCTTGTAGCAACAAGCCCAATACCCTATACTCCCGAAGCACCCCCCACAAAAAAACATGAGAGACACAGTTGAATGCCTTGTCCAAGTCCATAAAACACATGTGGACTGGTTGGGCAAACTCCTACAAACCCTCGAGGATTCTCAAGAGTGTAAAGAGCTGGTCCAATGTGCCACGGCCAGGACGAAAACCACTTTGCTCCTTCGGAATCCAAGGTTTGATCAACGGCTGGACTGTCCTCTCCAGTACTCTGGCATAGACCATCCCAGGGAAGCTGAAGAGTGTGAGCTCCCTAAAGTTGGAACACACCCTCTGGAACCCCTTCTTGAAGAGAGGAACCACCACCCTGATTTGCCATGCCAAAGTTACTGTCCCCGACTTCCACACAGTGTTGCAGAGGCGTGTTAGCCATGACAGCCCTACAACATCCAGAGCCTTGAGGTACTCATGGCGAGTCTCATCTACCCCTGGGGCCCGGTCATCATAGAGTTTAACCACTTCGGTGACCTCAGGACCTGTGATGGGTGAGTCATCTCTGCTTCCTCTGTGGAAGGCGTGTCAGTGGGATTGAGGAGATCCTCAAAGTATTCCTTCCACTGCCTGATGATATCCCCAGTCGAAGTCAGCAGCGCTCCATCTTCACCATACACAGTGTGGACAGGGAGATGAATCTGTTTGAGGCCGACCGAAAGTCTTGTTCCGTGGCCTCACCAAACTCCTCCCACACCCGAGTTGTTGCTTCAGCAACAACCCAAGCTGTACTCCGCTTGACCTGCCGGTACACCTCAGCTGCTTCGGGAGTCTCACAAGCCAGCCAAGCTCGAGAGGACTCCTTCAGCTTGATGGCCCCCTTCACCACTGGTGTCCACCACTTGGTTCGGGGGTTGCCACCACGAGATGCACCAACAACCTTGCGGCTGCAGCTCTGGATAGCCAATTCAACAATGGAGGTGGACAACATGACCCATTCAGACTCCATGTCTCCAGACTCCCTCAGAATGTGGTCAAAGTTCTTCCAGAGGTGGGAGATGAAGACCTCCCAGACAGGGGCCTCAGCCAGATGTTCCCAGCACATCTTCACTATACATTTGGATCTACCAGGTCTGAATGGCATCTTCACCTGCCATTGGATCCAACTCACCACCAGGTGGTGATTAGTTGACAGCTCTGCACCTCTCTTTATTTAACGTTTATTTATACAGGGTAGTTCCAATGAGAGGCAACCTCTTATTTTCAAGGACACCCTGTTCATTCACACAGTTACACGTTCACACCAGGAAGCTGCCCAGTACAACCATAGACTGACCTGTGGCCACTGAGCAGCTCCACTGGAATAGTTGGGGTTCAGGGCCTTGCTCAAGGGCACCACAGTGGGGTTAAGGAGGGTGGAGAAAACACCGCTATGTTATCTGTCCCACCCAGATCTAATCCTGCCAGTCCAGGGATCAAACCCGCAACCTTCCACTCACCGAGTGTCCAAGACATACGGTTGCAGATCTGATGACACAATAACAAAATCATTCATCGCCCTGTGACCTAGGGTGTTCTGTTGCCAGGTGCACATATGGACACCCGATATGCTTGAAAATGGTGTTTGTTATGGACATGACCCTCATGGATCATCACCCTTCATGGCTCATCACCTTATTGTGGCAGGGGGTTTGTGTGTTCTAGTGATCCCAGGAGCTATGTTGTCTGGGGCAATTTGTCTCTGGTAGGGTCACACAAGATAAACTAGTCCTGGGTGAAGGGCCACAGTAAGAACGGTCCAACAGACTCCCATGATGAATGTTAGAGCAAGGATTCAGTGTACCCCGTCTGGTATGGGGTTACCGGGGCCCCACTCCAGAGACAGGCCTGGGGAAGGGGCTTGATGGTGAGTGTGTGGTAGCTGGGTTTCCACCCATGGAACCCGGCCGGGCTCAGCCCAAAGGAGTTACATGGGTCTGCCCTCTGGTGGGCTCACCATCTGCATGAGGGACCATGGGGGTCCTGTGCTATGCAGGTGGCAGTCTTATTCCCAGCTTGCTAACTGGCTTTTGGGACATGGAATGTCATCTCTCTGTTTGGGAAGGAGCTTGAGCTGGTGCACAAGGTTGAGAGATACCGGCTAGATATAGTTGGGCTCACCCCAGCACACAGCTATGGTTCTGGAACCAGTCTCCTGGAGAGGCGCTGGAGCTTGGCCTACTCTGGAGTTGCCCCTGGCAAGAGGCGGCGAGCAGAGGTGGGCATTCTTGTATCCCCCCCACCTTGCTGCCGCTACACTGGAGTTTTTCCTGGTAGATGAAAGGGTTGCTTCCCTACGCCTTTGAGTTGGGAAACGGGTCCTGACCATCATTTGTGCCTATGCACCAAATGATGTTTCAGAGTACCCACCCTTTTTGGAGTTTCTGACTAGGGTGCTGGAGAGTGCTCCTCTTGAAGACTCCATTGTCCTACTGGGGGACTTCAATGTGGATGTGGGCAATGACAGTGAAACCTGGAGGGGTGTGATTGGGAGGAATGGCCTGCCCGATCTGAACCCGAGAGGAGTTCAGTTATTGGACTTCTGTGTGAACCACAGTTTCCTCAAATAAAGAAATAAATAAATTAGTAGTGGGCAAAATAATGTGTTATCACATAATAGCGCAGTGCCCTTTTGATTGTGAACAATTTTTTTGATAGCAATTACTCGTGATTAATTCTTGCAGAATGGAAAAATTGGAACGTTTGAAACATGGGTACAGTTTCCGTTGGACAGTCTATGGTGCAACTCAAAACAGACGCGTGAAGCCCAATTCATGGCACAAACTCCTCATGCTCAAATCAGTTTGATGGAATATCACTGTCATACTATGTGGACATATGGACCATATCAGTGGTCAACAATCCTGCAATGTAAAACCTGATGAGTTAGTTCAACTCAAAGTATTTGAGGAAACCAATTGCCTTGAATCATTTAAGTTTGTTAGCTCTACAATTCAAGCACATTTAATTTTTTCAGCAGAGTAAATTGAGTTAAAAAATTAATTTAACTTAAAAGTATCTTCTTCATACTCAAGTACCATTCAAGTTTTACTTACTCTACTATTTCGATTAAGGTTTTTAGTTATGACAACTTACATAAACAACGCAACACATTTGGCATTGCAGTTTCCTCCATAGGGCAGTGTGGAGTGTTAATTGCCACAGGGGTACAAGAGGGATGGGGGGATGCAGTGGTAGTTTTGCAGTTGCATGCTCTAAAATTTCATGATAGATGGCTGTGCTAACTTTGGACTTGATAAAACACAGCAGACCAACACCAGCAGGTGACATGGCTTCCCAAATAAGGTTCCAAGTCCTGTCATTTGGAAATCAAGGTCCCAAAGTGTAGCGAAAGAGTGGAAACATACAAAATCCAAGTTGCTTGAGGTCCAGTGTGAAATTTCCACAGTCAGTGATGATTTGGGGAGCCGTGATACCACTTTTGGACCAATAGGCACAAAGCAATCTAGTAGTCAGTTGGCACCCACCTGTCATTTAAGGGTAATTTTGTAAGTGCTGCTGATTCAGGATCACATTGCTCCACCCTATAGGTCAAAGGGTTACCATTTAATTGTTTTTATATTATCAAGTTTCATGTTTATTTGAAAGGGACATTACATAATAATGAACATTAGTACAAATGTAAGTATGCCAGATTTAGCAATACTGCTAATTCGGCATCTGTAGTTCCACGGTGGGTCACAAAAACACACAAACAAACAATCATGCACGAGAAGAACATCTGCAATGAAAGTGTAAAAAGTGGATATGCTAAAGTGCTATGCAGTGGGGGGAAAAGTATTTAGTCAGCCACCACTTAAAAGATGAGAGAGGTCTCCAATTTTCATCATAGGTATACCTCAACTACGAGAGACAAAATGAGAAAAAAAAAAATCCAGAAAATCACACTGAAGGATTTTTAATGAATTAATTGGTAAATTCCTCGGTAAAATAAGTATTTGGTCAATAACAAAAGTTCATCTCAGTACTTTGTTATATACCCTTTGTTGGCAATGACAGAGGTCAAACATTTTCTGTAAGTCTTCACAAGGTTTTCACACACTGTTGCTGGTATTTTGGCCCATTCCTCCATGCAGATCTCCTCTAGAGCAGTGGTGTTTTGGGGCTGTCGCTGGGCAACACAGACTTTCAACTCCCTCCAAAGATTTTCTATGGGGTTGAGATCTGGAGACTGGCTAGGCCACTCCAGGATCTTGAAATGCTTCTTATGAAGCCACTCCTTCATTGCCCGAGTGGTGTGTTTGGGATCATTGTCATGCTGAAAGACCCAGCCACATTTCATCTTCAATGCCCTTGCTGATGGAAGGAGGTTTTCACTCAAAATCTCACGATACATGGCCCCATTCATTCTTTCCTTTACACGGATCAGTCGTCCTGGTCCCTTTGCAGAAAAACAGCCCCAAAGTATGATGTTTTCACTCCCATGCTTCACAGTAGGTATGGTGTTCTTTCTCCTCCAAACACAACAAATTGAGTTTTTACCAAAAAGTTCTATTTTGGTTTCATCTGACCATATGACATTCTCCCAATCCTCTTCTGGATCATCCAAATGCTCTCTAGCAAACTTCAGACGGGCCTGGACATGTACTGGCTTAAGCAAGGGGACACGTCTGGCACTGCAGGATTTGAGTCCCTGACGGCGTAGTGTGTTACTGATGTAGCCTTTGTTACTTTGGTCCCAGCTCTCTGCAGGTCATTCACTAGGTCCCCCTGTGTGGTTCTGGGATTTTTGCTCACCGTTCTCGTGATCATTTTGACCTCACGGGGTGAGATCTTGTGTGGAGCCCCAGATCGAGGGAGATTATCAGTGGTCTTGTATGTCTTCCATTTTCTAATAATTGCTCCCACAGTTGATTTCTTCACACCAAGCTGCTTACCTATTGCAGATTCAGTCTTCCCAGCCTGGTGCAGGTCTACAATTTTGTTTCTGGTGTCCTTTGACAGCTCTTTGGTCTTGGCTATAGTGGAGTTTGGAGTCTGACTGTTTGAGGTTGTGGACAGGTGTCTTTTATACTGATAATGAGTTCAAACAGGTGCCATTAATACAGGTAACAAGTGGAGGACAGAGGAGCCTCTTAATGAAGAAGTTACAGGTCTGTGAGAGCCAGAAATCTTGCTTGTTTGTAGGTGACCAAATACTTATTTTACTGAGGAATTTACCAATTAATTCATTAAAAATCCTTCAATGTGATTTTCTGGATTTTTTTTTTCTCATTTTGTCTCTCATAGTTGAGGTATACCTATGATGAAAATTGGAGACCTCTCTCATCTTTTAAGTGGGAGAACTTGCACAATTGGTGGCTGACTAAATACTTTTTTGCCTCACTGTATGTTTAGATTTATATTTTATACATGTTTTGCCTTTTTTTTTACCCCCTTTAACAACATCTGCTAACATTTATCATGCCTCTGAAGCATGTTAAATAACCACAGTTCGCATTATTAGTTAAAACACTTCTTACAGGTACTTCAAAAAATATTTACTGTATGTATGCATACATGTTTAAAAACTATTTTGGATGTTTTTATTATTTTATCTTATTTACTGGCGTACAGTTTTCAATTATCGGCACATCCGTTAAGTGTTTTAAATCTGAAAACATATTATCCACCTCTTACTTTAAGCAGAAAGCTTTAGTTCCTGACATTTTTTATAATTTATACAATACTGATGAAATTGATTTAGAATTAGCTAATTTTCATATTTAATGTTTCTTTAAAAAACTCCTTATTTTCATTCATTAATATAATATACATTTATATTCCTCACCTATTCTCTGGCTTTGAAGTATTTAATTGGATAAATAGTAAATTGATGAATAAAAGTGGATAAAAAAAATCTTGCATGAATAGACAGTCTGCACATATCTTAATTCAATATTTGCTAAAATGGTCTGCTGCCATTTTGAGACAATTATATCCAGTTGAAGGCATTTCATCACAAAAGTGCATAAATAAATGAAGATACTATTGGTCACTTCCAATGAATCCACTGTTAAAGGTGTACTATTTTGAAAGCCATTAAACAGAAATTTAAGAATTATTTCTAATTTTTAAGGATAATTAAGACTTTGATTTTGGATGTTCAAATTTAGGACCCACAGCAGCTGTTACTGTATGTGTGTGTTTGTAGATAGATACTGTTGAAATTACTTCATTTACTTAGCTTGGCGGCTCAGATTTTGGTGTGGCAGTCCACTTTGCAGAAATGCTTCCACTAGAAACCCTGCTAAGACTCAGTCAAATAGGCTGTGCTGACATTTTGGTCCATTTTAAATAGGGATTATAGCATGAGACTGGAACTGAAAATCATCAGTTCAATGTTATCTAAGTAGATGTGCAGTGAATTTAGTGCTGCATCAAAATTCTATAATAACTTAGTCTTCAGCATTGTGCTTCTGATCTGTTGTTCAGTGTCAGCAAATAATACTTTTTGTTATGTCTATGTATACTTCCCTTTTTAAAAAAAAAAAAAAAAGAAACAATAAATTTGTAATTTAAAAAAAACCATCCTTGAAGAAACAAACAAGACTATATTTTCATAGCAAAACTCTGATTCGTTTTAACCCACATTGTTCCAGATTGCAAACTGTAAAAACTGTCACACAAACTTTCACTAAATACAGATGATTAAAAGCCTTGCTTGACTTTAACTTCCACACAGCAGTACAGCACTGATCTTTCCAGTATCATGGGTTCCAACTTGCTATGGCAAGTCACTGATTAACCAGTCTTGATAAACTTTGTTGGTTGAGCTGATAAGACCCCTTTTTCGAATGAAACAGAAGATCATTGACATTTGCACATCATTATGAAACGCCAGTGCTTCATGACTAGCCTTTCTTCAGATGAAGTTGAGGGTTGATTGATTGAGTTATTTATTCTGTCTCTGAAACATTCTTATTGACCAATGCTCTATATTTTTAATTAAATCACCCTTATTGTCATTCAACTGTACAACCAATCATGCACAGTAGAACGAGATTGTGTTTTACCTATCTACTGTGTTAATCACACACACCCCAAGTGTAGAATCAGAGGGCCGCTGCCATGCAAGGCACTGCCACAACAAATTTGTTTCTACCCCTTACCTTTAATTTAGGACAGAAATTAAATCTGTTCATCAATAATTTGTTATCATTAATAATACTTTGTATCTGTAATGTCTGTACAGGTATTAGTCTAATAATTACTGTATAGTGTCATTAATATTTGATGCTTTTTAGCATAATGTACACATAAAAATAGATGCAGGGTTGCACAGTAATTGAATTCCCTCAGTTTGTGCAGATGGCAGGACTAAAAATGACAGAATACTGCAACCATGCTCAACAAAGACACAGAAAAACACCACACTTCTGCATTCTCAAGCAACATACATAATGTCAGGATATGCAACAGTAAAATGTTTATGTTGGCTGACCTTGTGACCCTGACATTTTGACACTAAAACCAAAGGCAGACATGAGGATCTCAAAGTCAACCTGTGTTTTGGCATTAGCATGCAAATGAACTTGTGACCATCAACCTTTGATCTCAAAACCACAGCCCCGACTGGGAGTCCCAAAGTCAACCCCCGTCCCAACTCTGGTGATCCTGGCACTATTAGCAATAGCATAATTGTTATAGATATGTCAGAGATATGAAAATATACCAAGAGGCCATGTGACCTTGATCCTTGAGCTTCTCACCCCAAATCAAGTTCAGGTTCAGAGCACTTAGAGATCAACCAGTGTTGAAAGTGTAATGATCATAGCATTAATCCCAACAACATGTTGCCCACAAAAAATATACTAAGAGACCCCGTGATCTTGACTTTCGATGTTGTGACTTAAAAAAGATGGCCACGTTGAGTGGATCTCAAATTTAAATCCTATACCAAGTTTGGAGATCCTTGTCCACTTGGGTCTCAAGTTACAGTTGTGGACACACAGACAGACCCTGTCGTGGATCTGGGTGAGCGCTGTGCATCATGTCCTACTCTGTATGTCACCCTTAGCTGATTGCTGGTAGTTCAGTGTCCTTTTAAGGGGCTCTGTGTGGATCAGCGCAGGACTGTCATGTTGGCAAACTTTCTTCTTATGACCTTTAGAATCAGTAAGCCTTCTCAGCCTCTTTGTTCAGACCTCCACTCACCTCCAAGCTCTCCCTGTGATCTCCTGAAATCTGTTGCCTCTCACCCTACCACTGAGTTCTTACCCTGGTTTAGTGTGTTCACCCAGCCTCTGCCCAAATACCAAAGCCAACTGCCTTTTTTCCTGAATGCTCTCATTTTCTTAGCAATAAAATTAGATATCACGAGAATGTGAAGGCCAAAGGACGAATCAAATGTATGTGATTTGACCCTCATGTGGAAAAATATTTTAGTATTTGTTCCTTAAACATGCTCTAGATTGCAGTCCACTATGATTATACTTATTTTGGAATTTGTTATTTATTTACTATCTGGTGATATGTATCACTTGTGTTATTAGTACACTTGCAAACCAAATTGCTCCTTGGGGGTGATAAAGACAATAGTCTAATCTAATCTAATCTAATCTAATCTAATCTAATCTAATCTAATCTATTCTAATCTAAACTAATTTAATCTAATCTAATCATGTGGAATTATTTTAAATGTTTGGTTCGGCTGTTAAACTGTGTCCTTGTAGGAACTATAGCTTGAAATATTTGTTCATTGTGATTATTTCCCCCTACCAGAAATAACATTTATTAATTTAACATGACTTCTGAAATGATACCCTAAACTAATCTCACAAAACAAGCATGATAAGAATGATATAATTAAGATTTCAATCAAAAAAGATAATTACATCTACCTATGCCAGTTAGAAAACAGTTTGCCATTAAAAGTAAAAACTTAAAATTTTACCTAATTTAGACTTGATAAATGTTGCACTGACTTTAGTCTGAACACTGAGTACATCTGCCCCGAAGTTCATGACAAATTATTGCAGGTCAATATCCACCTGGCTGAGGCTGGCAAGCAGGAGCCTGCAGTGTTTTCTTGGGAACTGGACGTGTGGCTGGACATTTTGACATTGTAAGTTCACACACAAAGATGCTGTTTTTGGGGTTTATGATTAACAGTGAGCAAACCAGAAAAAGGAGAAGGCAAACACCCTGTGCAGACAACACTATTTCTAGGAAATCATCCTGCTTACATCCCATTGCAAAAGTGATTCCAGCTCCCCACACTCCACTGTTCAGCTTTCCCTTCCAATAGTGCAGGCTTTGATCTTCATTTGATTCAGTGAAGCCTTCATTCATAAAGTCAAGCTAATGAATAAATCAGTAATAATTCTTTTCACTTCCTCATCTTCAACATCCATCTTCTACTGCTTAAGCAGTCAAATATACTGGTACAATACCCTGAGATACGTCCATACCTGCCAACTACTCCGGTTTTGCCGTAATGGTTCCGGTTTTTAAGACCCCGTTCCGGGTTCCGGTTTTATTATTCAAAATTACGGTTTTCCACTAAAAAATTTTAAATCGTAAAAAAACCACGGAAAACACGAAAGCAATTCCAAACACGCTGTCGCTCGGAATCGTATCTAAATTTACAACAAAGGCAATCGGCACTGCTTCATGTAGGTGTATTACGCATGTGCGAGAGGTCTGAGCCAATTTTCCATGTGCAATCGCGAGGCAATCAGGTAAGAATTATACGTTTTCATCATGGAGTCTGCCGGAGAAAAATCACTAACGAGCGTGAAACACAAACGAAAATTACAGTCTTTTCGTGAGGAATACAGCAAAGCATTTCCGGGAGTTATTATTCGCTCAAGAAGGGGTGAAAATTACGCAAATTGCACTTTGTGTAGACAAGACTTTTTGATTGGACATGGCGGAATCAGCGATGTGAAAGACCACGTAAGAACGAAAAAACACAAGGCCAGTGACGCTAGCGGCAAACTTGAAGAACATGTGCTGTGTAATTGCAAGCCTTGTACTGCTTGGTGTATCATGTAAACACATAAAATATCAGAGCGATTTTGCCGTCATTTATGCACGTGTGTCATACAGTGCTAGTATACCCTGCTGATATTTCTAGTCTTCTAGTTACCTCCGCCAAGGAGGTTATGTGATCATCAGCGTTGGTTTGTCTGTTTGTTTGTTAGCAAGATAACTCAAAAAGTTAGGGACAGATTTTCATGAAGTTTTCACAGATTGTCAGAAATGGGGTATCCTACAGATGATTAGATTTTGGTGGTGATCCGGATCACCGTCTGGATCCAGGAATTTTTTAAAGGATTCTTTTTTTTTTTTTTAACATTGCGAGATAGGGCCATTTTCAATATTTTATTTATGATGTTAAACACTGTATGGGGGAACTGTGGCGCTTGGCGGAGGTCTGCGCTCTCTGAGTGCTTTTCTAGTATTCATAATACATCACATCTGGCCTATTCGAAGTTCTATGCAGTGTTAAGATAGTCTTTTGAATGCAAATTTAATGAATGAATGAATCTTTATTTCGGATAGATTAAAAGTAAAGATTAAAAAGAAACAGAATAATATAACAAAGGGGGAAAGAAAATCCAACAAGGTCAAATTAGACAATAACTCCTCTGATTATACAGTTCAACATAAGTTATTTGAAATGGGTGATGGCTGAAGCCGCAGCTTATATTGCCCACCCATATTCCATCCAAGAATTCAAAAGAAAAAACAAAACAAGAGCGATTACAATTCAGAACAAAGCTAAGACAAAACGTGACAAAAAACTAAGCTACAACACAGACTGGATATGACAATCCTGATATGATTTTACATGTCATCTTGTATATATGTTTGGAGTATTTCTTCCTTTAGTTTTTGTTTAAATTGTCCAAGCGTTGTACATGATTTTAATTCAGGTCCAAAATCGTTCCATAATCTGACTCCTTGCACTGAAACACAGTGTTGCTTGGTGGTTGTTCTCACTGAAGGTTTTTGAAATATACATGTTCCTCTGAAATGATATTGTTTCTCCCTTATTTGGAACAACTTTTGGAAATTTGCGGGCAGTGATAGATTCTTCACTTTAAACATTATTACTGCAGTTTTAAAGTCAACCAGATCTTTCAACTTGAGAGCTTTTAATTTAAGAAAAAGTGGGTTTGTTGGTTCCCTGTAAGCAGCTTTGTTTATTATTCTAATAGCTCTCTTCTGAAGCATAAAGACTGGATATATGTTTGTTTTATATGTATTTCCCCATACTTCAGTACAATATGTCATGTATGGGAGTATTAATGAATGATACAAAGTATATAATGTGGGTTGATTCAGCAAATATTTCGCTCTGTGTAGTATTGCAATTGATTTAGATATTTTACCTTTAATATAATTAATATGTGACTTCTATGTCAAATGCTAATATTTGTTTGACACTGCAGCCCCTGGACCCCGGCTAGCTACTAGGCTTTTCAGGTTTGAAAGTTGAAGAAATATGAGGTTGTTAGCTACATTCTAACTTGATTTAATGCTAATATTTGTTTGGCAAATATTAGCATTATTATTATTAGCATTAGCATTATTAGCATTAGCATCGGCCCCTGGACCCCGGCTAGCTACTAGGCTTTTCAGGTTTGAAAAGTTGGCAGGTATGTACGTCCATCCCAGCTCATTCTGAAAGCCAATATTTTGGTAAATAGTTAAGAAATATCCCAGAAAATCCCAAATTTGATCTCTTAGCCTCTTTTGGTTGCGTGGAACTCTTTAGTAGTATATTGTAGACTGTTTCAATTGCTGTGACCAGTTTACCATTCCACTCAAGTACATGAAAATCCGTGATCCATGATTCCATCATTGCCACTGAGTTCCGATGTTCTATCAACAATCACTTCAGTGTCCTGGCCATGGACAAAGTGGGCGACTGGGAGATTTTCAAGAAAAACATCATCCAGATGCCCTGGGATGTTCCACAATCTTCCTCAAAATGGTCTTGGATCTCTCAGCGGACTCTGGACATGATCAACCGTTACTGAGGTGCCCGCCTCTGAGGGGACCTGATGGAGTACAGCAGATTAAAATCGTCTACGCAATATGGCCATCGGAGAGGATAAGGAGAGGTACTGGTCAGAAGAAGCTGAGCACCTGGAGTCAGTGGCCAGAAATAACAACACGAGCCACGTGTTCAGTATGTTCCATCAAGCCTGCAATGGCCCACACACCAAGACAGTTCTGGTGAAGGACATCAATGGCAATCTCATCACCACTGAGACAGACTGCCTCGATTGCTGAAAAGAGCACTTCAGTCACCTCCTGCATCAGCCGCCTGTTCCCGTTGACCCCAATGTCCCAGCCACAGCCAATGCCACTGGTCCCTGTGATTCTTGCAGGACTGATCTAGTCACCCCCGAAGAAGTTACTGAATAAGACTCTAGCATTAAGAATAGATGGATTTGATAGTTGGGCCCTCAGAACCATTGAAAACATCAGGTGGCCCCAGCGCACCTCTGATGAAGTGCTCTGAGCCCGCACACATCAGCCTGCAGCAACTCAACTTACTGCACAACAGGGAATCGGCTGGTTTGGCCATGTCCTCCACCTCCCACCAGAACACCTGACAAAAGCCATCCTTATGTTCAACCCCAGGGCCACATTGTGGAAAAGACCTCGGGATGAGCCACGCACCAGATGATTTGATGGTGTGGAGAGAGACCTCCGACAGCTTGCAGTCGCTGTTGAGGAGCTGGCCAAAAATCGGCAATGCTGGCATACACTGGTTAACCTGACTGGCTCTACGCATGGTGACGGCCACCCAGCCTTCACCCCACAGGAGTAGTCAATGACAAGATTAACGTTAAAGAGGATGCATGGGAGGCTACTGACCTGGTCATTGATTTGCCACCACAGAACAATGATATGCCTGTGGTTGTGAAAAGAAGTTGGTTAATGGGTTGGTGGTGGAGAAGGAGAAGCTAGCTGCTCATTCCACTAGAGGTTCCATTAATACCTAACAAAGGAGCTAGGACTCACATCTAGCAACCTCTTGGACCAGCTACTGTTGCAGTTGGCTATTAGCATGCCTAGGTTGGCCAACAGCACGTCTAGACTGGCAACTCATAATTGTCTACAGCTTTGGTTACTAGCATGTCAAAGTGAGCTAGATTAGCTGCTGATTTGTCTCTTCTTCTTTTCTATTTACTGTAGCTGCAAACTGTGAACACTGTCCCAAACTAGCAATGGACTTAGCTGTTATTGCAGTCTGTGGCTACTACCATAATCGTGAATTCAACTGCCACAAATTTTCTCTTGCAAAGGATACATTTAATCTCAGTGAAACTTCCTGGTAAAATTAATAAACAAACAAAAAGTATATTCTCTCATTTAGTGTGTCTTTTGTTCATTGTAAAAGCCAAAACCATAAAAAACAAACAAACAAACAAAAAAATGTGCAGAATACTGGCAGAGCAGTAAATAACAATAATTATAATAAAGTTTATTTATAGAGCACTTTTCACAAAGTCACAAAGTGGCTTAACATGATAAGAAACAAAAAAGATAGTAAAATACAATAACAAAGCAAATAAAAATACAGGCACATGAAACATAAATGACTCTCCTTGATTATGAAATAATTGCTGGCTACTCTACAATTATAGTACTCACTCATTAGTTGAATCACACATTACCAGGTGCTGGGAGTAATGTGTTAAAAACTAACAATTTTAACAGATTTCTTACTTGTTATCTTTATGTACCAAACAAATGCACCCTACCATATGTAGACACACAGCCATAACTTGACATGACTTGTCATACTGTGAATTAATCAGCTTGACAAGGACCAATGGACATGATGCCGCAAGTTTCTACTCATGGAAATACAGCCACTATTTTTCATCAAACAAATTTTAATATTAGACAGAGATAACCTGAGAAGTTCAACTCGCAGTTTATAAATGATAATTTCTACTATTAAGGGAAAAAAAAACTATCCAAACCTACGTGGGTCTATGTGGAAAAAGTAATTTGTTACATCATGAATTAACTGTGATTAACCACATTTTTTGGGAAAGCTGAGTTCAGTTTCACTAGCCACGCCCAAGCCTGATTACTGCCAGACCTAAAGAGTCAAGAATTCACTTAAAGCAGACGGACAGACGAAAATTCAATATCGCTAATTCATATCTCAAATTGTTGTCTGAGACGAGCTAAGTCGAACCGCACATGTTTTGGTGTCAACAAATGTCGCATAAGGTGACAATGCGCTCTTGAAGTACGCTGTTGTGGAGAGCTGTCTGACCCAGCCAAGCGATCAGCGGCTAAGATGGCCACTGACTGTGTGACGTCAGCTCAGCCAAACACATGCACACGGTCGGCGGCCAGTGCTGTGTTTTGCTTCATGCAACACTTGTTTACGTCTTAAAATCGGCAATTACGGATATTTCTCAGAATACTTGTGGATTACAAATAGATTATTTATGAAGATTAGGATTTCAGGAATCGAATTAATATGGTTTGGCGTTGTGTTGTCTATGGGTGCGATGGTCCTGCTGTGTTTTGCTTCATGCAACACTTGATGTTTACGTTTTAAAATCGGCGATTAAGGATATTTCTCGGAATTACCAAATATTTTCATGATCATAAGAACGGTTAGGGGGAAAAAACATGCTGAAGAAAGACAGTTTAACTCACCAGTTACTTATATTGGAAGTCCATCCTCCTGTGTTTTTTAGAAGCAAAGTTCTCAATTACAGAGACATACAGTGTTCCCTATTGCTTCAGCTTCTGTATTAAAGCAGACTGCAGTGAAATAGTACCCAGGTTTGTCAGTCTTTCTTGTCCACATACTGTATATTTTGCAGGTGTCACAGCTCGCCGCTCTCAGGCATCTGCCTCAGCTGCGCGCACACCTGCACCTCGTTAGCGCCCTGCATGTGCAGTAGACATTTCGTTGACAGCGATTTAGAGAATAAGATGCAATTTGCAAAAAGATTGGTGATAAAGAAAACGGCTATTCCAACTATATATCCCGCGATTCCCCAGTCTGACTCTGAGACAAGTGTCAGTGACAGTGGCGTGAAAAGCCACGGTGATCTACCGATGCAATCAGCTGTCAGAAAACGAGAAGTAAAGAGGGTAAGTTTTGTATTTTTAATATTCACTGCAAATGTTTACTAAACATTTTAAATGAATTGTGTTGTAGCTTAGTTTTTTTTTCCTTTTTTTTCTTTTTTTTTCTCTGTGACATTTTGTCTTAGATTTGTTTTTGAATAGTAACCGCTTAACTTAGCCTAGCTTAGTTTTCTTTTTTCTCTCAGTCACATTTTGTCTTAGCTTTGTTTTAAATTGTAATCGCTCTTGTCTTGTTTTCTCTTTTTTCTCTTTTGAATTCTTGGATGGAATATGGGTGGGCAATATAAGCTGCGGCTTCAGCCATCACCCATTTCGGATAACTCACGTGAAATTGTATAGTAGGAGGAGTCTTTGTCTAATTTGACCTTGTTGTTATATTATACAGTTTCTTTTAACCTGTACTGTACTATCTGAAATAAATTCATTCATTCAATTCATTCATTCATTCATTCATTCAGAATTCCAAGCAATGGATGATTTTCAAAATCAAATTATTTCTGGGAAATAATGCGGCGGCGGGCTGGTGCCCGTGTCAGGTTTTGGAGCTGCGCGCAAACAGAGGCACGCTGGCGGGGCCAGGCCACCAGTGTTTTGCGCGTGCTTTTGTGCCTAAAACGTTGAAGAACGCGGAGTTGACAAACAGACAAACAAACCCCGGCAAAAACATAACCTCCTCCTGGCCTTTTCGGCCTGGCGGAGGTAATTACCAATGACAGTTCAGCTTTCAATTTTTAGGGAAGCAACATATTTGCTAAGAAAAATAAATATAAGCCTAAGATTGTAAGAGAAATGTGCTTTTAAAAATGGAACCCCAATTTTCTACCATAAAATGGTGCCCATTATAACTGTGAAATGTTATTTATTGGAATATAATAATTGCTATATCTGGAAACTAGTTATTTTCTTAATCTGTAGTGATACTCCATTGATTTTTGTATTTCTTTGTATATTTCTGCTGTGTTTTCAAACATTCATACAAAGGTGGTATAGTATGTAATATTTCTTTTCAAATTGAGAAGAATTTAGTGTGTTCAAATTATTCAAATGTATATGACATGCGACTTTGATGAATGCTGAACTATGAGAATTATAACATTGACATGAACATTAATAAACTCAATACATGATTTTACAAAACTTTATTTACATATCATTGTTCACAAATCTAATCTTGGTAGGCAAAATCCTTTGTAGTGATCAGATGGGAATGTTTCTCTGATGAGGCTCACTGCACAGGCAGGCAACATAACCCTCACTTCTTTCCCACAAATAAGGCTGAATACCCCCTCAGCACCACCCAAAACTACTTCATCATCCGATTCTTCATTTTCAATGTCATCATTTATATTGAGGTCGTCAAACTCGAGAAAATAATCGCTGTCTGAATCACTTTGCTCTCGTTCTGCCATTTACTATGTATTGCTGTTGTGACGTCACCAATGCCCGCACCTATCGAGAGATGGCGGTACTGTAGCCTCACTAACTGAAGGCTGAGCTATGAGCAAATAAGGTCATTTATGGAAGCTGGTGACACATATTAAATCGCGGGAACAGACAGAATAGAATATTTTCATACAATCTGTTGATTGGTTCAATAAAAAAATGTCACTGTCCGTCTGCTTTAAATAGAACCTGTCTGACAAAGTAGGTTAAAAAAAAATCTCAAAAAGCAACATACAGTATTATGCCACTATCTAAAGAAATTCAAGAACAGATGAGAAACAAAAACCCAGAACAACATCTAAAGAACTGCAGGCCTCCCTTACCTCAGCTTGGAGATTGGTTCCTGATAGAACAATAAGAAAGAGACTGGGCAAAAATGGCATCCATGGGAGAGTTCCAAGGCGAAAACCACTGCTGACAAAAAACAATGCAAAGGCTCATCTCATATTTACCAAAGAAACATCCTGATCATCCCCAAGATTTTTGGGGAAATATTCTGTGGACTGACGAGACAAAAGTTGAACTTTTTGGAAGACATGTGCTCCATTACATCTGGCATAAAACCAACAGAGCATTTCATAAAAAGAACCTCATAGCAACAGTCAAACATGGTGGTAGTAGTGTGATGGTCTGGGGCTGCTTTGCTGCTTCGGGACCTGGATGACTTGCTGTAACTAATGGAATGATGAATTCGGCTCTTTACCAGAAAATTCTGAAGGACAATGTCCGTCCATCAATTCGTGACCTCAGGCTCAAGCCCTCCAATGTGGCTTAATTAAAACAATTCTGCAAAGAAGAGTGGCCCAAAAGTCTTCAAGAGTGATGTAAGATTCATTGCCAGTTATTCTAAATACTCGATTGCAGTTGTTACCGCCAACAGTGGCACAGCCGGGGTAGGTTTAGGGGGGAATTCAGCTTAAGTGTCACAATCTGGGGGATGGGGGGGGGGGGCGGCTGCCCAGTTTTTTGTTGTAGCTAGTCTTTGTCTGTTTATTTGTTTCATTGTATTCCCTGTTAGCTATTCTTGGTTCCTGTTTTGTTATTTACACTTCGTGCTGGTTGTGTGTTGTTTTTGACAGCGCTGCACAGCTGTGATTAATTATAATTCTGTTTCCACTCATGTTTCCCACCTGCTGCCAGTTTAGGAACAATATTTAAGGCTGCAATGAACCGTGCTGGTCGTTGCGTCCTTCCGTATCGTGGGATGCCCTCAGGGCGAGTACTCTGAGTGTTCTGGCTGCTGTTGAGGAAAATGGGTGTGCTCTGTCCAGGTCAGTGTTAATCTTTGTTTTGTCCAACGTTTCCAGGCTACTGCCTTCCTGTGACGTCGGGCCCCTCTCTCCTCCAGCGCCATTCCCAGTCGTCATTATATGTGTTGTTATGTTTCTTGTTAGTCTTTATGTTAATAAATTTGTAAAACACTCAGTGAATGTTTGGAGTCCTAATTTCGCTCATGAAACGAATGCATTGTGACATTAGGTTAGGTTTAGAGGGGAATTCCTTTTTCACATGGAGCCAGGTAAGTTTGGATTGAATTTTTTCCCTAATAAATGAAATCATTTAAAAACTGCATTTTGTATTTACTCAGGTTATTTTTGTCTAATATTTAAATGTGCTTGATGATCTGAAACATTTAAGTGTGACAAATATGCAAAAATGTGAGAAATCAGCAAGTGGGCAAATATTTTTTAACAGCACTGTATGTATGTACAGTATGTATTATTAATGAAGTAGCATTATTGCATTTTTTTAATTTTCTGGATATTATTAGTACCGTTATCAGCACAACTAAATTGCAGATACAATCACAATTTAAATGACAACAGACAAAATCTGGGTACACGAGATTAGGTTAAGGAAATGTTGCTAAAAAGGACAGTGAATTTACATGGGAAAACACCTCTGAAACGCAAATTCACCATTCTAACTTGTTCTATAGAAGGTAGAATAACATAATTTCTTTTTAGATGTTTTATGGAACACTACACACACACACACACACACACACGCACACGCACACACACACACACACACACACACACACACACACACACTACTACTACTACTACTACTACTAATCAAACAAATATTATGAATAGAGAACAAAACTTCCACCTTTCTCTTTCATTGTGTGTTTTATGTTTGCCCACTTGAATCCACCCAAATTCAGGTATGTACATTCCTTCAGAAACATTTGGACTATCTGCACAGGGACACAGGCAAACCCATGCACACGCATGCAAAGCACAATCCATACCCATTTCTACTGCTAACAGCAACTTTCATGTGAACTGCACTTCCAAGCAGGGAGCAAAAATCTTTACTAAACACAGGTTGTCCTTGACCAGATAACCATGTTTGATTTGTTAGATTTTGGACTTTACGTTCATAGATAGCCTGGGAAATAGATGTCCTCAAATCACGTGGCTCATCAGACTGATAGAAAGTGGACTTTATCATGATGTAATTTTGCTGTCACTATGCTTTCTGGAGGAGAACAAAATGAAGATCGCCATACCAAATCCAGTACATTTCTATGCAACTTACAGTATCGAGATGGCCACAAATGTTAAATTTTAAAAGACAATTCATCCCAAACAAGATTTGTATTTACTGTATTCCATATGCTCTGTAGTGCTATTCATCTATCAAGGCTGTTGTAGCAGGAGTTGTCCAGTGTATACATACTGGCTGTAGGCATGTCTGCTCTCTTGAGTATAAAATGAATCTTTTTAGAAGTTATGCCTCAGTCACTCAAAAAAAAAATCCAGTGTTCACATGTAGATCATACCTGTATGCAGAGCATACAGTTATGCTGATTTTTTTTAACGATTATTTGCAGATAACTTGACATAACTTTATTGTCCACTTCGTGGGAATTTGTCTTTGGCTCCTCCTCTATAACATATTAATCAATCAATATGTAAGACACTAAAACCATAAACCATAAAACAGTAAAAACGAACAAACAAACACTGAACACACAACACTCCACATTACACACAATCAAAACAACGGGTAGTTGTGCAAACAGGCAATGGACAGAGCATGTTAAAGAAATTGTTAAATAGTCTCTATTACAGTCAGTTGCAGTCAGTGTCTGAATGACATGAGGTATAAAGGACTTGTGGTATGTTCCGTCTCACCCTTGGGACCACGAATCAGCGGCCAGAAGGGATCAAACTCAGAATTTAGTGGGTGTGAATTATCATTAAATATTTGTGTCTGACCAATCACCTTCTCTACAACATTAACAATTTTACACTCAGGTTTCCAGTTTAGTAAGCAGAGACCACCGAGGCCTCTCCCTTCGACTGTCACCTGATTCACATGGCACTGACCCCCATGATCCCTGCTGCTGGTGGTGAGCCCACTGGAGGGCAAACCCGTGTAGCTCCTTCAGGCCGAGCCTGGCTGGGTCCCATGAACAGAAACCCGGCCACCAGACACTCGCCATCAGGTGGGGGTGGAGCTCTAAAGCAAAGCTGTCGATTTACCGGTCAATCTACGTTCCTACCCTCACCTATGGTCTTGAACTTTGTGCAACGACAGAAAGAATGAGATCACACACACAAGCTGTCATGAATCTGGGTTTGGCTGTTCCAAACTCAGTTCTGACTTATTGTTATGTTTTGCCCTATTTTCCACCTGGTGCTTCAGGGAGTTATTGGGCCTCCGCTCCCTGACAGCTTAGGCATGCCACCTTCTCCTGTCAAGTGCCATCAGCTGTACTGTCATGGGTGTTCACACACACACACACACACACACACACACACACACACACACACACACACACACACACACACACACACTCACACACGCACACGCTCCATTCATTCCCATTCACACGCTCATACACAGACTCTCACACACCAGGTCCAATCACGTTCAGCCCATGCTTTCTCGCACCGGCAATCTCTTTCCTCGTTAGCGTCAGGAGTATTTCTTCGCTGCGTTTGTGGAAAGGGATTGTCGGAGCATTCACCTCCATACGCGGCAGCTAGCTCTCCACATATGAGTTTTCATTACCTGCTAATTATTCAGCCAAGCACTTGAAGTTCAGTTAACCCCTTGGTGTAATCGGCTGACCCTGCTCACCCTCTTCATCCTCCAGACTGCACGGATCGCCTCGGGATCTCTCCAGCCCTGTAAGCGTCATGTTCACCTTTTCTCTGTGCTGACAGCAGTCTTGCGGCACTAGGCTTCCTCTTGACTGGACTGTAGAGCATCCAGCAGGTTCCCTGTATGTCTGGTAGTGATGGCAGAAATGGAACGTTTGAGAGATCGAATCATTTGGAACAATTGATTCAGAAAAAGAATCGATCTTTCGGAACATTTGAAACATCTCCCCACAGCGACATCTGGTGGTCAAATGTTATAATACTACACTCAAACAGTCGAGCGTTTTCGTGTGTGTTTTTATCTCTTAATAGTTTGTGTTTTGTTTGGGTTTATAGTTTTATTTGTATGAATTAATTAGTATTTATAGAGGGTGCTTGTGTACATTCAAGTATTTTTATTCAGAAAAACAATCTGTTCAACAGGCTCAGACTTAGACGGTTTCTCCCCTTGTTTAAAATCTCTCCTGCTTTTGAGAATATTCTCTCGCAAGGGACTGATGTGGCTGGAATGGAGAGATATGTCTTGGCCTGCTGAAACATTATTATTATTATTTGTTCGCCTATGAGGCAAGCAACCACATCTCGGTCGCTTTATAAAGTTAATACAGGGCAGGGGTCGCCACTCCTCACTGCCCAGCTGGAACAGGTGAGGGAATATAGCGGCATGTTGTTTCCAGTAATCTTGAGGGTCATCTCGTCTGGGCAAATATGGGGCTGAGAGATAGCGCTGAACCTCGCTTGATAGATAGACAGACAGACAAGTTACATAACAATAAATGAGAATCAAACACAATGACCACCTCATTCAATCATTCTGAGCATAGTGGGTGTCTGGGGGTTGCCTACCTATGGCTTCTTTTAGTGATCAAATGCATAATTATATTTTTTGTAAATAATAATAAAGGTGTACAAATAATAAATGTATACTTGTATGTGTATTGAAAGACTACGAATACATACTATAAACACTATGCTGGCCATGGCTTGATTCAGGTTGTGGTGTGCTAGGAATGCAGGCATCAGGATGTTTTGTCCGTAGGTGTCTCCACATACTTCTTATATTATTACAAAATGCAAGATGCTGCATACAATGCATACATTTAACTTTTTTTTCCCTTAAGAAGGTTGAAGTGATCCCAGACATCTGAACTGGGACGCTTTCTACCCCCATCCATTTCCCCCATCCATAGTATACACCCAAAAGCACGCTCAATACAAGACACTCAGAGAGGCAAGACTTCGCAAAAAAACTGTACTTTAGAGGACCTTTTAAATGTTTTAGGCATTTGGGGTGATAAATCAGCAGCCAATCAGGCAAGGACAAGAGAAATTAGTATTTTACATATAAAGTATTTATATAATACATATATTGTGCATAGAATAAGCATTTTAGAAAACTGGTATTGGAGAGGAGAGTCCGGCCGTTGATCGAACCTCGGATTCAGGAGGAGCAATGTGGTTTTCGTCCTGGCCGTGGCACATCGGACCAGCTCTTTACCCTCTCGAGAATTCTTGAGGGTTCGTGGGAGTTTGCCCAACCAGTTTACATGTGTTTTGTGGACTTGGAGAAGGCATTTGACCGCGTCCCTCGTGGATTTTTGTGGGGGGTGCTTCGGGAGTATGGGGTATCGGGCTTGTTGTTACGAGCTATTCGGTCTCTGTACGACCGTTGTGAGAGTTTAGTTCGCATTGCCAACACTCGGTCGGAGTCATTCCCAGTGAGAGTTGGACTCCGCCAGGGCTGCCCTTTGTCACCGGTCCTGTTCATAATTTTTATGGACAGGATTTCTAGGCGCAGCCAGGGAATGGAGGGTGTCATGCTTGGTGACCACAGGATCTCATCTCTGTTGTTTGCAGATGATGTTGTCCTGTTGGCTTCATCCAGCAATGACCTACAGCTCTTGCTGGGACGGTTTGCCGCTGAGTGTGAAGCGGCTGGGATGAGAATCAGCACCTCCAAGTCCGAGTCCATGGTCCTCAGCCGGAAAAAGGTGGATTGTCCTCTCCGGGTTGGGGACAGGCTCCTGCCCCAAGTGGAGGAGTTTAAGTATCTTGGGGTCTTGTTCACGAGTGAGGGGAAAATGGAGCGAGAGATCGACAGACGGATTGGAGCAGCATCTGCAGTGATGCGGACGTTGTACCGGTCTGTTGTGGTGAAGAGGGAGCTGAGTTCTAAGGCAAAGCTGTCGATTTACCAGTCAATCTACGGTTTGCCGCTGAGTGTGAAGCGGCTGGGATGAGAATCAGCACCTCCAAGTCCGAGTCCATGGTCCTCAGCCGGAAAAAGGTGGATTGTCCTCTCCGGGTTGGGGACAGGCTCCTGCCCCAAGTGGAGGAGTTTAAGTATCTTGGGGTCTTGTTCACGAGTGAGGGGAAAATGGAGCGAGAGATCGACAGACGGATTGGAGCAGCATCTGCAGTGATGCGGACGTTGTACCGGTCTGTTGTGGTGAAGAGGGAGCTGAGTTCTAAGGCAAAGCTGTCGATTTACCAGTCAATCTACGTTCCTACTCTCACCTATGGTCACGAGCTTTGGGTAATGACCGAAAGAACGAGATCGCGGATACAAGCGGCTGAAATGAGCTTTCTCCGTAGGATTGCTGGACTCACCCTCAGAGATAGGGTGAGGAGCTCAGTCATCCGGGAGAGGCTCAGAGTAGAACCGCTGCTCCTCCACATTGAAAGGAGTCAGTTGAGGTGGTATGGGCATCTGATTAGGATGCCTCCTGGACGCCTCCCACTTGAGGTGTTTCAGGCACGTCCCACTGGGAGGAGACCCCGGGGCAGACCCAGGACTCGGTGGAGAGACTATGTCTCCCAGCTAGTCTGGGAACGCCTTGGTATCCCCTCTGAAGAGCTGGAGCAGGTGGCTGGGGAGAGGGAAGTCTGGGCTTCTCTGCTTGAACTGCTGCCTCCGCGACCCGGACCTCCGGAAAAGCGGTAGAAGATGGATGGATGGATGGAGAATAAGCATTTTCATATTGTGTAATGGTAGTATTTTATTTATTATTCCATTTTAGAAATGGGATAACGAAATCACCGCATAAAACAATGGTGACGTTTCAAAACAGTCGGTGACGTAATGAAACGCGACATGGAACAGTCAGGTGACATCCTCTTTCTGATACAGACCTCGGAACAGTGGTTTGATTCAGAAGTTCCACCTAGGTTTCGGTACGTACTAAAACACTGTTTCGACTTTGCCCTCACTAATGTCTGGTGGCCTTTATGTCATCATTTGCATTTCTATGTATTTTTGTGGATGACTGGACTTGTTATTTTGTGGCTAAGTTTAATAAAATGGCACTTTCTACTCAAGCAATTGGGTTTTCCATTCCTTCCCTCACGCGCGGCGCGTGAGGGATTATGACAGAATGCTCCGACCAGACAGACAAAACCCAGCGGAGTAGAAGTGTGTTTTTTTTTTTTTTTTCCCTCCACGCTTTTTTCTCTTCCTCCCCGAGTGTCATCATGGTGGTTCGGACGGAGAGGGAGTTGGAGCAGGAGCTGTGCTCGTTGTGCTTCTTGGAGGAGATCTTTTCATGGACACAGAAGCCCTGTTCCTCCCTGCCTGTTCGACAGGCTCGGGACACCTCGAGGAGGGTGATGGAGTGAGACAGCTTCTGGGATCATCTGGAGGCAATGGAGATCCTGCGGGACATCTTTGCCGCGCCATGTGAGGAATTGGCTGAGGATCTCCCAGTGCTCGAGCTCCTAGCGGCCACTCTACTCATTTCTCAAGAGAATGCGGGGCTTTTCTGCATGGGTGATCGGCTGCCCAGTGCAGTGTTCCGCATCCCAGATTACCTGGTTCCCGAGTTGCCTGTAAGGAGGAGGAGGAATCCCAGCCGAAAGAAGCGTCCAGCCCCGCCGACTACAGCTCTGCCTCCCCGCTCCGAGCCATGCTCTGCTCCATCAGGGGAGGAATTGGAGGAACGTGGGCTGGCTCTCCTGACAGAGACGGATTCTCCGGGAGAATCCACGGCTTCACCTCCAAGATGAACTTTCCCCGAGGAAGGAGAAGCTGCAACCCGATGAGGAACGCCAGAAGAGGAGAGAGGATGCCTCGGAGACTGCTGGGGACCTCCACTGCCAGGAGAACAGGCAAGTTTCTTCTCATTTAATTTTCATGGTCAATGACCAATTTTGCCTGCCTTCTGGCAAAGAGACTCTCGGTGTGCAGTCCCCTGAGTGCTCTGCCCCAGCGGCATATAGTTCTCTCGGATCTGGTCTCACCAACTCCTTTCTATGTGCCCCTACGAGCCCACTGGTCCTGGATCCAGGTCAATCGGGGGAAGAGGAGCCGGAGGCCCGGGAGGGTCCTGTCCATGGGCCAGCGAAAAGGTCGTCCACGGCTGCCACGGCAGAGGAACCAGAGGCGTGGAGGACGGCGCACGAGAGTACCCCGACTGCACCCACCATCACGCCTGCTGTGGGGGCCGCCGCAGTGGAGTCATTCCCCGGACCAGACCTCCAGCCGATGGGACCCATGGTGTTGTCGTTGGAGTCCTGGATGGTGGTAGAGTTTAAGCACAGGCAAGTAATCTCTCCTGTAGTTCACCTATCTTTGGTGGAGGGATCTTGTCTGGCTCTTGGAGAGGGGAGTCGGGTGCGGCTCTCAGCCACATCTGGACCCCCCTCGCCGGGCTCTGCCGCTGCTGGGGACCCTAACCGATCCTCCTCTTCAATCCCCTTCAAGCTACATCCTAGGGTCACCGGAGCGGAGCTGCCACAACCTGGGTTACTCACAGATGACAACGCAGACCCAGTTTTCTCGGAGGAGGCTGACGGGGGTGAAGCACCCGATGGACCGGGGGAACCCACGCACCCTAAGTCGCCGGAGTCCTTGATGACGGTGGAGCCAGAGTTCAGACAAGTGTGCTCCATTATGTCTGCAATGTCTATGTCAATGTCACACTTCCCGACTCATGGTGCCACACTGGGCTCTGCCGCTGCTGGAAACCCTGGCCCAGCTTCTCTTTTTCTCCCTTCGGGTTTGGAGCCTCTGGCCGGGTTCACCGGAGAGCTGCTGGTCTCGTCGGAGGCCGCCGAGGATTGGGGCCCAGCGTCAGGTGACGTGAGGAGCATCACCTCCCTCGCTGGGGAGGCCACTGCGGGAGCAATGAGGCCCCCCGATGGGGGTCACCACAGGTGCAACGGTGCTCCAGCTGGACCCCACCGCGGGTGCAGCAGAGCTCCAGCCGGAGTCCACTGCCGGTATGGCAGAGCTCCAGCTGGAGTCCACCGCCAGTGTGGCAGAGCTCCAGCCAGAGTCCACTGCCGGTTCGGCAGAGCTCCAGCCAGAGTCCACCGCCGGTGTGGCCATGTCTCAAGCTGGGACCATCGCGGGTGCAGCCACGTCCCAGACCGGGACCATCACGGGTGCTATGGTTTCTCCACCCCAAGCCTCAAATGGAAGGGGGGTCCTATTCCTTGGCTTAGTCGCGATGTTCCTGAGTATGGAGGCTGCCTCTTCACCTTCCCCTCCAGTTCTGGTGGCTCCACCACACTGGTTGGCCACCCGAAGGACTTGGCTTATGGGTCAGGTGGTCCATCGGCCCGGGCAGGCTGCCGGACACTATCCTGCGGGCCGCCTGCTGGACTTGGGACTTGGGCAGGCCACCCGATCTGTCACTCCTCGCCATGCTGGGGGCCTGGGATTCTGGTCGACCCCCTGAACTTTGGACTTCTGGGGAGGGGGGATAGTGTTCCAGGTAGGGGGTCGTTAGGAGGGTTTTGCTCATTATTTTGTTTTTTACTGGTTGTGTTTTCACCGGTTGCTTCCCTCCTAACCGCCTTTCCCCCATCTCCCACCTTGTGTTAGTGTTTGTTGCCAGGGGTGGGGGTGGGGGGGGTCCCTTGAGGGGTGTTGTTTCTTTTCTTTTTGGCTGATGGTACTGGGTGTCTGGTCTCCGCCCCTAGAGAGGGGGGCCCTGTCATGAATCTGGGTTTGGCTGTTCCAAACCCAGTTCTGACTAATTGTTATGTTTTGCCCTATTTTCCACTTGGTGCTTCAGGGAGCTATTGGGCCTCCGCTACCTGACAGCTTGGGCACACCCCCTTCTCCTGTCAAGTGCCATCAGCTGTACTGTCACGGGTGTTCTCACACACACACACACACACACACACACACACACACACACACACACGCACACGCTCCATTCATTCCCATTCACATGCTCATACACACTGTCTCACACACCAGGTCCAATCACGTTCAGCCCATGTTTTCTTGCACCGGCAATCTCACCGGGGTTACACCTGACCTTATCTTTCACTCTGACTGGTCCATTGGGTCTCTAAAACAGTGTTCTGATATGAGACATGCATAAAGTGACACGGAGAGGAATCAGTTTAAAAATCAACATACAGTACAACAAAAACAAGTGCTATGAGTTGTTTACACTGAGATTAGTTTAGAAACACTTTTGGTTGGTTGATTTCCTGTCCTGTTTTCTGCCCCTCTCTGCCAGAGTCTGAGGTCTCCTCTTCACCCTCATCGCCCAATCTCATTGGCTGTAGCTTGCATGTGACTGGCCAAGATATTTGGTGTGTTAGTTATCTGGTTAGTCTACAACTAGTCAGCAAACCACTTTGAGTAAGTCTTTGCAGCCTTCGTATCCAAATGATAGGTGACCGGATTCTTCTTTCTGATCATTTGCAACCATTGCAACTAATTGCCAGCCTAGTTATTGGGTTTGAATGAATGAATGAATGAATGAATGAATGAATTTATTTCGGATAGTACATTACAGGTTAAAAGAAACTGTATAATATAACAACAAGGTCAAATTAGACAAAGACTCCTTCTACTATACAATTCCACGTGAGTTATCCGAAATGGGTGATGGCTGAAGCCGCAGCTTATATTGCCCACCCATATTCCATCCAAGAATTCAAAGGAGAAAAAAGAGAAAACAAGACAAGAGCGATTACAATTTAAAACAAGGCTAAGACAAAATATGACTGAGAGAAAAAGAAAACTGAGCTAGTCTAAGTTAAGCGGTTACTATTCAAAAACAAATCTAAGACATAGTGTCACAGAGAAAAAAGAAAAACTAAGCTATAACACAACACAGGCTGGAAATGTCAATCCTTATGTGAGTTTACATGTCGTCTTGTAAATATGTTTGGAGTATTTCTTCCTTTAGTTTTTGTTTAAATTGTCCAAGCTTTGTACATGATTTTAATTCAGGTCCAAAATCGTTCCATAATCTGACACCTTGCACTGAAATACAGTGTTGCTTGGTGGTTGTTCTCACTGTAGGCTTTTGAAATATACATGTTCCTCTGAAGTGATATCGTTTCTCCCTTGTTTGGAACAACTTTTGGATATTTGCGGGCAGTGATAGATTCTTCACTTTGAACATTATTATTGCGGTTTTAAAGTCGATCAGATCTTTCAACTTGAGAGTTTTTTGTTTAAGAAAAAGTGGGTTTGTTGGTTCCCTGTAAGCTGCTTTGTTGATTATTCTAATAGCTCTCTTTTGAAGCATAAAGAGTGGATATATGTTTGTTTTATATGTATTTCCCCATACTTCATTACAATATGTCATGTATGGGAGTATTAATGAATGATACAAGGTGTATAGTGTGGGTTGATTCAGCAAATTTTTCACTCTGTGTAATATTGCAATTGATTTGGATACTTTACCTTTTATATAATTAATATGTGGCTTCCAACACAGTTTGTTATCAATTATTACTCCAAGGAATTTAGTTTCGGATACCCTTTCAATCTCTACACCATTTATAGATACAGATATACGTCAGTGGTTTCACTATGCATTCGATAACAGTTTTGACTAGTAGCATATCAATACCATCGTTTAAAGTCAAATAGTGTGAACTAGGCTTAAACTGACAGTTTCCACAAGAAAAGTGCAAGAGACTGGTCTATGGAGCAGCTGTTCAGCCATTGGCTGTCACTTAAATGTTAACTGACTTTTGCTATACCTTTAATGTTAGCTAGCTATACGCATATTTTGTTCATGTAGATGCAAACAATAATAAAAAGAAATAGCTCCTACAGAAACTGCTCACAGCATGGATAACTAGGTCGTTGCAGCTTAGTTTTGAAAAGTCAAAGTGTAATTTGAATCTTTTACAAACACATGAATTTTGGGGTGAACTGTCTGTTTAAATCAGACTAACTTTCAACAGTAAAAACAATTACAGATAAATCTTAGCTGGGGTTGGATGGCACATAAGTCAGGACTCACTTGTGGTTTGCAGTAATCATTGACACTTGAGACCCACACATTGACATTGACACTTCATTCTTTTATAGACTGTATCCTAACAATATAAAGAGATGAGATCATTCTCCTGATTAATACTCCAGGATATTTCTTCAATGAAGGGACTGGGCTTTGATGATATCATCAGGATATGGCCTCAAACAACTCATATGACATAATTGCTATCACCTGCCTGCCCAGACATCCCGAGGCACAGACATTGTTGAGTCAACCGTAATCTTGTCGTAATCTAGTCATCATCCTCATTCCAAAAACATACCACAGTGAAAGCATGTCAGAGTGGATTCCATCTTGCTATGAAGCAAGCTACCAAAGCTGATGTTTTCAAGCCTGAATGAATATTATA
The DNA here is from genome assembly GCA_020510985.1 of Pholidichthys leucotaenia. Taxonomy (NCBI): domain Eukaryota; kingdom Metazoa; phylum Chordata; class Actinopteri; order Cichliformes; family Pholidichthyidae; genus Pholidichthys; species Pholidichthys leucotaenia. The sequence goes on along the minus strand of CM035840.1, from coordinate 137,857,945 downwards.
CAGACCATTTCTGCTATTTTGTCTGGGGCACAGTGACCTGGGGTCCCGTAGAAGTTTTACGAGCTGCAGCAGAACAAGAAGTTTATGTTTCACATGTGACGAATACAAACTTGGCTGTGGTAAAACTATTTTCTTAGCCAGAGAAAAAAGGAGGAATTAATTAATGGCATTCCTGTTGTGTGCTTAGAGAGTTGGAAACATGCTGTCTTGATTTCAAAAGGTCACAGTGGTATGCTGCCATCTGCAGTTGTCAGAATGGGACAAACCTCTTTCTCTTTCTCTCCTTGTTTATTGCATTTGTAAACATGCAGGTGTGTGATCTTGTCTTCATGAAACCTGACTCCCCTTGTCTGACACTCGTCTGCACTGCAAAGGCCCACAATAAAATTTAAAAAGGCTGATAAATAAAACAAACTGTACTGTTTCTACTCTGATTCTTGTAAAAGTCCAATAAAAGGTACATCTGGGCATGACTAAATGTTCTACGCCAGTGTCAGTCAGTCTTTGTTCATTACCATTTTGTCCATACATATTGCAGATACTTGCACATTTATACTTGAACATTTCATTCTTTTTGATTTTCAATATGCCCACAGTCAGCCTCAGGGCAATTATTCATTCTCTGCAACAGGGTAACATTTTGACACTGATTACTGACACATTCTGATGGATGCGTCTCGGTGTCCCCTCGGGGACATAAAGACGGACTCATGAACACGGTGATGTCTTCTCATAATTTATTGCATGTGCACACGAGCTCGAGGGCTGGACAAACACAAAATGCCGATAACGGTGGACAACTTACAGGCCAAGTGGGAAGTATTCCAGACGTAGTGGTGTGGAGAGACCTTGCAACATAAGGATGCCACAATGAGAACAGAGGGTAGATGAAATAAATAGGAAGACTAATAATTACCAAATAAGGGACAGCTGTGGCAAATTAAGAACTAAGAAATAAAGTATGGGATCATCACAGTAAACAGAAAATGAGATGGCAACAATAAGGCTAAGACGGAACACAAACCAGGAAATACTTCAAAATAAGAGTAGACCTAAGGACTGAGGGAACACTAATAATAATAATAAATAATAGAATACAACTTAAAGAGTGGGACATGTTTGTCAACATGTCCTCCATGATAGGACGTGCAGCAACCTATATTTAATGTACCATGGTCAAAACCTCAACCCTTGACAGACGTTTTTTAATTAACTTTAAACTAAGGAACTTCAACCCCTCTATCCATTTACACAGTTTTTAGTCATGTTGGGTACCTATCCTCCAATTTTGTCTTTAAATTTGCAGATATACACTACCATTCAAAAGTTTGGGGTCACTTAGAAATTTCCTTATTTTTGAAAGAAAAGCACTTTTTTTCGATGAAGATAACTTTAAACTAATCAGAAATACACTCTATACATTGCTAATGTGGTAAATGACTATTATAGCTGCAAATGTCTGGTTTTTGGTGCAATATCTACATAGGTGTATAGAGGCCCATTTCCAGCAACTATCACTCCAGTGTTCTAATGGTACAATGTGTTTGCTCATTGCGTCAGAAGGCTAATGGATGATTAGAAAACCCTTGAGCAATCATGTTAGGTCTGCAATGCTGTAATTGCTGCAAATGGAGGATTCTTTGACGAAAGCAAAGTTTGAAGGAAAAAATTATTATTTTTAAATTAAATTAAATTAAATCACCCTTATTGTCATTCAACCGTACAACCAATCATGTACAGTAGAACGAGATTGTGCTTTACCTATCTACAGTGTCAATCACACACACCCCAAGTGCAGAATCAGATACAAATCATTATTTCTAACCTTGTCAATGTCTTGACTATATTTTCTATTCATTTTACAACTCACGGTGGTAAATAAGTGTGACTTTTCATGGAAAACACAAAATAATTGTCTGGGTGACCCCAAACTTTTGAACGGTAGTGTATGTTCTTGCTAAACTCCCCCTTGACACTCTGTTACTAAGGGCCACTTTACACAGACGGTGATCGTTGGGTGACCACTGAAAGATCAAAAATTGACCAGAACTCTTAGCGATCTTCTAAAGCCTCAAAAAAGCTATTTCTCTGTAAATGTTTGGGAGATCGTTGGACGACGTTCATGGCAATCTATAAATCTTTGAAAGATCCTTGAGAGATCGCTGAGAGACCAGAAGAGATTGTTGAGGGAGAGATTGTTTCGACTCAGTCTAAAACAATCTATCAATGATCACCAAAGGAAAATGATTTCTCTACAAACTCAATGAACTCTTAAGGAGTGCTCAACCATCCCATTGATCTCCCAATGAGTTTGCAGTGATCTTTCAAGGAAAGCTTTTGGTCTTTTATTGAATGATCAGTGATCCTTCACTGATCTCTCAGCCATCTCTACCTTCAGGGTGGAAAAATTTGGCATTCATTGAAAGATCACTGAGAGATCATTGAAAGATTGCTGAGAGATCATTGGCAGATCAATGAGATCGTTAAACACTTGTTGAGAGATTGCTTTGGACTGAGCCAAATTTTGAGAACTGTGGAGATCTCTGAAAGATCTTGACAATCGCTGAGAGATCACTGATCTGGCCATTTTGTCATCACTCAGTGATCTCTCAACAATCTCCACCCCTGTGTAGAGGTATAACTGCTCAATGCAAATAGCTTTTAACCTTATTTAGTTCACTTGTTGTAAACAGAATACAGCAAATAGGAAGAACTAAATTATACAGTAAATTATTTTACTGTAACACCCTAACACAAGAGGAAGGTTAATCAAACTAAAGGAGAAGCATAACAAACTCAATGAACTTCCAACCCTTCATAGTGTTTTGTGGGCCATTAACCCACAGTGTTTAGAAGTGTCTTGTCACTCGTGGATGGTCAGTTTTGAACAGTGAATAGTGAGCAGGGAGCTGTTTTCCAGCCTGATTGCCCAGAGGCCACATCAAGCATCTACAGTTTGGAATGCCTCTACAATAGGTCTGTATAATGATGGACGACAAGTTATGCCATTCTGATAAACAGATATAATGAAGCAAGCTCTTCCGAGAACAAATATTTTCAGAAATATTTGAAAGTATCTCTTTCTTCTTCTCAGCAGCATGTCTACGCAGGAGATTCCACAGAGAAAGGACTGAAGAAAACATGCTGCGCTCACATGCCCTTGAAAAATGGGCACAAACACAACCAGGAGTGTTCACGTATGCCTCATTAGCACTACAGAGGTCAAGCTTAGGTTATGTGGAGTTCATTGACCTCACTGTGTACATTATCACAGTTGCTCTACTCCTGTAAGAAAGGAGGATTACAGTCCACTCAACATTAAGTAGAATTCATCTGGTGGAAAAGCCCTGGAAAAATACCTGAAGGTTTCTGCTCTTTTACAACTGCATTTTCAAAGTCTGAGTCATCATTTCTTTTGTTGATGATAATATTTCAGTCACAAGACAAATTGCTGAGGCACGGGGTTTGCCTCTCTGAAAACAAGTCTGTGAGACATTGTGTAGATTTACATTTCGATGGCAGTGAGCAAAGGCCGTACATTAACAAATCACCAGCTTTCTATTTTTTCTCTTTTCTCTCTGCCCTGCCCACTGCAATCCAACTTACAAACATCAATCAAAAATGTAGATTTATACTCCACAACTATCAAGAACACCAGCCAACAGATGTTCAAAACTGGACTGAACACTTAAGATTTATTTGATTGTGTGAATTAATTACAGAATATCTAAATATTGAAAATGAATGGGACATCCAATATTAGCGACTGTTTCAGATCCCTTTGTGGCGGTGTGGGAAAACCCCCACAAACAGACTAAGGACAGACAACTTGCTACTCCTGGTTTTTTCCGCTACACTACTGTGATAATGTCACCTTTCATGCATTGTGTTCAGGAGTCCTGTCCTTACTGTGACCTAGAGACTCAGATCAATGTGTAGATGTGCCTGTTAACCTCTTTGTTCTGCACCTAGAGCACAGTCTAGCAAATCTGCCTATTGTGATGTATGTCTCACAAATGCAAATATCTCATGCCTGTTCTGCAGTCCCTTTGATCAGACCTACCGCAGTGACACTGCTTTGATGTATTGTTTGAGTTGGGTATAAATACTGCACAGGTTCTGTAACACTTCCTCTATCTCTCAACCTCTGCTGTAGGACACACACGTGTCCGCCTCTCCTCTCCTTCTCTGAGAGCCAGAGGATCCCCATCCAGCCTGCACACACTTGGGCTGGAGAGGGGATCCCGTGACGGCGGTATGATAATAAAACTCTACTTAAAACCTCCAACAACGCCGCTTTATTTCATGCCGCCGCACCCTTGTTTATTTGTTTGTCAGATCATTTATTTGTGTGATCTTTTGTCACTTAGATTCATAATAGTGTATCTTGCACTTTAGGGAATGGGAGTTGTTCAGTCATCATTATAATTATTTTAGTTTATATCACTGTTCAGTGATGGAGTTCAGTGTAATATTGAATTTCTTCTGTGTATCGTCAATAAACTCATGCAGTACTATAACAGGAGACATTTACAAATATTTGAGACCCACTGTAGTGCATCAGTTTATATTGTAGCAATATTTTGTTATTAAAAGGTTTTTTAAAACTGTAATCAACCGAATTAACTACCAAACAGCCAGCATTATTATCCACTGCAGAAGGACCTGTTTGACTGCAACCGTTGTATCAGTGCTGCCCATTTGTCAGTAAATATTTAACTAAAAATCATTTATTTCATTATTTGGGTGTTTTTGTGTCCTGCATTTGGTCGTTAAGTCATTCTGGCCATTCTGCTCCACAATCTTGGTGGTATTATTATTAAGTTTTTAATTTTTAGATACTAGCGCGGCAGGGGGGACTCGCGGTTCTGCAAAGTACAGTGGTACCACACGGGTGAAGGAGCAGCAGGGACTCCCATCTACTACTGACTGGGCAGGCTGGGCGTGCCTCCCTGCGAAGGACCGTGGTCCACTCGGTCGGGCTGCTGCTTCTCCCGGCATGTTCTATGTTGGATACACTGGTGTTCTTTGTCAGGCCCGAGTCCCTGCTGACGCTCCTGCCAGCCTACTCACGTGCCTCATGTTCTCCACATATGCCTAATTATCCTTCAGACCTACACAATCACAGCAACATTATAGTATAATTTTTTAAGCATTAAATCTTCAGTATTCTCTTTTCCTGGTCAAATTTGCTGCTTTTCACTTCCTTTTTTTGTTTGTGGAGCGCTGTGGTGAGTTACTGGTCATGATGCCGCATATTATCCAGTCAGCACGGAGTCATTCCGAAACCCTGCTCAAACTTCCAGAAGCTAGGGCAAGAGGAAACACAGCGGTGGCTAAACTTTAATTGATAAAAAAATATATATTTTGACTGAACAACTCCATACTCAGGGATTCCCACCCTCATAACCTCAGCAAAGCACTTATAAAATTTGAGGTTAGTCTGATAAACGGTTTGAGAGAGATGTGTGGAACACATACACAGACACACACATAGACACAGACACACAGACACAAACACACACACACACACGCACACACACACAGAGATTCCTTGCATTTATACATAGACAACAGCCCTATGCTTTTCTGAGATAGAAAACACAGCTAGCTAGCTTTAGGGATGAATAAATCAATATCTATCCACCTTATTCCTAGCCCCCATGATGCCTCGCTTGATTATGCATGCAATTTCCAGCACTCCGGCATTGTCATAGAAACGGTAAACTTTTCCATGTAAACAAAACCAATGACTTCGGCAGCAGAAATGAGGGAATACGATCTTTTGCACCTCAAAAAGAGTAATATAATCATACCAATTCCCAGGACTATAGGTGGATGGGAACATGACTTTAAAAAGAGGCCTTGCTTTATATACAGTAGTGTGGGGATCACGAAATGATGAGACTGGATTATTTCTCAGTATTGGTTTATTGCATTTCACGTCCCCAGCTCTCTCTCTCTCAGTCAGGAAAAAAGAGGGAGAGCTGCGGTAAACCCCCACACATTTATACCAGCACATCAAAGACAGAATCACACACTCAAGTCAAATCCTTCTATTTACAATTAATCACTTCAGAGTCCTCTTTGCTCTTCCGTCTGACCCCAGGGGGTCAGACAACCCTTTCAGGATCTCGCCGTGAGCTACATAAGGTTACAATTATGGGCGCTACATCACCCCCCCCCCCCCAAACGCCAAAGAATGGACACATAATAACAGTATCCTAATGGCAATACAGCATATGTCACCCCCCACCTGCAGAATCTACAATACAACCTACACAGTTTGATCAAAACACACATCACTCTGCACGTAGTCTGGGCTTCAACCTCCTCCCGAACCTGCTGTACGCAGGTTTCACAGTCTGTGTTGTGCCGTCCTGCGGCGAATCTGTGGAATGAGGGGGAGAAAGGTTATTTGTCCCCTGCGGGGGCTCCAGGGGCCATTCCCTGGGGGATCTGCCGCGTCGAGGCACCCTCGCCGGTCGTACAGATTCGTCATGCAACACAAAGGCAGGCTTTAATCTATCAATACTGATTGTTTCTTTCCTGCCCCCCAAATCTAGCACAAAATATTTATCCCCGGTTCCCAGCACTCGAAATGGACCATCATATGGTGGGCGGAGACTGTGTCGCTGAGCGTCGTGCCTGACAAAAACAAATTCAGCGTTTTGTAAAGCTTTGGGAACAAAAACACGCGGAAAGGTGTGATGAGCGGGGCCCGGGAGCATTTCTGCTCCCGTGTCAATCAGAGGTCCCCGTGCCGGGGGGTGCCCTGGTGCCGCATGGGCTGGTAGGAACTCGCCAGGCAGCCTGAGAGGTTGTGCAAAAACTAATTCCACGGGTGAGGCATCTAAGTCCTCTTTGAGCGCCGAACGCAACCCCAATAAAACCCATGGTAGTTTATTTACCCAATCTGCATCCGTGAGCGATGCTCTGAGGGCTGCCTTCAAAGACCTGTGAAAACACTTGCATAAACCGTTGGCCTGGGGGTGATAAGCAGTAGTGCGGCGGACTGCCGCTCCTAAGCTGCTGGCCATTGCTGACCACAGCTCCCACACAAATTGAGGTCCCCTATCGGACGTAATATCCGACGGAACCCCGAACCGCGCTACCCAGGCTGTTAAAAAAGCACGAGCCACCTCTGCCGCTAAGGTCGATGTTAACGGGACCACTTCCGGCCAACATGTGGTTCGGTCCACCATTGTCAAGAGATGTGTGAACCCTTGTGACGGCAGTAGGGGGCCCACTAGGTCTACGTGCACATGATCGAACCTCTTAGCCGGAATGTGGAACGGTTCTAAGGGGGCCTTCGTGTGCCTGTGGACTTTGGCCCGCTGGCAAGCCATGCAGGCTTTCGCCCACTCTTTCACGTGCTTGCGCAGGCTCGGCCAAACAAACTTCTCCGCTACCATTTTCACAGAAGCGTGTACTCCTGGGTGCGCCAGGGAGTGCACCGTGTCAAAAACACGACGGCGCCACGCGGCCGGTACGCCCGGTGGATATGTCACAGATTAGGGGGGACGAACCGGTTTGTAAACTCCTGCTCTCCAGCCTTAACCCTGTTGGTCCAGACAGGAGCGCGCGCACGTCTGCGTCTCCGCTCTGCTCCGCCGCCATGGCTGCATAATCTATCCCCACGTGAACAGGGGCCGCGTGCATGTCCGCGCTGTTACTCCGCCCCGCGGCTGCGGTAGTACAATCCGCATCCGAGCGGACAGGCGCTGTTACCGCGCGTGACAGACAGTCCGCTACTACATTGAGCTTACCGGCTACGTGCTGAATATCAGTGGTAAATTCCGAAATTGCGGCCAGCTGTCTCTGCTGCTGTCCTGACCACGGTTCTGAAATTTTGGACATTGCAAAAGTGAGCGGTTTGTGGTCGACAAACGCGGTGAAACACCGCCCTTCCAACCAGAACTGGAAATGGCGAATGGCCAGGTGGAGCGCTAGCAGCTCCCTGTCAAACACGCTGTATTTCCGCTCAGCATTGCGCAAGGATCTGCGACCCGGTCGCGGATCTGCGACCCGGCGACCTGCTGCTCTACAACGGCCCCTATGGCCACATCTGACGCGTCGGTGGTTAGTGCTATGCGGGCTGATGGGTCTGGGTGAGCCAACAGTGCTGCGCTGCCAGTGCTTTTTTAACCTCTGTGAATGCACGCTCCCGCTCCGGGGACCACTCGATCACATTGGAGGGCTTCTGCTTTTTAAGCGCGGCGTATAACGGTTGCATAAGCTGCGCTGCGTGGGGTATGAAACGGTTATAAAAATGTACCATTCCTAAAAATTCTTGCAACGCTTTGACCGTTTGTGGCTGGGGAAACTCTGCCACTGCGCGTACTTTGGCCGGTAGAGGGATTGCTCCCTCTGGGGAGACACGGTGTCCTAAAAAATCGATTTGCGCTACGCCAAAATGGCACTTGGCCGGGTTAATTATCAACCCGTGCGCTCCCAACCTCTGAAAAACCGTCATGAGGTGTTTTTCGTGTTCCTCCTCGGAGGCACTAGCGACTAAAATGTCGTCCAAGTAGACAAAAACAAAAGGGAGGTCGCGCAACACGGCATCCATCATTCGTTGGAAGGTTTGCGCGGCGCCTTTAAGGCCAAAAGGCATGCGTAAAAATTCAAAAAGTCTGAACGGGGTTATTACCGCTGTTTTGGGAATGTCCTCTGGTCGGACCGGGACCTGATGATAACCGCGGACCAGGTCTATTTTAGAAAAAATGCGCGCCTTCGCTAAATGCACTGAAAAATCCTGGATGTGCGGAATTGGGTAGCGGTCCTGCGCTGTGACATTGTTTAACCTGTGGTAATCACCACAAGGTCTCCACGAGCCGTCAGCCTTAGGAACCATATGCAGTGGGGAGGCCCAAGGGCTCTTCGAGCGGCGAATTATGCCCAACCTTTCCAGGTTGGCGAACTCCTCGCGCGCAATGGAGAGCTTAGTTGCATCCAAGCGCCGAGCTTTCGCAAAAACTGGTGGGCCAACTGTGGTGATAAAGTGCTCCACCCCGTGCTTCGCAACCTTAGCTGAAAACGTGGGAACTGTGAGTGCTGGGAACTGGGTTAGAAGAGTGTGAAACTTATCGCCTGCTGTGGCAACGTTGGTCTGTACTGGCAGCGGGGACACTCGAGCTGCACAAGGGATAGAATAAAAAGAGAGTGCATTTACTAGGCGTCTATTAACCAGATCCACTAACAAGCCATGTGAGCACAAAAAGTCAGCGCCTAACATGTTGAAACTCACCACCGCTACTATGAAAGTCCATTCATAGGTGCGGCCGTGCAAGGACAGGCACAGAGTCCTTTCCCTGAAAGTTTTGATAGATGAGCCGTTCGCCGCCGTTGCCCCGTCTCTGCGGGGCCCAGCCACACGGTCCGCATAGGTCGCGGTGATGAAACTCCTCTGGGCTCTGGTGTCCACGAGGAATTGCCGCCCGGAGCCCGCATCTGTCAGATAAAGCAGCTTGTTCTGTTCACCGAGAGTCGAAGCTGCTAACGACCCCCGGCCCGGGCGTTTCCCTGTTTCTTGAAACTGCACGGCGGGATGCATCTGTACGCCTTCTCAGCAAAGCGTCGATGGTAAAAACAGAGGCCGTCCCCTCCTCTGCTTCGGGACCGTGCCGCTGCCGTCGTCGCTGGGGTTGCTTCTGCTGCCTCCGGCTCCTCACTGTCCCCGGCCGCCGCGCCAAGGTCTGCTGCTGCCACGAAAGTCTCCTGCTCGTCGCAGGCGTCGAGGAGCCGCTGCGCTTCCTTGGCCAGCGCGCGGAAGTCTTGCTGGGTCACACACCTCATGCCGGACAGAGTACCCCTCATGTGTGCTGGGAGGGTCCTCAAGAAGATGTGTTTGAACAGAAACGCATCGTTGTCTGTCCCGATCAGCTGCAGCATGTCCTCCATGAGGTCGGTCGGCCTGCGTCCTCCTCTGTCGTGCAGGTCCAGAAGCTGCCTGGCCCTCACCTCGGCTGATGGCATGAAACTCTCGATGAGGGCGGCTTTCAGCGCGTCGTACTTGCCAGCAGCGGGCGGCTGCTGCACCAGGCTCCGCACACATCGAGCTGTGCGGCTGTCGAGTCTTGCGATGACATTATGAAACTTGGTGTCATCTGCTGATATTCCCCCAAGCATGAACCGCGATTCTGCGTGTTGGAACCATGAGTGCGGGTCGTCTTGCCATAACTCGGGGAGCTTAATCGAGCCTGCACTTGTGCGGGCGGTTTCCGGTGAATCCGGGTCAGGGTAACGTTCCCCCGGCATCTTACGTCTTGGTCACCAATCTGGGGATCACGAAATGATGAGACTGGATTATTTCTCAGTATTGGTTTATTGCATTTCACGTCCCCAGCTCTCTCTCTCTCAGTCAGGAAAAAAGAGGGAGAGCTGCGGTAAACCCCCACACATTTATACCAGCACATCAAAGACAGAATCACACACTCAAGTCAAATCTTTCTATTTACAATTAATCACTTCAGAGTCCTCTTTGCTCTTCTGTCTGACGCCAGGGGGTCAGACAACCCTTTCAGGATCTCGCCCCCGATCCTCTGTCTTCCTTCCAAGTCCGCAGGTGGTCCAGACCCATTGTCCATCTGAGGCGTGATGTCAATACACACTGCAAGCTTAAAGTCTTTCTGTGTTTGAGCCTATGCAGTCAAATATGTGAGCTACATAAGGTTACAATTATGGGCGCTACAGTAGCTCTATTACTTAGCTCCATTGCTAAGATGCCAACACGATGAACAAATAAAATCTCTGAAACACATCAATATCTCTACAGCAATAAAGCTGGTGGCATTTTGTTAAAAGATGTTGGACATAATCTAATTTACCTTAGAGCAGATGTAGAATCTATTCAGAGCCACAAAGAACCACAACACCATATTTGGGTGTTAGCATTAATATCGGGGTAAATACACACAGCTGAAAACTCATGTTGCTGTCATGAATGCTTTTTATTTAATGTAACACCTTCAGAACTTTTCTGATAATTGTTCAAAATCTTATTGCTCTATATTTTATGATAATTTAAAATTTAATTAATGCATGTTGTGTGGAGATAATAGATCATGCGAGATGCAACGAGCTGGAAGGGTACAAGGTTTTATTTCCTCCAACATATTGAAACGCGTTTTGTAGCTCGGTGAGCTACTGCGTTGCTTAGGCATGTGTCTGATTGCCCCCTGGGGCTCTCTGTCTGTCTGTAAATTGTCCTCCGTTTCCTCCAGCCCTGATGAGTGTGAGACAGTGTCCGTCCGCAGTGTGCTGGGTCACCACACGGCTCACCCCAGAACACTCAGAAGTGACCCCCCCCCCCCCGGCCGTTTGGGCTCCAGCTCTGGTAGAACTGTCCTGCTGTAGAGGAGTGTCAGAGGGCATGTCAGTCTGTGGGGGGGGCGGGGGAGGGGTGGAAAAGACAGTGTGCTCCGCTCCGAATTCCAGCACGTTGAACGGCCGTGGATCTTGGGCGCACGGGGCAGGTGCACGTCATGCGTAATGGAACAAACTAGCGAACAGCCGGCTTTAGGGAGTAAGGTGCGGGAAGAGCGATGTGGAGGAGGAGGGGAGGGGGTGGGAATAAGTGAGTGCCGGCCCGGGACGTCAAAGGTGTCTGGGCAGTGCAAAAATTGCATGTGGATCCGCCATGGTGAGGGACTTTCCTGGTAAACCTGGTAGTGATCCACAGCGGCTGTGCGAAAAAAAACAAAACAAAAAAACTCTCTGACTCCTCGTGCGGCTCAGTCATGTGAGGAAGGCGAACGGCCAAATTCCCTGAGGATGCGTAGTGGCTGTAAAAAAAAAAAAACTGAAGCTGTGTGAGGGACGTGGCGGTTTGGTTTTAGGTGGGGGAGCAGCCCTAAAGTCATCGGGGAAAGCAATCAGCTAAATTCCCGTTGTGCGCTCTGGCTGAGAAACCCATACAACGTCCTGTGTGCGGGCTGCCATCTGCTTTAGGTGCGAGAGCATCCCTAAAGGTTCTGAGGATGGCGATTGATTGTGTTTCTCGGGCATGTGCAGCGGCGGAGGACAATGTATAAGTCTGTGGAGCCAGTTTGTCCCTGGTGCGTGGCGCATGCCTGGCACAGTGACCACATAGCTGGAAGTTGCGCTGTCCTCGTAATCCTGCAGCGTGCGCACGGGGCTTCTGTACGCAGAAAGTCCGCTGTCGGGAGATGAGTCAGGATCAGGGAGCTTGGTGGAAATCAACGCAGACGGCGCCGATGATCTTCCCTGTTCAGGTTGTTTCCTTTGGTTCACTCGTGTAGCCGTTCATGGTGCGTGTCGGTCCCAGCGCTGTCCGCTCCGGAGAGTGCGCTCCGGTGTGGATGAAGAGGATGCAGGCATTCTCTGGTCCTCTGGAATACACAGCGCGATGAGAGGGAGTAGACAGTCATTCTCTCTCTGTGATGGTCTGCTCTAGCTGATTATTCTCCCCAGCTGCGCACACACCTGTTCTCATCACGGTCGGGGCTATATAATCCATGCTGCCCTGGGATCCGTGTGGAGTCGTCTGTCTTACTCCATGAAGACCACACACGCCTTCTTCTTTGATTCCAGAGACCTTAGCCTCAGCCTGATTTCATCCCAGCTGCCTACCTTCAGCCCGCCTGCGTTCGGAAGGAAAACCACGGAAGTAAGCCTCAGCCTTCCCTCACCTTTTCTATCTCAGTCCCCTGTGCACAGGTGGAGCTCCGTGGCGGAAGACTTTCTCCTCCCTGGTGGCGGACCGAGCCTCACACCCTCACTGAACACACTTCCACCATCTACATGCTGCAGCTGGCTCTGTGGACGCTGTCCTCCTGGCCATAGCCGCCGAGCTAACCTGAGCATTGCAACATCTCAGCAAACAGTAAGCTTCAGATTAACCAGCACATTATCATCTGTGCAGCCACTAACTATCCTGCCTCTGCTTGTCCCTAGGGTTGCCAGGTTGAACGGCGTTCTGCTCTCCCCCAGTGGCAGCAAGAACACACACCCACACACTCACACACAACACATTGTTGTTAATAAAGATAATTGTATTTACTCTGGTGCCCGAGTCTGCGCACTGGGTCAGTAACTATGTCACTCTCGTCAGGTCACCAGTGTGGAGAAAATGGCATAGTCGAGAGATGCACCATGCACGTCCAGGGTCACCAATGTGGAGGTAATAGATCAGGTGAGAAGGCAACGAGCTGGAAGGGTATGAGGTTTTATTTCCTCCAACATATTGAAACACGCTTTGTAGCTCGAGGAGCTAGTGCGTTGCTCAGGCATGTGTCACAAGCTCTTTTATACAAGTTATACAGACAGAGAGAATGCATGGCACATTAGCATAGTGATTGTCATCTAATACACATCAGTCAATACACATCACTAGCATGACATCAGTTAGCGCCCAGCCCGAACGTCCTCTCCGAGGACACATACATAACAGTCCCGTCTGATTGCCCCCTGGGGCTCTCTGTCCGTATGTAAATTGTCCTCCGTTTCCTCCAGCCCTGATGAGTGTGAGATAGTGTCCGTCCGCAGTGTGCTGGGTCACCACAGCTGAAGCAGTTATTATCAAGTCCATATCCTTGCACTGCAAACTGATGACATGCAATAATGCCCTACAACACTTTATTATTATTATTATTATCATCATTATTATTATTATCCATCCATCCATCTTCTACCGCTTAATCCTTTTCAGGTCATTGGGGAGCTATCCCAGCATCTTTGGGCAAGAGGCAGGGTACACCCTGGACAGATCGCCAGTCCATCGCAGGGCCATTATTATTATTATTATTATTATTATTATTATTATTATTATTATTATTATTATTATTTACATTAGGATCTTTGACCTCATCCTTTTCTTTTACATCATTTGCAATTTAATTTGAAAAGTTTACAGATTGAATAGCAAATTAAAAAATAAATTTATGACAATATTTGTCACACAAAAATCAATTTGATCTTCTTTCAGCTGCTCCCTTTAAAGGTCACCACAGCAGATCACCTGCCTCCATCTCACCCTATCCCTTTATCTTCCTCTGTCACACCAGCCCTCTCCATTTCCTCCTTCACTACATCCATGAATCTTCTCTGTGGTCTTCCTCTTTTCCTCCTGCCTGGCAGCTCCATCTTAAACATCCTTTGTCCAGTATATCTACTGTCCCTCCTCTGCACATATCTCAGCCTTGCCTCTCTTACTTTGTCTCCAAACTGCTCAACCTGAGCTGTCCCTCTGATATACTAATTTCTAATCCTGCCCCTTCTACTCACTCACAGTTAGAATCTTAGCATCTTCAATTCTGCAACCTCCAGCTCCACCTCCTGTCTTTTTGTCAGTGCCACTGTCTCCAAACCATAAATAATAGCAGGTGCCATTACAATCTTGTAAATCTTCCCTTTCACTCTTGCTGCTATTCTTCTGTCACAAGTCACCCCTGACACTCGTCTCCATCCAATCCACCCTGCCTGCACTCTCTTCTTCATCTCTCTTGTGCATTTTCGATTGCTTTGGATGGTTGACCCAAGGTATTTAAACTCATCTGCCTTCACTACCTCCATTCTTTCAGTCTTCACTGTTATACCTGCCTCCCTCTAATTCACACTCATGTATTCTGTCTTGCAGTCTCCTATCTCTTCCAGATTTCTCTTTCTGCATAAGATGTAGTCCACTTCTCTGCACCTTCCTCCACTCTTGTAAGTCACCCTATGTTGCTCTCTCTTCTAGAAGTATGTGTTCACCGCAGCCATTTCCACCCTTCTAACAAATTACAACCATCTGTCCTTCCAAATTGCTCTTCTTAAGACCATATCTACCCAGCACCACCTCATCACCTCTGTTCCTTTCACCTACATGTCCATTAAAGTCCGCTCCAATCACCACTCTCTCCTCCGTGGGAACAATCTCTACCACTTCTTCCAACTTACTCCAGAATACCTCTTTCTCTTCTACCTGGCATCCAATTTGGCATACGCGCTGACAACATTCAACATTCCCAACAGTTCGCCTACAGGGCGAACCAGTTCACGGAAGACGCCATTGCCAACACACTCCACAGAGTGCTGAGACACCTGGAGAACACAAGGAGATATGTGAGGATGCTCTTTGTGGACTACAGCTCAGCTTTTAACACTATCATCCCGGATATCCTAATCAACAAGGTGGTCCAGGTCCCCCCCGCCACCTGCTCCTGGATTAAAAAACTTTCTCACTAACTGCCCACAAACAGTCAGACTCGGCCCCCACCACTCCTCCTCACTGTCACTCAGCACTGGCTCCCCGCAGGGCTGCATGCTAAGCCCTCTACTGTACGCCCTGCATACCTTTGACTGTATTCCAACCGGGCAGCGCGGTGGCCGAGTGGTTAGCACTGCGGCAGCACAGCAACTCACCCTTGGCCGGGGGATCCTGGGTTCAATCCCAGCCCCTGACCAACAGTGATCTGTGTGGAGTTTGCATGTTCTCCCTGTGTCTGCGTGGGTTTACTCCGGGATTTCTCCGGTTTCCTCCCACATGCCAAAAACATGCATGTTAGGTTAACTGGCATCAAACTGGGGATTCTAAATTTTCCTTAGGTATGACTGTGAGAGTGAATGGTTGTCTGTCTCTCTGTGTTGGTCCTGCGATGGACTGGCGATCTGTCCAGGGTGGACCCTGCCTCTCACCCAAAGATGCTGGGATAGGCTCCAGCCCCCCCGCGACCCGAAAAGGATTAAGCGGAAGAAGATGGATGGATGGATGGATGGATGGATTCCAACCCACCCATCCACCTTCATCGTGATGTACGCAGACAACACCACCTTGGTTGAGCTCATCACTGATGATGACAAGAAGGCATACAGGGTGGAGGTAGAGAATCTGTTAATGTGTTACTCAGCAAACAACGTGAAACTGAATGTCCACAAAACCAAAGAACTCATTATGGACTTCAGGAAGAACAGACAGGACCACACGCTCCTTCTCATAAATGGAGACCACATGGAAACTGTCACCATCTTCAGGTTCCTGGGTGTCCACATCCCCTCTGACCTCTCCTGGACTGTCAACACCAATGCCCTGGTGAAGAAAGCCCAGCAGCAGCTACACTTCCTCCAGGCCCTGAGGAAGAACAACCTGGACCAGAAGCTGCTGCTGGCCTTCTATCGCTGCTCAGTGGAGAGCGTGCTCACCTATTGTCTGGGTGTGTGGTACACCGGCTTCACGGCCAAGAACAAGAGGGCTGTGCAGAGGGTCATCAATGCCGCCCAAAAAATCATCGGAGGCCCTCTGCCCTCCCTGAAGGACATCTCCAGATCCTCCTGTCTCCGGAAGACCAAGGCCATCACAGGAAGCCCCTCACATCCTGCCCATCGTCTGCTTGACCCGCTTCCCTCTGGACGACGATTCAGATCGATCAGGTTCCACATCTCCAGACTGACAAATAGTTTCTTCCGCTGGGCCATCCAAACTGCAAACAATCAGAGGCCCCACCCCCCTCCCTCCCAACGCTCACATGCACAGAACTGAGGACCTTTAAACTGTCATAAAAAGAACCCAAAAAACTCACCTGTCTTTGCACTCTACACTTTTCATGCACATTTATCCATCCATAAAGCCACTATCAAATCTGTGTATATTCTTATAATTATGGGCTATTTTATTCAAATGTGTGTTTTTGCAACTCTTTGTTTTATTTATATCTTTCTTTCATACTGCACAGTAGCCTGGTGGAGCACCCACAATTTCGATGTACTTTACAACTGTACAATGGCAATAAAGCCTATTCTATTCTATTCTATCACACCGTCGACTTCTAGCTTCAAACTCATGATTCTGTCTGACTCCCTCTTTACCTCCTGAACACTCTTCACATACTCTTCCTTCAAGATTACTGCTGCTCTATTTCTCTTCCTATCTACACCATGGTAGAACAGTTTAAATCCACCTCCAATGTTCCTGGCCTTGTTTCTCTTCCATCTGGTTTCTTGAACACACAATATATCTACTTTTCTTCTCTCCATCATATCAGCCAACTCTCTGTCTTTACCAGTCGTAGTCCCTACATTTAATGTCCCTACTCTCACCTCCACACTTCTACCCTTCCTTTTCTCTCTGTCCCTTCTAACACGCCTCCCCCCTCTCCTCCTCCTCGATCTTTGACCAACAATAGCCCAATTTCCACTGGCACCCTGTCAGTTAACAGCACTGGTGGTGGTCCTTGTTTACCGGGCCTCGACTGATCTGGTATGAAAGTCTCATTCATCATGATCCGCATATTTGATTTGGCAAAGATTTTACATCGGATGACCTTCCTGACACAACCCTCCCCATTTACTGGGGCTTGGGACTGGCACTAGGAGTACACTGGCTTGTGCACCCCCTGTGGCTGGGTTACAAAAATCAATTTGATATCTTTTTTTAAATCATTAAGCCTCAGGAAGGTAACTGTTAACTTTTTTTTTAACTTCATGCAGCCAGGTTGCAGTTGGTGATATTTCCATTTATCACACATAATTGTCAGATTTGTGACATTCATACAAATGAAAACATACCTGGTGTCCATCCTGTGTCTGTACCACCAATCACACGAACAATCCTTTTTAGTTTTTGGTGTATGACAGGGGTCACCAACTAAAACTGCAAGAGGTCTGATAAGTTGGTCCTCCTCCCCAGCTGAGATCCAGACTAGGTGTGGGAAACTTTAGGCATCTCATGATTTGATTATGATTCAGAGGCTCTGCTTTTATTCTAAAACAATTCTTGATGCATCATCTGACATAATGTCCGGCTCAGGAAGCATGCACGCAGGTTCAGGATAGGTTTAACAGCTTTATTCAACAAGCAGGCGTGTATGGATGGATGTGGGAGATATGTATATGTGATGAGGGTGAACGCTGATGCACAGGAAGCAGAGCGGTGCGCCGTACAGCCGGGCAGCCCTATGGAGAGAACAGAGGACAGGGGTAAAGGGCACCACACCTGGACAGGAATAATGAGCAGTGTGCTGCTTACTTGTGAATGACAGGTGGCTAGCGTTGGCAAGGGAGAAGCCCGGGAGACAGCGTCCTGCAGAGCCTGTGACGACGGTGAGGGTTGGATGGCGATGACGGGGTATCCGCCGCCAGGGAATCCACCTGTGCACAGGGGAGAAGACTTGCAAAAGGTAAGGAAGGAATCCTTACATAGAAGCGTAGTCTAGCTGTCGTTTGGAGATGATTCAGCTGCGAAGATATGCCGATGCGAACAGACGGCTCCAGACCGCTGCGCAGGGCTGAGTGGGCTAAATAGCTCGTGGCTGACGAGGCACAGGTGTGCGCGCAGCTGAGGCAGATGATGAGCGGCGAGTCGTGACAGTACTCCCCCCCCCTAGCAGCGCCTCCAGGCGCTGGTTTGTCCGGATGCGCCCGGTGGAACTCCGTGATGAGACTCCTGTCCAACACCAAGGAAGAGCGCACCCAGGACCTCCACTCAGGACCGAATCCCTCCCAGTCCACCAAGTACTGCAGCCCGCGACCTCGGCGCCGGGAGTCCATGATGGAAGCGACTCTCCAGGCCAGGTGGCCGTCGATCTTCAGAGGCGCGGGTGGCGCCGCGGGCGGGGGACAGACAGGGTCGGAGACCATGGGCTTGATTTTAGACATGTGGAAGGTGGGACATAAGCGGAGGGAGGGGGGGAGGGCCAGATGCACAGCCACCGGGTTAATGATCTTTGAGATGGTGAAGGGGCCAATGAAGCGTGGGGCCAGCTTCCTCTTCTCAGCCTTGAGGTGAATGTCCTGAGAGGCTAACCAGACTTGTTGACCCACCTGGTAGGCAGGGGCCGGTCTCCTGTGGCGATTCGCCGTGGTGCTGTTGCGCGTCGCTGTGCGTAAAAGCGCATCGCGCGCCCTGGTCCACAGACTCCGACAATGTCTCAGGTGCGCCTGGATGGATGGAACGGCCAGCTCACCCTCCTGCTCTGGGAACAATGGTGGGTCGTATCCCAAGGATGCCTTGAAGGGGGACATCCCTGTGGCAGAAGACCGTGCCGAGTTGTGGGCATACTCTACCCAGGCCAGGTGCGCGCTCCAGGAAGACGGGTTGGAGGAAGTGACGCAGCGTAGGGCAGCTTCCAGCTCCTGGTTGGCCCGTTCACACTGCCCATTGGACTGCGGGTGGTGACCGGAGGAGAAGCTTACCGTGGCCCCCAGGGCGTTGCAGAAACACTTCCATACCTCTGAGACAAATTGGGGCCCCCGATCAGAGACGACGTCCACCGGTATCCCGTGCAGCCTGACCACGTGTTGAACCAGAAGGTCCGCTGTCTCCCGTGCTGTTGGGAGGCCCCAGAGTGGCACGAAGTGGGCAGCCTTGGAGAAACGATCCACGATGGTCAGCACAGCGTCATAGGTGTTGGAGACCGGGAGACCGGTGACGAAGTCGAGGGCTATGTGGGACCAGGGCCTGCCAGGGATCGGCAGGGGCTGGAGCAGACCCGCGGGGGGAGAGTTTCCTGACTTGCCGGTGGCACACACAGGGCACGCCTGGACGTAGTTGGTGGCGTCCTTCTGAAGACCTGGCCACCAGAAGGAATGCTGGAGGAGATCCACTAGCCGGGAAACACCAGGGTGACAGGCGAGTTTGGAGGTGTGAAACCAATGGATGACCTCCCCCTGGACAGTAGATGGAACAAACAGCTTCCCCTCCGGTCCGCCGCCAGGGTCCGGTTCGGTCTCCTGCGCCCTCCGGATCTTGTCCCTGATGGACCAGGAAATCGCCCCCACAACTCACGAGCTGGGCAGAATGGTATGACCCAGCTCCTCTGTCGTCTCGGGGGCAAACTGCCTGGACAGGGCATCGGGCAGGCCGTTCTTAGAACCAGGGCGGTAGGTGATGGTAAAACGGAACTGGGTGAAGAACAAGGACCAGCGCGCCTGGCGGGCATTCAGACGTCTGGCAGATCTTAAATATTCCAGGTTCTTGTGGTCCGTCAGCACCACGAACGGCAACGCAGCCCCCTCCAGCCAGTGGCGCCACTCCTGCAGGGCGAGCTTGATGGCGAGAAGCTCCCTGTCCCTGACGTTGTAGTTACGCTCGGCCGGAGACAGATGCCATGAGAAGAAGGCGCAGGGTCGCTTGACCCCGTCGGTGGGTGATCGCTGGGACAACACCGCCCCCACTCCCGTATCAGACGCGTCGACTTCCACCAAACACTGCAGCGTGGGGTCAACCTGGGTCAGGACTCGGGAGGAGGAGAACTCCATCTTCAATGCCTGAAACGCTGCTGCGACCTCTTCGGTCCACCGGAAGGGGTTTTTGGGAGAAGTGAGACGGGTCAACGGGGCAACGATGGCACCGAAATTGGGCACAAAACGGCGGTAGAAGTTGGCAAACCCAATAAACTGTTGTACCTGCTTCCTAGAGGTCGGCGTGGGCCACTCAACCACCGCTTTGACCTTCGCGGGGTCGGGAAGGACTTGGTTGTGTGAGATTACAAATCCTAAGAAGGAGGTGGTCTTGACGCAAAACTCACACTTTTCGGCCTTGACGTACAGCCTGTTCTCCAGCAGTCGCTGTAAGACCCGCCTCACGTGGACCTGGTGTTCCTCCCGTGACCTGGAGAAGATGAGGATGTCATCCAGGTACACGAACACGAAGAGGCCAAGGAAATCACGCAGGACGTCGTTGATGAGGCGTTGAAACACAGCGGGGGCGTTGGTCAGCCCAAACAGCATCACCAGATACTCGAAGTGACCACTAGGTGTTCGAAAGGCCGTCTTCCACTCATCCCCCTCCCGGATCCGGACGAGGTGGTACGCGCTGCGGAGATCCAACTTGGTGAACCAGGTCGCCCCCTGGAGGGAGTGGAAGGCAGTGTCCATTAAAGGCAGGGTGTAACGGTCCTTCTCCGTGATGTCATTCAGGGCCTGAAAATCGATACAGGGGCGGAGTGACCCATCCTTCTTAGAGACGAAGAAGAACCCTGCGCTGAGCGGAGACGAGGAGGGGCGGATGATTCCCGCGTTGAGTGACTCCTTGACGTAGCTATCCATAGCCTCTCGCTCTGGCGCCGACAGGCTGTAGAGGCGTCCGGATGGCAAGGGCGCCCCCGGGCGGATGTTGATAGCGCAGTCATAGGGCCGGTGAGGAGGAAGAGACATCGCCCTGGACTTGTTAAACACGAGACCCAGGTCATGGAACTCCGAGGGCACCAGAGTGAGATCCGGAGGCGCGGCGTCCTTGGCCGGAGGGGGAGAGGATGGGGCGCAGGCTGCGGACTGTAGGCAGGTACCCATACAGAAGGAGCTCCAGGCAGCGATTCTTCCTGTCTGCCAATCCAGTACAGGGTTGTGCAGGCGCAACCAGGGGTAACCTAGGATGACAGGCGACACAGAGGAGGACAGGACGTATAGGGTGAGATCTTCCCGGTGGCTGCCTGAGATGATAACAGGGACCGGCTGGGTGCGATGAGTCACTTGTCCAAGGGGCGCATGGGAGAGGGTGACCAGGCTGAGAGGAGTGGCCAGAAGGTGGCAGGGGATGCCCAATTGGGTTGCCAGGCTCTTTGAAATAAAGCTCTGCTCTGCTCCTGAGTCCACCAGTGCGTGTGTGAGGTGCCCTGTGGCATTGTGACAAAATCGAATGGGCAGTGATAGAGTAGTGAGGGGATTTGACTGGTTAGAGTCCGCGAGGCCCCCTACAGTGACTCGCGGACCTCCCCGTTTGGCTTCTCCGGGCAATGCTCCACGGTATGTTGATTACCTCCGCAATACATGCAGAGGCCCAACTCCCGGCGGCGCTGTTTCTCCACTAGGGGGAGCCTTGACCGACCAACCACCATTGCCTCTGATTCCTCGGAAGACTCCGGAGGAGGTAACGCCAGGGGACGAGCTTGAGGTGTGCGGACGGAGCCTCCACGCGAGCGGCCGATTAACTTCCGCTCGGTGGATCGTTCACGCAGCCTGTTATCCAAGCTAATAGTTAAGGAGATTAGCTCCGAGAGCATCTCCGGAAGGTCTCGACCGGCCAGCTCATCCCTCAGACCCGAGCTGAGGCTGCGGAGGAAGATACCACAGAGTGACGCCTCACCCCAGCCAACCTCCTCCGCTGCGACCCGGAAGTCGGTAGCGTAATCCGCCGCTGACCGGCTTCCCTGTTGGAGGCCAAGGAGACGGTCAGTGAGGACGCTATCACGCCGGGAATGATCAAACACCTCGAGAAAGCTCTGCATGAACTGGCTGTAGGAGAGGTTCGCGTAACTGGGCTTCGCCATAACGGCGTAAGCCCAAGTTAACGCTCGCCCCTCCAGGAGATTACCAATATAGCCAATTCGGCTGTGGTCCGAGGGAAAATCCCCGGGAACGCGCAGGAACACCGACTCACACTGCATGATGAACCCCCGTGCTTCGCCGAGCTTCCTGCTGAAGCGGGCGGGGGTTGGGATAGATGTGAGTCGGGTTGGCGTTCCCGTGGCAGACTGGCCGGCCACCGGAGCGGCAGGAGCTACCCCTCCCTGACGAGCCGAGGGGAACGCCTGCTGGGGGTCCAAGCGGTCTAACCAGTGAGTCATGTTAACCAATTGATTCAATATCACCTGCTGTTGGTGGGCAATTAAATCTACCCAAGCCTCGAGGGTGGAAAGACGGCGTGCGAGCCCGCTGTCTGCTGAGCCGCTCTGGTGGAGCCGTACTGACATAATGTCCGGCTCAGGAAACACGCACGCAGGCTCAGGATAGATTTAACAGCTTTATTCAACAAGCAGGCGTATATGGATGGATGTGTGAGATATGTATATGTGATGAGGGTGAACGCCGATGCACAGGAAGCAGAGCGGTGCGCCGTACAGCCGGGCAGCCCTATGGAGAGAACAGAGGACAGGGGTAAAGGGCACCACACCTGGACAGGAATAATGAGCAGTGTGCTGCTTACTTGTGAATGACAGGTGGCTGGCGTTGGCAAGGGAGAAGCCCGGGAGACAGCATCCTGCAGAGCCTGTGACGACGGTGAGGGTTGGATGGCGATGACGGGGTATCCGCCGCCAGGGAATCCACCTGTGCACAGGGGAGAAGACTTGCAAAAGGTAAGGAAGGAATGCTTACGTAGAAGCGTAGTCTAGCTGTTGTTTGGAGACGATCCAGCTGCGAAGATATGCCGATGCGAACAGACGGCTCCAGACCGCTGCACAGGGCTGAGTGGGCTAAATAGCTCGCGGCTGATGAGGCGCAGGTGTGCGCGCAGCTGAGGCAGATGATGAGCGGCGAGTCGTGACATCATCATGCATTTTTTTTTCTATTCAGGAGTTTTCCCTCCCACTATGACAACTTGATACTGTTAAAGCAAAGTATTTGCAATGACCCATGAATTTACTTCCACTATCTTTTAATTAAACAAATGGAAGAGAAATGTGTCATGTCACATTGACAAATTTATCTCAAAATGTGGTTTTAAAGGGGTCACTGACTGCACTTTTTTTTTACATTTAAATAGCTCAGACGGCGTGGTGGTGGAGTGGTTAGCACTGCAGCAGCACAGCAACTCACCCTTGGCCGGGGGATCCGATCCCAGCCCCCGACCAACAGTGATCTGTGAGGAGTTCGCATGTTCCCCCGTGTCTGCGTGAGTTTACTCTGGGATTTCTCCGGTTTCCTCCCACATGCCAAAAACATGCAAGTTAGGTTAATTGGCATCAAAACTGGGGATTCTAAATTGTCCTTAGGTATGACTGTGTGAGACTGAATGGTTGTCTGTCTCTCTGTGTTGGCCCTGCGATGGACTGGCAATCTGTCCAGGGTGTACCCTGCCTCTTGCCCAAAGATGCTGGCATAGGCTCCAGCCCCCCTGCGACCCGAAAAGGATTTAGTGGAAGAAGATGAATGAATGAATGAATGAATGAATGCCTTAATGAAATATTTGTGACATATTTTGTTCACATTTTTTGAATGTTTCTAATTATTGAAGCAATTTTTTTTTAAAATTTTTCATGGCTTTCTTTAAACACTCTGATTTAAAGCCTGTCACTTTAAGAACCATCCTGCACTATCTCAATTCCGTCCTCCCTCTTACTTCAGTTAGCCATTATAGCCGACTACCTTCTAGCCTCCCAGCTTGGATGGGCAGCGTTCTGGTTCAATGATCCACAGTCGATGGTGTAGCTTGCGTCACTCTGGCTTATCTCCCAATAATTTTGCTGTGATTCCACAATAAAATCACTAGCACCATGCACTTGACAGCTCCCCTGATTGCGGCAACCTGGCCCATGACCTGAAGCAAAGTACCGAGCCAAGGGATCTCAAAGGGCAGTGTGGCTCTGTGGGACTCCACTCTGCTCTCATGACTAGCTGAAAGCTAGAGCAAATAGGCTGCCTGTGAGAGCAGCGGGTATCCATGGAGGATGATGGGGGACCCAGTAGCCTCCAGCCAGCAGCATCTGGTCCCGGGACATTTTGCGTGTAGTGAGCCAGAGGCTTTGTCAGGATTCCGCGGCAGATCGTCTGACCTGTACCAGCTTGTGGCTTGCACGGCTAGCTAAAGGCTAAAGGTAGCCTATTAGCCCATGAGCTATTAGCCAAGTCTACCTACGGGTACAAATAAGTAACAAAAAACAAAAAAACAAAAAAACAAAAAAATTAGCCCACAAGCTAACACTGTTACCAGGACACTCGCTGTAAGCACGGTATATATTGTTGTTTTCTTCAGATCTTAGTCACCCTAATAGTCATCCCTGTTATCACCTGGTTTGGCGGTGTGCCTCGTGTCACTGCAGCCCATCTCTCAGTGGTTTCATTGTGATTCCGCGGCGGCTTGCCCGTAACACCGGCCAGTAGCCCTGACCAGCCAGTAGCCCTGGTCCCAGGCCATGGCAGCAACTGGTGTACCCGTATGGGCGAGCCACCGTGGAATCACAACAAAACCACTTGGAGATGGGCCAGAGTTGGCTTTTTCTAAATGTGACGTATCCGATTTCCACAGAAAAGTCAAAAATGTTTCTGGCATTTCTGGGAGAGAAAAATGAGATAAAGGCTGTGCATTTTTTAACTGTTTTGAAAATTTTTGACTAATTACGTGACCAGTTGACACATTTGAGACAGTAAAAACCTACAAACACACAATTTTCCAGTCAATGACCCCTTTAAGAAAAGTCATCTTTTCATGGACATTCTTTCAGAAGACTACAGCTGTCTCCAGGCAGGCCAATATCATTTAACTTGCTTTCACGCATTATTTTATTAAGCTCATGTTTCAGATGCTTGTTATGATTTGAGCACAGGGAATTCCGCCGTGCTCAATCTCATGGTCTTTTTTCAGATTTGTATATCTGTTGTATCTTTGTGTTCTTAGTTCCGTCATTTTACCCGTGGTTGGTTCCTGCATGGGCGGCGCGGTGGCGGAGTGGTTAGCACTGCGGCAGCACAGCAACTCACCCTTGGCCAGGGGATCCTGGGTTCGATCCCAGCCACCGACCAACAGTGATCTGTGAGGAGTTTGCATGTTCTCCCCGTGTCTGCATGGGTTTACTCTGGGATTTCTCCGGTTTCCTCCCACATGCCAAAAACATGCAAGTTAGGTTAATTGGCATTAAAAACTGGGGATTCTAAATTGTCCTTAGGTATGACTGTGAGAGTGAATGGGTGTCTGTCTCTCTGCGCTGGCCCTGCGATGGACTGGCGATCTGTCCAGGGTGTACCCTGCCTCTCGCCCAAAGATGCTGGGATAGGCTCCAGCACCCCCATGACCCGAAAAGGACTAAGCGGAAGAAGATGAATGAATGAATGAATGGTTCCTGCATATTTTGTATTGTTTCTTATTCTTCTCACCCCCTTGTTTATGTCATCATATCATGTCATCGTATTTGGTATTTGTTGGCATTTAGTTCTTTATAAGAACTAACTTTATATTTTTGTACATAAGTCTATGCCATCTCAGGTTACATCAGGTTGCACACTGCTCATTTGCACACTGTACATAGGTTCATGCCATCTCAGGTTCACATCATCTCTGATATCAATATACCACTATCACTTTAGTCATCTGGTGACTTTCATTTTCTTTCCTGTACTGCCTAACTGTGTGTTGGTGTATGTGTCTTGGCATCCATCAGTACTAGGATTGAATTACTGTGTTAGTGTGTCATGACCTATTAGAATTGTTGTTTCTGTACCTTTAACTTGGCATTCGTTCGGAGAGCAAAGTAAGAATTTCATTGCTCAGGAAATGTAGCATTTCTTGAC
Source organism: Pholidichthys leucotaenia (assembly GCA_020510985.1). Taxonomy (NCBI): domain Eukaryota; kingdom Metazoa; phylum Chordata; class Actinopteri; order Cichliformes; family Pholidichthyidae; genus Pholidichthys; species Pholidichthys leucotaenia. The sequence continues at coordinate 137,831,785 of CM035840.1, read as the reverse complement.
TGTGCACATGATAATAAAGCCTTTGAATCTTGAATCTTGAATAATTGTACTGTTGTGTTCTCTTTCTCTCTCTCTTCGGGGTGACAGCTGTCAGTGGCACTTCCGGGTTTTTGCTCTGTTGTGGGCGGTGGCCCTTTCAGCTGTCAGTCCCATCTTTTCCCCTCTCACTTCACTCAGCTGACCCCAGTTGGTAATCATTGTCATCTCCTGCCCGCTCATTTGATCCACACTTGCAATCATTTGTGTTCATTGGTTTTGTGTCCTATTTAAAGTCCATTGTTTCTTTCGCTCATTGTTGGAGCCTCAACTCATCTGCACCAGAACCCCTTCCCCGTTCTGGTGCTTCCGCCTATGTTTCTCCTGCCTACTCATTGCCGACTCACTTTGTAAGTTGTTTTGTGCACTGTTTGGATTTTTATGTTTCCTCATTAAATATCATAAACTACAGTTCAGCGTCTGGGTCTCTCCTCTCTGCCCCAAGGGGCAATTCACGACAGAAGGCTCCAACCAGTAAGAGACCCAGCTGCTGTAGTTTGTGGTTTTGTTTTCACTCACCCTTGTCCGGAGCCATTACCATGTCTCCAGCACATTGGTCTTCAACAAATAAAGAAAGGTCGGCTGCTGGGTCCCCAAGCCTGGAGGAGGAATGGGCTGCCAAGTTCATACAGAGCTTTGTGGATGAAGCTCTTGCCTCCCATGGACCTAAGAAGACCTGGGGAAGTGTAAATCGAGAGGTGGGGATTATGGAGGCACATCCTGGCCCGGAGCCACTGCAGGTGCAGCTTTGCTCCAGGCCGGAGAAACTGCGGGTGCAGCTTTGCTCAAGTCCGGAGCCACCGCAGGTGCAGCTTTGCTCCAGCCTGGAGTCACTGTGGGCGCAGCTTTGCTCCAGGCCAGAGCAACCACGGGTGTTGCCTTGCTCCCACCCGGAGCCAACACGGGTGCTGCCATGTCCCAGTCCAGGACCACTGAGGGTGCTGCAGGGCAGCCCGGGGGTGTCAGTGTTCCCTCTCCTCTGCCTGACGCCATCGGGGTTCCCTCTCCTCTACCAGATGCCGTTGTGGTCCCCTCTCCTTTGCCAAGGCCGTTGTGGTTCCCTACTCCTCTGCCCGAGGCTGTCGTGGTCCCCTCTCCTCTGCCCGAGGCGGTCGCAGTTCCCTCTTCTCTGCCCGAGGCCATCGTGGTTCCTTCTCCTCTGCCTAAGGCCATCGTGGTTCCCCCCACTCCTCAATCTTCCTCATCGCTGGTTGTCCCTGTTGGGCAGCTGCCCCCTTGGACCACCTTTTCTGTTTAGGTGGTTAAAGAACTTTGGTAAACCACCTGACAGACTGTGCCGCTGGGTTGGGTGGCCCACATTCTCCGGTAGGCCACCTGACTCTTTCCATCACGCTTTCCATCCATCCATCCATCTTCTACCACTTTTCCGGAGGTCCAGGTCGCGGAGGCAGCAGTTCAAGCAGAGAAGCCCAGACTTCCCTCTCTCCAGCCACCTGCTCCAGCTCTTCAGAGAGGATACCAAGGCATTCCCAGACCAGCTGGGAGACATAGTCTCTCCAGCACATCCTGGGTCAGCCCTAGAGTATCCTCCCAGTGGGACGTGCCCAAAACACCTCAAGTGGGAGATGTCCAGGAGGAATCCTGGTCAGATACCCATACTAACTTAACTGGTTCCTTTCAATGTGGAGGAGCAGAGGTTCTACTCTGAGCCTCTCCCGGATGACTGAGCTCCTCACCCTATCTCTGAGGGTGAGTCCAGCAATCCTACGAAGAAAGCTCATTTCAGCCGCTTGTATCTGCTATCTCGTTCTTTCGGTCATAACCAAAAGCTCATGACCATAGGTGAGGGTAGGAACATAGATTGACTGGTAAATCGACAGCTTTGCCTTAGAGGTTAGCTCCCTCTTCACCATAACAGACCGGTACAAAGTCCGCATCACTTCAGATGCTTCTCCGATCCGTCTGTCAGTCTCTCGTTCCATTCTCCTCTCACTTGTGAATAAGACCCCAAGATACTTAAACTCCTCCAATTGGGGCAGGAGCTCGTCCCCAACCCGGAGAGGACAATCCACCTTTTTATGGCTGAGAATCATAGACTCGGACTTGGAGGTGTTGATTCTCATCCCAGCCGCTTCACACTCAGCGGCAAGCCATCCCAGTTAGACCTGTAGGTCATTGCTGGATGAAGCCAGCAGGTCAACATCATCTGCAAACAACAGAGATGAGATCCTGTGATCATCAAGCATGACACCATCCATTCCCTGGCTGCGCCTACAAATCCTGTCCATAAAAATTATGAACAGGATCGGTGACAAAGGGCAGCCCTGGCGGAGTCCAACTCTCACTGGGAATGAGTCCGACCGAGTATTGGCAATATGAACCAAACTCTCACAATGATGGTACAGAGACCGAATAGCTCCTACAACAAGCCCGATACCCCATACTCCCAAAGCACCCCCCACAAAAAACCACGAGGGACGAGGTTGAATGCCTTATCCAAGTCCACAAAACTCATGTTACCTGGTTGGGCAAACTCCCACGAACCCTCGAGGATTCTCGAGAGAGTAAAGAGCTGGTCCAATGTGCCACAGCCAGGATGAAAACCACATTGCTTCTCCTGAATCCAAGGTTCGACCAACGGCCGGACTCTCCTCTCCAGTACCTTGGCATAGACCTTCCCAGGGAGGCTGAGGAGTGTGATCCCTCTAAAGTTGGAGCACACCCTCCGGACCCCTTTTTTGAAGACAAGAACCACCACCCCGGTTTGCCATGCCAAAGGCACTGCTCCCAACCTCCACGCAATGTTGCAGAGGCGTGTCAACCATGACAGCCCTACAACATCCAGGGCCTTGAGGTACTCAGGGCAAATCTCATCCACCCTCAGGGCCCGGCCACCAAAAGAGATTTTTAACCACCTTGGTGACCTCAGGCTCTGTGATAGGCGAGTCATCCCCCTCGCCCACAAACCCTGCTTCCTCTGTGGAAGGCGTGTCAGTGGGGTTGAGGAGATCCTCCAAGTATTCCTTGCACCGCCCGACGATATCCCCAGTCAAATTCAGCAGTGCCCCATCCACACCATACACAGTGTGGACAGGGAGCTGCTTCCTCCTCCTGAGCTGGGGGGTTGCGTGCCCTAGTGATCCAAGGAGCTATGTTGTCTGGGGCAATTTGTCTGTGGTAGGGTCATCCTAGGCAAACTGGCCCTGGGTGAAGGGCCAAACAAAGAACAATCCAACAGACTCTCATGATGAACGCTAGGATAAGGATTCAGTGTACCCCGCCCGGTATGGGGTTACCGGGGCCCCACCCTGGAACCAGACCTGGACGAGGGGCTTGATGGCTAGCGTCTGGTGGCCGGGTTTCTGCACATGGGACCTGGCCGGGCTAAGCCCGAAGGAGTTACATGGGTCCGCCCTCCAGTGGGTTCACCACCTGCAGGAGGGACCATGGGGGTCCGGTGCTATGTGGATCAGATGGCGGTCAAAGGCGGAGACCTTGGTGGTCTGATCCCAAGCTTCCTAAACTGGCTTTTGGGACGTGAAATGTCACCTCTCTGGTGGGGAAAGAGCCTGAGCTGGTGCATGAGGTTGAGAGATAAAGGCTAGATATAATCGGCCTCATCTCAACACACAGCTTCGGTTCCAGAACCAGTATCCTGGAGAGGGGCTGGAGCTTAGCCTACTCTGGAGTTGTCCCGGGCGAGAGGCGATGAGCAGGGGTGGGTATTCATGTATCTCCCCCACCTTGCTGCCTCTATGTTGGAGTTTTCCCTGGTGGTTGTTTCCCTGCGGCTTCAGGTTGGGAAATGGGTCCTGACCATCATTTGTGCCTATGCACCAAATGATGGTTTAGAGTACCCACCCTTTTTGGGGTCTCTCGCTGGGGTGCTGGAGAGTTCTCCTGTTGGAGACTCTATTGTCCTACTGGGGGACTTCAATGCACATGTGGGCAATGACAGTGAAACCTGGAGGGGTGTGATTGTGAGGAACGGCCTGCCCAATCTGAACCTGAGTAGTGTTCAGTTATTGGACTTCTGTGCTAAGCACAGTTTGTCCATAATGAACACCATGTTCAAGCATAAGGGTGTCCATATGTGCACCTGGCACCAGGACACCCGAGTCGCAGGTCGATGATCGATTTTGTTATCATGTCATCAGACCTGCGACCGTATGTCTTCGACACTTGGGTAAAGAGAGGTGCAGAGCTGTTAACTGATCACCACCTGGTGGTGAGTTAGATCCAATGGCAGGGGAGGATGCCATTTAGACCTGGTAGACCCAAACGTATAGTGAGGGTGTGCTGGGAATGTCTGGCTGAGGCCCCTGTCTGAGAGGTCTTCAACTCCCACCTCCAGAAGAACTTCAACCACATTCTGAGGGAGTCTGGAGATATGGAGTCTGAATAGGCCATGTTCTCCACTTCCTTTGTTGAAGCGGCTACCCAGAACTGCGGCCACAAGGTTGTCAGGGCATCTCGTGGTGGCAATCCCCGAACCAAGTGGTGGACACCAGTGGTGAGGGGGGCCATTAAGCTGAAGAAGGAGTCCTATCGAGCTTGGTTGGTTTGTGGGACTCCCTAAGCAGCTGAGGTGTACTGGCAGGCCAAGCAGAGTGCAGCTCAAGTGGTTGCTGAAGCAAAAACTCGGGTATGGGAGGAGTTCGGTGAGGCCATGGAACAAGACTTCTGGTCGGCCTCGAAGAGAATCTGACAAACTTTCTGGCAGCTCAGGAGGGGGAAGCAGCTCCCTGTCCACACTGTGTAAAAAAAACCCCAAAAAACCCATGTAATATAAAATTTAATAATACAGGAAAACACTAAATGTGTTTGTTGACTACAAATAAATAGCTATAAAATTCACAGTTGGACCCACAGAGTCTCTGCAAAGAGCGGATGTCAGTGGGACAGTGAAAAGAGAGCACCCAAAAGCTCAAGGCAAGGCAAGGCTAGTTTATTTGTATAGCACATTTCATTCATTCATTCATTCATTCATTCATCATCTTCCGCTTAATCCTTTTTGGGTCTCAGGGGGGCTGGAGCCTATCCCAACATCTTTGGGCGAGAGACAGGGTACACCCTGGACAGTTCGCCAGTCCATCGCAGGGCCAACACAGAGAGACAGACAACCATTCACTCTCACATTCATACCTAAGGACAATTTAGAATCCCCAGTTTGATGCCAATTAACCTAACTTGCATGTTTTTGGCATGTGGGAGGAAACCGGAGAAATCCCAGAGTAAAGCCGTTAGATAAAATTTGGGGAAAAGGGAGACTGTTTTGTTTTGACAAAAGAAAAAAAAGCGGAAATGAAATGCTGTATTGGCAGCCACCAACATGTTCTCCCCGTGTTGCATGGGTTTACTCCGGGATTTCTCCGGTTTCCTCCCGCATACCAAAAACATGTAGGTTTAGGGCGCTTGCGCACGCAGCGACCGGCAGCCGGTGGCTTGTCACCAGACTGCAAACCAAATCTACCTACGGGTACAAATAAGTAACAAAAAAAAAAGTGCTTAGGAGGGCCTCAAAATGATTGACACAATCATAATAATCATTATGATTAATTTTTCAAATTTAAGAAAAACACTCTTGTAACATTTAATATTAGACAGTTGTATGTGATCTAAACTATGCATACTTATCTGAAATAACAATAATAATTTGGTTATTTTTTGTGTACTTTATTGATCCCCAGAGTGGAAATTCAGGGCATCCACCTGGATGGATGAAGCAGCCATGGTATGGTGCTATCCTTTCACCATTTAGACACACATTCACACCTAGGGCCACTTTAGAGTCTCCAATTAACCTAACCTGCATATTTTTTGGCCTGTGGGACGAAACCAGAGAAATCCCGGAGTAAACCCATGCAGACACGGGGAGAACATGCAAACTCCACACAGATCACTGTTGGTCAGAGGCTGGGATCGAACCCGGGATCCCCTTACCAAGGGTGAGTTGCTGTGCTGCCACAGTGCTAACCACTGCACCACCATTTTTGTTTTTGTTTTTTTTAAAATTTTGTGTACTTTATATAAAGGGGATCAAATATTGTGCCCCTCCACCCCTGCATCACATCTCTGGTGGTTTACACTTTGCACACCTGCTGAAAAAAACAGACCTCCGACTGTTGCATCTAAACTGCAGTAAAACTTTGAGACTGGCATTAAAACACAGCAGGAGTCAGGCAGACAAAAAGAAGAAAAAACTCTGTGACTGAGGCTCATCCAAGGGCGTAACTTTGTTTCAAACATTGCGGGGGTTGAGATCGCTGCCCGTATAAGGATTTAAAATAAAATCTTTTTATTATAGGACTGTCAGGTCATCAGTACAGGCAGTTGTCTCCAATGTCCTCTTTTTCGTTTTTAAAGGAAAAGGATTTTTTAAGCAAAAAATGACAGTATATGTATCCTAGTGTGGAGGAAGAGTGCAAAATCGTTAACTTTGCTAAAAGGACAAGGCTAATTTACCCCTTTATTTTGACATTCCCATATTAGTAACAGTTGTAAAAATTCATTCATTCATTCATTCATCTTCTTCCCCTTAATCCTTTTTGGGTCGCGGGGGGGCTGGAGCCTATCCCAGCATCTTTGGGCGGGAGGCAGGGTCCACCCTGGACAGATCGTCAGTCCATCGCAGGGCCAACACAGAGAGACAGACAACCATTCACTTTCACATTCATACCTAAGGACAATTTAGAATCCCAAGTTTGATGCCAATTAACCTAACTTGCATGTTTTTGGCATATGGGAGGAAACCGGAGAAATCCCAGAGTAAACCCATGCAGACACAGGGAGAACATGCAAACTCCACACAGATCCCTAATTTACCAAATCTATATTCAGCCTTGTAATAGTCTATGCCACTATGAAGCAGCAGGCCTACTTAATACCTATTATGTGTTAAGTATTTCAGCACTGGCAGAAATCAAATTTTGATTATTGTTATCTGGTCATGTGTGCCTCCTGTGCCTCCTCTCTCTCTCTCTAGTAATCAGTGCTGTCTCTCTGTCCCTCTGGACACCTGTGCTGATTCTCTGGTTACCTTTACCTCCTCTATCCTCTCCTTTTTGGTTCACCCTGCTGCTGCCACATTCTTGCTCCTGATATGAAAAAGCTCAGTTAATGTTCAAATGGTTTAAAAGAGGTACTTCATGGACAGTTTTGGAGGACGTAATTCATGCTAGATTTTTCATTGCCAAAAACTTGGAAAGTTAAAGTAAAATATTCTTCGCCCCTTCTTAACAGTGCAGTACCCATCTTAACAGTGCAATCAGTATTAACTGAGGTTAATCTAGCCACTGAATGAGGCTTAATCACCATTATTCTTAACTCATTTTAGTTTGTTATTAATCAGTTGTGGTGATTAACACATTTATTCTGACAGGACTAATATTTTTTCATTAATTTATGATGTCACCACTTGTCACCATGTGGCTATTTCTTACCAAGGAGATGAACTAAGGACACTACTGTGATTTAGTCAGCTAGACTAAGACAAAAGTAACAGTTATCCTACCTGCAGAGGCATTATGAACACAAGATTTACTCATAGTAAATCTGTGAGTAGATTTGTGACTAAATCATCCTGGTATTAAAAGCTTACTCTGGATTCATTATTTAGACATTAATTTTTTACAATGACAGTCAGTTTTCAAATTTAGGATTCAGGTATCCCCCCCCCCCCCAACCCCAAAGGCAAAAACAAATTTACCTTTGCCAAATTTACAAGAAAAAAACATGCAAATTTAGGAGAAAATAGTATAAATTCACAAGAAGAAACAAGCAACTTGATGATAGTCTAAAAAATAAAATCAGAAATGTAAATGATTTTGCAAATATGTAAGGAAAAAGGCTTATTTTTCATGACAAAAAAAATGCAAATTTGAGAAAAATGCTACATTTTTATGAGAAACTGTGAATTTAGGGGGAAACAACATGGGGGGAAATACTACATTTTTAATACAAAAAGTAGACAAATTTACAAGAAAAAATGTCTCTGATTTACAAGGAAAGGTGTAAAACTATGGCAAAAAAGTTGCACACACGAAAACACTGAAGTTTACAAAGGGAGAAAAAAGATTGGACAGAATATTTGGAGCCCCAGAAGTTGAAAGTGAGGACAGCTCTAACTGTAAATGGGTTTATAATATGCTTTTAGCTGATATATAATGTATATACATACACACACCCACACACACACACACACACACACACACACACACACACACACGTATATTCAGTACTGAAGTGACTGTATAGGAAAAGCAACAGGCTGGAGGAGATGACAAATGTTGCAAGAAAAAAATGCTGGAAGAAGCATTGCAACTTTTTATTTATCAATTTATTTATAATTTTAGTGCTGCCTTTATTGCAAATGGACCCTTAAACACCAACAAACTCAAAAGGTACGGTGTTAAGGTGGTGAATCTTGTTATACTAGCAGCTAAATCACTATACAGTGATGATAATAAGCCATCAATATCTCAGTGTCTGATCATTGCCTAATTTGTGTAATGCTGTCATACTGATAGAATGAACAGCTCACGTGCAGGGTGTTACGCCAGAGAAAACACTCACGACACAGAGAAGCAACGTTTAAAAAGTTTATTAATTTCAAAAAGAGGAGCACAAATGCCACTTGCCAGAGGAAGACTCAGCCTGTGGGGAGAGACGACAGCAATCAATAAGAGAAGGGAGGTTGGGAAGTGGGAGGACAAATTTGCCACTTACGTGAACCGAGCAGAGAACCTGACAGAGAACCCAGTAGGAACAGACGAACCAGCGGGATGAAGCTGGCAGGGAGTAGGAAGGGATTGGAGCTGGGTGGTGTCTGACCAGGTGGTGATAGAAAGCTGGGGCGGGGTGAGGATGATGGGGCAGGTGAGCGCATAACAATCCCTGGAGATGCACCGCACAGATGGCAGCAACCTCAAAAGAGGAGAAAAGAAAGGAACGTGAGTAGATTTCCACAGGGAATAATTCAAACTTATTTGCTGTAGGCATAGGCAGTATACCCAACGAGCCAGCGCTGAAGCTTCCACTTGATGGTCCTTATAAGCGCTGGTGTGGAAGAGGCGGCAGGTACGTCCATTCACACAAGTGTGATGATTGCCTGCGGAGCCGGGGAATCTTTAGCAGGAAGGAGGGCGCGCGTGCTCACCTGAATATGACAAATGCTGTCTCGTGATTAAATAAAATGGGAAAACAAAACTAGAAATGTGGCTTTAAGCTGAATAATTAAATTCCAAATTAATCAGTGATGCTGTTTTGCAGTGCCTTTGAACTCATTTTAACACATTATGCATATGGATAAATTTAGAGTGCTGCATTTTCTTTAATGAGATGGTATTTTAAAAAGTTTAGGTCGATGAAATGCATCTGTTCTTTGATTCATCTATTTGGTGTGTATCTTACATATTAATTTAAATACTCTTTTGTGCAGTTGTGGTATTTTAACAGAGGATAGAAGATCTGAAAATGATCTGCAGGGAAAATAATCAATTTATTTTAACATGGATATTTAAGAATAGCCTTCAGAGTGACTTAGTCTATAATCGAAAGTAGTAAAACTTGCTTTCTAATTGAATTTTATAATGATCAAAATCATGACATTTTAAAAATACAGAACAGTTTAAGGTTAACTTGAATTTTCTGGGGATGATAAGCAACATTTAAAGGCATTTATACAGTATTTAAGGACCAGTGGTACAGAGGTTTCATTTGTACTTTATAAATGTTCAGAGCTGCTAACATTTTGAGGAGTGCTCAAACATATGTAAATTTCACTCTAACAGCTGACGAACAAATCCATTCTGATCACATTTCATGAATGATTAATACAATGTAAAGCTCAAATTTGCATGAGAAGAGCTAATCGTTTCTCAGATCAGCTAAATCCTACCAGGCAGCACATGGTGTACTCCTACAGCTTTAACTCATATTAGCAAACTAGCAACCAGCTAACTTCAGACAACAATTCACCAGCTAAGACAACAATATATTTACCTCCTTTTGGACAGAGGGGTTTGTCGTTTTATTTGACAGCTAACAATTTAAAATGGTTTGTTGCCCTTATGGAGATCTTTTCATTCTGTCTCACTTGTGAGCTAAACGCATTCTAGACTAGACAAGCATCCTCACCTGCCGCTCCTACATATGACTCCGAGTAGTATTGACCAGAGAAGGCACATGAACTGGTTGGGCAATACCAAGTCTGCAGAGAAGGGGGGGGGGGGGTACATTGTTTGATTATTAGAAATGCTACTTTTCGTTGCTTGCAAATGAAAAAACAACAACTTCTTCATACTCACTTGTAGATATTTTTTTTATTAATTATAATTATATGATTATTGGGGGGTTATACTGTATTAGACAGATTTAATTTTTTGGGGGGGGGGCTGGAACCCCCCCATTCCCCCATAAATTACGCCTATGGGCTCATCCATGGCTTTAGGTACGTAGAAAAATTAATAAATTATTTGAAATTTAGCTTAAACTTTGTATGTGTAACATGTAGAGGCAGGTTGATAATTAGCTAGTTAACAGATAATTACTGACTGATTATCTTTAAGTTGTAAAATAACTTTTTTATGATTTACTTAGATGCACTAGTGTCATGTTTATTTTATTACAGATTGTACTCAATTTTAGCCTGTTCTAACTAATGCCTTTGCAAAGTTTGTTTTCTGTAGCACTGGTAATGGGAATATGGTGTTTTGACTTATTTACTGAAAGTTGCACTTCCACATATTTGGGGTGGGGCTGTTTATTTATTTGTGCCTGTCGTATATGATGTTGATGTGATATACAGTAGATAGATATAGATCTGTCTGTCATGCGGTGACCCTCGCGGATCACCATAAGACGCCAAGAGTCCACCGGTGAGTTTTGCAATGATGGTAATTTATTAAAACGACAAGACAAGACAAGACTATGAGCCGCTCAGGGCAAAAACACACATGAAGCAATACAAGGGCTCGTAGGGCTAATCCCAGCCACTACGAGCTAAGCTATGACATGACATGAAGCACGAACCTGACATGAAGGTCTGACGACGCTTTGACGAGCATAGTTTGACGACGTTTAGACGATACTCCTGCGATTTAACTGCCGCTAGTGCCCGCCTTATAAAGGCGAACACTAACGAGCAGTAATGACAAACAGCAGACCAACTTTGACAGGTGGAAGCCCCACCGAGCGCCTTCACAATAAGAGCCCGGTGAGGCCAGAATACAACCCTCAGCTGTCAAGGCCGGCAGCGAGCTGTGCTTAGTCCGAGCGCGGACAGAACCCAGCGCTCGGGTCGTAACATTGTCTCTCAAAAAAATACTTTAATATATTGATGTTGCGAAAAAGAAAGACAATAAAGCCACAAAACTCTGACAACATGAAATAGAAGAAATAAGGGATTTGATTTGATTTTGTGTATTTTATTGATCCCCAGAGGGGATATTCAGGGCACCACCTGGATGGATGAAGCAGCCACAGTATGGCGCTAGCCCTTCACCATTCACATACACATTCACACCTAGGGCCACTTTAGAGTCTCCAATTAACCTAACTTGCATGTTTTTGGCCTGTGGGAGGAAACCGGAGAAATCCCGGAGTAAACCCACGCAGACATGCAAACATGCAAACTCTGCACAGATCACTGTTGGTCAGAGGCTGGGATCGAATCCGGGATCCCATGGCCAAGGGTGAGTTACTGTGCTGCCACAGTGCTAACCACTGTGCCACCGCACCGCCCCAATGTCAGTAGTGTCAGCAATTATTGTATATCCAGTCATACTGGTACATATAGATACTGAAAAATAAAGATGTGTTACACCCAGGAGGGGCGAAGGGGAGGAAGGATGATTGAGCCAAGCTGTTAGACTTTGCAGCGACCGTTTATTCACTTCTCAGCACACACGGCACGGCACACACTACACAGCACATCACTAGACACCATCTTTTTCATAACACTCTCAAACATTCTCTGGAACACACACTAGAACACACACACTACTCTTCTTCTACTGTGCTCTAACACTGAGCAGCATCTTGTCATTACTGAGCGCCACCTGTGGCGCAGCAACGCTACTGCTTTCACTGACAGTTCATATCTAAACAGTGCATGTTCAGTCCTTTATAATATTCCCCATAAATGCTCCCATTTACTATTAATCATTAAATTATATTCTCTTAGGTACATTTATTAAGAATATTTATATTTGCCATTAGCATCTAATCCACACTGTTTTCTGAGGGTTTACTAAAGATTGTCCAAAATTGACGTTTTCCTACGATGTGACAGACCAGGTATTCATAAATAATGCGTCCAGCAGACTTGGAAATTCTTCAGATTTTTGTCAGTACATGGCAAAATTAAGATCCTTGCTGGAGCAGCTGCAGCCTGTGGTACTGGTACTCTGCATGTGTAGACACTGTGTTTTAATTGCCCTTAGCTTGGGTGTTTTGTGTTGCCGTTGTGCAGTTGATTTTTTTTTTTAAACAATGGGGGTGTTTGTTGTGTGTGTGTGTGTGTGGGGGGGGGGTTATAAATTTAGTTTACTGGTGTAAACAGGGACTGCGGAAGGTTTTGAGATTTGATCAGGCCCAATGATGACCCCCATGCCTTTGGGGTAGTTTTCAATCACTTCCCCTTGTAACCTGATTTCAAATGCCAAGGGGTAGGGCAGCAAAAGCAGCCTAAGTGAAAATTTGATTCTCAAAAGCATTGCCAAAAAGTAGGTCGGACTTGAGTCCTGCTGGCCCTACCGGTTCTGCGGTCCATGGGTGTAAATGTCATTTCAGGACAAATTTCCTAGAATAAAGGTGCAAAAATATGATAAAGGATGCTAATTTACAATTTTAAAAAAGTCACAAATTTACAATAAGCAAGTCCCAAATGTATGAAAAAAGTGACCTTTTCTTGAGAAAAAACACAACTTCCAAATGCCGAAAAAAAAAAAAATTCCAAGAAGAAAGTAATAGATTTACAGCAATAAAGTCACACATATACAAGAAAAAAATATGTTAATTTTCTACATTTTTTTTACTTTTGTCTCTCATAAATGTCCAATTTTCTCACCAATTAGTGAGGTTTTTCAACCTCTTCATCTTCTTTCAGCAGCTCCCTTTAGGGGTTGCCACAGCAGATCATCTGCCTCCATCTCACCCTAACCCTTGCATCTTCCTATGTAACACCAACCCTCTCCATGTCCTCCTTCACTACATCCATGAATCCTCTCTGTGGTCTTCCTCTTTTCCTCCTGCCTGGCAGCTCCATCTTCAACATCCTTTGTCCAATATATATATATTAAAAGATTCAATTTGTCAATACAACTATACGTACAGGACATACAGGAGAATTGAAATGTGGTTTCTCTCTCTTCAGTGGTGTGTGCAATATAAAAAAGGGATAAGGCTGGAAAAATAACAACGGCAGTCTATGTACAGTAATGATACCCAAAGTGCAAATAGCGACAAGAGATAAAACCCAGACATCCCATACTGCATATGAAGATAAATGATAAAACCCAGCATAGATAGATAGATAGATAGATCGATGTACTTTATTGACCCCAAATTGGGAAATTACAGTGTAACAGCAGCATGACAGTAGACGACTAAAGTGACAGAAACACACACAGCATGAAAGAAAAAGGAATTACCTATGGAAAGTAAAACTACCTAGGTAACTTTACATACATTGCAGATGAATTACACTGAAAAGCAATTCAAAAGTCAAGTGCAACTAGATGGTAAACTATCAATAATACACTTCAACAGCAGAAGTCTTAAAAATTTTCCACAGATTCAGGACTATTTAAAACAGCTAGACAGAAAATTTACAGCTATCGCAGTCTCTGAAACTTGGCTTAATGAAGAGCAGGCTCCCCTGATGGCAATAGAGGGATATCAGATGTTTCATATTAACAGATCTCAGAAAAAGGGTGGTGGTGTTGCACTGTATATTGATGACCTGTATAAGTGTAAGCTTGTAAATGGAATGTCCTTTGCACTACCAGGGATTTTGGAATGTGTTACTGTTGAGATTGATCAGAATAAAACAAAAAATCTAATTATGAGTTGTATATATACTGTAGAACACCAGGAACTTGCATTGAGACATTCAGAGATAAGTTAGTCGAGCTGTACAATAATATTACTAGTAAGAAAATGGTTGTAATTTGTGGAGATTTCAATATTGATTTACTAAATCCATGTCAACAAAATGTAATTACAGAGTTCATGAATTCTATGTACAGCATGAGTTTATATCCCACAATAACACATCCCAGTAAAATCACAGTCCACACTGCTACACTTATTGACAACCTGTTTGTTAATATTATTGATAAGAAAATAGAAAGTGGATTATTGATAAATGATATAAGTGACCATTTGCCAATCTTTGCACTTATCCATGGCCACACGGGGGCCAATACAGAAAATTTTTTAAAATTGTTCGGATACAAATCACAAAATGCAATCAGTTCTTTTAAAGAAGACTTGCTGAAGCAAGACTGGACAAAAGTCTATGTATCAGATGTAAATGAAGCCTATGACACATGTATAAACATTGTAACCACTCTTTATGAAAAAAATTGTCCATTAGTAAAGAAAAAGCTTAAACATAAATTTGTCGATAAGCCATGGTTAACCAAAGGATAACAAAAGGCGTGTAAAAAGAAAAATTCATTATATAAAGCTTTTCTAAAGAAAAGGACAAAAGAAGCAGAGCAGCTGTATAAAACATACAAAAATAAGTTAACATATATAATGAGATGTAGTAAAAGAGACTATTACAGTAAAGAATTGGAGAAAAACAGAGACAATATTAAAAATACATGGACAATACTTAACAATATTCTTGGAAATAAAAACATAAATACAAGCTACCCAACCAATTTTTCAAAAAAATAATAAAACGACTCAGAGTGTGAATGCAGTTTCACCTGCAGATGAATTTAATAACTTTTTTGTTAACATTGGTCCTAATTTGGATGGTGCGGTGGCGCAGTGGTTAGCACTGCACCAGCACAGCAACTCACCCTTGGCCATGGGATGCCTGGTTCAATCCCAGCCCCTGACCAACAGTGTTCTGTGTGGAGTTTGCATGCTCTCCCCGTATCTGCGTGGGTTTACTCCGGGATTTCTCCGGTTTCCTCCCACAGGCCAAAAACATGCAGGTTAGGTTAATTGGAGACTCTAAAGTGGCCCTAGGTGTGAATGTGTGTGTGAATGGTTAAGGGATAGCGCTGTACTGTGGCTGCTTCATCCATCCAGGTGGATGCCCTTAATTTCCCCTCTGGGGATCAATAAAGTATACAAAATTAAAAAAAAATCAAATCAAATTTGGCTCGAGAAATACCCATTACGGCACCTACGGGTGATACAATAAGCAAAAACACTGCTATAAAAGACTCCATTTTCATAAAGAACACAGACGAGAGAGAGGTCATTGAAATTGTAAAATCATTTAAAAGTAAAACATCTACGGACTGTGATGGTATTGACATGCTCTTAGTCAAAACTATTATTGAATGCTTAGTGAAACCACTGACATATATCTGTAACCTGTCTCTCCAAACAGGTATATTGCCCAATGCAATGAAAATAGCTAAAGTAATTCCGATATACAAGACGGGTGACAGAGGGGAACTTTCAAACTATAGACCAATTTCACTATTGCCACAATTTTCCAAGATACTTGAAAAAATATTCTGTGAGAGAACTGACAACTTCATAATGAAGAATAATTTATTGTGTGAGCAGCAATATGGGTTCAGACACAAGAGGGCAACTGCATTTGCTCTAATGGAATTTATAGAAAAAATATCAACTGCCGTTGAAAATAAAGAGTATTCAGTTGGGGTATTCCTGGATCTTAAAAAAGCATTTGATTCAGTGGATCATAAATTATTATTAAAGAAACTACAAAATTGTGGTATTAGGGGGCTAGCACTGTCCTGGTTATGTAGTTACTTAAAGAATAGATATCAGTATGTATGTGTTGGTAACAAAAACTCACAGTTACTAAAGGTTACTTGTGGAGTCCCTAAGGACTGAGGCTCTAATCAGAAATATGCTGTTCGCAGACGACGCTGCAGTCGTGACCCACACACAGCAGGAGCTTCAGACCCTGATGGACCGCTTCTCCCAGGCATGCAAGGACTTCGGGCTTACCATCAGCCTGAAGAAGACTAACGTCTTGGCGCAAGGCACGAAAGCACCACCAACCATCACCATCGACGACTACGAGCTGGAGGTCATGAATCAGTTCACGTACCTGGGGTCCACGATCAGCAGCAACCTCTCCCTTGATACAGAGATCAACAAGAGGATTGGAAAATCAGCCTCCACACTCGCTCGCCTCACCGCACGAGTGTGGGAGAATCCCAAACTCTCTGTCAAGACGAAGATGGCAGTGTACAACGCCTGCATCATCAGCACACTGCTCTATGGGAGTGAGACGTGGACAACATACGCCCGGCAGGAAAAGAGACTGAATTCCTTCCACTTGCGCTGCATTCGCCACATCCTGGACATATCCTGGCAGGATAAAGTGCCCAACACAGAAGTCCTGTCCCACGCCGGCCTTCCCTCCATGTTTACTCTACTCAGGCAGCGCAGGCTCCGCTGGCTAGGCCATGTTCATCGTATGGAGGATGGCAGAATCCCCAAAGACGTCCTCTACGGAGAACTGGCGACTGGCAGGAGAGACGCTGGCCCCCCACAGCTGGGCTTCAGAGACGTCTGCAAGAGAGATATGAAGGCCCTGGAGATCAACACAGAGCACTGGGAGGACCTCACAACGGACCACTCCAAATGGAGAGGCACCCTGACCAGACAGCTCAAGGCGGGTGAAGAGAGACTGACTGCTGCAGCAGATGAAAAAAGGACCCGCAGGAAGAACCGCCACAGACCCAGCAGCACGGAGACCATCCACAAGTGCGACCTGTGTGACAGGGACTGCCATTCGCGCATCGGCCTGCTCAGCCACAGGCGGTGCTGTTCCAGCAGAGTAGACATCTAGGATTCTCTTCCATGGTCATCATAGACCGACGGAGGCCGATGATGACGAAGGAGTCCCACAGGGTTCAGTTCTGGGGCCACTGTTATTCAATATGTATATAAATGATATATGTAAAGTTTTGGAAAAAATGGATTTAATATTGTTTGCCGATGACACTAATCTATTATGCAGTGGAAGCAATTTGGAACAACTTTTGGATACACTCGGAAAGGAATTAGGAAAGCTTAAACTGTGGTTTGATTCAAACAAATTAACGCTCAATTTAAGTGAGACAAAATTTATAGTTTTTAACAACCATCACAACAACTTAGTATCTAAACTCAGTGTAAATGGTGTAGAGATTGAAATGGTATCCGAAACTAAATTTCTTGGAGTAATAATTGATAATAAACTGTGTTGGAAGTCACATATTAATTATATTAAAGGTAAAATATCTAAATCAATTGCAATACTACACAGAGTGAAATATTTGCTGAATCAACCCACACTATATACTTTGTATCATTCATTAATACTCCCATACATGACATATTGTACTGAAGTATGGGGAAATACATATAAAACAAACACATATCCAGTCTTTATGCTTCAGAAGAGAGCTATTAGAATAATAAACAAAGCTGCTTACAGGGAACCAACAAACCCACTTTTTCTTAAATTAAAAGATCTCAAGTTGAAAGATCTGGTTGACTTTAAAACTGCAGTGACAATGTTTAAAGTGAAGAATCTATCACTGCCCGCAAATATCCAA
The DNA here is from genome assembly GCA_020510985.1 of Pholidichthys leucotaenia. NCBI lineage: Eukaryota > Metazoa > Chordata > Actinopteri > Cichliformes > Pholidichthyidae > Pholidichthys > Pholidichthys leucotaenia. Next base: position 137,814,017 of record CM035840.1, on the reverse strand, counting down.
AAGTTATTCCAAATAAGGGAGAAACAATATCATTTCAGAGGAACATGTATATTTCAAAAACCTTCAGTGAGAACTACCACCAAGCAACACTGTGTTTCAGTGCAAGGAGTCAGATTATGGAATGATTTTGGACCTCAATTAAAATCATGTACAACGCTTGGACAATTTAAACAAAAACTAAAGGAAGAAATACTCCAAGCATATATACAAGATGACATGTAAAATCACATAAGGATTGTTATATCCAGTCTGTGTTGTGTTGTTGCTTAGGTTTTTTTTGTCACATTTTGTCTTAGCTTTGTTCCGAATTGTAATCGCTCTTGTTTTGTTTTTCTTTTGAATTCTTGGATGGAATATGGGTGGGCAACATAAGCTGCGGCTTCAGCCATCACCCATTTCAGATAACTTATGTTGAACTGTATCACCCATTTCAGATAACTTATGTTGAACATGTGAGGCGGCATGAAAAAATAAGCAGCAGTGCTGTGGTTTTAAGCAGGTTTTATTAAATCATACCACCTTCACGGGATCCCCTCTCCGGTGCATAGTGGAGCAGCCCGGAGCGGGATCCCTAGGCTCTCAGAGAAGGAGAGGCGGACACGTGTGTGTCTACCAGTTGCAGGATCAGAGTGAGAGAAGAAGAGCGAGATTGCGTTACAGAGTTGCACCTTAAATACTTGATCATAACAATACATCAAAAAGACATACCCCACAGTCTAGAATGATCAAAGGGACAACAGAACAGGCAGGAGGTATTTGCATTTGTAAGCCATACATCACAATGGGCAGATTAGCTAGACCTCACTCTAAGTGCAAGACAAAGAGGCTAACAAGCACATCTACATATTGATCTGAGTCTCTAGGTCACAGTAAGGACAGGACGCATGAGTACAAAGGATGAAAGGCATCGATTAACATCACATAGGTGAGGCAGAAGAAACTCGTCTACCTGTAGACATTAATACACCAAAGCACATCTAAGATGCTCAGAAAAAGCACAGTAAGGACAAGCCATATGCACACTATACCGAATGGCGCATTACATCACAACACATGCATGTTTGCATCACAAATACATGAATGGCACATTGCTTCTCAGTAATGCAGCAGAAAAACAGAGAAAAGAGGGCTGAGTGTCCTTAGTCTGTTGTGGGGTTAAAACGAACCGCCACACACGCTCCCCCCCAGAGGACGCGGCAGGGGGTCGCGACCTCGATAATCCATCTGTGTGAGCGAGCTGTGGGAGAAAGGTCTATGCCAAGGTACTGGAGAGGAGAGTCCGGCCGTTGGTCGAACCTCGGATTCAGGAGGAGCAATGTGGTTTTCGTCCTGGCCGTGGCACATCGGACCAGCTCTTTACCCTCTCGAGAATTCTTGAGGGTTCGTGGGAGTTTGCCCAACCAGTTTACATGTGTTTTGTGGACTTGGAGAAGGCATTTGACCGCGTCCCTCGTGGATTTTTGTGGGGGGTGCTTCAGGAGTATGGGGTATCGGGCTTGTTGTTACGAGCTATTCGGTCTCTGTACGACCGTTGTGAGAGTTTAGTTCGTATCGCCAATACTCGGTCGGAGTCATTCCCAGTGAGAGTTGGACTCCGCCAGGGCTGCCCTTTGTCACCGGTCCTGTTCATAATTTTTATGGACAGGATTTCTAGGCGCAGCCAGGGAATGGAGGGTGTCATGCTTGGTGACCACAGGATCTCATCTCTGTTGTTTGCAGATGATGTTGTCCTGTTGGCTTCATCCAGCAATGACCTACAGCTCTTGCTGGGACGGTTTGCCACTGAGTGTGAAGCGGCTGGGATGAGAATCAGCACCTCCAAGTCCGAGTCCATGGTCCTCAGCTGGAAAAAGGTGGATTGTCCTCTCCGGGTTGGGGACAGGCTCCTGCCCCAAGTGGAGGAGTTTAAGTATCTTGGGGTCTTGTTCACGAGTGAGGGGAAAATGGAGCGAGAGATCAACAGACGGATTGGAGCAGCATCTGCAGTGATGCGGACGTTGTACCGGTCTGTTGTGGTGAAGAGGGAGCTTAGTTTTAAGGCAAAGCTGTCAATTTACCAGTCAATCTACGTTCCTACTCTCACCTATGGTCACGAGCTTTGGGTAATGACCGAAAGAACGAGATCGCGGATACAAGCGGCTGAAATGAGCTTTCTCCGTAGGATTGCTGGACTCACCCTCAGAGATAGGGTGAGGAGCTCAGTCATCCGGGAGAGGCTCAGAGTAGAACCGCTGCTCCTCCACATTGAAAGGAGTCAGTTGAGGTGGTATGGGCATCTGATTAGGATGCCTCCTGGACGCCTCCCACTTGAGGTGTTTCAGGCACGTCCCACTGGGAGGAGACCCCGGGGCAGACCCAGGACTCGGTGGAGAGACTATGTCTCCCAGCTAGTCTGGGAACGCCTTGGTATCCCCTCTGAAGAGCTGGAGCAGGTGGCTGGGGAGAGAGAAGTCTGGGCTTCTCTGCTTGAACTGCTGCCTCCGCGACCCGGACCTCCGGAAAAGCGGTAGAAGATGGATGGATGGATGGATGGATGGAACTAAAGGAAGAAATACTCCAAGCATATATACAAGATGACATGTAAAATCACATAAGGATTGTTATATCCAGTCTGTGTTGTGTTGTTGCTTAGGTTTTTTTTGTCACATTTTGTCTTAGCTTTGTTCCGAATTGTAATCGCTCTTGTTTTGTTTTTCTTTTGAATTCTTGGATGGAATATGGGTGGGCAACATAAGCTGCGGCTTCAGCCATCACCCATTTCAGATAACTTATGTTGAACTGTATATGATCAGAGGAGTTATTGTTTAATTTGACCTTGTTGGATTTTTTTTTCTTTTTCCCCTTTGTTATATTATTCTGTTTCTTTTTAATCTTTACTCTTAATCAATTCGAAATAAAGATTCATTCATTCATGAATAGATGATGACCCACATAGATACATGAATCGTACTCGATGTACAATGCAGGACTATCAGGCAAAGGGTGCAATGTGAAGTACCAATTAGACTGCAAGGTGCATTATGGCAGCATAGTTGGCATATATCCACTAACCCTCCTCTACACATGTCCAAACCATCTCAGCCTTGCCTCTCTTACTTTGTCTCCAAACCGCTCAACCTGAGCTGTCCCTCTGATATACTCATTTCTGATTCTTGTCCCTCCTAGTCACTCCCAATGAGAATCTTAGAATCTTCAACTCTGCCACATCCAGTTCCACTTCCTGTCTTTTTGTCAGCGCCACCATCTCCAAACCATGCATCATAGCAGGTCTCATTATTGTCTTGTAAATCTTCCCTTTCACTCTTGCTGCTACCCTTCTGTCACAAATCACCTGACACTCGTTACCCCCCACTCCACCCTGCCTGCATGCTTTTCTTCACCTCTCTTCTGCATTTTCCATTGCTTTGGATGGTTGACCCCAGGTATTTAAACTCATCTACTTTCACTACCGCTACTACTTCCATCTTCACCATTACACCTGGCTCCCTCTCATTCACACTCATGTGTTCTGTCTTGCCTCTACTGGCTTTCATTCCTCTTCTCTCCAGAGCATACCGCCACCTCTCCAGGTTCTCTTCTACCTGCTCCCTACTCTCACTACAGATCACAATGTCATCTGCAAACATCATGGTCCATGGAGACTCCCGGCTGACCTCATCTGTCAGCCTGTTCATCACCATGGCAAACAAGAAGGGGATCAGAGCCGATCCCTGATGTAACCCCACCCCCACCTTGAACCCATCTGTCACTCCTACAGCACACCTCACCACTGTCTCGCTGTCCTCATACATGTCCTGCACCACCCTCACATACTTCTCTGCCACTCCTGACTTTCTCATACAGTACCACACTTCCTCTCTTGGCACCCTATCATATGATTTCTCTTGATCCACAAAGACACAGTGCAACTCCTTCTGACCTTCTCTATACTTCTCCATCAGCACTCTTAGAGTAAACACTGCATCTGTAGTACTCTTTCTTGACATAAAACCATACTGCTGTTCACTGATTGTCACCTCTCCTCTTAACCTGGCTTCAGCAACTCTTTCCCATATCTTCATAGTGTGGCTGATCAACTTTATGCCTCTGTAGTTACTACAGCTCTGAGCATCACCCTTGTTCTTGAAAATTGGTACCAAGACACTTCTCCACTCCTCAGGTGTCCTCTCACTCCAAGACTGTGTTAAATAATCTGGTTAAAAAGTCCAGTGCCATCTCTCCTAAACATCTCCATACCTCCACAGGTATGTCATCTGGACCAAGTGCCTTTCCATTCTTCATTCTTCATCCTCTTCAAAGCTGCCCTCACTTCTGCCTTGCTTTTCCCCACATGAATTTACAACATTATACTCATAAATTTGCAACTTTTTTCAAAAAAAAAAAGTGCAACTTTTTTCCCAACTTTTCATGATTTTTCTTGTACATTGGCTCCTATCGTCTCACTGATATACTATGTCATCCTATATAAACTACCATTGCAATCTTTATGGGGATGGAAGCAGACTGACAGAGGGGAGGATTTTGGATCATTTTACTGGCAAGGGGAATGGCCTTTTTTATTTTTTTTGCAAAGATTTAATCATCTGAATGAAGATTTAATATTTTATTTTTGAAAGAAAAGCCTTTTCAGATTTCAAGATTTGTTTATTGTGAACACATATTTTTTTTGCCCTTTTTTTGTCATTGACCTTTTGTCCAGTAAATACATAATTAATGATGAAGACCATGGTCTCTGTGGGAGTTGATAATTTTGTAAAAATCTATAGGGTATAAAATATCTCCATGAATGTATAGGTATTAAAATAAAATTGATATACCAAGTAAATAAAGTAAAATGTGTACTTTTATATGTAATTTTACTTTTTTTGGTATTTAGGAATGTCTTTTTTTTGATTGAGCACCTACCCCCTGGAATGTCTGTGCAAGCCATGAAACTTTTACAGTTGTATCTCACGGAGTGGCAAGTGCTGGCGAACGTAGTGATTTTTGGGTTTTGTCAGGGTTTGTAAAAGGTTGCCAAACAATTTGCAAACAGTTTTTATGTTTATTTTTGTTGTTGTTTTGTTTGTCGCCAAAAGTTTTTGTAAACGTTCAGTTGTTTATAGCAAATGTATTGTTCCCGTATTTTTCAGCAAACACAAACATTTGCAACAGTTATAAATGGTTGTAACTCATTTGCAAACAGTTGTAACTCATGTCATTAAAGTTCTTTTTGGTTCGCAAAGTAGTGAACACTTGCAACTAGGGATGCATGATGTACATCCGGGAAAATAAATATTGAAATCATCAACATTTTTCTCATTAAACATATTTCTGATGGGGCCATTGACCTGAGATTTTCACCAGACATCAGTAACAACCCAAGTAATCCATACATACAAAGTACGGTAATCAAGGCAAATGTGTTCACAAAACAAGTTATATTTAATAAAGTGGAATGATACAGGAAATAAGTATTGAACATGCTTGGTGAAATTCATTTAATAGTCTCCTCCTGTCTCAGACGGCTGTGTTGTTCACAGTCATTCCTGCGGTGTACTGCTGGAACCTGAGGTGTTTCATGTTCATGGCATCTTTTCTGAAGTGCAGCAGTTCTCATTCTATTGCTCTCCATCTGGTGGGTCTTCTTCTTCTTCGTTCAGACCACTGATTGAGGGATAGGTGTGTCGTAATTCCAGTTCATGGGCAGGATCATGAAAATAGATCTGAGCAAAAAATGGCTTTCAATCCTGTTCAGGAAGGCCCGTGCATGCCTGTAGAAACCAAGAAACCAGAGCACCCGGAGAAAATCAGTGCTTTGCTTGGCATTTTACACATTTGTAATGTAGACTGGCATTCTTCAAGGTTACACATTTTTACTGTGCCAGCACCTCTTTAACCCTCATCCTACCAACATATTTTACATACAAATAGTACCAACTGGGGTCCGTTTGGACCCCACACAAAATTTAACTGTTAATTGGATTATTAAGCAATACCAAAGTATTTTTTTCACTTAAAATGTTTTTATTTGGTTAAAACAAAGAGTTGTGCTTGAAACATGATCCAAAAATCCCGGAATGGGGCTAGTTTGTCGGTTGCCTGCCTTTCAGCACGAGTAGCCGGAACCACTTCCGGTGAACCTAGTTCGTGACATGGTGGCACTAAAGATAGGTCTTCCTTCTTTCTCTGACCAAAGTCTACCTCGTTGAGCCATCATTCACTGAAATATAACATAAAATTCATTCATTTAATATCATTAACATCATATTTTTCCCTGGGGTCCGATCGGACCCCAATGAAAAATCTGAACTGACAGTACAGAAGAAAACTGTATTTTAAATCAGATTTATTTTTTGTGATTCACAGATGATGACAAACAAAGTCAGAAAGCATGATAGCTGTGATCGATAATATGTCCGTGTTGTGCATAAGAACATATGTGTGGGGTCCGATCGGACCCCAACGACATTGCTGAGAAAGCGATGCTTTTGCTTAGTTTCTTCATCTTGAGCAACAATACGAAGACTGCTTGATCTGCCAACTCTGCTTGCGGCAATGTAGAATTGGCCATGGTTGCAGAAATCTGTTGTGCAGAAAACACAAACACGCTGTAAAGACTGGCCCTGTGACTTATTCACCTTGCCAATTTTGAGACAAATGACATCATAAAGACACATGGAGTTCTATGATGCCTGAGTGATGGTCTATATGACATCATAAAGACACATTTGTCTATGAGCCATATGACATCATAAAGACTGAGCCATATGACATCATAAAGACGCATGGAGTCCTATGATGCCTGAGTTCATAGGATGTCCTATGATGTTCAGGCAGACATCATAGGCCGTCCTATGATGTCCTATGATCATATGACAGACACACAGATTTCTTGCTTTTATAGAGTGATGATGAAGTGATTTAGTAGAAAAGCCTTTGTTGGTAATAACAGCCTCCTAAGATACCTCCTGTATGGAGAAACTAGGTACAGGCATTGCTCAGGAGTAATTGGCCCATTCTTCCACACAAACTGTCTTCAAATCTTGAAGGTTCCGTGGGTGTCTTCTGTGAACTCTGATCTTCAGTTCATTCCATAGATTTTCAATTGGATTCAGGTCAGGTGACTGACTGGGCCATTCAAACAGCTTTATTTTGCTTCTCTGGAGCCAGTGGAGAGTTTTCTTGGCTGTGTGAAACCTTCGTTTCATCTTCAGCTCCTTGGCAGATGGCAACAGGTATCATAGGCGGCTATTTCTATCTATATTCTATGAACTCAGCTATTTCCACATCTACAGGGCTCACTCCTTTTGAAACGTCATTGGGGTACACGCCTCCACTCCTGCCCATGACCGAGAGGTTGCGGTTCCCTCTGTGGAGGCTCATGCTTGCCACTGTAGGTGCATCTGGAGATCCACGTGTGCCGCCCTTACCCGCTCTGTGGAGCACAACCGGGCTGTGGCGAACAACCGACGGGTGCCTGTGCCCAAGTATGCTGTGGGACAGCAGGTCTGGCTGGAGGCCAGTCAGGTGCCATTGAAGACCACCTTGAAGAAGCTCTGTCCGTGCTTCATTGGTCCCTTCCCAATCTCCAGGATTATCAATGATGCCTCGGTTCAGCTGAGACTCCCACCTACCCTCCGAGTGAACCCAACCTTTCACGTTTCGCACATCAAGCCCCTCTTGGTCAGTCCTCTCTGCCCCCCCCCCCCCCGAAGCTGCCTCCTCCTCCCCGGATCATCGACGGCCACCCCGGCCACACAGTCCGCCGGATCTTAGATGTTCGCCGTCACGGCCCAGGTCTCCTGTATTTGGTGGATTGGGAGGGCTATGGCCCGGAGGAACGATCCTGGGTTCCTATGTCCCAAATCTTACATAAAGAGATGCTCTGGTCCTACCATCAAGCCCATCCCAACAAACCTTGTTGACTGCCAGGAAGCGCTCCTAGAAGGGGGGGCCCTGTCATGGGCGGTGAGAGCATGCCCCTTCCTTCCCGTTCATCTCTCCGCTGTTCATCATCACAACTGAGGGAGAGGACACACCTGCGCCCTCTCATCAGCCAGTCTACTTAAGGAGGCATCCTCCTGTGACTCAACGCTGGCTCGTCTGGGTATACTGCTGCTAAAAGACAGCAAGTCATCACAACACTGGTAAAGAAGTTATTAGCCTGTGTGCTTTTCTCCACTGTGCAGGTTGCTGCCATCGTGCGGGTGTGTCACTGAGGGCTGCGCATGCTCTCCTGCCACTTCTTCTCCCACGATGGTAACCTCCACCTGGTCAGGCTCCACCAGCAGTCTCCTACCCTGCTAGTTTGTCTATTCTCCGCTATGTTATGGATGCCCCTTGCAGGGCATTAATGAGAAGCCAGAGGCCAACTAGTAAGTTTGCTTGTTTATTAACAAAAGACAAGAATGACAAAATAAACAGCAATGTGGGGCAAAACACGAACATAAACTGAGACGCGAGATAATTGACTATGAGGATAAACTATGAAAGGCAGCGAGGATGGAGCCTGCGCTGTACAATAAACACTTACGAGAGGACAATCAAAGATGAATCACAGAAGGGACTGGAGTCGGGGATAAGGACTCCAGTCGCGTACACGGAGGTGCACAGAGTTGTAGGTTGCAGCAAGGAGTGAGCCTCAGCTGTTCCCTTAAGTGTGAAATCAAAACTAATCAGGAAAGGGGAATGTAATTAATGAAATGACACACAGCTGTTACAGCGCCGGCTCGGCTTAGACGGCCGGAAGTCCCGCCGTGATGCTGTCTCAATAAAAGCCCTGGAGAAGGCCACATAGCCAGTCCCGAAATAAAATGGGAGAACGGAAAATACCGAGCAACCCGAGTGCAGATGGGATCAGCGCTCAGGCCATCACAGTACTCCCCAATCAAAAGGCGCATTCCAGGCGTAGACGAAACATCCACCCCCCCACCCCCAACCAGAAGGCTACCAGGACTGACCCAGGGAGGGCGGAGGGGGAAACAGGCCAGGAGGGAGAGAACCAAAAAAACCAAAAAAACCACAAGGAACGGGTAACATCAAGAGATAAACATAAAATGATGGGGCTTAAATACAGAAATGACCAAACTAGAAGAACAAGTGAAAACAAAAGTGTTGATACATTTCAATCAGAAGAAAACTTGGGGAAAACAGAATAGCAACAAAAATATATGTATAGCACCGCTTGGTACACCGAATAGGGAAAACAAAAATACAGGTACACTTCACCTTCGAAAATACTCAAACACCACGGAGTAGACAAACAAACAAATAAACAAACAACAACAACAATATATATATATATATATATATATATATATATATATATATATATATATATATATATATACTGTATATATACGTATATATATATATATATACGTATATATATATATATATATATATACTGTATATACAGTACACACGGCAATCCCTTAACTAGAACAACACAACTATAGGGATGCTGGCGGGTAGAAAGCGAGGAAAAAAGAAAAAAAAAGGCAGTTCAGGCGGTCTCTACTATTACACAGTTTGACAGGGCAGTTATACTTATAACTTGCCAGTTTGGATTAGCTTAAAACTCGAACATGCAAAATCTTCTGGGGCAAAAATGTTCAGAGTGGCTCATGTTGACATCTAGCATTTTAGAACAAATTCCCACAAAGAAACATAATCAGTTTAGCTGTTAACTGCATGTAGAGTTGACGTGAAGTAATCCTAGGGGAAAAAAAAAACATTTACATGCGATAACTAAGAAGTGCAACTAGGTCTGGAATTGTCCAATAACGATGGAGATAATGGAGGAGACAATACTCAGCACTCTTGATCAAAATCAATTATTTGGGTCATCGAAAACACCAACAAATCATTGTGAGCTTACTTCCTGGAAGGTCAGGGTCAAGTTAAAAAATCACCATCAGAACACATGAAAAAGTGAAACTCAAATTCCAACCCAAACCAAACATAACACCACTAACTCGGGCAAAGAAGCAAGAGTCCTTCAGTATACATGGAATCAAACACAAAAAAAACACACAATTTCAAGGGCGCCAGGAGGTAGAAGGCTGAGAATGGGGACACAAAAATAGTTCGGGGACCGACCCGCATCTCGAATCACCCTACCATAGGGGGAAAAGAACAGTTTGGGCGGCCTACCAAAGTCCCAGACTTGGGAAAACAGTACCTCATGCAGCCGGACTAGGTTGCCGAACCAACAAGGCAGTTCTCCAAGCGGCCGACCCAGAACGCAGAACCAACGAAACAGTTTCCCGGGCGGCTGAACCAGGTTGCCGACCCAACAAGACGGTTCTTCAGGCGGCCGTCCCGTGTCCTTAGACCACCAGGACCGGAGGGGGAAGCTTGGAGGCGGCCTCCCTACCGAGAGGGAGAGCGGGGGAGAGCTGACCCGAATAAGGGGGACCCCAGCGGCACCCAGTCGGGAAAAATAGGGGGGAAGAGGAGGAACCAGCTCAGCGTCCGGCCGAAGGAAGTCCGCAGCTCCCTCACCGCCCTCGAACCGAACTGGTGCTGCACCCTCAATGGGCCCCGATTGGGCTGGCGCAGCACCCACGATGGGCCCTGATTGGGCCGGCGCAGCACCCTTGATGGGCCCTGACTGGACCGGCGCAGCACCCTCGATGGGCCCCGATTGGACCGACGCTGCATCCCCGATGACCTCCGAACATGATCCTGGAGCCTTGACGACGATAACTGGAGCTGATTTGTCTCCGGTGACCCTGGGAGAAGGCTCAGACAGACAAAGAGAACCGGAATCAGGATCACCGGCAGTGGCAGAGCCCAGCGAGACGAGCTTGGATGCAGTGGTTGGCTGCACCTGGCTCATCTCCCCGAGAGACAGGCAAGAATGCTCCAGAATGGAAAACAGGAAGACAAAATAGAGCATCCACCTGATCTTGGGCTCCACCGCCGTCCAGGACTCCGACGATCCAGGCCAGGCTCGAAGATCTGGAGGTCCATTCCAGACTCTGGCTCAGCTGCGACTGTTGTCACAGTCTGGGAACCCCCAGCCACTGAAGCCCACGCCGACGGCCCGCACGGCATGGTGGCAGGGGATCCATGACCTGCTGGGTCCGACTGCTCCTCCACAGAGACCCAGGGATGCTTAATCGTCGACACAGGCTCCAAACGGCAGTTCGACCTCCTCCTCCGCACGTGACACGGCTGCGGGCCTGGCATCAGGCTCTCCAGAGCCGTTTTCTCCTCCTTCGTCCAGCGGTCTACTCCTGGCACCGGGGGATGCTCAGAGAGAGGGGAAGGAGACACAGAGGTTGCAGATTCAATGTTTATGGCTGCAGCAGGTGGAGGGAGCTCAGGGGACTGTGAGCCCCGAGCTCCACCCCCAGGAGTCAGACAAGGCAATTCATTGTATGGAGTGAGAGAATGAAACAACACTTGCCTGTTCTCCCGGGGAGCGGTGGTAGCTGCTGTAGCGGGCTTGGTTCTCCCCTTTCCCCTATGGATGGTACGGAGGGTCCCCCGGGAAGACAAAGAGGAGCTGCTCTCACCAGACCGGAGACGGGTGGAGCCAGAGCAGGACTCACTGAGCTCGCAGCAGCTGGAGAGAGCGCCGAGGAGGAGGGAGGAGCAGCTGAGGCAGTCTGGGGACGAGGAGCTGACAGAACAGCGGGGACCGATGACCCGGAGGCTGAGGCTGCTGTGTTTCCCTTCCGTTGTGACACAGGGGCAACAGCTGGCTGGGAGGCAGAGTTCTCTTGGTGGCCTGGAACAGGATCCGGATGGGGATCTCACAGATGCTGATCGCTGGCGAGGTGGCGAGGTCTTCCGGCAGAGGGCGAGGCTAGGTTGAAATCTGGAAAGCACCGCTGCTGCGCTGAAACGGAGGCCAGCAATTCGGCGGATAATCACTGAGTTCAGGATGGATCTCCACGTCTGACCGCCGCCACTACATTCTTCAAAATCTTGCTGGGATGAGAGGAAGAGCGTGCTTCAGCCACACAACCCCTGATAAGCTCAGCTGCCCACTGCGTCTCTTCACGGGGGGGTCCTGGCTGTCCTCTTCCTCCACTGCAGATGGGAACGGCCCTTTAGTGACGCAGGCCCCTGGGCTGGATGGGTGGCAGGAACCTGATCCCGAGGTGAGGAGCGGAGATGCGTCACCGTCAGCTTCGACTTCAGCTTCCTGCTGGGACTCCTTTCTGGCCCACGGATCCTCCTCCGAGGTGCTGTAATTTTGGCCATCCTCTTGCTGCCCTCAACGTGATCCGCAAGGCGAGGATTGCATTTAATTGCCGCCTCTACGAGGTCCAGGTACCAGTGTACGTCGTCGGGAGTGAAGAACCTACGAGCGTTGGTGAGGAGGTCATCTACCTCTATGAGAGCTATGATTAGCTCGTAGCCCAAGTCCAAAGAATAACCAGTTCTTGGTGACGCCATCTCCCAAAACACACTGGCACACAAAAAAAGGGGGAAAAAACTACAAGCCCAAAAACAAACCTACTGTGGCTGGTGTCTCGCTTGGCTGCAACCTACTGTTATGGATGCCCCTTGCACGGCATTAATGAGACGCCAGAGGCCAACTAGTAAGTTTGCTTGTTTATTAACAAAAGACAAGAATGACAAAATAAACAGCCACGTGGGGCAAAACGCAAAACACGAACATAAACTGAGACACGAGATAATTGATTCTGAGGATAAACTATGAAAGGCAGCGAGGATGGAGCCTGCACTGTACAATAAACACTTAAGAGAGGACGATCAAAGATGAATCACAGAAGGGACTGGAGTCGGGGATTGGGACTCCAGTCGCGTACCTGGAGGTGCACGGAGCTGTAGGTCACAGCGAGGAGTGAGCCTCAGCTGTTTCTTTAAACCAATCAGGAAAGGGCACTGTAATTAATGAAATGACACACAGATGTCACAGCGCTGGCTCGGCTTAGACAGCTGGAAGTCCCGCCGTGATGCTATCACAATAAAAGCCCTGGAGAAGGCCACATAGCCAGTCCTGAAATAAAATGGGAGAACAGGGAAAATACTGAGCAACTCGAGCACGGATGGGATCAGCGCTCAGGCCATTACACACTGGAGTCCTGCTGGCACTCCCTCGGAGCCCACGTAAGTGGTAATTTGGCTCGCCCATTTTTCCTTACTCCATTCCTCTGCTTACAGCTCTCATTCTCTCTCCACAGGCCCATTCCGCTGGCGAGTGACTGTTCTGTAGCAGTGTGGTTTTTGCTATTTAATAAAACATTCAAATGTGTGTACTGTTTGTCTCTTTGTTGCTGCATCTTGCACGTGGGCTGAATTATCAAATCAGTCATGACAACAGGTTCTTATCAAGGATTCAAAGATTCAGAGATTTTATTTGTCAATACTTCTATATGTACAGGACATAGAGGAGAATCAAAATGCAATTTCTCTCTCTTAGTAATGTACGTAAATATATAAGAAAAGTAGGAATAAGGATAAAAACAACAACAGCAGTCTATGTACAATAATGCTGCCCTTGGTGCAAATAAAGTCCATCAGTCCTATGTACAGTAATACCGTAACACCTGTGGTGCAAGTTCAGTGCGGTAGAGGAGGTGCAAATGGTGACAGTTTTGAATGCGTAACCTGTCTCTGAGGACAGGAAAGGATGTCTCTGTACATTTGTCCATTCATCTTTCCTTCAGTTAAATGAACTCTGCCTGTATCATGTGCTGAAAAACACTCTCCTCCAAACATGCTGTGTGTTGTGGCATCCAGAAAGTTCAGTTTTGGTCTCATCTGACCCGAGTATATTCTCCCAGTATTTTCAGTATTTTACTGGCTTGCCCAAATGTTGTGCAGCAAACTTTAAACGAGCTTCAACATGCTTTTTTCTTCAGCAATGAAGTCTTGCGAGGTGAGCAGGCACAGAGCTCATGTTGGTTGAGTGCATTACTTATTGTTTTCTTTGAAACGGCAGTACCCGCTAACTCCAGACATCTCCACGAGTGGTCTTTGGCTCTTGAACAACTCTTCTGATAATTCTTTTGACTTCTCTGTCAGAAATCTTGTGAGGAGCTCCTGGTCATGGCCGGTTTATGGAAAAATGATGTTCTTTCCACTTCCGAATGATGGCTCCAACTAGGGCTGTGCAATATGATGAAAATTTCATATCATGATTCATGATATAAGTAATCTTATTTGACGATAACGATATATATCACAATATACATTTTCTGTAAATTCTATAGTTTATATATGATAACCAATAAAAAGGACCATCTCTTTTTCTACATTTTAAATTGCATACTGAAAAAAATCAATTGCACAAATTCATCTGTCATTAATTTTATGCACTTTTCCCCTCTTAATTTTGCAGTGTTGTTATAAAATTGTTCTTAATGTGCATTTGAGATGACTTCAACATTATTTTTTAATCACTGCTGGACTAATTAAAAATGATTAGAAATCAAGTTACTTTAAGAGCCAGTTTGTTCCTCCAACACATTTTAATTAATTAATTTATTTAGTGTGTATGCGGCAGTCGTCACGCACTTTTGCACTTCAGTAATGTTTTTTCAGACAAAATTAAGAAACTTGGCTGTGATTTAAACCAGAACGATGGTCTGATACACTATAATGTTTCCTATTAGCAAAAAGTTAGCATCATCACTTAGCATTTGCCATCTTATAATTAGAGAGAGATGGTGTTATCGTAACAAAGTTAGAGGAGTATCCTTTCTGTCTCAGGTGGGAAAAAGTGCAACATCCTGGCCTGGCACAGAAGTAGTGGCTTTACAGAAGTAGCTGCAAAACATTAGCTTGCAGTTAGCTACTATGGCTCACCTGGCACACTGCGGGGGAGAGGCAGGGCGGTGACAAGTAGAAATGGGTATGTCTCTTAAATCCCAATATAAACAGTTCAGTTCTATATTAAATGGTAGATGTTTTTTATTGCGTCACCGATATATATATATATTGTCATATCGCGCAGCCCTAGCTCCAATAGTGCTCACTCAAACATTCAGCAGTTTAGAAATGCACTTGTAACCCCTGCAATCATTATGTTTTGTAGCAACAATGTTGTAAAGGTCTAGAGAGAGCTCTTTGCTTCCACCCATCATGAGTTATTTATGGTGTGAAAATCTGATATTCATAGACCTTTTAAAAGGCTATCAGTCAGGACTTAACCAGCTGAAATTAATTTGCACTGATGGGGGATGGGATGGCTTCCTAAACGCTGATGGATTTCTTCTGGTTTCTTGGCATTCTATGCCTTTTTGCACCTCTTTTTCTTCATGTGTTCAATACTTATTCCCTGTGTCATTCCACTTTATTAAATATAACTTGTTTTGTGAATGCAGTTGCCTTGATTTCTTTGTATCTATGGATTACATGGGTTGTTACTGGTATCTGGTGAAAATCTCAGGTCAGTGGTCCCATCAGAAATATTTTTAATGAGAAAAAGGTTGACATGTTCAATACTTATTTTCTCCGCTGTAGCGGGGAAAATAAGTATCGAACACATTTCTGGCTGAGCAGTAAATGAATCTCCTTGATTCTGATTGCAGCCTACTCTACAATTGAATCGGTGAATTCAAAAGGGGCCCAAGTCCAAGAAATATGTTTTTGCAGGAAATCAAATAAATTGCATATCTCAAAGGTAGTCTATGCCAGATGGTTCATACTTTACTCAGATATAGCACAAGGCCATAGCTTAGAAATGCTATAATATGAAGCATTTCACTTTTTTAATTTCAGAGGATTGGCAAACTAAAGTCCCTGGACTTGGGCCCTTCTTGAATTAAACAATAAGAACATATTGTGACGTTTGCGGGATTCACACGAAGAAAGAGGAGCAAGATGGTTGTGATGAACAGGCTTTATTTACACACCACCAACCCCAACTTGCTTCTGAGCAAAGAGAGGAGGGGAGGTCATTCTCCCAGACCTTCGTTTCAATCATGGTTACACACACATGATACATCTTGCCCTAATCCTGCTAAACACTGCTGGGTCATTATAACGCAGTTATAATGACACAGCAGTATAACTCAGTAATAACACATTTAATACACACACAGTAACGTTTCAACTGGCAAAGCATGCTGGGAAATCCCTGCCCCCCTTAAAATGGCCCCGACGTTACACTCCCCCCCCCCCCCCCGGACTGGTTTCTGTCCCCAGAAAATTCAAAGTCCACTTTCAGAAATCCAGCGCGAGTCAGCCCGGTGCCGGGGCGGCATGCACGGGCCATCCAGTGTCCATCTGAGTCTCGGTCGGAATATCTGGTTGGGGTAGGGTTCCGGTTTGGCCACCAGCGGGCGGATGGACACATCTGACAGCCTCTGTAGGACCACGCACAGTCCCTTCCCTGGCAGCGGGAGTCCCATGCTCGCTCCGGCCGACTCCCACCGCTGCCAGGTCTCCCAGGCAGCCGCTGGTCCGCGTCCTTGCGTCCAGCCCTTGCCGTGCCTGGAAAATGGCCGGATCTTCGTCCTGCTCGCTCCGCTGCATCGCTG
This sequence comes from Pholidichthys leucotaenia, assembly GCA_020510985.1. Lineage (NCBI taxonomy): Eukaryota > Metazoa > Chordata > Actinopteri > Cichliformes > Pholidichthyidae > Pholidichthys > Pholidichthys leucotaenia. Next base: position 137,797,566 of record CM035840.1, on the reverse strand, counting down.
CTGCGCCGAGGGCCTCCGTGACGTCACCGAAAGGGAAAGCATCTGCGGGTGGTGGTAGGACACACACAGTTCCTCCTCAGGCAGCGGGAGTCCCATGACTCCCACCGCTGCCAGGACCTCCCAGGCGGCTGCTGGCCCGCGTCCAGGCGTCCAGCCCCTGCCGAGCCCGGGAAAAGACCGGATCTGTCCTGCTCGCTCCGCTGCTGCTGCGCTCCAAAGGCCTCTGTGACGTCACCGCCGGGGGAAGCATCTGCAGGAGGCGGCTTTTTCTCCGTCCATGCCACCTCGCTCTAATTTAACGTTGGCGAGGGGGCAGTTTGTCGTGCGCTGCGTGTGGGGCAGTACCATGCGAAGTACCCTGGCTCTGTGCAGCGGAAGCCCCCCTTCCTCGCGTCGCCGCCGCTGTCTCCTTCGTGCAGCGCATGCACGTAGCTCCTCCTCCCACTCGCTCTCAGCACAGTGGTTTCCTCCGATGACCAGTCGTTCAGCGCGGCAGCCAACTCGACCTGGGCCAGGTGGTCATCCAACAGGTTCTCGCCGTTGTAGCGGGGAATCTTGGCCCGCTGCTGGACGGATGGGACGGTCATCTCCCGGTCAATCGCCGCTCCTAATTGCTCTGGAATCGCCAGCCCGTCCTGCCCTGAAAAGGGCGGGAAACGGGGCTGGTTGCTCTGCTCAGTCCCATTGGGTCTGCTGCTTCGTCCATCGCGGCGAGCCTCTCCGGTGGCCGGCGTCTCAGCTCTACGCTCCGTTCCCAGCCGAGCGATGAACCGCTCTGGCCGTTGGACCTCCGCCTGGATCCTCATCTTGCTCCATCCCACTTCTGACACCAGTGTGACGTTTGCGGGATTCACACAAAGAAAGAGGAGCAAGATGGTTGTGATGAACAGGCTTTATTTTACACACCACCAACCCCAACTTGCTTCTGAGCAAAGAGAGGAGGGGAGGTCATTCTCCCAGACCTCCGTTTCAATCATGGTTACACACACATGATACATCTTGCCCTAATCCTGCTAAACACTGCTGGGTCATTATAACGCAGTTATAATGACACAGCAGTATAACTCAGTAATAACACATTTAATACACACACAGTAACGTTTCAACTGGCAAAGCATGCTGGGAAATCCCTGCCCCCCTTAAAATGGCCCCGACGTTACACTCCCCCCCCCCCCCCCCCCGGACTGGTTTCTGTCCCCAGAAAATTCAAAGTCCACTTTCAGAAATCCAGCGCGAGTCAGCCCGGTGCCGGGGCGGCATGCACGGGCCATCCAGTGTCCATCTGAGTCTCGGTCGGAATATCTGGTTGGGGTAGGGTTCCGGTTTGGCCACCAGCGGGCGGATGGACACATCTGACAGCCTCTGTAGGACCACGCACAGTCCCTTCCCTGGCAGCGGGAGTCCCATGCTCGCTCCGGCCGACTCCCACCGCTGCCAGGTCTCCCAGGCAGCCGCTGGTCCGCGTCCTTGCGTCCAGCCCTTGCCGTGCCTGGAAAATGGCCGGATCTTCGTCCTGCTCGCTCCGCTGCATCGCTGCTGCGCCGAGGGCCTCCGTGACGTCACCGAAAGGGAAAGCATCTGCGGGTGGTGGTAGGACACACACAGTTCCTCCTCAGGCAGCGGGAGTCCCATGACTCCCACCGCTGCCAGGACCTCCCAGGCGGCTGCTGGCCCGCGTCCAGGCGTCCAGCCCCTGCCGAGCCCGGGAAAAGACCGGATCTGTCCTGCTCGCTCCGCTGCTGCTGCGCTCCAAAGGCCTCTGTGACGTCACCGCCGGGGGAAGCATCTGCAGGAGGCGGCTTTTTCTCCGTCCATGCCACCTCGCTCTAATTTAACGTTGGCGAGGGGGCAGTTTGTCGTGCGCTGCGTGTGGGGCAGTACCATGCGAAGTACCCTGGCTCTGTGCAGCGGAAGCCCCCCTTCCTCGCGTCGCCGCCGCTGTCTCCTTCGTGCAGCGCATGCACGTAGCTCCTCCTCCCACTCGCTCTCAGCACAGTGGTTTCCTCCGATGACCAGTCGTTCAGCGCGGCAGCCAACTCGACCTGGGCCAGGTGGTCATCCAACAGGTTCTCGCCGTTGTAGCGGGGAATCTTGGCCCGCTGCTGGACGGATGGGACGGTCATCTCCCGGTCAATCGCCGCTCCTAATTGCTCTGGAATCGCCAGCCCGTCCTGCCCTGAAAAGGGCGGGAAACGGGGCTGGTTGCTCTGCTCAGTCCCATTGGGTCTGCTGCTTCGTCCATCGCGGCGAGCCTCTCCGGTGGCCGGCATCTCAGCTCTACGCTCCGTTCCCAGCCGAGCGATGAACCGCTCTGGCCGTTGGACCTCCGCCTGGATCCTCATCTTGCTCCATCCCACTTCTGACACCAGTGTGACGTTTGCGGGATTCACACAAAGAAAGAGGAGCAAGATGGTTGTGATGAACAGGCTTTATTTTACACACCACCAACCCCAACTTGCTTCTGAGCAAAGAGAGGAGGGGAGGTCATTCTCCCAGACCTCCGTTTCAATCATGGTTACACACACATGATACATCTTGCCCTAATCCTGCTAAACACTGCTGGGTCATTATAACGCAGTTATAATGACACAGCAGTATAACTCAGTAATAACACATTTAACACACACAGTAACGTTTTCAACTGGCAAAGCATGCTGGGAAATCCCTGCCCCCCTTAAAATGGCCCCGACGTTACAATATGAAAAGAAACGCATAACATCTATTTCTCACATGTTGAAAACGTTTTTTTTTAATTATGCCATGTTTTGAACACCTTTTATGATCACTTTATATTCAAACTATTGTTTTGATAACTGCCAGCAAATGAGATTTTCATCTAAAAGTGGGCAGATTAACATAGAGGTCCATCTACTGGTAACTAATCGTCAAAGTCAGACTCATCTTCACGCCTATCCTTACCTGCAGTTAACACCCGTTTTCCTTGCTGGTTTCACTTCTTTTTTGGTATTGACATATTCTTTGCCTTCAGCACGTAATCGTTTTTGTTTGTTTCTGGCCCATTCCTTTTCATTACGCCTTCTTTTTGGCCTGACCTCTTCATCACTTGAGTCAAACTCGTGTTGCATTGGCGCTGCCATCTTGGATGACTGATGCTGCCACCTATGACTTTAAGTTTAATCCATGCAGGAAGGGCCCAAGTCCTGGACTTGGGTCTCTCTTGCACTCAATGCATAAACAATGCTGTGAATAGTCAATGCATTAAAGCTGACTTGGGACGTTTTTGCACATAATCAGATAGCTTGTCTCTTAAAGTTCATTAAACATGTAATATCTGGGTTTTGAAAAAGTGTGGACTTGGGCCCTTTTGGAATTCACCGATTCAATTATAGTACTCACCCATCATTTGAATCACACATAACCAGGTGTTGGGAGTCCATCCATCTTATTCCGCTTAATGCTTTTCGGGTCGTGTGGGGGGGGGGGGGGTGCTGGAGCCTATCCCAGCATCTTTGGGCAAGAGGCAAGGCACACCCTGGACAGATCACCAGTCCATCGCAGAGCCAACACAGAGAGACAGACAACCATTCACGCTGACAGTCTTACCTAAGGACAATTTAGAATCCCCAGTTGAAGCCATTTAACCTAACACATGTTTTTGGCATGTGGTAGGAAACCGGAGAAATCCTGGAGTAAACCCACGCGGACATGGGGAGAACATACAAACTCCACACAGATCACTGTTGGTCGAAGGCTGGGATTGAACCCAGGATCCCCTGGCCAAGGGTGAGTTGCTGTGCTGCCACACTGCTAACCACTCCGAAAACTAACAATTTTAACAGATTTCTTACTTGTTATCTTTATGTACCAGGCAAATGCACCCTACCATATGTAAACACACAGCTTTAACTTGACGTGACTTGTCATACTGTGAATTAATCAACTTGACAAGGACCAATGGACATGATGCAGCAATTTTCTACTCATGGAATTACGCCCATTATTTTTCATCAAACAAATGTTAATATTAGAGATAAATGAAGTAAATTCAAAATGCAGTTTTTAAATGATAATTTGATTTATTAAGGGGAAAAAAGATATCTAAACCCACATGGGTCTATGTAGAAAAAGTACATTGAACATTGTTACATCATGGATTAACTATGATTAACCACATTTTTTGGAAAGCGGAGTTCAATTTTGCTAGCCACACCCAGGCCTGATTACTGCCAGACCTGTTAAACCAAGAAATCAGTTAAATAGGACCTGTCTGACAAAGTAGGTTAAAAGATCTCAAAAAGCAACATATTATTCAAGATTCAAGATTCAAAGATTTTATTTGTCAATAATAATATACGTACAGGACATACAGGAAAATCAAAATGCCATTTCTCTCTCTTCAGTGGTGTGCGCAATATAAAAAAAAAGAATAAGGCTGGAAAAACAACAGCAGTCTATATACAGTGATGCTACCTGTAGTGCAAATACAGACAAAAGATAAAACCCAGACATCCCATAGTGCAAATAAAGGTAAACAATAAAACCCAGCAATCCTATATACAGAAAAGGTAGAACAGTAATACTCGTAATTGCAAGTTTGATGTGGTAGTGTAGGTGCAGACAGTGACAGATTGGACTGCACATGATCAGTACAGTACTGCAATAACAGACAGCAGCAGATATGGCATTTGTGCAAATGGCTGCAGTAAGGTGCAGAGACATACAGCAGCAGATGTACAGTGGATATAAAAAGTTTACACACCCCTGTTCAAATGCCAGGTTTTTGTGATGTAAAAAATGAGCCCAAAATAAATCATTTCAAAACCTTGTCCACTATTAATGTGACCTATAACCTGTACAACCCAATTGAAATACAAACTGAAATCCTTTAAGGGGGAAAAATAAAAAATAAAAAACTTACAATAACCTGGTAGCATAAATATGCACACCCTCTTATAACTAGGGATGTGGCTGTGTTCAGAATGAACCAATCACATTCAAACTCATGTTAAATGAGAGTCAGCACACACCTGCCACCATTTAAAGTGCCTCTGATTAACCCCAAATAAAGTTCAGCTGTTTTAGTAGGCTTTTGCTGACATTTTTGTAGTCATATCTTACAGCACAAGTCATGGTCCACAGAAAGCTTTTAAAACATCAGAGGGATCTCACTGTTCAAAGGTATCAGCCAGGAGAAGGGTACAAAAGAATTTCCAAGGCATTAAATATACCATGGCGCACAGTGAAGTACAGTCATCATCAAGTGGAGAAAATATGGCACAACAGTGACATTACCAAGAACTGGATGTCACTCCAAAATTGATGAAAAGACAAGAAGAAAACTGGTCAGGGAGGCTGCCAAGAGGCTGACAGCAACATTGAAGGAGCTGCAGGAATTTCTGGCAAGTACTGGCTGTTTAGTAGATGTGGCAATAATCTCCCGTCTAGGGTGGCAAGACGGAAGCCTTATCTTATGAAGAAAAACATCCAAGCCTGGCTACATTTTGCAAAAACACATTTGAAATGTCCCAAACGCATGTGGGAAAATGTGTTATAGTCCGATGAAACCAAGGTTGAACGTTTTGGCCATAATTCCAAATGGTATATTTGGTGCAAACACCAAATCATCACCAAAAAAACATCATATCTGCAGAGGAGCATGGTGGTGGCACCATCATGCTTTGGGGCTGTTTTTCTTCAGCTGGAACTGGGGCCTTAGTCAAGGTGGAGGGAATTATGATCAGTTCCAAATACCAGTCAGTGTTGGCACAAAACCTTCAGGCTTCTGCTAGAAAGCTGAAGATGAAGAGGAACTTCATCTTTCAGCACGACAATGACCCAAAGCACACATCCAAATCAACAAAAGAATGGCTTCACCAGAAGAAGATTAATGTTTTGGAATGGCCCAGCCAGAGTCCAGACCTGAATCCGATCGAACATCTGTGGGGTGATCTGAAGAGGGCTGTGCACAGGAGATGCCCTTGCAATCTGACAGATTTGGAGCATTTTTGTAAAAGAAGAGTGGGCAAATATCGCCACATCAAGATGTGCCACACTGATAGACTCCTACCCAAAAAGACTGAATGCTGTATAAAAGCCAAAGGTGTTGCAACAAAGTATCAGATTAAGGGTGTGCATATGTATGCAAACAGGTTATTGTAAGTTTTTTTCTATTTTTCCCCTTGAAAGATTTCAGTTTGTCTTTCAATTGGGTTGTACAGGTTATAGGTCACAATGGTGGAAAACGTTTTGAAATGATTTATCTTGGTCTCATTTTTTTACATCACAGAAACCTTGCATTTGAACAGCGGTGTGTAGACTTTTTATATCCACTGTATTACTGTTGGTGTGCTAGTCTTCTCAGTTCAATTCAACTTCATTTATATAGCGCCATATCACAACAAAAGTCATTTCATAGCACTTTCAAATGTAGGGAAAACCCCACAATTGCAGAAAGACCCAGCAATCAGACGATCCCCTGTGAGCAAGCACTTAGCGACGGTGGAGAGGAAAAACTCCCATTTAACAGGAGGAAACCTCTAGCAGAACCGGGCTCAGGGAGGGGCAGTCATCTGCTGCGACTGGCTGGGGGTGAGGGGATAGAGAAGATGAAAAGAACAGACATAAAGAGAGCAACTCACCTGTGCAGGTGAGTATGTTATGGTCGGGGGTGGGGGTGGACAGAGTTCAGGAATCTGATGGCTTGGTGAACAAAGCTGTTTAGCAATCTTGTGGAGCGAGCCAGGAGGTTCCTGTACCTTTTCCCTGAGGGCAGGGGGCTGAAGAGGGAATGTGAGGGGTGGGAGATGTCACCTGCAATGTTGATGGCTCTGCAGGTGAGGTGGGTGAAGTAGATGTCTCAGAGGGGAGGAGCAGAGAAGCACCGATGATCTTGCTGGCTGCTTTCACTGTGCGTTGTAGTGTCTTCTGGCAGGAGGCGGTGCAGCTTTTATACCACACACATATTATGCCACTATCTAAAGAAATTCAAGAACAGATGAGAAAAAAATAACCCAGAACAACATCTAAAAAACTGCAGGCCTCACTTGCCTCAGCTTGGACACTGATTCATGATTCAACAATAAGAAAGAGACTGGGCAAAAATAACATCCATGGGAGAGTTCTAAGGAGAAAACCACTGCTGACCAAAAAGAATGCAAATGCTCATCTTATGGGGAACCCATGCTGTGATATTCATCTCAGACTGGAAGGAAGGGAGAGGCAGTAAATTCCTCTGCCGGAAGAGCATAGGGGATTAAGCAACTGGGGAACAATAGGAATTGTGATGGGAGAATATACTGTGATGCAAGACCTCAGGCAGCAGGATTAAGCAACTGGGGGACAATAGGAATTGTGATGCGAGAATGTATTGTGATGCAAGAACTCAGGCAGCAGGGGGAGTGAGTGTTGTAATATAAAGGAGAGACCCCGCAGCATGAGGTCAATGCTTTTTCTGATTCTGAGAGATGTGAGAGAGTGAATAAAGTCTGTCTGCTGTGAATGCCTGGCCTGATTATTCCTCTCTCCACACTGGTGACCCTTGAAGAATAATGGAACACGAGGCAAATACCCTGGAGATGACCCGGATGGGAAGCCCCAGCAACGTGTGTGCCATTTCGGTCAAACTACCATGCTTTTGGCTGCACGACCCGAAGTCTTGGTTCCTCCACACCGAGGCCCAGTTTGCGCTCCAGGGAATAACGGCAGATGACACCAGATATTACTATGTGGTCACAGCGCTGGACTCTCGTACAACTCAGCAAGTAGCGAGTCTGCTCCAACAGCTCCCAGCCAGCGACAAATACGGGGCTCTCAAAGCCGCGCTGACCCAGCGCTACACACTCTCGGACTGCAAGAGAGCAGAGAGGCTCCTGACGCGCTCCAAGTTAGAAGATGGGTCGGCGATCGAACTGATGGAGAAGATGTTATTGATGGGCACGGACAACGGGCATTTTCTGTTTGCCCACCTTTTCCTCCGGAACCTCCCGACGGAGGCCAGAGCGGTCCTTGGCAACTCCCCGTTGCTGGCCGCGCGTGTCAACCGTGTGCTAGCCCAGGAGGCAGAGTGGATCATCCTCGCCCCAAGAGCCCTCTCAGTGAACGCAGCGGCGTCGGAACCCAGCGAGACAGCCAGCGGAAGCGAGGAGCCAGCAATGGTAGTGGCAGCGGGGGCCAGGAAGTGCCAGAGAGACACGCTCTGCTCCTACTACCGCTGTTTTGGAGAGGACGCACACTGATACGTGCTACCGTGCCAATTCAAGCGTTTGGGAAATGCCAAGGCCGGCAGTCGGTAGCAGCTGCGAAAACCGGTGAAGAAAGCAAGCTGCTCTATGTGACAGACTCCCGCTCAGGGATACGGTTCCTCGTGGACTCCGGTTCCCAAAAGAGCCTCATCCTGCCGTCCTACGCTGACGGGCTAGCGGGTGCTAGCGGTCCCGAGCTGACGGCCGCAAACGGCTCAGACATTAAGACTTTTGGTGAAAAGACACTGACTGTATCCCTACACGGCCGTACGTACGAGTGGACATTCGTCATAGCGGCATGCAGTTTCCCAATCTTGGGCGCTGATTTTTTGTGTGCACACGGACTACTAGTCGATGTTGCTAACAGACGATTGATTAATGCAATGTCTTTAGATTCCCTCCCCTGTACAGCTTGAGGAGATGGGCCAACAACGCTAGCCAACTTCACAACTCCAGGTGGTAAGTTCCACACACTGCTCACCCAGTTTCCAGCACTCACGGTCCCGATGTTTTCGGCGGCCATCATAAACGAGGGGTGGAGCACTTTATTACCACCACCGGGCTACCTGTTTTCACATGACCTCAGCTCCTGGACACAGCTAAACTGGCCATAGCGCGCGAGGAGTTTGCCAACTTGGAAAGGCTGGGCATCATCAGGCGCTCAAACAGCCCATGAGCATCCCCACTACATATGATCCCTAAGGCTGAGGGATCGTGGCGACCTTGCGGAGATTTCCGCAGATTAAACAACACCACAGCGCACGACCGCTACCCGATTCCCCATATTCAGGATTTTTCTGTTCACCTTGCCGGGGCATGTATTTTTTCTAAGATAGACCTAGTCCATGGTTACCACCAGGTCCCAGTGCACACGGAGGACATACCTAAAAAAGGCAGTAATAACACTGTTTGGTCTGTTTGAGTTTTTATGCATGCCCTTCGGATTAAAAGGCGTGGCACAGACATTCCAATGCATGATGGATGCGGTGTTGCAGGATCTGCCGTTTGTGTTCGTCTACCTGGATGACATCCTGGTGGCCAGCGCGTTCGAGGACGAACACGTAACCCACCTCAGGATGGTTTTCCGGAGGTTAGAGGAGCACGGGTTAATAATCAACCCGGCGAAATGCCAGTTCGGCGTGACGGGGATTGATTTTTTGGGGCACCGCATCTCACCGGAGGGAGCGATGCCCTTACCGGACAAGGTGCATGCGGTGGCGAATTTTCCCCGGCCTCAGACAGTCAGGGCGCTGCAGGAGTTTTTGGGGATGGTTAACTTCTATAACCGTTTCCTTCCCTGCGCAGCCCAGCTCATGCAGCCATTGTACGCCACAATCAAGAAACGGAAACCGGTGGACAGAGTTGACTGGACTCCTAAGAGGGAGCAGGCATTCTCTGAGGTTAAAACAGCCCTGGCAAATGCCGCACTATTGGCGCACCCGGACCCGGCGACTCAGATAATGCTCACTACCGACACCTTGGACATGGCCATAGGGGCTGTCATGGAGCAACGCGTCGCTGGTTCTTCGCAGCTGCTCGCTTTTTTTTAGCAGGTCTTTGCATGACAGTGAGCGTAAATACAGTGCGTTTGACAGAGAATTGCTGGCTCTCCACCTGGCCATACGCCACTTCCAGTTCTGGCTGGAAGGGCGCAGCTTCACTGCGTTCGTGGACGACAAGCCGCTAACGTACACTACCGTTCAAAAGTTTGGGGTCACTTAGAAATTTCCTTAGTTTTGAAAGAAAAGCACTTTTTTTCAATGAAGATAACTTTAAACTAATCAGAAATACACTCTATACATTGCTAATGTGGTAAATGACTATTATAGCTGCAAATGTCTGGTTTTTGGTGCAATATCTACATAGGTGTATAGAGGCCCATTTCCAGCAACTATCACTCCAGTGTTCTAATGGTACAATGTGTTTGCTCATTGCGTCAGAAGGCTAATGGATGATTAGAAAACCCTTGTGCAATCATGTTAGGTCTGCAATGCTGTAATTGCTGCAAATGGAGGATTCTTTGACGAAAGCAAAGTTTGAAGGAAAAAATTATTATTTCAAATACAAATCATTATTTCTAACCTTGTCAATGTCTTGACTATATTTTCTATTCATTTTACAACTCATGGTGGTAAATAAGTGTGACTTTTCATGGAAAACACAAAATAATTGTCTGGGTGACCCCAAACTTTTTAACGGTAGTGTACACAATGGCCAAGGTTTCGGAACCATGGTCGGGCTGGCAGCAGAGACAGCTGGCCACGATCTCGGAGTTTACGACCAATATTCAGCATGTGGCCGGTAAACTGAATGTGGTGGCGGACTGACTCTCACACGCAGTAGCGGCTCCAGTCTACGTAGGGATAGATTACACGGCCATGGCCGCAGAGCAGATTGGCGATGCGGATGTGTGCACACTCCAGTCTGGACCAACAGGGTTAAGGCTGGAGAACAGAGTACTGCAAGACGGGGGGCCACCTCAATCTGTGACCTCTCCACAGGACGCCTAGTGGTCCCATGCGTTTGGCGCCGCCGTGTTTTTGAGTCCATTCACGCCCTGGCGCACCCAGGAGTGCGCGCATCAGTCAAAATGGTGGGAGCGAAGTTTGTATGGCCGGGCCTGCGCAAACAGGTGAAAGAGTGGGCTGCAGCCTGCGTAGCGTGCCAACGAGCCAAAGCGCACAGGCACACAAAGGCCCCTTTGGAGCCGTTCCGTATCCCGGCTAAGAGGTTCGATCACGTTCATGTGGACTTCATGGGCCCCCTCCCACCATCGCAGGGGTTTACGCACCTCCTGACAGTGGTAGACCACACCACACGATGGCCAGAAGCAGTCCTGCTAGCTTCCACCGCGTCCGCAGACGTGGCGCGCGCCTTTTTGATAACGTGGGTGGCACGTTTTTGCATCCCTTCGGACATCACGTCCGATCGGGGCCTTCAGTTTGTTTCTGACCTCTGGTCCGCGATGGCCCATAGCCTGGGCATCGCAATTCATCGCACAACCGCGTACAACTCCCAGGCCAATGGGTTTTGCGAGCGTTTCCATAGGTCACTGAAAGTAGCGCTCAGGGCTTCACTTACGGATGCAAATTGGGTGGACCGGTTGCCGTGGGTTCTGTTAGGGTTGTGTTCCGCACCAAAAGAGGATTTGGAGGCTTCCCCAGCAGGGCTGGTTTTTTCTCAGCCGCTGCGGCTCCCCGGGAAATTTTTACCAGATAACCCCGCGCCAAACACCCATCCGTCCCCGCGTGCATGGCATAGCGCAGACGCAGGCATGCTACCTGGCCCGGCCCCCCACTGTTTTCCACACGCTTTTGTGCCGAAAACTTTGAAGAGCACGGCGTTTGTGTTTGTCAGGCACGATGCCCACCGGCCCCCATTGCGCCCACCCTACAATGGCCCGTTTAGAGTGCTGGAACCCGGGGAGAAACATTTTGTGTTAGACTTGCGGGGTCGCTGGGAGAAAATCTGTATAGACAGGCTTAAGCCCGCCTTTGTGGTGGCAGACGAGCAGGTGATGTTGGCTCTAGCTCCTCGGCGTGGAAGACCCCCACTGCAAACTCCCCAGGTAAAAAATTCATCAGAGCAGTCACACGAGCATGCTGAATGGCCCCCCCCATTGTTCACCCACAGACGGACACACCCCCAGGACCCCCCTACCGGCGCAGCAGCGCCGCGGAGCCGAAGACCCCTCGTTACAGCAGATATGGGAGGAGGCTGAAGCCGAAAGGACGTGAGAGTTAACGCTCAGTCTGAGACTGGGGGGGGGGGGGGTATGGGGAACCCATGCTGTGAAATTCATCTCAGACTGGAAGGAAGGGAGAGGCAGTAAATTCCTCTGCTGGAAGGGCATGGGGGATTAAGCAACTGGGGGACAATAGGAATTGTGATGGCAGAATGTATTGTGATGCAAGACCTCAGGCAGCAGGATTAAGCAACTGGGGGACAATAGGAATTTTGATGCGAGAATGTATTGTGATGCAAGAACTCAGGCAGCAGGGGGAGTGAGTGTTGTAATATAAAGGAGAGACCCCGCAGCATGAGGTCAATGCTTTTTCTGATTCTGAGAGATGTGAGAGAGTGAATAAAGTTTGTCTGCTGTGAATGTCTGGCCTGATTATTCCTGTCTCCATAGTCTCACATTTACCAAAGAAACATCTTGATGATCCCCAAGATTTTTGGGAAAATTTTCTGTGGACTGATGAGACAAAAGCTGAACTTTTTGGAAGATGTGTGCCTCGTTACATCTGGCATAAAACCAACAGAACATTTGATAAAAAGAACCTCATAGCAACAGTCAAACATGGTGGTGGTAGTATGATGGTCTGGGGATGCTTTGCTGCATTTGGGACCTGGACAACTTGCTGTAATTTATGGAACGATGAATTTGGCGCTTTACCAGAAAATTCTGAGGGAACTGACCATCATTTCGTGACTTCAAGCTCAAACCCTCCAATGTGGCTGAATTAAAACAATTCTGCAAAGAACAGTGGCCCAAAAATCTTCAAGAGTGATGTAAGATTCATTGCCAGTTATTCTAAATGCTTGATGGCAGTTGTTACCGCCAAGAGTGGCACAACCACCAAGTGGGAAATACTTTTTAACAGCACTGTATGTACAGCGGGGAAAATAAGTATTGAACACGTCAACATTTTTTCTTAAACATATTTCTGATGGAACCACTGACCTGAGATTTTCACCAGATATCAGCAACAATCCAAGTAATCAATATATACAAAGAAATCAAGGCAACTGTGGTCACAAAACAAGTTATATTTAATAAAGTGGAATGACACAGGGAATAAGTATTGAGCACATGAAGAAAAAGAGGTGCAAAAAGGCATAGAAAGCCAAGAAACCAGTTGAAATCCATCAGAATTTAGGAAGCCATCCCATCTCCCATCAGAGCAACTTAATTTCAGCTGGTTAAGTCCTGACTGATAACCTTTAAAAAGGTCTGTGAATCTCAGATTGTCACAACACAAAGAACTCATGATGGGTAGAACCAAAGAGCTCTCGCTATACCTTGGCAACCTTATTGTTGCAATACATAATGATAACGTTGGTTACAGGTGCATTTCTAAACTGCTGAATGTTCAGGTGAGCACTGTTGGAGCCATCATTCGGAAGTGGAAAGAACATCATTTTACCATAAACTGGCCATGACCAGGAGCTCCTCACAAGATTTCTGACAGATGAGTCAAAAGAATTACCAGAAGAGTTATCCTAGAGCCAAAGACCACTCATGGAGAGCTCCAGAAAGACCTCGAGTTAGCAGGTACATGCTGTTTCAAAGAAAACAATAATACACTCAACCGACATGAGCTCTATGCCCGTTTACCTTGCAAGATCCCATTGCTGAAGAAGAAGCACACTGAAGCTCATTTAAAGTTTGCTGCACAACATTTGGGCAATATAGTCTGATCAGATGAGACCAAAATTGAACTTCTTGGATGCCACAACACACAGTATGTTTGGAGGAAAAATGGCACTGCACATCCCATCATGGTGTGGGGGTGTTTTTATGCACATGGTACAGGCAGACTTCATAAAACTGAAATTAAGATGAATGGACAAATGTACAGAGACATCCTTGGTAAGAACCTGTTGCCATCTGCCAAGATGCTGAAGATGAAACAAGGGTGGACATTTCAGCAAGACAATTGTAGCCCAGTGTTAAAAACGCCAATGGAAATATGAATATTGATGCCGCTTTTGAAGAGAAAAACACCCATTTCACAATGGCAGTAAATAATTTAAAGATGAATATTTAAATAAATATATATTCATAAAACAGTAGGGAACATTTTCTGGGGAGTTTTGATAAAGTTCCAAATGTTTTCATCTGGTATATCGAGCAACCAATGGCTGCATCTTTTGTTTGGCAGCAACAGCCAATGGGGTCACGCCAGCCAGTGGGGTCACGCGCTCCCTTGCTCGGTCTGTGTGTAACCTGCAGAACGCTTTCAGTCGCAGTAGATATCGACTGAGAGAGCGCGTTCCCTTACGGAGACAGTGAGCTAACGTGCTAATAGCAGTCTTTTTCTTGGATAAAACTTGAGATTGATTTGGATCCAAAGGCTGTTAATGCCGTTGAGAGCAGGAACCCCATGACGCACGTGTCGATTAGCATGGTCAGGTTTTTTTTATTGGTTTCCTGGATCAAGAAACCGTAAATCTCCAGATCTGGATGGCGAGCCTAATTGCCCGAACCTAATCATCTGGTAAAAGTGACCCAACTGGTCACCTGGAATTGATACTAGAAGGACTGTATATATTGTAAATATATTTGGAGTATATGGATTATACTTTCTTTTATTATTGAATCATTATTGTGATCAGCGCTCTACATCTGTTTATGTGTACACAACTTGAAAAAATATATATAGTTGCAAGTTCCATACACCTTCTGTGTTGTGTCATCTGTTGTTACGCCCTCCAGGCTCCTATGAACCTGTAATCTGTCTGATCTGGCCCAATTATCCCTTTTGTCCAGGTAGTAAAGTTAAGGTAACTACACTGCCATAACACAACACTACCAAAAGGGTACTACACCTAAAGTAAGAGGTGTCACAGTGGTGTTGCACAATGATCCCAAACACACAGACAAGGAAACTCTCAATTGGCTTCAAAGAAGGAAAATAAAGCTGCTAGAATGGCCCACTCAGTCACCTGACCTGAATCCAATTGCAAATCTATGGAACAAACTGTTCATAGAAGACACCCATGGAACCTTCAAGATTTGAAGACAGTTTTTGTGGAAGAATGGGCTAACACAGGGATGGGCAATAAGGGCCATCCCACTGCAGGTTTTCTGTTCCACCCCGTGTCTTCAGCAGGTGTTTTCAATTATTAGCAATCCTTGAAGCTGATCAGAGTAAACACCTGCTGAAAACACTGGGTGGAACAGAAAATCTGCAGTGGAATGGCCCTCCATGGCACATGATTGCCCACCCCTGTGCTAACATCACTCCTGAGCAATGCCTGTGCCTAGTTTCTCCATACAGGAGGTGTCCGGAAGCTGTTATTACCATCAAAGGCTTTTCTACTAAATATTAGATGAATTTCACCAAGCATGTTCAATACTTATTTCCTATGTCATTCCACTTTATTAAATATAACTTGTTTTGTGAACACAATTGCCTTGATTTCTTTGTATCTATGGATTACTTGGGTTGTTACCGATATCTGGTGAAAATCTCAGGTCAATGGCTCCATCAGAAGTACTAGTGTATGCCTATAGAAAGCAAATATTCCTGTCTGCAACAGGTAGGCCAATCCGGCTTTACAGGCCCAAATGTAAGCTGTGTTTGTAAGTGGAATACAGAGGTGTAGCCTATATGTAGGCAATCACAGATGTTAGACTTTGACGAATATAAAAGGGACTGAGCTGAGATTTATTTGATTGTATGAATATTAATTACAGAATAATTGAAAATGAATGGCACATCCAATATTAGTGACTGTTTAAGAACTACTTGTTTTTTTGTTTTTTGTCAAATCACTTATTTGTTTGTTCTTTCATGACATATTCTTAAGTGTTGTATCTTCACTTTGGGGAATGAGAGCTGTTCAGTCACCATTAGGTTAATTGACATCAAACTGGCGATTCTAAATTGTCCTTAGGTATGACTGTGAGAGTGAATGGTTGTCTGTCTCTCTGTGTTGGCCCTGCGATGGACTGGTGATCTGTCCAGGGTGTACCCTGCCTCTCGCCCAAAGATGCTGGGATAGGCTCCAGCCCCCCGCAACCCGAAAAGGATTAAGCGGAAGAAGATGGATGGATGGATATAATTGTTTTAGTTTATATGTGTAGTTTATAGTTTATCATCAATAAACTTACGCAGTACTATAACAGGACACGTTTACAAATATTTGAGACCCATTGTAGTGCATCATTTTATATTTTAGCAATATTATAAGTACAAAACACCCAACATCATTATACAAAACAGAATGATCTGTTTGGCTGCAACTGTGACATCAGTGTTGCCCATTTGTCTGTAAATATTTAAATAAAAATGATTTATTTTGTTATTTGGGCATTTTTGTATCGTTGTTTAAGGCCCTGTCACACCTAAATGATTTAGGCAGCGTTTACAATACGTATGAAAAATTTGGAGAATACCCTGGCGTACGTCAAATCAGTTATGTTTTGTCTAAATGAAGAGCATGCTGAAGAACGCTGAAGCACGCTGAAGCATGCTGGTATATGGCATAGTTCGCTGGGCTCCTCTCAGCATACTGAAAAATGTCCGATGTGTCCAGCGTATGGCTGATACACCCCCCCCCCCATTAAAACATAAATTAACTGTGGTTTATCACATCTTTGGAAAGCTGAGTTCAATTTTTCTAGCCACACCCAGGCCTGATTACTGCCACAACTGTTTTCAATCAAGAAAACAATTAAACAGGACCTGCCTGACAAAGTGAAGTAGACTAAAAGATCCTCAAAAGCTAAACATCATGCTGCAATCGAAAGAAATTCAGGAACAAGTGAGAAACAAAGTAATTGAGATCTATCAGTCTGGAAAAGGTTATAAAGCCATTTCTAAAGCTTTGGGACTCCAGCAAACTACAGTGAGAACCATTATCCACAAATGGCAAAAACATGGAACAGTGGTGAATCTCCCAGGAGTGGCCGGACAACCAAAATTACCCCAAGAGTGCAGCAATGACTCATCCAAGAGGTCACAAAAGACCCCACAACAACATCCAAAGAACTGCAGGCCTCACTTGCCTCAGTTAAGGTCAGTGTTCATGACTCCACCATAAGAAAGAGACTGGGCAAAAATGGCTTGCATGGCAGAGTTCCAAGATGAAAACCACTGCTGAGCAAAAAGAACATAAAGGCTAGTCTCAGTTTTGTCAGAAAGCGTCTTGATGATCCCCAAGACTTTTGGGAAAATACTCTGTGGACTGACAAGACAAAAGTTGAACTTTTTGGAAGGTGTGTATCCCATTACATCCGGCATAAAAGTAACACAGCGTTTCAGAAAAGGAACATCATACCAACAGTAAAATATGGTGGTGGTAGTGTGATGGTCTGGGGCTGTTTTGCTGCTTCAGGACCTGGAAGACTTGATGTAGTAAATGGAACAATGAATTCTGCTGTCTACCAAAAAATCCTGAAGGAGAATGTTTGGCCTTCTGTTGGTGAACTCAAGCTGAAACACACTTGGGTTCTGCAGCAGGACAATGATCCAAAACACACCAGCAAGTCCACCTCTGAATGCCATCCATCCATCCATCCATCCATCCATCTTCTACCACTTTTCCGGAGGTCCGAGTCGCGGAGGCAGCGGTTCAAGCAGAGAAGCCCAGACTTCACTCTCCCCAGCCACCTGCTCCAGCTCTTCAGAGGGGATACCAAGGCGTTCCCAGACCAGCTGGGAGACATAGTCTCTCCACCGAGTCCTGGGTCTGCCCCGGGGTCTCCTCCCAGTGGGATGTGCCTGAAACACCTCAAGTGGGAGGCGTCCAGGAGGCATCCTAATCAGATGCCCATACCACCTCAACTGACTCCTTTCAATGTGGAGGAGCAGCGGTTCTACTCTGAGCCTCTCCCGGATGACTGAGCTCCTCACCCTATATCTGAGGGTGAGTCCAGCAATCCTAAGGAGAAAGCTCATTTCAGCCGCTTGTATCCGCGATCTCGTTCTTTCGGTCATTACCCAAAGTTCGTGACCATAGGTGAGAGTAGGAACGTAGATTGACTGGTAAATCGACAGCTTTGCCTTAGAACTAAGCTCTCTCTTCACCACAACAGACCGGTACAACATCCGCATCACTGCAGATGCTGCTCCAATCCATCTGCCGATCTCTCGCTCCATTTTCCCCTCACTTGTGAACAAGACCCCAAGATACTTAAACTCCTCCACTTGGGGCAGGAGACTGTCCCCAACCCGGAGAGGACAATCCACCTTTTTCCGGCTGAGGACCATGGACTCGGACTTGGAGGTGCTGATTCTCATCCCAGCCGCTTCACACTCAGCGGCAAACCGTCCCAGCAAGAGCTGTAGGTCATTGCTGGATGAAGCCAACAGGACAACATCATCTGCAAACAACAGAGATGAGATCCTGTGGTCACCAAGCATGACACCCTCCATTCCCTGGCTGCGCCTAGAAATCCTGTCCATAAAAATTATGAACAGGATCGGTGACAAAGGGCAGCCCTGGTGGAGTCCAGCTCTCACTGGGAATGACTCCGACCGAGTGTTGGCAATACAAGCCAAACTCTCACAACAGTCGTACAGAGACCGAATAGCTCGTAACAACAAGCCCCGATACCCCATACTCCTGAAGTATCCCCCACAAAAATCCACGAGGGACGCAGTCAAATGCCTTCTCCAAGTCCACAAAACACATGTAAACTGGTTGGGCAAACTCCCACGAACCCTCAAGAATTCTCGAGAGGGTAAAGAGCTGGTCCGATGTGCCACGGCCAGGACGAAAACCACATTGCTCCTCCTGAATCCGAGGTTCGACCAACGGCCGGACTCTCCTCTCCAGTACCTTGGCATAGACCTTCCAAGGGAGGCTGAGGAGTGTGATCCCTCTAAAGTTGGAGCACACCCTCCGGTCCCCTTTTTTGAAGAGAGGAACCACCACCCTGGTTTGCCATGCCAAAGGCACTGCCCCCAACCTCCACGCAATGTTGCAGAGGCATGTCAACCATGACAACCCAACAACATCCAGGGCCTTGAGGTACTCAGGGCGAATCTCGTCCACCCCCGGGGCCCGGCCACCAAGGAGATTTTTAACCACCTTGGCGACCTCAGCCCCTGTGATAGGCGAGTCATCCCCCTCATCCCCAAACCCTGCTTCCTCTGTGGAAGGCGTATCAGTGGGATTGAGGAGATCCTCGAAGTATTCCTTCCACCGCCCGACGATATCCCCAGTCGAAGTCAACAGTGTCCCATCCGCACCATACACAGTGTGGACGGGGAGCTGCTTTCCCCTCCTGAGCCGCCGGACAGTTTGCCAGAATCTCTTTGAGGCCGACCGAAAGTCTTGTTCCATGGCCTCACCGAACTCCTCCCATACCCGGGTTTTTTCTTCAGCAACCACCCGAGCTGCACTCCGCTTGGCCTGCCGGTACACCTCAGCTGCTTCGGGAGTCCCACAAGCCAACCAAGCTTGATAGGACTCCTTCTTCAGCTTAATGGCCCCCCTCACCACTGGTGTCCACCACTTGGTTCGGGGGTTGCCACCACGAGATGCACCGACCACCTTGCGGCCGCAGCTCTGGGCCGCCGCTTCAACAACAGAGGTGGAGAACATGGCCCATTCAGACTCCATGTCTCCAGACTCCCTCGGAATGTGGTTGAAGTTCTTCCGGAGGTGGGAGTTGAAGACCTCCCGGACAGGGGCCTCAGCCAGACGCTCCCAGCACACCCTTACTATACGTTTGGGTCTACCAGGTCTGAATGGCTTCCTCCCCTGCCATCGGATCCAACTCACCACCAGGTGGTGATCAGTTGACAGCTTTGCACCTCTCTTTACTCGGGTGTCCAAGACATATGGTCGCAGGTCTGATGATATAATAACAAAATCGATCATCGACCTGCGCCATAGGGTGTCCTGGTGCCAGGTGCACATATGGACACCCTTATGCTTGAACATGGTGTTCGTTATGGACAGACTGTGGTTAGTACAGAAGTCCAATAACTGAACACCACTCGGGTTCAGATCGGGCAGGCCGTTCCTTCCAATCACCCCCCTCCAGGTTTCACTGTCGTTGCCCACGTGCGCATTGAAGTCCCCCAGTAGGACAATGGAGTCTCCAAGAGGAGCACCCTCCAGCACCCCAGTCATAGACTCCAAAAAGGGTGGGTACTCTGAAATATCATTTGGTGCATAGGCACAAATGATGGTCAGGACCCGTTTCCCAACCCGAAGGCGCAGGGAAGCAACCCTTTCGTCCACCGGGGAAAACTCCAATATAGAGGCAGCAAGGTGGGGCGATACAAGAATACCCACCCCTGCTCGTTGCCTCTCGCCCGGGGCAACTCCAGAAAAGGCCAAACTCCAGCCCCTCTCCAGGAGACTGGTTCCGGAACCAGAGCTGTGTGTTGAGGTGAGGCCGACTATATCTAGCCGGTATCTCTCAACCTCGTACACCAGCTCAGGCTCCTTCCCCACCAGAGAGGTGACATTCCACGTACCAAAAGCCAGTTTAGAAAGCTTGGGATCAGTCCGCCAAGGTCTCCGCCTTTGACCGCCACCTAATCCACATAGCACCGGACCCCCATGATCCCTCCTGCAGGTGGTGAGCCCACTGGAGGGCGGACCCATGTAACTCCTTCGGGCTGAGCCCGGCCGGGTCCCATGGGTGGAAACCCGGCCACCAGATGCTAGCCTTCGAACCCCTCCCCCAGGCCTGGCTCCAGGGTGGGGCCCCAGTAACCCCATACCGGGCGGGGTACACTGAATCCTTGATATACAATTTATCATGAGAGTCTGTTGGATCGTTCTTAGTCTGGCCCTTCACCTCTGAATGGCTTAAGAAAAACCAAATGAAGACTTTGGAGTGGCCTAATCAAAGTCCTGACCTGAATCTGATTGAGATGCTGTGGCATGACCTTAAAAAGGTGGTTCATGCTCAAAAACCCTCCAATGTGGCTGAATTACAACAATTCTGCAAAGATGAGTGGGTCAAAATTCTTCCACAGTGCTGTAAAAGGCTCAATGCCAGCTATCACAAATGCTTGACTGCAGTTGTTGCTGCTAAAGCCTGCTTCATGTTACACCTTGCTGTCTGCGTACGTGTAACCAGAAACCTTGTGTGACGAAATTTACGTCATCATCTCCACTCCGCTAGTGTCCGGACTGCTTGACCGCGGACGACCGTGTGCTGCCCAAATTTTTTGACCGCGCTGCCTGCCCATGACCTGAACGCGTTTGAAAGCGCGTGCGCAAGACTGAATGTCCCATTCACGAGGTGGCGATATCGACACAGCACACATTAGTAGACGAAGAAGACAACGAGGAGGTGGAAAACGAGAATAAAAACATACATGAATCATACATACATACTTTCTTTCACAGCGGCAACGGCAACTTCATAGAAAAGGAGTGAAAACCAGGAAGTCAAACAGCAGAAATGGACTCTATATTTGAAGAGAAACTTTGTGAAGAAGTCCGCCGTTTCTTCCAGTTGACGGAGAGCAAAGCTCAATCCGTCAGCTGGAATTAATAAGTAATAATTAAACCCAACAGCCACAAGCCATACTCGGGGTGAGGACCCTGAACATGACAGTGCCCCCTCCTCAAGGGGTGGATACCAGACACCCACTGTACCATCAAAAAAAACAACCCCCCCCCCCACTAAAAAAGCTCATACAAACAACCCAGGGTGGGAGGTGGGGGAAAACAGGTTAGGGGGGATAAATCAGGAAGGAATCATCACCACAATACAACACAACAACACGACCCAACCCCAAAACTAAACTAACCCACCCCACCCCCAAAAGTCCCACGGTTCAGGGGGCCGGCCAGAGTCCAAGGCCCAGCAGGTTGCCGTAAGTTCATGGGGCCGGCCAAAATCCCAGGGCCAGCAGGCGGCCTGCAGAACAGTATCAGGTGGCCTGCCAGAGAAAAAGGGCCACTTGACCCAGGAACCTAATCCTTTGGGTGGTCTGCCCATACGATTGGGCCACCAGGACCGGAGGGGCAGATGAGGAGGTGGCCTATCCACCGGAAGGCTGAGAGGTGGGTGGTCAGACAGGGGACAAGAGACCCCTGTGGTTACTGGCGGCGAAAGGAGAACGACCCCAACGGTGCCCTGCAGAAGGAGGAGGAACACCCACAGGGCCTCCAAAAGGGAAAGGAAGACCCCGGCATCCCCAAACTGTCCTGTGGCACCCCCGGTGGTCCCGACCCAGGACTGCGCGGCTGCACCCTCGATGGTCCTGGCATGGGACTGGAGCGCGGCTGCACCCACGATGGTCCCGGCATGGGATTGTACTGCGGCTGCACTCACGATGGTCCCGGCATGGGACTGGAGCACAGCTGCACCCTCAATGGTCCCAGCATGAGACTGGAGCGTGGCTGCACCCTCAACGGTCCCGGCATGGGACTGGAGCGCGGGAGCACCCTTGATGGTCCCGTTATGGCACTGGAACTCGGCTGCACCCTCGATGGACCCCGACTGAGCCATGGTTACGCCCACGATAGAGTCCAGCTGGACCCCTGCTGCACCTGCGGTGGGACCTGGCTGGGCCACTGCTGACCCCAATGCCATCTTGGACATGGGCCAGCTGACCCGTATGAGCACCCAAGCCAGGAGGCAATCGATCACAGGCACCCTGGACTGAGACTGGGTGCCCCCAACAACCACCTCGACTGGAACCTCGGTGACCTCTGGTTGCAAGCCCGGGTCCACAGACTCATCCAGTGATGGAAGACCCTCTCCGACGACTCTGGAAATGGACTCAGAGAGAGAGGGGGGAAGGGTCAGAGTCGCCGGCAGCGGCAGAGCCTGGCGAGGTGAGCTCAGGTGCAGCGTTTGGCTGCAGTTGGCGCTCCTCACCTAAAGCTAGGCAAAAATGCTCAATAATGGAAAGGAGAAAGACAAAAGAGAGCACTTGCCTTAGCTCAAGCTCTACCGCTGTCCAGGACTTCAGCGATCCGGGTGACGTCCTCCCAGGTTCGGCCTCCAAGAGGTTCCGCTTGGGCGCTGACTCTGCTGTGGCGACCTCCACAGCAGGCATGATGGTCACTGCAGTCTTAATTCTCCAAGCTGCCATGATCCACGCTGGTGACTCCTCCGGCGTGGCGGCTGGGACCTGGTTCACCATGGCTGCGGAAGGACACCCTCCCCCCCCGGACCTCTGGCTCCTCCCGATCCTGGCTGCTCAGCTCCGGTTCCAGCAGGCACACAAAGGGGAGAGGAGAGAGGGTTGGTGAACAGTTTTTAACAGCAGCAGGCTGGGAGAGCTCAGGGGACTGCTTTCCCTGAGCCTCCCTACAGGCAATCAGGTAAGACATTTCATTATTAATATGAGTCAAACGAAAATGTACTCGCCTGCTCTCCCGGTTTGCGGTGTGAATTACAGCTGCTGCTGTTTGGATGTCTTCACCTGTCCGTCCGGGAAGGGCGGAGCTAAGCTCTTCCGTAGAAGGTATGGGAGCCCCCCCTCTCACCACAGGAATAGGAGATCACAGTGAAAAAACTGGCGTCCCACTGCTGCCATCGAACAAACCGAGGAAGAAGACCTCGCAGGAATACGGAGGGAGATCCTGCAGACGGAACTGCTCGGGACAGATGATCTGCTGCGGAGGTAACTGGACTAGGTGTCGGAGTGGGAGCAGATCGTGGGACGAAATCGTTCTTCCAGGATTCCGGGTGACGTTGATGATGCCGACCTGCTGGCTGCCATCTTGGAACGGTGGACGGAGGACAGGAGAAGATGGCCGCTGACGAAGAAGAGCGTCTTGCTTTGGGCTTTGTCCAGAGAGCCCTCCTCTTCAGGTCGGGGAAAGCCTGTTCGAGTGCGTAGATGGAGGACAGTAATTCGGCATACTGGGGATAATTCCAGAGGCCCGGGTGAGCTGCCAGAATATCCTGAGCCTCATTGAGGCAGTCCCACTGTTCTCCGGGGCCATAGGTGTCCTTGGCGATGTACAGGAAGCCCCGGATAGACGCAGCTGCCCATTCCTCCTCCACACTGGGATGTCCCGTGGCCGTCCACTTCTGCCGGTGTGGAAATGGCTGGACCAGGACATCATGCTCCAAACAGGTTAGTGAAAAAAAACACAAAAAATGAGTAACACGTTACTTACTGCTTGGACTCTTTTTGGTGGCAACTTTCTGTCATGTTCACTGCGCAAACTGCGCAGTGAACATAGAGAATAGCAACGAGCCCAAAATGCAGAGTAAGTAGCGTGTTTATTTACAATGGGTGAATGTGGAGAAAGTCCAAATACAGTCACAGCAGAAGGGAAGACCCCCGGCTACAAGCTTGATTGGTCAAAGGAATGCCTAACGGGCTCCTAGCAAACAGGAACGGAGGGAAAAGGCACAAAAGGAAGACTTACGAAGGTGTCAGAGCGGAAAGGCTCTGAGGGAACAATACGCTTTTAGTCCAGGGGGAAACCAACCGATGCGAGCCTGGATATCCAAAGTTGACATTGCAAAGTTGCCACACCGGCTGGTTGTACTGCCCTGCTATTAATACCAAGCGCTAATGACAACAAGTATGACCAGCCGTGTTGCAACAGGTGCGTGACTGATTGAACTAAGTGTGTGTGTGCATGTACACCCACTCACACTGTATGTGAGTATAAGTATGAGAATGAGTGTGTATGTGTGCATGAGTGTGTGATTGTGTATGTGGTGAACAGAAAACTGATGAATGCCTGGTAAGAGGAGGAGGCGTGGCTGTGGGGTTGATGGAGAGCAAAGCTCAATCCATCAGCTGGAATTATTGAGTAATAATTAAACCCAACAGCCACAAGTCATGCTTGGGGTGAGGACCCTGAACATGACACATTTAGTCAAAGTGTGTATATGTGTCTGCATATGATATGCAGTTGATCTGGCCATTCCGCTCCACAATGATGGCGGTATTATTATTAAGTTTTTAATTTCGACTTCCGGTTGTGGCATGTAAGGTGAGGACGCACAGGTAAAGGCTCCCAGTTCGTTTTTTGCTATCTTCCTTTAAAACTCAGTTTAGAGCTAGTGTTTTTAGCTGTTGCTTTGTCACTGCTGCTGGAGAATAAAAACGGTACGCCTGCTCGTGCAAAAAAAGAGAGAAATTGCCAGTCTCATAACTTAATATTGTAGTGGCCGGTGAAGCAATTCATCAGTCCCCTCACACTCCGGGAGAACAAAGGGACTTCTCCCACGTGTTTTCTTTTCTACGATCTACGATCACAAGCCTGAATCAACGTACATCGTCCAGGATCATGGGTCCCAAGAAAGCTCAGCAGACTGAGGAGGTGGACGATATTAAAAGATCACTCGACTTCTTGGCTGAAGAGATTTCTTCTGTTAAGCTGCAGCAACAAAACATCCTGGGCCTACTCGAGGAGGTGAAAGCGCTGCAGATCCAGAACTCCGAGAAGGACAAGAGGCTGGCATATCTGGAGAGCAGAGTGTCGGACCTGGAACAGAACACTCGGGTGAACGATGTGATCATCACTGGGCTCCACATTAAACCCCGATCGTACGCTCGTGAGGTGGCCGCGGACAGCGGAGGGAAGCTCGACACGCTGGAGGATGAATCCACGGAGCAACAAGTGGTGGCCTTCCTGCAGTCCAAAGGAATCCAGCTGGACTGTAACACCAATGAGGCCTGCCACCCTCTGCCCAGGAAAAACAGCGACAAACCGGCTGTGATCATGAGGTTTGTGAATAAAAAACACAAGACTGCACTGCTAAAACAAGGTAGGAAACTGAAAGGAACGAACATTTACATAAACGAGCACCTTACAAAAGAAAACGCAGAAATAGCCAGAAAAGCAAGATACACGAGAAAGCAGAAAAAGATTCAAAACACCTGGACATCAAACTGTAAAATATACATCAAATTAAATGGATCACCTGAAGAAGCCAAGGTCATTAACATCCGTAATATTATGGAACTGGACAAATATCAATGAATATTATGAACTGGAGTCGACAGCAACAAGAGACAACTGTAGGACACTGAAGGATTATACTCATCTGCATCAGGACATTTAATAACATGAAACAAAAGATTAACAAACAGGAACAACAGGAATTGAAAGTTTTTGAATATACAGATCACAACCCACAGGACGTAGAATATAACGTAGACCCTGATAATAATTTATTTAGCTCCATCAATAATGACTGTAGTTACTACACGGATGAACAGTTTAACACAAGGGTCACATCTGATTTCAATATTTCTATGATCCACTTCAACAGCAGAAGTCTCTATGCCAACTTTAATAACATTAAAGATTATTTACATCAGCTTAAAGAGCCATTCAATATTGTGGCAATATCAGAGATGTGGCTCAGTGAAGAGAAAGGAGTGGATTTTACCATGGATGGCTATGAATTAAATTATATAAATAGAAAAGTGAAAAAAGGAGGAGTTGCAATTTATGTTGACAAGAGCTTGCAATACAAGGTTGTTGAAAATTTGTCAGTAACTGTGGATGATTTATTTGAATGTATTACAATAGAAATCTGTCTGGACAATGTGAAGAATATAGTAGTGAGCTGTGTATATAGAACACCTGGATCAAACATTGACTTATTTAAGGACTGGATGGAAAAAATGTATGCAAAACTAACTCATAAAGTTATGTTAATCTGTGGGGATTTTAATATAGATCTTATGAATTCAAAACAACATAGTCTGACAGAAGAATTTATCAACACAATGTACAGTATGGGCTTACATCCAACAATTACCGGACCTAGCAGAATCACGTCACACAGTGCCACACTAATAGATAATATATTCACAAACATTATGGAAAATAATATCAGGAGTGGGCTTTTATTGAATGATATCAGTGACCACCTGCCGATTTTTGTTGTCTATTAATGTGATTATAGGAAGAAAAAGTATACCAAAAATATTAAATATAAAAGAATAAGAACTGAAGATTCTATGTATTTACTGGCAAAGGAATTATTAATACAAGACTGGAAGATAGTTTATGATGAAAATGATATAAATAAAGCATATGATAAATTTTTACAAATATTTAAATCATTGTACAATAAAAACTGTCCTATAAAACAATACAGTGACAGACAACAAAACAAAAATAATCCTTGGGTCACCAAGGGATTACTAAATGCATGTAAAAAGAAGAATACATTATATAAACAATTATATAAACAATATATAAACAATTCATTAAGTGCAGAATGGTGGAGGCTGAGATCAAATATAAAAGATATAAAAATAAGCTTACTAATATAATGAGGACTTGTAAGAAAGAATACTACAACAGAATATTAGAGGATAATAAAAATAACTTAAGAGGAATATGGCAAGTACTCAGTGGGATTATTAGTAATCAACCTAAGAATGCTTAATAATTATCCAGAATATTTTATTGAAAATGGCAATTTGGTAAATAATATGGAGGATGTGGTCAGTGGTTTCAATAAATTTTTTGTAAACGTTGGTCCTGAATTAGCAAAATCAATAGTGACACCAGAAACAAACAACAGTGGTTCTGTAAATGAAATAGAAGATAGAAATCCAAACACAATCTTTTTGGGTGCAGTTACTGAAAAGGAAATTATCGAGACTGTGAGTAAATTTAAGAACAAAAAATCAACGGACTGGAATGAAATTGACATGACAATAGTGAAAAAAGTAATTGAAAGAATTGTTAAGCCACTCACCCACAGCTGTAACCTGTCATTTCAAACTGGTAAATTTCCAGACAAAATGAAAATAGCAAAAGTAATACCTCTATACAAAACAGGAGACAGTCATTGTTTCACAAATTACAGGCCAGTCTCTTTACTCTCACAATTCTCTAAAATACTTGAAAAAATCTTCAGTAAGAGACTGGATGATTTCATTGAAAAACACAACCTCCTTACGGACAGCCAGTGTGGTTTTAGAGCAGATAAATCTACATCTTTGGCACTGATCAAACTTATTGAAGAAATTATTAGTTGTATAGATAAAAAAAAAGTTTGTTGTAGGAGTATTTATAGATTTAAAGAAAGCTTTTGACACCACTGACCACAGAATTCTACTAAGGGAACTGGAAAGGTATGGGATAAGAGGGGTCAGACTGAGTTGGGTGGAAAGTTATTTAAGTAACAGACAACAATTTGTACAAATTGGTGAGCACAAATCACCCTTCATGGACATCACTCGTGGTGTGCCCCAGGGGTCAGTTTTGGGACCCAAACTCTTTATATTGTATATAAATGACATATGCCAAGTATCAAAAATTCTGAAATTTATTTTGTTTGCGGATGACACAAATATCCTTTGCACTGGTGAGAATTTGCAGCAGGTTTTAGAGGTTGTCACAACTGAAATGAAAAGGTTAATGCAGTGGTTCAACAAAAACAAATTATCTCTAAATCTGAAAAAACCCACAAAGATTACGTTGTTTGGAAATTATAAAATAAATTGATGTCCCACATGATGAAGACCCTGGAGAGACTGCTCCTTGCTCACCTCCGCCCCCTGGTGGGACCAGCGATGGATCCACTCCAGTTCGCCTACCAGCATGGCATTGGGATGGAGGATGCGGTGATCTTCCTCCTTCACCGTTCTCTGTCCCACCTGGAGAAGCCTGGGAATGCGGTGAGGATCATGTTCTTTGACTTCTCCAGTGCTTTCAACACCATCCAACCGATGATCCTGAAGGACAAGCTGCTGTGCGCAGGGGTGGACCAGCACCTGTCATCATGGATCCTGGACTACCTCACAAACCGGCCTCAGTTTGTGAGAACCCGGGACTGTGTGTCCGACACGATCATCGGTAGCACGGGGGCCCCCCAGGGAATGGTTTTGGCTCCCTTCCTGTTCACCCTTTATACTGCGGACTTCTCACACAACACAACACACTGCCATCTACAGAAGTTCTCTGATGACTCTGCGATCGTTGGCCTCATCTCCAACGGAGATAAAGCTGAGTACAGAGGGCTTATCCAGGACTTTGTGGACTGGTGCCATCGGAACTGCCTCCAGATCAACGCGAGGAAAACTAAGGAGCTGGTGGCCACAGGTAAGGACAACCCCTCACAGCACCAGTAAATATACAGGGAACAGACATCGAGATGGTGACATCCTTTAAGTACCTGGGTGTTCATCTGAACAATAAACTAGACTGGTCACACAATACTGACGCACTCTACAAGAAGGGACAGCGCAGGCTGTTCCTACTGAGGAGACTCAGGTCTTTTGGTGTACAAGGGGCGCTGCTAAAGACATTCTATGACACGGTGGTGGCATCAGCCATCACTTTTGGAGTGGTCTGCTGGGGCAGTGGCATTACAGCAGCCGATAGGACGAGACTGAACAAACTGATCAAGAAAGCTAGCTCTGTCCTGGGGCAGCGCCTTGACCCAGTGGAGGAGATAGGAGAGAGAAGGATGGTGGCTAAACTGTCATCTCTGCTGGTGTCCGAGTTCCACCCTATGCAGGACATACTGAATGCAATGAGGAGCTCATTTAGCAGCAGACTACATCATCCTAGGTGCACAACCGAGAGGTTTTGCAGGTCCTTCCTACCTACGGCTGTCAGACTGTACAACCTAAGCAGGGCTGCTCGCAGAAATAGCAGAAAGATGTGACAACCTAATAGTTTTGAATGCAAAAGACGCAATAGACTTACACAATGGTCCCCTCCAGTATAAAACTAGGAAAATACCGGTCACTATGGAGGGTGAGAATATGTATGGGTACATAATCATACCATGTAGGATAACTAAGTAGACGGTTGTGCTGTTTCATTCCATCTAGCTACAATGCTCCGCACTGTGTGTTTATATATATATATTTATATATTTACTCCATCTAGCAACAATGCTCCACAATGTGTGTGTTTATATATTTACATATGTATTCCATCTAGCTACAATGCTCCACAGTTTGTGTGTTTATATATCTACATATTTATTCCATCTAGCTACAATGCTCCGCACTGTGTTTATATATTCATATATTTATTCCATCTAGCTACAATGCTCCGCACTGTGTGTGTTTATATATCTACATATTAGATCTAACTACAATGCTCCGCACTGTGTGTTTATATATTTACATATTTATTCCATCTAGCTACAATGCTCCGCACTGTGTGTTTATATATTCACATATTCATTCCATCTAGCTACAATACTCCGCACTGTGTGTTTATATACTCATATATTTATTCCATCCAGCTACAATGCTCCGCACTGTGTTTATATATTTATATATCTATCCCATCTAGCTACAATGCTCCGCACTGTGTATATATATATATATACAGTATATATATGTATACTTGATGCTCTTGTTTTTTCTCTTGCCTTCTGATTGTTGCTCTGAGTGTTGCTATCCCTGTGCTGTTGCAATCCTGGAATTTCCCCATTGTGGGACTAATAAAGGCTTATCTTATCTTATCTTATCTTAAATCATGAAATAATGGTAATGATAGATGATACCAGAATAGAAACAGTACAGGAAAATAAGTTTCTGGGGGTGATGCTAGACAATAAAATCTGCTGGAAACCTCACATCAGTCACATCCGGGCCAAGTTGACAAAATGTGTAGGGATACTGGGGAAGACAAGACAGATCTTGGACTATAAATCATTGTTCTTACTGTACAATTCACTGTTTCTACCTTATCTTAACTACTGTGTAGAAGTCTGGGGAAACACCTAATATGCACATTACAAAAAAGAGCTATAAGGATAATAAATAATGTAGGATATAGAGACCATACCAATTCGTTGTTTTTAAAGTCACATGTCATAAAGTTCATCGCTTTAGTTAAATTTAAGACAGCACAAGTCATGTACAGGGCAATTAATAATCAACTCTCAACTAATATACAAAAAATATTTAAAAAAAGAGACAATGATTATAATTTGAGAGGAGACTTAAACTTTACAAAACCCAAGATACGAACAACTAAGAAAAGTATGTGCATATCTGTCTGTGGGGTGGATTTGTGGAACAGTCTGGAGCCGGAACTGAAGCTATGTACAAACAGAAATCAATTCCAAAAGAGGTATAAACATTATTTGCTAAAAGAATATATGTTAGAAGGGTAGTATATGTATAATCAGAGGAGTTATTGTCTAATTTGACCTTGTTGGATTTTCTTTCCCCCTTTGTTATATTATTCAGATTCTTTTAATCTGTACTTTTAATCTATCCGAAATAAAGATTCATTTATTCATTCATTTATGTACGATTCACTATGCTCACTCTGGGACACTATGGAATGGTGGGTGGGACAGCACTGTGTATATCTGTGTTGTTTGGGGCTGGTTTTGATGTATGGATTGTATGGACTGTATGTTGGGATGGATGGGTGTTAATGTTGATATGTACAAAATATAGTTAATTGTTTACTTGGGGTCTTAAATGTGGTAATTTGTATATATTTCACATGGGTGTATTTATGGAAAAGAGGAGTTGAAATTAATAAGTGTTCACTTCTTCCTTCTCCCTTTCGAACACTGTATACTGTTACTTTATTGCACTTGTCATTTGTTTTGTTTTTGTTTTACTTTTTTGTTCAAAATAAAGTATCTATCTATCTATCTATCTATCTATCTATCTATCTATCTATCTATCTATCTAATTTTTAGATACTTGCATGGGAGGGGGCACTCGCGGTCCTGCAAAGAACAATGGTACCACACAGGTGAAGTAGCAGTCTACCACTGACGGGGCAGGCTGGGCGTGCCTTCCCGCTAAGGGTTGTGGTCCGCCCAGTCAGACACCAGTGTTGGAGAAGCAGCAGCTGAACCAGTGGATCTCAGTGCTTCGCAGGAAGCCAAGCCCAGCCTGCCCGGTTAACAGGAGTTTCGGCTGCTGCTTTACCCGTGTGCCACTGCTGTCCTTTGCAGCACCATGGGCTTCTGCCAGCCCCCCCACCCCACCCCCGCACACTTTGTGTTCTCCATGGCAAATTATCCTTTAGACTTATGCAATCACGGCAACTTCATGGTATAATTTTTTAAACATTAAATCTTAAGTATAAACTTTTTCTAGTCAAATTTGTCACTTTATGCTTCCTTGTTTTGCTCATGGAGCACTGTGGTTACTGATGCCGTAATGCCGCATATTATCCAATCACAACGGAGTCAATCTGAAACCCCGCCCACACTCCTAGAAGCCTGGGCATGAGACATAGCCGTGGCTAAACTTTTATTGATAAAAATTACATATTTTGACTGAGCAACTCCATACTCAGGGAGCTCGTAACCTCAGCAAAGCACTTATAAAATCTGAGGTCAGTCTGACGAACGGTTTGAGAGATATGTGAGGAACACACACACACACACACACACACACACACACACACACACACACACAGAGCTTCTTTGCATTTATAGATAGATGTTTAATGAGAAAAATGTTGACGTGTTCAATACGTATTTTCCCCTGCTGTATATTGGCAAGGTATTGGTGTCAGCAGATAAAGCATTTAAAATTATTTATAGGCACAAATTAATATTTACAGCCAATATAATAATTTTACAGCAGACAGTCAGGCATTATGCTCAGCTGTGACATTTTTCCAGCGATGCAAGGGAATGACGTCATCACGCCAGGTGGTGTAGATAAACATGTCTGCCCCTCTACACATGTTAGAAATAGACAACATGAGGAAATTAAATTAATGCTATCCAATATCAGTGTTCATTTTTACCAATATTCACAGGTTTGAAAAACAATATAGTTTTAAAAAATTTTTAAATACGTTTTTACAGGTTTGAAAAAAAAAATTTGGTCATCAAACTGTACAGTTCAACCCAATAATGTAAAAGCACAAGTTATTGGGGTTCTTATGCAGCTCAAAATCAGCTGTCCTGCACAAGATGAGGGAGAGGAAGTAATGCCTTTACTATAGTATAATACAGTAGCTCTGTCCACACATGCATCAACAGTAGCCGTGTCTATGCATGAGACATTTGAGCCCTGTAATGGGATGATGGTGAGAGTGCACTCAGATGTTTATGGGGCTTGGAGCATTAGCATACTAAAGCCCATTTGCAGATGGAAAACCAAATTCTGCTGTACACAAATATTTCCTGAATGTCTTTATGAATACAGTCTCCTACCATATTGCAGCAGACTTGCAAGCAACAGATTTCTGTCCACATGAAGTTACATTACAGTCAAGGAGGTCTCCCATCATCATTTGATGGAAAAAATAACATGATCTGTGGCCACAGTGCTGCAGCAGAGAGGCTACAGTAGGCTATAGACGTCAGTCTTCATTTACCAGTAGCACAACCAGAAAGCATTCAAGCCATTTCAGAGGTTATGGCGGTAATCATTAAAGCCAAGGCTCATGCACTGAAAATTACCTGCATTATAAAGCATCCCTCAAAGAATGACGCAAACAGCCCTCACAGTCTCCTGGCTTGTACAAAGCGAATATTAGAAACAGCAAAATCTAACTTTTTTCAAACCTCCCAAAACCGCACACTGTATAAAGTGCTTAAAGTCAAGTGTTAGACGGTGGCAAAAAGTGGTGACCTAACATGATGACATCATCTTATTTTGACAGTAGCTCCATTTAATGTGGAAACAATTAAAGAGGAAGACAAAGAGGGATTTTACCCATTACCCATTAAAGTTAACCACCAAATTACATGGGATTTTATAGCCCATAAATAAGAAAATGCTGCTGGATTTTGCCCTCCTCTAGCCACTGTCGAACCTCCCCAGTGTGTGTGTGTGTGTGTGTGTGTGTGTGTGTGTGTGTGTGTGTGTGTGTGTGTGTGTGTGTGTGTTGTGCCAAGTTCAGGGAGAGAGACTTCACCACGGGACTCACCCAACTTACTGCTGTAGACATAGCACTCCACTGTGCAGTTAGCGTACGGGGCATAAAACGCTCCCACAGACACAAACACATGCCCTCATTCACTTTCAGCATATTGTACTAAATTCAAGCCTCTCAAATTGCAGTCCCCTTTTAGCCAGCCACCCCTGGCAGGGATCATGTTAACAGTGCCGACTGTTGAATGCCGTAATTCCTGGAAAGTGATGGGCAGCCCCTTAACAGTTTATTATCTCACGCAGCTCCCTCTCATCTGTCCTTGCAGCCATCACAGCAAAACATCTCTCTGCACTTTCACCATTCCAACGCTACGCCATTTGGTTGCGATTTACTACCACAGACATTTACAGCAAATTGTTCCTTCCTCTCCTTTTCTCTTCATCTCCTTCTCCCCCCGTATTCCCTTCCTATTCTGATCTGTATTATGGTGTTTCATTGTGTTTTGTTTGTTTCACCGTGACTCCTTTCATCTCCCAGTCTGTCTGGCCTCATATCATTTTTAAAGTGGACCCAAATGCTTTCCCTGGCAGTTTCCAGCATGCGCTTCCAGTAAGTCTGAGACATAAATCGAATATTTGAAAGAAGACAAACAAATACAAGTGTAAATATCCTCTTGGAAATGGCCTTAGCAACTTCTGTGTATAATTAGGCCGTCTTCAGTGAGTGTGCCATATGTGTGTGTGTGTGTGCATGTGTTTGTATGTGTGTGGAGGGAGGGGGTGTGTGCAGCTTGTATGTCTGTGTTAGTGTGCAGCTGACTAAATGCCCTTTTTAACCAATGTGTGAAATGTTCCTAGAGGTGCTGGAAATGACTTAGAGCTCCCAGGGTGACACTAAAACTCTTTTCCATGTCGACATACGTCACAGTGACCCCACTCTGACCACCCAACACCCCACTCCTCCAATAGCAGCAGCATTTTGTTGTGTTTGAGTTTGGTCTTTTACTTGTGTGGTACGGGTGGCGGCTCCACCTTCCGGTTCCGCCACCACCCGTGGCTATAAGAGGGCAGTGGGCAGGAGGGGCGGTCTCTTTGCCACCTCTGCCTGGCAGATGCGCTTGTGTGCTGTGGAGTGCCTTTCAATAAACGTGTGTTCAGTTCGACACCTGGCCTCGTCCTTGGCTCCATATTCAGACATAACACATTTGACCATCAAAAACAAGGGATTGGCATTTATTTTATAGCACTGATTAAAAATGATTCACTGTTGTCTGGCTGTGATTCCAAATTAGCTGCCAGGAAAACAAAGAAAAAGATAGAGTGAATGACATGCTGTTGTTGGCACTGGAGAGATGATTCAGAGAAACCAGTACATTGTCTGGGATCTGTGACTGTCATAATCACGATGAGGTGATGGGGAAACCCCTCTGGTTTTTCTTCTGTTTTGTGTTTGTACATACATATATTTGTATGTCTGATCATAAACCAGAGTGAGTTTCATGCCTTTGTCACCACAGAGTTGGCACATTTGCTGTGTTTATATGTGGGTATTGTGTCTGGACTGAGTGGTCATTGTATTCCAGACATGTGGTATATTCACTGGAGAGTGATTCATTCCTACCAGCATGTGCAGTCTACCTCCACAGTCTTTAAGATTAATGGTTTACCCACCCGGAGCTGACCAGACCTGACCGGATCTGACCGGAAACCCTCACCAGAGAGAACAAGATGAGAAAACAGAAAAACAGAACAAGCATCACAATACAAATGGCAGACAATGACAATTGATTTTATTGTTAATATTAGCTGGTGAAGATTAGCTCTCTTAAGTTTGACAGCTCTTAATTTGTGGCCCAGATTTACAAGGAAATAAAAAAAATAGTTATTTGTTGACAAAGTTTTGCATAGTGAATTAATGGCATGATTTTTTTTTATCAACAGTTATCTATACTATTTATCAGTAGCCTAGAGGACTGATAAATTATATTTGGAACTATAAAGATCAGAATTTTTTGTATCAGGCACTAAAATTCTGTGTGAATAAATGTAGATTCAACTAATTAAATATACAGCTTTGGAAAAAAAATTAAGAGATCAAAGAGACCACTGCAAAATTATCTCTTCATCTGTGATAAAGTGATAATTTTATCACTTTTTCACAGATAAGGTGATAAATTAGCATTTATACTTATGTGTTTGAGTAAAATGAACAATTTTGTTTTATTCTCTAACTTACTGAAAACAACTCACCCAAATTCCAAGTCAAACTATTATCATTTAGAGCATTTATTTACAGAAAATGACAACTGACCAAAACAACAACAACAACAACAAAAAAAGATGTTGATCAAAGATCAAATAATGCAAAGAAAACAAGTTCAGGGTCATTCTTAAACACTACAATACTTAAGTTTCAACTTAGGAAGAACTCAGATTTGTATTTGTGGAATAACTCTGATTTTTATACACAGCTTTCATGAATCTTACCATGCTTAGATGATCACCTAATCAGTACCTTCGTAAGTAGACTGAGGTGTCCTTGTGTTGGAATTCAACAGCTACTCAAATAGAATGGCTGCCATACATGCAGAGATGCTAATTTAGGAAAGATTTTGTAGTGGTCTCTCATTTTTTTCCAGAGCTGTATATGAATGCGTGATAGCAAGAAACTATACCATTTTAATAGTTAAAAATACTCTCTTGTATACAGATTACAGTAAGATTGTGTGTCTATGGATTTCATGAAATCCCTAAAACTATGTTATATTACATTGCTTTACTGGTTACATTTCAAGAAGATTGTGAAATAAAGTGAGTGGTATATAATGACGGCATTATATACCACTCAGTTAAGAATTGCTTCATGACTGCAATAATAAAGTAACCATGCCTATAAAATAGGTGATCTCTCATGTTTTTCTGTGATATAAAAAATCTCAGGAAAAAAGGAATCACCACTCTTGGAGGATGTTCATTCAGTTATTTTATTTTGATGAAAATCAAATCACAGATATGACACGAAATGTTTATTTAACACCTGAACATTCTGACTTTGTAAAACACACCTTAAAAATAAACTGCTGCAAATAAATGTTTTCATTCATTCATTCATTCATCTTCTTCCACTTAATCCTTTTTTGGGGTTGCGGGGGGGCTGGAGCCTATCCCAGCATCTTTGGGCGAGAGGCAGGGTACACCCTGGACAGATCGCCAGTCCATCGCAGGGCCAACACAGAGAGACAGACAACCATTCACTCTCACAGTCATACCTAAGGACAGTTTTAGAATCCCCAGTTTGATGCCAATTAACCTAACTTTTGTTTTGTTTTGTTTTTTACAATTAAGAAGAGGTAAAAATAATGGAATCACTTGATCATGAAAAAAAAATCATCTTAATATTTTAATTAATAAAACTAAAGGTGATTTCACACCAAACACGAATGGGTGAATTTTTCACACAGGACAATTACATTATAACTCAATGTAAACACATGAATAGACATGAATTCACTGTCTGAGTGAGACACAGACAGGTAAAGTTGCATTTATAACTTCTGCAGCAGTGTTCAACCTGCTGTGGAAATCCCCAAAATAACATCATGCTTAGGTTTACGTTATCCGATGGGGGGCTCACTTGAAAAAGTTGTCTCTGCCTCGAAAACCTGATGGGTGTTGCTAGCTTGCTAGCCTTGTTAGCACGTCCGTGGCAGGAGTCCGTGGGTAAATAACTCCAACATCCCGATTCAGCTGAAGAATTCACGGTCCTTTGATCTCCAACTGAGTGTCAGTCTCATTTTCAAACTAGTTTATTCTGCAGTGTTGATACTTTTACTCAAATGGTAACAGAATCTCAAAGCTAGCACTATCCCTTGGACATGTACACACGAATGAGGGATTTCGCGTGTGCTCGCCTCTTTCCATTGATTTTGTAGGCATTTGTGGCACCCGCTCACGTTTGGTGTGAAGGCATCTTAATACCTATACAATTCTAAATAAGCTTATTAGCCTGTAGCAAAAAATAATGCTTGCAGACTTAATGCACTGCTGCACCTGGCTGACTGACAGCAAACATGGCCCCCAACAAGAGAGCTGTCAGAAAGTCAAAAAATGGAAAGGTTTTAAAAATTCCTTTAAAAATGTAATTCAACACAAAGTGTGGCAAAAGTTGTTGGTTGTTCCCGGTCTGCTCAATATAATTAAGTGTAATTCAACTTTATTCATATAGTGCCAATTCACAATAACTGCCCTCTTTATGTATTTATTTGTTTATTTGACAGGGACGATACATACAACATTATATGTAGTTGGGAAAATGTGATGTATGTAAGACGTCTAGCTTCAGCTAATTTGCAGTCTCTAATTTGCTGTCTTAGCATTAAGATCTCTGTAATTAAGCCAATTCTTAAACAACTTACAACAACTGATCCACTTGTTTTAGCTAAGTAGAGGCAATCTCCAATGCCCCCCCCCCAAAAAAAAATCTTAGAAAGAGTTGTGGCAAATCAGTTATGTGACTCTTTTCAAAGAAATAGTTAATTTGAAGAGTTTCAGTCACGTTTTAGAGTTCATCCTTTTTTGAAGTTTATTAATAATCCCTTGAGATGAATCAGTTGTGTCACGACTCTCCTTGTGCGCTTTTACGCAGCGCAATGAGGAGTGAGGAGGAAGGACGGATTTACGCGCAGGGCTACACCACAACACATTTATTAATGAAAAGGCAGACAGTTCCAAAATAGAGACTTACAAAAACGATACAGTGTACACTAAATGGCTCACACAACAAGCGGGCAGCGGGCAGACCAGAGTGTACCGTGGCCACAAGACAAATAATACAAAAACTGAGCAGAATTACAAAAACGATGACAGGGTTCACTTCTTGACTCACATGATGACATGCAGCGGGCAGACTACAGTGAACGATGGCCACAACATACCTTAAAGACAACACAGTGGTCCAGCAATGCTTGACTGGCAAAGGCCGCTTAAGTACAAGCATTGCTGGCACAACAGATTGGGTGCACCTGGGCGAGGTGTGGGAACAGCAATCACCGGAGTGGAACCAGCTGGCTGTCATGAGAGAGGGGGCGTGGTCGGACTGGCAAGTGTCAGACAACGCCCACACGAATGTAGGTCAAAGGAGGCTGCCTAACAGCTGCCGGCCAGAACAGTGGCTACAGGTACGGAAAAAAGAACACGCGACATAGACCTACAAGAACTCAAAAGATAACACAATACACAAATACACAAACAAACCTGAGCCACAGCGGGTCAGAACCGAGCCCAAGAATAACCCAGCTTGGTTCATGACAAGTTCCTTTTCAAGGGGGTCCAGCACAAATACAAAACACATAGCAAGAAACCCCCAGCAGTTTCATAGCACTAAAACCACTAAAACTGTTCTAGTGAAGGTCACTGATGATTTATCGATAGCATCTGACCACAACATTTTATTTCATATCCTGGAACATTCATCAGGACTCAAAGGAGCACCTTTTCAGTGGCTTAAATCATATTTGTCACAGACTTCAGTTTTTTTCATGTCTGCTAGTGCATACCTGTGCATGTCCGTGCATACCTGCGCATGCCCGTGTGTGTACCCTATGCTGCTGAAGGGTCTCCTCCTGTCTCAGATGGCTGTGTTGTTCACAGTCATGTCCCAATGTACTGCTTGAACCTCAGGTGTTTCATTTTCACTGCATCTTTTCAGGCATTACTGAGCCTATGATGTGCCTATGATGTCTTCTTCTTCTTCTTTTAGATTTGATTGGCGGTTGGCAACCAGCTTACAGGTGCATTACCGCCACTGACTTGATTATCATCACTCTATATCTTCTTCTTCTTCTACTTCTTCATGGCATCACTGCCATGCACCTCATTGATTATCATCACTCTATACCTTTGTATAAGGAGTTCTTATAAGGAGTTTATCACATCAACCACAAATAAGACAAAATTATTTTCCTTCATAACCAGAGAATCTTCCTTAATTCTGCTGGATGCACTGCAAGCCTGCACATTTTCTCTGTTGGAGTCCACTCCCACTTTTTTAGCTGGCACCTTTTTCGCAACTTCTGCATATGTTAATCCCTGGAAGACTTTTATCTGCTGAATTTCTGCTGCTCTCAATGGAACTGGTGCTGAAATTGTTTAATAGAATATGGAAGGAGGGGGTTATCCCAAGTGGGTGGAAAAAGGCTGTAATTTTACCATTTAATAAGCCAGGGAAAGAGCCAGCTCATCCAGGCAACTACAGGCCAATAGCATTAACATCACACTTAGGGAAATGGATGGAGAAGGTGTTACTTTACAGACTGTCACGGGTACTAGAGCAAAGACAATTAATTAACAACTATCAGAATGGTTTTAGAAGAGGAAGATCCACAGTGGATGCTCTAGTTAGGGTAAGTAATGATATTGAAAAGACTCTCAAAATGAAAGAAGTAATGGTTATAGTTTATCTGGATATTGAAAAGGCTTATGACTCACTGTGGAGGGATGGACTTTATCAAACTGAATAAAATGGGCATTGGTGGTAGGATGTATAATTGGAAAATGGATTTTTTTTAACAAACAGGAAAATTAGGGTTAGAGTAGGATCAGAATTTTCTAATGACTGAAATAGAAAGTGGTGTTCCTCAGGGGAGTGTGATAAGCCCAGTTTTATTCAACATAATGATTAATGACATGTATAGGGGTCAAGAGGGATACATCAAAACAACACTATATGCAGATGATGGAGCCATATGGATGAGGGGAAGAAATGAGAAATTTGTGTTCAAAAACATCAGGAAAGCAATGGAGAAAGTGGAAAAGTGATCAAATGAGTAGGGATTTAAATTTTCAAACCGTAAAACCTGTTATATGATATTCACAAAAAACAAACAAACAAAAAAAAAAACACAGAACAGAACCATTAACATTATACAATCAACCAATAGAGAAAGTGAGTGAGTTCAAATATCTAGGATTGTGGTTTGATAGTGCATACACATGGAGAGTTCATGTTGAAAATCTGGAGACAAAGTGAAAAAAAAGTCATTAATCTCATAAAAGCTGTGGCTGGACATGAATGGGGTGCAGATAAACAGGCATTAATTGACATTTACAGAGCACTAATGAGATCGACAATAGACTATGGATGCATGATTTATGGAGCAGCAGCAAAGACAACTCTGGAAAAAATAGACAGAATGCAGCATAGAGCGCTTCGCCTGTGCATTGGAGCCGTCAAAACAACACCAAACAATGCAGTTTAATAGAAGCAGGAAAAATGTCAATGGATTTGAGAAGAGATAAATTCGCATTATCATACTGGGTCAAGCTGAAAGGAAGTGAGGAAGCGAATATTTCAAAAACAACACTACAAGACTGCTGG
The DNA here is from genome assembly GCA_020510985.1 of Pholidichthys leucotaenia. Taxonomy (NCBI): domain Eukaryota; kingdom Metazoa; phylum Chordata; class Actinopteri; order Cichliformes; family Pholidichthyidae; genus Pholidichthys; species Pholidichthys leucotaenia. The sequence continues at coordinate 137,756,569 of CM035840.1, read as the reverse complement.
GAATATTCTAACTTCCAGGGACATGGGTTTGGGTGGACAATTGAAAGAAAAGCCAGAATGTATAGACTAGACACTATTGATATAGCTAACACCAGTCCAGTGAGTAATGTTCCCCCTTTCCTGTTTCCTGGAAAAGAAATAGACATCAGTCTGCTAATGTGGAAAAAGGATTGGCAAATGAGTGAAGTTGGTGTTAAAACAAGCATTTACCTCAGGAATAATTACTATAACTACTTACAGCTCTATACTGACGGTTCAAAGAACAAAGAGGGCTCTGTTGGAAATGGAGTATACATTCCAGAGTTTAAAGTGACCATCTCAAAAAGACTCTCCAACAATACATCCATGTATACAGCAGAGATGGTGGCAATGATTATTGGTTTGCAGTGGGTGGAGGAGGTCAGACCGGACCGGGTGGTGGTGTGTACAGATTCACTTGCAGCTTTAAAAACCATACAGACACTAAAATCTACAAGGGAAGACTTGGTGATTGAGCTACATCACAGTTTATTTAGGATACACAGGGATGATGGAGATGTTCAGTTTTGCTGGGTTCCTGCACATGAAGGGTTGAAAGGGAATGACTGTGCAGACAAATTAGCAAAAAGTGCACTTGGGAAAGACATAACTATATCATTGTCAGTTGGAAAAGGATAAGGGAAAACAGTAATCAAGAGAAAAGGAATTGAGCTATGGCAAAAAAGGTGGGATGAAGATCGTAAAGGTAGATTATCTTACAAAATACAAAAATCTATTGCAATAAAGAATCATAAAAAGACAAACAGGAGGGAAGACATCGTTATGGCAATACTCAGACTGGATCACACAGGTTTAAACGGCACTTTATTCGTCATGGGGAAAAGCAAAAGTGACAAATGTAGAGAATGTGGAGTAAAAGAAAATGTAGAGCACATCTTATTATACTGTCAGAAGTATGGAAATGAAATAGAGAGAATGATAAATGAAGTTCGAGAGGCCGGTAGGGAATGGGATTTAATTGGGATTCAGGGAACAGATGGAGATGGAGAGGCACTAAGAATCATGAGAAGGGCTCTTTTCTCTTTTTTAAAGAACACAGGATTAAGTTGTAGAATTTAGGTGTCGGGCTCAAATGACGTAATGTTACACACTCTTGTACAGTAGGTGGGGGTATGCACCTTTCAGTTGCTTGCTATCCGCCAGTAACCGAGAGAAGAAGAAGAAGAAGAACACTTTTAAGCAGACTTGCTGATAGAGTGTGTGGCGGCCAACCACTCGACCAAGCGCCACCGCCGAGGACACAGTCCAAGGACGGATAATTTTTTTCACACATAGGGAGTTGTTCGGAGCTCCGGAGAGAACTCCTTATACAAAGATATATAGAGTGATGATACAGAGTGAAGTACGTGGCGGTAGTGCACCTGTACCTGGTTGCCAACCACCAATCAAATCTAAAAGAAGAAGATCTTTAGTCAGCCACAGGTATGGGTTGACGCCGCCACCGAGGACACAGTCCAAGGATGGATAATTTTCTTCACACATAAGGAGTTGTTCAGAACTCTTTATACAAAGATATAGAGTGATGATAATCAAGTCAGTGGGAGTAATGCACCTGTAAACTAGTTGCCAACCGCCAATCAAATCTAAAAGAAGAAGATCTTTAGTCGGCACAGCATAGGCTTACTGGTATATCAGCACTGCTCTCCAGTCCAAGGACGGATAATTTTTTCGCACATAAGGAGTTTTTCAGAACTCCTTATAAGAACTCCTTATACAAAGATATAGAGTGATGATAATCAAGTCAGTGGCGGTAATGCATCTGTAAGCTGGTTGCCAACTGCCAATCAAATCTAAAAGAAGAATAAGAATATTTAGTCGGGGTTACAGCCAAGATATATAGAGTGATGATATAGAGTGAAGCACGTGGTGGTAATGCACCTGTAAGCTGGTTGCCAACCGGCAATCAAATCTAAAAGAAGAAGAACATCTTTAGTCACAGAACTCACTCATGGAGTCCCACAGGGCTTTTTGTTAGGTCCAGGACTTTTCATTATATACAGCATATGCTTCCCTTAGATAAATATCATTATACACTCCATACATTTTCATTCTTATGCTGAGGATACACAGTTATATTTATCAATGAAACCAAAAGACACAAATCAAATGACAAAACTACAAGCATGTCTCAAAGATGTAAAAAACCTGGAAGAGCAATTTTACTGTTGAATTCAGAGAAAACTGTCACGCCGCGCCACTCATCAGCGGCGCCACCTGCTCGCACACCTGCTCGTCATCAGCGGCGAGGGATATAAGCCATCTCGCCCTGAGCTTCGGCCTGAAGCCGTCAGATTTCGCTCATCATTATTGCTGTGAGAACTACTACCTCTTCAGCCATCATTTCGGTAAGAAGCCCTTACCTTTTCCCTTTGAAGTCTGCTCCCCTGTGCACAGGTGGATTTCCCGGCGGCGGACTTTTCCTCTCCGTCTCCATCTCCTCGCTGCTGCACCGGGCCCTGCAGGTGGCTGTCTACCGGGTCTCGTCCCTTGCTGTGCCAGCCATCTATCCCATCCAAGTAAGCTCTTCTCTCGCTATCATATCTCCTGTGTTGGTGTGTGCCCGTCACCCTTCTCCTTGTGCTTTTCCCATAGGGTTGTCCGGCTGTACGGTCTCCTGCCTCTGTGCCCGAAGCAGACGCCGCCACCAACACATCTAAATCTCGCAGACACACATCCATTCACTCCTGTTGCTAATAAACTATTTGAACTACTCTGAGCCTGTGTGTGTGCGTCTCCTGAGCCGTGCGTTATGTCAGTACGGCTTCAGCAGAGCGGCTCGGCAGACGGCGGGCTCGCACACCGGTTTTCCACTCTCGAGGCTCGAGTGGATCAGATAGCCAATCAGCAACAGGTGATTTTTAATCAGTTGTTAAATTTAACTAACCGGTTGGGCTGCTTGGACCCCCAACAGCCGTTCCCCCCGGCTCGTCAGGGTGGCGCAGCTCCTGCAGCTCCAGTGGCCGTCCAGCAGGCTCCGGGTGCACCGGTTCGGCTCACGCCCATTCCAACCCCCGCCCGCTTTAGCGGTAAGCTCGGCGGAGCGCGGGGGTTTATTATGCAGTGTGAGTCCGTTTTCCACTGTGTGCCCGGAGACTTTCCCTCAGATCATAGCCGAATTGGTTATATCGAGAATCTCCTGGAGGGGCGAGCATTAACATGGACCTACGCCGTAATGGCGAGGCCCAGTTATGCCACCCTCACATATGACCAATTCGTGAGACGCTTCCTGGAGGTCTTTGACCACTCTCTTACCGAGACGGTCCAGGTCGATCGGCTTCTCGCCCTCCAGCAGGGAAGCCGGTTGGCAGCGGACTACGCGGTCAACTTCCGGGTAGCGGCGGAGGAATTAGGCTGGGAGGAACGCTCCCTCTGCGGCCTTTTCCTCCGCAGTCTCAATGATGATCTGAGGGATGAACTGGCTGGGCGGGATATCCCTGAGACGCTAGCGGAGCTGACATCCTTAGCGATTAGTTTGGACAACAGGCTGCGCGAGCGCTCCTCGGGACGGAAGTCGTCTTCTTCTCGCCCTCGTGGAGTCCCGCCGCGCCTGTCCCAAGCTCGCCCCCTAGCGGCGCCGCCACCATCGTGCCCCGAGGAGTCGGAGCCGATGGTGACGGGCTGGACAAAGCTTTCCCCTGCGGAGAAACAACGCCGCCATGAGTTGGATCTCTGCATGTATTGCGGAGATGACCAACACACGGTGAAGCTTTGCCCACAGAAAGCCAGTCGGCGGGGTCCGCGAGTCACTGTAGGGGGCCTCGCGGATGTCAACCGGTTAAATACTCTCACTCAATTGAAGCTGCCCATCCGTTTCTGCCACAACCCCACTGGGCATCTCACCCACGCACTGGTGGATTCGGGCGCAGAAGGCAGCTTTATTTCACAAAGCCTGGCAACCCGATTGGGCATCCGCTGCCAGGCACTCAAAAACCCCATCTCCCTGGTCAACCTCTCCCGTGCTTCCCTTGGGAGAGTCACGCACCAGACCATCCCGGTCCCGGTGATCATCTCTGGTAACCACCGGGAGGAGATAACCTTTCTCATCCTGCCCAACTCTGTGTTGCCCGTCATCCTGGGGTATCCCTGGCTACGCCTCCACAACCCTGTCCTGGATTGGAAGTCAGCTGGGGTGTCGGCATGGAGCACGTTCTGCATGGGCACCTGTCTTCAGTCCGCTGCCTGCTTTCCGTCCGCCTCTTCCCCTGCTACGGACGCTGCACCCCCGGACCTGTCCCTGGTGCCTCTGGAATTTCACGACCTGGGTATGGTATTTAGCAAAACCAAAGCTATGTCTCTCCCTCCTCATCGGCCCTATGACTGCGCCATCAACCTCCGCCAGGGGGCACCCTTACCTTCTGGTCGGCTCTACAGTCTGTAGGCGCCGGAGAAGGAGACGATGAACGCCTACCTTAAGGAGTCGCTGAGCGCGGGGATAATCCGCCCATCGTCATCACCCGTGGGGGCAGGGTTCTTCTTCGTTGGAAAGAAGGACGGATCCCTCCGCCCTTGCATAAACTATCGGGCTCTAAATGACATCACGGAGAAGGATCGTTACACCCTGCCCCTCATGGACACTGCTTTCCACTCCCTCCAGGGGGCGACCTGGTTCACCAAGCTGGATCTACGCAGCGCGTACCACCTTGTCCGGATCCGGGAGGGAGATGAGTGGAAGACAGCCTTCCGTACCCCGAACGGCCACTTTGAATACCTGGTAATGCCGTTCGGGTTGACCAACGCTCCTGCCGTCTTTCAGCGCCTCATCAATGACGTCCTCCGGGACTTCATCGGCCTCTTTGTGTTCATCTACCTGGACGATATACTCATCTTCTCCAAGTCCAGGGACGAGAACCAGGTCCATGTGAGGCGGGTCCTCCAAAGACTGCTGGAGAACCGGCTATACGTGAAGGCTGAAAAGTGTGAATTTTATGCTAAGACTACATCCTTCCTGGGATTCATCATCTCACACGACCAGGTGCGTCCAGACCCAGAGAAGGTGAAGGCGGTGGTAGAATGGCCTACACCTGCATCGAGGAAACAGGTGCAACAGTTCGTTGGTTTCGCGAACTTCTACCGCCGCTTTGTCCCTAACTTCAGCTCCATCGTCGGACCACTGACCCACCTCACGTCCCCTAAGGTCCCGTTCCGGTTGACCGAAGAGGCCGCAGCTGCCTTTCAGGCGCTGAAGGCGGAGTTCTCCTCCTCCCGGGTCCTTCGCCAGGTCGACCCCGCGCTGCAGTGCATCGTGGAGGTGGACGCCTCGGACACGGGAGTGGGGGTGGTGCTATCTCAGCGGTCGCCTGACGACGGCGCCAAACGGCCCTGCGCCTTCTTCTCCCGGCGCTTGTCCCCGGCAGAGAGAAACTACGACGTGGGGGACAGAGAGCTCCTGGCCATCAAGCTCGCGCTGCAAGAATGGCGCCACTGGCTAGAGGGGGCGGACCTGCCGTTCGTGGTCCTGACGGACCACAAGAACTTGGAGTACCTTCGATCTGCCAAGCGCCTGAACGCCCGCCAGGCGCGCTGGTCCTTGTTCTTCGCCAGGTTCCAGTTTTCCATCACCTTCAGGCCTGGCTCCAAGAACGGCCTGCCCGACGCCCTCTCTAGGCAGTTCGCCCCCGAGGAGTCGGAGGACACTCTCCACACCATCCTGCCCAGGTCGTGCATCGTGGGAGCCATCTCCTGGGACATTGAGGGCAAGATCTGGAAAGCACAGGAAGTGGAACCTGCCCCTGGCGGCAGACCGGAGGGGAGGCTGTTCGTGCCATCTGCGGTTCGAGGAGAGGTCATCCACTGGCTACACACCTCCAAGCTCACCTGTCACCCTGGCTCCTCCCGGATGATAAACCTCCTCCAGCGGTCCTTTTGGTGGCCGGGCCTGCGGAGGGATGCGGCCCGCTACGCCCGGGCTTGTCCAATTTGTGCCACCAACAAGTCGGGAAACGCCCCTCCAGCGGGTCTGCTCCAGCCCCTGCCCGTCCCTAGCAGGCCCTGGTCGCACATCGCTTTGGATTTCGTCACCGGACTCCCAGTCTCCAATTCCTACGACACCATCCTGACCATCGTGGACCGCTTCTCCAAGGCTGTGCACTTCATCCCCCTACGAGGTCTTCCAACTGCCCTGGAGACGGCGGATCTCCTCATCCAACACGTGGTCAGGCTGCACGGGATTCCGGTGGACGTGGTCTCGGACCGGGGGCCCCAATTTTCCTCTGAGGTTTGGAGATCGTTTTGTAACGCCATCGGAGCCAAGGTGAGCCTCTCCTCCGGCCATCACCCCCAATCCAATGGGCAGTGTGAGCGGACCAACCAGGAGCTGGAGGCTGCGCTCCGCTGTGTAACAGCATCCAAACCCACGTCCTGGAGTAACCATCTTGCCTGGGTTGAATACGCCCACAACACCGCTCGTTCTTCTGCTACAGGGATGTCCCCCTTCAAGGCGTCCCTGGGTTATGACCCCCCGCTGTTCCTGGCGCAGGAGAGTGAGGTAACTGTCCCCTCAGTTAGGGCGCATCTCAGGCAGTTCCGCTCCATCTGGGCATCAGCGCGTAATGCGCTTTTACGAACGGCGGAGCGCAACAGAACTGTGGCGGACCGGCACAGAAGACCTGCCCCAGCGTACAGAGTTGGGCAACGAGTCTACGTGTCAACCCAGGACGTGACATTGAAAGGTGAGAGGAGGAAGCTGGCACAGCGCTTTATGGGACCCTACCCCATCACCCGGATCATCAACCCGGTAGCTGTGCGTGTGGCTATTCCCCCCTCCCTCCGCATCCATCCCACCTTCCACGTGTCCAAGGTGAAGCTGGCAGTCTCCGACCCCCTTTGCCCTCCTCCTGCTGCGCAACCCGTGCCCCGGATGATTGATAGCCATCCGGCCTGGTCCGTCGCCTCCATCCTGGACTCTCGGCGCCGGGGTCGTGGGTTGCAGTACTTGGTGGACTGGGAGGGCTATGGGCCCGAGCATCGACAGTGGGTACCCTCGTCGTTCGTGTTGGACCCATCGCTCATCGCTGACTTCCACCGAGCGCACCCAGAGAAGCCATCGCCAGGAGGCGCTGCTAGAGGGGGGAGTACTGTCATGCCGCGCCGCTCATCAGCGGCGCCACCTGCTCGCACACCTGCTCGTCATCAGCGGCGAGGGATATAAGCCGCCTCGCCCTGAGCTTCGGCCTGAAGCCGTCAGATTTCGCTCATCATTATTGCTGTGAGAACTACTACCTCTTCAGCCATCATTTCGGTAAGAAGCCCTTACCTTTTCCCTTTGAAGTCTGCTCCCGTGTGCACAGGTGGATTTCCCGGCGGCGGACTTTTCCTCTCCGTCTCCATCTCCTCGCTGCTGCACCGGGCCCTGCAGGTGGCTGTCTACCGGGTCTCGTCCCTTGCTGTGCCAGCCATCTATCCCATCCAAGTAAGCTCTTCTCTCGCTATCATATCTCCTGTGTTGGTGTGTGCCCGTCACCCTTCTCCTTGTGCTTTTCCCATAGGGTTGTCCGGCTGTACGGTCTCCTGCCTCTGTGCCTGAAGCAGACGCCGCCACCAACACATCTACATCTCGCAGACACACATCCATTCACTCCTGTTGCTAATAAACTATTTGAACTACTCTGAGCCTGTGTGTGTGCGTCTCCTGAGCCGTGTGTTATGTCAAAAACAGAAGTTATTATAATTCACCACACGCTACATATCGAGCATTTGACAGATCACACCCGCAGTTACTACATTCATTGATTCCATATGACCTTGAGTGAAATATTGCCTTTATGCAATAGTTCCACAAGCACAATTTACTAAATGACAGCAATACTGGACAAAATATGATTTGTTTGTTTAACCAGTTATTTTGTGCAGCTGAGAAAAAAAATATCCCCTTCTAAATGTACCCAGTATTACGTGCTAAGCACCTAAATACATACCGGTCACCTGTTGAGTCAGTACCACAGAAGGGCCAAGATCAATGTCGGTGGCTCGTTAGCATGCTAGCGATTTGGCTTCGGCACACTTTGCTCGGTTTTTCTTGGCATTTTCACATGAAATAAAGAGCCCATCACCACAAAACTATTGTGGTTTTCTAATCAAGTCAATAAATTCAACTCTAGCCTGTCTGTTTTGTTTAAACAGATGTAAAATATGCTGCTGGATGTTTAAAAGGACCAGACTTCCAGATTAAAGACTGTCTAGTTGCTTTTCAAATGGCACCCCACTGTGGAAATTAAGGTATCCAACACAATATTACAATTCTCAAGTCTGCTGACTTGACAATAAATTACTGTTAGTAATTAATGGTTACTAGAACACCTTTGAAGTGGAGTGATATATCTCCAGTGAAATGTTGGAGTGCAGTTATCATGGAATATAGTAACTCCTGGATTCCCTGTTGTCCAATCAAATTTCTCGGTTGGAACTAACTGTTGTATAAAACTGTATAATCTTCTTCTTTTAGATTTGATTGGCGGTTCTGTCCCATGTTATTTTAATGAACTGATTGTACCTGATCAACCCAACAGAACATTACACTGTCAGAATATCAGACTTTTAGTAATTTCCAGTTTCTAAAAGTACTGTCGGATGTAGAGCTTTCAGTTGTCAGGCTCCTCTCTTATGGAACCAGTTACCACTCTGGGTCTGTGAGACAGACAGTCTCTCTGCCTTTAAGATCAAGTTGAAAACTTTTGTATTTGAAAAAAAGCTTTGGATTTGACATTCCACATGTTATAGTTATATGAATATTATTTAATATTATCTACTATGGCTACTGCTACATTGCTACTTTGTGGGGATCGTGTGCAGGCACTGCATCAATACAGCTACACATGCATTTATTATACATTTGCAATGAAAATCATTCAACCCCCACTACAAATTTGGTTTATTGGCAAAATATACAAACTAGCAGCTATTTGCAATAAAAAAAAAAAAAAAAAAACAAGAACAGTTTAAGTAGCTCAACACAACTAATATTACAAGTGGCTTCTCCAAATTCAACACAAAATGTCACTTTTAATGACTACTGCAGTTTCAAAATATTCAACCCCTTCGTGACAAATATCTTTAGTACTTAGTAGAACACCCTTTTGTTATGAGCTGCTGCCAAGATGATGCATAGCCAGAAACAGACTTCTGGCTGCATTTCTGGGGAATCTTGGCCATTCCTCATGGGCAAAAGCCTCCAGTTCATTAATATTCTTGGGTTTGTGTGATGACCACTTTAGGATCTTCCAGGATTTCTTCTGAAACTAAACTTGGTGGATTTTGAGGTATGCTTGGGATTATTGTCCTGTTCCTCCTCCAGACATACTGCTGATCCATAGACCTGAAAGGTTTTCTCCAATTTGCTCAAAACTATATAAATCAATCCCTCCAGGATTTCGCAATGTTGCAATTACACCAATTAATGAGAAATCAGCCAGTAAGTGCAACTATTGTGCGACCTTGCAACTTTGTCCAATCACTGCAACTTTCACACAATTTTGGCCAATCCTTGTCAACTTACGTCAGTTTCACCAATCAAATTTGTCTCTAACTGGCACTTAAACGGTCAAACCAATCAAATGCATTGCTGTTCTGTGTTCACTTCTGTGTTCACAGTGAGTAGTGAGTTTATAGTTTACAGTGAGTAACGGAACACATCAGCAAACAGTGTGTGATTTTAAAAAAACACTCACTCGTGAGGTTTTCAACACTGTCCCTTCCTCCGTCTCCCCCAGCCTGCCCGTGGACACTTCGCCACGTCTCCATCCTAACTGCATGTAGGAAGCGCTGGGTTTGTGTTGAAAAACATGCGCCTGCCCAAAAGCATCCATCACAGGAGCGCGCGTGAGGAGAGTACACTACACTACAGCCAGTGTTTGAACATTTATACATCTTTAGAGGTAAAATCATTGCTACATTTGGTCAGTGAGCTTTAAAACTGAATCTCTGGTGTAAACGGACAAATGCATCCACCCATATCCCCCCCTCCCCACTGTAAATGAAAAATGTGTGTGTGTGTGTGTGTGTGTGTTTGTGTGTGAAGACTGACGTGCAGTAGACAGACAGGTAGGCATGGAAAGAGAAATAATATTCTCTGTATTTTTTTTTTTCAGAAAAACACTGACTCCAATAGCCAGTACAGTGCAACAGAATAAATTATTTATTTTTTCCTCTCCGCTCGGTACGGAGTGGTTGGGAACCGTAGAGAGTTTTCAAATGAAGGTGCTGCCAATAATTTCCAAATCTCTACTCTTTAACATTCATTCAGTGTAATTTAGAGGTTGTAATGGATATTGTGTTAATGTTTGTATTTTCTGTTGCACAGAAGAGTTTTTCTATTACGGATGGTCCTCGCGGACCACCAATGAGATGCTATAGGCCAGCCGATGAGTCTGAATATTTATTAATAAAGACAAGGATGACAAAGTAAACCGCCACGTGGGGCGAAAACAAGAACAATGACTACCGTACTGACACAGTCACGAATAAACATAAGCTGAGGGAGAAACTTAAAGGATAACTGGAGTTGGACGTAGGGACCCCAGCCGAATGCTGTAGGAGAGCAACATACATCATATGTGTGAGGTCGCAGCCCGCAGTAACTGCAGCTGCTTCCTTAAATAGGGCAAGGGATTAATCAGCTGATGAGGGCGTCATCTGCTGAATTAAACCCAGCTGTCATTGCTGAGCTCCACTCTGACAGACGGAAGCTCCGCAGGGATGCTGTCAAAATAAGAGCTCTGGGAAACTACAGAAATAAACACAGGCTGGAAGGGAAATACCACATTACCTGAGCGCAGACGAGATCGGCGCTCAGACCACCACAGTACTCCCCCCTGAAGGATGCACTCTGGGGGTAACTGGAAAACCTAAGCCTTCCCCTCACCGAAACGGCCAGAAGACTCGCACAGGGCGGGAGGAGGGCGAAAGAAAAGGCTTAGGAGGGCTAGAATCAGAAAAAAAACACTGGGAAAAAATGACAAGGGAGACTACAAAACCCCTAGGAACATAGGCAAAAAAACCTACCAACAAACTTCAGGATGTACAGAGAACAAGAATGCAAATAAATACAAAGCAGAACAAAAAAAAGAAAACCTCTCAGACTACAAGAAACTGCAATACAGGCACAGAATATCAAGGCAAAAAAAACACACTACAGCATAGATACAAATAAGGTCCCAATAAACGGGCATCATGGAACATACCTCAGGCTACAAAGGAAAAAAAAGCACAAAGGACATGCTAAATGTGGCGATATATATACAGTTCACTATAGTCCAAATGACACAAAACACAAGGGCATCCCAGAATTACAGGGGAAGAGGTAAAACACACACTACAAGGCGGAGATAAACACAGTTCAATATAGCTCAAATAACACACAGAAGCATCCCTGATATTTTAGAGGAGAGCAAAAAATACAGGGATGACAGCAGATAGAGCACAACACAACGCAAGAGAAAACAACAATGAGTTCAGGGAGTCTTCCTGCGTCCAGATCGCTGGCAGGGGAAAAAGGATCAGTTCAGGTGGTCTACCCCAGTTCCAGGCCTGGAAAAACAGTATCTCTGGCGGCCGGACCAGGTCACCGAACAAACGATCCAGAAAGTCGGGTGGCCAACCCAGAACGCCGAACCAGCGAAGCAATCTCCCAGGTGGGCGACCCGCGTCAAAAGGTCACCAGGACCAAAAGGGAGGGGTCGGGGATGACCTATCTGCCGGGGAAAACGACGAGGGGAAGCCGAGCCGAGAGTGGGGAACCGCCGAGGCACCCAGTGGGAGGGGAATGGGGAAAAAATGAGGAATCAGTCCGGCGTCAAACGGCGGAGGATCTGCAGCTCCTTTTCAGAACTTCACACGAATCAGCGCTGCACCCTTGCTGGACCCCGATTGGGACAGAGCTGCACCCACGACGGACCCCGACTGGGCCGGAACAGCACCCACGATGGACCCCAATTGGACCGGAACAGCATCCACTATGGACCCCGATTCGGTCAGAGCTGCACCCACGACGGACCCCGACTGGGCCGGAACAGCACCAGAGATGACCTCCAAACCCGAACCCGGAACTTCCAGAACAGCGACCGGAATCGACACCACACCGATGACCCTGGGAGAAGGCTTAGGAGAGGAAAGAGAACTGGGATCAGGATCACTGGCAGCGACAGAGCCCAGCGAGACAAGCTCGGATGCAGCAGACGGCTGCACCCGGCTCGTCTCCCCGAGAGACAGGCAAAAATGCTCCAGAATAGAAAGGAGGAAGACAAAATAGAGCACTTGCCTGATCTCGAGTTCTGTCGCCGTCCAGGACTTCGACGATCCAGGTTCAGTAGGAAGAAAGTCCTCTTCTGGTTCCCACTCGGCTACGGCAGGCTCCGTAACTGGCATGATGGTCTTCACAGTCTGAAGAACCCCCGACGCTGACGTCCATGCCGAACACCCGCACGGCGTGGTGGCAGGAGATCCTTGACCTGCTGGGTCGAACAGTTCCTCCATGGAGACCCGGGGATGCTTCGTCGTCGGCGCAGGCTCCAGGTGGCAATCCGCCCTCCTCCTCTGCCCATGATGTGGCTGCGGGGCCAGACCCAAACTCTCCGGGGCCACAGGCTCCCTCCTCATCCGGCAGTGTAATCCAGACCGCGGGGAACGCTCAGGGGAGGGAGACACAGAGGCAGCAGGTTCAATGTTAGAGGCTACGGCAGGTGGAGGGAGCTCGGGGGACTGCGAACCCCGAACTCCACCCCCAGGAGTTAGACAAGGCAAATCACAAGGATGAGGGGAAGAATGAAATTGCACTTGCCTTTCCTCCAGAGGGCCGATGGTGCCTGCTGTAGCGGGCTGAGCTCTTCCCTTTTCCCTCTGGATGGTGATGGAAGGCCCCTCGGGAAGAAGAGGAGGAGCCACCTACACAGGATCGGGGACGGGCACCACCGGAGTAGGACTCACGTTGCTCACAGCAGCCGGGGAGAGCGTCGAGGAGGAGGAAGAAACAGGCGAGGCGGGCCGGGGATGAGGCACATACAACCCGGAGACGGCAGCGGCTGTCTTACCCCTCTGACGGGACGCAGGAGCATCAGCTGACTGGGAGATGGAGTCTCTCCGATGACCTGGCACTGGATACTGATGGGGTTCTCGCTGAGGCTTATTTGGAGCATGGCGGCGACGTTTACTGGCCGATGGCGAGATGAAGGTGGAGTTAGGAAAACACGACACCTGGGCTGGACGGGTGACAGGAGCTGAATCCCGAAGCGAGAAGCGGGGATGCCTCTCCATCAGCCTCCTGCAGGGATTTCCCTCCAGTCAGCGGATCTCCACCCTCGTCAGGGACGCCGTACTCGAGGGAGAAGGTGAGGGTTCCTTGGCCACCTTCTCGAGCGCTCTCTCAATCAGTTCTCGTTGTGCCACAATCCACGTCACCCTCTCCTTTCCTTCCGGAAAAGAGGTGAGGTGATACTTTAATAAAGTCCTCTGGGTGAGAAACAGGTAAACGTGTGCCGCATAGGTGGGCATGAGGAGATGGTCCTTGGCCAGGTAGCCATCTATCTCCTGAAACCACTCAGGGCAATACCCACAATCGAGAGCGGACATACTATCACCATACAAGCCCCTGCGAAGGGAAAAAAAACTCAGGCCCATGGTAAACTCACGGTGACCGGCATCTCGTGTGGGCTGCGACCTACTGTTACGGATGGTCCTCGCGGACCACCAATGAGACGCTATGGGCCAGCCGATGAGTCTGAATATTTATTAATAAAGACAAGGATGACAAAGTAAACTGTCACATGGGGCAAAAACAAGAACAATGACTACCGTACTGACACAGTCACGAATAAACATAAGCTGAGGGAGAAACTTACAGGATAACAGGATGACTGGAGCCAGACGTAGGGACCCCAGCCGAACACTGTACAAGAGCAACGTACATCGTATGTGTGAGGTCACAGCCGGGAGTAACCGCAGCTGCTCCCTTAAATAGGGCAAGGGATTAATCAGCTGATGAGGGCGTCATCTGCTGAATTAAACCCAGCTGTCATTGCTGAGCTCCGCTCTGACAGCCGGAAGCTCCGCAGGGACGCTGTCAAAATAAGAGCTCTGGGAAACTACAGAAATATACACAAGCTGGAAGGGAAATATCGCATGACCTGAGCGCAGACGAGATCAGTGCTCAGACCACGACATTTTCTGTATAAGATAAGATAAGTTAGATAAGATAAGCCTTTATTAGTCCCACAATGGGGAAATTCCAGGATTGCAACAGCACAGGGACAGCAACACTCAGAGCAACAATCAGAAGACAAGAAAAAACAAGAGCAGCGAGTATACATATGTACATATAAATATATAAATATATTAACACAGTGCGGAGCATTGTAGCTAGATGGAATAAACATATAAATATATAAACACACACAGTGCATGTTAAAACATGCAGGTCAGGGAGTTAAGGGGCGCTTGCGCACGCAGCGACCGGCAGCTGGTGGCTTGTCACCAGACTGCAAAACAAATCTACCTACGGGTACAAAATAAGTAATAAAAAAAAAAAAGTGCAGAGCATTGTAGCTAGATGGAATAAATATATAAATATATAAACACACACAGTGCGGAGCATTGTAGCTAGATGGAATGAACAGCATAACCGTCTACCTAGTTATCCTACATGGTATGATTATGTACCCATACATATTGTCACCCTCCATAGCGACCAGTATTTTCCTAGTTGTATACCGGAGAGGACCACTGTGTAAGTCTATTGCGTCTTTTGAATTCACTACTATTAGGTTGTCTCGTTTTTGGGTTTTTTTTGCTATCAATTAGAAAGAAAATGGCGCTCCACTAATTTAGATGAAATCTATTTAGCTTGGAGAAATCATCTTTTAATTTATAAAAAATCTCTTAGAAAAGCTAGAATGAGTTATTACTCTGCATTAATAGAAGAGAACAAGAATAATCCCAGGTTTCTTTTCAGTACTGTAGCCAGGTTGACAAAGAGTCAGGACTCTGTCAATCCTAGCATTCCCTTAGAGCTTACTAGTCAGGACTTTATGAACTTTTTCAATAATAACATTTCATCCATCAGAGATAAAATCAATCAGATTCCTCCCACAGTTAACTTAAATACTGTAACTACTACAACTCCTTCTATTGATGTCTGTCTTGATGAGTTTACTCCAATCGACCTTTGTGAGTTAGACAAAATAGTTTCCTCATCCAAACCTTCAACTTGTCTTTTAGACCCTATTCCTACCAGGTTATTTAAAGAAGTCTCCCCACTTACTGGTAGCCTTATTCTTCATATAATCAATTCTTCATTAACTTTAGGCCATGCACCGCAGGCTTTTAAAACGGCTGTAATTAAACCCTTACTCAAAAAGCCAACGCTAGATCCAGGAGCTTTAGTTAACTATAGACCAATCTCTAATCTCCCTTTCATTTCAAAAATCTTAGAAAGAGTTGTTGCTACGCAATTATTTGACCACCTGCAGGGAAATGGTTTACTTGAAGAGTTTCAGTCTGGGTTTAGAATCCATCATAGTACTGAAACAGCCTTAGCGAAGGTCACTAACGACCTCCTCATTGCATCTGATAATGGACTAGTTTCTGTACTTGTCCTTTTAGACCTTAGTGCAGCTTTTGATACTATCGATCATAATATTCTACTTGATAGATTAGAACACTATGTTGGACTTAATGGAACTTCGTTGCAGTGGTTTAGATCTTATTTATCTGATAGGTTCCAGTTTGTTCATGTAAATAATGAGTTTTCTTTCAACTCAAAGCTCAGTCATGGAGTTCCACAGGGATCTGTGCTAGGCCCGACTCTTTTTAGTTTATATATGCTTCCGTTAGGCAACATTTTTAGAAAGCACTGTATACATTTTCATTGTTATGCTGATGACACACAATTATACCTGTCAATGAAGCCAGATGACAGTAATCAATTAGCCAAGTTAGAAGCCTGTCTTAAGAAAATCAAAGCTTGGATGACTTGTAATTTCCTGCTATTAAATTCAGATAAGACTGAAGTCATTCTTGTTGGTCCAAAAAAACCTTAGAAATTCCTTTCCAAATCAAACTTTCAGTTTGGATGCGGTTACTCTTTCTCTTAATAGCTCTGTGAGGAACCTTGGAGTTATTTTTGATCAGGATTTGTCCTTCAATTCACATATTAAATTTGTTTCTAAGACTGCCTTCTATCATTTGCGTAATATTGCCAAGATTAGGAGCATCTTGTCTCAGAGTGATGCTGAGAAACTGATCCACGCTTTTGTTAGCTCGAGATTAGATTATTGTAATTCTTTATTATCAGGCTGTCCTAAAACATCTTTAAAAAGTCTTCAGCTGATCCAAAATGCTGCAGCAAGAGTTTTAACAGGTACTAGAAAGAGAGATCATATCTCTCCGGTTCTGGCCTCCCTTCATAAGCTTCCCATAGAGTTTAGAATTAAGTTTAAAATCCTTCTTCTTACTTACAAAGCTCTAAACAATCAGGCTCCTTTTTATTTAAAAGATCTGATACTACCGTATTATCCTAACAGAGCACTACGCTCCCAAAATGCAGGATTACTTGTAATACCTAGAATCTCCAAAAGTACAATGGGAGGCAGAGCCTTCAGTTATCAAGCTCCTCTCCTGTGGAATCAGCTGCCAATCTGGATTCGGGAGTCAGACTCGATCTCTGTTTTAAGAATAGGGCTAAAACCTACCTTTTTGATATAGCCTACAATTAGGGAGGGATCATGTGTTTCTGAACCCTCCCTTAGTTATGCTGCTAATAGGTTTAGTCAGCCGGGGGACCTCCAGTAATGCACTGGGCCTCACTCCTTTTCTCACTCTCAATGAAATATTTTTTTTGCTGGTCATTAACATTTGTTTGTTCTCTCCCATAGATTGAGTCCCCATCGTGCTGTTTGCTCTCTACATGTCTGTTCTTTTCTTCTTCTCTATCCCCTCACCCCCCAGCCAGTCGCAGCAGATGACTGCCCCTCCCTGAGCCTGGTTCTGCTGGAGGTTTCTTCCTGTTAAAAGGGAGTTTTTCCTCTCCATCGTCACCAAGTGCTTGCTCACAGGGGATTGCCTGATTGCTGGGGTCTTTCTGCAACTGTGGGGGTTCCCCCTACAGTTGATAGTGCTATGAGATGACTGTTGTTGTGAAATGGTGCTATATAAATAAAGTTGAACTGAAATGAATTGAATTGAATCTCTGCGAGCAGCCCTGCTTAGGTTGTACAGTCTGACAGCCGTAGGTAGGAAGGACCTGCGAAACCTCTTGGCTGTGCACCGAGGATGATGTAGTCTGCTGCTAAATGAGCTCCTCAGTGCATTCAGTATGTCCTGCATAGGGTGGGACTCGGACTCCAGCAAGGATGACAGTTTAGCCACCATCCTTCTCTCTCCCATCTCCTCCACTGGGTCAAGGCGTTGCCCCAGGACAGAGCTAGCTTTCTTGATCAGTTTGTTCAGTCTCTTCCTTTCGGCTGCTGTAACGCCACTACCCCAGCAGACCACTCCAAAAGTGATGGCTGATGCCACCACCGTGTCGTAGAATGTCTTCAGCAGTGCCCCTTGTACACCAAAAGACGTGAGTCTTCTCAGTAGGAACAGCCTGCGCTGTCCCTTCTTGTAGAGTGCGTCAGTATTGTGTGACCAGTCTAGTTTATTGTTCAGATGAACACCCAGGTACTTATAGGATGTCACCATCTCGATGTCTGTTCCCTGTATATTTACTGGTGGTGTGAGGGGTTGTCCTTGCCTGTGGCAGTCCACCACCAGCTCCTTAGTTTTCCTCGCGTTGATCTGGAGGCAGTTCTGATGGCACCAGTCCATGAAGTCCTGGATAAGTCCTCTGTACTCAGCTTCATCTCCGCTGGAGATGAGGCCAACGATCGCAGAGTCATCAGAGAACTTCTGTAGATGGCAGTATGTTGTGTTGTGTGAGAAGTCCACAGTATAAAGGGTGAACAGGAAGGGAGCCAAAACCGTTCCCTGGGGGGCCCCCGTGCTACCGATGATCGTGTCGGACACACAGTCCCGGGTTCTCACAAACTGTGGCCGGTTCGTGAGGTAGTCCAGGATCCATGATGACAGGTGCTGGCCCACCCCTGCGCACAGCAGCTTGTCCTTCAGGATCATTGGTTGGATGGTGTTGAAAGCACTGGAGAAGTCAAAGAACATGATCCTCACCGCGTTCCCGGGCTTCTCCAGGTGGGACAGAGAATGGTGAAGGAGGAAGATCACTGCATCCTCCACCCCAATGCCATGCTGATAGGCGAACTGGAGTGGATCCATCGCTGGTCCCACCAGGGGGCGGAGGTGAGCAAGGAGCAGTCTCTCCAGGGTCTTCATCATGTGGGACGTCAGGGCCACTGGTCTGTAGCTGTTCAGATCTTTGGGGTGGGAAGTCTTTGGTACAGGTACCACACAAGATGTTTTCCACAACTGTGGTAATCTCCCCAGCTTCAGGCTCAGGTTGAAGATGTGCTCCACAATCCCACACAGCTGGTCTGCGCAGGACTTGAGGAGCTTTGCGCTGATGCCGTCCGGTCCCGACGCCTTCCTCGCCTTGATCTTCCTCAGCTCCGTCCTCACCTGGGTCTTAGTGAGGGTCATGTTGGGGGCTGTGTGTTGGGAGTGGGGGGGGTGTTGGTGGGGTGGGGTGTGGGCAGCATGACTCGATGTCTTTAGAGGCAGCAGTGGTTGTTGTGCAGTCGGGGGGGAGGGCAGTTGGTCAAACCTATTAAAAATCAGGTTCAGATTGTTCGCCCACTCCCTGCCCCCCGTGGCCTGGGGGGAGGTATTCTGGAGCCCAGAGATGATTTTAAGGTTTCTCCAGACCCCACTGATGTCGCTCTGTTGCAGTTTGTCCTCTATCTTCTTCCTGAAGCTGTCCTTGCCTTCTCTGATCTTCCTCCTCAGCTCCCTCTGTATGGACTTCAGCATCTCCCTGTTCCCCGACCTGAAGATCCTCTTCTTCTCTCTCAGAAGTGTTTTTATCTCAGGGTTGATCCAGGGTTTGTTGTTCGAGCAACACTGTATGGTCTTGGTGGGTACGGTGTTGTCCACACAGAAGCTGATGTAGTCCGTGATGGTGTGAGTGAGGCCATCGATGTCCTCACCATGTGGCTCGCAGAGCTGCTCCCAGGCAGTGGTTTCAAAACAGTCCTTTAGAGCGTCCATTGCCTCCTCAGACCATAACTTCAATGTGCGCATGACCGGAGGTTATCTGTGCACTAGGGGTTTGTACACCGGCCGGAGATGAACCAAGTTGTGATCCGATCTCCCGAGTGGGGGGAGTGGTGATGAGGTGTACGCCTCTTTAGTGTTTGCGTAGAATAAGTCCAGTGTTTTATTGTCTCTAGTGTGGCATGTGACATACTGGGTGAATGTGGGTAGAATGGGAGACAGTGAAACATGGTTGAAGTCGCCTGAGATGAGGAGAAGAGCATCTGGGTGTTCTGTCTGCAGCCTGCCAGTTACTGAGTGGATGACGTCACGCGCTGTCCCAGCGTTCGCTGTCGGATTTGCATAAATAACAATGCAGATCACGTGTGAGTATTCCCTCGGGAGATAGGTAGGCCGCATGCTAACAGCTAGCAACTCCATGTCCTTGTTGCAGTGTTGTTGTTTAACCGTGATATGTCCCGGTCTGCACCAGTTGTTATTAACATACATTATCACTCCACCGCCCCTTGCCTTCCCACTGTCTGGTGTTCGGTCTGCCTGTATTGCGTGGAAACCCTCCAGTTCAATGTTAGCATCTGCTGCTAGTTCTGATAGCCACATCTCAGTGAATAGCATAAGACAGCACTCCCGGTATATGCTATTGTAGCGGGAGATAGCCGCTAGCTCATCTGTCTTTCCTAGTATAGCAGAAATTTCTGCTTAATTTACAAATCACTATAATAGGAAATTTTTGACAATCCTGTGCTTTTCTTGTATTGTTATATAGAATATCACTGCAGTAAACTGGAAAAAAGCATCTATTTAAAATTTGGAATTCTTCCCACAACTTTTAGTGCAAAAAACACTCCAAAAACATCACAACTTTTATTGCAACTTTTTAAAAAGCTCCCATGAATTCAGGCTTTTGGGCCCGCAACAATCATAAAAACACCCCGCGAAATCTTGGAGGGACTGATAAATAAGCCAAAGAGGTTTGGTGATTCTGTTCTGTGGTGTGATGAAACAAAACTTGAACTTTTCAGGATCAGATGTACAGTATGTCTGGAGGAGAAAGAATGAAGCATATGCTGAAAAGAACACCATGCTTAAAGTGAAGCATGGTAGTGGCTCAGTGATGCTCCGGGCTGCTTCACTTTGTCTAGCACTGGAAACCTGCAGCGTGTGGTGGATAAGATGGATTCATTCAAGTATCAGGAAATCCTGGGAGAAAATCTCATGCTGTCTGTGATGAAGCTGAAGACTGGGTGTCATTTTACCTTCCAACAAACAGTGATCCCAAGCACACCTGTCATGCTGCTGAGCATGGAGGGGAGCACCGTGCTCATGCTTCCAGTCTGTTTAGAATATTTTGTGTACTTTTCTCATCTTGTCTTTATTTTATGTGCGAGTATTGGTTTTGTCTGTGTGTTATTTAAGTTGCTCGTTTGGGATGTCCTGTTTATCATTATGTGTGTTTTGATTGTTTTGTATTATAAATCATTTCTGCCTGTGTTGTTTTGGAGCCTCCTTTACCCTCACCTTAGTTTCCTTTTGAAGTATATTTAGTAGTGCTGTTATTCACTGTTATTTGGTCTTTGACATTTGTTTCATGAATTATTATTAGTCACTTTGTGTATCTCTGCTCATGGGTTATTCCTTATTCCGGTATGCCTCGTCTACCATTGGTGAACTTGCTGTGGTAACGTATCGTCACTTCCTGTGTTGCTGGCTGTCGGTGTGGTTTGTGGTTAGCTCTCCTCACTTTTCTGAGGATCACCCTCTTTAGCCTTTTGTTCACCTTTCATAGGTGTGTGTGCTAGCTTTGGGTTAGCCACTAGCTATGGCTACTAGTTCTCCTTCCCCTTCTCCTCTGGTGTGCTCTCTGTGTCAGATGTTTAGCTACACTTGTGCCTCTTTTAGTGATAATGGTAAATGTGTGGGTCATCCCCACAGCCTACGGACAAGCAGAGTGCTCAGCTGGAGCAATTAGCAGAACAATGAGATGTGTGTATTGAGATCAATAGGCAGCCTCCCTTTGTCTAGCTCCTTCCTGCCTGCTGCTGATATGTATGACTCAAAGGCAAATGTTCCTTCCTGCTCTGTACTGTGATGCAAATGTCCCATTGCCTTCCGGCCTTTTACTGTGATGTTAATGTGCCATTCATGCATTGTCTGTAGTGGGGTATTTAAACTGCATATCGCTCTGTAACTCTCTCTCTCTGACCACTGCTTCTGACGACACGCATTCTGTGTCTCCTCACGAGAGCCTGAGAGGTTGCTCCGGCGTGCCTGCACGGCGCTGGGGTGAGTTCTGTGATGGCGGTATGATTAATAAACTCCCTCAAAAACTCTCAGTTCGCAGCTTATTATTTCATGCCACCACACTGGTGACCCGACGTAGAAAAGAACACGCTGACAACGAACGCAGCACCCGGTGGTGATTCTCCGACGACAAGCGAACGCAGCAGCCTGACGCAAATGGACTGCCCTCCCTTCTGCTACAGGGAGACCTCGACGCAGAGCCACCACCAGGCAAACTCTCCGGAGATCACCCACGACCGGGAAAGCTGCAGAAAGCTTCATGGTGAGATCTGCACGCCTGAGATCTGCACATCCACGCTGGACCGGCCGAGGGACACAGAACGTCCCTCTCACCGCTCCTCCTCCCTCTCACCGCTCCTCCGCATCGACACGAGCCCGAGGAACAAAGATCGTCTCCTCCCTCTCACCGCTCCTATGCATCTGCACGAGCCCGAGGGACAAAGATCGTCTACTTCCTCTCACCGCTCCAATGCACCACGAGCGAACGACGCAACAGCTTCAGCAGGGATGACCATCGGCGCCGACGACGCTGATCTCCAGCAAGCTCCCTGACCCTGACTCGCCTCTACAGCGGACCTGCCATGCACCAAACCCCGCACGCACACCGGGGGGTTATGAGGACAGCGTACCACGCACGGGACAATACCGGCTCCACACAGACCACCATCGTCCTTTGCCGCTGCACACAGAACCTTCAGGGCTGCTCACACACCTGAAGCACGCACGCAGCTCGCTCACAGGATTTTGTAATGGTCTCAGCCACGGCGCACAAGGGAATTCAGCCGTCAGCTGTCCCCGAGGACTTTAGGACTGCGCGCGCACCTAAAGTCAACACGCCAAGTCCCTCACTGCTGCAGCTCCTTTTTTTCTTCATGGCCGCGAGAGGAGTCAGAGACTAATTTTTCTTCTCACAGCCGCTGTGGACCACCGCACGTTCAACGGGACAGCCCCTCAACACCATGGATCCACATGCAATTTTTGGGCGACCCAGACAACTGCGCCATTCTGGGCCGGCACTTGCTACCCCCACCGCCTCCCTCCACCTCCGCCTGCACAGAGCTTTCCCTGCTCGCTACCAAAGCCGGACTATCGAGGCCTCAGCTTCCTGCTGAGCCCTCTGGGGGGGAGTGTGTGGGTCACCCCCACAGCCTACGGACAAGCAGAGCGCTCAGCTGGAGCAATTAGCAGAACAATGAGATGTGTGTATTGAGATCAATAGGCAGCCTCCCTTTGTCTAGCTCCTTCCTGCCTGCTGCTGATATGTATGACTCAAAGGCAAATGTTCCTTCCTGCTCTGTACTGTGATGCAAATGTCCCATTGCCTTCCGGCCGTTTACTGTGATGTTAATGTGCCATTCATGCATTGTCTGTAGTGGGGTATTTAAACTGCATATCGCTCTGTAACTCTCTCTCTCTGACCACTGCTTCTGACGGCACGCATTCTGTGTCTCCTCACGAGAGCCTGAGAGGTCGCTCCGGCGCGCCTGCACGGCGCTGGGGTGAGTTCTGTGATGGCGGTATGATTAATAAACTTCCTCAAAAACTCTCAGCTCGCTGCTTATTATTTCATGCCGCCACAAATGTAATAAATGCTGTCTTTTTGAGGTGCTCGAGGAGAGGTTGTGTGATTTGGAATCCTGGCTCCGCTGCATTGAAACACCGTCAGCGCCAGTTAATAATGACAGACTCCCCTTAGCTGCAGCGGAACACCCTAGCTTAGGGTGGCCTGTTAGCTGTCCTCAGGCTTCTACCTCTCCTGAGAGCCAGGAGGGAATGGGTGAGTGACGGTGAGAAGAAAGCATAGTCGCAAGCCCCTGGTTCACCACCAACCTGTTCATGTTTCTAATCGTTTTTCCCCGCTCAGCGACACACCCTCTAAAGAAAAATCTCTGCTCATTAGTGATTCTATAGTCAGAAACGTGAACCTAGAGACTCCAGCGGCCATAGTCAAATGCATTCCCTGGGCCAGAGCAGGCAACATCGAGTCAAATTTGAAAATCCTGGCTAAAATAACTGTAAATACTCCACAATTGTTATCCACGCCAGCATTAACAACATCTGACTCCAGCAGTCGGAAGTTACAAAACTTAGTGTGGAATCGGTGTGTAACTGCCAAAATGATGTCTGCCTCTAGTATTCTCTGAGCCCCTCCTCAATCTGACCAGTGATGACATGTTTAGCCACGTGTCATCCTTCAACCGCTGGCTGTCTGTGTGGTGTCCTGCAAACAATGTGGGCTACATAGACAATTGGAACTCATTTTGGGGAAAACCTGGTCTTATTAGACAAGACGGTGTCCATCCCACTTTGGATGGTGCGTTTCTTTTATCTAACAATCTGGCATTATTTTTATCCAAATTTCCAAAACCTTGACAACTCAGAGTTGGGCCCAGGAAGCAGAGTCGCAGCCTTACACGCCTCTCTGCAGCTCCTCTTCATCCGCCACCCCTCAACTTAGCCCCTGTCTTCCCCATCAGAGAATCATTGTCTGCTCCCTGCAAAGTAAATAAAAATATACTGCTCAAAAAAATAAAAGGAACACTTTTTAATCTGAGTAAGTTTTGGAGTGTTTTGAATTCAGCCCTCTGTAAGGTTGTAGGTTGATAATTTTCATTTCCATCAAAAGATGTGGCATCCTTTCATTCTCAACACATTATCCAGTCCATATCAGTGTAGATATCCAGCTTATTTTTTCCCATTAAAATCTGATGTGTTTTCAAAGTGTTCCTTTTATTTTTTTGAGCAGTATATAATGTATAAGCATCCCAAAGTGATTAAACAAAAAGTTGGTAAAACTCAAATTAAACAAAATTTAATTTAAAAATTAAATGTGGTTTGTTAAATATTAGGTTGCGGCTGCATGAGATAATAAACAGCGTTGGTGTTGGTTTTAAGTAGAGTTTATTAAATCATACCGCCGTCACGAGCTCCGCGCCGGGAGCGAGCCCAAGCGACTCTCAGAGAAGAGGAGACACATGGTGTGTGTGTCCAGCAGTAGCAGTTGCAGAATCAGAATGAGAGAGACAGATTTACAGAACAGTGCAGCACATATACCCAACTCAGACAATACATCTGACAATACATCAGACAATACATCTACATTTTTTTTTCCAAGATGGCGCCCACAGTGGTCGACATGGTGCTACGCTGCCCTTTAATTTGTTTAATTTGTTCGTTTTTGTTGGTCGATTTGTGTGTCTGCCAGCTCTTATACTCGTGAAGAGTTATTAAATATCAGGACTCTCACTCCCACGGACCTTCTCCCAGTTTTTTTAGCTCCTGCCGCCGATCTGATTCATTGTTTGGCTCAAAGAGTAAGACGGCGAAAAAGAGGAAAGCGAGGGGGGATTCTCGCTCGGCTGCGAAGGAGAGGCACGCGAACAGCCTTGCCTGGCATATTTCTATCCAATGCCAATTCTCTCTTGAACAAGGTAGAAGAATTAAGACTGCTGATGCGATTTAAGGACCTCGCTTCCTCGTCTGTCATCTGTTTCTCTGAGACCTGGCTTAAAAGGAGCATACCGGACAGCGCGATCAGCCTCGAGGGATTTCAGCTGTTTCGTGCTGATCGCGTCACAGAGCTCTCCGGTAAGTCTATTGGAGGAGGAGTGTGCTTCTACATTAACAGCAGCTGGTGCTCTGATGTAACGGTGGTTTCACAACACTGTTCTACCGATCTAGAATTTCTCTCTGTTAACTGCAAGCCATTTTATTCCCCGTGGGAGTTCGCATCATTTGTTTTGATCGCTGTGTACGCCCCTCCCAACGCGGACGCGCGCGAGGCCCAGCGCGCGCTCGCAGATCACGTCCTACATGCAGAGCGGAATTTTCCAGACTCTCTGATTATTGTGGTAGGCGACTTTAACCAGAGCAATCTGAGTCACGAGCTCCCCCGATACAGACAGTTTATTAAATGTCCAACCAGAGGAAATAACACGCTGGATCACTGTTACACTACAGTGAAGGACGCATATCGCGCTGTTCCCCGCGCTGCTCTCGGACTATCTGATCACGTGATGGTCCACCTCATTCCCACATACAGACAGAGACTGAAGCTCACTAAACCTGTTGTGACCACCACGAAGAAATTGACCAGTGAAGCTGGAGAGAAACTGAACACATGCATGGAAATAACTGACTGGGACATGTTTAAAGGAGCCACACATGATCTTAATGAGTACACAGACACTGTGAACTCATATATCAACTTTTGTGAGGAGAACATTCTTCCATCACGCACCAGGGTGAGGTACTCTAATGATAAGCCCTGGTTCACTGCTAAGCTCAGACAGATCAGAAAGGAGAAGGAAGCTGCATTGAAAAGTGGAGACAGAGACTGCTACAGGGAGGTTAAATATCGGTTTAACAGAGAGCTGAGGAGAGCTAAATCTGTGTATTCTGAGAGACTCCAGCAGCAGTTCACTGCTAATGACTCGGCGTCTGTGTGGAGAGGACTGAGGCAAATCACCAACTATCGGCCTCAGGCTTCTAAAGGTCAGGATGACAAAGCCCTTTGTCAAAAACTGTCCCAACATTACACCCGTTTTGACACCTCGTCAGCTGTGTCCAACTCCCCCACTCCACCCAGCTCCACTGCCTCCTCGGCCCCTAATTCATCAAAAGCGGCCCCCCCCCCTCCTCCTCCCCCCCTGCCCTTGTCATCAGTGAGCAGAACGTGCACAGACAATTCTCCAGACTGAACCCGCGCAAGGCCCCCGGGCCGGACGGTGTGTCTCCCTCCACCCTGTGCGAAAGAGCTGGCTCCTGTCTTCACAGACATTTTTAACACCTCCCTTAAGCTATGCCACGTGCCGACCTGCCTCAAATCCTCCACCATCATCCCTGTCCCCAAGAAGCCACGGATTACTGGACTTAACGACTACAGACCTGTAGCGCTCACCTCTGTAGTCATGAAGTCTTTTGAGCGCCTGGTCCTGTCTCACCTCAAGTCCATCACCACTCCCCTCCTGGACCCGCTGCAGTTTGCCTACCGTGCCAACAGGTCTGTGGACGACGCAGTCAACCTGGCCCTCCACTCCATCCTGCAGCACCTGGACTCTCCGGGAACCTACGCCAGGATCCTGTTTGTGGACTTCAGCTCTGCATTCAACACCATCCGCCCCGCTCTGCTCCAGGACAAGTTGTCCCTGCTCGGCGTGCCTGACTCCCTCTGCAGGTGGATCACCGACTTCCTGACGGACCGGAAGCAGCATGTGCGGCTGGGGAAGTCTGTCTCGGACTCTGTTAGCATCAGCATCGGATCACCCCAGGGCTGTGTACTTTCCCCCCTACTCTTCTCCCTTTATACCAACTCCTGCACCTCCTCCCACCAGTCTGTTAAGCTGATTAAGTTTGCGGACGACACCACCCTCATCGGGCTCATCTCCAACGGCGACGAGTCCGTCTACAGGAAAGAGGTGGCCCAGCTGGTGTCCTGGTGCAGCCACAACAACCTGCAGCTGAACGCTCTGAAGACAGCGGAGATGATTGTGGACTTCAGGAAAGTCACAACCCCCCTGCCCCCCCTCACCATCACAGGCTCTCCCATCACCATTGCAGATTCCTTTCGCTTCTTGGGCACCACCATCACCCGGGACCTCAAATGGGAGCCAACCATCAGCTCCCTCATCAAAAAGGCCCAGCAGAGGATGTTCTTTCTGTGGCAGCTGAGGAAGCTCAAGCTACCCACCAAGATGTTAGTGCAGTTCTACACGGCCATCATCGAGTCCATCCTCACCTCCTCCATAACCGTGTGGTACGCAGGAGCCACTGCCAGGGACAGACTAAGGCTGCAGCACGTCGTGCGCACTGCTGAGAAGGTGATCGGCTGCAAGCTCCCATCTCTCCAGGACCTGTACATCTCCAGGACCCGGAGGCGTGCAGGCCGGATCATAGCCGATCCTTCACACCCTGGTCACGTACTGTTGGCCCCCTCCCCTCAGGTAGAAGACTTCGGTCCATTCAGACTAAAACCTCCCGGCACATGAATAGCTTTTTCTCCTCTGCCATCAGACTGCTGAACATTAAGTGACTTATTGACTCTCGTGCACTATATACAGCAGCTCATGTCGTTCATCACTGTTTTTCTGTTGCATTATCGACTGCACTGTGGTACCCCATATTATCTGCTACTTGCTAATTTATTTAAAACTGCCTTGACTAGTATTACTCATTATTATTATTATTATTATTATTATTATTATTATTATTATTATTATTATTATTATTACTTATTATTCTACACTTATTGCATGTTTTTAGTCTTTTACTTTTTTAGTTTATCTCTTTATCTCATCATGTTTTTAATGTTGCAGCATGGCACCGAGACAAATTCCTAGTTTGTGTACTACATGAACAATGGCAATAAATCTGATTCTGATTCTGATTCTGATTCTGATTACATCAAAGATATTCACAGCAGTCGATCTGGGCATTTGCATATCACAGGTACAGACAGGATGCATGAACACAATGCATGGATGACACTTTAACCTCACAGCTGTAAACGCAGCATGCAGCGGAAAAACCCCAGGAGTAACGAGCTGACTGTCTCTGTGTGTTGTGGGGGGTTGAATCAACCCGCTACACCGCCCCCCCCCAGAGGGCACGGCAGGGGGCCGAGACCTCGATGTTGCAGTTTGGGCAGCGAGCAGGGAAAAGCTCTGTGCAGGTGGAGGGGGAGGGGGAAGGGGGTAGTACGTGCTGACCGGGCGCGGTGAAATCGTTCGGGCCGCGCCAAAAATTGTTTGCTGCTCCGCGATGTCGAGGGGCTGTCCCGTTGAACTTGTGGAGATCACCAGAAGAAAAATTAGTCTCTGACTCCTCTCGTGGCCATGAACAAAAACAGGAGCGGCGAGGTTGGTAAACAAACACAGAGGAACTTGGCGTGTTGACTTTAGGTGCGTGCGCAGCCTTAAAGCCCTCGGGAAAAGCAGACGGCTGAATCCTTTGTGCGCCGTGGCTGAAACCATCAGTGAATCCTGTGAGCGCGCTGCGCGCGTGCTTGCTTCAGGTGAGCGTGCAGCCCTGAAGGTTCTGCGTGCAGCTGCACAGGACGATGGCGGTCTCTGGAGCCATTCTTGTTCTGTGCGTGTTGCGCCGTCCTCGTCACCCCCGGTGCGTGTGCCGGGGCTCCTTGCGTGGGAGGGCCCGCTGGAGAGGAAACCAGGGTCGGAAACTTGGTGGAGATCGGTGCAGTCGGTGCCGAAAAACATCTATGATGAGCCGTGGATGCAGATTAGTCATGGTGCATTGGAGCGTTGAGGGGAGATAGACGATCTTTGTCCCTCAGGCTGTCCCGCATGGACGCCTCGATCTCGGCGAGGGTCGCTCCATGACGTTTACTGCCGTTTACCCGGTCTTGGGCGATGTCCGGAGAGTAGCTCGCCTGCCGTGGCTCTGCGTTGAGGCCTCCCTGAAGCCGCAGGGAGGGCAGATCAGTCAGGCTGCTGCGTTCGCTCGTTGGCGGAGCATCACTGCCCGGTGCTGCGTTCGCCGGCAGCTCGTTTTCTTAAGTGTCGGGTCGCCAGGGTGGCTGTCCAGACCAGAAGGTTGCATTTGCACAAAACGTGTGCATCCTCGGGGTCACCAGTGATGCGGCATGATAAAATAAAGGCAGCGATGGAGTTTTTAGTTGGTTTATTGAATCATACCGCCTTCATCGGAACACCTCCCCAGCCCTCGTGCTGCGGGCTGAGGTGATGTCCTCAGGCTCTCAGAGAAGAGGAGACACACAGTGTGTATGTCCAGCAGTAGCAGTTGCAGAATCAGAATGAGAGAGACAGATTTACAGAACAGTGCAGCATATATACCCAACTCAGACAATACAT
This sequence comes from Pholidichthys leucotaenia, assembly GCA_020510985.1. Classification (NCBI taxonomy): domain Eukaryota; kingdom Metazoa; phylum Chordata; class Actinopteri; order Cichliformes; family Pholidichthyidae; genus Pholidichthys; species Pholidichthys leucotaenia. Next base: position 137,727,251 of record CM035840.1, on the reverse strand, counting down.
CAAAGACATTCACAGCAGTCGATCTGGGCATTTGCATATCAGAGGTACAGACAGGATGCATGAACACAATGCATGGATGACACTTTAACCTCACGGCTGTAAACGCAGCATGCAGCGGAAAAAACCCAGGAGTAACGAGCTGACTGTCTCTGTGTGTTGTGGGGGGTTGAATCAACCCGCTACAAGGTCTCTTAACTCCCAAGTCTCTGCTAGTCCATGATCTGTTAATTGATCATCACATTGATTTAATATCCCTTACAGAGCCTTGGTTAGGGCAAGAGGATTATGTTGGTTTAAATGAATCAGCTCAAATCTGGTTATTTAAACTGTCAAAATCCCATAAGTTCTGGTTGTGGAGGGGGAGTAGCAATAATTTACCATTCCAAATTACTAGTTAATGTAAAGCAAAAAACATGTTATAATTCCGTTGAGGGCCTGGTCCTCAGTATTGGGCATGTTAGCAATTTTCGGATGAACCCAATTTTATTTGCCATAGTTTACCGTCCTCCCTCAGCCTATTCAGAGTTTTTATCCGAATTTGCTGAATTCTTAGTGGATTTAGTGCTGAAATCAGATAGAATAACACTGATCAACACCAAATTTACTGTCTAAGTTTTTTTTTTTAGCTGATTTAGGACAATTTTGATGTGCTGAATCCAAAAATCACTTTGGTTTTACTCAATCAGGTCAACTTTTTGAACTATGGCCACGTTTTTATCTTTTTGTTTACATGTATGGGTATTTTCGCTTTATATGATGCAAAATTCTTTTTTATTTCTTGAAATTCTCTGAATTTTGAACAAGGATGGTGTAACATTCAATTTACATGTACTTACCTTTATCAATGTCTACTATTCAATTTACAGTACAACTGTACAACTGCTGTACAACTGCTTACAACTGAGCATAAAAACCTGACCTGATCAAGAGAAACTGATGTCATTTCCGGATTCAGCGGTGCAAAATTGTCTTAAATCAGTTGAAAAAACACAGACAACTTACAAAAAATTTATTTTTGTTATGTTGTGTAATTATAGTAGGGGACTTTAATATACATGTAGATGTAGATAGTGATTTCCTTAATATGGTATTTAATTCAATATTAGATTTGATGGGGTTTTCTCAGAAAGTAGGAAATTCTACCCATTATCTCCACCACATGTTGGACCTTGTTCTGACATATGACATAGAAATAGAAAATCTGGTAGTGTCTCCTCATAACCCTGTACTGTCAAACCATTATCTGTTAACTTTTGATTTTACTATTTCTGACTATTTGGCTCCTAAAGAAAAATATTACTACAGCAGATGCCTCTCAGATGATGCTGTTACCAAATTACCAAATACCAAATACCAATTACCAAATACCAAAGCAGATTGTTTCCTCAATGCTATGTGCCATGTGTCAACACAACGGAGATAAGCTATGGAGAGCTTGCTCCTTCTGTAATTGATAGCATGGTAGATAGTGTTACAGCTTCTCTGCATCAGACTCTAGACATGGTGGCCCCTTTAAAAAAGAAAAAGTCTAATCAGAGATTTTTAACTCCTTGGTTCAACACAGACACTTGTAGCTTAAAACAGAAGACTTGTCAATTCGAAAGAAAATGGTGTTCCACTAAATTAGAAGAAATCTATTTAGCTGGCAGAAATCATCTTCTAATTTATAAAACATCTCTTAGGAAAGCTAGAACAAGTTATTACTCCACATTAATAGAAGCGAACAAGAATAATCCCAGGTTTCTTTTCAGCACTGTAGCCAGGCTGACAAAGAATCAGGATACTGTCAAACCTAGCATTCCCTTAGAGCTTACTAGTCAGGACTTTATGAACTTTTTCAATAATAAAATTTCATCTATCAGATATAAAATCAGTCAGATTCTTCCCACCGTTAACTTAAATACAGTAACTACTACAGCTCCTTCAGCTGATAACTGTTTGGATGAGTCTACTCCAATTGACCTTTTAGAGTTAGATAAAATAATTTCCTCATTCAAACCTTCAACTTGTCGTTTAGACCCTATTCCTACCAGGTTATTTAAAGAAGTCTTCCCATTTATTGGTAGCTCTATTCTTCAAATAATCAATTCTTCAGTAACATTAGGCCATGTACTACAGGCTTTAAAAACTGCTGTAATTAAACCCTTACTCAAAAAGCCAATGCTGGATCCAGGAGTTTTAGCTAACTATAAACCAAGCTCTAATCTGCCTTTCATTTCAAAAATCTTAGAAAGGGTTGTTGCTACGCAATTATTTGACCACTTGCAGGGAAATGATTTATTTGAAGAGTTTGAATCTGGGTTTAGAATCCATCATAGTACTGAAACAGCTTTAGTGAAGGCCACTAATGACCTCCTTATCACATCTGATAATGGACTTGTTTCTGTACTTGTCCTTTTAGACCTTAACGCAGCTTTTGATACTATCAATCATAATATTCTACTTGATAGATTAGAACACTATGTTGGACTTAATGGAACTTTGCTGCAGTGGATCTGTGCTAGGCCCTATTCTTTTTAGTTTATATACAGTGTATGCTTCCGCTCGGCAACATTATTAGAAAGCACTGTATACATTTTCATTTTTATGCAGATGATACACAATTATACCTCTTAATGAAACCAGATGATAGTAATCAATTATTCAAATTAGAGGCCTGTCTTAAGGAAATCAAAGCTTGGATGGCTTGTATTGCTATTAAATTCAGATAAGACTGAAGTCATTCTAGTTGGTCCAAAAAACCTTAGAAATACCTTTCCAAATCAAACTCTTAGTTTGGATGTGGTTACTCTTTCTCTTAATAGTTCTGTGAGGAACCTTGAAGTTATTTTTAATCAAGATTTGTTTTTAATTCACATATTAAACTTGTTTCTAAGACTGCCTTCTATCATTTGCGCAATATTGCCAAGATTAGGAGCGTCTTGTCTCAGAGTGATGCTGAGAAACTAATCCACTCTTTTGTTAGCTCTAGATTAGTTTATTTTAGCTTTTTATTGTCAGGTTGTCCCAAAACATCTTTAAAAAGTCTTCAGCTGATCCAAAATGCTGCAGCAAGAGTTTTAACAGGTACTAGAAAGAGAGCTCATAGCTCTCCGCTTCTGGCCTCCCTTCATTGGCTTCCCATAGAGTTTAGAATTAAGTTTAAAATCCTTCTTCTTACTTACAAAGCTCTAAATAATCAGGCCCCTTTTTATTTAAAAGATCTGATATTACCCTATTATCCTAACAGAGCACTATGCTCCCAAAATGCAGGATTACTTGTAATACCTAGAATCTCCAAAAGTACAATGGGAGGCAGAGCCTTCAGTTATCAAGCTCCTGTCCTGTGGAACCAGCTGCCAATCTGGATTCGAGAGTCAGACTCGATCTCTGTTTTTAAGAATAGGGTTAAAACCTTCCTTTTTGATATAGCCTACAATTAGGGAGGGATCATGTGCCCCTGAACCCTCCCTTAGTTATGCTGCTAATAGGTTTAGACAGCCGAGGAACCTCCAACAATGCACTGGGCTTTACTCCTTTCTTCGCTCTTAATGAAATATTTTTGCTGGTCATTAACATTTGTTTGTTCTCTCCCATAGATTGAGTCCCTGTCGTGCTGTTTGCTCTCTACATGTCTGTTCTTTTCTTCTTCTTCTTCTCTTTCCCCTCACCCCCCAGCTAGTCGCAGCAGATGACTGCCCCTCCCTGAGCCTGGTTTTGCTGGAGGTTTCTTCCTATTAAAAGGGAGTTTTTCCTCTCCATGGCTGCCGAGTGCTTGCTCACAGGGGATCGCCTGATTGCTGGGGTCTTTCTGCAATTGTGGGGGTTTCCCCTACAGTTGAAAGTGCTATGAGATGACTCTTGTTGTGAAATGGTGCTATATAATTAAAGTTGAATTGAATTGAATATGTGCTTTTATTTTGACAGCGTGATTTGTTTTCCACCGCTTGAGCTCTAATTCATGGGTTATCACAGCTGTCACTGATTATTTGATTACCTTCGCTCATGTTACCCACACTTGTAATCACCACACCTGTTTTGTGTTGTGTTTATTCTCCTGGCCCTATTTGAGGATGACTGCAATGCCAAATCGCTGCAGCATCCTACTGTGTTCTGTGTGTAACTGTGTTTTTCTGTAGAGCTGAATGGGTACACTCTGTCTTGGATTTAATCTTTATTCCTCTGTTTTTCCCCAGATGTGAGCCCCGTTTCCTTTCGGGTGTGACTCCATTGTTTTCCTCCAGACGTGAGCCCTGTTCTCTTCCAGTGTCCGCACGCCATTACTTCCTGGTTTCCTTATCGTTGTAAGTGTAGTGTTTTTGTGTAGTGTTTGTGTTTCTGTTATTAAATGTCAGCAATTCACAGTACAGCAGCTGGGTCATCCTTCCTGATGTGGTAGGGCAAGTTATGACAATACCTGAAAATCCACCAAGATTTGGTTTCAGAAGAAGTCCTGGAAGATACTAACGAGCCCATCACAGTTACCTGACTTGATCCCCATTGAAAATCTGGTGGGATTTTAAAAAGGCGGTTGCAGCAGCAGCACGCAAACAGAAGAATATTAGTGAACTGGAGGCCTTTGTCCATGAGGAATGAACCAAGATTCCCCAGGAATGCTGACAGAAGCTGGTTTCTGGCTATGCATCACATTTGCAGCAGGTCATAACAGCAAAAGGGTGTTACACTAAGCACTAAAGATGCTTGTTTTGAAGGGGTTGAATAATTTTGAAACTTCAGTAGTCATTAAAAGTGGCATTTTGTGTTGAATATGGAGAAGCCACTTGTAATATTAGTTGTGTTGAGCTATTTAAATTATTCTTATTTGATTTTTTTTATTACAAACAGCAAACTGCTAGTTTGTACATTTTGCCAATAAACCTAATTTGCTGTGGGGGTTGAATGATTTTGATTGCAACTGTAACTGCGCTGCCTATTCATTGTAGCTGTTCTTAGCAGATGACAAAATATTTGATTTACACATGGTATCAGATTACACCTCATAAGTTCTACCACAGGCATACTGAACTCATTTTGTGTACCCTGTTTAATAACCTTCACAAACAGCACCTTTGGGTGTATGGGGGAGAACTGAGTTGTAATAAAGACACTTTTTTTGGAAATGCTCATGCTTTACCTTTGTTAAAAAGCTCTCTGTTTTCTTCTGTGTGCGGTTCACTGTTAACACAAACTTAACACTTCCTTCATCTGTTTCACATTAAAGTGGGACACAAAAATCCCTCCCCTACCCCAGAGTGCTTTTATTGTGAAATACTTTTGGTTTAATTTCTGTAGCATTCCATGAATGGCACGGTCAGAATTGAGAAGTACAAGTTCATGGTGGATGCACATCAGTAAAAAACATGTTTGTCAAAAAGAATTTCATCGTTAGTGGCTTGTGTGCTGTGTGAATCATCATTGGCTCTCGCTGTCTAGACAGACAATGGATGTGTCTGGTTAAGGTCTCAGTTGGTTGTGGAGCAGCATTGGCTGTGACTGAGCAGGCCAATCCTCGAATGGCAGTCCTTGGCACAGTTGCTGCACATGAATGCTGACGGTGGCGGCTGGGGAGCCACTGCTGCTGCTTTTCTCCTCTCTCTCCTGTCTGACCACAGACGGACTCTCTTCTGCTTTGCTGTGGTGATGCCTGTGCTTACAGCGTGTCGCCAAGCATCCCGGTTTTCTGCCATCTCCTCCCATGTGTCCATGCTAATATCGGCAGACTTCAGGTCCCTTTTGCAAGTGTCCCTGTATCTCAGTAGTGGGCGACCTGACTGCTGGATTCCTGTAACCAGCTCTCTGTACAAAATGTCTTTGGGAATACGGCCATCTTGCATACAGCGGACGTGGCCAGTCCAATGCAAACATCCCTGTGAGAGGATCACGAGCATGGTTGGCATATTGGCTTGGTCCAAGACATCCTTGTTTGGCACATGGTCCTTCCAGGAGATGCCCAGGATCCGACGTAAACACCACAGGTGGAATCTGTTGAAGCAGTGTTCTTGTTGTGCGTAGGTGGTCCAGGTCTCACTACCATAGAGCAAAGTGCTCAAGACACAGACTCAATAGAGTGTGACCTTGGTGGCTGTGGTAAGCTTCCCGTTTTTCCACACTCTTTTGGACAGCTTTGACATGGCAGCTGCAGCTTTTCCCATCCATTTGCTGAGTTCACGATCAGGGGACAAGTTGCTGGAGACTGTAGACCCCAGGTAGGTGAACTGTTCCACCACTTTCAAAATGTACTCACCAATGTTTACGCTGGGATCTTTGCTGACATCCTGACCCAGGATCTCTGTCTTCTTGATGCTTATGGTGAGGCCAAACTCTTTGCAGGCATGCACTAGGCAGGTGACCAACCTCTGGAGACTAGCTTGTGTGTGAGATGTCAGAGCAGCAGCATCAGCAAAGAGTATCTCCCTGATTAGGACTTGGCGCGCCTTGGTCTTTGCTTTAAGACTTGCAAAATTAAAGAACTTTCCAATCCGACCTGGTATGTAGGTACACTCCATCATCCAAATCCCTGAATGCGTATGAGAGAACAAGGGAGAAGAGGATCCCAAAGAGCGTCGAAGCGAGGACACACCCTTGAATCACGCCGCTCTGGATGGAGAGATGGGCAAAAGTTGAACTGTCAAAGTACACTGTCCCCTGCATGCGGTCATGGAAGGAAGTGACGAGGCTCAGCAGCTTGGGAGGGGATCCTATCTTCTCCAGGAGAGTGAATAGACCCTTTCTGCTCACCAAGTCGAACGCCCTCATCAGGTCAATAAAGGCCACGTAGAAGGGCTATCGCTGCTCTTGGCTCTTCTCTTGCAGCTGCCTGAGTGAGTGAGCTGCTGTGTGAATATGTATTCTATTACATGCTTACATGCACAAATAAACTGATTATAATTGGATTTCTGGAGTTATCTGCTTATTCAAGTAGTCATGTAAACAGAATAAGCAGATAATGAGACAGCATATAAGACGAGACAGCATTCATCCCACTTTGGATGGTGCTTCTAATTTATCTAACAATCTGGCATCTTTTTTATCCAAATTTCCAAAACCGTGACTACTCAGAGTTGGGACCAGGAAGCAGAGTCGCAGTCTTACACGCCTCTCTGCAGCTCCTCTTCATCCGCCACCCCTCAGCTTAGCCCCTGTCTTCCCCATCAGAGAATCGTTGTCTGCTCCCTCCAAAGTAAATAAAAATATAATGTATAAGCATCCCAAAGTGATAAAGCAAAATATTGGTAAAACTCAAATTAAACATAAAGCCTCTAAATTGAATGATTTGGCCTCTGTTCCTCCTCATAATTTAAAAATTAAATGTGGTTTATTAAATATTAGGTCTCTAACTCCCAAGTCTCTGTTAGTCCATGATCTGTTAATTGATAATCAGATTGATTTAATTTCCCTTACAGAGACTTGGTAAGGGCAAGCGGATTATGTTGGTTTAAATGAATCAACTCCCTCTGGTTATTTAAACTGTCAAAATCCCAGAAGTTCTGGTCGTGGAGGAGGAGTAGCAACAATTTACCATTCCAAATTACTAGTTAATGTAAAGCAAAAAACATGTTATAATTCCTTTGAGGGCCTGGTCCTCAGTGTTGGGCACTTTAGCAATTTCAGGTTAAACCCAATTTTATTTGCCATAGTTTATCGTCCCCCATCAACCTATTCAGAAAAATATTATTACAGTAGATGCCTCTCAGATGATGCTGTTTCCAAATTTATGCAGATTGTTTCTTCTATGCCATGTGTCAACACAACGGAAAAAAGCTATAGACAGCTTGCTCCTTCTGTAATTGATAACATGGTGGATAGTGTTTCAGCTTCTCTGCATCAGGCTCTAGACTTGGTGGCCCCCTTAAAAAAGAAAAAGTCTAATCAGAGATTTTTAACTCCTTGGTTCAACACAGAAACTCGTAGCTTAAAACAGAAGACTCGTCAATTAGAAAGAAAATGGCGCTCTACTAATTTAGATGAAATCTATTTAGCTTGGAGAAATCATCTTTTAATTTATAAAAAATCTCTTAGAAAAGCTAGAACGAGTTATTACTCTGCATTAATAGAAGAGAACAAGAATAATCCCAGGTTTCTTTTCAGTACTGTAGCCAGGTTGACAAAGAGTCAGGACTCTGTCAATCCTAGCATCCCCTTAGAGCTTACTAGTCAGGACTTTATGAACTTTTTCAATAATAAAATTTCATCCATCAGAGATAAAATCAATCAGATTCTTCCCACAGTTAACTTAAATACTGTAACTACTACAACTCCTTCTATTGATGTCTGTCTTGATGAGTTTACTCCAATTGACCTTTGTGAGTTAGACAAAATAGTTTCTTTATGCTATTTTTATGAACTTTGAAGCTTTATGAACTTTTTCAATAATAAAATTTCATCTATCAGATATAAAATCAGTCAGATTCTTCCCACCGTTAACTTAAATACAGTAACTACTACAGCTCCTTCAGCTGATAACTGTTTGGATGAGTCTACTCCAATTGACCTTTTAGAGTTAGATAAAATAGTTTCCTCATCCAAACCTTCAACTTGTCTTTTAGACCCTATTCCTACCAGGTTATTTAAAGAAGTCTTCCCACTTATTGGTAGCTTTATTCTTCATATAATCAATTCTTCATTAACTTTAGGCCATGTACCGCAGGCTTTTAAAACGGCTGTAATTAAACCCTTACTCAAAAAACCAACGCTAGATCCAGGAGCTTTAGCTAACTATAGACCAATCTCTAATCTCCCTTTCATTTCAAAAATCTTAGAAAGAGTTGTTGCTACGCAATTATTTGACCACCTGCAGGGAAATGGTTTACTTGAAGAGTTTCAGTCTGGGTTTAGAATCCATCATAGTACTGAAACAGCCTTAGCGAAGGTCACTAACGACCTCCTCATTGCATTTGATAATGGACTAGTTTCTGTACTTGTCCTTTTAGATCTTAGTGCAGCTTTTGATACTATTGATCATAATATTCTACTTGATAGATTAGAACACTATGTTGGACTTAATGGAACTTCGTTGCAGTGGTTTAGATCTTATTTATCTGATAGGTTCCAGTTTGTTCATGTAAATGAGGAGTTTTCTTTCAGCTCAAAGCTTAGTCATGGAGTTCCACAGGGATCTGTGCTAGGCCCTACTCTTTTTAGTTTATATATACCGCCGGTTCTGGTTCCGCCGGACCGGCGGCGCCACACGAGTCGGCTGCCTGTTGCAACAGCCTTTTTTTTTTTATCTTCCTTCTTCTTTCTACACCTTTCACTCTGTATATATATCACGGACGCACGGATCGCCCCGGGGGTCTCCCGGGTCGGCGGACGGAGCCACGGTTTGCAGCGGGAGACGCTACAGCGGGGAGGAGCTAGTGCTAGCTAGCACTTGGCCGCCGCCCGGTGCTAATGGGAAACTCGACATACCGGGAGCTGTAGCGAAAACGAAGCGGGTGCCGGGCTGGAGTTTAGGCGGCGTGAAAGAAATATAAGACAGAATAATAAAGAGCGATGGCAAGAACCAAGCAGACCGCCCGTAAAATCTACTGGAGGAAGAAGCCCCCCAGGAGACAGCTAGCCACAGGGCTGCTCGGAGAGGCGCTCCGGCCATCGGCAGAGTGAAGAGGCCTCGCCGTCACAGGCTCGTGGCTCTGAGAGAGATCCGTCGCTACCAGAAATCCACGGAGCTGCTCATCCGTAAGCTGCCCGTCCAGCGCCTGGTGAGGGAGATCGCTCAGGACTTCAAGACCGTCCTGCGTTTCCTGAGTTTCGCCGTCATGGCTCTGCAGGAGACCAGCGAGACCCACCTGGTGGTCTCTTCTTCGCTAAGGGGGTCACCATCATGCCCAAAGACTTCCAGCTGGCCCGCTGCATCCGCGGAGAGAGGGCTTAGACTTTCTGCTGCACATCCACCAGCCATAATGCTCTGCACTGTGTGTCTATATATATACATTTATAGTAATATGGACATATGTTTACTAGATGTTGTTTTTTCTTGCCTTCTGATTGTTGCTCCGAGTGTTGCTATCCCTATGCTGTTGCAATCCTGGAATTTCCCCATTGTGGGACTAATAAAGGCTTATCTTATCTTATCTTATCTTATCTTATATGCTTCCATTAGGCAACATTATTAGAAAGCACTGTATACATTTTCATTGTTATGCAGATGACACACAATTATACCTGTCAATGAAGCGAGATGATACTAATCAATTAGCCAAGTTAGAAGCCTGTCTTAAGGAAATCAAAGCTTGGATGACTTGTAATTTCCTGCTATTAAATTCAGATAAGACTGAAGTCATTCTTGTTGGTCCAAAAAAACCTTAGAAATTCCTTTCCAAATCAAACTTTCAGTTTGGATGCAGTTACTCTTTCTCTTAATAGCTCTGTGAGGAACCTTGGAGTTATTTTTGATCAGGATTTGTCCTTCAATTCACATATTAAATTTGTTTCTAAGACTGCCTTCTATCATTTGCGTAATATTGCCAAGATTAGGAGCATCTTGTCTCAGAGTGATGCTGAGAAGCTGATCCACGCTTTTGTTAGCTCGAGATTAGATTATTGTAATTCTTTATTATCAGGCTGTCCTAAAACATCTTTAAAAAGTCTTCAGCTGATCCAAAATGCTGCAGCAAGAGTTTTAACAGGTACTAGAAAGAGAGATCATATCTCTCCGGTTCTGGCCTCCCTTCATTGGCTTCCCATCGAGTTTAGAATTAAGTTTAAAATCCTTCTTCTTACTTACAAAGCTCTAAACAATCAGGCTCCTTTTTATTTAAAAGATCTGATACTACCGTATTATCCTAACAGAGCACTACGCTCCCAAAATGCAGGATTACTTGTAATACCTAGAATCTCCAAAAGTACAATGGGAGGCAGAGCCTTCAGTTATCAAGCTCCTCTCCTGTGGAATCAGCTGCCAATCTGGATTCGGGAGTCAGACTCGATCTCTGTTTTTAAGAATAGGGCTAAAACCTACCTTTTTGATATAGCCTACAATTAGGGAGGGATCATGTGTTTCTGAACCCTCCCTTAGTTATGCTGCTAATAGGTTTAGTCAGCCGGGGGACCTCCAGTAATGCACTGGGCCTCACTCCTTTCCTCACTCTCTATGAAATATTTTTTTTTTGCTGGTCATTAACATTTGTTTGTTCTCTCCCATAGATTGAGTCCCCATCGTGCTGTTTGCTCTCTACATGTCTGTTCTTTTCTTCTTCTCTATCCCCTCACCCCCAGCCAGTCGCAGCAGATGACTGCCCCTCCCTGAGCCTGGTTCTGCTGGAGGTTTCTTCCTGTTAAAAGGGAGTTTTTCCTCTCCACCGTTGCCAAGTGCTTGCTCACAGGGGATCGCCTGATTGCTGGGGTCTTTCTGCAACTGTGGGGGTCCCCCCCTACAGTTGATAGTGCTATGAGATGACTGTTGTTGTGAAATGGCGCTATATAAATAAAGTTGAATTGAATTGAATTGAATGCTGCAGCTCAAGGAAGAGGACAATGACAACTTCCTCTTCCAATATATCTTCCTCAGTACTCTGCCGCCACACATGAGAGGGACGCTTGTCAACATGCGATGCAGCACCCAGCAAGACTTCCGCGCGCTGGCTCGCGAAGCGCAGCGACTCGTCAACGCCTGCAGTGAACAGACGGCCACAGCAGCATCCGCAGATCTCAGCGCTGATGTCCAGAGCAACGGGGAGCCACAAACCACTGAGCAGAGCCCGCCCACCATGGCGGCGACACGGCCAAGACGCAACAGACGGAGCGACGTCTGTTATTACCACCACCGTTTCGCCGAGAAGGCTTACAAATGCGTTCCCCCCTGCAAGTTCAAGAGTTCGGGAAACGCCAAAGCCGAGAACCGTTAACGGCTGCGGTTCTCGGCGAAAAAAACAAGCTTCTCTATGTAACTGACGGACACACTGGCAAACAGTTCCTAATTGACACTGGAGCTCAACTGAGTTTTATCATGCCCTCCCACGCAGACCGGGCCATGGGCCCCCGGGGCAATGGAGCGATGGCAGCCAACGGCTCCATCATCGACACTTATGGTGAAAGGAACCTGCCCCTCTGCATTCATGGCCGCAACTACAGATGGACATTTATTTTAGCGGTGGTGAGTTTTAACTTGTTGGGCGCGGATTTTTTGTGTGCACATGGGCTATTAGTCGATCTAGCAAATAGACGCTTGGTTAATGCATTGTCATTTGCTTCTATTCCCTGCTCAGCTCGAGTTTCTCCACCACCCGTGCAGGCCAACGTCACTACAGTAGGAGGTAAGTTTGATCAACTCCTCACCCAATTTCCAGCACTCACAATTCCCAAATTCTCAGCTACAGTGGCTAAGCACGGGGTTGAACACTTTATTCCCACAACGGGCCCACCCATATTCGCCAAAGCTCGGCGCTTAGACGCGACCAAGCTCGCCATAGCTCGGGACGAGTTTACCACCCTTGAAAAACTAGGCATTATCAGACGCTCAAAAAGCCCCTGGGCATCGCCACTACACATGGTCCCGAAATCCGACGGTTCTTGGAGACCGTGCGGCGATTACCGCAGATTAAACAATGCGACAGCGCATGACCGCTACCCAATTCCTCACATCCAAGATTTTTCACTACATCTGGTGGGTGCGTGCATTTTTTCTAAAATAGACCTGGTCGGTGGCTATCACCAAGTCCCCGTTCGAGCTGAAGACATTCCTAAAACAGCTGTAATAACCCCCTTCGGTCTTTTCGAATTTTTGCGGATGCCTTTTGGCCTCAAAGGCGCTGCTCAAACCTTTCAGCGGATGATGGACGCGGTATTACGCGATCTCCCTTTCGTGTTCGTCTACCTCGACGATATGCTGGTAGCCAGCTCGTCGGAGGAAGAACACGAACAACATCTCACTATGGTTTTTCAGAGACTAGAAGAGCACGGGTTAATAATCAATCCAGCCAAATGCAAATTCGGCGTGTCACAAATTGATTTTTTGGGACACAGAGTTTCACCGAAGGGGGCAGTCCCACTGCCAGACAAAGTTCGCGCAGTAAAAAATTTTCCACGGCCACAAACGGTCAAATCGCTGCAAGAATTTTTGGGAATGGTTAATTTTTACAACCGTTTCCTCCCCCATGCAGCTCAACTCATGCAGCCCCTATATGACGCGCTCAGAAAACAAAAGCCTTCCAACGCGGTCGAATGGACCCCGGAGCGCGAACGCGCCTTCGCGGAAGTAAAAAGTGCCCTAGCTAACGCCACATTGTTGGTTCACCCTGATCCCTCGGCCCGCATTGCGCTAACCACAGACGCTTCAGATCTGGCCATAGGGGCAGTTGTAGAACAACACGTTGGCGGAACCTGGCAACCTTTGGCATTTTTCAGCAAATCGTTAACCAAACTGAGCGTAAATACAGCACTTTTGACAGGGAGCTGCTAGCGCTTCATTTATCCATCCGCCACTTCCAGTTCTGGTTAGAGGGGCGGCGTTTCACGGCTTTTGTAGACCACAAACCGCTCACCTTTGCGATGGCTAAAATTTCAGAACCATGGTCAGGCAGGCAACAAAGACAGCTAGCTGCGATTTCAGAGTTCACCACAGACATTCGACATGTGGCAGGCAAACTTAACGTGGTAGCAGACTGCCTCTCTCGCGCTGTGACATTGCCAGAGTGCGAGGAGACAGATTATACTACCTCAGCCGCAGAACTCTTCGCCAACGCGGACACATACGCGGCGCCAATCCACGTAGGGATAGATTACGCAGCCATGGCGGAGGAGCAAAGTAGTGACGCAGACGTGCGCGCACTCCTGTCTGGACCAACAGGGTTAAGGCTGGAGGAAAGGGGTTTACGCGACGGTGTACCCCCCCTAATATGCGACATCTCAACCGGCCGACCTCGCCCGGTAGTCCCAGCTGCATGGCGCCGCCGTATTTTCGACTCAATTCACTCCCTCGCGCACCCGGGTGTGCGCGCCTCGGTTAAAATGGTCGCCGAAAAGTTTGTGTGGCCCGGCCTGTGCAAAAACGTAAAAGAATGGGCAAAAACTTGCATGTCTTGTCAGCGCGCCAAAATACACAAACGCACAAAAGCCCCTCTAGAGCCTTTTCGAATCCCAGCTAGAAGGTTCGACCACGTTCATGTCGACCTCGTGGGACCACTACCGTCCTCTCAAGGTTTCACACACCTGTCAACAATGATAGACCATACTACGCGCTGGCCTGAAGCGGTCCCTCTGGCGTCAACCACAGCGGAGGAAGTCGCTCGCGTTTTTTTGACAAACTGGGTGGCACGTTTCGGCGTCCCATCGGACATCACGTCCGATAGGGGACCTCAATTTGTCTCGGAGCTTTGGTCAGCCATGGCCAGCAGCTTAGTGGCGACAATTCACCGCACCACCGCTTATCACCCTCAGGCTAATGGGTTATGCGAGCGCTTTCACAGTTCTTTAAAGGCCGCCCTCAGAGCCTCACTAACGGATACAAATTGGGTGAATAAACTTCCCTTGGTTTTATTGGGGTTGCGTGCTGCGCCTAAAGAGGATCTAGACGCCTCCCCAGCAGAATTAGTTTTTGCACAACCTCTCAGACTCCCAGGTGAATTTTTACCAGAGAACCCAGAGCCGGGGCATCTTCCAGCCCTGAGGCTTTTAGGCAGCAACGGACCTGACACTCTCCCCGGACCGGCACATCACTCTTTTCCACGGGTTTTTGTCCCCCAAGCTTTAAAAAACGCAGAATTCGTTTTTGTTAGGCATGAAGCTTTAAAACCAACCCTCCGTCCACCATACGATGGACCATTCAGAGTGCTGGAACCTGGTGATAAGCATTTTGTGCTTGATTTAGGGGACAGAAAAGAAACAGTCAGACAGACTTAAACCTGCCTTCTTGTTGAGAGACGAACCTGCACGGTTGGCGAGAGCACCTCGGCGGGGTAGACCCCCAAGAGAAAAGACTCAGCCCCCCTGCAGGGAACAAATAATCACTCTTTTCCCCAAGCTGCAGATTCCTTACAGGAAGGTCCCACCAGGACGCCCAAGCGGACCCACAGCAGATTCGGGAGAAGATTAAAACCCAGACGGCACAGGGACTGATGCAAACTACTCAGAAGTTGTTCACTAATTGTGCTGTTGTAGAACATGTGCTCAAATGATGAGGCTGAGTTTAGTCGTAAACCAGCTTTATTGACAGAACACAGCTTCTAGCATTCTCAAAGCAGGAAAGAGAAAGAATCATATCTCATCACCCTTTTATATGTTTCCAGCATCAGAATTCAAGTCACATGGTGTTTTCAGTAAACATACAGTCACAAAGCATCCCTTTGAATCTTCACCATTGTCTCTCATTTCCTGATGAACCGGAAATCTCTCTGGGGCATCTTCTGTGGGACAAAGAGACAAATCTCACACCTCCTTGTTATCTTCTGCGGATTCGAGTCCTTTGTCCTTGCAGACGTAACACCCTCAATACACATGCAGTCCTGTCTCTATGGAAACGTGAGCCCACAATGTGTGTCGCCCACACTACCCCCCCCCCCCAAACGTCTAGTAAGGGCAAGACCTGCATGGCATAAAAAAAGAAAAATACAAAACACTCCATATATCGCTAATCAATCCACCAACTGCCTAGGTTTTAACTTTCTGCCGAATCTGCTGCAACCTGGCTTGGCTGCACCTGTAACATCTCTCTGCACCTGTGGATTAAAGCTGTTAGCACCTTTCTGTGAAGATTTTGGAGAATGTCCTCTCGGTGGCCTGCCACGGCGGGGGGGCCTCGCGAGCTGCACTTCCTCATCAGCCAAAACAAAGGCGGGTTTGAGCCTGTTTATGCAAATCAACTCCCTTCTGCCCCCTAAATCTAGCAGAAAATGCTTCTGCCCGGTCTCCAGCACTCGGAACGGTCCGTCATAAAACGGCCGCAAACTTGGACGCTGAGCATCATGTTTAACAAAAACAAACTCTGCATTTTTTAAAGCCTTTGGCACAAAAACGTGTGGTAAACTGTGATGGACCGGGCCAGGGAGCGTGTTTGCTCCCGAGTCGCTCTGCCACGGCTGAGCAGGGGGGCCATTTGGTGCGGGATTATCGGGGAGAAATTCCCCCGGCAAACGGAGAGGTTGTGCAAAAACTAATTCAGCCGGGGAAGCATGCAAATCTTCCTTAGGTGGAGAACGCAACCCCAATAAAACCCATGGAAGTTTGTCCACCCAATTTGTATCCGTCAGCGACGCTCTGAGGGCTGCTTTCAATGACCTGTGAAAGCGTTCGCATAAACCATTAGCCTGGGGGTTATACGCGGTAGTGCGATGAATCTTCACCCCCAAGCTGCGGGCCATCGATGACCATAGTTCGGAAATAAATTGGGGACCCCTGTCGGACGTTATGTCCGACGGTACACTGAAACGCGCAACCCACGCTGCTAAAAATGCTCGCGCAACTTCTTCCACTGTGGTTGATGTCAGAGAAATCGCCTCTGGCCAACGCGTGGTGCGATCCACCATCGTCAAAAGATGTGTGTGCCCGTGTGACAATGGGAGCGGGCCCACCAAGTCAACATGCACGTGATCAAAATGCTTAGCGGGGATGTGAAAAGGTTCCAACGGGGCCTTAGTGTGTCTGTGTATTTTGGCTCGCTGACACGCTACGCAGGCTGCCGCCCATTCCTTGACCTGTTTGCGCAACCCGGGCCAAACAAATTTCTCCCCCACCAACTTAATCGATGCGCGCACCCCCGGGTGCGCGAGAGAATGGACCGAGTCAAAAACGCGGCGACGCCACGCGGCTGGCACCACGGGGCGGGGCCGTCTCGTGGAGACATCGCAGATTAGTGGGGGCATACCACTTTGTTGCTCCCTGTGCTCCAGCCTTAACCCTGTTGGTCCAGACTGGAGTGCGTGCACGTCCGCGTCGTTAACCTGCTCCGCAGCCATGGCTGCATAATCTAACCCAACACAGACCGGGGCTGTGCGCGCTCCCGCGTCGCTGCCCGGGCCCGCGGCCACGGCTACAGAGTCTGTCCCTATGGGGCTTGGTGGTGCTACCGCGCGCGAGAGGCAGTCTGCTACAACATTGTGTTTACCCGCGACATGCTGAATATCAGTAGTGAACTCCGATATTGCGGCTAGTTGCCTTTGTTGTCGGCCTGACCAGGGTTCTGAAATTTTGGCCATCGCAAACGTTAGCGGTTTATGATCCACAAACGCGGTGAAACGTCGCCCCTCTTACCAGAACTGAAAATGACGGATGGCCAAGTGTAGGGCCAAAAGCTCCCTGTCAAACGCACTGTATTTACGCTCACTATCGCGCAAAGTCCTGCTGAAAAACGTGAGGGGTTGCCAGGTACCTGCCACAAACTGTTCAACTACCGCCCCCACCGCTACATCGGAAGCGTCAGTGGTGAGCGCCATGCGGGCCGTTGGAACTGGGTGCGCTAACAAAACTGCGTTTGCCAGGGCTGATTTGACCTGGGCAAAAGCGCGCTCCCTCTCCGGAGACCATTCAACTTTATTTGCAGGCTTTTGTTTTTTTAACGCGGTGTACAATGGCTGCATGAGCCGTGTTGCGCTTGGGAGGAACCGGTTGTAAAAATTAACCATCCCTAGAAACTCCTGAAGCGCCTTGACCGTTTGAGGTTGCGGAAAATCCGTTATGGCACGCACTTTATTTGGAAGAGGAACTGCTCCTTCTGCCGAAACGCGATGTCCCAAAAAATCAATCTGCGCCACCCCAAACTGGCACTTCGCTGGGTTAACTATTAACCCGTGCTCTGCCAGCCTCCGAAAAACTGCTGTGAGGTGTTTTTCGTGCTCGCCCTCGAACGCGCTGGCTACCAAAATATCGTCCAAATAAACGAACATGAAAGGAAGGTTGCGTAAAACTGCATCCATCATGCGTTGGAAAGTCTGCACGGCCCCCTTGAGGCCAAAAGGCATGCGCAAAAACTCAAAAAGGCCGAAAGGAGTTATGACCGCTGTTTTGGGTACATCTTGCGCGCGCACTGGAACCTGGTGGTAACCGCGCACCAAGTCTATTTTAGAAAAAATGCGCGCCCCCGCCAAATGAACAGAAAAATCCTGAATGTGCGGAATCGGGTAGCGGTCATGAGCTGAAACGTTGTTCAACCTGCAGAAATCGCCGCAAGGTCGCCACGAGCCGTCAGCCTTTGGGACCATGTGTAACGGCGAAGCCCAAGAGCTCTTGGAGCGTCTAACAATGCCCAGTTTTTCCAGATTAGTGAACTCCTCGCGCGCGATGGCCAGTTTAGCTGGGTCCAAGCGCCGAGCTTTTGCAAAAACGGGAGGGCCGGTGGTGGTTATGAAATGCTCCACCCCATGTTTAGCCACCATTGCCGAAAACGTGGGGACTGTGAGTGCTGGGAACTGAGCAAGCAATGTGTGAAACTTACCACCCGCAGCTGAGACGCTGGCATGTGCAGTCGGCGGGGCCACCCGAGCTGTGCAGGGAATAGAATGAAAGGACAGTGCATTAATTAGACGTCTATTAGCAAGGTCAACCAATAAACCATGTGAACACAAAAAATCAGCCCCTAACATGTTGAAACTGACTGCTGCTACAATAAATGTCCACTCAAATGAACGGCCCTGTAAGGACAGAAGCATGGTCCTCTCACCGAACGTTTTAATCGTGGAGCCGTTCGCTGCTGACACTGACACCCAGGGAGCTTTAGAAGGCATCAGCCGTTCGTCGTAGGTGGGTGTGACGAAACTCAGCTAAGAGCCCGTGTCCACGAGGAACTGTTTCCCCGAGCGTGCATCCGTCAGGTAAAGCAGCCTGTTCTCGTTGCCGAGGGTCGCAGCTGCTACCGGCCCTCGGTCTTGGCGTTTCCCTGGCACTTAAAGTTGCACGGTGGGACGCACCTGTGCGCTCTCTCTGCAAAACGGCGGTGGTAGAAACACGGGCCGTCCTCCGCTCCGCGTCGTCTGGCTCCCGTCACTGCCGTCGTTGGTGCGTCTGGCGCCACGGCCGCTGGACCTGCGCTGTCTCCGGACGCCGTTCCCGGGCTAGCCGCCGCGGCCGAAACCACGTTCCGCTTGTGGGCGTTGACCAACCGCTGTGCCTCTTTGCTCAACCCATGGTAGTCTCGCCTGGCCAATCGGGGCGACTCTGCCAGGGCCACTCTCACTGCTGGCGGCAGGGTCCGAAGGAAAAGGTGGGCGAAAATGAATTCGCCATCCTCAGAGTCTTTGAGCTTCAGCATCTTCACCATCAGGTCCGCAGGTCTATCGTTTTCTGACTCCGTCAACGTCAGGAGTCCCTCTGCTCGTTGTTGTACTGAAGGGGTGAAATGGCTGATCAGCGCGTCCTTCAATGCGCTGTACTTGTCGCTGTCTGGTGGATGATTAACCAGATCCTCCACTCTCTGGACCGTGTTGCTGTCCAGCTTCGCTACCACGTGGTAGAATCTTGTGTCGTCGTTGGAGATTCTCCGGAGGTTGAACTGCGCCTCGACTGCGCTAAACCATGAGCGCGGGCTGTGCTGCCAGAAATCGGGCAGCCGGATCGTGGAGGCGGCCATCAGGCTGCCATCAGGCCATCAGGCCATCAGGCAGAATTCTCCCGAGCGGGGCTTGGGAGAATTCTGTCTGCTCATTTCTCGTCGTAGGTCACCAGTGTAGAAGATGTGCTCAAATGATGAGGCTGAGTTTAGTCGTAAACCAGCTTTATTAACAGAACACAGCTTCTAGCATTCTCAAAGCAGGAAAGAGAAAGAATCATATCTCATCACCCTTTTATATGTTTCCAGCATCAGAATTCAAGTCACATGATGTTTTCAGTAAACATACAGTCACAAAGCATCCCTTTGAAAATTCACCATTGTCTCTCATTTCCTGATGAACCGGAAATCTCTCTGGGGCATCTTCTGTGGGACAAAGAGACAAATCTCACACCTCCTTGTTATCTTCTGCGGATTCGAGTCCTTTGTCCTTGCTGTAGCATCATCTCACTTTGGCTCAGCAACAATTATTTTTCTGCTTAAAGACATTTTGTTTCATCCAGGAATAACAAAAAAAAATGGATTTTCTTCCTCCAGGCCACAGCTGAAATCCCCCTTCTTTTGTTAAAACCAGCCTAAGGAATTTCCCCAATGTCCGGCTTCACTTCTATTGCTCCCATAAAACATGCAACAGATCCACGACTCAGCTAATTTCCTTAAACTCTGGACATGCTGGATTTAAACAGTGAACTTTAAAGTACATTATTACAAACTCAATTCTAAACCTTCATTCTTTTCAGAACTATGAAAATGCAGATGGACTCTGATGTTTTTGATGTGGAAAATCAATATGTGTGAAATGCATTAATCTGTGATTTTATATATATGCATGCTAATGTTTAAATGAATGTTTATTCCTGCATGTTGATTTAGAAGCACTGCTTATAATTTATACTAATCACTAAAGTTATCTTAGTTTAATACATAAAGGGAAATATTAACTTCCAGTATGTATCAAAGTTTTGCCTCCAAAACCATGTGACTCCAACAGCCAATCTCTGCATGACAACTCTTCATCCCAAAGCGCTCCAAACAATAGACTGTTTGTTCATTGGACTAAAAGTTCATCGAGCCCGCCCACGAAGGACGCTCATTGGCTGAGATTCCGGTCAGGCCGGAAGCCCGCGAAACTCAACAGAGCTTATATAAAGGAGAGAGACCCCTGCTTCAAGCTCTTTTTCGTCAGCTCTTTTCGTCAGCCCCTCTTTTGCTTCGCTCTTTTTCGTCATTTCTTTTCGGCTGCTCCCTTTTTTCTGATCTCCTCCATTGTCTACACACAGCAAGGAAGAAAAAGGACCGTCTGAACAAGGACTTCGACCATGTGTCGCTTTTCTGAACACAGAGCAGATAACTCGTAATTTGTTATGTAACGTTGTATTTTAATGTCTTTTCTTTTTCTCTTAAATGCCTAGGAATTCCTATTTCTTTGAGCTCAATTCTTAATCGGAGTTAAACTCCAATTTTTATTCATCACTTTTTCTTTGTTAAACTTTCTGTAAAACCACCGTTTGTTTGATTTTAATGTAAACTTAATCTTGACTTTATTTTATAATATTTTTCTTGACCAAGCACCCACCAGAAGCTACTATTTTTATCTAAAGTCCGAAAGTTTGTTTTTTAATTTGAGATCGGATTAGATATCATTAATTATTCCCGAAAACCTCTACAGCTGCTTGTCTACCAGGAAGAAAAGACGCAGCTGAGGAATCAACGCGCAGCTGTCCATCACACGCTGAAGAAGCATCGGCACCATCTGGCTAGAACCCAGTTTCAACTATGGGTCATACGGCCAAGATCCAGCCCCCTTTGACCGCTTGAATTTAAAGGTCGAACTGTGGACCCTGAAATATCTGCGGGCAGATATTTCCCCTAACATCCACAAAATCTTGGGCTGAGGACGACAACAGAACCACCGTCGGCTGAGGATCATGTGAGCTGCAAAAACTTTAATTCCTCTGCTGAATTAAAATTTTGAGGTTCGGTAATAATTTGTGTATCTAATCAGATGCAAATTAAGAAGCCCTTAACATAACTCTTCTTTTCATTAAAATTCCGTTTTTATTTTTTTTTAAGATTAATTTAGGACTTTGTCATATAATTAGTAAACTTTCTCCATAAATTTGCGGGGTTTTTTTATAATCTGTTAACTCAAACTGATAGAAATTCATTTCTCAGTTTAACCCTGGTTCCGAAAATATTGACATTGTTAATCTATCATTTACAAGATTGATTTTGTGATTAAGGAAATTACTGCAATGTCTGTTAATCATTTCATTTAATAAATGTTTAAAAATGAGAGAAGTTGTTGGGAATTTATTTCATTCCGAGTCTGTTTCAAGCCCAGGTATCGAATTCACGGAAAATTTTTGAGACTGATTATTGATTAATTTATTGAGTGATCAAACAGGTATAAAGTGAAATTAAAGATCAAATTGCTTCTTAAAGATAGAAGCTGGTGCCCCTTACGAGCGTTATTAACTTTTCTGATGTATATGAAATGAGATTTGAGCTCAGATTCCAATACATCAATATAAATTAAATAATTCATACCTGATCATATTTATTACTTATTAATATTTCTATATTTCCCTTACATTGCAGACGTGACACCCACAATACACATGCAGTCCTGTCTCTGTGGAAACGTGAGCCCACAATGTGTGTCGCCCACACTGTGACAGTTTAAGACTGACTTGTGATATTACTATGCTGTTATGATTACCACTGAATTCTCTACAGGAGCATAGCTGCTGGAAAGTTTCTTCCTTGTCAAGAGGTTTAGCAGTTAGTATGTCATAGTAATTATCTTAAACTGTGAATTTTTTTATTATTGTCCTTTTCTTAGTCGTTTGGGGGGGGCTGTGGTTTATATTAATCATATATCCCATAACCTACATATGTATAAGCATGTGAGAATGTTTGGTGATTACATATGTACAACGACTTCACACCTCAGAACAGGACAAGAGGTCTCAACCGCCAGCGAAGATCAAAGAGCATCCGAGGCGCTGTGGTGGAGACCAGATCGATCGCCCTGACCACCCAGGGTCATGTGGAGGAGTACGAAGACAAAGGAGGGGGGATTAAGCTAATGCGGGATGTCAGCTTTGATATGCATGTCTTTTGTTATGTGTAGGTATAAGTATGTAGAGCTGAATGTGTTCGCTCTCTTATTCTACTTCTGCTTCTGCACTGAGATGAGACTTGTTAGAGGAGCGAAGCTGATAATAAACTTTGGTTTATAAGTCACATCGCCTCGTTATTCCAAGCTCTTCTACAATTATAATGATTTTACTATGAGAAAACCAGATGTCAGGTCAGGCAATGGTTTGCTTGCTACCAGATAACCATGAAAACCGGTACTACCTATCTCATGGGTCGGGCCGTTTGCAACTCAGCCGGCATCCCCGCCCTTCCGAGAGCGTGGAGGGTGAAACAGGGCATCCTGGCAGAACTAAAAAAAAAGAACTAAAAATATCTGCCACATGTCTGTGGTGGACCACTCCCAGTTACACGGGGTGAGACTGGACATCTTGGTAGATAAACACATCTGTCGCAAGGTCTGTGGTGGACTGTGCCAGTCGGTGCATCGTGACATGCACTACACAAAGAGCAGACATAAACAAACTTATCATCTGGTCAGTCACTGCAACAGATAGTGGAGTCAGTTTGTCTTGGCCTGTCCTTGTCACTGATAATAACTCTATCTGCCAAGAATGTGCTGCTAGTCCAGCAAAAGCTAGCGGTACTCAAATACTTTGCAAGCAGTTTCATGAAATGGTCAAAGGAAAGAAGCAGACTGTTCAATGTGGAACAGTTTAAAGCCAAGAGTAAGACATCAATAAAGGTAGTAAGAGAAATGCTCTTTGCCGATGACAGTGCTGTAGTTGCACACAGTGCAGAATATATGCAATCTTTAGAGGAGAAATTTGCAAGAGCAGCTAGCCAATTCAACCTCAAAATCAATATCAAGAAGACAGAGTGCCTTTATCAACCACCAAAGTTCCAGTTATCAACATCACTACCAGAAGAAATCAGCACTGGTACAGAGCCACTAGTCAAGTGTAAGACTTTCAAGTATCCCTGGAGTACTGTTTCAGAGAATGCTAGGCTGGAGGATGAACTATCTCTCAGAATGGGAAGAGCGAGCGCTGTGTTTGGAAACTTGAGGGAGATACTGTGGAATAATTGGAATGTGTCTATCCGTGTGAAATGCAAAGTGTACAGAGCAACAGAACTGGCTACTCTATTGTACGGTGCTGTAACCTGGACTGTATACAGGGCGCAGGTAAAGAAACCACGCGTACATGATGAGACACCTTCGAGCCATAATGAACATCTCATGGAAAGACAAGATAATCAACATAGAAGTGCTGAAACGAGCTGGTCTACCATCAATGGAGGACATGCTAATACAGATGAACCTGAGATGGCTCGGACATGTTGAGAGGATGGATCACCAGAGTCTCCCTTGGTAGTTACTCTACTCACAGTTATGCGAGGGCAAACGCAATCAGGGTAGACCAAGGCTCAGATTTAAAGACACTGTAAAAAGAAACTTGAAGAAATTGGATATAGACAGGAGTTCCTGGCAGCAGAAGGTGAAGGACAGAGCTGCGTGGAGGAATCTGATCAGACCTAAATGAAGCAGTCATTGTCCACCACAACAGACTGCTATGATGATGATGATGACTATGAGAAACCAGTTTTAGCGTTGTGCTGAATTCCCACAGGGGGGTAGTGTTGATTAAGAAAAATAGACAGGCGCTAGCTGAGATGACTTAGTTGTAAGAGGGGTCCTTAAATGTTCTTACCATTTGTTGCTAATGTTATTAGCTGTTTTCTAACGGCAACGGACATTGTATGGAGATGTATGCATAAATGATCAGAAGTAAGTTTAAGTTGAAAGTTAATTAACAAGTTAAACTAATTATTGAGACATGTTACAGCACTTTTACCGTTCACTTCTACTGATTTGCACTAAAGTGTTCAAGTAAATAGTTACCTCGTCATTTTTGTCTGTGTTGCTGCGCTGACGCTAACTGTAATAAAATTGTGGTGATAGCATTGTTACTATTGCTAGCATTGATAGCAGTGAGACTTGTGTTGGGTTTTATTGGTATTTATTGGTGATTATCTCTCTGTCTGATTTGTTTCAGAACCATACATACAAACATACATGTAAACCTCCATACTTCAAACTGTACCATTCAACACAGTCCATTAAACTGGTGAAGCTAAAGCTAAACCTCTGCGTCTGTGCATCCTCTTTGACTGGAGTTCCACTGTCGATGAGGAGCCGGCACTTACAGTCCCCTGATAAAAACAATGTTGGTCCGTTCCAGCTGGATAATCACTCACCATTGTGGCCGCATGGAAGAGCAGAGCAGAACAGCATCTTCTGAGAGCGTTTTGACAGAACAGCGACGGAAAGAAAATATTCCCACACACCTGATGAATTACCAAATGTCTCTACCCCATATGTTGTTACCATCTATTGTTGCTCCTGAACCACGAGAGGTACAGAATCAGCTTCAGAGTGCCAACACAACAGTGCTGCAGTCATCAGGTATGCATGCCAAGTCTGCTACACATAGTGACCAGCAACAGCCTGTGTTCAGACCCTCATCTGAGTTATGCCAGCAACAACTACATGGTGCACTGGGTAGTGAAGTCTAATTAAATCTGAGAGATAACTGTGCCTGTCAATCCAGTGATGCTTGAAAGCTTACACCCAACCCGAGTTGTGGTGAACAATCAAAAGATGATGTCTATTCAACAGGGAGTTCTATAGTGAGTGGGTCAGCAGTATCTTCACCCTTTGCGCCCTTTCATGAGCTTCCTACTGCCACGTCACCACATATAGAAACCTCAAAGAGTGTTTCTCAGCCACATGTACAGTGGTGTGAAAATGTGTTTGCCCCCTTCCTGATTTCTCATTTTTTTGGATGTTTGTCACACTTAAGTGTTTCAGATCATCAAACAAATTTAAATAGATAAAGATAACACAAGTAAACAAAAAATGCAGTTTTTATATGAAGGTGTTTATTATTAGGGGTAAAGAAAAAATTAGGGGTAAAGAAAAAAGAAAAAGTTCTCTGCTTGAACTGCTGCCTCCGCGACCCGGACCTCCGGAAAAGCGGTAGAAGATGGATGGATGGATGGATGGTAAAGAAAAATCCAAACCTATATGGCCCTGTGTGAAAAAGTGACTGTTTCCCCTGGTAAAACAAAAATTAACTGTAGTTTATCACATCTTTCGAAAAGCTGAGTTCAATTTCTCTAGCCACACCCAGGCCTGATTACTGCCACACCTATTCTCAATCAAGAAATCACTTAAATAGGACCTGCCTGACAAAGTGAAGTAGACCAAAATATCCTCAAAAGCTAGACATCATGCTGCGATCCAAAGAAATTCAGGAACAAATGAGAAACAAAGTAATTGAGATCTATCAGTCTGGAAAAGGTTATAAAGCCATTTCTATAGCTTTGGGACTCCAGCAAACTACAGTAACAGCCATTATCCACAAATGGGAAAACATGGAAGAGTGATGAACCTTCCCAGGAGTGGCCGGCCGATCAAAATTACCCCAAGAGCGACGACTCATCCAAGTGGTCACAAAAAACTCCATAACAACATCCAAAGAACTGCACGTCTCAATTACCTCAGTTAAGGTTAGTGTTCATGACTCCATCATAAGAAAGACACTGGATAAAAATGGCCTGCATGGCAGAGTTCCATGATGAAAACCATTGCTAAGCAAAAAGAACATAAGGGCTCGTCTCAGTTTTGCCAGAAAACATCTTGATGATCCCTAAGACTTTTGGGAAAATACTCTGTGGACTGACAAGACAAAAATTTTGGAAGGTGTGTGGACCATTACATCTGCCGTCAAAGTAATACAGCATTTCAGAAAAGGAACATCATACCAACAGTAAAATATGGTGGAGGTAGTGTGATGGTCTGGGGCTGTTTTGCTGTTTCAGGACTTGGAAGACTTGCTGTGGTAAATGGAACCATGAATTCTGCTGTCTACCAAAAAATCCTGGAGAAGAATGTCCGGCCATCTGTTTGTGACCTCAAACTGAAGTACACTTGGGTTCTGCAGCAGGACAATGTTATGGTGCGGTCCTCACGGACCGCTAATTAGACACTATAGGCCAGCTGATGAGTTTGCACATTTATTAAATAAGGACATAAACTACAAAACAATGAGCCTCCTGGGGCAAACACAAATAAGGGCAAAGATACAACACTTACATATGATTAGCGAGGATGGAACCTAACGCTGAACAGAACTGGCTTTAGGCGTAGGGAAACCAGACTGGCAAAGGCGAGGTCGCAGCCCTGAGTTAACAGAGCTGCTCCCTTAAATAGGGCTGACAGGTTAATCAGCTGATGAGAATGTCATCAGCTGATTGAATTCCAGCCGTCCTGCGGAGCTCGGCTCTGACAGCCGGAAGCCCCGCCGAGACGCTGTCACAATAAAAGCCTGGAGGCCGAATGGTGCGCCTGAGGAGAGAACGGGGAACTACCGGACAACCCGAGAGCAGACAGAGTCCGCACACGGACCATGACAGTTGCCCCCGTTTACGAGGCAGATTCCATCGATCCCCCCCCCCCACCTAGAAGGTCAACAGGACCACCCCAGGGAGGGAGGAGAGGGAAGGCCAGGAGGGCCAGAGTCAAACCTCATCATAGAGGGAGACAAAATAAAGGAAAAACAAGCTACAACAATCAGAACAGAGTATGGAATACAGGGGCCCAAAAAAAAAAAAAAAAAAATACAGGCACATACACTGCACTTAAAGAGAACCCATGAGGAGAAGACCGTAAAAACCCAAATGGCTACAAACAGAACATTACAATCAGTCCAACAGAGTCACAGGGAAAAAAAAAAAGAAAAAAAAAACATCTTCACACCTCACAGAGAAAACAGGAAACTCAAGTACGGGTACAAAATGCAGTATACCCCATAATTCCAGGGAGGAGAAAAAAACCCCCAAAACTCATGCCACAGAGTAACGATCAATACAGTTCAAAGTAGTCCAGGTAACGGGCAGGCAACAAGGAAACAACCCTCAGACTACAGAGGAGAGAGAAAAAAAAATGCGCTAAGGAGCAGCGAAATACACAGTTCAATAACAAACACCAGCGCATCCCTAAAATTACAGAAGAGCAGACAAAAAAAAAAAAAAAAAACAGGGTTGACAGCAGACCGAGCACAATAGCATGAAAGCAAATAGTTCGGGGGGTCTTCCTGCATGTAGCGTCCAAATCGCTGGCAGGGAAAAAAGGAAAACTTAGGGCGGCCTACCCCAGTCCCAGGCCAGGAAAAACAGTACCTCTGGCGGCCGGACCAGATCGCCGAAAAGAAAGTTACGCTTGTCGGATGGCTGACCCAGAACGCCAAACGGGCAAAGCAATCTCCCAGGCGGCCGACCCGCGTCATACAGCCACCAGGATCACAGGGGAGAACTCGGAGACGGCTTCCCTGTTGAGAAGAATAGCAAGGGAGAGCCGAGCCAATAATGGGGAATGCCAGCGGCCCCAGATGGAAGGGAAAAGGGAACGGGAAAAGGGAAAGGGACCAGTCCGGCGTCAATCAGCGAAGGATCTGCAGCTCCTTCTCCGAACCCCACACGGACTGGTGCTGCGCTTCTGTTGGATCCCAAGCGGGACTGTGCAGCACCCACGATGGACCCGGATTGGGCCCGAACCACACCCATGACGGACCCCGACTGGGTCAGAGCTGCACCCACGATGGACCCCGATTGGGCCGGAACCACTCCCGTGACGGACCCCGACTGGGTCAGTGTTGCATCCATGATGGACCCTGACTGGGCCGGAACCACATCCTTGATGGACCCCGACTGGGTCAGAACTGCACCCACGACGGACCCCTATTGGGCCGGCGCAACACCAGGGACGGCCTCCAAACCCGAACCCGGAACCTCTAGTACAGTGACCGGGATGGACTCCGCACCGGTGACCCTGGGAGAAGGCTCAGGAGAAGAAAGAGAACCGGGATCAGGATCACCGGCAGCAACAGAGCCCAGCGAGACAAGCTCGGATGCAGCGGATGGCTGCACCCAGCTCGTCTCCCCGAGAGACAGGCAAAAATGCTCCAGAATTGATAGAAGACAAAATAGAGCACTTGCCTGATCTTGAGTTCTGTCTCCGTCCAAGACTTCAACAATCCGGGTTCAGAAGGAAGAAAATCGTCTTCAGGTTCCCACTCGGCTACGGTGGGCTCCGCAACCGGCATGATGGTGTCCACAGTCCGGGGATTCCCTGAAGCTGACGTCTATGCCGAGGGCCTGCACGGCGTGGTGGCAGGAGATCCGTGACCTGCCGGGTCAGACTGTCCCCCCGTGGAGATCCGGGGACGATTATTCATCGGCGCAGGCTCCAAAATGCAGTCCGCCCTCCTCCTTTGCCCATGACGTGGCTGCGGGGCCGGAACCAGGTACTCCAGAGCCGCAGGCTACTTCCTCGTCCGACGGCGTACACCTGACACCGAAAAACGCTCGGGGAAAGGAGACACAAAGGAAGCAGGTTCATAATTAATCACTGCAGCAGGTGGAGGGAGCTCAGGGGACTGTGAGCCCCGAACTCCACCCCCAGGGGTCAGACAAGGCAATTCACCCCGTGAAAGACAAGAATGAAAATGCACTTGCCTGTTCAGCTGAGGGCCGGTGGAAGCTGCTGCAGTGGGCTTCGTTCTTCCCTTCCCCGGCTGGATGGTGACGGAGGCACCCCTGGTAAGACAAGGAAGAGCTGTACACACAGGATCGATGGCGGGCATCGCCGGAGCAGGACACGTGGATCTCACAGCAGCTGAGGAGAACGTCGAGGAGGAGGGAGTAACAGCCGAGGCGATCCGGGCACGAGAAGCTGACGGGACAGCAGAGACAGATGACCCGGAGGCGGAGGCTGCTGGGTTTTCCGCCTGCCATGACGCAGGAGAAGCAGCTGGCTGGGAGGCAGAGTTCCTACGGCGACCCGGAACTGGATCCGGACGGGGTTCTCGCTGAGGCTTGCAATAAGCATGGAGACGACGTTTACCGGCAGAGGGCGAGGCGAAGGTGAGATCTGGGAAATGCCACTCCTGCGCAGAAACAGAGGCGAGCAGGTTAGCGTATTCGGGGTAATCATAAAGTTCTGGATTCCTCTCCACCAGCCTGACCCCCGCCGTCACATTCTTCATTATCTGGGTAGGATGGGAGGCGGAGCGAGCTGCAGCCACTCGGTCCTAGATGGAAATAGCTGTCCGCTGTAAATGCACCGAAGGAATCCCAACTGACGTCTCTCTCTGCTGGGGATGACCCCTGGGTGGTGCGAACTCCTGGACTGGATGAGGAACAGGAATGGGATCCTGAAGCGAGGCACGAGGATGCCTCCTCTTCGGCTTCCTGCTGGAGTTTCCCTCCAGCCCATGGAGCTTCTCCCGGTGAGCAGAGATGTCTACCATCGTCGCTACGAGGATGGCGGTTAATAGTCGCCTCAGCGAGGTCCAGGTACCAGCATGAGGCACTGGGGATGGTGTGATAGCAAGCGCTGGAAATGATCCCGTCGATCTCGATAAGCGCCATCACCGTCTCGTAGCCCAGGCTCATGGCATAGCCCTTGAGCGGTGCCATCTCCCAGCACACTGGTACGAGATCAGGGGAAAACTACAAGCCCAATTAAGTAAACTCACGGTCACCGGCGTCTCCTTTTGGCTGCGACCTGCTGTTATGGTGTGGTCTGCGCGGACCGCTAATGAGACACTATAGGCCAGTCGATGAGTTTGCACATTTATTAAATAAGGACATAAACTACAAAACATTGAGCCTCGTGGGGCAAACACAAATAAGGGCAAAGACACAACACTTACATATGATTAACGAGGACGGAACCTAACGCTGAACAGAACTGGCTTTGGGCGTAGGGAAACCAGACTGGCAAAGGCGAGGTCACAGCCCTGAGTAAACAGAGCTGCTCCCTTAAATAGGGCTGACAGATTAATCAGCTGAGGAGAATATCATCAGCTGATTGAATTCCAGCCGTCCTGCGGAGCTCGGCTCTGACAGCCGGAAGCCCCGCCGAGACACTGTCACAATAAAAGCCTGGAGGCCGAATGGTGCACCTGAGGAGAGAACGGGGGACTACCGGACAACCCGAGTGCGGACAGAGTCCGCACACGGACCATGACAGACAATGATGCAAAACACACCAGCAAGTCCACCTCTGAATGGTTTAAGAAAAACAAAATGAAGACTTTGGAGTGGCCTAGTCAAAGTCCTGACCCAAATCCGATTGAGATGCTGTGGCATAACCTTAAAAAGGCGGTTTATGCTCAAAAACCCTCCAATGTGGCTGAATTACAACAATTCTGGAAAAAGTGGGCCAAAATTCCTCCACAGCACTGTAAAAGATTCATTGTCAGTTTTTGCAAATGCTTGCTTGCAGTTGTTGCTGCCAAGGGTGGCCCAAACAGTTATTAGGTTTAGGGGGCAATCACTTTTTCACACAGGGCCATGTAGATTTGGATTTTTTTTCCCATAATAATAAACATCTTCATTTTAAAATGACATTTTGTGTTTACTTGTGTTATCTTTGTCTAATATTTAAATTTATTTGATGATCTCATGTCTATCTACCAACCTACAGTGGTGTGAAAAAGTGTTTGCCCCCTTCCTGATTTCTCATTTTTTGTATGTTTGTCACTCTTAAATGTTTCAGATCATCAAACAAATTTAAATATTTGACAAAGATAACACAAGTAAACACAAAATGCAGTTTTTAAATGAAGGTGTTTATTATTAAGGGGAAAAAAATTCCAACCTACATGGCCCTATGTGAAAAAGTGATTGCCCCCTAAACCTAATAATTGGTTAGGCCACCCTTAGCAGCAACAACTGCAATCAAGCATTTGCGATAACTGGCAGTGAGTCTTTTACAGTGCTGTGAAGGAATTTTGGCCCAATCATCTGTGCAGAATTATTGTAATTCAGCCACAGTGGAGAGTTTTCCAGCATGAACCACCTTTTTAAGGTCAGGCCACAGCATCTCAATCGGATTCAGGTCAGGACTTTGACTAGGCCACTCCAAAGTCTTCATTTTGTTTTTCTTAAGCCATTCAGAGGTGGACTTGCTGGTTTGTTTTCGATCATTGTCCTGCTGCAAAAACCAAGTGTGCTTCAGCTTGAGGTCATGAACAGATGGCCGGACATTTTTCTTCAGGACTTTTTGGTAGACAGCAGAATTCATGGCTCCATTTACCACAGCAAGTCTTCCCGGTCCTAAAGGAGCAAAACAGGCCCAGACCATCACACTACCACCACCATATTTTACTGTTGGCATGATGTTCCTTTTCTGAAACGCTGTGTTACTTTGACGCCAGATGTAATGGCACATACACCTTCAAAAACTTCAGCTTTTGTCTCGTCAGTCCACAGAGTATTTTCTCAAAAGTCTTGGGGATCATCAAGATGTTTCCTGGCAAAACTGAGACGAGCCTTTATGTTCTTTTTGCTCAGCAGTGGTTTTTGTCTTGGAACTCTGCCGTGCAAGCCATTTTTGCCCAGTCTCTTTCTTATGGTGGAGTCATGAACATTAACCTTAACTGAGGCAAGTCATGCCTGCAGTTCTTTGGATGTTGTTGTGGGGTCTTTTGTGACCTCTTGGATGAGTCGTCGCTGTGCTCTTGGGGTAATTTTGGTCGGCCAGCGATTCCTGGGAAGGTTCACCACTGTTTCATGTTTTTGCCATTTGTGGATAATCACTCTCACTGTGGTTCTCTGGAGTCCCAAAGCTTTAGAGATGGCTTTATAACCGTTTCCAGACTGATAGATCTGTTACTTTGTTTCTCATTTGTTCCTGAATTTCTTTGGATCGCGGGATGGCGTTCAGCTTTTGAGGATCTTTTGGTCTACTTCATTTTGTCAGGCAGGTTCTATTAAGTGATTTCTTGAATGAGAACAGTTGTGGCAGTAGTCAGGCCTGGGTGTGGCTAGAGAAATTGAACTCAGCTTTAAAAAGGTGTGATAAACCACAGTTAATTTATGTTTTAACGGGGGGGGGGGCAATCACTTTTTCACACAGGGCCATGTAGGTTTGAATTTTTTTTACCCTTAATAATAAACACCTTCATTTAAAAACTGCATTTTGTGTTTACTTGTGTTATCTTTGTATAATATTTAAATTTGTTTGATGATCTGAAACATTTAAGTGTGACATACAAAAAAATGAGAAATTAGGAAGGTGGAAACACTTTTTCACACCACAATAGATAGATAGATAGATAGATGGATAGATAGATAAAATAAGATAAGATAAGCCTTTATTAGTCCCATAATGGGGAAATTCCAGGATTGCAACAGCACAGGGATAGCAACACTCAAAGCAACAATCAGAAGGCAAGAAAAAACAAGAGCAGCTAGTATACATATGTACATATTACTATAAATATATATATATATATATATAGACACACAGTGTGGAGCATTGTGGTTGGTGGATGTGCAGCAGAAAGTCTAAGCTCTCTCTCCGCGGATGCGGCGGGCCAGCTGGATGTCTTTGGGCATGATGGTGACCCTCTTGGCGTGGATGGCGCACAGGTTGGTGTCCTCGAAGAGACCCACCAGGTAGGCCTCGCTGGCCTCCTGCAGAGCCATGACTGCGGAGCTCTGGAAGCGCAGGTCGGTCTTGAAGTCCTGAGCAATCTCCCTCACCAGGCGCTGGAAGGGCAGCTTACGGATGAGCAGCTCCGTGGATTTCTGGTAGCGACGGATCTCTCTCAGAGCCATGGTACCGGGCCTGTAACGGTGAGGCTTCTTCACTCCGCCGGTGGCTGGAGCGCTTTTCCGAGCAGCCTTGGTGGCCAGCTGCTTCTGGGGACTTTTCCTCCAGTAGATTTACGGGCGGTCTGCTTGGTTCTTGCCATCGCTCTTTAGATAGATAGATATATAGATATATAGATAGATAGATAGATAGATAGATAGATAGATAGATAGATAGATAGATAGATAGATAGATAGATAGATAGATAGATAGATAGATAAAAATCATTAATTGTCACCTCTCCAGTTATGTGATGGATTTTTAGTTCTGTTGGTGAGATTACCATCTCCTTCTCTACTACATCAATTGTCATGCAGTGTTTGGCTGAAGCAATAAGCTTTTTATTTTCATATTGAGATCAACATTTTTAATTTCAGTAATCCTGCATCCTTCAATTTTGCAAGTATCAATATTTTTCATTCATTCATTTTCTTAATCACTTACTCCGTTTCAGATCTCGGCGAGTGCTGGTTCACCACTTCGTGAACAACTGCTTGGGCAAATAGTTCAGCAGTTTAAGAATGTTTCTCAGTGTATAATTGCAAGGGATTTAGGGCTTTCATCATCTACTAGGGGGGCTGAAAAGTTCATAGTGGACAAATTTGTCCAAATGAGGTTTACAGTGCATCTGGAAAGTATTCACAGCACTTCACTTTTTCCACATTTTGTTATGTTACAGCCTTATTTCAAAAGGGATTAAATTCATTTTTTCATCAAAATTCTACACACAATACCCCATAATGACAATGTGAAAAAAGTTTTTTTGAGATTTTTGCAAATTTATTAAAAATAAAAAAACTAAGAAATCACATGGACAGAAGTATTCACAGCCTTTGCTCAATACTTTGTTGAGGCACCTTTAACAGCAATTACAGCGTCAAGTTTTTTTTTTTTTTTTTTGAATATGATGCCACAAGCTTGCCACACCTATTTTGGGCAGTTTGGCCCATTCCTCTTTGCAGCACCTCTCAAGCTCCGTCAGGTTGGATAGGAAGCGTTGGTGCACAGCCATTTTCAGCTCTCTCCAGAGATGTTCAATTGGATTCAAGTCTAGGCTCTGGTTGGGCCACTCAAGGACATTCACAGAGTTGTCCTGAAGCCACTCTGATATCTTGGCTGTGTGCTTTGGGTCATTGTTCTGCTGAAAGATGAACCATTGCCCCAGTCTGAGGTCATGAGCGCTCTGGAGCAGGTTTTCATCCAGGATGTCTCTGTACATTGCTGCATTCATCTTTCCCTTTATCCTGACTAGTCTCCCAGTTCCTGCCACTGAAAAACATCCCCACAGCATGATGCTGCCACCACCATTGGCATGGTTATGAGTGGTGCCTGGTTTCCTCCAACATGACGCCTGGCATTCACGCCAAAGAGTTCAATCTTTGTCTCATCAGACTACAGAATTTTGTTTCTCATGGTCTGAAAGTCCTTCAGGTACCTTTTGGCAAACTCCAGGCGGGCTGCCATGTGCCTTTAACTAAGGCGTGGCTTCCATCTGGCTGCTCTACCATACAGGCCTGATTGGTGGATTGCTGCAGAGATGGTTGTCCTTCTGGAATGTTCTCCTTTCTCCACAGAGGAAAACTAGAGCTCTGACAGAGTGACCATCAGGTTGTTGGTCACCTCCCTGACTAAGGCCCTTCTCCCCGATCACTCAGTTTAGATGGCCGGCCAGCTCTAGGAAGAGTCCTGGTGGTTCAGAACTTTTTCCATTTTGGGATGATGGAGGCCACTGTGTTCATTGGGACCTTCAAAGTAGCAGAAATTTTTCTGTACACTTCCCCAGATTTGTTCCTTGAGACAATCCTGTCTCGGAGGTCTACAGACAATTCCTTTGACGTCATGCTTGGTTTATGCTCTGACATGCACTGTCAACTGTGGGACCTTACAGTGGTGTGAAAAAGTGTTTGCCCTCTTGCTGATTTCTCTATTTTTTTGTATGTTTGTCACTCTTAAATGTTTCAGATCATCAAACAAATTTAAATATTAGACAAAGATAACACAAGTAAACACAAAATGCAGTTTTTAAATGAAGGTGTTTATTATTATGGGAAAAAAAAAATCCAAACCTACATGGCCCTGTGTGAAAAAGTGATTGCCCCCTAAACCTAATAACTGACTGGGCCACCCTTAGCAGCAACAACTGCAATCAAGCATTTGCAATAACTGGCAATGAATCTTTTACAGCGCTGTGGAGGAATTTTGGCCCACTCATCTTTGCAGAATTGTTGTAATTCAGTCACAATGGAGGGTTTTCCAGCATGAACTGCCTTTTTAAGGTTATACCACAACATCTCAATTGGATTCGGGTCAGGACTTTGACTAGATCACTCCAAAGTCTTCATTTTGTGTTTCTTAAGCCATTCAGAGGTGGACTTGCTGGTGTGTTTTGAATCATTGTCCTGCTGCAAAAACCAAGTGTGCTTCAGCTTGAGGTCACGAACAGATGGCCGGACATTTTTCTTCAGGACTTTTTGGTAGACAGCAGAATTCATGGCTCCATTTACCACAGCAAGTCTTCCCGGTCCTAAAGGAGCAAAACAGGCCCAGACCATCACACTACCACCACCATATTTTACTGTTGGTATGATGCTCCTTTTCTGAAATGCTGTGTTACTTTTACACCAGATGTAATGGGACACACACCTTCAAAAAAAGTCCAACTTTTGTCTCGTCAGTCCACAGAGTATTTTCCCAAAAGTCTTGGGGATCATCAAGATGTTTCCTGGCAAAACTGAGACGAGCCTTTATGTTCTTTTTGCACGGCAGTGGTTTTCTTCTTGGAACTCTGCCATGCAGGCCATTTTTGCCCAGTCTCTTTCTTATGGTGGAGTCATGAACACTGACCTTAACTGAGGCAAGTGAGGCCTGCTGTTCTTTTGATGTTGTTGTGGGGTCTTTTGTGATCTCTTGTACGAGTCGTCACTGTGCTCTTGGGGTAATTTTGGTTGGCCGGCCACTCCTGGGAAGGTTCACCACTCTTCCATGTTTTTGCCATTTGTGGATAATGGCTCTCACTGTGGTTTGCTGGAATCCCAAAGCTTTAGAAATGGCTTTATAACTTTTTCCAGACTGATAGATCTCAATTACTTTGTTTCTCATTTGTTCCTGAATTTCTTTG
Organism: Pholidichthys leucotaenia; assembly: GCA_020510985.1. NCBI lineage: Eukaryota > Metazoa > Chordata > Actinopteri > Cichliformes > Pholidichthyidae > Pholidichthys > Pholidichthys leucotaenia. Next base: position 137,690,852 of record CM035840.1, on the reverse strand, counting down.
GATCGAGCATGATGTTCAGCTTTTGAGGATCTTTTGGTCTACTTCACTTTGTCAGGCAGGCCGTGTTTAAGTGATTTCTTGATTGAGAACAGGTGTGGCAGTAATCAGGCCTGGGTGTGGCTAGCGAAATTGAACTCAGTTTTCCAAAGATGTGATAAACCACAGTTAAGTTATGTTTTAATGGGGGGGGGGCACTTTTTCACACAGGGCCATGTAGGTTTGGATATTTTTCCCTTAATAATAAACACCTTCATTTAAAAACTGCATTTTGTGTCTACTTGTGTTGTCTTTGTCTAATATTTAAATTTGTTTGATGATCTGAAACATTTAAGTTTGACAAATATACAAAAAAAAAAAGAGAAATCAGGAAGGGGGCAAACACTTTTTCACACCACTGTATGTAGACAGGTGTGTGCCTTTCCAAATCATATCCAATCAGCTGAATTTACCACAGGTGGACGCCAGTTAAGGTGTAGAAACATCTCAAGGATGATCAGTGGAAATAGGATGCACCTGAGCTCAATTTTGAGCTTCACAGCAAAGGCTGTGAATACTTATGTAGATGTGATTTCTTGTTTTTTTTTTTTTTTTTCAATACATTCAATACATTATTTTCAATAAAGTATACAAAATCAAAAAAAAAATCAAAAAAAAAATTCACATTGTCATTGTAGGGTATTGTGTGTAGAATTTTGAGGGTAAAAATGAATTCAATCTCTTTTGGAATAAGGCTGTAACACAACAAAAAGTGGAAAAAGTGAAGCACTGTGAATACTTTCCCGATGCACTGTATTTTTCAACATAGTCTCCTCTTCGGTCCACACACTTCTTCCATTTGGGTTGCAGTGCTTGGATCCCTGCGATTGAAAAATAAATCACATTTGGTCAAATTTGACCACTATGAACTTTTCAGCCAATGAACTTTTCAGCTCCCCCTCGTATAGTGGGATGCTGCAGATGGGATGTGTAGTAAGGTGGAATCCTGCAGCATCCCATCTTATTACACAGCAGCATATCTGCTGGTTTGGCCATGTCATCTGCCTCCCACCAGAACACCCAACAAAAGCCATCCTCATGCTCAACCCCAGGGCCTCAGGTTGGAAAAGACCTCAGGGCAAGCCACGCACTAGATGGTTCAATGTGGTGGTGAGAGACCTCCGACAGCTCGGAGTCGCTGTTGATGACGCAGAGGAGCTGGCCTAAAACCGGCAAAGATGGCACGCACTGGTTAACCTGATTGGCTCTATGCATGGTGATGGCCACCCAGCCCTCACCCCGCAGGAGTAGTACGCAAGTAAGCTTTGTATAGTCTATAATACCATCAAAAGATTCAGATAATTTGGAGAAATTTCTGCACGTAAGCGACAAGACTGAAAACCAACACTGAATGCCCGTGACCTTCAATCCCTCAGGTGGCACTGCTTTAAGACTAACATCATTCTGGAAAGGATATTACTACATAGGCTGAGGAACACTTTGTAAAACCATTGTCAGTTAACACAGCTCATCACTATATCTACAAGTGCAAGTTTAAATTCTACCATGCAAAGTGAAAGACATATCAATAACACCCAGAAACACCACTGGCTGCTCTGGGCCTGAAGCTCATCTGAGATGGTCTGGCACAAAGTGGAAAAGTGTGCTCTGGTCTAACAAGTCCACATTTCAAATTGTTTATGGAAATCATGGATGTTGTGTCCTTCAGGCTAAAGAGGAAAACGACTATCCAGATTGTTACCAGTGTTAAATTCAAACGCCAACATCTGTGATGGTGTGAGGGTGTGTTAGTGCCCAAGGCATGAGTAACTTGCACATCTGTGAGGGCACCATTAATGCTGAATGGTACACACAGGTTTTAGAGCAACATATGCTGCCATCCAAGCAACGTGTTTTTCAGGGGCATCCCTGCTTATTTCAGTAAGACAATACCAAGACCTCTCTCCCATTGAAAATGTGTGGCTCATTATGAAGTGCAAAATACAACAACCGGACAGCTGAGCAACTGCAGTTGTATATCAAGCAAGAATTGGAAAGAATTCCACCTACAAAGTTTGAAAAATTGGTGTCCTCACTTCCTAAACACGTACTGAGTGTTGTTATAAGGAAAGGTGACGTAACACAGTGGTAAACATGACCCTATGCTAGCTTTTTTTGGAATCTGCTGCCGGCATCAAATTCAAAATGAGTGAATATTTGAAAAAAAACAAAAAACATAAAATTTATCAGTTTGAACATTAAATATCTTGTCGTTGTAGTGTATTCAATTAAATATACACTACCGTTCAAAAGTTTGGGGTCACTTAGAAATTTCCTTATTTTTGAAAGAAAAGCACTGTTTTTTTCAATGAAGATAACTTTAAACTAATCAGAAATACACTCTAATATCTAATATACATTGCTAATGTGGTAAATGACTATTCTAGCTGCAAATGTCTGGTTTTTGGTGCAATATCTACATAGGTGTATAGAAGCCCATTTCCAGCAATGGTACAATGTGTTTGCTCATTGCGGCAGAAGGCTAATGGATGATTAGAAAACCCTTGTGCAATCATGTTAGCACAGCTGAAAACAGTTTAGCTGGTTAGAGAAGCTATAAAACTGACCTTCCTTTGAGCAGGTTGAGTATCTGGAAAAAATTATTATTTCAAATACAAATCATTATTTCTAACCTTGTCAATGTCTTGACTATATTTTCTATTCATTTTACAACTCATGGTGGTAAGTAAGTGTGACTTTTCATGGAAAACACAAAATAATTGTCTGGGTGACCCCAAACTTTTGAACGGTAATGTAGGTTCAAAAGGATTTGCAAATCATTGTATCTTGATTTTATTTTCGCTTTACACAATGTCTCAACTTCACCAGAATTGGGGCTGTAGGTAAGTTACTACAACAACATAAATGCTGCCTCATTGTTTCCTCTGGCTTAAAGACCTTGGTGTGGTGATGGGAAGGGGCGGTGGGGGGGGGGGGGGGTCAGAAAACATATGAAACTATTGTAACCTATTGTAATTGGGATATTGGGCCAGTTGGGGTTCCACCCAGACGTCCTATGTTTGGACTTTTTACTGGTGTTATCCTTCTCTCTCCCTCTGCTCACATCTCTCCTGGACCCTCTGCCTGAGCACTTTCCTCTCCTTGGCTCATCTTGTCTGTCTCATCTTTCCCTCTCTTAGCCCTGTCTAATTCAGGTTCACTCTGTCTATGGTGGTATACAAACAGGTTAGAAAATACCCAGTGTCACATTTGGTCCTGCACATTTTTTTTGTCATGGAAAAAATATGACAAAAATATGTGTATTTTTTGTATTTTTATTCTAGTGTTTCTTTTTTCCATTGAGAAAGAGTAGGAAAGAGAAGGGAAAAAACATTCATAATAGTAATTTACTCATGTATACTTCTCAATCAAAAAATCACTTAAATAGGACCTGCCTGACAAAGTGAAGTAAACCAAAAGATCCTCAAAAGTTAGGCATCATGCCTGCAATCCAAAGAAATTTGGGAACAAATGAGAGACAAAGTAATTGAGATCTGTCAGTCAGAAAAGGTTATAAAGCCATTTATAAAGCTTTGGGACTCCAGCGAACCACAGTGAGAGCCATTATCCACAAATGGTATAAACATGGAACAAATTTGAACTTTTTGAAAGGTGTGTGTCCCATTACATCTGATGTAAAAGTAACACAGCATTTTTCAGAAAAGGAATATCATACCAACAGTAAAATATGGTGGTGGTAGTGTGATGGTCTGGGACTGTTTTGCTGCTTCAGGACCTGGAAGACTTGCTGTGGCAAATGGAACCATGAATTCTGCTGTCTACCAAAAAATCCTGAAGAAGAATGTCTGGCCATCTGTTCATGACCTCAAGCTGAAGTGCACTTGGTTTCTGCAGCAGGACAATGATCCAAAACACACCAGCAAGTCCACCTCTGAATGGCTTAAGAAACACAAAATGAAGACTGTGGAGTGGCCTAGTCAAAGTCCTGACCTGAATCCAATTGAGATGCTGCAGTGGCGTGGTGTGAGGAAAATTTTTGAGGAAGCTGAGTGAAATGAAATGAAACCACTGCTTGCTACTGGGGTGGGGGCCACGAACGTAACACTACATGCATCAATTAATTTCACTATTTGGAATGTAGTTCTGTTGTATCTTACAGATGCAACTTGCACACTCTCTCGCTTTACTATCGGGTGCATGCGTGTTAAACAACACACAACTTACAAAGTTTAATTACTATATGGTTGGCATCTGCTTGTAAACTGTCACAATGCTGTCAAAGCGTTATCATGTCTGTTTTTGTTTGTTGTACTAGCTCCGTTTTAAATTTTTATTTCTTCATCTCTTTTACTGATATTGTGGGGGACCCACTCAGTAGTTTTCCCTCAGACTGAAGGGCATGGCAGATCAAAGGTGCTGGGGGGACAAGGGGATTTGTCATGGGGGATTGATATGTTAATACAGCACCTCAGGTAGCGGAGGAGTGTTGTGATATAAAAGAGAATGCCTGCAACCTGTGTTTTTAAGGCTTTTGATTCTGGTGGATGTGAGAGGGAGAAGAATAAAGTTTCCTCTACTCTTAACGCTCAGCCTGGTTATTCTTCTCCGCACACTGGTGACCCTTGACGCACAATGGAACGCGAGGCGAACACCCCGGAGACGACCTGGACGGGAAGTGCCAGCAACACGTGCGCCGTTTCGGTCAAACTCCCAGACTTTTGGCTACACAGCCCGAAGTCTTGGTTCCTCCACACCGAGGCCCAGTTCGCGCTCCGGGGAATAACGGCAGATGACACCAGATACTACTACGTGGTGGCAGCACTGGATGCACGCACAACCCAGCAGGTGGCGAGCATGCTCCAACAGCCCCCAGCCCACGACAAATACGGTGCTCTCAAAACTGCGCTGACCCGGTGCTACACACGCTCGGACTGTGAGAGAGCGGAAAGGCTCCTGACGCACTCCAACTTGGGAGACGGGTCGGCGGTTGAACTGATGGAGAAGATGTTGGTATTGATGGGCACAGATGACGGGCATTTCCTCTTTGCCCACCTTTTCCTCCGGAACCTCCCGACAGCGGCCAGGGCGGTCCTTGCAAATTCGCTGCTGCTGGCCCCGCGCAACTACCGGGCTCTAGCCCAAGAGGCAGATCGGATCATCCTCACCACCAGAGCCCTCACAGTGAACACAGCGGTGTCGGAACCCAGCGAGATGGCCAGCAGAGGTGAGGAGCCAGCAACGGTGGCTGCAGTGGAGGCCAAGAGGCACCGGAGAGATATGCTCTGTTTCTACCACCGCCGTTTTGGAGAGGACGCATGCCGATGCGTGCCACTGTGCCAATTCAAGCGCTCGGGAAACACCAGGGCCGGCAGTCGGTAGCAGCTGTGACCGCCGGTGAAGCAAGCAAGCTGCTCTATGTGACAGACTCCCACTCGGGGAGACGGTTCCTCGTGGACTCCGGCTCCCAAAAGAGCCTCATCCTGCCATCCTACGCCAACCGGCTGGCGGGAACTAGCGGCCCCGAGGTGACAGCCGCAAACGGCTCAGACATTAAGACTTTTGGTGAGAGGACACTGACTGTATCCTTGCACGGCCATACATACCAATGGACATTCATCATAGCGGCATGCAGCTTCACCATTTTAGGCGCTGATTTTTTGTGTGCACATGGACTACTAGTCAATGTTGCTAACAGACGCCTGATTAATGCAATGTCTTTTGATTCTCTCCCCTGTACAGATCGAGGAGCCGGGCCCACAACACTAGCCAACGTCACAGCGCCAGGAGGTAAGTTCCACACACTACTCACCCAGTTCCCAGCACCCACGGTCCCGACATTTTCGGAGACCGTCACTAAACACGGGGTGGAGCACTTCATTACCACCACGGGGCCGCCCGTTTTCGCACGACCTCGCCGTCTGTATGCAACTAAACTGGCCATAGCGCGGAAGGAGTTTGCCAACTTGGAAAAGTTGGGCATCATCAGACGCTCAAACAGCCCATGGGCATCCCCGTTACATATGGTTCCTAAGGCTGAGGGATAGTGGTGACCTTGCGGAGATTTCTGCAGATTAAATAACGCCACAGCGCACGACCGCTACCCCATCCAGCATATTCAGGATTTTTCCGTTCACCTCACCGGGGCATGCATTTTTTCCAAGACAGACCTGGTCCGCAGTTACCACCAGGTCCTGGTGCACGCTGAGGACATACCTAAAATGGCAGTAATAACCCCATTTGGTCTTTTGGAGTTTTTACGCATGCCTTTCGGGTTAAAAGGCACGGCGCAGACATTCCAACGCATGATGGATGCGGTTTTGCGCCATCTGCCGTTTGTGTTTATCTACCTGGATGACATCCTGGTGGCCAGTGCGTCCAAGGACAAACACGTAGCTCACCTGAGGACAGTTTTCCAGAGGTTGGAGGAGCACGGATTAATAATCAACCCGGCGAAGTGCCAGTTCGGTCGGGGTGACGGGAATCAATTTTTTGGGCCACTGCATCTCACCGGAGGGCGCGATACCCTTACCAGACAAAGTGCGCGTGGTGGCAGATTTTCCCCGGCCTCAGACGATCAGGGCACTGCAGGAGTTTTTGGGGATAGTTAACTTTTATAACTGTTTCCTTCCCCGCGCAGCTCAGCTCATGCAGCCGTTGTACGCCGCGCTTAAGAAGTCCCAGAGAGGGGCCATTTGGCCTTTTTACCTAGAAAACCCATAGGGGGACCATCAAGAGGCCACAAGAGGGCCAACTTCTGGGACTTCTAGTGTTTAAGAAATGGAAACCAACGGGCAGAGTCGACTGGACTCCTGAGCGAGAGCAGGCTTTTTCCAAGGTTAAAACAGCCCTGGCAAACGCTGCACTGCTGGCGCACCCGGACCCGGCAGCTCAGATAGCGCTCACTACCGACACCTCGGACGTGGCCATAGAGGCCGTCGTGGAGCAGCACGTCGCCAGTTCTTGGCAGCGGCTCGCCTTTTTTAGCAGGTCTTTGCACGACAGTGAGCGAGCGTAAATACAGCGCGTTCGACAGAGAGTTACTGGCTCTCCACCTGGCCATACGCCACTTCCAGTTCTGGCTGGAAGGGCACACCTTCACTGCGTTTGTGGACCACAAGCCGCTAACATACGTGGTGGCCAAGGTTTCGGAACCATGGTCGGGCCGGCAGCAGACAGCTGGCCGCGAATCTCGGAGTTTATGACCGACATTCAGCATGTGGCCGGTAAACTCAATGTGGTGACAGACTGCCTCTCGTGCGCATTAATGGCCCCAGTCTATGTGGGGATAGATTACACGGCCATGGCCACTGAGCAGATCGGCGATGCGGACGTTTGCGCGCTCCAGTCTGGACCAACAGGGTTAAGGCTGGAGAGCAGAGTACTGCAGGATGGGGGGGGCCCCCTCAATCTGTGATGTCTCCACGGGCCGCCTGCGCCCGGTGGTCCCACGCGCTTGGTGCTGCCGCGTTTTTGAGTCGGTTCACTCCCTGGCACACCCAGGAGTGCGCGCGTCAGTCAAAATGGTGGGAGCGAAGTTTGTCTGGCCAAGCCTGCACAAACAGGTGAAACAGTGGGCGGCAGCCTGCGTAGTGTGCCAATGAGCCAAAGTGCACAGGCACACAAAGGCCCCCTTGGAGCCGTTCCATATCCCAGCTAAGCGGTTCGACCACGTTCACATGGACCTTGTGGGCCCCTCCCGCCATCGCAGGGGTTCACGCACCTCCTGACAGTGGTGGACCGCACCACGTGCTGGCCCGAAACAGTCCCGCTAGCTTCCACTGCATCTGCAGATGTGGCAAGCGCTTTTTTGACAATGTGGGTAGCACGTTTCGGCGCCCCTTCAGACATCACGTCCGATCAGGGCCCACAGTTTGTTTCCGACCTCTGGTCCACGATGGCCCGGAGCCTGGGTGTCACAATTTATTGCACGACCGTGTACAACCCACAGGCCAATGGGTTATGCGAGCATTTCCATAGGTCACTTAAAGCAGCGCTCAGGGCTTCGCTTACGGATGCAAATTGGGTGGACCGGTTGCCGTGGGTTCTATTAGGGTTGTGTTCAGCACCGAAGGAGGATTTGGCAGCCTCCCCAGCAGAGCTGTTTTTTTCCCAGCCGCTGCGGGTCCCCGGGGAATTTTTGCCAGATAACCCCGCGCCAAATACCGATCCGTCCCCGCATTCACGACATAGCGCAGAGGCAGGGACGCTACCCAGCCCGGCCCACCACTGTTTTCCCCGCGCTTTTGTGCCAAAGACCTTGAAGGACACGTCGTTCGTATTTGTCAGGCACGATGCCCACCGAACCCCATTGCACCCGCCCTACGACAGCCCGTTCAGAGTGCTGGAACCCAGGGACAAACATTTTGTGTTAGACTTGGTGGGTCGCCGGGCGACAATCTGTATAGACAGGCTTAAGCCCGCCTTTGTTTTAGCAGATGAACAGGTGGTGTTGGCCCGAGCTCCTCGGTGCGGAAGACCCCCACTGAGAACTCCCCAGGTAAATGACTCATCGGATCAGTCACACGAGCATGCTGAATTTCCCCCCCCCATTGTCCCCCCACAGACGGACACACCCCCAGGAACCCCCCACCGGCACAGCAGCGCCTCGGAGCCAAAGACCCCCCATTACAGCAGCTATGGACGGAGGCTGAAGTACAAAGGACATGAGGGTTAAGGCTGGGACCCACTCAGTAGTTTTCCCTCAGACTGAAGGGCATGGCAGATCAAAGGTGCTGGGGGACAAGGGGAATTGTCATGGGGGATTGATATGTTAATATAGCACATCAGGTAGCGGAGGAGTGTTGTGGTATAAAAGAGAGTGCCTGCAACTTGTGTTTTTAAGGCGTTTGATTCTGGTGGATGTGAGAGGGAGAAGAATAAAGTTTCCTATGCTCTGAACGCTCGGCCTGGTTATTCCTCTCTCCACAATATTAACTTTTTACTTAATGTTAGCTTAGTAAATATGAAAGCCCGATCAGGCACACAGGTGAATCAGACCCTAGCCAGGGCTGTTCACCAGGTTAGGCTAACCTGTTTTAGCTAGCTACCTAGCCACTTCTGGCCTGGAAAGCGGTGGCTCCATCCCCTGCTTGTGTCAGCTGTGTCTCCCTCTCTAAGAAGGTATCTGAGTTGGAATTGAGACTCTCTAACCTTTATAAGATTCGGGAGGCTGAAAACTACCTGGACACTATTATTATTGGACGGACATCGGCCCCAGCAATGGACTCGCAGGTAGCAGAGGCGGCTACTTACCTGGATGAAATTAACACATCGCCATCCACTTCCACCCCTGCTCCGGTCACGTCAGCTGTCCAGGACTCCAGCATCAAACACTGGCTTTAGCTCGGCGCTAAACCCAAAGCCCTGGGTGGTTCGTCACAGCCTCAATGCGCACCCTGGACCATGGTTGAGCCAAATAGCAAACGTCAGGGATTGACCAGACATGGCTGCGCCTCCTACCTTCTCCTTTTGCTGGAAAACAGATTCGACATCCTTTCCCTGGATGATTTCCCCCACCTGGACGTCGATCATCCTCCCATGGCTGCCCCTACTCCTTTAGCAGCAGCCCAAACCCACAAGCCCCGGATCAAAACTACCTTAGGTGTGCCAAACTATACACCAGCAAAAAAAAGAAGAGAGCGCACCCCCCCGCATCAGCACCCCGCCACCACAGCAGCAACTACAGCAAAATTATCCACCATTTCAGAATCCACGACAAAGCCCACCCAGACGACGCTGGTAATTGGTGATTCAATAATGAGGAACGTCAGAAGCAGGTACTGTGTTACACAATTTTTTCCTGGGGCTAAAGTGTCAGACATTGAGGCTCTTTCCTCTAACCTATTAAATGAATACCCCCACGCTAAAACTATTATTGTGCACATTAGATGCAACAACATCCCAGATGAAACGTCGGAGATCTTAAAGAGTGACTTCAGGAGCCTTCTGTCCACTCTTATGAACTATGGCAGACGTGTGTTTATTTCTGGGCCACTTGCACCTTTTAAAAGAGATTGCAATTATTTTAGCAGAACTCTCAGCCTTAATACCTGGTTGTGTTCAACATATCCTACTTTTAACATTGGTTTTATAGACAATTTCAACCTGTTTTGGAACCGCCCATCATTTATGAAGCGAGATGGCATCCATCCAAATAGACTCAGTGCACGTGTTCTAAGGGACAATCTGTTTTATTCCATTCAGCATTTTTAGTACAGTGACTGAAAGCTGGTATGTTAACTCTCCCCGAAGTACCTGGGTCTGCCAATCAGGCCTTTTTTGCTTCTGCTTCTCATATTAATCCTATTAATCCAAATAATTCTCACTGTTTAGATCAGTCTTCAATTCATAACCCCATAGAGATTGTGTCTGTCTCCCGTTACCCAAAACATTTTAACCCAAGACAAATACAACATAACATGATTAATACACGCCTCTCTGCAGCTCCTCTTCATCCGCCACCCCTCAATTTAGCCCCTGTCTTCCCCATCAGAGAATCATTGTCTGCTCCCTCCAAAGTTAATCAAAATACCCAAAATGATTAAACAGTCGGTAAAACTCAAATTAAACACCAAGTCTCTAAATTTAATGATTTGGCATCTCTTCCTCCTCATAATTTAAAAATTAAATGTGGCTTGTTAAATATTAGGTCTCTAACTCCCAAGTCTCTGCTAGTCCATGATCTGTTAATTGATCATTAGATTGATTTACTATCCCTTACAGAGACTTGGTTAGGGCAAGAGGATTATGTTGGTGTAACGTAAATTGTATAATAAAATATTTGTCATAAGGTACAGGAATTATTTATTTTATTTAATAGTGGGTGTGAAATAATGAATAATATCTGAATAATATCTGAATATCTGAATAATATCTATCCGTTGCCAGAGGGTGCCCTCTGCTGTTCACTAGCAATGACACACCTACATTACACTGCATTCAACGTTACATGAATGACTGATACACGTAAACTGGCACAAATATACACACACTGACTCTCTCAATTCTCCTGCTTTGTTAATGTGTGATCTATTGTCTGCTAATTGTGCATAGAGGGTTTTTTTCTGTGTAATCAAAATTTGGCTCATTTGAGCTTTATATGAGCTTATACGAGCGTTATTCTGATTAACTATGTTTTTTCTCTCTGCCTATTGTGTTCCCCTCCCCCCCACTTCCCCTCTTTACCCCCACTGTATGACAGGCGCCTCGCATGGCTGCCGCGTCATTGGATGCGCCTAACGTGCGCGCCCAATGTCAAGTCAAATTCCTCGTATGTTTACTTGTAAATATACTTGGCAATAAAGCTGATTCTGATTCTGAAAGGGGGCGGAGTTAAACCATCACTTCTACACCCACTAAATTAAATAAAAGCACTCGTAAAAGGGGCACCAGTCACAATGGACAATAATATTAACTTTAATTTTAATTAAGTTTGTACCTTCAATTACTTAATGAATCAGTCTCAAAGTTTCAGTGAGTTCTTTTCCTGCTGTGATTAGGAAGCAGATATATGCGAAAGGAAAACTCTTCAACTTCTCTCATTCACCCTTTTATTAAACTCATTCAGGTTACATGATATGGCGTTCAAATGATGGATAAACAGATTCAAATGATAACAGCGTACGATATCACATCAACTGATATTGGATTCCTGAACATAAAATCCAGCGTTACACCTTTGTGGAACCAAAGAGAAACCAGACTTATGTTTCAAAGGTAAATGAGGTTGAAATATCCAACAAACAGAACGCAATTTTATGGGGAAAATTCATAAGCTAATCATCTAAAAATGACTTCTAAATTAATCTACAAAAATTAAGGGCAGTTGCTTAAAAATGACTAAGAGTCTTCCTTCAGTTTACAGCTTTACCTTGTGGCTAAGAGACTAATTGAGCCCTGAAATACGGGCTATATTCAATTGTAATTTAATTGTTCGGACATCACGTTTAACCCAGCAGATAGTAAAATGAGCCTCACTCACAAGACAGCTGAAGGTCCACGTGTTCAGCAGGTCGATACCGGCCGAGTTTAGGGTCGGGACATTGGGAGGAAGCGGCTTCTACAATGCTTCCTCACAGCAGTCAGAAGTGTTGGCCCAGCCGGGGGCTCGTTCAGGACGAGGGCAACAGAGTGATCGTCCCCAAGCGGCGTGAAAACGTCCTTGGAAACGAGTCCAGCTGAATTGGTGAAGTCTCTTGTAGCGGGATAGACCCAAAAACTGAAGGAACCACTTCTCAGTCGGCAGGTATGAGGCCGGAAAGAGAGTCCAAAAACACAGTCTCTGTTCACTTTAAATTAGGAAAATTAAAGGTCCACTTTAACGGCGTGAAAAGTCATTAAAAAAATGAGAAAAACATTTACTAGGATAACAATGGCTTCTGAGGTGAAGGAAAAAGTTTGAGCATTTGATTCTCTGAAAAACGCAGGATTTGACAAACTTCACACAGAACAATTTAGATAAAATAAAACTACACAGGACCTTGAAACGGTGGAATAAAATCTTCCTCTGAGATCTAGATTATTATTCTGCTTCTTTAATCTTAACTTAGTTCCTAATCTTTCTCAAAATCTCTTTCTTTCTTCTTTTCTGTGTTTCTAATTCTTAATCCTGTGTTTTTTTCCTGAATCTTTCTCTCTATCTCTTCTCTAACTTCTAATCTTCTAACTTCTCTTTCATCTTTGATCTTCTCTTGTTCTCTCTCACATAACTGCAACTAACTTACATGCAGGGCAGCTTCTACTACTTTTAAATGGCCCCGCCTAGTCATAAACTGGTGATGCCGATCGCAAGACTGACCAATCGACTTTATCAAAAGCAGTTTGAAATGGCTGCTATCCAATGTGAAAACATTTCTTTGTTTGAGAGCAGCCAATCAAACGAAGACACCATCCCATGAAATTGCAGAGAAAAATCAACACTGAGTCAGTTCTTATGAAATTAGGTGCTCAATATAAAATCTAACTAAATTAAATGACTTGGCTAATATTTGGTGATCATGCATTTATACCATTACTCCAATATTACATTTGTTTGAATAACACTCATGAATATAACATTTCTTATACATAATTATAATACATGCATTCATATTTAGATCAAATCTTAATGTAGTACAGCAAACCATGGTTGGTGATAAAAGGGATGATTTTCAGTGTCCTTAGGATCCAGGGGAGAAGAGGATAAGCTGAAAGAAACTTAATGTTTAGAACAAATTAAAAGTCATCCTACGTACTGAAACACATTTCGTAGGTATCCGCTAGGAGGTACTGTTGAGCTGTAGATGATTTCTTTTAGGTCCATGGGATCTGGAAGGAAATCTGGAAAACATCGGAGGTTATAGACCCATCTGATTAAGCCATTTATGACCCTTTTAAGAGCACTGGTTTCCTGTAAAGGGGGATGTTATCCAAATGCAGTGTTCACGTTGGAGGTCTGGTCTCCCGAGTTTATGTTCCTTTGAGCCTTTAAAAGCAAATTCTGATCCTTACAATCTCTGCAAGGGGCAACTGTTTATATTGGGGTCCTGGGAAAACAAACATCTTTGGTCAGGCCTAGATGAGGCCTGGATGAGTCGATATGAAAGCCAGTGATATTCCTGTAAAATGCAGAAAAGTGGTATTCCTGTAGAAGGAATAAAGTGAAATTCCTGTAGAATGGAGAGAAGTGATCTTCTGTCTTGGTTTGAGGAGACGATGATGCTACATTGGTTTAAATGAATCAACTCCCTCTGGTTATTTAAACTATCAAAATCCCAGAAGCTCTGGTCGTGGAGGAGGAGTAGCGACAATTTACCATTCTAAATTACTAGTTAATGTAAAGCAAAAAACATGTTTTAATTCCTTTGAGGACCTGGTCCTCAGTATTGGGCATGTTAGCAATCTTAGGTTAAACCCAATTTTCCTTACCATAGTTTATCGTCCTCTCTCAGCCTACTCAGAGTTTTTATCCGAATTTGCCAAATTCTTAGCTGATTTAGTGCTGAAATCAGATAGAACTAGAAAAGCACTCGGAGAGCGCAGACCTCCGCCAAGCACCACAGTTCCCCCCATACAGTGTTTAACATCATAAATATTAATCCTACATTTATTTTGTCTAACTTTATAGATTCCTTGACCATGAAAAAAATGCCATTCGCAAGTGGCATATATTAGCTATACTGTGATGCTTGTTTTGTTTTGTTTTTTCCAGACGGTGATCCGGATCACCACCAAAATCTAATCATCTGTAGGATACCCCATTTCTGACAATCTCTGAAAATTTCATGAAAATCCGTGCATAACTTTTTGAGTTATCTTGCTAACAAACAAACAGACAGACAGACAAACCAACGCTGATGAAAACATAACCTCCTTGGCGGAGGTAATAATTATAGTAGGAGATTTTAATATACATGTAGATGTAGATAGAGAATGTCTTAATAAGGCATTTAATTCAATATTAGACTCAATGGGGTTTTCTCAAAAAGTAGAAAATTCTACCCATTATCTCCACCATACGTTGGACCTTGTTCTGACATATGGCATTGAAATAGAAAATCTGGTATTGTCTCCTCATAATTCTATACTGTCAGATCACTGTCTGTTAACTTTTGATTTCACTATTCCTGACTATTTGATTCCTAAAGAAAAAATATTGCTACAGCAGATGTCTTTCAGATGATGTTGTTACCAAATTTATGCAGATTGTCTCCAATATGCCATGTGTCAACACAACGGAAATAGGCTATGGAGTGCTTGCTCCTTCTGTAATTGATAGCATGGTAGATAGTGTTACAGCTTCTCTGCCTCAGACTCTAGACTTGGTGGCCCAATCAGAGATTTCTAACCCCTTGGTTTAACACAGAAACTCATAGCTTAATACAGAAGACTCATCAATTTGAAAGAAAATGGCGTTCCACTAATTTAGATGAAAACTTTTCAGCTTGGAGAAATCATCTTTTAATTTATAAAAAAAATCTCTTAGAAAAGTTAGAAAAAGTTATTACTCTGCATTAATAGAAGAGAACAAGAATAATCCCAGGTTTCTTTTCAGCACTGTAGCCAGGCTGACAAAGAGCCACGACTCTGTCAATCCTTGCATTCCCTTAGAGCTTACTAGTCAGGACTTTATGAAATTTTTCAAGATTGTCAGATTCCTCCCACTGTTAACTTAAATACAGTAACTACTACAACTCCTTCAATTGATATCTGTTTGGATAAGTTTACTCCAACTGACCTTTTAGAGTTACCGGTAGATAAAATAATTTCCTCATTCGAGCCTTCAACTTGTCTTTTAGACCCTATTCCTACCAGGTTATATTAAAAAAGTCTTCCCATTTATTGGTAGCCGTATTCTTCAAATAATCAATTCTTCTTTAACATTAGGCCATGTTTCATCTCGAGCCAGGGGAGTTATGACTCTCATACACAAAACAGTCCCATTTCAAGTGAAAAATGTAATTGGAGACAAATTAGGAAGATACCTAATCATTCAAGGATCTTTGTTATTAGAAAATATAAATCTGGTGAACTTATACGGTCCCAATATAGATGATCAAAACTTCTTTGCTAATTTATTTCTTATTTTATCATCACTTACAGAGCAACATATAATAGCAGGGGATTTTAATTGTACATTGAATCCCAGCATAGATAGATCAACAGGACTGGACTGTACGCACAATGGATGCAGGATGATCATTAATCATTTTATGAGAGAATTGAGATTGCTAGACATATGGAGAGAAATGAAACCGCAAGTTAAAGCCTACTCTTGTTATTCTAATACCTACAAGACATTCTCACGTATTGACTATTTTTTGATCTCCACAGAATTAAGGTCCAAGATTCAAAACTGTTTCTATGATAACATTGTGATCTCTGATCATGCACCCTGCTGTCTAATATATGTAGATAAGAAACTGACAAAGGAACCAGGTAGGTGGCAATTTCAGCATAAATGGCTTCAGGACAAGGAATTTGTTAAGTACATAGAAAAACAGATAGATGAGTTCTTTGATATCAATACTACACAAACATCAGCATGTATAAAGTGGGAGGCTTTCAAAGCTTTTATTAGGGGGCATATTATTAGTTATACAGGTTCAAAATCTAAGAAGACTCGAGAGGAGAGAGTCCAATTGGAACATAAAATAAAAATTCTCCAAGAAAAAGTGTATGCAGGAAGTGACCCAAAGTTAGAGAACGAATTACTGATTCTGAGAGCTGAATATGACAAAAAAATCAGTGAATAGAGCTGCCTCGAGTCTTCTAAGATTGAAGCAATCTTTTTATGAACAAGGTGAAAAATCAGGGAAATTATTGGCATGGCAGATTAAACAATTAGAATTTAAAACACCAATTACCAGTATTATAAGTAACAGACAGGCAGTTGTAGATCCTTTAGAAATTAACAGTGCCTTTAGAGATTATTATGAAAAACTATATGACACAAAAAATGAAACTGACTTAACAAAACTAAATGGGTTTTTGGACGAATTATCTATACCTTGTATTCCAAATGAAAACAGGGAGATACTGGAGTCTAAAATTAGTCAAGAAGAAGTTGGGCTAGCCATTGATGATATGAAATCAGGAAAAAGTGCAGGACCAGATGGTCTTCCAGTTGACCTCTATAAAAAATTTAAGAATAAATTAATAAAACCATTTTTGGAAATGGTTTAAGAAGCATTTCAAAATAGTAATTTACCACTATACATGAATAATGCCTTAATTATACTGTTGCCAAAACCAGGTAAACCCTCTAATAAATGTGAAAATATGAGACCAATAAGCCTATTAAATGCTGACCTTAAGATAATCTGTAAAATTTTAGCAAGACGGCTACAAGAAATATTACCAAATATTATTAACCGAGATCAGAATGGCTTTATAAAGGGAAGACAAGGCTTCCATAATGTAAGAAGACTATTTAATATTATCTATTCTAATAAAGAAGCACCGGATACAGCTCTCCTATCATTGGACGCCAAAAAGGCTTTTGATAGGGTCGAATGGCCCTTTCTTTTTGAAGTCCAACAAAGGTTTGGATTTGGAAATAATTTCATAAAATGGGTTCAGATAATATACAATAATGCTACAGCAGAAATCCTAACAAACAGCAATATCTCAAAATCAATAAAAATCAATAGAGGATGTCGACAAGGCTGTCCACTTTCACCTTTACTGTTTACTATGGCAATTGAACCTTTAGCGATGGCAGTACGTTTACATCCACAAATATATGGAATTAAAATAGGACCAACAGAACATAAAATCTCCCTGTATGCTGATGACATAATTTTGTTCATGTCGAATCTTAAAAAATCAATTCCGACTTTGTTGAATTTAATAAAGAATTTTGGGGAAATATCAGGATATAAAATAAATAAAACTAAATCTTCAATATTAATGCTAAATGAGACCCAGAGAAATCACCCAGGACCTGAGGTAAATCAATTCAAAGTTGTAAATCAGTTTAAATATTTAGGAATTCAAATTTTGCCTAAGCTAGAATTAGTCGCCAGCGCCAAC
Organism: Pholidichthys leucotaenia; assembly: GCA_020510985.1. Lineage (NCBI taxonomy): Eukaryota > Metazoa > Chordata > Actinopteri > Cichliformes > Pholidichthyidae > Pholidichthys > Pholidichthys leucotaenia. Next base: position 137,673,344 of record CM035840.1, on the reverse strand, counting down.
TATGAAGCCTTAATGATAGACATTAATGAGTTATTTCAGAGATGGATGTCACTACCAATGTCGATGATTGGGAGAATTAATATACTTAAAAGTAATATCTTACCCAAAATGCTTTATTTATTTCTATACATTCCTTTACCACCACCTTCAGATCTATTCTTAAGAATTAAAAAAAAGTTAGTGGAATTTATATGGAACAATAGGAAGGCTAGATTACGTCTGTCCTTACTATATTTACCATTTGATCGTGGAGGTCTGAAATGTCCAAACTTTATGTTGTATTACTGGTCAGCACAACTGAGGTCCATGACATATTATTTTTCATCAAATGATCTCCCTCACTGGACTGAAATGGAATCATACAATTTACCTTTACCTCTTCCCTTATTCGTATACTCAGACTTGGCTAAAAAATTACAGAAACAAGTTAAAAATCCAATTGTAAAGCATATGATCAAAATATGGTGTGAAACCAAAAAATATCTAAAAGAACCACACTTATTGTCACAATTTAGCCCAATATGGGGTAATCAATATTTTAAACCAGGGAGAGCAGATGCTGTATTTAAAGTATGGAATTTAAAAGGGATTCAAAAGATTCGAGACTTATATTTGTCAGGTTCAGATAACATGTCTTTTGAAGAACTGAGGATCAAATTTAATCTCAATAGAACACATTTTTTTTAAATATCTTCAGCTTAGGAACTTTATTCGATCAAATCAAAATAATGCTCTCATCCGACCTACTTATTCATCCTTGGAAAAAATCTTGACGAAAGATAGTAAGAGAAAGGGTATTATTTCAGAGTTTTGTAACTCATTGACATTATCCTCAAGTGAAAACTCACAGAAAAGACTGAATTATTGGAAAGAAGACCTGCAAACTGAAATTTCAGAGGAACAATGGGAATTGGCTTGTGCAGAAGCTCAAACCAAATCAATAAATGTACGTCTTAAATTGATACATTTTAAATGGTTAATGCGGATGTATGTTACACCGGTGGAGTTAAATAGATATAACAAAAACATACCAGATACGTGCACAAAATGTATGGAAAGTAAAGGAACCCTATTTCATTGCTTATGGGAATGTAGAAAAATTAGAATGTTTTGGGAAGAGGTGAGGGTAACAATTGGAAAAATAATTTCAAAACAAATCATATTGAATCCTAAACTGTTTTTGTTGGGTCTTTATCCAGAAAAGCATAACTTTAACAAGAGTGAGAGAGCATTCATAGACCTCAGTTTGCTTAACACCAAAAAATGTATTGCACTATTGTGGAAAAAGACTCATAGACCAGATGTGACTCAGTGGTTAAGACAGATGTTAACAAACCTTCCACTAGAAAGAATAACATACATACTGAAATCAAAAGAAATTGTGTTTGAGAATATATGGAGACCTTTCATTGATTATGTAAAGAATTTAAACATAACTTTTGAAGAAGAAGGTGAATGATGTGTGTGGACCTTGTAAATTCCAAATTGGTGAAGGTATAGTATGTATCCTTACGTAATGGATTGCCTAGACTAAATAGAGGAGCATTGTTGAAGACCTGCCTTTGTTAGTGGTTGTTGGTGTTTTTAGTATTTTTTTTTAATTATTTTAGTGTTAGTGTTTGATTGTTTGTGTTTTGTTTGTAAAAAGGTTCAATAAAAATATTGTGAAAAAAAACCAAAACATTAGGCCATGTACTGCAGGCTTTTAAAACTGCTGTAATTAAAGCCTTACTCAAAAAGCCAACGCTGGATCCAGGAGTTTTAGCTAACTATCGACCAATCTCTAATCTGCCTTTCATTTCAAAAATCTTAGAAAGAGTTGTTGCTACACAATTATTTGACCACTTACAGGGAAATGGTTTATTTGAAGAGTTTCAATCTGGGTTCAGAATACATCATAGTACTGAAACAGCCTTAGTGAAGCTCACTAATGACCTCCTTATCACATCTGATAATGGACCTGTTTCTGTACTTGTCCTTTTAGACCTTAGTGCAGCCTTTGATACTATCGACCATGATATTCTATTCGATAGATTAGAACACTATGTTGGACTTAATGGAACTTCGCTGCAGTGGCTTAGATCTTATTTGTCTGATAGGCTCCAGTTTGTTCATATCAATAATGAGTTTTCTTCCAACTCAAAGCTCAGTCATGGAGTTCCACAGGGATTTATGCTAGGCCCTACTCTTTTTAGTTTATATATGCTTCCGTTAGGCAACATCATTAGAAAGCACTGTATACATTTTCATTGTTATGCAGATGACACACAATTATACAGTACATGTCAATGAAGCCAGATGATAGAAATCAATTAGCCAAGTTAGAAGCCTGTCTAAAGGAAATCAAAGCTTGGATGACTTGTAATTTCCTGCTATTAAATTCAGATAAGACTGAAGTCATTCTTGTTGGTCCAAAAAACCTTAGAAATACCTTTCCAAATTAAACTCTTAGTTTGGATGTGGTTACGCTTTCTCTTAATAGTTCTGTGAGGAACCTTGGAGTTATTTTTGATCAAGATCTGTTTTTCAATTCACATAAATTTGTTTCTAAGGCTACCTTCTATCATTTGCATAATATTGCCAAGATTAGGAGCATCTTGTCTCAGAGTGATGCTGAGAAACTAATCCACACTTTTGTTAGCTCTAGATTAGATTATTGTAACTCTTTATTATCAGGTTGTCCTAAGATATCTTTAAAAAGTATTCAGTTGATCCAAAATGCTGCTGCAAGAGTTTTAACAGGTATTCAAGAGAGCGATCATATCTCTCCGGTTTTGGCCTCCCTTCATTGGCTTCCCATAGAGTTCAGAGTTAAGTTTAAAATCCTTCTTCTCACTTACAAAGCTCTTAACAATCAGGCCCCTTTTTTATTTAAAAGATCTGATACTACCCTATCATCCTAATAGAGCAATACGTTCCCAAAATGCTGGATTACTTGTAATACCTAATAATACGTACGTACGCCTGTAATACGGGCTGCACGGTGGCGCAGTGGTTTAGCACTGTGGCAGCACAGTTTTACCCTCGGCCGGGGGATCGCGGGGATCATGAGATCGTGGGTTCGATCCCAGCCCCCGACCAACAGTGAGCTGTGTGGAGTTTGCATGTTCTCCCCGTGTTGCGCGGGTTTACTCCGGGATTTCTCCGGTTTCCTCCCGCACACCAAAAACATGTAGGTTTAGGGCGCTCGCGCATTCAGCGACCAGCAGCCGGTGGCTTGTCACCAGACTGCAAACCAAGTCTACCTACGGGTACAAATAAGTAACAAAAAAAAAAAAAAAAAATATCTACACTACCGTTCAAAAGTTTGGGGTCACTTAGAAATTTCCTTATTTTTGAATGAAAAGCACTGTTTTTTTCAATGAAGATAACTTTAAACTAATCAGAAATACACTCTAATATCTAATATACATTGCTAATGTGGTAAATGACTATTCTAGCTGCAAATGTCTGGTTTTTGGTGCAATATCTACATAGGTGTATAGAGGCCCATTTCCAGCAACTATCACTCCAGTGTTCTAATGGTACAATGTGTTTGCTCATTGCTTCAGAAGGCTAATGGATGATTAGAAAACCCTTGAGCAATCATGTTAGCACAGCTGAAAACAGTTTAGCTGGTTAGAGAAGCTATAAAACTGACCTCCCCTTGAGCAGGTTGAGTATCTGGAAAAAATTATTATTTCAAATACAAATCATTATTTCTAATCTTGTCAATGTCTTGACTATATTTTCTATTCATTTTACAACTCATGGTGGTAAATAAGTGTGACTTTTCATGGAAAACACAAAATAATTGTCTGGGTGACCCCAAACTTTTGAACGGTAGTGTAGAATCTCCAAAAGTACAATGGGAGGCAGAGCCTTCAGTTATCAAGCTCCTTTCCTGTGGAACCAGTTACCAATCTGGATTCGGGAGTCGGACTCGATCTCTGTTTTTAAGAATAGGGTTAAAACCTTCCTTTTTGATATAGCTTACAATTAGGGGGGATCATGTGTCTCTGAACCCTCCCTTAGTTATGTTGCTAATAGATTTAGACAGCCGGGGGACCTCCAATAATGTACTGGGCTTCTCCCCTTTAATGTTTGCTCTCTACATGTGTGTTCTTCTCATCTTATCTATCCCCTCACCCACCCGCCAGTCGCAGCAGATGACTGCCCCTCCCTGAGCCTGGATCTGCTAGAGGTTTCTTCCTGTTAAAAGGGAGTTTTTCCTCTCCACCGTCGCCAAGCGCTTGCTCTCAAGGGATCGCCTGATTGCTGGGGTCTTTCTGCAATTGTGGGGGTTTCCCCTACAGTTGAAAGTGCTATGAGATGACTGTTGTTGTGAAATGGCACTATATAAATAAAGTTGAATTGAATTGAATTGAACTGAATATACCGAAAAGACTAATTATGCAATTCCACACCTGATGAGGTTACACACAGACACAGTGATGCAGTTTTTCTTGATGTCAATAACCACAATAAAATAACCAACACAACTGACTGAGAAACACATGCAGCTAAAGCAATATAAGATAATATAAGGCAATATAAGCTGCGGCTTCAGCCATGACCCATTTCGGATAACTCACGTGGAATTGTTTAGTAGAAGGAGTCTTTGTCTAATTTGACCTTGTTGTTATATTATACAGTTTCTTTTAACCTGTACTGTATTATCCGAAATAAATTCATTCATTCATAAAGCAAAAGCAGAGATAACTAGAAAAGCACTCGGAGAGCGCAGACCTCCGCCAAGCGCCACAGTCCCCCCCATACAGTGTTTGTGTGTACGTTTTCAGATTCCTTGACCATGAAAACATATGACTAGCAATTGGATTGACAATGATAGGATTAGTGGTTCAGTAGTTATTCACGAAAATGACATTTTCCGTAATGGCGGCCACAGTTCCCCCCATACAGTGTTTGTGTGTACGTTTTCAGATTCCTTGACCATGAAAACATATGACTAGCAGTTGGATTGACAATGATAGGATTAGTGGTTCAGTAGTTATTCACGAAAATGACATTTTCCGTAATGGCGGCCACAGTTCCCCCCATACAGTGATTGTGTGTACGTTTTCAGATTCCTTGACCACGAAAACATATGACTAGCAATTGGATTGACAATGATAGGATTAGTGGTTCAGTAGTTATTCAGGAAAATGGCATTTTTCGTAATGGCGGCCACAGTTCCCCCCATACAGTGTTTGTGTGTATGTTTTCAGATTCTTTGACCATGAAAACATATGACTAGCAATTGGATTGACAATGATAGGATTAGTGTTTCAGTAGTTATTCAGGAAAATGGCATTTTCCGTAATGGCGGCCACAGTTCCCCCCCATACAGTGTTTGTGTGTACGTTTTCAGATTCCTTGACCATGAAAACATATGACTAGCAATTTGATTGACAATGATATGATTAGTGGTTCAGTAGTTATTCACGAAAATAACATTTTCCGTAATGGCGGCCACAGTTCCCCCATTCAGTGATTGTGTGTACGTTTTCAGATTCTTTGACCATGAAGCCATCTGTTCCCTGGGCGAGGTGGTACGCCGCCTTTCGTACGTACATGGTAGCACTAAACCTCAGGAAGTTGGAGAAGTCGAGGGCACGTGCGTTATTGGTGCACAATCTTGGAATGGAGGGACACCGGATTCTGAGCACACTGGGTGACTATCAGCTTTGATGAAGTGGTCGAGCTAATGGTGTCCCATTTTCGCGCCCCGGACAACGTCATAGTTCGGAGGATTAAGTTTTGGCAGCGACACCAACAGGTGGGTAAATCCATTCAGTGGTTTGTGGCAGACCTGAGGCTACTGGCTAGCGAATGTTGGTTCGGACCGGTGGAAGAGGAGATGGTTCGCGACCAGTTGGCGGAGCACACCAACTGCGCTGCAATTAGGTCAAAGCTGCTCACTTTTTCAGGCGAACTGACGCTGTCCACGGCCATCGAGTTAGCCGTTCAGCTGGAAGCTGCGGATAAGCTGTCACAGGAATTGAGTGAGCATTTGTCACATCAACAAGCTGGGATCCCCTCCGACCAAAGTAGTGGACCCAGACAGCGATGGGAGCACTGAAGACGACGTGGACGGTGCCAACACTGTGGATTTGAGGTCTGCCCCGGGGAAGCCCAAGTGTATGGGTTGTGGGTCCACGAAGTACCGTTTCAAGGCTACAGATTGTCCGACAAGAGGAAAGTTCTGTGGCAAATGTGGCCACTTGCATCATTTCGCCATGGTATGCCACATGTTCGAGCGAAGAAGCTCACGGAATAAATTGGACCCTCCCGCCCCAACGGTTGTCCACACTGTGTCCTTGAGCACCAATGGATACGGGTTCTGCACAGTGGCGTTGGACGGTGTGGAGGTGCCATTGCTGGTAGACACAGGAGCGGAGGGTTCCCTGCTGAACTGGGCCACTGTGAGACGTTTTTTCCCCACACTACAGGGTTGGAGGTGACCCAGCACTGCTTTGTGGATATGGAGGAGGATGGCTGGCCATGGTGGGAATGCTGAGACTGACAGCCCGGTACAAATCGGCAAAGAGATGTCTGACCTGGAATTCACTGTGATGGCCCGTGGCGACAACATAATGGGCTGTGACCTCTTTTATGGTCTGGGCTCCGCCATTAAAAGCGGTGCTGGGGAGCAGTGGTCGGGCTGTGGACTGTGGGTCCGACCGATTCCAAAAGTGGTGGACGATGCAGTGTGGGACGAAGAATTGCCTGGCACCCCGGAAAGTAAGCAAGGCCAATATCGCCCAGGGTCATCGCAGGAGGGTCCCTGTGCCAGAGCCCAAGCCACCCTGGACGAGGGTAATGGACGGTACGGCGGGACACCTGCGGCGACGGGTGACGTCGAGGGGCTGGTTCCAACTGTTCCCGGAGCTCAGCTGAAGTGAGCCGGTGAACAGGGAGCCACAACGGCGATGGCTGCAGCGGATTTAGAAGAGGCCGGGCCAGACCGTTAGGCACGGTGAAGCAACATGCCAAGCAGAGACCCTGCAAGCCAAGTAGGGCCCCTCTGGGAGTTGTGGACTTGGTCTGGCTGGGGAGGAGGCGCGAACACGGCGGGCACGAGCCAAACAGCAGTTGGGAGAGTACCAGGGGCGGCTGTGTGTGGTGGCCAGACGTGAGGACACTTATCTCCAGCTGTCGGATGGCTCATGGAGGCACCCGAACGAGCTGTGGCGTGCCCAAGAGGGAACTGACGGACGTGGGCTTGGACGAGCAGTGCATCCGGTGGTGAGGAAGAGGAGGTGCACCGGTGCTGAGACATCTTGCTGCAGCCCGGGAGGCAGGCTGCCTCCAGGGGTGGAGTGATGACAGGGCAGTCCAGGGGGCCCACAGACTTGTTTTCTCTAGCCTTATGTACAGTCATGTGAAAAAATTAGGACACCCCATTAAATATTCAATTCTTTATTAAGAAATATTCACATATCTATGTTCTAACCTTGTTTTTGTTTTTATTTGTGTTAGTTAACATTTATTTTAGCCATTTTAGGTGGGAATGAATGTGGGGGTGTCCTAAAAAATGGGGGGTGTCCTAATTTATTTTTTACTATTTGTTTAGAATTACATTTTACAGAAAATTTGAAAAAAAGTCTTTAATTCATTTTTAATTGTTTAGTTGTATTACATGAATCTCCCAGTATTTTTAATATTGATATTAAATATCCATATGTCCAAATGTGTTAAAAAACACACAGGCTTATACAGGGTGTCATAATTTTTTCACATGACTGTATATAAGTTAACTGCTGTGCATGTGTTTGACTTTGTTTTGTGTGTGTTATAAATTAGTCTTTGTGTTCTGTGTTATGTATGAGATATGAGTGTCTGGGATGCTGTGCCCACCCACTGGGTGACGTCAGGTGGGCAAGGCCCACTCTGTATATAGTTGAGTGTTCTGCCTAATAAAGTGCAGCTGGATGTCCCTCAGGAAGCTCTCCATTCTGTGCCATTTTACGATATAACATTCTGTTTATTTGATTGTTTGCATATAGTTCTGGGGGTTATTTTGTTTGTCTTATTTTAAGTTTAGGAGACATGGCAGTATTTTGGTTTACATGGACTCTCAATTAGTATAAGCAGCAGAATAATCCGCTTTGCCGTGTGGGGTGGGACGGCAGTCCACCTGTTCCCCCTAGCTTTAGTTGTTTTGGTGTGTATGTGTTAGGCCATTTATGTTACATTGCTTTGTCATTTTAGTGTGTGATTCGAGTCCTAAATTAGGGTGGGTCTGAATTGTGTGAGTGTCTTTTGGACTTTTGTGAAGGGGGGAGAATGTTGTATAGTTATTTATAATATAATGTTGCAGTTCTACACTTTTATTTGTGTGGCACGGGATGGTGGCTCCGCCTTCCGGTTCCGCCACCACCCGCATCTATAAAAGGACAGTAGGCAGGAGGGGCGGTCATTTTTGTCATCCCTCTGCCTGACGGCCGTCTGTGATATGTTGGTGCCAACCTTAACAAACGTGTTCTGTTCGACACCTGGCCTCATCCTTCCAGCTCCATATTCAGACATAACAACCGTGTCATAGAATTTCCCACTGGCCTTTAGCTCCTCCACAACAACAGAGTCAATGGATACTTTGGCAAGGTTTACAAGTCTTTCTTGTCCACACGTGTTCCTCACGTAAGTTTTTATCCTTTTTAAACAGAAAAAGGAGCCCTCGGCTGATGTGCTTTGTCGCTGGTATAGTGAGCTGGAGCAGTTTGTGGACCTCGTAAAGGAACTTTTTTTTAACAACTCCAAATCCTAGCCCTCCACAATGGTACTTGCAAATGTTGCTAACAACGACCACTGGTCTCCCACCAACACTGACGTTAATGGCCCCTTATGATTTGATTGGTCTGATGTGGGCTCAGCAAACTTACGCTGGCTGGCTTTTGCACAGAACTGACTAATCTCACCCTAGGAATAGTGTGCCTCTGGCCTCATTTGATTGGTTAATTTTTGTAGTTTTTTTCCACAAAACTAAGGAACTTGCTCTCAAATCCCCCCCCCCAGTAGTGCAATACCACATCTCGCCACATATTTCAGTATGTGTGACAGAGGCGCTGTTTCCCTCATTCTAAAATAATCTGGGAAATGAGAAGGGACCTCTCTGTGGCAAGTCAGTGACAATCAAAACCGTTAAATACCATAAATACGCATTTTGATAGTTAATTGTTTTTCCATATTATCAGATGCCATTTATATATACAGTATATATATATATATATATATATATATATATATATATATATATATATATATATATATATATATATATATATATATATATATATATATATATACATACTACCGTTCAAAAGTTTGGGGTCACCCAGACAATTTTGTGTTTTCCATGAAAAGTCACACTTTTATTTACCACCATGAGTTGTAAAATGAATAGAAAATATAGTCAAGACACTGACAAGGTTAGAAATAATGATTTGTATTTGAAATAATATTTTTTTCCTTCAAACTTTGCTTTTGTCAAAGAATCCTCCATTTGCAGCAATTACAGCATTGCAGACATTTCGCATTCTCGCTGTTAATTTGTTGAGGTAATATGGAGAAATTTCACCCCACGCTTCTAGAAGCCCCTCCCACAAGTTGGATTGGCTGGATGGGCACTTCTTGCGTACCATACGGTCAAGCTGCTCCCACAACAGCTCAATGGGGTTTAGATCTGGTGACTGCGCTGGCCACTCCATTACAGATAGAATACCAGCTGCCTTCTTCTTTTCTAAATAGTTCTTGCACAATTTGGAGGTGTGCTTTGGGTCATTGTCCTGTTGTAGGATGAAATTGGCTCCAATCAAGCACTGTCCACAGGGTATGGCATGGCGTTGCAAAATGGAGTGATAGCCTTCCTTATTCAAAATCCTTTTTACCCTGAACAAATCTCCCACCTTACCAGCACCAAAGCAATCCCAGACCATCACATTACCCCCACCTTGCTTGACAGATGGCGTCAGGCACTCTTCCAGCATCTTTTCAGTTGTTCTGCATCTCACAAATGTTCTTCTGTGTGATCCAAACACCTCAAACTTCGATTCGTCCGTCCATAACACTTTTTTCCCAATCTTCCTCTGTCCAATGTCTGTGTTCTTTTGCCCATATTAATCTTTTTCTTTTATTGGCCAGTCTCAGATATGGCTTTTTCTTTGCCACTCTGCCCTGAAGGCCAGCATCCCAGAGTCGCCTCTTCACTGTAGATGTTGACACTGGCGTTTTGAGGGTACAATTTAATGAAGCTGCCAGTTGAGGACCTGTGAGGTGTCTATTTCTCAAACTAGAGACTCTAATGTACTTATCTTCTTGCTCAGTTGTGCAGCGGGGCCTCCCACTTCTCTTTCTACTCTGGTTAGAGACTGTTTGTGCTGTTCTCTGAAGGGAGTAGTACACACCGTTGTAGGAAATCTTCAGTTTCTTGGCAATTTCTTGCATGGAATAGCCTTCATTTCTAAGAACAAAAATAGACTGTCGAGTTTCACATGAAAGTTCTCTTTTTCTGGCCATTTTGAGCATTTAATCGACCCCACAAATGTGATGCTCCAGATACTCAACCTGCTCAAAGGAAGGTCAGTTTTATAGCTTCTCTAACCAGCTAAACTGTTTTCAGCTGTGCTAACATGATTGCACAAGGGTTTTCTAATCATCCATTAGCCTTCTGACGCAATGCGCAAACACACTGTACCATTAGAACACTGGAGTGATAGTTGCTGGAAATGGGTCTCTATACACCTATGTAGATATTAATAATTAATAATATTGTAAAGAAAAGCACTGTTTTTTTCAATGAAGATAACTTTAAACTAATCAGAAATACACTCTAATATCTAATATACATCGCTAATGTGGTAAATGACTATTCTAGCTGCAAATGTCTGGTTTTTGGTGCAATATCTACATAGGTGTATAGAGGCCCATTTCCAGCAACTATCACTCCAGTGTTCTAATGGTACAATGTGTTTGCTCATTGCGTCAGAAGGCTAATGGATGATTAGAAAACCCTTGAGCAATCATGTTAGCACAGCTGAAAACAGTTTAGCTGGTTAGAGAAGCTATAAAACTGACCTTCCTTTGAGCAGGTTGAGTATCTGGAAAAAATTATTATTTCAAATACAAATCATTATTTCTAACCTTGTCAATGTCTTGACTATATTTTCTATTCATTTTACAACTCATGGTGGTAAATAAGTGTGACTTTTCATGGAAGACACAAAATAATTGTCTGGGTGACCCCAAACTTTTGAACGGTAGTGTATATATATATATATATATATATATATATATATATATATATATACACACACACACACACACACATATATATGTATGTATATGTACATATATATATATGTGTGTGTGTGTGTGTGTGTGTGTGTGTGTGTATGTATGTACATGTACATATATATGTATATCTACATATACATATATATGTACATGTACATATATATGTATATGCGCATATATATATATATATATATATATATATATATATATATATATATATATATATATATATATATATACACAGTATATATACACACACACATATACTGTATATATGTATATATATGTATGTGTGTGTGTGTGTGTACTATACACACACACGTACGTACTATACTGTATATTTAATAAAAATGACAGTCAGAGGCTGAAAAATAGGGGAAGCTTGGCTTCCCTTGGCTTCTGGGAGAAAATGCCACTGAGATGCTGTGGCATGACCTTAAATAGGAGGTTCATGCTCAAAAACCTTCCAATGTGGCTGAATTACAACAACTCTGCAAAGATGAGCGGGCCAAAATTCCTCCACAGTGCTGTAAAAGACTCATAGCCAGTTATCGCAAACTCTTGATTGCAGTTGTTGCTGCTAAGGGTAGCCCAACCAGTTATTAGGTTTAGGGGGCAGTCACTTTTTCACACAGGGCCATGTAGGTTTGAATTTTATTTTCCCTTAATAATAAACACCTTCATTTAAAAACTGTATTTTGTGTTTACTTGTGTTATCGTCTAATTTTTAAATTTGTTTCATGATCTGAAACATTTTAGTGTGATAAACATGCAAAAAAATGAGAACTCAGGAAGGGGGCAAACACTTTTTCACACCACTGTATTTGAGACTTTATTATGAACTTGTGGATTGTTTAATAGGCAATTATATTTAATGAAATAAATTAAATTACCAAAGATGCAATTTTTTTTCTGTTATAATATTTCTATTCATTTATAGTTTTTTAGAAGTCTCCTCACCAACCCGACAGCAGGAAAAACCTCCCTTATTTTGAAATCCAAATGTTGGCATGTTTAGTTTGTCTGAAGGCTGCTGGTGGATTAAAGTCACTGACTTTGTGAATTTCGGTCATCTTAACTTGCCAGGTACATAAAAATGAACATAAATTAGTTAATATTGTAGTGGCTGGTGAAGTAAATCCTCAGCAATTCATCAGTCAATCTTGCCTTCCCTGCATATGAAGCCTAACCACACTTGCTTTCTAAGCGACTCTTCATTATTGTTCCTGTTACCAGCGGGTTAAAACCACGATAAATGCCTCCATTATTTTGTAGTTGAATGAATGAATGAATGAATCTTTATTTTGGATAGATTAAAAGTAAAGATTAAAAAAAGAAACACAATAATATAACAAAGGGGGAAAGAAAATCCAACAAGGTCAAATTAGACAATAACTCCTCTGATTATACAGTTCAACATAAGTTATCCGAAATGAGTGATGGCTGAAGCTGCAGCTTATATTGCCCACCCATATTCCATCCAAGAATTCAAAAGAAAAACAAAACAAGAGCGATTACAATTCAGAACATATCTAAGACAAAATGTGACAAAAAAAAAACAAGCAACAACACAACACAGACTGGATATGACAATGCTTATGTGATTTTACATGTCATATTGTATATATGTTTGGAGTATTTCTTCCTTTAGTTTTTGTTTAAATCATCCAAGCGTTGTACATGATTTTAATTCAGGTCCAAAAGCGTTCCATAATCTGACTCCTTGCACTGAAACACTGTTGCTTGGTGGTAGTTCTCACTGAAGGTTTTTGAAATATACATACATGTTCCTCTGAAATGATATTGTTTCTCCCTTATTTGGAACAACTTTTGAATATTTGCAGGCAGTGATAGATTCTTCACTTTAAACATTATTACTGCAGTTTTAAAGTCAACCAGCTCTTTCAACTTGAGAGCTTTTAATTTAAGAAAAAGTGGGTTTGTTGGTTCCCTGTAAGCACCTTTGTTTATTATTCTAATAGCGCTCTTCTGAAGCATAAAGACTGGATATATGTTTTATATGTATTTCCCCATACTTCAGTACAATATGTCATGTATGGGAGTATTAATGAATGATACAAAGTATATAGTGTGGGTTCATTCAGCAAATATTTCACTCTGTGTAGTATTGCAATTGATTTAGATATTTTACCTTTAATATAATTAATATGTGACTTCCAACACAGTATATTATCAATTATTACTCCAAGAAATTTAGTTTCAGATACCCTTTCAATCTCTACACCATTTACACTGAGTTTAGATACTAAGTTGTTGTGATGGTTGTTAAAAACTATAAATTCTGTCTTACTTAAATTGAGCGTTAATTTGTTTGAATCAAACCACAGTTTAAGCTTTCCTAATTCTTTTCCGAGTGTATCCAAAAGTTGTTCCAAATTGCTCCCACTGCATAATAAATTAGTGTCATCGGCAAACAATATTAAATCCATTTTTTCCGAAACTTTACATATATCATTTATATACATATTGAATAACAATGGCCCCAAAACTGAACCCTGTGGGACTCCACAAGTAACCTTCAGTAACTGTGAGTTTTTGTTACCAACACATACATACTGATATCTATTCTTTAAGTAACTATGTAACCAGGACAGTGCTACTCCCCTAATACCACAATTTTGTAGTTTATAAAGCTTTATATAATAAATTTTTCTTTTTACACGCCTTTTGTAATCCTTTGGTTAACCCTTGGAACCATGGGTTCCAAGGTTGTCATAGCCAGGAGCGGCACTGGTTTTAAGCTCTCAGTGCTTATAAAATGCTCCTTATGGCGTGCGTCTCAAAAAGCCTCTGACAACTAAGTCCAACTCCTAGCCTGCCCGTGTGGTTTAGTCTCTAAGCCCGGCGGAACTGCTTTTACTAATAGGAGAAGGGACGAGGGTGGATCTCTGGCACCTTAAAACCAGATGCTTCGGGTAGATGGTGGCTCGTCAACCTGGGAAGGTAGCCCATCTAGGGGAAGGTAAACCCTGATTTCAAACCTCTGCTGCCTTGCGGCACACCCGGTCACGGGAAAGGCTTCGGGAGTCAACCCTGAGGAAAAATCCGGAGTTGGAGTCCCTAAGGCAGTTCTTTGTTGTGCTCAACATCGTTCTGGCAGCTCCTGCGACGGCGCTGGTGCCAAACTGTAGCAGCCCTGCTGTTCCTTTGGATTCATCAGTGACGTGGAGAGGGGGGACATGCTACATGGACAACATCTTGTCCTCCATATCTTCCTGCCCAGGCTTGAATCCTACCAACACCCAATGCTGGAAGGTAGAACACCGGATCACTGGAGAGGACACTCCAGCTTCGCCTTTGGCATAGACAAAACACGGGGAATGACAGTTACCAGTTATAAGCCACCGCTCAACTGGCGTAGAGCGCGGCGCCAGGGGTTGTTCCCAACGGTGGGAGAGATCATCGGATCTCACTGGACAGCTACCGCCCGCCTCAAGCTGGGCAGCCCCCAGCCAATAAGGTGTTGTCCCGCCACAGCCTGCTTTCCTCATTGGGTGCATGGGGATGAGGAGAAGTCTGAACGGCAGGCTGAGAACTTTCGCACCAGGCAAGACAAAAAAACAAAAGAGACCAACTCTAAAACTGGGAACTTGGAACGTCCACACTATGATGACAGGACTCGCTGCTAATCTCAAGGACATTAACGACACCAGGAAGACTGCCATCATCAATAATGAGCTGAAGAGACTGGAAGTGGATATCGCCACTCTCCAGGAAACACGGTTGGCTGACGCAGGCACACTGAGAGAGAAGGACTACACGTTCTACTGGCAGGGAAAGAGCAGTGACGAACACAGTGAACATGGAGTGGGCTTCGCAGTGAAGAACACCTTGCTGAAGATGGTGGAACTGGGCAGCAATGGCTCTGCACGACTCCTCACCTTCCGCCTCAACACCACTCAAGGCCCAGTCACCCTCGTCAGTGTGTATGCCCCAACACTGACAGCCACACCAGAGGCAAAAGACGAGTTCTACAAGAATCTCGCAACAACTGTCAGGATCATCCCCAACTCTGAACAACTCATTCTCCTTGGAGACTTCAATGCCAGAGTGGGTGCTGACCACGACTCCTGGCCCTCCTGTCTTGGACCATTTGGCGTGGGCAGAATGAACGACAACGGACAGCGGCTGCTCGAGTTCTGCACTTATCACGATCTGTGCATCACAAACTCGTTCTTCAAGATCAAGCCCTAACACAAGGTTTCCTGGCGACATCCACGCTCAAAGCACTGGCACCAGCTGGACTTGATCCTGACCAGGCGCACCTCACTGAAGAACGTGCTAATCACCCGTTCGTTCCAGAGTGCAGATTGCGACACAGACCATTCATTGGTGTGTTGCAAGGTCAAGCTGCGGCTGAAGAAATTCCATCGTGCTAGACAGCCTGGAAAGGCACGGATTGGCACCAGCAAGATGGCCCAACCAGAACTTGTTGAGCAGTTTGCCTCCACCTTTGAGAAGGAACTTGGTGTACCACAAGAAGGAGAATCAGCAAAGCAGAAGTGGGAAGAGCTGCGAAACACCATTCACCGCACAGCCTTGGCTACCTTTGGGAGGAAGACCTCGAAGTCACAGGACTGGTTTGATGCCAAGTTGACCGAGATGACCCCCGTCACTGAAGCCAAGTGCTCAGCTCTTGCCGAGTACAAGAAGTACCCAAACGAGAAGAATCTCCAGATTCTCAGGGCTGCGAGAAGCAAAGTTCAGCAGACTGCTCGGCACTGTGCCAACGAGTACTGGACTCAGCTCAGCCAAGACATTCAAACCGCTGCCATAACAGGGAACATCCGTGGTATGTACGATGGTATCAAGAAAGCACTTGGTCCGGCTCAGAGCAAGACGGCCCCCCTCAAATCCTCCACTGGGGAGATGATCACAGAAAAGAACAAGCAGATGGAGAGATGGGTGGAGCACTACTCTGACCTCTACTCTAGACAGAACACCGTGACACTGTCAGCCCTTGATGCCATCGATTGCCTGCCATCCATGGACGAACTTGATGCCGAGGCAACCATCGACGAATGCAGCAAGGCCATTGATAGCTTGGCCGCTGGCAAGGTACCCGGCAACGACGGCATACCCCCCGGCCTGATCAAGCACTGCAAGACCGCCCTACTGCTGCCATTGCATGACGTCCTCTGCCAGTGCTGGAAGGAAGGTGCCGTACCACAGGACATGAGGGACGCCAAGATCATCACCCTCTACAAAAACAAAGGGGAGAGAAGCGACTGCAACAACTACAGGGGCATCTCCCTCCTCAGCGTTGTTGGCAAAGTCTACGCACGAGTTGTTCTCGTTCGTTTACAGAAGCCTGCCGAATGTGTCTACCACGAGTCTCAGTGTGGCTTCCGCGCTTGAGCGATCGACGGTAGACATGATATTCTCCATCCGCCAACTCCAAGAGAAATGCAGAGAACAGAACATGCCCCTGTACGTCGCCTTCATCGACCTCACCAAAGCGTTCGATCTGGTCAGCAGAGAGGGCCTTTTCAAGTTCCTGCCAAAGATAGTATGCCCACCAAAGTTGCAAAGCCTCATCGAATCGTTTCACACCAACATGCAGGGGATAGTGCAGCACGACGGCAACGTCTCAGAGCCATTCAACATACGCAGTGGAGTGAAACAGGGCCGTGTACTTGCGCCAATCCTCTTTGGGATTTTCTTTGCTATACTCCTTGAGGCATGCCTTCAGCACAGCAACAGAAGGAATCTACCTGCATACAAGATCTGACGGCAGGCTTTTCAACCTCGCCCGCCTGAAAGCCAGAACCAAAGTACGCGAGGCTCTAATCAGAGACATGCTGTTCACAGACGACACTGCAGTCGCGACCCACACACAGCAGGAGCTTCAGACCCTGATGGACCACTTCTCCCAGGCATGCAAGGACTTCGGGCTTACCATCAGCCTGAAGAAGACTAACGTCTTGGCGCAAGGCACGGAAGCACCACCAACCATCACCATCAACGACTACGAGCTGGAGGTCGTGAATCAGTTCACGTACCTGGGGTCCACGATCAGCAGCAACCTCTCCCTGGATACAGAGATCGACAAGAGGATTGGAAAATCAGCCTCCACACTCGCTCGCCTCACCACACGAGTGTGGGAGAATCCTAAACTCTCTGTCAAGACGAAGATGGCAGTGTACAATGCCTGCGTCATCAGCACACTGCTCTATGGGAGTGAGACGTGGACAACATACGTCCGGCAGGAAAAGAGACTGAACTCCTTCCACTTGCGCTGCATTCGCCGCATCCTGGACATATCCTGGCAGGACAAAGTGCCCAACACAGAAGTTCTGTCCCGCGCCGGCCTTCCCTCCATGTTCCCTCTACTCAGGCAGCGCAGGCTCCGCTGGCTAGGCCACGTTCACCGTATGGAGGATGGCAGAATCCCCAAAGACGTCCTCTACGGAGAACTGGCGACTGGCAGGAGAGACGCTGGCCGCCCACAGCTGCGCTTTAGAGACGTCTGCAAGAGAGACATGAAGGCCCTGGAGATCAACACAGAGCGCTGGGAGGACCTTGCAACAGACCGCTCCAAATGGAGAGGCACCCTGACCAGACAGCTCAAGGCGGGTGAAGAGAGACTGACTGCTGCAGCAGATGAAAAAAGGACCCGTAGGAAGAACTGCCACAGACCCAGCAGCACGGAGACCACCCACAAGTGCGACCTGTGTGACAGGGACTTCCATTCGCACATCGGCCTGTTCAGCCACAGGCGGTGCTGTTCCAGCAGAGCAGACGTTTAGGATTCTCTTCCATGGTCATCATAGATCAACAGAGGCCGACGACGGGTTAACCATGGCTTATCGACAAATTTATGTTTAAGCTTTTTCTTTACTAATGGACAATTTTTTTCATAAAGAGTGGTTACAATGTTCATAAATGTGTCATAGGCTTCATTTACATCTGATACATAGACTTTTGTCCAGTCTTGCTTCAGCAAGTCTTCAAAAGAACTGACTGCATTTTGTGATTTGTATCTGAACGATTTTAAATTTTTTTCTGTATTGGCCCCCGTGTGGCCATGGATAAGTGCAAATGTTGGCAAATGGTCACTTATGTAGAAGAGCTGGAAATAACGAGGCGGTTTTGTATCACAAAAGCAGAGTCTTTAATGAACAACTCTTCTATCTTGTCTCATCATGGTGCAGAGCTTGGCAGAAGACAAACAGGAAGAATTCTGCCCAGCTCGCTGGTTAAATACAGGCACACAACCAAGACATGCAAAACACAAGCTGAAATCCCCCGTTATCTAAATCCCCATTAGTCCTGTTAACTCCTCCCTCCGTCTTGGGAGGTGATGGGAAAACCTCTCCTCGCCTAAGGGGGTGAAGGTGTCAAGTCTGTTGCCATGGCGTCCTGTGATGTCATTGCTCTTCACACGGCGGTGAGATTCCTTTGTCCTTTCAGAGGTGTGAAATTCCTTTGCATATGTTGCCCCACACATTTCCACATGCTCCAACGTATGCAGGTATGGAATATATGAGTAATATATACCACAGGCCCCCCCAAACAACTAGGAAAGGACACAGAAAGATTCACAGTCTAGGGTAATTACTAAGACATACTACGTGTTACAGCTGTTGTCACAGAAGAAACTTCCAAGCAGCCATGCTCCTAAGAGAGTTCAGTGAAAATATAACAGCATAGTATAATCATAAGTCAGTCCTAAACTGTTGCGGCACAATTAGCGAAAAATTGCAGAGTGGTGTAATCAGTCCTTGTGCAGTCTGGGTTTCAATCTTCTCCCAAAGCTGCTGTAGGCTGGTTTAGGCGTCCTGCTGGGACCTTGTTGTGAGGAATCTGCAGTGTGGGAAGGAGAGAGATTATCTGTTCCCTGCCTGGGGGCTGAGACTTTTTCCTTGGGGGGTCTACCTCGCCGAGGTGCTCGCGCCAACTGTGCAGGTTCATCTCTCAACAAGAAGGCAGGTTTGAGTCTGTCAATGCTGACCGTTTCATTTCTATCCCCATAATCAAGCACAAAGTGTTTGTCACCATTTTCCAGCACTCTGAACGGGCCATCGTATACTGGGCGTAACGTTGGTTTAAGGGCTTCATGCTTAACAAAAACAAACTCGGCGTTTTTTAAAGTTTGAGGAACAAAAACTCGTGGAAAGGAGTGATGAGCTGGACCGTGTAGAGAGTCCGGTCCGTTACTGCCTAAAAACCTTGGGACTGGGAGGTGCCCTGGTTCTGGGTTTTCTGGTAAAAATTCACCTGGTAGTCTAATAGGCTGAGCAAAGACTAATTCTGCAGGGGAAGCATCTAAATCCTCTTTAGGTGCCGCACGCAACCCCAATAAAACCCAGGGAAGTTTATTTACCCAATTTGTGTCCATTAATGAGGCTCTGAGGGCGGCCTTTAAGGACCTGTGAAAACGCTCACATAACCCATTAGCCTGAGGGTGATAAGCGGTGGTACGGTGAATTGTTGCCCCTAAACTGTTGGACATGGCTGACCAGAGCTCTGAGACAAATTGAGGCCCCCTATCTGACGTGATGTCTGATGGGACGCCGAAACGTG
This sequence comes from Pholidichthys leucotaenia, assembly GCA_020510985.1. NCBI lineage: Eukaryota > Metazoa > Chordata > Actinopteri > Cichliformes > Pholidichthyidae > Pholidichthys > Pholidichthys leucotaenia. The sequence continues at coordinate 137,653,523 of CM035840.1, read as the reverse complement.
CCACCCAATTTATTAGAAAAACGCGAGCGACTTCCTCCGCTGTAGTTGCCGCTAGAGGGACTGCCTCTGGCCAGCGCGTGGTGCGGTCTATCATTGTTAGCAGGTGTGTGAAACCCTGGGAGGAAGGCAGCGGCCCCACGAGGTCAACATGAATGTGGTCAAACCTTCTAGCAGGGATGGAAAAAGGCTCCAGAGGGGCTTTTGTGTGTTTGTGTACTTTGGCGCGCTGACTAGGAATGCAAATTTTTGCCCATTCTTTTACGTTTTTGCGCAGGCCTGGCCACACAAACTTTTCGACAACCATTTTAACCGAGGCGCGCACACCTGGGTGCGCGAGGGAGTGAATTGCGTCGAAAATACGGCGGCGCCAAGCAGCCGGTACTAACGGGCGAGGTCGGCCGGTTGAAACATCGCATATTAGGGGGGGCACGCCGTCGCGCAACCCTTTTTCCTCCAGCCTTAACCCTCTGCAAGGGGGAACAGCTGTCTGCTTGTTCCCTCGTCTGCATTGTCGCTGGCGTAAGTCAGATTCGCCGCGGATGAGTCGTTTGAAGAACGCCTCAGGTCCATACTCTCGTCAAGGTCACCAGTGTAGAAGAGCTGGAAATAACGAGGCGGTTTTGTATCACAAAAGCAGAGTCTTTAATGAACAACTCTTCTATCTTGTCTCATCATGGTGCAGAGCTTGGCAGAAGGCAAAGAGGAAGAATTCTGCCCAGCTCGCTGGTTAAATACAGGCACACATCCAAGACATGCAAAACACAAGCTGAAATCCCCCGTTATCTAAATCCCCATTAGTCCTGTTAACTCCTCCCTCCGTCTTGGGAGGTGATGGGAAAACCTCTCCTCGCCTAAGGGGGTGAAGGTGTCAAGTCTGTTGCCATGGCGTCCTGTGATGTCATTGTTCTTCACACGGCGGTGAGATTCCTTTGTCCTTTCAGAGGTGTGAAATTCCTTTGCATATGTTGCCCCACACATTTCCACATGCTCCAACGTATGCAGGTATGGAATATATGAGTAATATAGTATACCACAACTTATATCATTTATCAATAATCCACTTTCTATTTTCTTATCAATAATATTAACAAACAGATTGTCAATAAGTGTAGCAGTGTGAACTGTGATTCTACTGGGATGTGTTATTGTGGGATATAGACTCATACTGTACATAGAATTCATGAACTCTGTAATTACATTTTGTTGATATGGATTTTGTAAATCAATATTGAAATCTCCACAAATTACTACCATTTTCTTACTAGTAATATTATTGTACAGCTCGACTAATTTATCTCTGAATGTCTCAATGCAAGTTCCCGGCGTTCTATATATACAACTTATAATTAGATTTTTTGTTTTACCTTGGTCAATCTCAACAGTAACACATTCCAAAATCCCTGGTAGTGCAAAGGACATTCCATTTACAAGTTTACACCTATACAGTTCATCAATATACAGTGCAACACCACCACCCTTTTTTTGAGATCTGTTAATATGAAGCATCTGACATCCCTCTATTGCTATCAGAGGAGCCTGCTCTTCATTAAGCCAAGTTTCAGAGACTGCGATAGCTGTAAATTTTCTGTTTAGCTGTTTTAAATAGTCCTGAATCTGTGGAAAGTTTTTGTTAAGACTTCTGCTGTTGAAGTGTATTATTGATAGTTTACCATCTAGTTGCACTTGTCTTTTGAATTGCTTTTCAGTGTAATATTCACAATGATTATGAATATTATAGAAAAAGTGGTTATCAGGATCAGTATCATTCTCCATCTCTTGTAGTTTATGTTCAGCATAATGGCATATTTTCAGAGTCTGAATTTCCTCACTCTGTGTCAAATGACTTCCTCCAACTGGGGATAATTGATGTCTACTAAAGTCAGTCATAAGTTTTTTTGTTTGTTTTGTTTAGTTTTTTTTTTAAAGTACATTGACATGGTATGTCAAAAGAACTATCCTTGCTGTGTGTGTGGATATGGATTATCATAGTCTCTTAATTTTCTTAATCAGTGTTCATCTATATTTATTTAAGTCAGTAAGATCTCTGATTATTATACTCTTTGCTTCCTCAGGTGTTCCATTTAGTTTGATCCAAACTCTACATTTTCTTGTCCATGTTGCCTGTATCTTATTTTGTCTTTTCAGCATCTGTGCTTGCCGTGCTATTTCAGCATTAGTTTTTGTTAGACGTTCATTTAGGTAAACTTCTGTTCCCCGTAGCTTTCTGGCCTGCCTCAGTATGTCATTCTTTACCCTTCTGTTCACAAAAAGCATCACAATTGATTTCTTTGTTTTATTATCCTTTCTGGGTAAAGCATGACAGGCTGAAATTGCATTTGCTTCAACCTTTATATTTCTACTATCAAGGAACTGAAGCACCTGGTTTTCCAGGGAGACTGATTCACTCAGGGGAGCCTCCTCATCTCTCATTCCTGCTGTAGCATGAGCATATGATTGATATTTAATATCTAGTCCACTTATAATTAGATCATCCATACGAGAATATTGTTCAAGATCCTCGACGCGTCGCTCCAAGTCTGCAATTTTTTTTGTCTTTTTCCTTAATTGTTCATTTTAATTCTCGGACTTCTTCCATTAGCCCTAATAGTTTAGCCTGCTGACTAGCCACTTTGGTCAGTTCTGATATGAAGTTCAGAGATTTTTTGATCTCTTCCATTTCCTCCTTCTTTGGTGGCATTTTTACTGACCTGTTGATAGTAAAACAATCGCTGCTGGTGTCGCCGGTATCCGATCCGATCCCGCTGCAATTGAGCTCCTGTCCAGCCGGGGTACCAGCAGCTCCTCCATTGAGTCCCGCCGCCCACTGCTGCTGTAGTTGAGTTCCGATCCTGCTCCTGTCCAGCTGGGGTCTCGGTAGTTCCTCCGCCGAGCCCCGCCGCTGTAACTTGGCTCCAATTCCGGCTGTTATCCGGCTGGGGCCCCGATGGTCCTCCACTGTGTTGAGATCCACAGGTGTTCAGTGGGTTTTAAACTCCATAGCTGTTGGAGGAAATTAATTCTCAGTAATTCAGCCACATTGGAAACACACACTATTTACATACCTCTTCTGCTTTATCTGCATTTAAAGTACTTTAATAAGCTCATGCTTCTCTTGGACAGCGACACTAGAGAGACACTCTGCCTGGCGACTGAGGGTCACATGAGCAGCTTGCTTCTGAACTCTGATGCGCAGATGACTGTCATGCACATTGTTTGTGTGCGTGCTTGTGGAGCGTCATTCCTTAATTTGTTTTTCTTAAAATTATGTTTCCTTAGCGTGGCGGCATCGTTTCAGGGGTGGCGGCTCACCATGCGGAAATGTTACCAGCAGAAACCCTGCTGCCTCCATCAGCTGTTTTTTTTTTAAGCGATCTAAGGAAAATTATTCACAAGTCTATGCTGATGCAATTCCATGTGGAAGCCGTGAAATAACGCAATAGCAGTGATCCCACTTGTGGCTGTTTTCAAACTAGGAAACAATGCTGTCTTTATGGTGTCGCTTTATCTCTGTCTGGCCACAGCTGACAATGGTTGCTGTCACTACATAAATCAGTTTTTGAGTCTCACTTGGCAAGGTAGGGAGCTAGATAAGAAGAGGACATGGAAGGAGAGGAGTTGGAAGGGATGTTGGAGGTCATGAAGACAGATAGAAACTCTGATAGTGGAGGAAACATCAGCAGAGAAAAGCAAAAGGGGGAGATCTAGCAATTAAATTCCCAGCACATTGTGTGCTTTTGAGAACAGTTCATCCCTCCAGCCACATCAGCTTCATCTGAATAATTTACCATAAATAGAGGTTTCTTACCAACTTATTCATCAAAGGGGTTTTCATTCTGCTTTACTGTGAATGCGGTGTTCCTCTAGATTACAACTCCTCCATTTGGTCTTTGTGAGGATTAGGTGGAGGACACTGGAGTATGGTTGAGACAGTCAGGATGGGTGCTGCACAGATAAATGCTCACAGAAATCAGCAGAGGGACAGATGAAAACAATATGTTTCCCTGCCCATGTATTTCTGGGATATACCTGTCTGAATATGGGAACAGAGACATTTAACTGGGCTAAGAAGCTTACGTTTCTAAAGCATGTTAAGTGGCTAAGTCAACATTTAGACATTTTTGTGTCCTTTTCAGACAAACTGTTCTGACTCAGATAATAGCTGTTGATTAACATCCAGGAGCTGAACAAAGGGCATTTATCAGATTCATTCACAGAAATGCAGATCGTAACTTGCGCATATGCTTGTCTCTATGTGAGTATACACACAAACACACACGGGACAGGGGCTCCTTGATGCATCGGTAACCCTTCATTAAGACTGGAAAACACAAGCAAAATGAGGAGACAGGCCGTGCTTTGTTGAGTTGCCGAGAGAGCTAAGTAGTGCTGTTGAGCATGTGTGCACAGTGGATCAGCCTTTGGCGTTGATGAGGTTTATTATAAAGGCATAATGTCATAACCATATCATCAACACAATAGCTCCTTAAGATTAAAGGAGATTTGGTGTGCCAGGATCTTTGAAGTCCCAGATGAAACATTAAAACATTATCCCAATGCAATTGAGACAGCAACACGCTGATTCATGAGCTACCAAAAAGAAGAAGGGAAAAAAAACAGACACTCAAGGAAGGAATGATGAATGGGAAGGTTCATGCTTTTGGATGCTCACAGAAGCACATAAGGCACATTCCCATTCATATTACTCCATACATCTGTGATGAGCCTATTAAATGTTATGACACAATAGTGTGAGGTACACAAAGCTGTAGCGATATCATAATCTGCTGCACAGAGCTACACAGAAACAAACAGTTCCTTTGTGTTTGTGCAAACAGCAGCTACATAGAAAGTGCTTTTGACAGACCTTATTACCATACAGCCCATCTCTAATCCTGCCCTTCCTCTCTCCACCTATGTCTGCATATCCTTTAACGAGACTACAGACAGAGGAATCTGCAGCAGAAGAGAGGGCGATCAGAGGGCGAGTAATTGAAAACACACAAAGAGCACTGACTCAGAGAGCCCAGCTACCAAGTGAAGGTGCAGTCTCTCTTTCTCTCTCACTCTGTGTGTGTGTGTGTGCGCGCGCGCGCGTGTGTCTGTCTGTGCAATGCATTGAAAGCCCTGATGAACAAAGGTTGGAATTGCGAAAGAGACACACTCACTCTGCATGACATCTGACTAAATACTTTCATTGTTTCTCCTGCCGAAAACAAGTATCAAGTATCGCAGCCCAGGAGTGCAAAAAAGACAGCATTCTGAGACCTGCCTCGTTAGTTCACTGCAACATGTGCTCACCACGAAAGAATTTTTACCTTAACAAGTCAATTCACAAAATCTCTTCCCAGTGACGTTTGCTACTGCCGAGACCATTCAGCTTCTGAAAAAACAAAACAAAAACAACTTTCAGTATTTTTCAAAATGATTGGAACCTCACGTTCAATTAGTCTTATTTTCAGACCTGATTTTGCAAAAGCAATTTTTTGTGAAGATCAACTCATCTCATTGTACATCTGTGTGCACATACTGTATAATCTTCTGTTTGTGTGCGTATGTTTTTAACATCAATTCAGCAGTGGCAAGAAGAGAAAACAGTGTTTGAACATTGTCTATTCATCCAAAGTGTAAAATAACCCCGTGTTCTGGTATTTAGAGGCATCCCCAGGGTTCATGGAAAGATTTAGTACTCTGCGAAAATGCAATTGATACCAGTGAAGAACTTGAGTTTCCTTAACCAAGGTCTGAAATATGCTCGCGGCATCAAAGCCACAGGGATGAAAAGCTATGAGATAACGGGGCTAATTTACATTTTAAAAAATCTGTGGCTATAAGCTCAAATTCTGTACCTTTCATATCAAACTGCAAAGGCCTCCAGTGCTTTGGTGCAATTCAGCGTTTGGATTGTTTGATTGTTTGGGGCTGTCTGGGATTTCAGTCATATGGCAGTGTTCCCCGGGACGCAGGCCAAACTCATAGCATATGTTGGAAGGGTATGACAGGAGTTCACCGAGTATGTGTTTCTGAGGTGTACGGTCGCACACACACAAGCACACATACAGAGAGAGACTCCCACACATTGAGAAATGGTCTTTGTTTCAACGATATGTTTTTGGCAAGCATTCACACACATTCATGAATAATGAATGCATGCGTGTGTTAACCTCTACACAATGACATGAACTCACACACACAGTTTCACATTGTGAGCTCTACACGTATCTGTTCACACACAACAAATAAACACAGACACCGAGGGGCAATTTGTCTTGATTTTACAATCTCGAAACGAAAAGGTCAAATACTCGCGACTGGTCGATCAAGATGCTGATATTGTCGATCTGCATCATTTGTGGGTCTGTGTGTGGGTTTCCATCCCACGTTGCACTGGTCTTCTGCCAAAGACACAACCATGTAAGGTAATTCACCCATCCTGAAAATGTGCCTTTGTGAACATTAATATCTCAAACATCTGTGCATGTGTCTGATTGTGACTTGGCAATCCCTCTAAAGTTTTTCTCCAGGCCCTGTGACACGATCAAAACATATTTGTGTCAACCTTATCTTAAGAGTGGCTTTTATCCGCCATGCTGACTGCTGCTCTGGTATTTTTCTGTTTCTCATTCTTTCATCTCCTCCTCCCTCCATCCTCTTTTCCCTCCATCCATAGTCTCAAGGATTTCCTCTATTATTTGCATGTTTTTCTCCCCTTTTCCTTGCTTTCCCTCTTATTCTCTCCCCCTTTCTTCTTGTTGTGGTCTGTTTTGATTCAGTAGGTGCCAGTTTGGGTGGTGGAGCTCCCCAGACCCTGAAGGGGTATTGGAGCCCCAGGAACAGTTGTCTCTGCCTCTCCATGCGTCGGCATTGTGAGCATGGGCTAATCGTTAGAGCAAGGCCTCAAAGAGAGAGGACAAAAGGTCATGGTGGGTCACTTTGGCGTCCTAACATGAAAGGAGCTCTGAGTTTCAATGAGGATTAAGCAAAAATTCCATTGACTACAACACTATGGGAGCTCCCAGCATCTTCTACATGTGAATTCCCCACACATATGAAAGTGTCTTTGCTCCTCTCCTCTTCACTCTCCTCGTCTCCTCTCCTCTTTGCCCAGCACACATACAATCACAAACACACAATGGACACATCATTCAGTGAGGAAGTTAAATGAGTTCAGTGTCGGCATCACTAATGGTCAAATCCTGCCCCTTGACCCCTTGGGTGAATTTTGTCAAATCTGCGTGATTTTGTCAAATCTTGCATGTACACATGCATGTGTGCATGCAAGTGATTTTATGTATTTGTTTGTGAACGCGTGTGAGGAAATCTAAAGTGTCTTTGTGGCCAAAAGGTCCTGGCAGTAGTGCACTTTTAGAGGTTAATGAGTCAGGTAATGAACTGAACATACACAAGATCCAATGTGGAGCAACTCCTCAGTAGGTCTTGAAGTCTGGACACGTGGATGCCTTGTCGTGGAGTATGACAAACTCAGATCAAAATTCAGGCCTTTTTTTGAATGAAGGGAATGAAATGAATGAATAAAAGAATGACAGGATGAAAGGACTAGCGAACCATGGATGTACCCTCTGTGTATTAATTTACAGACCAAGGGGGCCCACATTTGGTGCCTTTGTGACCTTAAGGGTGTAGCATACAATGTAGACTCCATTCCAACCATTGCTGTTCTTCAAAGTGTACAGAGGCCAACAGCAAGGTGCTGCTTGACTAGCGTGGCACCTTCTTCATGTCATAGGTAGTGCTTAATAGCTACATTCCTGCTTGGCAGTAAAGCTTTATGTGCCCATGCATCCAAGGGGTCATTATGACAGAGGCAAGTTCCTTATTAACTTCCATGTTATAATGACCCAACATCGACTTCAAACACGTTCTTTCGATTTGGTGGGTCGATCATGCAGAACCGAGTTTTATTCAAGTCCATTCCAAGAGCTCAGTTGTTTGTGACATTGGTTTTTATAACCTGGAGTATATGAATAAGTACTGACTAATGTAATCCCAAATAATGAAAGACAAAGTGGGCATACAGTCATCTTTTAATTTCCTATGATGCTGATTATTAAGAACACTCAGATCAGGGTGGTGTCTTTTTTTATGAATACCATATATGAATGCTTGAACTTGTGTTACATTCTACATGAGTGTTATTCCAGCTTGGAAAATGATGTTATTCTGTACAAATTGGAGTAATAAACCCATCTTTATCTGATTATGAGTGATTCACAACCCTAATTACATCTTTGTGTAATTTCTAACCTTTAGATGCATTATGTAAGAGAAAGGAGGAACCCCAAAGGAGCACTCAACCATTCACAAGTGTGACAGTCAAAAAAATGAAGTCTAAAAATGTGTTAACAGTAATATATTTGTTTTTTGCAGGGGGTGGGGGGGTTGTGTTTTTTTTTCTCTAAATCTCCTTGCAAGCCAAAATAAAGTCTGGAAATTCTTTGCTAAGCATGTTAAACAAAAAACCCCAGAGAATCCTGCACATGTGTGTCACTGATTAATACAACAGGCTTTCCCCCAAAAAATGTGTGGTAGAGGAAAAAGCAAAACACCAGCTATCAAAAAGAAAACACACATTTCCCATCATCATCCCCTGTCACAGCAGGTGGTAAAAATTCTGGGAATTGGAGTGAGGATTGTAGTTCTCATTTAGGCTCACAGAATCAGTGTGACAGATACGTATACAGTGGTGTGAAAAAGTGTTTGCCCCCTTCCTGATTTCTCATTTTTTTGTATGTTTGTCACACTTAAATGTTTCAGATCATCAAACAAATTTAAACATTAGACAAAGATAACAGGTAAACACAAAATGCAGTTTATAAATGAAGGTGTTTATTATTCAGGGTAAAAAAAAATCCAAACCTACATGGCCCTGTGTGAAAACGTGATCCCCTCACCGTTAAAACATACTGTAAAAAATTAACTGTGGTTTATCACATCTTTGGAAAGCTGAGTTCAATTTCTGTCATAATTCCCTCGTTAAGGTAGAAATAAGGCTCCAAACGCCAGCCGTGAGTTTGCAGATTTTAATAGAGAATAAGGCACAGGTGCACAAACAAGATTAGACAAAAAACTGGCAAAGGAGAGAAACAGGTGAAGCCAAAGTAGCGGCGGCTAAGGCGAGGGGAGGTGCCAGCTTCACCTGGGAACACTAGTAGTGGAGCGCATGCTAGGAGAATTATAAAGAACAATATAAAGACACTTACATGTGTAGTCGAGGGTCCAAAGTTGATAGTAGGGTGCTGCGTCCAACAATGGTGCACAGCCCCTTAAATAAGGCTAAGACCAAACTAAAATGAGTGACAGTAGGTGTGGTAAACTTGAGAAGGCAGGAGAAAACAAAGAAACAATCTTGACCAGCTGGGAATGATGAGGGAGAAAGGAGCAATCAGGGCTGGCAGCTGACAGGGCCACGCCCACACAGAGCAAAACCTCAGGAATCCACTGACAGCTGTCAACCCCGAGAAAGAGAAAACACAACAGAATACACATAGCGATATGACAACGAATGGAGACAGGCAAACTCAAAAATACAATAAACAGACTATAATGAAGGTAGACCAGAAAATAAATCATACTGAGAAACAATACATGAAAAGAGATAACTCAAAAATGGTAACACAGTACAAATATGAACAAAGGCAGACAACCTGAGCCCGGAGGAATCCCTCTGTGCTCAAAACGTGACAGAACCCCCCCCCCCCCCCCCAAAGGGCGGACACCAGACACCCTGGGGTAATAACAAAAGAAAAGAACCCACCACCACACACACACAGAGAAATCCCATCCCAGCAAGAAAACAACCCCACCCCGGGGTGGAGGAGGGGGACCCAGGCACGGAGGACTGAACCAAACCAAAACAGACAAGAAAGGCTCTCGGGAAGCATCCGAGCAAGGCCCAGGCTGAGGAATAACATCAAAAACTAGAAAAGCACTCGGAGAGCGCAGACCTCCGCCAAGCGCCACAGTTCCCCCCATACAGTGTTTGTGTGTACGTTTTCAGATTCCTTGACCATGAAAACATATGACTAGCAATTGGATTCACAATGATTATTTGTTTCTTTGACAGTGACAGTGCAATAAACATAGACAATTAATCAATGACGATCAGTCTGATAGTGATAGGATTAGTGGTTCAGTAGTAAAAGCATTGCCTCCTTGGCGGAGGTAATAAACTGAAGTGTTGCTGTTGTGTCCATCTCCTCCACTGACGGATGCTGATTGGGTAGACAGGTTGCCGTGGGTTTTATATTATATTATTGGGGTTGCGCTCCGCGGCAAAACAGAATTTAGAAGCTTCCCCGGCAGAGAGCTCGTTTTTGCGCAGTGCGTATGGCTGGCCGGTGAATTTCTGCCAAATGCACAGCGCCTATGGCTGGCCGGGGAATTTCTGGCAAATAATCCGGCGGCGGACAGCTGCCCGTGTCAGGTTTTGCAGCGTCGCGCAAACACAGGCACGCTGGCGGGCCCAGGCCACCAGTGTTTTCCACGTGCTTTTGTGCCTAAAACGTTGAATAACGCAGAGTTTGTGTTGGTCAGACACGACGACCAGCGCCCTCCATTGCGCCTGCGCACATGTTGAAAATGGCCGTATGTCACAGTGTTAAAAAATGCTTTCAAAAATTCCTGTATCCAGACGGTGATGCGGATCATCCCGAAAATTTAATCAGTTCTTCCTTGTACCATTTCCAACAACGCCTGAAAGTTTCATGGAAATCCGTCCAAAAGTTTTTGAGTTATCTTGCTAACCAACAGACAAACAGACAAACAGACAGACAAACAAACCCCGGCAAAAACATAACCTCCTCCTGGCCTTTTCGGCCTGGTGGAGGTAACAAAATCCCGCTTAGGACCCATGCCAGAAAAAAACCCTCAACTCCCCTAAGCCCCCTGGACCGAGGGGTTGAACAGTTCAGGTGGGCGACCAGAGTCCCAGGCCCGCCAGATGGTAAAATGGAACGGGTCGGGTGGCCTCCCAGAGAACGTGGGCCACCCAACTCTGTGGGGCTGCCTGTCGGGTGGTCTGCCTGAGTTTTTTAACCACCTGAGGAACCTTTCTGTGTGGAGTTTGCATGTTCTCCCTGTGCTGCGTGAGTTTACTCCGGGGGGTCCAGTTTCCTCCCACAAACCAAAGACATGCATGTTAGGTTGATTGGTTGTTCTAAATTGTCCCTAGATATGTGTCTCCTATAGGCCCTTAGAATAGAGGGTTAGTACTAGTGAAGCGCTTTGAGTGGTCTTTGTGACTAGAAAAAGCGCTATATAAGTATAGGTCCTTATCCCTTATCCCTGAGCAGGAGAGGTGGTCCAGGAGGGGGCTGTCCAACGGGAAAGGCAAGCAGTGGGTACGATGGAGGAGTCGGAGGAACCAAGACAATGTCCGATGAAGGAGGGACCAAGATGGCATCTGGCAAGGGAGTGAGGACCATGACACCCGCTGACTGTCCAGCGGCACCCTCAGAGGTCCCGGACTGGGACGTAGTAGCACCCTCCGAGGTCCCAGACTGGGACGTCGTTGCACCCGCTTTGGCCCCGGACTGGAACAAGGTTGCACCCGCGGTGGCCCCAGACTGGAACAAGGTTGCACCCACGATGGCCCCGAACTGGGGCAAGGTTGCACCTGTGGTGGCCTCGGACTGGGGCAAGGTTGCATCCGCGGTGGCCCCGGACTGGGGCAAGGTTGCATCCGCGGTGGTTCTGGGCAGGAGCGCAACTGTACCCTCGGTGGCTCCAGGCAGGAGTGGAGCTGCATCCACGGTGGTTCTGGGCAAGAGCGGAGCTGCACCCTCGGTGGGCCCGGACTGGGACACAGCTGCACCCTCGGTGGACCCGGACTGGGCCACGGCTGCACCCTTGGTGGACCCGGACTGGTCCACAGTTGCACCCTTGGTGGACCCGGACTGGGCCACGGCTGCACCCTTGGTGGACCCAGGCTGGAACGGCGCACCCATGATGACCTCTGCAGGAAAGGAAGCAGCACCCTCGAGGACCTCAGCGGGAGTGGGAGCAACACCCACAGAGGTCCCAGGCTGGGACGGAGCACCCGCAACGACCTCAGCGGGAGTAACTGGACCCACGATGATCTCGGGCGGTGAACCCGGACCCACAGAGACATCTGGCAGATCTAACAGTACCTCGGTGACCCTGGGGGAGAGCTCGGACAAAACAAGTAGAGAAACAGGATCAGGGGCACCAGCAGCGGTGGAGCCCGGCGAGATGAGCTCAGGCGCATCTGAAGACTGCACCTGACTCTCCTCACCAAGATCCAGGAAAGATTTCTCCAAAAAAGACAGAGACAAAGGAGTGCACTTGCCTGAACCCAAGCTCCACCGCCATCCAGGACTCCGTCGATCCAGATGGCAATGCCTCAGGGTCGGCCCTCTGGAGGTCCAGCTCCAACTCTGCTGTGGCGGCCCCGGCAGCAGGCATGGTGGTAAGTGCAGTCCTGGGACCCTTCAGTGATGTGGCCCATGCATTAGGCTCACCCTGCACGGCGACAGGAGGTTGGCTTCCTGCAGGCGCTGGATCCTGTGTAGCTGAGGTCCAGGGACGCTCTATCATCAGCACAGATGTCAGCTCGATGCCAGCACTTCCTCTCCATCCGGGACCGGCGGGCACTCAAGGAAGACTGGAGGAGACATGAGGGTAGCAGGTGTGAGATAATTGTTTGCAGCAGGTGGTGAAAACTCAGTGGACTGCAGGGACTGGTTTTCCTCACCAGGAACCAGGCAAGAATATTCATTTTTTAGAAATGGAGAACAAGAGTTCACTTGCCTGTATTCCCGGGTCACAATGGTTCTTGCTGCAGCAGGCCCAGGATCATCCCTTTCAGTGGTTATGGTAATTGTGGTAATTGTGTCAGAGGAACATGGAGGCGCCGCACCCACAGTTATGATCACAGGTGGAAACTCGGGCTTCGACGGTGCTGGATCCCGCAATGCCAAAACCAGGGAGTGCTCATTCGTCGACACTGGCTTTGGGACACTGCTGGTACTCCTCTCCCTCGATGGGCTTGGAGGTGGTGCCGAACGAAGGGTATCAGAATCCATTGACCCTGCTGTCGTCTGGCAGTTCCCTCTCAGGACCAGCAGACATTTTGGAGAGACAGGAGAAGAAGGTGAAATAGTGGCTACAGCAGCTGATGGTGAGGACCCAGTGGACTGTAATGCCTGAGTCTCACCACAAGGAATTAGGCAAGTGGTTTCAGCTGAGAGTGAGAGAGAGTGTGAGAACTTGCCTGAATTCCTGGGGGGTGATGGAGTCAGCTGCTGTTCTGGGCTCAGGCTCCATCTCTCCGGGAGCCTCGAGGGCCGTCTGGTGGGAGGATGATGGTATGGACTTGAGGCAGGAGTGGCGAGTACGCCGCTCCCGGGAACGTTTCTTCTTCAGTCTGGGTTGAACTGAGGGAGAATCTTTCACCAACTCCCCGAGTCATCGTCTAGACTCAACCACCATAGTGAGGAGGGGAGTTAGACCCAGGTAGCTCCAGAGATTGGGGCACGTCTCAACAAACCCGACTGCGATGTCCACAAATCCCAACACGGTCTCGGGAGTGTGGGTGGATTGAGCCTTAGACGCAAAATCCACAACCAGTTCCGCCACCGCACACTCTTCCTCACTTAATCCCAAGACCCTATAGTCCATGGTGGCAATTTCACCCTAATCACTGGACGAAAAAGAAAAACAGAAAGAAAAAACAAAGGGCAAACTCACAGCTGCTGGAGCCCAGACTGGCAGCATCCTTCTGTCATAATTCCCTCGTTCAGGTAAAAATAAGGCTCCAAATGCCAGCCATGAGTTTGGAGATTTTAATAGAGAATAATACAACAACAGACCTTGCACCACTGGAAGACAGAAGAAACGTCAAGGTACTGACCCAGGCCGCAAAATTCAAAAGACTGGAAAACCATCCCATGAAGGACAGACTGAACAAGCCAACAAAAGGGAGACTTAAGAGATCGAGCTTCATCCACCAGAGCAGGACACTTGAAAGGAGAGACCCAGAACTGATGGACCACATACCCACACCAATACCACCCATAGCATCTGTTCCCTCCTGGAACCGACAGAACTTCCCAGCCATACGCACAGACATATTGGGCATTGGGAAGAAAGGAACACAGTCAGACCAAGAGAGGAAGTCGCTGGCCCTGGAGTTCATTCAGTCTGCCTACCCTAAAGAGCAGTGGACTCACATCTACACAGATGGCTCTGCCATGGAAGCAACCAGGAATGGCGGAGGTGGCGTGTACATCAGGTACGCTGATGAGGAGACCCATATTCCCATTGCGACTGGAAAGTACGCCACCAATTTCAGGGCTGAGGCAGAGGCCCTGAGAACAGCAGCGGCCCACGTCAGGGAACATCAAGACAAGGCACACAAGCGGGTCGTCATCTTCACTGATGCCCTCTCTGTCTTGGATGCACTTCAGGACCCCCGACGCAAAGAACTGAATGAACTCGCCCTCACTCTGTCTCAACTAGCAACACAGCTGAATGTATCACTCCAATGGATTCCTGCCCACTGTGGAATCTATGGAAATGAGACGGCTGACAGACTTGCTAAGGAGGGTGGGCAGCAAGACCAGGAAGACAGGCAGGTCTCTTACAGTGAGGAGAAAACCATTATTAAGGCCCTGTCTCACAAGAAGTGGCAGCAGCAACACCCAAACTTCTGCAAGGATGACAACTACTATAGTCTGAGCAGGGCTGACCAAGTCGTTCTGTTCAGACTCCGAACTGGACATAACAGAATGCATGCTCACATGCACCAGAAACTTAAAGTTGGACAATCGGACAGATGCCCATGTGGTACTGCCCAAATGACCAGCGAACACCTCCTCCAAGACTGCCCAGACCACGCTGCACTCAGACGAGCTACGTGGCCTGACCCCACATCGCTGAACCAAAAGCTGCACGGGGATCTCGGGGACCTCCGCAGGACGGCAGCATTCATCAGGGCAGCTGGTGTGACCATCTTGTGATCGACGAAGAAGAAGAAGAATAGAGAATAAGGCACAGGTGCACAAACAAGATTAGACAAAAAACTGGCAAAAAGAGAGAAACAGGTGAAGCCAAAATAGCAGTGGCTAAGGCGAGGGGAGATGCCGGCTTGACCTGGGAACACTAGTCGTGGAGTGCACGCTAGGAGGATTACAATGGATAATATAACCAAAAACTGGCAAAGGAGAGAAACAGGTGAAGCCAAAATAGCAGCGGCTAAGGCGAGGGGAGGTGCTGGCTTCACCTGGGAACAATAGTCGTGGAGCGCATGCTAGGAGAATTACAAAGAACAATATAAAGACACGTGTAGTCGAGGGTTGAAAGTTGATAGTAGGGTGCTGCGTCCAACAATGGTGCACAGCCCCTTAAATAAGGCTAAGACCAAACTAAAATGAGTGACAACAGGTGCGGTAAACTTGAGCGGGCAGGAGAAAACAAAGAAACAATCTAGACCAGCTGGGAATGATGAGGGAGAAAGGAGCAATCGGGGCTGGCGCTGACAGGACCATGCCCTCGCAGAGCGAAACCCCAGGAATCCACTAACAGCTGTCAACTCCAAGAAGGAGAAAACAAAACAGAATACACATAGCGATATGACAATGAATGGAGATAGACAAACTCAAAAATACAATAAATAGGCTATAATGAAGGTAGACCAGAAAATAAATCATATTGAGAAACAATACATGAAAAGAGATAACTCAAAAAATGGTAACAGTACAAATATGAATGAACAAAGGCATACAACCTGAGCCTGGAGGAATCCCTCCGCGCTCGGAACGTGACAATTTCTCTAGCCACACCCAGGCCAGATTACTGCCACACCTGTTCTCCATCAAGAAATCACTTAAAGAGGACCTGCCTGACAAAGTGAAGGTGACCAAAAGATCCTCAAAAGCTACACATCATGCTGCGATCCAAAGAAATTCAGGAACAAATGAGAAACAAAGTAATTGAAATCTATCAGTCTGGAAAAGGTTATAAAGCCATTTCTAAATCTTTGGGACTCCAGTGAACCACAGTGAGAGCCATTATCCACAAATGGCGAAAACATGGAACAGTGGTGAACCTTCCCAGGAGTGGCCGGCCAACCAAAATTAACCCAAGAGTGCAGCAACGACTCATCCAAGAGGTCACAAAAGACCCCACAACAACATTCAAAGAACTGCAGGCCTCACTTGCCTCAGTTAAGTTCAGTGTCCATGACTCCACCATAAGAAAGAGACTGGGCAAAAATGGCCTGCATGGCAGAGTTCCAAGACAAAAACCACTGCTGAGCAAAAAGAACATAAAGGCTTATCTCAATTTTGCCAAAAAAAAACCCATCTTGATGATCCCCAAGACTTTTGGGAAAATACTCTTTGTACTGATGAGACAAAAGTTGAACTTTTTGGAAGGTGTGTGTCCCATTACATCTGGCGTAAAAGTAACACAGCGTTTCAGAAAAGGAACATCACACCAACAGTAAAATATGGTGGTGGTAGTGTGATGGTCTGGAGCTGGTTTGCTGCTTCAGGACCTGGAAGACATGTTGTGGTAAATTTTTTTTTCGTCGGCCTCCGTCGATCTATGATGACCATGGAAGAGAATCCTAAACATCTACTTTGCTGGAACAGCACCGCCTGTGGCTGAACAGGCCGATGCGCGAATGACAGTCCCTGTCACACAGGTCACACTTGTGGGTGGTCTCCGTGCTGCTGGGTCTGTGGCGGTTCTTCCTGCGGGTCCTTTTTTCATCTGCTGCAGCAGTCAGTCTCTCTTCACCCGCCTTGAGCTGTCTGGTCAGGGTGCCTCTCCATTTGGAGCGGTCCGTTGCAAGGTCCGCCCAGCGCTCTGTGTTGATATCCAGGGCCTTCATGTCTCTCTTGCAGACGTCTCTAAAGCGCAGCTGTGGGCGGCCAACGTCTCTCCTGCCAGTTGCCAGTTCTCCATAGAGGACGTCTTTGGGGATTCTGCCATCCTCCATACGGTGAACGTGGCCTAGCCAGCGGAGCCTGCGCTGCCTGAGTAGAGTGAACATGGAGGGAAGGCCGGCGCGGGACAGAACTTCTGTGTTGGGCACTTTGTCCTGCCAGGATATGTCCAGGATGTGGCGAATGCAGCGCAAGTGGAAGGAGTTCAGTCTCTTTTCCTGCCGGGCGTATGTTGTCCACGTCTCACTCCCATAGAGCAGTGTGCTGATGACGCAGGCGTTGTACACTGCCATCTTCGTCTTGACAGAGAGTTTGGGATTCTCCCACACTCGTGTGGTGAGGCGAGCGAGTGTGAAGGCTGATTTTCCAATCCTCTTGTTGATCTCTGTATCAAGGGAGAGGTTGTTGCTGATCGTGGACCCCAGGTACGTGAACTGATTCACGACCTCCAGCTTGTAGTCATCAATGGTGATGGTTGGTGGTGCTTCCGTGCCTTGCGCCAAGACGTTAGTCTTCTTCAGGCTGATGGTAAGCCCGAAGTCCTTGCATGCCTGGGAGAAGCGGTCCATCAGGGTCTGAAGCTCCTGCTGTGTGTGGGTTGCGACTGCAGCGTCGTCTGCGAACAGCATGTCTCTGATTAGAGCCTCGCGTACTTTGGTTCTGGCTTTCAGGCGGGCAAGGTTGAAAAGCCTGCCGTCAGATCTTGTGTGCAGGTAGATTCCCTCTGTTGCTGTGCTGAAGGCATGCCTCAGGAGCATAGCAAAGAAAATCCCAAAGAGGGTTGGCGCAAGTACACAGCCCTGTTTCACTCCACTGCGTATGTTGAATGGCTCTGAGACGTTGCCATCATGCTGCACTATCCCCTGCATGTTGGTGTGAAACGATTCGATGAGGCTTTGCAACTTTGGTGGGCATCCTATCTTTGGCAGGATCTTGAAAAGGCCCTCTCTGCTGACCAGATCGAACGCTTTGGTGAGGTCGATGAAGGCGACGTACAGAGGCATGTTCTGTTCTCTGCATTTCTCCTGGAGTTGGCGGATGGAGAATATCATGTCTACCGTCGATCGCTCAGCACGGAAGCCACACTGAGACTCGGGGTAGACACGTTCGGCAAGCTTCTGTAGACAAACGAGAACAACTCGTGCGTAGACTTTGCCAACAACGCTGAGGAGGGAAATGCCCCTGTAGTTGTTGCAGTCGCTTCTCTCCCCTTTGTTTTTGTAGAGGGTGATGATCTTGGCGTCCCTCATGTCCTGTGGTACGGCACCTTCCTTCCAGCACTGGCAGAGGACGTCATGCAATGGCAGCAGTAGGGCGGTCTTGCAGTGCTTGATCAGGTCAGGGGGTATGCCGTCGTTGCCGGGTGCCTTGCCAGCGGCCAAGCTATCAATGGCCTTACTGAGTTCGTCGATGGTTGGCTCGGCGTCAAGTTCGTCCATGGATGGCAGGCAGTCGATGGCATCAAGGGCTGATGGTGTCACAGTGTTCTGTCTAGAGTAGAGGTCGGAGTAGTGTTCCACCCTTCTCTCCATCTGCTTGTTCTTCTCTGTGATCATCTCCCCAGTGGAAGATTTGAGGGGGGCCGTCTTGCTCTGAGCCGGACCAAGTGCTTTCTTGATGCCATCGTACATACCACGGATGTTCCCTGTTATGGCAGCGGTTTGAATGTCTTGGCTGAGCTGAGTCCAGTACTCGTTGGCACAGCGCCGAGCAGTCTGCTGAACTTTGCTTCTCGCAGCCCTGAGAATCTGGAGATTCTTCTCGTTTGGGTACTTCTTGTACTCAGCAAGTGCTGAGCGCTTGGCTTCAATGACGGGGGTCATCTCGGTCAACTTGGCATCAAACCAGTCCTGTGACTTCGAGGTCTTCCTCCCAAAGGTAGCCAAGGCTGTGCGGTAGATGGTGTTTCGCAGCTCTTCCCACTTCTGCTTTGCAGATTCTCCTCCTTGTGGTACACCAAGTTCCTTCTCAAAGGTGGAGGCAAACTGCTCAACAAGTTCTGGTTGGGCCATCTTGCTGGTGTCAATCCGTGCCTTTCCAGGTTGTCTAGCACGATGGAATTTCTTCAGCTGCAGCTTGACCTTGCAACACACCAATGAATGGTCTGTGTCGCAATCTGCACTCTGGAACGAACGGGTGATTAGCACGTTCTTCAGTGAGGTGCGCCTGGTCAGGATCAAGTCTAGCTGGTGCCAGTGCTTTGAGCGCGGATGTTGCCAGGAAACCTTGTGTTGGGGCTTGGTCTTGAAGAACGAGTTTGTGATGCACAGATCGTGATATGTGCAGAACTCGAGCAGCCGCTGTCCGTTGTCGTTCATTCTGCCCACGCCAAAAGGTCCAAGACAGGAGGGCCAGGAGTCGTGGTCAGCACCCACTCTGGCATTGAAGTCTCCAAGGAGAATGAGTTGTTCAGAGTTGGGGATGATCCTGACAGTTGTTGTGAGATTCTCGTAGAACTCGTCTTTTGCCTCTGGTGTGGCTGTCTGTGTTGGGGCATACACACTGACGAGGGTGACTGGGCCTTGAGTGGTGTTCAGGCGGAGGGTGAGGAGTCGTGCAGAGCCATTGCTGCCCAGTTCCACCATCTTCAGCAAAGTGTTCTTCACTGCGAAGCCCACTCCGTGTTCCCTGTGTTCGTCACTGCCCTTTCCCTGCCAGTAGAACGTGTAGTCCTTCTCTCTCAGTGTGCCTGCATCAGCTAACCGTGTTTCCTGGAGAGTGTCGATATCCACTCCCAGTCTCTTCAGCTCATTATTGATGATGGCAGTCTTCCTGGTGCCGTTGATGTCCTTGAGGTTAGCAGTGAGTCCTGTCATCATAGTGCGGACGTTCCAAGTTCCCAGTTTTAGAGTTGGTCTCTTTTGTTTTATTGTCTTGCCTGGTGCGAAGGTTCTCAGCCTGCTGTTTGGATTTCTCCTTATCCCCATGCACCCAATGAGGAAAGCAAGCTGTGGCGGGACAACACCTTATTGGCTGGGGGCTGCCCAGCTTGAGGCGGGCGGTAGCTGTCCAGTGAGATCTGATGATCCCTCCCACCATCGGGAACAACCCCTGGCGCCACGCTCTACGCCAATTGAGCAGTGGCTTATAACCGGTAACTGTCATTCCCCGTGTTTTGTCTACGCCAAAGGCGAAGCTGGAGTGTCCTCTCCAGTGATCCGGTGTTCTACCTTCCAGCGTTGGGCATTGGTAGGATTCAAGCCTGGGCAGGAAGATATGGAGGACAAGATGTTGCCCATGCAGAATGTCCCCCCTCTCCACGTCACTGATGAATCCAAAGGAACAGCAGGGCTGCTACAGTTTGGCACCAGCGCCATCGCAGGAGCTGCCAGAACGATGTTGAGCACAACATAGAACTGCCTTAGGGGCTCCGACTCCGGATTTTTCCTCAGGGTTGACTCCCGAAGCCTTTCCCGTGACCGGGTATGCCGCAAGGCAGCAGAGGTTTGAAATCAGGGTTTACCTTCCCCTAGATGGGCTACCTTCCCAGGTTGACGAGCCACCATCTACCCGAAGCATCTGGTTTTAAGGCGCCAGAGATCCGCCCTCGCCCCTTCTCCTATTAGTAAAAGCAGTTCCGCCGGGCTTAGAGACTAAACCACACGGGCAGGCTAGGAGTTGGACTTAGTTGCCAGAGGCTTTTCGAGACGCACGCCATAAGGAGCAACCAGGGGAAATATGTAATCTATGTATAATCTTTAACTGGGGTGCTTTAACATGATTACAAACAGAAATTAATTTAGCCTGGCTTCAAAATATTTTCCCACTCTTCGTCCTCAATTGTAACACACAGCTCTTTCTCCCATGTGCCCTTCAACCCCTGCAGAGAAACAGGGGGTGCAAAACACAAAGCTTTATAAAACTGACTGACACTTTACAGGAAGTTTGGAAAAACAACTTCTCAACAGAAGAGTTTTCTGAGTCTTTAATGTTGTACTATGCAAAATAAAATGCCTCAGCTTTAAAAAACAAAAAAAAGTCTGGTCTAGAAAGATTATATTTCTCAGCCAGTTGTTCAAAGGACATTATTACATTTTTACAAAATACAGCTTTCAGACAGTTTATACCCTTATGATCCTAATGTTAAAACAACACATCTGTCAATCCAGGTTCAAAATCTGGGTTGTTGCCAATGGGGGCAAAAGCAGACATTAATTTAGACCTACCCTCTAATCGACACACCGCTCTCCAAGCTTTGATTGTGTTAAGTGTTACAGTATTTTCACAATTCAATTTAATATCCTTAAACTTCTTGAAAAACAATAAATCCTTCAGTGGATACTTGGAGAGGGAAGATTCAATATCTAACCACACAGAATTGAGACTGTTTGCAACCCAGTCACAAATGTATGTCAAATAGGAATTCAGTTGATACAGTCTAACATTTGGTAAGTCTAATCCTCCCATGAGATATGGTAACTGAAATGCAGTTATTTTAAGTTTTGGTTTGCACTTGCTCCATATAAAAGAGCTGAGCAAACTGTTTAGTTCTTTAATCATCTTATTTGAAAATAATACGAGGATCATACGGCTAGGCTATAGTAAACATGGTAAAATATTAATTTTAATTAAGGATAGATGTCCCAGCCAGGATACAGGTAGGGAATTCCATCACTCTAAATCCTGCTTAACTTTCTCAAATAAAGGGACAAATTTCCTTTTATACATATATTTAAAATTTGGAGTTATGAATATACCAAGGTATTCAAAACCTGTTGGAGACCACTTAAATGGGAAGGGGGGCAAAGCAATAGGTACAAGCTGAGGCTTCCCAGATGCACAGCTTCAGATTTTGAGATTTTAATTTTATAATCGGAAAACTTGCTAAATGCATCAATAACATTTAGTAAAGTGTTTGTATATTTATTGATGTGAATATGGTGTTTATCCAAAATAACAATAATGTTGTTCTTGTTTGGGATATATACAGTATCTCACAAAAGTGAGCACATCCCTCACACTTCTATAAACATTCCATTGCATCCCTCCATGGAACAACACCGAAGACACGGCACCTCGACACAACGTAGTCAGTGCACAGCCTGCACAACTGTGCAAATTCGCTGTCCCCCCAAAACAACTCAACACAGCCATCGATGTCCAAACCGCTGGCAACAAAAGCAAGCAAAAAAACCAAATGGAACCATGGTAAATGGAACCATGAATTTTGCTGTCGACCAAATAATCTTGAAGGAGAATGTCCGGCCATCTGTTCGTGACCTCAAACTGAAGCGCACTTGGACTCTGCAGCAGGACAATGATCCAAAACACACCAGCAAGTCCACCTCTGAATGGCTTTAGAAAATGAAGACTTTGGAGTGGCCTAGTCAAAGTCCTGACCTGAATCCGATTGAGATGCTGTGGTATGACCTTAAAAAGGCAGTTCATGCTCGAAAATCCTCCACTGTGGCTGAATTACAGCAATTCTGCAAAGATGTGTGGGCCAAAATTCCTCCACAGCGCTGTAAAAGACGCACTACCAGCTATCGCAAACGCTTGATTGCAGTTGCTGCTGTTGAGGGTAGCCCAGTCAGTTATTAGGTTTAGGGGGCAATCATTTTTTCACACAGGGTGATGTAGGTTTGAATTTTTTTTTCCCTTAATAAAAAACGCCTTCATTTAAAAATTACATTTTGTGTTTACTTGTGTTATCTTTGTCTAATATTTAAATTTGTTTGATGATCTGAAACATTTAAGTGACATACAAAAAAATGAGAAATCAAGAAGGGGACAAACACTTTTTCACACCACTGTACATAGCTGTAATACCGGCAGTGATGATGTGCTTTCATGTTGATCCTAAACAGATTTGTTAATGCATGGATAAGACTAGAAAAGCACTCGGACAGCGCAGACCTCCGCCAAGCGCCACAGTTCCCCCCATACAGTGTTTGTGTGTACGTTTTCAGATTCCTTGACCATGAAAACATATGACTAGCAATTGGATTCACAATGATAGGATTATTCAGTAGTTATTGACGAAAATGGCATTTTCCGTAATGGCGGTTTAGCGCCACAGTTCCCCCCATACAGTGTTTGTGTGTACGTTTTCAGATTCCTTGACCATGAAAACATATGACTAGCAATTGGATTCACAATGATAGGATTAGTGGTTCAGTAGTTATTGATGAAAATGGCATTTTGCTTAATGGCGGTTTTCTTGTGGACGGTGATCCGGATCACCACCAAAACCTAATCATCTGTAGGATACCCCATTTCTGACAATCTGTGAAAATTTCATGAAAATCTGTCCATAAGTTTTAGAGTTATCTTGCTAACAAACAGACAGACAGACAGACAGACAGATAGACAAACCAACGCCGATGAAAACATAACCTCTTTGGCGGAGGTAATATAGCACAAATGCATACAGCATCACAGAGATAGAGTGAAATTCATTGCATCTGTTACTGTGAAGGACAGGAGCTACTATGTCACCATTTGTGCACTTGAGATCATGTTGGCTGTGAAGAGAGAGAAATGTAGCACTCCTGAATCTATGGTACGGGGGCAGGCAGACAACGACTTTTAAGACAAAAGGTCAGACCTGAGCATGAACATATGCTATTCATCAGCAGAGTCTCCTTATCAGGATTGGATTTAATCACCTTCATGCTGTAAACTACAGTTACCTACAGTACCAGCCAATTCATTTTGTTCCACACATGAAAGTCCACTCTAAGGTCCAGAACAAGGTTCATGTTTTTATTACATTGTCTACATTTGGTCTGCAGGTTTGGTTTCACACGTCCGCTTATCCAAGTGAACTAATCAACTTTACATGGCACATCAATGTCTTGTTGTCGGTGCCCTCTTGTCAAGACCGTGTTTGGGTTAGCAAGGATCAGTAGTTAGTAAACATGCTACTCACCCTATGGTGTTTTCTGCAGCTCTGGACACACTGGTAACCACACTTTAAGACCCCATCCACACCAGGATAGTCTGGGGGTCTCGGTTCGATTGGGGGTTGAATGCCAAGAATTTTCACACCTTCGTTTGGTTTGGTTTGCATTTACACTGCAGCGGACCAAACTGCCTGGACAACATCATGCAGTTACAACAACTGCTCGTTTGGGGCACTGTAGCCGAATCCACCACTGACCAGGAAGAAAAAATCTCGGCGAAGAAGAAAAATCTGGCTCATCGACTGGCCAGGACCAAAAACGGAAATCTTTTCCCATCACCCAGGTTGTTTGTCCGCCACAAACAAGACTTTTTTTTTTTTTACTTTTCTCCTCGGCTTTCTCCGGTAAAATGATTTCTTGGATCTGTGCGGTTGTCTTTATTTTCTACCCAAAATGTGCTATGGTAAACGTCACTTCGTCTTCTGAGACTACGTGTTGCTATGGTTCCACAAACGCCGAGGGGCACTTCCGCCCTTTGGTTCACTGGATAGTCCATTTGCGTTCACACTGCAAGCGAAGTGCACCAGACTTTGTTTGCAAGTGAACTAAGACCCCTGTTTTCAGGCAAACCAGACTTCGCTTGTTTGGTGCGCACCAGAGTTCGAACGCGCGTTCAGACGGCACCAAACAAACCAAACTATCCGCGGATAGTCCTTTGTTCAAGACCAAACAGTGGCCATGTGAATGCGACCTAAGATGAAACTGGGGAAGACGCCATCATATTAGTTGGTGAACTAGTTTCATGAGGCTAGAATATCATCCAGGTCTCCGTTAAAAAGGATGTTTGTGATTCTCATTAGGGCTGGGCGATATACCGAATATTAGTTGTATCAGTACATTTGGGCAATACATAAAATAGCTGTATCCCGCATATTTGAGCATTTGTCATGTTAATATGAACTGCTGCTGAAGTCTGGGCTGCAGCTTGATGTGGCTGCCCCGCCCCCCTTATTCTCACAGAGAAATGTTAATTATATATAAATGTAGTTAGATATACAGTATATAATATATATGACTGTAGTTAGATAACAAAATAAAAGTAGGCTCACCTTAAGCACAGGAAACGTGTGTGTGTGTGTGTGGGGGGGGGGTGTCCAGGAGAAGATAAACATTCCCAGTCTGAGCTCTCTGCAGGTGTCAAATCATGCTCACTTAATAAACTTTAAAAATAAGAGCTCCTATCTGTTCTTCCAACCCTTCAAAATAAGACCGAGTAGCTCGCCAAATAAAGAATGCAATGTAGACACATAAAAACAAAAATAAGCAACAAATTATACTTCTGTCACTTATTAGACCATCAAGTATTAACTATGTATGGTAAACTGAAACATTTTTACTCATGTGATAATGTGAGTTCTGTTCAACAAAGGAAAAAAGATACTTTGCTCAGTTACATATTGTTGTGAAGAATTTTCTCTGACGTAAGTTTTCATTATATTTTATTATTCAGCTTTTTCATAAGTGAAATGAATATACAGCGGGGAAAATAAGTATTAAACATGTCAACATTTTTCTCATTAAATGTATTTCTGATGGAGCCACTGACCTGAGATTTTCACCAGATATCAGTAACAACCCAAGTAATCCATACATACAAACAGGGCCACCTTAACTTGACATTAGGCCTATGGGGCTGAGAGGTTTTGTAGCCATCCCCCCAACAGAATCTCAGTTTAAAAATATGTAATAGCCAGTGTTGGGCAAGTTACTAAAAAATAGTAACTAGTTACAGTTACTAGTTACTTCTTTTCAAAAGTAACTGAGTTACTTACCGGTTACTGCATGATTAAAGTAACTAGTTATTTGCAAAAGTAACTTTCACATTACTTTTAAATGCATACTTAAATCATCTTGCACACATAGCAAGATCAAGGGCCCCTTGTTCTCATCAGAAAAAAGAAGAAAAAGAAAACTGATGAGAAAAAAAGTCTCATCTTACAGAGAAATTTTGGACCCCCTGGTGGGCTGTTTTTGGCCCACAAGCCATACAATAATAATAATAATAATAATAATGCATCAGATTTATATAGCGCTTTATCATAGACACTCAAAGATGCTTTACAAGTAGATACATTATTCATTCACTCCAGACAGACAATGGTAGTGGCTGCCCTGGGGCAGGCTGACGGAAACGTGGCTGCCAATCCGCGCCAACGGCCTCTCCGGCCACCACTGAACATTTATACACATTCATACCCTGTGTTATGGACACTGGAGGCAAGGTGGGTAAAGTGTCTTGCCCAGGGACACAACGGCAGGATATCTGGGGAGAGAGAGATTCGAACCGCCAACCATCCGGTTATTGGACGACCCGCTCTACCTCCTGAGCTACTGCCGTCCCATATGTTTGACACCCCTGGACCAGCCCATTAAAAATACATATTTAGAGGATTTACTTCCATGAAATAGTTGCATATCACAACAGTATGTAAATGAATAAGATAAAATAAAACAGAAAGCACAGATAAAAGAAAGTTCACCTTAGAAGAAGCTGTTCTTTACTGCAACAAATCACAGTCACTTTCTGTCTGTGCGGAAAGAAAACTTACACAATTACTTACACAACTTACACATTTACACAACTGCGGACATTAAATGTGAGCTTCTTGCTCTAAAAATACTCATGTTTAACCACAGAGGTAGGAGTTGTTAGGGGCTACTCACCGCTCGGACAACAGGTGATAAGGGCTCAATATGAGAAGTCGCCACCGCTATGGCATTACTTCCCACCGGGTTGCGGTGTGAGCAGGACAGGAAACCAACCCGCGGAGGAGACTGACGGCTGCGCCAGCTATGTAGGATCAGTTTATATTTATTTGCGCTAAAAATATCTATCCATATTAACAAAATGAGTAACGCAAGTAACGCATCTGATCAAATTTCAGTAACTGTAACGCATTACTGAATTTTTAAACAGTAATTTCGTTACACAGCACGTTACTGCAAAAGTAGTGGTGTTATGGTAACTCCCAACATTGTAATAGCTATGTTTTAATAATGGATTGCATTTATATCACACTTTTCATGACACCCAACACTTTACAATGAGTTCATTATTCATTCACTCCACAAACAATGATAGTGGTAAGCTACTTCTGAAGCCACAGCTGCCCTGGGGCAAACAAAAATGCGGCTGCCAATTCACGCCAACTGAACTTTTATTCACATTCATACACCAGTGTCATGAACCATGAACACACTGGAGGCAAGGTGGGTAAAGTGTCTTGCCCTAGGACACAACAGCAAGGTGGGGGAGTGGTATTCAAACCACCAACCTTCTGGTTATTAGGTGACCTGCTCTACCTCCTGAGCCACTACAGCCTCATTTTTGTTTCTCTTTGAGAAATAATGCAACTTTGAGCTAGAAAACACAACTGCACTGCAAAAAGTCAAATATAAGTAAAATGAAATAAATTAAGACTGTTTATGCTTGTCTTTTTTGTCTGACAAGATATTTATTCTTGCTGTGCAATTTATGTGTAAGAAAATTTTACATGCTTTCAGATACTTTTAACTTGTTTTAAGCAGTTTGATAAGTCAAATTTTCTTGCTGTGTTGGCAGACAATTTTACTTAAAACAATAGATAATTTTCTGGCAGTAGATAATTTTAGTTAAAATTAGAAAAAAAATATGTGTCAACAAAGTAAGATTAAATTTCTTAAAACAGTAAAAAATATTTTAAACCAAATAAAATCTTACAAAAAACTGCACAACACATCATATAGCCTTGATTTAAGATATCTATTTTATCTATCTTATCTTATCTTACTAAGATTTTCATTTTTACAGTGACAGATACTACTGCCTTCAGCATAAACACAAATCTCTCTCTCAAGACACAGACACACACAGCACCACGGCCTAAACAACACCAGGTATCAGAGGATGATACTGATCAACAATTACAGTCTAATATGACAGCAGAACACAAAGTTACATCAGTCAGGTATTCCTGATTCAAACAATGCACAACAGCAGCAACTAGAAAAGCATTTAGAGAGCGCATACCTTCGTCAAGGCTCCTTCCTTTCCTCCATGGATGACCTCTAAAATGTAATGGATTCGTGTGCAGGCCTTGAGCCAGTTCTGGTGAAAATTGCATCAAAGTCTATCCAGTAGTTTTGGAGGATTCTTTCTAACACACTGTGAGAAGAGCCTTGGCGGAGGTATGCATTCTTCAATCATCACCAAAATGTAATGAGTTCCTCTCTAGTCCAAGGACCACCTCTGGTGAAAATTTCATCCAAATCTATCCAGTAGTTTTTGTGTAATCCTGCTGCACAAATACAAACAAGGTCCTTGGTGGAGGTATGCACTCTCAAATCACCACCAAAATTTAATGGGTTCATCCTTGGCCCAAGGGCTACCTCGAGTGAAAATCTCATCAAAAGCCATACAGTAGTTTTTGAATAATCCTGCTAATAAACAGAAAAACAAACAAACAAACCACCCCGATCACATTACCTCCTTGGCGGAGGTAATTAAAAACCTGCACAGGTGACTGAAAAGCTACAAATAGCATGTCTTACCTTTTTTTTTTTTTCAAGTGCTTTCTTCTGGCCTTCTTTAATGAAAAATCCTTCATTATGTCCTTCAAGTCCAGCTCACAAATAATGTCATACTCTATGGACATCAATGTGAGGTTACACAGTCTGTTTAAGCAGCATGCTTGATCTACTCTACTTTTTACCAAGCTCCGAGTCTACTGTCCCACGCACAGCTGTCTGATGTAAGCAATGATGGCCTTTCCAACTGACCTGGCTTTTCTTCTGCTGGTCTCCATCTCTCAGCTTGCTTTCTCCACTGGCCTGCTCTCTTTTGGCAGGATCCAGTGTTGCCAGGTTTCACGAGAAACAAGCGACCAGCTCTATGAAAACAAACCCAAAAAAAGCCCGACCTTCCACACTGCGTAAAAGAGAGGCTGCTTGATAACATATATTGTTATATAGATTTATTTTTGTTTGCAGTGACTTGACTGTAAACACAGTCAGCATTGAATAATGGAATTTTATAAACTCAATTAAAGGAAAATACTTATGCATTGTACATGAGCAACAGCAAATTTATAGTAAACACAGTCAACATAAAAACTTAAAAATTAAATTTTTAAACTCTGATCAAAAGAAAAGACGTGCATTCTGCATAACTAACAGCACTAAACACGATTACAGTTTAGTGATGTGGGATGATGGGAGTTGTTGTCCACTAGTCCTTTAAACAAAAACTAAATATTACTCTGTTATTATACAACAGCCGACAACTTTAATTAAGTGGAAAATTATCTTTTAAATTGACAAACATATGTGTAACTCGTGGCAAAATTTGATCAGGTTCAAAAGATAATTTTGCTCTTGGCATTTATTTCAATGGAGAATTTTTTTCAATTTAAGGTCCCATTGGAATTTCCCCATTGTGAGACTAATAAAGGCTTGCTTATCTTATCTCATGTGCACTGATATGTATATATAAAAAAAAAAAAACCTGGATATCTCACACCCCATTAGTGAGTACAGAGCCAAGTGGAGTCGGGTGGGCCACTGATTTCTATAGAAAAACTGGTTGGATCATTGGGCGCCACAAGTGAAGCCCCTGGCCGGTCACTTTTACCTCAATAACTTCCCCAAAAATTAACAGATTTTGAACTTCTTGGTATGAAGACACAGTTTATAATCTTGCGCAACCGAGCTGAAAGAGCTGTTACACAGACAGCAAAGCAAGCCCAAATAAGCAACTACACGTTAAAAAACAAGCCCCAAAATGTTATGATTCCCTGCTCCTCCCTGCGCTACTACGTAGCGCACGGAGGGAGAAATAAAACACCCAATTGCGAGAGAAACACTTTATTGAACATAAACCACCAAAATAACCAGTCCAGCAACAGTCACAATTACTAACGGAGGGTTGCAATGATGGAATTAATAAGGCCACCAGACATACAGGGGACGCCACCTGGATGTTCAACAGCCTGAGGGAGAGAATGCCTAGTGCCTCCGTCAGTTGACAGCACGAGGAGAAAGGCAAACGTGAACTTACGGCTGGAACGATCTGGGGCTGTCCATGTAGTCTGGTGGATGAGGGTGAGGCAGGGTCAACCGCTAAAACCAAGGAAATAAACCACGGCGACGTCAGGCTGAATGAATAGTTGAACACACATACATGGAGGGACACGCTGTCATGTATGAGGCTGAATGCTCCGACGGTCTCTTCCTACTAACGCAGCGTTCATGTAATAATGATACTAATGAGGGAAGAGACCGCCGGTGTGAGGAAGCGTGGGCTGAACATAATAAATCCCAGGTGGGCATGAGTGAGGGTCTGAGTGTGTGAATGGGAATGAATGGAGTGTGTGTGTATGTGTGTGAAAACACCCAATAACGAGGCACAGCTGATGGTACTGACAGGGGGAGGGGGCATGCCCGAGCTGTCAGGGAGCGAAGGCCCAAAAGCTCCCTGAAGCGCCTGATGGAAAATAGGGCAAAATAACCATAAGTCAGAACTGGGTTTGGAACCACCAAACCCAGGTTCATGACACACCACAAGGGAACCCCCGCCCCCCCCCAAAACAAAAACAAACAATACCCAGGGTGGGAGGTGGGGGAAAACAGGTTAGGAGGGAAGCAACTGGTGAAAAAATACAAAAAATAATATGCAAATAAAGAGCAGTGACCATCCTACCAGCCCCCACCTAGGACACTAACCCCCTTTCCCAGATGTCCAAAGTTCAGGGGGTCAACCAGAGTCGCAGGCCCCCGGCATGGCGAGGCATGACTGATCGGGTGTTCTGCCCAAGTCCCACATCCAGCAGGCGGCCCCGCAGAACAGCGTCCGGCGGCCTGCCCGGGCCGATGGGCCACCCAACCCAAAGGCCAAGTCTTCGGGTGGCCGACCCGCATGGTGGAGCCACCAGAACCGAAGGGGAAGGTGGAAAGGCAGCCTACCCACCCGGAAACCTCGGTGACCAAACTGAGGAACAGAAGCCCCCCTGCCCTCCAAAGCTTGGAGCAGGGGGACCGTAGCACCCGCGATGATCCCGGCCTGGGACATGGCTGCACCCACATGCACTAGTTGTTTTAAATCTATATGAAACATTCATCAAATTGTTTACTTTGTTTTGATTATATAAATTTGCTTGTTCTGATTATACCTCTTCTGTTCATTCATTCATTCATTCATCTTCTTCCGCTTAATCCGTTTTGGGTCGCGGGTGGGCTGGAGCCTATCCCAGCATCTTTGGGCGAGAGGCAGGGTACACCCTGGACAGACCGCCAGCCCATCGCAGGGCCAACACAGAGAGACAGACAACCATTCACTCTTTAATCTATTGTAATTCTGAATGCGTTGTGGTGTACTTACAGGCAGCCAGAAGAGCTGGATGACATGGTTACCTGTGATAACCAAAACTGTGCAATCCAGTGGTGCCAGGATGTGTGGGACTCAGTCAAGCAGCAGCCCCACAGCAGACGTGATTATACCACATGTGCACACTAGAATAATACCATAGCATGAGTCTTGTTATATAGTATAACATTGTTGTGTGAAACACATTGATGCATATCATTTTATATTCCTGTATTTTTTTACTGTAGGTTTTCCATAATCCTGAGCTGTTATTTCCATAATCCTGGGCTATTTTTATTTCATTTGTGCTTTCTGTAACTGTGTTTTATCTAATCCTTCTCTTATACTTAATTGTGCATTAGCCTGGTGGAGCACCCACAATTTCTTTGTACTATTCAACTGTACAATAACAGTAAAGCCTATTCTATTCCATTCTTTGTGACTTGAAAGTGTTCCACATTTTACAAAGCTTTTGAAAAGTATTACAGCCAAAAAGACACATTTTTGGACTGCGCTTTGCACACATTCTGTACAGTGTTTTCCACAACTTACACTACCGTTCAAAAGTTTGGGGTCACTTAGAAATTTCCTTATTTTTGAAAGAAAAGTACTTTTTTTCAATGAAGATAACTTTAAACTAATCAGAAATACACTCTATACATTGCTAATGTGGTAAATGACTATTCTATCTGCAAATGTCTGGTTTTTGGTGCAATATCTACATAGGTGTATAGAGGCCTATTTCCAGCAACTATCACTCCAGTGTTCTAATGGTGCAATGTGTTTGCTCATTGCGTCAGAAGGCTAATGGATGATTAGAAAACACTTGTGCAATCATGTTAGGTCGGCAATGCTGTAATTGCTGCAAATGGAGGATTCTTTGACGAAAGCAAAATTTGAAGGAAAAAATTATTATTTCAAATACAAATCATTATTTCTAACCTTGTCAATGTCTTGACTATATTTTCTATTCATTTTACAACTCATGGTGGTAAATAAGTGTGACTTTTCATGGAAAACACAAAATAATTGTCTGGGTGACCCCAAACTTTTGAACGGTAGTGTAAGTTATGCTCAGAATTTTGCACCTTATAAAGAGCTGGAGTTTGTAAGCCATTGTGTATTTTATTTTCAAATTGCTACAAAGCAGTTAAAGACATTATGTCTGAAGGGGTAAACCATACCAAAAACATGTCAGTGTCTACATTCTAAAACTATGGATTTATAACAACACTTGGACACATATTGGTCAAAGCACAGGTTGCAGCAACAGTCTTATCCAGTAAAGTCATGTCCTCAACTTTACATGGTTCCACAAAGGCCAGACCTATAGTGTCACTCAGGATTGTATATTTGGAGCACATGCACCCTATTACTCTCTCCACATGAGAGAGTAATGGGGTCTAATACCCTATTACTCTCTCAATTCAATTCAGTTTATTTACATAGCGCCAAAGCACAAAATAGGGTTATCTCAAGGCACTTTACAAAAGGGTGGGTTTAGGCCACACTCTCAAATTTATAGAAATCAGCAGAGACTCCTAAGAGCAAGCACTGCGGCGACACAGGCGAGGAAAAACTTCCCTTTAACGGACGGAAACCTTGAGCGGAGCTATAGCTCTTAGATGATGGCCATCCACCTCGACCAGCTGGGTTGAAAAAAAGAGGTAGAAAAGTAGGAGGCCTGACAGTAGCTACATTCACGTCTCTGGCATCAAGCTGGCTGTGGCCCCTGGTGAATGCAGCTATTTTCCGTGTGGCACCTACAAGGGCAGTGCTTCCCTTAATATCAAATCCACGGTCTGCCAGTACTATGTCTCCTGGTGACAGCTTCTGAAGAAAGCCACAGTCCCACAATTTTGTTGTGCTGCACTACTGTACAAGGACAATAAAGCCTATTCTATTCTCATCTTGCAAGAGTAAAATTTGGTTAAGCCTAAGGTGACACATGCTACAGTTCTGCTGTTCTTACACATTTTCCATGGGAGCATCGTCATCCAGACAGATCTGTGCTGCTTCATCAGATGTTCTTTCCTCCATCTCAGCCAGAGGTGTGGCATCATCTGTTGGTGATAAGGACAATATACTACTTTAGTTAATATTTTTTTTTTCTTCTTACTTTCTTTTTTTTTTTTTATTTAAGTTTTTGTAAAGGGTATACAGGTCGTTACAGCAATGCATTGTTTACATTTTCATCACATGTTCCCTTATTTTCTGATATCTGACAACATTGGAAGATTTATTCTTACAACACCCCCCTTTTTTTTTAAAGTGAAAGAAAAAGTGAAATTAAAGAGAAAAAAAAACAAAAAAACAAAAAAAACAAACAAACCAGCAAAAAACAAACAAAAAGAAAAAGTAAGTAAATAAACGTAAAAGAGCATCTGAGTAGCGTTGGAACAAAGAGCGGAACCATTATTGAAATGGTATTTGTCAAAGATTAGATCTAATGGAAGACACATATGCGATCCAGGGTTGCCAAAAGTTCATGAACCCATCCATGTCCTGTCTCAGTGCGAATGTCAACTTTTCCATCGAGTAAATGTCTTGGATCACGTTAATCCAATCTTCAGGTGTAGGACAGTCCTTCAACATCCATTTTTTAGTTAGAGCTTTTTTGCTTGCCAATATTAAAACATTGAATAAGTATTTTTCTCCTCGTCTTTCCAGTGAGTCCGGTAGTAAACCCAAATACAAAGTTACAAAAGAAAAGGGAACTGTTATTTTGAATATTTTCCCCAGTATTGTCTGTACATTGGTCCAATATTGGTGGATAACTGGGCATGACCAAAACACATGAAAATGATTTGCAGTCTTTTCACCACACAAGCGCCAACAGTTCAATCCCTTATGGGTAAATTTGTTTTGTGCAGGTGTTCTGAAAAATCTTACCAAGTTTTTCCATCCAAATTCTCTCCACTGCAGGGATGAGGTACTTTTCCATTGCTGTTTATTTAGCTTTTCCCATATTTCCAGTTGTAAAGTGAAATTCCCCTCTTTTTCCCATCTCTCTTTTATATAAGATGTGTTGTCTCCTTTTAAGTCTTGAAGGCCTTGGTATATTTTAGAAATGTATCTGATCCCTGGGATCCCTTTATATGCCATTAAGAAGACCTTCAGAACACCTGACTGGGCCCTTTCCAAATCCTCCTTTTTAAATATATTGTTTATGTGGTGTCTAAGCTGGAAGAACCTGTAAAGGTCTTGATTTATTAGGCCTTGTTTTTTCAAATCTTCAAAACTTCTTAAGATTTGCCCTTTAAAAAAATCGTAATATTTTATCAGCCCTTTCTCCTTCCACTTTTTAAATCTGGTGTCTGTTTTATTAGGAGTAAAGTCTTGATCATAGGCAATCCATTGCAGAAGTCGATAGGGCTCTTTAGTTTGATTCTCTCTGACTATCTTAAACCAAATTTTTAGCGGGGTCTCTATCCACGGGTTAGTGTTATTCAAAAGCTTAGGTAAGGCATTGTTCCCTATTATCGCCTGTAGGGGGATGTCACTTGTTATTTGGCATTCGATCTCCTTCCATTGTGCAGTGTAGACTGGGTTACATATCTCTACTAAAGTTTTAATTTGTGCGGCTTTAAAGTAGTCCCTGATATTTGGCAGCGCGAGCCCACCTTTGTCTTTGTTTAGCTGTAGGGTTCTATATCTGATTCTAGGTCTCTTGCCCTGCCATATGAATCTTGAGATCCTTCTGTCCAGCTCCTGCCATGTTTTTTTGGGACGTTCTACCGGTATTGTTTGGAAAAGGTATAGAAGACGTGGAAGTATATTCATTTTGACTGCTTCAATTCTTTGTGCAGTACCCAAGAATGGTATCATATTCCATCTTGCTAGGTCAGATTTTATTTTTGTCACCAGTGGATCATAGTTTAGTGATATAATTTTGTTGAGTTGTTTCGGGATATTGACCCCCAGATATTTCATAGATTCCGACTCCCAGTTAGTTTTGAGTTTGCTTAGTGAATAATGATTTGGGTCATAGTTGAATGTTAAAATTTGGGTTTTATGCATGTTTAATTTGTACCCCGATAAATCTCCATACTCTGAAAAAACTGAGGTTAGTTCTGGTAGAGAAGTGTCCGGCTGCCCTAGGTATATTAAAATGTCATCAGCAAAGAGTGCTATTTTATGTTCCTTCTGACCAAGTGTAATACCTTGAATTTTTTGATTTTGTCTTATCCATTGGCTCAGGGGTTCTATGAAGATTGCAAAGAGCAGTGGAGACAGGGGGCAGCCCTGACGACATCCTCTTTCCAGTTCAAAAGATGATGATAAATTACCGTTAATCCTTATTTTAGCTGTTGGTTTTTTATATAATGCCTGTATAGTTCTAATGAAGTTGTTATGAAAATTGAAACTGGATAAGATTCTATATAGAAAAGACCAGTCAACCGAATCGAATGCTTTTTCAGCATCTAATCCCAATATGACTGCATTTAAGTTATATTTTTTTATATGATGAATTATGTGTAAAGTGCATCGAATGTTGTCTTGTGTCTGTCTTTGTCTTATAAAACCTGTTTGGTCTAAATGAATTAGGTCTGTCAGTATATTTTCTAACCTTTTGGCAAGGATAATGGTAAAAAGCTTATAGTCCTGATTTAGTACACTGATTGGTCTGTAGTTGGAGCACTCTAGTTTATCCTTTTCAGGTTTAGGTATAACTGCAATGACCCCTTCTCTCCAGGAGGGGGGGATTTCCCCTGTGTGGAGGACATAATTAAATGTTTTCAGGAGGAGAGGAGATAGTTGCTGTTTAAAGGTTTTGTACCACTCTGCTGTATAGCCATCAGCTCCT
The DNA here is from genome assembly GCA_020510985.1 of Pholidichthys leucotaenia. NCBI lineage: Eukaryota > Metazoa > Chordata > Actinopteri > Cichliformes > Pholidichthyidae > Pholidichthys > Pholidichthys leucotaenia. The sequence goes on along the minus strand of CM035840.1, from coordinate 137,617,544 downwards.
GGGGATTTGTTAGCTTTAAGTTTCATAATTGCTTTTTCCAATTCTTTAGGATGTATTTCTGACAGTAGTGTTTTATTTTGTGACTCCGTAAGTTGGGGAAGGTTTAATGTGTTTAGGAATGCCTCGGATGCGTTTTTATGTTTTTTGTGGGAGTATAAGTTCTTATAGTAATTCTCGAAGCTTTTAAGAATATCCTGAATTCTGAATTTTATTTCCTTTGATACTGGGTCTCTGATTTTGTAGATTGCTCTTTCTGTTTGATGTTTCCTCAATTTATAGGCTAGCAATTTTGCTGATTTACTGCCTGCTTCATAGTATTTTTGTTTCAAAAATGTAAGTTTCTTCTGGATTTCTATTGTGTAGATCTCATTTATTTGGTTTTTAATTTCCTTAATCTTGAGCGAGTCAGTAGAATGAGTGTTGCCTTTGTGTTCTTTTTCTAGGTTCCTAAGTTCTGACTCTAATGTGGATAGTTTTTCTTGTCTTAGTTTCTTTTGGGTTGCCAGTTTTGCAATAATCTTTCCTCTTATTACAGCTTTGCATGCATCCCACAGTATTAAAGGGGATACTCCTCCATTATCGTTATCTTCCAAATATCTGAGAATATCTGATTCCAATTCATCTTTCAATGGTCCTTTCAGGACATTTGAATTTAACCTCCAAGAAAATGTATTATTTGTGTATTTTTGGATATTTAAGTCCATGTAGATCGGACTGTGGTCAGAGAGATCCATCAGTCCTGTTTTACATGTTTTTACTCTTCCAATGTCTCTATTAAACATAAAAAAATAGTCAATCCTTGAGTAAGATGAATGTGGAGTTGAGTAAAATGTATAGTCTTTTACACTGGGGTTGAGTTCCCTCCACACGTCACAGATTCCCATTTCTTTTAGTAGCATCCGAGTCTTCCTGTTTTGGGTGTTATTTTGATGTGGAGAATTACCAGAAGCATCCCAGTATGGATTCAGTCTAAGATTGAAGTCCCCACCACATATCACTAAACCTTGAGCTTTAGTTATCATTAGGTCGAATACATTTTTATAAAATTTCCAGTTAGCCCCTGGGGGAGCATACACATTCAGCAGGGTGATATCTTCTCCCTCTAGCCGCCCAGTTACCAAACTGTCTCTCCCTTCTTTATCTTTGTGTTCTGATTTTTTTTCAAATGTAATTTTGGTTGATATCAATGTCGCTACTCCCCTCATCCTCCCTGACTTATATGAAGATGAAGAGATCATTTTAAACCCTTGTCTACTGAGTTTATTGTGTTCCACGTCTGTTAGGTGGGTTTCTTGTAAAAATATTATTCCTGCTTTGTCTTTTTTCATTTTGCCTAGAATCTTGGATCTTTTAACTGGATTCAGGATTCCTTTTACATTATATGAAATTATTTTGGTTACACCCTGTTTCTCCATTGTGTTGTTTTGTTTAGTATAACTGTGTGGTGGCCCTCTTTTGTGCTACTCAGAAACTGAAAGAACATTAAAAACAAGAAAAACATTAAGAACATAGTGTATAAAACTTTAAAACAAAAAGCTGTCAGAAGAACTTCCTGAGCTGAGGTCTTTTTAAAGACCCTGTAAGAGCCTTGATGGAGTGAAGGCCCTGAGGGAAATTCCTCAAACTCTGTTACGTGATGAGGGCCCTCTCTTACCCCTGTAAGTTGTCCCATGCTTTTAACGTGAGTTTCAGAACCCAATCCAAACTTGTAATGATTTTTTTTTTCCTTTTATGCCTAAACCCTGTGAAATTGTGTGCACCCTCCCACCCCCATCACATCAAACATTCACGCAAAAACAGTATTTGTTAGTATGAGGAGAACATGTGGATTATTGTCACATTTCTATTTTAACAAGTTTTTTTTTTTTTTTTTTTATTAAAAAGACTTATTTGTTTCAAATATTATGACTGTTCCATGAAATGTTTTACCACATGCTGAATACGCATCTCCTTTAATGTTTGTTACCTTGTATGAGGGGGGTTGGATGTGCGGATTGATTCAAGAGAAAAAAAAAAAAAAAAGGTCGCTATTCCAACCTGAAAACGGACAGTTTATCCACGACGCTCTGGCGCTGGGTTTCCCGCTGCTGGTCCGTGGACTTTGAAGGTCTTTGTGTTGTCCATGTTTGCGCTTTAATCTTCTCACTCGGGTCTGCTGCGGGTTTAAATACCGTTACCGGGAGCCCTCTTTTCGCCATGTCAGCTGTTGCTTCTTCCGCCGAATTATAGAGACATGTTTCTTCGCCGTAGAAGACCCTTAACTTCGCAGGAAATGGAGTCTGAAAGCGCAATTTCTTCTCTCTTAACACCTTTTTCGCGTCATTGTATTCCCTGCGCTTTTTAAGGACCTCCGGGGCGTAATCGTGTTCCACGAAGACTTTTCTCTCCTGGTGCATAAATCCTTTTTTCTGCCAGGCCAGTCTTACAACCTCTTGTTTTATTTTGAAATTGGAAAATCTTACCAACACCGAACGTGGGGGCGCTTCCGCCGCCGGCCTAGCGGCTAATGAACGATGTGCCTTTTCTATCTTCAAGTCGGTGGTTTGTGGAATATCCAATTTCTCTCTTAGTAAGGATTCCACGCATTCTGCCATTGAGTTAAAACCGTTTTCGGCTCCTTCTATCAGACCATGAATTCTTATGTTGTCTCTTCTTTGTCTTCCTTCTTGGTTGGCTAGCTTAGCCTCTATAGATGCTTGTCTTTTGCATAGGTCCAGCACAGAATCTTCGAGCACTTTTATTCGTTCCTCTGTTTCCAAGATTCGGTTCTCGGCCTGGTCCACTCTGCTGTTTGTCCTTTTCAATTCTTCTCTGAATTCCCGAAATTCGGCCGTAACTTCTCGGCGAAATCGTCGTAGCTCCTCAAATAGTGATTTCAGGCTAACCTTTTTGTTAGCTATCACCAGTTCCTCGTCTTCTGAACGGAGATCTTCCAGTTCAGATTCTCCGGCCGACACGTGTCCTGGCCTGGAGAATTTCAGTTTCTTCTGTTTTCCTTTAGACATGATGATTTTGTCTTTTGATTTTCACTCCTCCAAAAATCCGTTAAGTTTGATTTTCAAGGTGTTATCTTGGATTGGGTCTGAGAGCTTCAGTGTTAAGCTGCAGTCGCCATGGCGTCCAGCTAGTTAATATATTTTGTAATCAAAAGGAATCCCAAGATACATTTTAGAAAGAAAAACATAGGCCAAAAAGAGAGACTACCTGAATATAAAGGAGCTACATTATCCATCTCAGTTATGGGGCCAGTGTTGTTGGGGGTTCACTTGCATGCCCTACTGATTCTTTTTGTCATGATCTCCTCGTCCTTCTGCATAAGTGGTGAAACCTATCAGGAGTTGTAGCTTGAACCTCTGCATGCCCAAGGTTTAGAGGGTTTCTGGACACTCAGTACCAAGTCACTCCGTACCCAAATCACAACGTACCTTAAGACGTTCCATACCTGCATAATTAAATACTTACCAAACCAAAATGTTGTTGTCATTTATTTGTAATATCAAAATGTGATTACTAGCTTATCAAAAGCTTCAAAACAGAAGCTGAAATTAAGGCTACTGTCAAACTCTGAAAAATGTCATGGCAATCAGTAGCATAAGAGTAGCAGCTGACAGCTAGACATGAATGGAGGGATGTTTTGCCTTTCATTTGTTTTGTTTTTTTTTGGGGGGGGGTCAAGGAGTCAAAAGTAAATGTTCATTTGAAAATGTATTTAAAAGTCACTGCAGATTCTGTGGTAAAGCTCAGCCATGATACAGCATACCAATCTAGTTATGGGCTGGGATTTGTTTAATTAAAATCAGCTGCTACTCTTATACCACTGATTGCCATGACATTTTTGAGAGTTTCAATTTCAGCTTCTGTTTTGAATCACATTTTGATATTAAAAATAAACCACAACATCATTTTGTTTTTTTATTTAATTAAATAGGTGCGGAACATAGGGTACGTTGTGATTTGGGAGCAGAGTGACTTGATAACAGTTTAGAGAAGGTGCCCAGTTAGCATCACACACTAGCATTTCATAAGCTGGTCTGCCTGTAAAAGCAAAGAAAACAGGACGAAAATACTTCGGTGTAGAACAAATTCTACCACTTACACATTCGGAAGTGTGTAGTGATATACTTTTTCTAACTACTCGGACATTGGAGTCTTTGTTTAGCTTAGCTCTGTTTAGCTTAGCACTGCTAACATAGGCAGAACGCTATCACAAGCAAGTTTTAACCACTCAGCAACAACAGTTATATACAGTAAATTGTAACGTACCTTTATGAAAATGTTTTGAGCACACCACCATCAATAAAGGGATGTGGTTGAAAGTTATGTTGGGTCTTCTCATGACCGTAATCCAGGCCGTGCATTGTCTCTTTGTTAGATCCAAAACATAGACTGTGCTTTTTTTCTTCCACGTTGGAAAATGATAAAAGCCTATTCTGTCATTAATCTTTCTTCCACGGTGGTTGTGAGAACGACTATTGCAGTTTACAACACAGCAATACTTCCCCGTGTCTACTTCTTTGTGATGCTATGTAGACGTAATCTCAGTGAACTACCATGGCCTACCCCTTCCAGAATGCACTTGGTCAATTCTGTAAACACTATGTCACACTGGCAAACCTTATATGAAGTCTGCCTGTACCATGTGCTGAAAAACACCCCCACACCATGATGGGATGTGCAAAGCCAGTTCTCCTCCAAACATGCTGTGTGTTGTGGCATCTAAAAAGTTCAATTTTGGTCTCTTCTGACCAGACTATATTCTCCCAGTATGTTACTGGCTTGCCCAAATGTTGTGCAGAAAACTTTAAACGAGCTTCAACATGCGTTTTCTTCAGCAATGGAGTGTTGCGAGGTGAGCGGGCAAAGAGACCATGTCGGTTGAGTGCATTACTTATTGTTTTCTTTGAAACAGCAGTTGTTGTGGGAGCTTAAATTAAGCCACTATCAAATGACTGAACAACCTTCTTCTTGCTTTAACTGTTTAATAACGGTCTGCACATTCTTACAGGACAACTGCACGGCATAAACTGTTTGTCATCATCGTTTTTTTTTTTTTTGTTCTGCCTCTAAAGGCTCAATTTAACCTTAGTTTGAACACTACTGCCACCGTGTGGTCAAAGGTAGTTAGAGAAAATGTATGAATGAATAAATTCAGTATGTTATATCTGAAACACAACAGCAATATTATGAACTGTTTTTCTCAATTTTTTAAACTAAATTAATAAAATGCTGCGATGGACTGGCGATCTGTCCAGGGTGTACCCTGCCTCTCGCCCAAAGATGCTGGGATAGGCTCCAGCCCCCCCGCGACCCGAAAAGGATTAAGCGGAAGAAGATGAATGAATGAATGAATAAATTAATAAAATGAATTACTGTACTATTAACCAAAAAGATGCAACATCCTCTCCCCCAAGAAGACAGTTCATAAACTCAAGTCTCAAAAGGATATAGGAGTTGGACTGGTCTTCTTAATATTGTCCCTTCTGGTGTGCGCACCACACAGGATCTCACAAGTCCATCTCTTCCTGTGAATAGCTCCTTTATTATCCCAGTCTTCCAAATCTGACGTGGTATCTTGTCGTCTTCAATAAGAACTAGATTGCCTTCCTTTATTACAGTGGTGTGTGGGATCTTGATGGTATGTGTGGATCTCAATTCCAGTAAATACTCCCTTTTCAGCGAGTCCAGAAGTCATTTAGAAGTCGGTGACGGTACTTCCAACGGCGTGTCAGCTCTTCTCGGGTAGTGCTTGAGGTTTGACTGGCACTCTGGAAGGATTTTGGTGGTAAGGCGGAGAGTCTTTTACCAATCAAGAAATGAGCTGGTGTTAGAGGCTGAGGCTCTTCAGGTTCATTGTAGACAAAAGTGAGTGGTCTTGAATTAATTGTTGCCTCTACCTCTGCTAAAGAGATGTGATCTCCTCAAAACTCAGTAAAGCTCTTCCCATTACCTTTCTCAAGCACGTCTTCACTGATCGAACCAGTCGTTCTCAAAAACCACCCCACCAAGCTGCTGTCTCTACAATGTACTTCCAGGTGATCCCCTTTTCAGAGAAATATTTCTGTAGTTCAGACTCCTTTATAGTTCTCCATAGTGCTTGGAGGTATTGGTCAGCTCGCTTGAAGGTTCGTGTATTATCAGAATAGATGACTCTGCAGAGTCCTTGATATAAATCTCTTAAATGCCAGGAGGAATTTTTCTGTTGATAGCTCTGACACCAACTCCAGATGAACAGCACGAGTCACAGCACAGGTGAACAGTGCAATATGAGCCTTCTCCCACTGTGTTCTTATTTTTAACATAAAGAGGACCTGCAAAGTCCACCCCTACTGGTTCAAATGGTGGGGTTTCTGTGATCCGGTCTCTTGGCATGAGTGCTGCCAACTGTTGCATGCTTTATTTTGAATCTCTTACAACACAGGGCAAGCAGCAATGATTCTTTTTACCATTTGCCTGACTGAAGAATCCAGTACTTCTCTCTTAGCTGCACCAAAGTGTCTCTCATACCTGAATGCATCACTTGGTCATGACTGTGTCGAATGAGCATCTCAGACAGTCTGTGGTCAGAAAGCAAAATCAATGGATGTTGCTCATTCAACTCATGTTTGAATGTTGCAGTCTTCCCCCTACACAAAGCAAACCATTCCCATCAAGAAATTGCTTAAGATCTCTGATCTTTGAGTCACTGTAAACTTCCTTTCTTGGCTTTATCTCCATCATCGCCTTCTGGAAAGTTTGCCCTCCCAAATCCAATGTCTTTCAACTTCCGCCATTTCCTCTGCAGTCAACTCTTCTTGTCTCTTTGATTTTGTGCGAGCATTGTGAACAAATCATTTAATCCGGCTGTGATTCTGAGTACAGTTCTTAGCTTGCTGTAGTCATCTAGCTGCAGCAGTGAATCTGGCTGTACAGTTTCAGTATTACTCAGCTGGACTATGACACTGGGTTCTTTAAGCTCAGCCTTTAGCCCCTCTTCACAAGGCTTCCCAGAAAATGACACTGACTGTATTACTGTATTGAGGGATGGGGGCCCAGACCACCAGAGCTCATCATCTTTCAGTTTTTGTGCTGTTTGACCTCTTGTGATAAGGTCTGCAGGATTCAGCTTCCCACTGCAATGTGACCAAACTTCAGGTGAAGTTAGTGACTGTATTTCAACTACTCTGTTAGCTACAAACTGCTTCCATTATGTGCTGAACTATGAATCCACTGAATAACTATCATGGAGTCTCACACATCTGGATTTGTGTTGGCTACATCTTCATTGCCTTTAGCAGGTTGTTTCCCATCCGTGCAGCAACTAGACGCTCCCATTAACTCCAAACGGGGCAAGGTGAGTTTCTTGATGGAGGCTACTCTTGACTTGGACATGACCAGTCTGGTGATAGTTTGCCCATCAGCTGCTTGTCCTTGAAGATATGCTACTGCACCATAGGCTTTCTCACTGGCATCACTGAAAAACATGGAGGATGTGGTCTTGTCCCCCTTGCAGCATGTCTGTTCCATAACACCTGGGAATGACTACCTGATGGAGTTGAAGCAGCTCTGAGCACCACTGTTGCCACTTTAGTGAGAGATCATCTGGCAGTGCCTCTTCCCAGTCAATGCTTTTTTGCCACGTGTCCTGAAAGAGACATTTCACTCTTATTGTGAATGGGGTTAGAATCCCATGGGATCAAATATTTAGCTGGATGACTGCAGGACACTTCTTTTAGTGTTTTCTTTGTCTCTGAAAATGTCCATCAGATGCTTGGAGTTAAAAACAAAAATCGTCAGTCTCTGGCCTCCACACAAGGTCAAGCACCTTAACACACAGCCATGTGGTTCAGACTCGCGACAAAGTCAAATTCTCCTTGCATTCCGCCTTTCCTTTAGTGTGGAGAATTAGTGGTCCACTTACATAGATTCATACCAGCAGCAGCTAATATTGTTCTTGCCAGCTGTGGTGATTGCATAAGCACTTTCAGCATCTCTGGTGCTGGTAATGAAGTCATCCACGTATAGAGTGTCCTTCAGAATATTAACAGCGTGTGGATGAGTCGATTGGTATTTCTCCAGATGGTTTCTGATTGTAGCTGCTAGTAGAAATGGGCTTGATGACACACCAAATACTACACGGGTCATTCTGAGTGGGCATTGTTTTGTGCCTCAGCATCGGGAGGTCCTGTGAGCCAAAAAAAAATCTTAGAACATCGCTGTCTTCTTCTGCTACTGATATTTGTAGGAAAGCCTTAGTGATGTCAGCCATGAATGCAATTGGATGCAGCCTAAATTTTATCAGGATAGTTAGGAAGTCTGGGTTTAGATTTGGCCCAGTGAAAAGACAGGTCGTTGAGGGAAGGGCAGCCATCTTCATGTGAAGAAGCATCAAAAACAACTCTTAATTTGGTTGTTGCCTTGTCATCTCTGAATACAGCATGGTGAGGCAAATAGTACTTAACACTGCTGTCATAGACTCCATCTGACTGAGCTCAGGTGCCCCTTTCACATATTCCTTGTTGGAAGTAGTCCTCTATTACTTCATTGTATCTTTCAAACAATGTCACATCTGCTCTCAGTTTCCTTTTCAAATTCTCCAATCTTTTTTGGGCAACCCTCATGTTGTTTGGGAGTTTGGGTGCATCTTGTCGCCATGGCAATCTCACCTCATAACGACCTTCTCTGCAGTTCAGTGACTTGTCAAAGCATTGCTGAGCCCCAATGTCATTAGCCCGCTGCTCTGGTTTACTGGTGATGCCCGCAGCGATTCTATTTCCCAAAATGCTCGTAGATGATCTGAAACTTGTGTTGTTTCTCAGTGCCTATTTTCATGTATGAAGCCTCACTCATACTTGACATAGGAACAGGTCCCTGCACTGTCCAGCCAAATATTGCCTCTATGGCAACCAGGGATCCCAACAGTCTTTCAACTCTGCCTGATACCACCTCCAAGTAGTAGTCAGTCCCCTATTAGAACAGACAGCTCCAGCTCTTCATCACTGCTGCCTGAAGCATCAACTAATTGCAGGCCTTTATTTTCCAGCTGCAGCCTAATTTGCTCTCCAGGTACATGCATAACAGCAGAGCTTACTTGTGGTGTTTCAATGGCTTCAATTTTGAGGGTTTTTTCCCTTGCCAGCAACATTCTGAAGGACTAGCTTCATGACATTTCACTCTATTTTTACTGGTGCATCACTGCCAAAGATATCGAGCTTTAAAGTCTCTTTTTTCACAACTAGCAGTTCTAATGCCTTACCTGCTTGTCCAGCATAAAACTTCGCTGACTTCCTCCATCCAGCAGGCAGCATACCTTTCTTTTCCCTTTATTCCACTGGCCCATGCTGTGACTGTATGCAGGAGGACTGTGTTCTTTCTTCCTACACTTGTCTTTAGTGTATGTGGGGCAATGGAAAAGGTAACAGCATCAGTTGGTTCTGGAGGTATCATTAAGGGGTTCAGTGTGTCACCCTTATCACATATTGTTGGATGGTGTCTTCGTCCACACAAGTTACATGTGATGCCCTTAGCTGGCAGAATTTTGCCACATGCTGCTGCCCAAGGCATATAAATACATCTCTCCATCTTCCTCAACTTGTCTTTCCGCAGGCTGAGTGTATTTTCTGTACATTGTTCAGACTTATGACTTGAGCTGTCGACAGAATATGCAGCCTTGACGAGCATTTGAGCTGCTGGTGTGGAGTGCTGCTACAGATGGCAAGTTTGGTTTCCAAATTTTCTACTTCCTGCATCTGGCTTGCAATGGCGCTGGAAGGTAGACTGAGGGTCCTTAATAATGCTGCTCACTTTAGTAAGGTGCATGGCATGCTCTCTGCTTTAAACTTCTTGCTGTAAAAAGGCAATGAGCTTGGGAACTTTAAACTCATGCTCTGAACTTGTTTTGCGTGTGTAAGCAAGAATGAGGTCATCTGGGATCATCTGGAGTAATATGGGACACAGCAAGCCACCATATGAATCTGAAAACAACTCCAAGTGACTCCAACCCTCTGATCTGGACCTCACATTCATCATAAAGCTGTCTCAAGGCGACAATATCTGAGGATCTCTTGACTGGAGTTAGGTTTAGCAGCTTAGTTATGTGTGCACTCACTATCAAGTCCTTCCTTCCCAAATCTCTCTTTGAGCATGTCTGTGGCATCCATCATAGTTGGAGTCAGTTATTTTTAGGCCGGCACTGGCTCTTGATGCAGGACCACAAGATAGGACTTGAGATAAGTAAACCTTTTGGGACCTTGGGGAAGTCAGGTTATTTAGCACCTCAGACAGAGACAGGGAATAAGCATGGAGGAGACAATGCCCAGGAAGGAACAGAGGGGGTTGAATGCAGTGTAGTGTAAATATCATGCGTGTGTGAGGTGATGTGCCATGAAACTTGTGAACTGTGACTTGGGATATAGAGAGAAGAGCTTGCTGTAACCATTCAGTCCATTCTGTGCTTGTGAGATGTGAGTGTGTAATAAATCGTCTGTCATGAATCTGCCTATTTATTTACACACTCCACACTGGTGACCCAAGACGTATTATGGAACATGAGGCAAGACCCCGGAAGCCGGCCGGTCGGGAAGCCCCAGCAACGCAGCCAGCCATTCCACAGACAGCCCGGACTGGAACCCCCAGCCAACGCATGCGTGGTTTCAGTCCAAGCTAACCGGATTTCTGGCAGCACAACCCGCGCTCTTGGTTCCACCACACCGAGGCCCAGTTTGCCTCCGGGGAGTAACAGCAGACGACACCAAATTTCTACAGGTGGTAAGCAGTGCTGGACTCCCGCACAGCCCAGCAGGTAGTGAGCCTGCTCGATCAGCCACCAGCCCGCAACAAATACGAGGCGCTCAAGGGCTGAGCTCAACCCGGCGTTACACGTTCTCAAGAATGTGAGAGGGGAGCGGAGAGGCTCCTGGCGCGGACCAAGTTAGGAGAGGGGTCGGCGTCGACCGGATGGAGAGATGCTGGCATTAATGGGCACAGACAGACGGGCCCCTTTCGTTTGCCCACCTATTCCTCCGGAACCTTCTAACAGAGGCGAGAGAGCGGTTCTGGCCAATTCGGCATTGCTGGCCGCGCGTGACTACCGTGCGCTAGCCCAGGAGGCAGACAGGATCATCCTCACCACCTAGGGCGATCACAGTCTACGTGGCGGCGGCGGAGCCCAGCAAGACGACCAGAGGATGGTGAGGAGCCATCGACGGTAGCTGCAGCGGGGGCCAAGGGAGCGCCAGAGAGACACGCTCTGTTTCTATCACCGCCGCTTCGGAGAGAACGCACGCAGATGTGTGCCACCGTACCAATTCAAGCGCTCGGGAAAACGCCAAAGGCCGGCAGTCCGGCAGCAGCTGCGACCTTCGGTGAAGAGAACAAGCTGCTCTACATGACGGACATGCCGCTCGGGGAGGCGTTTCCATGTGGACACCGGAGCCCAGAGGAGCAATCATTCTGCGACCTACGCTGACCGGCTGGCAGGACCTAGCGGCCCCGAGATGTTGGCAGCAAACGGCTCAGAATTAAGACCTTTGGTGAGAGGACACTGATCTTATCTCTACACGGCCGTACATACGAGTGGACTTTTGTCGTAGCAACACTGAATTACCATATCTTGGGGGCTGATTTTCTGTGTGCACGTGGTTTACTGGTTGATGTTGCTAACAGGCGCCTGGTTAATGCACTGTCCTTTGACTCTCTCCCCTGTATAGCTCGAGAGACCCAGCCAACAGCACAAGCTAACGTCACAGCTCCAGGCAGTAAGTTCCACACACTGCTCACTCAGTTTCCCAGCACTCACCGGTCCCGACGTTTTCGGCGGCCATCGCTAAACACGGGGTGGAGCACTTTATCACCACCACCGGGCTGCCCGTTTTTGCAAGATCTCGGCGCTTGGACGCAGCTAAACTGGCCATAGCGTGCGAGGAGTTCGCCAACCTGGAAAGGTTGGGCATCATCAGGCGTTCGAACAGCCCATGGGCATCCCTGCTACACATGGTCCCTAAGGCTGAGGGAGCGTGGCGACCGTGCGGTGATTTCCGTAGATTGAACAATGCCACAGCGCATGACCGCTACCCGATTCCCCACATACAGGATTTTCCGTTCACCTCGCCGGAGCACGCATTTTTTCCAAAAATAGACCTGGTCCGCGGTTATCACCAAGTCCCAGTGCGCACGGAGGACGTACCCCAACAACAGCGGTAATAACTCTGTTTGGTTTATTTCGAGTTCCTGCGAATGCCATTTGGGTTAAAAAGGCACAGCACAGACGTTCCAGCGCATGGGATGCAGTGCTGCCTGATCTCCCGTTCGTGTTCGTCTACCTGGACGATATCCTGGTAGCCAGTACGTCTGAAGACGAACACGAACCCACCTCAGACGGTTTTCCGGAGGTTGGAGGAGCACGGGTTGATAATCAACCCGGGCGAAAATGCCAGTTCGGCGTGACGAGATTGATTTTTTGGTCGGGCACCGCGTCTCTCCGGAAGGAGCAATCCCGTTGCCCGACAAAGTGCGCACCGTGACAGATTTTCCCCGGCCTCAGATGGTCAGGGCACTGCAGGAATTTTGGGGATGGTGAACTTTTATAACCGCGTCCTTCCCATGCGGCGCGGCTCATGCAACCATTGTACGCTGCGCTCAAGAGACAGAAACCCGCGGATGAGTCGAATGGACCCCGGAGCGAGAGCGGGCGTTCTCAGAGGTTAAAGCAGCCCTGGCAAATGCCGCACTGCTGACGCATCCGACCCGACGGCCCAGATAGCGCTCACCACCGACGCTTCAGACGTGGCCAGTAGAGGCTGTCGTGGAGCAGCGCGTTGCCGGGGCTTGCAGCCGCTCAGCCTTTTTCAGCAGAACTTTGCACGACAGTTGAATGTAAATACAGTGTGTTTGACAGAGAGTTGCTGGCTCTCCACCTGGCCATACGCCACTTCCAGTTCTGGCTGGAAGGGCGCAGCTTCACCGCGTTCGTAGACCACAAGCCACTAACGTTTGCAATGGCCAAGGTTTCAGAAACCGTGGTCGCGCCGGCAGCAGAGACAGCTGGCCGCGATCTCAGAGTTTACTATAGATATTCAGCATGTGTCGGGTAAAATGAATGTGGTGGCGGACTGCCTCTCGCGCGCTGTGGTGGCCCCGGTCTATGTGGGGATAGATTACACAGCCATGGCTGCGGAGCAGATTAGCGATGCAGACGTGCGCGCGCTCCAGTCTGGACCAACAGGGTTAAGGCTGGAGAGCAGGGTGCTGCAAGATTGCGCCCCCCCCCCCCCAATCTGCGATGTCTCCACGGGACGCCCGCGTCTGGTGGTCCCGGTCGCGTGGCGCCGCCGCGTGTTTGGGTCGGTTTACACTCTGGGCACCCAGGAGTGCGCGCGTCAGTCAAAATGGTGGGAGAGAAGTTCGTGTGGCCGAGCCTACGCAAACAAGTAAAAGAGTGGGCTGCAGCCTGCGTGGCGTGCCAACGAGCCAAGGTACACAGGCACGCGAAGGCTCCTTTGGAGCCGTTTCCGGTACCGGCTAAAAGGTTCGACCATGTGCACGTGGACCTCGTGGGCCCCCTCCCGCCATCACAGGGGTGCACGCACCTCCTGACATAGGTGGACCGCACCACGCGCTGGCCAGAAGCAGTCCCGCTGGCGGCAACCACGTCCGCGGACATAGCACGCGCTTTTTTAACAGCATGGGTGGTGCATTTTGGAGTCCTGTTGGACATTACTAACTACTAACTAACTAACCTGCACTTATATAGCGCTTTTCTAGTCACAAAGACCACTCAAAGCGCTTTCATTAATACTAACCCTCTATTCTAAGGGCCTATAGGAAACAGATTATCTAGGACAATTTAGAACATTACATCTGACAGGGGCCCTCAATTTGTTTTCGAACTGTGGTCCGCGATGGCCCGCAGCCTGGGTGTTACAATTCATCACACAACCGCGTACAACCCACAGGCCAATGGGTTATGCGAGCGTTTTCATAGATCACTGAAAGCAGCACTCAGGGCTTCACTGACGGATGCAAATTGGGTAGACAGGTTGCCGTGGGTTTTATTGGGGTTGCGCTCCACGCCAAAAGAGGATTTGGAAGCTTCCCCGGGCAGAGCTTGTTTTTGCGCAGCCCCTACGGCTGCCCGTGGAATTTCTACCAGATAATCCCGCACCGGGCAGCTGCCCGTCTCAGCTTTTGCAGCGCAGCGCAAACACAGGCACGCTGCCGGGCCCTGCCCACCACAGTTTTCCGCGTGCCTTTGTGCCTAAACTTTGAAGAACGCGCAGTTCGTGTTCGTCAGACACGACGCCCACCGCCCCCCATTGCGCCCACCCTATGATGGACCATTCAGAGTGTTGGAAACAGGGGATAAGCATTTTGTGCTAGACTTGGGGGTAGACAGGAGAAAATTGGCATAGACAGACTCAAACCCGCCTTCGTAGTGACGGATGAGCAAGTGCTGTTGGCTGGGGGCCCCTCGGCATGGAAGACCCCCACGGAGAACTCCCCAGGGAACGATTCACCAGTGCAGCCACACGGGCAGAACGAAGTTCCCCCACCACCACCACGGCTCACCCGCAGTCAGACACACTCGCAGCAGCCCCCCACCGGCACAGCAGCGCCACGGAGGCGTAAACCCCAGTTACAGCAATATGGGAGGAGACTGAAAGCCAAAAGCGAGTGTGTCTGATGTTCTGTCTTAGATGCTGGGGGGGGGGGGGGCGTTTGGGACCTTGGGGAAGTCAGGTTATTTGGCACCTCAGACAGAGACAGGAATAAGCATGGGAGAAACAATGCCCAGGAAGGACAGAGGGGGTTGATGCAGTGTAGTGGTAAATATCATGCTGTGTGAGGTGAAGTGCCATGAACTTGTGAACTGTGACTTGGGATATAGAGAGGAGAGCTTGCTGTAACCATTCAGTCCATTCTGTGCTTGTAAGATGTGAGTGTGTAATAAATCGTCTGTCATGAATCCTGCCTCTTCATTTACACACTCCACAACCTTTCAGTTTTGCTCAGCTCGCTATTTTTGTGGTTAGCAGTCTCAAACTGACCCAGAATTCTTGCCATTTTGGATATGTCGCCATCATATTTGTTTATGCACAGCTTTGGCAACTTCACTGATGGTCTATTAGTTACTCTGCTGGAATGTGTATTCACATCACTCAGCCATGAGGAGCCTTGTTCTGCTGCTGGATGGTCATCTCATTCAATAATTCTTGTTGCTCTGGACTTCCATAGATTAACGTTATCCTGGTACACCATAGTTTTTTTTAATTATATCTGCCTCCAGGTCATCCATTGGTATCTCCTCTTCAATCTCTCTTTCTAGTTCAAGGAGATTCTTTTCTTTAACCGATAACATGGACAGCAGTTCTCGTAGATGGTCACAACTCACATTATCTTTGCATGAATCCGCCTCAAAAGCCTGCAACAGCTTTGTTGCAGATGCTCGTACAACTCCCCATTTTTGTTTCAGTCTCTGTAGATGCTTTGTCATCTTGTTCACTTGTTCTCTTGCTAGCTAGTTGGCTAAAGCTATCTGTCAGCAGAATCCTTCTTCCACGTCTCCTGGGTTTCGGCACCAAAATGTTGTGGGAGCTTAGATCAAGCCACTAGCAAATGACTGAACAACCTTCTTCTTGCTTTAACTGTTTAATCACGGTCTGTACATTCTTACAGGACAACTGCACGGCATAAACTGTCACTATTGTTTTGGGGGTTTTTTTCCCTCTAGCTCTAAAGGCTCAACTTAACCTTAGCTTCAACACTACTGCCACCGTGTGGTCAAAGGTAGTTAAAGAAAACGCATGAATGAATAAATTCAGTATGTTATATCTGGAACACAACAACAATATTGTGAACTGTTTTTCTCAATTTTTTTTAAACTAAATTAATGAAATGAATTACTGTACTATTAACCAAAAAGATACAACAGCAGTACCTGTTAACTCCAGGTCTGTCCGGAGCTCTCCACAAGTGCAAATAAATTTCAGCTGGTTAAGTCCTGACTGGTAGTCAGGACTTAACCAGCTGAAATTTATTTGCACTAATGGGGGATGGGATGGCTTCCTAAATTCTGATGGATTTCAGCTGATTTCTTGGCTTTCTATACCTTTTTGCAACTCTTATTCTTCATGTGTTCAATACTTATTCCCTGTGTCATTCCACTTTATTAAATATAACTTGTTTTGTGAACACAGTTGCCTTGATTTCTTTGTATGTATGAGTTACTTGGGTTGTTACTGATATCTGGTGAAAATCTCAGGTCAGTGGGTCCATCAGAAATAAGTTTAATGAGAAAAATGTTGACGTGTTCATTACTTATTTTCCATGCTGTGTGTGTATTTATATATATATATATATATATATATATATATATACATATATATATACTACCGTTCAAAAGTTTGGGGTCACTTAGAAATTTCCTTATTTTTGAAAGAAAAGCACTGTTTTTTTCAATGAAGATAACTTTAAACTAATCAGAAATACACTCTATACATTGCTAATGTGGTAAATGACTATTCTAACTGCAAATGTCTGGTTTTTGGTGCAATATCTACATAGGTGTATAGAAGCCCATTTCCAGCAACTATCACTCCAGTGTTCTAATGGTACAATGTGTTTGCTCAGTGCGTCAGAATTCTCCAGATTACCTCAACAAATTAACAGCTAGAATGCCAAAGGTCTGCAATGCTGTAATTGCTGCAAATGGAGGATTCTTTGACGAAAGCAAAGTTTGAAGGAAAAAATTATTATTACAAATCATTATTTCTAACCTTGTCAATGTCTTGACTATATTTTCTATTCATTTTACAACTCATGGTGGTAAATAAGTGTGACTTTTCATGGAAAACACAAAATAATTGTCTGGGTGACCCCAAACTTTTGAACGGTAGTGTATATAGATAGATAGATAGATAGATAGATAGATAGATAGATAGATAGATAGATAGATAGATAGATAGATAGATAGATAGATAGATAGATAGATAGATAGATAGATAGATAGAGATATACTTGTCTTATTCTGAAATATTGTTATTTTTCATTGTTCAGAATTTGACAGAATATCAGTTGTGACTATAACACTGGTGTACTAACATGTTTTTAAATAACTAAGGCACTTCAACACAAACATTTATTTTGTTAAAAAAAAAACCAGCAAAATTAGAGAACAGTGACCACTGTGTTAGAAGAGAAGATTTAAACAATGTTTTGTTTTGTTGTTAGGGCTATAGGATTCAAAAATTGGTATCCTTTCTGGAGAGCTGGAGCAGGTGGCTGGGGAGAGGGAATTCTGGGCTTCTCTGCTTGAGCTGCTGCCTCCACGACCCAGACCTCTGGAAAAGCGGTAGAAAGTGGATGGATGGAAATTAATAGGAAGTGTAGAGGCCCTTGCTTTGAATGACTTCAGCACATCTGCACCCACAGGACATCTCTAGTTTCTCACACTGCTCCTGGTTTGATCTTGGTCCATTCTTTTTGCAGTCTCTTCTACAGCTCAGTAACTGTGATGGGTTTCGTAGCCATTACTTTGTCACCAAGGATTTTCCAGAGATTCTCTATGGGATTTAGATCAGGACCCTGGACTGACTATTTCATTGTTTCAATATTGTTAGATTTCAGGAAATGTTTAACCTGTTTTGTAGTGTGACGGGGGCATTGTCTTGCATGAAAATTGCAGGCTGATTGGGAAACAATTGCAGTGAAGGAATTGTATGATGCCAAAGGAGGTTCACATAAACGTTTCCATTCACCCTGCCATGTAGCTGTACAAGAGGCCCAACTCCTGCTGCAGAAATCATCCCCCAAACTATGACACTTCCCTCCTCCTAATTTAACTGACTTCTTTACACACTTTGGGCTCAGGCTTTCCCCAGTTTGACACCTAACATACTGTTTCCCATCAGACCCAAATAAATTGAACTTACTCTCATCACTGAAGTGCACTCTGGACCAGTTCTCCTCTGTCCACACAACATGCTCCTCAGCAAAGGGAAGTCTAGCCTTTTTATCCCCCTCTTCGACCCCTTTGGGCTTCGACCGGAGGGGGATTATGTTATGGCTCAGTTCATCTGTCTGTCCGTCTGCCCCACTGCTGTGAACTCAACTTCTCCTACAGTTTGGTTCAATTGTTTTGAAACTTAGTACCATGGTTTGATATACAGTGAAGATGTGCATATTGCAATTTGGTTCTGATTTTTGAGGGAATTGTAGCCCCTGACCCATGACCTCCTGTTTCACCTCACTTCATAGACAGTAACTCTCTTGTGAAATTAACTCCTACAGTTTTGTTCCAATTGTCTTGAAACTTGATACCATGGTTTGAGATACTCTGATGATAAGATAAGATAAGATAAGATAAGCCTTTATTAGTCCCACAATGGGGAAATTCCCGGATTGCAACAGCACAGGGATAGCAACACTCAGAGCAACAATCAGAAGGCAAGAAAAAAACAAGAACAGCTAGTATACATATGTACATATTACTATAAATATACGTATATATATATATATATATATATATATATATATATATATATATAGAGAGAGAGAGAGAGAGAGAGAGAGCGAGAGAGAGAGACACACACACACACAGTGCGGAGCATTGTGGTTGGTGAATGTGCAGCAGAAAGTCTAAGCTCTCTCTCCCTCCGCGGGTGCGGCGGGCCAGCTAGATGTCTTTGGGCATGATGGTGGTGACCCTCTTGGCGTGGATGGCGCACAGGTTGGTGTCCACGAAGAGACCCACCAGGTAGGCCTCGCTGGCCTCCTGCAGAGCCATGACGGCGGAGCTCTGGAAGCGCAGGTTGGTCTTGAAGTCCTGAGCGATCTCCCTCACCAGGCGCTGGAAGGGCAGCCTACGGATGAGCAGCTCCGTGGATTTCTGGTAGCGACGGATCTCTCTCAGAGCCACGGTACCAGGCCTGTAACGGTGATGCGCATATTGCAATTTCACTCTCATCGGATGAACATGAGGTCAGAGGTCAGATTTTTCCCTAATCCTCTAACTACTGAAGGAAATGATGTAGGCTATTCAAATCGGTACAGGAGTTGTATCTAATACGCATCTTGGGTAACTTACACCCTCACCTAACTATGGATTTGGGGTCAAAGGGTCAAAGGTCAAAGTTAACATTGTAGTTGCACTATAGTAAATGGTAAATGCTACATTTACTATTACTATAAAACAAGTAAAGCTAGGGTCACCAAACCTAGTATACAGGTTCACCTTGGGATCCTGACCGCTATGGGTTTGGGGTCAAAAGGTCAAGTTTAACATTCCTTATGCATTATTACTGTACAACGAGTAAAATTAGGGTCACCAAACTTGATACACAGGTTCACCTTGGGATCCTGACCTCAGACTGTGGGTTTGGGGTCAAAAGGTCAAAGGTCAAGGTTAACATTCCCTATGCCTTGTTACTGTACAAAAGTAAAGTTAGGGTCACCAAACTTGGTACACAGATTCACCCTGTGACTCTGAAGTGTGACTATGGTTTGAGGATTGCAAGGTCATAGGTCAACATCAAAATGGTTTATAAACTATATCTCAACAACAAAGAAAACTAGGGTCACCAATAGGGCTGTGAATCTTTAGAAGTCACACGGTTCAATTTGATTCCACTTTTTGAGGTCATGATTCGATTCAGAATTGATTTTTGATTCGCAACAATTTTTGATTCGCATTTGGCTCTCAGTTCAGTACAAAAACCCACTAATCTCATAAGAAAAAAGTCACTGCACTGCAAAAAATGCTGAGGTAAACTTGAAAGCAGAGTACAGTGCGTTGATGTTTTGGAGGGGGTTTTATTTTTTAAAAAATTACATCAACTGATTTGCAAGAAAATACTGTTAAATGGAAAAAGTAGGCTTAGGCTAGTAACTACTTTTTTATTTCTTAAAAACTTGTAAGTTTCAAAAATGAAATTGTACACAAGTGAAATAAATTTTTGACATTTTCCTTTTCAGCATATCACAATTCCTAACAGCTTTTACACAGTGTGTAAGTTTGGTCGCCCACCGTTCTAGAATATAGGCTATTCATTAATAAACAAAAGGAAATTCTATCACAAATACTTTGAACATCCATTTAAATAGTAGTGCTACCTGACTATATGCAGTCAATGTACAGTTACTTATACAGTAACTTAACGCAATGAACAAATTCAATCAGAACTGAATTCAATTGATGCATAAGATAAGTAACATTAATTTTAAACCAGCACAAATACAAACTTAAGTATCTTAAGTCTTCGGAGACTTAAAAAACAAATTAAAGTTATAAAACAAAATAAAGTGCTGTTACAAGATTTCACAATTTGTATTTATTTATTTTTTTTTGCCAGTTCAGAATTTGCTGGGAGTTTACTGAAGTGGTACAGTGTGCATTGTTCAGCAGGAGGACTTTCCACTTCTTTCAACTTTGAGTGATGGCGGTTAATGTGAGCCCCGGCGTCTGTGGTGTTACCAAAGTACTTGGCTCTTGTTTTGTAAACTTTACATATTACATGTGTCATGTCTAGCGCTTTCTTTCCCGGAATGTTGTAGAAACAAAAATGCGCCCACACACTTGCTTTCATTGAAGATGGGACTGGCTGAATTTGTTGCCGCTCCATTTATTCTTTATTCCGACTGTTTCATCCAGCTGTTAGCTACTAAGCTACTCTGCATGCTTCTCCTGCATTGGCAACTTCATTGTGGAACTGCGTATCACGAAGCAGCAATACGTGTCACATGACAGGACACCAGCACCACCGCAAAAAAAAAAAAATATATATATATATATATATATATATAGTAATAATAATAAAAAAAATTGATTCTTAATTTTTGTGAATCGATTCTGGATTGGGTAAAATGAGAATCTCGATTCTTGTGTGAATCAATTTTTTCCAACACCCTTAGTCACCAAACTTGCTACACAGGTTCATCTTGGGATCCTGACCTACAACTGCAGGTTGTATACTTTGTTGTAGATTCGTGGATGATGGGCTTATTGTAGTTTTGTTCTGCCACAGTAATTATATTGAAAAGACGAAAACTGCTGTCCGTCAGTAAGGGATCTTCAAAGAATTGGGATCTTCAAAGAATTTGGGATCTTCAAAGAAAATGGAGGTGGGGAATATTGCACTCACCTCAGAGTGCTCTTGTTATTCTTTCTGCTGATGAACGGTTCGGTCACTGCAGAGTGAGCTTTGAGCCCAAATCGTCTTAAAGCTGGGTTCACACTATAGCATTTGGACCAACTTTTACTGACGTTTTGAAAAATCAGAAAGTAGTCCAAATGTTGGTGAAATTACATTTGTGAGAGGCTTTTTTTAATCCAGCACACATCAACTTTTACAAGCTTTTACAAACTTTTATGAACTTTTGCTAGCATTTGCCAGTGTTGCATTCAGCGATAGCAAACTTTTGCCAACTTAGGCTAGTGTATGTGTCGCTGTTGCCAACTTATGTTAACTTAAGCAAATGAATACTCAGCGCAGGTCAGCTGACGTCAGCATAAGGTGACGCACATATAAAGATCAGCATTTGTGGAGGCTTCCTGCCATTCTGGACCTGCTTTTTTGGGTGGATTCACATTCCAAAGTTTGAACCAACTTTTACTGACGTTTTGGCAAACATCTGGCTCTGCTGGCAAAAACTGGTAAAAGTTAATTATGGTTGGTGTTTGCTGGCAAATGCTGGCGAAAGTTGTGTTTCTTGAAGATTTTCAGCATGCCAAAAATTTGCCGAAGTTTGGAAATAAACGTTGGTGAAAGTTGTGCTCAGTTTGTAAAAGTTCCTGAGTGCTGGGCTAAGTTATGCAGAGTTTACCTAAGTCAGCCTAAGTTAAGCTCCATTGTCAAACGCTGACTGAAATACCGGTGGAAGCAGATGTTTTTAGACCAAAACTCACTTCAGACATGCACGAATGAAAGAGAAATGGAGCAAAGGGGGAATTAAAAAAAGAAAATATATATAAGAGGAGAATGTACAGTATGTGTTTGGTGATAACATGGTGTGTTTGACATGTTTTTTTTATTTTTTTAATCTACGGGATATATACACTACCGTTCAAAAGTTTGGGGTCACTCAGACAATTTTTTTGTGTTTTCCATGAAAAGTCACACTTATTTATCACCATGAGTTGTAAAATGAATAGAAAATATAGTCAAGACACTGACAAGGTTAGAAATAATGATTTGTATTTGAAATAATAATATTTTCCAGATACTCAACCTGCTCAAAGAAAGCTCAGTTTTATAGCTTCTCTAACCAGCTAAACTGTTTTCAGCTGTGCTAACATGATTGCACAAGGGTTTTCTAATCATCCATTAGCCTTCTGACGCAATGAGCAAACACATTGTACCATTAGAACACTGGAGTGATAGTTGCTGGAAATGGGCCTCTATACACCTATGTACACTACCGTTCAAAAGTTTGGGGTCACTTAGAAATTTCCTTATTTTTGAAAGAAAAGCACTTTTTTTTCAATGAAGATAACTTTAAACTAATCAGAAATACACTGTATACATTGCTAATGTGGTAAATGACTATTTTAGCTGCAAATGTCTGGTTTTTGGTGCAATATCTACATAGGTGTATAGAGGCCCATTTCCAGCAACTATCACTCCAGTGCTCTAATGGTACAGTGTGTTTGCTCCTTGCGTCAGAAGGCTAATGGATGATTAGAAAACCCTTGTGCAATCATGTTAGGTCTGCAATGCTGTAATTGCTGCAAATGGAGGATTCTTTGACGAAAGCAAAGTTTGAAGGAAAAAATTATTATTTCAAATACAAATCATTATTTCTAACCTTGTCAATGTCTTGACTATATTTTCTATTCATTTTACAACTCATGGTGGTAAATAAGTGTGACTTTTCATGGAAAACACAAAATAATTGTCTGGGTGACCCCAAACTTTTGAACGGTAGTGTAGATATTGCACCAAAAACCAAACATTTGCAGCTAGAATAATCATTTACCGCATTAGCAATGTATATTAGATATTAGAGTGTATTTCTGATTAGTTTAAAGTTATCTTCATTGAAAAAACAGTGCTTTCCTTTCAAAAATAAGGAAATTTCTAAGTGACCCCAAACTTTTGAACGGTAGTGTATATATATATATATATATATATATATACACTACCGTTCCTTATTTTTGAAAGAAAAGCACTATTTTTTTCAATGAAGATAGCTTTAAACTAATCAGAAATACACTCTAATATCTAATATACACTGCTAATGTGGTAAATGACTATTCTAGCTGCAAATGTCTGGTTTTTGGTGCAATATCTACATAGGTGTATAGAGGCCCATTTCCAGCAACTATCACTCCAGTGTTCTAATGGTACAATGTGTTTGCTCATTGCGTCAGAAGGCTAATGGATGATTAGAAAACCCTTGTGCAATCATGTTAGCACAGCTGAAAACAGTTTAGCTGGTTAGAGAAGCTATAAAACTGACCTTCCTTTGAGCAGGTTGAGTATTTGGAAAAAATTATTTCAAATACAAATCATTATTTCTAACCTTGTCAATGTCTTGACTATATTTTCTATTCATTTTACAACTCATGGTGGTAAATAAGTGTGACTTTTCATGGAAAACCCAAAATAATTGTCTGGGTGACCCCAAACTTTTGAACGGTAGTGTATGTGATTTATCTTTTGTTCTTATTAAAGACAAAAATAGAATAGAAAGGAGATGTCTTTACCTTCTTAACATGTTTCGACTGTACACTGCAGCCTTCGTCAGAAGAGTCAGCTGATTGCTGCCAGGTGACATTTATCAGCTGACTTTCGTAGGCGGGGCCAGCCCAGCAGATCTGTCAGATCCACCGAACCGGCCCCGCCTTCCGCTGTCAGATGATCTCTGGAGAATATGATCCCATGTGTGGGAAAGCATAAAGGCCCCCTCATCTCGGTTCATGGTGTCTTTTCCCCGCTTCCTGATTTCTATGGCCTCCTTGATCCAGCGTTTGTGTCTGTTGCTCTCTGATCCAATAATTTTTGCGTTGTCCCAGTCCATGATGTGATTATTTCTTTTGCAGTGATCTGATATTGCTGATTTTAATGTTTCTTGTTCTGCCTTTTCTTTTTGTGATCTTGTGAGTCGTCCTTGTGTTTCCTTCTCACATTCCTTCTGGTGTTCTTTTTTTCTTGTGGTGAATGATCTTCCAGTTTCTCCAATGTAGGTTTTGTTGCATGATCTGCATGATATTTCATATATTACATTGCATTTTTTGTCTTGTTCTATTCTGTCCTTGGGGTGTACTAATAACTGTGTATGGTATAGTTATGGTGTCCTTGTTTTTGATTTCGGCTTTTGTTCTGTGTCTTATTTCCTGTTTGTTTTCTTTGTTTTTGACTTGCTGTTTCCCTTTGTTTATGGCCCATACTGGATATTGGCAGCGTATAAGCACATGTTTTATGTGGTTTTCTCCTCCTGTCTGTCTTCTTGGTCTGTGATGATGGTGGCTCGTTCATATAATGTCCTTACAACTGATAGCTTGTGTGCTGTGGGGTGTTCCGATGTCCATAGTAGGTATTGATCTGTGTGGGTTGATTTCCTGTAGACTGTGATTTTTATGCTGCCGTCATCGTTGTGGTGGATTTTCATGTCCAGAAAGGCTATGGTGCCATTTTCCTCCTCTTCGTGTGTGAATTTTATATTCCCAGTGCTGTCCGTGCTGTTCAGATGGTCAGTGAGTTCTTGTGTGTGTCCTTTCCTTATTTTTTCCAGAATGTCATCCACGTATCTCTTCCGAAGGGTGGGTTTGCATTGTGTAGGTGCTGTGTTGATGGCTTTGTTTTACAGATCCTCCATGAAAAAGCTGCTCATAATGGCTGATAGTGGGTCTCCCATTGCAAATCCTTCTTTTTGTCTGTAAATTTTTCCTCTGTATTGAAAATAGGTGGATTTTGCAACAAATTGTAATAAAACTGTGAGATTGGTGCGTCTTTTAAGGGTACTGTCATTATTGAGGCGTTCTTGTACTATATGTAGTGTGACATCAACAGGTGTCTTTGTGAATAATGAAATGACATCATGTGAAATGAGGATCTCGTCTGATTCTATTTTTGTATTTTTGAGTTCTTGTGCCAGTTCTTTTGAGTTTTTGCAGTGGAAATCTAATAGTCCAAGGAGGGGTTTGAAGATTTCAACCAGGGCTTTTGATAAATAAATCCACGATCTGACAGGTCTGCTGAGCTGGCCCCGCCTACGAAAGTCAGCTGATAAATGTCACCTGGCAGCAATCAGCTGACTCTTCTGACGAAGGCTGCAGTGTACAGTCGAAACATGTTAAGAAGGTAAAGACATCTCCTTACGATTCTATTTTTGTCTTTAATAAGAACAAAAGATAAATAACTAAAAGAAGACAAAATGAACCTACTTGAGCTATATATATGTGTATTACGAGCATTTGATTAGTTTTGAGTTGTTTGTGGGTTTGCTCCAGTTGATGGGTGTGATTTGGGGTTTTGTGTCTTTGCAGTGTTATTTTTCTACCACTAGGCTGTGCTGTTGTGCAACCGTGTCTTTTGCCAGTACAGATTACTGGTTGCCTTGGAAACAACAACCGTTGGAGACGCCGATCTTTTTTTTTTTGTCTGAAAAAACATTTTCTTGGTCTGTGGAATAAAGGTTTTTTTATGAAATTTTCAGTCTGAGTCTGAGTATGAGTCTGTCTCCTCGCTGCCTGCTACATATATATACAGTTTGATCTCCCAAAAATGTAACAGCTCAAAAGAAAAAAAAAAATCTCATTGAGAAATTTACTGTTCTTAATTTTCTGCTCCGTGTGCAATCATTCTCCAGGATTTATTGGTTCGGCTTCCATTGCGGGGAATCAAACAGTGCTTGTGTGGTGTCAAAAAGTAAATTACATTTAATGGGATTTTATGTTATTTTAATGGAGAGAGTTGTAACAGTCAAAATATAATCACCCGCCATTTTATTTATATGATGATACACTAAATAGTTTTTTTTTTTATTCCATCCACATTCACATTTTAATTGCAGACTTAGTGTTGGAGTCTATAGCATTATTTTATTTTTTTTAGATGAATGAATGAATGAATGAATGAACTAACTAAGAAACAGTGGAAAAGGTGTGCAGAAGTAACTACATAGGAACATAAAATGAAAATAAATACTAAAATGTATGTTCAAGGGAGATATATTCACTCTAAAAGCAGGTCCAGAATGGCAGGATGCCTCCACAAACGCTGATCTTTATATGATTGTCGCCTGACGCTGATGTCACCTGACCTGCGCTGAGTATTTCTCTGATTTTTCAAAACTTCTGTAAAAGTCAGTTCAAACACAATAGTGTGAACCCAGCTTTAACTTAGGCTGAGTTAGGTGAACTCTGCATAACTTAGCTCAGCACTCCAAAACTTTTACAAACTGAGCAGAACTTTCACCAACGTTTATTTCCAAATGTTAGCAAATTTTCAGCATGCTGAAAAATTTTAAAGGTCACAACTTTCACCAGCGTTTGCCAACAAACACCAGCAATCATTAACTTTTGCCAGCAGAGCCAGATGTTTGCCAAAACATCAGTAAAAGTCGGTCCAGATGTTGTAGTGTGAATCCACCTTAAAGAGACAGATCCTTGCCCTGTTCAGCAGTAAACTGGTGAGAAATTCCAGCTGCAGTGTTGAATCAATTCCCCGTGAGAGTCTTTGCGTAATCCTGTTCCCCAAATCAGAGCAGTGTGAGAAACTAGTGATGTCCTGTGGGTGCAGATGTGCTGAAGTCATTCAAAGCAAGGGCCTCTACACTTACTATTATTTTTTAATCCTATAGCCCTAAAATCCATCCATCCATCCATCCATCCATCTTCTACCGCTTTTCCGGAGGTCCGGGTCGCAGAGGCAGCAGTTCAAGCAGAGAAGCTCAAACTTCCCTCTCCCCAGCCACCTTCTCCAGCTCTTCAGAGAGGATACCAAGGCATTCCCAGACCACCTGGGAGACGAAGTCTCTCTAGTGAGTCCTAGGTCTGCCCTGGGGTCTCCTTCTAGTGGGGCCTGCCCGTAACACCTCAAGTGGGAGGCGTCTAGGAGACATCCTGATCAGATGCCCAAACCACCTCAACTGGCAGTAGCAGTTCTACTCTGAGCCTCTCCCGGATGACCGAGTTCCTAAAAAGCATTGTTTAAATCTTCTCTTCTGACACAGTGGTTACTGTTCTCTAATTTTGCTCACTGTTTTTTTAACAAAATGAATGTTTGTGTTGAAGTCCCATGGTTATTTAAAAAAAATGTTAGTACAACAGTGGTATAGCCACAGCTGATATTCTGTACGATTCTGAACAATTGAAGAATAACATACACTACTCACAAAAAGTTAGGGATATTTGGCTTTTGGGTGAAATTTATGGAAAGTGTAAAAAGTTCATGCTACAGTGATATTATATCATGAGTGCAGGGCATTTAAGTAGAAGCACAGCATGGTGATTTCCTTATCTCAAACAATTTATTGAAACAAAAGCCAACACCAGTGGTGGGTATACCACAACAAAAAATTTCAATGTCTCAATAACTTGTCATGTGCCCTTGAGCATCAATTTCAGCTTGACAATGACGTCTTATGCTGCTCACGTTGACTTATTGTCTGCTGAGGCATGGCATTCCACTCTTTTTGAAGGGTGGCCCTCAGGTCATTGAGGTTGTGGGGTGCAGGGTTATGAGTCTCTGCACGGCAACTCAGCTGATCTCATAGGTTTTCTATGGGATTTGGGTCTGGAGAAAGTGCAGGCCACTTTATTTGAGGTACCCCAGCCTCCAGTAGTCGTTCCCTAATGATGCAACCTTGATGAGCTGGAGCATTGTCATCCATGAAGATGAAATTAGGCCTGTTTTGTTCATGCAGGGGCACAGTGACTGGATCAATGATGTTATTCATGTAGTATCGGCTTGTCCCTGTACCACTTACACGGTGTAGGGCAGTTCTGTATTGACTAGCCACACCTTCCCAGACTGTAACACCACCACCACCAAAGGCTCATCTAGTAACAACAGTGGCTAATGCATAGTGCTCTCCTTGTGCTTGCCTTAGATGGAATGGTTTTGTGCCCCTCCCCCAAAAAACCCCTTCACCGAACTGAGTTATACAAATGCAAAACGGACGGGTGGCAGTCTTGGCGCTTTCATCCCCTGAGAGCAGACGTCTCTTTTTGGTTCAGCCTTCCGACCATGTGCCTCCAGTCCTCTGGGACCCTGGCTGTGCGGTGCAGCAGCTGGAGGACTCCGGTCTCTTAGCTGATCATGCCCCACATGCGCTATGGGGTTCCAGAATACGGTAGCCCCAGCGGTGGAAAACTACGGGAGACCGTGGTTGGTTTCACATCATTCCTGGGACAGGGACGCTGACTGTCAGCGTGGTCAGTGGTAGGTAGGGACAGGACAGGCAGGAACACTTATGTAGCTAGAAACGCTCTGTCCAAAGTCGCCTGTGTTGTTACAGTTTAAATATATTTGTTCGTCCAGTCCTCTAGAGGGCGCTAGGCTCTGTAGTAGCTTTAAGCTTGCCAGTAGGTGACGAGAAGAAGAGACCTAGCAAACTGAATGTCGACAGGAACACGAGTCTGCGTCGCTGTTCCTTCTAAAGCCATCCATTCACTTCCAGCCCTTTGAGTGGCAATATGAGTAAGTTAGTAGTTTGTTGTGATGAGTAGATAAAGTATAGTTGATTATTAGAATAAGTTTGATGAGTTTTATAGACGCTAATCGGCGATGTGTTTGTGATAGCGAAGCCGTATCGGAGTCCGTGTGATGACGCTGTTTAGCTAGTGTTGACTTTTTAAATGTACCGCTTGTAAATATCGTCTTTATTTCCTAATTTGTAAATATTTCTTTGTGTCTGTATTTTTCAGTTTCACACTCTCTGTATTAAATCCTAGTCCAAAATGACACCTGCCTGTTCCTTGGAGGAAGTGATGCAAGAGAGAGTTTAGCTGGCTGTGAATCTCAATATAGGACACGAGTCACATTGGGTGCAACAGTACAGTGAAATCATAGCACTCGGTGAGGGACCACAGTGAAGGTGGATGGAATTTAATGTACATTTAACATCAGCGATCCTATCCAGTCATCAAGATGGAGCAAACACAGGCTGAAAGCCATAACAGTGAAGAAGCACGGAGCGAAAAAGGGTCACGCTCCTCAAGGTCACGCTCCTCCCACTCATCCAGGTCTTCTGTACATTCCGGGAAACTGACTCCCCGATCAGCTGTAGGATCTAGGAGGTCATCAGCTTCAAGTCAAGCCAGTATGGCAGCAGCACATGCCCAAGCAGAAGCTCAAGCAGCAAAAGACAGACTAGCATATGCTGAGAGAGAGATGAGCATTAAAATGGAAAAGGCACGGTTAGAGGCAACTCTAGATCTACTTAACCTACAAAGGGAAGCAGATGCAGCCAGGGTTAAAGCAGAAGTGATGGAGTCTGCTGTAGCTCGGCTCATTAACCAAGAACACAGCGAAGAATTGAGATTCTTGCCTCTAGAACAAACTGCAGAACAAAAAGTGAATGAATACATAAACAGGCATAGTTGTACTGATTCATCTCAAAGGAAAGAAACTTTTCAACAGGACAGTACACATCAGGAACAACATTCCACACTGATTTATTCACATCTCCATGCCAAACAAGAAACAGCTCATTGCCCAATTCAGCCACAAGAGGGCGCCAAGCGACCACCACAAAGAGATGCAATTCACCAAAATTCTCAAAGTGTGTTGCAATCACAACAGATATCAAGTTCAAATGATGCAAACAACACTACCAGCGACCTTGCCAGGTTCTTAGCCAGAAGCCAACTATTAACAGGAGGACTGACAAAATATGATGACAAGCCAGAGAGTTATCTTAGCTGGAAAGCCACATTCCAGAGTACCATCAGAGACCTCGGTCTTACAGCCAGTGAAGAACTAAACCTCCTCATTAAGTGGCTCGGCCCTGAGTCTTCTGAACATGCTAAGAGATTAAAAGCAGTCAATATCAGGCATCCACCTGCTGGTCTGAACATGGTCTGGGCGAGACTGGAAGAATGCTACGGCTCACCAGAGGCAATAGAAAAGTCCATGTTTGAAAGAATCCAAAATTTTCCAAAGCTCATGAGCAAAGAGCCACACAAGCTTCGCGATCTATCAGATCTACTGTGTGAACTGGAAGCAGCAAAGCTGGATGGATATCTGCCAGGCTTGAGCTACTTAGACACAGCAAGAGGTGTAAGTCCAATCGTGGAAAAGTTGCCCTTTCACCTTCAGGAGAAGTGGACAATGGTAGGGTCAAAGTATAAAGAAGACCATCATGTAAGTTTCCCACCTTTCTCATTCTTTGTTGAATTTGTAAAAGGTCAAGCCAAGGCAAGGAATGACCCAAGCTTCAACACGACTTATAGCTCACCTGCCAATTCTACAATTAGTTACAAAAAAGGAAAATCACAAAGTCACTACATGCAGAAACAATCAGTTACGGTACACAAAACAGATGTGTCAGTCGGAGTGGAGACAAAAGAAGGAGGCGAAGACATTAAAAGACAATGTCCCATACATCACAAACCACACCCACTGAAAGGATGCAGGGGTTTTAGAGCTATGTTGCTTGAGGACAGAAAAAAGGTACTCAGAGACAACAAAATCTGCTATCGCTGCCTTGCTTCCACTACCCACCAAGCCAGGGACTGTCAAATAACAATCAAGTGTGGAGAATGCAACAGCGACAAACACCTGGCAGCTCTCCACCCAGGCCCGGCTCCAACAGCATCTAAGCCTCCCTCATCCCCTAAAGAGAACGGCGGGGAGCAAGAGCTCACACAAGACTTAGATGTTACAGCCACATGTACCGAGGAATGTAGAAATCAAATCACAGGAAAATCCTGCTCCAAGATCTGTTTGGTGCAAGTCTACCCGAAAGGTGAGCCACACAACATGAAAAAGATGTATGCAATAATAGATGATCAAAGTAATCAATCACTCGCAAAAACAGAGTTTTTTGAAACATTCAATATTCAAGGCACAGCCACACCTTACACACTGAAGACGTGTACTGGCACAACACAAGTAAATGGTAGAAGAGCCTGCAACTACATAGTTCAATCACTGGATGAAAAAATGAGTTTTCCTCTCCCCACGCTCATAGAGTGCAATGCTAT
The DNA here is from genome assembly GCA_020510985.1 of Pholidichthys leucotaenia. Lineage (NCBI taxonomy): Eukaryota > Metazoa > Chordata > Actinopteri > Cichliformes > Pholidichthyidae > Pholidichthys > Pholidichthys leucotaenia. Next base: position 137,586,424 of record CM035840.1, on the reverse strand, counting down.
CCCCAACAATAGGGAAGAAATACCCACTGCAGAAGCTGCCTCGCATCACCCCCATCTGAAAGCAATAGCTGCTGAAATACCACCCCTCGAACCAGACGCTGACATACTGCTGCTGATAGGACGCAACCTTCTCAGAGTACACAAGGTGAGAAAGCAAATCAGTGGCAGGCACAACGATCCATTTGCACAGAAGCTTGACCTGGGCTGGGTTATCATTGGTGACATATGTCTGGGCACCGCCCACAAGCCAAGTGAGGTAAGCGCTCTCAAAACACATGTGTTGGACAACGGACGCCCAAGCTATCTCACTCCCTGCGACAATCGCTTCAATGTAAAAGAGAGCTTCACAGTGAGCCAACCGAAAGCTGTCTCCAACCTACTGCCATTTTCAAACCCACATGCAAAGCCCACGGTTGAGAATCTAGGTGAAGCAGTCTTCTGTCGCACTAATGAAGACAATCACCTCGCACACTCTGTTGAAGACACAATCTTTCTGAAAAAGATGGAAAGGTCCTTCAAAGATGACACAAACAGTTGGGTGGCACCACTTCCGTTTCGTAACCCCAGACGCCTACTCCCTGACAACAGGTGCTACGCCTACAAGCGGCTCATGTCTCTGCGACGTATGCTTGACAAGAAGCCAGACATGAAAGCACACTTTGTTGAGTTCATGCAGAAGATGCTCGACAACAAACACGCAGAGCCAGTGCCACCTCGTGATAGAGACAAAGAGGCCTGGTATCTCCCCATTTTCGGTGTATACCACCCACAGAAGCCTGAGAAGATCCGTGTGGTGTTCGATTCCAGTGCGCAGTTTGATGGAGTTTCACTCAATGATGTACTGCTGTCAGGGCCTGACCTAAACAACACACTCGTAGGTGTGCTCCTCCGCTTCAGAAAAGAACCTGTCGCTGTCACAGCTGACATCGAGCAGATGTTTTACTGCTTTGTTGTCCAAGAAGATCACAGAGATTACCTTCGCTTCTTGTGGTACAAAAACAACGACCTGATCAAAGAAGTGGTGGACTATCGCATGAGGGTGCATGTTTTCAGTAATAGTCCCTCCCCTGCGGTGGCGATCTACGGGTTGAGGATGGCAGCAAAGGAAGCAGAAGGTGAATATGGAACTGACGCTCGAAACTTCATAGAACAGGATTTCTATGTGGACGATGCATTAAAGTCTTTCTCGACAGAAGCTGAGGCTATCGACGTTCTAGAAAGAGCCCAGAAAATGCTCGCACTTTCTAATCTACGTCTCCACAAGATTGCCTCCAACAAAGTAGAAGTAGTGAACGCTTTCCCACCTGAAGACAGGGCCAAAGAACTCAAAGACCTTGATCTGTCTACAGACGAGCTCCCAGCCCAACGCAGTTTGGGTGTGATTTGGGACACCACATCAGACACGTTCACATTTGATGTTCCACAAGAGCAAAAGCCCTTTACTCGACGTGGTGTGCTGTCAATTGTTAACAGTCTGTTCGACCCTCTCGGGCTGCTAGCACCTGTAACCATCAAAGGCAGACTTCTTCTCAGAGAGCTCTCCAGCAGCAATCTTGAGTGGGACAGCCCTTTGCCTCAAGACATGTATGACGGTTGGAGAAAATGGCATGATTCTCTGCAGCATCTCAAGACACTGAACAAAATGTCTGAGCTTCTCAGAGAAGAACTAAAGATGAAAATTGACAAGACCACATTTTACACTGACAGCAAAGTGGTGTTAGGATACATCTACAATCAACACAGAAGATTTCATGTATATGTGAACAATCGTGTCCAAAGAATCAAGCAATCGTCTCTGCCTGGCCAGTGGAAGTATGTCCCAACAGAGCACAATCCTGCTGATCATGGATCTCGCTCTCTGTCAGCAGGGAAAATCTCCAGTACTACATGGTGGTATGGTCCAACCTTCCTGCTCGACAAACAGACTGTCGCTCCTGAAAAAGGCCCATTTGAGCTCATCGATCCAGAGTCAGATGTTGAAATTAGACAGAACGTGACAACGCTTGTGACAAGCACTAACCTCAAAGCCTTGGGTTCATCACGTTTTGAACCTTTCTCAAAGTGGACCTCCCTTGTCAAAGCAGTAGCTTACCTACGTCACATTGCTCACGGTTTCAAGTCCAAAGGAGGTAACAGATGTAGGAGCTGGCATCTCTGTAAAACAAGTCTCACAGAAGAAGCCTTAACACAAGCAGAGTACACAATCATCAGATGTGTCCAACATGAAGTGTATGCAGAGGAAATCAAGCGCAACAAACCAAACCTGGAAGAAGGGGACGTCATTCTTCTCAAGGACAAGAACCTAAAAAGGAACGAATGGCCTATGGGCATCATCGTGAAGACTCTCGCAAGCAAGGATGGAGTCGTAAGGAAGGTGGAGGTCAAGGTGACACAGAACAAAGCTACAAAGACTTTCTCCAGACCCATCTCAGACTGTATACTCCTTTTTATCTCGAACAAATTAGTTTATAAGTTTAGTGGCATTCTTAAAATAATGCCAGGCGGGGAGTGTGTTGTTACAGTTTAAATATATTTGTTCGTCCAGTCCTCTAGAGGGCGCTAGGCTCTGTAGTAGCTTTAAGCTTGCCAGTAGGTGACGAGAAGAAGAGACCTAGCATACTGAATGTCGACAGGAACACGAGTCTGCGTCGCTGTTCCTTCTAAAGCCATCCGTTCACTTCCAGCCCTTTGAGTGGCAATATGAGTAAGTTAGTAGTTTGTTGTGATGAGTAGATAAAGTATAGTTGATTATTTGAATAAGTTTGATGAGTTTTATAGACGCTAATCGGCGAAGTGTTTGTGATAGCGAAGCCGTATCGGAGTCCGTGTGATGACGCTGTTTAGCTAGTGTTGACTTTTTAAATGTACCGCTTGTAAATATCGTCTTTATTTCCTAATTTGTAAATATTTCTTTGTGTCTGTATTTTTCAGTTTCACACTCTCTGTATTAAATCCTAGTCCAAAACGACACCTGCCTGTTCCTTGGAGGAAGTGATGCAAGAGAGAGTTTAGCTGGCTGTGAATCTCAATATAGGACACGAGTCACATTGGGTGCAACAGTACATCGCCCGTTTGGGGCGGGTGGAGCTTAACTGGAAATTCACAGCAGAAAAACACAGACTTGGGACTTGGGTCTGATTTCGATCTTGGTATGTCTTGTAAGTCACAAAAAACGTGTTACAGACATGTTAACAACTGGAAAAAAAAAACTTTATTTTTGGCGGAGTGTCACTAAAAAGTAGATTCTCATCTTTTACTAACCTTAACTTTGTCCTAACCTTAGCCAGTAGTTTCAGTGTCTAACCATAATAATGTCCTTGTAAACAGATAACTGTTGAGTAATAGAAATTTTAAAACGGTACAACAGCACATAAACTTGCCTCTTCTTCATGACAGATCACCGTTTTACCGATCCTCCACCCCTATCTGACCTTCTAATATAAGCTTTACAGCTTTTGAAACCATGCAATATTGTTGTTTCCACCTTTGCATTGGAGTCTGTTACAAACCAAAAGCAGAAGAACCCTGTGATCTTTCCTGTGACCTATGAGATGGGCTGAAAAGTTCATAGTGGTCAAATTTGACCAAATGTGGTTTATTTTTCAACCGCAGGGGTCCAAGCGCTGCAACACCGATGGAAGAAGTGTGTGGACCGAAAGGGAGACTATGTTGAAAAACAAACCACATTTGGTCAGATTTGACCACTATTAACTTTTCAGCTTATGAACTTTTCAGCCCCCCTCATATAAGGGCCCCAAATAATTAGTATCATACTAGGATGAAAACTTGCTCTGTATGCTGGGCCAGCCTCTTCTTGTCAAACTGCAAGCATCTTTGCAACCCACCTTTTCCACAGTTTCCCCTTTTTATGCTGTCTGACGGAATTAATGTTGTGCGGTTTGACAATGATGCTCACAGTGGCATTCTGAACACAATATTAGACAACAATATTTAAAACATTTTTTTACAGTCAGTCAGTCTGTTATGTTATGGCAATAATATAATTGAAATTAGCACTAAGAATTAAAGTGCTATGTCACGAGGAGAGATTGTAATGGGTAAACACAGAATACTTGAGAGCATGACAGAAGTACACCAGTTGAAAGGATGGCAGAGACAGACACATGCACATACAGTACACACACACACACACACACACACACACACACACACACACACACACACCAATCCTCAAAAGGACAAACAGCTTTTGTTTCTGTCATGCAAGGCCCACAGAGGCAGAGCAAGTCTTTATTGGAAAAAGGGATGTGGTGTTTTCCTCTCCGAAATCACTTGGGCTCATTAGAGAAGATATTTCAGAGCTGGAAAAGAGCACATGACACATCACGCTTCACACAGCTGACCTATTTATGGGGCGACTTGTAGCATATCTATAAAACACACTTGCAGCCCCACTACCAGGGACCGGTCCACTCGGGGGAAAATATGAACTAATCTTCTGAGGTTATGTATGGAGAAGGGAGGAGGCATGATTAAGCTGTCAGAGAGAGAATAGCAGGAGCTCACACACATCAAACACATTTCAAATGCAAGTGACGCACACATTCACACTCCTCAAACACACACTGTAATTTGTGCACCGTGTATCTCTGTGTGTTTTTGATATATCTATAAACTATATATATGCATTTTGTAAAAGCCCTTGAGTGCCTGTTTATGGTTTCCACACCACAAGCATTCAGTGATGATGGCTTCCATGTGTTGTATATTTAAAGTGGAATTTACCTTTCCTTTGGAAACGGAAGGGCATCCCAATCGTTGTTTTTTGTTTTTATTTACATTTTTCACAACATCCCAACTTCACTGAAATTGGGGTTGTAGAGCAAGATCAAGACATTTCTCGAGCCCCTCTTGTTATACCGTAGGTTCCCTAGTTTAAGGTCTGATGAATGCAAACATTTAAAGACTTCTATAGTTTTTTCTTAACAATGCTGTATTTATCACTGGGGTAGACCATGCCCTAGGCATGTGACCTCATCTGACTTAATGGTTTCTTATTCTATGGTGGCTTTTTCATGGAAGGAGAGATCTTGGGGTATGCCACAGTCCTGGGATGCCCTTCCTTTTCCAAGGGAAAGGTAAATTCCACTTTAAATATACAACACATGGAAGCCATCATCACTGAACGCTTGTGGTGTGGAAACCATAAACAGGCACTTGAGGGATTTTACAAAATGCATATGTATCATATTATAATGCAAGAAATCTCTGTCTGTGTGTCTGTCTGTCTGTCTGTGTGCTCTGTGCGTATTTCCCGAACCGTGGCCTCAGATTTTATATGTGCTTTGCTGAGGTTATGAGGGTGTGCATCCCCAAATTTCAGTGTCCCCAGACATGTGGAAGTTTAGGAGAGGAAATTAATGAACATCTATAGGGGAGTTATGGGCATTCATAGCTATGACATCATAGACACACAGATGTCGCTATGGTTACTGTTGCCAGGCAGCACATCATCAAAGATTAAAAGGCAGGCATCACTGAACGAGTGGTGACAGCAAAGATCAAAGGCAAGGTTACTGTTGCCATGACAACCATGTCAAAGATCAAAGGCAGGCGTCACCATGGTTACTGTTGCCATGGTAACAGTAACTTTCTATGGGCATGCAGAAATACTTGCTTATACTTGGTTTCTACGGGCATGCATGCACGGGTATGCACTTATATTCAATTGTATACACCACAAAGAAAAGATATTTATTGTTCAAACTGATAAACTTTTTTTTTGCAAATATTCATCCATCCCTCTTCTACCACTTATCCGGGGAACCGGGTCGCGGAGTCCTCAAACCAGGCAGAGTAGCACAGACTTCCGCCCAGTTCACAGAGCACCATGATCTCCATGATCCCTCTTGCAGGTGGTGAGCCCACTGGAGGGTGGACCCATGTTCACTGGGACCTTGATGTAACGTTTTTCATGGAGATCCACTGGACCGCTTTTCGTCTGGCCCTTCACCCAGGACCAGTTTGCCTTGGGAAACCCTACGAGGGGCTAAGTTACCCCCGACAACATACTGTAGCTCTTGGGATCATGTGGTCACTCAAACTCCTCCACCACGATAAGATGGCGATCCATGGAAGGGGCAAATATTCACTCATTCATATCATCAAATATTCACTCATTTTAAATTTGATGTCTGCAACATGTTCCAAAAAAGCTGGGATAGGGGCAAGGAAAGACTGGGAAAGTTGGGGAGTTGTCAAAAAACACCGTTTTGGAACATTCCACAGGTGAACAGGTTAATTAGAAACAGGTGAGTGTAATGACTGGGTATCAAAGGAACATCCTTTAAAGACTGTGTCATTCACCAGAAAGAATGGGGCGAGGTTCACCACTTTATGAACAACTGCGTGGGTAAATAGTCCAACAGTTTAAGAACAATGTGTCATAGAGGCCCCTCTGGGGTGTATATACAATACTCACATGCAGGGCAATTGCTTCTCATAATTTAATACCAAAATAATGCAGCTTGGGGGCTGATAAGCAGGCTGAGATGGCAGAAAACTTACAATACAATGAAGGTATACTCCAGACATAGTAGCTGGGAGAGGACTGTAGTCACAGGACACAACAGAAAACAAGGATGCTGCAATGAGGACAAAGGGCAGCGTGAATAAATAGAAATGTAAATAATTACAAAATAAGAAAAAGCCATGACTACAAAAAGGAAACGGAACCGAAAAAGGAAATGAGCTACGCAAAACCAGATGAAAACAAAGACCACTACCAAAATAAAAGACAACTCAGAAAGGATAAGGTGAGGAATCAACAATACATAGACCTTACCAAAGTAACAGAAAGTTTATAATAATAATGATCGGTCCAAAAAACAACAAAAGGCGTGAACATGGTCACAGCCCTTGTCCCAATCGTGATACAACATTTCTCAACATACAGTTGCAAGGAATTTAGGGGTAACCTGCACATCTGTGAAGGCACCATTAATACTGATCAGTACATACAGGTTTTGGAGCAACATATGCTGCCATCCAAACAATGTCTTTTTCAGGGGCATCCCTGCTTATTTCAGCAAGACAATGCCAAGCCACATCCTGTATGTGTTACAACAGTATGGCTTCATAGTAAAAGAGTGTGAGTACTGGACTGGCCTGCCTGCAGTCCAGACCTGTCTTCCACTGAAAATGCATGGGGCATCGTGAACCGCAAAATATGACAATGGAGACCCTGGACTGTTGAGTAACTGAAGTTGTACTTCAAGCAAGAATGGGATAGAATTCCATCTAAAAAGCTTCAGCAATTAGTATCCTCAGTTCCTAAATGCTTATTGAATGTTGTTAAAAGGAAATGTGATTTAACAGTGGTAAACATGACCCTGACCCAGCTTTTTTTTTGAAACGTGTTAAAGGCATTAAATTCAAAATGAATGAAAATTTGCAAAAAAAAAAAAAAAAAAGCAATAAACTTTATCAGTTTGAGCATATCAAATACCTGCTAGCCTTTTGTTTTCTTATTAAAGACAAGGATAGAAAGGAGATGTTTTTACCTTCTTTTCTTTTCTTTACATGTTTCGACTGTTCACTGCAGTCTTCATCAGAAGTGTCAGCTGATTGCTGGGAGGTATCATTTATCAGCTGACTTTCTTAGCTGGGGCCAGCCCAGCAGAACTGTTAAGTCCACCAAGCTGGCCCACTTTCTGCCATCCGATGGTCTCTGGAGAATGTAGTCCCAGGTGTGGAAAAGCATAAATGCCCCCTCATCCCGATTCATGCTGCCTTTTCCCTGCTTCCTGATTTCTATGGCCTCCTTGATCCAGCGTTTGTGTCTGTTGCTCTCCGATGTAATGATTTTTGCGTTGTCCCAGTCCATGATGTGATTATTTCTTTTGCAGTGATCTGATATAGCTGATTTTAATGTTTCTTGTTCTGCCTTTTCTTTTTGTGATCTTGTGAGTTGTCTTTGTGTTTCCTTCTCACATTTCTTCTGGTGTTCTTTTTTCCTTGTGGTGAATGATCTTCCGGTTTCTCCAGTGTAGGTTTTGTTAAGTGATCTGCATGATATTTCATATATTATGTAGCATTTTTTTGTCTTGTTCTATTTTGTCCTTGGGGTGTACTAATAGCTGTCTTAATTTTTTGTGTGGTTTTACTGCTGTTCATTTTTTGTTTTTTCATGATCTTTTGAATTGGTTCTGTTACCCCTCTGATCCCTATGATTTTTATACTGTCGTCATCATTGTGGTGGATTTTCATGTCCAGAAAGGCTATGGTACCATTTTCTTCCTCTTCGTGTGTGAATTTTATGTTCCCAGTGCTGTCCATGCTATTCAGATGGTCAGTGAGTTCTTGTGTGTGTCCTTTTTTTTTTTTTTTTTTTCATTTTTTCCAATATGTCGTCCACGTATCTCTTCCAGAGGGTGGGTATGCACTGTGTAGGTGCTATGTTGATGGCTTTATTTTCCAGATCCTCCAAGAAAAAGCTGCCCATGATGGATGATAGTGGGTCTCCCATTGCAAATCTTTCTTTTTGTCTGTAGATTTTTTTTCTCTGTGTTGAAAATAGGTGGATTTTGCAACAAATTGTAATAGTCCAGATATGTCGTCAACTGTGAAATTTGTGCGTCTTTTAAGGGTTCTGTCATTCCTGAGGTGTTCTTGCACTATGTGTAGTGTGACATCAACAGGGGTCTTTGTGAATAATGAAATGACATCATGTGAATTTTTATGCCAGTTCTTTTGAGTTTTTGCAGTGGTTTTCTCATAGTCCAAGGAAGGGTTTGATGATTTCAACCAGGGCTTTTGATAAGTTGTATGTAACTGATCCAATGCTGGCTGTTATTGGTCGCAGTGGGATATCCTTCTTATGTATTTTTGGGGTTCCATAGATCCAGGGGGTGATGCTGGCTGTGGGTATTGTTATGTACTGTATGTAAACAGGCTGGTATTAGCAAGATGGCAACCGGGTTGGTCATGAGACAGACCGGGGTGGCTACTACTGGTTTCTGGTGGTGACGCCACCCTAGGTATAAAAGAGTGGGCGGAAGAGGCTCTGCCTCTTTGGACCCTTGGACCAAAGAGCCTTGTGAACCCTTGTGATGGCGAGTGCGGAGAGGATGATTTTGCCTCCATGGTAAGTATAAGGTCTGCCTAATTTTATTTTGTTTGCATTTCTCTGTTCCAAGCGGCAGAATAATCCGCTCAGCTGTGTAGGGGGAACTGGTGGTCTACCCAGCCCCTCAGCCTTAGTTGTGTGAATGGATAGGTGTTTTATTTATTTCTTGTACATATTTTGGATTAGTGCATGTGTTGGGTGGTAAATGTGAATGGGTTATTTGTGTGCTTGGCAATTTTTTTTTGAGGGGAGAAATGTTATGTATGTCAACAGGCTGGTATTAGCAAGATGGCAACCGGGTTGGTCATGAGACAGACCAGGGTGGCTACTACTGGTTTCCGGTGGTGACGCCACACTAGGTATAAAAGAGTGGGCGGAAAAGGCTCTGCCTCTTTCATCATGAAGCCACCTGGCCAGCAGGAGAGTGCCGTAAGCCTCTGTACATAGTTAAGTATTGTATTTAATAAACCCTGTTAACTGAAGTGAGACTCGCTCTTCATTGCTACAGTTATGGACATAACAGGTATCAGGTGTTCGTATGCATCCTTTGTGATTTTTTTGCTTTCTAATAGGGGTTTGAGAAGGGCTTTTAGCATTTTTTTCTTTTCTTCTGTGGGGTTTGTTTTTATGATTTCATATGTGCTGCTGTCTGCCAACATGGTTTCCATCTGTTTTTCATATGTTTCTGTGTCCATTACTACTGTGGTTCTGCCTTTATCTGATGGAAGGATTGTGATTGTTTTATCTTTCTTGAGTGAGTTTAATGCTTTTCTTCTTCTTTTGTGACTTTGCTTTGTGGTAATTTGACCGTTTTGAGGATCCCTCCGACTGCGTTTCGTAGTGTTTCTTTTTCCCCTTGATCCTGGATTTTTTCACATGCAAGTTCTGTTGCTAGGATGTAGTGAGGGCAAAGTCAAAACAGTGTTTTAGTACGTACCGAAACCTAGGTGGAACTTCTGAATCAAACCACTGTTCTGAGGTCTGTATCATAAAGAGGATGTCACATGACTGTTCCATGTCACGTTCCATTACGTCACCGACTGTTTTGAAACGTCACCGTTTTCTTATGCGGTGATTTTGTTATCCCGTTTCTAAAATGGAAAAATAAATAAAATACTACCATTACACAATATGAAAATGCCAATTCTATGCACAATATGTGTATTATATAAATACTTTATATGTAAAATAATAATTTCTCGTGTCCTTGCCTGACTGGCTGCTGATTCATCAGCCCACATGCCTAAAACATTTAAAAGCTCCTCTAAAGTGCAGTTTGTTTGTGAAGTCTTGCCTCTCTGAGTGTCTTGTACTGAGCGTGCTTTTGGATTTACACTATTTGGAAATGGATAGGGGTAGAAAGCGTCCCAGGTCAGCTGTCTGGGATCACTTCGACCTTCTTGAGGGAAAAAGTTAAATGTATGCATTGTATGCAGCATCTTGCATTTTGTAATAATACAACAGCTACAGTCATGTGTAAAAATTAGGATACCCCATAAAATTCCCCCTCTGGGGATCAATAAAGTATACAAAAAAAAAATTCAGTTCTTTATTAAGAAATGTTCACATATCTATGTCTAACCTTGTTTTTGTTTTTTTATTTGCATTTTTTAACATTTATTTTAGCCATTTTAAGTGGGAATGAATGTGGGGGTGTCCTAAAATGATGGGGGGTATCCTCACTTATTCCTCACTATATTTTACAGAAAATTTTTAAAAAGTCTTTAATTCATTTTTAATTGTTTAGTCGTGTTATATGAATCTCCCATTATTGTAAACACTGATATTAAATATCCATATATCCAAATATGTTAAAAAAAAAAACCAAAACACACAGGCTTGTACAGGGCATCCTAATTTTTTCACATGACTGTATGTGGAGACACCTACGGACAAAACATCCTGACGCATAAATTCCTAGCAAAACACAACCGAGTGCTGAATCAAGCCATGGCCAGCATAGTGTTTGTGGTACGTATTCATGGTCTTTTAATACACATACGAGTATACATTTATTATTTATACACTTTTATTATTATTTACAATAAATATAATTATGCATTTGATCACTAAAATAAGCCATATTGTTGTACATTTACATATAGTAACATATTTTACATATAGTTACATATATTTACAATATTTACCATACAATACATCAAGTTGCATGACAGCATTCCTCCTGAATCAGTCTTTTTGTTGTTCCTTGACAGGAAGGCAAAAAGAATTAGACGAGGCCCTAGTTGACTTTATTGTGAAAGACACAACCTTTTTCAATTGTGGAAGATGAGGATTTCAGGCACTTTGCCAATAAACTTGACCCCAATTACATCCTTCCATCCAGAAACACATGTAAACACTCGACTGTTTGAGTGTAGTATTATAACATTTGGCCACCAGATGTCGCTATGGGGTGATGTTTCAAATGTCCCAAAAGATCAATTCTTTTTCTGAATCAGTTGTTCCAAATGATTCGATCTCTCGAACGTTCCATTTCTGCCATCACTACTAGGATGTACTCTTCATGGAGTATTTTGGTAGGTGTGATGGTAAAATTCAGTCCTCTGCTCAGCACTTTTTTCTCAGTATCCGTGAGTGTGCGTTGTGATAAGTTTTTGACCTACTTAGCGTTCATTTCCGTTTGTGCTTGCCTTCGCTCATTCTTCCTTTCTGTGAGTTTTTTTAGTTTCTTTAATTGGCGGGTTTTCGTTATGGTGAATTCCTATTCGTGTGCATGTTTTAATTGTGCTTTTATCTGCTCCTGCGTTTCCTGGTCGGTCGGGTAGTGTGAATTAAAAAAGTCAATTTCCTTCTTTATCTGGTTGTTGATTCTGTCGACGTTGTTCGCTGTCATTCTTATCTGTTCGTTTATCAGGTCGTTCCGTGCTTTATTGATAATTTTCTCTGCGTTTCTGGTTGGGATCGGATTTTTTTTATGTTGAGGCTTGCTGGTGTGACATCCTCACCTCTGCAACGGAGGTTAATTCTCAGGTGGTTTCTGTAGCGTGCCCGTGTTTTCTCCAATTTCTCCAGCCAGCAGAAATCTTTGATACAATTTTGTCCATTACTTCCACTTAGTAGCTCGAGTAGGTTCATTTTGTCTTCTTTTAATTATTAGCTTTTTGTTTTCTTGATAAAAACAAGGATAGAAAAGAGATGTTTTTACCTTCTTTTCTTTTCTTTACATGTTTTGACTGTTCACTGCAGTCTTCATCAGAAGTGTCAGTTGACTGCTGCGAGATATCATTTATCAAATACCTGGTCATTGTCCTGTATTCAACTGAATATAGGTTGAAAAGGATTTTTAAATCACTGTATCTGGTTTTTATTTTTGTTTTACACAACATCCTAACTTCACCGGAATTGGGGTTGTATTTATTGTCTACCATGGGGCTTAATTTCTTTCTTGTGATATTTAACCCATATAGTATATGGAGATAATTCTAGTACAATAGAAATTCATTGTCAATAACTGAAAAAAATTTGAAATCATGATTAGAAAAAAGACAATACTACACGTATGTGAGTAAGTGTATCCCACTCATTTAGGCGCATAAACAATTCGGGCTGTATTTTGATAGTCTATTCACTCATCAGTTGTCAGAAGCACATAGCGCATTTGTGGATGTGGTCCAGTCCGTTTTGTTATTTTGGGCTTTGGTGAAAACAGTGTGTGTGCCGGCGAGAAGCAGAAAAGGGCTGGTCTAATTAGTCAGAGGTGTGTTTTGGATAACCCAATCCAAAACACTTCGCTCATCCCTTTAATGCACAGAGGTGCATTATCTAAAGTGAACTCTGATCATGATGGCTTGTTTAAGACAGGTTTTGTGCTAGCCAGAGGGCATGTACATGAGCAAAAATGCATGCGATAGTAACACTGCTTGATATTAAGCAGGCATTATTCACGGTTGATGCCCAGTTAGTTATTTTAGAGAGGACAAACAGGGACGGGATAATGCTGGACTGAACAACTGAGCTGAATGGTTTAATGCAGTGTGCATGGGATGCAACACACAGACCTGAATAAGCTTGAAACTTCAGGAAAAGAGGATGCTCCCTGTGCGAATTTTCACAAACTCACTGACTGTTTTTTTTCCATCATTACTGCTGTTGACTAGATGGTTTAGTGAGGTCCTTGGATTGGCCCCGCCATGGTCGTCATGGCCCTGGTGGAGCGCTGAGAAGATGATCAAACTTGACTATCTGGAGAAAGTAAAAGTCGCAGCAAGGTTTCTGTGGTTGAACCTGAGGACAGATCATGAACAATGGCACAGAAGTCACTCCCAGCACCATGGGGGGCCGGAAGGTTCCCTCTCTTGTTGCTTTCGCTGACTGAGGGTCTCCCCCATCTCATGTGGGAGTCTCCCAAGATTTGTGGCTCTTTGTCCCAGTCCCTCCCAGATGGGAGGGAAGTTGGAGAGAGGTGCGGTGTCCCATCCGCCACTGATCCCTGCCACAAAGCGAGCCCGCTCTCGATGGCCCCTCCTCGGGCCTGACTGGTGACCTTCAGGGCTGCGCATGAGATTGTGCACAGCCACACTTCTTTGAAGTGAGCGTCCTCCAGCCGCAAAGCTGGCACACTGCCTACTGGTAATTAGATGGCCTGATGCAAACCATTAAAAACAGACAATGCACTGACAGAAACTAACAAAACCACTGGCTTAAGGCAGGAAGTCATGTGCAAAAATACACTGATGATTCTTATCATAGGGCCCTTAGTCTGTTAGGTGGGCATAAAAAATGGAACCACCATACTAAATACAGCGGGGAAAATAAGTATTGAACATGTCAACATTTTTGACCTGAGATTTTCACCAGATATCAGTAACAACCTAAGTAATCCATACATACAAAGAAATCAAGGCAACTGTGTGCACAGACTAAGTTATATTTAATTAAATGGAATGACACAGAGAATAAGTATTGGACACATGAAGAAAAAGAGGTGCAAAAAGGCATAGAAAGCCAAGAAATCAGCTGAAATTCATTAGAATTTAGCAAGCCATCCCATCCCCCATCAGTGCAAATTCATTTCAGCTGGTTAAGTCCTGACTGATATCCTTTAAAAAGGTCTGTGAATATCAGATTGTCACACCGCAAAGAGCTCATAATGGGTAGAAGCAAAGAGCTCTCTCTAGACCTTCACAACCTTATTGTTGCAAAACATAATGATGGCACTGGTTACAGGCGCATTTCTAAACTGCTGAATGTTCCAGTGAGCACTACTGAAGCCATCATTCAGAAGTGGAAAGAACATCATTTCACCATGAACTGGCCACAACCAGGAGCTCCTTGCAAGATTTGTGACAGAGAAGTCAAAAGAATTATCAGAAGAGTTATTCAAGAGTCAAAGACCACTTGTGGAGAGCTCCAGAAAGACCTGGAGTTAGCAGGTACTGCTGTTTCAAAGAACACTAAGTAATGCACTTAACTAACATGGACTCTATGCGCGTTCACCTCGCAAGACTCAATTGCAGAAGAAAAAGCATGTTGAAGCTCATTGAAAATTTTCTGTATGACATTTGGGTAAGCCAGTAAAATACTGGAAGAATATAGCCTGGTCAGATGAGACCAAAATTGAACACACAGCATGTTTGGAGGAGAAATGGCACTGCACATCATCCCCAAAACACCATTCCAGCAGTGAAGTTTGGTGGTGGGAGCATTATGGTGTAGTGGTGTTTTTCAGCTCATGGTACAGGCAGACTTCATATACGTAATAGAAGGAAAGATGAATGGACAAATGTACAGAGACATCCTTGATAAGAACCTGATGTCATCTGCTGAAGATGAAACGAGGGTGGACATTTCAGCAAGACAATGATCCCAAATACACAGCCAAGGAAACATTCAACTGGTTCCACAGAAGGAAAATAAAGCTGCTAGAACGGCCCAGTCAGTCACCTGACCTAAATCTAATTGAAAATCTATGGAACAAATTGAAGATCAGAGTTCATAGAAGAGCCCCATGGAACCTTCAAGATTTGAAGACAGTTTGTGTGGAAGAATGGGCTAAAATCACTCCTGAGCAGTGCCTGCACCTAGTTTCTCCATACAGGAGGTGTCAGGAAGCTGTTATTACCAACAAAGGCTTTTTTACTAAATATTAAATGAATTTCACGAAGTGTGTTCAATACTCATTCCCTGTGTCATTCAACTTTATTAAATATAACATGTGAACACAGTTGCCTTGATCTATTTGCATGGATGGATTACTTGGGTTGTTACTGATATGTGGTAAAAATCTCAGGTAAATGACTCCATCAGAAATATGTTTAATGAGAAAAATGCTTATGGGTCCAATACCTATTTTCTCCACTGTATCATCCATGGCTGTCCTGTCGTCAGCACATCTGAGCATTTGGACTTGAACAAACCTAACCCTGCCACCAGAAGATGACTCCAACTGCTGCACAACACTGCTTAGTGTCCCATACACAAGCAGAGGAAGTGGTGATCTCTGTGTAACATAACTGCCGCAGAACAGTAACAAAGAAGTGCCAACAGATTCCATCGAAATAACAATTTATGGCTGCATTAGAAGATCTTTGTAGACTCAGATGAAAAATCTTCATATAGACCATACCAATTGTCATGAATCACCCCTTAGGGCATGCAGGAGACACCAAACGCTGGAGCTGTGAGTTGCTGACATTTATTAAAGAACACAAAATATACAAAAACACAAAAACTTACAAATACAGAGAGGACTCGGTGAGGAGAAGTGTAGCCCAGAATAGCACAGAGGCTAAGGCGTATGGAAATGCCAGAAGACGGGGAATGCACGTCAGGACAAACACAGACCAAACCGGGAAACAGCGAGACAGGGACACCGTCTGACATAGGGAAAACGTAGAAATAACATTTGGTTCGAGAGACTGCTGCAAGGAGTAGTCTCGCAACAGCTTCTTAAATAGGAGAACACAAATGAGTTCAGGTGTGGGTACATGAGTGAGAAAATAATCAGGACAAGCCGACTCAGGTGTGGCAGCCCGCAAATGTGATTGACAACCGGAAATGAACACCGGCAGCTGTCACACTGAGAGAAATAATGACAACCGGCATCCAGTAATGAACCCCCAAACAAAGACCAGAAAACTATAAATGACAAGACTACTAAATGTACAACAAAAGGAAACCAAGGTGAGGACAAGATCAAGACAACCCAGAGATACAGATAATATAATATCTGTATTATATACTGTACATGAAGCCCAAAAGACAAAAGGAGGGATGAGGATACAGGAGACTCTTAAACAGACACAGGCAAAAATATAAAATACAACACCTGATAATCATAAGTACACAAACTAAAAGAATAAAACAAATAAGGAAAAAACTAGGAATACAAAACAACTCATAAATAGACAGACAAATAATGACCCAAAGACCAAAATACAGTGATGCATGATATACAGAAGATAATGCTAAATAAACAGGGAGCATGTTCACCCTCCTTCCCCCATGCTCAGCATCATGACACCAATAATATAGTCACAGTCACATATAGATCACAATTTTGGTCTGGAAGCTGTTATTACCAACAAAGGCTTTTTTTTTACTAAATATTAAATGAATTTCACCAAGCATGTTCAATACTTATTCCCTGTGTCATTCCACTTTATTAAATATAACTTGTTTTGTGAACACAGTTGCCTTGATTTCTTTGTATGTTTGGATTATTTGGGATGTTACTGATATCTGGTGAAAATCTCAGGTCAATGGCTCCATCAGAAATATGTTTAATGAGGAAAATGTTGACGTGTTTAATGCTTATTTTCCTCGCTGTATGAAATATGATTAAAGTGTGAATCATATTTCTGTGTACAGGAACTGATTAATGTCCAGGAAATTAAAAAAAAAAAAAAAATCTTGTGTCCCTGTCATTTGATCCATTATCCTTGCATCCGCCAACGTCTGTGTTGTCTTTTTCTGTTTCTTCTGCCATTATTCCCTCTGCTAAGGGAGGAGGTATTGTTTTTAGTGGCGTGGGCTTGTTGCTTTGTTGGTTTGTCTGTTATTAATATAACTCAAAAAGTTATGAATGGATTTTGATGAAATTTTCAGGAAAGATGTGTAATGGCATGGAGAATGGGTGATTAGATTTTGGTCTGAGATTTTTGATCTGAGAGTGCATACCTCCATCAAGGCTTTTATCTTCTCACAGAGTGTTAGTAACAATACTCCAAAATTACTGGATGGATTTGAATGAAATTTTCACCAGAAGTGGTTCTTGGGCTAAAGACAAACTTATTACATTTTGGTGATGATCTGAGAATGCATACCTCCGCCAATGTTCTTATCTTCTCACAGTGTGTTAGCAACAGTACTCCAAAACTAATAGACACACTGATGCATTTTTCACCAGAAGTGGCTCTAAGCCTACACACAAATCCATTACATTTTGGAGGTGATCCATGACAGAGAGAAGGAGCCTTGGCGAAGGTATGTGCTTTCTGAGTGCCTTTCTAGTTTTATATATTAATATTGCACTTTTCATGTACTGCCCGTTCAAGGTGTGTCCACTGAGTTACAGTCGTGAAAAAATTTGGACACCCCTTTAAATATTCAGTTCTTTATTAAGAAATGTTCATGTATCTATGTCTAACCTTGTTTTTGTTTTTATTTGCATTTTTTAAAATTTATTTTAGCCATTGTAAGTGGGAATGAATGTGGGGGTGTCCTAAAACCAATGGGGGGTGTCCTAATTTATTCTTCAGTATTTGTTTAGAATTACATTCTACAGAAAATTTGAAAAAAATGACTTTAGTTCATTTTGAATTGTTTAGTTGTATTATGTGTGTCTCCCAGTATTTTTAACATTGATATTAAGTATCCATATGCCCAAATATGTTTAAAAAAAAAAAAAAAAAACAGGCTTGTACAGGGTGTCCTAATTTTTTCACATGACTGTACATGCGTGGCCCTGCCATAGGGCCACGCACCTCTGCAACCTGGAAGCAGTGCACTCTTACCAAGCACTGCAGAAAAAATAAAATGGCTTGGAACGAAAAGGAATCTGGTCTCCATCCACATAGTATGTGATGATTGACATTATTTCATCTGAAGACACCAAGAAAAAGCAAGCAAAGTGAGCAATTTAAGACGGGGTTTTGAGTGCATGCAGATCTAACTCCGGCCAGCAGACAAGGATGCGAACCACATGACCCACATGGTATGTAAACACAGTAAACTAAAGTACTGGGCAATGTTTAATATTTTGGTTTGTCAAATCACAATAGGCCTGCTCTTTTATGCTCATTTACTATACACTGCAGTGATATGATAACGCACTGTTGTGTAATATTGCTTAATAATTATGAACCTTGTCTGTAAACTGTAAGGGAGAAGAGAGGAGGAAAAAATAAAAGAAAACCGACCTGAAAGATTCAATAAACCATGATGCTCATTTAAGGTGGAATTGCCCAGCCCCAATTATGGTCAATACAATTATGATAGTCTTGTTATTATAATGTAGTCATATAATGTAGTCATATTTTTTAGCTGCCATTTTTCTGTCTGTTAGCAGGATCACACAAAAAACTCCTAGATGGATTTGGATGACATTTTCACCAGAGGTGGCCCTTGGCCCAAAAACGAACTCATTAGATGTTGGAGGTGATCCGTGAGTGCATACCTCCGCCAAGGCCCTATCTCGCAATGTACAGATGGATGGCGATATGGACGGACAAAGGGACGGAGGGGAGGATAAAGAGAGGGAAGGTCAGCTCCTTGGCAGAGGTATGCGCTCTGTGAGTGCCCTCCAGTTAATCATGCCTTCAAGACATATTTTTGAAAGGCCTGATTGTGAACATTTAATGTGACCTTAGAATTTCAGAGTTTTACTTTAACAATGGGCATAACTGGAGTTAATTAAGTTAAATACCGGAGTGATGGCTCAGTTGGTAGAGCATCCGCCCCACGCCAGGGTTCAAATCTCAGCTGGGTCATGCCGAAGACCATTTAAAAGCGGAACTTCCTGCCATCCAGCTTGGTGCTCAGCAATAATGGAACGGAGGAGGGAAATTTGTGGCGACACCTTGCATGGCAGTGACCCTTGTGATTCTACATATGTGTGTGATTATCATTGTCGATAAGAGAAACATAATTTCATTCTACTGTACATGATTGGCAGTATGGATTTGAATGACAATAAAGATGGCTTATCCTTAAATGGCAAAGTACATCAATAGAGACATGATCTTTAAGCTTGTGATTAGTCATAGCTCTTATAAGATAAGCCTTTATTAGTCCCACAACAGGGAAATTCCAGGATTGCAACAGCACAGGGATAGCAACACTCAGAGCAACAATCAGAAGGCAAGAAAAAAAACAAGAGCAGCGAGTATACATATGTACATATAAACATAATATATAGACACACGATGTGGACCATTGCAGCTAGATGGAATAAATATATAGATATATAAACACAGTGCGGAGCATTGTAGCTAGATGGACTAAATATATGAACATATAAACACACACAGTGCGGAGCATTGTAGCTAGATGGAATAAATATGCGAATATATAAACACACACACAGTGCGGAGCATTGTAGCAAGATGGAATAAATATATGAATATATAAACACACACAGTGCGGAGCATTGCAGCTAGATGGAACAAACATGCAAATATATAAACACACAGTGAGGAGTATTGTAGCTAGATGGAATAAATATGTAAATATATAAACACACACAGTGCAGAGCACTGTAGCTAGATGGAATAAATATGTAAATATATAAACACAGTGCAGAGCACTGTAGCTAGATGGAATAAATATGTAAATATATAAACACACAGTGTGGCGCATTGTCGCTAGATGGAATAAATATATAAATATACAAACAAACACACACAGTGCAGAGCATTGCAGCTAGATGGAATGAAACAGCATAACCGTCTACTTAGTTATCCTACATGGTATGATTATGTACCCATACATATTGTCACCCTCCGTGGCTACCGGTATTTTCCTAGTTGTATACCAGAGGGGACCATTGTGTAAGTCTATTGCGTCTTTTGCATTCAATACTATTAGGTTGTCACGTCTTTTTGCTATCTCTGCGAGCAGCCCTGCTTAGGTTATACAGTCTGACAGCCGTTGGTAGGAAGGACCTGCGAAACCTCTCGGTTGTGCACCTAGGATGATGTAGTCTGCTGCTAAATGAGCTCCTTAGTGCATTCAGTGTGTCCTGCATAGGGTGGAACTCGGACTCCAGCAGAGATGACAGTTTAGCCACCATCCTTCTCTCTCCCATCTCCTCCACTGGGTCAAGGCGCTGCCCCAGGACAGAGCTAGCTTTCTTGATCAGTTTGTTCAGTCTCTTCCTATCGGTTGCTGTAATGCCACTGCTCCAGCAGACCACTCCAAAAGTGATGGCTGATGCCACTACCGTGTCATAGAATGTGTCTTATAATGTGATTTTGGAAGGTTTCAACAGTTCTGCAGAGTGTGGATGTCCAGTTTACACATTCAAGTCCATAAAGAACAACCGGTAGAATGTAGGTATTACAAATTTTGGCTTCAATTCTGTATGGAACCCATTTAGATGTTAGAAGTTCTTTATTTTCCTCAAATGCTTCCCGACCAAGGGCAATTCTGTGTTTAACAGCAGTGGTGCCATCATTGGCAGAGGACAGTTTATGACCTAGGTAAACAAATTCAGAAGCTTGCTTGATGGGCTTCCTTTGATCAGTTGTCATGCATTCAGTTTTTAAAGACATTTATATAGAGTCCAGCTTTTGCAGAATAGGTGGCTAGTGTATCAAGGAACAATTGTAAGTCTTGTTTGGAATCATTTAGTGCAGCTCTGTCATCAGCATAGCTTAAGTTGGAAAGAATATGGTCTCAAATAGAGAAGCCAGTGTTACAAACTGCAGTTTTTGAGATAACAGCAGCTATGACTACAGAGAACAAAAGCTCTTGACAGAACATCACCGTGTTTTACACCTGTGAGTATTTGGACTGGTCTAGTTATCCCCATGTCGGTTTTTATAGCAGCTGTGGAGTTGTTATAGGTCAATTTGAGAAGATTGAGGTATCTCTTAAGATTTATTTCTTCAAGAAATTCCCAGCAGATTTTTTTCTTGTTACCAGGGCTTGACATTAACATCCACAAACCCACCAATGGCTGGTAGATTTTGGCAGTGGCCAGTAAGAGCGACTCCCACTAGTCACTTTGGCGGGTCGTAGTTTTCTTAGACGGTATCTAAAATGTAAAACCTATCTGCAATGTGAGACTATGACACTACAACCTCCAGAAGCACTATCTGCACACAGTGTATGCTCATTGGTCCACTGTCACAGTGCGTGGACGGAGTCGGGCTGGAGCCCTGTAAAGGAGTAGCTGTGGACAGTCTCCTCTGTTGGTCAGTCTCCTGTCTTGCCCCAGTTTACACCGCAACCCGGTCGAAAGAAATGTCATGGTGGATAATAACTTCTCATAACCCAGAGTGGAGTCAGACTCCATTGTCATTTCTCCAGACTAGCTCCAAAATGAACTCGTTGTGGACGAACAGCAGCTGGCAGAACACACCTGTCTCCACTCTCAGTGATCAGATATTTGGGACAACTGACCCTGATCTCCTGTTGTCTGAGGGGAGTAGCCCCCAACATCAGCTCCTATAATTCTGTGGTTAAACATGAATATTTTTAGAGCAAGAAGCTCCCATTTAATGTCACAGTTGTGCAAATTTAAGGGGGTTTTTTTG
The DNA here is from genome assembly GCA_020510985.1 of Pholidichthys leucotaenia. Classification (NCBI taxonomy): domain Eukaryota; kingdom Metazoa; phylum Chordata; class Actinopteri; order Cichliformes; family Pholidichthyidae; genus Pholidichthys; species Pholidichthys leucotaenia. The sequence continues at coordinate 137,564,617 of CM035840.1, read as the reverse complement.
TTTGTTTTTTTATGACACAGAGGAAAAGTGACTACTTTGATTTGTTGCTGTAAAGAACAGATGAAGCTTCTTCTCAGGTGAACTTTCATTTATCTATGCTTTCTATTTTATATTATCTTTGTAGAAGAGCTGGAAATAACGAGGCAGTTTTGTATCACAAAAGCAGAGTCTTTAATGAACAACTCTTCTATCTTGTCTCATCATGGTGCAGAGCTTGGCAGAAGGCAAAAAGAGGAAGAATTCTGCCCAGCTCGCTGGTTAAATACAGGCACACATCCAAGACATGCAAAACACAAGCTGAAATCCCCCATTATCTAAATCCCCATTAGTCCTGTTAACTCCTCCCTCCGTCTTGGGAGGTGATGGGAAAACCTCTCCTCGCTTAAGGGGGTGAAGGTGTCAAGTCTGTTGCCATGGCGTCCTGTGACGTCATTGGTCTTCACACAGCAGTGAGATTCCTTTGTCCTTTCAGAGGTGTGAAATTCCTTTGCATATGTTGCCCCACACATTTCCACATGCTCTAACGTATGCAGGTATGGAATATATGAGTAATATATACCACAGGCCCCCCAAACAACTAGGAAAGGACACAGAAAGATTCACAGTCTAGGGTAATTACTAAGACATACTACGTGTTACAGCTGTTGTCACAGAAGAAACTTCCAAGCAGCCATGCTCCTAAGAGAGTTCAGTAAAAATATAACAGCATAGTATAATCATAAGTCAGTCCTAAACTGTTGCGGCACAATTAGCGAAAAATTGCAGAGTGGTGTAATCAGTCCTTGTGCAGTCTTGGTTTCAATCTTCTCCCAAAGCTGCTGTAGGCTGGTTTAGGCATCCTGCTGGGACCTTGTTGTGAGGAATCTGCAGTGTGGGAAGGAGAGAGATTATCTGTTCCCTGCCTGGGGGCTGAGACTTTTTCCTTGGGGGGTCTACCTCGCCGAGGTGCTCGCGCCAACTGTGCAGGTTCGTCTCTCAACAAGAAGGCAGGTTTGAGTCTGTCAATGCTGACCGTTTCATTTCTATCCCCATAATCAAGCACAAAGTGTTTGTCACCATTTTCCAGCACTCTGAACGGGCCATCGTATACTGGGCGTAACGTTGGTTTAACTAACTAACTAACTAACTAACCTGCACTTATATAGCACTTTTCTAGTCACAAAGACCACTCAAAGCGCTTTCATTAATACTAACCCTCTATTCTAAGGGCCTATAGGAAACAAATATCTAGGGACAATTTAGAACAGCCAATTAACCTAACATGCATGTTTTTGGCATGTGGGAGGAAACCGGAGAAATCCCGGAGTAAACCCACGCAACACGGGGAGAACATGCAAACTCCACACAGATCACTGTTGGTCGGGGGCTGGGATCGAACCCACGATCCCACGATCCCCACAATCCCCCGGCCAAGGGTAAACTGTGCTGCTGCAGTGCTAACGGCTTCATGCTTAACAAAAACAAACTCGGCGTTTTTTAAAGTTTGAGGAACAAAAACTCGTGGAAAGGCGTGATGAGCTGGACCGTGGAGAGAGTCCGGTCCGTTACTGCCTAAAAACCTTGGGACTGGGAGGTGCCCTGGTTCCGGGTTTTCTGGTAAAAATTCACCTGGTAGTCTAATAGGCTGAGCAAAGACTAATTCTGCAGGGGAAGCGTCTAAATCCTCTTTAGGTGCCGCACGCAACCCCAATAAAACCCAGGGAAGTTTATTTACCCAATTTGTGTCCGTTAATGAGGCTCTGAGGGCGGCCTTTAAGGACCTGTGAAAACGCTTGCATAACCCATTAGCCTGAGGGTGATAAGCGGTGGTACGGTGGATTGTTGCCCCTAAACTGTTGGACATGGCTGACCAGAGCTCTGAGACAAATTGAGGCCCCCTATCTGACGTGATGTCTGATGGGACGCCGAAACGTGCCACCCAATTTGTTAGAAAAACGCGAGCGACTTCCTCCGCTGTAGTTGCCGCTAGAGGGACTGCCTCTGGCCAGCGCGTGGTGCGGTCTATCATTGTTAGCAGGTGTGTGAAACCCTGGGAGGAAGGCAGCGGCCCCACGAGGTCGACATGAATGTGGTCGAACCTTCTAGCAGGGATGGGAAAAGGCTCCAGAGGGGCTTTTGTGTGTTTGTGTACTTTGGCGCGCTGACAAGGAATGCAAGTTTTTGCCCATTTTTTTACGTTTTTGCGCAGGCCTGGCCACACAAACTTTTCGGCAACCATTTTGACCGAGGCGCGCACACCTGGGTGCGCGAGGGAGTGAATTGCGTCGAAAATACGGCGGCGCCAAGCAGCCGGTACTAACGGGCGAGGTCGGCCGGTTGAAACATCGCATATTAGGGGGGGCACGCCGTCGCGCAACCCTTTTTCCTCCAGCCTTAACCCTGTTGGTCCAGACAGGAGCGCGCGCACGTCCGCATCACTACCTTGTTCTTCTGCCATGGCTGCATAATCTATCCCTTCATGGATAGGTGCTGCATATGTGTTTGCGTTAGAGAAAAGCTCAGCTGCTGAAGCAGTGTAATCTGTCTCCTCGTGCTCTGGCGGTGCCACAGCGCGAGAGAGACAGTCCGCTACTACGTTAAGTTTGCCCGCTACATGTCGAATGTCTGTGGTGAACTCTGAAATCGCAGCTAGCTGTCTTTGTTGTCTGCCCGACCAAGGTTCTGAAATTTTAGCCATAGCAAAAGTGAGCGGTTTATGGTCCACAAAAGCCATGAAACTCCGCCCTTCTAACCAAAACTGGAAGTGGCGGATGGATAAATGGAGCGCCAGCAGCTCCCTGTCAAAAGTGCTGTACTTGCGTTCCGTCGGGTTTAGCGATTTGCTAAAAAATGCTAAAGGTTGCCAGACTCCCTTGACAAGTTGTTCTACAACTGCCCCTATGGCCAAGTCTGAAGCATCTGTGGTTAGAGCAATGCGGGCCGAGGGATCTGGATGGACTAACATTGTGGCGTTAGCTAGGGCGTTTTTAACTTCCGCAAAAGCGCGTTCGCGTTCCGGGGTCCATTCGACCGCGTTGGAAGCTCTCTTTTTTTTGAGCGCGTCATACAGGGGCTGCATGAGCTGAGCTGCATGAGGGAGGAAACGGTTGTAAAAATTAACCATCCCCAAAAATTCCTGTAGCGATTTGACCGTTTGGGGCCATGGAAAACCTTCTATCGCATGAATTTTGTCTGGAAGCGGAACTGCCCCTTTCGGGGAGTCTCTGTGTCCCAAAAAATCAATTTGCGATACGCCGAATTTGCATTTGGCTGGATTAATTATTAATCCATGCTCTTCTAGCCTCTGAAAAACGGCTGTGAGATGCTACTCGTGCTCTTCCTCCGATGAGCTGGCTACCAGCATGTCGTCGAGGTAGACGAAAACAAAGGGGAGGTCGCGTAAGACTGCGTCCATCATACGCTGAAAAGTCTGAGCAGCACCTTTGAGGCCGAAAGGCATTCGCAGGAATTCAAAAAGGCCGAAAGGGGTTATAACCGCTGTTTTAGGAATGTCTTCAGCTCGGACTGGAACTTGGTGATAACCGCGGACTAAGTCTATTTTTGAAAAAATGCACGCACCCGCTAAATGTAGTGAAAAGTCCTGTATGTGAGGAATGGGGTAGCGGTCATGCGCTGTAGCGTTGTTTAATCTGCGGTAATCTCCGCACGGTCTCCAGGAACCGTCGGATTTCAGAACCATGTGAAGTGGTGAAGCCCAAGGGCTCTTTGAACGTCGGACAATGCCTAATTTTTCAAGAGCTGCAAATTCGTCCCTTGCTATGTTGAGCTTGGCCGCGTCTAAGCGGCGAGCTTTGGCAAAAACGGGAGGTCCCGTTGTTGGAATGAAGTGTTTAACCCCGTGTTTGGCTACAGTGGCTGAAAATTTGGGGGTTGTGAGTGCTGGGAATTGGGTGAGGAGTTGCTCAAACTTATCTCCTGCCGTGGTGACGTTGGCCTGCACAGGTGGTGGAGAGACTCGAGCTGAGCATGGAATAGAAGCAAAAGCATTAACCAGGCGCCTATTTGCTAGATCAACTAATAACCCATGTGCACATAGAAAATCAGCGCCTAACAAGTTAAAACTCACTGCCGCTACAACAAATGTCCATCTGTAGCTGCGGCCGTGAATGAGGAGGTGCAGGCTCTTTTCACCGAACGTGTCGATGTCAGAGCCATTGGCTGCCACTGCTCCATTGCCCCGGGTGCCCATGGCTCGATCTGCGTGGGAGGGCATGATGAAACTCAGCTGAGCTCCCGTGTCGATGAGGAACTGCTTGCCTGTGTGTCCATCCGTCACGTATAACAGCTTGTTTTTCTCGCCGAGAACCGCTGCCGTTTACGGCCCTCGGCTTTGGCGTTTTCCCAACATCGTGAACTTGCAGGGGGGGACGCATTTGTGGGCTTTCTCGGCGAAGTGGTGGTGATAATAACAGACGTCGATCTGTTTGTTACGCTTGGGTCGCGCCGCTGTCACCGTGGGCCGGGTCTGCTCCGTGGGTTGTGGCTCTCCATGGCTCGGGGCGACAGTTTTGGGGTCCGCGGATGCCGCTGTAGGTGTCCGCTCCTTGCAGGCGTTGACGAGCCGATAAGCCTCGCTGGCCAGTGTGCGGAAGTCTTGGTGGGTGTCGCACTTCATATTGGCGAGTGTCCCTCTCATGTGTGGTGGAAGCATGCTGAGGAAAATAAACTGCAAAAGGAAATTGTCGTTGTCCTCCTCCTTAAGCTGCAGCAAATCCTCCATGAGGGCCTTCGGACTGCCCCCTTTGTGGCCGTAGACCGCCAGGATCCTCTCGGCTCTTTCCTCCGCTGGTGGGACATAGTTCGCCACGATGGTCGCCTTGAGCGTCTCATACTTGTCCCGGGCCGGTGGTCGCCGGATCAAGCTCCGCACACACCTCGAAGTGGCGGAGTCGAGCTTGGAGACGATATGGTAGAATTTTGTATCGTCTGCTGTGATGCCCGCCAGTATGAACTGGGCTTCAGCCTGTAGAAACCAAGAGGCGGGGTCTTCTCGCCAGAAGTCTGGCAGCTGGACAGCGACGGCGTTCGTGTACACCATCACTGTTGTGCCCGCCGGGTGAGAGTGCCTTGCCTCGGCTCTCACGGCAGTGCTGGAGCTCGGTTGAGCTCCCTCGGTACCCTCTGCCGGGGGGAACAGCTGTCTGCTTGTTCCCTCGTCTGCGTTGTCGCTGGCGTAAGATTCGCCGCGGATGAGTCGCTTGAAGAACGCCTCAGGTCCATACTCGCGTCAAGGTCACCAGTGTAGAAGAGCTGGAAATAACGAGGCGGTTTTGTATCACAAAAGCAGAGTCTTTAATGAACAACTCTTCTATCTTGTCTCATCATGGTGCAGAGCTTGGCAGAAGGCAAAAAGAGGAAGAATTCTGCCCAGCTCGCTGGTTAAATACAGGCACACATCCAAGACATGCAAAACACAAGCTGAAATCCCCCGTTATCTAAATCCCCATTAGTCCTGTTAACTCCTCCCTCCGTCTTGGGAGGTGATGGGAAAACCTCTCCTCGCTTAAGGGGGTGAAGGTGTCAAGTCTGTTGCCATGGCGTCCTGTGATGTCATTGGTCTTCACACAGCAGTGAGATTCCTTTGTCCTTTCAGAGGTGTGAAATTCCTTTGCATATGTTGCCCCACACATTTCCACATGCTCTAACGTATGCAGGTATGGAATATATGAGTAACATATACCACAATCTTATTCATTTACATGCTGTTGTGATATGCAGCTATTTCATGGAAGTAAATCCTCTAAATATGCATTTTTAATGGGCTGGTCCAAGGGTGACAAACGTATGGCCTGCGGGCCAAAAATGGCCCATCAAGGGATCCAAATTTTTCTCTGGGAATTTACAGCTTTATTTCTAGTAAATTTCTGACTTTTTCTACTGATTAGAATAGTTCATGTAAATTTGAGACAATTTTCAGTTTTCTTTTCTTTTTTTCTGATGAGAACAAGGGGCCCTTGATTTCAACGGCCAAGGGGTAGGAGAAGGGGAAGGGGTACAAATGAGAACTGGGATGGACCCCCAAATCTACCTGTGCTTCACTTTCACATTGCAAATATTTTTGAGTGCTTTGCAGTATTTACTCCTATTAATAACTAATTAAACAATGTTTCTCTTGCTATTTTTATGTACAGTATGTATAAGGGTCATTTACATTTTGAAAGGTTGTACATTTAATTCAATTAAATTTTAACATGCAGTAGTCAAATCTGATCATATTAAACATAATTTTCCAACTACAAAATTGCGGCTAGTGAAAAGGCTGAGTGGCTGGTAACACTGGAATATCATTAGCCACCGCTGCTGGTGAGCAAAAAAGTTAATGTCAAGCCCTGCTTGTTTCCATGTCTGCAAAATGTGTTTTTCTGCTGTTAAAGTTCAGTTAAGTTCCTGTCCTTGGAAAAACTTTAGAAGGACCGTTTTTGTGATGTCACTATAATAAGTGAACCAGTCGGGGCTAAGCATTGGCTATGACCTTGGAGGAAGAGGGCAGAACTAAAGAGTCAACTTAGCCTCCAGTGCCAATTAACATTTTTGAACAGCTGCTTTGGAAATTTGATCCAAATTAAGATTAAGATGGGTTTTATCACTGAATTGCTTTTAAGGACCGATGCAGTTCCAACCATTATCCTGGGCCACCGTGCATATACAGTGGTGTGAAAAAGTGTTTGCCCCTTCCTGAGTTCTCATTTTTTTGTATGTTTGTCACACTTAAATGTTTCAGATCATCAAACAAATTCAAATATTAGACAAAGATAACACAAGTAAACACAAAATGCAATTTTTAAATGAAGGTGTTTATAATTAAGGGAAAAAATTCCAAACCTACATGCCCCTGTGTGAAAAAGTGATTGCCCCCTAAACCTAATAACTGTTTGGGCCACCCTTGGCAGCAACAACTGCAATCAAACATTGGCAATAACTGGCAATGAGTCTTTTACAGCACTGTGGAGGAATTTTGGCCCACTCATTTGTGCAGAATTGCTGTAATTCAGCCACATTGGAGGGTTTTTGAGCATGAACCGCCTTTTTAAGGTCATGCCACAGCATCCCAATAAGATTCAGGTCAGGACTTTGACTAGGCCACTCTAAAGTCTTCATTTTGTTTTTCTAAAGCCATTCAGAGGTGGACTTGCTGGTGTGCTTTGGATCATTGTCCTGCTGCAGAACCCAAGTGCGCTTCAGCTTGAGGTCACAAACAGATGGCCAGACATTCTCCTTCAGGATTTTTTGGTAGACAGCAGAATTCATGGTTCCATTTAACACAGCAAGTCTTCCAGGTCCTGATGCAGCAAAACAGCCCCAGACCATCACACTACCACCACCATATTTTACTGTTGGTATGATGTTCCTTTTCTGAAATGCTGTGTTACTTTTACGCCAGATGTAATGGGACACACACTTTCTAAAAAATTGATGTTTTCGGGCAAAACTGTGACAAGCCTTTATGTTCTTTTTACTCAGCAGTGGTTTTCATCTTGGAACTGTGCCATGCAGGCCATTTTTGCCCAGTCTCTTTCTTATGGTGGAGTCATGAACACTGACCTGAACTGGGGCAAGTGAGACCTGCAGTTCTTTTGATGTTGTTGTGGGGTCTTTAGTAACCTCTTGGATGAGTCGTTGCTGTGCTCTTGTGGTAACTTTGGTTGTCCGGCCACTCCTGGGAAGGTTCACCACTGTTCCATGTTTTTGCCATTTGTGGATTATGGCTGATTGAGAAGAGATGTGTCAGTAATCAGGCCTGGGTGTGGCTAGTGAAACTGAACTCAGCTTTCCAAAGATGTAATAAATCACAGTTAATTTATGTTTTAACGGGGGGGGGGGGGGAATCACTTTTTCACACAGGGCCATGTAGGTTTGGATTTTTTTTTACCCTTAATAATAAACACCTTCATTTAAAAACTGCATTTTGTGTTTGCTTGTGTTATCTTTGTCTAGTATTTATTTTTTTTTTTGATGATCGGAAACATTTAAGTTTGACAAACATACAAAAAAATGAGAAATCAGGAGGGGGGCAAACACTTTTTCACACCACTGTAAGTGGGCATATCGTTCAACTGGTAAGTCTGTATTTTTATCATGGGTGTGGCTTATATTAATCATATATTCCATACCTACATATGTATAGACATATTAGAATGTTTAGTGATTACATATGTGGAATGACCTCACGCCTCAGAACAGGACAAGAGGTCTCAACCGCCAGCGAGGATCAAAGAGCAGACGGAGTCACAGCGATGGAGTCCGGATCGATCTCCCTGACCACCCAGGGTCAGGTGGAGGAGACGGAGGACAATGGAGGGGGGATTATGTTAATGCGGGATGTTGGCTTTGATATGCAATGCCTTTTGTTGAGTGTGGGTATAAGTATGAAGGTCTGACTGTGCTCGACCTCTTATTCTGCTTCTGCACCGAGATGAGACATGTTAGGGAGGTGAAGCTGATATTAAACTTTGGTTTATAAAATCACATCGCTTCTTCATTTCAAGCTCCCTACACTGGTGACCAGACGTGAGGATGGAACAGAGACGTTCTCCCGCGATTAACTCATCGGAGGCGACCCAGGCAAGCGCCGGCGCCCATGCAGACAGGGGAACGGATGGAAGACGTTCCCCCACAGCAGAATCTACAGAGAGGGCTCAACCGAGCACCATCCCCAGCTCCGCCGTGAGAGCAGAAGAAAGGCGCTCTCACCCGGCGGACACATCAGGGACAGCCCACACAAGCGCCGTCACCATCAAGCTGCCAGAATTCTGGCAAAACGACCCGAGCTCGTGGTTCCAGCAAGCCGAGGCTCAGTTTGCACTGGCGGGCATAACGGCAGACGAGACGAAATTTTACTACATCGTCGTCAAACTCGACGCCGCCAGGTCAAGATGCGCGCGGAGCACAATTCGATAACCGCTCGCCCACGACAAATACAGAGAACTAAAGGCGACCATCATTGAGAACTTTGTCCCCTCAGCCGAGGAGAGAGCAGAGAGGATTCTGGCAATCTACGGCCACAGAGGATGCAGACCCAAGGCCCTCATGGAGGACATGCTGCAGCTTAAGGAAGAGGACAACGACAACTTCCTTTTCCAATATATCTTCCTCAGCACTCTGCCGCCACACATGAGAGGGACGCTGGTCAACATGCAATGCAACACCCAGCAGGACTTCCGCGCGCTGGCCCAAGAGGCGCAGCGCCTCATCAACGCCTGCGGCGAACAGATGGCCACAGCAGCATCTGCAGATCTCAGCGCGGAAGCCCAGAGCAGCGGAGAACCGCAGACAACGGAGCAGAGCCCGCCCACCATGGCAGCGACACGACTAAGGCGCAGCAGGCAGAACGACCTCTGCTATCTTCATCAGCGTTTCGCCGAGAGGGCGTACAAATGCGTGCCCCCCTGCAATTTCAAAAACTCGGGAAACGCCAAAGCCCGGAAAACGTTGGCAGCTACGGCTCTCGGCGAGACGAATAAGCTGCTTTATGTGACTGACAGACACACCGGGAGACTCAGCTGAGCTTTATCACCCCTTCCCACGCAGACTGGGCCATGGGTCCCCGGGGAAACGGAGCGATGGCAGCCAACGGCTCGATCATCGACACTTTCGGTGAAAGGAACCTGCCTCTTTGCATCCACGGCCGCAACTATAGATGGACATTTATTGTAGCGGCGGTGAGTTTTAACTTGTTGGGCGCTGATTTTTTGTGTGCACATGGGTTGTTAGTCGATCTAGCAAATAGGCGCTTGGTTAATGCACTGTCATTTACTTCTATCCCCTGCTCAGCTCGAGTTTCTCCACCACCCGTGCAGGCCAGCGTCACAACAGCAGGAGGTAAGTTTGACCAACTCCTCACCCAATTTCCAGCACTCACAGTTCCAAAATTTTCAGCAACAGTAGCGAAACACGAGGTTGAACACTTCATCCCCACAGCAGGCCCACCCGTGTTTGCCAAAGCTCGGCGCTTAGATGCGACCAAGCTCGCCATAGCACGGGACGAGTTTACCACCCTGGAAAAATTAGGCATTATTAGATGCTCGAAAAGCCCCTGGGCATCGCCACTCCACATGGTCCCGAAAACCGACGGTTCTTGGAGACCTTGCGTTGATTACCGCAGATTAAACAATGCGACAGCGCATGACCGCTTCCCAATTCCTCACATCCAAGATTTTTCACTACATCTGGCGGGTGCGCGCATTTTTTCTAAAATAGACCTGGTCCGCGGCTACCACCAAGTCCCCGTTCGAGCGGAAGACATTCCTAAAACGGCTGTAATAACCCCTTTCGGTCTTTTTGAATTTTTGCGGATGCCGTTCGGCCTCAAAGGCGCTGCTCAAACCTTTCAGCGTATGATGGACGCGGTATTGCGCGACCTCCCCTTCGTGTTTGTCTACCTCGACGATATGCTGGTACCAGCCCGTCAGAGGAAGAACACGAACAACACCTCGCTACAGTTTTTCAGAGACTAGAAGAGCACGGGTTAATAATCAAGCCAGCCAAATGCAAATTCGGCTTGTCACAAATTGATTTTTTGGGACACAGAGTTTCACCGAAGGGAGCAGTCCCATTGCCAGACAAAGTCCGCGCGGTAAAAAATTTTCCACGACCACAAACGGTCAAATCGCTGCAAGAATTTTTGGGAATGGTTAATTTTTACAACCGTTTCCTCCCCCGCGCAGCTCAACTCATGCAGCCCCTGTATGCCGCGCTCAGAAAACAAAAGCCTTCCAACGCGGTCGAATGGACCCCGGAGCGCGAACGCGCCTTCGCGGAAGTAAAAAGTGCTCTAGCGAATGCCACATTGTTGGTTCACCCCGATCCCTCGGCCCGCATAGCGTTAACCACAGACACTTCAGACCTGGCCATAGGGGCAGTCGTGGAACAACATGTTGGCGGAACCTGGCAACCTTTAGCATTTTTTAGCAAATCTTTAAACCAAACCGAGCGTAAATACAGCACTTTTGACAGGGAGCTGCTAGCGCTTCATTTATCCATCCGCCACTTCCAGTTCTGGTTAGAAGGGCGGCGTTTCACGGCTTTTGTAGACCACAAACCGCTCACTTTTGCAATGGCTAAAATTTCAGAACCATGGTCAGGCAGGCAACAAAGACAGCTAGCTGCAATTTCAGAGTTCACCACAGACATTCGACATGTGGCAGGCAAACTTAACGTGGTAGCAGACTGCCTCTCTCGCGCTGTGACATCACCAGAGCACGAGGAGACAGATTATACTACCTCAGCCGCAGAACTCTTCGCCAACGCGGACGCGTATGCGGCCCCAATTCACGTAGGGATAGATTACGCAGCCATGGCAGAGGAACAAAGCAGTGACGCGGACGTGTGCGCGCTCCTGTCTGGACCAACAGGGTTAAGACTGGAGGAAAGGGGTTTACGTGACAGTGTACCCCCCCCTAATCTGCGACGTTTCAACCGGCCGACCTCGCCTGGTAGTCCCAGCTGCATGGCGCCACCGCATTTTCGACTGGGTTCACTCCCTCACGCACCCAGGGGTGCACACCTCGGTTAAAATGGTCGCGGAAAAGTTTGTTTGGCTGGGCCTGCGCAAAAATGTAAAGGAATGGGCAAAAACTTGCATGTCTTGTCAGCGCGCCAAAATACACAAACACACAAAAGCTCCTCTAGAGCCTTTTCGAATCCCAGCCAGAAGGTTTGACCACGTTCATGTCGACCTCGTGGGACCACTACCTTCGTCTCAGGGTTTCACACACCTGTTAACAATGATAGACCGTACTACGCGCTGGCCGGAGGCGGTCCCTTTGGCGTCAACCACAGCTGCGGAAGTCGCTCGCGTTTTTTTAACAAACTGGGTGGCACGTTTCGGCGTCCCATCGGACATCACGTCCGATAGGGGGCCTCAATTTGTCTCAGAGCTTTGGTCAGCCATGGCCAGCAGCTTAGAGGCGACAATTCACCGCACCACCGCATATCACCCTCAGGCTAATGGGTTATGCGAGCGTTTTCACAGATCTTTAAAGGCCGCCCTCAGGGCCTCAGTAACGGATACAGATTGGGTGAATAAACTTCCCTGGGTTTTATTGGGGTTGCGTTCTGCGCCTAAAGAGGATCTAGACGCCTCCCCAGCAGAATTAGTTTTTGCACAACCTCTCAGACTCCCAGGTGAGTTCTTACCAGAGCATCCAGAGCCTGGGCATCTTCCAGCCCCGAGGCCTTTAGGCAGCACCGGACCGGACACTCTCCCCGTACCGGCACATCACTCTTTTCCACGGGTTTTTGTCCCCCAAGCTTTAAAAAGCGCTGAGTTCGTTTTTGTTAGACACGAAGCTTTAAAATCAACCCTCCGTCCACCATACGACGGACCATTCAGAGTGCTGGAACCTGGTGATAAGCATTTTGTGCTTGATTTAGGGGACAGAATAGAAACAGCATTGACAGACTTAAACCTGCCTTCTTGTTGAGAGACGAACCTGCATGGGTGGCGAGAGCACCTCGGCGGGGTAGACCCCCCAAGAAAAAAAATTCAGCCCCCCTGCAGGGAACAAATAACCACTCTCCTCCCCAAGCTGCAGATTCCTTACAGGAGGGTCCCACCAGGACGCCAAAGTGGACCCACAGCAGATTCGGGAGAAGATTAAAACCCAGACGGCACAGGGACTGATGCAAATTGACCAAGAGTTGTTAACTATGTTATCAGATTGTGCCGTGACAGTTTTAAGGCTGATTTGTGACATTACTATACTGTTGTGGTTACCACTGAATTCTCTACAGGAGCATGACTGCTGGAAAAATTTTTCCTTGTTTTCCCTGTCAAGAGGTTTAACAGTATAATATGTCATAGAGATTATCTTAAACTGTAAACTTAATTTGATTGTCCTTTTCTTAGTGGTTTGGGGGGGGCTGTGGCTTATATTAATCATATATTCCATACCTACATATGTATAGACATATTAGAATGTTTAGTGATTACATATGTGGAATGACCTCACGCCTCAGAACAGGACAAGAGGTCTCAACCGCCAGCGAGGATCAAAGAGCAGATGGAGTCGCAGCGGTGGAGACCGGATCGATCTCCCTGACCACCCAGGGTCAGGTGGAGGAGACAGAGGACAATGGAGGGGGGATTATGTTAATGTGGGATGTCGGCTTTGATATACAATGTCTTTTGTTGAGTGTGGGTATAAGTATGAAGGTCTGACTGTGCTCGACCTCTTATTCTGCTTCTGCACCGAGATGAGACATGTTAGGGAGGTGAAGCTGATATTAAACTTTGGTTTATAAAATCATATCACTTCTTCATTTCAAGCTCCCTACAATGGGATTTATTGTGTTTGTGTAATGTAGCACTAGCAGCCTTTAATGTGCCTGGGATGTGGGTGGGCATACTTAGAATATTCATAGATCCTGGTGATTGAAAGAGGAGGAAAGGGGAAAAGCAACTGTAAGACCATCAAAGGGTTTGTTTGTGGGGAAAAAATGGCATAAGATACCATTTGAGACAATGTATGTTTGTTTTTTAGGGGATTTATATTGACTACAGTGCATCTTTAAGAACTGAATGGATTTGTGAAGATATAGGTTATTCTGGTGTAAATGTAAATACAAGGTGTTTTCGGTACAGTATGCTTGATCAGCCAATACTTTCTCAGATAAATGTTTTTTCATACAGTTTTAATATATCAGCGTGTATATTCGCATGTGTTCCCACAGCACAGAATGCCAATATGTTCTTTTCTTTCCTTGTATCAGCAGTGAAACTTCATCTCTTCCCACCTAGCCAGTTCAGTCCATTTGTGTTTTGAAAGGGTGGTATATTCACTGTTATTGTATGATTTCACAGAACTTCTCCTCCCTGCCTTTGAAGCAGGGAAGAGCTGACCGAAGCTAAGCGAGCCCTGCTGTAAGCCCCAGTCTGGGCAAGACCTGAGTCAGTCACACCATCAAGACATTTTCATACACATCTGCACTCTTCCTGCCCTTCATACAACTGGAACAAATTCACGTCAACTCAACAGATTTCCAGGGAGCTTTTTGAGGTGCACACAGGGCTATTAGCCTGCCGAAGCTGACCTGAGGGTATTTGTCCTGGTTGAGGCCTTTAAAAATAAACAAGCGCACAGAGAGGCTTACTCTTGTGAGGTGGTGAGATTTCAGGGCCAGAGGAAAATAAAAATTATCTGAGACTTTATAGACATTAAAGTGGTGAATGAGTGTTGTTCAGCAGCACTGTAGGACTCTGAGTAAATAAGCAATGTTGGGATGCTATCAGTGTGCTGCAGACATCGATGAAAGGGAGCAATAGAATAAAACATAAACTTTATCTGACTCGGCAGTGACCCAAGTGCTACTGCTGGGTGGGAGGTGTTACAATTCTTTCAGCTTGTCTTTGTCTCTAGTGTCTTTTCACACTATAATTAAGGCCTTGTACTGTTATATAAAGCTTTAACAGAACAAAAAAAAAAGCTTTTTTCCCAGGTAACAATAATAGTAATGTAGCAAAAACAACAGTACACATATTTAACAAGCAGGGCAGCTGCAAGGGGTTGGTCTATCAGTATGCAACAGGATTGCAAAACACTTTATTTTCCATTCTCCCACTCAACTTGGCTGTTTAATTCTTGTGCTCGTTCGAGGATTTGAGGGTAGATAGGCCCTCCAGTGTAATGCTGAATCCTCCAATGACCTTCTAATAAAAGACTTTATATGTAAAATAAAATAAAACTAAACAACACAGTAGGCATACTTGAGAATAAGGAATGTATCTTATCTGATCTGAGTTTAAACAAATGAAAATGGCACCTGCTGTGTATGTAAATAGGCTGTATTAGTAAGATGGCGGCCGGGTTGGTCATGGGCTAGACTGGGGTGGCTACTGTCGGTTTCCGGTGGTGACGCCACCCATGGTATAAAGGTGTGGGTGGAAGAGGCTCTGTCTCTTTCATCGTGGAGCCACCTGGTCAGCAAGGCGTGTGCCGTAAGCCTGTATATACTCAACTCTGAATGTAATAAAGCTCCGTAAAACTGCAGCAACCGTGTGCTTGCTTTAACTCAGTTATGGACATAACATTTGGCGACGAGGTAAAAGCGGGAATGGATAATTTTGTTGCTGAACTTCGTCACTGAGCTCCGTAGGCTGGCGTGGGGGTGTGAGTTTGGACACCTGGAAGAGGAGATGATTCGGGACCAACTGGCGGAACACTTTCGTAGTGAAGTGGTCCGGTCCAGGTTGTTGGAGTTTCCAGGAGTGTTGACGTTGACCACAGATGTTGAGCTCACCCAGCGTTTTGAGGCAGCGGAGATCATCGCGAGGGGCCTGCCTGAAGAGGCTCTTCGGAGCGAAGATGAAGCTCGCACGAAGGCACCGAGTTGGGACCCTAATGACAGTGACGCCAGAGGTGACTTGTATGCCACAGTGGTGAAGATATGGTCTGTCCCTGGTACACCTCGTTGTTATGGGTGTGGGTCCCCTGTTCACCGCTATAAAGCCAGTGTGTGCCTAGCGAGAGGAAAGCAATGTGGCAAGTGCAGTCTATGGGACCACTTCGCCAGGACGTGCAACAACTTCGTACGCAGGAACCGTAGGAGATACCCAGGTGCTGCGCAGAAGTCTCCAACCATTGTGCATACGGTCTCCGCAGCGACTATGGGGAGGATCGGCTGTGATGTCATGCTCAACGGTGTCGTGGTTCCACTGTTGGTTGACACAGGTGCTGTTATCTCAGTGTTGAACATGATGACTGTGAACAGTTTATTTCCCCATCGAGAGATTAAACAACCTGAGAGAGACTGTTATGGCTATGGACTGAATAGGCTGGCTGTGGTGGGCTTTATGGAGGTAGAAGCCCATTACGGGTCGGTCGTGGTGCCCCGAGCCCGCATTCATGTCACTGCTGCGGGGTGTTAACATCATGGGGTGTAACCTATTTTATAGTCTGGGTTTTTCGATCGCCAACGTGTCGGGTGAGGAGTAATTGGGCTGCAGACTGTGGAGCCGGACGACTCCGCTGATGGATGGCGTGGAGATGAGGGAATTGGACTGGTTGGACATGTGTCAAGAAGGAGAGCACGTTCGGCGCTATGCAAGGAGGCCGTGGGTTGGACCCGATGCCGGTCTGTTTGATGCCCAAACTGGGGGTGCGGAATGGCACGACGGGACCTCACAGGCAGGCTGTAAGGGCGAGGCGCCCACGCTAGATCCGGAAAGAGCAGGACCAGAGAGCGAGTTGTTTCATCGCTCGGGAAGACGGTCAACCATGGAAAACATGGACTGGGCGTCGACTGCCCGTTGATGGAGACCAGTCAGACCCAACATCAGCAGAGGAGGAGGCTGCGGGTCGGCGATCTGGTGCGGCCTAGGGTTGAGGCCCGGATGAGAGGCGAATACGGCTTGCGTGAGCGGCGCGATGGGAGGAGGCAGCTTTGAGTGGAGGCTGTTCGGAGCGATGGGTTTCTACGCTTGTCTGACCAGACCTGGAGACATCCGGATGAGCTGCGCAAGGTGTAGGAGACAAAATGGCGTGGTGGTAGCCCCGAGGTCGAGAGACAGGAGCGTCGGGAGAAAGACCTGCCTGAGGACTGAGAGAATTATTTTAATTTTGTCTGTCTTTTCTTCTCAGTCCGGTTGTGTTTTATTTTCTTGTTTACGTTTGTCTGCTGCTGGTTTGGTACCCTGTTTAATTAAAAAAAAAAGAGAGAAGAGTATGAGCACTATGTGGAGGAAGTTTTCTGTTATAATTGTGGTGTTTATTTATAGGATTTTGACCTGAGGGGGTGCAAATTATGTGATTTTGCTAATTTTGAGAGGAAATTTTATTAAAATAATGTTTTATGTGCCCAATTTTGGGGTGGAGGGGTGTGTTTAGCCCATGTAAATTGTTCATAATTGAGTATTTACATACCCAACATTTTGGAATGTGTCCAGTGTGGGGGGGGGGTGTGTTGGGGGGGGGGGAGGCCACCAGTAGCTATTATTTGTCTTGTGATTGTGTATTTTGTGTAGAGCTGTTGTGGGATTATTTTGATTTTATTTTCTTAGTTACACGGCTTTGTTCTGTGTTCAGCAGCAGAATAATCCACCCAGCCATGTGGGGGTGCTGGTAGTCTACCTGGCCCCCCAGTTGCTTGTGTGCATGGATAGGTTGTTTGTTTGTCTTTGTAATTGTTTTGTTTTTAGTGCGTGAGTCGGGAAGCAAATCTGGAGGGGACCTATCTGTGCGCACTGACATTTTTTTTGAAGGGGGGGGAAATGTTGTGTATGTAAAAAGGCTGTATTAGTAAGATGGCGGCCGGGTTGGTCATGGGCTAGACTGGGGTGGCTACTGCCGGTTTCCGGTGGTGACGCCGCCCATGGTATTAAGGTGGGGGCCTGCTGTGGGAGCCTCTGGCGCGGGCCGATCTCTGGCCCGGCTGGGGGGAGGAGGGGGAGGCTGGCCTTCCAGCACCTGGGGCCCGGGGTCTGGCGTTGGCCCCACTTGAGGGGGTGGGGGCTGGCCAGTCCGGGGGTGGACTGGCCTGCGCCGGCCGCTTGGTGCCCCGGCCGCCCTCAGCCATCCCTTCTGGTGCAAATGCCTGGTTGTCCTGGGCTTGTTTGCCTCAGGACATTTGTGCTCTGTGGGGGTTGGTGGCACTGTCTTGCTTGCTTGGGATTTCCAGGGGGAAAAGGGTGTTGCTTTGACCTGCCACCCTCTTTGTATGTTTCCTGGCAAACCACTCACACCACTCACACACACACACTTAAATTGCATGCGCTCTCATACACACGCACACACATGCACACACACATATGTTTCTTCTTTAACAGGTGCAGATACCAGACTCATGATGAGACCTTTTCAATAGAAGAAACAGTTTGTCTTCTGTATGTTTCAGTTGTGTTAGTCTGTCTTCTGCTTGTTCCTCTCTCTTTTCTTTCCCCCTCTCCATCCCTCCTTTCTGTTATGTATGCTGTGTAAATGTGCAGTGAACAAATAAATTGGTTCAAGCCAAAAATGCATGTGAAGTAGATGTGTTTATTACGGAAAAAAAACAAAAAACATATGTACGCAAATGTCCAAAAACAGTTCAAACATGAGTAATGAGAGGGAGGATCAGCTACTATTCTGCAGGCAGGCCCCATGCGTTCCAGGCAGGACTGAGTGGAAACAGAAGGGCAAAAATTGAAGAGGAAGACTTACTAGTTGGGTCGGAGCAACAGGCTCAGGAGAACAACACCATACAAAGTCCATGTAAATGAGGAACCGACAGAGGAGCTTGATCATCAGTGTAGACAATGCCACCACACTGACTGCTTCACACCGTCACCCATAACTACTCTGAATCCTGATGAGTGATGAGTGGATGCAGGTGTGGTGGCAACTGAAACAAGGAGTGACAATACTGGTCAACACCAAATTTATTATCTAAGTTTTTTTTAGCTGACAATTTTGATGTGCTGAATCCAAAAATCACATTGGTTTTGCTCAATCAGGTCAACTTTTTGAATTATGGCCACATGTTGTTTTGTATGTTTTTGTTTACATGAACGGGTATTTTCGCTTTATATGATGCAAAATTCTTTTTTATGTCTTGAAATTCTCTGAATTTTGAACAATGATGATGTAACATTCAATTTACATGTACTTACCTAAGTAAGTACTAAGTAAGTACAGGTTTTTATTTAGCACCTGATCGAGAGAAACAGATGTCATTTTTGGATTCCATCCATCCATCCATCCATCTTCTTCCGCTTAATCCTTTTCGGGTCGCGGGGGGAATGGAGCCTATCCCAGCATCTTTTGGGCGAGAGGCAGGGTACACCCTGGACAGATCGCCAGTCCATCACAGGGCCAACACAGAGAGACAGACAACCATTCATTCCCACAGTCATACCTAAGGACAATTTAGAATCCCCAGTTTTGATGCCAATTAACCTAAAGTGTATGTTTTTGGCATGTGGGAGGAAACCGGAGAAATCCCGGAGTAAACCCACGCAGACACGGGGAGAACATACAAACTCCACACAGATCACTGTTTCAATGGTGCAAAATTGTCTTAAATCAGTTGAAAAAACACAGTCAACTTACAAAAAAATTATTTTTGTAACCCTGTGTAATGAATGCAAGTTTCTGTGCCAGGATGAATGTGTGTGTGTGTGTGTGTGTGTGTGTGTGTGTGTGTGTGTGTGTGTGTGTGTGTGTGTGTGTGTGTGTGTGTGTGTGTGTGTGAATGCTGAATGAAGCAAGGGGAGTGAGTGAGGATGAGTGTGTGTGTAAACTTACATGTGTGTGTATGTGTGTGCGTAAGTAAATAAGGAATATAAGTGTAAGTGCATGCATGTGTATGTGTAGAAACAAGGAATGATGGCAAATGGCCAAATGAGAGTGGATGAGTAAGCATGTGTGTGTGTGCCTGTGAGTGCATGTGTGTGTGGAAACCCAGGTGATGGTAATCAGCAAATAGGTGCCTGGCAAAGAGAGGTGAGGGGAAGGCCCGTGGCTGTAGACTGGCAGAGGCTCCAAAAACCTGCCAGCTGGAACCAATAACAATTAATCAGGAAGTACAGCCACAAATCATGGGCGAGGCTGAAACATCAGCCTCGCACATGACACTTTCCCCATTGCCCCCGTCAGGTCCTTCCTTCACAGTTTAAATAAAGTGTTAAAAGTTATTACAAGGAGTTTATTACTGATATCCTATATACTTACTGATATAGTAAGTAGAATAGAAATCTGCTTCCCTTATTATGCCAAACAGATTCAGATTAGATTAGATTAGATTAGATTAGATTAGATTAGATTCAATTTTATTGTCATTACACATGTATGAATACAAGATAACGAAACACAGTTTAGCATCCAATCAGAAGTGCAAAGGACAGCAGTGCAGTATATACAGTAATTGACAGTATGTGCAATTTAAGCAAATATATGCAAATATATGCAGCAGTGCAGAAAGTTAAGAGTACCGTTATGTGCAAATAATGTACAATAAGTTAGGTGGGCAGTTATGTACAGGTGAGGATGGTAAGAGATGATGGTAAGAGAGTCAGCGGGGAACTAAGTTCAATAACGTGACAGCTGTTGGAAAGAAACTGTTCCTAAACCTGCTGGTTCTAGTCTGACGGCTTCTGAAATGCCTTCCGGAGGGGAAAAGCTGGAACAGTCCATGAGCAGGACGGTTGGAGTCCCTAAGAATGCTGCGTGCCCGGCGCAGACATCTTTTCCTGTAGACATCCTCTATAACTGGAAGTGGAGTCCCTGTGATGCGTTGGGTGGTTTTCACCACCCGCTGCAGCGCCTTACGGTCAGCAACAGAGCAGCTCCCATACCAGACTGTGACACAGTTGGTCAGGGTGCTGTCTATCATGCAGCGGTAGAAGTTGCCCAGGATGTCAGTTGACAGATGGTTCTTCTTCAGTGTCCTCAAGAAGAAGAGGCGCTGATGGGCCTTCTTGATCAGGCTGGTGGTGTTAACTGACCAGGACAGGTCCTCCGAGATGTGGGTCCCCAGGAATTTGAAGCTGGGGACACGTTCAACAGCTATGCCATTGATATGGATGGGGTCATGTGTCTCTCCCCTCTCCTTCCTGTAGTCCACTATGAGCTCCTTGGTTTTGCTGGTGTTAAGGAGCAGGTTATTGTCAGCGCACCAAGTAGCCAAGTGCTCAACCTCTGCCCTGTAATCTGACTCATCGTTGTCCCTGATGAGTCCAATCACCGTGGTGTCATCTGCGAACTTTATGATGGAATTGGATCCATACATAGGCCTGCAGTCATGGGTGAAGAGGGAGTAGAGAAATGGGCTGAGGACACAGCCCTGTGGTACACCAGTGTTGAGTGTGATAATGGAAGAACGGTTGGGGCCTGACCTAACATGCTGGGGTCTGTTGGTCAGAAAATCCATGATCCAGTTGCAGGTGGAGGCACTGATTCCCAGGTCCCCAAGTTTAGTGATCAACTTGGAGGGGATAACTGTGTTGAATGCTGAGCTGAAGTCAACAAACAGCATTCTTGCGTAGGTGTTCTTGTCATCCAGATGTGAGAGTACACAGTGCAGCGCTGTAGAAACCGCATCCTCTGTACTCCTGTTGCTCCGGTAGGCAAACTGGTGAGGGTCCAGTGTAGGGGGCAGACATTTTTTGAACTGTGCTAAGACCAGTCTCTCAAAGCACTTCATGACTATGGGCGTCAGTGCCACAGGGCGATAGTTATTTAGGCACGATGGTGTTGAATGTTTCGGCACTGGTAATATAGAAGTGGTCTTGAAGCACGCTGGTACCATCGCCTGGGCCAGGGGCAGGTTGAAGATGTCCATGAAGACCCCTGCCAGCTGCTCAGTGCATTCCCTCAGCATACGCCCAGGAATGCTGTCAGGGCCAGCAGCCTTACGTACGTTGATAAGACTCAGTGCGTTACGGACGTCGGTGTGGGTGAGTGTGAGGTGGTGGAGGTCATCAGAGGGTGGGAAATTGATATTCTTTTCGTTATTGTTCTTGTCAAAACAAGCATAGAAGTCATTTAGCTCATTGAGAAAGGACACAGTCATGGCTATAGGTATGGAGTTGCTGGGCTTATAATCAGAGATAGCTTGAATGCCCTGCCACACGCGTCGGGGGTCAGAGCCCCCAAAATGTTCCTCCACCTTCAGCTTGTAGCTGTGCTTGGCCTTCTTGATGCCCCTCTTCAGATCTGCCCTGGATGAACTGTAGGCCTGTGCGTCACCAGATCTAAAGGCATTGTTACGTGCCTTTAGCAGAAGCCGCACTTCTCTGTTCATCCACAGCTTCTGATTTGGGTACGTGGTGATTTGTCTTTCCGTGGTGACACTGTCAATAGTGGTGTTGATATGGTCCAGGACTGAGTGGGTGTAAGAGTCGATGTTTATGTGGGAGCCACAGATAGCCTGAGAGGTGAACATACTCCAGTCTGTGTTCTTAAACTTTTCCTGGAGTACAGAGTCAACCCCCTCTGGCCACACTTTGATGGTCCTCACTGATGGCTTTACCCGGTTGATGAGCGGTACATACTTGGGGGTAAGGAACAAAGATAAGTGATCAGACTGACCTTGATGGGGGAGGGGAGTTGCTGTGTACAGCATACTTTGCCAAAAGGAGCTTTATACAGTATATATACAGTATATATACAGTATATATATATATATATATATACACACACTACAGTTGAAAAGTTTGGGGTCACCCAGACAATTTTGTGTTTTCCATGAAAAGTCACACTTTTATTTACCACCATGAGTTGTAAAATGAATAGAAAATATAGTCAAGACATTGACAAGGTTAGAAATAATGATTTGTATTTGAAATAATAATTTTTTCCTTCAAACTTTGCTTTTGTCAAAGAATCCTCCATTTGCAGCAATTACAGCATTGCAGACCTTTGGCATTCTAGCTGTTAATTTGTTGAGGTAATCTGGAGAAATTTCATCCCACGCTTCTAGAAGCCCCTCCCACAAGTTGGATTGGCTGGATGGGCACTTCTTGCATACCATACGGTCAAGCTGCTCCCACAACAGCTCAATGGGGTTTAGATCTGGTGACTGCGCTGGCCACTCCATTACAGATAGAATACCAGCTGCCTGCTTCTTCTCTAAATAGTTCTTGCACAATTTGGAGGTGTGCTTTGGGTCATCGTCCTGTTGTAGGATGAAACTGCCTCCAATCAAGCACTGTCCACAGGGTATGGCATGGCGTTGCAAAATGGAGTGATAGTGTTCCTTATTCAAAATCCCTTTTACCCTGAACAAATCTCCCACCTTACCAGCACCAAAGCAACCCCAGACCATCACGTTACCCCCACCTTGCTTGACAGATGGCGTCAGGCACTCTTCCAGCATCTTTTCAGTTGTTCTGCGTCTCACAAATGTTCTTCTGTGTGATCCAAACACCTCAAACTTCGATTTGTCCATCCATAACACTTTTTTCCAATCTTCCTCTGTCCAATGTCTGTGTTCTTTTGCCCATATTAATCTTTTTCTTTTATTGGCCAGTCTCAGATATGGCTTTTTCTTTGCCACTCTGCCCTGAAGGCCAGCATCCCGGAGTTGCCTCTTCACTGTAGACTTTGACACTGGCATTTTGCGGGTACTATTCAATGAAGCTGCCAGTTGAGGACCTATGAGGCGTCTATTTCTCAAACTAGAGACTCTAATGTACTTATCTTCTTGCTCAGTTGTGCAGTGGGGCCTCCCACTTCTCTTTCTACTCTGGTTAGAGACTGTTTGTGCTGTTCTCTGAAGGGAGTAGTACACACCGTTGTAGGAAATCTTCAGTTTCTTGGCAATTTCTCGCATGGAGTAGCCTTCATTTCTAAGAACAAGAATAGACTGTCGAGTTTCACATGAAAGTTCTCTTTTTCTGGCCATCTTGAGCGTTTAATCGACCCCACAAATGTGATGCTCCAGATACTCAACCTGCTCAAAGGAAGGTCAGTTTTATAGCTTCTCTAACCAGCTAAACTGTTTTCAGCTGTGCTAACATGATTGCACAAGGGTTTTCTAATCATCCATTAGCCTTCTGACACAATGAGCAAACACATTGTACCATTAGAACACTGGAGTGATAGTTGCTGGAAATGGGCCTCTATACACCTATGTAGATATTGCACCAAAAACCAGACATCTGCAGCTAGAATAGTCATTTACCACATTAACAATGTATAGAGTGTATTTCTGATTAGTTTAAAGTTATCTTCATTGAAAAAAACAGTGCTTTTCTTTCAAAAATAAGGAAATTTCTAAGTGACCCCAAAGTTTTGAACGGTAGTGTATATATATATATATATATATATATATATATACAGTGATCCCTCACTTATCGCGGTTAATGGGTTCCAGAACCGACCGCGAAAAGTGAAAAACCGCGAAGTAGCGTCACCCCTAATGACGTCACCCATAAATAATACGTACGTTCATTCTCTCACTCTCTCTCTCATATGATACGTGTGTGTGTGTGTGTGTGTGTGTAAGTGTACATACATACGTAGATGTAAATAAAGTGTACATAAATATGTTTTTAGAACTCTTTTATTCTTATAACAAGATACGTAACTCAAGATGAAGATGATTTACTGCGCAGGTTAATGAGAGCTTTACTGCTCCTCAGGTGACGCCTCATCGTCAGGTGCTAGAGGCGCAGGATCGTCGAGGGCAGCTTCCGATAGAGCTGGAGAAGCTGCAGGAGGTGGCGTAGTGGCTTGACGGGAAGACTATTTCGCACAAAGTGGCACAAGAGAACAGCAAAAAGTTCCACGCGGCGAGACTAAGCAACACGAGCGATAAAGAGCAATGAATGCGGTCTTCCTTCGCTGGGTATGGGCGCTCGGCAGTGAGAGAAGCTGGGTGAAACGTCTCGGCCAATCAGCTTGCGGGGTGAAACGTCTCGGCCAATCAGCTTGCAAGATTCCCGAGCCGAGCCAACACGAGAACAGCGAACAGAGAGGTGGATTTTGAGTTGTGCGGGCTCTCCGTGTTGATACCTGATGTTCTAATGTAGTCTCCCTGCCTTCTGCTAGCACCCGCCCATTATTTCTCAATTTTGAATTTTTGATGAATATTTTTGAAAAATCCGCGATGCACTGAGGGCGCGAAAGGTGAAGCGCGAAGTAGCGAGGGATCACTGTATATATATATATATATATATATATATATATATATATATATATATATATATATATATATATATATATATATTACTTCGCTGCTTGACAGGACAAGAGGGAAAAAAAGTTCAATTTTGGTCTCATCTGACCAGACTATATTCTCCCAGTATTTTACTGGCTTGCCAAAATGTTGTGCAGAAAACTTTAAACAAACTCCAACATGCTTTTTCTTCAGCATTGGACTCTTGTGAGGTGAACAGGTATAGACCCCATGTCGGTTAGGTGCATTATGTATTTTCTTTGAAACAACAGTACCTGCTAACTCCAGGTCTTTCTGGAGCTCTCCACGAGTGGTCTTTGGCTCTTGGATAACTCTCCTGATAATTCTTTTAACTCCTCTTTCAGAAATCTTGTGAGGAGCTCCTGGCTGTGGCCGGTTTATGGTAAAATGATATTCTTTTCACTTCCAAATGTTGGCTCCAACAGTGCTCACTGGAATATTCAGCTGTTTAGAAATGCGCCTGTAACCAATGCCATCATATTTTGCAACAATAAGGTTGTGAAGGTCTAGAGATTGCTCTTTGCTTCTACCCATCATGAGTTCTTTGCTGAGTGACAGTCTGATATTCACAGACCTTTTTAAAGGCTATCAGTCAGGACTTACGCAGCTGAAATTAATTTGCACTGATGGGGGATGGGATAGCTTCTAAATTCTGATGGATTTCAGCTGGTTTCTTGGCTTTCTCTGTGTTTTTGCACCTGTTTTTTCTTTATGTGTTCAATACTTATTCTCTGTTATTTCACTTTATTAAATATAACTTGTTTTGTGAACACAGTTGCCTTGACTTCTTTGTATATATGGATTACTTGGGTTGTTACTAATATCTCGTGAACATGTCAAGTCAATGGCTCCCACAGAAATATGTTTAATGAGAAAAATGTTGACATGTTCAATACTTATTTTCCCCACTGTATGTACAGTATCTCACAAAAGTGAGTACACCCCTCACATTTTTGTAAATAATTTATTATATCTTTTCATGGGACAACACTAAAGATATGACACTTTGATACAATGTAAAGTAGTCAGTGTACATCTTGTATAACAGTGTAAATTTGTGGTCCCCTCAAAATAACTCAACACACAGCCATTAATGTCTAAACTGCTGGCAACAAAAGTGAGTAAACCCCTAGTGAAAATGTCCAAATTGTGCCCAAAGTGTCAATATTTTGTGTGGCCACCATTATTTTCCAGCACTGCCTTAGCGCTCTTGGGCATGGAGTTCACTGGAGCTTCACAGGTTATCACTGGAATCCTCTTCCACTCCTCCATGACGACATCATGGTGTTAGAGACCTTGCGCTCCGCCACCTTCCATCTGAGGATGCCCCTATTGAGATGCTCAATAGGGTTTAGGTCTGGAGACATGCTTGGCCAGTCCATCACCTTTACCCTCAGTTTCTTTAGCAAGCTATAGTGGTTGTCTTGGAGGTGTGTTTGGTGTCATTATCATGTTGGAATACTGCCCTGCGGCCCAGTTTCCGAAGGGAGGGGATCATGCTCTGCTTCAGTGGGTCACAGTACATGTTGGCATTCATGGTTCCCTCAATGAACTGTAGCTCCTCAGTGCTGGCAGCACTCATGCAGCCCCAAACCATGACACTCCCAACACCATGCTTGACTGTAGGCAAGACACACTTGTCTTTGTACTTCTCACCTGGTTGCCGCCACACACGCTTGACACCATTTGAATCAGATAAGTTTATCTTGGTCTCATCAGACCACAGGACATGGTTCCAGTAATCCATGTCCTTAGTCTGCTTGTCTTCAGCAAACTGTTTGTGGGCTTTCTTGTGCATCATCTTTAACAAAGCAGCTTACAGGGAACCAACAAACCCACTTTTTCTTAAACAAAAAACTCTCAAGGTGAAAGATCTGATTGACTTTAAAACTGCAATAATAATGTTCAAAGTGAAGAATCTATCAATGCCCGCAAATATCCAAAAGTTGTTCCAAACAAGGGAGAAACGATATCACCTCAGAGGAACATGTATATTTCAAAAGCCTACAGTGAGAACAACCACCAAGCAACACTGTATTTCAGTGCAAGGAGTCAGATTATGGAATGATTTTGGACCTGAATTAAAATCATGTACAACGCTTGGACAATTTAAACAAAAACTAAAGGAAGAAATACTCCAAACATATTTACAAGACGACATGTAAAATCACATAAGGACTGACATTTCCAGCCTGTGTTGTGTTGTAGCTTAGTTTTTCTTTTTTTCTTTTTTTCTCTGTGACATTATGTCTTAGATTTGTTCTTGAATAGTAACCGCTTAACTTAGACTAGCTCAGTTTTCTTTTTTCTCTCAGTCACATTTTGTCTTAGCCTTGTTTTAAATTGTAATCGCTCTTGTCTTGTTTTTCTCTTTTTCTCCTTTGAATTCTTGGATGGAATATGGGTGGGCAATATAAGCTGCGGCTTCAGCCATCACCCATTTCGGATAACTCACGTGGAATTGTGTAGTAGAAGGAGTCTTTGTCTAATTTGACCTTGTTGTTATATTATACAGTTTCTTTTAACCTGTAATGTACTATCCGAAATAAATAAATAAATTCAAAATTCAAAAAAAAAATCTTTAAAAGGGGCTTCCTTCTGGGACAACAGCCATGCAGACCAAGTTGATGCATTGTGCGACATATGGTCTGAGCACTGACAGGTTGACCCCCCCACCCCTTCAACCTCTGCAGAAATGCTTGGCAGCACTCCATCCATCCATCCATCCATCCATCTTCTTCCGCTTAATCCTTTTCGGGTCGCGGGGGGAGCTGGAGCCTATCCCAGCATCTTTGGGCGAGAGGCAGGGTACACCCTGGACAGATCGCCAGTCCATCGCAGGGCCAACACAGAGAGACAGACAACCATTCACTCTCACAGTCATACCTAAGGACAATTTAGAATCCCCAGTTTGATGCCAATTAACCTAACTTGCATGTTTTTGGCATGTGGGAGGAAACTGGAGAAATCCCAGAGTAAACCCACGCAGACACGGGGAGAACATGCAAACTCCACACAGATCGCAGCACTCATACGTCTATTTTCAAAAGACAGCCTCTGGATATGATGCTGAGCATGTGCACTCAACTTCTTTGGTCAACCATGGCGAGGCCTATTCTGAGTGGAACCTGTCCTGTTAAACCGCTGTATGGTCTTGGACACCATGCTGCAGCTCAGTTTCAGGGTGTTGGCAATCTTCTTTATAGCCTAGGCCATCTTTATGTAGACCAACAATTCTTTTTTCAGATCCTCAGAGAGTTCTTTGCCATGAGGTGCCATGTTGAACTTCCAGTGACGAGTATGAGAGAGTGTGAGAGCGATAACACCAAATTTAACACACCTGCTCCCCATTCACACCTGAGACCTTGTAACACTAATGAGTCACTTGACACCGGGGAGGAAAAATGGCTAATTGGGCACAATTTGGACGTTTTCACTAGGGGTGTACTCACTTTTGTTGCCAGTGGTTTAGACATTAATGGCTGTGTGCTGAGTTATTTTGAGTGGACAGCAAACTGACACTGTTATACAAGCTGTACACTGACTATTTTACATTGTATCAAAGTGTCATATCTTAAGTGTTGTCCCATGAAAAGATGGAATAAAATATTTTCAAAAATGTGAGGGGTGTACTCACTTTTGTGAGACACTGAATATATATACATATATATATATGGTGTGGGGGACCCACTCAGTAGTTTTCCCTCAGACTGAAGAGCGTGGTAGATCAAAGATGCTGGGGGACAAGGGGAATTGTCATGGGGGGTTGATATGTTAATACAGCACCTCAGGTAGCAGAGGAGTGTTGTGATATAAAAGAGAGTGCCTGCAACCTGAGTGTTTAATGCTTTTGATTCTGGTGGATGTGAGAGGCAGAAGAATAAAGTTTCATCTGCTCTGAACGCTCGGCCTGGTTATTCCTCTCTCCATAATACATATACATATATATACAATACCTATATATACTGTGGCACAACACATAGTTGAGATGCTTAGGCTGCATATGTATATTACTGTGACCTCACGTCTTAGAAGGAACAATAAGTCTGGACCTCCTGGGGATAACAGGAGGGGGTGAGATGTGTTTTTAGAGATGGCAGATGTGTCTTTAGAAATGGTTCTGAGAAGACTTCCTGACCACCAGGGTTTTAGGTGGAGAAGAGAAGACCCGGGGGGTGATGTATTGTCTCTGGGGATTGAATGACAATGTGACTCTGTACTTTGATGTTCCGGGTATAAAAAGGGGAGATGTGGGAAGTTCGCTATCTTTTCTGTTTGAGAGGATGTTGGAGACATGTGATTGATAATAAACCTGAATTGAGAAATAAATTCAGCCTCTTCATTTCACGCTCTCCACACTGGTGACCTTAAGACGTATAATGGGCAGAGACGATTCCCCCGAACCAGACTCGCCAGGGACCAGTTGGGCAAGCGCAGTCTCAGTCAAGCTACCAGAATTCTGGCAGGACAACCCGGACTCATGGTTCCTCCTGGCCGAAGCCCAGTTCGCTCTCGGGGGAATAACAGCAGATGACACAAAGTTCTACCACGTCATCGCCAAACTCGACAGCCGCACAGCTCGACATGTGCTCGACATGTGCTGAGCCTGGTGCAGCGCCCACCCGCTGGCGACAAATACGGCGGGTTGAAAGCTGCCCTCATCCAGCGTTTCACTTCCTCAGCCCAGGAGAGAGCTGAGAGACTCCTGGCCCTGCACGACTTGGGAGAAAGCATGCCTTTTGACCTGATGGAAGACATGCTGAAGCAGAGAGGCTCAGACAACGACGATTTCCTCTTCACTCACATCTTCCTGAGAACTCTACCATCGCAGACGAGGGCGACCCTGGCGGGCTCTCAGTTTGTGACCCAGCGGGACTTCCGTGCGCTGGCCCAGGAGGCGCAGCGGATCCTCAATGCCAGTGGACGGCACACGGCCACCGCAGCAGCAGCAGACCTCGGCGCGAGGACCGGGAACGGCAAAAGGCCAGAGGCGACAGAGGCAGACACACCAACAACGGCGGCAGCGAAGCCCCAACATCGCGGAGGAGACGACCTCTGTTTTTACCATCGTCGTTTCGCAGAGAGGGCACGCAAGTGTATACTGCCACGTCAGTTCAAGAGCTCGGGAAACTCCAGGACCGGGAGTCGGTAGCAGCTGCGGCCCTCGGTGAACAGAACAAGCTGCTCTACCTGACGGATGCACGTTCTGGGAGGCAATTCCTCGTGGACACAGGCTCCCAAGTGAGTTTCATCATGCCAACCTACGCTGACCGGCTGGCTGGCCCCGGGAGTCACGGAGCATCAGCGGCGAACGGCTCGAGCATCAAGACCTTCGGTGAAAGGACTCTATTTCTGTCCCTGCACGGCCGCACATATGAGTGGACTTTTATTATAGCGGCGGTGAGTTTCAACATGTTAGGTGCTGATTTTCTGTGCTCACATGGGTTGTTGGTTGATCTTCCCAATAGATGCTTGGTTAATGCACTCTCTTTTTACTCTATCCCTTGTGCAGCTCGAGTGTCCCCGCCCACAGCACAAGCCAACGTCGCCACAGCAGGCGGTAAGTTTCACACACTCCTCACTCAGTTTCCAGCACTCACAGTTCCCACGTTTTCAGCAGCCGTTGCTAAACATGGGGTGGAGCACTTTATCACTACCGCTGGTCCTCCTGTTTTTGCAAAAGCTCGGCGCTTGGATGCAGCTAAACTGACCATAGCGCGCGAGGAGTTCGCCAACCTTGAAAGGTTGGGCATCATTCGACGTTCGAACAGCCCATGGGCTTACCCGCTCCACATGGTCCCTAAGGCTGACGGCTCGTGGTGACCTTGCGGTGATTTCCTACAGCGCACGACCGCTACCCAATTCCGCATATCCAAGATTTTTCGGTTCATCTGGCGGGGGCGCACATTTTTTCTAAAATTGACTTGGTCCGCGGTTACCATCAAGTCCCAGTACGCGCTGAGGACATTCCCAAAACAGCGGTGATAACTCCGTTTGGACTTTTCGAGTTTTTGCGCATGCCGTTTGGGCTTAAAGGCGCCGCACAAACTTTCCAGCGAATGATGGACGCGGTTTTACGCGATCTCCCTTTTGTGTTCGTCTACCTGGACGACATTTTAGTAGCCAGCGCGTCCGAAGAGGAACACGGAAAGCACCTCACGGCAGTTTTCCGGAGGTTGGGAGAGCACGGGTTAATAATCAACCCAGCGAAGTGCCAGTTCGGGGTGGCACAGATTGATTTTTTGGGACACCACGTCTCCCCAGAGGGGGCAGTTCCGCTGCCGGACAAAATGCGCGCAGTAGCAAATTTTCCCCAGCCACAAATGGTCAGAGCACTACAGGAGTTTTTGGGAAGGGTGAATTTTTATAACCGTTTCCTCCCCCGCGCAGCGCAGCTCATGTAACCATTGTATGCCGCGCTTAAAAAACAAAAACCCTCAAATGCAATCGATTGGTCCCCGGAGCGGGAGCGCGCATTCTCGGAGGTAAAAAAAAGCCCTTGCAGACGCTGCGTTGTTGGCTCATCCAGACCCAACGGCCCGCATAGCGCTCACCACTGATGCGTCAGACGTGGCCATAGGGGCGGTAGTAGAGCAGCCGCTGGCCTTTTTCAGCAGGACCTTGCGCGAGGCTGAGCGAAAATACAGCGCGTTCAACAGGGAGCTGTTAGCGCTCCACTTAGCCATTCGTCACTTCCAGTTCTGGTTGGAAGGTCGTTGTTTCACCGCGTTCGTCGACCACAAACCGCTCACTTTTGCGATGGCCAAGGTTTCGGAACCATGGTTGGGCCGGCAGCAGAGGCAGCTGGCTGCAATTTCAGAATTTACTACTGATATTCAACACGTAGCGGGTAAACTTAATGTAGTGGCAAACTGCCTCTCTCGCGCCGTAACCGCTCCAGTCCGCGCAGAGGTAGATTATACTGCCACGGCCACGGAGCAAAATAGCAGCGCGGAAGCGTACGCGGCCCCAGTCCACGTGGGGATAGATTATGCAGCCATGGTCGCGGATCAGGGTAGCGATGCGGACGTGTGCGCGCTCCAGTCTGGACCAACAGGGTTAAGGCTGGAGAGCAGAAGGCTGCAAGAAGGTATGCCCCCCCTAATCTGCGATGTCTCTACCGGACGGTCGCGTCCGGTAGTGCCGGCCGCGTGGCGCTGCCGTGTTTTTGACTTGATTCACTCTCTGGCGCATCCAGGGGTGCGTGCGTCGGTAAAAATGGTAGGAGAGAAGTTTGTTTGGCCGAGCCTGTGCAAGCGCTTTAAAGAGTGGACAAGAGCCTGCATGACTTGCCAGGGGGCCAAAATACACAAACACACTAAAGCCCCCTTAGAGCCGTTTCACATCCCGGCCAAGAGGTTCGATCATGTGCATGTCGACCTCGTAGGCCCCCTACCGTCGTCGCAGGGGTGCACGCATCTTTTGACAATGGTGGACCACACCACGCGTTGGCCTGAAGTGGTTCCACTGGCATCAACCACAGCTGCAGAGGTGGCTCGCGCGTTTTTAACGGCTTGGGTAGCATGTTTTGGGGTCCCGTCGGATATTACGTCCGACAGGGGGCCTCAATTTGTTTCTGAGCTTTGGTCAGCGATGGCAAACGGCCTGGGGGTAACAATCCACCGCACTACCGCGTACCACCCCCAGGCTAATGGTTTATGCGAGCGTTTTCATAGGTCATTGAAGGCAGCCCTCAGAGCGTCGCTTACGGATGCAAATTGGGTAAACAGACTACCATGGGTTTTATTAGGGTTGCGTTCTGCACCTAAAGAGGACTTAAAAGCCTCCCCAGCTGAGTTGGTGTTTGCGCAACCACTCCGGCTGCCAGGGGAATTTCTTCCTGATAATCCGGCGCCAGAGCGTCCCCCTGCTCAGCGGTCACTGAACGACACGGGAGCGGACACGCTTCCGGGCCCCAGTTCATCACACTTTTCCGTGTGTTTTTGTACCTAAATCTTTAAAAAACACAGAGTTTGTTTTTGTCAGACACGAGGCTCAGCGCCCAACCCTGCAACCACCTTACGATGGCCCATATAGAGTGCTGGAAACAGGTGATAAGCATTTTTTGCTAGATTTAGGGGACAGGAGGGAAACAATTAGCATTGACAGACTTAAACCTACTTTTGTGATGGCTGATGAAACTGTGCAAGTGGCGAGGGCACCTCGACGCGGCAGACCCCCCAGGGGGCATGCCCCAGAGTCCCACGGGGGTTGACTAACAGTTCTCATCCTCAGGTAGCGGATTCACTGCAAGATGGCGCCGCAGGAGCGGCGAAGCCCGCTTACAGCAAGTTCGGAAGACGGTTGAAGCCCAGACAGCATATGGACTGATGTTTGTGATTTTATCATGTGGTGTAGACTATGTTGTATTGTTTCATCTTCGACGTTTGGGGTGTTAAGTTTCAGATACAATATGTTGTATATAACTGTCATTTATCATGTGTTTGTTGTGCTGTTATTCGGAGGGCTTTTATTGTGAAAGCGAGCAGAAGGGGGAAAGCGGATATGTTTTTTTTTCTTGAGACTCTCATGTCACTTTTTGTGTGGTCGGCAATAAAGGTGTAAGCAGACACAACGAGTCCGTTGTTATTATCGTCTTTCAATGGTAGCATAGGATGGTTACCAACTATAGAGTCCCGCCGACGTTTGATGAGGGGAAGCCCTATGAAAGTTGGAAAAATGAAGTCACGATTTGGACCCGAGTCACGGAGCTGGAAAAAAAGAAACAAGCGCTCGCTGTGGCTTTGGCGCTATCGGGAAGAGCGCGGGAAGTGGCGATGGAGATACCGATAGATGACCTGAATGGAGACACTGGTATGGACACTTTGCTTTTGAATCTTGATAACTTATTTTTGGAAGAAGAAAAAGACCGAGTTTATGAGGCCTACTCCAATTTTGACCGGATAAAGAAAGACAGCGGTGTGTCTATGGCAGACTATATAATAGACTTTGAGCAGCGCTACACCCGCATGCGCAAATATAAGATGGAGCTTCCCGATGCTGTGCTTGTATTTAAGTTGTTAGACACTGCATGCCTGGATGTTAAAGATCGGCAGCTTGCCTTGACTGCGTGTACAGACTTAACTTTTGCCTCGATGCAATCAGCACTCAAGTGAATATTTGGTGAAAATTCATCTGTTTTAACCACGGGCATTAATCAGGAAACGGCCTATATCACAGAACAAAACCGGCAAACAAGAAAGTCTTCCTCCTGGAATAGTAAACAAAAAAACACCACAAGTAGGCACCAACCCCCTGGACAGGTATGGCCGGAGATCAAGATGTGCCATCTGCCAAAGCACATTTCGCTGAGCTAAAGACTGTCCACACAGAAGTGAACAAGTCAAATTTATAGAAGCGAGTGAAGTAAGTAACACAGAGGAGTGTAACTTTACCCTGTTTACTAAAGAGTCACCCAATGAAGCAGAAATCTTTATGACTGAGTGTTTTGATTCTGCAATAATCGACACCGCATGCACTCGGACTGTGTGTGGACAAGAATGGCTTGATAATTACATGACAAGGCTGAGTCTGAGTGAGATAAATAATATGAAAAAAACGGAGAAGCAGAGTAACAAACCGTTTAAGTTTGGTGATGGAAAAGTGATTCATTCCACAAAAAGGTTGAAAATACCTGCAAAGATTGGACAGACAAGATGTAGTATTGAGACTGAGGTTGTTCCTGTAAAAATCCCACTTCTTCTGAGCAAAACATCTTTGAAAAGAGCAGGAACAGTGTTGGACATGGAAAATGACAGTGCAGTCATGTTTCAGCGACCAGTGAAACTTGACTTTACCAGCTCTGGTCATTATTGTGTGAACATTATGAACAGAAAAAATAGACAGTCAGCATGATGAGCAGATTTTGACAGCTGATGATGATGTCACAAAACATGAAAATGCAGATGAGAATCAAGAGCAATCGGATGAGGAGATCCTGACAATCACGGACAATTTGAACGTGGCTGAAAAACACAAAATCCTGGTGAAGCTTCACAAACAGTTTCGCCATGCTTCTGCTGACAAATTGCAGAAGCTGCTCGATAGCTCTGGAAATAAAGACACAGAATGCAACATGATCCTAAAAAAAAAAAAATCATCAGTGAATGTAACATTTGCCAAAGGTACAGTAAGACCAAACCAAGGCCTGCAGTTGGGTTGCCACTAGCATCTCAGTATAATGAAACTGTGGCAGTTGATCTACATGACCTGAAGCCAGGCCTGTGGTATCTTCACATTATTGATCAATTCACGAGATTCAGTGCAGGCAGCGTTCTCACTACAAAAAAGGTCTCAGAAATAGTGAAGTACTTCATTCATGTGTGGGTAAGTGTACATGGACCACCACAGAAACTGTTTAGTGGCAATGGAGGAGAGTTCAATAATGATGAGGTGAGAGATATGGCAGAGAATTTCAACATAGAAGTTAAGACAACAGCTGCCTACAGCCCGTGGAGCAATGGACTTCTAGAGAGACATAATCAAACACTCACAGAGATCATAATGAAAATAAAAGCCGGTAACTGCTGTGACTGGAGCACTGCTCTAGACTGGGCACTCATGGCAAAAAACAATATGCACAATGTTCATGGATTCAGCCCATATCAACTGGTGTTTGGACAGAATCCCAACATGCCCTCTGTGTTAAATGATAAACTCCCAGCCTTAGAGGGCACTACAAAGAGTGAATGGGTTGCAAAACACATCTCTGCTTTGCATGCTGCAAGAAGAGCTTTCACAGAAGCAGAATGTTCTGAAAGAATACGGAGAGCACTACGCAAACAAATCCGTCACACAGATGAAACATATGAAGTGGGTGATAAAGTCTACTATAAAAGAGTGGACTGTCCAGAGTGGAAAGGGCCAGCAGTTGTTATTGGCCAGGATGGTGCAGTGGTGTTTGTTCGACACGGAGGAACCTGCGTAAGAGTGCATCATCTCAGACTGAGAAAAGTGAATCCTAAAAGTAGTGAACATCAGACAACAAATGGGAATTCAGAAAACAACACAGACATTGGTGAAAAACAAGGAATGATAGGAACTGCTGAAAACATGGAGAACACAGAAAACGAAATGGAGGTTCAAGAAAACATGCTTCAGCCCCATTGCACCGAAGAAGCTACTGGAGTTCAGAGTGAGATTTCACTTTCCACGAATGGTGACAGAGAGACTCATGAAATACAACCAGAAATGTCTAACAGAGAAACAAACACAGCTGAAACATCCGGTGTTTGTTTGAAAACGGGGCAGGTCCTGAAATACATAGACAAAGACAGTGGGGTTAAACACGCAGCCAAAGTTTTGGGGCGGGCAGGCAAAGCAACAGGGAAATATAAAAATTGGTATAACTTGCTTTTTATGGAGCCTGATTGTCTAGATGGTAACACAAAATCTGTTGATCTAACACAGGTACAGAGTCTTGAGATTGAACCTGCTGTCACTGATGTTAACACTAATGAAGATGTGTTTGTGGCTAATGATTTATCATTTGATAAAGCCAAACAAGAAGAAATTAAATGCTGGAGAGATAACAGTGTGTTTGTAGAAATGAAGGATGAGGGACAAAAGTGTATTTCAACAAGGTGGGTGTGTACTCTCAAAGAAACCGTCTCAGGATTAGTGCCAAAAGCTCGTCTGGTGGCAAGAGGTTTTGAGGAGATGGAGATGTCTGAGCTGCAAAAGGACTCACCCACCTGTGCTTCAGAGTCCTTACGACTGCTAACAGCAGTTATTTGTCAAAAACAATGGTCACTTCATTCTATGGACATAAAATCAGCATTTCTTCAGGGAATGGAGGTGTCACGTGACATTTACATTAGACCACCTCCTGAAGCCAACTGTAATGGAATATTATGGAAGCTCAAAAAGTGTGTATATGGCTTAGCAGATGCATCATTGTACTGGTACAACAGAGTCAAAGAGATGGTGCTGAAAGCAGGTGGACAAATGTCAAAGGTCGATCCAGCTGTTTTCTATTGGATAGATCAAGACTGCACCGTGTCTGGGGTGCTCGCCTGTCATGTAGATGATTTCATATGGGGAGGCACACAAAAATTCGCCACAACAGTCATACCTCACCTGAAATCTGTTTTCCAGGTTGGGCGTGAAGCACACAAACACTTCTCTTATGTGGGAGTAGACTTTGTGACTCTTGATGGAAAGGTGCAAATGCACCAGGAGAAATACATTCAGCACATGCAGCCCATACACATTGACCCATCGCGAGCAGTACAGCAAGATTCGCCTCTCTGTAAGGAGGAAAAAGATCAACTCAGATCTAAGATTGGTCAGATTCTCTGGGTTGCCAGGCAGAGTAGACCAGATGTGATGTTTGATGCTAGTAACCTGGCTTCAACACTGAAAGATGCAACTGTACACACGATCCATGAAGCAAACAGAATAGTGTGCAAGATAAAGTCAAAGAAGGTTGTGTTAAACTTTTCACATTTGGGAAAAGACAGTGCACTAAAAATAACTGTGTTTAGTGATGCCTCATTTGGAAACCTGTCTGATGGAGGCACTCAAGGAGGACATTTCATTGTTCTCATGGGAGAAAAGGGGAAGTTTTCACCTCTTTCTTGGCAATCAAAGAGAGTAAAAAGGGTAGTGAGAAGTACACTAGCTGGTGAAACCCTGGCTATGTCTGAGGGAGTTGACAATGCACTTTTTCTAGCTACACTGTTTTCTGAGTTGACCGCAGGAGACACAAAACATGCCCCTCCAATAATCTGTGTAACAGACAACCATTCGCTAACTGATGCACTAAAATCCACAAAGTCAGTTTCTGAGAAAAGACTTCGTTTGGAAATTAGTAGCATCAAAGAGCTTATTCAGATGCAGAAAATTGAACAGATACTGTGGCAGAGCACAAAAGAACAACTCGCAGACTGCCTCACAAAAAGGGGTGCATCAGCTCACCAGTTGCTCAAGGCGCTGAGTGAAGGGCAATGGACTATTGGTTAATAGGGGGTCAGAGTATTACTTAAAAAAAAAATGAAAACTTGAGAACATACAGTTCTATTCATATTTAAGCTTTGTTTAACAGTTATGTTCTGTCTTCAAGCTCAGGGTTTATTTGAGCACGTGTATGTTTATGTTGTTGGACTTAATGGGTTTGAATATGACTGATTTAAAAAAAAAATGACTGATTTTGAATATGACTGATTTTTAAAAAAAACAAACAGGGAGATTGTTAAGTTTCAGATACAATATGTTGTATATAACTGTCATTTATCATGTGTTTGTTGTGCTGTTATTCGGAGGGCTTTTATTGTGAAAGCGAGCAGAAGGGGGAAAGCGGATATGTTTTTTTTTCTTGAGACTCTCATGTCACTTTTTGTGT
Organism: Pholidichthys leucotaenia; assembly: GCA_020510985.1. Classification (NCBI taxonomy): domain Eukaryota; kingdom Metazoa; phylum Chordata; class Actinopteri; order Cichliformes; family Pholidichthyidae; genus Pholidichthys; species Pholidichthys leucotaenia. Next base: position 137,526,663 of record CM035840.1, on the reverse strand, counting down.
GGTCGGCAATAAAGGTGTAAGCAGACACAACGAGTCCGTTGTTATTATCGTCTTTCATGGGGGGGGGGGGGGTCATGTGGCACACATAGTTGAGATGCTTAGGCTGCATATGTATATTACTGTGACCTCACGTCTTAGAAGGAACAATAAGTCTGGACCTCCTGGGGATAACAGGAGGGGGTGAGATGTGTTTTTAGAGATGGCAGATGTGTCTTTAGAAATGGTTCTGAGAAGACTTCCTGACCACCAGGGTTTTAGGTGGAGAAGAGAAGACCCGGGGGGTGATGTATTGTCTCTGGGGATTGAATGACAATGTGACTCTGTACTTTGATGTTCCGGGTATAAAAAGGGGAGATGTGGGAAGTTCGCTCTTCTTTTCTGTTTGAGAGGATGTTGGAGACATGTGACTGATAATAAACCTGAATTGAGAAATAAATTCAGCATCTTCATTTCACGCTCTCCACAACACTACCGTTCAAAAGTTTGGGGTGACTTAGAAATTTCCTTATTTTTGAAAGAAAAGCACTGTTTTTTTCAATGAAGATAACTTTAAACTAATCAGAAATACACTCTAATATCTAATATACATTGCTAATGTGGTAAATGACTATTCTAGCTGCAAATGTCTGGTTTTTGGTGCAATATCTACATAGGTGTATAGAGGCCCATTTCCAGCAACTATCACTCCAGTGTTCTAATGGTACATTGTGTTTGCTCATTGCGTCAGAAGGCTAATGGATGATTAGAAAACCCTTGTGCAATCATGTTAGCACAGCTGAAAACAGTTTAGCTGGTTAGAGAAGCTATAAAACTAACCTTCCTTTGAGCAGATTGAGTATCTGGAAAAAATTATTATTTCAAATACAAATCATTATTTCTAACCTTGTCAATGTCTTGACTATATTTTCTATTCATTTTACAACTTATGGTGGTAAATAAGTGTGACTTTTCATGGAAAACACAAAATAATTGTCTGGTTGACCCAAAATTTTTGAACGGTACTGTATATATACAGTATATATACATATATATATATATATATATATATATATATATATATAAGGTGCACCGGATTATAAGGCGCACTATCAATGAACGGCCTATTTGATGGTCTAATTTCATACATAAGGCGCATTGGATTATAAGGCGCATTAAAGCGAGGTAGTTGGAGCCGGGAAAAAAATTTTTTTTGCGTGCATGGAAAGAAAATCCTATCTATAGTCATTATAGACATATATAACGTGATTGTCTGCGAGTGTGAAGGACCTGTTCCACGAGCAGGCAGAACGTTTTTAGTCCGTGGCTGTTTACATCACCATATTGGCCAGAATACTCGCTCGGTACTCAATACAGCTCGATCTCCGGCAGTGGCCCTGATAAGTAAACATATGCCGGGATGCTTGAATTCTTTCGTCCCAAAAATATCATTTTTGAATATTTAATTACAGCTAAACGGGAGCAGTTTCGATACCGAAATTTCACATACAAATCCTAATATACGTGTTCTATACACCATTGGCTTTTGGGTATCGACTACCTCGCGAGGTAGTCGGATCTGGGAATTTTTTTTTTTTTTTTTTTGCGTGCATGGAAAGAAAATCCTATCTATAGTCATTATAGACACATATTTTTTTTTTTTTTTTTTTTTTTTGGTACTTATTTGTACCCGTAGGTAGATTTGGTTTGCAGTCTGGTGACAAGCCACCGGCTGCTGGTCGCTGCGTGCGCGAGCACCCTAAACCTACATGTTTTTGGTGTGCGGGAGGAAACCGGAGAAATCCCGGAGTAAACCCGCGCAACACGGGGAGAACATGCAAACTCCACACAGCTCACTGTTGGTCGGGGGCTGGGATCGAACCCACGATCTCATGATCCCCGCGATCCCCCGGCCGAGGGTAAAACTGTGCTGCCACAGTGCTAAACCACTGCGCCACCGTGCAGCATATATATAGGCTGCACGGTGGCGACATATAGCAACATATAGCGCGATTGTTTGCGAGTGTGAATGACCTGTTCCACGAGCAAATGTACGTTTTTGGTCCGTGGCTGTTTACATCGCCAGGATACTCGCTCAGTACTCGATATAGCTCGCTCTCCGGCGGCAGCCCCGACAAGTAAACAATGCAAACAAATGCCCGTGCGGGTGACCCCCACAACAGACTGGGACAAGCAGAGCGCTCAGCTGGGGCAATTAGCAGAACAATGAGATGTGTGTATTGATATCAATAGGCAGCCCCTCTTTGTCTAGCTCCTTCCTGCCAGTCTTGCTTTCGATATGTATGACTCAAATGCAAATGTTCATGCTTCCTGCTCTGACTGTGATGCAAATGTCCCATGCCTTTCATGTATTGTCTGTAACTGGGTATATAAGTGACTGAATATCTCATGCTCACTCTCTCTTACCACTGCTTCTGACACACGCATTCCGTGTCTCCCTCCGGGCTCGCTCCGGCATGCATGCACGGCGCTGGAGTGAGTTCTCGTGATGGCGGTATGATTAATAAATTCCCTCAAAAACTCTCAGTTCGCTGCCTATTATTCCATGCCGCCACACTGGTGACCCCGAGAAAGCACACGCTTTGTGCAACGCAACCTTCCGGTCTGGACAGCCACACTGGTGACCCGACCAAGAAAAGAACACGCTGGCAGCCCCCGGCGGTGACTCTCCGACGACAAGCGAACGCAGCAGCCTGACGCAAATGATCTGCCCTCCCTTCTGCTACAGGGAGACCTCGACGCAGAGCCACCACCAGGCAAACTCTCCGGAGATCATCCACGACTGGGAATGCTGCAGAAAGCGTCATGGTGCGACCCTCGCCTGAGATCGGGACATCCACGCTGGACCGGCCGAGGGACACAGAACGTTTTCTCCCTCTCACCACTCCTCCTCCCTCTCACCGCTCCAACGCATCTACACGAGCCCGAGGGACAAAGATCGTCTCCTTCCTCTCACCGCTCCAACACATCTGCACGAGCCCGAGGGACAAAGATCGTCTCCTCCCTCTCACCGCTCCAACGCACCATGACCCGGCATGAGTGAACGACGCAACAGCTTCAACAGGGATGAACATCGGCGCCGACGACGCTGATCTCCAGCAAGCTCCCTGACTCTGACTCGCCTCTACAGCGGACCTGCCATGCACCGAACCCCGCACGCACACTGGGGGGTTATGAGGACAGCGCACCACGCACGGGACAATACTGGCTCCTCCGCCATCGTCCTTCGCCGCTGCACACAGAACCTTCAGGGCTGCTCACACACCTGAAGCACGCACGCAGCTTGCTCACAGGATTTTGTAATGGTCTCAGCCACGCCGCACAAGGGAATTCAGCCGCCTGCTGTCCCCGAGGACTTTAGGACTGCGCGCACACCTAAAGTCAACACGCCAAGTCCCTCACTGCTGCAGCTCCTTTTTTTTTCTTCATGGCCGCGAGAGGAGTCAGAGACTAATTTTTCTTCTTACAGCTGCTGTGGACCTCCGCACATTCAACGGGACAGCCCCTCAACATCGCGGATCCACAGGCAATTTTTGCGCGGCCCAGACAAATTTGCCGTCCCGGGCCGGCACTTGCGACCCCCACCCCCCCTCCCTCCACCGCCGCCTGCAGCGAGCTTTCCCAGCAGCTCGCTCCCAAAGCTGGACTATTGAGGCCTCAGCTCCCCGCTGAACCCTCTGGGGGGGACTACTGTGGGTGACCCCCACAACAGACTGGGACAAGCAGAGCACTCAGCTGGGGCAATTAGCAGAACAATGAGATGTGTGTATTGATATCAATAGGCAGCCGCTCTTTGTCTAGCTCCTTCCTGCCAGTCTTGCTGTCGATATGTATGACTCAAATGCAAATGTTCATGCTTCCTGCTCTGACTGTGATGCAAATGTCCCATGCCTTTCATGTATTGTCTGTAACTGGGTATATAAGTGACTGAATATCTCATGCTCACTCTCTCTTACCACTGCTTCTGACACACGCATTCCGTGTCTCCTGACGAGAGCCTCCGGGCTGGCTCCGGCGCGCATGCACGGTGCTGGAGTGAGTTCTCGTGATGGCGGTATGATTAATAAACTCCCTCAAAAACTCTCAGTTCGCTGCCTATTATTCCATGCCACCACAGCCGGGACGCTTGAATTCTTTCTTCCCGAAAATATCATTTTTGAATATTAATTACAACTAAACAGGAGCAGTTTCGATCCACGATCCATTGGCAGATAGTGGCGTAACTTGCTAGCAATTTAACTTTGAACAACCTGTTGACACCAATATAGCGGTTGGAGTTCTTTGGTTAATCCACCCGGAATGATGGCAAGCTCCGAATTAGTTTGCTTCACGTGGGTTTGGACAGTATCGGTGAGATGGGCGCGCATGGAGTGGCAGATCAATAGGGATGGAGATTTGTGGAAAAAGTCATCCAGCCATTATGTTGAAGCACATATTACTCCGCGAGGCTCCTGACTACCGTAATGCTCCGACAATCCATCAAGCGGTTCGGCTTCGTAGCTTACCAAAGTCGTACTAAAACATTTTTGACAGATTTTTGAGCGCCGTGTACCACATAAAATCGGTTCGAGGTCAGTAAGCACAACCAGAATTAATACATAAGGCGCACCGGATTATAAAGCGCACTGTCGATTTTTGAGAAAATTAAAGGATTTTAAGTGCGCCTTATAGTCCAAAAAATACGGTGTATATATATATATATATATATATATATACAGTATATATATATATATATACTGAGTGGCTTCCCACTATATATATATATATATATATATATATATATATATATATATATATAGTGGGAAGCCACTCAGTAGTTTTCCCTCAGTAGTTTTCCCTCAGACTGAAGGGCATGGCAGATCAAAGGTGCTGGGGGACAAGGGGAATTGTCATGGGGGTTGATATGTTAATACAGCACCACAGGTAGCAGAGGAGTGTTAATATGTAAAAGAGAGTGCCTGCAGCCTGAGTTTTTAATGTTTTGGACTCTGGTGGATGTGAGAGGAGAAGAATAAAGTTTCATCTGCTCTGAACATTCGGCCTGGTTATTCTCTCCACACTGGTGACCCTTGATGCACAATGGAACGTGAGGCGAATGCCCCGGAGATGACCCAGATGGGAAGTGCCAGCAACGCATGCGCCGTTTTGGTCAAACTCCAAGACTTTTAGCAACACGACCCGAAGTCTTGGTTCCTCCACACCGAGGCCCAGTTCGCGCTCCAGGGAATAACGGCAGATGACACCAGATACTACTACGTGGTTGCAGCACTGGACGCACTCACAACCCAGCAGGTGTCGAGCCTGCTCCAACAGCCCCCAGCCCACGACAAACACGGTGCTCTCAAAACCGCGCTGACCCGGCGCTACACGCTCTCAGACTGTGAGAGAGCGGAGAGGCTCCTGACGCGGTCCGAGTTGGGAGACTGGTCGGCGGTCGAGTTAATGGAGAAGATGTTGGCGCTAATGGGCACAGATGACGGGCATTTCCGCTTTGCTCACCTTTTCCCCCAGAACCTCCCGACAGCATCCAGGGCGGTCCTTGCCAATTCGCCGCTGCTGGCCACGCGCAACTACCGGGCTCTAGCCCAAGAGGCTATCTGGCGTATCTGGTCATTCTCACCACCAGAGCCCTCACAGTGAACGCAGCGGCGTCAGAACAAGCAAGACGGCCAGCAGAAGTGAGGAGCCAGCGACGGTGGCTGCAGCGGAGGCCAAGAAGCACCGAAAGACACGCTTTGTTTCTACCACCGCCGTTTTGGAGAGGAAAAACGCCGATGCGTGCCACCGTACCAATTCAAGCACTCGGGAAACGCCAGGGCCGGCAGTCGGTAGCAGCTGCAACCGCTGGTGAAGCAAGCAAGCTGCTCTATGTGACAGACTCCCGCTCGGGGAGACGGTTCCTCGTGGACTCCGCCTCCCAAAAGAGCCTCATCCTGCCGTCATATGCCAATGGCTGGCGAGAACTAGCAGCCCCAAACTGACAGCTGCAAACGTCTCAGACATTAAGACTTTTGGTGAGAGGACACTGACTGTATCTTTGCACAGCCGTACATACTGATGGACATTCGTTATAGCGGAATGCAGCTTCCCCATTTTAGGCGCTGATTTTTTGTGTGTACACGGACTACTAGTCAATGTTGCTAACAGACGCCTGATTAACGCAATGTCTTTTGATTCTCTCCCCTGTACAGCTCGAGGAGCTGGGCCCACAACACTAGCCAACGTCACAGCGCCAGGGGGTAAGTTCCACACACTACTCACGCAGTTCCCAGCACTCATGGTCCCGACCGTCACTAAACACGGGGTGGAGTACTTCATTACCACCATGGGGCCACCCATTTTCGAACGACCTCGGTGCCTGGACGCAGCTAAACTGGCCATAGTGCGTGAGGAGTTTGCCAACTTGGAAAAGATGGGCATCATCAGACGCTCAAATAGTCCATGGGCATCCCTGTTACATATGATTCCTAAGGCCGAGGGATCGTGGCGACCTTGTGGTGATTTCCGCAGATAAAATAACGCCACAGCGCACGACCGCTACCCCATCCCGCGTATTCAGGATTTTTCCGTTCACCTCACCGGGGCGCGCATTTTTTCCAAGATAGACCTGGTCCGCGGTTACCACCAGGTCCCGGTGCGCGCTGAGGACATACCTAAAATGGCAGTAATAACCCCATTTGGTCTGTTTGAGTTTTTACGCATGCCTTTCGGGTTAAAGGGCGCGGCGCAGACATTCAACGCATGATGGATGCGGTGTTGCGCAATCTGCCGTTTGTGTTCGTCTACCTGGACGACTGGTTCCAAGGTTGTCATAGCCAGGAGTGGCGCTGGGGTTAAGCTCCCAGTGCTCATAAAATGCTCCTTACGGCGTGCGTCTCGAAAAGCCTCTGACAACTAAGTCCAACTCCTAGCCTGCCCGTGTGGTTTAGTCTCTAAGCCCGGCGGAACTGCTTTTACTAATAGGAGAAGGGGTGAGGGCGAATCTCTGGCGCCTTAAAACCAGATGCTTCGGGTAGATGGTGGCTCGTCAACCTGGGAAGGTAGCCCATCTAGGGAAAGGTAAACCCTGATTTCAAACCTCCACTGCCTTGCGGCACACCCGGTCACTGGAAAGGCTTCGGGAGTCAACCCTGAGGAAAAATCCGGAGTCGGAGCCCCTAAGGCAGTTCTCTGTTGTGCTCAACATCGTTCTGGCAGCTCCTGCGACGGCGCTGGTGCCAAACTATAGCAGCCCTGCTGTTCCTTTGGATTCATCAGTGACGTGGAGAGAGGGGACATGCTGAATGGGTAACATCTTGTCCTCCATATCTTCCTGCCCAGGCTTGAATCCTACCAACGCCCAATGCTGGAAGGTGGAACACTGGTGCGCATCGGCCTGTTCAGCCACAGGCGGTGCTGTTCCAGCAGAGTAGACGTTTAGGATTCTCTTCCATGGTCATCATAGACCGACGGAGGCCGACGAACCTGGACGACATCCTGGTGGCCAGTGCGTCCGAGGACGAACACGTAGCCCACCTCAGGACAGTTTTCCAGAGGCTGGAGGAGCACGGGTTAATAATCAACCCAGCGAAGTGCCAGTTCAGGGTGACGGGAATCGATTTTTTGGGGCACCGCATCTCACCGGAGGGCGCGATATCTTTGCCGGACAAGGTGCGCGCAGTGGCAGATTTTCCCCAGCCTCAGACGGTCAGGGTGCTGCAGGAGTTTTTGGGGATAGTTAACTTTTATAACCGTTTCCTCCCCCGCACAGCCCAGCTCATGCAGCCGTTGTACGCCGCGCTTAAGAAAAGGAAACCGGAGGACAGAGTCGACTAGACTCCTGAGCAAGAGCAGGCGTTTCCCGAGGTCAAAACAGCCCTGGCGAATGCCGCACTGCTGGCGCACCCGGACACGACTGCTCAGATAGCGCTCACTACCAATGCCTCGGACGTGGCCATAGGGGCCGTCGTGGATCAGCACGTTGCCGGTTCTTGGCAGCCACTCGCCTTTTGTTGCAGGTCTTTGCGCGACAGTGAGCGTAAATACAGCGCGTTCAACAGAGAGTTACTGGCTCTCCACCTGGCCATACGCCACTTCCAGTTCTGGCTGGAAGGGCGGACTTTCACTGCGTTTGTTGACCATAAGCCGCTAACGTACGCGATGTCCAAGGTTTCGGAACCATGGTCGGGCCGGCAGCAGAGACAGCTGGCCGTGATCTCGGAGTTTACAACCGACATTCAGCATGTGGCCGGTAAACTCAACGTGGTGGCGGACTGCCTCTCGCTCGTATTAGTGGCCCCAGTCTACGTGGGGATAGATTACATGGCCATGGCCGCTGAGCAGATTGGCAATGCGGACGTTTGCGCGTTCCATTCTGGACCAACAGGGTTAAGGCTGGAGAGCAGAGTGCTGCAGGATGGGGTACCCCCCCAATCTGTGACGTCTCCACGGGCCACCCGTGCCCGGTGGCCCCACGCACTTGGCACCGCTGCGTTTTTGAGTCAGTTCACTCCCCGGTGCACCCAGGAGTGCGCACGTCAGTCAAAATGGTGGAAGCAAAGTTCGTCTGGCCGAGCCTGCGCAAACAGGCGAAATAGTGGGCGGCAGCCTGCGTAGCGTGCCAATGAGCCAAAGTGCACAGGCACACAAAGGCCCCCTTGGAGCCGTTCCACATAATTGTTTTTGGTTCATGTCTATTTGTGTTTGTTTTCAGTCTGCAGTGATTATGTTTGATCTTTTTATGTCATGGTGCTTTTCTCTTGTTTGACAGCTGTCAGGTGAGTTCCAGGTTTGTGCTCTGCAGGGGGTGTCGCCTGTCAAGTTGTCAATCTAGCCGCTCCTCCCTCATCTATCCAGCTAACTTCAATTATTATTGTGTCCCTGTGCCTGCTCAGGTCATGCAAGCCCACACCAGTGCTCACTCTGGCTAATCATGTCTACCAGTACTTAAGCTCTGCTGTTTCTGTTTTATTGCCACTTTGTTGAAGGAACCAGCTGTATTTTCCTTTGCATCTGCAACCTTGATCCTCTGTAGTGCTGTTTACCTCTCCGGAGCTTTCCCCACTCCGAGGCACATCTTGTAAGTTTTTTCCTTGTTGGCATTCTTGTGTTCTGGGCATATTTGGACTGTTTTGTTTCTTTATTTAATAAACATGCACCACCATCCAGCACTTGGGCTTGTTTCTCTCCGCCTCACAGAGGCAGACATGACATAACGATGTGGCCAGTTAAAAGCCCAGCTGTGGTGTTTGTGTGTATTTTGTCACCTTTTTGTGTTTTGTCCACTCACCTGTTTTTGACCTCACCATGTCCTACCTGGACGATGCGGAGCTGCGTGGGGTGTGCGTCCTGGAGGACATTTTGTCATGGATCCAGGCTTCCTGTACTCCCGAGATGGTCTGGGAGGGTCGGGACAGTGCAGCGCGGGTGATGGAGACATGTCTCAGTCTATGGAATCACCCAGAGGCCACCGACATCCGACTCTCCATTTATGCTCTCCCGTGTACGGGTGATGAACCTGGGGAAGCCGCTCCGACGCCTGAGCTGACCCAAATGAAGAGGAAGCGCTCGTGCCGAAGGATGCCTCCAGCTTCTCACAGCTCTCCCGTGGCAGCTCCGCCTCCTCCTCCCGAGCCCTGGCCCGCTCTATTGGCCAAGGAGTTGGAGGAGCGCAGACAAGTTATGTTGGCTGAGGCTGACCTCCTCCTGGAAGTGATGCCGTGGCTCGTCCCAGATCTGGCCTTGGATTTTGGAGGAGTTTTCTCCGAGGGAACCTGAATTTGTACCTATGATTGAGCATTCCTTGACCTCGGAGGCTCCGTATCTCCACGATGAGCCCATGCCTCCCACTTGTCGCTGCCAATCCCATAGGAATCAGCAGAAGAACATCACCACATCTCAGCCAGCAACCCCTCCTTCACAGAGGGAAGTAGATTTCTGCAGCAGAGCCATTTCAACTTTCCCTTCTAGCTGCCTCACCAGCATCCACTTCCACCGTAGCTGCTGCCTCCTCCTTCCCCTCTGTGCATTCGTCCACTGATGTGGGTTTGGCCGTCACTTCTCTGGCTCTGCCCGCCTCCATGCCAGCTGAGGCGGCTCTTCCATAATCCTCAGAGGAGTTCAGGCCCGCCATGGACACGGAGAGGGATGATTGTGCACCAGATGTAGCAGGCAACACATTGAGGTCGTCGCGGGCGTTCCGTCCCAGCCCGGGACATCCATGGGTGCAGCTGTGGCCCAGTCCAGGTCCTCCATGGGTACAGCTGTGGCCCAGCCGGGGTCCATCAAGGGTGTAACATTGGCCTAGCCGGGGTCCACCGAGGGTGCAGCATTGGCCCAGCCCGGATCCACCGAGGGTGCTGCTGTGCTCCAGCCCGGATCCACCGAGGGTGCTGCCGTGCTCCAGCCCGGAGCCACTGAGGGTGCTGCAAATCTCCAGCCCGGAGCCACTGCGGGTGTTGCAAAGCTCTAGCCCGGAGCCACTGCTGGTGCTACAGTGTCCCAGACTGGAACCCTGGGGGTACAACTTTAATTCTGTCCAAGACCACATATGACATCAGGGTCTCCCTTCCTTCGCTGCCAGACACCGTCGTGGTTCCTTCTTCTTCACTGCCAGACACCATCGTGGTTCCCTCTCCTTTGCTGCCAGAAGATGTCGTGGTTCCCTCTTCTTTGTTGCCAGACACCATCGTGGCTCCCTCTCCTCTGCTGCCAGACGTCATCATGGTTCCCTCTCCTTCACTGCCAGACGCTGTCGTGGTTCCTCCTCCACGGCTCTTCTCTCCGTGGTTAAGTCTTCCAGTGGGGGAGCCGCCTCCTGGGCCACCTCTCCTGTTTGGGAGGCTGATGAACCCCAGTCAACCACCTGACGGACTGAGCCATTGGGTTGGGTGGCCCATGTTTCCCAGTTGGCCACTTGACTCGGACCATCTGGCCGTCCACCAGGTTTGGGACTTTGGTGCCACCCACCACCCCCCCCGAACTTTTGAACTCCTTGACCTGGGGAGCCTGAACTCTGTATTTTTTTTTTTCTGGTGTGGGCCCTGAGCAGGGTTGTTTTTTTCCCTCCTAGTTTGTTCCCCCCACCACCCGCCCTAGGTAGATTGTATATAGATGTATATTCATTCATCTATTATATTATTGTGCTTCCCTTAGTGTTATTCTGTGTCTTATTTTCTCCAGTTGCGTTTCAGTTATTTTTGGCCAGGTCTTGGTTTGTAATTGTTTTTAGTGAGATGCTCCATGTTCATTGTTAGATTCTGTGGTTCCTCTGTGTTCTCCACATCACTGACATCATAGGGTCCTGGTTCTGTTTTATAAGAACACTTTGATATTTTCTCTCATCACAGACTGAGGAACTGTGGACTCTCAGAGACTCACTGTGAAGTTGTGGCCTCAGCTCTGAAGTCTAACCTGTCACATCTGACACAGTTGGACATAAGTGAAAACAAGCTGAAGGATTCAGCAGTGAAGGTTCTGTGTTCTGGACTGGAGAGTCCAAACTGTCGACTGGAGGTTCTGAGGTCAGTTCACTGATGGAGCTGTTGATGTTTTTCTCTGTTTCACATCTTTGATTGATGCTACAAACTCTTTTTTCATCAATATTGAGGATTTTTCTGAGCACAAATCAGATGCAGTTTCAGTGTTTTCAGAAATGTTGGATCTTTGCAAACAGCTGAACAAGAGTTTTTGCTTTTGGCTCCAAATAGAAGTGAAAGATGGCGACCGAGATGGTCACTCCTTTTCAACGCTGAGACAAAGTCGCTGATTTCTTCCCATTAAAAGTACCTAACCAACAGCGATCGGCGCTCGTGACGGACCCCCACGGGCTGAATTTCCACCCCTGTCAGAATCCCGTCGGAATGCCCCTTTAATCGGGTAGAACCGCTGCGCTCTATCTGAAGCTTTTGCCAAGCTAATGCCGGCTAGCTTAACACTAGGCCCTGTGCGTCACCTAACTCCGACACGAAGCGGCTCAGTCCCCGGTGAGGGCTTACCGGACGAACCAACCGAGGCGGCGATTGGGAGCTCGGGCGCGGCATTGGTGAGAGACGGGGGCCACCTGGATCCAGCAGGACAGTGGCCTGAATCGGTGCCCTATTGCGAGGCCCAGCCGAGGAACTACCAGACTGACGGCGGTCGGTGACGGGGCCTAGCGGAGAAGCCACCCAGCCAGACGACAGCGAGCGACGGTGATCGGCCACCGATCGGCGGAGGTGATCGGTGGATTAGAGCTGCGCCGGCGGAGTGCGACATAACTGACAGGGACGGGGCCCAGCGGAGGAGCCGCCTAGCCAGACGGCGACGAGTGGCTGTGATCGGTGGATTCCGGCTGCGCCAGCGGTGCACGACATAACTGGCCAGGTAGACGGAGGCAGGCGCCGGCGATAGACGGCGGTGATCTGCGGAGCTGAGCAGCGTCACTTGGCGGAGAAGCTGCGCAGGAGCGGCGGGTCCAGTAGCGACCGAGCTAGTTGAGGCCTAGCCGGATTCCCTGTTTATTTCTATCCACAGGTCAGTAAAATGCCACCCAAAAAAGAGGAAATGGAAGAAATTAAAAAAACTCTGAACTTTGTGTTAGAAGAATTGGCCAAAAAGACTAGCCAGCAGGACAAAATAATAGACTTAATAGAGGAGGTACAAGCCCTACATTCAATAATAAAAGAAAAAGACAAAAAAATTATGGACCTGGAGCAACACGGGCGTCTTTTGGAGCAACGCGTCGAGGATCTTGAACAAGGTTCTCGCATTGATGACATAGTTATAAGTGGACTAGACATCAGATATCAGTCGTACGCCCATGCCACAACAGGACTGAGTGGTGAACATGCTTCCATAAGTGAATCAATGTCCTTAGAAAACCAAGTGCTTCAGTTCCTTAATGATAAAGACATTAAGGTAGAAGCCAATGCGATCTCAGCCTGTTATGCTTTACCGAAGAAAGATAACAAAACAAAGAAATCAATTGTGATGCGCTTTGTGAACAGGAGGGTGAAAAATGACATACTGAGGCAGGCCAGAAAACTAAAGGAAACTCAAGTTTACCTAAATGAACACCTGACAAAAAAAAACGCTGAATTAGCATGGCAGGCACGGATGCTTAAAAAACAAAATAAGATACAGACAACCTGGACAAGAAATTGTAGAATTTGGATTAAACTAAATGGAACACCTGAGCAAGCAAAAAGTATAATGATCAGAGATGCTACTGACTTAGATAAATACAAATGAACACTGACTATGAAACACAGAGTGAGGAAACTCAAACTCTAAAAATATGCCACTATGCTGAACATAAACCACAAGAGATGGAGAATGATATTGATCCTGATAACCACTTTTTCAATAATATTCATAACCACTGTGAATATTACACTGAAAAGCAATTCAAAAGTCAAGTGCAATTAGATGGTAAACTGTCAATAATACACTTCAATAGCAGAAGTCTTAACAAAAACTTCTCACAGATTCAGGACTATTTAAAACAGCTAAACAGAAAATTCACAGCTATTGCAGTCTCTGAAACCTGGCTTAATGAAGACTAGGCTCCCCTGATGGCAATAGAGGGATATCAGATGTTTAACATTAACAGATCTCAAAAAAAGGGTGGTGGTGTTGCACTGTATATTGATGACCTATATAGATGTAAGCTTGTAAATGAAATGTCCTCAGCACTACCAGGGATTTTGGAATGTGTTACTGTTGAGATTGACCTAGACAAAACAAAAAATCTAATCATAAGCTGCATATACAGAACGCCGGGAACTTGCATTGAGACATCCAGAGATAAATTAGTCGAGCTGTACAATAATATTACTAGTAAGAAAATGGTAGCAATTTGTGGAGATTTCAATATTGATCTACTTAATCCACATCAACAAAATGTAGTTACAGAGTTCATGAACTCTATGTACAGCATGAGTCTATATCCCACAATAACACATCCCAGTAGAATCACAGCTCACTCTGCTACACTTATTGACAACCTGTTTGTCAATGTTCTCGACAAGAAAATAGAAAGTGGATTATTGATGAATGATATAAGCGACCACTTGCCAATCTTTGCACTTATCCATGGCCACACGGGGCCCAACCCAGAAAAAATCTCAAAATCGTTCAGACACAAATCACCAAACGCAATCAGTTCTTTTAAAGAGGACTTGCTGAAGCAAGACTGGACAGAAGTCTATGTATCAGATGTAAATGAAGCCTATGACACATTTATAAACATTGTAACCACTCTTTATGAAAAAAACTGCCCATTAGTTAAAAAAAAGCTTAAACACAAATTTACTGACAAACCATGGTTAACCAAAGGACTACAAAAGGCGTGTAAAAAGAAAAAATTATTATATAAAGCTTTCATAAAGAAAAGGACAAAAGAAGCAGAGCAATGGTATAAAACATACAAAAATAAGTTAACATATATAATAAGATGCAGTAAAAGAGACTATTACAGTAAAGAACTGGAAAAAAACAAAGACAATATTAAAAATACATGGACAATAATCAACAGTATCCTTGGAAATAAAAGCAGAAATACCAGCTACCCAACTAACATTCCAAAAAATAATAAATCGACTCCGAATGTGAATATAGCTTCACCTGCAGATGAATTTAATAATTTTTTTGTTAACATTGGACCTAAACTGGCCCGAGAAATACCCACTACGGTGCCTACAGGTGATTCAATATCAGAATCAGAATCAGAATCAGAATCAGCTTTATTGCCAAGTATATTTACAAGTAAACACACAAGGAATTTGACTTGACATAAGACGCGCACGTTAGGCGCATCCAATGACGCGTCGCCATACAAGGCGCCTGTCAACAGTGGAGGTAAAGAGGGGGGAGGAGGGGGAGGAAAACACAATAGGAGAGAGAAAAAACATAGTAATCAGAATAAACGCTCATATGTGAGCCAAATTTTGACTACACAGAAAAAAACCCTCATGCATTAGCATACAATAGAATTCACAAGACACAAGAGAGCAGTGTACAGTATCTTTAATCAGTTCATGAATCAATGTGTGTGCGGTGTTGAGCAGTGTTGATGATAATAAGAGAGACCCAAGGACCCTTGGCAGAAGATGTTTTGTCTGTCTGGCGCCCAGTCTTATCTGGCGCTGCAGCTGGCTGTCCAAGGCCTTGTGCTCATGATTTTGAAAAAAACACAGACTGCAGACAGCCAGGAGGAATTTTCATGGGGAATAATAGTGCCAAATAGGACTGATCACAGAGAAGACTTGTATTTCTTCTGTAGATTCAGTACATTAATCCTTCATTGCGCAGCTTTGAATTCGTCGTGGAAAGACCTGAGCGAACCCATGATGTAATCCACCTTACGAGACAGTTCTCCAGTAGTCGCTATCATGGTCTTCTCCAGTTTCTCAATTTGTTGGATGCACCTCGCCTGGCCAGCATTTTGATAGGTTGAATCCATCTTCAGCAATTTGCGGTAAACCAAGACAATTCCTGTCCCAATCAGAATTATCCCAATCACCAAGATTACGAAGATAAACAGATCTTCAATATCTTCGATAGAAAGATTAGAGAGACACAGCATTTTCCATTTACCCGTGTCACATAGATAGCCCACTGGAGCCGTTCCAGCGGGGCAGACAGCTTCCCCCGGAGCACTTTTCCTTGTTGAAAAAATAGTGTCAATTGTGTTCAAAGCCCAGCTTATTAACTCCATAATTTCTTTTCGGCGGTCGCAGTTAGACGCAGGCAGACAACAGCAAGCTGGGATCTAGTAATAACAGGAGGGGAGGAAAAAATCAGCAGGAGAGAAGAAAAAAGCGTCTGCTCTCTTGGGAGGATATGCAATATGCAATAACACTGCTGTAAAAGACACCATCTTCATAAAGAACACAGACGAAAGAGAGGTCATTGAAATTGTTAAATCGTTCAAAAGTAAAACATCTACTGACTGCGATGGTATTGATATGCTACTAGTCAAAACTGTTATCGAATGCATAGTGAAACCACTGATGTATATCTGTAACCTGTCTCTCCAATCAGGTATATTTCCCAATGCAATGAAAATAGCTAAAGTAATTCCGATTTACAAGACAGGCGACAGAGGGGAACTCTCCAACTACAGACCAATTTCACTATTACCGCAATTTTCCAAGATACTTGAAAAAATATTCTATGAGAGAATTGACAACTTCATACTGAAGAATGATTTATTGTGTGAGCAGCAATATGGGTTCAGACACAAGAGGACAACAGCATATGCCTTAATGGAATTTACAGAAAAAATATCAACAGCCATTGAAAATAAAGAGTATTCAGTTGGAGTATTCCTGGATCTTAAAAAAGCATTTGATACAGTAGATCACAATCTATTATTAAAGAAACTACAAAATTGTGGTATTAGAGGGGTAGCACTGTCCTGGTTAAGAAGTTACTTAAAGAATAGATATCAGTTTGCATGTGTTAACAACAAAAACTCAGAGCTACTGAAGGTCACCTGTGGAGTCCCACAGGGTTCAGTTTTGGGACCATTATTATTCAATATGTATATAAATGATATATGTAAAGTTTCAGAAAAAATGGACTTAATATTGTTTGCTGATGACACTAACCTGCTATGCAGTGGAAACAATTTGGAACAACTTCTGGATACACTCGGAAAGGAATTACGAAAGCTGAAACTGTGGTTTGATTCAAACAAATTAACGCTCAATTTAAGCAAGACAAAATTTATAGTCTTTAACAACCATCACAACTACCCAGTACCCAAACTCAGTGTAAATGGTGTAGAGATTGAAAGGGTATCCGAAACTAAATTCCTTGGAGTAATAATTGATAACAAACTGTGTTGGAAGCCACATATTAATTATATAAAAGGTAAAGTATCCAAATCAATTGCAATATTACACAGAGTGAAAAATTTGCTGAATCAACCCACACTATACACCTTGTATCATTCATTAATACTCCCATACATGACATATTGTAATGAAGTATGGGGAAATACATATAAAACAAACATATATCCACTCTTTATGCTTCAAAAGAGAGCTATTCGAATAATCAACAAAGCAGCTTACAGGGAACCAACAAACCCACTTTTTCTTAAACAAAAAACTCTCAAGTTGAAAGATCTGATCGACTTTAAAACCGCAATAATAATGTTCAAAGTGAAGAATCTATCACTGCCCGCAAATATCCAAAAGTTGTTCCAAACAAGGGAGAAACGATATCACTTCAGAGGAACATGTATATTTCAAAAGCCTACAGTGAGAACAACCACCAAGCAACACTGTATTTCAGTGCAAGGTGTCAGATTATGGAACGATTTTGGACCTGAATTAAAATCATGTACAAAGCTTGGACAATTTAAACAAAAACTAAAGGAAGAAATACTCCAAACATATTTACAAGACGACATGTAAACTCACATAAGGATTGACATTTCCAGCCTGTGTTGTGTTGTAGCTTAGTTTTTCTTTTTTTTTCTTTTTTCTCTGTGACACTATGTCTTAGATTTGTTTTTGAATAGTAACCGCTTAACTTAGACTAGCTCAGTTTTCTTTTTCTCTCAGTCACATTTTGTCTTAGCCTTGTTTTAAATTGTAATCGCTCTTGTCTTGTTTTCTCTTTTTTCTCCTTTGAATTCTTGGATGGAATATGGGTGGGCAATATAAGCTGCGGCTTCAGCCATCACCCATTTCGGATAACCCACGTGGAATTGTATAGTAGAAGGAGTCTTTGTCTAATTTGACCTTGTTGTTATATTATACAGTTTCTTTTAACCTGTAATGTACTATCCGAAATAAATAAATTCATTCATTCATTCATTCATTCATTCATTATGTTTGCTCTTTATATGTCATGGTGCTTTTCTCTTTGTTTGACAGCTGTCAGGCGAGTTCCGGGTTTGTGCTCTACAGGGGGCGTCACCTGTCAAGTTGTCAATCCAGCCGCTCCTCCCTCATCCATCCAGCTGACTTCAGTTATTATTGTTTTCCTGTGCCTGCTCAGGTCATGCAAGCCCACACCGGTGCTCACTCTGGCTAATCATGTCTACCAGTACTTAAGTTCTGCTGTTTCTATGTTTTGTTGCCACTTTGTTAAAGGAACCAGCTGTATTTTCCTTCGCATCTGCAACCTTGATCCTCTGTATGTGCTGTTTACCTCTCCGGAGCTTTCCCTGCTCCGAGGCACATCTTGTAAGTTTTTTCCTTGCATATTTGGACTGTTTTGTTTCTTTATTTAATAAACATGCAACACCATCCAGTGCTTGCACTTGTTTCTCTCCGCCTCATAGAGGCGTGCATGACACTGGCACAAATTACCCTCATGTTGGCTCCTGTTTATTGTTTGAAGGCATGCAAACCATTATTTCTAGGCATTGCTTGTGATGATGGTGATACCACTGTGAACATATTGGCCCATTGCACATACACGCTCACACACATACACATAGCACTGGCTCACTGTCGGTTCTTTTTCTTTTATTTTGCACCACTGCATGTGCCAGTTGATAGAGGATGTCCATAAGCAATCAACAACAATTACCATCATTTAGTTTGCTTCATTTGCATGAGGATGCTTGTGTGTATGTGTCTGTTTGTTTTTGATAAGAAGCAATTGAAGGTTAAATGGGCTTGTAACCCTCACTATCCACAGGTTAATGAGTGTATGTGGTTTTATGCATAAATACTGTGCAACGGAAGGCGAATTACAGAGCTTCATGGAGGAATCTGATCAGACCTAAATGAAACAGTCATTGTCACCCCCGACAGACTGCTATGATGATGTTGATGATGACTGTAAGTAAAGTATCTCATTTAATATGACAGATTAAGGGCTGTATTATGACATTCTATTCACTCGTCAGTTGTCAAATGCCCATTGTGTGTTTGTGGGTGTGGCCCAGTCCATTTTGTTATTATGGATGTTGGGAAAATGGTCACTGTGCTGGCAAAAAGTGCAAAGAGGCTGGTCTAATCATTTGAAGATGTGTTTTGGATAATCCAATCCAAAACGCTCCTGCCTATCCCTTTTATGCAGAGAGGTGCATTATCTAAAGTGAACTCTGATCAGGATGGCTTGTTTAAGACAGGTTTTGTGCTTTTGGCTCCTGGTTTTGTGCCAAAGGGCATGTGTGTCAGCAAAAATGCACATGATAGTAATGCTGCTTGGCATTAAGCAGACATTAATCAAAGTTGATGCCCAGTTAGTTATTTTAGGGAGGACAACTGGGCAAGAGATGACGTTGGACTGAACAATTGAACTGAATGATTAAATATTGTGTGCATGGATGCAACACGCAGACATGAATGGGTTTGAGACTTCAGGAAAAAAGAATGATCCTGGTGCATATTTTCATAGACTCACACATCATTTTTTTTTTTTTTTGTGCAGTGAAAAAAAAACAGCAGTTTCTTCATATGATCTGGAATAATCTACAGTACAGGGTGTAGGTGGGTGGTTTGCATTTAATTGTCCTCAGATAATACATCTAATAGAAAAACAACAGCTGAGTGTGCATTTTTTATTACACTGGACAGGACACGCGTGAATGGACAAAAGATCAATCGAAGGAGATGACTGAGGGGACACATTGTAGATTAAGGTACCTATTTTGATGGTCATCAGTGGACTTTTGCGCCAGACTTTTATTTTTTAACCTGCCCTGTCTAGCAGCTTGGCAAGCAGAAGTGGTCTGCTTGCCTTACTGTGCCAAACAGATCTGATACAGTATATGCTATTTATAAATAGTGTGGAGAGCGTGAAATGAAGAGGCTGAATTTATTTCTCAATTCAGGTTTATTAATCTCCCCTTTATTAATCTCCCGCGACTCCCGGTCCTGGCGTTTCCCGAGCTCTTGAACTGGCACGGCGGTACACACTTGCGTGCCCTCTCTGCGAAACGATGATGGTAAAAGCAGAAGTCATCTCCTCCGCTGCGTCGGGACTTCGCTGCCGCCATTGTTGGTGGGATCGCCTCCATCGCCTCTGGCCCCCCGCTGCTCCCGGTCGCTGCGTCGAGATCTGCCGCTGCTGCGGTGGCCGTGTGCTCCTCGCTGGAGTTGAGGATCCGCTGCGCCTCCTGGGCCAGCTCGCGGAAGTCCCGCTGGGTCACAAAATGAGAGCCTGCCAGGGTCGCCCTCGTCTGCGATGGTAGGGTTCTAAGGAAGATCTGCGTGAAGAGGAAATCGTCGTTGTCTGAGCCTCTCAGCTGCAGCATGTCTTCCATCAGGTCAACAGGCGTGCGTCCTCCCAAGTCGTGCAGAGCTAGGAGCTTCCTAGCTCTCTCCTCGGCTGAGGGCGTGAAACGCTGGATGAGGGCAACTTTCAACCCGCTGTATTTGTCGCCAGCGGGCGGGTGCTGCACCAGGCTCCGCACGTGTCGGGCTGTGCGGTTGTCGAGTTTGGCGATGACATGGTAGAATTTTGTGTTATCTGCTGTTATTCCCCCGAGTGCAAACTGGGCTTCGGCCAAGAGGAACCACGAGTCTGGGTTGTCCTGCCAGAACTCTGGAAGCTTGACTGAGACCGCGCTTGCTCCAGCGGTCCCTGGCGAGTCTGGCTCGGGGGAACTGTGTCTGGTCATTGTACGTCTTCAGATCACCAATGTGGAGAGCGTGAAATGAAGAGGCTGAATTTATTTCTCAATTCAGGTTTATTAATCATCTCACATCTCCAACCATCTCTCAAACAGGAAAAAAGAGAACGAACTACTCCAATCCCCCACTTTTATACCTGGGACATCAAAGTACAGAATCACATTGTCATTAAACCCCCCATCGACAATACCTCTCCCCCAGGCCTCTTCTTCCTCCACCTGACCCCAGGAGGTCAGGAAGTCCTTTCAGAGTCATTGCTAAAGGTACCTCCACCTCCTACTGTTATCCCCAGGAGGTCCAGACTTATTGTTCCTTCTAAGACGTGAGGTTACAAAATACATATGCAGTCTTAAGCATCTCAATCACTGTGCTATACGTACATATGCAGTCAAAGCATCCAAAATATGTGTGCCACAATAGTATTTTTAGACACCTCTTGCTATATTAAAACTTTTAACACTTTATTTAGATTGTTTTACTTATGCTGGAACTGACAGGGAGGAATGGGGGGGATTGAAGGGATATGAAGTTGTTGGAAAAGGTGGGGGGTCAAAAAGTGGGGGAAAGAGAAAGAAAGAAAAAACAAAGAAAACACAAGAAACAGTTGCTGCTTCTGAGAAGCTGTCCACAGGGGCCTGATATCTGCACCTGAAAGAGAACAGATAGATGTGTGTGCACGTGCAAGAGAGTGTGCATGGCTTGCCAGGAAACGAACAAAGAAAAGAGAGGGGGTAGCAGGCTGCAGCAATGCCCCCAGGACCGTGAGCAAGCACCCCCCACCTCGTGAGCAAGCTCCCCCACCTCCCGGCACCTGGAGGGTGGGGGTGGGGGGGCAATGCTCCCCCGCTGGCCAGGGGCCAGGCCACTCCAGGAAATGAGCCCCGCCCCCAGGCCTGCCCACACAAGCGGACCTGCACCCCCCCTACCCCCCAGACACATGCCCCAGGAACCACTAGATACCCACGCCCAGGTGAGGTGGTAGTGAGCAGCGGGGAGCTGCAGGGGGAGCAAATCCCCCCAGTAGAGAGCCTAAGTCACGCCCCCTCTACTTCTGCATATGGGACCTTAAATCTAAAAAAAATTCTCCATTGAAATGAGTGGCAAGAGAGAAATCTCTTTGATCGGGATCTTTTCACAACAAGAGTCATCTCATAGCACTTTCAACTGTAGGGGAAACCCCCACAATTGCAGAAAGACCCCAGCAATCAGGCGATCCCCTATGAGCAAGCGCTTGGCGACGGTGGAGAGGAAAAACTCCCTTTTAACAGGAAGAAACCTCCAGCAGAACCAGGACTCAGGGAGGGGCAGTCATCTGCTGTGACTGGCTGGGGGGTGGGGGGATAGAGAAGATGAAAAGAACAGACATGTAGAGAGCAAACAGCACGATGGGGACTCAATTTATGGGAGAGAACAAATAGATATTAATGACCAGCAAAAAAAAAAAATGTTTCATTGAGAGTGAAGAAAGGAGTAAAGCCCAGTGCAATTATTGGAGGTCCCCCAGCTGTCTAAACCTAATAGCAGCAAAACTAAGGGAGGGTTCAGAAGCGCATGATCCGAATCCGAATCAGAATCAGAATCAGAATCAGGTTTATTGCCATTGTTCATGTAGTACACAAACTAGGAATTTGTCTCGGTACAATGCTGCAACATTAAACATGATAAGATAAGAGAAATAAACTATACATGTAATAAAGTGTAGGATAAGATTAAGTGATACTGGTCAACAGTTAAAATATATATTAGCCAGCAGCAGATACTGTGGAGAACTATATAGTGCAGTCGGTAATGCAGGAAGAAAACAGTGATGATTGACATGAGTCTGGTTGAGCTGCTGTACATGGTGCACGAGAGTCAATAAGTCACTTAGTGTTCAGCAGTCTAATGGCAGAGGGGAAGAAGCTGTTCATGTGACGGGAGGTTTTAGTCTGGATGGACCGAAGTCTTCTACCAGAGGGGAGGGGGGCAAACAGTACGTGACCAGGGTGTGAGGGATCGGCTATGATCCGGCCAGCACGCCTCCGGGTCCTGGAGATGTACAGATCCTGGAGAGATGGGAGCTTGCAGCCGATCACCTTCTCAGCAGTGCGCACGACGCGCTGCAGCCTTAGTCTGTCCCTGGCAGTGGCTCCTGCGTACCACACGGTTATGGAGGTGGTGAGGATGGACTCGATGATGGCTGTGTAGAACTGCACTAACATCTTGGTGGGTAGCTTGAGCTTCCTCAGCTGCCGCAGGAAGAACATCCTCTGCTGGGCTTTTTTGATGAGTGAGCTGATGGTCAGCTCCCATTTGAGGTCCCTGGTGATGGTAGTGCCTAGGAAGCGGAAGGAATCAGCAGTGGTGATGGGAGAGCCTGAGAGGGTGAGGGGGGGCAGAGGAGTAGTGACTTTCCTGAAGTCTACAATCATCTCCACTGTCTTCAGAGCGTTCAGCTGCAGGTTGATCCCTCCCTAACTCTAGGCTATATCAAAAAGGAAGGTTTTAACCCTATTTTTAAAAACAGAGATTGAGTCTGACTCCGGAATCCAGATTGGCAGCTGGTTCCACAAGAGAGGAGCTTGATAACTAAAGGCTCTGCCCCCCATTGTACATTTGGAGAGTTTAGGTATTACAAGTAATCCAGCATTTTGGGAGCGTAGTGCTCTGTTCGGATAATAGGGTAATATCAGATCTTTTAAATAAAAAGGGGCCTGATTGTTTAGAGCTTTGAAAGTGAGAAGAAGGATTTTAAACTTTAAATTTAAGTTTTAAACTAAATCACAGTTAATGCAAAGGACTAATTCAGCTACAGGCACGTCAGAATCGGCACGGTAGGGGCAGTCACCTTTTTGGTATCCTGAGACCCTAAAACCATTCCATCGTTCACCTTCCAAGTAACATGCAGGGGAGCCGACCTGCTGAGCATCGATCTGATCAGCAAGCTGGGTTTCTCCATCACTGACCCAAGGGGTTCTACCGTTCTGACAGTTTCCTCATGTTGGCAGCACCATTGGTCGGTGCTCTTTGTGGGACTGGGATGCTTCACCTCTTTCAACCACTGACCGCTCATTGACCCGACGGTGTCACCAAAAATTCAGCCTCTCTGCCGACTTCCTCTTGCACTGCGGGACGACGTCACGGTGGAACTGCACAACTTCCTAGATGCTTGCATCATTGATCGGGTCAACACTTCCCCTAGATCTCCAACTTGGTGGTGGCAAGGAAGAAGTCAGGCGGCCTACGACTATGCATTGATCTCAAAATGGTGAACAAGGCAGTGATCCCTGACAAATACCCCCTTCCCACGACGGAGGAACTGACGGCGGCGTTCCATGACTCAAAAGTTTTCTCCACACTGGACTTCCATTAAGGCTACCTGCAGGTCCCCCTTCATCCAGACAGCCGCAACCTAACAGCCTTCGTCACCCACATGAGAGTGTTCAGGTACACCTGAATCCCTTTCGGCCTCAGTTCCGCCCCGAGCTGTTCTCAAAAAGTCATAGCTACCTTCTTTGCTAGTCTCCCAGGGGTCGCGGTGTACTTGGATGACATCGTGGTGCACGGCGCAACATCAGCTTCCCATGATGCGTGCCTTAATAAGTTAATGGAGGTGCTAGCAAAACACGGCCTCACACTCAATGGGGAGAAGTGCATCTTTGGAGCAACGACCACCGAGTTTGTGCATTTCAGCCTGAGCCCTCTGCAGTCAAACTTCAAGGCGGCACTGCAGCTACCCGAACCATCATGCCCCGCACAGCTCTCATCTTTTTTTGGGCATGGCAAACTTTTATGGGCACTTTATTCCCCGTTACTCAGAGATGATAGAGCCACTGCGCACCCTCCTGAAGCAGGATGCACCCTGAGTGTGGACCCCAGCATGCTCTGTCACCATCAGCCAATTGAAGACGCAGCTCACCTCTCCACCAGTACTCGCCCACTTTGACCTACAGAGCCCCACATTCGTGACGTGTGATGCTTCCAACACAGCAGTAGGAACCATTCTGTCGCAACTTCAAGGGGGAACCGAGCGTCCAGTGGCGTTCTCCTCAAGGTCACTCACTTCGGCCCAGCAGAAGTACTCAGTGGAGGAGAGGGAGGCACTGACATGTGTTTGGGCGTATAATCACTGGCACATGTACCTTTGTGGATGACACTTCACACTGCGAACAGACCATAGGGACCACACGACTCTGCTGGAAACATTAGGGTCTTGGCACAAACTTCTGCACATCTACAGGTGGACAGAGAGACTACAAGCATACAACTTTAACACCCAGTTTATGCCGGGCAGAGAAAACATAGTGGTGGACCTCTTGTCCCGGGCCACACCTAACCCCACTCCAAATCGTGACCGAGACCCCCTGGAGCCAGAGCTGATCCACATGCTGCATGGACCACTCCAAAATGCTGTCCCCCTGCAAGAGCTCCAGGCGGCGTCAGAAGAGGACCCGACACTGACCCAGCTGTGCACCTTTATTTGCAAGGGCTGGCCTGCCAATGTGCCGGAGGAACTGGCACCCTTTCACAGAGTCAGGGACGATTTATCATGCTGGAATGATGTCTGCGTGAAAAGAGGGCACTGCATGGTGATTCCAGAGGCACTAAAAGGCCATATCTTGACCATGGTACATGAAGGCCACCTGGGCATCGTCAGAGTGAAACAGCTGTGTCGGCCCTCAATCTGGTGCCCAGACATTGACAAGGACGTGGAGATCGTGGTGAAAGACTGTATGCCCTGCCTAGCTAGCGGAAAAACTGGTGTGCCACTACCCCCGCCCCTGCAGCCACTGCCAACGGCCCTATGGAAACACATCCAATTGGACATATGCAACAAACTATATAGTGCCCCCCCCCCCACACTAATGCTTCCTATTAGTGGCCTACAATCTCCACACAAAATGGTCCGAGGTGTTGTCCACCGGCTCAGTCACAACTGACATAGTCACTGATTTCCTCACCCCCCTTTTCACCTGCTGGGGTGTGCCAGACACAATCGCAACAGAAAACGGACCACAATTCACCTCAGTGGACTTTAATAATAATAACAATAATGCATCAGATATATATAGCGCTTTATCATAGACACTCAAAGACGCTTTTACAAATAGATACATTATTCATTCACTCCAGACAGACAATGGTAGTGGCAAGCTACTACTGTAGCCACAGCTGCCCTGGGGCAGGCTGACAGAAACGTGGCTGCCAATCCATGCCAACGACCTCTCCAGACACCACCAAACATTGATACACATTCATACCCAGTGTTATGGACACTGGAGGCAAGGCAGGTAAAGTGTCTTGCCCAGGGACACAAAGGCAGGATATCTGGGGAGAGTGGGATTCAAACCGCCAACCATCTGGTTATTAGACGACCTGCTCTACCTCCTGAGCCATTGCCACAGCCCACTTTGCGGCCTTTGTGGGGGAAGAGGCATCAAGCACATAAGAATTGCCTTCTACCACCCTCGAGTGAACAGGGGGGTGGGGGTGGGAGTGGAGAGATTCAACCAGACCCTCAAGAATGGTCTCAGGGCACACCTAGCAGATGGGCTCCCATTTTTGGCCGTACTACAGAGCACTCTACTACATTACAGAGCACGTCTCACGCCACGACGGGCAGCTTCCCGGCACTTCTAATGCTAGGACATGAGATGTGCCTTCCCCTGGACTGACTATGCCCCCCATCAGACGCTACCCTGACAGAAAGGCCCTCTCCTAGGGGGAGGTTGGTCAAACAACAGCAACGTATGAAGCAAAAGTTTGACAGGAAATGGCGTGTGAAGCGACCCGGGCTTGCAGTACTGGGTTGGGTTGGGTCAGGATCCGGTGCTCCAACCGCACCCACAAGCTGCAGTTGTTTTGAACAACGACGACGCAGTTCACAGCGCAGTTGGGCACAGCCACCTTTCGTCTCACTGATGGGTCACGGAGGCATGCCAGTCACCTCAGAAAAGTGACACTAACTTCGGCCCCAAATCAGGAGATGGCTGCAGACATGACGGGATCAGGCTGGGACTTTGACAACACAAGAAACACAATTGCCGAAGAGCGTCTGCTGGAGCCTGCAGTGGCAGCACAGGTTGAGTGCTGTTCGACCCGGGCTTTGCAGAAGCCCCGCCGCCTAAAGGACTTTGTGACTAACTTTTGAATATTTGGGACTGTTATGTTGTTAGTTAAAATGTGACCGACCAAAGTGGCATAATAATCCACTCACGTGGGCGCACCAGTAGTCTACCTGGGTGCCCAGTTAGTGATTAGAAGTTCTTTGAGTTTTTCGGGGGGGGTGGGGGATAAATGTGATGTTTTGACATGGTGGCTCGCCGTAGGTGACATCATCACGTGGCGAACTGGCCATGGCGCAGGGCAGCCCCACCCATCTGTAAATAATCAGTTGTGTGTTGAATAAAGAAGAGTTTGGTTCACGTGCGCTATCAGCACCTCATTCTCAGACACAACAGCTAGGGAACCATGAATAGCACTAAATGGCAAAAATTATGTTTTGTTTTGTTTTGGGGTTTTTTGTATCGATGCTTTATGCTCTGCTATTTGGACTTTAAGGGCTCGTGTTGTTTGTTCAACATAAACCAAGCCACATGAGCATTTCAATATGTAGATGACATGCTTGGAATTACTACCTCTTAAGTCTCGACAGATAAATCTGAATTTACTGTATATGTTCATGTACAGAGGAGGGGTAGTGGATATATTGGACAAAGGATGTTGAAGATGGAGGTGCCAGACAGAAGGAAAAGGGGAAGACCACAGAGAAGATTCATGGATATAGGGAAGGAGGACATGGAGAGGGTTGGCCTTACAGAGGAAGATATTAAGGATAGGGTGGGATGATCCACTGTGGCGACTCCTAAAGGGAACAACCAAAAGAAGAAGTTTGTCTGCAAACTTAGATGAGCGGGAAGGCCAGCCAAGAAATTAGCTTCAGAGCTAGCACTTCTATTAGGAAGTTGGCTTACCAGACACGGTTTACTATTTTGTTTAGATTTCAGTCACCCTAATAAACTTGTTTCCACCTGGTTCACTAATCCATAGTCAATAATATATCTTGCATCATTCTGGCTTATATTGCCATACTTTCACAGTGATGTTACATTGATGCATTAGCTTGACTAAGTGGTCAGCATCAGTCAGTAACATTAGAAAGCATTAGGAGCTCACCTCAGTGGCGATGGTCAGTAACCAACAGACTGTTGATCCGGACCGTTTTGATCATCATTATTATTGTTATTATTATTATATTTACTCCCACTGAAATCCTTGTTCATCTACAACACTTGACCATATAAGTCATTCTTATATATTATTTTAGCTTATTTTCTTGTAATATCTCTAACCAGGACCAATGGCAGCTAGCTGAAGCTAGCAGTTTAGCCACTCATTCACAAATGTTTCTGCACTTATTGCAGGCCACAGACCGGTCATATCCCATCGACCACTGAAACCACACACCCCTATCCACCAGTGATGTATTATTTTATTTTTTTTCTTTGAGACAAATTTTCATTAGCTGGCCCAGGCGTGCTTTTGACCTAGGAGCTACCCAGCTAAGATCAGTAATGGTAATGTAAGAAGGAAACTGTCATGATCCGGTGAACGCACTCCCCCTCCTTTCCTGCAAGACTTTCCCCGGCTCCGCAAATAATCACCTCACCTGCATGATTAGATGCACCTGCTACCTCTTTTCTGCCAGTGCTGAAAAGGACCAGTTTGTGAATGCTCCAGCACTGGCTTTTGGGTAAATTGCCTCAACAAGCAAGTAAGTCTTCTTGGTCTTCAAGTCCTCTTTTGTCCTCCAGGTTGCTGCCATCTTCGTGATGCGTCTCCGTGGTTCATTGTGCGCTCACCTGCCCCATCATCCTCGTCACCACTTCAGGTGCCTTATTCCACCCGGTCAGACACCTCACCCAGCTCCACTCCTGCTATTTCCCTGTGGGGTTCGGCTGCCGAGGTCGCTGCTCACCCCTGGTGAGTATAGTTCTATTTTTTTCTGTGTACCCCTCATTCCCTCCCCTAAACCCGGAGCCGGCGCTTCGGATTCACCCCGCTTTTGACGTCTCCAAAATGAACTCCCTCTCCGTCAACCCTCTCTGCTCCCCCCCCCCCCACAAGCTGCCTCCTCCCCCTCGGGTCCTCCACGGCCAGACCACCTACACAGTCCAGAAGATTCTGGATGTCAGCTGTCGGGGCCAAGGGCCGCAGTATCTTATCCATTGGAAGGACTACAGCCCCGAAGAAAGGTCATGGATCCCAGCTTCCAACTTCCACGATAAGGGGATGGTCTGGGCCTTTCACAAGGCACACCCCAACAAACCCAGTAGACTGCCAGGAGGCACCCCTTGAGGAGGGGCACTAGCATGATCAGGTAAGCGCACTCCCCCTCCCGTCCGGCAACACTTTCCCCAGCAATGCAGATAATCACCTCACCTGCGTGATTAGACGCACCTGCTGCCTCTTCTCTGCCAGTGCTGAAAAGGACCAGTTTGTGAACACTCCAGCACTGGCTCATTGAGTGCCCCAACAAGCAAGTAAGTCTTTGTTTCACTCTCTGAGGAAACCAAAATTAACTCCTCTTGTCCTCTTTTCTCCTCCAGGTTGCTGCCATCTTTGTGGTGCATCTCCAGGGTTTGTTGTGCGCTCACCTGCCCCATCATCCTCATCACCACTTCAGCTGTCTTATTCCACCCGGTCAGACACCTCACCCAGCTCCACTCCTGCTATTTCCCTGTGGGGTTCAGCTGCCAGACTCGCTGCTCACCCCTCGTGAGTATAGTCCTATTTTTCCCTTATCCTGTCTCCCTCCTCCACTAATCTGCTCTCATCTGCCCTTACAGGCTGAGTCCTCCTCTGGCGAGTGGCGTCTTTCCTTAACTGTACGTTATTTTTGAATCAATAAATTATGGTTAAGCAACTTCTCTGTGTCATATGAGTGATTTGTCTGGTGTTGTTCCCTGCACGTGAGCTGTTCATTCTCCAATCATGACAGAAACTGTAGCCATGATTCATAATGATGCTACAGTAATTAAATAGTTAAAGCCAATCTGACCAAAATATGTCACAAATATTTCATTAAAGCCTGTGGGAGTTGTTAATATGTGGGAAAAGGGCTGTGAATTGCACCTTTAAGATTTAAAGCATTTTTTACAACGCTTAATTTAAAGGTGAACATTTACATTTAAATCTCCTCTCCAATTTTAATGTCAAGTACACTGTCATGTTTTAGAAAACTGTAATTTCAAAAACAATATGTAGCATTGTTAGTAATGTACCAAACTGACTCTTTCGCTCAAAGAAAATTTGATAGCCAGAACAATACACCAAGAGTTCCCACTCTTTCAATTACTGACTTGTATGATATCTGAGCATGTCTGTCCACCTGCCTTCTTTATCTCCACTATCATATTTAAGAAACTTAGAAAATGCCAAGAATAAGACAATCAAAATATTGAAATGAATGGTGTATTGTTTCACAGCAGTAGAATTGTCTGTGCCCAAACTAGAAAAATGTGTTCTTGATATAGATTTGTTTCTGTCCATTATCTTCCCTTTAAAGTGAATGGTTTGTTAGCTGGTGGATGAGTTGAGTAAGAAGGGTAGAGATACTCTGCCCCCATTTTAAGTCATCTTTAATATTTCATTAGGACCCTTTCTCCTGTCCCTTGGTGCCCAGCAGTCTTCCCATGCATGCAGCATCAATTCTTTATTCCTTCACTGCAAACAGTTGTCACTCCACTCCAACAGGAAATAAAGAGTGCCCCCCTCAAAAAAAAAAAAAAAAGCCCAAAAAACCTTTCCATACTTTTATTATACTATTTGCTCTGATCATTAGATTCAATTTAGGGACTGGGAAATGGGATAGTTCCTGTGTTATTTCAGAGATTAAAATAATAATTAAAAATACTCTTTTTGGAGCACTTGGAAATCCCTTGACTTGAACATAATGTGCAATGCTATATTTTTTCCCCATTTTCATTACATTTTAAGCAGTTATCTGTGATTTGTCAGGGGTAATATTTGTGCTCATCAATCAGTCTTCAATAATTCCCTTCTTGTATTAATAGACATTTGAACTCAATAAAATACTTGTTCCAGTTCCCCTCTGGAGAGTTCCACATGGGGGAGTTCTGTCATGTTCAGAAGATAGATAGGAGAGTTGTCTGCTGAGCTTCTAATAAGTGTGCTGTAAAACCAGGTCAAATCACCCCTGACATTCAAGTGTTTCAAGGTCACTGACTCTATGGCAGAAAAGGGGATTTCCCTGAAAATCCTGGTTTCGGAATATAGATCCCTACAACATCCATCCCTTGTGGCTCTGTTTTCAACCCTGATCATGATGGTTTGTGTGAAGCAACACTGGAGTAAATTCACATACAGTAACTGCTCTAAACATTGGACCACAGAGTTCTTGGCTTTTGGTTTTTCATCTTCATTCATTCAAAAACTGATGGGGGGATGGGGGATTTTATTTCATTTTTACTTATTTGTCCGGGATCATGTGCAAAATGCGTTAATCTCATAGGAGAAGCAATGAATTGTACCAGATTTAGCTACTCACTAATTTCCATCTGCAGTCCCAGGGCAGGTTGTTATGTCCATAAACCTGGCACAGAGGGAGGCGGACAAGGGGTTGCACTAGAACGGGACTTTATTATATCACAGGTTGCAATACAGCAGGTGCTACACAGTGTGGGGTCGTTCGGGCAAAAGGAAGCCCAAAATGGTGGACGCCCCTATTTATAAGGAGGTGTGATGGCACACCTGGAAGGTGGCATCATCACACCGTACTTCACAATAAAACCCACCATCACATTCTCCCCCCTTTTATAAAGCAGAAAAACACACCAAATTAAACCTGTCATGAGCTGAGCCGGCTTGGTTTTCCCCGGCTCGGCCCTGATCTCCCAGTGGGTTTTGGTTTTATTGTTTATGTGCATTTTGTGTATTTTTGTACTTATTCCATATCCATAACCACTGCCTGACCAGCAGCTGTTGGTCAGCCTCGGTGACCTACTTTCTCCCACGCTGCTGACAGTCTGTCGGTCCAGCCACACCCCCTCACTCTCCCTCTGGTTTCTATCAGCTGTTCCCAGCACCGGTAATTCTTTCCCATGCCTCGCCCAGGTGTGCCAAATTTGTGTGGCCAGCGGTGTTTGTATTTAAGCAGCTCCTTGCTAGACAAACACTGCTGGACCATTGAACGGGTTAGACGGTTATTCTCCGCCGTCTGACTGTCACATCCCGAAGGATCTTTCATGTTTGTGCTCGCTGTCAGCCATGGATGACTCGGACTGCTCCTGCACGGTGAGTAAGAGCTTTTCCGCATTTCTGTTTGACTGCCACACAGCCAGCACGGCCAAGGAGTTAATTCTGCCACTTTTACCTGATATACCGGCCGTGCTCCTACCTAAAGAGTTCATAGTCTCTTCTTCACAGTCTCCCATGACAAGGGAGGGTCTGCCGAGGGCGCCCTGCGACAACCCCGCGGCAGACGCGCCCCTGAAGCTAACAGGCCCCCAGGACCAGGGTCGATCGTCAAAACACAGAAGATTCCTGTGTAGGCCCATCATTTGGAACGTCCACCTGGACATGCCGCAGCTGGTTTGTGTGTCAGATCGAGCCATCTGCCAGCCGGAAACACACCGCTCCTACTTTTGCCACAATCCTCAGCAGTGCCCAATGTCCAACCGGTTGGGATCCAGACAGTCATCGCCCCGGTCTCTCCTCGGCACGAACCCAAATCCAGTCCATGACCTGGAGTGGCTCCTTGCTAGGTTTGATGCGCTGCTGCAGCTGCAGCAGCTCCACGACCTTCACCTATGTCGTGTCGTCATGATACCGCGGCGGCACAGCAGCCACCGCCGTCGCAGCAAACTCCTCATCCGTCATCGTCCAAAGCTTGACTTTGGCACTGAAAACGTCCAATGCCTCCCTGGTGACACCTGTTGGAATGGACCCTCCGCTCGCTAACTCGGTCGCTCCCAAAATAGCTGGCCGAGTGCAGGTACTGGAGTCGTCCGGTTCCTCCACTAAGCAGTTGTCTTCCTGGGTGTCAGAAACCTCTGCTTTAGTTCCGGTATCACCAGTGGGTACCTCATCCCACACCACGACGTCATCCACCGGGTCCAGCGATCTCCACCATCCACATCCGG
This sequence comes from Pholidichthys leucotaenia, assembly GCA_020510985.1. Classification (NCBI taxonomy): domain Eukaryota; kingdom Metazoa; phylum Chordata; class Actinopteri; order Cichliformes; family Pholidichthyidae; genus Pholidichthys; species Pholidichthys leucotaenia. The sequence continues at coordinate 137,493,959 of CM035840.1, read as the reverse complement.
ACCACTCGGATCCAGCACTGTCCCCAATGGCGAACCCCAGTCCATAGAACAGGTCACACCCCATAATATTTTTGTCATGCGTTGTTACCTGGAACGAGAAGTCATGCACCGCTTTGTTGTTATAGCGAGCAGTCAACTCCACAGTCCCAACATTGCACAGTCTACCACTGCCACAGCCATACAACGGCACCGGGTTCGTCCTGATCCTGTAGTGCAGGAAAAACTTTTTTACCGTGGCCCAATTTAGCATTGACCACACTGCCACCGTGTCGAGCATCAATGGCAAAGCCACATCATCCAATTCCACCATGCAGTCAGAAAGCCCATAGGCTTTAGCGCTCACCGAGTAGATGGTCGTCGTAAGCAGATGGGCTGGTCTACTTGGCGGCCTCCATGGTGCTAGGGACTGACACATTCTGGTGAAATGATTCATTTGCCCACACTTGCTGCATCGCCTCCCTCCCGCCAGGAATACTCACACATAACTATGGTGCATCGGGGACCCACAAACCCTGCAGACGGGGTCCTTCAGAACAGACCTACGGCTCACTGCGCACGCCTCATAGTCATCCGCCATGCTCCATTCCGACGTTGTCCTTTCTGGTGTCTTCTGAGACTGGCACCCATTTAGCTCCAACATTAGCTTATCTGTGGCCTCTAGCTGCAAAGCTAGTTCAACTGCCCCAGCTACTGCTAAGTCATTTGGTGCCATTAGCAACCTAGCCCTTATTGCGACACTACACGTGTGCTCAGCCAACTGGTCCCGTACCATCTCGTCCTCTAATGGCCCAAACCAGCACACACTAACTAACTGTCTTAGATCAGCAACAAATTGTTGAATGGGCTCACCAACTCCCTAACGTCTCTGGCGAAACCAAATCTTCCATACTGTCACGCTTTCCGAAGTGGTGAAGTGGTTAGCCATTAGTTCCACGACGTCCTCGTACGAGTCCGTTGTGCCAAGCAGTCGTAGAATCCTCTGATCTTGAATGCCAAGGCTGTAGACAAGTAGCACTCGCGTCCTCACCCTATCCAGCTTCCCTCGGTCCAATGCTGTGAGGTAGTTTTCAAAAGCCTTCACCCAGCCGGGCCATGGGACCAGTGGCTCCGCGGAAGGCTCCAGGAAAGGCCACAGTGGTGTTATGCACTCCTCCATTGGTTAATCCTCAGTCGCCAAATGTTATGTCAATAAACCTGGCACAAAGGGAGGCGGACGAGAGGTTGCACTAGAGCGGGACTTTATTATATCACAGGTTGCAATACAGCAGGTGCTACACAGTGTGGGGTCGTCCGGGCAAGAGGAAGCCCAAAATGGTGGACGCCCCTATTTATAGGGCAGTGTGATGGCGCTCTCGGAAGGTGGCGTCATCACACTGTATTTCACAATAAAACCCACCTGTTACATCCGTAAATGAGGAGGAGGCGAGGTGACAGTTACACTCTTTATTATCGAACTAACAGGAACCAAACAGGAGTCACTCCGTACAAGATGAGGGTCCACAGCAAAGAGACAGAGCATCTTCCGTCGTGGCCTCTTATACTCCCCGTGACGCCACCACCGGAAAGGCGGGGAGTCACCTCCCACTACACCCAGGGCACCGCCTTATTGTTACACTCAACTATATACATAATATTAATATCTTACATTCCTCCCCCCCAAAAGAAAATAGCAAGCACACTAACTGGGCCCTCCCAAAATTTCATAGCCCGACTCATACTCTAAGCATTAGAACACACAGTAATTACACAAGCCTATCCATTCACACCACAAAGCCCTATAACAGTCTTTGAACATAAAATGGCCTATGAGAAAAAAAAGATTAATCCCGAAGTAACTATACACATTGATATAACACATCAAACAGTAAACACACTTGAACAACGTACACAGTAATCTAATGACGATCCCAAAACTCCCCCCACCCCAGCACTGTCATGGATGGCCCTCGCGAGCCATCATAAGACGCCACAAGACACCGGTGAGTTTGCACGGTTTATTGATGAACAGAAAAGAACACAAAATAACGAGCCACAGTGGGCTAAAACATACTACACTACATACAGATGATCATAGGGCAATAAAGAGGCACACTTACAATCATAGCAGTAGAGTGGTCAGTGTACGAACAGAGGGATGCTCGCTCACGTCTGACACTGGGGAAGTTTTGACGAGACTGACGCATTTTTCCGTTCTCAGCTGCCCTCTCAAAAGGAGGACCGCTGATGAGACGAAATGCCACTCAGCTGTCAACCCTGACAGCCGGAAGCCCCTCTGAGCGCTGTCACAATAAAGGCTGGGGAACCAAAAGGCACACACAGCTGTCAAAATAGGTGAAGATAATGCATGGCTCGAGTGCGAGCGGGTTCAGCGCTCGAACCATGACAGTACCTCCCCCCCAAGGGGGAGCTACGAGCGCCCAAAGACACCCAAGCCCCCCCCCCCCCCCCCCCCGGGGGGGCGGATGGGGGAACAGGCCTGGAGGGTGACAACCAGCAAAAGAGAGGAAACACCATAACAATGACCTGGAACACATGTGGTAATTACAGAGAAAGGTTAAAAGAAAAACACAATACTCCATAACGCACCATGACAATTAGAACAGGGCAGGAAAAAAAAACCAACCACGACGGAGACAGGGAACAAATGAGGCAATTTACAGAGTAAGGTCAAAAGGAAAACACAATACTCCATAATGCACAAATGATACTTAGGACAGGGCACAAATGAAGCAATTACTGAGTAAAGTTAACAGAAACCGCAATACTCCATAACGCACAGTAAACACACAGAGCAGGGGGAAAAAAACAAAACAAAACACAAGTTAGGCATGTTTCATCCCTCAGACAGGAGAGGAGAAAAAAAGAAAAAAAAAAACATGCTAACAATGGCAAATACACAGAGCAGAACAACTACACTGAATGACCTTATACCTCAGTGGGACCACACAACACATGAGGATGACGACAGGCAGAGTCCAATAAAACAGGAACATTTCCGGCGGTCTCCCTGCGTCCAATGGCCAAAGGGTGATTAAGGGGAAAAGGAAATGTTCGGGCGGCCTACCGCAGTCCCAGGCCTGGAAAGTCAGAACCTCTGGCGGCCAAACCAGGTTGCCCAGTTGAAAGCACAGTATGTCGGGTGGCCGACCCAGGGCGCCGAACCGTCGAAACAGTTCCTCTGGCGGCCGACCCGCATCCCTCAGCCACCAGAACCGTGGGGAAACAATAGGCGATGGCCTCCCTGGTGAGGGGAAAGACGTGGGAGAGCCGGGGCGAATGTAGAGAACCCCAACGGCCGCCAGTAGCGATGAGCTGGGATGGTGACAATAAGGAGGGGGATGATGATGACGATGAGCCCGTACAATGTCAGGCGGCAAAGGGTCTGCAGCTCCTTCACCAACCTTGACCCATACCGGTGCTGCACCCGCGTTGGACCCCGATTGGGTCTCGGCTGCACCCGTATTGGACCCCGAATGGGTCGGCGCAGCACCAGTGACGACCTCCAACCCCGAACCCGGAACCTCCAGTGCAGTGACCGGGATTGGCTCCGCACCGGTGACCCTGGGAGAAGGCTCAGGAGAAAGGAAAGAACCGGGATCAGGATCACCGGTAGCGACAGAGCCCAGCGAGACGAGCTCGGGTGCAGCGGACAGCTGCCCCTGGCTCGTCTCCCCGAGAGGCAGGCAGAAATGCTCCAAAATAGAAAGAAGAAAAATAAAGTAGAGCACTTGCCTGCACTCGGGTTCTGTCGCTGTCCAGGACTTCGCTGATCCAGGCTCAGGACAAAGAAGATCGTCGTCAGGCTCCCACTCGGCTATGGCAGGTTCTGCAGCCGGCGTGATGGTTTCTGAGGACCCTCCGGCGCTAAAGTCCATGCCGCACGGCGTGGTGGCAGGGGACCCTCAACCCGCTGGCTCGAACTGCTCCTCTGTGGAGACCCGGGGACGCTTCATCGTTGGTGCAGGCTCCACGCTGCAGTCCGCTCTCCTCCTCTGCCTATGATGTGGCTGCAGGGCTGGAACCAGGCTCTCCAGAACCGCAGGCCCCCTCCTCGTCCGGCGACGTAGGCCTGGCGTCGTGGACCACTCAGCGGAGGGAGACACAGAGGCAGCGGGTTAAGTGACAGAAGCTACAGCAGGTGGTGGGAGCTCGGGGGACTGCGAACCCTGAACTCCACCCCCAGGAGTCAGACAAGGCAAATTACAGCTACGGGGAGAACATTGAACTTGCACTTGCCTGTTTCCTGGAGGATAGATGGTGCCTGCTGTAGCGGATGTTGTTCCTCCCTTTCCCTGCCGGATGGTGACGGAGGGACCCCTGGGAGGACGAGGAGGAGCCGCTCGCGATGGTCCACTAACGAGCTTTGCCGGGGCAGGACTCAAAACTTTCTCAGCAGCCGGAGATGACGTCGAGGAGGAGCGGACGACAGCTGAGACGATCCGGGCACGATGAGCTGATGGGACAGCGGGAACAGGTGACCCGGGGTGAGAGACTGCGGGAATTCCCTCCTGTCGTGACGCAGAAGGAGCGGCTGGCTGGGAGGCAGAGTTCCTCCGACGACCCGGAAACGGATCCAGTCGGGGTTCTCGCTGAGGTTTGCTTGGAGCGTGGCGCTGACGTTTACTGGCTGATGTCGAGGCGAAGGTGAGGTCCGGAAAACGCCGCTCTTGTGCGGAAACAGAGGCGAGCAAGTCAGCATACTCCGAATAGTCACTCAGCTCTGGATTCCTCTCAACCAGCCTGACAGCGCGTGCTCGCGGATCACATTCAACACACAGAGCGGAGTTTTCCAGACTCGCTGATTATTGTGGCTGGCGACTTTAATCAGTGCAATCTGAGCCACGATCTCCCCCGCTACAAACAGTTTATTAAATGCCCCACCAGAGGATTAAACACACTGGATCACTGTTACACCACAGTGAAAGACGCATATCGCGCTGTTCCTCGCGCTGCGCTGGGATTATCTGATCACGTGATGGTTCACCTCATTCCCACATACAGACAGAGATTGAAGCTCACTAAACCTGTTGTGAGCACTACGAAGATACGGACCAGTGATGCTGAGGAGAAGCTGGAAACGTGCATGGAAATATCTGACTGGGGCATGCTTAAAGGAGCCACGCATGATCTGGATGAGTACACGGACACTGTGAACTCATATATCCACTTTTGTGAAGAGAACATTCTTCCATCACGCACCAGGGTGAGTTACTCTAATGACAAACCCTGGTTCACAGCTAAGCTCAGACAGATCAGGAAGGAGAAGGAAGCAGCGCTGAAAAGTGGAGACAGGGACTGCTACAGGGAGGTTAAATACCGGTTTAACAGAGAGCTGAAGAGGGCTAAATCTCTATACTCAGAGAGACTCCAGCAGCAGTTCACTGCTAATGATTCGGCTTCCGTGTGGAGAGGACTGAGGCAAATCACCAACTATCGACCTAAGGCTCCTAAAGGTCAGGATGACAAAGCCCTTTGTCAGAGACTGTCCCAACACTATGCCCGTTTTGACACCTCGTCATCTGTGTCCAACTCCCCCCCTCCCTCCAGCTCCACAGCCTCCACATTCCCTACTTCATTTAAGGCACCCCCCCCTCCTCCCCCCCTCCCCTTATCATCAGTGAGCAGGATGTGCTCAAACAGTTCTCCAGACTGAACCCGCACAAGGCCCCCGGCCCAGACGGCGTGTCTCCCTCCACCCTGAGACTCTGTGCGAAACAGCTGGCTCCTGTATTCACAGACATTTTTAACACCTCCCTTAAGTTATGCCACGTGCCGTCCTGCCTCAAATCCTCCACCATCATCCCTGTCCCCAAGAAGCCACGGATCACTGGACTTAATGACTACAGACCTGTAGCGCTCACCTCTGTAGTCATGAAGTCCTTTGAGCGCCTGGTCCTGTCCCACCTCAAGTCCATCACCACCCCTCTCCTGGACCCGCTGCAGTTTGCCTACCGAGCCAACAGGTCTGTAGACGATGCAGTCAACCTGGCCCTCCACTCCATCCTGCAGCACCTGGACTCCCCGGGAACCTACGCCAGGATCCTGTTTGTGGACTTCAGCTCCACATTCAACACCATCCGCCCCGCTCTGCTCCGGGACAAGCTGTCCCTGCTCAACGTGCCTGACTCCCTCTGCAGGTGGATCATCGACTTCCTGACGGACCGGAGGCAGCATGTGCGGCTGGGAAAGACTGTCTCAGACTATACTAGCATCAGCACCGGATCACCCCAGGGCTGTGTACTTTCCCCCCTACTCTTCTCCCTTTACACCAACTCCTGCACCTCCAGCCACCAGTCTGTCAAGTTGATCAAGTTTGCGGACGACACCACCCTCATCGGGCTCATCTCCAACGGCGACGAGTCCGCCTACAGGAGAGAGGTGGCCCAGCTGGCGTCCTGGTGCGACAATAACAACCTGCAGCTGAACGCTCTGAAGACAGTGGAGATGATTGTAGACTTCAGGAAAGTCACAACCCCTCTGCCCCCCCTCACCCTCTCAGGCTCTCCCATCACCACTGCTGATTCCTTCCGCTTCCTAGGCACTACCATCACCAGGGACCTCAAATGGGAGCTGACCATCAGCTCACTCATCAAAAAAGCCCAGCAGAGGATGTTCTTCCTGCGGCAGCTGAGGAAGCTCAAGCTACCCACCAAGATGTTAGTGCAGTTCTACACAGCCATCATCGAGTCCATCCTCACCACCTCCATAACCGTGTGGTACGCAGGAGCCACTGCCAGGGACAGACTAAGGCTGCAGCGCGTCGTGCGCACTGCTGAGAAGGTGATCGGCTGCAAGCTCCCATCTCTCCAGGATCTGTACATCTCCAGGACCCGGAGGCGTGCTGGCCGGATCATAGCCGATCCCTCACACCCTGGTCACGTACTGTTTGCCCCCCTCCCCTCTGGTAGAAGACTTCGGTCCATCCAGACTAAAACCTCCCGTCACATGAACAGCTTCTTCCCCTCTGCCATTAGACTGCTGAACACTAAGTGACTCTCGTGCACCATGTACAGCAGCTCAACCAGACTCATGTTAATCATCACTGTTTTCTTCCTGCATTACCGACTGCACTATATAGTTCTCCACAGTATCTGCTGCTGGCTAATATATATTTTAACTGTTGACCAGTATCACTTAATCTTATCCTACACTTTATTACATGTATAGTTTATTTCTCTTATCTTATCATGTTTAATGTTGCAGCACTGTACCGAGACAAATTCCTAGTTTGTGTACTACATGAACAATGGCAATAAACCTGATTCTGATTCTGATTCTGATTCTGATTCTGATTCTGTTTCTCTTCACTTGGCAGCTTGTGTTCCTAGCCAAGGTTTCTGATTAGCTTCTCCACTGCCTCGTACTGTTGTGCTAATCCCATGGCTGCTAACAGTGTCAATTCTCCAGCGTGTGTGAGGAGACGAATCCTTGCTGAGGAATAGTGGACATGCTCCGCTAGTTGGTCGCGGACCATTTCTTCCTTCAAAGCGCCAAAACGGCACTCTCCTGCCAGCTGCCGTAGGTCCATGACAAACTGTTGTACTGACTCGCCTGGCCACTGGCGTTGCTGTTGAAACTGGATTCACCTCATGATGATGTTCTCTGGGGCACGAAAATAGCCCACCATCAGCTTCAGTACATCATTGAATATGTCACCACCTCCAAACGTACTCAGGATGCTCTGGCCCTCCATTCCTAGGTTATGGACCAGAATTGCCCTCGCATGCAGCTTTTCAAGCTCGCCGAACTCCAGAGCGATGAGATAATTTTCAAAGACTGCATACCACCTGGCCCAGGGGACAAGCGGCTCTCCCGGAGCCTCCAGAAATGGCCGAAAGGCAGTAGCTGCTCACTCCATACCGTTTGTCCTCGTCGCTAATTGTTAAGTCTGTAAATGAGGAGGAAGCAAGGTGACAGTTACACTCTTTATTATCGAACTAACAGGAACCAAACAGGAGCCACTCCGTACAAGATGAGGGTCCACAGCAAAGCGACAGCGTATCTCCCACCGTGGCCTCTTATACTCCCTGTGACACCACTACCGGAAAGACAGTGTGTACCTCCCACTACACCCAGGGCACTGCCATATTGGTACACTTAACTATATACATAATATTAATATCTGACACCACCATCACACAGGTAAACACAATAACACACAAAATTTATATATATATATATATATATACTATATATATATATATATACAGTAATTGAATACAAATACTAGATATAATCACAGGGTTAAATATACACATGATACTTTTCCCTACACTCTCATAATGTATGCATATAATAAAAACACTGTTAAATTCCAGCTATTATGAACCAATGTTCATTCCTAATGCTGACAACACAAATCCATTTTTTGTCTTCACAAGAAAAAGTCTGAAGGTCTTCACAGGTTTGTAAGCCATCAGGGAGGCTATTCTATTCTCTATTTGGCCTAAATGAGAAAGCAGACTGACCAAAAGTAGAGCTTCTTAGGGATTCTACAGTATCATTGGACAGTCTTTCATAAACATCTTGTTATCTGCTCTGAGCATCGTTGTACAAATGTTTTCAGTGGCGCAGGTGCCATATCATGATCAATTTTAAAAACAAGCTGGACACAGGAGAATACAGTATAACTATCAAAACTCAACATTTTATACTGACCATATCACAATGATGATGATGATGTAGTAGTGTTTTTTTTTATCTAAAACTTTTAAAGCTTGATTATAAAGTGATCTTATTAGTTTTAAAGTTGTCTAGCTTGCTTGAGTCCAACAAGAAATACAATTGTTGATGTGAGAAAATATTGCGTTCATATATACTGTTGTTGCTTCCTGTCTGCTAGTTTCTGATATGTCTAAAATAGCAATACTATATTTTAATGCATTACTCATTTTCTTAATGTGCTTTTTGAACTCCAAAGCTGGATCAAGATCACACTTAAGTATTTAACTTGCCATACAATATTAATTTTTTGACCATAAGGGGGATTAGGGGATTAATTGCTTTACATAAATCGGTCTACTGTAAAATGCATGCAGTTGGAGTGGGAGTCATTTCTGTCAGAAGAGTGTCTGGAGACACCCTTAGAGATAGGAAAATGAGATCAGTGATTTGGGAGATTCTGCAACAAAGCCATTTGAGATGGTTTAGTTCTCTGACAAGGTGAATCCTTGTTTGGCATGCCCATGTTTTGGACATGTACAGATGGTCTCTCCTCTGACAGTGGGCATAACTGCCCTGCTAACAAGAGCAGCAGTCTTCAGTCCATGTGGAACCACTGCACTCTGAACCCACTGTAGGAAGAACATGCCAACAGCAAATAAAAATAAAAGCCATAAGTAGATTCTGTTTTATGCATGCTACAGTTGCTGTGAATATGTTCTCATTTTTTTAAGGAGACATATGATGAAAAAGTCACTTTTCAGTGCTTTTGCACATCTATTGAGGTATCTGGAGTCAGTTCCAGTGGAAAAACTGTGGGGAAAAAAACATATCCTGTAACTTCGTTAGGGTCAGCCTTGGTCTCGGTATCCCGCGTTGAAGGAGCAGTTTTTGATTTGGCTCCACTTGTGATTTAAAATCCAAAGTTCACTATTTTGTTAATTTGAAACACCACTCTAGGTCAGGTTGCTCCATTTTTATTTATCTATTTTTTTTTTTGCTGGTGATATCAAGTCTGTGTAAACATTTAATAAATCAGGTCCTGTGTGTTGCTGAGAATAGTTCAGGCATGGGGAAGGTGAAGAGAGAAAACAAGTGCATAGAGGACCAAGCAAATATAAATATGTAAACCAATAAACAGTGTTGTTTGGTGAGTTTAGTAAATCAAATACATGCATAAAGTTAATTTACCACATTATCATCATAATTTCAATTGGTTTTATCAGAATCATTAATCAGTGTAAAACTAGTGATGGAGTAAATTATTTTTCCTTGGACTGGATTGTGTGGCCCTGTAGCATCATTACAATTAGCTCAGCATTGCAATAAGCAGAGATGTACTGACTAAATTGTAGTAAGAAAGAGAAGCCACTTATCATGAATTCCTTGAATTATATGTTATTTTATTTGCTCACATAGTGAGACTATATTATTTATTGTGCACTTAGGACAAACTACTAATAGTCTGAAATTGCTGGATGGTTTTGGCAACAGGCAGAAAGCTTTATAACACCCGGGTTGCAGTAAAATGTCAGCAGACATATTTCATTTAATGCAAAAACAACCTCTTCTGGCCTCTGTCTCATTATTCAGAACAGCTTTTACAAGCTGTTTGTTTGCATTTCTGACAGTTCCATCTATTCTGCAACTGAAAGGTGAAGATGGGATGTTGTATGTCATCTGGGGATTCAGCAGCAGATTAACTATTTCTGTTAATTTTTGTTAAAATTTGAAGGTTTGAACTCCTGCTGCCACTTAGGGGCAGTATAAAAAATGTGTGAAAACAGCAAGCTAAAGCTCTTGTTGAGTGTGGTTGTGCTGTTTTTTGTTCTTTAACTAATGCAGGCATGAAACCATGAGAACCTGTCCAATAGAGCAAAGCTCTTATTCTCAAATTCTACTTTTAAGCATTTTCATTCTTGTTCAAGCCAACTATTTTACCAACAGAAGCTGACTCATGCATATGGCTGTCACAGTGGAGGAATTTTCCCTGCAGTGACGGTGGATAGCTCAACACCGCGATATGTGGTATTATTGCAAATGTTTTTAGGACCCTGTGGTTTTGTAATTTAAACAGGTTTTATAACTTATGTGGCAAACAATGGAAGCTGTGATAAACTCACTGCAGCTCCACTCTCAGCTTGTGCGTGTGTGACAACTGTGTGGAGCTCTGGTCTTCCTACAGGCATGAACTGCTGATTCTGTAAAAAAAAAAAAAAAAAAACCTCGATCATAAAGCAGTGGCGGTAACTCCAGTATTTCAACTACTGGGTGTGTGGGCTGGTTTGAGACTGCAGCGACATTCAGCTTATTTAAACAGGACAGCTTCCGTACAGGACCCTGCATGGCTCTTTTCTCCGTGATTTTTGGATTTTTGCCACTGTCCGAAAAATCACATTCAAACAAGCAATGCACTATGCAGTAGTTGTTTCGCTCTCGGAGCTCAATTGTCAGGATCATAAACACTTTGCTTAGAAGTAAATAACATGCTTTGTAACCTTTCACTGTTCACTGTCACGGCTGTATTTAGCAATTTGTCCAAACTCTGCTGGAGTCCGTCTGGAGAGTGCCCCAAACAGTGCTGGAGGTGGCAGCACCCAGTACTGTGGAAGCTTCCACAGCACTGGGTGCAAACATGCTGTTGGCAATAAAAAACACACTTAACTAAGTTCTTAACAATCTGGCCCCCCCAATATATAAAAGATCTGATATTACCTTACCATCCTAACAGAGCATTACGCTCCCAAAATGCTGGCTTATTTGTGGTGCCCAGAATCTCCAAAAGTACGGTGGGAGGCAGAGCCTCCTGCTACCAGGCCCCTTCTCTCTGGAACCAGTTACCACTCTGGGTCCGGGAGTCAGACTCAGTCTCTGTCTTTAAGAACAGGGTAAAATCATTCCTTTTTAATATAGCTTTCATTTAAGGACGGTATTTGTGTCTTTTAACCCCACTCTTGTTCTATTGTTATCTGATCCATACTGCTGGTTGATCTCCAATATTGTACTTGGCATCTTACTGCTATGTTCTTTATGTCTGTCCTTTCCATCCTCCCTATCCCCTCATCCCCAGCCAGTCGCAGCAGACGACTGCCCCTCCCTGATCCTGGTTCTGCTAGAGGTTTCTTCCTTCCAAATGGGAGTTTTTCCTCTCCACTGTTGCCTAGTGCTTGCTCATAGGGGATCGTCTGATTGCTGGGTCTTTCTGTGACTGTGTGATTTTTTTGTCTGCACTGTGGCGCCACGAGACAGCTTTTGTTGTGATGTGGCGCATTATAAATAAAGCTGAATTGAATTGAATTGAATTAACATTTAACAATTTATTTAATAATCAATAGGGGCACATAAGTGAACAACGAGATTTAGCCACACACACAAAAAAAGTGAACACTGCATGTACGGATCCCCGTAATATGTGATCAGAACTCAGAACTCAGAACTCAGAAAAGGATTTATTGCCAAGTACATTAACAGTAAACAACTGATAACATACGAGGGATTTGACTTGACACAGAAAACGACCTGCATTTCCAGTGACACGGCAGCGTCGAAACGCGCCTGTCATCAGATGGGTACAGGATGCATAGGGAAGAAAAGGATAACACAATAGGAAAGAGCAAAAAACCATTGATTGTCAGAATACCGGTCATATATGATCAATATTATGATTACAAGAAAAAAAACCCTCAATGCACAATTAGCAGACAAGAATGTACACAAAGACACAAAGGGAGCAGTGAGTGAATGATCTTCTCATCAGTTTATTGAGTCAGTGTGGGTGTAGTGTTGAGTGGAGGTGTTTATATCAGTTAAGAACAACAAAGTCTCTTCGGCAGGAGATGTTTTGTCTAGCGGCTGGCATTTGTCCTTGAGCCAGGCAGCTGGCTGTCCATAGAGTCAATGCAGCTCAAATGTTTTGGAAACAAAAAACTGCAGATAATCTGGAGGACTTGTGTGAGGGCAGGTCAGATTAGTCGAATAGTACTGATCCCAGAGAAAAAAGACTTTATATTCTCTTACAGATTCAGTACTTTAATCCTTCAGTGCTGGACATTGAATTCTTCATGGACGGCTCTCAGCGTGATCATGATGTAATCCATTTTCCTAGACAGTTCTCCATTAGCCGCTGTCAGAGTCCTCCCCATTTGTTCAATTTGATGGTTAAGCCTCGCCTGGCCAGCATTTTGATAGGCTACGTCCATCTTCATCAATTTATGGTACACCAGGACAATCCCAGATCCAATCAGAACGATCCCGATGACCATTGCTACGAAGATGTATAAATCTTCGACATCTTCGATAGAGAGATCAGACAGGCACAAGAGTTTCCAATTACTTGTGTCCCTCAAATAGCCCGCAGCCGCAGTTCCTGCGGGGCAAACTACCTCCCCCGGGGCACTTTTCCTCGTTGAAAAAATAGTGTCAATTACGTTCAAAGCCCAGCTTATTAAATCCATAATTTCGTTCGATAATCAGCAGTAGAGACATGCAGACAGACGATAGCAAGCTGGGATCCAGTCAGTTAGGGGAGGAAGGAGATAAAAAGTCAGAGCTGGAGAGAAGGAAAAAAGCGTCTGCTCTCTTTGGGAGGCGGAAGTGAAATGGTCTTGACTGCTGGTGAAGTTTACAGTTTTATTTTCTTATTTTAGCACAGTACACATGAAGTAAAATACATATGACGACTGCTGTAAGAGCTTGTGCCTCATTGCGGGTCCATAAACCGATTAACATTAGCATCTGTAGCTCGACTGTCTCTGCTAAGCCTGTAGCCTTACTGACAAATCACAGACAGGCACAGGAAGTGAAAACAAAACCACCGTTATCAAAATAAACGCCTGCTTTTTTCCTTCAGTGCACAGGCTGGCATAAGGTCTCTGTACTTTGTAAAATGAACTACTAATTGGAAAACATTTATGCAAAGATCAAAAATTACATATCTCAGAATTATTGATCAGGTAATTAACCTAAAATAATAAACCTTTCAGGGGGTTATACACTGCGGTTGTTGCGTTGCTCGTTATCCTCAGCGGTAGGCTTGTTCATAGCGCAGTACTACTTAATTGCGGTTGTCATGACAGCCCTACTCATGCATATCATTTACAATCAACCAGCTTTAGCAGGGTTGATTAGAAAGGGGTCTACTGACTCCATCGTGTATCGCTATCTTAAAGACGGACATCAGTTAAGAAGACGGAAATTGTGATTTATACATGATTGTGACTATATTTTTTTTTTGATTTTTTGATTTTGTATACTTTATTGATCCCCAGAGGGAAAATTGAGGGCATCCACCTAGATGGATGAAGCAGCCACGGTATGGCGCTATCCCTTTACCATTCACACACACATTCACACCTAGGGCCACTTTAGAGTCTCCAATTAACCTAACCTGCAAGTTTTTGGCCTGTGGGAGGAAACCGGAGAACTCCCGGAGTAAACCCACGCAGACACAGGGAGAACATGCAAACTCCACACAGATCACTGTTGGTCAGGGGCTGGGATCGAACCAGGGATCCCATGGCCAAGGGTGAGTTGCTGTGCTGCTACAGTGTTAACCACTGCATCACTACACCGCCCTAATATTACTGGTATTGTCTAGATGAAGATTTGTCATTTGAGTCTACAAAGATCTTCTAAATGCAGCCATATATTGTTATTTCAATGGAGTCTGTTGGCACTTCTTTGGTACTGTTGTATGGCAGTTATGTTACACAGAGATCAACACTTGCATATGAGACACTAAGCAGTGTTGTGCAGCAGTTGGAGCCATCTTCTAGTGGCAGGGTTAGGTTTGTTTAAGTCCAATTGCTCAGATGGGCTGAAGACGGGGCAGTCGTGCATGATACAGTGGGAAAAATAAGTACTGAACACGTCAGCATTTTTCTCATTAAACATATTTCTCATGGAGCCAATGACCTGAGATTTTTACCAGACATCAGTAATAACCCAAGTAATCCATACATACAAAGAAGTCAAGGCAACTGTGTTCACAAATTACAAGTTATATTTAATACAGTGGAATAACACAGGGAGTAAGTATTGAACGCACTTGGTGAAATTCATTTAATATTTAGTAGAAAAGCCTTTGTAAGTAATACGCCTCATGTATGGAGAAACAAGGTGCAAGCATTGCTCAGGAGTGATTTTAGCCCATTCTTCTACACAAACTGTCTTCAAATCTTGAAGGTTCCATGGATGTCTTCTATGAACTCTGATCTTCAATTTGTTCCATAGATTTTCAATTAGATTCAGGTCAGGTGACTGACTAGGCCATTTTCCTTCTTTGGAGCCCGTTGAGAATTTATTTGGCTGTGTGTTTGGGATCATTGTCTTACTGAAATGTCCAGCCTCGTTTCATCTTCAGCATCTTGGCAGATGGCAACAGGTTCTTATCAAGGATGTCTCTGCACATTTGTCCATTCATCTTTCCTTCTATTATATGAAGTCTGCCTGTACCATGTGCTGAAAACCCCCCCCCACATATGATGCTCCCACCTCCAAAGTTCACTGTTGGTATGGTGTTTTTGGGCCGATGTACAGTGCCATTTCTCCTCCAAACATGCTGTATGTTGTTGCATCCAAAAAGGTTAATTTTGGTCTCATCTGACCAGCCTATATTCTCCCAGTATTTTACTGGCTTGCCTAAAAGTTGTGCAGCAAACTTTCAGTGAGCTTCATGTAACCGGGTCATATTTATGGATCTTTGTTGATTTGATTTGCGTTTAAATATTTTGATTTGAACTTAACTCAACAGGAAGTGACTTCAGGGTGTGGGCGGGATATGCCAGGTAGAGGATTTTGAATATCTGGGTTTTTTTGGTTGGGAAAACGGTTCAGGAGACCGGATTTGAAAAGCAAGCAAGACGAGGAATAATCTTCATAAAGAAACGTTGTAAGTTCACCAATGCAGTTAAAATATATTGTTACTCTCAACGAACACGGTGAATTATGCCGAGGAGGATGTAATAAAGTCGGCCTAGTAACAGATAAGACGTAGATTGACCTACAGATTTGCTGCCTGACTAGCATGGTATACCGTGGCTGAACATAGTGCCTATCCAAGAGGATATAGTTTAAAATATCAGACTATGTACGATGTAAGCATGAGTGTAAATGTAAAAGTGTGTTGTTTGCTACTCTGGCCACAATGTTATGATGTGTTTTTTTTGTTTTACACGGTGACGAGTACTGAAACATTTTATACTGTCAATCAAACCAGGGAGACTCGGGTGTCCTGTGAAGATCAGTCAGTGATCACGCGCTGGTGTGGCGTCGTGTGTATGTTGTAAGTGAAAAGCTTTTCTTGTTAAGTTTTGAGCATATTTGGAGTATGAACTTAAGGTTTGTGGTGTACTAAAGCTATTATGTGCCTTTCTCATTTCCAGTATCACCACTACCGTTTGTACGGACTCATTTGGGGTCATTAGTTTACTGAGCATTTTATCAGATTGTATTTTTCTTTGTTAGTAATCCACCATTTTGTTTAAGATCCGCCTCCTGTGTGTTTGAGGCAGTACAAACTGTAACACAAACGTGAGAGTTATATACAAAGAGACAATTTGCACATTTCATTTTATTTTATTTACATTTTAAAATTATTGTAAATCTTTTCATTCTGAAGCGTGCTGCTCTTTATTTTCTATATATCAGATAAAACTCATAAAATACATTTGTTGTTCAGTGTGTATTATTTCCCGGCAACAAATTTTGGTACCAGGAGTGGGGTCAATTATCTGATAGTTTAGAGTGGGTTGGTGTACAGTAAACGGTAGTGGTGATACGAAGCAGACGAGAGCGGCTGGACGGTTGGAGCCTGACGGGGTGCAGACGGAGAGACCGGCCGGAGTGATCGTGGACCTTGGATCAGCGGAGAGGACTCGGGGCCAAGAGACTGCAATTCCCGGGGTTCCATCAGACTGGACAGTTCAACACACTATCCTCGACTACTTGTAAGAGAGACTTTTGAACATGGAAGAGGGCGCAGTGGGGGGCGTTGAAAACAGAGGCGTTGAGGACTCCTCTGCGAGCAGAAATGCTGAGGTATCACCTGAAAACAGAGACCTTTTAGAACAGGTTTCTGAACTGAAAAGTAAACAAACTGAAGCCTTGACAGCCATCGCAGCTTTGAGTGAGGAACCACAGAGATCCTATGTTTATGTACCTAGAGAACGGCAAATCCCCCCTTTCAGTGGTGATTATGATAAGGATGGTCGTTCTGTTGAGGATTTTATTGAGGAGGTTGAGCGTGTAGTGCATTCTAGATACCAATCAAACAGTGACCGGTATGACTTCATAATGTCACTTCTAAAGGGTGCAGCTCTAGAGGAGATGCGATTTCGTAGTGGGGGGAAATCACTACCCGTTGCTGACCTGTTCAAGTACCTCAGAGAAGCCTTTAGAGATAAAAGATGCACCGCTCAGCTCTTACATGACCTATACAGTCGAAAACAAAAAGATGGTGAAGATATCCTTGGCTACTCACATGCCTTGTGTCAGATTTTGAGAACGATCTCAAAGCACGACGCAAATGCCTTAGCTAATGAGCAGAAAGTTCTTAGGGATCAGTTCATTGAAGGCCTTAGTGATCCACTCCTTAAGCGAGAACTGAGGAAGTTTGCAAGACAGAAACCAGACTGCATTATGATATAGGTCTGAGAAGAAGCCTATTTGTGGTCAGTGGAGGATGCTAGCCATTCCAGATCTTCTAAAAGCCGAAGTAAAGGAGACAGTGGAGATAGAGAGACCCAGTGCAGTGCCATAACGGCTCAGGAACAGCAAGTGGGAACTGTGGGTGATCTTTTCAAAGTAGTAGCAGAGCAAGGGAAGCAGATCAGTGAGCTGGCTGCTGCGGTTAAGACCCTAACTATGCAGAGAACAAATTCAAGTGAACAGACCAATACCCGCCGTCGAGCTCAGTTGAAATTTACAGATGATGGAGAACCCATCTGTCTTAAATGTCAAGGGGAGGGGCATATAGCCAAGAATTGCACCCAGAAGCAAAAGGCACAGCAAAGCGGTCAGAATCAGGGAAACTAGAGGCCCCGGTTGCCGTGAGTCAAGCGATTAGGGGGAACACTTCAGACTCAGTTAAAGCACAGATTACTCAGGATCAGTTACTGGCCCGTGCAGTAGGAACATGTCCCACGGTAGAAATTAACATACGTGGTGTGGTAACCCGTTGCTTACTAGATACGGGCAGCCAGGTCAGCACCATAACTGAACAGTTTTTCCGTCAGCATTTGTGTGGGGAGGATGATGACATGGTGACTACAGCGGGGTGGTTAAGGTTGACTGCTGCTAATGGATTAGAAATCCCATATTTAGGATATCTTGAGTTAGAGATTGAGACCATGGGACTGAAAATACCTGATTGCGGTTTCCTCGTTGTGAAAGACCCACCGAATTCAGAAACTGCAGGGATTGTCAGCATGAATATCATTAGCCGCTGCCGTCAACTGGTGCATGCTGAGTTTGATACTGTCCTTGGGGGGAAACTCGATTCAGACTGGAGAAGTGCCTTTCAGCAGGTTCAGAAATGTACAGTCACTAGGCGGAGTGTGGCTAGGCTGGTAGGTAGGGATGGAGCCCACATCCCCTCAGCATCAGTAGTTACAGTCATGGCAAAAGGGTTTCCCAAGGTACAAGAGGGTAACGGCTTGAGATTACTAGAGCTGGGGAACATCACTTTGCCAAGTGGTCTGGTTGTCCTACCCACATTGGTTGAAGCTAGCAGTAATACTGTCCCAGTGCAAGTAGTGAATCTTTCATCGGAGGATGTGTGGCTAAACGCGAGGACCCGGCTTGGGGTATTTTCCCCTGTGGAGTGCTTAAGTGACAAACCCCCAGTTAAAGTAAAGTTTAACCGTATTTCAGCAAGTATCGAACATGTCTCAGTTGATCAGCCTAGTGCCCTTGATGCCAGCACCTCGTCTGTCTTGGACAAATTAGACATTGGAGGGAGTAAAGAGCAACAGGATCAATTGAAAACTGTGCTGGCCAAGTATGTTAATGTTTTTGCTGTCGATGATGATGACTTGGGGTACACAGACAGAGTCAAACATGACATAAACCTAGTGGATGATGTACCTGTGAGCCTACCCTATCGGCGAATTCCACCCAACCAATACACAGAGGTTAAAGAGCACATATCCAAGCTGTTGAAAAAGGGGATAATCAAGGAGAGTTGTAGCTCTTACGCATCTCCTGTGGTGGTAGTGAGAAAAACTGATGGTAGTATACGGCTATGTGTGGATTTCCGTAAGCTTAACCAGAAGACACGAAAAGATGCTTTTCCACTGCCGCGAATTGATGAGAGTTTCGATGCTTTGCAGGGAGGAAAGTTTTTCTCAACAATTGACTTAGCAAGTGGGTACCACCAGGTGGCAGTAAAAGAGCATGACCAACATAAAACAGCCTTCACAACCCCTTTTGGTCTCTGAGTACTTGCGCATGCCCATGGGTGTCTGTAATGGTCCAGCAACGTTTCAAAGATTGATGCAAACTGCGATGAATGATTTGATTTTCCAAATAATGCTGGTGTTTTTGGATGACATTTTGCTGTTTTCCAAGACATTCACGGAGCACCTAGAAAGAGTTGACATAGTCTTGAAACGACTACAAGATACCGGTCTTAAAGTCAAACTAGAGAAATGTCACTTTCTGCAGCAGAAGGTTAAGTTTTTAGGTCACCAGGTTTCAGCAGATGGAATTGAAACAGGCCCAGGTAAAATAGAGGCAGTGAAGCAATGGCCAGTGCCTACCACACTGAAAGAGTTGCGCTCGTTCCTAGGCTTTTGCGGTTATTATAGGTGATTTGTTGAGCACTTTTCCCAGATAGATAGCCCGCTTCACGACCTGGTGAATCTCTGTTTGAATTCAGGGCCTCCTTCCAAGGTGAATCAATGGATGTGCAGTCTATGGACGCCGCAATGCCAAAGCTCGTTTGATATTCTGAAACAGAAACTCACTAGCGCCCCAGTACTAGGGTATGCGGATTTTACTCGTCCCTTTATTGTTGAGACAGATGCCAGTAATCAAGGGTTGGGAGTAATATTGTATCAAAAACAAGGGGGAAAGAAAAGAGTAATTTCATATGCAAGCCGTAGGCTCAGAAATGCAGAGAGGAATGACAGAAATTATAGCAGTATGAAATTAGAACTTCTAGCTCTGAAATGGGCAATATCAGAAAAATTCAGAGGCTACCTACTAGGTTCTAAATTCACGGTCCTTACTGATAACAATCCGTTGTGTCATCTCAACACTGCTAGATTAGGAGCACTAGAACAGCGATGGGTGGCTCAGTTAGCAGTGTTTGATTTTGATGTTCAGTATCGGCCTGGCCGGTCTAACCGGGCTGCTGATGCATTATCTAGGCATCCGTTTGCAGGGGAGCAGGAACCAATGTCGGACGACATGGATTATGATGGGTGTGTGGCTATCTGCAATGTGATACAGAAAGGGACAACACTTGGCACTGAGCTAACCAGTGCTGGTCTTGAGAGTTGCAGGATTAGGCAAATGCGGGCGAACGAAAAGGGAGATGGTTCCGGTTCTGGAGCCCAGGGTAATACTCCTACCTTACCTGGCTACTCAAAAGAGGAATTAAGGGAATTTCAGGGGCAGGATCCAGTACTGGGAGTTTTTAGAAGGTTTTGGGACGGCAAAAGTAAACCTAACTTTCAGGAGAGGAAAGACCTTGAAAAACCAGTGCTCTCTTTATTGAAACATTGGCCACATATTAGGGAGAAGGAGGGACTGCTTTATCGGGTGATTGAGGATGTGAGGTATGGGGAACGTTTTCAACTACTAGTGCCAGGCTGTTTAAAGTCTCAGGTGTTAGAGAGTGTGCATGACTCGATGGGGCACCAAGGCATTGAGCGTACTCTGGAATTGCTACGACAAAGATGTTTTTGGGTAGGGATTCATGAGGATGTCAAACAGTGGATAAAGAAATGTGAACGCTGTGTGTTAACAAAAATGCCAAATCCCAAGATTCACCCCCCCATGAAATCATTTCTAGCTAGTAGGCCCTTGGAGGTAGTCGCAGTTGATTTTACTCTTCTAGAACCCTCTAGCGATGGTAGAGAAAATGTTCTAGTGATCACCGATGTGTTTACAAAGTTTACGCAGGCTTTCCCAACACGTGATCAAAAAGCTGACACAACAGCCAAGGTTCTGCTGCGAGAGTGGTTTCTCAAGTATGGTGTCCCTGAGCGTTTGCATTCGGACCAGGGCCGGAATTTTGAAAGCGAGGTGATCTCAGAACTCTGCAAGTTGTATGGTGTAAAAAAAGTCGTACAACCCCCCATCATCCTACTGGGAATGCCCAATGTGAACGTTTTAATAGGACGTTGCATGAACTCTTGCGCACCCTCCAGCCTGAGAAAAAACGCAGATGGCCAGAGTCTTTGCCAGAGTTAGTCTGTGCGTACAATGTTACCCCGCATTCAACAACAGGCTACTCCCCTTACTACCTTCTGTTTGGTGTGGACCCACACCTTCCTGTTGATGCCCTTTTAGGACAGGAGTCCACTGCAGAGCCCAGTCACGACTGGCTGGCGATCCACCAAAGGCATCTGAATGATGCTCATGCCAGGGCCAAAGAGTACTGTGAACAGAAAGCTGCTGAACGCATTTCAATGCATAACGAGAAGGTGTACTGTCCCCCTATTGAGCTAGGTCAGATTGTGTATGTCAGAAACCGGCCCCCAGGCAGAAACAAAATTCAAGATGCTTGGAAACCCATTCCCCACCGTGTGGTGCAGATTCAAGGAACTACATACACGGTAGAACCTGTAGAAGGAGGACCGACAAAAAGAGTTAACAGAGTTGACATCAGACCATGTGTGTCCCCACCCGTCTTCAGGTCACGACCGAGTAGCCAGTGTCTTAGAAAGTCCCCAGAGTCCCCGCCGGAGGACAGTCTAAATTCAGAGGACCCTACCAATGGTTTAGTTTTGGAAGAAGTGAGGGCTCTTAGTCCCATCCGTAACCCAGCTCACACTGATGGTCAGGTCAGGATCCCTAGCAGTGAGAATAGTGCGGAAGGTAGCATCAATGGTGAGTCAGAGCAGGATGATGAATTTCCTGAACCAGAATCTGAGGTAGACTCACAAGAAACACGGTCTGATACAGAAGATGAAGCCATGCCTGAACCTGTTCCCTTTCCCCGCAGGAGTCAAAGGTCAACAGCAGGCCAGCACTCAAACCCGTACCATGAGCCAAAGTCAGTTTTGGATCCCAGTTCTTCAGCTATAATCGCTCAGATTTTTGCAAACTTAGGCACGGTCTTGTTTAGAGAAGCTGTGAGGGAAATCAAAAACTCATTTGTAGTCACCGAGGCCGTTGACTTGTAAGCAGGGGAGAATGTAACCGGGTCATATTTATGGATCTTTGTTGATTTGATTTGCGTTTAAATATTTTGATTTGAACTTGACTCAACAGGAAGTGACTTCAGGGTGTGGGCGGGATATGCCAGGTAGAGGATTTTGAATACCTGGGTTTTTTTGGTTGGGAAAACGGTTCAGGAGACCGGATTTGAAAAGCAAGCAAGACGAGGAATAATCTTCATAAAGAAACGTTGTAAGTTCACCAATGCAGTTAAAATATATTGTTACTCTCAACGAACACGGTGAATTATGCCGAGGAGGATGTAATAAAGTCAGCCTAGTAACAGATAAGATATAGATTGACCTACAGATTTGCTGCCTGACTAGCATGGTATACCGTGGCTGAACATAGTGCCTATCCAAGAGGATATAGTTTAAAATATCAGGCTATGTACGATGTAAGCATGAGTGTAAATGTAAAAGTGTGTTGTTTGCTACTCTGGTCACAATGTTATGATGTGTTTTTTTTGTTTTACACGGTGACGAGTACTGAAACATTTTATACTGTCAATCAAACCAGGGAGACTCGGGTGTCCTGTGAAGATCAGTCAGTGATCACGCGCTGGTGTGGCGTCGTGTGTATGTTGTAAGTGAAAAGCTTTTCTTGTTAAGTTTTGAGCATATTTGGAGTGTGAACTTAAGGTTTGTGGTGTACTAAAGCTATTATGTACCTTTCTCATTTCCAGTATCACCACTACCATTTGTACGGACTCATTTGGGGTCATTAGTTTACTGAGCATTTTATCAGATTGTATTTTTCTTTGTTAGTAATCCACCATTTTGTTTAAGATCCGCCTCCTGTGTGTTTGAGGCAGTACAAACTGTAACACAAACGTGAGAGTTATATACAAAGAGACAATTTGTACATTTCATTTTATTTTATTTACATTTAAAAATTATTGTAAATCTTTTCATTCTGAAGCGTGCTGCTCTTTATTTTCTATATATCAGATAAAACCCATAAAATACATTTGTTGTTCAGTGTGTATTATTTCCCGGCAACATTCAACATGCTTTTCCTTCAGCAATGGAGTCTTATGAGGTGAGCGGGCATAGAGCCCACGTTGGGTGAGTGCATTACTTATCGTTTTCTTTGAAACAGCAGTACCTGCTAACTCCAGGTCTTTCTGGAACTCTCCACGGGCGGTCTTTGGCTCTTGGATAACTATTCTGATAATTCTTTGCCCTTGCAAACCAGACAACCTTGTTTTCTATAGAAGGTCTTGCCATTGAGAATGTGACACAGTTTTGCTACATATCTTGGTCAGATTGTTTCCAATATGGAGGACGAATGCTTTAACAAACATTGTATGGCCAATGCAGTAACTAAGTACAATGAGCTATGTAATGTGCTGACTGATTGCAAGGTATCCATGTACACAAGACACAAGATCGTAGAAGCATGCGTTCGGTCTAGACTTGTCTATGGCACTCAAGCGTGGTTCCCTAAAGAGAGGCAAATTGCCATATTTGAAGTATGCTGGACACAATGCCTGAGAAGTATGGTTAAAGGAGACTGGCGCCAGTAGGCTTGTGATGATGAGGAAGATGCATTTCACTTTATTTATTCCAATGAAGATATTTTTAAAGTGACAAAGACTGTGGCCGTACACTGCAGTGCAGTATCTCAAGTGGATTGTTCATGTGTGTGGGGTGAAAACAACAGTTTTACAAAAAAGGCTTTATTTGCATTGCTATTGAAGAAATATTATAGAGATCCCTGGCTGAAGTTCAGCAACCTGTTGAGCGTAATATCTGAACAGGCAAAAAAGGTTACCCAGTTCAAATCTGAGTTCTGCAGGATTATAAACATTTGTTTTGGCCTGCCCCCATAGTGACTAATGTTATCAATTGGGAAACTGTTTTGACTCCTCTGTTAGAGATTTTGCGAGAAGCTCCTGGTCATGGTCAGTTTATGGTAAAATGATGTTCTTTTCACTTCCGAATCATGGCTCCAACAGTGCTCACCGGAACATTCAGTAGTTTAGAAATGCGCCTGTAACCAATGCCATTGTAATGTTTTGCAACAATAAGGTTGCAAAGGTCTAGAGAGAGCTCTTTGCTTCTACCCATCATGAGTTCTTTGTGGTGTGACAATCTGATCTTCACAGACCTTTTTAAAGGCTATCAGTCAGGACTTAACCAGCTGAAATTAATTTGCACTGATGGGGGATGGGATGGCTTCCTAAATTCTGATTATTTCAACTGGTTTCTTGGCTTTCTAAACCTTTTTGCACCTCTTTTTCTTCATGTGTTCAATACTTCTTCCCTGTGTCATTCCACTTTATTAAATATAACTTGCTTTGTGAACACAGTTGCCTTGATTTCTTTGTATGTATGGATTACTTGGGTTACTGATATTTGGTGAAAATCTCAGGTCAATGGCTCCTTCAGAAATATGTTTAATGAGAAAAATGTTGATGTGTTCAGTACTTATTTTCCCCACGCCCATGTTGTATGTCGGGTTGTCTGTTGCGCTGCACCACATGTTCAAGCTGGAGATCGGCGCAGCCCCCAGCGAATCATCTGAAGAGTCATATTAAATTAAACTGGTCTGGGGTGTGCTGCCAGGCTCTTCTCCATCTTTACAGGACATTGAAATTGAGGCCCAGTAGATTGGTTTCAAGGTGTGGGTTGGGGCCATGTTCTCACCTTATGTTATAGTTTTTATTCCTTGTCACCAGGACATGGTCTCCAGCCCACCTCCTCGTCTTGAGTTTACATTCTGGGATTTTCTGTATTTATTCAAGTCGGGGTTATGTTATGTTTTATTATCCTCGCCATAGTTTTCCATTGTCCGTTTATTATTATCTTGTGGGGGACCCAGACGTTATATTCTCCACCCAGACTTGATGGCACGGGAGGAGAGAAACCGACGGGGGGTAGAGATGGGACAACGGAGGTGGAGACGCTAAAGGACTGTTTTGTTGATGCGCCGTGCAGACTGTGGTTTCCTCACTGTACTGTTATGTTAATGCGCCAACAGGCTTTGTTATTATGTGTATTGTGGTGTGAGCCCCCAGGCCGCCAGGCAAGGCATGTAAGATATAGAAGGGAGATGCCCTGCATCCTGGGGAATTATTCTTATTGACTTGATGTTAGAGAGAATAAAGTCTGCGCTGATTCAGCTCACCGTCTCGCCTGCTCATTTCTCTCTACGCTGGTGACCTTCGACATAAAATGGAACTCGAGGCAACCACCCCAGAGACGACCCAGACTGGAAGCATCAGCACCACGTGCGCTGTTTCGGTCAAGCTCCAGACTTTTGGCTACACGACCCGACGGCTTGGTTCCTCCACACAGAGGCCCAGTTCGAACTCCATGGAATGATGGCGGACGACTCCCAGTATTACTACATGATTGCAGCGCTGGACGCACACACAACATAGCAGGTGGTGAGCCTGCTCCAACAGCCCCCAGTCCATGGCAAATATGACACTCTCAAGACCGTGCTGACCCAGCGCTACAAGCTCTCAGACTGCGAGAAAGCGGAAAGGCTCCTGATGCACTCCAAGTTGGGAGACGGGTCGGCAGTCGAGTTAATGGAGAAAATGTTGGTGTTAATAGGCACAGATGGCGAGCCGCTCCTGTTTGCCCACCTTTTTCTCCGGAACCTCCCGACTGGAGGGGCATGCTCTGCTTCTACCACAGCCACTTCGGAGATGACGCACGGTGATGCATGCGACCGTGCCAGTTCAAGCACTCGGGAAACGCCAGGACCGGCAGCTGCTAGCAGCTGCGACCACCGGTGACACAACCAAGCTGCCCCATGGACTCCGGCTCCCAAAAGAGCCTTATCCTGCCGTCCAGCACAGACCGGCTGGCAGGAAGTAGTGCCCCGAGCTGGCAACTACCAATGGCTCAGACATTAAGACTTTTGGTGAGAGGACACTGATCATATGTTTGCACGACCATAACTACCAATGGTCCTTCATCATAGCAGCATGTAACTCCCCCATTTTGGGTGCAGATTTCCTGTGTGCACACGGGCTATTAGTCGATGTTGCTAACAGACGCCTGATTAATGCTCTGTCTTTTGATTCTCTGCCCAGTACAGCTCGTGGAGCCAGGACCACAACACTGGCCAACATATACAACTCCAGGTGGTAAGTTCCATTAATTACTCATCCAGTTCCCAGCACTCATGGTTCCGACATTTTCAGCGGTCATCACTAAGCACGGGGTTGAGCACTTCATTACCACCATGGGGCCACCCGTTTTCGCACGACTTTGGCGCCTGGATGCAGCTAAACTGGCCAGTGCGCACGAAGAGTTCGCCAGCTTGGAGAGGTTGAGCATCATCAGGCGCTCAAACAGCCCATGGGCGTCCCCGCTACACATGGTGCCTAAAGCCGAGGGATCGTGGTGACCGTGCGGTGATTTCCGCAGATTAAACAATGCCACAGCACACGATCGCTACCCAATCCCCCATATTCAGGATTTTTCCGTCCACCTCACCGGGGCACACATTTTTTCCAAGGTGGACCTGGTCCGCGGGTACCACCAGGTCCCGGTGCGCGCAGAAGACATACCCAAAATGGCAGTAATAACCCTGTTCTGTCTTTTTGAGTTTCTACGCATGCCATTCGGGTTAAAAGGCACAGCACAGACCTTCCATGCATCACAGCATGATGGATGCTGTGCTGCACAATCTGCCTTTTGTGTTTGTCTACCTGGACGACATACTGGTGGCCAGCATGTCCGAGGACGAACACGTAGCCCACCTCAGGATGGTTTTCCAGAGGTTGGAAGAGCACGGGTTAATAATCAACCCAGCGAAGTTGCCAATTCGAGGTTACAATAATTGACTTTTTGGGCCACCACATCTCACCGGAGGGCGTGATCCCCTTACTGGACAAAATGCGTGCAGTGGCAGATTTTCCCTGACCTCAGACGGTTAAGGCGCTGCAGGAGTTCTTAGGAATGGTTAACTTTTACAACCGTTTCGTCCCCCGCGCAGCCCAGCTCATGCAGCTGTTGTACGCCGCACTTAAGAAATGGAAACCAGCAGACAGCATCGACTGGACCCCGGAGCAGGAGCAGGCCTTTTCCGATGCCAAAAGAGCACTAGCCAAGGCCGCACTACTGGTGGACCTGGACCCGACAGCTCGGATGGCGCTCACTATCAATGCATTGGACGTGGCCATAGGGGCCGTCGTGGAGCAGTGCGTCACAGGTTCTTGGCAGCCGCTCGCCTTTTTCAGCAGATCTTTGCGCGACAATGAGCGTAAATGCAACGCGTTCGACAGAGAATTGCTGGCTCTCCACTTGGCCATATGCCATTTCCAGTTCTGGCTGGAAGGGCGCAGCTTCACTGCGTTTGTGGACCACAAGCCGCTAACGTACACTATGGCCAAGGTTTCGAAACCGTGGTCGGCCTGGCAGCACAGACAGCTGGCCGCTATCTCGGAGTTTACAACTGATATTCAGCATATGGCCGGTAAACTCAATGTGGTGGCAGACTGCCTCTCGCGCATTAGTGGTCCCAGTTTACATAGGGATAGATTACACAGCCATGAGCCCCGAGCAGGTCAACGATGCTGACGTTTGCGCGCTCCAGTCTGGACCAACAGGGTTAAGGCTGGAGAGCATAGTACTGCAAGACAGGGCCCCCCCCCCCACTCTGTGACGTTTCCACAGGCTGCCCGCGCCTGGTTGTTCCGCACGCTTGGTGCCGCCGAGTTTTCGAGTTGGTTCACTCCCTTGCGCACCCAGGAGTTCGCGCGTCAGTCAAAATGGTGGGAGTAAAGTTTGTCTGGCCGCGCCTGTGTAAACAGGTGAAAGAGTGGGCTGCAGCCTGGGCAGTGTGCCACCAGGCCAAGGTGCACAGGCACACAAAGGCCCCCCTCGAGCCGTTCCACGTCCCAGCTAAGAGGTTCAACCACGTTCACGTGGATCTCGTGGGGCCCCTCCTGCCATCACAGGGGTTTGCGCACCTCCTGACAGTGGTAGACCACACCACGCGGTGACCTAAAGCAGTGCCGCTAGCTTCCACCACATCTACAGAAGTCGCACACACTTTTTTAGTGACATGGGTGGCACGCTTCGGCGCCCCCTCAGACATCACATCCGACTGGGGCCCGCGGTTCATTTCCAACCTCTGGTCCGTGATGGTCCGGAGCCTGGGCGTCAACATTCACGGCACGACCGTGTACAACCCCCAGGCCAATGGGTTATGCGAGCGTTTCCATAGGTCACTTAAAGCAGCGCTCAGGGCTTCGCTTACGGACGCAAATTGGGTGGACGGCTGCTGTGAGTTCTGTTAGGGTTGCGTTCCGCACCGAAGGAGGATTTGGCAGCCTCCCCAGCAGAACTGTTTTTTTTTTCCCAGTCACTGTGGCTCCCCGGCGATTTTTTGCCTGACAACCCCGCGCCTAACACTGAGCCATCCCTGCCTTCACTACTTAGTGCAGAGGCAGGGACAGTACCGGGCCTGGCCCACCACTGTTTTACCCGCGCTTTCGTCCCAAAGACCTTGAGGGATGCGTTGTTCATGTTTGTCAGGCACAATGCCCACCAGACCCCGTTGCGCTCACCCTACGACGGGCCGTTCAGAGTGTTGGAACCTGGGGCTAAACATTTCGTGCTAGACTTGGGGGGACGCAGAGAAACAGTCTGCATAGACAGGCTTAAGCCCACATTTGTATTAGCAGATGCCCCCCATTGAGAGCTCCGCAGGTAAATGACTCGTCAGCTCAGCCAGAAATGCATGATGAGGATGTGCCCCCCCCTCATTGTCCCCCCACAGACGGACGTGCTTCCAGGAGCGCCCCACTGGCACAGCAGTGCCTCGAAGCAGGCAACCTCCCGTTACAGCCTCTACGGACATCGGCTGAAGCCCACAAGACATGGGGCTTAGGGTCCATTCTGGGTGTTTGGGGAGGGGCGGTGTGGGGGACCCAGACGTTATATTCTCCACCCAGACTTGAGAGTAGCCGACGGGGGGGTCGAGAGGGGACAGCGGAGGTGGAGACGCTAAAGGACTGTTGTGTTGATGCGCCATGCAGGCTGTGGCTTCCCCACTGTACTGTTATGTTAATGCACCAACAGGCTTTGTTATTATGTGTATTGTGGTGTGAGCCCCCAGGATTCTAGGCAAGGCATGTAAGATATAAAAGGGAGACGCCCTGCAACCTGGGGAATTATTCTTGTTGATTTGATGTTAGAGAGAATAAAGTCTGCGTTGATCCAGCTCGCCATCTCGCCTGCTCATTTCTCTCTACAATCTCAGTCTTGTGTGTGCTTTTTGTTTTGGTCTTGGGTTTGAGTTGATGTGTGTGTTTATTTCCAGATTTTTTTCATAGCTTCATCCTCGGTTTGTGTCTTATGTTCTTGATTGTTCATGGCTGTTTGTGTTTTAGTTGATTCTGTTCTGCTCTAAATAAGGGACGTTGACCCTCACCTGGGTGCAGTGTCTTCATCATATCAGCATATATAACACGCTTCGGTCTGTTCAAGCCTGTTGTTGCCTTAGCCTTACTTGTCCTGCCCGTAGCCTTGTGTCTGAGCTTTGCCTGTTTTGTTTTATTTCCAGCCCACGAGCTGAGTTCATTTTGTGTTAATAAATCGGACAATTTCATTTTATTTCAGTCTGAGCCGTCTGCGTGAACTGCCATTGTAACACGGTCCGCTTGATAAACTTAGGTTTATTGTTGATTCCGAAAGGTCAGAACAAAATCCAAAAAATTTTTGACCTCCTCCTCTGTAATCAACACCCCAGCGTCACATTCCATGAAGTTATGATTTATATGTTACACTTTCCCACAGGATAAGTGATCATTGTTTGACAGAAGAGTGACAGAAGGGGCTTTTTTATTCATTTGCATTCATTTAGTGGGAAGAACAGAATAGAATAGAATTTCTTTATTGTCATTATACAGTGAAGCATAACAAAATTTTGATGCATCTCTCCACGAAATTTAAGAAAGAAGGATAAAACAGACAAAAATAAATAGCATTAAAAGGGATATAAAAAAAACAATACTGACTCATGGATCGTCACCTTATTGTGATTGGGGGGTTGTGTGCCCTAGTGATCCCAGGAGCTATGTTTTCCGAGGCAGTTTGCCTCTGGCAGGGTCACCAAAGATAAACTGGTCCTGGGTGAAGGGCCAGACTAAGAACGATCCAACAGACTCTCATGATGAATGCTAGAACAAGGATTCAGTGTGTCTCACCCGGTATGGGGTTACCGGGGCCCCATCCTGGAGCCCTGGACCCGGCCGGGCTCAGCTCTAAAGAGTTACATGGGTCCGCCCTCCAGTGGGCTCACCACCTGCAGGAGGGACCATGGGGGTCCGGTTCTATGTGGATAAGGTGGTGGTCGAAGGCAAAGACCTTGGCAGTCTGATCCCAAGCTTCCTAAACTGGCT
The DNA here is from genome assembly GCA_020510985.1 of Pholidichthys leucotaenia. Taxonomy (NCBI): domain Eukaryota; kingdom Metazoa; phylum Chordata; class Actinopteri; order Cichliformes; family Pholidichthyidae; genus Pholidichthys; species Pholidichthys leucotaenia. The sequence goes on along the minus strand of CM035840.1, from coordinate 137,463,541 downwards.
TTTGGGACGTGGAATGTCACCTCTCTGGTGGGGAAGGAGCCTGTGCTGGTGCGTGAGGTTGAGAGATACCAGCTAGATGTAGCCGGTCTCACCTCAACACACAGCTCTGGTTCTGGAACCTGTCTCCTGGAGAGCGGCTGGAGCTTGGCCTACTCTGGAGTTGCCCCGGGCAAGAGGCGATGAGCAGGGGTGGGTATTCTTGTGTTCCCCCACCTTGCTGCCTCTATATTGGAGTTTTCCCTGGTGGATGAAAGGGTTGTTTCCCTGTGTCTTTGGGTTGGGAAACAGGTCCTGACCATCATTTGTGCCTATGCACCAAGTAGTGGTTCAGAGTACCCACCCTTTTTGAAGTCTCTGACTGGGGTGCTGGAGAGTGCTCCTCTTGGAGACTTGTCCTACTGGGGGACTTCAATGTGCACGTGGGCAACGACAGTGAAACCTGGACGGGGGTGGTGGTTGGGAGGAACGACCTGCCCAATCTTAACCTGAGTGGTGTTCAGTTATTGGACTTCTGTGCTAACCACAGTTTGTCCATAACGAACATCATGTTCAAGCATAAGGGTGTCCATATGTGCACCTGGCACCAGGACACCCTAGGTCGCAGGTCGATGATCAATTTTGTTATCGTGTCATCAGATCTGCGACCGTATGTCTTGGACACTCAGGTAAAGAGAGGTGCAGAGCTGTCAACTGATCATCACCTGGTGGTGAGTTGAATCAGATGGCAGGGGAGGATGCCATTCAGACCTGGTAGACCCAAATGTATAGTGAGGGTGTGCTGGGAATGTCTGGCTGAGGCCTTTGTCCGGGAGGTCTTCAACACCCACCTCCAGAAAAACTTCGACCACATTCCGAGGGAGTCTGGAGACATGGAGTCTGAATGGACTATGCTCTCCACCTCCATTGTTGAAGCAGCTGCCCAGAGCTGTGGTTGCAAGTTCGTCGGTGCATCTCTTAGTGGCAACTCTCAAACCAAGTGGTGGACACCAGTAGTGAGGGGGGGCATTAAGCTGAAGAAGGAGTCGTATCAAGCTTGGTTGGCTTGTGGGACTCCTGAAGCAGCTGAGGTGTACGGGCAGGCCAAGCGGAGTGCAGCTCTGATGAGTGCCGAAGCATAAACTCGGGTGTGGGAGGAGTTTGGTGAGGCCATGGAGCAAGACTTTTTGATCAGCCTCAAAGAGATTCTGGCAAACTGTCTGGCGGCTAAGGAGGGGGAAGCAGCTCCCTGTCCACACTGTGTATGGTGCAGATGGGGCGCTGCTGACTTCAACTGGGGATATCGTCGGACGGTGGAAGGAATACTTCTAGGATCTCCTCAATCCCACTGGTATGCCTTCCACAGAGGAAGCAGGGCTTGTGGACGAGGGGGACAACTCACCCATCACAAGGGTTGAGGTTGCCAAGGTGGTTACAAAGCTCCTTGATGGCCGGGCCCCGGGGGTGGACGAGATTTGCCCTGAGTACCTCAAGGCCCTGAATGTTGTAGGGCTGTCATGGTTGACACACCTCTGTAACATTGCGTGGAGGTCGGGGGCAGTGCGTTTGACATTGCAAACCGGGGTGAAGGTTCCTCTATTCATGAAAGGGGACTTGGAGTGTGCTCCAACTTTAGAGGGATCACACTCCTCAGCCTCCTTGGGAATGTCTATGCCAAGGTACTGGTGAGGAGAGTCCGGCTGCTGGTCAAACCTCGGATTCAGGAGGAGCAATGTGATTTTCGTCCTGACCGCTGCACATCGGACCAGCTCTTTACCCTCTCGAGAATCCTCAAGGGTTCGTGGGAGTTTGCCCAACCAGTTTACATGTGTTTTGTGGACTTGGAGAAGGCATTTCACCACGTTACTCGTGTTTTTTTGTTGGGGGGGGAGGTACTTCGGGAGAATGGGGTATTGTGCTTGTTGTTATGAGCTATCTGGTCTCTGTACGACCGTTGTGAGAGTTTGGTTCGTATTGCCAACACTCAGTTGGACTCATTCCCAGTGAGAGTTGGACTCTGCCAGGAGTGCCCTTTGTCACCGATCCTGTTCACAATTTTTATGGACAGGATTTCTAGGTGCAGCCAGGGAACAGAAGGTGTCATACTTGGTGACCACAGGATCTCATCTCTGTTGTTTGCAGATGATGTTGTCCTGTTGGCTTCATCCAGCAATGACCTACAATTCTTACTGGGATGGTTTGCCGCTGAGTGTGAAGTGGCTAGGATGAGAATCAGCACCTCCAAGTCCGAGTCTATGGTCCTCAGCCGGAAAAATGTGGATTGTCCTCTCCAGGTTAGGGGCAAGCTCCTGCCCCAAGTGGAGGAGTTTAAGTATCTTGGGGTCTTATTCACGAGTGAGGGGAGAATGGAGAGATTGACAGACAGATCGGGGCAGCATCTGCAGTGATGCGGACATTGTACCGGTCCATTGCGATGAAGAGGGAGCTAAGCTCTAAGGCAAAGCTGTCGATTTACCAGTCAATTTACGTTCCTACCCTCACCTATGGTCATGAGCTTTGTGTAATGACCGAAAGAATGAGATCATGGATACAAGCAGCTGAAATGAGCTTTATCCATAAGATTGCTGGACTTACCCTCAGAGATAGGGTGAGGAGCTCAGTCATCCGGCAGAGGCTCAGAGTAGACCTGCTGCTCCTCCACATTGAAAGGAGCCAGCTGAGGTCGTTTGGGCATCTGATCAGGATGCCTCCCACTTGAGGTGTTTTGCGCACGTCCCACTTGGAGGAGACGCCGGGACAGACCCAGGACTCGCTGGAGAAACTGTCTCCCAGTTGGTCTGGGAATACCTTGGTAGCCTCTCTGAAGAGCTGGAGCAGGTGGCTGGGGAGAGGTAAGTCTGGGCTTCTCTGCTTGAACTGCTGCCTCCGTGACCCAGACCTCTGGAAAAGCGGTAGAAGATGGATGGATGGATGGATGGATGGATGAATGGACTTTACACGTAGGGAGAGCGCAAAGCCGCAGCATACTGATGTGCCGGCATGTTAGAACCGAGGTGGAGCAAAGAGATTATGCATGTGCGCTGGTTTTCACGGTGAGCTGAGATGTATGAAGAAAAGGAGCAGAGAATCGGGCGTGCGCACAGGTTTATAAATCTGAAAATTTCTGTGCGTACATACTTTTCAGATTTTGTGAGTACGCCATCTTTCAGAATCAAAGCTGCACAGTCCTTTATACACAAGGCCCCAGGAGAGCCTTGGTAACTAATCTGTATATGTGATGTTCCCTCCACAAGGCTGTGAGTGCTCAAGTTGTCAACCGCCAAGTGGTGAGCCCTGGCAACTGACCCAGTCAGGCAAATGACAACACGTTGAGACTACTACAAGAGAGATCAACACAATACAAGTGATATGACATTTTGGCTAGCATTTTTAATCTTCCAGCTGACATATCAGTGTTGCATTGTTTAGTTAGAACTAGAAGCTGCTGAGGAGGTGCAGAACTATGCCTAACAGGAATGTATTTTCTGCACCTGGTGACCCTGTGACCTTGACCTTTTTGAACTCAAAATAAATGTAGGTCTACAACTTGACATGTCCTATTCCCAAGTTTGGGAAATAAAGTCAGTCTTGTATTTTATATCAGGCTTTTCAAAAAACACTTTTTAGTGTGTATTTTAACACAAAACAATTCTCACTTATAAGTATTTTCTTTTAAATCTTATTGTGAGATGGATCTTTCCACTTGGGTCTCTTACACAAAAATATGGTGTACATCTTCAGGAAGTACTTTATAATACTTGAAGTCTATCAGATGGAGGCTATCTGTGTATTTGCCAAACTTCCTTTCCTTTGAGGCCGAGGGTGGTGTGATATAGACATGTCGCCCCAAAGATGACCTGATCACAGAGATGAAGAAGTCGCAGACAATCGAAGATAAGAGAATAAAAGAGATGACAAGATGAAAAAGTAATTGTTGCGTCACCAGCTGAATTGCTCATTAGATCAGACCACAGTTTGAGAAACGCCCTGCCCTTTGAGAAGACTAGTGTGCATCTTTCTCAACTGGCTTTTCTCAACATTTGTCTCCACTCACCTTTTGCATCTTTGCACAATTGGTAGGGGGAAAATTCTTTGATCTTCTCCAGGGCCGATTAAATGACATGCTTGTACTACTGGAGTATCTCGATATGTAAATGTTCGTTGTAATACATACATTGATGCATTCAGACTGTTCAAAGGTGAACAATGAAGAAGTTAAAATGTTTTTGTTATAAACATAAGGACACCTCCATGATAAAAGTCTTAAAATATTTAATTCAGTAACACCACCAAATATGAAGAGAAGGTAGTGTTAACATTTGGCTAGTTTTGCAACAGGACTGCCTTGATTTGGCAGCTTAGTAGTGGATGGAATAGAATTTTGTTTCATTCTTTTTGTTCCTAGTTGGCAGTAAACAACTTATTTTCTCCTTCAAATACAGTTCCAGGTAACACAGTTAAAATCATCTACCCAATTCAGCAATTCACCTCCATGGGTAAAGGTTGGCTAAAAATGGTCACCTTTGACCACATACACATTTTGTCCGTATATGTACATACCCGGCCAGCCACAATTGTGAAAGAATCTCTTTTAATATATAGATATATTGGAGGTGACAGTGATCAAAATTTGAAAGCGCAATTAATCTTTTGACATTTCACATTAATCGTAATTATTGACAATAGGGCTGGGCGATACACCAGATATATTTGTTATATCGATACATTCTACTATGTGTGATACAAAACAATGTCTTTACTGCGGATCTTGAGCATTGTTGCGGCAGTGTAAGCTGTCAGCTTCTCTCTCCTCTCTTACACAGCTGCACTCAGGTGCTGCCAATTCACATCAACAGTCTCACTGTCCACAACCAAACATTTAAGTCCCTTTCAGAGTACCCCAGCAACCCAGAAAAATCCTGTACGGTCTGGATTTCCTCTGTTGTCTGAATAGGTTACCCGCACTACTTGACATGGGCTAAATGACTCTGCAAATAATGTGGGTCATTGCCCACCTCACCTCAGCTATATAAAAAATTGAAAAAAGTTTGTACGATTTCAGGTATCTTCACAAATCTCTGGGTGATTGCATACATAACGGCAAGTAATGCCAGGTAGAGATACATAAACCAAAGTATTTACATGTAAGCCCAACTGAGACTTGCATGTGAATACAATGTATCTAATAGAGCAGATACAATCTCCTAATAGACAAAGGAGGGGTGGTTGGTGTTGTTTTTTAGACTTTAGAAAAGTCTTTGTGGGCCGCTAATTATCTCTGACTTACCTTTTATAAGTCCCTGTATTAAATGCCATGACTGTTTTAAAAGTATTAATATCAGCTCCTCTCTGACGGTTTGGTGGAAATTTTTAAAAATAACGGGGTCTTCACTTGTCCCCTGTAAACTCACCCCCATTTGGAATAATCCTGATATCTTGCAACAAAAGAGGACATTAAAATGTCCACTATGGCAAGAGAAGGGAATAAATAACTTAGAACATCTTATTCAAGGTGGAAATTTTATCCAATTTCAGGAACTAGTGTCACAGTACGACATCAGTGATAAAAAGTATCTTGAATACCAACAGCTTAAATCCATAATAAAAGCAAGATTTAATCTTAATCAGACAGATTTAGAGGTACCAGTTAAGGTGGCAGAGTTTCTAAATCTTTGTTCCCTTAAATTGATATCGAAAATACATGGACTATTATCAAAGCTGGATGAGTCCGTATCTCTTCCAATATCAAAATGGGAGACAGACTTATCATTTAATAAGGAGGAAAGTTTCTGGACGCAAATATGTTTAAACACTTTTAAGATGACTAAAAACTCTAACTTACAACTTATACCTAGCTTATACCTAGCTGCAATGCTCCGTACTGTGGGTGTTTATATATTTACATATTTATTCCATCTAGCTACAATGCTCTGCACTGTGTGTTCATATATTCATATATTTATTCCATCCAGCTACAATGCTCTGCACTGTGTGTCTGTGTGTGTGTGTATATATATATATTTTATAGTAATACGTACATATGTATATTAGCTGCTCTTGCTTGCTTTTTTTTTTTTTTTTTTTTTTTTTTTTTTTTTTTTCTTGCCTTCTGATTGTTGCTCTGAGTGTTGCTATCCCTGTGCTGTTGCAATCCTGGAATTTCCCCGTTGTGGGACTAATAAAGGCTTATCTTATCTTATCTTATCTTATACAGTATAAAGTTCTACACAGAATTCATTATACAGGACAAAGGATGTTCAAAATGGGCCTGAGTCACACAAATATCTGCTCTCACTGCACCAGCAATGTCCCGGATAGCTATATGCATGCTATGTGGTCCTGTGTACCGTTTCAAAAGTTCTGGCAGAAGACGTATGAGGACTTGTCGGCATGGCTTGGGTATAGTGTCCCACCCTCACCCACACTTTGCATATTAGGTGATTTAAGTGAAATAAACATAGATGCAAGGATGTCACACATGGTTCTCACTGCCTTATGCATCGCAAAGAAAACTATCCTCATGAATTAGAAATCAAGAAATAACTTATGCATGACTTATTATAATAACTTACTATTGGATTATATTAGCCTGGAGAGAATGTCAGCCTCCTCAAATAATCAATTGGCGGAATTCAATTCTCTCTGGTCCCCGCTTATTAATTCTATAATCTGAGGGGTGGCAGGCGGTGGCTCGCTCTCCTTGGCACCTCTGGCGGCTGGCTACGCCCCGACTGTGGGTGTCCAGGGGGCCTGCTCTGGGATGGCCGTTTGTCTGGCCCTGGGGGGGGTTGGTTGGGGAGGGGGGGCTGTGGGGTGGGCCGGGGGGGTTGAGCTGTGGCCCCCGGCTGGCTGGTCTCACCTCTCGGGGGGGGAGGGATCTGGGTCTGGCCCTGGGCCCCTGGTGCTGGGGGGGGGGGTGTGTGCTCCCCTCCCTTGGGCCGGGGCCAGGTGTGCGCTGGTGGTGCAGGTTGGCTCCGGTGCATCCTTGCGCGACGGGGTCGTGTTTTCCCTGGGGCTCTGGCGGCACCCTGGGGTAGGTGCCTGCATCCTGGGTCGCCCTCCCCGTCCACTGGGGTCGCCCTACCCATCCACTGGGGTCTGCGGGTGTGGGTGTGCATGTGTGTGTGTGTGTGTGTGTGTGTGTACTGTATGTGTGTGAGAGTGGGTGCGAGTGAGGGCTTGTGTATGAGCGGATGCGGAAGTGGGTGTGTGTGTTGTGAGTGGGCAGGTGGAGCTGTGTATGGGAGGGTGTAGGTGGGCATCTGTGATGGTGGGTGGGGGTGCGTGTGTGTATGGGTGCGGTTACCTGTGGGTGGATGTCAGGGGGGTGGAGGATGTGTCTATGGGTAGGAGAACTTTGTTGGGTGGCAGGGGTTGGGCAGTCCATCTAGTGGCATGGGGGCTGGCATTTCGGGGCCTGCTTGTTCCGGCTGCCCTGCTGTTGTGTTATGGGGTGAGGTGCTTTGTCGCATCACCCCTGGTGTCACTGGCGGCGGGTGTGTGTTGGTGCTTGGGGGTGGTTGGGGGGCCAGTGGCGCGGGTTGATGGCCGTGTTTCCATCGGGTTGCCCCGGCGTGGCTGTGGTTGCAGGGTGGCCTGCAGCTGTCGGTGTACATCTGGGGTGGGTGGTCATGGGCCTGCGTGGGCGCTCGGGGGTGTCGCTTGGCATGTTGGGGGCCATGTGGGTCGGGCCCACTGTTCACTATTGTGACTATTGTTGTCCATGTTTGCGTGTGTAAGATGAGTGGAAATTGGTATGGCTGCCCCATCATGTTAGTGGTGCTGGGAGTGCCGGGGCGTGATGCTGGTGGGTCCTGGGCTGCTTCCACTGGTGGCTCTCGCCCTGGGTTGGGATTTGGGGGCAGTAGGTGGCCTCATGAACCAGTTTGCAAGCTGGCTTCTTGGGGGGGACGGCTGTAGAAGAGCTTGGAATAACGAGGCGATGTGACTTATAAACCAAAGTTTATTATCAGCTTCGCTCCTCTAACAAGTCTCATCTAGTGCAGCAGCAGAAGAAGTAAGAGAGCGAACACATTCGGCTCTGTGTACTTATACTCACACACAACAAAAGACATGCATATCAAAGCTGACATCCCCCATTAACTTAATTCCCCTCCTTTGTCTCCGTACTCCTCCGTCTGACCCTGGGAGGTCAGGGCGACCTATCTGGTCTCCACCGCAGTGCCTCGGATGCTCTTTGATCTTCACTGGCGGTTGAGACCCTTTGTCCTGTTCCGAGGTGTGAAGTCGCTTTACATATGTAATCACCAAACATTCTCACATGCTTATACATATGTAGGTTATGGGATATATGATTAATATAGACCACAGCCCCCACCCAGACGACTAAGAAAAGGACAATAGAAAAATTCACAGTTTAAGATAATTATTATGACATACTAACTGCTACACCTCTTGACAAAGAAGAAACTTTCCAGCAGCTATGCTCCTGTAGAGAATTCAGTGGTAATCATAACAGCATAGTAATATCACAAGTCAGTCCTAAACTGTTACAGCACAATTAGTGAACAACTTTTGAATAGTTTGTATCAGTCTCTGTGCCGTCTGGGCTTTAATCTTCTCCCGAATCTGCTGTGGGTCCGTTTGGGCATCCTGGTGGGACCTTCCTGTAAGGAATCTGCAGCTTGGGAAGGAGAGTGGTTATTTTTTCCCTGCAGGGGGGCTGAGTCTTTTCTCTTGGGGGGGTCTACCCCGCTGAGGTGCTCTCGCCAACCGTGCAGGCTCGTCTCTCAACAAGAAGGCAGGTTTAAGTCTGTCAATACTGACTGTTTCTTTTCTGTCCCCAAAATCAAGCACAAAATGCTTATCACCAGGTTCTAGCACTCTGAATGGCCCATCGTATGGTGGGTGGAAGGTTGGTTTTAAAGCTTCATGCCTAACAAAAACGAATTCAGCGTTTTTTAAAGCTTGGGGGACAAATACCCGTGGAAAAGAGTGATGTGCCGGCCCGGGGAGAGAGTCTGGTCCGTTGCTGCCTAAAAACCTCGGGCTGGAAGATGCCCTGGCTCTGGGTTCTCTGGCAAAAATTCAGCTGGGAGCCTGAGAGGTTGTGCAAAAACTAATTCTGCTGGGGAGGCGTCTAGATCCTCTTTAGGTGCAGCACGCAACCCCAATAAAACCCAAGGAAGTTTATTTACCCAATTTGTATCCGTTAGTGAGGCTCTGAGGGCGGCCTTTAAAGACCTGTGAAAACGCTCGCATAACCCATTAGCCTGAGGGTGATAAGCGGTGGTGCGGTGAATTGTCGCTCCTAAGCTGCTGGCCATGGCTGACCAAAGCTCCGGGACAAATTGAGGCCCCCTATCAGACGTGATGTCCGATGGGACGCCGAAACGTGCCACCCAGTTTGTCAAAAAAACGCGAGCGACTTCCGCAGCTGTGGTTGACGCCAGAGGGACCGCCTCCGGCCAGCACGTAGTACGGTCTATCATTGTTAACAGATGTGTGAAACCTTGGGAGGAAGGTAGTGGTCCCACGAGGTTGACATGAACGTGGTCGAACCTTCTAGCAGGGATCTGAAAAGGCTCTAGAGGGGCTTTTGTGTGTTTGTGTATTTTGGCGCGCTGACTAGAAATGCAAGTCTTTGCCCATTCTTTTACATTTTTGCGCAGACCAGGCCACACAAACTTTTTGGCGACCATTTTAACCGAAGCGCGCACACCTGGGTGCGCGAGGAAGTGAATTGAGTTGAAAATACGGCGGCGCCATGCAGCTGGGACTACCGGGCGAGGTCGGCCGGTTGAGATGTCGCATATTAGGGGGGGCAAACCGTCGCGTAAACCCCTTTCCTCCAGCCTTAACCCTGTTGGTCCAGACAGGAGTGAGCGCACGTCCGCGTCACTACTTTGCTCCTCCGCCATGGCTGCATAATCTATCCCTACGTGGATTGGGGCTGCGTATGTGTCCGCGTTGGCGAAGAGTTCTGCGGCTGAGGCAGTATAATCTGTCTCCTCACACTCTGGCGATGTCACAGCGCGAGAGAGGCGGTCTGCTACCATGTTAAGTTTGCCTGCCACATGTCGAATGTCTGTGGTGAACTCTGAAATCGCAGCTAGCTGTCTTTGTTGCCTGCCTGGCCAAGGTTCAGAAATTTTAGCCATCGCAAAGGTGAGCGGTTTGTGATCTACAAAAGCCGTGAAACGCCGCCCCTCCAACCAGAACTGGAAGTGGCGGATGGATAAATGAAGCGCTAGAAGCTCCCTGTCAAAGGTGCTGTATTTACGTTCAGTTTGGTTTAGCGATTTGTTGAAAAATGCCAAAGGTTGCCAGGTTCCGCCGACGTGTTGTTCTACAACCGCCCCTATGGCCAGGTCTGAAGCGTCTGTGGTTAGCGCAATGCGGGCCGAGGGATCAGGGTGAACCAACAAAGTGGCATTAGCTAGGGCACTTTTTACTTCCGCGAAGGCGTGTTCGCGCTCCGGGGTCCATTCGACCGCGTTGGAAGGTTTTTGTTTTCTGAGCGCGTCATATAGGGGCTGCATGAGCCGAGCTGCGCGGGGGAGGAAACGGTTGTAAAAATTAACCATTCCCAAAAATTCTTGCAGCGATTTGACCGTTTGTGGCCGTGGGAAACTTTTTACTGCGTGAACTTTGTCTGGCAGTGGGACTGCCCCCTTCGGTGAAACTCTGTGTCCCAAAAAATCAATTTGTGACACGCCGAATTTGCATTTGGCTGGATTGATTATTAACCCGTGCTGTTCTAGTCTCTGAAAAACCATAGTGAGATGCTGTTCGTGTTCTTATTCAGACGAGCTGGCTACCAGCATATCGTCGAGGTAGACAAACACGAACGGGAGGTCGCGTAATACTGCGTCCATCATCCGCTGAAAGGTTTGAGCAGCGCCTTTGAGGCCAAATGCATCCGCAAAAATTCAAAAAGACCGAAGGGGGTTATTACAGCTGTTTTAGGAATGTCTTCTGCTCTAACTGGGACTTGATGATAACCGCGGACCAGGTCTATTTTTGAAAAAATGCGCGCACCCGCCAGATGTAGTGAAAAATCTTGGATGTGAGGAATAGGGTAGCGGTCATGTGCTGTCGCATTGTTTAATCTGCGGTAATCGCCGCACGGTCTCCAAGAACCGTCGGATTTCGGGACCATGTGAAGCGGTGACGCCCAGGGGCTTTTTGAGCGCCTGATAATGCCTAGTTTTTCAAGGGTAGTAAACTCGTCCCGAGCTATGGCGAGCTTGGTCGCGTCTAAGCGCCGAGCTTTGGCAAATACGGGTGGGCCCGTTGTGGGAATAAAGTGTTCGACCCCGTGCTTAGCCACTGTAGCTGAGAATTTGGGAATTGTGAGTGCTGGAAATTGGGTGAGGAGTTGATCAAACTTACCTCCTGCTGTAGTGACGCTGGCCTGCACGTGTGGTGGAGAAACTCGAGCTGAGCAGGGAATAGAAGCAAAGGACAATGCATTAACCAAGCGTCTGTTCGCTAGATCGACTAATAACCCATGTGCACACAAAAAATCTGCGCCCAACAAGTTAAAACTCACCGCCGCTACAACAAATGTCCATCTGTAGTTGCGGCCATGGATGCGGAGGGGCAGGTTCCTTTCTCCAAAAGTGTCGATGATGGAGCCGTTGGCTGCCACCGCTCCATTGCCCCGGGGGCCCATGGCCCGGTCTGCTTGGGAGAGCATGATAAAACTCAGTTGAGCTCCCGTGTCAATGAGGAACTGCTTGCCGGTGTGTCCGTCCGTCACATATAGAAGCTTGCTTTTTTCGCCGAGAACTGCCGCTGTTAACGGTTCTCGGCTTTGGCGTTTTCCCAAAATCGTGAATTTGCAGGGGGGAAGGCATTTGTAAGCCTTCTCGGCGAAGCGGTGGTGGTAATAACAGATGTCGCTCCATCTGTTACGTCTTGGCCGTGTCACTGCCATGGCGGGCGGATTCTGCTCAGTGGTTTGTGGCTCCCCATGGCTCCGGACATTGGTGTTGAGGTCTGCGGATGCTGCTGTGGGTGTCTGTTCCCTGCAGGCGTTGACGAGTCGCTGCGCTTCGCGAGCCAGCGTGCGGAAGTCTTGCTGGGTGCTGCATCGCATGTTGGCAAGTGTCCCTCTCATGTGTGGCGGCAGCGTACTGAGGAATATAAATTGGAAGAAGAAATTGTCATTGTCCTCTTCTTTGAGTTGCAGCAAGTCCTCCATGAGGGCCTTGGGTCTGCATCCTCTGTGGCCGTAGACCGCCAGGATCCTCTCGGCTCTCTCCTCGGCAGAGGGGACGAAATTCGCCACGATGGTCGCTTTCAGTTCTCTGTACTTGTCCTGGGCCGGCGGCCACTGGATGATGCTCCGCGCACATCTCGAAGTGGCGGCGTCGAGTTTGGTGACGATGTGATAGAACTTTGTATCGTCAGCCGTGATGCCCGCAAGAGCAAACTGGGCTTCAGCTTGCAGAAACCACGAGGCGGGGTCTTCCTGCCAGAAGTCCGGCAGCTTGACGGTGATGGCATTTGTGTGGACCGTCACTGATGTGTCCGCAGGGTGAGAGTGCCTTCCTTTGGCTCTCGCAGCGGCGCTGGTGCTCGGTTGAGCCCTCTCTATCACTTCTGCCGTGGGAGAACGTCGTCCATCTGTTCCCCTGTCTGCATGGGCGCCGGCGTCTGCCTGGGTTGCCACAGATGAGTCGATCGTGGGGGAATGCCTCTGGTCCATCCTCGCGTCAGGGTCACCAGTGTAGAAGAGCTTGGAATAACGAGGCGATGTGACTTATAAACCAAAGTTTATTATCAGCTTCGCTCCTCTAACAAGTCTCATCTAGTGCAGCAGCAGAAGAAGTAAGAGAGCGAACACATTCGGCTCTGTGTACTTATACTCACACACAACAAAAGACATGCATATCAAAGCTGACATCCCCCATTAACTTAATTCCCCTCCTTTGTCTCCGTACCCCTCCACCTGGCCCTGGGAGGTCAGGGCGACCTATCTGGTCTCCACCGCAGTGCCTCGGATGCTCTTTGATCTTCACTGGCGGTTGAGACCCTTTGTCCTGTTCTGAGGTGTGAAGTCACTTTACATATGTAATCACCAAACATTCTCACATGCTTATACATATGTAGGTTATGGGATATATGATTAATATAGACCACAACGGCCTCACTTTTAGGCCGCCTACCTCCCAGTCTTATTTCCTGCCCTCCCTCTCCCCCTGACTCTGGGTGGAATATACATCTTCTTTGTTACATTTAGGGCTTTGGGGTGGGGGTGTGCTGCACTGTGTCAGTGAAGGGGATACCTTTGCTGTGTGGTGGGGCTGCCCTCACCTCAATTTTTTTTGTAACTTTGATTTTTATTCATTTTTCATCATACATATTACATTCAGATCACAGTCTCTATATTTAAAAAAGGAGCTAGAGGAAGAAAGAAAAAAAAAGAAAGAAAGGGGGGGGATAAATGTTGGAGCATCAAGTTTTTAGTTTCCATCTCTTAATTCTTCTGGTTTTTCCAGTGTCTTTGGTTATTTTTTCTGTCTCGTTGTTGCACTTTGTAGTGTGTCCATTTCCACCATTTTTTTTCATATTGCCCTTCTGTAGCCGCACATGGGGAAAACATAATGACTAGCATTTTAGATAAGAACAAAGAGCAGAGTTTCCTTGGAGATAACAGGAAGTTGTGAAAGTGTGATCTTTTGTGTGTCAGAGACTGCTTGGAGGATCCTTAGTGTATCAGAGACTGCGAGGGGGATGTTAAGGGATTAAGGAAGTGAATGCAATGTGAACTTTGACGTGTAGGAAGACCTGAGTCTTTAAGAGAAGAGTTTTGTCTGAGATGTCCTCTTTCTACTATGCTCATGTGTGAGACGTGTAATAAACTGCCTGAGACAAACCTGCCTCATCATTTACACACTCCACACTGGTGACCCAAGACGAAGCATGCAACACAAAGAGAATTCCCCAGAGCCAGCCTCGTTGGGAGCCCCCAGCCAAGTGTATGCCATTACAATCCAGCTACCGGATTTTTGGCAGCACAATCCACGCTCCTGGTTCCACCTGGTTGAGGCGCAGTTCGTCCTCCGGGGGATATCAGTGGATGACACGAAATTCTACCATGTGGTTGCAAAGCTCGACACCCACATGGCTCAGCATGTGGAGAGCCTGCTGGATCAGCCACCAGCCAGCGACAAATACGGCGCGTTGAAGGCCGCACTCATCCAGCACTACACACTCTCAGTTGAGGAGAGAGCAGAGAGACTCCTGGCACGGACCGGGTTAGGAGATTGCACGGCTATTGACCTGATGGAGAGGATGCTGAGATTGAAGGGCTCGGACGACGACCACTTCATTTTTACCCACCTCTTCCTCAGGAACCTTCCGTCAGCGACAAGAGCGGCCCTGGCCAGTTCGCTGTTGCTGGCCGAGCAGGACTACCGTGCGCTGGCCCGGGAGGCACACCGGATCATCATGGCCAGCAGAGAGCTCATGACCACGGCGGCAGCGACGGAGCTCGGCGCGACGGCTGGAGAGGGCGAGGAGCCATTGACGGCGGTAGCAGAACCACCAATGACGGCGGGGGCGGGGGCCAAGGATCGCGGAGGAGACACCCTTTGTTTCTACCACCGCCGCTTTTCAGAGAAGGCACGCAAATGTATACCACCGTGCCAGTTCAAGCACTCGGGAAACGCCAAGACCGGGGGTCGGTAGCAGCTGTGGCCCTCGGGGAGGAGAACAAGCTGCTCTTCTTGACGGACGCACGCTCGGGGAGGCATTTCCTCGTGGACACCAGCGCCCAGTTGAGTTTCATCATGCCGTCCTACGCCAACCAGCTGGCAGGATCCAGCGGCCCCCAGATGGCAGCAGCAAACGGCTCGGAGATTAAGACCTTTGGTGAGAGGACTCTACTTCTGTCGCTACACGGCCATGTATTTGAGTGGACTTTTGTCATAGCAGCATTGAATTTCAATATATTGGGGGCTGATTTTTTGTGCTCACATGGTTTGTTGGTTGATGTCGCTAACAGGCGCCTGGTTAATGCACTGTCCTTTGATTCTATCCCCTGTACAGCTCGAGCGTCCCGGCCAACAGCACAAGCCAACGTCACAGCTGCAAGCGGTAAGTTCCACACACTGCTCACTCAGTTCCCAGCACTCATGGTCCCGACATTTTCGGCAGCCGTGGCTAAACACGAGGTGGAACATTTTATTACCACCACCGGGCCGCCCGTTTTTGCAAAACCTCGGCGCTTGGACGCATCTAAACTGGCCATAACGCGCGAGGAGTTGGCCAACCTGGAGAGGTTGGGCATCATCAGGCGTTCAAACAGCCCATGGGCTTCCCCGCTACACATGGTCCCTAAAGCTGACGGTTCGTGGCGACCTTGGTTGAACAACGCCACAGCACATGACTGCTACCCAATTCCTCACATCCAAGATTTTTCCGTTCACTTGGCAGGAGCGCGCGTTTTTTCTAAAGTAGACTTGGTCCGCGGTTACCACCAAGTCCCAGTGCGCGCTGAGGACATACCCAAAACAGCGGTGATAACTCCGTTTGGTCTATTCGAGTTTTTGCGCATGCCATTCGGGCTTAAAGGGGCTGCACAGACGTTCCAACGCATGATGGACGCGGTGCTGCGCGATCTCCCTTTCATGTCCGTCTACCTGGATGATATCTTGGTAGCCAGCGCGTCCGAAGACGAACATGAAAACCACCTCACGGCGGTTTTCCGGAGGTTGGGAGAGCACGGTTTAATAATCAACCCAGTAAAGTGTCAGTTCGGGGTGACGCAGATTGATTTTTTGGGGCACCGCATCTCTCCCGAAGGAGCGGTTCTGCTGCCTGACAAAATGCGCGCGGTAGCAGATTTTCCCCGACCGCAAACGGTCAGGGCGTTACAGGAGTTTTTGGGAATGGTGAATTTTTATAACCATTTCCTCCCCCGCGCAGCGCAGCTCATGCAACCGCTGTATGCCGCGCTCAAAAAACAAAAACCCGCGAATAAGATCGAATGGTCCCCGGAGCGAGAGCGGGCGTTCCCGGAAGTCAAGGCAGCCCTGGCAAACGCTGCGTTGTTGGCACATCCAGACCCAATGGCCCGCATAGCGCTCACTACTGACGCGTCAAATGGGCTATAGGGGCAGTGGTGGAGCAGCGTGCAGCCGGGGCTTGGCAGCCGCTCACCTTTTTCAGCAGGACTTTGCGCGATAGTGAGCGTAAATACAGCGCGTTTGACAGGGAGTTGCTGGCTCTCCACTTGGCCATTCGCCACTTCCAGTTCTGGCTGGAAGAGCGCTGTTTCACCGCGTTCGTTGACCACAAGCCACTAACATTCGCGATGGCCAAGGTTTCAGAACCGTGGTCAGGCCGGCAGCAGCGACAGCTGGCCACGATCTCAGAGTTTACTACCGATATTCAGCAAGTGTCGGGTAAACTGAATGTAGTGGCAGACTGCCTCTCGCTCGTCGTGGCGGCCCCGGTCCGCGTGGGGATAGATTACACAGCCATGGCCACGGAGCAGGTTAGTGACACGGATGTGCGCGCACTCCAGTCTGGACCAACAGGGTTAAGGCTGGAGAGCAGGGTGCTGCAAGACAGTATGCCCCCCCCAATCTGCGATGTCTCCACTGGGCGACCATGTCCCATGGTACCGGCCGAGTGGCACCGCCACGTTTTTGACTCGGTTCATTCTTTGGCGCACCCGGGAGTGCGCACGTCGGTCAAAATGGTAGGGAGAAATTTGTGTGGCCGAGCCTTCGCAAACAAGTGAAAGAGTGGGCGGCAGCCTGCATGGCGTGCCAACGAGCCAAAGTACACAGACACACGAGAGCTCCCTTGGAGCCGTTTCACATCCCGGCTAAGAGGTTCGACCATGTTCACGTGGACCTCGTGGGCCCCCTCCCGCCATCACAGGGGTGCACACACCTTCTGACAATGGTGGACCGCACCACGCGCTGGCCGGAGGTGGTTCCACTGGAGTCAACCACAGCCGAGGAGGTGGCGCGCACATTTTTAACAGCATGGGTGGCGCGTTTTGGAGTCCCGTCGGACATTACGTCCGACAGAGGCCCTCAATTTGTTTCCGAACTTTGGTCAACAATGGCCCGCAGCCTGGGTGTCACAATTCACCGCACAACCGCGTACAATCCACAGGCTAATGGGTTATGCGAACGTTTTCATAGGTCATTGAAAGCGGCTCTCAGGGCGTCACTGACGGATGCAAATTGGGTAGACAAGCTACCGTGGGTTTTATTGGGGTTACGTTCTGCACCTAAAGAGGACTTGGAGGCTTCCCCGGCTGAACTCGTTTTTGCACAGCCACTTCGGCTGCCCGGGGAGTTTCTCCCAGATAATCCTGCGCCGGGCAGCTCCCCGTCTCAGCTGTTGCAGCGTAGCATTGACACAGGCACACTGCCGGGCCCTGTCCACCACAGTTTTCCGCACATTTTTGTGCCTAAAACTTTGAAAAATGCGGAGTTTGTTTTTGTCAGACACGATGCACATCGACCCCCACTGCGCCCACCTTATGATGGACCGTTCAGAGTGCTGGAAACAGGGGACAAGCATTTTTTGTTAGATTTGGGGGGTAGGAAGGAAAAGGTTGGCATTAACAGACTCAAACCCGCTTTTGTGGTGGCGGACGAGCAGGTGCTGTTGGCGAGGGCCCCTCGGCATGGAAGACCCCCATGGGGAGCTTCCCAGAGTAAAATTTCCCCAGAACACCCACAGGGACTGACAAAAGGTTTTCACCCCCAGACAGCAGCTCCCCAGCATGACAGCGCCGCGGAGGCAGTGAATCCTGGTTACAGCAGATACGGGAGAAGACTGAAGCCCAAGCAGCATGTGGATTGATGTGTAATGATTCTGTCACAGCATACAGACTGTTATTCTTTTGTTCGATCCAATATGCTCGGGGGGGTGGTGTAGCTGCACATGGGGAAAACATAATGACTAGCATTTTAGATAAGAACAAAGAGCAGAGTTTCCTTGGAGATAACAGGAAGTTGTGAAAGTGTGATCTTTTGTGTGTCAGAGACTGCTTGGAGGATCCTTTGTGTGTCAGAGACTGCGAGGGGGATGTTAAGGGATTAAGGAAGTGAATACAATGTGACCTTTGATGTGAATGCAATGTGAACTTTGACGTGTAGGAAAACCTGAGTCTTTAAGAGAAGAGTTTTGTCTGAGATGTCCTCTTTCTACTATGCTTATGTTTGAGACGTGTAATAAACTGCCTGAGACAAACCTGCCTCATCATTTACACACTCCACACTTCTTGCATTCTTTGTCGATATGTTAGTTTTTCCATTAAACGTATATCCTCAACAATGTCAGTCCATTGCTCTTGGTCAGGAAGAACTTCTGATCGCCATTTTCTTGTGATTGTTTTTTTACATGCAATCAGCAATATTTTAACTAGATATCTGTCCTCAGCCTGTATTACATTGTCTCTTTTAAGATCACATAAATACATCAAGTTACAGTTCATTGGTATATTATATCCTAATATCCTCTGTATTGTCACATGTATAGATTTCCAGAATGATGAGATTTTGCAGCATTTCCAAAACATATGTGAGTGGTCTGCATTTTGAGCCCCACAGCCCCTCCAGCATATAGATTGGGTATTTGTATATTTTCTTTGAATCTGTGGTGTAATGAAATAGCGAATCAGGTTTTTCCATCCAAATTCCCTTCATGTCCTTGAATTTGTTGATGTGTGTTGTGTTTTCCATATTTCTTGACAGTTTTCTTCTGTTATGTTTAAATCTAGCTCTTTCTTCCATTTCTCCTTTATATAGTTACTTGAATGTTTGTTTGCCGTAAGTTTCTGATATAGCTTTGAAATAATTCTTATTTTATTTCCTGCATACGAGCTTAAAATGAATTGTATAATCTCGCTCACATCTGTGTGGAGGTTATGCCTAATCTTCCTCATATAATAATCTCTCATCTGCAGATATCTGAAGAATTCAGATTTTTGTAGTTTAAATTTTCTTCTCATGTTTACAAAACTCCCGAAATCTTTTTTTTCGATATTGCCCCATGCTGTGATTCCCTTGTTCACCAGATTTTTGTATCCCCTATCTTGCTTTGCCGGTTCAAACTGACTGTCAAATGCTACCCATTTCAATAGTTTTATGTCCTCCTTTATATTATACTTTTGTACTATTTTATACCACAGTTCCAAAGTAAATTTAGTGATTGGGTCTATTTGTTTGATTTGCTTATATGCATCCTTATCTCCTATTATGCTTTGTACTGGTAGTCCCTCAATTTCCTTTTCCATTTCTTTCCATTTTGCCTCATATCCTCTGTCGCACCAACATATGATATATCTTATTTGTGCTGAGTAGTAATATTCCTTTAGACTCGGTAGACCCATGCCTCCTTTCTCTTTTGGTAATTGGAGAGTTTTATATTTCACCCTTGGCTTTTTACCTCCCCAAACAAATCTCGATATCATCCTGTCCCACTTTGAGAACTGGGCACCAGGAATCTCTGTTGCCCTCACCTCAATTTTAATTGCATTTTAGACACTGAGGGCTTGGAGGGATGGAGGCCCTGCTGCCCATCGCAATGGCTAGCGGTGCTCCAATCACTATCCCTCCAATTTTAATTGCACTTTGGTAGTCCACACATTTACACACAATTACATCATATAACTGACACACACCCACCATGTTTTGTGCGGGGGGGTGGTCTTCCCCCACCCCTGTTGCTCTGCTCCTGCTGGGGGCATGGGGGCCTGGGGGCCTGGTGGCCTGGTGGGGAGCCTAGGATCTATCATGCTGTCAAAATCCCTGGGTGCCACTGAATGTATAGATACAACCAACGGAGTGAGAGGGGGGCTGAATATAAGTGTAAGTGAGTGTGAGGGGGTGATGAATGGAGGTGGTGATGGTGGGTCAGTTTTGTGCAGCGCTTTGCATGTTGGATGGCATCTTGGGGCACCTACGGTGGTCTGCTGATTGGTCGCTCAGGTGGACGCCGAGGGTGGGGGTCTGTTTCTCTGGCCTGCGCTGGTGGTCTCCCTGGTCACTGCCGGGCACTGGTGCGTGTTCAGGCTTGCTGCATCTGCTTCGCAGCCGCCTTATGAAACAAGAGTGAATGAGGGGTGGGTTTGGGTGAGTGCAGGGGTGGGAGACAGTGGGTCGGTCTGAGTGAGTGAGAGGGAGTTAGTGCATGTGGGTGCATGTGAGAGCATGTGGGTGTGAAGGTGTGGGGAGGGGTGTGTCTGCGAATCGGGAGGTGCTGGATTAAGGGGGGTAGTGCCTCTTGGCAATGTGGGCCCCACTGGGCGGGGGGACTTCTTTGGGCATGGGGATCGCCGTGGTGTGCGACAGTGGCGCTGGGGTGGGCCCGCTGTGGGAGTGCCTGGGGGGGGCTCATGCCGGGGGGCGTGGGCTGGTCTCCGCCCCAGGGGTGGGGTTGCTGGCCTCCTGGTACCTGGGGCCCGGGGGCAGGCGTTGGCCCCGCTGGGTGGGGTGGGGGTCGGGCGGGACCGGGGGTGTGGGCTCACTGCACCAGCCGCCAAGCAACCTGGCCTCCCTTGATTGTCCCTCCGGGGGCGGATGCCTGGCTTTCCTGGGGCTTGCTGACCTCAGACGTTTGTGCCCTGTGGGGGTTGGTGGTGCTGTCTTGCCTGCTCAGGGTTCCCATGGGAGAGCTGCTGCAACCGGCCCTCCGCTTCATATGTTTCCTGACAAACCACTCACATGCACACACTTATTTTGCACGCGTTCTCATATATATGCACGCAGACATACATACACAAGTGTCTCTCCTTTAACAGGTGCGGAAACCAGACTCGTGTTGAGGCATCTTCGGTGGAAGAAGCAGTTTGTCTTTTCTTTGTTTTTGTTGTTGGTTTGTTTGGTTTTTTGTCTGTTTCCCTCCCTTTTCTTTGCCCCCTCCACACACTTCCTTTCCCTCTTCCCATCCTGTTGGGTCTTCCATGTGTAAAATAATTAAAATAAAGTATTAAAAGTTATTACAGGAGGAGTTTACAACAATATACAATACACAGTTAGGTACTGTATAAGCTCCTCTTGGCAAAGTAAATCTGTTTTGGCACAGTAAGGGTGACAGATCCCTGTTCTGTTTGCCTAGCTGCCTGACAGGACAAGGGGGAAAAAAAAGAAAGTCTTTGACATGGTTAACCATAATGTTTTAATCCTCAAACTTTCAAAATACAAGTTTTCTCCTGGAGCCTTGGAATGAATGTCATCATATCTTTCCGACAGGTCCCAGTGTGTTAAAATTAACTGTTCTTTGTCTCACAATGTCACATGGTCCATGATTGTTCCCCAGGGTTCTGTTTTAGGCCCTCTGTTTTTCAGTCTCTAGATCGATGACCTTCCATTGGTGTATCATGGTGTAGATCTTCAACTGTATGCCAGTGACACTGTTATATACAGTATACACAGGCAAAAACTGCTGAGCTGGCTGCTCAAATCAAATATATTTTAAAAAATCCCCTAAAAGAAAATAAATTGTGACCTATGGCACTATTTCAAAAACTATTAAGTAACAGCCACAAACTTTTAAAACTTCATCCCAAAAAAATAAAAACAACACTGAAAAACCACATCATAACAAAATACACAGTTGCAATAGAAATTATTCAACCCCCAGGTTTATTGGCAAAGTGTACAAATTTGCAGATGTTTGCAATAAACAAATCAAACACATCTCTGGCTGTGAGCAGCGAGCGCACCTCTGCAGTCATCTAGGGCTTGTAGTTGCCCCTTGCAGTGATGGTCTTCACTATAGTGACATCCTCTGTGCACTTCGTGATGTAGCTCCATGCTGGTGCTGGAGTAGGATCCAGTGGCTTGGTTCTGGGGCTGGCGGACACTCCAGCCCCGTTTTTCCTGAGTGCCGACAGACACTCAGGAAAAACCAAAGGGGACATGGAGAGGATTGGTGGACAGTGTATGACAGCAACAGGTGGGGAGAGCTCAGGGGACTGCTTTCCCTGAGCCTCCCTACCAGGAATCAGGCAAGACATTTCATCATGAATTGAAGTTAAATGAAATAGAACTTGCCTGTTTTCCCGGACCATGATGTTTTCTGCTGCAGTATGAGGTGTGTCGTTTCTCTCTGTGGCTAGGGTGATCTTGGGTACCTCTGTGGGTCATTGAGGAGCCGCCCTTGTAGGCACCAAGGTGGACGTAGCCGGTGGAAAAATGGAGCACCTCTTGCAGCAGGGAGAGACACCGAGGGGACGGACGTTGCAGCAGTGATGCAGAACAGCCGACGAGGAAAAAGAAGAAGAACAAGGATCTGCTGCGGGGATTGTCTGGCTTGGTGTCAAAGGAGAGGCTGCCCAAGAGGCGTGATTATTCCGCCTGCAGTCCAGGGCAGGACAGCACTGCACCGTGAAGCTGTCGGAGAAGGCGAGGCGGAGGCTGATGGCATGGGTGGAAGTGGAGGAAGGGAGAGTCTAATTACCCAGGGGTGGAAGGGCACGCTGGGCTTGACCTCCAGCAAACTCGCTACACCACCCCAGCACAGCTTCTCCTCCCTATGGGATGAGCAGTTTCAAGCCCCAATAGTCATGTCTTCAATCATGGAAATGTATTCCAGCTCATCCCGGCTCCACCTCCTCCTCCTTTGGTCAACTTCGCCTGAAGGAGACATCACAGCTTCGCTGACAGGTTAGTTAAAAAGGCAAAAAGGAAAAAATGCACACCACAGCAACTGGACCCTAATTATGGCGGAAGTCATTTGTCATGAATGTGCCCCTCTGGGGCAAAAAGACAGGTCCACACGCTGGACTGTGGTCTGACATTTATTTAACAAAACAAGAATCCAAACAGTGCATGATGAACAAAAATACAAATGAGGAAAACTTACAAGAAAAAGCACTCCGGAGCCGACATCGCCCTGCGAGTGTAGAGGGAGGAACAGAGTAGATAAACCAGGTAACATCCAAACATGCCGCAAATACAGAGTGGACAGGCAGTGTTTAAATACATGGAACATAACGAGCAGCAGGTGTGAGAGCTGAGCTGGCAGGTGTACTGATTGCATAACTGCTCCAAGCTGACAGGAAGGCAGGCTGAGAGCAGTGAGTGGGAGAGAAGCAAGTGATCTAATACACAATCACTCACAGCTGAGAACTGGAAAACAGACTGTGAGTGAATGGTGAGTGTGTCTGGGAGATGAGGAAGGAGGCTCGTGTCACACAACCAAAATAACATAAAGCTGACAAGAAAATAATAACAGACAGAAAATACACAAAAATACATAGATAGTCTGAGCACTGGCTCAGACTCATGACACACAGAAAGTCATTGAGGGACAGACAGCTGAGAAAGATAGAAAAGAATGTGTGACTGAATTACAGGATTTAGTATATTTGCCAGGATCATCAAAAATGATGCCCTCGCCAGTTAAACTGGCAGAGATCCTGCAAATAATTATACAAAGCTGTAATACTGCCATGGAAAACCATGAGAAAGAAGGAAATCCGAAATGGGGAAAAGTCAAAGGAAAATTGAAAGAAACAGAAAAGAGGAAAATTAGGGCCATGTGTTACTGTCATATGCTCTGTGCGCCGATGTCATCCACGCTCAGGCCATATTCCTCCTCAGCCCGGCTTTTATTATGACAGCGTCTCAGCAGGCTTCCAGCTGTCAAGCTCCACGGGATGGCTGGAGGCCAATTACCTCTCATCAGCTGAGGCGCTGTCAACCACTATAAAAGGGAGTGGTCCTGATTATTCAGCGCTGTGACCTCGCTTATGATCCACGCTTGTCTCCCGGTGTGGATTAGGCTGGAGCCCCTACGTCCGGCTCCAGTCCTCCTCTTGTCCTTCATCGTCATTTGTAAGTGTACCCTTCGTATTATTTGTGTTTTGCCCCACGAGTCTCTTTTCCTTTGTTCCTGTTCCTTTATCATTAATAAACAACGCAAACTCACCGGTTAGCCCTTGGCTCTTATTTATGGCTCGCAAGAGCCATACGTAACAGTAGGTCACAGCCAGTGAGTTGCCGGCTGCCGTGAGTTTGCTTTAATTGGACTTTGTTCTTCCCTGTCTGGGTGTCAACTCTGGGAGCATGTCGTCTCCCAGGAGCCGCATTCAGCGCCTGGGTAATGAGCTAGCGAGCGCCCTGGAGTATGTCGATGGGACGCTCCTCGCCGCTACCTTCTATGACAACCCCAACGACATGCGCTGGCACCTAGACTACGCTGAGGTTCTCCTGGACAATCTTCCTCGCTACGCCGACCACCCTGAACTCAGCGCAAGGAGAAATGACATCGCCGCACAACGTGAGATACTCCGTGGGATGGAGGGAAATCCCAGCAGGAAGCCGAAGAGGAGGAGTCATCACCCCTCGCTTCGGGATACCGCTCCTGCCTCCGTTCCGGCCTGGGAGTTTGCACCATCCAGAGGTCTTTCCCCATCGGGCATGACGTCACTCAGGATTCCCCCGGAGGAGCTGCAGCTGACAGCTATCAAGATCCGAGACTGAGTGGCTGCTGCTCGCTCCGCTGTTCATCCATCCATAATTATGAAGCATGTGGCGGCGGCAGTTAGACTGGTGGAGAGGAGTCCAGAGTTGCATGAGTTCCCTGAGTTTGTCGACCTGCTCGCCTCTGTTTCTGCACAGGAACGGTGATTCCCGGATCTCACCTTCACCTCACCCCCTGCAAGAAACCGTTGTCACACCGGCTGTCAACCTCAGCGTGAATCCCATCCGGATCCAGTTCCGGGCCGCCGCAAGGGCTCAATTCCTCGCACAGCTGCCACTCCTGTGCCTCGTCAGAGGGGAATTCCCGCAGCCTCATCTCCCGGGCCATCTTCTCCGGCTGTCCCATCAGCGCTCCATACCCGGCTCATCTCGGCTGTCGCCCCCTCCTCCTCGTTGCCTATCCCGGCTGCTGTGTGTCTCGGGAGTCCCGTTTCGGCGAGTCCCATCCTGGAACCTTCTCCAGCGGGTCCCCGTCGTCCTCCCAGGGGGCCTTCTGTCACCGTCCAGCAGGGAAAGGGAGGAGCAACGTCCGCCGCAGCAGGCACCATCCAGCCTCCAGGAGACAGGCAAGTCCAAACTCATTCACATTCTCATTATTGTGATTTGCCTTGTCAGACTCCTGGGGGTGGAGTTCAGGGTTCGCAGCCCCCAAGCTCCCACCACCTGCTGTGGCTTTAATTATTAATCCCGCATCCTCTGTGTCTCCCTCCGCTGAGCGGTCCTCAACGCCAGGCCAACGTCGCCGGATGAGGAGGGGGCCTGTGGTTCTGGACAGCCTGGTTCTGGTCCTGCAGCCACGTCGTGGGCGGAGGAGGAGGGCGGACTGCAGCGTGGAACCTGCGCCGACGAGGAAGCATCCCCGGGTCTCCACAGACGAGCGGTCCGGTCCAGCGGGTCGAGGGATCCCTGCCACCACGCCGTGCGAGCCATCAGCGTGGGCATCGGTGTCGGAGGATCCTGAGGCTGCGGACACCATCATGCCAGCTGCGGAGCCCGACGTAGCTGAGTGGGAGGCTGATGACGACCTCCTACCGTCTGAGCCCGGATCTTCGCAGTCCTGGATGGCGTCAGAACCCGAGATCAGGCAAGTGCTCTGTATTGTCTTTCTCCTTTCCGTCCTAGAGCATTTTTGCCTGTCTCTTGGGGAGACGAGCCAGGTGCAGCCGCCCGCTATGTCCAAGCTTGTCTGGCCGGGTTCTGGCGCTGCCGGTGATCCTGATCCTGGTTCTTCTCTCTCTCCCGAGCCTTCTCCCAGGGTCGCCGGCGAGGAGCCGCTTTCGCCCACTGTGCCAGAGGTTCCAGGTTTGGGGTTGGAGGTCAGTTCTGGTGTGGTGCCAACCCAGTCAGGGTCCGACGCGGGTGCAACCGAGACCCAATCGGGGTCCATCGCGGGAGCAGCTGCGACCCAATCGGGGTCCGACGAGGGTGCAGCACCAGCGGTTTCCAGGTTCGGTGAGGGAGCTGCAGATCTCCTGCCACCGGACACTGGACCGGCTCATCTCCTCCCCCATCTCCACCATCGTCATCATCTTCACCCTCATCATCCCCCCAAGCCTTCTCCACCAGGTGCCGTATGGACCTCTCACTGTCAGCCCGGCTTGCCCTCGCTATTCCCCTCCACAGGGAAGCCGTTGCCTTTGTCTCCCCTGCGGTCCTAGTGGCTGAGCAATGCGAGTCGGCCGCCAGAAGGACTGCCGCGCCCATTCGGCTCTTTGGTCCGGCCACCCGACCCACTGGACTCGCTATTCGGCGGTCTGGTACGGCCGCCCGAAGTACTGTTTTTCCTGGCCTGGGATTCGGGTAGGCCGCCTGAATGCTTCCCGTCACCCCTGTTGGTGGTTTGGACCCTGGGTGTGGGGAGACCCCCGATCTGTATTATTTCTTCTGTTATTCCTGTGCCTTTGGTCCCTTGTAATTTTGTGAGTGTGCAGGTATAATATGATTTCTTGTAGTTCTATCGCGGTTAGCGTGTGTTTTTTTCCCCCCCTCCTGTTTGAGGGATGTTCTGGTACGCCTTAGGGGCCTCTGTTTTCCTTTTAGGTCTCCTGTGGTTGTTTTTCTTTGTTGAGTCCTGTTTGCATTTTGTGGCATTTTATGGAGTATTGTGTTTTTTTCCCTGTTCTCTGTAATTGCTTTGTTTGTTCCCTGCCATTGTTGTGCTTTTTTTCCTTTTTTCTCTCTGTCTGCATATTACTAGCATTTTATGGAGTATTGTGTTTTTTTTCCCGTACTCTGTAATTGCTTCATTATTCCCTGCCAATGTTGTGTTTTGTTTTTTTTTCCTCTCTCCCCTTTTCTCGATTCACGCCCTCTGGGCTTGCGCCCCATCCACCCACCCTAGGTGGGGGAGGGGCTTGGGTGTTACTAGCCGTTCGGAGCCCGGCCTTGAGGGGGAGGTCCTGTCATATGCTCTGTGCGCCGATGTCATCCGCGCTCAGGCCATATTCCTCCTCAGCCCGGCTTTTATTATGACAGCGTCTCAGCAGGCTTCCAGCTGTCAAGCTCCACGGGATGGCTGGAGGCCAATTACCTCTCATCAGCTGAGGCGCTGTCAACCACTATTAAAGGGAGTGGTCCTGATTATTCAGCGCTGTGACCTCGCTTATGATCCACGCTCATCTCCCGGTGTGGATTAGGCTGGAGCCCCTACGTCCAGCTCCAGTCCTCCTCTCGTCCTTCATCGTCATTTGTAAGTGTACTCTTCGTACCCTTCGTATTATTTGTGTTTTGCCCCACGAGGCTCTTTTCCTTTGTTCCTGTTCCTTTATCATTAATAAACAACGCAAACTCACCGGTTAGCCCTTGGCTCTTATTTATGGCTCGCAAGAGCCATACGTAACAGTTACATTCCTAAGCTCGTGGTAGTCAGTGATAGTGGAAGGGTCACATTACAAACACACAGGCAGTGAGTAGTGTCAGAATCGCCGCCCCAACATGATGATGTGGCTCTGCCTCCATCAGCTCTGCTTCCATCAGCCCTTTCAGCCCCCACTATGACACAGTCAAGCCCCTACACTGAATGTGTGAACATGTTACCTAACCAAATGCCCTTCGTAACATTCATAAAAGATAATGGTGATCAGGTGAGGGCAGTGACAGGAATATTGCAATTAAGACCTATGTTGGGCAAATTGGACGAGGAAAATGCTGGAAAAGGGATGCATGGTATAATAGCTGCTCATTCCCCTAGTGAACCTACTGACCCACCGCAGTCAGGATCAAGTCAACAGGATAAGGTTAGGGTGTCCTTCACTACATCAATTCCAACATATCTTCAGGCTAAGCTGGAAAGATGTTGTGGAGGAAGAGGATTTACAGGATGAGAATGGTGAACCCGGAAGGGAGCCTTCACACATGATAAGTCAGTTGTCTGAGGATGATATAAGCAGACTGCAGAGTGTGTTGGAAAAAAAGACATATTGGTGAATATGATGAATCCAGGAAAAAAAAACGGGCCAAGAAAGTAGAAATTTATTGCTTATGGTACCACACATGATAATCTAGATGAGAGAACTTCTCGCACTAAAGCAGGCGACATACCGAGGAAAAACTATTCAAATATGGCACCCATGATTGCAACTGAAGATGGGACTGCCCATTATGTGGAATGGTCATTTAAGGACCTGAAGGGTATATGCAACACACTGCGTCCCTTAATTGTGAGAGGTTCTCCCTGGATTAGGGCTATGCAGAAGGCCACAGTGGGCTGCCAACTATGCATGGCAGACATCAGGCGAATTATCACCAGTCATACCTCATCCTCTATGTTGAAGAACATAGAGGAAGAGGCACGCACTATTGATATAGCAGATGAAGCACCATTCAGAGATCACAGTGATGACATTTTTACAGTAATGAGGAGAATGTTCTCTGTTGATCTCACAAGTCCTGAATTAACAGACATACCTATGAAACCAGGAGAGGATGCTGGAGCTTATGTAGACAGTTGTTTGGCACCTTGGACAGATATGACTGGAGAGAACCCTCGTAACAACCCTACTACACTTGCGGCATTCTGCAATGTGATACAGTCATCAGTGCCACCACCCGTAAGGACTGCATTGGAGGGGGTTATTGGCTTGAGTACTCAACCCTTGGCAACATGGCTCTCACACGTGCATCTTTATGTTAAGCAATATCAAAAGAAACAAAATGAAAAGAGGCTGAAACTGCAGATTTGTCAAATTAGTTGGTGAAAGCTAAGTTGAAAGCAGCACGAGAAATATTGAATAAGGATAAAAAGCAAAAAACTACTGTACAGGCTCCAGCAGTTACAGTGGCAACCCCTCAGGCCATTATTGGTCCGCACCCCAACAACAATGGTATCCTCGAGGTAGAGATGCGTACAGAGGAGGCATGCGATTACCTGCCCCAGCACAAGACATGTGCTACTGGTGTGGAAGACTGGGACGCTGGGCACGTGACTGCAGAAGTCCGCCTGCTAATAGAGGGCATACACAGATGATTTACATGTCCATCCCACCCCCAGCACCAGGGGTGGGGCCTGACCAGTCCTCTGCACCACAACAACCACAACAGCGTCACATGGCTTCCAACGTCTAGGGAGCCACACTGAAGAGACGGCACTTTTGGATCCAATGCTATCCCTCAAGGTGGGAGACAAAACGTATGAAGTAATGGTGGATACAGGGGCTCGTTTCTTGTCAATATCAACTTCTCTACCCCGTCCACTAACTATACATCAGTTGTTGGATACACCAGCTATTTTTAATCACATACTGCGCCAACATTTGCAAGATTTATTCCTGCCTCCTGACACATTACTGTTGCAGTATGTGGATGATCTGCTGTTTGCGGGTCCCACTGCTGCTTCTGCGCTGTCAGCCACAGAGCTCCTTCTGAAACACCTCTATCAGAAAGGCTATAAATTAAGTCACAGAAAAGTACAGTGTTGTCGCCCCAGAGTTCATTATTTGGGCAGGCTAATCACATCTGGTGAGTGTGCGGTGTCCCTGTCCCAAAGGTCATCAATTCTCTCACACCCGAAACCGCACACTATGAGGGGAATGATGTCATTTTTCGGACTTACCGGATACAGCAGAAATTTTGTTCCAAATTACACTGCATTTATTCAACCACTGTCCAACCTCCTTAAGGAAGCAGGACATAAAAATCTCACATCACCCTTGCAATGGACCACTTAGGCTGAGGGTCCTTTCACTGAACTCAAACAACTGATGTTACATGCGTGTTCACTGAAACCACCTGATTACTCTTCCCTATTTTATCTTGTTGATTCTGAATAGTCCAGTGTTGTGAAGACCGTACTGTATCAGAAGGGAGAAGGTACAGGGTCCAGGTCAGTTCTAATGTATTACAGCTCAACATTAGATAATATAAAGGACACACACCATGCACACGTCATGTTGCAGCAATAGCTAAGGCATTGGAAAAAACTTCACACATCACAATGCAACATACTGTGATAGAACACACCATGCGTGGGGTAGCTTCATACCTACAAAGTGTACTGTTCATACTCTCAGCCAAATGAACACAAAGGCTGAAAAGAATACTGCAAGCACCAAATGTCATTTACACAAGTGAAGGGACAAATATGGCAGAAGACATGTTTACAGGTGAACCTCATGATTGTTCAGCAATTGTGGAAACAGACATGAAAGCTGTTTCAAATCTCCAAGCTGATGAAATTGAACATCCAGACGTGAACCTTTTTTGTGATGGCTGTCATCAAAAAATGGAGTGCCTCATATGTAGTTGTAAAATATGATGAGGGGACAGGTGCATTTCAAACTGTAGAGGCAGGAATGATGGACCAGACTGCCTCTGCCCAAAAAGCTGAAATTGTAGCCCTTACTAAAGCATGTCAATATGCTAAACAATAAGAGGTAAACATATACACTGATTCAGCTTATGCCCACCAGGCTGCACATGTTGATTTACCATATTGGTGAAGGAAAGGATTTCTCACCTTAACTAACACACAATTAAACACTAAACAGAAATGGTTGAACTGTTGGAGGCCATGGGTCAACCAAAGAGAATCAAAATCAGAATCAGAATCAGATTTATTGCCATTGTTCATGTAGTACACAAACTAGGAATTTGTCTCAGTGCAATGCTGCAACAATAAAAACATGATAAAATAAAAGAAATAAAAAACTATACATGCAATAAAGTGTAGAATAAGAATGAGTAATACTAGTCAAAGCAGTTTTTAAATATATTAGCGGGCAGCAGATATTGTGGAGTACCACATAGTGCAGTCGGTAATGCAAAAGAAAACAGTGATGAGTGACATGAGTCTGGTTGAGCTGCTGTACAAAGAGGGTAGTGATTCTGAAGTGTAAAGGGCATCAAAAAAGAAATGTAATTATGACTAAAGGAAATGAAGCTGCTGATTTAGCTGCTAAGCAAGCAGGTGGTTATGTTACTTAAGCAAGCATGATGGTACAGAAAAAAGATCAGGAGTACATGGAACTAGGCATAGAGGAAATTAAGCAGTTACAAGAGAAGGCAAGTCTTGAAGAAAAAATTAGGTGGCTAGAGAAAGGAGCAAAGAAAGATGAGGAAGGTTTGTGGAGATCAGCTGATGGAAGGCTAGTAGCCCCGGCTAAGGTGTTATTGCTATTGTGCAGAGACACACTTAAAAGGCCATGTCTCAAAAACAAAAATCCCTGCTTTGACTGAAGCACACTGGTAGCATCCACACCTGATTGAGGTTGCAGAGCTAGTCATCTCTGAATGTGAAGCATGCCAGAAGTTCAATCCCAAACACACGTTAAAGGCATTTTTCCAAACGTTAAAGGGAGTTTTTCCAGCCCCTGAAGGGCCATGGAAGGACATAGTAATTGATTTCACAGACATGGGCCCAGAAAATAGATGTAGAGGTCACAGATATCTGTTGGTGTGTGTGAATACATTTTCAAGATGGGTTGAAGCTAAAGCTTGTAAAAACAAAAGTGCAAAAGAAGTGATAAAGTGGTTAACAGAAGAGGTGATTCCCAGACATGGTTTGATTAGGTCAGACAATGGCAGTCATTTTGCAAATTAACATTTGAAGAAAGCTGAATGTGCTTTATGCTTAAGGCATAAGTTTGGCTCAGTAGTGCATCCATCCTCCCAAGGGCTAGTTGAAAGAGCAAATGGTACACTGAAAAGAATGCTAGCCAAACAATGCATGGGGACAGGCATGACATGGGTAGATGTTTTGCCATTAGCGCTGATGGCACTGCGATCCACTCCCAACACGACATTCTGCCTGACTCCCCATGAGCTGTTAACAGGGAGAAAGATGCCAGGACAATTTGTTGATTCACCTTTGACTCCTATTAATAGCCAAGCTGTAGAACTGTCACAGTACATCAAGAGTCTAAGGAAAATATCTGAAGCTCTCTCTCAACAAGGGCACACAAGGAGACGCTGCCCCACTGGAACCTGGCAACTGGGTGTGGTTAAAAAGTAGTGAGACCTCATAAGAACTCACCAAAGTGGCAAGGACCTTTTAAAGTAATAAAGGCCACTTCACACACAGTACAGGTGTGGAAAAAATGAAAACTCAGCAATTGGATTCATGTGACTCATTGTGGTAGAGCTGCTGAACCAAATTCAACTTCTACTGCGGACTGTTGCTGACATAGTCAGTGCAAATAGCAGTGATGTCACCTATACTGCCTAACTGCACCATGTGGGAAGTATTAAACGCACTATAGAGGCATTAGAAGGTCTACTCACAGAATTTGGCCAAAATACTGGATATGAGCCAGATGCATTCACATCTTGACTTCAATCCATCTTTGGACATTGGGCGGGCGTGATACGTTCAGTAATCCTGATTGTAGTCATCTCACTAGCAGTGATGCTTGTGGTGGGTTGTGTCCACCACAAGCCACTCCCAAGAGTAGAAAAAGTCCCTTCTCCATGACAAGGACCATTGTTCATCTGGGAATAACAGTGATGAAGGAGAGACTATTGTTTAAAATGTATATATATTGTGTCTTTCTGCTACTTTACTATCCTTTCTAACTATACAATACATCCAACATTACACACATGCATATACTTACATTAAAGGGGATGTGCTGAAGGTATCCCCCAGTGGTGGGTCATGTGCTAGTAACGTCTGGCCCCTTCCAACTTTTCTGTTTTCTTACAGGTGACTCCAGAAGATCAGCATTGCTATTTTGCGATCATGTAGTCAGAATAGGATTAGAAGCTTTGAAGCACAGTTGTGTGGCTGGTCTTGAGGCTCGGACACAACACACACGGATAAGAAATGTTTTGACTGAAAATGTTTTGTTTTGCATATGTTTATTTTTCTGCTATAACGTGTGTTAATAAAGTTTTCAAAAGGCCGCCAAGGGCAGTGGGGCCGAGATGAGAGTTTTTGCCTGTAAATATGCATTGAATGAATAAAGAAATTGCATTACAATGACTACTCTTGGAAGTATATACTGCCTATAGGTTTTTCGCTCATCTCACATGAAAATGACATCAGGTGTCTGGTGCCTGTTTACTGTTGTGCCTGCCATAATTATTGACTCCATAAAAATGGAGTCAAAAGAGAGAAATTTTTATAATAAATAAATAGTGAAGATTACTGTAGTTAGTTAGATATTACACAAAGTGCACGCATACATGCTTACATATTTAGTTGCATACACACACCCAAACTGCTGGGCAATGAAGTTTCTGCTTTTCCTTCCATATATGGGCATGTATTGGCTGGGGGTCGCATAGTGCTGGAGAGACACAGACAAGGCAACAGCAGGATGTGAGGTGGAGATGTGCTGAGGAGAGGAAAAGCTGGGTGAAGATAACACTGGAGACCAGTCAGAACCAGTTTGAACAAAAAGACCAGACTTTTGTTGGGAAGTTACTGGGAACGCCCAATAGTGTGAAGCTATATGTACCTTTGAAACCATTGTTTGGGGTTCTTCTGCCAGATCGTGCTGAGAAGGACCCACAGCTGTGTTTTGACTCTCTGTGTGCTTCAATAAAAGATAAGCTGAGAAATAATATTACTTCTGTCATTATTGATTGGTTAACTGAAAAGATTCTGCTGTCTAAATTTGAAATATTACAGGAAAAAATATATGTGGTGTTGGCGTTATCGTGTGGGCAGCACGGTGATGCAGTGGTTAGCACTGTTGCCTTACAGCTAGAAGGTTCCTGGTTCGAATCCCCAGGCTGGCAGGGGTTGGAACCTTTCTGTGTGGAGTTTGCATGTTCTCCCTGTGCTGCGTGGGTTTACTCCAGGGGCTCCGGTTTCCTCCCACAATCCAAAGACATGCATGTTAGGTTAATTGGCTGTTCTAAATTGTCCCTAGATATCTGTTTCCTATAGACCCTTAGAATAGAGGGTTAGTACTAGTGAAAGCGCTTTGAGTGGTCTTTGAGACTAGAAAAGCGCTATATAAGTGCAGGTTAGTTAGTTAGTTATTCGCCCGTTAACACTTTGCCCCCCTTAATGGCGACAAATTCTGTGATCGCAGTTAACGGCAGAAAGCGCAAACAATACTTTTTGGCCTAGCGGCTCTCTGTACCAAAGCCGCCCTGGCTACAGACACTGTGCATGCCATGCAGACATTGTGAAGTCAAACAAGCTGGATTACAGCCATGGAAATCCCCAAAGTGCTGTCATGGTTAAGTTTACAATGTTATTCGTTAGAGCTCTCACCTGGATAATTGTTACATTCTCTTCCAAAACTTTGCCTGGATGTTGGGTTGTTCTTCTTCTGTGGAAGCTGGCTAGCTGGCTAGTAGCTACATGCTAGGTTGTAGTTGACCTTCAACAGCTGACACGGACAGAAATTCGCCTGTTTTCATCCTCATAGCTTTGGGTCCAACTGTTGGTGCGTACCAGTCTAAAAAAAAATTTTCAAGCTGTGTTCGTAATGTCCATTCACTCCCCCGCTGTTTTTGCAGCACGGTGGGGTGTCATCACGGGCGAGATAGTTGTTTATGTTTGCAATTTTTCTGCTAAAAGGGAAATTGTGTCTGTTGTGACACACAAGTTCCATGGTTTTGTGTTGATCTGCTTTAAAGTTGTGGATGTTTGCTATAGGAGAAAGCGCAAGCTCCATTTGTGGCTGTTGGTTGGATGCTGAGTTGTGTTGCAGTAATCAGTCCCTCCAGGATTTCGCGATGTTGTGATCACACCAATTCACGCGAAATCAGCCAATCAGCGCAACTATTGCACGACCTTGCAACTTTGTCCAATCACCGCAACTTTCCCATAATTTTGGCCAGTCCTCGTCAACTTCCGCCAATTTCATCAATCAAATTTGTCTCGAACTGGCACTGAAACACTCAGTCTAACCACTCAAATGCATCGTTGCATCGCATTCACTTCTGTGTTTACAGTGAGAAGTAAGTTTATAGTTTACAGTGAGTAATGGAACACATCTGCAAACAGTGTGTGATTTTAAAAAAACTCACCCCTGAGGTTTTCAACACCGTCCCTTCCTCCGTCTCCCCCAGCCTGCCCATGGATGTCATGCCACATCTCCGTCCTGACCGCGTGTGCGAAGCGCTGGGTTTGTGTTGAAAAACATGTGCCTGTCCCAAAAGCACCCTGTCGCGGGAGCGTGTGTGAAGAGAGTACACTGCACAACAGCCAGTGTTTGAACAGTTATACATCTTTAGAGGTAAAATCATTGCTATATCTGGTCAATGAGCTTTAAAACTGTGAATCTCTGGTGTGGACTCTGGACAGATAAACGCACCCACCCATCCATCTCGCTGTAAATGAAAGATGTGTGTGTGTGAAGACTGGCATACATCACACAGACAGACAGGTAGGCATGGAAAGAGAGAGAATATTTTCTGTACTTTTTTTCTTCAATAGCCAATACAGTGCAACAGAATAATTTATTTTTTCCTCTCCGCTCAGTACCGAGTGGTTGGGAACCGTAGGGAGTTTTCAAATGAAGGTGCTGCCAATAATTTCCAAATCTATTCTCTTTAACATGCATTCAGTGCAGTATAGCTGTTGTAATGGATATTGTGTTAATGTTTGTATTTGCTGTTGCACAAGAGTTTTTTCTGTATAGCAGAAGTTTCTGCTTAATTTACAGATCACTGTAATAGGAAATTTTTGACAATTCTGTGCTTTTCTTGTATTGTTATATAGAATATCACTGCAGTAAACTGAAAAAAAGCATCCGCTTTAAAATTTGGAATTCTTCCTGCAACTTTTAGTGCAGAAAACATTCTAAAAACACTGCAACTTTTTTAAAAAGCTCTTGCGAATTCAGGCATTTTGGCACGCAACAATCATAAAAACATCCCACGAAAACCTGGAGGGACTGAGTAATGAGCCTTGGCATTCTGTTGTCTGCACATGCAGTCTACTTTTGAGAATTTTCTGGCGAATATTCTGGATAGTTTTTTTTTTCATTTTGGATATGTTGCGAGCTTTAATAAACCTGCAAGTGAAGACAGCAAGCATATTTGTCCACTCCCATGTCCATAACAGTATGACAAACTTGACAAATTACAGACTTAAGGTACACTGTATCTGAATGGAAAAACACACAACGCGTTATTAATCGAGATTAACTTAACATTCAAAAAGATTAATCGCGATTAAAAATTTTAATCATCCAACACCACTAATACACACACACACACACACACACACACACACACACACACACACACACACACACAGTGGTGTGAAAAAGTGTTTGCCCTCTTCCTGATTTCTCATTTGTATGTCACACTTAAATGCTTCAGATAATCAAACAAATTTAAATATTATACAAAGATAACACAAGTAAACACAAAATGCAGTTTATTTTTTTTTATTTATTATTATTAAGGGTAAAAAAAAAATCCAAACCTACAAGGCCCTTTGTGGAAAAGTGACTCCCCCCTCCCTGTTAAAACATAAATTAACTGGTTTATCACATCTTTGGAAAACTGAGTTCAATTTCTTGAGCCACATCCAGGCCTGATTACTGCCACACCTGTTCTCAATCAAGAAATCACTTTAATAGAACCTGCCTGACAAAGTGAAGTAGACCAAAAGATCCTCAAAAGTTAGACATCATGCTGCTATCCAAAGAAATTCAGGAACAAATGAGAAGCAAAGCAACTGAGCTCTATCAGTCTGGAAAAGGTTATAGAGCAATTTTTAAAACTTTGGGACTCCAACGAACCACAGTGAGAGCCATTATCCACAAACTGGGAAAACATGGAACAGTAGTGAACCTTCCCAGGAGTGGCCAGCCGGCCAAAATTACCTCAAGAGTGCAGCGACGACTCATCCAAGAGGTCACAAAAGACCCCACAACAACATCCAAAGAACTGCAGGCCTCACTTGCCTCAGTTAAGGTCAGTGTTCATGATTTCACCATAAGAAACAGACTGGGCAAAAATGGCATGCATGGCAGAGTTCCAAGATGAAAACCACTGATGAGCAAAAAGAACATAAAGGCTCGTCCCAGTTTTGCCAGAAAATATCTTGATGATCCCCAAGACCTTTGGGAAAATACTCTGTGGACTGACAAGACAAAAGTTGGACTTTTTGGAAGGTGTGTCCTCCATTACTCCCGGCATAAAAATCACACGGCATTTCAGAAAAGGAACATCATACCAACAGTAAAATATGGTGGTGGTAGTGTGATGGTCTGGGGCTGTTTTGCTGCTTCATGACCTGGAAGACTTGCTGTGGTAAATGGGACCATGAATTCTGCTGTCTACCAAAAAATCCTGAAGGAGAATGCTTGGCCATCTGTTTGTGACCTCAAGCCGAAGCACACTTGGGTTCTGCAGCAGGACAATGATCCAAAACACAACAGCAAGTCCACCTCTGAATGGCTTAAGAAAAACAAAATGAAGACTTTGGAGTGGCCTAGTCAAAGTCCTCACCTGAATCCGACTGAGATGCCGTGGCATGACCTTAAAAAGGTGGTCCATGCTGGAAAACTCTCCAATGTGGCTGAATTACGACAATTCTGCAGAGATGAGCGGGCCAAAATTCCTCCACAGTGCTGTAAAAGACTCAATGGTAGTTATCACAAACACTTGATTGCAGTTGTTGCTGCTAAGGGTGGCCCAACCAGTTATTAGGTTTAGTGGGCAATCACGTTTTCACAAAGGACCATGTAGGTTTGGATTTTTTTTTTCTCTTAATAATAAACACCTTCATTTAAAAAAACTGCATTTTGTGTTTACTTATGTTATCTTTGTCTAATATTTGAATTTGTTTGATGATCTGAAACATTTAAGTGTGACAAACATACAAAAAAATGAGAAATCAGGAAGGGGCAAAACACTTTTTCACACCACTGTATATGCGCGCACACACACACACACACATGGGGGGGTGGGGGGTTCCATAGTGGTCATATTTGCTCCAATGTGGTTTATTTTTCAGCCGCAGAGATCCAAGCGCTGCAACACTCATGGAAGAAGTGTGTGGACCGAAGGGGAGACTATGTTGAAAAATAAAACGCATTTGGTCAAATTTGACCACTATGAACTTTTCAGCCCCCCCCCCCATATATATATATAAAATTTATATAAAATGTAAGTAAAAGCAAATTTTAAAGTATATTCAGTGCAGAAAATAGTACAAAACCTGATATGTATCATGTGTCGCAATATAGAGAAATTATATCACCCAGACCTAAAACAGATACACACCCATGAGCACAGGTGCAAATACCTTGAACCTGAAGTTGTCTGACTGAGCCTTTGCATAGTTATTACAGACCCCCCCACCCCCGGGAATGACCACATTGCCAAGGGAAACTGTGAGGCACCAGATTTCAGATTGTATTTTATTTTATTTTTTTTATCTGTTGCTAGGGCAGATCATTGTGTCTTTTCACTTGGAAATGCATCTCAGAGAGAATGAGTATTTTTTGTGAAAAAGGCACCTGTGGGGAATCACAGGTTTGTCCCATACTAAAGGGACCTATAGTATAACAATAATAATAATGGATTAAATTTATATGGCACTTTACATGTCAAGTGACATCTCAAACCATTGACAGTGAGTCCATTATTCATTCACTCCAGACAGACATTGATAGAGGTAAGCTACTACTGTAGCCACAGCTGCCCTGGGGCAGACGGAAACATGGCTGCCAATCTACACCAACGGCATCTCTGACCACTGCCGAACATTTATACACATTAATACCCAGTGTCATGGGCACTGGAGGCAAGGTGGGTAAAATGTCTTGCCCAGGGACACAACAGCAGAATGGCTGGGGAGAGTGGGATTTGAACCACCAACCCTTTGGTTATTAGACAACTCGCCCTACCTCCTGAGCCACTGCCGCCCACATTTCCCTCCTTTGTTCCATTTTTGCTGAGTACCAAGCTGGACGGCAGAAAGTTCAATTTTTATATGGTCTTTGGCATGACCCAGCCGGGACTTGAACCCTGACCTCCCGGTTGTGAGGCGGATGCTTTACCTCTAGGCCACCATTCCAGTGGTATGTAGCACCACATCACATTTTCTCCATTGGAAGGGTGTCCAATAAGAAACATCCCTACAGTCTTTGAATTATTATTTTTTCAAGCAAGATCATCAAAATGAGACAAAACAAGACTAGTCCACACACTACAAAACAAACAAAAACAGCCTTGTTATAACCTTGTTAGAAAAATTCTTCTTAACCTTCAGTCAAGCATCAGGCAGGATCCAAGTTTCAGCAAATCTAATTACACTGGCCAGTGGAGAACAATGCAAAAACAGTCTCAGAGCCTATTCGTGCATCATTGTGACTCAAACACACAGTCCTTTAAGCTCAGTCCTTTAAGCTTTCTGTTATCCAAGAGGTGGAGAAGAAAATGTCCATGGTGATTGGTTCAGTACATCTAGTCAAAACTTGGTGTACAGATTATCTCTTTCTCAGGAACCATCGCACTCTCTCAGCACCAGTCACACAGGAACAGTACATAGAACTAACACAAAGTGATAACAAAGTACAGCTGCACCAGCATCTTTAGCACTTTCACACAGACTCTGAGACAAAGCAAATTACAAATATGAAACTTTTCTATCATTTTCCCCCCTTTGATGCCATGCAAGGCATCATAAAAGAATAATTTATGACATCTAAAACCCCATCTGGCAGCTATGCTGAGCTCCAATGCATTTGTGTGCAACAGATCCTAACTAGCTAGTGACGAGGAAAGTCCGCCATCGGCCCTGCTGCCCCAGGCACCGGCTAACGTTTTAGTTCTTTAGGAGAAGAAATGGAACAATAAAACTCATTAATTAACCTTTTGAGTGTGACTGTCGCTGAATTGCAACATAACCCCTAGTGGTCAAGAGTGGTAAAGATTTTTTGTCAATAAAATAGTTCAGATTTTCAAGGCTATAACTTGAAAGTTGTAAGAGATAATGGCTTACTGTCAATTAGAAAGATATAAAACATGATCTAAAGTTTCAGATAGGAGTGATTTTACACATCTAATTTGCATAATACCACGGCAGCTATATTGAATTACATAACTTGGTCAAAAGCTGACTTTGGACATATTTACACAAAGAATGGTTCAGTCTTTTGACACTGTTTTTTGTACAGGGGTACATTATCATCTTATCTTCAAAGTATATGAACAAGAAATCAGTACAATGTAAAAAACAAAAAAACAAACAAAGAAATTCATCACTTACCGGCGGTGAAGGGGACTCGCTTGCTGCCATGGTTGGTCCGTTTTCATCCATCGTGGTCATTATTTTGCGTTCTGTCGGTCATTTACGCTGTCTACTACATCTACAACGTCTTATGATTATCCCACATAAATTTCGCTTGTATCCTGCAGCTATTTTCCATGTATGAAGCCATCTAAGTGATGGTGCACGATGATGGATGGTGGCCATATTAGCTTTCTGAGCTAAAAGAAGGGAACACAGGAAAGGAAATGAGTTCTTCTTCTTTGGTGTATTACATGTCAGCCATGATTCCTCCAACGCGTGTCTGCCACCTTCTGAACTGGCACCATCAGTACAAGTTGTCAGTATAGCTAGGGAGTACAGGGGTGTCAGAATTAGTTGACAGGCTCAGCGCTGCACTCTGCCACTAGGGGCATGCGAAATCTCACACTCAAGGGTTA
Organism: Pholidichthys leucotaenia; assembly: GCA_020510985.1. Taxonomy (NCBI): domain Eukaryota; kingdom Metazoa; phylum Chordata; class Actinopteri; order Cichliformes; family Pholidichthyidae; genus Pholidichthys; species Pholidichthys leucotaenia. Next base: position 137,423,069 of record CM035840.1, on the reverse strand, counting down.
ATGATGAAAGTAATTAATGGTAAAAACAGTGAAATCAGAATGATGATAAAGTAATAGTAAAGATAAGGATATATGTGTGTTATTGCAGCTTGTATAAAAACAAACAGGAGATAAAACAAAACAGCAATAATAATAATAACAAAATATCAAACTAGAAATAAGAGTAATATAAGAACAAAAGTAAAAATAATGTTTCAAACTTCATGAATGTATTTACAGGTAGTACATTTCAACTTCACATCATGATCATGCAACTCTTTTCGGTTTTTTGCATGTCAGTCATACTTTTACTCTGTACTTGGGTCATGGAGAGATACCTTGAGGTCACAGTGTTTGTTCATCCTTCCCATCATCCCCAGCAACTGCTCCATGGTACATCACTATGTTAACATGCACAAGTATCATTATCATACTGCGGATGCAGGGAATGACACAAGAAAAGGACAAAAATAATACCACAAAAATCATTAACAGGCTCATAATGAGACTTCTCCATGAAGAGTAACCAACTTAACCAGGTATGTTCATCAGCAACATTGTCCTTGGCCATGGCAGCCTGCAAAGCGGTCAGGTTCTGTATGGCTGAGGCAATCACATGACCATCTGCATCATTTTTTGGGATAAAAGTACAACAATAATCACCCACAATTGCACACACGCCTCCTTGAGTGGCAGTTATTTGATCAAGAACCATTCTATTTTGGGTCAACATAACCCCAAGAGCCGTTAACTCCTCATTTATACCAGAAAAAGCAGACAAAGAAAAATTCACAAATGATTGTAATCTGTAATTAGTTGTTTCAATCCACAAGGTGTTCTTAGCCACTCCCACCCAAGTTTCGGAGTTTAGATAAAAGTTGTCTGTGTCCTGCCTTGAATTCTCTTTCCTTTAAACATCTGGGAAAAATATTTTTCTTCTGTTTTGAGCTCAAACTTCTCTTTGAAGTATCATGTTTTGTTGTAACCTCTTTGTATTTTAATGTTTTTCTTTAAATGCCTAGGAATTCTTCCTCTCTGAGCTCAAATTCTAATCCGGAGTTAAACTCCAATCCTAGACATTTATTTCTATCACTTTTTTTTCTGTTAAACTTTCTGTAAAACCACCGTTTTTAATTTTAATGTAAGCTTTAATATTGTCTTTATTTTTATAATATTTTTATTGACCGATCCCACGCCAGAAGCCCTTTTATCTAAACTCCGAAACTTTTAATTTGAGATCAGATTAGATATATTTAATTATTATCGAATTCCTCTGGGAAGCCGCTTGCCAACGAAGAGGAAAGGAGACGCAGCTCACCACGATCACGTGCAGCTGAAGGAATCAGCACGCCTTGGCTGTATTTCAACCACTGGGATCAAACATACCAATCTCATCCCTCATCAAAGAATATTTGCTGGTAAAATATTCTGACCTTTGGAGCCATCTAAGTACTACAGGACAACGCAGAAGGATTTTCAACTTCAACCATCACGCCAGTCACGTGAGCTGCAGTTTTATTCATCTGCTGAATTAAACTTCTGAGGTTCGATAATAATTTGATATCTAATCAGATGCAAATTAAGGAGCCATTAACATAACTCCTCCTTTCATTAAAATCCTGTTTTCATTTTCTTAAGAGTAATCCAGAACTTTTCATATAATTAATAAAACTTTCTCCATAAATTTGCGTTGTTTCCATAATCTGTTAACTCAAACTGATATAAATTCATTTCAGTTAACCCTGGTTCTGCAAACGTTCAGTGTTAATCTATCATTTACAAGTTTATAATTTTATGGTTAATGAAATCATTGCAATGTCTGTTAATTATCATTTCATTTAATAAATATGTGAAAATGAGAGAAGTTGTTGAAAGTTTATTTCATTCTGAGTCTGGTTCAAGTCCCCAGTATCAAATTCACTAAAATTTTGAGACTGATTATTAATTAAATTATTGAGTGATTAAACAGGTATAAAGTGAAATTAAAGATTAAATTGCTTCTTAGAGATAGAAGCTGGTGCCCCACGCGTGTTATTAACTTTTCCGGTGTATATGAACCGAGAATTCATCTCTGGTTCCAATACATTAACATGAATTAACTAATTTTTATACCTGATCATAATTATTAATTCATATACTGTTACATGACTAATTTTCATTCTTGCTACACTGAACATGCACTTTCATAAACTTGTCCTTCTATAATTAATATGCATTACAATACGGTTCATTTAAGCATTTTCAAACATGCAACACATTTAACATCAATGATTAATGAAATATTGCAGACCCATCATTGTCCAACACAGAGTTGGTCCTCTCTTCAAATAGTGTCCTGAGAATTATAATGTTCAGTCAAAAAAAAAAAAAAAACACAGTCCAGCAGTTGACAGAAGTAATGCAAACATATTCCGTAGTTGTCCACCAGAGGGTAATGTTGAGCTGTAGATGATTCCTAGAGCCCTTTGGAATTCCCTCAGTGTATCTGGAATGTCTCAAACAGTACTTCAAGCATAAAGCTGCCTGGTTGTGGAGGAAGTTCCGAGATTTATGATTGCAGATGAAATCCGTTCCTGGTACGAAATGGGATCCTTATCGTCCCTTTTACCATGGAATGTGTTTTCAAACTGTGGCTCTTAGGTGAAGGAAACAATTCTTGACCAGACTTTTGGGTGAAACAATTTCTTTAAGGTGAAGAGTAATTTTATAGATTAGAGCCAAAGGGACTGATGCTACATGGGATATAGTTTGCAATGGGGATTAAACAGTCTTTTGCTGAGGGTTTTGAGCAGGATAAAGTTTGCAATGTGTCAAATGCACCCAAGAGTCACGTCCTTCTATTTTCATAGCTGTTGGCATCACCAGAATGACTTTGTGTAGTCCTTGCCAGGGAGCGTCGGCCCAGTTTTTCTTTTTGATGACTTTGATAAGGACCAGATCCCTCAGTTTGGCCAAGATGGGTGCTTCACCGTGGTCCCTCCTGGGAAGAGCAGCATGAGCAACATCTCTGTCAGTCAACATTCTTTGCATGTAATCAGCTAAGCACACCTCCTCATCATCTGAATTGAATGGCCTTAATGGTGGGAGTACGTAACGTTTGCCATGCATTATTTTAAATGGGGATAACCACCCTTTGGTGGGAACTATTCTCATGTAAAACAGAACTGAGGGTAGGCAATATATCCAATTTTGTCCTGTTTCTGCCATTGTTTTTCTAAGCCTTTTGTCATGACCCCACCCCCCACCCCGTGCACTTTTCCAGTGTACACAGTGAGGGGAGAAAGGACTAGGATTTAAGCGCAGGTTAACACCGCACACATTTATTAATATGGCTAGCAGGCAAACAGTCACAGTTTCTACAATTCATATGGGCAAGGGAGTCCTCCAGGACGCTCAACAGTCTGAGTGAGAAGACCGGGGAAAGACCACACACAGAGTATACTCATGAGACTGGAGCTGTCCGATTAAGTCCGAAAAAGCACACGGTGAATACAGTCCTTAGTTGACGTGACTCCATCCGAATGCCGTCGATGGAGTACAATGACCCAGCAATGCATAACTGGAGACAGGTTCCTTAGAAACATGCATTGCTGGTTTCCCAAACTATTTACACCTGGGCGAGGAGCGGGAAGATGGCATACGGGAGTGGGAACAGCTGGTAGCAATAGAGAGGGGGCGTGGTCCACCCGGCAGACAGTTAGACAGTGCTCACTCCAGCGTGAGCGCAAGATGCTGTCTCCCCACTGCCGGCCAGAAGGCAGTGGCTATGGGCACGGCAAAGCACACAGAAATGCATACTAACATACATACAATGTGGCACGTACCCACAGAGCAGCCAGGACCGAGCCAGGGGAAGCCAAGCCGGCTTGGTTCCTGACAGAGCCCCCCCCCTTTAAGGGGTGGATTCCCAGACACCAAATGAGACAGCCCCCCCCCCAACAGGAACAAACAATCCAAACTCGGGTGGGAGGTAGGGGGAAGAGGAAATGTGGGAACACACACCCCGCCAAGGGACTTCAATTAACCCCCCCAAGTCATTGGGGCTCAGAAGACCGCCCAGAGTCCCAGGCCCAGCAGAAGGTCGCAATGGCCCCAGACCGGTTTGGCTCCGCTGCACCCACAATGGACTCCAGCGGGAGCCTGGCTGCACTCGTGGTGACCTCTGGCTGAAGCTCAGCTGCACCCGTGGTGGACCCCGACCGGGCCAGCTCCACTGCACCCACGATGGACTCCAGCGGGAGCCTGGCTGCACCCACAGTGACCTCTGGCTGAGGCTCAGCTGCACCCATGGTGACCTCTGGCTAAGGCTCATCTACCCCCGGGGTGGACCCCAATTGGGCCGGCTCCACTGCACCCGCAATGGCCCCAGACCGGGACAGCTCCACTGCACCCACGATGGACTCCAGCGGGAGCCTGGCTACACCCGCGGTGACCTCTGGCTGAGGCTCAGCTGCACCCACAGTGACCTGTGGCTGAGGGTCATCTACCCCCGCAGTGGACCCAGACCGGGTCGGCTCCGCTGCACCCACAATGGGCTCCGGTTGTAGCACCGTTGCACCAGCGGTGACCCGCATCGGGGGCCTCATTGCTCCTGCAGTGGCCTCCCCAGCGAGGGAGGTGGTGCTCCCAACATCACGTGGCGCTGCATCCCAATCCTCGGAGGCCTCCGGCGAGGTCAGCTGCTCTCTGGTGACCCTGGCAGGGGGCTCCAACCCCGGAGGGAGAGAAAAAGAGACCGGGTCAGGATCGCCGGCAGCGGCAGAGCCCGGTGAGGTGGCCCCGAGGGCTATTACAAGCTGCCCCGGGCCTTCCTCGCCATGAGTCAGGCAGTGTGACATTGACATCTGAGGTATTGCCACAATGGAGCATACTTGCCTGAACTCAGGCTCCACCGCCGTCCAGGACTCTGGTAATTTGGGGTGCGTAGCTTCAGTCATTGCGGCCGGTGCTGTGCCCCCGTCGACCTCCTCAGGAACCACTGGACCTCCGTCATCGTGTACTGGAACCTCCCGGGCCTCCGGTCCCTCTCCCCTCGAGCGACCTGGATCAGGTGCTGGCGAGCTCATGGGGGTACATAGAAAGGGTTGGGTGAGGTTAGGTGTGAGCGTATCGCATGCCACTGGGGCAGAGCACTCAGAGGGTTGCTCGCCCCGAGTCTCCTTGCCAGTAGGCAGGCAAACTTGTTCATCAAGCATTATAGTTAAATGAGAAGTAGCTTGCCTGTCCTCCTGACATGAGACATCCTCCATGGCCTTAAAGACATCTCCCCCCTCCGGGTGTTCCTCCTCCTGCAGTGCCGGCAAGACCGGAGGCCTCCTCCAGCAGGGGTTCCTCCACCTTTTCCTCCTGAACGGCTCAGGAACCAGGTGTCTGGGATGCAAAGCGTTGTGCTGGACAGCCCTGTCTCCTCCGGGGGGGAAAGGGAAGTGGAGTGGTTGCGAGGAGTTCAGGTGCTGGGGGACCCTCATCCGACCTCTCCTCGACCTGGCAGTTAAGCGCAGCAAGCAGGTCTGACCATTCCTCATCTGTTGACAGATCTGGAGATGGAACCTTCACAGCCGAGAAGGGGCGTCCTCGGGCCTCCCTCTCATGGTGCTCCTCCTCGACCTGGCAATTGAGCGCGACGAGCAAGTTTGACTACTCCTCATCCATTGGCAATCCCGTGGGTTGAGCAGGCATGGGGGGTGGAGCCCTCACAGCCGGGGAAGCACATCGTTTGGCCTCCCTCTCGTGGTGCTCCTCCTCGACCCAGTGATTGAACGCAGCCAGCAGGCTCGACCACTCTTCGTCTGAAGGCGAATCTGAAGGTGAATCTGGGGGTAGAGCAGGTGTAGGAAGTGAACCCTCACAGCCAGGGAAGCGCATCCTCGGGCCTCCCTCTCACGGCACTCCTCCTCGACCTGGCAGTTGACGAAGGCAAGCAGATTCACCCACTCCTCATCCGCTGGTGGGATTGCGGGGAAACGCCTCCGTACAGGCTCCTGGGCAGGATCATCCAGGGCCTCGACCTCCTCCATCGTCAGGGGGGCCAGTTCTTGGACCGGCGGGCCCTTAGAAATTAATGGAGGAGACACAGAGAGGAGAAGGAAACAATCATTAATTGCAGCTGGAGGATAGGACCCAGTGGACAGCTGATACTGGGCCTTTCCCTCGGGAGACAGGCAAGATTCAGTGTTAATCAATGATTTAGAATGAAAAAATACTTGCCTGTCATCCCAGTTGATGACATCCGCAGCTGCAGAGGGCAGTAAATCGTCCCTCTCGGTGCCAGCGATGATTTGGACCCCTCCGCAGACTATTGGAGGAGCTGTCTCCCTGACGACGGAGGTGGGTGTGGCCGGGGTGAATCCAGCGGACCTCTCGGGGGCTGAAACAAGTGGCCGGGGTGAATCCAGCGGACCTCTCAGTGTCTGAAACAACGATGGCTGCTGCTAAAGAGGTGGGCTTCTCCCGGCGTCTCCTTGCAGGACGACACTGTCCCTTTTGTTCGAGGATAGACCATGCTGGAGTGAGTGGAAGGTCGAGCAGAGTGCCAGGGAGGCTGCCAGTTTGCGGGAAAACAGACCTCTGCCTCGGCGTTGCTGGAAATGCCAGACCAGGAAGGGAACGTTGGAACGAGCAGACTGTGGAGAGCAGGTCCGCGTACTGCGGGTAGGTCCATAACCCGGGATGTGCTTCCAAAATACCTACTGCGGCATCCACGTTTTCCAGCATCTCCATAGGACCCCGGGCGGCGAGGGCATCATTAACAAAGCCCTGAATGAACTCCGCAGCCCATTCCTCCTCCATCGTGGGGAACCCCGCTGCCGTTCCTCTTCTTCGGCGAGACCGAGGCATGACGTTCTCCAACACAGGTTAGTCCAGAAACGAAAAACAGTTTGCAATGAAAAAGTAAGAATGATGTGTGGGTGAACCCACTAAATCCTTTTTGCGGGCTGGGTCATTCTGTCATGAATCCCCCCGTGCGCATTGGAAAAGCGCACGGGGAGAAAGGACAAAGATTTAAGCGCAGGTGAACACCGCACACATTTATTAATATGGCTAGCAGGCAAACAGTCACAGTTTCTACAATTCACACGGGCAAGGGAGTCCTCCAGGACGCTCAACAGTCTGAGTGAGAAGACCGGGGAAAGACCACACACAGAGTATACTCATGAGACTGGAGCTGTCCGAGTAAGTCCAAAAAAGCACACGGTGAATACAGTCCTTAGTGGACGTGACTCCATCCGAATACCGTCGATGGAGTACAATGACCCAGCAATGCATAACTGGAGACAGGTTCCTTAGAAACATGCATTGCTGGTTTCCCAAATTAGTTACACCTGGTTGAAGAGCGGGAAGATGGCATACGGGAGTGGGAACAGCTGGTAGCAATAGAGAGGGGGCGTGGTCCGACCGGCAGACAGTTAGACAGTGCTCACTCCAGCATGAGCGCAAGAGGCTGCCTCCCCGCTGCCCGCCAGAAGGCAGTGGCTATGGGCACAGCAAAGCACACAGAAATACATATTAACATACATACAATGTGGCACATACCCACAGAGTGGCCAGGACTGAGCCAGGGAAAGCCAAGCTGGCTTGATTCCTGACACCTTTATTTAATGGTGCTATTTGTGCGTTCCACCAATCCTGCAGATTGTGGATGGTAAGCTGAGTGGTTTTTCAGGCTAATGTTGAGTGCTGTGCCAAAGTGTGATATAATCTGATTTACAGAATGTGTTCCATTATCTAAGTAAATCTTCTCAGGTATTGCAAATCTGGGCACAATTTCTGCTAACAATTTTTTTGCTTCTGTAACAACATTTGGGTGAGTGCAAGGGAAGGCTTCTGTCCATTTGGTAAAACTATTACAAATAACTAAGCAATTGAACGTTTTGGAAGGTGTACGTCCCATTACATCTGCCGTAAAAGTAACACTGTCACGCGGTGATCCTCACAGATCACTATAAGACACCAAGAGTCCACCGGTGAGTTTTGCAATGATGGTGATTTATTTACAAGACACACATACAAGACTATGACTGTGGCGAAGATACACTGAACATAGAGCATGGGACCGTAAGGCTAACCCCAGCCACTTATGGTCTAAAACATGACATGACATGAACGAGCAAAAGCACGAGAATATACACACGAACCTGGCGTGACCAGAACGATGAATGTCTGACAAGGTTTAGACGATGTCTGATGATACTCCTGCAATCTAACTGCTGTCAGCGCCCACCTAATAAACCCGAATGCTAACGAGCAGTAATGACAGACAGCTGACCTCCTTTGACAGACGGAAGCCCCACCGAACGCCTTCACAATAAGAGCCCGGTGAAGCCAGAATATAACCCACAGCTGTCAAAGCCGGCAGCGAGCTATACGTAGCCCGAGCGCGGACAAGGCCGGCGCTCGGGTCATAACAAACACAGCATTTCAGAAAAGGAACATCATACCAACAGTAAAATATGGTGGTGGTAGTGTGATGGTCTGGGGCTGTTTTGCTGCTTCAGGACCTGGAAGACTTGCTGTGGTAAATGGAATCATGAATTCTGCTGTCTACCAAAAAATCCTGAAGGAGAATGTCCGGCCATCTGTTCGTGACCTCAAGAGCGCACTTGGGTTCTGCAGCAGGACAATGATCCAAAACACACCAGCAAGTCCACCTCTGAATGGCTTAAGAAAAACAAAATGAAGACTTTGGAGTGGCCTAGTCAAAGTCCTCACCTGAATCCAATGCTGTGGCATGACCTTAAGAAGGTGGTTCATGCTCAAAAACCCTCCAGTGTGGCTGAATTACAACAATTCTGCAAAGATGAGTGGGCCAAAATTCCTCCACAGCACTGTAAAAGACTCATTGCCAGTTATTGCAAACACTTGATTGCAGTTGTTGCTGCTAAGGGTGGCCCAACCAGTTATTCGGTTTAGAGGGCAATCACTTTTTCACACAGGACCATGTAGGTTTGGATTTTTTTCTGTTAATAATAAACATCTTTATTTAAAAACTGCATTTTGTGTTTATTTGTTTGATGATCTGAAACATTTAAGTGTGACAAACATACAAAAAAATTATAAATCAGGAAGGGGGTAAACACTTTTTCACACCACTGTATATTATGCAAAATACAAAAAACATCCCTACATTCTCAAACAGTGGTCCCCAACTTTTTTTTTTTTTTTTTTTTTTGCTTTAAGAACCACAAAATGAAATGATTTTTTTTTTGGGGGGGGGGGGGGTAGGTAAATGAATGGAACACATCGGTGGGATAAAAGCAAATCACAACCTCACCTTCAGGACGGCATGCTCGTAAAAGGGTTGCAGATAGAGTCCTTCACAGTCCGTCGGTCCTTTGTGGTCAGAGATGCTCAAACTCTTCAAGGATGACTGTTTATTCATTTTGACTAACTAGGTCACAGCTAACTACTGAAATAGTTACGTCAAGACTGCTCAGACAGGACAGGCAGGAAGAGAACATCCAGTAAATTTTCAAAATAAAACACAAATAGTCAGTACAGAAGAACAGAATAGTTGTTTTCTGGTCTTATGAGAAAACCTGGTCTTATGAGACGAGACAGCATTCATCCCACTTTGGATGGTGCTTCTCATTTATCTAACAATCTGGCATCTTTTTTATCCAAATTTCCAAAACCATGACTACTCAGAGTTGGGACCAGGAAGCAGAGTCGCAGTCTTACACGCCTCTCTGCAGCTCCTCTTCATCCGCCACCCCTCAGCTTAGCCCCTGTCTTCCCCATCAGAGAATCGTTGTCTGCTCCCTCCAAAGTAAATAAAAATATCATACATAAGCATCCCAAAGTGATAAAGCAAAACATTGGTAAAACTCAAATTAAACATAAAGCCTCTAAATTGAATGATTTGGCCTCTGTTCCTCCTCATAATTTAAAAATTAAATGTGGTTTATTAAATATTAGGTCTCTAACTCCCAAGTCTCTGTTAGTCCATGATCTGTTAATTGATCATCAGATTGATTTAATTTCCCTTACAGAGACTTGGTTAGGGCAAGAGGATTATGTTGGTTTAAATGAATCAACTCCCTCTGGTTATTTAAACTGTCAAAATCCCAGAAGTTCTGGTCGTGGAGGAGGAGTAGCAACAATTTACCATTCCAAATTACTAGTTAATGTAAAGCAAAAAACATGTTATAATTCCTTTGAGGGCCTGGTCCTCAGTATTGGGCACTTTAGCAATTTTAGGTTAAACCCAATTTTATTTGCCATAGTTTATCGTCCCCCATCAACCTACTCAGAATTTTTATCCGAATTTGCTGATTTCTTAGCTGATTTAGTGCTGAAATCTGATAGAATAATTATAGTAGGGGACTTTAATATACATGTGGATGTAGATAGTGACTGCCTTAATGTGGCATTTAATTCAATATTAGACTCGATTGGGTTTTCTCAGAAAGTAGGAAATTCTACTCATTACCTCCACCATACATTGGACCTTGTTCTGACATATGGCATAGAAATAGAAAATCTTGTAGTGTCTCCTCATAACCCTGTACTGTCAGACCATTGTCTGTTAACCTTTGATTTTACCATTTCTGACTATTTGGCTCCTAAAGAAAAATATTATTACAGTAGATGCCTCTCAGATGATGCTGTTTCCAAATTTATGCAGATTGTTTCCTCTATGCCATGTGTCAACACAACAGAAATAAGCTATAGACAGCTTGCTCCTTCTGTAATTGATAACATGGTGGATAGTGTTTCAGCTTCTCTGCATCAGGCTCTAGACTTGGTGGCCCCCTTAAAAAAGAAAAAGTCTAATCAGAGATTTCTAACTCCTTGGTTCAACACAGAAACTCGTAGCTTAAAACAGAAGACTCGTCAATTAGAAAGAAAATGGCGCTCTACTAATTTAGATGAAATCTATTTAGCTTGGAGAAATCATCTTTTAATTTATAAAAAATCTCTTAGAAAAGCTAGAACAAGTTATTACTCTGCATTAATAGAAGAGAACAAAAATAATCCCAGGTTTCTTTTCAGTACTGTAGCCAGGTTGACAAAGAGTCAGGACTCTGTCAATCCTAGCATTCCCTTAGAGCTTACTAGTCAGGACTTTATGAACTTTTTCAATAATAAAATTTCATCCATCAGAGATAAAATCAATCAGATTCTTCCCACAGTTAACTTAAATACTGTAACTACTACAACTCCTTCTTTTGATGTCTGTCTTGATGAGTTTACTCCAATCGACCTTTGTGAGTTAGACAAAATAGTTTCCTCATCCAAACCTTCAACTTGTCTTTTAGACCCTATTCCTACTAGGTTATTTAAAGAAGTCTTCCCACTTATTGGTAGCTTTATTCTTCATATAATCAATTCTTCATTAACTTTAGGCCATGTACCGCAGGCTTTTAAAACAGCTGTAATTAAACCCTTACTCAAAAAGCCAACGCTAGATCCAGGAGCTTTAGCTAACTATAGACCAATCTCTAATCTCCCTTTCATTTCAAAAATCTTAGAAAGAGTTGTTGCTATGCAATTATTCGACCACCTGCAGGGAAATGGTTTACTTGAAGAGTTTCAATCTGGGTTTAGAATCCATCATAGTACTGAAACAGCCTTAGCGAAGGTCACTAACGACCTCCTCATTGCATCTGATAATGGACTAGTTTCTGTACTTGTCCTTTTAGACCTTAGTGCAGCTTTTGATACTATCGATCATAATATTCTACTTGATAGATTAGAACACTATGTTGGACTTAATGGAACTTCGTTGCAGTGGTTTAGATCTTATTTATCTGATAGGTTCCAGTTTGTTCATGTAAATAATGAGTTTTCTTTCAACTCAAAGCTTAGTCATGGAGTTCCACAGGGATCTGTGCTAGGCCCTACTCTTTTTAGTTTATATATGCTTCCGTTAGGCAACATTATTAGAAAGCACTGTATACATTTTCATTGTTATACAGATGACACACAATTATACCTGTCAATGAAGCCAGATGATAGTAATCAATTAGCCAAGTTAGAAGCCTGTCTTAAGGAAATCAAAGCTTGGATGACTTGTAATTTCCTGCTATTAAATTCAGATAAGACTGAAGTCATTCTTGTTGGTCCAAAAAACCTTAGAAATTCCTTTCCAAATCAAACTTTCAGTTTGGATGCAGTTACTCTTTCTCTTAATAGCTCTGTGAGGAACCTTGGAGTTATTTTTGATCAGGATTTGTCCTTCAATTCACATATTAAATTTGTTTCTAAGACTGCCTTCTATCATTTGCGTAATATTGCCAAGATTAGGAGCATCTTGTCTCAGAGTGATGCTGAGAAACTGATCCACGCTTTTGTTAGCTCGAGATTAGATTATTGTAATTCTTTATTATCAGGTTGTCCTAAAACATCTTTAAAAAGTCTTCAGCTGATCCAAAATGCTGCAGCAAGAGTTTTAACAGGTACTAGAAAGAGAGATCATATCTCTCCGGTTCTGGCCTCCCTTCATTGGCTTCCCATCGAGTTTAGAATTAAGTTTAAAATCCTTCTTCTTACTTACAAAGCTCTAAACAATCAGGCTCCTTTTTATTTAAAAGATCTGATACTACCGTATTATCCTAACAGAGCACTACGCTCCCAAAATGCAGGACTACTTGTAATACCTAGAATCTCCAAAAGTACAATGGGAGGCAGAGCCTTCAGTTATCAAGCTCCTCTCCTGTGGAACCAGCTGCCAATCTGGATTTGGGAGTCAGACTCGATCTCTGTTTTTAAGATTAGGGTTAAAACCTACCTTTTTGATATAGCCTACAATTAGGGAGGGATCATGTGTTTCTGAACCCTCCCTTAGTTATGCTGCTAATAGGTTTAGTCAGCCGGGGGACCTCCAGTAATGCACTGGGCCTCACTCCTTTCCTCACTCTCTATGAAATATTTTTTTTTGCTGGTCATTAACATTTGTTTGTTCTCTCCCATAGATTGAGTCCCCATCGTGCTGTTTGCTCTCTACATGTCTGTTCTTTTCATCTTCTCTGTCCCCTCACCCCCCAGCCAGTCGCAGCAGATGACTGCCCCTCCCTGAGCCTGGTTCTGCTGGAGGTTTCTTCCTGTTAAAAGGGAGTTTTTCCTCTCCACCGTCGCCAAGTGCTTGCTCACAGGGGATCACCTGATTGCTGGGGTCTTTCTGCAACTGTGGGGGTTCCCCCCTACAGTTGATAGTGCTATGAGATGACTGTTGTTGTGAAATGGCGCTATATAAATAAAGTTGAATTGAATTGAATTGAATTGTTTTCCTCTGCAACTCTGCAACCCACTACCAAGTGGACCCAGGGGTTGGGGACCCCTGTTCTAAAACGTGATGGGACAGTTTCCACGAAGGGAGCACTTCACTATTAGAAGACCAAATATTTGGGAACGTTCTCATGTTTTTCACTAATGGGAGTACGTCCAACAGCTCTGCATCCTATGTTTGCTGTGGGAAAGGGCACCCTTTAGGACAGTCATGTAGGGACAGCATGGAGGTCACCATATAGTGCCACCCTTTTCAATTGGATGGGCACCCATATAGCACTTTATGTGGTGCAGCATGATATTTTCTCTACTAGATAGCATTCATTAAGACACATGATCAGATTTTCTCGAGGGGATATTATAATTTATTACACAAAGGGCCATCATAAAGGAACCAGACAGAACTTCCTCTTACTTTTAGTCACTCTAGAGAGAACTTTATCAACAATTTTTCAACCAAGCAATTCTTCAGCAGGGTAAATTGCAATCCTCCAACACCCCAAAACTACAGCCTGGTGAGATCCATTGCACCCAATGTGTGCAACAAGTCTAATTGTTTAAAGTCTGCTTCTGTGGTCACAGCCAACCTGGAATTTGAACTTAGACAGTGACAAGGTCACAATACAAGATGTAGTGCACTTGTAAATACCATTGGTTTCAAGATGAGGAATGAGGTGACACTGTGGCCAAGGAGGGGAAGCAATTGTTGAACATCAAATCACAGTAAACAGTTCTCAGCTCTGGCATAAATCTTCAGTTTCTCTGAGTGTGTTTCTGCTGAGGCACCATGAATTCACAGGAATCCTCACTGAACAAGAGGATGGGAAGATGGGAAGGAGTGAAAGGAAAAAGGCAGGCCAGGAGTGAGAAAAGAATGCAGGGATAAACAGATAAAGAGGTGTTACAAAGAAAAGGGTTAATATTCTAATTCTTTACCACTACCAAATCACCTGCATCATTCTGAGATTTGGTCTTTCTATTTGGCTTGTAGATTATTTAGGCCAGAAGGGAGAAAACTACAGGGGAAGGAGGATGAGGGCGAGATACCTTTCCTGCTCAACTATTATTCTTTGTTAACCAGTTTTTAGCACTGCTCAACCTCTCCCGAGGTTTTCATTAAGAAAGGAATCACCTTGGTTTTGCCAGAAATCTTAATGTAAACCAGACGCCTTGGAGGCTTTAATTGAAGCAAGATGGACCTCCACGTTGTACACAACCGGCTAAATGTGACAACTTATCCCATCACTACAACAGTGTTCCCCAACGGACCGGGGAGAAAAACATCCTTTCTGAGAGGGAAACTAAGGGGTTTGTTAATATGTCTCTGATTTCAGAGGACTGTTATTGTTGAAACAGCTCCAGACTGCTATTTACTACCACATCAACCTCTCCTTCTGCGTTACATTACTCACATTGTGCTCAAGCCCTCTCTTCTCCTCATTGAGTAATGCTATGGTCATTAGAACGGTACCGTAGAAACATGTGTCTGGTTCTGACTTGGCAGTGGCAGAGCAAAAAACACACTGAGTGACTTTTTGTTCAGAACTAGCCAGCTCTCTGGGCAGACATGCTTGCTTTTAGCTGAAAGAAAACAAGAGTCTGAATGAAAAGGACAAGCTCAGAGCTGAGGATGTTTTTTTTTAGATGGAGCCAAAGGACTAGTTCCAGTTCTTGCTTGAACACCACTATAAAGATAGTGTTTCATTTGACTTTCAGTCTTTACATAACCAAGGCCACTATTTTTTTCAATGGTTTCTCTCACATGTTGATCTTCAAGTTGAAGCAAAACACTGGGGACAGATAATCTAACTGCTTGATACTTTTCTCCCGCTCCCTTCTCCTATTCCCCTGTGAGTCTTTGGGTTTCGTTGAAAAACAATATTAATAATTTGGAAATGTGGATTCTCCGGCTCCTGCTGTGTGCTTTTCTTTCTTTGTTCATTTCCCTCTCAAAGCTCCCTTGATGCGGGGCTCATTGTCCTGTTTGGAGAGCAGTGTGAGACCTTGATGAGTTACATCCAGGCTCATCTGACATCTCCGATACTCCTGCATTCAAGCACACGATAGTCTCTGAGACACGGACAGAACAGAGATGCATTCGACTGTATGTCCAGAGGGTGTGTGCTGAATGTGTGCAAAGTGCCACAAACTGTTTCCCACCCAGGGAAATTTACATAGTGCATGTCAATGCACCGTCTAACAGGCAAAACCCAGAATCACCAAAGCCTTGACCACAGGCATGAGTAGTATCCTCTCAGGGATGGAGATAAGAGGCAGACTTTGCATCTGAACACTTAACCCACTATATCAACTCATATTCAGTGTGATTACATATGATAAATAAATCAAAGAGACAGCTCATCTTGTCATCAAATGGTCACATTTAATTTGTTTGGGATAGATGTTCAATGTTCATTTTCTATGGTCATTTATCAGTGTTCTCACCTGCTACAAAGTATATATTGGATCTCATCTTTTTAGCTGCTGCTTATCCTCTCTGCCCTGGTTCGTATGATCCTCAGTGCTGCAGTGCAGCTGTGGGTGAGCAAGGGTAGTGATGGTATTAAAGATGGAAGGATGGAAGGGAGGCCCGGTGGAGAGGGGCTGATTATTACAAAGAGGAAGAAAAAACTAAGGGTTTCAATATGTCCCACAGCATTTTAAATGGGACAGGGGAGTTAGAGAAGGCAGTTAAGTCAGCCACAAGGAGAGAGTGTGCATTTACTGCCTTTTTAGATTGTTTTTCTAACCACCCACTCCCACTAGAATCCTCAGACCCTCCTTGTACAAAGCATTTTGCTTCCTGTTTCAATTATTTTACCCTAAAGGGGTCAGGTGCTGTGTATGACATGAAACAAAAAAGTTAAATTTGAGAAAATAAGCTTAGGCCACCCGAGAGGCCACACATGTGGGGGGATATTTATTAAAACTTCATGCATTATAATGATTAGCATGTCAGCAGATGATCCTTCAACAGTAAAAGTATTAAATTAGTCATAAGCAACTGAAATATTGCAAACTTCCATTGGAGGAGTCATTTAAAACATGCACAGATCAAGGCCTGCAGCACACATATGCATTCCCCCAATGAGGGCTAGACTTAATATTATGTATTGTATGCAGTAGGTGATTTTTTTTTTTTTTAACAAAGAGGATGGTGGTGGTGGGCATTCATAAATTTAGCATAATGCACCACTATGTAAGATTTTCATCTGAAAATAATGTTTCCAAAATTATTGTGATGGTAGGTCAACTTTTGACCAGGTGTATGCCACTCCCCCCATAGCCTGACTGGGCCTGCAATGCCTGCAACCAGGGACATAGCACCAAATTTTGGGTCCCGGGTACAGCACTGTGTGGTGGTCCCTCAAACACAAACCAAATTTTGAATTTTACATTCCAAGGTTAAAGATGGGACCATTTCCATAGTAAGCTCCACGGGACAATTTGATCCTAGTATAGGATTTGTTTATCTGTCCTTGAGAATATGTTTACTGTCATCATTATTTTCAAACCTCTTTGTCTATAATGCACTTTTGAGAATGGACCTACAGTACTTTTCAATTACACATTTATTTATATTCCATTGGTCTTATTCTTTTGTATACTTCCAATTTTTGGCTAGTAGAGCATCTTTAACAAACCCAGTTTCCAACTGAGATCAGTATACTGTGATGTGCACAGATATTTTTGGGGGGCAGGTGGCCAACCAAAAAAAACAAAGCAAAACAAATAATGAAAAAAGGAAATTTACATGCAGTAGTGCAAATTTTACTGAACTTGTTTGGTATATCTATTTTATTTGAATACCTATACACTCATGGAGATATTTAATACCCCATAAATTTTTACAAAATTATTAACTCACACAGAGACCATGGTCTTCATCATTAATTATGTAAAAGTCAGTGACAAAAAATGGGCAGCTTCTATTGAGAATATGAGATTACTTCTTCGATCAGAGCATCAGAAAGGACCTCCGTGGCCTGGGTATTCTCCACCAGCTCTCCACATCCTCAGACTTGACTGCTGTGCCCCATCCTAGATGAAGACGCCGTAGACGGTGTGAGCGGAGACAAAAGAGAGGTAAACGTGGAGGTATCTGAACGAAGGTAACCACTAGCCCTCACAGACTCCCGATCCCTTCTCTCATCCCGGCCAACGTACGCTCACTTGACAATAAAATAGACCACATACAGCTCCTGGGATCTACACAACGCGATGCGTGGAACTGGTGTGTTTTTATCTTTACGGAAATGTAGTTAAATGACAATATACTGAACTATGCCATTCAGCTAGCTGGGCTAACATGCTAGCGACAGAGTGCTAACGGTAGGAGGGAAAATCCGGGGTGGAGGCCTGTGTGCGTACATCAGTGATGCTTGGTGCCGTGATTCTGTTGTTCACAGACATTGTTCTCCTTTAGTGGAGTTTATGATCATCAAGTGCAGACCCTTTTACACGCCTAGAGAAATTTCATCTGTTCTACTGGCCGCCGTGTATGTCCCGCCCACCGGCATCGGCAAGAGGAGGGGAGCACTGAAAGAGCTCTATCAGGCTATAAGTGAGACGCAAACAGCGCATCCAGATGGATTTCTCATCACAGCGGGAGACTTCAACCATGCAGATTTAAAGGCCCTCTTACCAAACTTATATTAACATGCAAACTTTGCAACAAGAGGAGACAATCTGCTGGATCTGGTGTATACAACTCATAAGAATGCATACAGACTCTGTTCAACGCCCCCCCCCCCCCCCCCGGATGGTAACACAATCACTCGCACAATAACTACCTCAGCTGTTGGCGCAGAAAGACTGGCACACCAACAGTAATACTATTGTTTTGTTGTACTTAGCCGCAGCCATTTGCACAAATGCCATATCTGCTGCTGTCTGTCTGTAAGATAAGATAAGATAAGCCTTTATTAGTCCCACAATGGGGAAATTCCAGGGGAAATTCCAGGATTGCAACAGCACAGGGATAGCAACACTCAGAGCAATAATTAAGAAGATACTTAAGATATAAATAAGAGCAGTGGATATACATACATACACATCAATATATAAATATATATACAAAGTGCGGAGCATTGTAGCGAGATGGAATAAACAGCATAACTGTCACTGCAATACTGATCACGTGCAGTCCTACCTGTTACTATCTGCACCTACACTACCACATTGAACTGCAACAACGGGTATTCATCTCTAGCTGTCTGTGTATAGGATTGCTGGGTTTATCATCATTATCATTATCATTATCATCATTATCATTGTTTTTGTTTATGTTATTTGTTTTTAATGCTCTGTGTGTTTTTAATGCTGTTTATTTTTTGTAAAGCACTTTGGTCACCTACGGGTTGTTTTAAAGGGCTATATAAATAAAGTACATTACATTTACATTACATTAATCGTTTTTCTCTATGGAGGTCTGGGTCTTTCTTGTCGCCATTGGCACCACGGGTTGCATCACTGTACATAGACTGCTGTTGTTTTGTTTTCTTTTTTTCCAGCCTTATTCCTTTTCTTTTTATATTATGCACACCAATGAAGAGAGAGAGAAATGCCATTTCAATTCTCTTGTATGTCCTACAGGTATAGTAGTATTGACGATAAAATCTTTGAATCTTGAATCTTGAATAACTGTTCAAAATACAAAAATCTTTGCAAAAATATGAAAAGCTTGTTTTTCAATAAATAAAATATTAAACCTCCATTCAAATAAATATTTGCAAAAAACTTAAAAAGTCTATTCCCCTTGTCAGCAAAATAAGCCAAAATCCTCCCCTTTGTTATTAACCTGCCCCCCTCCATCCCCATAAAGACTTTAATACAGTTTAATACAGTTTATACAGGGAAACTTAACTTTATTTCATTTCAGTGAACCTGTAACCTCGTGACTATGATCCTCGAGACAGAAGCATTATACCATATAATATATATATATATATATATATACATATTCTTAATACATAGTCCTCCAGGTACCTGGGCCTCTGACAAACTCTAGCCGGGCGTCCCCCGGGCAGGGACTCGGCACCAGGCACCATCGGCCATGCCTGTGAGTTCTCACCACCCCAGTCCAACCAGTCCCACCTCACATCAGGCTGTCTCATTGTAGTTCTAGTCCTCTGTTCTGGTGGTGACTTCTTGAGTCTGCTGGAGTGCCACCGCGAACCGTCTGCAAGCTCGAATGTGTCCTGGCCTCGTTGTCTCGTGATCCACAGGGGACCCGTCCAGAGTTGCTGCAGCTTATGTGTGCGGTTAGGGTGTCTAATCCAGACTCAGTCCGACACCTTCAGTCCATGGGCTCTCGCTCTGTGCTTCCTGTCAAATTGAAGCTTCATTTTACGCTGTTGTGCGGTGATCCGGTCACGTGTAGAGTCCATATTTCCTGGACAGTGAGTCGTGGGCGGCCTCAGTCGATCGAAAGGTAGAAGTAGTTCACGTCCCAGCATGAGAGTCGCCGAGGAACATCCTGTTGTAGCATGGGCCGTTGCCCTGTAGTGAAGTAGTGTGCTCTGGAGGGCATCCGGAAATGTGAAGCCGTCCGCCAAATGGGCTCTCAGTCCGTTTTTTAGGGTTTTGTTAAAACGTTCAATGCCCCCATTGGCCTGAGGGTGGTAAAACGGGGTTTTAATGTGTTCCACACCCTTACTGCTCAAGAACTCTTCAAACGCCCCAAAAGGTGAACTGCGGGCCATTGTCAGTCGTGATTACATTAGGTGTCCCCCACCTGGCGAACACTGACGAGAGGAAACCCGTAACCACATCCGTCATGACTGAGTTAGTGGGCAACACCTCCGGCCACTTTGAGAACAAGTCGTAGGCCATAAGCAGGAACCGACTGTTCGGGGGTGCTGCATGCAGTTCGCCACAAATGTCCAACTGTATGTGTTTCCAAGGGCCTTTCGGTTATGACAGCGGCCGCAGGGGCGGACGGGGTGGTCGGCCAGTCTTCCTGCTCTCCAAAGATGGAATACAGTTTGTAACCATAACTTCAATGTCCTTATCAATACCCGGCCACCAAACAGAGTCCCTGCTGCACTGTTTTACTGTTGACCGTGCTCGCCATTTCGATCTTGACGTGGCCGTTTCCAAACATTCTCATTGTTCCCATGTTGATGGTTTTATTTGGGAAAAGTCTCTTCAGCCATACTCAAAGCCATACTCAAAATGGACCTGCCGGCCCCAGAGTCCACCATGAGCGGCACGTCGACTCCGTTGAGTTTTAGCAGGTACCATTTCTGTGTCATGTTTCTGGGCTCTGCTGCCGATGATTTAGCAATGATAGGGCAGGCCCTGTCCCGCGGCTCAGTCCGCCGCCTCCTGGGAGTCTACCCCGGAGAATTAGCCACCTTGCTAACGGCTGTGCTTGGCGGGGAAACTTGAGCGGCAACACTCCCTTTAGCCCACGCTGATAAACTCCACCGAACTGTGGACTCACTCTGCCTAACCAGGTCGAACACGTTTTACAATGACAGAGTATCTTTAGCTAGCTTTAGCTTGCTCTTCAGCCACACGTCGTTAGTGCCATGGGCTAGCTTATCCCGGACCAGCTCTTCCTTGATAGGCCGGAAGGTGCATTCTCTTGCTAGGCTGCGCAGCTCCATAATAAAGGACTGAGTGGACTCACCCGTTCTCTGTTGGCGGTAAAAAATCTCATAACTCTGCGCCGTGACGGTGGAATGGTCTCCGAAAACACAGTCCATCACCTCTAAGCCATCCTTCTGTGAGCCGTTGCCACACAGCCCAAGCTGGCCCTCCACACCGAGGTAGTGGACCAGTAGGCTCCTCAGTCTCTCTTCATCAGCGTCACTCAGGCCGGACGCAGCCACATACACGGTGAACATCTCCCTCCAGTGGGCCCACGGTATAGCTGGTGTGCCTGGAGACTGCAAAAACGGAGGTGGCTGTTTGATACACACGTCAATTTTAGTCCTCATCGCCAAATGTTATGTATGAATAACATGAGACGGGAGCCTCCATTAACTGAGTATTGAACACACTTTATTATAGAGAACAACAGAATATATACTCTAGCCGTATCCCGCCTGACGTCACCACCCCAACCCCCTCGGCTAGGCTACGGCAAGCCCTGAGAGTCAAATCCCACATATAACATCACCCACAACCCCTTTGTTAAAAATAACAAATCGTCCACTGTCTGTACTTTCACAAAGCAATAAATAAACTAATATAAAAGGCGAGGTTTAGGTGAACAATGCACTAACCTGGCTGAGGAAGCAGATGCTGCAGGAAAAGGCTGCAGGTTGCTGTGTGACTGGTCCTGCAGTTGAATCAATTGGGTGCAGGTGTGTGGACTAAACTATTTTTTACCTTTTTAAAGGGATGATAAGGGCCTCAGATAACGGCCAAATCTCAATCTCCTCCCTGAGCCCTCAAGCCTTGAGCTCTTGTAGACTTAGGCGGCAGCCATTAGTAGTGAGTGAGTGTGCGAGTCTCATTCTCGCAAGGCGGAATCTCATTCTCCTCCCTTGCAGACTCGTTGACTTTAGGTGCATTCACATGAAGTGAAGGGCTGTCCCAATCTGAAATCAGAAAGTGGCTGACTGCTCACTTGCTGACTTCATGAGCCCTTACCTTAAGTCAGCATAGCATGCAGACTTAAGATATATTGTAGCTGCTTAAGCAAGTCCTTACACCAGCATTTTGCTAGCTAGGATCCTCTGCAGTGTGGTTGGAGGAGTCTAACCATCCAATCAAAAGATGTGAAAATGCCAACGTTCTTGAATGCCTTCTATGCGTAGTCCTGGACGTACAGAAGACATCTGATTGGTTAAAGCAACAGGATAAGTTTAACAGTTAATTTAACCTACAGAGTGCACTGTTAATTCCTGAAGGCCCAAGGCAGATTTGCTTGACTCTGGCAACACAGATGGCTGAAATATGATTGGACAAAAAAATCTCTAACATGCATTACACTACTGGAAGGAGTGCAACCAAGAAAAAAGCTACAAAATGAAGAGAATAGACTATTGGGAATAATTTAATACATCCTCATGGAACAAATATAAGAATGTAGGTTGTAAATGTAATTCTGATAGTGTTTAGGCCAGCAGAGAAGGCTTTGCTAGCCCTGAGGGTCCACTACTGCCAAATCGTCAGTAAAAGTTGGTCCAAACTTTGTAGTGTGAATCCACCCAAAAAAAGCAGGTCCAGAATGATAGGAAGCCTCCACAAACACTGATCTTTATATGAGTGTTGCCTGACGCTGATGTCAGCTGACCTGCATTAAGTATTTGTTTGCTAAAGTTAACCTAAGTTGGCAAAAGCTACACATACGCTAGCCTAAGTTGGCAAAAGTTTGCCACTGCTGAATGCAACCCTGGCAAATGCTAGCAAAAGTTCGCAAAAGTTTGTAAAAGTTGGTGTGTGTTGAATTAAAAAAAAAAAAGCTGCTCACGAACATAATTTCACCGACGTTAGGACTAATTTCGCTGATTTTTCAAAATGTCTGTAAAAGTCATTCCCAATGCTATAGTGTGAACCCAGCTTAAAAGGTGTTAATTTAGAATAGAAAAGCAACAACTTTATGTCATGTGTCTGGGGGCTTACGTCATTCCAGACCCCAGACACGGACTATTGTGTATTTTGTCTCCTTGTTTTGTTCACTTATTGCCTAGCATTATTCTGTGTTCTGTTCTGCCTCTCCCTCTTCCACCAGACACTCCCCATTGGCTGGTCAGCCTGCCGCTGCAGTCAGCAGTCTGTAATCAGTACACCTATTGTTGTTACTCACTTGTATTCACTCTGTGTCGTTAGTCCACCATGTATTTATTCCCTATCAGTTCCTTCACTCATTGTTACGGCATTAATCTGTATCCTGCACGCAGTCAGCCACTTGTTCAGTATCTCTCTGTGTTTAGACTACTGTCTCTCTCTGGACTGTGTTTGGTGTTGTTTTTTTCCAGAACCCAGCTGCGCTCCGACACATTCATGTAAGTCCTCCTTTCTCCCGGCTCTCGTTTCTGGTTTCCCCCAGCGGCCAGCTTTCCCCTGGGGCGTGACATGAATTGTTTCCCCGTAGCCAGCCCACCTAACTGAACTGTGCTCTTCTGCTGTGTTGCCTATTATTTGATTACCTATGTTGAACACTTTGTATTATTTACTCCTTGTTAATAAAACACACTCTTCACCTGCAAGTGGGCTCATCTCTCTCCATTCGTGTGTGCATAAAAGCACACGCACGTGACAACTTTATAAGACAAAAGTTGAAATTTTATGAGAAAAAAGTGGGCAACATGAGAAAAAATGTTGCTAATTTATAAGAAAAACATCACAAAATTATGAGGAAGAAAAGTCCTATATTTAAAAGAAAAAATGGAAATTTATGAGAAAGAAGTTGCAAATTTATGAAAAAAACACTGCAAATTTGCATGAAAAAAGCCTCGGTATTTTAAGACACAAGTTGAAAATTTATGAGAAAAAACTTGCAGGTGTTATGTCTGTATTTGGCTGGTATTAGTAAGATGGTGGCCGGGTTGGTCATGAGATAGGCCGAGGTGGCTACTACCGGTTTCCGGTGGTGATGTCGTCCAAGGTATAAAAGAGTGGGCGGAAGAGGCTCTGCCTCTTTCGTTGTGAAGCCACCTGGCCAGCAGGAGGGTGCCGTAAGCCTTTGTATATAGTTGTTGTTAATCCTGAATAAACCCTGTTAACCGAGGTGAGACTTATTTGTCATTCCTAATATTATGGACACAACAGCAAGCTTTGGAGAAAAAGTAGCAAATACAGTTGCAATCAAAAACATTCAACCTCTCGTGATCCTGGGCACGGGTGGGGGCCATGCCCAGTTTCCGGTTTGAGTTCAGTCTTTTTCTGTTTGTTTGTTTCTTTATTTTTTCATGGACTGTTGTATTTTATCTGTCTGTTTTTGGAGTGTTTGCATTCTTGGTTTTGTCCTTACTACTACATGCCCGTAGAAACCAAGTATAAGCAAGTATTTCTACATGCCCGTTGTTGAAGGGTCTCCTCCTGAGTGAGACGGCTGTGTTGTCCACAGTCATGCCGCAGGCATCACTGACAGCGATTTCTTGAATTTATAGAGTGCCTTCTACCTTACTGAGTGAGATTTCCTGATGTCCTGCTTTGAATGGGTGTGGTTTAAAGTAGTGTGTCGTATTCGGTCTCAGCTTCTCTGTGCTTTGCCTGGTGTGCAGCGTTGGCGGCCAGCCAACTATTCCGCATCTCCTGGGTCTCAGCTTGTCTGTGCCTTGCGTGGCATGCAGCGTTGCTGGCTTTGCGGGCATTTCGGGCTTCAAGTGACTCACCACATGCATGGCGCACTGCCACACGTTTCCTGTCTGTCAGTGCATCCCTTGTCTGTTGTACCCTATGCTGGTGAAGAGTGTCCTCCTGTGGCAGGCATCATAGGACACTACATCATAGGTAGGCAGGCATCATGAGTGATGGTCTACAGTATATAACATCATAAAGACATCCAGGCTGGCATCATAGAGCACTATATCACAGGTAGCCTGTCCTATTTCCTATATGACGGCATCGCCTATATGACATCATTGCGAGTCCTATGTACCCTGAGATCATAGGATCATCATAGGACATCCTGCAGACATCATAGGCCGTCCTATGATGTCCTATGATCGTGACAGACACACAGACATGTGACGAGTGATTGTCTCGTCTATTTATTGTGGTTCATTTTGTATTTATGGGTTTTGTTACATCTTTTTGGGGTTGTGTTATCTTATTTTTGTGTCATCATTAGTGTCATGACTTGCCCCTCAAGGCAGGAACGAAGACCCACACGCTGAACCGTAGTTGTGATGTTTATTGAAGGGAACAAAAAATCCAAACAGTGCACAAACAAAAAAATCCCAATAGTGCACAAAATAACTTGCAGGCAGAGTGTCATGAATTGCCCCTCAGGACAGAGATGTGAGACCCACGTGCAGGACTGCAGTTTGTGAAATTTATTAAACAACACAAAGAACAAAACAGTTCTCAAACCAAAATACAAAGTAAACTTACAGATACCGCACCAGAACAAGGGCTGTGTTCTGGTGGAGAAGGGAGAAGGAAACTTAAGACTCCGGCAACGAGAAATGAAAATAACAGCCCTTAAATAGGATTAGAAACAATTAACACAAAAAGTAACCGGTGTGGGTGTGAATCACATGAGTGGGCTGGGGAGAAAATAACAATCAGCTGTGAGTCGTGAGGAGGGGAGACAGAGCTGACAGTTTGACAGGAGCACCGCCCACAACCAGGGAGAAGCCCGGAAGGGCTGCTGACAACTGCAACTCCAGAAAGAGAAAGAAAAGAGAGGACACTGGCAAAATAAAGTGGAAACAAAAAACCCAAATATGTAAATAAAACTACACTGAACGTAAACAGGAAAATAAATCATACAATACCAAATATGTGAAAACAAACAAGAAATAACATCACCGGCCAAGAACTCCAAAATACAATATTATACAAATAAGGAAAAACAAAAGGCAAAAACACCAAGAACAGTGGAATCCCCCCCCCCCCTCCGGTGCTCAGATCATGACACAGAGAAGGTAACAGATAAGGGAGGGTTAATCAGGAAATTGCACCAAAATGGGGAATAGGTTCTGATGCACAACGACAGAAAGCGGAGGCTCCAACAATGAATGACAGAAACAAGGAACTTAAATAGTAAATACAGTCAATGAATACAATTGGATGCAGGTGTGGATCACATGAGTGGGCAAGGGATAACAATGATTACAACAGAGATCAGCTGGGAGTAATTGAGAGGGAGAAGACAGGACTGACAGCTGAGAGGAGCACCGCCCACAGCAGAGCAAAAAACCCAGAAATGCCACTGACAGCTGCAGCCCCAGAGAGGGAGAGAAAAAGCACAACAGGATACAATTATGATATGATGGCAAATAAAGACAAGTACCTCAAATATATAAATAACAAAACTATAATGAACGTAAACAGGAAAATAAATCATATTAAGAATCAATATAGAATATGTGAAAATCAACCAAAGATAAAATAACAGGAATTAGAACTCAAAAATACAACACCACATAAATATAGAAAAAAGGAAAAGAGACAGAGCATGGTGGGATCCCCCCATGCTCAGATTGTGACAATTAGTTCCGGTCCATGCTTTTATTTTGACAGTGTCTGTGCAGCTTCTGCCTGTCAAACTATTTCACTGGCTGCACAGTTGTCACTCCTTGTTGATTATGTTTTCACTCATGTACCTACACCTGTGATGCATTGGTCATCAGGGCATTTATCTATTTAAGGATACGGCAACCCTTCTCAGGTTGCCGTGTCTTACTGTGACATCCTCAGAAGTCCAGTCAAGACTCTGAGTGTTTACTGGTTTTGCCGTGGAGGTGAATGGGTGTGCTCTGACCAGGTAACATTTATCCTTTCTCCCCTTCCCTCAGCCGTGAGCCCCGGTTCCCTTCGGGTGTGTCTCCGGCTGAATTTGTCTGTTTTTCCCTGGCGAGTTTGAGCACCAGAGCTGTTGTTTTTCCCCCGACTGTTCCACTTCCTCCTGGTCATGAGCCCCACTCTCCTCCGGCACTTTTGCCCCTTCATTATTTGTAAGTGCAGTGTTTTTCTGTGCATTTGTCTTTTGTTAATAAATGTGCAAAACCTACAGCGTGCGCTTCATGTCCTTCATAGCCCTTGAAAAGGGCGATTTGTGACACAACCAATACTGCAAATTAGGTTTATTGGCAAAATGTATAAACTAGCAACTGTTTGCAGTAAAAAAAAAATGAAAAGGACGATTTGTGACAGAAGGACAGAGCCTGGGTCTGGACACCAGACGCTGTGGATTTTTGCTGTTTTTTTTCTTCTTCCCGTACTATATTTTTCCCTGCCGTTTTTTATAGTCTGTTTCTTACAGTATGTCTGGCCACATGGACTACAGGATTTTGGGGCTGGATGAGACAGAGTGTTGGGCAGCTGGACTGGTGGAGAATATTATTTCGGACGTTCGCCAAACCCACACTCCCAAGAAAGTGCTGCAGGTGTGGGATAGTGCAGCACAGGTGATTGAGGCATACCCCATCCTGTGGAGCGATCCGGAACTGGCAGATCTCCTCACCTCAGTTTTCCATGCTCAACACCGGCTCCGCGGGCTGAGGGAAGCCCTTTTGCCATCCGAACCTGTGCAGCGGAGGAAGCGCTCCCGGGGGCGGAAGTCTCAAGCCCTGGGCCACCATCCTTCTGCAGTCTTGTCTCCCCCTGCTGAACTGTGGCCTGAAGCCTGCCGTATTGGGTACGCAGCTCTCGTGCCTTCCATCAGTCCCAGCACAGAGGAGCTGGAGGAGCACCAGTGGGTTTTGGCGGAGGAGACCAAGCTCATCCTGGAATACAAATCATAGCTTCTTCCAGAGGTTATTCAGCAGCTGGGGGAGTTTCATCAGGGGAAGTGGAGTCAGCGCTAATGAATCAGCATCACCGGACTCCGGAGCATCATCTGTCTCCGCATCCTCGTCAGATGATCCCCACTGTGCCTGGAAAAACATCACCTGGTTCAGCAGCAGCAGTCACCATCACGCTCCGGAAAATAAGGCAAGTTTACTTTCGTTCTCTCACACACGATAATGAAATTCCTTGTCTTATTCCCGGTGGTGAGGCTCAGCATCAGTAGCCCACTTTGGCTGAGTCCTCACTGCCTGCTGCTGTCACCTGTTCCTCACCCATCTCTTCTGTGTCACCCTTGAGTGTCGGTCGGTTCAAGGATGGGGCCGCTGGACGACAGAGGAGCCTGCTGCCCTGGAGAACCCCATGCCAGTCCCGCAGCCACATTTTGGGCAGGGGAGGAGTGGTCCCAGATCCCTGAAGCCTGAGCCAACAAGGGAGTATCCCCTGGTTTCAGCTGCCCGGGACTCGGTGCCAGTGATGGGGCAACCTCCAGTTTCAGCCACCACGTCGGGAGGTCCACCAGCGTTGGTTGCCATTCCTGGAGGTCTGTGGGCTGTATCCACCACCATGCCTGGTGCAGGGGTCACTGCAGCAGAGTCATTGGAGTCCTGGACGGCAGTGGAGCTCTAGTCCAGGCAAGTACTTGGTTCTGTTTTAACATCTACAGATCTAGAGAATTCTTGTCTGGCTCAGGGTGGGGAGAAACAGCTGCAGATGTCCTCTGCTCCAGAGCTCTCCTCACTGGGCTCCACTGCTGCCTGTGATTCTCCGGTGTTTTTCTTCTCCTGCCTGTTCGAGCTGGTTGTGGCAGTGGAGCTCGAGCTCAGGCAAGTTCTCTTTTTTGTTTTCACTTTAACTGTTTTAGAGAGATCTTGCATCTGAATTCTCCTCGCCGGGCTCCACTGCTGCTGGTGACCCTGACCCGGTGTCTGTGTCCTCTTTGTCCGAGCCTTCTCCTAAGATCACCGTGGGTCCCCCATCTTCACCAGAGGTCTCCATGGGTCCCTCCTCTCTGCCAGAGGTCTCTGTGGGTCCTTCCTCTCTGCCCAGGGCCACCACGGGTTCTACTCCTCTGTCTGAGGCCTCCACAGGTGCTACGCCTCTGTTCAAGGTCTCCGTGGGTACTACGCCTCTGTCCAAGGCCTCCGTGGGTGCTGCACCTCAGTCTGAGGCCTCCGTGAGTGTTACGCCTCAGCCCGAGGTCACCACCATGGATGCTTCGCCATTGCCCAAGGCCGCTGAGGGTCCTCCATCTCCGCCTGAGGTCGTGGAGGGTCCTCCATCTACATCGATGCCTGAGGTTGCCATGCATCCCTTGCCTTCGTCGGAGTTTGCCGTAGATCATCAGGCGTTGCTGGAGGTCCCCGCCGGTTGGTCGCCGTCACAGCCTGGTTCACTCACTGGTCAGCTGCTTTCCTCAGCTGGCTTTCGAGTTGGGCAGATACACTGGGCGGCCATTCCTACGGACAGTCTTCGTGCTTGTCGGCCACCCTTCTCATTAGGGTTCCGCCTCTGGGCTCCCACGATCTGTGGGAGGCGCTGTGCCTGGCTGCCGCCCCCAGGGCATTGTGCGCCATAAACTGCTGGCTCAGACATGCTGGGAGGCAACCCGATGGGCTGCCCCTTCTGCTTGGGTGGTCCTGGTAAGCAGGAAGGCCACCCAACTTGCTCCAGCACATGCCCTGGTGGTCATGGGACTCTGATAGGCCGGCCAAACTGCCTCATCCACTAAGCTATTGGTCTTTGAGTCCTGTATTGCCACCTGTTGTACAGTGTTGTGGGCCATGAGTGGTTTTTTTTGTTTATTTGTTGTTGTTGTTTTCTGGTTGAGTTTGGTCCCTCTGTGCCTGGGTTCCCCCTCCTCCCACCCGGGGTGGGTTGTTTTTCTTGTTGGGGGGGTCTTTTTGTGGGTGGGTCCTCTTTTTTTATGTTGCCCTGGGGTGTCTGGGTTCCACCCCGGCGGGGGGGGGCACTGTCATGATCCTGGGCACAGGTGGGGGTCGTGCCCAGTTTCTGGTTTGAGTTCAGTCTTTTTCTGTTTGTTTGTTTCTTTATTTTTTCATGGATTGTTGTATACTGCTCAAAAAAATAAAGGGAACACTTTGAAAACACATCAGATTTTAATGGGAAAAAATAAGCTTTATATCGAAATTGTGGCAGGCTAGTCCAGCTTACTCAGAATAAAAAAGTGTTCCTTTAATCTGAGTAACCTGGACTAGCCTGCCACAATTTCGATATCCAGCTTATTTTTTCCCATTAAAATCTGATGTGTTTTCAAAGTGTTCCCTTTATTTTTTTGAGCAGTATATTTTATCTGTCTATTTTTGGAGTGTTTGCATTCTTGGTTTTGCCCTTATTGTCTCGTCTATTTATTGTGGGTCATTTTGTATTTATGGGTTTTGTTACACCCCTCATGGATCGTCACCTTATCGTGGTGGGGGGTTTGCATGCCCTAGTGATCCCAGGAGCTATGTTGTCCAGGGCAATTTGTCTCTGGTAGGGTCGCCCAAGATAAACTGGTCCTGGGTGAAGGGCCAGACTAAGAACGATCCAACAGACTCTCATGATGAATGCTAGAACAAGGATTCAGTGTATCCCGCTTGGTATGGGGTTATTGGGGCCCCACCCTGGACCCAGGCCTGGGTGAGGGGCTCGATGGCTAGTGTCTGGTGGCTGGGTTTCCACCCATGGGACCCGGCTGGGCTCAGCCCGAAGGAGTTACATGGGTATGCCCTCCAGTGGGCTCAACACCTGCAGGAGGGACCATGGGGGTCCAGTGCTATGTGGATCAGGTGACGGTCAAAGGTGGAGATCTTGGCGGTCTGATCCCAAGCTTCCTAAACTGTCTTTTGGGACATGAAATGTCACCTCTGCGGTGGGGAAGGAGCCTGAGCTGGTGCATGAGGTTAAGTGATACCAGCTAGATATAGTCGGCCTCACCTCAACACACAGTTCCAGTTCCGGAACAAGTCTCCTGGAGAGGGGATGGAGCTTGGCCTACTCTGGAGTTGCCAAGGGCGAGAGGTGATGAGCAGGAGTGGGTATTTTTGTATCCCCCCACCTTGCTGCCTCTATATTGGAGTTTTCCCTGGTGGACGAAAGGGTTGTTTTCCTGCACCTTCGGGTTGGGAAATGGGTCCTGACCATCATTTGTCCCTATGCACCAAATGATGGTTCAGAGTACCCACCCTTTTTGGAGTCTCTAACTAGGGTGCTGGAGAGTGCTCCTCTTGGAGACTCCATTGTCCTATTGAGGGACTTCAATGCACACGTGGGCAATGACAGTGAAACCTGGAGGGGGGTGATTGGGAGAAACAGCCTGCCCGATCTGAACCTGAGTAGTGTTCAGTTATTGGACTTTTGTGCTAACCACAGTTTGTCCATAACGAACACCATGTCCAAGCATAAGGGTGTCCATATGTGTATCTGGCACCAAGACCACCCTAGGTCGCAGGTTGATGATCGATTTTATTATCGTGTCATCAGATCTGCGACCATATGTCTTGGACACTCGGGTAAAGAGAGGTGCAGAGCTGTCAACTGATCACCACCTGGTGGTAAATTGGATCCGACTCCATTCAGACCTGGAAGACCCAAATGTATAGTGAGGGTGTGCTGGAATGTCTAGCTGAGGCCCCTGTCCGGGAGTTCTTCAACTCCCACCTCTGGAAGAACTTCAACCACATTCTGAGGGAGTCTGGAGACATGGAGTCTGTATTGGCCATGTGATCTACCTCCATTGTTGAAGTGGCTGCTCAGAGCTGCAGCCGCAAGGTCGTTGGGGCATCTCGTGGTGGCAACCCCCGAACTAAGTGGTGGACACCAGTGGTGAGGGGGGTCATTAAGCTAAAGAAGGAGTCCTATCAAGTTTGGTTGGCTTGTGGGACTCCTGAAGCAGCTGAGGTGTACCTGTAGGCTGAGTAGTGTGCAGCTCGGGTGGTTGCTGAAGCAAAAACTCAGATATGGGAAAAGTTCTGTGAGGCCATGGAACAAGACTTTCGGTCAGCCTCGAAGAGATTCTAGCAAACTGTCCAGCGGCTCAGGAGGGGGAAGTAGCTCACTGTCCACACTGTGTGTGGTGCGGATGGGGCACTGCTGACTTCGACTGGGGATATCGTCAGGTGGTGGAAGAAATACTTCAAGGATCTCCTCAATCCCACTGACACGCCTTCCACAGAAGAAGCAGGGCTTGTGGATGAGGGGGATGACTTGCCTATCACAGGGGCTGAGGTTGCCAAGGTGGTTAAAAATTTCTTTGGTGGCCGGGCCCCAGGGGTGGACGAGATTTCCCCTGAGTACCTCTTGGCCCTGGATGTTGTAGGGCTGTCATGATTGACACGCCTCTGCAACGTTGCTTGGAGATTGGGGGCAGTGCCTTTGGCATGGCAAACCGGGGTTGTGGTTCCTCTCTTCAAAAAAGGGGACCAGAGGGTGTGCTCCATCTTTAGAGGGATCACACTCCTCAGCCTCCCTGGGAAGGTCTATGCCAAGGTACTGAAGAGGAGACTCCAGCCATTGGTTGAACCTCGGATTCAGGAGGAGCAATCCTGGCCGTGGCACATCAGACCAGCATTTTTCCCTCTTGAGAATCCTCAGCGGTTCGTGGGAGTTTGCCCAACCAGTTTACATGTGTTTTGTGGACTTGGAGAAGGCATTCAGCCGTGTCCCTCGTGGATTTTTGTGGGGGGTGCTTCGGGAGTATGGGGTATCAGGCTTGTTGTTACGAGCTATTCGGTCTCTGTACGACCGTTGTGAAAATTTGGTTCATATTGTCAACATTCGGTCGGGCTCATTCCCAGTGAGAGCTGGACTCCGCCAGGGCTGCCCTTTGTCACCAATCCTGTTCATAATTTTTAAGGAGAGGATTTGTAGGCACAGCCAGGGAACAGAGGGTGTCATGCTTGGTGACCACAGGATCTCATCTCTGTTATTTGCAGATGATGTTGTCCTGTTGGCTTCATCCAGCAATGACCTATAGGTCTTACTGGGATGGCTTGCCGCTGAGTGTGAAGCAGCTGGGATGAGAATCAGTACCTCCAAGTCCAAGTCCATGGTCCTCAGCCGGAAAAAGGTGGATTGTCCTCTCCGGGTTGGGGACAGGCTCCTGCCCCAAGTGGAGGAGTTTAAGTACCTTGGGGACTTATTCACGAGTGAGGGGAGAATGGAACAAGAGATTGACAGATGGATCGGAGCAGCATCTGCAGTGATGCAGATGTTGTACCGGTCTGTTGTGGTGAAGAGGGAGCTAGGTTCTAAGGCAAAGCTGTCGATTTTACAGTCAATCTACATTACTACCCTCACCTATGGTCATGAGCTTAGGGTAATGATCGAAAGAACGAGATTGCGAGGATACAATCGGCTGAAATGAGCTTTCTTCGCATGATCGCTGGACTCATCCTCAGAGATAGGGTGAGAAGCTCAGTCATCTGGGACAGGCTCAGAGTAGAACCGCTGCTCCTCCACATTGAAAGGAGCCAGTTTAGGTGATATGGGCATCTGATCAGGATGCCTCCTGGACGCCTCCCACTTGAGGTGTTTCAGGCACGTCCCACTGGGAGGAGACCCCGGGGCAGACCCAGGACTCACTGGAGAGACTATGTCTCCCAGCTGATCTGGGAATGCCTTGGTATCCTCTCTGAAGAGCTGGAGCAGGTGGCCGGGGAGAGGGAAGTCTGGGCTTCTCTGCTTGGACTGCTGCCTCCACGACCCGGACCTCTGGAAAAGTGGTAGAAGATGGATGGATGGAAATGTGTCAAATATATTAACACAAGAACTGTGCCAAAATAGACACACAATGTGTCATCCTTATCTAGACACACAGTTGTGTTGTTTTTAGCACATCTGTTCTAAGAGTGTAGTGGGGAAGGAAGGCTTCAAATTTAATCAAAAAAGTTTCAATTTATGAAAACAGTTTTAAATTTATGTGGAGAAAAAAAGGTAAATTTGTTGCAAAAAGTGTCCCGTTTATAATCAAAACAACCAAAATTTATTAGAAAATGTTTCAAGTTGACAAGAAAAACCTCACAATTTTTCTCATATACAGTCGCAATCAAAATTATTTCACCCCCATTGCATTTCCCCTATGGGGATCAATAAAGTACACAAAATAAATAAATGAATAATTTTTTTTAAAAAAAGGGCAACTCGGTGGTGCAGTGGTTAGCACAGTAAGAAGGTCACCGGATCGGTTCCACCCCCTGACCATCAGTGACCCTTCTGTGTGGAGTCGTCCCCATATCTGCGTGGGTTTACCCCAGGTACTACGGTTTCCTCCCACAGGCTAAAAACATGCAAGTTAGGTTAATTGGAGACTCTAAAGTGACCCAGTGTGTGTGTGAATGGTGAAGGGATGGCGCTGTACCATGGCTGCTTCATCCATCTAGGTGGATGCCCTGAATTTCCCCTCTGGGGATCAATAAAGTACA
Organism: Pholidichthys leucotaenia; assembly: GCA_020510985.1. Classification (NCBI taxonomy): domain Eukaryota; kingdom Metazoa; phylum Chordata; class Actinopteri; order Cichliformes; family Pholidichthyidae; genus Pholidichthys; species Pholidichthys leucotaenia. The sequence continues at coordinate 137,389,023 of CM035840.1, read as the reverse complement.
CAAAATAAAATAGATAAATAAATAATAAAATTTTAGGTTTATTGGTAAAATTTTTAATTTTTCAGGTGTTTACAATAAACAAATTACTCAAGAACAGTTTAAATATTTAAATAAGAATAATATCAAAGGGATTTTATCCAAATTCAACATTAGAGCTTACTTTCAATGACTACTGCAGTCTCAAAATTATTCAACTCCCTGAATACAATTCCTCATCACAGCACACATTTGCAAGTCAGGTGGTCTGAAGCACACTTGATGTAACCAATTAAGGGCTTCATTAGTTGCATCAGGTGTGCTTGAGATAGAACACCTCAAACACCTGGACTGTTGACGGTGACATTTGTTTGAATGCAAGAAATATGTCAAGTCAAGAGAACTGTGCAAAAATTTCAGAGAAGAGATCATTGCCTTGCACAAACAAGGAAAAGGATGCAAAAAGATGGCAAATACACTGAATGTTACTAGAGATACAGTTGGAAGCATAGTTCACAAGGTTAAAGTTAAGGGAACAGTGGCTACACTACCTGGACAAGGTAGAAAGAGGAAGCTATCAGCAGCTACCACCAGAGTCCTGAGAAGGCAGGTGGTCAAAAACCCTTGCTGACTGCCAAATACCTGCAGCAAGACTTGGTGGCAGCAAGCAGTGAGGGTTCAATTTCCACAGTAAGGTGCATAGCAAACGCTGAAGGGGCTCCATGCCCAAACTTTAAGACGTATATCACTACTGACCCAAAAGCACAAGAAAAGTTGGTTCCAATTTACTCAAAACTATATAAATAAGTCAAAGAAGTTTGGGGATTCTGTTCTGTTGAGAGATGAAATAAAACTGGAACTTTTCGGGCCTATGGATCAGAGGTATTTCTGGAGGAGGAAGAATGAAGCACACGCTGAAAAGAACACCCTGTCTACAGTGAAGCATGGTGGTGGCTCGGTGATGTTCTCGGGCTGTTTCACTTCTTCAGGCACAGGAAATCTGCAGCGTGTGGAGGGCAAGATGGATTAAATCAAGTATCAGGAAATCCTGGGAGAAAATGTCAAGCAGTCTGCAATGACACTGGGTGTCATTGGACCTTCCAACAGGACAGTGATCCCAAGCATAGCTCAAAGTCCACCAAGGATTAGTTTCAGAGGAAGTTCTGGAAGAAATTAGAGTGGCCATCACAGTTGCCTGGCATGAACCACACTGAAAATCTCTGGTGGGATTTGAAAAAGGCAGTTGCAGCACACAAACCCAAGAATATTAGTGAACTGGAAGCCTTTGCCCATAAGGAATGGTTAAGATTCCTCAGGAACACTGCCAGAAGCTGGTGTCTGGTTATGCATTATGTTTGCAGCAGGTCATAACAGCAAAAGGGTGCTCTACTAAGGACTAAAGCTGCTTGTCATGAAGGGGCTGAACAATTTTGAGGCTGCAGTAGTCATTAAAAGTGGCATTTTGTGTTGAATTTTGTGAAACCATTTGTACTATTAGTTGTGCTGAGCTATTTAAATTGTTCTTGCTTGATTTTTTTATTGCAAACAATTGCTAGTTTGTACATTTTGCCAATAAACCAAATTTGCAGTAGGAGTTGTGTCACAAATAGCCCTTTTCAAGGACTATGAAGGACACCAAGCGCACACTGTAGGTTTTGCACATTTATTAACAAAAAACAAACGCTCAGAAAAACACTACACTTGCAAATAATGAAGGGTCAAAAGTGCCGGAGGAGAGCAGGGCTGATTTCATAGTCAGGCCGTTCCCCCCGGTCACCCCCCCCCCCCCCCCCAGGTTTCACTGTCGTTGCCCACGCGCACATTGAAGTCCCCGAGTAGGACAATGGAGTCTTCAAGAGGAGCACCCTCCAGCCCCCCAGTCTGGGGTGCTGAAGGGTTCTATTGGAATCTATTTGACATGTTTGTTATGTTAACATGTTTTTACATATTTATGTGTTAAAAATTACACATTGTGTGTTAAATTAACTTACAATTGTGTGCTTTTCATATCTAATTGGTCAATGGGTCGTAACCTTTGGCTAATAACATAATAACAGGAACTTTCCATACAGTGGTCAAAATAAGATGTCTGCTTTTTTGTGTGTTCTCATGGTGTGCAAAATATCCTTCTACTGGATCCTTTAGGGATGGGGTGGTGCATGATGACAAATAAAGCAATTAGAGGAGTTGAAGGGTCCTTCCATAACACTCCAACATCATCCTCTCAGATCCGGAAGGACTAAAGGACCTTTTCAGTGAGACAGCAAGAACAGTGCTGCATTCACTGTGATAAGTGAGCCTTTTCATGTGTGTCCAGATTCATCTACAGTCTTTTGACATTTTCATCAAAACAGGGAGAGGCGGAGAAGCTGACAGCCGTGCCTCGCTCTGAAATGCAACACAAGTAATTCTTAATATAGTTCAAGCTGTGGTTTGACACAGCATGAAGAGACTTTTGATCTATGCCTGAAATAAAACACTTCTCTCTGATGATGATGATGATGATGATGATGATGGTGATGGTGACTAAATGCCAAAATGTCTCCCGGACCACAGAAATGCGTTATCAGTGGAATGTGTTATTCACGATGAAAAAATCAGAGAGCAAACTTTGCAGATGAACAACCTCTCGTGACTTGAAACACTCGCTTAAAATGCGGCGAATATGTCTTGTTAGCCTAGATTCTTTCTGTGGTTAGAGAAACCCTTCCTAAGTTGGAGCCGTTAAAACAAACAGGGAGGTCTCTGCGCACAGTGCTTTGGACAAAGGTTAAAGCAATATCCCCCAGCACTATTCATTTCAGAGAATCCATCCCACTCACCGACTTTGATCCTCTCTCTCACTCTTTGCCCCTCTTTCTCTCTTGCTTTACCAGGTTTGGTAAGGAGGTGGTTTTGTGAGCGAGAGAGTGTGACTGGAAGCAGAGCTCATCTTGAATCCTTGAATACACTACCGCAGCAGCCATAGGTGCCCGTACAGCACCACGGGATCTGGCAGCAGTGAGTAATGCCTGGAGCTGAACCGGCAATGGTAAGTGTAAAATAGACACAAGCAGTTTTATCAGCACCCTAATTCAAGAGTGGAGCTGTATGCGTGTGCTTGTGCTAGTTTAGCTGCAGAAGGCCCCAGAGGAAACCCTATCCCTCAGGCTGTTTACCTCCACCAGAGCTGTTTACTTGACCCCTGATGATTTAGATGCATAACCAAATAAAAACAGGCAGGCAAGTTCAAACAGCGAGTGACGCATAAAGGGTGTACAAGGAGGGACAGCACTGTGTTCGATGATGGCTCACAGCTGGACCTCCCCACGTCACCCCCAGCCTTAGAGATTTACTGTGAAGGCCAAATAGTCATAATCTTATATCAAGTTTGTTTTTAAAATAAATCTTCACAATAAATAATTCTTAAAGTGTTCCACTTAAGCATATGGGCTCAAGCCAAAAACTTAATTTCACTAAAATTTTTACATTCAGGCGAGCAGATATGGTTCATAAATTTGAAGAGAAAATTTCCTTATGTGTGCACATATAATCATGTGCACCACCTCTGGGGCATATGCCATCATATTTCACCATTGTGAACATTTGGCCATTTGTACAATGTTGTTTATGTTTTGACAGGAGGAGCATTGTTATGTAGCAACGGATCCATTTATATAATTTCTCCATGTTGTAAGTGCTTACATAATGCCCATATTCATTTGGATCGAACTCCATCTCTCTTCAAGGTCCCTTGACCTGCAGACAACCAGACACACCCAGTTTTTCACATATCAGCATCTTCACTGCAGTGTGAAAGCATATACAGTATCTCACAAAAAGTGAGTGCACCCCTCACATTTTTGTAAATATTTTATTATACAGTATCTTTTCATGAGACAACACTGAAGATATGACAGTTTGATACAATGTGAAGTAGTCAGTGTACAGCTTGTATAACAGTGTAAATTTGCTGTCCCCTCATAACAACTCAACACACAGCCATTAATGTCTAAACCGCTGGCAACAAAAGTGCCAATGTGGGAATCCCTCTCAGTATATTTACACTCAGACTTAAAGACAAAAAGGAATCGTCATGGGGGGTTTGTGTGTGGATGCGGGGGTGGTGTGTTGATGTGAACAGTGACAAAGAGAATGGGAATTACAAAGGCTTTGATGTTAATGCAGCACACAGAGAAGGCTGACCAAGTGGTATTATTTAAGAGCAGAGGTGCCTGAGATCTGTTACTCTTTTGTTGTTTTTGTTTCAAGAGAAATGTGAGAGAGAGTTGAATAAAGCCTGATATGATCTGGACCTCTCTGCCTGGTTATTCCTCTCTCCACACTGGTGACCCTTGACGCACAATGGAACGCGAGGCAAACACCCCGGAGACGACCCAGTCGGGAAGTGCCAGCAACGTGTGCACCGTTTCGGTCAAACTCCCAGACTTTTGGCTACACAACCCGAAGTCTTGGGTCCTCCACACCGAGGCCCAATTCGCGCTCCCGGGAATAACGGCAGATGACATCAGATACTACTACGTGGTCGCAGCGCTGGATGCACGCACAACTCAGCAGGTGGCGAGCCTGCTCCAACAACCCCCAGCCCGTGACAAATACAGTGCTCTCAAAACAGTGCTGACCCGGAGAGAACGGAGAGGCTCCTGACGCGCTCCGAGTTAGGAGAAGGGTCAGCGGTTGAATTGATGGAGAAGATGTTGGTGTTGATGGGCACAGATGACGGGCATTTCCCTTTGCTCACCTTTTCCTCCGGAACTTCCCGACGTCGGCCAGAGCAGTCCTTGCCCATTCGCCACTGCTGGCCGCGCGCAACTACGGGGCGCTAGCCCAGGAGGCAGATCGGATTATCCTCTCTACCAGAGCCCTCACAGTGAACGCAGCAGCGTCGGAACCCAGCGAGACGGCCAGCGGAGGCGAGGAGCCAGCTATGGTGACTGCAGCAGGGGCCAAGAAGCACCGGAGAGACACTTTCTGTTTCTACCACCGCCGTTTTGGAGAGGATGCACGGCAATGCGTACCACCATGCCAATTCAAGCATTCGGGAAATGCCAGGACCGGCAGTCGGTAGCAGCTGCGACCACCAGTGAAGCAAGCAAGCTGTTCCATGTGACAGACTCACGCTCGGGGAGACGGCTCCTCGTGGACTCTGGCTCCCAAAAGAGCCTCATCCTGCCGTCCTACGCCGACCGGCTGGCGGGAACTAGCGATCCCGAGCTGATGGCCGCAAACTGCTCAGACATTAAGACTTTTGGTGAGAGGACGCTGACTGTATCCTTGCATGGCCGTACATACCAATGGACATTCGTCATAGCGGCATGCAGCTTCCCCATCTTAGGCGCTGATTTTTTGTGTGCACACGGACTACTAATCGATGTCGCTAACAGATGCCTGATTAACGCAATATCTTTTGATTCTCTCCCCGTACAGCTCGAGGAACCTGGCCAACAACACTAGCCAACGTCACAGCTCCAGGGGGTAAGTTCCACACACTACTCACCCAGTTTCCAGCACTCAGGGTCCCGACGTTTTCAGCCACTGTCACTAAACACGGGGTGGAGCACTTCATTACCACCACGGGGCACCCGTTTTCACACGGCCTCGGCACCTGGACGCAGCTAAACTGGCCATAGTGCGCGAGGAGTTTGCCAACTTGGAAAACTTGGGCATCATCAGGCGCTCAAACAGCCCATGGGCATCCCCACTGCATATGGTTCCTAAGGCCAAGGGATCGTGGCGACTGTGGGAAGAGTTCCACAGATTAAACAACGCCACAGCGCACGACCGCTACCCCATCCCTCATATTCAGGATTTTTCCGTTCACCTCACCGGGGCACGCATTTTTTCCAAGATAGACCTGGTCCGCGGTTACCACCAGGTTCCGGTGCGTGCTGAGGACATACCTAAAATGGCAGTAATAACACCGTTTGGCCTGTTTGAGTTTTTACGCATGTCTTTCGGGTTAAAAGGTGCAGCGCAGACATTCCAACGCATGATGGATGTGGTGTTGTGCGATCTGCCATTTGTGTTCATCTACCTGGACGACATCCTGGTGGCCACGAACGCATAACCCACCTCAAGACAAAAAGGAATCGTCATGGGGGGTTTGTGTGTGGATGCGGGGGTGGTGTGTTGATGTGAACAGTGACAAAGAGAATGGGAATTACGAAGGCTTTGATGTTAATGCAGCACACAGAGAAGGCTGACCGAGTGGTATTATTTAAGAGCAGAGGTGCCTGAGATCTGTTACTCTTTTGTTGCTTTTGTTTCTAGAGAAATGTGAGAGAGAGTTGAATAAAGCCTGATATGATATGGACCTCTCTGCCTGGTTATTCCACTCTCCACAGTACACCCTTAAGTGAAAATGTCCAAATTGTGCCCAGAGTGTCAATATTTTGTGTGGCCACCATTATTTTCCAGCACTGTCTTAACTCTCTCGGGCATGGAGTTCACTAGAGCTTCACAGGGTGCCACTGGAATCCTCTTCCACTCCTCCATGACGACATCATGGAGCTGGTGGATGTTAGCAACCTTGCGCTCCTCCACCTTCCGTCTGAGGATGCCCCACAGATACTCAATAGGGTTTAGGTCTGGAGAAATGCTTGGCCAGTCTATCACCTTTACCCTCAGTTCTTTAGCAAGACAGTGTTTGTCTTGGAGGTGTGTTTGGGGTCGTTATCATGTTGGAATACTGCTCTGTGCCCAGTTTCCGAAGGGAGGGGATCATGTTCTGCTTCAGTATGTCACAGTACATGTTGGTATTCATGGTTCCCTCAATGAACTGTAACTCCCCAGTGCCAGCAGCACTCATGCAGCCCCAAACCATGAAACTCCTACCACCATGCTTGACTGTAGGCAAGACACACTTGTCTTTGTACTCCTCACCTGGTTGCCACCACACACACTTGACATCATCTGAATCAAATAAGTTTATCTTGGTCTCATCAGACCACAGGACATGGTTCTAGTAATCCATGTCCTTAGTCTGCTTGTCTTCAGCAAACTGTTTGCGGGCTTTCTTGTGCATCATCTTTAAAAGGGGCTTCCTTCTGGGACGACAGCCATGCAGACCAATTTGATGCAGTGTGTGACATATGGTCTGAGCATTGACAGGCTGACCCCCCACCCCTTCAACCTCTGCAGCAATGCTGGCAGCACTCATACGTCTATTTTCAAAAGACAACCTCTGGATATGACGCTGAGCATGTGCACTCAACTTCTTTGGTCAACCATGGCGGGGCTTGTTCTGAGTGGAACCTGTCCTGTTAAACCGCTGTATGGTCTTGACCACCATGCTGCAGCTCATTTTCAGGGTGTTGGCAATCTTCTTATAGCCTAGGGCCCAGGGGTGTCAAACTCATTCCATGGAGGGCAAAGACCCTGCATGTTTTACTTCCACCCAGTGTGTTCAGCAGGTGTTTTTACTGATCAGCAATCAGTAGGAAGAAATTCAGTGAAATCATCTGTTGAAGACACTGGGTGGAGGTAAAACCTGCGGGGTCTTGGCCCTCCATGGAATGTTTGACACCCGTGGCCTTGGCCATCTTTATGTAGAGCAACAATTCTTTTTATCAGATCCTCAGAGAGTTCTTTGCCATGAGGTGCCGTGGTGAACTTCCAGTGACCAGTATGAGAGAGTGTGAGAGAGATAACACCACATTTAACACACCTGCTCCCCATTCACACCTGAAACCTTGTAGCACTAATGAGTCACATGACACCAGGGAGGGACAATGGCTAATTGGGCACAATTTGGACATTTTCACTTAGGGATGTACTCACTTTTGTTGCCAGTGGTTTAGACATTAATGGCTGTGTGCTGAGTTATTTTGAGTGGACAGCAAATTTGCACTGTTATACAAGCTGTACACTGACTACTTTACATTGTGTCAAAGTGTCATGTCTTCAGTGTTGTCCCATGAAAAGATATAATAAAATATGTACAAAAATGTGAGGGGCGTACTCACTTTTGTGAGATACTGTATTATGTAAGTCAGTGTTTTTCAGCTTTTTTTGAGTCACGGCACCCTTCTTACTGTCTGTGTGTGTGTGTGTATATATATATTTTATAGTAATATGTACATGTGTAGTATATTAGCTGCTCTTGCTTGCTTGTTTTTTTTCTTGCCTTCTGATTGTTGCTCTGAGTGTTGCTATCCCTGTGCTGTTGCAATCCTGGAATTTCCCCGTTGTGGGACTAATAAAGGCTTATCTTATCTTATCTTATCTTATCTTACATTGAAAAAAAAAAAATCCTGTGGCACCTCACCAACCCAAAATGACATATTGTAGCCCATTATGGCATATCTAATGACAATTTCTTTTAGTCTTGTAATTAGGCCTGTAACAATAACAAATTTTGGCAGACAGTAAATTTTTAATAGTAAATTTTTCACTTATCACTGCCATGTTTATATCCGCATTGTTGGTCAAAGGCTCCTTTATAACAGACTGTGGGGAAGTGGAGGCTCTGCATGTCTGAGCACAGTTTCATTCCCACTTGGAAAAATTGAGTTTGATGGTTATGTTTTTAATGCATTTTTCAGTTTTCGTTACAACTATTTTCAAATTTAGGCCACATACTGGCTTGTTGACATTGCTGGGCTCTCCTTGCTCATTTGGCTTCAATGCAAAATGCTTCCACACCAGAGTTTTTGGAATTCAGTTTGCTATTTATTCTTTCAAACTTTCTGGAATTGTGCAGCTGTCAGAAAGCTCAGCGAAGAGCAATCCTGCTGTGCTCACATTGTAATTTGTTTGTACTCAGTGTGAAATGTGGCACGATTACATACAAATCAGTGTTGATATTCTAACTAACTAACTAACTAACCTGCACTTATATAGCGCTTTTCTAGTCACAAAGACCACTCAAAGCGCTTTCACTAATACTAACCCTCTATTCTAAGGGCCTATAGGAAACAGATATCTAGGGACAATTTAGAACAGCCAATTAACCTAATATGCATGTCTTTGGATTGTGGGAGGAAACCGGAGCCCCCGGAGTAAACCCACGCAGCACAGGGAGAACATGCAAACTCCATACAGAAAGGTTCCAACCCCTGCCAACCTGGGGATTCGAACCAGGAACCTTCTAGCTGTAAGGCAACAGTGCTAACCACTGCACCACCGTGCTGCCCATTCTGCCATTACCAAGAGAATAAATTAGGTTAAAAATGAAACTTACCAGAGCAAATGGATGGATGGGCTGTCAGAGCTCCGTGACAGTTTTGCCCACCCATTGTTTGGTGGTGGGGAGAGTCGACATTGGGATGCAGTTTATGGATAAGGTGGTGACATTTTCCCGGCTGGTGTACCCCTCCAGATGGTGTTGTGGGCTCACACATGGCAACATTTTTGAGGGGAATTTCTGCAGAGCATGCAGAGCCGCTGCAGAAGTTGTGGGGGTGGCCCCATGTCTCCACGGGTTGAGTTTCTTGTCAAGAAGAAGAAGAAAGATTGTATTCATACTGCCACCCAGGGACATGGAAGGGCAACGATCGGCACCAGCACACAACAAAGGCAAATTATTTGCAATTTTTGGACCAATTAAGTAGAATTAGACAATTTCCCACACCACCCCAAATGATCTCTCACAGTACTTTAAGGTGAGGCGGCACCCTGGTTAAAAAAAAACACTGTTGTAAGATATTTCCAAAGATATATGGAGAAAGAGAATGAAAATACAAGTGAATTGGATAAATTATCAAAGTTCGCCTTCCAATATTTGATAGAAACAAGCTAATTTTGGGGTCACTGGGTGTAGATGTCAGACTTAAAACGTGATTCAAATGACTGACTGTAGATTCATGTTGCTGAACTTAGCCGAGTGCTCGTATGCCAAAGCGTAATTTAGTTGTGGCCACTGCTGCATCGGGCAGAGTTTAGATCATGTTCTTACATAGGATGATGTCATCCACTTTCAAATGAGCAATCTTCTCTACAAAGGTCACATACACATTTGACAGCACACCCACATATGCTGTGCTCAAAGCATGCCCAGATTTACATTTATGTGCAGAAATGTTAAAACAAAACAAAACAGATATTTTAAGCTTATTTAAATGCATTTTTGTAAATCTCTAAATACATCTAGTGTGAATGGATTATTTTAATAGTAGGATTTTGTTAATTGCTGCAGGGTTGTATGCAGGATATTACATCAGGGAATTAGCCAGCAGCTATTGGTGAGTTTTTTATTATATGGTATATTCGGAGTGTGCTGAAATACCACCATTGTATTACCTACAGTGCTTTTCTAAAGACAAGTTCACTATCGACTTTCGATAAGTATCAGAAGTAGCAACGCTAAGTTTGGCTTAAAATAAAGGTGTGAGCTCTAGCCATAAAAGTATAAAATTGCTCTTGATCTTAATTTTCCATCAACAGTGAAAATCCCTTCAATGCCAGAGCATGAAGACAGTGAACCAGATGAGGAGCAGAGACCTCCAGTGTAAAATCCCGAGGTATATGAGTAATTCTGCACAAAACACTTGAACTATGGTTTGTGTCAGCATGGCCACCATGGGCAATTTTCTTGCCACACCAACACAACCAAAATCTAAGCTGAATGTGCCATTCATGGAGCGAATGGCAAAGTTGGCTTGGATCTTTTATTTTACTGCAAAAATGTGATTCAAAACTAGTAATCATAGAAGCAAAGGTGTGTGATCACAAAAACAGCTGCCCCTTTTTAAGTAGGAAAAATTGTCCACAATTGTCCATTGTTTTAATTTTTCTTGGGGGAAGTTGTAGTAGTTTGTGAACATTCTTTGTGCATATTTGTCTAGGGCAAAGAAATTGTGAACTAGAAAAGCCCCCAGAGAGTGCATACCTCTGCCAAGGCTCCTTCCGTCCCTCATGGATCACCTCCAAAATGTAATGCGTTCGTGTGTAGGCCATGAGCCAGTTCTGGTGAAAACTGCATCAAAGTCTGTCCAGTAGTTTTGGAGGATTCTTGCTAACACACTGTGAGAAGATAAGAGCCATGGCTCTTATCTTTTAAATTTATTTTGCTTGCGGATGACACAAATATCCTTTGCACTGGTGAGAATTTGCAGCAGGTTTTAGAGGTGGTCACAACTGAAATGAAAAAGTTAACGCAGTGGTTCAACAAAAATAAATTATCTCTAAATCTAAAAAAAACAAAGATTATGTTGTTTGGAAATTATAAAATAAATCATGAAATAATGGTAACGATAGATGATACCAGAATAGAAACAGTACAGGAAAATAAGTTTCTGGGGGTGACGCTAGACAATAAAATCTGCTGGAAACCTCACATCAGTCACATCCGGGCCAAGTTAGCAAAATGTATAGGCATACTGGGGAAGACAAGACACATCTTGGACTATAAATCATTGGTCTTACTGTACAATTCACTGTTTCTACCTTATCTTAACTACTGTGTAGAAGTCTGGGGAAACACCTACAAGACCAACCTACAGTCAATATGCACATTACAAAAAAGAGCTATAAGGATAATAAATAATGTAGGATATAGAGACCATACCAATTCATTGTTTTTAAAGTCACATGTTATAAAGTTCATCGATTTAGTTAAATTTAAGACAGCACAAGTAATGTACAGGGCAATTAATAATCAACTCCCAACTAATATACAAAAAATATTTAAAAAAAGAGACAATGATCATAATTTGAGAGGAGACTTAAACTTTACAAAACCCAAGATACAAACAACCAAGAAAAGTATGTGCATATCTGTCTGTGGGGTGGATTTGTGGAACAGTCTGGAGCTGGAACTGAAACTATGTACAAACAGAAATCACTTCAAAAAGAGGTATAAACATTATTTGCTGAAAGGATATATGTTAGAAGGGTAGTATTTATATATACAATTCACTATGCTCACTCTGGGACACTATGGGACACTATGGAATGGTGGGTGGGACAGCACTGTATATATCTGTGTTGTTTGAGGCTGGTTTTGATGTATGGACATCAATGTATGTTAGGATGGATGGGTGTTAATGTTGATGTGTACAAAATACAGTTAATTGTTTACTTGGGGTCTTAAATGTGGTAATTTGTATATAATTCACATGGGTGTATTTATGGAAAAGAGGAGATGGAATTAATAAGTGTTCACTCCTTCCTTCTCCCTTTCGAACACTGTATACTGTTACTTTATTGCATTTGTCATTTGTTTTGTTTTTGTTATACTTTTTTGTTCGAAATAAAGTATCTATCTATCTATCTATCCATTACACACCTTTTGACATGAGTTCTGGCACAGGGAACACGCACACAGACTCGAGTCAATTGCAACAATGATTTATTGAATAATAAGCGTGTATGGATGCGTAAGTGTGAGAGTGGATGTGTTGCTGGAAGACAGGATGCGCCGAGGGCGGAGCAGCGCGCCGTGCAGCCAGGTAACCCTAGGGCAGAGCAGAGGAGAGGTTAGTTGCTGAGTCTGACCCGGTGGATTAATATTTGAACTGTGGCTTACTTGCAGGTGTTCTTGGTGGCTGACGTCGGCAAGCCACAGGTCTCCTGCCTGGAAGACAGCGCTCCAATGCGCGCTCGGCGCTGCGGGTGAGAGTTGGATGATGACGGAGGGAGAATCCGCCGCCAGGGAATCCACCTGTGCACAGGGGAGAAAGACTGGAGAAAAGGTGAGATGAAGGATGATTGCTTATGTGGGAAGGGATGGTTGGAAGTCTTTAGAGACGTTGACGAGAAGGCGAGTGCGGGAAGCATGGTCGTTGGTGAGCAGACGGCTCCAGACCGAAGCTCGAGGCGGAGCGGGCTAAATAGCCCGGGCTTGATGAGGCGCAGGTGTGCTCACAGCTGGAGCGGGAGACAGGCGAGAGCGGGCCGTGACAGTATCCCCCCCCCCCCAGCAGCGCCTCCCAGCACTGGCTTACCTAGGTGCGCCAGGTGGAACTCCGTGACGAGGCGCTTGTCCAGCATGAACGATGGCCGCACCCAGGACCTCCACTCAGGGCCATACCCCTCCCAATCCACCAGGTATTGTAGCCCGCGACCTCGGCGGCGGGAGTCCAGGATGGAAGAGACCCTCCACGCCGGGTCGCCGTCAATCATCACGGGAGGGGGTGGAGCCCTAGGAGGAGGACAGAGAGGATGAGACACCACAGGTTTAATGCGGGAGACATAGAATGTCGGACAGACGCGGAGGGAGGGGGGGAGAGCCAGACGCACAGCCACCGGATTGATGACTTTCGTGATGGGGAACTGGCCAATGAAACATTGGGCCAGTTTCTTCCTCTCGGCCTTCAGGTTGATGTCCCGCATAGACAGCCAGACTTGCTGACCTCCTGTGGCAGTTAGCCGTCCTGATGTTGCGCTCAGTCGTGCATAAAAGTGCACGGCGCACAGCTGTCCAAATGCGCCGACAGTGCCTGAGATGGGCCTGGATGGATGGCACCACCACCTCCCCTTCTTCCTCAGAGAACAACAGGGGGTCATATCCAAGCGACGCCCGGAAGGGAGACATCCCGATGGCTGATGACAAGGTGGCGTTATGCGCATATTCAATCCAGGGCAGATAGGCGCTCCAGGAGGAAGGGCTGGAGGAGGTGACGCAGCGCAGCTTCCATCTCCTGGTTTATCCGCTCGCACTGCCCGTTGGACTGGGGGTGGTGACCGGAAGACAAATTCACCGTGGCCCCCAAGGCCTTGCAGAAGCACGACCAGACTCTGGACACAAACTGGGGACCCGGGTCAGAAACGATGTCCGCTGGAATCCCATGCAGCCTCACAACATGTTGGACCAGTAGGTCCGCCATCTCCCATGCCATAGGGAGACCGTGGAGCGGCACGAAGTGGGCGGCCTTGGAGAACCGGTCCACGATGGTCAGGATGGTGGTGAAGGAGTTGGACAACGGGAGACTGGTAACAAAATCTAAGGCCACATGGGACCAAGGTCTGCTGGGGGTCAGCAGAGGGTGGAAGAGACCAGCTGGGGGAGAGGAAGATGTCTTGCCAGTCGCACACTGGGGGCAGGCGCTGACGTAATTAGCGATGTCGCCCCGGAGGCCTGGCCACCAAAAGGACCTCTGAAGGAGCTCAATCAGGCAGGAGATCCCAGGGTGATAGGCGAGCTTGGTGGTGTGAGCCCAGTGGATGACGTCACTCCGGACCGACGAAGGAACGAACAGCCTACCCGCTGGTCCGCCGCCCAGATCGGGTTCAGTTTCCTGTGCCCTCCGGACCTTATCCCTGATGGACCAGAAGATGGCGCCCACAACACACGAGGCTGGCAGGATGATATGGTCCCGGTCCTCGGGGGCTTCTGGGGCAAACTGCCTGGACAGAGCGTCCGGTTTACCGTTCTTCGAGCCCGGACGGTAGGTGATTGTGAACCTGAAGCGGCCAAAGAACAAAGACCAGCGCGCCTGGTGAGCATTCAGGCGCTTGGCTATCCTCAGGTACTCCAGGTTCTTGTGGTCGGTCCAAACCACGAAAGGTTGAGCAGCCCCCTCGAGCCAGTGACGCCATTCCTGGAGTGCGAGCTTGACTGCGAGGAGCTCTTTGTCGCCGACATCGTAATTCTTCTCTGCAGCAGATAGGCACCGGGAGAAAAAGGCGCAGGGGTGAACCACCCCGTCCACCGGTGAGCGCTGAGACAACACCGCCCTCACCCCCGTATCAGAGGCGTCCACTTCCACAAGGCACTGCAGAGAGGGGTCCACCTGGGTCAGGACCCGGGAGGAGGAGAACTCCGTCTTCAGCGCCGCGAAGGCAGCCTCAGCATCCTCAGTCCACTGAAAAGGCACCTTGGGGGAAGTGAGGCAGGTCAGGGGAGAAGCGATGGCGCCGAATTTAGGGACAAAACGCAGGTAAAAGTTGGCGAAGCCGAGAAACTGCTGGACCTGCTTCCTAGACGAGGGGGTGGGCCACTCGACGACCGCCTTGACCTTGGCAGGATCGGGGATGATCTGATTGTGAGAAATAATAAAGCCCAGGAAGGAGGTCTTGTCAGCATAGAATTCGCACTTCTCCGCTTTTACATAGAGCCTGTTCTCCAAAAGGCACTGGGGGACCTGTCTCACGTGAACCTGGTGCTCCTCCCGTGACCGGGAGAAGATCAAGATGTCGTCCAGGTACACAAAGACGAACACCCCCAGGAAATCGCGGAGGACGTCATTAATTAGGCGCTGGAAGACGGCCGGCGCGTTCGTGAGCCCAAACGCCATGACAAGATATTCAAAATGACCGCTGGGCGTCTGGAACCCCGTCTTCCATTCGTCGCCCTCCCGGATCCGAATGAGATGATATGCGCTGCGGAGGTCCAGCTTCGTAAACCAGGTGGCCCCCTGCAGAGAATCGAAAGCCGAGTCCATTAATGGCAGCGTATACCTGTCCTTGACTGTAATATCATTTAGCGCCCGGTAGTCGATGCATGGCCGGAGGGACCCATCCTTCTTGGCAACGAAGAAGAAACCTGCACCGACTGGAGACGAAGAAGGACGAATGATGCCGGAGCTAAGCGATTCCTTGATATAGGAGTCCATGGCTTCGCACTCCGGTGCTGACAGGTTCTATAAACGACTGGAGGGCAAGGGCGCCCCCGGGCGGTGGTTGATGGCACAGTCATAGGGGCGGTGGGGGGAAGGGACAGCGCTTTGGACTTGCTGAAGACTACACCAAGGTCATGAAACTCCGGAGGCACTAAGGAGAGGTCCGGAGGGGGCACATTGGAGGGAGGAGGAGGAAGTGACGGGGCACAAGCGGCGGACTGGAGGCAGGCGCCCAAACAAAAGGTACTCCAGGAGAGGACGCTCCCCGACTGCCAATCAAAAGTTGGGCCGTGCAGGCACAGCCAGGGGTAGCCCAGAATGACGGAGGCGGCCGAGGTGGGCAGCACAAAGAAGCTAAGGTCCTCCCGGTGATTGCCGGAAATAATGACCGGGACTGGGACTGTCCGGTGTGTAACCCGCTCCAGGGGGGTGGCAGCAAGGGAGACTAGATTCAAAGGGGCCGGCAGTGGATGGCAGGGGATGCCCAGGCGGGTTGCCAGGCCCTTAGAAATGAAGCTCTGCTCCACCCCTGAGTCCACCAGTGCGTGAGTGAGGTGTTCTATGGGGTTATGACAGAACCTAATTGGTAGCATGCACTTAGATAGGGGGTTAGTCTGGGATGCGTCCATGAGGCCCCCTATAGTGACTCGTGGACTCCCCCTTTTGGCCTTATCGGGCAGGACTCCAAGGCATGCTGGTCGTCTCCGCAATACATGCAGAGACCCAGCAACCTACGACGCTGTTTCTCTGCCTGTGGGAGCTTCGCCCGGCCAATCAGCATCGCCTCCAGCTCGTCGGCAGACTCAGGCGCGGGCAATGCCAGGGGGTGAGGTTGAGAGGAGCGGGGAGGAGCACCGCTCGAGCGGCTGGAGGACTTCCACTTGGCGGCCCACTCTCTCAAGCTGTTATCCAGGCTAATGGTAAGGGAAATCAGCTCAGAGAGCCACTCCGGCAGATCCTTACAGGCCAGTTCGTCCCGAAGACTAGAGCTCAGGCTACGGATGAAAATGCTGCAGAGGGCAACATCTCCCCATCCAACTTCCGCCGCCACAACCCGGAAGTCGACAGCGTAGTCGGCGGCCGACTGGCTATCCTGGCGAAGGTTTAGCAACCAGGTTGTTAGCATGTTATCACAGTCCGAATGGTCAAAAACCTCATTAAAATCTTGGACGAATTGAGCATAAGTTAGGTTAGCGTAGCTGGGTCGCGCCATGATGGCATAGGCTCAGGCTAACGCTCGCCCTTCCAAGAGGTTGGCAATGTAACCAATTTGGCTGTGATCCATCGGGAAGTCCCCGGGAACACGCTGGAACACCGACTCACATTGGAGAAGGAACCCACGCGCCTCACTGAGCTTGCCGCCGAAGCGCGTGAGCGTGGGGATGGGAGTGAGCTGGGTTGGTGCCCCCGGGTTAGCCTGGCCAGCCGGAGGAGCGGCAGGAGCTAGCCCGCCTTGAGGAGCCGGAGGAAACACCTGCGGGGGATCCAGACGATCCAGCCGGCGGGTGATTACAGTGAGCTGGTTTAAAATCACCTGTTGCTGATGTATGACCTGATCGACTTGAGCCTCCAAGTTGGTTAACCGGTGTGCGAGCCCGCTGTCCGTTGGGTTGCGCTGCTGGAGCTGTACTGACATAAGTTCTGGCCCAGGGAACACGCACACAGGCTCGAGTCAATTGCAACAATGATTTATTGAGTAATAAGCGTGTATGGATGCGTGAGTGTGAGAGTGGATGTGTTGCTGGAAGACAGGATGCGCCGAGGGTGGAGCAGCGCACCGTGCAGCCAGGCAACCCTAGGGCAGAGCAGATGAGAGGTTAGTTGCTGAGTCTGACCCGGTGGATTAATATTTGAACTGTGGCTTACTTGCAGGTGTTCTTGGTGGCTGATGTCAGCAAGCCACGGGTCTCCTGCCTGGAAGACAGTGCTCCAATGCGCGCTCGGCACTGCCGGTGAGAGTTGGATGATGACGGAGGGAGAATCCGCCGCCAGGGAATCCACCTGTGCACAGGGGAGAAAGACTGGAGAAAAGGTGAGATGGAGGATGATTGCTTACGTGGGAAGGGATGGTTGGAAGTCTTTAGAGGCGTCGAAGAGAAGGTGAGTGTGGGTAGCACGGTCGTTGGTGAGCAGACGGCTCCAGACCAAAGCTCGAGGCGGAGCGGGCTAAATAGCCCGGGCTTGATGAGGCGCAGGTGTGCTCACAGCTGGAGCGGGAGACAGGCGAGAGCGGGCTGTGACACCTTTCTTGAAAATCTGAGTGAAAGGCGCTATATAAATGCAATCTGTTATTATTATTATTATTATTATTATTATTATTATTATTATTATTAACAACAGACAAATTACAGCAAAAACAATATGACTAAAAAATAATAATAATAATAATAATAATAATAATAATAATAATAATATTTTTTTTCCTCCTCTCTTCTCCATTACAGTTGACTGACAAGGTTCATAATAATTAAGCAATATTACAGCACAACAGTGCTGTATCATACCATTTTTTTTTTGCAGTTATCAACTACAAATTCACATAGTATTCATATTACAAATACATATTACAACTGCTCACCTGGCAGGCCGACAGATGTGGACATGTCCCTCCAAGCGTTTGCTTTCAAATTTTGATCATATCCTTTTAGTGTCAGCTCAAAAAGTACAGGGTTGTTTGATGCAGCAAAGTTCAGCCTCAACCGTCCATCACCTATCGTTCTCATCGTCCTGTACTGGCGTCCTATGTCCTGCACTTCTTAAATTCTAATTGGCTGTTTAGAAAGGTCTGACATTGACAAGCATAGCTATACAGTAGTCTGACAAATTGGACTTTTTTCAGCCCTGAGCACCGTGACAAAAAGTGGCCACCACTCAAAGCGTTTCAGCGCCGAGGACGCTCAGCACTGTAAACGCTGGACTACATAGAGAATGAATAGAAAATAGTCGCCCACAGCAGAAAAAATGAGTTTGGTGGACACACCCCCTAATACTTTTTCTGCAGTGTTTGGATTCTGGGTTGCGAGGTGTGTGGCCCTATGGCGTGACCATGCACGTAACTGAGTGGACACATCTTAAAGGGGCAGTACATAAAAAGCGCTAGATTAATATATAAAATAATATTCAAAAATTTCCTGAATCCACATCATGATCCGAATCACCACAAAGTCTAATAATCTGTTCTCCGTGCCATTACACACCTTTCCTGATAATTTCATCAAAATCCATTCAAAATTTCTTGAGTTATGTTGGTAAGAGGCAAACCAACCTGTCATGAATGCCCCTCAAGGCAGGGGCGGACTGGTGACACCAAACGCATGCTCTGAGTTTGCACATTTTTTGCACAAAAAAAAAAAAAAATACTCATGACCCACAACGCTGAACAGATAAAGTGACTACAGAATACCAGTGATACCAGGTGAAAAACCAACACAGTTCAGGTGGTCTGCCAGAGTCCCACAACCGCACGATCTCGTGGGGGAATAGGTCAGGTGGCCTACCAGAATTCCAGGACCGCCTTAACAGATGGAATAGTTCATCGGGTGGCCTTCCAGTATTCCAGAGCCACCCAAGCAGATGGCGTAGTCCATCGGGTGACCTCCCAGTATCCCTGAGCCAGCGGGCCGCAGGGCATGATGCGTCCCCTCCTGGAGGCAGTAGCTGAAATCAGTGCTTTACACGAACTGATAAGGAGGGTGACAGACCAGCGAGAAACCTAGGTAAAGGAGATGACTGACCAGCAAAGGAACCAGACGAAGAGCATGGCTGATCAGCAGGGGAACTCAATGAGGGGGACTGATGATTACTGGCAAGCTCAGGTGAAGGCTGCTGACCAACAGTGACCTCAGGTGAAGATGGATGACCTTCGGTGACCTCGGGCAGAGAAGGGGGGACTACGGTGACCTTGGGCAAAGACAGAGGACCCACGGTAACTTCAGCTGAAGGTGGAGGACCCACAGTGACCTCGGGCAAAGGCGGATGACTCAGTGTGACCTCGGGCAAAGGCAGATGACCCATGGTGACCTCGGGCGATGGCAGAGGATCCATGGTGACCTCGGACGAAGGTGGAGGACCTGCGGTGACCTCCAGTGGAGATGGAGGGATCTCGGTGACCTCGGGCGAAGGATGACGATCCTCAGTGACCTCAGGTGATGGCTCAGGCAAGTGAACAGAGCCAGACACCAGCTCAGAATCACCAGCAGCAGTGGAGCCTGGCGAGGAGACCTCAGAAGCAGAGGGCATCTGCAACTGATTCTCCCCACTACGAGCAAGACAAGGTTTCTTGAGAACTGATAGCATAGAAACAGAACAGAGTACTTGCCTTGACTCGAGCTCCACCTCCATCCAGGACTCCGACGATTCAGGCTGCGACGTCTCGGATCCATTTATCTGGGCGCCCCCTCCCAACATGGCCACCTCGGATGAAGAAGGAGGAAAAAAACACCGGAAAACAATTACTGGCAGCAGTGGAGCCCAGCAAGGAGAACTCAGGAGCAGAGGGTATCTGCACCTGATTATCAACACGAGCTAGACAAGATTTCTCTAGATCTGAAGATGTAAGAACAGAACAGAGTACTTGCCTAGACTCGAGCTCCACTGTCGTCCAGGACTCTGGCAACTCTGCTGCGGTGACCCTGGCAGCAGGCATGATGATGGGTGCAGCTGAAGGGGCCCCAGGCTTGGCGGTCGACACAGGTGGAGCTTCCATCGTGACGGTAGACGCTAGAAGTTGCCTCACCGATGGCACTGACTCCCGTACTGCTGAAGCGAGGGGACATTCTCTTGTGGACTCAGACTTCAGTTCACAGGGGGCGCTCTCCTCCCATCCAGGACGTGGCTGTGGGAGTGAAACAGACCGTTTCAGGGCTGCAGGCCCCTTCATCGTCTGGCGACTCTTTCTCCGGATCGGCAGACATTCAGGGGAAACATGAGAGGACATGGGAGAAGCAGGAGAGGAAAAGGTGGCAGCAACAGGCGGTGAGGACTCAGCTAAAGTGGTTGCTGATGCTGAGCCTCACCACCGGGAATAAGGCAAGGCAGTTCATTTTTAAGTATAGGAGAATGAAAAAGCATTTGTCTTAATTCCCGGGGCGTGATGGTGGCTGCTGCTGCAGGACCAGACGATGTCCTCCTGGGAGCGGCGGAGGTTGTCTGGCAAGGAGGCAGGCGAGACGCTGGAGTCTGGGGATGCTGATTCATCAGCACAGACCTTGGTGCAGATGGTTTACTCAGCCTCCTCTGGCAGATTGACTATTGGGCTGAGGCAGATGGAACCCCAGCCCTGCATAATGGAGCCAGGGAACGCCTCACCGATGGCACCGGGTCCCGCAATGCTGAAACAAGGGGACACTCTTTTGTCAGCACACTTTGGGACACAGGGGGCACTCCTCTCCCATGCAGGCCGTAGTTGCAGGACCGGACCAGGATTCTTCGGAACCACTAACCCCTCTGTCATCCGGCGGCTCCCTCTCAGGACTGGCAGACACTCAGGAGAAATGGAGAGGGACACGGGAGAAGCAGGTGGGGGGGAAATAACAACAGCAGGTGGTGAAGACTCAGCTAGATTGGAATGCAGCTGCTGAGCCTCACCACCGGGAATAAGGTAAGAGTTAATTTTTACAAGTAGGAGAATGAAAACACACTTGCCTTATCTCCCGGGACGTGATGGTAGCTGCTGCTGTATGACCAGATGAAACTCCTCCAGAGACAGCTGAGGTCGTCTGGTGAAAAAGTGGAGACATGGGCTTCTTGTGAGGTGAGTGAGGTGCCAGGGGTGTCTGCACCTGAGGACGTTTCTTCATCGGCACAGGTACAGTAGGTGGAGAGCTTCTCTCCCGCTTGCGGAGTTTATGTTGTGACTTGGAAACGGTGGTGAGGAGAACCGTGAGTCCTGGACAGTTCCATAGTCTGGGGCATGCCTCAATTACCTGTGTCGCGCTGTTCAGACATCTCAGGGCCATTTTGGGAGTGTGGGAGGTGCGAGTATCCAAAATAAAGTCCACTACTAATCCCGCAACCCTACACTCCTCCTCGTCCAGTCCCAACACACTAAAGTCCATGCAGGCAGACATTCCCGCAAAAATAAAAAAGACTTAAACAAAAATACAGGAGGGAAAAAGAAAAAAGAGCAAATCCACAGTTGCTGGTGTCTAAACTGGCAGCGTTGTTCTGTCATGAATGCCCCTCAAGGCAGGGGCGGACTGATGACACCAAACGCATGCTCTGAGTTTGCACATTTAATAATAACACAAAAAATAACACAAGGATAAACTTACAAAATCTAGAGGCAGGAGAAACTGGGGAATAATGGAGTGCAGGAATGCCAGAGGCATGGGGCTCACGTATGGGGAAATCACAGAAAAACTGCCTGGCTGGACCCAGGCTGAAGCGTACGGAAACGCCAGGGGAACCAGAAACAAACCAGAGCGCACCCGTTGGAAAGCAGGAATAACAGGGGATACCTGTCCAGACAAACAGTACGATGCTGCAACAAGTTGGCGTTGCAGCCATCCTAAATAGGTACAGGAAAATGGACCAATGATTAACAGGTGTGGGTCAAAAGAATGAGGAAATAATCAGACATAATCAATGACAGGTGTGACAGCCCGCGAAACACAGTTTGACAATCAGAAGTAAACAGACAGCTGTCACACCAAGAGAAATAATAGCAACAAGTGACTATGAAACTAAAAGCACAGGAACACGAAAAGATAACTAACTATAATACTAAAGCAGGAACAGAACAAAATACACAATGAGAAAATAATAACCAACAAGACAAAAACAAGAATACAAAACCCAAGAAGTACTCATAAAACAATACTAATGACAACTGAGGATACCAAGGAAGAACTGAAGATAAAGACAAATATAAACAGGAAAATAAATACAAGATAATACAGAAATAAGTAAAACCCAAACTAAGATAAAATAACAAGAAACTAGGAACAGAAACAAAAGGACAAACTCAGATACCAAATACACCAACCCATCCTAAATACAAAATAAACAGAGATGCAAAGTACAGACCATAAACAGAAAAACTTGAAGCATACGCCCAGTGCTCCCCCCGAGCACCGCTTCATGACACAACCAACCAATCAGCAAACAAACAGACACACCAGCGCTATCTAAAACATTACTCCATCCTTCCTTGGCAGAGGTAATAAATGTTTCTCTCACTTTGTAATAAAGAGTGATGATCAAGGTGATGCCAGGTGTTGTGAAGAGAATGGAATCATCAGCATCAAAAAATATAGATACATTACTGGGCTGCTTTTGACAACCAGAAACATTTGGCAAAAAAAAAACAAAAAAAAAAACAGCAAAAACAAAACCATGCAGTCTCTGAAAGACCCTGACACTGATGTATATAGAGTATCTGTCCTCACAATCATAGTGTTTCTCTTCCAGTGGGCTCAGACTGTGATAAGCTGCTTGAAACAGAAGAAGAGAGAAAAACAAAGAGAAGAGGAATGTTAAAATGATTTGGAGACAGAAAACACATAGTTAAAGATGCATTTGCCAACCCAAGGTAGCTTTGCTTCACTCTGGTGAAGACACAGCATCAGGAACAAAGCACCATCAAAAATGATCAGTCAACCGTAGCAGGTGGCTAAATTTGGACATGCGTGCAGTGGACACTGACACAGTAAGAACTGCCTTAATGTCACCACTGTGAGAGCAAGTAGCAGCTGCTAATGGCATGAATACAAAAACTCAATCCCTGTATGGTCCTCAAAAAGTACTCAAATGGCAGATGATGAAAATGATGTGAATATTGATTTATAGTCAGTGCTCCACTGTTTCTAATGTGGTGATAGAAATATGAGAAGGGTAGGGGAGCCACTAAAATGGTTTTGAGCTGAGCTCCATTCCATGACTGAAGCAATGACCTCTTACAGCTGAATCCTCGCTAAAGATCTGTCTGACATCACTTATTCAGGCTTTTCCATCTCATATTATTTTGTTCCTATTCTGGGGGTGTGATGGTCTCACACTCTATTTTACATCCACACACTCACCCCTTTTTACCATATTGTGACACTCACACATGCTACACACGCACAAGGGTGTTCTTAGACAAGGCGAGTGACTGATATTCCTGTTGTGGTTGAAGGGTGGAGTGGGAAACAGTGGACCAAACCTGGTTTAAACTTAGAATCATATTACCATATGAAAATTACCTCATTTCTAAATTAAGGGAAAACCGTGATGGATACTTTGGAACACAGCGTAGTGGCAGAGCACCCCGATTTCTCTGTCACGCATGATAATAATCTCATAACAGTGAGTGATATGATTCTACAAATTCTTAGTAAAGTTTTGGGGGGGTGCCACATGATGTCACCCTCTAACTCTGACTCCCTTTCAATGCTAATCAAATAACAATGATGAATCTAAGCGAAAGTATTCCATTGCAGGGCTCCAATCAGAACATATATGTCTCGTATGCGTACGCTTAAATATTGATGTCTCATGGTAGTTTTTCCTCAAGCTGGATGTTAAAGGAAGGGGCATCTTTGTAATGGCTGTGTTGAAATAAACCAAGAGTAATCAGGCAGATTACTTGGCTCTGCATTGTCCCGGCCGTGCCAGAAGTGTGGCTTTTGTGCTGGTAAATATTTGCTGTGAGTTGAGTAGTATGGCATCGGCACATCACAGGGACATTTTGTGTTTCCCTAACATCAGGCCGGTGACGTCAGGAGGCCCTAATGATGTTTAACAAGCCCACCCAGTCCAGCATCACCCCATAAACAACCTCCATAGTCCCACCTCTACCTACTTCAGAGCATAATAGAACATAATACCCACTGAACCTGAACATTTTCAGTATTATTTTAAGGTAACAAAACCTCTGTGGGCTTTCTCAACATCATCAGTTCACTGAAAAGGGACTGATTGGTGCTGACCTACTGAAGGACATCGCCCAGCTGTTTGGGTGTGGGGAATCCCTCTTAAGAAGAGGAGAAAAATGACAGACTGGAAAACCCACAACATCACCTAACTTCAAAAGTGCGAAAAAGAGAAAGTGGGCACACCTTCAAGAATGAAACCATCCAGAGGCAAATAGGAAGAAGAGGAGGATGGATGAGTGGGAAAAGTGACAGTGAAAAGTCATAATTTGTGACTGATTTGCAACCATTTACAATTAAACCAGATGAGGACAGGAAAACCAGAGGGAGGGAGGGACAGGGTCGGTGGGGTTCATTTCCATGCGGCAAACCTCAAACAGACACGCACACACAAACAAGAACTCGTATGGAGCAGAGTTTTCCAGCAGGAGCCCAATTTGTGTTTGGGCTCACTTACACTATTATATTGGTCCAGTATGATCTCAGCTCAGACTGAGGCTAAATGTCTGTCTGCCTGTTTGTAGGTGGGATTTTATGTGCGTGTGCGTGTGTATGCATGTGTGTTCCTGATATTCACGTTCACATGTGCAGCAATAGCTCTGCACATATGTGAGCGTGTGTATGTGTATACATGTGTGAGAGGGAATATGTCTGACAGGAGAGCAGAGGTCATGCTAAGGTTGGGATGAAGTCAGAATGTAATTATGCTTCAGTGAACCAAAGGGGAAGTAATAAAGACCAGCTGCATGTTGTGTGACTCTTAAAGTTCCACTTAAAGCAAGTTGCGCTTTCTCTTTACTCTCCTGGCTAATGCAGACAACACATATGCGCGCATATGCACGCGCGCTCACACACACACACACATTTTTAAATGCACAGTGTCAGCCGCACATAGATAATAAAAGTGGGTAAAAATATTTCCTTTAACATTCTAACAGGGTGGAGTTGCCAAGGTGACCTGGCAAGCAGCCAGGGATGAAGATGGTCACCGAGTGCAAATATGAGAGGAAAGGGGGTTGAAGGGGAGGGCGACACACCAGGTGGTTTCACTCGGGTGATCCAGTCTCGACTGGAAAGGGAAAGGAAAGAAAAAACATGAACTGGCCCGTCAAAAACAAGAGAAAAAAAGGAAAACTTTATCTTCCCCTGAATGAGCCTCCCTCTTTTTTTGTCTTCCTCCTGTGATATTTCCCTTTCTTTTGTCTTCCCCCTTTTAGTCTCATTCCTGTGCACTCCTTATTTTATGTTTTTCTGTCTCATCATCCATTCCCCATCTGTCTCACTAAGATGTGTTTTTCAAGGCCTGCCATCCATAGATACCATATCCACCAACAGCAGTCAGCCAGTGCCAACGGCAAACCCCTGGGGACGGTGGAGAGTGAGGCCAAGTCTGCAGGGTACAGGGTGGTACAGATGATAGTGTTTGACTGGTAGGTTTTAAATGCTTCTCCTTGATAACAAAAACAGCTCTGTGTATATTGGGATGCATGGAAGAAGAGGTGCATTGACTGATAAAAATGAAACCAATGTGGCAAAAGCTGCAGTTCCTCCAATAACCATTTCAGAATGAGTCCAACGACGGTTAATTTTCGTAGACTTCCATGTTAAAATCCGAGGCATATTTATTGCCCCACACAAAACGGTTCTCACCCAGAAGGTGCATTTTGGTTGGATTTAATGTTCAGTTGCAGTAAAACAATGAAGCAATGAAAAGTGTCACTGCTGCATATGAAATGCAGACAGTAACCACCGAACAGTAACATATCACACTCCAGAAATGAGAACAGGCTTCACAGGGCAGGGGTAAGAAGATATTTGTCAGCTATGAAGATGAAGGTGAACTATAATGGTAATTTGTAAGAATGGACTGTTTTGTGGTGTGGTGCTTAGGTCTATGTCTGTTTTATATTTCGATTGATGATCTACATTATGCTTTACAAAAATCCTCCATTGTGATGTATGCTGATGAGTAGACAATGTTCGTCTGCTCACATGATTTAACTGAAGTGTTAGGGTACTGTCTCACTGGGCTCCAACAGCTTGTGACTAGTTGGAGAACAGCATTCACAAAGGAGTTTCCAAAATATCACTAAACATTTCCTCTCATGTCACAGGAATTTTGAACAGGTTCCAAAATTTGTGTAACAACAGCTTTTCTCTCAAATTAGTCACACAGTCGTCGCGGGTGTCTCAAACCCATCTTGAATCCTTCTCAATTTAGTTTGCACGAGTCAGAAAGGGCAAGAAAAGTTAAACAACTTTGACAGGGTTTGGGGTCCTGTGAACCTAAGGGTAGGATGCAGGTGTCTCAAACCTGTGTCGACCTCGTCTCGAATGTTGGGCAGCCATTGTGGGAGTGTCATGAATGCAAAAAACCCTAAATTTTGTCTCATGCATGTTGCAAGAATGTCCTGCAACACTTGCATGGCATGTATGTAAACATCCAGAGAACACAAAAACACACTGGGAATTTGTGCAACATTATTGCAACATTCGTGAGACAGTATGATTCCAAGTGGAAATTGTCACAAATTCTCAGATTTGTCTCACTTTTTTTTTTTTTTTTTAATCTCAAACTAGTTGCAAGCTGTCTCAGTCCAGTGAGATACTGCCCTAAATTGTGACTGATTGGAGACAAGAAGCAGCTGCAACGAGGAGGGTATTACACACAGCAGCCTGGCACCTTCCAGCTCCAGAGTGGTTCCTTCCAGCAGCGGTGTGCTCCAGCAGTCTGCTACCTGTCAGCAGCAGAGTGGTCAGGATGGTGCTTGACCACAGCAGAAGCAAGGAGATATGCAGCAGCTTTCAGCATGTCAGCCTGGTCCACTTCCAGTATTACAAGAATAAATGAAGATAAAACTTATGCAGGATTTGATTTAGCAAAACTGTGAGGATTGAGAAGAGATCCACACCCCTCTGCCAACTGTGAGTAGAACTTATGCATTCTTATAGCATAACTTTAGTTTATATAATAAAGTAAAATAATTTATATGGTCCCAATTGTGCAGCTGGAATGGATAACTGTTGTGTGAGTGTTGCATAGGATATGAGTGCTTGTCATGGGACAGTTGTAAGTGCAAAAAAATTCTCAATTTAGTCTTGTACATGTTGTGAGAATGTCCTACAACACTCGCATGACATGGATGCAAACTTTTTGGCTCAAAATTAGCCGGGAGTTTGTGCAACATAATACAACAATATTCATGAGACATATGCAAAAGTGTCGTATGTGCCAATTCAGTGTGATTCAAAGTGAAAATCATTGCAAATTTGTGCATTTGTCACATTTTTTAAATCTGCAACTACTACTTTTAAGTACTGAACTATACATTTTATAGTATAATAAATAGTACAGTTCTAAATGTTTCTAAGGTTTAAAAAAGTGTCCTTAGTTGTGCAGGATCTAAATGCATAATTTCGGCTAAATCTAATATGTTGATGTTATTAGCATATGGGTGCTAAATTGTCTTGAAAATAAACTCTATAAAGGAGTAACAGTGGTTTTGAAATGATCCTAAGTCCATATGTTGATTCATTTGTAGTATAAAATCTTCCTGTAATGCGTGGCTTATGGGATCTTGCAAAACTCTTTATGAGTTATTGGGAACTTATATGAAGGAGAGCAGAGAGGTACAGCTTGATTCTCACAGTTCAAGCTTACTGGGGGTGGGGGACGGTAGGGGGGCGACTGGATTCTTTGAGCTTCCTGGGAAAAACAAGCAGGACTTTATCAGGGAAAGCACAAGTCACTGGGTTCTGCTGTGGAAGTGGAGGCTGCTGTTGGAAGGGAGCAATGTTAACAGACACTCAGCAGTCACCAGTCATCCCCGAAACATGTGGTTCCTGTAAAAACAACCCCCTCTTCCCCCCTTGAGTCTAATCCCGTGAACCCTCGCTGCCATCTCGTCATGTGGTCCAATCAACAGGAATAGAGAGATGTGTTTTTTCCTCTGGGTGTCCCCCATGGGTCTGATGTATGCATGCTTGCATGTGTTAAGATGAGGACCATTCATTATTTTAGTATCAAGGTCAGCATCAGAACACTGCAACTGGTACTGATTTGGTCAGTGAGTGGTGCCGTTTGTCAGACAAGGATTTTTGCCGGTTGTTGTAAGCTATATCATGCCTCTCTTTTTTTACTGGTATTTTCCTGTTGTTCGGGTTATTCAAAATAAGACTGAGGTGCAGCACACCACAAAAGACCTACATGAGGACAGACCCACAAAGGAGATCACTTATAATGTTTTCATCTTTGTCTTTTGGCTGATTCTCCAATAAAACAGGGATTTCAATCAAGATCCTTGACCTGCAGCATTGCAAGCCGCACAGTGCACCCCAATCAGTGCCTCACATGCATTACAATATAATTCCAAGTTTCAGAGCCAAGCATCCAGTTTTCTGAGGAAAAAACAAGCAAGAAAGCAAAAAGTTTGAAAAGCCCAGAAGGTGTGCCTTACAAACATTTTATGATGTTCCAAAGATGTTTTTGGAATCCTTAAGCTGTTTTACTCAACTGAATCACAAAATCTAAAGTGATTAACTGTAGAAATAGTGTTTCACTTCTTTTTCTTCCCAGCTGGCCAGGCATTATTATGTTATTTATTTATTTATTTATCCAGGTCCTCATCTCAATAAAATTACAGAATCTCATGTGCCAGGTTTAAATGTCTTTGATTTTGCAGATGTCACAGTTGTGTCTTCATTTATATATTAGGCTCGTTTTGCAAAGTTTCTGAAATAGAAATTAATGATTTCATAGTTGAATAATAAGTAAGGATAAAGGTTGTGGTATAGTACCTGCAAGAATTTTAAAAATACTATCACCCCTGACTACTATTAAGTTAAAGGTCCCATACTGCTCATCTTCCAGGGATTATTTTCAACTTTCGGTATCCTCGAGATCATCTAGACATATTTTTCTAGACTAAAAAAATTGTCTGTTGTTTTACAGTTCATGAGAAAAGCTGTTTATGAAGCACTGACTAAAACTGGGTAAAGGTTTTTGTATTGGCCAATCACAAGTAAAGTAGCAGTCAGAGTCTGTTTGATTTGTCAAATTAGAGAACTGAAATAAGGGCTGGTTGGTTTGTGACATCACAAAGCTCAAGAAGTGCAATCTGTTTGTTTCTTTAAGAATTTAAGTACATGAAAGCACTTCAGCAACACCAGAGATGCACGTTCCCTCTGGCGTGGCATACAGACCCTCACCAACTACAAACCTCCACCTCAGACCTTTGCGAGTGACATCACACTGCTTAACAACCTAAATGACTTCTTTGGCCGCTTTGAAACACAAAACAGCACATCAGCACAAAAGACCACTCCGCCCCCAGATGAGCAGGCCATAAGTCTGGATCCGGCTAGCGTGAAGAGGACCCTCTCCAGGATCAAACCACACAAGACAGCTGGACCAGACAACATACAGGGTCGTGTTCTGAAGGACTGTGCAGAGGAGCTCAAGAATGTCCTGGCCGACATCTTCAACATCTCCCTGAGTAAAACTGTTGTCCCCCATGTTTCAAAACTGCTACCATAATACCAGTCCCAAAGAAGCCCGTCCCATCCAGCTACAACGATTACACAACATAAAAATAATTTTGTAAGTTGTCTGTGCTTTTTTAACTGATTTAAGACAATTTTGCACCACTGAATCCGAAAATGACATCCGTTTCTCTCAATCAGGTCAGGTTTTTATGCTAAGTTATAAGCAGTTGTACAGTTGTCCTGTAAAAACACACAATTTTGCATCATATAAAACGAAAATATCCATACATGTAAACAAAAATGTATAGTAGTAGTAGTAGATTAGTTTATTTGACAGGGACAGTGCAATAAACATAGACAATTAATCAAAGACAATCAATCTGATGTGTTGCACATAGAGTGTATAAATGTATAAATGTATAAATGTATAAATGTATAAATGTATAAAACAACATGTGGCCATAATTCAAAAAGTTGACCTGATTGAGCAAAACCAATGTGATTTTTGGATTCAGCACATCAAAATTGTCCTAAATCAGCTAAAAAAAAACTTAGACAATAAATTTGGTGTTGACCAGTGTTATTCAGTTTTCTGGGCAGCGCGGTGGTGGAGTGGTTAGCACTGCGGCAGCACAGCAACTCACCCTTGGCCGGGGGATCCTGGGTTCAATCCCAGCCCCTGACCAACAGTGATCTGCGTGGAGTTTGCATGATCTCCCCATGTCTGTGTGAGTTTACTCCGGGATTTCTCCGGTTTCCTCCCACATGCCAAAAACCCCCCCCAAAAAAATGCAAGTTAGGTTAACTGAAGACTCTAAAGTGGCCCCAGGTGTGAATGTGTATGTGAATGGTGAAAGGGTTGGGCGCCGCACCAGTGGTTGCCTCATCCACTCATGTGGATGCCCTGTAATTTCCCCATTGTGGGACTAATAAAGGATTCAAAAAAATTCAAATTCCTGCATCTTACTATGCTTAGATGATTACCTGATCAGTGCCTCCTCAAGCAGACTGTGTCCTTGTATTGGAATTTGGCAGATACTCAAATTGAATGGCTACCATACATTTCATCTTCTTTCAGCTGCTCCCTTTAGGGGTCACCGCAGCAGATCATCTGCCTCCATCTCACCCTAACCCTTGCATCTTCCTCTGTAACACCAACCCTCTCCATGTCCTTCACTAGATCCTTAAGTCTTCTCTGTGGTCTTCCTTTTTTCCTCCTGCCAGGCAACTCCATCTTCAACATCCTTTGTTCAGTATATCCATTATCCCTCCTCTGCACATGTCCAAACCATCTCAGCCTTGCCTCTCTTACTTTGTCTCCAAACCTCTCAACCTGACTTGTCCCCTGATATACTCATTTCTAATCCTGTCCCTTCTAGTCACTCCGAGTGAGAATCTTAGTGTCATGTCCACAAACCTGGTGATGAACGAGGCGGAGAGAGTGGTAACGTTGAACACGTCCAAACCACACATCATAGCAGGTCTCACTATCATCTTGTGAATCTTCCCTTTCACTGTAGCTGCTATCTTTCTGTCACAAATCACCCCTAACACTCGCCTCCACCCACCCCACCCTGCCTGCACTCTCTTCTTCACCTCTCTTCTACATTTTCCATTGCTTTGGATGGTTGACCCCAGGTATTTAAACTCATCTACTTTCACTACCCCTACTCCTTCCATCTTCACAGTTGCACTTGCCCCTCTCTCATTCACACTCATGTATTCTGTCCTGTCTTGCTTCTACTGACTTTCATTCCTCTTCTCTCCAGACCATACCTCCACCTCTCCAGGTTCTCTTCCACCTGCTCCTTACTCTCACTGCAGATCACAATGTCGTCTGCAAACATCATGGTCCATGGAGACTTCTGCCTGACCTCATCTGTCAGCCTGTCCAGCACCATGGCAAACAAGAAGGGGCTCAGAGCCGATTCCTGATGTAATCCCACTCCCACCTTGAACCCATCTGTCACTCCTACAGCACACTTCATCTCGCTGTCCTCATATATGTCCTGCACCACCCTTACATACTTATCTGCCATTCCTGACTTTCTCATACAGTACCACATTTCCTCTCTTGGCACCCTATCATATGCTTTGTCTAGATCCACAAAGACAGTACAATTCCTTTTGACCTTCTCTATACTTCATCAGCACTTTTAGAGCAAACAATGTACTGTATCTGTAGTACTCTTTCTTGGCATGAAACTATACGGCTGCTCACTAATTGTCACCTCTCCTCTTAACCTGGCTTCAACAACTCTTTCCCATATCTTTATAGTGTGGCTGATCAACTTTATGCCTCTGTAGTTACTGTAGCTCTGAGCATGACCTTTGTTCTTAAACTGATACCAAAACACTCTTCTCCACTCCTCAGGCATCCTCTTAATCTCCAAGATTGTGTTAAACAATCTAGTTAAGTCCACTGCCATCTCTCCTAAACATCTCCATACCTCCACAGGCATGTCATCTGGACCAACTGCCTTTCCATTCATCATCCTTTTCAAAGCTGCCCTCACTTCTGCCTTGCTAATCCTTGGTACTTTGTTCATATTTCCTTAATCCATCCCATCTGGTTTCTTGAACACAGTTTATCTACCTTCCTTCTCTCCATATTATCCAACTCTCTGCCTTTACCAGGCATAGTCCCTACATTTAACATCGCTACTCTCACCTTCACACTTCCACCTTTCTCTCCCTTCTAACACACTTTGTCCCTCTTGATCTTGGACCAACAGTAGCCCAATTTCCACCAGCACCCTGTTGGTTAACAGCACCAGTGGCAGTTGTTAACCCGGGCTTCGACCAATCTGGTATGAAAGTCTCATTCGTCATGATAGGCATGTTTGATTTGACAAAGGTTTTATATCGGATGCCCTTCCTGACACAACCCTCCCCATTTACCCAGCCTTGGGACCAGCGCTAGGAGTACACTGGCTTGGGCACCCCCTGTGGCTGGGTGCTATACATGTAGTGATGCTAATTTAGGAAAGATTTTACGGTGGTCTCTTACCCCCCCCCCCCCCAAGCTGTATTTTTAGAAATTTAGACAATTTTATTCTAAGCATGCCTACCTTCACAGTCACCCACTAATTATTAATAGATTTAATAGCGTTTGAAACTAAGAAATCTTTAAATGCATACCTCCTGTATGTGGTGTACTCATGTTTGCAAACCTTCTTTACACCACATTGAAGATGACAGTGTCATGTCCACTGCGTAACCTTGCAACGGACATAAATTGGCAGCGAGCCCAAAATGCAGTGTAAGTAACGTGTTTATTTACAATGGAAAAATGTACAAGAATGTCCAAATAACAGTCACTACTGCAAGTGGGTAAGACAACCTGCTACAAACCTCGTAGGCTTTAGAGGAAAATGCCTAACGCGCTCCGAACAGTCAGGAGCAGAGGGAAGAGGCACAAAAATGAGGACTTACACATATGTTGGAGCGGAAAGGCTCAAAGAAACACAATAAGTCCAGGGGAAGAAAGCCAAACATCGGTGAGTCAGGATGTCCATTGCTGACTTAAGCTGCCACACTGGCTGAGCACACTGCTTCCCAATAAGTACTCAATATACTAATGAAGGCAAGTGGACACAGCCGTGTGGAAAGCAGATGCGTGATAAACTGGAAGTGTGTGTGTGTGTCGGTAGGACTGACAGAGAGCAAGGCTCAATCTGACAGCTGGAATTAATAAGTAGTAATCAAAATCTACAGCCACAGGTCATGGGTGGGGTTGAACGACCCCGAACATGACACAGAGCACATAAACTGCCTCTTTAAATTCATTTGTGAAAATGTACTAAGACTTAATTATGAGATATATAGGTATGTAACATGTGGGGTAAGGGTAGTTAAAAACATAACCTGCAAGGTTCTTTAAAACCAGGTGAAGAGTCACAAGTACAGTTGTGAAAAAATTAGGACACCCCATTATATATTCAGTTCTTTATTTAAAAAAAATTCAAATATCTAACCTTGTTTTTGTTTTTAATTTGCATTTTTTTAACATTTACTGTATTTTAGCCATTTTAAGTGGGAATGAATGTGGGGGTGTCCTAAAAAAAGATGGAGGTGTCCTAATTTATTCCTCACTATTTGTTTAGAATTACATTTTACAGAAACTTTGAGAAAAGTCTTTAATTCATTTTTAATCGTTTAGTTGTATTACATGAATCACCCAGTATTTTTAAAATTGATATTAAATATCCATATATCCAAATATGTTAAACACACAGGCTTATACAGGGGTCCCAATTTTTTCACATGACTGTAGCGATCAGAGGGGAAGCTCTTAAAATGAG
Source organism: Pholidichthys leucotaenia (assembly GCA_020510985.1). Taxonomy (NCBI): domain Eukaryota; kingdom Metazoa; phylum Chordata; class Actinopteri; order Cichliformes; family Pholidichthyidae; genus Pholidichthys; species Pholidichthys leucotaenia. The sequence goes on along the minus strand of CM035840.1, from coordinate 137,354,907 downwards.
GCTGTTTAAGGGAATTTTATTACAATAAAATATATACAATGCCTACCAAAAAATAAAAAGCCTATACTAAAACCTAAGCTAAAAAAACTAAAGGCTAGAAGTGGACTAAAAACAAAAAGTTCATAAAAGCTGAGGAGGGGGATCCACTCTTCCTGGCCAGGCTCCATCTGCCACAACGACACCGACGCACTCAGGAACCCTGTACAGGGGAAGTCACTTGCCAGCAGTATATCCAGATTTCTGCTGACATAATCATCATCATCATCATCATCATGGGCATGGGGTGCTATCTGGGAACCAGATACTTATGGTGAAGGCTGAGCTCCTCACTCGGTCTCATGCTATCTCTCGCTTGCAGCCCCCTAACTGCTCCACACGGAAGTGTCCTCCCCCAAATGCCGGCATCATGGTGGTCCTGGCCGTTATAGTTCTTCCTCCTCGGTCATGCCCTCCTTCAGCCGCCTTCCTGGGACCAGTAGCCTCCTCCTGTCCTGGCAGGGCTCCCATCCAGGGCTCTCTCCTGCTGGCAAAAGCTCTCATCTGGTAGGGTCCCCATCTGGGACCCTCTCCTCAAGCAGGCCCTCATCCAGCCAGGCCTTCCCTCAGGCAGTGCTCTCCTCCCTCAGGCAGGGCTGCTCTCCTCCCTCAGGCAGGGCTCCTTCCTCCTGGCGAAGCTTGCTTCTGGACGGCCAGAGCACCTTTTATACCATGTGCAGCCACAGGTGCTGCACATTCCCAGTCAGTGCAGGTGCTGCTGATTAGTAATTAGGGGAAGCACAGGGTGGGAGAAGACAACATTTCCAAGTAAAAACACACGGTTAAAATATAAAAACTGCAAAACATGCAATGTTATAAAACATGCAAACTTAACTTAAAACCATATAAAACCCAAAAAACACAATAAAATATTTCCACCCCATGATAGGTATATCGACTGCAATATAATAATAGATAAAAATATTCTTTTTAGTGGTGAAAGCCACTTTTGAAAAAGGAAAAATTAATCATAATTAATCATCAATACTTGCTGATTTTGATTAATTACAAGAGAGTTTTTCCTTTTATAGTGTACCTGACATTGGTCAAGTTTTTCATATGCTTATTAATGTGGGAGTGGACACATTAATCTCAAACTTTCACCATGGTAAAAATGATAAAACCTATCCAGAATAGTCTCCAGAAAAACCTCGTAAGTACTGCAGAAATAAAACGAAAGGGCATAATGCTACTCAGCATTTGGAAATTGTGCCATGCCATTGACTGTCTGATGGAAACAGTATCCAGTTCTGTTATTTTTTTGTTCCGCCGCATTTAATTGCAGTAAAAAAAAAAATGTCTACATTAAATGGGGAATTGCCTTAATGCACGGATTAACACATTAGGTTTTTTTTTTAAATCTCTCAACACATTTTTTTCCTCCATAGAATCCTATACAAGGTCTAATGAACAATATCAAACATTACCTTTGTTTTATAATCATTTGGTTTTTGTTAATCAGGATGACATTGTGCTGTGTTCTACTTCGTCAGTCAAAAGTACTGAAAGTATTTTATTCCTATGTCCTTCTGTCTATTTCGGGTAGAAAATCATCAGATTGACACACTTGCAGGAGGAACATCTAATACTGGCTGGAGGACATTCAACCCTCGGCTAGAGACACTTGTCTACGTGTCCTTAAAGTGTCAATGTGGAAAGCAGTGATGGAGAGACAGCTGCCCCAGCACTACGACTTACTCCTTTAAGCAAGCCAAAACTATAAAAACAGATTTAGGAAAAAAGTGAGGAAAAAAATGGGCATGACATCAAAAGTCATATCAACATCAGGGAATATTTTCAGTGATGGAGAGACTCTGTAATTCTATCACTCTAAAATTTAAGGCTCTGCTACTGTCCTGGTCAGATGTGTTGACAACTGCCATAGTAATTGTTTGGGTTGTGCTTTTACATCGTGATGGGTGATGGGTTTATTTTTCCTAAAAGCTAAAGGTTTAGCATTCTCCCAATCAGATCTAAAACTTTATGGGTGCTAGTGACTATATTTGACATGTATACTAGTGCATACCCATGTATGCCCGTAGAAACCAAGTATAAGCAAGTATTTCTGCATGCCCGTAGAAAGCAGATGTAAGCAAGCATTTCTGCATGACCATATAAAGTTACTGTTACCATGGGAACAGTAACCATGGTGATGCTTGCCTTTGATCTTTGACATGGTTACCATGGCAACAGTAACCATGGTGAAACCTACCTTTGATCTTTGAAGTCAGCACTTGTTCAGTGATGCCTGCCTTTGATCTTTGATGATGTATCTGCCTGGCAACAGTAACCATGGCAACATCTGTGTGTCTATGATGTCAGCTATGAATGGCCATAGCTCACCAATGGACATTCAATAAAGATTTCCCCTCCTAAACTTCTGCATATCCGAGGAGGCAGAAATTCGGGGATGCACACCCTCGTAACCTCAGCATAGCAAGTATAAAATCAGAGGCCAGCCCGACGAACGGTTCAAGAGATATACGTGGAACAGACAGACATACAGACAGAGATTTCTTGCATTTATAGAGACTATTGCATTGCTCGTAGAACCAAGTATTCCTGTCTGAAACAGGTATCCCAATCAAGCTTTCCAGGCCCAAATGTAGGCTATGTTTGAAAGTGAAATACAAAAAGGTGTAGCCTATATGTAGGCAATCACATGTTAGATTTTGACAAAAATAAAAGGGAGTAAATGGCACTAAGATTTATTTGATCGTGTGACTATTAATTACAGAATACCTAAATATTGAAAATGAATGGGACATCTAATATTAGCGACTGTTTCAGATCCCTTGTTTATATGTTTGTCAGATCACTTATTTGTCTGATCTTTTATCACTTATATTCAAGATAATAGTGAATCTTCACTTTGGGGAATGGGAGTTGTTCAGTCATCATTATAATTATTTTTAGTTTATATCACTGTTCAGTGATGGAGTTCAGTGTAATGTTGAATTTCTTCTGTGTATCAATTCGTCAATAAAGTCATGCAGTACTCTAACAGGACATGTTTACAAATATTTGAGACCCATTGTAGTGCATCAGTTTATATTTTAGCAATATTTTGTTATTAAAAAGTTTTTTAAAACTTTAATGCTAAGATTGAGGCGTGGTTATATCATCGCTCTGGGGCGGTACTGAAGCCAAATAATGATCTGAACCTTGAGGGCGTGACTGGCAAAGACTGAACGCCACCGCTCTATTGTTAGCATCTGTTTTTTATTGGTGCGAGATTATTATTATTTATTATTATTATTCCGCCTAAACGATCACATTTTTGACCCTGTAAGCGTTAACCAAAACACCGTTTTTTTCACACACACCTCATGATGCTGTGTGGCATCCAATCAGCATGGTTGTGATGTGGTGTATTCTCCAATGAGCACGGAGTCAATCCGAAACCCCGCCCACACTTCTTGAAGCCAGGGAGGTGAAGACATAGAGCGGTCACACAATGGGAGCTAAACTTTTATCGATAAAAATTACATATTTTGACTGAATGACTCCATATACGGGGATGCACACCCTCATAGCTTCAGCAAAGCACGTTTAAAATCTTAGGTCAGTGTGACGAACAGTTTGAGAGATATCTAAGGAGCACACTCACAGACACACAAACAGACAGAGATCCCTTGAATTTATAGATAGATAGATGAAGCCATGTGGTCACAGTAATAAAACCCTAAGGTGATCTGAGAGAACATTCAACCTGTTCAGAAAAATATTTTTATGCTTTAATGTTGCAGGTGTGTGCTTAAGCATGTTGGCAAGGTTCAGACTGAGAGCCAAAACAATTGACTGTGTTATTTCTGGTTATTTTTTTTTTTTCACAATGTGTAGCTTTAAGTTCAGAGAGTTTAGTTTCTGTGAGAAGTCAAAAGTGTGAACCTGCAGTACAGAAAATCTGTTTTCCACATATTAGAAAGGAGTAACTGTCTCGTGGAAAGTGACCAGGTTGCTAAACAGATAATACCTTTTAAGTAACATGAACTCAGCAATTATTTTGTCTGTTATTTTTCCTTTAACCTGTAACACAGGACACACAGTGATATATTTGAAAGTAACTAAAATAAATTTCATTCTTTATCTTGGCAGCAGTGTTTGATTTCACAGCTTTCATGTGGTACATGACAATCTGGAGCCTTGAACTGGTAAGCACATCCTTTTGTAAAACTCAACACTTCTCTTCACAATAAAACTATATTATTTAAAAAAAAAAAGGTCAATCCTGGAAAAGCCAGCGACAGTCAGTCAGTTTGGAGAGAAAAACAGAGCTGCTGAAAAACACATCAAGCTTTTTTAAAAGAAGCAATAGACAAAAACACATCCTGTTGGGTATTTTGGCCTCACTGACCCAGACTGTCATAAAAGAATATCCCAAATAGCAGGCAGCATTGTATGCCAGGGTTGGCATCCTGGAGACCCTGCCCAGAAGAGGATGCAGCTGGGTTGAAGGCGGACCTCTAACTTCAGGGCCACCTGATTTGAAAGAGATGTCCGAGTGGAAATTTTATTTAACAGTGGGCATGCAAGAAAAAACCTTGGGTAAAAAGTGCAAATATCCTCCTTTATTTCCATTAGATCACTTCCTTAGTGAACCTTGCTTGCCAAACTTATCCTGTTAGCACAACCACCTGTTAGCTACTTTGCAAGGACACATTATATAATAAACTTGAAAATTCCCAAAGGAAATTTTGAGACAGTGCCAGTGTTATTGCCTGCTGAGCATGACTTTAACCTGTGAGAGCCAAATGAAAAATCATGAAAATCAATTGAATTTGAATGAAAATCAAAAATCTTGACCTTTGACCTTTTGACCCCAAACCCATAATTTGATGTCAGGATCCCAAGATGAACCTGTGTACCAAGTTTGGTGACCCTGGCTTTCTTTGTGCTGGAGATGCAGTTTAGAAAACATTTTGACTTTGACCTTTTGATCCCAAAACAACAGTCAGAAATCAGGGTCCCCAGATGAACGTGTAACCAGGTTTGGTGTCCTATGCTAAGATCGCCATTCATTTCAGTGGGGATAAAATATGGACTTTCAGGAATACTTCAAAAACAGGGTAAAAATTCTAATTTTTGAATAGAAGCATAAATCAGGCACATTTTGATTTACATCTTGAAGGGTTTTTACCAAAACTGTGGGAGATATGTGCCAAAGATTGAAAGAAGGAAAGTAACTATAAGCTGGAATGAATGTTGCAACTGTATTAAGGTGCCTTCACACCAAACACGAACAGGTGGTGCAAATCCATCCAAAGTCAATGGAAAGAAGCGAACGCACGCAAAATCACGCATTCGCGTGTTCACGTCCAAGGGATAGCGCCATCATAAAAGTATCAACATTGGAGAGTAAACTAGTTTGAAAACGAGACTGCCACTCACCTGGAGACAAATGGATCGGGAGCTCTTCAGCTTAATCGGGATGTCGTCGTTATTTACCCACGGATTCCTGCCACAGACATGCTAATAAGGCTAGCAAGCTAGCAATGGAAACACCCATCAAGTTTTCGAGAAAGGGACAACTTTTTCAGGTGAGCCCCCCGTCAGAAAATGTAAACCTAAGCATGGCGTTATTTTGGGGATTTCAGCAGCAGGTTGAACACTGCTGCAGAAGTTATAAAGGAAACTTCGCCTGTCTGCATCTCACCCAGATGGTGAATTCATGTCTGTTCATGTGTTTACATTGAGTTATAATGTAATTGTGCTGTGCAAAAAATTTACCCATTCTCGTTTGGTGTGAAGGCACCTTTAGCGTTGATCAATGCGCACTCTATTTATGAAAGTCTACAACAAAAGCAGCACTGACCTAAACTAGCTATAGGAAGGGCAAATCAATCCACATACAGTTAGGTCCATATATGTTTGGACACTGACACAAGTTTTGTTATTTTAGCTGTTTACCGAAACATATTCAAGTCACAGTTATATAATCAATGTGGCCTTAAAGTGTAGATTCTCAGCTTTAATTTGAGGGTATTTGCATCCAAATTGGAGTTACAGTTTAGAAATTGCAACCATTTTTATACAAAATCTCCTCATTTCAGGAGCTCAAAAATAAATTAACATTACCATTATCATTTTTAATACTTGTTGAGAATCATTTGCAGGCAATGACTGCCTGAAGTCTGGAACCCATGGGCATCACCAAACGGGTTTCCTCCTTTGTGATGCTTTTCCAGTCCTTTACTGTAGTTGTTTTAAGTTGTTGCTTGTTTGTGGGTTTTTCTGCCTCAAGTTTTGTCTTAAGCAAGTGAAATGCATGCTCAGCCGTGTTGAGATCTGGTGATTTATTTGAGCTTTGCAGAATATTTCACTTATTTGCGTTAAAACTCCTGGGTTGCTTTTGCAGTATGTTTTGGGTAATTGTATTGTGAAGCCCCGTCCAATCAACTTTGCTGCATTTGGCTGAATCTGAGCAGATAGTACATCCCCATACATTTCAGAATTCATCCGGTTGCTTCTGTCTTCTCTCACATCATCAATGAACATGAATGACTCAGTGCCCATTGGAAGCCATGCATGCCCATGCATCACACTGCCTCCACCATGTTTTACAGAAGATGTGGTGAGTGCGTGGGTGCTCCTCTTGTTGACTCCATTGTCCTACTGGAGGACTTTAATGCACACGTGGGAAATGACAGTGAAACCTGGAGGGGGGTGATTGGGAGGAACGGCCTGCCCAGTCTGAACCCGAGTGGTGTTCAGTTATTGGACTTCTGTGCTAACCACAGTTTGTCCATAACGAACACCATGTTCAAGCATAAGGGTGTCCATATGTGCTCCTGGCACCATGACACCCTAGGTAGCAGGTAAATGATTGATTTTGTTATCGTGTCATCAGACCTGCAACCGTATGTCTTGGACACTCGAGTAAAGAGAGGTGCAGAGCTGTCAACTGATCACCGCCTGGTGGTGAGTTGGATCAGATGGCAGGGGAAGATGCCATTCAGACCTGGTAGACCCTAACGTATAGTGAGGGTGTGCTGGGAACGTCTGGCTGACGCCTCTGTCCAGGAGGTCTTCAACTCCCACCTCTGGAAGAACTTCAACCACATTCCGAGGGAGTCTGGAGACATGGAGTCTGAATGGGCCATGTTCTCCACCTCCATTGTTGAAGAGGCTGCCCAGAGCTGTGGCCGCAAGGTCATCGGTGCATTTCGTGGTGGCAACCCCCGAATCAAGTGGTGGACACCAGTGGTGAGGAGGGCCATTAAGCTGAAGAAGGAGTCCTGTCAAGCTTGGTTGGCTTGTGGGACTCCCGAAGCAGCTGAGGTGTACCAGCAGGCCTAGTGGAGTGCAGATTGGATGGTTGCTGAAGCAAAAACTCGGGTGTGGCTTCCTTCCACAAGCTGTTAGGATACTGAACAGTTGAGCCGGAATCTTTCATACATGCTACTGCACCTTATGGACATTTGTATATTTATGTATATTATAGTTCTAGTTAGTTTCAAGCAGCCACTTTGACTCACTCAGCCACTTTAATTGGTATTTTATACATAGGTAGTTATCACTTTAAACTGCAACTGTAATAAGTTAATATTACTGTAATAACTAAATGTGTCTTAGGGATGTGTGAATGGCTGTGTTGGGGTGGGGGGTGAGTGAGTGTGTTTTAAATTATGTTCTTTTTACATATACGTATGGATGCCTAGAGAAACATAATTTCATTTTGCCTGCACTACAGTTGTATGTACAGCAACATGACAATAAAGGTTGATTTGATTTGATTTGATTTTTTGTGAGTGTGTTAGGCCATTTCAGTTCCTTAGTTTTTGTTATTTTAGAGTGTGATTCGGTTTCCAAATTGGGGTGGGTTTGAATTGTATGAGTGGTTTTTTCTGGACTTTATAAAGGGGGGAGGAATGTGCTGGCGCACTTAAGGCCCTTTTCCACTAGCACGCTTTAGCGCGACACGGGACGGCTCAGCACGCTTTGTACGCTTTTCCACAAGCCCCAACACGGTTTAACAGCCGCGATTCTCAGCCCCGCTCAAGGGCAGGGTACAGCAGTGCTGAGCTGGGCCGTGTTGTGACGTTAACAGACTGGTCGCCGCTGATTGGTCAGGTCGTAACCGGCGCTGATTGGTCAGGTTGTAACCGCCCCTCTCCTCCTCCTCTTCTGCCGAATCTTCACGACCTTCTCAATAAAGTTTTTGAAAAAAAAAAAAAAAATCTTCACGACCGCCATTACTCAGCACGCAACCACTGTTGGCGGTTTCTTTTCAGTGTATTGCTGTGCTATTTTCATTTATTCTCTATCAAAAATGGCTTCGCGTAATAAGGGTGTTCCATGGACCAATAAGGAGGTGCAGTGTCTGCTCACTGCATTGTCAGACGAACGTATCCAGCGCGAGTTAGACGGAGCCACCCGGAATGAAAAAATATACCGGGAGGTCTCAACATCTGAGTCCTTTAACGGTGAGTTTTAATTTTTTTTTATTGTGCGTTTTTTCGCAAATATATTCGGTAAGACGCTCAGTTTATTTATGCAATAAAAAAGCTGTTCATTTGTGGATGATGATCGCTGCTTTATCGCAGCACACTGCGGACTCGCTTTTCTTTTAATTATTCATGTGAACAATACGCTGAAATAAGCTTATGTAATCTTGTTAAAAACTATTGTCTTTCCTGTATATCTTGCACTTTCGTGCTGTATTTTATTGTGTGCATTTTCCTTGTAGAATCATCCCACGCGTCCGCCGCGCCAGCACGCCCGGATTCTCCAATGTGAATCTGTCCCGCCACCAGGTGCAAAATGTATTCAATGATAAATATTTGCAACATTTAAATGAGGTTGCAGAAAACGCAAGTGTATCCCAGGAGCTGGCAGAGACGCCTTCATTCAACCGAGCCTTCCTGACCCAGTTTGGGAAGCTGGTGTAGAGGCACTCAGTGGTCGGCGTGTATAAAATGTCGATTAACCTTCATGTTGTGTTGCAAAGTTTTTTTTTAATTTTAATATTTTGTATATAATAAAATGGAATTGTTTTGGAAAGTGTGGTTTGTCTGTTATAACACTGAATTATAAAACAGTATAATTACATAGAAATTCCATTGCCTAGTCTGATGAAAATGATGCTGATCATCCTGTCAGGGGTCAACCATTGTAAAGGTAATGTAATTTTTAACTAGACCAAAAAACAAATGTTTTTGTAAGCTTTCTGTTCTTTTTATTGAAATATCATAAAAAATTAGCACCACATGATACAATTCTAAATATTTTTTTATGTTAACTTATAAGAAGTTGCACAGTTGGACTTCAAAATGCAGCAGGAGAGACTGATCAAGCTTACAAGTCAAAGTAGGTAAAAAAAGTAAGTATTGTGGTCTATATTAATCATATATCCCATAACCTACATATGTTTAAGCATGTGAGAGTGTTTAGTGATTACATATGTAAAGCGACTTCACACCTCAGAACAGGACAAAGGGTCTCAACCGCCAGTGAAGATCAAAGAGCATCCGAGGCACTGCGGTGGAGACCGGATGGGTTGCCCTGACCCCCCAGGGCCAGGTGGAGGAGTACGGAGACAAAAGAGGGGATTAAGATAGTGAGGGATGTCAGTTTTTGATATGCATGTCTTTTGTTATGTGCGAGTATAAGTTCGTAGAGCCGAAGGTGTTCGCTCTCTTACTTCTTCTGCTGCTGCACCTAGATGAGACTTGTTAGAGGAGCTGATAATAAACTTTGGTTTATGAATCACATCGCCTCGTTATTTCAAGCTCCTCTACACTGGTGATCCTGACGCGAGAATGGACCAGAGGCGTTCCCCCGCGATCAGAATCAGAATCAGAATCAGAATCAGAATAAACTTTATTGCCAAGCATGTAAAAAACACACGAGGAACTTGACTTGACATTGGTGCGCATGCGCGCGACACAACGACATGGCAGCCATAATAGGCGCCTCATCAAACAGAGATAGATAAGAAAGGGAGGGGAAGGGAGGGAACGACACAAGGGGGGAGGAGAAAAAAAACTTCGTTATCAAAATACAGCTTATTTTTAAGCAGATTATGATTACAATGAAAAAAAAATCTCTCAATAGCACAGAGCAACAACTCAGAATTTCACAAGACACAAGAGAGCAGTGTACAGTATATCTTTAATCAGTTCATGAATCAATGTGTATGCGGTGTTGAGCAGTGTTGATGATAATAAGAGAGACCCAAGGACCCTTGGCAGAAGATGTTTTGTCTGTCTGGCGCCCAGTCTTATCTGGCGCTGCAGCTGGCTGTCCAAGGCCTTGTGCTCATGATTTTGAAAAAACACAGTCTGCAGACAGCCAGGAGGAATTTTCATGGGGAATAATAATGCCAAATAGGACTGATCACAGAGGAGACTTGTATTTCTTCTGTAGATTCAGTACATTAATCCTTCATTGCGCAGCTTTGAATTCGCCGTGGAAAGACCTGAGCGAACCCATGATGTAATCCACCTTACGAGACAGTTCTCCAGTAGTCGCTATCAGGGTCTTCTCCAGTTTCTCAATTTGTTGGATGCACCTCGCCTGGCCAGCATTTTGAGAGGTTGAATCCATCTTCAGCAATTTACGGTAAACCAAGACAATTCCCGTCCCAATCAGAATTATCCCAATCACCAAGATTACGAAGATAAACAAATCTTCAATATCTTCGATAGAGAGATTAGAGAGACACAGCATTTTCCAATTACCTGTGTCACATAGATAGCCCACTGGAGCCGTTCCAGCGGGGCAGACAGCTTCCCCCGGAGCACTTTTCCTTGTTGAAAAAATAGTGTCAATTGTGTTCAAAGCCCAGCTTATTAACTCCATAATTTCTTTTCGGCGGTCGCAGTTAGACGCAGACAGACAACAGCAAGCTGGGATCCAGTAGTAGGAGGGGAGGAAAAAGTCAGCAGGAGAGAAGAAAAAAGCGTCTGCTCTCTTGGGAGGGCGGAAGTGCGATCGACTCATCTGTGGCGACCCAGGCAGACGCCGGCGCCCATGCAGACAGGGGAACAGATGGACGACGTTCCCCCACTGCAGAAGTGATAGAGAGGGCTCAACCGAGCACCAGCACCGCGGAGAGAGCCGAAGCAAGGCACTCTCACCCTGCGGACACATCAGTGACGGTCCACACAAACGCCGTCACCGTCAAGCTGCCGGACTTCTGGCAGGAAGACCCCGCCTCGTGGTTTCAGCAAGCTGAAGCCCAGTGTGCACTTGCGGGCATCACGGCTGACGATACAAAGTTTTATGACATCGTCGCCAAACTCGACGCCGCCGCTTCGAGATGTGCGCGGAGCATAATCCAGCGGCCGCCGGCCCAGGACAAATATAAAGAACTGAAAGCGACCATCATGGCAAATTACGTCCCCTCAGCCGAGGAGAAAGCCGAGAGGATCCTGGCGGTCTATGGCCACAGAGGAGGCAGACCCAAGGCCCTCATGGAGGACTTGCTGCAACTTAAAGAAGAGGACAATGACAACCTCCTCTTCCATTTCATATTCCTCAGTACGCTGCCGCCACACATGAGAGGGACACTTGCCAACATGCGATGCAGCACCCAGCAAGACTTCCGCACGCTGGCTCACGAAGCTCAACGGCTCGTCAACGCCTACAAGGAGCAGACACCCACAGCAGCATCCGCAGACCTCAACGCTGATGTCCGGAGCCACGAGGAGCCACAAATCACCGAGCAGAATCAGCCCGCGGTGACAGCGACACGGCCAGGACGCAACAGACAGAGCGACGTTTGTTATTACCACCACCACTTCGCCGAGAAGGCTTACAAATGCGTTCCCCCCCTGCAAATTCACGATTTCGGGAAAACGCCAAAGCCGAGAGCCGTTAACAGCGGCGGTTCTCGGCGAAAAAAGCAAGCTTTTATATGTGATGGACGGACACACCGGCAAGCAGTTCCTTATCGACACAGGAGCTCAACTAAGTTTTGTCATGCCCTCCCAAGCAGACCGGGCCATGGGCCCCCGGGGCAATGGAGCGGTGGCAGCCAACGGCTCCATCATCGACACTTTTGGCGAAAAGAGCCTGCCCCTCTCCATCCACGGCCGCAACTACAGATGGACATTTGTTGTAGTGGCGGTAAGTTTTAACTTGTTGGGCACAGATTTTTTGTGTGCACATGGGTTATTAGTTGATCTAGCGAACAGACGCTTGGTTAATGCACTGTCCTTTGCTTCTATTCCCTGCTCAGCTCGACTTTCTCCACCACCCGTGCAGGCTAGCGTCACCACAGCAGGAGGTTAGTTTGATCAACTCCTCACCCAATTTCCAGCACTCACAATTCCCAAATTCTCAGCCACAGTGGCTAAACACGGGGTCGAACACTTCATTCCCACAACGGGCCCACCCGTATTTGCCAAAGCTCGGCGCTTAGACGCGACCAAGCTCGCCATAGCTCGAGACGAGTTTACCACCCTTGAAAAATTAGGCATTATCAGATGCTCGAAAAGCCCCTGGGTGTCACCACTTCACATGGTCCCGAAATCCGACAGTTCTTGGAGGCCGTGCGGCGATTACCGCAGATTAAACAATGCGACAGCGCATGACCGCTACCCAATTCCTCACATTCAAGACTTTTCACTACATCTGGCGGGTGCGCGCATTTTTTCAAAAATAGACCTAGTCCGCGGTTATCATCAAGTCCCAGTTAGAGCAGAGGACATTCCTAAAACAGCTGTAATAACCCCCTTCGGTCTTTTTGAATTTTTGCGGATGCCTTTCGGCCTCAAAGGTGCTGCTCAAACCTTTCAGCGGATGATGGACGCAGTATTACGCGACCTCCCTTTCGTGTTCGTCTACCTCGACGATATGCTGGTAGCCAGCTCGTCTGAGGAAGAACACGAGCAGCATCTCACTATGGTTTTTCAGAGACTAGAAGAGCACGGGTTAATAATCAATCCAGCCAAATGCAAATTCGGCGTGTCACAAATTGATTTTTTAGGACACAGAGTTTCTCCGAAGGGGCAGTCCCACTGCCAGACAAAGTTCATGCAGTAAAAAGTTTCCCACGGCCACAAACGGTCAAATCGCTGCAAGAATTTTTGGGAATGGTTAATTTTTACAACCGTTTCCTCCCCCATGCAGCTCAGCTCATGCAGCCCCTATATGACGCGCTCAGAAAACAAAAACCTTCCAACGCGGTCGAATGGACCCCGGAGCGCGAACGCGCCTTCGCGGAAGTAAAAAGTGCCCTAGCTAATGCCACATTGTTGGTTCACCCCGATCCCTCAGCCCGCATTGCGCTAACCACAGACGCTTCAGACCTGGCCATAGGGGCAGTTGTAGAACAACACGTCAGCGGAACCTGGCAACCTTTGGCATTCTTCAGCAAATCGCTAAACCAAACTGAGCGTAGATACAGCACTTTTGACAGAGAGCTGCCAGCGCTTCATTTATCTATCCGCCACTTCCAGTTCTGGTTGGAAGGGCGGTGTTTCACGGCTTTTGTAGACCACAAACCGCTCACCTTTGCGATGGCTAAAATTTCCGAACCGTGGTCAGGCAGGCAACAAAGACAGCTGGCTGCGATTTCAGAGTTCACCACAGACATTCGACATGTGGCAGGCAAACTTAACGTGGTAGCAGACTGCCTCTCTCGCGCTGTGACATCGCCAGAGCACGAGGAGACAGATTATACTACCTCAGCCGCTGAACTCTTCGCCAACGCGGACACATGCGCAGCACCAATCCATGCAGGGATAGATTATGCAGCCATGGCAGAGGAGCAAAGTAGTGACGCCGACGTGCGCGCACTTCTGTCTGGACCAACAGGGTTAAGGCTGGAGGAAAGGGTTTTACGCGACGGTGTGCCCCCCCTAATATGTGACATCTCAACTGACCGACCTCGCCCGTTAGTCCCAGCTGCATGGCGCCGCCATATTTTCGACTCGATTCACTCCCTCGCGCACCCAGGTGTGCGCGCTTCGGTTAAAATGGTCGCCGAAAAGTTTGTGTGGCCTGGCCTGCGCAAAAACGTAAAAGAATGGGCAAAGACTTGCATTTCTTGTCAGCGCGCCAAAGTACACAAACACACAAAAGCCCCTCTGGAGCCTTTTCGAATCCCTTTTCGAATCCCTGTTCGACCACGTTCATGTCGACCTCGTGGGGACACTACCTTCCTCCCAAGGTTTCACACACCTGTTAACAATAATAGATCGCACCACGCGCTGGCCAGAGGCAGTCCCTCTGGCGTCAACCACAGCGGAGGAAGTCGCTCGCGTTTTTTTGACAAACTGGGTGGCACGTTTCGGCGTCCCATCAGACATCACGTCCGATAGGGGGCCTCAATTTGTCTCGGAGCTTTGGTCAGCCATGGCCAGCAGCTTAGGGGCGACAATTCACCGCACCACCACTTATCACCCTCAGGCTAATGGGTTATGCGAGCGTTTTCACAGATCTTTAAAGGCCGCCCTCAGAGCCTCACTAACGGATACAAGTTGGGTAAATAAACTTCCCTGGGTTTTATTGGGGTTGCGTGCTGCGCCCAAAGAGGATCTAGACGCCTCCCCAGCAGAATTAGTTTTTGCACAACCTCTCAGGCTCCCAGGTGAATTTTTACCAGAGAACCCAGAGCCAGGGCATCTTCCAGCCCAGAGGTTTTTAGGCAGCAACGGACCGGACTCTCTCCCCGGACCGGCACATCACTCTTTTCCACGGGTTTTTGTCCCCCAAGCTTTAAAAAACACTGAATTCGTTTTTGTTAGGCATGAAGCTTTAAAACCAACTTTCCGCCCACCATACGATGGGCCATTCAGAGTGCTGGAACCTGGTGATAAGCATTTTGTGCTTGATTTTGGGGATAGAAAAGAAACAGTCAGCATTGACAGACTTAAACCTGCCTTCTTGTTGAGAGACGAGCCTGCACGGTTGGCGAGAGCACCTCGGCGGGGTAGACCCCCCAAGAGAAAAGACTCAGCCCCCCTGCAGGGAACAATTAACCACTCTCCTCCCCAAGCTGCAGATTCCTTACAGGAAGGTCCCACCAGGACGCCCAAGCAGACCCACAGCAGATTCGGGAGAAGATTAAAACCCAGACGGCACAGAGACTGATGCAAACTACTCAACAGTTGTTCACTAATTGTGCTGTAACAGTTTAGGACTGACTTGTGATATTACTATGCTGTTAAGATTACCACTGAACTCTCTTAGGAGCATGGCTGCTGGAAAGTTTCTTCTGTGTCAAGAGGTGTAGCAGTTAGTATGTCATAATAATTATCTTAAACTGTGAATTTTTCTATTGTCCTTTTCTTAGTCGTTTGGGGGGGCTGTGGTCTATATTAATCATATATCCCATAACCTACATATGTTTAAGCATGTGAGAGTGTTTAGTGATTACATATGTAAAGCGACTTCACACCTCAGAACAGGACAAAGGGTCTCAACCGCCAGTGAAGATCAAAGAGCATCCGAGGCACTGCGGTGGAGACCGGATGGGTTGCCCTGACCCCCCAGGGCCAGGTGGAGGAGTACGGAGACAAAAGAGGGGATTAAGATAGTGAGGGATGTCAGCTTTTGATATGCGTGTCTTTTGTTATGTGCGAGTATAACTTCGTAGAGCCGAAGGTGTTCGCTCTCTTACTTCTTCTGCTGCTGCACCTAGATGAGACTTGTTAGAGGAGCTGATAATAAACTTTGGTTTATGAATCACATCGCCTCGTTATTTCAAGCTCCTCTACAAGTATATGTAAATTGAATGTTCTATCGGCATTCCAAATTCAGAGAATTACAATACTTTAGAAGGAGTGTAGCATCATCTAAACGGAAAATAATAATACTGTTGTTCCAAACGTTGACCTGAAGGTGAAAAACATGATTTTTTTTTTATTCAGTACATCCAAAATGCCCTAGGATGTAAAAAATAATACAATTTGGTGTTGGCCAGTGTGCCACTGTCTCATTATTTAATACGAATAAAAACAGGTTTCAGCTCATTATTTCTAGGTCATTTGGCAGTTAATTCAAAACAAAAGTGACTTGTGTTGTTGCAGCTTTTTTATCAGAGAGTTTCTCCAGTTTTGGAGCATATAATCATCCGTCCCTTAACTGTTAAACATTAAATAACAGCAGACAGATTGGCAAAGGATACACAATTGTGTTGCTGTTGCCCAAAACCGCTGTGACCCACTGCTTGTGGTGCTACCTTTCATGTGTGTGCTTTTTATGAATATTCACACGTTTTTGTAAGTACAAGTGGGATAGTATTAAATTGAAATATTCATTCATATTTCATCTCGCTGCCTGTACCCTTGTCTGGCGGTCCTTTTTGGCGTTTACGGCGAAAAAAGCCACAAACCAAGGAGTGGCCTTGTACAGCTATGTGTTATATTTTGCTTGGGTCTTCTCAATAAAGTTTTGGAAAAAAAATGTTTTGCTTGGGTCGCATGCGTTACGTCACGGGAGTGTGGCACCGCCTCGCTGTTATAAACCCACCCACCCCAGCACAACACCCATGCCAAACACCGTGCTAATGGAGACAGAAGCATTCCGAGCCGTACTGAAGTGAATCGAGCCGTACCGAGGTGTGCTGGGCTAGTGGAAAAGAGGCTTTATTGTGAAGTGCAGGGTGGTGACGCCGGCTTCCTGCTGCGTCACCTCACTGCCCTGTTTAGCGGAGTGGGTCACCATTGGCACTTCCTCTTGTGCCGGATGACCACGCTGGGTGCTTGCCGTGTACTGCCATTCTATAACATCAGTAAAGCTGTGTTCGACACTACCACCATCTCCGCCTCATTCACCACCAGGTTTGTGGACATAACAGTGAGCTGTCCCAAGCCTTGTCCATACTTTCTTCTTCCCATCATTCTGGTACAGGTTGATCTTGGTTTCATCCATCCAAAGAATGCTGCTCCAGGACTGGGCTGGCTTCTTTAGATGTTTTTTTGGGTAAAGTCTAATGTTATGTCCTTTAATTTTAAGTTAACAATTGTTTTTCTGCATTTATTAGTGTTTATGTTAAAAGGTTATCACACAGAAAGAAATTACTTTATTATATTAGTTTTTGGTTGACGGTCAGCTTCATTTTGAAACGCTGTAAGAGATATGCGATGCATTATGGGATGAGAAAGAGAACTGCAAAGAACACAGGGGAGCCCGGTGCATGCAGGAGACTTCGTCCTCGTTTATAAGTTTTTTCTACACTCTCAGAAAGCATTGGCTGTAAGTTTTTGGTTGGTTACGCTTCTTTTAAGTGATATGGGTTAGTGCACAGAGTCATTTGTTTAAGTTATAATTGTTACTATATTTTTTCGGAAGCTAATTCCAAATGCTAATTTAGACGCTAATTTGTGGTGATATTAGCATAACTTTAGTTGTGATTGCGTTGCTAGCACATATTAACTCACTGTATAATCGCTTACTGGATGTTAGGACATATTGTAAGACAATTTCTCTTTTTATTACAGTTTCATTTGTAATTTTCACCTGTCATAAAAGGCAACTGTTAATAAAGAAGCAAGACGCTTATATCCTGGCTCATGAAATTCAAGTTTGGCTAGCTGTTTAACTACGTTCACATACTGGGTATATAAAACACGTAGCAAGAACAGTATAGTGAAAAGCCATACCATCAGTGGGTGAAAGAAAATATTTCAAAACGCAGCCATGGACTCTACCTCACATGTAATGGATGGAAATGCAAAAGCGGAATCTAGTCATAAGAGCTCATCCTCCTCCAAATCATCAGTCAAATCAACGTCAAAATCTGGCTCTGAACATTCACGCTCTTTAAAATCCTCATTTGCTGAAGCAGCTGCCAGAGCCTCAGGTGACACTGTACTAAGCAAGGTGGCCTTCGCTAAGAAAGAGCTTGAGATCAAAAAAGAGAAAGCAAGACTAGATCTACAAAAAGCTATGCTTGATGCAGATTTGGAACCCCTAAAGGTAGAAAAAGAGGCAGCAGCTGCTCATGCAAAAGCAGATGTAACAGAAGCAGCTGAAGCCATGGAACAAGACGACGCATGAAGCATGATTTGTGCTGTGGCACCACACATGGTCAAACAAAGAACTGAAGAGTACGTGCAGTGCCAAACACAGCTCAACATGCACCCTTTTACCTTGCTGCTGCAAAATGAAAGTTCCTGTACTGTAAAAAAAACACACACTAAAACCATCACCTGTAGTTAAAGAAGATCCCTCTGCGCACAGTGTCTTCACGCCTTTAGTGAATGGTAAATGGTAAATGGCATTCACTTATATAGCACTTTTATTCTCATCTCTAGATGACCAAAGTGCTTTACAGATCCTGCTAACCACCCATTCACACACTGATGGCAGCATAGTATAAGTATGAATGTGCAACAAATCAAATCTCTTTAACTGGGCCACCAAATATTCCATACAGACAATGTGAACCCTGCTCTTCTCCTTATGCTAGCAACCCACCCATGCTAGACTTTGCTAAGTTTCTGGCACACAGAGAATTAGTCCACTGGTCTCTCAAAATCTGATGATGCACCAGAAAGTTTGGTGAAGAATCAGATCTTGTCGTGAAGTGGCTCGGCAAAGAATCTTCTGAGCATGTCACAAGGATCCAGGCTATTTATGTCACAAACCCCCAAGCTGCACTTGATTTGTCATGGGACAGGCTTCATGAATGCTATGCAACACCCGAAATAGTGGAGAATGTGTCATGGTGCATGCACCGATTTCATCCGGGCTCGGGCCATGCATCATCTCTGCCGGGTTTGACAGCAGTGTTTACCTTCTGGCTCCCCGAGCTCTTATTGTGATAGCGCTCGGAGGGGCTTCCTGCTGTCAAAGCCAGACAGCTGTGCTGCATTTGCGGCTCATCAGCAGCCCTGTATTTAATCGGGCGCTGGGAGCAGTATGATGCAGCAGTCTCGTCAATAATCGTCAACAATTCCACGTCAACGAGTGTTCTTGGTCATGATTGTAAGTGAGCTTCGTTATTGCCTCATGTGTATGTAGTGTTGTATGTTTTAGCCCTTTGTGGCTCATGGTTTTGTGTTGCCTTTGTTAATAAACACCTATGCAAACCTCACTGGTGACTTTTGGCGTCTTATGGTGGCTCGCAAGGTCCACCGCATGACAGTAGACTGCTGCCAACTAGGCGCCCAAATTGATGCCAAACTGAGACGCCGTTCCCAGTGAGTTTTGCTTAATTGGACAATTGTTCTTCCCTGTCTGGGTAACTGCGTGCTGGGAGAATGTCGTTTTTCAGGCGCCGCGTTCGTCGCCTGGGCTACGAGCTAGCGGAGGCCCTGGACTACGTAGATGGAACGCTGCTCACCGCTACGTTCGACGACACCCCCAACGATATGCGCTGGCACCTGGACTATGCTGAGTATCTCCTCAATAACCTTCCTCGCTACTTCGATCACCCGGAGGTCATGACGAGGAGGGCAGAGATTGCCTCCCAACGCGAGGTACTCCGTGGGCTGGAGGGAAACGCTGGCAAAAAGCCGAAGAGGAGGCATCGTCGCTCCTCGTTTCGGGATCCCGTTCCTGTCCTCGATCCAGTCCAGGAGTTCGCGCCATCTGTGGGCCATCCAAGACGTCGGCGTCACGCCCAAGGATAGTCTCAGCCAGACCCCGGTCTGAATCCGCTTCCGGCGAAGCCCGTGAGTGGATCCTCGCGAGCAGCTCCTCCTTGTCCTTCCAGCGGGCCCTCTGTCACCATCCAGCGGGGAAAGGGAGGAACAACGTCCCCTACAGCAGGCAACACCCTTCCTCCAGGAAACAGGCAAGTGCAAGTTCATTCTCATCATAGTTGTGATTTGCCTTGTCTGACTCCTGGGGGTGGAGTTCTGGGTTCGCAGCCCCCCTGAGCTCCCCCCACCTGCTGTAGCGCTTATTACTAAACCTGCTGCCTCTGTGTCTGCCTCCACTGAGCGGTCCACGATGCCAGGCCTACGTCGCCGGACAAGGAGGGGGCCTGCGGTTCTGGAGAGCCTGGTTCCAGCCCCGCAGCCACGTCGTGGGCAGAGGAGAAGAGCGGACTGCAGCCTGGAGTCTGTGCCGGCGATAAAGCGTCCCTGGGTCTCCACGTTGGAACAGTTCGAGCCAGCGGGTCGAGGGTCCCCTGCCACCACGCTGTGCGGGTTATCGGCATGGACGTCAGCGCCGGAGGATCCACAGACTGCAGAGACCATCATGCCAGCTGCAGAACCCGCCATGGCCGAGTGGGAGCCTGATGACGAACTTCTCCATCCTGAGCCTGGATCGACGAAGTCCTGGACGGCGACAGAACCCGAGTGCAGGCAAGTGCTTTACCTTGTGTTTCTCCTTTCTGTCTTGGAGCATTTCTGCCTGCCTCTCGGGGAGGTGAGTCAGGGGCAGCCGTCTGCTGCGCCCGAGCTCGTCTCGCTGGGCTCTGTCACTACCGGTGATTCTGATCCCGGTTCTTTCTTGTCTTCCGAGCCTTCTTGCAGAGTCACCGGTGCCGAGCCAGTCATGGTCGCTGTGCTGGAGGTTCCAGGCTTGGGGTCGGAGGTCATCACCGGTGCTGTGCCGACCCAGTCGGGGTCCAACACGGGGGCAACCGAGACCCAGTGGGGGTCCGACGCGGGTGTAGCCGAGACCCAGTGGAGGTCCAACGCGGGTGCAGCCGAGACCCAGTGGGGGTCCAACGCGGGTGTAGCTGTGAGTGCAGTATCGGTATGGGTCAAGGTCGGTGGAGGAGCCGCAGACCCTTCGCCGCCTGACATGGTGCAGGATCGTCGTGACCATCATTCCCCTCGTCAGAGTCACCAACCCAGCTCATCATCGCTGGGGGCCTTTGGGGGGCCTCTACGTTCGGCCCGGCTCTCCCACGTCTTCCACCTGGCAGGGAGGCCGCCGCAGGCTGTCTCCCCACAGTTCTGGTGACTGAGGGATGCGGGTCGGCCACCCAAGGAACTGTTTTGCAGGGTCGGCGCCCTGGATCGGTCACCCAACATATTGTGTTTGCAACTGGGCGACCTGGTTCGGCCGCCGGAGGATTGGACTTTCCGGGCCTGGGACTGGGGTAGGCCGCCTGACCATGTTCTGTCCCCCATATTCTCCCGTTGGCCTTTGGATGCAGGGAGACCACCGGAACGGTCTCCGGGGTTTTTGGATTCTGCCTGTCGTCATTCACTTGAATTGTCTGGGTTAAGGATCATTCGGGGTGATAATCTTGCTCTGTGTTCTTGCCTTGGTTAGCGTGTGTTTTTTTTTTTCTTTTTTGTTTTTCCCCTCTTCTGTTTGAGGGATGTAACGTGTGTTTCTGGTTGTTTTGGGTTTTTTTTCTCTTGCCCTGTGTGTTAATGTGCATTATGGGGTATTGTATTTTCTGTGAATCGTGCTCTGTAATGGCTTCATTTATGCCCAGTGTTAATTGTGATTCGAGTATTTGGGAGTATTGTATTTTCTGTTATTGTGCCCTGTGATTGTCCCATTTGTGCTCTGTCTTAATTATGATTTGTGTATTAGGGAGTATCGTATTTTTTTCTGGTTATCAATGTGCTTCTGTTATCGTCATGGTTTTTGGTCTGTGGCTGATTCTCTCCCTCCAGGCCTGTTCGTCCATCCGCCCACCCTGGGAGGGTGGGGGGGGTGCTTGGGTGTCATCAGGCGTTCGGAGCCCGCCCTCGGGGTGGGGGGGACTGTCATGGTCCGTGCACCGATTTCGTCCGCACCCGGGCCATGCATCATCTCCGCCAGGTTTGACAGCAGTGTTTACCTTCTGGCTCCCCGAGCTCTTATTGTGATAGCGCTTGGAGGGGCTTCCTGCTGTCAAAGCCAGACAGCTGTGCTGCATTTGCAGCTCATCAGCAGCCTTGTATTTAAGCGGGTGCTGGGAGCAGTATGATGCAGCAGTCTCGTCAATAATTGTCAATAATTCCACGTCAACGGATCGTTACGATCATTCCTTGTTCATGGTCAGGATTGTAAGTAAGCTTCGTGTTAGCCTTATGATCTCCTGTGTCTAGTGTTGTGTGTTTTAGCCCACCGTGGCTCATTACCTTGTGTGCTCTTGTGTTCGTGAATAAACATCAATGCAAACCTCACCGGTGACTTTTGGCGTCTTATGGTGGCTCACAAGGGCCACCGCATGACAGAATGCCCTCTTTAAAAGGTTGGATAACTCCCCTCATCTGTCTTCCAAAGACAACACAAAACTAAGAGAACTCGGCAATCTACTCATGGAGGTGTTAGCAGCTAAAAATGATGGCTATCTTCCAGGTCTCACCTATCTCGACATGCCATGTGGAATAAAGCCCATAGTAGAGAAGTTACCTCCAGGTCTGCAGGAAAAGTGGCTTCTCACCAGTTCATCATAAAAAGAACAACACAATGTGACCTTTCCCCCTTTTTTTGCTCTTCGTTGACTTTGTTCATGACCAGGCTAAAGTCAGAAATGACCCAAATTTCATCTTCTCCAGCTGTGCTCAGTCTTTCGACAAAGATGAGAAATCTCTGTCAAGACACAGCAACAACAAGACGGCTATACACAGTACATATGTCCATAAGACTGATGTCTCAGCAACGACTGAAGGAAGCCCCAAAGACAATGATCCTGCTCGATATTGTCCCATTCACAAGAAAACTCAACCCCTAGCTAAATGTAGAGCATTTAGAATGAAAACAATGCATCAAAAAAAACATCCTTAAAAACATAAAAGGTGCTTTAAGTGCTGCTCACCCAACCATTTAGCAAAAAACTGTCCAGCAAGTGAGAGACACTGCTCTGCTAGGCATCCTGATTCACAGCCTTCTCTTCAGCCAAACACACTAGAACCAGAGACAGAACCTCAACACAGCGTGCCACTTGAGATGACCTCACGATGCACTGAAATCTGTGGTAAAGGCAATGGTGCTCGATCCTTCTCAAAGGTATGTTTAGTGTGAGTTTTTCCTAAGGATCTGCCTGAACATTCCATGAAAGTGTATGTAATCCTTGATGAGCAAATCAACCATTCATTATTACGATCTGAATTCTTCAATCTCTTTGGGATTGAAGGCAGCCTATCACCATATATGATGAAGACATGTGCTGGCACAAAGGAGATGACAGGAAGGAAAGTTGTGGGATTTCAAGTTGAAGCAGTAAACTGCAGTGTGTGCTTGGGTCTACTACCTCTTATTGAGTGTAATGAAATAATGACCAACAGATCAGAAATACCAGCACCAGAGGTTGCTCTTTCATATGCTCACCTGAAACACATTGCCCCTCACATTCTAAAGCTAGACCCTGATGCTCAAATGATGATTCTGCTAGGGAGAGACATGATTTGTGTGCTGTGACAATATGGTGCAGCAAAACGAGGCCAGAGCTTCAATTTGCAATTAGTCCAGTTTATTTTAACTTACAAGTAATCTCCAGTTTCTCAGGAAACTGACACAGTCTTTCCAAACAAAAATGTACTTCCTCAGCCAAGAAGCATATCAAGCAATAAAGCACTTTGCAATCAGCAATACAATGCCATGCAATCCAATATCATCAAATACCACCCTCACTCCATATCTCACACCTGTTATATAATGGACGAGATAATTAGAGGTGATTAGCCCCTACCATAATCCCAGGTAAAATCCCAGGTAAAACAGTCATCATTCCTATTCTAAACACATACCCACTAACATCTAAAATACATAAATACTTTCCCCAAACATACACAATATAAATATAAATAACATACAATAAATAGTAACATAAATAAGATAAGCCTTTATAGTATAGTATAAATAGTTCAATAAATAGCTTTAACCCCTATTTACAAATATTAAACCACCCCCTCTGACTTACCATACATATTTGCTCCCTGCTGGTGTCCTATGACACGCACAGGAAGCATGTTGGCAAAGGTATGTGCAATAAATCCTTTAACAATTATTTTACCAAATTCTCAATCATACTAATTATCTCCCAGGGCCTTCAAATTAACAAAGACAAATCCTAAACTACTATGTGCATCTTACCAAACAATCATACAGACATTACAACAATACAGATACAACATAATCACACAATACAACCAGACATACAGTGGTGACATTCCATCATCACATTTCCTCCCCCCTTTCCCGAGAATACAGTACTCTATGAGTCATGTATTCTAGAAAGGCTATCAGCCACAAGGTTGGTTTTCCCTGCCACATACCGAACAGTAAAATTATATGGTTGGAGGGACACATACCACCCTGTAAGACGACTGTTCACATCCTTCATTCTGTCTAACCACTGTAAAGCCCGATGATCTGTCTCTAACAAAAAATGATGCCCTAATAAATAATATTTTAGGGACCCTATTGCCCATTTTATGGCAAGACATTCTTTTTCAACCGTAGAGTATCTTGTCTCCCGGTCCAACAATTTACGGCTCAAGAACAGTACTGGGTGTCTCTCTCCCTTCTCCTCCTGGAGAAGTACTGCTCCAATGCCAACCCCTGAAGCATCAGTCTGTAAAATGAACGGGCGAGCAAAGTCTGGACTGTAGAGAACCTTCTCCCCAGAAATAGCCCTCTTCAGATCCTCAAACGCTCTATCACACTCCTCTGTCCATTTTACCTTATTCGGTGCTGAAGCTTTAGTGAGGTCAGTCAATACTGCGGCTCTTTCAGCAAAGTGGGGGATGAACTTACTATACCATCCTACCATTCCCATGAATGATCGCACTCTCTTCTTAGTGGTGGGTACAGGGTAGGTCCGTCTAATGACCCCCTGACCAACCACATGTCCCAGGTACTCCACCTGCTGTTGTCCGAATGCACATTTGCGTGGGTTAATTGTCAGTCCTGCCCTCTTAATTAGCTGAAGGACCTGCCTAAGGTGTATCAGATGTTCTTCCCAGGTCTGACTATAAATGACCACGTCATCCAAATAGGCAGCCGCAAAGTTCGATACTCTCCTTAATATTTGGTCCATCAACCGCTGAAACGTTGCAGGTGCCCCCTGAAGGCCAAATGGCATGACCCTAAATTGAAAACTGCCATACGGTGTTTTAAAGGCTATAATTTCCTTTATTTCTGGTGCCAATGTCACCTGCCAATACCCCTTGCATAGGTCCAAAGTAGAAATAAATCTAGCCTTGCCCACTTTCTCTAATAATTCATCAATCCGGGGCATAGGGTATGACTCAAATTTAGATACTGAGTTAAGGTATCTAAAGTCAATGCAAAATCTTAATGAGCCATCCTTTTTTGGAACCAGCACAATCGGGCTACACCACTCACTGACTGACTCCTCAATCACTCCCAGCTGCAACATCAAGTCAATTTCCGTTTTCATTTTTGGGACCAATCGTTCCGGGATCCTATACGATTTTCTATGTGGAACAGTTTCCTCTTTCAAATAAATCTTATGACGTACCAACGTGGTGAAACCAGGTCTCTCCTGAAACAAATCTGGATCCAGTAATGTCTCTAACTCTCTCCGCTGATCCACCTGCAAATGAGACACTTGAAATAAATAAGGCTCTGACACATTTGTGGGAAAGGACTGTTCCTTCTCCTCATCCACTTCCGTTGCACAGATCAAGAGCTGATGTGTCTCCTGAAGAGCAGGTTGCTGCTGCTGATGACCAGGCTGCTGAAACTCTTTCAATAAGTTAATATGGAAGGTCTGATACTTTACCTTCCTGTCAGGCATATATAGTTCATATGTCACTGCACTTAGTTTTTTGGAAATTTCATAAGGCCCCTGCCATCAAGCCAACAGCTTACTGTCACACGAGGGCAGCAATAACAAAACCTGTTGTCCTGGGTGAAAAACCCTTTTCCTGGCCTTCTTATCATACCAGGTTTTTTGTTTGGCCTGCACCGTCCTCACGTGCTCCTGAGCCAAAGCAGTCATTCGATCCAGTTTCTCTCTCATTTTAATGACATAAGAGACCACATTGTCCTGATCACTCGGTGGACTCTCCCAGTGCTCCTTTAATAAATCCAGTGGGCCCCTCACCTGACGGCCATAAAGTAGTTCAAAAGGTGAGAACCCTGTTGAAGCCTGGGGCACCTCCCGATAAGCAAACGGTAGATAAGGTACCCATTGATCCCAATCTGAGCCCGTTTCAGAAACAAATTTCCGCAGCATATTTTTAAGAGTCTGATTAAATCGCTCCACTAGTCCATCAGTCTGCGGGTGATAAGGGGTGGTCTTAATGCCCTTAATCCCCAACAGCTTATACACTTGCTGCAACAGTCTGGACAAGAAATTTGTTCCACAGTCTGTCAGAACCTGTCTAGGTATGCCTACCCTTGAAAACAACTGGATAAGGCAGTTAGCAACCTGCCTAGCCTTAATAGATTTCAGGGGAAAGGCTTCTGGGTACCGAGTCGCATAGTCACAAATTACAAGAATGTATTTATTACCCAAGGAGCTTCTCTCTAGGGCGCCAACTATATCCATCCCTATTCTATCGAATGGTGTTCCAATAATGGGTAATGGTTGCAGCTGGGCACGTGCTACTCCCCTAGATGCTGTAATCTGACATACTGAGCATGTCGTGCAGAAGTCCTTTACCTGGGTATACATTCCCGGCCACACAAACCTTCTAGCAATTCTCTGTAGAGTTTTTTGGAATGCTAGATGACCTGCCCAAGGAATAACATGTCCTAGATCCATAATTTTTGGTGTGAGGTCCTGTGGTAAAGCTATGGCCATAACTCCACCGTGCTGTTGATATAGAATGCCCTTTTTTATGACATACAAGGCCTCAGCCAAACAATCAGTTTTACCCTGTTTCACACCCTCAACCTCCGAGACTTTATCAAACCAGGGCTTAAGTGTTGGGTCAGCTTTCTGCAATCTAGCTATGTCAGGAGGGATGTCAAACTCTACTGACTGGCTTAATTGTGGTGTTTCTTCACCCAAATTCTTTGCTGACACTAACACCTTATCTCTTCTCTTCTGAGCCTTGGATTTGTGTTGCTTAATAGGGCCTACCTCTATCTCAGAATCATAAAAAGGTAATTCTTGAAGAGCATTGGCAACCCTCTGTGCCCTCTGTGCCCTAGTTGTCACCATATTACAATTTTTCACCACAGGTGTATTTACTCTCTGTTCAACAGCGCCACCTGCCTGTCTCTCCTCCATTTGTTCCTCTCTAACCTGTTGTATGATGTCCAACAGAGTTGGAACATCATTGCCAAGAATAACAGGATACGGCAAATCAGGCACAAGAGCTACAGGAAGGAGATAAGTTTGACCCCCTACTGTTAAATAAACCTCAGTGGTCGGGTACAGTTTCTTATCCCCATGGACACAACTGATGTTTATTTCTGAGTCATTCCATAAATCCCTAGGGATCAAACTAGGTAGCACAACTGTTTGAAAACAGCCTGAATCTAACAGGGCCTCTTCACACTGACCATTAAGCAACACTTTTGTTTTATATACTCCACTGTGCACTGAGGCTGAACAAGTGGGTCTAGGAACTGAACATAAAAGTGACGGTTTCTGATTCCTTATGGCAGGACATGAGTATTGGGTGTGACCGATTTTATTGCAGTGATAACAGCGTATATCCTTATTTGCAACTACTTGTGACTTTTTGCTATTATCATATTTGCTGTTTGTGATCTGACTGGGCCTGGAATACAACCTATTTCGAGCTGGGCCACCCCTTTCACCCTCATTAAACTCACTCCGAGTGGTGAAAAATCTGTCACGGCCGAGAGTAGGTCTCCTGCTCCCAGACCTGGCTGACAGAAAAACCTCTGCCAGACGAGCAGCGTCCTCTGCAGTCTTCGGGTCCCGCTCTTGTATCCAGACTCCCAGTTCCGGGTTCACCATGCGCAAAAACTGTTCCAAAATAAGCTGTTCCATAATGTCTTTTAACAGTAGGGTCTCTGGCTTAATCCATTTATACAACAAGTCTTTCAAACGTACATAAAGTTCGCGAGGGGTTTCATCCTGATAAATGTCCAAGGAACGAAACCTCCTCCTATAAGTGTCAGATGTTATTTCAAATTTACTCAAGATAGCTTCTTTAACTTTTCCATAATTGTCTGTGTCAGCCACATCCATCAAAACATATGTGCTCCGCGCTTTACCTGTGAGTAAAGGAGCAAGATGGATAGCCCACTCTTCTTTCCTCCAGCGGCAGACTGTAGCGATCCTCTCGAACGTCGTCAGGTAATGTTCTATGTCATCCTCGGGTGAGAGAGGATTCAGCCTGGGCTCGTGGTGCACTGATGTCCTCCTCGGCTGCACCTGCAGCGGCAAATCTTCCTCCTGCGGGCCGACCCGACTGGCCGTCACCCTGGGGTCCTCCCCCGGAGCGCCGTCTTCACCACCATGCTCCGCCCGGCTCCCATACTCCTCTCTCAGCTCCGCAACCTGCGACTGTACCCAATGAATTTGTTCATTTACAGCCTACCACCTTTGGTCATGGAGAGCGGCTTCCTCCTCCATCTGCCGGTCTCTGACCGTCAGCGAACGTACCACCGATTTCACCAGGCTCATTAGCTCTTCGAGCTCGCCCAGTCCGTTGACTCCCGGCTCCTCATCCGTCATTCCTGCATCCAGGTCAGACCGCTCCTCCTGCCTCACTTTCCTTCTGGCCATGGATTCCTCCGTCCACCGAATGCCGCGGCGTCCACAGCACGGACCACCGCTGCCACCAAATGTGAAAATTGGTGCAGGAAGCGAGGCCAGAGCTTCAATTTGCAATTAGTCCAATTTATTTTAACTTACAAGTAATCTCCAGTTTCTCAGGAAAAATCATCTGACACAGTCTTTCCAAACAAAAATGTACTTCCTCAGCCAAGAAGCATATCAAGCAATAAAGCACTTTGCAATCAGCAATACAATGCCATGCAATCCAATATCATCAAATACCACCCTCACTCCATATCTCACACCTGTTATATAATGGACGAGATAATTAGAGGTGATTAGCCCCTACCATAATCCCAGGTAAAACAGTCATCATTCCTATTCTAAACACATACCCACTAACATCTAAAATACTAACTAACTAACTAACTAACCTGCACTTATATAGCGCTTTTCTAGTCACAAAGACCACTCAAAGCGCTTTCATTAATACTAACCCTCTATTCTAAGGGCCTATAGGAAACAGATATCTAGGGACAATTTAGAACAGCCAATTAACCTAACATGCATGTCTTTGGCATGTGGGAGGAAACCGGAGAAATCCCGGAGTAAACCCACGCAACACGGGGAGAACATGCAAACTCCACACAGATCACTGTTGGTCGGGGGCTGGGATCGAACCCACGATCCCCACAATCCCCCGGCCAAGGGTAAACTGTGCGGCCAAGGGTAAACTGTGCTGCCGCAGTGCTAACCACTGCGCCACCGTGCAGCCACATAAATACTTTCCCCAAACATACACAATATAAATATAAATAACATACAATAAATAGTAATATAAATAGTTCAATAAATAGCTTTAACCCCTATTTACAAATATTAAACCACCCCTCTGACTTACCATACATATTTGCTCCCTGCTGGTGTCCTATATAAGGCCCTCAACTCCTAACGGAGTCTTTTGCCTGGACACGCACAGGAAGTATGTTGGCAAAGGTACACTACCGTTCAAAAGTTTGGGGTCACCCAGACAATTATTTTGTGTTTTCCATGAAAAGTCACACTTATTTACTACCATGAGTTGTAAAATGAATATAAAATATAGTCAAGACATTGACAAGGTTAGAAATAATGATTTGTATTTGAAATAATAATTTTTCCAGATACTCAACCTGCTCAAAGGAAGGTCTGTTTTATAGCTTCTCTAACCAGCTAAACTGTTTTCAGCTGTGCTAACATGATTGCACAAGGGTTTTCTAATCATCCATTAGCCTTCTGACGCAATGAGCAAACACATTGTACCATTAGAACACTGGAGTGATAGTTGCTGGAAATGGGCCTCTATACGCCTATGTAGATATTGCACCAAAAACCAGACATTTGCAGCTAGAATAGTCATTTACCACATTAGCAATGTATATTAGATATTAGAGTGTATTTCTGATTAGTTTAAAGCTATCTTCATTGAAAAAAAAAGTGCTTTTCTTTCAAAAAATAAGGAAATTTCTAAGTGACCCCAAACTTTTGAACGGTAGTGTATGTGCAATAAATCCTTTAACAATTATTTTACCAAATTCTTAATCATACTAATTATCTCCCAGGGCCTTCAAATTAACAAAGACAAATCCTAAACTACTATGTGCATCTTACCAAACAATCATACAGACATTACAACAATACAGATACAACATAATCACACAATACAACCAGACATACAGTGGTGACATCCCATCGTCACATGTGCACAAAGTGAGACAGCAAATTAATGGCCCCCACAATGCACCCTTTGCTCAGCGCCTGGACTTGGGTTGGGTAATCATGGGTGATGTGTGTATTGACAGTGCGCACAAGCCAACAGTGAGTATCTTCAAAATGCATATCTTTCACAATGGTCGTCCATCTCTCCTCACTCCTTGCCCCAACAACATTGATATAAAGGAGAAACCAAGTCATGGTGGGGAGCACAGATGTGGCCTCTCTACAAGCACACCAAAACCAAAGCTAGCTGAAGATAAGGTTGGACTAACTGTGTTTAAGCGTACGGAGAATGATAACAAGTGTGCCATGTCCTTTGAGGATGAGACCTTTCTGAACATTATGGAAAATGAAGCTTATCAGGATTAACATAATAACTGGGTGGCTCCTTTTCCATTCAGTCCTTTGTCATGCTTCATCCTGCACTCCCAAACAACAGAGAGCAAGCGTTGTCCCGTCTTGGTTCCCTATGGCACACAAAGTACAAACACTGAGATGAAGCAGCAGTTTACCAAGTTTATGAAAAAGTTGTTTGAGAACAACCATGCAAAGAAAGCACCGCCCATCAAAGAGGACCAAGAATGCTGGTACCTGCCCATTTTCAGAGTATACCATCCACAGAAGCCAGGAAAGATACAAGTCATGTTTGACTGAAGTGCTCAGCATGATGGTGTTTCACTCAATTTATCCTTACTGACAGGCCCTGACCTAAACAATACTCTGTTGGGTGTGCTGCTGAGGTTCAGGAAAGACCTTGTTGCTGTTACCGTCGATATCCACCAAATGTTTTATGGATTCCTGGTTAGACCTGAACACTGAAACTTCTTGAGGTTCTTGTGGCACAAATACAATGATCTGTCCAAGGAGGTAGAAGAATACCATAATGTGTGTGCATGTCTTCGGAAATAAACCCTCCCCTGCAGTGGCCATCTATGGTCTTCGGCAAGCTGCTCAAACAAGTGAACTAAAGTACAGAGCTGACACACAGCTGTTTGTTGAGAGCCATTTCTATGTAGACAATGGCCTCATATCACTCCCCACAGAGTCTGCAGTCATAGACCTGCTGAAACATACCTGTGCATTGCTTGCAGAGTCAAACCTCAAATTGCACAAAATTGTGTCAAATGGTGTTGCTGTGATGCAAGCGTTTAACCCTGAAGATCTGGCCTCAGACATAAAAGACTTGAGCCTTGACAATGAACCACTGCCTACCCAAAGAAGCCTGGACTTATGTTGGGACATAACCAAAGACAGTTCCACCTTCAAGGTAGCTCTCTCTGACAAGCCATACACCCATCGAGGTGTGCTATCTACATATCATCAACAGCATCTTTGACCCCTTGAGAATGGCCGCTCCAGTGACAATTAGGGGGAGACAGTTGTTGCCAGAGTTGTCTGCAGGAGTCCAAGATTGGGATGATCCTCTTCCTGAGGAAGGGATGAGCAAATAGAAAACATGGAAAGCATCCCTGCAAGATCTGAGTAGCCTTCATGTACCCCGCTGCTATGTACCAATGTCACTCTTGAGATCTGTCTACACAGAGCTCTGCATCTTCTCTGACGCCTCAAACTAGGCCATACGGGCAGTACTGTAGCATACTTCTGAGAGGGAAGAAGAGGATCTTCAGGTCGGGGAACAGGGAGATGCTGAAGTCCGTACAGAGGGAGCTGAGGAGGAAGATCAGAGAAGGCAAGGACAGCTTCAGGAAGAAGATGGAGGACAAGCTGCAATGGAGCAACATCGGCGGGGTCTGGAGAAACCTTAAAACCATCTCTGGGCTCCAGAATACCTCCCCCCAGGCCACGGGGGGCAGGGAGTGGGCCAACAATCTGAACCTGTTTTTTAATAGGTTTGACCAGTCGCCCTCCCCCCCCCCCCGACTGCACAACAACCACTGCTGCCTCTAAAGTCATCGAGACCTGCTGTCCACACCCCACTCCACCAACACCCCACCACTCCCAGCACACAACCCCCCAACCTGACCCTCACTAAGAACCAGGTGAGGACGGAGCTGAGGAAGATCAAGGCGAGGAAGGCTGCGGGACCGGACGGCATCTGTGCGAAGCTCCTCAAGTCCTGTGCAGACCAGCTGTGTGGGATTGTGGAGCATATCTTCAACCTGAGCCTGAAGCTGGGGAGGGTAACACAGTTGTGGAAAACATCTTGTGTGGTACCTGTACCAAAGACTTCCCACCCTAAAGATCTGAACAGCTACAGACCAGTGGCCCTGACGTCTCACATGATGAAGACCCTGGAGAGACTGCTCCTTGCTCACCTCCGCCCCCTGGTGGGACCAGCGATGAATCCACTCCATTTCGCCTATCAGCATGGCATTGGGGTGGAGGATGCAGTGATCTTCCTCCTTCACCGTTCTCTGTCCCACCTGGAGAAGCCCGAGAATGCGGTGAGGATCATGTTCTTTGACTTCTCCAGTGCTTTCAACACCATTCAACCAATGATCCTGAAGGACAAGCTGCTGTGCGCAGGGGTGGACCAGCACCTGTCATCATGGATCCTGGACTACCTCACTGACCAGCCACAGTTTGTGAGAACCCGAGATTGTGTGTCTGACATGATCATCGGTAGCACGGGGGCCCCCCAGGGAACGGTTTTGGCTCCCTTCCTGTTCACCCTTTATACTGCGGACTTCTCACACAACACAACACACTGCCATCTACAGAAGTTCTCTGACGACCCTGCGATCGTCGGCCTCATCTCCAACAGAGATGAAGCTGAGTACAGAGGACTTATCCAGGACTTCGTGGACTGGTGCCATCGGAACTGCCTCCAGATCAACGCGAGGAAAACTAAGGAGCTGGTGGTGGACTGCCGCAGGCAAGGACAACCCCTCACAGCACCAGTAAACACACAGGGAACAGACATTGAGATGGTGACATCCTACAAGTACCTGGGTGTTCATCTGAACAATAAACTAGACTGGTCACACAATACCGACGCACTCTACAAGAAGGGACAGTGCAGGCTGTTCCTACTGAGGAGGCTCAGGTCTTTTGGTGTACAAGGGGCGCTGCTGAAGACATTCTACGACACAGTGGTGGCATCAGCCATCACTTTTGGAGTGGTCTGCTGGGGCAACGGCATTACAGCAGCCGATAGGAAGAGACTGAACAAACTGATTAAGAAAGCTAGCTCTGTCCTGGGGCAACGCCTTGACCCAGTGGAGGAGATAGGAGAGAGAAGGATGGTGGCTAAACTGTCATCTCTGCTGGAGTCCGAGTCCCACCCTCTGCAGGACATATTGAACGCACTGAGGAGCTCATTTAGCAGTAGACTACATCATCCTAGGTGCGCAACCGAGAGGTTTCGCAGGTCCTTCCTACCTATGGCTGTCAGACTGTGTAACTTAAGCAGGGCTGCTCGCAGAGATAGCAAAAAAACGTGACGACCTAATAGTATTGAATGCAAAAGACGCAACAGACTTACACACATGGTCCCCTCCAGTATACAACTAGGACAATATCAGTCGCTACGGAGGGTGACAATATGTATGGGTACATATTCATACTATGTAGGATAACTAAGTAGACGGTTATGCTGTTTATTCCATCTTGCTACAATGCTCCGCACTTTGTATATATATTTATATATTTATGTGTACGTATGTATATCCACTGCTCTTATTTATATTTTTCGTATCTTCTTAATTATTGCTCTGAGTGTTGCTATCCCTGTGCTGTTGCAATCCTGGAATTTCCCCATTGTGGGACTAATAAAGGCTTATCTTATCTTATCTTATCTTATCTTATTTACAAGCTGTCACTGATGAGGGACATTGAGAAGTCAGATTTGTGCTTGGGAAAGCCAAGCTGTCACCACAGCCAGAACCCACTATTTCCCGTCTTGAGCTGTGTGGAGCTGTTCTAGCTGTTGAGATACCAGAGCTCATGCTGGATGAACTAGATCACACGCCAGATGCTGTGAGATTCTATTGTGACAGCAAAGTGGTCCTGGGATATATATGTAACGACTCAAACAAAGCGTTACTTTGTGTATGTACACAATTGCGTACACTGCATTAGGGATGGGCATTCGGTGAAATTTTCTTCGCCGATCGTCGGGAGAATTAATGATTAATAATCGGTTAATCATTAACATTTTTAGGTAGGTAACAAGGCAGGTAGACTACATTAGAACATCAGGTATCAACACGGAGAGCCCGCACAACTCAAATCCACCTCTCTGTTCGCTGTTCTCGTGTTGGTTTGGCTCGGGAATCTCGCAAGCTGATTGGCCGAGACGTTTCACCCCGCAAGCTGATTGGCCGAGACGTTTTACCCAGCTTCTCTCCCTGCCGAGTGGCCACCTAGCAAACGAAGACCGCATTCATTGCTCTTTATCGCTAAGTGAGGGATCACTGTACTCTTATGTATTGAGAATAATAATAAAAAAAATACAGAGTGTTTTTCTTTGAGGATGAATTTATTAACAAGACAAGTTTGCAGTAAAATGTGAACACATGCGCATTGCGCAAACGAGGGAGGCTTCAAGTTGCGAGCCAGACAATAACGGGAGACACATACAGGACACATAACAGAACATATACTGTATTTCTTTCTTTTACTTTTTTCTTTTGTATGCTGCATTGCAGTGATTGCAGTACACCTGGTCATTTTTTAAATTAAAATGGTCCCACGCAACACTTCGCCGCAACCTCTTCATGATTTGGCGATTGCCCTACGGAAGCTCGCATGTATCAACTGAGGCACGCCAGGGTACGGCGATGGTGTAATGTTGCCCCCTGGTGCCCAAATTTTGCCAGTGGCACAGTTAAATGCATTGCATTGTTTGAGGACGGCCGTGCACTAGGCCTAATAACCTACATTCGGATTGTTTAAAAAAAAAAACGGTTTGTCGACGAAAATGAACTTCCTCGGTGAAATTCTTAATGATCAATTATCGGTTAATCGGTTAATTATGCCCATCCCTACACTGTATGCAACAGACAACTTCTCCTGACCAATGGCATTACGTGCCTTCAGAACAGAACCCAGCTGATTTAGCTACCAGGTCTGTGCTCATCTCTCAGCTCATGGAAAGTATGTGGTTCAGAGGACCAGACATTCTGTACAAGTCATCACAGCCTGAAGCACCTGAATATTTTGAACTGATTGATCCTGGTATGGATGCAGATGTCAGACCACAAGAATCTGTCCTTGCTACCCACATTGAAACCACCAACAAACTTGGCACTAAAAGATTCCAACGCTTTTCCACTTGGGATTCTGTGCTCAGAGCTGTTTGCTTCTTAATTCACCAGGCGCATTCCCATATGTCAAGTGCTACAGATACATCACAGCATGGGTGGCATCAATGTAGCTAGCCTCACTCCATTGAAGAACTTACACTGGCCAAGAGACTCATCCTCAAATTTGTGCAAAGTGAGGCATATCCAGGTGAGTATGCTGCTCTTCAGACAACTAAAGAACTTCCTACATCCAGTGCAATCTTGAACCTTGACCCCTACATCAGCGATGGACTACTGCGGGTTGGGGGTCATCTCAAGCATGCCACCATTGAGTCAGAAATGAAATATCCAATCCTTCTCCCAAAGCAAAGTCACATAACCAAACTGCTTGTGAAACACTATCACACTGAGGTGAAACACCAAGGCCGGCTTTTCACAGAAGGTGCTATCAGAGCCACCAGACTGGATTGTTGAAGCCAAGTAGCAAGCTAACTCCATACTCTATCACTGTGTAATATGCTGCTGACTTAGAGGGAAGCTAGAAGTGCAGAAAATGGGTGATCTTCCCCAAGAGAAGCTCAAACATGTCTCCACCCTTCACTTATGTACGTATGTGGGCCTAGACATTTTTGGGCCATGGTCAGTTGTCACACAATGCACAAGAGGAAGCGTAGATCAGAGCAAAAGGTGGGCCATTCTCTTTACGTGTATGAGTACCAAGGGTGTACACACTGAAGTAATTGAGTTAATGGACACTGCCAGTTGCATCAATGCACTGCAAAGGTTTTTTGTAGTTAGAGGCCCAGCAAAACAACTCAGGTCAGACAGAGGCACTAACTTTGTTGCTGCCAGCTTCAAACTTGGCATGGGATGCCCAAAAGAAGAGCAAAACACCATTCTGAGATATCTTCACAACAACGGCTTCATATTGGTGTTTAGTCTCCCACAATAGGGGAGTGTGGGAATGCATGATTAGTGTGGCATGCAAAATTTTGGACTCAATGCTCTTACAAAAGAAACACCCCATCTGATGCACGAGGTACTTTGTACTTTGATGGCGGAAGTCTCAGCAATCATCACCGCAAGACCTTTAGTCCATTTCAACAGATCCTTCCTCTCCAACCTTGCTTTCACCTGCAATGCTTTTAATACAAAAGCCAGGGTTACTTGCTCCACCAGGGACCTTCACCGGAAAAGATCTTCTGAAATGCCAGTGGAGGCAAATACAGGTGCTTGCAAAATGAATTCTTGAGCCGCTGGAAGAATGAGTATGTCAGCACTCTTCATCCAAGGTGCAAATGGAAAAAAGACATGTCACAACCTGCAGGTCAGAGACATTGTGCTATTGAAGCAAAATCAAGCACCAAGGAATGAGTAGCCGATGGCTCTGGTTACATCGACCTTCCCCAGCAGCAAAGAAGGGTTTGCAAGGTTGAAGTCAGGACAATGTTCCAGGGTACCTCAAAGACTTATTTGCAACCCATCTCTGATGTCATTATGCTGCTAGATAAGGATTAAAAGACACTGATAAAAGAGTAACGGTTAAGCTTTAGTGGCATTTTTCATACCAGACGGGGAGTGTTCTGTCCTTTAATTTTAAGTTAATAATTGTTTTTTCTGCATTTATCAGTGTTTATGTTAAAAGGTTCCATCCATCCATCCATCTTCTTCCGCTTAATCCTTTTTGGGTTGCGGGGTTATCACACAGAAAGAAATTATTTTTAGATAGATAGATAGATAGATAGATAGATAGATAGATAGATAGATAGATAGATAGATAGATAGATTGATTGATACACTTTATTAATCCCTAAGGGGAAATTGATTTGTCTTAGCAACACACAAACAAGACCCCCCACAATATAATACCCCAAAACAGTTTAAAAACAACCACTAAATTGCAATATAATAAATAATAAAATACAGTTCAGTGCACAGTTCTGGATGTCAGAAAGCCTCAGGCAGAAAGGACTTGCAGTGACGCTCCTTTAGACATCTGGGCTGCAGTAGTCTATTACTATGGCTACTCCATAGACTGTCCAGTGTGCTGTAGAAGGGGTGATAGACATTGTCCATAATTGTTCTGGTTTTATCCAGAATTCTGTCTTTAATCACCTCCTCCAATGAAGTCAGCCTGATACCTGCGACTGACTCAGCCTTTTTTAAGAGTTTATTCAGTCTATTCTTGTCCTTCACCCTGATCCCTGATCCCCAAAACACCACTGCAAACAAAATGGTGCTGGCCACTACCGACTGGTAGAACATGTGTAGCATTCTATTGCAGACATTAAATGACTTGAGCCTTCTAAGGAAATAGAGCTGGCTTAAGCCCTTTTTGTAGAGTACCTCAGTGTTTGTAGACCACTCCAAGTTACAGTTTAACACCGAGGTACTTGTAAGAATTTACTTGTTCCACTTCTCCACCCCCAATGGAAATAGGCAGAGGCGTCAACTTCCTACGGCTGAAATCCACCACTATCTCCTTTGTCTTAACCACATTTAGCTGTAAGTGGTTCTTCCCACACCATTTTTTACAAAATCACCCACCAGTGTTTGGTACTCCTCATCCCGTCTCCTCTCCTCTCCACACTCCCCACTATAGCGGTGTCATCAGAATATTTTTGAAGATCACATGACTCGGAACAGTACTTAAAATCCACAGTGTAGATGGTGAAGAGGAAGGGAGACAGCACTGTTCCCTGGGGGGGCCCGATGTTACTTATCAAACAGTCAGACACACAGCTCTGCAATCTCACAAACTGTGATCTGTATGCCCATCAGATAGTTGGTGATCCAGGTAATGAGGGGAATGTCAACATCCATGCTCTCCAGCCTTTACTTTATGTTAGTTTTTGGTTGACAGTCAGCTTTATTTTGAAAAGCTATAAGGGATATGCATGCATTATGGGATGAGGAAGAGAATAGCAAAGAGCACAGCGGAGCACGGTGCATGCAGGAGACTTCATCCTTGTTTATAATTTTTTTTCTACACTCTCAGAAAGCATTGGCTGTAAGTTTTTGGTTGTTTACACTTTTTTTAAGTGATATAGGTTGCTTAGTGCACGGAGTCATTTGTTTTAGTTATAGTTATTGTGTATTTTTAGATGTTAATTCCGATGCTAATTTAGATGCTAATTTGTGGTGATATTAGCATAACTTTAGTTGTGATTGCATTGCTAGCACAGATTAGCTCACTATATAATGTCATGAGTCTCAGCGCGGTGTCTTCACCGAGCTCAGACTCTTAATTAATTTCTGAGTATTTTATGTCTGTTATTATTTTGTCAGTTTCTGTTTATGTTTTGGTTCTGTGGCACAAGTGCCCTTCCTCCTTTTCCAGACACTCCCACCATCTACTCATTGTCTGTTCCCCAGCCATCTCAGCTATGAGCAGTTGTGTAATTAAGTCAACTGCCCGCTCATCTGCCTGCACCTGCTGCTCATTTCTTTTCATGTTGTCAGCTATTTAAGCACTGCCAGTTTATTCTCGCACTACGGCTGTCTTGATTTGACTAAATTGTCTTCTCGTCAACTCCAGAGCAATTTCGGCTCTGGAGTGCTTTCCCTGTAAGTTACCTTCACTTGTATTTTTGTGTTCTCTGCACAGATTTGGATTTTCTGTTTGCCTTGGTTAATAAATGTCACTACTGCAGTCCAGTGTGTGGGTCTGTCTCTCTGCCCCGAAGGGGCCGTTCATGACAGAAGACAGCCGCCAGGAATACAACCCAGCTGCTGCAGTTAGTCAATTTTTGCCCTTTAGGTGTTTTTTTTTTCACTCACCTGTTCCTTGGAGCTCATCATGGACTCAGCAGGTGGATGCGGTTACCCGATGTACCTGGGGTGGGAGTGCTGCCAAGCCCTTATGGAGATAGATGGGCTAATCTCCGTAGCGCAGCGGCTTCGCCCCAAAGGACGCATTGTGGTATTTGGGGCTCGCAGAGGCAGCTGCTTGCCAGTGTCCTCAGCTTTTGTAGCATGCTGAGGGAATGAAGAGGATTTCTCTGGTGGCGGCGCTGCAATGCGAAAATGGCAGGAGGGTGAGGAATTCCCCAGAGAAGACTGGGCTTGTGCTGAAGGGGAGGTGCTCCCGGGTTTCTGTTGTTTCTACTTCTCAACAGTCTCCGGCACCCATTCCTGCTCCATCAGCTCCACAACACCATTGTCCCGCTCCAGACCGCCGGAGGAATCCTCCCGCCTCTCTGACAGCTATTTCCTCGACACCGTGGCAGAAGCCCCCCTCAGCAGTACAGTCTTCATCTCTCTCTTCTCTGGCTGGATCGTCAGCTTTATCCTGTCCTGTAGCTGCTGTTTTTTGCTCCACTTCAACATCCTCTCCTGCTGCCAAGAGGTCCTCTGTTTTTCCTCCGGCTCCGTGACAACAGGGGCGGCTCCTCCACAATCCTCCGAGGGGCCCATGTTTACTGTAGCCTCAGAGAGGGATGACTTTTCACCCGCTGCAGCAGGGAACGTCAAGCTTCGGGAAAACAGGCAAGTGCCATTTCATTCTCCATTATTTTCTGATGATGTGCCTTGCCTGATTCCTGGTAGTGGGGCTCAGGGTTTGCAGTCCCCTGAGTCCCCACGGCCTGCTGTAACTACCAATTGCTCACCAGCCCTCTCCATGTCTCCTCCTTTTTTCTCTGAGTGTCCACTGGCCCTGGGATTGAGCCGCCGAACATTGGAGGAGCCCGTAGCCCTGGAGGACCTAGCTCCAGTGCCAGCAGTGAGCCGACTCCCAGCTTCCACACCGGACAAGCCACTAGCATAGGTCACTTCACCTGGGGGCAATGATACTGCATTCACCATCATGCCTGCTGCAGAGACCACCACGGCAGAGTTAGATATGGACCTCCAAAGGACCGGGCCCGAGACGTCATCGTCGCCTGGATCGATCGAGTCCTGGACGGCGGTGGAGCTCGAGCTCAGGCAAGTGCTCTCCTTTGTGTTTCTTGTATCTATCTTGGAGAGATCTTGTCTGACTCTTGGGGGGAGAGCAGGGTGCAGCCATCTGCTGCAACTGAGCTCACCTCACCGGGCTCCACCGCTGCCGGTGAACCTGACCCTGACTGTCCTCCTATTTTGTCTGAGCCTTTCCCCAGAGTCGCCGAGAGGGTCCCAGCTTCACCCGATGTATCCGTGGGTCCAGGCTCACCACCCGAGGTCACCGTGGATCCAGCTTCCTCTGCAGTGGAAATTGTCACGGGTGCTCTGTCCCAGCCCTGGACCTCAGTGGGTGCAGCTCCTCCTCTGCCCGAGGCCGTCGTTTGGGTCCCTCTTCCTCTGTCTGAGTCTCTGTGGGTGCTGTGTCCTGATCGGGGACCGCCGTGGGTGCTGCGCCCCAGCCTGAAGCCAATTTGGGTGTTTCGTTCCAGTAAGGGCCCACCATGGGTGCAGCACTGGCCCAGTCTGAGTCCACCAAGGGTGCAGCATTGGCCCAGTCAGGGTCCACCATGGGTGCAGCGTTGGCCCAGTCCAGTCCCACCGAGGGTGCGGCATTGGCCCAGGCGGGGCCCACCATGGGTGCAGCATTGGCCCAGCCCGGGCCCACCACGGGTGCTGCCTCACTCCAGCCTGGAGCCACTGCAGGTGCTGCCTTGCTCCACCCCGGAGCCACTGCGGGTGCTGCCTCGCTCCAGCCCGGAGCCACCAAGGGTGCAGCTCTGCTTCAGCCCGGAGCCCCCGAGGGTGCAACCATGTCTCAGTCCGGGACCACCGAGGGTGTTGACGGCCAGCCCAAGGGCATCAGAGTCTCCCCTCCTCTGCCTGACACTGTCGTGGTTCCCCTCCCTTGGCCCTCCTTCCCTTCATTGGGCCTTGCCGTGGGGGAGCCGCCTCCTGGTTCACCCCTTCTGTTTTGGTGGCTTAAGAACTCTGGTCGACAGCCTGATAGACTGAGCCGTTGGGTTTGGTGGCCCATATTCTCCGACAGGCCACTCGACTCATACCACCTCGCCGTCTGTCTGGCCTGGGACTTTGGCCGGCTGCTCGAACTGCTTAGTTCTTTGT
The DNA here is from genome assembly GCA_020510985.1 of Pholidichthys leucotaenia. Lineage (NCBI taxonomy): Eukaryota > Metazoa > Chordata > Actinopteri > Cichliformes > Pholidichthyidae > Pholidichthys > Pholidichthys leucotaenia. The sequence goes on along the minus strand of CM035840.1, from coordinate 137,313,435 downwards.
CCCAGGGGGCCCAAGGGTCTGGAGTAGCGCGGGTGCGGGTCCTGAGCAGGGTCCGTATTTTTGCTCTCTCCTATCCTGTTTCTCCCACCTCCCACTCGGGGTGGTTTATTGCTGTACCTTTTCTCTTGGGGGGGGGGAGGGGGCTCTTTTTTGGGAGTTACCTTGGGGTGTCTGGATTCCACCCCTTAAAGGTGGGGCTCTGTTATGAGTCTGAGCGGGGTGTCGTCACCGCACGCAGACTCAATTTATTTCTGAGTATTTTATGTGTGTTATTATTATTTTGTCAGTTTCTGTTTATATTTTGGTTCTGTGACATGAGTGCCCTTCCTGCTTTTCCAGACACTCCCACAATCTACTCACTGTCTGTTCCCCAGCCATCTCAGCTGTGAGCAGTTGTGTAATAGGTCACCTGCCCGCTCATCTGCCCGCATCTGCTGCTCATTTGTTTTCATGTTGTCAGCTATTTAAGTACTGCCAGTTTATTCTCGCACTGCAGCTGTCTTGATTCGACTAAATTGTCCCCTCGTCACCTCCAGAGCGATTTCGGCTCTGGACTGCTTTCCCTGTAAGTTACCTTCGCTTGTATTTTTGTGCTTTCTGCACAGTTTTGGATTTTCTGTTTGCCTCGGTTAATAAATGTCACTACTGCACCCCAGCGTGTGGTACTGTCTCTCTGCCCCGAAGGGGCCGTTCATGATATATAATTGTTTACTGAATGTTAAAACATATTGTAAGAAATTTTCTCATTTTTATTACAGTTTCACTCATAATTTTCTCCTGTCATAAAAGGCAACTGTTAATAAAGGAGCAAGATGCTCATATCCTGGATCGTGACATTCAAGTTTGGTTTGCTGTTTAACTACGTTCACATATTGGGTGTATAAAACATGTAGTAAAAACAGTATATCTAATCTGGCCTTTCTATTTTTGAGGCAGATTAATGGTTTGCATCTTGTGGTGAACACTGTATTTGCTCTCGTAATTTTTTCTCTTTATGGTAGAATTAGATACTGATACATCTATTTCCTGGTGAGTGTTTTCTTCACATGGGTGGATGTTGTGAAGGGGTTTTTCTTCACCATGGAAAGGATCTTACAATCACCACCACTGTTGTCTTCTGTGAACGCCCAGGCCTTTTTGAGTTCCTGAGTTCACCATTGCACTCTTTTTTTAATCTGAATTTTTATCCAAATCTGATTTTTTTTAGCCCAAGGATGGTCTGTTTCACTTCCATTGCGAGCTCCTTTGACCGCATGTTGTAGGTTCACAGCAACAGCTTCCATATGTAAATGCAACATCTGGAATTAACACCAGACCTTTTACCTGCTTAATTAATAATGGATTAATAATGGAATAGCTCATGCAGTCCATCAAATACTGTAGCTTTTGAACCCCTGAAATGAGGAGGGTTTTTGTATAAAAATGATTGCAATTCCTAAACCGTAACTCCAATTTGGATGTGAATACCCTCAACTTAATGCTGAGAGTCTGTACTTAAAGCACACATTGATTATATAACTGTATCTTGAATATGTTTTGGTAAACAGCTAAAATAACAAAACTTGAGTCAGTGTCAAAATACAGTGGGGAAAATAAGCAGAGAAAGTCAAGAAACCAGCTGAAATCAATAAGAATTTAGGAAGCCATCCCATTCCCCATCAGTGCAAATTAATTTCAGCTGGTTAAGTCCTGACTGATAGCCTTTAAAAAGGTCTGTGAATATCAGATTGTCACACCACAAAGAACTCATGATGGGTAGAAGCGAAGACCTCTCTCTAGACCTTTGCAATGTTATTGTTGCAAAATATGATGGCATTGGTTACAGGCACATTTCTAAACTGCTGAATGTCCCAGTGAGCACTGTTAGAGCCATCATTCGGAAGTGGAAAGAACATCATTTTACCATAAACCGGTCACGACCAGGAGCTCCTTGCAAGATTTGTGACAGAGAAGTCAAAAGAATTATCAGAAGGGTTATCCAAGAGCCCAAGACCACTCGTGGAGAGCTCCAGAAAGGCCTGGAATTAGCAGGTACTGCTGTTTCAAAGAAAACTGTCATGGGCGGCGAGAGCACACCTCCTTCTTCCCGTTCATCTCTCCGCTGCTCATCATCGCACCTGAGGGAGAGGACACACCTGTGCCCTCTTATCAGCCAGCATACTTAAGGAGGCATCCTTCCATGACTCAACGCTGGCTCGTCTGGGTATACTGCCATGAACAGACAGCAAGTCATCACAACACCGGTAAAGAAGTTATTAACCTGTGTGCTTTTTCTCCATTGTGCAGGTTGCTGCCATCGTGGGGGTGTGTCTCTGAGGGCTGCGCACACTCTCCTGCCACAACGTTTCCCACGACGGAAACCTCCACCTGGTCAGGCTCCACCAGCAGTCCCCTACCCTGCTGGTTCATCTATTTCCCACTGGAGTCCTGCCGGCGCTCCCTTGGAGCCCACATAAGTAGTAATTTGGCTCGCCCATTTCCCCTATCACCATTTGTCTGCTTACAGCTCTCGCTCTCTCTCCACAGGCCCATTCCTCTGGCGAGTGACTGTTCTGTGCAAGTGCGGTTTTTGCTATTAAGTAAAACATTCAAATGTGTGTACTGTTTGATTGTCTCTTTGTTGCTGCACTTTGCACTTGGGCTGAATTATCTTATCAGTCATGACAGAAAACAATACATACAGTGGTGTGAAAAGGTGTTTGCCCCCTTCCTGATTTCTCATTTTTTGGTATGTTTGTCACATTTAAATATTTTAGATCATCAAACAAATTTTAATATTAGACAAAGATAATACAAGTACACACAAAATGTAGTTTTTAAATGAAGGTGTTTATTATTAAGGGTAAAAAAAATCCAAATCCACATTGCCCTGTGTGAAAAAGTGACCCCCCCCTCCCCCGTTAAAATATAAATTAACCGTGGTTTATCACATCTTTGGAAAGCTGAGTTCAATTTCTCTAGCCACACCCAGGCCTGGTTACTGCCACACCTGTTCTCAATCAAGAAATCACTTAAATAGGATCTGCCTGACAAAGTGAAGTAGACCAAAAGATCCTCAAAAGCTAGACATCATGCACCAATCCAAAGAAATTCAGGAACAAATGAGAAACAAAGTAATTTAGATCTATCAGTCTGGAAAAGGTTATTAAGCCATTTCTAAAGCTTTGGGACTCCAGCAAACCACAGTGAGAGCCATTATCCACAAATGGCGAAAACATGGAACAGTGGTGAACCTTCCCAGGAGTGGCCGGCCGACCAAAACTACCCCAAGAGTGCAGTGACGACTCATCCAAGAGGTCACAAAAGAGACCCCACAACAACATCCAAAGAACTGCAGGCCTCACTTGCCTCAGTTAATGTCAGTGTTCATGACCTCACCATAAGAAAGACTGGGCAAAAATGGCCTGCATGGCAGAGTTCCAAGACGAGAACCACTTCTGAGCAAAAAGAGGATAAAGGCTAGTCTCAGTTTTTCCAGAAAACATCATGATGATCCCCAATACTTTTGTGAAAATACTCTGTGGACTGATGAGACAAAAGTTGAACATTTTGGAAGGTGTGTGTTCCATTACATCCGGCGTAAAAGTAACACAGCATTTCAGAAAAGGAACATCATACCAACAGTAAAATATGATGGTGGTAGTGTGATGGTCTGGAACTGTTTTGCTGCTTCAGGACCTGGAAGACTTGCTGTGGTAAATGGAACCATGAATTCTGCTGTCTACCAAAAAATCCTGAAGAAGAATGCCTGGCCATCTGTTTGTGACCTCAAGCTGTGTCAGGAACTGAGCCAGCTTGGTTTTCCCAAACGGGGTGTTTGTTCCCACCTTTCCTGTTCCCCCTACCTCCCACCCGGGTTAGTGTTGTTTGTTCCTGTTGGGGGGGGGGGGGGGGGTCTGAGATGTTTCTTTGGGTGTCTGGAAATTCACCCCTTAAAGGGGGGGCTCCGTCAGGAACCGAGCCGGCTTGGTTTCCCCCGGCTCGGTCCTGGCCACTCTATGGGTACGTGCCACATTGTATGTATGTTAGTATGTATTTCTGTGTGCTTTGCCATACCCATAGCCGCTGCCTTCTGGCCGGCAGCGGGGAGGCAGCCTCTTGCGCTCACACTGGAGTGAGCACTGTCTAACTGTCTGCCGGTCGGACCACGCCCCCTCTCTATTGCTACCAGCTGTTCCCACTCCTGTATGCCATCTTCCCACTCCTCGTCCAGGTACAGCCTATTTGTCTAACCAGCAATGCATGCTCTTAAGGAGCTTGTCTCCGGTCATGCATTGCTGGGTCATTGCACTGGACATGCGGTCGTTACTCACCGTATGCTAGTCAAGGTCATAACAGGATCGTGTTTCTCTCGGTGCCCTATTTGGACTTACTCGGACAGCTCCAGCTCTGTGAGTATTTACTGTGTGTGTTTTTCCCGGTGCTCCTCACCCTTAGACTGTTGAGCATCCTGGAGGACTCCTTAAGCGCCTGGGAAAACTATTGTTGAAACGGTGTGTTTGTATCTTGGTGTTTAATAAATGTGTGTGGTGTAAATCCCTGTGCGTAAATCCTCATCCTTTTTGTCCTCCTCCATGCGCTGTTGAGAAGCGCACGGAGAGTTCATGACAAGCTGAAGCGCACTTGGGTTCTGCAGCAGGACAATGATCCAAAACACACCAGCAAGTCCACCTCTGAATGGCTTAAGAAAAACAAAATGAAGACTTTGGAGTGGCCTAGTCAAAGTCCTGACTGAGTCTGACTGAGATGCTGTGGCATGACCTTAAAAAGACAGTTCATGCTTGAAAACCCTCCAATGTGGCTGAATTACAACAATTCTGCAAAGATGAATCCACCAAAATTCCTCCACAGCACTGTAAAAGACTCATTGCCAGTTATCACAAACGCTTGATTGCAGTTGCTGCTGCTAAGGGTGGCCCAACCAGTTATTAGGTTTAGGCGGCAATCACCTTTTCACACAGGGTGATGTAGTTTTTTTTTTCCCTTAATAATGTACACCTTCATTTAAAAACTGCATTTTGTGTTTACTCGTGTTATCTTTGTATACTATTTAAATTTGTTTGATGATCTGAAACATTTAACTGTAACAAACATACAAAAAAAAAAAGAGAAATCAGGACGGGGGAAAACACTTTTTCACACCACTGCAAGTAATGCACTCAACCAACATGGGCTCTATGCCCGCTCACCTTGCAAGGCTCCATTGCTTTAGAAAAAGCAGGTGCAGGTTGAAGCTTGTTTAAAGTTTGCTGCACAACATTTGGGCAAGCCAGTAAAATACTGGGGGAATACAGTGTGGTCAGATGAGACCAAAACTGAACTTTTCAGATGCCACAACACACAGCATGTTTGGAGGAGAAATGGCACTGTAGATCAGCCCAAAAACGCCATACCAGCAGTGAACTTTGGAGGTGGGAGCATCATGGTGTGGGGGTGTTTTTCAGCACATGGTACAGGCAGACTTCATATAATTGAAGGAAAGATGAATGGACAAATGTACAGAGACATCCTTGATAAGAACCTGTTGCCATCTGCCAAGATGCTGAAGATGAAACAAGGGTGGACATTTCAGCAAGACAATGATTCCAAACACACAGCCAAGAAAACTCTTAACTGGCTCCAGAGAAGGAAAATAAAGCTGCTAGAATGGCCCAGTCAGTCACCTGACCTGAATCCAATTAAAAATCTATGGAACGAACTGAAGATCAGAGTTCATAGAAGACACCCATGGAACGTTCAAGGTTTGAAGACAGTTTGTGTGGAAGAATGGGCTAAAATCACTCCTGAGCAATGCTTGCTCCTGGTTTCTCCATACAGGAGGCATCTGGAAGCCATTATTACCAATAAAGGCTTTTCTACTAAATATTTAATGAATTTCACCAAGCACATTCGATACTTATTCCCTGTGTCATTACACTTTATTAAATATAATTTGTTTTATGAACACAGTTGTCTGGATTTCTTTGTACAGTATGTATGGATGCCTTGGGTTGTTACTGATATCTGGTGAAAATCTCAGGTCAATGGCTCCATCAGAAATGTGTTTAATAAGAAAAATCTTGATGTGTTCAATACTTATTTTCTCCACTGTTTATATGGACCAAATTGTATGAAGTCTGCCTCTGCAATATCACATAAGCGCTTACTAATTTACAAATATCCCAAAACATGCATACTGTATAGGGTTTTAGTCCAGTCCTTTATGTTATGGACAACATGAATGAAGAGTATTGACCCAGTGCCATTGGAAGCCATGCATGTCCATGCCATCACACTGCCTCCACCATGTTTTACAGAAGATGTAGTGCTTTGGATCATGAGCTGTTCCAATTCTTCTCCAAACTTTCTTCTTCCCATCATTCTGGTACAGGTTGATCTTAGTCTCATCTGTCCAAAGAATGCCGTTCCAGAACTGGGCTGGCTTCTTCAGGTGTTTTTTGGCAAAGTCAATTCTGGCCTTTCTATTTTTGAGGCTGATTCATGGTTTGCACCTTGTGGTGAATCCTTTGTATTTACTCTCATGAAGTCTTCTTTTTATGGTAGACTTAGATACTGATACACCTACTTCCTGGAGAGATGTTGTGAAGGGGTTGTTCTTCACCATGGAAAGGATTCTGTGATCATCCTCCACTGTTGTCTTCCGTGGACGTCCAGGCCTTTTTGAGTTCCCAAGCTCACCAGTGCACTCTTTTGTTCTCAGAATGTACCAAACTGTTGATTTGGCCACTCCTAACATTTCTGCTATCTCTCTGATGGATTTCTTCTTTTTTTTTCAGCCTCAGGATGGTCTGTTTCGCCTCCAATGAGAGCTCCTTTGACCGCATGTTGTGTGTTCACAGCAACAGCTTCCAAATGCAAACGCCACACCTGGAATCAACTCCAGACCTTTTAACTGCTTAATTGATGACAGGTTAACGAGGGAAGAGCCCATGCAGCCTTGTTATTTTTTTTTTTGCAGCCTTCTGAGTCAATTGTCCAATTACTTTAGGTCCCTTGAAAAAGAGGCAGCTATGTATTAAAGAGCTGTAATTCCTAAACCCTTGCTCCAATTTGGATGGGAATACTCTCAAATTACAGCTGAGAGTCTGCACTTTAAGCCCATATTGATTATATAATTGTATCCTGAATATGTTTTCGTAAACAGCTAAAATAACAAAACTTGTGTCACTGTCCAAATATTTTTGGGCCTGACTGTATATGGCCTAGTGGCCTCATTGGCCACCAAGTTGATGGAGTCACCAAGTTGACTCAAGTTGGCCACCACTACTTGGTGGCCTAGTAAATAAGAAACCAGAAAGCAAATTTAAAAAAAAAAAAAAATTAAGAATGTGCCAAATGGCCTCAACAGAATCTAAATTTAAAATGGAAATTTATTGATGTTTAATTAGGTCAAATTTGGCATGTCTATGGAGGAAATTATTTCCTTGAATATCACCATTTTTTTGGGGGGGGGGGGAATTGTGATCCAGAGAAAGAAATTTTGACAAAAAGTCAGCGAGAGCGACGGTGAGATGATTTAGTAATAGACCCAGCAGAGTACAGACTAGGATATAATTGCAATGATTTTATTGAGGGTGGGTGTGCGTGAGTGTGTGTGAGTGCAGAGCGGGAGGAGTCTGGCAACCGGAGCGTGGAGCGGCTGGGATGAAACAAACAATGGCCCACGTCATCTCCAGATTGCTGTGGTCCCATGAGGGTGAAGAGGTGCTGGTGCAGGTATATACAGTGCACAGTGCAAGATGGAATTCCTCGGCCGAGGAAAGAAGGGGAAAAGTTCAGTCTGATTATAATGTGCACTTACAGGATGCTGGCGGGAATGAGGAGACTCCGGCTCTGGGGAAGGGTCCTGGTCCACCATGAAGAGGGGTGCCAATCCGCCAGGGAGAAGGTCCACCTGTGCACAGGTTAATCTAAGACAAGCAGAGGTGATATGCAGGTTCAGACAGAGAGGTAGCTTACAGAGTGCCGAGTCTGAGACAGGATCTGTAGCTGGAGATGAGAAGGGTAACGTATAACGTTGAGGAGCTCTCTGAATTGCCTGCAAGCGTAGACGTCTCCATGCACGAGTGGAGAACCCCACTCCATTTAAAGGCTGCTGAATAGGGAGCACAGGTGTGGGTGAAACTGCAGCTGTGGAAAATAAGCAATGAGAGAAGAGAGAAAAAAAAACAGCATACAGCTTGGATAACCACAGTGCCACCACCCCCCACCCCACCCCCGGGATGCCTCCCGGCGGCCGACTCAACTTTCCTGGGTGGGACCAATGGAACGCCCTGATCATCTCCCGATCCATGATGAAGGATCCCCGGACCCATAATCTCTCCTCCAGTCTGTACCCAGTCCAGTCCACCAGGTATTGTAGGCCTTGCCCCCTGCGTTGCACCTCCATAATACGATTGACCTTATACACAGGACCACCGTTGATCATCACTGGAGGGGGAAGCGGCTTGGATGGAGGACACAGAGGGCTGGTGGAAACCGGCTTCACCTGAGAAAAATGAAAGGTGGGACAGATGTGGAGAGCACGGGGAAGAGACAAGCGAACAGCAGCTGGATTGATGATTTGGAAGAGGGGATAAGGACTAATAAAGAGGGGAAAGAGCTTTCTGGAATCAGTTTTGAGGTTAATGTGTCTGGTGGACAACCATACCTTCTGCCCAACCCGGTGGTGGTGGTGGTGGGGGGGTGTTCTCCAACGGTTGGCGATCTTGGAGTTGCGGTCCGCAGTGCGGCGGGGAGCAGCCCTGGTGGTTCTCTAGAGCCGGTAACAATGCCTGATGTGGGACTGCACAGACGGTACAGCAATCTCCACCTCCACATCAGGGAACAGGGGGGAGTTGTACCCCAAGGACACCTCGAAGGGGGAGAGACCCATAGCCACAGAGGTGGCAGAGCTGTGAGCATACTCAATCCATGGTAGGTAAGTACTCAAAGATGAAGAATTAGTAGCTGTGACACACCTCAGGACTGCGTCCAGTTCCTGGTTCACCCGTTTGCACTGGCCATTACTCTGGGGTTGATACCCAGAGGACAAACTGACAGTCGCCCCGAAGGCCTTACAAAAGGATCGCCAAACCTGGGAGACAAACTGGGGACCCCGGTCCAAGACCATGTCCACCAGAATACTATGGAGGCACACAACATGTAGAACAAAAAGGTCGGCTGTCTCCTTGGCAGACAGGAGCTTACTCAGGGGAACGAAGTGAGCTGCCTTCGAGAACCTGTCCACAATCATGAGAACGACCATATGTCCAGTGGAGCGGGGAAGCCCAGTTACAAAGTCCAGCGCCACATGGGACCACGGCCTGCTGGGGATGGGTAAACGGTGCAACAGCCCAGAAGGAGGAGAAGAGGATGACTTGCTGGTGGCACACCGGGGGCAGGCCCAGATGAACTCATTCACGTCCTTCCTCATCGACAGCCAACAGAAGGTCCTTTGCAACTGGGACAAGATGCGTGACATGCCGGGGTGGCACATAACCCTGGAAGAGTGTAGATAACCATTGACCTCACCACGGACCGAGGAAGGAACATAGATCCATCCCACAGGACCCCCACCCGGATCAGGCTCAGTGCCCTGTGCCCTCTTGACCCTCTCCTTGATCTTCCAGGACAGCATGCCAACCAACCACACACGAGCAGGAAACTATGGTGTGTGGCTCTGGCAATGCCGTGTCAGCGGAGAATTGTCTCGAGAGGGCGTCAGGCTTGATGTTCTTGGACCCCGGGCGGTAGGTGATGGTAAAATTAAACCTGCCAAAGAACAGGGACCAGCGAGCTTGTCTGGAGTTTAGCCATTTAGCAGTCCTGAGATACTCTAGATTCTTATGGTCGGTCCAGACCACAAACAGCTGCGAGGCTCTCTCCAACCAGTGGTGCCATTCCTCCAGGGCCAGTTTGACCGCCCGCAACTCCTGGTCACCCACATCATACTTCCTCTCGGCTGGGGACAGGTGTCAGGAGAAGTAAGCACAGGAGTGGACCTTATTATCGGTGATCGAGCTCTGAGAAAGGACCGACCCCACCACGGAGTCCAATGCGTCCACCTCCACCAGGAACTGCAGTTGTGCATCTGCCTGAGCGAGGATAGGAGAAGAAGCGAAGCAAGACTTCAGCTTGGAAAATGCTGCGTCAGCCTCCTCCGACCATCAAAAGGGAACCTTGATGGAGGTGAAGCGGGTGAGGGACAGGGCAACCACACTGTAATTGCAGATGAAGTGTCAATAAAAATTGGCGAAACCCAAGAACTGCTGTAATTGTTTGCAGGAGGAGGGAACAGGCAATTTCAAGACGGCCTTCACCTTACCTGGGTCAGCTCGACTCTCCTTATGGGCGACTACAAACCCCAGGAAGGTGGTTGAGGGTGTATGGAACTCACACTTCTACGCTTTGACATAAAGCTGGTTCTCCAGCAGCCTTTGAAGGATCATCCTCACATGCACCCGATGCTCATCTAAGGACCAAGAGAAAATTTCTTTGGAAAACAGCTGGTGCATTCGTCAACACAAAAGGCATCACCAAGTACACGAAGTGACCACAAGGTGTACAGAACCCCGTCTTCCACTCATCACCCTCCTTGATCCAGATAAGATGGTAGGCATTGCGCAGTTCCAATTTGTTGAAGATAGTGGCACCTTGCAGCAGGTCGAAGGCGGAGTTGAGGAGCAGCAAGGCGTACTTGTCCTTCACTGTGATGTTATTCAGTTCCCTAAAATCAATGCAGGGTTGAAGGGAACCATCCTTCTTTCCCACAAAAAAACCCCTGTCCCCACCGCAGATGATGAAGGCCTGATGATGCCCAAACTTAAGGACTCCTTGGTGTATTTATCCATCGCCTCTCGCTCCGGGGCAGACAGACTATACAGTCTACTAGATAAGATAAGATAAGATAAGATAAGCCTTTATTAGTCCCACAACGGGGAAATTCCAGGATTGCAACAGCACAGGGATAGCAACACTCAGAGCAACAATCAGAAGGCAAGAAAAAAACAAGCAAGCAAGAGCAGCTAATATACATATGTACGTATTACTATAAAATATATATATATACACACACACACAGACACACAGTGCAGAGCATTGTAGCTGGATGGAATAAATATATGAATATATGAACACACAGTGCAGAGCATTGTAGCTAGATGGAATAAATATGTAAATATATAAACACCCACAGTACGGAGCATTGCAGCTAGGTGGAATAAATATACAAGTATATAAACACACACAGTGCGGAGCAATGTAGCTAGATGGAATAATATGTAGATATATAAATATATAAACACACCCAGTGCTGAGCATTGTAGCTAGATGGAATAAATATGTAAATATATAAACACACACAGTGCAGAGCATTGTTGCTAGATGGAATGAAACAGCATAACCGTCTACTTAGTTATCCTACATGGTATGACTATGTGCCCATACATATTCTCACCCTCCATAGCGACCGGTATGTTCCTAGTTGTATGCCGGAGGGGACCATTGTGTAAGTCTATTGCATCTTTTGCATTCAAAAAACTATTAGTTTGTTACGTCTTTTTGCTATCTCTGCGAGCAGCCCTGCTTAGGTTGTACAGTCTGACAGCCGTTGGTAGGAAGGACCTACGAAACCTCTCGGTTGTGCACCTGGGATGATGTAGTCTGCTGCTAAATGAGCTCCTCAGTGCATTCAGTATGTCCTGCATAGGGTGGAACTCGGACTCCAGCAGAGATGACAGTTTAGCCACCGTCCTTCTCTCTCCTATCTCCTCCATCGGATCAAGGCGCTGCCCCAGGACAGAGCTAGCTTTCTTAATCAGTTTGTTCAGTCTCTTCCTATCGGCTGCAGTAATGCCACTGCCCCAGCAGACCACTCCAAAAGTGATGGCTGATGCCACCACCGTGTCATAGAATGACTTCAGCAGCGCCCCTTGTACACCAAAAGACCTGAGTCTCCTCAGCAGGAACAGCCTGCGCTGTCCCTTCTTGTAGAGTGCATCAGTATTGTGTGACCAGTCTAGTTTATTGTTCAGATGAATACCCAGGTACTTATAGGATGTCACCATCTCGATGTCTGTTCCCTGTATATTTACTGGTACTGTGAGGGGCTGCCCATGCCTGCGGCAGTCCACCACCAGCTCCTTAGTTTTCCTCGCGTTGATCTGGAGGCAGTTCCGATGGCACCAGTCCACGAAGTCCTGGATAAGCCCTCTGTACTCAGCTTCATCTCCATTGGAGATGAGGCCAACGATCGCAGAGTCATCAGAGAACTTCTGTAGATGGCAGTGTGTTGTTTTGTGTGAGAAGTCCGCAGTATAAAGAGTGAACAGGAAGGGAGCCAGCACCGTTCCCTGGGGGGCCCCCGTGCTACTGATGATCGTGTCGGACACACAGTCCCGGGTTCTCACAAACTGAGGCCGGTTCGTGAGGTAGTCCAGGATCCATGATGACAGGTGCTGGTCCACCCCTGCGCGCAGCAGCTTGTCCTTCAGGATCATCGGTTGGATGGTGTTGAAAGCACTGGAGAAGTCAAAGAACATGATCCTCACCATATTCCCGGGCTTCTCCAGGTGGGACAGAGAACGGTGAAGGAGGAAGATCACCGCATCCTCCACCCCAATGCCATGCTGGTAGGCGAACTGGAGTGGATCCATCGCTGGTTCCACCAGGGGGCGGAGGTGAGCAAGGAGCAGTCTCTCCAGGGTCTTCATCAAGTGGGACGTCAAGGCCACCGGTCTGTAGCTGTTCAGGTCTTTGGGGTGGGAAGTTTTTGGTACAGGTACCACACAAGATGTTTTCCACAGCTGTGGTACCCTCCCCAGTTTCAGGCTCATGTTGAAGATATACGTCACAATCCCACACAGCTGGTCTGCACAGGACTTGAGGAGCTTTGCGCTGATGCCGTCCGGTCCCGGCGCCTTCCTCGCCTTGATCTTCCTCAGCTCCGTCCTCACCTGGGTCCTGGTCAGGGTCAGGATGGGGGGCTGTGTGTTGGGAGTGGGGGGGTGTTGGTGGAGTGGGGAGTGGGCAGCAGGACTTGATTTCTTTAGAGGCAGCAGTGGTTGTTGTGCAGTCAGGGGGGAGGGCGGTTGGTCAAATCTATTGAAAAACAGATTCAGGTTGTTCGCCCACTCCCTGCCCCCTGTGGCCTGGGGGGAGGTATTCTGGAGCCCCGAGATGGTTTTGAGGTTTCTCCAGACCCCGCTGATGTCGCTCTGTTGCAGCTTGTCCTCCATCTTCTTCCTGAAGCTGTCCTTGCCTTCTCTGATCTTTCTCCTCAGCTCCCTCTGTACGGACTTCAGCATCTCCCTGTTCCCTGACCTGAAGATCCTCTTCTTCTCTCTCAGAAGTGTTTTTATCTCAGGGTTGATCCAGGGTTTGTTGTTTGAGTGACGCCGTATGGTCTTGGTGGGAACGGATTTGTCCACACAGAAGCTGAGGTAGCCCGTGAAGGTGTGAATGAGGCCATCGATGTCCTCACCATGTGGATCGCAGAGCTGCTTCCAGGCGGTGGCTTCAAAACAGCCCTTTAGGGTGTCCATTGTCTCCTCAGACCATAACTCCACAGTGTGCATGGCCGGAGGTTGACTGTGCACTAGGGGTTTGTACACCGGCCGGAGATGAACCAAGTTGTGATCCGATCTCCCGAGTGGGGGGAGTTGTGATGAGGTGTACGCCTCCTTAGTGTTTGCGTAGAATAAATCCAGTGTTTTATTGTCTCTAGTGTGGCATGTGACATACTGGGTGAACGTGGGTAGAATGGGAGACAGTGAAACATGGTTGAAATCGCCTGAGATGAGGAGAAGAGCATCTGGGTGTTCTGTCTGCAGCCTGCTGGTTACTGAATGGATGACGTCACGTGCTGTCCCAGCGTTCGCCGTCGGATTTGCATAAACAACAATGCAGATCACGTGTGAGTGTTCTCTCGGGAGATATGTAGGCCTCATGCTAACAGCTAGCAACTCAATGTCTTTGCTGCAGTGTCGTTGTTTAACAGTGATATGTCCCGGTCTGCACCAGTTGTTGTTAACATACATTATCACTCCACCGCCCCTAGCCTTGCCACTGTCTGGTGTTCGGTCAGCTCGTATCATGTGAAAACCCTCCAGCTCAATGTTAGCATCTGCTGCTAGTTCAGTTAGCCACGTCTCAGTAAACAAAAGGAGAGAGCACTCCCGGTATGTGCTATCATAACGGGAGATAGCCGCTAGCTCATCTAACTTTCCCAGTATCGACCGTACATTTCCCATGACAACAGATGGAAGGGAGGGTCTGTACCTTATATTTTTTGTCCTCCGCCTTACTCCAGCCCGGCAGCCGCGGCGTTTTCGCCTCAGTTCTCTCGGTATGTCGAGTTTTTCCAATGGGACCGGGTGGCGGTTGAATGCTAGCAGCTGTTCTCTGCTGTATCGTATCCTGCTATAAACAGTGGCTCCGTCCACCGGCTCAGGAGACATTTAGGACGATCTGTGTGTCCGTGATATAAGTGGGGTGAAAAAAAAAGACGGATCAAAAGAGAGAGGAAGGGAAAAAAGACTCGGAATCGAGCCGCTGTTGCAAAAGGCAGCCTACTCGTGTGGCGCCGAGAGAAAAAAAAAAATGGCAATGTAGCTCCCAGAAGAAGGTTAATGGCACAGTCGTAAGGGCAGTGGGGGGTAGAGAAAGTGCCTTAGACTTGCTGAAGACCGGGGCAAGGTTGTGATATTCAGGAGGAACCAAGGTGAGATCGGGCACATAGGCGAGGAAGTGATAGCGACAGAGGGAGAACAGGCTGCAGACCACAAACAGGTGGCTAAGCAGAAGGTGCTCCATGAAATATCCCTCCCTGCCTGCCAATCAATAACTGGGTTGTGAAGTCTTAACCAATGATACCCGAAATTGACAGGGGAGGCAGAGATGGGCAAAATAAAAAAAAACTCAAGTGCTCTCGATGGTTGCCTGAAACCAATATGGAAATGAGAGCAATCTTTTTAGTGACCCTGGTGAGTGGGTCCCTGGAAACGGCTACCAAATTTAATGAGTTTCCAGGTCCTGACACAGGAGCTTCAGCTGGGTCGCCAGATTCTCCGAAATGTAGCTTTGTTCAGTGCCTGAGTCAATGAGAGCAGTGGTGCAGAAATCAGGGTGAGAGTCATCAAAATGAATGGGCAACAAAAGGCATGTAAGGGTTTTTAACCTGCCACGTCTGTTAGCCCCCCTACTGTTATGAACTGAACCCCCCTTTTGGCTGATTGGGGTAGTGAGCGACCTCATGTTCAGAACTAGCACAATACAGACACAGCCCGAGATCACGGCGGCGCTGTTGTTCAACAAGAAGCAGCCTGGACCGGCTCAACAGCATGGGTTCTCCGGTATCAGAGGATTTGGAAGGGGGGAGGGCTGGGAGGGAGGGCTGAGTGAGGGGACACGACTGAGAGCCTGAGCGATTGGCAAGGCAACGCTTGTTGGATCGTTCCCTTAGGCGATTATCTAGGTTGATGGCCAGGCAGATTAGCTTGTGTAAGGAAGAGGGTTTGTCTAACCGCACCAGCTCATCATGAAGGCTAGAGCTGAGACTGTGCGTAAAAATGCTACAAAGAGACGCATCCCCCCATCCCACCTCCGCCATGACAACCCGGAAATCCACAGAGTAATCGGCCATGGACCTGGCCCCCTGCCGGAGATTGAGAAGGCAGGCGGTCAGAATGTTATCCCGATCAGAATGGTCAAACACCTGGGTGAACTCAGTCACAAATCAGTCATAAGTGTAGTTTTGGTAATCGGGGTGATCCGTAATAGCATAAGCCCAAGCTAAGGCCCTCCCCTCCAGCAGGTTCACCACATAGCTGATCTGGCTAAGATTAGTGGGAAAATCCTCCGGCACTCGCTAAAAAACTAAACTGCACTGAAGGAGGAACCTCCGAGCCTCGCCCAGCGTACCGCTGAAGCAGGTCGGTGTGAGAACTGGTGTTAAGCGAGGAGGACGCACTGATGGGGAAGAAGGAGGCGGCGGGGCAGCCGACGCCCCGGAACCGACCTGGAGGGGCAAAGCAGCGTTAAGTTGGTCAAGCCACGCTGTTATTTGAGTGAGTTGATCCAATATGACCTGTTGCTGATATGAAAGCTGGTCTAACCGAGCTTCCATGATGTCAAATCTGCATGCGGTAGAACCATCTACTGGGTCTGACTGACGGAGACGTACTGACTTGATTTAGAAATAGACCTAGAAGCAGACTACAGACTCGGTTATAATTGCAATGATTTTATTGAGGGTGGGTGTGTGAGTGTGTGTGAGTGCAGAGCGGGAGGAGTCTGGTAAACGGAGCGTGGAGCGGCTGGGATGTTAGTTAGTTATGGAAGTCCATCAGTGGTCGATGATGACATCCATCTCTCCTAGGGTAAAGATAAAAACTATGAAGTGGTGTTGCATCGCCTATGACTTCGCAGATGGGAGCGAAGGCCGAATTCTGAGGCACACCTCCGTCCACAAGTAGGGCAAGGAATGCCGTCACCAGGTGGGATAGGTTGACACTCATGACGCTCATGCTTGTGCTGGCGGCGCTCCTCACGGGTGTGGGTACGGTCATTTTCAAAAATGTTGACAGCCTGGTGGCAGGTTGTGCACCAAAGTGTCCTGGACGTGGCAACGGTCTCCAGATCGGAAGGTCGGACATTGCACTTCTTCAGGACGGCATGGAGGTGGTCCTTGAACCTCTTCTTCTGCCCTTCTTGAGAGCGCCGTCCGGCAGCATGCTCACCATAGAGGATCTGGTGGGGGAGGCAGTTTTCCGGTATACAATTCAATTCAATTCAATTCAATTCAACTTTATTTATATAGCGCCATTTCACAACAACAGTCATCTCATAGCACTATTAACTGTAGGGGGGAATCCCCACAGTTGCAGAAAGACCCCAGCAATCAGGCGATCCCCTGTGAGCAAGCACTTGGCGACGGTGGAGAGGAAAAACTCCCTTTTAACAGGAAGAAACCTCCAGCAGAACCAGGCTCAGGGAGGGGCAGTCATCTGCTGCGACTGGCTGGGGGGTGAGGGGATAGAAAAGAAGAAAAGAACAGACATGTAGAGAGCAAACAGCACGATGGGGACTCAATCTATGGGAGAGAACAAACAAATGTTAATGACCAGCAAAAAAAAAATATTTCATAGAGTGAGGAAAGGAGTGAGGCCCAGTGCATTACTGGAGGTCCCCCGGCTGACTAAACCTATTAGCAGCATAACTAAGGGAGGGTTCAGAAACACATGATCCCTCCCTAATTGTAGGCTATATCAAAAAGGTAGGTTTTAGCCCTATTCTTAAAAACAGAGATCGAGTCTGACTCCCGAATCCAGATTGGCAGCTGATTCCACAGGAGAGGAGCTTGATAACTGAAGGCTCTGCCTCCCATTGTACTTTTGGAGATTCTAGGTATTACAAGTAATCCTGCATTTTGGGAGCGTAGTGCTCTGTTAGGACAATACGGTAGTATCAGATCTTTTAAATAAAAAGGAGCCTGATTGTTTAGAGCTTTGTAAGTAAGAAGAAGGATTTTAAACTTAATTCTAAACTCTATGGGAAGCCAATGAAGGGAGGCCAGAACCGGAGAGATATGATATCTCTTTCTAGTACCTGTTAAAACTCTTGCTGCAGCATTTTGGATCAGCTGAAGACTTTTTAAAGATGTTTTAGGACAGCCTGATAATAAAGAATTACAATAATCTAATCTCGAGCTAACAAAAGCGTGGATCAGCTTCTCAGCATCACTCTGAGACAAGATGCTCCTAATCTTGGCAATATTACGCAAATGATAGAAGGCAGTCTTACAAACAAATTTAATATGTGAATTGAAGGACAAATCCTGATCAAAAATAACTCCAAGGTTCCTCACAGAGCTATTAAGAGAAAGAGTAACTGCATCCAAACTGAAAGTTTGATTTGGAAAGGAATTTCTAAGGTTTTTTGGACCAACAAGAATGACTTCAGTCTTATCTGAATTTAACAGCAGGAAATTACAAGTCATCCAAGCTTTGATTTCCTTAAGACAGGCTTCTAACTTGGCTAATTGATTACTATCATCTGGCTTCATTGACAGGTATAATTGTGTGTCATCTGCATAACAATGAAAATGTATACAGTGCTTTCTAATAATGTTGCCTAACGGAAGCATATATAAACTAAAAAGAGTAGGGCCTAGCACAGATCCCTGTGGAACTCCATGACTAAGCTTTGAGTTGAAAGAAAACTCATTATTTACATGAACAAACTGGAACCTATCAGATAAATAAGATCTAAACCACTGCAACGAAGTTCCATTAAGTCCAACATAGTGTTCTAATCTATCAAGTAGAATATTATGATCGATAGTATCAAAAGCTGCATTAAGGTCTAAAAGGACAAGTACAGAAACTAGTCCATTATCAGATGCAATGAGGAGGTCGTTAGTGACCTTCACTAAGGCTGTTTCAGTACTATGATGGATTCTAAACCCGGATTGAAACTCTTCAAGTAAACCATTTCCCTGCAGGTGGTCAAATAATTGCGTAGCAACAACTCTTTCTAAGATTTTTGAAATGAAAGGGAGATTAGAGATTGGTCTATAGTTAGCTAAAGCTCCTGGATCTAGCGTTGGCTTTTTGAGTAAGGGTTTAATTACAGCCGTTTTAAAAGCCTGCGGTACATGGCCTAAAGTTAATGAAGAATTGATTATATGAAGAATAAAGCTACCAATAAGTGGGAAGACTTCTTTAAATAACCTGGTAGGAATAGGGTCTAAAAGACAAGTTGAAGGTTTGGATGAGGAAACTATTTTGTCTAACTCACAAAGGTTGATTGGAGTAAACTCATCAAGACAGACATCAAAAGAAGGAGTTGTAGTAGTTACAGTATTTAAGTTAACTGTGGGAAGAATCTGATTGATTTTATCTCTGATGGATGAAATTTTATTATTGAAAAAGTTCATAAAGTCCTGACTAGTAAGCTCTAAGGGAATGCTAGGATTGACAGAGTCCTGACTCTTTGTCAGCCTGGCTACAGTACTGAAAAGAAACCTGGGATTATTCTTGTTCTCTTCTATTAATGCAGAGTAATAACTTGTTCTAGCTTTTCTAAGAGATTTTTTATAAATTAAAAGATGATTTCTCCAAGCTAAATAGATTTCATCTAAATTAGTAGAGCGCCATTTTCTTTCTAATTGACGAGTCTTCAGTTTTAAGCTACGAGTTTCTGTGTTGAACCAAGGAGTTAGAAATCTCTGATTAAACTTTTTCTTTTTTAAGGGGGCCACCAAGTCTAGAGTCTGATGCAGAGAAGCTGAAACACTATCCACCATGTTATCAATTACAGAAGGAGCAAGCTGTCTATAGCTTATTTCCGTTGTGTTGACACATGGCATAGAAGAAACAATCTGCATAAATTTGGAAACAGCATCATCTGAGAGGCATCTACTGTAATAATATTTTTCTTTAGGAGCCAAATAGTCAGAAATAGTAAAATCAAAGGTTAACAGACAATGGTCTGACAGTACAGGGTTATGAGGAGACACTACAAGATTTTCTATTTCTATGCCATATGTCAGAACAAGGTCCAATGTATGATGGAGGTAATGAGTAGAATTTCCTACTTTCTGAGAAAACCCAATCGAGTCTAATATTGAATTAAAAGCCACATTAAGGAAGTCACTATCTACATCCACATGTATATTAAAGTCCCCTACTATAATTATTCTATCAGATTTCAGCACTAAATCAGCTAAGAAATCAGCAAATTCGGATAAAAATTCTGAGTAGGTTGATGGGGGACGATAAACTATGGCAAATAAAATTGGGTTTAACCTAAAATTGCTAAAGTGCCCAATACTGAGGACCAGGCCCTCAAAGGAATTATAACATGTTTTTTGCTTTACATTAACTAGTAATTTGGAATGGTAAATTGTTGCTACTCCTCCTCCACGACCAGAACTTCTGGGATTTTGACAGTTTAAATAACCAGAGGGAGTTGATTCATTTAAACCAACATAATCCTCTTGCCCTAACCAAGTCTCTGTAAGGGAAATTAAATCAATCTGATGATCAATTAACAGATCATGGACTAACAGAGACTTGGGAGTTAGAGACCTAATATTTAATAAACCACATTTAATTTTTAAATTATGAGGAGGAACAGAGGCCAAATCATTCAATTTAGAGGCTTTATGTTTAATTTGAGTTTTACCAATATTTTGCTTTATCACTTTGGGATGCTTATACATTATATTTTTATTCACTTTGGAGGGAGCAGACAACGATTCTCTGATGGGGAAGTCAGGGGCTAAGTTGAGGGGTGGCGGATGAAGAGGAGCTGCAGAGAGGCGTGTAAGACTGCGACTCTGCTTCCTGGTCCCAACTCTGAGTAGTCAGGGTTTTGGAAATTTGGATAAAAAAGATGCCAGATTGTTAGATAAATGAGAAGCACCATCCAAAGTGGGATGAATGCTGTCTCGTCTCATAAGACCAGGTTTTCCCCAAAAAGAGCTCCAATTGTCAATGTAGCCCACGTCATTTTTAGGACACCACACAGACAGCCAGCGGTTCAAGGATGACGAGCAACTAAACATGTCATCACTGGTCAGATTGGGGAGGGGCCCAGAGAATACTACAGTGGCAGACATCGTTTTTGCAAAGTCACACACCGATTCTACATCAAGTTTCGTGACTTCCGACTGCCGGAGACGGATGTCATTAATGCCGGCGTGAATAACAATTGTGGAATATTTACAGTTACTTTTAGCCAGCATTTTCAAATTTGACTCGATGTCGCCTGCTCTGGCCCCAGGGATGCATTTGACTATGGCCGCTGGAGTCTCTAGGTTCACTTTTCTGAGTACAGAGTCGCCAATGATCAGAGTTTTTTCCTCAGCGGGTGTGTCGCTGAGCGGGGAAAAACGATTAGAAATGTGAACAGGTTGGTGGTGAACCGGGGCTTTGCGACTAGGCTTCCTTCTCACCGTCACCCACCCAGTCTCCTCGCTGCTGAGGAGAGCCGAGGGACCGCTGACAGGGGGGCCTAAGCTAGCTAGCTCCGCTGCAGCTAATGGGCGTCCGTCAAGATTAACTGGTGCAGACGGTGTTTCAATGCAGCGGAGCCGGGATTCCAAATCAGACAACCTCGCCTCGAGCGCCTCAAAAAGACAACATTTATTACATTTACCGTTATCACTAAAAGAGGCAGAGGTGTAGCTAAACATCTGACAGAGAGAGCACACCAGAGGAGGAGAGGAAAGAGAGCTAGTAGCCATAGCTAGTGTCTGGAGAGCAACCACACAGGCAAACCACTCAGGGAGACAGCAAAACAGGAAGTGACGATACGTTACCACAAGGAAGTGACGACATTCATCTCTTGGACACCTCATGGACTATACAAATGACATGGCTGACGTAGCAAAGTTGGCATTGCACCACAAGTACCTCAATCCTACGGAGGTTAACCCTCTGCAGGATCTGGACATGTGGTACGCGGTCCTTCCACGTGATGCCAAGGATCCACTGGAGACATCTGATATGGAATGCCTCAAGGCTCTGGACATCTGCCCTGTACAGGGTCCAGTCCTCACTGCCATAAAGTAGAACGGAGATGCAGACAGCCAAGTAAACCGCGATCTTAGTTCTCAGGGAGAGATTCCTATTCAGGAATACCCTAGCACTGAGCCTGCCAAACGGCGAGGTGGCCTGCTGGGTGCGGCTCTGAATCTCATCACTGAGCGAGCATGAGGAGGACAGGATGCTGCCCAGGTAAGTGAAGTGATCCACCTTCAGGATGAGCTCTTCTCCAACCAAGAAGTTATGCTTGGTCTAAGGTGCGCCTGATGAAGGCTGGCAAAGGACCTCGGTCTTTTGTGCATTGATGACTAGGCCGACATTGCTATACGAAGCATCCATGATGTTTAGGGTACGTTGTAGACCCTGCACATTTAGTGAAGGAAAGGCAGCATTATCTACATACTGGAGATCAAATACTGTGGTAGTACTAGTCTTGGTCTTAGCGAGTAGCCTACGGAGGTTGAACACGCTGCCATCCAACCGGTATCTAATAGAGATACCATCGACTAAGTCGAGCCTGTGTCAAGAGAGGAGGGTAACGGCCGCCAGGTAGATGTTAAAGATGATGGGTGCCAGGATGGATCCTTGCTTGACTCCTACATTGACGGCAAAGGGATTAGAGACCAGACCACCAGCTACAGCATGTGCAAACATATTCGTGCAGAAGTCTCTCAGGATGACGGTGAACTTGGGGGGCAGCCACACTTGGTTAGAATGACCAAGAGAAGATCTCGGTTCACAGTGTCAAAGGCCTTGGTGAGATCAACAAAGGCCGTGAAGAGATCCTGGTGTTGTTCCCTGCACTTCTCCTGGAGAAGACGAGTGGCGAAGATCATGTCGGTGGTACTACGATCCTTCCGGAAGCCACAATGTGATTCAGGGAGAATGACTTCCGCGACAGAATTAAGGAGTCTGGCAAGGAGGACACAAGCAAGGACCTTACCAGCAACTGCAAGAAGCAAGATGCCGCGGTAGTTGCCGCATGCAGCTTTATCTCCTTTTCTTTTGTAGACGGTAATGATGTTGGCGTCTTTCCACTGCTGGGGCAGGGTCTCGGCGAGCCAGACTTTGCTGGTAAAGCGGTGGAGACGACGTGTCACACAGTACCCTCCCCTTGAGTATCTTCCGTCCGGGCTGGAAGCCTTGTTGTTCTTGAGGTTTCTGCAGGCTTTATGGACTTCGACAAACGATGGAGAATTGTCAAGCTCGAGCATCGGGGGAAGAGTAGGGAGACCGTCTATGAAGGTAGCATCAAATGGGTTGATCCGGTTAAGCAGCTCACTGAGATGTTCAACCCATCGCACAAGGATGCCCTGAGTGTCCTTGATGAGTGAGAAGCCATCGGAGGAATGGAGAGGCATGTTGGTGCTGCGGGGTGGACCATAAATGGTCTTGATGGCGTCATAAAACTGGTGTAAATTGTGCGTATCAGTGAAGCCCTGGATTTCGGTAGCCTTCTTCAGCCACCAGTTGTTCTCCATTTGACGAAGAGTTACCTGAACGGTGGAACGGAGGCTTGAGAACCTCTCACGCAGGATGGGGCAGGATGGATTGCCGATCGCTGCTTTGTGCGCATTGTTCTTCTGTTCAATTAGCTTGCAGATCATATGGGTGTTGTCGTCAAACCAGTCTTGGTGTTTTTGACTGGAGACACTGAACACAGTAGTGGTGGTCCCGAGGAGGGCTGTGGCAATGGAGTTCCACTCTTCAGTGATGGCTTTGCAAGAAGTGTCATCGGGATTGTCCGGATTAGCGTCAAATGCGATAGCAAGAGCACCGCGAAGCTCAGACAGCTTCTGCGGGTCCCCAAAGGGGGCGCGATTGATGTGCTTGGTACTTGCGGACCGGGGCATGTACTCTTATGCGCTGGAGGGACCGAATTAGGCGGTGGTCAGTCCAGCATTCGGCACCCCTGAGGGCTCTGGTGATGATGACGTCTTGACGATCTTGTTTCCTGGTGATGACGCAGTCGATAAAGTGCCAGTGCTTTGACCATGGATGCATCCACGAGGTCTTGAGTTTGTCAGGCAACTGGAACATGGTGTTAGTGATGATGAGGTCGTGTTCCGTGCAGAAATTGAGGAGGCGGAGGCCATTCTCATTGGCATTCCCGACTCCATGCTTCCCAATGATACCACCCCAGACGGCGTAATTGTTGCCAACCCTCGCATTGCAGTCACCCAGCAGAAGGATCTTGTCAGCACAGGGGATAGAACTGATGCAGCGGGTGAGCGCATCATAGAAAGCATCCTTCATGTCATCTGCTGAGGAGAGCATGGGGGCGTAGGCAATGATGATGGTTACATACCTTTTGGAGGCCAGCATGATGCGCAGCATCATAAGTCGCTCTCTGATACCGGTTGGGGACTCGGGACACTGACGGAGAAGCGAGGATTTGATGGCAAAGCCCACGCCACAAATCCTATCAGAGTCCTCTGGCAAGCCTCTCCAGAAGAACGTGTAGCCCACGCCAACCTCTTGGAGCGAGTCCTCACCATGGAGACATGTTTCGCTGAGCGCGGCGATGTCGATATCATAACTGCCCAGCTCAGGCGCAATGAGGGCGGTACGACGACGTCGGTGGTCACTATTGGTGTTGGTCTTGGAATCCAACAGGGTCTGGACATTCCACGTAGTGACCTTCAGGGCTCTGAATTTCGTAGACTTTCTGTAATTTCGACCGCAAAAAGGGATGCCTTAGTGGGTGCAGCTACTCACTCAGGGCGGGGTGAAGCGGGCAATGTTTGGGCCACCTTTTCTAGGCCCTTCCTCGGATTGAGGTGGGCAGTGCGGATCCTAAAGAGGACTGCCCAGTCATGCAGGTAGGACACGAAGGGAGTGCTGCTTCAATCCACTACCACAACGGCCATCTTGCCTGCACCGCCAAACATGCTGGAGGCAGGCTAGGGGCTTCCAGCTTCATCCAAAAGCCTGCCCCCGTTGCCGGTCTACCAGTCGCCGCTGGACTTTGAAAGAGAGGGTAGGAAATGGAGAGAGGGATCCTGCGCGGTGAATGGATTAAGGTGACGAGGGGGCTGCGCAATCCACTGACACCACCATCTTGACCCGCCGGCGCTGAAGCCCAGTGGCAAGGAGAGATCCAAGACGAATGGCAACACCGACGAGCTGCAACGCCATACCAGAGCCCGGTCATTTGTTGGGGACTGCCTCAGCGTGGTGGCATGCCACGTTCCTGGTTATAGGCCAAGGTCCTAGGGCAGATGCCATCCAAGGCTCCTGAGACTGTCCTTCCTGAAGCATGGTTTTCTGTCAGGGTTGACTTCCTTAGCCTTGCCTAAAGAGGCTTACCCACAAGGCAGTGGGGCAGAGTTGGCGGCTGTCAGGACTTGTCCACACGCCGGTGGGTCCAGCACAGCGCACCTCCAAGGGGCTCCAGCTCCTCCCCTACCAGATATACTGCTGGAAACTCGGGCCCTTGCAGGAACTTAGCCTGCAACTGACAGGAGGCCTGTTCATCGCAGTTACCGCCTCCTGGATGTACTGCCCCAAGGGAGCAGTCTCGGACCTGCCCTGCAAGGAATTGCCTACATAGCTCTGTGCCCAGGAGCAGCAAGCTAAGGAGGCAGGGATGAAACAAATAGTGGCCCACATCTTCGCCAGATTGCTGTGGTCTCGCAAGGGTGAAGAGGTGCTGGTGCAGATATATACAGTGCACAGTGCAAGATGGAATTCCTCAGCTGAGGAAAAAAGGGGAAAAGTTCAGTCTGATTATATTGTGCACTTACAGGATGCTTGCGGGAATGAGGAGACTCCAGGGAAGGGTCCTGGTCCGCCACTAAGAGGGGTGCTGATCCGCCAGGGAGAAGGTCCACCTGTGCACAGGTTAATCCAAGACAAGCAGAGGTGAGATGCAGGGGGGTAAGGTTCAGACAGAGAGGTAGCTTACAGAGTGCCAAGTCTGAGACGGGGTCCGTAGCTGGAGATGAGAAAGGCAGCATACAACGTTGAGGAGCTCTCTGAACTGCATGCAAGTGTAGACATCTCTGTGCAGGAGTGGTGAACCCCACACCATTTAAAGGCTGCTGATTAGGGTGCGCAGGTGTGGGTGAAACCGCAGCTGTTGAAAATAAGCAATGAGAGGAGAGAGGGAAAAAAAACAGCACACAGCTTGGATCACCACAGACGGTTTCAGATGACTAAAATTCGCTAGGAAGGTCGGCCTGAAATGCATGATGTCACGAGTTGAACAATGAATTTATTAATATAAATTGTCCATCATATGATGTTTATTTATTAATACAATAAATATTGATTTATTAATATAGTATAGTATAATAAATATTTTTTTCTATTGTGTGTGTGCTATATTGTATACACAAACTGCATTGTGTTGTTACAATCTGAAAACGACAAGACTGCGTTCATATTTTGAGGAAAATGGAAGAAACCATTCTTGATCTGAGTTTCGAAGTAGACACCAACATAGAGGAAAACAAAGGCGAAGAGAGTGATTTAGCAGACAGTGATAATGATGACAGAGATTTGGGAGATTTTGACCCTGAAACCGACGAAAACCAAGATGCTGCTGCTGGTGCATACTGTGGCTGGAGTCCCTGCAGCTTACCTGCATGAACCGGGTCCAAGACAGCTGGATGGTGATGGTGATGATGAACTGAGGAGAAATGAAGACAAGTCATGGCTTGACCCTAACAACACTGTGAACTGGTACGTGTAAATGTATATATTGATGTTTCTTGTCTTACTTTTAGGTTATAGAAAATGTAGAAAGCCACTCTGCGATTGTCTTTTCTCTAAATAAAAAAAATATGTACACTACCGTTCAAAAGTTTGGGGTCACCCAGACAATTATTTTGTGTTTTCCATGAAAAGTCACACTTATTTACCACCATGAGTTGTAAAATGAATAGAAAATATAGTCAAGACATTGACAAGGTTAGAAATAATGATTTGTATTTGAAATAATTTTTTCCAGATACTCAACCTGCTCAAAGGAAGGTCTGTTTTATAGCTTCTCTAACCAGCTAAACTGTTTTCAGCTGTGCTAACATGATTGCACAAGGGTTTTCTAATCATCCATTAGCCTTCTGACGCAATGAGCAAACACATTGTACCATTAGAACACTGGAGTGATAGCTGCTGGAAATGGGCCTCTATACACCCATGTAGATATTGCACCAAAAACCAGACATTTGCAGCTAGAATAGTCATTTACCACATTAGCAATGTATATTGGATATTAGAGTGTATTTCTGATTAGTTTAAAGTTATCTTCATTGAAAAAAACAGTGCTTTTCTTTCAAAAATAAGGAAATTTCTAAGTGACCCCAAACTTTTGAACAGTAGTGTATATATGTATGTAAAAGTTAGAGGGCCTGATCATGTGTTTTCGGCTGTTTTGTTTGCATGGTTTCTGGCATCTGACAAATTTCAGCAATGAATTTTCATTCATTGTAAACCTTGGTCTCACTCTAAGCCCTGCAAATATGTACATCCCTCTAAAGCTTCTTTCTTTTGACTTTTCAAATAATCAAATAAATTTAAAAATGGGTGACTTTTTTATAATGAAATTTAAAGGTATTGGAATACAATGTCTATTTCAAAAAAAAAGAAGAAAAAAAGCAAGAAAATAATGTATTTACAACTATCTACAAAATTGTGTGGCTGGACGAACTCATCCTGGGGACAGCTTGTCTTTGAAAAAACAAGGATGAGCTGTTCCTGAGCAATCGGCAACTCAGCCAAAATTATTCATCAACCAACAGTGATCTGTGTGGAGTTTGCATGTTCTTCCCGTGTGTTCTCCGGTTTCCTCCCACATGCCAAAAACATGCAAGTTAGGTTAATTGGCATCAACTGGGGACTCTAAATTGTGAGAGTGAATGGTTGTCTGTCTCTCTGTGTTGGACTGGCGATCTGTCCAGGGTGTACCCTGCCTCTCGCCCAAAGATGCTGGGATAGGCTCCAGCCTCCCCGTGACCCGAAAAGGATTAAGCGGAAGATGATGGATTGATGGATAGAGTGTTTCTTATTTTAATACCAAATTATGTTTTTAGCAAGGGTAGACCGTATTCTTAAAATATATGTGCTTTATTGATGGGGATGATTTTTAAACAAGTCTTGAGCATCATTTTTGCTTCATATCTTCACCCTCTCCTTGCAAGTTGCATGCTTGCGGTGAGAATAGGTATCTCGTCACCGAGTGACCGAGTGATAAAAATCTTCACAAGGTCTATTGTCTGCAATATTTGTATATTTCTACAATTTAGATACATAATCAAGAGTGCGGGTTGGATCCGCTGGAGCCATTCATTCATGAATGAATGAATGAATGAATGAATGAACTTGTAATGTCACCAAGATCAGTCGGCAAATATGGAAGTCAGAGCCTCGACGTGGGTGCACAGAATGAATGAAAAAATTTTACAGACATGGACAAAATTGTTGGTACCCCTCTGTTAATGAAAGAAAAACCCACAATGGTCACAGAAATAGCTTGAATCTGACAAAAGTGGTAATAAATAAAAATTCTATGAAAATTAACCAATGAAAATCAGACAATGCTTTTGAATTGTGGGTCAACAGAATTATTTTAATAAACAAACTCATGAAACAGGCCTGGACAAAAATGATGGTACCCTTAACTTAATATTTTGTTGCACAACCGTTTGAGGCAATCACTGCAATCAAACGATTTCTGTAACGGTCAATGAGACTTCTGCCCTCTCAGCAGGTATTTTGGCCCACTCCTCATGAGCAAACTGCTCCAATTGTCTCAGGTTTGAAGGGTGCCTTCTCCAGACGGCATGTTTCAGCTCCTTCCACAGATGTTCAATAGGATTTAGATCAGGGCTCATAGAAGGCCACTTTAGAATAGTCCAATGTTTCGCTCTTAGCCATTCTTGGGTGTTTTTAGCTGTGTGTTTTGGGTCATTATCCTGTTGCAAGACCCATGACCTACGACTGAGACCAAGCTGTCTGACACTGGGCAGCACATTTCTCTCTAGAATACCTTGATAATCTTGAGATTTCATTGTACCCTGCACAGATTCAAGACACCCTGTGTCAGATGCAGCAAAGCAGCCCCAGAACATAACAGAACCTCCTCCATGTTTCACAGTAGGGACAGTGTTCTTTTCTTGGTATGCTTCATTTTTGCGTCTGTGAACATAGCGCTGATGTGCCTTGCCAAAAAGTCCCAGTTTTGCCTCATCTGTCCATAGGACATTTCCCAGAAGCTTTGTGGCTTGTCAACATGCAGTTTGGCAAATTCCAGTCTGGCTTTTTTATGATTTCTTTTCAACAGTGGTGTCCTCCTTGGTCGT
This sequence comes from Pholidichthys leucotaenia, assembly GCA_020510985.1. Lineage (NCBI taxonomy): Eukaryota > Metazoa > Chordata > Actinopteri > Cichliformes > Pholidichthyidae > Pholidichthys > Pholidichthys leucotaenia. The sequence goes on along the minus strand of CM035840.1, from coordinate 137,284,601 downwards.
CCCCCATGAAGTCCACTTTGGCTCAAACAACGACGGATTGTGCGATCTGACACTGATGTACCTTGACCTTGGAGTTCACCATGAATGTGTTTAGAGGTTGTTCTGGGCTCTTTTGTTACCATTCGTATGAGCCGTCTCTTCCATTTTTCATCAAGTTTCCTCTTGCGGCCATGTCCAGGGAGGTTGGCTACAGTCCCGTGGATCTTAAATTTCTGAATAATGTGTGCAACTGTAGTCACAGGAACCTCAACCTGCTTGGAGATGGTCTTATAGCTTTTACCTTTAACATGCTTGTCTATAATTTTCTTTCTAATCTCCTGAGACAGCTCTCTCCTTTGCTTCCTCTGGTCCATGTTTAGTGTGGTACACACCATGTCACCAAACAGCACAGTGACTACTTGTCACCCTTTAAATAGGCTGACTAGAGGACACATCTTGGTTGAACATGTCCCTATGGTCACATTTTTTTTCAATCTTTTCTAGGGTACCTACCGGAGTGGTGGCTCAGTTGGTAGAGCATCCGCCCCACACCCGGGAGGCAGGGGTTCAAATCCCGGCCGGGTCATACCAAAGACCATATAAAAATGGTGCTTTCTGCCTTCTAGCGTGGTGCTCCGCATAATGGAATGGGGAAAGTAAAGTTACACACAGAGCTACCAGAGGACTGACCCCCCGCTGTAGCTTTCACTACTTACAGTAGCTGTGTGGCCTAGGGTCAGAGAAACGGAGATAGGCGCCGCCCATATACACCTTCAGGTGTGAAGGGATTAACTAACTAACTTCTAGGGTACCTAGATTATTTTTTTTTTCATTTTTGTCCAGGCCTGTTTCATGAGTCTGTTTTTTAAAATAATTCTGTTGAACCACAATTCAAAAGCATTGTCTGATTTTCATTGGTTAATTTTCATAGAATTTTTATTTATTACCACTTTTGTCAGATTCAAGTTATTTCTGTGACCATTGTGGGTTTTTCTTTCATTAACAGAGGGGCACCAACAATTTTGTCCACGTCTGTATTTCTTTTCTCTCTAGATGAAATTAAGGCTATGAAAGCACTACTTTTTCTTTTTTTTTCCTTTTTTGTTTGTTAAAAAAAGAGAAAAGAGAAAAGAAAAAAGTACTGTATTCATGTTTATTATGTTCTCAGCTTTCAATAGAGGTATAATATGCTTATCTTAGGATTCCCAGTAAGTGTTTGGTTTAATTAAACATAGCAGATAAAATGTACTTTATTATATAAATTCAAAAATCCTTCATTGCAATATTAACATTTTATGTGATAGATCAGGGGTGTCAAACTCATTTTAGCTAGGGGGCCACATACCACCGGATATAATGTCAAGTGGGTCAGACCAGTAAAATAATAGCAAAACAACCTAGTGGCAACTCCAAATTTCATTGTTTCTTTTAATACAAAGAAGTACAAGTACATTATGAAATGTTTACATTTATTGAACCATTGCTCTTTTACAAAACATGAACAACCTGAATGATGAATCTTCATCAAAGTATGAACAACCTGAATTTTTTTTCTTCTCTGTTTTGAACTGAAGCTGCTGACGAACAATATCTTAATCACGATAAAAACAAATGCCAATTAAGGAACCAGATATCATATAGCTGCCATCGACTGTCTAGACCTGGAACTTGTTTGTATTTTCAACAGTGATCCTGGTTATATGGTGTCATAAACCCTCCGTGCGCTCTACCATTGCACACGGAGGAGAGAAGGAGGAATGAGGATTTAAATGCCGGGGTTACCACACACACATTTATTGAGCACAAGTTTAGGGCAAACCATACAAATGGCTAGGCAGCTCGGGCTAACAAAGAGTTTAGTTGTGATTCTAGGCTGCACAGGGGAAAAGCGTAGCAGTTGTGCCACACAAGGAAACGCTATCAGCGTAGCGGAATAACCGCACAGAGAAACGTTACAATTACTCACAGCCTAGCAATCCAGGTCCTCCAGTAGAGTGGCGAGCAAAGTCCTTCAAAGACAGACGGTCACACGACGAAGCACGGCGGTGTGACTCATACAATGATCCAGCGGTGTTTGTTCAGCAAAGGGCTGCTTTTATACAAACACCATTGGCCTCACAAATAGGCAACACCTGGGCGAGGCGCGGAGAGGATAATTACCGGTACTGGGAACAGCTGGTGGAAAAGCGAGGGAGAGCAAGGGGGCATGGTTGGACCGGCAGACTGTCAGCAGCGTGAGAGAAAGTAGATTGCTGATGCTGGCTAACAGCTGCCGGTCAGACAGTAGCTATGGTTACAGAAATACACAAAGTGCACATACACAACAGAACCAACCCCCACAGAGAGATCAGGACCAAGCTGGGGAAGGCCAAGCCGGCTCGGCCCATGACATATGGTCACAATAAACCAATTCCTGGGAATAAACCAATAATGTTAATAATCAGTTTTCTCGTGTTTACATGCACTGAATAAACAGATTACTGGAGAATAAACCACTTGAGTTAATGACCCCAGTTGCATGGCCTTTATCAGATTATTCTGTTTACATGGCCACTTGAATAATCAGATAACTCCAGAAATCCAGTTGTAACCGGTTTATTAGTGAGTTATTAGTAACGAATAAACTGGTTACGATTGGATTTCTGGAGTGTCAATTCAGATTAAGATCCTTAATTTTTGGCAGGTGAAATAACATATTTATAAGCTATAACAGCCCTTTGAGACTATTCACAAGTTGGTCAGAACATGTTATATTATAATCTTCACAATTCAACCTTGAAGAACCAAATCAAGTAATTTTTTTGGCAGATAAAATGTTTCAATCCAAATTGGGAGCCTTAATGAATTTTTGGCAGATGAAGCATACATTTTATGGATTCTACTTACAATATATAATTACAGGAGGCAAATAATGCACATACACTTGTATTCACTGGAAAGAAATGCTTTGACTGTTACATCATTATACACGGATTGTGTTAATTTCAGCACTTTTTTAAGGCAAAACAAAAGTTGCTACAGGATAAAATGTCATATCTGCTTATTCTAACACAAAACTCATAGGTCTAAAATTATGACTAATCCCTCACCGCATTAAATATTCACAGACATACCTTCCATTTTGCTTAAAAACAGCCATAGGAACGCTTTAGCCAAGCGAGGTGCACTCCCGCAGCGAGCCGATCAGTTTCTGGCAGCCTATGACTGTCGTCAGCCAGCAGCTTCTCTTGTTTTGAACATGTTCAAAATAATTTTGTGACGAGAAAAACTGGTTCTGACCATAAAATCATTCAGCAAACAGCAGCGAATTATTGTGCCCCCCACGTGAGCCCCAGTGAACCACCAAGTGTCAGCATGAATGTTCCCCAGCACTCGCTGCGCTGCAAGACACAGGAGTAAATGTATTTCTAAAGAACAGTTCTTAAATACAGTAAATACTGTGACATTTCAGAGTGTGCTGGATCTGGCATCCATAAAAAAAGAATTATTGCATATTTTTTGACATGATTAGTGGATAGACCCAGAAGCAGACTACAGACTGGGTTATAGTTGCAATGGTTTTATTGTGAGCTAGTGAGAGTGTGTAGTGTGAGGAGAAGGTCCACCTGTGCAAAGGTAAGTCCAGGAAATACAGAGGAAAATGCAAGGGTGAGGTACAAACAGTGAGAATGCTTACAGAATTCTGAGTCTGAGGCGGGGGTCGAAGCGGGAGAAAGGGGAAGCAGCATACAACGTTGAGGAGCTCTCTAGACTGCATGCATGCGTTGACGTCTCTGTGCAGGAGTGGAGGGCCTTTCTCCACTTAAAGGCTGCTTAATTAGGAAGCACAGGTGTGGGTGAAACTGCAGCTGTGGAAAATAAGCAATGAGAGAAGAGAGAAAGCAGCGCACAGCTCGGCTCACGATAGTACCTCCCCCTCAAGGAACACCTCTCGGCGGCCGACCCAGCCTCCCTGGATGGGACCAATGGAACGCCCAGATCATCTCTCGATCCATGATGAAGGACCCCCGGACCCATGATCTCTCCTCCAGTCCATATCCAGTCCAGTCCACCAGATACTGTAAACCTCGCCCCCTGTGTTGCATGTCCAGAATGCGGTTGACCTTATACACAGGACCACCGTCAATCATCACCGGAGTGGGGAGGCGGCTTGGATGGTGGGCAAAGAGGGCTGATGGAAACCAGCTTCACCTGAGAGACATGAAAGGTGGGACAGATGTGGAGAGCACCAGGAAGAGAAAGGCGAACAGCAGCTGGATTGATGATTTGGGAAATGGGATAAGGACCAATGAAGCAGGGAGAAAGCTTTTTGGAATCTGTTTTGAGGTTAATGTGTCTGGTGGATAACCATACCTTCTGCCCAACCCAGTAGGGGGTGGGCGCCGGGGTCCTGTGATGGTTGGCGATCTCGGAGTTGAGAGCCACAGTGCAGCGGAGAGCAGCCTGGTAGCCCTCCAGAGCTGGTGACAACATCTGATGTGGGACTGCACAGATGGTACAGCAATCTCTACTTACGCATCAGAGAACTGGGGGTGGGGGGGGGTTGTACCCCAAGGATGCCTCAAAGGGGAAGAGACCTGTAGCCACAGAGGTGGCGGAGTTGTGAGCGTACTCAATCAATGGTAGGTAAGTACTCCAAGATGCAGGATCAGTTGCCGTGACGCACCTCAGGGCTGCCTCCAGCTCCTGATTGGCTAGCTCGCACTGGCGGTTACTCTGTGGATGATACCCAGAGGACAAGCTGACAGTCGCTCCGATGGCCTTACAGAAGGATCGCCAAACCTGGGAGACAAGCTGAGAACCCCGGTCCGAGACCACATCCACCGGAATACCATGGAGGCGGACAACGTGTAGAACAAAAAGGTTGGCCGTCTCCTTGGCAGATGGGAGCTTATTCAGGAGAAAGATGTGAGCTGCCTTTGAAAACCTGTCCACAATAGTGAGAACGACCATGTGTCCAGTGGAGGGAGGAAGCCCAGTAACTAAGTCCAGCACCACATGGGACCACATCCTGCTGGGGATGGGTATGGGGTGCAACAGCCCGGAAGGTGGGGAAGAAGATGACTTGCCGGTGGCGCACTGGGGACAGGCCTAGATGAACTCATTCATGTCCCTCCTCATAGATGGCCACCAGAAGGTCCTCTGCAAATGAGACATAGTGCGTGACATGCCGGGGTGGCACATAACCCTGGAAGAGTGCAGCCAATTGATGACCTCGCCACGGACCAAGGAAGGGACGTAGATCCAACCCGCAGGGCCCCCACCAGGATCAGGCTCAGTACCCTGCGCCCTCTTGACCCACTTCTTGATCTCCCAAGAGAGCATGCCTACCACACACAACAGGGAAACTATGGGATGCAGCTCGAGCAATGCCGTGTCAGCGGAGAATTGCCACTAGAGGGCATCAGGCTTGGTGTTCTTGGACCCCGGGTGGTAGGTGATGGTAAAATTAAACCTGCCAAAGAACAGGGCCCAGCGGGCTTGTCTGGAGTTTAGCCGTTCAGCAGTCCTGAGATACTCCAGATTCTTATGATTGGTCCAGACCACAAACGGCTGAGAGGCTCTCTTCAACCAGTGGCACCACTCCTCCAAGGCCAGTTTGACCGCCAGCAACTCCCGGTCACCAACATCATAGTTCTCTCGGCTGGGGACAGGCATCGGGAGAAGTAAGCGCAGGGGTGGACATTATTATTGGTTATCGAGCCCTGAGAAAGAACCGCCCCCACCCCGGAGTCCGATGCATCCACCTCCACCAGGAACTGCAGCCGCGGATCGACCTGAGCAAGGATAGGAGAAGAAGCGAAGCAAGACTTCAGCTTGGAAAATGCTGTGTCAGCCTCCTCCGACCATCGAAATGGAACCTTGATGGAAGTGAGGCTGGTGAGAGGCAGGGCAACCACACGGTAATCGTGAGAGAGGAGGGAACAGGCCACTCCAAGACTGCCTTCACCTTACCCGGGTCAGCCCGGATCTCCTTATTGGCGACGACAAACCCCGGGAAGGTACTTGAGGGTGTATGAAACTCACACTTCTCCACTTTGATGTATAGCTGGTTTTCCAACAGCTGCTGAAGGACCATCCTAACGTGCACCCGATGCTCATCTAAGGAACGAGAGAAAATCAATGTCATCTAGGTACACAAAAACATAAGAGTTCAGAAAGTCCCTCACAACGTCATTGATCAGCCGTTGGAAGACAGCTGGCGCATTCGTCAACCCAAATGGCAGCACCAGGTACTCAAAGTGACCACTAGGTGTTCAAAACCCCTTCTTCCACTCATCGCCCTCCTTGATCCGGATAATATGGTAGGCATTGCACAGTTCCAACTTGTTGAAGACAGTGGCACCTTGCAGCAGGTCGAAGGCGGAGTTGAGGAGCGGCAAGGCGTACTTGTCCTTCACTGTGATGTTATTCAGTTCCCTAAAATTAATGCAGGGTTGAAGGGAACCATCCTTCTTGCCCACGAAAAAAAAAACCCACCCCCACCACAGATGATGAAGGTCTGATGATGCCCAAACTTAACAACTCCTTGATGTAATTATCCATTGCCTCTCGCTCCGGGGCAGACAGACTATAAAGTCTACTAGATGGCAATGTAACCCCCCGAAAGGAGGTTAATGGCACAGTCGTAAGGGCAGTGGTGAAGGGGGGGAGGTAAGGAAAGCGCCTTAGTCTTGCTGAAGACCGGGTCAAAGTCGTGATATTCAGGAGGAACCAGAGGGAGATCGGGCAAATGGGTAGGTGAGGAGCTGAAAGAAACAGCGGGGGAACAGGCTGCAGACTGCATACAGGCGGCTAAACAGAAGGTGCTCCATGAAATAACCCTCCTTGCCTCCCAATCAATAAATGGGTTGTGGAGTCTTAACCAGGGATAGCCTAAAATAACAGGAGAGGCAGTGAGGGGTAAAACAAAAAAACTCAAGTGCTCTCGATGGTTGCCTGAAACCAATATGGAGATGGTAGCAGTCTTTTTAGTGATCCTAGTGAGTGGCTCCCTAGAAATGGCTACCAAATTTAATGGGGCTTCCAGGTCCTGACACGGAAGCTTTAGCTGGGTTGCCAGACTCTCCAAAATAAAGCTTTGTTCAGCGCCAGAATCAATGAGAGCAGTAGTGCAGAATTCAGTGTGATTGTGATCAAAACGAACGGGCAACAAAAAGCGCATAGGGATTCAGACCTGCCCATGTCCGTTAGTCCCCCAACTGTGACGAACTGACACCCCCCCCCCCCCTTGGCTTATTGGGACAGTGGGCAACCTCATGTTCAGAACTGCCGCAATAAATGCACAACCCGAGATTACGGCGGCGTTGTCATTCAGCAAGAGGTAACCTAGACTGGCCCAACAGTATGGGCTCCCCGGGGTCAGAGGGTTCGGGAGAAGGGAGGGCTGGGAGGAGGGGCTGAGTAGGGAGGGGCGCAACTGAGAACCTGAGCGATTGGTAAGGCAGCGCTCGTTGGGTCGTTCCCTCAGGCGATTATCTAGCTTGATGGACAGGGAGATTAGCTCGTTTAAAAAGGAAGGTTTATCTAATCGGGCCAGCTCATCACAAAGGCTAAGGCTGAGACTACGTGTGAAAATGCTATAAAGGGACGCATCCTCCCACCCTACCTCTCATGCGACAACCCAGAAATCCACCGAGTAATTGGCCATGGACCTGGCCCCCTGCCGGAGATTGAGAAGGCGGGTGGTGAAAATATTATCCCAGTCAGGGTGGTCAGACACCTGGGTGAATTCAGACACAAATCGATCATAAATGTAGACTTGGTAATCGGGGCGATCCATAATATCAAAAGCCCAAGCTAAGGCCCGCCCCTCCAGCAAATTCACCACGTAGCTGATCTGACTATGATTAGTGGGAAATCCTCCGGTACTCACTGAAAGACTAGGCTGCACTGAAGGAGGAACCACGGGGCTTCACCCAGCCCACCACTGGTGTGGGAACTGGCGTTAAGCGATGAGGACGTGCTGGGGGGGAAGAGGGGGCAGCGGAGCAGCCAATGCCCAGAGCCCGCCTGTGTGGGCAAAACAGCGGTAAGTCTGTCGAGCCGTGCATTTATTTGAGGAAGTTGATTCAATTTGTGAGCCAGTCAGAGTGTGTAGTGCGGGGAGAGTCTGGAAACCCTGCAGGGGAGATAGAGACAGAGTGATGAGTAATCTGCAGCACACAGCAGGGCAATGGGAGATTAATAATAATCTTACAGCGCGCTGAGCAGTTGGGAAGGAGCTAACAGCGGCCCCACATCTTCTCTAGGTTACAGCGGTCCTGCGAAGGTGAAGGAGGTGCAGGTGCAGATATATACAGTGCTCTGTGAAGGGAGATTACCCTCGGCCAAGGGGAAAAGGGAAACGGCTCAGTCCAAATAATTATGTGCACTTACAAGGAGATGACAAGAGTGTGGAAACTCTGGCTCCGAGGGGAGGATCCTGGTCCGCCCAGGGGAAGGGTGCCAGTCCGTCAGGGAGACGGTCCACCTGCGCACAGGTAAGTCCAGGAAATACAGAGGAGAATGCAAGGGTGAGGTACAAACAGTGAGGTTGCTTACGGAATTCCAAGTCTGAGGCAGGGGTCGAAGCTGGAGAGAGGGGAAGCAGCATACAACGTTGAGGAGCTCTCTAGACTGCATGCATGCATTGACGTCTCTGTGCAGGAGTGGAGGTTCCCTCTCCACTTAAAGGCTGCTTAATCAGGAAGCGCAGGTGTGGGTGAAACCGCAGCTGTAGAAAATAAGCAATGAGAGAAGAGAGAAAGCAGTGCAGAGCTCAGATCACCACATTTTTAGTGATCAGTTATGATAGACAAGGGACTGCAGTTGAGTCAGTAGAAATCAGGGATCACTTTTGTGTCTGCTACTCTTGTGCAACCCCAAATGGACAAATTGGGAACAGCAGTTACTTTATTGAAAAAGTGCTATTATTTAATTTTTACGCTTTGCAATTTCATCCCATGGGCCAGACTGGACATACGTTTCACACCCCTGTGATAGATTAACGCACACTGAGTGGTGGTCCACACTATTTTTAAATCAAGATGAGGCAAGTGGCTGAGGTCTGAAACCAAGCGCTGAAATTCCAGAGTTCCAACTTCACTATAAAACCTGTCAAAGGTCTGAACATGTTCATGTGCACACAAGTTCTGTCAGGCACAGACCCTTGTAAGGTCAGTGGCCAACCTGGGACAGCTCTGCTTTGTGCCTTTGCTGCAAATTTCCAAACACTCAGGCCTTCTCTGTCACAGCTTCCCACAATTCCCACAAAAGCACAATGTTGTTATCTGTAAGTGCCGAGAATATCACATTAATTTACATTCACGTCCCAATAACTTAATCCTACTTTAACCTTAACTATTGCCTGTCTAAACCTTAACCTACCCTAACCTTAAGATAACCTTCAAATAAAGTTTGCTTTGAAATTTAATATCTGCATTACAGTTTATTGCTTTTTTGCCCCAATAATGAGGACACATTAACTGACTGTGACTATGTAAACAGACTTAGGGCTCTACAACATGAGAAATTCCTGAAACAAACATGCATGTGCAAACACAACTTTGTCAGGTCACAGTTGGAATTCTGAAAGACCCCACACATCATTGTGATTGCTGTAATTATCAGGTCCAGTACAAAACTAGAAAAGCACTTAAAGAACGCATACCACCACCAAGATTCCTTCCATCCTTCATGGATCACCTCCAAAATGTAATGGGTTTGTGTGTAGGCCTAGAGCCGGTTGTTGCTAACACACTGTGAGAAGATAAGAGCCTTGGCTGAGGTATGCATTCTCAGATCATCACCAAAATGTAATGGGCTCGTCTCTAGCCCAAAGACCACCTCTGGTGAAAATTTCATCCAAATCCATCCAGTAGTGTTTGTGTAATCCTGCTGCACAAATACAAACAAAGCCATTGGTGGAGATATGCCCTCTCAGATCATCACCAAAATCTAATCATCTGTTCCCCATGCCATTACACACCTTTCCTGAAAATTTCATCAAAATCCATTTGTAACTTTTTGAGTTTTGTTGGTAACAGGGCGGTGCGGTGGAGCAGTGGTTAGCACTGCGGCATCACAGCAACTCACCCTTGGCCATGGGATCCCTGGTTCGATCCCAGCCCCTGACCAACAGTGATCTGTGTGGAGTTTGCATGTTCTCCCCGTATCTGCATGGGTTTACTCCGGGATTTCTCCAGTTTCCTCCCACATGCCAAAAACATGCAGGTTAGGTTAACTGGAGACTCTAAAGTGGCCCTAGGTGTGAATGTGTGTGTGAATGGTTAAGGGATAGCGCCGTACCGTGGCTGCTTCATCCATCCAGGTGGATGCCCTCAATTTCCCCTCTGGGGATCAATAAAGTATACAAAATCAAAAAAAAAAACAAAAAAACAGACAGACAAACTGACAAACCAACCAGCAAACCAACCATCACCGGCAAAAACATTAACTCCTCCTCTTGGCTGAGGTAAAAATACTTTAAGTGAATTTATTTCAGTCTTCTTTTTAATGTAGTACTTATGTTAAATTATGTGTTAACCAAAGTAACATTTTTTTATGTAAATTAAATAAATTCAGTACTGATGTGCATCCTTTTTTGTCCCATTGAAGCACACTTATTTGTGTACAGATGTGTCAGACACTGGTTAGATGGAGATCCTTTGACAGATTCCTGTGTCATTCAACGACATTACATGAATTACACCTGCTAATGAGAGACATTATTTTTATGATTAATAATGAATGCCATTTTTTGCTCGAATAAAAGAAAGACCAAACAACCTACAGATGCTCTTATATGAATGAGTTTGCTGCAGTTGAAGTATTTAGCTGATGTGCCACTTTAATGAATTAGGTTGCCAGCCTTATTCTTCAAAAAATAATCCAGAAAACATTAAGGTGAGCAGTTAACTGTTTAATTGTGAAATCAAGAGATACATGTATGTAAGGAAGCATTTGCAAAACAAAATACTGTGGAGAGAGGACTAATCAGGCACAGCGGTTCAGAACAGAGCAGGCTTTATTAATCTCTCTCTCACATTCACCAGAATCACAAGCATCAAAAGACTCACAGGTCGCAGGCACCTCTCCTTTTATAGCATACAACTCGCCCTGTGACCTGTGGTGCTGCATTAACATAAGACTTTACAATTCCCATTCTCTTTGTTACTGTTTGCATCAACACACCAACCCCCGCATCAACACACAACCGCCCCCCCACCATGACCATTCCACTTGTCCTTCTGTCTGAGTGGAAACATACTGAGTGGATTCCCCACCCTCACCCCCCCACCCCCCAGAAACTCAGACAGGGCCTTAACCCTCATGTCCTTTGGGCTTCAGTCTACGTCCGTAGCAGCTGTAACGGGGGTCTGCGGCTCCGCAGCGTTGCTGTGCCGGTGGGGCGCTCTTGGGGGTGCGTCCGTCTGTGGGGGGACATTGGGAGGGGGGAACATCTTTAGCATGCCATTGTGACTGATCTGACGAGTCATGTACCTGGGGAGTTCTCAGTGGGGGTTGTCTGCGCCGAGGAGCTCGGGCCAACACCACCTGCTCGTCTGCTAAAACGAAAGCGGGCTTAACCTGTCTATACAGACTGTTTCCCTGCGTCCCCCCAAGTCTAACACAAAATGTTTCTCCCCGGGTTCCAGCAACTCTGAATGGGCCATCGTAGGGCGGGCGCAAGGGGGTCCGGTGGGCATCGTGCCTGACAAATATGAACACCGTGTCCTTCAAGGTCTTTGGCACAAAAGCGCATGGAAAACAGTGGTGGACTGGACCGGGCACTGTCCCTGCCTCTGCGCTATGCAGTGAAAGCGGGAATGGATCGGTGTTCGGCCCGGGGCTGTCCGGCAAAAATTCCCCTGGGAGCCGCAGTGGCTGTGAAAAAAACAGCTCTGCTGGGGAGGCTGCCAAATCCTCCTTCGGTGCTGAACGTAACCCTAATAGAACCCTCGACAACCAGTCCACCCAATTTGCATCCGTAAGCGAAGCCCTGAGCGCTGCTTTAAGCGACCTATGGAAATGCTCGCATAACCCATTGGCCTGGGGGTTGTACGCGGTCGTGCGATGAATTGTGACGCCCAGGCTCTGGGCCATCATGGACCAGAGGTCGGAAACAAACTGTGGGCCCCGATCAGATGTGATACCCAAAGGGGAGCTGAAACATGCCACCCATGTCATCAAAAAAGTGTGTGCAACTTCTGCGGACGCAGTAGAAGCTAGCAGGACTGCTTCGGGCCAGCGTGTGGTGCGGTCCACCACTGTCAGGAGATGCGTGAGCCCCTGCGATGGCAGGAGGGGGGCCACGAGGTCCACGTGAACGTGGTCGAACCTCTTAGCTGGGATATGGAACAGCTCCAAGGGGGCCTTTGTGTGCCTGTGCACTTTGACTCGTTGGCACGCTACACAGGCTGCAGCCCACTCTTTCACCTGTTTGTGCAGGCTCGGCCAGACGAACTTTGCTCCCACCATTTTGACTGACGTGCGCACTCCTGGGTGCGCCAGGGAGTGAACCGACTCAAAAACGCGGCAACGCCAAGCATGTGGGACCACCAAGCGCGGGCAGCCCGTGGAGACATCACACATTGGGGGGGTCCCACCGTCTTGCAGTACTCTGCTCTCCAGCCTTAGCCCTGTTGGTCCAGACTGGAGCGCGCAAACGTCCGCATCGCCAATCTGCTTAGCTGCCATGGCTGTGTAATCTATCCCCATGTAGACTGGGGCCACTAATGCATGCAAGAGGCAGTCCGCCACCACGTTGAGTTTACCAGCCATATGCTGAATGTCGGTCGTGAACTCCAAGATCGCGGCCAGCTGTCTCTGCTGCCGGCCCAACCATGGTTCCGAAACCTTGGCCATCGCGTATGTTAGCAGCTTGTGGTCCACAAATGCAGTGAAGGTGCGCCCTTCCAGCCAGAACTGGAAGTGATGTATGGCCAGGTGGAGAGCCAGTAACTCCCTGTCGAATGCGCTGTATTTACGCTCACTGTCGCGCAAAGACCTGCTAAAAAAAGCAAGTGACTGCCAGGAACCGGTGACGCACTGCTCCACGACGGCCCCTATGGCCACGTCCAGTGCGTCGGTAGTGAGTGCTATCCGAGCCGCCAGGTCCAGGTATGCCAGCAGTGCGGCGTTCGCCAGAGCTGTTTTAACCTCGGAAAAGGCCTTGCCTTGCTCAGGAGTCCAGTCGACTGTGTCCGCCGGTTTCCATTTCTTAAGCGAGGCATACAACGGCTGCATGAGCTGGGCTGCACGGGGTAGAAAACGGTTGTGAAAGTTAACCATCCCCAAAAACTCCTGCAGCGCCCTGACCGTCTGAGGCCGGGGAAAATCTGCCACTGCGCGCATTTTGTCCGGTAAGGGTATCACGCCCTCCGGTGGGATGCGGTGGCCCAAAAAATCAATTCCTGTCACCCTGAACTGGCACTTTGCCGGGTTGATTATTAATCCGTGCTCCTCCAACCTCTGGAAAACTGTCCTGAGGTGAGCTATGTGTTCGTCCTTAGAAGTGCTGGCCACCAGGATGTCATCCAGGTAGACGAACACAAACGGCAGATCGCGCAACACCGCATCCATCATGCATTGGAATGTCTGCACCTCGCCTTTTTACCCGAAAGGCATGCGTAAAAACTCAAAAAGACCAAACGTGGTTATTGCTCCCGTCTTAGCTATGTCCTCAACCCTCACCAGGACCTGGCAGTAACCGCGGACCAGGTCTATCTTGGAAAAAACGCATGCCCCGGTGAGGTGAATGGAAAAATCCTGAATATGGGGGATCGGGTAGCGGTCGTGCACTGTGGCGTTGTTTAATCTGCGGAAGTGTCCACACGGTCACGATCCCTCTGCTTTAGGGACCATATGTAGTGGGGATGCCCATGGGCTGTTTGAGCGTCTGTTGATGCCCAACTTTTCCAAGTTGTCAAACTCCTCGCGCGCTATGGCCAGTTTAGCTGCGTCCAGACGCCGAGGTCATGCGAAAACGGGCGGCCCCGTGGCAGTAATGAAGTGCTCCATCCCGAGTTTAGTGAAGGTCGCCGAAAACGTTGGGACCGTGAGTGCTGGGAACTGGGTGAGTAGTGTGTGGAACTTACCCCCTGGAGCTGTGACGTTGGCTAGCATTGTGGACCAGGCTCGTCTAGCTGTACAGGGGAGAGAATCAAAAGACACTGCGCTAATCAGGCGTCTGTTAGCCACATCAACTAGTAGACCGTGTGCACACACAAAATCAGCGCCCATTGGGGAAGCTGCATGCCGCTATAACGAATGTCCATTGGTATGTAGGGCCGTGTAAGGATACAGTCAGTGTCCTCTCACCAAAAGTCTTAATGTCTGAGCCGTTTGTGGCCGTCAGCTCGGGGCCACTAGTTCCAGCCAGCTGGTCTGCGTAGGACGGCAGGATGAGACTCTTTTGGGAGCCGGAGTCCACGAAGAACCATCTCCCCGAGCGTGAGTCTGTCACATAGAGCAGCTTGCTTGCTTCACTGGCGGTCGCAGCTGCTACCGACTGCCGGCCCTGGCATTTCCCGAGCGCTTGAATTGGCATGGTGGCATGCATCGGCGTGTGTCCTCTCCCAAACGGCAGTGGTAGAAGCAATGTGTCTCTTCGGTGCTTCTTGGCCTCCTCTGCAGCCACCGTCATTGGCTCCTCACCTCCGCTAGCCATCTCGCTGGGTTCCGACGCCGCTGCGTTCACTGCGAGGGCTCTGGTGGTGAGGACAATCAGATCTGCCTCTTGCGCTAGTGCCCGATAGTTGCACGCAGCCAGCAGCGGCAAATTGGCAAGGACCGCCCTGGCCGTCGTCAGGAGGTTCTGGAGGAAAAGGTGGGCAAAGAGGAAATGCCCGTCATCTGTGCCCATCAACGCCAACATCTTCTCCATTAACTCGACCGCCAACCCATCTCCCAACTCGGAGCGCGTCAGGAGCCTTTCCGCTCTCTCACAGTCTGAGAGCGTATAGCGTCAGGTCAGCGCGGTTTTGAGAGCCTCGTATTTGTCATGGGCTGGGGGCCATTGGAGCAAGCTCGCCACCTGCTGAGTTGTGAGTGCGACCAGCGCTGCAACCACGTAGTAGTATCTGGTGTCATCCGCCGTTATTCCCCGGAGCGCAAACTGGGCCTCGGTGTGGAGGAACCAAGACTTTGGATCATGTAGCCAAAAGTCTGCAAGTTTGATCGAAACGGCACACGCGTTGCTGGCACCTCCCATTCGGGTCGTCTCCGAGGTGTTCGCCTCGAGTTCCATTGTGCGTCAAGGGTCACCAGTGTGGAGAGAGGAATCATCAGGCAGAGCGGTTCAGAACAGAGCAGGCTTTATTAATCTCTCTCTCACACATTCACCAGAACCACAAGCATCAAAAGACTCACAGGTCACAGGCACCTCTCCCTTTATAGCATACAACTCGCCCTGTGACCTGTGGTGCTGCATTAACATAAAAGACTTTGCAATTCTCATTCTCTTTGTTACTGTTCGCATCAACACACCAACCCCTGCATCAACACACAAAGTCCCCATGACCATTCCCCTTGTCCTTCTGTCTGAGTGGAAACATATTGAGTGGATTCCCACAATACCAACTTTTAAAGGTACTGATAGGCCATATGGGAAACTCATCTGTCAGCCTGTCCATCAGCATGGCAAACAAGAAGGGACTCAGAGCTGATCTCTGATGTAACCCCACCCCCACCTTGAACCCATCTGTCACTCCTACACGACACCTCACCACCATCTCACTGTCCCCATACATGTCCTGCACCACCCTCACATACTTCTCTGCCACTCCTGACTTTTTCAAACAGTACCAAACTTCCTCTCTTGGCACTCTATCATATGCTTTCTCTAGATGCAACTCCTTCTAACTTTCTCTATACTTTTCCATCAGTACTCTTAGAGCAAACAATGCATCTGTAGTACTCTTTCTTGGCATGAAACTGTACTGCTGCTCACTGATTGTCACCTCTCCTCTTAACCTGGCTTCAGCAACTCTTTCCAATATCTTCATGGTGAGACTGATCACCTTTATGCCTTTGTAGTTATTACAGCTCTGAGCATCACCTTTGTTCTTGAAAATTGGTACCAAACACTTCTTCTCCAGTCCTCCGGCATCCTCTCACTCTCCAAGATTATGTTAAACAATCTGGTTAAAAAGTCCACTGCCATCTCTCCTAAACATCTCCATACCTCCACAGGTATGTCATCTGGACAAACCGCCTTTCCATTCTTCATCCTCTTCAAAGTTGCCCTCACTTCCTACTTGCTAATCCTCAAGACTTCCTTGTTCACCATCTTTCCTTCATCCATCCTCCTTTCTCTCTCATTTTCTTTATTCATCAACTCTTCAAAGTACTCCTTCCACCTTCTCAACACACTCGTCATTTGTTAGTACATTACCATTTCTGTCCTTAATCAGTCTAACCTGCTGCATATCTTTTCCAGCTCAAGCTCTCTGTCTAGCCAATCGATACAAGTCCGTTTCTCCTTCCTTAGTGTTTAGCCTCTTGTTACATATGGGAATTGTGCCTCGGGGCTGGTCGTAGCTCAGCCGGGGGTTGGGGTGAATGACGTCAAGTGGGCTAAGGCTGGGATATATATTGTGCTGTTTAGTGCAGTAAAGGGAGTCCAGTGTTCAACAGAGAGAGGTCTCCGTCTCTCAGTTTTCAGACATAACATTTGGCAACGAGGAAAAATGGGCACCTGCGTCAGGGAGCCACCTCCATTCCTACAGTCCCAGGGCATACCGGCTATACCATGGGCTAGCTGGAGAAACATGTTTGAGGTGTATGTGACAGCAGCCAGACTTGGTAGTGTCAGCGAGGAGAGACGGAGAAGCCTGTTAATTCACTACCTTGGCACCGAAGGGCAGCAAATTTTTTTTCGGGCTGTGTGGTGGCGGTTCGCTGGAAGACGGGCTGACATTAATGGACAGTACCTTTGGTGACCACTCCACCGTCACCGAAAGGAGATATGAATTTTTTACCATCAACAGCGAACGGGTGAGTCCACACAACCATTTATCATGGAGCTACGCAGCTTAGCGAGGGAGTGTGCCTTCGGGCCTATTGAGGAGGAGCTAGTGAGGGATAAGCTAGCCCACAGCACCAACAACGTGTGGCTGAGAAACAAGCTAAGGCTAACTCGGGAAACTCTCTCACTAGAAGGTGTGTTGGACTTGGTCAGGCAAAGGGAGTCCACGGCCCTACAGAGGCTGACCGCATCAGCTAGCAAGGGGCCGGCTGTTTGTGGTTTCCCACCAAGAGCGATGGTTAACATGCTAACTAGGCCTCGGGAGCGGGCTAAGAAAAAAAGGTGGATAAAGGTGGGGAACAGGGCCCACACCTTAACCTCTGGCTCAGTAATGGCGGAGCCCAGCGACACCGGACGGGTGTATGTAGCACGTATGGGGAAGGGGCCGTTAAAATGGTACATGCTTCAGCTCGACAGGGTCGACGTGCCCCTTATGGTGGATTCAGGGGCCGGTAGGTCTATTCTGTGCATGTCCACACTGAGGAGGCTGTTCTCCAAAAAGGTTATCAATGCGGGCGCAGTGAAGATGTTCGGGTATGGACATGTGGAAATCAAAATGGTGAGTACGGCACAGTTTTCGGTGATGTGTGGGTCGAAGACAGTGTTCAATTTCACCTTCCAGGTGGCGTGCCAGGGGGCGGACCTTTTGGGAATTGACCTACTAGGGGTGCTGGGATTTTCCATAAAGGACCAGGAGGGCTCAACTGTACTAACGGTGTATTCCAATTGGCACTTCCTTTGGCCAGCGTTGTTTAGGGGCTTGGGTTGTGTCGGAGCTTTCCACCATCGCCCTCTCATTGACAGGAGCGTGACACCGAGGATTCAGTTACTGCGGCGACTTCCCCTCATATTTCGGGATGATGTCATGGCGGAGCTATCCAAGCTACTGGAAGCCAGCATCATCGAAAAGATGGACGCCTCACCCTGGTTATCCAACCTGGTGGTGGCCAAGAAGAAAGGGGAGGCATCAGACCGTGCATAGACCTCCAGATGGTGAATAAAGCAGTCATCCCGGACAGATACCCTCTCCCAACCAAGGAGGAGCTCACGGCGACGTTCAGTGGGTCACAGATTTTCACGGAGTTAGACCTCAGTCAGGGTTACCTGCAGGTTCCCCTCCACCCAGCCAGCAGGAATCTGACGGCGTTCATGACCCACATGGGTGTTTTCAGATGTACACGAATGCCGTTCGGCCTGAGATCTGCACCCAGTTGTTTCCAGAAAGTCATGTTGATGATTCTGGCCAGCCTCAAGGGCATGGTGGAATATTTAGATGACATTGTGGTGCATGGTGCGTAATGGGAGGAGCATGATGAGAGGCTGAGAGGGTCCTGGCAACACTTCAAGAACACAGGGTCACCCTTAATGGTGAGAAGTGCATCTTCGTGGTGGACGCCATAGAGTTTGTGGGGTTTTGACTGGCTGGAAGAGGGCTCCAACTGCTACATTTCAACATGGAGGCAGTTCTGCGCATTCCGGACCCTTCCACAACCGCACAAATCTCGTCATTTCTGGGTATGGTCAACTTTTATGGACGGCTCGTTCCCCGCTACTCGGAGATGATTGAACCCCTCTGGACCTTGTTAAAGCAGGATGCACCATGGGAGTGGACCCCAGCCTGCTCGGTGGTGGTTGCCAGGTTGAAACAACAGCTTACCTCCCCACTGGTATTGGCTTATTTTGACCGCAACCAAGCAACCATTGTAACCTGTGACACGTCTGGTTCGGCACTGGGGGCAGTCATGTCTCAGGTGCAGGATGGCATGGAGCGCCTGGTGGCGTTCGCATCAAGGTCCCTCCTGGCAGCAGAACAAAAATATGCTGTGGGTGAGAGGGAAGCGCTTGCCTGCATCTGGGCATGTGAGAAGTGGCACATTTACCTCTACGGGTGCCATTTCACCCTACGGACAGACCACCGGGTGCTCACAACTTTGCTGGAGTCGTCGGGGTCGGGGCACAGGCCGCTGAGCATCCACAGGTGGTCCGAGAGACTGAGAGCCTATAATTTCACCACCCAGTTCACCCCAGGCAAGGATAACATTGTAGCGGACCTCTTGCACCACAGCCAATTCCGCCCTGGGTGTAGTCAAGGTGAAGCAACGCAGTAGGACTCCGTCTGGGGCCAATTCAATTCATTTCAATTCAACTTTACTTATATAGTGCCATTTCACAACAACAGTCATCTCATAGCATTTTTAACTGTAGGGGGAAACCCTCACAGTTGCAGAAAAACCCCAGCAATCAGGCAATCCCCTATGAGCAAGCACTTGGCGACGGTGGAGTGGAAAAACTCCCTTTTAACAGGAGGAAACCTCCAGCAGAACCAGGATCAGGGAGGGGCTGTCATCTGCTGCGACTGGCTGGGGGGTGAGGGGATACAGAAGATGAAAAGAACAGACATGTAGATTGCAAACAGCACGATGGGGACTCAATCTATGGGAGAGAACAAACAGATGTTAATGACCAGCAAAAAAAAATATTTCATTGAGAGTGAAGAAAGGAGTGAAGCCCAGTGCATTATTGGAGGTCTTCCGGCTGTCTAAACCTACTAGCAGCATAACTAAGGGAGGGTTCAGAGACACATGATCTCTCCCTAATTGTAGGCTATATCAAAAAGGAAGGTTTTAACCCTATTCTTAAAAACAGAGATTGAGTCAGAGTCCCGAATCCAGATTGGCAGCTGGTTCCACAGGAAAGGAGCTTGATACCTGAAGGTTCTGCCTCCCATTGTACTTTTGGAGATTCTAGGTATTACAAGTAATCCAGCATTTTGGGAGCGTAGTGCTCTGTTAGGATAATACGGTAGTATCAGATCTTTTAAATAAAAAGGGGCCTGATTGTTTAGAGCTTTGTAAGTAAGAAGAAGGATTTTAAACTTAAAACATACCTGTGGTGGTCGTGAAAAAAAAGATATTATATTGAGCCCCTGTCTCACGTTCTAGTTCAAGTTTAAGTTCAAGTTCAAGTTCAAAGCAATGTGATATAAATCCATTGCTGATGTGCTGGTTCAGCTATGTCAGCAAAACATGGGTGCAGCCATACTAGCGGCTACATGGCCTGCCAGGACGCTTCCTGTGACGTAATATCGTTGGCACCGTGATCTGGATCAATATTGGCTGAGCCTGGAGTGCCCGGATGAGCAGTGGCTTTCGGGATATTCAAATTCAAATTCAAACGTTTATTTCAAACTCAGGGTTCATATTAAATGCAGAACTAAAACGAGTAGAAAATAAATAAATAAATGCTTAAATTCAGCGGGTCGTCTTGTCTGATCTGAGGTCGTAATGGCCGCCAGACTGCCGATGATTCTACAGAGCAGCAGACACTCGGCACTCTTGTAACAACAAAAACATACAATGCGATATGGATATCGCAACATGGCAGAATGTAAAGCCTTTGGATGTCTCAATAATAAGCGAAAAACAAAGATAAACACTTCTTTTGTGTACCCAAACCCAGCTCATCTTGTCAGAAGATCGTAGCGGAAAAGTGATTGCGCAATCTCGGAACAGGGCACAGACGAATCCTTTCAGACGAAACTGCGTTGTGCGTGAGGACCACTTCGTCACTTTCACCCTCAGAAGACCTTTCTGGCTCAAACCTGTAGCCATGTTGAACGAATTCTTCCTCAGAGTCCGACAATTCAGCCATAATAGAATAAAAACACTCACAACAGCACCCTAGTCGCTCATACAGATGGAGTATTGACTTTTCAGTAGCAACGTAATGATGTCACATCCGCATGTGTCATGGCTGCGCGCAGAGTTTTCATTGGCTGGCCACGCCTGCGGTCGTATTTGCATATTTCTCTGGTGGTATATGGCTGGCAATAATTATTTAACCAAATAACGAATACTTTGCCTAATGTTTTCAAGTTGAATGCGTTTAGACGACCACCACAGGTACGCTTTAAATCTAAACTCTATGGGAAGCCAATGAAGGGAGGCCAGAACCAGAGAGATATGATCTCTCTTTCTAGTACCTGTTAAAACTCTTGCTGCAGCATTTTGGATCAACTGAAGACTTTTTAAAGATGTTTTGGGACAACCTGATAATAAAGAGTTACAATAATCTAATCTAGAGCTAACAAAAGCATGGATCAGTTTCTCAGCATCACTCTGAGACAAGCTGCTCCTAATCTTGGCAATATTACGCATATGATAGAAGGCAGTCTTAGAAACAAATTTAATATGTGAATTGAAAGACAGATCTTGATCAAAAATAACTCCAAGGTTCCTCACAGAGCTATTAAGAGAAAGAGTAACCGCATCCAAACTAAAAGTTTGATTTGGAAAGGTATTTCTAAGGTTTTTTGGACCAACAAGAATGACTTCAGTCTTATCTGAATTTAATAGCAGGAAATTGCAAGTCATCCAAGCTTTGATTTCCTTAAGACAGGCTTCTAACTTGGCTAATTGATTACTATCATCTGGCTTCATTGACAGGTATAATTGTGTGTCATCTGCATAACAATGAAAATGAATACAGTGCTTTCTAATAATGTTGCCTAAGGGAAGCATATATAAACTAAAAAGAGTAGGGCCTAGCACAGATCCATGTGGAACTCCATGACTGAGCTTTGAGTTGAAAGAAAACTCATTATTGACATGAACAAATTGGAACCTATTAGATAAATAAGATCTAAACCACTGCAATGAAGATAAGATAAGCCTTTATTAGTCCCACAATGGGGAAATTCCAGGATTGCAACAGCACAGGGATAGCAACACTCAGAGCAATAATTTAGAAGATAAGAAAATAAGAGCAGTGAATATACATACGTATATACACACACACACACACACACACACACACACACACACACATATATATATATATATATATATATATATATATATATATATATACTCACCGGCCACTTTATTAGGTACACCTGTCCAACTGCTCGTTAACACTTAATTTCTAATCAGCCAATCACATGGCGGCAACTCAGTGCATTTAGGCATGTAGACATGGTCAAGACAATCTCCTGCAGTTCAAACCGAGCATCAGTATGGGGAAGAAAGGTGATTTGAGTGACTTTGAACGTGGCATGGTTGTTGGTGCCAGAAGGGCTGGTCTGAGTATTTCAGAAACTGCTGATCTACTGGGATTTTCACGCACAGCCATCTCTAGGGTTTACAGAGAATGGTCCGAAAAAGAAAAAATATCCAGTGAGCGGCAGTTCTGTGGGCGGAAATGCCTTGTTGATGCCAGAGGTCAGAGGAGAATGGCCAGACTGGTTCGAGCTGATAGAAAGGCAACAGTGAGTCAAATAACCACCCGTTACAACCAAGGTAGGCAGAAGAGCATCTCTGAACGCACAGTACGTGGAACTTTGAGGCAGATGGGCTACAGCAGCAGAAGACCACGCCGGGTGCCACTCCTTTCAGCTAAGAACAGGAAACTGAGGCTACAATTTGCACAAGCTCATCGAAATTGGACAATAGAAGATTGGAAAAACGTTGCCTGGTCTGATGAGTCTCGATTTCTGCTGCGACATTCGGATGGTAGGGTCAGAATTTGGCGTCAACAACATGAAAGCATGGATCCACACACACACACACACAGCAGGTGTGGATCCACACACACACACACACATATATATATATATATATATACACCAAATGTACACCATATGTACACCAAAAGACCTGAGCCTCCTCAGTAGGAACAGCCTGCACTGTCCCTTTTTGTAGAGTGCATCGGTATTGTGTGACCAGTCTAGTTTATTGTTCAGATGAACACCCAGGTACTTGTAGGATGTCACCATCTCAATGTCTGTTCCCTGTATGTTTACTGGTGCTGTGAGGGGTTGTCCTTGCCTGCGGCAGTCCACCACCAGCTCCTTAGTTTTCCTCGCGTTGATCTGGAGGCAGTTCCGATGGCACCAGTCCACAAAGTCCTGGATAAGTCCTCTGTACTCAGCTTCATCTCTGTTGGAGATGAGGCTGACGATCGCAGAGTCGTCAGAGAACTTCTGTAGATGGCAGTGTGTTGTGTTGTGTGAGAAGTCCGCAGTATAAAGGGTGAACAGGAAGGGAGCCAAAACCGTTCCCTGGGGGGCCCCCGTGCTACCAATGATCGTGTCAGACACCCAATCTCGGGTTCTCACAAACTGTGGCCGGTTAGTGAGGTAGTCCAGGATCCAAGATGACAGGTGCTGGTCCACCCCTGCGCACAGCAGCTTGTCCTTCAGGATCATCGGTTGAATGGTGTTGAACGCACTGGAGAAGTCAAAGAACATGATCCTCACCGCATTCCTGGGCTTCTCCAGGTGGGACAGAGAACGGTGAAGGAGGAAGATCACTGCATCCTCCATCCCAATGTCATGCTGGTAGGCGAACTGGGGTGGATCCATCGCTGGTCCCACCAGGGGGCGGAGGTGAGCAAGGAGCAGTCTCTCCAGGGTCTTCATCATGTGAGACGTCAGAGCCACTGGTCTGTAGCTGTTCAGATCTTTGGGGTGGGAAGTCTTTGGTACAGGTACCACACAAGATGTTTTCCACAACTGTGGTACCCTCCCTAGCTTCAGGATCAGGTTGAAGATGTGCTCCATAATCCCACACAGCTGGTCTGCGCAGGACTTGAGAAGCTTTGCGCTGATGCCGTCCGGTCCCGAGGCCTTCCTCGCCTTGATCTTCCTCAGCTCCGTCCTCACCTGGTTCTTAGTGAGGGTCAGGTTGGGGGGCTGTGTGCTGGGAGTGGGGGGGTGTTGGTGGAGTGGGGTGTGGACAGCAGGTCTCGATGACTGTAGAGGCAGCAGTGGTTCGTGTGCAGTCGGGGGGGGGGGGAGGGCGGTTAGTCAAACCTATTAAAAAACGGGTTCAGATTGTTCGCCCACTCCCTGCCCCCCGTGGTCTGGGACGAGGTATTCTGGAGCCCAGAGATGGTTTTAAGGTTTCTCCAGACCCCACTCATGTCGCCCTGTTGCAGCTTGTCCTCCATCTTCTTCCTGAAGCTGTCCTTGCCTTCTCTGATCTTCCTCCTCAGCTCCCTCTGTACGGACTTCAGCATCTCCCTGTTCCCCAACCTGAAGATCCTCTTCTTCTCTCTCAGAACTGTTTTTATCTCAGGGTTGATCCAGGGTTTGTTGTTCGAGCAACACCGTATGGACTTGGTGGGTATGGTGTTGTCCACACAGAAGTTGATCTAGTCCGTGATGCTGTGAGTGAGGCCATCGATGTCCTCACCATGTGGATCGCAGAGCTGCTCCCAGGCAGTGGTTTCAAGACAGTCCTTTAAAGTGTCCATTGCCTCCTCCGACCATATCTTCACCGTGCGCATAACCGGAGGCTGTCTGTGTACTAGAGGTTTGTACACCGGCAGGAGATGAACCAAGTTGTGATCCGATCTCCCGAGTGGGGGGAGTGGTGATGAGGTGTACGCCTCCTTAGTGTTAGCATAGAATAAGTCCAGTGTTTTATTGTCTCTAGTATGGCATGTGACATACTGGGTGAACATGGGCAGAATGGGGGACAGTGAAATATGGTTGAAATCACCTGAGATGAGGAAAAGAGCATCTGGGTGTTCTGTCAGCAGCCTTCCAGTTACTGAGTGGATGGCGTCACGCGCTGTCCCAGCGTTCGCCGTCGGATTTGTATGAATAACAATGCAGATCATGTGTGAGTATTCCCTCGGGAGATAGGTAGGCTGCATGCTAACAGCTAGCAACTCAGTGTCTTTGTTGCAGTGTTGTTGTTTAACCATGATATGTCCCGGTCTGCACCAGTTGTTATTGACATACATTATCACTCCTCCGCCCCTTGCCTTCCCACTGTCTGGTGTCTGGTCTGCCCGTATTGCGTGGAAACCCTCCAGTTCGATGTTAGCATCTGTTGCTAGTTCTGTTAGCCACGTCTCAGTAAACAACATCAATCTAATCTCTCTGCAGACGCTCTCGTAGCGGGAGATAGCCGCTAGCTCATCAGTCTTATTGAGTAATATAATAACGGATGGAAGGACGGGTCTGTACCTTATATTTCTCGCCCGCCGTCTTGCTCCAGCACGGCATCCACATCGTTTCTGTCTTATTTCACCCGGTATGTCGAGGTCTTGCGCTAGCATCTTGGTCCGGTTAAGTGCTAACAGCTGGTCTCTGCTGTAACGTATCCTGCTAAAAACAGTGGCTCCGTCTGCCGGCTCAGCAGACATTTGGGCGATCCGTGTGTCCATCCGATGTATAAGGTATCACCGGATCAGAAAGATTAGCAAGAGAAGCCAGATAGTAAATAGAAATAGGAAGAAATTGATCCGCTGTTGCAAAAACGCAGCCTACTCGTGTGGCGCCGGAAGTGATTTTATGGTCTAAAAGGACAAGAACAGAAACAAGTCCATTACCAGATGTGATAAAGAGGTCATTAGTGATCTTCACTAAGGCTGTTTCAGTACTATGATGGATTCTAAACCCAGATTGAAACTCTTCAAGTAAACCATTTCCCTGTAGGTGGTCAAATAATTGCGTAGCAACAACTCTTTCTAAGATTTTTGAAATGAAAGGGAGATTAGAGATTGGTCTATAGTTAGCTAAAACTCCTGGATCCAGCGTTGGCTTTTTGAGTAAGGGTTTAATTACAGCCATTTTAAAAGCCTGCGGTACATGGCCTAAAGTTAATGAAGAATTGATTATTTGAAGAATAAAGCTACCAATAAGTGGGAAGACTTCTTTAAATAACCTGGTAGGAATAGGGTCTAAAAGACAAGCTGAAGGCTTGGATGAGGAAATTATTTTGTCTAACTCTAAAAGGTCAATTGGAGTAAACTCATCCAAATAGATATCAGTTGAAGGAGTTGTAGTAGTTACTGTATTTAAGTTAACGGTGGGAAGAATCTGACTGATTTTATCTCTAATAGATAAAATTTTATTATTGAAAAAGTTCATAAAGTCCTGACTACTAAGCTCTAAAGGGCCATTTCCATTAGTATCGCCTTGGCCTTACTTAGTTCTACTCGTTTCACTTTCTCGCTATTTCCACTATACCCAGCACGCTTTAACCAACACTATTTTTGTGCCGGTTAAGAGGCAGGGTATAACCGTGCGAAAGCGAGGTGTGATGTGACGTCAATCGACTGCTAGCCACTGATTGGTCAGGGCATAACGTCACGAAAGCGCCCGTCTTCATTGAAATCTTTACGACCGCCATTTGCAATCACGGACTAACTCGGTCACGGAGTAAATACGATATTAATACAGACAGCGTTGTAGGTTTTCCGGAACTCTACACCGTGGTCCAACGAAGAGGTGCGGAGTTTCCTCTGCTTTGTGCCAGATACAGTGAGGAGTGACCTGGACCCGATGGCTGGCCAGCATACAACCGGACTATAGACGAGCTGAAGACGAACGTGAGAGAACCATCGATGGTGAGTGATTTGTAATAATGTGCATTTGTTTGCTTATTTATCCTGTTGGTGGTAAGCTCACTTTTTTTGAGCCGTACAGTGCTGTTCTGTGCTGGCTAACGTTTTTTAGCTAACGTTTTTTTTTTTGCTAGTAGCTAGCGCTAGCTAGTACCAACTGCTGAATCACGCTTGTTTTCTCCTAAATATTCGCTTGTGAGAGCAAAACGATGAAATATGTTAATCCTGGTTAAAGTCCTGGTTTGTGTTTTGTATTGCACTTTGGTTCTGCACATTAAATTGTGTGCAATTTAATGCTAGAATATGTTTCCACATGCCAGGGGTTATAACCTCCCTGTTTATATTGTGATACTGGTGAAATGGACCACAGGAGCCGAAATCTCGTCATATTAAAATTGCTTTTTCAAACCAGTGATTTATAAAGTCATTCATATAATTTTCTAAAGCGTCAGAATAGACCCACACACCTATTCTGTGGATCCTGCAGTGCTTGTCAGGGAAACGAAGCATTTTTGTCACATCCCACCACTGACTCATTTCAGAAAGAGAAATCCGTATATTATATAGATTCATTACACAGCCAGTGATATATTTGAAGCGTTTATTTATTTTAATTTTGCTGATTACGGCTTACAGCCCCTGAAAACCCCAAATTCTATTTTGCAAAAAATTGGAATATTACATAAAATTAACTTTAAAAAATAGTTTTTAAATATAAATGTTGGCCGTTGAGGTGTTGGTTAATATGGGCTGTAGCCGTAATCATCAATAAACACTTTCAATATATCACTGTTCCTGTAATGAATCTATATATGGGTTTCACTTTCTGAAATGAGTGACAAAAATATTGAATTTTTTCATGGTATTCTAATTTTTGAGATGTGCCTGTATATGTATTGAACTTGCTTGAAACTAACCAACATCCATTTCTGTCGTTTGTCTAGGCAAGACGAAATCAGCCTCCCCACAACCTACCTCGCCACTGTGGAAAGTACTGAAATCCTTTGCTTTTATAGGTAAAGTGTCAAAAGCACAATTTCCACTTAATATAAAAGGGACTGAACTGAGATTTATTTGATTGTGTGAATATGGCACATCAACTGTAAAATAAACCGCTTGTTAATGTATTTATTTTTTTGTCAGATCACTTGTGTGATCCTTTGTGAGTTATGTTCATAACTGTATGTTTTGGCGAATGTGAGATGTTCAGTCGTCAATATAATTTACTTTATATGTGTAGTTTATAGTCTAGCATCAATAAACTCATGCAGTAACAGGACACATTACAAATATTTGAGACCCATTGTAGTGCTTCCTTTTATATTTTAGCAATGCAAGTACAAAACACCGCCCACACATGAAGCCAGGGCAAGAAGAGACACTTTTACAGACAAGACAAACTTTTATTGATAAAAACTTCATATTTTGACTGAGTTACTCCATACTCGGTGATGCACACCATCAGTTAAAGTACTAGATTCCATTCAAGTGAATGTATTAATTCATTCTGATTGCTGAGGCCACAGTAAAAGCAGATGATTTTAAATGTAACCCAGCCCTTGTAAAATCTAGTGAAGCGCAGCTACATGAAAATTGTGGTTAAATACAACAACGAAGTACTTTATTGTCACATTCAAATTGTAATCCCTCCTGTTTTGTTTTTCTTTTGAATTCTTGGATGGAATATGGTGGGCAATATAAGCTGCAGCTTCAGCCATCACCCATTTCAGATAACCTATGTTGAACTGTATAATCAGAGGAGTTATTGTTTAAT
The DNA here is from genome assembly GCA_020510985.1 of Pholidichthys leucotaenia. Taxonomy (NCBI): domain Eukaryota; kingdom Metazoa; phylum Chordata; class Actinopteri; order Cichliformes; family Pholidichthyidae; genus Pholidichthys; species Pholidichthys leucotaenia. The sequence continues at coordinate 137,256,480 of CM035840.1, read as the reverse complement.
TTGACCTTGTTAGATTTTTTCCCCTTTGTTATATTATTCTATTTTCTTATAATCTTTACCTTTAATCAATCCAAAATAAAGATTCATTCATTAATTCACATTCCAGCCCCTGAAAACCCCAAATTCAATTTGGCAAAAAATTAGAATATTACATAAACTTCAAAAAATATTTTTTAAATAGAAATGTTGGCCGCTAAGATGTTGGTTAATATGGGCTGTAGCCATAATCATCAATATTAAAATAAACACTTTCAATATATCACTGTCCCTGTAATGAATCTATATATGGGTTTCACTTTCTGAAATGAGTGACAAAAATATTGAACTTTTTCATGATATTCTAATTTTTGAGATGTGCCTGTATAAGTGTTGAACTTGCTTGAAACTAACTACCATCCATTTCTGTCGTTCGTCTAGGGAGGAGGGAATCAGCCGCTCAACAACGGACCTCGCCACTGTGGAAAGTACTGAAATCCTTTGCTTTTATAGGTAAAAGTTTCAGAACCAAAGTAGCACAATTTCCACTTAATATAAAAGGGACTGAACTGAGATTTATTTGATTGTGTGAATATGGCGCATCAACTGTAAAATAAACCACTTGTTAATGTATTTATTTTTTTTGTCAGATCACTTGTGTGATCCTTTGTGAGTTATGTTCATAACTGTATCTTTTGGGGAATGGCAGTTGTTCAGTCATCAATATAATTTAGTTTATATGTGTAGTTTATACTCTATCATCAATAAACTCATGCAGTAACAGGACACATTACAAATATTTGAGACCCATTGTAGTGCATCCTTTTATATTTTAGCAATAAAAGTACAAAACACCGCCCACACTTGAAGCCAGGGCAAGAAGAGACACTTTTACATTACAGACAAACTTTAATTGATAAAAACTCCATATTTTGACTGAGCGACTCCATACTCTGTGATGCACACCTTCAGTTAAAGTACTATATTCCATTCAAGTGAATGTATTAATTCATTCTGATTGCTGAGGCCACAGTAAAAGCAGATGATTTTAAATGTAACCCAGCCCTTGTAAAATCGACTTTACATCAGTGCAGCTACATGAAAATTGTGGTTAAATACAACAACGAAGTACTTTATTGTCACATTGGAATTGGAATCGCTGCTGTTTTGTTTTTCTTTTGAATTCTTGGATGGAATATGGGCGGGCAATATAAGCTGCAGCTTCAGCCATCACCCATTTCAGATAACCTATGTTGAACTGTGTAATCAGAGGAGTTCTTGTTTAATTCGACCTTATTAGATTTTTTTTCCCCTTTGTTATATTATTCTATTTTCTTTTAATCTATCCGAAATAAAGATTCATTCACTCACATTCCACCACTGGCTTTTAGCAACAAGTGTATTTCCCAAATATGTTTTAAACTTCCTTTATTTAACCACCACCCATTTCTGTCTTTTGTCTAGGCAAGAGGTAAACGATCGATCCACCCCAAACTGGACCTTGCGTCACTATTTACAGAGATGCAGGCCTAAGATCTGCTGATCTGAGACCAGTGTGAGCTGCACATTCCAGCTGCTGAGTGACCCAGTCTTACAGTTTGAGTTTTGCACATTCTGAATAATCTGGAATTTGCTGCTGATTGTAATAAACAATTTAGTGACTTATGTGTTTGCATCATGATTTCTATTTTTGTCTGTTAATACACTGGTTGGAAAAGAGTCAATAGTACAAACCATTAATGGGTGACCTTGAAAATAATGGCTCATTTTTAAGAAATTTATGTCACATGGTGGTAACCTTCACATATAAAAAAGAGACATCTGCAAAAACTTCAGAGGTTTGTCAGTGCAATACTACATGAATGCATGTATAGTACATTGTTGATGCAGAGAATATATATTTCTACAGTATATGTATCTAGTAAATCAAGCATTTTCCATGTAACCTTGTGACTGTATTATTTTAATTGCTTTTAATCATAGATCAAGTTTGTTTTGGCCTAAAATGCATCATAACTGTCAAATACATCTTATTATACCGAACTCAGTATTGTTTACTTTTGAATATACATTTTGTGGCTAATATAGTTATTAACCTGGCGATCAAGTTGGGTCAGCTGATCATTTTTTGCTATGACAACATCTCAGACTCAGTGCAGCTGAAGCAGGTATGTCCATGATGTCTCAACAGTCCATGATTTTCACGCAGATCAGAGCAATTTTTTTTCCCACAATATTTTTATTGAACCTTTTTTTTTTTTACAAACAGCACACACAGTCAGACACTAACACAAAAATAATTTAAAAACTAAAAAGAACAATAATAACAAAAAAAGGGTAATAAAAACAACAACCATTAACAAAAACAAGTCAACAACAATGTTCCTCTGTTTAGTCTAGGTAAGCTATTACATAAGAATACATAATATACATTCACCAGCTTGGAATTTGTAAGGTCCACACATATCATTCACCTTCTTCTTCAGAAGTTATGTTTACTTTCTTTACATAGTCAATGAAAGGTCTCCATATATTCTCAAACACATTTTCCTTTGATTTCAGTATGTATGTTATTCTTTCTAGTGGAAGGTTGGTAACATCTGTCTTAACCACTGAGTTACATCTGGTCTATGAGTTTTTCCACAGTAATGCAATACATTTTTTGGCATTAAGCAAACTGAGGTCTATGAATGTGCTTTCACTCTTATTAAAGTTATGTTTTTCTGGATACAGACCCAATAAAAACAGTTTAGGGTTCAATGTGAATTGTTTTGAAATTATTTTTTCAATTGTTACCCTCACCTCTTCCCAAAACATTCTGATTTTCTACATTCCCATAAACAGTGAAATAGGGTTACTTTACTTAGATCAGAGCAATTTTTTGCACAGGAAATAAACCAGACATTCTTAAGCTCTACAACCACTGATCGTTTGTGAAGCTGTGCTGACAGTTGACAGGCTCACTCAGCCTGTCACTCAGTTGACAGGCTATACATGAACGCCAGACTGACCGTTTGAAGTGGTAATTTTCCCACAACAGAGCCATCTGAAACACACACAGCATAGATATTTTAGTACCTAACAGTGATAACTTGCAGAGATTACAGTGTAGTACGACGTATTTATAGCATTAGCAACATTAGCTTACCGTCACATATGACCTAGTTTGTATCCTCACGTCTTCGGCTCTCTCCAGAAGCTGCAGAACTATTCCAGAGTGTTTCGTTTCACTGCCTGTACCCTTGTCTGACGGTCCTTTTTGGCATTTACGGTGAAAAAAGCCACAGACCGAGGAGTCGCCTTGTAAAGCCGCCATGTTGTGTTTGGCTTGGGTTGCGTATTTTATGTCACGGGAGTGTGGCGCCGCCTTGCTGTAAAAAAAATCCCGCCCACCCCAGCTATACACGGCTTTACACGGTTGTAATGGAGGCACAACTGCGGCAGAACCGAGTAGTAACGAAACGAAACGAGGGGAGTCGAACGGGGCTAGTGGAAATGAGGCATAAGGGAATACTAGGATTGACAGAGTCCTGACTCTTTGTCAGCCTGGCTACAGTGCTGAAAAGAAACTTAGGATTATTCTTGTCTTCTATTAATGCAGAATAATAACTCGTTCTAGCTTTTCTAAGAGATTTTTTATAAATTAAACGATGATTTCTCCAAGCTAAAAAGATTTCATCTAAATTAGTGGAGCGCCATTTTCTTACTAATTGACAAGTCTTCTGTTTTAAGCTACAAGGCCAGGCATCGATAAAGACATTGAGGCCATGCTGAAACACTGCGTGCCATGTCTGGAGAGTGGCAAGACTGGCAGACCACCCCACCCCCACGCCTGTGGCCGGTGCCATATCCAGAAGGACCCTGGAAACATGTTAGCTGGATATCTGTGGCGAACTGCATGCAGCATCCTCGAATAGCCGGTTCCTGCTCGTGACATATGATGTGTTCTCGAAGTGACTGGAGGTGCTACCAACAAACTCAGTCATGACTGATGTGGTCACGGGGTTCCTGATGTCCCTGTTTGCTAGGTGGGGGACCCCGAGCGTAGTTACGATGGACAACGGCCTGCAGTTTGCCTCCGAAGCATTTGAGGAGTTCTTGGGTAGCAGGGGTGTGGAACATGTTAAGACGGCGTTCTATCACCCTCAAGCCAACGGAGGTGTTGAGCAGTTCAACAAGACATTGAAGACTGGACTGAGAGTGCATTTGGCGGATGCCTTTACATTCCCGGATGCCCTACAAAACACGCTGCTGCACTACAGGGAGTCTGTCCACACCACGACAGGCTGTTCCCCGGCAGCTCTCATGTTGGGGTGTGAGTTACCCTTGCCGGTGGATCGTTTGAGGCCGCCAATGACGCATTTCCTGGAAGGTACGGAAGCAGTTTGGTGCTGGGCCACCAAGCAGCAACGTAAAATGAAACGGATGTTAGACAAAAAGCACAGAGTGAGGGGCCATGGACTGGAAGTGGCGGACCAGGTGTGGATCAAACACCCTGTCCGTACCCATAAACTGCAACCGCTGTGGACAGGGCCACAGCGGATCATGAGGCAGCAGAGTCCGGACACGTTTGAGCTTGAGGACGGGTCACGGTAGCACGCCAGTAGACTTAGAAGGTCGCCACCGGAGCAGGGGACTGAAGCTGCAGCAGGACGTTTCAATGCGAGCTGGGACTGGGGGTGTGACTGATGAGGGCCCTCAAGTGAGGCCAACGGTGCCAGGTGCAGGGTCCCCTCCTAGGGGACGGCCAGCTAGAATTTGTTGGAAGCCCAGGTACCTGGAGGAGTATGTGGTGAGGACTGCTGTATTTGACGTCTGTTGGGACTAGTGGCAGAATAATCCACTCCAGCAAGGCGGGGCGTTCTGGCAGTCTACCCAGACGCCCGTGTAGTTAACCTGTTTATAGTTATGCATATACAGTATATATATATATATATATATATATATATATATATATATATATGTGTGTGTGTGTGTGTGTGTGTGTTTTATTTTTTAATGTTGGATGGTGATGTCTATATGATGAGTTTTATGTTCATTGGTTCGTTGAAATGGGGGGGGGGGGTCTGGAACTTTGTCAGGGGGGAATGTTACATATGGGAATTGTGCCTCAGGGCTTGCCGTAGCTCAGCCGGGGGTTGGGGGTGAATGGCGTCAGGCGAGCTACGGCAGGGATATATATTGTGCTGTTTAGGTTCAATAAAGGAAGTTCAGTGTTCAACAGAGAGAGGTTTCCGTCTCCCATTATTCAGATGTAACACCTCTCATACAACTCACTGTATGCCTTTTCCTTTGCCTTTGCCACCTCTCTCTTTGCCATGCGCCTAGATTCAAAATACTCCTGTCTACTTTTTTCATCTCCCTGACTATCCCACTTTTTCTTTGCTAACCTCTTCCTTTGGATACTTTCCTGTACCTCTTCGTTCCATCACCAAGTCTCCTTGTCTTCCTTCCTCTGACCACTGGATACACTACATACCTTTCTACCCGTTGCCCTCAATACTTTTGCTGTACTTTCCCAGTCATCTGGTAATTCTTCCCTACCACCCAGAGCCTGTATCAACTCCTTCCTGAACTCTGTATGACATTCTTCCTTCTGTAACTTCCCCCACTTAATCGTTGGCTCTGCCTTCACTCTCTTCCTCTTCTTGCTTTCCAAAGTCATCCTATAGACTACCATCCAATGCTGTTTAACTACATTTTCCCCTGCCACCACCTTGTGGTCTCCTATCTCTTTCAGATTTCTCCTTCTGCATAGGATGTAGTCCACCTGTGTGTGCCTTCCTCCACTCTTGTAAGTCACCCTGTGTTCCTCTCTTAAAGTATGTGTTAACCACAGCTATTTCCATCCTTTTAGCAAAATCTACAACCATCTGTCCTTCCACATTTCTCTTCTTAAGACCATACCTACCCAGAACCTCCTCATCACCTCTGTTCCTTTCACCTACATGCCCATTAAAGTCTGCTCCAATCACCACTCTCTCTCCCCGGGAAGACTCTCTACCACTTCATCCAACTTACTCCAGAATTCCTCTTTCTCTTGTACCTGACATCCCACTTGTGGGGCATACACATTGACAACATTCAACATCACACCTTTGACTTCTAGCGTCAAACTTGTGATTCTGTCTGACTCCCTCTTTACCTCCTGCACACTCTTCACATATTCTTCCTTCAAGATTACTCCTACTCCATTTATCTTCCTATCTACACCATGGTAGAACAGTTTAGATCTACCTCTAATGCTCCTAGCCTTGCTTCCCTTCCATCTGGTTTCTTGAACACACAGTATATCTACCTTTCTTTTTTCCATCATATCAGCCAACTCTCTGCCTTTACCAGTCATAATCCCTACATTTAATGTCCCTACACTCACCTCCACACTTCTACCTTTCCTTTTCTCTCTCTCCCTTCTAACACACCTTCCCCATCTCCTACTCCTTGATCTTCGATCAACAGTAGCCCAATTTCCACCTGCACCTTGTCATTTAACAGCACCAGTGACAGTCGTTGTTAACGCGGGCCTCGACCGATCTGGTATGAAAGTCTCATTCGTCATGATCCGCATGTTTGATTTGGCAAAGGATTTACGTCGGATGCCCTTCCTGGCACAACCCTCCCCATTTACCTGGGCTTGGGACCAGCACAAGGAATACACTGGCTTGTGCACCCCCTGTGGCTGGGTTGGTCACATTACCTCCTTGGTGGAGGTAATATATTTATCTTTTGTTCTTATTAAAGACATGTCACCTGGTAGCAATCAGCTGACTCTTCTGACGAAAGCTGCAGTGTACAGTCGAAACATGTTAAGAAGGTAAAGACATCTCCTTTCTATTTAATAAGAACAAAAGATAAATAATTAAAAGAAGACAAAATGAACCTACTTGAGTTATTACGTGGAGGTAATATAGTTTAGATACAATTGAAAAATGACGCAAGTCTTTTTGGCACTATAGGCAAGCCCTGGATCATTTTCTAATGCCTTCACAACAAGCTTGCTTCACATCATCTTATCAAATCACCAGAGGGGCTCTTTAGGAAAGAAGAAATGTCAGCTGCTTTTTTAAGCTCTCCATGTGAGTTTCCTTACAGTTATGTACTGACCTAAACTCCCTATCTTTCCTTATTCTGGTATATGACGTAGGACCTGGCCATGTCATAATCAATAAGACAAACTGCTGTGATAAACCAAGATAGAAAGATGAGATCATTTTCTGAATAGGCTGTGAGAAGGGTGTACTCTTTGTTGGAAGCAGACTATCAAGACAGGAAACTCCTGCTCCTAAAACTCCCCTTGTTCACACCTCAGTCCCAGCATGGAGCCATTTAGTTCTGTTCAAAGGATTTCCCTCATGTAACTCAAACCAGACAACATTGTGCATATACTGAACCATCACTGCATGTACTGTACAGAACAAGCTGTTTTTGTTTAAAACACTGTTGGCGTCTGACCTATACAAGGTCCCATAATGGGCTATTATACCTGATATGAAGAATCAACCATTTAATCCACTGGTCTTAAAAGCATACCTAAGCAGTGAAACCAAATGGCAATGTTGTTTTCAAGTGTGCAGCTCTGCAGTCATCACCTGCAGTGAATTTAATAGACCCTTGCATGGATGAGGTCAGCGTGTTTAAGGCAAGGGATATTAATGGGTATTTTAGACACACACACACGTTCTCTATATTTTTTGTTCTTTTTTAAGATTTATGTTTACAGATTTTGCCTTTATTCAGGTAGAAGCAGGAGAGACAGGATATAGGGTGAAGAGCAGGAGGGGAGACATGCACAAAAGATCGGTCCAGCCAGGACTTGAACCAGGATCTCTGCAGACGAGCACTGTGCTCTTTATGGTTATGCATCCAAAAGATTGAGGCCACCAGGCACCCAATGAATCTAATTTTAACCTTAACCCTAAAAAAGCCCTGGGTCCCCACTTTCCACAAATGTCTCAAACTCATATTGGGCCTCACAAAGATAGATATCCAAGTGGCACACACATAAAACAAACAGTATGACTAAGGCCAGCCAAATGTGTTTGCTGCCTGCTCAGCTCTCATCCAGAAACTCCAGACATGAGATAAAGTGGATCCAATGCTGACTCTCTGTCTGACCAAAGGAAAATGACCCCCTGGGCTGAGCTGTGTTTCCTTCTCCGCTGTGCACACGTGCACATACAACTGACACAAAAACAGATGCACACAAACAGCCCCCAGCAATTCCATGGCATAGTCCATCTAATCCCAAACAATTACAGGAGGCAAAGTGCGGGTGATCCATTGCACATGGTAGACAGGAAAACACAAACGATCCATCCATTTACTTAGCTGTTTACTCATGATTAATCAGGGAACTACTTCCTGTCACACACCTACAAAACAAGTCATATATCTGCAGGCTATAGTCCAATGCAGTTTTTTGAAATGGTTGAAAATAATAAAAAGGAAAAAGATTAAGGCTAAGGGTTATTGGAGGGTGAGGGGCTAAATCGTACACACATTAAACCTATCTCCCTCTGCTATCTCATGTCATGCAGCTATTTTCACAACATCCAGAGCCTGCTTTTACAAAAACATAACAGTGAGACATATTTCCTGCTGGAAAAAGCACTTTAGATGGTCATTGCTTGTTAGAAAATAGTCTCCTTGTATATGGTTTGAAAACTAGTGTATCATAGGTTTTGATAACCCAGGGGGAACAAACCAGTGCACTCCTAGTGCTGATCCTAAGCCCGGATAAATGAGGAGAGTTGTGTCAGGAAAGACATTCAGCATAAAACCTTTATCATGACGAATGAGACTTCCATACCAGATCATTGAGGCCCATGTTAACAATGACCGCCACCAGTGCTATTAATTGACAGGATGCCAGTGGAAATTTGGTTATTGTTGGTCAAAGATCGAAGAGGAAGAGAGGGGGAAGGTGTGTTTGGAGGCAGAGAGAGAAAAGGAAAGGTAGAAGTGTGAAGGTGAGAGTAGGGACTTTAAATGTAGGGACTATGACTGGTAAAGGGAGAGAGTTGGCTGATATGATGGAGAGAAGAAAGGTAGATATACTGTGTGTATGAAAAACCAGATGGAAGGGAAGCAAGGCCTTGGAGGTGGATTCAAACTGTCTCCCCATGCTGTAGATAGAAAGAGGAATGGAGTAGAGGTAATCTTGAAGGAAGAATATGTGAAGAGCGTTGAGGGGGTAAACAACGAGTCAGACAGGATCATGAGTTTAAAGTTAGAAATCGAAGGTGTCATGTTGAATGTTGTTTGCGAGCACGGCCAACAAGTTGAATGAAGTGGTAGAGGGTGTTATCAGAGAAGGGAGTCTTGATTGGAGCAGACTTTAATGGGCATGTTGGTGAAAGGAACAGAGGTGAGGAGGAGGTTTTGGGTAGGTATGGTGTTAAGCTGGATTCATGGTGCACCTCTGCTGTTCACGTACGTGTAACCGGAAACCTTGTGTGATGAAATTTACGTCATCATCTCCACTCCGCTAGTGTCCGCAGTGCTCAACCGCGGACGACCGCGTGCAGCCCAAATTTTGTGACCGCGCCACCTGCCCACGACCTGAACGCATTGAAAAGCGCATACGCAAGACTGAACGTCCCATTCACAAGGTGGTGATATCGGCACAGCATACCAAGACAAAGTAGACGAAGAAGACAATGAGGAAGCGGAATAAACATACATGAATCATACATAAATACTTCAGCAGCAGCAGCATCTTCGTGGAAAAGGGGTGAAAACCGGGAAGTCAAGCAGCAGAAAGCAAGCATTGTTTCTTCGTTGGTGAAAATCCTGGCACGTCAGCACATTGGCGCTACCATATCGGGCGAGAGTGAAACTACAAATGATGGTTGTGCGCATGCGTCAACCACTTGGCCTGGGTAGATGAAAAAAGTGAGCATGAACAGTACCGCGTGCGTGCTGGGCTTGTCCAAAGCGCACGTGGACCAAAACGGACTAGAGGGGAATTGCAGCATGAATAAGGCCTTAAGGAGGGAAATGTGGAAGGACCAGTGGTTGGGGACTTTGCTAAAAGGATGGAAATGGCTGTGGTGAACACATACTTCAAGAAGAGAGAGGAACATATAGTGACTTACAAGAGTGGAGGAAGGTGCACACAAGTGGACTATATCTTATACAGAAGGAGAAATCTGAAAGAAATAGGAGACTGCAAGGTGGTGACAGGGGAGAATGTAGCTAGGCACAGTTAGGCAGCATTGGATGGCAGTCTGTAGGATAACTTTTGAAACCAAGAAGAGGAAGCAAATGAAGGCAAAGCCAAGTATTAAATGGTGGAAGTTAGAGAAGGAAGAACATTCCTTCCTGAACATTGCACAGAGTTCAGGAAGGAGTTGGGATAGAATGGGTGGAAGGAAAGAATTTACAGAGGACTGGGACAATACAGCTAAAATAGTGAGGAAAGCTGCTAGAAAGGTATTTGGTGTGTCTTCTGAACAGAGGAAATAAGACAAGGAGACTTGTTGTGGAATGAAGAAGTACAGGAAAATATTTAAAGGAAGATCTTAGCAAAAAAGTGTGATAAAGAGCTGAAGAAAATAGACAGGAGTACATGGAATCTAGGCATATATAGCCAAGAGAGGTAGCAAAGGAAAAGTCATATCTGTGGTCAACCATCCAAAGCAATGGAAAATGCTAGCCCAGTCTCACCCAAAAAAATGTCAAATTGGACATTTTGTCACGCAGAGAAATCATACGCAGACACGTAAAAAAGATTTTTCACGTGCAGTGGATATGTGGCGTTTACAGTTTTAAGAAAGGTGTCTAACGGCAGCTTAATGTTTGCCAGTTTGTGTTCCTGTCACTTTTATTGTCTTTCACCGTCTAGCAACTTATCCACACCTTAATCCCTAGCCCTAACCTCACAGGAACCTTTCATTAGTGGAGTGAAAAACAAACTAAGGACAAAAAAAAACAAACAAAAAAGTCACTCACAGATGAGAGTGGGACTCAAACTCATGTGTTTCTATGTCGTTGCTTGAGTGTCCGTGTAATTAACTGTTCACCATCTCTCTTCCACCAGCTGAATGAGCGTTGGGAAACTAAAGTAAATGAGGCGTTGTTCTGCACATGCGCAAAACACTCAAACAGTCCTCACCGCGCATGTGCAGTGAGTGAAGGCACGGACTCTGGATTCGGCTTGTAAATACTTGCCAAGACACGTTATTTTTTGATTTAGCATGCAAATGTGCGATTTTAGAGGCGCGGAAAATGTTTATAAGACACTTTTTTTTTTTTTACTGAGACCCGGTTGAAAATACACGAGAGGTGAAGAAAAGAGTGCAGGCAGGGCGGAGTGAGTGGAGAAGAATGTCAGGGGTGATTTGTGACAGAAGGATGGCAGCTAGAGTGAAAGGGAAGATTTGCAAGATAGCAGTGAGACCTGCTATGATCAGGGGCAGACTTAGTTCATTTGGGGCCCAAGGCAAAGACAGAAATGGGGCCCTACTTTTTCTTTGTTCTACACTTTCTTTTCAGGCCTTATTGAAATCCTACCTGAAACTTATTGTCCTCCGAAGTCTTCAAATGATGATATCATTCAGGTATCAGAAATTACATTTGTAGAAAAACAAACAAATTGAATGTAGACTCTTGTCTATTATTAAAAGCAACAACAATTCACATGGAAGATCTGTTATTTGTTCACACTTACCAGTCACTCCAGGATTTTGCGATATTGCAATTGCAGTAATTCACACAAAATCAGGCCATCGGTGCATTTTTTGAGCAACCTTGCAACTTTGTCCAATCACCACAGCTTTCCCACAGTTTTGGCCAATCCTCGTCAACTTCCACCAATTTCGCCAATCAAATTTCTCCCTGAGTAGCACTCAAATACTCTAACCAATCAAATGCATTGCTGCACCGCGCTCACTTCCGTATTTACAGTGAATATTAATGGAACACATCAGCAAAAAACAGAGTGTATGATTTTAAAAAACAACACTCCCCCACGAGTTTTTCCCACACCATCCCTTCCTCCATTTCCCCCAGCCCACCGGTGGACATCTCCCCATATTTCCGTCTTGACTATGCGTACGAAGTGCTGGGCTTGTGTTAAAAAAAAGTCTGCCTGCCTGAAAAGCACCCTGTTGCGGAAGCGTGCATGACCAGAGATGCAGTAAAACCACAAATAAATGAGCAAATCTAACACTACAGCCAGTGTTGTAGCATTTTATTCAACTTTAGAGGTAAAATCATTATTACATCTTGTCAATGAGCTTTAAAACTGTGAATCTCCGGTCTGGACACGGACCAACGTCCGCCCCAGCAAACCCCCAAGGAGAGCCCCTCCTCCTGGTAAAACTCCCGGTAAAGGAAAGATGAGTATCTGATGAGACAGGTGTGTGTCAAGAGCGCAGCAGATAGAGAGACAGGTAGGAATTAGGCAGGGAAAGAGAGAGAATATTCAATAATTTTTCTGAAAAACACGGACTTTGATAGACAGTACAGAGCAACAGAATAAATTGTTTCTTTTTTCTCTGCTCTTGGTACTGAGAGGTTGGGGACTGCTGCGGTTAGGGAGTTTTCAAATGAAGGTGCTGCCATAATTTCCAAACCTATACTCTTTAACATGCATTCAATGCAATTTAGCTATTGTAATGGATAATTATTTTTTCATCCTTTTTATTCAAGTTCTCAGCAAGAGTAGCCTACAGTGTTGGTCCTTTTTATGACAAATTTATAAGTAACTACTTCATTCTTACTTAGTTGTGTTAAAGTCTGTATTTGCTGTTGCACAAAAAAGTTTTTCTGTATAGCAGAAGTTTCTGCTTCATTTACAAATCACTGTTTAATAGAAAATTTTTGACAATCCTGTGCTTTTTTTGCGGTGTTATATACAGTAGAATAGCCTTGCAGTAAACTATGGAAAAAACACCTGCTTTAAAATTTGTAATTTTTCCCACAACTTTTAGTGCAAAAAGCCTCTCAAAACATTACAACTTTTATTGCAGCTTTTTAAAAAAGCTCCCGCAAATTCAGGCTTTTTGGGCTGCAACAATCATAAAAACATCCCGTGAACTCCTAGAGGGACTGAATTACCTACATTTGCCAGCAGGGTCCTGTTCATGGTCTGATGACTGGTCCATTTTGCAGACGTATCTATTGTGTTACCTCCTCTGTACAACATAGACACAAGGGGGAATATATGTTAGACCCCAGGAAGAATAGCCAGTGTTTTGTAATAAAACAAGCAAACAAACAAACTACAGTGGTGTGAAAAAGTGCTTGCCCCTTCCTGATTTCTCATTTTTTGGTATGTTTGTCACACTTAAATGTTTCAGATCATCAAACAAATTTTAACATTAGACAAAAATAGCACAAGTAAACACAAAATGCAGTTTTTAAATGAAGGTGTTTGCTATTAAGGGTAAAAAAAAAATAAAATCCAAACCTACATGGGCCCTGTGTGAAAAAGTGATTGCCCCCCACCCCCAGTTAAAACATAAATTAACTGTGGTTTATCACATCTTTGGAAAGCTGAGTTCAATTTCTCTAGCCACACCCTGATTACTGCCACACCTGTTCTCAATCAAGAAATCACTTAAATAGGACCTGCCTGACAAAGTGAAGTAGACCAAAAGATCCTCAAAAGCTAGAAATCGTGCTGCGATCCAGAGAAATTCAGGAACAAATGAAAAACAAAGTAATTGAGATCTATCAGTCTGGAAAAGGTTATAAAGCCATTTCTACCTTTGGGACTCCAGCGAACCACAGTGAGACCCATTATCCACAAATGGCGAAAACATGGAACAGTGGTGAACCTTCCCAGGAGTGACTGGCCAACCAAAATTACCCCAAGAGTGCAGTGACAACTCATTCAAGAGGTCACAAAAGACCCCACAACAGCATCCAAAGAACTGCAGGCCTCACTTGCCTCAGTTAAGGTCAGTGTTCATGACTCCACCATGAGAAAGAGACTGGGCAAAAATGGCCTGCATGGCAGAGTTCCAAGACGAAAACCACTGCTGAGCAAAAAGAACATAAAGGCTTGTCTCAATTTTGCCAGAAAATATCTTGATGATCACCAAGACTTTTGTGAAAATACTCTGTGGACTGATGAGACAAAAGTTGAACATTTTGGAAGGTGTGTGTCCCATTACATCCGGCATAAAAGTAACACAGCATTTCAGAAAAGGAGCATCTTACCAACAGTGAAATATGGTGGTGGTAGTGTGATGGTCTGGGGCTGTTTTGCTGCTTCAGGACCTGAAAGACTTGCTGTGGTAAATGGAACCATGAATTCTGCTGTCTACCAAAAAATCCTGAAGGAGAATGTCCGGCCATCTGTTCATGACCTCAAGCTGAAATGCACTCGGGTTGTGCAGCAGGACAATGATCCAAAACACACCAGCAAGTCCACCTCTGAATGGCTTAAGAAAAACAAAATGACTTGGAGTGGCCTAATCAAAGTTCTGACCTGAATCCGATTGAGATGCTGTGGCATGACCTTAAAAATCATACTTGAAAACCCTCCAATGTGGCTGAATTACAACAATACTGCAAAGATGAGTGGGCCAAAATTCCTCCACAGTGCTGTAAAAGACTCATTGCCAGTTATCACAAACGCTTGATTGCAGTTGTTGCTGCTAAGGGTGGCCTAACCAGTTATTAGGTTTAGGGGGCAATCACTTTTTCACACAGGGCCATGTATGTTTGGATTTTTTTTCCCTTCATAATAAACACCTTCATTTAAAAACTACATTTTGTGTTTACTTGTGTTATCTTTAATATTCAAATTTGTTTGATGATCTGAAACATTTAAGTGTGACAAACATGCTGTAACGTCGGGGCTGTGTTGAGGCGGGGATTCTCCTGGCATGCTTGGGCAGCGGAGGATTCAAAGAGTGTTATTATTTGTGTGCTCTAAGTGTTATTGCTGTGTCATTATAACTGTGTTATGACACAGCAGTGTTATAAGACCAGTTAGCGCTGTGATTGATCATGTGTTTCTGTCACTGTAAGTGAGATGGGGGTCTGTGTGAATGACCTCCCCTCCTGTCTGTGTTGAGTGGTGTGTATAAATGAAGCTTGTTTCGTCACAGTCATCTCTCCTTTCTTGTGTGAACCCTCACAACGTCACAATACAGAAAAATGAGAAATCAGGAAGGGGGCAAACACTTTTTCACACCACTTTTTCACATTTATTAATCTCATCTAATGTCACCTACTGAGAGGCTGCAGATATCCTATGCATGCCTGGGGAGCACAGTTGGTCATATTTAAATTTAACCTTGTGAGCTCTGGCCTCTGCAAATCTTGCAATTAAAAAAAATTGTTTAAAAAAAATTGTTGTCTACCTGAACTGTCAGTAACTGGTGTCACTGCTACCTCCTCATTAACAACAAGTGCTCATCATTAGCATCATGTGTGCTTGTACAAGTAGTGCTGCTCTCTGCTGCTCCTCAGGAGGGTTAGTCTCTGTTATTCCTATAATTACCTACTGAACAGAAGAAGTGAGGTGACTGGGAACACAGCTTTATTGAGCTCACTTTCACTGATAGCCACTGACAGATTGTTGGCTAAGCTCAGGCGAGAACAGAGGATAATAAGATGGGCGAACCGGCCTTATATAGGGCGGGTGCGGAGGCGCAACCTGGAGGTGCGTGTCCATCTTACATTTTCATATTAAATAAATATGTAACTCCCCCCCTCCTTGAAAAGTCCATAACCACTCACTCAATTAAGACCCTACCCAATCCAGGACCCGAATCATGCACTAACAAACGAAAAATAATGTCTCTAAATGGCCAAACACATTCACACAACAAAACCTGAAATAGGGAGGACGGGTGGACTGCCGTCCTGCCCACACAGCAAGGTGGATTATTCTGCCTCCTGCTACAGTAAATTAAAGTCAGTTAATAGCTAAAATTGTATGCCATGTTCCTAAGCTAAGACAGAAAAAAACCAAAATAATCCCTTACATAACATTCTTAATAACATTAACATTCACTATATAACCTTTTTTTTAAAAAAAAAAACAAAAAACAACAACACCAGAACTTCAATATATACTATTTACAACCCAAGTGTTCCACTAAAAAGGACATAACTGGCATGGGAGCCCAGGGCACCCTCTCAGCAGATGCGCCCCTGGAAACTGCCAGTCTTTGGGGTGGTGGCTGGCCCTCCAGACGCTGAAGCCTCTCCTCACTCTCGACCTCATTCCACATCCAGCCTTTTCTCCCAGAGCCTCCTCCCGGACACGCCAAAGCCGATTTGCATGCCATACCCAGCCGTCAGACAGCCTGAAGTGCGCTGCGCCCAGTTTCTCCACTATGCGCAGATGCTCCCAATGCTCCTCAGGTCGTTGTCTGACCCGTCTTCATCACGGATGTTCCTCATCTTGGCTCCAAACCCAATCCAGGACCCTCAGTGGGGCCCGGCTCAGCTTAAGACGTTGTTGTCGAGCATGCTGATCCTCTGTGCTTCTCGGTCCTGCCCAACCTCTTCTAATACCGTTGCAATGTTCACCATCATAGCCGCAGACCCTCCGTCCTTCCGCGTCCAGGCTCCACAGGCATCTCGGGCCAGCCCACTGGTGTCGCTCGTCGTTCTAGGTACCAACCCTGGGTGAAATTGGATTTGCTTGACTGTCGTGGTGCCCGGTCGTTCTTCATCCCACACCGTGTGGATGGTTGTCGGGGACGGGTGAAGTGATTTCTTCGGTGGGCTCTCCGGGTTAAATCCACGACAGACCCTGGCAAAATGGTCCAAGCGACCACATCTGTTACAACATGCTCCTCTCGCTGGACAGTCCTTAGCCTTTTTGCAGGGCATCGCAGACCCACAGCCCATACAAAGGGACTTTCCCGGGAGTGATCCCCGGCTAGTAGCGTTGGCTGTTGTCTCCTCGCTGTGTAAGCTATCTTCGCTGTCGAGGTCCATGGCATTTGCCATGACAAGAGGCTCTAGCTTGTCTGCAGCTTCCATCTGGAGAGCTAGCTTGACAACTCTGGCTAACGTGAGCTCATTTGGCGCTGTAAGTAGCCTAGCCCGCAGTGTGGCGCTACAACAATGCTCTGCCTGCTGGTCACAAACCATTTTCTCCTCCAGTGCTCTGAAACGGTACTCACTAGCCAGCTGCCTTAAATCAGCGACAAACTGCCAGATGGGTTCACCTACCCGTTGACGTCACTGCTGAAAGCGGATCCTCCGGACCATCACATTATCCGGGGTGTCGAAATGGCTAGCTAGCAGCTCCACTACCTCTTCATGAGTGTCCGCAGCACCGAGCATTCACAGGATCCGCTGGCCCTCTATGCCCAAATTATGCACCAATAGCGCCCGGGCTCTGCTTGTCAAGCTCCCCGAGACCCATCGCGGCAACGTAGTTCTGATAGGCCTCGTACTACCTGGGCCAGGGCACCGGCAGTTCTCCAGGCATCTCAAGGAAAGGGCGAATAGGGTCCATGCACGCATCCATGGTTTAATCCGACATCGCCAATGTTATGTCTGTAATTACCTGCTGAACAGAAGAGGCGAGGTGACTGGGAACACAGCTTTAATAAGCTCACTTTCACTGACAGCCACTGACAGATTGTGGGCTAAGCTCAGGCGAGAACAGAGGACAATAAGATGGCCAATCTGGTCTTATATAGGGTGGGGTGGAAGCGCCACCTGGAGGTGTATGTCCATCATACACTTCCATATTCAATAACTATATAACAGTCTCCTCCCTGGTTGAAGTGAAAAAGGCTGTTTTGAAAAAACATTTCTGTCCTCTTCCCTTTTTCTCCATTTCTCTGCACCGCTCGGATAACTTTGTTTCATTTTGCCACTATTCTACAGGCTGTACAGTTTGTTTACAACGTAACCAATGATAGGAGTATGTGCATGTCTCAGAGACAACATGGAAGAGTCCAACAGTCTGAGGAGAAGGGGAGAGAATGTTGCATTCATGATTTGATTTGCCATTTATGTAAATACTGGTGTTTCTTTATTTTGTCGGACATCATGTTAAATATGCTAAACATTTTAACAAAAATATATGCGGCTTCTAGTAGATCAGGGCCCTTAGCAGATCGGGTCCAAAGGCGGTCACCTACCTTTGCCTTATGGTAAGTCCGCCTCTGGCTATGATGTATGGTTTGGAGATGGTGGTACTGATAAAAAGACAGGAGGCAGAGCTGGAAGTGGCAGAAGTGAAGATACTAAGATTCTCATTGGGTGTGAGTCAGAGGTACAGGATTAGAAATGAGTATATCAGAGGGACAGTTCAAGCTGAGCAGTTTGGAGACAAAGTACATGTGTAAAGGAGGGATATTGAACAAAGGATGTTGAAGATCAAGCTGCCAAGCAGGAGAAAAACAGGAAGACCACAGAGAAGATTCATGGATGTAGTGAAGGAGGACATGGAGGGTTGATGTAAGAGAAGAGGAGGAAAGGGATAGGGTGAGATGGAGGCAGTATCATGAACGGAGCTGAGGTTTCAACCCTGTTCATGATTTGTGGCTGTAGCTCCCTGATTGTTGTTAATTATTTCCAGCTGGCAGGTTATTGGAGCCTCTGAGCCCTGGCTACCTGCCAGCCTACATCCACGCCTCTCCCTCAGCCGGCATCCACCGGCTGTCTGTCATTTTCATTTGTCCATGCATTCTCACCCACTCACACACAAACACACACTTGCACACACATACACAGTCATTCTGCGTCACATCCTCACTCACTCACTCACGCACTGGCTGCTGTCACGCACCTGCTTCCACTTGTCACTCATTAGTTACGGGGTATTTATGTGTGGCAGTGGGAGCACTCGGTGTGGCGGCGTAAGTCAGAAGTCAGTGCAAGTCTACACTCCAGGATGTCAGCATGGATGTCAGGCTCCTCATTGTTGGTTCCTCCCTTGGACTGTGTATGGTGTCATTGTTTCCAGAGCTTGTTGCTCCGACCCAGCATGTAAGTCTTTCTCCTCATGATTACAGTAATTGCCCTTCCTCTCCGCCCCAGTACCGTCTGGGAGCGCGCGGGGCTAATCTCTTCTCCTACCAACAGAGTTGTAGCCAGTTCATCTGCTCACCTCTCATTCCGGACTGTATTCATTGAACATTTTGTGTTTTACCCTTTTGTTAATAAACCCGTTCACTTCACCAGTGGTTGGGCTCGTACGCATTTATTTGTGTACTGCGCAGTTACACAGCGGACATGACAGGCAGATGATCCACTGTGGTGAGCCCTAAAGGAAGCAGCTGAAAGAAGAAGAAGAAGCTAATATGAATGGTGAATTATACTGAGGCTGTGCATATCCTCAACTAAAATGTAACTGCTCTCATGAGTTTGTAAAACTATCCAAAGAAAATGTTCCATGATAAATACACAAAAGTTTTTCCAAAATGAATAAATATATTAAGAGTTTTCCTTAGATTTGTTAAGAAGTATTTTTGGTACAAATTTTGGTAGCACCACACAGCAAACTGCAATGCCTTCAGACGAACATGTATGCATTTTCCCAAATCCCACATCAACTGTATAGACTCCTGCATATGCAGGAGTTGCATTACAGACATACTGCCTTTATGTTATTTTACCCATGTGTTGCTTTCCAAACGCAACAAAGTTTGGAAACTTAACATGGATCGTTTCCCATCATTGCCATCACTGCCATTTTCATAGTGCTAGATTTTTCCAGAATGGAGAACTACTGTTTGTTTTTAATGCTACTGTCACACACACACACACACACACACACACACACACACAGAGCAAGAGAGAGAGAGAGAGCTCTTTGTAACATAAAACATTCACACAGAACATACTTCACACACTTATGAGTACACACTTCCACCTGCAATTCTGCACATTTGGGAATGCACACATTAAGAACACATCTCACACACACACACACACACACACACACACACACACACACACACCTTAAGAGCACACACTCCTGACAGTAAGAAGGTAAGCTCGTTCCTTTACATCAGAGTTTCCCCCAAGCCCGCCTTGTTGGGAAATAATAAGTAGCATTTAACGGGCACATAAAGAAACAGAAAGAGTGAGTGAGAGGCAGCAGCCACCGTGTCCGCTTGCACAAAGAGTGTGTTTGAGTGCCAGCAATGCAGATGGAGCAAGTGAGTGCACAATAACAAGGCTGATGACTGATATTTCTTTAACACTGGAGCCTATTCCTCCACATGGAAAAGAGCAAAAGTAGGGGTGGAGGGGTGGCTGGAGAAAAAAAAAAGATGTATTCACCTGATGCCAGACCATAACATTATGACCCGATCCCTGTTATGTTTACTGGTGGTGCAGAAGCAGCTATAATAATTGTTTTTCCCTCCTGTTAAAAAGACTGTGTTCTAGTAAAACTTTGGGGGGGTTCAAACCCACAGCTCCCCTCATTCTGCTTCAAGGGGGAAAGCTGAGTCACCTGAGCTCTCCTCTGCCCTTCACTTCTCTCCATCTTTCTTTTTCTACCTTTCCTCCAAATCTCAATGTGGCCATAATGCACAGAAACGCCTAGTAAAGAAAATCATTTTTTAAATACAGTAGCTGTAAAGAAGCCAGTTTAGAAAGCCAGTTTAGAAAGCTTGGGATCAGTCCGCCAAGGTCTCCGCCTTTGACTGCCACCTAATCCACATAGCACCGGACTTCCATGATCCCTCCTGCAGGTGGTGAACCTACTGGAGGGCGGACCCATGTAACTCCTTCGGGCTGAGCCCGGCCGGGTCCCATGGGTGGAAACCCGGCCACCAGACGCTAGCCTTCGAGCCCCTCCCCCAGGCCTGGCTCCAGGGTGGGGCCCCGGTAACCCCATACCGGGCGGGGTACACTGAATCCTTGATATACAATTTATCATGAGAGTCTGTTGGATCGTTCTTCGTCTGGCCCTTCACCCAGGACCAGTTTGTCTTGGGAGACCCTATCAGAGGCAAATTGCCCCGGACAACATAGCTCCTGGGATCACTGGGGCACGCAAACCCCCCCACCACGATAAGGTGACGATCCATGAGGGGGATAAGGTGACGATCCATGAGGGGGATCCCAGCCGCTGAGTGTGAAGCGGCTGGGATGAGAATCAGCACCTCCAAGTCCGAGTCCATGGTCCTCAGCCGGAAAAAGGTGGATTGTCCTCTCCGGGTTGGGGACAGGCTCCTGCCCCAAGTGGAGGAGTTTAAGTATCTTGGGGTCTTGTTCACGAGTGAGGGGAAAATGGAGCGAGAGATCGACAGACGGATTGGAGCAGCATCTGCAGTGATGCGGACGTTGTACCGGTCTGTTGTGGTGAAGAGGGAGCTTAGTTCTAAGGCAAAGCTGTCGATTTACCAGTCAATCTACGTTCCTACTCTCACCTATGGTCACGAGCTTTGGGTAATGACCGAAAGAACGAGATCGCGGATACAAGCGGCTGAAATGAGCTTTCTCCGTAGGATTGCTGGACTCACCCTCAGAGATAGGGTGAGGAGCTCAGTCATCCGGGAGAGGCTCAGAGTAGAACCGCTGCTCCTCCACATTGAAAGGAGTCAGTTGAGGTGGTATGGGCATCTGATTAGGATGCCTCCTGGACGCCTCCCACTTGAGGTGTTTCAGGCACGTCCCACTGGGAGGAGACCCCGGGGCAGACCCAGGACTCGGTGGAGAGACTATGTCTCCCAGCTAGTCTGGGAACGCCTTGGTATCCCCTCTGAAGAGCTGGAGCAGGTGGCTGGGGAGAGGGAAGTCTGGGCTTCTCTGCTTGAACTGCTGCCTCCGCGACCCGGACCTCCGGAAAAGCGGTAGAAGATGGATGGATGGATGGAGCTGTAAAGAATCTTTAATATAAGCCTACAGAAAATAGTAATACAGATACTGTACATTATGTCTGTATTTTAAAATATTCTGGCTGTTCAGTATTTTGGCTGGGAGTTAGGTAAAAATCTAGGAGAGGTCTTCTTTTGTGAGTCATTTAGTGGTCCACGGGCTGTCTTCTCGTGATTTCGCCAACGCATCAGAGGGATCTGTAAGACAAACAAATATTGTGTTGCAGTAACAACAACTGAGAGTGAAGGAGAACAAGAAACAGGCCACGATCATAACAAGGCAAAGGCACGATGGACATGTTGTTGTCTGGGTGAGGACATCACAATTACAAATAGATTAGACCACTGTGAAGTTGTTGTGTGGTCTTTCTGTAAACTCCCCGCTGTTTTGCTCAAAGGCTTTTGTGGATTCCTTCTCTTTTGTTTGTCTTCAGGAGACCCAGGAATCTCTCTATATATACATCAGAAGTCGAAATGAAAAGAGCAATTCTGAGAACTTTTTAGGCCCAGACATTTGGATGGACTCACAAAATATGTAACCATATACTGGGTTATCAACATTAATAACTGGGAAGTTTTGCAGCTTAGATATTTAACTTTTCTTTGCGGTTTGTAGCTTTATCTCATCAATTTAAAACATTTTTTCATTAATTTGTGGCTTTTTCTCATACAGCTGTGATTTTTTCTCGTACATTTGCAATATGTAATTTTTTCTCATTTTTCTTGTAGATCAGTTTCTTCCCATGTAATTTTGTAAGAGTTTTTACTTGAATTTGTAACTTTTTCCTCATAAATATGACTGTTATAATATTTGCAACTTTTTTCTCATATGTCTTCATGTTTGCATCTATTTTTTTGGCAATTTGTGACTTTTTTATTTCAATTTGCAACTTTTTAATAAATTTGGGACTTTTTCCTCATACGTTTCCAACATTTTTCTTCAACATACATTTTGTTTTTCTTTTATGAATTTGTTTGTCTCACCTTTTATGAGATTTTTCACTTGAAATTGCAACTTCACAGCTGAAGACTGTGGACCCCTGCTTCATATCGATGTCTGTACAGACTTGAAAGAATGAGGAGGTGTGGGGAACCAAGGCCTGAGCTCACAAGCATGGCACACCGTTGAGTGGAGATATTTGCCAGGATTGCACACTTTAGGCACCAACAGCAGTTCCAGTCACTTCAGGACCACATGACGCACTGGGCTTTAACTACAGTGTGTGCAGCATTAACAAGGTATCAGTCCTCCCCTGGCCTGGCTCTGACTTCCAGGTCCAGCTCCCAGGCTTGTGGGCTGATGTTGTTATTGTTGTTTTTCATGCTGAGAACAGGATTTTAGGCCAAAACAGACTTCTGTTGCAATAACAAGACCTGGAAGGCCCCTGCTTCACTCTACGCAGGGTTTTTAGTGGTACAGGGGTGCATCAATAACAGTGTCTGGACAATCAGTAACCAGTTTGTTAAGGGGAAGGGATGGGAGATGAGCCAGGGACTGTTCTTTTTCTCTTTCCTCAGGCAGTGAGTCTCTGTCCCAACTATCTCTTCTCACTTCCTTTAGTATGTCACAGACTGACACAAGAGGCCATATGGAGATGTTTGAGACTATCTAAACCTAAGAACATAAAACACTGTTCACTGTCTGTGCTGCGAACACAGATATGTGTTTACATGTGTAAACAGAGATGAGAAAATAGGTTTTTGTTTTTTCTTATTTCAGACAAGGATGAACAGGAGATGCTTTAACTTTACCTTGACATGTTCCGACTAGCATCTGCAGTCTTCCTCAGAAGCGTCAGCTGATCGCTGTGACATGTTGTATATCAGCTGTTTTTCCTAGGCGTGGCCAGCCCAGCAGAACTGTCAGATCCACTGGGCTGGCCAAGCCCCCTGCCATCCAGTGGTCTCTGGAGAATGTAGTCCCAGGTGTGAGAAAGCATAAATGCCCCCCCCCCCATCCCAATTCATGCTATCTTTGCCCTGCTTCCTGATTTCTATAGCCTCCTTGATCCAACACTTGTGTCTGTTGCTCTCCAATCCAATGATTTGTGTGTTGTCCCAGTCCATGATATGATTATTTCTTTTGCAGTGATCTGATTTTGCCGATTTTAGTGTCACTTGTTCTGTCTTTTCTTTTTGCAATCTTGTGAGACATCCTTGTGTTTTCTTCTCACATTCCTTCTGGTGTTGTTTTTGACTTATTGTGAATGATCTTCCTGTTTCTCTAGTGTAAGTCTTGTTACATAATCTCCATGATATTTTGTATATTATGTTGCACTTTTTGCCTTGTTCTATTTTATCCTTGGGGTGTACTAATAACCATCTTAATTTTTTGTGTGGTTTTACCACCGTTTATTTTGTGGTTTTTCATGATCCATTGAATTGGTTCTGTGCTCCCCAAGTTTAAACAATGTGTAGACTTTAAGACCAGAGGAGAGAATATGTTGGACTTAGTGTACACAAACACAGATGCATATAAAGCGATACCCCGCCCCCATCTCGGCCGTTCTGATCACATATGATCTGTGTGTCTATATATATACATTTATAGTAATATGGACATATGTTTGCTAGATGTTGTTTTTTCTTGCCTTCTGATTGTTGCTCTGAGTGTTGCTATCCCTGTGCTGTTGCAATCCTGGAATTTCCCCATTGTGGGACTAATAAAGGCTTATCTTATCTTATCTTATCTTATCTTATATCCGTGATGCTGGTGCCTGCCTACAAACCTTTATTGAAGCGCAGCAGGCCAGCAGTGAAACAAATCAGGATTTGGCCAGAGAGTGCAACCCCTGCACTGAAAGACTGTTTTCAGCACACAGACTGGAAGGTCTTCAAAATAGCAGCCTCCCAGGAAGACAGGACAGATGTGGAGGAGTATGCTGATTCGGTCACCAGCTACATCGCGAAGTGCACAGAGGATTTTACTACAGTGAAGACCATCACTATGCGGGGTAATCATAAGCCCTGGATGACTGCAGAGGTGCGCTCGCTGCTCACAGCCAGAGATGCAGCCTTCAGAGCGAAGGACAGGATCGCCCTCCGCTCAGCCAGGTCTGCGCTTTCTAAGGGAATTAAAGCGGCAAAGCGCGCCTATGCGGAGAAAATCCAGGGACACCTCTGTGACACTAGGAACACCAAGCAGATGTGGCAGGGAGTTCGGACACTGACGGGCTTTAAGCCTAGGCAGGGGGTCGATGATGACGACGCTTCGCTTCCAGACAGGCTTAATGACTTCTTTGCACGTTTTGAAGCATCAAACTCGACAATCAGAGGGAGGGCTGGCCCTCCCCCACCATCGGTCGGACCAGCTTTTACCATCAACACAGCGGACACACGGAGGACCCTAACCAGAGTCAACCCACGCAAAGCTGCAGGTCCAGACAACATTCCGGGACGTGTGCTCCGAGACTGCGCGAGCGAGTTGCCGGATGTCCTGACTGACATTTATAACATCTCCCTGAGTCAGGCCATCGTTCCCAGATGCTTCAAGACCTCTATCATTGTACCGGTGGCAAAGAAACCAGTGGTGTCCTGTTTGAATGACTATCGTCCTGTTGCACTGACACCAATTGTGATGAAGTGTTTTGAGCGGCTTGTCAAACCACACATTACAGCCTGCCTCCCTGCATCACACGACCCGCTCCAGTTTGCATATCGTTCAAACCGCTCCACGGAGGATGCTATAGTCACCACCCTACACTCTGTCATCACCCACCTGGACCAGAAAGACACCTACGCCAGACTCCTGTACATTGATTTCAGTTCAGCATTCAACACCATTATTCCCCAGAGACTGATGGAGAAATTACTCCTTCTCGGTCTGAACACTGCCACATGTCTCTGGATCCTGGATTTTCTGACTGAGAGACCTCAGTCTGTCCGGGTTGGAAACAACATCTCCAAGTCTGTCACGCTGAGTACCGGATACCCTCAAGGCTGTGTACTCAGTCCACTGTTGTTTACACTTCTAACACATGACTGTGTATCCAGACACGAGGGGAACCAGATTATTAAGTTTGCAGATGACACCACGGTGGTGGGACTTATCCAGAGGGATGAGGAATCAATGTACAGGGAAGAAGTGAGAGACCTGGAGGGCTGGTGCAGGGAGAACAATCTGGTGCTCAACGTGGACAAAACGAAGGAGATGATTATCGACTTCCGGCGGTCGCAGCCTGAGCACGCCCCCCTCAGCATCGGCGGCCGTTTAGTGGAGAGAGTAGAGAACATCAAGTTCCTCGGAGTGCAGATCTCGCAGGACCTGACCTGGAGCAAGAATTCCTTGGAGATCAGGAAGCGGGCTCAGCAGAGACTACACTTCTTGAGGAAACTCAAACAGGCCTCTCTCCCCATCTGCATCCTCAGGACTTTCTACAGAGGTGTGGTGGAGAGTGTTCTGACGTACTGCATTGCTACATGGTACTCCAGCTGCAGTATATCAGACAAAAAAGCCCTGCAGAGGACAGTCAAGGGGGCGGAGAGGGTAATTGGAGTCTCCCTCCCCTCTGTCCAAGAACTTTTTCAGAACTGTTGTAGGAGCAGGGCACTGAACATTGTCAAGGACCGTTCTCACCCTCTGCATAAACACTTTGAACTTCTTCCATCTGGTAAACGATTCCGGAGCATCAGAGGCAGAACCACCAGACTGATCAACAGCTTCCTTCCACAAGCTGTCAGGATGCTGAACAGTTGACCCGGAATCTCTCATACACACTACTGCACCTACGGACATTTTGTATATTATAGTTAGTTATTCTTTTTTTTTTTCCCCAAGTATGTCTCAGGGATGTGTGAATGGATGGGGGGGGGGGGGAGCTATGTGGGAATGTGTCTTAAATCATGCTGCTTCTTATATGGATGCCGAGAGAAACGCAATTTCATCTTGCCTGCACTACAGTTGTATGTACAGCAATATGACAATAAAGTTTGATTTGATTTGATTTGATTTGATTTATCCCTCAGATGTATAGTATGGTTATGATGTCCTTGTTTTTGATTTTGGCTTTTGGTCTGTGTCTTGTTTACTGTTTGTTTTCTTTATTTTTGACTTCCTGTTTCCCTTTATTTATGGCCCATATCGGGTATTGGCGCAAACTGAGATTTTTATACTGCCGTCATCTTTGTGATGGATTTTCATGTCCAGAAAAGCTATGATCCCGTTTTCTTCCTCTTCGTGTGTGAATTTTATGTTCCCAGAGATGAGAAAACATGCACATAAAACATCACATTAACATGTATGTATTATGTCACATTAATAGACCTAAAATGGATTGTTAAGGAAACTGTCCATCTATATAGTATTTTGTTTTTTCATATATTTGAACATGGATTACTTGTAAAAAGAGTGTTCATGTCTCTGGATTCTTTCTGATAGATGTATTCCATAGCTGTGAAAAAAGGAGTTATTTGTAGACATTTACAAAAAAAACAACAACCATTCTATCCACACTAATTAATCTATTTTGATAAATATGTGACTCAGACTCAAGTCTGAGTCTTCCAACTGTATGAGCCCACATGTCAGCTTCAACTAGCTGGTAATAGAAGGATTAGGTTAAAGTTTCAAAATACGAATTTTATTAACCACTGGGCATTACAGTGGTTTTGAGTAATAGAGTTTTAAGATTTATTCTACAGATGACATTGTAATCTGTAGTGAGAGTAGGGAGCAGGTGGAAAAGAACCTGGAGAGGTGGCGGTATGCTCTGGAGAGAAGATCAATGAAAGTCAGTAGAAGCAAGAGAGGACATGTGATTGAATGACAGGGAGGCAGGTGTAATGGTGAAGATGGAAGGAGTAGAGGTAGTGAAGGTAGGTGAGTTTAAATACCTGGGGCCAACCATCCAAAGAAATGGAAAATGCACAAAAAAAGTGAAGAACAGAGTGGAAGCAAGGTGGAGTGGGTGGAGATGAGTGTCAGAGGTGATTTGTGACTAAAGGATTGCAGCCAGAGTGTAAGGGAAAATTTACAAGACGGTTGTGAGACCTGCTATGATGTATGGTTTGGAGATGATGGCACAGACAAAAAGACAGGAGGCAGAGCTGGAGGTGGCAGAGGTGAAGATGCTAAGATTCTCAATGGAAGTGACTAGGATGGACAGGATTAGAAATGAGTATATCAGAGCGAGAACTCAGGTTGAGCAAAACGGGGAAGAAGAAGAAGAAGAAGATGATTCTGGTTGTAAATGTAAAACTAGACCTCAGTGACAAAGTAGCTCATTCCACCCTGATGAAACCACCCCAACAGTGCCCAAATCTCCAGACCTTTGACCTTGACCTATTCTACATCCTATATATAGACTCACCTGAGGATCATTATTTGGTGAGCATTGGAGCAATTGCCAAGGAGGAGAAGCAATTCCTATAAAATGTGAAAGGATGGGAGGACAGACTGAATGATGGATGGACACTGCACTGCATTAGCTCTTTCGGCTTTGCCAGAAGGAGCTTCTGTATACTGTCTTGCATTTTCTTTTGCACTTTATATGTTTATACTGTGTATATTTATTGCATATTTGCACTACCATATAAGCTCTCTCTATATACCAGTCTGGAAATAGCTATCCAGTACATTCCAAAGTTGTGCACTATAGATACAATGGAGAATTCAGTTTTTAGTTTTTCTCCCTCTGTATAAAAATACCTCTATACTTTTTAATATATTTCTTTTTTTCTTAGTTTTTTATACACATTTCTTAGTTGTACATTTTTAATGCTGTACGCAGAGAGCAAAGCCATCCGTAGTAAAATTCCTGGTGTGTAATGCATACCTGGCCAAACAAAGATGATTCTGATTAAATTAATGATAAGTGAGTGCATATGATAATGATATTAATGAAATTATTTTTACACAAGTATGATAATATTGTGATGTGGAAAAAAAACTAGGTTGAAATTCTTTTTGATTATGAGTGTTGCATGCAGATGAGGGAGTTAAAGTAATGAGTATTAACATGAGTTTCAGCCTCTGTTTTATTTATTTATTTATTTAGTAGATGAAGACCAAAACTATCAGTAATTTAACAAACAATGGTGTTAGACATTTTGTACTGAAGTGTCAAATCCATTTCTAGATTTTCAAAAGGGATATTCAACTTTGAATCAAATGCGAGGTGCACTGGCACGAACCTATACTTTAAACAGAAACACAACTATAAAGAAATTCTTGATGTCTCTTGCAGGCCTTTGAGCATGTATTGCAGCCCTGGACTTATACTATAACATGTTATTATGTACCGTAAATGTACAATTGTTTTGGTAACTGCAGCTGTTAACTATTAACATGTTGGGCAGA
Source organism: Pholidichthys leucotaenia (assembly GCA_020510985.1). Taxonomy (NCBI): domain Eukaryota; kingdom Metazoa; phylum Chordata; class Actinopteri; order Cichliformes; family Pholidichthyidae; genus Pholidichthys; species Pholidichthys leucotaenia. The sequence goes on along the minus strand of CM035840.1, from coordinate 137,227,443 downwards.
GGAAACAGTGAGGCAGAGGGTGGAGACTATAATGGCAGTGGAACCCCTCAGACCCCACCATGTCCCCACATTATGGGGAAAGCCCATCCATTCCGTCAAAGTATTTATATAACTCCATGGAGAACACTGGCCCATGCAACTTGGTCTTTCCATGAGCTCTACCCTGTTGAAACGCTGTTACAGTAATTGTCCTCTTACACGAGCTGAGTGCATATATCCAACACTGTATTTACAGTAAGAAAATAAAGACAGTGGGCATGTTGAAAGAAAGGGGGGAAAGGGGAAAGAGGAAGAGAAGAAAGAAAGAAAAGTGCTGATCGGGAAAGAATATTCCCCCCAACACAAACACATCCAGTGTTGATTTTTGTCATTTTTTTGGCTTGGTGAAATGCAGTAGTTGGCAGAACAGTAAGCTCACTAATGGTTTGCATGACTGGCTGTTATTGTCTTGGAGATGGCCTCCTGCTGCCATGGTGTATGCCCCCATCCTTTATTCATCTGGGGTGACCCTTGCTTCTTTTCCTTCTCTATCCTGCACTTTTCCTCATTCAAAGGTCAGCCTCACATCTTCTATTCCTCCCTCTCCCCTAAGCCTGATGACCAAAACTCTCTACCTGGCAGGGCCCATACAGACTACACCTAGGGCCCAGCTGGCATCCATTGTTCTCATTTAGTTCCAAGCATGTGTTTGGCAGCGTGCATCCTTGTATACATGCAAACCTGCTTGCTCTGTTTTGCAGGAGGGCACACGTGTGTGGAGGTGCTGATGTGTGCCCACATCTGAATAAAAATGTATTTTTGCTCATGCATTTTATGATCAGCAGAAAATTGGGCACCTTGGGGAAAACCAAGGGAAAGGGGAAAAGACACAGGCCTGAGCAGGTCCAGTTATTAAGAACAATCCATCAATAGACAGGCTAAGTCCTGGCGCAGGCTCAGCAGAAAAACATGGCAAAAAACTGAAACAGAAAAAATGTGGTTCATAGAAGGAGGCAGAGAAAAATCTGTCTTTACAATCCCCCTGTTTTGGCTTGCCAACTTTCTGCTGGCTGTTGGTAGTGCGGAAATGAGAGCGTGCTAGATTCTCCCCTCCTGAGAATAACACAGACCCCTCAAAGCTCAAATCAAACACACAATCCACGTCACAGGAAACCATTTTGAAGCATAAAACCTCCCAATGGGAGCTCCATTTGAATGCTGCGGGTATGCACTGCCTTGCTCACCCCCCTGCATCCCCGCTCTCTCAAGGCTTCAACCACAACCTAACCCAAACCACACCACCTCTTAGACGACAAGACTCCCTTTCTCTCACTCGCTGTCCATTTCCCCTTTTATTTCGTAACTTTTACTTTCTTGGGTCTTCTTTCTGTTAGATAGATAGATAGATAGATAGATAGATAGATAGATAGATAGATAGATAGATAGATAGATAGATAGATAGATAGATAGATAGATAGATAGATAGATAGATAGATAGATAGATAGATAGATAGATAGATAGATAGATAGATATCTCTAAAGCAACATGTTCATGCCTCCCCTCTCCCTTTACATCCCCTTTGCCTGTCAATTGAAACATAGAGGTCAGCAGGGTATATGGGAGGCAATCATAGTAGTTTGTTTTGGCGCCCTCTCCCCCACAACGACTCCTCAGCTGTATAGCAGCAATGCCGCCACCTTGCCTGCTCGCTGCCTGGGAAACAAACACATCCTCAATCACCCAGAGGCTCCGTATCCGCCAAGGCCACACTAGTTGAACCCCTTCTGACAAGAGCAGTCCAGAGAAGTTGGACTCCCTCTGAACTCAGGCCATACAAGTCAAGCTCTGTCTACTGAACCCAGGCCACATTAGTGGCAGCCAGACAGTCAAATCCAGGTCACACTAGTTGAGTACCCTTTGTTGAAAATGTGCCAGCCAGGACATCAAACTCAGTGTCTACTGAGCTCTAGCTGCTCTAATAAACCTTCGACCAGCCAACAGCCTGTGAAAGTCAAAACCTGCTGAGCGAATCCAGGTCAGAAAATCAACCCTGTGCTGGTTGAAATTAAGCCAGAAACGGCTGATGTATCTTTGGCTGGGTGAGCAGTCCTGTCATTATGTTGGCTAAGCATTGACTAATAGTGGCATTCTCTGACATAAGTGCTATGCAGCTGAGGGCTGGAAATGAACTGAGATGTAAGACAGAAGTGAAAACATTTTAAATGTGCATATGAGCCCAACAGATTTGGGCCAGAGATGGATTAGCCAAATTGTCTCACAGCATCCACTCCATCTAATCCCCAAAACCAAAAGCTTCTAAATCCTACTCAGTTTGTCTTCTGGTCCATCGGCATCTCACCAGTTCACCTTCTCAAATATTTTCCACACTACTCTTCTGAACCACATTTTCACTCTTCTTCCACGTGTACACACGTGTACCTCTGTCATGAAAGCGGACATTGTGACCAGAGTCAACACAATGATCATATTCTAGTCAAAGAATTTATTGTGTAAATAATATGACCACTTAATTCCAGGCAAGATTCTTGGAGTTCCCCCATCAATGCCTTTTTGACAAAAACGTCCAAGGCATGGCCTCAGATCTGTGTTTTAACCATAGACCACAATATGCTCAGATCCAAAAGAAGCTCCTTTCATTTGGTGATCACATTTACAAGTACTACCCCCACACAAAAACACACAAAAATTCCTCACACTTTGTGTTTCCTTTGCCGTATGAAGATATCAGTGACTCAGTGATTTTTCAGATTGCACAGGGGAATAAATTGATTTAATCTGTGGGGCTTTTTGTTCCCATGTTCTGTCTTCTCTTGTGCTCTCCTATAAAGCACCCTAAAAGTCAGTGTGACCTGTCAGCAGGAAAAGAGGAGTGAGAGTCATTGATCTCCATTCAGCCCACTTTGGAGCCAGATGGCAGCTGAAGCATTGAGCAGGTACTTCCAGGAAGTTCAGCATCAGGAATAAGTCTGTTATTGACTTGGCAAAACCTCCAGTCTGTATGATTCCTCTAAGCAAAGGGTTCACTGACAACTGCACATATGTTTATGTGTGCAGACCAGGGCTCGGTGCTCTGCTGTCCAGATGGGTGGCCAAACCCCAGTTGATTTGTGCTGAGCCAAACAGATTTGAACCACTCTTTCTCTCTCTAAAACACAGCAAACCCTTAACATCACTTTGTTTGCTCTTTTAGTGTATGCATATCTGTGATCAAGACATTTAAACTAAAAATAAATGTGTTCAACAGCAGGCAGGAACAAGGCCAGCCTGTCATTTGAGAAGTATTGTGTTGACACCATGTAAACTGAAATGGGGCATCAATAAGAGTGGAGATAAATCAAACTTTAACAACTACCAACCAATTTCTAAACTCTCCTGTCCTGCAAAGATCTTGGAATCTCTTGTCAATAACCAGCTTAAATCATTCCTTCACCATTCGAGTTTCTGGGCTGAACACACTACCATTACTGCCATTACATCAATTACAAATGACATCATATGTGCTATGGACAAAGGAAAATTTTGTGCCCCCTTCTTGGCAAAAAGCTGCCAGTTCCTGTAAATTCTTGGGCTGTCTTTCATGAACTGCATGTTTGAGATCTCCCCAAAGTGGCTCAATGATATTGAGGTCAGGAGACTGTGATGGCCACTCCAGAACCTTCACTTTTTTCTGCTGTAGCCAGTGATAGGTTCACTTGGCCTTGTGTTTTGGATCATTATCATGTTGAAATGTCCAAGTGCGTCCCACGCGCAACTTCCGGGCTGATGAGTGCAAATTTTCTTCCAGTACTTTCTGATAACATGCTGCATTCATCTTGCCATCAATTCTGACCAAGTTACCTGTGCCTTTGTAACTCACACATCCCCAAAACATCAGCGATCCACCTCCATGTTTCACTGTAGGGATGGTGTACCTTTCATCATTGGCCTTGTTGACTCCTCTCCAAATGCAACGTTTATGGTTGTGGCCAAAAAATTCAATTTTGGTTTCATCACTCCAAATAACTTTGCTCCAGAAGTTTGAGGCTTGTCTCTGTGCTGTTTGGCATATTGTAAGTGGGCTGCTTTGTGGCATTGGCATAGTAATGGCTTTCTTCTGGCAACTAGACCATGCAGCCCATTTTTCTTGAAGTGCCTCCTTATTGTGCATCTTGAAACAGCCACACCACTTTTTTTCAGAGTCCTGTATGTCAGCTGAAGTTATTTGAGGCTTTTTCTTTGCATCCCAAAAGATTTTCCTGGCAGTTGTGGCTGAAATTTTTGTTGGTCTACCTGACCGTGGCTTGGCTTCAACATAATCCCTCATTTTCCACTTCTTAATTAGAGTTTGAACAATGCTGATTGGCATTCTCAATTCTTTAGATATCTTTTTATTGTGGGAATCCACTCAGTATGTTTCCACTCAGACGGAAGGACAAGGGGAATGGTCATGGGGGGTTGGTGTGTTGATGCGAGCAGTAACAAAGAGAATGGGAATTGCAAAGTCTTTTATGTTAATGCAGCACCACAGGTCACAGGGCGAGTTGTATGCTATAAAAGGAGAGGTGCCTGCGACCTGTGAGTCTTTTGATGCTTGTGATTCTGGTGAATGTGAGAGAAAGAGATTAATAAAGCCTGTTCTGCTCTGAACTGCTCTGCCTGATTATTCCTCTCTCCACATTATATCCTTTTCCTGTTTTATAAAGTTCAACTGTCTTCTCTCTTTGATAATTCTTTTGCTTTCCCCATGGCTCAGAATCCAGCAACGTCAGTGCAGCACTGGATGAAACATTCAGGGGTCTGTCAGGAGCCCAGAAACTCATTGACTTTTTATACACACACACGCCAATTACAAGTAAACAGATCACAGGTGAGGATGGTTACCTTTCATATCCATTTAAACCTGTGTGTGTCAACTTGTGTGCATGTTATCAGGCCAAAATTTCCAGGGTATGTAAACTTTTGATCAGTCATTTGGGTAGTTTCTGTTATTATGATTTTAAAAGAGCAAACACAATTGTTTGATAATAAATGGCTTCACCCAACCACGAACTATGAGTGGAAGAAAGGTTTTTGTATTATCATTAATATTCTCTGAAAAAGGGCCAAAAAAATCACAAATGACACAAAAATCACAACCTCACAGTATGTAAAGTTTACAGACTGCAGTCGGACGGGGAGATTATCTTTTGTGTGTGAGAAGAATCTAGAACAGGGGTGGGCAATCATGTGCCATGGAGGGCCATTCTACTGCAGGTTTTCTGCTCCACCCAGTCTCTTCAGCAGGTGTTTTCAATGATTAGCAATCCTTGAAGCTGATCAGAGCACACACCTGCTGAAGAGACTGGGTGGAACAAAAAACCAGCAGTGGAATGGCCCTCACTGCCCACCCCTGATCTAGAAGGAGATTATCTTTTGCATGTGAGAAGAGTCTAGAAGGATGTCATGTTATTTAAGGGAAGAGTCCTACTTGTATGCCATTCTGTCTATGCTCCTTGTGTGAGTCGTGTAATAAACCGCCTGAACCAAATCCGCCTCATTATTTACACGCTCCACACTGGTGACCTAAGACGAATCATGGAATACGACGGAAGATCCCCGGCGCCAACCTCGACTGGAACCCCCAGCTTCGTGTGCGCTGTAGCGATCAAACTACCTGATTTTTGGCAGCACAACCCGCGCTCCTGGTTCCACCTAACCGAGGCGCAGTTCGCCCTCCGAGGGATATCGGCGGATGATACGAAATTCTACTATGTGGTCGCAGCGCTCGATGCCAGCACGGCTCAGCACATCGAGAGCCTGCTCGATCAGCCACCAGCCGACGGCAAATATGATGCGCTGAAGGCTGCCCTCATCCAGCACTACACGCTCTCGGATGGTGAGAGAGCAGAGAGGCTTCTGACGCAGACCGAGTTGGGAGACGGTTCGGCTGTGGACATGATGGAGAAGATGCTGAGGTTAAAGGGCACGGACGACGACCACTTCATCTTCACCCACATTTTCCTCAGGAACCTTCCGACAGCGGCGAGAGCGGCCCTGGCCAATTCGTCGTTGCTGGCCAAACGAGACTATTGTGCGCTGGCCCGAGAGGCAGACCGGATCATCGTTGCCACCAAGGCTTTCGTGACCATTGCGGCAGCGACGGAGCCCGGCACATCGACACGAGGAGGCGAGGAGCCGCCGACAGCAGCAGTGGGGGCCAAGGAACGTGGAGGTGACACGCTTTGCTTCTACCACCGCCGCTTTGCAGAGAGGGCACACAAATGTATACCACCGTGCCAATTCAAGCGCTCGGGAAACGCCAAGACCGGGGGTCGGTAGCAGCCGCGACCCTCGGGGAGGAGAACAAGCTGCTCTATTTGACGGACGCACGCTCGGGGAGGCATTTCCTCATGGACACCGGCGCACAAAAGAGTTTCATCCGGCCGACCTACGCTGACCGGCTGGCAAGACCCAGCGGCCCTGAGATGGCAGCAGCAAACGGCTCAGAGATTAAGACCTTTGGTGAAAGGACTCTACTCTTGTCTCTACACGGTCGTACATTTGAATGGACTTTTGTTGTAGCAGCATTGGATTACTATATACTGGGGGCTGATTTTCTATGTGCATATGGGTTGTTGGTAGATATCGCTAACAGGCGCCTGGTTAATGCACTGTCTTTTGACTCTCTCCCCTGTATAGCTCGAGTGACACGGCCAACAGCACAAGCCAACGTCACAGCAGCATGCGGTAAGTTCCACACACTGCTCGCTCAGTTCCCAGCACTCACAGTCCCGACATTTTCAGCAGCTATCGCTAAACATGGGGTGGAGCATTTTATTACCACCACCGGGGTGCCCGTTTTTGCAAGACCTCGGCGCTTGGACGCAGCTAAACTGGCCATAGCGCGCGAGGAGTTCGCTAACCTAGAGAGGTTAGGCATCATCAGGCGCTCAAACAGCCCATGGGCTTCCCCGCTACACATGGTCCCTAAAGCTGAAGGTTCGTGGTGACCTTGCGGCGATTTCCGCAGGTTAAACAACGCTACAGCGCATGACCGCTACCCAATTCCCCACATTCAGGATTCTTCCGTTCACCTCGCAGGAGCGCGCATTTTTTCTAAGATAGATTTGATCCGTGGTTACCACCAAGTCCCAGTGCGCGCTCAGGACATACCCAAAACAGCGGTAATAACTCTGTTTGGTTTATTTGAGTTCTTGCGCATGCCGTTTGGGCTTAAAGGGGCAGCACAGACGTTCCAACGCATGATGGATGCAGTGCTGCACGATCTCCCTTTCATGTTCGTCTACCTGGACGATATCTTGGTAGCCAGCGCGTCCGAAGATGAACACGAAACCCACCTCATGACGGTTTTCCGAAGGTTGGAAGAGCACGGTTTAATAATCAACCCAGCGAAATGTCAGTTCGGGGTGACAGGGATTGATTTTTTTAGGGCACGCAAGTGCGCGCAGTGACAGATTTTCCCCAACTGCAAACGGTCAGGGCGCTACAAGAATTTTTGGGAATGGTGAACTTTTATAACCGTTTCCTTCCCCACGCAGCGCAGCTCATGCAGCCATTGTACGCTGCGCTCAAAAAACAGAAACCCGCGAACAGGGTCGAATGGACCCCGGAACGAGAGCAGGCGTTCTCGGAAGTTAAAGCAGCCCTGGCAAACACCGCATTGTTGGCACATCCAGACCCAACGGCCCGCATAGCCCTCACCACTGACGCCTCAGATGTGGCCATAGGGGCTGTCGTGGAGTAGCGCGTCGCCGGGGCTTGGCAGCCGCTTGCCTTTTTCAGCAGAACCTTGCACGACAATGAACGTAAGTACAGCGTTTTTGACAGAGAGTTGCTGGCTCTCCACCTGGCCATTCGCCATTTCCAGTTCTGGCTGGAAGGGCACAATTTTACTGCATTCGTTGACCATAAGCCACTAACTTTCGCTATGGCCAAATTTTCAGAACCTTGGTCGGGCCGGCAGCAGAGGCAGCTGGCCGCGATCTCAGAGTTTACTACCGATATTCAGCATGTGTCAGGCAAACTGAATGTAGTGGCAGACTGCCTCTCGCGCGTCGTTGCGGCCCCGGTCTGTGTAGGGATGGATTACGCAGCCATGGCCACGGAGCAGGCTAGTGACGCGAACGTGCGCGCGTTCCAGTCTGGACCAACAGGGTTAAGGCTGGAGAAGAGGATGCTGCTTAACGGCATTCCCCCCTTAATCTGTGACGTCTCCACGGGTCGCCCACAGCCTGTGGTTCCGGCCGCGTGGCGCTGCGTTTGAGTCGGTTCACTCTTTGGCACACCCAGGGGTGCACGAGTCGGTCAAAATGGTAGGAGAGAAATATGTGTGGCCGGGCCTTCGCAAACAAGTGAAAGAGTGGGCGGCAGCCTGCGTGGCGTGCCAACGAACCAAGGTTCACAGACACACGAAGGCTCCTTTGGAGCCATTTCGCATCCCGGCTAAGAGGTTCGACCATGTCCACGTGGACCTCGTAGGCCCCCTTCCACCATCACAGGGGTACACGCATCTCCTGACAATGGTGGACCGCACCACGCGCTGGCCAGAAGCGGTTCCGCTGGCGGCAACCACGGCCGAGGAGGTGGCACGCGCGTTTTTAACAGCATGGGTGGCACGTTTTGGAGTTCCGTCGGACAGAGGCTCTCAATTTGTTTCTGAACTCTGATCAACCATGGCCCACAGCCTAGGTGTCTCAATTCACCGCATAGCCGTGTACAACCCGCAGGCTAATGGGTTATGTGAACGTTTTCATAGGTCGTTAAAAGCGGCTCTGAGGGCTTCACTGACGGATGCAAATTGGGTAGACAGGCTACCATGGGTTTTATTGGGGTTACGTTCTGCGCCTAAAGAGGATCTGGAAGCTTCCCCGGCAGAACTCGTTTTTGCACAACCACTCCGGCTTCCTGAGGAGTTTCTGCCAGATAATCCTGCGCCGGACAACTCCCCGTCTCAGCTGCTGCAGCGTTGCATAGACTCAAGCACGCTGCCGGGCCCTGCCCACCACAGTTTTCCGCGCGTTTTTGTGCCTAAAGCTTTGAAAAACGCAGAGTTAGTGTTTGTCAGACACGACGCCCACCGCCCCCCACTGCGCCCACCTTATGATGGACCATTTAGAGTGCTGGAAACAGGGGATAAGCATTTTTTGCTAGACTTGGGGGGTAGGAGGGAAAAAATTGGCATAGACAGACTCAAACCTGCTTTCGTTGTGGCTGACGAGCAAGTGCTGTTGGCGAGGGTCCCTCGGCGTGGAAGACCCCCACGGGGCGCTTCCCAGAGAAAAGATTCTCCAGAGCACCCACACGGACAGTCAAAAAGTTTTCACCCCCAGACATCAGCCCCCCAGCATGGCAGCGCCACGGAGGCAGCGAATCCTGGCTACAGCAGATACGGCAGAAGACTGAAGCCCAAGCAGCATGTGGACTGATGTTGATTGTTCTACAGCATGTGGACTGATGTTAATGGTTCTATCACAGCATGTGGACTGTTACCCTTTTGTCCTATCTAACTTGCTGGGGGGGGGGGGGGGCAACCTGGGGAGTGCATAATGGTTTACCACCTTAGACAGGAACAAAGGACGCGAAGTTAACCTTTTGTGTGTGAGAAGTTTCTAGATGCCCTAGTAAGATAACAGGGAGGTGTCAAGGATGAATGGACTGACTGCAGTCTGAGGGGGGGGGGTATTTTTGTGTGTGAGAAGAGTCTAGAAGGATGTTATGTTATTTAAGGGAAGAGTCCTACTTGTATGCCATTCTGTCTATGCTCCTTGTGTGAGTCGTGTAATAAACCGCCTGAACCAAATCCGCCTCATTATTTACACGCTCCACAATGTATTATTTATTTTAAAATCTTTGCTCAAATACACTATGCATATAATTAATCAAACAATTACAAAGAAAATAGATTAACTTATCATGAGCTCATGAAACCATACAGTGGTGTGAGAAAGTGTTTGCCCCCTTCCTGATTTCTCATTTTTTTGTATGTTTGTCATACTTAAATGTTTCAGATCATCAGACAAATTTAAATATTAGACAAAGATAACAAAAGTAAACACAAAATGCAGTTTTTAAATGAAGGTGTTCATTATGAAGGGGAAAAAAATCCAAACCTACATGGCCCTTTGTGAAAAAGTGATTTCCCCCTAAACCTAATAACTGGTTGGGCCACCCTTAGCAGCAACAACTGCAATCAAGCGTTTGTGATAACTGGCAATGAGTCTTTTACAGTGCTGTGGAGGAATTTTGGCCCACTCCTCTTTGCAGAATTGTTGTAATTCAGCCACATTGGAGGGTTTTCGAGCATGAATAGCCTTTTTATGGTCATGCCACAGCATCTCAATCGGATTCAGGTCAGGACTTTGATTAGGCCACTCTAAAGTCTTCATTTTGTTTTTCTTAAGCCATTCAGAGGTGGACTTGCTGGTGTGTTTTGGATCATTGTCCTGCTGCACAACCCAAGTGTGCTTCAGCTTGAGGTCACAAACAGATGGCCGGACATTCTCCTTCAGGATTTTTTGGTAGACAGCAGAATTCATGGTTCCATTTACCACAGCAAGTCTTCCAGGTCCTGAAGCAGCAAAACAGCCCCAGACCATCACACTACCACCATCATATTTTACTCTTGGTAAGATGTTCCTTTTCTGAAATGCTGTGTTACTTTTATGCCAAATGTAATGGGACACACACCTTCCAAAACGTTCAACTTTTGTTTTGTCAGTCCACAGAGTATTTTCCCAAAAAGTCTTGGGGATCATCAGGATATTTTCTGGCAAAATTGAGATGAGCCTTTATGTTCTTTTTGCTCAGCAGTGGTTTCCATCTTGGAACTTTGCCATGCAGGCCATTTTTGCCCAGTCACTCTCTTGTGGTGGAGTCATGAAGACTGACTTTAACTGAGGCAAGTGAGGCCTGCAGTTCCTTGGATGTCGTTGTGGTTTTTATTGTAACCTCTTGGATGAGTCGCTGCTGTGCTCTTGGGGTAATTTTGGTTGGCCGGCCACTCCTGGGAAGATTCATCACTGTTCCATGTTTTTGCCATTTGTGGATAATTAGTCTCACTGTGGTTCGCTGGAGTGACAAAGCTTTAGAAATGGCTTTATAACCTTTTCCAAACCGATAGATCTCAATTACTTTGTTTCTCATTTGTTCCTGAATTTCTTTGGATTGCAGCATGATTTCTAGCTTTTGAGGATCCTTTGGTCTACTTCACTTTGTCAGGCAGGTCCTATTTAAGTGATTTCTTGATTGAGAACAGATGTGGCACTAATCCGGCCTGGGTGTGGCTAGAGAAGTTGAACTCAGCTTTCCAAAGATGTGATAAACCACAGTTAATTTATGTTTTTAACGGGGCGGGGGGAATCACTTTTTCACACAGGACCATGTAGGTTTGGATTTTTTTTACCCTTAATAATAAAGGCCTTCATTTAAAAACTGCATTTTGTGTTTACTTGTGTTATCATTGTCTAATATTTAAATTTGTTTGATGATCTGAAACATTTAAGTGTGACAAACACTAAAAATGAGAAATCGGGAAGGGGCAAACACTTTTTCACACCACTGTATATGATTATTTTGATTAAAAAAAATTTGGTTAACGGGGTTGAAATTAGGGTGAGATGGTTGAATAAATTCATAACTTTTAATTGTAGATCATGACATGAATGTGAAAAACAAATACTCATGAACAGAAATTGTGTTTAATAGTAATTTACTGTTTTTAAGAGGAATTGCTAGACTAAGTCAGGATGATAAACTTTTGAGGGACAAAGACGTGTACTTATATAACGCTTTTCTAGTCACAAAGACCACTCAAAGCGCTTCACTAGTAGCTACACTAACCCTCTATTCTCAGAGCCTATCAGAGACAGATACCTAGGGACAATTAGAGTCACTAATCAACCAAACATGCATGTCTCTGGATTGTGGAAAAAAAACCTGACATCCTGTCAAAGAGCATTGAACTGATTATTTATCAACAATTGAATTGAAATATAGAAAAAATATTTGCTATTCAGGGCAGATGGTGGAGCAGTGGTTAGCGCTGTGGCAGCACAGCGAGAAGGTTGTGGGTTCGATCCTACCCCTTGACTCTTCTGTGTGGGGTTTGCATGTTCTCCTCGTGTTTGCTTGGGTTTTCTCCAGGCACCCGGTTTCCTCTCACAGGCCAAAAACATGCAGGCTCGGTTAACTGGCATTAACTGGGGATTGTAAATTGTCTTTAGATGTGAGAGTGAATGGTTGTCTGTCTATGTGTTGGCCCTGCGATGGACTGGTGATTTGTCCAGGGTGTGCCCTGCCTCTTGCCCAAAGATGCTGGAATACGCTACAGCCCTTCCGCGACCCAAAAAGGATTAAGCGGTTGAAGATGATTGAATGATTTGTGGTTTGTATGACCACATACAGTGGTGTGAAAAAGTGCTTGCCCCATTCCTGATTTCTCATTTTTTTGTATGTTTGTCACACTTAAATGTTTCACATCATCAAACAAATTTAAATATTTTGTCGGCCTCCGTCGGTCTATGATGACCATGGAAGAGAATCCTAAACATCTACTCTGCTGGAACAGCACCGCCTGTGGCTGAACAGGCCAATGCGCGAATGGCAGTCCCTGTCACACAGGTTGCGCTTGTGGGTGGTCTCCGTGCTGCTGGGTCTGTGGCGGTTCTTCCTGCGGGTCCTTTTTTCATCTGCTGCAGCAGTCAGTCTCTCTTCACCCGCCTTGAGCTGTCTGGTCAGAGTGCCTCTCCATTTGGAGCGGTCCGTTGCAAGGTCCTCCCAGCGCTCTGTGTTGATCTCCAGGGCCTTCATGTCTCTCTTGCAGACGTCTCTAAAGCGCAGCTGTGGGCGGCCAACGTCTCTCCTGCCAGTCGCCAGTTCTCCGTAGAGGACGTCTTTGGGGATTCTGCCATCCTCCATATGGTGAACGTGGCCTAGCCAGCGGAGCCTGCGCTGCCTGAGTAGAGTGAACATGGAGGGAAGGCCGGCGCGGGACAGAACTTCTGTGTTGGGCACTTTGTCCTGCCAGGATATGTCCAGGATGTGGTGAATGCAGCGCAAGTGGAAGGAGTTCAGTCTCTTTTCCTGCCGGGCATATGTTGTCCACGTCTCACTCCCATAGAGCAGTGTGCTGATGACGCAGGCATTGTACACTGCCATCTTCGTCTTGACAGAGAGTTTGGGATTCTCCCACACTCGTGTGGTGAGGCGAGCGAGTGTGAAGGCTGATTTTCCAATCCTCTTGTCGATCTCTGTATCAAGGGAGAGGTTATTGCTGATCGTGGACCCCAGGTACATGAACTGATTCACGACCTCCAGCTCGTAGTCGTTGATGGTGATGGTTGGTGGTGCTTCCGTGCCTTGCGCCAAGACGTTAGTCTTCTTCAGGCTGATGGTAAGCCCAAAGTCCTTGCATGCCTGGGAGAAGCGGTCCATCAGGGTCTGAAGCTCCTGCTGTGTGTGGGTTGCGACTGCAGCGTCGTCTGCAAACAGCATGTCTCTGATTAGGGCCTTGCGTACTTTGGTTCTGGCTTTCAGGCGGGCGAGGTTGAAAAGCCTGCCGTCAGATCTTGTGTGCAGGTAGATTCCCTCTGTTGTTGTGCTGAAGGCATGCCTCAGGAGCATAGCAAAGAAAATCCCAAAGAGGGTTGGCGCAAGTACACAGCCCTGTTTCACTCCGCTGCATATGTTGAATGGCTCTGAGACGTTGCCGTTATGCTGCACTATCCCCTGTATGCTGGTGTGAAATGATTCGATGAGGCTTTGCAACTTTGGTGGGCATCCTATCTTTGGCAGGATCTTGAAAAGGCCCTCTCTGCTGACCAGATCGAACGCTTTGATGAGGTCGATGAAGGCGACGTACAGGGGCATGTTCTGTTCTCTGCATTTCTCCTGGAGTTGACGGATGGAGAATATCATGTCTACCGTCGATCGCTCAGCGCGGAAGTCACACTGAGACTCGGGGTAGACACGTTCGGCAAGCTTCTGTAGACAAACGAGAACAACTCATGCGTAGACTTTGCCAACAATGCTGAGGAGGGAGATGCCCCTGTAGTTGTTGCAGTCACTTCTTTCCCCTTTGTTTTTGTAGAGGGTGATGATCTTGGCGTCCCTCATGTCCTGTGGTACGGCACCTTCCTTCCAGCACTGGCAGAGGACGTCATGCAATGGCAGCAGTACGGCGGTCTTGCAGTGCTTGATCAGGTCGGGGGGTATGCCGTCGTTGCCGGGTGCCTTGCCAGCGGCCAAGCTATCAATGGCCTTGCTGAGTTCGTCGATGGTTGGCTTGGCGTCAAGTTTGTCCATGGATGGCAGGCAGTCGATGGCATCAAGGGCTGACGGTATCACGGTGTTCTGTCTGGAGTAGAGGTCGGAGTAGTGTTCCACCCATCTCTCCATCTGCTTGTTCTTTTCTGTGATCATCTCCCCAGTGGAGGATTTGAGGGGGGCCGTCTTGCTCTGAGCCAGACCAAGTGCTTTCTTGATACCATCGTACATACCACGGATGTTCCCTGTTATGGCAGCGGTTTGAATGTCTTGGCTGAGCTGAGTCCAGTACTCGTTGGCACAGCGCCGAGCAGTCTGCTGAACTTTGCTTCTCACAGCCCTGAAAATCTGGAGATTCTTCTCGTTTGGGTACTTCTTGTACTCAGCAAGTGCTGAGTGCTTGGCTTCAATGACGGGGGTCATCTCGGTCAACTTGGCATCAAACCAGTCCTGTGACTTTGAGGTCTTCCTCCCAAAGGTAGCCAAGGCTGTGCGGTGGATGGTGTTTCGCAGCTCTTCCCACTTCTGCTTTGCAGATTCTCCTTCTTGTGGTACACCAAGTTCCTTCTCAAAGGTGGAGGCAAACTGCTCAACAAGTTCTGGTTGGGCCATCTTGCTGGTGTCAATCCGTGCCTTTCCAGGCTGTCTAGCACGATGGAATTTCTTCAGCTGCAGCTTGACCTTGCAACACACCAGTGAATGGTCTGTGTCGCAATCTGCACTCTGGAACGAATGGGTGATTAGCACGTTCTTCAGTGAAGTGCGCCTGGTCAGGATCAAGTCCAGCTGGTGCCAGTGCTTTGACCGCGGATGTCGCCAGGAAAACTTGTGTTGGGGTTTGGTCTTGAAGAACGAGTTTGTGATGCACAGATTGTTATATGTGCAGAACTCGAGCAGCCGCTGTCCGTTGTCGTTCATTCTGCCCATGCCAAATGGTCCAAGACACGAGGGCCAGGAGTCGTGGTCAGCACCCACTCTGGCATTGAAGTCTCCAAGGAGAATGAGTTGTTCAGAGTTGGGGATGATCCTGACAGTTGTTGCGAGATTCTCGTAGAACTCGTCTTTTGCCTCTGGTGTGGCTGTCAGTGTTGGGGCATACACACTGACGAGGGTGACTGGGCCTTGAGTGGTGTTCAGGCGGAGGGTGAGGAGTCGTGCAGAGCCATTGCTGCCCGGTTCCACCATCTTCAACAAGGTGTTCTTCACTGCGAAGCCCACTCCGTGTTCCCTGTGTTCGTCACTGCCCTTTCCCTGCCAGTAGAACGTGTAGTCCTTCTCTCTCAGTGTGCCTGCGTCAGCCAACTGTGTTTCCTGCAGAGTGGCGATATCCACTCCCAGTCTCTTCAGCTCATTATTGATGATGGCAGTCTTCCTGGTGTCGTTGATGTCCTTGAGGTTAGCAGCGAGTCCTGTCATCATAGTGCGGATGTTCCAAGTTCCCAGTTTTAGAGTTGGTCTCTTGTTTTTTTGTCTTGCCTGGTGCGAAGGTTCTCAGCCTGCTGTTTGGACTTCTCCTCATCCCCGTGCACCCAATGAGGAAAGTAAGCTGTGGCGGGACAACACCTTATTGGCTGGGGGCTGCCCAGCTTGAGGCGGGCGGTAGCTGTCCAGTGAGATCCGATGATCCCTCCCACCGTCGGTAACAACCGCTGGCGCCGCACTCTATGCCAATTGAGCGGTGGCTTATAACCAGTAACTGTCATTCCCTGTGTTTTGTCTATGCCAAAGGCGAAGCTGGAATGTCCTCTCCAGTGATCTGGTGTTCTACCTTCCAGTGTTGGGCATTGGTAGGATTCAAGCCTGGGCAGGAAGATATGGAGGACAAGATGTTGCCCATGCAGCATGTCCCCCCTCTCCACGTCACCGATGAATCCAAAGGAACAGCAGGGCTGCTACAGTTTGGCACCAGCGCCATCGCAGGAGCTGGCAGAACGATGTTGAGCACAACAGAGAACTGCCTTAGGGGCTCCGACTCCGGATTTTTCCTCAGGGTTGACTCCCGAAGCCTTTCCCGTGACCGGGTGTGCCGCAAGGCAGCGGAGGTTTGAAATCAGGGTTTACCTTCCCCTAGATGGGCTACCTTCCCAGGTTGACGAGCCACCATCTACTCGAAGCATCTGGTTTTAAGGCGCCAGAGATCCGCCCTCGCCCCTTCTCCTATTAGTAAAACCAGTTCCGCTGGGCTTAGAGACTAAACCACACAGGCAGGCTAGGAGTTGGACTTAGTTGTCAGAGGGTTTTCGAGACGCACTCCATAAGGAGCATTTTATGAGCACCGGGAGCTTAACCCCAGTGCCGCTCCTGGCTATGACAACCTTGGAACCAAATTTAAATATTAGACAAAGTTAAAACAAGTAAACACAAAAATGTAGTTTTTAAATGAAGGTGTTTATTATTAGGGTTAAAAAAGTCCAAACCTACATGCCTCTGTGTGAAAAAGTGATTGCCCCCCCACCCCCATGTTAAAACATAAATTAACTGCGGTTTATCACATCTTTAGAAAGCAGAGTTCAATTTCTCTAACCACACCCAGGCCTGATTACTGCCACACCTGTTCTCAGTCAAGAAATCACTTAAATAGGACCTACCTGACAAAGTGAAGAAGACCAAAAGATCCTCAAAAGCTAGATATCATGTTGTGATCCAAAGAAATTCAGTAACAAATGAGAAACAAAGTAATTGAGATCTATTGGTCTGGAAAAGTTTATAAAGCCATTTCTAAAGCTTTGGGACTCCAGTGACCCACAATGAGACCCATTATCCCCAAATGGCGAAAACATGGAAC
This sequence comes from Pholidichthys leucotaenia, assembly GCA_020510985.1. Classification (NCBI taxonomy): domain Eukaryota; kingdom Metazoa; phylum Chordata; class Actinopteri; order Cichliformes; family Pholidichthyidae; genus Pholidichthys; species Pholidichthys leucotaenia. The sequence continues at coordinate 137,210,416 of CM035840.1, read as the reverse complement.
AGTGGTGAACCTTCCCAGGAGTGGCCAGCCAACCAAAATTACCCCAAGAGCGCAGCGATGACTCATCCAAGAGGTCACGAAAGACCTCACAACAACATCTAAAGAACTGCAGGCCTCACTTGCCTCAGTTAAGGACAGTGTTAATGACTCCACCATAAGAAAGAGACTGGGCAAAAATGGCCTGCATGGCCGAGTTCCAAGTCAAAAACCACTGCTGAGCAAAAAGAACATAAAGGCTCGTCTCAATTTTGCCAGAAAACATCTTGATGATCCCCAAGACTTTTGTGAAAATATTCTGTGGACTGACGAAACAAAAGGCGAACATTTTGGAAGGTGTGTGTCCCATTACATTTGGCATAAAAGTAACACAGCATTTCAGAAAAGGAGCATCATACCAACAGTAAAATATGATGGTGGTGGAGGGCGAGACGACATGCACACATAAGTTAAGAGCTCCAGCACACCAACAAGAAAGAAACCTCCAAAAACTCAAAAAATGGACATAAAATAATTCCGAGCTGTTAAATATGACCAGAGGCACATCGAAGAGGAAAACGAGGAACCTGAACTCCCAAAATAAGGAAACAACCACGATGGAACAGAGTAAGCTAACATCAGAAGCTAGCATGGCTAATATCGAAAGCAGCCTGGAAGGTATTAGCAAGCAAATTCAGGCCTTGTAGAGCGAAATGAAAGCTAACCTACAAACATTCAAAGATGACATCACTACACAAATGAGAGGTGAACTGGCCGAACTTGGACAGGACATTGACCAGAAATTTATGAAAATAACAGCGCAAATGAAAGAACAAAAGGAGAATATAAATACAACCCTGACACGCACTGAGGAAATCGAGTCATGGAGCCATGAAGCTAATGAAGTACTACAAGAATTGATAAAGGATCACAAAATGATGAAGGACAAGCTAGATGACTTAGAGTTAAGATCCAGAAAAAACAGCCTACGGATATATGGAATACCGGAGGAGGCTGAGGAGAAAAGCAACTCAGTTGCAAAGTCTGTGGATAAATGGCTTAAAGAGGAATTTACAATCAGTACAGATCTCCAAATTGAACACGCACATTGTGCGCTGGTTCCGAAGCCTAAAGCAGGTCAGTCCCCTAGATCCATTGTCATCAACTTTCTGCAATTTACTGTGAAAGAAGCGATTCTGAAAAAAGCGTGGGAGAAGAAACAAATAATGTTTGATGGAAACAGGATCTACTTCGACGACGATTACTCAGCAAAGATACTACAACAACGCAAAGCATATGCAAACATCAAAAAGATCCTAAAGGCAGAAGGCATCCGTTTTCAAACACCTTTTAACAAGATCTGCATTCATTGGATGAGCGGAGTGAAAACTTACGGCAGCGAGGAGGAAGCATCCAGTGACCTGAGGAGGAGAGGGCTTGAGGTGGAGGTTCTGCCAGACGAGCTGGACAATTCCACACCCGCCGGAAAACTCCAAATGACCGGAATAGCGACTTGGAAACATGCCAGAAATGACCGAATTGGCGACGCCAGCGCACATGCATGAGGATGACTACAGGAATTTCAGCAGCGGTTTAATAATGAAGGGTAATTACATTCATGTGCTGAAGTCAGAAAGGGGAAAAAAAAAAGGTATTCCAAAGACTCCGTTGGCCTTTTATTTAAAAAGAAAAAAAGAACTTTGAGAATAAAGACTAAAAAGGGGTTTGGGGGAAACAAAGAAAATTGAACCGTTGGTATTGGATCAGATGCATAACTGTAAGGACTAATGTGGGTCAGTTAACCCTTAATGAGCTGAATCTCATCACTAGATGGGGGCCCTCTTTCTGTGAGATGCTTTCCCCCTCAAGGCAAGAAGAGAGTCAATACAAAATGAGAGTGGTTGACATCTCATTGTGGAGGTCACTTTATCTGTACATAGTTAATACAGTATATGTTCTGAACTTTTGCGTGTTGAAATGTTAAAATGTTCAAGCCTGAGCCTGTGGAGGGGTTATAATGTCATAGAAGTTACTAAAAATAAATACAACTTGTCATGAATCTGGGATTGGCTGTTCCAAACCCAGTTCTGACTTATTAGTTATTTGCCCTATTTTCTATCTGGCGGGTCAGGGAGCTTTTGGCCTTCACTTCCTGACAGCTCGGGCACGCCCCCTTCTCCTGTCAGTGCCATCAGCTGTGCTCTGTTAATGAGTGTTCCCACACACATACACACGCGCACACACATACACTCCATTTGTGACGACGGAGTTTCGCCACTGCTATGGACCTCTTCAATTAAGTGTTATATGTGTAAAAGGATTTATATCTTCAAATGTCAACATGTATTGTAATGTATAAATGCACATATAGTTTGAGATCTGTTTTGGGTGAATTGAGGTCCACTTGTGTGAGATAAATGCCAATGTTAATTATGTTAACCCCTTGCACTCCGGTCAATTTCCCTAAAAACGCCAAAAAATAACGTGCCCAAAGTAAATCGAAAGCTGTTCTTCAACCCTTTGCAGCATCTTCATGGGGTTGGTCTCATTTAAAAGAAAACACTTTGAATTTTTTGGCAAAACAGTCATAATCTCTCTAAGTGCTCCGGCCACTGAGTAACAGTCATCTAAACATACTGAACTTGAAGAAAATAAATTTCGCCTGGGTGTTTTTTTGGATACAAATGCTTGCAAATAACACACAGCTTCAGATCCGGGCTGGAAAATGCAACAGAAATGTAGAACCAAGTGTTATCCAGCTGAGGTCAAAATTTTGTAACAATACCACAAAAAATGAATATATTACACAGCTTTGTTCTCAGGTAGTTCCCAGGCGTTTTTGAACTGTGCCAAATTGTGCCAAATGGCACAGTTTGGAAAAACGTCTAACTTTTGAATGATTCAATATAGAAGGTTCATCTTGGGCTCTAATGAAAGGTGACACTCAGGGCTGTGTGTGTGTGTGGGGGGGGTTTGTCCCCCCCCCTCGCGACAGAGGACGGACATCGCCCGTTGCGCCGCTGTCCGTCATGTGGCGATGACGCACAGTTGTAATTTACCGATCGGTCAAAAGTCATTTTTGATTACAATTTTCAGGGATAAAGAATAATTTAGCTTATAACACTTACCTGTTCACAGCAGCAACGGAGCTGGCAAACTTCTCTTCCTCATTGTCAGACGAACGCAACGCTGGTCCGCTTGTTACGGACTCGTGGTTCTGGTCTCGCGACCCGGTCAAAACATAATTCCATTATTGCGGTTTTGCGCTTCCATGATTGCGGTTTTGGCGAACAATTTTTCAAAACAAATAACAGTAGTAATTAAAAAAGACTGGCGAACGCATGTGTGTCACCCAGCCTTCGTCGTCGGCCTCCGTCGATCTATGATGACTCATGGAAGAGAATCCTAAACGTCTATTCTGCTGGAATAAAAAAAAAAAAGCACCGCCTGTGGCTGAACAGGCCGATGCACGAATGGCAGTCCCTGTCACACACGTCGCACTTGTGGGTGGTCTCCGTGCTGCTGGGTCTGTGGCGGTTCTTCCTGCGGGTCCTTTTTTCATCTGCTGCAGCAGTCAGTCTCTCTTCACCCAGCCTTACACAAAACAGCTTTCGAACTTCTGTGCTTCAATTGGCTCGCTGCATTCGCTGCGTTGGTAGGCAGGTCCTTCTTGCTAGGTTTTCAGTCATTGGTTCTTTAAAGTTTCAGAAACCCAATTCAAGGCTCTTATTAGTCGAATGAGAGGTCAATCATATCTAATCTGTTCGCGGCAGTGTCTGTAGTGGAAGAACGGAAATGCAGCTTTTTTTTTCAGTGCACTCTAGGACGCAGCGCTCTCGTGTGCCCTCGTGCGCTCTAGGGCGCAGAGACGTGCCCACCCGCGGTACACAGAAGTGCAACAGGTTAATTGGGTGAGGCAAATGAATAATCTGAAAACCATGTACCTTTGCCAGCATGCTTCCTGGTGGTGTCCGGGCAAAAGATTCCCCAGGGGTTTGAGTGCCCTTTAAAGGATGCCAGGAGGAGGAAGTATGTAATGGTTGAGTAGAGGAGGAAGGTTGGTGGATTTATATTGTAAATAAGGGCTTATACTATTTATTGTATTATTTATGGTGTTTATTTATTGTGTAAATATTGTGGGAATTATTTATGTATTTATGAATCTCTTTTTAGATACTATTGGGTATAGGTGGGAATGTGAATACTTATTGTCTTACCTGGGACATTGGTATGTTCCAGTTGGATTCATTATCTTACTAAGTACACTAACATTTAAAAGTTTGGGGTCACCCAGACAATTATTTTGTGTTTTCCATGGAAAGTCACACTTATTTACCACCATGAGTTGTAAAATGAATAGAAAATATAGTCAATACATTGACAAGGTTAGAAATAATGATTTGTATTTGAAATAATAATTTTTTCCAGATACTCAACCTGCTCAAAGGAAGGTCAGTTTTACAGCTTCTCTAACCAGCTAAACTGTTTTCAGCTGTGCTAACATGATTGCACAAGGGTTTTCTAATCATCCATTAGCCTTCTGACGCAATGAGCAAACACATTGTACCATTAGAACACTGGAGTGATAGTTGCTGGAAATGGGCCTCTATACACCTATGTAGATACTGCACCAAAAACCAGACATTTGCAGCTAGAATAGTCATTTACCACATTAGCAATGTATATTAGATATTAGAGTGTATTTCTGATTAGTTTAAAGTTATCTTCATTGAAAAAAACAGTGCTTTTCTTTCAAAAATAAGGAAATTTCTAAGTGACCCCAAACTTTTAAACGGTAGTGTATATTAACAGGTGTTTTTCATTTGGTTGGTGTTGCTAGGTGTCGGATGTTCTAGGTAAGTTGTTGCCTGCAAAGTATTTGTAATAAATGGGAAAATGCTTGTTGCAAACTTTGGAAGTCTCGCCCTTCTGTGATGTACCTTGACCGCTCGGCAAGTTCCTGGCACCATTCATTCTCATTCACACGCGCAGACACTCACTCATGCACACCTGTGGTTCATTTGTCCAGCCCACACTTTCCCACACCGGTGATCTCTTTCCTCATTAAGTTTATTATTATTTAAACGAGGAGGTAGTAGGAAGAGATCACTGCAGCATTCACCCTCATTCGTGGCAGCTAGCTCTCCACGGATGTTGGACTACTTCCTTCACACATTCAGCCTGACATTTACAGACATTCATTCCTGGGTGTTAGCAGCTGACTAAGCTTGTTTCCTCTCATCCATCAGACTACACGGAAAGCCCCGGATCGCTCTAGTTCGGTAAGTCAATTGCCTTTCTCTCCATGCTGACAGCTACACTGCGGCAGTAGGCCTTCCCGTCGCCGGGCTTTAGAGCATTCGGGTGGCGCCCTGTATGTCTGGTGGCCATTTTGTGCGTAATTGCAATTCTCTGTACTTGCGGACATTACAGGACTTGTTATTTTCATTGGGTTTATTAATAAAAGTGTACAATCTACTCTTGCTTTTGGGTTTCTCATTTCTTCCCTTGTGCACCGCGTAATGGCGCACGGGGATTTATGACAGAATGTTGCGGCCATAGAAAAAAACCAGCGGAGTAGATTTGTGTTTTTTTCTTCCCCTTTTTTCTTCTCCCTTTTCTCATCTTGTGTTGGCATTATGATCTGGACGGACGAGGAGCTGGGAGCCCAGGATCTGCTGGAGGAGGCGAACTTCACCTTTCAGTGGCCTCAGTTTCCCAAGGACCGGGAGTGAGCACAACTCGTCGTGGAGGACGTCAAGCGGCGCTATCCTAACCTCCTGGTAATTCATAGGGTGGACGCCATCCTCTCCACCCTCCTTCCCGTTCCTGACGTGGAGCCGGAGGGTGCCTCTCTGCAATCGGAGCCAGCCACCCGTCAGAAGAAGCGCTCCCGTCAGAGGAAGACCTCTTCCCCCCTTGGATTCCTTTCATCTCCTGGGCCGGCGCCCACCCAATCCTCGGGCGTGATGACGGAGGAGGAGAGACTGGGGTTGCTGGCCATGGTAAACCATCAGGTTGAGGAGGAGCACTGCAAGAGAGAGGCACAAGGATGCGCTTCTCCGGCAGAGAGGGTTCCAGCCCTCGTGCCTACCCAATCCATGGGCTCGATGGAGGAGGAGTGGTTGGCCCTGCTCACTCAGCTAGACCCCCGGGTTAAGGAGGAGCGCTGGGTGAAGGAGGAGCAGAGACTGGCCCGGCTCAACTGCCAGATGGAGGAGTAGCCGGATGAGGATCCCCCAGCACTCGAGCTCCCCGTGGCCACTCCACCTCCCTCTCCAGAGAAGAAGGAGTATCTCGGTACGACGGTCTCATACGAGTACGACACTTCGCGTTCCAGAACTATTTGGTTCCTGCACCGTCCAGGGGGAACTCCCGTTGGAAGAGGCTGCCGGTCCCGTCGGTGCAGCAAGAGAAGGAACGCCTGGAGAGGAGGGGGGATGTCTTGAAGGCTGCTGAGGATGTTCCATGCCAGGGGGACAGGCAAGTAATTTCTCATTTAACTTTCATGTCAGAACAATTTTTCCTGCCTCCTGGTGAGGAGGCTCAAGGTGTGCAGTCCCCTGAGTGCTCCGCCCCAGCAGCATATAGTGCTTCCGAACTTGACCTTATCAACACCTTTTTGTATGCCCCTACGAGCCCATCGGTTCTGGATTGAGGTCTCTCGGGGGAAGAGGAGCCGGAGGCCCAGGAAGGTCCAGCCCATGGGCCAGCGGAGAGGTCGTTCTCAGCCACCATGCCAGAGGAGCCGGAGGCGTGGGAAACGGCACACGGGAGTACCATGACTGCTATGACCATCACGTCTGTGGTGGGGGCCGCCGCCACAGAGTCATTCCCCGGAACAGATCTCCTGTTGATGGGACCCGGAACGGTATCGTTGGAGTCCTGGACGGCGGTAGAGCTCGAGCACAGGCAAGTAATCCCTCCTGTAGTCTATTTGTCTATGACTGAGAGATCTTGTTGGGCTCTTGGGGAGGAGAGCCGGGTGCGGGCCCCAGCCAAATCCAGACTCTCCTTGCCGGGCTCTGCCACTACCAGGGACCCTAACCACTCTTCCTCTACTATTCCCTCCGAGCTCCTTCCTAGGGTCACTGGGGAGGAGCTGCAACTACCTGGGTTGCCCAGGGATGACGACGCGGGTCCAGGTGTTCCAGAGGAGGTCGACGGAGGGGTTGCACCTGACGGATCAGTGGAGTCCACGCACCCTAAATCGCCGGAGTCCTGGATGGCAGTGGAACCCGAGTTTAGGCAAGTGTGCTCCATTAGGCCAGTAAGGTCATTATTGATGTCACACTGCCCGACTCATGGCGAGGAGGGCCTGGGGAAACGCATTGGAGCCCTCGGGGCCGCCTCACCGGGCTCTGCCGCTGCCGGCAACCCTGACCCGGTTTTTCTTTCTCTCCCTTTGGGTTTGGAGCCCCCAGCCAGGGTCACCGGAGAGCTACTGATCTCGTCGGAGGCAGCCGAGGATCGGGGTCCAGCGCCAGGTGTTTGAGGAGCATCACCTCCCTCGCTGGGGAGGCTACCGTGGGAGCAATGAGGCCCCCGATGAGGGTCACCACAGGTGCAACGGTGCTCCAGCCAGAGCCCACCGCCGGTGCAGCAGAGCCCCAGCCGGGGTCCACCACCGGTGCAGCTACATCCCAGGCTGGGACCATCGTGGGTGCTACGGTCCCCCAGCCCCAAGCCTCGGATGGCAGGGGGGCTCCTGTTCCTTGGGTTGGCCGCCGTAGGTCTTGAGTACGTAGGCTGCCTCTCTGCCTTCCCCTCCGGTTCTGGTGGCTCCACCAAGTTGGCCGGCCACCCAAAGGACTCGGCTTTTGGGCCAGGTGGTCCGTCGGGCCAGGCAGACTGCCGGACACTATTCTATGGGCCACCTGTTGGACATGGAACTTGGGCAGGCCGCCCGATCAGTCACGCCTCGCCATGCTGGGGGCCTGGGACTTTGGTCGACCCCCTGAACTTTGGACTCATGGGGAGGGGGGGTTAGTGTCCTAGGTGGGGTCACTGCTCTATATTTGCTTATTATTTGTTGTATTTTTTCACTGGTTGCTTCCCTCCTAACCAGTTTCCCCTCACCTCCCGCCCTGGGTAATTGTTTGTTGCTGAGGGGGGTCCCTTAAGGGTGTGTTTTTTTCTTTTGTGGCAAGCTGATGGTACTGGGGTGTCTGGAATCCACCCCTAACAGAGGGGGGCTGTCATGATTCTGGGTTTGAACCCAGTTCTGACTTATTATTTATTTGCCCTATTTTCTATCTGGCGCGTCAGGGAGCTTTTGGCCTTCACTTCCTGACAGGTCGGGCACGCCCCTTCTCCTGTCAGTGCCATCAGCTGTGCTCTGTTAATGAGTGTTCTCACACACATACACACACGCACACACACATGCGCACACACACACTCCATTCATTCTCATTCACAAACGCAGACATTCACTCATGCACACCTGTGGTTCATTTGTCCAGCCCACGCTTTCCCACACTGGTGATCTCTTTCCTCGTTAAGTTTATTATTATGTAAAGGAGGAGGTAGTAGGAAGAGATCGCTGCAGCATTCACCCTCATTCGTGGCAGCTAGCTCTCCACGGATGTTGGACTACTTCCTTCACACATTCAGCCTGACATTTACAGACATTCATTCCTGGATGTTAGCAGCTGACCAAGCTTGTTTCCTCTCATCCGCCAGACTACACGGAAAGCCCCGGATCGCTCTAGTTCGGTAAGTCAATTGCCTTTCTCTCCGTGCTGACAGCTACTCTGCAGCACTAGGCTTTCCCATCGCCGGGCTTTAGAGCATTCAGGTGGCGCCCTGTATGTCTGGTGGCCATTTTGTGCGTCATTGCAATTCTCTGTATTTGTGGACATTACTGGACTTATTTTCATTGGGTTTTAATTGGGTTTATTAATAAAAGTGCACAATCTACTCTTGCTTTTGGGTTTCTCTTTTCCTCTCTCGTGCACCACGTAATGGCGCACAGGGATTTATGACACAACTAGAGAAGCCAAACTACTGTCTTTGAATGTAAATGGTTTGGGAAACCCAGTCAAGAGAGCTAAGATTATGACCAAACTTAGAAAGGAGAAGACACAGATAAATTTCTCACAAGAAACCAACCTATCAAGGAAAGGACATGAAAAACTTAAGAGATTCGGTTTTAAGAATACCTTTTATAGCTCACACGTTAACACACGGAAAAGAGGAGTAGCAATATTAATAAGAAATGCAATCAACTTTGAATGTCAAAAAGAAATCAAAGACAAAGAGGGTAGATATGTATAGTTAAAGGAATAATTGATCAAACATTGATAACGCTGGTAAATATACTGTATATGCACCACCTGAAAGTGATAAAGAATTTTCAAATCATTGTTGGATACTATTGCAGTAGAAGAAGAAGGATTATTAGATTAGATTAGATTAGATTCAACTTTATTGTCATTACACATGTATGAATACAAGGTAACGAAACACAGTTTAGCATCCAATCAGAAGTGCAAAGGACAGCAGTGCAGTATATACGGTAATTAACAGTATGTGCAATTTAAGCAAATATATGCAAATATATGCAGCAGTGCAGAAAGTTAAAAGTACGTACTGTTATGTGCAAATAATGTGCAATAAGTTAGATGTAGTTATGTAGTTATGCAGTTATGTACAGGTGAGGATGGTAAAAGATGATTGTAAGAGAGTCAGCGGGGAACTAAGTTCAATAACGTGACAGCTGTTGGAAAGAAACTGTTCCTAAACCTGCTGGTTCTAGTCCGAAGGCTTCTGAAACGTCTTCTGGAGGGGAGAAGCTGGAACAGTCCATGAGCAGGATGGTTGGAGTCCCTAAGAATGCTGCGTGCCCGGCGCAGACATCTTTTCCTGTAGACGTCCTCTATAGCTGGAAGTGGAGTCCCTGTGATGCGTTGGGCGGTTTTCACCACCCGCTGCAGCGCCTTGCGGTCAGCTACAGAGCAGCTCCCATACCAGAGTGTGATACAGTTGGTCAGGGTGCTCTCTATCACGCAGCGGTAGAAGTTGCCCAGGATGTCAGTTGACAGATGGTTCTTCTTCAATGTCCTCAAGAAGAAGAGGCGCTGATGGGCCTTCTTGATCAGGCTGGTGGTGTTAACTGACCAGGACAGGTCCTCCGAGATGTGGGTCCCCAGGAATTTGAAGCTGGGGACACGTTCAACAGCTATGCCATTGATATGGATGGGGTCATGTGTCTCTTCCCTCTCCTTCCTGTAGTCCACTATGAGCTCCTTGGTTTTGCTGGTGTTAACGAGCAGGTTATTGTCAGCGCACCAAGTAGCCAAGTGCTCAACCTCTGCCCTGTAATCTGACTCGTCGTTGTCCCTGATGAGTCCAATCACCGTGGTGTCATCTGCGAACTTTATGATGGAATTGGATCCATACATAGGCCTGCAGTCATGGGTGTAGAGGGAGTAGAGGAATGGGCTGAGCACACAGCCCTGTGGTACACCAGTGTTGAGTGTGATGACGGAAGAACGGTTGGGGCCTGACCTAACATGCTGGGGTCTGTTGGTCAGAAAATCCATGACCCAGTTGCAGGTGGAGGTACTGATTCCCAGGTCCCCAAGTTTGGTGAGCAACTTGGAGGGGATAACTGTGTTGAATGCTGAGCTGAAGTCAATAAACAGCATTCTTGCGTAGGTGTTCTTGTCATCCAGGTGTGAGAGTACATAGTGCAGCGCTGTAGAAACCGCATCCTCTGTACTCCTATTGCTCCGGTAGGCAAACTGATGAGGGTCCAGTGTAGGGGGCAGGCCTTTTTTGAGCTGTGCCAAGACCAGTCGCTCAAAGCACTTCATGACTATGGGCGTCAGTGCCACAGGGCGATAGTCATTTAGGCACGATGGTGTTGAATGTTTCGGCACTGGTACTATTGAAGTGGTCTTGAAGCATGCTGGTACCACGGCATGGGCCAGGGACAGGTTGAAGATGTCTGTGAAGACCCCTGCCAGCTGCTCAGCGCATGCCCTCAGCACACGCCCAGGAATGCCATCAGGGCCAGCAGCCTTACGTACGTTGACATGACTCAGTGCATTATGGACGTCGGTGTGGGTGAGTGTGAGGTGGTGGAGGTCATCAGAGGGTGGGAAATTGATGTTCTTTTCATTGTTGTCCTTGTCAAAACGAGCATAGAAGTTATTTAGCTCATTGAGAAAGGGCACAGTCATGGCTATAGGTATGGAGTTGCTGGGCTTATAATCAGAGATAGCTTGAATGCCCTGCCACATACGTCGGGGGTCAGAGTCCCCAAAATGTTCCTCCACCTTCAGCTTGTAGCTGTGCTTGGCCTTCTTGATGCCCCTCTTCAGATCTGCCCTGGATGAACTGTAGGCCTGTGCATCACCAGATCTAAAGGCATTGTTACGTGCTTTTAGCAGAAGTCGCACTTCTCTGTTCATCCACGGCTTCTGATTTGGGTACGTGGTGATCTGTCTTTCCGTGGTGACACTGTCAATAGTGGTGTTGATATGGTCCAGGACTGAGTGGGTGTAAGAGTTGATGTTTATGTGGGAGCCACAGGTAGCCTGAGAGGTGAACATACTCCAGTCTGTGTTCCTAAACTTCTCCTGGAGTACAGAGTCAACCCCCTCTGGCCACACTTTGATGGTCCTCACTGATGGCTTCACCCGGTTGATGAGCGGTACATACTTGGGGGTAAGGAACAAGGATAAATGATCAGACTGACCTCGGTGGGGGAGGGGAGTTGCTGTGTAGGCTCCCACAATATTGGTGTAAACATGGTCCAATGTTTTGTCCCTTCTTGTGTGACAGGAGACATGCTGGTAGAATTTAGGAAGCACTGTCTTGAGGTTAGAGTGGTTAAAATCACCCGCCACAATAAATGCTGCCTCTGGGTGTGCAGTTTGTTGTTTGCTAATAGCTGCATGCAGTTCTTTCATAGCAAGCTTAGCATTAGCATCCGGAGAAATGTAAGCGGCTGTTATGATGGTACAAGTGAACTCGCGTGGCAGATAGAAAGGTCTACATTTAACCATGAGAAACTCCAGGTTAGCTGAGCAGTGTCTCTCAACAGTGACAGAGTTCGTGCACCAAGCCTTGTTAATATAAATGCACACTCCCCCCCCTCTTGTCTTACCGGAGTCAACTGCTGCTCTGTCTGCCCGGAGCGTGTGTAGGCCGGCTAGCTCGATAGCATTGTCGGGTATTCCACTGTGAAGCCATGTTTCCGTAAAAATCATGATATTGCATGATATTATGTACTGTATATGTGGAGATCTTAATGTGATAATGGACTACGATATGGACACTACCAGCCATTAGAGACACAAAAGATCTACAATAAAACTTGTCAAAAATACATGGGAGGAAATGGGGTTTTTTAATGTGTGGAGAGACTTTCACCCTTTACAAAGAGATTGTAGTCACTATTCAACAACCCATTCAGTCTATTCCAGAACTGTTTATTTTTTTATGCATAAAGAGAAAAGGGATAAAATACAGGAATGTAATATGGGAATAGCAGATGTGTCTGACCATAGCTCCATTTCTCTGACAGTCAATTTAAAATCTACTAAGAAAAATACAATATGGCGATTAAATGCAGGAATCTTACATAATAAGGAGGTAGTGGAACAAATCAAAGTTGAAATACTGAACTGTCTTAAAGAAAATAATAATGGAGAAACAGACCCAGCTATATTATGGGATGCATTAAAAGCAGTAATAAGGGGTAAATTAATTGCAATTACAAGTAAACTTAAAAAAGAGACTCCAACAATATTATACAATTATAAAGAAAATGAAAAGCCTGGAACAGAAACACAAGGGAAAAATTGAGCAAGATATTCAACAATAAATTAACACAATGAGAAAGAAAATTAATGATTTACTTACTAGAAATATTTAGTGGATATTCTGGTTATAAAGTAAACATTCTTAAGACCCAAATCCTAACGATCAGTAGTAGACCAGGTCAGAAACTCAAGCAATTAAAAATTAACTGGGAAGCTAAATCAATTAAATACTTAGGTGCAACAATAACTAAAATCTAACAAAATTATATCAAAGTAATTATGAACATATAGATACCAACATAAGAAAAGATATTGATAGATGGCTAACATACCCATTCGGATTAAATGACATAATTAATGTGGTAAAGATGAATGTCCTTCCACGTTTGCTATATTTCTTCATGTCCTTGCCAGTAGAGATACCACAAATTCAATTCCAGAAATGGGATAAACTTTTTTCCAGATTTATTTGGGAAGGAAGAAGACCCAGGGTACGTTACAGTACATTTCAACTAACCAAAAACAAAGTGGGAATGGAACTTCCAAATCTAAAAGAATATTTCCATGCAGCTCAACTACGTCATCTTGTCCACTGGTGTAACTAAATATGTTGCTCGATGGAATAGATATTGAAACTTCTGCAGTCACATTGCCGATTCAATCAAACATGGGTGAAACAGAGACTAGACCCTATCAGAAAGAAAATGAAGACTCTAGCACAATAATAAAATTTACTTTACACAAATGGCAATCAATTGCAAAGCAACTAAAATTGGGAAAGGAACTAAAACTTTTACGGTGGATCGCTTATGATGATGAATTTAAACCTGGAAAAATTGATGCAAACTTCCAAAATTGGGTGAAAAAAGGCATTACAGCTATTAAGAATGGTGAAATGCAGAATTTTCAAGATCTGAAAAATACTTATGATCTTACAAACAAGGATTTCTTTAGATATTTACAGATAAGGGATTATTATACAAGTTGCATAAAGACAAATGAGGATAAAATACATCCCATAATAAAATTATTTACATTGTCCTTCCAAAAGACAATTCCCAAAGTCGTGTCCAGTTTGTACAGAAGTTTGATGGAATCTAGAGAAGACTCAACATTGTATGTAACACTGAAATGGGAGCAAGAGCTGAATGAAGAATTTCCAGAGATGATGTGGTACAATATGTGGAAAATATATCAATCCACAACTCAGTTACTAAAATGGAGAGAATTTAGTTGGAAAAATCAGATTAGATATTTTATAACATCCCAAATCAGAAGTAAACAGACAAATACTAAACAACCGTGTTGAAGATTGTGTCAGAATATGAACACAAATCACACACACATGTTCTGGACATGTGTTAAAATAAAACCCTTCTGGGAAAGTATTCAAACAGCTCTATGCAACATTCTTGGTTATACGATTCCGCAATCTTGTATGACATTATACTTGGGACACCTCAGAGGACAGGTACTTGTTGAAGACCAGTACCTTTGCAAGATTCTTCTTGCAGCAGCAAAGAAAACCATTATGAAGAACTGGCTAAAAACTGACACACCCAGACATAAACAATGGATGGCTGTTGTTGAGGAAATCTTGATAATAGAAAAAACTCACATACAGATTAAAACAGAAGAATGCTTTTTGACACAGCTGGGACAAATGGTTTAATTATAGACAGAAAAGGATCTAAATAATTGTGACTCTTCAGAGATAGACCATTATTAACTCTGCAGGCCTGGGAACATTTATATAAGTGTTGTTTTGTTCTGTTTCAATGTTAAAAAAGCAAAATAAAATAAAGTTATTAAAAAAATATATGGTGGTGTTAGTGTGATGGTCTGGGGCTGTTTTGCTGCTTCAGGACCTGAAAGACTTGCTGTGGTAAATGGAACCATGAATTCTGCTGTCTACCAAAAATATCCTGAATGATGATGTGTCTCCGTCCTGCCTGAGAGTCTGCTCCGACGAGTTGGCCCCCATCTTCACCCGGATCTTTAATAGATCACTGGAGCTGTGTGAAGTGCCTTCCTGCTTCAAACGCCATCATTCCAGTTCCCAAGAAACCCTCTGTTACAGGATTAAATGACTACAGACCTGTTGCCTTGACCTCTGTGGTCATGAAATCCTTGGAGAGATTGGTGCTGAACCACCTGAAGGTCGCCACAGGCCTCCTGATGGACCCACTGCAGTTTGCCTACCGATCAAACAGGTCAGTGGACGACGCAGTGAATATGGGACTACATTACATCCTGCAATGCCTCGACTCCCCAGTGACATACGCCAGAATCCTGTTTGTTGACTTCAGCTCCGCGTTCAACACCATCATCCCAAGCATCCTTCATCAGAAACTCCTCCAGCTCAAGGTGCCCCCCTCCACCTGCCAGTGGATCTCCAGCTTTCTGACTGACAGGTGGCAACAGGTGAAGCTAGGGAGAATTACATCCAGCTCCCGAAAAATTAGTACTGGCACCCCCCAAGGGTGTGTCCTTTCCCCACTGCTCTTCACCCTCTACTCCAACGACTGCACCTCAGAGGACCCTTCGGTGAAGCTCCTGAAGTTTGCGGACGACACCACAGTCATCGGTTTGATCCGGGATGGTGATGAGTCTGCATACAGGCGGGAGGTGGAGCAGCTGATCCTCTGGTGCGGCCGGAACCATCTTGAACTTAACCCAGCCAAAACGGGGGAGATGACCGTGGATTTCAGGCGACACCCTCCTTCATTCCCCCACTCACCATCCTCAACAGCACAGTGTCCACTGTGGACTCCTTCAAGTTTCTGGGTACCACGATCTCCCGGAACCTGAAGTGGTCCTCCCATATAGACACTGTCCGGAAAAAGGCCCAGCAGAGGTTGTTTTTTCTGCGTCAGCTCAAGAAGTTTGATTTGCCTCAGGAGCTGCTGGTTGTCTTCTACACCACCATCATCCAATCTGTCCTCTGCTTTTCCATCACTGTCTGGTTTGGATCTGCCACTAAACAGGACAAGACCTGCACCGTGCACCGTGGGCTGCACAGTGGCGCAGTGGTTAGCACTGTGGCAGCACAGTTTTACCCTTGGGCGGGGGATCGCGGGGACCGTGAGATTGTGGTTTCGATCCCTGCCCCCGGCCAACAGTGATCTGTGTGGAGTTTGCATGTTCTCCCTGTGTTTGCGTGGGTTTACTCCGGGATTTCTCCGGTTTCCTCCCACATGCCAAAAACATGCAGGTTAGGGAGTTAAGGGGCGCTTGCGCACGCAGCGACCGGCAGCTGGTGGTTTGTCACCAGACTGCAAAACAAATCTACCTACGGGTACAAAATAAGTAATAATAAAAAAAAAAAAAAAAGACCAGACTGCAGCGGATCATTAAGTTTGCAGAGAGGATCATTGGTACCGACCTA
Source organism: Pholidichthys leucotaenia (assembly GCA_020510985.1). Lineage (NCBI taxonomy): Eukaryota > Metazoa > Chordata > Actinopteri > Cichliformes > Pholidichthyidae > Pholidichthys > Pholidichthys leucotaenia. The sequence goes on along the minus strand of CM035840.1, from coordinate 137,194,279 downwards.
CCCTCCATTGAGAACTTATATCGGTCCATAACCAGGAAACGAGCGGGAAACATTTCTGCTGACCCGTCACACCCCGGCCACAAACTGTTTGAACTTCTACCTTCTGGTCGATGTTACAGATCACTGAAGGCCAAAACCACCCGTCACAGGAACAGTTTCTTTCCTCAAGCTATCACTCTGATGAACTCCTAACATTCACCTAGTCCTACCTGTTGCTGTACTCATGACTTTTCATTCATTCTTACATTGCTCATAACTCTCACACTGCATTTTACTCCATTCACATTATATTACTGAATCTGAGTTCACATTGAAATACTGTATGACTGTATATTTTTTCATATATTTTTGCAAAGTGTGGATAGTTTGAGTAAATAACTGCACATATTCCTGTATATATTTGCATCATTTTATAGAAACGTGGCAGACTGTAATTTACTGTACATACTCTGTGTCACTGAAATCTTATTTAAATCTTACACCTGAACAACGAGAGCAAGTTTTAGCCAAAGTCAAATTCCTTGTATGTGTTGTGCATACTTGGCCAATAAAGCTGATTCTGATTCTGATTCTGATTCTGAAGGAGAATGTCCGGACATCTGTTTGTGACCTCAAGCTGAAGCACACTTGGGTTGTGCAGCAGGACAATGATCCAAAACACACCAGCAAGTCCACCTCTGAATGGCTTAAGAAAAACAAAATGAAGACTTTGGAGTGGCCTAGTCAAAGTCCTGACCTGAATGCTTTTGAGATGCTGTGGCATGACCTTAGAAAGGCGATTCATGCTCAAAAATCCTCCAATGTGGCTGAATTACAACAATTCTGCGAAGATGAGTGGGCCAAAATTCCTCCACAATGCTGTAAAAGACTCATTGCCAGTTATCACAAACGCTTGATTGCAGTTGTTGCTGCTAGGGGTGGCCCAACCAGTTATTAGGTTTAGGGGACAATCACTTTTTCACACAGGCCCATTTAGGTTTGGGTTTTTTGTCCCTTAATAATAAACACCTTCATTGCAGCTATGCTCCATCAGACTGATTTGAACACCCAGAATCAAATAAAATGAAGTAGAAGAACATGAAGGCAGCTCATTTCAGTATAAACAACTGAACATGATAAGAATGAACTTGATCAATCTTTTTAAAGACAAACTGACATAGTAACTTGAAAATCACTCAGAGAGCACATACATCTGCCAAGGCTCCTTCCATCCCTCATGGATCACCTCCAAAATGTAATGGGTTCGTGTGTAGCTCAAGAACCACCTCTGGTGAAAATTGCATCAAACTCTGTCCAGTAGTTTTGAGCATTCTTGCTAACACACTGTGAGAAGATAAGAGTAGAGCGGAGGTATGCATTCTCGGAGCATCACCAAAATCAATTGGGCTCATGCTTATTCCAAGGGCCACCTTTGGTGAAAATTTCATCCAAATCTGTCCAGCAGTTTTTGCGTTATCCTGCTGACAGACAAACAAACAAACCAGCACACAAACCAATACAGATGAAAACAACCTCCTTGGCAGAGGTAAATATCATTGCAGGCCTACATTTAACATTAAAATAGTAGACTAAAAACCAGGCAATTAAATCAATCAGCCTATGAAAAAAACACTTATGAAGTGATTGCTTCTGGTGTTTCAGTGTTGCCATTTATTTGTCATGGCTAACCAGCGTAGCCCACACTTCTCTTTTTCTACTGCTGCTTCCTGTCTGGATCAGCGTCACGCCTGGCACGATATGAGTAACAGGGTTGTACTGGGTAGAGTGACACACTCAATTTAGTCAGAAAAGATTTGAAAAGGTACAAAATATACCAAAGAGGACGAACCTTTGGTCTGCCTATGGTATTAGCACATGGTTTGATGATGTCACGTCCTCTTTGTCATGTCAATCACTGCTTTGCTCTTCCTGTGCCGGGCTAAATAGGTTTCGGTAACAGTAAATAAATGGTTTAAACAATTAAAAGATGCATGTGTTAACAACACCAAAACAAAAAAAGTGAATTTAATGGGTGGGACAGAAAATGTCCCGCAATTCTGAAATGGCCTACATAAGGCCTCTTTCTTAAAGGTTTAAATGGCATTTGTGAATATAACTCCATTTTGTAGTCCTTCACAAAGTGTTGCCTACATGGTTATAGTATCAGATGAAGCACGGAAATTCCTCAAAGCATTGAAGATGGAACAATATACAAAAAGAAACCGTTTCTTTGAGAAACAGTTTTTAAAAATTCCAACCATTTTTCCTCACATTTGTTGACAAACTGGAGATTTCATGGATATTGCTTTCCTACCAAATCATGACTGCAGTCACCAGCTGACTTCACCTGTTTGAAATGTCATCAATATTTAATTTTTCACCTCATTTTTTTTTTTTTTTGAATGTATTGCAGGCCTTAAGTCCAGGAATGGATGAATACTAACACATGAAATGAAGGTGATACAACATGAAATATCTGGAGTTCATCCTGCCCTGTGAAGAAGTGCTTCTAAAGGAGGAGAATATTGCAGCTGCTACCACCCCATTACTGCAAAAGGTATCTTTTTATCTTTCTGAAGGAACTTAACAAGCTTGCTGCATTTTATGAAGTGTTTGGGATTCTGCTAATGTCAAGTCTATGCAATTAAGTAAATTCAGCACATCTAAATATGTATTTTTGGGCAGCGGTGGCCTAATGGTTAGGGATGGCGACTGGAGGGTCACCGGTTCAATCCCTGGACCGGCAGGACCAGATCTGGGTGGGACAGATGACATAGCAGTGTTTGCCCCACCCTCCTTAACTCCACTGTGGTACCTTTGAGCAAAGCCCTTAACCCCAACTGCTCCAGTTGAGCTGCTCAGTGGCCACAGGTCAGTCTGTGGTTGTACTGGATTGTTTCCAGGTGTGAATGTGAACAAGGCATCCTCAAAAAAGAGAGGTTGCCTTTCAATGGACCTCCCCTGTATAAAATTAAGGTTAAATAAAATGTGCAGCTTAAATACTTAATCAGTTTTGGTTATCGGCATTTTGGAGGGCAAGAGAAGCCAACTGTATGAAAACGTTTTGCAGATACTGGGTATCTACAGTGTGCAGCCCTATTAAAGGTCAACTAGATTTTTCAACAAGTACATTTTCCCCTCCAATACCCCAAAGCAATGCAGTTACTTCACATTTATGTGGTTAGTATTTTCAAAAGAGATTAAACCCCTATCTAAAAAGTTATCCCAGCCGGGTCATACCAAAGACTATATAAAAAAAAATAGTACTTTCTGCCTTCTAGCTTGGTGCTCAGCATAATAGAATGGGGAAAGGAAAGTTGACGCACAGAGCTACAAGAGGACTGACCTCCCCACTGTATCTTTCACTTCTTACAGTAGCTGTGTGGTCTAGGGTCAGAGAAACGGCGATAGACGCTGCCTGTATTCACCACATGGTGGCCCACATGCTGTGGAAGGGATTAACTAACTTAACTAAAAAGTTATAGAGCAAATATTGGGAACTCACTCAGTATATAGGTAGCATTTTTTTCCCCTTCTGAGGTCGCCTTAGAGTACCTGATGTCATGATGATTCACATATCAATTTGGTAAGGATTTTGATACCCTATGCCCTTCCTGACATAACCCTCCCAGTTTTATCTGGGCTTGGGACCAGTACAGGGCTTGTGCTCACCTTTGGCTGAGTAACCAACTTTCCTTCCCCCATTATACTGTATTATGCTGAGCACCAAGCTAGATGGCAGGAAGCACTACTTTTATGTGGCCTTTTTGTATGACCCAGTTGAGGCTTAAACCCTCGACCTCCCGGTTGTGAGGCAGATGCTTCACCTCTGGGTCACCACTCCAGGTAGCATTATGTAATGCAACAATATCTTTATTGTGGCATTTTTACTTTAAATGTAAATAAAGTCTGAAAAGTCCATTCAATCTACTCCCTCAAACGGAAAAAGAGAAGAAACAACATGATCCTGCTATCAGTTACCATTAGCAAAAGATTTAAAACAAATGCATATCCTAGATTATTGACATATATATATGGAATTATAAAATCCATTTTACCTCAAATCTGATCTCTGTTGCAGCTTTTGTCATGTGTAAAGATGACACTGTATTCAGTGTTTTTGTTCACAAACACGGCATTCTCAATATTAGAGAATACTTATATCGTTGTGATGTTGACTGATTCCTTCTATTCAAGACAACAGTAAGCAGGTGGTCCTCATGGTTTCTACACTGTACTGTTGTAGATATTGTTCTTGGCTTTAAGCCAGTAACTGAGTACAGTATGACCATATACAGTATATACAGTATATATATACACACACACACACACACTAAGGGGCCATATCAGGATACATTTTCTGCATGTGAGTGCTTCACACACTCCACGCGCCTCTGTGTGTCCTACATTCTTGGAAAAACGGAAGACGTTAACCTTTTTTTTTATGAAAGGGTGCATATGGTACATGGACTCACAATGAAAGAGGCGCACACATACACATATTAGTACACACTTAGGGGGTGACAGAGTACACTGGCTGAGCTCAGATGAACCAACAGCAACCTGGGGAAGGAGGAATGTGTATGGAGCTAGTCCAAGAGAGGCCGTCAGAATCCTCAGCAGGCAATCCCGGTTGTCTTAGTGAACACAAATGTGAGTCTGTGAGAATCTGTGCATCTGCACCAGAGGCTGGTAGGGGTAGTATTTATCAGTGAAGAGAGTTGTGCATTCATATGACTACATTTTCTGTTCAAGTCATTCTGCATGATCCTTTCTTGCACCCTAGCCATCATCTCAGATAACGGACCCTTGGACCACAGAACAATGACAAAAGTTGCCTGACTGCCAGCATTAATGTAAGATGGGTGATCTAAATGACTTAATGCAGTGGAGCGTCTGTTGGCAAAGATTTCCCTGCAGTTACTACCGTCAGCAAGGAGGAGAGCTGCCCTGAGGGAGGCTATAGAGAGTCAAGGAAGACACTTACTCTACCAGCACTCATCCCAAAAATACAGCATGATGTCATCCAGATTCCAAATGTGGACTGCAGTAGCAGAAAAAGGGTCATGTGTGCACTTGCTTAATGCAAAACCGAACAAGAAAAAAGTGGGCAAGAGCAGTAGGAATTGGAAGAGGGAGCGTGAAGGACTCGTTAAAATATTCAGCCCCCCTTCCATTAACTAACGATGTAGGGATGGGAACATAACCTGCACTGTACATCTTGGGGGTGGGGGTGGGGGGTGAGATGCAGCACTGTGGGATCAGACCTTTTTCATCCAACAGCCTTTAAATCCAGCTCAGCATTTTCTTGGTGATGTCATCTCTTTTCACTTTCTCCTCACCATCTTCACTTTCTCCTTCACCTCCATCTGCTCTCTCTCCACCTTTGCTGAACTTTGTGTGTTGCATGCACATGTTCAACTACCCTTCCACTGCACTTCCACAACGTGAGGAGCATTGCAATATAGGAAACCTCTTGTTTAGCTAACAAATTTTGAGCTGCCTACAGTCATCCCAAGTTCAGCTGTAATAGGAAGCGCAGGGCTCATTTTACCCCCACCTTTCCATCTTTACCTTTAGACGGCTGGTGTATAAAGTGATTGGCAAGTATAAAACTATAAACAAGGAAATAGCTGCATGGGCCGGACTGGATCTGAGGGTTATAGATGGTGTTTGCAATGTTTAATTGGGTAAAAAGAGAAAAGATGGAGGGAGCAGGTAGATGTGTTTAATGGGAAATAAGAGGATGAGACGTATGCATTTTTTGTATCGAATGTGCTGCAGTACTGTGTGCAACATTTCTGCAGTAGATGAATGCTAAAATATGGAAAATATATAAACCATGTGTCTGCATTTTAGCTGTAAAAGAAATCTAATAAGTATGTCTGTCAGCTTTTTAGGCCGACAATTTTAAATCTGTCAGGTTACAGTTTCATTATTATTAGTTTTACTACCTAAAAAAGTTACAAGCGCTGCTCATTAAAAATTCCCCCGACTCATTTCCCTTGGACTGAGAGGACCAGACCCTGACAGTTATTATTCTTTCTCTACACAGATACCATTGAGGGTCACACACTTCTCCCATCACTTTATGCAGGTGTGGAGACCTCACCGGTAGAAGTCTGCAGGTTGTGTCAGAAGCCACGACCTGACCTCAGAAATCAGCATTTCATTGTGTTGGAAGTGCTTGCCCTTCAAAAGTGACTTCATAGTTGGAAAGAGATGAAAGTCAGATGGTGTGAGGCTGGGAACTGCAGGACCGTGCTCCCATCTGGGGGACATGCAAGCTGTGAACCGGGGCATTGTTTTGCAGGAGAGGGACACCTTTGGCCAGCATGCCACACCCCTCAGTTCTGGAGGCCTTCTGCAGCAGTGAAGCATGTTAATCCTGGTAATTGTGAAACGCTTTGCAAGGAAATACATCATCAATACTCCATGTTGGTCCCAAAAGAATGTAAGCATGACTTTGCCCGCCAAGGGTTGGACACATGTCTTCTTTGGAGGTGGTGAGTCATAATGCTTCCATTGCTTCAGCTGGGCTTTAGTCTGGATCATAGTGATGGACCCATATTTCACGATGCATTAGTCTGTCAAAGAAGTTCTTCTGGTTTTCTTGGCACATGGCTAAGACAGCCTGGGAGCATGTGAATCGTTCCTGCTTCTGGAAAGGTGCGAGCAACCAAGGAATCGTGCAGAAAACTTCCACATGTGCAAATGATCATGGATGTTTTTTTTTCTCTCCACAGATCCCACACTGATCTTGACATCTTTGGACTACTTGACAGACGGTTATGCCACGATCCTCCAAAATGGTGGCCTCCACTTGCCGAATAGTCTTCATCAATGGGGCACTGTGGTCGCGTGGGAATGGGTGCCGTTTCCACTGACCACACTTGAACTGTTAATGCCAGCGCTTGACTACATCATCCAATGGTGGATCCTCCCAATAAGTGCCATTCATCTCATCGAACGTCTCCCATGATGTGCGGCCTCTTGATTACAGGAACATGATGACCACTCTGTATTCAACTGGCTCCATTATCACACCTTACTCCCCCTTAGCACCTATTAAATAGAAACTCTTAGAAGTTTAGAGCTGCAATTTACCACATGGCCTATAGCGATATGTATTATTATACATGTGCAATTTCAGCCTAATACAATAACTGGAAGTGGATCAGCGGATATCTTTAATGAGCTGCCCTCATAATTCTGTAGATGTATTCTATAAAGTTACCTCGCATGCCCTACTGCTTGATTTAGTTTCACTCTTTCCACCCCCAAATGTCTGTAATGTTTGCTTTTTTAACTGTATGAGCTAATGTGCTGCTTCTGTTTACTTGTTCTTCATAAAAAGCTAAAATGACTCAGAGACATTTAAGTGTGTGAGCAACAGATGATCTCATTAGCCAAGTGTGTGCATGACCACCGATGCTAATACGCCTTAAATGAGCGATATAATACTGACACCTACGAGAACTTCACACACACACACACACACACACACACCCGTACATGACAGTCTGAGTCTGTAGCAGAGTTCAAAATGACAAAGGGGGGCATATAATTGCTAGAAAATGTCACAAACATGATTGCTGAACATTCACAAGGGGTGTTTTTGCCAGTGAGAGTAAGAGTGAGAAACAGAAGGAATTTGCTCTCTCAGTTGGTTGAGCAGCTGTTTCTCAAGAGGTCCAAACCGGGCAACAGGGAGAGAAGAAAATAAAAAGTGAAAAAGTGAGGACAAGGCAGAGGGAAAAGAAATGGAGTGGCTGTGAAACCGGAGCCTTGTTTCATTCCAAATCAGATTGCTTTATAGCAACGCTGGGGGCGAGAGTTCCAGGCAGCAGACAATGGGCCAACAGGATCAATATTGACATTTTCCTTAGTGATAGATGAGTTGGCTTGGGGAGGGGGGGGGGGGGGGGGTTGTTCAGAGACTGGACCTTTGTGTTAGCCAGCCAGCATTAGTGGTCACGGCTGGGGGACACTTACTGTAACTTTGGCCTCTCCGAGTCTGAGAGAGCCCAGGAGTGGTTCCTCCCCTTCATGGGCTTTATTACGGTAAGAAAGCTCTGTCATCCACTGGCCCGGTCCAAACAGAAATCATTACTTTGTCAAAACAGCTACCAGACCACACTGGCACTTGCACAGAGCGGCTTGTGTGGCACACAGCATCTCGAAGTGCTAGTGTTTAAACACCGAACTTGAGGGGAAAAGAAAGTATAGTAGCTTTAGACAGCTGACTGTTTATTAGTTCTTATTGCAACAATATACATAAAGACAGCATGTTCTGTAAAAAAAAGGGTAAGCTACACACACTGGGTATATTCTTTTTTGCAGAGATACAACCAGAATTGCTACCATAAAACATTGCAATATAACACTCTTGCAAATGCCATGTGCTTGCTTTGCAACATCACAAATGTTGTTTACCTTAATTGGTCAATTAATCTAAAGCACAACTCATAAAAATGAGGACAGGATGTAGGATGTCCAGGCAGTCAAACTCAAATAGCTAGATTAAAAAAAAACTTCTAGGGTTTCCCCTGCACTCCACTGTTGAAGGAAGGGTACAAACAGGAGATAAACAGCCAGATGAGAAAAAAAGAGAGAAGGTACAGAGATGCTGGTTGTTAAAGTGGAGAAGTATTATGAATTAGAAGGTCATCTAAAGTGGTCTATTTTCTGTAAGGAGGACTGCTTTTTTTTTTCTCTTTTCAAAGATGGAGCTGGGCCATCCCTCCTCCTCCTCTGGTAATTCTGTTCTAGCTCAAGCTACCAAGTTAAAGCCTGACAAACACACACCAACAACCATGTCTGCAGTCTCCCATATGCATGCTTATTCTTCTTTACAAAACACTTGTGTTTCCTACAGAAATAGAAATGGTATCACAAAAGTCTAATTTTAAATCAATACATGTTGCATCCAATGAAAACGTCCACACTCGCCGACAGAGTTCTTGCTCAGTGAATTGTTTCAGAGTCCGAACCACTCGGTGACCCCTCCTCTCCTGGGGTCAAGTTTCTGCCTCTGCTTTTCGTCCTCCATGAACTTCTTCTGTATCTCCTCCATGGAGCCCTCCGCTGGTGCCTGGTCCTTTTCTGGGAAGATGTCAGGGAAGGTGAACATCTGGCCCTGTGCCTGGCAAGGATGGAGAAATTATGGAGAAAAGTTAAACCACTTTGTCTTACTTACTACTAGATATTGTTTTTTTCCCCTTATCAAAAATGACTTAAGCCATTTTATGGATCCATTAACAAGTTAATTTTCCTTGCAAACCTGGAGTTAAACAATGATTTAAAAATTAGGGTGCATTTTTTTGTTGCTGTTGCTATATAGTCCCTTTTTCTGTTACACAAGTGCTGTTTTTTCTGCAACTGTCTCTCACATTTTCTCTCTCATCTCTCCATTTCTCTGGTGTTCATTTATTCAGAGGGAAAGGATTTTATCCATTATTTATTCCATACCAACCCATCTTCAGCTGGGGCTAATGCATCACTGGCCAAATTGTAGTCTGTGTCAGGCAGCTGTACAGTACAGTGCGTGCGCACGCACAACACACACACACACACACACACACACACACACACACACACACACACACACACACACACACACACACACACACACACACACACACACACACAACAGGTCAATGGGTACAGGCATGCACACATATCTATAGCCTCTCCCCGTTAGCCTCTCCCATGGACACCTGAAATAAGAAATCACTGTCTTAAATTGAGTTAAAGCATAGTAATACACTTTAAGCAACAGTAACACTGGAGTCCACAGCTTCCACTTCATAAAGACTGTCAGATTTCAGTATGACTCACACGCTTCTCAATTATTTTACACACAATATCATCTGTTAAAATTGCTTCAATGAACACAATTGTCAATGAAATAAATATGTGAGGTATTTTGTCCGGGGACAGTGTGTAGGAGATTAGGAATGGTCTGGCTCTGATGTGAAAGTTACTTTGTTTGTCTCCAACCCTCAAAATACCAAGAGAAACATGCATATAATTACTGCATAGCATGGTTTAATTCCCACTGGGTCAGACAACATCAGTCTCCCCACGCCAAAGATACAGAATGGCGCTTACTTTCCTACTGAAAACATGCAGGAATTATGGGTATTACTGTGTGCAGACTGGCATATGCTGTGTCATTTTACTGTAATAATTCTACACACATAAGCACATCAAAACATTGACAGACAAAATAAATGAGAACTGGATTTTTTGTGGATTTGAATGAACCTGCTGTACACAGTGGGCTTCATTTATCAAATGTAAGGCAGAAAAGTGGTCATACGATTACTTCAACACACAGATCGGTGCTACTCAATCTGAAAATAAGGGCTGCAACGATTAGTCGACATTGTTGACAAGGTCGATCTTAAAAATTCGTTGACGCAGATTTTTAGTGTCGACTCATAGTTTCATTTTAAAGTTTATGTGCATGCCGCAGAAATGTTCTGTTTAACTGTTCCAGCGAAGAAGAAGAACGCATCATAGTGACACGGAGAGAAAATCACAGTGCTCCCCCCCCCCCCCCACTGTCTCCAGCTGCCTGTCAGTAGACCTCTGCTGTGCTTCGTGATGAATGTCCAGTGATGAATCCAGTGATGAATGACCGTCAGGCCACTTCTAAACACTGCGCCGGTAAAGTTAGTGAGTTTTAACAAGTAGCATTAGCGCTTCTTATTTTCAATGAGCAACTCTCTCAGCTTCAAAAAACTGACCACACTATTAGTGTGTGCTGTTTAAATAGTTTACCTGCTGTCGGACAATAATCTCTCTTGGTTGATGGTTGCTGAGGGCTGAGCTGCTTCAGTTATGCTGGCTAATATGTTAAGTGCAGTAAATGAGTGAATTACAGTGAATTACTTACACTTTTTTGTATTCTCTGTTATTGTTGTGGTAATATCAGTCCTCATATTAGTGTATCTTGTTAAATTAAAATACCATGATTTGTAATTTAATTAAAAAAGAACACCATGACTTCCGGTTATGGCGGCCACGTAGGAAGAAGTGGTTCACTCTGCTCTGCTCCTAAAAATAAAAAGTTGGCAAATAACTTTCCCAATTGGAACAAAATCTATCCCAGCGTTTGGGCGCGGATATGCCGGTAAAGCCTAAGGCTGGGAAATTAGGTGGAGGAAAAACTGAACCGCCGAAACAGTCCAAGTTAACGGACTTCCACGCTCGTGACGAAGCAGAAAAATCTCCAGATATGGCGGAGCAAGCTAGCGGCGGAGCGGTGACTGCTGGCGAGGGCACAGGTGCGGTGCTCGCTACCATTAGCGCAATGAGAGCAGACTTTTCCGCTAAATTTGATGGGATTATAGCAGCGATAGAAGGAATGAGGAAGGAAATAAGTGACTGTATGGAGCGAGTATCGCAGGTGGAGCTCCGAATTTCCAGCGCTGAGGATGACGTCACCAGCCTACAATTAAAGGTGCGCACATTGGAATTAAAAAATAAACGTCTGGAAGATAATGTCCTGGACTTAGAATCCCGGTCGAGACGGAACAATCTGAGGCTGGTGGGCCTCCCGGAGGGAAAAGAGGGACGGGACCCATGTTCCTTTTTGGAAAAGTGGATTCCAGAAGTGCTGAACAATGCGGAGCTGCAGTCATCGATCGTCTTAGAGAGCGCCCACCAAATCGGCCCACTGAGAGATAATAAGGCACCACCGAGGACGCTGATTATGAAGTTCCTCAGCTACAGAGACAAGATGACGATCTCCAACGTGGCGCGAGCTAAAGGAGAAATTAAATATCAGGATCAACAGGTGCGGTTTTACCCAGATCTGGCCACAGGAATCCAACAATTAAGGAAACAGTTTGACCCCGCCTGAAGAGAGCTGCGCAACCTCGGGATTCGTCATGGAGTGATTTATCCGGCAAGACTGCTGGTCACATATAAAGGGAGAACCCACACCTTCAAGACCCCTGAGGAGGCGCAGGTGCTTATCAAGCAGATCCAAGAAGAGACTGGTGGGCGCTAAGCATGAAGCATGAACAAAATATAAAGGTAGAATATTTAAGTATTTGCACAGGCATCTGACTGATCTGAAGCATATAGCAAGTTTACAAAATATAGATTGTATTATATATAAAAAAAAAACTATGATGTACAAAGTTGCTATAAAATTTTGGAGTTAAGTTGGAAAACTACAGAAGAGAGTTAATGTTATGTCATTAAAAGCAGTAGAGTCAGGGTGACTGAGAGGAGAAAGAGTGGTTTTGACTGATCCTCGCGGGTGTGGACAGTAAATGGCTATAGCGGGAGACAGAATTTTTTTTTTTGATTCTGGGGGGGGGGGGGGGGGGGGGGATTACCACGAATGTGGGAAGGGGGAATTTGTTTGTGTGTAGTTTGTAGGATGAATGTTCAACCACTCATGTTTTTGCTTCTCTGTATGAGCATGTTTATATTGCGAGGTAATCTCAAACTCCTTATTGATCATAGACCAAAGCGTTACAGTGATCCCTCACTACTTCGCGCCTCACCTTTCGCGCCCTTAGTGCATCACGGATTTTTCAAAAATATTCATCAAAAATTCAAAATTGAGAAAAAATGGGCGGGCGCTAGCAGAAGGCAGGGAGACTACATTAGAACATCAGGTATCAACACGGAGAGCCCGCACAACTCAAAATCCACCTCTCTGTTCGCTGTTCTCGTGTTGGCTCGGCTCGGGAATCTCGCGAGCTGATTGGCCGAGACGTTTTACCCAGCTTCTCTCCCTGCCGAGCGCCCATACCCAGCGAAGGAAGACCGCATTCATTGCTCTTTATTGCTCGTGTTGCTTAGTCTCGCCGCGTGGAACTTTTCGCTGTTCTCTTGTGCCTTTTTGTGCGAAACAGTCTTCCCGTCGAGCCACTACGCCGCCTCCTGCAGCTTCTCCAGCTCTATCGGAAGCTGCCCTCGACGATGCTGTGCCTCTAGCACCTGACGATGAGGCGTCACCTGAGGAGCAGTAAAGCTCTCATTAACCTGTGCAGTAAATCATCTTCATCTTGAGTTACGTATCTTGTTATAAGAATAAAAGAGTTCTAAAAACATATTTATGTACACTTTATTTACATCTACGTATGTATGTACACTTACACACACACACACACACACACGTATCATATGAGAGAGAGAGTGAGAGAATGAACGTACGTATTATTTATGGGTGACATCATTAGGGGTGACGCTACTTCGCGGTTTTTCACTTTTCGCAGTCGGTTCTGGAACCCATTAACCGCGATAAGTGAGGGATCACTGTAATCTTAATTTAACTTCATGGAATTGCAGAGGTCTACAAAATTTATAAAAACTTAAACAAGTTATGAATAAAATAAAAGACATAGGTTAAAAAATTGTATTTTTACAAGAAACTCATCTAATAGAGGAGGATGTAAAAAGAATTAGGAGAAGATGGCAGGGAAGTGTGTTCACCTCATCATTTTCATCTCGAGCCAGGGGAGTTATGACTCTCATACATAAATCAGTCCCATTTCAAGTGAAAAATGTAATTGGAGACAAATTAGGAAGATATCTAATCATCCAAGGATCTTTGTCCTTAGAAAATATAAATTTGGTGAACTTATACGGTCCCAATATAGATGATCAAAACTTCTTTGCTAATTTATTTCTTATTTTATCATCACTTACAGGGCAACATATAATAGCAGGGGATTTTAATTGTACATTGAATCCCGGTATAGACAGATCAACAGGACTGGACTGTACGCACAATGGATGCAGGATGATCATTAATCATTCTATGAAAGAATTGAGATTGCTAGATATATGGAGAGAAATGAAACCACAAGTTAAAGCCTACTCTTGCTATTCTAATACCTACAAGACATTCTCACATATTGACTATTTTTTGATCTCCACAGAATTAAGGTCCAAGATTCAAAACTGTTTCTATGATAACACCGTGATATCTGATCATGCACCCTGCTGTTTAATATATGTAGATAAGAAATTGACAAAGGAACCAGGTAGGTGGCAATTTCAGCATAAATGGCTTCAGGATGAGGAGTTTGTTAAGTACATAGAAAAACAGATAGATGAGTTCTTTGATATCAATACTACACAAACATCAGCATGTATAAAGTGGGAGGCTTTCAAAGCTTTTATTAGGGGGCATATTATTAGTTATACAGGTTCAAAATCTAAGAAGACTCGGGAGGAGAGAGCCCAATTGGAACATAAAATAAAAATTCTCCAAGAAAAAGTGTATGCAGGAAGTGACCCAAAATTAGAGAACGAATTACTGATTCTGAGAGCTGAATATGACAAAAAAAAAAAAATCAGCGAATAGAGCTGCCTCGAGTCTTCTAAGATTGAAGCAATCTTTTTATGAACAAGGTGAAAAATCAGTGAATTATTGGCATGGCAGATTAAACAATTAGAATTTAAAACACCAATTACCAGTATTATAAGTAACGGACAGGCAGTTGTAGATCCTTTAGAAATTAACAGTGCCTTTAGAGATTATTATGAAAAACTATATGATACAAAAAATGAAACTGACTTAACGAAACTAAATGGGTTTTTGGACGGATTATCTATACTGTGTATTCCAAATGAAAACCGGGAGATACTGGAATCTAAAATTAGTCAAGAAGAAGTTGGGCTAGCCATTGATAATATGAAATCAGGAAAAAGTGCGGGACCAGATGGTCTTCCAGTTGACCTCTATAAAAAATTTAAGAATAAATTAATAAAGCCATTTTTGGAAATGGTTTTAGAAGCATTTCAAAATAGTAATTTACCACTATATATGAATAATGCCTTAATTATACTGTTGCCAAAACCAGGTAAACCCTCTAATAAATGTGAAAATATGAGACCAATAAGCCTATTAAATGCTGACCTTAAAATAATCTGTAAAATTTTAGCAAGATGACTACAAGAAATATTACCAAATATTATTAACCGAGATCAGAATGGCTTTATAAAGGGAAGACAAGGCTTCCATAATGTAAGAAGACTATTTAATATTATCTATTCTAATAAAGAAGCACCGGATACAGCTCTCCTATCATTGGACGCCGAAAAGGCCTTTGATAGGGTCGAATAGCCCTTTCTTTTTGAAGTCCTACAAAGGTTTGAACTTGGAAATAATTTCATAAAATGGGTTCAGATAATGTACAATAATGCTACAGCAGAAATCCTAACAAACAGCAATATCTCAAAATCAATAAATATCAATAGAGGCTGTTGACAAGGCTGTCCACTTTCACCTTTACTGTTTACTATGGCAATTGAACCTTTAGCGATGGCAGTACGTTTACATCCACAAATAAATGGAATTAGAGTAGGACCAACAGAACATAAAATCTCCCTGTATGCTGATGACATAATTTTGTTTATGTCGAATCTTAAAAAATCAATTCCGACCTTGTTGAATTTAATAAAGAATTTTGGGGAAATATCAGGATATAGAATAAATAAAACTAAATCTTAAATATTAATGCTAAATGAGACCCAGAGAAATCACCCAGCTCCTGAGGTAAATCAATTCAAAGCTGTAAATCAGTTTAAATATTTAGGAATTCAAATTGTGCCTAAGCTAGAATCAGTCGCCAGTGCCAACTATGAAGCCTTAATGACAGACATTAATGAGTTGCTTCAGAGATGGATGTCACTACCAATGTCGATGATTGGGAGAATTAATATACTTAAAAGTAATATCTTACCCAAGATACTTTATTTATTTCAATACATTCCTTTACCACCACCTTCAGATCTATTCTCAAGAATTAAAAAAAAGTTAGTGGAATTTATATGGAACAATAGGAAGGCTAGATTACGTCTGTCCTTACTATATTTACCATTTGATCGTGGAGGTCTGAAATGTCCAGACTTTAAGTTGTATTACTGGTCAGCACAACTGAGGTCTATGACATATTATTTTTCATCAAATGATCTCCCTCACTGGACTGAAATGGAATCATACAATTTACCTTTACCTCTTCCCATATTCATATACTCAGACTCGGCAAAAAAATTACAAAAACAAGTTAAAAATCCACTTGTAAAGCATATGATCAAAATATGGTGTGAAACCAAAAAATATTTAAAAGAACCACACTTATTGTCCCAATTCAGCCCAATATGGGGTAATCAATGTTTTAAACCAGGGAGAGCGGATGCTGTATTTAAAGTATGGAATTTAAAAGGGATTCAAAAGATTCAAGACTTATATTTGTCATGTTCAGATAAAATAATGTCTTTTGAAGAACTGAGGATCAAATTTAATCTTAATAGAACACATTTTTTTAAATATCTTCAGCTTAGGAACTTTATTCGATCAAATCAAAATAATACTCTCACCCGACCTACTTATTCATCCTTGGAAAAAATCTTGAAGAAAGATAGTAAGAGAAAGGGTATTATTTCAGAGTTTTATAACTCATTGACATTATCCTCAAGTGAAAACTCACAGAAAAGACTGAATTATTGGAAAGAAGACCTGCAAACTGAAATTTCAGAGGAACAATGGGAATTGGCTTGTACAGAAGCTCAAACCAAATCAATAAATGTACGTCTTAAATTGATACATTTTAAATGGTTAATGCAGATGTATGTTACACCGGTGGAGTTAAATAGTTACAACAAAAACATACCAGATACGTGCACAAAATGTATGGAAAGTAAAGGAACCCTATTTCATTGTTTATGGGAATGTAGAAAAATTAGAATGTTTTGGGAAGAGGTGAGGGTAACAATTGAAAAAATAATTTCAAAACAAATCATATTGAACCCTAAATTGTTTTTGTTGGGTCTGTATCCAGAAAAACATAACTTTAATAAGAGTGAAAGAGCATTCATAGACCTCAGTTTGCTTAACGCCAAAAAATGTACTGCACTATTGTGGAAAAAGACTCATAGACCAGATGTGACTCAGTGGTTAAGACAGATGTGAACAAACCTTCCACTAGAAAGAATAACATACATACTGAAATCAAAGGAAATTGTGTTTGAGAATATATGGAGACCTTTCATTGATTATGTAAAGAATTTAAACATAACTTTTGAAGAAGAAGGTGAATGATGTGTGTGGACCTTGTAAATTCCAAACTGGTGAATGTATAATACAGTGGGGTAAAAAAGTATTTAGTCAGCCACCAATTGTGCACGTTCTCCCACTTAAAAGATGAGAGAGGTCTCCAATTTTCATCATAGGTATACCTCAACTATGAGAGACAAAATGAGAAAAAAAAATCCAGAAAATCACATTGTCTGATTTTTAAAGAATTTATTTGCAACCTGTGGTGAAAAATAAGTATTTGGTCAATAACAAAAGTTCATCTCAATACTTTGTTATATACCCTTTGTTGGCAATGACAGAGGTCAAACGTTTTCTGTAAGTCTTCACAAGGTTTTCACGCACTGTTGCTGGTATTTTGGCCCATTCCTCCATGCAGATCTCCTCTAGAGCAGTGATGTTTTGGGGCTGTCGCTGGGCAACACGGACTTTCAACTCCCTCCAAAGATTTTCTATGGGGTTGAGATCTGGAGACTGGCTAGGCCACTCCAGGACCTTGAAATGCTTCTTACGAAGCCACTCATTCGTTGCCCGGGCAGTATGTTTGGGATCATTGTCGTGCTGAAAGACCCAGCCATGTTTCATCTTCAATGCCCTTGCTGATGGAAGGAGGTTTTCACTCAAAATCTCACGATACATGGCCTCATTCATTCTTTCCTTTACACGGATCAGTCATCCCGGTCCCTTTGCAGAAAAACAGCCCCAAAGCACGATGTTTCCACCCCCATGCTTCACAGTAGGTATGGTGTTCTTTCTCCTCCAAACACGACAAGTTGAGTTTTTACCAAAAAGTTCTATTTTGGTTTCATCTGACCATATGACATTCTCCCAATCCTCTTCTGGATCATCCAAATGCTCTCTAGCAAACTTCAGACGGGCCTGGACATGTACTGGCTTAAGCAGGGGGACACGTCTGGCACTGCAGGATTTGAGTCCCTGGCGGCGTAGTGTGTTACTGATGGTAGCCTTTGTTACTTTGGTCCCAGCTCTCTGCAGGTCATTCAATAGGTCCCCCCCATGTGGTTCTGGGATTTTTGCTCACCGTTCTTGTGATCATTTTGACCCCACGGGGTGAGATCTTGCGTGGAGCCCCAGATCGAGGGAGATTATCAGTGGTCTTGTATGTCTTCCATTTTCTAATAATTGCTCCCACAGTTGATTTTTTTCACGCCAAGCTGTTTACCTATTGCAGATTCAGTCTTCCCAGCCTGGTGCAGGTCTACAATTTTGTTTCTGGTGTCCTTTGACAGCTCTTTGGTCTTGGCCATAGTGGAGTTTGGAGTCTGACTGTTTGAGGTTGTGGACAGGTGTCTTTTATACTGATAATGAGTTCAAACAGGTGCCATTAATACAGGTAACGAGTGGAAGACAGAGGAGCCTCTTAAAGAAGAAGTTACAGGTCTGTGAGAGCCAGAAATCTTGCTTGTTTGTAGGTGACCAAATACTTATTTTCCACCATAATTTGCAAATAAATTCTTTAAAAATCAGACAATGTGATTTTCTAGATTTTTTTTTCTCATTTTGTCTCTCATAGTTGAGGTATACCTATAATGAAAATTGGAGACCTCTCTCATCTTTTAAGTGGGAGAACTTGCAAAACTGGTGGCTGACTAAATACTTTTTTGCCCCACTGTATGTATACTTATGTAATGAAGTACCTAGTCTAAACAGAGGAGCATTGTTGAAGACCTGCTTTTGTTAGTGGTTGTTGGTGTTTTTAGTATATATATACGTATATTATATATATATATATATATATATATATATATATATATATATATATATATATATTTTTTTTTTTTTTTTTTTTAAATCACTTTAGTGTTAGTGTTTGATCGTTTGTGTTACGTTTGTAAAAAAGGTTCAATAAAAAATATTGTGGGAAAAAAAAAGAACACCATAATCATCGCAAATAAATTAAAACGGCTTAAACATTTCACTGTATGTGTTGTGAAAGCTCACATTCCTGCACTGATATTTAAGGTGTTTGTAAACTCTTATTTTGGATTGGAAGAAGTTCTTTGAATTTAGATCTGAAGCCTAATTAAACTTTCAAACTTCAAGACCCAGCAAGGTTTCAAACAGGATGGACTAGCTTGTTATTTTCTCTTTTTTAACTTTAATGGAGCTGAATATTACTCTAGTTTGTTTTGAACATGCAGAATTACAACAGCACTTCATGGAGTGGCAGAGGCTGCTATTTGAATTTTTTATTTTGGGGGTTAAAAGACTGCACTTTAAAGTCTATTATTTAATTGTGTTGCTACACACACTTCTGATTAAGCTGTCAAGTTCAAGTTTCCAACTCATGTTTGATGGGTCATTACTTTATTTAGCAATGGAACTTTTTTATAATGGGCTACATCAGAGACTGACAAAGTAATATTCACAGGTGTGCAGGCTTAAACATGTGAGGTAAAACATGACCTAGAGCCCTGAACAGGAGCCGTGCCAACAGGAAGCTGAGATGGCGGACATGAGAGAAATAACTGTGATTCGTCGACTAATCAAAAAAAGTCATTAGATTAGTCGACTACCAAAATAATCGGTAGTTGCATCCCTGCTGATGATGATCATATGATGCATTTAAATCTCACGTCAGCAATGAGTTCAGGTTCAAGTTGGGTTCAAGTCGCTGTAGTCTTCCGTGCAGCAGTGAAACCTGTTTGCGTGGGAGAATTATTTGATCATATCAAATTATAATAATAAGAAGTGCAACCTTTCAGGTGATATGTTTGCCTTGTGTTATATTTAGATGAGAGTTTTGACGATTTACTTCAAGACTTAAGAGCCATCTGCTGGTGGTTTTCCACTGTGTTTAATTAAGTCCAATGTCAGTGCAGCCATCTAACAGGAAATTTTAGAGCACTTCATGCTTCCCTCTGCTGACAAGCTTTATGGAGATGCTAATTTCATTTTCCAGCAGAACATGGCACCTGCCCACACTGCCACATGTACAAATACCTGGTTTAATGACCATGGTATCACTGTGCTTGATTAGCCAGAAAACTCTCCTGGCCTAAATCCCATAGAAAATCTATGGTGTATTGTCAAGAGGAAGATGAAATACACCAGACCCAATAATGCAGATGAGCTGAAGGCTGCTATCAAAGCAACCTGGGCTTCCATAACACCTCAGCAGTAACACAGGCTGACTGCCTCCATGCCATGCTGCATTGATGCAGTAATTATGCAAAAGGAGCCCCGACCAAGTATTGAGTGTGTACATGGATATACTTTTCAGTCGGCAAACATTTCTATTAAAAAAATCAATTTTTTAAATTAATTTTATGTAATATTGTAATTTTTTTGAGAAACTGAATTTGGGGTTTTCGTGAGCTATAAGCCATAACCATCAAAATTAAAAGAAATAAACACTTGAAATATATCACTCTGTGTGTAATGAATCTATATAAAATATGAATTTCCCTTTTTGAATTGAATTATTGAAATAAAGCAACTTTTTGATGACATTCTAATTTATTGAGATGCACCTGTGCGTGCACACACACACACAGTGGTGTGAAAAAGTGTTTGCCCCCTTCCGGACTTCAACTTTTTTGTATGTTTGTCACACTTAAATGTTTCAGATCATCAAATAAATTTAAATATTAGACAAAAATAACACAAAATTCAGTTTTAAATGAAGGTGTTTATTATTAAGGGTAAAAAAAATCCAAACCTACATGGCCCTGTGTGAAAAAGTGATTGCCCCCACTCCGTTAAAACATAAATTAACCCCTTGCACTCTGGTCAATTTCCCTAAAAACGCCAAAAAATAACATACCCAAAGTAAATTGAAAGCTGTTCTTCAACCCTTTGCAGCATCTTCATGGGGTTGGTCTCATTTAAAAGAAAACACTTTGAATTTTTGGCAAAACAGTCATAATCTCTCTAAGTGCTCCTGCCACTGAGTAACAGTCATCTAAACATACTGAACTTGAAGAAAATAAAGTTCGCCTGGGTGTTTTTTTGGATACAAATGCTTGCAAATAACACACAGCTGTCAGATTCGGGCTGGAAAATGCAACAGAAATGCAGAACCAAGTGTTATCCAGCTGAGGTCAAAATTTTGTAACAATACCACAAAAAATGAATATATTACACAGCAGAGGAGATCGTCACTTCCTTGTGGTAACGTATCGTCACTTCCTGTTTTGCTGTCTGCCTGTGTGGTTTGCTCTCCAGCTCTCCAGCCACTAGCTATGGCTACTACCTCTCTTTCCTCTCCTCCTCTGGTGTGCTCTCTCTGTCAGATGTTTAGCTACACCTCTGCCTCTTTTAGTGATAACGGTAAATGTAATAAATGTTGTCTTTTTGAGGCGCTCGAGGCGAGGTTGTCTGATTTGGAATCCCGGCTCCGCTGCATTGAAACACCGTCTGCGCCAGTTAATCTCGACGGATGCCCATTAGCTGCAGCAGAGCTAGCTAGCTTAGGTCCCACTGTCAGCGGTTCCCCGGCTCTCCTCAGCAGCGAGGAGACTGGGTGGGTGACGGTGAGAAGGAAGCCTAGTCGCAAAGCCCCGGTTCACCACCAACCTGTTCACGTTTCTAATCGTTTTTCCCCGCTCAGCGACACACCCGCTGAGGAAAAAACTCTGATCATTGGCGACTCTGTAGTCAGAAACGTGAACCTAGAGACTCCAGCGGCCATAGTCCAATGTATTCCTGGGGCCAGAGCAGGCGACATCGAGTCAAATTTGAAAATGCTGGCTAAAATTGGCTGAAAATGCTGGCTAATGCTCCGTACTGTGGGTGTTTATATATTTACATATTTATTCCATCTAGCTTCAATGCTCTGCACTGTGTGTTTATATATTCATATATTTATTCCATCCAGCTACAATGCTCTGCACTGTGTGTCTGTGTGTGTGTATATATATATTTTAGCACTGCGGCAGCACAGTTTACCCTTGGCCGGGGGATTGTGGGGATCGTGGGATCGTGGGTTCGATCCCAGCCCCCGACCAACAGTGATCTGTGTGGAGTTTGCATGTTCTCCCCGTGTTGCGTGGGTTTACTCCGGGATTTCTCCGGTTTCCTCCCACATGCCAAAAACATGCATGTTAGGTTAATTGGCTGTTCTAAATTGTCCCTAGATATCTGTTTCCTATAGGCCCTTAGAATAGAGGGTTAGTATTAATGAAAGCGCTTTGAGTGGTCTTTGTGACTAGAAAAGCGCTATATAAGTGCAGGTTAGTTAGTTAGTTAGTTATAGTAATATGTACATATGTATATTAGCTGCTCTTGCTTGCTTGTTTTTTTTTTCTTGCCTTCTGATTGTTGCTCTGAGTGTTGCTATCTCTGTGCTGTTGCAATCCTGGAATTTCCCCGTTGTGGGACTAATAAAGGCTTATCTTATCTTATCTTATCTTATCTTAAAAGTAACTGTAAATACTCCACAATTGTTATTCACGCCGGCATTAATGACATCCGTCTCCGGCAGTCAGAAGTCACGAAACTTAATATAGAATCGGTGTGTGAGTTTGCAAAAACGATGTCTGCCACTGTAGTATTCTCTGGGCCCCTCCCCAATCTGACCAGTGATGACATGTTTAGTCGCTCGTCATCTTTGAACCGCTGGCTGTCTGTGTGGTGTCCTAAAAATGACGTGGGCTACATTGACAATTGGAGCTCTTTTTGGGGAAAACCTGGTCTTATGAGACGAGACAGCATTCATCCCACTTTGGATGGTGCTTCTCATTTATCTAACAATCTGGCATCTTTTTTATCCAAATTTCCAAAACCATGACTACTCAGAGTTGGGACCAGGAAGCAGAGTCGCAGTCTTACACGCCTCTCTGCAGCTCCTCTTCATCCGCCACCCCTCAGCTTAGCCCCTGTCTTCCCCATCAGAGAATCGTTGTCTGCTCCCTCCAAAGTAAATACAAATATAATGTATAAGCATCCCAAAGTGATAAAGCAAAATATTGGTAAAACTCAAATTAAACATAAAGCCTCTAAATTGAATGATTTGGCCTCTGTTCCTCCTCATAATTTAAAAATTAAATGTGGTTTATTAAATATTAGGTCTCTAACTCCCAAGTCTCTGTTCGTCCATGATCTGTTAATTGATCATCAGATTGATTTAATATCCCTTACAGAGACTTGGTTAGGGCAAGAGGATTATGTTGGTTTAAATGAATCAACTCCCTCTGGTTATTTAAACTGTCAAAATCCCAGAAGTTCTGGTCGTGGAGGAGGAGTAGCAACAATTTACCATTCCAAATTACTAGTTAATGTAAAGCAAAAAACATGTTATAATTCCTTTGAGGGCCTGGTCCTCAGTGTTGGGCACTTTAGCAATTTCAGGTTAAACCCAATTTTATTTGCCATAGTTTATCGTCCCCCATCAACCTATTCAGAATTTTTATCCGAATTTGCTGATTTCTTAGCTGATTTAGTGCTGAAATCTGATAGAATAATTATAGTAGGGGACTTTAATATACATGTGGATGTAGATAGTGACTGCCTTAATGTGGCTTTTAATTCAATATTAGACTCGATTGGGTTTTCTCAGAAAGTAGGAAATTCTACTCATTACCTCCACCATACATTGGACCTTGTTCTGACATATGGCATAGAAATAGAAAATCTTGTAGTGTCTCCTCATAACCCTGTACTGTCAGACCATTGTCTGTTAACCTTTGATTTTACTATTTCTGACTATTTGGCTCCTAAAGAAAAATATTATCACAGTAGATGCCTCTCAGATGATGCTGTTTCCAAATTTATGCAGATTGTTTCCTCTATGCCATGTGTCAACACAACGGAAATAAGCTATAGACAGCTTGCTCCTTCTGTAATTGATAACATGGTGGATAGTGTTTCAGCTTCTCTGCATCAGGCTCTAGACTTGGTCGCCCCCTTAAAAAAGAAAAAGTCTAATCAGAGATTTTTAACTCCTTGGTTCAACACAGAAACTCGTAGCTTAAAACAGAAAACTCGTCAACTAGAAAGAAAATGGCGCTCTACTAATTTAGATGAAATCTATTTAGCTTGGAGAAATCATCTTTTAATTTATAAAAAATCTCTTAGAAAAGCTAGAACGAGTTATTACTCTGCATTAATAGAAGAGAACAAGAATAATCCCAGGTTTCTTTTCAGTACTGTAGCCAGGTTGACAAAGAGTCAGGACTCTGTCAATCCTAGCATCCCCTTAGAGCTTACTAGTCAGGACTTTATGAACTTCTTCAATAATAAAATTTCATCCATCAGAGATAAAATCAATCAGATTCTTCCCACAGTTAACTTAAATACTGTAACTACTACAACTCCTTCTATTGATGTCTGTCTTGATGAGTTTACTCCAATTGACCTTTGTGAGTTAGACAAAATAGTTTCCTCATCCAAACCTTCAACTTGTCTTTTAGACCCTATTCCTACCAGGTTATTTAAAGAAGTCTTCCCACTTATTGGTAGCTTTATTCTTCATATAATCAATTCTTCATTAACTTTAGGCCATGTACCGCAGGCTTTTAAAACGGCTGCAATTAAACCCTTACTCAAAAAGCCAACGCTAGATCCAGGAGCTTTAGCTAACTATAGACCAATCTCTAATCTCCCTTTCATTTCAAAAATCTTAGAAAGAGTTGTTGCTACGCAATTATTTGACCACCTGCAGGGAAATGGTTTACTTGAAGAGTTTCAATCTGGGTTTAGAATCCATCATAGTACTGAAACAGCCTTAGCGAAGGTCACTAACGACCTCCTCATTGCATCTGATAATGGACTAGTTTCTGTACTTGTCCTTTTAGATCTTAGTGCAGCTTTTGATACTATTGATCATAGTATTCTACTTGATAGATTAGAACACTATGTTGGACTTAATGGAACTTCGTTGCAGTGGTTTAGATCTTATTTATCTGATAGGTTCCAGTTTGTTCATGTAAATGATGAGTTTTCTTTCAGCTCAAAGCTTAGTCATGGAGTTCCACAGGGATCTGTGCTAGGCCCTACTCTTTTTAGTTTATATATGCTTCCGTTAGGCAACATTATTAGAAAGCACTGTATACATTTTCATTGTTATGCAGATGACACACAATTATACCTGTCAATGAAGCCAGATGATACTAATCAATTAGCCAAGTTAGAAGCCTGTCTTAAGGAAATCAAAGCTTGGATGACTTGTAATTTCCTGCTATTAAATTCAGATAAGACTGAAGTCATTCTTGTTGGTCCAAAAAACCTTAGAAATTCCTTTCCAAATCAAACTTTCAGTTTGGATGCAGTTACTCTTTCTCTTAATAGCTCTGTGAGGAACCTTGGAGTTATTTTTGATCAGGATTTGTCCTTCAATTCACATATTAAATTTGTTTCTAAGACTGCCTTCTATCATTTGCGTAATATTGCCAAGATTAGGAGCATCTTGTCTCAGAGTGATGCTGAGAAGCTGATCCACGCTTTTGTTAGCTCGAGATTAGATTATTGTAATTCTTTATTATCAGGCTGTCCTAAAACATCTTTAAAAAGTCTTCAGCTGATCCAAAATGCTGCAGCAAGAGTTTTAACAGGTACTAGAAAGAGAGATCATATCTCTCCGGTTCTGGCCTCCCTTCATTGGCTTCCCATAGAGTTTAGAATTAAGTTTAAAATCCTTCTTCTTACTTACAAAGCTCTAAACAATCAGGCTCCTTTTTATTTAAAAGATCTGATACTACCGTATCATCCTAACAGAGCACTATGCTCCCAAAATGCAGGATTACTTGTAATACCTAGAATCTCCAAAAGTACAATGGGAGGCAGAGCCTTTAGTTATCAAGCTCCTCTCCTGTGGAATCAGCTGCCAATCTGGATTCGGGAGTCAGACTCGATCTCTGTTTTTAAGAATAGGGCTAAAACCTACCTTTTTGATATAGCCTACAATTAGGGAGGGATCATGTGTTTCTGAACCCTCCCTTAGTTATGCTGCTAATAGGTTTAGTCAGCCGGGGGACCTCCAGTAATGCACTGGGCCTCACTCCTTTCCTCACTCTCTATGAAATATTTTTTTTTTTTTTTGCTGGTCATTAACATTTGTTTGTTCTCTCCCATAGATTGAGTCCCCATCGTGCTGTTTGCTCTCTACATGTCTGTTCTTTTCTTCTTCTCTATCCCCTCACCCCCCAGCCAGTCGCAGCAGATGACTGCCCCTCCCTGAGCCTGGTTCTGCTGGAGGTTTCTTCCTGTTTAAAGGGAGTTTTTCCTCTCCACCGTCGCCAAGTGCTTGCTCACAGGGGATCGCCTGATTGCTGGGGTCTTTCTGCAACTGTGGGGGTCCCCCCTACAGTTGATAGTGCTATGAGATGACTGTTGTTGTGAAATGGCGCTATATAAATAAAGTTGAATTGAATTGAATTGAATTGAGCTTTTTTGTCAGGTTGTTC
Organism: Pholidichthys leucotaenia; assembly: GCA_020510985.1. NCBI lineage: Eukaryota > Metazoa > Chordata > Actinopteri > Cichliformes > Pholidichthyidae > Pholidichthys > Pholidichthys leucotaenia. The sequence goes on along the minus strand of CM035840.1, from coordinate 137,167,864 downwards.
CCAGGCGTTTTTGAACTGTGCCAAATTGTGCCAAATGGCACAGTTTGGAAAAACGTCTATAACTTTTGAATGATTCAATATAGAAGGTTCATCTTGGGCTCTAATGAAAGGTGACACTCAGGGCTGTGTGTGTGTGTGTGTGTGTGGGGGGGGGGGGGTTGTTTATTCATTCATGAATGAATGAATGAACAAACAAGCCCCCACACACAAAGAAGCATGCCACGTAAAAAATGTGTGGGGTTTTTTTACAAGAAAAAATAACCTACAGTGCACTAAAAATTATACTAAAATATCTGTAATGTAGAGGATAACAACTCCCACCCCTCACCCCCCCCTCCCCCCCGCTACAGAGGACGGACATCGTCCATCGCCACATGACGGAACAGTCATGTGGCGATGTGGCGACCGCGGCGCACAGTCCCCGCGGTCTACTACGCACAGTTGTACTAAAATATCTGCAATATATCTGCAATCCGCTACAGAAGAGTAGGGGGGGGGGACTTCACGGTCCGGACGCGGCGCACGGACCGGTCCGTCATGTGGCAATGACGCACAGTTGTAATTTACCGATCAGTCAAAAGTCATTTTGATTACAATTTTCAGGGATAAAGAATAATTTAGCTTATAGCACTTACCTGTCCACAACAGCAGTGTCGCTGGCGAACATCTCTTCCTCATTGTAAGACGAACATGACGCTGGTCCGCTTGTTACAACTCATGGTTCTGGTCACGCGACCCGGTCAAACCATGATTCCATTATTGCGGTTTTGCGCTTCCATGATTGCAGTTTTGCCAAACGATTTTTCAAAACAAATAAGAACAGTAGTAAGAAAAAAAGACTGGCGAACGCGTGTGTGTTACCCAGCGGCTTACACAAAACAGATTTGATGCACGCTTTCAATAGTCGAACTTCTCTGCTTCAATTTGCTCACTGTATTCGCAGCCGTTAGTAGGTGAATACCCGTTAGTAGGTCCTTTTTGCTAGGTTTTCAGTCATTGGTTCTTCAAGGTTTCAGAAACCCAATTCAAGGCTCTTATTAGTCGAATGAGAGACCAATCAAATCTAAACCAATCAAAACACTCCTTTGGCTTTCTGTTCGTGGCTGTGTCTGTAGTGGAAGAATGGAAATGCAGCTTTTTTTTTTCAGTGCATGCTAGGACGCAGAGATGTGACCGCCAGCGGTATCCCGGAGTGCAAGAGGTTAACTGTGGTTTATCACATCTTTGGAAAGCTGAGTTCAGTTTCTCTAGCCACACCCAGGCCTGATTACTGCCACACCTGTTCTCAATCAAAACATCACTTAAACATGACCTACTTGACAAAGTGAAGTAGACCAAAAGATCCTCAAAAGCTAGACATCATGCTGCAATCCAAAGAAATTCAGGAACAAATTAGAAACAAAGTAATTGAGATCTATCAGTCTGGAAAAGGTTATAAAGCCATTTCTTAAACTCTGGGACTCCAGCGAACCACAGTGAGAGCCATTATCTACAAATGGTGAAAACATGGAACAGTGGTGAACCTTCCCAGGAGTGGCCAGCCAACCAAAATTACCCCAAGAGCACAGCGACGACTCATCCAAGAGGTCACAAAAGACCTCACAACAACACCCCAAGAACTGCAGGCCTCACTTGTCTCAGTTAAGGCCAGTGTTCATGACTCCTCCATAAGAAAGAGACTGGGCAAAAATGGCCTGCATGGCAAAGTTCCAAGACGAAAACCACTGCTGAGCAAAAAGAACATAAAGGCTCGTCTCAGTTTTGCCAGAAAACATCTTGATGATCCCTAAGACTGTGGGGAAAATACTCTGTGTGTGAACTGACAAGATAAAAGTTGAACTTTCTGGAAGGTGTGTGTCCTATTACATCCGGCGTAAAAGTAACACAGCATTTCAGAAATGGAACATCATACCAACAGTAAAATATGGTGGTGGTAGTGTGATGGTCTGGGGCTGTTTTGCTGCTTCAGGACCTGGAAGACTTGCTGTGGTAAATGGAACCATGAAATCTGCTGTCTACCAAAAATGTCCTGAAGGAGAAAGAATGTCCAGTCATCTGTTCCTGACCTCAAGCTGAAGCAGTTCTGCAGCAGGACAATGATCCAAAACACACCAGCAAGTCCACCTCTGAATGGCTTAAGAAAAACAAAATGAAGACTTTGGAGTGGCCTAGTCAAAGTCCTGACCTGAATCCGATTTGAGATGCTGTGGCATGACCTTAAAAAGGTGGTTGATGCTCGAAAACCCTCCAATGTGGCTGAATTACAACAATTCTGCGAAGATGAGTGGGCCAAAATTCCTCCACAGCGCTGTAAACGACTCATTGCCAGTTATCGCAAATGTTGATTGCAGTTGTTGCTGCTGAAGGGTGGCCCAACCAGTTATTAGGTTTAGGGGGAAATCACTTTTTCACACAGGGTCATGTAGGTTTGGATTTTATTTCCCTTAATAACAAACACCTTCATTTAAAAACTGCATTTTGTGTTTACTTGTGTTATCTTTGTCTAAAATTTAAATTTGTTTGATGATCTGAAACATTTGTGTGACAAACATACAAAAAAATGAGAAATCAGGAAGGGGGCAAACACTTTTTTACACCACTGTGTGTGTGTGTGTGCGCGCGTGCGCGTGTGTATAGCCAATTCTAGGGGTGTCCAAATAGCTTTCATCCATTTTTTTTTTTTTTTTACATGTATGGTGCATCCAGTGGTCTAATTGTTTTGGATGCCTACCATAAAAAGCATTGCTTTTTCTGTAATGATCCCTACTATGGATCCCTAACAGAGCAAACTGTTCCTGCAGGTCTCTCCCCCTGCTCTTCACTCTCATTTCCTGTTTCTCTTTGTTGCTTCTATATAATCATAATAATAATAATAATAATAATAATAATAATAATAATAACTTCTGATATGTGTGCTCAGCAAGTCATTCTTAGAATTTCCAGTAGCTATAGATTAAGTCCAATTCACTACTGAAACATACTGGAGCAGTCTCACTGTCTACATTCAACCACTCAAAACACAACTATTACAGAAACTACTATTTTGGTGTGATGCTTAACATGAGATTGAATTCATGTTAACTCTTTGACACCCAGCCATTTCAGCCTAAGCTCTCATACCAGCGCTGGTTGCACAGCATGCACAGCCTTTAATCAAGAACTCTCCTGTTGTAGAGATGTTGCCTTTCATCAATATCTGGATTTTTAACTGCACAAGGTTTACCATTGTTTGCAATAATACATGTAAAGGAAGAGCAGTGCAAACCAAGAGGACAAAGCTTAGTCAGGCACAAAAGAAAAAAAAAGCCACAAACCCCAAATGAACAACCAAGAAACAGCCAAGGCCTTCTGTGTATCCCCGCATAAACGTACGCCATCGAGGAATCCAGAATGCAAAAGCAGTGGATGAGGAAATTTTGCTCCAGGAGTAAGAGGAGGAGTCAAGAGAAGACAGCAGCAGGGTGCAAGATGAGGTGAGGAATTAACTCTAAGAAGAGAAGGAGAAAAGCAGTGGTGACAGAGGAAGGAGTCTGCCCCAGCCCAATAAACATCAGACCTCAGATGAACAATGAAGCAGTGAACCAAACAAGACTTCACCCAACCTGAACCAAACACTGTCGCATGACAAGTCCTAGTTATACAGCACAGTGCTGGACACTTTATGTATACAGACAGTGAAGATTAATACCAACCTCAGAGAGCACTGTTCACAAAAACAACAAAGCCCTGAGAGTGAAATCAACAAAGCACTGAGAGTCATTAAACAAGTCTTATTGTTGGCAGCAAGCCGCACCTTGTGTGTCTGTGTGTGTGGTATGTGCGTGCACGCATGTCAAGCGTCTGCTGGACACATTTCCGCAATGAGAGAAAGTGCTGGCAGGGAGCATTCATATTTTTGTTTGAAATATATACATTGCACCACAGCAGAAGCAAAGCCAATGTCCCATCCATCGCCATATGCTGTGAGCTAAAATGATCTTTCCTGTGTGTCTGTCTGCCTCGTTCTGTATTTGTGTGAGTGAGTGAGTGAGCGAGAGAGAGTGGGAGTGTGTGTATGAGTTCATATTGAGTGATTTATGGAGAAGACTGGGCCAAAATGGACAAAAGTGGAGAAAGAAGGGCATCATGTGCCTCCAAAGGTTTTCTTTCTGTTACTTACAATGCTTCCTAGATGACAAATTGAAGGGGAGGATATTTTTCCTCACTGTGCCCTCATCTTCGAAAACACTCAATTGAATCAAGCTGCCATCAAGGAATATTGGAAAGAGGCCCCATGCTGCTATGCAATGTAAACATATGCCTTTTACACACATGAACAATCCATTACACCCACAGTTTTCCTCTCGATGTGAAAAGAAAGACTAGGGGGAGTTAGGGGCTGGTCAGGGGCAAGTAAGAGGGGAAGGCAAATGTCATTGATTCATTACCAAAGCATCTCATTCCCCAAGTGTGTTTGCCTCCTTATTAAGCTCCAATTCAGTGTCTTTTTGTTCCAGGAAGTGTGCGTTTAGCCCGTCTGTCTGCCCTCTGTCACATTTAGGGACCAGTGTCAGACTTTTAACTAGATGATTGGGGACAGCTGTCAAATTAGAGAAAACAATTGGTATCACCATCTGTTTTCTTAGCGGTTACATTTTGCAGAAACTGAACCGCTTACATGTAGTTAAGACTAAGCCTCGGGGCTCAAACATACTTAAGTAAAAGGCTCCTGTACCAAACTTGGGATTGTGAACGTGCGTGACAGCACATGTGGATAGAACGGAGTCATACACATAACCTATGTAACCCAGTTTTTGCAGCCCCGGAGGGAACAAGGAAACGAGGAGTGAAAAGAAAGAAGACCAGGTAGAGATGGATATAGAGACACTAAAGGCCAGCTCTCTACAATGTGAAGGGCCTTTTCTTCTAACCTGTGACAAAGTGTATGTGTTACTGCTGAACAGTTGTATGCAGGACTGGGTTAACGCAAACCAACGTAATAATTAACTGAACAAACAATTTACTTCAGTTTAGGTTTTTTCAATGATTATTTATTTATTCATTCAATCCCCTGCAGAGAGAGAGGTATACAGAGGTAGGGCCAACAGTTTATCAGTAGATTATTGAAATTGTCCTTGAATTATTTATAGATATTATTACTTGAGTTTTACTTTTTGTTTTTCATCCATCATAGAGAAAGATTTATTGTTGACAACTTCTTGGTTTTACTGTGTAAATTTTGCTTTTATTTTGAAAGTTTCTGCTTCTGACTGCAATCAGAAGGGAGTTTCACCTTTAAACTGTGGCACATAGTATTCAGGATTTATAAACAAGAGGACTCTGAGGCGAGTGCAGTATCCCACGCCACCATTTTCTTTGAAGATCCCAACACGTCATTGAAGGAGAGCAGTTTTCAAATTTTCCATACAATTATTGAAGCAGAACCAAATCATGATAACCCTATCATCCATGAATAAACGAGGGCAGAAGGGGGCTGAAAAGTTCATGGTGGTCAAATTTGACCAAATGTGGTTATTTTTCAACCGCAGGGATCCAAGCACTGCAACACCGATGGAAGAAGTGTGTGGAACGAAGGGGAGACTATGGTGAAAAATAAAACATATTTGGTCAAATTTGACCACTATGAACTTTCCGGCCTATGAATTTTCAGCCCCCGTACAACAAATATAGCCATATACAACCACATAGCTGTAGATCAGAATCCCAAGGTAAACATGTGTAGCAAGTTTGGTGACCACAGAGAGCTTTACACATTCTATAGTAAGAGGGCACAGGGAGTGCAACCTTGACCTTTTGACCCCAAACCCATAGTCAGAGGTCAGGATCCCTAGGTGAACCTGTGTACCAGGGTTGGTGACCCTAGCTTTCCTTGTTGCTGAGATATAGTTTATAATAATAACAATAATAATGGATTAGAGTTACATGGCGCTTTACATATTAAGTGACATCTCAAAGCACATACAATGAGTGCATTATTCATTCATTCCAGACAGACACTGATAGTGGTAAGCTACTACTGTAGCCACAGTTGCCCTGGGGCAGACTGACGGAAACGTGGTGGCATCTCCGACCATTTATACACATTCATACCCAGTGTCATGGACACCGGAGGCAAGGTGGGTAAAGTGTCTTGCCCAGGGACACAACGGCAGGATGGTTGGGGAGAGCGGGATTCAAGCCACCAACCCTCTGGTCACTGGACGACCCGCTCTACTTCCTGAGCCACTAACACCCGCATTTCCCTCCTCCATTCCATTTTTGCTGAGCACCAAGCTAGACAGCAGGGAGTTCCATTTTTATATGGTCTTTCGCATGACCCAGCTGGGACTTGAACCCCAACCTCCCAGTTGTGGGGCGGATGCTCTACCTCTGTAAGCCACCACTCCAGTGGCTTAGAGGTATCATCTTGGAGGTTGGTAGAGATGTAGTTTATATGCCATTTTGATGTTGCCCTTTGATCCTGGGATCCCAAAACCATAGTCACCTTTCAGGGTCACAGGGTGAACCTGTGTACCAAGTTTTGTGACCCTAACTTTACTCATATAGCAATAAGGCATAGGGAATGTTAACCTTGACCTTTTGACCCTAAACCCATAGTCAGAAGTCAGAATCCCAAGGTGAACCTGTGTACCACACTTGGTGTCCCTAACTTCACTCGTTGTGTAGTAATAGTGCAAACAGAATGTTAACTTTGACCTTTTGATCCCAAACCCATAGTCAGGTCAGGGTGTAAGTCATCCAAGATTTGTCTTAGATACAACTATTGTATTGATTTGAAAAGTCTACATCAGGGATGGGCAACTTTGGTGGTAGTGAGGGCCACAAATTTTTTTTTCCTAATTTCTCAACTGACTGAGCAGTTGGCTGAGGCTCCAGCAGCTAGCTACCTACCACCAGAGCAGCTTGAGGCTCCAGAGGCTAGCTACTTACTACCAGACCACGCTGAGGCTCCAGCAGCTAGCTACCTACCACCAGAGCAGCTTGACGCTCCAGCAGCTAGCGATCTACCACCAGACCAGGCTGAGGCTCCAGCTGCTCCCCTCAGACTTTTTTCAGTTTGTGATTTTTTTTCCTGTAACCTGAAAAAAAATGCCACCAATACAAAAAGCAGAAACTAAATTGGAAGATGACTATGTGACTCTAACTCAGGTAAATGACCTACTTCAGCAACAAAAGGACATGTTTTCGGCACCTATTCAACAACAGCAGGAAACTTTTAAGAGCACTGTCAAAGTCATTATGGAGTCCACAAACTCCAGGATTGACATGCTAACAAGGGAATTGCAAAAGATATAAAAATAAGTCTCCAATTCACACAAAAAAATGTGGACGACATAAAAATTGAAGTTGCGAAACAAAATGATTGCAGTAATTCATTACAATCAGACATTTTCAAAGTGTGTGATAGCCTTCTGACTGTCACAGATAAAATGGAATATCTTGAGGCTCAATCCAGATGGAACAACTTGGTGATTGAAGGAATTGTGGAGTCACCTGAAGAAACCTTGGCCGAAAAGGAGGAAAAAATAAAGAAGATTTTCTCAGAAAAGCTTCAGTTGTCACAAGCGATTGAAGTGGAGAGAGCTCATCGCACAGGGAAGCCTAGCAGCGAAAGACCAAGGCCCGTAGTAGTGAAGCTTCTGCAGAACAAAGACGGAGCGGAGATTCTCCAACGGGCTAAAGCTCTCAAAGGACCTAAAATATACATTACTGAAGATTACACTGATGCTATAAAGAGAAAAAGGAAAGAGTCAATACCAGTGGAAAAACACCAGCAGATGACCTCTGTTCAGATAAAAGTAAATTTTTGTATTTCTTTTGGAAATCAAAGTTCCAGAGTCTGAAGAAAGAGCGGAGAGGCACAGAATCTAAGTTGCTTGAGGTTTAGTGAGAAGTTTCCACAGTCAGTGATGATTTGAGGAACCATGTCATCTGCTGGTGTTTGTCCACTGTGTTTTATCAAGACCAAAGTCAGCGCAGTCGTCTACCAGGAAATTTAAGAACACTTCATGCATCCCTCTGCTGACAAGCTTCATGGAGAAGCTGATTTCATTTTCCAGCAGGACTTGGCACCACCCCCCCCCCCCACACACACACACACCGCCAAAAGTATCAAAACCTGGTTTAACCACTTGCACTCCGGGCAATTTTCCTAAAAATGCCAAAAAATAACGTGCCCAAAGTAAATCGAAAGCTGTTCTTCAACCCTTTGCAGCATCTTCATGGGGTTGGTCTCATTTAAAAGAAAACACTTTGAATTTTTTGGCAAAAAAAACATAATCTCTCTACGTGCTCCGGCCACTGAGTTACAGTCATCTAAACAGACTGAACTTGAAGAAAAAAAATTTGGACACAGTGTTTTTTTGGATACAAATGCTTGTAAATAACACACAGCTGTCCGATCCGGCTGGAAAATGCAACAGAAATGTAGAACCAAGTGTTATCCAGCTGAGATCCAAATTTGGTAACAATACCACAAAAAATGAATATTTTACACAGCTTTGTTCTCAGGCTGTTCCCAGGCGTTTTGGAACTGTGCCAAATGGCACAGTTTGGAAAAACGTCTGTAACTTTTGAATGATTCAATGTACAGTAGAAGCTTCATTTTAGGCTCAAAGGAAAGGTTACACTCAGGGCTGTGTCTGTGTGTGTGTGTGTGGGGGGGGGGTCGTCCCCCCCCCCCCCCGCTATCAAGGACAGAGTTCGGCCCTCGCTACATGACAGATTACACTCGTTGCATGTTTCCACAGCAACGCTGTCACAGCGGCCCCCCCCCCCCGCTACTGTGTGTGTGTGGGGGGGGGGGGGTTGTCCCCCTGCCCCCCCCCGCTCACTACAGAGGATGGACTTTAGCCATCGCTACACAACGGATTAGCCTTATGTGGTGATGTAGGACAGCAGTGCAGTCACCGCGGCTCCCCCCCCCCCTCGCTGCAGAAGAATAGCAGGGGTGGGGGGGCGTTCACAGCCTGTACACTGCGAGCAACCCCTTGTACCGCGGCGCACGAACTTCAAACTTCGTGAACCGCACAGCTGTAATTTACTGATCGGTCAAAAGTCATTTTGGATTACAATTTTCAGGGATAGAGAATAATTTAGCTTATTAACACCTTACCTCTTCACAGCGGAGTCTTGGCGAACTTGTCTTCCTCATTGTCAGACGAACGCGACGCTGGTCCGCTCTGGTTCTGGTCTCGCGACTCGATCAAAATATAATTCCATTATTGCGGTTTTGTGCTTCCATGATTGCGGTTTTTGGCGAACGATTTTTTAAAACAACTAACAGTAGTAATTAAAAAAAGACTGGCGAAGGCGTGTGTTTCACTCAGCCTTCGTCGTCAGCCTCCGTCGGTCTATAATGACCATGGAAGAAATCATAACGTCTACTCTGCTGGAACCAATACAAAATAAGCACTGCCTGTGGCCGAACATGCCGATCCACGAATGGCACTCCCTGTCACACAGGTTGCATTTGTGGATGGTCTCCATGCTGCTGGGTCTGTGGAGCTCTTCCTGTGTCCTTTTTTGATCCGCTGCAGCAGCCAGTCTTCACCCAGCCTTAAAAAAAAAAACAGCTCACGAACTTCTCTGCTTCAATTGGCTCACTGCATTCAAAGCGTTGGGAGGCGGGTCCTCCTTCCTAGGTTTTCATTCATTGGTTCTTCAAGGTTTCAGAAACCCAATTCAAGGCTCTTATTAGTCGAATGAGAGGTCAATCAGATGAACTAATCTGTTCGCGGCTGTGTTTGCAGATTTTTTTTTCAGTGGCGCTTGGAGGCCACACCACCTACACCACCACCATCAATATCCTTATCATGCGTCATGCGCACGAGGGTGCACGAGTGCGCTCTTGTGCGCCCTAGGACGCAGAGACTTGCCCGCCCGCGGAACAACGGAGTGCAAGTGGTTAATGACCATGGCATCACTGTGTTTGATTAACCAGCAAACTCTCCTGACCTAAACCCCATAGAGAATCTATGGAGTATTGTCATGAGGAAGATGAGAGACACCAGATCCAACAATGCAGATGAGCTGAAGGTCACTATCAAAGCAACCTGGACCTTCATAACACCTCAGCAGTGCCACAGGCTGATCACCTCCATGCTACGCCACATTGATACAGTAATTAATCCAAAAGGAGCCCTGACCAAGTATTGAGTGCGTACATGAACATACTTTTCAGTCGGCCAACATTTCTATTAAAAAACTATTTTTTAAAATTAATTTTATGTAATGTTCTAATTTTTTGAGAAACTGAATATGGGGTTTTCATGGTTTGTAAGCCATAATCATCAAAATTAAAATAAATAAACACTTGAAATATATCACTCTCTGTGTAATGAATCTATATAATAAATGGGTTTCACTTTCTGAAATGAGTGACAAAAAATATTGAACTTTTTCATGATATTCTAATTTTTTGAGATGTACCTGTATGGCGTATATTAAGTAGCATAATTCACAATAATTCTGGACATAGTAATTATCCTCCACATTTTACTGATGATGATAAGAATATCAGTGATATGAATGACATTGTGAACAAGTTTAATGAGTATTTTGTAAATGTTGGACCTTCTTTAGCGGAGAAAATTCCTGATACTGTGACATCCATATATCATAATGTGAGCAACACTGCAAGAAATCCTCATTCTATTTTCATCAACACTGTTGAAGAAAGAGAAATTATAGACACTAGTGCATACCTGTGCATGCCCGTAGAAACCAAGTATTTCTGCATGCCCGTAGAAAGCCGGTGTAAGCAAGGGTATAAGCAAGCACGTCAGCTCTCGTTCAGTGATGCCTGCCTTTGATTTTTGATGGTGTCATAGCAAGTCCTATGATCTTAGATGATGTCATAGCGAGTCCTATGATCGTAAGTGATGCCTGCCTTTGATCTTTGATGTCCTATGATCGTGAGTGATGCCTGCCTTTGATCACACACAGACACACACACAGATTTTCTTGAATCACTCTATACCATGGTGTCTATATGACGTCATATAGACATCATGTACACATCGTAGGCACATCATAGGCGATTCTATGATCTTTTAGCCAGTCCTATGGTTGTGACTGACAAACATTGATTTCTTGAATTATAGAGTGATTGTTAATCACTCTATAAATTCAAGAAATCTGTCAGTGTGTGTCACGACCAAAGATCATAGGACCGCCTATGATGTTCCTATGATGTCTGCATGATGTCCTATGATGTTCCTATGTATCATTATACATGACTCGTGTGGAAAAAAATATTCGTCCTTGGACAGCATCACTCACGATCATAGGACTCGCTATGACATCATCAAAGATCAAAGGCAGGCATCACTCACGATCACAGGACTCGCTATGACATCATCAAAGTTCATAGGACTTGCTATGACACCATCAAAGATCAAAGGCAGGCATCACTGAATGAGTGCTGACGTGTTTGCTTATACCCTTGCTTACACCTGCTTTCTACGGGCATGCACAGGTAGGCACTAGTAAATCTAAAAGAAGAAGAAGAAATAGAGTGATGATAATCAAGTCATTGGGGGAAAAACTCCACACCGAGGACACAGTCCAAGGACGGATAATTTTTTCACACATGAGGAGTTGTGGAGTGCCGCCGAGGATGCGGTCCAGGGGCTGATGTTTTTTTCACACATGGGGAGTTGTTCAGAACTCCTTGTACAGGGATATAGAGTGATGATAATCAAGTCAGTGGCAGTAATACACCTGTAAGCTGGTTGCCAACCGCCAATCAAATCTAAAAGAAGAAGAAGAGTTGTTCAAAACTCCTTATACAAAGATATAGAGTGATGATAATCAAGTCGGTGGCGGTAATGCACCTGTAAGCTGGTTGCCAACCACCATCCATCCATCTTCTTCCGCTTAATCTTTTTTGGGTTGCGGGGGGGGGGGGGGGGGCTGGAGCCTATCCCAGCATCTTTGGGCGACAGGCAGGGTACACCCTGGACAGATCGCCAGACAGACAACCATTCACTCTCATATTCATACCTAAGGACAATTTAGAATCCCCAGTTTGATGCCAATTAACCTAACTTGCATGTTTTTGGCATGTAGGAGGAAACCGGAGAAATTCTGGAGTAAACCCACGCAAACACGGGGAGAACACTGCCAACCACCAATCAAATCTAAAAGAAGAAGAAGAAATGTAAGGGTAAAAACTTCTATTGATTGTGATGATATTCTTCTTCTTTTAGATTTGATTGGCGGTTGGCAACCAGCTTACAGGTGCATTACCGCCACTGACTTGATTATCGTCACTGTATATCTTTGTATCAGGAGTTCTTATCTTGTGATGATATTGACATGAAGACTGTGAAATGGGTTACTGATATGTTTTCAAACCACTGACTTACATCATCAATACATCTTTCCAAACTGGAACATTTCCTAATAAAATGAAAATAGTAATGGTCATTCAATTATTCAAAACTGAAAACAAACACCACTTCACAAATTATAGGCCTGTTTCTCTTTTACCACAATTCTCAAAAATTCTGGAAAAAAAACTCTTCATTGCTAGACTAGACAAATTCACTGATAAATATCAACTGCTTTCTGATAGTCAATATGGATTCAGAACTAACCGGTCGACAACATCAGCACTGATAGACCTCATTGAAGAAGTGACAAATTCTATGGATAAGAAAAAAAATCAATTGGGTTTATTTATATCTTAAAAAAGCATTTGACACAATTGATCATAAAATATTACTAAACAAATTCGAGAAATCAGGAATATGGGGAGTTGTGCTGAATTGGGTAAAAAGCTATTTAACAAACAGGAAACAATTTGTGAAGATGGGTGAGTTTAAATCTGAATGTTTGGACGTTGTATGTGGTGTGCCACAGGGGTCAGTGTTGGGGCCAAAAGTATTCATTAGGTACATAAATGATCTATGTAAACTATCAGATTCCATCAAATTTGTTTTATTTGCAGATGACACAAATATTTTATGCAGTGGGGAGAATTTACAGCCACTTTTGATCCATATCTCTGCAGAAATGAACAAAACTAAAAAGTGGTTTGATATAAATAAACTGTCACTAAATTTGAGCAAAACAAAATTTATGGTATTTGGTAATAGTAAAATGGAAAAGCAAATTCACTTCCAAATTGAAGGTGTAAATATCGAAAGAGTAAATGAAATAGAATTTTTGGGAGTGATAATAGACGATAAAATTTGTTGGGAAATCTCACATTAATCTATCTATTAATAACTGCATTAGAGCCATTGTATTTACTGCAAAAAAGAGCTATCTATTAATAACTGCATTAGAGCCATTGTATTTACTGCAAAAAAGAGCTTTAAGGCTTATACACTGGGTGAGATTTTGTGAACACACCAATGTCCTTTTTTTACAGTCCAGAATACTGAAATTTTTTGATCTTGTGGAATTAAAAACTGTTTCATTAATGTACAATGTTCAGAATCATGTTTTGCCTCAAAATATTCAAAATTTATTTTGTGAAAGAGAGGGTGATTATAATTTAAGGGGCTCATTAAATTTTAAGTTGCATAATTTTAGAACTATCAAAAGAAGTTTTTCTGTTTCAGTATGTGGTGTCAAGCTCTGGAATCAACGAAGTGAGTCATGAAAACAATGTCCAAACATCCCTCAGTTCAAAAAGAAATATAAAGAAATTGTTTTCACAAGGTATAAGGAAAATTAAAGGTGTTAATTACAAGGTGTATACAAGTTTTAGTTGTGTTTGGTCTGTGGTGTAGATCTACTTTTTTGCATTCTTGTACTTGATATATTGACAGCTCTTTTTTGTTTGAGAATTATATAAGGTAAGGGGAAGGATTAAATAAGTGCTGACTTCATCCTACTCCTTTTTGAGCATGCACTTTGTGTTGCATTTGCATATTTGGAGAAAGTTTTATGACTCCTATCTGGTTCTTTTAAAATTTCTTTTCTCTTTTGTACTTTTCTGATTTTACATTTCCATGTTTGAAATAAATAAATAAAATAAAATAAAACTGATGGCCAGATTACATGTAAACCTTCCGTGGGAGGATTGGGAAGGGGGTGTGTGTGTGTTATTTCCTGCAAAGTCAAAAGCTTCACCATTAAAACTGAAAATGCAAATAAAAATAAAAGCTACTCAGTTTTTTTTAATCATATTAGAATTAAAATTAATGATAAAATGATATCATGACCTAATTTTAAAGCTCTCCATCAAAACGATGAGCAAAGACAAATTCCAGACGGTAATTAACAAAAAAGCCAAGAAGAAAAGGAAATATGATGATGAAGGAAAATGTTTTTAAAACATTAGAAGAAAATGATCAAAGTAAAAAACAGTTTTATTGATAAATATGCTACATTTCTGGTTTAAATTAGCCATTTTTTTTGCAAATCTATATTTTAGTATTAGATGTTCAAACATCTACTGATAAATTTGCAAAATTTTATTTAAAAATTTGTAACATTAGTTGTACTGGGTTTTTTCTAAATTAGTGAGTTTTTCTGTCGTAAGTTTGCTGCTTCTTATATATAAATTTGCCTTTCAGTTTGAAACTTGCTACTGTAAATACTTCTCAGTGAGGAGCTGTAGCATTTATTTTTGTTTAAAAGCAGGCTACATTTACTGCTGTTGACTGCCTATTAATGCAGTCTCAACATGCAACACATACATACCTTAAAAGATTACTCCAGGGCACACTGCTCCCTCTATCTGTGGCTCGCTCATTCTTGCTCGACCACTGGCAGGAGTGGCACCTCAGTTTTGCTTAGCCTTCCCTCTGCTGGCGGACTCTATAACTGCATTTAAGAATGCAATTTCAAATACGTTCAAACTGGATATAAATAAATAATTGATTTTTGGAAATAGGCTGTAGTGAATGACGTCGGGGACTGCCAGCTGCCCATCCCTGGTCTACATTATTTCTTTCTGTAGTTATTGCGTTTACAAGATTTTGGGAAAAAATGACAACTGACCTTGACCTTAAGGTCATCCAATAAGAGTTGAATAGCAAGATGCACATCATCAATGTATACCAAACCCTGGTACCAAGTTTCAAAACATTTGGAACAAAACTGTACGACGAGTTCATTTCACAACACAGTTACTGTCTATGAACTGAGGTGAAATAGGACACCATAAGTCAGGGGCTACAACTCCTGCAAAAATCATCCGATTGGAGCCAAATTGCAATACACACATCATCTGTGTATATCAAGCCCTGGTACCAAGTTTCAAAAAAATCGAAATGAAACTGTAGGAAGTTGATTTCACAATAGTGGGACAGAAAGAGGGATGGATGGACTGCCCCATAGCAATCACCTTCAGTTTTCACCCAAAGGGTTCTTGGACCGTCAGGGAATACGATTTAACTGTGTGACACTGAAGCAGCTGTCACTAACACTAAGCCAGCTCTACATCTCTATGACTAATTTTGTGCTAGCCAAGCATTAGCAGGTTTGTGCTTAGCAGAATATACACTACCGTTCAAAAGTTTGGGGTCACTTAGAAATTTCCTTATTTTTGAAAGAAAAGCACTGTTTTTTTCAATGAAGATAACATTAAACTAATCAGAAATACACTCTAATATCTAATATACATTGCTAATGTGGTAAATGACTATTCTAGCTGCAAATGTCTGGTTTTTGGTGCAATATCTACATAGATGTATAGAGGCCCATTTCCAGCAACTATCACTCCAGTGTTCTAATGGTACAATTTGTTTGCTCATTGCGTCAGAAGGCTAATGGATGATTAGAAAACCCTTGTGCAATCATGTTAGCACAGCTGAAAACAGTTTAGCTGGTTAGAGAAGCTATAAAACTGACCTTCCTTTGAGCAGGTTGAGTATCTGGAAAAAATTATTATTTCAAATACAAATCATTATTTCTAACCTTGTCAATGTCTTGACTATATTTTCTATTCATTTTACAACTCATGGTGGTAAATAAGTGTGACTTTTCATGGAAAACACAAAATAATTGTCTGGGTGACCCCAAACTTTTGAACGGTAGTGTACCTGTACCTGAAGAAAAAGAGACAAAAGTAGGCTAAATGGAGCTGTTGCTGCTTTAGATTGAGACTCTCAGAGATTAATTTAAAAACCAATTAATCTTTGTTAAGTTTCACTTTAACACCCACATACAAAAGGGAACAATGCATGAACACACACACACACATGGGGAGAAAGTATGAACATAGGGGCAAAAAAGGCAAAATTAAGTTGGTTCGATGCCACAAGCTTGGCACACCTATTTTTGGGCAGTTTCGCCCATTCCTCTTTGCGGCACCTCTCAAGCTCCATCAGGTTGGATGGGAAGCGTCAGTGCACAAACATTTTCAGATCTCTCTAGAGATGTTCAGTTGGATTCAAATCTGGGCTCTGACTGGGCCACTTAAGGACATTCACAGAGTTGTCCTGGAGCCACTCCTTTGATATCTTGGCTGTGTGTTTAGGGTCGTTGTCCTGCTGAAAGATGAGCTGTCGCCCCAGTCTGAGGTCAAGAGCGCTCTGGAGCAGGTTTTCATCCAGGATGTCTCTGTACATTGCTGCATTCATCTTTTCCTCTATCCCGACGAGTCTCCCAGTTCCTGCCACTGAAAAAAATCCCCACAGCATGATGCTGCCACCACCACTGACATGGTTATGTGGTGCCAGGTTTCCTCCAAACATGACGCCTGGCGTTCATGCCAAAGAGTTCAATCTCTGTCTCATTAGACCAGAGAATTTTGTTTCTCATGGTCTGAGAGTCCTTCAGGTGCTTTTTGACAAACTCTAGGTAGGCTGCCGTGTGTCTTTTACTAAGCAGTGGCTTCCGTCTGGCCAGTCTACCATACAGGCCTTATTGGTAGATTGTTGCAGAGATGATAGAACTTCTGGAAGGTTCTTCTCTCTCCACAGAGGAACACTGGAGCTCTGACAGAGTTATCATCGGGTTCTTGGTCACCTCCCTGACTAAGATCCTTGTCCCCTGATCACTCAATTTAGATGGCCGGCCAGCTCTAGGAAGAGTCCTGGTGGTTCTGAACTTCTTCCATTTACGGATGATGGAGGCCACTGTGCTAATTGGGACCTTCAAAGCAGCAGAAATTTTTCTGTGCCCTTCCCCAGATTTGTGCCTTGAGACAATCCTGTCTCGGAGGTCTACAGACGAACTAGTTCCTTTGACTTCATGCTTGGTTTGTGCTCTCACATGCACTGTCAACTGTGGGACCTTATATAACCAGGTGTGTGCCTTTCCAAATCATGTCCAATCAACTGAATTTACCACAGGTGGACGGACTCCCAATTAAGCTGTAGAAACATCTCAAGGATGATCAGTGGAAACAGGATGCACCTGAGCTCAATTTTGAGCTTCATGGCAAATGCTGAGAATACTTATGTACATGTGATTTCTTAGTTTTTTATTTTTTATTTTTTTTTCCACAATATCTTTATTGAACCTTTTTTTTTTTTAACAAACATGATACAAACAATCAAACACTAACGCTAAAGTACTACAAAAAAAAAAAAATGCACTAAAAACACCAACAACCACCAACAAAATCAAGTCTTCAACAATGCTCCTCTGTTTAGTCTAGACAATCCAATACATAAGTATACATATTATGTTCACCAGTTTGGAATTTACAAGGTCCACACACATCATTCACCTTCTTCTTCAAGAGTTATGTTTAAATTTTTTACATAATCAATAAAAGGTCTCCATATATTCTCAAACACAATTTCCTTTGATTTCAGTATATATGTTATTCTTTCTAATGGAAGGTTTGTTAACATCTGTCTTAACCACTGAGTCACATCTGGTCTATGAGTCTTTTTCCATAATAGTGCAATACATTTTTTGGCATTAAGCAAACTGAGGTCTATGAATGTTCTTTCACTTTTATTAAAATTATGCTTTTCTGGGTACAGACCCAACAAAAACAGTTTAGGATTCAGTATGATTTGTTTTGAGATTATTTTTTCAATTGTTACCCTCACCTCTTCCCAAAACATTCTTATTAATCTACATTCCCATAAACAATGAAATAGGGTTCCTTTACTTTCCATGCATTTTGTGCATGTATCTGGTATATTTTTGTTATATCTATTTAACTCCTCCGGTGTAACATACATCCGCATTAACCATTTGAAATGTATCAATTTAAGGCGTGCATTTATTGATTTGGTTTGAGCTTCTGTACAAGCCAATTCCCATTGTTCCTCCGTAGTTTTTTATTTTTAATAAATTTGCAAAAATCTCAAAAAAAAAAAAATTCACATTATCATTATGAGGTATTGTGTGTAGAATTTTGAGGGAAAAAATGAATTTAATCCCTTTTGGAATAAGGCTGTAACATAACAAAATGTGAAAAAAGTGAAGCGCTGTGAATACTTTCCAAATGCACTGTACAAAGTGCATGGCTTCATGGCTGGCATACGTAGGTTTTGACTGTTATTGGTCCGTTGGCAACACTTAGAGGTGATGTTGGGAGACTGACACTGATGTGAAAATTATTGTACACACCAGAGACACATGATGAACAAACATCCAAGTGTGTGCAATTAGATGAGTGGATATAAAAGCAAGCATAAAGAAGTGCAGAAAATGCCTCTAACAACAATGGCGTTAGCATTATTAGTGGATATCGCAAATCGTGCAGTGAGAAGAGAAAGGGTATTTAGAGACAGAAGATTTTCTGGCTCAGGATGATGACTGGCTTGTCAGCCAGTTTATTTTTCCACGGGCAGTCCTTGTGGAAATGTGCTCAGAGCTACAGCCACTCTTGTAGCGCGACACGGCAAGAAGCCATGTGCTGCCCATCCCAGTGCAGGTGCTGACAACGCTGAGGTTCCTGGAAACAGGGGCATGCCAGAGGGAGCTGGCAGACCAATCGGGAATTTCCCAGTCAACCCTGAGCCGAGCTATGCCAGCTGTGTGGGATGGCATTATCTGGCTGTCACCCAGGTACATCATATTCCCATACAATGCAGTTGAACAGGCCAACATCAAAGTGCAATTTGCAGTAAGTGCTGGTTTTCCTAATGATTCTAATAAACAGCATTGTTGGGAACAAACTACAAGCTGGCATTGTGTGGATGGGTGGCTTCTTGGTGAGTAAATTCATGTAACTGTTCTAAATAACTCACCTCATGCGCAACGTGCCTGTGTGCCCCCAAATATCACCCTGTCTTCAAGGCTTCATTAAAAGTCAGTGGGTCAAGTAAGTGACTTTTTTTGCTGATTAAACCACAGTTTCACAGCATTCTACCAAGCCCCCAGTCACCTCTGTGTGTACAGTAGTTATGTCAATAAACACATGCGTAAAGTTTGAAATGTCTTATCCTTTCCCCGACGCACTTCATTCATATACAATAGTACTGTGTGTAATCCATATAAGTTGTATATAACTATAAAGGATGAGATTTGCATTTTGGACATAAAATATGTACTTGTTGAGTCTAATATGATCTGCTTTCAACTGACAGGTGACCGTGGCTACCCACTAAATAGGTTCATATTGTCTTCTTTTTTGTGACCATTTTCCTTTAATTCAACCTGCTGATCCACCCAGCTGGTCACAAATCACAGCGATCAGCTGACGCTTCCGAGGACAACTACAGACATCAGTCGAAACATATCAAGGGTAAATAAACATCTCCTTCTCATCCCTGTCTGAATAAAGGAAAACAATAAACAAATCTTTTAGGGCTGTGAGCAGGCTATTGAATTACCTGTATCTGGCGCTAATGCTGGAGGACAGCGTGCCAAACAAAACGTTTTTATGTGCCTCTACCTCATTCAGGAGCGCCTCCAGCTCACAGTCTGTGAAATTCCATTAATTTCATTATTTCTGATCGCGGATACAGGAGAATCAAATGTGCAGGGCTTGTATATATCTATTTGCATATCTATTTGCATCTAATTGCATATTCAAATGGAGGTGTGTCAAGGGAGGAGTCCAGTATTTCCTCACGTGCGTTCAATTTCAAGTAGATTGGGATATACAAAGGAAATGTGCTTAGATTCCTGCTTACGCACTGTTTCATAAATCTGGATTTATTTTTTTTTTGCTTATGGCATTTTCTTGATTTAAACGTATGTCATCTTTCAGTAGGAAATCCACGCAAGTCTTTGTACATGAGGCCCCAGGTCGGGCAGGAGTCTCTGTGGACCATGATGTTTTCAGAAAACATTGTTATCTGTAGTGAGAGTAGGGAGCAGGTGGAAGAGAACTGGAAAGGTGGAGGTATACTCTGAAAAGAAGAGGAATGAAAGTCAGTAGAAGCAAGACAGAATACATGTGTGTGAACGAAGGCAAGTGTAATGGTAAAGATGCAAGGAGTAGAGGTAGTGAAGGTAGAAGAGTTTAAATACTTGGGGTCAACCATCCAAAGTAATGGTCAGTGCACAAGAAACGTGAAGAAGAGAGTGCAGGCAGGCAGGGTGGAGACAAGTGGTAGGAGTAATTTGTGACAAAAGGATAGCAGCGAGCATGAAAGGGAAGATTTATAAGATGGTAGTGAGACCTATGATGTATGGCTTGGAAATGGTGGCACTGACAAAAAGACACTCGGCGGAGTTGCAAGTGCCAGAGTTGAAGATGGTAAGATTCTCATTGGGAATGATTAGAAGGGACAAGATTAGAAATGAACGTATCAGAGGGCCAGCTCAGGTAGAGCAGTTTGGAGACAAAGTAAGAGCGACAAGGCTGAGATGGTTTGGACATGTGCAAAGGAGAACTAGTGGATAGTGGAAAAAAAGATGCTGAAGATGGAGCTGCCAGGCAGGAGGAAAAGAGGAAGACCACAGAGAAGATTCATGGATGTAGTGAAGAACATGGAGAGGGTTGGTGTTACAGAAAAAGTTGCAAGGGATAGGGTGAGAAGGAGGCAGATGATCTGCTGGGGCGACCCCTAAAGGGAGCTGCCAAATGAAGAAGAAAAAAGAAGAATGCCTTTTTTCCGTTGGTTTGAGGGTCTAGATGTCAGTTTCAGTTCATTTTCAGTTAGTCATTCAGCCCTAGCTGCAAGTTGGAAAAATACTGGCGGCTGCCAGTGGTACCATAAAACGGGGCTATAAGGGGCGGCGGGGTAATAAGGGACACTTTTCTGGGAAATGTTTTAAATGTAATTCTGCTTTTTTTATTTTGAGCAGGACGCAGAGTTGTGTTGTTATTGTCTTTCCTGTAGATAGATATTAGTTTTAAGAAATTTGTCGCCGTTATATTTAAGGAAAATTCGAAAAAAAAGTGTCCCTTATTACCCCGCCGTCCCTTATAGCCCCGTTTTACGGTACCCCTCAGCCTCTTTCTTTGTTGCTGAGATAGAGTTTAAATGGCATTTTGACCTTAACCTTTGGCCTTGCGATCCCAAAATCAGTCACAGTTCAGGGTCAAGGGGTGAACCTGTGTACAAAGTGTGGTGACCCTAGCTTTACTCATTCTATAGTAATAGTCTAAAACAGGCCTATTCAATTAGCAGCCTGTGGGCCACATGCGGCCCAAAACCAACCCCCGAGTGGCCCAGGCCCAGTCTGTGGCCCAGCCAGAGAAGCAAAGATCAACATGCCCCACAGAACCGCAGAAATCCCAGCTAAAAAATGAGACTGCCACCCACCCGGAGAAAGAAGGACTGGGAGCTCCCCAGCTGAATCGGGTCACCGCTGCCACCCACCCATGGACTCCTGCTACAGACGTGCCAACAAGGCCAGCAACGCATATGCCCACCATCCTGTGAAGCCCCGGAGACAGGGACAACCCCCCCAAATGAGCCCCCCATCGGACAATGTAAACCTAAGTATGATGTTATTTTGGGGATTTCAACAGCAGGTTGAACACAGCTGCAGAAGTTATAAAGGCAACTTCGCCTGTCTGCAACTCACTCAGATGGTGAATTCATGTCTATTCACGTGTTTATATTGAGTTATAACGTAATCACAACGTGGGAAAAATTTGCCTGTTAGCGTTTGGTGTGAAGGCACCTTAAAAACATGTCACTGTCAACTCTGAAGCGTAAAATTGATGATGAAAATCATTGGTTTAACCCTGCCTGGACTGATATGTATGTAATGGAATGTGTAATTATAAAAAGAAGTTCCTACTCACACGTGGTGATTTAAAACAAAACACACTACAACAGTGTATGGGCAATGTTTGTCAGTGTTATCAATCTTTTCATGGCGGGGTTTGTGCACTAAAGGGTTTGACGGTTCATTTTTATTCAGCGAAATGCACTTTGTGATGTGCCGAGGTCAGTTATGACCAGGATGTAGTATATTTTATTTCAAAAGGGAAACAAATGTTAATGTTGCTAACAGTGCACTTATGCACTTTGAGATATGCCTGAGTAAGACATGACCAAAATGGTTAGTTACAGAATTTAATTTTTTTTTATTCTATTTAATTGTTGTTCAAGAGGAAAGATATTTCTACTTCAAGTTTTGCTCAACCCCAGCACTGTTATTGTGTTTTTATGCACTTTTTATGTGCCAAGCACACATGTAAAACCAAGACAATGAATAAAAAGTGCATGTTTTTCGTCATACTGATCTGTGTTAGTTTGAAATTTGTTACATTCAACAGATCACTGAACATGTGCAGCCCAGTTACATGTCTTGATTTAAAATTGTGGCCCAGCTGATTTTATAATTGAATAGCCCTGGTCTAAAAGGAATGTTAACGTTGACCTTCAACCTTTTGACCCCAAACCCATAGTTAGAGGTCAAGGTCTAATCCATCCAAGATTTGTCTCAGATAAAGCACCGATATCAATTTGAAAAGCGTTTACAAGCTTTAGGGAAAAACAGACTCCTGACCTTGACTTCCAGGTCAGAGGTCACCCAATTTCAAAGTCATCCAAGATGTTTCTTAGACACAACTATGGTATCAATTTGAGAAACTTACATCATTTATTTCTGTAGTCATCGTATTCACAAGATTTGGGGAAAAACTCACCTCTGACTTTGACCTTAAGGGCAGACGTCACCCAAATTCCATCTTGACTGAGATTTTTCATAGATACAACTAGAGAGCACGTAGAGAGTGCTTACCTCCGCCGAGGCCCTTAGTGGAGGTATGCACTCTCAGATCATCACCAAAATCTAATCATCTGTTCCTTGTGCCATTATGCCCCTTTCCTGAAAATTTCATCAAAATCCATTCATAGCTTTTTGAGTAATGTTGCTAAAAGACAGACAAACCAACGCCGGCAAAAACATAACCTCCTTGGCGGAGGTACAGTGGATATAAAAAGTCTACACACCCCTGTTCAAATGCCAGGTTTTTGTAATGTAAAAAAATGAGACCAAGATAAATCATTTCAAAACTTTTTCCACCATTAATGTGACCTATAACCTGTACAACCCAATTGAAAAAAATGAAATCTTTTAAGGGAAAAAATAAGAAATAAAAAACTTACAATAACCTGTTTGCATAAATACGCACACCCTGTTATAACTGGGGATGTGGTTGTGTTCAGAATTAACCAATCACATTCATACTCACGTTAAATGGGAATCGGAACACACCTGCCACCATTTAAAGTGCCTCTGATTAACCCCAAATAAAGTTCAGCTGTTCCAGTAGGCTTTTCCTGACATCGTTGTAGTCACATCTTACAGCACAAGCCATGGTCTGCAGAGAGCTTCCAAAGTATCAGCGGGATCTCATTGTTCAAAGGTATCAGTCAGGAGAAGGGTACAAAATAATTTCCAAGGCATTAAATATACCATGGAACACAGTGACGACAGTCATCATCAAGTGGAGAAAATATGGCACAACAGTGACATTACCAAGAACTGGACATCCCTCCAAAATTGATGAAAAGCCAAGAAGAAAACTGGTCAGGGAGGCTGCCAAGAGGCCGACAGCAACACTGAAGGAGCTGCAAGAATTTCTGGCAAGTACTGGCTGTTTAGTACATGCGACAACAATCTCCCATCTAGGGTGGCAAGACGGAAGCCTTATCTTATGAAGAAAAACATCCAAGCCCAGCTACAATTTGCAAAAACATGTTTGAAATCTCCCAAACACGTGTGGGAAAATGTGTTATGATCCGATGAAACCAAGGTTAAAATTTTTGGCCATAATTCCAAAACGTATATTTTGACGCAAACACAACACTGCTCATCACCAAAAGAACACCATACCTATAGTGAAGCATGGTGGTGGCACCATCATGCTTTGGGGCTGTTTTTCTTCAGCTGGAACTAGGGCCTTAGTCAAGGTTGGGGGATTATGAACAGTTCCAAATACCAGTCAATGTTGGCACAAAACCTTCAGGCTTCTGCTAGAAAGCTGAAGATGAAGAAGAACTTCATCTTTCAGCACGACAATGACCCAAAGCACAATGACCCAAAGCACACATCCAAATCAACAAAAGAATGGTTTCACCAGAAGAAGATTAAGGTTTTGGAATGACTCAGCCAAAGTCCAGACCTGAATCCGAAAATCTGTGAGGTGATCTGAAGAGGGCTGTGCACAGAAGATGCCCTTGCAATCTGACAGATTTGGAGCATTTTTGCAAAGAAGAATGGGCAAATACTACCACATCAAGATGTGCCACGCTGATAAGACTCCTACCCAAAAAGATTGAGTGCTGTAATAAAAGCCAAAGGTGCTGCAACAAAGTATTAGTTTAGGGGTGTGCATATTTATGCCAACAGGTTATTGTTAGTTTTTTATTCTTCCCCTTAAAAGATTTCAGTTTGTTTTTCAATTGGGTAGTACAGGTTATAGGTCACATTAATGGTGGAAAAAGTTTTGAAATGATTTATGTTGGTCTCATTTTTTTTTTTTTACATCACAAAAGCCTGGCATTTGAACAAGGGTGTGTAGACTTTTTTATATCCACTGTAACTATGGTATCAATTTGAAAAGCCTACGTCATTTCTTTCTCAAGTTATCGCATTTACAAGGTAGGCATTGATGCTGCCCATCTAACCAACGGGGTGACGACAACACCCCTTCAGGCTCTTAGGCTGCATTCACACCAGGATAGTTTTTTTTTGTAACTTAGATTTTTATTCATTTTTCATCATATATAATGCATTCAGATCACATTCTACATTTAAAAAACAAAGGGGTTAGGGTAGGGAAAAATAAAAAAAAATAAACAAAATAAAAATAAAAAATAAAAAAAAAATAAAAAATAAAAGGGGGGGGGACAAATGTTGGAGCATCAAGTTTTTAGTTTCCATCTCTTAATTCTTCTGGTTTTTTCAGTGTCTTTGGTTATTCTTTCAATTTCTGCCTCGTTGTTGCACTTTGTAGTGTGTCCATTTCCGCCATTTTTTCTCCCATATTCCTTCTTGCATTCTTCGTCGATATGTTAGTTTTTCCATCATACGTATGTCCTCAACAATGTCAGTCCATTGTTCTTGGTCAGGAAGAACTTCTGATCGCCATTTTTTTGTGATAGTTTTTTTACATGCAATCAACAAGATTTTAACTAGATATCTGTCCTCAGCCTGTATAACATTGTCTTTTTTAAGATCACATAAGTACATCAGGTTACAGTTCATTGGTATATTATATCCTAATATCCTCTGTATTGTCACATGCATAGATTTCCAAAATGATGATATTTTGTAGCATTTCCAAAACATATGTGAGTGGTCTGCATTTTGAGCCCCACATCCCCTCCAGCATAGAGATTGGGTATTTGTATATTTTCCTTGAATCTGTGGTGTAATGAAAAAGCGAATCAGGTTTTTCCATCCAAATTCCCTCCATGCCCTTGAATTTGTTGATGTGTGTTGTGTTTTCCATATTTCCTGCCAGCTTTCTTCTGTTATGTTTAAATTGAGCTCTTTCTCCCATTTCTCCTTTATATAGTTACTTGTATGATTGTTTGTCATAAGTTTCTGATATAGTTTTGAAATAATTCTTATTTTATTTCCTGCATATGAGCTTAAAATAAGTTGTATAATCTCGTTCACATCTGTTTGGAGGTTATGCCTAATCTTCTTCATATAGTAATCTCTCATCTGCAGATATCTGAAAAATTCCGATCTTTCTAATTTAAATTTTCTCCTGATATTTACAAAGCTCCCGAGATCTTTTTTTCCGATATTGCCCCATGCTGTGATTCCCTTGTTCACCAGATTTTTGTATCCCCTATCTTGTTTTGCCGGTTCAAACTGACTGTCAAATGCTACCCATTTCAATAGTTTTATGTCTTCCTTTATATTATACTTTTGTACTATTTTATACCACAGTTCTAAAGTAAATTTAGTGATTGGGTCTATTTGTTTGATTTGCTTATATGCATCTTTATCCCCTATTATGCTTTGTACTGGGAGTCCCTCAATTTCCTTTTCCATTTCTTTCCATTTTGCCTCATATCCCTCGTCGCACCAACATATGATATATCTTATTTGTGCTGAGTAGTAATATTCCTTTAGACTCGGTAGGCCCATGCCTCCTTTCTCTTTTGGTAATTGGAGGGTTTTATATTTCACTCTTGGTTTTTTACCTCCCCAAACAAATCTCGATATCATCCTGTCCCACTTTGAGAATTGGGCATCTGGAATCTCTGTTGGTATAGCCTGGAAGAGGTAAAGTAATCTAGGTTGTATGCTGATTTTGACTGTCTCAATTTTTGAATTCAGATCCATATTTAAGATTGACCATCTATCAATATCTTTTTTTATTTCTTGTTCCAACCTATCATAGTTTGCTTTATATATTTTGCTTAGGTCTTTAGGTATGTTCACTCCAAGGTATTTTATTTCTTTTTGCTTCCAGTTTAGTTTGATCTTATCAGTTATCTGGTTTAGAGGGTTATAGTGGAATGTCAGTATTTGTGTTTTTGTTATGTTTATCTTGTATCCTGATAATTTTCCAAAATTTTCTATCAAGTTCATCATTTCCATTATTGATTTATCTGGTTGTTCAAGGTAAACTATAATATCGTCTGCAAATAGCCCAATCTTGTGTTCCGCCCCCTTTATTGTTACACCTTTTAATTTCTTATTTTGTCGTATCGCTTGAGCCAATGGTTCTATGAACAGAGCAAACAAGGTGGGCGATAAGCAGCATCCCTGCCTAGTTGATCTTTGTATATTTACTTTGTCTGTTAAGCTACCGTTTATCTTGATTCTTGCCACAGGTTCTTGATATAGCGTCCTTATGCATTGTACTGATTTTTCGTTAAATCCAAAGCGCTCCAGTACACTATATAGGAATTTCCAGTTAACCCTGTCAAATGCTTTTTCTGCGTCTAAACTCATTATTACTGCGCTTTTCTTTTCTTTATGTATTTGGTTAATTATATGTATTGTTCTCCTGATATTGTCATGTGTTTGGCGTCCCTCTATGAATCCAGTTTGATCATCTTCTATCAATTCCGTCAAGAATGTCTTTATTCGTTTACATATAATTGTTGTGTATATTTTATAATCTACATTTAATAAAGAGATTGGTCTATAGTTTCCGCATTGTTCTTTATCTTTCCCTGGTTTTAAAATAACTGAAATGATTGCTTCGTTCCATGTTGGAGGTATTTTGTTGTTGTTCAGCGTCCAATTAAATGACTTTAGGAGTTGTGGCATGAGTTCTTCTATAAACAGTTTATAAAACTCAGATGGGTATCCATCACTACCTGGTGATTTACCATTTTTAAGTGACTTAATCACATCTCTGATCTCTTGTGTTGTTATTTCTGCTGTTAGTTTTTCATTTTGTTGATTTCCTATTGATGGCAAGTCCAATGTGTCTAGAAATTTTTTGATATCTTTAGTATTTGTTTCTTCAGGTTGCGAGTATAGTTCTTGGTAGAAATTATGGAAAATTTCTTCGATGTTTTCTGGGTTAACTGTGGTTTTATTTGTGGTGGGGTCTTTAATCTTGTATACATTATTCATTGTTTGTTGTTTTCTTAACCGTTTTGCCAGCAGTTTTGTGGCTTTTGGCCCCGTTTCATAATATTTTTGCTTTAGATATCTATTTTTCCTTTCAATTTCATCCATTTGTGTTTCTTTTATCTTTGTTTTTTCTTCTTTAATTTCTTGATATATTTTTGGATCATTTGTGCTTTGATGTTTACGTTCTAATTCCCTTAGTCTCTCACATCTTTGTTCATACCCTTCCAGTTTAGTCTTATTTGCTTTTCCTGTTTCAACAATTAATTTACCCCTTAACACGGCTTTTAGTGCGTCCCATAGTATTGTTGGGTCCACTTCTTCATTGTCATTCTCTTGGATATATTCGTTTATGTTTATTTTTATTCTTTCTTTCATTTTCTCATCATTTAACAGTCCTACGTTAAGTTTCCATGTTGTTTGTCGTTTTCTATTGTTTAAATACTGTATATTTCCATGTATATAGGATTATGATCTGATATTTCTGCCCCTCCAATCCAACAATTTCTCACCCTGTGTCTGTCACCTTCATTCATAAGGAAGTAATCTATTCTAGAGTGTACTTTATGGGCTGCTGAATAATGTGTATAGTCTTTTTCGAGTGGGTGTAGCTCCCTCCATATGTCTACCATACCCATTTCTGCCAGTGAGGTTCTTATGAACTTTGTTACATGTTTTTTTGTCTTCTTAACACTTGTTGTGTCAACTTCATGATCCATGACAGCATTTAAGTCTCCTCCACAAATTAGGACTCCTTCACTGTGTGTTGCTATGAGATCAAACAGATGTTGAAAAAAACCCTTGTCACTTTCTGGTGGGGCATAGATGTTCACTAATGTGATCTGCATACCATCTATTCTTCCCTTTATTATTACATACCTGCCTTCTTTATCCTGGATTTCCTGTTCACTTTCAAATTGTATTTTGTTTGAGATTAGTATCATAACCCCCCTTTTTGCTCCTCCCTTAAATGAACTGTAGTAGGAGTTCTTATAGCCAAATCTCTTTAGTTTCACATGTTCTGCCTTGCTCAAATGTGTCTCTTGCATAAATATAATTTCAGCTTTTTCCTTCTTGAATTTTCTTATTATTCTTTCCCTTTTAACAGGTGAGTTCAGACCATTCACGTTTAGTGTCATTATCTTAAGATTTTTACCCATATTCATGTTTTTCCATTTTTTTAACTTGTGCTCCTAGCCCCTTTAACAACAAAAATAACACATATTTATATAAAAACACATTAAAAAAACTCGACCTCCGTACTTTGGGCCTTTCTTCTGCCCACTGGTCCCTGTTGGTGGGTGGGGGGTTTGTCTTCACAGAGTGAAGGGCCCTCCCTAGACTTCTAATTACTATCAAAGTAATAGTCATAAGTCTAGAAATGTCCAACAAATATCACTTAAACCTCTCCTAGCCGTCTGTTTCTCTTTTACCTTGTCTTCTTGGCCTTCATTTCTTCTGTGCCTTTCTTAATCTTTGTTATGATCTAGGCTTTCAGTTGAAAGCCTTGTAGTTTGTCCTGGGCCCGCTGCTCTACGTCTCTCCCCCTTCTTCCGCCGTTCACTCGTCTCCACTCCGGCTGTCGTGGTGCGTTCAGGGCCGCCGCTGCTCCAGCCGTCTCCTTCGGCACGCTCACCTCAAGGCCCCGCTCCATCATATCCCGCGCTGCCTCTTCGGCTGTGTTGTAGGTTCTTGTGCCTTCCTCCCAATGAATCCTCATTTTCGTTAGCGGCGTTTGGAATCTAATTTTTTTCTCTTTCAGCGTTTTTTTAATATTGGCATATTTCTTCCGCTGCTGCACGATTTCTGTCGGGTAGTCATGGTCAAAAAATACCTGTTTGTCGCCGATTCGTATCTTTTTTTTCCATGCTTGCGTCAGGATTCTTTCCTTTATGTCATATTTCACAAAGTTTACCACAACTGACCTGGGTGGAGAGTTTGTTTTCGGGTTCTGTGCCGGTGTTCTGTGCGCCCGTTGAATCTGCAGATCCGTTTCTCCGGGTATTTCCAGTTCTTTTTTTAAGAACTGATCCATGAATTTTGTCATCGAGTTGCCTTCAATGCCCTCCGGAATTCCAAAGATGCGCATATTGCTTCGTCGGGATCTGCTCTCCAAGTCGTTTATTTTCTCCTGCATCCTCTGCGTTTGCGTCGTCAGGGTCTGTAGTTGTTCGTTTGCCTCGCTTTTCCAATCTTCTAGTTCCGAAATTCGGGTCTGCGCTTCTGTCATACACGCCCGCTGGGAGCGCAGCTCCTCCATGTTTTCCGTTAATTTACGCTCCATTTCTCTTCGGAGGTCCATGATTTCCTCCTTAATTTCTTTTTTCAGTTCCTCCTTAAGAGCCGCTAAATCCTGTTGTAGCTGTCGCTTGAATTCTCTCAACTCTTCACCCAAACTGGCGATGCCAGCGTTCATGTTGTCGAGTCTGGTGTCCTCCATTTTCACTGCTGTGGACATCTCGTTTTTTTGGGCTTTGCGTACAGCGGTTTTTCCTGCGTTGTTGGAGAGGAATTCTTCAATTTTACCCTGTTTTTGTCCTTGTGCCCGGTTCCTTCGTGTTTTCATCCCTTAGTTTATTGATTCGTTTATGTCGAGTTGGCCATTTACCGATGATTTTTAATCCGGCTAGGGAGAGCTCTTTGTTTAAGTGTTATGTCTCTCCGCCATCTTCCCGGAAGTCCACCAGGATAGTTTTTATTGTACGTTTGTCTCAATTCAGGATCCATGGTTTCAACAAGGTGTTGCTATGCTGTGTTTTCCTGCTATGACAAGCTTCCTTCTAATAATACTTACTTACTTAACTTAATCCTCGCCTGGCCACTTAAGTGACCATTGTGGCCAATCATCTGAAGGCAGGGCGATCTTGGGCTCGGGCAATAAGGTCAGGCAGAGGTCTCATCATTGGTTCGATTGGGTGGAGATTGCCAAGAATTTTCGCATCTTCATTTGGTTTCGTTTGCATTCACACTGCAGTGAACCAAAGTGCCTCGACAACATTACGCAGTTACAACAACTGCTCGTTTGGGGCACTGTAGCCAAAACCACCACTGACCAGGAAGAAAAAATCTCGGCGAAGAAGAAAAATTCGGCTCATCGACTGGCCAGGACCGAAAACGGAAATTTGTTCCCTTTGCCCGGGTTGTTTGTCTGCCACAAACGAGACATTTTTTAAGTTTAATGTTTATTTGAAAGGGACATTACATATTAATGAACGTTAATACAAATTTAAGTATGCCAGATTTAGCAATACTGCTAATTTGCATCTGTAGTCCCCTGGTGGGTCACAAAAACACACAAACAAACATGAGAAGAACATTTCCAATGAAAATGTACAAAGTGGATATGCTAAAGTGCAAGAATTAAGGTGCTACAAAACAAAACATTCAAATGTCACACGAGTGAGGTGCTGTGTATGCGTACACACACATGCACCCAAGCACCTCACAGCAACAGCAACAACAAACAACAGAAACAAACAAGAGGTGAAGCATATGTGTGTGACATACGGGCACATATACGTATACAGTATATGTGCATGCCACAGCGCAACCACTAGTTATGGGTACAGTTTTGGTTGTTTAAAAGCCAAGTTTTACAATGAGTCTTTAAAGTGTTTAGTGTGGTACATTCTCTGATTGCAGGTGGTACTGTGTATTATTCCAGATCTTGGTGCCCCTCACTGATAGCACAGATTGCGCAAATGTGGTGCATCTGTGGGGGACCTCACAGCCTCCTCTAGTGATTTCTCTGGTAGTTGTGCCGGTGACAGTCGTCAGTTTAACTTATTTTCCGGGGGGGGGGGGGGTGCATAGCCAATTAATATTTTATAAATTGAACAGGCAAATTTGAGAGTTTTACCATTTTTAAAAGACAGAAAATTCTATTTCTTGCAAATGTGACAACAATGATATGTGGGATCTTTCTTTAAGATTTTTATGGCTTTCTGTATAAGGATTCATTGGGTTTGATTATGGCTATACCAGTGAGTGACCAGTTGGTAAGACAGTTATCTATGTGTGAGAAGATCATTGCATGCAGGAACATTTTGGCCACACTGACTGTCAGCGATGGTCTAATTTGTTTAAAATTTCTCAGATTGAATTTGATTGAGATTTTTTTGATGTGTTTTTTAAAGGTTAATGAGGAATCTAAAATCATGCCAAGGTACTTAAATTCCTCGACAAATTGCAGCTCCTCCCCTTTTAAGAAAATGTTTGAGTTTGTAATATTTGATCATTGTTTGGTAAACATCATGCAAACAGTTTTTTTAGTGTTTTGTAGGAGACATGAATTATTAAACCAGTCATGGATTTGAGTCATCGCTGTTGTAAGAATACAGGTGGCTTCTTGTGTGTTTTTTGCAGGTGTGAATATTCCTGTGTCATCTGCATACATTTGTATATGAATATCTCTGCATGCATTTGGTAAATCATTTAGATAGATAGATAGATAGCCTTTATTGTCATTATACAAACAAATGTACAATGAGATTTAAGCATATCCTACAGTGCAACATATGTAAGAGAAAAATAAAAAGCATAAAAACAATAAATTCCTACAATAAATAATGTATAATGTGTACAGTGTGCGTAATCTAAAATAAAAATAAGTTATATATACAATATAAAAATAAAAATAAAAATATTAAAAAGATTGCACAGCATTCTGGACCATAAATCTCAATTACCCAGTGATGTATTTAGAGGTATACTGGGGGGGGGGGGGGGTGTCAGGGAGGGTTAGACTGAGAATTCAGAGCCATGATGGCTTTTGGAAAAAACTGTTCTTGAGTCTATTTGTCCTGGCTCTGATGCACCTGTAGCGCCTCCCTGAGGGCAGCAGGTCAAACAGGTCAGCTCCAGGGTGGTAGATGTCCTTGATGATGTATTGTGCTCTACTAAGGCAGCGGGCGGTGTAAATGTCTGTCAGGGAGGGGAGAGGGCGGCCAATGATATGTATAAGGAGAATAATATTGGTCCAAGTATGGAGCCTTGTGGGACACCCATTTGACATTTCAAATATGGCAATTTGACACTGCTGACCATTACACATTGCTGTCTGTCGGTTAAATAGGATTTCATCCATTTGATAGTGTGTTTTAA
Source organism: Pholidichthys leucotaenia (assembly GCA_020510985.1). NCBI lineage: Eukaryota > Metazoa > Chordata > Actinopteri > Cichliformes > Pholidichthyidae > Pholidichthys > Pholidichthys leucotaenia. The sequence goes on along the minus strand of CM035840.1, from coordinate 137,134,930 downwards.
CTTTTCTCCTCGGCTTTCTCCGGTAAAAAGATTTCTTGGATCCGCGTGGTTGTCTTTATTGTTATTTTCTACCCACAATGCACTACAGTAAATGCCACATCCTCTTCCCAGACTACGTGTTGCTATGGCTACACAAACGCTGAGGGGCACTTCCGCCCTTTGGTCCACTGGATAGTCCGTTTGGATTCATACTGCAAGCAAAGCGCACCAGACTTCATCTGCAAGTGAATCGAGACCCCGTTTTCAGGCAGATCAGACTTTGCTTGTTTGGTGCACACCAGAGCTCAAATGCACATTCAGATGGCACCAAATGAACTAAACTATCTGCGGACAGTCCTTTGGTCTGGATCAAACAGTGGCCGTGTGAATGCGCCCTTAGAGGCTGAGGGGTAAAAACTAGCAGCGCAAGTTTTAATTACTGCAAGTAACATTTTCACCACTAAAAAAAGGGTTATTATGGATTTTAAGTGATTTTATGATTTTAAGGGATTTTATGTCCTTTGTACTGAAAATTTTTGAAGTACATTTTTATCATTATGAGGATTATTAAACAGTTGTAAAACTACTCTCCAGTTCAAACAGAAACTTACATTCAGATAATATAATTAGACAATCAAAAATAAAACTTCTACCCCATATATACCGTATTTTTGGGACTATAAGGCGCACCGGATTATAAGGCGCAATATCAATGAACGGTCTATTTGATGGTCTATTTTCATACATAAGATGCACCGGATTATAAGGCGCAAGGTAGTCGGAGCCGGGAAAAAAATTTTTTTTGCGTGCATGGAAAGAAAATCCTATCTATAGTCATTATAGACACATATAGCGTGATTGTCTGCGAGTGTGAATGACCTGTTCCACGAGCAGGCGGAACGTTTTTAGTCCATGGCTGTTCATCGCCATATTGGCCAGGATACTCGCTAGGTACTCGCTCGGTACTCGATACGGCTCGCTCTCCGGCGGTGGCCCCGATAAGTAAACATATGCCGGGACGCTTGAATTCTTTCATCCCAAAAATATTATTTTTGAATATTTAATTACAGCTAAACGGGAGCAGTTTTGATGCCGAAATTTCACATACAAATCCTAATATACTGTACGTGTTCTATACACCATCGGCTTTTGGGTATCGACTACCTCGAGGTAGTCGGATCCAGGAAATTTTTTTTTTTTTTTTTTTGCGTGCATGGAAAGAAAATCCTATCTGTAGTCATTATAGACACATATAGCGCGATTGTCTGCAAGTGTGAATGACCTGTTCCACGAGCAAATGTACGTTTTTGGTCTGTGGCTGTTTACATCGCCATATTGGCCAGGATACTCGCTCGGTACTTGCTCGGTACTCGATACGGCTCGCTCTCCGGCGGCAGCCCCGAGAAGTAAACAATGCAAACAAATGCCGGGACGCTTGAATTCTTTCGTCCTGAAAATATCATTTTTGAATATTAATTACAGCTAAACAGGAGCAGTTTCGATCTACAATCCATTGGCAGATAGTGGCGTAACTCGCTAGCAATTTAACTTTGAACGACCTGTTGACACCAATATAGCGGTTGGAGTTCTTTGGTTAATCCACCCGGAATGATGGCAAGCTCCGAATTAGTTTGCTTCACTTGGGTTTTGACAGTATCGGTGAGATGGGCGCGCATGGAGTGGCAGATCAATAGGGATGGAGACTTGTGGAAAAAGCCATCCGGCCATTATGTTGAAGCACATATTACTCCGCGAGGCTCCTGACTACCGTAATGCTCCGACAATCCATCAAGCAGTTGGGCTTCGTAGCTTACCAAAGTCGTACTAAAACATTTTTGACAGATTTTTGAGCGCCGTGTACCACATAAAATCGGTTCGAGGTCAGTAAGCACAACCAGAATTAATACATAAGGCGTACTGGATTATAAAGCGCACTGTTGATTTTTGAGAAAATTAAAGGATTTTAAGTGCGCCTTATAGTCCAAAAAATACGGTACTTGTACAAGAATATAAGCCTACCATCAGTTTTACTTGTACATTTTTTACATCAACACACTTGACCACATTAATGAAGAGACAACTCTGGTCTCCTAACTACAAATCCTCTTATTTAATAAGGTGTATTCTAGAATGTGTAAATGCAAAAAGATCAGCAAAACCTTTAAAAAATAAGAATGAAAAGGTCTTAGATTAATATAGTCACAAACCAAGAAATAATATACTCTGACAATCATGTAGATATTATTGTGTACATCTTGCTTGTCAAAGTAGTCATTCAAAAATCTAAACGACACTGGCAGATGATCTAAAAAAGAGAGTGTGAGAGAGGTCTGACCACATAAAGGGAATAAAAGGTGCAAACAACAGCAAAGGGCAAAGACATTTTGAGCATTAGTATAGTTTGTGTCTAGCATAGCAGTAGAGAGGTGTTGACATTGCAATATACTCCATTCTGACCACATGGTAAAATCTGGCAGACAACAATGGGTCGGACCACAGTGGTGAGGTTACTAAGATTAGAGCTTTGGGTGATCTCCTGCTGTGTGTGTCGAATACAAATCTGTGTCTTTGTTTGTGAAGAAACCTAAATGATCAATGTGGTTTGAACATGCTTGATTTTCTTTTTCATGTGGTAAAACACACAAAGCTGAAGCTCCGATTCCCTCAATTAAAAACCCTCATTTCCCACCATTGTTCCTGCTTCACTTGACTTGTTAATGGAGGTTAGAGGCCCTCCCTAAGGGAGACTGAACAGTCCGTCTAACCAAGCTCACTGATCTTATAAAGGGTGAAATCACACCATAGAAAGTGTTTTTCCCCATCCAAGTCAAAGAGGGGGGGGAAACTTTTACAATTAACCTGTCATTCTTTCATGCCTTAACAGATCAAACTCCTTGAAGCACCATCACAGGCTACGGTCACACTGCAGGTCTTAACCCTTTGAGCGTGTAGAATTTTTGGCAGGAAAACGCAGAGTTTGACCTCAAATTTTCAAATGACAATAGCTTCAGAACGGTAATAGTTTGAGGCAAAGTCCCAATTACAAAAATGTTGCAGAGGAACCCAAGTATCTGCCAAGTGAACCTGCATCCATGTATAGTGCATAATTGGACCTAATTTGCATATTGCAACAATCCAAATTTTATTATAACACTATAGCTCCAGAATGATTATAATTAGATGCACAGTCCCAATTACAAAAGTGTTGCAGAGGTACCCAAGTGTCTGTCAGGTGAACTTGCATCCATGCATTGTTCATAATTGGACCTAATTTGCATATTGCAACAATCCAAATTTTATTATAACACTATAGCTTCAGAATTACAGTTAGATGCAAAGTCCCAATTATAAAAGTGTTGCAGAGGTACCCAAGTGTCTGCCAGGCAAACTTGCATCCATGCATTGTGCATAATTGGACCTAATTACCGCTCCGGAAAAGCAGTAGAAGATGGATGGATGGACACTTTTTGTTTCACACAGTCACCACATAGTCCTTTTTTTTTTCCACAATATTTTTTATTGAACCTTTTTTTAACAAACATGACACAAACAAACACTAACACTAAAGTAATTTAAAAAAAAAAAAATGTACTAAAAACACCAACAACCACTAACAAAAGCAAGTCATCAACAATGCTCCTCTGTTTAGCCTAGGTAATCATTACATAAGTATACATATTATACATTCACCAATTTGAAATTTACAAGGTCCACACACATCATTCACCTTCTTCTTCAGAAGTTATGTTTAATTTCTTTACATAATCAATGAAAGGTCTCCATATATTCTCAAACACATTTTCCTTTGATTTCAGTATGTATGTTATTCTTTCTAGTGGAAGGTTCATTAACATCTGTCTTAACCACTGAGTCACATCTGGTCTATGAGTCTTTTTCCACAGTAGTGCAATACATTTTTTGGCATTAAGCAAACTGAGGTCTATGAATGCTCTTTCACTCTTATTAAAGTTATGCTTTTCTGGATACAGACCCAACAAAAACAGTTTAGAGTTCAATATGAATTGTTTTGAAATTATTTTTTCAATTGTTACCCTCACCTCTTCCCAAAACATTCTAATTTTTCTACATTCCCATAAACAATGAAATAGGGTTCCTTTACTTTCCATATATTTTGTGCACGTATCTGGTATGTTTTTGTTATATCTATTTAACTCCACCGGTGTAACATACATCCGCATTAACCATTTAAAATTTATCAATTTAAGACGTACATTTATTGATTTGGTTTGAGCTTCTGTACAAGCCAATTCCCATTGTTCCTCTGAAATTTCAGTTTGCAGGTCTTCTTTCCAATAATTCAGTCTTTTCTGTGAGTTTTCTCTTGACGATAGTGTCAATGAGTTATAAAACTCTGAAATAATACCCTTTCTCTTACTATCTTTCATCAAATTGTTTTCCAAGGATGAATAAGTAGATTGGGTGAGAGCATTATTTTGATTTGATCGAATAAAATTCCTAAGCTGAAGATATTTTAAAAAATGTTTTCTATTAAGATTAAATTTGATCCTCAGTTCTTCAAAAGACATTATGTTATCTGAATGTGACAAATATAAGTCTTGAATCTTTTGAATCCCTTTTAAATTCCATACTTTAAATACAGCATCCGCTCTCCCTGGTGTAAAATATTGATTACCCCATATTGGGCTAAATTGTGACAGTGAGTGTGGTTCTTTTAAATATTTTTTGGTTTCACACCATATTTTGATCATGTGCTTTACAATTGGATTTTTAACTTGTTTCTGTAATTTTTTTAGCCGAGTCTGAGTATATGAATAAGGGAAGAGGTAAAGGTAAATTGTATGATTCCATTTCAGTCCAGTGAGAAAGATCATTTGATGAAAAATAATATGTCATAGACCTCAGTTGTGCTGACCAGTAATACAACATAAAGTTTGGACATTTCAGACCTCCACGATCAAATGGTAAATATAGTAAGGATAAACGTAATCTAGCCTTCCTATTTTGTTCCATATAAATTCCACTAACTTTTTTTTAATTCTTGAGAATAAATCTGAAGGTGGTGGTAAAGGGATGTATTGAAATAAATAAAGTATCTTGGGTAAGATATTACTTTTAAGTATATTAATTCTCCCAATCATCGACATTGGTAGTGACATCCATCTCTGAAGCAACTCATTAATATCTGTCATTAAGGCTTCATAGTTGGCACTGGCGACTGATTCTAGCTTAGGCAAAATTTGAATTCCTAAATATTTAAACTGATTTACAACATTGAATTGATTTACCTCAGGAGCTGGGTGATTTCTCTGGGTCTCATTTAGCATTAATATTGAAGATTTAGTTTTATTTATTTTATATCCTGATATTTCCCCAAAGTTCTTTATTAAATTTAACAAGGTTGTAACTGATTTTTTAAGATTCGACATAAACAAAATTATGTCATCGGCATACAGGGAGATTTTATGTTCTGTTGGTCCTACTTTAATTCCATATATTTGTGGATGTAAACGTACTGCCATCGCTAAAGGTTCAATTGCCATAGTAAACAGTAAAGGTGAAAGTGGACAGCCTTGTCGACATCCTCTATTGATTTTTATTGATTTTGAGATATTGCTGTTTGTTAGGATTTCTGCTGTAGCATTATTGCATATTATCTGAACCCATTTTATGAAATTATTTCCAAGTCCAAACCTTTGTAGGACTTCAAAAAGAAAGAGCCATTCGACCCTATCAAAGGCCTTTTCAGCGTCCAATGATAGGAGAGCTGTATCCGGTGCTTCTTTATTAGAATAAATAATATTAAATAGTCTTCTTACATTATGGAAGCCTTGTCTTCCCATTATAAAGCCATTCTGATCTCGGCTAATAATATTTGGTAATTTTTCTTGTAGTCGTCTTGCTAAAATTTTACAGATTATCTTAAGGTCAGCATTTAATAGGCTTATTGGTCTCAAGTTTTCACATTTATTAGAGGGTTTACCTGGTTTTGGCAACAGTATAATTAAGGCATTATTCATGTATGGTGGTAAATTACCATTTTGAAATGCTTCTAAAACCATTTCCAAAAATGGTTTTATTAATTTATTCTTAAATTTTTTTTTATAGAGGTCAACTGGAAGACCATCTGGTCCCGCACTTTTTCCTGATTTCATATTATCAATGGCTAGCCCAACTTCTTCTTGACTAATTTTTGACTCCAGTATCTCCCTATTTTCATTTGGAATACACGGTATAGATAATCCGTCCAAAAACCCATTTAGTTTTGTTAAGTCAGTTTCATTTTTTGTATCATATAGTTTTTCATAATAATCTCTAAAGGCACTATTAATTTCTAAAGGATCTACAACTGCCTGTCTATTACTTATAATACTGGTAATTGGTGTTTTAAATTCTAATTGTTTAATCTGCCATGCCAATAATTTCCCTGATTTTTCACCTTGTTCATAAAAAGTTTGCTTCAATCTTAGAAGACTCGAGGCAGCTCTATTCGCTGATTTTTTTGTCATATTCAGCTCTCAGAATCAGTAATTCGTTCTCTAACTTTGGATTACTTCCTGCATACACTTTTTCTTGAAGAATTTTTATTTTACGTTCCAATTGGACTCTCTCCTTTCGAGTCTTCTTAGATTTTGAACCTGTATAACTAATAATATGCCCCCTAATAAAAGCTTTGAAAGCCTCCCACTTTATACATGCTGATGTTTGTGTAGTATTGATATCAAAGAACTCATCTATCTGTTTTTCTATGTACTTAACAAATTCCTCATCCTGAAGCCATTTATGCTGAAATTGCCACCTACCTGGAACCTTTGTCAATTTCTTATCTACATATATTAGACAGCAGGGTGCATGATCAGATATCACAATGTTATCATAGAAACTGTTTTGAATCTTGGACCTTAATTCTGTGGAGATCAAAAAATAGTCAATACGTGAGAATGTCTTGTAGGTATTAGAATAACAAGAATAGACTTTGACTTGTAGTTTCATTTCTCTCCATATATCTAGCAATCTCAATTCTTTCATAAAATGATTAATGGTCATCCTGCATCCATTGTGCGTACAGTCCAGTCCTGTTGATCTATCTATACTGGGATTCAATGTACAATTAAAATCCCCTGCTATTATATGCTGCCCTGTGAGTGATGCTAAAGTAAGAAATAAATTAACGAAGAAGTTTTGATCATCTATATTGGGACCGTATAAGTTCACCAGATTTATATTTTCTAATAACAAAGATCCTTGGAAGATATCTTCCTAATTTGTCTCCAATTACATTTTTCACTTGAAATGGGACTGTTTTATGTATGAGAATCATAACTCCCCTGGCTCGGGATGAAAATGATGAGGTGAACACATTTCCCTGCCATCTTCTCCTAATTCTTTTTACATCCTCCTCTATTAGATGAGTTTCTTGTAAAAACACAATTTTTGAACCTATGTCTTTTATTTTATTCATAACTTGTTTAAGTTTTTTTAGATTTTGCAGACCTCTGCAATTCCATGAAATTAAATTAAGATTAACGCTTTGGTCTATGATCAATAAAGAGTTTGAGATTACCTTGCAAAATAAACATGCTCATACAGAGAAGCAAAAACATGGATGGTTGAACATTCATCCCACAAACTACACAAAAACAAATTCCCCCTCCCCACATTCGTGGTAATCCCCCCAAAATCAAAAAAAAAAATTCTGTCTCCCGCTATAGCCAGTGACTGCTCCACACCCGCGAGGATCAGTCAAACCCCTCACTCTTTTCTCTTCTCAATCACCCTGACTCTACTGCTTTTAATGACATGACATTAACTCTCTTCTGTAGTTTTTCCAACTTAACTCCAAAATTTTATAGCAACTTTGTACATCATAGCTTTTTTTTTTTAAAATATATAATACAATCTATATTTTGTAGACATGCTATATGTTTCAGATTCAGTCTGATGCCTGTGCAAATGCTTAAATATTCTACCTTTATATCTTGTTCATGCTTCATGCTTAGCTCCCACCAGTCTCTTCTTGGATCTGCTTGATAAGCTCCTGCGCATCCTGAGGGGTCTTGAAGATATGGGTTCTCCCTTTATATGTGACCAGCAGTTTTGCCGAATGAATCACTCCGTGACGAATCCCGAGGTTGCGCAGCTCTTTACGGGCGGGGTCAAACTGTTTCCTTAATTGTTGAATTCCTGTGGCCAAATCTGGGTAGAACCGCACCTGTTGATCCTGGTATTTAATTTCTCCTTTAGCTCGCGCCGTGTTGGTGACCGTCATCTTGTCTCTGTAGCTGAGGAACTTCATAATCAGCGTCCTCGGTGGTGTCTTATTATCTCTCGGTGGGCCGATTCGGTGAGCGCTCTCTAAGACGACCGATGACTGCAGATCCGCGTTGTTCAGCGCTTCTGGAATCCACTTTTCCAAAAAGGAACATGTATCCCGTCCCTCCGTTCCCTCCGGGAGGCCCACCAGCCTTAAATTATTCTGTCGCGACCGGGATTCTAAGTCCAGGACGTTATCTTCCAGACGTTTATTTTTTAATTCCAATGTTTGCACCTTTAATTGCAGGCTGGTGATGTCATCTTCAGCGCTGGAGATTCGGAGCTCCGCCTGCGATACTCGTTCCATACAGTCGCTTATTTCTTTTCTCATTCCTTCCATCGCTGCTATAATCCCATCAAATTTAGATGAAAAGTCTGCTCTCATGGAGCTGATGGTAGCAAGTACCGCATTCGTGCCCTCCTCGGCAGTCACCGCTCCGCCGCTAGCTCCCTCCTCCGCCATTGTCCCTGGAGATTTTTCTGCTTCGTCACGATCGTGGAAGTCTGTTAGCTTGGATTGTTTCGAATAATCACTTTTTCCTCTGCCTGATTTCCCAGCCTTGGTTTTTACCATATCCGCGCCTAAACGCTAGGATAGGTTTTTGTTCCAATTGAGAGAGTTTTAGCCTACTTTTTATTTTTAGGAGCAGAGCAGAGTGAAACACGTCTTCCTACGTGGCCGCCATAACCGGAAGTCACCACATAGTCCTTTTGTCCCATCATTTGTCTCTTTATCTTCTACCACTCTGGAAAAGCGATAGAAGGTGGATGGATGGACAATTTTTGTTTCACACACTGTCACCGCATTTGTCCCATCATTGACAAAATTACTAAAAATCATTCAAAACAAAAACAATTTTGGTGTCACACTATCACCACATGGCCTTTTGTCCCTTTATCTTCTACCGCTCCGGAAAAGCGGTAGAAGATGGATGGATGGACAATTTTTGTTTCACACACTGTCACCACATGGTCCTTTCGTCCCATCATTTGTCTCTTCATCTTCTACCACTCCGGAAAAGCGATAGAAGGTGGATGGATGGACAATTTTTGTTTCACACTTTGTCACCACATGGTACTTTTGTCCCTTCATTTGTTCCTTCATCTTCTACCGCTCCGGAAAAACAGTAGAAGATGGATGGATGGACAATTTTTGTTTCACACACTGCCACCACATGGCCTTTTTTCCCCATCATTGACAAAATTACTAAAAATCATTAAAAAAACCCCACAAGTCTCATGGCACATTTATTTAACACTAAACTAAAATGAAGCAAATGAAACACAGTTTATGCAACAAATACAGTATGTACCTGTTTGTTTCGTCAGTCACAAGCATCCAGAATTCCGGAGTCCAAAAAAGTGACACAAAATCAATGGTGGGCGCAGATGACAGGTCCTTCTCTCCACGATATCCAACTGGCTGTTCAAATGCTTTCAGCCATGGCTGATAAACTTCATCTCTAAAACGCTCCCAGGCGTCAATGTCCAAACCTCCTGCCGCATCGCCACTACCCGTTGTCCTGCCACCGCGCACACGTGGCGCACGTCGATGCACAATGGCTGTGCGCTCTTGCCCAGCCAAACATCACCCACGGGCTGCTCTGGACTTTTTCGCTCCGCGACCACAGTTTGGCAAAGCAGAACAATCTGCAGACGAGGCTCCTGTGCCATTTTGGGCACGGCTGGACACAGAAAATGCAGCATCAGCATCGCGCGCAAGATGTCCGTCTCCACTTTCACAAGAACTGCTTGCACCATTGTCCAAAGGCACATAATCAGAGCTGCACTCTAACTCAGATGACGAACTAGGGCTAAGCTCTTCCTCTGAACCATGAGCGGCGAATACCAGCGCTAATACCTCTTCAGCTGAGAGCATCTTCCTCGCCATCCTGTTTCCTTCGTGTCAAACAGCAAAACGAAAGGAGGTGTGCTTCAAACACTGATTTAACCTACTTATTGAATTGGACCTCTCACGGTTAAGTGAAAAGCCACACCTCTCAGCCACCAAGTGGTGTTAAAAGGTTTGTACATTTCACACTCTATTCAGCTGTACAGGCTTTGTTTAGACTGATCAGCTGACAGGTGTAGAAGTGCGCCATACACACTCAAAGGGTTAATACTCAATTCCGATTTTTTGCCAAGATCCCATTTTTTTTTGTGTGGGCATTCACATTATAATTTAAATGCGACCCCCACTAGACTCCAGTGTGAACGGTTTACAGCTATGAAGTGACCCACATGCGCAGAAGAAAATGTAACATCAGACACAGCGTTGTGTTTACGGAAGTAAACCCCACAGACCGGTATCATGTAAATAAAAAAATAAAAAAATAATGGAATACACCAGCAAAAAAGTAAGTTGATAAAGCACTTTTCACAGACAGTTTCAAAGCGCTGTATAACAAAATAGAATAAAACGAAGTAGATAGAATAAAAATACAAATATAAAAACAAAGTTTGCAAAAACAAAACCATGTTAAAATAATAGAAAAAAATTTAAAATGATTTTAAAATATCAGACCATTAAAAAGCAGTTGATCTAAATCACCTGAAAGTCTGGTTAAACAAAAACGTTTTCAACTGCTTTTTAAAAGAGCCAAAGACCAGTGGCTGGGTACCACTGATCTACAGTACAGAATCCACCCCATAGTCTGGAGGATCATGAATTCACTACCCATCCAAGTCAGACCAATGACCATTTGGAAAAAAAAAATAATAATAATCATATTTTCTGCCTTCTAGCATCTTGCTCAAAATTACCAGAGAACTGACGCCTCACTGAAGCATCTGCAACATACTTTAGCTGTGAAGCCTAGGAAGATGGAGATGGGTACTGCTCAATGCACCACATAGATAGCAGGGAACAACAAAGGCTATGTTAACAGGCATATTTTTAAGTAACTTAGTGGTACACTTCACAGCAAATGTTTAAGATAATGGTAGAACGGAATAACATGCATGGAAACTCAAATCATCAGTATCACCAAATTACTTACATACATACATATATAAAGACAGAGAGAGCGAGAGACAGAAAATCAGGAAGGGCCTTAATTTGGGTCGAAGACTGGCCTGTGTCTTTACGCCCATTTTCACCACAGTTCCCACCAGCCTCATGGAAACACTCATCAAGCATACCACTCCCCATCACTGTGTACGCAGTCGGGATCCTGCATCAGCAAATCATGCTGAGCTTGAGGTGGCGCTGCTCACTGAATGGGACCAGAGTCCTCAGCATCAAACTGTCAACTTGGTGTGATCAGTCCCATTCAGAACTGAAGCTTTCCTGGTAGCCAATGGAGGTCACTCACTCACACTCACACACAGTCACACGCGCACACACACATAATATTAAAAGGGTCATTGACTGCTCTTTCTGTGGATTAATTTCAAATTCTGAAATAATGAACACATATCTGTACTATGATAAAAAAAATTGTTTCAGAACAGAGTAATTTTTTTTTTATTTGTATACTTTATTAATCCCAGAGGGAAATTCAGGGCATCCACGTGGATGGATGAGGCAGCCACGGTGCGGTGCCAATCCCTTCATCATTCACACACACATTCACACCTAGGGCCACTTTAGAGTCTCCAATTAACCAAATCTGCATGTTTTTGGCCATTGCATCCTTACAGTTTGTAAGGATGCTGCTGTTGCCTTGGTCGAGTGTGCAGAGTCTCATATTTGCTGACAGACAGCTGCAGCAGGACACAAGGCTGGATGAGGCTGGCCAATAGAGTAGTGGGTGAGTATCAAAGATAGCACTGGGCTGGGTTTACTGTTTAAGTGACGTTCCGTGGCAAATCCAGAACAATAAATTTGGTTTTAGAGTGAAAAATGATACAAAGAATGTGTTTTTAAGAGAAATTAGCACTTTGATATGTTTTTTTTAATCATCCTATGACTTTCAGAAGGTTAAAACCTACAAAAATATTTCAGTCAATGACCCCTTTAACAAACGATAAAATCAATTATTTTATCCTTCATTGATATGAATGATTAAGGGATAAGTTTTGTTGCATATGTGTACATCCAGATGATCTGAATTTGTGCACTAATAACCATTAGCTAATTAACATCATGAGCCTCATTTGTGTTTTATTCAATTACAACTTACTCCACTTTCTGAAATTGATACAATGTTGTTTTAAATGTCTCTCAGTATACACTACTCACAAAAGGTTAGGGATATCTGGCTTTTGGGTGAAATTTATGGAAAATGTAAAAAGTTCATGCTACAGTGATATTATATCATGAAAGTAGGGCATTTAAGTAGAAGCATGCAATGGTGATTTCCTCATCTCAAACAATTTATTGAAACAAAAGCCAACAACAGTGGTGGGTATACCACATCAAAAAATCTCATGTGCCCTTGAGCATCAATTACAGCAGGGGTGTCAAACTCATTCCATGGAGGGCCAAGACCCTGCATGTTTTACTTCCACCCAGTGTCTTCAGCAGGTGTTTTCACTGATCAGCAATCAGTGGGAAGAAATTCAATGAAATCACCTGTTGAAGACACTGGGTGGAGGTAAAACCTGCAGGGTCTTGGCCCTCCATGGAATGAGTTTGACACCTGTGAATTACAGCTTGACAACAACGTCTCTGTCATGGATGGCCCTCACAAGCCATCAATAAGATACTATAGGCCAGCCGGTGAGTTTGCACAGTTTATTAAAGGAAGAATAACGATAAAGTAATGAGCCAGGAGGGGCTAAAACACACTATCACTATAACACAGGCAATGACGAGGAGGAACAGACTCACAATGAACACACTTACAGGGAATGGAGAAATCAGCACGGAGGCTGGACGACAGGATGTCTGACGATGTCAGACGAGGAATGTCTGACGAGACTGCAGCGATGCTCAGTCCTTAGCTGATCCCTTAAATAGGGCTCAGGATGGGACAGCTGACGGCAATCGCTAATGCAGCCCAGCTGTCAGACAGCTTCGCTCTGACAGCCGGAAGCCCCTCCGAGCGCTGTCACAATAAGAGCTCGGAGAGCCATCGGGGACACACACATCAGCTGGGAGGAAAATATTGCATGGCCCGAGCGCGGACGAAATCGGCGCTCGAACCATGACAGTCCCCCCCCCCCCCCCCCCCGAGGCGGCTAACTCTGGACGCCGTATGACACCAAAGGCCCCCCCCCCCACCCAGGGTGTGAGGATGGGGGAAAGACCTGGAGGGTGAGAACCAGAAAAGACAAAAACAACACCAAGACGATGACACGGGAAAACACAGGGAACAAACAAAGCAATTACAGAGCATGGTAAAAAAAAAACCACAATACTCCATAAAGCACGCATGGAACATAGACAGGACAAAAAAATGCAAATAACAGAAGGAGGCCTATAACTAAAATACACAGGCCCATGAGATACAATGTGGCAGACACAAATCATCCCTCAGACAGGGGAGGGGAGAAGAAAAAAAAAACATGCTAAACAGCGGAGAATACACAGCTCCAAATAGAGCAAATGACAATACACCCGAGTGACCTTAATATTTAATGGAAATAAGAAACACACGGGGATGACGGCAGGCAGAGTCCAATGATACACAAACAGCTCTGGTGGTCTCCCTGCGTCCAATGTCCAGATAGTCAATAAGGGGAAAAGGGAGCGTTCGGGTGGCCTACCCCAGTCCCAGGCCCGGGGAGACGGAACCTCCAGCGGCCGAACCAGGTTGCCCAGTAGGAAGCACAGTACACCGAGTGGCCGACCCAGAACGCCGAACCGGCGAAGAAGCTCACCAGGCGGCCGACCCGCATCACTCAGCCACCAGGACCGCAGGGGAAAAATTGAAGACTGCCTCCCTGGAGAGGGGGAAGATGAGGGAGAGCCGGGCCGAATATTGAGAACCCCAATGGTCCCCAGTGGAGATGAGTTGGGGGAAGGATGATGATGATGATGATGAGCCAGTCCAGCGTCAGGCGGCAGAGGATCTGCAGCTCCCTCACCAACCTCGAACCGAACCGGCGCTGCGCCCCTGCTGGACCCCGATCGGGTCGACGTGGCACCCACGATGGACCCCGATTGGGCCGGAGCAGCACCCACGTCGGACCCTGATTGGGTCTCGGCTGCACCCACGTCGGACTCCGATTGGATCAATGCCGCAATCGCGATGGACCCCGACTGGGTCGGCGCAGCACCAGGAACAACCTCCGACCCCAAACCCGGAACCTCCAGCACAGCGACCGGGGATGACTCCGCACCAGTGACCCTGGGAGAAGGCTCAGGAGAAGAAGGATCAGGATCACCGGTAGCAACAGAGCCCAGCGAGATGAGCTTGGATGCAGCGGGCGGCTGCCCCTGGCTCGTCTCCCTGAGAGACAGGCAAAAATGCTCTAGAACAGATAGTAGGAAGGAAAAATAGAGCACTTGCCTGCACTCGAGTTCTGTCGCTGTCCAGGACTTCGACGATCCGGGTTCCGAAGGCAGAAGGACGTCCTCTGGCTCCCACTCGGCAACGGCGGGGCCCGCAGCCGGCATGATGTTCTTCACAGTCTGAGGACCCTCCAACGCTGACGTCCACACCGACGCACGGCGTGGTGGCAGGGGATCCTCGACCTGCTGGATCGGACCGCTGTTCCGTGGAGACCTGGGGATGCTTCACCGTCGGCGCAGGCTCCAAACTGCAGTCCGCTCTCCTCCTCTGCCCATGACATGGCTGCGGGGCTGGAACCAGGCTATCCAGGGCCGCAGGCTCCCTCCTCGTCCGGCAGCGTAGGCCTGGCGCAGCGGAACGCTCAGGGGAAGGAGACACAAAGGTAGCAGGTCCATTGCTAATTACTGCAGCAGGTGGAGGGAGTTCAGGGGACTGTGAACCCCAAACTCCGCCCCCAGGAATCAAGCAAGGCAATTCATCCAATGTGGGAAAAAAAAGAAAAGTTACTTGCCTGATCCGTAGAGGCCCGATAGAACCCACTGCAGTGGACTTCGTTCCTCCCTTTCCCCGCTGGATGGTGATGGAGGGCCCCCTGGAAGGACGAGGAGGAGCCGCTCGCGATGGACCCACGACAGGCGTCGCCGAAGCAGAACTCATAACACTCACAGCAGCCGAGGAAGACGTCGAGGAGGAGGGGATGACAGCCGAGGCCATCTAGGCACGAGGAGCTGACGGAACAGCAGGGAGAGGTGACCCGGGGAGAGAGGCTGCGGGAATTCCCTCCTGACGAGATGTAGAAGCGGCAGCTGTCAGAAAGGTAGAGTCTTTCCGACGACCCGGAACAGGATCCGGATGGGGTTCTTGCTGAGGCTTCCTGTTAGCAGTGTGACGACGGTTACCGGCAGAGAGCAAGGCGAAGGAGAGGTTTGGGAAACGCCGCGCCTGCGTGGAAACAGAAGCGAGCAGGTCGGCGTACTCTGGATAGTCACTTAACGTTGGATTCCTCTCCACCAGCCTGACTGCCACCGTCACATGCTTTATAACCTGCGTGGGGTGAACAGTGGCACGAGCGGCAGCCACTCGGTCCCGGATGGAAACAGCTGACTGTTGTAACTTCTCCGGGGGAATTCCGACTGACATCTCACTCTTTCGGGGATCACCACTGGGCGATGCGAACTCCTGGCCTGGAACGGGGACAGGAATGGGATCCCGAAGCGAGGAGCGAGGATGCCTCCTCTTTGGCTTCCTGCCGGAGTTTCCCTCCAGCCCATGGAGTCTCTCCCGGTGTGCAGTGATGTCTGCCTTCCTCGCCGTGACTTCCGGGTGGTTGGAGTAGTGGGGAAGGTGATTAATAATGTCCTCAGCGAGGTCAGGGTGCCGGCGTACATCGCTGGGAGTGTTGTAGAGGCCAGCAGTGAAGATAGTTCCATCAGTGTAGTCCAGGGCCTCCACCAGCTCGTAGCCCAGGCTCTGAGCGTGGCCCCTGTGTGACGACATGACCTCCCAGCACACAGGTACCCAGACAGGGAAAAACAAAAGTCCAATTTAGGCAAAACTCACGGCGACCGGCGTCTCAAGTCTGGCTGCAGTCTACTGTCAAGGATGGCCCTCACGAGCCATCAATAAGACGGGGGAATGGAGAAATCAGCACGGAGGCTGGACGAGGACGAGGCTGTAACGCCACCACCATCAAAGGCTCGTCAGGTGACAACAGTGGCTGATGCATAGTGCTCTCCTTGATGTCTCCAACATCGTTGGCGGCCATCATTTCTGCTAAATGTGAATCGACTTATCAGAGAACAGCACTGAGGCCCATTGGTCCCTTGTCCAGCATAAATGTTCCCTGGCCCATGCAAGATGATGACGCCTGTGCCTGGTGGCGTGGTCAGGTACCCTTGCAGGTCATCTAGCATGCAGACCATGCTGATGTAAACGGTTTCAAATGGTCTGATGTGACACTTGGGTGCCTCTCACCTCCCTTAAAGGGTACCTGTGGTGGTCGTGAAAAAAAAGATATTATATAGAGCCCCTGTCTCACGTTCTAGTTCAAGTTTAAGTTGAAATTCATGTTCAAAGCAATTTGATATAAATCCATTGCTGATGTGCTGGTTCAGCTATGTCAGCAAAACATGGGTGCAGCCATACTAGCGGCTACATGGCCTGCCAGGACGCTTCCTGTGACGTAATAAAGTGGGCACCGCGATCTGGATCAATATTGGCTGAGCCTGGAGTGCCCGGATGAGCAGTGGCTTTCGGGATAATCAAATTCAAATTCAAATGTTTATTTCAAACTCAGGGTACATATTAAATGCAGAACTAAAACGAGTAGAAAATAAATAAATAAATGCTTAAATTCAGCGGATCAACTCGTCTGATCTGAGTTCCTAACTGCCGCAACACGGCAGATGATTCGGCTCCTCCCTCGCCGCTATACACAGCGGCAGACACTCGGTGCGTTGCGTTGTGTGTGAGGACCAAAATTCAAACGTTTATTTCAAACTCAGGGTTCATATTAAATGCGGAACTAAAACGAGTAGAAAATAAATAAATAAATGCTTAAATTCAGCGGGTCAACTCGTCTGATCTGAGGTCCTAACTGCCGCAACACGGCAGATGATTCGGCTCCTCCCTCGCCGTTATACAGAGCAGCAGACACTTGGCGCTCCTGTTAAAACAAAAACATACAATGCGATATGGATATCGCAACATGGCGGAATGTAAAGCCTTTGGATGTCTCAATAATAAGCGAAAAAACAAAGATAAACACTTCTTTTGTGTACCCAAACCCAGCTCACCTTGTCAGAAGATCATAGAGGAAAAGTGATCTCGGAACAGGGCACAGGTGAATCCTTTCGGACGAAATTGCATTGTGTGTGAGGACCACTTCATCACTTTAACCCTCAGAAGACCTTTCTGGCTCAAACCTGTAGCCATGTTGGACGAATTCTTCCTCAGAGTCAGAAAATTCAGCCATAATAGAACAAAAACAACGGACAACAGCACCGTAGTCGCGGTGAAATGCTGAGTATTGTCTTTTCAGTAGCAACGGTATGACGTCACTTCCGCATATGTCATGGCGGCGCCCATAGTTTTCATTGGCTGGCCATGCTCGCGGTCCTATTTCAATATATCTCAGGTGGTATATGGCTGGCAACAATTGTTTACCCAAATAAATACCTTTTCCTAATGTTTTCAAGTTAAATGCGTCTTCACGACCACCACAGGTACGCTTTAAATGTGCCTGGACTTGAGTGATCATCCGGTTTTGCAGGGCACTGTTCACAATGAAGCAGTCTGTGAATGAACACAATGAACCCTTCGGTGACTCTTCCAGTCTCTCTGTATCTCTGTTGCAACCTGCTGATGACACTCTGTGACACTCTAAGCTCAGTAGCCACTTCCCTCTGAGAACATCCTGTTTGAAGCTTCACAATGGCGAGGTACTGTTGATCAATTGTTATGTGTCGTCTTGGTCTCATGATGTCAAAATGTGGACAGCATGATGAAGAGGACTGTTTAAATATCAATTCTAAATGAACCAGAAAATTTGTTTGGTCGATTCATAGATCAGACACCTGTTGTGAATTTTGCTGTTAAGCACCTTGTTAGAGAATAGCAAGTTACGCAAAAAGTATTGAAACACTGAACAACTGGACATGTGCATTCAAAAGGTTAGAGAAGGTCAAATTAAGTTCACCTGTAAAGGTAATAGTGCATTTTAGGTGCATCCTGAAATTTCCTGCGAAAGCCGAGTATCCCTAACTTTTTGTGAGTAGTGTATATGAATAATTACACATGTATGTATAACAAGACAAATGCTCCATATAAAACTGCATTTACAAAAGAGTGGCTGGTAGAATTTACAATCCACAAGCCATGACAGCTGGTAGGAAAAAAGGTTAATTTTCAGCACTTGGTATAATCTTTTGTTATTGAACAATTTATGCTGCTATGATATCATGGTTCATTCCAGTATGAAACTACAATTAAACTAAATACAGCTCTACAAAAAATTAAGACCAAATAGACCACAGCAAAATTACCACTTTATCTGGTTTTACCATTTATACGTATGTTTGGGTAAATTTTTTTTTTTTTTTTGTTACTTATTTGTACCCGTAGGTAGACTTGGTTTGCAGTCTGGTGACAAGCCACCGGCTGCTGGTCGCTGCGTGCGCGAGCGCCCTAAACCTACATGTTTTGGAGAACATGCAAACTGAATGCACGGTGGCGCAGTGGTTTAGCACTGTGGCAGCACAGTTTTACCCTCGGCCGGGGGATCGCGGGGATCATGAGATCGTGGGTTCGATCCCAGCCCCCGACCAACAGTGAGCTGTGTGGAGTTTGCATGTTCTCCCCGTGTTGCGCGGGTTTACTCCGGGATTTCTCCGGTTTCCTCCCGCACACCAAAAACATGTAGGTTTAGGGCGCTCGTGCACGCAGCGACCAGCAGCCGGTGGCTTGTCACCAGACTGCAAACCAAGTCTACCTACGGGTACAAATAAGTAACAAAAAAAAAAAAAACAAAACAAAAAAAAAAAAAAAAAAAAAAAAACTCCACACAGCTCACTGTTGGTCGGGGGCTGGGATCAAACCCACGATCTCATGATCCCCACGATCCCCCGGCCGAGGGTAAAACTGTGCTGCCACAGTGCTAAACCACTGCGCCACCGTGCAGCCAGTGACCAAAATGACCAATTTTGTTTTATTCTCCAACCTACTGAAAACAACTCACCAAATTCCAAGTCAAAAATATCATCATTTAGAGCTTTAATATCCAGAAAATGACAACAGGCCAAAACAGCAACAACAAAGATGCTGCTTGAACAAGTACATCTCAAAAAATTAGAATATCATGGAAAAAGTTCAATATTTTTTGTCACTCATTTCAGAAAGTGAAACCCATATATTATATAGATTCATTACACATAGAGTGAAATATTTCAAGTCTTTATTTCTTGAAATTTTGATGATTATGGCTTACAGATAATGAAAACCCAAAATTCAGTGTCTCAGAAAATTAGAATATTACATAGGATCAATAAAAAAAAGGATATTTTAAACAGTAATGTCAGGCTTCTGAAAAGTATGTTCACTTCTACAGTATGCACCCAATACTTGGTTGGGCCTCCTTTTGCATGAACTACCGCATCAATGCGGCGTGGCATGGAGGCGATCAGCCTGTGGCACTGCTCAGATGTAATGGAAGCCCAGGTTACTTTGATAGCGGCCTTCAGGTCATCTGCACTGTTGGGTCTGGTGTCTCTCATCTTCCTCTTGACAATACCCCATAGATTCTCTGTGGGGTTCAGGTCAGGCGAGTTTGCTGGACAATCAAGCACAGTAACACCATGGTCACTGAACCAGCTTTTGGTACTTTTGGTACTTTTGGCAGTGTGGGCAGGTACCAAGCCCTGCTGGAAAATGAAATCAGCATTTCCATAAAGCTTGTCAACAGAAGGAAGCATGAAGTGCTCTAAAATTTCCTGGTAGATGGCTGCGTTGACTGTGGACTTCAGAAAACACAGTGGACCAACACCAGCAGATGACAAGGCAGCCCAAATCATCACTGACTGTGGAAACTTCACATTTGACTTCAAGCAACTTGGATTCTGTGCCTCTCCACTCTTCCTCCAGACTCTGGGACCTTGATTTCCAAGTGACATGCAAAATTTACTTTCATCTGAAAAGAGAACTTTGGACCACTGAGCAACAGCCCAGTTCTTTTTCTCCACAGCCCAGGTAAGACACTTCTGACGTTGTCTCTGGTTCAGGAGTGGCTTGACACACGGAATGCAACATTTGTAGCCCATGTCTAGGATTCGTCTGTGCGTAGTGGCTCTTGATGCACTGACTCCAGCCTCAGAGCATGAACCTCAGTGCATGAATTCTGGCATGAAGCTCCCCCAAATTCTTGAATGGATTTTGCTTGACAATCCTCTCAAGGCTGTGGCTATCCCTTTTGCTGGTGCACCTTTTCCTACCACAGTTTTTCCTTCCATTCAGCTTTCTACGAATATGCTTGGATACAGCACTCTGAACAACCTGCTTCTTTAGCAATGACCTTTTGTGGCTTACCATCCTTGTGGAGGGTGTCAATGACTGTCTTCTGGACATCTGTCAAGTCAGCAGTCTTCCCCATGATTGTGTAGCCTACTGACCCAGACTGAGAGACCATTTAAAGGCTCAGAAAACATTTGCAGGTGTTTTGAGTTAATTAACTGATTAGGGTGTGACACCATGACTTTCAAATATTGAACTTTTTCACAATATTCTAATTTTCTGAGAAACTGAATTTTGGGTTTCATTATCTGTAAGCCATAACCATCAAAATTTCAAGAAATAAATGCTTGAAATATATCACTCGATGTGTAATGAATCTATATAATATATGCGTTTCACTTTCTGAAATGAGTGACAAAAAATATTGAACTTTTTCATGATATTCTGATTTTTTGAGATGCACCTGTAGATGTGCTGTTTGATGTGCTTTTAGATCAAACTAGTGCATGCCTGTAGAAAGCAAGTATTCTTGTGTGAAAATAAGATAAGATAAGCCTTTATTAGTCCCACAATGGGGAAATTCCAGGATTGCAACAGCACAGGGATAGCAACACTCAGAGCAACAATCAGAAGGCAAGAAAAAACAACATCTAGTAAACATATGTCCATATTACTATAAATGTATATATATAGACACACAGTGCAGAGCATTATGGTTGGTTGGTGAATGTGCAGCAGAAAGTCTAAGCTCTCTCTCCGCGGATGCGGCGGGCCAGCTGGAAGTCTTTGGGCATGATGGTGACCCCCTTAGCGAAGAAGAGATCACCAGGTGGGCCTCGCTGGTCTCCTGCAGAGCCATGACGGCGAAGCTCAGGAAACGCAGGACGGTCTTGAAGTCCTGAGCGATCTCCCTCACCAGGCGCTGGACGGGCAGCTTACGGATGAGCAGCTCCGTGGATTTCTGGCAGCGACGGATCTCTCTCAGAGCCACGGGCCTGTGACGGCGAGGCCTCTTCACTCTGCCGGTGGCCGAAGCGCCTCTCTGAGCAGCCCTGGTGGCTAGCTGTCTCCTGGGGGGCTTCTTCCTCCAGTAGATTTTACGGGCGGTCTGCTTGGTTCTTGCCATCGCTCTTTATTATTCTGTCTTATATTTCTTGCATGCCGCCTAAACTCCAGCCCGGCACCCGCGTCGTTTTCGCTACAGCTCCCGGTATGTCGAGTTTCCCATTAGCACCGGGCGGCGGCCAAGTGCTAGCTAGCACTAGCTCCTCCCTGCTGTAGCGTCTCCCGCTGCAAACCGTGGCTCCGTCCGCCGACCCGGGAGACCCCCGGGGCGATCCGTGCGTCCGTGATATATACACAGAGTGAAAGGTGTAGAAAGAAGAAGGAAGATAAAAAAAAAGGCTGTTGCAACGGGCAGCCTACTCGTGTGGCGCCACCGGTCCGGCGGAACCGGAACAAAAAAAAAAAAAATGAGAAGAAATAGGTATCCCAATTAGGTTTTACAGGCCCAAATGTAATGTACTTTATTTATATAACCTTTTAAAACAACCCGTAGGTGACCAAAGTGCTTTACAGAAAATTAAACAGCATTAAAAAATGTAGGCTGTGTTTGAAAGTGGAATACAAAGAGGTGTAGGCTATATGCATGCAATCACATGTTAGACTTTGACAAATATGAAAGGGATTAAATGGCACTAAGATTTATTTGATTGTGTGAATATTAATTACAGAATACCTACTTATAGGAAATGAATGGGACATCCAATATCAGTGACTCTTCCAGAGCCCTCGTTTATTTGTTTGTCAGATCACTTATTTGTGTGATCTTTATCACTTATATGTGACCCGTGCTGGCAAAATGAGTTGGAATGCACACCACGTCATTACGAGCTGCAGGCAGGAGAAGTCATAAATGATGACTCTTTGTTTGCTATCGGCAAGTCCTGGAAAAAACCCATGAGTGCCTGGTATCATTGGAAAGCTTAGAAAACATACTTTCTAAAAATATGTTTTTGCAAAAGACGTAACTGATCGAACGCAAGTTTTAAACCTAGCCAAAATATAAACAAATCGGCTTTTTCTGGGTCCGTTTTTGTGCACTTCCTACAAATTAATTATCATTTTGAAGGTCTTTCGTTACAGAATATGGAAAAAAAGTTACCTCAGTTTTGATAATTTCCTCAAAGTGACTCATTTTGCCAGCACGGGTCACATATTCATAATAGTGAATCTTGCACTTTGGGGAAAGGGAGTTGTTCAGTCATCATTATAATTATTTTAGTTTATATCACTGTTCAGTGATGGAGTTCAGTGTAATATTGAATTTCTTCTGTGTATCATCAATAAACTCATGCACTACTATAACAGGACACGTTTACAAATATTTGAGACCAATTGTAGTGCATCAGTTTATATTTTAGCAATATTTTGTTATTAAAAGGTTTTTTAAAACTGTAATTAACCAACTTAACTACAAAACACCCAACATTATTATACACAGCAGAAGGACCCATTTGAATGCAATCACTGCATCAGTGCTGCACATTTGTCAGTAAATATTTAACTAAAAATATTACTCTGCCTCTCGCCCTAAGATGCTGGGATAGGCTCCAGCCCCACTGTGACCCGAAAAGGATTAAGCAGAAGAAGATGGATGGATGGATGGATTTATTTCGTTATTTGGGTGTTTTTGTGTCCTATGTTTTGTCGTTAAGACATTCCAGCCATTCCGCTCCACAATCATGGTGGTATTATTACTAAGTTTTTAATTTTTAAATACTCGCAGGGGAGGGGGTACTCATGGTCCTGCAAAGTACAGTGGTACCACACGGTTGAAGCAGCAGTCGGGACCACTGCTTATTGAGACCTTCAAAGCAGAAGAAATTTTTCTGTACCCTTCCCCACATTTGTGCATCGAGACAATCCTGTCTCGAAGGTCTACAGACAATTCCTTTGACTTCATGCTTGGTTTGTACTCTGACATGCACTGTCAACTGTGGGACCTTACACAGACAGGTGTGTGCCTTTCCAAATCATGTCCAAACAACTGAATTTACCACAGATACACTCCAATTAAGCTGTAGAAACATCTTAAGGATGATCAGTGGAAACAGGATGCACCCTGAGCTCAATTTTGAGCTTCATGGCAAAGGCTGTGAATACTTATGTACATGTGATTTCTTAGTTTTTTATTTTTAATAAATTTACAAAAATCTCAAAAAAACACTTTTTTTCCCCCACATTGTCATTTTGGGGTATTACGTGTAGAATTTTGAGGAAAAAAAATGAGTTTAATCCATTTTGGAATAAGACTGTACATAACAAAATGTGGAAAAAGTGAAGCGCTGTGAATACTTTCTGGACACACTGTTCATGTAGAAATGCTAATTTTGAAAAATTTTGTACTGGTCTCTTATTTTTTTGCAGAGCTTTATATAATTGTTTTTTGTTTTTTGTTTTTGTGACAGGACCAGATTGACCAAAATCCCCTTGGGGCAATAAAGGTTTCATTCATTCATCCATCCATCAGAAAAAAGTGGTTTATTTCTCAATAGTAAGAGATCTTTAGCCCTTATTATGAATGGGCTTTGTTGGTGAACACTGCCTCTGGTGTTCACTGGACAAACTATAAGATCCATCACATCAACCTCTGACGTACTAGCAAAGGGCATCCAGTGATACACAGGCATATACTTCTGCCCAGAGACAAATGGAGAAAGTGTAAGCGTGTGTGTGCATGTGTGTTAGTTTTCATGTCTGGGCATGTCTGCTCCCAGCCCACTACTGGAGACATAGGACCCTGGTAACAGAGCTCTCAGGAAAAGATCCTCACCACTTAAATACACATCCAGCCACCCACAAATACGCTCACATCCATCTGACACTCTGAACAACAACTACAGCATCACCCCCCCCCAAAAAATCTAAGACAGATTTATCCCTTCATCCTTATGACCAACCATCTACAAATTTAATCACTTTTGGTGTCAGACAGCACCCCCCATCCATCTAAATTCCTTAAAGTGAAATCACATCTAAACATTGAAAGTAGAAAGTAAAAAAAAAAAAAAAGTAGAAAGTAGTGTCTTTCCCATTATAAAAACTCAAACATTTACATAAATAGCTGTTCGCTGTCATTATCCCCTCCATGTATGTCACCCCACAACCCCCACATTGTACCCCAATTTCCCCTCTTACCAACACATGTAAACAACCCATACATACCCTTCCCCCAGTTTCAAGAAGCCACTCCATCTACCCTTGCCCCTCTTAGGACCAGACTTAGCTACCAAACAAAGAGGACTGAACCCCACGTAGGAAACTCCCCCACACACACTCACCCCTAAAACGCACATGAACATAAACATTCCGGCCATGCCCCTGCCTCTGCCCTGACTCTGAGGAATGTGGGGACCAGCTGGTGGAGAAAATTAAAAAAAAAAGAAAGAAAGAATAAGAAACATAACAAAACAGGAAATCCATCAGCAAGGGCCTATCAGAGGGTTTTATCAGGCCAGAGGCAGCCCTGCTGAGAACATGGGTGGCGCCGCTGGCTGATTGGTTGATCAAAGTTGCAGGAGTGTCATTACATGTCAAGAGGTCGGGGGTAATCAAGAAAAGGTTACAAGTATGCTTGTTTGCATAATCATTGGTGTGTATGCAGAAGCTGCCGCTGCTATCTAAATGAGGGGAAACAATGAGAAATGTGGAAGGAAATGACAGTGAGGAGAGAAGATGCTGTGGAGACAGAAAGTAAGAATAAATAAAAACAATAAAAGGACAGACAAAAGACTGAGAAGGCAGAGGGAATGATTGTACGGTTCTGAAGAACTGATACAGCTCAACTGTGGGGGTTCATTTCTTGTGAAATTACTTTTGAGCATGATCAGACATTTGCTACAGAACTACCTTGACGCCACAGCCATGCCACCAACACAACATCTGAGATGGACTGGACATCCAGAATCTGAACATGTGAAGGAAGAATAGAGAGCCTCCGATGAAGCCATTCAAAAAAAAAAAAAATGGTTTGCGTGTGAGATTCCAAACCGGATGGTTAAGACGCAGCTCTGTTCTCTATAATTCATGTTCTCCCTCCACTGAGCTCTTATGAAATTCACACACCCACACCCACACACATGACTTTACTTGGGAGTGAATTTTCCAAATCAAGACACACACAGAGATGGAGAGGGGGCTTTCAGAGAGGCTTGATTGCCAGGAAAAGCTCCCCCCTTTTATTGGGCTCACCACTAGCATACATGCAAGAATGTGCACACTGATATACAGTATACTGATATGTGCACACACTAATTAGTGTATCAGCCCATTCCTTCCTTAGTAAAGATTTATACACCTACAATGCTGACAGATACTGTACATTTAAGTAAGAATAAGGCTGTGTGACTCTAATGGATTTATTTTTTTGGGGGGTGGGGGTGGGGGTGGGGTGGGGGTCAGTCAGTAAAATCCTTTTTCTTACCCACTACATTTTGTAAAATGAAATTAAAACACATAAGATTACACAACTTTGCCTGGGAATGAGATGGATATTGTGATGAACAATTAACTAGAAGAGGCAAAGTATATTTGATCTAGATAATTTAATAACAATAATTATTTTGTGGTGATATATAGTATAAAGTGATTGCAAAAATCCTAATTTGTATAGACAGGAAAAACGTTATATTGGCTGTCTCTGGGCCATGAACATTACTCTGATTTCAACCAATGTTAAGTTATAGTGCATCCGGAAAGTATTCACAGCGCATCGCCTTTTCCACATTTTGTTATGTTACAGCCTTATTCCAAAAGGGATTAAATTCATTTTTCCCTCAAAATTCTACACACAATACCCTATAATGATAATGTGAAAAAGGTTTTTTTTTTAGATTTTTGCAAATTAATAAAAAATAAAAAAAAAACTAAGAAACCACATGTACATAAGTATCCACAGCCTTTGCTCAATACTTTGTTGATGCATCTTTGGCAGCAGTTACAGCCTCAAGTCTTTTGGAATATGATGCCACAAGCTTGGCACACCTATCTTTGGGCAGTTTTACCCATTCCTCTTTGCAGCACCTCTCAAGTTCCATCAGGTTGGATGGAAAGCATCGGTGCACAGCCATTTTCAGATCTCTCTAGAGATGTTCAATTGGATTCAAGTCTGGGCTCTGGTTGGGCCACTTAAGGACATTCACAGAGTTGTCCTGAAGCCACTCCTTTGATATCTTGGCTGTGTGCTTATGATTGTTGTCCTGCTGAAAGATGAACCGTCGCCCCAGTCTGAGGTCAAGAGCGCTCTGGGGCAGGTTTTTCCAGGATGTCTCTACATTGCTGCATTCATCTTTCCCTGTCTCCCATCTTTCCCTGTCTCCCAGTTCCTGCCGCTGAAAATCATCCCCACAGCATGATGCTGCCACCACTATTGGTGTGGTTATGAGCAGTGCCTGGTTTCCTCCAAACATGGCACCTGGCATTCACACCAAAAAGTTCAATCTTTGTCTCATCAGGCCAGACAATTTTGTTTCTCACTCTATCATACAGGCCTGATTGGTGGATTGCTGCAGAGATGGTTCTCCTTCTGGAAAGTTCTCTCTCCACAGAGGAACACTGGAGCTCCGACAGAGTGACCATTGGGTTTATGGTCACCTTGACAAAGGCCCTTCTCCCCTGATCGCTCAGTTTAGGTGGTCAGCCAGCTCTAGGAAGAGTCCTGGTGGTTCCAAACTTCTTCCATTTACGGATGATGGAGGCCACTGTGCTCAATTGGACCTTTAAAGCAGCAGAAATTTTTCTGTACCCTTCCCCAGATTTGTTCCTCAAGACAATCCTGTCTCGGAGGTCTATAGACAATTCCTTTGACTTCATGCTTGGTTTGTGCTCTGAAATGCACTGTCAACTGTGGGACCTTATATAGACAGGAGTGTGCCTTTCCAAATCATGTCCAATCAACTAAATTTACCACAGGTGGACTCCAATTAAGCTGTAGAAACATCTCAAGGATGATCAGTAGAAACAGGATGCACCTGAGCTCAGTTCTGAGAGTCATGGCAAAGGCTGTGAATACTTATATACATGTGATTTCTTAGTTTTTGATTTTTAATACATTTGCAAAAATCTTAAAAGAACTTCTTTCACATTGTCATTGTGGGGTATTGTGTGTAGAACTTTGAGGAAAAAAATGAATTTAATCCCTTTTGGAATAAGGCTGTAACAATGTGGAAAAGGTGAAGTGACGTGAATACTTTCCAGATGCACTGTATTCCCATAGTGGGAATACCACAGTGGGGGATCAGTCCTCTGGTAGCTCTCTGTGTTAACTTTCCTCTCCTGTTCTATTATGCTGTGCACCAAGCTAGAAGGCGGAAAGTACCTGGTCTTTGGTATGACCCAGCCAGGATCTGAACCCCGGCCTCCCAGTTGTGGGGCGGATGCGCTACCAACTAGGCCACCACTCTGGTCGATTTCGACCAATGGAGAACCCAAAATAGACACAAAGTTTCAGTTAAACTACTTCTGAAGTGCAAATTTAAAAAAAAAATTAAAAAGTTTTCAAATACAAATGTGATCCTTAATTCGTTAGAAAAGGATTTCATTTTGGTCATTTTAAAAAACAGTTTTGACTCAAGCTTTTTTTCCCTCAAATTATATAACTCCGAAAAAGATATAAAAGATGTACAGCTGTATTCATCGAGGATCTGACATTTTTTTTCCAAACAGTTTTCCTTTAAGGCATTGGCAGAAAGCCATGATGCACATAATAAAACACAACAGTTAAAGGCACAGGATTTGTATAGGGTTATAACAACAGGGATTAAAGCAAAAACATTTCTTTTGACTGAAAATTTTTTCCCCAGGCTGAACCATACCCCAGGTCTTGTGTCAAGGACCGTTTCCCTGTCCGCTGCTTTTGTTCTACAGTTCCCCCCTCCAAATAGCGAAAGAAGCACTTGCTCATAGTGCCACAATGACTAGTCAATTAATGAATTAGTCAAACAAATGAAATGCTCATTTTCAAGGTCAAGTCATGCTTCTGACGCAACCTACAGATTTCATTTCATTTTCATTTTTTTTTTTTTAATTCTGTCAGATCCAAAGACAAAAAAAGAAAGAAAAAAAGGCAACATACAGTATTTCAGACAGAAAGGGTGTGGGCAGAAGCAACAGCTTATATGTGCCTACCCTTCATACATAATACAAATAAACAACTGACCTCAAAGTCATAATACAACAAAAGAACAATATTTTGCAATTATATTAATTTCTAATAAATCAAGTATCTATATATTTCTAAATAAACATGTTTTTTTAAGCAAAAATTTAAACTTAATAGTGCCACATAACTTTAAGTCATCACTTGCATTATTCCATAAGTTTATTCCATTAACAGTAAGACTATGTTGTTTTACATTTGTTCTTATTTTGGGTTTTTGGAAAAGAAATATTCCTCTTAACTCATAATTGATATTTTTTTTTTCCACAATATCTTTATTGAACCTTTTTTTTTTTTTTAACAAACATGATACAAACAATCAAACACTAACGCTAAAGTACTACAAAAAAAAAAAAATGCACTAAAAACACCAACAACCACCAACAAAATCAAGTCTTCAACAATGCTCCTCTGTTTAGTCTAGACAATCCAATACATAAGTATACATATTATGTTCACCAGTTTGGAATTTACAAGGTCCACACACATCATTCACCTTCTTCTTCAAGAGTTATGTTTAAATTTTTTACATAATCAATAAAAGGTCTCCATATATTCTCAAACACAATTTCCTTTGATTTCAGTATATATGTTATTCTTTCTAATGGAAGGTTTGTTAACATCTGTCTTAACCACTGAGTCACATCTGGTCTATGAGTCTTTTTCCATAATAGTGCAATACATTTTTTGGCATTAAGCAAACTGAGGTCTATGAATGTTCTTTCACTTTTATTAAAATTATGCTTTTCTGGGTACAGACCCAACAAAAACAGTTTAGGATTCAGTATGATTTGTTTTGAGATTATTTTTTCAATTGTTACCCTCACCTCTTCCCAAAACATTCTTATTAATCTACATTCCCATAAACAATGAAATAGGGTTCCTTTACTTTCCATGCATTTTGTGCATGTATCTGGTATATTTTTGTTATATCTATTTAACTCCTCCGGTGTAACATACATCCGCATTAACCATTTGAAATGTATCAATTTAAGGCGTGCATTTATTGATTTGGTTTGAGCTTCTGTACAAGCCAATTCCCATTGTTCCTCCGAAATTTCAATTTGCAGATCTTCTTTCCAGTAGTTTAATCTTTTCAGTGAATTTTCACTTGAAGATAGTGTCAATGAGTTATAAAACCTTTCTTTTACTATCTTTCATCATCATTTTTTCCAAGGATGAATAAATAGGTCGAGTGAGAGCTTTATTTTGATTTGATCGAATAAAGTTTCTAAGTTGAAGATATTTAAAAAAATGTGTTCTATTGAGATTAAATTTGATCCTCAGCTCTTCAAAAGACATTATGTTGTCTGCACATGGCAAATATAAATCCTGAATCTTTTGTATCCCTTTTAAATTCCATACTTTAAATACAGCGTCCGCTCTCCCTGGTTTAAAATATTGATTACCCCATATTGGACTAAATTGTGACAATAACTGTGGTTCTTTTAAATAGTTTTCAGCTTCACACCATATTTTGATCATATGCTTTACAAATGGATTTTTAACTTGTTTTTGTAATTTTTTTGCCGAATCTGAGTATATGAATATGGGAAGAGGTAAAGGTAAATTGTATGATTCCATTTCAGTCCAGTGAGGGAGATCATTTGATGAAAAATAATATGTCATAGACCTCAGTTGTGCCGATCAATAATACAACATAAAATTTGGACATTTCAGACCTCCACGATCAAATGGTAAATATAATAAAGACAGACGTAATCTAGCCCTCCTGTTGTTCCATATAAATTCCACTAACTTTTTTTTTATTCTTGAGAATAGATCTAAAGGTGGTGATAAGGGAATGTATTGAAATAAATAAAGTATTTTAGGTAAAATATTACTTTTAAGTATATTGATTCTCCCGATCATCGACATTGGTAGTGACATCCATCTCTGAGTTAACTCATTGATATCTGACATTAAGGCTTCATAGTTGACGCTGGAGACTGATTCTAGCTTAGGCATAATTTGGATTCCTAAATATTTAAACTGATTTACAACATTGAATTGATTTGCCTCAGGGGCTGGGTAATTTCTCTGGGTCTCATTTAGCATTAATATTGAAGATTTAGTTTTATTTATTTTATATCCTGATATTTCCCCAAAATTCTTTATTAAATTCAACAAGGTTGGAATTGATTTTTTTAGATTCGACATAAACAAAATTATATCATCGGCGTACAGGGAGATTTTATGTTCTGTTGGTCCAACTTTAATTCCATATATTTGTGAATGTAAACGTATCGCTATCGCTAAAGGTTCAATTGCCATAGTAAACAGTAAAGGTGAAAGTGGACAGCCTTGTCGACATCCTCTATTGATTTTTATTGGTTTTGAAATATTGTTATTTGTTAGGATTTCTGCTGTAGCATTATTGTATATTATTTGAACCCATTTTATGAAATTATTTCCAAGTCCAAACCTTTGTAGGACTTCAAAAAGAAAGGGCCATTCAACTCTATCAAAGGCCTTTTCGGCGTCCAATGATAGGAGAGCTGTATCCGGTGCTTCTTTATTAAAATAAATAATATTAAATAGTCTTCTTACATTATGGAAGCCTTGTCTACCCTTTATAAAGCCATTCTGATCTCGATTAATAATATTTGGTAAAATTTCTTGTATTCGTCTTGCTAAAATTTTACAGATTATCTTAAGGTCGGCGTTTAATAGGCTTATTGGTCTCATATTTTCACATTTATTAAGATAAGATAAGATAAGATAAGATAAGCCTTTATTAGTCCCACAACGGGGAAATTCCAGGATTGCAACAGCACAGGGATAGCAACACTCAGAGCAACAATCAGAAGGCAAGAAAAAAAACAAGCAAGCAAGAGCAGCTAATAAACATATGTACGTATTACTATAAAATATATATATATACACACACACACAGACACACAGTGCAGAGCATTGTAGCTGGATGGAATAAATATATGAATATATGAACACACAGTGCAGAGCATTGTAGCTAGATGGAATAAATATGTAAATATATAAACACCCACAGTACGGAGCATTGCAGCTAGGTGGAATAAATATGCAAGTATATAAACACAGGACTTACCTGGTTAGAGGGCTTACCTGGTTTTGGCAGCAGTATAATTAAGGCATTATTTATGTATGATGGTAAATTATTATTTTGAAATGCTTCTAAAACCATTTCCAAAAAAGATTTTATTAATTTATTCTTAAATTTTTTATAAAGGTCAACTGGAAGACCATCTGGTCCTGCACTTTTTCCTGATTTCATATTATCAATGGCTAGCCCAACTTCTTCTTGACTAATTTTAGACTCCAATATCTCCCTGTTTTCATTTGGTATACACGGTATAGATAGTTCGTTCAAAAACCCATTTAGTTTTGTTAAATCAGGTTCATTTTTGGTATCATATAATTTTTCATAGTAATCTCTAAAGGCTCTATTAATTTCTAAAGGATCTATAACTACCTGTCCATTACTTATAATACTGGTAATTGGTGTTTTAATTTCCAATTGTTTAATCTGCCATGCTAATAATTTTCCTGATTTTTCACCTTGTTCATAAAAAGATTGTTTCAATCTTAGAAGACTCGAGGCAGCTCTATTCGCTGATTTTTTGTCGTATTCAGCTCTCAAAATCAGTAATTCATTCTCCAACCTTGGGTCACTTCCTGCATACACTTTTTCCTGAAGACTTTTTATTTTATGTTCCAATTTAGCTCTCTCCTCTCGAGTCTTCTTAGATTTTGATCCTGTATAACTAATAATATGTCCCCTAATAAAAGCTTTGAAAGCCTCCCACTTTACACATGCTGATGTTTGTGTAGTATTGATGTCAAAGAACTCGTCTATCTGTTTTTCTATATACTTGACAAATTCCTCATCCTGAAGCCATTTATGCTGAAATTGCCATCTACCTGATTCCTTTGTCAATTTTTTATCTACATATATTAGACAACAGGGTGCATGATCAGAGATCACGATGTTATCATAAAAGCAGTTTTGAATCTTGGACCTTAATTCTGTGGAAATCAAAAAATAATCAATACGTGAGAATGTCTTGTAGGTACTGGAATAACAAGAATAGGCTTTAACTTGTGGTTTCATTTCTCTCCATATATCTAACAATCTCAATTCTTTCATAAAATGATTAATAGTCATCCTACATCCAATGTGCGTACAATCCAGTCCTGTTGATCTATCCACACCTGGATTCAATGTACAATTAAAATCCCCTGCTATTATATGTTGCCCTGTAAGTGATGATAAGATGAGAAATAAATTAGCAAAGAACTTCTGATCATCTATATTGGGACCATATAAGTTCACAAGATTTATATTTTCTAATAGCAAAGAACCTTGAATGATTACATATCTTCCAAATTTGTCTCCAATTACATTTTTCACTTGAAAAGGAACTGATTTATGTATGAGAGTCATAACTCCCCTGGCTCGGGATGAAAATGAAGAGGTGAATACACTTCCCTGCCATCTACTCCTAATTCTTTTAACATCCTCCTCTATCAGATGAGTTTCTTGTAAAAACACAATTCTTGAACCCATGTCTTTTATTTTATTCATAACTTGTTTAAGTTTTTTTAAATTTTGTAGACCTCTGCAATTCCATGAAGTTAAATTAAGATTAACACTTTGGTCCATGATCAATAGAGAGTTTGGGATTACCTTGCAGTGTAAACATGCTCATACAGAGAAGCAAAAACATGAGTGGTTGAACATTCATCCTACAAACTACACACAAACAAATTTCCCCTTCCCACACTTGTGGCAAACCCCCCAAAATCAAAAGAAAAATTCTGTCTCCCGATATAGCCATCGACCGTTCCACACCCACGGGGAACAGCCTAAGCCACTCCTTCTTCATCCTCCCAATCACCCTAACTCTACTGCTTTTAATGACGTAACATTAACTCTCCTCTGTAGTTTTCCAACTTAACTCCAAAATTTTTAACAACTTTGTACATCATAGTTTTTTTTTTTTGTTTGTTTTGTTTTTGTTTTGTTTTTTTAATATATAATACAATCTATATTTTGTAAACTTACTATTTACTTCAAGTCAGTCAGATGCCTGTGCAAATGCTTAATTATTCTACCTTATATTTTGTTCATGCTTAGCTCCCACCAGTCTCTTCTTCTTCTTTGATCTTCTTGATGAACTCCTGCGCCTCCTCTGGGGTCTTGAAGATGTGGGTTCTGCCCTCATACGTGGTCAGCAGTCTCGCAGGATAGATTACACCATGACGAATCCCAAGGTTGCGCAGCTCCTTACGTACGGGATCAAACTGCTTCCTCAATTGCTGGATTCCTGTGGCCAAATCTGGGTAGAACCGCACCTGCTGGTCCTGGTGTTTAATCTCTCCTTTTTTAGCTCGTGCAGCGTTGAAGATCTTCATCCTGTCTCTGTTGCTAAGAAACTTCATAATTAAGGTCCTCGGCGGTCCCTTATCTCTCCGTGGGCCAATACGATGTGCTTTTTCCAGAACCACTGCTGATTGCAACTCCTCGCTGCCCAGCACCTCCGGAATCCACTTTTCCAGAAAGGAACATACGTCCCGACCTTCTGATTCCTCTGGAAGACCCACCAGCCTCAAACTATTCTGTCTCGACCGAGATTCCAAATCCAAAATATTATCTTCCATAGATTTATTTTTTTTTTCCAAAGTGCGCACCTTTAATTGAAGACGGGTGACGTCATCTTCAGCACTAGCGAGACGGAGCTCCATCTGCGCCGTTCGTTCTACACAGTCACCCAATTCCTTTCTTATTCCTTCCAACGCTGTCATAATCCCATCAAATCTAGAGGAAAAGTCCGCTCTCATTGAACTCATGGCAGCCATCAGCGCATCTGCGCCATTCCCCGCAGATATCGCAGCGTTGCCAGCCTCCTCCGCCATATATGGAGTTTTGTTTACTGCGTCACAGACCTGAAAGTCCGTTAATTTGGACTGTTTCGGCGGCTCGCTTTTTCCTTTTCCTGGTTTTCCAGCCTTAGGCTTCGCCGACATATCTTCGCCCAAATGCTGGGATACGTTCTGTCCCAAATGAGAGAGTTATTTGCCGATTTTTTTTTTTCCAGGAGCAGAGCAGAGCGAGACACGTCCGTCCTACGTGGCAGCCATAACCGGAAGTCATAATTGATATTTTTACTCTGAAACAAATCCTGGATACCTGGAGGTAGCTGGTTATTTTTTAATGTTTTCAACAGAATGAATAATGGAGTGGTGGAATCATAGTAATTTGCTCTGCACACAATTCTTATTGCTTTCTTTTGTAATATAATTATTGGATTAGTAATTGTTTTGTATGCATTTCCCCATATGTCCACACCAAAGGACATGTATGGAACTATGAGAGAGTAGTACAGATTGAAAAGAGAATATCCATCCAATATCCATTATCCTGAGTTTCTTATTAGAATTTATTGGTCGTATTCCCAAATATTATAAATTTTGTTTTACTTAAATTTAATGACCATCAAATATCAAATTCATTTTCTCTGGTTTCCAGGAGTTATTCCAGATGCCCAACGCTGCTAAACACAGTTGAATCATCTGCAAACAATATGTATTTTAAACTCATAAATACTTTACTTAGATCTCATATTATATATATAAACACTACCATTCAAAAGTTTGGGGTCACCCAGACAATTATTTTGTGTTTTCCATGAAAAGTCACACTTATTTACCACCATGAGTTGTAAAATGAATAGAAAATATAGTCAAGACATTGACAAGGTTAGAAATAATGATTTGTATTTGAAATAATATTTTTTTCCAGATACTCAACCTGCTCAAAGGAAGGTCAGTTTTATATCTTCTCTAACCAGCTAAACTGTTTTCAGCTGTGCTAACATGATTGCACAAGGGTTTTCTAATCATCCATTAGCCTTCTGACGCAATGAGCAAACACACTGTACCATTAGAACACTGGAGTGATAGTTGCTGGAAATGGGCCTCTATACACCTATGTAGATATTGCACCAAAAACCAGACATTTGCAGCTAGAATAGTCATTTACCATATTAGCAATGTATATTAGATATTAGAGTGTATTTCTGATTAGTTTAAAGTTATCTTCATTGAAAAAAACAGTGCTTTTCTTTCAAAAATAAGGAAATTTCTAAGTGACCCCAAACTTTTGAACGGTAGTGTATATATAAGCAATGGACCAAGTACAGAGCCTTGAGGAAAATTACATGCGACTCTTAACAGTTGTGAATGTGTATTATTTACAAACACATACTGATATTGATCCTGTAAATAACTGGCTAACCAGTTATGTGCAGTCACTCTTATTCCATACTTTTCTAACTTTCCTAATAATAATCTGTGGTCAATCGTGTTAAAAGCTTTTTGCAAGTTCAAAAATATTGCAACTGTGTCATCTATTCTTTCTACACGGTCAGCAATTTTTTCGACAAACTCTATTAGAGCCAGTGTGGTGTTCCTATTCTTCCTAAAGCCGTACTGTTGTTCATGTAGAACATCATGTTTGTTTATAAATTCATGCAGCCTTTTAACAGATATTTTTTCCAAAATTTCAGAGAATTGGCAAAGCAGTGAATCCGGTCAATAATTACAGAACAGATATTCATCTCCAGATTTATATACTGGAATTACCTTATATGTTTTCATTTTGTTAGGAATTTTCCTGTGCACAATGATTGATTAAATATATTGTGGCACATACGTATGTTGGGTACATATTTTCCACAAATGTATTGCTGTATGTTTATTGTGTGCTTCATGTCTCGAGGGACAAAAGGACTGAGTCTGCAGGAGATATCGAGAAGGTGTGAGATTTGGCCTTTGTCTCAGAGAGATGCCCTGGAGGGATTTCCGGACCATCGAAGGCTAAAGGACAATGGTGAAAGATCAAAAGGGTTACATTGTGACTGGGATTAAGTACCATGTGACTGTATGTTTGCTTAGACACCATGTGACTTAAGTTTCGATGTTCCGGGATATAAAAGAGCGATGTGATATTGATCTGTCTCTTTTCTTGCTTGGAGATTGTTAGAGTATGTGTTCTGTTAATAAAGCTGAACCTGAGAAATAAACTCAGCCTCATCCTTGAGCACATCCTCTACAATATGAGATATTTATTCAGTATCCCCGACTGCCTGGCCATTTGCAATAAAATAATGATAATCACCTTTACTCTTCCCCTTTGTAATGATATCATTTAAAATCCTCCAGGTGTTCTGTACATTTTTACTGTTTTTTAGTATCCATATCAATTTATTTTTGTACTTCTTATACTTAATTTCAGATTCTTTAGTTCTACATTTTAAAAATTCTTTATACAGTATTCTTTTCTTCCTACAGGCATTTAATAATCCTTTTATTAACCAGGGTTTAATTTGTTTAGTTTTGTGCACTTTTTCCATTATAAGGCAATTTATATTATACAAGATATACTGTATATTATACATTCATTATTTTGAGGAAAATTTCATATGCCTCACTTGTGTCTTTTGTATAAACTCTGCTCCAGTCTTGTTTATTCAAATCAGCTTTAAACATTTTTAATGCATCCTCAGTTATACATCTAGTTGTCCTGCTAGTTCTAACTACTTTTTCAATTATATCCCTATTCTACAGGTAAGTCTCTACAGCTGTATAAAGTGATGGGAGTAGTGTGTAACCCTTGGTGGTACCTATTTGGTTCCTCTCAGTTCACAGGAAATGAGTCAGGGGAAATCTTTAATAAGCAGCCCTCATACTTCACTGCTATCTTTAGTTGCTCTAAAGCTTCATGGAACAAATAAAACTGTAATTTTTTAATGTCTTCTCATCTTTTTGCCCTGTCAGTTGCGTCTCTATGTTCCACTAATGATCACTAGAGGGAATCTTGCCCTCTTTGACAATAAGTATTAGCCCCAAATAAAGCACATCCAGTTTGTCTGAAAAACAACATGGGGAAAAGTGAACCTGAAAGTTTATAATCAAGAAATGTGCAGCTCTATTTAGACTGACATGGTTTAAAGACTTAACCTGAATTCCCTACAGCTGATGCCTTTATTCTGAGATTTCCATGAGCTCATCTTGGAGAGCTATACAATTGCTAACAAAACTCTCAGTGTCATTTTTAGCCCTAAAAAGTTACTTGAGACCAGACCTCACCCATGACAAAGCGTCATAGTATATCAAGCGACATCAGTTACAATCTTCAGGGTTTGTGAAAATGTCATTCATTAGGAGAGGCTTAGAGGAACAGACTAAACTGAATTTCTAAATTTCATAAATCTTCAAGCTGCATGTGGGGGAGGGGAAAAAGTCTGCGAGACAGAGAGGAGGAGAGCACTGAGGGGAAAGTGGCATAAGTTAAAAATGTTAATTGGTGTGATAAGCAAGGGTGAGGCAGCACAGAGAAGGGAAGGAAGCAAAGTGGCAGACGGGCAAGGCTGTGCTAGGAAAGCCTGTGTTTGCGTGACAAGGTGAAAAGAAGGAAAAGGGAGGGCATGAGTGCAGGAGCCATCATGATCCAAATAGTTGAAAATAATAAAATTCCACACAGATAAGCAAGATTTCCCCCTCGATCTGACTGCCTGATTCAGCACCTCCAGCTCTTAAGAGCGGAGAACAGCAACCCGAGAGATGGGAGTTGGAGGTCATAACAGTTCACACTCCCTCATCCTAAACCCCTTTCCATCATCACCCCTAAACCTAGCCAGAAACATGCAATCACACATATATGGAAAACAGTAGTGTGTGTATTGTTAAGCAACAAGGAGTCAATAACAGGAGATGACGAGGGCTACTAAGAGAAGCTGTACAGCCAAACGTTGCCATCTAGTGTCAGTCAGAGAGAGAGAGAGAGAGAGAGAGAGAGAGAGAGCCTGACTTGGCCACAGCTTTCCTCTCATAATCACTCTGTATACAGCTGTTTTTTTCCTCCCCTCCACGCTTTCCCCTTTCAGCTGTGTCATAATTCCTATGTGTTTGCCACTCAGTCTCGGACTCAAGTTTGTTTGTATCTCTCTTTCTGTGCTCTTTTGCTTTGAGAAATGCCTCTTCGGTGGATTTTGCAGGGGAGCAGAAAACAAGAGAAAGAAATATGGGAAATGAGTAATTTCAGTGTCGCTACCACTTATTCTACATGTGTCGGTTCAACCCTATGTATCTTGTTTTGTTCTGTGGTCACAGAGGCTACATTCACACTGCAGGTTTTAATGCTCAATTCCGATTTTTTTACACAAATGTGACCCATATCTGATTTTTTAATGACAGTCTGAACAACACATATCAGACCCAGGCCACTTTCATATGTGGTCCTAATTCAGATACGTATCCGATATTTTCAAAAGCAACCGCCGTCTGAATGGTCATGTCGCATTTCATCCGACTTTTTCCTCACTGAAGTGAGACAGATGCTACAATTCTGAGATGGGGGATGCAGCCAGCATGGGAGACACAGCTGATTTGTGCTCTCTTTTTAATCAATCTCCTTCCCTTCATCACTGGATTGTAATTTTGTTGGCTCTGACTGCACAATAACTTCAAAATTTCAGGGGGTGGGGGATGGGAGTTTGGGGCTGAAACCATCAGACATTACAGGTGCACAGTAATGGCACATTTAAGGGCTATTTAATCGATCAGTTCTGTTAAAACACAGCAGATCATCTGGCCTGTAGAGAAATGAAGTTGGTCTCATATTTATGATTTTAACATTTTATTTTGCTGTGCTGTATCAGGGTTAAGAAGTTCTGTCCCACCCCCCTTCCTCAATCATTCGACAATGCTGTGTCTGACGTTACGTTTTCTTCTGCGCATGTGGGTCACTTCATAGCTGTAGACTGTTCACACTGGAGTCTGATGGGGGTCGCATTTAAGATGTAATGTGAATGCCCACACAAAAAAATCGGATCTCAGCAAAAAATCGGAATTCAGCATCAAGACCTGCAGTGTGACCGCAGCCAGAGACATAGTGTTGGAGCAAGTGAGTGCATATGATTGGTGTCTCAGGTTGACTACATTGCTGCCAGTTACCAGGAACCTTTGCACTTTATTTGCTATATTTATAGAAACGTGACTTGCAGCCACATAAAGAAAGCCAAAAAGCAGTTTTTAAAGATGTTTAAATAATGGAACAATTTTAAAATTTTAACTCAATAAACAAGATGACAGATGATTAGCAGCTTGAGTGAAAGGGAAGGTTTACAAGACGACAGCATGACCTGCTATAATGTATGGTGGCACTGACAAAAAGACCAAAAGAGCTGACAGCTCAGTTAAGATGCTAAGATTCTTGTTGGAAATTACAAGAAGGGACATGATTTGAAATGTCAGAAGGACAGCTCAGGTTGAGGAAAACATTTGGAGACAAAGTAAGGGAGGTAAAAGCAGATTCAGTTTGGAGCCAGTGGAAATATTGGACAAAGTATGTTGAAGATGGAGCTGCCAGGCAGGAGGAAAACAGGAAGACCACAGAGAAGATGCTGAAGATGTAGTGAAGGAGGACATGGAGAAGGTTAATGTGAAAGAAGAGGTTGCAAGGGAGAGGATGAGATGAAGGCAGATGATTCGCTGTGGCGACCCCTAAAGGGAACAACCGAAAGAAGAAGATGAAGGAAAAGAAATGAGTTGACTGCAAAATTTGAAGGGTTTCATATAATAAATGCATAAAGGTCATATTTAAAGGCAGTTTTCAAAAATGCAAATTTTCTCACAAAGTGATTATTCTATACATAATTTGTGCAACTTCTTGAAATGAATAAAAGCTAAATATGGATACTGCAATGTTAGAAATTAGAATTTTAATATATTTAAAGAATTTTGGTTAATCGTAGTGGCTGTTAAGTGGCTTAAAACAACAAAAACATGGACAGCCTGGATGATTCTTGGTGTATACAGATGTCTGATATATTATTTCAATAGGACTATAAAGACAGTAAAATGGCAGTTGCAGAGAGTGGATTATTACCCCCGTATCTCACGGAGCAGCAAATGCTGAGGAGCATTCATGAACGTTGCAAGTTTTGGGGTTTCTCAGGGTTTGTGATCAGGGTTTGTTAAAGGTTGCCAAACAGTTCACCAAAAGCTAATTAAGGTCACCAACAGTTTTCCTTGTCCCACAAAAATTTTGAACAAGTTCAAAAAATGTTTTGAAATGTATATTTCCACAAACAGTTGCAAAATAGTTGTATGCATTTGCAAACAGTCGTCGCTAAAGTTCTTTTTAGCTAGCCTAGTAGCAGTGAACACTAGCAACTGTTTATGACCCTTCATGACAAAACTGTTGGTGATCTTAAAAACTGTGTGACAACTGTTTTGTAACCTTTTACGAACCCTGACAAACCCAAAAAGCTTAGCATCCATGAATGTTCCTCAGCATTTATTATTCCATGAGATACTGGCTTGATTTTCACCAATATTCGGAAGAAAAGTTGGTGAATCCAAAAATCGCCAAGTTCGTCAGCATTCGCCACTATGCAAGATACGACCCTTGGGCTGCAGCATATCCCACAAGCAACCATATGATATGACATGAAGTGTCAAATCTGGAAACCCATCAGCTAGTCTTTAGACAACTCTGCATTCATGACAGTCATCTTACACGGCAGCATGGATAGCAAGCCTTTTTTAGGGGTGCTGCAGCACCCTTAAATTTAAATTTGGTGCCCCCTAAAAATTGGACTGAGAAAAGTTGTGATTATAAAATTTTAGTTCATCTAAAACAAGCTGCGCTGGAGCCGTGGTGCGCACACACACAGAGAGGTCTCTCCCTATCCCAACTGCAGGAGGCTAATGCAGCTTTTCTACAGGTAATACACTCAATATGATGTATGACGCCAGCCTCAGCAGGAATATTCTACAACGTTATGAATAGTTTTTGGGGTCTGTCTGAATTTATTTAGCAAGAATATGATGCATACCTGCAAACATTTAGGTTTCAAAGTACATGAGGTTTTCACCTGGGGTGGGGGTTAGAAAATAGGCTATAAATAAGCTATAAATATCCTATAACAGAAAATACTGCATCTTTGCTCATTTTATTTTTTATCTTTAATTTATGAGGAAAACCTCACAAATTTATGAGAGTAAAGCCTCAAATCTACAAGAAAAAAAGCCCTAAATTAGCACTAAACAGAAATTATGAGAAAAGATGATTTAAGTTGAAAGAAAATCTTTCAAACTTACAAGAAAAAAGTAGTAAATTGAAAATAAAACTGCCATAAATTCAGGAGAAAAACCTCAAACTGTCCAGACTAAAGTCGCATCTCAGTAACTTCTTAACTATTTTGGGGTAACTACTCTTACGTACAGTGGTGTGAAAAAGTGTTTGCCCCCTTCCCGATTTCTCATTTTTTTGTGTTTGTCACACAAATGTTTCAGATCATCAAACAATTTAAATATTAGACAAAGAAAACACAAATAAACACAAAATGCAATTTTTAAATGAAGGTGTTTATTATTAAGGGGAAAAAAAAATCCAAATCTGCATGGCTGTTTGAAAAAGTGACTGCCCCCAAATCTTATAACTGGTTGGGCCACCCTTAGCAGCAACAACTGCAATCAAGCATTTGTGATAACTGGCAATGAGTCTTTTACAATGCTGTGGAGGAATTTTGGCCCACTCATCTTTGCAAAATTGTTATAATTCAGCCACATTGGAGGGTTTTCAAGCATGAATTGCCTTTTTAAGGTCATGGCACAGCATCTCAATAGCATTCAGGTCAGGACTTTGACTAGGCCACTCCAAAGTCTTCATTTTGTTTTTCTTAAGCCATTCAAAGGTGGACTTGCTGGTGTGTTTTGGATCATTGTCCTGCTGCAGAACCCAAGTGCGCTTCAGCTTGAGGTCACAAACAGATGGCCGGACATTCTCCTTCAGGATTTTTTGGTAGACAGCAGAATTCATGGTTCCACTTACCACAGCAAGTCTTCCAGGTCGTGAAGCAGCAAAACAGCCCCAGACCATCACACTACCACCACCATATTTTACTCTTGGTTTGATGTTCCTTTTCTGAAATGCTGTGTTACTTTTGCACCGGATGTAATGGGACACACACCTTCCAAAAAGTTCAACTTTTGTCTCGTCAGTTCAGAGTATTTCCCCAAAAGTCTTGGGGATCATCAAGATGTTTTCTTGCAAAACTGATTTGAGCCTTTATGTTCTTTTTGCTCAGCAGTGGTTTTCGTCTTGGAACTCTGCCATGCAGGCCATTTTTGTCCAGTCTCTTTCTTATGGTGAAGTCATGAACACTGACCTTAACTGAGGCAAGTGAGGCCTGCAGTTCTTTGGCTGTTGTTGTGGGGTCTTTTGTGTCCTCTTGGATGAGTTGTTGTTGCGCCCTTGGAGTAATTTTGGTTGACCGGCCACTCCTGGGAAGGTTCACCACTGTTCCATGTTTTCGCCATTTGTGGATAATGGCTCTCACTGTGGTTTGCTGGAGTCCCAAAGCTTTATAACCTTTTCCAGACTCAGTTACTTTGTTTCTCATTTGTTCCTGAATTTCTTTGGATCATAGCATGATGTCTAGCTTTTGAGGATCTTTTGGTCTACTTCACTTTATCAGGCAGGCCCTATTTAAGTGATTTCTTGATTGAGAACAGGTATGGCAGTAATCAGGCCTGGGTGTTGCTTGAGAAATTGAACTCAGCTTTCCAAGGATGTGATAAACCACAGCTAATTTATAGTTTTAACGAGGATGTGGGGGGGGGGGGGGGGTTCACTTTTTCACACAGGGCCATGAAGGCTTGGATTTTTTTAATCCTTCATAATAAACACCTTTTTTAAAAACTGCATTTTGTGTTTGTGTTATCTTTGTCAAATATTTCAATTTGTTTGATGATCTGAAACATTTACGTGTGACAAACATACAAAAAAATGAGAAATCAGGAAGGGGGCAAACATTTTTTCACACCACTCTACTCACCGGCCACTTTATTAGGTACACCATGCTAGTAACGGGTTGGACCCCCTGTTGCCTTCAGAACTGCCTCAATTCTTCGTGGCATAGATTCAACAAGGTGCTGGAAGCATTCCTCAGAGAGTTTGGTCCATATTGACATGATGGCATCACACAGTTGGCGCAGATTTGTCGGCTGCACATCCATGATGCGAATCTCCCGTTCCACCACATCCCAAAGATGCTCTATTGGATTGAGATCTGGTGACTGTGGAGGCCATTTGAGTACAGTGAACTCATTGTCATGTTCAAGAAACCAGTCTGAGATGATTCCAGCTTTATGACATGGCGCATTATCCTGCTGAAAGTAGCCATCAGAAGTTGGGTACATTGTGGTCATAAAGGGATGGACATGGTCAGCAACAATACTCAGGTAGGCTGTAGCGTTGCAACGATGCTCAATTGGTACCAAGGGGCCCAAAGAGTGCCAAGAAAATATTCCCCACACCATTACACCACCACCACCAGCCTGAACCATTGATACAAGGCAGGATGGATCCATGCTTTCATGTTGTT
This sequence comes from Pholidichthys leucotaenia, assembly GCA_020510985.1. Classification (NCBI taxonomy): domain Eukaryota; kingdom Metazoa; phylum Chordata; class Actinopteri; order Cichliformes; family Pholidichthyidae; genus Pholidichthys; species Pholidichthys leucotaenia. Next base: position 137,090,603 of record CM035840.1, on the reverse strand, counting down.
GACGCCAAATTCTGACCCTACCATCCGAATGTCGCAGCAGAAATCGAGACTCATCAGACCAGGCAACGTTTTTCCAATCTTCTATTGTCCAATTTCGATGAGCTTGTGCAAATTGTAGCCTCAGTTTCCTGTTCTTAGCTGAAAGGAGTGGCACCCGGCGTGGTCTTCTGCTGCTGTAGCCCATCTGCCTCAAAGTTCCACGTACTGTGCGTTCAGAGATGCTCTTCTGCCTACCTTGGTTGTAACGGGTGGTTATTTGAGTCACTGTTGCCTTTCTATCAGCTCGAACCAGTCTGGCCATTCTCCTCTGACCTCTGGCATCAACAAGGCATTTCCGCCCACAGAACTGCCGCTCACTGGATATTTTTTCTTTTTCGGACCATTCTCTGTAAACCCTAGAGATGGTTGTGCGTGAAAATCCCAGTAGATCAGCAGTTTCTGAAATACTCAGACCAGCCCTTCTGGCACCAACAACCATGCCACGTTCAAAGTCACTCAAATCACCTTTCTTCCCCATACTGATGCTCGGTTTGAACTGCAGGAGATTGTCTTGACCATGTCTACATGCCTAAATGCACTGAGTTGCCGCCATGTGATTGGCTGATTAGAAATTAAGTGTTAACGAGCAGTTGGACAGGTGTACCTAATAAAGTGGCCGGTGAGTAAGGCAACTCTACCACCTAAATTAGAGATTTTTTTAAATTGAAAATGTGGACATTTTTTATGTGAATTTCAAGAATTCTCATAAATTACCTACTTTTTCTTATGATTATTTTTATTCTTTTTGATTTATAGACTTTTTAAGAAACTTCATGAAATTTGAAACTTGGTGAAAAATTTTTGCTCATGGATTGACTTTTTTTTCCTGAATTTGTGACTTTTGTGTCATAAACTGGCATCACTTTTCTTCCGTCTTTGCATTTTTGCCTCAATAATTTCCCGTCATCTTTCCATTGATTATTTCCTTCATTTTTTTTTTTTATTATTGCAAATGAGCTCCACTTCTCTTGTGATTTTCTGACCGTTGTCTCAAGAATTTATTATCAGTTTTCTTTCTCTTAATGAATTTATTAAATCTTTTAAATAACTTCCTGTGTTTACATTCTCAATGACTGTAATTGTACATGTGTGATTTTTTTCCTCATAAATTTGCAACTTTTGCCATGAATTTGTAACTTTTATCTTTTAAATTAAAGGTTGTTTTCCTTGTAATTTTGCATTTTTTTCTCTCATGAATTTAGTACACATTTTAAATAAATGGGCATTTGTCCCTATAAATTTGTTATGTCATTCTAGTAAACTTGAAGCTTTTATTGTATATATATTTGTGATGGGTTTCTTTCTCCTTATAATTGTGTAGCTTTTTCTCAAAGTTTTGCACCTTTGGAAAATTTTGTGACTAAAATTATGACAAAATATTTATGCAAAATAGATAATAAAGTATCTTTCTTTCTTTCAAAACCACAGGGATTCACTTGTTAAGGGATAAAAATGGGATAATTCTGACCTCTGTTAGACCAGGGGTGTCCAATCATGTGCCATGGAGGACAAAGACCCTGCAGGCTTTACCTCCAACCAGTGTCTTCAGCAGCAGATTTCACTGAACTTCTTCCCACTGATTGCTGATCAGTGAAAATACCTGCTGAAGAGACTGGGTAGAAGAGAAAACCTGCAGGGTCTTGGCCCTCCGTGGCACATGATTGGACACCCCTGTGTTAGACCATTAAATATGATGGCTGAATGTTGCTACTTAACAAATTGGCCCAAAAATGCCAGGGCTGATTTGTTTGTCCCAGTCCAGCCCTAGCTAAGACAGCTAGTAGCAGACGTTTTTCTTTAGCTTACTTATACATTTACTGCTGTTTACAGCCTATTAATGAGGGCTTAGCAGGCAACATACCTTAAACACATTCTCCAGCACACTGCTCCCTCACTCTCCCTCTCTTGCTTGACCACTGGTACCTAGCTGGATTCATGCTCCACCTCCGCTGTCCGCGTACATGTAATTGGAAATCTCGTGTGACGAAATTTACGTCATCGTCTCCACTCCACTAGTGTCCACAGTGCTCGACCTTGGATGACCGGGTGCAACTCAAATTTTGTGACCAAGCCACCTGCCCACGACCTGAACATGTTGAAAAGCGCATGCACAAGACTGAACATCCCATTCATGAGGTGGCGATAGCGGCACAGCATACCAAGACAAAGTAGATGAAGAAGACAACGAGGAAGAGGAAGACAAGAATAAACATACATGAATCATACATAAATACTTCAGCAGCAGCAGCAGCATCTTCGTGGAAAAGGAGTGAAAACCGGGAAGCAGCAGAAAGCAAGCAGCGTTTCTTCGTTGGTGAAAATCCTGGCGCATCAGCGCACTGGCACTACCCATCAGGCGGGAGTGAAACTACAAATGATGGTTGTGCACAGGCGTCAACCGCTCGGTCTGGGTAGATGAAAAAAGTGAGCATGAACAGCGCCGTGTGCATGTTGGGCTCATCCAAAGCACACATGGACCGAAGCAGACTAGAGGGGAAAGCAGCATGAATAAGGCTTAGGTTTCGATTAAGACTCCCTCTGCTGGCGGACTCCATAATTGCATTTAAGAATGCAGTTCCAAATATGGCAAATGTGATATAAATAAATAATTGATTTTTGAAAATGAACTGGCAGACCGTCAGTTGCCCATCCCTGCCATAGAGAGAGATAAACAATCACAGGATTGTTACTTTTTGGTTTTTAAACAGCATCCAGCTGGACCAAGTGGGAAGTGAAGCATCCTCTCTCATCTCAAAACAGAACTGGCTGTGTTGTAATGATCTCAGACCTTTAAGGGTTAAATCATTTAAAGTTGGAATTTTAAACAAAGACCTGAGATGGGTTTTAGCTAAGCCTAAACCCTGCCCTTACCAACAAATATAGAAAAAAGGGATTATTTTGAAACGAATGTCAGTAAAATAAATATTTTCTTTCATCCATGATTGCCAAGATTTGGAGAACAATGTGCACAAGACAAAAATCACAGAGTATGGATGAATATGTTCAACACAAACCAAAAGCATTAAACACAACCTTTAATGAGTATCACAGAGCAGATGGGTAAGTTTACAATTTAGATGATGCACCTTTTAATGGTGGTATTTGCATACATTTTTTTTTCAAATTTCCCTTTCTAAAAATAAAGGCTCAACAAGAATTTTGTCAGTTAAAAAAAACATGAATATTATTGGTTTCAAAAAGTCTGTCCCACTAAGTGATATTATTTCAACTTAAGACAAGTTTGAAAGAGCTTAGGTCACAAAGATGCTACAGATTTGTTTATCAATAAAATCACTGCTCTGTCTTTCTAAGGGCGCATTCAGATGGCCACTGTTTGGTCCAGACCAAAGGACCAAACAGTGGCTTCCACGGATAGTTCGGTTTGTTTGGCGCCGTCTGAACATGTGCTGTAACTCTGGTGCACACCAAACAAGTGAAGTCTGTTCCCCCTGAAAACAGGGGTCTCAGTGCTCTTGCTCCTCTTGCAGTGTGAATCCAAACAGAGTATCCAGCGGACCAAAGGGCGCAAGTGCCCCTTGGCGTTTGTGTAACCATAGCAACACGTATTCTGAGAAAAGGAAATGGCATTTACCGTAGTACATTTTGGGTAGAAAATAACAATAAAGACAGCCGCGTGAATCCGAGAAATCCTTTTACTGAAGAAAGCCGAGGAAAAAAGTTAAAAAATGTCTCGTTTGTGGCGGACAAACAACCTGGCTGAAGGGAACGGATTTCCATTTTCGGTCCTGGCCAAAAGATGAGCCGGATTTTTCTTTTTCGCCAAGATTTTTTCTTCCTAGTCAGTAGTGGTTTCGGCTACAGCACCCCAAATGAACAGTTGTTTTAACTGCATGACGTTGTCCAGGCAGTTTGGTCCGCTGCAGTGTGAATGCAAACCAAGCCAAACCAAGGTGTGAAAATTCTCGGCATTCCCCGCCCAGTCAAACCGAGACCCCCAAAATATGCTGGTCTGAATGCAGCCTAAGTAAATACCAATATATTCTTCCAAAATTTGAGGAAAATGTCCTTACACTGGTGATATTGTCAACAAAAAATGTCTATTCCATCTGCTGTGCATTAGGTAATTTGTACAGTCGTGTTCCAAAAAGTCTAAACCATATCAGCTTGTCCAGCATCAGGCGTTTACGTAAATTAACATGCAAATGAATATGCAATAACTATGAAAGTCCATGGTGCATTAAAGAGATATGAGCTTCAACATACTAGTCCCATTTTAAGGTAGCCAGGCTTAAAAAAACTGAATCTGATTGACTGAAGTTATGCATTATTGCTTCTGTCACCCTACGACTACCACTGCTGCCGTGCAGCTCGCACACAGCCTCTTCTCTTCCCCCAGAGTGCTTTGCTCCATCTCTGGACCTCCTGGTTTTGGCAAGACTCCATCACGCCCTTAGTCACATCCCTAGTGACCCCTCTCAGCTTATAACATATATACACACTTTCCCCACAGCCAATAGGTATATCACACGCAGACATTTATATTTCTTTCACAGATACTGAGGCCCCCCCCCCCCCACAAAGCCTGAGGAAAATGGCCATCACTGAATGCCGCAAACAGATTACTGCTGCAATACTACTTGATGGAGGGTGCAGGGGAGGAGGAGGGAGAGGCAGGGATGAGGGTGAACGGGGGTACCACAGTGTGAGCATCTACCCACAGAACACTCTCTCACATGTGGAGTCAATTAGGAACAATCTTGTTTTTTACCGACCGCTGCAACAGAAAGGAGGGTTTTCTGGGGCTTTGTGTGTGTGTGCGCGCGCGCGCGCGCATAAGAAAGAGTAACGACTGCAAGAAAGGAAGCTGCAAGACCGTGTTTTTCCAAAAACTTGCCAAAGAAGCAGGCCAGATATATGTTTTTTACAGCCATTTTACGCACAAAGATCTCAGTATTTCTGTCAATTCAACTGAAGAGTAAATGACACTTGAGGAAGACATCAGTCGTTCAGGGCTCATTATGTATAGATAATGCACATGTGTCACAGGTTTGTGTCCATTCTGCATCGTCACATTTCTCATTGTTGAGCCCCTTTTGAGGCAGAAGCATCTCTAGAGTCTGCCAGGAGTTACAGCTACACACAAAATCACAAGTCACTTCCTTGGAACACACAAAAGGAAGTCTACCTGTTAAAGGGGTCACTGATTGCACTTTTCCCATATTTTAACAGCTCACTCATGTATTAATGAAGTGTCTGTGACATATTTTGTTCACACTTTCTTTATTTTTTAAATTACTGACGCAAAGTTGCTTTTTATTTTTCTTGACTTTCTTGAAACGCTCTGATTTAAGGCCTGTCACTTTAAGAAACACCCTACAGCTGTTCAACTCCACCCTCCCTCTTAGTATGTCAGTTAGCCATTAGCTGAGTAGCTTCTAACCTTCTTCTAGCTCGGATAAGCAGCGCTGGTTCACCGATCCACAGTTGTCTGTGCATCTCGCGTCATCCCGGCTTACCCCCCCAACAACCCCACCGAGACGCCACAACAAACTGCCAGTACCAGGCGATCCACTGATCACCGCAACCCGAGGCCGCTGGCCAAGCCACGGGATCTCAAAGTGCAATGCCTCGCTCCATGGCGGTAGGTTGGCTTTTTCAATTTTTGATGTATAAGAGTTCCACAAAAAAAAGTCAAAAACGTTTCTGGCATTTCTGGGAGAGAAAAATGTGTTTTTTTAAGAGAACTGTTTTGAAAATTTCTGGATAATTAGGTGACCAGTAGACTCATTTTAGACAGTTAAAACCTACAGACACACCATTTTTCAGTCAATGACCCCTTTAAAAGATTTGTGACAGCTTCAATCAGGTATACTCTTTCAAAATGTCACATTTTTTTCTTATTCATCTCTGCCAAGCTGGATCACTTTTATTTAGGTGGGTAGGCCGGCACAGTGGCAGAGTGGTTAGCACTGTGGCAGCACAGCAACTCACCCTTGGCTGGGGGATCCTGGGTTCGATCCCAGCCCCCGACCAACAGTGATCTGTGTGGAGTTTGCATGTTCTCCCCGTGTCTGCTTGGGTTTACTCCGGGATTTCTCCGGTTTCCTCCCACATGACAAAAACATGCAAGTTAGGTTAACTGGCATCAAACTGGGGATTCTAAATTGTCCTTAGGTATGACTGTGAGAGTGAATGGTTGTCTGTCTCTGTGTTGGTCCTGCGATGGACTGGCGATCTGTCCAAGGTGTACCCTGCCTCTCGCCCAAAGATGATGGGATAGGCTCCAGCCCCCCCGCGACCCGAATAGGATTAAGCGGAAGAAGATGAATGAATAAATGAATGTATGCTGATTAAAGTAGCATCCACAACCACTGTTGATTTATTTGAACAACATCAAAATGATCAGCCCAAAAGAACAACTCCTTGCTATTTAGTGCAAGTCTGGGTTTGATGTACTTCAAAAACAGGATTTTTTTAATACATGAGAAAAATTGTGATAAAAGACTGATGTGTTTCTTAAATGTGAAAGAACATGCTCACCATATATCTAACCTCACCATATATATAATATCTAATTTAGCCAACCACATGCCAGCAACTCAGTACATTTAGACATGTAGACATGGTCAACACAATCTGCTGAAGTTCAAGCTGACTATCAGAATAAGGATGAAAGGTGACCTGCGTGACTTTGAACATGGCTTGGTTGTTAATGCCAGAGAGGATGGTCTGAGGATTCCAGAAACTGCTGATCTACTGACATTTTCACACACAACCATCTTTAGGGTTTACAGAAACTGGTCTTAAGCGGAGAAGAAAAACCAGCAAGCAGCAGTTCTCTGGGGCCAAATGCCTTGTTGATGCCAGAGATCAAAAGAGAATCGCCAGACTGGCTCAAGCTGACAGAAAGGCAACATTAACTTAAATAACCACTCATTACAACTGAGGTACACAGAAGAGGATCACTGACCCTTGAAGCAGATGTGCTACAGCAGCAGCAGACCTAAACGGGTGTCGCCACTGTCAGCTAAGAATAGACCGCACAGTCAATGACAAAGTAGCTGATTCCGGCCTGGAATGAGCTGCTGAGATCTTCTGATCGTTGACCTTGACCTTGAGCACAGCCTAAATGAAGACCCACCTAAGGATCATTGTGCATGACTTTGCTCAACATTGGTGCAATTGTCTGAGAGAAGTAACGATTTTCATGAAATCGTAAACGTCCAGATCTCCTGACCTTTTACAATGACCTTGACCTTAAGCTCAACTTGGACGCAGACTAACGTGAGGATCATTGTGTGTGAGTTTGTTGACAAGTAGGGCAATTGCCTAGCAAGAATAACTTTCAAAAAACTATATAAACAATCTGATCTTCTGACCTTTGACCCTGACCTTGAGCACAATGTGGATGCAGACCCACCCGATGTTCATGTGTGTGAATTAGTTGAAAATTTGGGCAATTGCCTTGGAGGAGTACAGATTTTTTTCTGAAATCACATAAATGCCCAGATTTCCTGACCTTGAGCACAACCTGGATGCAGACCCACCTTAAGGGTCATTGTGAGTGGGTTTTGTGAGCATCGGGGCAATTGCCAAGAAGGAGTAGTGATTCCTGCAAAATGTGCATGGATGGGCAGGTGGACGCAGCATTAACAGCATGAAAGAATGAATGCATGCATGGAGCATCATGGCTGTGCAGCCAACAACTCTCCAGCAACTATGATACTAGCATATCAACATGGACCAATAACTCTGATGAATGTTTCCAGCATTTTGTTGAATCTATGAAATTAAGAATTAAAGTAGTTCTGAAGGCTCGAACCCAGTAATAGAAAGGCATACCTATTATCACTGCCAGTGAGTGTATACAGTGCATCCGGAAAGTATCCACAGCACTTCACTTTTTCCACATTTTGTTATGTTACAGCCTTATTCCAAAATGGATTAAATTTTTTTTCCTCAAAATTCCAAACACAATATACCCCATAATGACAAAAACTAAGAAATCACATGTACATAAGTATTCACAGCCTTTGCCATGAAGCTCAAAATTGACTTCAGGTGCATCCCGTTTCCACTGATCATCCTTGAGATGTTTCTAGAGCTTAATTAGAGTCCACCTGTGGTAAATTTAGTTGATTGGACATGATTTGGAAAGGCACACACCTGCCTATATAAGGTCCCACAGTTGACAGCGTATGTCAGAGCACAAACCAAGCATGAAATCAAAGGAATTGTCTGTAGACCTCTGAGACAAGACTGTCTTGAAGCACAAATCTGAGGAAAGGTACATAAAAATTTCTGCTGCTTTGAAGGTCCCAGTCAGCACAGTGGCCTCCATCATCCATAAATGGAAGAAGTTTGGAACCACTAGGACTCTTCCTAGAGCTGGCTGGCTGTCTAAACTGAGCGATCGGGAAAGAAGGGCCTTAGTCAGGGAGGTGTCCAAGAACCCGATGGTCACTCTGTCAGAGCTCCAGCATTCCTCTGTGGAGAGACGAGTACCTTTCAGAAGGACAACCATCTCTGCAGCAATCCACCAATTAGGCCTGTATGGTAGAATGGTCAGATGGAAGCCACTCCTTAGTAAAAGGCACATGACAGCCCGCCTGGAATTTGCCAAAAGGCACCTGAAGGACTCTCAGACCATGAGAAACAAAATTCTTTGGTCTGATGAGACAAAAATTTAACTCTTTGGCGTGAACGCCAGGCGTCATGTTTGGAGGAAACCAGGCACCGCTCATAACCACGCCAATGTTGGTAGCAGCATCATGCTGTGGGGATGTTTTTCAACAGCAGGAACTGGAAGACTAGTCAGGATAGAGGGAAAGATGAATGCAGTAATGTACAGAGGCATCCTGGATGAAAACCTGCTCCAGAGCACTCCTGACCTCAGGCTGGGGTGACCGTTCATCTTTCAACAGGACAACGACCTTAAGCACACAGCCAAGATATCAAAGGAGTGGCTTCAGGACAACTCTGTGAATGTCCTTGAGTGGCCCAGCAGAGCCCAGACTTGAATCCAATTGAACATCTCTGGAGAGATCTGAAAATGGCTGTGCACCAACGCTTCCCATCCAACCTGATGGAGCTTGAGAGGTGCTGCAAAGAGGAATGGGCCAAACTGCCCAAATATAGGTGTGCCAAGCTTGTGGCATCATATTAAAAAAAAAAAAAAACAAGGCTGTAATTGCTGCCAAAGGTGCATCAACAAAGTATTGAGCAAAGGCTGTGAATACTTATGTACATGTGATTTCTTAGTTGTTGTTGTTTTTTTTTTAATAAATTTGCAAAAACTTCAAAAAAACTTTTTTCACGTCATTATGGGGTGTTGTGTGTAGAATTTTGAGGAAAAAAAATTAATTTAATCCTTTTTGGAATAAGGCTGTACCATAACAAAATGTGGAAAAAGTGAAGCGCTGTGGATACTTTCTGGATGCACTGTACAATCCTCACCCATGATCAACTCAAAGACAGGTATAAAGGCAATAGGCATGATGAAAAATGATACAAACCACTTTTGGGAGTGCTGTATCAAATACAGACATACAAAGTCAAACTCACATTCCATCAACACCAGATGATAACCACATCTAAATATTTACTGTAATATGCAAGTCTGGCATATAACCAGAGGAAAACATTTAACCCTCTGATCTCAAAACAAATGGCAGCTTTCTCAAGAGAGAGCTACAAGAGTGTGAACCACACTGGAGGAAAAAAGAAAGTTAGCGCTACAGTGGTGTGAAAAAGTGTTTGCTCCCTTCCTGATTTCTAATTTTTTTTGTATGTTTGTCACACTTAAATGTTTCAGATCAAAAAACATATTTAAATATTAGACAAAGATAACACAAATAAACACAAAATGCAATTTTTAAATGGAGGTGTTTATTATTAAGGGAAAAAAAAATCCAAACCTGCATGGCCCTGTGTGAAAAAGTGATTCCCCACCCCTGGTTAAAACATAAATTAACTGTGGTTCATCACATCTTTGGAAAGCCGAATTCAATTTCTCTAGCCACACCCAGGCCTGATTACTGCCACACCTGTTCTCAATCAAGAACAGGTGTGTTGCTGCGATCCAAAGAAATTCAGGAACAATTGAGTAACTGAGATCTATCAGTCTGGAAAAGGTTATGAAGCTTTGGGACTCCAGCGAAACACAGTGAGAGCCATTATCTACAAATGGCGGAAAAAAAAGAACAGTGGTGGACCTTCCCTGGAGTGGCCGGCCGACCAATATTACTCCAAGAGTGCAGCAATGACTCATCCAAGAGGTCAGAAAAGACCCCATAACAACATCCAAAGAACTGCAGGCCTCACTTGTCTCAGTTAAGGTCAGTGTTCATGACTCCACCAAAAGAATGAGACTGGGCAAAAATGGCCTGCACGGCAGAGTTCCAAGACGAAAACCACTGCTCAGCAAAAAGAACATAAAGGCTCGTCTCAGTTTTGCCAGAAAACATCATGATGATCCCCAAGACTTTTGGGAAAATACTCTGTGGACTGACAAGACAAAAGCTGAACTTTTTGGAAGGTGTGTGTCCCATTACATCTGGTGTAAAAGTAACAGCATTTCAGAAAAGGAACATCATACCAACAGTAAAATATGGTGGTGGTAGTGTGATGGTCTGGGACTGTTTTGCTGCTTCATGACCTGGAAGACTTGCTGTGGTAAACGGAACCATGAATTCTGCTGTCTACCAAAAAATCCTGAAGAGGAATGTCTGGCCATCTGTTTGTGACCTCAAGCTGAAGTGCACTTGGGTTCTGCAGCAGGACAATGATCCAAAACACACCAGCAAGTCCACCTTTGAATGGCTTAAGAAAAACAAAATGAAGACTTTGGAGTGACCTAGTCAAAGTCCTCCCCTGAATCCAACTGAGATGCTGTGGCATGACCTTAAAAAGATGGTTCATGCTCAAAAACCCTCCAATGTGGCTGAATTATAACAATTTTGCAAAGATGAGTGGACCAAAATTCCTCCACAGCATTGTAAAAGACTCATTGCCAGTTATCGCAAACACGTGATTGCAATTGTTGTTGCTAAAGGTGGCCCAACCAGTTATTAGGTTTAGGGGGTAATCACTTTTTCACACAGGGCCATGTAGGTTTGGATTTTTTTCCCTTAATAATAAACACCTTTATTTAAAAACTGCATTTTGTGTTTACTTGTGTTATCTTTTTCTAATATTTAAATTTGTTTAATGATCTGAAACATTTAAGTGTGACAATCATGCAAAAAATGAGAACTCAGGAAGGGGGCAAATACTTTTTCACACCACTGTATATGAGCTTCATTCTGAAGAACAAAGCAAAATAAAAAAGCCGGTTCAGCAAATGCTCGCTGTGTGTGAGTGTTGAAGGCCCCCTTTTTCAGATCTTTATAGAGGTGCTTGTTGGGATGTCATGGGAAGGAAATATACAAGCCTTACATCCATCAAAAATAACAAATGACTTCATCAAATGATCTCCCTCACTGGACTGAAATGGAATCATACAATTTACCTTTACCTCTTCCCATATTCATATACTCAGATTCGGCAAAAAAATTACAAAAACAAGTTAAAAATCCATTTGTAAAGCATATGATCAAAATATGGTGTGAAGCTAAAAACTATTTAAAAGAACCACAGTTATTGTCACAATTTAGTCCAATATGGGGTAATCAATATTTTAAACTAGGGAGAGCGGACGCTGTATTTAAAGTATGGAATTTAAAAGGGATACAAAAGATTCAGGATTTATATTTGCCATGTGCAGATAACATAATGTCTTTTGAAGAGCTGAGGATCAAATTTAATCTCAATAGAACACATTTTTTTAAATATCTTCAACTTAGAAACTTTATTCGATCAAATCAAAATAAAGCTCTCACTCAACCTATTTACTCATCCTTGGAAAAAATGATGATGAAAGATAGTAAAAGAAAGGGTATTATTTCAGAGTTTTATAACTCATTGACACTATCTTCAAGTGAAAATTCACTGAAAAGATTAAACTACTGGAAAGAAGATCTGCAAACTGAAATCTCAGAGGAACAATGGGAATTGGCTTGTACAGAAGCTCAAACCAAATCAATAAATGTACGCCTTAAATTGATACATTTCAAATGGTTAATGCGGATGTATGTTACACCGAAGGAGTTAAATAGATATAACAAAAATATACCAGATACATGCACAAAATGCATGGAAAGTAAAGGAACCCTATTTCATTGTTTATGGGAATGTAGATTAATAAGAATGTTTTGGGAAGAGGTGAGGGTAACAATTGAAAAAATAATCTCAAAACAAATCATATTGAATCCTAAACTGTTTTTGTTGGGTCTGTACCCAGAAAAGCATAATTTTAATAAAAGTGAAAGAACATTCATAGACCTCAGTTTGCTTAATGCCAAAAAATGTATTGCACTATTATGGAAAAAGACTCATAGACCAGATGTGACTCAGTGGTTAAGACAGATGTTAACAAACCTTCCATTAGAAAGAATAACATATATACTGAAATCAAAGGAAATTGTGTTTGAGAATATATGGAGACCTTTTATTGATTATGTAAAAAATTTAAACATAACTCTTGAAGAAGAAGGTGAATGATGTGTGTGGACCTTGTAAATTCCAAACTGGTGAACATAATATGTATACTTATGTATTGGATTGTCTAGACTAAACAGAGGAGCATTGTTGAAGACTTGATTTTGTTGGTGGTTGTTGGTGTTTTTAGTGCATTTTTTTTTTGTAGTACTTTAGTGTTAGTGTTTGATTGTTTGTATCATGTTTGTTAAAAAAAAAAGGTTCAATAAAGATATTGTGGAAAAAAAAATAACAAATGACACCACATCTGTAGAATATCAACCCTCAAAAAAATTCCCCATAATAATAAAAAAAACACACACATACAGTGAACTGGGTATTCGAGAGTGTTATTGTGGTGATGTCTCTTTCTGGCACTGTATACTGATGGGAGTTACTGAGTTAATGCTACTCACACTTAACAGTAACCAGAAGAAACCGAGAGCATGAAAAAAATGTGTGGGTGTGTGTGGGCGTGTGTGTGTGTTCTCACCAGCTGAACATAAGCTACTTTATAGTCTGGTTGCTTAACCCTCTGATTTAGGTGGTTCCTCTTCTTGTTCGACCCTGAAAGTCAGAAGAGCAGCCATTACTTTAACTGGCAGCTGGTAATGACAAAATACAACAAAGCGTTAATTTCAGTTTAAAGTATGTAAGATATTCACCTTCAGATAATGATTTCAAAATAATTTTAATAGCATATCAGCCATTAACCAGGTGAATGTCACTTCACCATAGCCTGCAATAGCACTGTGCAGCTTTCCTGTTCTTGGAAGGAGCACTTAACCTCTTGTGCTCCGTTGTACCGCAGGCGGGCAAGTCTCTGTGTCCTAGGGCGCACGAGGGCGCACGAGGGCGCACGAGAGCGCCCTCGTGCGCTCTCGGACGCATGATGGAGATCCTGATGGAGATTTTGATGAAGGTGGTGTATGGCGTCAAAGCGCGCACTGAAAATAAAAGCTGCAGAAACAGCCGCGAACAGATTAGTTCATCTGATTGACCTCTCATTCGACTAATAAGAGCCTTGAATTGGGTTTCTGAAATCTTGAAGAACCAATGAATGAAAACCTAGGAAGGAGGACCCGCCTACTGTGAATGCAGGAGCCAATTGAAGCACAGAAGTTCGGGCTGGGTGAAGAGAGACTTTACTGCTGCAACAGATGAAAAAAAGGTTGCTGGAAGAACCTGCTACAGACCCAGCAGCACGGAGACCACCCACAAGTGCGACCTGCACTCATTCCAGCAGAATAGACGTTTAGGATTCTCTTCCGTCATCATAGACCGACAGAGGCCGACGACAAAGGTCGTAAATCATTCGCCCAAACCGCAATAATGGAATTATGTTTTGACTGGGATCCACGAGCGGACCAGCGTCGCGTTCGTCTGACAATGAGGAAGAGAAGTTGGCCAGGACAATGTGGCTGTGAAGAGGTAAGGTGTTATAAGCCAAATTATTTTCTATCCCTGAAAATTGTAATCAAAAATTACTTTTGACCGATCGGTATATTACAACTGTGCGGCGCACGATGTCCGAAGTGCATGCGCCGCGTTACACGGTTCGTTCGTCGCCTCCAGACCGTGAACGCCCTCCCCCGCCGCTACGATTCTGTCGTGGGGGGGGGAGCCGCAGTGACAGCGGTGCTGTGGAAACATGCCTTATCCGAGTGTAATCCGTTACGTAGCGAGGGCGGATCTCCGTCCTCTGTAGCGGGGGTGGGGGGGTGGGGGGAGACAACCCCCCCCCCGAAACACACACACACAGACACAGCCCTGAATGTAACCTTTCATTTGAGCCCAAGATGAAGCTTCTATGTTGAATCATTCAAAAGTTACAGACGTTTTTCCAAACTGTGCCATTTAGCACAATTTGGCACAGTTCCAAAACGCCTGGGAGCAGCTTGAGAGCAAAGCTGTGTAATATATTCATTTTTTGTGGTATTGTCAGAAAATTTGGACCTCAGCTGGATAACACTTGGTTCTACATTTCTGTTGCATTTTCCAGCCCGGATCTGAAGCTGTGTGTTATTTGCAAGCATTTGTATCCAAAAAAACACCCAGGCCAAATTTATTTTCTTCAAGTTCACTATGTTTAGATGACTGTAACTCAGTGGCCGGAGCACTTAGACAGATCATGTTTTTTTTGCCAAAAAATTCAAAGTGTTTTCTTTTAAATGAGACCAACCCCATGAAGATGCTGCAAAGGGTTGAATAACAGCTTTCGATTTACTTTGGGCATGTTATTTTTTGGCGTTTTTAGGAAAATTGCCCGGAGTGCAAGGGGTTATAGGAAACCTGTACTGGTCGTTATAACAACATTAATCCTGCTTTAGGTATTACTTATAAACCAAAAATGTGTTTATTCAGTAAAAACAACTCCCTAGAGTCAGTATACTGAATAATTTTACCCCATGAAAACCGCTCAGTCAAAACCAATGGGGAGCAGTCATCGTCAGCCGGAAGTTTCTGGCTTTACCGTAGAAGAGTGACATGTTTACCGTGGACAAGTAAACGCGTTCAGCAGATGCTCAGTGGGTCGAGATCTGAGTTGAAAACGGCACAAAATCTGCACGCATATATACTGCACAAACTGTCCTTGGAAATGGCCTTCATTGACAGCATGATTCGCAGTTACCTCCCGGGACCAGCAGCTGAAGGGGACCTGACGAACAGGCAAGTTCCCAGTCAAGTAACTTCAGAACACAAACAAATCTTGATATACCACAACTTTATTTCATTAAATTTTTTACATGGTTGTAAAAATTACATAAAATTCTGATGTTGAAACTTTGTTGACTGCTATACTGCAGCCCACTCAGTCACACAAAACAACAACTGTGCATCACTACCGTACTGAAACTGGCCATGGAAGAGACAAGATGTCGCTGACCATGACTGACTGAGAGAGCAGTGACTTGAAACTCGCGCATATTTGAGAAGGAATCATGACCAAAATTACTGAACGGAACACTAGTATCATATTTGATCCTCTGAAATAGCTTTTGATTGAAATTCACTACAGGTACCCTTTAAGACTACAACTGCCCAATCCCAAATGTGACCCATGGTGGTAAAATGAGTCGGAATGCGCACCGTGTCATTTCGAGCTGCAGGCAGGAGAAATCATAAATCATGACTCTTTCTTTGTTTGCTAGTGGCAAGTCCCAGAAAAACCCCCATGAGTGCCTGGTATCATTGTAAAGCTTAGAAACCATACTTTCTAAAAATTAAATCACCCTTTATTGTCATTCAACTGTACAACCAATCATGTACAGTAGAACGAGATTGTGCTTTACCTATCTACTGTGTTAATCACACACACCCCAAGTGTAGAATCAGAGGGCCGCTGCCATGCAAGGCGCCGCCACAAATTTCCCTCCTCCATTCCATTTTTGCTGAGCACCAAACTGGACGGCAGGAAGTTCCACTTTTATATGGTCTTCGGCATGACCCGGCCGGGATTTGAACCCCTGCCTCCCGGGTGTGGGGCGGATGCTATAGCAACTGAGCCACCGCTCCGGTGAAAAATACACATGCTTTGGCAGAAGACAACTCCTGACTGATCGAACGCGAGTTTTAAACCTAGCCAAAATATAAACAAAACATCTTTTTCCAGGTCCGTTTTTGCACACTTCCTACAAATTAAATACCATTTTGAAGGTCTTTCAATAGAGAATATGGAAAAAATGTTACCTCAGTTTTGATAATTTCCTCAAAGTGACTCATTTTGCCAGCACAGGTCACAAATACCAACTGGCATTTTACAGTCTTTGTTCCAACAGCAAATCACAGGGTGCTTTGTTAACAAATGGCTAAAGGCATGTCCTATGATTGGCTAATGGGACTAGGGACTTAAAACATGCCAATTAGTCTGGTCAGTGTTCCTACCAGAAACCATAGAGTTACACAGTGGTGCTTTAAAGAATGGCAAAGTAATCCAACTTTAATCTACAAAGGGAATGGACAACTTTAGTCCATTGTCTATTGGACAATGGACTAATCTCTTCTCAATTATACAAGAAATGAGTATAGAGGAGAGTGCATGGGACCAACTTCCTGCTGTTAATGATTGTGAATAGGAATGGATCAATTATATAGCATGGTGTGCAGGCACACAGCAGAAGCAGCACTAGGCAGGTACTCCATTCCATCCCAGCCAACTGTGTGGATCCACATCAATGCTGCGGAGAGCACAGACTGTTGGTGATGGGACATTCCCCTCCAATGTAAAATTACGTAAAATATGCTGTACAATCAATCTGGCTGTTCCTCTTTGTAATCAAGATGACATTAGATTTTAAGTTTTTAAAGATCTTTACAATGATGTTTTCTGGTGTTTTTTTCAGGAGCGGCAGTGGCTCAGGAGGTAGAGCAGGTTGTCCAATAACCAGAGGGTTGGCAGTCTGAATCCCACTCTCCCCAGCCATCCTGCCGTTGTGTCCCTGGGCAAGACATTTTACCCACCTTGCCTCCAACGTCCATGACACTGGGTATGAATGTGTATAAATATTTGGTAGTGGTCGGAGAGGTCGTTGGCACGGATTGGCAGCCACATTTCCGTCAGTCTCCCCCAGGGCAGCGGTGGCTACAGAGGTAGCTTACCACTATCAATATCTGTCTGGAATGAATGAATGAATGAATGAATAATGGACTCGCTGTAAGCGCTTTGAGATGTCACTGGACATGTAAAGCGCCATATAAATCTAATCCATTATTAGGGCCCGAGACAACGTCACTGGGCGAGAGCCCTATTGGAATTGTTAGGGCCCTAGCCATTGGCAACGTCAGTGGGCCAGAGCCCTATTGTATTTGTTAGAATTTTTTTTTTCTTCTTCTCCATCTAAGATCTCATTTTTGGGTGAGTCAACGTGCATGAAAACTCACCATTTTTTGCAGGGACCTCAAGGCTGGCAAAAAAATTGAATATTTTGGAGGAAATATGAATGACCCCACAAAAATGGCTCTACAGTGCCACCTAACATGTGAAGTCAATGGGGAGGGGCACACACTTACTTTCCTGTAGAAAGATGAAAACTATGTTTTTCATGTCGAGACATGCAAAAAACTTCATAGAAGTAATGGTCTACACCCAACAGGAAGTCGGCCATTTTGGCATGAAGTGGCAATGACCTGACTTCCACCTCGCGCATTTGATCGAACTTGTCCTAGGGTTTTTGTCTAATTGAGCTCATTTGTGGTGACAATCATCTATACTCATGTGCCATTAAAAGTTATAGAAAACTTTTCCAAAAGCTCGACGGTTTGGGCGTAGGGGTGTGGCAAAGGTTAATGCCTCGCCATGAGCATTCTATGACCATTCTGACGGCAATAACTCTGGTATGCATTGTTGGATTTCAACCAAATTCAATATTATGGATATCAGTCCAATTCTAAACAGTTCTATAGAACAATATTCACAGAGATCTACACCTACAGGAGGCAGAAAGTTTTGCATCAGAAAGTTTGCATCATGTTGTTTTTTTAATACCTCAGGAATGAAATGTTGGATTGGCACCAAGATAGGTATGATGTATATGGGTATGCCTCTGAACAAGGAGACATGAAGGTTACACCAAAGGTTTTCTTCAATATCTCTGAAATAAATAGTCTGATTGGTACCATTTATGGTGACAATCATCTAAACCCATGTGCCATCAAAAGCTGTTGAAAACGTTTCCAAATGCCCAACGGTTTGGTGTTAGGGGCGTGGTCAAGTTTGCAGTATTGCCATCACCTCTCTAATGGCTTTTACTCTGGCATACCATTGACTGATTTCAACAAAATTTTGTGTGGTGAATAGGTAGCCAATACTGATAATTTCTATAATTAAGAATGACACATAGCAACAGCGGCCCCGTACCGCCAATGGACAGGAAGATGCCATAACTCACATGCCATACTCACGCACCGCTTCACAGAATGACGTGCAATTTTCTGAGGTTTATCAGACCACTTGGTTGATCATAACTGCACATCAACTTTAGCATGGCGTCACTGCTGTGACCATGGACACGCTCTCCTCGCCATTCAATCTGTGATCTTGTAGGGAGGGTTGGAAGGTCCTGGAGTCATGAAATTTGGAACATAGGTAGAGGGGACGGCCATCTGTAATCTCATATTAGTCATGAACACATAACTAATAGATAAGTGTTACCATGGCGACATGGCGAAGGTTGACTCCTCGCCATGGTACATCGGAAAGTTGTAACTTGGACAAACTTTATTTGATTTTCACCAAATTTTCTATGATGGATAGTAGTCCAACCCCATACGCTACTACGTAAAAATGGTTGACAAAACTTATAGCACCACCTGCTGTTCAAAGGAAATACTGCGCCAAACGGTTTTCTTTATTATTCACACAGCGCATGCTGTGACGGTGGGAAATTTTACGTGCCGGCTGGATCCGACGGGCGCCAGGTTCCGCAAGGCATATGGGGTGGGGGGGCGGGGCCCACTTACAGCTGCTTGCAGCTTTAATTATTATTATCATTTCCCCAGTTCTTGCTAGCTTTGTTTTTGAGTTATGTCCAATCAGGAACACCACCCAGCACTTTTTCAGGGACACACTGAGGTACCTACCCCAGAGCAGGGAATTTTCTGACCTCCACGACTCCTACGACTTCCTGAAAAGTCATACCTCAGTCTTTACCTTAGAACAAAAACTATCATCCATGATGGATAATAACCAGACAATCAGTTGGTTTGTGTCCAATCTTAGTAAGACCCTGGTGGTCAAGTCAACAGGCTCTCCGAGTAACCACCATTGCCATGGGAACGGTTTATGACATGAAAAACAAGGGAAACATTCCACTGTAATGAGTCGCGTGTGTGTGTGTGTGTGTGTGTGTAAGTGTGTGTTGGGGGGGCAAATAATCACTAGCCAGGCAGCCCACTGCTCAGGGAAAGCCCTAAGCAGGGTTGTAAAACACCCCCCCCCCACCACCACCACCTTTAACTGGAGGCCCCTGTGTGGGTGAAAGACAATAGCAACAAAGTGTATGTGTTGGTTTGTGTGTGTGTGTTCTTATTAACTAGATTGGAGTATAAGGCCACAGATATGCCAAAACGAGCAAGGTAAGAATGACCCATCCTCCTTCTAAACAAATGACACTAAAAGACCACCACAAAAAATATAGTGTGTGTGTGTGTGTGTTTAACTTTGTCTGAACCTTTTATAAAATACCAAGGCACACAGACAGTGCTTTCATAAAACACTCGCAAATGCAAGCACAATTTCTCCCACTTTGAGATTGCGGTTTGGCAGCTGGCTATCACGTTACAAATCCCAGACCAGAGAGGTAACCATGGCAACTCCTTCCAAAATACCCCTGCCGCACACAGAGGCAAAGAAAATGTTGTTTGCACCCCTAACTCTCCCCCCTTTACACTGCCAATGGAGTGGAACCCCTGACGCAGACAGGGATACCTTTCCTGACGCAGCTTGGGCTAACCAGGGCCCCAGAGCTACCCTTCTTCTCAATCCTGATCAGGGCCCCAATAATCACTGTTTTCCTTCAACTCTCTCCTCAAGGGGCTTTTCTTTGCCCTTACGCTTCTGATTAAACAACCCTAATAAACAGTGTTAATTGGTTTTCTAGACTGTAAGCTAAACTAGGCGCCTCCCTGTTTCTCCTTCCCTGCTCGTCTTTTTTCCAGTCTCTTCTCCAGAGGTAGAGGGGGCTCCTCTTGGCCCTTCAGAAACAAGAAAGAATAGACTCAGCATATCTGCCATCTTCAAGGTATTTGAATGTCCTTTCCCTCTGTTCTGCCATATATATATACACATTCCTAAATTACAGGGAGCTCCCCAAGTTAGTCTCTACAAATTTGGGATGATTTAAAAAATCTCAGATATTGTATTTGGCTCTGGAGTCATTGATGAAAAGGGGGTATGGGACGAGATTTGGGGTTGGAATACAAGTGAAGGGAGATGAAGCTGCAAGACTGCAAGTGAATAGTACATGTTTGTGACGAGCATGCATGGGGTGTCCTAGGATGGCTGGAGGCTTAAAGCTGGATTTATGTTGCACCTTCGCTGTCCACATCCGTTCGACCACGAGGCTTGTGTGACAGAATTTACAGTACGTCATTGTCTCCAGTCCGTGGACATTTGCGTGCAGCCCAAATTTTCTGACCATGCGGCTTGACTGCGTTTACACATGCACAAGCGTGAATCTCTCATTCACGAGGTGGCACTACCACCACAGCATACAAAGTCAAAGTAGACGAAGAAGACAAAGAAGAAGAGGAAGATGAGTATAAACATACATGAACTGTGTTGCAGCAGCTTGAGCGGACAAGAGCACTGAAAAACAGTAATTCCTCCTTTTCCTTGAAACTATGACACTGTTGTCGCTACAAAAAATGTGGCATCACTCTTGTGTTTACAGCCGGTGAACAAATTAGCATGTTAGCACCATAGGGCTGGGGCAAAACTACAAATAACAGTTGTGTGCATGTGTCAACCGTAGGGCTGCACAATTAATCAAATTTTGATCACGATCACAATTTTGGCTGCCACGATTAAATTAACGTGATCGTTGGCGATATTAACATTTAAAATGCGGGCTCTGCTGCATATCAAATCAAGCCAGCCAACCACCAGGGGGCGAACGAACGTTAGGACAACATTAAGCTGCAGAACTGACAAGCCAGCGCACCCTTGTAGCAGCAGCCTTAAGTTTTCAATAGCGGACTGGTGTCATGGTGAAATATAAACCAGATATCAGGAGCAGAACGTGGCAACAACAAGTGGAAGGGAGGAGCTAGTGCCTCGAAAGGATCATCATCTACTGTCTGGACATGTTTTGGATTCAGGGCAAGTGATGCTGACTAAAAAGAAATTATATGCCAAAAGTGTTATAGAGCTGTGTCTGCACCGCAGAGCAACACAACTAACTTATTCAACCACCTGAAAAAAACACCACAAACACAAGTATGATAAATGCAAGAAGGCTAAAGTGAATGTCACTTCACTAAATCACAGTCTGTGTCCGGCATCGACCCAGGCAACCATAGTATCAACCCTGCACAGATCTACCCTATGCACCTATCATCTGCCTCCCAAAGACACACTAAGTAACTGATGCAATAGTGTTTACCTTTTGTTCTTATTAAAGACAAAAATAGAAAGGAGATGTTTTTACCTTCTTTACATGTTTCGACTGTGCACTGCAGCCTTCGTCAAGAAATGCACGCATGTAGAGAAGGTAAAAACATCTCCTTTCTATTTTTGTCTTTAATAAGAACAAAAGGTAAATAATTAAAAGAAGACAAAATGAACCTACTTGAGCTACAGTGGGGCAAAAAAGTATTTAGTCAGCCACCAATTGTGCAAGTTCTCCCACTTAAAAGATGAGAGAGGTCTCCAATTTTCATCATAGGTATACCTCAACTATGAGAGACAAAATGAGAAAAAAAAATATCCAGAAAATCACATTGAAGGATTTTTAATGAATTAATTGGTAAATTCCTCGGTAAAATAAGTATTTGGTCAATAACAAAAGTTCATCTCAATACTTTGTTATATACCCTTTGCTGGCAATGACAGGGCTCAAACGTTTTCTGTAAGTCTTCACAAGGTTTTCACACACTGTTGCTGGTATTTTGGCCCATTCCTCCATGCAGATCTCCTCTAGAGCAGTGATGTTTTGGGGCTGTCGCTGGGCAACATGGACTTTCAACTCCCTCCAAAGATTTTCTATCGGGTTGAGATCTGGAGACTGGCTAGGCCACTCCAGGACCTTGAAATGCTTCTTACGAAGCCACTCCTTCGTTGCCCGGGTGGTGAGTTTGGGATCATTGTCATGCTGAATGACCCAGCCATGTTTCATCTTCAATGCCCTTGCTGATGGAAGGAGGTTTTCACTCAAAATCTCACGATACATGGCCCCATTCATTCTTTCCTTTACACGGATCAGTCATCCTGGTCCCTTTGCAGAAAAACAAGCCCCAAAGCATGATGTTTCCACCCCCATGCTTCATAGTAGGTATGGTGTTCTTTCTCCTCCAAACACGACAAGTTGAGTTTTTACAAAAAAGTTCTATTTTGGTTTCATCTGACCATATGACATTCTCCCAATCCTCTTCTGGATCATCCAAATGCTCTCTAGCAAACTTCAGACGGGCCTGGATATGTACTGGCTTAAGCAGGGGGACACGTCTGGCACTGCAGGATTTGAGTCCCTGGCGGCGTAGTGTGTTACTGATGGTAGCCTTTGTTACGTTGGTCCCAGCTCTCTGCAGGTCATTCACTAGGTCCCCCCGTGTGGTTCTGGGATTTTTGCTCACCGTTCTCGTGATCATTTTGTCCCCATGGGGTGCGATCTTGCGTGGAGCCCCAGATCGAGGAGATTATCAGTGGTCTTGTATGTCTTCCATTTTCTAATAATTGCTCCCACAGTTGATTTCTTCACACCAAGCTGCTTGCCTATTGCAGATTCAGTCTTCCCAGCCTGGTGCAGGTCTACAATTTTGTTTCCGGTGTCCTTTGACAGCTCTTTGGTCTTGACCATAGTGGAGTTTGGAGTCTGACTTTTTGAGGTTGTGGACAGGTGTCTTTTATACTGATAACGAGTTCAAACAGGTGCCATTAATACAGGTAACGAGTGGAGGACAGAGGAGCCTCTTAAAGAAGAAGTTACAGGTCTGTGAGAGCCAGAAATCTTGCTTGTTTGTAGGTGACCAAATACTTATTTTACCGAGGAATTTACGAATTAATTCATTAAAAATCCTTCAATGTGATTTTCTGGATTTTTTTTTTCTCATTTTGTCTCTCATAGTTGAGGTATACCTATGATGAAAATTGGAGACCTCTCTCATCTTTTAAGTGGGAGAACTAGCACAATTGGTGGCTGACTAAATACTTTTTTCCCTACTGTATGATGCAATAGCGTTTTATTTGGCCAAAGACATGTGCCCACTAAATACTGTATGAGAAACAAAGGTTTCAGAAACATCGTCAAAACACTGGACAAGAAATATGTGATCCCCACCTGACTCTCCAAAGTTGTATTACCTGCACTGTATGAAAAATACAGATAGATATCACAACTGTCGAGCACTTCCCAACTACAACTGACCTATGGTTAAATAGAACAACAGAGCCCTACCTGTCCCTGACAATTCACTTACATTGATGGAGATTTTAAAATGAAGAGTCAATGCTTGCTGACATCGTTTTTCCCACAAGACCACACAGAAGATGCTATAGCCCACAGACTGAGGGAAGCGCAATCATCTTGGAGCCTGCAGGAGGAGGGACTAGTCTGCACAACAACAGACAGTGGATCTAACATCATCAAGGCAGCTTCTCTAAATAAATGGATGAGGCTCCAGTGCTTTGGCCACAGGCTTCATCTAGCAATTGATAAGTAGGATGAATAAAAAAAACGTTTTATGTAATCTGTATTTTTCCTAAAGTTAATGAATATTTGTGATTAATAATCATGATTTCAGTATTGATCAAAAATAATTGCGATCATCATTTTGGCCATAATCGTACAGCCCTAGTCAACTGCTTGGCCTGGTAGACAAAAAAGGTGCAGCATATACAGAGCTGCGTGCGTGTCGGCCTCATCCAAAGTGGACGCGGACCAAAGCTGACCAGAGGAAATGCAGCATGAATCCAGCTTAAGTGCTGCAGTAGATTTACAATGCTGCTGCTTATCTGACAATGTTGAGAGAGAAGGAACTTCAGACATGCTAACAACTACAGCAACTAGCTGTAGCTTGACAATAACCACACACTTATTAAAACACTTATAACCACACAGGATATTAAGAATGGACGAGTGACGTCTCCCGACGGAAAAACTACAAGGAATTGTGGGAAAAGTGTTCTGCCCATCTGTGCTTAGTAGTGAGCAACGAATGCGATTAAGCTGAAGTTTTTGAGAGGGTTGCTTCATCTGTTATTTATTTATTTATCATTTATTTATTCAGATAAAAATGACACTGAATACGTTATTCAAACATAGGAAATGTAAATATACATATAAAACGTCATACAAAGTCCAGGATGACACAAGAAAGTGAAAACACTTATTTTCAATGTGGTCCTTTCAATCACATTATTATTCCTCCGAATACCACACAACGTTAGAATGGGGAAGTTTTGCTGCGTTATCAAATGCGAGAACTGCTCTCATAATTGGCGTGGAAAAAGATTGATAATGGCGTACACTTTTTTTTAACTTTCCATCTTGGAAGAAAAGTGGAGAGAATCGAGTCTCTCATGGTCGTGTGTTCACTGCATTTTCATGAAGCCAAGTTGTGATTTAAAAAAAATATTTAGAAGTGCAGAAAGACGTCCCCGCTCCAGAGCAGCTGTCTTGCACGCCATGCGCTCTGGCTGCACCTCAGCCACAGCTCTCTGTCAATAATGTGTCAATAATGTGTCTCAATAATGTGTAAAAATGCACAGGGCAAAATCAAATAATTTCCCAACATCATCTCTGCTATTCCGAATTTCTCTTGCTAATCTGGAACAGTGTTTTGGGTTTTTTTTGTTTGTTTTTGTTTTAAAATGGGAGCTTTTCGGTGTTGCTGATTTTCTTTGATTTTTCTTGAAGATGTGATTACTTGTTGCCTTCATTACGCATGGATTTAATATCAGCTGGGGACTGAAATCCATAATGTTTGGTATTGTTAAATTAAACAGATTCTTCTCTTTCAGGTGACTATAAAAACATCACTGTCCTGATTTAGTATGTTTTTACAGCAGCTAATTATACTGGTAATTTTTTTCGGTGTGCTAGCGCAATCATTTGATTGGATCCACCTTCTCCGGCGTTCTGGCATTTTGGAATATTTATCAGAACAACACTGAACAGCTGATGTTACAGACTGCAGTCAAAGGTAAAAATCTTTATCCTGTAGCTTCAAAGTGCTGAGACATATCTCCACATCCCCGACAGGTCCCGTTATACGAACAAGTACGTGTGTTTAGCTCTGTGTATGCTGCAGACAGCAGCAGAGCTCTGTACGGGTTTTTCCTGTGAACCAACGCTGCAAATATGCCATTATATGATAGCTTAAGTTAGAAACCTGTTCAGCAAGTTACACATGGGTTCAAAGAGCATTACTCATATGTTAGAAATAATTTTTGAGTATGCTAGACATTAATCTCGACATATTTTGACTTTGTAGAAACAATGACTGCTTACCTTTGTGTTATACAACGGTTTTCTGGTCATTCACCCAGAATATCTGAGGTGGTTGGACCCATCCATTGGTTAACTGAACATGAGCATCTAATGATTTATAGTTTTTAAATTGCCCACAGGTTTATGCGCTCACACCAGAGTGGTGGCCTAGTTGGTAGAGTATCCGCCCCACAACCGGGAGGTCGTGGGTTCAAATCACGGCAGGATCATACCAAAGACCATAAAAAAATGGTACTTTCTGCCTTCTAGCTTGGTGCTCAGCATAATAGAATGGGGAAAGGAAAGTTAACGCACAGAGCTACCAGAGGACTGACCCGCCACTGTAGCTTTCACTACTCACAGTAGCTGTGTGGCCTAGGGTCAGTGAAATGGAGATAGGTGCTGCCCCATGTACCACATGTTGTGGAAGGGGGCAATTAACTAATTTATGCGCTCACCCCACAAACCAGGTAGGCAAACACATCTGACCGCATGACTCGAGGCAGTTGGTCAAGATCCCTGGTCCATTTCTTGTGCTCATATCAATCGATCTCGTTTATTTCTTAAATTTTTTTAGAGGCAGCGCTCCTTTGCTTCCTTCTTCAGCTTCTTTGAATAAGGAATTTGAACTTTCTGTTTGCTCTGTTCCATTGTATGTATGTCTGTTCATGATAGCAGTTGCCTAGACTACAGGTAAACAAAGAAGCCAGACCATGACGATGGTGACAACGGCCCAGAACGCAGCGCGGCATGACATCAATGCCCATTCTCTATTAGATGACAACTTTAATGCTGACCGCCATGTTCACAAAAACAAACAAACAAAAAAAACCCACTTAAGAATAAGACATCAGCTCCCTCAACTTCTAGATGCCTTCACAATAAAATCATTGTGAGTAATAACTTGAGGGGAAATGTATAATTAAAACTAGAAAAGCACTCGGAGAGCGCAGACCTCCGCCAAGCGCCACAGTTCCCCCCATACAGCGTTTGTGTGTACGTTTTCAGATTCCTTGACCATGAAAACATATGACTAGCAATTGGATTCACAATGATAGGACTAGTGGTTCAGTAGTTATTCACGAAAATCGCATTTTCCGTAATGGCGGTTTTCGCCACAGTTCCCCCCATACAGTGTTTGTGTGTACGTTTTCAGATTCCTTGACCATGAAAACATATGACTAGCAATTGGATTCACAATGATAGGATGAGTGGTTCAGTAGTTATTCACGAAAATGGCATTTTCCGTAATGGCGGTTTTCTTCTGGACGGTGATCCGGATCACCACCAAAATCTAATCATCTGTAGGCTACCCCATTTCTGACAATCTGTGAAAATTTCATGAAAATCTGTCCATAACTTTTTGAGTTATCTTGCTAACAAACAAACAGACAAACCAACGCCGATGATCACATAACCTCCTTTGCGGAGGTTTCAGATTCCTTGACCATGAAAACATATGACTAGCAATTGGATTCACAATGATAGGATTAGTGGTTCAGTAGTTATTCACGAAAATGACATTTTCCGTAATGGCGGTTTTCTTCTGGACGGTGATCCGGATCACCACCAAAATCTAATCATCTGTAGGATACCCCATTTCTGACAATCTGTGAAAATTTCATGAAAATCCGTCCATAACTTTTTGAGTTATCTTGCTAACAAACAAACAGACAAACAGACAAACCAACGCCGATGATCACATAACCTCCTTGGCGGAGGTAATGAACAAGTAAATGGTACTGTTGCATACAAAACACTGTATCTGATGCTTCTGAGTGTGCACTCTCACTGGTGCCAGGTGACTTGTTCTGTGCAAAGTGAAATGGCCCTCTGTTCCTCAGTCAGCGGGTGGCCTGCACCGGCCAACACTCCCATTGTTTTTTTGTTTGGCATGGTTCCCTCCTGTCCTACGCTGTCAGCTCCACTCTCAATCGTGTATGTGTGATGGGCGGGTGGAGCACAGGCTTTCGGCATGGTACAGTTTAGAGCAGTAACCCCTGATCAGGCTTGCCTTTTCACTGAAGGGTGTGTGGTTGGATGGTGGCAGCTGTGATTCAGCTCATAAGCATGCTCCGTGCATTTTAAAAATTAATTAAAATTTGTAGCTAACAATTCAAGAGTAGTAAGAAAATATCCATACAAATCCATACTCTATTCATTAAATGTAGGATATTTTCCTATTGAATAGTTCAAACCATTGAACACGGCAGGGCTCCATTGCTAGAAAGCATTTGCAGAGGGGCTGTCTCGCTGTCAAATGGACACCCGGATTTCCACTGACTCCGGATGCCAGCGATACAATTTGAGTCTTGCGGCCATCCCCGCCAGCTCCATTTGTGTTTTGAAGCGGCCTGGATAAGAACAGTGTTTGAATGAAATCATCAAGGTGCTGATGCCTCAGTGCCTGTGGCATGGTAGCATGGGTGGTGGTGGTGGTGGTGGTGGTGGGGGGTGTAAAAAAGTCACACTGCCACTTCTAGTGGGCGGACATAGTTATTACAATAGTATTTTTCGCAGCTGCATTGACGGTAAAGGAGAGTTAAATTTGGATTTATTTTGAAAACAAGGCCTTATCTGGAAATAGTAGCAAAATAATTAAAAAATTAAATTAAATTAATTCACAACAATATGTAGCTGAACAAAGTGTCTTTTTTTTCCCTTTGTTTAACAGAACTCACATTATCAAGTAATCAAGTGTATCTACATGGGCAGAAATGTTTCAGTTTACCACACATAGTTAATACTTGGCGGTCTAATAAGTGACAGGAGTATAATTTATTGTTTTTTTTAATGTGTCTACATTCCATCAGTTGTTCATTTGGCGAGCCACTCACTCTTATTTTGAAGGGTTGCAAGCCCGGATAGGAGCTCTTATTTTGAAAGTTCATTTGCTAAGTTCTTCACTTAGTGAACAAATGTGCAGAGTTCAGACTTGAAGTGTTTATCCCCCCATCCCTTTCCTGTGCTTAAGGTGAGCCTGCGGCGGCATGAAATAAAGCAGCGTGGTGAAGGTTTTAAGCAGGTTTATTAAATCATACCGCCGTCACGAAGCTCGCCCAATGGGCGGCTCAGAGGCTCTCCAGCAAAGAGACACAGAGTGTGTGTGTCAACAGCAGTTGCAGAGTGAGAGAGAATGAGTTACAGAGTCGTGCAGCATATATACCCAGTTACAACAATACATGAAAGAGCATTCTCAGCAGTTGGTATGGGTATTGATCCCAGTCTCTAGGTCACAGTAAGGACAGGACGCATGAACACAATGCATGAATGGCACATTGCATCACAGCAGTGCAGCGGAAAAAACCAGGAGTAGCGAGCTGACTGTCCTTAGCCTGTTGTGGGGGTTTTCCAAAACCCGCCACACTGCTCCCCCCAGAGGGCTCGGCAGGGGGCCGAGACCTCGATAGTGCAGCTTGGCAGCGAGCAGGAAAAGCTCTGTGCCGGCGAAGGTGGAGGGGGGTGGGGGGTAGTAAATGCCGGCCGGGAACGGCGAAATCGTCCGGGCCGCGCAAAAATTGCTTGTTGTTCCGCGACGTCGAGGGGCTGTCCCGTTGCACGTGCGGAGATCACAAGAAGAAAAATTTGTCTCTGACTCCTCTCGTGGCCATGAAGAAAAACAGGAGCAGCGAGGCTGCGTAGCGGCTGTAAGAAAAAAATAGAAGCAGAGGGACTTGGCGTGTTGACTTTAGGTGCGGGCGCAGCCCTAAAGCCCTCGGGAAAAGCTGACGGCTGAATTCCCTTATGTGCCGTGGCTGAGACCATTAGAAAATCCTGTGGGCGAGCTGCGTGCGTGCTTCAGGTGTGCGAGCAGCCCTGAAGGTTCTGTGTGCAGCGGCGAAGGATGCTGGCGGTCTGTGGAGCCGTATTTGTCCCATGCGTGGTGCGCCGTCCTCGTAACTCCCCGGTGCGTGTGCCGGGGTTCCGTGCGTGGGTGGGCCGCTGGAGGGGCGAGTCAGGGTCCAGAATCTTGGTGGAGATCAGCGCAATCGGCGCCGATAATATCCAAGTTGAGCTGTGGCTGCAGATTGTCCATGGTGCATTGGAGCGGTGAGAGTGAATAGACGATCTTTGTCCCTCGGGCTCGTGCAGATGCGGTGGAGCGGTGAGAGGGAGGAGAAGGTCTTTGTCCCTCGGGCTCGTGCAGATGCGTTGGAGCGGTGAGAGGGAGGAGACGATCTTTGTCACCGCTCGGCCATGGTGCGTTCAGGTCCACGCGCTGCGTTCTCCGCCGGCCCTGGAGGTCGCCGTCGTGGAGAGGGGACGGGGTGCATGCGCTGTCGTGTGGAGGAGCTGCGAGCGCAGCCGGTCCAGCGTGGATGAGCAGATCTCAGATGTGCAGATCTCATCATGAAGAACGGGTCACCAATGTAGCTGTCCAGACCAGAAGGTTGCTTTGCACAAAATGTGTGCATGTTCGGGGTCACCAGTGCGGCGGCATGAAATAATGCAGTGTGGTGAAGGTTTTAAGCAGGTTTATTAAATCATACCGCCGTCACGAAGCTCGCCCAATGGGCGGCTCGGAGGCTCTCCAGCAAAGAGTCACAGAGTGTGTGTGTCAACAGCAGTTGCAGAGTGAGAGAGAATGAGTTACAGAGTCGTGCAGCATATATACCCAGTTACAACAATACATGAAAGAGCATTCTCAGCAGTTGGTATGGGTATTGATCTCAGTCTCTAGGTCACAGTAAGGACAGGACGCATGAACACAATGCATGAATGGCACATTACATCACAGCAGTGCAGCGGAAAAAACCAGGAGTAGCGAGCTGACTGTCCTTAGCCTGTTGTGGGGGGTTTCCCAAACCCGCCACAAGCCTACATTTATTCTGTTATCTTCCTTTTCATCTCTGCTCATTGCAGTTTACATTTCTCTGTGAGCATGCAGGGGGGCAGGGCAGCCACACGGTGAGCTAGAGAGCTTCCGCTTTCAGACTTCTTTCAGACTTCAGTGGCCAAGCTGCAGACAAACCTGTCTTGCAGCAGCAGCAGCTCATTTTAGCATGATAAGTATTCGAGTAGCTGCGAGATTATGATTTTTGCATCGCGGGCAGAAAATGTACCGATACAATGAATATATTCGGTATATTGTTCAGTCCTAATTGACTGTGACAGGAAGTCATCTGTGTGCTGTAAAAAAGTCTCACTGTCACCTCTAGTGGCCCGGCATAGTTATTACAATATCTTTTTTCCCGGTAAAGGTGAGTTAAATTTGTGTTTATTTTGAAAACAAAGCCTTATCTGGAAATTCTGGCAAAATAAAAGTTGAGAAAATATGGCGATACAATGATACAACCCTTTAGTTCCACTTAATTTTGATCAGACAAGCTGAAACAGACAGGCGGACAGATCCACTCACAGACACACTGAGTGATTATCATATGCCTTCGTTCACCCAGGCATAATAACAAGATCATGTGAGAATTATATAAAATAATGCGAGAGCTCGAGAGAGACCTGAGAAACACTGAGAAGGACCAATTGTGATCAAGTGATAACAACAAGGAAGCATGATGTACTGGCTCTCCATCTGGATTTGTGTGCTCTAATAATACTAAGTAGTTCATCAATTTTGATTCTGTGAAGTGTTTGTGTGTTATGTCAAAGTTTTTATCTTCTCTGACACAGGAGTGAAAGAGTAGACCTTAAAAAATAACGGGCAATCTTTAAATCTTTTTTTTTAATGAACAGTTATTAAATACAGTAGATACCACAGCAATTCCTTGCGGACTGGTTCCTGCATCCATCAAAAATAGACTTGTTGCGTATTTTAAGCAATCCAGATCCGGTCAGCTGGACTCGTTCCACAATGATCTGTTCCAGGTGGGGAGTACAACACTGACTAGAACGGGAACTATTTGCTGCCGAGTCTGGATTGCAGCCATAACAAAGCTGCATCCGAAGTCAGTAGAAATCGGGGGTAAATGAACAAAAACGGAATCTCCCTGCTATTCAGCTCTGTGCAGGGCCAAATCAGAGCCTGTAGACTGACTGGTTCACAGAGTCCCACCACTTGGCTTGCCAATAGCGAGGTATTATAACACTGCCGTTATAGCAACAGCTCTAAACGTGTGTGTGTGTGTGTGTGTGTGTGTGTAAAATCCATGTAAAGTGCGCAGGCATGTGCTCATACATGAGAGAATGTGCATTCTTTCTGTTCCTGAGACTGCCTCTATCAACCTCAATCAAAGGTGGGAAAATGCTCCATTCTGCGTAGGGAGCGATCACACTTAAACGTTCCAGACTTTGGGGGTCAAACCTCGGTCAGCACAAAACAGGCACTACAGTGTGAGTGCATCCTGAAACTTAACACTAGCTGCTGGAGAACTCTCTCGCTGTTGGGCACCAGAGGAGGACCATTTACCCTGTAAGCTACATTTGGTAATTACTGTTAACCACCACTGTAAAAACTGTAACAAAATCACCCAGTGTTGGTCTCCAAAAGCAAGGCTGATTGCCTGCAGCATGCCAGATCCTTAGTTATTACATTTAGCCTGCAAGAATTAATGAATTCATTTATTTATTTATTACCTCCGCCAAGGGAAGAGGTAATGTTTTCAGTGGCGTTTCTTGGTTGGTTTGTCTGTTGGATTGTCTGTTACCAAAATAACTCAAAAAGTTATTAATGGATTTTGATTAAACTTTCAGGAAAGGTGTGTAATGGCATGGAGAACAGATAATTAGATTTTGGTGACAACCTGAGAGTGCATACCTCCACCAAGGGCTTTGTCTGTATTTGTGCAGCAGGACTACACAAAAACTACTGGATGGATTTGGATGAAATTTTCACCAGAGGTGGTTCTTGGGCTAGAGAGGAACCCATTATATTTTGGTGATGATCTGAGAACGCATACATCTGCCAAGGCTCTTATCTTCTGACAGTGTGTTAGCAACAACACTCCAAAACTAATGGACAGACATTGACGCAATTTTCCCCACAAGTGGCTCTAGGCCTACACACAAACCCATTACATTTTGGAGGTGATCCATAAGAGACGGAAGGAGCCTTGGCGGAGGTATGCACTCTTTGAGTGCTTTTCTAGTTTATTTATTTATTGGTTGGTTTGTTTCTAGAATTGACAAATTTTTCTACCTACAAAATAAAACTGTTATTACCCTTGAATTATGAACAAAAGAGTAATTTGAAAAGCAAGGTAGTCATTCCCTGTCAAGCTCATTAATTCTTAATGTACATTTTTGAGTTAAATCAATCCTGATGTTTCCATTACCTGTCTTCTTGTGTGCATGTTATGTCTGATTAATAAAAATATAGTAAACTTTTATTCAAACCATCTAATGTGCAGGTCTATAGCCTACTGGCACTCATAATATTCTGAGCCCATATAAAAGCCAGCAAAGACTCACATTGTAACTCAGTTTAAAAAAATGCAAGGTAATAACACACATTCAAACAACCATAATATAGTCATTAAAACGCACTTTAAATGTTTGTTTCTGTGTATGATGGGGTCCCAAAGTCAAACTAGAAGAAGGGCAGAGGTGACAAATATGACCTCTTCCCATCATTTTCGTGGAAATGTCTGATGGTATTCAACTCAATGGAATTAGTAATAACAATCTGGATTCCATTGGCAAAGGTAGAAAAACTGTGGGGGCCTACACATTTTCAACATTAAGTTCACGACGGTACCAACATGTACTCTACCTTCTTATGAGACCTTTCATAGGTTTCAATAGGGGCTTGTGTGCTTTGCAAAGTAGTGAAGACACTCACCAAACTGTATCCTGGTGCGGACTACTCCCACAGGAACGTTATAGATCTTTTCCAAGTAGTTCTTTACGTCGTACTTGGTCATTCTGTCCAGACAGAAAAGAGAGGGGCACAATGGTTATGCATCAGCCTTTGTATATATGTGTACGTCTTAAATGTGGACGGGACCATAATGCACTCTAGAACACCACCTTTACTTATCTGACACCTACATCTACTAATGATGCAGCCTATACCCACACTGCATTCCCATAAACTCTGCTGTTAAATCATCTCCTGTTAACAGACAGGACACCGGCATACCTACCCCTATTCAGCTTTTATTCTATGAACCGTAAAGTGGAGAAGAAATGTGAGTGTCAGTGTTCATCCAATTAGCCGTCTGCAAGTATTGATTGCGCCCAGTGAAACCCTATACAGGAAGTGGGCCTGGCACCAACTGATGCAGTGGGCCAGCATCACTAAGGCTAGCACTGCACCCACTGGGCAGCATTTGGAGCAGATTCCTCTGACTAGAGGAAGAAAAGCTTTTAACTGCTAATCAATCTAGCCAATTGGATTAGCCTGATAGAATGCACTTCCCAAATGCATCTGACAAAGTGCTTAATAGGGACGTTGTGGTCTGACAAGAGTGCATCGGATATGGCGTCTTCTATCACCTCATATGTTTCTTTGATACTACAGTATAATGCAATATTCACTGTTTTTCCAAGAATACCCTGAATTGTAACAACATTAGACGAAGCAAGCATTTGCATGAGAAAAGCCATCTGTGAACACAAAGACTTTTGTCACTCCTGTACAAAGGAGTGATGTAATATATCTTTCCATGCTGTATAAACAATTGTCTTTCCTTGAGTAGGCTAAACTCTGGAAAAGCTGACATTGAGGCATGAGGCAGAACAACAATTATATTTAATCTGCCAAGTTGTGTGGTTTTAAAAAAGTGTGCATATTTTTTCAATACTTAAGTATTTCCACATATGAGACTTCCACAATACGTGATAATTCTTGAGTATTATGCCAAATCAAGACTGCTTTCTTATGAGAGGAGACAAACAGGTTTTCACAACCTGTGGAAGCTTTTCATTTCACAGTGAAAAGTTAATGTGAAAGGATACCTGCTTCACTGTGCATAGAAAGATGAAAATGAACTTGCTTGAACTTATTTTTGGCCTCTTCCAGAGCTATTCATCTCACTTCACTTAAAAGAAGAAATGTGTTTTTAAGATGTGGCAAATGTACCTTTCTGCTCCATCTGCACTCCTTCCCTCCTTAACTGTGTGCTGCTGAGCAATAAAGCTGTGTGGAGTGAGCGGGGTTACTTGAGATCAAGGGAGGAAGAAAGAGGGATTGCGATGAGAGACAGGTTTTCCTAGAAAGCAGAGGAGGGGAACTGGAAGACAGTAAAGTGGCTTGGGGACTTCTGAGGTCTCCTGTGGATCATTAGCAGAGGGAACACTGATCCTGATTAATGAGGAGAATATTTTTTAAATCCCTACTTCTTTTACCACTTCAGTTATCCAGCTACCACAAACAGAGAGATGGTGTGTATGAATTACATCCAAACACAGTCTTGTCTGTCGCTGCAAAATATACCCACTCATGCACAAATGTCCATAATGAATGGGTATTTATTAAACCTAAACAAATGAAGCCAAGATATAGCCAATGACCATTGTAGTTTTCCTGGTGTAAAGGTTTAAAATAATATCTAAAGCTATGCTATAAAAAGCAGGGCTTTTGCCATTAATATTTCTGCATGGCGAAACGCCACGCCAAAAGCTGAGCCACCACACTAAGAAAGAAAAAAAAAAGTCACACAAGAGCCAATTAAAAATACAAGAAATGAGCTGCATGTGTTGCGAGAGTCACAGGTTTGCCACCCCTGACATTTACTTGTCATTTACGTATAGCAGTGACAGAAAAAACTAGAAGCTGTCCGTCATTTTGACAGATTTGTCTGCCATTATTAAATAGCGATTATCAAACCGTGTTCTCCGTCTGTGCAGTCTCCTCACAGCAGCTGGCCGACCGGCCTGGAGCGTGGAACACCGGCACCGCGTGACTTAATAACAAATCAGTATCTTAGATGCACCTTTGCTGCTGTTTGAGCGTCCTCATTCTGTGATTCTGAGGAATTGATCCACCTCCTCTCTTGGGAGGACCGGGGAAAAGCCATCGCCCCACTGCGCTCCCCATCGTCAGGCCACAGGGAAGTTATGCTGCCTGCTGCACTCTGCAGCAGGAACACTGGAGAATACAATGCCAAAATATGCATCCATTGGTATCTCATTTTATGACTGTTTCACTCCTTATTCACTGTCATTGTTTTAACAGGATGATTTCAACCCAAACAATAACAGAAACTGGAGTTATATACATCCACTGAACTCTCGACAGTCTTTTTTTTCCCTCCCTGGTGTTTTCCCTCTGCACCAGCGGGCAGAACTCTTGTGGCCCCCTGTTGTCACATGGATCTGATTTACACTGAACAAAAAATAAATGCATAATTTATTGTGTGGGCTTGGTAATCACCTGCATCCCCAAAGTGGGGAATAAAAAAAGCTGGCAGATTAAAACAACCACAGAGTCTTCTCTGAATTTTTATTGCTGACATGGGATTGAAATGTGTCAGTACTTCAGTCACACTCTTGAGAGGTTATGGTTTCAGTTGGCCACCAGATGTCACTGTTCTTAGTTACACGAAAGCCTTAAAGCTTTGAATCTTTTTTAGCAAAATGAGAAGGAAAGTCTCAGAGCTTTATGAGGCTTCATTGAAGATTTAAAAACATTGGAGGTTTTTCCTGTTGTCTGGTGTGTGAGGAGTGTTCTAAAAAACTGTAAATATATAGAAATATTATAACAAAAATAACTGCATCTTTGGTCATTTTAGTTAATTTTATTTATTTAAATATCATTTTATTAATACTTTTATACTTCTTTTAAATCAGAGTTGAAATTACTCTATTCTGACGCCGCAAAATTTTGATCAGAAGTTTCAATTATATAAGAAAAAAGTCAAAATTTTACCAGATTAAAAACCAGTAAGTACTTACCAATACGTAAACAGTAATTTCATTATAAAAATTCGACAAAATTAGCCATAAAATAATCCACAAATTAATGATAAAGTCTCAAATGTACAATAAGAGTCATAATTTTACAAGAGGAAATTACAAATTTTGGAGAAAAACAGTTGAAAATTTAGGTAAAAACAAATTTAAAGAAAAGAAGTAGAAAACTACAAGAAAATGGTTAAAAATTTAACAGCAAAACCTCAAACCCTCAAGACTTAAAGGTGCAATAGATAACATTTTCATGAAAAAGGTTTTTAAAAAATAATACATCAACAAAGTGTTTAGAAACATGCACAATGTAAGTCTTAGTGTTCTTCTAAAAATTTGTATATTGGCCGGGGGATCCTGGGTTCGATCCCCAACCAACAGTGATCTGTGTGGAGTTTGCATGTTCTCCCCATGTCTGCGTGGGTTTACTCCGGGATTTCTCCGGTTTCCTCCCACATGCCAAAAACATGCAAGTTAGGTTAACTGGCATCAAAACTGGGGATTCTAAATTGTCCTTAGGTATGACTATGAGAGTGAATGGTTGTCTGTCTCTCTGTGCTGGCTCTGCGATGGACTGGCGATCTGTCCAGGGTGTACCCTGCCTCTCGCCCAAAGATGCTGGGATAGGCTCCAGCCTCACCGCGACCCGAAAATGATTAAGCGGTAGAAGATGAATGAATGAATGAATGATTAAAAATTTTTTGTAATTTTTGGCAGGTCGACAATAATATACAGCCGTGGACAAAATTGTTGGTACCCCTCTGTTAATGAAAGAAAAACCCACAGTGGTCACAGAAATAACTTGAATCTGACAAAAGTGGTAATAAATAAAAATTCTATGAAAATTAACCAATGAAAATCAGACAATGCTTTTGAATTGTGGTTCAAAAGAATTACTTTAAAAAACAGACTCATGAAACAGGCCTGGACAAAAATGATGGTACCCCTAGGAAAGATTGAAAATAATGTGACCATAGGGACATGTTCAACCAAGATGTGTCCTCTAATTAACATCACAGGTGTCTACAAACTTGTAATCAGTCAGTCGGCCTATTTAAAGGGTGACAAGTAGTCACTGTGCTGTTTGGTGACCACACTAAACATGGACCAGAGGAAGCAAAGGAGAGAGTTGTCTCAGGTGATTAAAAAAGAAAATTATAGACAAGCATGTTAAAGGTAAAGGCTATAAGACCATCTCCAAGCAGCTTGATGTTCCTGTGACTACAGTTGCACATATTATTCAGAAATTTAAGATCCACGGGACTGTAGCCAACCTCCCTGGATGTGGCCGCAGGAGGAGACGGATAATACGAATGGTAACAAAAGAGCCCAGAACAACCTCTAAACACATTCATGGTGAACTCCAAGGTCAAGGTACATCAGTGTCAGATTGCACCATCCGTCGTCGTTTGAGCCAAAGTGGACTTCATGGAAGATGACCAAGGAGGACACCACTGTTGAAAACTAATCATAAAAAAGCCAGACTGGAATTTGCCAAACTGCATGTTGACAAGCCACAAAGCTTCTGGGAGAATGTCCTATGGACAAATGAGACAAAACTGGGGGTAAACCATTATTTTGTGAATCTGTCACACTGAAAAAACAATAGATTTCATCTTCTACAGGAAACTGAAAGGGCACAAATGAATTCAGTCATCCAGTGTTTCACAACATTTATTTATATATTTTAAAACAATAAAAACAAAACACATTTACAAACTAAAATGAACTGGAACTGACATCAATAACTGCTGGAGCTTAATAGCAACAGCCGTTTTTTTTAAGCACGCGTAGCTAAAACAGATTAACTTAAACAGACCATAAAAGTGTGATTCAGCGCATTTACATAAACCACAGAACAACTAACAGCAAAGTCCTTACAATCTGATCTAAAGTGTCGTCATAATTACGTTGCCAAAACGAGAGAGCTATCGGGTTTGATCACAGCTGTGCTATCTTATCTAACTGTAAATAACACTATACGATAAAGTTATTCTAAAAAAAATGTTTACCGGAGAGGATTATGTAAAATTCATGATTCTACACCACAAGAGTCCTCGCTTGACACATTGTCTAGCTCATAATAACCAAAGGTCTGAGATGTTAACAGTCTGCAATATATTGATGTTAGCCTCCAGGAAGTGCTGTTTATCTCTCTACCTGGCAACCAGTATGAGATTATAATGAGTCAATAGTGCGTGCGACACCTACTGGCCAGGAGGTCAGAATCCTATCGATTGCACCTAAAAAGGTCTGATGACATGATTTTGACTTCATCTAATTTTGCAACACATAATTTCAATATGACAAAATAGGTTGGTCTGTGCAGTTCCAAGTCAAACAGGCTTTTATTCACGCGAATATCCGACGTTTTCATGAGCACCAGGTCATAAATTGCGTCAGTGGCTGGAAAACCCCCCAGCCATGCTGTGACGTCAGCGACAGAACACAGCGCTTGGCTGCCCTTTGTACACAGCAGGATGGAAGCGGTAGAAAACATTGACGATGGCTCCAGCACATGTAGTCTGGAATTGGTTTGTGCTGTCCAATCTTCAGACGATTATAGTTCAGAAAAATGGGATGATAATGAAGAATCTGGGGGAATCAGATCTTATAAACTGAGCCGTGCCAAGCGGGCATCGTGCCTAGCGAGTCAGACTCAGAGAGTGACAGTGGAGAGGCACAGATGCCCGCCGCAGCAGCAGCGGCAAACACACAGCAGGGGAACACCGAGTGTTATGCTTTTGTTACAGATATTGTAACAAATTATTTGTTCATAAATATAATTTATTTAAACCCGATTTTTCAATAAAATCATAGCAGTGTATTCTCTGTGGCTCAGGCATCGGGCTTATTATGTATTATATTTTGAGTTCTTGTTGTTTTTATGTTTTGTACATGTGGTTTATGTGCCATTTTGACCCAGTTTCAGGTGGGCACTGTCCAAGATTCGTCGGTCCGACCACGCCCCCTCTCTGACCGTCAGCTGTTCATGTTTTGTGTGCATCATCTGCCATGTTGTCAGCCAGCCAATATTGCCAACACTATCACGACGTGTTAGCCACTCCACACAGCCGTGGTTCTGTTGCGCTCCTTGAAGCGATGTTGGCGCTGGGGCACACCCGTGGTTAACACGTCTCCTCTCCATGCATTTGCTGGGCGATGTCAGCCCCAAACACCAACTTTAAGTGTTTCTGTTTATTTTTGTAAGTCTTCACCTTTCTGGGAACTGTTGTCATCAGTCTTATGTTCAATACATGTACTGTGGTGAATCCTGTGTGTAAATCCATTCATCCTTCTCCTCCTCGTGCGCTCTTTGTCATGACCCTCCGTGCGCTCTTACACAGGGCATGGAGAGGGAGGATGAAATAACGAGGATTTACGTGCAGGGTTCACCACAGCACATTTAACCCCTTGCACTCCGGTCAATTTCCCTAAAAACACCAAAAAATAACGTGCCCAAAGTAAATCAAAAGCTGTTCTTCAACCCTTTGCAGCATCTTCATGGGGTTGGTCTCATTTAAAAGAAAACACTTTGAATTTTTTGGCAAAACAGTCATAATCTCTCTAAGTGCTCCGGCCACTGAGTAACAGTCATCTAAACATACTGAACTTGAAGAAAATAAATTTCGCCTGGGTGTTTTTTTGGATACAGATGCTTGCAAATAACACTCAGCTTCAGATCCGGGCTGGAAAATGCAACAGAAATGTAGAACCAAGTGTTATCCAGCTGAGGTCAAAATTTTGTAACAATACCACAAAAAATGAATATATTACACAGCTTTGTTCTCAGGTAGTCCCAGGTGTTTTTGAACTGTGCCAAATGGCACAGTTTGGAAAAACGTCTCTAACTTTTGAATGATTCAATATAGAAGCTTCATCTTGGGCTCTAATGAAAGGTGACACTCAGGGCTGTGTGTGTGTGTGTGTGTGTGTGTGTGGGGGTTGTCCCCCCCCCCTCGCTACAGAGGACAGACATCGGCCATCGCTACATGACGGAATAGTCTTGTGGCGATGTGGCGACCGCGGCGCAGTCACAGCGGCTCCCCCCCCCCTCGCTACAGAAGAGTAGCGGGGGGGGGGGTGTTCACGGTCCGGATGCGGCGCACGAACCGTGTACCGCGGCGCACGGACTTCGGACTTCGTGCACCGCACAGTTGTAATTTACCGATCGGTCAAAAGTCATTTTTGATTACAATTTTCAGGGATAAAGAATAATTTAGCTTATAACACTTACCTGTTCACAGCAGCAGCAGATCTGGTGAACTTCTCTTCCTCATTGTCAGATGAACGCGACGCTGGTCCGCTTGTTACGGACTCGTGGTCCTGGTCTCGCGACCCAGTCAAAACATAATTCCATTATTGTGGTTTTGCGCTTCCACGATTGCGGTTTTGGCGAATGATTTACAACCTTCGTCATTGGCCTCCGTCGGTCTATGATGACTCATGGAAGAGAATCCTAAACGTCTATTCTGCTAGAATAAAAAAAAAAAAAGCACCGCCTGTGGCTGAACAGGCCGATGCGCGAATGGCAGTCCCTGTCACACAGGTCGCACTTGTGGGTGGTCTCCGTGCTGCTGGGTCTGTGATGGTTCTTCCTGCAGGTCCTTTTTTCATCTGCAGCAGTCAGTCTCTCTTCACCCAGCCTTACACAAAACGGCTTTCAAACTTCTGTGCTTCAATTGGCTCGCTGCATTCGCAGCGTTGGTAGGCAGGTCCTTCTTGCTAGGTTTTCAGTCATTGGT
The DNA here is from genome assembly GCA_020510985.1 of Pholidichthys leucotaenia. Lineage (NCBI taxonomy): Eukaryota > Metazoa > Chordata > Actinopteri > Cichliformes > Pholidichthyidae > Pholidichthys > Pholidichthys leucotaenia. The sequence goes on along the minus strand of CM035840.1, from coordinate 137,049,337 downwards.
TCTTCAAGGTTTCAGAAACCCAATTCAAGGCTCTTATTAGTCGAATGAGAGGTCAATCATATCTGATCTGTTCGCGGCTGTGTCTGTAGTGGAAGAACGGAAATGCAGCTTTTTTTTTCAGTGCGCTCTACAACGCAGCGCCCTTGTGCGTCCTAGAGCGCACGAGGGTGCTCTCGTGCACTCTAGGACGCAGAGACGTGCCCGTCCGCGGTACACAGGAGTGCAACAGGTTAATACAGAAAGACAGACAATTTCCAAAAAGGTGAAGACGTACAAAAACACTTACTGATGGCGTCTGGGGGCCGGCATCGCCAGCGAACGAATGAGAAGAGACATGTTAGCCACAGGTGCGCCCCAGAGCTGACATCACTTCAAGGACGCACAAGAACCACGGCAAACATGGAGTGACTAACATGTTGTGAGAGTGCTGATAATACTGGCAGACTAACAGCACAGATGACAATACTATGGACCAGCAGTGCGTGACTGGCAAACGGCCGCTAAGTACACGCACTGTTGGTGATGGTGTGATGAGGAGCACCTGGGCGAGGACCGGGAAAGATGATCAGTGGGAGTGGAAATCAGCTGGTGATCATGAGAGAGGGGACGTGGCTGGACCAGCGAGCTGTCAGCATGGGCTCACAGAAAGTAGGTCAAAGCGGCCATCTAACAGCTGCCGGCCAGACAGTGGCTAAGGAGAGGAAAGCACACTGAAATACATACTATACATTCATAAACAGCGGCACCTAAACCCACAGAGAGGTCTGGACCGAGCCGGGGAAAACCAAGTTGGCTCGACTACTAGCACTCCTGTGTAAAAGCGCATGAGGAGCGCACGAGGAGGCTTATGACAGTTGGAGCTGAAGTGTGTGATGTGGTCTTTCACGGCCTACTGTTTATCTAAGCCTGCGACACAACGCAAGAGATAGCCGTAAAATTAAAACAAGAAACCAGAGAAACTGTGAGCTACAAAGCTGCTGGCATTCCAGTCAACAACACCAGCATCCGTTCTGTCGCTTATGTCATGGTGGTGCCACCCTTCATTCGGTGGGCGGCACCACAGTCCAGTCAGTGGCTGCGGTTTTTTGATGATAACTATGTTATGCAGGTGCAGTTGTAAATATTATATTTATCATCGACAATAACTTTTGGGTTTACACAACATGCTAAAAAATTTCAACATCGTGTCATCAGACCTTGAAAGTCATTACTCAAGTATTTTTTAAGTGGGTGCTTTTGTACGCCAACTCATCTAGTAATTTTCTGGATGTCACTCTTAATTACTAATTTCATAAGACAACACTGCTTTTACATAATTGCAATTTCTGGCTACTATACCCACCTCTGATCATATAATTTAAGTATGCATGAGTTAATTACTATAGTATTATGAATGTTGTTTTCCCTTCAAGGGTCATGTGTTTTCTCATTTTTACACATTTTACATTCAACCACCCCCCCCCCCCCAAAAAAAAAGGCTGCCACCACACCAAAGTCTTTAAGCCAGAGGAAACACTGAAAACGCATCTGGAATATACATGTATACTAGTAGCTGCCTGTGGAAATTCATTGGATAAGGGATGGTGTTTTTCACATATGTTTATGTGATTACATTCCACAGACAGATCAAGGCATTCCAAAACAGAAAATGTTTGCACTTTTACTTCGCCAAGTAAGTCTTTTACTTGACAGGTGTTGCAGGTCACGACCGAGCCGACCTCATAGGGCTGAAACTGTATGAAATCTCTAAAACACAAAATGTTGGACTTTTCAGCGATGGGAAAAGATAGAGATCCAGGTTTCACTACAGACACCAGCATTTGAAGGTCTATAAACACTTAGACAAAAAAAATCATGAGTATGTCCTGGTCTCAAAACGACTTGGCATAATTTTTTTTTTTTTAACCAAGGCCCTCAGAGACAATGTAATAACGTTACTATGAACACATGCACAAATGGATACAAGCTATGATGATGTGATATGATGACAGACACAAAGATTAGTATGGGAACAGAACACTTTGTCACAGAAAAAAGGTTTGTTGCTTAAAAGCTTCAGATTGACAGTATCCCTTCACGCTTCTCTGTGTGCTACGTCCACACTGGAATGCAAAAATGTATATATTAATGCCTAATCTATACACCGGGGTCACCAACTAAAACTGCAAAAGGTCTGATAAGTTGGTCCTCCTCCCTAGCCGAGGTCCGAACTAGGTGCGGGAATCTTTAGGCACCTCATGATTCAATTATGATTCAGAACTCCGACTTGAATCTAAAACCATTCTCAATGCATCTTGATGCATTTTTTTTCTATTAAGGATTTTTCCCTCCCACTGTGCGACAACTTGGCCCTTTTAAAGCAAAGTATTTGCAATGACTCATGAATTTACTTCCAACATCTTTTATTAAAACAAATCAAAGAGAAATCTAACACATGGTAAATGGCGTTCACTTATATAGCGCTTTTTCTCATCTCGAGATGATCAAAGCACTTTATAGATCCTGCTATACACACATTCACACATACATTCCACACTGATGATGGACAAATTTAACTCAAAATGTGCTTTTAAGAAAAGTCGTCCTTTCACTGACATTCTTTAAGAAGACCACAGCTGTCTACAGACAGGCCAGTATCATTTAACTTGCTTTCACACATTAGTTTATTAAGCTCATGTTTTAGCTGCTTTTAGATCTATATTAATTTTTAAACAAAAAAAAAAATTAAAATGAATTCTTTGTTCAATTTCAAAGCATAATATAAATTTTTATAATACAGGAGAACACTGTGTTTGTTGACTCCAAATAAATCCTAGAAATGTTTTACAGGAGAACACAAACTAAACTGTATTGCATTTTCAAAAAAAGATTAATATCTAAAAAATTAAATTTCACAAAAAGTCCACCTCTATACAATATTTTCAGTGCAGAAAAAAAGGTTTCAAACTATCCATCCATCCATCTTCGACCACTTTCCCGGAGGTCCGGGTCACGGAGGCAGCAGTTCAAGCAGAGAAGTCCAGAGTTCCCTCTCCCCAGCCACCTGCTCCAGCTCTTCAGAGAGGATACTAAGGCGTTCCCAGATCAGCTGGGAGACGTAGTCTAGCCAGCAAGTCCTGGGTCTGCCCCGGGGTCTCCTCCCAGTGGGACGTGCACAAAACACCTCAAGTGGGAGGCGTCCAGGAGGCATCCTGATCAGATGCCCATACCACCTCAATTGACTCCTTTCAATGTGGAGGAGCAGCGGTTCTACTCTGAGCCTCTCCTGGATGACTGAGCTCCTCACCCTATCTCTGAGGGTGAGTCTAGCAATCCTATGGAGAAAGCTCATTTCAGTTGCTTGTATCCGCAATCTCGTTCTTTCGGTCATTATCCAAAGCTCGTGACCATAGGTGAGAGTAGGAATGTAAATTGACTGGTAAATCGACAGCTTTGCCTTAGAACTAAGCTCCCTCTTCACCACGACAGACTGGTACAATGTCCGCATCACTGCAGATGCTGCTCCAATCCGTCTGTCAATCTCTCGCTCCATTCTCTCCTCACTCGTGAATAAGACCCCAAGATACTTAAACTCCTCCACTTGGGGCAGGAGCCTGTCCCCAACCCGGAGAGGACAATCCACCTTTTTCCGGCTGAGGACCATGGACTCGGACTTGGAGGTGCTGATTCTCATCCCAGCCGCTTCACACTCAGCAGCAAACCGTCCCAGCAAGAACTGTAGGTCATTGCTGGATGAAGCCAACAGGACATCATCTGCAAACAACAAAGATGAGATCCTGTGGTCACCAAGCATGACACCCTCCATTCCCTGGCTGTGCCTAGAAATCCTGTCCATAAAAATTATGAACAGGATCAGTGACAAAGGGCAGCCCTGGCGGAGTCCAACTCTCACTGGGAATGTGTCCGACTGAGTGTTGGCAATACGAACCAAACTCTCACAACGGTCATACAGAGACCGAACAGCTTGTAACAACAAGCCCAATACCCCATACTCCTGAAACACCCTCCACAAAAAACCACGAGGGACGTGGTCGAATGCCTTCTCCAAGTCCACAAAACACATGTAAACTGGTTGGGCAAACTCCCACGAACCCTCGAGAATTCTCGAGAGGGTAAAGAGCTGGTCCGATGTGCTACGGCCAGGACGAAAACCACATTGCTCCTCCTGAATCCGAGGTTCGACCAACGGCCGGACTCTCCTCTCCAGTACCCTCCAGTACCTGGACTCTCCTCTCCTCTCTCATGGATCGTCACCTTATCGTGGTGGGGGGTATGCGTGCCCCAGTGATCCCAGGAGCTACGTTGTCCGGGGCAATTTGCCTTTGATAGGGTCACCCAAGACAAACTGGTCCTGGGTGAAGGGCCAGACTAAGAACGATCCAACAGACTCTCATGATAAATACTAGATCAAGGATTCAGTGTACCCCGCCCGGTATGGGGTTACCAGGGCCCCACCCTGGAGCCAGGCCTGGAGGAGGGGCTCGATGGCTAGCGTCTGGTGGCCGGGTTTCCACCCATGGGACCTGGACGGGCTTAGCCCGAAGGAGTTACATGGGTCCGTCCTCCAGTGGGCTCACCACCTGCAGGAGGGATCATGGGGGTCCGGTGCTATGTGGATTAGGTGGCGGTCAAAGGCGGAGACCTTGGCGGACTGATCCCAGGCTTTCTAAACTGGCCTTTGGTACAGGGATTGTCACCTCTGCGGTGGGGAAGGAGCCTGAGCTGGTGTATGAGGTTGACAGATACCAGCTAGATATAGTCGGCCTCACCGCAACACACAGCTCTGGTTCCAGAACCAGTCTCCTGGAGAGGGGCTGGAGCTTGGCCATCTCTGGAGTTGCCCAGGGCGAGAGGCGATGAGCAGGAGTGGGTATTCTTCTATCCCCCCACCTTGCTGCCTCTATATTGGGAGTTTTCCCCGGTGGACGAAAGGGTTGCTTCCCTGTGCCTTCGGGTTGGGAAACGGGTCCTGACCATCGTTTGTGCCTATGCACCAAATGATGTTTCAAAGTACCCACCTTTTTTGGAGTCTCTGACTGGGGTGCTGGAGGGTGATCCTCTTGGAGACTCCATTGTCCTACTGGGGGACTTCAATGCACATGTGGGCAACGACAGTGAAACCTGGAAGGGGGTGATTGGTAGGAACAGCCTGCCCGATCTAAACCCAAGTGGTGTTCAGTTATTGGGACTTCTGTGCTAACCACAGTTTGTCCATAACAAACACCATGTTCAAGCATAAGGGTGTCCATATGTGCACTTGGAACCAGGACACCCTAGGTCGCAGGTCGATGATTGATTTTGTTATCGTGTCATCAGACCTGCGACCGTATGTCTTGGACACTTGGTTAAAGAGAGGTGCAGAGCTGTCAACTGATCACCACCTGGTGGTAAGTTGGATCCAATGGCAGGGGAGGATGCCATTCAGACCTGGTAGACCCAAACGTATAGTGAGGGTGTGCTGGGAACGTCTGGCTGAGGCCCCTGTCCGGGAGGTCTTCAACTCCCACCTCCCGAAGAACTTCAACCACATTCCGAGGGAGTCTGGAGACATGGAGTCTGAATGGGCCATGTTCTCCACCTCTATTGTTGAAGCGGCGGCCCAGAGTTGTGGCTGCAAGGTCATCAGGGCATCTAGTGGTGGCAACCCCCAAGCCAAGTGGTGGACACCAGTGGTGAGGGGGGCCATTAAGCTGAAGAAGGAGTCCTATCAGGCTTGGCTGGCTTGTGGGACTCCCAAAGCAGCTGAGGTATACCGGCAAGCCAAGCGGAATGCAGCTTGGGTGGTTGCTGAAGCAAAAACCCGGGTATGGGAGGAGTTCGGTGAGGCCATGGAACAAGACTTTCGGTCGGCCTCGAAGAGATTCTGGCAAACTGTCCGGCGGCTCAGGAGGGGGAAGCATCTCCCTGTCCACACTGTGTATGGTGTGGATGGGGCGCTGTTGACTTCGACTGGGGATATCGTCGGGCGGTGGAAGGAATACTTTGAGGATCTCCTCAATCCCACTCATACGCCTTCCACAGAGGAAGCAGGCCTTGTGGACGAGGGGGACGACTCACCTATCACAGGGGTTGAGGTCGCCAAGGTGGTTAAAAATCTCCTTGGTGGCCAGGCCCCAGGGTTGGATGAGGTTCGCCCTAAGTACCTCAAGGCCCTGGATATTGTAGGGCTGTCATGGTTGACACGGCTCTGCAACATTGCGTGGAGGTCGGGGACAGTGCCTTTGGCATGGCAAACCGGGGTGGTGGTTCCTCTTTTCAAAAAAGGGGACCGGAGGGTGTGCTCCAACTTTAGAGGGATCACACTCCTCAGCCTCCCTGGGAAGGTCTATGCCAAGGTATGGTTTCAAACTATGACCAAAAAACAGACATAAAATGTAATTCCACACTACAGAATTCCCAACATGTTTTTTTCTCAACAGCAAACTGTTACAGCATGGATGGAGCTATAACTCCATGGTTACAAGGAGATGGTAGGTGGAACTTTTCATGTTCAGTAACACACAGAACTTTTACAGAGTTTTTATGTGATATCAGAGGCTACGAAAGAGAGGCTCCATAACCAGCAACCTCCCCCCTGCATCCCAGCATGGACTACTCTCAGCAGAATAGAGGAAGAAGTGCCCCGGTAAATGCATTAAATTTCACAACAGTGCTTATTTTTGTGGGTACAGACCTGAAACGAAGCAGGTCTGTCCGGGGTTGATGTCCTGGCTGTTAGCCTTATGTGCATGTGCGTGCGTGCATGTTTGTGTGTGGCGCCCAAGCGAACCTGATTTTGCAACCCGTTGCATACTCTCTGGAGTGGCTGGAGAAGTCTCTGGAGAGAGTGACGGTCGGGGTCAAGACAGAGGACTCTCAGGTTCTGGACCGGAGTCCGCCAGTTGGTGACCCCTGCTATAGACTACACTCCAACAGTAAGTCCACAATTAAAATGAAAATGTGGATGCAATAAAAAACTATTAAGTCTAAGTGTAGCATCATCCATCCATCCATCTATCCATCCTCTACTACTTTTCCAGAGGTCTGGGTCACTGAGGCAGTAGTTCAAGCAGGGAGGCCCAGACTTCCCTCTCCACAACCACCTGCTCCAGCTCTTCCGAGAGGATGCCAAAGCGTTCCAGAACAGCTGGGAGACAGTCTCTCCAGTGTGTCCTGGGTCTGTCCCAGTGTCTCCCAGTGGGATGTGCCTGAAACACCTCAAATGGGAGGAGTCCAGGAGGCACCCTAATCAGATGCTCAAACCACCTCAACTGGCTCCTTTCGATATGGAGGAGCAGTGGTTCTACTCTGAGCCTCTCCTGGATGACTGAGCTCCTCACCCTATCTCTAAGGCCGAGTCTAGCAATCCTACGGAGAAAGCTCATTTCAGCCGCTTGTACCTGCAATCTCATTCTTTTGGTCATTACCCAAAGCTCATGACCATAGGTGAGTGTAGGAACGTAGCTTGACCAGGAACTCAACAGCTTTGTCTTAGAGCTCAGCTGCTTCTTCACCACGACAGACTGGTACAACATCCACATCACTGCAGATGCTACTCCGATCCGTCTGTCAATCTCCTGCTCCATTCTCCCCTCAGTCGTGAATAAGACCCCGAGATACTGAAACTCCTCCCCTTGGGGCAGGAGCTCGTCCTCAATCCCGAGAGGGCAGTCCACCCTTTTCCGGCTGAGCACCATGGACTCGGACTTGGAGATGCTGATTCTCATCCCAGCCCCTTCACACTCAGCAGCAAACCATCCCAGTAAGACCTGTAGGTCATTGCTTGATGAAGCCAACAGGACGACATCATTTGCAAACAGCAGAGATGAGATCCTGTAGTCACCAAACATGACACCCTCCGTTCCTTGGTTGCACCTAGAAATCCTGTCCATAAAAATTATGAACAGGATCACTGACAAGGGCAGCCCTGGCGGAGTCCAACTCTCACTGAGAATGAGTCAGACTGAGTGCTGGCAATATGAACCAAACTCTCACAATGGTCGACTAGAGATCAGATAGCTTGCAACAACAAGCCCGATACTCCATACTCATGAAGCACCCCCCACAACAAACCACGAGGGACGTGGTCGAATCCCTTCTCCATCATAACATCATATTATAGCCGAATTAAAATGATGGGTGATTAGATTATAATCGTTACAACTATCTCCATTAATATAACAGAAAATTCCAGCACATGCTGTGTTTTCTTATGTGCTCCAGTCAGTAGGAGCTGTGCGATTTACAATTTCACACTGCTGAAATTGCATTAAACAATGCGCTTCTGATGGTCAGAACACCTTTTTCCTTATCAAAAGCGCATTGTCATAAAATGAGATTGCGCATGAGATTGTGCACTGCCACACCTCTTTAAAATGAGCACCACTCCTCCAAGAGCAAAGTCAGCACACCGTCTGCTGGTATTTAGATAATGTGACGCAAAGCATAAAAATGTGCTGAGAGAAACTAACAAAAGCACTGGCGCAAAGTGGGGAGCAAGATGCAAAAACCCACTGTTGATCGTCACAAGAAGGCCCTTAATCTCTCCAGCATGTACTGGGTCTGCCCCGGGGTCTCCACCCAGTGGGATATCCCTGAAACAGTTCAAGTAAGAAGTATCCAGGAGGCATCCTTATCAGAAGCCCAAACTACATCAACTGGCTCCTTTTGATGTGGAAGAACTGTGGCTCTACTCTGAGCCTCTCCTGGATAACTAACCTCCTCATCTCTATATTGAATGGCAAGTCCAGCCACCCAACAGAGAAAGCTCATATCAGCCGCTTTTATCCATAGTCTCATTCTTTCAGTCAATGCCCAAATTTTGACCATAAGTAAATGGAAGTTAAGTGACAGAAGGATAGCAGCAAAAGTGAAAGGGAAGCTTTACAAGATGGTAGTGAGACCTGCTATGAGGTATGGTTTGGAGATGATGGCACTGACAGAAAGACAGGAGGAAGCTGGGGGTGGAAGAGTTGAAAATACTAAGATTCTTACTTTGAGTGACTAGGTGGGACACAGGGATTAAAGCAAAAAATTTTCTTTTGAGTGAATTTTTTTTTCTCCCCAGGCTGAACCATATCCCAGGTCTTGTGTCAAGGAGCGTTTCCCTGTCAGCTGTGTTTGTCCTCCAGCTCTATCCTCTCCAAACAGCCAAAGAAGCATTTGCTCATAGTGCTGTAATGACTAGTCAATTAATCAACTGGTCAAACAGCAAATTATCAACAGTAAATTTCAATCATTTTTATTTATAAAGCACTTTAAAAAGCAACACTCGCTACACAAAGTACTGTACAGCAAGAAAACGCAAATTTGATCAACTATTTGCTACTGCACCCTTTTCCAGTATTCTAAAAGTATTGTTTCAGATTCTTAAACATGAAAATTTGCTGCCTTTCTTGTTTTTGCATGATAAGCTGAAAATTTTCTTGTTTTGAGATTTTTGTTTTGCAAACCAACACAGTTGATGACCTTGAGCCCTGGGATATTGTGATAAGCATTTCTGACATAAAAAAATGATCAACTGATAAGCTGAATAATTAAAAACAATCAAGAGCTTAATCTGTAACAAAAATACTTGTTGGACTTCCGGGATGATGGCGGAGAGACATAACGCTTAAACAGAGAGCTCTCCCTAGTCGGATTAAAAATCACTGGTAAATGGCCAACTCGACATAAACGGATCAATAAACCAAGGGATGAAAACACGAAGGAGCCGGGCACACGGACAAAAGCAGGGTAAAATTAAAGAATTCCTCTTCAACAACGCAGGAGAAATCGCTGAACACGAGGCCCAAAAAAACGAGGTGACTGCAGCAGGGAAAATGGAGGACACCAAACTCGATACCATGAACACTGGCTTCGCCAATTTAGGTAAAGAGTTAAAAGACTTCAAGCGGCAACTCCAACAGGATTTAGCGGCTCTTAAGGAGGAACTGAAAAAAGAGATGAAAGAGGAAATTATGGGCCTCCGAAGAGAAATGGAGCGCAAGCTAGCAGAAAACATGGAGGAGCTGCGCTCTCAACGGGCGTGTATGACAGAAGCACAGGCCCGAATATCGGAGTTGGAAGACTGGAAGACCGAGGCAAGCGAGCGGCTGTAGACCCTGACGGCGCAAACACAGAGGATGCAGGAAAAAATAACCGACCTGGAGAGCAGGTCCAGACGGAGCAATATACGCATCTTCGGGATCCCGGAGGGCATTGAAGGCAACTCGATGACAAAATTCATGGATCAGTTCTTAAAAAAAGAGCTTCAGCTGCCCGGTGAAGCGGACCTGCAGATTCAACGAGCGCACAGAGCCTCGGCACAGAACCCGAAGCCAAACTCTCCACCCAGGTCAGTTGTGGTAAACTTTCTGAAATATGACATAAAGGAAAGAATCCTGACACAAGCGTGGAAAAAAAAGATACGAATCGGCAACAAACAGATATTCTTTGATCATGACTACCCGACAGAAATTGTGCAGCAGCGGAAGAAATATGCCAACATTAAAAAAACGCTGAAAGAGAAAAAAATTAGATTCCAAACGCCGCTAACGAAGATGAGGATTCATTGGGAGGACGGCGTAAAAACCTACAACACGGCCAGAAAGGCAACGCGGGACATGATGGAGCAGGGCTTTGTGGTGAGCGTACCGGAGGAAGGAGCTGGAGCAGCGGCGGCACTGAACGCATCACGACAGCCGGAGTGGAGACAAGTGAGCAGCAGAAGAAGGGGGAGAGACATGGAGCAGCGGGCCCAGGAAAAGCTGCAAGGCTTTCAGCTGAAAACCTAGATCATAACAAAGATTAAGAAAGGCACAGAAGAAATGAAGGCCAAGAAGACAAGGTAAAAGAGAAACAAACAGCTAGGAGAGGTTTAAGTGATTTTTGTTGGACATTTCTAGACTAATGACTATTAGTTGGATAGTAAATACAGGTCTAGGGAGGGCCCCTCACTCGGTGAGGACATTCCCTCCACCCTCCAACAGGGACCAGTGGGCAGAAGAAAGGCCCAAAGTACGGAGGTCGAGATTTGTTAATGTGTTTTTATATAAATATGTGTTATTTTTGTTGTTAAAGGGGCTAGGAGCACAAGTTAAAAAAAACGGAAAAACATAAATATGGGTAAAAATCTTAAGATAATGACACTAAACGTGAATGGTCTGAACTCACCTGTTAAAAGGGAAAGAATAATAAGAAAATTCAAGAAGGAAAAAGCCGAAATTATATTTATGCAAGAGACACATTTGAGCAAGACAGAACATGTGAAACTAAAGAGATTTGGCTATAAGAACTCCTACTACAGTTCATTTAAGGAAGGAACTAAAAGGGGGGTTATGATACTAATTTCAAATAAAATACAATTTGAATGTGAACAAGAAATCCAGGATAAAGAAGGCAGGTATGTAATAATAAAGGGAAGAATAGATGGTATGCAGATCACATTAGTGAACATCTATGCCCCACCAGAAAGTGACAAAGGTTTTTTTTCAACATCTGTTTGATCTCATAGCAACACACAGTGAAGGAGTCCCAATTTGTGGAGGAGACTTAAATGCTGTCATGGATCATGAAGTTGACACAACAAGTGTTAAGAAGACAAAAAAACATGTAACAAAGTTCATAAGAACCTCACTGGCAGAAATGGGTATGGTAGACATATGGAGGGACCTGCACTCACTCGAAAAAGACTATACACATTATTCAGCAGTCCATAAAGTACACTCTAGAATAGATTACTTCCTTATGAATGAAGGTGACAGACACAGGGTGAGAAATTGTCGGATTGGAGGGGCAGAAATATCAGATCATAATCCTATATACATGGAAATATATTTAAACAATAGAAAACGACAAACAACATGGAAACTTAATGTAGGACTGTTAAATGATGAGAAAATGAAAGAAAGAATAAAAGTAAACATAAACGAGTATATCCAAGAGAATGACAATGAAGAAGTGGACCCAACAGTACTATGGGATGCACTAAAAGCCGTGTTAAGAGGTAAATTAATTATTGAAACAGGAAAAGCAAATAAGTCTAAACTGGAAACATATGAACAAAGATGTGAGAGACTGAGGGAATTAGAACGTAAACATCAAAGCACAAATGACCCAAAAATATACCAAGAAATTAAAGAAGAAAAAATAAAGATAAAAGAAACACAAATAGATGAAATTGAAAGGAAAAATAGATATCTAAAGCAAAATATTATGAAACGGGGCCAAAAGCCACAAAACTGCTGGCAAAACGGTTAAGAAAACAACAAACAGTGAATAATGTATATAAGATTAAAGACCCCATCACAAATAAAACCACAGTTAACCCAGAAAACATCGAAGAAATATTCCATAATTTCTATCAAGAACTATACTCGCAACCTGAAGAAACAAATACTAAGGATATTAAAAAATTTCTATGCACATTGGACTTGCCATCAATAGGAAATCAACAAAATGAAAAGCTAACAGCAGAAATAACAACACAAGAGATTAGAGATGTGATTAAGTCACTTAAAAATGGTAAATCACCAGGTAGTGATGGGTACCCATCTGAGTTTTATAAACTGTTTATAGAAGAACTCACGCCACAGCTCCTAAAGTCATTTAATTGGACGGTGAACAACAACAAAATACCTCCATCATGGAACGAAGCCATTATTTCAGTTATTTTAAAGCCAGGGAAAGATAGAGAACAATGCGGAAACTATAGACCAATCTCTTTATTAAATGTGGATTATAAAATATATACAACAATTATATGTAAATGAATAAAGACATTCTTGACGGAATTGATAGAAGATGATCAAACTGGTTTCATAGAGGGACGCCAAACACATGACAATATCAGGAGAACAATACATATAATTAATCAAATACATAAAGAAAAGAAAAGCGCAGTAATAATGAGTTTAGACTAGGGATGGGCATAATTTACCGATTAACCGATAACTGATCATTAAGAATTTCACCGAGGAAGTTCATTTTCGTCGACAAACCGTTTTTTTTTTTTAAAACAATCCGAGGCCTAGTGCACGGCCGTCCTCAAACAATGCAATGGCAAAATTTGGGCACCAGGGGGCAACATTACACCATCGCCGTACCCTGGCGTGCCTCAGTTGATACATGCGGGCTTCCGTAGGGCAATCGCTAAATCATGAAGTGGTTACGGCGAAGTGTTGCGTGGGACCATTTCAATTTAAAAATGACCAGGTGTACTACAATCACTGCAATGCAGCATACAAATATACCTCATCGACAGGGTCCATGGAACACCCTTATTACGCGAAGAAACCGCCAACAGTGGTTGCGCGCTGAGTAATGGCGGTTGTGAAGATTCTTTTTTTTTTTTCAGAAACTTTATTGAGAAAGTCATGAAGATTCGGTGTACACACGTCGAGGGAAGCTGCAGGAGGCCGCGTAGTGGCTCGACGGGAAGACTATTTCGCACAAAATGGCACAAGAGAACAGCAAAAAGTTCTGCGCGGCTAGACTAAGTAACACGAGCGATAGAGCAATGAATGCGGTCTTCGTTTGTTGGGTGGCCGCTCGGCAGGGAGAGAAGCTGGTAAAACGTCTCGGCCAATCAGCTTGCGGGGTGAAACGTCTCGGCCAATCAGCTTGCGAGATTCCCGAGCCGAGCCAACACGAGAACAGAGAGAGGGCTCTCCGTGCTGGTGATTCCTGATGTTCTAATGTAGTCTACCTGCCTTGTTACGTACCTAAAAATGTTAATGATTAACCGATTATTAATCATTAATTCTCCCGACGATCGGTGAAGAAAATTTCACCGAATGCCCATCCCTAGTTTAGACGCAGAAAAAGCATTTGACAGGGTTAACTGGAAATTCCTATATAGTGTGTTGGAACGCTTTGGATTTAACGAAAAATCAGTACAATGCATAAGGACGCTGTATCAAGAACCTGCGGCAAGAATCAAGATAAACGGTAGCTTAACAGACAAAGTAAATATACAAAGATCAACCAGGCAGGGATGCTGCTTATCGCCCACCTTGTTTGCTCTGTTCATAGAGCCACTGGCTCAAGCGATACGACAAAATAAGAAATTAAAAGGTGTAACAATAAAGGGAGCGGAACACAAGATTGGGCTATTTGCAGACGATATTATAGTTTACCTTGAACAACCAGATGAATCAATAATGGAAATCAGAATCAGAATCAGAATCAGGTTTATTGCCATTGTTCATGTGATACACAAACTAGGAATTTGTCTCGGTGCCATGCTGCAACATTAAAAACATAATGAGAAAAAGGGATAAACTAAAAAACTAAAGGACTAGAAACGTGCAATAAGTGTAGAAAAATAAGTAATAATAAGTAATAATAATAATAATACTAGTAATAATGAGTAGTACTAGTCAAGGCAGTTTTAAAAAATTAGCATGTAGCAGATAATGTGAAGTACCACATAGTGCAGTCAATAATGCAACAGAAAAACAGTGATGATTGACATGAGTCTGGTTGAGCTGCTGTACATAGTGCACGAGAGTCAAAAGTCACTTAGTGTTCAGCAGTCTGATGGCAGAGGGGAAAAAGCTGTTCATGTGCCGGGAGGTTTTAGTCCGAATGGACCGAAGCCTTCTACCTGAGGGGAGGGGGGCAAACAGCACGTGACCAGGATGTGAAGGATCGGCTATGATCCGGCCAGCACGCCTCCGGGTCCTGGAGATGTACAGGTCCTGGAGAGATGGGAGCTTGCAGCCTATCACCTTCTCAGCAGTGCGCACGACGCGCTGCAGCCTTAGTCTGTCCCTGGCAGTGGCTCCTGCGTACCACACAGTTATGGAGGAGGTGAGGACGGACTCGATGATGGCCGTGTAGAACTGCACTAACATCTTGGTGGGTAGCTTGAGCTACCCACCATGAGAAATGATGACCTTGATAGAAAATTTTGGAAAATTATCAGGATACAAGATAAACATAACAAAAACACAAATACTGACATTCCACTATAACCCTCTAAACCAGATAACTGATAAGATCAAACTAAACTGGAAACAAAAAGAAATAAAATACCTTGGAGTGAACATACCTAAAGATCTAAGCAAAATCTATAAAGCAAACTATGATAGGTTGGAACAAGAAATAAAAAAAGATATTGATAGATGGTCAATCTTAAATATGGATCTGAATTCAAAAATTGAGACAGTCAAAATCAGCATACAACCTAGATTACTTTACCTCTTCCAGGCTCTACCAACAGAGATTCCAGGTGCCCAGTTCTCAAAGTGGGACAGGATGATATTGAGATTTGTTTGGGGAGGTAAAAAGCCAAGAGTGAAATATAAAACTCTCCAGTTACCAAAAGAGAAAGGAGGCATGGGCCTACCGAGTCTAAAGGAATATTACTACTCAGCACAAATAAGATATATCATATGTTGGTGCGACGAAGGATATGAGGCAAAATGGAAAGAAATGGAAAAGGAAATTGAGGGACTCCCAGTACAAAGCATAATAGGAGATAAAGATGCATATAAGCAAATCAAACAAATAGACCCAATCACTAAATTTACTTTGGAACTGTGGTATAAAATAGTACAAAAGTATAATATACAGGAAGACATAAAACTATTGAAATGGGTAGCATTTGACAGTCAGTTTGAACGGGCAAAGCAAGATAGGGGATACAAAAATCTGGTGAACAAGGGAATCACAACATGGGGCAATATCGGAAAAAAAGATCTTGGGAGCTTTGTAAACATCAGAAGAAAATTTAAACTAGAAAGATCGGAATTCTTCAGATATCTGTAGATGAGAGACTATTATATGAAGAAGATTAGGCATAACCTCCAAACAGATGTGAGCGAGATTATACAATTCATTTTAAGCTCATATGCAGGAAATAAAATAAGAATTATTTCAAAGCTATATCAGAAACTTATGGCAAACAAACATTCAAGTAACTATATAAAGGAGAAATGGGAGAAAGAGCTAAATTTAAACATAACAGAAGAAAGCTGGCAGGAAATATGGAAAACACAACACACATCAACAAATTCAAGGACATGGAGGGAATTTGGATGGAAAAACCTGATTCGCTTTTTCATTACACCACAGATTCAAGGAAAATATATAAATACCCAATCTTTATGCTGGAGGGGATGTGGGGCTCAAAATGCAGACCACTCACATATGTTTTGGAAATGCAGCAAAATCTCATCATTCTGGAAATCTATACATGTGACAGTACAGAGGATATTAGGATATAATATACCAATGAACTGTAACCTGATGTACTTATGTGATCTTAAAAGAGACAATGTAATACAGGCTGAGGACAGATATCTAGTTAAAATCTTGTTGATTGCATGTAAAAAAAAAACAATCACAAAAAAATGGCGATCAGAAGTTCTTCCTGACCAAGAGCAATGGACTGACATTGTTGAGGACATACGTATGATGGAAAAACTAACATATCAACAAAGAATGCAAGAAGGACTATATGAAAAAAAATGGCGGAAATGGACACACTACAAAGCGCAACAACGAGACAGAAATTGAAAGAATAACCAAAGACACTGGAAAAACCAGAAGAATTAAGAGATGGAAACTAAAAACTTGATGCTCCAACATTTGTCCCCCCCTTTTTTTTTTCCCTTTTTTTCTTTCTTACTCTAGCCCCTGTGTTTTTAAATGTAGACTGTGATCTGAATGCAATATATATGATGAAAATTGAATAAAAATCTAAGTTACAAAAAAAAAATACTTGTTAGTTTTAGCCCTACTTGTTCATCATAAACTCATTCCTGATAACCTGTGCCTGAGCTACTACAGATATATACATACAATGGGGAAAATATGTATTGAACCTGCCAACATTTTTCTCATTAAACATATTTCTGATGGAGCCATTGACTTGAGATTTTCATCAAATATCAGTAACAACCCAAGTAATCCATACATACAAAGAAATCAAGGCAACCATGTTCACAAAATAAGTTATATTTAATAAAGTGGAATGACACAGGGAATAAGTATTGAACACACTTGGTGAAATTCATTTAATATTTAGTAGAAAAGCCTTTGTTGGTAATAACAGCTTCCAGATACCTCTTGTATGGAGAAACTAGGCAGAGGCATTGCTCAGGAGTGATTGCAGCCCATTCTTCCACACAAACTGTCTTCAAATCTTGAAGGTTCCGTGGGTGTCTTCTATGAACTCTGATCTTCAGTTTGTTCCACAGATTTTCAATTGGATTCAGGTCAGGTGACTGACTGGGCCATTCTCGCAGCTTTATTTTCTTTCTAAGGAGCCAGCTGAGTTTGGCTGTGTGTTTGGGATCACTGTCTTGCTGAAATGTCCACCCATGATTCATCTTCAGCATCTTCGCAGATGGCAACAGGCTCTTATCAAGGATGTCTCTGTACATTTGTCCCTTCATCGTTCATTCAACTACTGTATATGAAGTCTGTCTGTACCATGTACTGAAAAACACCCTCACACCGTGATGCTCCCACTTCCAAAGTTCACTGTTGGTATGGTGCTTCTGGCTGATGTGCAGTGCCATTTCTCCACCAAACATGCATGTTGTGGCATCCAAAAAAAAAAAAAAAAAAATTTGGTCTCATCTGACAAGACTACATTCTCCCAGTATTGTAGTGGCTTGCCCAAATATTGTGCAGCAAACTTTGAAAGAGCTTCAACATGCTTTTTCTTCAGTAATGGAGTCTTGCGAGGTGAGCGAGCATAAAGCCCATGTCGGTTGAGTGTATTACTTATTGTTTTCTTTGAAACAGCAGTACCTGCTAACTCCAGGTCTTTCTGGAGCTCTCCACGAGTGGTCTTTGGATCTTGGATAACTCTTCTGATAATTCTTTTGACTCCTCTGTCAGAAATCTTGTGAGGTGCCCCTGGTCGTGGCCGGCTGATGGTACAATGATGTTCCTTCCACTTCCGAATGATGGCTCCAACAGTGCTCACTGGAACATTCAGCAGTTTAGAAATGTGCCTGTAACTAATGCCATCATTATGTTTTGCAACAATAAGATTGTGAAGGTCTAGAGAGAGCTCTTTGCTTCTACCCATCATGAGTTCTTTGTGGTGTGACAATCTGATATTCACAGACCTTTTAAAAGGCTGTCAGTCATGACTTAACCAGGTGAAATTAATTTACATTGATAGGGGATGGGACAACTTTCTAAATTCTGATGGATTTAAGCTGGTTTCCTGGCTTTCAATGCCTTTTTGCACCTCTTTTTCTTCATGTGCTCAATACTTACTCCCTGTGTCATTAAACTTTATTAAATATAACTTGTTTTGTGAACACAGTTGCCTTGACTTCTTTGCATATACAGGAACAATTAGTTATAAGGTACAAAGATTATTTAATTTATACCTAGAGGTGTGTGTGTGTGTGTGTGTGTATGTGTGTGTGTGTGTGTGTAAATGGAGGTTTACTTCATGATCACAAACGCTCACAAACAGGAGGGAAACACTCGTTTTTGGGGCACCAGTCCAAAACTTGGACAATTTATTAATAACTAATCTTTATACCTTCAATTAATCAGTCTCAAATATTCGTGAATTCTCCTGGGTGACTTCATCAACAGACACATAAAAAAGAAATCACAGAAACTTCCATATACCGTTAACAGTTTTAATGATCAGACTCAGATTAAATGACATTACATCCAACGGACTTATTGGTGAGATGAAATGATCAAGTATCAAGCATCACATTCAACTTGTAACTGATTATTGAGCAAAAGAGTGTAATCACATTTGTGGAACCAAGGAAACCTTAGTATGAATTTGTAACTGTAATGAAAATGGAGACTGAAATAACTGTAACCAAAATATGAAGAAAATTGGACACAAATTTTATGAAGAAAATTATAAAAGCTAATTATGTGGAAAAGACATTCTGAATTACTTTAAAAATACAAAAGGAATTTAAATAAAAGAGGGATATTATTTCTCTTTAATTCTATAGCTCTGATCAGAGTTATGAACTAGTTTTAAACCTGAGACAAATTATGACATACTTTAAGGCGATGGACATCGCATTACTCAGCAGATGAAATAAAGGAATCTTGCTCATGTGACCTTTTTTGCACTGGCTTCTAATTGGATCCTTAGCTGAAGCTTTATTTGACGATTATACCGGAGAATATCTGCCAGCAGATATTTCTTCTCAGGGCAACAGTCAGGAGCTGAGGTCTTGTGACGCTGAGGAGGCTGCTGACCGCGGAGTACGCCGTGTGGACAACACGAGAATTTTTCAGCGGCTTCCTCGGGTCAAATAAATTGGAGATAGTTCAAAGTCTGATCAAAATCACAGAATTGGAGAGACAAGATTAATAAAAAATTCAAGCCATGAAATACGAGTTCTTCAGATGTCGTGGTGACTGGCGAAACAGTTTCCAGTGTGAGAAAAACAATCAGCCCACTTTAAAGGTGAGTTAAGGAAAATCAATAGAAAAAGTTTAACAGAATAAAATAGAAAAACATCTGTGAACACCGAGTTTAACTCCATACAAAAGAAGTTTGAGCTCAAAACAGAAGAAAAAGTATTTTTCCCAGACATTTAAAGGAAAGAGAATTCAAGGCAAGACACGGACTTAGACAAACTTTCAGAAAACACAACTCTGAACTGAACTAGGGCGTTTCTCCCTATTTTTGAGTAAGTTTTTCAGGGGAAAAACTTCACTGACATGAAAGGGAACCAACTGTCCCCCATCGCAGGAGAATCGAATGAACTCTGGTCCAATAAGAAAATAGTCCTTTGTCTGTAACCGACCAATAGAATGAAAGGGAGCGTTGTCCAACAGAGACTGGCTGGTGATTGGCTGAGCCAGTCAGATGACTTGAGTAAGCTTTCACAATAGGATGAAACACATCTTGATTACAGTGAAAATTCACTTTATGTGTATAAGCTAAACTAACTTCAGTGATTCATGACTAATTTTCAGCAAGCATGCACTTTCATAAACTTGTCCTATAATTAACATGCATTAGAATAAGGTTCATTTAAGCATTTTCAAACATGCAATATATTTAAACCAGTGATTAATGAAACATTTCAAACCATGTTAATGGTATGTCAGAGTCCGCTTGATTTTCCATGGTGTCCTGAAAAAGAAAATAATCTGAGAATTGAGAGTTTTTGTTAAAAGGAAGTCATTTCATTAACTTCAGTTCAGCTTGCAGAGGCAACAGCGAACATATTCTGGAGTTGTCCACCAGGGGGTAATGTTCAGCTGTGGATAATTCCTAGAGACTTGTGGAATTCGTTCAATGTATCTGGAATGTCTCAAACAGTACTTGAAGCATAAAACTGCCTGGTTGGAGAGCAAGTTTCGGGATTTATGATTGCAGACGAAGTCCGTCCCTGGCACGAAATGGGATCCTTATTGTCCCATTTACCATGGAATGTGCTTTCAAACTGTGGTTCTTAGGTGAAGGAAACAATTCTTGACCAGACTTTTTGGGTGAAACAATTTCTTTAAGGTGAAGAGTGATTTTATAGATTAGAGCCAAAGGGATTGATGCTACATTGATATCTGGTGAAAATCTCAGGTCAATGGCTCCATCAGAAATATGTTTAATGAGAAAAATGTTGACGTGTCAATACTTATTTTCCCCACTGTATTTAAGCCCTTTCATTCACAAAATGGCAAAAAAATGTGTATGACCATATTACACATTGTTATGCTCAAATATCTGGACTGAAAGTGCTGAAAAATAAAGTCTGTATCTAAATATCTGTCTATGACTGTATTTATTCAGTGTGTATATGGTGACAATTTTGAAAATTGTATTTATTTGTGATGTATATAGTATTCAATTATCAGCAGCAGATTCAATAACCTTTTAAAAATCTGGAAATATTTTCCATTTCTAATTTTGACCAATGACCACAAAGCTTTAGCTGTTGATATCTTAACCGAGACTACAGTTTCAATTCATTGAGAAGAAGCTGCTTTTCATACCAATTTATTCTTTCGTCTTTATATCCATTGATAATATAAATTTATGCTCCTTGCCTATTCTCTAGGCCAGGGATGGCCAACTTTGGTCTACCACCAAAGTTGCCACAAATTTTTTTCCTCACCTCCTGAGGGCCAGATTTACATGTAAACCTTAACTGGGGGGTGGGGTTATTACGTTCTTCAAAGTCAAAAT
Source organism: Pholidichthys leucotaenia (assembly GCA_020510985.1). Lineage (NCBI taxonomy): Eukaryota > Metazoa > Chordata > Actinopteri > Cichliformes > Pholidichthyidae > Pholidichthys > Pholidichthys leucotaenia. The sequence goes on along the minus strand of CM035840.1, from coordinate 137,028,231 downwards.
TTCACAACTAAAACTGAAAATGAAAATACAGGCCACTCAGTATTTTATCATATTCAAATCAAAATTACTGACAAAATTATATCTTGACCTAATTTTTAAAACTCTCTCCATCAAAATCATGGGCAAAGAGAAATTCCTGATGGTAATTGACAAAAAAAAGCCAAGAAGAAAAGGAAATATGATGAGGCGTAGCTTGCTTTTGGATTCATTGTGGGTGTGGAGGGGCAAAGAAACACCTGTATGTGTAGGTGGTCTTGGCAATCATCTGCCTCCTCAAAATGGGGAATTAAAACAAAGTTTAAGAACCACTTGTATAAATGAACAAATGCATTAGCAGATTAAAATGACCACACAGTATTTCTGAACTTTTATTGCTTACACAGATTGAAACAGTGTCAGTGCTTCAGTCGTGCTCTTGAGAGGTTGTTATGGCTTCAGATGACCACCAGATGTCACTGTTAGTTAGACTGAAGCCTCAAAGCTTTGAATCTTTTTCAGCAAAATTAAAAGGAAAGTCTCAGACCTTCACTGAGGCTTCACCTGCTCATCACTATTGAGGAGCTGTAGCATTTATTGTTTAAAAGCAGCCTACCTTCTACATTTACTGCTGTTACAGCCTGCTCCAATCGCCAGCTCTATTCTTTCTGGTCTCAGCATGCAACACATACCTTACAACACCGACTCCAGTACACACTGCTCCCTCACTCTCGCTCGACCACTCGCAGAGCGGCACCTAGGTTTCTATTACAGCTCCCTCTGTGGCGGACACTATAATTGCATTGAAGAATGCAGTTCCAAATGCGGTTAAATCTGATATAAATAAATAACTGATTTTTGGAAATGGACTGGTGAGCTGCACTGAATGAGGGTGAGGGTCGCAACCGACCTGCGGGCCACCAGTTGTCCATCCCTGGTCTAGGCTACGTATTAAATTGGAAAAAATATTAGATTGGTTGACTAATTTACTTACTGTTTATTTTAACTTTGAAGCATAATTTTAACTGTAATTGTAGTGGAGCTGAAATAACGAGGCGGCTTTGAATTAAAAACAGGGTTTTTATTGAATAGCTCCTCTATCAAATCTCAACAGGTGCAGAGCTTAGCAGAAGGCAAGAGAGAGATCTCTGCTTTGCTCGCTGGTTAAATACAAGCATACATGGCACCACTCATTGAAACAGCTGACATCAGAGTCCACTCATTTAAAAAGGTAAAATATCCCCGTTATCTAAATCCCCCCTTTAGTCCTGTTAACTCCTCCCTTCGCCTTGGGAGGTGATGGGAAGACCTTCTCGTCTCTCAGGGGTGAAGGTGTCGAGTCTGTTGCCATGGCGTCCTGTGACGTCATGGGTCTTCACACGGCGGTGAGATTCCTTTGTTCTTTCAGAGGTGTGAAGTTCCTTTGTATATGTTGTCCCAAACATTTCCACATGCTCTAACCAATGTAGGTATGGAATATCTGAGTGATATATACCACAGGCCCCCCAAACAACTATGAAAGAACACAGAAAGATTCACAGTCTAGGGTAATTACTAAGACATACTACGTGTTACAGCTGTTGCCACAGAAGAAACTTTCAAGCAGCCATGCTCCTAAGAGAGTTCAGTGAAAACATAACGGCATAGTATAATCATAAATCAGTCCTAAACTGTTGCGGCACAATTAGCGAAAATTTGCATAGTGGTGTAATCAGTTCCTGAGTAGTCTGGGTTTCAATCTTCTCCCAAAGCTGCTGTAGGCTGGTTTAGGCGTCCTGCTGGGACCTTGTTGTGAGGAATCTGCAGTGTGGGAAGGAGAGAGATTATCTGTTCCCTGCCTGGGGGCTGAGACTTTCTCCTTGGGGGGTCTACCTCGCCGAGGTGCTCGGGCCAGCTGTGCAGGTCTGTCTCTCAACAAGAAGGCAGGTTTGAGTCTGTCAATGCTGACCGTTTCATTTCTATCCCCATAATCAACCACAAAGTGTTTGTCACCATTTTCCAGCACTCTATACGGGCCATCGTATACTGGGCGTAACGTTGGTTTTAGAGCTTCATGCTTAACAAAAACAAACTCAGCGTTTTTTAAAGTTTGAGGAACAAAAACTCGTGGAAAGGAGTGATGAGCTGGACCGTGGAGAAAGTCCGGACTGTTACTGCCTAAAAACCTTGGGACCGGGAGGTGTCCTGGTTCCGGGTTTTCTGGTAAAAATTCACCTGATAGTCTGATAGGCTGAGCGAAGACTAAATTCTGCAGGGGAAGCGTCTAAATCCTCTTTAGGTGCCGCACGCAACCCCAATAAAACCCAGGGAAGTTTATTTACCCAATTTGTGTCCGTTAATGAGGCCCTGAGGGCGGCCTTTAAGGACCTGTGGAAACGCTCGCATAACCCATTAGCCTGAGGGTGATAAGCGGTGGTACGGTGAATTGTTGCCCCTAAACTGTTGGACATGGTTGACCAGAGCTCTGAGACAAATTGAGGCCCCCTATCTGACGTGATGTCTGATGGGACGCCGAAACGTGCCACCCAATTTGTTAGAAAAACGCGAGCGACTTCCTCCGCTGTGGTTACCGCTAGCGGGACTGCCTCTGGCCAGCGCATGGTGCGGTCTATCATTGTTAGCAGGTGTGTGAAACCTTGGGAGGAAGGCAGCGGCCCCACGAGGTCGACATGAATGTGGTCGAACCTTCTAGCAGGGATTGGAAAAGGCTCCAGAGGGGCTTTAGTGTGTTTGTGTACTTTGGCGCGCTGACAAGGAATGCAAGTTTTTGCCCATTCTTTTACGTTTTTGCGTAGGCCTGGCCACACAAACTTTTCGGCAACCATTTTGACCGAGGCGCGCACACCTGGGTGCGCGAGGGAGTGAATTGCGTCGAAAATGCGGCGGCGCCAAGCAGCTGGTACTAACGGGTGAGGTCGGCCGGTTGAAACATCGCATATTAGGGGGGGCACGCCGTCGCGCAACCCTTTTTCCTCCAGCCTTAACCCTGTTGGTCCAGACAGGAGCGCGCGCACGTCTGCATCACTACCTTGCTCTTCCGCCATGGCTGCATAATCTATCCCTTCATGGATAGGTGCTGCATATGTGTTTGCGTTAGAGAAAAGCTCAGCTGCTGAAGCAGTGTAATCTGTCTCCTCGTGCTCTGGCGGTGCCACAGCACGGGAGAGACAGTCAGCTACTAAGTTAAGTTTGCCTGCTACGTGTCGAATGTCTGTGGTGAACTCTGAAATCGCAGCTAGCTGTCTTTGCTGTCTGCCTGACCATGGTTCTGAAATTTTAGCCATAGCAAAAGTGAGCGGCTTATGGTCCACAAAAGCCGTGAAACTCCGCCCTTCTAACCAAAACTGGAAGTGGCGGATGGACAAATGAAGCGCCAGCAGCTCTCTGTCAAAAGTGCTGTATTTGCGTTCAGTAGGGTTTAGCGATTTGCTAAAGAATGCTAAAGGTTGCCAGACCCCACTGACAAGTTGTTCTACAACTGCCCCTATAGCCAGGTCTGAAGCATCTGTGGTTAGAGCAATGCGGGCTGAGGAATTTGGGTGGACTAACATTGTGGCGTTGGCTAGGGCGCTTTTTACTTCCGCAAAAGCACGTTCGCGCTCCGGGGTCCATTCGACCGCGTTGGAAGCTTTCTTTTTTCTGAGCGCGTCATATAGGGGTTGCATGAGCTGAGCTGCGTGGGGGAGGAAACGGTTGTAAAAATTAACCATCCCCAAAAATCCCTGTAACGACTTAACCGTTTGAGGCCGTGGAAAACTTTCTATCGCACGAACTTTGTCTGGAAGCGGAATTGCCCCTGCCGGGGAGACCCTATGTCCCAAAAAATCAATTTGTGATACGCCGAATTTGCATTTGGCTGGATTGATTATAAGTCCGTGCTCTTCCAGCCTCTGAAAAACGGTAGTAAGGTGCTGTTCGTGTTCTTCCTCGGATGAACTGGCTACAAGCATGTCATCGAGGTAGACAAAAACAAAGGGTAGGTCGCGTAGGACTGCGTCCATCATCCGTTGAAAAGTTTGAGCCGCGCCTTTGAGGCCGAATGGCATTCTTAGAAATTCAAAAAGGCCGAAAGGGGTTATAACCGCTGTTTTAGGAATATCTTCAGCTCGGACTGGGACCTGGTGATAACCGCGGACTAAGTCTATTTTTGAAAAAATGCGCGCACCTGCTAAATGCAATGAAAAATCCTGAATGTGAGGAATGGGGTAGCGGTCATGCGCTGTAGCGTTGTTTAGCCTGCGGTAATCTCCGCACGGTCTCCAAGAACCGGCGGATTTCGGGACCATATGAAGTGGTGAGGCCCAAGGGCTCTTTGAACGTCGGCAAATGCCTAATTTTTCAAGAGCTGCAAATTCGTCCCTTGCTATGTTGAGCTTGGCCGCGTCTAAGCGGCGAGCTTTGGCAAAAACGGGAGGTCCCGTTGTTGGAATGAAGTGTTTAACCCCGTGTTTGGCTACAGTGGCTGAGAATTTGGGGGTTGTGAGTGCTGGAAATTGGGTGAGGAGTTGCTCAAACTTACCTCCTGCCGTAGTGACGTTGGCCTGCACAGGTGGTGGAGAGACTCGAGCTGAGCATGGAATAGAAGCAAAAGAGAGTGCATTAACCAGGCGCCTATTTGCAAGATCCACTAATAACCCATGTGCACACAGAAAATCTGCGCCTAACAAGTTAAAGCTCACCGCTGCTACAACAAATGTCCATCTGTAGCTGTGGCCGTGGATGAGGAGGTGCAGGCTCTTTTCCCCGAACGTGTCGATGTCAGAGCCATTGGCTGCCACTGCTCCGTTGCCCCGGGTGCCCATGGTTCGCTCTGCGTGGGAGGGCATGACAAAACTCAGCTGAGCTCCCGTGTCGATGAGGAACTGCTTGCCTGTGTATCCATCCGTCACGTATAACAGCTTATTCTTCTCGCTGAGAACTGCTGCTGTTAATGGCCCTCGGCTTTGGCGTTTCCCCGACCTCGTAAACTTGCAGGGGGGAATGCATTTGCGGGCTTTCTCTGCGAAGCGGTGGTGATAATAGCAGACGTCGTTCTGCTCGTTGCGCTTGGGCCGCGCCGCTGTCACCGTGGGTTGAGTCTCTCCAAGGCTCGGGGTGTCAGTTCTCAGATCTGCGGATGCCGCTGTGGGTGTCCGTTCTCTGCAGGCGTTGACGAGCCGGTAAGCCTCGTTGGCCAGTGTGCGGAAATCTTGATGGTTACTGCACTTCATCCTGGCGAGTGTCCCTCTCAAATGCGGTGGTAGCGTGCTGAGGAAAATGAATTGGAGAAGGAAATTATCATTATCCTCCTCCTTGAGTTGTAGCAAATCCTCCATGAGGGTCCTTGGATTGCCCCCTCTGTGGCCGTAGACCGCCAGGATTCTCTCGGCTCTTTCCTCCGCTGACGGGACATAATTCGCCACGATGGTCACCTTGAGTGTCTCATATTTGTCCCGGGTTGGTGGTTGCTGGACCAAGCTCCGCACACACTTCGAAGTTGCGGAGTCGAGCTTGGAGATGATGTGATAAAATTTGGTATCATCTGCTGTGATACCCGCCAGTATAAACTGGGCTTCGGCTTGCTGGAACCAAGATGCAGGGTCTTCTCTCCAGAAGTCTGGCAGCTTGACAGCGACGGCGTTCGTGCACACCATCATTGTCGTGTTCGCCGGGTGAGAGTGCGTTTCTACGGCTCTCGTGGCGGTGTTGGAGCTCGGTTGAGCTCTCTCAGTGCCCTCTGCCGCGGGGAACAGCTGTCTGCTTGTTCCCTCGTCTGCGTCGTCGCTGGCGTGTGCCAGAGCTACCATGGATGAGCAGCTTGAAGAGCGCCTCCGGTCCATATTCTCGCGTAAGGGTCACCAGTGTGGTGGAGCTGAAATAACGAGGCGGCTTTGAATTAAAAACAGGGTTTTTATTGAATAGCTCCTCTATCAAATCTCAACAGGTGCAGAGCTTAGCAGAAGGCAAGAGAGAGATCTCTGCTTTGCTCGCTGGTTAAATACAAGCATACATGGCACCACTCATTGAAACAGCTGACATCAGAGTCCACTCATTTAAAAAGGTAAAATATCCCCGTTATCTAAATCCCCCCATTAGTCCTGTTAACTCCTCCCTTCGCCTTGGGAGGTGATGGGAAGACCTTCTCTTCTCTCAGGGGTGAAGGTGTCGAGTCTGTTGCCATGGCGTCCTGTGATGTCATGGGTCTTCACACGGTGGTGAGATTCCTTTGTTCTTTCAGAGGTGTGAAGTTCCTTTGTATATGTTGTCCCAAACATTTCCACATGCTCTAACCAATATAGGTATGGAATATCTGAGTGATATATACCACAGTAATTAGCTTTTTGTCAGTCTCTACGAAATCGCCATTAGCGGCATAAGTTAACAAGCTAGCGGTTACCATGCAAAGTACAGAAAACATTGCAAACATCCTAAAGAATATAGTGCTCACCTCTACATCAGTCAGACAACCAAAATCTTATCTTCTTTCCTCCCCCTCATTCAAACTCCATTTATAAAGTAAATTCTCAGAAAAAAACCTTTAAATTAAATTAAAAAATTAAAAATTAAATCACCCTTTATTGTCATTCAACTGTACAACCAATCATGTACAGTAGAACGAGATTGTGCTTTACCTATCTACTGTGTTAATCACACACCCACCAAGTGTAGAATCAGAGGGTCGCTGCCATGCAAGGCGCCACCACAAACTTCCCTCCTCCATTCCATTATTGCTGAGCACCAAGCTGGACAGCAGGAAGTTCCACTCTTATAAGGTCTTTGGCATGACCTGGCCGGGATTTGAACCCCTGCCTCCTGGGTGTGGGGCGGATGCTCTACCAACTGAGCCACCACTGTAAAGCTTCCATTTAAGACTAGTATATCAGGTCAAGCCCTTTCATAATAAAAGCACATAAAGAAACAAATCCATTCTGAGCATTAAAACACTATAGAGCTTTTATTTTTGAATAATTTTAGGAAGTGTTAAGTTGTGTGATAGTGAAAAATACAGCCGTGGACAAAATTGTTGGTACCCCTCTGTTAATGAAAGAAAAACCCACAATGGTCACAGAAATAACTTGAATCTGACAAAAGTGGTAATAAATAAAAATTCTATGAAAATTAACCAATGAAAATCAGACAATGCTTTTGAATTGTGGTTCAACAGAATTATTTTAAAAAAACAAACTCATGAAACAGGCCTGGACAAAAATGATGGTACCCCTAGAAAAGATTGAAAATAATGTGACCATAGGGACTGGACGCCTCCCACTTGAGGTGTTTCAGGCACGTCCCACTGGGAGGAGACTCCGGGGCAGACCCAGGACTCGGTGGAGAGACTATGTCTCCCAGCTGGTCTGGGAACGCCTTGGTATCCTCTCTGCTGGAGCAGGTGGCTGGGGAGAGGGAAGTCTGGGCTCCTCTGCTTGAACTGCTGCCTCTGCGACCCGGACCTCCAGAAAAGCAGTAGAAGATGGATGGATGGATGGATAGGGACATGTTCTACCAAGATGTGTCCTCTAATTAACATCACAGGTGTCTACAAACTTGTAATCAGTCAGTCGGCCTATTTAAAGGGTGACAGGTAGTCACTGTACTGTTTGGGGACATGGTGTGTACCACACTAAACATGGACCAGAGGAAGCAAAGGAGAGAGTTGTCTCAGGAGATTAGAAAGAAAATTATAGACAAGCATGTTAAAGGTAAACGCTATAAGATCATCTCCAAGCAGCTTGATGTTCCTGTGACTACAGTTGCACATATTATTCAGAAATTTAAGATCCACGGGACTGTAGCCAACCTCCCTGGATGTGGCCGCAGGAGGAGATGGATAATACGAATGGTAACAAAAGAGCCCAGAACAACCTCTAAACACATTCATGGTGAACTCCAAGGTCAAGGTATATCAGTGTCAGATCGCACCATCCGTCGTCGTTTGAGCCAAAGTGGACTTCATGGGAGACGACCAAGGAGGACACCACTGTCGGAAACAAATCATAAAAAAGCCAGACTAGAATTTGCCAAACTGCATGTTGACAAGCCACAAGCTTCTGGGAGAATGTCCTATGGACAAACGAGACAAAACTGGAACTTTTTGGCAAGGCACATCAACTCTATGTTCACAGACGCAAAAATGAAGCATACCAAGAAAAGAACACTGTCTCTACTGTGAAACATGGAGGAGGTTCTGCTATGTTCTGGGGCTGTTTTGCTGCATCTGGCACAGGGTGTCTTGAATCTGTGCAGGGTACAATGAAAATTCAAGGCTATCAAGGTATTCTAGAGAGAAATGTGCTGCCTAGTGTCAGACAGCTTGGTCTCAGTCACAGGTCATGGGTCTTGCAACAGGATAATGACCCAAAACACACAGCTAAAAACACCCAAGAATGGCTAAGAGCCAAACATTGGACTATTCTAAAGTGGACTTCAATGAGCCCTGATCTAAATCCTATTGAACATCTGTGGAAGGAGCTGAAACATGCCGTCTGGAGAAGGCACCCTTCAAACCTGAGACAACTGGAGCAGTTTGCTCATGAGGAGTGGGCCAAAATACCTGCTAAGAGGTTCAGAAGTCTCACTGACAGTTACAGAAATCGTTTGATTGCAGTGATTGCCTCAAAAGGTTGCGCAACAAAATATTAAGTTAAGGGTACCATCATTTTTGTCCAGGCCTGTTTCATGAGTTTGTTTTTTTTAAAATAATTCTGTTGAACCACAATTCAAAAGCATTGTCTGATTTTCATTGGTTAATTTTCATAGAATTTTTATTTATTACCACTTTTGTCAGATTCAAGTTATTTCTGTGACCATTGTGGGTTTTTCTTTCATTAACAGAGGGGTACCAACAATTTTGTCCACTTGTGTACATTAACCTCAGAATGTGCATTTTACATTTTTTCTTCTCTTTTTTCTAACTGACAGAAATCTGTTACTGCAATGGAGAACTTTAATCCTCATGGGACAGAAGTAGAAATAAGTACATCAGAAAGACAGTTCATATTGAGTGGCTTGGAGACAAAGTAGGAGAGGTGAGACGGTTTGGACATGTGCAGAGGAGGAATAGTGGACAAAGGATGTTGAAGACCGAGTTGCCAGGTCGGAGAAAAAGAGGAAGGCTACAGACAAGATTCATGGATCTAGTGAAGACATGGAGAGGGTTGGTGTTCAGCTGGCTTTATGCTTTGTGACTCTGTGATGTGCCTATGCTTTGGACAAGGCTGGCATGCACAAAGCTGTATATATGCTTCAGTTGGATCTACAGTATTGTTCGACGCACGTGCATAACCATCATCTGCAGCTTTGTCCTAGCCCGTTAGGTAGCACAAATGAGCTGATATGCCAGTTTGTTCACCAGCTATATAAAAAAGAAGAAACACAAGAGACACACACACATTTTAGCAATGACAATAGCTACTGTACGGAGAGAAAAGGCAGTCCTATGTTTACTACTTTTACCATTAATCAACTTTTCGTTGTCTGGTCTCTTCTTGTCATATTTGTTTAATTCTTCATCATCTTCTTTCTCTTCATCTTTGTATGCTATGTTGGTGGTGCCACTTTTTGAATGAGAGGTTGGATCTTTAGCATGCATAGTCAGCGTGCCCAGTCAACACAGTCAAAATCTGGGCTGCACGCGCTCAGCCATGAAGGGACTCAAGGAACCTAGCAGCCTGCAGAGGATAACAAAATTTATGTCACACAAGCCTCACGCTCGAGCAGATGTGTAAAGCATAAAGCCAGCTTTATAGAAGAGGATGTAAGGGACAGGGTAAGATGTAAGCAGATGGTCCGCTGTAGAGACCCCCAATAAAAGCAGCTGAAAGGAAAAGAAACAAGAAGTCTATGTTTTTGCTTATAACTGTATATAGATTTCTCCTTTGGTTTTACCAGCAACTACAGACTAGTTAAATCCAGAAGTCTACATACACTGTAAAAAAGACAAATGACTTTTTTTCCCCTCACTGTCTGACATTAAATCAGACTAAACGAGTCCAGTTTTAGGTCAGTTAGAATTACCAAAATTAGCACAATGATGTAGTGGCTAGCACTGTTGCTTCTCAGCTCAAAGGTTCCAGATTTACAGCGGGGCAAAAAAGTATTTAGTCAGCCACCAATTGTGCAAATTCTCCCACTTAAAAGATGAGAGAGGTCTCCAATTTTCATCATAGGTATACCTCAACTATGAGAGACAAAATGAGAAAAAAAACCCCAGAAAATCACTGTCTGATGTTTAAAGAATTTATTTGCAAATTATGGTGGAAAATAAGTATTTGGTCACCTACAAACAAGCAAGATTTCTGGCTCTCACAGACCTGTAACTTCTTCTTTAAGAGGCTCCTCTGTCCTCCACTCGTTACCTGTATTAATGGCACCTGTTTGAACTCGTTATCAGTATAAAAGACATCTGTCCACAACCTCAAACAGTCAGACTCCAAACTCCACAATGGCCAAGACCAAAGAGCTGTCAAAGGACACCAGAAACAAAATTGTAGACCTGCACCAGGCTGGGAAGACTGAATCTGCAATAGGTAAGCTGCTTGGTGTGAAGAAATCAACTGTGGGAGCAATTATTAGAAAATGGAAGACATACAAGACCACTGATAATCTCCCTCCATCTGGGGCTCCACGCAAGATCTCACCCCGTGGGGTCAAAATTATCACGAGAACGGTGAGCAGAAATCCCAGAACCACATGGGGAGACCTAGTGAATGACCTGCAGAGAGCTGGGACCAAAGTAACAAAGGCTACATCAGAAACACACTACGCCGCCAAGGACTCAAATCCTGCAGTGCCAGACGTGTCCCCCTGCTTAAGCCAGTACATCTTCAGGCCCGTCTGAAGTTTGCTGGAGAGCATTTGGATGATCCAGAAGAGGATTGGGAGAATGTCATATGGTCAGATGAAACCAAAATAGAACTTTTTGGTAAAAACTCAACTTGTCGTGTTTGGAGGAGAAAGAACACCATACCTACTGTGAAGCATGGGAGTGGAAACGTCATACTTTGGGGCTGTTTTTCTGCAAAGGGACCAGGACGACTGATCCGTGTAAAGGAAAGAATGAATGGGGCCATGTATCGTGAGATTTTGAGTGAAAACCTCCTTCCACCAGCAAGGGCATTGAAGATGAAACGTGGCTGGGTCTTTCAGCATGACAATGATCCCAAACACACCGCACGGGCAACAAAGGAGTGGCTTCGTATGAAGCATTTCAAGGTCCTGGAGTGGCCTAGCCAGTCTCCAGATCTCAACCCCATAGAAAATCTTTGGAGGGAGTTGAAAGTCTGTGTTGCCCAGCGACAGCCCCAAAACATCACTGCTCTAGAGGAGATCTGCATGGAGGAATGGGCCAAAATACCAGCAACAGTGTGTGAAAACCTTGTGAAAACTTACAGAAAACGTTTGACCTCTGTCATTGCCAACAAAGGGTATATAACAAAGTATTGAGATGAACTTTTGTTATTGACCAAATACTTATTTTACCGAGGAATTTACCAATTAATTCATTAAAAATCCTTCAATGTGATTTTCTGGATTATTTTTTTTTTTCTTATTTTGTCTCTCATAGTTGAGGTATACCTATGATGAAAATTGGAGACCTCTCTGATCTTTTAAGTGGGAGAACTTGCACAATTAGTGGCTGACTAAATACTTTTTTACCCCACTGTAAATCCCCAGGCTGGCAGGGGTAGGAAACTTTCTGTGTGGAGTTTCCATGTTCTTCTTGTGCTGCATGGGTTTACTCCAGGGGCTCCGGTTTCCTCCCACAATCCAAAGTAGGGATGTTAATGATTAATTGACTTTTGATTAATTGTCAGTACGAATTTAGTTGACTAAATTAAATTAGTTGCCAATTAATTGATAACTCAGCAGTCCTTTTCAATGGGAGCTTATTCTATGAAATGTATTGGGTTCGCCGTCCAGGCGGGGGTGCATGCGGTCACCCACTACTGCATTTCAACCGAAAAAACAGATGAACACGCTAAGCCCCAGAGCCCACGCGCTGTGCAGAGCAAAAAAACTACAAAAAACACCCGCCTACTTCAAATCAACAGGGTGGAGAAACAGTCTGCAGCAGGATACACGAGTGCAAAAACCTATCCCCACTAGACGGGAAAGCAGACCGGACTCAAGTTACCACTGAGGTAACAGTCAATAAACTGAGCCCAGATTGCTGGGGTACTGTGACGACGTTTAACATGCAACAGATGAAGCAGCTCACAATTTATTTTTATTATTTTATTTATATATATTTTTTATTATTTCCTGTTACAACAGTCTACTAGTGCATCTCAGTAAATTAGAACGTTAAAGTTATTTTTTTATGTAATATAACTAAAAAAGGATACATTTTACGATATTGGTAATAGTTTTTAAAATAAATAAAAAAATCATGACATTTGTAATTTACTGAGATGTACTACCACATAGTACACACTATACAGGGCAAAAGTCGCTAAACTACGACTTCCGGTCTGGACACCATGGTGATAGCAGCTTAACGCTGAAGCTCCCAGACCCGATCCGTGAAAATACCTTGAAAATCAGATTTAACGGATTTTTGGAACAGTGAAAATCAAAAGACAAAGTCATTATGCCTAAAGGAAAACAGAAGAGATCGACATTTCCCAGGCCAAGACGCGCATCGGCCGGAGAATCTGACCTGGAGGACAATGACCACTCGGAAGCAGAGGAGCTGAATGAGGCTAGCAACATGGTTAGCTTAAAAATGGTACTTCAAGAAATAAGACAATTTCGCCTAGAGTGTTGGGCCGAATTTCGTGAAATTAAAGATGAAATAAAAAGGACAAACAGCAGAGTGGACCAGGCTGAAGACCGAATCATGGAAGCAGAGGAAAGAATAAAAGGGCTGGAAGAAACCGTGCTGGAACTACTCAAACGACAGTCAAGACTAGAGGCTAAGCTAACTGACCAAGAAGGAAGCTAAGAAGAGACAACATAAGAATTCATGGTCTGAAAGAAGGAGTCGAGGACGGTTTCACCACAATGGCTGCATGCGTGGAATCCATACTGAGAGAGAAGATGGAAATTCCCCAATCCACCGATTTGAAGATAGAAAGGGCGCACCGTTCATTAGCCTCAAGGCTGTCAGCGGAAGCGCCCCCGCGTTCGGTGGTGGTTAAGTTCTCCAACTTCAAAACAAAGGAGGAGGTTTTGAGACCGGCTTGGCAGAAAAAAGGATTTATGCACCAAGAAAGAAAAGTTTTTGTGGAGCACGACTACGCCCCGGAGGTCCTTAAAAAGCGTCGGGAATACGACGACGCTAAAAAGGTACTACGAGAGAAGAAACTGCGCTTTCAAACTCCATTTCCGGCGACGCTGCGGGTTTTTTACGGGGATGAGACGTGTCTCTACAACTCGGCGGAAGAAGCAACCACGGATATGGCAAGAAGAGGGCTCTTGGTAACGGTGTATAAACCCACAGCAGACCCGATCGAAAGAATCAAGGCTCAAACGTGGTCCACACAGAGACCCTCAAAATCGACGGGCCAGCAGCGGGAAACCTAGCGCCAGGGCTATAAGGAAAAACAGAGCGTTTTCAGGAGGGAATAAGATATTTTTAATCAATCTGCGCATCAAACCCTCCTCCTACAAGGTAACGAACATTAATGGAGATGCAGAATCAGCAAGTATCAAGTGGTAAAACATTTCATGGAACAGTCATAATATTAGAAACAAATAAGTCTTTAAAAAAAAAAAACTTGTTAAAATAGAAATGTGACAATGAACCACATGAACTCTCCGTCGTCGGCCTCCGTCGGTCTATGATGACCATGGAAGAGAATCCTAAACGTCTACTCTGCTGGAACAGCATCGCCTGTGGCTGAACAGGCCGATGCGCGAATGACAGTCCCTGTCACACAGGTCACACTTGTGGGTGGTCTCCGTGCTGCTGGGTCTGTGGCGGTTCTTCCTGCGGGTCCTTGAACTCTCCACACTAACAAATACTATATTAACGTGACTGTTTGCTGTGACGGTGGTGGGAGGTTGCGCACAATTTCATAGGGTATAGGCATAAGAAAAAAAAAATCATTACAAGTTCGGATTGGGATCTGAAATTCACATTAAAAACATGGGACAACTTACAGGGGTAAGAGAGGGCCCTCAGCACGTAACAGAGTTTGAGGAATTTCCCTCAGAGCCAACACACCATCAAGGCTCTACCAAGGTCGCTAGAAAGACCTCAGCTCAGGAAGATCTTTTGACAGTTTTTTGTTTTAAAGTTCTATATACTATGTTCTTAATGTTTTTTATGTTCTTAATGTTCTTTCAGTTTATGAGTAGCATAAAAGAGGGCCACCACAATGTTATACTAAATAAGACAACACAATGGAGAAACAGGGTGTAACCAAAATAATCTCATATAATGTAAAAGGGATCCTGAATCCAGTTAAAAGATCCAAGATTCTAGGCAAAATGAAAAAAGACAAAGCAGGAATAATATTTTTACAGGAAACCCACCTAACAGACGTGGAGCACACTAAACTTAATAGACAAGGGTTTAAAATGATCTCTTCATCTTCATATAAGTCAGGGAGGAGGAGGGGGTAGTGACATTGATCTCAACCAAAATTATATTTGAAAAAAAATCAGAACACAAAGATAAAGAAGGGAGATTCAGTATGGTACTTGGTCGGCTAGAGAGAGAAGATATCACCCTGCTGAATGTATATGCACCTCCAGGGGCTAACTGGAAATTTTATAAAAATGTATTTGACCTGACTTCCGGTTATGGCTGCCACGTAGGACGGACGTGTCTCGCTCTGCTCTGCTCCTGGAGAAAAAAAATCGGCAAATAACTCTCTCATTTGGGACAGAACGTATCCCAGCATTTGGGCGAGGATATGTCGGCGAAGCCTAAGGCTGGAAAACCAGGAAAAGGAAAAAGCGAGCCGCCGAAACAGTCCAAATTAACGGACTTTCAGGTCTGTGACGCAGCAAACAAAACTCCATATATGGCGGAGGAGGCTGGCGGCGGTGCGATGTTTGCGGGGAATGGCGCAGATGCGCTGATGGCTGCCATGAGTTCAATGAGAGCGGACTTTTCCTCTAGATTTGATGGGATTATGACAGCGTTGGAAGGAATAAGAAAGGAATTGGGTGACTGTGTAGAACGAACGGCGCAGATGGAGCTCCGTCTCGCTAGTGCTGAAGATGACGTCACCCGTCTTCAATTAAAGGTGCGCACTTTGGAAAAAAAAAAAAAATCTCTGGAAGATAATATTTTGGATTTGGAATCTCGGTCGAGACAGAATAATTTGAGGCTGGTGGGTCTTCCAGAGGAATCAGAAGGTCGGGACGTATATTCCTTTCTGGAAAAGTGGATTCCGGAGGTGCTGGGCAGCGAGGAGTTGCAATCAGCACTGGTTCTGGAAAAAGCACATTGTATTGGCCCACGGAGAGATAAGGGACCGCCGAGGACCTTAATTATGAAGTTTCTTAGCAACAGAGACAGGATGAAGATCTTCAACGCTGCACGTGCTAAAGGAGAGATTAAACACCAGGACCAGCAGGTGCGGTTCTACCCAGATTTGGCCACAGGAATCCAGCAATTGAGGAAGCAGTTTGATCCCGTACGTAAGGAGCTGCGCAACCTTGGGATTCGTCATGGTGTAATCTATCCTGCGAGACTGCTGACCACGTATGAGGGCAGAACTCACATCTTCAAGACCCCAGAGGAGGCGCAGGAGTTCATCAAGAAGATCAAAGAAGAAGAAGAGACTGGTGGGAGCTAAGCATGAACAAAATATAAGGTAGAATAATTAAGCATTTGCACAGGCATCTGACTGACTTGAAGTAAATAGTAAGTTTACAAAATATAGATTGTATTATATATTAAAAAAACAAAACAAAAACAAAACAAACAAAAAAAAAACTATGATGTACAAAGTTGTTAAAAATTTTGGAGTTAAGTTGGAAAACTACAGAGGAGAGTTAATGTTACGTCATTAAAAGCAGTAGAGTTAGGGTGATTGGGAGGATGAAGAAGGAGTGGCTTAGGCTGTTCCCTGTGGGTGTGGAACGGTCGATGGCTATATCGGGAGACAGAATTTTTCTTTTGATTTTGGGGGGTTTGCCACAAGTGTGGGAAGGGGAAATTTGTTTGTGTGTAGTTTGTAGGATGAATGTTCAACCACTCATGTTTTTGCTTCTCTGTATGAGCATGTTTACACTGCAAGGTAATCCCAAACTCTCTATTGATCATGGACCAAAGTGTTAATCTTAATTTAACTTCATGGAATTGCAGAGGTCTACAAAATTTAAAAAAACTTAAACAAGTTATGAATAAAATAAAGGACATGGGTTCAAGAATTGTGTTTTTACAAGAAACTCATCTGATAGAGGAGGATGTTAAAAGAATTAGGAGTAGATGGCAGGGAAGTGTATTCACCTCTTCATTTTCATCCCGAGCCAGGGGAGTTATGATTCTCATACATAAATCAGTTCCTTTTCAGGTGAAAAATGTAATTGGAGACAAATTTGGAAGATATGTAATCATTCAAGGTTCTTTGCTATTAGAAAATATAAATCTTGTGAACTTATATGGTCCCAATATAGATGATCAGAAGTTCTTTGCTAATTTATTTCTCATCTTATCATCACTTACAGGGCAACATATAATAGCAGGGGATTTTAATTGTACATTGAATCCAGGTGTGGATAGATCAACAGGACTGGATTGTACGCACATTGGATGTAGGATGACTATTAATCATTTTATGAAAGAATTGAGATTGTTAGATATATGGAGAGAAATGAAACCACAAGTTAAAGCCTATTCTTGTTATTCCAGTACCTACAAGACATTCTCACGTATTGATTATTTTTTGATTTCCACAGAATTAAGGTCCAAGATTCAAAACTGCTTTTATGATAACATCGTGATTTCTGATCATGCACCCTGTTGTCTAATATATGTAGATAAAAAATTGACAAAGGAATCAGGTAGATGGCAATTTCAGCATAAATGGCTTCAGGATGAGGAATTTGTCAAGTATATAGAAAAACAGATAGACGAGTTCTTTGACATCAATACTACACAAACATCAGCATGTGTAAAGTGGGAGGCTTTCAAAGCTTTTATTAGGGGACATATTATTAGTTATACAGGATCAAAATCTAAGAAGACTCGAGAGGAGAGAGCTAAATTGGAACATAAAATAAAAAGTCTTCAGGAAAAAGTGTATGCAGGAAGTGACCCAAGGTTGGAGAATGAATTACTGATTTTGAGAGCTGAATACGACAAAAAATCAGCGAATAGAGCTGCCTCGAGTCTTCTAAGATTGAAACAATCTTTTTATGAACAAGGTGAAAAATCAGGAAAATTATTAGCATGGCAGATTAAACAATTGGAAATTAAAACACCAATTACCAGTATTATAAGTAACGGACAGGTAGTTATAGATCCTTTAGAAATTAATAGAGCCTTTAGAGATTACTATGAAAAATTATATGATACCAAAAATGAACCTGATTTAACAAAACTAAATGGGTTTTTGAACGAACTATCTATACCGTGTATTCCAAATGAAAACAGGGAGATATTGGAGTCTAAAATTAGTCAAGAAGAAGTTGGGCTAGCCATTGATAATATGAAATCAAGAAAAAGTGCAGGACCAGATGGTCTTCCAGTTGACCTTTATAAAAAATTTAAGAATAAATTAATAAAACCTTTTTTGGAAATGGTTTTAGAAGCATTTCAAAATAATAATTTACCATCATACATAAATAATGCCTTAATTATACTGCTGCCAAAACCAGGTAAGCCCTCTAATAAATGTGAAAATATGAGACTAATAAGCCTATTAAACGCCGACCTTAAGATAATCTGTAAAATTTTAGCAAGACGAATACAAGAAATTTTACCAAATATTATTAATCGAGATCAGAATGGCTTTATAAAGGGTAGACAAGGCTTCCATAATGTAAGAAGACTATTTAATATTATTTATTTTAATAAAGAAGCACCGGATACAGCTCTCCTATCATTGGACGCCGAAAAGGCCTTTGATAGAGTTGAATGGCCCTTTCTTTTTGAAGTCCTACAAAGGTTTGGACTTGGAAATAATTTCATAAAATGGGTTCAAATAATATACAATAATGCTACAGCAGAAATCCTAACAAATAACAATATTTCAAAACCAATAAAAATCAATAGAGGATGTCGACAAGGCTGTCCACTTTCACCTTTACTGTTTACTATGGCAATTGAACCTTTAGCGATAGCGATACGTTTACATTCACAAATATATGGAATTAAAGTTGGACCAACAGAACATAAAATCTCCCTGTACGCCGATGATATAATTTTGTTTATGTCGAATCTAAAAAAATCAATTCCAACCTTGTTGAATTTAATAAAGAATTTTGGGGAAATATCAGGATATAAAATAAATAAAACTAAATCTTCAATATTAATGCTAAATGAGACCCAGAGAAATTACCCAGCCCCTGAGGTAAATCAATTCAATGTTGTAAATCAGTTTAAATATTTAGGAATCCAAATTATGCCTAAGCTAGAATCAGTCGCCAGTGTCAACTATGAAGCCTTAATGTCAGATATCAATGAGTTAACTCAGAGATGGATGTCACTACCAATGTCGATGATCGGGAGAATCAATATACTTAAAAGTAATATTTTACCTAAAATACTTTATTTATTTCAATACATTCCCTTATCACCACCTTTAGATCTATTCTCAAGAATAAAAAAAAAGTTAGTGGAATTTATATGGAACAACAGGAGGGCTAGATTACGTTTGTCTTTATTATATTTACCATTTGATCGTGGAGGTCTGAAATGTCCAAATTTTATGTTGTATTATTGGTCGGCACAACTGAGGTCTATGACATATTATTTTTCATCAAATGATCTCCCTCACTGGACTGAAATGGAATCATACAATTTACCTTTACCTCTTCCCATATTCATATACTCAGATTCGGCAAAAAAATTACAAAAACAAGTTAAAAATCCATTTGTAAAGCATATGATCAAAATATGGTGTGAAGCTAAAAACTATTTAAAAGAACCACAGTTATTGTCACAATTTAGTCCAATATGGGGTAATCAATATTTTAAACCAGGGAGAGCGGACGCTGTATTTAAAGTATGGAATTTAAAAGGGATACAAAAGATTCAGGATTTATATTTGCCATGTGCAGACAACATAATGTCTTTTGAAGAGCTGAGGATCAAATTTAATCTCAATAGAACACATTTTTTTAAATATCTTCAACTTAGAAACTTTATTCGATCAAATCAAAATAAAGCTCTCACTCGACCTATTTATTCATCCTTGGAAAAAATGATGATGAAAGATAGTAAAAGAAAGGGTATTATTTCAGAGTTTTATAACTCATTGACACTATCTTCAAGTGAAAATTCACTGAAAAGATTAAACTACTGGAAAGAAGATCTGCAAATTGAAATTTCGGAGGAACAATGGGAATTGGCTTGTACAGAAGCTCAAACCAAATCAATAAATGCACGCCTTAAATTGATACATTTCAAATGGTTAATGCGGATGTATGTTACACCGGAGGAGTTAAATAGATATAACAAAAATATACCAGATACATGCACAAAATGCATGGAAAGTAAAGGAACCCTATTTCATTGTTTATGGGAATGTAGATTAATAAGAATGTTTTGGGAGGAGGTGAGGGTAACAATTGAAAAAATAATCTCAAAACAAATCATATTGAATCCTAAACTGTTTTTGTTGGGTCTGTACCCAGAAAAGCATAATTTCAATAAAAGTGAAAGAACATTCATAGACCTCAGTTTGCTTAATGCCAAAAAATGTATTGCACTATTATGGAAAAAGACTCATAGACCAGATGTGACTCAGTGGTTAAGACAGATGTTAACAAACCTTCCATTAGAAAGAATAACATATATACTGAAATCAAAGGAAATTGTGTTTGAGAATATATGGAGACCTTTTATTGATTATGTAAAAAATTTAAACATAACTCTTGAAGAAGAAGGTGAATGATGTGTGTGGACCTTGTAAATTCCAAACTGGTGAACATAATATATATACTTATGTATTGGATTGTCTAGACTAAATAGAGGAGCATTGTTGAAGACTTGATTTTGTTGGTGGTTGTTGGTGTTTTTAGGGTATTTTTTTTTTTTTGTAGTACTTTAGTGTTAGTGTTTGATTGTTTGTATCATGTTTGTTAAAAAAAAAAAAGGTTCAATAAAGATATTGTGGAAAAAAAAAATGTATTTGACCTAACGATAACTAAAGCCCAAGGTTTAGTGATATGTGGTGGAGACTTCAATCTAAGACTGAATCCATACTGGGATGCATCAGGTAATTCTCCACATCAGAATAACACTCAAAGTAGAAAAACTTGGATGCTACTAAAAGAAATGGGAATCTGTGACGTGTGGAGGGAATTCAACCCCAGTGTAAAAGATTATACATTTTACATAGCACCACATTCATCATACTCAAGGACTGACTATTTTTTTATGTTTAATAGAGACATTGGAAGAGTAAAAACATGTAAAATAGGACTGATGGATCTCTCTGACCACAGTCCGATCTATATGGACTTAAGTATCCAAAAATACACAAATAATACATCTTCTTGGAGGTTAAATTCAAATGTGCTGAAAGGACCACTGAAAGATGAATTGGAATCAGATATTCTCAGATATTTGGAAGAAAATGATAATGGAGAAGTATCCCCTTTAATACTGTGGGACGCATGCAAAGCTGTAATAAGGGGAAAGATTATCGCAAAACTGGCAATCCAAAAGAAACTGAGACAAGAAAAACTAATCACATTAGAGTCAGAACTTAAGAAACTAGAAATAGAGCACAAAGACAACACTCATTCTAATGACTCGCTCAAAATTAAGGAAATTAAAAAACAAATAAATGAGATCTACACAATAGAAATCCAGAAGAAACTTACATTTCTGAAACAAAAATACTATGAAACAGGTAGCAAATCGGCAAAATTACTAGCCTATAAATTGAGGAAACAACAAACGGAGAGAGCAATCTACAAAATCAGAGACCCAGTATCAAAGGAAAAAAAATTTAGAATTCAGGAAATTCTTAAAAGCTTCGAGAACTACTACAAGAACTTGTACTCCCTCAAAAAACACAAAAATGCATCCGAAGCCTTCCTAAATACATTAAACCTTCCCCAACTTACTGAGTCACAAAATAAAACACTATTGTCAGAAATACAACCTAAAGAATTAGAAAAAGCAATTATGAAACCTAAAGCTAACAAATCCCCAGGAGCAGATGGCTATACAGCAGAGTGGTACAAAACCTTTTAAACAGCAACTATCTCCTCTCCTCCTGAAAACAGTTAACTATGTCCTCCACGCAGGGGAAATCCCCCCCCCTCCTGGAGAGAAGGGGTCATTGCAGTCATACCTAAACCTGAAAAGAATAAACTAGACTGCTCCAACTACAGACCAATCAGTGTGTTAAATCAGGACTACAAGCTTTTTACCACTATCCCTGCCAAAAGGTTAGAAAATATACTGACAGACTTAATTCATTTAGACCAAACAGGTTTTATAAGACAAAGACAGACACAAGATAACATTAGACGCACTTTACACATAATTCATCATATAAAAAAAAATATAATTTAAAGGCGACGGACAGTGACATTTTTTTATTGAACCAATCAACTGATTGTATGAAAATATTCCATTCTTCCCATTCCCCTGATTTAATATGTGTCACCAGCCTCCATAAATGACATTATTTGGTCATAGCCCATCTTTCACTCACTGATGCTGCAGTACCGCCATCTCCCGATAGGTGCGTGCAGCCTTGACGTCATTTCGGTAAGAAAGAAAATTGCAGAACGAGAGCAAAGTGATTCGGACAGCGATTATTTTCTCGAGTTTGACGACCTCAGTATAAATGATGACATTGACAATGAAGAATCTGATGATTAAGAAGTTTTGGGTGGTGTGTGGCCTGTCAGCCTTATTTGTTCGAGCCAGAGGGAGAGGAGGAAGACGCAACACAGACGGGAACAGACCACGTTGACGACGATCGGCTGGAAGATTTATCTTGGTAAAAGATGCTTAGAAATATTTTTCTTTGGCGACATGCATGGTCACACACTTAATTTTCAAACTAAAACTACCCATTGGTCACTCGCTGCCTGATGACATGTTAATCATCATCTTCTCAATACTTTTAACAGCCGCTGATTAGCACCTGCTGGTCTGTGCGCAGCTGGAGCTGATGAGAAAGATGACGGCCGTCATCGTCCACACGAGTGATTTTATAAACAATATTTATTCATTTGATTTAATTTTCCAGATGAATTATGAAGAAATCATTCAATACATTCAATAATCAATGCAAACGGAGTAATCAATGCCAACCCCATATTTTTCAGGCGATACAGATTCATAGCCTACAGGCAACTGGTCCGGTGGTGTTGGGGATTTTTTTGGGGAAGAAGTGAGGGTTATGTTGCCTGCCTGTGCGGTGAGCCTCATCAGAGAAACCTTCCCATCTCATCACTTCAAGGGATTTTACCTACCAAGATTAGATTTGTGAACAATGTTATTTAAATAAAGTTTTGTAAAATCATATATTGAGTTTATTAATGTTCATGTCAATGTTATAATTCTCATAGTTCAGCATTCATCAAAGTTGCATGTCATATACATTTCAATAATTTTTCTACCATTTTATGGTATAAATTTGGATTTACATCAAAGTCCTGTTCATCAGCTTCCTCTGCTTGGTCAGAAACATCAACACTATTTTAAGGTTGAGTAACAGTTGATAAAATCTGCAAAAAAAGTAGATCATCATAATTTTATCCCAGAGGTCTCAAATTGGATTACATACATAGAAATATAAATTGATCAAACAGGCACAACCACCTCCCTATACAGCACTGAATATTTCATATTTGATGAGTATGAACACCCTAATATGCTAATATTCGATAAGTTGGTAAGGCAATGCAAACCATTGCTTGGAATTCATTTAAGATGTTTAGTAAACATTTGCAGTGAATATTAAAAATAAAAAAAACTTACCCTGTTTACTTCTCGTGTTCTGACAGCTGATCGCATCGGTAGATCACCCTTGCTTTTCACGCCACTGTCACTGACCCCTTTCTCAGAGTCACACTTGGAAATCGAGGGATATAGTTGGAATAGCCGTTTTCTTTATCAGCAATCTTTTTGCAAATTTCATTTCAAATTGACATAATGTCTGGCCCAGGAAACACGCACGCAGGCTCAGGATAGATTTAACAGCTTTATTCAACAAGCAGGTGTGTGTGAATGGATGTATGCGGTATGGGGATGTGTTGGGGTGAACACCGATGCGCAGGCAGCAGAGCAGCGCGCCGTTCAGCCGGAAAATAGCAGAGGACAAGGGTAACGGGCACCACACCGAGACAGGGATAATCGGTGATAATGTTGCTTACTTGCAGGGACAGGTGGCTGGCGTCGGCAGGTGATGAGCCCGGGAGACAGCGTCCTGCAGGTGGGCTAAATAGCCCGCTGCTGACGAGGCGCAGGTGTGCGCGCAGCTGAAGCCGCTGATGAGCGGCGAGTCGTGACACAAATTGCATCTTATTCTCGAAATCGCTGTCAACGAAATGTCTACTGCACATGTCGAGTGTTTTACCGACATCAGTCCAATTTTTTCGCGTTTTCTGAACGAATTTCACCCATGCCGTTCTGATTTTCCCAGGGACGGGAAATTCAAAAACACTCACAGCATGCTCCGCTGGTATAACGTCGCACCCGTAGACAACACAACGCCAAACCATAATTAATTCGATTCCTGAAATCCTAATGTTAATAAATAATCTATTTGTCATCCACAAGTATTCCGAGAAATATCCGTAATCGCCGATTTTAAAACGTAAACATCAAGTAAAACACAGCAATGTCCGCCGACCGTGTGCCTTACCGAAATGACGTCACACAGTCAGTGGCCATCTTAGCCGCTGATCGCTTGGCTGGGTCAGACAGCTCTTCACAACAGCGTAATTCAAGAGCACATTGTCACCTTATGCGACATACGTTGACACCAAAACATGTGGGGATCAAATTAGCTCGTCTCAGACAACAATTTGAGATATGATTTAGCGATATTGAATTTTCGTCTGTCCGTCGCCTTTAAATGCAGCCATATTGGGATTAGATGCTGAAAAAGCATTTGATTCGGTTGACTGGTCTTTCCTATATAGAATCTTATCCAGTTTCAATTTTCATAACAACTTCATTAGACTATCCAGGCATTATATAAAAAACCAACAGCTAAAATAAGGATTAACGGTAAATTATCATCTTTTGAACTGGAAAGAGGATGTCGTCAGGGCTGCCCCTTGTCTCCACCGCTCTTTGCAATCTTCATAGAACCTCTGAGCCAATGGATAAGACAGAATCAAAAAATTCAAGGTATTACACTTGGTCAGAAGGAACATAAAATAGCACTCTTTGCTGATGACATTTTAATATACCTGGGGCAACCGGACACCTCTTTTCCAGAACTAATCTCAGTTTTTTCAGAGTATGGAGATTTATCAGGGTACGAATTAAACATGCATAAAACCCAAATTTTAACATTCAACTATGACCCAGATCAATATTTACTAAGCAAACTCAAAACTAACTGGGAGATGGAATCTATGAAATATCTGGGGGTCAATATCCCGAAACAACTCAACAAAATTGAATCGGTGAATTCAAAAAGGGCCCAAGTCCACACTTTTTCAAAGGGGACTTGGGCCCCTTTTGAATTCACCGATTCAATTATAACACTAAACTACGATCCACTGATGGCAAAAATAAAATCTGATCTAGCAAGATGGAATATGATACCATTCTTGGGTACTGCACAAAGAATTGAAGCAGTCAAAATGAATATACTTCCACGTCTTCTATACCTTTTCCAAACAATACCGGTAGAACCTCCCAAAAAAACATGGCAAGAACTGGACAGAAGGATCTCAAGATTCATATGGCAGGGTAAGAGACCTAGAATCATATATAGAACCCTACAGCTAAACAAAGACAAAGGTGGGCTCGCGCTGCCAAATATCAGGGACTATTTTAAAGCCGCACAAATTAAAACTTTAGTAGAGATATGTAACCCAGTCTACACTGCACAATGGAAGGAGATGGAATGCCAAATAACAAGTGACATTCCCCTACAGGCGATAATAGGGAACAATGCCTTACCTAAACCTTTGAATAACACACATAATAAGAACCCTATCGATTACTGCAATGGATTGCCTATGATCAAGACTTTACTCCTGATAAAACAGACACTAGAGTTAAAGAGTGGAAAGAGAACGGACTGATAAAATATTACGATTTTTTTTAAAGGGCAAACTTTAAGAAGTTTTGAAGATTTGAAAAAACAAGGTCTAATAAATCAAGACCTTTACAGGTTCTTTCAGCTTAGACACCACATAAACAAAATACTTAAAAAGAAGGATTTGGAAAGGGCCCAGTCAGGTGTTCTGAAGGTCTTCATAATGGCATATAAAGGGATCCCAGGGATCAGATACATTTCTAAAATATACCTTGGTCTTCAAGACTTAAAAGGAGACAACACATCATATATAAAACAGAGATGGGAAAAAGAGGGGAATTTCACTTTTCAACTGGAAATATGGGAAAAGCTAAATAAACAACAATGGAAAAGTACCTCATCTCTGCAGTGGAGAGAATTTGGATGGAAAAATTTGGTAAGATTTTTCAGAACACCTGCACAAAACAAATTTACTCGTAAAGGGTTGAATTGTTGGCGCTTGCGTGGTGAAAAGACTGCAAATCATTTTCATGTGTTTTGGTCATGCCCAGTTATCCACCAATATTGGACCAATGGACAGACAATATTGGGGAAAATATTCAAAATAACAGTTCCCTTTTCTTTAAACTTTGTATTTGGGTTTACTACCGGAATCACTGGAAAGACGAGGAGAAAAATATTTATTCACTGTTTTAATATTGGCAAGTAAAAAAGCTCTAACAAAAAAATGGATGTTGAAGGACCGTCCTACACCTGAAGATTGGATTAACGTGATTCAGGACATTTATTCGATGGAAAAGTTGACATTCGCACTGAGACAGGACATGGATGGGTTCTTGAACTTTTGGCAACCCTGGAACGCATATGTGTCTTCCATCAGATCTAATCTTTGACAAATACCATTTCAATAACGGCACCTCTCTTTGTTCCAACGCTACTCAGATACTCTTATTTTTTTTTTTTTGCTCTTTTGTTTTGTTTTTTTCTTTTGTTTTTTCTTTTGTTTTTTGTTCTTTTTTAATTTCTCTTTTTCTTTCACTTAAAAAAAGGGTGTAAGAATTATTTTTCCAATGTTGTCAAAAAACAAAAAAAAGGGAACGTGATGAAAAAGTAAACAATGCAATGCTGTAATGACATGTATACCCTTTACAAAAGCTTAAATTAAAAAAAAAAGTCGCTAAACTACAAAAAATGCAATTGTCTGTAGCGAAAAAAAAATGCAAATGGTACAATAAATCATTGAGGAATATAATGTTCATGTTTTGTTCAGTATATGAAAAAACAGCAGCTTTTTACATGTTAAAGACATATCATGTTGTACTGAAGGAAATTCAGATTCTCAGGAAAAACACCGCTTATCAATCGAATTAATCGATCAATAAGGTGAAACAATTATCAACTAATGAATTAATCAATAACTTTCATCCCTAACTCAAAGACATGCATGTTAGGTTAACTGATGATTCTAAATTGTCCCTAGGTATCTGTCTCTGATATACCCTTAGAATAGAGGGTCAATGTACCTACAAGTTAAGCTCTTAGAGTGGTCTTTTGAGTGCTCTGACTAGAAAAAGCACTATATACGTAAGTACAGGTCCTTATCCTTTATTTCTATTTCCTAAATAATTTTCATATCTGCTAAATAGTTTTTTTGAGAAATTTTCCCTACTTCCTTTAAAGTCAGAAGTTTGCATACACTAATATCAGGAAGAGAAGTGTGGATCTTCATAAGTCTGGTTCGTCCTTGGGTACAATTTCCAGATGCCTGAACGTGCCAAGTTCATCTGTTCAAACAATTATACACAAGTATAAACACCATGGGAATGTCCAGCAATCATACAATTCAAGAAGGAGATGGGTTCTGTGACCAATAGATGAACATGTTTTGGTGAAAAATGTGCATATCAACCTCAGAGGAAAAGCAAAAGACCCTGTGAAGATACTGGCTGAAGCTGGTAAAAGAGCATCATTATCTACAGTGAAACAAGTCCTGTAGCAACATGGGTTGAAAGGAAGAAGAGGAATAAGCCTTTACTCCAAAAGCAACATTAAAAAAAAAAAGCCTGATTACAGTTTGCAAATCCACACAGGGACAAAGACCTTAATTTTTGGGGACATGCTCTGTGGTCTGATGAAACTAAAATTGGACTGTTTGGTGATAATGATCATTGTTACATTTGGAGGAAAAGGGGAAAAGCTTGCAAGCCTGAGAAGACCATCCCAAATATGAAGTACTAGGATGTAGGGATGGGCATTCAGTGAAATTTTCTTCACCGATCGTCGGGAGAATTAATGATTAATAATCGGTTAATCATTAACATTTTTAGGTAGGTAACAAGGCAGGTAGACTACATTAGAACATCAGGTATCAACACGGAGAGCCGCACAACTCAAATCCACCTCTCTGGTTGGCTCGGCTCGGGAATCTCGCAAGCTGATTGGCCAAGACGTTTCACCCCGCAAGCTGATTGGCCGAGACATTTTACCCAGCTTCTCTCCCTGCCGAGCGGCCACCCAACAAACGAAGACCGCATTCATTGCTGTTTATCGCTCGTGTTGCTTAGTCTAGCCGCGTGGAACTTTTTGTTGTTCTCTTGTGCCATTTTGTGCGAAATAGTCTTCCCGTCGAGCCACACTACGCCGCCTCCTGCAGCTTCCCTCGACGATCCTGCGCCTCTAGCACCTGAGGAGCAGTAAAGCTCTCATTAACCTGTGCAGTAAATCATCTTTATCTTGAGTTACGTATCTTGTTATAAGAATAAAAGAGTTCTAAAAACATATTTATGTACACTTTATTTACATCTACGTATGTATGTACACTTACACACACACACACACATATCATATGAGAGAGAGCGTGAGAGAATGAACGTACGTATTATTTATGGGTGACGCGATAAGTGAGGGATCACTGTACTCTTATGTATTTAGAATAATAATAAAAAAAATACAGAGTGTTTTTCTTCGAGGATGAATTTATTAACAAGACAAGTTTGCAGTAAAACGTGAACACATGCGCATTGCGCAAACGAAGGAGGCTTCAAGTTGCGAGCCAGACAATAACGGGAGACACATACAGGACACATAACGGAACATATATTTCTTTCTTTTACTTTTTTCTTTTGTATGCTGCATTGCAGTGATTGCAGTACACCTGGTCATTTTTTAAATTAAAATGGTCCCACGTAACATTTCGCCGCAACCTCTTCATGATTTGGCGATTGCCCTATGGAAGCTCGCATGTATCAACTGAGGCACGCCAGGGTACGGCGATGGTGTAATGTTGCCCCCGGTGCCCAAATTTTGCCAGTGGCACAGTTAAATGCATTGCATTGTTTGAGGACGGCCATGCACTAGGCCTAATAACCTACATTCGGATTGTTTAAAAAAAAAAAAACGGTTTGTCGACGAAAATGAACTTCCTCGGTGAAATTCTTAATGATCAATTATCGGTTAATCGGTTAATTATGCCCATCCCTACTAGGATGGAAGCATCCTGTTGTGGGGGTGTTTTGCTACAGGAGGGACTGGTGCACTTCACAAAATAGATGACATCATGAGGAAAGAACATTATGTGAAAATACTGCAGCAACATCTCAAGACATCAGCCAGGAAGTTAAAGTTTGGGTGCAAATGGGTCTTCCAAATGGACAATGACCCAAAGCATACTACCAAATTAGTTACAAAATGGCTTAAGGTGTGTTCAGACCAAACGCGAATGGGCAAATTTTTCGTGTGGTGTGATTACATTATAACTCAATGTAAACACGTGAATAGATGTGAATTCACGGTCTGAGTGACATGCAGACAGGCGAAGCGGCCTTTATAACTTCTGCAGCAGTGTTCAACCTACAGTGGAAATCCCCAAAATAATGTCCTGCTTTAGGTTTACATTATCTGACGAGGAGCTCACCTGAAAAACTTGTCCCTGTCTCCAAAACTTTACAAGATGATGAGTGTTTCTGTTGCTAGCTTGCTAGCACATCCATTTCAGGAATCCGTGGGTAAGTTACTCCGACATCCTCATTTAGCTGAAAAGCTCCTGGTCCTCCTGTTTCCAAGTGAGTGGCAGTCTCATTTTCAAACTAGTTTATTCTACAATGGTAATACTTTTACTCTGGTGACGGCAAAGCTAGCATATTACATCAGACGTGAACATGCAAATGCACAATTTCACGTGTACTCTCCTCTTTCCATTCACTTTGTATGGATTTGCGCTGCCCGTTCACGTTTGGTCTGAACGCACCTTTAAAGGTAACAAAGTCAAGGAGTGGCAATCACAAAGCCCTGATCTCAATCCTACAGAAAATTTGTGGCCTGAGCTGAAAAGACGTGTAAGAAAAGAGGCATACAAACCTGACTCAGTTACACCAGTTCTGCCAGGAGTATTGGGCCAAAATGTCAGCAAACTACTGTGAGAAACACGTGGAAGGATACCCAAAATGTCTGACCCAAGTCATACAGTTTAAAGGCAATGCTACCAAATACTAAAGAAATGTATGTAAACTTCTGATTTTGAACAAAGTAATAAAACATTCTCTAAAAAATAATTTAGCAAAGAAATAATTTTGGTCATCCTAACTTACCTAAAATGGGAAAAGTTTAGTCTAACTTAATGTCAGACAGTGAGGAAAAAAATGTTATGTGACTTTTTATGCAGTGTATGTAAACTTCTGTTTTCAACTGTATATTGCTCTACTGTGCATTAGAAGAAGAAGAAGCCAACTCTATTGTCATTCAATCCATACAGCTATTCATGTACAGTATAACGAAATTACGTTTCTCCTATCTACAATGTTAATCACATCTAGAATCACAGGGGTCACTGCCATGCAAGGTGCCGCCGCAAACAACTTCTCCTTCCCCCATTCTATTACGCTGAGCACCAAACTAGAAGGCAGGAAGTACCATTTTTATACGGTCTTTGGTATGACCTGGCCAGGACTTGAACCCCCAACCTCCCAGTTGTGGGACAGATGCTCTATCAACTCAATCAATTAATCAAAGCTTTATTTACAGTATATAGCACTTTTCATACAAAAAGATGCAACGCAAAGTGCTTCACACATTAAAATAAAACACAATTTACCCCCTCCCCCAACACACACACACACACACAAAGAAACTTCCATCAGTACAAAACTTATGGCTTAAGACATGGCTGGGTACCGAGGATCCAAGTGTGGAAGCACCATCACTAGAGAACCATCACCAGCAGGGAAAGCACCAAGTTCATGGCTACAGGAACACCAGCTCTGAGACTGCCCAAGTCCAACCCGAGGGGCCGACACCGCAGGCACAGCGTTGCAGTGCACGACCCCCCCCCTCAACCGTGCAGACCAGGACAATCACAGGCCAGCGCCCCGCAACCAGAAAACAGGCACAACCCCCACCAGAGGGCCCCCCTTGAGGAAATGCCAAAGCTTGGACAGTACGATAAAAAGTCACTGTTAATAAGATAGTTTGCTGATAAAAAAGACTAGGCAGTTAAGAAGACTAGATGAATAAAACAACATCTAAATAGTCAACTTGGTCACCACTCCAATTGATGGTCAAATCACAACAAAGTAAAAAGCAAATCTTTTGCTTATCTGCTAATTATAGGCCTATTTCCAAGTTGCCATTTTTTATCAAAGATTTTGGAGAAGGTAGTTACTAATCAGCTTTTGTCATTTTTGGAGACACATAATCTTTTAGATAAATTTCAGTCTGATTTTCCAAAAATGCATTCCACTGAAACTTCTCTCCTTAAAGTTACTAATGATATTTTAATGGCTGCTGATGCTGGTTTTTACTCTGTTTTGGTTTTATTGGATCTTAAAGCGTACCTGTGGTGGTCGTGAAAAAAAGATATTATATTGAGCCCCTGTCTCACGTTCTAGTTCAAGTTTAAGTTCAAGTTCAAGTTCAAAGCAATGTGATATAAATCCATTGCTGATGTGCTGGTTCAGCTATGTCAGCAAAACATGGGTGCAGCCATACTAGCGGCTACATGGCCTGCCAGGACGCTTCCTGTGACGTAATATTGTTGGCACACCGATCTGGATCAATATTGGCTGAGCCTGGAGTGCCCGGATGAGCAGTGGCTTTCGGGATATTCAAATTCAAATTCAAATGTTTATTTCAAACTCAGGGTTCATATTAAATGCAGAACTAAAACGAGTAGAAAATAAATAAATAAATGGTTAAATTCAGCGGGTCGTCTCGTCTGATCTGAGGTCGTAACGGCCGCCAGACTGCCGATGATTCTACAGAGCAGCAGACACTCGGCACTCTTGTAACAACAAAAACATACAATGCGATATGGATATCGCAACATGGGGGAATGCAAAGCCTTTGGATGTTTCAATAATAAGCGAAAAACAAAGATAAACACTTCTTTTGTGTACCCAAACCCAGCTCACCTTGTCAGAAGATCGTAGCGGAAAAATGATTGCGCAATCTCGGAACAGGGCACAGACGAATTCTTTCAGACGAAATTGCGTTGTGTGTGAGGACCACTTTGTCACTTTCACCCTCAGAAGAACTTTCTGGCTCAAACCTGTAGCCATGTTGGACGAATTCTTCCTCAGAGTCCGACAATTCAGCCATAATAGAATAAAAACACTCACAACAGCACCCTAGTCGCTCATACAGACGGAGTATTGACTTTTCAGTAGCAACGTAATGACGTCACATCTGCATGTGTCATGGCTGCGCGCAGAGTTTTCATTGGCTGGCCACGCCTGCGGTCGTATTTACATATTTCTCTGGTGGTATATGGCTGGCAATAATTATTTAACCAAATAACGAATACTTTGCCTAATGTTTTCAAGTTGAATGCGTTTAGACGACCACCACAGGTACCCTTTAACTCTGTTTCTGATACAGCTGATCATAAAATTCTTATTAACAGACAACACCACTCGGTGGGTGTTAGTGGAACAGCTCTGAACTGGTTCTCTTCACACTTAACAGGTCTTTTTCTGTCTCTGTGAACCAGTTTATGTCCGATACTGCAGCCTTGTCATGTGGGGTTCCCCTAGAGTCTAGGGGAACTAGATAATAGGGGGAACTAGAAGTCTAGGGGAACTAGAAAATAAAACAGGGCCCAAGACTGAGTCTAGGGCCTAGACTCAGTCTTGGGCCCTGTTTTATTTTCCTTATACAGTACCTATTTCTACTTGGTCAATTAATTGATACTTTTGTTGATGTTTCTTATCATTTTTATGCTGATGACATTCAGCTGTATTTTTCTTTTAGACCACAAGAACTTCATAAACTTTCAGTTTTAACAGATTGCAGGGTTTCCTCTGGTTAACATTTCCCGGTGGCGGGCCGCCACGCTTGCAAATTTTCCGCCACTCTAGGAAATATAAATTTAAGAAAAAAATATGAAGGAATTATGGTCCACAAGCGCGCACACAAAACGCGCATGACTGTCATCCGCAAGAAGTTCAGAAGCGCCGCGCCCACATGACTGCTCCAGTCACCAGGCAGTGTCTCGCTCGCATCACTGTCCGAGAGAAACAGGAACTTATTAAAGTCCTTTAAATGCAGAAAAAAATCAGAAGAGGTACGTAAGCAGTGAAGGCATTTATCATGGTTTTCACCCGCTAGTAACCGGAGCAATAATGGAAGAGTCGCTTAGCCAACAGGTGTTAAGAGCTCGAGTTGGTTCATTTTGTCTTCTTTTTAATCATTAGTTTTTTGTTTTTCTTATTTCAGACAAGAATGGAAAAGGAGCTGTTTTTACCTTTACCTTAGTTAATATTAATTACCTAATTTATGTTCACTATTATGTACCTGGAAAGTTAAGATGACGGAAATTTACAAAGTCAATGACTTTAATCCGTCAGCAGCCTTCAGACAAACTAAACGTTCCAACATTTGGATTTCAAAATGAGGGAGGTTTTTTCCTGCTGTCTGGGTGGTGAGGAGATTTTTAAAAAAAAAATAAATAAAAAAAAATAAAACTATAAATATATAGCAATATTATAACAGAATATAACTGCATCTTTGGTCATTTAAGTTAATTTATTTCATTAAAAACAAATTTATTAATATTTTTTTTCTTTGAAATCAGAGTTAAATTATTGTTCTGTTCTGGCTCTGCAAAGTTACGGTCAAAAATGTAAATTGTTATGAGGAAAAAGTAAAAAAAAATACCACAGTCTGTTTCAAATTTATTAAAAAGGACAGTAATTTTATTTAAAAAAATAGACAAAAATTAGCCATAAAATAATCCACAAACTTATAATAAAGTCTCAAATGTACAAGAAAAGTCAATTTTACAGGAGGAAATTACAAATTTGAGGAAAATGGTTTCAAATTTAGATAAATTTACAGAGAAAAGTAGAAAATTCTAAGAAAATTGTTACAAATTTTGGGAGAAAAACCTCAAACCTTCAAGACTGAAGTCATTACTCAAGTTTTTAAGTGAGTGCTCTTTGTACCCTTAGCTCAATTAGAAATTTTTGGGTGTCTACTTTTAATTATTAATTTCAAAGCACTGCTTTTATATGAGTAGAATTTCTGGTTACTATACCCACCTCTGATTATATAATTTAAGTATGCATGAGTAAATTATTGTTATGAATGTTTTTTTCCCTTCCCTACTCTCGCAATGAAAAAAAAAAAAAAGAAACACTAGAATAAAAATACACATATTTTTGTCATTTATGTAAACCATGACAAAAAAAATCCTGCAGGACAAAACATGACACTATATATTTTCTAACCTGTTTGTATACCACCATAGACAGAGAGAGAACCTGAATTAGACGGAGCTCAGACAGGAGCCAAGGAGAGGAAAGTGTTCAGGCAGAGGGTCCAAGAGAGGTGAGAACAGAGGAAGGAGAGAAGGATGACACCAGTAAAAAGTCCAAACACAGGATGTCTGGGTGGGACCCCAACTGGCCCAATACTCCAACATTCAAGTCTCGGTTATACAATACTTCAAATGGTAAGTTCCATATGCAAAGTTACTGTGCAAAATTTTTAAAAAAATTAAATTAGTATAAAATTAACATATTCTGGTTACAATATTGTCATGTGTTTTCTGCCCCCCGGAAAAATATACTGCCACCGCGCAAAGGTCTTTACGCCAGAAGAAACACTGAGATTGTATAACTGCTGTGAAAAACTGGCTATCTGCAAAATATTTACAGTTAAATAATGTTAAAACAGAGACTCTAATAATTGCTCCTGACAGTGCGATCCCTAATATTAAAGAATCCCTTGGGCCACCTAGTTCCTCCAGCAAATCCTCTGTACATAATCTTGGAGTAGTTCTTGATAGCGCTTTATCCCTAGATGGTCATGTAAATCTGCTGACTCGCTCTGCTTTTTTTCACCTGGGAAACATTGCCAGACTGAGAGGCATGGTGTCTGTGGCTGAGTTGGAAATGGTTATTAATACTTTTATCTCTTCTCGTTTAGACTATTGTAATTCACTTTTTAATGTTCTTAAGAAAACCTTAAATCGGCTTCACATGGTTCAAAATGCTGCTGCAAGGTTTTTAACTAAAATTAACAAGAGCTCTCACATCACCCCCATTGTATCTAATCTTCATTGGCTCCCTATTAATTTTAGAGTTCAGTTTAAAATTCTGGTTTTAACTTTTACAGCCTTGCATGGTCTGACACCTTCCGGCATTGCAGACCTCATTCAGCCATAATCCTCTCAACCCCTCAGGTCCTCTGGTCAGCTTTTATTAGTGGTACCTCGGACTTATTTTAAAACCCGTGGTGATCAAGCTTTTCAAGCTGTAGCACCGAAGTTATGGAACTCTCTACCCCCTTCAGTCTGTTTGACTGACCCTGAGGTTATTTTTAGGAAGCAAATTAAAACACTGTTGTTTAGACAGGCCTTTAGGTAGGAAAAAGGAAGGGTTATTTGTTGGTTTTATTTGCTTTGTTTTATTTTACTTTACTTGTAATCTATTTTTAACTTGTGTTTTATTTTATCACTGTAAATTTTCAGTTTATTTCATGTAAATCACTGTGACTTGTCTGTGAAAAGTGCTATACAAATAAAGTTGTTATTATTATCATCATAAGTAGCAAATATTATATGCAGCAGAACACATACTCTACTTATAATAAAATTAGACGTTAATGATCAAAATGGAGGAAACATGAGAAGCCAAAGACTTCTCCAATCACCATAAAATTATGAACAATTCCTGGAAAAACAACCAAAACCAAACTGGAATAAAACCCCTAAAGTATACTGTAACTACATGAAATGAAACTCTTTAAGAGCCGATGGGAGACGAATTTTGAATAAAAGTTGATATACAGTAGTTCCAGAGATTATCAAATAGTATTTTTCCTTGAAGTGCCAACTGTCAGTTCAGGTTGAACCAAAATCATTAATTGAAACAGAAGGCCTTGCATAGTAGCAAGAAACCTGGTAGACCTGCTGCATCATCAAGCTGGACTTTCACGGGCAGAAAATTTCCAAAGAAGCGGTCAAGGTTGTGAGAAAGAAATGCAGTAGTCAGCCAAGAAAATTAGTGCAGATACAACAAGCCAAACTCCCTTTAATATTGGAACAAGTCCACCAGCACCATCTGTTTAACCCTTGGAGAAACCTTTGATAACCTGGTACAACCATCCAAGCTCTAGAGAATTTGGGTTGGATGTAGTCTTCATGGAAAACTTCCAGACAAATAACTCATGACATATATTTCATCATCTTTTAGTCTGCAGAAACCAGCTGTGTGCAGCCCAAATTTTGTGACCATGTGGTCAGTATGCAAGTAGTCTGCACTGAACTTAATTGTAGGAAATTGCAAGATTTTGATTCAATATATAGTGCTGTGAAAAAGTATTTGCCTGCTTCCTAATTTCTTAATTCTTATATGTCTTATATATTTTCTGAAAGAGAGCAAAATTCGCAGCCTCAGACCCCACACTACCATGTTCGACTGTCGGTATGATGTTCTTTTTATAAAATGCTCTGTTGGTTTTATGCCAGATGTAACAGGACGCATGCCTTCCAAAAGTTCAACTTTTGTCTCGTCAGTCCACAGAATATTTTCCCAAAAGTCTTGGGGATCATCAAGATGTTTAAATGTAAATGTGAGACAAGCCTTTGTGTTCTTTTTTGGTCAGCAGTACTTTTTGTCTTGGAACTCTCTCATGGATGCCATTTTGCCCAGTCTCTTTCTTATTGTTGAAACATGGACCAGTGTCCAAACTGAGGCAAGTGAGGCCTGCAGTTCTTTAGATGTTGTTCTGGGTTTTTGTTTCTCATCTGCTCTTGAATTTCTTTAGATTTCAGCATGGTGTGTTGCTTTTTGAGATCTTTTACTAATTCACTTTGTCAGACAGGTTCTATGTAAGTGATTTCTTAATTCAACAGATCTGGCAGTAATCAGGTCTGGGTGTGACTAGTGAAACTGAACTCAGCTTTCCAAAAAATGTGATTAATCACAGTTAATTCATGATGTAACAAGGGGGGCAATTACTTTTTCCACACAGGGCCAGGTAATTTTGGATAGCCTTTTTCCTTTTATAAATGACATCATCATTTAAAAAACTGAATTTTGTATTTACTCGAGTTATCTTTGTCTAATATTAAAATGTGTTTGAGCTGAAACATTTAAGTGTGACAAATGTGAAGAAATATAACGAACCAGGAAGGGGCACAGCACTGTATGTATGACAAGTATGCTTTAAAATGACCATGCGAACAACAGTTATTCACACACTTTATTCACTTACCCCCACTTTTGCTTGGAATATAACCAATGAGGGCAGACACTCTTCTATCTTGGTTAAAAAAACCTCAGCATAAAGAATACTTATTATATAGGCTATATAACCCTAATACACAATTAAATCACGGCTCAGCGGAAGATCAGCTGGTCAAACCAATGCTATTAACACAGTACTAATCTCCTCCAAAACGTGGTTCTTTTACATTTCATGGCACTTTTGACATTGCCACACAGCACTACTTTATTAATTTTCACTTCTCTTACAAAAATGTAAATTTCTACTTCAGAGAAGTTCTCTCTTTGCCATCTTATGTTCTATCATGTCGTAAATGCTGGGGGAGAGGCAGGGACATGGTATTAACATAACTATCATTTCCAGCCATCAGATTTATCAATGAACGATCCATTGTATGATAAGATTGCCCTCATATGCACAGTTTCATAAACACAATGTTGGACCTTGTTGTACAATCATTTCTACACCTGAATGTGTGCCCATTTCCACACACTTTTGATAAATGGCAGAAAATTTGGTGCATCAATTTCAGCCCCTTGAGAGTATATTAGCCCATGTTAGCTAGCTGAGTAGTGAAAAAAGATATTATTGCTTTATGATAAGCTAGGCAGCTGCATGCTAATCATTTTTGCTCATTGGGAACAAAATTCTTCCTGCTAATAGTCTTGACCTGCTTCTGTCGGGTATCTTTGTCCACCGAACACTCGGGGGATTCAGTTTTCAACTTTCAACTTTACTTGTATAGCACCTAATCACAACAAAAGTCATCTCAAGGTGCTTGATACATAAGCATAAATCCAAATCATAAGTAATTCAGAGGAAAAACCCCAACGATCGAAAAGATACAAGAGCAAGTACGAAGCAACAGTGGGAAGGAAAAACTCCCTCACAGGAAGAAACCTCTAGCAGAGCCAGGCTCAGGGAGGGTAAGTCATCTGCCATGACTGCTTGAAGGGTGAGGGGAGAAAAGAAGAAGAGAAAGACAGAAGAGACGTACTATTTATCCAGATAACAAAAACATACAAGTAAAACAACATTCGTACAGATATGATGTGCAATGTTGCATCAAAGCTATAGGTTAACCTAGGATGAAAGGCTTTTTTTTCAGGCTTTTTAAGCTAGCTAACAAATCTTATAGGTAGCACTACAAGCAAGTACCTAGCTGGGCCTAGTGGTGTAATACCCAAACACTACGCACACAACGCATAATCAGCAGTGTTTTTAGTGCACATAGTAGATGGTAATAGTATAATTCAAAACTATGACGAGAAATCCAATCTAAACTTGTGTATGACATTCAATTAAAACAAGATATCACCATCTAGCTAGCCAATTGTCACACAGCTTATACACACAATCAAACGCTTGCACAACGGGCCCCATTGTTGCGAATCTGTGTAAACTGTGTGCTTTCAGACAGGGACACATGTTGCACAGTAAAGACTTGTGTATTATGAATTGTGTTTTCATAGTTGAAATTTGCCACTGTGGTTGGAGTATTTCTTGGCATTTCTGAGAACTTGGCACATTTAAAAAAAAAAAAAAAAAATGTAGTGTTGTAAGGACAATTTGTGCTTAAACGGGTGTATATCTCTGGAAGTAGTGATCAAAGTAATGGCCACTTGTTTATGTATTAAACTGGATTGGTCTATAAGGGTAGTTATGTAATCAAACTGTTGGTTTTAGACATTTTGTTTTAATAATGCACCTTTTTCCTTGTGTGACTATGAACTACCTTTGACAACGCCAAACTTTAATTTCTGGGATACTACTACTTCTACGACTAATAACAATAACATCATATGCACATTTTTAAATATTATTGGTGTAATGGGAGTCTGGCTACCAAAACTGCACTCTGAGTTCTTTTTAATTTTTCTTCTTTCGAAGAACATGTCTGCTAGGAAGAGTGAAACAGTGGAAGATTTTTGCAGGTTTTGCACTGCATACCCTACTCACAACAAGTTAGGGATATTCGGCTTTCGCGTGAAATTTCAGGATGCACCTAAAATGCACTATAACCTTTACAGGTGAACTTAATTTGACCTTCTCTAACCTTTTGAATGCACATGTCCAGCTGTTCAAAGTTTCAGTACTTTTTGCATAACTTGCTGTTCTCCAACAAGATGATTCACGGCAAAATTCACACATCATTTTTGTCCAGGCCTGTTTCATGAGTTTGTTTTTTAAAATAATTCTGTTGAACCACAATTCAAAAGCACTGTCTGATTTTCATTGGTTAATTTTCATAGAATTTTTATTTATTACCACTTTTGTTAGATTCAAGTTATTTCTGTGACCATTGTGGGTTTTTCTTTCATTAACAGAGGGGTACCAACAATTTTGTCCACGTGTGTAATTGATACTCAAGGGCACAAGACAAGTTATTCAGACACTGACATTTTTTTGTTGTGGTATACACTGTTGTTGGCTTTTGTTTCAATAAATTGTTTGAGATAAGGAAATCACATTACATGCTTCTACTTAAATGCCCTACTTTCATGATATAAGTGAACTTTTTACATTTTCCATAAATTTCATCCGAAAGCCAAATATCCCTAAATTTTTGTGAGTAGTGTATATACGTATCAACATGCACTGAAGTATATAATAATTAAAAAAAATCAAATTGTTAATGCCACCAGGGATATCCCAATAATCACAAATACTCCCAAGTTTTAATCTACAGTAATCATCCCATTTATCAAGTTACCCCTCACAGAGAACTTTTTTAATTCATACGTGCAAAAAGCTCTGTACTTTATATTGAACACATCCACACCCACACATATATGCAAATAAAAACAGGAGTTAGACTTGATAGCTGTTTTCTCTCAGATTTGAGTCAATAAAGGCCTCCCATCTCAGCTACAAACAAAATCCAGTCTGAAAGAAAGCCTTGGGCTGAAAGCTGAGGAGAAAATGTCAAGTTAAGCGAGCACATAAACAAGGCTAAACTTAGACAAAGGGCGGGGTGTCTCCAACAGTGATGCAGGCAGCATCTGATCATCATCCCAGTATAAACACCCATCTGACTCTACAAGCTAACCTTTCACACTTCTGCCTCTCAGGAAGAATGAAAACCTTTCTCCAACAACTGCAAAGACTTAAGGCATCGTTCCTCAGCAACTGGTATATATTTATATGCAAACACATATGCTACAAAGATCTCTCACCCAAGATGATGAAAGAACTCCAACACACAAAACCTAAATGGGCATCAGATGACAGATGATGGATTAAGTCCAATTATGGTCCCTTGTTGCCAAGCAGGTTTAAACCAGGTACAGTGGCTTCATTGTCAAAAGAACAATTTCAAAAGTTGTATTGTTGAAGTGGAGATGCAGAAAGGCGATATAAGGCTTAAATTGATACGAGGTCCTTAACTGAAAAAAGGGCTGGAAGGATGGATGAAATATAGGGGATAAATCTGATGCAATCTTTTGACCCAATATCACACATTCTTCAGTCTGAAAATTAACCAACACACTTCCATCAACTGCTATTAAGTGTAATCCCACCCTTGTATTGAATCTACATGTTTTTGGATGTTTCCTATTCTTAAATGTACACTAATTCACACTGATCCAAGATGATTAGGACTATCTGTTTCAGTAGATTTACACCTGTGCACCGAAAGCAAAAGAGAAGTAGGTGAAAGGGCACAGTTGGAAAAGTGCACAAGAGGACACAGGCGGCTTTGACAGTGTTGGTGAATACTGTATTCTCAAAGCTCAGAAACTGTGCAGGTGCTATATGAACATTTCCCAGCAATGGATAGCCTTTATAGCCCCCCCCCCCCCAGCACAAACAGGATTAAAACTATCAACAGACTGAAATAAATTTTGCACATCTGGAAGTTCAGATAAAATTCTGGATGACTAAAATGCAACATACAGCTTTAAGGAGCCCAACAGAATGTGTGTTTATAAGCATAAAGGCTTGTTTTTAATAGATCTCCTCATGGACTGGATTATCTGATGGTGAAAAAATTAAAAATCTTGAAGCTGGCCTGGAGCAAGATCTCCTCACTATGGGATAACTGAACCAAACACAAATAAGCGGATGTACACCTTAGCACCTACAGGTCTGATCTTCAACAAATTATTTGCCCAGTATGGGCATGTTAGGTTAAATTTCGAACAATGGGTTGAGGAGTGGTAAAGTGAACAAGTGACTAAATGTTATGTGAAAGAGGAGGTTACTCTGGTAGCTTAATTTCACTTTTCGTTAACACCATAAGAGTGATTCATGTTTCAAGAATGATGTGTGCACTCCGCAGTATAAACTAAATTCCATGCCAGGAATTGTAAATCAGCTAAACACTAAAAAAACCCATTTCATCCAAAAAACGGGGGCTGTTCTTCTCATGTCTTCCTTTTTGTGGCTACCATGAATTATCCTTAGAAAGGTTACTTGTTTTAGCAACTGGACTTCACAAACCACTGGAAGGCTTTTATTGTGGCCCCTTGTTTGAAATAACTGGGGTTTCATCAACTTTGGGGATTTTTAAGGTGACTTTTCACTTGAAAGATAAAGTATAAGAAATAAAAAGGTCAAAGAAGGGGACACAGAAAAAACATAAAAATGATGCAGTGGTGCAGGGGCCAAAACTTCCAACACAACAGTAATGTTTAGCATAAACAATTTGTGAAGACCCAGAATTTAGTAACTGGTCCATTGAGTTTACATACTGTACACGGTTGCTTTACTTATACTCGTTCAACTTAAATGCTCAGACCAAACTTATCTAATGCTAAACTAATGTGTACTTCTCAAAGACCAATCCTTCTACATTTTGGTTTATAGTGCCCATGGCCCGCCCTTTTTCCACATGATAATACAGTTCCCAGAGGTGTCAATGTCTGTGAAATGCTTTAATCAAAAAAATCAGGGTTTAAAAACTACAGTACCATTTTACACTGAGTTTAATTTATTTGTTTATTTGTCAGGGACAATGCACAGAAAAAACAAACACAGGGTAAAGAAGGTCTGTACCAGATTATAGCATTCTCACTAATTTCCATCTGCAGTCCCTGAGGCAAGCAGGAAGATAGTAAAAGAAAAATAGCACATACAGAAAGCAATTCAGGTCGGGTTTCAGAAACTGCTAACCCTAAAACAAGCTGGCAGTAAGTTTAGAAGGTAAAGAGATAAGAGAAACAGCACACATAAAAAACACTTTAAGAGTACAATTTCAAATCCCATTTAAGGGAGAGAGTCAATGCTGGCAGGCTTGATTACTTAAAATCCATTTTTTAGTCTCTGTGGTAAAGTCTCTGTAATTTGTTCTGGTCTTCAAAGCAGAGGGGAGCTTGTTCCATTCCGTTATAGCTTTGTATGAGAAAGCTGATTGTCCAAAAGCAGTTTTACGTAGGGGGATGCAACAATGCCACCTAGAAAAAGTCCTTGTTACTCTGGTATTTTGTTCAGAAGTCAGGTACACAAAAGTCTTAAGTTGTGGGGGTGCAGAACCACGGATAATTTTAAAGACCAACCAGATATTTGCATACATGATCATATTTTCAAAGCTTAACATCTTGTGTTTGGCAAGTATACCACAATGTCGTGTCTTCTTATCCAGAATTTTGATGGATTGTTTATACAGGGATTCCAAGGGTTTCAGAGTCGTACTGTTGGCCTGTGACCAGCATGAGATGCAAGAGGAGAAACGTGTCAAAATCATGGCATTCAGAA
Source organism: Pholidichthys leucotaenia (assembly GCA_020510985.1). Classification (NCBI taxonomy): domain Eukaryota; kingdom Metazoa; phylum Chordata; class Actinopteri; order Cichliformes; family Pholidichthyidae; genus Pholidichthys; species Pholidichthys leucotaenia. Next base: position 136,985,545 of record CM035840.1, on the reverse strand, counting down.
AGGTTTTTGATCCTTTGAGAGTAAGTGAGTTTCTGATGCAACAAAAGTTTTGCAAGGTTATATTTCAGAGTGCAGCTCATCCGTTTTATGTGCTTTTTAAAGCTGAGTGTGGGATCTAATGTGACACCCAAATACTTAAACTTACATTTTCTAAATTTGCTCCATTTACAGTTATACTTGGATAGTGCGGATGATTTTGTTTGTTGGTAAAATATATAGTAGCTGTATTCCCTACGTTCAGAGTGAGGCAGTTTTAGAAGAAGTTGAAGAAGCCTTCCTCACAATGGGCTATTTCTGTCAATTTGATTTGAATGTTAATAATCCTCAGTTTACCCCACCTTGCCTCTTCTGCCACTGCTGAGATCTGTGGTTGATGATACCATAATACGCCTAACGTTAGCTGGTTAGCTCATAGATCAAGTGCAGAACACAGCATGAGCCAACTAACATAAAACTGGCTGAATGTGAGAATGTAAGTCCAAATAAAGCATTATCACAGACAAGAGTGTGTGGTTTGAGTGTTTGATAGGATATGATCACTCACTGGGGTATAATAAACACAGACACAACCATGAATAAATGGCAAACTGAAAATGGTAACTAACCACTGCTTGTCCAATCAGGGTATAATTACACTACTCACCAAAAGTTAGGGATATTTGGCTTTCAGGTGAAATTTATGGAAAATGTAAAAAGTTCACACTACAGTGATATTATATCATGAAAGTAGGGCATTTAAGTAAATGCATGCGATGGGGATTTCCTCATCTCACACAATTTATTGAAACAAAAGCCAACACCAGTAGTGGGTATACCACAACAAAAAATGTCAATGTCTGAATAACTTGTCATGCGCCCGTCAGCATCAATTACAGCTTGACAATGATGTCTCATGCTGTTCACAAGTCGACTTATTGTCTGCTGAGGCATGGCATTCCACTCTTCTTGAAGGGCGGCCCTCAGGTCACTGAGGTTGTGGGATGCAGGGTTACAAGCCTTTACACAGCGACTCTGCTGATCCCATAGGTTTTCAATGGGATTCAGGTCTGGAATAGGGATGAGCCGATCCAATGCGCTGTATCGGTATCAGGTTTGATCCAGGCAAAATGGCTGGATTGGTATCGGTAAGGAATAAAAGTACGGATCCGATACATTAATAATAATAAAATTAAGGTGCAATCACGTTCTCAGCTGTGTCACATCACTGGAGCCTGTCTGTGGGACTTGCCTCACTATGTTGTTGTGTGGTACCAGCATTTACAATTTTACACCCCCAACTTGATAAAATGCTTGCAAAAGTATCACGGTAAAGCAGTATGCTGAATTCTGTCAACAACCGAGCAGGACATGTGTCGCGCGGTAGCAGCTGCTGCTTTTTCAGCTCAGAAGGCTGGGCACTAAAAGTGAAACCTAAAAAGAACAAAACTGAAAGTAAAAACCAGACTGGAGCGTACCTTTCGATGGAGAGTCTTGCAGTTGATCAGAGGTAGGTGACAGAAACATAAATAGCATTTTTTTTTGTATTTTTGTATTTTGTATACTTTATTAATCCCAGAGGGTACAAGGCTACATGAACATTACAGGATGACTTCAAAATAAGACCAAACCTAAAAACTAAAAGTGGATGGAGAATAATCAATCCATCAACTTTATTTATAAAGCACTTTTAAAAGCAACACTCACTACACAAAGTGCTGTACAGCAAGAACACAAGCACACATGGACAACATTGTTGGTACCCCTCTGTTAATGAAAGAAAAACCCACAATGGCCACAGAAATAACTTGAATCTGACAAAAGTGGTAATAAATAAAAATTCTATGAAAATTAACCAATGAAAATCAGACAATGCTTTTGAATTGTGGTTCAACAGAATTATTTTAAAAAACAAACTCATGAAACAGGCCTGGACAAAAATGATGGTACCCCTAGAAAAGATTGAAAATAATGTGACCATAGGGACATGTTCAACCAAGATGTGTCCTCTAATTAACATCACAGGTCTCTACAAACTTGTAATCAGTCAGTTGGCCTATTTAAAGGGTGACAAGTAGTCACTGTGCTGTTTGGTGACATGGTGAGTACCACACTAAACATGGACCAGAGGAAGCAAAGGAGAGAGTTGTCTCAGGAGATTAGAAAGAAAATTATAGACAAGCATGTTAAAGGTAAAGACTATAAGACCATATCCAAGCAGCTTGATGTTCCTGTGACTACAGTTGCACATATTATTCAGAAATTTAAGATCCACGGGACTGTAGCCAACCTCCCTGGACGTGGCCGCAGGAGGAAACTTGATGAAAAATGGAAGAGACGGATAATACGAATGGTAACAAAAGAGCCCAGAACAACCTCTAAACATATTCATGGTGAACTCCAGGGTCAAAGTATATCAGTGTCAGATCGCACCATCCGTCGTTGTTTGAGCCAAAGTGGACTTCATGGGAGACGACCAAGGAGGACACCACTGCTGAAAACAAATCATAAAAAAGCCAGACTAGAATTTGCCAAACTGCATGTTGACAAGCCACAAAGCTTCTGGGAGAATGTCCTATGGACAGACGAGACAAAACTGCAACTTTTTGGCAAGGCACATCAGGTCTATGTTCACAGACGCAAAAACTAGAAAAGCACTCGGAGAGCGGAGACCTCCGCCAAGCGCCACAGTTCCCCCCATACAGTGTTTGTGTGTACGTTGTCAGATTCCTTGACCATGAAAACATGAGTAACAATTGGATTCACAATGATAGGATTAGTGGTTCAGTAGTAAAAGCATTACCTCCTTGGCGGAGGTAATAAACTGAAGTGTTGGTGTTGTGTCCATGTCCTGCATCTGCAAACTCCCAGGCTGGGGGCGTTGCAATTGAATGAATGAATGAATTAGTCTTTATTTCGAATAGATTAAGAGTACAGGTTAAAAGAAAGTGAATAATATAACAAAGGGGGTAATAAAATCCAACAAGGTCAAATCAGACAATAGCTCCTCTGATTATACAGTTCAACATAAGTTATCCGAAATATGTGATGGCTGAATCCGCAGCTTATATTGCCCACCCATGTTCCATCCAAGAATTCAAAAGAAAAAAGAAAAGAAGTCATGACACAACTGCGTACAACCCACAGGCCAATGGGTTATGTGAGCGTTTTAGATCACTGAAAGCAGCACTGAGGGCTTCACTGACGGATGCCAATTAGGTAGACGGGTTGGCGTGGGTTTTATTCAAAATTCAAACGTTTATTTCAAACTCAGGGTTCATATTAAATGCAGAACTAAAAGGAGTAGAAAATAAATAAATAAACTAGAAAAGCACTCGGACAGCGCAGACCTCCGCCAAGCGCCACAATTCCCCCCATACAGTGTTTGTGTGTACGTTTTCAGATTCCTTGAGCATGTAAACATATGACTAGCAATTGGATTCACAATGATTATTTGTTTATTTGACAGGGACAGTGCAATAAACACACAATTAATCAATGACAATCAATCTGATAGTGATAGGATTAGTGGTTCAGTAGTAAAAGCATTGCCTCCCTGGCGGAGGTAATAAACTGAAGTGTTGCTGTTGTGTCCATCTCCTCCACTGACGGATGCAAATTGGGTAGACAGGTTGCCGTGGGTTTTATATTATATTATTTTGGGGTTTCGCTCCGCGGCAAACGAGAATTTAGAAGCTTCGCCGGCAGAGAGCTCGTTATTGCGCAGCGCGTATGGCTGGCCGGGGAATTTCTGCCAAATGCGCAGCTCCTATGGCTGGCCGGGGAATTTCTGCCAAATGCGCAGCGCCTATGGCTGGCCGGGGAATTTCTGCCAAATGCGCAGCGCCTATGGCTGGCCGGTGAATTTCTGCCAAATGCGCAGCTCCTATGGCTGGCCGGTGAATTTCTGCCAAATGCGCAGCGCCTATGGCTGGCCGGTGAATTTCTGCCAAATGCGCAGCGCTTATGGCTGGCCGGGGAATTTCTGCCAAATGCGCAGCTTCTATGGCTGGCCGGGGAATTTCTGGCAAAGAATCCGTCGGCGGACAGCTGCCCGTGTGAGGTTTTGCAGTTGCGCGCAAACACAAGCACGCTGGCGGGCCCAGGCCAGCAGTGTTTTCCGCGTGCTTTTGTGCCTAAAACGTTGAAGAACGCAGAGTTTGTGTTGCAGACACGACGACCAGCGCCCTCCATTGCGCCTGCGCACATGTTGAAAATGGCCCTATGTCACAGTGTTGAAAAATGCGTTAAAAAAATTCCTGTATCCAGACGGTGAACCGGATCACCCCCAAAATTTAATCAGTTCTTCCTTGTACCATTTCCAACAACGCCTGCAAGTTTCATGCAAATCCGTCCAAGACTTTTTGAGTTATCTTGCTAACCAACAGACAAACAGACAGACAGACAGACAGACAAACAGACAGACAAACACACAAACCCTGGCAAAAACATAACCTCCTCCTGGCCTTTTCGGCCTGGCGGAGGTAATAAAGCATACCAATCAAAGAACACCGTCACTACTGTGAAACATGGAGGAGGTTCTGTTATGTTCTGCGGCTGCTTTGCTGCATCTGGCACAGGGTGTCTTGAATCTGTGCAGGGTACAATGAAATCTCAAGACTATCAAGGTACTCTAGAGAGAAATGTGCTGCCCAGTGTCAGACAGCTTGGTCTCAGTCACAGGTCATGGGTCTTGCAACAGGATAATGACCCAAAACACACAGCTAAAAACACCCAAGAATGGCTAAGAGCCAAACACTGGACTATTCTAAAGTGGCCTTCTATGAGCCCTGATCTAAATCCTATTGAACATCTGTGGAAAGAGCTGAAACATGCCATCTGGAGAAGGCACCCTTCAAACCTGAGACAACTGGAGCAGTTTGCTCATGAGGAGTGGGCCAAAAAACCTGCTGAGAGGTGCAGAAGTCTCATTGACGGTTACAGAAATCGTTTGATTGCAGTGATTGCCTCAAAAGGTTGTGCAACAAAATATTAAGTTAAGGGTACCATCATTTTTGTCCAGGCCTGTTTCATGAGTTTGTTTTTTAAAATAATTCTGTTGAACCACAATTCAAAAGCATTGTCTGATTTTCATTAGCTAATTTTCATAGAATTTTTATTTATTACCACTTTTGTCAGATTCAAGTTATTTCTGTGACCATTGTGGGTTTTTCTTTCATTAATAGAGGGGTACCAACAATTTTGTCCATGTGTGTAAAAGCAGGAAGCAGGGCACTAACACAAAAACAATAAAGAACCACAGTCAAAATAAAATAAAAGGTAAAATAGATAAATACAGTAAATAAAAATCCATTTCATTCAATAAAATCTATGTCTCACACTGGGTTAAAGGCCAGGGAGTAAAAGTGTGTTTTAAGACGGGTTTTAAAAATGGACAGTGAAGGTAACTGTCTGATGTCCAGGGGTAAATCATTCCATAACCTGGGTGCCATGATCGAAAAGGCTCTGTCCCCTCTGAGCTTCGACCTCACCTTTGGCACCCCCAGAAGCAAATGTTCAGCTGACCTGGGGGACCGGGTGGGAGCGTAGGGACGCAGAAGCTCAGAGAGGTAAGGCGGAGCAAGACCGTTCAAGGATTTAAAGACAAATAAAAGAATTGTTTCCAGGTGTGGTCTAGAGAGAATGGGTTTTACTTTTGCTAAACGCCTTAGATGAAAGAAGCTGGATTTTACCACGGAACGAATATGAGTGTCTAATTTAAAATCACTGTCCACGATAAAACCAAGGTTCCTAACTGTGGATTTCACGTACGGAGTGAGGGGGCCCAAGTTTACAGGAGGGGACCCACTGGGGCAACTAGGTCAAAACACCATCACTTCTGTCTTCTGATCATTAAAATTTAGAAAGTTTAGAGCCATCCAAGACTTGATGTCTTCAGTGCATGCCAGGAGTGGGTTTACTGATGAGGCAGCTTTTTGTTTTAAAGGAACATACAGTATATCTGACAGTCATCAGCATACAGTGAAAGGAGATACCATGCTTTTTAAAAATGGAACCCAGCGGAAGTATGGACAAAGAAAAAAGCATGGGCCCTAGAATTGACCCCTGTGGGACCCCGTATGGCAGAGGAGCAGAAGAGGATTCAAACCCTGAGATGCTAACTTTAAAACACCTGTCCGCCAGATAGGACCTAAACCAATTGAGAGCAGTGCCACAAAATGCCCACTAGATGCTGCAAACGGGAAATAAAAACATGATGGTCCACTGTGTCAAAGGCAGCAGTTAAATCAAGCAACACAAAAACGGCATATTCACCTGAATCACATGCTAAGAAGATATCATTAAAAACTCTTAACAAGGCTATCTCTGTGCTATGAAGAGCTTTGAAACCAAATTGAAAAACCTCCAAAATACCGTGTTCATCCAGAAAACATTTCAGCTGCATATAAACAATTTTCTCTAAAACATTTTGAGAGAAACGGCAGCTTGAAAATAGGCCTAGAATTTGCCAACATGGCAATAGTAATATAAATCCTACTAAATAAACTGAGGATCAGCAGAATAGTTATGATAATAATAATGGATGACAAAAATACACCTTAAAGGGTTAGTTCCTTTATTTTCAGATCTACAGCATTTTTTACCTCATGCATAAAGTGGCACTTTGAATTTCTTCTGAATGTTTACTAAAATACTCAGCTTTAAATTTTTGTATAAACTTGCACTTAAAACTCCAGCATGTATGTAAACAAGGGGCTGACCAGTGAAATGCTGCCAATGTTGCAAAGTTTAAAATAAAAAAAGCAGCAGCGTTGCGAGTCAAATTTGTAATACATTCTTTAACTTTTAGATTTCTGTTTTTAAACTTGTACAAAATGCAACTAGTCATTAACAAAATATGTTCTGTACTTTTGTTTTAAGTAAGAGAGACTGTATCAGGTTTGGATCGGTATCGGCCGATACTCAAAGTCAGAGTATCAGTAATGGTCTTGAAAAAGTGGTATCAGCTCATCCCAAGTCTGGAGAAAGAGAAGGCCACTCCATTTCAGGTACCCCAGCCTCCAGCAGCTGTTCCCTAATGATGCAACCTCGATAAGCTGGAACATTGTCGTCCATGAAGATGAAATTAGGCCTGTGTTGTCCATGCAGGGGCACAATGACTGCATTAACGATGTTATTCAGGTAGTATCGGCTTGTCACTGTAGCGTTCACAAGGTGTAGGGCAATTCTGTATAGACTAGATACACTTGCCCAGACTGTAACACCACCACCACCACCAAAGGCTTGTCTGGTGACAAGAGTTGCTAATGCATAGTGCTCTCCTTGACGTCTCCAACATCATTGGCGGCCATCATTTCTGCTCATTGTGAATCGACTTTCATCAGAGAACAGCACTGAGACCCACTAGTCCCTTGTCCAGCGTAAATGCTCCCTTGCCCATGCAAGACGATGACACCTGTGCCTGGTGGTGTGGTCAAGTACCGTTGCAGGTCGTAGCATACAGACCACATTGATGTAAATGGTTTTGAATGGTCTGACATGACACTTGGGTGCCCTCTCACCTCCCTTAAATGTGCCTCGAGTTGAATGGCATTCATCATCCGGTTCCGCAGGGCACTGTTCACAATGATGTAGTCATCAGCGTGAGATGTGGCCAAAGGACGTCCACTTCATTGCCTTACTGTTACTCTTCCAGTCTCTCTGTACAGTGCATCTGGAAAGTATTAACAGCGCTTCACGTTTTCCACATTTTATGTTACAGCCTTATTCCAAAAGGGATTAAATTAATTTTTTTCCTAAATATTCTACACACAATACCCCATAATGACAGCGAGAAAAAAGTTTTTTTTTTTTTTATATATATTTTGGCAAATTTATTACAAAAAAAAAAAAAACAGAAATCACGTGTACATAAGTATTCACAGCCTTTGCTCAATACTTTGTTGATGCACCTTTGGCAGCAATTACAGCCTCAAGTCTTTTGGAATATGATGCCACAAGCTTGGCACACCTATCTTTGGGCAGTTTCGCCCATTCGTCTTTGCAGCACCTCTCAAGCTCCATCAGGATGGATGGGAAGTGTTGGTGAATCTCAATTCAATTCAACTTTATTTATATAGCGCCATTTCACAACAACAGTCATCTCATAGCACTTTCAACTGTAGGGGGAACCCCCACAGTTGCAGAAAGACCCCAGCAATCAGGCGATCCCCTGTGAGCAAGCGCTTGGCGACGGTGGAGAGGAAAAACTCCCTTTTAACAGGAAGAAACCTCCAGCAGAACCAGGCTCAGGGAGGGGCAGTCATCTGCTGCGACTGGCTGGGGGGTGAGGGGACAGAGAAGAGGAAAAGAACAGACATGTAGAGAGCAAACAGTACGATGGGGACTCAATCTATGGGAAAGAACAAACAGATGTTAATGACCAGCAAAAAAAAAAAAAAAATTCATTGAGAGTGAAGAAAGGAGTGAGGCCCAGTGCATTACTGGAGGTCCCCCGGCTGACTAAACCTATTAGCAGCATAACTAAGGGAGGGTTCAGAAACACATGATCCCTCCCTAATTGCAGGCTATATCAAAAGGAAGGTTTTAACCCTATTCTTAAAAACAGAAATCAAGTCTGACTCCCAAATCCAGATTGGCAGCTGGTTCCACAGGAGAGGAGCTTGATAACTGAAGGCTCTGCCTCCCATTGTACTTTTGGAGATTCTACGTATTACAAGTAATCCTGCATTTTGGGAGCGTAGTGCTCTGTTAGGATAATACGGTAGTATCAGATCTTTTAAATAAAAAGGACCCTGATTGTTTAGAGCTTTGTAAGTAAGAAAAAGGATTTTAAACTTAATTCTAAATTCTATGGGAAGCCAATGAAGGGAGGCCAGAACCGGAGAGATATGATCTCTCTTTCTAGTACCTGTTAAAACTCTTTCTGCAGCATTTTGGATCAGCTGAAGACTTTTTAAAGATGTTTTAGGACAACCTGATAATAAAGAATTACAATAGTCTAATCTCGAGCTAACAAAAGCGTGGATCAGTTTCTCAGCATCACTCTGAGACAAGATGCTCCTAATCTTGGCAATATTACACAAATGATAGAAGGCAGTCTTAGAAACGAATTTAATAAGTGAATTGAAAGACAGATCTTGATCAAAAATAATTCCAAGGTTCCTCACAGAGCTATTAAGAGAAAGAGTAACCGCATCCAAACTGAAAGTTTGATTTGGAAAGGTATTTCTAAGGTTTTCTGGACCAACAAGAATGACTTCAGTCTTATCTGAATTTAATAGCAGGAAATTACAAGTCATCCAAGCTTTGATTTCCTTAAGACAGGCTTCCAACTTGGTTAATTGATTACTATCATCTGGCTTCATTGACAGGTATAATTGTGTGTCATCTGCATAACAATGAAAATGTATAAAGTGCTTTCTAATAATGTTGCCTAAAGGAAGCATATATAAACTAAAAAGAGTAGGGCCTAGCACAGATCCCTGTGGAACTCCATGACTGAGCTTTGAGTTGAAAGAAAACTCATTATTGACATGAACAAACTGGAACCTATTAGATAAATAAGATCTAAACCACTGCAACGAAGTTCCATTAAGTCCAACATAGTGTTCTAATCTATCAAGTAGAATATTATGATCGACAGTATCAAAAGCTGCACTAAGGTCTAAAAGGCCAAGTACAGAAACAAGTCCATTATCAGATGTGATGAGGAGGTCGTTAGTGACCTTCGCTAAGGCTGTTTCAGTACTATGATGGATTCTAAACCCAGATTGAAACTCTTCAAGTAAACCATTTCCCTGCAGGTGGTCAAATAATTACGTAGCAACAACCCTTTCTAAGATTTTTGAAATGAAAGGCAGATTAGAGATTGGCCTATAGTTAGCTAAAGCTCCTGGATCTAGCGTTGGCTTTTTAAGTAAGGGTTTAATTACAGCAGTTTTAAAAGCCTGCAGTACATGGCCTAAAGTTAATGAAGAATTGATTATATGAAGACTAAAGCTACCATTAAGTTGGAAGACTTCTTTAAATAACCTGGTAGGAATAGAGTCTAAAAGACAAGTTGAAGGTTTGGATGAGGAAACTATTTTGTCTAACTCTAACAGGTCAATTGGAGTAAACTCATCAAGACAGACATCAATTGAAGAAGCTGTAGTAGTTACTGTATTTAAGTTAACGGTGGGAAGAATATGATCGATTTTATCTCTGATGGATGAAATTTTATTATTGAAAAAGTTCATAAAGTCCTGACTAGTAAGCTCTAAGGGAATGCTAGGATTGACAGAGTCCTGACTCTTAGTCAACCTGGCTACAGTACTGAAAAGAAACCTGGGATTATTCTTGTTCTCTTCTATTAATGCAGAATAATAACTCGTTCTAGCTTTTCTAAGAAATTTTTTATAAATTAAAAGATGATTTCTCCAAGCTAAATAGATTTCATCTAAATTAGTGGAGCGCCATTTTCTAATTGACGAGTGTTCTGTTTTAAGCTACGAGTTTCTGTGTTGAACCAAGGAGTTAGAAATCTCTGATTAGACTTTTTCTCTTTTAAGGGGGCCACCAAGTCTAGAGTCTGATGCAGAGAAGCTGAAACACTATCTACCATGTTATCAATTACAGAAGGAGCAAGCTGTCTATAGCTTATTTCCGTTGTGTTGACACATGGCATAGAGGAAACAATCTGCATAAATTTGGTAATAGCATCATCTGAGAGGCATCTACTGTAGTAATATTTTTCTTTAGGAGCCAAATAGTCAGAAATAGTAAAATCAAAGGTTAACAGACAATGGTCTGACAGTACAGGGTTATGAGGAGACACTACCAGATTTTCTATTTCTATGCCATATGTCAGAACAAGGTCCAACGTATGGTGGAGATAATGAGTAGAATTTCCTACTTTCTGAGAAAACTCAATCGAGTCTAATATTGAATTAAATGCCACATTAAGGCAGTCACTATCTACATATACATGAAAAGTCCCCTACTATAATTATTCTATCTGATTTCAGCACTAAATCAGCTAAGAATTCAGCAAATTCGGATAAAAATTCTGAGTAGGTTGATGGAGGACGATAAACTATGGCAAATAAAATTGGGTTTAGCCTAAAATTGCTAAAGTGCCCAATACTGAGGACCAGGCCCTCAAAGGAATTATAACATGTTTTTTGCTTTACATGAACTAGTAATTTGGAACGGTAAATTGTTGCTAGTCCTCCTCCACGACCAGAACTTCTGGGATTTTGACAGTTTAAATAACCAGAGGGAGTTGATTCATTTAAACCAACATAATCCTCTTGTCCTAACCAAGTCTCTGTAAGGGATATTAAATCAATCTGATGATCAATTAACAGATCATGGACTAACAGAGACTTGGGAGTTAGAGACCTAATATTTAACAAACTGCATTTAATTTTTAAATTATGAGGAGGAACAGAGGCCAAATCATTCAATTTAGAGGCTTCATGTTTAATTTGAGTTTTACCAACTTTTTGTTTAATCACTTTGGGGTGCTTATACATTATATTTTTATTTACTTTGGAGGGAGCAGACAACAATTCTCTGATGGGGAAGACGGGGGCTAAGTTAAAGGGTGACGGATGAAGAGGAGCTGCAGAGAGGCGTGTAAGACTGCGACTCTGCTTCCTGGTCCCAACTCTAATGAGTTGTCAAGATTTTGGAAATTTGGATAAAAATGATGCCAGATTGTTAGATAAATGAGACGCACCATCCAAAGTGGGATGGATGTTGTCTCATCTCATAAGACCAGGTTTTCCCCAAAATGAGCTTCAATTGTCAATGTAGCCCACGTTGTTTGCAGGACACCACACAGACAGCCAGTGGTTGAAGGATGACAAGCGGCTAAACATGTCATCACTGGTCAGATTGGGGAGGGGCCCAGAGAATACTACAGAGTCCGACATTGTTTTGGCAAAGTCACACACCGATTCTACATTAAGTTTCGTGACTTCCGACTGCCGGAGACGGATGTCATTAATGCCAGCGTGAATAACAATTGTGGAGTATTTACAGTTACTTTTAGCCAGCATTTTCAAATTTGACTCGATGTCACCTGCTCTGGCCCCAGGAATGCATTTGACTATGGCCGCTGGAGTCTCTAGGTTCACGTTTCTGACTACAGAGTCGCCAATGATCAGAGTTTTTTCCTCAGCGGGTGTGTCGCTGAGCGGGTAAAAACGATTAGAAATGTGAACAGGTTGGTGGTGTACCGGGGCTTTGCGGCTAGGCTTCCTTCTCACCGTCACCCACCCAGTCTCCTCGCTGCTGAGGAGGACCGGAGGACCGCTAACGGGGCCTATGCTAGCGAGCTCCGCTGCCGCTAGGGGACGTCCGTCGAGAGTAACTGGCGCAGACAGTGTTTCAATGCAGCGGAGCCGGGATTTCAAATCAGACAACCTCGCCTCGAGCGCCTCAAAAAGACAACATTTATTACATTTACCATTATCACTAAAAGAGGCAGAGGTGTAGCTAAACATCTGACAGACAGAGCACACCAGAGGAGGAGAGGAAGGAGAGCTAGTAGCCATAGCTAGTGGCTAACCCGAAGCTAACAAAAACACCGATGAAAAGTGAACAGAAGGCTAAAGAGGGTGATTAGGTGATTGCACACAGGTGCAAGAGGCTTGATAAACAGAAATGAGAACTAATGGTAGATGGAAAAATGTGGTTAAAATACAATTAAAAGCAAAAACCTCAGGAGAGTGAGGAGAGCTAACCACACGGACGGACAGCAATACAGGAAGTGATGATGCGTTACCACAAGTGACGTTCCAAGCAGCCATTGAATGGTGAACAGCCATTTTCAGATCTCTCCAGAGATGTTCAATTGGATTCAAGTCTGGGCTCTGGCTGGGCCACTCAAGGACATTCACAGAGTAGTCCTGAAGACATTCCTTTGATATCTTGGCTGTGTGCTTAGGGTTGTTGTCCTGCTGAAAGATGAACCGGCACCCCAGTCTGAGGTCAAGAGTGCTCTATAACAGGTTTTAATCCAGGATGTCTCTGAACATTGCTGCATTCATCTTTCCCTCTATCCTGACTAGTCTCCCAGTTCCTGCCGCTGAAAAACATCCACACAGCATGATGCTGCCACCACCATTGGCATGGTTATGAGCGGTGCCTAGTCTACTCCAAACATGACGCCTGGCATTAATGCCAAAGAGTTCAATTTTTGTCTCGTCAGACCACAGAATTTTGTTTCTCATGGTCTGAGAGTCCTTCAGTTGCCTTTAGGCAAACTTCAGGTGGGCTGCCATGTGCCTTTTACTAAGCAGCGGCTTCCGTTTGGCCACTCTACCATACAGGCTTGATTGGTGGATTGCTGCAGAGATGGTTGTCCTTGTAGAAGGTTCTCCTCTCTTCACAGAGGAACGCTGGAGCTCTGACAGAGTGACCATCAGGTTCTTTGTCACCTCCCTGACTAAGGCCCTTCTCCCCCGATTGCTCAGTTTAGACGGCCAGCCAGCTCTAGGAAGAGTCCTGGTGGTTCTGAACTTCTTCCATTTACAGATGATGGAAGCCACTGTGTTCATTGGGACCTTCAAAGCAGCAGAAATTTTTCTATACCCTTCCTCAGATTTATACCTCAAGACAATCCTATCTCAGACGTCTACAGACAGTTCCTTTGACTTCATGCTTAGTTTGTACTCTGACATGCCCTGTCAACTGTAGGACCTTATATCGACAGGTGTGTGTCTTTCCAAATCATGTCCAATCAACTGAATTTACCACAGGCGGACTCCAATTAAGCTGTAGAAACATCTCAAGGATGGTCAATGGAAACAGGATGCGCCTGAGCTCTATTTTGAGCTTCGTGGCAAAGGCTGTGAATATTTATGTACATGTGATTTTGTAGTTTTTGATTTTTAATAACTTTGCAAAAATCTCAAAAAAACTTTTTCACGTCGTCATTATGGGGTATTGTGTGTAGAATTTTGAGGAAAAAAATGAATTTAATCCCTTTTGGAATAAGGCTGTAACATAACAAAATGTGGAAAAAGTGAAGTGCTGTGAATACTTTCCGGATACACTGTAAATACAGTAGCTGTGAGGAAAGTAGGGCAGGCCGTCATTCCAGAGCCTGTGACTGGTGTCAGTCAAACTGCGCTGCACCTCGAACCGTATCAATCTGCCCCCCACGGAGAAAGTTTGGAGGGAGTGCGATAACTGCAGCTCCAAGAATGGGAAACTATCTACAGCTGGGTGAAGCCAGTGGAGGGCAATTCAGAGAGGGTGCTTTGCCTTTTATGCCAGACTAATTTTTCAATCGCTCATGGGGGTGAGTATGATGTGAAGCGACATAGGACATGTGATGCTCACAGAAAAAGCTGCACAGAGGGAGGCATGCCAGTCTATGGATACGATCCTGCTGAAACCTAAAGATGATTCCCATGCAGATAAGGTAACAGCTGCTGAGCTCACCTGCATTTACCAAACTGTTCAGCATTCCTTTCAAACCAGATTCATTTTGAGTTGTTAGCCTGTTTCACTGATGTTTTTTGTTTGTGCAAAAACACTATTTAGTTTGGACTGCATAATCCTGTCTTGTTTTGAATGAAACTTTATGCAAAGTTGTAGTAGAAAGGGAATCTTGTTCACAGTTTAGTTATTCACTGTTAATTTGAAGAGGTACTGTACTTGGAACATCCTTGAATGAAAAAATAATCCATGAGTGCATTTACTCTATTGATGGAAGTTGATAAAATTGGAGTTAACGTTTGCATATGCATTTTTTTAATCCAGGTAAATCAAAATTTGATACCACCTTGAGAGCTGAAAACATGTCCCACATTGTCCCACTCAAACACGATCTCTGTCTCACCTTTGATTGATTGGGACCTGATCACCCTAGCTGCAACCTGCTGATGACGCTCTGTGACACTAAAGGGCCTTTTCCACTAGCACGCTTTAGCGCGACACGGGACGGCTCAGCACGCTTTGTACGCTTTTCCACAAGCCCCAACACGGTTTAACAGTCGCAATTCTCAGCCCCGCTGAAGGGCAGGGTACAGCAGTGCTGAGCTGTGCCGTGTTGTGACGTTAACAGACTGGTCGCCGCTGATTGGTCAGGTCGTAACCGGCGCTGATTGGTCAGGTTGGAACCGCCCCTCTCCTCCTCATCATCTCTCAAATCTTCACGACCTTCTCAATAAAGTTTTTGAAAAAAAAAAAAAAAAAGAATCTTCACGACCGCCTTTACTCAGCACGCAACCACTGTTGGCGGTTCCTTTCAGTGTATTGCTGTGCTATTTTAATTTATTTTCTATCAAAAATGGCTTCGCGTAATAAGGGTGTTCCATGGACCAGTAAGGAGCTGCAGTGTCTGTTCACTGCATTGTCAGACGAACGTATGCAGCGCGAGTTAGACGGAGCTGCCCGGAATGAAAAAATATACCGGGAGGTCTCGACATCGGAGTCCTTTAACGGTGAGTTTTAATTTTTTTTTATTGTGCGTTTTTTCGCAAATATATTCGGTAAGACGCTCAGTTTATTTATGCAATAAAAAAGCTGTTCATTTGTGGATGATGATCGCTGCTTAATTGCAGCACACTGCGGACTCAAGCTTTTATTTTAATTATTCATGTGAACAATACGCTGAAATAAGCTTATGTATTCTTGTTAAAAACTATTGTGCTGTATTTTATTGTGTGCATTTTCCTTGTAGAATCATCTCACGCGTCCGCCGCGACAGCCCGTCCGGATTATTCAACCGAGCCTTCCTGACCCACAGCTGGCAGAGACGCTTCATTCAGCCGAGTCGTGACCCAGTTTGGGAAGCTGGTATAGACACTCAGTGGTCGGCGTGTATAAAATGTCGATTAACCTTCATGTTGTGTTGCAAAGTTTTTTTTTTCTTTTAATATTTTGTATATAATAAAATGGAATTGTTTTGGAAAGTGTGGTTTGTCTGTTATAACACTGAATTATAAAACAGTATAATTTCATAGAAATTCCATTGCCTAATCTGATCAAAATGATACTGATCTTCCTGTCAGGGTCAACCATTGTAAAGGTAATGTAATTTTTAACTAGACCAAAAAACAAATGTTTTTGTAAGCTTTCTGTTCTTTTTATTGAAATATCATAAAAAATTAGCCCCACATGATCCAGTTCTAAACTTTGGGTACATTTTTTATGTTAACTTATAAGAAGTTGCACAGTTGGACTTTAAAATGCAGCAGGAGAGACTGATCAAGCTTACAAGTCAATGTAAAAAAGTAAGTATATGTAAATTGAATGTTCTATCGGCATTCCAAATTCAGAGAATTACAATACTTTAGAAGGAGTGTAGCATCATCTAAACGGAAAATAATAATACTGTTGTTCCAAACGTTGACCTGAAGGTGAAAAACATGATTTTTTTTAAATTCAGTACATCCAAAATGCCCTAGGATGTAAAAAAAAATTATTTGGTGTAGGCCAGTGTGCCACAGTCTCATTATTTAATACGAATAAAAACAAGTTTCAGCTCTTTATTTCTAGGTCATTTGGCAGTTAATTCAAAACAAAAGTGACTTGTGTTGTTGCAGCTTAATTATGAGATAAAATTAATTGTGAGATAAATCCACAGAGCGAGCAAGGCAATAATCCTTGAATCCTTTTTTGTCTCGTGTAAATAAGGACTCAGTGGGTGCGTAACGTCACGGGAGTGTGGCCCCGCCTCGCTCAGAATCTGCTGCTGCCCCGCTTCTAAAACCTCCTAACAAACCATCACAGCACAAGCACACCACCAATGGAGACAGCAGCATTCCGAGCCGTACTGAAGTGAACCGAGCCGTACCGAGGTGTGCTGGGCTAGTGGAAAACAGGCATAAGGTCAGTGGACACTTCCCTCTAAAAACATCCTGTTTGAAGCCTCGCAATAGTGAGGTACTGTGGATCAATTGTTTGGTGTCTTGGTCTCATGATGTCAAATTGTGAACAGCATGACGAAGAGGACTGTTTAACCCCTTGCACTCTGGTCAATTTCCCTAAAAACGCCAAAAAATAACGTACCCAAAGTAAATCAAAAGCTGTTCTTCAACCCTTTGCAGCATCTTCATGGGGTTGGTCTCATTTAAAAGAAAACACTTTGAATTTTTTGGCAAAACAGTCATAATCTCTCTAAGTGCTCCGGCCACTGACTAACAGTCATCTAAACATATTGAACTTGAAGAAAATAAATTTCGCCTGAGTGTTTTTTTGGATACAAATGCTTGCAAATAACACACAGCTGTCAGATCCGGGCTGGAAAATGCAACAGAAATGTAGAACCAAGTGTTATCCAGCTGAGGTCAAAATTTTGTAACAATACCACAAAAAATGAATATATTACACAGCTTTTTTCTTAGGTTGTTCCCAGGCGTTTTTGAACTGTGCCAAATTGTGCCAAATGGTACAGTTTGGAAAAACGTCTGTAACTTTTGAATGATTCAATATAGAAGCTTCATCTTGGGTTCTAATGAAAGGTGACACTCAGGGCTGTGTGTGTGTGTGTGTGTGGGGGGGGGGGGTGTTTATTCATTCATTCATGAATGAATGAACAAACAAGCCCCCACACACAAAGAAGCATGCCACGTAAAAAATGTGTGGCTTTTTTTTTTTACAAGAAAAAATAACCTACAGTGCACTAAAAATTATTCTAAAATATCTGTAATGTAGAAGATAACAACTCCCCCCCCCCCCGGCTACAGAGGACGGACATTGCCCATCGCCACATGACGGAACAGTCACGTGGCGATGTGGCAACCGCGGCGCACAGTCCCCGCGGTCTACTACGCACAGTTGTACTAAAATATCTGCAATCCGCTACAGAAGAGTAGCGGGGGGGGGGGGGGGGGTTCACAACATGACGGGGGTGGGGGGCGTTCGCAACATGACGGACAGTTGTAATTTACCGATCGGTCAAAAGTCATTTGGATTACAATTTTCAGGGATAAAGAATAATTTAGCTTATAACACTTACCCGTCCACAACAGCAGTGTCGCTGGCGAACTTCTCTTCCTCATTGTCAGACGAACATGACGCTGGTCCGCTTGTTACGGACTCGTGGTTCTGGTCATGCGACCCGGTCAAACCATAATTCCATTATTGCGGTTTTGCGCTTCCATGATTGCGGTTTTGGCGAACGATTTTTCAAAACAAATAAGAACAGCAGTAAGAAAAAAAGACTGGCGAACGCGTGTGTCACCCAGCGGCTCAGACAAAACAGATTTTATGCAAGGGATGCACGCTTTCAAACTTCTGTGCTTCAATTGGCTCGCTGTATTCGCAGCCGTTGGTAGGCGGGTCCTTCTTGCTAGGTTTTCAGTCATTGGTTCTTCAAGGTTTCAGAAACCCAATTCAAGGCTCTTATTAGTTGAATGAGAGGTCAATCACATCTAAACCAATCAAAGCACTCCTTTGGCTTTCTGTTTGCGGCTGTGTCTGTAGTGGAAGAACGGAAATGCAGGGGGTTTTTTTCAGTGCGCCCTAGGACGCAGAGACGTGCCCGCCCGCGGTACACCGGAGTGCAAGAGGTTAAATACCAATTCTAACTGATCATTCAAGTAGGTTCATTTTGTAGGTTAAAATGTCACCTGGCAGCAATCAGCTGACTCTTCTGACGAAGGCTGCAGTGCACAGTCGAAACATGTTAAGAAGGTAAAGACATCTCCTTTCTATTTTTGTCTTTAATAAGAACAAAAGGTAAACAATTCTAACTGAACCAGAAAATTTATTGGTCGATACATAGATCAAACACCCGTTGTGAATTCTGCCATTAAGCACCTTGTTTGAGAACAGCAAGTTATGCAAAAAGTTGTGAAACACTGAACAGTTGGACATGTGCACTTAAAAGGTTAGAGAAGGTCAAATTAAGTTCAACTTCAAAGGTTATAGTGCATTTTAGGTGCATCCTGAAATTTCACCAGAAAGTCTTACTCACATCGTAATATGAAATTTTTGGTCATATTGCACAGGCCTACTGACTGCTGTTAATAACAGAAATGGTTGTTATTAAAAGAAACTTATGAACATCAGGATTCCTTGAAGAGTCTGTCATTGTCAGCCTTCACACTGCCCCCTCAAAGCTGTAAACCTAGGAGAAACACTACAGTCGCTATGATCATTTAATGATTTTTTCACAATGCAGCTGCGCCAAACATTTAGTGCATTCTAGAACTTGGTGGGTAATTGATATCAAATATTTGAAACTGTGGTTTGGGGTGAAGGGGTAACAATCGCTCCAAGCTAGAAGCAACAGACTGTATTAAAGACAGGACAATCATGTGCCCAAAAGCTTAAGCACACTTTACCAATCTGACGTCTGCTAGTTAATTAATAATAATAATAATAATATTTTAGACTTACAGTGGTATGAAAAAGTGTTTGCCCCATTCCTGATTTCTCATTTTTTTGTATGCTTGTCACACTTAAATGTTTCAGATCATCAAACAAATTTAAATATTAGACAAAGATAACACAAGTAAACACAAAATGCAGTTTTTAAATGAAGGTGTTTATTATTAAGGGACAAAAAATTCAAACCAACATGGCCCTGTGTGGAAAAAGTGATTGCCCTCTAAACCTGCTTTTCTAAACTGGTTGGGCCACCCTTAGCAGCAGCAGCTGCAGTCAAGCATTTGCGATAGCTGACAATGAGTCTTTTACTGTGCTGTGGAGGAATTTTGGCCCACTCATCTTTGCAGAATTGTTGTAATTCAGCCACACTGGAGGGTTTTCGACCATGAACCACCTTTTTTTTTTTTTTTTAATTTAAGTTTTTGTAAAGGGTATACAGGTCATTACAGCATTGCATTGTTTACATTTTCATCACATGTTCCCTTATTTTTTGCTATTTGACAACATTGGTAGGATAGTTATTACAACACCCCCTTTTTTTTTTTAAAGTGAAAGAAAAAGTGAAATTAAGGAGAATTAAATTAAAAAAAAACGAATAAACAAACAAACAGAACAGCAAAAAACAAACAAACAGAAAATTAAGTAATTAAAAGTAAAAGAGCAACTGAGTAGCATTGGAACAAAGAGCGGGACCATTATTGAAATGGTATTTGTCAAAGATTAGATCTAATGGAAGACACATATGCGATCCAGGGTTGCCAAAAGTTCATGAACCCATCCATGTCCTGTCTCAGTGCGAATGTCAACTTTTCCATTGAGTAAATGTCTTGAATCACGTTAATCCAATCTTCAGGTGTAGGACAGTCCTTCAGCATCCATTTTTTAGTTAGGGCTTTTTTACTTGCCAATATTAAAACATTGAATAAGTATTTATCTCCTCGTCTTTCCAGTGAGTCCGGTAGTAAACCCAAATACAAAGTTACAAAAGAAAAGGGAACTGTTATTTTGAATATTTTCCCCAATATTGTCTGTACGTTGGTCCAATATTGGTGGATAACTGGGCATGACCAAAACACATGAAAATGATTTGCAGTCTTTTCACCACACAAGCGCCAACAGTTCAACCCCTTATGGGTAAATTTGTTCTGTGCAGGTGTTCTGAAAAATCTTACCAAGTTTTTCCATCCAAATTCTCTCCACTGCAGGGATGAGGTACTTTTCCATTGCTGTCTATTTAGCTTTTCCCATATTTCCAATTGTAAAGTGAAATTCCCCTCTTTTTCCCATCTCTCTTTTATAAATGATGTGTTGTCTCCTTTTAAGTCTTGAAGACCTTGGTATATTTTAGAGATGTATCTGATCCCTGGGATCCCTTTATATGCCGTTAAGAAGACCTTCAGAACACCTGACTGGGCCCTTTCCAAATCCTCCTTTTTAAGTATATTGTTTATGTGGTGTCTAAGCTGAAAGAACCTGTAAAGATCTTGATTTATTAGACCTTGTTTTTTCAAATCTTCAAAACTTCTTAAAATTTGCCACTTAAAAAAATCGTAATATTTTATCAGCCCTTTCTCTTTCCACTCTTTAAATCTAGTGTCTGTTTAATTGGGGGTAAAGTCTTGATCATAGGCAATCCATTGCAGAAGTCGATAGGGCTCTTTGGCTTGATTCTCTCTGACTATCTTAAACCAAATTTTTAGCGGGGTCTCTATCCACGGGTTAGTGTTATTCAAGAGTTTAGTTAAGGCATTGTTCCCTATTATCGCCTGTAGGGGGATGTCACTTGTTATTTGGCATTCCATCTCCTTCCATTGTGCAGTGTAGACTGGGTTACATATCTCTACTAAAGTTTTAATTTGTGCAGCTATAAAATAGTCCCTGATATTTGGCAGCGCGAGCCCACCTTTGTCTTTGTTTAGCTGTAGGGTTCTATATCTGATTCTAGGTCTCTTACCCTGCCATATGAATCTTGAGATCGTTCTGTCCAGCTCCTGCCATGTTTTTTTGGGAGGTTCTACCGGTATTGTTTGGAAAAGGTGTAGAAGACGTGGAAGTATATTCATTTTGACTGCTTCAATTCTTTGTGCAGTACCTAAGAATGGTATCATATTCCATCTTGCTAGGTCAGATTTTATTTTTGTCACCAGTGGATCATAGTTTAGTGTTATAATTTTGTCGAGTTGTTTCGGGATATTGACCCCCAGATATTTCATAGATTCCAACTCCCAGTTAGTTTTGAGTTCACTTAGTGAAAAATGATTTGGGTCATAGTTGAATGTTAAAACTTGGGTTTTATGCATGTTTAATTTGTACCCCGATAAATCTCCATAGTCTGAAAAAACTGAGATTAGTTCTGGTAGAGAAGTGTCTGGCTGCCCTAGGTATATTAAAATGCCATCAGCAAAGAGTGCTATTTTATGTTCCTTCTGACCAAGTGTAATACCTTGAATTTCTTGATTTTGTCTTATCCATTGGCTCAGAGGTTCTATGAAGATTGCAAAGAGCAGTGGAGACAGGGGGCAGCCTTGACGACATCCTCTTTCCAGCTCAAAAGATGATGATAAATTACCATTAATCCTTATTTTAGCTGTTGGTTTTTTATATAATGCCCAGATAGTTCTAATGAAGTTGTTATGAAAATTGAAACTGGATAAGATTCTATATAGGAAAGACCAGTCAACCGAATCGAATGCTTTTTCAGCATCTAATCCCAATATGACTGCATTTAAGTTATATTTTTTTATATGATGAATTATGTGTAAAGTGCGTCGAATGTTGTCTTGTGTCTGTCTTTGTCTTATAAAACCTGTTTGGTCTAAGTGAATTAAGTCTGTCAGTATGTTTTCTAACCTTTTGGCAAGGATAGTGGTAAAAAGCTTATAGTCCTGATTTAATACACTGATTGGTCTGTAGTTGGAGCATTCTAGTTTATCCTTTTCAGGTTTAGGTATAACTGCAATGACCCCTTCTCTCCAGGAGGGGGGGATTTCCCCTGTGTGGAGGACGTAGTTAAATGTTTTCAGGAGGAGAGGAGATAGTTGCTGTTTAAAGGTTTTGTACCATTCTGCTGTATAGCCATCTGCTCCTGGGGATTTGTTAGCTTTAAGTTTTCATAATTGCTTTTTTCAATTCTTTAGGTTGTATTTCTGACAGTAGGGTTTTATTTTGTGATTCCGTAAGTTGGGGAAGGTTTAATGTGTTTAGGAATGTCTCGGATGCGTTTTTATGTTTTTTGTGGGAGTATAAGTTCTTGTAGTAATTCTCGAAGCTTTTAAGAATATCCTGAATTCTGAATTTTATTTCCTTTGATACTGGGTCTCTGATTTTGTAGATTGCTCTTTCTGTTTGTTGTTTCCTCAATTTATAGGCTAGTAATTTTGCCGATTTACTGCCTGCTTCATAGTGTTTTTGTTTCAGAAATGTAAGTTTCTTCTGGATTTCTATTGTGTAGATCTCATTTATTTGATTTTTAATTTCTTTAATCTTGAGCGAGCCATTAGAATGAGTGTTGTCTTTGTGTTCTTTTTCTAGGTTCTTGAGTTCTGACTCTAGTGTGATTAGTTTTTCTTGTCTCAGTTTCTTTTGGGTTGCCAGTTTTGCAATAATTTTTCCCCTTATTACAGCTTTGCACGCATCCCACAGTATTAAAGGGGATACTTCTCCATTATCGTTTTCTTCCAAATATCTGAGAATATCTGATTCCAATTCATCTTTCAGTGGTCCTTTCAGGACATTTGAATTCAACCTCCAGGAAAATGTATTATTTGTGTATTTTTGGATGTTTAAGTCCATATAGATCGGACTGTGGTCAGAGAGATCCATCAGTCCTATTTTACATGTTTTTACTCTTCCAATGTCTCTATTAAACATAAAAAAGTAATCAATCCTTGAGTAAGATGAATGTGGCGTTGAATAAAAAGTATAATCTTTTACATTGGGGTTGAATTCCCTCCATACGTCACAGATTCCCATTTCTTTTAGTAGCATCCGAGTATTCCTATTTTGGGTGTTATTTTGATGTGAAGAATTACCTGTTGCATCCCAGTATGGATTCAGTCTTAGATTGAAGTCTCCACCACATATCACTAAACCTTGAGCTTTAGTTATCATTAGGTCGAATACATTTTTATAAAATTTCCATTTAGCCCCTGGTGGTGCATATACATTCAGCAGGGTGATATCTTCTCCCTCTAGCCGCCCAGTTACCAAACTGTACCTCCCTTCTTTATCTTTGTGTTCTGATTTTTTTTCAAATGCAATTTTGGTTGATATCAATGTCGCTACTCCCCTCCTCCTCCCTGATTTATATGAAGATGAAGAGATCATTTTAAACCCTTGTCTATTGAGTTTAGTGTGTTCCACGTCTGTTAGGTGGGTTTCTTGTAAAAATATTATTTCTGCTTTGTCTTTTTTCATTTTGCGTAGAATCTTGGATCTTTTAACTGGATTCAGGATCCCTTTTACATTATATGAGGCTATTTTGGTTACACCCTGTTTCTCCATTGTATTTTCTTATTTAGTATAACAGTGTTGGTATGATGTTCCTTTTCTGAAATACTGTTACTTTTACGCCGGATGTAATGGGACACACATCTTCCAAAAATTTACCTTTTGTTCTTATTAAAGACAAAAATAGAAAGATGTTTTTTACCTTCTTTACATGTTTCAAATGTGCACTGCAGCCTTCATCAGAAGAGAAGAGCACTCTTCTGACGAAGGCTGCAGTGCACAGTTGAAACATGTAAAGAAGGCAAAAAACATCTTTCTCTTTTTGTCTTTAATAAGAACAAAAGGTAAATAATTAAAAGAAGACAAAATGAACCTACTTGAACCTTCCAAAAAGTTCAACTTTTGTCTCGTCAGTCCACAGAGTATTTTCCCAAAAGTCTTGGGGATCATCAAGATGTTTTCTGGTAAAACTGAGACTAGCCTTTATGTTCTTTTTGCTTAGCAGTGGTTTTCGTCTGGGGACTCTGCCATGCAGGCCATTTTTGCCCAGTCTCTTTCTTATGGTGGAGTCATGAACACAGACCTTAACTGAGGCAAGTGAAACCTGCAGTTCTCTGGATGTTGTTGTGGGATCTTTTGTGACCTCATGGATCAGTCATTGCTGCACTCTTGGGTTAATTTTGGTCGGCCGGCCACTCCTGGGTAGGTTCACCTCTGTTCCATGTTTTTGCCATTAGTGAATAACGGCTCTCACTGTGGTTCACTTGAGTCCCAAAGCTTTAGAAATGGCTTTATAACCATTTCTAGACTGATAGATCTCAATTACTTTGTTTCTCATTTGTTCCTGAATTTCTTTGGATTGCAGCATGATGTTTGGCTTTTGAGGATCTTTTGGTCTACTTCACTTTGTCAGACAGGTACTATTTAAGTGTTTTTTTTCTGATTGAGAACAGGTGTGGCTAGAGAAATTGAACTCAGCTTTCCAAAAATGTGATAAACCAGAGTTAATTTATGTTTTAATGGGGGGCAATCACTTTTTCACACAGGGCCATGTAGAATTTGTTTGAT
Source organism: Pholidichthys leucotaenia (assembly GCA_020510985.1). NCBI lineage: Eukaryota > Metazoa > Chordata > Actinopteri > Cichliformes > Pholidichthyidae > Pholidichthys > Pholidichthys leucotaenia. Next base: position 136,960,753 of record CM035840.1, on the reverse strand, counting down.
GATCTGAAATATTTAAGTGTGACAAACAAAAAAAAGAGAAATCAAGAAGGGGGCAAACACTTTCACACCACTGTATGTAGTGCTTTTCAAGACACTCTAAAGCCTGTTTTCCACTAGCCCAGCACACCTCGGTACGGCTCGATTCACTTCAGTACGGCTCGGAATGCTTCTGTCTCCATAAGCACGGTGTTGTGCTTGTGCTGTGATGGTTTGTGTTAGGAGGTTTTAGAAGCGGGGCGGCGGCAGATTCTCAGCGAGGCGGGGCCACACTCCCGTGACGTTACGCACCCGACTGAGTCCTTATTTACATGAGACAAAAAATGGAGGATCCAAGGATTATTGCCTTGCTCGCTCTGTGGTTTTATCTCACAATTAATTTTATCTCATAATTAAGCTGCAACAACACAAGTCACTTTTGTTTTGAATTAACTGCCAAATGACCTAGAAATAATGAGCTGAAACTTGTTTTTATTCGTATTAAATAATGAGACGGTGGCACACTGGCCAACACCAAATTGTATTATTTTTTACATCCTAGGGCATTTTGGATGTACTGAATTAAAAAAAATCATGTTTTTCACCTTCAGGTCAACGTTTGGAACAACAGTATTATTATTTTCCGTTTAGATGATGCTACACTCCTTCTAAAGTATTGTAAATCTCTGAATTTGGAATGCCGATAGAACATTCAATTTACATATACTTGTACCTACTTTGACTTGGTGCTAATTTTTTATGATATTTCAATAAAAAGAACAGAAAGCTTATAAAAAGATTTCTTTTTTGGTCTAGTTAAAAATTACATTACCTTTACAATGGTTGACCCCTGACAGGATGATCAGCATCATTTTGATCAGACTAGGCAATGGAATTTCTATGTAATTATACTGTTTTATAATTCAGTGTTATAACAGACAAACCACACTTTCCAAAACAATTCCATTTTATTATATACAAAATATTAAAAGAAAAAAAAAACTTTGCAACACAACATGAAGGTTAATCGACATTTTATACACACCGACCACTGAGTGCCTCTACACCAGCTTCCCAAACTGGGTCACGAAGGCTCGGTTGAATGAAGCCGTCTCTGCCAGCTGTGGGTCATGAAGGCTCGGTTGAATTAATCCGTGCGGGCTGTCGCGGCGGACGCGTGGGATGATTCTACAAGGAAAATGCACACAATAAAATACAGCACGAAAGTGCAAGATATACAGAAAAGACAATAGTTTTTAACAAGAATACATAAGCTTATTTCAGCGTATTGTTCACATGAATAATTAAAATAAAAGCTTTAGTCCGCAGTGTGCTGCAATAAAGCAGCGATCATCATCCACAAATGAACAGCTTTTTTATTGCATAAATAAACTGAGCGTCTTACCGAATATATTTGCGAAAAAACACACAATAAAAAAAAAATTAAAACTCACCGTTAAAGGACTCCGATGTCGAGACCTCCCGGTATATTTTTTCATTCCGGGCGGCTCCGTCTAACTCGCACTGGATACGTTCGTCTGACAATGCAGTGAGCAGACACTGCACCTCCTTATTGGTCCATGGAACACCTTTATTACACGAAGCCATTTTTGATAGAGAATAAATGAAAATAGCACAGCAATACACTGAAAAGAAACCGCCAACAGTGGTTGCGTGCTGAGTAAAGGCGGTCGTGAAGATTTTTTTTTTTTTTTTCAAAAACTTTATTGAGAAGGTCGTGAAGATTCGGTAGAAGAGGAGGAGGAGAGGGGCGGTTACGACCTGACCAATCAGCAGCGACCAGTCTGTTAACGTCACAACACGGCACAGCTCAGCACTGCTGTTACTGCCCTGGAGCGGGGCTGAGAATCACGGCTGTTAAACCGTGTTGGGGCTTGTGGAAAAGCGTACAAAGCGTGCTGAGCCGTCCCGTGTCGCGCTAAAGCGTGCTAGTGGAAAAGGCCCTAAAGACACTTTACACAGGGGAGGAAATTAGTAACAAAGTCCTCCTACACTTTTGTTTTGTCGTCTTTTCGGCATCTTGGTGCGTGATCACCACCTTCAGGCAGCAGCAGTGCATGAATGAAGGAAATACTAAATTATCAGCTATACCATTTCTATTCCAATTTCAGTCTGTACTGCACTAGCACAAGTACAGTTTAAAACATGCTTTTATTCTATTTATAGCAAGTCTTTCACATTGTGTTTAATCTGCAAGGTTAACACTGTAAGAATGAAAGCACCAAGGTACTGATGCCTCGGTGCCAGAGCCTTGGTGGAGGTATGCGTTCCCGGATCATCACCAAAATGTTAGGAGTTCCTCTCTAGCCCAAGGATCACCTCTGGTAAAAATTTCATCCAAATCCATCCTGTAGTTTTGGAGTACACGCATGCGCAGTGAAAATAATCTGCATTTCCCATGCCCATACTGTCAGCAGCAGCCAAGAGCCACCAAACTGATGTAAACAGCTGGAATCCAAACACAGAAGAAGAGCACAGTGGCAGACATTTTGAAAGGCGGAAGCGATGGAAGTATGTGAATACAATGACCACCAAGACAAACAGGAACTTTTGCTATTTAGTGGCAGAGGAAGAAAGCAGACGGGCAAAAAGATGGACATTTGTTCATCCAGTATTAGCAGACTGCTGAGTAATAGTGGTGTGCGATACTGCAAGATTTGGTATCGATCCAATACCAAGTAAATACAGAGCCAGTATTGCTGATACAATACCGATACTTTTTAATCATTAAGGTGGATGCATCATCAAATTACTAAATCTGAATTAATTTTCATGAACTTTAAGTGTTTTGTGATTTTTCTTTGGCTTATTAATTAGTTAAAACCCAGGACAGAATTTGGGCAAAGTTTAGAGGTTAATACAAACAGTATCACTTTCACAGTTAACACAAAAGGGTAACTATATTCAATCAGATCTGAGCCACATTATATTCAGTATATTTGTTTCAATTCCAGTAAATGTATTCATTGAAATAAAATGTTTCAATGGGATAAATGTATTGTACCAAGGTCTTAGCAAAATTTATACTTTTTGAGTTGGCTAAAGTAACAAATGACCAGTTGCACTTTGAAAATTACTATTAACTAATGCCGAAGATGACTAAAATACCTGGATATTCTCTGCCATACTGAAAGGCCTCTGCCAATGATCCCAATGATCTCTGCCTCTGGGTCGGGGTCTGTGTCTGTCGCGGTCTGGGGGTAGGTATTTCTCTCCTCCTCTCTCTGTTTCTGTAGCTCGGCGATGTCTTTTGGATGATTTTTCATTATGCTTGTATAAATTAGTTGTGTTACCACATTTCACAGCCTTTTTACAAATTGTACAGCTTGCCACTGTTTCATTTTCAGCCTGGAAATATAGCCACATGGCACGGTGCTCCTCTTCCTCTCTGACACTCTTCTGCTCCATCTCTGTGCCGTGTGTGTGCGCTGTGGTAGCGCATCTCGATAAGTAGCAGAGAACACCAGCAGCTGGTGGCTGCTGCTTGCAAGCTTGGGATGGGCGTGTCGATACTCAAGTATCGATACGCCCATCCCTTCGATACCAGCTGGTCGATACTGTGGAGTAGATACTTTTTTAAATATTGTGATACCACTATATTAATCCAAAACATGCAATTCATTTTCACTTCTGAGAGTTTTAGGCATTAAATTTATGTGTGAAAACCAGTGAAAAACCAGCCCAGGCATATTTTAGAGATGGTCTGCCATGTCACATGATTATGGCAGCCTATCAGATGTCAGAGCCAAAGATTCACTGCGTAGCCAAGCACTCACTCCCATGCAGAGTGTGCTCTGCAGTGTTGAGGGCAGCAGAAGAACTATTACTTTTGAAATGTTTCACCGTTCATCCAAATTCTATGGTGATACCAAGCAGCATAAAATTTGAAAAATAAACAAGAAAAGCACTATTTAAGTTTGTAAAATAATCTGTATTGGTATCGAAGAAAAAGTCCCATAAATTAATGGTATCATATCGAAAGGAAAAATGCTAGTATCACCCATCCCTATTGCTTGCTTGTTTACCTGGTGCTGCTGAGTCACCTGATGGTACAAGAGGGAGGAGGAGGGAGGAGATAAAACTACAAGAAGAAAAGGAGTAAAGTGTGGGTGAGTGTGCCTGCTGCATGCTGTGATGGGAGGGGCAACACAGACAGAGTGTTGATCTCATTACACATCTACAGTCATGTGAAAAAATTAGGACACCCTGTACAGGCCTGTGTGTTTTTTAACATATTTGGACATATGGATATTTAATATCAATGTTTAAAATACTGGGAAATTCATGTAATACAACTAAACAATTAAAAATGAATTAAAGACTTTTTTCAAATTTTCTGTAAAATGTAATTCGAAACAAATAGTGAGGAATAAATTAGGACACCCCCCATCTTTTTTAGGTCATCCCCACATTCATTCCCACTTAAAATGGCTAAAATAAATGTTAAAAAATGCAAATAAAACAAAAACAAGATTAGACACAGATATGTAAACTAGGGCTGAAACGATTAGTCGACATTGTCGATAACACCAACAATAAAAATTTGTTGACAAATATTTTTGTTGTCGACAAACCGTTTAATTATAAAATTTACATGCATGCCATGGTAATGTACTTCAGCTGTAACTGCAATGCACAACCGGAACTGCAATGCACGACCGGAACTGCTGAGGGCAGTAGTGCCTCTGTTGTCTGGCACGCGTAAACAATTTCCAGCGAAAAAGAAGAGGAGCTCTGAGTATGCCGAATGTCGAAGTGGATTTTAAAAAAAGCAGACCCAAACTTTCTGTTGTTTGGGAACATTTTAAGGTGTGCTCACTCCAAACACAAACGGGTGGCGCAAATCCATACAAAGTGGATGGAAAGAGGCAAGTACACGCAAAATTGCACATTCGCACGTTCATGCTCGGGGCTAGCTAGCTAGCTAGCTGCTAGCTTTGAGATTCTGCCGTCACCGGAGTAAAAGTGTCACCATTGCAGAGTAAATTAGTTTGAAAACTTGCTCACCTGGAGACAGGAGGATCGGGAGCTCTTCAGCTTAATTGGAATTTCGGAGTTATTTACCCACAGTTTCCTGCCATGAACGTGCTGATGAAGCTAGCAAGCTAGCAACGGAAACACCCATAGCTGAAACAACATTTTCAGGTGAGCCCCCCGTCGGATAATGTAAACCTAAGCATGACGTTATTTTGGGAATTTCCGAAAAATTACAATACTGTTCGTAAGTGCTGTTAATGTTAGCTTATCTGTTTGACAATAAGCTCTCTGGTTGCTGAGGGCTGAGCTGTCATGGCTAACGAGTTGAATGCAGTAAATGAATTACAGGAGTCGCTATCTCTTTTTCATCTTTGTTAATATTAGCCCTCATTCTGAATATTAGTTGCACTGTGTTACACTGTGTACAGCTGAGACAAAATGCATTTAAATGCCTCCCGCCCATGGGAGACAGAATGTTAAGAGGTATTAAACAGCGACTGAGTTAAAATATGCACTAGACTAGAGCCCCAACAAGAAGCAGAGATGGTGGACATGAGAAAAATAAACGCGATTAGTCAACTAGTTGAAAAAAAATAGTTGTTAGATTAGTCGACTACTAAAATAATCTTTAGTTGCAACCCCTATGTGAACATTTCTTAATAAAGAGCTGAATATTTAATGGGGTGTCCTAATTTTTTCACATGACTGTATATCAATACCAACGGTGGTATTGATATTATCGATTAGGGGTGTGTATCGTTCACGATAATACCAGTGTAATTTTTGATACCGGTGTAAAAATGAATGTCGCGAAAGATGCTGTGGTTGTCCCCGTTCCAAAATCCAGCTGTCCTAAAACGGTAAATGATTTTAGACCAGTTGCTTTGACTTCAATTTTAATGAAAATTTTTGAAAAACTGGTCAGATTTGAGGTCCTAAAGCAGACTAAGCATGCATTGGATCCTTTGCAGTTTGCATATAGGCCTCACAGAGGAGTAGAGGATGCCAATGTCACTCTGTTTAACATGCTTTTTGAACATCTGGATTTTAATGGGACACACGCCAGGCTTTTATTTGTGGACTTTTCTTCCGCCTTTAATACAATCCAACCTCATATTTTAGCTGAAAGGCTCCTGCAACAATTTGATTTGAGTAATAATCTGGTGGGTTGGATTCTGGATTTTTTTAACCAACTGGACACAGAGAGTAAGGGGTCAATGGTACATTGTCTGACCTAAAGTGCTCTTCTACTGGCTCTCCGCAGGGGTGTGCGTTGTCACCACTACTCTTCATCCTGTACAGGAGCAGACATGACAACAGACACATTATAAAGTATGCTGATGATTCAGTTGTTGTCAGTCTCCTCCAGGATGGTGAGAGTGGCCACGGCCCAGTAGTTGATGATTTTGTTCACTGGTGTGAGGATTCCTACCTGCAGCTGAATACGACAAAAACTAAAGATATGATTATTGACTTTAGCAGGAAAACTCCCAGGCACGAAGTCACTGTACTAAAAGGCCAGACCACTGAATATGTACAATCCTACAAATATCTTGGGACGATTATTGATAGTAATTTAAACTTTGAAGAGAACTGTGAAAGGGTGTGCAAAAAGGGTCAGCAACTTTTGCATTGTTTAAGGAAACTTGCACGCTTCCAAATTGACCGAACCATAATGACAATGTTTTATCGGGCTTTTATTGAATCTGTTTTATCCTTTTCTTTAGTGTCGTGGTTTGGTCAGATAAAACTGAAATAGAGGAAATCCTTGAATCAGGTAGTTAAGATGGTCCAGTCGTTTGCTTGGTGAGTCACAGCTGAGCCTGACATCTCTGTACACCAGACAAGTACAGAGAATCAGAATCAGAATCAGATTTATTGCCATTGTTCATGTAGTACACAAACTAGGAATTTGTCTCGGTGCCATGCTGCAACATTAAAAACATGATAAAGAGATAAACTAAAAAACTAAAGGACTAAAAACATGCAATAAGTGTAGAAAAATAAGTAATAATAATAATAATAATAGTAATAATAGTAATAATGAGTAATACTGAGACTTCCGGTTATGGCTGCCACGTAGGACGGACGTGTCTCGCTCTGCTCTGCTCCTGGAAAAAAAAAATCAGCAAATAACTCTCTCATTTGGGACAGAACGTATCCCAGCATTTGGGCGAGGATATGTCGGCGAAGCCTAAGGCTGGAAAACCAGGAAAAGGAAAAAGCGAGCTGCCGAAACAGTCCAAATTAACGGACTTTCAGGTCTGTGACGCAGCAAACAAAACTCCATATATGGCGGAGGAGGCTGGCAACGGTGCGATATCTGCGAGGAATGGCGCAGATGCGCTGATGGCTGCCATGAGTTCAATGAGAGCGGACTTTTCATCTAGATTTGATGGGATTATGACAGCGTTGGAAGGAATAAGAAAGGAATTGGGTGACTGTGTAGAACGAACGGCGCAGATGGAGCTCCGTCTCGCTAGTGCTGAAGATGACGTCACCCGTCTTCAATTAAAGGTGCGCACTTTGGGAAAAAAAAAAAAATCTCTGGAAGATAATATTTTGGATTTGGAATCTCGGTCGAGACAGAATAATTTGAGGCTGGTGGGTCTTCCAGAGGAATCAGAAGGTCGGGACGTATGTTCCTTTCTGGAAAAGTGGATTCCGGAGGTGCTGGGCAGCGAGGAGTTGCAATCAGCAGTGATTCTGGAAAAAGCACATCGTATTGGCCCACGGAGAGATAAGGGACCGCCGAGGACCTTAATTATGAAGTTTCTTAGCAACAGAGACAGGATGAAGATCTTCAACGCTGCACGAGCTAAAAAAGGAGAGATTAAACACCAGGACCAGCAGGTGCGGTTCTACCCAGATTTGGCCACAGGAATCCAGCAATTGAGGAAGCAGTTTGATCCCGTACGTAAGGAGCTGCGCAACCTTGGGATTCGTCATGGTGTAATCTATCCTGCGAGACTGCTGACCACGTATGAGGGCAGAACCCACATCTTCAAGACCCCAGAGGAGGCGCAGGAGTTCATCAAGAAGATCAAAGAAGAAGAAGAGACTGGTGGGAGCTAAGCATGAACAAAATATAAGGTAGAATAATTAAGCATTTGCACAGGCATCTGACTGACTTGAAGTAAATAGTAAGTTTACAAAATATAGATTGTATTATATATTAAAAAAACAAAACAAAAACAAAACAAACAAAAAAAAAAAAACTATGATGTACAAAGTTGTTAAAAATTTTGGAGTTAAGTTGGAAAACTACAGAGGAGAGTTAATGTTACGTCATTAAAAGCAGTAGAGTTAGGGTGATTGGGAGGATGAAGAAGGAGTGGCTTAGGCTGTTCCCCGTGGGTGTGGAACGGTCGATGGCTATATCGGGAGACAGAATTTTTCTTTTGATTTTGGGGGGTTTGCCACAAGTGTGGGAAGGGGAAATTTGTTTGTGTGTAGTTTGTAGGATGAATGTTCAACCACTCATGTTTTTGCTTCTCTGTATGAGCATGTTTACACTGCAAGGTAATCCCAAACTCTCTATTGATCATGGACCAAAGTGTTAATCTTAATTTAACTTCATGGAATTGCAGAGGTCTACAAAATTTAAAAAAACTTAAACAAGTTATGAATAAAATAAAGGACATGGGTTCAAGAATTGTGTTTTTACAAGAAACTCATCTGATAGAGGAGGATGTTAAAAGAATTAGGAGTAGATGGCAGGGAAGTGTATTCACCTCTTCATTTTCATCCCGAGCCAGGGGAGTTATGATTCTCATACATAAATCAGTTCCTTTTCAGGTGAAAAATGTAATTGGAGACAAATTTGGAAGATATGTAATCATTCAAGGTTCTTTGCTATTAGAAAATATAAATCTTGTGAACTTATATGGTCCCAATATAGATGATCAGAAGTTCTTTGCTAATTTATTTCTCATCTTATCATCACTTACAGGGCAACATATAATAGCAGGGGATTTTAATTGTACATTGAATCCAGGTGTGGATAGATCAACAGGACTGGATTGTACGCACATTGGATGTAGGATGACTATTAATCATTTTATGAAAGAATTGAGATTGTTAGATATATGGAGAGAAATGAAACCACAAGTTAAAGCCTATTCTTGTTATTCCAGTACCTACAAGACATTCTCACGTATTGATTATTTTTTGATTTCCACAGAATTAAGGTCCAAGATTCAAAACTGCTTTTATGATAACATCGTGATTTCTGATCATGCACCCTGTTGTCTAATATATGTAGATAAAAAATTGACAAAGGAATCAGGTAGATGGCAATTTCAGCATAAATGGCTTCAGGATGAGGAATTTGTCAAGTATATAGAAAAACAGATAGACGAGTTCTTTGACATCAATACTACACAAACATCAGCATGTGTAAAGTGGGAGGCTTTCAAAGCTTTTATTAGGGGACATATTATTAGTTATACAGGATCAAAATCTAAGAAGACTCGAGAGGAGAGAGCTAAATTGGAACATAAAATAAAAAGTCTTCAGGAAAAAGTGTATGCAGGAAGTGACCCAAGGTTGGAGAATGAATTACTGATTTTGAGAGCTGAATACGACAAAAAATCAGCGAATAGAGCTGCCTCGAGTCTTCTAAGATTGAAACAATCTTTTTATGAACAAGGTGAAAAATCAGGAAAATTATTAGCATGGCAGATTAAACAATTGGAAATTAAAACACCAATTACCAGTATTATAAGTAACGGACAGGTAGTTATAGATCCTTTAGAAATTAATAGAGCCTTTAGAGATTACTATGAAAAATTATATGATACCAAAAATGAACCTGATTTAACAAAACTAAATGGGTTTTTGAACGAACTATCTATACCGTGTATTCCAAATGAAAACAGGGAGATATTGGAATCTAAAATTAGTCAAGAAGAAGTTGGGCTAGCCATTGATAATATGAAATCAGGAAAAAGTGCAGGACCAGATGGTCTTCCAGTTGACCTTTATAAAAAATTTAAGAATAAATTAATAAAACCTTTTTTGGAAATGGTTTTAGAAGCATTTCAAAATAATAATTTACCATCATACATAAATAATGCCTTAATTATACTGCTGCCAAAACCAGGTAAGCCCTCTAATAAATGTGAAAATATGAGACCAATAAGCCTATTAAACGCCGACCTTAAGATAATCTGTAAAATTTTAGCAAGACGAATACAAGAAATTTTACCAAATATTATTAATCGAGATCAGAATGGCTTTATAAAGTGTAGACAAGGCTTCCATAATGTAAGAAGACTATTTAATATTATTTATTTTAATAAAGAAGCACCGGATACAGCTCTCCTATCATTGGACGCCGAAAAGGCCTTTGATAGAGTTGAATGGCCCTTTCTTTTTGAAGTCCTACAAAGGTTTGGACTTGGAAATAATTTCATAAAATGGGTTCAAATAATATACAATAATGCTACAGCAGAAATCCTAACAAATAACAATATTTCAAAACCAATAAAAATCAATAGAGGATGTCGACAAGGCTGTCCACTTTCACCTTTACTGTTTACTATGGCAATTGAACCTTTAGCGATAGCGATACGTTTACATTCACAAATATATGGAATTAAAGTTGGACCAACAGAACATAAAATCTCCCTGTACGCCGATGATATAATTTTGTTTATGTCGAATCTAAAAAAATCAATTCCAACCTTGTTGAATTTAATAAAGAATTTTGGGGAAATATCAGGATATAAAATAAATAAAACTAAATCTTCAATATTAATGCTAAATGAGACCCAGAGAAATTACCCAGCCCCTGAGGTAAATCAATTCAATGTTGTAAATCAGTTTAAATATTTAGGAATCCAAATTATGCCTAAGCTAGAATCAGTCGCCAGTGTCAACTATGAAGCCTTAATGTCAGATATCAATGAGTTAACTCAGAGATGGATGTCACTACCAATGTCGATGATCGGGAGAATCAATATACTTAAAAGTAATATTTTACCTAAAATACTTTATTTATTTCAATACATTCCCTTATCACCACCTTTAGATCTATTCTCAAGAATAAAAAAAAAGTTAGTGGAATTTATATGGAACAACAGGAGGGCTAGATTACGTTTGTCTTTATTATATTTACCATTTGATCGTGGAGGTCTGAAATGTCCAAATTTTATGTTGTATTATTGGTCGGCACAACTGAGGTCTATGACATATTATTTTTCATCAAATGATCTTCCTCACTGGACTGAAATGGAATCATACAATTTACCTTTACCTCTTCCCATATTCATATACTCAGATTCGGCAAAAAAATTACAAAAACAAGTTAAAAATCCATTTGTAAAGCATATGATCAAAATATGGTGTGAAGCTAAAAACTATTTAAAAGAACCACAGTTATTGTCACAATTTAGTCCAATATGGGGTAATCAATATTTTAAACCAGGGAGAGCGGACGCTGTATTTAAAGTATGGAATTTAAAAGGGATACAAAAGATTCAGGATTTATATTTGCCATGTGCAGACAACATAATGTCTTTTGAAGAGCTGAGGATCAAATTTAATCTCAATAGAACACATTTTTTTAAATATCTTCAACTTAGAAACTTTATTCGATCAAATCAAAATAAAGCTCTCACTCGACCTATTTATTCATCCTTGGAAAAAATGATGATGAAAGATAGTAAAAGAAAGGGTATTATTTCAGAGTTTTATAACTCATTGACACTATCTTCAAGTGAAAATTCACTGAAAAGATTAAACTACTGGAAAGAAGATCTGCAAATTGAAATTGCAGAGGAACAATGGGAATTGGCTTGTACAGAAGCTCAAACCAAATCAATAAATGCACGCCTTAAATTGATACATTTCAAATGGTTAATGCGGATGTATGTTACACCGGAGGAGTTAAATAGATATAACAAAAATATACCAGATACATGCACAAAATGCATGGAAAGTAAAGGAACCCTATTTCATTGTTTATGGGAATGTAGATTAATAAGAATGTTTTGGGAAGAGGTGAGGGTAACAATTGAAAAAATAATCTCAAAACAAATCATATTGAATCCTAAACTGTTTTTGTTGGGTCTGTACCCAGAAAAGCATAATTTTAATAAAAGTGAAAGAACATTCATAGACCTCAGTTTGCTTAATGCCAAAAAATGTATTGCACTATTATGGAAAAAGACTCATAGACCAGATGTGACTCAGTGGTTAAGACAGATGTTAACAAACCTTCCATTAGAAAGAATAACATATATACTGAAATCAAAGGAAATTGTGTTTGAGAATATATGGAGACCTTTTATTGATTATGTAAAAAATTTAAACATAACTCTTGAAGAAGAAGGTGAATGATGTGTGTGGACCTTGTAAATTCCAAACTGGTGAACATAATATGTATACTTATGTATTGGATTGTCTAGACTAAACAGAGGAGCATTGTTGAAGACTTGATTTTGTTGGTGGTTGTTGGTGTTTTTAGTGCATTTTTTTTTTTTTTTTGTAGTACTTTAGTGTTAGTGTTTGATTGTTTGTATCATGTTTGTTAAAAAAAAAAAAAAGGTTCAATAAAGATATTGTGGAAAAAAAAATAATGAGTAATACTAGTCAAGGCAGTTTTAAATAAATTAGCAAGTAGCAGATAATATGGGGTACCACAGTGCAGTTGATAATGCAACAGAAAAACAGTGATGAATGTCGTGAGTCTGGTTGAGCTGCTGTACATAGTGCACGAGAGTCAATAAGTCACTTAATGTTCAGCAGTCTGATGGCAGAGGGGAAAAAGCTATTCACGTGCCGGAAGGTTTTAGTCTGAATGGACCGAAGTCTTCTACCTGAGGGGAGGGGGGCAAACAGTACGTGACCAGGGTGTGAAGGATCGGCTATGATCCGGCCAGCACGCCTCCGGGTCCTGGAGATGTACAGGTCCTGGAGAGATGGGAGCTTGCAGCCGATCACCTTCTCAGCAGTGTGCACGACGCGCTGCAGCCTTAGTCTGTCCCTGGCGGTGGCTCCTGCGTACCACACAGTTATGGAGGAGGTGAGGATGGACTCGATGATGGCCGTGTAGAACTGCACTAACATCTTGGTGGGTAGCTTGAGCTTCCTAAGCTGCCGCAGAGAGAACATCCTCTGCTGGGCCTTTTTGATGAGGGAGCTGATGGTTGGCTCCCATTTGAGGTCCCGGGTGATGGTGGTGCCCAAGAACCGGAAGGAATCTGCAATGGTGATGGGAGAGCCTGTGATGGTGAGGGGGGGCAGGGGGGTTGTGACTTTCCTGAAGTCCACAATCATCTCCGCTGTCTTCAGAGCGTTCAGCTGCAGGTTGTTGTGGCTGCACCAGGACACCAGCTGGGCCACCTCTTTCCTGTAGACGGACTCGTCGCCGTTGGAGATGAGCCCGATGAGGGTGGTGTCGTCTGCAAACTTAATCAGCTTAACAGACTGGTGGGAGGAGGTGCAGGAGTTGGTATAAAGGGAGAAGAATAGGGGGGAAAGTACACAGCCCTGGGGTGATCCGATGCTGATGCTAACAGAGTCCGAGACAGACTTCCCCAGCCGCACATGCTGCCTCCGGTCCGTCAGGAAGTAGGTGATCCACCTGCAGAGGGAGTCAGGCACATCGAGCAGGGACAGCTTGTCCTGGAGCAGAGCGGGGCGGATGGTGTTAAATGCAGAGCTGAAGTCCACAAACAGAGTCCTGGCGTAGGTTCCCAGGGAGTCCAGGTGCTGCAGGATGGAGTGGAGGGCCAGGTTGACTGCGTCATCCACAGACCTGTTGGCACGGTAGGCAAACTGCAGCGGGTCCAGGAGGGGAGTGGTGATGGACTTGAGGTGAGACAGGACCAGGCGCTCAAAGGACTTCATGACTACAGAGGTGAGCGCTACAGGTCTGTAGTCGTTAAGTCCAGTAATCCGTGGCTTCTTGGGGACAGGGATGATGGTGGAGGATTTGAGGCAGGTCGGCACGTGACATTGCTTAAGGGAGGTGTTAAAAATGTCTGTGAAGACAGGAGCCAGCTCTTTCGCACAGTGTCTCAGGGTGGAGGGAGACACACCGTCCGGCCCGGGGGCCTTGCGCGGGTTCAGTCTGGAGAACTGTCTGTGCACATCCTGCTCACTGATGACAAGGGCAGGGGGGGAGGAGGAGGAGGAGGAGGGGGGGGGGACCGCTTTTGATGAATTAGGGGCCGAGGAGGCAGTGGAGCTGGGTGGAGTGGGGGAGTTGGACACAGCTGACAAGGTGTCAAAACGGGCGTAATGTTGGGACAGTTTTTGACAAAGGGCTTTGTCATCCTGACCTTTAGAAGCCTGAGGCCGATAGTTGGTGATATACCTCAGTCCTCTCCACACAGAAGCCGAGTCATTAGCAGTGAACTGCTGCTGGAGTCTCTCAGAATACACAGATTTAGCTCTCCTCAGCTCTCTGTTAAACCGATATTTGACCTCTCTGTAGCAGTCCCTGTCTCCACTTTTCAACGCTGCTTCCTTCTCCTTCCTGATCTGTCTGAGCTTGGCAGTGAACCAGGGCTTATCATTAGAGTACCTCACCCTGGTGCGCGGTGGGAGAATGCTCTCCTCACAGAAGTTGATATATGAGTTCACAGTGTCCGTGTACTCATTAAGATCATGTGTGGCTCCTTTAAACATGTCCCAGTCAGTTATTTCCATGCATGTGTTCACTTTCTCTCCAGCTTCACTGGTCAATTTCTTCGTGGTGGTCACAACAGGTTTAGTGAGTTTCAGTCTCTGTCTGTATGTGGGGATGAGGTGGACCATCACCTGATCAGATAGTCCGAGCGCAGCGCAGGGAACAACGCGATATGAGTCTTTCACTGTAGTGTAACAGTGATCTAGTGTGTTCTCACCTCTGGTTGGACATTTAATAAACTGTTTGTATCGGGGGAGCTCGTGACTCAGATTGCTCTGGTTAAAGTCGCCTACCACAATAACCAGGGAGTCTGGAAAAGTCCGCTCCGCATGTAGGATGTGATCTGTGAGCGCGCGCTGGGCCACGCGCGCGTCCGCGTCGAAAGGGGCATACACAGCGATCAAAAAAAATGATGCGAACTCCCGCGGGGAATAAAATGGCTTGCAGTTGATAGAGAGAAATTCTAGATCGGTAGAACAGTGTTGTGAAATCACCATTACATCAGAGCACCAGCTGCTGTTAATGTAGAAGCAGACTCCTCCTCCAATAGACTTACCGGAGGATTGCTACCTCCATTTTAAATGATGACTCCCAGCCTTTGCACTGCAACTTTCAGCTTCTTCCCTCCAGACGGAGGTTTGCTGTCCCAAAACGTAAAACCAAGTGCTACAAAAGCAGCTTTGTTCCTGCTGCTGTTAAAGAATTTAACAAGATGTAACAATATACTGCACATAATTTAGTTACCTATTTATTAATTTTATTTTATATTTACTTGTTTTTGTAGGGTTTTTTTTTTATTTGGGTTCTAAATCTTATTGGGTTTTAGACTTTTGAGTTTTTAACCTCTTTGACTAGTCTTTAACTTTTTAATATGACCCTTCTCTCTTATCTCCTTGTTTTTTCCTCTTATCTCTTTGTCCTATGTCCTGATTGGTGGAGACTTGAGCACTTTTATCATGTTTATAATCAGCTACATGTGTGTCTGTGTTTGTGTTCATGTTGAATGTAATTGTGGTTTGTAAATATGGATGACACCTGACTGCAAAACAAATCTACCTACGGGTACAAATAAAGTAACCTGAACCTGATTTGGAGTCCGTTACGCTGCCAAAGGAAGTTACGTGTTACCATAGATGTGACAAAAAAAAAACATGGCGCAAGAAGCTCTGTGCTTGGAGCGTCTGCATCTAGTTGTGACGAAGTAATTTAGCTTTAAGGCTGTTTCAGACTGATGCCTTCTTTAAAAACAAAATGGTGCAGCAATGCAGATAATCTGCCCGTGTGGCGGGTTGGTGTAACCCCCACAACAGACTAAGGACAGACAGCTCGCTACTCCTGGTTTTTTCCGTTGCACTACTGAGATGTAATGTGCCATACATGCATTGTGATGTTAATGTGCCATTCATTCATTGTGTTCATGCGTCCGTCCTCGACGCAGAGCCAACACAGGCGAGCTACTCTCCGGACATCACCCACGACCAGGAAAAACGCAGAAAACGTCATGGTGCGCCCCTCGCCTGAGATCGGGATGTCCACGCTGGACCGGCCGAGGGACACAGAACGTTTTCTCCCTCTCACCGCTACTCCTCCCTCTCAGCAATCCTACTCATCTACCCGAGCCTGAGGAACAAAGATCGTCTATCTCCCCTCAACGCTCCAACGCACCATGACTAATCTGCAGCCACAGCTCATCATAGATGTTTATCGGCGCCGACCTCCACCAAGATTCCTGACCCTGGTTCTCCTCTCCAGCTGGCCCACCCATCACGGAACCCCGGCGCACGCACCGGGGAGTTATGAGGACGGCGCACCACGCACGGGACAATAACGGCTCCAGAGACCGCCATCGTCCTCCGCCGCTGCACATGCCCGAGAAAAACAGCCGATCGCCACCCTCGGAACCTTCAGGGCTGCCCGCACACCTGAAGCACACTCGCAGCTCGCCCACAGGATTCACTAATGGTCTCAGCCACGGCGCACAAGGGATTCAGCCGTCAGCTTTTCCCACACGCCAAGTCCCTCTGCTTTTGTTCCTTTTTTTTTTTCTTACAGCCGCTCCTGCTTTTCTTCATGGCCACGAGAGGAGTCAGAGACTAATTTTTCTTCTTGTGATCTCCGCAAGTTCAACAGGACAGCCCCTCGACATCGCGGAACAACAAGCAATTTTTGCGCGGCCAGGACGATTTCACCGCTCCCGGCCGGCACTTACCACCCCCCCCCACCCCCGCCTGCACAGAGCTTCTCCTGCTCGCTGCCCAAGCTGCATGATCGAGACCTCGGCCGCCTGCCGAGCCCTCTGGGAGGGAGCGTGTGGCGGGTTGGTGTAACCCCCACAACAGACTAAGGACAGACAGCTCGCTACTCCCGTTTTTTTTCGCTGCACTACTGAGATGTAATGTGCCATACATGCATTGTGATGTTAATGTGCCATTCATTCATTGTGTTCATACGTCCTGTCCTTACTGTGACCTAGAGACTGAGATCAATATGTAGATGTGCCTTGTAACCTCTTTGTCCTGCGTCTGGAGCAGAGGCCAGCAATCTGCCTATTGTGATGTATGTCTCTCAAATGCAAATGTCTCATGCCTGTTCTGCAGTCTCTTTGATCATACCCACTGCTGGGAATGCCCTTTTATGTATTGTTGTAGTTGGGTATATATACTGCACTGTAATCCATGCTCATCCTCTCACTCTCTCAATCTGATTCCTGCAACTGCTGCTAACACACACTGTGTCTCCTCTCTGAGAGCCTGAGGAATTCAGCTTCAGCCTGCTCTTCCTATGGGCTGGAGCCGAGTTCCCGTGAAGGCGGTATGATTTAATAAACCAGCTTAAAACCTTCACCAACGCTGCTTTATTTCATGCCGCTTCACCCGCATTTTTTCCAGACGTCAATAACACGGCTTCGGTGAAAACTTTCACTTCCCCCTGAAGCAGTGTTGTTGACGTCCAGACTCCGAAGTTTCCAGAGGTTTATTTTCATTCCCTTGTGGCTTCTCCAGATTGATTTATTCAACCAACTGAAAGAAAAAAAATCTGTTAACAGCCCCAGGAGTCGTCTGTGCAACGGACATTTCTAGCACGGGTAAATTGAGAGAAAGAGAGAGTGTCAGGCGGTCTGATGCAGCGGTCATTTATCTGCAGTGTTGTCTTTTTTGGTGAAATGGCAGACAGGTAGGCCAAACAATGAAATAATACTTTTAAATAACCCCACTCCCTCCCTGTTTTATTTAGACCCTCTTCCTGACCCGCTGAAATAACAGACTAAATTAATTTAACCCTTTAGCTTCCCCAGGCGCCGTAAGGCAACAGAAACTGTTAAGGGGTAAACCTAACCCCTAGTGGTCAAGAGTGGTAAATATTTTTTGTCAATAAAAGAGTTCAGATTTCCAAGGCTATAACTTGAAAGTTACAAGAGATAATGGCTTACTGTCAATTACAAAGATGTAGAATATGATCCAAAGTTTCAGTTAGGAATAAATTTACACATCTAATTTGCATAATGTCACAGCAGCTATATAAATTACATAACTCAGTCAAAATTGGACTTTGGACACATTTACACAAAGAATGGTCCATTTTTTTGACGCCATTTTGTCTACAGGGGTATGTTTTTATCTAATCTTCAAAGTATATGAACCAGAAAATCAATAAAATGTAAAAAAAACATAGTTGTCTCTTACCTGTTGCGGCGCGGGGGGGGGGGGGGGCTCGCTCACCCACGTAACCGGTCCATTTTCGTCCATCGTGGTCGATGTTTTGCATTTGCTCGGTCATTTCAAATCAAATCAACCTTTATTGTCATATTGCTGTACATACAACTGTAGTGCAGGCAAGATGAAATTGCGTTTCTCTCGGCATCCATATAAGTAAAAGAACAGGATTTAAGACACACTCAAACATATCTTCACCCCACCCACCCCACCACATCCATTCACACATCCCTGAGACATACTTGAAAAACTAACTAACTATAATATACAAATAGTGTACATAATGTCCGTAGGTGCGGTAGTGTATATTAGAGATTCCGGATCAGCTGTTCAGCATCCTAACAGCTTGTGGAAGGAAGCTGTTGATCAGTCTGGTGGTTCTGCCTCTGATGCTTCGGAATCGTTTGCCAGATGGCAGAAGTTCAAAGTGTTTATGCAGAGGGTGAGAACGGTTCTTGGCAATGTTCAGTGCCCTGCTCCTACAACGGTTCTGAAAAGTTCTTGGACAGAGGGGAGGGAGACTCCAATTACCCTCTCAGCTCCCTTAACTATCCTCTGCAGGGCTTTTTTGTCTGACATACTGCAGCTGGAGTACCATGTAGCAATGCAGTACATCAGAACACTCTCTACCACACCTCTGTAGAAGGTCCTGAGGATGCAGATGGGGAGAGAGGCCTGTTTGAGTTTCCTCAAGAAGTGCAGTCTCTGCTGGGCCCGCTTCCTGATCGCCAAGGAATTCTTGCTCCAGGTCAGGTCCTGCAAGATCTGCACTCCAAGGAACTTGATGTTCTCCACTCTCTCCACTAAACGGCCGCCGATGCTGAGGGGGACGTGCTCAGGCTGTGACCGCCGGAAGTCGATAATCATCTCCTTCGTTTTGTCCACGTTGAGCACCAGATTGTTCTCCCTGCACCAGCCCTCCAGGTCTCTCACTTCTTCCCTGTACATTGATTCCTCATCCCTCTGAATAAGTCCCACCACCGTGGTGTCGTCTGCAAACTTAATAATCTGGTTCCCCTCGTGCCTGGATACACAGTCATGTGTTAGAAGTGTAAACAACAGTGGACTGAGTATGCAGCCTTGAGGGGATCCGGTGCTCAGCGTGACAGAGTTGGAGATGTTGTTTCCAACCCTGACAGACTGAGGTCTCTCAGTCAGCAAATCCAGGATCCAGAGACATGTGGTAGTGTTCAGACCAAGAAGGAGTAATTTTTCCATCAGTCTCTGGGGAATAATGGTGTTGAATGCTGAACTGAAATCAATGAACAGGAGTCTGGCGTAGGTGTCTTTCTGATCCAGGTGGGTGATGACAGAGTGCAGGGTGGTGACTATAGCATTCTCTGTGGAGCGGTTTGAACGATATGCAAATTGGAGCGGGTCGTGTGATGCAGGGAGGCAGGCTGTAATGTGTGGTTTGACAAGCCGTTCGAAACACTTCATCACAATTGGTGTCAGTGCAACAGGATGACAGTCATTCAGACAGGACACAACTGGTTTCTTTGCCACCGGTACTATGATAGAGGTCTTGAAGCATCTGGGAACGATGGCCTGATTCAGGGAGATGTTATAAATGTCAGTCAGTACCTCCGCCAACTCACTCACGCAGTCTCGGAGCACACGTCCCGGGATGTTGTCCGGACCTGCAGCTTTACGTGGGTTGAGTCTGGTTAGGGTCCTCTGTGTGTCCGCTGTGTTGATGGTAAAAGCTGGTCCGACCAATGGTGGGGATGGGCCAGCCCTCCCTCTGATTGTCGAGTTTGAAGCTTCAAAACGTGCAAAGAAGTCGCTGAGCCTGTCTGGAAGCGAAGCGTCATCATCATCAATCCCCTGCCTAGACTTATAGCCCGTCAGTGTCTGAACTCCCTGCCACATCTGCTTGGTGTTCCTTGTGTCACAGAGGTGTCCCTGGATTTTCTCCGCATAGGCACGCTTCACCGTCTTAATTCCCTTTGAGAGTGCAGACCTGGCTGAGCGAAGGGTGATCCTGTCCTTCGCTCTGAAGGCTGCATCTCTAGCTGAAAGCAGCGAGCGCACCTCTGCGGTCATCCAGGGCTTGTGGTTTCCCCGCATAGTGATGGTCTTCACTGTAGTGACATCCTCTGTGCACTTGGCGATGTAGCTGGTGACCGTTTCAGCATACTCCTCCACATCTGTCTTGTCTTCCTGGGAGGCTGCTATTTTGAAGACCTCCCAGTCTGTGTACAGAAAACAGTCTTTCAGTGCAGAGGTTGCACTCTCTGGCCAAATCCTGATTTGTTTCACCACTGGCCTGCTGCGCTTCAATAAGGGTTTGTAGGCAGGCACCAGCATCACGGATATGTGGTCAGAAAGGCCGAGGTGAGGGCGGGGTATCGCCTTATATGCATCTGTGTTTTGTTCAGGTTACTTTATTTGTACCCGTAGGTAGATTTGTTTTTGGTAGATCTGTGTTTGTGTACACTAAGTCCAACATATTCTCTCCTCTGGTCTTACATAAGTCTACACATTGTTTAAACTTGGGGAGCACGGTCTTTAAGCAGGTGTGGTTAAAATCCCCGGAACCACCACAAAACTGTCCGGATGTGAAGTTTGGATTTCACTAATAGCACCGTGCAGTTCTCCGAGTACCTTCTTAGCATTAGCGTTAGCATTAGCGTTAGCGTTCGGCGCCAAGTAAACAGCCACTACAAACACGTTGCTGAATTCCCTCGGCAGATAATATGGCCGACAATTTACAATAAGGAACTCCGGCAACGGAGAGCAGTGTTCAGATACTAATGTGGCGTTAACGCACCAGTTCTGCCCTCTACCACATCTACAAACTCTTAAGATTATCCCACGTGAATTTCGTTTGTATTACGCGGCTATTTTCCCTGTTTGATGCATTTTTCCTGTGAGAATCCATGACGATCGTGGGCACCACCATCTTGGTGCTGGTAGCTCAGTTTTTCACCCATCGTGGTCGATGTTTCACGTTTGGTCGGTCATTTACACCGTCTACCACATCTACAAACTCTTATGATTATCCCACATGAATTTTGTTTGTATTAAGTGGCTATTTTTCTCGTTTCATGCAGTTTCAGTCAGAATCGCTGCCGCCATGACCGACCATGGCGGCGTCCACATTGGTGTGTGACCTCAAAGCAGAAAAAGGAAGAATAATGAGGATTTCTTCTTCTTTGCTGTATTCCATGTCAGTCATGATTCGTTAGGCGCGTGTCTGCCACCTTCTGAACTGTCAGATCAATACAAATTCTCAGTACAGCTGGGGGACATCAATAAGTTGACACGTGCAGTTGCTGTGCCGTGCCACTGGAGGCGCGCGACCCGTCCATGCAATGTGGACAGTTAGAGGGTTAATATGTTAAAATGACCAAAACCCCCTCATGCCCCAGAGCATAGAAATGAAATGAAGACAGAAGTAATGTGGTGAATAAGTGAAATTTTCTCCCAGTCCACCCCTCAGTGCGCTTAAGATGTGGTTTATAATATTTTCTGGTAATATTTGATACAGAATAAAAAAGTTTGAAACACATTCTAAACTGCTCTTTGTAAACTTGAGAAATAAGAGTTTTTGTTTTTACTGAATATGTTGAACATAATTAACGCTGACCTGTGAAAATGTACCTTATACACCGCGTTCCAAATTATTATGCAAATAGGATTTTAGTGTCATAAACATTCAATTTTTTTGTTTTTCAATTAAGCTCACTGATGGTATTGTGTCTCAGAGCTCTTTGGATCACTGATATCAATCTCAGACACCTGTCATAATTAGTTTGCCAGGTTAGCCCAATTAAAGGAAAACTACTTAAGAAGGATGTTCCACATTATTAAGCATGCCACAGGTTTCAAGCAATATGGGAAAGAAAAAGGATCTCTCTGCTGCTGAAAAGCATCAAACAGTGCAATGCCTTGAACAAGGTATGAAAACATTAGATATTTCACAAAAACCTAAGTGTGATCATCATACTGTGAAGAAATGTGCGGCTGACTCAAGAGCACTGATGGGTTCATGCAGATAAAGGCATAATGAGGAAGGTTTCTGCAAAACAAATTCATCGGATTACGAGAGCAGCTGCTAAAATGCCATAACAAAGCAGTAAATGGGTATTTGAAGCTGCTGGTGCCTCTGGAGTCTCACAAACGTCAAGGTGCAGGATCCTCCAGAGGCTTGCAGTTGTGCATAAACCTACTACTTGGCCACCCCTAACAAATGCTTACAAGTAGAAACAGTTGCAGTGGGCCCACAAATACATGAAGACTAATTTTCAAATGGTCTTGCTTACTGATGAGCGCCGTGCAACCCTGGATGGTCCACCTGGATGGAGTAGTGGATGGTTGGTGGACGGCCACCATGTCCCAACAAGGCTGCAAAGTCAGCAAGAAAGTAGGGGAGTCATGTTTTGGGCCAGAATCATGGGGAAAGAGCTGGTAGGCCCCTTTAGGATCCCTGAAGTTGTGAAAATGACCTTGGCAAAGTACAGGTGCATCTCAAAAAATTAGAATATAATGAAAAACTTCAATATTTTTTGTCACTCATTTTCAGAAAGTGAAACCCATATATTATATAGATTCATTACAAAGAGTGATATATTTCAAGTGTTTATTTATTTTAATTTTGATGATTATGGCTTACAGACCATGAAAACCCCAAATTCAGTTTCTCAAAAAATTAGAATATTCCATAAAATTAATTTTTTAAAAAAATAGTTTTTTTTAATAGAAATGCTGGCCGACTGAAAAGTATGACCATGTACACACTCAGTACTTGGTCAGGGCTCCTTTTGGATTAATTACTTTATCAATGTGGCGTGGCATGGAGGTGATCAGCCTGTGGCACTGCTGAGGTGTTATGAAGGTCTAGGTTGCTTTGATAGTGACCTTCAGCTCGTCTGCATTGTTGGGTCTGGTGTCTCTCATCTTCCTCTTAACAATACTCCATAGATTCTCTATGGGGTTCAGGTCAGGAGAGTTTGCTGGCCAATCAAACACAGTGATGCCATGGTCATTAAACCAGGTTTTGATACTTCTGGCAGTGGGGAGGGGGTGCAAAGTCCTGCTGGAAAATGAAATCAGCTTCTCCGTAAAGCTTGCCAGCAGAGGGAAGCATGAAGTGCTCTAAAAGTTCCTGGTAGACGACTGCACTGACTTTGGTCTTGATAAAACACAGTAGACAAACACCAGCAGATGACCTGTGTTCAGATAAAAGTAACTTTTGCATTTCATTTGTAAATTAAAGTCCCAGAGTCTGGAGAAAGAGTGGAGAGGCACATAATCTAAGTTGCTTGAGGTTTAGTGTGAAGTTTCCACAGTCAGTGATGATTTGAGGAACCATGTCATCTGCTGGTGTTTGTCTACTGTGTTTTATCAAGACCAAAGTCAGCGCAGTCATCTACCAGGAAATTTTAGAGCACTTCCTGTTTCCCTGTGCTGACAAGCTTTATGGAGAAGCTGATTTCATTTTCCAGCAGGACTTGGCACCGCCCCCCCTCACATTGCCAAAAGTATTTTGTTTGATTGGCCAGCAAACTCTCCTGACCTAAACCCTATAGAGAATCTACGGAGTATTGTTAAGACAAAGATGAGAGACACCAGACCCAACAATGCAGATGAGCTGCAGGTCACTATCAAAGCAACCTGGACCATCATAACACCTCAGCAGTGCCACAGGTTGATCACCTCCAAGCCACACCACATTGATACAGTAATTAATCCAAAAGGAGCCCTGACCAAGTATTGAGTGTGTACATTCACATACTTTTCAGTTGGCCAACATTTCTATGAAAAAACTATTTTTTTTAATTAATTTTATGTAATATTTTAATTTTTTGAGAAACTGAATTTGGGGTTTTCATGGTCTGTAAGCCATAATCATCAAAATTAAAATAAACACTTGAAATATATCACGCTCTTTGTAATGAATCAATATAATATACGGGTTTCACTTTCTGAAATGAGTGACAAAAAATATTGAAGTTTTTCATGATATTCTAATTTTTTGAGATGTACAGTACCTGTATATAGGGTTTCTGACTAACCACTTTCTTCCATGGTATAAAAAGAGGAAACGTCCCTTCCGTAGCAAAATTATCTTCATGCATGACAATGCACCATCTCATGCTGCACAGAATACCTGTGTCATTGGCTGCTATGGGCATAACAGGGGAGAAATTCATGGTGTGGCCCCAATCCTCCCCTGACCTCAACCCTACTGAGAACCTTTGGAGCATCCTCAAGCAAAAGATCTATGAAGGTGGGAGGCAGTCCACATCAAAACAGCAGCTGTGGGAGGTTATTCTGGCACCTTGCAAAGAAATTCAAAAAGAAACTCTCCAAAATTCATAAGTTCAAAGGATGCAAGAATTGTGAAGGTTATCTCAAAGAAGGGGTCCTATGTTAACATATAACTTGGCCTGTTAAGATGTTTTTGATTGAAATAGCTTTTGATTTCAGTAAATATGACCGCTTAATGATGCAAATTCAACAAATTACCATTTTCAGTTCTTTACTACCAATAAAATGTTTTGAAACTTTGTTGTGCATAATAATTTGGAACACTGCATTTTTGGGTTTTTTTTATTTTTGCAAAAAAAAAAAATAGTTATCATTGGGAGGTTTGTTCAATAAAATCTGAATTATGCTCTAACGGCTGATGACTTGAAAATTGTACTGACTGCCATCTGCATCAACTATTTAGGAAAATCAGAAATATCATTTGCATAATAATTTGGAACGCGGTATAAATTTAAAAGAAAAAACTGTATTCTGTGATATTATGAAGAATATTATTATCATGAAAATTCACAGAAATATCACGATATATTTTTGGGCCCTATCACCCACCCTTATTATCGATATTTGGATCGATCCGCCCACCACTACTGAGTACTTTCCTCTGGCAAGAGTTTCCGGGCGCATGCGCAGTATCGTTTCATTGACAATAAAGGTGAGCTATTTTTTTGTTTATTTCAAAAACAAAGCGTTATTTCAAAATTCTGGCAAATTAAAAGTCGAGAAAATATGGCGATACAATGATACAAGCCTTTAAGTTAAGTTCATCTCTTCCACACCTATGGTGTATGGGGCGGTGCCTATCTCTGTTTCAATACAAGCCTTTAGTTCCACTAAATTTTGTCTGAGCGAGCTGAAACAGAGAGATGGGCAGACGGACAGACGGATGGATGGACAGATACAAACAGCCACAAACACACACTAATTGACTACTGTATGCCTCTCAGTTTCACCAAGGCGTAAAAATACAATTTTTAAGTAAGAACAACAAAATATCATTGACAGACATCAAGGCCAGCTTTCAACCTACAAACTGTGGCATCAAAAGAAGAGCAGTGTTCTTCAATAGCAGGCAACAGAATTGTCCCTGTGGCATTGCAGTTGCAATGAGTCTTGTTCACTTTACGTGTAACCTTTATGGATACAGCAGGGTAAGAATTGAAGGTACACACAACAGGCCATACGCACATACATGCGCGCGCACGCGCGCACACACACACACACACACACACACACACACACACACACACACACACACACACAACATCAAAGGACATTGTGTCAGAGTGGCTTAGTTGTGAGAGTGAAACAGGAGAGTTGTGTTCTGGACAGATGAAAGGCAAAAGAAAGCCGCTTCTCATTGTTAGCGTGCCCATTGTCAAATTTGGGTTGAGATACGCACAGTCTCCACTCTAACCCTCCCATCTGTGGAGACAATACACACACAGAAGTTGCTCAACACTAAGTATCCAGATAATAATAGCAGACTTTGTTTAAAAAGAAAGCCATTGAGGAACCTGAGACTTAGGATGAGAAGAGACAGTTGAGACACTGAGAATATATCAGCAGCGTGTGAAGGATTACATTTATTGCTCATGTTTTAGTCTGACAATAAAGGAAAAACATATCAAAGACCAGGTGAAATAGGGTCAATAGGCTACTTACTGAATGGCAGGTGACTAAAGTTTGACTTATCCAATGGCTGGCTATAGGACCTAATATGACATTAACTGAGATGAGTTAGCACAAAAGAATGGTCCAGTTTCCACCATGTGTAACAACAGATGACCAGAGACAATGAGCGACTGCATGGTGATCACACCACCAATTAAAACTAGTTCTGTGTCAATTTGTACCTAGTCTGATCACAGCGACAAACCATAGCACAGTCTGGTTTTATAATTATTAGTCTACAAGAAAGATTTGAAATATGACTCTGAAATACAGACATTTTCTTTTTATACATGTGTGTGAGCACTGGCCTCTAGCCATGCCAGGTGAGGTGCATGAAGCATGCGTGGGTGTAAGCCTAGAAATTTGATAATGTTCTAGTGCAGAGTGGAAATACTTAGATAGCACAAAAGGTTCGAGAACAATCAAAAAGACAAACAAACAGAGTACTCCCCTCTGGCAGGTAGAAAGAGAATTCTGACAGAACAGACCAGGTGTCTCAAACAACAAGGGCCAAAGAAGGCTTGGTTTTGGATGTGAAGCAAAGCACAATAAAGAGCAGACCTAGGGTGGGTTCAGGCAAAAGGATAGAGAAAGACATTGACAGATGCAAGCAAGTGATACTGCCAAAGAGTACGAAAACCTGTGAATTTTTGAGGGAGAGAGAGAGAGAAAGAGAGACAAACAACTATGGATATCTAGCTCCCAGGTGTCATCGAGATAAACGCCACCTTGTGTTATTCCCCTGAGAATGCCAACATTACCACTTCTCATTAGCAGCTGCTCGGCTCTACAATTTACCCACGCTTGCACCGCCTACCCTAGAGAATCATAACTACAACAGCTTTCACTGCCATTCTGACTCAGACTTGTCAATAAGCTGGGAGTGGGAGTTTCTGTGTCATTGTCTCTATGTGTGTCAGTTTACTACACTGTTCTTAACAGAAAGTGGAAAAAAAAGACAGCTTCCAAGAACACACCGAAGCCCCAGCAGTAAACCAATAAGCCACGCACTTCTTACAGGCATCAAAGACAGTACAAAAAAATCTAAACTTTACACACCCTTATAAACACACACGTACCCTGCACTTACCCACTTTTGTGCATATATACACAAAGACATGCACCATTCTCACAAACTGACTCACCCACACTGTCAAACACACACACACACACACACACACTTACATAAGCACCCTAGGAGTTTGGCAAGGAAGAGGCAAGAATCGGAGTGGGAGGCCAGGCACCTGGATGAACAGATTATGGTCTAAACCCTACCAGAGACAAATAGATGATCTGCCTCAAACTTCAATTTTTCTCCCCAGTTTGGGCTCTGGGCCTCTTGCTGCCTGAGGAGCCCCGCCAACCTCGGTGACCTTAGCTCGCAGAGGTGGTCAAAATCAGCTCATCACTACTGAGCGCTAAATCGTAAAGACCTCCCATTGTGTTTAATGGGAGAATATGTATTGTTCAGTTTCAGCTACTTAAAATGACCCAAATATGCATGTGCACAGACATACACTAGTCTATGTTTAGTGGTACCTTAAAGAAGTGTTCACATACAAAATTGTTATAACATAAATTGCTGTAGTATAGATGGAACAGTCTATTAGACAGATTTTCTGGAATGATGAAGAACATTTTGGATTCATTTTCTGTGTTAAAACTGGGTCTTCAAAGAAACTAATATCAAACATCTTGATGTCTATAATATGACCCAGACCTCCACTCAAGAACCGGGCAAATGCAATTTTGACCTCACCATGACAGTTGTTTACAAATCATCACAGTAAAGAAAAGTAAGCCTCAATCTGGTAAAACTATGTATGAGGAAGAGGCCTCTGTTCTTTTCCTGAGGCTGCCACACCACCTGGTGGCCATAACAGTAAACTCCAGGGATATACATTTTAATGACTGAGCAGAATCAGACCAGTGCAAGGAAAAAAATTTTTGGCAACCTTGAAAGCTAAATCACATTTACTGCGTTATAGACAGCGGTGTAAATAAAATGTTTGCCCCCTTCCTGATTTCTAATTTTTTATATGCTTGTCACACTTAAATGTTTCACATCATCAAAGATATTTAAATATCTGACAAACACAAGTAAACACAAAATTTAGTTTTTAAATGAAGGTGTTTATTATTAAGGGTTAAAAAAAAACCCTACATGGCCCTGTGTAAAAAAGTGATTGCCCCCTGTTAAAACATAAATTAACTGTGGTTTATCACATTTTTGGAAAGCTGAGTTCAATTTCTCTAGCCACACCCAGGCCTGATTACTGTCAAACCTGTTCTCAATCAAGAAATCACTTAAAATAGGACCTGCCTGACAAAGTGAAGGAGGCCAAAAAATCCTCAAAAACTAAACATCATGCTGCGAGCCAAAGAAATTCGGGAACAAATGAGAAAAAGTAAATGAGATCCATCAGTCTGGAAAAGGTAATAAAGCCATTTCTAAAGCTTTGGGACTCCAGCAAACCACAGTGAGAGCCATTATCCACAAATGGTGAAAACATGGAATAGTGGTGAACCTTCCCTGGAGTGGCCGGCCGACCAAAATTACCCCAAGAGCGCAGCAACGACTCATCCAAGAGGTCACAAAAGACCCCACAACAACATCCAAAGAACTGCAGGCCTCATTTGCCTCAGTTAAGGTCAGTGTTCATGACTCCACCATAAGAAAGAGACTAGAAAAAAAATGGCCTGCATGGCAGAGTCCCAAGACAAAAACCACTGCTGAGCAAAAAGAACATAAAGGCTAGTCTCAGTTTTGCCAGAAAACATCTTGATGATTCCCAAGACTTTTAGGAAAATACTCTGTGGACTGACGAGACAAAATTGAACTTTTTGGTAGGTGTGTGTCCCATTACATCCGGCGTAAAAGTAGCACAGTATTTCAGAAAAGGAACATCATACCAACAGTAAAATATGGTGGTGGTAGTATGATGGTCTGGGGTTGTTTTGCTGCTTCAGGATCTGGAAAACTTGCTGTGGTAAATGGAAACATGAATTCTGCTGTCTACCAAAAAATCCTGAAGGAGAATGTCCGGCCATCTGTTTGTGACCTCAAGATGAAGCTCACTTGGGTTGTGCAGCAGGACAATGATCCAAAACACACCAGCAAGTCTACCTCTGAATGGCTTAAGAAAAACAAAATCAAGACTTTAGAGTGGCCTAGTCAAAAGTCTTGACCTGAATCCGATTGAGATGCTGTGGCATGACTTTAAAAAGGTGGTTCATGCTTGAAAACCCTCCAGTGTGGCTGAATTACAACAATACTGCAAAGATGAGTGCGACAAAATTCCTCCATAGCGCTGTAAAAGACTCATTGCCAGTTATTGCAAATGCTTGATTGCAGTTGTTGCTGCTAAGGGTGGCCCAACCAGTTATTAGGTTTTGGGGCAATCACTTTTTCCACACAGGGCCATGTAGGTGTGGATTGTTTTCCCCTTAATAAACACCTTCATTTAAAAACAGCATTTTGTGTTTATTTGTGTTATCTCTGTCTAATATTTAAATTTGTTTGATGATCTGAAACATTTAAGTGTGACAAACATACAAAAAAATGAGAAATCAGGAAGGGGGCAAACATTTTTTCACACCACTGCAGGTTAAAATATGAATATTATATTCAATGAAAAGTAATAATCTTAAATAACTGCTCATCCCCCCCCCCCATGACTCTAATGCGGCTGCCACAGAGGATCATCTGCCTCCATCTCACCCTATCCCTTGCATCTTAATCTGCAACATCAACCCTCTCCATGTCCTCCTTCACTTCATTCATGAATCTTCTCTGTGATCTTTCGCTTTTTCTCCTGCCTGGCAGATCCATCTTCAACATCCTTTGTCCAATATATCCACTATCCCTCCTCTGCACATGTTCAAACCATCTCAGCCTTGCCTCCCTTACTTTGTCTCCAAACCGCTCAACCTGAGCTGTTCTGATATACTCATTTCTAATCCTGTCCATTCTAGTCACTCCCAATGACAATCTTAGTAGGGGTGGGTTCAAAAGATCAATATATCGATATGGATCGATACATGTTTGACTGAGCCGATATCGATCCACAAAATCCGCGGATCGATCTTTTAATATTAATATGTTTTAATATAATATTTTTACGTTTGTGAACGTCTGCTGAGTATAATCGGGTCGAAACCGGGTCAGTGAGCCAGGAACAACGGCCGAGAAGCATAAACAACCGACGCGCTAACGGAGCTAGCAAGCTAACGGATATGCTAGTTCTTCTTCTGTGGTGTTAAAACGGTTCTCATCCGGCAAGAGTTTCCTGCCGTGCGTGCTCTTTCGTGTTTACACGAGCGGAGATAATAACGTGCATCTCTTAATTTAGCAACAAAAGTCACCGTAAAGATTGTCCTCAACAGCTTCTGAATATTTTTCATAAATAAAACTTCTGTGTTCCCTGCGGCACGTGCACACGTCTTTTGTGTTTACATGACGTGGAGTTAATAACGTGCGTCTCTTAATTTAGCAGCAAAAGTCACCGTATAGACTGTCCTCAACAGCTTCTTAATATTTTTCATAAAGCGGGGATAAACGGACTTTTACTCCGTGCAGCGCTGTGTTGGAACATAAAGTTGACGACTGATAAATGGAAAATGCGCGGAGGCTGAAACCCGTGAAGCAGAGACTTGGAGCTGCTGAGACTGTAAGTATAATATTTGTTTCTTTTAACGTTTGTGTCGTCAATTAATAATTTATCTGGCATGATGATGGTTTCTTTTACAAACTATGGACACAGAGAGAACTGTTGGTTAAACGCTGTGAATAAATGCAGAATTAAGGTATATTTTATGAGATTATGGACTTGTGCCACTTAAGCGATGTGAAGAGAATAAATCATAATAAAATTAATAAAGGCTGCAGTACAACAAGCTATTTTTACTCAGTAGAACTAAATTAAAATGAACAAACCTTCTCAGGAAATGAACTGAAACCCTTTTCCAACATTGAAAGTTAATTTGTAGTTAAAATATAAAAAAAAAAACCCTAAATTATTAAACCCTACTGTGGTGTGGCGATCTAAAAATATGAATGTTAATTTTACTGTGAAATCTATTCTTTTTATCTGCCTTCAGATGTGTGAAGACTGGAAGCTTCATCCTCACGGAGACCTTCTGAAGGTCAGAGGTGGTCAGTGGAGGAGCATCCCTGCTTCATGTGGATTTCAGCACAGAAGAAGACCTTCAAATTCAAGATTCAAGGAGGTGCTGCCTTCATTTTCTCCACACTAACATGCATTCAATGCAATTTAGTTGTTGTAATGACAAATTCTTTTATTTCTTTTTTAAAGTTCCCAGCAAGAACACAACATTGGTCTTTTTTTTTTTTTACAATTTTACTGAGCATTTAATTCTAAATAAATCACTGTTTAACAAGAAATTTTTGGCAATCCTGTACTTTTCTTGTGGTGTTACATAGAATAGCATCACTGTAAACTATGGAAAAAGCAGCTGCTTTAAAATTTGTACTTCCTCACACAACTTTGAGTGCAAAAAAACTCTAAAAGTGCCATAACTTTTTGGAAAAGCTCCCACAAATCCAGGCTTTTTGGGCCACAACAATCACAAAAACAGCTGACAAAATCCTGTAGGG
The DNA here is from genome assembly GCA_020510985.1 of Pholidichthys leucotaenia. Taxonomy (NCBI): domain Eukaryota; kingdom Metazoa; phylum Chordata; class Actinopteri; order Cichliformes; family Pholidichthyidae; genus Pholidichthys; species Pholidichthys leucotaenia. Next base: position 136,928,862 of record CM035840.1, on the reverse strand, counting down.
ACTGAAATACAGTGAGATTATGTCTGCATGGTTCATGCACTGAATTTGTTTACTTACTCTGGGTGGTGAACTTGACACGACACACCCTTTGCACTAAAGAAAGCACCTGTGAGCACTTTATGAAATGATAAGTTAAATAATAAAAAGTGCATTATTGTAACTGATTTTGGGTCAGTTCTATATGTGATAATTTATGTATTAACAAAGTTAGAAGATTCTTGGTACAACTTGCAGCATTAGGTCTCGAAGATTTTTGTTTCATGGGAAGTAAAATGGCTATTAAAATGGTAATTCCCCAGATTGAATCGGGATTGAATTGGAATCGAATCGATTCAGAATCTCAAGAATCGGAATCGAATCGATTCTGGAAATTAGGGATCGTTCCCAGCCCTAAATCTTAGCATCTTCAACTCTGCCACCTCCACCTATGCCTCCTATCTTTTTGTCAGTGCCACTGTCTCCAAACCATACATCATAGCAGGTCTCATTACCATCTTATAAATCTTCCCTTTCACTCTTGCTCCTATCCTTCTGTCACAAATTACCCCTGACACTCGTCTCCACACACTCCCTCCTGCCTGCACTCTCTTCTTCACCTCTCTTGTGCATTTTCCATTGCTTTGGATGGTTGACCCCAGGTATTTAAACTCATCCCATGACACACTGTTAAATTTGCTTTCAGAATTAAAAGAGCCACTGGGACACCATTAATCACCATCAAGGATTTTGAGATAACAATTCAGATCAAACCTGCAAAAATGCTCTGAGACTATAACTGTAGCAGCTGTAACAACTTGTGCTTCAACAGTTACAAAATGTTTGTACCTACTATTATAGCATTACTCTTAGAAGAACAGATGCAATTGAGGAAAAAAAGATGACATTAAAAAAAGAAAATTATTAATAAAATTGCCCTTGATATTAGAGCAGTTCCATCAGATCTAGCATTAATAGGATTTATTAGTTACAACTAATGTTAAGCTTTAATGAACTGAATTTGGTTTCCAAGAACTGGTCTGTATAAACCGTTTAGATTGAGTGAAAGAGGTAATTAAAAGCTGATAACAGGAACTTAACATGGAGAAGACAAAAGGAGAACAGTAAAAGCAATTACCCACCAGTCAAACAGGGACATTAACTTTTTAAGAGACAAAGACCTGTACTAATATAAAACACTTTTTCCAAGCGCCTAACTAGTAGTTACAGTTGCAATCAAAATTATTCAGCGCGCATTGCATTTTACATTATTGGCAAACTATAAAAATTTTCAGGTGTTTGCAATAAACATATTATACAACAGAGAGACAAAATGAGAAAAAAAATTCAGAAAATCACATTGAAGGATTTTTTATGAATTAATTGGTAAATTCCTCAGTAAAATAAGTATTTGGTCACCTACAAACAAGCAAGATTTCTGGCTCTCACAGACCTGTAACTTCTTCTTTAAGAGGCTCCTCTGTCCTCCACTCGTTACCTGTATTAATGGCACCTGTTTGAACTCGTTATCAGTATAAAAGACACCTGTCCACAACCTCAAACAGTCAGACTCCAAACTCCACTATGGCCAAGACCAAAGAGCTGTCAAAGGACACCAGAAACAAAACTGTAGACCTGCACCAGGCTGGGAAGACTGAATCTGCAATAGGTAAACAGCTTGGTGTGAAGAAATCAACTGTGTGAGCAATTATTAGAAAATGGAGGACATACAAGACCACTGATAATCTCCCTCCATCTGGGGCTCCACGCAAGATCTCACCCCGTGGGGTCAAAATTATCACGAGAACGGTGAGCAAAAATCCCAGAACCACACGGGGGGACCTAGTGAATGACCTGCAGAGAGCTGGGACCAAAGTAACAAAGGCTACCATCAGTAACACACTACGCCGCCATGGACTCAAATCCTGCAGTGCCAGACGTGTCCCCCTGCTTAAGCCAGTACATCTCCAGGCCCGTCTGAAGTTTGCTAGAGAGCATTTGGATGATCCAGAAGAAGATTGGAAGAATGTCATATGGTCAGATGAAACCAAAATAGAACTTTATTGTAAAAACTCAACTTGTCGTGTTTGGAGGAGAAAGAACACCATACCAACTGTGAAGCATGGGGGTGGAAACATCATGCTTTGGGGCTGTTTTTCTGCAGAGGGACCAGGACGGCTGATCCGTGTAAAGGAAATGAATGGGGCCATGTATCGTGAGATTTTGAGTGAAAACCTCCTTCCATCAGCAAGGGCATTGAAGATGAAACGTGGCTGGGTCTTTCAGCATGACAATGATCCCAAACACACCGCCCAGGCAACGAAGGAGTGGCTTCGTAAGAAGCATTTCAAGGTCCTGGAGTGGCCTAGCCAGTCTCCAGATCTCAACCCCATAGAAAATCTTTGGAGGGAGTTGAAAGTCCGTGTTGCCCAGCGACAGCCCCCAAAACATCACTGCTCTACAGGAGATCTGCATGGAGGAATGGGCCAAAATACCAGCAACAGTGTGTGAAAACCTTGTGAAGACTTACAGAAAACGTCTGACCTCTGTCATTGCCAACAAATAGTATATAACAAAGTATTGAGATAAACTTTTGTTATTGACCAAATACTTATTTTACCGAGGAATTTACCAATCAGGGATGGCAACAGGAAATTCTGATTTCAGCTGAAATCTAATTTGGTCGATTGACTTATGGGGGGGCCGGGGGGGCACAGCCCCCCTGAAGCTGGGAGGTTTTCAGTAAAACAGAAGTAATTTAGACTGAAAAAAATGATTTTAAAAAAAAATGAAATACTAGACTTAATTTTCACCTTTACCGTCACTTTTCTCTCAAGCCAATTCCATCGGAACTTATTTTTGACACTTTTGCCTATTTCTAGCACTGATGACTCCTGATCCTTTGATAAAAATCTCATAATTCCGCTGAAAACAATACCGAAAGCTCAGAATTCCAACACGAACCAGGGATGTGATTTGGGGTTGGGGAAATTATCTGAAAATTTAGCAGGGGGTCTGGGGGATGCAGTTCCCCAGCGGGGTCCGGGGCAGAGCCCCGGTGGGGGGGCAAAGGGGGGCGAAGCCCCCCGAAGCTCCTGGGTTTTTATGATTTTTACGTACCAGAACTGTGCTTAAATGACATAAAACAAACAGCTGAATCCCACTTATTACTGTATAATACTGACTTATGTTCCAAGAAGACAGCATTCCTAAAATATTCCAACAAGCATTATCCATCATATGCTTTAGCACTTGATCAAATCAAAATCAGTTAATTTTATCTATTCCATAATAGAAATAAAATTCCAACATACCATTACTTTTTATAATTTCAGCATTCATTTCAGATCACCAGTTTCAATCTCCATTGAGACTTGAGCTGTTCATTTTGCACAATCACTGATGTAGCCAAGTCTTAGAAATATTCAAAAGTTATGAGTCAATGTCCACTGTGCACTGTCAATTTCAAACTGTTTGGAATCATAAAAGTAATGTAACTAAATTGTTTTGCTATTTTTTTCTCCTCAACATCAATGTCAGGGCGCTGCAGGAGTTTTTGGGGATGGTTAACTTTTATAACCGTTTCCTCCCCCGCACAGCCCAGCTCATACAGCCGTTGTACGCCGCACTCAAGAAACGGAAACCGGCGGACAGAGTCGACTGGACTCCTGAGCGGGAGCAGGCGTTCTGAGGTTAAAACAGCTCTGGCGAACGCTGCACTACTGGCGCAGCCAGACCTGGCGGCTCGGATAGCGCTCACTACAGACGCCTCGGACATGGCCATAGGGGCCGTTGTGGAGCAATGCGTTGCCGGTTCTTGGCAGCCACTCACCCTTTTTTTAGCAGGTCTTTGCACGACAGTGAGCGTAAATACAGCGTGCTCGACAGAGAGTTACTGGCTCTCCACCTGGCCATACGCCACTTCCAGTTCTGCCTGAAAGGGCGCACTTTCACTGCGTTCGTGGACCACAAGCCGCTAACGTACTTAACGTACTTTATCTTCCTGGAAGATAAAATAAAGCGGAATTCGGCAAATTAGCGGAAAAATCACATCCCTGAGAACACGCCGCCATGAATTTTTGACAAAGCATACAACGAGCCATTTGATTGGTCCAATCGTTTGCAACTATCCAATCGCAGGGCTGTTTACAATACAGCAGTAGCTTGAGTACATAACATCCGGGTTATCGCAGGAGACTTGACCCGGGGAAGCGCCGAGCGCTTATGTAATCGTGTTGATTTTCGCTAAAATCGGTAACAATAAGGTACCTTACCCCCACCTAAAATTTTCTCAACAGATTTAGACGATTCACAGAAATGATCAATTTGAAAATAAATCGGCGGAAATCCGCGCATCGGCGGAAAATTGCCATCCCTGACCAATTAATTCATTAAAAATCCTTCAATGTGATTTTCTGGATTTTTTTTTTCCTCATTTTGTCTCTCATAGTTGAGGTATACCTATGATGAAAATTGGAGACCTCTCTCATCTTTTAAGTGGGAGAACTTGCACAATTTTTTTTAATTTATTTATTTATTTTTTTTGTTACTTATTTGTACCCGTAGGTAGACTTGGTTTGCAGTTTGGTGACAAGCCACCGGCTGCTGGTCGCTGCGTGCGCGAGCGCCCTAAACCTACATGTTTTTGGTGTGCGGGAGGAAACCGGAGAAATCCCAGAGTAAACCCGCGCAACACGGGGAGAACATGCAAACTCCACACAGCTCACTGTTGGTCGGGGGCTGGGATCGAACCCACGATCTCATGATCCCCGCGGTCCCCCGGCCGAGGGTAAAACTGTGCTGCCACAGTGCTAAACCACTGCGCCACCGTGCAATTGGTGGCTGACTAAATACTTTTTTGCCCCACTGTATATATACACACATATCACAAGCCACGATTTTGTGGTTGGAAAATTATGTTTAATGTGATGAAATTTGATTATGGCATGCAAAAATTTACCTGAACTAAATTTACAACCTTTTAAATGTAAATGACTCTTCCCTGCTGTTGCCTGCCTGACTTACACCAGCTCCGCTTCCATCACTGAGCTGTCTGTTGAACTGTCTGTCATTACTGACAGGAACTTTGTGGTGGCTAGAACTTTTTTCAGTTTTTATCTTTCGGTCTAAGCAATATAAAACACGAACTCCTTTGCTCTATTTGAGCTTCTGTAAGTGCTTCCAACCTTCAGGCCTTCTCTCTCATCCACCCTTGAGAAAATACAAATTGATGTTACCTATGACTAGCCTTGCTTTCTCATGAATTTAAATTAACTGTCACAATTTCAGTTTAATAATACATATGTTTAACATTTGTACTTACTCACACATCAACACGTAGTCCATGAAAGGTCAACCTTTCTTCCCTATCGTGTGCAGATTGCAAAACGGCACCCGCATCTTCTCGAACTCGGCCGACTTCGTGAAGGCCAGAGGCTTCACCGCCACACTGTCTTGTAGCAAACCAGCCATCTCCACCAGTTTAGTCACAGTGCTTCTGATATGACTAACGGACAGTTCATAGTCCTCGATTGTTTCAGCTTTAAAATTGCTTGTTCCAACCACACAAGAGAGCCTTTCATTTTTTTCACCACTGTACATCCTACAATTGATGCAGTACATGATTTTCTCTCCTGGGTCATATACCAGCCATTCTCGACCTGACTCCCATATTTCATTAAATAATCTTTTCTTTTTCATCGTCTCATCTTCCTTTTTGGTTTCTTCATTTGGTTTTTGATTGTCTTTTGTCTGCTCTTCTGTCATGTTTGCTCTTTTGGGGCAAAGAAAAGGACCCAATCGCCAGGCAAATCTGGTAAACCATGATTTATTTTAGCAGAAAATAACACTGCATGTGGGCAGAAGTGATGAGAAACAATAATCCAGACAACGTGGGGGGAAAAAGCAACAATAATCCGAACGGCGTGGTGCAGATAATCAAGGAGTAACACAAGGACGCAGCAAAGGACACTGACTGAGAATGCACATATATAGACCGTGGAGCAATCACGACAACACAGGACAGGTGAGCACCAACAAGGGCAAACTGGCAGACAGGACGGGCGGGGCTGGGCAGTTACAGAGGGGATACACTCAAAACATGACAAATGAGTAAAAAGAAAACCAAGTGTGGACAGGGGCTGCAGTCCTGTCCAGAACACTACATCTTTGAGTTTTCTCACATCGATAATAAACCACCACATCACTCCACCATTTCAAATTTCCACCATATTCAACATAGAGACTTCTTGTTTTTACCACAGCGTCAAGAAGGCTTCTCAGATTGCTTTCTACCAGATAACCATGAAAACCGGTACTACCTGTCTCATGGGTTGGGCCATCGGCGACTCAACCGGCAACCCCGCCCTTCTGAGGGCATAGAGGGTGAAACTGGGCATCCTGGCAGAACTAAAAACATATCTGTCACAGGTCTGTGGTGGACCACTCCCAGTTACACGGGGTGAGACTGAACATCCTGGCAGATAAGCACATCTGTCACAAGGTCTGTGGTGGACTTTTGCCAGTCGGTGCATCGTGACATGCACTACACAAAGAGAAGAGATAAACAAACCTATTATCTGCTCAGTCACTGCAACAGATACTGGAGTCAGTTTGTCTTGGCCTGTCCTTGCCACTGATAATACCTCTATCTGCCAAGAATGTGCCACTAGTCCAGCAAAAGCTAGCGGTACTCAAACACTTTGCAAGCAGTTTCATGAAATGGTCAGTCAGAGAGCAACTCATACCGGCTTGGATGTCGCCTGGGTTAACAAGGTCAGGAGTTCCTGGCAGCGGAAGGCAAAGGACAGAGCTGCGTGGAGGAATCTGATCAGACCTAGATGATGATGATGATGATGATGCACGACTACTGCTCACAAAAAGCTAGGGATATTCGGTTTTTGGGTGAAATTTTAGGATGCACCTAAAATGCACTACAGTGATCCCTCGCTACTTCGCGTTTCACCTTTCGCGCCCTCAGTGCATCGCGGATTTTTCAAAAATATTCATCAAAAATTCAAAATTGAGAAAAAATGGCACGAAAGTTGCCCGGGCGCTAGCAGAAGGCAGGGAGACTACATTAGAACATCAGGTATCAACACTGAGAGCCCGCACAACTCAAAATCCACCTCTCTGACCACCGCTCCACTCCTCTCCGCCCACCTCTTCACCGCTCGGGAATCTCGCAAGCTGATTGGCCGAGACGTTTTACCTCGCAAGCTGATTGGCCGAGACGTTTTACCCAGCTTCTCTCCCTGCCGAGCGCCCATATCCAGCGAAGGAAGACCGCATTCATTGTTCTTTATCGCTCGTGTTGCTTAGTGGCACTTTTCGCTGTTCTCTTGTGCCTTTTTGTGCAAAATAGTGCGTGTGATGCCCTTGGGGGGGGGGGGGTGACGCTACTTCGCGGTTTTTCACTTTTCGCGGTCGGTTCTGGTCCCCATTAAACGCGATAAGTGAGGGATCACTGTATAACCTTTACAAGTGAACTTAATTTGACCTTCTCTAACCTTTTGAATGCACGTGTCCAACTGTTCAATGTTTCAGTACTTTTTGCATAACTTGCTGTTCTCTAACAAGATGCTTCACGGCAAAATTCACAACAGGTGTTTGATCCATAAATCGACCAATAAATTTTCTGGTTCAATTAGAATTGCTATTTAAACAGTCCTCTTCATTATGCTGTCCATATTTTGACATCATGAGACCAAGACAACACCTAACAATTGATCAACAGTATCTCACCATTGCGAGGCTTCAAACAGGATGTTCCCAGAGGAAAGTGGCCACTGAGCTTAGTGTCACAGAATGTCATCAGCAGGTTGCAACAGAGATACAAAGAGACTGGAAGAGTCACACAAAGGCATAGAAGTGGACATCCTTTGGCCACATCCCACACTGATGACCGCTTCGTTGTGAACAGTGCCCTGCAGAACTGGATGATGAATGCCAGTCAACTACAGGCACATTTAAGGGAGATGAGAGGCACCCAAATGTCACGTCAGATCATTCAAAACCATTTACATCAGTGTGGTCTGCGTGCTAGACAACCTGCAAGAGTACTTGACCACACCACCAGGCACAGGTGTCATCATCTTGCATGGACAAGGGAGCATTTACGCTGGACAAGGGCCCGGTGGGCCTCAGTGCTGTTCTCTGATGAAAGTCGATTCACGTTTAGCAGAAATGATGGCCGCTAACGATGTTGGAGACATCAAGGAGAGTGCTATGCATCAGTCACTGTTGTCACCTGACAAGCCTTTGGTGGTTTTGGTGTTACAGTCTGGGCAAGTGTGTCTAGTCAATACAGAACTGCCCTACACCTTGTGAATGCTACAGTGACAAGCCAATACTACCTGAATAACATCATTAATCCAGTCATTGTGCATCATTTGGGAACGGCTACTGGAGGCTGGTGTACCCCAGATGGAGTGGCCTGCACTTTCTCCAGACCTGAATCCCATAGAAAACCTATTGGATCAGCTGAGTCACCGGGTAAAGGCTCATAACCCTGCACCCCACAACCTCAATGACCTGAGGGCTGGCCTTCAAGAAGAGTGGAATGCCATGCCTCAGCAGACAATAAGTTGACTTGTGAACAGCATGAGAGGTCGTCAGGCTGTAACTGATGCTCAAGGTCACAAGTTATTGAGACACTGACATTTTTTGTTGTGGTATACCCACCACTGTTGTTGGCCTTTGTTTCAATAAATTGTTTGAGATGAGGAAATCACCATTGCATGCTTCTATTTAAATGCCCTACTTTCGTGATATAATATTACTGTAGTGTGAACTTTTAACATTTACCATAAATTTCACCCGAAAGCCAAATATCCCCTAATTTTTTGTGAGTTGTGTAAATATATACACTACCGTTCAAAAGTTTGGGGTCACCCAGACAATTATTTTGTGTTTTCCATGAAAAGTCACACTTATTTCCCACCATGAGTTGTAAAATGAATAGAAAATATAGTCAAGACATTGACAAGGTTAGAAATAATGATTTGTATTTGAAATAATAATTTTTTCCTTCAAACTTTGCTTTCGTCAAAGAATCCTCCATTTGCAGCAATTACAGCATTGCAGACCTAACATGATTGCACAAGGGTTTTCTAATCATCCATTAGCCTTCTGACGCAATGAGCAAACACATTGTACCATTAGAACACTGGAGTGATAGTTGCTGGAAATGGGCCTCTATACACCTATCTAGATATTGCACCAAAAACCAGACATTTGCAGCTAGAATAGTCATTTACCACATTAGCAATGTATAGAGTGTATTTCTGATTAGTTTAAAGTTATCTTCATTGAAAAAAAGTGCTTTTCTTTCAAAAATAAGGACATTTCTAAGTGACCCCAAACTTTTGAACGGTAGTGTATATAGTCACATGAAAAAATTAGGACACCCCATTAAATAGTCAGTTCTTTATTAAGAAATGTTCACATATCTCTGTCTAACCTTGTTTTTACTTTTATTTGTATTTTTTAAACATTTATTTTAGCCATTTTAAGTGGGAATGAATATGGGGGTGTCCTAATTTATTCGTCACTATTTGTTTAGAATTACATTTTACAGAAAATTTGAAAAAAGTCTTTAATTCATTTTTAATTGTTTAGTTGTATTACATGAATCTCCCAGTATTTTTAACATTGATATTAAATATCCGTATGTCCAAATATGTTAAAAAAACACACAGGCTTATACAGGGCGTCCTAATTTTTTCACATGACTGTATATTATACATATACATACATACATACATATATATACAGTATATATATATATATATACATATATATATATATATATATATATAAACACTGTTAAATGCCACATTAAAAAAAAATCAAGACCATGCCTGTAATGAACCCACACCCTTCTTGCTGTACTGCCACAGTGCTAACCACTGTTCCACCGAGCTGCCTACAGAGTAACTGGTTAGTCTTAATCCATTTCTTAATAAATTCAGACTTTATTTCTATACAATAGTAGGTGTAGCTATTAGTTTGGCCCAAAGGTCCCCCCCCACAGATACCATGTTTTGTTAACAATGTTGTTGTAACTTTTCTTTAAGTTCTTGGGTACGAACTAGTACCGTCAGTCGATTAAAGTTTTTAACCACGATTTATCACATGATGTCCATAGTTAACGCTTGATTAATCACACTTTAATAACACATTTTATCAGTTAATGTAAATGTAAAGCTGAACCTGCCATTCAAAATGGCCTGTTCTTTGTATAGTTCAGCTCACAGAGGCTTTCCCCCCCAGGCTGCTGTCCACAACGTACTGCATTGCTTCCTGATTTCCCAAACTGCAGCATGGGCAGAGAGATTAAGTATGGAAAGCCGGACTTCCGGTTATGGCTGCCACGTAGGACGGACGTGTCTCGCTCTGCTCTGCTCCTGGAGAAAAAAAATCGGCAAATAACTCTCTCATTTGGGACAGAACGTATCCCAGCGTTTGGGCGAGGATATGTCGGCGAAGCCTAAGGCTGGAAAACCAGGAAAAGGAAAAAGCGAGCCGCCGAAACAGTCCAAATTAACGGACTTTCAGGTCTGTGACGCAGCAAACAGGGCTCCATATATGGCGGAGGAGGCTGGCAACGCTGCGATTTCTGCGGGGAATGGCGCAGATGCGCTGATGGCTGCCATGAGTTCAATGAGAGCGGACTTTTCCTCTAGATTTGATGGGATTATGACAGCGTTGGAAGGAATAAGAAAGGAATTGGGTGACTGTGTAGAACGAACGGCGCAGATGGAGCTCCGTCTCGCTAGTGCTGAAGATGACGTCACCCGTCTTCAATTAAAGGTGCGCACTTTGGAAAAAAAAAATAAATCTCTGGAAGATAATATTTTGGATTTGGAATCTCGGTCGAGACAGAATAATTTGAGGCTGGTGGGTCTTCCAGAGGAATCAGAAGGTCGGGACGTATGTTCCTTTCTGGAAAAGTGGATTCCGGAGGTGCTGGGCAGCGAGGAGTTGCAATCAGCAGTGGTTCTGGAAAAAGCACATCGCATTGGCCCACGGAGAGATAAGGGACCGCCGAGGACCTTAATTATGAAGTTTCTTAACAACAGAGACAGGATGAAGATCTTCAACGCTGCACGAGCTAAAAAAGGAGAGATTAAACACCAGGACCAGCAGGTGCGGTTCTACCCAGATTTGGCCACAGGAATCCAGCAATTGAGGAAGCAGTTTGATCCCGTACGTAAGGAGCTGCGCAACCTTGGGATTCGTCATGGTGTAATCTATCCTGCGAGACTGCTGACCACGTATGAGGGCAGAACCCACATCTTCAAGACCCCAGAGGAGGCGCAGGAGTTCATCAAGAAGATCAAAGAAGAAGAAGAGACTGGTGGGAGCTAAGCATGAACAAAATATAAGGTAGAATAATTAAGCATTTGCACAGGCATCTGACTGACTTGAAGTAAATAGTAAGTTTACAAAATATAGATTGTATTATATATTAAAAAAAAAAAAAACAAACAAAAAAAAAAACTATGATGTACAAAGTTGTTAAAAATTTTGGAGTTAAGTTGGAAAACTACAGAGGAGAGTTAATGTTACGTCATTAAAAGCAGTAGAGTTAGGGTGATTGGGAGGATGAAGAAGGAGTGGCTTAGGCTGTTCCCCGTGGGTGTGGAACGGTCGATGGCTATATCGGGAGACAGAATTTTTCTTTTGATTTTGGGGGGTTTGCCACAAGTGTGGGAAGGGGAAATTTGTTTGTGTGTAGTTTGTAGGATGAATGTTCAACCACTCATGTTTTTGCTTCTCTGTATGAGCATGTTTACACTGCAAGGTAATCCCAAACTCTCTATTGATCATGGACCAAAGTGTTAACCTTAATTTAACTTCATGGAATTGCAGAGGTCTACAAAATTTAAAAAAACTTAAACAAGTTATGAATAAAATAAAGGACATGGGTTCAAGAATTGTGTTTTTACAAGAAACTCATCTGAAAGAGGAGGATGTTAAAAGAATTAGGAGTAGATGGCAGGGAAGTGTATTCACCTCTTCATTTTCATCCCGAGCCAGGGGAGTTATGACTCTCATACATAAATCAGTTCCTTTTCAAGTGAAAAATGTAATTGGAGACAAATTTGGAAGATATGTAATCATTCAAGGTTCTTTGCTATTAGAAAATATAAATCTTGTGAACTTATATGGTCCCAATATAGATGATCAGAAGTTCTTTGCTAATTTATTTCTCATCTTATCATCACTTACAGGGCAACATATAATAGCAGGGGATTTTAATTGTACATTGAATCCAGGTGTGGATAGATCAACAGGACTGGATTGTACGCACATTGGATGTAGGATGACTATTAATCATTTTATGAAAGAATTGAGATTGTTAGATATATGGAGAGAAATGAAACCACAAGTTAAAGCCTATTCTTGTTATTCCAGTACCTACAAGACATTCTCACGTATTGATTATTTTTTGATTTCCACAGAATTAAGGTCCAAGATTCAAAACTGCTTTTATGATAACATCGTGATCTCTGATCATGCACCCTGTTGTCTAATATATGTAGATAAAAAATTGACAAAGGAATCAGGTAGATGGCAATTTCAGCATAAATGGCTTCAGGATGAGGAATTTGTCAAGTATATAGAAAAACAGATAGACGAGTTCTTTGACATCAATACTACACAAACATCAGCATGTGTAAAGTGGGAGGCTTTCAAAGCTTTTATTAGGGGGCATATTATTAGTTATACAGGATCAAAATCTAAGAAGACTCGAGAGGAGAGAGCTAAATTGGAACATAAAATAAAAAATCTTCAGGAAAAAGTGTATGCAGGAAGTGACCCAAGGTTGGAGAATGAATTACTGATTTTGAGAGCTGAATACGACAAAAAATCAGCGAATAGAGCTGCCTCGAGTCTTCTAAGATTGAAACAATCTTTTTATGAACAAGGTGAAAAATCAGGAAAATTATTAGCATGGCAGATTAAACAATTGGAAATTAAAACACCAATTACCAGTATTATAAGTAAGGGACAGGTAGTTATAGATCCTTTAGAAATTAATAGAGCCTTTAGAGATTACTATGAAAAATTATATGATACCAAAAATGAACCTGATTTAACAAAACTAAATGGGTTTTTGAACGAACTATCTATACCGTGTATTCCAAATGAAAACAGGGAGATATTGGAGTCTAAAATTAGTCAAGAAGAAGTTGGGCTAGCCATTGATAACATGAAATCAGGAAAAAGTGCAGGACCAGATGGTCTTCCAGTTGACCTTTATAAAAAATTTAAGAATAAATTAATAAAACCTTTTTTGGAAATGGTTTTAGAAGCATTTCAAAATAATAATTTACCATCATACATAAATAATGCCTTAATTATACTGCTGCCAAAACCAGGTAAGCCCTCTAATAAATGTGAAAATATGAGACCAATAAGCCTATTAAACGCCGACCTTAAGATAATCTGTAAAATTTTAGCAAGACGAATACAAGAAATTTTACCAAATATTATTAATCGAGATCAGAATGGCTTTATAAAGGGTAGACAAGGCTTCCATAATGTAAGAAGACTATTTAATATTATCTATTTTAATAAAGAAGCACCGGATACAGCTCTCCTATCATTGGACGCCGAAAAGGCCTTTGATAGAGTTGAATGGCCCTTTCTTTTTGAAGTCCTACAAAGGTTTGGACTTGGAAATAATTTCATAAAATGGGTTCAAATAATATACAATAATGCTACAGCAGAAATCCTAACAAATAACAATATTTCAAAACCAATAAAAATCAATAGAGGATGTCGACAAGGCTGTCCACTCTCACCTTTACTGTTTACTATGGCAATTGAACCTTTAGCGATAGCGATACGTTTACATTCACAAATATATGGAATTAAAGTTGGACCAACAGAACATAAAATCTCCCTGTACGCCGATGATATAATTTTGTTTATGTCGAATCTAAAAAAATCAATTCCAACCTTGTTGAATTTAATAAAGAATTTTGGGGAAATATCAGGATATAAAATAAATAAAACTAAATCTTCAATATTAATGCTAAATGAGACCCAGAGAAATTACCCAGCCCCTGAGGTAAATCAATTCAATGTTGTAAATCAGTTTAAATATTTAGGAATCCAAATTATGCCTAAGCTAGAATCAGTCGCCAGTGTCAACTATGAAGCCTTAATGTCAGATATCAGTGAGTTAACTCAGAGATGGATGTCACTACCAATGTCGATGATCGGGAGAATCAATATACTTAAAAGTAATATTTTACCTAAAATACTTTATTTATTTCAATACATTCCCTTATCACCACCTTTAGATCTATTCTCAAGAATAAAAAAAAAGTTAGTGGAATTTATATGGAACAACAGGAGGGCTAGATTACGTCTGTCTTTATTATATTTACCATTTGATCGTGGAGGTCTGAAATGTCCAAATTTTATGTTGTATTATTGGTCGGCACAACTGAGGTCTATGACATATTATTTTTCATCAAATGATCTCCCTCACTGGACTGAAATGGAATCATACAATTTACCTTTACCTCTTCCCATATTCATATACTCAGATTCGGCAAAAAAATTACAAAAACAAGTTAAAAATCCATTTGTAAAGCATATGATCAAAATATGGTGTGAAGCTAAAAACTATTTAAAAGAACCACAGTTATTGTCACAATTTAGTCCAATATGGGGTAATCAATATTTTAAACCAGGGAGAGCGGACGCTGTATTTAAAGTATGGAATTTAAAAGGGATACAAAAGATTCAGGATTTATATTTGCCATGTGCAGACAACATAATGTCTTTTGAAGAGCTGAGGATCAAATTTAATCTCAATAGAACACATTTTTTTAAATATCTTCAACTTAGAAACTTTATTCGATCAAATCAAAATAAAGCTCTCATTCGACCTATTTATTCATCCTTGGAAAAAATGATGATGAAAGATAGTAAAAGAAAGGGTATTATTTCAGAGTTTTATAACTCATTGACACTATCTTCAAGTGAAAATTCACTGAAAAGATTAAACTACTGGAAAGAAGATCTGCAAATTGAAATTTCAGAGGAACAATGGGAATTGGCTTGTACAGAAGCTCAAACCAAATCAATAAATGCACGCCTTAAATTGATACATTTCAAATGGTTAATGCGGATGTATGTTACACCGGAGGAGTTAAATAGATATAACAAAAATATACCAGATACATGCACAAAATGCATGGAAAGTAAAGGAACCCTATTTCATTGTTTATGGGAATGTAGATTAATAAGAATGTTTTGGGAAGAGGTGAGGGTAACAATTGAAAAAATAATCTCAAAACAAATCATATTGAATCCTAAACTGGTTTTGTTGGGTCTGTACCCAGAAAAGCATAATTTCAATAAAAGTGAAAGAACATTCATAGACCTCAGTTTGCTTAATGCCAAAAAATGTATTGCACTATTATGGAAAAAGACTCATAGACCAGATGTGACTCAGTGGTTAAGACAGATGTTAACAAACCTTCCATTAGAAAGAATAACATATATACTGAAATCAAAGGAAATTGTGTTTGAGAATATATGGAGACCTTTTATTGATTATGTAAAAAATTTAAACATAACTCTTGAAGAAGAAGGTGAATGATGTGTGTGGACCTTGTAAATTCCAAACTGGTGAACATAATATGTATACTTATGTATTGGATTGTCTAGACTAAACAGAGGAGCATTGTTGAAGACTTGATTTTGTTGGTGGTTGTTGGTGTTTTTAGTGCATTTTTTTTTTTGTAGTACTTTAGTGTTAGTGTTTGATTGTTTGTATCATGTTTGTTAAAAAAAAAAAAAAAAAAGGTTCAATAAAGATATTGTGGAAAAAAAAAAAAAGTATGGAAAGCCATCGGGCTCAAACACACGTTCATGTGCGTGTTAATAATGCTTTTAAAAACTTGCAACGTTATGGGGGATGGTGCATTAACTCGTTATTATTACAATATCTTTGACAGCACTAGTAACACCTCTTTTATACATGTGAAAGATCAGGAAAAAGAACAGAACCTTAAAGCCATTACACACTGTGTCCAAAATATATGCTCAAAATTTGGGACTGGGTGCAAGAGATTGTTACAGTTATGATACTAAAACATGGCACATTCAGACTGAATTTAAGAATTGTGAGGGCTTTTGTGAAAAAAAAAAATAATTCAGATATTTTAATAATTTAGGGAATGGTAGTTGCAATGGAAAAGACTTGCTTGGACTCTTCAGGCATTATTTACTTTGGTGACAAGGGAGTAATGATTTAAGGTCAAAAAATGTACATGCAAATTATATGAAAAAGTGGTCAACTTGTCAAAGCAATATAAACTTGGCTAAAAAGACAACTTCATACCAATTACCAGTAACAGATTTCACTTTTACATTTGGTAAACAGCAGAAAATGTTTTTAAAAGCATGAAAAACTCCCCTTCCTCAAAATGGTTATTTTTTAGGAAACGGCACTCACAATAATAAACTAAATGCCAAAATTCACTATTTCTATCACAAATTCTTCATAGTAAGGATGGATCATTAGGGCACAATAACTGAACATATTTTTCATTGAGTTAAAATTTTAAAAACAAACAGCTAATACTACTGAAATGCAAGTGGAAATTTAAAGACTTACTCCATTGGGATGCGAAACTGGACGGTGTCTGGAGGTTGCTCTTTTCCTGGCCTCACCAGAGTCAGATACCAGTTGGGTCGAAAGATTCTTAGCTGGGGGTTTCCCAACTGGTAAAGAGGGTACCTAAGAGGAGATAAAGCAGCTGACTTGTCATGCATAATGATATTCAGGAAAATTCAAGAGTGCCACAAATCATCTTGCACAGTCTTTGTCACAGGTGGTCAAAGAACAGCGATAGTTTAAAAAAATGGAACAAAAATGGAACAAAGACTTTTGTCAATTTTTGCAAAAGACCCTGTAATCCTGGGGTTCTGGGCTTGTTATACTAAGAATAATGTACTGTATTTGCATGTCACTTCTCTAATCTCAACAGCTACCCCAAAATGCTTAACAGAGACAGATACCAAGGACTAATTTAAGACAGCCAATTCACCTAATGTGCATGTCTTTTTCATTGCTGGAGAAAACCCACAAAAGCACAAGTAGAACATTATTTATCTTTTGTTCATATGAAAGACAAAAAATAAAATAGAAAGATGTCTTTACCTTCTTTACATGTTTCAACTGCACTGCAGCCTTCCTGACGAAGGAAGGCTGTTGTTGAAATCCGACAATGCATACCAAAGTTATTGCCATCAGAATGGTCATAGAATCATCATGGCAAGACATCAAACGTTGCCACGCCCCTACGGCCAAATTGTCAAGGTTTAAGAAAAGTCTTGCATAACTTTTAATGGCACATGGGTATAGATGATTGTCACCACAAATGGGCTCAATCGGACAAAAACCCTAGGACAAGTTTGATCAAATACGAGTCAATTGCGTGAGGTGGAAATCAGGTCACTGCCACTTTGTGCCAAAATGGCTGACTTCCTGTTGGGTGTAGACCATCACTTGTATGGAGTTTTTTGCATGTCTCGACATGATAAATATGTCACCCAATTTTCATCTTTCTACGCAAAAGTCAGCATGTGCCACTCCCCATTGACTTCACATGTTAGGTGGCGCTGTAGAGCCATTTTTGTAGGGTCATTCATATTTCCTCTAAAATATTCAATTTTTCACCAGTCTTGAGGTCCCTGCAAAAAATGGTGAATTTTCATGCACGTTCACTACCCCAAAAATGAGATCTTAGATGGAGAAGAAGAAAAAAAATTTTTTTTTTTAAATTCTAACAATTAAAGCTGCAAGCAGCTGTCAGTGCGCCCTCGACCCCCGCGCAACTGCAGACCCCGGTGCCTGTCGTACCTAGCTGGCTCAGAAAATTTCCCGTCATTGTGGCAAGCGCTGCGTGAATCATAAAGTAAACAGTTTGGCGCAGTACTTCCTTTAAGCAGTAGGTGGCACTCTAACTTGTGGCAATCATTTTTATGTAGCAGCCTGTGGGGCGGGACTCATATCCATCGTAGAAAGTTTGCTGAAAATCAGACAAAGTTTGTCCAAGTTCCCTGTCAGTAATGTGTTCCCCACCCACACAGAACTACATATGACAGTCACCTCAACCTATGTTCCAGATTTCATGACTCCAGGTCGCTCCCAACCATCCGAACAAGATCACGGATTGAATGGCAAGGAGGCCATGTCCATGGTAACAGCAGTGATGAAATACTAAAGGTGATGTGCAGTTATGATCAACCACATTGTTTGATAGGCCTTCACGTCATTCTGGCCTTCACGTCTGTAATATAAATGTGTTTTTAATGTGTGCCCTGATTTGTTTCTCAGTTGTTTTTAATATGTTTTAACAATCCAGTTCTCTTCCCATGATGGATTTATCTTAAGGTACACAATGACCTGGACAGTATGACCTGTTTTTAGAAACTGTTTTCCTTAGCACAGCAAGTTTCTCACTCCTTAGAGCACCAACCATTGCATGAAACAAAGGCATTCCTTTATTCCTCATATGTGTGTGTGTGCAATGAAATGGAGCAGGTGTTCGTGTATGTTTTGGGAGCTGGGCAAGGAGTTGTCTGGGGGCTGGGACTGGCCCTCCCCGCTCCCCATGCAACTCTGAGAATGTGGGAGGGAGGCTTACTCGGAACAGAGATGGCCACTCTGTCCTGCACATAGCCTTTCCTTTAAAAACAGGGGTTTTCCCTCAATACGGCAGAGTCTGCTGTGAGTTTTTTGCGCAAAACGTCCAGCTGAGAAATCAACGCTCTTTCTAGACTGCCGGCTCTCCAGTCTCTGTATCACCGGTAAGAGCTGATGAAATGACATGAAATGCATTAATCCTTGTGTGAAGGAGATGTGTGACATGCAATGATTTCTCTGTGTGGAGAGGAGATGTGTTCTGTGGGGAATAAAAGACACAGTTTATTCTAGCAGTCTGTCTCAGTGTGAATTCCTTTCCTGTGTGCCGACTCCTCACGAACCTGTCTAAATATTTTCATAAAACAACGTCATTCTGGCAAGTGGCACATGACTAATAAATAAAACAGTTTCAGCAATTCTTCCTGTAACCACTAGGTGGTGCTATATCTTTTGTCAGGTATTTTTATACAGACACATTCAGGGCGGGACTATTTTCCATCATGGAAACTTTGGTGAACACCGGACAAGTTTTGCTTGAGTTACAGCTGTTTGCATACCTGCCAACTTTTCAAACCTGAAAAGCCTAGTAGCTAGCCGAAGTCCAGGGGCCGATGCTAATGCTAATGCTAATAATGCTAATGCTAATGCTAATAATAATAATGCTAATATTTGCCAAACAAATATTAGCATTAAATCTAGTTAAATGTAGCTAACAACCTCATATTTCTTCAACTTTCAAACCTGAAAAGCCTAGTAGCTAGCCAGGGTCCAGGGGCCGCAGGGTCCAGGGGCCGCAGGCCCCGGTAGTTCCAGGACAAAGTCCTGGTGGGAGGGGTTCAGGGGGGCAAAGCCCCCCGACGCCAAACAAATATTAGCATTAAATCAAGTTAGAATGTAGCTAACAACCTCATATTTCTTCAACTTTCAAACCTGAAAAGCCTAGTAGCTAGCCGGGGTCCAGGGGCCGCAGTGTCAAACAAATATTAGCATTTGACATAGAAGTCACATATTAATTATATTAAAGGTAAAATATCTAAATCAATTGCAATACTACACAGAGCGAAATATTTGCTGAATCAACAACCCACATTATATACTTTGTATCATTCATTAATACTCCCATACATGGCATATTGTACTGAAGTATGGGGAAATACATATAAAACAAACATATATCCAGTCTTTATGCTTCAGAAGAGAGCTATTAGAATAATAAACAAAGCTGCTTACAGGGAACCAACAAACCCACTTTTTCTTAAATTAAAAGCTCTCAAGTTGAACGATCTGGTTGACTTTAAAACTGCAGTAATAATGTTTAAAGCTAAGAATCTATCACTGCCCGCAAATATCCAAAAGCTGTTCCAAATAAGGGAGAAACAATATCACTTCAGAGGAACATGTATATTTCAAAAACCTTCAGTGAGAACTACCACCAAGCAACACTGTGTTTCAGTACAAGGAGTCAGATTATGGAACGATTTTGGACCTGAATTAAAATCATGTACAACGCTTGGACAATTTAAACAAAAACTAAAGGAAGAAATACTCCAAACATATATCCAAGATGACATGTAAAAGCACATAAGGATTGTCATATCCAGTCTGTGTTGTGCTGTTACTTAGTTGTTTTTTTTTCACATTTTGTCTTAGCTTTGTTCCGAATTGTAATCGCTCTTGTTTTGTTTTTCTTTTGAATTCTTGGATGGAATATGCGTGGGCAATATAAGCTGCGGCTTCAGCCATCACCCATTTCAGATGACTTATGTTGAACTGTATAATCAGAGGAGTTATTGTTTAATTTGACCTTGTTGGATTTTTTTGCCTTTGTTATATTATTCTGTTTCTTTTTAATCTTTACTTTTAATCTATCCAAAATAAAGATTCATTCATTCATTAAAGTTGCATTCAAAAGACTATCTTAACACTGCATAGAACTTTGAATAGGCCAGATGTGATGTATTATGAATACTAGAAAAGCACTCGGACAGCGCAGACCTCCGCCAAGTGCCACAGTTCCCCCCATACAGTGTTTATTATCATAAATAAAATATTGAAAATGGCCCTATCTCGCAATGTTAAATAAAAAAAAAAAATCCGGATCACCACCAAAATCTAATCATCTGTAGGATACCCCATTTCTGACAATCTGTGAAAATTTCATGAAAATCTGTCCATAACTTTTTGAGTTATCTTGCTAACAAACAAACAGACAAACAGACAAACCAATGCTGATGATCACATAACCTCCTTGGCGGAGGTAACTAGAAGACTAGAAATATCAGCAGGGTATACTAGCACTGTTTAACAGACACGTGCGTAATGACGGCAAAATCGCTCTGATATTTTATGTGTTTACATGATACACTAAGCATGACAAGGCTTGCAATTACACAGCACATGTTCTTCAGAATCTTAGGCATTATATAAAATGTATTCTCTCTTTAGATGTTTCTCTTTTGTTTTGTCTCTTTAGATGTTTATGTTGAATTGTATAATCCATGGTCCATTTGCCAGGGTTGAAGTGCAGTCGTGCGAATGTCTGCAGCAGTTTACAGCGTGTTTACATCTCGCCATGTACGCACGCCTCTCCGGGATTTCGCGCGAGAATAGAAACCTCAATACCCTCAATAGCGATAGCGTTAGCTTAGCAAACGCTTCAGGTAAAGCGTAGCAGCGAACCACGAAAAGAAACGCTACTGACGCTACTATGTTCTAAATTTAGATACGATTCCTAGCGATCTCGTGTTTGGAATTGCTTTCGTGTTTTTTTACGATTTAAAATTTTTGACTGAATTTTTAGTGAAAAACCGTAATTTTGATTAATAAAGCCGTAACCCGGAATGGGGTCTTGAAAACCGGAACCATTACGGCAAAACCGGAGTGGTTGGCAGGTATGTGTTTGATGTTGTCAGTGGAGGAGACAAACTTCGCCACGGTGTCGTGGCCATGCCTTTTGAGACTGTGATTGACATTTGACAACTTTTTAAGGCCAATGTCTACAGATGCCGCCATGTGAAAATGAGTTCAATAGGAGAAGGCCCCCAGGAAAAGTTTGTTCAAATGCGAGTGGCGCAGTACTTCCCATGAGCAGTAAGTGGTGCTGTAAATTCTGTGAACCACTTTTATGTAGGAGCATGTGGGGTCGGACTAATATCCATCGTAGAAAATTTGGTGAAAATCGGATGAAATTTGTCCAAGTTGCAACTTTTTGAGGTTCCATGGCAAGGAGTCAACCTTCACCATGTCGCCATGATAACACTTCCCTATCAGTTGTGTGTTGCTGACCCATATAGCACTACAGATGACAGTCACCTCTACCTGTGCTCCAAATTTCATGACTCCAGGGCCTTCCAAACCCTCCCCACAAAATCATGGATTGAATGGCGAGGAGGGCATGTCCATGGTAACAAGTGTGACGTCATGGTAAAGTTGACGTGCCATTATGATCATCCCTGTGGTCTAATGAATTTCAGAAAATTTCATGTCATTCTGGCAAATGGCACGTGAGTAATGAAGAAAAGAGTTTTCAGCAATCCTTCCTTTAGCCAGTAGGTGGCGCTGTAAATTTCTATGACTATTGTTCTATAGAACTGTTTGAATTTGGACTGATATTCATAATATTGAATATGGTTGAAATCCAATAATGCATACCAGAGTTATTGCCGTCAGAATGGTCATAGAATCATCATGGCGAGGCATCAAACTTTGCCATGCCCCTACGGCCAAACCGTCGAGGTTTAAGAAAAGTTTTCAATAACTTTTAATGGCACATGGGTATAGATGATTGTCACCACAAATGAGCTCAATCCGACAAAAACCCTAGGACAAGTTCGATCAAATGCGAGTCAATAGCGCGAGGTCGAAATCAGGTCACTGCCACTTCGTGCCAAAATGGCCGACTTCCTGTTGAGTGTAGACCATCACTTGAATGGAGTTTTTTGCATGTCTCGACATGATAAACATGTCACCCAATTTTCATCTTTCTACGCGAAAGTAAGCATGTGGCACTCCCCATTGACCTCACGTTAGGTGGCACTGTAGAGTCATTTTGGTGGGGTTATTCATATTTCCTCCAAAATATTCAATTTTTCGCCAGTCTTGAGGTCCCTGCAAAAAATTGTGAGTTTAAATAATCCTCACTGTTTAGATCAGTCTTCAGTTTATAACCCCATAGAGATTGTGTCTGTCTCCCATTACCCAAAATATTATAACCCAAGACAAATACAACATAACTTGATAAATACACGCCTTTCTGCAGCTCCTCCTCATTCGCCACCCCTCAACTTAGCCCCTGTCTTCCCCCTCAAAGAACCTTTGTCTACTCTCCCCAAAGTTAATAAAAATATAATACATAAATATCCCAAAGTGATTAAACAAAAAGCTGGTAAAACTCAAATTAAACATCAAGTCTATAAATTTAATGATTTGGCCTCTCTTCCTCCTCATAATTTAAAAATTAAATGCGGTTTGTTAAATATTAGGTCTCTAACTCCCAAGTCTCTACTAGTTCATGATCTATTAATTGATCATCAGACTGATTTAATATCCCTTACAGAGACTTGGCTAGGGCAAGATGATTATGTTGGTTTAAATAAATCAACTCCCTCTGGTTATCTAAACTATCATAATCCCAGAAGTTCTGGTCGTGGAGGTGGAGTAGCGGCAATTTACCATTCTAAATTACTAGTTAATGTAAAGCAAAAATCATGTTTTAATTCCTTTGAGAGCCTGGTCCTCAGTATGGAGCATGTTAGCAATCTTAGCTTAAACCCAATTTTCTTTGCCATAGTTTACCATCATCCCTCAGCCTACTCAGAGTTTTTATCCGAATTTGCCAAATTTTTAGCTGATTTAGTGCTGAAATCAGAATAATTATAGTAAAGGATTTTAATACACTTGTTGATGTAGATAGTGACTGTCTTAATAAAGCATTCAATTCAATATTAGACTCAATGGGGTTTTCCCAGAAAGTAGAAAATTCTACCCATTATCTCCACCACACATTGGACCTTGTTCTGACTTATGGTATAGAAACAGAAAATCTGGTAGTGTCTCCTCATAATCCTGTACTGTCAGACCACTGACTGTTAACCTTTGATTTCACTATTTCTGATTATTTGACTCCTAAAGAAAAATATTACTACAGCAGATGTCTTTCAGATGATGTAACCAAATTTTTGCAGATTGTCTCCTCTATACCATGTGTCAACACAACGGAAATAAAAGATGGAGAGCTTGCTCCTTCCGTAATTGATAGCATGGTAGATAGTGTTACAGCCTCTCTGCATCAGACTCTAGACTTGGTGGCCCCTTTAAAAAAGAAAAGTCTAATCAGAGATTTCTAACCCCTTGGTTTAAGACAGAAACTCGTAGCTTAAAACAAAAGACTTGTCAATTAGAAAGAAAATGGCGTTCCACTAATTTAGATGAATTCTATTTAGCGTGGAGAAATCATCTAATTTATAAAAAAAATCTCGTAGAAAAGCTAGAACAAGTTATTACTCTGCATTAATAGAAGAGAATAAGAATAACCCCACATTTCTTTTCAACACTGTAGCAAGGCTGACAAAGAGTCAGGACTCTGTCAATCCTCGCATCCCCCTAGAGCTTACTAGTCAGGACTTTTTGAACTTTTTCAATCATAAAATTTTATCTATTAGAGATAAAATCAGTCAGATTCTTCCCACCGTAAACTTAAGTACAGCAACTACTACAACTCCTTCAATTGATATATGTTTGGATAATTTTACTCCAATTGACCTTTTAGAGTTAGATAATTAAATAATCTCATCCAAGCCTTCAACTTGTCTTTTAGACCCTGTTCCTACCAGGTTATTTAAAAAAGTCTTCCTATTTATTGATAGCCATATTCTTCAAATAATCAATTCTTCTTTAACCTGAGATCATGTACCGCAGGCTTTTAAAATTGCTGTGATTAAACCCTTACTCAAGAAGCCAACGCTCGATCCAGGAGTTTTAGCTAACTATTGACCAATCTCTAATCTGCCTTTCATTTCAAAAATCTTAGAGTTGTTGCTACGCAATTATTTGACAACTTGCAGGGAAATGGTTTATTTGAAGAGTTTCAATCTGGATTCAGAATTCATCATAGTCCTGAAACAGCCTTAGTGAAGGTCACTAATGACCTCCTTATCGCATCTGATAATGGACTCGTTTCTGTACTTGTCCTTTTAGATCTTAGTGCAGCCTTTGATACTATAGATCATGATATTCTACTTGATAGATTAGAACACTATGTTGGACTAAACAGAACTTCGCTGCAGTGGTTTAGATCTTATTTGTCCGATAGACTTCAGTTTGTTCAAATCAATAATGAGTTTTCTTCCAACTCTAAGCTCAGTCATGGAGTTCCACAGGGATCTGTGTTAGGCCCTACTCTTTTTAGTTTATATATGCTTCCGTTAGGCAATATCATTAGAAAGCACTGTATACATTTTCATTGTTAGGCAGATGACACACAATTATACCTGTCAATGAAGCCCAATGACTGTAATCAATTAACCAAGTTAGATGCCTGTCTTAAGGAAATCAAAGCTTGGATGACTTGTAATTTTCTGCTATTAAACCCAGATGAGACCGAAATCATTCTTGTTGGTCCAAAAAACCTTAGAAATACCTTTCCAAATCAAACTCTTAATTTGGATGCCGCTACTCTTACTCTGAATAGTTCTGTGAGGAACCTTGGAGTTATTTTTGATCAAGATCTGTTTTTTAATTCACATATTAAATTTGTTCTAAGACTGCCTTCTATCATCTGTGCAATATTGCCAAGATTAGGAGCATCTTGTCTCTGAGTGATGCTGAGAAACTGATCCACGCTTTTGTTAGCTCTAGATTAGATTATTGTAACTCGTTATTATCAGGTTGTCCTAAAATATCTTTAAAAAATCTTCAGTTGATCCAAAATGCTGCTGCAAGAGTTTTAATAGGTACTAGAAAGAGAGATCATATCACTCCAGTTCTGGCCTCCCTTCATTGGCTTCCCATAGAGTTTACAATTAAGTTTAAAATCCTTCTTCTCACTTACAAAGCTCTTAATAATCAGGCTCCCTTTTATATAAAAGATCTTATATTACCCTATCATCCTAATAGAGCACTACGCTTCCAAAATGCTGGATTACTTGTAATACCTAGAATCTCCAAAAGTACAATGGGAGGCAGAGCCTTCTGCTATCAAGCTCCTTTCCTGTGAACCAGTTACCAATCTGGGTTCCGGAGTCAGACTCGATATCTGTTTTTAAGAACAGGGTAAAAACTAGGGGTGGGTTCAAAAGATCGATATATCGATATAGATCGATCCACGTTTGACTGAGCCGATATCGATCCACAAAATCCGCGGATCGATCTTTTAATATATTTAATATATTTTAATATAATATTTTTATGTTTGCGAACGTCTGCTGAGTATAATCGGGTCAAAACCGGGTCAGTGAGCCAGGAACAACGGCCGAGAACCATAAACAGCCGACGCGCTAACGGAGCTAGCAAGCTAACGGATATGCTAGTTCTTCTTCTGTGGTGTTAAAACGGTTCTCATCCGGCAAGAGTTCCCCACGTCTTTACTTTCGTGTTTACATGAGCGAAGTTATTAACGTGCGTCTCTTAATTTAGCAACAAAAGTCACCGTAAAGACTGTCCTCAACAGCTTCTGAATATTTTTCATAAAGCGGGGATAAATTGATTTTTACTCCGTGCAGCGCTGTGTTGGAACATAAAGTTGACGACTGATAAACGGAAAATGCACGGAGACAAACCTGTGAAGCAGAGGGAGACTTGGAGCTGCTGAGATTGTAAGTATAATATCATTTGTTTGTTTTAACATTTGTGTCGTCAATTAATAATTTATCCTGCATGATGGTGGTTTCTTTTACAAACTATGGAGACAGAATCAGAATCAGATTTATTGCCATTGTTCATGTAGTACACAAACTAGGAATTTGTCTCAGTGCAATGCTGCAACATTAAACATGATAAAAATAAAAGATAGAAATAAAGAACTATACATGCAATAAAATGTAGAATATGAATAAGCAATACTAGACAAAGCAATTTTTAGATATATTAGCGAGCAGCAGATATTGTGGAGTACCCCATAGTGCAGTCGGTAATGCAGAAAGAAAACAGTGATGATTGACATGAGTCTGGTTGAGCTGCTGTACATAGTGCACGAGAATCTAATAAGTCACTTAGTATTCAGCAGTCTGATGGCAGAGGGGAAGAAGCTGTTCATGTGACGGGAGGTTTTAGTCTGAATGGACCGAAGTCTTCTACCTGAGGGGAGGGGGGCAAACAGTACGTGACCAGGGTGTGAAGGATCGGCAATGATCCGGCCTGCACGCCTCCGGGTCCTGGAGATGTACAAATCCTGAAGGGATGGGAGCTTGCAGCCGATCACCTTCTCAGCAGCGCGCACGACGCGCTGCAGCCTTAAGCCTGTTTTCCACTAGCCCAGCACACCTCGGTACGGCTCGGTTCACTTCAGTACAGCTCGGAATGCTTCTGTCTCCATTGGTGTTGTGCTTGTGCTGTGATGGTTTGTTAGGAGGTTTTAGAAGCGGGGCAGCAGCAGATTCTGAGCGAGGCGGGGCCACACTCCCGTGACGTTACGCACCCACTGAGTCCTTATTTAGACAAAAAAGGATTCAAGGATTATTGCCTTGCTCGCTCTGTGGATTTATCTCACAATTAATTTTATCTCATAATTAAGCTGCAACAACACAAGTCACTTTTGTTTTGAATTAACTGCCAAATGACCTAGAAATAAAGAGCTGAAACTTGTTTTTATTCGTATTAAATAATGAGACGTGGCACACTGGCCTACACCAAATTATTATTTTTTACATCCTAGGGCATTTTGGATGTACTGAATTAAAAAAAATTCATGTTTTTCACCTTCAGGTCAACGTTTGGAACAACAGTATTATTATTTTCCGTTTAGATGATGCTACACTCCTTCTAAAGTATTGTAATTCTCTGAATTTGGAATGCCGATAGAACATTTAATTTACATATACTTACTTTTTTACATTGACTTGTAAGCTTGATCGGTCTCTCCTGCTGCATTTTAAAGTCCAACTGTGCAACTTCTTATAAGTTAACATAAAAAATGTACCCAAAGTTTAGAACTGGATCATGTGGGGCTAATTTTTTATGATATTTCAATAAAAAGAACAGAAAGCTTACAAAAACATTTGTTTTTTGGTCTAGTTAAAAATTACATTACCTTTACAATGGTTGACCCTGACAGGAAGATCAGTATCATTTTGATCAGATTAGGCAATGGAATTTCTATGAAATTATACTGTTTTATAATTCAGTGTTATAACAGACAAACCACACTTTCCAAAACAATTCCATTTTATTATATACAAAATATTAAAAGAAAAAAAAAACTTTGCAACACAACATGAAGGTTAATCGACATTTTATACACGCCGACCACTGAGTGTCTATACCAGCTTCCCAAACTGGGTCACGACTCGGCTGAATGAAGCGTCTCTCTGCCAGCTGTGGGTCAGGAAGGCTCGGTTGAATAATCCGGACGGGCTGTCGCGGCGGACGCGTGGGATGATTCTACAAGGAAAATGCACACAATAAAATACAGCACAATAGTTTTTAACAAGAATACATAAGCTTATTTCAGCGTATTGTTCACATGAATAATTAAAATAAAAGCTTGAGTCCGCAGTGTGCTGCAATTAAGCAGCGATCATCATCCACAAATGAACAGCTTTTTTATTGCATAAATAAACTGAGCGTCTTACCGAATATATTTGCGAAAAAACGCACAATAAAAAAAAATTAAAACTCACCGTTAAAGGACTCCGATGTCGAGACCTCCCGGTATATTTTTTCATTCCGGGCAGCTCCGTCTAACTCGCGCTGCATACGTTCGTCTGACAATGCAGTGAACAGACACTGCAGCTCCTTACTGGTCCATGGAACACCCTTATTACGCGAAGCCATTTTTGATAGAGAATAAATGAAAATAGCACAGCAATACACTGAAAGGAACCGCCAACAGTGGTTGCGTGCTGAGTAATGGCAGTCGTGAAGATTTTTTTTTTTTTTTTCAAAAACTTTATTGAGAAGGTCGTGAAGATTTGGTAGATGAGGAGGAGGAGAGGGGCGGTTACAACCTGACCAATCAGCGCCGGTTACGACCTGACCAATCAGCGGCGACCAGTCTGTTAACGTCACAACACGGCACAGCTCAGCACTGCCGTACCCTGCCCTTCAGCGGGGCTGAGAATTGCGGCTGTTAAACCGTGTTGGGGCTTGTGGAAAAGCGTACAAAGCGTGCTGAGCCGTCCCGTGTCGCGCTAAAGCGTGCTAGTGGAAAAGGCCCTTTAGTCTGTCCCTGACAGTGGCTCCTGCGTACCACACGGTTATGGAGGTGGTGAGGATGGACTCGATGATGGCCGTGTAGAACTGCACCAACATCTTGGTGGGTAGCTTGAGCTTCCTCAGCTGCCGCAGGAAGAACATCTTCTGCTGGGCCTTTTTGATGAGGGAGCTGATGGTCGGCTCTCACTTGAGGTCCCGGGTGATGGTGGTGCCCAGGAAGCGGAAGGAATCCGCAGTGGTGATGGGAGAGCCTGTGAGGGTGAGGGGGGGCAGAGGGGTTGTGACTTTCCTGAAGTCTACGATCATCTCCACTGTCTTCAGAGCGTTCAGCTGCAGGTTGTTGTGGCTGCACCAGGACGCCAGCTGGGCCACCTCTTTCCTGTAGACGGACTCGTCGCCGTTGGAGATGAGCCCGATGAGGGTAGTGTCGTCCGCAAACTTGATCAGCTTGACAGACTAGTGGCTGGAGGTGCAGGAGTTGGTATAAAGGGAGAAGAGTAGGGGGGGAAAGTACACAGCCCCAGGGTGATCCGGTGCTGATGCTAACAGAGTCAGAGACAGTCTTTCCCAGCCGCACATGCTGCCTCCGGTCCGTCAGGAAGTCGGTGATCCACCTGCAGAGGGAGTCAGGCACGTTGAGCAGGGACAGCTTGTCCCGGAGCAGAGTGGGGCGGATGGTGTTGAATGCAGAGCTGAAGTCCACAAACACGATCCTGGCATAGGTTCCCAGGGAGTCCAGGTGCTGCAGGATGGAGTGGAGGGCCAGGTTGACTGCGTCGTCCACAGACCTGTTGGCTCGGTAGGCAAACTGCAGCGGGTCCAGGAGGGGAGTGGTGATGGACTTGAGGTGGGGCAGGACCAGGCGCTCAAAGGACTTCATGACTACAGAGGTGAGCGCTACAGGTCTGTAGTCGTTAAGTCCAGTGATCCGTGACTTCTTGGGGACAGGGATGATGGTGGAGGTTTTGAGGCAGGTCGGCACGTGGCATGACTTCAGGGAGGTGTTAAAAATGTCTGTGAAGACAGGAGTCAGCTCATCCGCACAGTGTCTCAGGGTGGAGGGAGACACGCCGTCCGGCCCGGGGGCCTTGCGCGGGTTCAGTCTGGAGAACTGTCTGTGCACGTCCTGCTCACTGATGACAAGGGCAGGGGGGGAGGAGGGGGGGGGCCACCTTTGATGAAGTGGAGACCGTGAAGGCAGTGGCACTGGGGGGAGGGGGGGAGATGGACACAGTTGACGAGGTGTCAAAACGGGCATAATGTTGGGACAGTCTTTGACAAAGGGCTATGTCATCCTGACCTTGAGGCCGATAGTTGCTGATCTGCCTCAGTCCTCTCCACACAGAAGCAGAGTCGTTAGCAGTGAACTGCTGCTGGAGTCTCTCAGAATACACAGATTTAGCTCTCCTCAGCTCTCTGCTAAACCAATATTTGACCTCCCTGTAGCAGTCCCTGTCTCCACTTTTCAACGCTGCTTCCTTCTCCTTCCTGATCTGTCTGAGCTTAGCTGTGAACCAGGGCTTGTCATTTGCGTACCTCACTCTTGTGCGCGATGGAAGAATGCTCTCCTCACAAAAGTGGATATATGAGTTCACAGTGTCCGTATACTCATCCAGATCATGCGCGGCTCCTTTAATCATGCCCCAGTCAGTTATATCCATGCACGTGCTCAGCTTCTCCCCAGCTTCACTGGTCAATTTTCTCGTAGTGTTCACAACAGGTTTAGTGAGCTTTAGTCTCTGTCTGTATGTGGGAATGAGGTGGACCATCAAGTGATCAGATAGTCCGAGCGCAGCGCGGGGAACAGCGCGATGCGCGGCCTTCACTGTAGTGCAACAGTGATCCAGCGTGTTCTCTCCTCTGGTGGGGCATTTAATAAACTGTTTGTATCGGGGGAGATTGTGGCACAGGTTGCTCTGGTTAAAGTCGCCAACCACAATAACCAGAGAGTCCGGGAAAGTGCGCTCCGTTTGTTGAATGTGATCTGCGAGCGCGCGCTGAGCCTCGCACGCGTCCGCGTCGGGCGGGACGTAAACAGCGGCCAGGATGAATGAAGCGAACTCCCGCGGGGAATAAAAAGGCTTGCAGTTAATGAATAGATATTCCAGACCGGGAGAACAGTGTTGGGAAATCACCGTTACATCAGAGCACCAGCTGCTGTTAATGTAAAAGCAGACTCCTCCTCCTGAGGACTTACTGGAGAGCTTTGTGTCTCGATCAGCACGAAACAGCTGAAAACCCTCGAGGAGGAGCGCGCTGTCCAGAGTTGATTCCTTAAGCCAGGTCTCAGTAAAACAGAGGACAGACGAGGTAGAGAGGTCCTTAAATCGCATCAGCAGTCTCAGTTCATCTACCTTGTTAAAGAGAGAATTGGCATTGGAGAGAAATATGCCAGGCAAAGCCGTGCGCGTGCCTCTCCTGCGAAGCCGCACGAGAGCGCCCGCTCGCCTTCCTCTCCTTCGCCGTCTCACTTTTTGGGCCAAAAAGTGAACCAGATCGGCGGCAGGAGCCAAAAAAAACGGGAGTAGATCCGTGGGAGTGAAAGTCCTGATATTTAGAAGCTCTTCACGGGTGTAAGAGCAGGCAGACACACAATTGACGAACAGAAACATATAAAGAAAGGCGCAGCGAAACACCATGGCGGCCACTGTGGGCGCCATCTTGGATCGAACAAGAGAACAGAGAGAACTGTTGGTTAAGCGCTGTGAATAAATGCTGAATAAAGGTATATTTTATGAGATTATGGACTTCTACCATTTAAGTAAGAGATGTGAAGAGAATAAATCACAATGAAATTAAGATGGTAGAATTAATAAAGGCTGCAGTACAACAAGCTATTTTTACTCAGTAGAACTAAATTAAAATGAACAAATCTTCCCAGGAAATGAACTGAAACCCTTTACAAACATTGAAAAGTTAATTTGTAGTTCAAATATAAACAACAAAAAATAAAAAAAAAAACTAAATTATTAAACCCTACTGTGGTGTGGGGATCTGAAAATATGAATGTTAATTTTACTGTGAAATCTATTCTTTTCATCTGCCTTCAGATGTGTGAAGACTGGAAGCTCCATCCTCACTGAGACCTTCTGAAGGTCAGAGGTCGTCAGTGGAGGAGCATCCCTGCTTCATGTGGATTTCAGCACAGAAGAAGACCTTCAAATTCAAGATTCAAGGAGGTGCTGCCATCATTTTCTCCAGACTAACATGCATTCAATGCAATTTAGTTGTTGTAATGACAAATTCTTTTATTTCTTTTTTTTAAGTTCTCAGCAAGAACACAATGTTGGTCATTTTTTTTTTACAATTTTACTGAGCATTTAATTCTAAATAAATCACTGTTTAAAGTAGAACTGAACTCACCTTTTCGCCAAAAAAAGTAGAATAGCAGATTAATTCCTTATTACCTATTGTATTTTTCAACACATAAAAGAAATTTTTAGGCCGTGCGATGGCCAAGCTATAAGCCGATAAACTTTTGCCTCTGGCTGGCAGTGCCAAACAAACCGGAAGTAGTGCAGACGACGCTGCGTGACGTCACAAGTGTGACCCTTATCAAAACAACAATGGCAGATGATAGCAGTTCCAGCAGTCAAGAACACCAGAGTTTTCAGAGTGAAGAGGCATTCAGGATCGGTGACCAGACAGAGGAGGATGCAGGAGTGTCAAGTGAACAGGAAGAGAGCGAGGGAGGCATCGAACCGTACAGATTAGAGCCAGAATTTTCGGGGGATTCCGGCACCGACTCAGACCGCAGCAGTGATGGGGAGGAGAGTCGCTTATTGAATACAGAATGGTGAGTCTTTACTTTGGCATGTTTGGGGTGTCAGGATAAGGAAAATTAACAATAAAAAAGAAAGGGAAAAAAAACCATCAGCATTTTTCCAACTTATTACAGTGATCCCTCACTTATCGCGTTTAATGGGGACCAGAACCGACCGCGAAAAGTGAAAAACCGCGAAGTAGCGTCACCCCCCCCCCCCAAGGGCGTCACAAGCACTATTTTGCACAAAAAGGCACAAGACAACAGCGAAAAGTGCCACTAAGCAACACGAGCGATAAAGAACAATGAAAGCGGTCTTCCTCCGCTGGGTATAGGCGCTCGGCAGGGAGCGAAGCTGGGTAAAACGTCTCGGCCAATCAGCTTGCGAGGTAAAACGTCTCGGCCAATCAGCTTGCGAGATTCCCGAGCAGGCTGGGGAGCCGGGCTCTCCGTGTTGATACCTGATGTTCTAATGTAGTCTCCCTGCCTTCTCATTAGAACATCAGGTATCAACACGGAGAGCCCGCACAACTCAAAATCTACCTCTCTGCCCACCTCTTCACCACTCGGGAATCTCGCAAGCTGATTGGCCGAGACGTTTTACCTCGCAAGCTGATTGGCCGAGACGTTTTACCCAGCGAAGGAAGACCGCATTCATTGTTCTTTATCGCTCGTGTTGCTTAGTGGCACTTTTCGCTGTTCTCTTGTGCCTTTTTGTGCAAAATAGTGCTTGTGACGCCCTTGGGGGGGGGGGGGACGCTACTTCGTGGTTTTTCACTTTTCGCGGTCGGTTCTGGTCCCCATTAAACGCGATAAGTGAGGGATCACTGTACATCTAGAAACGCATCGCTTCCCGGTCGCTTTTCCTCCCCCTTTCTTTTCTTTCGTCGCCATGACAGCTTTCCTTGGCCACTGAACAGATCTTCCCAGGTGTTGGAAGTGTTTTGTAGTCGACTATCACGACAAAATGCACCAAAAACAACCAGTGTCGAAGTGCTCGCAATGGTAAACATGAGGACTGGGTCACACTCGTGACGTCACGCGGAACTCTGGTTGCACTTCGGCGGATTTGTCTGATTTTTCAGGGCGGGAAATTCAAAATCGTGATTTTCTCCAAGATTCCGCAATTTGTGGAGGGGGTGCCAATGATAAATTATCTTTATAATTGTATGTACTATCACCCAGTGCCGTTCAATGCCGTTCAGTTCAGTTCTACTTTAACAGGAAATTTTTGGCAATCCTGTGCTTTTCTTGTGGTGTTATATAGAATAGCATCACTGTAAACTATGGAAAAAGCAGCTGCTTTAAAATTTGTACTTCCTCACACAACTTTGAGTGCAAAAAAACTCTAAAAATGCCATAACTTTTTGGAAAAGCTCCCACAAATTCAGGCTTTTTGGGCCACAACAATCACAAAAACAGCTGACAAAATCCTGGAGGGACTGAAATACAGTGAGATTATGTATGCATGGTTCATGCATTGAATTTGTTTACTTACTCTGGGTGGTGAACTTGACACGACACACCCTTTGCACTAAAGAAAGCACCTGTGAGCACTTTATGAAATGATAAGTTAAATAATAAAAAGTGCATTATTGTAACTGATTTTGGGTCAGTTCTATATGTGATAATTTATGTATTAACAAAGTTAGAAGATTCTTGGTACAATTTGCAGCATTAGGTCTCGAAGATTTTTGTTTCATGGGAAGTAAAATGGCTATTAAAATGGTAATTCTCCAGATCGAATCGGGATCGAATCGAATCGATTCAGAATCTCAAGAATCGGAATCGAATCGATTCTGGAAATTAGGGATCGTTCCCAGCCCTAGTAAAAACCTTCCTCTTCAATATAGCCTACGATTAGGGAGGGATCTTGTGTCTCTTAAACCTCCCTTTGTTTTTCCGTTAATAGATTTAGACTGCCGGGTGACCTCCAATAATGTACTGGGCTTCTCTCCGTTAATATTTGCTCTCTTTATGTCTGTTCTTTTTATCTTCTCTATCCCCTCACCCCCCAGCCAGTCGCAGCAGTTGACTGGCCCTCCCTCAGCCTGGTTCTGCTAGAGGTTTCTTCCTGTTAAAAGAGTTTTTCCTCTCCACCGTCGCCAAGTGCTTGCTCACAGGGGATCGCCTGATTGCTGGGGTCTTTCTGCAATTGTGGGATTTCCCCTACATTTGAAAGTGCTATGAGATGACTATTGTTGTGATATGGCGCTGTATAAATAAAGTTGAATTGAAATGAATTGAGTTTTCATGCACATTCACTACCCCAAAAATGAGATCTTTGATGGAGAAGAAGAAGAAAAAAAAAAAATTCTAACAATTACAATAGGGCTCTTGCCCACTGACTTTGTCAGTGGCTCGGGCCCTAATTACAATAGGGCTCTCGCCCACTGACGTTGTCAGTGGCTCAGGCCCTAAAAATCCTAACAATTACAATAGGGCTCTCCCCCACTGACACTGTCAGTGGCTCGGGCCCTTGCCCCCCCACGCAACCACGGACCTCGGTGCCCGTCGTACCTAGCTGGCTCAGAAAATTTCCTGTTGTCACGGCAAGTGCTGCGTGAATAATAAAGTAAACCATCTGGCACAGTACTTCCTGTGAGCAACAGGTGGCGCTATAACTTTTGTCAATCATTTTTATGTAGGAGTGCGTGGGGCGGGACTAATATCCATCGTAGAAAATTTGGTGAAAATCAGACAAAGTTTGTCCAAGTTACAACTTTCCAATGTTCCATTGGAAGGACTCAACCTTCGCCATGTCACCATGGCAACACTTCCCTGTCAGTTATGTGTTGCCCACCCATATGGGACTACATATGACAGTCACTTCAACCTATGTTTTAGATTTCATGACTCCAGGTCGTTCCCAACCATCCCAAAAAGATCACAGATTGAATGGCGAGGAGGGCGTGTTCATGGTAACATCAGTGACACCATGCTTAAGGTGATATGCAGTTATGATCCACCAGGTGGTCTGATAAACCTCAGAAAATTGCAAGTCCTTCTGGCAAGCGGCGTGTAAGTATGGCATGTGAGTTATGGCAACTTCCTGTCCATTGGTGGTAGGGGGCGCTGTCGCTGTGTTATTTTTTATTATAGAAATTATCAGTATTGGATACCTATTCACCACACAAAATTTGGTTGAAATCAGTCAATGTATGCCAGAGTAAAAGCAATTGGAAGGGTGATAGCGAAACTGCAAACTTGGCCACGCCCCTTCTGCCAAACCATCGGGCATTTGGAAAAGTTTTCAACAGCTTTTGATGGCACATGGGTATAGATGATTGTTACCATAAAAGGTACGAATCAGACTTTTTATTTCAGAGATATTCAGGGTTTCCTCTGGTAACATTTCTTGGTGGCGGCCCGCCATCAGAAATTTTACCGCCTCGCCAAGGCGAAATGAATTTATTAAGAAAAATATATGAAGCAATGACTTTCCACAAGCGCGCACATGAACAACACGTGTGGCCGTCATTCGCGTGGAGTTTAGAAGCGCCCCGCCCACGCGAGTTTTCCAGTCAGTCAGCAAACAGTGTCTCGCTAAGCGTGACTGTCCAACAGAAACATGAGTTTGTTGAAGTACTTTAAACGTGGAAAAAATCGTTAAGAGGTATGTAAGCACTGGAGGAGTTTATCATGGTTTTAACCCACTGTTAACGGGAGGAATAATGGACGAGTTGCTTAGCTAAGAGATGTGGTTAGAATTCATATGCAGTCGGCTTCATATGAAGGGAAAGGCAAGGGGGACTGATGAATTGCTGAGGATATATTTCACCAGCCACTACAATGTTAAAGGCAACGGACAGACGAAAATTCAATATCACTAAATCATATCTCAAATTGTTGTCTGAGACGAGCTAATTTGAACCCCACATGTTTTGGTGTCAACGTATGTCGCATAAGGTGACAATGCGCTCTTGAAGTACGCTGTTGTGGAGAGCTGTCTGACCCAGCCAAGCGATCAGCGGCTAAGATGGTCACTGACTGTGTGACGTCATTTCGGTTAGGCACACGGTCAGTGGCCAAGTATTCCGATATTTCTCGGAATACTTGTGGATTACAAATAGATTATTTATTAACATTAGGATTTCAGGAATCAAATTAATTATGGTTTGTCGTTGTGTTGTCTACGGGTGCGACGTTATACCAGAGGAGCATGCTGTGAGTGTTTTTGAATTTCCCGTCCCTGGGAAAATCAGAACGGCATGGGTGAAATTCGTTCAGAAAACGCGAAAAAAAATGGACTGATGTCGGTAAAACACCCAACATGTGCAGTAGACATTTCGTTGACAGCGATTTCGAGAATAAGATGCAATTTGTGTCACGACTCGCCGCTCATCAGCGGCTTCAGCTGCGCGCACACCTGCCCCTCGTCAGCACATCCCCATACCGCATACATCCATTCACACACACCTGCTTGTTGAATAAAGCTGTTAAATCTATCCTGAGCCTGCGTGCGTGTTTCCTGGGCCAGACATTATGTCAATTTGAAATGAAATTTGCAAAAAGATTGCTGATAAAGAAAACGGCTATTCCAACTATATATGCCTCGATTTCCAAGTGTGACTCTGAGAAAGGGGTCAGTGACAGTGGCGTGAAAAGCACGGGTGATCTACCAATGCGATCAGCTGTCAGAACACGAGAAGTAAACAGGGTAAGTTTTTTTATTTTTAATATTCACTGCAAATGTTTACTAAACATCTTAAATGAATTCCAAGCAATGGTTTGCATTGCCTTACCAACTTATCGAATATTAGCATATTAGGGTGTTCATACTCATCAAATATGAAATATTCAGTGCTGTATAGGGAGGTGGTTGTGCCTGTTTGATCAATTTATATTTCTATGTATGTAATCCAATTTGAGACCTCTGGGATAAAATTATGATGATCTACCTTTTTTTGTAGATTTTATCAACTGTCACTCAACCTTAAAATAGTGTTGATGTTTCTGACCAAGCAGAGGAAGCTGATGAACAGGACTTTTATGTAAATCCAAATTTATACCATAAAATGGTAGAAAAATTATTGAAATGTATATGACATGCGACTTTGATGAATGCTGAACTATGAGAATTATAACATTGACATGAACATTAAGAAACTCAATATATGATTTTACAAACCTTTATTTAAATAACATTGTTCACAAATCTAATCTTGGTAGGCAAAATCCCTTGTAGTGATGAGATGGGAAGGTTTCTCTGATGAGGCTCACCGCACAGGCAGGCAACATAACCCTCACTTCTTCTCCAAAAAAATCCCCAACACCACCGGACCAGTTGCCTGTAGGCTATGAATCTGTATCGCCTGAAAAATATGGGGTTGGCATTGATTATTCCGTTTGCATTGATTATTGAATGTATTGAATGATTTCTTCATAATTCATCTGGGAAATTAAATCAAATGAATAAATATTGTTTATAAACTCACTCGTGTGGACGAAGTCATCTGTCTCATCAGCTCCAGCTGCGCACAGACCAGCAGGTGCTAATCAGCGGCTGTTAAAAGTATTGAGAAGATGATGATTAACAACATGTCATCAGGCAGCGAGTGACCAATGGGTAGTTTTAGTTTGAAAATTAAGTGTGTGACCATGCATGTCGCCAAAGAAAAATATTTCTAAGCATCTTTTACCAAGATAAATCTTCCAGCCGATCGTCGTCAACGTGGTCTGTTCCCGTCTGTGTTGCGTCTTCCTCCTCTCCCTCTGGCTCGAACAAATAAGGCTGACAGGCCACACACCACCCAAAACTTCTTCAATGTCAATGTCATCATTTATATTGAGGTCGTCAAACTCGAGAAAATAATCGCTGTCCGAATCACTTTGCTCTTGTTCTGCAATTTTTTTTCATACCGAAATGACGTCAAGGCTGCACGCACCTATCGGGAGATGGCGGTACTGCAGCATCAGTGAGTGAAAGATGGGCTATGACCAAATAATGTCATTTATGGAGGATGGTGACACATATTAAATCAGGGGAATGGGAAGAATGAAATATTTTCATACAATCAGTTGATTGGTTCAATAAAAAAATGTCACTGTCCGTCGCCTTTAAGTTACATTCTGCAGGAATTGCAGGAATGAAGAGACTGGCAATTTCTTTCTTTTCTCGCACGAGCAGGCGTGCCGTTTTTATTCTCAAGTGGCAGTGACAAAAAACAACAGCTAAAAACGCTAGCTCTATTCATTCTAAACTGAAGTCCTTCAGCGGCTGCCTAGAGAAGTGCCTGATGAGAAAGCCTGAGAGCACAACTATAACTGCCTAAACAGATCATTCTGTACATGAACACATATTGTGGTGAATTATGTCTTTAGAGTCCGCTACAGTTCCCTATTATGTACCTGGCAGGTTAAGCTGACCGAAATTCACAAAGTCATTGACTTTAATCTGTCAGCAGCCTTCAGACAAAGTAAACGTGCCAACATTTGATTTCAAAATAAGGGAGTTTTTTCCTGCTGTCTGGGTGGTGAGATTTCTAAAAAAAAAAAAAAAAAAAAAAAAAAAAAAAAAAGGGCTATAAATATAAAGAAATATTATAACAGAAATAACAGCATTCTTGGTCATTTAAGTTATTTTATTTCATTAAATACAATTTTATTAATTTCTTTGTAATCAGAGTTAAATTACTGTTCTGTTCTAACTGCAAAGTTATGGTCAAAATGTAAATTGTTATAAGGAAAAAGTAAAAAAAAAAAATTACCACAGTCGGTTTCAAATTTATCTAAAAAAAACAGTAATTTTATTTAAAAAAAAACAAACAGACAAAAATTAGTCATAAAATAATCCACAAATTTATAATAAAGTTCCAAATGTACAAGAAAAGTCAATTTTACAAGAGGAAAATACAAATTTGAGGAACATAGTTTCAACTTTAGATTTACAGAGAAAAGTAGAAAACTATAAGAAAATTGTTATAAATTTTTGAGAAAAACCTCAAACCTTCAAGACTGAAGTCATTACTCAAGTTTTTAAGTGGGTGCTCTTTGTACCCTTAAAGGTCTGATGACACATTTTTGACTTCATCTAATTTTTCAACACATAATACAATATGACAAAATAGGTTGGTCTGAGCAGTTTCAAGTCAAACAGGCTTTTTTTCATGCGAATATCCGACGTTTTCATGAGCGCCATGTCACAAATTGCGTCAGTGGCTGGAAAAACCCCCGGCCATGCTGTGACGTCAGCGACAGAACACAGCGCTTGGCTGCCCATTGTACACAGCAGGATGGAAGCGGGAGAAAACATCGACGATGGTTCCAGCACATGTAGTCTGGAATTGGCTTGTGTTGTCCAATCTTCAGACGATTATAGTTCCGAAGAATGGAATGACAATGAAGAATCTGGGGGCACCTTATAGATTTGAGCCGTGCCAAGCAGGCATTGTGCCTAGCGAGTCAGACTCAGAGAGTGACAGTGGAAAGGCACACATGGCAGGCGCAGCAGCGGCGACAAACACACAGCAGGAGAACACCGAGTGGTATGCTTTTGTTACAGATATTGCAACAAATTATTTGTTCATAAATGTAATTTATTTAAACCTGATTTTTCAATAAAATCATAGCAGCGTATTCTCTGTGGCTCAGGCATCGGGTTTATTATGGATTATATTTTGAGTTCTTGTTTTTATGTTTTGTACATGTGGTTTATGTGTGTTTTGAGCCACTTTCAGGTGGGCACTGTCCAAGATTTGCCGGTCCGACCACGTGCCCTCTCTCTTTGACAGTCAGCTGTTCATGTTTTGTGTGCATCATCTGCCGTGTTGTCAGCCAGCCAATATTGCCAACACTATCACGACGTGTTAGCCACTCCACACAACCGTGGTTCTGTTACACCCCTTGAAGTGATGTCGGCCCTGGGGTGCACCCGTGGTTAACACGTCTCCTCTCCATGTTCGCTGGGCGATGTCAGCCCCGAACGCCAACTGTAAGTGTTTCTGTTTATCTTTGTAAGTCTTGACCTTTTTTGGGAACTGCTGTCATCGTTCTTATGTTCAATACATGTGCTGTGGTGACTCCTGCACGTAAATCCATTCATCATGACCCTCTGTGTGCTCTTATGCAGGGCACGAAGAGGGAGGATGAAATAACGAGGCTTTATGTGCAGGGTTCACTACAGCACATTTAATACAGAAAGACAGACAATTCCCAAAAAGGTGAAGATGTACAAAAAACACAAACACACTTACTGATGGCGTTTGGGGGCCGGCATCGCCCAGAGAACAAATGAGAGGAGAAGTGTTAGCCACAGGTACACCCCAGAGCCAACATCGCTTCAAGGACGCACGAGAACCACGGTGAACGTGGAGTGACTAACACGTCGTGAGAGTGCTGAAAATACTGACAGACTCACAGCACAGATGACAATACTATGGACCAACAGTGCGTGACTGGCAAACGGCCGCTAAGTACATGCACTGCTGGTGATGGTGTGATGAGAAGCACCTGGGCGAGGACCGGGAAAGATGATCAGCAGGAGTTTGAATCAGCTGATGATAAAGAGAGAGGGAACGTGGCCGGACCGGCGAGCATCAGCATGCGATCACAGAAAGTAGGACAAAGCTGCGCGTAAATCCATTAATCCTTCCCCTCCTGCGTAAAAGCGCACAAGGAGGCTTATGACAGTTGGAGCTGAAGCATGTGATGTGGTCTTTAACGACCTGCTGTTCATCTAAGCCTGCAACACAACGTGAAGGCATAGGCATAAAATTAAAACAAGAAACCTGAGAAACTGTGAGCTACAAAGCTGCTGTCATTCCAAGTCAACAACACCGGCATCCATTCTGTCACTTACGTCATGGTGGTGTCGCCCTTCATTCGGTGGGCAGCACCACAGTCTAGTCCAGGGGTGGGCAATCATGTGCCATGGAGGGCCATTCTACTGCAGGTTTTCTGTTCCACCCAGTCTCTTCAGCAGGTGTTGTCAGTGATTAGCAATCATTGAAGCTGATCAGAGCAAACACCTGCTGAAGAGACTGAGTGGAACAGAAAACCTGCAGTGGAATGGCCCTCACTGCCCACCCCTGGTCTAGTCAGTGGCTGCGGTTTTTTGATAACTAGTTTATGCAGGCGCGGTTGTAAATATTATATTGATCATTGACAATGACTTTTGGGTTTACACAACATGCTAAAAAATGTCAAAATCATGTCATCAGACCTTTAACTCAACTAGAAATTTTTGGTTGTCTACTTTTAATCATTAATTTCAAAGCACTGCTTTTACATGAGTAGAATTTCTGGTTACCATACCCACCTGATCATATAATTTAAGTATGCATGAGTACATTACTATTATGAATGTTTCTTTCCCTTCCCAACTCTCTCAATGGAAAAAAAGAAACACTAGAATAAAAATACAAAAAATACACATATTTTTGTCATTTATGTAAACCATGACAAAAAAATCCTGCAGGACAAAACATGACACTTGATATTTTCTAGCCCGTTTGTATACCACCATAGACAGAGCGAGAACCTGAATTAGACAGGGCTCAGAGAGGGCAAGATGAGACAGAAGAGAGGAACCAAGGAGAGCAAAGTGTTCAGGCAGAGGAAGGAGAGAAGGATAACACCACTAAAAAGTCTAAACACAGGATGTCTGGGTGGGACTCCGACTGGCCCAATATTCAAGCCTCGGTTGTACAATACTTCAAATGGTAAGTTCCATATGCAACGTTATTGTGTAAAATTTTAAAAAGAAATAAATAGTATAAAATTAACATATTCTGGTATGTTTAACCCCCCCCCCCCCCACACACACACACACACACCAGGGAAAAATATGTTGCCACCGCGCCAAGGTCTTTAAGCCAGAGGAAACACTGGATATTGAAGAAAACTTTTGGTGTAGCCTTCATGTCTCCAAGAGAGGGAACTATTACTACTCATGAATATTTATAGCTGTAATTGTTCGGAGGCATACATACCAGTGTATCAGGCATATCAGGCATCTGTGTGTTACTGAACATCAAAAGTTCCACCTCCCCTCTCCCTGTAACCACGGAGTTACCGCTCCATCGCTCCATCCATGCTGTAACAGTTTACTGTGAAGATTTTTAAAAAATGCATTTTGAGATAAATTTGTCCATGTATAAATAAAGGTTAAATAAAAAACATGGATTAGATTAATATCTAAATAAAAAAAAAAATTCACAAAAAGTCCACCTCCATACAATATTTTCAGTGCAGAAAAAAACTGCTATGTTTTTAGACAGCAGGGCTATGTTATCTGTCCCACCCAGATCTAATCCTGACGGTCCAGGGATCAAACCCGCAACCCTCTGCTGACCAGTTCAGATCCCTAACCATTAGGCCACCACTGCCCACCATGTGTCAGATTTTTCTTCCATTTGTTTTAATAAAAGATGTTGGAAGTAAACTCATGGGTCACTGCAAATACTTGGCTTTAAAAGGGCCAGGTTGTCACACAGTGGGAGGGAAAAATCTTGAATAGAAAAAAAAAAAAAAAATGTGTCAAGATGCATTGAGAATTGTTTTACAATCAAGTCACAGTTCTGAATCATAAGGTGCCTAAAGACTCCCACACCTAATTCGGACCTCAGCTGGGGAGCAGGACCAACTTCTCAGACCTTTTGCAGTTTTAGTTGGTGACCCCTGATATACAGTATACGTATACTGTATCACATATTCACACACAACATTATAACGA
This sequence comes from Pholidichthys leucotaenia, assembly GCA_020510985.1. NCBI lineage: Eukaryota > Metazoa > Chordata > Actinopteri > Cichliformes > Pholidichthyidae > Pholidichthys > Pholidichthys leucotaenia. The sequence continues at coordinate 136,885,398 of CM035840.1, read as the reverse complement.
CAGTGAGCAGCGACAACGGGAGACGAACCCCTCACCTTTTGATCACAGTACACTACATTCTTCCCCTACACTACAGTGATGGTGAGCTAATCTGAAAAGGTTTTGTCGGACTGATCAACTCTTCTGAAGAAATACACAATGCGTCTCGGGCTACAGCTTATGTATACATAGACAATGCATCTCGGGCTCATCATTATCATCATCATAGCAGGTCTGTCGGGGGCAACAATGACTGTTTCATTTAGGTCTGATCAGATTCCTCCACACAGCTCTGTAATTCTCAGGCTACAGCTTATGTATCCATAGACAGAGCTTACCTTGGCTGTAATGGCCACCAGAGACTTGTCACGATGTTGCCTTGAATCTGCAACAAAGCTAGCAAAGTACTAGTAGCCATTTAGACTTTGGCATACTTCCAGAGTTTCTGCTGTATGAAGTGATTTTGAGTTCAGAGTTTCCTTTGGTAATATTTCTGGGTGGCAGCCCACCACGCTTGAAATTATGCTACCACTCTATGTGAAAATATAAATTTAAGAAAAAATATGAAGGAATGACGGTCTGTAAGCATGCACACGAACAACGCGCATGACCGTCATCCGCACGGAGTTCATAAGCACCCCGCCCACGTGACCGCTCCAGTCGGCAGGCAGTGTCTCGCTAGCATCACTGTCCAAGAGAAGCATGAGCTTATTAAAGTACTTTGAACATGGGGAAAAAAGCAGGAGAGGTATGTAAGCAGTGAAGGCATTTATCATGGTTTTAACCCACTGGTAATGGGAGCAATAATGGAATGGTAAATGGTAATGGCGTTCACTTATATAGCGCTTTTTCTCATCTTTAGATGACCAAAGCGCTTTACAGATCCTGCTATCCACCCATTCACACACTGATGGCGGCAGAGCTGCCATACACAGGCGCTGGCCTGACCCACCAAGAGCAACAAGGGGTTCAGTGTCTTGCTCAAGGACACTTTGACATGCAGACTGCAGACAGAGCGGGAATCAAACCCCTGACCCTCTGATCATAAGTCGGCCACACTACACCTCGCTTAACTAACTAGGGCTGGAAACAATCCCTAATTTCCAGAATCAATTTGATTCCGATTTGTGAGACTCTGAATAGATTCAATTCCAATCTGATCTGGAAATTACTATTTTAATAGAAATGTAACTTGCCAGGAAAAAAAAAGCTTCGAGCCCTAATGCTGCAAACTGTACCAAGAATACTCTTTGTTAATAAATAAATTATCACAAAGAACTGACCTAAAATCAGTTACAATAATGCACTTTTTATTATTTAACTTATGATTTCACAAAGTGCTCACAAGTGCTTTCTTTAGTGCAATGGGTGTGTAGTGTCAAGTGAACAACCCAGAGTCAGTAAACAAATTCAATGCTTGAAGCATGTCTACATAGTCTCAATGTATTTCAGTCCCTCCAGGATTTCGTCGGCTGTTTTTGTGATTGTTGTGGCCCAAAACGCCTGAATTTGTGGGAGCTTTTCCAAAAAGTTGTGACATTTTTTAGAGGTTTTTTGCACTGAAAGTTGTGTGAGGAAGTACAGATTTTAAAGTAGCTGCTTTTTCCATAGTTTACAGTGATGCTGTTCCATGTTACACCACAAGAAAAGCACAGGATTGCCAAAATTTCCTGTTAAACAGTGATTTATGTAGAATTAAATGCTCAGTAAAGTTGTCAAAAATGACAAACATTGTATTCTTGCTGAGAACTTAAAGAAAATAAAAGAATTAGTCATTACAACAACTAAATTGCACCGAATGCATGTTAGAGTATGGAGAAAGTTATGGCAGCATCTTCTTGAATCTTGAATTTGAAAACTAAGACCCCTGAAAAATTTGAGGTCTTCTTCTGTGCTGAAATCCACATGAAGCAGGGATGGCTTCTCCACTGACAACCTCTTCCCTTCAGAAGGTCTCAATGTTGGATGGACCTTGGAGTGAAAACCCAGTCTTCAGATCTGAAGGGGAGATGAAAAGAATAGATTTCACAGTAAAATTAATAATCATATTTTTAAATCCCCACACCACAGTAGGGTTTATAATTTAGTTTCTTTAATTTTTTGTTGTTTATATTTTAACTACAAATTAACTTTTATTTCTGAAAAGGGTTTCAATTCATTTCCTGGGAAGATTATTGAGTAAAAATAGCTCGTACTGCAGCCTTCATTAATTCTGCCATTTTCATTTTATTGTAATTTATTATTATCTTCAAATTTCTCACTTAAGTGCTAGAAGTCCATAATCTCATAAAATATACCTTTATTCTGCATTTACTCACAGTGCTTAACCAACAGTTAACTATTGAATCCAGTTTGTAAAAGAAAACACCATCATGCCAGATAAATTATTAATTTACGACGCAAATGTTAAAACAAACAAATGATATTTTACTTACAATTTCAGCAGCTCAGAGTCTCCCTCTCTGTTCACGCGTTTCAGTCTTCGTGCATTTTCTGTTTGAAGGGTTTATCAATCGTTGACTTTATGTTCCGACACAGCGCTGTACATAGTACAAAATCGTTTATCCCCGCTTTATGAAAAATATTTGGAAGCTGTTGAGGACAGTCTTTATGGTGACTTTTGTTGATAAATTAAGAGACACGCACATCAACTCCGCTCATGTAAACACGGAAGTAAAGATGTGTGCATGCACCGCAGGGAACTCTTGCCGGATGAGAACCATTTCAAAAAAACAGAAGAAGAACCAGAATCCCCGTTAGCTTAGTAGCTGCTAGGTCCGTTAGCGTTCCGGGTGTTACTGGTTCTTTGCCGCTGTTCCGGCTCACTGACCCAGCTTCAACCCAATCAGACTCAGCAGACGTTCACAGATATAAAAGCATTATATTAAAAGATCAATCCGCGGATTTTGTGGATCGATATCGGCTCAGTCAAACGTGGATCGATCCAGATCAGTGTATCAATCTTTTGAAAACACCCCTATAGCTAACAGGTGTGGTTAGGAGCTCGAGTAGGTTCATTTTGTCTCCTTTTTAATCATTAGTTTTTTTGTTTTTCTTATTTCAGACAAGAATAAAAAGATGTTTTTACCTTTACCTTAGTTAATATTAATTAACTAATTTATGTTCATTATTATGTACCTGGCAAGTTAAGATGACCGAAAATCATGAAGTCAGTGACTTCCATCAGCATTCTTCAGACAAACTAAATGTGCAAACATTTGGATTTCAAAATAAGGGAGGCTTTTCCTGCTGTCTGGGTGGTGAGGAGATTTCTAAAAAAAAAAATGCAAATATATAGAAATATTATAACAGAAACAACTGCATCTTTGGTCATTTAAGTTAATTTATTTCATTAAATACAATTTTATTAGCTTTTTTCTTTGAAATCAGAGTTAAATTATTGTTATGTTCTGGCTCTGCAAAATTATGGTCAAAAATGTAAATTGTTATAAGGAAAAAGTTAAAAAAAAAATACCACAGTCTGTTTCAAATTTATTAAAAAAACAGCAATTTTATTTTAAAAAACAGACAAAAATTAGCCATAAAATAATTCACAAATTTATAATAAAGTCTCAAATGTACAAGAAAAGTCAATTTTACAAGAGGAAATTACAAATTAGAGGAAAACAGTTTCAAATTTTGATAAATTTACAGAGAAAAGTAGAAAACTATAAGAAAATGATTATAAATTTTGGAGAAAAACCTCAAACCTTCAAGACTGAAGTCATTACTCAAGTTTTTAAGTGGTTACTCATTGTACTCTTAACTTAACTAGAAATTTTTGGTTGTCTACTTTTAATCATTAATTTCAAAGCACTGCTTTTACATGAGTAGAATTTCTGGATACTATACCCATCTCTGATCATATAATTTAAGTATGCATGAGTAAATTACTATTATGAATGTTTTTTTTCCCCTTCCCTACTCTCTCAATGAAAAAAAATAAACACTGAAATAAAAATACAAAAAAATACACATATTTTTGTCATTTATGTAAACCATGACAAAAAAAATCCTACAGGACAAAACATGACACTTGATATTTTCTAACCTGTTTGTATACCACCATAGACAGAGACAGAACCTGAATTAGACAGAGCTCACAGAGGGAAAGATGAGACAGAAAAGAGGAGCCAAGGAGAGGAAAGTGTTCAGGCCGAGGGTCCAGGAGACATGAGAGCAGAGGAAGGAGAGAAGGATGACACCAGTAAAAAGTCCAAACACAGGACGTCTGGCTGGGACCCCAACTGGCCCAATATTCCAACATTCAAGCCTCAGTTGTACAATACTTCAAATGGTAAGTTCCATATGAAAAGATACCGTGCAAAATTTTTTTAAAAAGAAATAAATAGTATAAGATTCAAATATTCCAGTTACAATAGTGTCATGTGTTTTCTGACCCCCCCCCCCACACACACACACACATACACACACTGGCAAAATATGTTACCACCACGCCAAGGTCTTCAAACCAGAGGAAACACTGGAGTTAAGTAGTCAATATCACAATAGAGCAGTTCCAGGATGTCACTGGCATCTTGACATGATGTAAACAAACAACTGACCATGAAATAAGAATCACGTTTCAGACCGTTCAAAGATTATTTGCCAACATACTGGCACCTGTGCAGATGTCATATACTCCAACAAAGTCACACAACCCAATTTTAAGAAGTTCTGCTGACTGGATCATGCTAAAATCTTATTTTAATAATGCATTAGTGTGTATGGGGTAGCCATAACAACTTAAAATTTTTCACTCCTGGGGACCTGGATCACTGCTCATGTGACTGTAAAACCTCAATAACTGATATTACCAACTTTCACATTTATGGCTTTAGAATAAGTTGTTCATGACAGCAATATCTCTTCAGAACAAATGGCATAGCTCTAAACATTAAAAATATGATTACTGCAGACAAATTGCTAAGCTTAAGTAAAATATTGCTCAATTAATGCTCTCACAATATTGTACTATAACCCTGGATTAAAATCACATATTTGTAACACACGGGTTAACAACAGGTATTGCTTACAATGTGTTGTATTTTGGGATTTTGCTTAAATCCCGAAAGAATAAATGAAGTACCGGTATTGCTCTGATGCGGAATTACAGACTCTTTGTTACAATGTTTGCTATGACCCAATGGTCTGCTTATGTTTAACATGGATGGCCTAATGCTCGGCATGTCATGAAAGCGTCCAACATATCCGTTTCTTGTTTTCAACTCCTCTACCAAAATAAACGCCCACGTTGTATTAAACTGAATTCAAACAAAGTAAAGCTGGGCACAAGCTAGCATTAGCTTGTACTGTGTTACCACAGAACTATTTCACCAGAAGTCAGACCAGAAGTAATGACTGGCCCAGCTTTTCACCAGATTCATACAGTACGTATTAATAAATAAAAACAGTAAATACTCACAATAGTCTGTTTACTGGCATTGCCGGGAGTATTTACTGGCAGGCATAAACTGGTGCTGCTCGGTTGTTTTGTAGTTTCTCAAGGTTGCCTCCGTAGTCACGCGTGCATTAATGCACTTCCGGAACAATGGCATTGCGCATGCGCATTGTTTTTAAAGAAACCCCGCTGAAATTTATTTTATTTCATTCGTTTATTTGACAGGGACCATGTACAGAAAACATTAGACTCAGTCAGTCTAAAGATGTTCTATAATTTTCATCTGCAGTCCCCGTGGCAGGCAAGAAAGAAATTAAAATGAATTACGACATATACTCACCTAAAATGTATTCATTATCACAGTGCAAAGAACAAATATAAAACACACAAAAAAAAATACGTAAACGGTCACTTACACTCAAAGCAGAGAAATATAGTTTAAAAAAGAGTCAGTGCTTCCAGGCTTGGTTTCTTAGGATCCACTTTTTCTTTCTCTGGAGAAAACTATAATTTATGTTGGTCTTTGTGGCGTAACATTATGTAGCTCACATATTCCTTGGCAGAGACCCAGACATGAGGGAACTTTGAGCTCGCAGTGTGTATTGACATCACGCCTCAAACGGACATTGAGTCTGCCCTGCGGACTGGGGAAGAAGTGAGAAGATCTGGGAGTGGACCTGAAGGGACTGTCTGACCTCCTGGGGTCAGACAGAGAAGCCGAGAGGACAATGGGAGGATTAAATGTGAATGTAATTCTGTGTTTGATGTGAATGTGATTCGTGTTTGATGTGAAAGTATAAAGGTATGTGGTTTACCGCAGCTCGCTCTCTTCATTCCCTGACTGAGAGAGGAGCTGTAGGACGTGAGATGAAATAAACCAATACTGAGAAATCATTCAGTCTCTTCATTTCATGGTTCCTACATTGGTGACCCACACGTGAGAAATATGGAAAGGCCTGGAGATCGTCTCTCTGAACCTGATTCACCGGAGACCGCCCGCACCGGCGTAAACTCAATTAAACTCCCCGAGTTCTGGCAAGAGGACCCTCGCACTCATGGTTCCAACACGTGGAGTCGCAGTTCGTGCTCAACGGGGTATCAGCAGATGACATTAAGTTCCATAATGTCATCGCAAGACTCGACAGCCGCACAGCCCGGTGTGTGCGGAGCCTGGTGCAGCAGCCGCCCGCTGCTGGCAGATACGACGCCCTGAAAGCCGCCCTCATTCGGAGTTTTGTGCCATCAGCCGAGGTGAGGGCCAGAACACTTCTGGACCTGCGCGACAGAGGAGGACGCAGGCCAACCGTCCTCACGGAGGACATGCTGCAGATGATTGGGGCAGACAACGATGCGTTTTTATTTAAACACATCTTCTTAAGGACTCTTCCAGCGCACATGAGAGGCTCCCTGTCCAGCATGAGGTGTGTGGACCAGCAGGACTTCCGCGCGCTGGCCGTGGAAGCGGAGCGGCTCCTGGACGCATGCGGCGAGCAGGAGACATCAGCGGCAGCAGCAGACCTCGGCACGGCGGCCGGGGCCGACGGAGAACCGGTGGCAGCAGAACCGACCCCAGCGACAACAGCGGCAGCGCAGTCCCGAAGCAGAGGAGGGGACGAGCTGTGTTTCTACCATCGACGCTTCGCGCACAAGGCACACAGATGTGTCCCACCATGCAACTTCAAGAAGCAGGGAAACGCAAGAGCCGAGGGTCGTTAGCAGCTTCGACCCTCGGCGAACGGAACAAGCTGCTGTACCTGACAGACGCAAGCTCCGGACGGCAATTCCTCGTTGACACCGGGGCACAGAGGAGTTTCATCACCGCAACCTACGCGGACCAGGTGGCCGGTCCCCGCGGAGATGGGGCAACAGCAGCAAACGGCTCGTCGATCAAGACTTTTGGCGAAAGAACTCTGCGCTTGTCCTTGCACGGCCGCATCTATGAATGGACCTTCATAGTAGCGGCGGTGAGTTTCAACATGTTAGGCGCTGACTTCTTGTGCTCACATGGCTTGTTGGTAGATCTGGCTAATAGACGCTTGGTTAATGCACTCTCTTTTTGTTCTATCCCCTGTGCAGCGCGAGTGTCCCCACCGTCAGTACAGGCCAACGCCGCTGCAGCAGGAGGTAAGTTCCACACTCTCCTAAACCAGTTCCCAGCACTCACAGTTCCCACGTTTTCAGCTAAGGTGGCGAAGCACGGGGTGGAGCACTTTATAACCACAAGTGGCCCACCAGTTTTTGCTAAGGCTCGGCGCTTGGATGCAGCTAAGCTCTCCATTGCGCGTGAGGAGTTCGCCAACCTGGAAAGGTTGGGCATAATTCGCCGCTCGAAGTCCACTTGGGCTTCCCCCCTCCACATGGTCCCTAAGGCGGACGGCTCGTGGAGACCGTGCGGCGATTATCGCAGGTTAAACAATGCCACAGCGCAGGACCGCTACCCAATTCCGCATATCCAAGATTTTTCAGTGAATTTGGCCAAGGCGCACATTTTTTCTAAAATAGACCTGGTCCGCGGTTATCATCAGGTCCCGGTCCGACCAGAGGACATTCCCAAGACAGCAGTAATAACCCCTTTCGGGCTTTTTGAATTTTTACGCATGCCTTTTGGCCTTAAAGGCGCTGCACAAACCTTCCAACGCATGATGGATGCCGTTTTGCGCGACCTCTCTTTTGTTTTTGTCTACTTAGATGATATTTTGGTCGCCAGCACCTCTGAGGAGGAACACGAAAGTCACCTCAGAACTGTTTTTCAGAGGTTGGGAGCGCATGGGTTGATAATCAACCCAGCCAAGTGCCATTTTGGCGCAGCACAGATCGATTTTTTAGGGCACCGCATCTCCCCAGAGGGTGCAGTTCCGCTGCCCTCCAAAGTACGCGCAGTGGCTGAGTTTCCCCAGCCACAAACGGTAAAAGTGTTGCAAGAATTTTTAGGTATGGTAAATTTTTACAACCGTTTCATACCTCCCGCGGCGCAGCTCATGCAACCGTTGTACACCGCGCTAAAAAAATCAGAAGCCCTCCAATGCGATTGAGTGGTCCCCAGAGCGGGAGCGCGCATTCACTGAGGTTAAGAAAGCACTAGCAGATGCAGCACTGCTGGCTCACCCAGACCCGGCAGCCCGAATAGCGCTAACCACAGACGCGTCAGATGTGGCCATAGGAGCCGTGGTGGAACAGCAAGTCGCCGGGGCTTGGCAGCCACTCGCTTTTTTCAGCAGGTCCCTACGCGATGCGGAGCAAAAATATAGCGCGTTTGACAGGGAACTGCTAGCGCTCCACCTGGCCATCCGCCATTTTCAGTTCTGGTTGGAAGGGCGGCATTTCACCGCGTTTGTCGACCACAAACCGTTAACCTTTGCTATGTCCAAAATCTCAGAACCATGGTCAGGCCGACAGCAGAGGCAGCTGGCCGCAATTTCAGAATTCACCATGATATACAGCACGTAGCCGGTAAATTTAATGTGGTGGCGGACTGCCTCTCGCAAGCGGTAACAGCGCCTGTCCGCACGGATGGGGGCTGTAACACCGCAGACGCGGAGCGCGGTAACAGCGCGGACGCGCACGCGGCTCCGGTGCACGTAGGGATAGATTACGCGGCCATGGCAGCGGAGCAGGGCGAAGACACAGACGTGCGCGCGCTCCTGTCTGGACCAACGGGGTTAAGGCTGGAGAACATAAGTTTACAAACCGGTTCACCCCCGCTTATTTGCGATGTATCCACCGGGCGACCTCGCCCAGTGGTACCGGCCACGTGGCGCCGTCGCGTTTTTGACGCGGTGCACTCCCTAGCACACCCGGGAGTACGCGCTTCGGTGAAAATGGTAGCGGAGAAGTTTGTTTGGCCGAGCCTGCGCAAGCACGTGAAGGAGTGGGCGAGAGCCTGCATGTCTTGCCAGCGGGCCAAAGTTCACAGGCACACAAAAGCTCCTTTAGAACCTTTCCACATTCCAGCTAAGAGGTTTGATCATGTGCACGTAGATCTAGTGGGACCCCTGCCGCCCTCGCAAGGGTTCACACATCTCCTGACAATGGTGGACCGGACCACGCGTTGGCCGGAAGTAGTCCCGTTGCAGTCTACCACAGCAGCAGAGGTGACTCGCGTTTTTTTAACAGCCTGGGTAGCGCGGTTCGGAGTCCCGTCGGACATTACGTCCGATAGGGGTCCGCAGTTTGTGTCAGAACTGTGGTCAGCAATGGCCAGCGGCTTAGAAGCAACAGCCCATCGCACCACCGCTTATCACCCACAGGCCAACGGTTTATGCAAGCGTTTTCACAGATCGTTGAAGGCAGCCCTCAGAGCGTCGCTCACGGATACAGATTGGGTAAACAAACTACCATGGGTTTTATTGGGGTTGCGTTCGGCACCCAAAGAGGATTTAGATGCCTCACCTGCTGAATTAGTTTTTACTCAACCTCTCAGGCTGCCAGGAGAATTCCTGCCAGCCCATGCAGCACCAGAGCGCCCCCCGGTGCGGGGACCTCTAAGTGGCATGGGGGTGGAAATGCTCCCGGGCCCCGCTCATCACACTTTTCCGTGGGTTTTTGTTCCCAAGGCTTTGCAAAACGCGGAGTTTGTTTTTGTCAGGCACGACGCCCAGCGTCACAGTCTCCGCCCACCTTACGATGGTCCGTTTCGAGTGCTGGAAACCGGGGAGAAATATTTTGTGCTGGATTTGGGGGGCAGGAAAGAAACAATCAGTGTTGACAGATTAAAGCCTGCTTTTGTGTTACGTGACAAACCTGTACGGCCGGCGGGGGCGCCTCGATGCGGCAGGCCTCCCAGGGAACGGCCCCTAGTTCCCCAGCAGGGGGCAAATAACCCTTCTCCCCCTCATTCCACAGGCGCACCGCAGGACGGCACAACACAGGCTGCGAAGCCTGCGTTCAGCAGATTCGGGAGGAGATTGAAGCCTAAGCAACGGGCAGAGTGATGTGTATTTTGATCAACCCGTGTAAATTGTGCTGTAGATCCTGCAAAAGGGGGGGTGATGTAAGGGTATAAAGTGTATGACTGCCCATTATTGACATGAAGTTGGTGTGTGTGTCCATTCTTGACATAATGTGTATGACTGTCCATTATTGACATAAGGTGTATAACGGTTAGAGTAATGTGGTGTATGTCCGTTCTTGGGTGTTTCGGGGGGAGTGATGTGGCGTAACATTATGTAGCTCACATATTCCTTGGCAGAGACCCAGACATGAGGGAACTTTGAGCTCGCAGTGTGTATTGACATCACGCCTCAAACGGACATTGAGTCTGGACCCCCTGCGGACTGGGGAAGAAGTGAGAAGATCTGGGAGTGGACCTGAAGGGACTGTCTGACCTCCTGGGGTCAGACAGAGAAGCCGAGAGGACAATGGGAGGATTAAATGTGAATGTAATTCTGTGTTTGATGTGAATGTGATTCGTGTTTGATGTGAAAGTATAAAGGTATGTGGTTTACCGCAGCTCGCCCTCTTCATTCCCTGACTGAGAGAGGAGCTGTAGGACGTGAGATGAAATAAACCAATACTGAGAAATCATTCAGTGTCTTCATTTCATGGTTCCTACAGTCTTCACTTCAGTGGTGAGCTTGTTCCATACATTTATAGCTTTAAATGAGACAGCTGATCGTGTGAATTACGTAATGGAATACTCCACTGCCATCTGGAGGCAGACCTGGTGGTTCTCTGTCAGAGGTCAGGTGAGCAAAGGGCTGCGAGAATTTCTGGCTTCATATTACTTACTTTACATTTATTGAAATGTCAACATTTGAAAAAGGAAATAGGTGGTACCAGGTAGTGCTCTGTATCAAATTAGTTCACTCTAAATTTAGTTATTTTACCTTCATTTACCAGGAAGTCCCACTGAGGTCAAAATCCCTTGCACATGGAGACCTGAAGTAATAGTTTGTCTTGCAGAGCTGAACAGCTATAGCACAGTAATGATTATCATATTTTAAAGACATGCATGATAGATTAATTGGTGATTATAAACTAAGTCATACTACAAGTGGGTGTTTGTCTCTTCATCCATGAGTGAATAACGTAGAAAATCATCAAAAAGTTGATATATTTCTGCGATTCGATTTAAAAACTGAAACTCATATTATGTAGATTCATTACTAGTGCTGTCAAAATATCGCGTTATTATCGCGTTAACTCAAGCGCCTTCTTAATGGAGAGATTTTTTTTAACGCGAGATTGATGCTGTGACCGTAGTTTTTCATAAGCACAGTGTACTGGCTGTAATACCACGCACGTACACATGGTGGCGGAACGAAGGATACGATTTCAAATATCAAACAAAGAAGAACCCAACGACTAAAGCGCGCGGCACTGGCGGCACTAGTCAGCCACAGTAATGGACGCACCAGGGACACTTCTGAACGGAAAGTTTACATTTAAAATAGAAAAGGATGGTTCGATCGATAAAACTAAAGTTATTTGCACTTATTGTCGATGTGAACTTAGCTACCATCGAAGCACATCCAGTTTAAAATACCATTTGATGGCCAAACACACCAGTGATGTAGCTTCGCCTCCTCCGCGTCAGAACCAAACAAGTTTGGATGGCTTCTGACAGCGGCCCATGGATGCTGCTACTAAAATGAAGCTAACAGCTGCCATAGCTAAGTGGGTGGCTACGGCATGCAGGCCCGTTAGTATTGTGGAGGATGAAGGTCTGGCCGAGATAATTCGCATCGCATCCAACGACTGGACCTACGAAACTCCTTCCAGAGCTACTATCACACGCCGGATAGAAACGTTGTTTGAAACGGAGAAGTCCCAGTTACAACAGGCATTGGGGCAGACAGAAATAGTCGCGCTAACGGGAGATTACTGGACGTCACTTGGCAATGACAACTACCTCGGGGTCACAGCACATTATTTCACCCCACAGTGGAAACTTCAGTCCCATGCTTTGACTGTTATGAAGACAGAAGAGAGGCACTTCGCTGATAATGTTGCAGAGCACTTCATGAATGTAGCCAGAGAGTGGGGCATCGAAAAGAAAGTTGTTTCACTGACCACGGATAGTGCACGCAATATGATGGCTGCAGCCAGAGAGCTCCCCTTTGAACACCTGCCGTGCATCGCACACAGCGTGCACCGAGCAGTCACGGTTTCTCTGCACAATAGCCCATTCGACAGCGCATTGGCAAAATGCAGAAAACTTGTGGGACACTTTAAACACAGCCCAACGAATGCCCTGGAACTCGAGCGGCAGCAAATCGCACACAACCAGAAAGAAGAAGCGCTCACGCAGGAGGTAGCAACAAGATGGAATAGTACCCTTGAAATGATAAAGCGTGTCAACCGGAATATTGAACCTCTGACAGCTGCCCTGGCCCTACACTCAACCAAAGTCACCATGCCAACAGCAACGGAGCTGGAGAAAACAAAGAAGCTCGAAGCTGCGTTGGAGCATTGCAGGTAGGCCTAATTATGTCTTGTAGCCTATATCTGATTCTTTAACAATTAAAGTAGATCTGTGTCAAGACAGAAACATTAGCACCTGTCTCACCCAACGTAAAATACCACCCTGTGGCATGTTTTAGATGGGCCATCTCTATGTGTAGACTGTTTATTTGCTTCATTTTACTCAAAGTGTAGCTCGTGATTATCTGTATATTTTTTCTGTATTTTGACATAATCAGTGACTGTTTCAATAGCTATGATTCCCTGTGTAACTTAACAACAGAGAAGGCCAGGAAGCGCCCAAGAGGCTAGGTTTTCAGCACTTTCCGCCCTAAAAACGCATTTGGTGGACACAGGCCCTAATGTCTGTCTGTCGGTATCACCTCTCTCCCTTCAACTGTGTGTGTTTGTCCCGCACAGCACTGTAAATGGGTAATGTGTGTGTGTGTGTGTGTGCGCACAGGAACACATGTGATTCCTCATATCCCCTCCCATCACTGTAACTGTAGGTTATCTATCAGGTGTCCGTATGTGTGTGACAGAGTTTTGTGAAAGAGCTTTTGTATATTGTTGCAGATATGTGACAGATCTTCTGGGTGGAGAGAAGTTTGTTTCTTGCTCTGTGGTGATGCCAGCATTATGCCACCTGTCCCGAGTAATGGAAGTCACTGAGGACGACCCAGCGTACTTGATCAAGTTCAAGGAAACCTTTTCAGCGGATATGGAAGGTCGCAAAGAGAAGTTGAACATCGCATGGCTCAGGGTTGCTACAGCACTCGACCCAAGGTAAGATATTCATTCTACATTCTTCTCAGTATTTTGTTTGTCTTAAGCACCACTTTGTTTTGTGGGTTGGTTCTCTTCAATATCCATTTTTTTCTTCTGAATCTGGAATAGAGATTAGGTCAATGTTTTGTTTTACTAGTGCCTTTGCTTGTATGGCAATAACGTTGATATTTTTTATTATTTCATTTCAAGGTTTAAGGACCTCAAGTGTCTGAGCAAACCTGACCGGGTTGTCGTGTGGGATTCCATCCGTGCCTTACTCCAGCAGCAGGAGAAGGGGAGACCAGCAGCACTGGATGACCAAAGCATGCCTGAGCCAGAGAAGAAGAAGCCAGCTCTCATGTTTGTACAAGAATCTTCCTCAGATGAAGAGGAGGACACCGTGGAACGCTGCATTGAGCGCTACAAAGCAGAACCTATGATTGGCATTGAAGACTCTCCACAGGAATGGTGGTCCACACATAAAGCGTCACACAGTGAGATGGCCTCCCTTGCATGCAAATACTTAGCAACGCCTGCCACGTCAGTACCATGTGAACGATTGTTTTCACTGTCTGGACATGTCGTTCAGAAAAAACGATCTTCCCTGTTGTCTGAAAATGTCAATAGGCTTGTCTGTTTGAGCAACTGGCTCAAAGACAGAAAGTAGGCCTTTAGGTTGACTCACCTGTTACGTGCTAGCAGTTACATTATGTTCATGTTCAAGAGGCTGTGTTGGTAAGTTTAAAACTGCAGCAGTTGGGCTACTATACAGTCATTAGACTGTACTACTCCTCTCAGGGGACACTCCTCTTGTTTTCATTTTGTATTTAAGGGGCTGCTTTTGTGCCTATATATTTTTTATTTGTATGTATCTTTTTTTATCGCAGATATCAGTGGCAGGGTTACTAAACTAATGAAAAGGAAAAAAAGAAAACATTTTTTTATTTTCAGAGTAATATGTCCTGTTTTGTTTTCTCGGTCTAATACGGAAGATATGGATGCTTTGCAATGATAATAATAATAAAAAACATTTGTACAAAGCAAGCCCACTCACTTTTTGTGCTGTTAAGAGAATTACAATGGTTTTTCATGAGACAAAAATACGCAACTAAAATGTGATTAATCATGAGTTAACTATGAGATCGTGTGATTAATTATGATTAAATATTTTAATCACTGGACAGCACTATTCATTACACATGGCGATATATTTCAAGCATTTATTTAATTTTGATGATTCTGGCTTACAGTTACTGAAAACCCAAAATTCAGTTTCTCACAAATTAGAATATACAGTGTGTGTGTGTGTGTGTGTGTGTGTGTGTGTGTGTGTGTGTGTGTGTGTGTGTGTGTACATGTATTCATATATATATATATATATATATATACAGTATATATATATATATATATATATATATATATATATATATATATATATATATATATATATATATATATATACTGTATATATATATATATATATATGTGTGTGTGTGTGTGTGTGTGTGTTTGGAGGAGAAATGGCACTGCACATCCCATCATGGTGTGGTTTTTTTTTCAGCACATGGTACAGGCAGACTTCATATAATTGAAGGAAAGATGAATGGACAAATGTACAGAGACATCCTTGACAAGAACCTGTTGCCATCTGTCAAGATGCTAAATAGGAAACAAGGGTGGATGTTTCAGCAAGACATTCCAAACACAGCCAAGGACACTCAACTGGCTCCAGAGAAGGAAAATAAAGCTGCTAGAATGGCCCAGTCAGTCACCTGGCCTGAATCCAATTGAAGATCTATGGAACGAACTGAAGATCAGAGGTCATAGAAGACACCCACGGAACCTTCAAGATTTGAAGACAGTTTGTGTGGAAGAATGGGCAAAAATCACTCCTGAGCAATGCCTGCACCTAGTTTCTTCATACAGGAGGCATCTAGAAGCCGTTATTACCAACAAAGGCTTTTCTACTAAATATTTCATGAATTTCACCAACCATGTTCAATACTTATTCCCTGTGTGATTCCACCTGATTAGTCTAGAATCCAT
Organism: Pholidichthys leucotaenia; assembly: GCA_020510985.1. Taxonomy (NCBI): domain Eukaryota; kingdom Metazoa; phylum Chordata; class Actinopteri; order Cichliformes; family Pholidichthyidae; genus Pholidichthys; species Pholidichthys leucotaenia. The sequence goes on along the minus strand of CM035840.1, from coordinate 136,869,803 downwards.
CTGCAGCTTGCAGACTCTGTCAAGTTACACCCCTTCAACTAGTTACACTCCCTCAGCAAGTTACGCCCCCACGTTACGTCACTCCACAAAATGGCTGGCCATAGCTGACCGTGCAAATATGGCTGAGCCAGCACTGGGCTGATCGTACACAAATTCAGGTGTTGTAGCCTTGTAGACAGGCCGACGGTGTCCACACATTTCGAAGGACAAATGTAAAAGAATCTAAAAGTTTATGGTCTAGTATTTGGATGACATTTGTTTGCGTGACCACGTGCTACCCCTTTGCCTAGCAACCCTGACAGCCGCAATTAAGGCTTTTTTGTCTAATATTTTTTGACAGCGATGGAAGCAGTATTCTTTTCATTGAATTAAAACCAAATCTTGTTATTGACTAAAAATAGACAAACTATTGATAATGAACAGACTAAAATAAAACTATAAAAATAAAATCATCACAGTAAATCTGGACTCAAATTAGGTGTCAAAAGTAAAATGCATAAATGGTCATTTTAGTTTAATTTCTAGCTTTAATAGATGAAAAATATATATAGTTTTAGTTGACAAAATTAACACTGAATGGAAGTTTATTTTTGTTTGTTTTAAATTATTGCATTTACTTTACGTTTTTTTGTCAGGTCAGGCATTGGCTTGCTTGCTACCAGATAACCATGAAAACTGGTACTACCTGTCTCATGGGTCGGGCCGTCGGCAACTCAACCGGCATCCCCACCCTTCTGAGGGCGTGGAGGGTGAAACTGAGCATCCTGGCAGAATTAAAAACAATATCTGCCACAACCGCTCCCAGTTACACGGGGTGAGACTGGACATCCTGGCAGATAAAAACATCTGTCTCAAGGTCTGTGGTGGACTGTGCTAGTCGGTGCATTGTGACATGCACTACACAAAGAGCAGAGATAAACAAACCTATCATCTGGTCAGTCACTGCAACAGATGCTGGAGTTTGTCTTGGCTTGTCCTTGCCACTGATAATACCTCTATTTGCCAAGAATGTACTGCTAGTCCAGCAAAAGCTAGCAGTACTCAAATACTTTGTAAGCAGTTTCATGAAATAGTCGATCAGAAAGCAACTCATACCGGCTCAGACGTCGCCCAGGCTTACAAGGGCCGCGCTGATCTGTTCATACTCTGACAGGCAGTGAAAAGTAAGCTAAGAGCAGGAAGACAAAAGAAGAGGAAAACAGCAGCCTTGTGTGTAGCAGAATGGAATGTACGCACTCTATTGGACAGAACAACATCACAGCGCCCAGAAAGACAGACCATGCTTGTGGTCGTGGAAATGAACAGGTACAATATAGACATAGTTGCACTTAGTGAAACAAGATTGCCTGGATGTGGCAGCTTGGAAGACCATGGGTACATCTTCTTTTGGAGTGGGAGATCAACTCGAGAAAGGAGAGAAGCAGGAGTGGGCTTTGCAGTTAGAAAGGAGATAGCAGCAATGCTTGATGAGGAACCGGTGCCAATCAACAACAGGATAATGACTATGAGACTCCCACTACAGCGGACGATGTATGCCACACTCATCAGTGTATATGACCCAACAATGACCAACACAGCGGAGGTGAAGGAAGAGTTCTACAGTGATTTACGTGAGACTATCAGGCGTGTACCAACTGATGACAGGCTGATACTCTTTGGAGATTTTAATGCCAGAGTTGGTTCGGACACTGAGAAATGGAAAGGAGTGCTAGACAGTCATGGAGTAGGCAAGTGCAATGCTAATGGAGAACTTCTACTTGCTCTATGTTCAGAGAACAACCTTGTGATAACCAACACTCTATTTAAGCACAAGGACACACACAAGAAGACATGGATGCACCCAAGATCCAAGCACTGGCACTTATTAGACAAGTCATAGTCAGGCAGAGAGACATAAGGGATGTATTGGACACCAGAGCAATGAGACACGCGGACTGTGGTATTGATCATGTTATGCTGAGATCTAGATTAAGGATTTGGAGACAAAAACAGCACTGCAGGACGGATGCGAAACCACCACAGAAGCTAAACACTAGTGCACTGAAAGGCCAAAAGAAGCGGGAAGAACTTACACAGGAAATGGATGAAAACTTGAAAGACAGGGACAGCAACAACTCAGAGAATGACATAGAAGAGAAATGGGCAACACTGAAGGATACGGTGTGTCAGACTGCGAGTGATGTATTAGGCCACCCAGAGAGGAAGCATCAAGATTGGTTTAATGGGCATGATGAACATCTGAAGAAACTACTAGAAGCGAGGAATAGAGCTAGGCAGGAAAACCTACAGTGTAACACAAGGTCGAAGAAGATGAAATACTCAAAGGCTCAGAGTGAGCTACAGAAGTACACCCGAGAGATGAAGTCCAACTGGTGGGATGAAAAAGCAGAGGAACTTCAAACTGCAGCAGACAGGAAGGACATGAAAACATTCTTCACAGGTTTGAGAGAAATCTACGGCCCTAAACCAAGAGGATTGATCCAACTAAAGGCTATGGATGGTGAAACGGTTTTGCAGGAGAAAGACAAGATCCTGGACAGATTTGCAGACCACTTTGACCAACTACTAAACAACCTTGGAGATCTCACTGAAGAAGCTAAAGAAGCTCTAGTGCAGCGACCAGCTGTATCAAGTCTGGATGAACCACCAAATTTTGATGAACTCATGGCAGCTATTAGGACAACACAGGATGGTAAAGCTCCAGAAAGGGATGGAATTCCAGCAGAAGTGTGGAAATTTGTTGGTCAGCTGACCAACTGCCTGCACAAGCTCATCCAATAGATATGGGATGCCCAGAAAGTACCTCAAGACTGGAAGGATGCAAGTATTGTGCCTTTGTTCAAGAAAGGTGATAGGAAAGATTGTGAAAATTACCGAGGTATATCACTGCTAGCCACTATTGGTAAGATTCTCTCACATGTACTACTGAACAGACTCAATGAACACGTCTCGCAGAATGTACTACCGGAAACCCAGTGCGGCTTTAGAAGTGGAAGAAGCACAATGGACATGATTTTCTGCGTGAAACAGGTTCAAGAAAAGTGTATCGAACAAAACATGCCACTTTATGTAGTCTTCATAGACTTCAGTAAAGCCTTTGATACTGTTTCGCGACAAGGACTTTGGCAGGTACTCAAGAAATATGGTTGTACAGAGAAGTTTGTCAGCCTGATCGAGGCACTCCATACAGGTATGCAAGCAAACGTGGCAATGAGTGGTTCAGTATCTAAAGACTTTTCAGTAAGCAACGGGGTGAAACAAGGGTGTGTGCTGGCACCTACACTCTTCTCGCTATATCTGGCAGCCATGCTTGAGGTGGCCTTCAAAGACACTTCAGAAGGAGTATACATTCAAACAAGGAAAGAAGCAGAGTTGTTCAATGTGGCGCAGTTTAAAGCCAAGAGTAAGACATCGATAAAGGTAGTAAGAGAAATGCTCTTTGCCGACAACAGTGCTCTAGTTGCACACAGTGTGGAAGATATGCAATCTTTAGTGGAGAAATTTGCAAAAGCAGCTAGCCAATTCAGCCTTCAAATCAACATCAAGAAGACAGAGTGCCTTTATCAACCACCAAAGTTCCGATTATCAACATCACTATCAGAAGAGATCAGCATTGGTACAGAGCCACTAGTCAAGTGCAAGACTTTCAAGTATCTAGGGAGTACTGTTTCAGAGAATGCTAGGCTGGAGGATGAACTATCTCTCAGAATGGGAAGAGCGAGTGCTGTGTTTGTACGGTGTTGAAACTTGGACTGTCTACAGAGTGCAGGTGAAGAAACTCCACGCGTACATGATGAGACACCTTCGAGCCATAATGAACATCTCATGGAAAGACAAGATAACCAACATAGAAGTGTTAAAATGAGCTGGTCTACCATCAATGGAGGACATACTAATACAGATGAACCTGAGATGGCTCGGACATGTTGAGAGGATGGACCACCAGCGTCTCCCTCGGCAGTTACTCAACTCACAGTTATGTGACGGCAAACGCAATCAGGGTAGACCAAGGCTCAGATTTAAAGACACTGTAAAAAGAAACTTGAAGAAGTTGGATATAGACAGGAGTTCCTGGCAGTGGAAGGCTAAGGACAGAGCTGTGTGGAGGAATCTGATCAGACCTAAATGAAACAGTCATTGTAGCCGATGACAGACTACTATGATGATGATATCTATCTATCTATCTATCTATCTATCTATCTATCTATCTATCTATCTATCTATCTATCTATCTATCTATCTATCTATCTATCTATCTATCTATATATGATGGACTGAGCCGTCGCCATCGATGGATCTCCCGCCTTCTGGCTGCATTAAATTGTAAGGGGGTGCTTGTGATGGCGATGACTGATGAGGCCGATGTGCAAAGCGCACAGCATGTCACAGTCAGGACAGATGTAATACATAATTGGATGAGTGGATGACACCAACTGCTGTAGATGTCTCTGTTGCTGGGCGACACCGTGACGTGCTTTGTGGCGGACATCCAAACGGGTAGTTCTGTCTCTCTCGAAGAGGTCAACACCTTCGTGGCAGATCTTTCGCCAGGGGGAGTTGTTCTTGGCCTGCATTTCCCATGTCATAGGATTAATCCCACAGGACTTGAGTGAGGCTTTGAGGACGTCTTTATACCGCTTCAATTGACTGCCCCGCGACCTCCGCTCTTCGTCCAACTGGCCAAATAACAGGATTTTTAGGAATGCTCTGATCTGTCACTCGAACAACGTGGCCAGTCCAGCACAACTGGGCACATATGATGAATGATTCGATGCTGATGATATTGCACCGATGGAGGACTTCAGTGTTGGCAACTTTGTCTCGCCATGTGATTCCACACAGCTTCCTTTAACACTGCATGTGAAACTGTTAAATTTTCTTCACATAGGGGCGAAAGGTTGTCCACAACTCGCACCCATAAAGAAGTGTAGATAGAACAACGGTGTAATAGACCTTGATCTTGGTGCTTAGATGGATGCCATGCTTCGACCATAGACGATGCTGTAGGCATCCATAGGATTCACTAGCCTTGCTGATACGGTGGATAACTTCATCATCAATCTTAGCGTTCTGTGAGATGGTGCCCCCCACGTAGCAGAACTTGTCAACTGCCTTGAGGAGTTCGCCACTGGTCAATCAATCAATCAATGCATCAGATTTATATAGCGCTTTATCATAGACACTCAAAGACGCTTTACATAAATTAAGGGTCATCCACCACCTAGTTGGATGAAGCAGCCACAATACGGCACCATCCCTTTTTAACTATTCACACACACACACACATTCACACAAAGGGCCACTTTAGAGTCTCCAATTAACCTAACCTGCATGTTTTTGGGATGTACTGGTGGTATTACTGATTACTGGTGGTAATAACAGGATTTGTCGGGAGTGTACCAGGACGAGGTTGATGTAAAACCTCAGTCTTCTTGATACTTAAAGTGAGTCCATAACGATTCATCGCTCTAGTAAACTGGTCAACGATGAACTGTCCGTCTTTAAGAGTGTGAGCAATGAGCGCGCAGTCGTCGGCGTAGAGAAGATCTCGCAGCATCATGCATGACGTCTTTGTTTTAGCCTTTAAACGTTGCAAGTTGAATACATTGCTGTCAGTACAAAACCGGATCCTTACACCTCTATTACTAGTAGAGTCATTTTTGGGGGTTTCGTGACCAACCTCCCAGGACCTTTTTTTCTCACTGGATTTAGCATTCTAGACCCATTTTAATGAAAATAAGCTCCCATGTACCTCCCAAAAATTACGGGAAACCTTTTTTTTGCCCAGAATTCAAAATGGCCACCAAAATGCATACCACCACCTATATCTCAGTAACTAATTCAGCTAGGAGGTTGATTTTGGTGTCTAGACATAGGTTATTGGGGTCAAGCATTCCATTAATGCTATTAGTTTACTTGTGAAACAAACCCATCACGATGAAATCCAATATGGCCGCCAATATGGCCACCGATTAACATTTTTTTTGTTTCTTGACTACTAAGGCACCTAGAAAGCTGATGTTGGTGTCAAAACAGAGGTTTAAGGGGTCATACTATCTGTTTATTCCAATAAAAGTGTGTTTAAATGATTACATAATCGAGAAATCCAAGATGGCGGCCGGCTGTCATTTTCACATGCAATGGACTTTTTCATATCCGTCACCAAATGAGCTAAAAAAAGTCAAGTGAGGCTCCTGTGAACCATCCATTGTGTTCATTAGTGCCCTCATTGTCTATCAAGCTCAAAATGGCCCCCAGCCGCCATCTTGGAATACACTTTACGCAGGAACATTTTCTCTAGACCTTATGTTAATGCCACGCAAACGTCCAACTCAATTACATGTAGTCCACTATCAATCACCACATCACATCATACTAAGATGTCCAACTACACATCACTATCACTACTTGATTCACTATCAATGAATGAGTCACTGTATGAACTTGCGCTATCTGAAGCACTGTCTTCACCACTGCTGCTCTCCTCACTGTTGACTTCTGTGTTCGATTTTGGCATTGACAGGGGAAGTGGCGATTGAGTCGATCGTACAGGTAGACATAGACCATTCACCAAATGCCACCCATGACCGATTGGTGATGGGTGACTTTGAAGGTGGAAGTTCATCAGCAAGTACGCAAGGTAGTTTGTCCTGAGGAGGTGATGATGCAGACTGTCTGCGTCTGGTATATACCACAATACCAATACTGGACCGGAGCCTCTTCGGTGAAAAGAGAGAAGCAGATGGAGATGGATCCCCCTGAACTGATTGATTGTCTCTTTCAAGATCTACCTCTAATTTATGCTTACGTTTCTCGGCTTGAGATAGACAACGCTTGTTAGATAACGTGGTGTAACATGTCTGGTGCATATAATGCCCTTTTGGCCCTTTGGCCCAATCAATATTCCCACATTGAAACCGATCAAGTCCTTTCCATCGCAGAGTTTTTTCACGAATTGAATTCCATTTTTGGTCCTTGGTATTATCCAAAGAGTCACTTTTGGTACATGGTTGACCACAGCGTAGAATGCATTCGTATTCACCGGAAGACGTTGATGGTAATTCATCGTTGTCACTTGCAGTATCCATTTTATCCCTCACTTTATATGAATAAGTGTCTGAAAACAAAAACAAATTTGTCATTATCAGAACAGAGGAGAGAAAAAGGAGGGATGACAAGACCTAGAGTCAAAGGCCCTTGTACTGTCTACTGTCATTACGGTAGCATTAAGCAAGCAGCATGGTCAATATGCTAACATTACCTGACTATACAGTATGGAACAAGATTCAGAATTCTAACCTCTCCAGATAAGTTTAAAGCTAAATTTATACATACCTGGCAACCTTGGTTAAATTGGAAAGATTAGGACTACATATTATGGCAGCACAGACGTTACAAAATCACTGCATCCTCTCTCTTGCTATGCAAAAAGGAATCAATGAATCAAGCATAGGATTCCGGGAATCCTAAGGGGATTACCCAAGTGTTCCTCAGTGAAATCACTGAATCAATGCAGGAGCTTTCTAATAATTATTAAAAATGAATGTAAGGATACCTCATTTGACATTTTTAGCTCATTTGGTGACGGATATGAAAAAGTCCATTGCATGTGAAAATGACAGCCGGCCGCCATCTTGGATTTCTCGATTATGTAATCATTTAAACACACTTTTATTGGAATAAACAGATAGTATGACCCCTTAAACCTCTGTTTTGACACCAACATCAGCTTTCTAGGTGCCTTAGTAGTCAAGAAACAAAAAAAATGTTAATTGGTGGCCATATTGGCAGCCATATTGGATTTCATCGTGATGGGTTTGTTTCACAAGTAAACTAATAGCATTAATGGAATGCTTGACCCCAAAAACCTATGTCTAGACACCAAAATCAACCTCCTAGCTGAATTAGTTACTGAGATATAGGTGGTGGTATGCATTTTGGCGGCCATTTTGAATTTTGGGCAAAAAAAAGGTTTCCCGTAATTTTTGGGAGGTACATGGGAGCTTATTTTCATTAAAATGGGTCTAGAATGCTAAATCCAGTGAGAAAAAAAGGTCCTGGGAGGTTGGTCACGAAACCCCCAAAAAGGACTCTACTGGGGCCATAAAACACCCCTGCTTCGTGCCATTGATGACAGGGAACGGATCGGAGATTGAACCACTCTCAACCACCTGCCTGACCATGCCATTGTGGAATGAGCGCATGATATTGACGATCTTAGGAAGGCACCCAACCCTGGTGAGCAGCTTCCACAGGCCCTCTCTCCCAACAGAGCCGAAGGCCTTAATCAGGTCTACGGACACTATGAACAAATCACAATTTTGTTCTCTGGACTTCTCTTGTATTTGCCTGGCTGCAAACATCATGTCAATGGTACCTCGTCCTGCCCGAAAGCTGCACTGACTCTCGGGAATGATGTTGTCAACAACATAGTGATTGAGATGGTTTATGATCACACGTGCGACAATCTTACCAGCGATGGCGAGGAGCGATATTCCTCTGTGGTTGTCGCAGCAGTGGCGGTTTCCCTTATGCTTGTACAGGTGAACAATCATTACATCCTTGAAGTCTTGCGGAACCGCCTCCTGCTCCCATATGGTGGCAAATAACTGGGTAAGATGGGCGACGACGATGTTACCGCCACACTTGCAGATCTCTTGCGAGATACCGTCTCCACCAGCTGCCTTACCACTAGACGTCTGTTTGATGACATCTTTAATCTCAGTGACCATCGGTGGGACATTCAGCTCCTCTACGATGGGTCCCTGAGGGAGCTGCGCGATGGCTTTATCAGAGATCACAGATTGGCAATTCAGGACACCATTAAAGTGTTCTACCCAATGCTCCAGGATGAGAGCCGGCTCCTTAATAAGCGTCTGACCGTCCAAAGAGTACATTGGCATACTGCCCTGCAATGTCTGACCGTAGACCGCCTTCAGGTCATCATAGAACGCTTTCACATCATTCTTGTCGGCAATTTCCTGGAGGTCCTCAGCTCTAGTGATCCACCACTGGTCCATCATACTACGCAGCAAGACCTGCACTGTCTACCGGACATGGTGGTAGATATCCTTCTTTGCAATCAAGCTCTTGTCATTCACATACTCAAGATGGGCACGGCAAACACGGTCTAACAATTGGATGGCTACTACATTGTTTTCATTGAACCAATCCTCGTGCTTGCGTTTGATGAAGCTGAGAACGTCCTCCGCCGCTTCATAGATATTATCACGAAGTAAAGTCCAGTGGCTGTCAACGGTTTCAAAAAGGGCATCGTCAAAGTCAGTAAGTTTCATGACAAGTTGCTGCTTCAGTTGGGTCCTGGCCTCCAGTGAGCCGAGCTTGGCCACGTTGAGCTTCTTCACAGTTGCCTTCCAAACCCTGCACCGCGGGGGCTTGAAGGACCACACGCTTGACTCAACCACAACAACCGGTGGTCCGAGAGACATGTCGTTCCCCTCATTGCTCTGGTAAGGTGTACATCCTTGATGTCCCGCTGTCATGTAATGACAAAGTTAATCTGATGTCAGTGGCCTGAATGCGGGTGCATCCATGTGGGTTTCAGTTTGTTCATCTGTTGGAAGAACGTGTTGGTAATGAATAGTTGACACTGGGCACACAAAGAGACGAGCAAGGTACCATTGGAATTCTCCTTTCCAACACCGTGGTGGCCAATAACGTTCTCCCAGGTGGTCCATGTGGCTCCCAAGCGAGCGTTGAAGTCCCCTAGGACCACCAGCTTGTCGGTGTGAGGGCTGGCCTGAATAACACAGTCTAGTTCCTTGTAGAACCGTTCCTTGCTCTCGTCTGTGTGTGTCATAGTTGGTGCACACGCACTGATGCATGTTTTGTACTCGGTATCGAGCTTCAGGCGGAGCACTATAAGTCAATCACTGACCCCATGTGGCAGGGAGTCAAGCAGATTGATGTAACATGTCTTGATGGCGAAGCCGACTCCTGACTGTCGTGCCTCGTCAATCAGGTGCCCACTACAATAGAATATGTAGCCAGACCCGTGCTCAGTGATCTGTGTCAAGTCAGGCAACCGAGTCTCACTAAGGGCAACTATTGCGATGTCGTAGCAGAGTAATTCTTGAGCCACATTGGCTGTCCGACATTGCAGGCTGTTGTCACTGTCTTGGAGGGTACGGACATTCCAAGCAGCTATGTTTGTTGTGTTTTTCACTTTCTTCATTTCTTTCATTTTTCAACCGCAGACATGGATGACCAGCCCGCCGCGGCTACTGAGCAAGTGAAAGTGGAGCAAGCTTTCTTTTGGGGCCCTTTTCTCCCTCTCTCTCCATCTGGTGAAGGCAGTGCTATCCCTAAAAAGGGCTGCCTTGTCATCTGGGCAGGATACAAACTGGGCCGCTGCTCTGGGTTGACACCAGAGCGACCATTACACCCGGACCGCCATACGTGGGGAGACGTGACTAGAGGCTCCCAGAAGCATCCTCTTCCTGGCCCTGTCGCCACCTCATTCTTCACCACAGGACTTCTTAATGCATGTGATAATGATGCTGATCGTAATTGATGCAGAAACCAAAGAAGACACCTGCACTTGATGATTATGGTAGCGGTGGAGTGTGCAAGCCCAAGGCCGCCCTCTCTTCCTGACACCCAGCTTCGGTGGCAGGGACGGAAACAGCAATGTGCAGTCACTGGGGCAGGCGTAGCAACTGACCAGGATCCTCATTCAAAGGACTGCCCTCACAGCTGTTGCAAAAGCTGATCATTTAACCCGTGACTTGGGGGTACAAGAGGGGGAGGACAGATGTTCCTCCATTCTCCAGTGAGGTCCCCTACGCTGGGTACCCATACGTAGTTTAGCCGGTGAGGCAATGCTCTTGCCCGGGTTGTGGCCGCTGCCGTACCCACGGCAGCTATGAGGAGCCGTACATGCAAGCTGGGGTGGGCATGGAGACCAGGATATTCGAACCACCCAAGGGGACGGGGCACCTGTCCTCCTACCAAGGCACTACCCCTCCGCCACAACCCCCAAACAATATATACACACACACAAAGAGCAGGGAAAATAAGTATTGAACACGTTGTGGAGGATGAAAGCAGACGAGACACGAGCTGATGACACAGAACTTTATTTCTCCTCCAACACAGAACAGAATAACTCTGAGTGGCAAAGCGAACTGCTTTATACACTTTCTTCCCGCCTCTGGCACTCAGGGTAAACACATTAACATATGAAGTGTGAACACACATCAACATACAAAATTAACATACTGTACATGTCACAGAGCAAGGCTTAGTACAATACATTCGCACCCCTGTGTCCTCAGGTGTGAGTCTGGCATAGCGAGGGTGAAAGGCACATCTTTATTTACTTCATACCCCCCAGTGCTCTGGCGCCCTTGGCTGACCCCCCAGCACCCCAACGTACTGGGTGGAGTGTCATCTCCTTTGTGTCACCCCCCCCCCCCATGAACACCCAGAAGGGGTCCTAACCCTCTGGACCTTTGGGCTTGAGCAAGCGCCCATACCAGCTGTAACGTGGGCCAGTCGAAGTGCCTTCCTGTCGAGGTGGGTAGGAGAAAGACTTGGTCTGTGGAAGGGGAAAGGGTGGGGAGGTGAAAAAGTTAGTTTCTTGAAAACAGTCCTCTGTAGGGGGAACACTAACCTGCGGACCCACTGTAGGTGGGCGCTGTTGTGTTGGGTTTTAGGGACCTTTATTGTGTGACACGGGTGGTGGCTCCACCTTTCCTGTTCCGCCACCACCCAGGGTATAAGAGGGCAGTGAGAGGGAGGGGTGGTCTCTTGGCCTCCTCTCTGCCTGGCGGGTGCGCATGTAATGTGAGAAAGAGTCACTAATAAATGTGTCCAGTTCAACACTCAGTCTCGTCCTTGGCTCCTACTACCGACATAACATTTGGCAATGAGGATGGGATGGAAGTATTGTCGTGGATTGATGTGGGAGCGGTGGGCTCTGTGCCAGATTGGACGACCGTGAGATGTTTTTCCCCGCACGTCAGAACTGAGAAGGACCCAGTACCGCTTTGTTGTTGTGGAGGAGGACCGGCTGGCATGGTGAGATGACATGCCAAACAGGAACACTGGAAGTCGAGTAGGGTCCCTCTGGGGGTCACGGACATGGTCCGGCCCCAGGAGGAGGCCCAGTCAAGAGGAGTTTGGATCAAGTGTTGGACAGGAGAAGACCAGGGGTAGCTGCAGGTGGTGGCTGTTCGGGAGGATGCCTACCTCCAGCTATCAGATGGCTCGTGGAGGCACCTTAATGAGCTGTGGCGTGCCCGGGAGAAGAGGGAGGTGCTTGGGCCTGAACGTGGGTCATCCCCAGTGGTGAGGAAGAGGAGGCGCATCGGAGTTGAATCAACCGACGGTGATCCGGGGAGTGGTTCTTTTCCTGGGACGGACTGATGGTTGGACAGTGTGTTTAATACATGTGTAAGAAGGGGGAACAACTGTTATATGTATGTGGTTCTTGTTTGTGGGGATTATTTTGTGTTAATTTAGGAACACGGCAGTTATTTTCTTTTAGTTGGACTGTTTTCTTAGTTCAGATGGCAGAATAATCTATCTTGCCGTGTGGGGGGTGGGATGGTAGTCCACCTGTCCTCCCCTAGTTTTTAGTTGTTTTGAGTGACTGTGATGGGCCCTTTTAGGTATTTCTATTTAGTTTTCTTAGTGTGTGATTCGGGTTCCAAATTTGGGTGGGTCTCGATTGTTTGTGTGTGTTTTGGACCTTTTTTGAAGGGGGGGAATGTTGTGTTGGGTTTTAGGGTGGTGGCTCCACCTTTCCGTTTTCGCCACCACCCAGGGTATAAGAGAGCAGTGAGAGGGAGGGGCTGTCTCTTGGCCTCCTCTCTGCTTGATGGGTGCACATGTAATATGACAAGGAGTCATTAATAAACATGTATCCAACACTCAGTCTCGTCCTTGGCTCTTACTACCAACATAACAGGCAGGGAGCTTAAGCCATCACTACCTGCTCGTCTACCAACACATAAGCGGGCTTCAGCCTGTCTATGCAGACGGTTTCCTTACACCCCCCCCCCCCAAGTCTAACACAAAATGTTTCTCCCCAGTTTCCAACACTCTGAACGGGCCATTGTACGGTGGACGCAGCGGGGTTCTGTCGGCATCGTGCCTGACGAAAATGATTTTGGCGTTCTCTAAGCGCTTTGGAACAAAGTACAGAGAAAACAATGGTGCACCAGGTCCGGAACACTGGCAGCCCCTATACCGGAAAAAAGGTGTGCGGGCAGATTGGTACCGGACGCAGGGCTCTCTGGCAAAAATTCCCCCAGGATCCTCAACAGCTGAGAAAAAACGAGTTCTGCCAGGGAAGCTGCCAAATCTTCAGGTGTGAAGCACAACCCCAATAGGACCCAAGGCAGGTCATTGACCCAATTTGCATCTGTTAGCGAGGCTCTGAGCACTGCTTTAAGCGACCTGTGAAAGCACTCGCACAAACCATTAGCCTGTGGGTTGTATGCGGTAGTGCGGTGGATTTTGACCCCCAGGCTGTCGGCCATCGCGGACCAACGTTCCGAAACAAACTGTGGACCCCTGTCAGAAGTGATGTCCGACAGGGATCTGAACTGTGCGACCCAAACTGAAAAAAACACGTGGGCTACCTTGGCAGACGTGGTGGAGCTCAGCAGAACCACCTTTGGCCAATGCGTAGTGTGGTCCACGATTGTTAAAAGGTGTGTGAACCCCTGCGACGGCAGAAGAGGACCCATTAAATCCACATGTACTTGGTCGAACCTCCTGGCTGGAATTTGAAAAGGCTCGAGGGGGACTTTGGTGTGCTTGTGCACTTTAGCCCATTGGCACGCGACACACACTGCAGTCCATTCTTTCACATCCCTGCGTAAGTGAGGCCAGACGAATTTGGACCCCACTAGTTTAACCAAAGCTCACACGCCGGGATGTGAAAGGGAGTGAATGGACTGGAAAACACGGCGGCGCCAAGTGCTCAGAACAATGGGACGGGTGCGGCCGGTGGAAGATGTCACAGAGCAAGGGGGAGCACCCTTCTTGTACCACCCTGCTCTCAAGTTTTAAACCTGGTAGCTGTGGGCTGGAGCGCGCAAATGTCTGCGTTCCCGGTTTGGTCGGTGGCCATTGTGGAAAAATCGATGTCCATGTATACCAGAGAGACCAGCGCGCATGACAAGCAGTCTGCCACAGTGTTCAGTTTACTGGCTACATGTTGGATGCCAGTCGTGAACTCCGAAATTGTGGCCAAGTTTCGTTGTTGCTGAGCTGACCATGGTTCTGAGACTTTGGACATCGCGTAGGTCAGTGGTTTATGATCGAGAAACGTGGTAAACTTGCAACCCTCGAGCCAGAACTGAAAATGACACGTGGCAAGGTGGAGAGCCAACAACTCTCTGTCGAAAGCGCTATACTTACGCTCGTTGTCGCAAAAAGTACGGCTGAAAAAAGTGAGGGGCTGCCACAAACCGGAGGTACACTGCTCCACTATGGCTCCTACCGCGACGTCAGATGCATCTGTGGTGAGCGCTAGCAGTGCTGGCGGGGCTGGGTGGGCCAGCAAAGCTGCGTTAGCGAGTGCCCTTTTGGCATTTGTGAAAGCCTGAGCCTGCTCGGGGGTCCAGTTGATGCTATCCGCTGGCTTCTTTTTTTTGAGCGTGCCGTACAGTGGTTGCAGCAGCTGTGCTGCCCGGGGGAGAAAATGGTTGCAAAAATTAACCATCCCCCCAAATTCCTGCAGCGCCCTGTTGGTCTGTGGACGCAGAAAATCTGACACTGCGTGCATTTTGTCCAGCAGTGGGATCGCAGCATCTGGCGGGATGCAGTGGCCCAAAAAGTCGATTACCGGCAGCCCGAATTTACACTTCTCTGAGTTAACAATCAGCCCGTGCGCTTCCAAATGTTGGAAAACTTGTTTGAGATGGTGAGGTGGTCCTCCTCTGACGTGCATGCCACCAAAATGTCGTCCAAGTAGACGAAAATGAACAGCAAGTCACGGAGCACCGTGTCCATCATCCCTTTGGAAAGTTTGTGCTGCGCCCTTTAACCCAAATGGCATGCACAAAAACTCGAAATTACCGAAGGCCGTTATTACTGCCATTTTGGGGACATCCTCTGTGGACACCGGGACCTGGTGGTAACCATGGACCAGTTCCACTTTTGAAAAAATGTGTGTCGTGGCCAGGTGGACGGAAAAGTCCTGGATGTGCGGGATAGGGTAACAATTGTGTTCTGTGGCGTTGTTTAAGCATCGGAAATGACCACACGGCCGCCACAACCCATCAGACTTGGGCACCATGTGCAGCGGGGATGCCCAAGGGCTGTTGGAGCGCCTAACGATGCCTAAGCGTTCCAAGTTAGCAAACTTCTTGCGTGCGATGGCTAGTTAAGCCACATCCAGTCGGCAAGGGTGCGCAAACACAGGCGGACCTTTCGTGGTGACAAAATGCTCGACCCTGTGCTTGGTTACCGTAGCAGAAAAAGTGGGCACAGTAAGTGCTGGGAACTCAGAAGGCAAACGCTGGTACTTACCCCCTGGAGCTAGAATATTTGCATGTGTTGGTGGCCCAACTCCACGAGCTGTGCAGGGCAAAAAGGAAAAAGATACAGCGTCCACTAAATGCCTGATGGCGACATCAACAAGTAGTCCTTGAGCCCACAGAAAATCAGCACCTAAAATGGGGACCGAACATGCAGCTACCACAAAGTCCCACTGGTAACTGCGTCCATGTAAACATACAGTCACCGTCATTTCTCTAAACGTCCTGATGCGGGATCCATTTGTGGCCGTTAAAGATGGCCCACAGCCTTCTGCCAGCCTGTTTGTGCTGACTGGCAAAATGAGAATCATCTGGGAGCAAGATTTTACCAGAAAACTTCTACCCAAATGCATGTCTGTGATGCAAAGCAGCTTCTCCCTGTCGCTAGCAGTTACAGCTGTTACTGACTTCTGGCTGTCCCATTTCCTGGCTTCTTGAAGTGGCATGGCGGCAGACAATGTTGCGCTTCCTTGCCAAAATGGTGGTGATAAAAACACAGCATCCTGGTCCTGTTTCGCCGGGTGGCTATCCCGACCCGGCTCCTCGACCTTGCTGGGCTCTGCCGGAGATCCCGGTCTCACTGCCTGAACGCTGAAAGCCTTGTTTGCCAGGATGATGCAGTTTACCTCCTCTGCCAGCACATGGTAGTCCCTGGCCGCCAACAGCGGTGAGTTAGCAAGAATCACGCTTGCAGAAGCCAGTAGGTTTCTGAGGAAGTGGTGGGAGAAAAGGAAAGATCCATCGTTCGTGCCCATCAACGCAACTGTGCTCTCCATCAGGTCCACAGCCGATCTGTTTCCTAGCTCCGAGTGGGTGAGGAGCTTTTCTGCCCTCTCTGCATCTGAAAGGGTATAACGGCACAGCAGCAGTCGCTTGAGAGCACTGTATTTTCCTTGGGCTGGTGGGGCTCAGAGTAGACTCATGGCGCGCTGTGTGACACGTGCGACCAGCGATGCCACCACATGGTGGTACTTTGTATCATCTGCCATGACTCCGCAGAGGGGAAACTGGGCTTCCACATGAATAAACCAAGCGGCCGGGTCGTGAAGCCAAAAGTCTGGGAGTGTGACTGCAACGGCGCATACAGTGGTGGGTGTCTCCAGCGGGAGTGTCTCTGTGGCAGTGCTCAGTCCGTTTTCCATTTCACGTTTCTAGGTCACCAATGTGGAGGATGAAAGCAGACAAGACACAAGCTGACGACACAAAATTTTATTTCTCCCTCAAACACAGAACAGTCTAACTCTGAGTGCCAAAGCAATCTGCTTTATACATTTTCTTCCCGCCTCTGGCACTCAGGGTAAACACATTAACATACCAGTTACGAAGCGTGACCACACATCAGCATACACATCTTTATTTACTTCATACCCCCCAGCGCTCTGGTGCCCTTGGCTGGCCCCCCAACACCCCGAAGTACTGGGTGGAGTGTCATCTCCTTTGTGTCACCACACGGTCAACATTTTTCTCATTAAACATATTTCTGATGGAGCCAATGACCTGAGATTTTCACCAGATATCAGTAACAACCCAAGTAATCCATACATACAAAGAAATCATGGCAACTGTGTTCACAGAACAAGTTATATTTAATAAAGTGAAATGTCACAGGGAATAAGTACTGGACACATGAAGAAAAAGAGGTGCAAAAAGGCATAGAAAGCCAAGAAACCAGCTGAAATCCATCAGAATTTAGGAAGCCATCCTGTCCCCTATCAGTGCAAATTAATTTCAGCTGGTTAAGTCCTGACTGACAGCCTTTAAAAAGGTCTGTGAACATCAGATTGTGACACCACAAAGAACTCATGATGGGTAGAAGCAAAGACCTTTGCAACCTTATTGTTTTTTATATTTTTTTTATTAGTTTTCTTTGCAACAAAAGACACAGACATAAAAGGTAAACACTAGATACACAAGCCACAAATCATAAATAAATCAGAAAAGACCCCAATGATTGAGCAGTCCCCTATGAGCAATTGCTAGGCAACAGTAGGAAGGAAAAAAACCCTTGTAGGAAGAAACCTCCAGCAGAACCAGGCTTAGGGAGAGGCAGTCTTCTGCCACAGCTGGTTGGGGTGAGGTGAGAGAGAAAAAAAATACAAAGGAAGTGGCATACTATTCATACAGATAATATAAAAGTAGAACATTTTTACAGATACGACATATGCAGTGTAATGTTGAAGATAGGTTAGCCTAGGATTACCACACACTTACACACAAACAAATACAGTGGTGTGAAAAAGTGTTGCCCCCCTCCTGATTTCTTATTTTTTTGTATGTTTGTCACACTTAATAAAAGTTTAAGATCATCAAACAAATTTAAATATTAGACAAAGATAACATAAGTAGACACAAAATGCAGTTTTTAAATGAAGGTGTTTATTATTAAGGGAAAAAAATCCAAACCTACATGGCGACCAAGAGTAAAATATGATGGTGGTAGTGTGATGGTCTGGGGCTGTTTTGTTGCTTCAGGACCTGGAAGACTTGCTGTGGTAAATGGAACCATGAATTCTGCTGTCTACCAAAATATCCTGAAGGAGAATGTCTGGCTATCTGTTTGTGACCTCAAACTGAAGCGCACTTGGGTTCTGCAGCAGGACAATGATCCAAAACACACCAGCAAGTCCACCTCTGAATGGCTTAAAAAACAAAATGAAGACGTTGGAGTAGCCTAGTCAAAGTCCTGACCGGAATCCGATTGAGATGCTGTGGCATGACCTTAAAAAGGTGGTTGATGCTCGAAAACCCTCCAATGTGGCTGAATTACAACAATTCTGCAAAGATGAGTGGGCCAAAATTCCTCCACAGTGCTGTAAAAGACTCATTGCCAGTTATCAAACACTTGATTGCAGTTGTTGCTGCTAAGGGTGGCCCAACCAGTTATTAGGTTTTGGAGGGCAATCACTTTTTCACACAGGGCCATATAGGTTTGGATTTTGTTTTACCCTTAATAATAAACACCTTCATTTAAAAACTACATTTTGTGTTTACTTGTGTTATCTTTGTCTAATATTTAAATTTGTTTGATCATCTGAAACATTTAAGTGTGATAAACATACAAAAAATTGAGAAATCAGGAAGAGGGCAAACACTTTTTTACACCACTGTATGTACGTACTCACTCACATATAGATATTCCTAGAACTGTTCAAAGACATACACAGAAATTACAATGATAAGAAGATGACACGTGGAAGGAACAGAGTAACAAGATTCTCAACAGGCCAAATCAACAAATTAAGATTTATAAGAACGGGAAAAAAATTGAAAAGGGGGAATGCAATTCAGAATGCAGATAGAGGGAAAGGATTTTGTTATAATTGTACAAATAATGATAGTTAGGTAGCAACATGTTAATTTATGAATGACTGATGACCAGGCCTTGTCAAACGCTGCATTTTTCTTTTTAAAAGATGCCAATGTTTTTTTCCAGTGATATATCATCATCATCATCCAATCATCCATCATCCAATCTGTCCTCTGCTTTTCCATCACTGTCTGGTTTGGATCTGCCACTAAACAGGATAAGAGCAGACTGCAGCGGATCATCAAGTTTGTGGAGAGGATCATTGGTACCGACCTACCCTCCATTGAGAACCTATATCGGTCCAGTACCAGGAAATGGGCGGGAAACATCTCTGCTGACCCGTCACACCCCGGCCACAGTCTGTTTGAACTTCTACCTTCTGGTCGACGTTACAGATCACTGAAGGTCAAAACTGCCTGTCATAGGAACAGTTTCTTTCCCCAAGCCATTACTCTGTTGAACTCTTAACAGTCACCTAGACCTGCCTGCTGCTGTACTTATGACTTTTTCTTTCATTCTTACACTGCGCATAACTCTCACTGTTGTCATTGAAGTCTTATTTAGATCTCACACCTGAACAAACGAGAGCAAGTTTAGTTTAGCCAAAGTCAAATTCCTTGTATGTGTTGCATACTTGGCCAATAAAGCTGATTCTGATTCTGATTCTGATATAATCCATCAATCAATTCTTCGCCTACATGACATTAATACTGGTTTTGAATTTCCAGTTTAAAAGGATGGTTTTCTTGGCGATAGTTAGGGCTGTGAGGAGAGCACAAACAGAAGGACCTTGTAAATGTACAGCTGATAAGTCGCCTAAAATGCATACTTGTGGGGAAAGTGGGATGCAGCAGCCTGATAAATATGAGAGGTGGTCTGTGATCTGTTTCCAGAATTGTGTGACTGGAGTGCAGTGCCAAATAGCATGCAGGTAAAATGTCTGGAGTGTTTTGTGAACAGTGTGCACATTTAGTCAGCTTATTAAATCCCATTTTATGTAATCTGTCACCAGAATAGAGTGCTCCGTGAATAATTTAATATTGTTTAAGTTGTAAATTTTTGACTTCCGGTCTGGACACCATGGTGATAGCAGCTTAACGCTAAAGCTCCCAGACCCGATCCAGGAAAATACCTTGAAAATCAGATTTAATGGATTTTTGGAAGAGTGAAAATCAAAAGACAAAGTCATCATGCCTAAAGGAAAACAGAAGAAATCGACATTTACCAGGCCAGGACACGCATCAGCAGGAGAATCTGATCCGGATGATTTCCATTCAGAAGACGAGGAACTGAATGAAGCTAGCAACAAGGTTAGCTTAAAAATGGTACTTAAAGAATTAAGACGATTTCGCCGAGAGTGTTGGGCCGAATTTCGTGGAATCAAAGACGAAATAAAAAGGACAAACAGCAGAGTGGACCAGGCTGAGGACCGAATCATGGAAGCAGAGGAAAGAATAAAAGGGCTGGAAGATAACGTGCTGGAGCTACACAAACGACAGTCTAGACTGGAGGCTAAGCTAACTGACCAAGAAGGAAGACTAAGAAGAGACAACATAAGAATTCATGGTCTGAAAGAAGGAGTCGAGGACGGTTTCACCACAATGGCGGCATGCGTGGAATCCTTACTGAGAGAGAATCAGAATCAGAATCAGAATGAACTTTATTGCCAAGCATGTTTACACATACGAGGAATTTGACTTGACATTAGGCGCGCTCGGTAAGCACTTCCTAATGACGTGGCAGCCATGCAAGGCGCCTCATCATACAGTGGGGGGTAAAGAGGGGAAGGGGGAGGGAGAGGGAATGACACATTGGGCAGAGAGAAAAAAAACATAGTTATCAGAATAGCGCTCGAGTGAGCAAGATTATGATCACATGGAAAAAAAAACCCCTCAATGCACACTTAGCAGACAAGTTACAATACACACGTTAACAAAGCAAGTTGAGAGAGACAGTGTGTGTGTGTGTGTGTGTGTGTGTGTGTGTGTCAGTATGTGTATCAGTCATGTAATGTTGTATGCAGTGTGTGTATCAGTTACTGGTGAACAGCAAAAATCCTCTCCTGAGCAACGTTTAGATGTTATGTCTTTAGTGTCCTAAACATAGATAGCATGTCCACAAGAGTTCCTCTCTCAGTGCATGTCCGATGGTAAATCCGTGCTAGTCACATGATGCTGTCCTTGAGAGTTCAGATTACTGCACACCAGTGTGTTTGGTTTAGGGAGCCAAGAGAAGCCAAAACCCCTTCTGCTTTATCTCTTCTCCTGGAGGAAGGACGCCGAATCAAGGCCTGATAAGCACAGTTCACTTAGAGCATAGAAATTTCCTCTCTTATGCGATTCTGTGCATCACAATTTACATACACAGGCTTTAAAATCATTCCCTGGAGAGCACCCAGCGACTCCAGATGTTTTCCACCTTCCGAAACATAGATAAACATGTCCACAGAGTCTATCTCTCTTCAGTGCATGCCAGATGGTAAATTCCATGTTAGTCACATATTTGCCGCTATCAGTGCTCTCCCCAGCTGGTCGAATTTGTTGGAGGAGCTACGCCGGGTCCGCATTTTGATTAGCTCTTCCAACTTCTTAAATTTTCGATACACCAGGAAAACTCCAGAGCCAAACAACAGAAATCCTGTGATCATGAAGCCAAAACAGGTAGATGTCTTCCACATCTTCAATCAAATCACGCAGACACATGAGTTCCAATTGTTCCATGAGTCTCTCCACTTGGGCTCCCCGGCCCGATTTTCTGTTAAAAAGTGGTGTCAATAGCATTAAAGCCCAGCTAAATTCCATAATTTCCATAATTTCCGTTTGGGTCGAGATGCAGCAGAAGAAGAGCGAGACACAGACAGGACACAGCAAGCTGGGATCAGTAAGGGGAGGAGGAGAAGGGAGAGGAAAGAAATGCGTCTGCTCTCTCTGGTAGCCGGAAGAAGAAGGGAGAGAGAAGTTGGATATTCCCCAAACCTCCGACTTGAAGATAGAAAGGGCGCACCGTACATTAGCCCCTAGGCCGGCGGCGGAAGCGCCACCAAGATCGGTGGTGGTGAAGTTCTCCAACTCCAGAATAAAAGAAGAGGTTGTAAGACTGGCTTGGCAGAAAAAAGGATTTATGCACCAAGAGAGAAAAGTTTTCGTGGAACACGACTACACCCCGGAGGTCCTTAAAAAGCGTTGGGAATACAACGACGCTAAAAAGGTACTACGAGAGAAGAAGCTGCGCTTTCAGACTCCATTTCCGGTGAAGCTCCGGGTTTTTTACAGGGAAGAGACGTGTCTCTACAACTCGGCGGAAGAAGCAACCACGGATATGGCGAGAAGAGGACTCCCGGTAACGGTGTATAAACCCGCAACAGACCCGATCGAAAGAATCAAGGCTCAATCGTGGTCCACACAGAGACCCTCAAAATCCACGGGCCAGCAGCGGGAAACCCAGCGCCAGAGCTATAAGGAAAAACTGGCCGTTTACAGGAGGGAATAATGATATTTTTAGTCAATCTGCGCATCCAACTCTCCTCCTACAAGGTAACAAACATTAAAGGAGATGCAGAATCAGCAAGTGGTAAAACATTTCATGGAACAGACATAATATTAGAAACAAATAAGTCTTTAAAAAAAAAAAAAAAACTTGTTAAAATGGAAATGTGACAATGAACCACATGATCTCTCCACACTAACAAATACTGTATTAACGTGACTGTTTGCTGTGATGGTGGTGGAAGGTTGCACACAATTTCATAGGGTATAGGCATAAAAAAAAAAAAAAATCATTACAAGTTCGGATTGGGATCTGAAATTCATGTTAAAAACATGGGACAACTTACAGGGGTAGGAGAGGGCCCTCAGCACGTAACGGAATCTGAGGAATTTCCCTCAGAGCCAACACACCATCAAGGCTCTTCTAAGATCACTAAAAAGACCTCAGCTCAGGAAGATCTTTTGACAGTTTTTTGTTTTAAAGTTTTATATACTATGTTCTTAATGTTTTTTTATGTTCTTAATGTTCTTTCAGTTTCTGAGTAGCATAAAAGAGGGCCACCACACTGTTATACTAAATAAGACAACACAATGGAGAAACAGGGTGTAACCAAAATAATCTCATATAATGTAAAAGGGATCCTGAATCTAGTTAAAAGATCCAAGATTCTAGGCAAAATGAAAAAAGACAAAGCAGGAATAATATTTTTACAGGAAACCCACCTATCAGATGTGGAGCACACTAAACTCAATAGACAAGGGTTTAAAATGATCTCTTCATCTTCATATAAGTCAGGGAGGAGGAGGGGGGTAGCGACATTGATCTCAACCAAAATTATATTTGAAAAAAAATCAGAACACAAAGATAAAGAAGGGAGATTCAGTATGGTACTTGGGCGGCTAGAGGGAGAAGATATCACCCTGCTGAATGTATATGCACTTCCAGGGGCGAACTGGAAATTTTATAAAAATGTATTTGACCTAATGATAACTAAAGCCCAAGGTTTAGTGATATGTGGTGGAGACTTCAATATAAGACTGAATCCATACTGGGATGCATCAGGTAATTCTCCACATCAAAATAACACTCAAAGTAGAAGAACTCGGATGCTACTAAAAGAAATGGGAATCTGTGACATGTGGAGGGAATTCAACCCCAGTGTAAAAGATTATACATTTTACATAGCACCACATTCATCATACTCAAGGACTGACTATTTTTTTATGTTTAATAGAGACACTGGAAGAGTAAAAACATGTAAAATAGGACTGATGGATCTCTCTGACCACAGTCCGATCTATATGGACTTAAGTATCCAAAAATACACAAATAATACATTTTCTTGGAGGTTAAATTCAAATGTGCTGAAAGGACCACTGAAAGATGAATTGGAATCAGATATTCTCAGATATTTGGAAGAAAATGATAATGGAGAAGTATCCCATTTAATACTGTGGGACGCATGCAAAGCTGTATTAAGGGGAAAGATTATCGCAAAACTGGCAATCCAAAAGAAACTGAGACAAGAAAAACTAATCACATTAGAGTCAGAACTTAAGAACCTAGAAAAAGAGCACAAAGATAACACTCATTCTAATGACTCGCTCAAAATTAAAGAAATTATAAAACAAATAAATGAGATCTACACAATAGAAATCCAGAAGAAACTTACATTTCTGAAACAAAAATACTATGAAACAGGCAGCAAATCGGCAAAATTGCTAGCCTATAAATTGAGGAAACAACAAATGGAGAGAGCAGTCTACAAAATCAGAGACCCAGTATCAAAGGAAAAAAAATTTAGAATTCAGGATATTCTTAAAAGCTTCGAGAACTACTATAAGAACTTGTACTCCCTCAAAAAACATAAAAACGCATCTGAAGCATTCCTAAACACATTAAACCTTCCCCAACTTACTGAGTCACAAAATAAAACACTACTGTCACAAATACAACCTAAAGAATTAGAAAAAGCAATTATGAAACTTAAAGCTAACAAATCCCCAGGAGCAGGGCTATACAGCAGAGTGGTACAAAACCTTTAAACAGCAACTATCTCCTCTCCTCCTGAAAACATTTAACTATGTCCTCCACACAGGGGAAATCCCCCCCTCCTGGAGAGAAGGGGTCATTGCAGTCATACCTAAACCTGAAAAGGATAAACTAGACTGCTCCAACTACAGACCAATCAGTGTGTTAAATCAGGACTATAAGCTTTTTACCACTATCCTTGCCAAAAGGTTAGAAAATATACTGACAGACTTAATTCATTTAGACCAAACAGGTTTTATAAGACAAAGACAGACATAAGACAACATTAGACGCACTTTACGCATAATTCATCATATAAAAAAATATAACTTAAATGCAGCCATATTGGGATTAGATGCTGAAAAAGCATTTGATTCGGTTGACTGGTCTTTCCTATATAGAATCTTATCCAGTTTATATTTTCATAACAACTTCATTAGAATTATCCAGGCATTATATAAAAAACCAACAGCTAAAATAAGGATTAACGGTAAATTATCATCATCTTTTGAACTGGAAAGAGGATGTCGTCAGGGCTGCCCCTTGTCTCCACTGCTCTTTGCAATCTTCATAGAACCTCTGAGCCAATGGATAAGACAGAATCAAAAAATTCAAGGTATTACACTTGGTCAGAAGGAACACAAAATAGCACTCTTTGCTGATGACATTTTAATATACCTGGGGCAGCCGGACACCTCTTTTCCGGAACTAATCTCAGTTTTTTTAGAGTATGGAGATTTATCGGGGTACGAATTAAACATGCATAAAACCCAAGTTTTAACATTCAACTATGACCCAAATCAATATTTACTAAGCAAACTCAAAACTAACTGGGAGATGGAATCTATGAAATATCTGGGGGTCAATATCCCGAAACAACTCAACAAAATTATATCACTAAACTATGATCCACTGATGGCAAAAATAAAATCTGATCTAGCAAGATGGAATATGATACCATTCTTGGGTACCGCACAAAGAATTGAAGCAGTCAAAATGAATATACTTCCACGTCTTCTATACCTTTTCCAAACAATACCGGTAGAACCTCCCAAAAAAACATGGCAGGAGCTAGACAGAAGGATCTCAAGATTCATATGGCAGGGCAAGAGACCTAGAATCAGATCTAGAACCCTACAGCTAAACAAAGACAAAGGTGGGCTCGCGCTGCCAAATATCAGGGACTATTTTAAAGCCGCACAAATTAAAACTTTAGTAGAGATATGTAACCCAGTCTACACTGCACAATGGAAGGAGATGGAATGCCAAATAACAAGTGACATCCCCCTACAGGTGATAATAGTGAACAATGCCTTACCTAAACTTTTGAATAACACTAACCCGTGGATAGAGACCCCGCTAAAAGTTTGGTTTAAGATAGTCAGAGAGAATCAAACTAAAGAACCCTATCGATTACTGCAATGGATTGCCTATGATCAAGACTTTACTCCTAATAAAACAGACACTAGATTTAAAAAGTGGAAAGAGAACGGACTGATAAAATATTACAATTTTTTTAAAGGGCAAATTTTAAGAAGTTTTGAAGATTTGAAAAAACAAGGTCTAATAAATCAAGACCTTTACAGGTTCTTTCAGCTTAGACACCACATAAACAAAATACTTAAAAAGGAGGATTTGGAAAGGGCCCAGTCAGGTGTTCTGAAGGTCTTTTTAATGGCATATAAAGGGATCCCAGGGATCAGATACATCTCTAAAATATACCAAGGTCTTCAAGACTTAAAAGGAGACAACACATCATATATAAAAGAGAGATGGGAAAAAGAGGGGAATTTCACTTTACAACTGGAAATATGGGAAAAGCTAAATAAACAACAATGGAAAAGTACCTCATCCCTGCAGTGGAGAGAATTTGGATGGAAAAATTTGGTAAGATTTTTCAGAACACCTGCACAAAGCAAATTTACTCGTAAGGGGTTGAATTGTTGGCGCTTGTGTGGTGAAGAGACTGCAAATCATTTTCATGTGTTTTGGTCATGCCCAGTTATCCACCAATATTGGACCAATGTACAGACAATATTGGGGAAAATATTCAAAATAACAGTCCCCTTTTCTTTTGTAACTTTGTATTTGGGTTTACTACCGGAATCACTGGAAAGACAAGGAGAAAAATACTTATTCACTGTTTTAATATTGGCAAGTAAAAAAGCTCTAACTAAAAAATGGATGTTGAAGGATTGTCCTACACCTGAAGATTGGATTAACGTGATTCAAAACATTTACTCGATGGAAAAGTTAACATTTGCACTGAGACAGGACATGGATGGGTTCTTGAATTTTTGGCCACCCTGGAACGCATATGTGTCTTCCATCAGATCTAATCTTTGACAAATACCATTTCAATAATGGCACCTCTCTTTGTTCCAATGCTACTCAGATGCTCTTTTATTTTTATTTTTATTTTTTTTTGTTCTTTTGTTTTGTTTTTGTTTTTTGTTTTTTCTGGTTTTGTTTTTTGTTTGTTTGTTTTTTTGTTCTTTCTTTAATTTCTCTTTTTCTTTCACTTAAAAAAGGGTGTTGTAATAATTATTCTTCCAATGTTGTCAAAAAACAAAAAAAAGGGAACATGTGATGAAAATGTAAACAATGCAATGCTGTAATGACATGTATACCCTTTACAAAAACTTAAAAAAAAAAAAAAAAAAAAATAAATTTTTGGCCAAAAACATACAAATTAGGTTAATTGGAGACTCTAAAGTGACTCTAGATGTGAATGTGTGTGTGAATGGTGAAGGGATAGCGCCGTACAGTGGCTGCTTCATCCATCCGGTTGGATGCCCAGAATTTCCCTCTGAGGATCAATAAAGTACACAAAATCAAAAAAAAAAAAAAAAAAATTTGAATTTTTCAGATAATTAAAGGTATTGTTACAAATTTGTGTCCAGAAGTCAGTATTGATATGAATCAATGGGTCTTTTTTCCCATTTTAAGACTGAGAGAGATATTGAGGTTTCTGTATTATTAAGAATGCTATAAATATTTTATTTTTCTAGGACCTTTAAGTTTTAGAATATTTTCTACTGTGATGGAATAATTAAATACGATGGGAGTTCATTTAATTTTGGATGATATAATTGCCAAA
The DNA here is from genome assembly GCA_020510985.1 of Pholidichthys leucotaenia. Lineage (NCBI taxonomy): Eukaryota > Metazoa > Chordata > Actinopteri > Cichliformes > Pholidichthyidae > Pholidichthys > Pholidichthys leucotaenia. The sequence goes on along the minus strand of CM035840.1, from coordinate 136,842,364 downwards.
AGACACTACAATGCACAGTGAAAGCTGCCAGCAAGATCATCGGTGCCCCTCTGCCCCCCTCTCGGACATCTACCTCACCCGCAGAACCACCAACATTGCAGGCGACACCTCCCACCCCTCACACTCCCTCTTCAGGCCCCTGCCCTCGGGGAAAAGGTACCAGAGCCTCTGGGCCTGTGCTGCAAGACTGCTAAACAGCTTTGTTCACCAGGCCATCAGGACCCTGAACTCCTCCACTTGGGGTAGGAGCCTGTCCCCAACCCGGAGAGGACAATCCACCTTTTTCCAGCTGAGGTCCATGGACTCAGACTTGGAGGTACTGATTCTTATCCCAGCCGTTTCACACTCAGTAGCAAACCACCTCATTAAGACCTGTAGGTCATTGCTGGATGAAGTCAACATGACAACATCATCCACAAACAGCAGAGATGAAATCCTGTGGTCACCGAGCATGACACCCTCCAATCCTTGGCTGCGCCTAGAAATCCTGTCCATAAAAATTATGAACAGGATCAGTGACAAAGAGCAGCCCTGGCAGAGTCCATCTCTCACTGGAAACGTGTTTGACTGGGCGTTGGCAATATGAACCAAACTCTTGCAACGGTCATATAGGGACCGGATAGCTCATAACAACCAGCCCGATACCCCATACTCCCACAACATCCTCCACAAGAAACCACAAGGGACGTAGTTGAATGCTTTCTCCAAGTCCACAAAACACATGTAGAGTGGTTGGGCAAACTCCCACGAACCCTTGAGGATTCTCGAAAGGGTAAAGAGCTGGTCCGATGTGCCACGGCCAGGACGAAAACCGCATTGCTCCTCCTGAATCCGAGATTTGACCAGCAGTCGGACTCTCCTCTCCAGTATCCTGGCATTGGCCTTCCAAGAAATATCTATTGATGATAATATGTAGGTGTAGAAGAGCTTGAAATGATGAGGCGATTTGATATATAAACCAAAGTTTATTTATCAGCTCTCCTAACAAGTCTCATTCAGTGCAGAGGTGGCAGAAGGAAAAGAGACCGAATATCTCCGGCTCACTGACTTTATACTTGCACATAACAAAAGACATGCATAACAAAGGCTGACATTCCTCATTATCTTAATCCCCCCATTGTCTTGGTATTTCCTCTCCTCGCCCAGGGGGTGAGGGTAGCTCCTCCGGTCTCCACCGCAGTGTCTGGGAACGTCTTTGTTCTTCACTTGGCGGTTGAGAGCCTTTGTCCTTTCAGAGGTGTGAAGTTGCTTTACATATGTAATTACCAAACATTTCCACATGCTTCAACATATGTAGGTTATGGAATATATGATTAATATAGCCCACAACATAACAACATCATCCACAAACAGCAGAGATGAAATCCTGTGGTCACCGAGCATGACACCCTCCAATCCTTGGCTGCGCCTAGAAATCCTGTCCATAAAAATTATGAACAGGATCAGTGACAAAGGGCAGCCCTGGCAGAGTCCAACTCTCACTGGAAACGTGTTTGACTGGGCGTTGGCAATATGAGCCAAACTCTTGCAACGGTCATATAGGGACCGGATAGCTCATAACAACCAGCCCGATATCCCATACTCCCACAACATCCTCCACAAGAAACCACAAGGGACGTAGTTGAATGCTTTCTCCAAGTCCACAAAACACATGTAGAGTGGTTGGGCAAACTCCCACAAACCCTTGAGGATTCTCGAAAGGGTAAAGAGCTGGTCCGATGTGCCACGGCCAGGACGAAAACCGCATTGCTCCTCCTGAATCCGAGATTTGACCAGCAGTCGGACTCTCCTCTCCAGTATCCTGGCATTGGCCTTCCAAGAAATATCTATTGATGATAATATGTAGGTAACAATAAATGTATTTCTGGCAGAAATGTCAATTACTGTTCATTGCTAACCTGAATAAACAAATTTCTGTCAGAAATATCTATTTTGCTGATGATATGTAGGTAACAATAAATCTATTTCTGGCAGAAATATCTATTGATGATAATATGTAAGTAGCAATAAATGTATTTCTGGCAGAAATGTAACTTACTGTTCATATGTAGCTAACACCAATAACTGGATTTCTCACATAAATTTCTATTAATGATGATATGTCGATAATAAATTTACGTATTTCTGGCAGAAATGTTAATTACTGTTCATATGTAGGTCACAATAAATACATTTCTGGCAGAAATGCCAATTACTGTTCATATGTAGCTAAAGTGAATGAATAAATTTCTGGCAGAAATATCTATTGATGATGATATGTAGGTAACAATAAATGTATTTCTGGCAGAAATTTCAGTTATTTATGACATGTAGCTAATCAGAATAATTATATTTCTAGTAGAAATGTTTATTGATGATGATATCTTGGTAACAATAAATGCATTTCTGGAAGAAATGTCTGTTGCTGTTGATATCTTGGTATTCAGTATAAATGGATTTCTGTCCAAAATGTCAATTATTCTTTATATGTAGTCAACAAAACTAAATGGATTTGTTTAAGAAATGTAATTTACTAATCATACATAGGTAATCAGATTAAATGATTTTTTCAGTCTGAAATGTACGCTGATTATAAGTAGCAATATCATCTGCATTTCTGTTAGAACTGTCAGGATAATACTCACTTGTATCCCATAGTAACTGCATATCAGTTAGAATATGCCAGCTCACAGACTACCTTCCTAGATTCTGTATGTATCCATTATTTAATTCTACTAGTGTCAATTCATCATGCAGTAGTACCTATTAACTGCATTTTGTCATATGTGAGTCATTAAAAACGGACGTCTCCCCCTCCAGAAATTATTACAGTTTTATAATTATCTTCTAGTTGAACTGTAGACCTATTCACCCTTACACACGGCTGCGATCCGGCCTCCGCCGGAAATAGTTCCCATTCTCGTCAGTTTTCTAATCCCCATCTGGTCCAGACCACTGCGGAACAAATCCGGCTCGTCAGATATGGTTTGCTAATGAAACGCAACAAGTTTATTTTTGACAGATGCGAAATACAGTCTGAAAGGAAATCCCACAGTATCTCACGGTATTTAATAGCCGTTTGATTATTACAGACAACTTAAGGATCATCTGTTACTTTCTGAGGTCTATCCTCCACCACTGTGTCAAAGAAGGCAAAAACTTGACTTAACATGCAAACGCTTCATAGAATTAAAATTAACGGGCTACTTACATTTTATTTATAGTCCAAAAATCCAGGTGGGGCCCCGCTACATCATACTTCTGTATTGTCATCACGTGATCGTGATCGGTTCATCTCGGTCACTCTCGGGTCTTTCTCGAGATTGCAAAGTTATTTTCTATTTTCTAATTCTTGCATGATCTTGTATTTCAAACTCCGTTTGGATCCATGCTGCTGCAAAACACAAACAGATTTGGTAGGGACAGATGCAAGGGGCCATCCGCACTGCTTCTGCAACATATTGCATCCGGAGTCAGTGCAAATCCTGGGTTAGACTGACATTCCATCTCTCCTTGTTTCTAGCAAATACGGAGAGGAACAAAAAGAAAGCAAACTGGCACAGCTACCACCAAAACTGCCACCAGCAAAACCATCCCCACCTGTGCCTCTGCCACAGCTACCACCACAAGTGCCATCAGCACCACAATCCCCACTAGTACCGGTAGCTTTACCACCAACACAACCATCCACACTAGTGCCACAAACACAAACACTACTGATACAACCAAAATCACCTCACACACTGCAGTCCTTACGCAGTCCGCTCTAGTGAAATAGTAAACTTTCCAAAATAGTAAACTTTCCAAAAACATTAACAATAAAATTTACACATTACCCTGACAAAAGTAACATGAGGAAAGTTTATCCTTTAAAGGTCACTTTATCTTGTGTCAAGTTTTCACACACAGTTTGTATGATGTTCATAAATAACAATTCTGTACTTCAAGTTTATGGCTAGAAATAGTATGAGATGGACAGTGCTTCTCACAGACAATTAGTATTGACAGGTCACACCTGAGAGGAGCTATGGGGCCTTAAAATCAAGAATGGAAGCTGCTGACCTGGTGACCCATGGATTCATGTTGTAAATGCTGGACCTTGTGCTGGCGATTTTTTGAAAAATATTTGGATAACCAAGCTAGTGTTAGACATTGAAAAGTCAGGACCGTGTTCCAGCATTGAACTTTGTTCTGTTTACTGATGTACAATGTTGTAGTTTTGTTACAAGCGTTTGCCTGCATCAGAGGCAGTTTGACAACCAATATGAATGTGTGTTTTGGAACTGAAGGTAAAACTTGTTCATCTATGATATCACAAGACCGAGGAATTGCAATATGTATGTTTAATAGTTTAACTAAGTAAAGACAGTGTTCCATTTGACATGAAGTTAAGATTTTTAATGTTTTAACAGTACACATGTGAGCAGTGGACATGTTTTTACAAAGCTAAAGCTCACAAAAGTCACAATTTAAAAATGGTATGTGTATCTTTATCTGTAAGAATCACATTCTTTCATTTCTCCAGTGCATTTAACACCATTCAGCCACGGCTGCTGGGTGAAAAGCTGCGGGTGATGGGTGTCAACAGCTTTGTGATTTCCTGGATTACTGACTACCTGACAGGCAGGCCACAGTTTGTTTGGCTGGACAGTGTCTTGTCTGATGTGGTGATTAGTGATATGGGAGCTCCACAGGGGACCGTGCGTTCTCCTTTTCTCTTCACCTTATACACTACCGACTTTCAGTACAACACTGAATCACGCCACCTGCAGAAATTCTCTGATGACTCGGCTGTTGTTGGCTGTATAAGAGAGGGAGAGGAGGGGAAGTACAGGGCACTGATAGACAGATTTGTTGAGTGGACTGAGCAGAATCACCTGAGACTGAACGTCAGCAAGACCACAGAGATGGTGATTCACTTCAGGAAGAAGAGGACATCTTCACAGCCATTGCGGATTAGGGGCGAGGATGTGGAGGTAGTGGAGGACTACAAATACCTGGGTGTCATGATCAGCAATGGACTGGACTGGAAATCTAACACTGATGCTGCATACAAGAAGGGGATGAGCAGACTCTACTTTCTGAAGAAGCTGAGATCCTTCAATGTGTGCTGCGAGATGCTGGAGCTTTTCTACCAGACCGTTGTTGCCAGTGCCATCTTCTTTGCTGGTGTCTGTTGGGGTAGCAGTATCAGAGTCAGCGACGCCAACAGACTTGACAAGATTATCAAGAGGGCTGGCTCTGTAAATGGTCTCAGGCTGGAGACCTTAGAGACTGTGGTGGAGAGGACACTGAACAAACTGCAAGCCATCATGGACAATCTTGATCACTCCCTCCACCACACACTGGACAGACAGCGGAGCACTTTCTCCAGCACACTGCTACAGCTTTGCTGTTGAATGGTTAGGTACAGGAAATCTTTCCTGCCACATGCCATTTCACTGTACAATAATGCTCTCTAATGTTGCATTCTGGTAATAACAATGCTGCCATACTGCACCTTGCAGTCTAATTGGTACCTCACATTGCACCCTGCACCTTAAAATCCTTTGTACAGTCAGTACTATCCATAGATTTATAAAGATCATCTATTTAACCCAGTAGTAGCCTGTGTAGCATAGTATATAAAGTTATCTAAGCATTTTTACTTCCCTGGGTAAGTCCTTTTCTATTATGCTGTGTGTATTTCTGTTGGTTTGGGTCGTCTTACTGTGTCATGCTGCTGTTACACTGTAATTTCCCAGTTTGGGATCAATAAAATATATCTATCTAAAAAGTAACTAATGTGCAGTTAGTTTTTTCCTTTACAAACAACAACTTCTGTCATGAACTGGGGTGGATTTTCCAGCCCAGTTTCATGGCACAGTGGCTGTCTAGTCTCCAGCTTATTTTGGGTTCCTCACTTGCCATTTGACAACTGACAGCCACGCCCCCTCTCCTGCCAGCTCCTACCAGCTGATTGTCTTCACCTGCTGCTCTCTCTCCACACATATACACACATGCAATTGTCCACACCTGCATCCATCCAGCACTTTTGAACTCACTCACTCCACACACACACACACACACACACACACACACACACACACACACACACACACACACACACACACATCGATTCCTACGGGCTTACACCCATTCATTCTCACTCACATATTCAGACAAGCACTTACACACCCTCACACTCTCTCTTCACACCGGCATGCACTCAGCTGATTAGTTGTTGCAGTATTTAAGAGCTGGGTTCACTGTTGTGCATTGTTGGGTGATTGTTATTTGAACCGAGTGTTTGAACCAACTGTCTGTTCGCTGTATTTTCCCTCACACTGCGGACTTCACAGACTGCCTCGGACTGCTCCAGCCAGTAAGTTTATTTCTCCTTTCCCGCTGTTCAGCTATCCTGCAGCGTCCTGGTTTTCCTCTTTGCTGTTCAGCTTTCCTGCAGCGCCCTGGGTCTTCTCTGTGATGTTCGGCTTTCCTGCTGCACTCTTTATTTTGCCACTGAACTGTACAGTGTCCTGGAGGTATCTCTGTTCTCCCTGTGCTCACCATTGACTGTTTACCTGGGCTGTAACATTATTTTCTGCACAATACAATACACACAACGTACTCCTGCATTTGGGTTTTAATTCTTCCTGCCTCAAACAGGCAGGAATTCATGACAAAATCACCCGACAATTAAAAACCCAGCAGAGATGTGTATGTGTTTTTTCACCTTTTTGTGTTTTCCTCTTCCGTTCAGAAGTCCTCCATCATGGATTTTTCTGTTTTTGGACTTAACTCGGAGGACTGCGCAGCGGCCAAGCGAGCGGTGAACTTCGCTTCTTGGGCTCGTTCCACCCACTCCCCAGAAATAAATTTTTATTCATTGGATATTGCTGTCGGGGTGATGCAGACGTGTCCCAGCCTTTGAAAGTATCTGGGGCTGGTGCCGCTGCTCACCCAAATTTGAGAATCCTGGCAGCCCTTCAAGGAAGCGATGAAAGGGTCCTCCGCAGCACCACCAGAGCAGCCTAAGAAGTGCTCCCGGAGGCCGAATGCCCGTCACACGCCTCCCAGGCTGGTGTCCCCTTCTCCTCATCAGACTCGTCATCCTACTCCTGGGGAGACGGACAAAGACACCAGGACAGCGGCTGATGGCATTACCAGTCAGGAATTCAGGCAAGTGCTACTACAATCACTCACTCTATCACCTGATGTAGTTTGCTAGTGGAGGAGCTCCAGATTTTACAATCCACTGGAGCACCCCTGTCAGCTGCTGTCGTCGCTCCTCAATCCTTTGTCTCTGTTTCCCTTGATTCTTCACTGGTCCCGGGAGGGAGTAGCCAGACGCTGGAGGAACCAAAGGAGTGGGAGGAGCCAACTTCACAGCGGAAGAACCATCCTTCATCGAAACGTCGGAAGAAACCCTCCTCCTCATCAACAGCCAGGGACCTGACATCATCCTCGGCTATTCCTGTGGCAGAGCCAATCCCCGTGTCAGCTGTTCCGTCAGTCTGTGCCCTCTCAGCCCTGACCGCAACCTATGTCACCGAGACCTCTCCTCCCGCTGCCGTGAGATCGGCCGAGGGTCCTCCAGACACTCCCACTGCTGCATTGCCTGAGTTGGTTCCTCCTCTGTCCTGTGAGGGGCCCGTTACAGTCATCGACACAGAGGAGGATGGCAGCTCACTGCCAGCAGCAGACAACATCCAGGCCCGGGAGGTCAAGGAAAGGTCTAAAATGTCTAAAACCCATCTCTGTTGGAGATGAAGCCGACGATCGCAGAGTCGTCAGAGAACTTCTGTAGATGGCAGTGTGTTGTGTGAGAAGTCCGCAGTATAAAGGGTGAACAGGAAGGGAGCCAAAACCGTTCCCTGGGAGGCTCCCATGCTGCCGATGATGATGTCGGACACACAATCCCGGGTTCTCACAAACTGTGGCCGGTTAGTGAGGCAGTCCAGGATCCATGATGACAGGTGCTGGTCCACCCCTGCGCACAGCAGCTTGTCCTTCAGGATCATCGGTTGGATGGTGTTGAAAGCAATGGAAAAGTCAAAGAACATGATCCTCACTGCGTTCCTGGGCTTCTCCAGGTGGGACAGGGAACGGTGAAGGAGGAAGATCACTGCATCCTCCACCCCAATGCCATGCTGGTAGGCGAACTGGAGTGGATCCATCGCTGGTCCCGCCAGGGGGCGGAGGTGAGCAAGGAGCAGTCTCTCCAGGGTCTTCATCATGTGAGACGTCAGGGCCACTGGCCTGTAGCTGTTCAGGTCTTTGGGGTGGGAAGTCTTTGGTACAGGTACCACACAAGATGTTTTCCACAACTGTGGTACCCTCCCCAGCTTCAGGCTCAGGTTGAAGATGTGCTCCACAATCCCACACAGCTGGTCTGCGCAGGACTTGAGGAGCTTCGCGCTGATGCCGTCCGGTCCCGAGGCCTTCCTCGCCTTGATCTTCCTCAGCTCTGTCCTCACCTGGGTTTTAGTGAGGGTCAGGTTGGGGGGCTGTGTGTTGGGCGTGGGGGGGGGGGTGTTGGTGGAGTGGGGTGTGGATAGCAGGTCTTGATGACTTTAGAGGCAGCAATGGTTGTTGTGCAGTCAGGGGGGAGGGCGGTTGGTCAAACCTATTAAAAACAGGTTCAGATTGTTCGCCCACTCCCTGCCCCCCGTGGCCTGGGAAGAGGTATTCTGGAGCCCAGAGATGGTTTTAAGGTTTCGCCAGACCCCACTGATGTCGCTCTGTTGCAGCTTGTCCTCCATCTTCTTCCTGAAGCTGTCCTTGCCTTCTCTGATCTTCCTCCTCAGCTCCCTCTGTACGGACTTCAGCATCTCCCTGTTCCCTGACCTGAAGATCCTCTTCTTCTCTCTCAGAAGTGTTTTTATCTCAGGGTTGAGCCAGGATTTGTTGTTCGAGCAGCACCATATGGTCTTGGTGGGTACAGTGTTGTCCACACAGAAGTTGATGAAGTCCGTGATGGTGTGAGTGAGGCCATCGATGTCCTCACCATGTGGATCGCAGAGCTGCTCCCAGGCAGTGGTTTCAAAACAGTCCTTTGCCTCCTTAGACCATATCTTCACTGTGAGCATGACCGGAGGCTGTCTGTGTACTAGGGGTTTGTACACCGGCAGGAGATGAACCAAGTTGTGATCCGATCTCCCGAGTGGGGGGAGTGGTGATGAGGTGTCTGCCTCCTTAGTGTTAGCATAGAATAAGTCCAGTGTTTTATTGTCTCTAGTGTGGCATGTGACATACTGGGTGAATGTGGGCAGAATGGGGGACAGTGAAATATGGTTGAAATCACCTGAGATGAGGAGAAGAGCATCTGGATGTTCTGTCAGCAGCCTGCAAGTTACTGAGTGAATGACGTCACGCGCTGTCCCAGCATTCGCCGTCGGATTTGCATAAATAACAATGCAGATCATGTGTGAGTATTCCCTCGGGAGATAGGTAGACCGCATGCTAACAGCTAGCAACTCAATGTCTTTGCTGCAGTGATGTTGTTTAACCGTGATATGTCCCGGTCTGCACCAGCTGCTATTGACATACATTATCACTCCTCCGCCCCTTGCCTTCCCACTGTCTGGTGTCCGGTCTGCCCGTATTGCGTGGAAACCCTCCAGTTCGATGTTAGCATCTGTTGCTAGTTCTGTTAGCCAAGTAAACAACATCAAGCTAATCTCTCTGAAGACGCTCTTGTAGCGGGACATGGCCACTAGCTTATCTGTCTTATTGAGTAGCGATCGAACGTTCCCCATAATAACGGATGGAAGGACGGGTCTGTACCTTAAATTTCTCGCCCGCCGTCTTGCTCCAGCACGGCATCCATGTCATTTCTGTCTTGTTTCAACCGGTATGTCGAGGTCTTGTGCTAGCATCTTGGTCCGGTTAAGTGCTAACAGCTGGTCTCTGCTGTAACGTATCCTCCTAAAAACAGTGGCTCCGTCTGCCAGAAATCCAGTTATTGTTGTTTGCTACATACGAACAGTAATTGACATTTCTGCCAGAAACATATTTACTGTTACCGACATATCATCATGATATTTCTGACAGAAATTTATTTATTCAGGTTAGCTATATATGAACAGTAACTGACATTTCTGCCAGAAATTCATTTATTGTTACCTACATATCATCAGCAATTGATATTTCTGACAGAAATTTATTTATTCAGGTTAGCTACATATGAGCAGTAATTGACATTTTTGCCAGAAACACATTTATTGTTACCTACTTATCATCATCAATAGAAATTTCTGCCAGAAATCCAGTTTTTCAAAACAGCAATATATGAACAGTAATTGACATTTCTTCCAGAAATACATTTATTGTTGTTAGCTACATATAAAAAGTAATTGACACTTCTGCCAGAAATACATTTGTTGTTACCTACATAAAGCAATAAATATTTCTGACAGAAATATCATTTATTCAAAATAACAATATATGAGCAGTAATTACCTCCGCCAAGGAGGTTATGTTTTCATCGGCGTTGGTTTGTCTGTCTGTTTGTTTGTTAGCAAGATAACTCAAAAAGTTGGATTTTCATGAAATTTTCAGAGATTGTCAGAAATGGGGTATCCTACAGATGATTAGATTTTGGTGATGATCTGAAAGTGCATACCTCCACCAGGGGCTTTCTTTGTATTTGTGCAGCAGGATTACACAAAAACTACTGCATGGATTTGAATGAAATTTTCTCCAGAAGTCGTTCTTGGCCTACAGAGGAACCCATTACATTTTGGTGATGATCTGAGAATGCATACCTCAGCCAAGGCTCTTATCTTCTCACAGTGTGTTAGCAACAATACTCCAAAATTGATGGACAGACTGATGCAATTTTCACCACAAGTGGCTATAGGCCTACACACAAACCCATTATATTTTGGAGATGATCCATGAGAAACGGAAAGAGCCTTGGTGGAGGTATGCGCTCTATGAGTGCTTTTCTAGTTAACATTTCTGCCAGAAATACATTTAATGTTCCCTACATATTATCATCAATAGATATTTCTGACAAAAAATTAATTTATTCAAAATAACAATATATGAAGAGTAATTGGTATTTCTGCCAGAAATACATTTAATGTTACCTACATATGGTCATAAATAGATATGTCTGACAGAAATGTATTTATTCAGGTTAGCTATATATGAACAGTAATTGACATTTCTGCCAGAAATTGTGGTGATCCGAGCGCTGAACTCATCCGCGCTCTGGTTACTCAGTACTTTCCCTTTTTCCTCCAGTATTATTTATGCTTGGTTATTATTGGTGTTTCCAGGGCTTTTGCTGTGACAGCGCCACGGCCGAACTTCCGGCTGTCAAAGCCGAGCCGGCACTGTCACAGCTGATCTCGATTTTGGTCATTACATTTCCTCCTCTCATGTTTGGTTCATTGCTTTTTGTTTTTAGTATTTAAGGGAGCAGCTGAGGTCCACTCCTCGCTGCGACCTGCGTCTACCAGGACTGAAGCCCCTATCTCCGGTTCCAGTCTTCCTTCTGAGTTTGATTCGTCCTTGCTTCATCATTCGTGAGTGTTATTCTATAGTGTCTGGTTCCGCCCTCGCTTCGCTCTTGCTTTGATGTTCGAGTTCTTTATTTTGGGTTCTAGTTTAATGTATGTGTTTTGCCCCACATGGCTCTTCATTTTGTGTTTCTATTAATAAACAAGCAAACTTTCTGTTGGCATCTGGCACCTCATTTATGCCCTGAAAGGGGCAAACACGACAGTAGGTTGCAGCCAAGCGAGGTGCCAGCCACAGCAATTTGTTTTTTGGGCTTGAGTTTTTTTCCCCCCTTTTCCAGGTGCCTGTGTTACTTGGGGAAATGGCATCATCTGAGCTTGGCTGTTGTATCTAGTATCTCACGGAGGTTGATGACCTCAGATGGTGAAAATGGCAGCCTCAGCCTCCAGGTCATCTTTTCCCGCTGTTCCGTCAGCTTCATGTCCCCCGACTGCCTCGGCTGCTCCTCCCTCCTCCTCGGCGCTCCCTTCAGCTGCTGTGAGACCTATGGTTCCTTGCCTGGCTCCACCCGTCATCAGTCCTGTTGGGGCAACTCCTCGCTGTCTTCCGGAGGGGTCCTCCGTCACCATCCCCACAGGAAAAGGAAGAATCAAGCCTGCTGCAGCAGTCACCATCGTTCCCCGGGAAAACAGGCAGGTGTGTTTTCATTCTAGATCTCAGTGTAATGAATTACCTTGTCTGATTCCTGGGGGTGGAGATCAGGGTTTACAGTCCACTGAGCTCCCACCACCTGCTGCAGCCATTAAAATTGAACTTGCTACCTCTGTGTTTCCTCCCCTTCTCTCCGAGCATCCCCCAGTGCCAGGAGTAGACCGTCGAACAAAGGAGGAGCCTGCGGCTCTGGAGAGCCTGATTCCAGTCCCACAGCCGTGTCATGGGCAGAGGAGGAGGGCTGACTGTCTTTTGGAGCCTGCGCCAACAATAAAGCGTCCCCGGGTCTCCGTGGAGCGGCAGTCAGCTCCAACAGGCTATGGACCCCCTGCCACCACACCAAGTGGGCCATCAGCCCACTTTTTCTCTCTCTCTCTCGTATACTGCTAAAAAGAGTTTTGTTTTTTTTTACCCCTACCTTGTGATTGAGTTGCAGTGATCTTGTAAATTTTTGTGTTCGCCTATTCGGCTGCTCTTGAGCATTTTCTAAGTTGAAGTGTACATGTATTTTTGTTATCCCTTGTTTATCTGGTGTTGGACATTCTGTTTCATTATTCATGTTATAAGGTGAGTTTTAGCTGCACTATTTTGTGCCTGAGATGTTGTTATCATTTGATCTTTGTGGGGGGGGTTTTCGTCTGTATTTTGCTATTTGACATTCTGTGTTTGTTCCCTTTCGGGTTTCTCTCCCTCCTAGCCTGTTTCCCCCTCCGCCCACCCGAGGTCGGTCTTGTTAGCTTTCTGGTTGGGGGGGCTTCCTGGGTGTCACTATGGATGCCTGGAATGCGCCCTTTGAAGGGGGGGGTACTGTGGTATTCCGAGCGCTGAGCTCATCCGCGCTCGGGTTACTCAGTACTTTCCCTTTTTCCTCCCGTATTATTTATGCTTGGTTATTATTGGTGTTTCCAGGGCTTTTACTGTGACAGCACCATTGCCGAACTTCTGGCTGTCAAAGCTGAGCTGGCACTGTCACAGCTGATGTCAATTTTGGTCATTATGTTTCCTCCTCTCCTGATTGGCTCATTGCTTTTTGTTTTTAGTATTTAAGGGAGCAGCTGAGGCTCCTCACTGCAGCCTGTGTCTACCAGGACTGGAGTCCCTATCCCTGGCTTCAGTCTTCCTTCTGAGTTTGATTCGTCCTTGCTTCATCATCCGTGAGTGTTATTCTATAGTGTCTGGTTCCACCCTCACTTTGCTCTTGTTTTGATGTTCGAGTTCTTTATTTTGGGTTCTAGTTTAATGTATGTGTTTTGCCCCACGTGGCTCTTCATTTTGTGTTTCTATTAATAAACAAGCAAACTTTCTGTTGGCATCTGGTGCCTCATTTATGCCCTGAAAGGGGCAAACACAATAGAAATACATTTATTGTCACCTACATATTATCAACAAAAGATATTTCTGAGAGAAATTAATTTTTTCAAAATTATAATACATGAAGACTAATTGGTATTTATGCCAGAAATACATTTAATGTTACCTACATATTATCAATAGATATTTCTGCTAGAAATCCATTTGTTGTTACCTACATATCATCAGCAATAGATATTTCTGACAAAAATATAATTTATTCAAAATAACAATATATGAGCAGTAACTGACATTTCTGCCAAAAATGCATTTATTGTTACCTTGTGGAAATGTGAAAATGACGAGGCAGAGTTTATCTCACGAGTCAGGTTTATTCACATCTTCCAACATCAGCAAAGCAGAAAAAAAGAGAAAACACAGAAGCATTCATCCTTTATATACCAGGACTCTCCCAGTTCACAGTCACATTGCATTTCAATCACAAGTAACAATGCATCTACTCTTTGATCCTATAACATCCTTTTCATAGTCTTCGGCACACTCGGAAATCCTCCAAGGCCGTCTCTTGCATACCAAAGGCTAAACTTTCACATCCTCCTGTTATCTCCAAGGAGGCTCAGTTCTTTGTTCTAATCTGAGATGTGAGGCCTAAAGTGATACATATGTGTCCCACATGACCCCCCCCCCCAAACATCTAAGATGGAACAACAGAATAACAGTCTGCATGTCATGATAAAATCATTACACATCAACCCACGTGCTGCTTGGGCCTCAGCCTCCTCCCGTATCTGCTGTAAGTGGGCTTCACCACTTCTGCGGCGCCATCATGCTGAGGGGCTGCTGTCTGGGGGTGAAAGCTGTTTGTCAGTCCCTGTGGGTGTTCTGGGGAATTTCCCCGAGGGGGTCTGCCTCGCCGAGGAGCCCTGGCCAACAGCATATCCTCGTCCGCCACAACAAAGGCGGGTTTGAGCCTGTTAATGCCAATCTTTTCCTTCCTGCCCCCCAAATCTAGCAAAAAATGCTTGTCCCCTGTTTCCAGCACTCTAAATGGTCCATCATAAGGTGGCCGCAGTGGTGGGCGATGAGCATCGTGTCTGACAAAAACAAACTTTGCGTTTTTCAAAGTCTTAGGTACAAAAACGCTTGGAAAACTGTGGTGAACAGGGCCAGGCAGCGTGCCCGATTCCGTGCCACACTGCAACAGCTGAGACAGGGAGCTATCTGGCGCAGGATTATCTGGGAGAAACTCCCCGGGCAGCCGAAGTGGCTGCGCAAAAACTAGCTCAGCCGGGGAGGCTTCTAAGTCCTCGTTAGGTGCAGAACGCAACCCCAATAAAACCCACGGTAGCTTGTCTATCCAATTTGCATCCGTCAGTGACGCCCTGAGGGCCGCTTTCAATGACCTATGAAAACGCTTGCATAACCCATTAGCCTGCGGGTTGTACGCGGTTGTGCAGTGAATTGTGACACCCAGACTGCGGGCCATTGTTGACCAAAGTTCGGAAACAAATTGAGGGCCTCTGTCAGATGGAATGTCCGACGGGACTCCAAAACGCGCCACCCACGCAGTTAAAAACGCGCGCGCCACCTCCTCGGCTGTGGTTGACGCCAGTGGAACCACTTCCAGCCAGCGCGTGGTGCGGTCCACCATTGTCAGAAGGTGTGTGCACCCCTGTGATGGCGGGAGGGGGCCTACGAGGTCCACGTGAACATGATCGAACCTCTTAGCCGGGATGTGAAACGGCTCCAAGGGAGCTCTCATGTGTTTGTGTACCTTGGCTCGTTGACACGCCATGCAGGCTGCTGCCCACTCCTTAACTTGTTTGCACAGGCTCGGCCATACAAATTTCTCTCCTACCATTTTGACCAACGCACGCACTCCTGGGTGAGCCAGAGAATGAATCGAGTCAAAAACGCGGCGGCGCCACACAGCCGATACCAGAGGACGTGGTCGTCCAGTGGAGACATCGCAGATTAGGGGGGGCATACCGTCTTGCAGCACCCTGTTCTCCAGCCTTAACCCTGTTGGTCCAGACTGGAGCACGCGCACTTCCGCGTCGCTAGCCTGATCCGCGGCCATGGCTGCATAATCTATCCCTATGCGGACTGGGGCCGCCACGGCGCGCGAGAGGCAGTCTGCCACAACATTAAGTTTACCCGCCACATGCTGAATATCGGTAGTAAACTCTGAGATCGCGGCCAGCTGTCTCTGCTGCCGGCCTGACCACGGTTCTGAAACCTTGGCCATCGCGAAAGTCAGCGGCTTGTGGTCAACGAACGCGGTGAAACGGCATCCTTCCAGCCAGACCTGGAAGAGGCGAATGGCCAAATGGAGAGCTAACAACTCCCTGTCAAACGCGCTGTATTTACGTTCACTATCGCGCAAAGTCCTGCTGAAAAAGGCGAGTGGCTGCCAAGCCCCGGCTACATGCTGCTCCATGACCACCCCTATAGCCACATCTGATGCATCAGTAGGGAGCGCTATGCAGGCCATTGGGTCCGGATGCGCCAACAACGCAGCATTGGCCAGGGCTGCCTTGACTTCCGAGAACGCTCGCTCTCGCTCCGGGGACCATTCGATTTTATTCGCGGGTTTTTGTTTTTTGAGCGCGGCGTACAGTGGTTGCATGAGCTGCGCTGCGCGGGGGAGGAAACGATTATAAAAATTCACCATTCCCAAAAACTCCTGTAACGCCCTGACTGTTTGTGGCTGGGGAAAATTTGTTACCGCGCGCACTTTGTCAGGTAGCGGAACCGCTCCTTCTGGAGAGACGCGATGCCCCAAAAAATCAATCTGCGCCACCCCGAACTGACACTTCGCTGGGTTGATTATTAAACCGTGCTCTCCCAACCTCTGGAAAACTGCCGTGAGGTTGTTTTCGTGTTCGTCTTCGGACGTGCTGGCTACTAAGATGTCGTCCAGGTAGACGAATACGAAAGGGAGATCGCGCAACACCGCGTCCATCATGCGTTGGAACGTCTGCGCAGCACCTTTAAGC
This sequence comes from Pholidichthys leucotaenia, assembly GCA_020510985.1. Taxonomy (NCBI): domain Eukaryota; kingdom Metazoa; phylum Chordata; class Actinopteri; order Cichliformes; family Pholidichthyidae; genus Pholidichthys; species Pholidichthys leucotaenia. Next base: position 136,825,913 of record CM035840.1, on the reverse strand, counting down.
CCAAATGGCATGCGCAAAAACTTGAATAGACCAAACGGAGTTATTACCGCTGTTTTGGGTATGTCCTCAGCGCGCACTGGGACTTGGTGGTACCTGCGGACCAAGTCTATCTTAGAAAAAACACACGCCCCCGCCAAATGAACGGAAAAATCTTGGATATGGGGGATTAGGTAGCGGTCGTGCGCGTGTGGCGTTGTTCAACCTGCGGAAATCTCCGCAAGGTCGCCACGAGCCGTCAGCTTTCAGGACCATGTGAAGCGGGGAAGCCCGTGGGCTGTTAGAACGCCTGATGATGCCCAACCTTTCCAGGTTGACGAACTCCTCGCGAGCTATGGTCAGTTTAGCTGAATCCAAGCGCTGAGCTTTTGCAAAAACGGACGGGCCGGTGGTAGTAATAAAATGTTCCACCCCGTGTTTAGCGACAGCTGCTGAAAATGTGGGGACCATGAGTGCTGGGAACTGAGTGAGCAGTGTGTGGAACTTACCGCTTGCAGCTGTGACGTTGGCTTGTGCTGTTGGCGGGGCCACTCGGGCTGTACAGGGAATAGAATCGAAAGAAAGTGCATTAACCAGGCGCCTGTTAGCGAGATCAACCAACAAACCATGTGAGCACAGAAAATCAGCCCCCAACATATTGAAATTTACTGCTGCTATGACAAAAGTCCACTCGAATGTACGGCCGTGTAAAGACAGAAGCAGAGTCCTCTCACCAAGGTCTTAATCTCCTAGCCGTTCGCTGCTGCCACCCTGGGACCTCTGGAAATTGCCAGCCGGTCAGCGGAGGAAGGTGTGATGAAACGCAACTGGGAGCCTGTGTCCATGAGGAACTGCCTCCCGAGCGTGCATCCTTCAAGTAGAGCAGCTTGTTCTCCTCCCCGAGGGCCGCAGCTGCTACCGACCCCCTGTCTTGGCATTTCCCGAGTGCTTGAATTGGCATGGTGGTATACATTTGCATGCCTTCTCTGCAAAGCGGCAATGGTAGAAACAGAGAGTGTCTCCTCCGCAATCCTTGGCCCCCGCCTCCGCCGTCGTCGGTGATTCTGCTACCGCCGTCTCTGGCCCCCCGCCATCTCCGGCTGCCGCGCCGAACTCCATCGCTGGTGCGGTGGCTGCGAGCTGTTTGCTGGCGCTGAGAATCCGATGCGCCTCCTGGGCCAGCGCGTGGAAGTCCCGCTGGGCCAACAATGGCGAACTGGCCAGGGCCGCTCTCGTGGCCGACGGTAGGGTCCTGAGGAAAATGTGGGTGAAGATGAAGTCGTCGTCGTCTGAGCCCCTCAACCTCAGCATGTTCTCCATCAGGTCAATAGGCGTGCCATCTCCCAAGTCGTTCAGAACCAGGAGCCTCTCCGCTCTCTCCTCGACTGAGAGAGTGAAGCGCTGGATGAGCGCAGCCTTCAACCCGCCGTATTTGTCGTTGGCCGGTGGCTGCTCCAATAGGCTCTCCACATGCCGAGCCGTGCGGTTGTCGAGCTTTGCAATCACATGGTAGAACTTCGTGTCATCTACCGTTATCCCCCGGAGGGCGAACTGTGCTTTGACCAAGTGGAACCAGGAGCACGGGTTATCCTGCCAAAAGTCCAGTAGCTGGACCGTAGCGGCATACGTTTGGCTGGGGGCTCCCGATGAGTCTGGCTCCGGGGAATTCTCTACGTGTTGCATGCTACGTCTTAGGGTCACCAGTGTGGAAATGTGAAAATGACGAGGCAGAGTTTATCTCACGAGTCAGGATTATTCACATCTTCCAACATCAGTAAAGCAGAAAAAAAGAGAAAACACAGAAGCATTCGTCCTTTATATACCAGGACTCTCCCAGTTCACAGTCACATTGCATTTCAATCACAAGTAACAATGCATCTACTCTTTGATCCTATAACATCCTTTTTGTAACCCAGCTGAGAAAATGACCCTTTTTCTCAGATGTAAACTGTATTAATACAATTGTGTGATTTTATTTTGAAAACCGATTCTCTTGGGGAAGAGGAAGTGCAATCCTCGTCATCCAACTTTTGAATTTCCGGTTCATGGTCACGTTGGGTGATCTGGGTCTTTCTATTCGTTAAGAGTAATATTAGCCCCGCCTTCCAAGCAAAGAGCTGAGACGCTATGCTGGAAATCATTCTTTTCACGATCTGCGAGCGGGGTAAAGGAACTGTAGGACGATCTGTCCTCACGTTGACACCTCTTCTTGTTGATGGGAGCACGAGCTTGAGAGGCCGTGAAGCGGTGACTTCTGCTGTGTTCACCCTGAATCTCATCTTTGGCTAGGTTTTTTTGGTTGCCGATCAAGAACCTTCTGGAACCTGGATTCTCTCCGAATGGAGATGGCGAGCCTGACCCGAGACTGAACCAAGATTGGACTGAGATCTAACCAAGATCTCGAGTGAAGAGCATCCTTCCCCTCTTCGGTGCCCAGGATTGGAAACCTGAGTCTGGAGATACGAGATATCCTGACTGGTCAAACGACTAACCCGAATGGGCAATCAAACACTGAGCTCAGTGGGACATCTTTGGGGTTTTATTTCATGCTGGCCGTTGTTATATTTGTACAGTTGTAAATTATCTGTATATTTTGCTCACTTTATCACTGTAAATAATAACCTTTATTGCTCATTTCTTGCCTCCAGCTATTTCATTCCACACTCACTTTAATTCCCTATTGCAACCCTTACGAACCTAGCAACTGGTCTACACTTAATTAATTCCCTTACCTAATTAACATAAGGCAAGGGTTACATTTTCATAGTCTTTGGCACACCCAGAAATCCCCCAAGGCCGTCTCTTGCATACCGAAGGCTAAACTTTCACATCCTCCTGTTATCGCCAAGGAGGCTCAGTTCTTTGTTCTAATCTGAGATGTGAGGCATAAAGTGATACATGTGTCCCACAACCTGCATATAAACAAAAGATATTTCTGACAAAAATTCATTTATTCAAAATAACAATATATGAAGAGTAGTTGGTATTTCTGCAAGAAATATATTTAATGTTACCTACATATCATCAGCAATAGATATTTCTGTCAGAAATATCATTTATTCAATAGAACAATATATGAACAGTAACTGACATTTCTGCAGGAAATGCATTTATTGTTACCGACATGTCATCAGCAATAGATATATCTGGCAGAAATATAAATTATTCAAAATAACAATATATAAGCAATAATTGACATTTCTGCCAGAAATACATTTAATGTTGCCTACATGTTATCAATAGATATTTCTGGCAGAAATTTGTTTATTCAAAATAACAATATATGAGCAGTAACTGACATTTCTGTCAGAAATATATTTATTGTTTCCTCCATATTATCATCAATAGATATTTCTAACAGAAATGTATTTATTCAGGTTAGCTACATATGAGCAGTAACTGACATTTTTGCCAGAAACACATTTATTGTTACCTCCATACCATCAGCAATAGATATATCTTGCAGAAATATAATTTATTCAAAATAACAATATATAAGCAGTAATTGACATTTCTGCCAGAAATATATTTATTGTTACCTACATATCATCAATAGATGTTTCTGACAGAAATTTATTTATTCAGGTTAGCTACATTTGAACAGTAATTGACAATTCTGGCAGAAACACATTTATTGTTACCTACATATCATCAATAGAAATTTCTGCCAGAAATACAGTTATTGTTGTTAGCTACATGTGAACAGTAACTGACATTTCTGCCAGAAATACATTTATTGTTTCCTACATATCATCAGCAATAGATATTTCTGACAGAAATATCATTTATTCAAAATTACACTATATGAGCAGTAATTGACATTTCTGCCAGAAATACATTTATTGTTACCTACATACCATCAGCAATAGATATTTCTGACAAAAATCCAGTTATTGTTGTTAGCTACATATGAAATGTAATTGACATTTCTGCCAGAAATACATTTATTGTTACCGACATACCATCAGCAATATATATTTCTGACAGAACTATCATTTATTCAAAATAACACTATATGAGCAGTAATTGACATTTCTGCCAGAAATGCATTTAATGCTACCTACATATTATCATCAATTGATAATCTGACAGAAATTCATTTATTCAAAATAACAATATATGAAGAGTAGTTGACATTTCTTCCAGAAATAAATTTATTGTTGTTAGCTACGCATGAAAAGTAATTGACATTTCTGCCAGAAATACTTTTATTGTTACCTACATACCATCACCAATATATATTTCTGACAGAAATATCATTTATTCAAAATAACACTATATGAGCAGTAATTGACATTTCTGCCAGAAATACATTTAATGCTACCTACATATTATCATCAAAAGATAATCTGAGAGAAATTCATTTATTCAAAATAACAATATATGAAGAGGAGTTGACATTTCCTCCAGAAATATCATTTATTCAAAATAACAATATATGAGCAATAATTTACATTTCTGCCAGAAATACATTTAATGTTACCTACATATTATCATAAATAGATATTTCTGACAGAAATGTATTTATTCAGGTTAGCTATATATGAACAGTAATTGACATTTCTGCCAGAAATACATTTAATGTTACCTACATATTATCAATAGAACTCAGAACTCAGAACTCAGAAAGGGATTTATTGCCAAGTACATTAACAGTAAACAACTGATAACATACGAGGGATTTGACTTGACACAGAAAACGACCTGCATTTCCGGTGACACGGCAGCGTCGAAACGCGCCTGTCATCAGATGGGTACAGGATGCATAGGGAAGAAAAGGATAACACAATAGGAAAGAGCAAAAAACCATTGATTGTCAGAATACAGGTCATATATGATCAATATTATGATTACAAGAAAAAAAGCCCTCAATGCACAATTAGCAGACAAGAATGTACACAAAGACACAAAGGGAGCAGTGAGTGAATGATCTTCTCATCAGTTTATTGAGTCAGTGTGGGTGTAGTGTTGAGTGGAGGTGTTTATATCAGTTAAGAACAACAAAGTCTCTTCGGCAGGAGATGTTTTGTCTAGCGGCTGGCATTTGTCCTTGGGGCCAGGCAGCTGGCTGTCCGTAGAGTCAATGCAGCACAAATGTTTTGGAAACAAAAAACTGCAGATAATCTGGAGGACATTGTGTGAGGGCAGGTCAGATTAGTCGAATAGTACTGATCCCAGAGAAAAAAAACTTCATATTCTCTTACAGATTCAGTACTTTAATCCTTCAGTGCTGGACGTTGAATTCTTCATGGACGGCTCTCAGCGTGATCATGATGTAATCCATTTTCCTAGACAGTTCTCCATTAGCCGCTGTCAGAGTCCTCCCCATTTGTTCAATTTGATGGTTAAGCCTCGCCTGGCCAGCATTTTGATAGGCTACGTCCATCTTCATCAATTTATGGTACACCAGGACAATCCCAGATCCAATCAGAACGATCCCGATGACCATTGCTACGAAGATGTATAAATCTTCGACATCTTCGATAGAGAGATCAGACAGGCACAAGAGTTTCCAATTACTTGTGTCCCTCAAATAGCCCACAGCCGCAGTTCCTGCGGGGCAAACTACCTCCCCCGGGGCACTTTTCCTCATTGAAAAAATAGTGTCAATTGCGTTCAAAGCCCAGCTTATTAAATCCATAATTTCGTTCGATAATCAGCAGTAGAGACACGCAGACAGACGATAGCAAGCTGGGATCCAGTCAGTTGGGGGAGGAAGGAGAAAAAAAAGTCAGAGCTGGAGAGAAGGAAAAAGCGTCTGCTCTCTTTGGGAGGCGGAAGTGAATCTAGATATTTCTGGCAGAAATGTTTGTATTCAAAATAACAATATATGAAAAGTAATTGGTATTTATGTCAAAAAATACATTTAATGTTACCTACATATCATCAGCAATAGATATTTCTGGCAGAAACATCATTTATTCAATACAGCAATATATGAGTAGTAACTGACATTTCTGCCAGAAATGCATTTATTGTTACTTACATATCAACAAAAGATATTTCTGACAAAAATTCATTTATTCAAAATAACAATATATGAAAAGTAATTGGTATTTCTGCAAGAAAGACATTTAATGTTACCTACATATCGTCAGCAATAGATATTTCTGGCAGAAATATCATTTATTTAATATAAAAATATATGAAGAGTAACTGACTTTTCTGCAGGAAATACATTTATTGTTGCCTACAACAGCAATTGATATATCTGGCAGAAATATAATTTATCCAAAATAACAATATATAAGCAGTAATTGACATTTTTGCCAGAAATACATTTACTGTTTCCTACATATCATCAGCAGTAGATATTTCTGACAGAAATATCATTTATTCAAAATAACAATATATGAGCAGTAATTGACATTTCTGCCAGTAATACATTTAATGCTACCTACAAATAATCATAAATAGAAATTTCTGACAGAAATGTATTTATTCAGGTTTGCTATATATGGACAGTAACTGAGATTTCTGCCAGAAATGCATTTAATGTTACCTACATATTATCAATAGATATTTCTGGCAGAAATGTATTTATTCAAAATAACAATATATGAAAAGTAATTGGTATTTATGCCAAAAATACATTTAATGTTACCTACATATCATCAGCAATAGATATTTCTGGCAGAAACATCATTTATTCAATACAGCAATATATGAGTAGTAACTGACATTTCTGCCAGAAATGCATTTATTGTTACTTACATATCAACAAAAGATATTTCTGACAAAAATTCATTTATTCAAAATAACAATATATGAAAAGTAATTGGTATTTCTGCAAGAAAGACATTTAATGTTACCTACATATCGTCAGCAATAGATATTTCTGGCAGAAATATCATTTATTCAATATAACAATATATGAAGAGTAACTGACATTTCTGCGGGAAATACATTTATTGTTGCCTACAACAGCAATTGATATATCTGGCAGAAATACATTTTATTCAAAATAACAATATATAAGCAGTAATTGACATTTCTGCCAGAAATACAGTACATTTAATGTTGCCTATATATTATCATCAATAGATATTTCTGACAGAAATTTATTTATTCAGGTTAGCTATATATGGACAGTCACTGGCATTTCTGTCAGAAATATATTTATTGTTACCAACATATCATCAATAAAAGATATTTCTGACAGAAATTAATTTATTCAAAATAACAATATCTGAAGAGTAATTGACATTTCTTTCAGAAATGCATTTATTGTTACCTACATATAATCAAAAATAGATATTTCTGACAGAAATATCATTTATTCAAAATAACAATATATGAACAGTAATTTGCATTTCTGCTAGAAATACATTTATTGTTCCCTACGTATTGTCATCAATAGAAATTTCTGCCAGGAATGCAGTTATTGTTGCTAGCTACATGTGAATATTAATTTACATTTCTGCCAGAAATACATTTATTGTTACCTAGATATCATCAATAGATAATTCTGACAGAACTCCATCTATTCTGGTTAGCTACATGTAAACAGTAATTGCATTTCTGCCAGAAATACATTCATTGTTAAGGTAGCATCATAACTAGATGGCTACATGATTTTTAAAAAAAAAAATTTTGCATTGTAGTGTTATTTAGTTATCATGTGTATGATATAAAAGAGCTTATTTTAGGTACTGTAATGAAGTGAATTTGAAAGTGCAAAAACTGCACAAAATTATTACTAGACAACAATGAATATTTTAAAACTGAAATTCTTCCATTTGGACATATCTACTCTTAGGGTAAACAGAAGCAGCAAAGGTACAGAACATAGACGGCAAAAAAAAAAAAATCCTGAAACAAAAGTATCAATCTTGTCATGCTAGTATCGAGCATATAACCACACATGGACAGCGCAGTGGAAGAGTGGTTAGCACTGCGGCAGCACAGCAACTCACCCTTGGCCGGGGGATCCTGGGTTCGATACCAGCCCCCAACCAATAGTGATCTGTGTGAAGTTTGCATGTTCTCCATGGGTCTGCGTGGGTTTACCCCGGGATTTCTCCAGTTTCCTCCCACATGCCAAAAGCATGCAAGTTAGGTTAATTGGCATCAAACTGAGGTTCTAAATTGTCCTTAGGTATGACTGTGAGAGTGAATGGTTGCCTGTCTCTCTGTGTTGGCCCTGCAATGGACTGACGATCTGTCCAGGGTATACCCTGCCTCTCGCCCAAAGATACTGGGATAGGCTCCAGCAACCCCCCCCCCCCCCGCGACCCGCAAAGGACTAAGTGGAAGAAGATGGATGGATGGATGGATGGCACTAGCATTTCTGACAGAAATAGAGCTGACAGATTCAGAAAAAGGTGGTTTATTTTTATAGCAGCCAGTTACAAACCATTTATTAGTTAGAACTCCTTTATGACAGCAGACTGGTTTTTAAAACTACATTTACACTGAAGCTCATAGATTATTCAGCAGAAATGTAGCTAAAAAGCCAACATTCACTTATTATAGCTAAAACAAAAAATACAGATTTTGGTTCATTTAGGTAATGAAGCTAATATTACTTAGGTCTCATAAACTTTTCTGTTTTGAATTAAGGTGGTAATTTTATGAATTACTTTTAGGCATGGGTTATTGGTGCTCGTTCCCAAAGGTGTGGAGACTGCCCAGGTGGAAGAGACGCTGGAGACTGTGAAGGCCCTTGGACAAGTGAGAGTCAGAGGCAGAATGTACAACAACAACAAACTGGATCGGTTGAGTGTACTTTGTGAATGCAGAGAAAAAATTGACCCAACCAAGATCCCCTCTGAAGTCAAGGATCCGGCTACCGACATCAGTTGGCCCATCATCTTTGCAGTCAAATGTTCAGTTCCTGCTGGTGATGCACCAAATTCATTGAGAGTTCTGCTAGATGCAGCAGCATCCAGTAGCTCTGCTGAGTCAATCATTCGAGCAGTTGGCGATGTGCTGTCAAAGATGGAGAAGCCATCAGGAGAAAACAGTAGCTACCGCCACCTCCGAGCATTCTCTGGCACGTTACCAACACTTACAGGCGAAAAAGCATTAGAGCAATGGCTGGAAGAAGCCCGTTTAATGGTTGAAGACAGTGAATGCTCTGACAAAGAAAAACGCTGATGTATTATGGAATGTCTTAGAGAACCTGCTCTCGCTGTAGTAAAAGCCATACGAACAGCTGAGGTAGATATCACCCCTTCTAAGTGCTTGGATGCTACTGAGAGTGCATTTGGCTCTGCTGAAGACCTCTACTTCGAGTTTAGACTTTTGCAGCAAGAAAAAAATGAAAAACTGTCTGATTTCCTGAGGCGGGTGGAACAGTCCCTGACTAAGGTAGTGTGTAAAGATGGTATTCCTGCCAGTCGTGTGGATACTGCCCAAGTTGAGCAGCTACTGCAGGGGGCCATACATTCAGATCTCATGCTGGTGCAGCTTAAGCTAAGGGAGAGAAAGCAGACTCCTCCTAAGTTTTTAGAGCTGCTTGCTGAATATGGAAGGAGGAATGGAGGATGGAGGAATATGCAGCTGCAAGAGTCAAACTTAGTACATCTGTTCATAGACTACATGTCAATAGTGATGTGAACAGTCGACACACGGAGCTACAGTCCTTGAGAGCAGATACCAAGGAGTTGAAGTCAATGTTTGCTTCCCTGAGTACAAAGCCCTCTCAAAGAGTAGACAGTGCTTTTGGGCCTGATAACAGTTGCTCAGGGCCCTGCAGCAGAAAATGGTGAAAGTACTGAAGTAGTGGCATTAAAGAAACAAGTTAAAAGATTACAAAGAAATATGTCAGCCAAAGTGGCCAAAGTCTCTGACACCCCAGCCAGTGTGCTAAGAGTAGAGCCTTCAAGACCTGTTCAAAGCAACCGAAAGCTGAACAAGTTTAACAGAGATTCAGAAGAAAGCATCTGTTATAGATGTGGTGAATCTGGACACTTTGCCAATAAGTGTCAGAATGAATGGTGGGTATCAGAAAAAAGTCATCCAAAAGCTCATTCACTCTCTCAAGAAAGCTAAAGAGGGACAGTCACCTTGCCAAGAAAGAAAAAGTTCCAACACTGTGTGCTCTGTGAAGAAAAGTGAAGTGACTTCAGTAACAGGCCGGACTATTCCACAAGGGCTGATAGGTCCCCCCTCAGTAGTCCTCTTGAGAGTGAATGGTCATCAGTGTGATGCTGTACTAGATAGTGGATCACAAGTATCCATTATCTTTGAAAAATGGTACAAGCAGCACCTGTCAGAAGTTCCAATTCATCCTATGTGCGCACTAGTCATCTGGGGGTTAAGTGAGACCAACTACCCGTACCTTGGCTATGTCATAGTAGATCTAGAGTTCCCTGAAAGTGTTGCTGGTTCTAAAGAATCACTCTCTGTCTTAGCCTTGATCTGTCCTGGTGTCAGAACTCCAGATCAGATTCCTGTAATCCTGGGGACCAATACTAGTCTTTTTAAACAGTTGGCTAAACTCTGTAAAGAGACTGCAGGGGTTGATATCGCTCAGACGTTGGGTATCAGAACTAATGACACAGTACAAACGACTGAGAAGACCAGTGAGGGAGAAGAGGATGCTGGATGTGTGAAATGGATGAGCCCTGGCCCACTGACCTCACCTGCTGGCAGTGACTGTTGAGCCGTGTGTCACGTGGAGTTAGAGAAACCATTGGACAAAGAGTGCTGATGGTGGAGACTTCGCCCACAGTCCCATTCCCAACTGGTGTGCTGCTGCAACCTATGATAGTGCCAAGCTCAGAGGTAGATGTGAACCATTTCCCTGTGTTGGTGCACAATGAGTCAGTACGAGACACAGTCCTTCAAGTTGGGACAGTGATGGGAAGTCTGTGCTCTGCTGATCCTGTGATGCCTGCCCTGCCCACCAAGACCAAGTCTAAAGTGAACCCCACAGAGTTTGACCCTAGCCTCATTGACTTTGGTGATTCACTCATTTCAGAGCACTGGAGGGCCAGACTCAGACAAAAGCTGTCAGAAAGAGCCAGTATGTTTTCTCTCCATGAATGGGATGTGGGACTTGCACAGGGGGTTGAGCATCATATTTGATTATCAGATACAAGACCTTTTTGAGAACGGTCGTGGAGATTAGCTGCAGTATACATTGAAGGTGTATGCAAGCACCTGCAAGACCTTCTGAAGGCTGGCATTATCAAGGAGTCTCGTAGCCCATACACTTCTCCGATAGTTGTGGCTAAAAAGAAGAATGGCAGCATTAGAATGTGTAGACTACAGAACACTAAACAGTCAAACAGTGCCTGACCAATATGCCACTCCCCGCATTGACGATGCACTCGATTACATGACAAGGGGTAGGTGGTTTTCTGTGTTAGATCTAAGGTCTGGTTATTATCAGATCATTATGGAAGAAGCTGATAAAGAAAAAAGCAGCCTTTATTAGCCCGCTAGGGTTTTATCAATTCGAAAGAATGCCGCAAGGTATCACAGGTGCACCTGCAACGTTTCAACGATTGATGGAAAGAGCCGTAGGGGACATGAACCTTCTCCAGGTATTGGTTTACTTGGATGATCTGATAGTTTTTGGGAAGTCCTTAAAGGAGCATGAAGAGAGGCTTCTCAAAGTATTAGATCGACTTGAAGAGGTGGGACTAAAGCTTTCTCTAGCCAAGTGCCAGTTTTGCCAACCAAAGGTAAAATATGTGTGACACATAATATCCGTAGACAGCATTGCCACAGATCCCGAAAAAGTGAAGACCGTCATCAACTGGCCTCGCCCTACAGATCCGAAGTCTTTGAGATCTTTCCTGGGATTCTGCGGGTATTACAGGCGATTTGTTGCAAACTACTCAGTGATTGTCAGACCCTTCACCGAACTCACCAAAGGGTATGCCCCCACTCAGAAAGGTAAACGTCCAGCCAAAGAGAAGTTGAAGACCTACCTGAAAGAGTCCGAGCCATTTGGAGACCCTGTGGAATCAAGCTTGCACTGATGCTTTCCATCAAATCATTCAGTGTCTCACCAATGCACCAGTCCTTGCATTTGCAGACATCAACAAGCCTTACAGGTTCAGGTTCAGGTTCAGGTTACTTTATTTGTACCCGTAGGTAAATTTGTTTTGCAGTCTGGTGACATCCATATTTACAAGCCACAATTACATTCAACATAAACACAAACACAGGCACACATGAAGCTGACTATAAACATGATAAAAATACTCAAGGCTCCATCAATCAGAGTATAAAGACAAAGAGATGAGAGAAAAACCAGAGATAAGAGAGAAGAGTCATATTAAAAAGTTAAAGACTAGTCAAAGAGGTTAACCTCTTGCACTCCCGGATACCGCGGGTGGTCACGTCTCTGCGTCCTAGTGCGTCCTAGTGCACACTGTGCGTCTCAGTGCGCACTGAAAAAAAAAGAAGCTGCATTTCCGTTCTTCCACTACAGACACAGCCGCGAACAGAAAGCCAAAGGAGTGTTTTGATTGGTTTAGATTTGATTGACCTCTCATTCGACTAATAAGAGCCTTGAATTGGGTTTCTGAAACCTTGAAGAACCAATGACTGAAAACCTAGCAAGAAGGACCCGCCTACCAACGACTGTGAATACAGCGAGCCAATTGAAGCAGAGAAGTTCAATGATTGAAAGCGTGCGTCCCGTGCGTAAAATCTGTTTTGTGTAAGCCGCTGTGTGTAACGGTAGCATTCGCCAGTCTTTTTTTCTTACTACTGTTCTTATTTGTTTTGAAAAATCATTCGCCAAAACTGCAGTCATGGAAGTGCAAAACCGCAATAATGGAATCATGGTTTGACCGGGTCGCGTGACCAGAACCATGAGTCGTAACAAACGGACCAGCTTCATATTCGTCTGACAATGAGGAACAGATGTTCGCCAACGACACTGCTGTTGTGGACAGGTAAGTGTTATAAGCTAAATTATTCTTTATCACTGAAAATAGTAATAAAAATGACTTTTGACCAATTGGTAATTACAACTATGCGTCATCGCCACGACGGACCGTTGACGGACCGTTTTTTTGTGTGCCGCGCTCCTCTGTAGCGGGGGGGGGGGAGTTGTTATCCTCTACATTGTAGATATTTTAGTATAATTTTTATTGCACTGTAGGTTATTTTTTCTTGTAAAAAAAGGCCACACATTTTTTACGTGGCATGCTTCTTTGTGTGTGGGGGGCTTGTCTGTTCATTCATTCATTCATTCATAAATAAACACCCCCCCACACACCCCCACACAGCCCTGAGTGTCACCTTTCATTAGCCAAGCCACCAAGATCAAGCTTCTATGTTGAATCATTCAAAAGTTAGACATTTTTCCAAACTGTGCCATTTGGCACAATTTGGCACAGTTCAAAAACGCCTGGGAACAACCTGAGAAAAAAGCTGTGTAATATATTCATTTTTTGTGGTATTGTTACAAAATTTTGACCTCAGCTGGATAACACTTGGTTCTACATTTCTGTTGCATTTTCCAGCCAGTATCTGACAGCTGTGTGTTATTTGCAAGCATTTGTATCTAAAAAAAACACCCAGGCAAACTTTATTTTCTTCAAGTTCAGTATGATTAGATGACTGTTATTCAGTGGCAGGAGCACTTAAAGAGATTATGACTGTTTTGCCAAAAAATTCAAAGTGTTTTCTTTTAAATGAGACCAACCCCATGAAGATGCTGCAAAGGGTTGAAGAACAGCTTTTGATTTACTTTGGGTACGTTATTTTTAGGCATTTTTAGGGAAATTGACCAGAGTGCAAGGGGTTAAAAACCTCAAATTTCTAAAACCCAATAAAAGATTTAGAACCCAAATAAAATCCTACAAATATAAGTAAATATAAGATGGGGTTAATAAATAGGTACCTAAATTATGTGCAATATATTGTTACAACTTGTTCAACTCTTTGACAGCAGCAGGAACAAAGCTGTTTTTGTAGCGCTGGGTTTTGCTTTTTGGGACAGCAAACCTCCGTCTTGAGGGAAGAAGCTGAAAGTTGCAGTGCAAAGGGTGGGAGTCATCATTTAAAATGGAGGTAGCAATCCTCTGTACTTGTCTGGTGTACAGGGATGTCAGGCTCAGCTGTGACTCACCAAGCAAACGACTGGACCATCTAACTACCTGATCCAAGGATTTCCTCTGTTTCAGTTTTATCTGACCAAACCATGACACTAAAGAAAAGGATAAAACAGATTCAATAAAAGCCCGATAAAACATTGTCATTATGGTTCGGTCAATTTGGAAGCGTGCAAGTTTCCTCAAGCAATACAAATGTTGCTGACACTTTTTGAACACCCTTTCACAGTTCTCTTCAAAGTTTAAATTACTATCAATAATCATCCCAAGATATTTGTAGGATTGTACACATTCAGTGGTCTGACCTTTTAGTACGGTGACTTTGTGCCTGGGAGTTTTCCTCCTAAAGTCAATAATCATATATTTAGTTTTTGTCATATTCAGCTGCAGGTAGGAATCCTCACACCAGTGAACAAAATCATCAACTACTGGGCCGTGGCCACTCTCACCATCCTGTAGGAGACTGACAATAACTGAATCATCAGCATACTTTTTAATGTGTCTGTTGTCATGTCTGCTCCGACACATGTTTGTGTACAGGATGAAGAGTAGTGGTGACAACACACACCCCTGAGGAGAGCCAGTAGAAGAGTACTTTAGGTCAGACAATGTTCCATTGACCCTTACTCTCTGTGTCCTGTTGGTTAAGAAATCCAGAATCCAACCCACCAGATTATTGCTCAAATCAAATTGTTGCAGGAGCCTTTCAACTAAAATATGAGGTTGGATTGTATTAAAGGCGGAGGAAAAGTCCACAAATAAAAGCCTGGCGTGTGTCCCATTAAAATCCAGATGTTTAAAAAGCATGTTAAGCAGAGTGACAGTGGCGTCCTCCACTCCTCTGTGAGGCCTATAGGCAAACTGCAGAGAATCCAATGCATGTTCAGTCTGCTTTAGGACCTCACATCTGACCAGTTTTTCAAAAAAATTGAAGTCAGAGCAACTGGTCTAAAGTCGTTTACCGTTTTAGGACAGCTGGATTTTGGAACGGGAACAACCACGGCATCTTTTCAGATCTTGGGCACATGTTGTGTCTGTAGGGACTTATTGAAAATGTAATGAAATACAGGACTCAGTTCATGTGCGCAGGACTTTACCAAGCGCCCACATACTGTATATTATCAGGGCCCTGACTTTTGTTCACTTTTACAGCGCAGAACTCCCTTTTAATATCCTGCACCTCAATATTAAAGTGCTGATTGTCTTTGAGTTTCTGTTTCAAATCTTGGGTTTCAGTGCTAAAATCAAAGGAGTCAAAACGACCATAAAAACAATTAAGAGCATTAGCCAGCTCTGTGTCTGAATTAAAACCATCTAAAAACACACGATTACTGCACTCTGTGCTCTGAAGGCCTGCAATAGTTTTCATACTGGCCCAGGCTGAACCAAGTTTCTTTGTAGCCATCTTACTTTCCAATTTTGATTTATAATTCTGTTTTGCTCTTAAAATTTCAGACTTCAGCTCTTTTGTGGCAACCTGTAGCTCAGAAACAGACCCCTGTTTAAAGGCAAGTGCTTTCCTCTGTAAGCAGGATTTAACTGATTTTGTAACCCATGGCTTGTTGTTGGGATATATTTTGACACGTTTACGTGGAACGATCATATTTTTACAGAAAGCCATGTATGAGCATATGACGTCCACCAAAGAGTCCAAATCATCCCCGCAGGACAGTGTGAAAACCTCCCAGTCCGTACAGTTAAAGCATTCCTGGAGGCAGTGCACTGAATCCTCTGTCCACACCTCTATGTCTCTGGTCTCCACCTTGCCTCTTCTGAGAGCAGTTTTATATGTGGGCAGCAAATGTACACAGTTGTGATCTGAGGATCCTAAAGGAGGAAGGGGGAGTGATTTATAGGCCCTCTCTATGGATCCATAGCACAGATCCAATGTCTTTTTTCACCTGGTTGGGCAGGAGACATACTGATAAAAGTTTTTAAGTGTCTTCTTTAAAGAAACATGGTTAAAATCCCCAAGAATAAAGTTTGGCGCCTCTGGAGAAATTGACTGCAGCCGCTGTACCACATCAAAGACGGTGCTGGAGGCGGAGTCAGCATCTGCCCTCGGGTGAATGTACACAGTCGTTATAAAAAGTTGGGGGAACTCGTGAGGCAGATAAAAGGGGCGTAGCGATATGGACAGAAGCTCCACATCGGGTGTACAGATGCGCTCTCTGACCGTGACAGATGTGCAGTACTGCTTATTAATATATAAACATATGCCGCCCCACGACGTTTCCCCGTTACCTCTTCCTGCTGATCCGAGTGGAGTGGGGCTCCAAAGCCGTCAATCCACAGATCCGTGTCCCGGTCATGCGCATTAAGCCAAGTCTCGGTGTAAGCCATGACACAGCAGTTCTTGAAGTCCTTCTGGTAGCGTACATTCCCTTGAATTTCATCCACCTTGTTCCTCAGAGATTGTACGTTCCCCAAGATCATGGAAGGAAGAGGAATGCATTTAAACTGACGTCTCCTCAGGCTTAATTTCACGCCTCCACGCTTTCCGCGTTTCCTCCTCTTGTCTCTCTTTTCATCGCTGTGTCCATGAAAGTCTCTCAAAATAAAGTCCGGCAGTTGCGGCATAGACTCAATCACAGACGCTGCATCATCCGTGTTTAAATGCAGCAACATGTCCCTTGAATATTGTATTCTCCCTGGCATTACAGCTTGCATACAGACGCCAGCTTGAAAGGGCTTGGGGCTGTGTTGTATCAAGAATACCCAGAAGGACTCTGACCAGTGGCTTTTGCAAGCCGAAGGGTGAGTGCCACTGAACAGCGTTACCAGTCCATCAGCTTGAGTTTTTAGCTCTTAAGTGGGCGATTGTGGATAAATTCCACGATTACCTATATGGAGCCAAGTTCACCGTCCGAACTGACAATAATCCACTTACATACAGTATGTGCTAACAACAGCCAAGCTTAATGCAACTGGACACAGGTGGCTTGCGGCCTTAGCAACATATGACTTTAACATCCAATACCGGTCCAGCAAAGCCAATATTGATGCCGACCTGCTGTCCAGAAACATGGCTGATGACGTTGAGAATGAAAAATGGGAGGAGATACCTCAGAGCGGTGTGAAATCAATCTGTCAGAGGATCTGTATAACAGAGCCATCTGCTCCACCACCCAGATATGTCGATCAACTGGGTGCATCCCCTGAGTGCATCCCTGATGCATTTGCTTTTCCCACTCGCCTCAACCGGCTTTCCTTGAAGCAGCTGTCCAAAGCTGACCTGAGAGAAGCGCAACAGAATGATGATGTCATAAGGAAGGTAACAGAAGCCATGCAGCAAGGTAAATGGCCAAATGACAAAGAGACAAACACTGAGTTGAGTCTGTTCAAGAGAGAAAAAGACAGTCTTGTGATGAAAGGTGAACTACTTTACAGAATAAGCCAGAAACTCTCCGGAGAGCAAATAACACAGCTCCTACTGTCTGCTGAGTTCCGGGAGGCTGTCCTGCAATCCCTACATGATAACATGGGTCATTTAGGAGTGGAGCGGATGACAGATCTTCTGCAGAGTAGGTTCTATTGGCCCAAAATGGCTTTAGATGCATAACAGTACATCAAGGAATGTGGACAATGTATCATGTGCAAAACCTCTTGCAAGAAGGCTGCACCCCTGCAACAAATTGTGAGCAGTGGTCCTATGGACCTGGTATGCATAGATTTTCTCTCCATGGAACCAGACTCGAAAGACATCAGTAATGTATTGGTTGTGACAGATAATTTTACACGTTATGCACAGGCATACCCAACCCAAAACCAGAAAGCCCTCACTGTAGCCAAGATCCTGGTGGAAAAGTACTTTGTGCATCATGGTCTGCCAAGCAGAATACATTCTGACCAGGGAAGAGACTTCGAAAGTCAGTTGATGCGAGAGCTCTTGATGATCCTAGGGATAAGGAAGTCCCGAACAACACCATATCATCCACAAGGGGACCCTCAACCTGAGAGGTTCAACCGCACTTTGCTGTCAATGCTTGTGACCCTGGGGCATGAGAAAAAGTGTTTGTGGAGTCAGCATATTCCCTATGTTGTCCATGCCTACAACAGTACAAAATGTGATGCAACAGGATATTCCCCTTATCTACTGATGTTCAGCAGAGAAGCTAGGCTGCCCGTAGAGCTTTGCTTTGGCACGTCAGCTGATGGAACTGGAGTCAGACACTATTTGCAATATGTGGAGAAACTGAAGGAAGATCTGCAAAAGGTCTATGAGCTCGCCAGAAAATCAGCAGATAAGTCACACCAGAGAAACAAAAGAGCCTATGACCAGAAAGTATGTTTCCAGACTATTGACACAGGTGACAGAGTACCTCTCCGGAACCTGGGACTACAAGGAAAGCATAAACTTGTAAGCAAACATTAGGACTCCTAAAGCTAAATTTAAGTCTTCCGCAAAAATGAATAGAGATCCTAGAACCAGAACTAGTTCTAAAAGACAACCAAAACCTGTAATCTGTCTGACTTATGATGAACCTGGAAAGGCTTGAGATCAGCCAATTACCATCATTCACAAAGGAGTTATTATTAAACTAGGATGTTAGATTTTAGTTGGGTATCCTTCTTACCCATGGATGTCTTAGTGTGTCTCATGAGGACATGCAGACAATTAGAAGGGGGAGGATGTAGCCCTTTGAAAAATAGACTATACAGTTCATTGATTCATAAATAGAAGTTAATAAATAGAAAATAGAGTGTGTTCATTAATCAAATAAATAGCAGTTAAAAATGGTTAAAAAGTATTCATGGTTTGATATTTCATATAGTGTGCTAAGTTTGAAATTTCATGATTGGGGTCATGTGTTTTATTATTTACATGGAGTGGATGTAACTCCTCGAAGTACTCCTTCCATCTTAACACACTCTCTTCACTCATTTCTTTATATGGTTTGGATTTTATTAGCAGTGTTGCTTTGCATTTTATTTTCAAACACTTCATTGTTTGTTATTCAAAAGAATAGACCTGATACTTCAGTAACTTTTTTATTACTACACTTACTGATTAGTTTATAACAGTAATATTACTGGAGTTCATTTTCAAGTCATCAGTCACTATACAGTTCACACCTGAATGGCTGCACTAACAGAATATTTTCTCCTGAAGTGGCAATAGAGGGAGACATTTTTCCATTACAACACTTTTTCAGACTGCAGTTGGTGTCCCATCTCTAACCTGCACTGTGATATATCTGCAGCAGGGTTAAGCATTAGAAGGGCCTTGAGTGGAACTTGAGTCCCTGGCTCAGCTGGTTTGAACCTGGAAGGCTGACAGGCCTGGGAGGGAAGTTTCCATCAGTTAAGATGCCATGGTGTGAGTGCGTGTTTGTGTAGCTACTGGAGTTCCTACTATTAACCTGCTAATGTAGCGCTTACCAGTCTGGATGGGGCTTTTATCACAATGTAGGCCTATTAGACTGCAGTGCCCCATCATTCCTACAGTTGCAACAACATGTAGAATAATGTTTTTGTTGTTGTTGTTGTTTGTTTGTTTTGTTTTAAAGTCGGTTCAGGTTGTTTACCAGTCCACTGCTTTGAAACTAGTTCATCTGACAGCTGATATGAGAGTGAACAGAAGGACTATAAAGTTGATAAGCCAGAGGTGGGAGTTGCTTTTAAAACATCCTGGCCACAGCCTATTACCAATTAAAACATGTACACCGCATTCCAAATTATTATGCAAATGATATTTGTCTCCGATTTTCTGAAATAGTCGATGCAAATGACAGTCAGTATCATTTTCAAGTCATCAAGCATTAGAGCATAATTCAAATTTTTTTGAACAAACCTCCCAATGATAATTATTTCTTTACAAAAATTAAAAAAAAACAAAACTCAAAATGCACTGTTCCGAATTATTATGCACAACAGCATTTCAAAACATTTTATTGGATGTAAAGAACTGGAAATGGTTATTTGTTGAATTTGCAGCATTAGTGAGGTCATATTTACTGAAATCAAAAGCTAGTTCAATCAAAAACATCTTAACAGGCTAAGTTACGTGTTAACGTAGGACCCCTTCTTTAATATAACCTTCACAATTCTTGCATCCATTAAACTTGTGAGTTTTTGGAGAGTTTCTGCTTGAATTTGTTTGCAAGATGTCAGAATAGCCTCCCACAGCTGCAGTTTAGATGTAAACTGCCTCCCACCCTCATAGATCTTTTGCTTGAGGACGCTCCAAAGGTTCTCCGTAGGGTTGAGGCCAGGGGTGTCATGAAGCTGGGTTCGGTTGTTCAAAACCAAGTTCTGACTTATGGTTATTTTTGCCCTATTTTCCTTCGGGCGCGCCAGGGTGCTATTTGGGTCTTTCGCTCCCTGACAGCTTGGGCACGCCTCCTCCTCTTGTCAGTGCCATCAGCTGTTTCCCATTACGGGTGTTCATACACATACACACACACACTCCATTCATTCCTATTCACACGCTCCGACACTCACTCATGCACACCAGGGATTAATTATGTTCAGCCCACGCTTTCTCACACCGCCAATCTCTTCCCTCGTTAGTATTGTGATTACAAATACGCTGTGTTAGTGGGAAGAGATCGTCAGAGCATTCACCCTCATGTGTGGCAGCGTGTTCCTCCACGTATGTGTTCCACTACCTGCGTGTTATTCAGCCTGACATTTCAAGACGGTGATTCCCTTGATGTTAGCGACTTACTCTGCCTCACTTCCCCATTCACCAGACTACATGGATAGCCACTACATGGATAGCCCCGGATTGTTACAGCCGTAAGTTAATGTTTGCCGTTCTCTTTGTGCTCAGCATTTCTGCGACACTAGGCATTCCCCCTCTCCGGCTGTAGAACATCCGAGTAACAACCTTGTATGTCTGGTGGCCTAAATTCATCATTTCAATCAACTGTATTGTGTGGTCTTGCAGGACTTGTTATTTTGTTGTGGTTTAAGTAAATAAATGGCACGTTCTATTCTTGCAATTAGGTTTTTCATTCCCTTTCTCATGCGCCGCATAATGGCACACAGGGATTCATGACAGAATGCTCCGACCAGTTAGAAAAAACCCAGCGGAGTAGATCTGTTTTTTCTGTCTCTTTCACCTTCTTTCTTTTTTCTCCTCTCCGAGTAACAGTATGACGACCTGGATGGACGAGGAGCAGAGAGCCCAGGATCTACTGGAGGAAGCGCTCTTTTCCGCCCAGTGGCTGCAGTTCCAGGAGGACGTTCAGTGGGTATGACTCGTCATGGCGCACGGGGATTTATGACAAGGGGGGGATGGGGGCCACACCATGAGTTTCTCTCCTTTTATGCCCATAGCAGCCAATGATACAGAGGTATTCTTTGCAGCATGAGATGGCGCATTATCATACATGAAGACAATTTTGCTATGGAAGGCACGGTTCTTCTTTTTGTACCATGGAAGAAAGCGATCAGTCAGAAACTCTGCATACTTTGCCAAGGTCATTTTCACACCTTCAGGGACCCTAAAGGGGCCGATCAGCTCTCTCCCCTTGATTCCAGCCCAAAACATGACTCTGCCACCAAATTGCTGGCGTTGCAGCCTTGTTGTCATGGCCGCCAATCACGGCACCTGTGCACGCACCTGCCTGTCATCT
Organism: Pholidichthys leucotaenia; assembly: GCA_020510985.1. Classification (NCBI taxonomy): domain Eukaryota; kingdom Metazoa; phylum Chordata; class Actinopteri; order Cichliformes; family Pholidichthyidae; genus Pholidichthys; species Pholidichthys leucotaenia. Next base: position 136,804,330 of record CM035840.1, on the reverse strand, counting down.
TCTGCGGCCTATTTATTCCACCAGGGCCAGTGCTGGGCGCGGAGTCGTCTGATTCTCTATGCTGAATCCAGTTACGCCTGCCTCCGTGCTTCCCAGCACTCTTCTCTACAGTCGTCGGCTTCCTAGCCCCGCTGAACCCCGTCCAGACCGGTTCCACCCGGACCATCCACCAAGTAAGCTTTCATCGCTTCTCATCTTGTCTGATTCCCCTGTGCACAGGCGGAGATCCGCGGCGGCGGTCCTCCATCTCCCTCCAGGTGGCGGACTCATCCTTCCACCTCCAGCTAGCCAGCCTCCAGCAGGCACCGTCTCCCTGGCTGCAGCTTCAGCACTACCTGAGCTTCTCGAACACCCTTTGACAGTAAGCGCTGTAACATCTATTGAGCTGCATAGGTTGAACTGTAAACTAACGGCTCTCGTCTCATTCTAAATTGTCCTTAGGTATGGCTGTGAGAGTGAATGGTTGTTTGTCTCTCTGTGTTGGCCCTGCGATGGACTGGCGATCTGTCCAGGGTGTACCTTGCCTCTCGCCCAAAGATGCTGGGATAGGCTCCAGCCCCCCCGCGACCTGAAAAAGGATTAAGCGGAAGAAGATGGATGGATCAAAACTCACAGTTCAGCGTATGGGTCTTACCTTCCTGCCCTGAAGGTCATTCATGGCAATATTGCTTGAAACCTGTGGTATGCTTAATAATGTGGAACATCCTTCTTAAGTAGTTTTCCTTTAATTGGGCTCACCTGGCAAACTAATTATGACAGGTGTCTGAGATTGATATCAGTGATCCAAAGAGTCCTGTGACACAATATCATCCATGAGTTTAATTGGAAAACAACAAACTGAACATTTATGACACTAAAATCCTATTTGCATAATAATTTGGAACGCGGTGTATATTGTCAGTAGGCAGCAGAGAGATCACCCCGACGCAGTCCACATTATTACAAGGGATTTTAACAAAGCATGCTTAGTCTGTACTCCCCAAATTCCACCAACACGTTAAGTGTCCCACAAGAAGGGAAAGAACATTGGATCATGTTTACATCAACATTAAGCATGCCTACAGAGCCACCCCCCTCCCTCACCTTGGACAATCAGATTATCTCTCCCTGCTTCTAATACCTGCTTCCCCACCCTCCCCCAGGAAGAGTTTCCCCCAACCAACCAAACAATTAAAACCTGGCCTGAAAATGCTCTCCTCCAGCTACAGGACTGCTTTAGCTGCACAGGTTGGACCATCTTTGAACAGCAGGACCTGGACTCCTACACAGAGTCTGTCCTTTTCTACATTAAATGCTGTGTAGAAAATTTGACAGTCACCAAACACAGTTTTTAAATTGATTTTGTGTACTTTATTGATCCCCAGAAGGGAAATTGAGGGCATCCACCTGGATGGATGAAGCAGCCATGGTACGGTGCTATCCCTTTACCATTCACACACAGATTCACACCTAGGGCCACTTTAGAGTCTCCAATTAACCTAACCTGCATGTTTTTGGCATGTGGGAGGAAACCGGAGAACTCCCAGAATAAACCCACGCAGACACGGGGAGAACATGCAAACTCCACACAGATCACTGTTGGTCAGGGGCTGGAATCGAACCAGGGATCCCATGGCCAAGGGTGAGTTGCTGTGCTGCCGCAGTGCTAACCACTGCGCCACCGCATGTCTTTCCAAACCGGAAACCCTGGATGACCAGTGAGGTCACCAGTAAGGACATCAGAGCCCACAACTCAGCCTTCAGGAAGAGGGACAGCTCTCTGTACTGCCAGAGCCAACCTGAAAAGACGAATCAAACAGGCAAAGAACACCGACGGGAGGAAGGTGGAGGTCTTCCTCACAGTCAACAATCCCTGACAGATGTAGAGAGGCATCCAGGCCCTCACCCACTACAAGGGCCAGGGGCCCCCCAATATCGGACAGCAGCCTCAGTCTGGCAGAGGAGCTAAACAGCTTCTTTGCCCGGTTTGAGCACACACCCCCAACTCACCCCCTCCCCTCTCACCCCCTCCTCCTCCCTTCTCTCTCCCCCACTCCCTTCTCCCCCCACCCCCCTCTCTCTCTACAGGTGCACGAGGTGAGGAGGAAACTGAAAGCAGTGAACCCCCACAGAGCCGCTGGCCCCGGCAGCATCCCAAGAGCAGGGATCAAAGCATGTGCCGACCAGCTGGCAGAGATTCTCACCAAGCTGTTCAACCTCTCCCTGATGCACGTCGCCGTCCCCTCCTGCCTCAAGGCCTCCACCATCATCCCCATACGCAAACCGCAACTGGGTGCCTGAATGACTACAGACCCGTGGCACACATGTCTGTAGTCATAAAGTGTTTTGAGCGACTGATGTCCCAGCACATAAGGGACCATCTTCCCCCCTCCTTCAACCCCCACCAGTTTGCCTACAGAGGAATCGGTCTACAGAAAAAGCCATCGCCACAACACCCCACAAAGTGCTGAGCCCACTGGAGAACCCAAGGAGCTACATGAGGATGCTCTTTGTGGACTACAGCTCAGTTTTCAACACCATCATCCTGGACATCCTGATCAATAAACTGCACCTCCTCCAGATGCCCCCTCCCCACCTGCTCCTGGATAAAAAAACTTTCTCACCAACAGCCCACTAACAGTCAGACTTGGCCCGCACCACTCCTCCACACTGTTTCTCAGCATTGACTCCCCCCAGAGCTGCATGCTAAGCAAACTACCGTACTCCCTGCACACCTCTGAATGTATTCCAACCCACCCAACCACCGTCATCGTAAAGTACAGAGACGATACCACCTTGGTTTGGCTCGTCACCAATGACACTGAGAAGGCATACAGGGCGGAGGTAGAGATTCTACTGCTGTGGTGCCAAGCAAACAACCTGAAAAGAACTTGTACTGGACTTCAGAAAGAACAGACAGGACCAAACGCCCCTCCTCATAAATGGCGACCACATGGAAACCGTCCCCACCTTTAGATTCCTGGGCACCCACATCTCCTCAGACCTTTCCTGGTCTGTCAACACCAAGGCCCTGGTGAAGAAAGTCCAGCAGCGGCTACACTTCCTCCGCATCCTGTGGAAGAATAACCTGAAGCAGAAGCTGCTGCTGGCCTTCTACTACTGCTCAGTGGAGAGCATGCTCACCTACTGCCTGGGTGTGTGGTACGCTGGCTCTACGGCCAAGAACAGGAAGGCTGTGCAGAGGGTCATCAACACCTCCCAAAAAATTATCGGTGGCCCTCTGCCCTCTCTGGAGGACATCTCCAGATCCTCCTGTCTCAGAAAGTTCAAAGGCCATCATAGGAGACCCCTCACACCCTCCCCACCACCTGTTTGACCTGCTTCCATCTGGACGACGGTTCAGATCAATTAGGTCCCACACCTCCAGACTGACAAACAGTTCCTTCCCCTGGAACATCCAAACTGCAAACAATCAGAGGCCCCACCCCCCTCCCTCCGAACGCTCACATGCACAGAACTGAGGACCTTTTCAATTATAATAATTACATCTGTCTTTGCACTCCGCCCTTTCATGTATATTGACCCATCCATGAAACCACATCCATACCTATGTATATTTTCCATAATCCTTGGGCTATTTTATTCAATCGTGTGTTCGGCACTCCTCACTTTTATGTACATTGTTTCATCTGTGAAGCCACTACCATACCTGTGTATATGTCCATAATCCTGGTCCATTTTTATTTCAGTCATGTGTTTAATCATGGGTTCTGCAAATGAGTTTTATCTAATCCTTCTCCTGTACTTTATTGTGCAGTGTTTACTTTATTATGCACAATTTCGTTGTGCTGTACAACCATACAATGACAATAAAGCATATTCTATTCTATTCTATTCTGTTCTATTCTATTCTATATCATACAGATGGCTGCAGTTCATTCTGAAAAAAAATTACATGAAACATATGGGCTGTGTATTTCTTGTCAGCTTCTAAAAATATAGATTCTAACTGATAATGAAAGTACTTTCTCTACAGATTAAAATTTGTATTTGCTCAATTACAGATTCTTATATTATTCTGTCATAAATCTATCTTGTGCAAAAACATCTAGAAGATGACAGACTCTGTCACCTTCAAAGCCACTCTGACATGGGTATAACAGGCAAATATCTACATTAGTTCACAAAACCAAAGTTTCCCAGCATAAGATTGAATTGCAGTGAAAAATTAGTGATGCTAGTATACAGTATATGCTTGGACCCTGATGTCCAGGCTCCCCATGGCCGAGAATTTTTGATTTTAATATACAATTTCATCATTGAAATAATTTGTTTCAGTGTCTATGTTATTTATTTTCCCTGTCCTGTAGAGGTGCTTTATAGGAAAAATGGTTTCTTATTAGCTGAAAAAGTAACTAATCATACCTCAGTTTTATAATCTTTTCTTGCTTTTATTTTAACATGGTAATTTCTGTTACCACAAGATCAGTAGGAGTTGAATATTCACACCACCTTTCAAATCCGTCTTACCAGAAGGATCTGACTGGCAAAAACAAAGTAATTACTGTGTTTCTGAGAAGGGCTTTACACAATGAAAATATTTTATTTCCAAACGCATAGCATTCTTACGTCTTCTGCTCTCCAAAAAGGCATTAGTTCATACATTTTTTGTGTGTGTAACACTTTTACAACCATTTGTTTTCTGTTTAGGAGATCACAAAATGAAATATTGTGGAGGAATAAATTCAGGCGAGATATGACGAGCTGGAAGGTTGCAGAGTTTGATTTCCTCCATCAAAATGAGACGCACTTGTAGCGCTGTGTGGTGCTGTCTGCGTGTCATGTTATCAGCCCTTTTATATGTTATACAAACAGAAAGAATGCATGGCACGTTAGCATATTGATATACGTATCAGTCAATACATATGATTAGCATGACCACTGGCGCCCGGACGTCTTCTCCTTAATCCGGGGATGTATGAACAATAGTCCATTGTTCTGGTTGCCCCCCCAGGGGTTCTCTCTCTCTATGGAAATGGTCCTCTGCTTCTTCCGGACCTTCTGAGTGTGAGAATGAATGTCCCTGTAGATTGTGGTGGGTCACCACAGGGCTCCCCCCAGAACACTCAGAAGGGGCTGTGACCCCCCCCCCCCCTTCCCGGTCGTTTGGGCTCCAGCTCCAGTAGAACTGTCCTGCTGTAGAGGAGGAGGGGGAGGGGTGGAAAGGATAGTGTGCTCCGCTCCGAGTTCCAGTACGTTGAACGGCCATGGATCGTGGCCGCACGGGTCAGTGTGTGTCATGCGTAATGGAACCAGACAGCGATTGGCTGGCTTAAGGGAGTGAGGTGAGGTGAAGAGCACTGTGGAGGAGGAGGGGGAGGGGGTGGGAGTAAGTGAGTGCTGGTCCGGGACGTCAAAGGTGTCTGGGCCGCACAAAAAGTGCATGTGGATCCGCGATGGTGAGGGACTTTCACGTTAAATCTGGCGGTGATCCACAGCGGCTGTGAAAAAAAAAAAATTAAGTCTCTGACTCCTCTTGCGGCTCGATCCTGCGAGGATGTGGGGAAGGTGAGCGGCCAAATTCCCTGAGGATGCGTAGCGGCTGTGAAACAACTGCAGCTGTGTGAGGAACCTGGCGGTTTGGCTTTTAGGTGCGGAAGCAACCCTAAAGCCATCGGAGACAGCAATCGGCTAAATTCCCCTTGTGCACCATGGCTGAGAAACCCATACAAAGTCCTGTGTACAGGCTGCACGTCTGCTTCAGGTGCATGAGCAGCCCTGAAGGTTCCGACGGTGGCAATCGGCCGTGTTTCTCGGGCATGTGCAGCGGCGGAGGACGCTGTATCAGTCTGTGGAGCCGGTTTTGTCCCATGCGTGGTGCGCGCTTGGCGCAGTGACCACATAACTGGCAGTTGCGCTGTCCTCGTAATCCTGCGGTGTGCATGCGGGGCTTCTGTGCACAGGAGGTCCGCTTGTCACGAGCTGAGTCAGGGTCGGGGAGCTTGGTGGAAATCAGCGCAGTTGGCATTGATGATTTCCCCGTTCAGGCTGCTTCCTTCGTTTTGCTCGTGTCACTGTTCATGGTGTGTGTTGGTCCAAGCGCTGCCCGATCTGGGACGCGTGCTCCGGTGAGGATGAAGAGGTTGCAGGCGTTCTGAGGTCCTCTGCTGTCCACAGTGCAGTGAGAGGGAGCAGGTGGTCATTCTCTCTCGTCAGGTCACCAGTGTGGAGGGATAAGATCAGGCGAGGGGTGCACCATGATGAGTGCTGGGGCTTCCCGTCCGGGTCATCTCCGGGGTGTTCGCCTCGTGTTCCATTCTTCGTCAAGGGTCACCAATGTGGAGGAATATGTTCAGGTGAGATATGACGAGCTGGAAGGTTGCAGAGTTTTATTTCCTCCATCAAAATGAGACACACTTGTAGCGCTGTGCGGTGCTGTCTGTGTGTCGTGTCATCAGCCCTTTTATACATTATACAAACAGAGAGAATGCATGGCACATTAGCATATTGATATACATATCAGTCAATACATATGATTAGCATGACCACTGGCGTCCGGACATCTTCTCCTTAATCCGGGGATGTATAAACAATAGTCCATTGTTCTGGTTGTCCCCCCAGGGGTTTTCTGTCCATATGTGAATGGTCCTCTGCTTCTTCCGGACCTTCTGAGTGTGAGAATGAATGTCCCTGTAGATTGTGGTGGGTCACCACAGTATAATCTTTAGTTAAAAGTTTGGTCTCCACCCTTCCTAAACTTTGCAACTGAATATACAGTTAAAATGTTGATGCATACAGTCAAAAAAGTTATCTAAATTATCGCACATCAATTTCCATAGAGGAAAAGGATGACTAATGGGGTTTTATTTTTTGAAATAATGATAAAAATGCTTCTGACAGTCTCTCTTCTCATTACTTTATAAAGACTTATGAACATTTTTACTGTATATCAGTAGTGCAGAGGATTCTGTATTCATGTCTGTCTGGGATCTCAATCAAAAGCTTCTGCATGAATAGTGCTCATGTTTATGCAATAAACTTGGGTCCTGATGTCAGAAATTGGAAGCCTGCCTCTTAAGTAGAAATTATTTATTTTCAGGTTTGTTTGTTTGTTTTTATGCATGAGACTGGTTGTCATGCAGTCTATTTTGTATGGAAATCCATTAGGTTAAAAAACATGCAAATTTAGAGCGTGAAAGTCCACACCAAGGTTCAGACCAAGGCTTACATTAGTTACTTTGTATACATTTGGTTAGGTTTGGTTTCACACTGCTTCTTTTCCAAGGGAACTAAACAACTTTACCTGATGCACCTGCATTTTGTTGTCATGATGACATTTGTGTTGTTGGCGCAGACAAGTAGTTACTCAGTATGCTACTCACTATGCAAGGTTTTTTCTGAAGCTCTGGACACATTGGAAACCACACTTTAAAGGTCCCATTTACTGCTCTTTTCTCACATGTTGACAGTTCCCACAGGTCTTAATGAAATGTCTGACATACTATGGCCAAATTAATTTATTAATTACGGGGGGGGGGGGCTGAAAAGTTAGTGGCCAGATTTGACCAAATGTGGTTTATTTTTCAATATAGTCTCCCCTTCGTTCCACACACTTCTCCCATCGGTGTTGCAGGGCTTGGATGCCTGTGGTTGAAAAATAAACCACATTTGGTCAAATTTGACCACTATTAAATTTCAGCCTATGAACTTTTCAGCCCCCCCTCGTATTGCAGCATCATTGTGAATCATCTATTACAGCCTTCCTCAGAGCTGTTTGTTTCAGTGCATGTGTCTTTAAATGCCCAAAGGCTGCTGTTGACTCCACTCTCTCATCACTATTGCTAATCTTAGCTGACTACCTCCTTGATCTGGTAGCAAGGCTGAGCAAACTAACATAAATTTGTCTTATAAATGCAATAAAGTGTCGTTGGGGGACAGGGGTGTGCGGTTTCAGTTATCGACTAGACCCTGGAGTACAGTAAACACAGGAATATTCACAAATGAGTGACTGGCTAAACTGTTATGTCTAAAAAATAGGCACGGACAGCAGGCATGAACTGCACTCTCCTTTATTCAATACACAACTGAACTATGCACAGAAGGGTGGCGCTGTATCACACCACGGCCAGTTCACCACATGATGACATCACCTACTGCAAGCCACCACGTCCAAACACCACATTTACCCCCCATCCCCCCGAAAAACCCAAAAAACTATATACAGCTACCTGGGCACCCAGATGGACTATCGATATGCCCGCATGACCGAGTGGGTTATTCTGCCACTGTGATCGGTCACGCCCTCACTACACTCAAGAGCCCATTATTTAATTACAAAGTCCCTAAGGTAGTGGGATCTCCGAGCAGTGCTCGGGTTGCCCTACTCTTGCCGGTTCTGGCAGACATCCGTCGGGAGTTGTGGGTCTTGTGTCGTCGCAGTCCCAGTCTGGTCTCATTGTGTCCACAACCACCTCCTGGTCCAGGGCCAAGGTCGGTGTCACTTTTCTGAGGCGGCTGGCGTGCCACCAAGACCCATCAGTGAGACGAAAAGTGACTGGACCCAACTGCTCTATGATCTGCATCGGTGTTGTACAAAATGCGCAGTGTGGGTGGCTTCACCCCACCTGTCCCGCCCTGTGCCCCCAGGTATGCATCTCTCCTCCCTCTTTCTAAAAATCCCCTGTTGTGGAACTAATAAAGTGTTAACTTAATTGTCCTTGGATTAATACATTTAACAGAAAAACAACAGCTGAGAGCACATTTTTTATTACCCTGGAAAGGACATGATTAAGAACAAACAAAAGAGCGATCACAGGAAATGACTGAGGGTATACAGATATTTGTTTAGATTATACTGTATGTGGACAACATAATTCTTTGTAACCTTGCATAATACTCCTCTGAAAGTGGATTCACACTACAACGTTTGGACCGACTTTTACTGACGTTTTGGCAAATGTCTGGCTATGCTGGCAAAAGTTAATGATTGCTGGTGTTTGTTGGCAAACGCTGGCAAAAGTTGTGTTCTTTGAAAATTTTCAACCTAGTGAAAATTTAACGACGTTTGGAAATACACCCCGGTGAGCGTTGTGCTCATTTTGTAAAAATTCCTGAGCGCTGAGCTAAGTTATGCAGAGTTTGCCTAAGTCAGCCTAAGTTGAATCTGGGTTCACTCTATAGTGTTTGGACTGACTTTTACAGACGTTTTGAAAAATCAGAGAAATAATCAGCACAGTTCAGCTGACAGCGTCAGGTGATGCTCATATAAAGATCATTATTTGTGGAGGCTTCCTGCTGTTCTGGACCTGCTTCTGGAGTGAACACATCTCCCTTGGGCATACGTTTCAGTATTTATTTTCATTTGATATTCCTATATAGTTACTTCTGCATACCCTTTTCCCCTGTTCATTCATTCATTCATTCATTCATTCATTCATCTAAAAATAATAAAATAATGCTATAGACTCCACCACTAAATCCGCAATTAAAATGTGAATGTGGATGGAATTTTAAAAAATGACAGTTGATTATATTTTGACTGTTACACCTCTCTCTATTAAAATAACATAAAATCCTGTTAAATGTTATTTACTTTTTGACACCACATCAGCGCTGTTTGATTCCCACAAAGGAAGTGAACCATTGAATCCTGGAGAATGATTACACATGGAGCAGAAAATTAAGAACAGTAAATTTCTCAATGAGGATATATTTTTTTTTCTTTTGGCCTGTCACATTTTTGGGAGATTTTATATATATATATATATATATATATATATATACAGTATATATATATATATATATATATATATATATATACTATATATATATATATATATATACTGTATATACAGTGGGGCAAAAAAGTATTTAGTCATCCACCAATTGTGCAAGTTCTCCCACTTAAAAGATGAGAGAGGTCTCCAATTTTCATCATAGGTATACCTCAACTATGAGAGACAAAATGAGAAAAAAAAAAATCCAGAAAATCACATTGAAGGATTTTTAATGAATTAATTAGTAAATTCCTCAGTAAAATAATTATTTGATCACCGACAAACAAGCAAGATTTCTGGCTCTCACAGATCTGTAACTTCTTTTTTAAGAGGCTTCTCTGTCCTCCACTCGTTACCTGTATTAATGGCACCTGTTTGAACTCGTTATCAGTATAAAAGACACCTGTCCAAAACCTCAAACAGTCAAGACTCCAAACTCCACTATGGCCAAGACCAAAGAGCTGTCAAAGGACACCAGAAACAAAATCGTAGACCTGCACCAGACTGGGAAGACTGAATCTGCAATAGGTAAGCAGCTTGGTGTGAAGAAATCAACTGTGGGAGCAATTATTAGAAAATGGAAGACATACAAGACCACTGATAATCTCCTTCGATCTGGGGCTCCACGCAAGATCTCACCCCTTGGGGTCAAAATGATCACGAGAACGGTGAGCAAAAATCCCAGAACCACACGGGGGGACCTAGTGAATGACCTGCAGACAACTGGGACCAAAGTAACAAAGGCTACATCAGAAACACACTACGCCGCCAGGGACTCAAATCCTGCAGTGCCAGACGTGTCCCCCTGCTTAAGCCAGTACATGTCCAGGCCCGTCTGAAGTTTGCTAGAGAGCATTTGGATGATCCAGAAGAGGATTGGGAGAATGTCATATGGTCAGATGAAACCAAAATAGAACTTTTTGGTAAAAATTCAACTTGTCGTGTTTGGAGGAGAAAGAACACCATACCTACTGTGAAGCATGGGGGTGGAAACATCATACTTTGGGGCTGTTTTTCTGCAAAGGGACCAGGACGACTGATCCGTATAAAGGAAAGAATGAATGGGGCCATGTATCGTGAGATTTTGAGTGAAAACCTCTTTCCACCAGCAAGGGCATTGAAGATGAAACGTGGCTGTCACGCCGCGCCGCTCATCAGCAGCGCCAGCTGCACGCACACCTGCACATCATCAGCGGCGAGGGATTTAAGCCGCCTCGCCCTGGGCTTCGGCCTGAAGCCGTCAGACTTCACTACGCATTGCTGTGAGTTCCGTCTCATCCTCTACAAACATTGCGGTAAGAAGATCTTACCTTTTTCTCTCCCAAGTCTGCTCCCCTGTGCACAGGTGGATTCCCCGGCGGCGGACTATTCCTCTCCATCGCCTATTCCTCGCTGCTGCACCGGGCTTTCCAGGTGGCTGTCTACCGGACTTCGTTCCTTGCTGTGCCAGTCATCCGCCCTTTCCAAGTAAGCTCCTCTCTTACTCATATATCCCCTGTGTTGGTGTGTGCCCGTCACCCTTCTCCCTGTGCTTTTCCCATAGGGTTGCCCGGCTGTACGGTCTCCTGCCTCTGTGCCCGAAGCAGACGCCACCACCAACACATTCACATCTCGCAGACACACATTCATACACTCCTGTTGTCAATAAAGCTATTTGAGCTACTCTGAGCCTGTGTGTGTGCGTCTCCTGAGCCGTGCATTATGTCAGTATGGCTTCAGCAGAGCGGCTCGGCAGACGGCGGGCTCGCACACCGGCTTACCACTCTCGAGGCTCGAGTGGATCAGATAGCTTATCAGCAACAGGTGATACTCAATCAATTGATTAATATAACTAACCGATTGGACCGCTTGGACCCCCAACAGCCGTTCCCCCTGGCTCGTCAGGGTGGCGCGGCTCCTGCTGCTCCAGCGGCCGTCCAGCAGGCTCCGGCAGCACCGACTCGGCTCACGCCCATTCCAACCCCCACCCGCTTTAGCGGTAAGCTCGGCGGAGCGCGGGGGTTCATAATGCAATGTGAGTCCGTGTTCCACCGTGTGCCCAGAGACTTTCCTTCTGATCATAGCCGAATTGGTTATATCGGGAATCTCCTGGAGGGGCGAGCATTAACCTGGACCTACGCCGTAATGGCGAGGCCCAGTTATGCCACCCTCACGTATAACCAATTCGTGAGACGCTCCCTGGAGGTCTTTGACCACTCTCGTACTGAGACGGTCCAGGTCGATCGGCTTCTCAGCCTCCAGCAGGGAAGCCGGTTGGCAGCGGACTACGCGGTCGACTTCCGGGTAGCGGCGGAGGAATTGGGCTGGGAGGAACGCTCCCTCTGTGGCCTTTTCCTCCGCAGTCTCAACGATGATCTGAGGGATGAACTGGCTGGGCGGGATATCCCGGAGACCCTAGTGGAGCTAACATCCCTAGCGATCAGTTTGGATAACAGGCTGCGCGAGCGCTCCTTGGGGCGGAAGTCGTCTTCTTCTCGCCCTCGTGGAGCCTCGTCGCGCCCGTTCCAAGCTCGCCCCCTGGCGACGCCGCCACCATCGCGCCCCGAGGAGTCAGAGCCGATGGTGACGGGCTGGACAAAGCTCTCCCCGGCGGAGAGACAGCGCAGCCGTGAGTTAAATCTCTGCATGTATTGCGGAGATAGTCAACACACGGTAGAGCTTTGTCCACAGAAGCCAAACGGCGGGGTCCGCGAGTCACTGTAGGGGGCCTCGCGGACATCAATCGGTTAAGTCCCCTCACCCAACTGAAGCTGCCCGTCCGATTTTGTCACAACTCCACTGGGCATCTCACTCACGCACTGGTGGATTCGGGCGCGGAGGGCAGTTTTATTTCACAAAGCCTGGCAACCCGATTGGGCATCCGCTGCCAGGCATTAAAGACCCCTATCTCCCTGGTCAACCTCTCCCGTGTCTCCCTGGGGAGAGTAACACACCAGACCGTCCCCGTTCCGGTTATCATCTCTGGAAACCACCGGGAGGAGATAACCTTCTACGTCCTGCCCAACTCTGTGTCGCCCGTCATCCTGGGGTATCCCTGGCTACGCCTCCACAACCCCGTTTTGGATTGGAAGTCCGCCGGGGTGTCGGCATGGAGCACATTCTGCACGAGCACCTGTCTACAGTCCGCTGCCTGCTCTCCGTCCTCTCTTCCTACACCTACGGACGCAGCGCCCCCGGACCTGTCCCTGGTGCCATTGGAATTTCACGACCTGGGTATGGTATTCAGCAAGTCCAAGGCGATGTCTCTTCCTCCTCATAGGCCCTATGACTGCACAATTAACCTCCGCCAGGGGGCACCCTTACCCTCTGGGCAACTCTACAGCCTGTCAGCGCCGGAGAAGGAGACCATGAACGCTTACCTCAAGGAGTCGCTGAGTGCTGGGATAATCCGCCCATCGTCATCACCTGTGGGGGCAGGATTCTTCTTCGTGGGTAAGAAGGACGGGTCCCTCCGTCCTTGCATCGACTATCATGCCCTAAACGACATTACGGAGAAGGATTGCTACACCCTGCCCCTCATGGACACCGCCTTCCACTCCCTCCAGGGGGCGACTTGGTTCACCAAGCTGGATCTACGCAGCGCATACCACCTCGTCCGGATCCGGGAGGGAGATGAGTGGAAGACAGCCTTCCGTACCCCGAACGGCCACTTCGAGTACCTGGTGATGCCGTTTGGGTTGACCAACGCTCCAGCCGTCTTTCAGCGCCTTATCAACGACGTCCTCCGGAATTTCATTGGCCTGTTTGTGTTCGTCTACCTGGATGACATTCTCATCTTCTCCAAATCCAGGGACGAGCACCGGGTCCACGTGAGGCGGGTCCTCCAAAGACTGCTGGAGAACCGGTTGTATGTGAAGGCCGAAAAATGTGAGTTCTACGCGAAGACAACATCCTTTCTCGGGTTCATCATCTCCCACGACCAGGTGCTTCCGGACCCAGAGAAGGTGAAGGCGGTGGTGGAATGGCCCACACCTGCATCAAGAAAACAGGTGCAGCAGTTCGTCGGGTTTGCAAACTTCTACCGCCGCTTCGTCCCAAATTTTGGCACCATCGTCGGCCCGCTGACCCGCCTCACGTCCCCTAAGGTCCCGTTCCGGTGGACCGAAGAGGCCGCGGCTGCCTTTCAGGCGCTGAAGGCGGAGTTCTCCTCCTCCCGGGTCCTTAGCCAAGTCAACCCTGCGCTGCAGTGCATCGTGGAAGTGGACGCTTCGGACACAGGAGTGGGGGCGGTTCTATCCCAGCGGTCGCCAGATGACGGAACCAAGCGGCCCTGCGCCTTCTTCTCCCGGTGCTTGTCCCCGGCGGAGCGGAATTACGACGTGGGGGACAGAGAGCTCCTCGCCATCAAGCTCGCGCTACAGGAGTGGCGTCACTGGCTAGAGGGGGCGAACCTGCCGTTCGTGGTCCTGACGGACCACAAGAACTTGGAGTACCTAAGATCTGCCAAGTGCCTGAACGCCCGCCAGGCGCGCTGGTCCTTGTTCTTTGCCAGGTTCCAATTCACCATCACCTTCAGGCCTGGCTCCAAGAACGGCCTGCCCGACGCCCTCTCTAGGCAATTCGCCCCTGAGGAGTCGGAGGACGTGGTCCACACCATCCTACCCAGGTCGTGCGTCGTGGGAGCCGTCACCTGGGACATTGAGAGCAAGATCCGGAAGGCACAGGAAGTGGAACCTGACCCTGGCGGAGGACCGGAGGGGAGGCTGTTCGTGCCATCCACGGTTCGGGGGGAGGTCATCCACTGGTTGCACACATCCAAGCTCACCTGCCACCCTGGCTCCTTCCAGATGATTGACCTCCTCCAGCGGTCCTTCTGGTGGCCGGGCCTGCGGAGGGACGCTGCCCGCTACGCCCGGGCCTGCCCAGTGTGTGCCACCAGCAAATCTGGTAATGCCCCTCCAGCGGGTTTGCTCCAGCCTCTGCCCGTCCCTGGCAGGCCCTGGTCGCATATCGCCCTGGATTTCGTCACCGGACTCCCAGTCTCTAACACCTTCGACACCGTCCTGACCATCGTGGACCGCTTCTACAAGGCGGCACACTTCGTCCCCCTACGAGGTCTCCCAACTGCCCTGGAGACGGCGGACCTCCTAATCCAGCACGTGGTCAGGCTGCATGGGATTCCGGTGGACGTGGTCTCGGACCGGGGGCCCCAATTTTCTTCAGAGGTTTGGAGGTCGTTCTGCAACGCCCTGGGAGCCAAGGTGAGCCTCTCCTCCGGCCATCACCCCCAAACCAACGGGCAGTGTGAGCGGACCAACCAGGAGCTGGAGGCTGCGCTCCGCTGCATCACGGCGTCCAAACCAACGTCCTGGAGTAACCACCTTGCCTGGGTTGAATATGCCCACAACACCGCTCGCTCTTCTACTACAGGGATGTCCCTCTTTAAGGCGTCCCTGGGTTACGACCCCCCGCTGTTCCCGGCGCAGGAGAGTGAGGTAACTGTCCCCTCAGTACGGGCGCATCTCAGGCAGTTCCGCTCCATCTGGGCATCAGCGCGCAATGCGCTTTTACGCACGGCGGAGCGCAACAGAGCCGTGGTGGACCGGCACAGAAGACCTGCCCCGGCGTACAGAGTTGGTCAGCAAGTCTACGTGTCGACCCAGGACGTAATTTTAAAGGGTGAGAGGAGGAAGCTGGCACAGCGTTTTATGGGCCCATACCCCATCACCAGGATCATCAACCCGGTGGCTGTGCGTGTAGCTATTCCCCCCTCCCTCCGCATCCACCCCACCTTCCACGTGTCCAAGGTGAAGCTGGCAGTCTCCGACCCCCTTTGCCCTCCTCCTGCTGCGCAACCCGCGCCCCGGATGATTGATAGTCATCCGGCCTGGCCTGTCTCCTCCATCCTGGACTCCCGGCGCCGGGGTCGTGGGTTGCAGTACTTGGTGGACTGGGAGGGCTATGGGCCTGAACATCGGCAGTGGGTACCCTCGTCGTTTGTGTTAGACCCATCGCTTATCGCTGAATTCCACCGAGCGCACCCAGAGAAGCCATCGCCAGGAGGCGCTGCTAGAGGGGGGAGTACTGTCACACCGCGCCGCTCATCAGCGGCGCCAGCTGCACGCACACCTGCACATCATCAGCGGCGAGGGATTTAAGCCGCCTCGCCCTGGGCTTCGGCCTGAAGCCGTCAGACTTCACTACGCATTGCTGTGAGTTCCGTCTCATCCTCTACAAACATTGCGGTAAGAAGATCTTACCTTTTTCTCTCCCAAGTCTGCTCCCCTGTGCACAGGTGGATTCCCCGGCGGCGGACTATTCCTCTCCATCGCCTATTCCTCGCTGCTGCACCGGGCTTTCCAGGTGGCTGTCTACCGGACTTCGTTCCTTGCTGTGCCAGTCATCCGCCCTTTCCAAGTAAGCTCCTCTCTTACTCATATATCCCCTGTGTTGGTGTGTGCCCGTCACCCTTCTCCCTGTGCTTTTCCCATAGGGTTGCCCGGCTGTACGGTCTCCTGCCTCTGTGCCCGAAGCAGACGCCGCCACCAACACATTCACATCTCGCAGACACACATTCATACACTCCTGTTGTCAATAAAGCTATTTGAGCTACTCTGAGCCTGTGTGTGTGCGTCTCCTGAGCCGTGCATTATGTCAGTGGCTGGGTCTTTCAGCATGACAATGATCCCAAACACACGGCCCAGGCAACGAAGGAGTGGCTTCGTAAGAAGCATTTCAAGGTCCTGGAGTGGCCTAGCCAGTGTCCAGATCTCAACCCCATAGAAAATCTTTGGAGGGAGTTGAAAGTCCGTGTTGCCCAGTGACAGCCCCAAAACATCATTGCTCTAGAGGAGATCTGCATAGAGGAATGGGCCAAAATACCAGCAACAGTGTGTGAAAACCTTGTGAAAACTTACAGAAAACGTTTGACTTCTGTCATTGCAAACAAAGGGTATATAACAAAGTATTGAGATGAACTTTTGTTATTGGCCAAATACTTATTTTACCGAGGAATTTACCAATTAATTCATTAAAATTCCTTCAATGTGATTTTCTGGATTTTTTTTTTCTTATTTTGTCTCTCATAGTTGAGGTATACCTATGATGAAAATTGGAGACCTCTCTCATCTTTTAAGTGGGAGAACTTGCACAATTGGTGGCTGACTAAATACTTTTTTACCCCACTGTGTGTGTGTGTGTGTATATATATATATATATATATATGTGTGTGTGTTGGGGGGGGTGGGGGGGGGCAGGCAGACAGTAGACAGACTCTGACTGAAAATTTCACGAAAAACCTTTATTCCACAGACCCAGAAAATGTTTTTTTCAGACAGCAAAATGTTGTTTCCAAGGCAACCAATAATCCATTCTGGCAAGAGACACGTTTGTGCAACAGCACAGCCTGGTGGTAGAAAAATAACACTGCAAAGACACGAAACCACCCACCAAACCACACCCATCCACACCCATCACCTGCAAACAAACCCACAAATGTCCGTAATATAGACATACGTATATATATTTATATATATTGCATACATTTAAAAAAATTAAAAAACATGTCATACACACCATGTTATCACCACACATATATTCTATATTGTCCTCTTACATATATATTTTCTTTTTTTAACTCCCCCTTCTCTCTACTTCTCTTTCGTTCCTACATGTCTGAACTGAGTTTTGATCTAAAAACATTTGTTTTTCACCAGCATTTCAGTCAACATTTGCCAAAGAAGCCTAACTTAGGCTGACTTAGGTGAACTCTGCATGACTTAGCCCAGCGCTCAGGAACTATTACAAATTGAGGACAACTTTCACTAACATTTATTTCCAAATATCAGCAAATTTTCAGCATGCTGAAAATTCTCAACGAATACAACTTTCGCCAGCATTTGCCAACAAACACCAACTTTTATCAACTTTTGCCAGCAGAGCCAGATGTTTGCCAAAACGTTAGTAAAAGTTGATCCAAACATTGTAGTGTGAATTCACCAAACAAAGCAGCTCCAGATGGCAGGAAGCCTCCACATTTGTGGAGGCTGATCTTTATATGAGCATCGCCTGACACTGATGTCAGCTGAACTTTGCTGAGTATTCCTTTGCTTAAGTTAACCTAAGTTGGGAACTTCTACACATACGCTAGCCTAAGTTGGCAAAAGTTTGACAATGCTGAATGCAACACTGGCAAATGCTAGCACAAGTTTGTAAAAATTTGTAAAAGTTCGTAAAAGTTGGTGTGTGCTCACAAACGTAATTTCACCAACGTTTGGACTGATTTCTCTGATTTTTCAAAACGTCAGAAAAAGTCGGTCCAAATGTTATAGTGTGAACCCAGCTTGAGCAGAAGCGAGAGGGGGTAAACACTGGCTGGTGTGGGGGAACTGAACCACTGTTCTGTCCAAACCCGATCAGAGGGTGCACAAGCTGAGGCAGATGTCAACGCACCTCCTGTCTCTCCTGGAAGTTAAAGTGAAAAGTAAAATGCGGCAAACTCCCTGTTCATTTGTTCATTCCCTTAAATATAAACACACTAATGCCTAATAAGTCTGTGATGAAAATGAAAATGTGGATGGAATAAAAATCTTCAAACTGACAGTATTGCACCACGCTTGCCCCCGTGTGCCTCATCCATACCGGAACTCACACATGCTCCCCGTTCATTCATTCATTCCCCTAAAAAAAAAGTCATACAATAATGCCTAATCTATAGATTCCAATGGTGAAGTCCACAATTAAAATGAGAATGTGGATGTAATTTAAAAAAAATTACTGTATCATCATATTATAATTAAAATGACAGGTAATTATAACTGTTACAACTCTCTCCAATGAAATAATTGAAAATCCTAGAGTATGCTGTTTCTTCCTCAGTTCCTGTCAGTAGGTCCTGGCAGTTTCTAACCCACTATTGAAATAGCATTAAACAATGCACTTCTGACAACAAACCTCCTTTTTCCTGATCAAAAATGCATTGTCAAAAAATGCACTATAATACTGATGTGTATGATTGTGTGCTGCCACACCTCTTTGAAATGAGCCTCCTCCTCCCAGTGCAAAGCTGGCACACTGTCTACTGGTAATTAGATGGTGTGACTCAAAGCATAAAAAACAGACAATGCACTGACAGAAACTAACAAAAGCACTGGCATACAGCAGGAAGTACGGTGCAAAAATCCACTGTTGACTGTCAAAATGCAGCCCATAGTCTGCATGTGGTTTACAGGTAAGCAACATGTTGTCTTAATAAGTGATGTCAGACATCAGTTTGACTTGATTATGAGCCATATGGCCACCTGACAATGTTTGAACAGCTGAGGTTGCAGAGCTTTTTGGTTAAATCATTTCTCTGAGGCAAGGTACTTTCAGACCTAATTTAAGACACTAAGATTTTCATACATTTTTATCCTTTCCTATGGATTGTAATAACATACTGTAAAATGCCATCTCAGACTCATGGAGTCTCAGGGGCAACAGCTATGATATAAATCTTGTTTTTTGATCTTTGGTTCAGCTTTGAGAAGCCATTTTGAGGTCACTTTTCTTGGCTGGCAGCCTAGCAATTATAGCTATTCACATGCATGTTCATACCTACTTCTTCCAATTATATTGTGCACCAGTAGAATATATATGCTTGACTTTAATTTTAATCTGCAACTGCATTTACTATTCTTTGTGTCGACACCAAAGTTTAGGGAAGAATGGAGGACCAGAGAGAGCAGACTGGCGAAAGTTCAGGTCTGGGGCAGGGAAAAGTGTCTTTGTGACCACACTAAAAGAGAGAATGAAGGATTGTAGGAAGGAGTGTTCTAACGGTCGAGGTGGTAGACGGAAACACTTTGGTGTACAATGGTATGGTCCCGCCAAGACCAAGCACTGGGGCCACATGGAAACTTTCCCCCTCCGTCTCCCAGGCATTCAGAGAAAAAAGATTGTCTGTATTGAATATCCTTGAGAAGAAAAAAAGAAACTGGTAAATTGAAGATCCAGACATGGATGGAAAAGTTTGTCAGCTGAAGTGAATAGTTTTGTATGTAACAAGATCCAGTTTGAGTGTTTCCCTCTTAAGTCACCTCAGTCTTTCTTGAAGAATGGACCAGCTGATTCCTTGATTAATATCAACATAAGATACTAACCAATATTTAAAAAATACAGTGCTCAAAAGCAATGTCCCTGTTAGCATACCAATGATCTATAGCCCAATATCACTTTTGCAGTCATGGCTGGACCACACGTCCTCTAACTTAACTTTCCACTCTGAGCTGAACTACTCACACGTAAAGATTCATAAGAGTGTTTAAATGATTATGATGTCCATTAATTAATATATGTTTATCTCATGAAAGCAATACAGTACAAGCCATCCATCTACAAATCAAATAATCCAAACTATATATCAGTAATCTGATTCCCTAAAGCCACCAAGAAGGAACCGATCAGGGACACATCTAAAGACAGACAGAGCAATGAGCTAGAGAGCTCTGAGTCCAGCACTGACCCAGCGGTGGCCTGTTAACTTCTACTGTCACAAGTGAGGTTCATACTGTAGGTTTGGACTACAGTATGTTATGCGTGTTATGCACCACAGTCAGGGATGAGGCATAAGTGTATCAGGGGAGCCAATTATAATTTTTGGCTGCAGTTGTTCATAAAACCATTTTCATCCCCTGATGACAATCTGCCACTAAAACACTATGGGTTTTAGTGGCTTGTCACTGAACGAGTCATCCAATCTATTCTGATACTTTTGCTTGTTAGTCTTTTGTTCATGATACTCACTGTCATTTGTAAGCAACCTTTTGGATGGATCACTTTGATCTTTCTTTGGGGTAAAATCCAAACTTACAATATTAATTATATTCCCATGCAGAAAATTTTACTGTATATTTAACATGCTAACCTGATATTGTAAGTATACAAAATAAAATCTTCAACATCCTCTTCATTATTGACACTGTACCATCCTAACTTTGCTATTTGTCTCCCAACCACTGTAGTAAACCTTCACAATCTGTTATTATGACAGACTCCTGTAAGAAGTTTATGAAGAAGGTAAATTACCCAAGAATTTAACAGGATTTTAAGTACAAACCCCAATTCCAATGAAGTTGGGATGTTCTGTGAAATGTAAATAAAAACAGAATATGATGATTTGCTAATCCGTTTCAACCTTTTTTCAAATGAATACACTACAAAGACAAAATATTTAATGTTCAAACTGATAAACTTTTTTGTTGTTGCAAATATTCATTCATTTTAAATTTTATGCCTGCATCACGTTCCAAAAAACGCTGGGTCAGAGGCAAGGAAAGACTGGGAAAGTTGAGGAATGCTCAAAAACAGGTGAACAGAATAATTGTAAACAGGTGAGTGCCATAGTTAGGTATGAAAGAAGCATCCCTGAAAAGGTTTAGTCGTTCACAAGGAAGGATGGGATGTGGTTCACCACTTTGTGAACAACTGTGTGGAAAAGTAGTCCAACAGTTTAAGAATATTTCTCATTGTACAGTTGTAAGGAATTTAGGGAATTGATCATCTACAGTCCATAATATAATTAAAGGATTCAGAGAATCTGGAGAAATTTCTGCATGTAAGTAGTAAGGCAGAAAACCAACACTGAATGCCCATGACCTTTGATCCCTCAGGTGGTATTGCAATAAAAACTGACATCATTCTATAAATGATATTACCACGTGGACTCAGGAACAATTCGGAAAACCATTGTCAGTTAATACAGTTTGTTGCTACATCTACAAGTGCAAATTAAAACTCTACCAAGGCAAAAATCATATATCAACAACACCCCGAAACTCCATCAGTTGCTCTGTCCCCAAGCTCATCGGAGATGGACTAATGCACAGTGGAAAAATGTACTGTGGTAAAGAGGAAAAGGACCATCTCACATTAAGTTCAAAAGCCAGCATCTGTGACGTATGAGGGTGTGTTATTGCCCATGGCATTGGTAACTTGCACATCAGAAGGCACCATTAACGCTGAACAGTACATACAGGTTTTGGAGCAACATATGCTGCCATTCAAGCAACGTCTTTTTAGAAGAAGAAGCCCACTTTATTGTCATTCAATCCATACAGCCAATCATGTGCAGTAGAACGAAATTACATTTCTCCTATCTACAATGTTAATCACATATAGAATCAGAGGGGCTGTTGCCATACAAGGCACTACCACAAACAACTTTTCCTTCCCCCATTATATTATGCAGAGCACCAAGGTAGTACTATCCATAGACTCAAAATGATCATCATCTATTTAACCTAGTAACAGCCTATGTTGTATATAGTTATCTAAGCATTTTTACTTTACTGGGTAACTCCTTTTCTATTATGCTGTGTATTTCTGTTGGTTGGGTTGTCTGTGTTGTACTGTAATTTCCCAGTTTAGGATCAATAAAGTACATCTACCTAACTAGAAGGCAGGAAGTACCCTTTTTATATGGTCTTTGGTATGACCTGGCCAGGACTTGAACCCCCAACCTCCCAGTAGTGGAGCAGATACTCTTATCAACTAGGCCACTACTCCAGTGACTGTTTTCAGGGACACTGTCAGCAAGACAATGCCAAACCACGTAGTATGACAACAGAGACCCCAGACAGTTGAGCAACTCAAGCTGTACATCAAGCAAGAATGGGAAAGAATTCCGCATACAGAGCTTCCAATTAGTGTCCTCAGTTCCTAAATGCTTATTAAGTGTTGTTAAAAGGAAAGGTGATGTAACACAGTGGTAAACATACCTCAGTCATAGCTTTTTTGGAATGTGTTGCAGGCATCAAATTCAAAATGAGTGAATATTTGCAACAAAGCAACACATTTTATCAGTTTGAACATTAAATATCTTGTCTTTGTAATGAATTCAGTTGAATATAGGTTGAAAAGGATTTGCAGATCATTGCATTCAGTTTTGATTTACGTTTTAAGATAAACCTTTATTAGTCCCACAACGGGGAAATTACAGGATTGCAGCAGCAGAGGGATAGCAGCACTCAGAGCAATAATAACTAAGATAATGAATAAAATAAAGAAACTGGGTAGACAAACAGTAAATATACATATACACAGTGCAAGAGCATTGCAGTTAAATGGTATTTACACCATTACAGTAAGTTACATAAATTACCCAGCAATAAATCTATCTATGAATGCAAGAAATGTCTGTGTTTGTGTGTGTGTTCCTCAGATATCACCCAAACCGTTCGTCGGACTGACCTCAGATTTTATAAGTGCTTTGCTGAGGTTAAGAGTGTGAATTCCCAAGTACGGAGTTGTTCAGTGAAAATATGTAATTTTTAATCAATAAAAGTTTAGCCACCGCTCCGTTTCTTCGTGCTCTGGCTTCTAGAAGTGTGGGTGAGGCTTCGGATTGACTCTGTACTGATTGGATAATACACGGCATCACGACCAGGCACCAGAGCGCTCCGCAAACAAACCAAGGAAGTGAAAAGTGACAAATTTGACCAGAAAAAGAGAATACTGATGATTTAATGCTTAAAAAAAATTATACTATAGTGCTGCCGTGAGACAGACAACCATTCACTCTCACAGTCATACCTAAGGACAATTTAGAATCCCCAGTTTCATGCCAATTAACCTAACTTGCATGTTTTTGGCATGTGGGAGGAAACCGGAGAAATCCCGGAGTAAACCCACGCAGACACGGGGAGAACATGCAAACTCCACACAGATCACTGTTGGTCGGGGGCTGGGATCGAACCCAGGATCCCCCGTGTTGGCCCTGTGATGGACTGGCGATCTGTCCAGGGTGTACCCTGCCTCTCGCCCAAAGATGCTGGGATAGGCTCCAGCCCCCCCACGACCCGAAAAGGATTAAGCAGAAGAAGATGGATGGATGCTGCCGTGACTGCGTAGCTCTAAAGGATAATTCGGCATATTGATGGCTGAAATGTAAAACCTCCTATCTGCAGGATTTTCTGATTTGCAGATTTCACTTTGGAGGATGAGAACAAGGAAGAAGCTGCTCATATCTGTCTGCAAGACAGTCCCGCCCTTTATTGTGACAGAAAATTATTCTGATGAGAAAAAAAAATAGCATAGCATTCTGCAAGAAAACAAAGTTTTTTTTAGTTTTCTCAAAAAAGTGCATTTTTCAGATAGGACGTTTTGTCCTATCACATATCCATAGATATGTGGAGAACACGAGGTGCACAGGTGTGTGTGTGGGGGGGGGGGGGGGTAAAGTTGCGGGACCGGCTTATTGCTGTCCTTCCCAGGGAGCCAAGCCCAGCCTGCCCGATTAACGGGACGGCGTCTCGGCTGCTGCTTCATCCGTACTTCATCCGTGTGCCACCGTTGTCCTTTGCGGCACCGCAGGTTCAACATGGCGCTCCTCCCACCCTATCTAAAAATTAAAAGTTATTAGCAACAAGTACATTGCCTGTAGAATGCAAGTATTCTTGTGTGAAAACAAGTATCCCAATTAGGCTTTACAGGCCCAAATGTAGGCTGTGTTTGAAAGTGTAATACAAGGAGATGTAGGCTATATGTTGGCAATCACATGTTAGACTTTGACAAATATAAAAGGGGCTAAATGGCTCTAAGATTTATTTGACTGTGTGAATATTAATTACAGACTATCTAATTATTGAAAATGAATGGGACATCCAATATTAGCAACTATTTTAGATCCCTTGTTTACTTGTTTGTCAGAGCCCTTATTTGTGTTGATCTTTTATCATTTATATTCATAATAGGGTATCTTGCACTTTGGGGAATGGGAGTTGTTCAGTCACCATTATAATTATTTTAGTTTATATCACTGTTCAGTGATGGAGTTAAGTGTAATAGTGAATTTGGGCATTTTGGGGTCCTGCGTTTGGTTGTTAAGTCATTTCGGCCGTTCCGCTCCACATTCATGGTGGTATTATTATTAAGTTTTTAATTTTTAGATACTCGCGCGGGAGGGGGGACTCGTAGTCCTGCAAAGTACAGTGGTACCACACGGGTGAAGCAGAAGCAGGGACTCCTGTCTACTACTGACTGGGCAGGCTGGGCGTGCCTCCCCACGAAAGACCGTGGTCCGCCCAGTCGGGCCACTGCTTCTCCTGGCATGTTCCATGTTGATACACCAGTGTTCTTTGTCAGACCCGGTCCCCGCTGACACTCTGCCCAGTCTGCTCGGGCACCTGGTGTTCTTCACATATAGCGAATTATCCTTTAGACTGACGCAATCACAGCAACTTTATGGTATAATTTTTTAAGCATTAAATCTTCAGTATTATCTTTTTCTCGTGAAAATTGTCATTTTTCACTTCTTTGCTTTGTCCAGTGAACACTCTGGTGACTGACAGGTTGTGATGTCACGTATCATCCACTCAGAATGGTCGTGATGCCGTGTATTATCCAGTCAGCATGGTCGTGATGCCACGTATTATCCAATCAGTATGGCGTCAATCCGAAACCGAAACACGTCAATCTGAAACATGTCTCTGTCTCTTCATGCCCTGAAGCCAGGGCATGAAGAGATAGAGCGGTGGCTAAACTTCTATTGATGAAAATTACATATTTTGACTGAGCAACTCCATACTTGGGGATGCACACCCTCATAACCTCAGCAAAACATGTATAAAATCTTAGGTCAGTCTGACGAGTGGTTCAAGAGATATGCGTGGAACAGTCACACAGATAGACACACACACACACACAGACAGAGATATGCTGCATTCATAGATAGATACTACCATGGTTGTGGAGCGGAATGGCCAGATCAATTGCATATCATATGTGGACACGTGCGCACGCTTTGACTAAACGACAACCATGACAAAAACTGCCCAAATAATGAAATAAATCCGTTTTTATTTACTGACAAATGGGCAACACTGATGCAAAAGTTGCAGCCAAATGGGTTATTCTGCTGTGTATAATAATGTTTGGTGTTTTGTACTTATAATATTGCTAAAATATAAAAGGATGCACTACAATGGGTCTCAAATATTTGTAAACATGTCCTGTTATAGTACTGCATGAGTTTATTGATGATACACTATAAATTACACATATAAACTAAAACAATTATAATGATGATTGAACAACTCCCATTCACCAAAGTGCAAGATACAACACTTATGCATATAACTCATAAAGATCACATAAATAAGTCTGACAAACAAAAAAAACAAGGGTTCTTAAACAGTCACTAATATTGCATGTTCCATTCATTTTAAATAATTCTGTAATTAATATTCACACAAATAAATCTTAGTGTTCAGTCCCTTTTATACAGTATTTGTCAAAGTCTAACATGTGTGATTGCCAACATATAGGCTACACCTCTTTGTATTCCACTTTCAAACAGCCTACATTTGGGCCTGTAAAGCCTAATTAGGCTACCTGTTTTCAGACAAAAATACTTGCTTTCTATGGGCATGCACTACTAAATATAAATGTGCATTGGAAGTGAACAATCCCTACTGTGCAAAGTAGTGGTGTTATACTGGGGAGTTAGGAGCGGTGGGCTAGTTGGTAGAGCTCCCCACAACCAGGAGGTTGGGGGTTCAAGTCCCGGCCGGGTCATACCAAAGACCATATAAAATGGTACTTCCTGCCTTCTAGCTTGTTGCTCAGCATAACAGAATGGGGGAAGGAGAAGTTATTTGTGGTGACGCCTGCATGGCAGTGACCCCTCTGATTCTACATATGATGAACATTGTAGACGGGAGAAATGTATTTTCATTCTACTGTAAATGATTGGGTGTATGGACTGAATGACAACAGAGATGGCTTCTTCTTATGTACGGCCTCTGTGAGCAACGTAGATGAGATTATAAAGTCTGACAGCAGTGGGCGGTAACCCCTCATGGATCGTCACCTTATCGTGGTGGGGGTTTTGGGTGCCCTAGTGATCCCAGGAGCTATGTTGTCTGGGGCAATTTGCCTCTGGTAGGGTCACCCAAGACAAACTGGTCCTGGGTGAAGGGCCAGACTAAGAACAATCAAACAGACTCTCATGATAAATACTAGAACAAGGATTCAGTGTACCCCGCCCGATATGGGGTTACCGGGGCCCCACCCTGGAGCCAGGCCTGGGGCAGGGGCTCGATGGCTAGCGTCTGGTGGACCCGGCCGGGCTCAGCCCAAAGGAGTTACATGGGTCCGCCATCCAGTGGGCTCACCACCTGCAGGAGGGATCATGGGGGTCCAGTGCTATGTGGATCAGGTGGAAACCTTGGCAGTCTGATCCCAAGCTTCCTAAACTGGCTTTTGGGACGTGGAATGTCACCTCTCTGGTGGGCAAGGAGCCTGAGCTGGTGCATGAGGCTGAGATATACCGGCTAGATATAGTCGGCCTCACCTCAACACACAGCTCTGATTCCGGAACCAGTCTCCTGGAGAAGGGCTGGAGCTTGGCCTACTCTGGAGTTGCCCCAGGCAAGAGGCGACAAGCAGGGGTGGGTATTCTTGTATCCCCCTACCTTGCTGCCTCTATATTGAAGTTTTTCCCGGTGGATGAAAGGGTTGTTTCCCTGCTCCTTCAGGTTGGGAAACGGGTCCTGACCATCATTTATGCCGATGCACCAAATGATGTTTCAGAGTACCCACCCTTTTTGGAGTCTCTGACTGGGGTGCTGGAGAGTGTTCCTCTTGGAGAATCCATTGTCCTACTGGGGGACTTCAATGCGCACGTGGGCAATGACAGTGAAACCTGCAGGGGGGTAATTGGGAGGAACGGTCTGCCCGATCTGAACCCGAGTGGTGCTCAGTTATTGGACTTCTGTGCTAACCACAGTTTGTCCATAACAAACACTATGTTCAAGCATAAGGGTGCCCATGTGTGCACTTGGCACCAGGACACCCTAGGTCGAAGGTCGATGATCGATTTTGTTATCGTGTCATCAGACAGTATGTCTTGGACACTCGGGTAAAGAGAGGCGCAGAGCTGTCAACTGATCACCACTTGGTGTTGAGTTGGATCCGATGGCAGGGATGGATGCCATTCAGACCTGGTAGACCCAAACGTATAGTGAGGGTGTGCTGGGAATGTCTGGCTGAGCCCCCTGTCCTGGAGGTCTTCAACTCCCACCTCCGGAAGAACTTCAACAACATTCTGAGGGAGTCTGGAGACATGGTGTCTGAATGGGCCATGTTCTCCACCTCCATTGTTGAAGCAGCAGCCAAGAGCTGCGGCCGCAAGGTCGTCGGGGCATCTCGTGGTGGCAACCACCAAACCAAGTGGTAGACACCAGTGGTGAGGGGGGCCATTAAGCTGAAGAAGGAGTCCTATCAAGCTTGGTTGGCTTGTGGGACTCCTGAAGCAGCTGAGGTGTACCGGCAGGCCAAGCGGAGTGCAGCTCAGGTGGTTGCTAAAGAAAAAACTCGGGTATGGGAGGAGTTCGGTGAGGCCATGGAACAAGCCTTTCGGTCAGCCTCGAAGAGATTCTGGTAAACTGTCCGGCGGCTCAGGAGGGGGAAGCAGCTTCCTGTCCACACTGTGTATGGTGTGGATGGGGTACTGCTGACTTCGACTGGGGATATCGTCAGGCGGTGGAAGGAATACTTCGAGGATCTCCTCAATCCCACTGATACGCAGAGGAAGCAGGGCTTGTGGGCGAGGGGGACAACTCACCTATCACAGGGGCTGAGGTTGCCAAGGTGGTTAAAAATCTCTTTGGTGGCCGGGCCCCGGGGGTGGACAAGATTCACCCTGAGTACCTCAAGGCCCTGGATGTTGTCGGGCTGTCATGGTTGACACACCTCTGCAACATTGCGTGGAGATCGGGGGCAGTGCCTTTGGCATGGCAAACCAGGGTGGTGGTTCCTCTCTTCAAAAAAGGAGACCTGAGGGTGTGCTCCAACTTTAGAGGGATCACACTCCTCAGCCTCCCTGGGAAGGTCTATGCCAAGGTACTGGAGAGGATAGTCCAGCCGTTGGTCGAACCTCGGATTCAGGAGGAGCAATGTGGTTTTCGTCCTGGCCGTGGCACATCGGACCAGCTCTTTACCCTCTCAAGAATCCTCGAGGGTTCGTGGGAATTTACCCAACCAGTTTATATGTGTTTTGGGGACTTGGAGAAGGTGTTCAACTGTGTCCCTCGTGGTATTTTGGTGGGGGGTGCTTTGGGAGTATGGGGTATCGGGCTTGTTGTTATGAGCTATTTGGTCTCTGTACAACCATTGTGAGAATTTGGTTTGTATTGCCATCACTCGATCGGACTCATTCCTAGTGAAAGTTGGATTCCGTCAGGGCTGCCCTTTGCCACTAATCCTGTTCATAATTTTTATGGACAGAATTTTTAGGCACAGCCAGGGAATGGAGGGTGTCATGCTTGGTGACCACAGGATCTCCTCTCTGTTGTTTGCAGATGACGTTGTCCTGCTGTCTTCATCCAGCAATGACAGGTCTTACTGGGACGGTTTGCCGCTGAGTGTGAAGCTGCTGGGATGAGAATCAATACCTCCAAGTCCGAGTCCATGGTCCTCAGCCGGAAAAAGGTGGATTGTCCTTCCCGGGTTGGGGGACACGTTCCTGCCTCAAGTGGAGGAGTTTAAGTATCTTGGGGTCTTATTCACAAATGAGGGGAGAATGGAGCAAGAGATTGACAGATGGATCGGAGTAGCATCTGCAGTGATGCCGAGGTTGTGCCGGTCTGTTGTGATGAAGAGGGAGCTGAGCTCTAAGGCAAAGCCATCGATTTACCAGTCAGTCTACGTTCCTACCCTCACCTATGGTTACGAGCTTTGGGTAATGACCGAAAGAATGAGATCATGGATACAAGCGGGTGAAATGAGCTCTCTTCGTAGGATCGCTGGACTCACCCTCAGAGATAGGGTGAGGAGCTCAGTCATCTGGGAGAGGCTCAGAGTAGAACTGCTGCTCCTCCACATTGAAAGGAGCCAGTTGAGGTGGTATGGGCATCTGATCAGGATGCCTTTTGGATGCCTCCCACTTGAGGTGTTTCGGGCACATCCCTCTGGAAGGAGACCCCAGGGCAGACCCGGGACTCGCTGGAGAGACTATGTCTCCCAGCTAGTCTGGGAACGCCTTGATGTCCTCTCTGAAGAGCTGGAGCAGGTGGCTGGGGAGAGGGAAGTCTGGGCTTCTCTGCTTGAATTGCTGCCTCCGTGACCCAGACCTCCGGAAAAGCGGTAGAAGATGGATGGATGGGGCAGCGGGTAGGAAGGACCTGCAGAACCTCTCTCTTGAGCACTAAGGATGGTGCAGCCTACCACTAAATAATCTCCTCAGTGCACTCAACATGTCCCACATGGTGTGGGACTTGGACTCCAGCAGAGATGACAGCTTAGCCACCATCCTCCTCTCTCCTATCTCCTCCACTGGGTCGAGGCATCAACCCAGAACAGAGCTGGGTTTTTTATCAGCCCATTCAGTGTCTTCCTGTCAGCTGCCGTGATGCCACTGCCTCAGCAGACCACTCCATACGTGATGGCTGATGCCACCACAGAGACGTAGAAGGTCTTCAGGAACGTCCCTGCACTCCAAAAGACCTGAGTCTCCTCAGGTTGAACAGCCTGTGCTGCCCCTTCTTGTAGAGCACGTTGGTGTTGTGTGACCAGCCCAGTTTATTGTTCAGGTGAACACCCAGGTACTTGTAAGATGTCGCCATCTCAATGTCTGTTTCCTGGATGTTTACTGGTGCCATGGGAGGGGGTGTCCACACCTGCAGCAGTTTGCCACCAGTTCCTTGGTCTTCCCTGCATTCATCTGGAGGCAGCTCAACAGGCACCAGCCCACGAAGTCCTGGATCAGTCCTCTGTACTCTGAGTCGTCCCTATGAGGCCGACGATCGCAGAGTCATCAGAGAACTTCTGTCGATGGCAGTGTGGTGTGTTATGTGAAAAGTCAGCAGTGTAGAGGGTGAACAGGAAGGGAGCCAGAACTGTTCCCTGGGGGGCCCCCATACTGCAGATGATGGTGTCAGACACACAGTCCTGGATCCTCACAAACTGTGGTCGGAACTGGGATTTGTATACACAGCAAAAAATAAAAATGGATTTCCTGTATTCTTCAATTTCTATACTTCTACAATGGTGAATGTTCATATTATTCACTGCTTCTTAATACAGAGATCATTGTATTTATAAGTAATCACTGTAAGCCAATACATCAATGTTTCAGATTGCTGTGAATGCTTGATTTTATTTTATTTTTTTCTCAGCTCTCACTGAGTGTCAGTGAAAATGATATCCCTAATACTGTCATCTCAAGCCCATGTCTTTGGCTTGAAGCCAACTGTGCCATTCACAGTAATGACTCATTTTAGTGTGTACCAAGGCAAAAGAAAATAAGGATTATTTTGATTCATGAAAGCAAACCTCCTCTAAAAAAACAAAAAACAAAAAAAACTAGCTAGTGTGAAAATATTGAGGTAGTAAAAAGTCATTATTTTTTTTTAATGTCTAAATCAACACTGTGAGTCCAGACATGTTTTTCCACATAATTTCAAGCACATTTTCAAGCACTCAACATCCCATTGCTCTCCAGCTCATCTCTGGTGAGTTCAACCATGCTTGAAACCGTGCATGTCCTCCACTCTGCCCACTTTCACTCAGTATGTTACATGCCACACCAGAGACAATAAAATACAGGACTTTTGTTATGCCAGCACCAAAGAAGCATTTAACCCCCCCCCCCCCCCCGCCACCTCGGAAGATCTGATCACAATCTGGTTCACCTTTTGTCTGTGTACAAACCCCTGGTACACAGACAACCTCCTGTTACCCCCACAGGGAAGAGATGGTCTGAGGAAGCTGAGGACACTCTGAAAGACTGTTTTGAATCCACTGTGTGGGAGCAGCACTGTGATCCACATGGGGAGGACATCGACAGCCTCACACACACCATCACTGACTACATCAACTTCTGTGTGGAGAACACCGTACCCACCAAGACCCTATAGTGTTTTTCAACAACAAGCCCTGGATCAAAGACGCTTCTGAAGGAGAAGAAAAGGATCTTCAGGTTGGGAAGCAAGGAAGAGCTGAAGTCCAGACAGAGGGAGCTGAGGAGGAAGATCAGAGAAATTACAAGAGGAAGATGGAGGACAAGCTGCAGCAGAGTGATGTCAGCGGTGTCTGGAGACGCCACAAAACCATCTCTGGGCACCAGGATATCACTTTCCAGACCGTGGGGGGTAGGGAGTGAGAGAATAACCTGAACCTGTTCTTCAGCAGGTTTGACCAACTGCCCTCTCCTCCTCCAGCCCTCCCATCCCTGCTGCCACCACCTCTAACCCCCTGTCTTACATCCCCCCAGTTCTCAGTGGACATCCAGTGCTGTTTTCCCCCTCACAGACCCAACATCCCCTCCTCTCAGCACACAGCCCTCCCCCCCCCGCCCTAGTCTGTCCCTCACTAAGACCCAGGTGAGATTAAAGCTGAAGAAGATCAAAATGAAGAAGGCTGCAGGTCCAGATAGCATCAGCTCGAGACTCCTCAAGTCCTGTGCAGACCAGCTGTGCAGGATCGTGGAGCACATCTTTCAGCCTGAGCCTGAAGCTAGGGAAGGTACCATAGCTGTGGAAAACATCCTGTGTGGTACCCATGCCGAAGACTCTGCACTCCAAGGACCCGAACAGCTACAGACCAGCGGCCCTCACATCACACCTGATGAAGACCCTGGAGAGGCTACTCCTTGTCCACCTCCGTCCCCTGGTGAGACCAGCGATGGACAGACTTCAGTTTGCTTATCAGCATGGCATTGGGGTGGAGGATGCAGTGATCTTCCTTCTACATTGTTCCCTGTCTCACCTGGAGAAGCCTGGGAGCACTGTGAAGATCCTGTTCTTTGATTTCTCCAGTGCTTTCAACACCATCCAACCAGATGGTGGATGAGCATCCACCCTGCACACAGCAGCACAAGCTGCTGTGTGCAGGCGTGGACCAACTCCTGTCATTGTGGATCCTGAACTACCTCACAGACCGACCAGTTTGTGAGGTCCCAGGAGTGTGTGTCTGACACCATCATCTATACAGGGGCCCCCCAGGGAACAATTCTGGCTCCCTTTCTGTTCACTCTCTACACTGCTGACTTTTCACACAACACACTACACTGCCATCTACAGAAGTTCTCTGATGACTCTGCGATCGTCTGATGAGGATGACTCAGAGTACAGAGGACTGATCCAGGACTTTGTGGACTAGTGCCTATGGAACTGCCTCCAGATCAATGCAGAGAAAACTAAGGAACTGGTGGTAGACTGTCACAGGCGTGGACAATCCCCCACAGCACTGGTAAACATCCAGGGAACAAATATTGAGATGGTGATATCATACAAGTACCTGGGTGTTCACCTGAACAATGAACTGGACTGGTCACACAACACCAATGTGCTCTACAAGAAGGGGCAGCGAAGGCTCCTGAGGGGACTCAGGTCTTTTGGAGTGCAGGGGGCACTCCTGAAGACCTACTATGATTCTGTGGTGGAATCAGCCATCACATATACTGTAAAGTGATCTACTGGGGCAGCAGCATCACGGCGGCTGACAGGAAGAGACTGAACAGGCTGATCAAAAAGCCAGCTCTGTTCTGGGGTGACGCCTCGATTCCCATGATCCCTCCTGTGTGATGATAGGGTGAGTGCACCCCCCTCCCCTCCTGTGGGAGGTTCCTCGTCTGTTTCCCAGCTCCACAGGTCATCAATGCACCTGCGTGAGAGGACGCACCTACTGCCACTTTGCTGCCAGTGTATAAAAGGATCAGTTTGTGATTGCTTCAGCGCTGGACCACTGGGTACTGCTGTCATCTTTTCAGGTCAAGCATGTTAACTGAAACCCTAGCCTAACTTTCCTTCTCCTCCTCTTTCCCCAGGTTGTTGCCGTCTCAGCGGTGTGTCCCCGGGATTGCAGTGCGCTCACCTGCTCTCACCATCTCATCTGAAGTTCTCCAACACCACCCGGTCAGACCTCTCCCCAGCTCCATTCCTGCTCCTCTCCTTCTCTAGCTCCCCCTGCCAGCTCAGTCCTGCTGGCTCCTCCATTGCCTCCGCTGGGTTTCACTGCCGATTCCTCTGCTCATTCCTGTAAGAAATCCTCAGCAGACACTCCTCAATTCCCAGTGTTATTCCCTGTCTCTAATCAGCTCTTGTCCTCTCTCTCCCTCTAGGCTGTGTGTTCCTCGGTGTGTGCTGTTTTCCTTTCTTCTGTGTGTTCTCAATAAATTGAACATAAAACATCTTTCCCGTGTCTGAATGCTTCCTCTAGTGTTAGTTGCCTTGCAT
Organism: Pholidichthys leucotaenia; assembly: GCA_020510985.1. Taxonomy (NCBI): domain Eukaryota; kingdom Metazoa; phylum Chordata; class Actinopteri; order Cichliformes; family Pholidichthyidae; genus Pholidichthys; species Pholidichthys leucotaenia. Next base: position 136,770,462 of record CM035840.1, on the reverse strand, counting down.
GTGAGCCTCTAGCTAACTAATTATGACAGAACGGTCCAGCTACGATCGAGGCTCAGCAGGCGCTACATCAGGGTAGCACCCCATGATTTTCCGGTTAGACGCCACAGAGTGACAGGTGGCTGTGCTCACTGAGCATTTGCAAACTATTACGCAGCAGTTAACCACAGTCTCAAAACACCTCTGCCATTTGTCTCGTCCGGGGCCTTCCCCTCCTCCTGCTACCCCGGCGGGGTCCACCACCCGCCAGACCATCAAGGTTCTGTCACCTGCCCTGTACGCAGGGGAGGTGGGGGGAAGTAAGGGATTTTTGCTCCACATTCACCTCTATCTGCAGCAGGTGGGTGAGGAGTACCCGGACGACACATCCAAGATTCACTTTATGACCCTCCTGCTCCGGGACCGGGCGCTTAATTGGGCTCCGTCCATCCTTGGTAGTTCCGAGGGTTTCAATTACAAATTTGAATGATTTGTGCAGGAGTTCTCCCGGGCTTTCGACCATTCAGCGAGCAAGGGGAACATCATGAGCCGTCTCATGTTACTTCAGCAGGAGAATCAGTCTGCGGCTGATTTCTCAGTTGAATTCTGAGTCGTCGCGGCAAACTCCAGGTGGAACAGTGTTGCCCTACACGGCACCTTCCTCTGGGACCTAAATTCCAACCTCCACAATGACCTGGCAGTTCATGCGAGCCCCTCCTCTCTGGATGAGCTGATTGAGCAGGCCGTGAGCTTAGATAACTGGTACCGCGAACGCGCAAAGGGGCAGAAGGCCTTCTTCAACTCCTCCTCCTCACGACCACCCCCACTGGCTATGGGCTCCACCAAATCAGATTCCTCCTCTGAGCCAATGGTTCTGGGTCGAGCCCGCTTGACTCTGGAGGAGCACCAGTGCCAGAGGAAGGCCAGCGCTTGCATGTATTGCGGCTCCATGGATCACAAATTACTGAACTGTCCACTTAAACCAAAAGATGCAGCCCGTCAGTAGCCATGGGGGGTCTGGCAGATGGGTTACCATCAATCCCCCCGGTAACTTTTTGCTGTCGGCCCTCATTCAGTTACCGGGGCTGAGAAGAAGGTCTCAGCGTTACTTGATTCAGGGGCCAAACAAAATTTCATTTCACAGCTACTCATGCAGGAGATAGGTATTCCTATTATAAAACTGCCGGCTCCATTGAATGTTGCAGCACTTTCTGGCTGTAGATTAGCCTCCGTGACCAACCAAACCGACAGCCTATATCCGTCCTTCTTTCCGGAAACCACCAGGAAGCTCTCACTTTTTTTGTTCTCCTCAGTTCCTCCCTCCAGTGGTCCTAGGCTATCTCTGGCTCCAAAAGCATAACCCTATTATTAATTGGGCACAAAACTCCATTTCCTCATGGAGTCCCTTTTTCTTATCTTCATGCTTCCGTTCAGCCACTTGTTCTCCTACGCTCCCCATCTCCTCTCCTCTGGCCGAGCCGCCAGACCTCGGCCTCATGCCCAAGGTCTACCATGACCTTGGGGAGGTCTTTAGCAAGTCGAGGGCCCTCTTGTTACCACCTCAGTGGTCCTATGACTGTGCTATTGACCTCCTCCCGGGCGTGCAGTTGCCGTCCAGCCAGCTCTACAGGCTTTCCGGGCCGGAGAGGGGGCCGATGGAAAGCTATATTAAAGACTCCCTGAATGCCAGCCTCATTCGGCCCCCTTCGGCTCCTCTCGGAGCGGGGTTCTTTTTCATGAGAAAGAAGGATGGATCCCTGCGGGCCTGCATTGATTACCGCGAGCTAAATGTGATAATCATAAAAGACAAATATCCGCTGCCCCTGATCAATTCCATGTTTGAGCTCCTTCAGCGTGTGCAGGTATTCACGAAACTTGACCTGTGCAATGTGTATCATTTGGTTCGCATATGCGAAAGAGACGAATGGAAGATAGCGTTCAAAACTCACTTGGGCCAGTTTGAATATCTTGTGATGCCCTTTGGGCTTACCAATGCCCCCGCCTTCTTCCAACGCATGATTAATGACATCCTCCACGATATGGTAAACCAATTTGTTTTCATGTATTTGGATGACATTTTAATTTTTTCCCACACGCCAGAGGAACACACAGTCCACGTCCAGGCTGTGTTTTAACGGCTCCTGGAAAATCAGCTCTTTGTGAAGGCTGAAAAGTATAAGTTTTCTACCCGCTCCACTTCCTTCCTGGGCTTTATTGTAGCTGAAGGTGAGCTGAGGGCCGACCAAGCCAAGGTAAAGGCAGTGCAAGATTGGCCAACCCCCCAATCCAGGAAGCAACTCCAGCGTTTTCTGGGCTTTGCAAATTTCTTCCACAGGTTTATCACAAATTCAGTAAGGTTGCTCAGCCCCTGGCTCAGCTGACCTCGACCAAAGCCCTGTTTAAATGGTCCGAGGCAGCGGAGCAGGCCTTCGCGGAACTGAAGGCCCTATTCTCCGATATACCCATCCTGGTGCAGGTCGACCCTCAGCTCCAGTTTGTAGTGGAGGTGGATGCTTCTGATTCGGGGGTGGGCGCTGTTCTCTCGCAGCGCTCAGCCTCTGATCAGAAGCTCCACCTGTGCGCATATTTCTTTCGGCGATTGACCCTGGCCGAGAGGAACTACGATGTAGGAGATCGAGAGCTGCTAGCCATTAAATTGGCATTAGAGGAATGGAGGCACTGGCTAGAGGGAGCCATTCATCCCATCACTGTGTGGACTGATCACAAAAATTTAAAATACTTAAGATTAGCCCGCAGGCTTAATTCCAGGCAGGCCCGTTGGGCCTTATTCTTTCTCAGATCCCATCTCATTATCACCTATCAGCCTGGATCCTGTAACATTAAGCCCGATGCTCTGTCTCGCCAGTTCACCTCCGACCAGTCATCTTCCTCTACTCCTCCCGAATCCATTTTGCTCACTTCCTGCATTGTTGGCGCCCTCTCTTGGGATATTGAGCAGAGGGTCTGGCAGGCCCAGTCCACTGATCCAAAGCCCGAGGGAGGCCCTAGTGATCGCCTGTTCATCCCCTCCGCTCTACATAGTGGCGTCATCCGGTGGGGGCACACGAGCCACTTTGCCTGTCACTCTGGCATTTCCTGTACTATCAATCTGGTGCCGTGAGTGTTCTGGTGGCCTACTCTGCAGACGGATGTGTGAGACTACGTCAAAGCCTGCCAAGTGTGTGCCACGAATAAATCGGACTCTTCATCACCAGCCGGCCTCCTGCACCCCCTGCCGGACTTTGTTACGGGCCTCCCTCCCTCACAGGGCAGCACTGCCATCCTTACCATTGTAGATCACTTCTCTAAAGCTATTCATTTTGTGCCTCTTCCCAAGCTGCCCTCTGCTCCCGAGACCGCCAACCTGCTTACCCTTCATGTTATCAGCCTTCATGGAATACCATTGGACATTGTGTCTGACCAGGGCCCCTAACTGACATCACGTTTGGAAATTCTTCTGCCACTCCCTTGGCACCTTGGTCAGTCTCACCTCCGGTTGCCACCCTCAGAGCAACGGGCAGGCTGAGCGTGCCAACCAATCCCTGGAGGCCGCCCTGAGATGTGTGGCTTCTTGCAACCTGACCACCTGGAGCTTCCATCTGACCTGGGTGGAGTATGCCCATAATTTGGCTGTCTCCTCTGCCACTGGATTGACACCATTTGAGGCCTCTGTGGGCTATACCTTCCCTTCCCATTACCCATGGTGGACAGAGAGGTCACTGTTCCATCTGTGGAGGTCCATGCTTGCTGTTGCCGTCAGTTGTGGAGGTCCACCCAGGCTGCCCTTCTCCACTCGGCCGAGCGGAACTGCCAGTACGCGGACCGCAGGCGGGTACAGGCGCCCAAATACTCCATCGGCCAGAGCGTGTGGTTATTGGCGGATCAAATTCCGTTGAAAACCGAGTCTAGGAATCTGTCACCCCGCTTCCTGGGGCTCTTTGCCATCTCGAGGATCATTAATGATGTGACTGTTCACCTGAAGGTGCCGCCAACACTCCGCATTCATCCCACCTTCCACGTTTCCAAGGTAAAGCCCTTCTCCGCCAGCCCTCTCTGCCTCCCCCCCGAATCCCCCCCCCCCCCAGATCCTCAACGGCCAGACCACCCACACTGTGCAGAGGATTCTGGACGTCCACTGTCGGGGCCGGGGTTTACAGTACCTGGTCCATTGGGAAGGCTATGGACACGGAAGAAAGATCATGGATCCCCGGTTCCAACTTCCATGACAAGGGGATGGTCCGAGCCTTTCACCAGGCTCATCCCAACAAGCCCAGTGGGTCACCAGGAGGCGCCCCTTAAGGGGGGGCACTGTGATGATTGGGTGAGCACCCTCCCCCTCCCCTCCTGTGAGAAGTTCCTCGTCTGTTTCCCAGCTCCGCAGGTCATCAATGCACCTGTGAGATCGGACACACCTGCTGCCTCTTCGCTGCCAGTGTATAAAAGGATCAGTTTGTGAATGCTTCAGCGCTGGACCATTGGGTACTGCTGTCGTCTTTTCAGGTCAAGCTTGTTAACTGAAACCCTAGCCTAACTTTCCTTCTCCTCCTCTTTCCCCAGGCTGCTGCCGTCTCAGTGGTGTGTCCCTGGGATTGCAGTGCGCTCATCTGCTCTCACCATCTCGTCTGAAGTTCTCCAATACCACCCACTCAGACCTCTCCCCAGCTCCATTCCTGCTCCTCTCCTTCTCCAGCTCTTCCCACCAGCTCAGCCCTGCTGGCTCCTCCATTGCCTCCGCTGGGTTTCACTGCTGGGTCCTCTGCTCATTCCTGTAAGAAATCCTCAGCAGACACTCCTCAGTTCCCAGTGTTATTCACTGACTTTAATCAGCTCTCGTTCTCTCTCTCCCTCTAGGCTGTGTGTTCTTCGACGTGTGTTGTTTTCCTTACTTCTGTGTGTTTTCAATAAATCGAACGTAAAACGTCTTTCCTGTGTCTGAGTGCTTCCTCTGGTGTTAGATGCCTTGTACGTGAGCCTCTAGCTAACTAATTATGGCATCCTGCAGGTGGTGATCCCACTGGAGGGCAGACCCACGTCCCTAATTTGGGTACACTGGGTCCTTGTAACTTTTTTCATGGAGATCCACTGGACTGTTCTGGGTCTGGCCCTTCACCCAGGACCAACTTGCCTTAGGAGACCCTACCAGGGTCAAGTTGCCCCTGATAACATAGATCCTGGGATCATTAGGGTGCACAAACCCCTCCACCATGATAAGCTTTGTGCTGAAGTCAAAATAACACATAAAACATTACCAATTATCCATGTCCTCCACACTACTAATTAAACCCTTTCATCACTGCCATCAACACTTAAAGAGTGATCAGAGGCAGCAGCCAGTTCAGGCCAGATTCCTCGGGGTTTTTTTGTGTCCCATGCTCACACACTCAGACAGAGTGTGTGAGCATAGCGTGCACAAATCCACAACTATTAATAGTCACAAGTGTCATGGTCAATCTGTATACCGTGAAAATGCAGACCCTCCCCCTTGGATGTTCCGCTGAAGTTACCAGCCTGACCTCTGACCCAGGAGGCACAAGGCATATGTTGAACTTGAATTTCAGAGGGACAAATGCAAGCTATCGAAGACACAAAGGCATGCAAAACTCATTCAAAAGCTGTTCATATACAGATGGACTTTCTATGATGCAACACAAAACAATATGAAGGAAATTAGTTTCAAATTGGCCACCAAAGATGGCAGATAAGAAAGAACTTTATGCATTTGTTCAGTGTGAAAGACCTGACTCTAAAAGTGCTTTGTCCATATTCAGACAAGAACAGAAGGAAAAAACATTGTTTCTTACAATGAGTAAAGCGAATCATCTTCAAGTTCTGCCCTGTAACATGGATTTCCACAAATGTTTTTAAATTGACTGCAGTTGAGATAGGGTGATTAGGTGAAGTTCACACACATGTTCCCACAGCCTTATCCAGTGTCTCGGCCCATGCCAAAGTTATGTGATGGATCAGGGGGGGTGGGCATGCATGTACAGGGATGGGGGGGCAACTGATCTTTAAGGTATGCCAGCCCACACTACTGGGATATCTTGTGCACGGCACCACAGAAGTCCTCAGCCTACAAACATAACATCTTTCAATTCATGACTTCCCTTGCCTTGTTTTGGGGGTCTAATTAAGTTGTTGTTGGACACTAATACAGCAATAACTATTTTTACTTCCGCCAAGGAGGTAATGTAATTGGGGTGGTTTGTCCGTCCGTCTGTCTGTCCGTTAACAGGATTATGCAAAAACTACTGGAAGGATTTTGGTGAAAATTTCACCAGAGGTAGCCCTTGGGCCAAGGATGAACCCATAACATTTTGGTGATGATCCGAGAACACATACCTCTGCCAAGGCTCTTATCTTCTCACAGTGTGTTAGCAAGAGTCCTCCAAAACTACTGGATAGATTTTGCTGCAATTTTCACTAGAACTGGCTCGTGGCCGACACATGAATCCATTACATTTTGGAGATGATCCATGACAGATGGAAGGAGCCTTGGCGGAGGTATGCGCTCTCTGAGTGCTTTTCTAGTTCAGTAAGAAGTATGTCGAAATGAATGGATAGCAAGACAAGTGTGAGATTTAAGTAAAAAAAAAAAATCAATCTAAAAATGATGTACATAGTTTTGTGCAAAGTATTGAGCATCCTTTTGCATCAACACTGACTCATCTCACACAATAATCATTAAACGCAGAATGTGTTTACCAGTTACTACAGCTATGCATGATGGGTGAATATAAAGATTATACTGCCTTTAGATTTGTACTGTGTTGCCATGTCATAAATCACTAGAGAGCACTCAGAGAATGCATACTGTTATGTATGGTTTTACCCTGGTTCACAGATGAGGCTAGGTGACTTGTAGAACACAGCTTTATTGAACTCTCTGAAGATGGCGGTCACAAACAAGGCATCGGCCAAGGCACAGGCGAGAAAAGAGATTGTAAGATGGCCGACCCCGGTTTTATATGGGGTGGTGCGGTGACGTCACCAGAGGTGTGCGTCACCATGCCGCATTTCACAATTAAGGAACTATACAACATTCCCCCCTCTTTAAAAGTCCAAAACCACTCACACCATCAGAACCCCCCCCCCCAAAAAAAAATAAAAATTTGGGACCCGAACCATGCACTGAGTTATTAAAAAGGGAAATGGCCTAACACACTCACACAAACCAACTAAAAATAGAGCTGACGGGTGAATGACCGTACAGCCCGCACGGCAGGGTGGATTATTCTGCCACCCCTAACTAAAGAAAAGTCCATTGTTAAACTAAAATTGTACGCCGTGCTCGCTAAACTAAAGAAAAACACAAAATATTCCCATATACAGTGGTGTGAAAAAATGTTTGCCACCATCCTGATTTCTCATTTTTGTGTATGTCTGTCACACGTAAATGTTTCAGATCATCAAACAAATTTGAATATCAGACAAAGACAACATAAGTAAACACAAAATGCAGTTTTTAAATGAAGGTGTTTATGATTAAGGGGAAAAAAAATCCAAACCTACATGGCCCTGTGTGAAAAAGTGATTGCCCCTAAACCTAATAACTGGTTGGGCCACCCTTAGCAGCAACAACTGCAATCAAGCATTTGCGATAACTGGCAATGAGTCTTTTATAGCGCTGTGGAGGAAATTTGGCCTACTCATCTTTGCAGAATTGTTGTAATTCAGCCACATTGGAGGGTTTTCGAGCATGAACCGCCTTTTTAAGGTCATGCCACAGCATCTCAATCAGATTCAGATCAGGACTTTGATTAGGCCACTCCAAAGTCTTCATTTTGTTTTTCTTAAGCCATTCAGAGGTGGACTTGTTGGTGTGTTTTGGATCATTGTGGATCAGTGTGTGAATGTGTGTGTGAATGGGTTGATAGCAGGATCTGTAAAGCGCTTTGGTCATCAAGAGATGAGAATAAAAGTGCTATATAAGTAAATGCCATTCACCATTTACCATTGACCTGCTGCAGAACCCAAGTGTGCTTTAGCTTGAGATCACGAACAGATGGCCGGACATTCTCCTTCAGGATTTTTTGGTAGACAGCAGAATTCATGGTTCTATTTACCACAGCAAGTCTTCCAGGTCCTGAAGCAGCAAAACAGCCCCAGACCATCACACTACCACCACCATCATATTTTACTGTTGGTATGATGTTCCTTTTCTGAAATGCTGTGTTACTTTTACGCCGGATCTACTGGGACACACACCTTCCAAAAAGTTCAACTTTTCATTCGTCACTCCACAGAGTATTTTCCCAAAAGCCTTGTGGATTATCAAGATGTTTTCTGGCAAAACCGAGACAAGCCTTTATGTTCTTTTTGCTCAGCAGTGGTTTTCATCTCGGAACTCTGCCATGCAGGCCATTTTTGCCCAGTCTCTTTCTTATGGTGGAGTCATGAACACTGACCTTAACTGAGGCAAGTGAGGCCTGCAGTTCTTTGGATGTTGTTGTGGGGTCTTTTGTGACCTCTTGGATGAGTTGTCACTGCGCTCTTGGGGTAATTTTGGTCGGCCAGCCACTCCTGGGAAGGTTCACCACTGTTCCATGTTTTTGCCATTTGTGGATAATGGCTCTCACTGTGGTTCGCTGGAGTCCCAAAGCTTTAGAAATGGCTAGAAAATTGAACTCAGCTTTCCAAAGATGTGATAAACCGCAGTTAATTTATGTTTTAACAGGGGGGCAATCACTTTTTCACACAGGGCCATGTAGGTTTGGATTTTTTTTCCCCTTAATAATAAACACCTTCAATTAAAAACTGCATTTTGTGTTTACTTGTGTTATCTTTGTCTAATAAATTTGTTTGATGATCTGAAACATTTAAGTGTGACAAACACAAAAAAAAAGAGAAATCAGGAAGGGGGCAAATACTTTTTCACACCATTGTATAACATTTCTACTAACACCAGAACTTTAATATATACTATTTACAATCCAGTTCTTTGGGTGAAAGGATATAACTGGCATGGGGGCCCAGGGCAGCCCCCCAGCAGATGCACCCCTGGAAACAGCCGGTCCCCAGGGCGATGGCTGACCCTCCGGATGCTGAAGCCGCTCCTCCTCACCATCGACCTCGCCTCACGTCCAGTCAGGTCTCCCGGAGCCTTCTCCCAGACACGCCAAAGCCGATTCGCATGCCACACCGAGCCATCAGACAGCCTGAAGTATGCCGTGTCCAGTTTGGCCACTATGCGTAGACACTCCCGACGCTCCTGAGGTTGTCGCCTTGCCCATCTTTGCCGTGGACATTCCTCACCTCGAATCCAAACCCAATCCAGGAACCTCAATGGGGCCCAGCTCGGCCTGAGACGTTGCTGTCGAGCATGCTGATCCCCTGTGCTCATTGGTCTTGCCCCGACTTCTTCTAAGATCGTTGTAACATTCATCATCGTAGCTGCAGACCCTCCGTCCCTCTGCGGCCAAGCTCCGGAGGCATCTAGAGCTAGCACATTGATGTCACTCGCCGGCACAGGCGCCTCGCCATCACGCTCGGTACCCCCTTCAACCATTTCCCAATCGCTGGCACTGAGACCATCCTGTGCCAAACCTGAGCAAAATTGGTCCTGCGTGACCGCCATGGTGTCCGTTAGTTCTTCATCCCACACCATGTCCTCATCGATCGCCGGAATTGGAGGGTTCCACTGGCCGCAGCCCAACCACTCTTCCCCAGCATCGTCTTTAATGGTGAAACTCAGTCCGTAAAATAAATCACAGCCCATGATGTTATCGCCCCATGCTGTCATGTGGAACGTGAAGTCGAGCACTATCGCAGACTTGTGCCAAACAGTCAGCTCCAAAGTCCCGACCGTGTCCAGCTTTCCACCTCCATAACTGTACAACAGCACTGGGTTACCTCTAATCCTGTGCTGGGGAAAAAACTTCTTCACCGTGGCCCAATTCAGCAACGACCCCTCCGCTCCCGTGCCAATCAACAGTGGCACTTCCACGACGTCCAGCCCCACTGTGCAAAACATGTACCCGTTCGTGTTGGGGGACACCGTGTGGATGGTTGTTGGGGGCAGGCGGAGCAATTTCTTCCGTGGACTCTGCGGGTTAAATTCACGGCACACCCTGGCAAAATGGTTGAAGCGACCACATCTGCTACAACATGCTCCTCTCGCTGGACAGTCCTGAGCCTTTTTGCGATGTGTCGTAGACCCACAACCCATGCAAAGGGATTTTCCCAGGGCAGACCTTCGGCTGGCAACGTTGGCCTCTGTATCATCATCGTCCAAGCTATCTTCGCTATCCGGGTCCGTGACATTTGCTGCGACGAGAGGCTCCGGCGGCCGCTGTGACTGGCACCCGGTTAGCTCCAGAGTTAGCTTGTCAGCGGCTTCCATTTGGAGAGCTAGCTTGATGGCACTGGCTAACGTGAGGTCACTAGGCACCATAAGTAGCCTAGCCCCCAATGCAGCGCTGCAAGTATGGTCCGCCAGCTGGTCACGAATCATTTCCTCCTCCAGCATCCCAAAATGACACTCGTTATCTAGCTGCCTCAAGTTGGCGACAAACTGAGGAACGGGTTCACCTACCTGCTGATGCCGCTGCCGAAAACAGATCCTCCGGACAGTCACGTTATCCGGGGTGTGGAAATGGCTAGCTAGCAGCTCCGCTACATCTTCATAAGTGTCTGAAGCACTGAGTGTTCACAGGACTCGCTGGCCCTCTATACTCAAATTGTGAACAAGAAGCGCTCAGGCTCTTAGCTTATCGAGCTTACCGAATCCCAGCAAGGCAACATAGGTCTCAAAGACCTCAAACCACCTTGGCCAGGGCACCAGGAAACTCTAAGAAAAGGGCAAATTGGAGCTACCACGCCTCTATGAGTTAAATCCGACATCGCCAAATGTTATGGATGGTTTTACCCTGGGTCACAGATGAGGGGAGGTGACTAGTAGAACACAGCTTTACTGAACACTTTGAAGATGGCGGTCACAGACAAGGCACCGGCCAAGGCACAGGCGAGAAAAGAAACCGTAAGATGGCCGGGGTCTTATATGGCAGGTACCATGTCAGGCACCGGAGGTGCATGTCACAACGCCACATTTCACAATAAAGGAACTATACAACACATACCTCCACCAAGGTTCCCTCCCTCATCTATCCATCTTTCCATACCTCAGTCCAACCATCTCATCTTAAGATAAGATAAGATAAGATAAGATAAGATAAGATAAGATAAGCCTTTATTAGTCCCACAACGGGGAAATTCCAGGATTGCAACAGCACAGGGATAGCAACACTCAGAGCAACAATCAGAAGGCAAGAAAAAAAAAAAAAAAAAAACAAGCAAGCAAGAGCAGCTACATATGTACATATTACTATAAAATATATATATACACACACACACAGACACACAGTGCAGAGCATTGTAGCTGGATGGAATAAATATATGAATATATAAACACACAGTGCAGAGCATTGTAGCTAGATGGAATAAATATGTAAAAATATAAACACCCACAGTACGGAGCATTGCAGCTAGGTGGAATAAATATGTAAGTATATAAACACACACAGTGCGGAGCAATGTAGCTAGATGGAATAATATGTAGATATATAAAAACACAGTGCGGAGCATTGTAGCTAGATGGAATAAATATATATATATATAAATATAAACACACCCAGTACGGAGCATTGTAGCTAGATGGAATAAATATGTAAATATATAAACACACACAGTGCAGAGCATTGTTGCTAGATGGGATGAAACAGCATAACCATCTACTTAGTTATCCTACATGGTATGATTATGTGCCCATACATATTCTCACCCTCCATAGCGACCGGTATTTTCCTAGTTGTATGCCGGAGGGGACCATTGTGTAAGTCTATTGCATCTTTTGCATTCAAAAAACTATTAGTTTGTTACGTCTTTTTGCTATCTCTGCGAGCAGCCCTGCTTAGGTTGTACAGTCTGACAGCCGTTGGTAGGAAGGACCTACGAAACCTCTCGGTTGTGCACCTGGGATGATGTAGTCTGCTGCTAAATGAGCTCCTCAGTGCATTCAGTATGTCCTGCATAGGGTGGAACTCGGACTCCAGCAGAGATGACAGTTTAGCCACCGTCCTTCTCTCTCCTATCTCCTCCACCGGATCAAGGCGCTGCCCCAGGACAGAGCTAGCTTTCTTAATCAGTTTGTTCAGTCTCTTCCTATCGGCTGCAGTAATGCCACTGCCCCAGCAGACCACTCCAAAAGTGATGGCTGATGCCACCACCGTGTCATAGAATGTCTTCAGCAGCGCCCCTTGTACACCAAAAGACCTGAGTCTCCTCAGCAGGAACAGCCTGCGCTGTCCCTTCTTGTAGAGTGCGTCGGTATTGTGTGACCAGTCTAGTTTATTGTTCAGATGAACACCCAGGTACTTATAGGATGTCACCATCTCAATGTCTGTTCCCTGTATATTTACTGGTGCTGTGAGGGGCTGCCCATGCCTGCGGCAGTCCACCACCAGCTCCTTAGTTTTCCTTGCGTTGATCTGGAGGCAGTTCCGATGGCACCATCTTACCTCCATCCATCCCTCTGTCTGTTCATACATTGTGAGATAGGGCCTTGGCAGAGGTATGCGCTCATGGATCACCTCCAAAAATTAATGGGTTAATCTGTAGCCTCTGGTAAAAATTTCCCTCAAAATCTGTGAAGTAGTTTTTGCATAATCCTGCCAACAAACAAACAAGCAAACTGTCCAGATCACATTACCTCCTTGGTGGAGGTAATGATACCCGTTTGTTTTTTTAAGTAGCAGCCCCAGAATCAGGTCATTTATAACTTGGATACATCTTTCACAATCAATACATTCCTAAAATGTGTAGCTATAACTATTAATAAATCTAACGTGTATTGAAGAAGACAGACAAAAACATTCTAAATGTTTGGAGGCCATTTGTACCAGCCTTCTTTAGAATGATTCAACACAATTTTCCATTTCAACCATTTCCTTCAACCAATGCTTCCAATAACAATCTTTTATCGAACTGTTATTCCTTTATATCTGCTGACTATTTTCAACTATTTAACCACTAGTTAAGAATTTTAGCCATTTAAGTTTGCAAATCCAACTGTGATCCATACAGTTAAACTTTGAGTTAGCAGCCTTTAGGATTTTTCTGTTGTACTAAAAAAGCATTTTTTCCTTAATATTTTGATAATATAAATATACTGTACATTTAGTGGATACTTCCAGGCATTTACTGGTTTACCAGTTTAATGATTTGCATTCTTTCTGATTTTGTTTTCAGCTGTTTATTTTAGTTAAGTGTAAAGATTCTGATTCCACTTGTTTAGGTTCGCTCAGTTTTTCAGCAAAACAAACTTTTTTCAGATTAACTGAATAATTACCTCCGCCAAGGAGGTAATGTAATTGGGGTGGTTTGTCTGTTTGTCCGTCTGTCCGTCCGTCTGTCTGTTAGCAGGATTACGCAAAAACTACTCGATGGATTTTGATGAAATTTTCACCAGAGGTAGCCCTTGGGCCAAGGATGAACCCATTAAGTTTTGGTGATCATCTGAGAGTGCATACCTCCACCAAGGACCTTGTTTTTATTTGTGCAGCGGGATTACACAAAAAACACGATGGATTTGCATGAACTTTTCGCCAGACGTGATCCTTGGGCTACAGAGGAACCCATAACATTTTGGTGATGATCCGAGAACGCATACCTCCACCAAGGCTCTTACCTTCTCACAGTGTGTTAGCAAGAATCCTCTAAAACAAACCCATTACATTTTGGAGGTGATCCATGAGGGACGGAAGTAGCCTTGGTGGAGGTATGCTCACTCTGAGTGCTTATTTAGTTTCCTGTGTACCCCTTACATTTAGTATCTTAGACCAAACAACATTAACCATTAACTGAGATTAGCACACACAACCTATTTGTTGTATCACACCTGCAGTAGATAACTCAATGCATATTTGTACATCAGAGCATTGAAACACTATACGGCCTTTATTGGATCATACATAACGTATATAGTCCTTATTTAATGTTCTTATTTTTTCTTGATTTACATGTGGGTGAGATTTTTTTTTTCAATTCCGTTTTACATCTGATACATAAATGGAGAGGGTTGTGTCAGGAAGGGCATCCGGTGTAAAAATCCTTACCAAATCGACATGCGGATCATTGCAATATCCGGTGATGATATGCTGTGGCAACCCCGAAATGGAATAGCTACACTAAAATAGGCTACTTGGACTTAACTTTGTCACACAAAGGTGAAAAGACAAGTGTGCACAAGTAGCAGATGTATTTATTGCAAGTGTACTACTGGGTAATAATCACGTGTTTTGTGTTTTCTTCTTCAGTCATCAGTTTGATATAAATTCACTTTTTTTTTTTTAATCCCTTGACGCCTTAATTGGTCTTCATTATGTTAAACATCGCGGGATCTAATGTGGATGATGATATGTCCCCCCCATCCTTCTCAGTAAAGTCCCGCACAGCCAACCAAACCACCGGATGACAACTCTGCACCGACTTTACGCACGGAGAGCGCAGGGAAAGGGTGCAAGCACGCATGGGGGTCCCTTCCTCCCAGGCTGCCCGTGGCCTCCTCACCCATGCGGGCGACTCCAAGACTCCGTCAAACCCTCTTGATCCCCCATTTCCCCCTCTCTACCTTTCCTGTGGAGAAACAACCCGGAGTTACGTCAGAAAGTGCAGGGCAAGCAAGACAGCGTCTTAGGAGCTATTCGTAGGCATTGCTGCCAAAGCCGGCGCGGCGCTGCCCATGAGCTCACTGCAGCCAATGCAGTTTAACAACTTCAACCTTTTTAAAACAGCAGCAGCATGTGGTAAGTCAGTTATTCATTCATAGTGTTTCATTTCTTTGCCGGGAGTTTTTTTTTTTTTTTTTTTCCTTCTCACAACTCTCCTCACATGACAGGTCTCCTCTGCTGGCACAATTGCGCAAAAGCAAAACCTCAGTGTAAACGGTGTAAAGATAAAGAGCAGACTGCGCTAGGCGCACTGAAAACACAATGACATGATGAGGCGACAGATGTTTTTGACGCACAGAGATTTCTGCAGCATTTTTTTGTGTTTGACTCTTTGCTGATCGCCCAAAAAAACAAAACAAAAACAAAACAACAACAACAACATGCCCCACGCTCGAAATAGGAACCCTAGCCCCATCCCGGAGGTAACATGGGACACGGGATTGAAGGAGATGAACGAGACCTGGAAAGGAGCTATCGCCTGCCTCGGGGTGGCCGTCTTCTTCGTAATGACCATCGGGATCATATACTGGCAAGTGGTGGACCAGCCCAACAAAAACTGGATCCTCAGGGGCACTTTCAGCGGACTGATTTGGGAGAGAAGGACCCACTCGCTGGTCATACAGACCCTGACGGAGGATAAGACCTTTGTGGAAATCGACGTAGGAAACGTGGGGAACCCCGACACAGAGGTGCCCTTCGTGAGGAACCTGTGCTGGCTCAATAAAACCGAGTTCTGCTACACGTGGGACTCGGTGGCCGAGGTGAAGATCTCCCTGGAAGCGAGCGAGGAGACGGAGTGCTACAGCATGAGCTGGGCGCCGGTGCACTGCCATGTGGAGCTGAAGGTAAGCGGTCCGCCGCTGCGCGCACGCCAGTCCAGCTGGCGCAGCGCAAAATGTCACTTTGCGTGTGTTGCCTAATTTATAGGCAAGTTTGCGCATTCATGGTTTTAAATGACTCTCTCTATACTGCTGGTGATTATTATTATTATTATAAATTAAAACATTTCACAATACCTTTTATTTTGTACTGACGAATAGCCAACTTAATAAGATAAAATCATCACTTTCCTAAGCACAAATATATTGGTTCAGTATGTGTAGAATCATTGTTTTGCACTGGCACATTTTTGGACCTTAAATTTAAGTACATTACAACAAATATTTGATTTTGAAATTATCACTCTTAATCTGTGGGATTACGTTCAATTTGTTCATTTCAAATACAGCGTGTGTATCCTCATATCTGATAATATAAGGAACACCCAATCCTGACTCTTAATGAATTAACTGCGTTGAAAGGATGTTTCTCTGTTGTGAGTAAAGGACACTGAGATGAACACATTTGTCGTCAGATTGGTTCCGAGTCTTTTCAGCGCACAGCAATACTGTAATTTCCCACCGCAGCTTAATGTTCAAATTCATTTAACTACTTTGTGGCAATTCGGCCACATGACGGGGAGTTATGGGGGTGGAATGTTCCAGTGGGAACAGATTAACCTCCACAAACAGCTGCCCACTGAAAATCTTTAAACCAAAATCCTTTATTTTGCTTAATTGGAAAAAGAAAGAAAGTCGTGCCTAGCTGCTCTCAGGTGATCCACTGGCACGTGCCTCTAAACAAGACAAATGGGAAGTTTTCTCTTAGAACACAGCTGTCATTCAATCCATCATGCGTGTAACATCATTACTGTACACACAAGGCATCCCATTTCTTTGGAGTAGGCAATTTGCTATTTTTTATCAAGGGGGATGGTGGTGGTATTCACAAATTTAGGTATAAATGCATAAATATAAATTAAGTACAGATTTGCAAGAATAAAGGTGGAAAAATATGATAAAAGATGCTCATTTACAACTGAAAAGTCACAAGTTCAAGCAAGTCTCAAATTTATGAGAAAAAAAGTACTAACTTGTGGGAAAAAACAACTCCCCAATGAGCCAGCAAAAACATCGTTTCAAAGAAAACAAGTTTTAAATTTACAAAAGTAAAATTAGCAATTTGCAAGGAAACAATTGCAGCTTTACAATAAAAGCCACACTTTTTTATATACATTTTTTACTTTTTTTCCTGATAAATTTTCCATTTTCTAGCCAATTTGTGAGGTTTTTCTTGAAACATTTTTCCTAGAAATTTATAACTTTTTCTGATAATTTTGAAACTTTTTCCTGGCACATTTGTGAGTTTTCTAATAAATTTAGTAACGAATTTCCCACTAAAAAAATTACAAGTTTTTATGACAAATTTGTTTCCCTTTTTCCACGCAAATTTACCCTAATTTGAAACTTTTTTCTTTTAAATTTGCAACTTTTTCTCGCATTTTTCATGTTCTTTCTTGTGCATTTGCAGCGTGGCTTATTCATTTGTACTGTATGAACTATCTCTGAACTCTATGTAGGGCTGGGGGCGGTAGGTTACAAGGGGGGATGCTTTTGGGTAATTTTGCTAACAAGAGTGATAGCATCGACCCCTCATCCCCCTTCAAATCACCTACAGTGTCTATCTGATTCAACAGTGCATCACAATCAATAATACTTTAAATGCTCTATATAGTACATAATATCACATTTGTGGCTCTGAAAAATTTAAGCAACCACTGCAAAATTATCACTATCTGCTTTTTTTTTCTATTTATACATATGTGTTTGAGCAAAATGAACAATTTTGTTTTATTCTCTATACTGACAATGACTCACACAAATTCCAAGTCAAAATATTGTAATTTAGAGCATTTATTTGCAGAAAGTGACAACTGGCCAAAACACCTAAAAAGATGTTGCTTTTAGATGTGCTTTTACATCAAATAATGCAAAGAAAACACGTTCATGTTCAGTCTTAAACACTACACCACTAAGTTTTAACTTGTGAACTCAGAAATCTGTATTTGTGTAATAACTGATTTTTATTCACGGCTTTCATGCGTCTTACCATGTCACCTAATCAGGTCATCCTTAAGTAGACTCAGGTGCCCTTGTGTTGGAATTCAACAGATACTCAAATTGAATGGCTGTCATACATGTAGAGATGTTAATTTAGGAAAGATTTTGCTGTGGTCTTATTTTTTTTCCCAGGCCTGTAAATGTGCTGTGTTTATCAAAGAAATGCATCAATACCCCTGTTTCAGATCAAGTATGACTATCACAGTTTCAATACTCACTTATACTGAGATCAATAACCACTTTGTAAAATGTTGCTTCCTGTTTCCTGCTTTTCGCTTGTTTCTGAAAGTACTTCCACGGCCTCTGACGTTTTTCTTTTCTCCACAGTTCTAATAACCAGTCACAGTGTGATGAAAAAGTAGTGCTAGACAGTGATATTGGTAGAGTGCATCAGCTGAAATTTGTCTATAGGAGTAAAAGTTCTGACACTGGCAATACCCGATACCACTACTGGTGTCTGTGCGCCCCTAATTATTCATTTTATTAAAAATAAATATAGCCCAAACCTTATATCCAAACAATGTTTATTATTGTGCTTTAGTGTGCTGAAGCATTTTCCCTGTTGAGGTTTTTGAAATTCTTAATTCTGCTTCATCTAAAATTTGATTTCGTTTATATTTGTTAATTTGTTATTTATGTATTTGTTAATTTTCTAAAGATCTGTTTGAGTCAATTTCATATGCTCAGTTATTATTTACCATTTTTTCCCCATTTTCCATATGTACTGTATGCTTCAATGTCCCTCTCTTTTCTGTGTTCATCTCTCCATCTTCTCTCTGTGTGATTGCGTGTTTATTTGCATGTTTGCCATCTTTCAGGACTGCTTCTCCATGGCCAACGTGTCCTGGTACGGAGGCGCCAGCGTCCGGGCTCAGACTTGGCCCATTAATGATCAGAACGCCACAATGCAGCCCTTCTTTGTGAGCGACTTGAAGGACAATCCCTCTGGTTTCGGATCTGCCCTGGAGCGATACTTCCTGGGCTCATCAGGTAAGAGAACACTGTTGGATTTGATCATTTTTACAAATGAGGATCTCAGAAGCAAAAGAGGAAATATTGTTACTCTCCACACCTGAAATCAAATGAATTCAGCTGTTTCTCCTCTCGTGCCACTGGTACAAAGGTTGGAAATCTAACCCCTTATCATCGGGTGTATATGTCATGCGAATCCTAGGGTGGGAGGGAAGCCTTACAGATGTTGCGTTTTCTTTCCCCCTCCACCCCCTCGTGTAAGTGTTTGAGCTGAGAAAGAAAAAAGTCCACAAGCTGCATTCCCAAAACATGCAAAGTGAGGCCGTCTGGCTCACAAATAGAGCGCAACACAATGCTGTCTGTGGCATCTCAGTTTATTAATTTTGAGATTAGGCCACACAGGGAATCAAACCACCTTTAGTAGCTTAAATTAACTCTTAGGGATAGCTGTGTAATTGTCTTTTGTTTCTATTAAAAGGGCAGGTTGGATGGGAGCCCGAATGACGCTTATAACTCACCAGGTTATTTTTGGGGTGTTAGATTTTATCCGAGGGGGAGGGGACTTATTCTTTGTGCAGTGTCACCTGAAGTCCTGCTCAAACGATCGTTCAAAATGTAGTTTATATATAAAATATAAATTTATATATTAGTAATGGGCATATATTTAAAAAAAACATTTTAATCATAATTAACCTCTTGAAACTGTGTGTTGATTGTGGTTAATCATGTTAAATCACAAAATGTTTTTCCTATATAATGTACCATAAATTGTTAATTTTTCAAGCTTTTCATACTTGTATGAACATGGGAGTGGGCAAATGTGCTTTCTTTCTGCAAATGCAGGTTTATTTTAAAGTTTTCAGCATGTCAAAAATGGCAATAGCTATCCAAAATATTCCCCCCAAAAATCTTAAGCACTGCAGAAATACTGCATGTCCAAATAACAAGCAACCACTTTTGCATTATTACAGTAATTGTTGTCATATACCAGCTACATCTCTCACCTCCCTTTTCAATGTGAGTTCCAGTAGTAGATAGTCCAGTTTGTTTTCCTGGGAGTGGACACTTGTGAACAGAACTGATGGAAGCGGTGTTCTGCTGGGGTTAGCCTTTAGCTTAGCTGTTAGCCCTCCTTGGCAGCAGTGTTTCTGTCTCTCTGTTGGCCTTCTTTCTCTTCTCTCCAGTGTTCAGGTCAGGATTGTGCATTGAGACAGTCCATGTGTCCACATAGTATGACAGCAATACTCCTGCAATCTGATTTGAACACCCAGAATTAAATAAAATGAGTTGGTTGTGCCATGAATTGGACTCCCCATGTCTCTGCTTTGAGTCACGGCAAAGACTGTCTGACAGAAACAGTACCTGCGTTTCGAAAGTTCTTGGGGGGCAGGTGTTCTGATTAAACGCAATCAACGGGTTGTTCAGTTAATAGCGATTAACTTGATTTGTCATAGACCCTCCCGTGCACTTTTTCAATGCGCACGGCGAGGGGTGAAATAAGGAGGATTTAAGTGCAGGGTTGCACCACACACATTTATTAAAAAAACATACAGGCGGTCCCAAAAGGGTGAAAACATACAAAAAGGCAAACACTTACATGGGATGTTCCTGGGCCAGCATCGCCCAGTGAACGCATGAGGAGAAGTGATTAACCACCGGCGCTTCCCAGAGCCGGCATTGCTCGATGGGCGCACAGAACCACAGCTGCAGTGGAGGTGGCTAATCCTTTGTGATTCTTCAGGTTATGTACAACCAAACACATCAGTCGGTAATCCATACGTTAATGACCCAGCAATGCATAACTGGAAAAAGGCTCCTTAAGTACGTGCATTGCTGGGACCACAAATTGGGCACACCTGGGCGAGGCACGGGAAAGACGATTAACGGGGCTGGGAACAGCTGATGGAAATGAGAGAGAGAGGGGTCGTGGCCGAACCGGCAGACTGTCAGCAGTGATCACAGAAAGTAGGTCACAGCGGCTGTCTAACAGCTGCCGGTCAGGCAGTGGCTATGGATATGGAAACAGCATAGAATACATAATATACACATACACAGTGGTACCTAAACCTACAGAGAGATCAGGACCGAGCCGGGGAGAAGCCAAGCCGGCTCGGCTCCTGACAGAGCCCCCCCTTTAAGGGGTGGATTCCCAGACACCCAAGGTAACATCGTGAAGACCCCCCCCCCCCCCCCCAACACGAGCAACAGCAACAAACAACACAAACCCGGGTGGGAGGTAGAGGGAACAGGAAAGGAGGGAACACAATACCCCGCCCAGGGCCCACAATTAACCCCCCCAAGTCCACGGGCGTTGGGCCTCAGGAGGCAGCCCAGAGTCCCAAGCCCATCTGACAGTCCGGTGAACTGAGTCCGATGGCCTACCAGAAACCCCGGGCCTTCTGGCCTGGAAACTCAGTCCCTCTGGCGGTCGGTCAATGTTGTATAGCCACCAGGACCGGGTGGGTGGCGCAGGAGGCGGCCTGCCCACCGGGAGGCTCAGTGGTGGGTGACCAGCTCGTAGAGAGGGGATCCTCATGGCTTTGGGCTGGGAAACCATGGGGACCACGACGGCATCCGGCTGAGGAGTGACAGTCCCGGCGACCTCCGGCTGACCGGTAATGCCCTCAATGGTCCCGGTCTGGAACACAGCTGCACCCGCGGTGGACTCCAGCAGGAGCCTAGCTGCACCCATGGTGGACCCCAACCGGGCCAATGCTGCACCCGCGGTGGACCCCAGCGGGAGCCTAGCTGCAGCCGCTGTGGACCCCGACCGGGCCAATGCTGCACCCACAGTGAGCGGGCCACCCCACAGGAGCACCAGGCTGAGGAGGCGATCGATGGGGGTAGCCCTGACGACCTTGGCAGGAGGGACTGGAGCAGCGGCATCCTCCTCCGGCTGGACCTGACCCTCGGTGACCTCCGGCGGCGACACACCCTCTCCGGCAACCCTAGATGAAGGCTCAGGGGTCGCCGGTAGCACCGGAGCCCGGTGAAGTGAGTTCAGATGCAGCCGAGGGCAGCACCTGACTCTCCTCTCCAAGAGCCAGACAAGATCTCTCTAAACCTGTCATAAGAAAAACAAGAGAGAAAACTTGCCTGAGCTTGAGCTCCACCACTGTACAGGACTCCGTTGATCCTGGCAATGAACACTCAGGCCCGGCCTCCAAGAGGTCCAGCTCAGGCTCCCAATCTGCTGCAGACACCTCCGCAGCTGGCGAGATGGTGATAGCAGTCCTATTGTCCTCCTGCAGTGGCTCCAACGCTGGGGATTCCACTGGCGTGGCTGCAGGAAAACGCCTCCATGTGGGTCCCTGGGCAGGATCATCCAGGACCTCAACCTCCTCCACCATCTGACGGCTTGGTTCTTGGACCGGCAAGCCCTCAGGAATTAAAGGAGGAGACACAGAGAGGGGAGGGAAAGAATCATTGTTTGCAGCTGGAGGAGAGGACCCAGTGAACTGCTGATACTGGGCCTCTCCCTCGGGAGACAGGCCAGATTCAATGTTAATGAATGGTTTAGAATGAAAAAATACTTGCCTGTTATCCTGGTCAATGATATCCTCAGCTGCAGGCGGCAGACAATCATCCCTCTCCGTGCCAGCGGTGACGTAGGTTCTCTCGAGGGCTTGCGGAGCAGCCGTCTCCACAACGACAGAGGTGGGCATTCCTGAGATGATCTCAGCGGACCTCACAGCAGCCAGAGGGATGATGGCAGCTGACGGAGGAGAGGGCTTTTCCCGGTGCTTCCACACTTGACGACGCTGTCCCCTATTAATTGGTACTGACCGTGCTGGAGCAGGAGGAGGATCAGGCGAAGAGTCACGGAGAATGAGGGCCTGCTGGTCTCCGGGTCTCCGTCTCGGCGCCGTGGGGAACATCAGCCCAGGGAAGGAGCGCTGGAGCGAACAAACTGTGGCCAGCAGGTCGGCGAACTCGGGGTAGTCCCGCAACCCGGGATGCACCTCCAGGTCTTCCACAGCTCCCATCAGGTATTCCAGCTTCTTCTTTGGTCCCCGAGTGGCGAGGGCCTCATACACGAAGCTCCGGATAAATTCAGCTGCCCATCCCTCCTCCACCGTGGGAAACCCCGCTGCCGTTTCTCTTCTGCCTCGTCGAGACCGGGGCATCGTGAACTCCAGGAACAGGTCAGTCCAAAAAATGACACGCAAAAAAGGGAAAGGGATGTGTGGGTGAACCCGTTAAATCCTTTGGACTGGCTGGGTCATTCTGTCATAGACCCTCCCATGCGCTTTTCCAATGTGCACGGCGAGGGAATTAAAGAAGGAATTAAAGAAGATGGTGGTGCGCATGGATGCTGCGGCCCCTCTAGGCATCAGTGAGTGTGAGAGTTTTGAGTGTTTTGATCATCCCACACGTACATACTGTAAAACTTACAACTGCGAGACCTTATTAAACATCAAGGTACTGCACGCTGCAAGAATTGCAGCGCTCGGATGTGACTTGGGCATTCTACGCCAGCATGGAGTACTGTCGGAGATTTCGTTGGCAGCTCCCCGGGAGAGGAGGAAGCGTAAGCGGCGCAAACGCAAACAGAGGCGAGGAAAAAGAGCTGGGATTCATGCTAGGCTAAAGGTTAACCCCTCCAGAGCAGCAGTACCATCGCTCCTTCTTTCCAATGTCCGCTCCCTCAATAACAAGCTGAACGAGCTGCGTCTGCTGAGAGAAACCCGGAGAGAGTGGAGAGACTGCTGTGTGTTTGCGTTCACGGAGACATGGCTCCACGACAACATCCCTGACGCGGCCATTCAGCTGGAAGGGATGACATTGTTCCGGGCGGACAGAGAGGCTGCTAGCTCCGGTAAGAGCTGGGGGGGGGGGGGGGGGGGGCTATGTATCTATATTAACAAGAAGTGGTGCGTTAACGCCACGTTAGTATCTAAACACTGCTCTCCGCTTGTGGAGTTCCTTATCGTGAATTGTCGGCCATTCTATCTGCCGAGGGAATTCACCAACGTGTTTGTAGCTGCTGTTTATATAGCTCCTAGCGCTAATGCTAAAGCTAATGCTAAAGAGGCACTCGGAGAGCTGCACAACGCTATCAGTGAATTTCAAACTTCACACCCGGACAGTTTCGTGGTGGTTGCAGGGGATTTTAATCACACCAGTTTAAAGACTGTGCTCCCCAAGTTTAAACAATGTGTACACAAACTCCACAGATGCTTATAAGGCAACATCTTGCCCCCACCTCGGCCATTCTGACCACCTATCCGTGATGCTGGTGCCTGCCTACAAACTTTTATTGAAGCGCAGCAGGCCAGCAGGGAAGCAAATCAGGATTTGGCCAGAGGGTGCAGCCTCGGCACTTCAGGACTGTTTTCTGCACACAGACTGGGAGGTCTTCAAAATAGCAGCCTCACAGGGAGACAGGACAGATGTGGAGGAGTATGCTGAACCGGTCACCAGCTACATTGCGAAGTGCACAGAGGATGTCACTATAGTGAAGATTATCACTGCACAGGGCAACTATAAACCCTGGATGACGGCAAAGGTGCGCTCGCTGCTCACAGCCAGAGATGCAGCCTTCAGAGTGAAGGACAGGATCGCCCTCCGCTCAGCCAGGTCTGCGCTCTCAAAGGGAATTAAGACGGCGAAGTGCGCCTATGCGGAGAAAATCCAGGGACACCTCTGTGACACAAGGAACACCAAACGGATGTGGCAGGGAGTTCGGGCACTGACATATTATACAGTAGGGCAAAAAAGCATTTAGTCAGCCACCAATTGTGCAAGTTCTCCCACTTAAAAGATGAGAGAGGTCTCCAATTTTCATCATAGGTATACCTCAACTATGAGAGACAAAATGAGAAAAAAAAATTCCAGAAAATCACATTAAAGGATTTTTAATGAATTAATTGGTAAATTCCTCGGTAAAATAAGTATTTGGTCAATAACAAAAGTTCATCTCAGTACTTTGTTATATACCCTTTGTTGGCAATGACAGAGGTCAAACGTTTTCTGTAAGTCTTCACAAGGTTTTCACACACTGTTGCTGGTATTTTGGCCCATTCCTCCATGCAGATCTCCTCTAGAGCAGTTATGTTTTGGGGCTGTCGCTGGGCAACACGGACTTTCAACTCCCTCCAAAGATTTTCTATGGGGTTGAGATCTGGAGACTGGCTAGGCCACTCCAGGACCTTGAAATGCTTCTTATGAAGCCACTGCTTCGTTGCCCGGGCAGTGTGTTTGGGATCATTGTCATGCTGAAAGACCCAGCCACGTTTCATCTTCAATGCCCTTGCTAATGGAAGGAGGTTTTCACTCAAAATCTCACAATACATGGCCCCATTCATTCTTTCCTTTACACCGATCAGTCGTCCTGGTCCCTTTGCAGAAAAACAGCCCCAAAGCATGATGTTTCCACTCCCATGCTTCACAGTAGGTATGGTGTTCTTTCTCCTCCAAACACGACAAGTTGAGTTTTTACAATAAAGTTCTATTTTGGTTTCATCTGACCATATGACATTCTCCCAATCCTCTTCTGGATCATCCAAATGCTCTCTAGCAAACTTCAGACGGGCCTGGACATGTACTGGCTTAAGCAGGGGGACATGTCTGGCACTGCAGGATTTGAGTCCCTGGCGGCATAGTGTGTTACTGATGGTAGCCTTTGTTACTTTGGTCCCAGCTCTCTGCAGGTCATTCACTAGGTCCCCCCGTGTGGTTCTGGGATTTTTGCTCACTGTTCTCGTGATCATTTTGACCCCACGGGGTGAGATCTTGCGTGGAGCCCCAGATCGAGGGAGATTATCAGTGGTCTTGTATGTCTTCCATTTTCTAATAATTGCTCCCACAGTTGATTTCTTCACACCAAGCTGCTTACCTATTGCAGATTCAGTCTTCCCAGCCTGGTGCAGGTCTACAATTTTGTTTCTGGTGTCCTTTGACAGCTCTTTGGTCTTGGCCATAGTGGAGTTTGGAGTCTGACTGTTTGAGGTTGTGGACAGGTGTCTTTTATACTGATAACGAGTTCAAACAGGTACCATTAATACAGGTAACAAGTGGAGGACAGAGGAGCCTCTTAAAGAAGAAGTTACAGGTCTGTGAGAGCCAGAAATCTTCCTTGTTTGTAGGTGACCAAATACTTATTTTACCGAGGAATTTACCAATTAATTCATTAAAAATCCTTCAATGTGATTTTCTGGATTTTTTTTTCTCATTTTGTCTCTCATAGTTGAGGTATACCTATGATGAAAATTGGAGACCTCTCTCATCTTTTAAGTGGAAGAACTTGCACAATTGGTGGCTGACTAAATACTTTTTTTCCCCACTGTAAGTCTAGGCAGGGGGTCGATGATGATGACACTTCGCTTCCAGACAGGCTCAACAACTTCTTTGCACATATTGAAGCATCAAACCCGACAATCAGAGGGAGGGCTGGCCCATCTCCACCATCTGTTGGGCCAGCTATCATCATCAACACAGCGGACACACGGAGGACCCTAATTAGGGTCAACCCACGTAAAGCTGCAGGTCCGGACAACATCCCGGGACGTGTGCTCCGAGACTCCGAGGCCATCGTTCCCAGATGCTTTAAGACCTCTACCATAGTACCGGTGGCAAAGAAACCAGTTGTGTCCTGTCTGAATGACTATCGTCCTGTTGCACTGACACCAATTGTGATGAAGTGTTTCGAACAGCTTGTCAAACCACACATCACAGCCTGCCTCCCTGCATCACATGACCCGCTCCAGTTTGCATATCGTTCAAACCACTCCACGGACGATGCTATAGTCACCACCCTGCACTCTGTCATCACCCACCTGGATCAGAAAGACACCTACGCCAGACTCCTGTACACTGATTTCAGTTCAGCATTCAACACCATTATTCCCGAGAGACTGATGGAGAAATTGGTTCCAAGGTTGTCATAGCCAGGAGCGGCACTGGGGTTAAGCTCCCAGTGCTCATGAAATGCTCCTTACGGCGTGCGTCTCGAAAAGCCTCTGACAACTAAGTCCAACTCCTAGCCTGCCCTTGTGGTTTAGTCTCTAAGCCCGGCGGAACTGCTTTTACTAATAGGAGAAGGGACGAGGGCGGATCTCTGGCGCCTTAAAACCAGATGCTTCGGGTAGATGGTGGCTCGTCAACCTGGGAAGGTAGCCCATCTAGGGGAAGGTAAACCCTGATTTCAAACCTCTGCTGCCTTGCGGCACACCCGGTCACGGGAAAGGCTTCGGGAGTCAACCCTGAGTAAAAATTCGGAGTCGGAGCCCCTAAGGCAGTTCTTTGTTGTGCTCAACATCGTTCTGGCAGCTCCTGCGACGGCGCTGGTGCCAAACTATAGCAGCCCTGCTGTTCCCTTGGATTCATCAGTGACTTGTAGAGGGGGGACATGCTGCATGGGTAACATCTTGTCCTCCATATCTTCCTGCCCAGGCTTGAATCCTACCAACGCCCAACGCTGGAAGGTAGAACACCGGTGCGCATCGGCCTGTTCAGCCACAGGCGGTGCTGTTCCAGCAGAGTAGACGTTTAGGATTCTCTTCCATGGTCATCATAGACCGACGGAGGCCGACGACGATGGAGAAATTACTCCTCGGTCTGAACACCGCCACATGTCTCTGGATCCTGGACTCCCTGACAGAGAGACCTCAGTCTGTCCGTGTTGGAAACAACATCTCCAACTCTATCACGCTGAGCACCAGATCCCCTAAAGGCTGCGTACTCAGTCCACTGTTGTTTACACTTCTAACACATGACTGTGTATCCAGACACGAGGGGAACCAGATTATTAAGTTTGCATACGACACCACAGTGGTGGGACTTATTCGGAGGGATGAGGAATCAATGTACAGGGAAGAAGTTAGAGACCTCGAGGGCTGGTGCAGGGAGAACAATCTGGTGCTCAACGTGGACAAAACGAAGGAGATGATTATCGACTTCCGGCGGTCACAGCCTGAACACGTCCCTCTCATCATTGGCGGCCGTTTGGTGGAGAGAGTGGAGAACACCAAGTTCCTCGGAGTGCAGATCTCGCAGGGCCTGACCTGGAGCAAGAACTCCTTGGGGATCAGGAAGCGGGCCCAGCAGAGACTGCACTTCTTGAGGAAACTCAAACAGGCCTCTCTCCCCATCTGCATCCTCAGGACCTTCTACAGAGGTGTGGTGGAGAGTGTTCTGACGTACTGCATTGCTACATGGTACTCCAGACAATGTAGCAATGCATGTATGTCAGACAAAAAAGCCCTGCAGAGGATAGTTAAGGGAGCTGAGAGGGTAATTGGAGTTTCCCCTCCCCTCTGTCCAAGAACTTTTTCAGAACCGTTGTAGGAGCAGGACACTGAATATTGTCAAGGACCACTCTCACCCTCTGCATAAACACTTTGAACTGCTGCCAGCTGGCAAACGATTCCGGAGCATCAGAGGTGAACCACCAGACTGATTAACAGCTTCCTTCCACAAGCTGTTAGGATGCTGAACAGTTGATCTGGAATCTTTCATACATACTACTGCACCTTATGGACATTATGTATATTATTTGTATATTATAGTTCTAGCTAGTTTTCAAGTATGTCTCAGGGATGTGTGAGTGGCTGTGTTGGGGTGGGGGGTGAGGGGGTGTGTGAGTGTGTCTTAAATTATGTTCTTTTTACTTATATGGATGCCGAGAAAACACAATTTCATCTTGCCTGCACTACAGTTATATGTACAGCAACATGATAATAAAGGTTGATTTGATTTTTGATTTGATTTGAGGGGTGAAATAAGGAGGATTTAAGTGCAGGATTGCACCACACACATTTATTAAAGGACATACAGGCGGTCCCAAAAGGGTGAAAACATACAAAAAGGCAAACACTTACATGGGACGTTCCTGGGCCGGCATTGTCCAGTGAACGCATGAGGAGAAGTGATTAACCTCCGGCGCTTCCCAGAGCCGGCATCGCTCGATGGGTGCACAGAACCACAGCTGCAGTGGAGGTGGCTGATCCTTCGTGATTCTTCAGGTTATGTACAACCAAACACATCAGTCGGTAATCCATACGTTAATGACCCAGCAATGCATGACTGGATAAAGACTCCTTAAGTACATGCATTGCTGGCTCCACAAATTGGGCACACCTGGGCAAGGCATGGGAAAGACGATTAACGGGGCTGGGAACAGCTGATGGAAATGAGAGAGAGAGGGGTTGTGGCCGGACCAGCAGACTGTCAGCAGTGTTCACAGAAAGTAGGTCACAGCGGTTGTCTAACAGCTGCCGGTCAGGCAGTGGCTATGGATATGGAAACAGCATAGAATACATAATATACACATACACAGTGGTACCTAAACCCACAGAGATCAGGACCGAGCCGGGGAGAAGCCAAGCCGGCTCGGCTCCTGACATGATTAATAGGACTATTACGAATATATATATGAGGGGGGGCTGAAAAGTTCATAGGCTGAAAAGTTCATAGTGGTAAAATTTGACCAAATGTGGTTTATTTTTCAGCTGCAGGGATCCAAGTACTGCAACACCAATGGAAGAAGTGCGTGGACTGAAGGGGAGACTATGTTGAACAATAAACCACATTTTGCCAAATTTGACCACTACGAACTTTTCAGCCTATGAAGTTTTCAGCACCCCTTGTGTGTATATATATATATATATATATATATATATACTGTATATATACAGTGTATATATATATATATATGAGATCACTGTTAACATTATTAACATTCTGTGCATGCTTTAATGTTTGTATATGTACTGTATGTGTGATTAGCTACAGTGTTAACCTGTCATAGTGGATAATGTGCCATCAGCAAGTGAGATGATGTGATCAGTGATCTCCTCACTAATCCAACTGCTGCTAAAAAAAATTGACAAATTCACTCAAGAACACTCACATGCACTTGTGTACATTTTAAGAGGTTATGTAATGGTCAAAAGCTTCACAACAGAATCAATGAGTGAAATCCCTTTTCCACCTTGTTTAAGTTAAATGTTTATTTGAAAGGAACATTACATACTAATGAACATTAATACAAATGTAAGTATGCCATATTTAGCAATACTGCTATTCTGCATCTGTAGTTCCCCGGCGGGTCACAAAAACACACAAAAACAATCATACATGAGAAGAACATCTGCAATAAACTGTACAAAGTGGATATACTAAAGTGCAAGAGTTAAGGTGCTACAAAACAAAACATTCAGATGTCACACAAGTGAAGTGCTGCGTATGCATACACGCACACATGCACCCAAGCACCCAAGCACCTCACAGCAACAACAAACAGCAACAAACAAGAGGCGGGGCATGTGTATGTGATGCATGGGCACATATATACTGTATATGCGCATGCCACAGAGCAACCACTAGTTATGGGTACAGTTTTGGTTGTTTAACAGTCAATTTTTAAGATGAGTCTTGGAAAAGTGTTCAGTATGGTACTTTCTCTGATTGCAGATGGTATGCTATTCCAAATCTTGGTACCCCTCACTGATAGCACAGATTGGGCAAATGATGTGCGTCTGTGGGAGACCTCACAGTCTCCTCTAGTGAATGCTCTGGTGGTTGTGCTGGTGACAGTTCTCAGTTTAACATATTCTCCCAGGTGGGGGGGGGGGGGGGTGCATTGCCATTTAATATTTTATAAATTGAACAGGCAAATTTGAGAGTTTTATCATTTTCAAAAGACAGAAAATTGTATTTCTTGTAAATTTGACAACAGTGATATGTGGGCTCTTTCTTATCAAAGATTTTTATGGCTTTTTTGTATAAAAATTCAATGGGTTTGATTATGGTTACACAAGTGAGTGACCAGTTGGTAAGACAGTACTCAATGTGTGAGAAGATCATTGCATGTAGAAACATTTTTGGCCGCATTAACTGTCAGCGATGGTCTAATTTGTTTAAAATTTCTCAGATTGAATTTGATTATGTTTTAAAACAAATTTTGATGTGTTTTTTAAAGGTTAATGAGGAATCTAAAATCATGCAGAGGTACTTAAATTCCTCAACTAATTGCAGCTCCTTCCATTTTAAGAAAATGTTTGAGTTTGTAATATTTCATTGTTGTTTGGTAAACATCATGCAAACATTATTTTTTTTTAGTGTTTAGTAGGAGACATGAATCATTGAGCCAGTCATGGATTTGGGTCATCATTGTTGTAAGAATACAGGCGGCTTCTTGTGTGTTATTTGCAGGTGTGAATATTATCGTGTCATCTGCATACATTTGTATATGAATGTTTCTGCATGCATTTGGTAAATCATTTATGTTTTAGGAGAATAATATTGGTCCATGTATGGAGCCTTGTGGGACTCCCATTTGCCATTTCAAATATGGCATTTTGACAGTGTTGACCATTACACATTGCTGTCTGTCGGTTAAGTAGGATTTCATCCATTTGATAGCATGTTCTGAAAAATTAAACTCAGTAAGTCTGGTTAAAAGGATGTTGTGTTCAACAATGTCAAATGCCTTCTTCAGATCTACGAACACAGCACCTACACAATTACACTTATCTAAAAAAAGATTTAGTTTTCTATAAAAACAAGCTTATTGCAGACTCTGTTGAATGGTGGGCACGGAACCCAAACTGTGTGTGATGCAGGGGGGTGTTCCCATAATTCAGATGTTCACATAATAGTGTAGCCACCCATTTTTCAATTAATTTGGAGATAACTGGTAAAATGCTGATTGGTCTGTAGTTGTTTATATCAGTTTTACTCCGTTTTGAAAATTGGTCTGACCACTCCGACCTTCCAAGCAGTTAGGACAACATCATGTTTGATTGACAGATTGATTAAATGAGTAATTGGACAGATGAGAAATTGTTTATGTCCTTTTAAAAAAATTGGTGTTAAGGCCATGTTCATCCATTTCTTTTGAGCTATCCAATGAGCTGATGATACAGTACAGACGTGATAACAAACAAAAATTCTATGAAAATTAACCAATGAAAATCAGACAGTGCTTTTGAATTGTGGTTCAACAGAATTATTTTAAAAAACAAACTCATGAAACAGGCCTGGACAAAAATGATGGTACCCCTAGAAAAGATTGAAAATAATGTGACCATAGGGACATGTTCAACCAAGATGTGTCCTCTAATTAACATCACAGGTGTCTACAAACTTGTAATCAGTCAGTTGGCCTATTTAAAGGTTGACAAGTAGTCACTGTGCTGTTTGTTGACATGGTGTGTACCACACTAAACATGGACCAGAGGAAGCAAAGGGGAGAGTTGTCTCAGAAGATTAGAAAGAAAATTATAGACAAGCATGCTAAAGGTAAAGGCTATAAGACCATCTCCAAGCAGCTTGATGTTCCTGTAACTACAGTTGCACATATTATTCAGAAATTTAAGATCCACAGGACTGTAGCCAACCTCCCTGGACGTGGAAGCGGGAGGAGACGGATAATACGAATGGTAACAAAAGAGCCCAGAACAACCTCTAAACACATTCATGGTGAACTCCAAGGTCAAGGTACATCAGTGTCAGATCGCACCATCCGTCGTTGTTTGAGCCAAAGTGGACTTCATGTTACGATCCAAGTGCTGACTCTGTCCGCGCTCGGGTGGTCCAGTATTCCTCCAGTTCTACCCCATTCTGGGTCTGGTCTTATGGCCTCCTCCGAGGCTTTTATTTTGACAGCATCTCGGCAGACTTCCAGCTGTCAAAGCCCAGCTGCTCCGGGACAGCTGTATGATATTGTCATTAATTACCTTTCCCCTTTTCCTGATTGGGTTCTGTTCCCCATTTAAGGAAGCAGCTGAGGATTACTTCTCGCTGCGACCTACACCCTATGACATCGTGCACCTCAGTGTACGTAGCTGGAGTTCCTACGCCCAACTCCAGTTTCTTCTGTGACTCTGTTCCTCATCCTCCCGTAAGTGCTAACTGCTCAGCGTAGGTTCTGTCCTCGCTGCCTTCCCTAGCCAATCTCCCGAGGTAGAGTTCTGCGTCAGAGTTTATGTGCGTGTTTTGCCCCTCGAGGCTTATTGTTTTGTCATCCTGTGTATTCATGTTCTATGTTAATAAAAACACAAACTCATCGGTTGACTATAGCGTCTCCTTAATGGCTCGCGAGAGCCATTCATGACACTTCATGGGAGACGACCAAGGAGGACACCACTGTTGAAAACAAATCATAAAAAAGCCAGAATGGAATTTGCCAAACTGCATGCTGACAAGCCACAAAGCTTCTGGGAGAATGTCCTATGGACAGATGAGACAAAACTGGAACTTTTTGGCAAGGCACATCAGCTCTATGTTCACAGACGCAAAAATGAAACATACCAAGAAAAGAACACTGTCCCTACTGTGAAAGATGGAGGAGGTTCTGTTATGTTCTGGGGTTGCTTTGCTGCATCTGGCACAGGGTGTCTTGAATCTGTGCAGGGTACAATGAAATCTCAAGACTATCAAGGTATTCTAGAGAGAAATGTGCTGCCCAGTGTCAGACAGCTTGGTCTCAGTCGCAGGTCATGGGTCTTGCAACAGGATAATGACCCAAAACACAGCTAAAAACACCCAAGAATGGCTAAGAGCCAAACATTGGACTATTCTAAAGTGGCCTTCTATGGGCCCTGATCTATATCCTATTGAACATCTGTGGAAGGAGCTGAAACATGCCGTCTGGAGAAGGCACCCTTCAAACCTGAGACAACTGGAGCAGTTTGCTCATGAGGAGTGGGCCAAAATACCTGCTGAGAGGTGCAGAAGTCTCATTGACAGTTACAGAAATCGTTTGATTGCAGTGATTGCCTCAAAAGGTTGTGCAACAAAATATTAAGTTAAGGGTACCATCATTTTTGTCCAGGCCTGTTTCATGAGTTTGTTTTTTAAAATAATTCTGTTGAACCACAATTCAAAAGCATTGTCTGATTTTCAATGGTTAATTTTCATAGAATTTTTATTTATTACCACTTTTGTCAGATTCAAGTTATTTCTGTGATTATTGTGTGTTTTTCTTTCATTAACAGAGGGGTGCCAACAATTTTGTCCATGTCTGCGACTTCATTTGCAGTTATTTCTAATATATTAAACATTGGTTGAGAGGGGTTAATAGGACTAGAATTATGATCAGGTGGATTAAATGAATGGGATATTTCTAATGCAGAGTTTATGAAAAAGTTGTTAAACTCTGTAGCAATGACCGTGGGATTCTGTACTAATTTGTTATTAATATTAAGTTCCATGTCTCTGTCATTTTTGTTCCGTTCATTTGTTTTTTTTGTTTGTTTGTCTTTTTTGTCACTTTGTTAATATTATTCCAATTTTTTTGCCATCTCCTTTTGCATTTTCAGCAATAGTTATAAAAAAGTTTGCCTTCGCCTTCCTTAGAGTTTATGTTACCTTATTTCTAGCAGACATAAATTTCTGTCTGTCCGTTGTTAAATCTAATTTTAGAGCTATTTTTTCTTCATTAGTTGTAGCCATTCAGAGTTGAGCCATGGTAAACTGATTCTTCTTCTGTTATTTCCTTTTTTAAAATGCAGCAATAACCTCTTTGATTTTTGTTATAAAAATTCATTGCTGTGATTAATGTTATTATGAAGAGGTGATTTCCTTCCATTCAATTTTTATTGCCATTGTTATTTTTGTTGTTTGTTTTTTGAAAATATATAACTTACTGCATTAACTGATGACTTTTTAAATGGATTTGAAAGCTGTTTCCTTGGAAGTTTTCTTGTTGCTAGTATTATATTGTGGTCGGACAGTCCTGTTAAAAGGTTATAAGTCTGAGAGATTCTTTCAGGTCTATTTGTAAAAAGTAAATCAATTTTGGTTTTTGACTGGCTTGTGACTGTGGTGATTGGTTTATCTATTAATTGAGTTAAGTTATTCTGTAATGGGTTTTAGATTTTTCCTGTCTTTTTTGTCATCCCAGTTGATATTAAAATCACCCAATAAGATTAATTCATTTTTAAGATTGCATTGAGGATGCAGTGATTATCAAGACCCCTGCAGCCCTGCTCTCAGTTTGTCTTCCCAGTGAAAGAAAACACATGCACACACATGCGCACAGATGAGATGAAATCCCAATGAGAACAACTGTTTGCATGTTGCTATGTAACCCCTCGCAGACACATACTGTAACCCCAAACATAGCAAACTGATGCTCAGCGATGACAATGATGCCTGTTGGAGTATTAAAGGTATATTTAACATGGTATTGTGCTTTAAGAGTTCAAGGATGTCTTTGTTTGACTCCTAGATCACATTGGTTCTTGGAGAAAATAATTTTCTTTAATTCAAGACATGGAACATTTTGACTCTGTTTTATGTTCCCATTAGATAACATTAAAAAGGTCCTTTCATCATTATGACTCCTCTTCCGCTTTGTTCTATAAATGCCATGTTACTTGTTGTGCTCGGCGCATTTTCCAACAATATGGTGACTGAAAGTGACACCCACAGATATCTGATGTTTATATCACCTGTATCCCAGTACGTCACACTGACAATATGGACTTTAACATTGTTGAATCCTTTATTTTAAGTAAAAAGGTTTTATTTTCTTATATTCCACTTAAGTGTTTTTTCTCCTTTGCAGAAGCTTGGCGCCAGAGGTACAGAGTAGCCAAAAAATATAAAAGTATTGCTATTTTATGACAATTATTCAAAAAAGCAACAACAAAGCTCACCTGCTGAAAAGATTGCTTTAACAGTGATTAGTACTTTGAATACATTTACCTTGCATCCAATGGGGTTAGCACAATCCAGTGTGTTCCCAGTGCCAGTCCCAAGCCCCGATGAATGGGGAGGGTTGTGTCAAGAAGGTCATCTGGCATAAAATCTTTCCCATATCCAATATGTGGATTATTAGATGGGAAATCTTCATACCAGAGTAGTAGACACCAATGTTAACAACGACCGCTAGTAGTACTGTTGACCAATAAGGAACCGGTGGAAACTGAGCTGCTGTTGGTTGAAGATCAAGATCAAGAAGAGGGGGAAGGTGTGCTTGGAGGTACAGCAGAAGGAGAAAAGGAAAGGCAGGAACATGAAGGTGAGAGTAGGGACTTTAAATGATGGGCCAGTGTATGACTGGTCAATAAGACAGCTGGTTGATATGATGGAAAGAAGGAACATAGATATACTGAGTGTACAAGAAACCAGATGGAAAGGAAGCAAGGCCAGGAGTATTGGAGGTGGATTTAAGCTGTTCTACCATGGTGTAGATAGGAAGAGAAATAGAGTAGGAGTAATCTTGAAGGAAGAGTATGTGAAGAGTGTTCAGGAGGTGAAGAGGGAATTAGACAGGATCATGAGTTTGAAGCTACAAATCAAAGATGTATGTTGAATGTTGTTACCACATATGCCACACAAGTTGGATGTTATATTGAAGAGAAAGAGGAATTCTGGAGTAAGTTGGATGAAGTGGTAGAAAGTATTTCTAGGGGAGAGAGAGTAGTGATTGGAGCATGTAGGTGAAGGGAACAGAGGTGATGAGTAGGTGCTGGGTAGATACACTGTACAGATTCACTGTACAATAACTCACTATGATGTTGTATTCTGGTCATAGCTACGTTGCCACACTGCATCTTACAGACTAACTGGTACATCAATTTTCACTCTGCTCCTGATAGTCCTTCTTTGTGCAGTGGGATGGTTCATGTGTTTATACGGGTCATCATATATTAAGCTATGATGTACTGTATTTACGTAGGTTCTATAGTCGTGTTAGTTTTTACTTTCCATGGGTAATCCCTTTGTCTGTTGTGTGTGTTTCTGTTGTTTGACTGTCAACTGTCATGCTGCTGTTACACTGTAATTTCCCAGTTTGGGATCAATAAAGTGCATCCATCCATCCATCCATCCATCCATCCATCTATCCATCTACCTATCTACCTATCTACCTATCTACCTATCTATCTATCTATCTATCTATCTAGATGGGTATGGTGGATGGACAGATGGTTGTGAATTTTGCAAAAAGGTTGGGAATGGCTGTGGTGAACAGGCAGGAACATAGGGTGATACAGAAGAGTGGAGGAAGGTGCACACAGGTGGACTACATCTTGTGCAGGAGAAATCTGAAAGCGATAGGAGACTGCAAGGTGGTGGCAGGGGAGAATGTAACTAGATAGCATCAGATGGTAGTCTGTAGGATGCCTTTGGAAAGCAAGATGAGGAAGAGAGTGAATTCAGAGCCAAGGATTAAATGACAGAAGTTACAGAAGGAAAAATGTGGCACAAAGTTCAGGAAGGAGTTGATACATGCTCTGGGCAGTAGAGAAGAATTACCAGAGTACTGGAAAAGTGCAGCTAAAGTTGTGAGGGAAGCTGCTCACTGGTGTCTCCTGGAATGAAGTGATGAGCCATTCTGATTTCATGTTATAATGAATTGCATTCAGAAATAAAAATCCCTAGATTGTCTTCAAAGGAAAATGATAGCATAAATAGTATGAATCACAATCACTTTTGTAGCTCTGTACCTCAGTCAATACCTTTTTCTTTCTTTTTTGGAAAAACTGCTGTTAAGTATGCCTCTTCATACTAACTTTCGGCCAATCATGGTCTGAAGATCAAACAGCGAAGCGATGTGACTGAACAGTTTTATTTTACTCAATTTTAAATGCCCTGGTGATTGACAAATGTTATTGTGATGCTCAGAGTTTACTTTTGTATAGCTGACACACCTCTAATGTGGTCAGTTTCTCCCTGAACCAGATTTATGAAAGGCACAGCTCCAAGAGTAATAAAAAGAGCAATAGTCAGCACACCTCGATGCTTTTGGTGAATGCCACTCACAATTAATGAACTGACAAATGTGTATTTGGATACAAAGTTTTCATCAGAGCTGTGATGATGTAAGGCTTCACAGCTGTTTGAGCCTACTGACTGTCATGTGGGACCTGTCTTCACTGGCTCTGGTAGTACCCCCTTTACACAGAGGTGGAGATCATTGAGAGATCACTGAGAGATCTGGCCAGTTCTCAACAGTTTCCTCAAAGTTTTCAATCAGTCCAAAGCACACAAGGATTTCCCAAACAATTCCAAAGATCAAAAAGTGGCCCAATCTCTCAGCAAACTCTGTGCTGTGTAAAGGGGCCCTAAGTCACAGGAAACCATTTTAAACACACACACACACACACACACACACACACACACACACACACAGAGGTAAAATAATCATCATGCATTTACTCAATTTTATAAAAACAAACTTTCATTATAAAATTAATGCTCACAGATTTTTCACATCATGAGAAAACATGGAAATCTGAACAGATTTTCACATTATTTGGAAGCATATTCCAAGCTTTATTTGCTCTATAGAAGAAGGCTGTGTCAGGAGACAAGCCGGCTTGATTTACCCAGCTCGGTCCTGACCTCCCTGTGGGTCTAGGTGCCGCTGTATTTGTGTATATTATGGATTTCAGTGTGCTTTCCTATCCTTGGCCACTGCTCTCTGGCCGGCATCTGTGAGGCAGCTCTTTTTGGCTCACTCCTCTGTGAGCGCTGGCTGACAGTCTGCCGGTCCGGCCACGCTCCCTCTTTCATTATTACCAGCTATTCCCAGTCCCGTTTGCCATCTCCCCGCTCCTCGCCCAAGTGCTCCCAATCACACCATCACCAGCAATGCGTATACTTAAGCAGCCTTTTGCCAGTCACACATTGCTGGGTCATTGAATTGTCAGTGTATTGTATTGCATTGCATTGTCAGTGAGTAGTTTGCTGTCTGCTCTATTATGACGTGTAGCCACTCCGTGTTTGCCGTGGTTCCCTTACATTCTCACAGCAATACCGGCTGTGGGACGCCAGCATGGCTACACGTCTCTCCTCCTGCGTTCGTGGGCCGATGCTGGCCCCCGAACGCCAACCATAAGTGTTCCTTTGTGTTTCTGTTCCTCTTCAGCTTTTTGGAAATCGTTTGTCTTTACATTAATAAATGTGTTGTGGTGTATCCGCACGTAAATCCATCATTTCATTCCCGTCTCTCCGTGCGCTGCGTAAAAGCGCACAGGGAGTCATGACAGGCTGATTGTGCAAAAATGGTACTTTGCTTGGGCACACTACAGTCTCCCCTTGTGGTGGACCTGGTATCTCCTCAAAGGTGGTGGAGCAGCATTATGAATAACCTTATGTGTTAGACATACATACAGTGGTGTGAAAAAGTGTTTGCCCCGTTTCTGATTTCTCATTTTTTTGTATGTTTGTGACTCATAAATGTTTCAGATCATCAAACAAATTTAAATATTAGACAAAGATAACACAAGTAAATACAAAATACAGTTTTTAAATGAAGGTGTTTAATAAGGAGAAAAAAAATCCAAACCTACATGGCCCTGTGTGAAAAAAATGATTGCCCCCTAACTCTAATTACTGGTTGGGCCACCCTTAGCAGCAACAACTGCAATCAAGCGTTTGTGATAACTGGCAATGAGTCTTTTACAGCGCTGTGGAGGAATCTTGGCCCACTCATCTTTGCAGAATTGTTCTGCATTGGAGGGTTTTCGAGCATGAACCGCCTTTTTAAGGTCATCGGATTTAGGTCAGGACTTTGACTTTGAACTTTTTGGAAAGCGTGTGTCCATTACATCCAGCGTAAAAGTTACACAGCATTTCAGAAAAAGAACATTATACCATCAGTAAAATATGGTGGTGGTAGTGTAATGGTCTGAGGCTGTTTTGCTCCTTCAGGACCTGGAAGATTTGCTGTGGTAAATGGAACCATGAATTCTGCTGTCAACCAAAAAATCCTGAAGGTGAATGTCCGGCCATCTGTTTGTAACCTCAAGCTGAAACGCACTTGGGTTCTGCAGCAGGACAATGATCCAAAACACACCAGCAAGTCCATCTCTGAAAAGCTTAAGAAAAACAAAATGAAGACTTTAGAGTGGCCTAGTCAAAGTCCTGACCTGAATGCTATTGAGATGCTGTGGCATGACCTTAAAAAGACGGTTCATGTTCGAAAACCCTCCAATGTGGCTGAATTACAACAATTCTGCAAAGATGAGTGGGCCAAGATTCCTCCGCAGCACCGTAAAAGACTCATTGCCAGTTATCGCAAATGCTTGATTGCAGTTGTTGCTGCTAAGGGTGGCCCAACCAGTAATTAGAGTTAGGGGCAATCACTTTTTCACACAGGGCCATGTAGGTTTGGATTTTTTTTTACCCATAATAATAAACACCTTCATTTAATAACTGTATTTTGTGTTTACTTGTGTTATCTTTGTCTAATATTTAAATTAGTTTGATGATCTGAAACATTTAAGTGTGACAAACATAAAAAAGGAGAAATCAGGAAGGGGGCAAACACTTTTTCACACCACTGTATATCTGAGTACAGTAATAGATTATCAAAGCTGTATAAAAAGGGGTAGAAGAGGACTAGAAACCTCTCAAATATATACAGTATACTGTACTTCTTTGGTCAGCCAAGAACCTCTCAATGATCCCTCAGTGATCTTTCCTGGTCTCTCAGTTATCATGTTCTCTTAATGACCTCTGATGGTTTCCCATTGATCTCTCAAGGATCTTTCGAAAATTTCTATAGATTGCTTGAAAGTTGCCAAAACATCTTCCAAACATTTACACAGAAATGGCTTTTTCGAGGCTTTAGGAGATTGTTGTGAGATTGGGCCAATTTTTGATCTCTCAGTGGTCACTCAACAATCTTTGCGCCCTTAAGTAACTTTTTCACAAAATTGTACAAAATTGGAAGTAGATTTATTGCAGGTTGCTTTTTACTTGAGTTCATTAAATGAAGAAAAATATCCACTAAAGTTTTAAAAAATAATTTAAAAATTAGTAAGAAACGTGTTTTTTTTAAGTTAATATCAAGATAAATGACTGCCTTTTGGGGTTGTTGCTGGTTTTTTTTTTTTGCTTATTTTATAATTTTATTTCATTGAAATTGGTGTTATTTTTCTATTCAAGCTCAGATACAAAGAGAAAAAGTTACAAATGTATGAAAA
The DNA here is from genome assembly GCA_020510985.1 of Pholidichthys leucotaenia. Classification (NCBI taxonomy): domain Eukaryota; kingdom Metazoa; phylum Chordata; class Actinopteri; order Cichliformes; family Pholidichthyidae; genus Pholidichthys; species Pholidichthys leucotaenia. The sequence goes on along the minus strand of CM035840.1, from coordinate 136,729,962 downwards.
AAGTTGCAAATTTACATGAAAAAAGTCACATTGTTATCAAAAACAATCACAAATTTATGAAAAGTATTACATTTTAAAGAAAAATGTCTGCTATATGAGGGAAAAAACTCAAAAATTTCAAATTTTGTATATACAAGAAAAAGTCACAACTTCATGAGAAAAAAGTTGCAAATGTAAAGGTAAAAATATTCAAATTTTATCAAAATAAGCAAATTTTGTCTCCACTGAAACTGTCTCCTCCTACCTGTAGACAACTTAGAAAAAAAAAAGATTTCAAATTTATGAGTGAAAAAGTTTTACATTCATAAGAACTAGAAAAGCACTCATAGAGCGCATACCTCCACCAAGGCTCCTTCCGTTTCTCATGGATCGCCTCCAAAATGTAATGGGTTTGTGTGTAGGCCTATAGCCACTTGTGGTGAAAATTGCATCAAAGTCTGTCCATCCGTTTTGGAGTATTGTTGCTAACACACTGTGAGAAGATAAGAGCCTTGGCTGAGGTATGCATTCTCAGATCATCACCAAAATATAATGGGCTCCTCTGTAGCCCAAGAACCACCTCTGGTAAAAATTTCATCCAAATCCATGCAATAGTTTTTGTGTAATCCTGCTGCACAAATACAAACAAAGCCCTTTGTGGAGGTATGCACTCTCAGATCATCACCAAAATCTAATCATCTGTAGGATACCCCATTTCTGACAATCTCTGAAAATTTCATGAAAATCCGTCCATAACTTTTTGAGTTATCTTGCTAACAAACAAACAAACAAACAAACTAGAAAAGCACTCGGAGAGCGCAGACCTCCGCCAATCGCCACAGTTCCCCCCATACAGTGTTTGTGTGTACGTTTTCAGATTCCTTGACCATGAAAACATATGACAAGCAATTGGATTGACGATAGGATTAGTGGTTCAGTAGTTATTCACGAAAATGGTATTTTGTGTAATGGCGGTTTTCTTGTGGACGGTGATCCGGATCACCACCAAAATCTAATCATCTGTAGGATACCCCATTTCTGACAATCTGTGAAAATTTCATGAAAATCCGTCCATAGCTTTTTGAGTTATCTTGCTAACAAACAAACAGACAGACAGACAAACAGACAGACAGACAGACAGACAAACCAACGTCGATGAAAACATAACCTCCTTGGCGGAGGTAACAAACAGACAGACAGACAAACAAACCAACGCCGATGAAAACATAACCTCCTTAGCGGAGGTAATAACCTCCTTGGCGGAGGTAAAAAGGTAATAAAAAACTCTTTCTGACCCTGTAACACCTTCACTCCTAAAAAGTCCCCCTTAAAATATTCTGGTGGCTTTTGGTTGCAGAGTGCCTTTACTGTTAACAGCTGATTTGGAATAGCAAGCAATAAGTGAGGTGCAAAGTGGCAAAATGATGAAGCAGAAACACAAAGAGAAACAGAAGGGGATGTACATTACTGACATTTGAGAGTGCTGCCATCTGGAAGGACTTGTCACAGCCACAACTGTCCAGATCCATACAAAAACAATGGCCCTTGTAAGAGCAGACTGGATGTTGCTGAGGGTGCTTTTGAAAATACAAGATCCCTTAAGATCCCAAACATTTCTTCTCTTATGTGTTCATTCTCCTACACGTTTTTTAAGCAGGACCTGTGAAGATTAGCTATAGCAAATTTTAGAAAAGTAGCAGAAAAAAATAGAAAATATTCTTGGATATGGTCTGCAATGCAGTTAATGTTTTGTTTGTTGGCTTAATACAGTAGAGAAGGGAGAGTGTTTACCGTGCATTTGAAAATATGCCAACTTCTTTGTCTCTGTTGGGCAGATACACTAAAGAGAGATCAATGAATCCGAGCAACATACCCTTGGGTATGTGTAATAACTATTAGAATTATTACTGGAAAGTTTGAAGGGGTCGTTGACTGAAAAATTGTGTTTTTGTAGGTTTTAACCTTCTAAAATGCATTTATTAGTCACATGATTATTGAAACACTCACTTCTCTCTCTCAAAAAAAAAAACAAACAAAAAACACGCACACAGCCTTTATCTCATTTTTCTCTCCAAGAAGCTGTTTTAACTCTTCAGGATATTTTCCTGTACGTCAAGAAATGGGAAAACAATCATCCAGCCGTTATCATAATAGATGCTCCGAAAGCTTTTGAGCCTAATGAATGGCCATATTTGTTTGAAGCTTTAAGGAGGTTTGGTGTTGGAAAGATCTTTGAGGACTGGATATAAAAGATTTACTTCTTGCCTAAATCGGTTGCAATAACAAATAATATTGCATCTCGGTCATTGAGACTTTATCGGGGGGTGACACAAGGTGATTGTCTGTCCCCATTATTATTTAATATTGCTTTAGAACCCTTAGCTGTGGGGATAAGAAGTCCTCCACATATTAGAGCAGGGGTGTCCAATCATGTGCCATGGAGAGCAAAGACCCTGCAGGTTTTCTCTTCTACCCAATCTCTTCAGCAGGTGTTTTCACTGATCAGCAATCAGTGGGAAGAAGTTCAGTGAAATCTGCTGTTGAAGACACTGGTTGGAGGTAAAGCCCCCAGGGTCTTGGCCCTCCATGGCACATGATTGGACACCTTTGTATTAGCAGGATTCCTCTACATCAGAATCTTTAGTTACTTTATATTCAGACGATCTACTGCATGGTCAGTTTAATGCATCCTGAAGAAGATATTCCTATTCTTTTACAGTATATTGACTCATTTGGGACTATTTCTGGTTATACTAGAAATCAAATCAAAAATGAAATGATGTTTATTGAAGCTAATCATCCCATAAGGAGTTGTCCACTTGAGACTGTAACGGATAATATTTGGGACTTGATTCCAAAGAACCCTAAATCTCTGTTCAGACTGAACCTGTTTGAGGGTCTTGAAAAGTTAAAAAAAAAGGAGTATTGGAGGACTACTCTTATCTATGATTGATAGAATTAATGCTATTAAAATTGTTATTTCATCCGATTTCTTTAAGAAGCTAGAGACAGTCCTACTGGATTTTGTTTGGGGGTATAAACAACATAAATGATCAACAAAGTATTTGTTTAAGTCCCCTCTAAATGGGGGTCTTGGTTTTAAAGACTATTACTGGGCTGCAAACGCCAGAGCACTAACATACTGGCAGATGGGCTGTGCAGATCAACATTTGCTCCCCTACATATGGGTTGTCTTTGTCATGATTGTAATAAACAATCAGCTCACATGCGAGATGCAGCAACGAGAAAGAGCAATCAAACAACAACACACGTTTGAGATCTTTATTAAATGTCAAAATAGATGCACAGCTACAGAACAGTCACTCGCCAGAGGAAATGGCCTGTGGAGAGAAGACGAGAGCTGTAAATGGAGGAACAGAGTAAGGGAAAATGGACCGGCCAAATTACCACTTACGTGAGCTCCAAGGGAGAACCGGCAGGGCCCCAGCGGGGAATAGACGAACCAGCAGGGTGAAGGGAATGGAGCTGGTGGTGCCTGACTGGGTGGAGGTTGAATGCCGTAGGTAGGCGACGAGGTGGCAGGAGACCGCGCGCAGTCCCGGAGGCACACCTGCACAATGGCAGCAACCTGAAGGGAAAAGAGGATAAGCAGGTGAGAAACGTTCCCACCTGTGTCAGCAATTAAACTTGCTTGTCCCAATGACGGGCAGCATACCCAGATGAGCCAGCGTTGAGTCACTGAGGAGCACTTCCTTTCAAACGCTGGCTGATGAGAGGGAGCAGGTTGCATCTTCTCACTCAGGTGTGTTGATGACCTGAGGAGAGATAAACAGGAAGGAGGGGGCGCTCTCTCGCCGCCCATGACAGGGCCCCCCCTTCTAGGAGCACCTCCTGGTGGTCCACAGGGCTTTTCGGGATGGGTTTGGTGGTAGACCCAGAGCATCTCCTTGTCCAGAACACGGGACGTGGGAACCCAGGAGCGTTCCTCCGGGCTGTAGCCCTCCCAATCGACCAAGTATTGCAGGCCCCAGCCTCAATGGTGAACATCCAGGATCCGATGAACCATGTAGGCGGTGTGGCCATCGATCAACCGGGGAGGAGGAGGCGGCTTCGGGGGGGGGGCAAAGGGGGCTGACCGAGAGGGGTTTAATATGTGACACATGGAAGGTCGGGTTCACCCGTAGGGTCGGTGGAAGCTTTAGCTTTACTGAGGCGTCGTTGACCACTCTGGAGATCGTGCAAGGTCCTAGGAAGCAAGGAGACAGTTCCTTGGACTTCACCTTCAGAGGAATCTGATTAGCCGCCAGCCAGACCTGCTGCCCCATGGCATACTTGGGGGCAGGCACCCGTTTCCTGTCAGCCATGGCCCGGTTGTGCTCAGTAGAGCGGGCGAGGGCGGCAGACATGGACCTCCAGAGGTGCCAACAGCGGTGAGCGTGGACCCCCACGGAGGGAACCGCGACCTCCCTCTCGGCCATAGGCAGCAGCGGAGGAGTATACCCCAATGACGCCTCAAAAGGGGTGAGTCCGGTAGCTGTGGAGACGGCAGGGTTCATAGCGTATTCCACCCAGATCAGATGTGTGCTCCAGGTGGAAGGATTCTCGGCCGCTACACATCGGAGAGTGGCCTCCAAGGACTGGTTGGCATGCTCCACCTACCCATTGCTCGGGGGATGGTTGAGGCTCGCGGTGGTACCCAGAGTCCGGCAGAAGGCCCTCCAAACCTGGGATGTGAACTGGGGACCCTGGTCAGACACAATGTCCAATGGGATGCCGTGGAGGCGGATCACGTGTTCGGTGAGCAGGATGGCCATCTCCAACGCCGAGGGAAGTTTGGGGAGAGCCACCAGGTGCACAGCCTTGGAGATTTGGTCCACAATTGTAAGGATAATTGTCTTTCCGTGGGATGCAGGAAGTCAAGTCACGAAGTCCAGGGCGATGTGAGACCATGGGCGACCAGGGATGGGCAGGAGATGGAGGAGTCCAGCCAGGGGGGAGGAGTCCGATTTGCCCTGGACACAGGTCTGGCAGGCCCACACATATTCCTGCACGTCCCACCGCAGCGTGGGCCACCAGAACACCCACCAAATTAGGTCAGTGGTGTGGATGATCCTAGGGTGGCAGGCGAAGTGGCTGGTGTGGCCCCACTGAATGACATTACTACGGAGAGCGGCCAGGACGTACAGGCTGTTTTGGGGGCACCCTGCTGGTACAGGCTCCCGAGACTGGGTCTGATGGACCCTCCACTCGATGTCTCACATAAGGGCTCCAAGGACACAGGAAGAGGGAAGAATGGGTTGGGGGTGGGAAGGGGGTGCTACCTCCTTGGAGTCAAACTGGCGCAATAGCGCGTCTGGTTTGGTATTCCGAGAGCCAGGCCGGTAGGTGATAGTAAAGTTGAACTGCTGAAAAAACAGGACCCAACGAGCCTGCCTGGCATTGAGTCGGCGGGCCGACTGCAAATGCTTTAGGTTCTTGTGGTCGGTCCACATGACAATGGGGTGAATAGCCCCCTCTAACCTGTGCCTGCATTCCTGCAATGCCAACTTAATGGCGAGCAGCTCTGTCCCCTACGGGATAATTCCTATCAGCGGAGTAAGCCGACGAGAGAAAAACAGGCAGGAGAGGAGCTTCTGGTTGGAGGGTGTGCGCTGTCCTTGGACAGCACCTACCCCTGAATCAGATGCATCCACCTCAAAGACGAACTTGAGCTGTGTGTCGACCTGAGCCAAGAATGGTGTGTCAGTGAACAGCCCTTTTAATTTGGAAAAGGCCTGTTCAGCTGCCTTGGTCCAACGAAAGGGAAACTTAATGGAGGTCAGCTGTGTTAAGGGCAGTGCTACCCCACTATAGTTCCAAATGAACCTGCAATAAAAGTTCGCAAACCCGAGGAAGTGTTGAAGCTCCCTGTGGGAATGGGGAGTTGACCAATCAAGCACTGACCTCACTTTGGCCGGGTCAGCAATCAGTCTCCCTTCAGCCACTGTGAAGCCCAAGAAGGGGGTGGAATTGGTGGAGAACTCACACTTCTCGGCCTTAACGTAGAGCTGGTTCTCCAAGAGTCGTAGGATGGCTCTCACACGGACCTCATGTTCCTCTGGTGAGCAGGAAAAAATCAAGATATCATCCAAATAGACAAACACAAATTGATATTGATACAGCATATCGCGGAGGACGTCATTAATAAACCGTTTGAAGACGGCGGGGGCGTTGGTGAACCCAAACGACATCACCAAATATTCAAATTGTCCCTGGTAGGTTTTAAGCGCCATCTTCCACTCATCCCCCTCGCAAATGCGGATGAGATTGTAAGTGTTGCGCACGTCTAATTTGGTGAACACCCGTGAGCGCTGGAGGAGTTCAAATGTGGAATTGATCCAAGGGCAGGGGATATTTGTCTTGACTGTAATAGCATTGAGTTCCTGGTAGGTTCCAGGCTCAGCTGGTGAGTCACAGCTGAGCCTGACATCCCTGTACACCAGACAAGTACAGAGGATGGCTACCTCCATTTTAAATGATGACTCCCACCCTTTGCACTGCCACTTTCAGCTTCTTCCCTCAAGACGGAGGTTTGCTGTCCCAAAAAGTAGAACCCAGCGCTACAAAAACAGCTTTGTCCCTGCTGCTGTCAAAGAGTTGAACAAGCTGTAAAAATATATTGTACATAATTTAGGTACCTATTTATTAACTTCATTTTATATTTACTTATTTTTGTAGGATGTCACTTGGGTTCTAAATATTTTATTGGGTTTTAGACCTTTGAGTTTTTTAACCTCTTTGACTAGTTTTTAACTTTTAATATGACCCTTCTCTCTTACCTCTGGTTTCTCCCTCATCTCTTTGTCTTTTTATAGCCTGATTGATGGAGCCTTGAGTATTTTTATCATGTTTATAGTCAGCTTCATGTGTGCCTGTGTTTGTGTCTATGTTGAATGTAATTAGTGGCTTGTAAATATGGATGTCACCAGACTGCAAAACAAATCTACCTACGGGTACAAATAAAGTAACCTGAACCTGAACCTGAACCTGAACCTGGTAGTCGATACACGGGCGCAGCGAGCCATCCTTCTTCCCCACGAAGAAGAACCCGGCCCCGAGAGGAGCCGAAGATGGCTGAATAAGGCCAGCGTTCAGTGATTCCTTAATATATTTCTCCATCGCCTCCCTCTCCGGACCAGAAATACTACAGAGCCGACTGGATGGCAGCCTCGCCCCTGGGATGAGGTCCACAGGACAGTCGAAAGAGCAATGAGGTGGAAGCGACAGTGCTCTCGACTTATTGAAGACCTCTCCCAAATCGTGGTAAGCCCGGGGAATGAGGCTGAGGTCCGGCGGCTCGGCTGGAGGAACAGAGACGGGGAGAGACGGCGAACACTCTGCTGAACGTAAACAATTTGCCAAACAGAATGGGCTCCAGGAGGAAATGGAATTTTGCCCCCAGTTTATGATGGGTTTATGCCTTCAGAGCCATGGATAACCTAGGACCATCGGGGAAGATGAAATTGGGAGAACTAGGAACGAGAGTTCCTCCCGATGGTTCCCGGAAAGAAGGATGGCAATCTCTGCCGTGCGTTCGGTGACTACCGCAACCTCAAGGCCAGATAGGGTGGAAATTGCTCTCTGCCCCTGAATCCACTAACACCATCGTCCTCCTCTTGACCCCCAGCAATTGCACGAGGGCCGAAATAGAGAAATTACCAGGGGGAGTTAATTTGGTCCCACCCTCCAGACCCCCACGGTTACTGACGGGCCGCGTCTTTTGGCTGCTGGTGGCACTCGTCCCGACTGTGCTTCACCAAACCACAGTATGTGCACGCGCTAGCCCTCCTCCTTCGCAGGTACTCATCGTCAGTCAACTGGTACCGACTGAGCTCCATCGGCTCGGGAGGAGGACCAGCGCCACCAGAGTCAATTACCGTGGCGGGCACCCGCTTGGTAGACGGGCGAGAGGAAGACTGTCGCTCCTTCGCGCGCTCACGGTAGTGGTTGTCTAAACCAACGGCCTGATCAATAAGACCATCAAGGGTGTCGGGAACTGCATAAACTGCCAGGTCGTCGCGGAGGTGAGCGTTCAGGCTGTGGAGGAACGCGCTGCGTAAGGCAACTTTGTTCCACCCAGAGTCCACCGCGTCAACCCGAAACTCCACTGAGTACTCAGCCGCTGACCGAGCACCCTGGCGGAGAGTCATAAGGCGACTCATGATGTTCCCTTGACTTTCTGTATGGTCAAACGCATGGGAGAAAGCAACCACAAATTGCTCAAACGTGTATACCCGCCCCTCAGGGCTGTCTTCCATGGCCCGAGCCCAACTAAGGGCTCGGTCCCGTAGCAGTAGGATAAAAAACTGAATTTTCACGACATCCCCTGGGTACTCCCCCGACCTGCTCCAAATACATCCGCACCTGATGAAGAAACTCCTTACACTTCCCCACCTCCCCCGCGTACGGTGCAGGTATGGGAACGGAGGTGGTACGGTGCACTGGAGGTTGAACAACAGGAGCAGGCTGAGGAGGAGGAGCCAGGGGAGCCGCATTGGCCAAATGTTGCATGACCATGCCCAATTGCTGCATCATAGTTTGCAGTTGCTGGGACATCACGGCTATCTGACACTCGGTCACATCTAAGCGATCCAGAGCTAACTGCCCCGATGGTGTTGCACCTGCTGAGCCGAGATCACGGCTGGCTCGTTCTGTCATGATTGTAATAAACAAATCAGCTCACATGCGCGATGCAGCAATGACAAAGAGCAATCAAACAACAACACACATTTGAAATCTTTATTAAATGTCAAAATAGATGCACAGCTACAGAACAGTCACTCGCCAGAGGAAACAGCCTGTGGAGAGAAGACTAGCGCTGTAAATGGAGGGACAGAGTAAGGGAAAATGGACTGGCCAAATTACCACTTACGTGAGCTCCAAGGGAGAACCGGCAGGGCCCCGGCGGGGAATAGACAAACCAGCAGGGTGAAGGGAATGGAGCTGGTGGAGCCTGACCAGGTGGAGGTTGAGCACTATGCTCACCCCCGCAGTTGCAACCCTTTACTTTGGCGTCCTTGTCACATTTACCATATTCATGCTCCCCTCCACATCTAGCACATATTAGCTTTCCCTTACATTGCTGAGCAGTGGTGGGTCTTCTTCTTCTTCTTCTTCTTCTTCTTCTTCTCCTTCTTCTTCGTTGAGACCACTGGTTGAGGGATAGGTGCATCGTAATTTCAGTTCATGGACAGGATCATGAAAATCTTAGACACATGGTCTATATGACATTATAAAGACACATTTGTCTATGTGTCCTATGATGCCTGAGTTCAAAGACACATAGTCTATATGACATCATAAAGATGCATTTGTCTATGTGTCCTATGATGCCTGAGTTCAAAGACACATGGTCTATGACATCATAAAGACGCATTTGTCAACGTGTCATAGGACGTCCTATGATCTCTGTGGTCTATGTGACATCATAAAGACACTAAAGACACATTTGTCTATGTGTCCTATGCACATAGACAAATCTATGTGTGACATCATAAAGACAAATCATCCTATGATCTCTGTGGTCTATGTGACATCATAAAGACACATTTGTGGGCACATAGACAAATCTATGTGTGGCATCATAAAGACACATTTGTCAATGTGTCATAGGACGTCCTATGATCTCTGTGGTCTATATGACATCATAAATACACATTTGTCTATGTGTCCTATGCACATAGACACAGACAAATCTATGTGTGGCATCATAAAGACAAATCGTCTGTTACCTAGCAAAAGCATATCATATCATCAGTCTATAAAAGCAAGAAATCTGTGTCTGTCACGCTTCATAGGACATCATAGGACGGCCTATGATCTCTGCCTGAACATCATAGGATGTCCTATGAACTCAGGCATCATAGGACACTGTGTCTTTATGATGTCACATAGACCACAGAGATCATAGGACAATTTGTCTTTATGATGTTATACATAGATTTTGAACTCAGGCATCATAGGACACATAAACAAATGTGTCTTTATGATGTCATATAGACCATGTGTCTTTATGATTTTCATGATCCTGTCCATGAACTGGAATTACAACGCACCTAGCCCTCAACCAGTGGTCTCAATGAAGAAGAAGAAGAAGAAAAAGAAGAAGAAGAAGAAGAAGAAGAAGAAGACCCAGAGGAATAGAATGACGACAACTGCTGCACGCCAGAAAAGATGCCATGAAGATAAAACACCTGAGGTTCCAGCAGTACATCGCACCGTCTGAGACAGGAGGACACCCTTCACCAGCATAGGGTACAACAGACTTTAAAGCACGTTTCTAGGACATCATAGGAAGGGCTATGATCTCTGCCTCATCATCATAGCGCGTCCTATAAACTCAGGCATCATAGGACGACTCGCCATGCCTACATGACGGCAAATGTGTAATATCATAAGACGACTCACCATGCCTACATGACGGCAAATGTGTAACCTTGACAAATGCCAGTCTACACTACAAATGTGTAAAATGCCAAGCAAAGCACTGATTTTCTCCGGGTGCTCCGATTTCTTGGTTTCTACGGGAATGCATGGGCCTTCCTGAACAGGGTCGAAAGCCACTTTTTCAGGATCGTGGCCATGAACTGGAATTACGACGCACCTATCCCTCAACCAGTGGTCTGAACAAAGTAGAAGAATGACCTACCAGATGGAGAGCAATAGAATGAGGAGAACTGCTGCACGTCAGAAAGGATTCCGAGAACATGAAACACCTCAGGTTCCACCAGTACACCGCAGGCATGGCTGTGAACAACACAGCCGTCTGAGACAGGAAAAGACCCTTCAGTGGTCTGAACGAAGAAGAAGAAGACCCACCAGATGATGTCTATATGACAGCACATAGACAGAGCACATGACTCCCTACAAGACATGTACTGTATATAGACACAGGTAAGCAACATAACACAGAACAGTGACCGGCAGGAGAAGAAGTAACAAGCAGGGGCAAACAGCCCCAGATGGCAGGGCATATTTTGTGTGATTTTTATGTTTTGCTGCATACAAAAGCCGTCACATGTGATTGCCACTTAGTGCTGTGTTGCTATGCCAACTGTCCTGTAACTGGCAAGAATTCTGTTCCAATGCATCCCCTCTACGGGCATTCACAGCTTTCTACGGGCATGCACGGGCATGCAGTAGTTATTAGAAAACACTGCATACATTTTCATTGTTATGCTGATGACACACAATTATACTTGTCAATGAAGCCAGATGACAGTAATCAATTAGTCACATTCAAGGCTTGTCTTCAGTAAATCAAAGTTTGGATGGCTTGTAATTTCTTGCTACTAAATTGAGATAAGACTGAAGTCATTCTAGTTGGTCCAAAAAACCTTAGAAATACCTTTCCAAATCAAACTCTTAGTTTGGATGCAGTTACTCTTTCTCTTAATAGTTCTGTGAGGAACCTTTGAGCTATTTTTGATCAAGATCTGTTCTTTAATTCAAATATTAAACTTGTTTCTAAGACTGCCGTCTATCATTTGCGTAATATTGCCAAGATTAGGAGCATCTTGTCTCAGAGTGATGCTGAGAAACTAATCTACGCTTTTGTTAGGTCTAGATTAGATTATTGTAACTCTTTATTGTCAGGCTGTCCTAAAACATCTTTAAAAAGTCTTCAGCTGATCCAAAATGCTACAGCAAGAGTTTTAACAGGTACTAGAAAGCTAGATCACATCTCTCCGGTTCTGGCCTCCCTTCATTGGCTTCCCATAGAATTTAGAATTAAAGTTTAAAATCCTTCTTCTTAATTACAAAGCTCCAAATAATCAGGCCCCTTTTTATTTTAAAAATCTGATACTACCCTATCATCCAAACAGAGCACTGCGCTTCCAAAATGCAGGGTTACTTGTAATACCTAGAATCTCCAAAAGTGCAATGGGAGGCAGAGCCTTCAGTTATCAAGCTCCTTTCCTTTGGAACCAGCTGCCAGTCTGGATTCGGGAGTCAGACTCAATCTCTGTTTTTAAGAACAGAGTTAAAACCTTCTTTTTTGATATATCCTATAATTAGCATGGGATCAGGTGCCCCTGAACCCTCCCTTAATTATGCTGCTAATGGGTTTAGACAGCCTGGGGACCGCCAACAATGCACTGGGCTTCACTCCTGTCTTCACTCTCAATGAAATATTTTTGTTGGTCATTAACGTCTGTTTGTTCTCTCCTGTAAATTGAGTCCCCATTGTGCTATTTGCTCTCTACATGTGTGTTCTTTTCTTCTTCTTCTCTGTCCCCTCACCCCCCAGCCAGTCACAGCAGATGACTGCCCCTCCCTGAGCCTGGTTCTGCTGGAGGTTTCTTCCTCCTAAAAGGGAGTTTTTCCTCTCCACCGTCGCCAAGTGCTTGCTCACAGAGGATCGCCTGATTGCTGGGGTCTTTCTGCAATTGTGGGGGTTTTCCCCTCCAGTTGAAAGTGCTATGAGATGACTGTTGTTGTGAAATGGCACTATATAAATAAAGTTAAATTGAATTGAATTGAATTGTATCCGTACACACATGAGCCCAAGCACCTCACAGCAAAAACAGACAGCAACAAACAAGAGGTGGGGCATATGTGTGTGACACACAAGCTCATATATACAGTGGTGTGAAAAAGTGTTTGCCCTGTTCCTGATTTCTCATCTTTTTGTATGTTTGTCAAACTTAAATGTTTCAGATCATAAGATAAGATAAGATAAGCCTTTATTAGTCCCACAATGGTGAAATTCCAGGATTGCAACAGCACAGGGATAGCAACACTCAGAGCAATAATTTAGAAGATAAGAAATTAAGAGCAGTGAGTATACATATGTACACATAAATATATAAATATATATACACACAGTGCGGAGCATTGTAGCTAGATGGAATAAACAGCATAACCGTCTATTTAGTTACCCTTCATGGTATGAATATGTACCCATACATATTGTCACCCTCCATAGCGACTGATATTGTCCTAGTTGTATACTGGAGGGGACCATTTGTGTAAGTCTGTTGCGTCTTTTGCATTCAATACTATTAGGTCGTCACGTTTTTTTGCTATCTCTGCAAGCAGCCCTTCTTAGGTTATACAGTCTGACAGCCGTAGGTATGAAGGACCAGCAAAACCTCTCAGTCACGCACCTAGGAGGATGTAGTCTACTGCTAAATGAGCTCCTCAGTGCGTTCAGTATGTCCTGCATGGGGTGGGACTAGGACTCCAGCAGAGATGACAGTTTAGCCACCATCCTTCTCTCCCCTATCTTCTCCACTGGGTCAAGGCGTTGCCCCAGGACAGAGCTAGCTTTCTTGATTAGTTTGTTCAGTCTCTTCCTATCGGCTGCTGTAATGCCGTTGCCCCAGCAGACCACTCCAAAAGTGATGGCTGATGCCACCACCGTGTCGTAGAATGTCTTCAAGAGCGCCCCTTGTACACCAAAAGACCTGAGCCTCCTCAGTAGGAACAGCCTGCGCTGTCCCTTCTTGTAGAGTGCGTCGGTATTGTGTGACCAGTCTAGTTTATTGTTCAGATGAACCATCACCATCTCAATGTCTGTTCCCTGGATGTTTACTGGTGCTGTGAGGGGTTGTCCTTGCCTGCGGCAGTCCACCACCAGCTCCTTAGTTTTCCTCGTGTTGATCTGGGGGCAATTCCGATGGCACCAGTCCATGAAGTCCTGGATAAGTCCTCTGTACTCAGCTTCATCTCTGTTGGAGATGAGGCCGACGATCGCAGAGTCGTCAGAGAACTTCTGTAGATGGCAGTGTGTTGTGTTGTGTGAGAAGTCCGCAGTATAAAGGGTGAACAGGAAGGGAGCCAAAACCATTCCCTGGGGGGCCCCCGTGCTACCGATGATCGTGTCAGACACACAATCCCGGATTCTCACAAACTGTGGCCAGTTAGTGAGGTAGTCCAGGATCCATGATGACAGGTGCTGGTCCACCCCTGCGCACAGCAGCTTGTCCTTCAGGATCATCGGTTGGATGGTGTTGAAAGCACTGGAGAAGTCAAAGAACATGATCCTCACCGTGTTCCCGGGCTTCTCCAGGTGGGACAGGGAACGGTGAAGGAGAAAGATCACTGCATCCTCCACCCCAATGCCATGCTAGTAGGCGAACTGGAGTGGATCCATCGCTGGTCCCACCAGGGGGCGGAGGTGAGTAAGGAGCAGTCTCTCCAGGGTCTTCATCATGTGAGACGTCAGGGCCACTGGTCTGTAGCTGTTCAGGTCTTTGGGGTGGGAAGTCTTTGGTACAGGTACCACACAAGATGTTTTCCACAACTGTGGTACCCTCCCCAGCTTCAGGCTCAGGTTGAAGATGTGTTCCACAATCCCACACAGCAGGTCTGCGCAGGACTTGAGGAGCTTCGCGCTGATGCCGTCCGGTCCCGAGGCCTTCCTCGCCTTGATCTTCCTCAGCTCCGTCCTCACCTGGGTCTTAGTGAGGGTCAGGTTGGGGGGCTGTGTGCTGGGAGTGGGGGGTTGTTGGTGGAGTGGGGTGTGGACAGCAGGTCTCGATGACTTTAGAGGCAGCAGTGGTTGGTGTGCAGTCGGGGGGGAGGGCGGTTGGTCAAACCTATTAAAAAACAGGTTCAGATTGTTTGCCCACTCCCTGCCCCCGTGGCCTGGGAGGAGGTATTCTGGAGCCCAGAGATGGTTTTAAGGTTTCTCCAGACCCCGCCGATGTCGCTCTGTTGCAGCTTGTCCTCCATCTTCTTCCTGAAGCTGTCCTTGCCTTCTCTGATTTTCCTCCTCAGCTCCCTCTGTACGGACTTCAGCATCTCCCTGTTCCCCGACCTGAAGATCCTCTTCTTCTCTCTCAGAAGTGTTTTAATCTCAGGTTGATCCAGGGTTTGTTGTTCGAGCAACACCGTATGGTGGGTACGGTGTTGTCCACACAGAAGTTGATGTAGTCCATGATGGTGTGAGTGAGGCCATCGATGTCCTCACCATGTGGATCGCAGAGCTGCTCCCAGGCAGTGGTTTCAAAACAGTCCTTTAGAGCGTCCATTGCCTCCTCAGACCATAACTTCACCGTGCGCATAACCGGAGGTTGTCTGTGTACTAGGGGTTTGTACACCGGCAGGAGATGAACCAAGTTGTGATCTGATCTCCCGAGTGGGGGGAGTGGTGATGAGGTGTACGCCTCCTTAGTGTTTGCATAAGTCCAGTGTTTTATTGTCTCTAGTGTGGCATGTGACATACTGGGTGAACGTGGTGCAGAATGGGGGACAGGGAAATATGGTTGAAACCACCTGAGATGAGGAGAAGAGCATCTGGGTGTTCTGTCAGCAGCCTGCCAGTTACTGAGTGAATGGCGTCACGCGCTGCCCCCGCGTTCGCCGTCGGATTTGCATAAATAACAATGCAGATCACGTGTGAGTATTCCCTTGGGAGATAGGTAGTCCGCATGCTAACAGCTAGCAACTCAATGTCTTTGTTGCAGTGTTGTTGTTTAACCATGATATGTTCCGGTCTGCACCAGCTGTTATTGACATACATTATCACTCCTCCGCCCCTTGCCTTCCCACTGTCTGGTGTCCGGTCTGCCCGTATTGTGTGGAAACCCTCCAGTTCGATGTAAGCATCTGTTGCTAGTTCTGTTAGCCACGTTTCAGTAAACAACATTATGCTAATCTCTCTGAAGACGCTCTCGTAGCGGGAGATAGCCGCTAGCTCGTCAGTCTTATTGAGTAGCGATCGTACATTCCCCATAATAACGAATGGAAGGACGGGTCTGTACCTTATATTTCTCGCCCGCCGTCTTGCTCCAGCACGGCATCCACATCGTTTCTGTCTTATTTCACCCGCTATGTCGAAGTCTTGCGCTAGCATCTTGGTCCGGTTAAGTGCTAACAGTTGGTCTCTGCTGTAACGTAACCTGCTAAAAACAGTGGCTTCGTCTGCCGGCTCAGGAGACATTTGGGCAATCCGTGTCCGTCCATGATGGATAAGGTGTCGCCGGATCAGAAAGATTAGCAAGAGAAGCCAGATAGTAAATAGAAATAGGAAGAAATTGATCCGCTGTTGCAAAAAGGCAGCCTACTCGTGTGGCGCCGGAAGTTATCATTATTATATATATATATATATATATATATATATATATATATATATATATATATATATATATATATATATATATATCATCAAACTAATTTAAATATTAGACAAAGATAAAACAAGTAAACACAAAATGCAGTTTTTAAATGAAGGTGTTTTGACATGTTTCGGGACCCAGGAGACAGACACCGACACGGGCAAATTAGTGAACAATAATCTTTATTAGAGTGAAAGGGTGTGTAGTGCAAGTGTAAGAGCGTGGATAGTATCCTGGTCACTGGAGCTGAGCACCCTGGACGGAGATCCGGCAACCCTGGAACATATAAGCACAGACAATTACTTTTGTCCCACGCTAGTGACAAGCTATCAGTAGTGAGGCTTACTTGGGAGAAGCACAGGTTACGTCCTGCTGAGAACCAGCGGCCGTGCAACGTGGAGGTGAAGGCGTCCGTGAATGTGCTGAGGCTTCCACCTGTGACTGTGGTGAGGACAGGTCTTCCAGAGACTCCGGCTGTGACTCCACAGACCGGGACGATGACAAACCAGCTGATGACAAGACCAGTGATTCCACAGAACGTGGTGACGATGATAATCCAGATGATGACAAGGCGAGTGATTCCACAGAGCGTGGTGACGATGATAATCCAGATGATGACAAGGCGAGTGATTCCACAGAGCGTGGTGACCATGACAATCCAGATGATGACGAGGTGAGTGATTCCACAGAGCGTGGTGACGATGACACGACAGATGACGAAGACACAAACTCCACCGGTAACAGTGGCCAGTACTCCTGTAACTGATACAGTAATAATTCAGGAATTTGTGGAGCAAGACGTACCGGTAGTCGGGGTGGTAGCGAACCGCTACGTGTGCGTGTTGGCGTAACCCCGTCAGCTGGGGACGTAAGTCCGCCGCCAAGGGAGTCCACCTGTGCACAGGGGTAGAGGTTAGGAGTAGAGTAGCAAACAGTTCTCTTACGAGCTTGACTTTGAACCGAAGTCCTAGACGAGGCAAGAGAAGTTCTTGACGAGGCCAGAGAAGTTCCTGACGAGACAGTTCCTGACGAAGCAGTTCCTGACGAGACAGTTTCTGACGAGACAGTTCCTGGCGAAGCAGTTCCTGACGAGACAGTTTCTGACGAGACAAGAGAATACCTTGACGAGGCCAGAGAATGGAGTTCTGGTTCTTTCTCTGACGAGGAGGACAGACGACTCCGTGCCGGGCTGTCAGCAACACTGGCTTTTAACAGCTGCTGATTAACACCTGTGGATCTGTGCGCAGCTGGAGTTAATGATGCCAATGACGGCCCAGATGCCGCCATGACATGTTTATTATTAAGGAGGGGAAAAATCCAAACCTACATGGCCCTGTGTGGAAAAAGTGATTGCCCCCTAAACCTAATTACTGGTTGGGCCACCCTTAGCAGCAACAACTGCAATCAAGCGTTTGTGATAACTGGCAATGAGTCTTTTCCAGCCACTGTGGAGGAATTTTGGCCCACTCATCTTTGCAGAATTGTTGTAACTCAGCCACATTGGAGGGCTTTCAAGCATGAACTGCCTTTTTAAGGTCATACAGCATCTCAGTCAGATTCAGGTCAGGACTTTGTTTAGGCCGCTCTAAAGTCTCCGTTTTGTTTTTCTTAAGCCATTCAGAGGTGGACTTGCTGGTGTGTTTTGGATCATTGTCCTGATGCAGAACCCAAGTGCACTTCAGCTTGAGGTCATGAATGGATGGCCGGACATTCTCCTTCAGGATTTTTGGTAGACAGCAGAATTCATGGTTCCATTTACCACAGCAAGTCTTCCAGGTCCTGAAGCAGCAAAACAGCCTCAGACCATCACACTACCACCACCATATTTTACTGTTGGTATGATGTTCCTGTTCTGAAATGCTGTGTTACTTTTACGCCGGATGTAATGGGACACACACCTTCCAAAAAGTTCAACTTTTGTCTTGTCAGTCCGCAGAGTATTTTCCCAAAAGTCTTGGGGATCATCAAGAAGTTTTCTGGCAAAACTGAGATGAGCCTTTATGTTCTTTTTGCTCAGCAGTGGTCTTCGTCTTGGAACTATGCCATACAGGCCATTTTTGCCCAGTCTCTTTCTTATGGTGGAGTCATGAACACTGACCTTAACTGAGGCAAGTGAGTCCTGCAGTTCTTTGGATGTTGTTGTGGAGTCTTTTGTGACATCTTGGATGAGTCATCGCTGTGCTCTTGGGGTAATTTTGGTCAGCCGGCCACTCCTGGGAAGGTTCACCACTGTTCCATGTTTTCACCGTTTGTGGATAATGGCTCACACTGTGGTTCATTGGAGTCCCAACGCTTTGGAAATGGCGTTATAACTTTTCCAGACTGATAGATCTCATTTACTTTGTTTCTCATTTGTTCCTGAATTTCTTTGGATCACAGCATGATGTCTACCATTTGAGGATCTTTTGGGCTACTTCACTTTATCAGGCAGTTCCTATTTAAGTGATTTCTTGATTGAGAACAGGTGTGGCAATAATCAGGCCAGGGTGTGGCTAGAGAAATTGGACTCAGCTTTCCAAAGATGTGATAAACCACAGTTAATTTATGTTTTAATGGGGGGGATGGGGGGGACAATCACTTTTTCACACAAGGCCATGTAGGTTTGGATTTTTTTTTTTACCCTTAATAATAAACACCTTCATTTAAAAACTGCATTTTGTGTTTACTTGTGTTATTTTTGTCTAATATTTAAATTTGTTTGATCACCTGAAACATTTAAGCATGACAACATACAAAAAAATGAGAAATCAGGAAGGGGGCAAACACTTTTTCACACCACTGTATATGTGTATGCCACAGAGCAACCACTAGTTATGGGTACAGTTTTGGTTGTTTAAAAGCGAATTTTTACAGTGTGTCTTAAAAGTGTTTAGTGTGGTCTGTTCTCTGATTGCAGGTGGTATGTTATTCCAGATCTTGGTGCCCCTCACTGATAGCACAGATTGAGCAAATGTAGTGCATCTGTGGGGGACCTCACAGTTTCCTCTGGTGATTGCTGTGGTGGTTGTACCAGTGACAGTTCTCAGTTTAGCATATTCTCCTGGTGGGTGGGGGGTGCATCGTCATTTAATATTTTATACAGGCAAATTTGAGAGTTTTATAATGTTCAAAAGGCGGAAGATTGTATTTCTTGGAAATGTGACAGCAATGATATGTGGGATCTTTATTTGCAAAATAAGTTTGCATCATTTAATCAGTTGAGCTTAAAATCTGATCTTCCAAACTCACATTTTTTCCATTATATTCAATTAAGTCATTTTGTGAGGGGAAATATTCCAAATTTTGAATTCGCAGGTGAGAGACATCCTTTTTTGGAATTGCTCTCTTCCACCAGAGTAAAAAGTTAGTTTCTAAATTTGTAAAAAAAAAAAAAAAATAGAAGATGATGTATCTTTTAATAATATTAGAAAGGCTTGGGAAAGAGAATGTCATGCGGTGGCCCTCGCGAGCCACCATGAGGAGGAGGAGGGGGAGACACAGACAGAAACAAGGCCCCAGAAGAAAAAAGGAAAGCACACATCCCCTGACATACCCATCCCATTACAAACAGAAAACAACGGAACAACCAAGGGCACTTATTTACAGGGCATGCATGAATTACAATCACACGAGGCACCCAAACATACGCATGGGGCTACTGATGTACAGGAAAAAAACACCAAGGTAACATGCTACAGTCCCTTTGACAGGGGAAGGAAAAAAAAAGGCTCGCTATCCCAAACATACGCATGGAGCTACTGAGGTCAAGCAGCGCCTGAACAGTGCATAAAGCTACAATAACAATCCATACGTGGTTCAAAGACAAAAAGGAGCATCATCTTTCCAAAAGCCCATTGAAGAGGAATGTAGGAAGTATTAAGGTTTAACTTAGGAAATGAACATTAACCTTCGAAATAGTCTTAAGTACAAAGTCGCCATTTAACAGTCACCAAATGTACCCAAAAAAGTAAAAGTCAGACATAAATTGCAAATACAGTCGCGCCTCTCACATGAGGACCAAATCACAAACACCAATATACAAACAGTTTCAAATTACTCGCTAGAGTGTCTTAAATCAAAAATGACAACTTATGGGGAGTCCCTTAGAGTTTTATAACTGAATCTGTGAACATGATCAAAAAGAGTCAATTTATTGCCCCCGATGACCTTCACACCATACAGTCCAAACGAACGGCGGCAGGCGGAGACCAAATACCACAGGAACAGTTCCAGTGGTCTCCCTGCGTCCGATGGCCGGCGGGTGGTCACGAGGAACAGAACGAGATCGGGCGGCCTGCCCCAGACGCAGGCCCCGAGAGACAAGCCCTCCAGCGGCCGAACCAGGTCGCCTAGTAACAGATACAATTTTTCGGGTGGCCGACCCAAGGCGCCAAACCGGCTAAACAGTTCCTCGGGTGGCCGTCCCGCATCCCTTAGCCACCAGAACCGTGGAGGAATAGTGTGCGGTGGCCTCCCTGACGGGAAAACTACATAGGAGCGCCGAACCGCAAGAAGAAAACCTCCAATGGCCCCCAGCAATGACGACCCAGACTGGCGGCTCTTGAGAGGGGAATAATCAGGAAGAAGACGAGCCCACATCACACCAGACGGCGAAGCTCCTCCACCGACCTCGACCCATACCGATGTGGCCGTTGTAGCTCTGCTCGCATCGGACCCCGATTGGGTCACAGCTGCACCCGCGTCAGACCCCCGCTGGGTCACAGCTGCTCCCGTGTCGGACCCCACTGGGCCTCGTCGGACCCCGACTGGGTCGGCACTGCATCGGCGATGACCTCCACCCCCGAACTTGGGACCTCCTGCACCGCGAACTCGACAGACTCCAAGCCGGTGACACTGTGAAGAGGCTCAGAGGACAAGAGAGGGCCGGGATCAGTATCCCCGGCAGCGCCAGAGCCCAGCGAGATGAGTTTGAGCACAGCAGACGGCTGCCCCTCGCTCGCCTCCCCGCGAGGCAGGCAAAAATGCTCTAGCACAACACAAAGGAAAACAAAGAAGAGCACTTGCCTGCACTCGGGCTCTGGAGCCGTCCAGGACTCCGTCGATCCAGGTTCGGGTAGAAGCTCGTCGTCGGGCTCCCACTCAGCTGCGTCGAGCTCTGCAGCCGGCATGATGGTTTCTGCAGCCGGATCCTCTGGTGCTGACGTCCGCGCCGATAACCCGCACGGCATGGTGACAGGGGACCCTCGACCCGCCGGTTCAGGCTGCTCCTCTGTGGAGACCCGGGGACGCTTCCTCGTCGGCTCAGGCTCCACGCCGCAGTCCGCTCTTCTCCTCTGCCCATGACGTGGCTGCAGGGCCGGAATTGTTCCCAGAGCCGCAGCCCCCCCCCCCCCTCGTCCGACAATGTAGGCCTAACGCCGAGGACCGCTCAGCAAGGGGAGACACAGAGGCAGCAGGTTCAGGTAAGATGATTACAGCCGATGGCGGGAGCTCGGGGGGTGTAAACCCCGAACTCCCCCCCCCCAGGAGTCAAACAAGGCAGAACACAATTATACGTAGGAAAGTGAACTTGAACTTGCCTGTCTCCCGAAGGGAGGGTGGTGCCGGCTGTAGTGGGCGTTGCTCCCTCCTTCTCCTGCAGGATGATGTCAGAGGGCCCCCTGGAAGGACGAAGGGGAGCCGCTCGCAAGGAACCATGGACGGGGCTCGCCGAAGCAGGACTCTTCACACACACCGCAGCTGGCTGGTTGATTGGGTCATTCCGGCGGCCCGGAACTGGATCGGGAACAGGAGCTTGCTGGGGATGCCCTTGGCCGCGGCGCCGACGTCTACGACGGCCCCCAGATGGTGCGAACTCCTGGAGTGGATCGAGGACAGGAACGGGATCCCAAAGCAAGGAGCAGGAACGCCTCCTCCTCTGCTTCATGCCGTAGTCCTCCTCCACCATACGGAGTATTTCGCGTTGCGCGGCGATGCCATCCCTCCTCGCGCCGACTTCTGGGTGGTCGGCGTAGCGGGGAGAAAGATGATTGAGCACGTCCTCAGCACAGTCCAGGTACCAGAGTACGCTGCAGTCGTAGTCCAGGAGGGAAGCGGAGATGAGTGTCTCGTCCACGTACTCCAGGACGTCCACCAACTCGTGGCTCGAACTCCGGGCGCGGCCCCTCCGTGACGGCATTGGGTCCACAGCACACTGTACCCAGACAGGGAAAGAGCAAAGTCCACTTAAACACAAACTTACTGGCGAAAGGCGTCTCGGGTTGGCGTCGCCGTTAAAACGCCGTTTTGGCAACAGTATACTGTCATGCGGTGGCCCTCGCGAGCCACCATGAGACGCCACACTGTCACCAGAGAGTTGCGTTGATGTCTTTATTAACGGTCAAAACAGTAATATAACATACATGCTGGGAGGCATAAGGCTAACAAAGCTCACTTACGGGTCCACAGGATTGCATGTTAGACGGTCCAAATACAACACTACAATTACATTGATTCAATTACGACGATACTGCTGCAAGATGCTGCCGCTGGCACCGGTTTAAGAAGCCGGCCGCTAACGACCGCAAATGCAGCACAGCTGTTCAGACCTTGACAGCCGGAAGCTCCCCCGAGCGCTGTCACAATAAGAGCTCGGAGAGCCGGAATAATAACACCGCTGTCAAAGCCTGACAGGAATAATGTATGGCCCGAGAGCAAATAATACTAGCGCTCGGATCATGACAGAGAAATTGATTCTGTGTTGTCTAAAAGTTTATTGCATACATTTTATCCTGATGTTTCCTCAGCCTGTGATAAATGTAAAACTAATGAAGGAACACAATTTATTCTGGGAGTGTCCAATAATATTTTCTTTTTGATGCAAATATTTTTGGTGTATATAATCACACTGTGGCTGCTGATAGAAACCTAGCTCTTTTAGGCTGTTCTGAGGGATTTTTAGCTCTCCCCTCTCATAGTCAAAGTGTATTATTAATGAGTACAGTGCTGGCAAAGAAACTTATTGTGAAAAACTGGAAGTCTCCAATATCTCCATCCTTCAGTGAATGGTTGCAGGAACTGGTTTCTGTTAATCATATAGACAAACTTCATTTTAATAACTTGAAGTGCCCTGAAAAATAAGCAGAATGCTGGGGCCCACTGCTGAAAGATTTGAAAACTATTTGTTGGCTTTTATTATACTGTGTACGCTATTGAGTGATGGCTTCTTTTGTGTGCTGTTGCATCTCAGTGTATGAAATATTGTGATTTTTTTTTCTTTTTCCTTTTATTTTTAGTGTGATTTAGGGGTTGTTTTTTTGTTATTACTGAAAGTGTGGTGGGCAGTTAAGGGCCTTTTAGATTAGTCACTGAGGATTGTGGTTGATTTGTCAGTCATGGTGTTCGGATTGCTGAGATGCACTAGGAGCTACATGTACTGGTGGGTTTTTTTTTTGTTTTTTTTTTTGGTGTGTTACATATGATTAAATCCTGTCTGATTTAGTAAAACTCAGAGTAGTGTAAATTACAAGTGATGGCTTTTTCTCTCCTTTTTTTGGACAAGTTTTTTGAAGAACCCCTCTTTTTGTATAGTGTGTATGTTTGATTGGGATGATTGTTTTTATGTTTAGTATTGGGTTTGTGTTTGTTTTTGTTATGTGTTTAATTTTTTAAAAAAAGAAAGAAATGGGAAATATCACTAAAAAGTAACAGTCACTAGCCCACTTCTCTATTATTGGCCAGCCTAGCTGTCTGTCATGTAGATGGGTGGGGAGCCAAAGGCTAACATTGGCTCTAGGAAGGTCATGTTTATGTTATTATTTTTCTTTAGATTTCAGTCCCCCTAATAGACACCAACGTTTCCATCTGTTTCACTAATCCACAGTCAAACTGTATCTTGTGTCATTGTGGCTTATTTTGTTATATTTTCACCATGATGCTACATTGAACTGTTAGCACCACCAAGGTGGCTAGCTGATGCCATAGATTTGAACACTAAATGTCGCGTCTGGCCTCTCGGCATGCGTCAATACTGCAGCCATATTGGTGCGGGGTTCCAACTTCAAATCTGTCATTTAGATCAATGAAGGTGCCGGACTTCTTTGCCACATACAGCTGTTGTAATGATTTCACAAAGACAACTCAAAGAACAAGGCATAACATTTCATAGGTGAGATGTTACTATTGTAAAGAAAATGCTCTGGAATAAATATGTAAGAATTTAAATGAAAATGTGCTCCTTTAACCCAATGACTGCCACAGGCGCTCCGTGGCGCCATAATCCCCTAGTGGTCAAGATTTTTTTCAAGAAAATAGTCAGTTCAGATGTCAGAGATTTCCAAAGCTATAACTTGAAAGTAGTAAGAGATGATTGTTTACTGTCAATTAGAAAGATGTAGAATATGATCCAAAGATTGAGATAGGAGTAAATTTACGCATCTAATTTGCATAATGTGATGCAGCCATAACAAATTACATAACCTTCGGTAAAAAATGGACTTTTGGACATATTTACACAAAGGATGGTTTTGTTTTCTTGTCACCGGTTTTCTTTTGGGTTTTTTTTTGTTATCTTCTCTTCAAGGTATATGAACCAGAACATTAGTAGAATGTCAACAAACAAAGAAATTCATCAGACTTACCGCTGGCCAGGCGGCTCTCACTTCGTCCATTTTCGTCCATCCTGGTCATTATTTTGCCTTCTGTCTGTCATTTGCGCTTTCTCTCCCACATCCAGAAACTCTTATGATTATCCCACCTCAATTTCGCTTTTATTCTCCCGCAATTTACTTATATGACGACATTGTTATGTCCATAATTGTAGAAATGAAAAGCGAGTCTCAACTCAGTTAACAGGGTTTATTAAATATAACACCTAACTATAGACAGAGGCTTACGGCACTCTCCTGCTGGCTAGGTGGCTTCACAACGAAAGAGGCGGTGCTTCTTCCGCCCATTCTTTTATACCTAGGGCAGCGTCACTGCCGGAAACCGGTAGTGCCCACCCCGGTCTGTCCCATGACACACCCGGCCGTCATCTTGCTAATACCAGCCTGTTTCCATACATAACAGACATGGAACGGCGCGACTGTTGTCTAGTCACATGGTGCTGGGGGCAGCAGCAGGTGAACATCAACCAGCTTCACCCACCCTCTGTTATAACAAAATGTAAACATTTACCTTCATAAGCTAAATAATCTCTTTTTAGAATCATAGTTGGCAAATTTGGGAGCAAATGGCTCCTCTGTCTGCGATCAAGTACGTCCACAGCGATCGGTAACATTCACATTTGTTTGTCTAAAAATTTCTTCTTCTCTGGTATCCAGAAGGATGCTTCTATGTCCGCCATCAGTCCTCCAAGGCAAAAGCAGTAAGTTATATGTGTCTACCACCTTGTGAGGTGGAATCCTTTGTTCAACTTAAATCAACTGGGGAGTTTTTGTCATGTCCGCTACTTAACTTTGCAGTGAACAACTGAATTAGATCGAGCCCAAAATGCAGGTGAAGAAGATGTGTTTATTAACAGAACAGGGAAACTGAAAATACACAACATACAGGAGAATGTTCAGAAAAAAACTATCTGGCACACAAGCAATGGATGTCCAAGCTCAGTTGGCAGGGGAGGAAGCCCCACTCGCTCCCAGGGTGGAACTGAGCAGCGGATTGGAAGGGCGAATAATAACAAGAGGGAGACTTACATTGAGCCTCGGAGCTCAGCGGGCTCTGGAATGACAACACCGAAGAAGTCCAAAAGGGAAAGGGTTCCAACAGCTCCAGGACATCCACATAGGCAAGTGTCTTCAGGCTGACTGTGTATGCTGACTTACGCCGCGACACTGAATGCCCCCACTGTCACCCAATAAATACCAAACAGACTAATGAGTGACAAGTGGACACAGGTGTGCGGCGGGAGACTGTGTATGAGTGCGTGTCAGGATGTGTGAGTGTGAATGAGTGTGTGTGTGTGTGTGTGCATCCCGGGTGATGGCAATCCGCTGATAGGTGCCTGGCAGAGAGAGGTGAGAGGAGGGCTGTGGCTGAGGACTGACAGAAAACCAATAGCCTGCCAGCTGGAAATAATAACAGCAATCAGAGGCTAGAGCCACAGGTCATGAAACGGGGCAGGAAACAACAGCCCTGTAGATGACAGAGACCCCTCTCAAGGGGTGGGTGGACACCAGACACCCATCGTACCATCAAAACAAAACAAAACAAAAACAACCTGCCCCCCCCCAAACCCCTCATAACTAACCAGGGCAGGAGGTGAGTGAAACAGGTCAGGAGGGAATTAACCAACAAAAAATACAACACAATGAAGAACAAAATTTCCCAACCCCATACAAAAGCTAAACCCCCCCCACAAAAAAAACCCCAAGAGCCCCACAGTTCCGGTGGCCGACCAGAGTCCAAGGCCCAGCAGGCGGCCCCGTAGAACAGTGTCAGGTGGCGTGCCAGGGCAAGCAGGCCACCCGGCTAGGAAACCCAGTCCATTGGGCGGGCGGCCCGAGTAGTTGAGCCACCAGGATTGAAGGGACAGACGAGGCAGTGGCCTACCCACCAGAAAACTGAGAGGTGGGTGGCCGGGTCAAGGAAGGGAGACCCCTGCGATTACTGGTGGCAGGACCCGGTGGACCACGACAGCGCTCAGCAAGAGAAGGAGAAACACCCACAGGGCCTCAGGAAGGGAAGAGGGGACACTCTGGTGTCCTCAAACTGTCTGGCTGTACCCTCGGTGGTCCGGGCTTGGGACTGAAACTTGGTCGCTCCTGCGGTGGACCTGGGCTGAGCCATGGCTGCACCTGCGGTGGTTCCTGCCTGGGACAACATTTCACTAGCGGTGGCCCCTTCCTGGGACCTCATTGATCCCGCGGTGAGCCCCACTGGGCCTGCGTTGCACCCACGGTGGACCCCGACCGAGCCATAGTTGCACCCACGGTGGAGTCCAGCCAGACCCCTGCTGCACCCGCGGTGGGACCCAGCTGGGCCACTGCCAACCCCAACGCCGCTTTTAAGAGCACCCAAGCCAGGAGGTGGTCGACCACGGACACCCTAGGCTGGAGCTGAGCACCCACAATGACCTCCTCGGCAGGGGAGGCAGGACGGAGCTTCGCCGTCATGGCTCTGCAGGAGACCTGCGAGGCCCACCTGGTGGGTCTCTTCTTCGCTAAGGGGGCCACCATCATGCCCAAACACTTCCAGCTGGCCCGCTGCATCCGCGGAGAGAGAGCTTAGACTTTCTGCTGCACATTCACCAGCCATAATGCTCTGCACTGTGTGTCTATATATATATATACATTTATAGTAATATGGACATATGTTTACTAGATGTTGTTTTTTTCTTGCCTTCTGATTGTTGCTCTGAGTGTTGCTGTCCCTATGCTGTTGCAATCCTGGAATTTCCCCATTGTGGGACTAATAAAGGCTTATCTTATCTTATCTTATCTTACTTACGATGACCTCCATGGGAGCGGCAGTAGCAACGATGACCTCCAGCGGCAAGCGTGGACCCACGGACTGTCCAGCGCCGAAGGACTCTCTCCGGTGACCCTGGAAGAAGACTTGGACAGGAAACAATAGGGGTCAGGGTCGCTGGCAGCAGCGGAACCCAGCGAGGCGAGCTCAGACGCAACGGTCGGCTGCGCCTGGCTCTCCTCACCACGAGCTAGGCAGAAATGCTCAATAATTGAACGGAGGAAAACAAAGGAGAGCACTTGCTTTAGCTCGAGCGCCACTGCCGTCCAGGACTCCAACGGTCCGGGCGATGTTCTCACTGGCTCGGCCTCCTGGAGGTGCAGCTCGGGCGCTGACACTGCTGTGGCAGCCTCCGCAGCAGGCATGATGGTCTGTGCAGTCTTAGTATCCCCAGCTGTCATGACCCATGCTGGTGACTCCTCCGGCGTGGCGGCTGAGGTTTGGCTCACCATTACTATGGAGGAACAATACTCTCGGACTTCTAGCTCCTCCTGGTCCCACTGGTTTGGCACTGGTGCTGGCGTGAATTCAGAGAGGACAGGAGAGAGCATGGAGAGGGCTGGTGAGCAGTTCAAAACAGCAGCAGGTAGGGATAACTGATGGGACTGCTTTCCCTGAGTCTCCCTACTGGGAATCAGGCAAGGCATTTCATTATTTATTGGAATAAAATGAAAATTAACTTGCCTGTCTCCCCGGGTAATGATGTTGGCTGCTGCTATTATTTGGGCGTCGTCATCCCTCCATCCGGGAAAGGTGGTGCTTGGCCCCTCTGTAGACCATTTCAGAGCCGCCCCTCTCGCCACAGGAACGGGAGCCACCGGTGAGGGAAACAAGCGCCCCTCAACCGTCTGCGGATACATCGAGGATGAGGACCTTGCAGCAGATATGGATAAGGATTTTGCAGACGGGACTGCTTGGGACTGGTCATGTGAATGAGGATCCGCTGCGGGGGTAACCGGGCTCGATGTAGGGACAGGAGCAGTTGGCGGGGCAGGATGATTCCTCCGGGGATCCGAGGCCTGATGACTTTGACACAGCTGACCTGGCAGCCATCTTGGAGCTGGAGGCGGAGTGGAAGAAAAGATGGCCACTAGCTGAGAAGAGCATTTCTGCTTCAGCTTAGTGCGGAAAGCCCTTCTCTTCAGGTCAGGAAAAGCCTGTTCGAGCGTGCAGACGGCGGATAGTTGTTCAGAGTATAGGGGGTAATTCCAGAGGCCCCGGTGAGCCCCCAGGATCCTCAACACCCCGTTCATGCAGTCCAGTCTTTTTCTGGGGCTGTAGGCATCGTAGGCGTCTTCCAACAACTCCCAGATTAACATGGCTGCCTCCTGCTCCTCTCCGCTGGGATGTCCCGCTGCCCATCTACCTCTGCCAGTGTGGAAATGGCTCATTGAGGACATCATGCTCCAAATAGGTCAGTTGAAAAACACACAAGAAATGTGAAAACAGCATGCCTCTTCACTGCTTGGGCTCTTTGTTTTGGTCACGGCGTACTGTCATGTCCACTGCGTAACTTCGCAGCAAACAACTGAATTAGTTCGAGTCCAAAATACAGGTGAAGAGGACGTGTTTATTAACAGAACAGGGAAACTCTAAATACACAACATACAGGAGAATGTTCAGTAAAAACAGTCTGGCACACAAGCGATGGATGTCCAAGCTCAGTTGGCAGGGGAGGAAGCCCCACTCGCTCCCAGGGCGGAACTGGGCAGTGGATTGGAAGGGCAGATAGTAACAAGAGGGAGACTTACATAGGGCGTCAGAACTCAGCGGACTCTGGAATGACAACACCGAAGAAATCCAAAAGGGAAAGGGTTCCAGCAGCTCCAGGATATCCACATAGGCAAGTGACTTCAGACTGACTGTGTATGCTGACTTATGCCGCAACACTGAATGCCCCCACTGTCACCCAATAAATACCAAACAGACTAATGAGTGACAAGTGGACACAGGTGTGCGGCGGGAGACTGTGTATGAGTGTGTGTCAGGATGTGCGAGTGTGAATGAATGTGTGTGTGTGTGTGTGTGTGTGTGTGTGTGTGTGTGTGTGTGTGTGTGTGTGTGTGTGTGTGTGTGTGTGTGTGTGTGTGCATCCCAGGTGATGGCAATCCGCAGATAGGTGCCTGGCAGAGAGAGGTGAGAGGAGGGCTGTGGCTGAGGACTGACAGAGAACCAATAATCTGCCAGCTGGAAATAATAACAGCAATCAAAGGCTAGAGCCACAGGTCATGAAACGGGGCAGGAAACAACAGCCCCGTACATGACAGTTTTTGGCCACTTCATATAATGTCACATGTCAGGCGCAGCGCTGCACCTGTGGCAGTGGGGGTGCTATCTGTTCCTTAAAACCTTGCCACAATAAGGGTTAACTGTTAAGTACAGATGCTCTGTAATAAGAGCCAGGAGGAGAGGCGTTGAACTGGGGGTGGGGGGGAATACGCTTTACCCAGAGCCCACGGCAGGGAGGGGCCCTCAAAAAGCCTAGAATGAAAAGAGTTTTTGTGTGTGTGTGTGTGTGTGTGTGTGTGTGTGTGTGTGTGTGTTGCATTATTCTAATTAATTAATGTCAGTAAAATTCACTCTGGCTGAATGAAGTGTTTGAGAGACTGAATTTTGCATTAACAGTAATGATGTATGTTGTCTGAGGCCCCTATCACCCCTTTAAAAATGTGCAAAATAGTTTAGTCCACACACCTGCGCCCGTTTGATTCAAATGCAGCACCAGCCACAGCAACCTGCAGCCTATGACTGCAGCACGTCTGTTTCCTCGGCCAGGTTAGTACATTATTACCCTAAACCTCACGTTTTATTTATTTATTGCTTTGTGAAAGTACATGTAGTCATTGATTTATTTTTTTTTTTTAACAAAGGGGTTGTGGGTGATATTCACAAAGTTAGCATTTGGTAGAACTACAAAGGCATAAATGTAGTTTCAGTACAAATTTGCAAGAATGAAGGTGCAAAAATATTATAAAATATGGTAATTTACAACTTAAAAGTCACACACTTATTATAAACAAGTCCCAAATTTGAGAAAAACATTAAATTTTCATGAGAAAAACCAGAGCTTCCAAATGGTGAACACACACACACACACACACACATTTTGAAGGGGAAAAAAAACCAAAATTTACAAATATATATATATATATATATGTATACTACCGTTCAAAAGTTTGGGGTCACCCAGACAATTATTTTGTGTTTTCCATGAAAAGTCACACTTATTTACCACCATGAGTTGTAAAATGAACAGAAAATATAGTCATTGACAAGGTTAGAATATTGACATTGACAAGGTTAGAAATAATGATTTGTATCTGAAATAATATTTTTTTCCAGATACTCAACCTGCTCAAAGGAAGGTCAGTTTTATAGCTTCTCTAACCAGCTAAACTGTTTTCAGCTGTGCTAACATGATTGCACAAGGGTTTTCTAATCATCCATTAGCCTTCTGATGCAATGAGCAAACACATTGTACCATTAGAACACTGGAGTGCTAGTTGCTGGAAATGGGCCTCTATACACCTATGTAGATATTGCACCAAAAACCAGACATTTGCAGCTAAAATAGTCATTTACCACATTAGCAATGTATATTAGATATTAGAGAGTTTTTCCTCTCCACCGTCGCCAAGTGCTTGCTCACAGGGGATCGCCTGATTGCTGGGGTCTTTCTGCAACTGTTGGGGTCCTCCCTACAGTTGATAGTGCTATGAGATGACTGTTGTTGTGAAATGGCGCTATATAAATAAAGTTGAATTGAATTGAATTAGTTTAACATTATCTTCATTGAAAAAAACAGTGCTTTTCTTTCAAAAATAAGGAAATTCCTAAGTGACCCCAAACTTTTGAACGGTAGTGTATATATACATTGAGATATATCTATATATACACACATACACACGCACACACACAGAGTATATAACAACCCAAGTAATCCATACATACAAAGAAATCAAGGTAACTGTGTTCACAAAACAAGTTTTAATAAAGTGGAATGACACAGAGAATAAGTATTGAACATGCTTGGTGAAATTCATTTAATATTTAGTTGAAAAGCCTTTGTTGGTAATAAGAGCTTCCAGACGCCTCCTGTATGGAGAAACGAAGTGCAGGCATTCCTCAGGAGTGATTTTTAACCCATTCCTCCACACAAATAGTCTTCAAATCTTGAAAGTTCCGTGGGTGTCTTCTATGAATTCTGATCTTCAGTTTGTTCCATAGATTTTCAGTCAGCTTCAGGTCTGGTGACTGGGCCATTCTAGCAGCTTTTGTTTTCCCTTCTCTGGAGCCAGTTGAGAGTTTCCTTGGCTGTGTGTTTAGGATCATTGTCTTGCTGAAATGTCCACCCTCCTTTCATCTTCAGCATCTTGACAGATGGCAACAGGTTCTTATCAAGGATGTCTCTGTACATTTGTCCATTCATCTTCCCTTCAATTATATGAAGTCTGCCTGTACCATGTGCTGAAGAACACCCCCGCACCATGATGGGATGTGCAGTGCCATTTTATACACACACACACACACACACACACACACACACACACACACACACACACACACACACTACTTACAAAAAGTTAGGGATATTTTGCTTTTGAGTGAAACTTATGGAAAATGTAAAAAGTTCACGCTGCAGTGATATACAGTAATATCATGAAAGTAGGGCATTTAAGTAGAAGCATGCAATGGTGATTTCCTCATCTCAAATAATTTATTGAAACAAAAGCCAACAACATTGGTTGGTATATCACAACAAAAAATGTCAATGTCTCAATAACTTGTATGTGCCATTGAGCATCAATTACAGCTTGACAACGACATCTCATGCTGTTCACAAGTCGACTTATTGTCTGCTGAGGCATGGCATTCCACTCTTCTTGAAGGGCGGCCCTCAGGTCATTGAGGTTGTGGAGTGCAGGGTCACGAGCTTCTACACGGCAACTCAGCTGATCCCATAGGTTTTCTATGGGATTCGGGTCTGAAGAAAGTGCAGGCCACTCCATTTGAGGTACCCCAGCCTCCAGCAGCCATTCCCAAATGATGCAACCTCGATGACCTGGAGCATTGTCGTCCACGAAGATGAAATTAGGCCTGTGTTGTTCATGCAGGGGCACAATGACTGGATTAATGATGTTATTCAGGTAGTATCAGCTTGTAACTGTATCATTCATAAGGTGTAGGGCAGTTCTGTATTTACTAGACACACCTACCCAGACTGTATCGACATCTCCAACATCGTTGGCAGCCATTATTTCTGCTCAACATGAATCGACTTTTATCAGAGAACAGTACTGAGGCCCACTGGCTCCTTGTACAGCGTAAATGGTCCCTGGCCCATGCAAGACGATGATGCCTGTGCCTGGTGGTGTGGTCAGGTACTCTTGCAGGTCGTCTAGCACACAGACCACGCTGATGTAAATGGTTTATAATGCTCTGACGTGACATTTGGGTGCTTCTCACCTCCCTTAAATGTGCCTAGAGTTGAGTGGCATTCATCATCCAGTTCTACAGGGCACTGTTCACAATGAAGCGGTCATCAGCGTGGGATGTGGCCAAAGGACGTCCATTTCTATGCCTTTCTGTGATTCTTCCAGTCTCTCAGTATCTCTGTTGCAACCTGCTGATGACACTCTAAGCTCAGTGGCCACTTTTCTCTGAAAACATCCTGTTTGAAGCCTCGCAATGGTGAGGTACTATTGATCAATTGTGAGGTGTCGTCTTGGTCTCATGATGTCAAAATATGAACAGCATGACGAGGACTGTTTAAATACCAATTCTAATTCAACCAGAAAATTTAACAATTCATGGATCAAACACCTGTTGTGAATTTTGCCATTAAGCACCTTGTTAGAGCACAGCAATTTACGCAAAAAGTATTGAAACATTGAATAGTTGGACATGTGCATTCCAAAGGTTAGAGAAGGTCAAATTCTGTTCTCCTGTAAAGGTTATAGTCCATTTTAGGTGCATCCTGAAATTTCACCCGAAAGCCGAATATCCCTAACTTTTTGTGAGTAGTGTATTTATATCATTAGGGAATGGCTGCTGGAGGCTGGGGTACCTCAGATGGAGTGGCCTGCAATTTCTCCAGACCTGAATCCCATAGAAAACCTATGGGATCAGCTGAGTTGCCGTGTAGAGGCTCATAACCCTGCACCCCACAACCTCAATGATCTGAGGGCTGCCCTTCAAGAAGAGTGGAATGCCATGCCTCAACAGACAATAAGTCGGCTTGTGAACAGCATGAGATGTCGTTGTCAAGCTGTAATTGATGCTCAAGGGCACATGACTAGTTGTTGAGACATTGACATTTTTTGTTGTGGTATACCCACCACTGTTGTTGGCTTTTGTTTCAATAAATTGTGTGAGATGAGGAAATCACCATCGCGTGCATTTACTTAAATGCCCTACTTTCATATTATATCACTGTAGTGTGAACTTTTTACATTTTCCATAAATTTCACCCAAAAGACAAATGTCCCTAACTTTTTGTGAGTAGTATATATATATATATATATATATATATATATATATATATATATATATATATATATATTACCTTTTTCTCTCATAAATGTCCAAGTTTCTCACCAATTAGGGAGGTTTTTGTTGTAAACATTTTTTCTTGGAAAGTTAACTTTTTTTAAAAATACATTTTCGACTTTTTCCTGATAAATTTATTGCTTTCCTGATAAATTTATTACTGTCACACGTGGCTCTAGGGAGCCACGCAATAAGAGAGCCAAGGGCGAGCCAGTCATTTGTGATGTTTATTAGTGACAGGGGTAAGGGATGAGGAAAGCACAGATGCTCATACACGGTAACACTCATGGGCAGCACAGCAACAGAGTTAACAGTTTGCACCGGCAAAGGGGTAACAGTATGAAAACTCACAGCAGGTAATGCTCACGGGTTAGGTAGCCAGAGAGCTGGCACGGGCATAGGACTCCAATGCACAGGCACTCTTACAAGGTGAAGCTCCCAAGTGATTCGGTCAGACGAGTAGAAGGCTAGCACCGGACATGGGGGTACAGAGACACAACTACTCCTTACAGGAAAACACTTACGAGAAAAGCTGGGTGAAGAGACAAGGGCTGGAACCGGACGAAGGGACTCCAGCCTCACAGTGCTTATGTCGCAGCCCCGAATGATCGTGGCTGCTCCTCTTTATACTCATTAGCAGTGCCCCAGCTGATGAGGATTAATTGGCCCCAGCCGTCCCGTGACACTGACAGCTGGGAGCCAGCTGAGGCGCTGCCCAATGAGAGGCAGGGATAAAAGGAGCATGGGCTGAGCGCCGAGCTGGCGTCTCACCCCATGGTGACAGAGCCTCCCCCTCACGGTCGGGCTCCCGAACGACCAGGAACATCCCAGCCCCCCCCCACCACACACCTAGGGTGGGCGGAAGGGAGGCAGGACCGGAGGGGAAGATGCAAAGGGAAGGACAAAACAAAAAAACCCCAATGGACAATGTAGGGTAGCAGGGCAGAGAGAGGAAAAAACCCAAATACAATACGTTACGAAACAGGGAAAAATTAACCCAGGGCACAGATGGGGAGAAAACTGAGTAGGACACAGGTTACGCTCTACTCAGATAACACAACGTGTAGCCCAGGGCAAGAAAGGGAGGAAAAAAAAAACACCAAAAAGGTAACAGGACAAATAAAGCAATTACAGAGTATGGTTAAGGGGAACGAAACACACTACTCCATAACGCACTCATAGAACATGAGGGAAAAATGCTGAGTACGGTTTACAAGGGAGAGAACGCAATACACAGCACCAAATAAACGGGGGATTACCTAGAGGAATAAAGGTGACAGGATCACAGGATAACAATAAGGTAAAATGCTGAGTACGGTTAATAAGGGAGAAAACACAATACACAGCACTAAATACAAGGAGGGTCACCTAGAGGGATAATGGTGACAGGTGCACAGGATAATGATGGGATAAGATGCTGAGTACGGTTATAAGGGGAAAAAACACAATACACAGCACAAAATATAAGGCGGATCACCTATAGGGAAAAGGTGACAGGGAAACAGGATAACAATAAGGTAAATTGCTGAGTACGGCTATAAGGGGAAAAAACACAATACACAGCACTAAATATACATTCCCCTACAGGACAGAGGCTCCGCCCGAGTGACCTAAATAACAACAAAAAGTAAGAGACACCCGAGAAGACGGCAGAGAGAGTCCAAAACGGTCAAACAGTTCTGGCAGCCGCCCCGCCCATGTCCAGTTGGGCTGGGGAAGAGAAAAGTTCGGACGGCCAACTGCCAACCCAGGATCCCAACAACCCAGTCCACCGGTAGCCGCGCCAGGCTATCCAGAAGCAACAAGGTTCGTCAGGGGGTTGGACTAGATCGCCGAACCAGAAGTCTTGCAGGCCGAGCCGTCGACCCGCATCACTCAACCACCAGGACCGTTGAGACGGGCGAAGGGTCAGAGCGGACCCCGGGGGAAGAGGCTTAGGGGAGAGTCGATGACGAGGTAGACGAACGTCAGGCTGCAGGGGAACAGCCACCTCCTCACCGGACCTGGACAACCCTGGTGTGGCACCCGCGTCGGACCTCGAATGGGTCTTAGGCGAACCCATGTCGAACACCGCTGGAGCAGCACCCACGACAGACCCCGACTGGGTCAGTACCACACCAGAACCGACCTCCAATATTGAACCTGGACTCCACAGCACCACGAGGAACGGCAACTCCTCGCCGGCTACCCTGGAAGAAGGCTCAGAAGAGAAAACAGAACCGGGATCAGGGTCACCGGCAGCGCCAGAACCCGGCGAGATGAGCTCGGACGCAGCGGGCGGCTGCATCTGGCTCATCTCCCCTAGAGACAGGCTAAAGTGCTCGAAGATATGAAGAGAAAGAGAGAAAAAAGGAGCACTCGCCTGATCTCGGGTTCTGACGCCATCCAGGACTGCGAAGATCCAGGATCCGTCGTCAGGAGGTCGTAGTCAGGCTCCCACCCAGCTGCGTCGGGCCCCGCAGCCGGCACGATGGTCAGCACAGCTTGAGGTTCCTCCAGCGCTGGTAACCACACCGACGGTCCACGCGACGTGATGGTAGGAGAACCTCGTCCTGCTGGACCGAACGGCACCTCCGTGGAGACCCGGGGACGCTTGGTCGTCGGCGCAGACTCCACACAGCAGTCGGTCTTCCTCCTCTGCCCACAATGTAGCTGCGGACCCGCAGGCCCTCTCCTCGTCCCACCACGTTGACCCGGAGCCGGGGAGCGCTCGGCGGAGAGAGACACAGAGGATGCAGGATTAAAGGAACAGGTTACAGCAGGTGGTAGGAGTTCAGGGAGCTGCGAACCCCGAACTCCACCTCCAGGAGTGTGACAGAGCAAATCATTAAACTGATGTAAATAAACTGAGACTTGCCTGCCTCCTGGAGGTTGGGTGGAGCCTGCCGCGGTGAACATTGCTTCCTCCTCTCCCCGCCAGGCGATAACGGAGGACCCCCTGGGAAATCGTCTGGGGATCGCTCGCGTTGTCTCCAGGAGAGGGCTCACCAGGCCGGGATTCCAGGCACACACAGCAGTCGGAGAGCGCGTTGAGGAGAAGGGGGTATCAGCCGGGGTGAGCCAGCCTGAATGCCCTGGAGTGACAGCGGGGGAATGAGGCTCAGGGAACGAGGCTGTGAAATCTCCACACTGACGAGGCAAAAAGGTGACAGCTGCATGGGAGGAGAGGTCCTGGCGGAAGCCCAGAACTGGTTCCGGAAGGGGGTCGTGCAGAGGTGACTTGGCGATGTCACGACAACTTCTCCCAGGGGACGAAGCGAGGGGGGAACCCAGGAATCGCCGCTCCTGATCAGAGACCGAGGCGAGGAAGGCATTGAGCTCGGGAAAGCTTCGTTGCTCTGGAGTCCTCTCCACCAATCTCACTGCCGCCGCCACGTGCCTGCAGATGGTGAATGGATACACAGCGGGAATCACGTCAACCGCTCGGTCCCAGACGTAACTGCTATCAGCTGCGGTTCCATGGGGGGAATCCCGAGTGACGTAGCACAGAACTGGGGAAGCCCTCTGGGTGGCGTGAACTCCCGGGCTGGAATGGCAGCAGGAACGGGGTCCCGAAGAGGGGGGCAACGTCATCCACTTCGGCGTTCTGCCGGGGTTTCCATCCAACCCGCAGACTCCCAGACTGGAATGGCAGCAGGAACGGGGTCCCAAAGCGGGGGGAAACGTCATCCACTTCGGCGTTCTGCCGGGGTTTCCATCCAACCCGCGGAGCTTCTCTCGCTGTGTGACCATGGCGTCAATCCTGGCAGTGACCTCGAGATGGAATAAAGAACGAGGGTGACAGTCCAGGAGATCCTCAGCACGGCCCGGATGCCAGCGTCTCGAATTGGAGGCGTCGTGCAGGGTGAAGAGCGTCCTGTCGACAGCCCCCGAGATGGGGCTGTCGACAGGACAGGGTGAGGAGCCAGGGTGAGGAGCTCCTCAGCTCGTCACCCTGGCGTCGGGAGTGACTCCTGGGAAACGGCATGCTAACGGCGCTAACACCCGGACAGGAAGGTACAAGTCCAAACCATTTATGGCTGCCGGCAACTCGTTCGGGCTGCGACATACTGTCACACGTGGCTCTAGGGAGC
The DNA here is from genome assembly GCA_020510985.1 of Pholidichthys leucotaenia. NCBI lineage: Eukaryota > Metazoa > Chordata > Actinopteri > Cichliformes > Pholidichthyidae > Pholidichthys > Pholidichthys leucotaenia. Next base: position 136,691,909 of record CM035840.1, on the reverse strand, counting down.
CACGCAATAAGAGAGCCAAGGGCGAGCCAGTCAGTTGTGATGTTTATTAGTGACAGGGGTAAGGGATGAGGAAAGCACAGATGCTCATACACGGTAACACTCATGGGCAGCACAGCAACAGAGTTAACAGTTTGCACCGGCGAAGGGGTAACAGTATGAAAACTCACAGCAGGTAATGCTCACAGGTTAGGTAGCCAGAGAGCTGGCACGGGCATAGGACTCCAATGCACAGGCACTCTTACAAGGTGAAGCTCCCAAGTGATTCGGTCAGACGAGTAGAAGGCTAGCACCGGACATGGGGGTACAGAGACACAACTACTCCTTACAGGAAAACACTTACGAGAAAAGCTGGGTGAAGAGACAAGGGCTGGAACCGGACGAAGGGACTCCAGCCTCGCAGTGCTTATGTCGCAGCCCCAAATGATCGTGGCTGCTCCTCTTTATACTCATTAGCAGTGCCCCAGCTGATGAGGATTAATTGGCCCCAGCCGTCCCGTGACACTGACAGCTGGGAGCCAGCTGAGGCGCTGCCCAATGAGAGGCAGGGATAAAAGGAGCATGGGCTGAGCGCCGAGCCGGCGTCTCGCCCCATGGTGACAATTACTTCCTATAAATTAGCCATGTTTTATGATTAACATATTACCTTTCCTAAAGTTTTTCTGTAAAATTTCCAACTTTTCCCTCAAACTTTCCTGATTTTTCTTGTCCATGTGATCCTCTCACTAATAAACTAAGTTTCCTGGATAAACTATCCTTAAAGTCTATATGCTGATGGATTGGGCAGGTTAATAACAGAGGGGAGGATTTTGGCTCATTTTGCTGACAAGGGGAATAGACTTTAAGGTTTTTGTTTGTTTGTTTGCAAATAGTTATTTGAATGGAGGTTTAGTATTTTTATTTATTGAAAAACAAGCTTTTTCATATTTTTGCAAAGATTTTTTTGTATTTTGAACAGACGTTTATTTTTCAATGGAAGGTGCCCATTTTTTGTCATTGACTTTTTACATTATTAATGATGAAGACCATGGTCTCTGTGTTGAGTTAATATCCATCCATCCATCCATCTTCTACCGCTTTTCCAAAGGTCCGGGTCGCGGAGGCAGCAGTTCAAGCAGAGAAGCCCAGACTTCTCTCTCCCCAGCCACCTGCTCCAGCTCTTCAGATAGGATACCAAAGCGTTCCCAGACCAGCTGGGAGACATAGTCTCTCCACCGAGTCTTGGGTCTGCCCCGGGGTCTCCTCCCAGTGGGACGTGCCTGAAACACCTCAAGTGGGAGGCGTCCAGGAGGCATCCTAATCAGATGCCCATACCACCTCAACTGACTCCTTTCAATGTGGAGGAGCAGCGGTTCTACTCTGAGCCTCTCCCGGATGACTGAGCTCCTCACCGTATCTCTGAGGGTGAGTCCAGCAATCCTACGGAGAAAGCTCATTTCAGCCGCTTGTATCCACGATCTTGTTCTTTCGGTCATTACCCAAAGCTCGTGACCATAGGTGAGAGTAGGAATGTAGATTGACTGGTAAATCGACAGCTTTGCCTTAGAACTAAGCTCCCTCTTCACCACAACAGACCGGTACAATGTCCGCATCACTGCAGATGCTGCGCCGATCCGTCTGTCAATCTCTCGCTCCATTCTCCCCTCACTCGTGAATAAGACCCCAAGATACTTAAACTCCTCCACTTGGGGCAGGAGCCTGTCCCCAACCCAGAGAGGGCAGTCCACCTTTTTCCAGCTGAGGACCATGGACTCGGATTTGGAGGTCCCGATTCTCATCCCAGCCACTTCACATTCAGCGGCAAACCGTCCCAGTAAGATCTGTAGGTCATTGCTGGATGAAGCCAACAGGACAACATCATCTGCAAACAACAGAGATGAGATCCTGTGGTCACCAAGCATGACACCCTCTGTTCCCTGGCTGCGCCTAGAAATCCTGTCCATAAAAATTATGAACAGGATCAGTGACAAAGGGCAGCCCTGGCGGAGTCCAGCTCTCACTGGGAATGAGTCCGATTGAGTGTTGGCAATACGAACCAAACTCTCACAACGGTCGTACAGAGACCGAATAGCTCGTAACAACAAGCCCGATACCCCATACTCCCGAAGCATCTGCCACAAAAAACACAAGGGACGCGGTCAAATGCCTTCTCCAAGTCCACAAAACACATGTAAACTGGTTGGGCAAACTCCCACAAACCCTCGAAGATTCTTGAGAGGGTAAAGAGCTGGTCCGATGTGCCACGGCCAGGATGAAAACCACATTGCTCCTCTTGAATCCGATGTAGTGTTATTTAATAAAATATAGTGTAATAAGGTACAGGGATTATTTATTTTATTTAATAGTGGGTGTGCGAGGGGACAGAGTTAAACCGTCATTCCCACGCTCACTAAATAAAATAGGAAAGCACTCGTAAAAAAAGGGGGCACCAGTTCTAAAAGAACGACCTGTATTATTAACTGAATTTCAATTAATTCATTTCTATACCTTCAATTACTTAATGGATCAGTCTCAAAATTTAAGGGAGTTCTTTTCCTGCTGTGATCTAGGAGACATACTGTATATGCAAAAGGAAAACGCTTCAATTTCTCTCATTTACCCTTTTATTAAACTCACTCAGATTACATGATATGGCATCCAAATGATGGATAAACAGATTCAAATGATAAACAGGTGTCTAATATCACATCAACTGTTAGTGGATTCCTGAACATAAAATCTAGAGTTAAACCTTTGTGGAACCAAGGAGAAACCAGATTTTATGTGTCAATGGTAATGGAAGGCTGAAATGTCTAACAAAACAGAACGCAATTTTATGGGACAAAATTCATAAGCTGATTATCTAAAAATGAACTTCTGAATTAATGTACAAAAATGAAAAGAGGTTACTTAAAAATGAATAAGAGTCTTCCTTCAGTTTATAGCTTTGTCCTACGGCTGAGAGACTAATTGTACCATGAAATACTGGTTATGTTCAATTGTAATTCAAATTTTTAGGACATCACGTTTAAACCCAGCAGATAGGAAAATGGGAGTCTCACTTACGAACAGCTGTAGGTCCACGAGTTCAGCGAGTCGGTGCCGGCTGGGGTTTTAAAATTGGGACCCAGGGATGAAGCGACTGCTGCAAGGCTTCGTGATATTCACAACCAACTGTAAGAAGTGTAGACTTAGCCGGGGGCTCACAGACAGACAGCGAACAGCAGCAGTAACGGCTGTCTCGGAGCAGGCGTGGAGAGTCCTTTTGGCAACCAGTCCGAATTTATGATGTCTCTGGCCACGGAATAGACCAAAAAAACTGAAGGAAGAACATCTCAGTCAGGTGTGGAGGAGGCCGGAAAGAAAGTCCAAAAACACAATCTCTGTTCACTTTAAAATAGGAAAATTAAAAGTCCACTTTAACTGCATGAAAAGTCAGAAAAATCTAAGAAAAACATTCAACTAGGGTAAGAATGGCTTCTGAGGTGAAGGAAAAAGGATTTTGAGAGTTTGACTCTCTTTAAGGCGAGCTCGTGAGAAAAGAATGATTTCTCCTCAGTTACCCAGAAAAACAAGAAAACTAACGCAGGATTTGACAAAGTTCACACACAAAGACTTCTTAAAATTCACAGAACAATTGAGACAAAAGAAAACTGCAAGAACTACAAAGAACTCTGAAGAAGTGAAAACCAAAAAACTTTCTTTGTTCTTTTACCGATCTAGATCTTTTCTTTTCTTGTAACTGCTTCATCTAACATGCAGGGTGGCTCTTGTGCATTTAACTGAAGTGCGCTGCTGGGTCATAAAAACAGGGCTGATGCAAGACAGGCCAACCATCTTTCATAAAGAGCAGTTTGAATGGCTTTTGTCCAATGAGGGAACACTTCTTTGTTTGGGAACAGCCAATCAAATGAAAAGGGGCATTATCCCGTGTAAGGTAGCCTAGGGAGTGGTTTATCAGGAATGATAGCGTACAGGGATTGATACCCATTCAGTTCTTATGAAATTATGTGCTCAATATAAAATCTAACTAAATTAAGTGACTCTGCTAATATTCAGTGATCATGCATTTATACCATTACTGATAATATTAACATTCATTTGAATAACACTCATGAAAATAAACATTCCTAATACATGTTCCTAATACATGCACTCACATTTAAATCAAGGATTAATGAATTATTGCAAACTGTGATCTCTCTAAAGTTGGCGCACACCATCGGTTCCCTTTTTTGAGGAGAGGAACCACCACCTCTGTTTGCCATGCCAAGGGCACTGCCCCCAACCTCCACGCAATGTTGCAGAGGCGTGTCAACCATGACAGCCCTACAACATCCAGGGCCTTGAGGTACTCAGGGCGAATCTCGTCCACCCCCGGGGCCCGCCCACCAAGGAGATTTTTAACCACCTTGGCAACCTCAGCCCCTGTGATAGTCGAGTCGTCCCCCTGGTCCACAAGCCCCGCTTCCTCTGTGGAAGGTGTATCAGTGGGATTGTGGAGATGCTTGAAGTATTCCTTCCACCGCCTGACGATATCCCCAGTCAAAGTCAGCAGCGCCCCATCCGCACCATACACGGTGTGGACAGGGAGCTGCTTCCCCCTCCTGAGCCGCCGGACAGTTTGCCAGAATCTCTTCAAGGCTGATTGAAAGTCTTGTTCCATAGCCTCACCGAACTCCTCCCATACCCGAGTTTTTGCTTCAGCAACCACCCGAGCTGCACTCCGCTTGGCCTGCTGGTACACCTCAGCTGCTTCAGGAGTCCCACACCCCAACCAAGCTTGATAGGACTCCTTCTTCAGCTTAATGGCCCTATTCACCACTGGTGTCCACCACTTGGTTCGGGCGTTGCCACCATGAGATGCCCTGATGACCTTACAGCCGCAGCTCTGGGCTGCTGCTTCAACAATGGAGGTGGAGATCATGGCCCATTCAGACTCCATGTCTCCAGACTCCCTCGGAATGTGGTTGAAGTTCTTCTGGAGGTGGAAGTAGAAGACCTCCCGGACAGGAGCCTCAGCTAGATGTTCCCAGTACACCCTCACTATACGTTTGGGTCTACCAGGTCTGAACGGCATCCTCCCCTGCCATCGGATCCAACTCACCACCAGGTGGTGATCAGTTGACAGCTCTGCACCTCTTTTTAACCAAGTGTCCAAGACATACGGTCACAGGTCTGATGACACGATAACAAAATCGATCATCGACCTGTGACCTAGGGCGTCCTGGTACCAGGTGCACATATGGACACCCTTATGCTTGAACATGGTGTTCGTTATGGACAAACTGTGGTTAGCACAGAAGTCCACTAACTGAGCACCACTCGGGTTCAGATCGGGCAGGCCGTTCTTCCCAATCACCCCCTTTCAGGTTTCACTGTCGTTGCTCATGTGCACATTGAAGTCCCCCAGTAGGACAATAGAGTCTCCAAGAGGAGCACTCTCCAGCACCCCAGTCAGAGACTCCAAAAAGGGTGGGTACTCTGAATCATCATTTGGTGCATAGGCACAAATGATGGTCAGGACCCGTTTCCCAACCCGAAGGCGCAGGGAAACAACCCTTTCGTCCATCGGAAAAAACCTCCAACATAGAGGCAGCAAGGTAGGGGGATACAAGAATACCTACCCCTGCTCGTCGCCTCTCGCCCGGGGCAACTCCAGAGAAGGCCAAGCTCCAGCCCCTCTCCAGGAGACTGGTTCCGGAACCGGAGCTGTGTGTTGAGGTGAGGCCGACTATATCTAGCCGGTATCTCTCAACGTCATACACCAGCTCAGGCTCCTTCCCCACCAGAGAAGTGACATTCCACGTCCCCAAAGCTAGTTTAGGAAGCCTGGGATCAGACTGCCAAGGTCTCCGCCTTTGACCGCCACCTGATCCACATAGCACCAGACCCCCATGATCGCTCCTGCAGGTGGTGAGCCCACTAGAGGGCGGACCCATGTAACTCCTTCGGGCTGAGCCCGGCCAGGTCCCATGGGCAGAAACCCGGCCACCAGACGCTAGCCATCGAGCCCCTCCCCCAGGCCTGGCTCCAGGGTGGTGCCCCGGTAACCCAGTTCCGGGCGGGGTACACTGAATCCTTGTTCTGGTATTTTTCATGAGTCTGTTGGATCATTCTTAGTCTGGCCCTTAACCCAGGACCAGTTTGTCTTGGGTGACCCTACCAGAGGCAAATTGCCCCAGACAACATAGCTCCTGGGATCACTAGGGCACGCAAACCCCCCACCATGATAAGGTGACGATCCGTGAGGGGTAACACAAATGTAAGATTGGAAAACAGGGACATAACCACAATAGCCTCTTTAGCTTATGTAAAAGTCAGTTTTCTTAACTGACCTGCTGTTTTACTCTAGTTCCAGTTTTGTTGCATCTGTGGTGGACTTTTCTCTTTTTAATAATTTCATTTCACCACCGATAGGAGATTTATGTCAGTTATTAATAGCAAATAATACATTTTGGTTTTTTAACGAGCACCTGGGGAAGTTTGGAGCAAGTGCCAACCATAAAATACAATAAGTAAAACAGTACTAGTAAGCAGTTAAATTATTCAGCAGCCATATCTTTCAGGGGTGCCTGTGGTGCAGGTGTAGTGTGGCCAACTACTTATCGGAAGATCAGCGGTTCAATTCCTGCTCTGTCTGCAGTCTGCATGTCGAAGTGTCCTTGAGCAAGACACTGAACCCCCAGTTGCTCCTGGTGGGTCAGGCCAGCGCCTGTGCATGGCGGCTCTGCTGCCATCAGTGTGTGAATGGGTGGACAGCAGGATCTGTAAAGCACTTTAGTTATCCAGAGATGAGTAAAAAAAAGTGCTATACAGTATTCATGTTTGAATGAGTACACAGTGTTGTTGCAACCTTCAACAATAATGATATTATAGTGGATTTGAAAAGGAACGTTCATTATTAGTACAAAGAAGTAGTGTTATGCGGAGTCGCTATCAGAGGTGCTGATTGAAAAGTCTGACAGCAGCAGGTAGGAGGCTACATTAACATAAAATACTTTCTCTTAAATGTTACAACCCTATAGAGAGCCTAAGTCCCGTCCCCTCTACTTCCGCATATGGGACCTTAAGTCGAAAAAATTCTCCATTTAAATGAATGGCAAGAGCGAAATTATCTTTTGATCCCAGTCAAATATTGCCACGAGTTACGCATATGATTTTTGTCAATTTAAGAGATAATTTTCCACGTAAATAAAGTTGTCAGCTGTCGTATAATAACAGAGTAATATTTAGTTTTTGTTTCAACGATGAGTGGACAGCAACTCCCATCATCCCACATCACCAAACACAATCATGGCGGGAGATTAGTAAAACCTCACCTCCTGTTTCCTGACCAATGAAAAAAGGATCCCAAGAGGAGAAAAACAACACAAAGGTTTTGTTTTGTGAGAGCTGCAACTGATCCAGAGGACTGCATTTTGAAAAGATGACATAAGCTCCGTCCATCTGTGTTTGTATTTTTTTTTAATTTAAGTATTTTCATAACCTTATACAGTGGGGTAAAAAAGTATTTAGTCAGCCACCAATTATGCAAGTTCTCCCACTTAAAAGATGAGAGAGGTCTCCAGTTTTCATCATAGGTATACCTCAACTGTGAGAGACAAAATAAGAAAAAAAAATCCAGAAAATCACATTGAAGGATTTTTAATGAATTAATTGGTAAATTCCTCGGTAAAATAAGTATTTGGTCAATAACAAAAGTTCATCTCAATACTTTGTTATATACCCTTTGTTGGCAATGACAGAGGTCAAACATTTTCTGTAAGTTTTCACAAGGTTTTCACACACTGTTGCTGGTATTTTGGCCCATTCCTCCATGCAGATCTCCTCTAGAGCAGTGATGTTTTGGGGCTGTCGCTGGGCAACACAGACTTTCAACTCCCTCCAAATATTTTCTATGGGGTTGAGATCTGGAAACTGGCTAGGCCACTCCAGGACCTTGAAATGCTTCTTACGAAGCCACTCCTTCATTGCCCGGGTGATGTCTTTGGGATCATTGTCATGCTGAAAGACCCAGCCACGTTTCATCTTCAATGCCCTTGCTGGTGGAAGGAGGTTTTCACTCAAAATTTCACGATACATGGCCCCATTCATTCTTTCCTTTACACGGATTAGTCGTCCTGGTCCCTTTGCAGAAAAACAGCCCCAAAGTATGATGTTTCCACCCCCATGCTTCACAGTAGGTATGGTGTTCTTTCTCCTCCAAACACGGCAAGTTGAGTTTTTACCAAAAAGTTCTATTTTGGTTTCATCTGACCATATGACATTCTCCCAATCCTCTTCTGGGTCATCCAAATGCTCTCTAGCAAACTTCAGACGGGCCTGGACATGTACTGGCTTAAGCAGGGGGACACGTCTGGCACTGCAGGATTTGAGTCCCTGGCGGCGTAGTGTGTTTCTGATGTAGCCTTTGTTACTTTGGTCCTAGCTCTCTGCAGGTCATTGTGGTTCTGGGATTTTTGCTCACCGTTCTCGTGATAATTTTGACCCCACGGGGTGAGATCTTGCGTGGAGCCCCAGATCGAGGGAGATTATCAGTGGTCTTGTATGTCTTCCATTTTCTAATAATTGCTCCCACAGTTGATTTCTTCACACCAAGCTGCTTACCTATTGCAGATTCAGTCTTCCCAGCCTAGTGCAGGTCTACAATTTTGTTTCTGGTGTCCTTTGACAGCTCTTTGGTCTTGGCCATAGTGGAGTTTGGAGTCTGACTGTTTGAGGTTGTGGACAGGTCTCTTTTATACTGATAACGAGTTCAAACAGGTGCCATTAATACAGGTAACGAGTGGAGGACAGAGGAGCCTCTTAAAGAAGAAGTTACAGGTCTGTGAGAGCCAGAAATCTTGCTTGTTTGTAGGTGACCAAATACTTATTTTACTGAGGAATTTACCAATTAATTCATTAAAAATCCTTCAATGTGATTTTCTGGAGTTTTTTTTTTTCTCATTTTGTCTCTCCTAGTTGAGGTATACCTATGATGAAAATTGGAGACCTCTCTCATCTTTTAAGTGGGAGAACTTGCACAATTGGTGGCTGACTAAATACTTTTTTTCCCCACTGTACCTCAACAGCTAGATAACAACCTACACTGTTTTATCTTTTAAATTGACAAACATATGTGTAACTCATGGCAAAATTTCATCAGGATCAAAAGATAATTTTGCTCTTGCCATTCATTTCAGTGGAGAATTTTTTTGATTTAAGGTCCCATATGTGGAAGTGGAGGGAGCGTGACTTAGGCTCTGCACTGTAAATACATATCTGACATTTGTAACGAACCAAGAAGTGTAAAAAAGGCTTGTAAATTTTGCATTTTATGGTGATTTAATTCTAGGTAGACCATGACCTTGACATGGAGTGTCTATTGTTTATCCACCCATGTACTCCTGCTACGGATGTGCTAACAAGAGCTAGTAGGCTGGCAGAATAAACCACCGTCATCAGTTTTGGAGGAGGTAGTAACATTTTCCCAGGTGGAAGCCCCGCCGGGTAACAATGTAAACTTAAACGTGATGGCCTTTTGAGGTTTTCCCCAGTAGCTAGAAGGTAGCTGCAGAAGTTATGAAAGCAACTCCGCCCCTCTGCAACCCACTGTGATGCAAATTTGCATCTGTTTGCATGTTTCAAGAAGTTAACATGTCTGAACAAAAAAAAAAAAAAACACCTGAAAAATTTGCACGTTTGCATTTGGTCTGAACATACTTTAAGAGGAAGCAGAATTAAATACAGCCTTAAAGATTTCAAGAGACATGCACTGAAACAAGCCTTTCTTAGAAAGGCTGCAAAAGATGATTTGCACTTATGCAGCAATAATTAGATAAAGAAAATTTGGCCAAAATATGTCACAAACATTTCAGTAAGACATGTGTCAGTTGTTAAAATGTGGAAAAAGTGCAATCAAATGATTAATCAACCAATAAAGGTTTGAAGGTGTATTTAAAATCTTTCAGTAAAAAACTGTAAGTCTGTCTTTGGTTTTTAATTGTTGCTGCTAGTATTCAAGAGCAAAATCTTGTCAGTCACAGTTGATTTTTGTGTTGAAAATGCAAATTCTGAGTCAGTAAGAGAACAGAAATAACTGCTACTCAATTAAATCATCATTTTAATTTAGTGTTTAATTTGCTTTCATTAAATAATCTATCCAGTTAAATTATCAGCACAAACAAAGACAGGTATGATGTGCAAATTTTGTTTTCAATATTTTTATTGCTGTATTACTTTTCATCCTTCAAAACAATCTCCCTCTGTTTTGCTTTGCCATTGTTTAATATTTTCTATTTCTATTTTATCATTTTTAAAGTGCTGTTTGTATTCAATATGCTGTTTGTTTATCTTTGATTCCTGTTTTAAATATGAGATGATACTTTACTAGTAAGATGGCAACAAAAGTCTTGCTTGGTTTCATTTCGTTTGGATATCAAACACTTAATCTTGTGTAATGCAGAAAAAATTAAAAGCAGAAAGTAAGCTTTTAAAATGTCTACACATTCAGGAGTAGGAAGTTAAAGCTTACACTACTTACTAAAACTTTCCACTGAATAAGATTTTTTTTTTTTCTTCCCTGAGCTTTTTTTTTAACTATTTAGGGCATATTTGTGGGTGGAAAGGCTAAATACCAACACTTCCCCCAATATTTAATTGATACCACTTGCTTAAACAATGTTTTGCAATAAAGTATTATTAAATATTTTTATTGCATAGTGGCTGAAATGCAGTTCCCTCTTTCTCTGCTTTCTTCCTTGAAGGAAGCTTATTATGTTTTAGTTGCTTCTGGAAAAGTGTAATAATGTTGTATGCGTGTAATAAACAAATGTAAAACTTAAATAATGAGGTCAGTACTGTGCAAAATTAAAAAAAAAAGTCCCTTCCCATTCAAAAACTCGGGCGTCAGACTGCCCCGTGCTTCTGCTCTGGGATGTATGTGATGAAAATGAGAAACCACTGTCCCATGTACAGTTCATGCTTTGTTTCAGAAAAAAGTCTGTTTTAAGGTGAGATTAAATTGAGAAGCTCTAACACTGCTCATTTCAGACAGAGGGGCAACTGCGAGGCACTAATGCTATTCTATTTTTTTTTTTAGCTTTTATTTTGAACAGTGAATCCCCAAAGCTTGAGTCCAGGAATGGATCTAGGAATGAGAATAATTAGTCCAATTTAATTGTCATACATAGCACCTGCTGTTTGTGCAGTCATTTTTTTAAGAATTTGTATTGTTTCATGTCAGCTCAAAGCTACTGAGTCAATCATAAAACAATAATTGTTTTTCAGTGGTATTTATTTATTTATTTATTTTTTTTATTTAAGTTTTTGTAAAGGGTATACAGGTCGTTACAGCAATGCAGTGTTTACATTTTCATCACATGTTCCCTTATTTTCTGATATCTGACAACATTGGAAGATTAATTCTTACAACACCCCTTTTTTTTTTTTTTTTTTTTAAAGTGAAAGAAAAAGTGAAATTAAAGAGAAAAAAAACAAGAAACAAATAACAAAAAACAAACAAACAAACCAGTAAAAAACAAACAAAAAGAAAAAGTAAGTAAATAAAGATAAAAGAGCATCTGAGTAGCATTGGAACAAAGAGCAGAACCATTATTGAAATGGTATTTGTCAAAGATTAGATCTAATGGAAGACACATATGTGGTCCAGGGTTGCCAAAAGTTCATGAACACATCCATGTCCTGTCTCAGTGCGAATGTCAACTTTTCCATCGAGTAAATGTCTTGGATCACGTTAGTCCAATCTTCAGGTGTAGGACAGTCCTTCAACATCCATTTTTTAGTTAGAGCTTTTTTGCTTGCCAATATTAAAACATTGAATAAGTATTTTTCTCCTTGTCTTTCCAGTGAGTCCGGTAGTAAACCCAAATACAAAGTTACAAAAGAAAAGGGAACTGTAATTTTGAATATTTTCGCCAATATTGTCTGTACCTTGGTCCAATATTGGTGGATAACTGGGCATGACCAAAACACATGAAAATGATTTGCAGTCTTTTCACCACACAAGCGCCAACAGTTCAATCCCTTATGGGTAAATTTGTTTTGTGCAGGTGTTCTGAAAAATCTTGCCAAGTTTTTCCATCCAAATTCTCTCCACTGCAGGGATGAGGTACTTTTCCATTGCTGTTTATTTAGCTTTTCCCATATTTCCAGTTGTAAAGTGAAATTCCCCTCTTTTTCCCATCTCTCTTTTATATAAGATGTGTTGTCTCCTTTTAAGTCTTGAAGACCTTGGTATATTTTAGAAATGTATCTGATCCCTGGGATCCCTTTATATGCCATTAAGAAGACCTTCAGAACACCTGACTGGGCCCTTTCCAAAACCTCCTTTTTAAGTATATTGTTTATGTGGTGTCTAAGCTGGAAGAACCTGTAAAGGTCTTGATTTATTAGGCCTTGTTTTTTCAAATCTTCAAAACTTCTTAAGATTTGCCCTTTAAAAAAATCGTAATATTTTATCAGCCCTTTCTCCTTCCACTTTTTAAATCTGGTGTCTGTTTTATTAGGAGTAAAGTCCTGATCATAGGCGATCCATTGCAGAAGTCGATAGGGCTCTTTAGTTTGATTCTCTCTGACTATCTTAAACCAAATTTTTAGCGGAGTCTCTATCCACGGGTTAGTGTTATTCAAAAGCTTAGGTAAGACATTGTTCCCTATTATCGCCTGTAGGGGGATGTCACTTGTTATTTGGCATTCGATCTCCTTCCATTGTGCAGTGTAGACTGGGTTACATATCTCTACTAAAGTTTTAATTTGTGCGGCTTTAAAGTAGTCCCTGATATTTGGCAGCGCAAGCCCACCTTTGTCTTTGTTTAGCTGTAGGGTTCTATATCTGATTCTAGGTCTCTTGCCCTGCCATATGAATCTTGAGATCCTTCTGTCCAGCTCCTGCCATGTTTTTTTGGGAGGTTCTACCGGTATTGTTTGGAAAAGGTATAGAAGACGTGGAAGTATATTCATTTTGACTGCTTCAATTCTTTGTGCAGTACCCAAGAATGGTATCATATTCCATCTTGCTAGGTCAGATTTTATTTTTGTCACCAGTGGATCATAGTTTAGTGATATAATTTTGTTGAGTTGTTTCGGGATATTGACCCCCAGATATTTCATAGATTCCGACTCCCAGTTAGTTTTGAGTTTGCTTAGTGAATAATGATTTGGGTCATAGTTGAATGTTAAAACTTGGGTTTTATGCATATTTAATTTGTACCCCGATAAATCTCCATACTCTGAAAAAACTGAGGTTAGTTCTGGTAAAGAAGTGTCCGGCTGCCCTAGGTATATTAAAATGTCATCAGCAAAGAGTGCTATTTTATGTTCCTTCTGACCAAGTGTAATACCTTGAATTTTTTGGTTTTGTCTTATCCATTGGCTCAGAGGTTCTATGAAGATTGCAAAGAGCAGTGGAGACAGGGGGCAGCCCTGACGACATCCTCTTTCCAGTTCAAAAGATGATGATAAATTACCGTTAATCCTTATTTTAGCTGTTGGTTTTTTATATAATGCCTGTATAGTTCTAATGAAGTTGTTATGAAAATTGAAACTGGATAAGATTCTATATAGAAAAGACCAGTCAACCGAATCGAATGCTTTTTCAGCATCTAATCCCAATATGACTGCATTTAAGTTATATTTTTTTATATGATGAATTATGTGTAAAGTGCGTCGAATGTTGTCTTGTGTCTGTCTTTGTCTTATAAAACCTGTTTGGTCTAAATGAATTAGGTCTGTCAGTATATTTTCTAACCTTTTGGCAAGGATAATGGTAAAAAGCTTATAGTCCTGATTTAGTACACTGATTGGTCTGTAGTTGGAGCACTCTAGTTTATCCTTTTCAGGTTTAGGTATAACTGCAATGACCCCTTCTCTCCAGGAGGGGGGGATTTCCCCTGTGTGGAGGACATAATTAAATGTTTTCAGGAGGAGAGGAGATAGTTGCTGTTTAAAGGTTTTGTACCACTCTGCTGTATAGCCATCAGCTCCTGGGGATTTGTTAGCTTTAAGTTTCATAATTGCTTTTTCCAGTTCTTTAGGATGTATTTCTGACAGTAGTGTTTTATTTTGTGACTCCGTAAGTTGGGGAAGGTTTAATGTGTTTAGGAATGCCTCGGATGCGTTTTTATGTTTTTTGTGGGAGTATAAGTTCTTATAGTAATTCTCGAAGTTTTTAAGAATATCCTGAATTCTGAATTTTATTTCCTTTGATACTGGGTCTCTGATTTTGTAGATTGCTCTTTCTGTTTGATGTTTCCTCAATTTATAGGCTAGCAATTTTGCCGATTTACTGCCTGCTTCATAGTATTTTTGTTTCAGAAATGTAAGTTTCTTCTGGATTTCTATTGTGTAGATCTCATTTATTTGGTTTTTAATTTCCTTAATCTTGAGCGAGTCAGTAGAATGAGTGTTGCCTTTGTGTTCTTTTTCTAGGTTCCTAAGTTCTGACTCTAATGTGGATAGTTTTTCTTGTCTTAGTTTCTTTTGGGTTGCCAGTTTTGCAATAATCTTTCCTCTTATTACAGCTTTACATGCATCCCACAGTATTAAAGGGGATACTTCTCCATTATCGTTATCTTCCAAATATCTGAGAATATCTGATTCCAATTCATCTTTCAGTGGTCCTTTCAGGACATTTGAATTTAACCTCCAAGAAAATGTATTATTTGTGTATTTTTGGATATTTAAGTCCATGTAGATCGGACTGTGGTCGGAGAGATCCATCAGTCCTATTTTACATGTTTTTACTCTTCCAATGTCTCTATTAAACATAAAAAAATAGTCAATCCTTGAGTAAGATGAATGTGGAGTTGAGTAAAATGTATAGTCTTTTACACTGGGGTTGAGTTCCCTCCACACGTCACAGATTCCCAATTCTTTTAGTAGCATCCGAGTCTTCCTGTTTTGGGTGTTATTTTGATGTGGGGAATTACCAGAAGCATCCCAGTATGGATTCAGTCTAAGATTGAAGTCCCCACCACATATCACTAAACCTTGAGCTTTAGTTATCATTAGGTCGAATACATTTTTATAAAATTTCCAGTTAGCCCCTGGGGGAGCATACACATTCAGCAGGGTGATATCTTCTCCCTCTAGCCGCCCAGTTACCAAACTGTATCTCCCTTCTTTATCTTTGTGTTCTGATTTTTTTTCAAATGTAATTTTGGTTGATATCAATGTCGCTACTCCCCTCCTCCTCCCTGATTTATATGAAGATGAAGAGATCATTTTAAACCCTTGTCTACTGAGTTTATTGTGTTCCACGTCTGTTAGGTGGGTTTCTTGTAAAAGTATTATTCCTGCTTTGTCTTTTTTCATTTTGCCTAGAATCTTGGATCTTTTAACTGGATTCAGGATTCCTTTTACATTATATGAAATTATTTTGGTTACACCCTGTTTCTCCATTGTGTTGTTTTGTTTAGTATAACTGTGTGGTGGCCCTCTTTTGTGCTACTCAGAAACTGAAAGAACATTAAAAACAAGAAAAACATTAAGAACATAGTGTAAAAAACTTTAAAACAAAAAGCTGTCATAAGAACTTCCTGAGCTGAGGTCTTTTTAAAGACCCTGTAAGAGCCTTGATGGAGTGAAGGCTCTGAGGGAAATTCCTCAAACTCTGTTACGTGTTGAGGGCCCTCTCTTACCACTGAAAGTAGTCCCATGCTTTTAACGTGAGTTTCAGAACCCAATCCAAACTTGTAATGATTTTTTTTTTTTTTCCTTTTATGCCTAAACCCTGTGAAATTGTGTGCACCCTCCCACCCCCATCACATCAAACATTCACGCAAAAACAGTATTTGTTAGTATGAGGAGAACATGTGGATTATTGTCACATTTCTATTTTAACAAGTTTTTTTTTTTATTACAAAGACTTATTTGTATCAAATAATATGATTGTTCCATGAAATGTTTTACCACATGCTGAATATGCATCTCCTTTAATGTTTGTTACCTTGTATGAGGGGGGTTGGATGTGCGGATTGATTCAAGAGAAAAAAAAAAAAGGTCGCTATTCCAACCTGAAAACGGATAGTTTATCCGCGACGCTCTGGTGCTGGGTTTCCCGCTGCTGGTCCGTGGATTTTGAAGGTCTTTGTGTTGTCCATGTTTGCGTTTTGATCTTCTCACTCGGGTCTGCTGGGGGTTTAAATACCATTACCGGGAGGCCTCTTTTCGCCATGTCAGCTGTTGCTTCTTCCGCCGAATTATAGAGACACATTTCATCGCCGTAGAAGACCCTTAACTTCGCAGGAAATGGTGTCTGAAAGCGCAATTTCTTCTCTCTTAACACCTTTTTCGCGTCATTGTATTCCCTGCGCTTTTTAAGGACCTCCGGGGCGTAATCGTGTTCCACGTAGACTTTTCTCTCCTGGTGCATAAATCCTTTTTTCTGCCAGGCCAGTCTTACAACCTCTTGTTTTATTTTGAAATTGGAAAATCTTACCAACACCGAACGTGGGGGCGCTTCCGCCGCCGGCCTAGCGGCTAATGAACGATGTGCCTTTTCTATCTTCAAGTCGGTGGTTTGTGGAATATCCAATTTCTCTCTTAGTAAGGATTCCACGCATTCTACCATTGAGTTAAAACCATTTTCGGTTCCTTCTATCAGACCATGAATTCTTATGTTGTCTCTTCTTTGTTTTCCTTCTTGGTCGGTTAGCTTAGCCTCTATAGCTGCTTGTCTTTTGCGTAGGTCTAGCACAGAATCTTCGAGCACTTTTATTCGATCCTCTGTTTCCAAGATTCGGTTCTCGGCCTGGTCCACTCTGCTGTTTGTCCTTTTCAATTCTTCTCTGAATTCCCGAAATTCGGCCGTAACATCTCGGCGAAATCGTCGTAGCTCCTCAAATAGTGATTTCAGGCTAACCCTTTTGTTAGCTATCACCAGTTCCTCGTCTTCTGAACGGAGATCTTCCAGTTCGGATTCTCCGGCCGATACGTGTCCTGGCCTGGAGAATTTCAGTTTCTTCTGTTTTCCTTTAGACATGATGATTTTGTCTTTTGATTTTCACTCCTCCAAAAATCCGTTAAGTTTGATTTTCAAGGTGTTATCCTGGATTGGGTCTGAGAACTTCAGTGTTAAGCTGCAGTCGCCATGGCGTCCAGACCGGAAGTCAGTGGTATTTATTTTTGAGGGGAAATTTTATTCTGCATAGTATGTGTGCTGCAATGACTCAATAACATTTTCTTTCTTTGTAATGATGTATTGATGAATTCCAAATATCTCTAAATGTGCTGTTTGACTGATTTAAAATTTGTGAAATAGTTATTTTTTGCAGCCAATTACCACATTTTGTGTGGGTTGATTTTCATTGAGTTGTTCCATCAAACAACAGCTGATTGCTTACTTTCAGCAAAGCTTCAGCTGACTACGTTGGTCATTCTTAAAGTGCTTCACATTTTATTTTTCTGGGAGTGTTGGGATTGTGGGACAGCTGCCCAGCAACCTTGCTCTGACCCTTCGTGTAATGCAGATGAGTGTTTTAGAAGCAGCTGGAAGTCCCTTGATTTTGTTTGAAAATAGTTTAAAATAGATTTATAATAGGTTAACTTTACAAGGCTACTGAATTTGTGCAAAAGGCATCTCTTTTTTCATTGTTTTTTGGGGGTCTTCAATTAATAATAATAATAATAAAAAAAACTTTATTTATGTAACACCTTTCAAAACGGGCCTACAAAGTGCTTCACAAGAGAGAATAATGAAAACAGCCAAACAAGATGTATATAGTTAGAGAAGATACAGTTAGAATAAAAGCAAGCAGTAAAATAGATGAGAATATACATACATTCTAATGTGTAAAGATGAATGCCTGTATAAAACAAGAAAATCTCCACAGTCATTGATGATATGGGCTGTATGTCTGGTGAAGGACTCCATAAATCAAAAGCAGTTTTGATGAAGTTGACGATGAAGTCGTTTTTCAGGATGATAACACTTCTTGGCACAGAGCAAAGGGCTTTAAATATTCTTCAAGAAAGAGAACAAATCAGTGAGATGACCAGCAAAAAATCCACATCTCAACCTGTTTGAAATTTTTTTGTGGAATGGTCCATGACAAAGGCTCCATCCTGCAAAGCTGATTGGTCAACTGCTACATGAGAAAGTTGAAATTGATTGATGAATAATATTGTTGTTAATTAGTGAAGTCAAGAGTTGCAACTAAATCTTAATTGTGATGTTTTTGGTTGATGATTTTATCAGGGATGCATGGTAAAATCAGCACTATTGGCATTGGCTGATAAAGCAATTAAAATTATTTATCAGCACTGGCACAAATTAATATTTACGGTCAATAAAATGTAACGGCTTTTCCCACAGTGTAAGGGAATGATGTCATCACCTTGAGTGAGTGTTTCAAAGCAAACATGTCTGCCTCCACACAGCCACATGAGGAGGAGCAAAAAGCACAACACAAGGAGCCCACGGTGTCATGGCGGCCGCTGGGCCATCATCAGCCCCGGCTGCGCACACACCTGCTTCCAATCTTCAGCAGGCCATAAAAGCCAGATCCACTGATAGCTCAGCATGGAGTCATCTGTCATCAACACTGCGCAACGCTCCATGCCCTCGACCTCAAATCAAAGCTCCTGCGCATCAAGCCTCGTCACGTAAGCCACATTCATCCTTACCTTGTCAAAGTATTCTCCCCTGCGCACAGGTGGACCTCCCTTGCGGCGGGCCTATCCCCCGAAGCAGCGGGGCTTCGCCTCCTCCTCCTCAGAACCTCTCCACCTCATCACGATGCCAAGTCTCCGCTCACCTTCCAACACTCGCTCCCAGAGCCAGCAAGAGTCTCCAGGCGACACCTGCAAGGTTGCCAGGTCGCAGCGGGACTCGCTCAGCTCCAGCACACCTCCAGTATCACACTCACCCTCACATTCACATACCAACACAACACTTTTGAGTTAATAAATAATTGTTAACTGTCCTACTCGTGTCTGTCGTCTGTCTCCTGGGTCAAGCATCAAGTCAGTACGACTCCGTCAAGACGACCCAGCAGACAGCGCACTGACGCGCCGTCTTAACAGTCTTAGCGCCCGAGTAGACTTAATTGCCCACCAACAGATTATTGATTTATATTGATTTATATTAAATCAATTAACTCAGATTAATAGCCGGCTGGATCACCTGGAGGGTCACCAGGCATTTCCCCCGGTCGCCGGGGCACCACCTACCCCGCTAACCCTCCTGCTAGCCAGTTAAATCAGCCTCCCTTACCTCGCCTCACCCCTGTGCCTACCCCCGCTCGCTTCAGCGGAAAAACTTGGGGAGGCGCGGGGTTTTTTGCTCCAGTGCGAGACGGTTTTTCACCATGTCCCGGGAGACTTTCCCTCTGACCACAGCAAGATCGGGTATATTTCCAACCTACCCGAGGGTAGAGCGCTAGCTTGGGCGTATGCGGTTATGGCTAAGCCCAGTTATGCCACCTTAACCTACCAACAATTTGTAGCCGATTTTGCTGAGGTTTTTGATCACACCGACAGGGATGCGGTGTCAACTGACTGCTTGTTAAACCTTCGGCAGGGCAGTAGATCTGCGGCCGATTTCGCCGTGGACTTCCGGGTGTTAGTTGCAGAGGTGAGGTGGGGGGATCCTTCACTTTGTAGCATTTTTGTCCGTGGCCTCAGCTCAGAGTTAAGAGATGAGCTAGCGACACGTGATAAGCCAGACTGTTTAAGTGAATTAATCTCACTCACTATTAGTTTAGACAATAGACTGAAGGAGCGGGCAGCTGAGCGAAGGGCTGCTGGCTGCTCGGGCAAGCCACGCCCCCGCTCCTCTCGTTCACCCTTGTTGGCTCTGCCTCCATCAGAGGAACTACCGGGGCAGGAGGAGATGATTATCGGGCGATCAGGAGTTTCGGCGGCTGACAGACAGCGCCGGAGGGATTTTGGGCTGTGTTTCTACTGTGGCAGTGAGTCTCACGAGGTAGCTGAGTGTAATAATCGGGTAAAAGGGGAGGTCCGTGGGACACAGTAGGGGGACTCACGGACATAGATCAGTCAAAACCCCTCACCAGTTGCCTTGTTCCCATCAGACTTATTTATAATCACAGAGAACATACCACACATGCCCTCATTGACTCTGGAGCTGAGCAAAGTTTCATTTCAGGAGACCTGGCAACCCGCCTGGGCCTCAACTGTCAACCCCTTCACCCTCCTGTCAATCTCATCACACTGTCAAAGGCCCCGCTAACCGCTGTCTCCCACCAGACAGCCCCCGTGTCGGTGATTGTTTCTGGGAATCATCGGGAATCGGGAGGACATTCGGTTTCTGGTGCTACCCACCTCCACCTCTCCTGTTATCCTGGGATACCCATGGCTACGGCTACATAATCCCACTTTTGATTGGCAGGCAGGGAATATCACCGCTTGGAGCTCCTTCTGCCTCAGTGCCTGCCTCCAGTCTGCAGCGTGTGCTCCCTCTGTGCCAATGACTCCTCCCACGTCACCGCCCCCGGACCTGTCCAAGGTACCAGAGATCTACCACGATCTGGGAGCAGTGTTCAGCAAGTCATGGGCGCTGTCCCTTCCCCCCCACCGCCCTTATGACTGCGTGATCAATCTCCGGGCTGGGGCCCCACTTCCGGCAAGCCGCCTATACAGTCTCTCAGCCCCTGAGCGTGAAGCCATGGACACTTAAATTAAGGAGTCCCTCAGCTCCGGAATTATTCGACCATCTTCTTCTGCGGTGGGGGCCGGATTCTTCTTCGTGGGGAAGAAGGATGGCTCTCTTCGTCCCTGCATTGATTTCCGGGGGCTCAACGATATAACCATCAAGGACAAGTACACGCTGCCCCTGATGAACTCGGCCTTCGACTCTCTCCGGGGGGCGTCATGGTTTACAAAACTGGACCTTCGAAACGCCTATCATCTGGTGCGAATCAAGGAGGGCGACGAGTGGAAGACGGGCTTTCGGACCCCAAGCGGCCACTTCGAATACCTAGTGATGCCGTTTGGGTTAACCAACGTGCCGGCCGTCTTCCAGCGCCTAATTAACGACGTCCTCTGAGATTTCCTGAATTCCTTCATGTTTGTATACCTGGATGACATCCTTATCTTCTCGCGGACGTCGGAAGAGCACCAGGTGCACGTCAGACGGGTCCTTCAACGCCTCCTGGAGAATCAGTTATTTGTCAAGGCCGAGAAGTGTGAATTTCATACCAGGTCAACGTCATTCTTGGGGTTTGTGATAGCACACAATCAGGTGCTCCCTGACCCGGCCAAGGTTAAGGCGGTAGTGGACTGGCCCACCCCCACTTCCAGGAAGCAGTTGCAGGGGTTTTTGGGTTTTGCCAACTTCTACCGTTTTGTGCCGAACTTTGGGATTATTGCCCGACCCCTGACCAGCCTCATGTCCCCCAAGACCCCCTTCTGTTGGAGCGAGGAGGCTGCTGTGGCGTTTGGGAAGTTGAAGGAGGAGTTCGCCTCGTCCCGCGTCTTGACCCAGGTGGACCCGGACCTTCAGTGCTTAGTGGAAGTGGACGCCTCGGATTCTGGAGTCGGGGCGGTCCTTTCATAGCACTCACCTGTGGATGGAGTGATTCGCCCATGTGCCTTTTTCTCTCGCCACCTGCAACCCGCCGAGAGGAACTACAGCATTGGCGACAGGGAGTTGTTGGCGGTCAAGCTCGACCTAGAGGAGTGGAGACACTGGCTGGAGGGGCCTGCTCAGCCGTTTGTCGTCTGGACGGACCATAAGAACTTAGAATATCTCCGGACGGCCAAACGGCTGAACTCCCGCCAGGCCCACTGGTCCCTTTTTTTTGGATGTTTCGATTTCACAATCACCTATCGACCTGGGAGTAAGAACGTGAAGCCAGATGCCCTCTCTAGGCAGTTCGAGGCGGAGACGTCCGAGGATCAGGAGAAGACCATCCTGCCTTCATCCTGTGTTGTGGGCGCCCTCGTGTGGGAGATCCGGGATAGAGTCAGGAGAGCTCAGGAGGGTGAGCCCGACCCAGGGTGGGGGGGTGGGGAATTGTTCGTTCCCACCTCTGCCAGGAGTGAGGTCATCCAGTAGGCCCATGCCTCCAAGCTGGCGTGTCAACCTGGGATCGCCCGTACCATTGCCTTGCTCCAGAGAGCCTTTTGGTGGCCAGGGTTGAGGAAGGATGTCACCAGCTACGTCCGGGCCTGTGCTCAGTGCGACACCGGGAAATCTTCATCTTCCCCCCCAGCGGGTCTTCTCCATCCCCTGCCGGTCCCTTCCCGCCCCTGGTCTCATGTGGCTTTGGACTTCGTGACGGGTCTGCCTCCTTCTGACCACTTCACCTCGGTCCTGACCATAGTGGACCGCTTCTCCAAGGCAGCCCATTTTGTCCCCCTCCGCGGGTTGCCTTCGGCTCGGGAGACGGCTGATCTCCTGGTGCAGCATGTGGTCCGCCTTCATGGCATCCCGTCGGATATTGTGTCGGATCGGGGTCCCCAGTTCATCTCCCAGGTCTGGAAGGTGTTTTGTTCGGTGTTGGGGGCCACGGCGAGCCTCTCCACATGGCACCATCCACAGAGCAACAGCCAGTGTGAGCGAGCTAATCAGGAGCTGGAGGCTGCGCTCCGCTGCGTCATATTTTCATGCTCCTCTTCCTGGAGTACGTTCCTGCCTTGGATTGAGTACACACATAACTCCACGGTGTCTTCGGCAACTGGGATGTCCCCCTTCAAGTCATCGTTGGGGTATGATCCACCGCTATTCCCGGAGGAGTTGAAGGAGGTGGCTGTCCCCTCGGTTCAGGCTCACGCCAGGCGTTGTCGCCGAATTTGGACCATCACCCGCAGAGTCCTTCTCCGAACCACTGAACGTAACATCCAGGTAGCCAACCGTCACAGGAAACCGGCCCCGGATTATAAGGTGGGTCAACGGGTGTGGCTTTCCACAAAGAATATTAATGTACCGGCCGAGAAGCACAAATTAACCAAGCGCTTTATCGGTCCCTTTGTCATTTCTCGCATTGTTAACCCTGTGGCTGTGCGCCTAGCTCTCCCCCCTCCCATGCGCATATGTCCCACTTTTCATGTCTCCCAGGTGAAGCCTTACATCTCTGACCCTCTGTGCCCGCCCCCCGCGGTGTCTCCCCCTCCGAGGTTGATCGACGACCACCTGGCTTGGGGGGTTACCGCCATCTTGGATGTCCACAGGCGGGGCCGGGGTCTTCAGTACCTGGTGGACTGGGAGGGATTCGGTCCTGAACACCGTTCCTGGATTCGCCCGGCGTTGATCCTCGACAAACAGCTCATCCGCGACTTCCATCGGGCGCATCCAGGTAGGATGGGACAGGTGCCTGGAGGCACCTCTAGAGGGGGGAGTACTGTCATGGCGGCCGCTGGGCCGTCAACAGCCCCGGCTGCGCACACACCTGCTTCAAATCCTCAGCAGGCCATAAAAGCCAGATCCACTGACAGCTCAGCACTGAGTCGTCTGTCATCAACACTGCGCAACACTCCATGCCCTCGACCTCAAATCAAAGCTCCTGCGCATCAAGCCTCGTCACGTAAGCCACATTCATCCTTACCTTGTCAAAGTATTCTCGTTTTCAAAGTATTCGGCGGACCTATCCCCCGAAGCAGCGGGGCTTCGCCTCCTCCTCCTCGGAACCTCTCCACCTCATCACGACGCCAGGTCTCCCGCTCACCTTCCAACACTTGCTCCCAGAGCCAGCAAGAGTCTCCAGGCAACACCTGCAAGGTTGCCAGGTCACAGCGGGACTCGCTCAGCTCCAGCACACCTCCAGTATCACACTCACCCTCACATTCACACACCAACACAACACTTTTGAGTTAATAAATAATTAACTGTCCTACTCGTGTCTGTCGTCTGTCTCCTGGGTCAAGCATCATGTCACACGGGCTTCCATACAATGGTGAAGACAAAAAAATCCCCCGAAACCTCAGCAGCAGTCTTCTCCACAGTGCCCACTGGTGTTCAGATTACAGTCAGGAGATCTTCGTGTTTTGGAGGTAGCATTAGCCGTGTTGCAACCTCCATTCAAGAACAGTGATGGCAAAGTTGGTAGAGCAGCCAGAGGAGTGAAGAAGTTGGATCTCTCCAGCTTGGTGAAATCATCACGGGGATCAAAGAGGGGCACATTCTTCCTTGCCTTTAACCACTGAGGCTAAGGTAAAACAGCCAGGAGATGGGTTGACTGAGTGCT
Organism: Pholidichthys leucotaenia; assembly: GCA_020510985.1. Classification (NCBI taxonomy): domain Eukaryota; kingdom Metazoa; phylum Chordata; class Actinopteri; order Cichliformes; family Pholidichthyidae; genus Pholidichthys; species Pholidichthys leucotaenia. Next base: position 136,667,784 of record CM035840.1, on the reverse strand, counting down.
ATATGGTAGCTGGTATGTTAGTCACCTCGAGAGATTCTAGTGAGGGATGGTCAGGAGTTGAGGATCTCCTGATGCTGAAGGAGATCCGAGATGAGCTGCTCAGTGGAAGCTAACTCACACCTTATCTCATGATTACATTCAGCAGTCTGCACTGACAGTTTGCCTCACAACTTTTAGCAAGTCTCTGCTGATAACAGGCGTGTAAATGCAAAAAAACCCATCTTTGCTCTATGTTGAAACAAGATCGTTAAAAACAGCCAAGGTTTAAAATATTGATGATAAAAAGTTTCCGAAGTAGCATAAAATATCAGTAAAATAGGCCAGTCAAACCAAGGCTTCTATGCTGGTGAAGGTTGTTGTGTTATTTTCCTTGGGAAATGTCTTTTTATGCCAGTCAGTCATCACTGTCAGACAAAGGAGACGTAAATACTTGGAAAAATATGTGCAGCTATTGATATTGGCAGTCATCAAAAACAATTTTTAGAATATAGGCATATCAGATATCAGCAAAAACAAAACAAAACAAAACCCTAATTGTGTCTCCCAGGATTTTGTATTTTTTTCCTCTACATGTTCTGAAAAAAGTGAGATTAATTAAAGTGATTATATATTTTTATATGTTTTACAAAGCCAGAGTTTTCAGCTGTTAAAAATAGTTATGTGTCATATTTATGATTTTTTTTTTTTTCAACAAAACGGTGTATCAACACCCTCAAAGAGTGATGATTTCCATAATTTTTGCCAGGGGTTTATAAAGGGACATTTTGTGATGTTGCCTTGTTTGTACAGTATATTTTGTACCTTAATACAGCCAAAAGCGACACAGATCTGAGGCATATTTTAGCCGGTGTTTGCACTGGCCTGCTTGTCAAAATCTGACTGTTGACCTCACCAATATGGCGACCAGACAGACACATGACAGCTTACTGAATGTGGCATCGATGTTAGATATGTATGATTTCAGTAGAAGTGGCTCAGAGTTGTCAAACCTTTAGTGCGTTTTTGCAACTATCCTCATGCTGCAGGCATGTCTGCTTTCACCAGTATCCTCTTCAGCATTACTTCTAGGTGTGAAGTAGTCTTCTCCTTTTGTAGCAGTTTGTTCCAAACATCCTCCACACCCAGTTTTATTGTTGGCTCACGTCGCCATACGTGATCAGCATTGCTTGGAAATGCTTCCTTCCCATATACTGTAAAGATTTTAATCCTCTTCTAATCAGTTCTGCATATGTTCCCTCAAGGTTGCCATTCAATAAAATGTCAAAAATAATTTTTTAAAAAAGTAGGAAAACATGCCACACTCCTTGAAAGAGTGACTTTACAGATAACATCATGCTGCCTTTATCAAACATCTCCCCAGTGTCTCAGATTATACTGAGGAACAAAGGTGTAGGAGTGAACGGTTTCATTGTCATCATGCATGCGATTTAATCCTTTCATAATAAACAATGTATTTTGTTATGATTTAATCTATCTTTGTTACCAGCTAGCATCCAGCTTACAGGTGCATTACCGCCACGTACTTCACTCTGTATCATCACCTCTATCTGGTCAGGAGCTGTAGTCCTTACCGCCACATACTTCACTCAGTAAACATCACTCTATTTAATGTCAGGTCAGGCAGTGGTTTGCTTGCTACCGGATAACCATGAAAACCGGTACTACCTGTCTCATGGGTCGGGCCATCGGCGACTCACCCGGCACCCCCGCCCTTCCGAGGACGTGGAGGGTGAAACTGGGCATCGTGGCAGAACTAAAAACAATATCTGTCACAGGTCTGTGGTGGACCACTCCCAGTTACATGGGGTGAGACTGGACATCCTGGCAGATAAGCACATCTGTCGCAAGGTCTGTGGTGGACTTTTGCCAGTCGGTGCATCATGACATGCACTACACAAAGAGCAGAGATAAACAAACTTATCATCTGGTCAGTCACTGCAACAGATAGTGGAATCAGTTTGTCTTGGCCTGTCCTTGCCACTGATAATACCTCTATCTGTCAAGAATGTGCCACTAGTCCAGCAAAAGCTAGTGGTACTCAAATACTTTGCAAGCAGTTTCATGAAATGGTCAGTCAGAGAGCAACTCATACTGGCTCCGACATCACCCAGGTTAACAAGGTCAGGAGTTCCTGGCAGTGGAAGGTGAGGGACAGAGCTGCGTGGAGGAATCTGATCAGACCTAAATGAAACAGTCATTGTCGCCCCCAACAGACTGCTATGATGATGATGATGATGATGATACATACACAGCAAAAATTAAGTAAAAGTGAGTTTTTAGAAGTGATTTAAAAGCTAACAAAGATTTGCCAGCCTGAGCTGGGGCCCTAACAGCAAAGGCCTGGTTGCCCTTGGTTTTGAGCTTGGTTCTGGATATTTCTGAGAGGGATCAATCGGAGGAGCTCATGTTATGTTTTGGAGTAGAAGGGGTTAGGCAAACACTGATATACTCAGGGGCTAGTCCATTCTGAGCTTTACAAGTGATCATTAAAATGTTAAAATCAATTCAAAACACACAGGCAGCCAGTGTAATGATGCTAAAATTATGGAATATGGGATATTTATACTCTTCTATGGGAATTTGTGAGAAGTTTAGCAGAAGAATTTTGAATTGAACTGAAGTTTGAAGAGATTGTGCTTATTTAAACATGAATACAGTAGAACATAATCCAGATAAGATGTAATAAAATGAATGAAAATTTTCAGGTTTTGGGGGGACAGACAGGAACAGATCTTGGAGATTCTGTGCAAACATGACTGGACAGCTGATTGAAAGTGAAATGGGTATCAAATATTGCACTAAGTTTTCTATAACTAGGAGTGACATTGGTAGAAAAAGAGCCAAGGCGTGATGCAATCTGACAGTAGAGTCTGGACCTATGATAATGACTTCTGATTTATCTGGATTGAGTTGAATGGAAATTAGTTGACAACCAGCTTTGAACATCATTAAGGCATGCACTGAGAGTGGTTGATTATTTCTGTTAGGATCAAAAGAGAAATAAAGTTGTGCCATCTGCGTAAAACTGGATGTGTTTGTGAATCATACTGTATGTTCAAATGGTAGCAAGTGTTTATAGAGAAGAGTGGGATGCCGAGGACTGACCCCTGAGGAACTCCATAATGCAACGATTCCACAGACGATCTGCAGTCACCAATGACAACACTTAAATTTCTGTAGTAGTCTTTTTAAGTCTTTTTAAAGTCTGTACTGTTTTTGTACTTCTTTTAGTAGTTGTTTCTTATTGTTTTGTAACTTTTTGATTGTTTTTCTTATTAACTGTTTCAACTGTCTTGTTTATTTTATTTTATTTTATTTTTGATGGACCATGAGTCTGGAATAAAGTTTTTGATTGATTGATTGTTATGTATATATGGTTAAAACCATTCTAAAACAGTGTCAGAGATGCCAGCCCAAGTTTTAAGATGCTCAGTTAAAATAAGACGATCTACCCTATCAAAATATTCAGTTTTATGCTTTGTTTGATTTTTCTGTCATAAGATTAGAATATTAATTTTGTTAGAGAAGAGATTTTGCTATTAAACTGTAACCATGTGCTGTAGATCTTTTATCTGGATTTAAAAAAAAACACATATTTTAATGTAGTCTATCTTTTTCTTGTGTTTGGTCATTGTTTATACTGTATTCTTTTATCTTTTAACATATTTTCTACATTTTAAAGTGTTTCCATTTTTGTAGTCCAGGTCACATCAATTTCTTTATCAAGACCAGGGAATTGTGGAGACTTGAAATGACCTTCATTGACTTTGTTTGATTAAACTGAAACAAAATGTCTTACATCAGCTTTTAAGGTTTTTAAGTGTGTGATTATCTAATTTAAAATGTTGATACCAAAAAGGACACATTTGTAATGTTTGTACAGAACAAAGCATCCCACAACTGAAACAATAAAACTGATTGATGTAAGGAGTAGAGCAGAATTAAGACTCTTTAGTGTTTCATTATTTCTTCAATAAGTGGGATTGGAAATTTACAGCCATGGCAGGAACCCAGTTTTGTGGCCATCAATTTCTTGAGGTTGGGCACAGAAACGAAATTTCCATTGTTAAGGAAATACATGCCTGAACACACTTCCACGCACACACACAGACAGTGCTTGAATGCACATTTTTACGACCCCAGTCAGGTTTGTATTCCTGTGCGGACGCTATAAATAACAGTGAAAATATGACAGGTAGAGCAGTGTAGTCCATCTGGTCTGCAGCAGCAACATTTTGCCTCAGGCCAACCACAGGAGCCATAATAAAACCTTGCTGATCTCTGATGTGATGTCACGCCGCTCTACCACAACCAAATGTTCAATTCTGACAAAGGAAGTGAAGAATCTTTATGATTCTATAAATTCTGCTGTTTTTCTTAATCCAGCGACTATTGTCACATACTGAAGAACTAATGCATGTAAATGTGAGGGACACATGATTTGTGCATCTGTGTTATGTGTAAAACTTGCCAATGCTCAGAAGGTGAGAGTATTATTTCAGTCAGGCATATTATTTCACTTTTGAGAGCTAGTGGAAACTATTTTACTGGCGGCTTGGGATTTTTAAGAATTATTCTAAAAATAGGGTCCCTCCTCCTTTTTTTCCCTTTAGCCCCTGAGATCCCCACCTTGGCTCTAAATCAAGGTCTCAGACTTAGTTCGCTCTGTTTAAAATGACGCTGACTCCTGCTCTCATGTGGTATATGAGTTTAGAGATAAAAGGCATGATTTATTTATCTGTTGTTCTAACAGAAAAAAAAATACATAGTGGCAACTGCAGTGTTTAGTAGAAATATGAATTTACAAGACAAGACTTATTTTGTTAGCATACATAACATTTAATCCAAGATAGACTAAAAGGTATGGCAGTTTGGGGTCTGATTGCTTCACTTCCTCGAGAAGCTGTGGTGTCGTTTCCATAAAGCTTGAATATAACCCAAGACAACGTCAAGCTTGCAGACTTTATCTCCCCTCTCTGCCCTGCATCCACTTTGGAAAACTCACTGTTAGCAGTTTGATGTATTTACGCACATTGTTCTGTATACTCATTGGCATCTGCTGGAGTCTCATTGCTTCCATTTCCATTGTTTGTTGTCCACTTCCATTCTTCCATAAAGTTGCAAGATTTTCCAATTTTTCCTGAGCTGCACTGTGTGGACATGAGTGCCTTTGTTTTATTTAGCAAGTATGTTGCCCTTAGTTTTTAAAGTGGCCAATTTATGAAAATTCTAAAGTTTATTGGTACCATTTTACAACAAAGGCTTAATGAATAGTTTATAAGAAGGTTGTTAATTAGGAATGTATTACAAATCATGAATAAGCTATTATAAATGAGTTGCATTTCATATACAGTGGGGAAAATAAGTATTGAAAATGTCAGCAGTTTTCTCATTAAACAGATTTCTGATGGAGCCACTGACCTGAGATTTTCACCAGATATCAGTAACAACCCAAGTAATCCATACATAGAAAGAAATCAAGGCAACTGTTTTTATAGAACAAGTTATATTTAATAAAGTGGAATGACACAGGGAATAAGTATTGAACACGAAGAAAAAAAGAGGTGCAAAAAGGCATAGAACGACAAGAAATCAGCTGAATCCATCAGAATTTAGGAATCCACCCCATCCCCTATCAGTGCAAATTAATTTCAGCTGGTTAAGTCCTGACTGATAGCCTTTAAAAAGGTTTGTGAATATCACATTTTCACACCACAAAGAACTCATGATGGGTAGAAGCAACAAGCTTTCTCTAGACCGCAGTGTTACCAACTTGGCAACTTTCTCACTAAATCTGGTGACTTTTCAAACCCTCTTGGTGACTTTTTTTGTCAAAAGCAACTAGCGACAAATCTAGTGACTTTTTCTGGTGTTATCAGAGACTTTGGCGTTTTGGATCCTCTGACGTGCAGGGCTTGGCAGGTTGTAGTTTCCTTAGACGGTATCTAAAATATAACCTATCTGTAATGTGAGACTACGAAACTACAACTCCCAGAAGCACTATCTGCACACAGTGTGTGCACCACAACCCAGTGGGAATAAATGCCATGGCAGTGGCAACTTCTCATATCCAGCACTGATCACCTGTTGTCCGAGCGGTGAGTAGCCCCCAACATCAGCTCCTACCTCTGTGGTTAAACATGAGTATTTTTACAACAAGAAGCTCACATTTAATGTCCGCAGTTGTGCAAATGTAAGTTTTCTTAACACAGAGAAAAAGTGACTGTGATTTGTTGCTGTAAAGAATAAATGAAGCTTCTTCTAAGGTGAACTTTCATTTATCTGTGCTTTCTATTTTATTTTATCTTATTCATTTACATGCTGTTATGATATGTATCTATTTCATGGAAGTAAATCCTCTAAATATGTACTTTTAATGGGCTGGTCCAAGGGTGTCAAACTTATGGTTCGTGGGCTTAAAACGGACCACCAGGGGGTCCAAAATTTTGTGAATTTATAGCTTTATTTCTAGTAAATTTCTGACTTTGTACTGATTAGAATAGTTTGTTTAAATCTGAGACACTTTTTCTATGGAAGATGAGGCTTTTTCTCATCAGTTTTCTTTTTCTTCTTTTTTCTGATGAGAACAAGGGGCCCTTGATTTCAAGAACCAAGGGGACGGGGTAGAAATGAGAATCAGGACAGACTCCAAATCTACCTGTACTTCACTCTCACATTACAAATATTTTTTCTCAACTGTTTTACAGTATTTGTTGCTGTTAATAACTACTTAAACAGACAGTGTTTCTCTTGCTATTTTTATGTATGTATAAGGGTCATTGCATTTAAAAAGGTTGTACATTTAATTCAACAACATTTTAGCATGTGATAATCAAATTTGATCATATTAAACATAATTTTCCAACTACAAAATTGTGGCTAGTAACTTTGGAAAATCACTAACCACAGTGGTTGGTGACGTGAAAGTACTATTGCTCTGCAGTTACTATCCTCAGCAAGCAGCGGGTGCTAACGTGAGCCTCTCCCCATCTTGAAGCACTCACAAGCGGTCAGTCTCACAGTAGCGTTATGCAGCAGTTAGTTGCAGTCAGAGAGGAGACCCACGTCCAAGCCACTCACGTTCAGACTGCAAATGAATTGCACATGCACAACCCCCCCACCAATCGATGTAAATGTTTCTTCACTGTCAGTCACACTAATAAATCACTGCATTTGACTAATGGCCTCAGTCAATTCAATTCAATTCAATTCATTTCATTCATTCATTCATCTTCTTCTGTTTAATCCTTTTCGGGTCGCGGGGGGGCTGGAGCCTATCCCAGCATCTTTGGGTGAGAGGCAGGGTACACCCTGGACAGATCGCCAGTTCGATCCCAGCCCCTGACCAACAGTGATCTGTGTGGAGTTTGCATGTTCTCCCCGTGTCTGCGTGGGTTTACTCCGGGATTTCTCCGGTTTCCTCCCACATGCCAAAAACATGCAAGTTAGGTTAATTGGCATCAAACTGGGGATTCTAAATTGTCCTTAGGTATGACTGTGAGAGTGAATGGTTGTCTGTCTCTCTGTGTTGGCCCTGTGATGGACTGGCGATCAATTCAATTCAATTCAACTTTATTTATATAGCGCCATTTTACAACAGTAGTCATCTCATAGCACTTTCAACTGTAGGGGAAACCCCCACAATTGCAGAAAGACCCCAGCAATCAGGCGATCCCCTGTGAGCAAGCGCTTGGCAACGGTGGAGAGGAAAAACTCTCTTTTAACAGGAAGAAACCTCCAGCAGAACCAGGCTCATGGAGGGGCAGTCATCAGCTGCAACTGGCTGGGGGGTGAGGGGATAGAGAAGAAGAAAAGAACAGACATGTAGAGAGCAAACAGCACGATGGGGACTCAACCTATGGGAGAGAACAAACAGATGTTAATGACCACCAAAAAAAATGTATATTCATGTACTCACTTCATCCACTGTGTGTATGTGTGTGTGTGAGAGAGAGAGAGAGAGAGAGAGAGAGAGAGACATAAGCTAAACTAGCAGCTAGCTCATCATGTCACGGTCTAAACTGTACGCTCAAAAATATAGAAAGGAATGGGAATCAAACCCTGAATTCAAAGGCTGGTTGAATCCGTTTATTGGAGATGATAGAATAAGCTTTATTGTCATTGTACAGTTGTACAGCACAACAAAATTGATACATTAATGATGGCCTATTTAAATGCCAAATTACTAACTAACTAACTAACTAACCTACACTTATATAGTGCTTTTCTAGTCACAAAGACCACTCAAAGCGCTTTCACTAGTACTAACCCTCTATTCTAAGGGCCTATAGGAAACAACAGATATCTAGGGACAATTTAGAACAGCCAATTAACCTAACATGCATGTCTTTGGATTTGAAATTGTCTTTGAAATTAAAATAAACAAACCAAGAATCAACAGAAGAAAGTTAATTTGTAGTTCTAAAGATATTTAGGGTGTTTATTTATTCACTTTTTGTCTCTCCCATGACATTATTCTTCTTTCCTACAGCGTCCATTACAATTACATGCAAATGACCAGTTATGCAAATTAGGTGATGCTGCCATTTAGCAACTTCTAGCGACTTTTAGGACAGCCAATAGCTACTTTCCTTACTGAGGAATTGGCAACAGTGCTAGACCTTTGGCAACCTTATTGTTGCAAAACATAATGATGGCATTGGTTACAGGCGCATTTCTAAACTGCTGAATGTTCCAGTGTGCACTGTTGGAGCCATCATTCGTAAGTGGAAAGAACATCATATTACCATAAACCAGCCACAAACAGGAGTTCCTCGCAAGATCCAGCCGGTGTTGTTAGCGGTGTTGTTAGCATAGCATAGCACTAGCTTTGTTGGATCTTGTTGCTGTTCTCAGGCGCTTCTGAAGATTGCAGTTGGTCTCACACGGCCCGACAATATGCTTTTGTCCTTAACCACGACAAAGGAAAAATAATCTGTCCATTTCCACAAAAACAAAATAGCTTCATCTTTTCCCAGCAGGAGCAAGCTCCATTTATGGCTGTTGGCTGTAGCAGTGAACAGGCTCTTGACTGACGGCTGTATCAGCTACGTAGGGTCAGTTTGTATTTATTTGCACTAAGAATATCTATCCATTGTAGAGGAATAAGGATGTGAGGCGAGACATGAGCATGGATGACACAGAATCTTTATTTTCCTCCAACAACATAATATACTGTCATGCCTCCAGCGCAAATGCGCCGGGGCTGAAAAACCCCCATGAAGGAGAACCCCCTTGGTTGCTGTGCATCTGGCCTTTATAGCTTTAATCTCATGCATAACAACCAAGGCTTCTGACATTATTCATATTGCTTGGACAAAGAGAATGTGTGGTGCAATTATCATAACACTTGTTCCATAAATTACAATACATTCACCCTTCTGCATCTTCACGCGCCAGCTTGTTGCGGCGGGGGGGGGGGGGGGTGAAGGTGCTTCTTTGTCTGGTCTGTTTACCCCCCGGGGGGGCTTCCCCCTTCAGTCCATAATTCTGCCTCTCCTCCTGCGTCTGGGTGTGAGAGAGCACTCACACGCCGTGTCTAGTGTTCACCACACCATATTAATAAAACAAGTAATGCGAATAATGCATCTGATCAAATTTCAGTAACTGCAATGCATTACTGAATTTTTAAACAGTAATTCCTTTACACAGCACATTACTGCAAAAGTAGTGGCGTTACAGTAATGCGTTACTTTGTAACACGTTACTCCCAACACTGCTGACAACTGATCGGAGGGTCAGGGGTTCGATTCCCGCTCTGTCTGCAGTCTGCATGTTGAAGTGTCCTTGAGTAAGACGCTGAACCCCCAGTTGCTCCTGGTGGGTCAGGCCAGCACCTGTGTATGGCAGCTCCACCACCATCAGTGTGAGAATGTGTGTGAATGGGTGGACAGCAGGTTCTGTAAAGTGCTTTGGTCATCTAGAGATGAGAAAACATATCTCTAGATGAGTTTTCTCTAGATGAGACAAAAGAACGCCATTTACCATTTCTACCATTTACTTGGGTTGTTTCTGATATCTGGTGAAAATCTCAGGTCAATGGCTCCATCAGAAATATGTTTAATGAGAAAAATGTTGACATGTTCAATACTTACTTTCCCCACTGTATGAATGCAGGCTAACTATTTGGCAAGGTCAAGAGACCCTTTAGAAATACGAGAAATATGTTAGTGCTTAAAAGTGCATTATGTATTGATGTTAAAATATTGCTGATGAGAAAACAGTCATGTAAATAAAACTAGAGGGCACTCAGAGAATGGCAAGGCTCCATGTATCCTTCTGTCCATCCAGCCATACATCTATCCAGCCATACATCCACACATACATACATGCAATCATCCATCCATGCATACATAGAGTGGTGTGAAGAAGTTTTTGCCCCCTTCCAGATTTCTTATTTTTTTGTATGTTTGTCACACTTAAATATTTCAGATTATCAAACAAATTTAAATATTAGACAAAGATAACACAAGTAAACACAAAATACAGTTTTTAAATAAAGGTGTTTATTATTAAGGATAAAAAAAAATCCAAACCTACATGACCCTGTGTGAAAAAGTGCCCCCCCCCAATTAAAACATAAATTACATAAATTAACTGTGGTTTATCACATCTTTGGAAAGCTGAGTTCAATTTCTCTAGCCACACCCAGGCCTGATTACTGCCGCACCTGTTCTCAATCCAGAAATCCCTTAAATAGGACCTGCCTGACAATGTGAAGTAGATCAAAAGATCCTCAAAAGCTAGACATCATGCTACGATCCAAAGAAATTCAGGAACAAATGAGAAACAAAGTAATTGCAATCTATCACTCTGGAAAAGGTTATAAAGTAATTTCTAAAGCTTTAGGATTCCAGCGAACCACAGTGAGAGCCATTATCCACAAACGGTGAAAACATGGAACAGTGGTGAACCTTCCCAGGAGTGGCCGACCAACCAAAATTACCCCAAGAGCGCAGCGACGACTCATCCAAGAGGTTCCAAAAGACCCCACAACAACATCCAAAGAACTGCAGGCCTCACTTGCCTCAGTTAAGGTCAGTGTTCATGACTCCACTCTGTATGGCAGAGTTCTGAGACGAAAACCACTGCTGAGCAAAAAGAACATAAAGGCTCATCTCAGTTTTGCCAGAAAACATCTTGATGATCCCCAAGACTTTTGGGGAAATATTCTGTGGACTGACAAGACAAAAGTTGAACTTTTTGGAAGGTGTGTGTCCCATTACATCCGGCGTAAAAGTAACACAGCATTTCAGAAATGGAACATTATACCAACAGTAAAATATGGTGGTGGTAGTGTGATGGTCTGGAGCTGTTTTGCTGCTTCAGGACTTGGAAGAATTGCTGCGGTAAATGGAACCATGAATTCTGCTGTCTAGCAAAAAATCCCGAAGGAGAATGTCCGGCCATCTGTTCGTGACCTCAAGCTGAAGCACACTTGGGTTCTGCAGCAGGACAATGATCCAAAACACACCAGCAAGTCCACCTCTGAATGGCTTAAAAAAAACAAAATGACGACTTTGGAGTGGCCTAGTCAAAGTCCTGACCTGAATCCAATTGAGATGCTGTGGCATGACCTTAAAAAGGTGGCTTATGCTTGAAAACCCTCCAATATGGCTGAACTACAACAATTCTGCAAAGATGAGGTGGCCAGAATTCCTCCACAGCCCTATAAAAGATTCATTGCCAGTTGTGGTAAACGCTTGATTGTAGTTGTTGCTACTAAGGGTGGCCCAACCAGTTATTAGGTTTAGGGGGCAACCACTTTTTTACACAGGGCCATGTAGGTTTGGATTTTTTTTTTCCCCTTAATAATAAACACCCTCATTTAAAAACTGCATTTTGTGTTTACTTGTGTTACCTTTGTCTAATATTTAAATTTGTTTGATGATCCGAAACATTTAAGTGTGACAAACATACAAAAAAATGAGAAATCAGGAAGTGGGCAAACACTTTTTCACACCACTGCATATCCATACATTCATTCATACATACATACATACATACATACATACCTGCCAGTAGTTTTTGAGTAATCCTGCTGATGGCTGGCCGGATGATCACATTACATTGACATTGCAAAATAGGGCCTTGGCGGAGGTATGCATTCATGGATCACTTCCAAAATCTAGAATAGAATGAAAAAACTTTATTGTCCCCCTGAGTGCAAAATTGTCTTAGGCTCACCAGCAGGAGATTTAAACACCATTACAGAAATAATAAAATAGGACAAACTTTAACAACAAAGAAATAAAAAGCAATTCATAGCAAGCAAGTTCAATTCAATTATAGATTTGTGACCATAAATAACTTCGCAGAGGTCAAGATGTTTATTGCACTAGAGATGAAAGATTTCTTAAATATGTTTCTGATTGCCAGTGGGACCTTGTAACGCCTTCCTGACTTACAACTAGCTGAACAGAGGATGAGAGCTTTCTGCCAGGACACTTTTCACTTTATTCCTTGTAGCTGCTGTATACAGCTGACTCTGGGCCTTCTGTGGTTTACCAACTACCTTGTTGGCCATTGACACAATCTCGCAAAGCTTGTTCCTATTTTAACTATTCAGGTCACCATACCAAGCTGAGATATGAAAAGTTAGGATGCTCTCAACAAGAGATCTATAAGCAAGTTCTAGGATCTGCTGGCAGACACCTAGGGTGCTAAACTGTCAAACTAAGTAGAGCTGCTGTGAGCATTTTTTTAACACATAATCTGTGTTTTTAGTAAAGCTCACCTGAGAGTCAAGCACTGTCCCAAGATATTTAAAATTTTCTACAGTTTCAACAAGTTGACTATCAAGTGAAACTGGCTGTTTTCAGTCCTTGTTTGGTACAGAAGATCAGCTCTTTAATCTTCAGTCACAAATACCCTTACGAACGGCTGCGAATGGCGGCGAACACCGTCCGAACTATTTTTGGACCATTTCGTATGGCCTTCTTAAGGCAGGCGTAGGAAAATCCAGCGTATGCAAACTGTTCATAAGTTTGAGGCCAGGTTGATGGTCTTGTCCAAGATTTCTACAAATGCCCCACGAAAACCCCTCATCGTAGGGCAGCCGCCTTAGGAATGGCTTAAGAACAGTATAAAAACAAGGCAAGATGCCATAAGTGTGCCTCAAGAACACCTTAAGTTGTTCTTGAGGACACCTTAAGAATCCCTATTCATACGGGGATTCCTACAGCGTGCGTAAGATGGTAGTGAGGCGCTTGTGAAGCGGAAGTACGTCATTCATGCGACATTTGTGTCAATAAAATGTGCCAAAAGCTGTAAGATCTTCCTACCAACGACTTGAGAGTGCCGTGAGTAGCAAAAAAGTTTTCGTTAGATGGCAGTAAGTATGCCATAGGAGGCTCCCAAGGCACCCTTACACAGAACGTAAGAACTCTAGGGCCATTGTATGACAGAAAAGCACCTCATTTCTCCAGAATGCCTCAAGTTGCTCTTGCGAATTGAACGGCAGTTGTAACAAACTATGCCCCCCTCCACGAATGCCTGCAAATTCCAGAATTCATAGGACCTGTGACATTCTTACGAACCCATCATTCGTAAGAATCTTTGTGACCATAGCTTTAGTCTTATACGTTTCTAATGAGCTGACTGCTATGACACCAAGCTTTAAAAGTCTTAATATGATCAAGATAGGCAGCATCACCAGTAGGGTATTTGTTAGAAGGAGGCCCAACAGGGCAATATTGTCTGTGTAATCAATTAATTTATACTCTCTCATTAATCTTAAATTCTTTTGTAAAAAGAGAAAATAACACTGGACTAAGAACACAGCCCTGTGGGGAACCTGTGTTGCCAGTCAATACTTCTGACATGCTGCCTCTAACACAGACCCTCTGTGGGTGACAAGATGGAAAGTCTCTGATCCAAAGAATCAGACCACTGGGTCTAATAGTCAAAGAGCCATCTCTGGAGAAAATTTCATCAAAATTAGTCCAGTAGTTTTTGCATAACCCTGCTAAAACTTTGTGACAAGATAGGGCCTTGGCAGAGGTATGCACTCTTGGATCATCTCCAAACTCCAATGGTTCATCCATAGCTCAACGGCCACCTCTGGTGAAAATTTCATCCAGTAATTTTTGCATAATCCTGCTAACAGACAAACAAAAAAACCCTGCCCTGATCACATTTCCGCCTTGGCATTTCCCTTTTTATCTCAAGTGTCACAACAGCATATTAATCATTTTTAAACCTAATTAATTACCTACTTATGATTTATTTATAAACCTGTTATTAGAGTAGTCTTACTGTACCAGTTTATTATTTTTTTATGAGATGGAAAACAAAATCAACATATCTGCCATTCACATATCTAATGACAAGCAGTGACCTTGTGATCTAAAACCTTGTGAGTTGCAGCTGAGATGACACTGTTATCTCTTTGACATTATCCATTACAAACACGTGAGAAAAACCTTGGGCTTGAAGGCTCTTCTTAAGGCTTTCAAATACTGATCTCTGAAACTATTAATCTGATTATAAACTGGTACATGAGTATCCTGCCTGTTCCTGGTCCCTTCCTGTATGAGAACAGAAAACCTATTGAAACTAGAGAGGCTGGCTGAAGTGAGCCACCCTCTCAGCGGTTTCTTAGACTGTCTAATCTCTCCATTGGTCAGCTACAAATCCTAAATCCCAGTTTGGCCACTTCGTGACACTTGTGCAAAAAAGCTCAAGCAAGAAGCCAAGGTCAAAGTCTGGGTAAATGGCTCAAATTGGTGCACGCCAGTGCCCTGCCAAGCAGAGAGGAAGAGAAGGTTGTTAAAGCCGTGAGGGAGAAAGTGGGAGTCAGGTTGTGGGAAGAAGTGGTGAGGGTAAGGGTAACCTGAGAGGGACGAGGCATTCCTAGCAGGGCAACTACATCTGCAGACACAATTTTCTGCTGCACATAATCTCATCATTTCAAATGTCCCTTTGAAGGGCTGCACATATGAACTTTAGGTGTACTTGCAAAGTTTTGTTCATACTTATTCGTTTAGATTGATATGTAATGTCAGTAAATGATTTTGACTTCACTCCAGATTCATTCTTACTTTTTTAAGCAAATTTACAAGGAAAAAAAATTTTAAAACCAAAAAAGTTGCTAATTTTTGAGGGAAAATGTTGCAAATTTATAAGAATAATGTGTGTCATTTACAAGAAAAAAAATGCCTCAAATTTATGAGGGGAAAACTACACAAATTTAGAATAGTCTCAAAAGTACAAAAAAACTGTCACAATCTGAGCGTGGGGGGATTCCACCAGGTTCAGTCTTTTTGCCTTTTTCATATTTGTAGTGTTGTCGTTTTGAGTTGCAGTTCCTGTTATTTTATCCTTGGTTGATTTGTCACATATTCTATATTGTTTCTTAGTATGATTTATTTTCCTGTTTACATTCAATTATAGTTTGTTATTCACATTTTTGAGGATACTTGTCTTTATTTTGCCATCTCTTTATATTTTTATTCTGTTGTGTTCTCACTCTGGGTTGACAGCTGTCAGTGAAGTTTCCAGGTTGTTACTTCGCGTAGGCGGGGTCCCTGTCAGCTGTCAGCCCGCTCTCTCCCCTCTCATTGCTCCCAGCTGGTCCAAATTATTCATCATTGTTACCTTTTGCCCACTCATGTGACCCGCACCTGTCATTACTTGAATGATTTGTTTATGACCCTATTTAAGGGCGGTTATTTTCATTTCCCCTTGCGGCAGTCTTGAGTTTCTCCTTTCCTCGTCTCCACCAGAATGCAGCCCTCATTCTGGTGCACTTAATCTGTAAGTTTGATTGCTTGTTTGAATTTTGTGTTAGAGCACTGTTTTGGACTTTGTGTTTCATTGTTTGTTCAATAAATCTCGCAAACTCATAGTTCAGCGCGTGGGTCTTCCTCTCTGCCCTGAGGGGCAATTCATGACAAAACCCCCCACAAATTACAAAAAAATCTTTAAGAAAAATTCAGATTTACACACAGTGTTGCACGTTTATTTGAAAAAAGTTGCAAATATACAGTACAAGGAAATATTTTAGTTTTAGAAAATAGACACAAATCAAATTTTAAAGAAACCCCTTACAAAACGGTGAGAGTGACTCATAAGTAATTTCTTTAGTCATACTTTCTTAATCAAGTAGCTTTTTGGTGACTACTCTTACTTACAGTATACTTGATATAATGCTACTTTTACTTCAGCACACTTTGTGGATACTCTACCCACCTCTGGTAAGCTACCTGCTTACACTGTAAAAAAAAAAGTTGTCTCAACTTAAGAAAGTTAATGTTCGGGTTGCCTTAAAATTTTAAGTTGACTGAACTTGAGAAGATAAGTGGTAAAGACATAAAACACATAAACTCAAGTTCAGTCAACTTAAAATTTTAAGGCAACCCAAACACTAACTTTTTTAAGTAGAAGAACCCTAGTTATTTTTTACAGTGTATGAGCTGGAGGTGTAAACTCATCCCCGCACCCACTGACATATCTCATTCTAGGGAGTGTTTTTCCTCCGAGTGGAGCAATATCAGCTGACACAGCCTACACTCCACCTTCCACAGCACTCCGTCCTCATGCTCATCCTGGTCTCAGTAACACTCACACACTATATCATAGCTGAGGAATCTGCCGCTGTTTTGCTTTCTATGTCTTCAAGGCCTACCATGTTTCTGCACTAAGTACCTAGTGATTCCTGTATTACTTGTTCTTTCTGTCATACTTTCTGCAGCAAGATTCAGCCATGACGCACACTAATATCCCTTCCTTTCCCCCTGTCTGCTTCCCACCATGCAGGTGTCACAGTGCTTGTGTCTCCTGATATTCCCCTCCAGCTGGGCCTGGACAGCAGGCAGCAGTTCTGCCTCCAGTCACTGCCTAGTATGGAGCGTCTCCCTCTGCAGTACACCGTGTGTGTGACCCACGACGTGAAGGCCGCTCACCAGGAAGTGGTGCAGCAACTCTGCGAGCGCAGCAGGGAGATGCCCAACATGAAAGCACTGCGGTTAGTTCAGTTGGAGCAGGTGCGATTTCAGACCAGCTCCATTTCTCATTGCCACAGCAGAGATGCATCGGTTGGGAGGAGATGCCCTGATTGATAGTGGTTGCATAACAAAGGAGTCACTGACATATCCCCATCCCTCCGTGTGTCTTGCAGGCTGCCATTTTGGAAGCTGCTCACCAATGTGGATTCAGGGCCGAAGGTGGAGAGGGAGCTGAGGACCTTCTCTAACCGTCTGAAGAGACACCAGCTGGGGGAAGGAGTAATCAGCCTTAACGAACATTCCACCACCCTCCTCGCTGATATGGTACATGATGGAGACCCACACACACAAAACTGAACGTTGGGTTCTGTTTCCTCTCCAGCAACGTTGGGTTCCTTTCCTCTTAGTTCAGAGGAACTACTGAACACTGAACTAAGTGAAATGGTGCAGAATCAGTGCATCAGTGAGCTGCTCTCCTTGGCTGCTCAACAAGTTCATCAGTCTCCCAATGATCTCTCAGCAATCTTTCAATGAACACCAAATTTTAACACCCCAAAAGGAAGGGGTGGCTGAGAGATCACTGAGGGATTGCTGAGCATTCAGTGAAAGACAAATGAAGATCATTGAAAGCTCACTGGGAGATCTGTCCATTTTTTTCATCTTTCAATGATCTCCACCCCTGTGTAAAGTGGGGTAGAAGAGTACTAGAAGCCTCTCAAATATATACAGTATACATCTCTTTGGTTGCCCAACAAAATCTCAATGATCCCTCCTGGGCTCTCAATGATCTGTTAAGGCTATTTCAAAGATCTCTATAAATTGCCATGAATATCATACAACAATCACATTTACTCAGAAACTGCTTTTTTGAGACTTCATGAGGCTGCTGAGAGATTGGGTCAATTTTTGATCTCTCACTGGTCACCCAATGATCTCCATCTGTGTAAAGGGGTCCTAAGAATGGGATAGCAGATAGAACAAGCAGGACACTTTTTGAAATTAGTCTAAAAGCATCTAAATGTGATACATCATCTTCACCTAATAAGTTTCATAAACAAATTTTGATTGAATTCATAGCTAGTGCTATGTGGTATTTTTCCCATTATTTCCAATACAATTACTTTGTAAATACTTTCACACTGATCCAGTTACTTAACCTTAATATTATTGCAAACTGCCTGGAGACGAGACCACCGGACAACGGTGAACTGAAACTCTGTCAACACCTCATGCTCCATTACAAAACAAATATAGTTTTGGGAAGACAAACAGAGCGTTTGTCTTAGCATAGATCTCTGGTTTCTCTCAGGGTGGTAATGGTAGGATGGCAAAGTATTGAGTGTGTTGAGGGATGTCAGCCAATGCTAACTCCAGCAGGTGATCCTGGTCCAGTGCTGTGAAGCTGAAGGGAAATCAGTGGGCTCATCAGAGGTTGATTTCAGGATTTTATATGTAAAGAGAACAGCAAGAGTATATTTCCATTACCAGATTGGTGGATGTGAAGAAAAAACAAAAGCCATTTAGTAAAGTGGTTTTTTTTAATGTAGATGATAGAAAGCTTTATTTTTCCCATTTCTACGTAACTTTAGAATGACTTTCTGGTATTTTGTACATATCGTATAATCATATAAAAGAATAGAAAGTAAAGAGAAATCATTGTATTTGTTTTGCAAGAATTTGGCAGTTAATTTTTCTCTCTTGTATTTAACTTCATTCTGGAAAAACTTAACACAAGTTTACCCTTTTCCCACAACCACTCCTGATTCCTGCCATTATCATTTTAAAAAGTTTTGTTCCACAGTTATGTAATCTTAAATCTCTGTTTAACTCCAGCATCGAATCAAACTGGATTATGATACATGGTTTTCAGAGAGGTCGTGATATTACAGTTGTGTGTCTCTGTGTCTGCAGGACCATGACTACCTCAACAGCAGGAAAAAGGGGATGTCCAAGAGACTGACCAGGGACCTCCCACTTGTCAAGCTTCTTAACATTTCCATCACACTGTCCCCTTTCCTGGGCGTGGACACCACACAGTTCCACACCTCCCTGATAGATGGCACTGAGGCCTACTGGCTCAGTCTCCCCTTGGCCCCTCGGGGACAGCTGGTGAGCCTTGATAGCCACACACTGTCATGCCAACAGGCATTTAGCTGTGCTCACAGTGCTCTACAGTTGGGCTTTTCCACTTTTTCTGCATTTTGGCTGTTGTGGATTTTTGTTGTGATTTGTCATGTCCAGTTTACATAAGTAACTGTGACAATGAACTTTCCTTAATTTACAAGAACATAAAGTCAGAGGATTTTCCATCGCTACCACAGCATCTCTCCATTCAAATGTTTTAATTTGACGCAAAACAGCAGTAGAATTTGGAAAATCAACTGCAGCAGCAGATGTGTTCAATGAATAATCTGCACAGAAGATGACAAAGGTGTAAAATAAACTCCAATTGTCTCCATCCTTCCATTTGACAGATCCCTGTGATGAGTCAATGGCGAGGAAAGTTTTGTGTAAAGCTGAACATCACAAACCCAGGAGCAGTGAGCTGGTTCCTGGACAGGGTGGGAGCCCTACAGGCTCATTTAGGAATGGAATACATCATGCTGGAGGGGGGTGAAGGGAACGTGTTTGAGGATCAAGCCCTGCGACCACCGCAGTCACTGAGTGGAGACAACTACATCAGCCTGCTGGCTGACATGGCCACCAGGATAGGAGACTCCACCATCATGACAGCAGGGACAAGGTGAAGTCTGAAAGACACCTTTACCTTTTGGAATAATCATCCAACAGCCATGTTCCCGATTGACTGTTATTATCAATCTTATTCAGGTCAAGTCACCAGCCCCTCTATGTCAGGATGACTCCCTTACAGTCTGACTGGAGCATAATGGGCCTAAAAGCCATCATTCCCTCCCTGCTGCACCACACTCTGCTGGGATACAACTTCCTCATTCCTGATGCAGTAGGTAATACCACAACCTGTGTGTCATTTTTCTCATTTAAGATAGTGAGATGAATGAAAAACTTTGAACTGCATTTCTTTGACTCATCTGAGTTTGGGGTTTCTGGCACGAAAGTCAAGAGCGTTCCTGTAATAATCCAAAACCTTGACATCTGCAGCCGCTTGGAACCCAGTGGCCACCACTTGCAGCTATATTATTGTTATCCAGCCAGCCAGCCAGCCTTCTTTAACAACAATAAAGGCTCCATATTGCACATTTTCCAGGAATTACTTTTATGTTTTGACATCCTCAAGGACATACTGTATATATGTACAGTGGGGCAAAAAAGTATTTAGTCAGCCACCAATTGTGCAAGTTCTCCCACTTAAAAGATGAGAGAGGTCTCCAATTTTCATCATAGGTATACCTCAACTATGAGAGACAAAATGAGGGGGAAAAAAAATAGAAAATCACATTGAAGGATTTTTAATGAATTAATTGGTAAATTCCTCGGTAAAATAAGTATTTGGTCACCTACAAACAAGCAAGATTTCTGGCTCTCACAGACCTGTAACTTCTTCTTTAAGAGGCTCCTCTGTCCTCCACTCGTTACCTGTATTAATGGCACCTGTTTGAACTCGTTATCAGTATAAAAGACACCTGTCCACAACCTCAAACAGTCAGACTCCAAACTCCACTATGGCCAAGACCAAAGAGCTGTCAAAGGACACCAGAAACATAATTGTAGACCTGCACCAGGCTGGGAGGACTGAATCTGCAATAGGTAAGCAGCTTGGTGTGAAGAAATCAACTGTGGGAGCAATTATTAGAAAATGGAAGACATACAAGACCACTGATAATCTCCCTCGATCTGGGGCTCCACGCAAGATCTCACCCCGTGGGGTCAAAATGATCACGAGAACGGTGAGCAAAAATCCCAGAACTACATGGGGGGACCTAGTGAATGACCTGCAGAGAGCTGGGACCAAAGTAACAAAGGCTACATCAGTAACACACTACGCCGCCAGGGACTCAAATCCTGCAGTGCCAGACGTGTCCCCCTGCTTAAGCCAGTACATCTCCAGGCCCGTCTGAAGTTTGCTAGAGAGCATTTGGATGATCCAGAAGAGGATTGGGAGAATGTCATATGGTCAGATGAAACCAAAATAGAACTTTTTGGTAAAAACTCAACTTGTCGTGTTTGGAGGAGAAAGAACACCATACCTACTGTGAAGCATGGGGGTGAAAACATTATACTTTGGGGCTGTTTTTCTGCAAAGGGACCAGGACGACTGATCCGTGTAAAGGAAAGAATGAATGGGGCCATGTATCGTGAGATTTTAGTGAAAACCTCCTTCCATCAGCAAGGGCATTGAAGATGAAACGTGGCTGGGTCTTTCAGCATGACAATGATCCCAAACACACCGCCCGGGCAACGAAGGAGTGGCTTCCTAAAAAGCATTTCAAGGTCCTGGAGTGGCCTAGTCAGTCTCCAGATCTCAACCCCATAGAAAATCTTTGGAGGGAGTTGAAAGTCTGTGTTGCCCAGCGACAGCCCCAAAACATCACTGCTCTAGAGGAGATCTGCATGGAGGAATGGGCCAAAATACCAGCAACAGTGTGTGAAAACCTTGTGAAGACTTACAGAAAACGTTTGACCTCTGTCATTGCCAACAAAGGGTATATAACAAAGTATTGAGATGAACTTTTGTTATTGACCAAATACTTATTCTACCGAGGAATTTACCAATTAATTCATTAAAAATCCTTCAATGTGATTTTCTGGATTTTTTTTTTTTCTCATTTTGTCTCTCATAGTTGAGGTATACCTATGATGAAAATTGGAGACCTCTCTCATCTTTTAAGTGGGAGAACTTGCACAATTGGTGGCTGACTAAATACTTTTTTCCCCACTGTAGCTTTAAAGACTAAAATCCATTTCTGTGTTGTTTTACAGCTCATCAAAAAGCTGTGGGTGAAGTTCTGAAAGTCAGTTTTCAGCCTGTTCATTAATATTGAGTTCATAATCTGAGTGAATAAAGGCTTTTTTGTGTGGGTTGGTCATAAGTAAGGAGGCCGTCAGGGCCTGTTTGCTTTGCTAACTTAAAGAAATGAAGTCAGGGCTTGTTGATTTGTGACATCATAAAACACAGTAAGTGTAGTCTGGTCTTTTTTTTTTTAAATCTGAACTAAACAAAGGCAGTGTCGAATACTAAATGAAGTGAATATTTTAATATTTGCAACCCATGGCTGTATATTATGAGACTGAATCACACAAAAATACACTTTTGCACAATATGGGACCTTTAAGACTATACAGTGAGTATTTAAATATTTTATGAAGCAATAAAGAGCAGAATAAACATTTGTAAAACAATCAGTCTTGCCTTCATTTGCACATTTTACATAAGCTGCAGATTGTCATGTACTGCTTTTTGGCAGATGAGGGTGAAAATAGGATTCAAGGGTGCAGGCAGGGATTGATGCAAAATGATAATTTATTAACAAAAACTCCGGGGAAAACAAAATGCAGCACATGGGCTGAAAACTCAAACTTAAGTTAGCATGGCAAACAAAACTTAAAGCGTACCTGTGGTGGTCGTCTAAACGCATTCAACTTGAAAACATTAGGCAAAGTATTTGTTATTTGGTTAAATAATTATTTCCAGCCATATACCACCATAGAAATATGCAAATACGACCGCAGGCATGGCCAGCCAATGAAAACTCTGCACGCAGCCATGACACATGCGGATGTGATGTCATATCGTTGCCAATACTCCGCCTGTATGAGCGACTAGGGTGCTGTTGTGAGTGTTTTTATTCTATTATGGCTGCATTGTCGGACTCTGAGGAAGAATTCATCCAACATGGCTACAGGTTTGAGCCAGAAAGGTATTCTGAGGGTGAAATTGATGAAGTGGTCCTCACACACAACGCAATTTCGTCTGAAAGGATTCGTCTGTGCCCTGTTCGGAGATTGCGCAATCACTTTTCCGCTAAGATCTTCTGACAAGGTGAGCTGGGTTTGGGTACACAAAAGAAGTGTTTATCTTTGTTTTTTCGCTTATTATTGAGACATCCAAAGGCTTTACATTCCGCCATGTTGCGATATCCATATCGCATTGTATGTTTTTGTTGTAACAAGAGCGCTGAGTGTCTGCTGCTCTGTATAGCGGCGAGGGAGGAGCCGAATCATCTGCCGTGTTGCGGCCGTTACGACCTCAGATCAGACGAGACGACCCGCTGAATTTAAGCATTTATTTATTTATTTTCTACTCATTTTAGTTCTGCATTTAATATGAACCCTGAGTTTGAAATAAACGTTTGAATTTTGGTCCTCACACACAGCGCAACGCGCCGAGTGTCTGCTCCTCTGTATAGCGGCGAGAGAGGAGCCGAATCATCTGCCGTGTTGCGGCCGTTACAACCTCAGATCAGACGAGACGACCCGCTGAATTTAAGCATTTATTTATTTATTTTCTACTCGTTTTAGTTCTGCATTTAATATGAACCCAGAGTTTGAAATAAATGTTTGAATTTGAATTAGAATATCCTGAAAGCCACTGCTCATCCGGGCACTCCAGGCTCAGCCAATATTGATCCGGATCGCGGTGCCAATGATATTTCGTCACAGGAAGCGTCCTGGCAGGCCATGTAGCTGCCAGTATGGCTGCTCGCATGTTTTGCTGACATAGCTGAACCAGCACATCAGCAATGGATTTATATCACATTGCTTTGAACTTGAATTTGAACTTAAACTAGAACTAGAACGTAAGACAGGGGCTCAATATAATATCTTTTTTTTCATGAGCACCACAGGTACGCTTTAAGCAAATCAAGGCTAAGATCACTCACATGGAACATGGAAGACGACAGGGACATAGCAGGGTGAAACGACGATGACCTCTCAATGAAACAAAGACAGACTCACATATATAGGAGAACTCATAATTAGAAGACACAGAACAGCTGAGAACAATCAAGGGATAAATAATGCACACATGAGGAAATGGCTATGGGTATGGAAACATGAGGAACTGGGGACAATAGGCAAACAGGCACACACACAACCATGAACTTAGACAGGGGATGACACAACATGCTAAAGACAACAAGGACAATAATATTGATAAACATAAATGGGAATCATATAATATAACCAAAGTACAAAAGACAACCATAAAACACAGACAACAGGGGAAGACATGACAGACAACGATCGGGGAACACAAGGACACTTAATAATAATAATGATAATAATACTAAAGAAAACAAAGACCAGAATAAACATGAAGCATGGGCACAGTCCCTGGCTGTGCCCCAAGCCTGACATAATCCCCCCTTTAAAGGGTGGATTGTAGACACCACTAAAAAAACATAGCAACACCAAAACGGGTGGGAGAAGAGGAGGGGGACAAGGCACAGTGGAAAGAAACAAAGTACAGGAACCACACAGAATAGGAGAAAAAAAATGTCCATCAGGTGGTCTCTTTAAAGTTCACCGGCCCCCCGAACAGGAGAACACGGTGAATCAGGGGGCCAACCCCAGTCCACGAACCCCCAGACCAGAATGCAGGATAAGTCTGGTGGCCTGCCACTTTCCTTAGGCCACCAGATCATAGGACAAGGTGGGTCAGGGGGCCTATCAAGGTTCATGAGCCCCAAACTGCAGCATAGGACTTGGTTAACACAAACTGAGGAGCCTTTTGCTCCAAAACCAGCGACCGTGGTGCACTGACCTCAGAAACAGCAAGTGGAGGCCCCCTGACCTCTGAAACGACAGGTGGAGGTCCCCCGACCTCTGGCATGACAGGTGGAGGCTGATCAGTGGTGAAACCAGATGATGAAAACTGATCAGCAACGAGCCCAGGTGACTCTGGCTGTAGGACCTCAAGCACAGCTGCTTGGGGATCAATCCCAGACACAGCCACCTCAGATGGGGAGGAAGAGACTAACACCAGGTCATTTTTATTGGCGGCAGCAGAGCCTGGCGAGGAGCACTCAGAAGCAGAGGGCAGCTGCAACTGGGTCTCTCCACCAAGAGTAAGGCAAGATCTCTCAAATACTGATATAATAAATACAAAAAAGTGGACTTGCCTTAACTCTTGCTCCACTGCCGACCATGACTCCAGTGACTCTGCTGCTGCAGCCCAAGCAGCAGGCATTATGGCAGGCGAAACCTTAGGCATGGTGACATGCAAAGCTGCAGAAATGATGACAGCTGGAGCTACAGGCATGCTGACAGGTGAAGTTGCACGCGTGGCGACTGACAAAACTGCAGACATGGCATCAGGCAAAACCGCAGACATAGCAAGAGGCGAGGCTGTGAACATGGCAGGAAGCGGGATTACAGGCGTGACAGCAGGCAAAGCTGTAGACGTGGTGGCAGGCGAAACTGCAAGCATGGCATCAGGCGAACCTGCAGATGTGGCATCAGACGAAACGGCAGGCATGGCAAGAGGTGAGGCTGTAGACACGGTGACAGGCGAAAATACAGCGGAGAAACAACGTGGAGCTGGTACTGGCGGTACAGGGTGACGTGGAGCCAACACTGGCGGTGCAAGGCGACGTGAAGCCAGCACTGAAGGCGGAGAGTGACATAGAACCAGCACCACAGCAGCCATGGAAACCAGCGTTGTGGCTGCTGTGAGAGCCGGCATGACCCTAGGCGAAGCACCAGGTAAAATACCAGACATGACTGCCAATTGTTGTGAGTGCTCCAAGATGGGTGAGCCCCTCAGCGCTGGAGTGGACACTAAGGAATGCCGGGGAGGTGTGCTGTCCTCCAGCCTGTGGAGTGGCTGCTGAGCTGGGGAGAGGAAGACCAGATTTGGGGCGGAGAACAAAGAGGGGTGGCGTCTCCTGGAACTCTCCTTCCACCCGGAACCGCCAAACGCCAAGTGGGATCCCCGGAATTGCTCCCTCTTGGCAGCGTTGCTGGTAAGTTTCTCACCATCACCCGATACATCTGCCGGAGGGTCACAATAAAATGTAGCAGTTCATTCAGGTCGGGGCAGCGTCACGGGCTGGGGAATGCCCCCATTACCCCGGCCGTGGCGTTCAGGCAGTCCAGTGCTTCCTCCGGAATGGGGGAGGTGTGGATATCAGAGACAAAATTCTTGATTAACTGGACTGCCCACAACTCGTCTGCATCAGCTCCTCCAGCCACCAGCCTCCTCCTGCCTGCTGAGTCCTAGTATGGAGAAGTCATACTGTCATGTACTGTTTCTCGGCAGATGAGGGTGAAAATAGGACTCAAGAACACAGGCAGGGATTGATGCAAAATGATAATTTATTAACAAAAACTCCAGGGAAAACAGAATGCAGCACATGGGCTGAAAACTCAAACCAAACTTAGCGTGGCAAACAAAACTCAAGCAAATCAAGACTAATATCACTCGCATGGAACATGGAACATGGAACACGGCAGGGTGAAACGACAATGACCTCTCAACGAAACAAAGACAGAGACTCAGTATAGGGGAACTCATAATTAGAAGACACAGGACAGCTGAGAACAATCAAGGGCTGAGTAATGCACACATGAGGAAATGGGTATGGAAACATGAGGAGCTGGGGACAATAGGTAAACAGGCACACACACAACCATGAACTTAGACAGGACATGACACAACACAACAATAATACTGACAATAAACATACAGTAAACAGGAATCATACAATACTAGTACATTATCATCACCATCATCATCATCATAACAGTCTGTCGGGGGCGACAATGACTGTTTCATTTAGGTCAGATCAGATTCCTCCACGCAGCTCTGTCCTTCGCCCTCTGCTGCCAGGAACTCCTGACCTTGTTAATCCGGGTGATGTCCGAACCGGTTTGAGTTGCCTTCTGACTGGCCATTTCATGAAACTGCTTGCAAACATACCTGTGCATATTCGTCCATGCCCGTAGAAACCAGGTATAAGCAAGTATTTCTGCATGCCTGTTGCTGAAGGGTCTCCGCCTGTCTCAGACGGCTGTGTTGTTGACAGCCATACCTGCGGCGTACTGCTCGAACCTGAGGTGTTTCATCTTCACGGCATCTTTTCTGACATGCAGCAGTTCTCCTTATTCTATTGCTCTCCATTTGGTGGGTCTTCTTCTTCTTCTTCTTCTTCTTCTTCTTCTTCTTCTTCGTTCAGACCACTGGTTGAGGCATAGGTGCGTCGTAATTCCAGTTCATGGACAGTATCATGAAAATAGATCTGAGCAAAAAGTGGCTTTCGACCCTGTTCAGGAAGACCCATGCATGCCCGTAGAAACCAAGAAACCGGGGCACCTTGATAAAATCAGTGCTTTGCTTGGCATTTTACACATTTGTAGTGTAGATTGCCATTCTTCATGGTTACACATTTTTACTGTGTCAGCACCTCTTTAAAAACAACGTTGCTCAGAAAGCAACGCTTTTGCTTAGTTTCTTCATCTTGAGCAAGAATACGATACGGAGACTGCTTGATCTGCCAACTCTGCTCGCGACAACGTAGAATTGGCTATGGCTGAAGAAATCTGTTGTGCAGAAAACACCAACGCGCTGTAAAGACTGGCCCTGTGACTTCTTCACAGTCATGGCAAAGCAGGGTCTTACTGGAAACTGTTTACGTGGCAAGGTGAATGGAAACATGTTGTGAGATGGTGTGAGTGTGATTCGTGGAATCAGGAGAGTGCGTCCAGCATTGACACCAATCACAGGGGGAGGATGAGGAGGTGGAGGACAGCACCGTACAGGGCTCCATAAGCAGTCCGACCAGCCGCTAAGTGTCACAAGTATTGAGAGGAGTATATTCAGTATGGATTCATGCATTGTTGGGCTGCACGGTGGCGCAGTGGTTTAGCACTGTGGCAGCACAGTTTTACCCTCGGCCGGGGGACCGCGGAGATCATGAGATCGTGGGTTCGATCCCAGCCCCCGACCAACAGTGAGCTGTGTGGAGTTTGCATGTTCTCCCCGTGTTGCGTGGGTTTACTCTGGGATTTCTCCGGTTTCCTCCCGCACACCAAAAACATGTAGGTTTAGGGCGCTCGCGCACGCAGCGACCAGCAGCCGGTGGCTTGTCACCAGACTGCAAACCAAGTCTACCTACGGGTACAAATAAGTAACAAAAAAAAAAAAAAAATTGTTATCAGTGAAATACAACATCCCCAATGTGTAGTGCACACCAAGGTGCTTGCACATGAGAGTTTAAAGCCCGTAAAAATGCTCACGCTTGAAAACTAAGCACCCATCTCTTGCCATTAAACCAGCAGATTTTTTTCCACCAAAAGGAGAGAGAATTGCAAGGCCAAAAGAAAGTCATAGCTAACCAAACAACAACCACTACTAAAGCTCAAAAGGCATCATATGAGGTAGCATATTTAATTGCACAGGCAAAAAAGCCACACACAATCGGAGAGACCCTAATAAAACCTGCTGCTATCGCTATGAGTCAGACAGAGCATGGGGGTAAACAGGCACAGGAGCTGGAAGCAGTGCCGCTGTCTGACGGGATCATATCCTGGCGCATCACGGACATGGCCCAGGACATAAAGTGTCAACTGATTGACAGAATGAAGAAAGGGATATATGCTTTGCAATTAGATGAATCCACAGATATATCAAACTGTGCGCACATTTTCTTATGCATCAGTCACCTCTGGGGGCAGTGGGCGTCGCCAATCTCTGTCACCGTTATTTTGGGGGTCGTGGACTGAAAAGTTTGGAAACCTCTGCTACAGCTGATGAAGTCCCTAAATTCTTTGCAGTTGTACTTTGAGCAACATTGTTCTTAAACTGCTGGACTATTTGCCCATGCAGTTTTTCACAAAGTGGTGAACCTCGCCCCATCCTCGCTTGTGACTCACTGAGCCTTTCAGGGATGCTCCTTTTATACCCAGTCATGACACTCACCGGTGGAATGTTCCAAAAAGGTGTTTTTTAAGCATTCGTAAGCATTCATAATCTTTTCTTACCCCTGCTCCAGCTTTTTTGGAATGTGTTGCAGGCATCAAATTCAAAATGAGTGAATATTTGCAACAAAATAAAGATTATCAGTTTGAACGTTAAATATCTTGTCTTTGTAGTGTATTCACTTGAAAAGGATTTGCAACTCATTGTATTCTGTTTTTATTTTACACAACATCCAAACTTCATTGGCATTAAGGTCTGTACAACATTCATATGAATGCTGGTTTTATTCTGTGTAATTAGTGTAATTTGCAACTTTTTAAAATTTTAGATTAGCATCTTTTATCATATTTTTGCACCTTTATTCTTGCAGATTTGCACCTAATTTATGCTTATACATTTCTTTCTTATGCTGAATGTGTCAATATCCTCATACCCCTTGTTGATGAATAACAAATTGCTTACTGGATACAACTGCCCATACTCTGTGTTAGTACTGTTTCCTCACAGCAAAAAGGTCCTGGGTGTGGTCTATATTAACCATATATTCCATAACTACATATGTTGAAGCATGTGGAAATGTTTGGTAATTACATATGTAAAGAACTTCACACCTCTGAAAGGACAAAGGACTCTCACCCGCCGAGCGAAGAACAAAGACGTTCCCGGACGCGGCGGAGGAGACCGGAGGAGCCACCCTCACCCCCCAAGGCGAGGAGAGGAAATACCAAGACAATGGGGGGATTAAGATAATGAGGGATGTCAGCCTTTGTTATGCATGTCTTTTGATGTGTGCATGTATAAAATCAGTGAGTTGGAGAAATTCTGA
The DNA here is from genome assembly GCA_020510985.1 of Pholidichthys leucotaenia. Taxonomy (NCBI): domain Eukaryota; kingdom Metazoa; phylum Chordata; class Actinopteri; order Cichliformes; family Pholidichthyidae; genus Pholidichthys; species Pholidichthys leucotaenia. Next base: position 136,638,173 of record CM035840.1, on the reverse strand, counting down.
CTCTTTTCCCTTCTGCCACTCTCTGCACCAGATGAGACTTGTTAGAAGAGCTGAATATTAAAGCTTTGCTTATAAACCAAATCGCCTCTTCATTTCCAAGCTCCTCTACACTGGTGACCTTGACGCGAGTATGGACCTGAGGCGTTCCCCCGCAATCGACTCATCCACGGCAACCCAGGCAGACGCCAGCCACCACGCAGACGAGGGAGCAGATGGACAGCTGTTCCCCCCGGCAGAAGAGATTGAGAGGGCTCAACCGAGCACCAGCACCGCCGTGAGAGCCGAGGCAAGGCACTCTCACCTGGCGGGCACAACAGTGATGGTGTGCACGAATGCCGTCGCTATCCAGCTGCCAGACTTCTGGCAAGAAGACCCCGCCTCTTGGTTTCAGCAGGCTGAAGCCCAATTTACACTGGCGGGCATCACGGCTGATGACACCAAATTTTATCATATCGTCTCCAAACTCGACGCCGCCACTTCGAAGTGTGTGCGGAGCATGATCCAGCGACCACCAGCCCGGGACAAATACGAGACGCTCAAAGCAACCATCGTGGCGAACTACGTCCCATCAGCGGAAGAGAGAGCCGAGAAGATCCTGGCGGTCTACGGCCACAGAGGGGGCAAACCGAAGGCCCTCATGGAGGATTTGCTACAGCTCAAAGAAGAGGACAATGACAACTTCCTCTTCCAGTTTATTTTCCTCAGCACGCTGCCGCCACACATGAGAGGGACACTCGCCAGCATGAAGTGCAACAACCACCAAGACTTCCGCGTGCTGGCCAACGAAGCTCATCGGCTCATCAACGCCTGCAAGGAGCTGACACCCACAGCAGCATCCGCAGACCTCAACGCTCACGCCCCGAGCCACGAGGAACCCAGCCCACGGTGACAGCGACACGACCAAGACGTAACAGACGGAGCGATGTTTGTTATTACCACCACCGCTTTGCCGAGAAGGCTCATAAATGTGTTCCCCCCTGCAAATTTAAACGCCAAAGCCGAGAGCCGTTAACGGCAGCGGCTCTCGGCGAGAAAAACAAGCTGTTGTACGTGACGGATGGACACTCAGGCAAGCAGTTCCTCATCGACACAGGAGCCCAGCTGAGTTTCGTCATGCCCTCCCACGCAGATCGAGCCACGGGCACCCGGGGCAACGGAGCCGTGGCAGCCAACGGCTCTAGCATCGACACGTTCGGCGAAAAGAGCCTGCACCTCCTCATCCACGGCCGCAGCTACAGATGGACATTTGTTGTAGCGGCGGTGAGTTTTAACTTATTAGGCGCAGATTTTCTGTGTGCACATGGGTTATTAGTGGATCTAGCAAATAGGCGCCTGGTTAATGCACTGTCCTTTGCTTCTATTCCATGCTCAGCCCGAGTTTCTCCGCCACCTGTGCAGGTCAACGTCACCACAGCAGGAGGTAAGTTTGAGCAACTCCTCACCCAATTTCCAGCACTCACAATTCCCAAATTCTCAGCCACTGTGGCTAAACACGGGGTTGAACACTTCATTCCCACAACGGGACCTCCCGTTTTTGCCAAAGCTCGCCGCTTAGACGCGGCCAAGCTCAACATAGCACGGGACGAGTTTACAACTCTTGAAAAATTGGGCATTGTTAGACGCTCAGAGCCCCTGGGCCTCACCACTTCACATGGTTCCGAAATCCGACGGTTCTTGGAGACCGTGCGGAGATTACCGCAGATTAAACAATGCTACAGTGCATGACCGTTACCCAATCACTCACATTCAAGATTTTTCACTACATCTAGCGGGTGCGCGCATTTTTTCAAAAATAGACTTAGTCCGCGGTTATCACCAAGTCCCAGTCCGAGCAGAAGACGTTCCTAAAACAGCGGTAATAACCCCTTTCGGCCTTTTTGAATTCCTGCGAATGCCTTTTGGCCTCAAAGGCGCTGCTCAAACTTTTCAACGAATGATGGACGCGGTCCTACGCGACCTCCCTTTTGTTTTCGTCTACCTCGACAACATGCTGGTAGCCAGCTCGTCTGAGGAAGAACACGAGCAGCACCTCACTACGGTTTTTCAGAGGCTAGAAGAGCACGGGCTAATAATCAATCCAGCCAAATGCAAATTCGGCGTGTCACAAATTGATTTTTTAGGACACAAAGTCTCTCCGAAGGGGGCAGTTCCACTTCCAGACAAAGTTCATGCGATAGAAAGTTTTCTACGGCCACAAACGGTCAAATCGCTACAGGAATTTTTAGGGATGGTTAATTTTTACAACCGCTTCCTCCCCCACGCAGCTCAGCTCATGCAGCCCCTATATGACGCGCTCAAAAAAAAGAAAGCTTCCAACGCGGACGAATGGACCCCGGAGCGCGAGCGCGCTTTCGCGGAAGTAAAAAGCGCCCTAGCTAACGCCACATTGTTAGTTCACCCAGATCCCTTGGCCCGCATTGCACTAACCACAGATGCTTCAGACCTAGCTATAGGGGCAGTTGTAGAACAACTTGTCAGCGGGGTCTGGCAACCTTTAGCATTCTTTAGCAAATCGCTAAACCAAACTGAATGCAAATACAGCACTTTTGACAGAGAGCTGCTGGCGCTTCATTTATCCATCCGCCACTTCCAGTTCTGGTTAGAAGGGCGGAGTTTCACGGCTTTTGTAGACCATAAACCGCTCACCTTTGCTATGGCTAAAATTTCAGAACCATGGTCAGGCAGGCAACAAAGACAGCTAGCTGCGATTTCAGAGTTCACCACAGACATTCGACACGTGGCAGGCAAACTTAACGTAGTAGCGGACTGTCTCTCTCGCGCTGTGACACCTCCAGAGCGCGGGGAGACAGATTATACTGCCTCAGCAGCAGAACTCTTCACTAACGCAGACACATACGCAGCACCTATCCATGCAGGGATAGATTATGCAGCCATGGCGGAGGAACAAAACAGTGACGCGGACGTGCGCGCACTCCTGTCTGGACCAACAGGGTTAAGGCTGGAGAAAAAGGGTTTACGCGATGGCGTGCCCCCCCCTAATATGCGATGTTTCAACCGGCCGACCTCGACCGTTAGTACCAGCTACATGGCGCCGCCGTATTTTCGATGCAATTCACTCCCTCGCGCACCCGGGTGTGCACGCCTCGGTTAAAATGGTCGCCGAAAAGTTTGTGTGGCCAGGCCTGCGCAAAAACGTAAAAGAATGGGCAAAAACTTGCATTTCTTGTCAACGCGCCAAAATACACAGACACACAAAAGCCCCTCTGGAGCCTTTTCCAATCCCTGCTAGAAGGTTCGACCACGTTCATGTCGACCTCGTGGGGCCACTACCTTCCTCCCAAGGTTTCACACACCTGTTAACAATGATAGACCGCACCACACGCTGGCCAGAGGCAGTCCCTCTAGCGGCAACCACAGCGGAGGAAGTCGCTCGCGTTTTTTTGACAAACTGGGTGGCACGTTTCGGCGTCCCATCGGACATCACGTCCGATAGGGGGCGTCAATTTGTCTCAGAGCTCTGGTCAGCCATGTCCAACAGCTTAGGGGCAACAATTCATCGCACCACCGCTTATCACCCTCAGGCTAATGGGTTATGCGAGCGTTTTCACAGGTCTTTAAAGGCTGCCCTCAGAGCCTCACTAACGGACACAAATTGGGTAAATAAACTTCCCTGGGTTTTATTGGGGTTGCGTGCTGCACCTAAAGAGGATCTAGACGCCTCTCCCGCAGAATTAGTCTTTGCACAACCTCTCAGGCTCCCAGGTGAATTTTTACCAGAGAACCCAGAGCCAGGGCGCCTTCCAGTCCCAAGGTTTTTAGGCAGCAACGGACCGAACTCTGTCCCCGGTCCAGCTCATCACTCCTTCCCACGGGTTTTTGTCCCTCAAACTTTAAAAAATGCTGAGTTCGTTTTTGTTAAGCATGAAGCTTTAAAACCAACTTTGCGCCCAGCATTCGATGGGCCATTCAGAGTGCTGGAACCTGGTGATAAACACTTTGTGCTTGATTTTGGGGATAGAAAAGAAACAGTCAGCATTGACAGACTTAAACCTGCCTTCTTGTTGAAAGACGAGCCTGCACAGTTGGCGAGAGCACCTCGGCGAGGTAGACCCCCCAAGAGAAAAGACTCAGCCCCCAGGCAGGGAACAAATAACCTCTCTACTTCCCACACTGCAGATTCCTCACAAGAAGGTCCCAGCAGGACGCCTAAACCAACCTACAGCAGTTTTGGGAGAAGATTAAAACCCAGACAGCACAGGGACTGATACCAACCACTCCACAATTATTCACTAATTGTGCTGCAACAGTTTAGGACTGACTTATGATTTTACTATGCTGTTATAATTACCACTGAACTCTCTTAGGAGCATGGCTGCTGGAAAGTTTCTTCCGTGGCAACAGATGTAACACCTAGTATGTCATAATAACTATCTTAGACTGTGAACCTTTCTGTTGTCCTTTCTTAGTTGTTTGGGGGGCCTGTGGTCTATATTAACCATATATTCCATAACTACATATGTTGAAGCATGTGGAAATGTTTGGTAATTACATATGTAAAGAACTTCACACCTCTGAAAGGACAAAGGACTCTCACCCGCCGAGCGAAGAACAAAGACGTTCCCGGACGCGGCGGAGGAGACCGGAGGAGCCACCCTCACCCCCCAAGGCGAGGAGAGGAAATACCAAGACAATGGGGGGATTAAGATAATGAGGGATGTCAGCCTTTGTTATGCATGTCTTTTGTTGTGTGCATGTATAAAATCAGTGAGTTGGAGAAATTCTGACTCTTTTCCCTTCTGCCACTCTCTGCACCAGATGAGACTTGTTAGAAGAGCTGAATATTAAAGCTTTGCTTATAAACCAAATCGCCTCTTCATTTCCAAGCTCCTCTACACTGGGGATCTTTCTGTGTGGAGTTAAAATGTACTTCTGTGCCTTTTTACCAAATATGATGCATATTCTGGCCCAAAACATCCCTTCCAGAGATATTCTATATCTTAGACTTTTAAATGAATAGAAATTAATGCTATGATCACCCACTAGGGTTGTTCAAAGTCTGTGGGGAAAATAAATGTTTGTGAAATATCACTCGAGTTGACTACTTCTGTCCATCCTTATATAGGTGGCTCTCTGTCTGAAGGCCTGGTCACAGATGAGGAGTTGTTCATCCGGTGGCTAGAAATCACCACCTTTCTTCCTGTTATCAGCTTCCACACACCACCCTGGGTGTTTGGGGAGGACCAGGTATACAACCACACACATGTTAGAAACCAATTGGCCTCATGTAGCCACAGGGTGATATTACCGTCGTGTCATTCACATTAGCGATAACATAGTAGGTTTAAATTCTTCACCCAACTTCTTAACCAGATTTTCACTTAGGAAGATTTAGTGTGTAGCGATCAAGTGAAGTGAGGTGTGAATGCTGCCAGTTAGATGTTCTAAAATGGAGCAGGGGATTATTCATTTTCTCACACTGCTTATGAGAAGAGACAGTAGTTCATTGACCCATCAGCAACCCCGGTGGGTCAGAACTGAAACATTCCCACCAAGGCTTTTGCAGTGTAACTCCTGAGACCTGATCTATCAAAACCCCAGATCTGACTCTGTCCCCCCCAGCAGGAGAGGTACAACTGAATCTTCTTCTCTGTGGGAAATCAAGAATAAGCTTTTCACAGCAGGAAAACAAGGCCTGCAGTCTCTGGTGACAGGTATTGATACTTTGGACAATGTGGTGCCAGGGCTCAGGTTCCCAAACAGAGAAGCACTTGATGTTACTTCAGCGGACATGGGGTCTCCCCCCCCCCCCCCTTTTCTCCATCTCATTCACCTGTGGTTAAGGGTCCATCTGTTCTGAATTATATCCCTATTTTCGATTTATAGCTCACTCTCACTCTCAAGGGCCATTTCGGTGGGAATGATAATGAATTTGAGGACAGCTCTTGGAAAAATACTTTATTGTGGCATTTAAGATTTTCCATGAGTAATTGACAAGTGTAACAAAGTGGGAGTGATCAAACCCCAATTTTCCATGAGTAAAGGATGCAGGCAAAGAAATATATTGGTTAAGACTTGTGTTGCGTGACAAAAGATAAAAATAGACCTTTGGACAGTTAGACATTTGACAGCAGCAAAGTTTTCCATTTTGGTCTCTTGCACAGCCTCGAGCTTATGAATCCAGATGAAGTAAGACCAGGGAAATGTTTTAGTGGGGAGTATGCTGTAGTATTGCACATGACAAATCACCCCTTTATGAACATTCTGCCATAGTTCAAATGTGGTGCACCTTTATTTCCAGAATGTGTTAGACTACAGTCGGTCACAGATGGGTCACATTGAAGCGCTGGAATCAAATAGCAGCAAAAACGTCCAAGCCACACATGCGCCTGGCTTCTCAATTAGAAAAAAGAGCCGCTCAAACCAGGACAAGCTCATTTCTACAAATGGTCTCAGTCAACGCTCATAATTTTTTGAAACATTTTTTTAAATACAAAGTTTGGTTTTTGTCATTCGACACTGAAGAGAATGTGACCCTTCCAGGAATGGTGAAATAGTTTGGCCAAAGGGAAACAGTAGAAAGAGTTGGTCCGTGTTAAATCCATGGAGCTGCTGTCAAATCACATCAACGTGTCTACATGTAGAGGTGGTACAAACGCCCTTAGCAGACCTTATTTCAGTACACGAAGGCATAAGAAAATGCAAACCTGTACCAAGGTGACACATTTTCCCCAGAGCTGGGTCAAATTAAAGACTTTTTTTTTAGCAAATACAAAAACGTTTTAAGCAACCCTTCTGGTTCAGTTACTAATTGACTTAGTAACTGAACCAGATTATATTCAAAAAAGGTTGTATTTATTATTTTCAAAAGGTAACTACAAAAGTACTCAGAGAGCACATACCTCCACCAAGTCTCCTTCCATCCCTCATGGATCACCTCCAAAATGTAATGGGTTCATGTGTAGGTCACGAGCCAGTTCTGGTGAAAATTGCGTCAAAGTCTATCCAGTAGTTTTTGGAGTATTCTTGTTAGCACACTGGGAAAATAAGAGCCTTGGTGGAGGTATGCATTCTGAGGTCATCTCCAAAATGTAATGGGTTGGTCTGTAGCCCTAGGACCACCTCTGGTGAAAATTTCATCCAAATCCATCCAGTAATTTTTGTGTAATCCTGCTGCACAAATACAAACAAGGTCCTTGGTGGAGGCATGCACTCTCAGCTTATCACCACAATGTAATGGGTTCATCCTTGGCCCAAGGGCTACCTGTGGTGAAAATTTCATCAAAATCCATCCAGTAGTTTTTGTGTAATCCTGCTAACAGACAGGCAGACAGACAGACAAACCACTCTGATTACATTACCTCCTTGGTAGAGGTAATTAATAAAAGTCTTTGTCACATTATACATAAAATTTTCCATGGGTGTTTAAACATATCTTGATTTCACCAGCTTGTTTCCTTTTGAGCATGTGCAGTGAGAGAGCTGTTTCTCACATATTAAAAGACTGCATCTGTGGCAGTGGCAAAGTTGATCCATGGCACATTTTTTACATTCTCTCGGCACACCTCCCACCAAAAGTGTTACAAAATGACACATTACAGCCTCTTACAGCATATGTAATGATAATTTTCACTTAGTGTAAAATCTGGGCCTGTTTAGTCGTGTCTTTACACGTCGTTGCATACCTCACCTCTGATCAGCAAACATTTGAATAGGACAGCCCAAAAGAAAAGCACAGTGAAGTAGGTGTCCCCATCATCATGTCACAGCACAGCGACAGAGAGTGGAAATGAAACTGAAGGCTATCCGTCATTATTCTGATGGATTATATTAAGTTTGAAGCTGCAGCAGACAACTGAGTGTGTCACAATTACACAAATATCACAGCGGCTGAGAGTGAACACTTTCTTTTAAGAGCATTACTTTCAGTGAGTCACCTTGGAGTCTAAAACAGCTGTGACAGTAGCCAGCTGCTGCTGAGCAAGACCAGCCTGTCCTGGATAGAAAGTTGTGAGAGAGAAATCGGTTCAGATGAACAGTCTTCCTGTTCAGTCCACATGGACATGCATGGTGGGATCCTCCCTCCTTTTTTTCCCCGTGACCACAACCCCTCCAAAAAAAATATCCTGCTTTGTGTGATGATGGACATGTCATCATGGATCCTGGACTACCTCACGAACCGGCCTCAATTTGTGAGAACCCGGGACTGTGTGTCCGACACGATCATCAGTAGCACGGGGGCCCCCCAGGGAACGGTGCTGGCTCCTTTCCTGTTCACTCTTTATACTGCGGACTTCTCACACAACACAACACACTGCCATCTACAGAAGTTCTCTGATGACTCTGCGATCGTTGGCCTTATCTCCAATGGAGATGAAGCTGAGTACAGAGGGCTTATCCAGGACTTCGTGGACTGGTGCCATCAGAACTGCCTCCAGATCAACGCGAGGAAAACTAAGGAGCTGGTGGTGGACTGCCGCAGGCAAGGACAACCCCTCACAGCACCAGTAAATATACAGGGAACAGACATCGAGATGGTGACAGCCTGTAAGTACCTGGGTGTTCATCTGAACAATAAACTAGACTGGTCACACAATACTGACGCACTCTACAAGAAGGGACAGCGCAGGCTGTTTCTGCTGAGGAGACTCAGGTCTTTTGGTGTACAAGGCGCGCTGCTGAAGACATTCTATGACACGGTGGTGGCATCAGCCATCACTTTTGGAGTGGTCTGCTGGGGCAGTGGCATTACTGCAGCCGATAGGAAGAGACTGAACAAACTGATCAAGAAAGCTAGCTCTGTCCTGGGGCAGCGCCTTGATCCGGTGGAGGAGATAGGAGAGAGAAGGACGGTGGCTAAACTGTCATCTCTGCTGGAGTCCGAGTTCCACCCTATGCAGGACATACTGAATGCATTGAGGAGCTCATTTAGCAGCAGACTACATCATCCCAGGTGCACAACCGAGAGGTTTCGCAGGTCCTTCCTACCAACGGCTGTCAGACTGTACAACCTAAGCAGGGCTGCTCGCAGAGATAGCAAAAAGACGTAACAAACTAATAGTTTTTTGAATGCAAAAGATGCAATAGACTTACACAATGGTCCCCCCCGGCATACAACTAGGAAAATACCGGTCGCTATGGAGAGTGAGAATATGTATGGGCACATAATCATACCATGTAGGATAACTAAGTAGACGGTTGTGCTGTTTCATCCCATCTAGCAACAATGCTCTGCACTGGGTGTGTTTATATTTATATATCTATATATTTATTCCATCTAGCTACAATGCTCCGCACTGTGTGTTTATATATCTACATATTATTCCATCTAGCTACAATGCTCCGTACTGTGGGTGTTTATATATTTACATATTTATTCCATCTAGCTACAATGCTCCGCACTGTTTACATATTCATATATTTATTCCATCCAGCTACAATGCTCTGCACTGTGTGTCTGTGTGTGTGTATATATATATTTTATAGTAATATGTACATATGTATATTAGCTACTCTTGCTTGCTTGTTTTTTTTCTTGCCTTCTGATTGTTGCTCTGAGTGTTGCTATCCCTGTGCTGTTGCAATCCTGGAATTTCCCCATTGTGGGACTAATAAAGGCTTATCTTATCTTATCTTATCTTATCTTATCTTAAAAGTGACTCACTCACACACACACACACACACACACACACACACACACACACACACACACAAAAAGGACCAAAAACCAACATGCAGAACCAACCTAATCCTGTTCATGTTGGTTTGTTCAGTTTTTCTGCTCTCCTTGGTACATGCGTGTGTATAAAGAGCATTTCACGTACTTCCCCTTTAAGACATGCCCACGGAGATACATGGGCACGTACCTCCACACCCTGGAAGCACCGCATTTAGAACTGTTCAAAAGCAGCAGAAAAAAAGTGAAATGGCTTGTAATGAAAAGAAATTTGGTCTCCGTCCTCATAGTATGTGATGATTGACTCTTTATTTCATCTGTAGATGCCACGAAAAAGCGAGTATAGTGCACAGAAACTAACATGTAGATGTCTGAAGCTAAGTTGCTGTTAGCCTCTGATGTCTATTTGCGTCATCTCAACCTTTTTTTTTCAGCCAGGAAGGACAACTATAATGGACAAGCTCAGGCTGCCGTTGCGAGTCGCATAACCCACACACTGATTTCTGTTAGTGATATGATACCACACTATTGTGTAATATTACTTAATTATGGGCCTTTTCAGTGAACTATAAGGGAGAAGAAAGGATGGGAAAAAAAAGGAAAACCAACCTGAAAGGGTCAGTAAATCATAATGCTGATTTAAGGTCAAATTATCTAGCCCTACAGTGAAGTATATAGATCAGTATATCCCAACCAACCACTGATCTGCACTGAGTTTGACATGGGGAGACAAAATTAATAGACTTATAAAAATGTGGATGAAATTCAACAATATTGTAATGTAGATCAATAGTCGGTGATCACTGCATCACCAGATTCTAGACTGATCAGCATGTTCATGTGACATCAGTGATGTGAGACCATGAAGCTTGACACATCGGAGAAATGCACTGTTATCTGCAGGGGATCAGACCCTGGTCTGCCGGTAAGTTTGAAAAAGCCATTCAGGGTTGCTTTTTCTCTCTCTCTCTCTCTCTGTCTCTCTAATGTAAAGCATCTTTGAGTGCCTTGGAAAGCGCTATACAAATAAAATATATTATTATTTATTATTATTAATTATGGAACCCGTGATTTCAGCTCTTCTGTTGTGATTTGAAAACTTTTTTTTTTTTTTTTTGCAACAACTAAATGATCACTTTTTGGACCAATTAAGTGAAATTAGACAATTTCCTACGGTGCACTTGATGATCTCTCACTGCACACTGGTGTGCTGCAGTACAGTTGAAAATCTCTGAATCACCACCAAAAGTTAATCACAATTGGGCCAAGCTGAAGCTCTTTTAACATTTTCATGCAAATAAATTCTTTTTATTAATCCCCATTTAACCTACTTGGGTGAAGTAATGCATCTTTTGCTGAAATCCATGAGAATGATGGTTTATTTTAGGAGAGGACAGTTTTTTAATGTGTTTTAACATCTAGACTTACTCTAGATTTTCCATAGGGAGTGATTCCAAATAAAACACCTTCTCAGAAGATAAAGACAGAAAACGATCATCAGTTATTATTATAATTAAGCTGGTGTTGTATTTATGACCCATACAGGTGCTAAACCTCACTCGGACCTACATAACAAAACACCAGACGGATGTAGTGCCTCTGATAGAAAAGTATGCAGAGGAGTGGCAGATGACGGGAAACCCCATCTATCGGCCAATGTGGTGGCTCAGTCCCACTGACCCTATGACCTTTACCATCGATGACCAATTCCTCATCGGAGACGAGGTGACTTGATGGTGCTCTAATGGGTCGGGGTGGGGGGGATAAAGATCTCTGTCTAATGCAGTCATCCTGACATCTGGATTTTTTTTTTTTTTTTTTTTGCCAAACCTCTGTATGTGCTCAGGTCCTGGTGGCACCAGTGGTGGAAAGGGGGGCTGTGCAGAGGGATATCTATTTACCTGACGGAGGTTTCCAATGGCAGGACAGCCAGAACGCGCAGGTGTTCGATGGGGGGACCTTCCTACAGGACTACCCTGTGCCTTTGGAAGCGGTGGCTGTTTTCTTACGGAGAAGCTGAGTGGCCTGAGTGATCCACTGGGTCACCTAACTTGTCTCGTTACTGTTTGAAATTTTTTAAATATTTGTGCTGTTCTCAACTTGCACTTTTCCACTAAAGACCATTGACCTCGTCCCCAGCTCTGTCTTGAGACGATTTGTAGAAAGATTTTTTATACTTGCACTTTATAGTCTAAATTTATATGATATTTTTTCTCTGACATTTTGTCTACTTTTTTAAAAAATGTTAATTGGTTTTACTTCTTGGTGATTTGTTTCTGGGCTATTTAATCCATTCTGCTTTTTTTATAGTTGCAAAATCTGTGTGTTTACATCCTGCATTTCTACAGTCTTTAACCAGTCTTTAAATTTTTAGTTGCTGCTGACTCTCTTGATAAGGCAGAACAAAGCACACGCCTTATTTGCCTTAAAGAATCTGAATTTTTCAAGAAGACCAAATGAAGATGTTTGAAAGGGTTTTTCAAAAGAAATCCTTGCTTGGAAGAAAAAAGTCACAGAAAGCTACACACAGAGACACCATGGTGCCTTATGCCGCTCACCCATTGGAAAGGCTTTTACTTGAACTTATCAGGCCAAGGGGCTGATTTTTGATGAATGTACCTCAAGTTACGGATATTCACTGCTTTGCAGGCAGCAGACACAACAGCCTATGACCCTTCAGCACATACTCTTAGAGTAGTTTATAACACTTTGTTGGACATATCCAAATGTCTATTAGTACTGTATGCCAGGTGAACTTGAGGCCAAGCCACTGTCATTGTAAGATTGCAGATAAGATGTTATTTTTTTGGCAACCTGCTGAAATGAGGGTGTTTAAATTGGTGTCTCTTATTTGCTGACATATGTGGATTTGCTCTTTTGTGATAGAAATATTAATTTTTTAAGACTGCATCGGTAATGACACCACCAAGATATAGCCATAGACTGTAAAAAAGATGGAGAACATGAGAGCCCTCCAAAAGTGAAGCCTGCACATCTCGATTGCCCCCTGTTGGCTGGCTGCAGTAAGGTATTATCATCGCCTATGCTCACTATTGTGTCAAACTGAAAACTAAAAATACTCCTTGAATATGTTTTTCCAAAAGATGGTCACTGTATTTGTAGGCAGTTCTTGTCACACTGGTTTATGCTCAAGTGTTTGTTTTTCCCTTTTAAATACTGTAGTTATTTGATGCTATAAAAAAATGGGAATGTGGTCCAGATTGAGCATGGTAGGGACTGGTCCTAGTTAAGAGGGCTGTCTATGAACTGCTGCATAGACTGTGATTGGCAGATGTGTGGGTGAGAGCTCAGTGCTGGGCTTCACAGACGGGGGCTCCAAAAGCAAAAGATGGCAGTGTCCAAAATCCAATAAGCACTTTTGGAGAATGGATGTAATTGACTCGTTGTCTATCTTTACATCCAGTCTAAAGATATATAGTAGTTTAACCTTTGGGGAAATAAACCTTGTTCACTGTCCCTCTCACAACTTATATTGCAAGTTCATATAAGAGAAAGACCAAAAGCAGCTACTCTGGTACAGAGTTGATCACATCTGTCTACCAGCACTTACATCATTTACTTAATCTGTGCAAAAAGAAAGAAAGATTCCCTAAAGTTCTTCTGGCTAAATTTATTATCTACTTGTTATATATGTTACTGTTCCCAGGTCTGTCATTTATCCCTTGAAGTTATACTACTTTAGTCGCCTCAGGTTGGTCCATTTTCTGGGAGAACAGTTAAGAATGGAAATCACTGAAATTAAACAATGAAAAGGTACTGAATTGAATTTGGCCTGTACTGATAGCAGATTTTCACAGCAAAAATGTCTGTGCTGAGTAATGTTGCGATACGATAATATCACAACATCTGCAGAAAATGTGGGGGAAAAAAATCTTATCAGTCAATCTGGCCTTTATCTTCATCTGGTTTTTTTTGTAAATATTGTATGTGTGACTGTGTAAAAGTGGACAAATTGACCAGTTACTCATAAATGATTCAGAAAAAGGCACCCAGGTAATCAGCACACAATATATTGTGTGATTCAAATTAACTTAATATCAGTTTTTGTATTTTTCAATATTGTAGTAATCAGTACCAGTATATTGTGATGCCCCTATTTTCAATAAAATAATTTATTTATGGTCAAGTTAAATAACATGATACTCATACATGCATCCATACACACACTGTTGTAATGGACTATACAGTGGTGTGAAAAAGTGTTTGCTCCCTTCCTGATATCTAATTTTTTTGTCACACTTAAATGTTTCAGATCATCAGACAAATTTTAATATTAGACAAAGATAACACAAGTGAACAGAAAATGCAGTTTTTAAATGGTGTTTATTATTAAGGGTAAAAAAAAAATCCAAACCTACCTGGCCCTGTGTGAAAAAGTGATCTCCCTCCCCCGTTAAAACATAAATTAACTGTGGTTTATCACATCTTTGGAAAGCTGAGTTCAATTTCTCTAGTCACACCCAGGCCTGATTACTGCCACATCTGTTCTCAATCAAGAAATCACTTAAATAGGACCTGCCTGACAAAGTGAAGTAGACCAAAAGATCCTCAAAAGCTAGGCATCATGATGCGATCCAAAGAAACTCAGGAAAAAAATGAGAAACAAAGTAAATGAGATTTATCAGTCTGGAAAAGGTTATAAAGCCATTTCTAAAGCTTTGGGACTCCAGCGAACCACAGTGACAGCCATTATCCACAAATGGCGAAAACATGGAACAGCAGTGAACCTTCCCAGGAGTGGCCAGCGGACCAAAATTAACCCAAGAGCACAGCAACGACTCATCCAAGAGGTCACAAAAGACCCCACAACAACATCCAAAGAACTGCAGGACTCACTTGCTTCAGTTAAGGTCAGTGTTCATGACTCCACCATAAGAAAGAGACTGGGCAAAAATGGCCTGCATGGCAGAGTCCCAAGACGAAAACCACTGCTGAGCAAAAAGAACATAAAGGCTCGTCTCAGTTTTGCCAGAAAACATCTTGATGATCCCCAAGACTTTTGGGAAAAAAACTCTGTTTACTGATGAGACAAAAGTTGAACTTTTTGGAAGGTAGGTGTCCCATTACATCCGGCGTAAAAGCAACACAGCATTTCAGAAAAGGAGCATCATACCAAGAGTAAAATATGGTGGTGGTAGTGTGATGATCTGGGGCTGTTTTGTTGCTTCAGGATCTGGAAGACTTGCTGTGGTAAATGGAACCATGAATTCTGCTGTCTACCAAAAAATCCCGAAGGAGAATATCCGGCCATCTGTTAGTGACCTCAAGCTGAAGCACACTTGGGTTCTGCAGCAGGAAAATGTACAACACACACCAGCAAGTCCACTTCCGAATGGCTTAAGAAAAACAAAATCAAGACTTTGGAGTGGCCTAGTCAAAGTCCTGACCTGAATCCAATTGAGATGCTGTGGCATGACCTTAAAAAGGCGCTTCATGCTCGAAAACTCTCTATTATGGCTGAGTTACAATTCTGCAAAGATGAGTGGGCCAAAATTCCTCCATAGCACTGTAAAACACTCATTGCCAGTTATTGCAAATGCTTGATTGCAGTTGTTGCTGCTAAGGGTGGCCCAACCAGTAATTAGGTTTAGGGGGCAGTCACTTTTTCACACAGGGCTATGTAGGTTTGGATTTTTTTTTCCCTTAATAATAAACACCATTTAAAAACTGCATTTTATGTTTACTTGTGTTATCTTTGTCTAATATTTAAATTTGTTTGATGATCTGAAACATTTAAGTGTGACAAACATACAAAAAAATGAGAAATCAGGAAGGGGCCAAACACTTTTTCACACCACTGTAGCACTGTAGCACATGATCTAGTCAACACTCTCTTGTCTGTGACATAGAGCACATTTATAGGAGTGTCCAAGTCCATTTCATTATTACAGCATAGCAAAAATTAATTTCGCACCTAGCGAAAAGTGGCCAATTACACAGAGGCGTGTTCTGGGTGTAACATGCAATAACCCAACGATGAGCACTCCTGACGTTCCCTTTCATGAACAGAGGTGCATGATCTAAGGCAGGGATGGGCAACTTTGGTGGTTGTGAGGGCCACAAAAATTTTTCCTCACTTTCCAAGGGCCAGATTTACATGTAAGCCTTCAGTGTGTGTGTGTGTGTGTGTCCTGCAAAGTTAAAAGTTTCACAATTAAAAATAAAATAAAAACTACTCAGTGTTTTATCGTATTAGAATTAAAATTACTGAAAAAATCCTATCTGTCCTGCAATGGACTGGCAATTTATCCAGGGTGTACCCTGCCTCCCGCACAAAGACACAGAGATAGGCTCCAGCCGCCCCCCCCCCCCCCCCACACACACACACACACGACCCGAAAAGAATTAAGCAGTAGAAGATGGATGGATGAATGGGTGGATGGATCAAATTATATCATGACCTAATTTTAAAAACTCTCTCAACAAAAGGATGAGCAAAGAGAAATTCCAGATTATAATTAACAAAAAAAGCCAGGAAGAAAAGGAAATGTGATAAGGATTAGCTTGCTCTTGAATTCATTGTGGGTATGGAGGGGCAGAGAAATAGCTGTGGGTAGGTGGCTTGATAATCATCTGGCTCCCCAAAATGGGGAATAAAAACAAGTTTAAGAGCCACTGGTATAAATGAACAAAAAAATCAGCAGATTACAACAACCACAGTCTCTGAACTTTTATTGCTGACATGGGACTGAAACCGTGTCAGCGCTTTAGTCATGCTCTTTAGAAACTTCAACACTGCATCTTTTTCTGCACAATTAGAAGGAAAGCCTCCAAGCTCCATGAGGTTCCACCTGCCAAACAAGAATAAATGCTACAACTCCTCAGCTGTAGCATTTGTTCTTGTTTAAAAGCAGCCTACTTTGTACATTCACTGCTGTTTACAGCCTATTAATACAGTCTTAGCATGCAACACATACTTTACAAACATGTTCTTCGGTGCACACTGGTCCCTCTATCTCTGTGGCTCCCTCGCTCTCGCTCTCTTGATCCACCACTCACACAGAGTGGCACCTAGGTTTTGATTAGTGCTCCATCTGCTGGTGAACTCTAATTGCATTTAAGAATGTGGTTCCAAACACGGTCAAAGGTGATATTAATAAATAATTGATTTTTGGAAATGGACTGACGGGCCATAGTGGATGCCAAAGGGCATGAGCAAAAATGCGTGTGATAGTACGTTGCTTCTCATTAAGCCAGGCGTTAATTATAGACAATACCCAGTTAATTGTTTTAGAGGGAAGAGGATGATATGATTGAACAAATGGGCTAAGCAATCAAGCTGAATCTAAATTACTTTAGGTTTAACATAGCGTGCACAGATGCATGCCTTGTTGCACTCCATGCCCCCTTTTTTTTTCTCTGTACAGTGAAAACTCCATCTGCTATTTCTTCAAGTGATTTGGAATATATTACAGGGTATATGTGCATAGTTTGTTTTTAATTGTCCGCAGATTAATACATTTAACAGGAAAAAAAAAACCCAGCTGAGTGTGCGTGTGTTTTTCATTAACCAGGACAGGACAACAGAACGGACACAGGATCGAGATGATTGAGGACAAAGACATGATAGATTATATATGTGGACAGAATACTTTGTCACAGTGGAGAGACTTGTAGTTTGAAATCTTCAAATTGACAGCATCCCACAGGTTTTAGACATTGCCTCCTCTGTTTATCGGATCCAAAATGGCCACTGCAGTCACAGAGCCTTTGGTACCAGTTTGTCAGAACTGGTCACAGAAGCCACACACCCAAGGCTGAGTGGAGAACACCTTCCCACTTGTCCTGAATGTTACATCTGTGGTGATAAAAACACACTTTCTGTTCATTCATTTGCCTAAAAAATAAAAAAATGAATGCCTAATCTCTTAATCTATATAGGCAATACTCCTCCAGTAAGTTCATGATGAAAATAAGAATGTGGACAGAATTAAAAAAAAAAAAAAATTCAATATATCATAATGTTATAATTAATCTGACAGTTAACAATACTTTGGTTACATTATAGCTGTTACAACTCTGTCGAGCAAAATAACAGAAAATCCCAGTGCATGCTGTGTTTTCTTATGTGCCCCTGTCAGAAGGAGCGCACCCACGATCACAAAAGGCACTGCTGAAATAGCATTAGCAATGCGCTTCTGACGATAGACCCGCTTTTTGGAGATCAAAAGTGCATTGAGGCGAAATGCACTAAAACAGCAATGCACCGAGATTGTGCCAGTGCCACACCTCTGTCATAAACTAACAAATGCACAAGTGCAAAATGGGAAGCATGGCAGAAATGCATGCTTTAGATCATTGCAATAGGGCCCAAAGTCTTTTTCACAGTAACAGCTCTGGTGATCAGACTTGTGCTCTGGGCTGTTTTTTTTTTTTTTTTTTAAGGAAATTAAGCTGTTCTGGTCTTTCTCTCAACAGAAAATCTTAACAAATAATTTCCCCAAATTTTGATCAAAAATATATGAATATTTTGTTGAGAAAGTAAAGACTTCAAAGAGGTGCAGTGGTCACCCTCAGGATTGATTCAGCTTGTGTGCCTTGATTTTTCACTCTTACTTCCAACACCTTCTTAAGTTTATCATTTTACTTGTTTGAACCCAGACTTAATGCTTTAAGCAAATGAGATGTACATAAGATAACAGATTTTTTTTCTTTTTTACATTCAGAAATCATCTTTGTATTATGATGCACTGCTCTGTGTGGTTGATGAGCTGAGAGCGCTCGCTCTCTTTACATAACGATCTGAAATGGCCAGCAGTGATGATACAGACTGGAAGTGAATCCCTTCTGAATATGATTGTGTAGCCTTGATCTAATGGGTTTACTGTATCAACTCAAACACTCAGGTCTAATGAAGCTTATCAGATCACCAAAAGTCTTAGTGCAACACGGTATGTTGTGAACACACTGACGTCTTAACAACGGACACACTGTGATTTCCCACGGCCCTTTGTGTGAGGAGCTTTTCTAGATCCTATTATATAATGCTTTTATGGAATGCTGTGTTATGTTCACATAGAGGAAAATCTGAACTACACGTGTCTGGATTATAGAAAGATCAGCGATGTACATATTATGACGACTGTGCCATTACTAGTGTATTTTTTTTTCTTTTCTGTAAATCAGAGATCGTAGAATGACAAAGTTGCAATAAAGTTTACATTTTCTTACTTCACTCCCGCAAGTCATTATCTTCACAATTGTTTCATGGATAGATATTTAAATCTGGAAACCACCATGCAAGTGTTTTTTTTTAACATCTGGGGTGTTTTTGCTGCACTGTTCCCTTTCTAAGTTTCAGTCTTTGAGCTTTTGTCTTCTTTTTCCTAAGGATTGTGGGATAAGCCTCAAAACCCCAAATGTGCCAACATGGTAACACAAATCTGAAAAATCCATTATGATTTCAGGATGTTGTGATTTCTGCACTTATGTTTGTGCCCCTGTGTGAGTGTACTTGTATGCTAGACCCTCATTTTTAACACTTTTCCCTCTTTCTTCTCCTCCTGACAGAGAGTGTGTATATCTGTGAGTAGATACTGATGACTAACATCTGCGCTAATTCCACTTTAACCTAATAAAAGTTATTTATAGCCTGGGTGAGCATGCAGTGGGAGAGATTCTCAGGGGAATTACATTCAATGGAGCCTCTGGTGAGCTTCTCTTCCTTACCTTCCTCTCCGACTGCCATCTAGCTTAAGTCCGCCTTGGGGCCCCAGTCCCCGCTTCTTTAGTGCAGTTAGACAGGTGCAGCTGGCTGCAGACGTTCAGACACCCTCCACCAGAGCAACTGAGCTTGCCCTCTCCACTTACACCTGCATCTTAATCACTCAGATTCATGTGGCACTTCTTAAAATCTGCGTGCAGTTGTCAGCCACATAACATTTGCTAGACAT
This sequence comes from Pholidichthys leucotaenia, assembly GCA_020510985.1. Taxonomy (NCBI): domain Eukaryota; kingdom Metazoa; phylum Chordata; class Actinopteri; order Cichliformes; family Pholidichthyidae; genus Pholidichthys; species Pholidichthys leucotaenia. The sequence goes on along the minus strand of CM035840.1, from coordinate 136,618,625 downwards.
ACGAGTGTGGCTCCACAGTTTGTGAGGTGATGAAGTTACGGTGTTAGAAAGCTGAGAAGTGTCTCCTCCAGGGAACGGCAGAGGTTTGAGGAGCAGCAAGGGATGATTTTGTGAGGAAAAACCTTAAATGACCTTGAGGGAATGTTTCTAAGATAAAGGATAAAGTTTTTTTGTGGAGTGTGTGTACAATAAATGTGTTTGTTTTAGTGTTGACCCTTCATTCTCAATAGTTAAACTCCCAGTTTGATGTTGATTCACTAAACAATAGCTTAGATTCTTCCAGAAACACTGTGGTGAACAACATCCTGTCTTATGCTAACATTTAGCAGGAGGTCCAATTTCTTTCCCTCGCTGTCAATGAATGAATGTGCAACATTCAACCCAATTAGTTTGGGACATAACAGAGCCTTATGTAAGTTGTCCAGCACTGCACAAAAAAACAAACTGTCCAGCCAAAACCCAAATCAAGAATGACGTGAATGATCTGTGTACAGTAGCAAGCATTAGAACAATGTTATTCTCTGCTGTTAACAAGTGCCAGTGATTACCAGCAGGCAAAATGGAACCATCCCTACCCTTGCGTGCTTACAAAACAGGATAGGCACTACTGGCTTCTGTCTTTTCTTTGAGGGTGTTGTAGAGCAAGTGGCACATGGTGACAAGCAGAGGCCACGGATCTCTCCCAAAGTCTACTTTTAGAAAGTGCAAGTCAAGGTTTTAGGTTTCAATGTCTGCTCTTCAGTGAATGGCTTTTCCAGCTTTCCAATTAGGTGCACAATTTAAAAGCTTGCTGTCCACAAGCCAGCGGTTTAGCTTTGTGGATTTGTCATCATTTTTGTTTGAATGTCTTGAATTTTGAGTAGAGAAGAGATTAACCATCAGATTTGGCTAAATGAGATTGGATATGATCCTCTCTAAAAGCCAGGGCAGAATGTGTGTGAGAAGGACAAAATACACAGGATGGACCAAACAAATGACTTTGAAAGAGTTTGGAGAGTGGATAAGGAGCAAAGAGACTTTGGAAATGCAGCCTTGAAATGTTACCCTGCTAACAGAAGCCCCGGGAAGAGTAACATGAGGAGAGGGTTTAATCATTGTGGAGGTGTGTGTGCATGGGGAGAGAAAGAGAACAGTGGTGCACATAAAACAAAATAAATAAATCCAATCACTTCCCCAATGCCTTCTTTGGTTATGGGTCATCTCAGGATTCTTCAAAAGTCTTCTGTTTAGTTTGAGTTAATCATTAAAAACACCCTGAACAGCCTGAGCAGAGAGACTTATTAATAACACCCAGAGAGGAACTGACTCCTGGGTGCCACCCACATGATCCCAAGCACCTGTCAAGATGGCAGGCTAGTGCCACCGGCCAGCTTCCCCTTTATTAAGTAAACACTGAGCTAAGGAAGGAAAGATCTCATTTTCACACCAGACCAGTTTCAAGAGGTCCACTAATTGTCAGAACTAAGAAAAGCCGATGAATACATCCGAGATCTGATGACAGACCCCTGATGCAGTGGAGGGAAGGTTGAGCAGTCTGAAAAAAACACAAACAAGAGATAAACTACTGTGACACCAGGGTGCAAAGTTCATAATCTAGGGGACTGGGGCAAATTTTTGAATACAGCAGATGATGTAGTGTAAATCACTAAGAAGACATATGCATGGTAAACATACAGTATATACTGTATATTAGGGGTGTAACGGTACGTCTAAAATCACGGTTTGGTCCACTTTCGGTACAGTAAGGAAACAAAATGGAAAACATAAAACAGCTTATCTTTTGTATAAGCGAGAACAGCTTTACTGACAAAAAACCTGCAAACTGCCAGTAGTAAATTATCCAATAAAAAAAATTCTCAAATAAACAAAATTAAAACATATACTTGGGAACCCACTCAGTATGTTTCCATTCAGTATGTTTCCACTCAGACTGAAGGGGAATGGTCATGGTCATTTGTGTGTTGATGCAAACAGTAACAAAGGGAAATGGCAAATGTATTTATGTTAATGCGCACCCCAGGTCGCAGAGAGAGTGGTATGCTATAAAAGGAGAGGTGCCTGCAACAATGCTTGTGATTCTTGTGAATGTGAGGGAGAGATTAATAAATGGTAAATGGTAAATGGCATTCACTTATATAGCGCTTTTATTCTCACCTCTTGATGACCAAAGCGCTTTACAGATCCTGCTATCCTCCCATTCACACACACATTCACACATTCAAAGTCTGCTCTGCTCTGCACCGCTTCGCCCAATTATTTCTCTCTCCACACTGGTGACCCTTGACGCACAATGGAACTCGAGGCAAAAATCCCAGAGACAACCCGGACGGGAGGTGCCAGCAGCGCGTGCGCCATTTCAGTCAAACTCCCAGACTTTTGGCTACACAATCCGAAGTCTTGGTTCCTCCACACCGAGGCCCAGTTCACGCTCCGGGGAATAACGGCGGATGACACCAAATATTACTATATGGTTGCAGCACTGGACGCACGCACAGCTCAGCAGGTGGCGAGCCTGCTCCAACAGCCCCCAGCCCACGACAAATACGAGGCTCTCAAAACCACGCTGACCCGGCACTACATGCTCTCGGACTACGAGAGAGCGGAGAGGCTCCTGACGAGCTCCGAGTCGGGAGACGGGTTGGCGGTCGAATTAATGGAGAAGATGTTGGCGTTGATGGGCACAGATGACGGGCATTTCCTCTTTACTCACCTTTTCCTCCAGAACCTCTCGACAGCGGCCAGGGCGGTCCTTGCCAATTCACCGCTGCTGGCCGCGCGCAACTACCGGGCGCTAGCACAAGAGGCGGATTGGATTATCCTCACCACCAGAGCCCTTGCAGTGAACGCAGCGGCGTCGGAACCCAGCGAGACGGCCAGCGGAGGCGAGGGGCCAACGACGGTGGCTGCAGCGGAAGCCAAGAAGCACTGGAGAGACACGCTCTGCTTCTACCACCGCGTTTTGGAGAGGACACACGCCGATGCGTGCCACCGTGCCAATTCGAGTGCTCGGGAAATGCCAGGGCTGGCAGTCAGTAGCAGCTGCAACCGCCAGTGAAGCAAGCAAGCTGCTCTATGTGACAGACTCACGCTCAGGGAGACGGTTCCTCGTGGACTCCGGCTCCCAAAAGAGCCTCATCCTGCCATCCTACGCAGACCGGCTGGCAGGAACTAGCGGCCCCGAGCTGACAGCCGCAAACGGCTCAGACATTAAGACTTTTGGGGAGAGGACACTGACTGTATCCTTGCACGGCTATGCATACCAGTGGACATTCGTCATAGCGGCATGCAACTTCCCCATTGTGGGCGCTGATTTTTTGTGTGCACACGGACTACTAGTTGATGTGGCTAACAGACGCCCGATTAATGCAATGTCTTTTGATTCTCTCCCCTGAACAGCTAGAGGAGCCGGGTCCACAACACTAGCCAACATCAGAGCTCCAGGGGGTAAGTTCTACACACTACTCACCCAGTTCCCAGCACTCACGGTCCCGACGTTTTCAGCGACTGTCACTAAACACGGGGTGGAGCACTTCATTACCACCACGGGGCCGCCCGTTTTCGCACAACCTCGGCGCCCAGACACAGCTAAACTGGCCATAGCGTGTGAGGAGTTTGTCAACTTGGAAAAGTTGGGCATCATCAAACGCTCAAACAGCCCATGGGTATCCCAGCTACATATGGTTCCAAAAGCCGAGGGATCGTGGTGACCTTGCGGAGATTTCCGCAGATTAAACAACACCGCAGCGCATGACCGCTACCCGATCTCCCATATTCAGGATTTTTCCATTCACCTCACCAGGGCACGCATTTTTTCCAAGATAGACCTGGTCCGTGGTTACCACCAGGTCCCGGTGCGTGCTGAGGACATACCTAAAACGGCAGTAGTAACCCCGTTTGGTCTTTTTGAGTTTTTATGCATGCTTTTCAGGTTAAAAGGCGTGGCGCAGACATTCCAACGCATGATGGATGCGGTGTTGCGTGATCTGTCGTTTGTGTTCATCTACCTGGACGACATCCTGGTGGCCAGCACGTCCGAGGACGAACACGTAGCCCACCTCAGGACAGTTTTCCAGAGGTTGACAGCTCCAGGGGGTAAGTTCTACACACTACTCACCCAGTTCCCAGCACTCACGGTCCCGACGTTTTCAGCGACCGTCACTAAACACGGGGTGGAGCACTTCATTACCACCACAGGGCCGCCCGTTTTCGCACGACCTCGGCGCCCGGACGCAGCTAAACTGGCCATAGTGTGCGAGGAGTTTGCCAACTTGGAAAAGTTGGGCATCATCAGACGCTCAAACAGCCCATGGGCATCCCCGCTACATATGGTTCCTAAAGCCAAGGGATCATGGCGACCTTGCGGAGATTTCCGCAGATTAAACAACACCACAGCGCATGACCGCTACCCGATCTCCCATATTCAGGATTTTTCCATTCACCTCACCAGGGCACGCATTTTTTCCAAGATAGACCTGGTCCGTGGTTACCACCAGGTCCCGGTGCGTGCTGAGGACATACCTAAAATGGCAGTAGTAACCCCATTTGGTCTTTTTGAGTTTTTACGCATGCCTTTCGGGTTAAAAGGCGCGGCGCAGACATTCCAACGCATGATGGATGCGGTGTTGCGCGATCTGCCGTTTGTGTTCATCTACCTGGACGACATCCTGGTGGCCAGCGCGTCCGAGGATGAACACGTAGCCCACCTCAGGACAGTTTTCCAGAGGTTGGAGGAGCACAGGTTAATAATCAACCCGGCGAAGTGCCAGTTCAGGGTGACGGGAATCGATTTTTTGGGTCACCACATCTCACCGGAGGGCGCGATACCCTTACCGGACAAAGTGTGTGCAGTGGCAGATTTTCCCCAGCCTCAGACGGTCAGGGCGCTGCAGGAGTTTGTGGGGATGGTTAACTTCGACAACTGTTTTCTCCCCCACACAGCCCAGCTCATGCAGCCATTGTACGCCGCATTTAAGAAATGGAAACCGGCAGACAGAGTCGACTGGACTCCTGAGCGAGAGCAGGTGTTTTCCGAGGTTAAAACAGCTCTGGCGAACGCCACACTACTGGCGCACCCGGACCCAGCAGCTCGGATAGCGCTCACTACCGATGCATCGGACTTGGCCATAGGGGCCGTCGTGGAGCAGCACGTCGCCAGTTCTTGGCAGCCACTCGCCTTTTTTTAGCAGATAGCGCAACAATGAGCATAAATACAGCGCGTTTGACAGAGAGCTACTGGCTATCCACCTGGCTATACACCACTTCCAGTTCTGGCTGGAAGGGCGCACCTTCTCCGCATTCGTGGACCACAAGCCGCTAACGTACGTGATGGCCAAGGTTTTGGAACCATGGTCGGCCCAGCAGCAGAGACAGCTGGCCGCAATCTCAGAGTTTACGACCGACATTCAGCATGTGGCCGGTAAGCTCAACGTGGTGGCGGACTGCCTCTCACGCGCATTAGTGGCCCCAGTCTACGTGGGGATAGATTACACGGCCATGGCCGCTGAGCAGATTGGTGACACGGACGTTTGCGCGCTCTAGTCTGGACCAACAGGGTTAAGGCTGGAGAGCAGAGTACTGCAAGATGGGAGCCCCCCCCCCCAGTCTGTGACGTCTCCACAGGCCGCCCGCGCCTGGTGGTCCCACGTGCTTGGCGCTGCCGCGTTTTTGAGTTGGTTCACTCCCTGGCGCACCCAGGAGTGCGCATGTCAGTCTAAATGGTGGGAGCAAAGTTCATCTGGCCGAGCCTGCGCAAATAGGTGAAACAGTGGGCTGCAGCCTGCATAGCATGCCAACGAGCCAAGGTGTACAGGCACACAAAGGCCCTCTTGGAGCTGTTCCATATCCCAGCTAAGAGGTTCGACCACGTTCACGTGGACCTCGTTGGCCCCCTCCCACCATTGCAGGGGTTCACGCACCTCCTTACACTGGTGGACTGCACCACGCGCTGGCCCGAGGCAGTCCCGCTAGCTTTCACCGCGTCCGCAGAAGTTGCATGCGCTTTTTTGACGACATGGGTGACATGTTTCGGCGCCCCTTCGGATATCACGTCTGATCGGGACCTGCAGTTTGTTTCCGACCTCTGGTCCACGATGGCCCGGAGCCCAGGCGTCACAATTCATCGCACAACCGCGTACAACCCCCAAGCCAATGGGTTATGTGAGCGTTTCCATAGATCACTTAAAGCAGCGCTCAGGGCTTCGCTTATGGATGCAAATTGGGTGGACTGGTTGCCGTGGGTTCTATTAGGATTGCGTTCAGCACCGAAGGAGGATTTGGCAGCCTCCCCAGCAGAGCTGTTTTTTTCACAGCCACTGCGGCTCCCCGGAGAGTTTTTGCCGGACAACCCCGCGCCGAATGCCGAATGCCGAGTTCCCTCCTCCATTCCATTTATTGCTGAGCACCAAGCTGGACGGCAGGAAGTTCCACTTTTATATGATCTTTGGCATGACCCGGCCGAATGCCGAGTTCCCTCCTCCATTCCATTTATTGCTGAGCACCAAGCTGGACGGCAGGAAGTTCCACTTTTATATGATCTTTGGCATGACCCGGCCGGGATTTGAACCCCTGCCTCCCGGGTGTGGGGCGGATGCTCTACCAACTGAGCCACCACTCCGGAAATACAACTGGAAATTGATAATTTTTTTAATTAATTAATTGCACATTTTCTATAACTGTGATTTAATCACTAAAATAACAATGAAGAAACAATGAAAAATATTTAAAGCAATTTTAATTGTATTTTTTTCATGAAATAGGCCTGTGACCCTCATACATAAAACAACATAAAACGCTTGATAATCTTGAAAGTATATTCAATTTTTAAAAGTTATGATAGAAATTTGTAATATTCTTTTTCTGTTCATTATAAAGAGGGAGTCATTTTTTTCTGCAAAACAACCATTTTTATCCCCCGCCGGACAAAGTCCAAATGGGTTGAAGAGCCCTTTGGGCTTTGTCCGGCGGGGGATTACGTATGTTATAGGTCAGTCTGTCCATCCGTCTGTCCCCCTTTTGTGAAATCAACTCCTCCTACAGTTTTGTTCTGACTGTTTTGAAACTTGTGTACTGCCCCTGCAGCACTTTTACTTGTGCAAAGCTCGACAATTAACAGCTAAAAGTCCTCCAATAAACACACAAGGTTTGACATTTCTTGTCCTTTACTGAAGGTTTTTGTTTGCATTTTCTTTCTCTCTCTTTTCTGTAAAACTAACAGAAATGTAAAAAGAAATCACTCCATGTAGCAGCTATGTTACACACACAATTTACCTGTCCCAAATAAACACTGTATGCCATACATACTGTAGCCACACATGTGACTTACTTAATGCCTTGCATAATGCCTCACATCTTAGATAAGAACAAAGTGCAGAGTTTCCTTGGAGATAACAGGAAGCTGTGAAAGTGTAATCTTTTATATGCAAGAGACTGCTTGGAGGATCCTTTGTGGGCCAAAGACTGTGAGGGGGATGCTAGGGGATTTAAGAGGAAATGCAAAGTTACCTTTGATGTGAATGCAATGTGACTTGTGAGCTGTGGGGAGACCTGGATATATAAGGGACGAGTTTTTTCTGAGATGTTCTCTTTCTACAATGCTCATGTTGGAGACGTGTAATAAACTGCCTTGAGACAAACCTGCCTCGTCAATTACACACTCCACACTGGTGACTCAAGACGTAGCATGCAGCAAGAAGAGAATTCCCCGGGGCCAGCCGCGTTGGGAGCCCCCAGCCAAGCGTATGCCGTTACGGTCCAGCTACCGGACTTTTGGCAGCACAACCCACACTCCTGGTTCCACCTGGTTGAGGCACAGTTTGCCCTCCGGGGAATATCGGTAGACGACACGAAATTCTACCATGTGATCGCAAAGCTCGACAACCACACGGCTCAGCATGTGGAGAGCCTTCTGGAGCAGCCACCAGCCAGCGACAAATACGACGCGTTGAAGGCTGCACTCATCCAGCACTACACACTCTCGGTGGAGGAGAGAGCAGAGAGACTCCTGGCGCTGACCGGGTTGGGAGATTGCACGCCCATTGACCTGATGGAGAAGATGTTGAGGTTGAAAGGCTCGGACGATGACCACTTCATCTTTACCCACCTCTTCCTCAGGAACCTGCCGTCAGCGACAAGAGTGGCACTGGCCAGTTCGCCGTTGTTGGCCAAGCGGGACTACCGTGCGCTGGCCCAAGAGGCGAATCGGATTGTCACGGCCAGCAGAGAACGCAAGGCCACGGTGGCAGCGACGGAGCTCGGCGCGACGGCCGGAGATGGCGGGGAGCCATTGACAGCGGTATCAGAGCCACCGACGACGGCAGCGGCGGGGGCCAAGGAACACGGAGGAGACACCCTTTGTTTCTACCACCACCGCTTTGCAGAGAAGGCATGCAAATGTCTACCACCATGCCAGTTCAAGCGCTCGGGAAACGCCAAGACAGGGGGTCGGTAGCAGCTGCGGCCCTCGGGGAGGAGAACAAGCTGCTCTACTTGACGGACGCACGCTCGGGGAGGCATTTCCTCGTGGACACAGGCGCCCAGTTGAGTTTCATCATGCCTTCCTACGCTGACCAGCTGGCAAGGTCCACCGGCCCCGAGATGGCAGCAGCAAACGGCTCAGAGATTAAGACTTTTGGTGAGAGGATTCTGCTTCTGTCTCTACACGGCCGTACATTTGAGTGGACTTTTGTCATAGCAGCATTGAATTTCAATATATTGGGGGCTGGTTTTTTTGTGCTCACATGGTTTGTTGGTTGATGTCGCTAACAGGCGCCTGGTTAATGCACTTTCTTTTGATTCTATTCCCTGTACAGCTCGAGCGGCCCGACCAACAGCACAAGCCAATGTCACAGCTGCAAGCGGTAAGTTCCACACACTGCTCACTCAGTTTCCAGCACTCACGGTCCCCACATTTTCGGCAGCCGTCGCTAAACACGGGGTGGAACATTTTATTACCACCACCGGGCCGCCCGTTTTTGCAAAACCTCGGCGCTTGGATGCAGCTAAACTGGCCATAGCGCGCGAGGAGTTTGCCAACCTGGAGAGGTTGGGCATCATCAGGCGTTCGAACAGCCCATGGGCTTCCCCGCTACACATGGTCCCGAAAGCTGACGGTTCGTGGCGACCTTGCGGGGATTTCCGCAGGTTGAACAACGCCACAGCGCATGACCACTACGCAATCCCTCATATCCAAGATTTTTCCGTTCATTTGGCAGGGGCGTGCGTTTTTTCTAAAATAGACTTGGTCCGCGGTTACCACCAAGTCCCAGTGCGCGCTGAAGACATACCCAAAACAGCGGTGATAACTAAATTTGGCCTATTCGAGTTTTTGCGCATGCCATTCGGGCTTAAAGGGGCTGCACAGATGTTCCAACGCATGATGGACGCAGTGCTGCGCGATCTCCCTTTCGTGTTCATCTACTTAGATGAGGCCTAAGGCCTGATGATGATGATGATGATGATAATGATGAGACGATATCTTGGTAGCCAGCGCGTCCGAAGACGAACACGAAAGCCAACTCGCTGCAGTTTTCCGGAGGTTGGGAGAGCACGGGTTAATAATCAACCCAGCGAAGTGTCAGTTCGGGGTGACGCAGATCGATTTTGTAGGACACCGTGTTTTCCCCGAAGGAGCGGTTCCGCTACCTGACAAAGTGCGCGCGGTAGCAGACTTCCCCCAGCCACAGATGGTCAGGGCGTTACAGGAGTTTTTGGGAATGGTGAATTTTTATAACCGTTTCCTCCCCCGTGCGGCGCAACTCATGCAACCGCTGTATGCCGCGCTCAAAAAACAGAAACCCGCGAATAAGATCGAGTGGTCGCCGGGGTGGGAGCGAGCGTTCGCGGAAGTCAAAGCAGCCCTGGCAAACGCTGCGTTGTTGGCATATCCAGACCCAACGGCCCGCATAGCGCTCACCACTGACACATCAGATGTGGCCATAGGGGCGGTTGTGGTGCAGCATGTAGCCGGGGCTTGGCAGCCACTCACCTTTTTCAGCAGGACCTTGCGCGATAGTGAACGTAAATACAGCACGTTTGACAGGGAGTTGCTGGCTCTCCATTTGGCCATTCACCACTTCCAGTTCTGGCTAGAAGGGCACTGTTTCACCGCGTTCGTTGACCACAAGCCACTAACTTTCGCGATGGCCAAAGTTTCAGAACCGTGGTCGGGCCGGCAGCAGAGGCAGCTAGCCGCGATATCAGAGTTTACTACCGATATTCAGCACGTGTCGGGTAAACTGATTGTAGTGGCAGACTGCCTCTCGCGCGCCGTGGCTGCCCCCATCCGCGTGGGGATAGATTACACAGCCATGGCCGCGGGGCAGGTTAGTGACACGGATGTGCGCGCGCTCCAGTCTGGACCAACAGGGTTAAGGCTGGAGAGCAGGGTGCTGCAGGATGGTATGCCCCCTCTAATCTGTGATGTCTCCACGGGGAGACCGCATCCCGTGGTACCGGCAGCGTGGCGCCGCCGCGTTTTTGACTCGATTCATTCTTTGGCGCACCCCGGGGGTGCGCGCATCGGTCAAAATGGTAGCAGAAAAATTTGTGTGGCCGGGCCTACGCAAACAAGTTAAAGAGTGGGCGGCAGCCTGCATGGCGTGCCAACGAGCCAAGGTACACAGACACACGAGAGCTCCCTTGGAGCCATTTCACATTCCGGCTAAGAGGTTTGACCACGTTCACATGGACCTCATGGGTCCCCTCCCACCATCACAGGGGTGCACGCACCTTCTGACAATGGTAGACCGCACCATGCGCTGGCTGGAGGTGATTCCTTTAGCGTCAACCACAGCCGAGGAGGTGGCGCGCGCGTTTGTAACAGCATGGGTGGCGCGTTTTGGAGTCCCGTCGGACGCTACGTCCGACAGAGGCCCTCAATTTGTTTCCGAACTTTGGTCAACAATGGCCCGCAGCCTAGGCATCACAATTCACCGTACAACCGCGTACAATCCACAGGCTAACGGGTTATGCGAACGTTTTCACAGGTCATTGAAAGCAGCTCTCAGAGCGTCACTGACGGATGCAAATTGGGTAGACAAGCTACCGTGGGTTTTATTGGGGTTACGTTCTGCGCCTAAAGAGGACTTAGAGGCTTCCCCAGCCGAACTCGTTTTTGCGCAGCTACTTCGGTTGCCCGGGGAGTTTCTCCCAGATAATCCTGCGCCGGGCAGCTCCCCATCTCGGCTTTTGCAGCGTAGCATCGACACAGGCACGCTGCCAGGCCCTGCCCACCACAGTTTTCCACGCGTTTTCGTACCTAAAACTTTGAAAAACACGGAGTTTGTTTTTGTCAGACACGATGGACATTGCCCCCCATTGCGACTGCCTTATGATGGACCGTTCAGAGTGCTGGAAACAGGGGACAAGCATTTTTTGCTAGATTTGGGGGGTAGGAGGGAAAAGGTTGGCTTTCACAGACTCAAACCCGCTTTTGTGGTGGCGGACGAGCAAGTGCTGTTGGTGAGGGCCCCTCAGCACGGAAGACCCCCACGAGGAGCTTCCCAGAGTAAAATTTCCCCAGAACACCCGCAGGGACTGACAAAAGGTCTTCACCCCCAGACAGCAGCTCCCCAGCATGACAGCGCCGCTGAGGCGGCAAATCCTGGTTACAGCAGATACGGGGGAAGACTGAAGCCCAAGCAGCATGGGGATTGATGTGTAATGATTCTATCACAGCATGCAGACTGTTATTCTTGTGTTCGATCTAAAATGTTTTGGGGGGGGTGTAGCCACACATGTGACTTACTTAATGCCTTGCATAATGCCTCACATCTTAGATAAGAACAAAGTGCAGAGTTTCCTTGGAGATAACAGGAAGCTGTGAAAGTGTAATCTTTTATATGCAGGAGACTGCTTGGAGAATCCTTTGTGGGCCAAAGACTGTGAGGGGGATGCTAGGGGATTTAAGAGGAAATGCAAAGTTACCTTTGATGTGAATGCAATGTGACTTGTGAGCTGTGGGGAGACCTGGATATATAAGGGACGAGTTTTTTCTGAGATGTTCTCTTTCTACAATGCTCATGTTGGAGACGTGTAATAAACTGCCTTGAGACAAACCTGCCTCGTCAATTACACACTCCACAATACTAGCTTAATCAGGGCAGCTATGAGCTACAAGCTAGAACGGAGTTAACAAGAGTTAGCTAGCAGTGCACATATATCATCAAATAACACTTCAGTCTACAACAAAACATCTCTGAAAATCTATACCTTACTTACAGGCACACAGTCTCCAAGGCAGAAGCGTATCAGAAAACGTTCAGCAAAGACATGTATTTTGCAGTCTCTGTGTGTGTCTCAGTTCAGGTGTTGCAGCCTCATCGACCGCGACCCTGGAGGCCGGAGCACTCAGTGGTCAGTAGGCTGCATCCAAAGGCTGATTTATGGCGTTAAATGAGACGGTCTAGTCTTTGGAGGATGTATGTTTGCGTGACGACGCACTACCCTGTTTTTTTTATTTATTTAGCGAATGCAAAGTCCTTAAGCCAAGCAGTTGCCTCCTGGTTTGCTGTATGGAGGGTGTGTAATCCTCCTTCCAGTCTTTGGAGCGGGCATGCCTCTATGATGTGTTCCATTGTTTGCTCCTCTCCACATGCGCACAGTGGGCTAGGGCTACTGCCCCATCTGTGAAGGCTGGCCAAGCAGGGGCCATGTCCAGTCCTGAAGCGATTGAGTGTAGACCACTGTCTCCTTGGGAGGTTGGTGCCCGGGACCTGTTGGTTGGGGTTTATCACCAGCTGTTTGTTTGGGACCTCCTTGGTCTCCCATTCCTCTTGCCAAGCTGTCTGGATGGTAAAGTCAGCTGGGGGAGGGTTTTTCCAAATCGGCCGTCTGGATGAAAGTCGGGCAGTGGGTGGGGTGTAGATATCTGCATGGATTGGTAAGTGAGGAGAATCTTTAACTTTTTGGAGCATCCTTTGAGTTAATGCTGCTCGCCGGATGTGTGGAGGGGCTATGTTTGACAGTACAGAGAGCCAGGGGAGTGGTGTTGAGCGGATTGTTCCAGTTATAGTTCTCATGGTTGAGTATTGCTAGGCAACTACCCTGTTGCCTAGCAATCATGACAGCGTCAGTTGAGGATTTTTTTTTTTTTTTTTTGCTGACATTTTTGACAGCAGAGAACTTTATTCTTATTATTGTATTGTGGAGTGTGTAAATGAAGAGGCATATTCATTTCAGACGATTTATTACACACTCACATCTCACAGGCAAAGAACAGACTGACTGGTCACATCAAGCATTCCTCTCTCTATATCAAGTCACACTTCACAAGGTTCAAGGCACTTCCTCATACACAGCATGACATCTACACTACACTTCATTCAACCCCCTCTCACCCACTTGGGCATTGTTCTCCCATGTGTATTCATTGTCTCTGTCTAAGGTGTGAAATAACCTGAGGCCCACAGTATTTTCTTTACCTTTTACTTGAGAACCTTCGCCAAACAGAAAGAGGACCATGACCAGATAAAATAAGACTTTAACTCATGTTAAAGTCAGCAGGTAAAATTAAGGTAAATTAAAACAACAAAATAGATAAATTATTTTTTTTTTAATATATATTTTATTCAGATTTTTTAAAAATAAGACAGAACAATAAACACTGCCAGTGCTCAAGAAAATACACAAAGAAATAAATGATTGTTACACAAAGCCCATATAACTACAAAAGTGTAAGCAGTCCATGCTAAGCAAGTTTCATAATACAATCCTTTCATGTTACAGGCTGAGTCTTCTTTTTCTTAATGTGATCCATAAGTGGTCCCCAAATTTTAGTAAACATATCTTGAGTGTTAGACAAATGATATCGAATCTCTTCAAGGTACAAGCAGGATGCCAAATCGTTGAGCCAGTTAATATAACTGGGCGGCGTGTTGGCCTTCCATTCTTTCAGGATGACCCTCTTCGCAACAATCATGCCAAACCTGATAGCATGCTGAAGTGACTGTGAGCAGAGCAAAGTTTGATCTGAACAACCAAGTACAGTGGTACCTCTACTTACGAAATTAATTCGTTCCGGAAGTATTTTCGTAACGTGAAAATTCCGTAAGTAGAGACGCGTTTTACATGTAAATGCCCTAATCCGTTCCAAGCCCCCCAAAATTCGGACATAAATTTTTTATAAATCATAAAAATGCATCAAAACATGTAACAAATACATGTTACAATTAGATTACTGCACAATAAACATAAAATGAGAGTTGTACATAATTTAAAAAAACAAAGAATAAAGTAAAGAATAATAAAAATTATGTTCATTTACCGTTTAACTGCTATCGTCGTCGTCGTCACCTTTTGCCTTCTTTGGTTCATGTTCTCTCTCATCAGTGGTTTTTGCCTGACGTTTTGTGAAGAACCGATCCAAGGATGTTTGCTTTTGTCGGCTTTTAACAATCCTTCGGCTTCCTTTTGTTTTAATACTGTGCCGATCGTAGATGTATTACGGCCATATTCTTTGGCGAGATCAACCAAACGCATCCCTTTTTCATACCTTTCTATTATCTCTTGCTTTGTTTGTATGGACAAAAAAACTCTCTTCTTCTTCTTTTCTCCTTTTCCACTTATCTCCATCACTTTCTTGGGGCCCATAGTGAATAAAAGTTAATACTGTACTGTACACACACGTAAAACTGCCCGAACTTCCTGAACACTTCGTGGCCAATGGGATACCAGGAAGATGCTAGGCGATAGCCAATGGCAGAGCAGCTACAAGTATGTTTACGTTCGGTAAACTACGGGAGCTGCGAGGAGTGCGTACTTTTTTGCCTTTCGTATCCTGAAATTTCTTTCGTAACAACAGGCAATATTTTCCCGTTGAGGCGTGTCGTAACCTGAAAATTCCGTATGTAGAGACGTTCGTAAGTAGAGGTACCACTGTATTACTATTAAGACATCAGGTATTATGACTTTTTTATATATGACACTGTACAAATTAAAAATCTGAGACCAAAAATTTTTAAGCGAGGGGCAGGAGAAAAATAAATGACATAAAGTACCATCACTTATTTCACAGTTGTCACATAGTGGTGAAATGGTCGGAAAAAGTCTATTAAGGCGAGTCTTAGAGTAATGTAATCGGTGTATTACTTTAAATTGTATTAGCTGAAGTCTGGCATTTACTGAACATGAATGAATACCAACTAAGGCTCTTTCCCATAGATCATTTGAGATCTCTGTACCTGCATCCCTTGTCCATGCCTCCTTGACATGGGTCGAAGACGTTGGCCAAGAGAAAAGATTAACGAATTCTGAAACTAAATGCTTGGAGGTTGGGTGTTTTCTCAAAACCTCATAGAAATCATGTTGTACAGGAAGTTTGACAAAATGGGTTAAAGACTGTTGTACAAAATGTCTAATCTGCAGGTACCTGAAAAAATGACCAGGTGGGAGATTGAACTTCATTTGTAATTGTGTAAAAGATGCAAAGTTTTTGTTGATATACAGGTCCTTTATTGAAAGAATACCTTTATTTGACCATTGCCTGAACACAGGATCTGATAAAGCTGGTTTGAAAGCAGGGTTTTGGCATATAGGTGCATATATAGAAAGGTCAGGAAGATGCAATATCTTCTTACTTTGTTTCAGAATTCTGAAGGAGTTGTGCAGCACAAAGTCATGTCTGAACACATTCAGAGGGACGTCGACCTTGCTAAATAATAAAGCAGATAAAGATGTACCAATGAGGGATTGACAGTTATGAGATTCAAGTGCAGGCCAACACGGTATTTGATCCACATAATGATTATCTTGGGACCAGAAGACCAAGGCCCTAGCGTTGCAGGCCCAATAATAATGTCTCATAATAGGCAACCCAAGACCACCCTCGACCGAGGATTTTTGGAGATGTAATTTAGAGACACAGGGGTTTTTGCCAGCCCAAATAAAGGAGATGATAATGGAATCAACTAATTTAAAAAAAAGATGCTGTAAGAAAAATTGGCAGATTCTGAAATAAATATATAAATTTAGGAAGTACAATCATTTTGACAATTTTTACTCATCCAATTAGAGAAATTGGTAGTAATTTCCATTTCTCAATCATGCTCCTAATCTTATTTAATAGTTCTGTAAAATTCAATTTGAAAATAAGTTTGGGATTCCTAGGGATGGTGATTAGATAAATTAATTTTTATTACTTTAAATATGTATCCACCTTATTCCTAGGCCCCACGATGCCTTGCATGAATTATGGTAGCAACTTCAGGTACTAGTTTAGTACGTATGGTTGTCACTGAAACAGGACACTTTTCCTTTTTAAAAAACAATGACTTCGGCATCAGAAATGTGGGAACACGGCCTTCTGCTCCTCAAAAACAGTGATATAATCAAACCACTTCCCACGACTATCTAGGGATAGGAAGATGACCTTAAAAGTGGCCTGGCAGACAGTAGCTCTGTCTGTTAGCCCCGCTGCTAACATGCTAACACTGTAAACAAATAAAAGCTCTGAGATATGTGACCCATGCTGGCAAAATGAGTCACTTTGAGGAAATTATCAAAACTGAGGTAACGTTTTTTTCCATGTTCTGTATTGAAAGACCTTCAAAGTGATATTTTATTTGTAGGAAGTGCGCAAAAATGGACCCAGAACAAGACGATTTGTTTATATTTTGGCTAGGTTTAAAACTTGTGTTTGATCGGTCAGGAGTTACGTCTTCCGCCAAAACATATGTATTTTTAGAAAGTATGATTTCTAAGCTTTACAATGATACCAGGCACTCACAGGGGTTTTCCCAGGACTTGCCGCTAGCAAACAAGGAGAGTCAGGATTTATGACTTCTCCTGCCTGTAGCTCGTAATGACGCAGTGCACATTCTGACTCATTTTGCCAGCACGGGTCACATATATCAATGTCTTCACCGAAATAAAGTCGGCTGCATTTTGTTAAAATATGTTGGACATAATCAGATTTACCTCAGAGCAGACGTAGAATCTAGTCAGAGCCACAAAGAAGCCTCCATTTATACAGTCTATGGCACAACCACGAACACCAGCAACAAGTACCAGAACTATGCCAAAACATTTAAAAAATACAAAAACTACAAGTGCTGACATTAGCTGCCACTTGAGTGCAAAACACGTATGTGGACTATACATTAAAATGGATTTGCAAAACTTTTAAAAACGCTATTTTAAATGTCCCTGCTACTCCACTCTTGCTAACTGATTTAACACTACCTCAGCCGAAAGCGGAAGTCCCGCCCATAATTGTTCCTACAGCGGCACCCCCAGGAATAAGGTGGATACCAGTTAGATTGAACTCTAAAATATATTCTTAATTACATGACCAGTAGAAAATATAACGGTTTACCGTTATCATTTATGACCATTAGGTAGCTAAATAATTAGATGTTCTGCCTTGTATCAGCTCTGACATTTAGTTTTAATGTTCTGCAGCAGACCACAGTCCTGTACTGTAGGATGATGACCCTCAATGATTTTTCAGCAGCGGTAGAACAGATTCCATCTTCAGCTTCATCTCAGTTGTACTGGTGCATCTCAGTAAATTAGAAAATCATGATTTATCATTTAATTTTAAAAACTATAATCATTATCATCAATATTAAATCAGGTTTAAAATGTTTCACTCTGTGTGTAATAAATATATGAAAGTCTCTAAGAATTAGCTTGCAAAAAATCATCATTTTCAAAAAACACTTCACTGAAATGCAGTTTTTCTATTAACAGTAAACATGCAAAATTTGTATTTAGCTTGTTTCAGTTTGCAAAGTAAACTGCTAAAAAATCACAATCAGTAAAACAATTACTCAAATCTCTTTTATTGTGGTTATTTCAGTCAAATATCAGTTTTATAAATCTTCAGTCCACCCCGTTCTCTCCACAGCTGCCCCTCAGTTCCTGCAGGATCACCACCATGGACCTCAGAAATAAACCAGAAAAAAATCGGGGGGGGGGGGGAATTCAGAGAAATGATGGCACATTTTTAAGATCACCATGATAAAATTATTACAGATGTCCAGAAACTATATCTCAACAACAAAGAAAGCTAGGGTTGTGGCACACATATGTGGGTTCCATATGCTTCACATGCTTATTACTGTATGCTTATTGTTTACTGCACGTCTCAGAGGAACAAAAGGTCTGAACCTCCTAGGCCCTAGAAGGTTCAGACCTAGGACCTAGGACCCCTGCTAGGTCCTCCTGCTACCCCTAGGACCTAGGGGTAGCAGGAGGATGTGAAGTCTGGCCTTTTGTATGCAGAGAGATGGCCGTGAGGGATCCATTCTCTGGCGCACCCAGGAGCGCGCGCGTCGTTCAAAATGGTAGGAGAGAAATTTGTATGGCCGAGCCTGCGCAAACAAGTTAGAGAGTGGGCGGCAGCCTGCACGGCCTGCCAGCGGGCCAAGGTTCATAGACACACGAGAGCTTCCTTGGAGCCGTTTCACATCCCGGCTAAAAGGTTTGATCATGTCCACGTGGACCTCGTAGGCCCCCTCCCGCCCTCACAAGGGTGCACACATCTTCTGACAATGGTTGACCGCACCACGCGCTGGCCGGAAGTGGTCCCGCTGTTGTCAACCACAGCTGAGGAGGTGGTGCGCGCATTTTTAACGGCATGGGTAGCGCGTTTTGGAGTCCCGTCGGACATTACGTCCGACAGAGGCCCGCAATTTGTTTCCATACTTTGGTCAACGATGGCCTGCAGCCTGGGGGCAACGATCCACCGCACGACCGCGTACAACCTGCAGGCTAACGGGTTATGCGAACGTTTTCACAGGTCATTGAAGGCGGCTCTCAGAGCGTCGCTTATGGATACAAATTGGGTGGACAAGCTACCATGGGTTTTATTGGGGTTGCGTTCTGCACCTAAAGAGGATTTAGAAGCCTCCCCAGCTGAGCTAGTTTTCGCACAGCCACTTCGGCTGCCCGGGGAATTTCTCCCAGATAATCCAGCGCCAGAGTGCTCCCCGGCTCAGCGGTTACAGAATAGCACGGGCCCGAGCACACTACCTGGCCCCGTTCACCACAGTTTTCCGCGTGTTCTTGTGCCTAAGGCTTTAAAAAATGCGGAGTTTGTTTTTGTCAGACATGATGCCCATCGTCCACCTTTACGCCCACCTTATGACGGACCATATAGAGTGCTGGAAACAGGGGATAAGCATTTTTTGCTAGATTTGGGGGGCAGAAAAGAAAGGATTGGAATTAATAGGCTCAAACCCGCTTTTGTGGTAGCTGACGAAGTTGTGCAGTTGGCGAAGGCTCCTCGGCGCGGCAGACCCCCTAGAGAGCATTCCCCAGAACACCCACAGAGGTTGACTAACAGTTCTCATCCCCAGGCAGCAGATCCACAGCTGGAAGACGCCGTGGAAGTGGTACAGCCTGCTTACAGCAGATACGGGAGGAGGTTGAGACCTAAGCGGCACTTGGACTGATATGTAGTGATTTTATTATGACATGCAATCTGTGGTTATGTTGTTCCATCTTAGACGTTTGGGGGGGGGGGGGGTCATGTGGTACACATATGTGGGTTCCATATGCTTCACATGCTTATTACTGTATGCTTATTGTTTACTGCACGTCTCAGAGGAACAAAAGGTCTGAACCTCCTAGGGGTAGCAGGAGGATGTGAAGTCTGGCCTTTTGTATGCAGAGAGATGGCCGTGAGGGATTTCCTGACCACCAGGACTTCAGGTGGAGACAGAAGACCTGAAGGGGGGTGCATTGTGATTTGGGATGTAAAGAAAATGCGACTGTTTGCTTTGATGTCCTGGGGTATAAAAGGGACAGAGGTGGGGGCATGCTTTCCTCTTTTTCTGTTTTTGGATGTTGGACAATGTGATGGTGAATAAAACTGATCTTGAGTAATAAACTCAGCCTCGTCTTTCCACACATCTCCACAGGGTCACCAAACCTGATACGCAGGTTCACTCTCAGACCATGATCTCTGACTACAGGTTTGGTGTTAAAAGGTCGAAGGTCAAGGTTGACACTTCCTATGCTCTCTTACTATACAACGTCTGAAGCTCTCTAGGGTCACCAAACTTGCTATACAGGTTCACCTCGGGACACTGCCCTACAACCATGGATTGTATACTTTGTTGTATATTCGTGGATGATGGGTTTCTCATAATTTGGTTCTGACACAGTAATTATATTGAAAAGCTGAAAACTGCTCTCTGTCAGTAAGTATTGGGATCTTCACAGAAAACAGAGGCGGGGGATACTGCACTCACCTCAATGTGCTCTTGTTAATATTGTCACAGTTCCTGTTTTATTTTGAAACAGACAAAGAGGAAGCCAGTGATTCTACTTAAGATAACTTTGTGGCTTATATTAATCATATATTCCATACCTACATACTGTATGTATAGACATATTAGAATGTTTAGTGATTACATATGTGGAATGACCTCACCCCTCAGAACAGGACAAGAGGTCTCAACCGCCAGCGAGGATCAAAGAACAGATGGAGTTGCAGCGGTGGAGACCAGATCGAACTTCCTGACCACCCAGGGTCAGGTGGAGGAGACGGAGGACAATGGAGGGGGATTAAGTTAATGCGGGATGTCGGCTTTGATATGCAATGTCTTTTGTTGAGTGTGGGTAGAAGTATGAAGGTCTGACTGCGCTTGACCTCTTATTCTGCTTCTGCACCGAGATGAGACTGTCACGCGCGGCTCTAGGGAGCCACGCAATAAGAGCCGAGGGCGAGCCAGTGAGTCGTGATGTTTTATTAAAGGTAAGGGGTGAGGGATGAGGAAAGCACAGATACTCGTACAGAGGTTCACTCACAAGTTGCACAGCGCAGGAGCAGGGAGCTCGTACCGGACGTAGGGGTAACAAGACATACATACTCTCAGCGGGTTACAATCACAGGAATGCTGTAAGGGGAGTAGAGGCTGACACCAGATGAAGGGGCTTCAGCCTAGCGGTGCTTATGTTGCAGCCCCGAGTCATCGAGGCTGCTCCTATTTATTCTCATTGGCAGCGCCCCAGCTGATGAGGACTAATTGGCCCCAGCCGTCCGTAATGCTGCCAGCTGGGAGCCTGCTGAGACGCTGCTCAATGAGAAGCAGGGATGAAGGGAAACATGGGCTGAGCGCTGAGACGGCATCTCATCCCATGGTGACAGAGCCTCCCCCTCAAGGTCGGGCTCCTGAACGACCAGGAACATCCCAGCCCCCCCCCCCCACCTAGGGTGGGTGGAAGGGAGGCAGGACCGGAGGGGAAGAAGCAAAGGGAAGGACAACACCAACAGACCAATGTAGGGTAACAGGGCAAAAAAAAAACAAACAAATACAGTACTCTACATCGCACCAAAAAAAAGAGAAAAAAAACCAGGGCACAGATGGGGAGAATACAGAACACGGGAACAGATAACAACCCACCAAAAGAATGACAAAAACGGATAAAGCAATTACAGAGTATGGATAACAGAACAAACACTACTCCATAATGCAGACAAAACTAAGAACAGGACAAGAGTGATAAAAAACGCTGAGTACGGATAATGAAGAGGGGGAAGAGAAAAAAAAACCCACAATACACAGCACCGTATATATATATATATATATATATATATATATACAGTATATATATCAACACGCACAGTCACCTAAAGGAGTGAAAGTGACTGGGGCAAACGGACAATTACAGAGTATGGTTTGATGGGAAACAAAACACATAGCTCTATAATGCACAGACAAAGCTAAAAACAAGGCACAAAAAGGGAAAATGCTGAGTATGGGCAAAGGAAAACCCACAGCACTACGAATATATATATATACACACAGTCACCCAGAGGAGTGAAGGTGACTGGGACAAACGGACAATTACAGAGTATGGTTGGACGGGAACAAAACACATTACTCTATAACGACAAGGCTCAGAACAAGACACAAAGAAGGAACATGCTGAGTACGGATAATGAAAAACTGTCATACCCGGCTCTGGGGAGCCGGGCAATCAGAGCCAGGGACAAGCCAGTGAGTCGTGATGTTTTATTTTGGGTAAAGGATAAGGGATGAGGAGAGCACAGATACTCATGCAGACGTACACTCACAGGTTGCACAGCGCAGAGGTAAGAAGCTCGTACCGGACATGGGGGTAACAAGACATGCATACTCACAGCGGGATACAAACATAGGAATGCTGCAAGGGGAGTAGAAGCTGACACCAGACGAAGGGGCTTCAGCTTAGCCGTGCGTATGTTGCAGCCCCGAGTCATTGAGGCTGCTCCTATTTATCCTCATTGGCAGCGCCCCAGCTGATGAAGACTAATTGGCCCCAGCTGTCCATAATGCTGCCAGCTGGGGGCCTGCTGAGACGCTGCTCAATGGGAAGCAGGGATGAGGGAAAACATGGGCTGAGTGCCGAGATGGCATCTCAACCCATGGTGACAAAAACAGCACACAGCACTATGAATATATATTCACACAGTCACCTAAAGGAGTGAAAGTGACTGGGACAAACGGACAATTACAGAGTATGGTTTGATGGGAAACAAAACGCATAACTCTATAATGCACGGACAAGGCTAAAAACAAGGCACAAAAAGGAAAATGCTGAGTACGGGAATTAGAAAACACACAGCACCATGAATATATATCCACCAACAGGACAAAATATTACACCCGAGTGACCTTAATAATGATAAAAGAAAAGCGACACCCGAGGAATATGGCAGGCAGAGTCCAAAATGGCCGAGGTGGCTCCGGAGGTCTCCCCGCCCATTGTCCAGTCGGCGAACCGGGGAAAGGGAAATGTTCGGGCGGCGAACTCCGGACCCAGATCCCAGAAACCCAGTCCACCGGCAGCCGAACCAGGCCACCCAGAGGCAAACACAGATCGCCGGGGGGAACCAGATCACCGACCCGAAAGTCTTGCGGGTCGGGCCGTCGACCCGCATCACTCAACCACCAGGACCGTTGAGACGGATGAAGGGTCAAAGCGGGTCCCGGTGGAAGAGGCTCAGGGGAGAGCCGATGATGAGGGCGACGAGCGTCAGGCCGCAGGAAAGCGGCCACCTCCTCACCGGACCTGAACAACACTGGGGCAGCACCCACGTCGGACCCCGATCGGGCCTTAGGCGAACCCACGTCGGACACCGCTGGAGCAGCACCCACGTCGGACCCTGATTGGGTCTCGGGCGAACCCACGTTGGACGCTGCTAGAGCAGCACCCACGTCAGACCCCGATTGGGTCTCGGGCGAACCCACGTTGGCCGCCGCTGGAGCAGCACCCACGTTGGACCCCGATTGGGTCTCGGGCGAACCCACGTTGGACACCGCACCAGAACCGACCTCCAACGTTGAACCTGGACCCTCCAGCACCACGAGGAACAGCAACTCCTCGCCGGTGACCCTGGAAGAAGGCTCAGAAGAGAAAACAGAACCGGGATCAGGATCACCGGCAGCGCCAGAACCCGGCGAGACGAGCTCAGATGCAGCGGGCGGCTGCACCCGGCTCGTCTCCCCTAGAGACAAGCTAAAGTGCTCAAAGATATAAAGGGAGAAAAGAAAGGAGAGCACTCGCCTGATCTCGGGTTCTGACGCCGTCCAGGACTGCGAAGATCCAGGATCCGTCGTCAGGAGGTCGTTGTCAGGCTCCCATCCAGCCGCGTCAGGCCCCGCAGCCAGCACGATGGTCAGCGCAGCTTGGGGTTCCTCCAGCTCCGGTAACCCCGCCGATGATCCACTCGACGTGAAGCCAGAAGAATCCCGTCCCGCTGGACCGAACCGCTCCTCCGTGGAGACCCGGGGACGCTTAGTCGTCGGCGCAGACTCCACGCAGCAGTCAGTCCCCCTCCTCCGTCCGCAACGTAGCTGCGGAACCACAGGCCCTCTCCTTATCCCACCACGTTGACCCGGAGCCGGGGATCGCTCGGCGGAGAGAGACACAGAGGATGCAGGATTAGGAACACAGGTTACAGCAGGTGGGGGGAGTTCAGGGAGCTGCGAGCCCCGAACTCCTCCTCCAGGAATGTGACAGAGCAAATCATTAAGCTGATGTGAATAAACTATGACTTGCCTTTCTCCTGGAGGTTGGATATCGCCTGTTGTGGTGGACACTGCTTCTTCCTCTCCCCGCCCGGCGATAACGGAGGACCCCCTGGGAAATCGTCTGAGGATCGCTCGCGTTGTCTCCAGCAGAGAGCTCACCAGGCCGGGATTCCAGGCACACACAGCAGTCAGGAAGCGCGTCGAGGAGGAGGGGAAAACAGCCGGGGTGAGCCAGCCCGAATGTCCAGGAATGACAGTGGGGGGACGAGGCTCGGGGAACGAGGCTGTGAAAACTCCACGCTGACGAGACGAAGAGGTGACAGCTGCGTGGGGGGAACGGTCCTGGCGGCAGCCCAGAACTGGATCCGGAAGGGGGTCGTGCAGAGGTAACTTGGCGATGTGACGACGACTTCTCCCAGGGGACGAAACGAGGGGGGAACCCAGGAATCGCCGCTCCTGATCAGAGACCGAGGCGAGGAGGGCATTGAGCTTGGGACAGCTTCGTTGCTCTGGAGTCCTCTCCACCAATCTCTCTGCCGCCGCCACGTGCCTGCAGATGGTGAATGGATACGCAGCGGGAATCGCGTCAGCCGCCCGGTCCCAGACGTAACTGCTGTCAGCTGCGGCTCCATGGGGGGAATCCCGAGTGACGTGGTGCAGAACGGGGGAAGCCCTCTGGGTGGCGCGAACTCCCGGGCTGGAATGGCAGCAGGAACGGGGTCCCGAAGCGGGGGGCAATGTCATCCACTTCGGCGTACTGCCGGGGTTTCCATCCAACTCGTGGAGCTTCTCTCGCTGTGTGACCATGGCGTCTATCCTGGCACTGCCCTCGAGATGGAGCAAAGAATGAGGGTGACAGTCCAGAAGATCCTCAGCACAGCCCGGATGCCAGCGTCTCGAGTTGGAAGCGTCGTGCAGGGTGAAGAGCGTCCTGTCGACAGCCCCCGAGATGGACCTCAGCTCGTTGCCCTGGCGTCGGGAGTGACTCCTGGGAAACGGCATGCTAGCAGCGCTGACACCCGGACAGAAAGGTACAGTTCCACAGCGACTCACAGCCACCGGTAACTTGTCTGGCTGCGACATACTGTCACGCGCGGCTCTAGGGAGCCACGCAATAAGAGCCGAGGGCGAGCCAGTGAGTCGTGATGTTTTATTAAAGGTAAGGGGTGAGGGATGAGGAAAGCACAGATACTCGTACAGAGGTTCACTCACAAGTTGCACAGCGCAGGAGCAGGGAGCTCGTACCGGACGTAGGGGTAACAAGGCATACATACTCTCAGCGGGTTACAATCACAGGAATGCTGTAAGGGGAGTAGAGGCTGACACCAGACGAAGGGGCTTCAGCCTAGCGGTGCTTATGTCGCAGCCCCGAGTCATCGAGGCTGCTCCTATTTATTCTCATTGGCAGCGCCCCAGCTGATGAGGACTAATTGGCCCCAGCCGTCCGTAATGCTGCCAGCTGGGAGCCTGCTGAGACGCTGCTCAATGAGAAGCAGGGATGAAGGGAAACATGGGCTGAGCGCTGAGACGGCATCTCATCCCATGGTGACAGAGACATGTTAGGGAGGTGAAGCTGATATTAAACTTTGATTTATAAAATCACATCGCTTCTTCATTCTAAGCTCCCTACACTGGTGACCAGACGTGAGGATGGAACAGAGACGTTCTCCCGCGACGAACTCATCAGAGGCGACCCAGGCAAGCGCCGGCGCCCATGCAGACAGGGGAACGGATGGAAGACGTTCCCCCACGGCAGAATCCACAGAGAGGGCTCAATCGAGCACCAGCCCCAACTCCGCCGGGAGGACAGAAGAAAGGCGTTCTCACCCGGCGGACACATCAGGGACGGCCCACACAAGCGCCGTCACCGTCAAGCTGCCAGAATTCTGGCAAAACGACCTGAGCTCGTGGTTCCAGCAAGCTGAGGCTCAGTTTGCACTGGCGGGCATAACAGCGGACGAGACGAAGTTTTACCACATCGTCGCCAAACTCGACGCCGCCACGTCAAGATGCGCGCAGAGCATAATTCAACAACCGCCCGCCCACGACAAATACAGGGAACTAAAGGCGTCTATCATTAAGAACTTCGTCCCCTCAGCCGAGGAGAGAGCAGAGAAGATTCTGGCGATCTACGGCCACAGAGGATGCAGACCAAAGGCCCTCATGGAGGACATGCTGCAGCTTAAGGAAGAGGACAACGACAACTTCCTTTTCCAGCATATCTTCCTCAGCACTCTGCCGCCACACATGAGAGGGACACTGACCAACATGCGGTGCAACACCCAGCAGGACTTCCGCGCGCTGGCCCGAGAAGCACAGCGGCTCATCAACGCCTGCGGCGATCAGATGGCCACAGCAGCATCTGCAGATTTCAGCGTGGAGGCCCAGAGCAGCAGAGAACCGCAGACAGCGGAGCAGAGCCCGCCCACTATGGCAGCGACGCGATCAAGACGCAGCAAGCGGAACGACCTCTGCTATTTTCATCAACGCTTCGCCGAGAGGGCACACAAATGCGTGCCCCCCTGCAAATTCAAGAAACGGTTAGCAGCTACGGCTCTCGGCGAGACGAATAAGCTGCTTTATGTGACTGACGGACGCACCGGGAGACGGTTCCTCATCGATACCGGAGCTCAGGTGAGCTTCATCACCCCTTCCCCCGCAGACCGGGCCATGGGACCCCGGGGAAACGGAGCGATGGCAGCCAACAGCTCGATCATCGACACTTTCGGTGAAAGGGACCTGCCTCTTCTCATCCACGGCCACAACTATAGATGGACATTTATTATAGCTGCGGTGAGTTTTAACTTGTTGGGCGCCGACTTTTTGTGTGCACATGGGTTATTAGTCGATCTTGCAAATAGATGCTTGGTTAATGCACTATCATTTGCTTCTATCCCCTGCTCAGCTCGAGTTTCTCCACGACCTGTGCAAGCCAGCGTCACTACGGCAGGAGGTAAGTTTGACCAACTCCTCACCCAATTTCCAGCACTCACAGTTCCAAAATTTTCAGCAACAGTAGCGAAACACGGGGTTGAACACTTCATTCCCACAACAGGCCCACCCGTGTTTGCCAAAGCTCGGCGCTTAGACGCGACCAAGCTCGCCATAGCACGGCACGAGTTTGCCAGCCTGGAAAAATTAGGCATTATTAGGCGCTCGAAAAGCCCTTGGGCATCACCACTACACATGGTCCCGAAAACCGACGGTTCTTGGAGACCTTGCGGCGATTACCGCAGATTAAACAATGCGACAGCGCATGACCGCTACCCAATCCCTCACATCCAAGATTTTTCACTACATCTGGCGGGTGCGCGCATTTTTTCTAAAATAGACCTGGTCCGCGGCTATCACCAAGTCCCCGTTCGAGCGGAAGACATTCCTAAAATGGCTGTAATAACCCCTTTTGGTCTTTTTGAATTTTTGCGAATGCCGTTCGGCCTCAAGGGCGCTGCTCAAACTTTTCAGCGTATGATGGACGCGGTATTACGCGACCTCCCCTTCGTGTTCGTCTACCTCGACGATATGCTGGTAGCCAGCCCGTCAGAGGAAGAACATGAACAACACCTCGCTACAGTTTTTCAGAGACTAGAAGAGCACGGGTTAATAATCAACCCAGCCAAATGCCGATTCGGCATGTCACAAATTGATTTTTTGGGACACAGAGTTTCACCAGAGGGGGCAGTCCCATTGCCAGACAAAGTCCGCGCGATAAGAAATTTTCCACGACCACAAACGGTCAGATCGCTGCAAGAATTTTTGGGAATGGTGAATTTTTACAACCGTTTCCTCCCCCGCGCAGCTCAACTCATGCAGCCCCTGTATTCCGCGCTCAGAAAACAAAAGTCTTCCAACGCGGTCGAATGGACCCCGGAGCGCGAACGCGCCTTCGCGGAAGTAAAAAGTGCTCTAGCGAACGCCACATTGTTGGTTCACCCCGATCCCTCGGCCCGCATAGCGTTAACCACAGACGCTTCAGACCTGGCCATAGGGGCAGTCGTGGAACAACATGTTGGCAGAACCTGGCAACCTTTAGCATTTTTTAGCAAATCTTTAAACCAAACCGAGCGCAAATACAGCACTTTTGACAGGGAGCTGCTAGCGCTTCATTTATCCATCCGCCACTTCCAGTTCTGGTTAGAAGGGCGGCGTTTCATGGCTTTTGTAGACCACAAACCGCTCACTTTTGCGATGGCTAAAATTTCAGAACCATGGTCAGGCAGGCAACAAAGACAGCTAGCTGCAATTTCAGAGTTCACCACAGACATTCGACATGTGGCAGGCAAACTTAACGTGGTAGCAGACTGCCTCTCTCGCGCTGTGACATCGCCAGAGCATGAGGAGACAGATTATACTACCTCAGCCGCAGAACTTTTCGGCAACGCGGACGCGTACGCGGCCCCAATTCACGTAGGGATAGATTACGCAGCCATGGCAGAGGAACAAAGCAGTGACGCGGACGTGCGCGCGCTCCTGTCTGGACCAACAGGGTTAAGACTGGAGGAAAGGGGTTTATGTGACGGTGTACCCCCCCTAATCTGCGACGTGTCAACCGGCCGACCTCGCCCGGTAGTCCCAGCTGCATGGCGCCGCTGCATTTTCGACTCGGTTCACTCCCTCGCACACCCAGGGGTGCGTGCCTCGGTTAAAATGGTCGCGGAAAAGTTTGTTTGGCCGGGCCTGCGCAAAAATGTAAAGGAATGGGCAAAAACTTGCATGTCTTGTCAGCACGCCAAAATACACAAACACACAAAAGCTCCTCTAGAGCCTTTTCGAATCCCAGCCAGAAGGTTTGACCACGTTCATGTCGACCTCGTGGGACCACTACCTTCGTCTCAAGGGTTCACACACCTGTTAACAATGATAGACCGTACTACGCGCTGGCCGGAGGCGGTCCCTTTGGCGTCAACCACAGCTGCGGAAGTCGCTCGCGTTTTTTTAACAAACTGGGTGGCACGTTTCGGCGTCCCATCGGACATCACGTCCGATAGGGGGCCTCAATTTGTCTCAGAGCTGTGGTCAGCCATGGCCAGCAGCTTAGGAGCGACAATTCACCGCACCACCGCATATCACCCTCAGGCCAATGGGTTATGCGAGCGTTTTCACAGATCTTTAAAGGCCGCCCTCAGGGCCTCAGTAACGGATACAGATTGGGTGAATAAACTTCCCTGGGTTTTATTGGGGTTGCGTTCTGCGCCTAAGGAGGATCTAGACGACTCCCCAGCAGAATTAGTTTTTGCTCAACCTCTCAGGCTCCCGGGTGAGTTTTTACCAGAGCATCCAGAGCCTGGGCATCTCCCAGCCCTGAGGCCCTTAAGCAGCACCGGATCGGACACTCTCCCCGGACCGGCACATCACTCTTTTCCACGGGTTTTTGTCCCCCAAGCTTTAAAAAACGCCGAGTTCGTTTTTGTTAGACACAAAGCTTTAAAATCAAACCTCCGTCCACCATACGACAGACCATTCAGAGTGCTGGAACCTGGTGATAAGCATTTTGTGCATGATTTAGGGGACAGAAAAGAAACAGTCAGCATTGACAGACTTAAACCTGCTTTCTTGTTGAGTGACGAACCTGCACGGGTGGCGAGAGCACCTCGGCGGGGTAGACCCCCCAAGAAAAAAAACTCAGCCCCCCTGCAGGGAACAAATACCGGTAACCACTCTCCTCCCCAAGCTGCAGATTCCTTACAGGAGGGTCCCGCCAGGACGCCAAAGCGGACCCACAGCAGATTCGGGAGAAGATTAAAACCCAGACGGCACAGGGACTGATGCAAATTGACAAAGAGTTGTTAACTATGTTATCAGATTGTGCCGTGACAGTTTTAAGGCTGATTTGTGACATTACTATACTGTTGTTGTACCACTGAATTTTCTACAGGATCATGACTGCTGGAAAGATTTTTTCCTTGTTTTCACTGTCAAGATGTTTAACAGTATAATATGTCATAGAGATTATCTTAAACTGTAAACTTAATTTGATTGTCCTTTTCTTAGTCGTTTGGGGGGGGGCTGTGGCTTATATTAATCATATATTCCATACCTACATATGTATAGACATATTAGAATGTTTAGTGATTACATATGTGGAATGACCTCACGCCTCAGAACAGGACAAGAGGTCTCAACCGCCAGCGAGGATCAAAGAACAGACGGAGTCGCAGCGGTGGAGACCGGATCGAACTTCCTGACCACCCAGGGTCAGGTGGAGGAGACGGAGGACAATGGAGGGGGGATTATGTTAATGCGGGATGTCAGCTTTGATATGCAATGTCTTTTGTTGAGTGTGGGTATAAGTGTGGGTAGAAGTATGAAGGTCTGACTGCGCTCGACCTCTTATTCTGCTTCTGCACCGAGATGAGACATGTTAGGGAGGTGAAGCTGATATTAAACTTTGATTTATAAAATCACATCGCTTCTTCATTCCAAGCTCCCTACAACTTTCCTAATTATCACAACCCTTAAAGGAAACTTGTACTGGTCATTATAACAACATTAATCCTGCTTTAGGTATTACTTATAAACCAAAAATGTGTTTTTTCAGTAAAAATAACCCCCTAGAGTTAGTATACTGAATAATTTTATCCCATGAAAACTGCTCGGTCAAAACCAATGGGGAGCAGGCATCGCCGGCCGGAAGTGACGTACAGTCGTTGTTTCTGGCTTTACCACGGATGAGTAACGTGTTTACCACAGATGAGTAAATGCGTTCAGCAGATGCTCAGTGGGTCAAGATCCGAGTTGAAAACGGCACAAAATCTGTGCGAATATATACTGCACAAACCGTCCAAATGGCCTTCATTGACGGCATGATCCGCAGTTACCTCCAGGGACCAGCAGCTGAAGGGGACCTGACGAACAGGCAAGTTCCCAGTCAAGTAACTTCAGAACACATTGAATAAATCTTGATATACTAGAATTTTATTTAATTAAGTTATATGCAGGTAGATTTGCTTGTACATTGTTGTAAAAAATTACATAAAATTCTGATGTTGAAACTTTGTTGACTGCTATACCGCAGCCCACTCAGTCGCACAAAACAACAACTGTGTGTCACTACCATGCTGAAACTGGCCATGGAGGAGCCCAGATGTCACTGACCATGACTGATTGAGAGAGCAGTGACGTGAAACTTGCATGTATTTGAGAAGGAAATCATGACCAAAATTACTGGACAGAACCACTACTATCATATTTGATCCTTTGAACTTTGAAGCTTTTGATTAAAATTCACTGCAGGTACCCTTTAAATGTACAAATGGAGCAATTCTTAATTGATTTCCAGAGCACCTAACCTTAATGGTGAGTTAGAAAATTTTATTCACTTTATCTTGGAGTGTGTTTTTCTCCTCTCATGCTGACAGAAACTGTCCTCCTTTCCATACTTTTGAGCGAGCAGCCGTAATCAATAATGCCTCTGTGTGTGTGTGTGTGTGTGTGTGTGTGTGTTATTTTAAGTGGGGACTGTGTGCACTGAAAGGGATTGCACTGAGTACCAGAGGATCAGTTTAGAATACGGTAGATTCAAATGCTGAAAAACAAGACCTACTTTTCTTTTAAGTTGAGCCAGCTGCTGAGAAAAACCAGTCACCACTCGTGATGTTATGTCTGACACTGAAGTCCCAAACCCTGTGTCGAGCAAAGGGGGTGTGTCCAAATGAAGCCTGTGTCGAGGCCTGTATTGTGCTTCAGAAGCTCAAGTGACCAAAGAGAAATGAGGCCCTGGTTCTCTAAAAAAGAATCAGGGCTCTTTAAAAATCGCGACTGTGCCTCACTATGTGATTCACTTAGTGAAAAAGGCCTGGGAAATACAGGAAATGTTACGTGTGATAGGTGATGCTGAGGATCGTTACGTGCAGGAGAGTGACAGTATTTCTTATTAAATGCAGCCACCAAAAAGGCGAAGGACATATGTTGTTTTGGAGCATTTTGAGTTGATATCTGCAAATAAAGAAAAAAAATATAATGTACATCTGCTGAAATCGCTCCATGGAGGATGGTTTTATATACAATATATATACACACACTGCATTCCAAATTATTATGCAAATAGGATTTTACTGTCAAACATTCAATTTTTTGTTTTTCAATTAAACTCATGGATGGTATTTTGTCTCAGGGCTCGTTGGATCACTGATATCAATGTCAGACACCTGTCATAATTAGTTTGCCAGGTGAGCCCAATTAAAGAAAAACTACTTAAGAAGGATGTTCCACATTATTAAGCATGCCACAGGTTTGAAGCAATATGGGAAAAAAAAAGAATCTCTCTGCTGTTGAAAAGCATCAAATAGTGCAATGCCTTGGATAAGGTATGAAAGCAATAGATATTTCACGAAAACTTAAACATGATCATCATCCATCCATCCATCCATCTTCTACCGCTTTTCTGGAGGTCCGGGTCATAGAGGCAGCAGTTCAAGCAGAGAAGCCCAGACTTCCCTCTCCCCAGTCACCTGCTCCAGCTCTTCAGAGAGGATACCAAGGTGTTCCCAGACCAGATGGGAGACATAGTCTCTCCACCGAGTCCTGGGTCTGCCCTGGGGTCTCCTCCCAGTGGGACGTGCCCGAAACACCTCAAGTGGGAGACGTCCAGGAGGCATCCTAATCAGATGCCCATACCATCTCAACTGACTCCTTTCAATGTGGAGGAGCAGCGGTTCTACTCTGAGCCTCTCCTGGATGATTGAGCTCCTCTCCCTATCTCTGAGGGTGAGTCCAGCAATCCTACGGAGAAAGCTTGTTTCAGCCGCTTGTATCCGCAATCTTGTTCTTTCAGTCATTACCCAAAGCTCGTCACCATAGGTGAGAGTAGGAATGTAGATTGACTGGTAAATCGACAGCTTTGCCTTAGAACTCAGCTCCCTCTTCACCACAACAGACCGGTACAACGTCCGCATCACTGCAGATGCTGCTCCAATCCGTCAATCTCTCACTCCATTTTCCCCTCACTCGCGAATAAGACCCCAAGATACTTAAACTCCTCCACTTGGGGTAGGATCTTGTCCCCAACCCAGAGAGGACAATCCACCTTTTTCCAGCTGAGGACCATGGACTTGGACTTGGAGGTGCTGATTCTCATCCCAGCTGCTTCACACTCAGTGGCAAACCGTCCCAGCAAGAGCTGTAGGTCATTGCTGGATGAAGCCAACAGGTCAACATCATCTGCAAACAACAGAGATGAGATCCTGTAGTCACCAAGCATGACACCCTCCATCCCCTGGCTGCGCCTAGAAATCCTGTCCATAAAAATTATGAACAGGGTCGGTGACAAAGGGCAGCCCTGGCGGAGTCCAACTCTCACTGGGAATGAGTCCGACCGAGTGTTGGCAATACGAACCAAACTCTCACAACGGTTGTACAGAGACCAAATAGCTCGTAACAGCAAGCCCGATACCCCATACTCCCGAAGCACCCCCCACAAAAAACCACGAGGGACGCGGTCAAATGCCTTCTCCAAGTCCACAAAACACATGTAAACTGGTTGGGCAAACTCCCACGTGCCCTCGAGAATTCTCGAGAGGGTAAAGAGCTGGTCCGATGTGCCACGGCCAGGACGAAAACCACATTGCTCCTCCTGAATCCGAGGTTCGGCCAACAGCTGGACTCTCCTCTCCAGTACCTTGGCATAGACCTTCCCAGGGAGGCTGAGGAGTGTGATCCCTCTAAAGTTGGAGCACACCCTCCAGTCCCCTTTTTTGAAGAGAGGAACCACCACCCCGGTTTACCATGCCAAAAGCACTGCCCCTGACCTCCACGCAATGTTGCAGAGGCGTGTCAACCATGACAGCCCAACAACATCCAGGGCCTTGAGGTACTCAGGGCGAATCTCGTTCAACCCCGGGGCCCGGCCACCAAGGAGATTTTTAACCACCTTGGCGACCTCAGCCCCTGTGATAGGCGAGTCATCCTCCTCATCCACAAACCCTGCTTCCTCTGTGGAAGGCGTATCAGTGGGATTGTGGAGATCCTCGAAGTATTCCTTCCACCGCCCGACGATATCCCCAGTCAAAGTCAACAGTGCTCCATCCGCACCATACACAGTGTGGACAGGGAGCTGCTTTCCCCTCCTGAGCCACCGGACAGTGTGCCTGAATCTCTTCGAGGCCGACTGAAAGTCTTGTTCCATGGCCTCACCAAACTCCTCCCATACCTGGGTTTTTGCTTCAGCAACCACCTGAGCTGCACTCTGCTTGGCCTGCCGGTACACCTCAGCTGCTTCGGGAGTCCCACAAGCCAACCAAGCTTGAAAGGACTCCTTCTTCAGCTTAATGGCCCCCCTCACCACTGGTGTCCACCACTTGGTTCGGGGGTTGCCACCACGAGATGCACCGACCACCTTGCGGCCGCAGCTCTGGGCCGCCGCTTCAACAACAGAGGTGGAGAACATGGCCCATTCAGACTCCATGTCTCCAGACTTGGAGTTTGCTCCATGATCATCATACTGTGAATAAATTTGTGGCTGATTCAGAGCACAGATGTGTTTGTGCAGATAAAGGCATAATAAGGAAAGTTTCTGCCTGACAAATTCATCAGATTAAGAGAGCCGCTGCTAAAATGTCATTACAAAGCAGCAAACAAGTCTTTGAAGCTGCTGGTGCCTCTGGAGTCCCATGAACCTCAAGGTGTAGGATCCTCCAGAGATTTGCAGTTGTGCATAAACCTACTATTCAGCCACCCCTAACCAATGCTCACAAGCAGAAATGGTTGCAGTGGGCCCAGAAATACATGAAGACTAATTTTCAAACAGTCTTGTTTACTGATGAGTGCCATGCAACCCTGGATGGTCCAGATGGATGGAGTAGTAGATGGTTGGTGGATGACCACCATTTCCCAATAAGGCTGCAACGTCAGCAAGGAAATGGCAGAGCCATGTTTTGGGCCGGAATCATGGGGAGAGAGTGGTAGGCCCCTTTAGGGTCCCCGAAGGTGTGAAAATGACCTCGGCAAAGTATATAGAGTTTCTGACTGACCACTTTCTTCCATGGTGCAAAAAGAAGAACCGTGCCTTCCGTAGCAAAATTATCTTGATGTATGACAATGCACCATCTCATGCTGCAAAGAATATCTCTGTGTCATTGGCTGCTATGGGCATAAAAGGAGAGAAACTCATGGTGTGGCCCCAATCCCACCGCACCCCCAACTGGGTGGTGCGGTGGCACAGTGGTTAGCACTGAGGCAGCACAGCAACTCACCCTTGGCCATGGGATCCCTGGTTCAATCCCAGCCCCTGACCAACAGTGATCTGTGTGGAGTTTGCATGTTCTCCCCGTGTCTGCGTGGGTTTACTCTGGGAGTTCTCCGGTTTCCTCCCACAGGCCAAAAACATGCAGGTTAGGTTAATTGGAGACTCTAAAAGTGGCCCTAGGTGTGAATGGTAAAGGGATAGCGCCATACCGTGGCTACTTCATCCATCCAGGTGGATGCCCTCAATTTTCCCCCCTGGGGATCAATAAAGTATACAAAAACAAAACAAAAAAAACCCTCCCCTGACGTCAACCTTACTGAGAACCTTTGGAACATTTTCAAGCAAAAGATCTGTGAGGGTGGGAGGGAGTTCACATCAAAACAGCAGCTGTGGGAGGCTATTCTGACATCTTGCACAAAAATTCAAGCAGAAACTCTCCAAAAAGGGATAAGGGATAAGGAAAAACTCACAAGTTCAATGGATGCAAGAATTGTGAAGGTTGTGTCAGAGAAGGGGTCCTATGTTAACATATAACTTGGCCTGTTAAGATGTTTTTGATTGAAATAGCTTTTGATGTCAGTAAATATGACTTCCTAATGCTACAAATTCAACAAATTATATTAAGACAAAGTAAAGAGATGTTTCATACCTTTGGCATGTTTTGACTGTCACCTGCAGTCTTCTTCGGAAAGCGTCGTCTGATGTCCGTGACATGTCACATCAGCCGTTTTATCCATAAAACAACCCGGTCTCAGTAAAAAACGTATCTAATAAATGTTTCCCACCCCTCTAAAATCATACATTTGCACGTTAAATCAAAAAATAACATCCCTTGACACGTATGTACAAGCTCACCCACTTCGCAAAATTTTCCTAAACAGTCCTCACCGCGCATGCGCAGAACAACAATCTTTTACTTTGGTTTCCCAATGCTCATTCGGTTGGTGGGAGGGGGATGGTGGACGGTTAACTACACGGACATTCAAGCAACAGAAACAAAAACACGCTGTGAGTGACCTATTTGTTCTTTTTTTTTTTTTCCTTAGTTTGTTTTTCACTCCACTAATGAAAGGTTCCAGCGAGGTTAGGGGTTAGGCATTAAAATGTGGGGTAGTTGGTCGATGGTGAAAGACAATAAAAGTGACAGGAACACTAAACTGCCAAATGTTAAGCTGCTGTCAGACACCTTTCTTAAAGCTGTAAACACCACGTATCCATTGCACGTGAATTTCTTTTTACGTGTCTGTGTACATTTTCTCTGAGCGACAAAACGTGCAATTTCACTTTTTTTGGTGAGGATGGGCTGCCATAAAATCACTGGTATGTAGCCCACATGTAATATCACAATAGGACTGCTGTACATCAAATGACCAGCATATGTCAATAGTCCCAAATGAGTCATTTAATGGGGCTTCACGTAATAAGCCTTTTGGCTTCATCACACTATTACTAGTCACCACTGCCGACAACGCATTAGCGTCAATTTTTTTAAAAATGCATTCATTGGTCCATGGTCACACGTATACTGTGTGAGAAATACACACTATGTTTTATTTAGTTACATTCTTAAAGAAACAAGCAGATTTCAATTCCTACATTTTGTGACATTACAAGACATGTCCCACCCTCAATTCTTATAAGTTTTTTTTGTTATTGGGAGAAAAAGTTATAAACAATCAGGCATTACATTATTACATCAAAAAGAAAAGGCAGAACACATAAAACATAAGCACACATAAAGACAGATTCAGGTAAATTAATCACTGAGGTCATTAGTTAGCAGAGAGCACGATTCAATTGCATTTTTGGAGGTCACTGATATAAGGGATTTGGTATAAAGTTTCATTTAAATAGCTAGCAAAGATGGGTGGGGTTGTTGTAAATCTGGCTTTATGAATGAAAAATGTGGCTAGAATAATTAAATTATTGATCATTAAATCAGTCCTGGCATTATTACCCATACTAAACCCACATACTACTTGGTTAAAATCGATCAAAGGCACTGTTGTAATATTGCTATCAAGTCATTCCTTAAACAGTCTCCATAACAGCTGAGCATGAGGACGTGAGAAAAAAAGATGCTCTTGTAGGAGCATGCACAAATAACGAGGCTGAGTTTCAGTCATAAACCAGCTTTATTTGACAGAACACAAGCTCCTAGCATTCTCAAAGCAGGAAAGAGAAAGAATCATACTTCAACCCCCTTTTATACATTTCCAGCATCAGAATTCAAGTCACATGGTGTCTTCAGTCAACATACAGTTACAAAGCATCCCTTTGAAGCTTCACCATTGTCTCTCATTTCTTGATGAACCGGAATACCCTCCGGGGCGTCTTCTGTGGGACAAAGAGACAAATCTCACACTTCCTTGTTACCTCCTGTAGATTTGAGTCCTCAGTCCTTGCAGACGTGACACTCCACAATACACATTCAGTTCTGTCTCTGTGGCAGCGTGAGCCCACAATGTGTGTCGGCCACACTACCCCCCCCCCAAACGTCGAGTAAGGCAAAATCTGCATGACATAACAAAAAGAGAAACACAAAGCACTCCATACATCGCTAATCAATCCACCAACTGCCTAGGTTTTAATCTTCTGCCGAATCTGCTGCAACTTGGCTTGGCTGCCTCTGCAACATCTCTCTGCACCTGTGGATTAAAGCTGTTAGCACCTCTCTGTGAAGACTTTGGAGAATGTCTTCTCAGCGGCCTGCCCCGGCGGGGGGGCCTCGCGAGCTGCACCTCCTCGTCAGCCAGAACAAAAGCGGGTTTGAGCCTGTTAATGCAAATCAGCTCCCTTCTGCCCCCTAAATCTAGCAGAAAATGCTTCTGCCCGGTCTCCAGCACTCGAAACGGTCCGTCGTAAAACGGCCGCAAAATTGGACGCTGGGCGTCATGTTTAACAAAAACAAACTCTGCATTTTTTAAAGCCTTGGGCACAAAAACGTGTGGGAAACTGTGATGGACCGGGCCAGGAAGCGTGTTTGTTCCTGAGCCGCTCTGCCACGGCTGAGCGGGGGGGCCATTAGGTGCGGGATTATCAGGAAGAAATTCCCCGGGCAAACGGAGCGGCTGAGCGAAAACTAATTCAGCCGGGGAAGCATGCAAATCTTCCTTAGGTGCAGAACGCAACCCTAATAACACCCATGGAAGTTTGTCTACCCAATTTGTATCCGTTAGCGACGCTCTGAGGGCTGCTTTCAATGACCTGTGAAAGCGTTCGCATAAACCATTGGCCTGGGGGTTATACGCGGTGGTGCGATGAATCTTCACCCCCAAGCTGCGGGCCATCGATGACCATAGCTCGGAAATAAATTGGGGACCCCTGTCGGACGTTATGTCCGACGGTACACCAAAACGCGCAACCCATGCTGTTAAAAATGCTCGCGCAACTTCTTCCGCTGTGGTTGATGTCAGAGGAATCGCCTCTGGCCAGCGCGTGGTGCGGTCTACCATTGTCAAAAGATGTGTGTGCCCGTGTGATAACGGAAGCGGGCCGACTAGGTCAACATGCACGTGATCAAAACGCTTAGCGGGGATGTGGAAAGGTTCTAACGGGGCCTTAGTGTGTCTGTGTATTTTAGCTCGCTGACACGCTACGCAGGCTGCTGCCCATTCCTTGACCTGTTTGCGCAACCCGGGCCAAACAAATTTCTCCCCCACCAATTTGATCGATGCGCGCACCCCCGGGTGCGCGAGAGAATGGACCAAGTCAAAAACACGGCGACGCCACGCGGTTGGCACCACAGGGCGGGGCCGTCCCGTGGAGACATCGCAGATTAGCGGGGGCATACCGTTTTGTTGCACCCTGTGCTCCAGCCTTAACCCTGTTGGTCCAGACTGGAGCGCGCGCACGTCCGCGTCGTTAACCTGCTCCGCAGCCATGGCTGCATAATCTAACCCAACACAGACCGGGGCTGCGCGCGCTCCCGCGTCGCTGCCCGGGCCCGCGGCCATGGCTACAGAGTCTGCCCCTATAGGGCTTGGCGGTGCTATTGCACGCGAGAGGCAGTCTGCTACAACATTGTGTTTACCCGCGACATGCTGAATATCAGTAGTAAACTCCGATATTGCGGCTAGTTGCCTTTGTTGCCGGCCTGACCAGGGTTCTGAAATTTTGGCCATCGCAAACGTTAGCGGTTTATGATCCACAAAAGCGGTGAAACGTCGCCCCTCTAACCAGAACTGAAAATGACGGATGGCCAAGTGTAGGGCCAAAAGCTCCCTGTCAAATGCGCTGTATTTCCGTTCACTATCGCGCAAGGTTCTGCTGAAAAACGCGAGGGGTTGCCAGGTACCTGCCACAAACTGTTCAACTACCGCCCCCACCGCTACATCGGAAGCGTCAGTGGTGAGCGCCATGCGGGCCGTTGGAACTGGGTGCGCTAACAAAACTGCATTTGCCAGGGCTGATTTGACCTGGGCAAAAGCGCGCTCCCGCTCCGGAGACCATTCGACTTTATTTGCGGGCTTTTGTTTTTTTAACGCGGTGTACAATGGCTGCATGAGTCGTGCTGCGCTTGGGAGGAAACGGTTGTAAAAATTAACCATCCCTAGAAACTCCTGAAGCGCCTTAACCGTTTGAGGTTGCGGAAAATCTGTTATGGCACGCACTTTATTTGGAAGGGGAACTGCTCCCTCTGCCGAAACGCGATGTCCCAAAAAATCAATCTGCGCCACCCCAAACTGGCATTTCGCTGGGTTCACTATTAACCCGTGCTCTGCCAACCTCTGGAAAACTGCTGTGAGGTGTTTTTCATGTTCGCCTTCGGACGTGCTGGCTACCAAAATATCGTCCAAATAAACGAACACGAAAGGCAGGTCGCGTAAAACTGCATCCATCATGCGTTGGAAAGTCTGCGCGGCCCCCTTGAGGCCAAAAGGCATGCGCAAGAACTCAAAAAGGCCGAAAGGAGTTATGACCGCTGTTTTGGGTACATCCTGCGCGCGCACTGGAACCTGGTGATAGCCGCGCACCAAGTCTATTTTAGAAAAAATGCGCGCCCCCGCCAAATGAACAGAAAAATCCTGAATGTGCGGAATCGGGTAGCGGTCATGAGCTGAAACGTTGTTCAACCTGCGGAAATCGCCGCAAGGCCGCCACGAGCCGTCAGCCTTTGGGACCATGTGTAACGGCGAAGCCCAAGTGCTCTTGGAGCGTCTAACGATGCCTAGTTTTTCCAGATTAGTGAACTCCTCGCGCGCGATGGCCAGTTTAGCTGGGTCCAAACGCCGAGCCTTTGCAAAAACGGGAGGGCCTGTGGTTGTTATGAAATGTTCTACCCCATGTTTGGCCACCGTTGCTGAAAAAGTGGGGACTGTGAGTGCTGGAAACTGAGCAAGCAGAGTGTGAAACTTACCACCCGCGGCTGAGACGCTGGCATGTGCAGTTGGCGGGGCCACCCGAGCTGTGCAGGGAATAGAATGAAAAGACAGTGCATTAATCAGACGTCTATTAGCAAGATCAACCAATAAACCATGTGAGCACAAAAAAATCAGCCCCTAACATGTTGAAACTGACTGCTGCTACAATAAATGTCCACTCAAATGAACGGCCTTGTAAGGACAGAAGCATGGTCCTCTCACCAAACGTTTTAATTGTGGAGCCGTTCGCAGCTGACACTGACACCCAGGGGGCTTTAGAAGGCGACAGCCGTTCCGCGTAGGTGGGCGTGACGAAGCTCAGCTGCGAGCCCGTGTCCACGAGGAACTGTTTCCCCGAGCGTGCATCCATCAGGTAAAGCAGCCTGTTCTCATTGCCGAGAGTCGCGGCTGCTACCGGCCCTCGGTCCTGGCGTTTAAAATTGCACGGTGGGACGCACCTGTGCGCTCTCTCTGCAAAACGGCGGTGGTAGAAGCACGAGCCGTTCTCCGCTCCGCGTCGTCTGGCTCCGGTCGCCGCCGTTGTTGGTGCGTCTGGTGCCGCTGGACCCAAGCTGTCTCCGGACGCCGTTCCCGAACTAGCCGCCGCGGCCGAAACCGCGTTCTGCTTGTGGGCGTCGACCAACTTCTGCGCCTCCTTGCTCAACCCATGGTAGTCTCGCTTGGCCAATCGGGGTGACTCTGCCAGGGCCACTCTCACTGCTGGTGGCAGGGTTCGAAGGAATAGGTGGGCGAAAATGAATTCGCCATCCTCGGAGGCTTTGAGCTGCAGCATCTTCACCATCAGGTCCGCAGGTCTATCGTTTTCTGCCTCCGTCAGCGCCAGGAGCCCCTCTGCTCTTTGTTGGACTGAGGGGGTGAAATGGCTGATCAGCGCGTCTTTCAATGCGCTGTACTTGTCGCTGTCTGGTGGATGATTAACCAAATCCTCCACTCTCTGGACCGTGTCGCTGTCCAGTTTCGCTACCACGTGGTAGAATCTTGTGTCGTCGTTGGAGATTCTCCGGAGGTTGAACTGCGCCTCGATTGCGCTAAACCATGAGCGCGGACTGTGCTGCCAGAAATCGGGCAGCCGGAGCGTGGAGGCGGCCATCAGGCTGGCTTCCACCGAGCCCGGTTCAGAAGAATTCTCATTGCTCATTCTCCGTCGTAGGTCACCAGTGTAGGAGCATGCTCAAATAACGAGGCTGAGTTTCAGTCATAAACCAGCTTTATTTGACAGAACACAAGCTCCTAGCATTCTCAAAGCAGGAAAGAGAAAGAATCATACTTCAACCCCCTTTTATACATTTCCAGCATCAGAATTCAAGTCACATGGTGTCTTCAGTCAACATACAGTTACAAAGCATCCCTTTGAAGCTTCACCATTGTCTCTCATTTCTTGATGAACCGGAATACCCTCCGGGGCGTCTTCTGTGGGACAAAGAGACAAATCTCACACTTCCTTGTTACCTCCTGTAGATTTGAGTCCTCAGTCCTTGCAGACGTGACACTCCACAATACACATTCAGTTCTGTCTCTGTGGCAGCGTGAGCCCACAATGTGTGTCGGCCACACTCTGTCATTTCATTCATTCGTTGCTGTCATTTTTACAGAAGGTACGTTCATTACTCTCCCAACCAAACCTTAACCTCAAAAACTCATTAAAAGGGTAAATATCGTTCATAATTTTAAAGTGAATCGCTTTTGACTTGGGTGGGACAGGATATTTTAGGTAACTGGTTCTCAACTTGGATTTTGACTGTTGATCCAGATTATTAACATGCTGGCTTCTGCAAGCCTGGGAGGGATAAAGAACATTAGTGAGAACAGATCTCTTGAATTTATTAGTGCACTTTTTATCAAGAAAATTTATTCCATTTATATGGAGCGTGGGGAGGTGAGGTGGAGACTGGGTGTATAGAATTATATTCTTTGCTAAGACAAGAAAAACCTGGGGAATGGCAGAGGTTAAAAGCCTAAATTC
This sequence comes from Pholidichthys leucotaenia, assembly GCA_020510985.1. Lineage (NCBI taxonomy): Eukaryota > Metazoa > Chordata > Actinopteri > Cichliformes > Pholidichthyidae > Pholidichthys > Pholidichthys leucotaenia. The sequence goes on along the minus strand of CM035840.1, from coordinate 136,576,136 downwards.
CCTGGGGCTACAGTCAAAATCATATTTCTGGCAAAAATCCATGTAAGACAATATAAAGTCATATCTAATAAGTCCATTATACACCATATATTTTTGTCTAGCCATCTTCCGTGGAAAAGAGATTTTCTGTTGTGAGGTATGCATCTGTTGTTCCATAGTGGGGTATTGTGAGGTGTAAAGTTGTGGTTGTAAAATAATTTCCAAAATAACAAGGCCTGTTGGTGAAATTTAGAGAGCTTCACTGGTAGTTTGGTGACAGTGTAATCACACTTGAGGATTAAATTTAAACCACCTATCTTGTTAAAAAATATTTTGAGGAAATATGTGCCAGATACTGTCAGGGGATTTGAGACATTGTTTCACCCAGTTTAGTTTTAAAGTACCCGTCACACAGTCACAGTCTATTACATTTAAACCTCCATCAGTGAAGTCTTTTTACCAGAGTGGTGGCCTAGTTGATAGAGCATCCGCCCCACAACTGGGAGCATGGGGGTTCAAGTCCTGGCCAGGTCATACCAAACACCATAGAAAAATGGTACTTCCTGCTTTCTAGCTTGGTGCTCAGTATAATAGACTGGGGGAAGGAGAAGTTGTTTGTGGCAGCAACCCCTCTGATTTTACACATGATTAACATTGTAGATAGGAGAAACGTAATTTCGTTCTACTGTACATGATTGGCTGTATGGACTGAATGACAATAGAGACGTCTTCTTCTTTGACAGTTACTCCTTTTTTGATGTAATGAGTGTGATTTTGCCAAATAAATTTAAAGTTGGATTGATTTATAGCCTTGACGAAATTAGGACAAGTAGCTAATGATGATTCAGGGTGAATAATTCTGGAGATGCTTCCCATTGTGATGAGATAAATTCTACCAAAAATTGAGAGATTTCTTTGAAGCCAAACATTTAACTTGCTCTTACAATTGTCTATCATCTTTGTCCAATTTACAAACTCACTTGCCTTCTCATTTTATGTTACATAGACAGCAAGATATTTGACAGTAATTTTTACCAGGATATCATAGATGACAGTCTGTGGGTGGCCATGAATGGCGAGAAGTTCACATTTTTGTTTGTTCAGGAAAAGTCCTGAGGCCTTTGAAAAAAGTTCAGTGTTCTGAATGGCAATCGGAATCTGATGTTCTTCTGATGTTCATCCGCAAACTGAGCTGATGTGAGTTTGGTTCCAAACACTTCCAGTTTCTTCAAGTTCTCACAGTTCTTTAACATGATGGCCAGTTTTTCTGCTGCCAAGATGAAAAGTCCTGGGTCACAGGCCAACCTTGACGGATTCCTCTTTGCACATTGAAGCGTTGGGATGATCCATGAGGTAAAGTATCACAGCTATTGATGTCTTTGTATAAAGTATGTATGACTCCAATAAAGGTATCATCAAAGCCAAAGGATTTTAGTCTATGAATTATGAAAGGGTGTTCAACCATATCAAAAGCTTTTTTAAAATCAAGAAACAAAATTAATCCATTATAATCAATAAATTCTCTACAATCTAGCATATCCAATATGAGGCGGATGTTGTTAAAGGTAGACCTTCCATTTAAAAACCTTGATTGGGTTTCACTTATAATTTGAGATGTACCATTTTTAAGTCGCAGTGTGTATATGGTCCAAAAGTTTGTAATCATTATTTAGCAAAGTGATAGGTCTTAGATTGTCAATGATTTTAGGATTCTTTTCTGGTTTTGGAATTAAGGCTATGACCCTTGTTTCATGCTTGTTGGAAGACTCTGGCTTTGACAAGCTTCTGTTAATACATTGTAAAGAAATTCTCTAATGTCGCTCCAAAAATATTTGTAGAAGATGGCTGTTGCCCATCAGAGCCTGGAGATTTATCCAAATGTAAGTGATTAATTGCTTTATTGAGTTCATCTAACGTAATTTCCCTGTCACAAATATTTTTGAATTCTTGACTACTGTAGGAATTGAGTTTTTTATTTTTTTCAAAGAAGCCCATACAAATCATTCTCAGGGAATGAGGTTTTGTATAAATTGCTATAGAAGGAAAAAGTTTTGGTTGAGATTGTTTTAGGATCTGTGCATTCTTCACTTCCTATTAAAAGCATTTTAATAGAGTTTCTTTCTTGTCTTTGTTTTTCTAGTTTACAAAAATATAATGTGCTGTCCTCCCCTTCTATCCATTTGGCTTTGGATCGGCTTTGTGGATATACATTTCATTGAGCTTATTATGCAGTTCTGTTTCAAGATTTGAAACAGAAACTCAAAGACAATCAGCACTTTAATATTGAGGTGCAGGATGTTAAAAGGGAGTTCTGCGCTGTAAAAGTGAACAAAAGTCAGGGCCCTGATAATATATGTGGGCGCTTGGTAAAGTCCTGTGCACATGAACTGAGTCCTATATTTCATTACGTTTTCAATAAGTCCTTACAGACACAACATGTGCCTAAGATCTGGAAAGAAGCCATGGTTGTTCCCGTTCCAAAATCCAGTTGTCCTAAAACGGTAAACGACTTTAGACCAGTTGCTTTGACTTCAATTTTAATGAAAATTTTTGAAAAATTGGTCAGATGTGAGGTCCTAAAGCAGACTGAGCATGCATTGGATCCTCTGCAGTTTGCCTATAGGCCTCACAGAGGAGTGGAGGATGCCACTGTCACTCTGTTTAACATGCTTTTTAAACATCTGGATTTTAATGGGACACACGCCAGACTTTTATTTGTGGACTTTTCCTCCGCCTTTAATACAATCCAACCTCATATCTTAGTTGAAAGGCTCCTGCAACAATTTCATTTGAGCAATAATCTGGTAGGTTGGATTCTGGATTTCTTAACCGACAGGACACAGAGAGTAAGGGTCAATGGTACATTGTAGGACCTAAAGTGCTCTTCTACTGGCTCTCCTCAGGGATGTGTGTTGTCACCACTACTCTTCATCCTGTACACAAACATGTGTCGGAGCAGACATGACAACAGACACATTATAAAGTATGCTGATGACGCAGTTATTGTCAGTCTCCTCCAGGATGGTGAGTGTGGTCACGGCCCAGTAGTTGATGATTTTGTTCACTGGTGTGAGGATTCCTACCTGCAGCTGAATACGACAAAAACTAAAGACATGATTATTGACTTTAGGAGGAAAAATCCCAGGCACAAAGTCACCGTACTAAAAGGCCAGACCACCGAATGTGTACAATCCTACAAATATCTTGGGACGATTATTGATAGTAATTTAAAGTTTGAAGAGAACTGTGAAAGGGTGTTCAAAAAGGGTCAGCAACATTTGCATTGCTTGAGAAAACTTGCATGCTTCCAAGTTGACCGAACCATAATGACAATGTTTTATCAGGCTTTTATTGAATCTGCTTTATCCTTTTCTTTAGTGTCATGGTTTGGTCAGATAAAACTGAAACAGAGGAAATCCTTGGATCAGGTAGTTAGATGGTCCAGTCGTTTTCTTGGCGAGCCACAGCTGAGCCTGACATCCCTGTACACCAGACAAGTACAGAGGATTGCTACCTCCATTTTAAATGATGACTCCCACCCTTTGCACTGCCACTTTCAGCTTCTTCCCTCAAGACGGAGGTTTGCTGTCCCAAAAAGTAGAACCCAGCGCTACAAAAACAGCTTTGTCCCTGCTGCTGTCAAAGAGTTGAACAAGCTGTAACAATATATTGCACATAATTTAGGTACCTATTTATTAACTCCATTTTATATTTACTTATTTTTGTAGGATGTCACTTGGGTTCTAAATATTTTATTGAGTTTTTGACCTTTGAGTTTTTAACCTCTTTGACTAGTTTTTAACTTTTAATATGACCCTTCTCTCTTACCTCTGGTTTTTCTCCCATCTCTTTGTCTTTTTATACCCTGATTGATGGAGCCTTGAGTATTTTTATCATGTTTATAGTCAGCTTCATATGTGCCTGTGTTTGTGTCTATGTTGAATGTAATTTGTGGCTTGTATACGTATATGGATATCACCAGACTGCAAAACAAATCTACCTACGGGTACAAATAAAGTAACCTGAACCTGTGATTCTTAGTTTGTCTTTTTCTGTGGCATTGCCTTTATTGCAAAATGTGTTTAATTCTCCAACCAAAATTGCTTCCTTTTCTCTGGTCTTGCGTATCTTCTCTTTACTAAAGAACATTGAGAATTTTCTAACTTGATATTGAAAGTATTCCTATTTATTTGCAAATGATGCAATGGAGGGGTCATTTAAAGATTCCGTAATCATGGCTCTGATGGTCTGACAGAAGCTTTCATCCTGTAATAAATATGAATTAAATTTCCAAAATCCTTTTCAATTTTTTGTTGAGGTAAGCGGTTTTATCTTAAGATGGATTAAGCTGTGGTCTGTTAGACGCACACTGTCTATTGTTGATTCAGAAACAAATTGTGATAGACTGTATGAAATTAGCCAATAATCAATTCTAGATTTATGTGAGCCATCTGGTTTGAACCAGGAGTACTGAAAGGTATCAGGATTTTTGACTCTCCACACACCCTCTAAATTGTGTTACAGAAGTCCATAATAGTGTTATTGTTTCCGTTTCTTTCAGGCATTGATGGGAATCTGTCTTTCCAATTATTAGGGACTATGTTGAAGTCTCCACCAACTATAATATTATCTGGAGGGTAAAGGACTTTTGTTTCTTGAATCAATAAAGTAATTAAGTTGAACAAGTCTTTATTTTGTGAACCATTATTATAGCCATAAAGATTACAAAGAATGAAGGAGTCATTTACATTCATCACTAGCAAAATCCAATGACCATTCACATCTTCTTTGTGATATAAAAATTTCCCTGGACAGTTGTTAAATAATACTGCAACTCCCCCCGAGCAGGTGGGACCAATGACTTAATATCTTGTTATCGTCCCACTGACTAGTTCAAAATTTAGCATCATTTTCCTCTGAATGAGTTTCTTGTAGAAATGTTATATGGGATTTTATCCCTTTACAAAATAAGAATATTGCTTTTCTTTTGATTCTATTTTGGACACCTCTTGTGTTCAGACTACTCATAGATAGATAGATAGATAGATGTACTTTATTGATCCCAAACTGGGAAATTACATGCCTTATCATTACAAATGATAAGGCACAACAGACATTAAAAATAAATCACAGAAAAATAAACTATGAAGGTTGGACAAGCTAAAATAATTATGATTTTTGTCTCTCTAAATGAACTTTTTTAGGGTGATGTACCTTGTTAAATCACTGAACTCCCAGTTGAACTTGTAATAGAATATCTCTTTATAAACTGTCATGTATCACTGCACAAGGTGAACAGTAAACTTATAGCAAGGAGAATATACACATTACAGTTAGAAATAGATTCCATCTTAACAGTTTTTTCTTTTTTCCAATATGTAAAAGTGAGTTTCTTACAGTCAGAAATTGTGTAAAGCCAATCAGTGCAGTAAAGTCACTGAGGTGATGGAAAGAACAAAGTTGGTTACATCTATGGTGCAAGAATGGGCCAGTTGTTAATGTTTCCTGTCGGCCCCTGATAGAAGGCCTTGTGACCAAGCACCCTGGCTTCTTTAATCTTGGGCCAGATAGCCTCCCTCGCCTCTCTGTCGACTTTGAAAAGATCCTCAGTGAAGCAAACACCATACTCCTTGCACATGGAGTGATTCTTGGAAGCTCACCATAAAGCATCTCTGTGGATCCTCATGGCGAACTGTATGATGATCTACCGGTTTTTGTTTTCAACTTTCCTCCCAATACGATATGCAGAGTCAGTGATATCCTCCATTTTTCTGCCCGATTGTGGTGTGATTTTAGACAGGATCATAAGATAAGATAAGATAAGATAAGATAAGATAAGCCTTTATTAGTCCCACAACGGGGAAATTCCAGGATTGCAACAGCACAGGGATAGCAACACTCAGAGCAACAATCAGAAGGCAAGAAAAAAAACAAAAACAAAAAACAAGCAAGCAAGAGCAGCTAATATACATATGTACATATTACTATAAAATATATATATACACACACACAGACACACAGTGCAGAGCATTGTAGCTGGATGGAATAAATATATGAATATGTAAACACACAGTGCGGAGCATTGTAGCTAGCTGGAATAAATATGTAAATATATAAACACCCACAGTATGGAGCAATGTAGCTAGATGGAATAAATATATAGATATATAAATATAAACACACCCAATGCGGAGCATTGTAGCTAGATGGAATAAATATGTAAATATATAAACACACAGTGCAGAGCATTGTTGCTAGATGGGATGAAACAGCACAACCGTCTACTTAGTTATCCTACATGGTATGATTATGTGCCCATACATATTCTCACTCTCCATAGCGACCGGTATTTTCCTAGTTGTATGCCGGAGGGGACCATTGTGTAAGTCTATTGCATCTTTGCATTCAAAAAACTATTAGTTTGTTACGTCTTTTTGCTATCTCTGCGAGCAGCTCTGCTTAGGTTGTACAGTCTGACAGCCGTTGGTAGGAAGGACCTGCGAAACCTCTCGGTTGTGCACCTGGGATGATGCAGTCTGCTGCTAAATGAGCTCCTCAGTGCATTCAGTATGTCCTGCATAGGGTGGAACTCGGACTCCAGCAGAGATGACAGTTTAGCCACCGTCCTTCTCTCTCCTATCTCCTCCACCGGATCAAGGCGCTGCCCCAGGACAGAGCTAGCTTTCTTGATCAGTTTGTTCAGTCTCTTCCTATCGGCTGCAGTAATGCCACTGCCCCAGCAGACCACTCCAACAGTGATGGCTGATGCCACCACCGTGTCATAGAATGTCTTCAGCAGCGCGCCTTGTACACCAAAAGACCTGAGTCTCCTCAGCAGGAACAGCCTGCGCTGTCCCTTCTTGTAGAGTGCATCAGTATTGTGTGACCAGTCTAGTTTATTGTTCAGATGAACACCCAGGTTAGGCTGTCACCATCTCGATGTCTGTTCCCTGTATATTTACTGGTGCTGTGAGGGGTTGTCCTTGCCTGCGACAGTCCACCACCAGCTCCTTAGTTTTCCTTGCGTTGATCTGGAGGCAGTTCCGATGGCACCAGTCCACGAAGTCCTGGATAAGCCCTCTGTACTCAGCTTCATCTCCATTGGAGATGAGGCCAACGATCGCAGAGTCATCAGAGAACTTCTGTAGATGGCAGTGTGTTGTGTTGTGTGAGAAGTCCGCAGTATAAAGAGTGAACAGGAAGGGAGCCAGCACCGTTCCCTGGGGGGCCCCCGTGCTACTGGTGATCGTGTCGGACACACAGTCCCGGGTTCTCACAAACTGAGGCCGGTTCGTGAGGTAGTCCAGGATCCATGATGACAGGTGCTGGTCCACCCCTGCGCGCAGCAGCTTGTCCTTCAGGATCATCGGTTGGATGGTGTTGAAAGCACTGGAGAAGTCAAAGAACATGATCCTCACCATATTCCCGGGCTTCTCTAGGTGGGACAGAGAACGGTGAAGGAGGAAGATCACCGCATCCTCCACCCCAATGCCATGCTGGTAGGCGAACTGGAGTGGATCCATCGCTGGTTCCACCAGGGGGCGGAGGTGAGCAAGGAGCAGTCTCTCCAGGGTCTTCATCAAGTGGGACGTCAAGGCCACCGGTCTGTAGCTGTTCAGGTCTTTGGGGTGGGAAGTTTTTGGTACAGGTACCACACAAGATGTTTTCCACAGCTGTGGTACCCTCCCCAGTTTCAGGCTCAGGTTGAAGATATACGTCACAATCCCACACAGCTGGTCTGCACAGGACTTGAGGAGCTTTGCGCTGATGCCGTCCGGTCCCGACGCCTTCCTCGCCTTGATCTTCCTCAGCTCCGTCCTCACCTGGGTCCTGGTCAGGGTCAGGATGGGGGGCTGTGTGTTGGGAGTGGGGGGGTGTTGGTGGAGTGGGGGGTGGGCAGCAGGACTTGATTTCTTTAGAGGCAGCAGTGGTTGTTGTGCAGACAGGGGGGAGGGCGGTTGGTCAAACCTATTGAAAAACAGATTCAGGTTGTTCGCCCACTCCCTGCCCCCCGTGGCCTGGGGGGAGGTATTCTGGAGCCCAGAGATGGTTTTGAGGTTTCTCCAGACCCCGCTGATGTCGCTGTGTTGCAGCTTGTCCTCCATCCTCTTCCTGAAGCTGTCCTTGCCTACTCTGATCTTTCTCCTCAGCTCCCTCTGTACGGACGAGGGAGACGACTCTCTCTGGTATTCCTCCCTTCAATGTCGTTCAGGCCATGGATGCGTAGATTCCAACGACGTCTGTATCATTCACCTTCCAGCACTCGCTCGTTTAGGTCATCATTCTTCTCCATTAGCATGAAGACCTGTTTCTCTAGGGTTTTAACTTTGTCTTTGCATTCTTTTATTTCTTGAACATTAAAGTCCAAGCTCTTTGCCAGGTTGGCAATTGTGACAGTATTTTCATTGAGGTGGGAGTTGAAGCTTTCAACCACACAAGTGAGCTTTGTAATAGCTTCTAGAATGGTGGAATTTGAGATGTCTTTTTGAGTAGGAAGGTCTGAGAAGAGCGTGTCATTACCATCATGCTTCTCCTTCTGCTAGGCGGTGGAGGGTTTTTGGTCGGCGTCTCAAGGTTCTGTTTGTTGCTTGGCATGCTAGCTTCTATTTCCATGCTTGAGTTCTCGATCTTTGCGTAGTCGTGAACCTCAAGCAATTTATCAGCAGTTGTCGACATTTTAGGCTGGTTTGGCAAATAGAATGGGCAGTATTATTAAATCTCTACTCACTTTGTCGTTTTAAATTCGGGAGTGAAGAGTTATTTCAACGTGCCCCAGCTTCTCAGTTCTTGTAAGTTAACAAGACGAACTGTACCTTGACTTCCTCCTTACTTGTGATTGGCCCACTCAAAAAAATCATTATACTGTGGTGGACACTATACACAGTGTTTGGGGGTTTTCCCTCACACCCAGATGCAGGGTGGAGAGGAGAATTACGACTGAAGGAGGAAGTGTCTCCGGGAGGTATCAAACGAGACAGTTAGTTCTATACACCTCCTGGGGAGAGGAAGAGTAACCGGGAGCTGCGGAGAGAATAAGGTGTCGAAGCGGCACCCGTGTATGTTATGTTAATGATGCGCATTGTCTGGCAATCTGTATGTTAATGTGCAGCATTTCTCTTTATGTATGAGGGTGGAAGTGCTGAGTCTCTGTATATGAGAATAAAAGTATAAAAGAGGGATGTATAGATACCCTGATAGCGCAATAGCTCAGCCGAGCTATGAAGCGTGTTTACTGCATGATGTTGGAGAAAAATAAAGCCTTGTGTCATCCAGCTCAGTGCCTTCGCCCATTCCTTTTTCTCCACAGTGGTGATCCTTGACATGCCATGGAGCGCCTATCCCTTCCTCCACACTGGTGAACCTGACGTACCATGGAGAGCGCTCCCCGATTCCTTTCTCCACACTGGCGACCTGAAGGGCCTGGGAGAGCGAGCCACACTGGGACCCAAGACGCGCCATGGATAGCGAGCCGAGCATCGCCCCAGAGACTTCTGGAGGGAGAACATCAGTGCCGCCTGCACTGTTTCATTCAAGCTCCCGGACCCTGGCTTCACCTTCCGACAATGGGGTTTCAGCGCACAGAAGCCCCGTGTGCACTCCGCAGGATTACAGAGATAACTATGGATGGCACAAAATGCTGCAACATGGTCGCTGCGTCAGATGCGCACGCCACGCACCAGGGACAAGCTGGCTCCAAGAACTTATATATTGTTCTCAGCCGCTGCAAATCCCCGGGGAATTGGGCCAGTCACCTTCCCCGGATCCTTTAGGCCTGCACTACGCACCTAAAGAAGATTTTTTTTTTTTTTGGTTACTTATTTGTACCCGTAGGTAGACTTGGTTTGCAGTCTGGTGACAAGCCACCGGCTGCTGGTCGCTGCGTGCGCGAGCGCCCTAAACCTACATGTTTTTGGTATGCGGGAGGAAACCGGAGAAATCCCGGAGTAAACCTGCGCAACACGGGGAGAACATGCAAACTCCACACAGCTCACTGTTGGTCGGGGGCTGGGATCGAACCCACGATCTCATGATCCCCGCGATCCCCCGGCCGAGGGTAAAACTGTGCTGCCACAGTGCTAAACCACTGCGCCACCGTGCAGCCCTATAGATTTGGCAGTTTCCCTGACAGCGCTTAATTTTTTCAGCCACTACGCATCCTCGGAGAATTGGGCCGATCGCCTTCCCCAGATGCTTTTAAGGCTGAGCCTGCATCTAAAGAAGATTTGGCAGAACATGCTTTTCTCTGCCGCTGAGAGTTTTTTTTCCCAAAATCCCACACCAAGGCTGATCCGCCCTCACAATTTTTGCGCAGCCCGGAGGCTTTTAACGCACCGGGCCGGCCCACCATTGCTTTCTCCACACCTTCGTCCCAAAAAGACTGCAGAAGCCTGTTTTGTTTCAGTCAAGCATGATGTGCACCGGACCCCGTGCGCCCACGGACCGTTCAATGTGTTGGAACCTGGGGCAAAGCAGAAGGGGTTTTCCCACCCTCCCTCTGTCCCTCCACAGACTGACGTGCCCTCCGATACACTTCACCAGCAGGATGGTTCTACTGGATCGACAACCCCCCGCTGCAGCCACTATGGGCGCCGACTTGAGCCCAAAGGACCGGGGGGTTAGAGCCCCTTCTGGGTGTTTGTGGGGGGGCTGTGTGGCGGACACTATACACAGTGTTTGGGGGTTTTCCCTCACATCCAGATGCAGGGTGTAGAGGGGAATTACGACTGAAGGAGGAAGTGTCTCCGGGAGGTATCAAACAAAACAGTTCATTCTATACACCTCCCGGGGAGAGGAAGAGTAACCAGGAGCCGCGGAGAGAATAAGCTGTCAAAGCGGCGCCTGTGTATGTTATGTTAATGATGTGCATTGTCTGGCAGTCTGTATGTTATTGTGCTGCATTTCTCTTTATGTATGAGGGTCGGAAGTGCTGAGTCTCTGCATATGGGAATAAAAGTATAAAAGAGGGATGTGCAGATACCCTGATAGCGCAGTAGCTCAGCCGAGCTATGAAGCATGTTTAAATCAAATCAAACTTTATTGTCATACTGCTGTACATACAACTGTAGTGCAGGCAAGATGAAATTGCGTTTCTCTCGGCATCCATATAAGAAGCAGCATGATTTAAGACACATTCCCACATAACTCCCCCCCACCCCCACCCCCCCATCCATTCACACATCCCTGAGACATACTTGGGGAAAAAGAAGAATAACTAACTATAACATACAAAATGACCGTAGGTGCAGTAGTGTGTATGAGAGATTCCGGGTCAACTGTTCAGCATCCTGACAGCTTGTGGAAGGAAGCTGTTATCAGTCTGGTGGTTCTGCCTCTGATGCTCCGGAATCGTTTACCAGATGGAAGAAGTTCAAAGTGTTTATGCAGAGGGTGAGAACGGTCCTTGACAATGTTTAGTGCCCTGCTCCTACAACGGTTCTGAAAAAGTTCTTGGACAGAGGGGAGGGAGATTCCAATTACCCTCTCCGCCCCCTTGACTATCCTCTGCAGGGCTTTTTTGTCTGACATACTGCAGCTGGAGTACCATGTAGCAATGCAGTACGTAAGAACACTCTCCACCACACCTCTGTAGAAGGTCCTGAGGATGCAGATAGGGAGAGAGGCCTGTTTGAGTTTCCTCAAGAAATGCAGTCTCTGCTGAGCCCGCTTCCTGATCTCCAAGGAATTCTTGCTCCAGGTCAGGTCCTGCGAGATCTGCACTCCGAGGAACTTGATGTTCTCTACTCTCTCCACTAAACGGCCGCCGATGCTGAGGGGGGTGTGCTCAGGCTGCGACCGCCGGAAGTCGATAATCATCTCCTTCATTTTGTCCACGTTGAGTACCAGATTGTTCTCCCTGCACCAGCTCTCCAGGTCTCTCACTTCTTCCCTGTACATTGATTCCTCATCCCTCTGGATAAGTCCCACCACCGTGGTGTCATCTGCAAACTTAATAATCTGGTTCCCCTCGTGTCTGGATACACAGTCATGTGTTAGAAGCGTAAACAACAGTGGACTGAGTACACAGCCTTGAGGGGATCCGGTACTCAGCGTGACAGACTTGGAGATGTTGTTTCCAACCCGGACAGACTGAGGTCTCTCAGTCAGAAAATCCGGGATCCAGAGACATGTGGCGGTGTTCAGACCGAGAAGGAGTAATTTCTCCATCAGTCTCTGGGGAATAATGGTGTTGAATGCTGAACTGAAATCAATGTACAGGAGTCTGGCGTAGGTGTCTTTCTGTATGATGTTGGAGAAAAATAAAGTCTTGTGTCATCCAGCTCGTTGCCTTCGCCCATTCCTTTTTCTCCACAATACAATGAGATTAGTGACTCATTAATATTAATAAACAGGCTGAACACATAATATTTAAGACAGAGCTTTACAGACATTATCTGATGAGAAGTAAAGCAGCACAAAAGCTTTTTGGTCTTTAAAACAGCTACATAAATATGTCTCTGAAAATGTCAATACATAAGCAATATTATATGAGACAAAGTTACTGTATTGTGGGGGCACGGTGGGGGTTTCTCCACCCAGAGAGGACAGGGGGAAGGGGGAACAATGGACCGAAGGAGGAGGTGTCACCGGGGGGTATCAGATGGGACTGTTGGGTCTATGCGCCTCCCGGGGAGAGTGAGAGTTGCTGGAGCCGCTGAAGGTAGAACAGTGTAAGAGCGGCCCCTGCGTAATGTCATGTTTTTTTTTTCCACAATATCTTTATTGAACCTTTTTTTTTTAACAAACATGATACAAACAATCAAACACTAACACTAAAGTACTACAAAAAAAAAAAAAAAAAAGATGCACTAAAAACACCAACAACCACCAACAAAATCAAGTCTTCAACAATGCTCCTCTGTTTAGTCTAGACAATCCAATACATAAGTATACATATTATGTTCACCAGTTTGGAATTTACAAGGTCCACGCACATCATTCACCTTCTTCTTCAAAAGTTATGTTTAAATTTTTTACATAATCAATAAAAGGTCTCCATATATTCTCAAACACAATTTCCTTTGATTTCAGTATATATGTTATTCTTTCTAATGGAAGGTTTGTTAACATCTGTCTTAACCACTGAGTCACATCTGGTCTATGAGTCTTTTTCCATAATAGTGCAATACATTTTTTGGCATTAAGCAAACTGAGGTCTATGAATGTTCTTTCAGTTTTATTAAAATTATGCTTTTCTGGGTACAGACCCAACAAAAACAATTTAGGATTCAATATGATTTGTTTTGAGATTATTTTTTCAATTGTTACCCTCACCTCTTCCCAAAACATTCTTATTAAACTACATTCCCATACACAATGAAATAGAGTTCCTTTACTTTCCATGCATTTTGTGCATGTATCTGGTATATTTTTGTTATATTTATTTAACTCCTCCGGTGTAACATACATCCGCATTAACCATTTGAAATGTATCAATTTAAGGCGTACATTTATTGATTTGGTTTGAGCTTCTGTACAAGCCAATTCCCATTGTTCCTCTGAGATTTCAGTTTGCAGATCTTCTTTCCAGTAGTTTAATCTTTTCAGTGAATTTTCACTTGAAGATAGTGTCAATGAGTTATAAAACTCTGAAATAATACCCTTTCTTTTACTATCTTTCATCATCATTTTTTCCAAGGGTGAATAAATAGGTCAAGTGAGAGCTTTATTTTGATTTGATCGAATAAAGTTTCTAAGTTGAAGATATTTAAAAAAATGTGTTCTATTGAGATTAAATTTGATCCTCAGCTCTTCAAAAGACATTATGTTATCTGCACATGGCAAATATAAATCCTGAATCTTTTGTATCCCTTTTAAATTCCATACTTTAAATACAGCGTCCGCTCTCTCTGGTTTAAAATATTGATTACCCCATATTGGACTAAATTGTGACAATAACTGTGGTTCTTTTAAATAGTTTTTAGCTTCACACCATATTTTGATCATATGCTTCACAAATGGATTTTTAACTTGTTTTTGTAATTTTTTTGCCGAATCTGAGTATATGAATATGGGAAGAGGTAAAGGTAAATTGTATGATTCCATTTCAGTCCAGTGAGGGAGATCATTTGATGAAAAATAATATGTCATAGACCTCAGTTGTGCCGACCAATAATACAACATAAAATTTGGACATTTCAGACCTCCACGATCAAATGGTAAATATAATAAAGACAGACGTAATCCAGCCCTCCTGTTGTTCCATATAAATTCCACTAACTTTTTTTTTATTCTTGAGAATAAATCTAAAGGTGGTGATAAGGGAATGTATTGAAATAAATAAAGTATTTTAGGTAAAATATTACTTTTAAGTATATTGATTCTCCCGATCATCGACATTGGTAGTGACATCCATCTCTGAGTTAACTCATTGATATCTGTCATTAAGGCTTCATAGTTGACACTGGCGACTGATTCTAGCTTAGGCACAATTTGGATTCCTAAATATTTAAACTGATTTACAACATTGAACTGATTTACCTCAGGGGCTGGGTAATTTCTCTGGGTCTCATTTAGCATTAATATTGAAGATTTAGTTTTATTTATTTTATATCCTGATATTTCCCCAAAATTCTTTATTAAATTCAACAAGGTTGGAATTGATTTTTTTAGATTCGACATAAACAAAATTATGTCATCGGCGTACAGGGAGATTTTATGTTCTGTTGGTCCAACTTTAATTCCATATATTTGTGAATGTAAACGTATCGCTATCGCTAAAGGTTCAATTGCCATAGTAAACAGTAAAGGTGAAAGTGGACAGCCTTGTCGACATCCTCTATTGATTTTTATTGGTTTTGAAATATTATTTGTTAGGATTTCTGCTGTAGCATTATTGTATATTATTTGAACCCATTTTATGAAATTATTTCCAAGTCCAAACCTTTGTAGGACTTCAAAAAGATAGGGCCATTCAACTCTATCAAAGGCTTTTTCGGCGTCCAGTGATAGGAGAGCTGTATCCGGTGCTTCTTTATTAAAATAAATAATATTAAATAGTCTTCTTACATTGTGGAAGCCTTGTCTTCCCTTTATAAAGCCATTCTGATCTCGATTAATAATATTTGGTAAAATTTCTTGTATTCGTCTTGCTAAAATTTTACAGATTATCTTAAGGTCGGCGTTTAATAGGCTTATTGGTCTCATATTTTCACATTTATTAGAGGGCTTACCTGGTTTTGGCAGCAGTATAATTAAGGCATTATTTATGTATGATGGTAAATTATTATTTTGAAATGCTTCTAAAACCATTTCCAAAAAAGGTTTTATTAATTTATTCTTAAATTTTTTATAAAGGTCAACTGGAAGACCATCTGGTCCTGCACTTTTTCCTGATTTCATATTATCAATGGCTAGCCCAACTTCTTCTTGACTAATTTTAGACTCCAATATCTCCCTGTTTTCATTTGGAATACACGGTATAGATAGTTCGTTCAAAAACCCATTTAGTTTTGTTAAATCAAATTCATTTTTAGTATCATATAATTTTTCATAGTAATCTCTAAAGGCTCTGTTAATTTCTAAAGGATCTATAACTACCTGTCCATTACTTATAATACTAGTAATTGGTGTTTTAATTTCTAATTGTTTAATCTGCCATGCCAATAATTTTCCTGATTTTTCACCTTGTTCATAAAAAGATTGTTTCAATCTTAGAAGACTCGAGGCAGCTCTATTCACTGATTTTTTGTCGTATTCAGCTCTCAAAATCAGTAATTCATTCTCCAACCTTGGATCACTTCCTGCATACACTTTTTCCTGAAGACTTTTCATTTTATGTTCCAATTTAGCTCTCTCCTCTCGAGTCTTCTTAGATTTTGATCCTGTATAACTAATAATATGTCCCCTAATAAAAGCTTTGAAAGCCTCCCACTTTACACATGCTGATGTTTGTGTAGTATTGATGTCAAAGTACTCGTCTATCTGTTTTTCTATATACTTGACAAATTCCTCATCCTGAAGCCATTTATGCTGAAATTGCCATCTACCTGATTCCTTTGTCAATTTTTTATCTACATATATTAGACAACAGGGTGCATGATCAGAGATCACGATGTTATCATAAAAGCAGTTTTGAATCTTGGATCTTAATTCTGTGGAAATCAAAAAATAATCAATACGTGAGAATGTCTTGTAGGTACTGGAATAACAAGAATAGGCTTTAACTTGTGGTTTCATTTCTCTCCATATATCTAACAATCTCAATTCTTTCATAAAATGATTAATAGTCATCCTACATCCATTGTGCGTACAATCCAGTCCTGTTGATCTATCTATACCTGGATTCAATGTACAATTAAAATCCCCTGCTATTATATGTTGCCCTGTAAGTGATGATAAAATAAGAAATAAATTAGCAAAGAACTTTTGATCATCTATATTGGGACCATATAAGTTCACAAGATTTATATTTTCTAATAGCAAAGAACCTTGAATGATTACATATCTTCCAAGTTTGTCTCCAATTACATTTTTCACTTGAAAAGGGACTGATTTATGTACGAGTCATAACTCCCCTGGCCCGGGATGAGAATGATGAGGTGAATACACTTCCTTGCCATCTACTCCTAATTCTTTTTATATCCTCCTCTATTAGATGAGTTTCTTGTAAAAACACAATTTTTGAACCCATGTCTTTTATTTTATTCATAACTTGTTTAAGTTTTTTTAAATTTTGTAGACCTCTGCAATTCCATGAAGTTAAATTAAGATTAACACTTTGGTTTATGATCAATAGAGAGTTTGGGATTACCTTGCAGTGTAAACATGCTCATACAGAGAAGCAAAAACATGAGTGGTTGAACATTCATCCTACAAACTACACACAAACAAATTCCCCCTTCCCACACTTGTGGCGAACCCCCCAAAATCAAAAGAAAAATTCCGTCTCCCGATATAGCCATCGACCGTTCCACACCCACGGGGAACAGCCTAAGCCACTCCTTCTTCATCCTCCCAATCACCCTAACTCTACTGCTTTTAATGACGTAGCATTAACTCTCCTCTGTAGTTTTCCAACTTAACTCCAAAATTTTTAACAACTTTGTACATCATAGTTTTTTTTGTTTGTTTTGTTTTTGTTTTTTTTTAATATATAATACAATCTATATTTTGTAAACTTGCTATTTACTTCAAGTCAGTCAGATGCCTGTGCAAATGCTTAATTATTCTACCTTATATTTTGTTCATGCTTAGCTCCCACCAGTCTCTTCTTCTTCTTTGATCTTCTTGATGAACTCCTGCGCCTCCTCTGGGGTCTTGAAGATGTGGGTTCTGCCCTCATACGTGGTCAGCAGTCTCGCAGGATAGATTACACCATGACGAATCCCAAGGTTGCGCAGCTCCTTACGTATAGGATCAAACTGCTTCCTCAATTGTTGGATTCCTGTGGCCAAATCTGGGTAGAACCGCACCTGCTGATCCTGGTGTTTAATCTCTCCTTTAGCTCGTGCAGCGTTGAAGATCTTCATCCTGTCTCTGTTGCTAAGAAACTTCATAATTAAGGTCCTCGGCGGTCCCTTATCTCTCCGTGGGCCAATACGATGTGCTTTTTCCAGAACCACTGCTGATTGCAACTCCTCGCTGCCCAGCACCTCCGGAATCCACTTTTCCAGAAAGGAATATACGTCCCGACCTTCTGATTCCTCTGGAAGACCCACCAGCCTCAAGTTATTCTGTCTCGACCGAGATTCCAAATCCAAAATATTATCTTCTAGACATTTTTTTTTTTTTTCCAAAGTGCGCACCTTTAATTGAAGACGGGTGACGTCATCTTCAGCACTAGCGAGACGGAGCTCCATCTGCGCCGTTCGTTCTACACAGTCACCCAATTCCTTTCTTATTCCTTCCAACGCTGTCATAATCCCATCAAATCTAGAGGAAAAGTCCGCTCTCATTGAACTCATGGCAGCCATCAGCGCATCTGCGCCGCTCCCCGCAGATTTCACACCGTTGCCAGCCTCCTCCGCCATATATGGAGTTTTGTTTGCTGCGTCACAGACCTGAAAGTCCGTTAATTTGGACTGTTTCGGCGGCTCGCTTTTTCCTTTACCTGGTTTTCCAGCCTTAGGCTTCGCCGACATATCCTCGCCCAAACGCTGGGATACGTTCTGTCCCAAATGAGAGAGTTATTTGCCGATTTTTTTCTCCAGGAGCAGAGCAGAGTGAGACACGTCCGTCTTACGTGGCAGCCATAACCGGCGCGTAATGTCATGTTAATGTGTCACACATTCCTTTGTTCAAACAACAATGTGTTATGGTCGGAAGTTCTGGATCTTTGATGCATGGAAATAAAGAGATAAAAGTGGAATGCACAGCGACCCGGGATCGCTGTTTGCTGTACTTCATGCTGGAGAAAGAATAAAGTTTCTCTGTCATCCAGCTCGTTGCCTTGCCTGCCTCCTTTCTCCACATTGGTGACCCTAAGATGTGCGATGGAAAGCGAGCCGAGCGTTGCCCCCGAGACTACCTGGAGGGACAGCACTGAGCACTGAGCCGTGTGCGCTGGCTCAGTCATGCTCCCAGACTTCTGGCTTCACAACTCGACTGCGTGGTTTCTGCACATAGACGCCCAGTTCGCACTCTGCGGGATAACAACGGATGACACAAGTGGTCGCGGCACTGGATGCGCACGCCACGCAACAGGTGATGAGCCTGCTGCAGGAGCCGCCGGCCCAAGGAAAATATGAAGCACTCAAGAGGATGCTTCTCCAGTGTTACACCTTTTCTGTCAGTGAGAGGGCAGAGAAACTCCTAACACGTTCGGAGTTAGGGGACAAATCAGCAGTGGAGCTCATGGAGAGCATGTTGGCGCTGAGGGAGAAGGACGATGAATCTTTCCTGTTCGCCCACTTGTTCCTCAGGAACCTACCGGTTACAGCGAGGGCGATCTTGGCCAACTCGCCGTGGCTGGTTGCTAAAGGCTACCATGCCCTGGCGCAGGAAGCAGACCACATCATTTCGGCGACCAGAACTCTCAGCATGCAGGCAGTGGCACCAGCATACATGAGGGACTCCAGTGAGGTCGAGGAGCCGTGGGTGGTAGCCGGGATGGACACCAGGAGATGAAGGAATGGGGTAATCTGTTTTTATCATCACCGCTTCAGCTCGAATGCCCAACGCTGCCTAGTGCCATGCCAATTCAAGGAGCTGGGAAGACGGCACATTCGGAATTCAGTTGCAGCTGCGACCGATGGCGACAGGAACAGACTGCTTTATGTCACAGACACACGATCGGGGAGACAGTTTTTGGTGGACTCCAGCTCCCAGAAGAGCCTCATCCTACCGGTCAACGCAGACAGGGTGGCAGGAGGTAGCGGTCCCAAGCTCACGGCTGCTAACAGATCCACCATCAGGACATTTGACGAGCGGACACTGACGATATGCTTACATGGATGCAACTTTCAGTGGGACTTTGTGATAGCTGCATGTTCCGGCCCCATTCTAGGCACAGAATTTTTATGTGCGTATGGGTTGTTAGTTGATGTTGCTAATAGGAGATTAGTGGATGCTGTCTCTTTCACCTCACTGCCCTATACAGCTCAGGGAGCTGGGTCGACAACACTGGCTAATGTTACAGCTCCAGGGGGTAAGTACCAACAGTTGCCGGAACTCACGGTCCCGACTTTTTCGACTGCAGTAATGAAACACAGGGTCGAACACTTCATAACGACAAAAGGCCCGCCGGTGTTTGCGTGACCTCAGTGCTTGGACGCAGCTAAACTGGCCAGCGCGCAAGAGGAGTTTGCCAACTTAGAGCAGTTGGGCATCGTCAGGCGCTCCAGTAGCCCATGGGCATCCTCGCTACACATGGTGCCTAAAGCCGACGGGTCGTGGCGACCGTGCGGCGTTTTCCAGCACTTGAATAAAGCCACGGAACACAATCGTTATCCAATTCCGCACAGCCAGGATTTTTCCGTGCACCTGGCCAGGGCGCACATTTTTTGATCTGGTCCGCGGATATCATCAGGTCCCGGTGCACATGGAAGACATCCAAAAAACAGCAGTAATTACTCCTTTCGGCCTTTTTGAGGTTTTATGCATGCCGTTAGGATTAAAAGGTGTGGCTCAGACTTTACAGAGGATGATGGACGCAGTGCTTTGCAGCTTGTCCTTCGCTTTTCTCTGCATAGACGACATTTTGGTAGCCAGCACATCCGAGGAGGAGCAGATTGCCCATCTCGAGACAGTTTTCCAGAGGTTGGAAGAGCATGGGCTGATAGTTAACCCTGGGAAGTGCCAGTTCGGTGTGCCAGTGATTGATATTTTGGGCCACCGCATTTTGCCGGATGGGACGATCCTGTTGCCGGATGAGGTGCGCGCTGTGTTGGATTTTCTGCGTCCGCAGACCATGAGAGCACTACAGAAGTTTTTAGGAACGGTTAATTTTTATAACAGTTTCCTTCCTCAGGCAGCCCAGCTGATGCAGCCATTGTATGCAGCGCTTAAAAAAAAGAAGCCTGTGGAAACCGTCGACTGGACTTCCGAGCGAGACCACGCTTTTACAAATGCCAAAACAGCGATGGCAGATGCGGCGTTGCTAGCCCACCCAGATCCGTCTGTATGGATAGCACTCATGACGGATGCGTCTAATGTTGCCATAGGGGCAGTAGTGGAGCAGTGCGTCTCAGGTTCATGGAAGCCGCTCACATTTTCTAGCCGAACCTTGCGCGACAACGAATGCAAATACAGCGTGTTCGATAGAGAATTGTTGGCTCTCCACCTGGCGACATGCCATTTCCAGTTCTGGCTGGAGGGGCGCAAGTTCACAGTGTTTGTGGACCATAATCCGCTGATGTATGCAGTGTCCAAAGTCTTGGAACCGTGGTCGGCCCGGCAGCGACGGCATTTGGCCGCAATTTCGGAGTTTACAACAGGCATTCAACACGTTGCCGGTAAGCTCAACGTCGTGGCCAATTGCCTGTCGCACACGTTAATTGCCCCGGTGTACATGGGAATAGATTTCCCTGTCATGGCCGCGGAGCAAGCCAGGGACGCGGACATTTGCGCACTCCAGTCTGCACCAACTGGGTTAAGGCTGGAGAGCAGGGTGGTGTAGGAAGGGTGCCCTCCCTTGCTCTGCGACGTCTCCACCGGCCGCCCGTACCCGGTGGTTCCAAGCTCTTGGCGCCGTCACATTTTCGAGTCAATCCACTACCCTTTCGCATCCGGGAGTGCGTGCTTCAGTGAAGCTAGTGGGGGAAGAAGTTAGTTTGGCCGCGCTTGCGCAAAGACATGAGAGCAGGCTGCAGCTTGCGTTGCGTGCCAGCGGGCCAAAGTGCACAAGCACACCAGAGCCCCCCCTCGAGCCGTTCCAAATCCCAGCTAGGAGGTTTGACCGCATCCCTGTGGATTTGGTGGGACCCCCTCCGCTGTCACAAGGTTTCACGCACCTTTTGATGGTCGTGGACTGCACCACGCGCTGGCCTGACATGGTCCTGCTGGCTTCTCCCACATCTGCGGAAGTGGCTCACGCTTTTTTGTCGGCTTGGGTTGCACGTTTCGGATCTCCATCGGACATCACGTCCGACAGGAGTCCACAATTCGTGTTGGAACTCTGGTCCACGATGGCACAGAGCCTGGGGGTCAAAATTCACTGCACTACCGTGTACAACCCCCAGGCTAAGGGGTTATGCGAGCGTTTTCATAGGTCGCTTAAAGCAGCGCTCAGAGCTTCGCTCATGGACACAAATTGGGTCGACTGCCTGCCCTGGGTTCTTTTAGGGTTGTGTTCCGCACCTAAGGAGGATTTGGCAGCCTCCCCGGCAGAGCTCATTTTTTCTCAGCCGCTCCGGATCCTCGGAGAGTTTTTACCAGAAAACCCCACGCCCGAGGCTGATCCACCAATGCAATTTTTACGCAGCACAGAGGTTTTGGGTGTACTGGGCCCAGCCCACCATTGTTTTCCCCACACATTCATCCCAAAAGCTTGCAGAATGCCCGTTTTGTTTTCGTCAGGCACGATGCGCACTGGACCCTGCTGTGTCCACCGTACGACGGACCGTTCAGAGTGTTGGAACCTGGGGTGAAGCATTTTGTGTTAGACTTGGGGGGACGTAGGGAGACCGTCTGCATCGACAAGCTGAAGCCCGCTTTTGAGTTGGCAGATGAGCAGGTGATGCTGGCCCAAGCTCCCCGGTGTGAACGCCCACCGTTGGTGGCTCTGCAGGTTGGTGATCCCTCAGCAGGGGCCTGCGCTTGCAAAGATAATCTGTTCCCACCCCTCCCTTTTTCCCTCCACAGACTGATGTGCCCTCCTGTATACCTCGCCAGCAGGGCGATTCGACTGGACCGGCGACCCCCTGCTACAGCCGCTATGTGCGCCAGCTCAAGCCCAAAGGACAGGGGGGTTAGTGCCCCTTCTGGGTGTCCCGGGGGGGAGGGGTTCTCCACCCAGAGAAGGCAGGGGGAAGGGAGAACAATGGACCGAAGGAGGAGGTGTCAGCAGGGGGTATCAGATGGGGCTGTTGGGTCTATGTGCCCCCTGGGGAGAGTGAGAGCTGCTGGAGCCACTGAGGGTAGAACGGTGTAAGAGCAGCCCCGGTGTAATGTCAGGTTCATGTGCCACACATTCTTTTGTTCAAACAACAATGTACTATGGTCGGAAGTTCCGGGTCTTGATGCATGGAAAGAGATAAAAGTGGAATGCACAGAGACCCGGGATCGCTGTTTGCTGTACTTCATGTTGGAGAAAGAATAAAGTTTCTGTGTCGTCCAGCTCATTACCTCGCCTCCCTCCTTTCTCCACAGTATCATGATTATACTAACTGCGGCCGATACGTCCAACAGCGTAGAGTGCAATATTGCTTTTATACAACAGTTCCGGCAAGAAAAATTTATTAAATGACAGCAATACTGGACAAAACATTATTTGTTTGTTTAACCAGTTATTTTGCGCAGCTGAGAAAAAAAATAGCCCCTAAATTTAGCCAGTAACTGTTGCTAAACATCTCAATCAGCATGAAGACGTCTAATGTCATTTCACACACATGTAAACAAATTAAATATTGTCAAGTGCAAAAGTAGCAAGTGCTTATAAAAGATACGTGTTGAGTCAGTACTGTGAAAGACTGAAGATCAAAACGTGGCCATTGCACCGGTAGCTAGCCAATGGCTCGTAGTTGGCATGCTAGCGATTTCTTTGGCACACTTTGCTCGTTTTTCTTGGCATTTTCAGATGAAACAAAGAGTTCATCACCACAAAAGTATTGTGGTTTTACTGTGTTATCCTCGTTTTTGCTTTTCTCTAGATTGTCCAGGTCAACTGATGAAATTCTTGCACATCAGGAGGTTTCCATGGAAATAGCCTGGCTTCTTCCCTTCTCCTCCTCCTCATCTGATGACCATTCATAATTTAAGTCAAATGTTATATTTGGAAAAATGTCCATCGTTTTGCAATATTGCATTAATGTTGCCTTAAAGTGCCAACCAGGAGTCGACAGTAAATAACTGTTATTACTTAACGATTACTAGAACACCTTTGATGCGGAGTGATACATATCCACTGAAACTGGAGTGCAATTATCGTGGATTATAATAACCCCTGGAATCCCCATTGTCCAATCAAATCGCTCCGTTGGAAGTAACTGTTCTATAATTACAATTAATCACTGGAAAATGCACAGTATGACCTTTAAAAGTAAAGTGTAGGTACAGCAGCTGGATGGCTTGCAGTTTGAGCAGGATGAATTTTTGTTGTATTTTTTTTTTTTAGCCCAAACTTCACTTCATGGACTACTTTGATTTATGATTATACACCTAAAATGATAAATTCCACCAAGCTCAGTTTTAATTTTGCATTTATGTTAATGAACTAAATACAGTGACAATAAATACAGCTGCTACAGTTTATTCCACACGAACATCATGTTTATGAGCAGTTTCAGCTCCAAATGGTTGCTGTTTTAGTCTATCTGGCCATTTGTATCTGTACACTATTAGAGTTGTTTTACCTAATAATAAATATGTATTTACAATTAATATATCTAAAGTCCAGCTAACTTTGAGAAACTATGAAAAAACATTTTATCAGGTAAAATTGTGAAACATTTTGGGAGGTGTTTAAAGTATAAATTTAAAAAAATATCTGAACAACTTTAATTCATCTTCAAAAAAACAGCTTAGATGGGATGTGACTGACATTCACTTTATTGATAAATCTTGGTTTGGTGTATCAGCTGCTTGTTTTCAACACATTTAAATTAAAAGGCAAACATATACAGCTTCACCTTCAAAAACATGCAGCAGTGTAAACATGAGTTCTATGAGATAAAAAGTCATACAACTACAAATCTGTGATAACAAAAACAGTCATCTCCTAACCAAATGAAGCATTTAGTCCGTGTTTAGTTCTTAAATTACTGCTAATTAAAGTAGAGCTCATCATTCACAACTTCCAGCCATTAAATACGCATGTTGAGTGTGAATAAAAGCCAGCAAAAATAAATACGATGGACTGGAAATGTATACATTATTTTAAAAAAAAGCATTCTTATACATGGCTATAAATCTGCCCTTCCTAAAAATAATTCAAAAACAATTATTTCTTATTGTAGCGGAGAGACCAAAAAGAGGAAGAACACAACAGGAGATCCTGCAATGACAGCTGCAACCAATAACCTGGCAGAAGATTCAGAAACGTTTACTTCTTTACAGTGTGGCAAACCTGTGCCAAGGTAGTGAGGAAGTGGTTACTTTGAACTTCACAGCTAGTCATGGAGTGCAAAGCAGAGTTTAAGTACAGTTAGCCCAGTATCGTTTCCTAAACCAAACACCTGGCGTCATCCTGCCCTGCCAGTCCTCAATGCCACGCCAAACATTATCCTAAACGACCCCCCAGTCCCCATGATGTCACGTGGTGTTTTACTGCATTTCAACTTCTTCTACAGCTGCACAGTTACATGTCAGCACAAGCACTATTTTTTTCAATGCTGTAGCCAGCGGGTCTAGGATACTAGAACAAGTCAGCAAAACCTGAGTATGAAAACAACAAGCACACAAATTCATTCTTTGCTACATAATAAAACTATAGCAGTTAAAACTGAAAACACACACTGGCTGCACACTTGGGTCAGAAAGACATTGGAGATGCATTGATTAGACAGTAGTGACAGCTCCTGCTCTACTGAGAATTAAAATCTATTGGAAATGCAGAACCATTATTTTTCCTTCTATGTGTTTCCATATAACTGGATAAAACCATATAACATTTGATAACAACCTACTATGTTTAGCCATATGGAATTATGGATACTAAACAACATTCAGCTTGAAGATGTTATTCAGTCAATTTGCTGCTTTGTCAGTTAAATGTGACTCTGAAGCTGTAATTTATGGGAAAAAAGAAACACAAAAATATACTGCACCATCTTGGAACTTCAAACGTGATTCAAGTATGTGATGATGCCAGTGAACACACTTTTAGCAGAAATGTTTCTTGTGTGTACAGTATGTCCGTGTTGTTAACACATTTGATATCAGACCATAATTTTACTCTTCAATTCCACCCTTTATACATAGGTGGGTCACTAAGGCACCAGTGCATACAGTCTTTTAAATAAAACCTTTGATCTGTGCACTCCCTGTACCCACCGCCACCGTCCCACCTTACCAAAAACAACAGTACACAAATGTCTCACAAACATATTGACAGCAATGTCTACAAATGCCTTTCAATCATCCTTATTCCTGTAACATCAATTAACTGTAAAATAACCCCTCATTCAACAAATGATTCTGTACAAACTTATTGAATAATATACGTTTCAAACTCTTATGTTGCATCAACCAGTAAAGAGGGCCTTCACTTTGTGGTTTTCTTGTCAAGCTGGAAGAGATCCATGATCTCACGCATTGATCGCTTGATGTTGTCACCAAAACGATGCGAGTCCTGAAATACAGAAGGAGAGAAACATTTCATCTAAATGGCTTAAGTATCATGGAGAAGGAAAAAAAAATTATAAACAACTTACAGTTTCTGGACTTGAGTGTTTGCTGGAGATGTGGAAATTGATGAGGTTATCGCCAACAATGATGTAGGCCACACCATAACCATCATCTGCCACCTTGTGGACAAAGAGAAAAAGAAATAATTTGACTATTATATCAATTAATTAGACATTTACAAAAAAGGTTAAATAGCTATAGTTTCTTTATGTCATATGAATCTGGCTAATAGAATCGACATGTTACCGAGTATAAATGAAACATACTGTTGGTTCCAACACACAGTCAAGCTCAAACACCAATCCAACACATAGGCTGATCATCTTTGCATCCAGTCCCATAAAGAACAGATTTTTACAAGTACGATATGGAACTTTTAGGAACCCAGATTTAGTGACACTTTTTTGGTTACACCGTAAACTGTATCCCCAATTCATTCTGTGGATTGGACTCCTTCTAAGAAACATTCATGTGAAGGAAATGAATGGAGATTCCTTAAAACTTGAGTTTATTAGGTTTCATATCATACCATTAAGTTGCTTTACCCTATCTGAACTTACCACTGTTGTTATGGAAACTGTCTTCACCCCAGAGCCTTCTTTTCATGCTGGACCTAACTTAATCTAAATCACATCTGGTGTCATTGCAGAGTGGATCTTTTTTGCGACTGTAAAGGCATGAATTACTTCGAAAACAGATACTTACTGGACCAAAGCCACCTCCCGTGGTCACGTATTCTGGATGTTTGACAAGATCAAAGAGCTCGATCTGCTGCAGTGGGGTCTGGCTGGTGGACAGCCTCCATGGTTCAGACAGGACCTAAACATAGGAGACGTTGCTGATCCACAGTGACAATTACAGTACATATGAACAGTCATGGTGATCTCTCATTTTCTCCAATTTTATTTTTACTAACAGCTCATACCTCCTTAAGGAAAGGTGACTCCTCTCCCAAGTATTTGGAAACAAGGTAGAGACAAAAAAGATGGCGATCGATGCCTTTTCCAGTCATTGCCAAGCGGTACATGCTTTGGTGCTTCTCAGCTGCTGTTTTGAGCAACTTGAGACGCTCTTCTCTCTGTGCAAACAGAAAAAAAAATGAAAGCAGTCCAAAATATATAAGATTGTGATCTAGTATATTTTCCTAGTAAATATTAGTGACACTGTAATCAGATGAGGGAGGTGCAGGTACCCCTGAGACTTACTGTCTCATCTCTGATCATGGCACGAACGAAGGCACAAGTCTCCATGGTGCAAGAGCGCACAGTCTCTGTTCGACCCTCACGGAATAAACGGGTCATGGAGGCTTCATATGTCAGACAGAACTTCCCTTTGTCCTGTGGGGTGGGATTATGGCTCGCCATTAGTGGCAAAATAGGGAGATTTTCAACATGCAGGATGTATCGTTTTAATATCTAAATTTTAGTAAGCTTTAACAATTACAACAAAAGGTTCTACCGTATTGAAGAAGGAGAAGAAGAAGAAGGAGAAGAAGGAGAAGAAGAAGAAGAAGGAGAAGGAGAAGAAGAAGGAGAAGGAGAAGAAGGAGAAGAAGAAGAAGAAGAAGAATTATTCTATGAAATCAATTACTGTGATGCTTGGTTGTCATGAATAATATACTGAATAATTGGCTGCCCTCTTCTGGAATCTAGGTGCAACTAACTTGTTTCAGTTTCTGTGGTAATTCCAGCACATCAGTATGCTCAAATATTTCATTTTAAAATAATGAACAATTAATATATATGACAGAGGATCTTTTAAGTAATATATTGCATTTAAATGTTAAAATGGGAGACTACTATGCTTAAATGTGTACTAGATAGTATTTTCAAAAAAATAAATGTTTAAAAAAAATGCATCAACAAGGTGTTTGGAAAGGTGCAGAATAAAGATTTTTATATGCTTAAAAAAACAATATCTTGATGAAAGAAACACTTTAAGGATCCAAAGTAATCATAATATTTACAGTTGAAACCAGATGCTTACATACACTGTATAAAAAGACGCATAACATTTTTTCCTCACTGTCCGACATTAAAATTTTCCTGTTTTAGGTCAGTTAGGATTACCAAAATTGTTTCTGTTTACTAAATAATTTTTATATTTGATAAATAATTTTTTAGAGAATTTTTTTTATTACTTTCTTCAAAGTCAGAAGTTTGCATACACTAAGATTACTATGCCTTTGAACAATGTGGGAAAGCCCAGATGATGATGTCATGGCTTTGGAAGCTTCTGATAGGTTAGTTGACAGCATTTGAGTTAATTGGAGGCACACCTGTGGACGTATTTAAAGGCACACCTCAAACACATTGCTTCCTTGTCTGGCATCATGGGAAGATCAAAAGAAATCAGCCAAGATATCAGGAAGAGAATTGTGGACCTCCACACATCTGGTTCATCCTTAAGTACAATTTCCAGATGCCTGAAGGTGCCACGTTCATCTGTTCAAACAATTATACACAAGTATAAACACCATGGGAATGTCCAGCCATGATAACGCTCATTAAGGAGACGGGTTCTGTGTCCTAGAGATGAACGTGTCTTGGTGTGAAATGTGCGCATCACCCCAGAACAAAAGCAAAAGACCTTGTGAAGATGCTGGCTGAAGCTGGTAAAAGAGTGTCATTATCCACAGCGAAATGAGTCCTGTACCGACGTGGTCTGAAAGGCCACTCACCGAGGAAGAAATCACTACTTCAAAAGCAGCATAAAAAAGCCAGATTACAGTTTGCAAATGCACACAGGGACAAAGATCTTAATTTATGGAGACATGTCCTGTGGTCTGATGAAACTAAAATTGAACTGTCTGGCCATAATGACCATTGTTACATTTGGAGAAAAAAGGGAAATATTGAAGCAACATCTCAAGACATCAGCCAGGAAGTTAAAGCTTGGGTGCAAAATGGACAATGACCCTAAAGCATACCACCAAATTAGTTACATAGTGGCTTAAGGACAATAAAGTCAGTGTTCTGGACTGGCCATCACAAAGCCCTGATCTCATTCCCATAGAAAATTTGTGGACAGAGCTGAAAAGACGTGTGAGAGCAAAGTGGCCTACAAACCTGACTCGGTTCCACCAGTTCTGTCAGGAGGAATGGGCCAAAATTCCAGCAAACTATTGTGAGAAGCTGGTGGAAGGATACCCAAAATGTTTGACCCAAGTCACACAAATTAAAGGCAATTCTACCAATTACTAAGGAAATGTATGTAAACTTCTGACTTTAAAGAAAGTAACGAAAAATTCTCAAAAAAAAAAGTTCAACAAATATAAAAATTATTTAGCAAACAGAAATAATTTTGGTAATCTTAACTGATCTAAAACAGGAAAACTTTAGTCTGATTTAATGTCAGACGGTGAGAAAAAAAAGGTTACGTGCCTTTTTATACAGTGTATGTAAACTTCTGATTTCAACTGTACAGCTGAGCAGCTGGAGGACAAGACTCAAGTGGCCAGATATCTGACATAGATACATACAACACTAGATAGGACATCGCTAGCCACAGGGCTAGTCACAGCCAGCCAAGCGCAACTGCTGTAATGACCAGGTAAAGAAACACAAACAAGTAATTGTGCCACATAGGCATATACTGCATTTTCTTTATTCTAATTCACTAATTACCTACAGAATATGGCATCTTCATTTGCCCTGGAAATGTTAGCCATGTCCTATCTAGTGTTTATATACTATATCTATGGTCAGTAGGTATGTCACAGCTGGTCACAGGCAATAGCATAACTGGGTTGATGTCATGTGTCTGTACCAACCAGCTGGGGCAACAGTAAGTGTGACACCTACTGGCCAGGAGGTCACAATGTTGTCTCTATCCCCTTTAAGGGACTTACCCTGTAATGGGCCAGCTGCAGGGCAATCTGTATGAATGCATCAGGACTGGTGCGGCACTTCTTAATTTGGTCCTTTCCAAAGTCAGTGAAGGGGATAATGTGACTGTCCACATCATCTGCAAGATTCCTGGCTACGGTCAAAGAACTCTCGATGACCTCTTGGCACTATGGAAGGTGATATAAGTGTATGTTTTAGCATTTAGATTAGAATTCAATTAGAATAACCTTTACTGACATTGTACATAGTACAAAGAAAGTAGGTCTTCTCTTTAAGACAGGAACAAAATACTAATAAAAGTGCAAAATAGATAACAGTTATCTTACAGGATTTATAGGCTGGCTATGTGACTATAACGCTATCTTTATAAATCAAATTATTTGACAACTTTTGTTGATTTTGCTTATTAAAAGCAGTAGGTGCATGCTTAATTTCTTCATTCAAAATAAAGTAAATACTGTATATATCAACAACAGTGCATTATGTCTATGCCACCACTAGAGGGAAACTATACTCTGTTAAAAATTCATTCCTTGTGCAGTTTCTACCTCAGAAGGGATGTCCCACTGCAGTCTTTGAGGACGGGGCAGGTTTGGATGAGGCTTCCCCACACAGTGACCATCCTCATCATATCCCAGCTTAACAGGGTCCATGGCAAGAACATGCTGCAACAGGGAGAAGTCTCGACTTGAACTTGATATGGTTATTTTTGCTATGTCATCAATAGATCTTGCTCTCTTTTAATTAATTCTGTGTTTTTCTTAAAATAATGGCACACAAATATAGTTTAACTTTAAAAAAAATTCTTCCAAACCAAAGTAGATAACTGGTTTGGTAATGAAAAACTATGCTGACGTACCTCCCACAGATGGCCAATGATCGGCGCATCAGCCCAGGAATGTTCTGCGTTCAGCCCCATGGTACCGTTCTTGTAAACGATCAGATTGAAGGACTTATCAAACCACCTGAAAGACAATAAGAATCAGCACCCTAAGCTTGTTTACAAAGCTGTTTCCACCACCTTACTCTTTCACAAATCCACATCGTATACATCTGCCCTGACCTGTCGAAGCATTGCCCATGGAGCAGAGACTTGGCGTAACTGTCCAGAGACTTGACTGGGTTGTTCGGTTCGTAACGCTGCTCTGTGTTGTCCAGGGTAACAAAGAAAGCGGCCTTTTCTATGGCATCCAAGGACTGCTTGTTCTTACCGCGGCTGAAGTATGCCTCACGAGCTTTTGCCCAAGGAGTCCTACAGAAGAAAAGAAAATATGATGTTAATGTTGCACAAAACATTAAGCCCGGGATGCACACGCCTATATGGGGGGGAGGGGGGGATACCTGTGAATACCTCCATCCAGCTACAAAGCTGATGGGTAGGGGTGATGATGTGTAAATGCAAGTATATGGAAGTGCAGCACATGCAGACACAAGTAATATATAGGTATGGACAGATGAAAAAAATGTTAAAACTTGCAACATGTTTTCACCTGCTCATGTTTTCACTGTTTGCAGCTTGTAAACTGCAGAATATGATTTTCTTTTGGGGGGCATTTGTGTTCGGTCTTTCTCAGTTGTCTTTATAACTTAAGTTGTTACCGGTAATGTTTACATTTTAAACTGTCAGTGGTACAGGTGCAGCAGATGCTGGTACACAAGCCTAGAGTGCCCTCTCGCGGCTGTCAGTGTGAAAATAACGAACATGTGAAATGTTTTAATATATAAGTTGCACCTGAGTATACGTCGCACCCCTAGTCAGACTATGAAAAAAAATGCGACTTATAGTCCGGAAAATACGGTAGTGGTGTTGCCAGTCTAGGCAGGGGTGCACGCAGTCACCTATAACCTCCTTTCCAACCACAAAATAAAAATTTCCAAAATGACTGTGCTAAACAGCGGTCCAAATTCAAAAGAATATTGAGAAAGTTAGCAGATACAGAACATTTCTGACTCGTTCTAACCCCATTAATAACAGAGACTGTCAAATGATGGTAGCAATGGTGATCATATGTACCATTTTCTCTAGCATCTTCTCTTTTTTTTCTCAGCGATCATATGAAGTTTACTTTTTTTTTTAACATTTACTAGTTCTAACTCCATCAAAATCAACCCATTTTAGGCAGAAAATGGGTTTCTGCCCAATTTGGCAATGTACCAATGTATTCAAACCAGCAGACAAGAAAAAAAATGTTGACAACGGTGCCAACCAGTGCATAAAAAAGTAACCTATATCTTTATTTTTTTCTGTTTATTTTATGTTGTTAATGTTTAGCATGCAACAGATTGCAATAAAATCAATAAATCATTGAGGAAAATGTGAATTTTTTGTTCAGTATATCATAAACAATAATTAGCTTTATATATTACAGCTAGACCTAATGATACCAAAGGAAACTCAGATTCTCAGGAAAAACGCTGCTTATCAATTAATTGTTAATCGATCAATAAGGTGAATCAAGTAATGATTAATGAATTAATTGATAACTTGCATCACTAAATCCGATAACATCAAATTCATATAATCCATAAATTCTTTAAAAAAAAACTTCTGATAACTTTTTAAAACTGTTTAAAATGTGAGTTTTACCTATATGGCTGAGTTTTTAAATTACTGTTTTACAGTAGAAACTCTGACTCAACCCTGAACTTAACTTGATCAATACTGGCTCCAGTCTGCTGTGTCACTGACCTGTCTCCTGCAGTCAGTGCAGCCAGTCTCTCCTCTCCTGGCTGAGGCTCTGATTTGTCAGCCAAGATCCTCTCCATCTGCTGCTCTATCTCCCGTGGCAACAGCAGCCGGCCATCATAAAATATCCACACTTTGAAGAAGCGGCCCTTGTGGTACACAGCTATGTGTTTGCTCTCATTCCAGTGCATGAGGGTGTCTAGGGGAGAAGGAATAATGTTAGGGAAAGAAGGAAGAAAGAAAGAAAAAAACAAAGACTAGTAGTTGTGGATAAGAAGTATATATTTGTGTTTGAGACTGTTCATAATAACAATAATAATTTTTGCTGATCTCTCCTTTAAGACTGGCTGTGCGCCTCTGGACAATTTTCAAAGATGCTGCCCTTTTCAGATACTACACAGAAAGCGCACTCTTCTTCAGTTTATCCCTTACTGGACTAATATTTGTGTGGACAAACATCTCAGGTGATGAGAGTAGTTTCCATGTACAACTCAGAGATAACGCTTTCATCAGACAGATTTGGCCAAGCTTCACGGCGCTTTGGTATTGTGTTTTTTTTTTCTCATCATTTACTGCCAAAACAGCAGCAATGTGATTATTTCAGAGAGGAGAGCAGCAAAATTATAATAAGGTATGAGCTACAATATTATGGCTAAACCTTTGAAACTATAGGACATGGATAACGATACAGCTTGTATCTGCACACTTGCAATTTGAAATGAAAATGTACGTTTGTGTTTCACAACAGAGGTGATAATAGCAAGTTCTTTGAACGGTGGTTTAATAATGTGACATTCAAAGATTTCTGCTGAGATGGGGTTTTTTCCTTCATTTTTTGTGTGAAAACTAACTAACTAACTAACCTGCACTTATATAGCGCTTTTCTAGTCACAAAGACCACTCAAAGCGCTTTCACTAGTACTAACCCTCTATTCTAAGGGCCTATAGGAAACAGATATCTAGGGACAATTTAGAACAGCCAATTAACCTAACATGCATGTCTTTGGATTGTGGGAGGAAACCGGAGCCCCCGGAGTAAACCCACGCAGCACAGGGAGAACATGCAAACTCCACACAGAAAGGTTCCAACCCCTGCCAGCCTGGGGATTCGAACCAGGAACCTTCTAGCTGTAAGGCAACAGTGCTAACCACTGCACCAAAACTACAAATAACGAAGCTGCAATCTGTAGTGGGAGAGACTATTCAAATAAAGAAACTAAAAGGCATTAAAATGGGAAATGCAGGAAGTGAGATGAAATGACAACGCAAGGTTATTCGGGAACAAGGGCATGGTGGGAATATAACGAACTGAGACCATGTTTGTTTGAGCAGCAGTGTGAACATCCAGAAAAAGGGGAAACATTCCAATAATTTTGCTTGTGCATTATCTTTATGACTACTTGAAGTTTTAATGTAGTTTTGGTGACACTCGCTGTCCAAACAAACATTTAACTTGTTACAAGCAGGACAAAGGAGGAGACATACATGAAGAACAATTCATAAACTACAGCCTCATATCCAGATAATACTTGACCTACTGTGCTACACCTCCAGCAGTGCAAATATGGGCCTAATATTTAACACTACTACTAATTAGTAGTAGTGTTAAATATTAATAATCATTACTAATTAGTTTCATTTAATACAGCAACTCATATTTATAACAGCAAAATCTTTTTTGAAGTGTAGAATTTATATATTTGCTAATATTCTGTTACTACTACTACTTTTAAACTACACTATAAATTCTAATTTATAAAACTGTGAAACTGCATATACTATATACAGTCATGTGAAAAAATTAGGACACCCCATTAAATATTCAGTTCTTTATTAATAAATGTTCACATATCTATGTCTAAACTTGTTTTTGTTTTATTTGCATTTTTTAACATTTATTTTAGCCATTTTAAGTGGGAATGAATGTGAGGGTGTCCTCATTTATTCCTCACGATTTGTTTAGAATTACATTTTACAGAAAATTTGAAAAAGTCTTTAATTCATTTTTAATTGTTTAGTTGTATTACATGAATCTCCCAGTATTTTTAACATTGATATTAAATATCCATACTGTATGTCCAAGTATGTTAAAAAAAAAAAACAAAAAAAAACACAGCCTTATACATCCATCCATCCATCTTCTTCTGCTTAATCCTTTTCGGGTTGCGGGGGGCTGGAGCCTATCCCAGCATCTTTGGGCGAGAGGCAGGGTACACCCTGGACAGATCGCCAGTCCACCGGAGGGCCAACACAGAGAGACAGACAACCATTCACTCTCACAGTCATACCTAAGGACAATTTAGAATCCCCAGTTTGATGCCAATTAACCTAACTTGCATGTTTTTGGCATGTGGGAGGAAACTGGAGAAATCCCGGAGTAAACCCACGCAGACATGGGGAGAACATGCAAACTCCACACAGATCACTGCTGGTCAGGGGCTGGGATCAAACCCAGGATCCCCCAGCCAAGGGTGAGTTGCTGTGCTGCCGCAGTGCTAACCACTCTGCCACCGTGCTGCCCAAGGCTTATACAGGTGTCCTAATTTTTTCACATGCCCCTTTCAATCTACCCAGGCAATCCAGGCAATCCCAGCATGATCCGGTTTCCCTCTAATGTTGTCATCTGAATAGGGTTATCCGCACTACTTGACTTGGGCTAATCGTCCCTGCCCATTGACGCGGGTGGTTACCCACCTCAACTCGGTGGACATTTGAAAAGGACAACGCGGACAAACGCCCAATGATGTAGGTATCACCGTCACCACGTCACAGCACAGCGACAGAGTGGAAATGAATCAGAAGGTTGTCTGTCATTATTATGACAGACTAATTAATTTTGAAGCTGCAGCAGACAACTGTGTGTGCCACATTTACACAAATACCACAGTTTCTGAGAGTGAGAAGCTTCTTTTAAAAGCACTTTTTTCAGTCACTCCCACGGAGCCTGCAGCAGCTCAGACTATCTCTGGCTGCTGAGGAGCTAAGACAAGCCTGTCCTAGATCCAGGTGTTCCGGGATTTCCTAGATCTTTTTTCCATGACAGCCCATCCCAAAAAAAAAAAAAAAAAAAATATCCCACTAGCACTGGATGCGAAACGCGACACACAAACACACACAGTGTCTCTTCTTGTAAAGATGAAAGCTATTCAGTGCCAATGTGAAAAAATGACAAGTTAAAGCTTGATGAGTTAAAACTCCTGTATAAATTTGAAGCAAATCCAATCAGAAATGTAGACGCTATAGTGGAGACAACATAAAAGGACCCCTCCCCAAAATTCATGGAAGGCCACTACTGACAATCTTGTGAACTCCATGCGTCAGAGATGTATCACTTTGCAAGATGCCAATGTGGACACAAGGCAAGACTAACATAATAATTGTTTGGTTGAAACATCTCTGCCTTCGACCTCCACCTGATCCACATAGCACCGGACCCCCATGGTCCCTCCTGCAGGTGGTGAGCCCACTGGAGGGTGGACCCCTGTAACTCCTTCAGGCTGAAACCCGGCCACCAGGCGCTAGCCATCGAGTCTGGAGTTGCCCCAGGCGAGAGGCAACGAGCAGGGGTGGGTATTCTTGTATCCCCCTACCTTGCTGACTCTATATTGGAGTTTTCCCCAGTGGATGAAAGGGTTGTTTCCCTGCACCTTTGGGTTGGCAAATAGGTTCTGACTGTCATTTTTACCTATTCACCAAATGATGTTTCAGAGTACCCACCCTTTTTGGAGTCTCTGACTGGGGTGATAGAGAGTGCTCCTCTTAGAGACTCCATTGTCCTACTGGGGGACTTCAATGCGCACGTGGGCAACGACAGTGAAACCTGGAGGGGCGTGATTGGGAGGAACAGCCTGTCCGATCTGAACCCGAGTGGTGTTCAGTTATTGGACTTCTGTGCTAACCACAATTTGTCCATAACAAACACCATGATCAAGCATAAGGGTGTCCATATGTGTACCTGGCACCAGGACACCCTAGGTCGCAGGTCAATGATCGACTTTGTTATCGTGTCATCAGACCTGCGACCGTAAGTCTTGGACACTCGGTTAAAGAGAGGTACAGAGCTGTCAACTGATCACCACCTGGTGGTGAGTTGGATCCGATGGCAGGGGAGGATGCCATTCAGACCTGGTAGACCCAAACATATAGTGAGGGTGTGCTGGGAACATCTGGCTGAGGTTCCTGTCTGGGAGGCCTTTAACTCCCACCTCCGGAAGAACTTCAACCACATTCCGAGGGAGTCTGGAGACATGGAGTCTGAATGGGCCATGTTCTCCATCTCCATTGTTGAAGTGGTTGCCCAGAGCTGTGGCCGCAAGGTCGTCAGTGCATCTCGTGGTGGCAAACCCTGAACCAAGTGGTGGATACCAGTGGTGAGGGGGGCCATTAAACTGAAGAAGGAGTCCTATTGAGCTTGGTTGGTTTGTGGGACTCCCAAAGCAGCTGAGGTGTACCAGCAGGCCAAGTGGACTGCAGCTCGGGTGGTTGCAGAAGCAAAAACTCGGGTGTGGGAGGAGTTCGGTGAGGCCATGGAACAAGACCAATTGGCAAACTGTCTGGTGGCTCAGGAGGAGGAAGCAGCTCCCTGTCCACACTGTATATGGTGCGGATGGGGTGCTGCTGACTTTGACTGGGGATGTCGTCGGGCAGTGGAAGGAATACTTTGAGGATCTCCTCAATCCCACTGACATGCCTTCCACAGCGGAAGCAGGGCTTGTGGATGCAGGGGACGACTCGCCCATCACAGGGGCTGAGGTTGCCAAGGTGGTTAAAAATCTCCTTGATGGCCAGGCCCCAGGGGTGGATGAGATTCGCCCTGAGTACCTCAAGGCCCTGGATGTGGTAGGGCTGTCATTGTTAACATGCCTCTGCAGCATTGCGTGGGGGTCGGGGACAGTGCCTTTGGCATGGCAAACTGGGGTGTTGGTTCCTCTCAAAGAAAGGGGATCGGAGGGTGTGCTCCAACTTTAAAGGGATCACACTCCTCAGCCTCCCTGGGAAGGTCTATGCCAAGGTACTGGAGAGGGGAGTCCAGCCATTGGTCAAACTTTGGATTCAGGAGGAGCAATGTGGTTTTCGTCCTGGCCGTGGCACATCGGCCCAGCTCTCCACTGTGGTGAAGCGGGAGGTATGCTCTAAGGCAAAGCTGTCGATTTACCCGTCAGTCTACGTTCCTACCCTCACCTATGGTCATGAGCTTTGGGTAATGACCAAAAGAAAGAGATTGCGGATACAAGCGGCTGAAATGAGCTTTCTTTGAAAGATTGCTGGACTCACCCTTAGAGATAGGGTGAGGAGCTCAGTCATCCGGGAGAAGCTCAGGGTAGAACCGTTGCTCCTTCACATTGAAAGGAGCCAGTTGAGGTGGATGCCTCCTGGATGCCTCCCACTTGAGGCGTTTTGGGCACATCCCATTGGGAGGAGACCCCAGGACAGACCCAGGACTCACTGGAGAGACTACGTCTCCCAGTTGGTCTGGGAACGCCTTGGTATCCTCTCTGAAGAGCTGGAGCAGGTGGCTGGGGAGAGGGAAGTCTGGGCTTCTCTACTTGAACTGCTGTCTCTGCGACCTGGACCTCCGGAAAAGCGGTAGAAGATGGATGGATGGATGGATGGTTGAAACATTTTCTGATTGATAAAAAATAATTTGAAAAAAATTGTGTGTGTTTATATTTTTGTTCAGTGTTAAAAACTTGTAAAAATGCCAGCGACTCTCAATCAATAGCGGCGCGGGCCGACAACACAAGCTGGCCGGAGTGTTCGTATGACATCAGCGATGTGAGGACAGGAAACTTGATATCCCAGAGAAGTGCAGTGTTATCTGCACGAGATGAGACTCCTTGAAATTTGAAAAAGCCATGGAGAGTTATTGAGGTGTTAATTTATGCTAATTGAATGTGCAACTGCAGCTCGCCAATTGCAGTTTGAAAGAGGCTTCTGTCAACTTTTTTTTTCCAGTTGTATGGCTTTCTTCTCACTCAGAAAACTATTAACTAACATGTTTTAGATAATTTGTGTTAAGTGAAATTAATGACAGCATTTTATTAGTAGCTCCATGCAGTTTTTATTCAACTCCATATGTCATTTTTTAACTTTGTAACATTTTCTGTCCTATTGTAATTTAATTTAGTTTTGACTACTAAAGCCAAATTAGGGTCGAGTTACAGTACATGCAAACTAACCCCGAATATGCATATACCAAGACGCATGCATTAATACTTATTGCTTTAACACCCACACAAGATACAGTAGGAGCAGTGTGGAGGAGGAGGCATTACTAAGGACTCTACCTGTTTCTACACCTGGAACACGAGACGTGTTGAACATACGCTCGTATTGGGCTGAGCACATGGGAATAGTGTGTAGGAGTATGAGCTGAAAAGTAAGAGGGGAGAGTCAAACACAAAGAGACAAACTAATTAACTAAAATCCCCAAAGAACAGCAGCAGACAAACACCTACATGGACAGGGGCATGGATGAGGCGGAGCGGGAAGGATGAGGATTGGTATGAGAAGTAGGATGGACCTCAGAAAGCTATCAGGTAAAGAGACAGGGGCGGGGTCCAGAAACCAGTGTCCTGCTATATCAAAACCACCAGCAAAGCCCTAATGTGACAGCATTTTTACAAAAATATGCACATTTTTTGGATACTCAGACTTAAAAATATCTTTTTTGAATCTAGTAAAGCCAATGAGATAATATAAGACAGTGTCATGGCTGTGCTGATAGGAATGAGCATAGGAGTCAGGGTTTCTAAAGGTCACAGCTTAGAGAGCTCAGAGGGCATGGTGGAGGTGTGCCCTCATCTTACCTGACTCCACACCCGGGATGCGGGAGGTGTTAAACATTCGCTCCCACTGAGCTGAACACAGAGGAACCTTGTTCGCCAGCAAGTATATCTAACGCAGCGTCCGACACAGCGAAAAGGCAAAACAGTAAAACAGAGATGACTGTGAGTAACAGAGGGAGCTCATGCAATGCCGTTTCTACAAATGCACAAATTTGGTGTTTGCAAGAGGTTAGGAGGGCATTCATTTTCCACAACTTACAGTGGGGCAAAAAAGTATTTAGTCAGCCACCAATTGTGCAAGTTCTCCCACTTAAAAGATGAGAGAGGTCTCCAATTTTCATCATAGGTATACCTCAACTATGAGAGACAAAATGAGAAAAAAAAAATCCAGAAAATCACATTGAAGGATTTTTAAAGAATTTATTTGCAAATTATGGTGGAAAATAAGTATTTGGTCAATAACAAAAGTTCATCTCAATACTTTGTTATATATCCTTTGTTGGCAATGACAGAGGTCATATGTTTTCTGTAAGTCTTCACACACTGTTGCTGGTATTTTGGCCCATTCCTCCTTGCAGATCTCCTCTAGAGCAGTGATGTTTTGGGGCTGTCGCTGGGCAACACGGACTTTCAACTCCCTCCAAAGATTTTCTATGGGGTTGAGATCTGGAGACTGCCTACGCCACTCCAGGACCTTGAAATGCTTCTTACGAAGCCACTCCTTCGTTGCCCAGGCGGTGTGTTTGGGATCATTGTCATGCTGAAAGACCCAGCCACATTTCATCTTCAATGCCCTTGCTGATGGAAGGAGGTTTTCACTCAAAATCTCACGATACATGGCCCCATTCATTCTTTCCTTTACACGGATCAGTCGTCCTGGTCCCTTTGCAGAAAAACAGCCCCAAAGCATGATGTTTCCACCCCCATGCTTCACAGTAGATATGGTGTTCTTTGGATGCAACTCAGCATTCTTTCTCCTCCAAACACGACAAGTTGAGTTTTTACCGAAAAGTTCTATTTTGGTTTCATCTGACCATATGACATTCTCCCAATCCTCTTCTGGATCATCCAAATGCTCTCTAGCAAACTTCAGACGGGCCTGGACATGTACTGGCTTAAGCAGGGGGACATGTCTGGCACTGCAGGATTTGAGTCCCTGGCAGCGTAGTGTGTTACTGATGGCAGCCTTTGTTACTTTGGTCCCAGCTCTCTGCAGGTCATTCACTAGATCCCCCCGTGTGGTTCTGGGATTTTTGCTCACCGTTCTCGTGATCATTTTGACCCCACGGGGTGAGATCTTGTGTGGAGCCCCAGATGGAGGGAGATTATCAGTGGTCTTGTATGTCTTCCATTTTCTAATAATTGCTCCCACAGTTGATTTCTTCACACCAAGCTGCTTACCTATTGCAGATTCAGTCTTCCCAGCCTGGTGCAGGTCTACAATTTTGTTTCTGGTGTCCTTTGACAGCTCTTTGGTCTTGGCCTTAGTGGAGTTTGGAGTCTGACTGTTTGAGGTTGTGGACAGGTGTCTTTTATACTGACAACGAGTTCAAACAGGTGCCATTAATACAGGTAATGAGTGGAGGACAGAGGAGCCTCTTAAAGAAGAAGTTACAGGTCTGTGAGAGCCAGAAATCTTGCTTGTTTGTAGGTGACCAAATACTTATTTTCCACCATAATTTGCAAATAAATTCTTTAAAAATCAGACAATGTGATTTTCTGGATTTTTTTTTTTTTCCTCATTTTGTCTCTCATAGTTGAGGTATATCTATGATGAAAATGGGAGACCTCTCTCATCTTTTAAGTGGGAGAACTTGCACATTTGGTGGCTGACTAAATACTTTTTTGCCCCACTGTATCTCTGCATTGTGCAGATTAAATAAGAATTTGCATTAAAGCATCATGCGACTGGTAAAGGCAAAACACTGATGGAGGTGCAGGACAAGATCACGCTACAGCACACAAGTTAAATCGCCAGCAATCATTAAGCTTCAGAAAATTATCTTCAGTCTTGCTTTGCTGCTAATTATAGCGGCGCTTGTACTAGAACAAACAGAGCAAGGTGAATGGGGTCGCTTCAAAGTTAGTTAGACACAGTGAGCTGAGGATGACCTCTAAACCTAAATGTTAGTGCGACGGTGGATAACAGACTTGCTTTAAAGTGCACAATAAAAAGCTGACAAAGATAAGCAGTTCTCATTGCAAACTTAAAAGACCAATATACTGAGATAACATCTGTTAATAATTACTGCATTATTACGTGAGAAGGTTAATCCTTTATATACAAGCTGCTGTTGTTAAACAAGTAATAAAATCATTAATATTACAATGAGAGTAAATTGCACTAAAGTCCACAAAATGATCAAAGTAGTGAAACAAGGGTACAACTGGAGCGCTGGACTCACAGGTTTGATCTGTGCTCGGTCCAGTTTTCTCCTGTAGAGCATGAGGGCATGGATGGCGTTACCTGCTCTGGCAGCCTGGATGGGGGTGGGGAACACGTACAGAAAATCCTGGAGAGAAAAAGAAAATTGTTATTGTTAATACATTCTCAATTGCACGAGTACAAACAACTTTTTGGGAATTAAAAAAAATATGTAATATACTGACAATGTGTCCTTGGCGGGTGTTACCTTAAAACATAACTATTCATTATAGTCACCCAGCAGTTCGGCACTTTGACAGAGAAATAACTCCGCTGATCTGCCCAGTGATTGAATTCTGTTCTTCTTCCTCAAGGACAGCACCAAAGCTGAAAGCTGGTAGCTATAGTAAGCTCCCCCGAGGCATTAAGGTATATTTCTACATGCTGTATGTACATGTGATACTACGTTACAAAATGACTACCCTTACCTAACGTACAACCAGACCGTAACTGATGAAGTAGCTCATTCCAGCCTGGTGAAACCACCTTTTCTGACCTTTGACCTTGAGCACAACCTGAACGCAAACCTACCTGAGGATCACTGTGTGTGAGTGTGGTGAGCATCGGGACAACTGATGCTCGGGGGATACTAGGAAGAGTAGTGATTCCTGTGAGCTGTGGATGGACGGGTGGCTGCACAGACGGACGGGTGAATGCAGTGCCATCACATTATTCAAATGAGCAAAGTCAACTTACACTGAAGTCCTATCGTACACCACACTTAATTTTGCAAGTCGAGCACTAAGATGAAACTGGAAAAGTTTTACTGTTTTGTCTCCATTTAGTAAATACTTGAGTTTGCTACAGGTACAATTAATTTCTTGCATTTATAGTTATATTTTTTCTTAAAAAATAATCTAAAATGATGTGTTTGGCAAACCAGTCAGGTCATGTAAAGCTTAACTGCTCATGTTCAAAAATGTGGTGTTAAAAAATGTCCTGAGGTGACACATAACTGTCAGCACTAATGACGAATGAACAAATTAGACAAAGTTAATAATTAAAAGGCTAACAACTCTAGTTTATTACTCAAAACTTTCCACAGGGAAATAATCACACTCACAACAGTCTAATGATTTTTAGACTTTTATAACTGGGTGCCTGTGGTTAGAAGGACACACACTTTTAGAAAAATCAATCAGTACGTAGGATGTGAAACTTACCGCTTAATATTTAAACAATGGGCTAAGCCACTGTCGGCAAACAAACACCTGGGGAGAGACATCTTACCATGGCATAGTAGTTGCTGTTGACCATGATGGGTCCACGGCCTCGAAGGTAAATATACTCCTCCCACCAGTCACTGACCTATGCCAAAAAAAGAGAAAGGAAACGGAGAGTTAGGGGCCGTACGCATGACAACGGTTTTACCCCAGACTGCACAAGTTCGTCCACAGTTTAGCTGTCCACGCATACGGCACCGGGTTTTTGGAGGAGTGAAAGTGTAGAGATTTGAAACCAGTCTCCAGCGTGGAGAGGTTCTATTGGCACCGTTTTTCCACAGACATGTGTACAGATATAAACATCAATGGTAACGTTACAATATTCACTAATTATAATAATAATTATACTAATTATAATACTAATCTACAATAGATTTCAGACAGTCCACCCACCAAGGGGCTTCCATTTCTCACAGAAATACACACTACAGGATTAAACTTTAAGTTTGATGTGTTTATTGTTAGGATTAGGTAAAAAGAGCTCTTTATGGTATCTGTTAAACACTTTTAACACAATAGCTGCAGCTTTATAGAGAAAAATAATTAAATTTATAACCAAGGAGGATTTACAGACTTAACTGCATCCCTAAAATGATGCCTATACCTTTGCTGTATGATGAAAAAAATCACTGTGGAGCACCTGATGGTTAAATCCAGTTTTGTGCAGCTCCTCAGCCTGTCGGCATCACATCACCTTTTCTATCCTATTCATAATGCTTTTCTAAAAGTTATGACTGAAGACTCCTTATCAAATATTCAAACCAGCTG
The DNA here is from genome assembly GCA_020510985.1 of Pholidichthys leucotaenia. Lineage (NCBI taxonomy): Eukaryota > Metazoa > Chordata > Actinopteri > Cichliformes > Pholidichthyidae > Pholidichthys > Pholidichthys leucotaenia. The sequence continues at coordinate 136,532,478 of CM035840.1, read as the reverse complement.
TCAATAAGTCAAATTTTTATTGCCCGCAATTACACAGATTATTTATTTATTTAGCCTATTTATTTATGAATGACTCCATCACTCTTTCAACTTAAAAAACTTTTTATTTTTCCTTACAAGGGGAATCTGGCATTTATAGTTGAAGTCTTACAAGTCAAAGTTCCTCTGACTAAAACTACTTGTCATTGGTCACATCAGCAGTTTTCCCATCTTCGGTGGGTCTGGGTGCATGCGTGGTTGCTTCTGTGACGTGTCGTGTGCATGCAGATCTTTCTCTCCGGTTCTAAACGAAAACGTTGCTGTGTGCACCCGGCCTTAGTCTGATATGTTGCTTTCCAGGTTAACAGTTAAAAAAAAAAAACAATCATGCAAGGCAAAATTACAAAAAGGATAAGGAAGGATCAGCGTGAAAATGATAAAACACAAGTGCACAGAAATTTTAGCCACAGAGTGGAAGTAGCAGCTGAGAGAAGAACCACAGTCATGGATGGAAACAGACACACTGGAGTAAGGAGTTTTGCAGACTTCAGAATTTGTTCTTTATTTTATGCATAAAAATATTTTTGTTTACATTGCATATGCATTGTCCATATTTCTTCAGGTTAGCCAGTTTCTTTGTGTTTTTTTATAGAACATTCTGCTGCAGTTACTAATAGTAGCAACAATAATTATAGTAATAGATTTTAATATAGTGCCCTGAATTTTCTTCCGTTTGTGAGTTAGCCTTTTGTCCATCCACCCATCCATCCATCTTCTACCGCTTTTCCGGAGGTCCAGGTCGCGGAGGCAGCAGTTCAAGCAGAGAAGCCCAGACTTCCCTCTCCCCAGCCACCTGCTCCAGCTCTTCAGAGGGGATACCAAGGCGTTCCCAGACTAGCTGGGAGACATAGTCTCTCCACCGAGTCCTGGGTCTGCCCCGGGGTCTCCTCCCAGTGGGACGTGCCTGAAACACCTCAAGTGGGAGGCGTCCAGGAGGCATCCTAATCAGATGCCCATACCACCTCAACTGACTCCTTTCAATGTGGAGGAGCAGCGGTTCTACTCTGAGCCTCTCCCGGATGACTGAGCTCCTCACCCTATCTCTGAGGGTGAGTCCAGCAATCCTACGGAGAAAGCTCATTTCAGCCGCTTGTATCCGCGATCTCATTCTTTTGGTCATTACCCAAAGCTCGTGACCATAGGTGAGAGTAGGAACGTAGATTGACTGGTAAATCGACAGCTTTGCCTTAGAACTAAGCTCCCTCTTCACCACAACAGACCGGTACAACGTCCGCATCACTGCAGATGCTGCTCCAATCCGTCTGTCGATCTCTCGCTCCATTTTCCCCTCACTCGTGAACAAGACCCCAAGATACTTAAACTCCTCCACTTGGGGCAGGAGCCTGTCCCCAACCTGGAGAGGACAGTCCACCTTTTTCCGGCTGAGGACCATGGACTCGGACTTGGAGGTGCTGATTCTCATCCCAGCCGCTTCACACTCAGCGGCAAACCGTCCCAGCAAGAGCTGTAGGTCATTGCTGGATGAAGCCAACAGGACAACATCATCTGCAAACAACAGAGATGAGATCCTGTGGTCACCAAGCATGACACCCTCCATTCCCTGGCTGCGCCTAGAAATCCTGTCCATAAAAATTATGAACAGGACCGGTGACAAAGGGCAGCCCTGGCGGAGTCCAACTCTCACTGGGAATGACTCCGACCGAGTGTTGGCAATACGAACTAAACTCTCACAACGGTCGTACAGAGACCGAATAGCTCGTAACAACAAGCCCGATACCCCATACTCCCGAAGCACCCCCCACAAAAATCCACGAGGGACGCGGTCAAATGCCTTCTCCAAGTCCACAAAACACATGTAAACTGGTTGGGCAAACTCCCACGAATCCTCAAGAATTCTCGAGAGGGTAAAGAGCTGGTCCGATGTGCCACGGCCAGGACGAAAACCACATTGCTCCTCCTGAATCCGAGGTTCGACCAACGGCCGGACTCTCCTCTCCAGTACCTTGGCATAGACCTTCCCAGGGAGGCTGAGGAGTGTGATCCCTCTAAAGTTGGAGCACACCCTCCGGTCCCCTTTTTTGAAGAGAGGAACCACCACCCCGGTTTGCCATGCCAAAGGCACTGCCCCCGACCTCCACGCAATGTTGCAGAGGCGTGTCAACCATGACAACCCAACAACATCCAGGGCCTTGAGGTACTCGGGGCGAATCTCGTCCACCCCTGGGGCCCGGCCACCAAGGAGATTTTTAACCACCTTGGCGACCTCAGCCCCTGTGATAGGCGAGTCATCCCCCTTGTCCCCAAACCCTGCTTCCTCTGTGGAAGGCGTATCAGTGGGATTGAGGAGATCCTCGAAGTATTCCTTCCACCGCCCGACGATATCCCCAGTTGAAGTCAACAGTGTCCCATCCGCACCATACACAGTGTGGACGGGGAGCTGCTTTCCCCTCCTGAGCCGCCGAACAGTTTGCCAGAATCTCTTTGAAGCCGACCGAAAGTCTTGTTCCATGGCCTCACCGAACTCCTCCCATACCCGGGTTTTTGCTTCAGCAACCACCCGAGCTGCACTCCGCTTGGCCTGCCGGTACACCTCAGCTGCTTCGGGAGTCCCACAAGCCAACCAAGCTTGATAGGACTCCTTCTTCAGCTTAATGGCCCCCCTCACCACTGGTGTCCACCACTTGGTTCGGGGGTTGCCACCACGAGATGCACCGACCACCTTGCGGCCGCAGCTCTGGGCCGCCGCTTCAACAACAGAGGTGGAGAACATGGCCCATTCAGCCTCCATGTCTCCAGACTCCCTCGGAATGTGGTTGAAGTTCTTCCGGAGGTGGGAGTTGAAGACCTCCCGGACAGGGGCCTCAGCCAGACGCTCCCAGCACACCCTCACTATACGTTTGGGTCTACCAGGTCTGAATGGCTTCCTCCCCTGCCATCGGATCCAACTCACCACCAGGTGGTGATCAGTTGACAGCTCTGCACCTCTCTTTACTCGGGTGTCCAAGACATACGGTCGCAGATCTGATGATACGATAACAAAATCGATCATCGACCTGCGGCCTAGGGTGTCCTGGTGCCAGGTGCACATATGGACACCCTTATGCTTGAACATGGTGTTCGTTATGGACAGACTGTGGTTAGCACAGAAGTCCAATAACTGAACACCACTCGGGTTCAGATCGGGCAGGCCGTTCCTCCCAATCACCCCCCTCCAGGTTTCACTGTCGTTGCCCACGTGCGCATTGAAGTCCCCCAGTAGGACAATGGAGTCTCCAGGAGGAGCACCCTCCAGCACCCCAGTCACAGACTCCAAAAAGGGTGGGTACTCTGAAACATCATTTGGTGCATAGGCACAAATGATGGTCAGGACCCGTTTCCCAACCCGAAGGCGCAGGGAAGCAACCCTTTCGTCCACCGGGGAAAACTCCAATATAGAGGCAGCAAGGTGGGGCGATACAAGAATACCTACCCCTGCTCGTCGCCTCTCGCCCGGGGCAACTCCAGAAAAGGCCAAGCTCCAGCCCCTCTCCAGGAGACTGGTTCCGGAACCGGAGCTGTGTGTTGAGGTGAGGCCGACTATATCTAGCCGGTATCGCTCAATCTCGTACACCAGCTCAGGCTCCTTCCCCACCAGAGAGGTGACATTCCACGTACCAAAAGCCAGTTTAGAAAGCTTGGGATCAGTCCGCCAAGGTCTCCGCCTTTGACTGCCACCTAATCCACATAGCACCGGACTTCCATGATCCCTCCTGCAGGTGGTGAACCTACTGGAGGGCGGACCCATGTAACTCCTTCGGGCTGAGCCCGGCCGGGTCCCATGGGTGGAAACCCGGCCACCAGACGCTAGCCTTCGAGCCCCTCCCCCAGGCCTGGCTCCAGGGTGGGGCCCCGGTAACCCCATACCGGGCGGGGTACACTGAATCCTTGATATACAATTCATGAGAGTCTGTTGGATCGTTCTTAGTCTGGCCCTTCACCCAGGACCAGTTTGTCTTGGGAGACCCTATCAGAGGCAAATTGCCCCGGACAACATAGCTCCTGGGATCACTGGGGCACGCAAACCCCCCCACCACGATAAGGTGACGATCCATGAGGGGGATAAGGTGACGATCCATGAGTTAGCCTTTTGTCTGTGTGATTATTTTATTTGTAGGACTGCTGCAAAATAAAGACATACTGTATATACAGTGCATCCTAGGGCAGGGCGATGTGACAATATATACTGTATCGGATGATGAGATAAAAATGTCTATCGCTTCTTCTAAAACTATCGTTTATGTCAGGATTAAAAATACACATACCCCCAGGGGGGCAGGCTTCATTCCGGTGGTTAGCACAGCAGCCAACTCCAAACTAACGGTTTGGTCATATAGCCACTACTTCTGTTTGCCAGGGATGTGGGACTGTTTCCCACCGTGCTGCGTCAGAGAGGATAGTCCTCCAACTTCGTTTTAATTGGTGGTAAGTGTGGCCGACACACATTGTGGGCTCACGCTGCCACAGAGACAGAACTGAATGTGTATTGTGGAGTGTCACGTCTGCAAGGACTGAGGACTCAAATCTACAGGAGGTAACAAGGAAGTGTGAGATTTGTCTCTTTGTCCCACAGAAGACGCCCCGGAGGGTATTCCGGTTCATCAAGAAATGAGAGACAATGGTGAAGCTTCAAAGGGATGCTTTGTAACTGTATGTTGACTGAAGACACCATGTGACTTGAATTCTGATGCTGGAAATGTATAAAAGGGGGTTGAAGTATGATTCTTTCTCTTTCCTGCTTTGAGAATGCTAGGAGCTTGTGTTCTGTCAAATAAAGCTGGTTTATGACTGAAACTCAGCCTCGTTATTTGAGCATGCTCCTACACTGGTGACCTACGACGGAGAATGAGCAATGAGAATTCTTCCGAACCGGGCTCGGTGGAAGCCAGCCTGATGGCCGCCTCCACGCTCCGGCTGCCCGATTTCTGGCAGCACAGCCCGCGCTCATGGTTTAGCGCAATCGAGGCGCAGTTCAACCTCCGGAGAATCTCCAACGACGACACAAGATTCTACCACGTGGTAGCGAAACTGGACAGCGACACGGTCCAGAGAGTGGAGGATTTGGTTAATCATCCACCAGACAGCGACAAGTACAGCGCATTGAAAGACGCGCTGATCAGCCATTTCACCCCCTCAGTCCAACAAAGAGCAGAGGGGCTCCTGGCGCTGACGGAGGCAGAAAACGATAGACCTGCGGACCTGATGGTGAAGATGCTGCAGCTCAAAGCCTCCGAGGATGGCGAATTCATTTTCGCCCACCTATTCCTTCGAACCCTGCCACCAGCAGTGAGAGTGGCCCTGGCAGAGTCACCCCAATTGGCCAAGCGAGACTACCATGGGTTGAGCAAGGAGGCGCAGAAGTTGGTCGACGCCCACAAGCAGAACGCGGTTTCGGCCGCGGCGGCTAGTTCGGGAACGGCGTCCGGAGACAGCTTGGGTCCAGCGGCACCAGACGCACCAACAACGGCGGCGACCGGAGCCAGACGACGCGGAGCGGAGAACGGCTCGTGCTTCTACCACCGCCGTTTTTGCAGAGAGAGCGCACAGGTGCGTCCCACCGTGCAATTTTAAACGCCAGGACCGAGGGCCGGTAGCAGCCGCGACTCTCAGCAATGAGAACAGGCTGCTTTACCTGACGGATGCACGCTCGGGGAAACAGTTCCTCGTGGACACGGGCTCGCAGCTGAGCTTCGTCACGCCCACCTACGCGGAACGGCTGTCGCCTTCTAAAGCCCCCTGGGTGTCAGTGTCAGCAGCGAACGGCTCCACAATTAAAACGTTTGGTGAGAGGACCATGCTTCTGTCCTTACAAGGCCGTTCATTTGAGTGGACATTTATTGTAGCAGCAGTCAGTTTCAACATGTTAGGGGCTGATTTTTTGTGCTCACATGGTTTATTGGTTGATCTTGCTAATAGACGTCTGATTAATGCACTGTCTTTTCATTCTATTCCCTGCACAGCTCGGGTGGCCCCGCCAACTGCACATGCCAGCGTCTCAGCCGCGGGTGGTAAGTTTCACACTCTGCTTGCTCAGTTTCCAGCACTCACAGTCCCCACTTTTTCAGCAACGGTGGCCAAACATGGGGTAGAACATTTCATAACAACCACAGGCCCTCCCGTTTTTGCAAAGGCTCGGCGTTTGGACCCAGCTAAACTGGCCATCGCGCACGAGGAGTTCACTAATCTGGAAAAACTAGGCATCGTTAGACGCTCCAAGAGCGCTTGGGCTTCGCCGTTACACATGGTCCCAAAGGCTGACGGCTCGTGGCGGCCTTGCGGCGATTTCCGCAGGTTGAACAACGTTTCAGCTCATGACCGCTACCCGATTCCGCACATTCAGGATTTTTCTGTTCATTTGGCGGGGGCGCGCATTTTTTCTAAAATGGACTTGGTGCGCGGCTATCACCAGGTTCCAGTGCGCGCGCACGATGTACCCAAAACAGCGGTCATAACTCCTTTCGGCCTTTTTGAGTTCTTGCGCATGCCTTTTGGCCTCAAGGGGGCCGCACAGACTTTCCAACGCATGATGGATGCAGTTTTACGCGACCTGCCTTTCGTGTTCGTTTATTTGGACGATATTTTGGTAGCCAGCACGTCCGAAGGCGAACATGAAAAACACCTCACAGCAGTTTTCCAGAGGTTGGCAGAGCACGGGTTAATAGTGAACCCAGCGAAATGCCAGTTTGGGGTGGCGCAGATTGATTTTTTGGGACATCGCGTTTCGGCAGAGGGAGCAGTTCCCCTTCCAAATAAGTGCGTGCTATAACAGATTTTCCGCAACCTCAAACGGTTAAGGCGCTTCAGGAGTTTCTAGGGATGGTTAATTTTTACAACCGTTTCCTCCCAAGCGCAGCACGACTCATGCAGCCATTGTACACCGCGTTAAAAAAACAAAAGCCCGCAAATAAAGTCGAATGGTCTCCGGAGCGGGAGCGCGCTTTTGCCCAGGTCAAATCAGCCCTGGCAAATGCAGTTTTGTTAGCGCACCCAGTTCCAACGGCCCGCATGGCGCTCACCACTGACGCTTCCGATGTAGCGGTGGGGGCGGTAGTTGAACAGTTTGTGGCAGGTACCTGGCAACCCCTCGCGTTTTTCAGCAGGACCTTGCGCGATAGTGAACGGAAATACAGCGCATTTGACAGGGAGCTTTTGGCCCTACACTTGGCCATCCGTCATTTTCAGTTCTGGTTAGAGGGGCGACGTTTCACCGCTTTTGTGGATCATAAACCGCTAACGTTTGCGATGGCCAAAATTTCAGAACCCTGGTCAAGCCGGCAACAAAGGCAACTAGCCGCAATATCGGAGTTTACTACTGATATTCAGCATGTCGCGGGTAAACACAATGTTGTAGCAGACTGCCTCTCGCGTGCAATAGCACCACCAAGCCCTATAGGGGTAGACTCTGTAGCCATGGCCGCGGGCCCGGGCAGCGACGCGGGAGCGCGCGCAGCCCCGGTCTGTGTTGGGTTAGACTATGCAGCCATGGCTGCGGAGCAGGTTAACGACGCGGACGTGCGCGCGCTCCAGTCTGGACCAACAGGGTTAAGGCTGGAGCACAGGGTGCAACAAAACGGTATGCCCCCGCTAATCTGCGATGTCTCCACGGGACGGCCCCGCCCTGTGGTGCCAACCGCGTGGCGTCGCCGTGTTTTTGACTTGGTCCATTCTCTCGCGCACCCGGGGGTGCGTGCATCGATCAAATTGGTGGGGGAGAAATTTGTTTGGCCCGGGTTGCGCAAACAGGTCAAGGAATGGGCAGCAGCCTGCGTAGCGTGTCAGCGAGCTAAAATACACAGACACACTAAGGCCCCGTTAGAACCTTTCCACATCCCCGCTAAGCGTTTTGATCACGTGCATGTTGACCTGGTCGGCCCGCTTCCGTTATCACACGGGCACACACATCTTTTGACAATGGTAGACCGCACCACGCGCTGGCCAGAGGCGATTCCTCTGACATCAACCACAGCGGAAGAAGTTGCGCGAGCATTTTTAACAGCATGGGTTGCGCGTTTTGGTGTACCGTCGGACATAACGTCCGACAGGGGTCCCCAATTTATTTCCGAGCTGTGGTCATCGACGGCCCGCAGCTTGGGGGTGAAGATTCATCGCACCACCGCGTATAACCCCCAGGCCAATGGTTTATGCGAACGCTTTCACAGGTCATTGAAAGCAGCCCTCAGAGCGTCGCTAACGGATACAAATTGGGTAGACAAACTTCCATGGGTGTTATTAGGGTTGCGTTCTGCACCTAAGGAAGATTTGCATGCTTCCCCGGCTGAATTAGTTTTCGCTCAGCCGCTCCGTTTGCCCGGGGAATTTCTTCCTGATAATCCCGCACCTAATGGCCCCCCCGCTCAGCCGTGGCAGAGCGGCTCAGGAACAAACACGCTTCCTGGCCCGGTCCATCACAGTTTCCCACACGTTTTTGTGCCCAAGGCTTTAAAAAATGCAGAGTTTGTTTTTGTTAAACATGACGCCCAGCGTCCAAGTTTGCGGCCGTTTTACGACGGACCGTTTCGAGTGCTGGAGACCGGGCAGAAGCATTTTCTGCTAGATTTAGGGGGCAGAAGGGAGCTGATTTGCATTAACAGGCTCAAACCCGCTTTTGTTCTGGCTGACGAGGAGGTGCAGCTCGCGAGGCCCCCCCGCCGGGGCAGGCCGCCGAGAAGACATTCTCCAAAGTCTTCACAGAGAGGTGCTAACAGCTTTAATCCACAGGTGCAGAGAGATGTTGCAGAGGCAGCCAAGCCAAGTTGCAGCAGATTCGGCAGAAGATTAAAACCTAGGCAGTTGGTGGATTGATTAGCGATGTATGGAGTGCTTTGTGTTTCTCTTTTTGTTATGCCATGCAGGTTTTGCCTTACTCGACGTTTGGGGGGGGTAGTGTGGCCGACACACATTGTGGGCTCACGCTGCCACAGAGACAGAACTGAATGTGTATTGTGGAGTGTCACGTCTGCAAGGACTGAGGACTCAAATCTACAGGAGGTAACAAGGAAGTGTGAGATTTGTCTCTTTGTCCCACAGAAGACGCCCCGGAGGGTATTCCGGTTCATCAAGAAATGAGAGACAATGGTGAAGCTTCAAAGGGATGCTTTGTAACTGTATGTTGACTGAAGACACCATGTGACTTGAATTCTGATGCTGGAAATGTATAAAAGGGGGTTGAAGTATGATTCTTTCTCTTTCATGCTTTGAGAATGCTAGGAGCTTGTGTTCTGTCAAATAAAGCTGGTTTATGACTGAAACTCAGCCTCGTTATTTGAGCATGCTCCTACAGTAAGTAACGTTAACACCATCTCACTCTAATTATAAAATGGCAAATGCTAAATGACGATACTAAGTTGCAGCTAATAGGAAACATTATTAGTGTAGCAAACCATCGTTTCTTTGGTTTAAATTACTGCCGAGTTTCTTAGTTTTGTCTGAAAAATTTTTACTAAAGCTCCAAAAGTATGTGACAGCGGTGCATGCACACAAAATTAATAACACATAAATTAAAAAGTGTCAAGAGAGAGCAAGTTGGCTCTTAATGTAATTTACTTGATTTCTAATCATTTTAATTAGTCAAGTAGCAATAATGAATAAAATTGAAGTCATCACATATATTTTATTATATCACCTTTTGTGCCTTTAACGAACGAGCGGCGAACGCTGGGACAGCGCGTGACGTCATCCATTCAGTAACCAGCAGGCTGCAGACAGAACACCCAGATGCTCTTCTCCTCATCTCAGGCGATTTCAACCACATTTCACTGTCTCCCATTCTACCCACGTTCACCCAGTATGTCACATGCCACACTAGAGACAATAAAACACTGGATTTATTCTACGCAAACACTAAGGAGGCGTACACCTCATCACAACTCCCCCCACTCGGGAGATCGGATCACAACTTGGTTCATCTCCGGCCGGTGTACAAACCCCTAGTGCACAGACAACCTCCGGCCATGCACACTGTAGAGTTATGGTCTGAGGAGACAATGGACACTCTAAAGGACTGTTTTGAAGCCACCGCCTGGAAGCAGCTCTGCGATCCACATGGTGAGGACATCGATGGCCTCATTCACACCTTCACGGGCTACCTCAGCTTCTGTGTGGACAAATCCGTTCCCACCAAGACCATACGGCGTCACTCAAACAACAAACCCTGGATCAACCCTGAGATAAAAACACTTCTGAGAGAGAAGAAGAGGATCTTCAGGTCGGGGAACAGGGAGATGCTGAAGTCCGTACAGAGGGAGCTGAGGAGAAAGATCAGAGAAGGCAAGGACAGCTTCAGGAAGAAGATGGAGGACAAGCTGCAACAGAGCGACATCAGCGGGGTCTGGAGAAACCTCAAAACCATCTCGGGGCTCCAGAATACCTCCCCCCAGGCCACGGGGGGCAGGGAGTGGGCGAACAACCTGAATCTGTTTTTCAATAGATTTGACCAACCGCCCTCCCCCCTGTCTGCACAACAACCACTGCTGCCTCTAAGAAATCAAGTCCTGCTGCCCACTCCCCACTCCACCGACACCCCCCCCACTCCCAACACACAGCCCCCCATCCTGACCCTGACCAAGACCCAGGTGAGGACGGAGCTGAGGAAGATCAAGGCGAGGAAGGCGTCGGGACCGGACGGCATCAGCGCAAAGCTCCTCAAGTCCTGTGCAGACCAGCTGTGTGGGATTGTGACGTATATCTTCAACATGAGCCTGAAACTGGGGAGGGTACCACAGCTGTGGAAAACATCTTGTGTGGTACCTGTACCAAAAACTTCCCACCCCAAAGACCTGAACAGCTACAGACTGGTGGCCTTGACGTCCCACTTGATGAAGACCCTGGAGAGACTGCTCCTTGCTCATCTCCGCCCCCTGGTGGAACCAGCGATGGATCCACTCCAGTTCGCCTACCAGCATGGCATTGGGGTGGAGGATGCGGTGATCTTCCTCCTTCACCGTTCTCTGTCCCACCTGGAGAAGCCCGGGAATATGGTGAGGATCATGTTCTTTGACTTCTCCAGTGCTTTCAACACCATCCAACCGATGATCCTGAAGGACAAGCTGCTGCGCGCAGGGGTGGACCAGCACCTGTCATCATGGATCCTGGACTACCTCACGAACCGGCCTCAGTTTGTGAGAACCCGGGACTGTGTTTCCGACACGATCATCAGTAGCACGGGGGCCCCCCCAGGGAACGGTGCTGGCTCCCTTCCTGTTCACTCTTTATACTGCGGACTTCTCACACAACACAACACATTGCCATCTACAGAAGTTCTCTGATGACTCTGCGATCGTTGGTCTCATCTCCAACGGCGATGAAGCTGAGTACAGAGGGCTTATCCAGGACTTCGTGGACTGGTGCCATCGGAACTGCCTCCAGATCAACGCGAGGAAAACTAAGGAGCTGGTGGTGGACTGCCGCAGGCATGGGCAGCCCCTCACAGCACCAGTAAATATACAGGGAACAGACATCGAGATGGTGACATCCTATAAGTACCTGGGTGTTCATCTGAACAATAAACTAGACTGGTCACACAATACTGACGCACTCTACAAGAAGGGACAGCGCAGGCTGTTCCTGCTGAGGAGACTCAGGTCTTTTGGTGTACAAGGGGCGCTGCTGAAGTCATTCTATGACACGGTGGTGGCATCAGCCATCACTTTTGGAGTGGTCTGCTGGGGCAGTGGCATTACTGCAGCCGATAGGAAGAGACTGAACAAACTGATTAAAAAAGCTAGCTCTGTCCTGGGGCAGCGCCTTGATCCGATGGAGGAGATAGGAGAGAGAAGGACGGTGGCTAAACTGTCATCTCTGCTGGAGTCCGAGTTCCACCCTATGCAGGACATACTGGATGCACTGAGGAGCTCATTTAGCAGCAGACTACATCATCCCAGGTGCACAACCGAGAGGTTTCGTAGGTCCTTCCTACCAACGGCTGTCAGACTGTACAACCTAAGCAGGGCTGCTTGCAGAGATAGCAAAAAGACGTAACAAACTAATAGTTTTTTGAATGCAAAAGATGCAATAGACTTACACAATGGTCCTCTCCGGCATACAACTAGGAACATACCGGTCGCTATGGAGGGTGAGAATATGTATGGGCACATAATCATACCATGTAGGATAACTAAGTAGACGGTTATGCTGTTTCATCCCATCTAGCAACAGTGCTCTGCACTGTGTGTGTTTATATATTTACATATTTATTCCATCTAGCTACAATGCTCAGCACTGGGTGTGTTAATATTTATATATCTATATATTTATTCCATCTAGCTACAATGCTCCGTACTGTGTTTTTATATATCTACATATTATTCCATCTAGCTACATTGCTCCGCACTGTGTGTGTTTATATACTTGCATATTTATTCCACCTAGCTGCAATGCTCCGTACTGTAGGTGTTTATATATTTACATATTTATTCCATCTAGCTACAATGCTCTGCACTGTGTTCATATATTCATATATTTATTCCATCCAGCTACAATGCTCTGCACTGTGTGTCTGTCTGTGTGTGTGTGTGTGTGTATATATTTTATAGTAATATGTACATATGTATATTAGCTGCTCTTGCTTGCTTGTTTTTTTTTCTTGCCTTCTGATTGTTGCTCTGAGTGTTGCTATCCCTGTGCTGTTGCAATCCTGGAATTTCCCCATTGTGGGACTAATAAAGGCTTATCTTATCTTATCTTATTTAATTTTCAGATCATGACCAATCTGAAATATTTTTACAAAGACGCAAACAAGTTTAAATCAGGCCAGAATGGCAGGCTGCAGGCTGCTTAATAAAGATAACTGCACCAAAGTAAACTAACAGCTAATTTACATCTGTAGATGACAGTGATGGGTAATGTTCTCATTTTTGGACTGACATTTTTTTATTATGTTATTGCTATTCTCCTCTGGTTCAGAAAATATTTAACTTATTATTAATGTTTACTTTTAATTGTTATAAATTATCATTATGATAGAAGAAAAACCTCAACTCTATGACAATAAAGTCTCAAATGCACATTAAAAAACTATTAACACTGCAAAATTATGAGAGAAAAAGGTGCATAAAATTAATGACATTTGTAAAATTGATTGTTTTCATTATGTATGATGAAATGTAAAAAAAAGACAGATGGTCCTTTTTATGTGATTGTTATAGCTGAACTGTACATTTTACAGAAAATGCATATCCTGATATCTATCGTTATTGTGGCATAAGGTTATTTATATTGTGATATGAAAGTCTGGTCATATCGCACAGCCTTAGTATAAACATTTTCTATAAATGTCAGTACATGTTGATGGAGCTGGACGCTGAAGAACGCTTATTCAAACTGTGAACACAACAGGTCTGTGGCGTAATAATGATGAGGGCCTCAGGTCGGGCTGAGACTGAATTTCATTCTGAGGTGGTTTCTGGTTGGGTCCGCCACAGAACTGCAACGGCCTGGACCAGGCCACCCAGGGTTTTTTTTAGGGCTCTACTGAGGAAGGAGGACAATAGCGATGGTGAGTCGGAGAGCCAAAAAGACAGCTTGATTACAAGAATTTAGCCTATTAACAGGCAGCTCACCTTCTCTAGTGCATGGGTTAAATTAGATTTTAAGGGCTCGTCATTATGTAAAAACATCCTTCCTCAACCCTGGAACGTCAACCATTTACTAATTATGCAAAACTGTTGTTTATATTTCACCAATTAAACTGATATATCAATCATAAACGTGCTACAAATAGTCTGCTATTTGCTTTAAATTCTACCGGTCATCGTAGAAAGAAAAAAGGGACTTCTTTAACTTACATAGTTGGATGTCCACCAAGACTTGAGCTTAAGGTACCACTGCAGCCGAGGGCCAAGATTATTCTCAAAGTTTTTAGTCAAGCCTTTCATCCGTTCAAACTCCTCATCATCCATGAGGGAGCGCACTGACTCCAGGTACTGAAAACACACAGAAACGCAGAGTCATAAAGAGCAGAGTCAAAGATCAGCAGGCTAAACAGGAAGTTCAAAAACTGATCTTTCTTCCTTGACAGAAATTTAAAGCCAATATCTGCTTTGTTTAAAAGGATGAAAAGTAAAAAGACCACAAAAAAGGAAATGTGTGGCTTAACAGAAACCAGTCTTACTTGCTTTTAGTTTGCACTGCTTATTCAAACAGCCTCACACTATTAGACAAATAGAGCAGATAAGCAGTTAAAAGGTCTGTTTGCATTAACTGTGCCTATTTTATCTAAATTTTTTATTCACAAGTGTTACTTCTGTAATTTTCTCCGATATACACAAATGCTGGAAGTGGTCTGAAGCTTGGATCATTACGAACAATCATGGGGAAACTGCTGAGCAAGGAAATGACAGATGGAAGCTACCCTTCTGCAGGTGTCCTTGATGGAGGGAACGGGCAGTCGGGGCAGAGAGTTCTGAAAGCTGTAGAGCATAGGCTTCCTTCCAGAGAAAATCTTCACCAGCAGCTACACAGGACAGATCGGACAAAAGAAAAAAAGGTGGAGGGGATTAAAAGCTAAGCATCCGTTTCTTCTGGAACCAGCTGCACTTTTAATTTGCCATACATTCAACTTCTGGATATAACTAGCCGAGAAATGAGTGTTACTTCAATATGAACTTTTTGTCTGGGATTTTTTCAAGTTAAAATATCAAACTACAATAATGGATAGTTCAATGTTGAAACTGAATTTTAACTAAAAAAAAAAGTGACAAAGAGTAGAATAAGGTATCACAATTTAAAAGTGGGGGTAGTAAATTTTTAAGGGAGATAATTTGACAAATGAAGCCAAAATAACATTTCAGTTTGGCCATACGAGTTAAAATGTTTGAAGATGATACCCTGGAACCACGTCTATCGGTCAGTTTAGAAGGGGCCATCAATCATCAGCATCACGCTCCACATATATGTGTACACAGCGTGAGACCATGCGTGTGCACGTCTTCCCTGCTGCGGATGTAGTGGTATCAGTGGAAGAAAAAAAGAAAAAAACACGATAAAGTGATGCAGAGAACTTTGTCACCGTGTGCCAAATCAATCCCTACTCATTATTATGGGGTGGTAATTATTTCTGGAGGTATTGCATGTAACAGTACACTAAAAATATCCCACAATGCATCTCTAAAAGTAGTGTCCATGCAGTAGTCACAAGGTTAGCCAGTGTACACCATAGTGCAGTACACAGCAAACGAAGGAAAGAGGAGAGCCTCACATTGCAGCATCAACAGTCTCAAAGCATTTTTTAACTTAATACACTAAAACTGATCTGATGAAATCCATATTTACAATGAAATCTACGTCACTTTTGAACCAACACTATCCTGTTACGTTTCACTGTTCCACAATAATGATGTAATACATGAAGCAGAAACTGGGTCTTAAAGTAACATTTTTAAGCGTTCTAAGGAATTCACTACGTAGTCTTCTGTGTTTGAATTCCCTGGAGAGTAGAGGGCAGGGAGTAAGTGAATGAATCATGTTGGACAGCGACTTTAGTCTGCAGCGAAAAGTTTAGCATTGTGCTAATTGGAACTAATCATTCACCACTGCTAAGGAGTATAATTTTAGCTAGCAGCATGACTGCATGTTTGAGGCGCTGAGAATGAGACCAGAACAAAAAGTGTGTCATTTCCGGTTTTCTCCTCAACCCCCGCCTTTAAATTGTGCTCAGTAGTCTAAAAAGTTAAATGTGTGCCATGCAGATTGTTTTCCTCAACATAACCAAGCATCCGATAGCAACAGCTGAGCAGCTATATAAGGAGTCCCAACTTCTGTGTCTTACACAGCTACTTCGCCGTGGAAACATGAGCGCTACTACAATGTGCCATCTGTGACCTGCTCCTCAGTGGACTGAACATTCACGGTCTCACCATCCACACACGAGTTCTCCAGGACAGAGAGCCGTGACGCTCGTGCATCCACCCGTGCCACGACAGCAAGCTCTTCAGGACATTCCTCATAATCATGATGATGGCGATCCACACGCCGGTGCCCACCAGAACTCCGCCAACTATCCTCTGGGTGTCTGTGGATATATAGCGACTGCCAACAAAGAAAAGGGAGGGAATGTACTGTCATACAACCCAAAACAGCACGATGGACACAATGTACAGTAAAATTTTATGACGGGACAAATAAAAAAAATATGTAGTGAATAATCAATCTACAGAATACAGTGATCCCTCACTTATCGCGGTTAATGGGTTCCAGAACCGACTGCGAAAAGTGAAAAACCGCGAAGTAGCGTCACCCCTAATGACGTCATCCATAAATAATACGTACGTTCATTCTCTCACTCTCTCTCTCTCATATGATACGTGTGTGTGTGTGTACGTGTACATACATACGTAGATGTAAACAAAGTGTACATAAATATGTTTTTAGAACTCTTTTATTCTTATAACAAGATACGTAACTCAAGATGAAAATGATTTACTGCACAGGTTAATGAGAGCTTTACTGCTCCTCAGGTGACGCCTCATCGTGAGGTGCTGGAGGCGCAGGATCATCGAGGGCAGCTTCCGATAGAGCTGAAGCTGCAGGAGGCGGCGTAGTGCCTCGACGGGAAGACTATTTCGCACAAAATGGCACAAGAGAACAGCAAAAAGTTCCACGCGGCGAGACTAAGTAACACGAGCGATAAAAAGCAATGAATGCGGTCTTCCTTCCCTTCATGGGTGCTCGGCAGGGAGAGGAGGTGGGTGAAACGTCTCGGCCAATCAGCTTGTGAGATTTCCGAGCCGAGCCAACATGACAACAGCGAACAGAGAGTTGTGCGGCTCTCCGTGTTGACACCTGATGGTCTAATGTAGTCTCCCTGCCTTCTGCTAGCGCCCGCCCATTATTTCTCAATTTTGAATTTTTGATGAATATTTTTGAAAAATCCGCGATGCACTGAGGGCGCGAAAGGTGAAGCGCGAAGTAGCGAGGGATCACTGTAGTGTTTAAAGTAATAGCATGACTTAAATGAGCTACATAAAACCAGGTATTATAATAGCACAGTGGAAACACTAACTAATGTCTTATAGCCATGTTGTTTACTATGAAAGGATTAAATCGCAAGCATGATGACAATGAAACCGCTCACTCCTACACCTTTGTTCCTCAGTATAATCAGAGACACTGGGAGACGTTTGATAAAGGCAGCGTGATGTTATCTGTAACGTCACTCTTTGAAGGAGTGTGGCATGTTTTCCTACTTTTTTTAAAATTATTTTTGACATTTTATTGAACGACAACCTTGAGGGAACATATGCAGAACTGATTAGAAGAGGATTAAAATCTTTACAGTATATGGGAAGGAAGCATTTCCAAGAAATGCTGATTATGTATGGCAACATGAGCCAACAATAAAACTGGGTGTGAAGGATGTTTGGAACAAACTGATGGAACAAGTATGTCCATGTACACACTCCAATACTTGGTCAGGGCTCCTTTTAGATTAATTACTGTATCAGTGTGGCGTGGCTTGGAGGTGATCAGCCTGTGGCACTGCTGAGGTGTTACGAAGGTCCAGGTTGCTTTGACAGTGACCTTCAGCTCGTCTGCATTGTTGGGTCTGGTGTCTCTCATCTTCCTCTTGACTATACTCCATAGATTCTCTATGGGGTTTAGGTCAGGAGAGTTTGCTGGCCAATCAAGCACAGTGATGCCATGGTCACAACAGCAGGTTTTGATACTTTTGCCAGTGGTGGTGGTGGGGTGGGGGGTGGGGGGGGGTAAGTCCTGCTGGAAAATGAAATCAGCTTCTCCATAAAGCTTGTCAGCAGAGGGAAGCATGAAGTGCTCTAAAATTTCCTGGTAGACAACTGCGCTGACTTTGATCTTGATAAAACACAGTGGACAAACACCAGCAGATGACCTCTGTTCAGATAAAAGTAAATTTTGCATTTCATTTGGAAATCAAAGTCCCAGCATCTGGAGAAAGAGTGGAGAGGCACAGAATCTAAGTTGCTTGAGGTTTAGTGTGAAGTTTCCACAGTCAGTGATGATTTGAGGAACCATGTCATCTGCTGGTGTTGGTCCACCGTGTTTTATCAAGACCAAAGTCAGCACAGTCGTCTACCAGGAAATTTTAGAGCACTTCATGCTTCCCTCTGCTGACAAGCTGATTTCATTTTCCAGCAGGACTTGGTACCCCCCACACTGCCAAAAGTATCAAAACCTGGTTTAATGACCATGGCATCACTGTGTTTGATTAGCCAGCAAACTCTCCTGACCTAAACCCCATAGAGAATCTATGGAGTATAGTCAAGAGGAAGATGAGAGACACCAGACCCAACAATGCAGATGAGCTGAAGGTCACTATCAAAGCAACCTGGACCTTTATAACACCTCAGCAGTTCCACAGGCTGATCACCTCCATGCCACGCCACATTGATACAGTAACTAATCCAAAAGGAGCCCTGACCAAGTATTGAGTGTGTACACGGACATACTTTTCAGTTGGTCCACATTTGTATTAAAAAACTGGTTTTTTAAAATTAATTTTATGTAATATTCTAATTTTGTGAGAAACTGAATTTGGGGTTTTCATGGGCTGTAAGTCATAATCATCAAAATTAAAATAAATAAACACTTGAAATATATCACACTCTGTGTAATGAATCTATATAATAAATGGGTTTCACTTTCTGAAATGAGTGACAAAAAATATTGAACTTTTTCATGATATTCTAATTTTTTGAGATGCACCTGTAGAAGTACTGCTGAAGAGGATACTGGTGAAAGCAGACATGCCTGCAGCATGAGGATAGTTGCAAAAACGCACTAAAGGTTTGACAACTCTGAGCCACTTCTACTGAAATCATACATATCTACCATCGACGCCACATTCAGTAAGCCGTCATGTGTCTGTCTGGTCACCATATTGGTGAGGTCAACAGTCAGAGTTTGACAAGCAGGCCAGTGCAAACACCGGCTAAAATATGCCTCAGACCTGTGTCGCTTTTGGCTGTATTAAGGTACAAAATATACTGTACAAACAAGGCAACATCACAAAATGTCCCTTTATAAACCCCTGGCAAAAATTATGGAAATCATCACTCTTTGAGGGTGTTGATACAGCAGTTTCATTTTGTTGAAAAAAAAAAAATCATAAATATGACACATAACTATTTTTAACAGCTGAAAACTCTGGCTTTGTAAAACATAAAAATATATAATCACTTTAATTAATCTCACTTTTTTCAGAACATGTAGAGGAAAAAAATACAAAATCCTGGGAGACACAATTAGGGTTTTTGTTTTTGCTGATATCTGATATGCCTATATTCTAAAAATTGTTTTTGATGACTGCCAATATCAATAGCTGCACATATTTTTCCAAGTATTTACATCTCCTTTGTCTGACAGTGATGACTGACTGGCATAAAAAGACATTCCCCAAGGAAAATAACAACAACCTTCACCAGCATAGAAGCCTTGGTTTGACTGGCCTATTTTACTGATATTTTATGCTACTTCAGAAACTTTTTATCATCAATATTTTAAACCTCAGCTGTTTTTAACGATCTTGTTTCAACATGGAGCAAGGATGGGGTTTTTTTGCATTTGCACGCCTGTTATCAGCAGAGACTTGCTCAAAGTTGTGAGGCAAACTGTCAGTGCAGACTGCTGAATGTAATCATGAGATAAGGTGTGAGTTAGCTTCCACTGAGCAGCTCATCTCAGATCTCCTTCAGCGTCAGAAGATCCTCAACTCCTGACCATCCCTCACTAGAATCTCTCGAGGTGACTGACATACCAGCTAGCATATAGCACTCAGTCAACCCATCTCCTGGCTGTTTTACCTTAGCCTCAGTGGTTAAAGGCAAGGAAGAATGTGCCCCTCTTTGATCCCCGTGATGATTTCACCAAGCTGGAGAGATCCAATTTCTTCACTCCTCTGGCTGCTCTACCAACTCTGCCATCACCGTTCTTGAATGGAGGTTGCAACACGGCTAATGCTACCTCCAAAACATGAAGATCTCCTGACTGTAATCTGAACACCAGTGAGCACTGTGGAGAAGACTGCTGCTGAGGTTTTGGGGGATTTTTTTGTCTTCACCATTGTATGGAAGTCCGTGGGCTCCTTGTGTTGTGCTTTTTGCTCCTCCTCACGTGGCTGTGTGGAGGCAGACATGTTTGCTTTGAAACACTCACTCAAGGTGATGACATCATTCCCTTACACTGTGGGAAAAGCTGTTACATTTTATTGACTGTAAATATTTATCTTTGCCAGTGCTGATAAATAATTTTAATTGCTTTATCAGCTGATGCCGATAGTGCTGATTTTACCATGCCTCCCTGATAAAATCATCAACCAAAAACATCACAATTAAGATTTTGTTGCAATTCTTGACTTCACTAATTAACAACAATATTGTTCATCAATCAGTTTCAGCTTTCTCGTGTAGCAGTTGGCCAATCAGCTTTGCAGGATGGAGCCTTGTCATGGACCATTCCACAAAAAAAAATTCAAACAGGTTGAGATGTGGATTTTTTGCTGGTCATCTCACTGATTTGTTCTCTTTCTTGAAGAATATTTAAAGCACTTTGCTCTGTGCAAAGAAGTGTTATCATCCTGAAAAACGACTTCATCGTCAACTTCATCAAAACTGCTTTTTTTGGGGGGGATAAGTACAGGTCCTTATCCCCCCCCCCCTCCTTTTGATTTATGGAGTCCTTCACCAGACATACAGCCCATATCATCAATGACTGGAGTTTTTCTTGTTTTATACAGGCATTCATCTTTACACATTAGAATGGAATGGCACAAACAAAAGTTCGAGTGTCATCTCCTTGCTCAATACAGATTTGTGACTCATCACTGACTATCACTTTCACCCAATCATCCACAGTCCATAACTGCTTCTCTTTAGCCTACTGTAACCTTGTTTTCTTCTGTTTAGATGTTAATGGCTTTTTTTTTTTTTTTTTTTTTTTTTTACATTTGGCTTTTCTGTAATTAAATCTCAGTTCCTTTAGCCAATTTCGTACAGTTCAGTCACAGACATCTATTCCTGTTTTTGGCCATTTGTTTATCATTTCATTTGTTGTGCATTCTTTTTCCTGCCATATTACTCTTGAAGTCTTTCTTACTCTACTTGCATGTTTCCCTTTTACGAGCTTTCCGTTTTGTTTACTTGATCCAAATTTTAGACACAACTGACCAAAAACAGCCAACATATTTTGCTCCATTTGGTGTTGAATTAACTTCTTGAAGGAACTTCTAATCCTTTTCATTGTTTCAAATGGCAGCTTACTTGTTGGGCCCATGTTTCCTGTCAATCAGCCAGGTGCAAGAGCTCATTAATATTTACTAGCACTGCCTGGCTAATTTGCATATTTAGATTTGTCCAGACATTTGTTTTTATTAATGGAAATGAGAAGATTATTTTTTTTTTCTTCAGATCAAATGACTCCATATTTTTCTCATCTAACTGATCTGAAAAAAAAAACATTATAGCAATCATATTTATTTTTTTAATATATGTACAGGTATGCTTTATGAAATCAGAATGCTCAGCTGTTAAACAAAACTGGTTTGTGCCCTAACTATGATTTTTTATTTTTCAAAAAAAAAACAAAAAAAAAAATCAACTGAATGAACATGCATGAAGAGTGGTGATTCCATAATTTATGTCAGGAGTTGTGCTATCTAAAAAAAATTACAGACTATCATTATGTAGGTGGTGAAGGGTCAGGTGACATTTGTTTGACAACAACAGTCCTCAATGCTCTTGTTCATCAGCACTTCCTCACCTCCCCAATATGGCAGCTGTGCAGTGCCAATAAAAAACAGAAGCCAATTTTGCATCTATATGATAATATCTATGATCCCAGTGCTTCTGTACTACTACACATTGCCAAGATGTGGTTAATATTTTTCATGACTCCATTTTTTTTCTAGCCAAGCACTGTGCAGCACCTGTCGAGTTCCCATAGCATTTGTTCAGGACCCATGCACAAATTTTAACTTAAATTCAGCACGGTTTACACATCACTGATTTTTTTTTTATTAAATCTTGTTTCTAGTAAATCTGTATATATGGGAAAAAATGTATGCTACTCTGTGTCAGCTCTCCATGAGTTTACCTAATAGGTACATGTTGGCCCAGCCTGGTAAACAACCCCAGAGACGGATCCAGCTGTTTGAGTCTGTGATAAGACATGTAGGATCCAACTACTAACGTGAATCCAGCCGGGCTGCCCGGGTACACACCAGTCATTATCCCATTCTATGGAAACACCAGATAGAAGACGGCCAAGGTTAATTAAGGACATAGAGAAGGGCAACTATAAAATAAATTTAGTTAAACACAGTCTTGGATGATGAGGATAAATGTAAAGTATCATTAGCCACAGACATCAAACAAAAAAAGAAATGTGCAAAAATGCTAGCAGGTACGTCAGAGTGACTGATTGAGTGTGACTGTGTGTAAACAGGTAACTGGGTCAAAGGTAAGCACACTAAGAACAGACAGGAAGGTTACCGTCACAGCTGACTGTGTTAGCGTTTCGCTTTTGGGCAAGAGAATGCAAGCCAAGGGCAGCAATCAACAACAACAACAAAAAAAAAAAAAAAACAGCACTATTTGGGAACAAATGTATTTCAGTTACTGTTCAAGAACCCTTTAAACTTCTTGATTCCATTACTGCCACCCCTCCTACCTTAAAGCGGATGAATCTTTTCTTCCAGGAATGTAGGCCAGAAAGGTAGATCTGGCGAAGAGCCTCGTGGCACAACTGTAGGTCGATGCCATCGGGGGTAACTGTAAATTGAAAGGCCACCGCCTGGTGCGCTTCTGCCATGGTGGCTTACTGCTGTCCGAAGCCACTGAGGGACAGAATAGTATAGTGAGTGAAGTAAAAGGAACTTGTTCTGCCACAGACTAATTCATCAGTTTGCATTAAAAAAGGATGACCATTTTCTAAGCAAAGACAAAAGAGGTTTCACATGGAATATTACCCTCAAAATAATGACGTTACAATCAACGCATGCTGAATCAGACATAAGCACCATCATGCAAATACAGTATGAGCAGAGCCCTTTATCTTGATTAGCTCCCATTACAGTCCTTTGGACTTAGAGGTCCAACACAGCTGTTTTCCACTCATACTAAATGAACAGACAAGACTCACTTAAAACCTTCTGTGGGGAATTGATCACAAAACTAGATAAAGAATTCTTATTGGATTTTTAAAAGAGCAGTACTTGGACAGATAACTGCAGGCTTACAAAACAGCCTTAGAGACAATAGTATTGCAAGGTTTAACTGGTGATGAGTCACACAGAACTGCAGAACAAACACTTGACTGTCATGTGAATCTCTTGAGTTTTTGTATAAACATATCATCCCAAGCACACAAAACAGTACAAACTAAGGCATAAAAACTTGCAGTGTTACTGTACTGTATATCATGTGTCTGTATTAAAATACCTTCTAATGGTCATCAAAACATAACACAACTCGAACAAATACCATGTATTCTTCTTAAGCAGACACTGTTTAAAAAGTGGCTTGATTTGCATGTTTTTTTGCATTTAGTTATTGTATCTGCTGAACTGGTTTCTAAAAGCTGATGCCCCAGGCGATGCATTGAATGTGCTGGACCAATGCTAATCATCTGTGAAAAAGTTAGGCATTATCCTTTACATAGAGCGAGCTGATGCAACACAAGGAGATGAGTTTATTTGTTTTACATTTGAGACTATAGGGAAGCTCTTTAATGGTAGAATATTTACAAAAATAAAAATGACAGAACAAAGTACCGTATTTTTGGGACTATAAGGCGCACTATCAATGAACGGTCTATTTGATGGTCTAATTTCATACATAAGGCGCACCGGATTATAAGGTGCATTAAAGCGAGGTAGTCGGAGCCGGGAAAAAAAAAATTTTGCGTGCATGGAAAGAAAATCCTATCTATAGTCATTATAGACACATATAGCACGATTGTCTGCGAGTGTGAATGACCTGTTTCATGAGCAGGCAGAACATTTTTAGTCCGTGGCTGTTTACATCGCCATATTGGCCAGAATACTCGTTTGGTACTTGCTTGGTAATCGAGAGCGAGCCATATTTACAGCCGTAAATACGTATTTACAGCCGTATTTACAGCTCCTGTTCACAACTAAAAGGGAGCAGTTTCAATGCCAAAATTTCACATACAAATCCTAATATACGTGTTCTATACACCATCGGCTTTTGGGGGATCTGGGAATTTTTTTTTTTTTTTTTGCGTGCATGGAAAGAAAATCCAACCTATAGTTATTATAGACGCATATAGCGCGATTGTCTGCGAGTGTGAATGACCTGTTCCATGAGCAGGCGGAACGTTTTTAGTCCGTGGCTGTTTACATCGCCATATTGGCCAGAATATCGCTCGGTACTCGCTTGGTACTCGATACGGCTCGCTCTCCGGCAGAGAGCGAGCCGTATTTACAGCCGTAAATACGTATTTACAGCTGTATTTACAGCTCCCGTTCACAGCTAAACGGGAGCAGTTTCGATGCCGAAATTCCACATACAAATCCTAATATACGTGTTCTATACACCATCGGCTTTTGGGTATCGACTACCTCGCGAGGTAGTCGGATCTGGGAATTAATTTTTTTTTGCGTGCATGGAAAGAAAATCCTATCTATAGTCATTATAAGCACATATAGCACGATTGTCTGCGAGTGTGAATGACCTGCTCCATGAGCAAATGTATGTTTTTGGTCCGTGGCTGTTTACATCGCCAGGATACTCGCTCAGTAATCGATACGGCTCGCTCTCCGGCGGCAGCCCCGAGAAGTAAACAGTGCAAACAAATCCCGGGACGCTTGAATTCTTTCGTCCAGAAAATATCATTTTTGAATATTAATTACAGCTAAACAGGAGCAGTTTCGATCCACGATCCATTGGCAGATAGTGGCGTAACTCGCTAGCAATTTAACTTTGAACGACCTGTTGACACCAATATAGCGGTTGGAGTTCTTT
Source organism: Pholidichthys leucotaenia (assembly GCA_020510985.1). Lineage (NCBI taxonomy): Eukaryota > Metazoa > Chordata > Actinopteri > Cichliformes > Pholidichthyidae > Pholidichthys > Pholidichthys leucotaenia. The sequence continues at coordinate 136,507,492 of CM035840.1, read as the reverse complement.
GGTTAATCCACCCGGAATGATGGCAAGCTCCGAATTAGTTTGCTTCACTTGGGTTTTGACAGTATCGGTGAGATGGGCGCGCATGGAGTGGCAGATCAATAGGGATGGAGATTTGTGGAAAAAGCCATCCGGCCATTGTGATGAAGCACATATTACTCCGCGAGGCTCCTGACTACCGTAATGCTCCGACAATCCATCAAGCGGTTCGGCTTCGTAACTTACCAAAGTCATACTAAAACATTTTTGACAGATTTTTGAGCGCCGTGTACCACATAAAATCGGTTCGAGGTCAGTAAGCACAACCAGAATTAATACTTAAGGCGCACCGGATTATAAAGCGCACTGTCGATTTTTGAGAAAATTAAGGATTTTAAGTGCGCCTTATAGTCCAAAAAAATACGGTAGATTGGCAGCTCGGTGGAACAGTGGTTATCACTATGGCAGCACATTAAGAAGGTCATGGGATCGATCCCACCCCCTGACCAATGGTGACTTCTGTGTGAAGTTTGCATGTTCTCCCCGTGTGTGCGTGGGTTTACTCTGGGTACTCCGGTTTCCTCCCACAGGCCAAAAACATGCAAGTTAGGTTAATCGGAGACTCTAAAGTGGCCCTAGGTGAGAATGTGTGTGTGAATGGTGAAGGGATTGGCTACCTCATCCATCCAGGTGGATGCTCTGTAATTTCCCTCTAGGATTAATAAAGTATACTAAAACAAAAAACAAAAATAGATGTGACAATGGCAATCAGACAATATATTTTTTCTTCATTAAAGAGCAGATTGTAGGAAATAACCTTGATCAAAGAGGAGCCTGTCTGGATTATCTCAAGATTGTATTAGTGGTATATAAAGAAATCAGACTAAAACTGGACATTTCCAGATTGTTATTATTAATCTGTAACTACAATTTCTGCAAAACTAACATCAGCATTCTATGGCTGCATGACTGCCCAGTAAGTAGTTACCTTGATGTAGCTGTGCTGCTGCCTAGGAAATCGATTAAATCATTTATTATCCACAAACAAATGACTATGGTTGCGCAAATCTAAAAAGATCAGGGCATGGTAAGGAATGCTCCTTTTGCAGACTGCGTATTTTTTCTCCCATTCAATAAAAAAAAAGCACTCTGAAAGCAGGACACGTCGTTTCTTCCAGTGCTCAGGAGCAGCAGCATCATCATTCATCCACAGAGCAGCGTTTCAGCAGCCAGTCCCTTCCCCCAGCATCACATGACCCACCCTGCGCTGCAGAAACTGGGGGAAAGGTCGTTGCACAGCGCCGCTTGGATACCGCGTAAAAATGGCAGCATAGTAATAACAAATCGTCTTACACCAGCAAGCACAAACGGCCGTGGCTCTGACGAAGCATCCGACCACACAGCGTAGTAACAAATGGCCATGGAGAGGCATTTTATAAGCGGAGGTTTCAGATTTCTGTGTTGCAAAGCAGACGTAACGCCTTTCCAGTGTTAAATCATATGTCAGCTACACCTATGACTGCTGTGCTATGATTGTGGGTAAACACACAAAAGCCTCGTTTTAAAAGTCAGTTTGCACAAAGCCATTGGTGGGCACTGTAGCAGCACACACCCAAAGACACAAAAATGCAGGTGAAGTAAAATATATAGGTCAAGTGCTCGGTAATATTAAATGCCCTGCCGAGATGGGGTCACTGGTGTGCGCCCCCGGATTTTATCCCATTAAAGCTCTTATAATCAACAGTGTGTGTTTTCCCTCTCGGATTAGAAAAAAAGTCCTGTTCCCCCAACATACTGCCAAGTCAGCCTTCACTGACCTTCACAGGTAGTGTGGGTCGTTTACACAAGCGCACCCTGGACAAATGCTGGATTTTTACCGCAATCGGAAATAAAACGTTCAGGCGAACACTCACCTCACCAAAGTGCTGCTCAGTAATAATAATAAAAAGGTTACAAATGTTGTGCAATGGATCTACCCCCACGTGATTGCCAATGAACGTCCTTTATTTGGCCTTTTGCCTACATTAATGTTGTGACCAATAGCAGGAACGCTGCACACAGGTTTACCAAATCAATCCAGAGCAGATCAGGTTCAGAGGTGGAGGAATGCGCAACAAGTTTTCCCACATTTCCCTAGAAAAAATGGCTGTGAGCGCAGTGGACTTTTCCTGTGACTTGAGTTTCTGAAGGCATGAAAGAGTGAACTTGAGTTTTGGCTGCTGTAGGCCACTGGCGTGCAAGATGTTTTCATTTTGTTTTGTTTTTTTAATCCATCATCTGTACGGGATTCAAACACTCAGCGCTGCCGACATAAATTAATGTATTACACTTCTGCTTTTAATTCAGTTTTCCCCGCAAACCCAGGTCGTTTTCTACGTGTGCACAACTTCCCTGAATACAGCAGAGAGACAGAGGCAGAAAGAGAGGAGGCGATCCGGGAGAAGCACTGAAAAGAAGAAAGCAGATACTCACAAACGACTTCTGTCAGTCCGAGGGAGCAAAGGTTTCAGCTTTAGAGAGGTGGCGGCCCGGTTCGGTGTCGTTACAGCCTGGACATGAATGAGACCGCTGCACCACACTGTCCACGCTTACAAGGACTACCCTACTGCTACGTCACGGTTTTCTTCATTTGGTAGACTACACAGCCAATCACAGGAGAAACATCGCCCCCTATAGGACTCCCACAGGACTTCTGTTTGATGTTTGCATGGGATTAATGAATACAGTGTAGAGAATGCGTTCAAGAATGAGGCTGAGTTTATTTCTCAGAGTAAACTTTATTGAGTGAACACATGCTCTATCAATCTCTATGCAGGAAAAGAGACTGAGCAATCGAATACCACGTTCTTATACTCTGCTGGGGCCACAACCCACAATGAATGAATGAATGAATGAATTTATTTATTTCGGATAGTACATTACAGGTTAAAAGAAACTGTATAATATAACAACAAGGTCAAATTAGACAAAGACTCTTTCTACTATACAATTCCACGTGAGTTATCCGAAATGGGTGATGGCTGAAGCCGCAGCTTATATTGCCCACCCATATTCCATCCAAGAATTCAAAGGAGAAAAAAGAGAAAACAAGACAAGAGCGATTACAATTTAAAACAAGGCTAAGACAAAATATGACTGAGAGAAAAAGAAAACTGAGCTAGTCTAAGTTAAGCGGTTACTATTCAAAAACAAATCTAAGACATAGTGTCACAGAGAAAAAAGAAAAACTAAGCTATAACACAACACAGGCTGGAAATGTCAATCCTTATGTGAGTTTACATGTCGTCTTGTAAATATGTTTGGAGTATTTCTTCCTTTAGTTTTTGTTTAAATTGTCCAAGCTTTGTACATGATTTTAATTCAGGTCCAAAATCGTTCCATAATCTGACACCTTGCACTGAAATACAGTGTTGCTTGGTAGTTGTTCTCACTGTAGGCTTTTGAAATATACATGTTCCTCTGAAGTGATATCGTTTCTCCCTTGTTTGGAACAACTTTTGGATATTTGCGGGCAGTGATAGATTCTTCACTTTGAACATTATTATTGCGGTTTTAAAGTCGATCAGATCTTTCAACTTGAGAGTTTTTTGTTTAAGAAAAAGTGGGTTTGTTGGTTCCCTGTAAGCTGCTTTGTTGATTATTCTAATAGCTCTCTTTTGAAGCATAAAGAGTGGATATATGTTTGTTTTATATGTATTTCCCCATACTTCATTACAATATGTCATGTATGGGAGTATTAATGAATGATACAAGGTGTATAGTGTGGGTTGATTCAGCAAATTTTTCACTCTGTGTAATATTGCAATTGATTTGGATACTTTACCTTTTATATAATTAATATGTGGCTTCCAACACAGTTTGTTATCAATTATTACTCCAAGGAATTTAGTTTCGGATACCCTTTCAATCTCTACACCATTTACACTGAGTTTGGGTACTGGGTAGTTGTGATGGTTGTTAAAGACTATAAATTTTGTCTTGCTTAAATTGAGCGTTAATTTGTTTGAATCAAACCACAGTTTCAGCTTTCCTAATTCCTTTCCGAGTGTATCCAGAAGTTGTTCCAAATTGTTTCCACTGCATAGCAGGTTAGTGTCATCAGCAAACAATATTAAGTCCATTTTTTCTGAAACTTTACATATATCATTTATATACATATTGAATAATAATGGTCCCAAAACTGAACCCTGTGGGACTCCACAGGTGACCTTCAGTAGCTCTGAGTTTTTGTTGTTAACACATACAAACTGATATCTATTCTTTAAGTAACTTCTTAACCAGGACAGTGCTACCCCTCTAATACCACAATTTTGTAGTTTCTTTAATAATAGATTGTGATCTACTGTATCAAATGCTTTTTTAAGATCCAGGAATACTCCAACTGAATACTCTTTATTTTCAATGGCTGTTGATATTTTTTCTGTAAATTCCATTAAGGCATATGCTGTTGTCCTTTTGTGTCTGAACCCATATTGCTGCTCACACAATAAATCATTCTTCAGTATGAAGTTGTCAATTCTCTCATAGAATATTTTTTCAAGTATCTTGGAAAATTGCGGTAATAGTGAAATTGGTCTGTAGTTTTTTTTTTTTTTTTTTTTTTTTTTTTTTCTCTCGGCGCCACACCAGTCGGCTGCCTTTTGCAACAGCGGCTCGATTCCGAGTCTTTTTCCCTTCCTCTCTCTTTTGATCCGTCTTTTTTTTTCACCCCACTTATATCACGGACACACAGATCGTCCTAAATGTCTCCTGAGCCGGTGGACGGAGCCACTGTTTATAGCAGGATACGATACAGCAGAGAACAGCTGCTAGCATTCAACCGCCACCCGGTCCCATTGGAAAAACTCGACATACCGAGAGAACTGAGGCGAAAACGCCGCGGCTGCCGGGCTGGAGTAAGGCGGAGGACAAAAAATATAAGGTACAGACCCTCCCTTCCATCTGTTGTCATGGGAAATGTACGGTCGATACTGGGAAAGTTAGATGAGCTAGCGGCTATCTCCCGTTATGATAGCACATACCGGGAGTGCTCTCTCCTTTTGTTTACTGAGACGTGGCTAACTGAACTAGCAGCAGATGCTAACATTGAGCTGGAGGGTTTTCATATGATACGAGCTGACCGAACACCAGACAGTGGCAAGGCTAGGGGCGGTGGAGTGATAATGTATGTTAACAACAACTGGTGCAGACCGGGACATATCACTGTTAAACAACGACACTGCAGCAAAGACATTGAGTTGCTAGCTGTTAGCATGAGGCCTACATATCTCCCGAGAGAACACTCACACGTGATCTGCATTGTTGTTTATGCAAATCCGACGGCGAACGCTGGGACAGCACGTGACGTCATCCATTCAGTAACCAGCAGGCTGCAGACAGAACACCCAGATGCTCTTCTCCTCATCTCAGGCGATTTCAACCATGTTTCACTGTCTCCCATTCTACCCACGTTCACCCAGTATGTCACATGCCACACTAGAGACAATAAAACACTGGATTTATTCTACGCAAACACTAAGGAGGCGTACACCTCATCACAACTCCCCCCACTCGGGAGATCGGATCACAACTTGGTTCATCTCCGGCCGGTGTACAAACCCCTAGTGCACAGACAACCTCCGGCCATGCACACTGTGGAGTTATGGTCTGAGGAGACAATGGACACCCTAAAGGGCTGTTTTGAAGCCACCGCCTGGAAGCAGCTCTGCGATCCACATGGTGAGGACATCGATGGCCTCATTCACACCTTCACGGGCTACCTCAGCTTCTGTGTGGACAAATCCGTTCCCACCAAGACCATACGGCGTCACTCAAACAACAAACCCTGGATCAACCCTGAGATAAAAACACTTCTGAGAGAGAAGAAGAGGATCTTCAGGTCAGGGAACAGGGAGATGCTGAAGTCCGTACAGAGGGAGCTGAGGAGAAAGATCAGAGAAGGCAAGGACAGCTTCAGGAAGAAGATGGAGGACAAGCTGCAACAGAGCGACATCAGCGGGGTCTGGAGAAACCTCAAAACCATCTCGGGGCTCCAGAATACCTCCCCCCAGGCCACAGGGGGCAGGGAGTGGGCGAACAACCTGAATCTGTTTTTCAATAGATTTGACCAACCGCCCTCCCCCCTGACTGCACAACAACCACTGCTGCCTCTAAAGAAATCAAGTCCTGCTGCCCACTCCCCACTCCACCAACACCCCCCCACTCCCAACACACAGCCCCCCATCCTGACCCTGACCAGGACCCAGGTGAGGACGGAGCTGAGGAAGATCAAGGCGAGGAAGGCGCCGGGACCGGACGGCATCAGCGCAAAGCTCCTCAAGTCCTGTGCAGACCAGCTGTGTGGGATTGTGACGTATATCTTCAACATGAGCCTGAAACTGGGGAGGGTACCACAGCTGTGGAAAACATCTTGTGTGGTACCTGTACCAAAAACTTCCCACCCCAAAGACCTGAACAGCTACAGACCGGTGGCCTTGACGTCCCACTTGATGAAGACCCTGGAGAGACTGCTCCTTGCTCACCTCCGCCCCCTGGTGGAACCAGCGATGGATCCACTCCAGTTCGCCTACCAGCATGGCATTGGGGTGGAGGATGCGGTGATCTTCCTCCTTCACCGTTCTCTGTCCCACCTGGAGAAGCCCGGGAATGTGGTGAGGATCATGTTCTTTGACTTCTCCAGTGCTTTCAACACCATCCAACCGATGATCCTGAAGGACAAGCTGCTGCGCGCAGGGGTGGACCAGCACCTGTCATCATGGATCCTGGACTACCTCACGAACCGGCCTCAGTTTGTGAGAACCCGGGACTGTGTGTCCGACACGATCATCAGTAGCACGGGGGCCCCCCAGGGAACGGTGCTGGCTCCCTTCCTGTTCACCCTTTATACTGCGGACTTCTCACACAACACAACACACTGCCATCTACAGAAGTTCTCTGATGACTCTGCGATCGTTGGCCTCATCTCCAATGGAGATGAAGCTGAGTACAGAGGGCTTATCCAGGACTTCGTGGACTGGTGCCATCGGAACTGCCTCCAGATCAACGCGAGGAAAACTAAGGAGCTGGTGGTGGACTGCCGCAGGCATGGGCAGCCCCTCACAGTACCAGTAAATATACAGGGAACAGACATCGAGATGGTGACATCCTATAAGTACCTGGGTATTCATCTGAACAATAAACTAGACTGGTCACACAATACTGATGCACTCTACAAGAAGGGACAGCGCAGGCTGTTCCTGCTGAGGAGACTCAGGTCTTTTGGTGTACAAGGGGCGCTGCTGAAGTCATTCTATGACACGGTGGTGGCATCAGCCATCACTTTTGGAGTGGTCTGCTGGGGCAGTGGCATTACTGCAGCCGATAGGAAGAGACTGAACAAACTGATTAAGAAAGCTAGCTCTGTCCTGGGGCAGCGCCTTGATCCGATGGAGGAGATAGGAGAGAGAAGGACGGTGGCTAAACTGTCATCTCTGCTGGAGTCCGAGTTCCACCCTATGCAGGACATACTGAATGCACTGAGGAGCTCATTTAGCAGCAGACTACATCATCCCAGGTGCACAACCGAGAGGTTTCGTAGGTCCTTCCTACCAACGGCTGTCAGACTGTACAACCTAAGCAGGGCTGCTCGCAGAGATAGCAAAAAGACGTAACAAACTAATAGTTTTTTGAATGCAAAAGATGCAATAGACTTACACAATGGTCCCCTCCGGCATACAACTAGGAACATACCGGTCGCTATGGAGGGTGAGAATATGTATGGGCACATAATCATACCATGTAGGATAACTAAGTAGACGGTTATGCTGTTTCATTCCATCTAGCAACAATGCTCTGCACTGTGTGTGTTTATATATTTATATATCTACATATTATTCCATCTAGCTACATTGCTCCGCACTGTGTGTGTTTATATACTTGCATATTTATTCCATCTAGCTACAATGCTCTGCACTGTGTGTTCATATATTCATATATTTATTCCATCCAGCTACAATGCTCTGCACTGTGTGTCTGTGTGTGTGTGTATATATATATATTTTATAGTAATACGTACATATGTATATTAGCTGCTCTTGCTTGCTTGTTTTTTTCTTGCCTTCTGATTGTTGCTCTGAGTGTTGCTATCCCTGTGCTGTTGCAATCCTGGAATTTCCCCGTTGTGGGACTAATAAAGGCTTATCTTATCTTATCTTATCTTAGTTGGAGAGTTCCCCTCTGTCGCTTGTCTTGTAAATCGGAATTACTTTAGCTATTTTCATTGCATTGGGAAATATACCTGATTGGAGAGACAGGTTACAGATATACGTCAGTGGTTTCACTATGCATTCGATAACAGTTTTGACTAGACTGATGCTAACCCAGATGCTAACCCAGAGTAACTGCAGCAGTGAGAAGGTATTCTTTACATCTGGCCATCTGGAGCCGAGGAGAGAAGGATTTAAAAGGAGGACGAACCAACCGAGGCGGCGATTGGGAGCTCGGGCGCGGCGTTGGTGAGAGACGGGGGCCACCTGGATCCAGCAGGACAGTGGCCTGAACCGGTGCCCAATTGCGAGGCCCAGCCGAGGAACTACCAGACTGACGGCGGTCGGTGACGGGGCCTAGAGGGGGCCTAGAGGAGAAACCACCCAGCCGGACGACAGCGAGGGACGGTGATCGGCCACCGATCGGCGGAGGTGATCGGTGGATTAGAGCTGCGCCGGCGGAGTGCGACATAACTGACGGGGACGGGGCCCAGCGGAGGAGCCGCCTAGCCAGACGGCGACGAGTGGCTGTGATCGGTGGATTCCGGCTGCGCCGGCGGTGCACGACATAACTGGCCAGGTAGACGGAGGCAGGCGCCGGCGATAGACGGCAGTGATCTGCGGAGCTGAGCAGCGTCACTCGGCGGAGAAGCTGCGCAGGAGCGGCGGGTCCAGTAGCGACCGAGCTAGTTGAGGCCTAGCCGGATTCTCTGCTTATTTCTATCCACAGGTCAGTAAAATGCCACCCAAAAAAGAGGAAATGGAAGAAATTAAAAAAACTCTGAACTTTGTGTTAGAAGAACTGGCCAAAGTGACTAGCCAGCAGGACAAAATATTAGACCTAATACAGGAGGTACAAGCCCTACATTCAATAATAAAAGAAAAAGACAAAAAAATTATGGACCTGGAGCAACACGGGCATCTTTTGGAGCAACGCGTCGAGGATCTTGAACAAGGTTCTCGCATTGATGACATAGTTATAAGTGGACTAGACATCAGATATCAGTCGTACGCCCATGCCGCTACAGGACTGAGTGGTGAACATGCTTCCATAAGTGAATCAATGTCCTTAGAAAACCAAGTGCTTCAGTTCCTTAATGATAAAGACATTAAGGTAGAAGCCAATGCGATCTCAGCCTGTTATGCTTTACCGAAGAAAGATAGCAAAACAAAGAAATCAATTGTGATGCGCTTTGTGAACAGGAGGGTGAAAAATGACATACTGAGGCAGGCCAAAAAACTAAAGGAAACTCAAGTTTACCTAAATGAACACCTGACAAAAAAAAATGCTGAATTAGCACGGCAGGCACGGATGCTAAAGAAACATAATAAGATACAGACAACCTGGACAAGAAATTGTAGAATTTGGATTAAACTAAATGGAACACCTGAGCAAGCAAAAAGTATAATGATCAGAGATGCTACTGACTTAGATAAATACAGATGAACACTGACTATGAAACACAGAGTGAGGAAACTCAAACTCTAAAAATATGCCACTATGCTGAACATAAACCACAAGAGATGGAGAATGATATTGATCCTGATAACCACTTTTTCAATAATATTCATAACCACTGTGAATATTACACTGAAAAGCAATTCAAAAGTCAAGTGCAATTAGATAGTAAACTGTCAATAATACACTTCAATAGCAGAAGTCTTAACAAAAACTTCTTACAGATTCAGGACTATTTAAAACAGCTAAACAGAAAATTCACAGCTATAGCAGTCTCTGAAACCTGGCTTAATGCAGACCAGGCTCCCCTGATGGCAATAGAGGGATATCAGATGTTTAACATTAACAGATCTCAAAAAAAGGGTGGTGGTGTTGCACTGTATATTGATGACCTATATAGATGTAAGCTTGTAAATGAAATGTCCTCAGCACTACCAGGGATTCTGGAATGTGTTACTGTTGAGATTGACCTAGACAAAACAAAAAATCTAATCATAAGCTGCATATACAGAACGCCGGGAACTTGCATTGAGACATTCAGAGATAAATTAGTCGAGCTGTACAATAATATTACTAGTAAGAAAATGGTAGCAATTTGTGGAGATTTCAATATTGATCTACTTAATCCACATCAACAAATTGTAGTTACAGAGTTCATGAACTCTATGTACAGCATGAGTCTATATCCCACAATAACACATCCCAGTAGAATCACAGCTCACTCTGCTACACTTATTGACAACCTGTTTGTCAATGTTCTCGACAAGAAAATAGAAAGTGGATTATTGATAAATGATATAAGCGACCACTTGCCAATCTTTGCACTTATCCATGGCCACACGGGGCCCAACCCAGAAAAAATCTCAAAATCGTTCAGACACAAATCACCAAACGCAATCAGTTCTTTTAAAGAGGACTTGCTGAAGCAAGACTGGACAGAAGTCTATGTATCAGATGTAAATGAAGCCTATGACACATTTATAAACATTGTAACCACTCTTTATGAAAAAAACTGCCCATTAGTTAAAAAAAAGCTTAAACACAAATTTACTGACAAACCATGGCTAACCAAAGGACTACAAAAGGCGTGTAAAAAGAAAAATTTATTATATAAAGCTTTCATAAAGAAAAGGACAAAAGAAGCAGAGCAGCGGTATAAAACATACAAAAATAAGTTAACATATATAAAAAGATGTAGTAAAAGAGACTATTACAGTAAAGAACTGGAAAAAAACAAAGACAATATTAAAAATACATGGACAATAATCAACAGTATCCTTGGAAATAAAAGCAGAAATACCAGCTACCCAACTAACATTCCAAAAAATAATAAATCGACTCCGAATGTGAATATAGCTTCACCTGCAGATGAATTTAATAATTTTTTTGTTAACATTGGACCTAAACTGTCACTCACTCAATGTCACTCAATGTGACTCAATGTGACTCAATGTCACTCAATGTCAATCACATGTTACATAAGCAAACATATAATTACATGGCACATAGTCTCAGTCACAAAGCACTCTTTCATGTCTCACAATTGTCTCTTGTTCTATGGTGTTCCGGGAATCTTCCTGGGACATCCTCTCGGAGAAAAAGGTCAAGACTCACACCTACTTGTCATCTCCTGTAGATCCCTGCAGGTTCAGACCTCTTTTGTCCCACCAGACGTGGAGTCACCAATACACATACAGTCGTGCATTTGTGGGGAGATATGAACTCAATATCTGTGCCACATAACCCCCCCCAAACGTCTATTTAGGGACAAAATGTAATCAGAGTTGTATGGCAGAAACATCACCACATAACACAAATCAATCCACCAATCACCTGGGTTTAAACCTCCTGCCAAATCTGCTGTAAACCGGCTTGGCTCCTTCTGCCGCGGCTCCTTGCATCTGTGAATCAGACTTATTAGCACGTCTCTGTGATGTCAACGAACAATGCCTTTTCGGCGGCCTGCCACGGCGGGGGGCCCTGGCCACTTGCACGTGCTCATCAGCCAGAACAAAAGCGGGTTTGAGTCTGTTAATGCAAATGAACTCTTTTCTGTCACCCAAATCAAGCAAAAATTGTTTCTCTCTTGTTTCCAACACTCGAAAAGGCCCGTCATAAGGGGGTCGCAAACCAGGTCTTTGGGCATCATGTCTAACAAAAACGAACTCCGGATTCTTTAAAGCTTTTGGCACAAAAACGCGTGGAAAACTGTGATGCACCGGGCTGGGGAGGGTGTCTGATCCTGTGCCGCTCTGCAACAGCTGAGCGGGGGGGGGGGGGTGCAATTTGGCGCGGGGTTGTCAGGGAGGAAATCCCCCGGCAAACGGAGGGGTTGAGCAAAAACTAACTCAGCTGGGGAGGCTTGCAAATCCTCCTTAGGTGCAGAACGCAACCCCAATAAAACCCATGGCAGTCTATCCACCCAATTTGTATCCGTGAGAGACGCTCTGAGGGCTGCTTTCAATGACCTATGAAAGCGTTCGCACAAACCGTTAGCCTGAGGGTTATACGCGGTAGTGCGGTGGATTTTCACCCCCAGGCTGTGAGCCATGGATGACCAGAGTTCAGAAACGAATTGGAGACCTCTGTCGGACGTTATGTCCGACGGGACTCCAAAACGCGCGACCCAAGCCGTCAAAAATGCGCGTGCAACGTCTGCTGCCGTAGTTGATGCTAACGGGACCACTTCCGGCCAACGCGTGGTGCGATCTACCATCGTCAAAAGGTGTGTGCACCCCTGTGACAACGGGAGGAGGCCCACCAAGTCGACATGCACATGATCAAAATGTTTAGCTGGGATGTGAAAAGGTTCTAAAGGAGCCCTAGTGTGTTGGTGTATTTTGGCTCGTTGGCACGCTACGCAAGCCTCTGCCCATTCTTTGACCTGTTTACGCAACCCCGGCAAAACAAATTTTTCTCCCACCATTTTAATCGATGCGCGTATTGAGTCGAAAACGTGGCGGCGCCATGCAGCTGGAACTACGGGACGAGGCCGCCTGGTGGAGACATCGCAGATTAGAGGGGGCATACCTATCTGCAGCACCCTGTGCTCCAGCCTTAACCCTGTTGGTCCAGACTGGAGCGCGCGCACATCCGCGTTGTCAGCCTGTTCCGCGGCCATGGCTGCGTGATCTAAACCAACGTGGACCGGGGCTGCGAGTGCTTCTGCGCCACAGACTTGGCCCGCGGCCACGGTTGCGGAGCCTGCCCCCATGGGGCTTGGTGCTGCTACTGCACGCGAAAGACAGTCTGCCACCACATTATGTTTGCCCGCGACATGCTGAATATCGGTGGCGAACTCTGATATCGCGGCCAGCTGTCTCTGTTGCCGGCCTAACCAAGGCTCTGAAATCTTGGCCATCGCAAAAGTTAATGGCTTATGGTCCACGAACGCGGTAAAACGGCGCCCCTCTAGCCAGAACTGGAAATGGCGGGTGGCCAGATGTAGGGCCAAAAGCTCCCTGTCGAACGCGCTGTACTTCCGTTCGTTATCGCGCAGGGTTTTACTGAAAAACGCGAGGGGTTGCCAGCTCCCCACCACGAACTGTTCAACAACCGCCCCCACCGCTAAATCAGAGGCGTCCGTGGTGAGCGCCATACGTGCCGTTGGCACCGGGTGTGCCAACAAAACGGCGTTCGCCAGGGCTGATTTGACCTGGGAGAATGCGCGCTCCCGCTCCGGGGACCACTCAATCTTATTCGTGGGTTTTTGCTTTTTAAGCGCTGCGTACAGGGGTTGCATGAGCTGCGCTGCACCTGGGAGGAAACGGTTGTAAAAATTGACCATTCCCAAAAATTCTTGCAATGCTTTGACCGTTTGAGGTTTGGGAAAATCCGTTATTGCGCGTACTTTATCAGGCAGAGATGATATAGAGTGAAGTACGTGGCGGTAATGCACCTATAAGCTGGTTGCCAACCGCCAATCAAATCTAAAAGAAGAAGAAGAATTTGCTCACTCAGATATATAGAGTGATAAAGCAAGTGGGATCAAACAGAGACAGAACTACATGCGCACAGAAGAAGTAAGACACTGACAAGGATTTCTTGAAGGAAAAATCTGGAAGAAGTACATCTAATTCAACCAGGCGGGGAGGTGGGGTTGGAGCTGGGTGGAGTCTGGAGGAGGCAGATGTGGACGTGGGGGGAATCATTCGAGAGCGTTGTTCGGTGCTGGTGAGTGGGAGGATGGACGGTCCCAGAGTGAGCGGAGGGAGTGTGGAGTGGTCGTTGGGCTTGCTCCGGGGGGAGCGTTGTTTCTTGGGTGGAGCCCAATTGAGCTCACGGATGCAGTTGGCGAGGTTTTGGATGTGGGGGTTCTTCATGGTGGTTTGTTGCTGGTTGCATGTGGGGGTGGTGTTCGGCGGGGAGGGGCAGTCGGGGTCGGTGGGATGGGGGGGTGTGCGGTGTTCAGTGTTGGAGGGAGGTGGGGCAGTGGGGGGAGTGGTGTAAGTGTTTTGGTGGCTGTCTCGGCTGTCTCGACTGGTGGCAGAGGTGCAGAGATTGAGGACTGGGTGGAGGTAGCGGGAGGTGTGGTGGTCTGTCAGTGATGTTGAGGTTTGATGGGGCAGGACTGCCAAGTGGGGTGTGTGTTGGCTGCATGGGCTGTGGGGTCGGATTTTACGTTCCTCCTCTACTCGGATGTTTCAGGTGTCGGGGTTTGGTCATGTGGTGGCGATGTGCAGGGGTGGACGGCGGTGTGCCGGATGCTCCGGTGGACATGGGTGTTGCGGGTGTGGGGGAGGAGCCAGGTTGGAGTGCTGTGGCTGCGGTGGTGGGCATGGCTCTGCGTGTCGAGGTTGTGGGGCCGGCGGGGGAGTGGCAGGGGTTCGGCAGATAGGGGTCTTCTGGGGATTGACGTGTGTGGGGACTGCGAGGGGGGTGCGAACTGGGAAGGTGGGGGTGGACTCTGGCGGGGGGTGTGGACTTGCAGTACATGCAGTAGAGTTGGGGAGGGTGCTCTGGTTTTGAAGGGTGGTTTTGTCGTGTTTGTGGTGGATGTGGTGGGCTGTGCTGCACGGACCTCCAGGAGGACAGAGGGGATTGGGATTATTGTGGGGGTGGCAGATGGATGTCTTGGCGTTGGGGGGCTGTGTTGGGGACGTGATGGATGGGGGGGGTCTTTGGGTTCGTGGGCTAGTGGATCAGCCGCCAATCAAGTCTAAAAGAATCAGAATCAGAATCAGAATCAACTTTATTGCCAAGTATGCTCACACATACAAGGAATTTTACTTATCACTAAGGTGCGCTCGTGTTAAGCGCTCCCTAATGACGCGGCAGCCACTTACAGGCGCCTCATACAGTGGGGGGTAAAGAGGGGGAGGGGGAGGGGGTGACACATTGGGCAGAGAGAAAAAACATAGTTATCAAAATATAGCTCAAGTGAGCAAGATTGTGATCACATAGAAAAAAAACCTCTATTGCACACTTAGCAAACAAGATACAAATCCACACATTAACAAAGCAAGAGAGAGACCAGTGTGTGTATGTCAGTCATGTGATATCAGTGTGAATGCAGTGTGTGAAGTATCAGTTACTGGTGGACAACAAAAATCCTCTCCTAGGCAACGGCTAGATGTTATGACTATGGTGTTCTAAAACATAGATAACATGTCCACAGAGTTCATCTCTCTTTGCATGTCAGATGGTAAAAAACCATGTTAGTCACATGGTGACGCTGTCCTTGGAGAGTTCAGATTGCTGCACATCAGAATGTTTGGGTTAGAGAGAAGCCAAAACTCCCTTCTGCCTTATCTCTTCTCCTGGAGGAATGAGTTCTCCCAAGGGCGCCGAATCAAGGCCTGATGAGCACAGTTCACTTAGAGCATAGAATTTTCATCTCTCATGCGATTCTGTGCATCACAATTTACATTAACATTCACAGGCTTTAAAATCATTCCCTGGAGAGCACCCAGCGACTCTGAGATGTTTCCCACCTTCCGATTCAGTTCACCATTTGCCGCTATCATTGCTCTCCCCAGCTGGTTGAATTGTTGGAGGAGCTTCGCCGGGTCCGCATTTTGATTAGCTCGTTCCAACTTCTTTAATTTCCGATACACCAGGAAAACTCCAAAGCCAAACAGCAGAAATCCTGTGATCATGAAGCCAAACAGGTAGATGTCTTCCACATCCTCAATCGAAAGATCACACAGACACATGAGTT
Source organism: Pholidichthys leucotaenia (assembly GCA_020510985.1). Lineage (NCBI taxonomy): Eukaryota > Metazoa > Chordata > Actinopteri > Cichliformes > Pholidichthyidae > Pholidichthys > Pholidichthys leucotaenia. Next base: position 136,491,654 of record CM035840.1, on the reverse strand, counting down.
TCCAATTGTCCCATGAGTCTCTCACATAACCCACAGCTGAAGTGCCTGCAGGACATTTGGGCTCCCCCGGGCCCGATTTTCTGTTTGAAAAAGTGGTGTCAATTGCATTTAAAGGCCAGCTCACCAATTCCATTTTTTCCGTTTGGATTGAGATTAGCAAGAAGAAGAGCGAGACACAGACACAGACAGGACACAGCAAGCTGGGATCAGTCAAGGGAGGCGGAGGAGGAGAGGAGAAGAAATGCATCTGCTCTCTCTGAAAGCCGGAAGAAGAAGGAAGAAGAAGAAGAATGAGATGAGACGCAGATACGGATTACAGCTCCTGACCAGATAGAGTGATGATATAGAGTGAAGTACATGGTGGTAGTGCACCTGTGGGCTAGTTGCCAGACGCTAGTCAAGTCTAAAAGAAGAAGAAGAAGAAGAAGATTGTTCAGAACTCCTTATAAGAACTCCTTATACAAAGTTGAGGTTCAATTGGATACAGCATTGATGATAGAAGGACTACAGCTCCTGACCAGATAGAGTGATGATATAGAGTGAAGTACGTGGCAGTAATGCACCTGTAAGCTGATTGACAACCACCAATCAAATCTAAAAGAAGAAGAAGAAGAAAATATAGAGTGATGATAATCAAGTCAGTCGCGGTAATGCGCCTGCGGGCTGGTTGCCAGCCACCAATCAAACCTAAAAAAAGAAGAGGACTTCCGGTTATGGCTGCCACGTAAGACGGACGTGTCTCACTCTGCTCTGCTCCTGGAGAAAAAAATCGGCAAATAACTCTCTCATTTGGGACAGAACGTATCCCAGCGTTTGGGCGAGGATATGTCGGCGAAGCCTAAGGCTGGAAAACCAGGTAAAGGAAAAAGTGAGCCGCCGAAACAGTCCAAATTAACGGACTTTCAGGTCTGTGACGCAGCAAACAAAACTCCATATATGGCGGAGGAGGCTGGCAACGGTGCGAAATCTGCAGGGAGCGGCGCAGATGCGCTGATGGCTGCCATGAGTTCAATGAGAGCGGACTTTTCCTCTAGATTTGATGGGATTATGACAGCGTTGGAAGGAATAAGAAAGGAATTGGGTGACTGTGTAGAACGAACGGCGCAGATGGAGCTCCGTCTCGCTAGTGCTGAAGATGACGTCACCCGTCTTCAATTAAAGGTGCGCACTTTGGAAAAAAAAAAAAAAATCTCTGGAAGATAATATTTTGGATTTGGAATCTCGGTCGAGACAGAATAATTTGAGGCTGGTGGGTCTTCCAGAGGAATCAGAAGGTCGGGACGTATGTTCCTTTCTGGAAAAGTGGATTCCGGAGGTGCTGGGCAGCGAGGAGTTGCAATCAGCAGTGGTTCTGGAAAAAGCACATCGCATTGGCCCACGGAGAGATAAGGGACCGCCGAGGACCTTAATTATGAAGTTTCTTAGCAACAGAGACAGGATGAAGATCTTCAACGCTGCACGAGCTAAAGGAGAGATTAAACACCAGGATCAGCAGGTGCGGTTCTACCCAGATTTGGCCACAGGAATCCAACAATTGAGGAAGCAGTTTGATCCTATACGTAAGGAGCTGCGCAACCTTGGGATTCGTCATGGTGTAATCTATCCTGCGAGACTGCTGACCACGTATGAGGGCAGAACCCACATCTTCAAGACCCCAGAGGAGGCGCAGGAGTTCATCAAGAAGATCAAAGAAGAAGAAGAGACTGGTGGGAGCTAAGCATGATCAAAATATAAGGTAGAATAATTAAGCATTTGCACAGGCATCTGACTGACTTGAAGTAAATAGCAAGTTTACAAAATATAGATTGTATTATATATTAAAAAAAACAAAAACAAAACAAACAAAAAAAAACTATGATGTACAAAGTTGTTAAAAATTTTGGAGTTAAGTTGGAAAACTACAGAGGAGAGTTAATGTTACGTCATTAAAAGCAGTAGAGTTAGGGTGATTGGGAGGATGAAGAAGGAGTGGCTTAGGCTGTTCCCCGTGGGTGTGGAGCGGTCGATGGCTATATTGGGAGACGGAATTTTTCTTTTGATTTTGGGGGGTTCGCCACAAGTGTGGGAAGGGGGAATTTGTTTGTGTGTAGTTTGTAGGATGAATGTTCAACCACTCATGTTTTTGCTTCTCTGTATGAGCATGTTTACACTGCAAGGTAATCCCAAACTCTCTATTGATCATAAACCAAAGTGTTAATCTTAATTTAACTTCATGGAATTGCAGAGGTCTACAAAATTTAAAAAAACTTAAACAAGTTATGAATAAAATAAAAGACATGGGTTCAAAAATTGTGTTTTTACAAGAAACTCATCTAATAGAGGAGGATATAAAAAGAATTAGGAGTAGATGGCAAGGAAGTGTATTCACCTCATCATTCTCATCCCGGGCCAGGGGAGTTATGACTCTCATACATAAATCAGTCCCTTTTCAAGTGAAAAATGTAATTGGAGACAAACTTGGAAGATATGTAATCATTCAAGGTTCTTTGCTATTAGAAAATATAAATCTTGTGAACTTATATGGTCCCAATATAGATGACCAAAAGTTCTTTGCTAATTTATTTCTTATTTTATCATCACTTACAGGGCAACATATAATAGCAGGGGATTTTAATTGTACATTGAATCCAGGTATAGATAGATCAACAGGACTGGATTGTACGCACAATGGATGTAGGATGACTATTAATCATTTTATGAAAGAATTGAGATTGTTAGATATATGGAGAGAAATGAAACCACAAGTTAAAGCCTATTCTTGTTATTCCAGTACCTATAAGACATTCTCATGTATTGACTATTTTTTGATTTCCACAGAATTAAGATCCAAGATTCAAAACTGCTTTTATGATAACATCGTGATCTCTGATCATGCACCCTGTTGTCTAATATATGTAGATAAAAAATTGACAAAGGAATCAGGTAGATGGCAATTTCAGCATAAATGGCTTCAGGATGAGGAATTTGTCAAGTATATAGAAAAACATAGACGAGTACTTTGACATCAATACTACACAAACATCAGTATGTGTAAAGTGGGAGGCTTTCAAAGCTTTTATTAGGGGACATATTATTAGTTATACAGGATCAAAATCTAAGAAGACTCGAGAGGAGAGAGCTAAATTGGAACATAAAATGAAAAGTCTTCAGGAAAAAGTGTATGCAGGAAGTGATCCAAGGTTGGAGAATGAATTACTGATTTTGAGAGCTGAATACGACAAAAAATCAGCGAATAGAGCTGCCTCGAGTCTTCTAAGATTGAAACAATCTTTTTATGAACAAGGTGAAAAATCAGGAAAATTATTGGCATGGCAGATTAAACAATTAGAAATTAAAACACCAATTACTAGTATTATAAGTAAAGGACAGGTAGTTATAGATCCTTTAGAAATTAACAGAGCCTTTAGAGATTACTATGAAAAATTATATGATACTAAAAATGAATTTGATTTAACAAAACTAAATGGGTTTTTGAACGAACTATCTATACCGTGTATTCCAAATGAAAACAGGGAGATATTGGAGTCTAAAATTAGTCAAGAAGAAGTTGGGCTAGCCATTGATAATATGAAATCAGGAAAAAGTGCAGGACCAGATGATCTTCCAGTTGACCTTTATAAAAAATTTAAGAATAAATTAATAAAACCTTTTTTGGAAATGGTTTTAGAAGCATTTCAAAATAATAATTTACCATCATACATAAATAATGCCTTAATTATACTGTTGCAAATATGAGACCAATAAGCCTATTAAACGCCGACCTTAAGATAATCTGTAAAATTTTAGCAAGACGAATACAAGAAATTTTACCAAATATTATTAATCGAGATCAGAATGGCTTTATAAAGGGAAGACAAGGCTTCCATAATGTAAGAAGACTATTTAATATTATTTATTTTAATAAAGAAGCACCGGATACAGCTCTCCTATCACTGGACGCCGAAAAGGCCTTTGATAGAGTTGAATGGCCCTTTCTTTTTGAAGTCCTACAAAGGTTTGGACTTGGAAATAATTTCATAAAATGGGTTCAAATAATATACAATAATGCTACAGCAGAAATCCTAACAAATAATATTTCAAAACCAATAAAAATCAATAGAGGATGTCGACAAGGCTGTCCACTTTCACCTTTACTGTTTACTATGGCAATTGAACCTTTAGCGATAGCGATACGTTTACATTCAGAAATATATGGAATTAAAGTTGGACCAACAGAACATAAAATCTCCCTGTACGCCGATGACATAATTTTGTTTATGTCGAATCTAAAAAAATCAATTCCAACCTTGTTGAATTTAATAAAGAATTTTGGGGAAATATCAGGATATAAAATAAATAAAACTAAATCTTCAATATTAATGCTAAATGAGACCCAGAGAAATTACCCAGCCCCTGAGGTAAATCAATTCAATGTTGTAAATCAGTTTAAATATTTAGGAATCCAAATTGTGCCTAAGCTAGAATCAGTCGCCAGTGTCAACTATGAAGCCTTAATGTCAGATATCAATGAGTTAACTCAGAGATGGATGTCACTACCAATGTCGATGATCGGGAGAATCAATATACTTAAAAGTAATATTTTACCTAAAATACTTTATTTATTTCAATACATTCCCTTATCACCACCTTTAGATTTATTCTCAAGAATAAAAAAAAAGTTAGTGGAATTTATATGGAACAACAGGAGGGCTAGATTACGTCTGTCTTTATTATATTTACCATTTGATCGTGGAGGTCTGAAATGTCCAAATTTTATGTTGTATTATTGGTCGGCACAACTGAGGTCTATGACATATTATTTTTCATCAAATGATCTCCCTCACTGGACTGAAATGGAATCATACAATTTACCTTTACCTCTTCCCATATTCATATACTCAGATTCAGCAAAAAAATTACAAAAACAAGTTAAAAATCCATTTGTAAAGCATATGATCAAAATATGGTGTGAAGCTAAAAACTATTTAAAAGAACCACAGTTATTGTCACAATTTAGTCCAATATGGGGTAATCAATATTTTAAACCAGGGAGAGCGGACGCTGTATTTAAAGTATGGAATTTAAAAGGGATACAAAAGATTCAGGATTTATATTTGCCATGTGCAGATAACATAATGTCTTTTGAAGAGCTGAGGATCAAATTTAATCTCAATAGAACACATTTTTTTAAATATCTTCAACTTAGAAACTTTATTCGATCAAATCAAAATAAAGCTCTCACTCGACCTATTTATTCATCCTTGGAAAAAATGATGATGAAAGATAGTAAAAGAAAGGGTATTATTTCAGAGTTTTATAACTCATTGACACTATCTTCAAGTGAAAATTCACTGAAAAGATTAAACTACTGGAAAGAAGATCTGCAAACTGAAATTTCAGAGGAACAATGGGAATTGGCTTGTACAGAAGCTCAAACCAAATCAATAAATGTACGCCTTAAATTGATACATTTCAAATGGTTAATGCGGATGTATGTTACACCGGAGGAGTTAAATAAATATAACAAAAATATACCAGATACATGCACAAAATGCATGGAAAGTAAAAGAACTCTATTTCATTGTGTATGGGAATGTAGATTAATAAGAATGTTTTGGGAAGAGGTGAGGGTAACAATTGAAAAAATAATCTCAAAACAAATCATATTGAATCCTAAATTGTTTTTGTTGGGTCTGTACCCAGAAAAGCATAATTTTAATAAAAGTGAAAGAACATTCATAGACCTCAGTTTGCTTAATGCCAAAAAATGTATTGCACTATTATGGAAAAAGACTCATAGACCAGATGTGACTCAGTGGTTAAGACAGATGTTAACAAACCTTCCATTAGAAAGAATAACATATATACTGAAATCAAAGGAAATTGTGTTTGAGAATATATGGAGACCTTTTATTGATTATGTAAAAAATTTAAACATAACTTTTGAAGAAGAAGGTGAATGATGTGTGTGGACCTTGTAAATTCCAAACTGGTGAACATAATATGTATACTTATGTATTGGATTGTCTAGACTAAACAGAGGAGCATTGTTGAAGATTTGATTTTGCTGGTGGTTGTTGGTGTTTTTAGTGCATCTTTTTTTTTTTTTTTTTTTTTTTGTAGTACTTTAGTGTTAGTGTTTGATTGTTTGTATCATGTTTGTTTAAAAAAAAAAAAGGTTCAATAAAGATATTGTGGAAAAAAAAAAAAGAAGAAAGAGCTCCTTATACAAAGATATAGAGTGATGATAATCAAGTCAGTGACAATAATGCACCTGTGGGCTGGTTGCCAACCGCCAATCAAAGCTAAAAGAAGAAGAAGATAACAAGTGTAGTGATGTCTGATTATCATAGGTGGTGGTAATGCACCTGTAAGCTGGTTGCCAACTGCCAATCAAATCTAAAAGAAGAAGAAGAATTACCCGTGCAGGTAATAATGTGTTTATATGCAATATGGTTTTCTTCTTCTTCTTCTTCTTCTTTTAGATTTGATTGGCTGTTGGCAACCAGCTTACAGGTGCATTACCACCACGTACTTAACTGATACATATCACTCTATATAGCTGGCCGGCATCTTGTTTGACTGCGACCTACTGTGATGGATGCCCCTTGCAGGGCATCAATGAGACGCTAGAGACCAACCAGTGAGTTTGCTTGTTTATTAACAAAAGACTAGGATGACAAAATAAACAGCCATGTGGGGCAAAAACATAAACATAAACTAAGGCACAAGATAACCGACTACAAGGATAAACTGAGAAGGGCAGCGAGGCCAGAGCCTGCGCTGAACAATAAACACTTACAAGAAGATAATCAAAGATGAATCACAGGAAAGACTGGAGCCGGGGAAAGGGACTCCAGTCACATACACGGCGGTGCACGGAATTGTAGGTCGCAGCGAGGAGTGAGCCTCAGCTGCTCCCTTAAGTGCAGAACGCACACCAATCACAGAAGGGGAATGTAATAATGAAATGACATACAGCTGTCACAGCACTGACTCGGCTTTGACAGCCGGAAGTCCTGCCGGGACGCTGTCACAATAAAAGCCCTGGAGGAGGCCACATCGCCAGTCCTGAGATAAAATGGGAGAACAGGGAAAATACTGAACAACCCGAGCGCGGATGGAATCAGCACTCAGGCCATAACAGTACCCCCCGCTCAAAAGGCGCATTCCAGGCGTAGACGTAACATCCACGGCCCCCCAACCAGAAGGCCACCAGGACCGACCCAGGGAGGGTGGAGGGAGAAACAGGCTAGGAGGGAGAGAACCAAAACAAAAAGAAAAGGAATAACTACAGGGATCCACAGAGGGGGAGAGAAGAAAATGAAAAAAAAAAACAAAAAAACAAGGAACGAGTAACATGGATAAACCAAGAATGACGTAACTAAACACAGGGGTGACCAAAACCAGCCAACACTTAAGAGGAATAGTCAAACCTATTGAAACATAAAATATATGTAACGCACTACCTGGTAAGAAAACACAAGAAAACCAAAATACAGGTACATTTCCAAAAAATCAAAAGTGTCGATACACTACAATCAGAAGACAACTCGGGAAAATACAGAATAGCAACGAAAATATATGCATAGTATGGCTCGGTACACCGAATAAGGAAAACAAAAAATACAGGAACACTCCACCTTCAAACAAAAATACAGGTACACTTCACCTAGAAAATGCTCAAACACCACGGAACGGATAAACAAACAAAAAAAAAAAAAATATATATATATATATATATATACAGTATATACTGTATATATATATATATATATATATATATATATATGTAATATACTGCCTGGTAAGAAAGCACAAGAAAACCAAAATACAGGTATACTACAATACACATAAGTGCCACACCAACACTTTGACTCAAAAGGATACACAGGTGCAGACAAAAAGTAAAGGCATAGTCCACCACTATAACCCAGGCAAAGAAAAAAAAAGGCAGTTCACGCTGACTCTACTATACGCAGTATGGCAGGGCAGTTATACTTATAGTTACTATTTCATATTAATTTACGACTCGACCAAGCACAGTCTTCTGGGACAAAAATGTTCAGAATGGCTCCTGTTGACCTCTAGTATCTTAGGACAAATTCCCACAAATAACATGATCAACTTAGCTGTTAACTGCATGTAGAGTTGACATGAAGTAATCCTAAAAAGAAAAACAAACAAAAAAAAAAAACACCCTCAGAACCCGGGGGGGGTGGGGGGGAGTGAAACTCAAATTCCATCCTGAACCAAATATAACACCAAAACTCGGGTAACAAACCATAAGTCCTTCACAATACATGAATCAAACACACAAAAAAACCCACACACAACTACAAGGGCACCAGGAGGTAGACGGCTGAGAACGGGGACACAAAAACAGTTCAGACACCGACCCGCATCTCAAATCCCTCTACCATAAGGGGAAAAGAACAGTTCGGGCGGCCTACCAAAGTCTCAGACCTGAGGAAATAGTACCTCGAGTGGCCGGACCAGGTTGCTGAGCCAACAAGGCAGTCCTTCAGGCGGCTGACCCAGGATGCAGAACCAGCGAGACAGTTTCTCAGGCGGCCGAACCAGGTTGCCGAACCAACAAAGCAGTTCTTCAGGCGGCCAACCCCGAACACAGAACCAACGAAACAGTTTCTTGGGCGGCCGAACCAGATCGTCGACCCAACAAGACGATTCTTCAGGCGGCCGTCCCGTGTCCTCAGACCACCAGGACCGGAGGGGGAAACTCGGAGGTGGCCTCCCTACTGAGAGGGACAGCGAGGGGAAGCTAAGCTGAAAACGGGGGACCCCAGTGGCACCCAGTGGAGGAAGATAGGGGGAAAGATGAGGGACCAGTCCAGCGTCAGACGGCAGAGGATCAGCAGCTCCTTCATCGACCTCGGACCGAATCAGCGCTGTACTTTCGACAAGACCCGATTGGACCGGCGCAGCACCCTCGATGGGCTCCAATTGGACCGGCGTAGCACCCTCGTTGGACCCAATTGGGCCAGCGCAGCACCAGGGATGACCTCCGAGCACGAACCTGGAGCCTCTACTCCGACTCGTCTCCGGTGACACTGGGAGAAGGCTCAGAGAAACAAAAGGAACCGAGATCAGGATCACCGACAGCGGCAGAGCCAGGTGAGACGAGCTCGGATGCAGCGGTTGGCTGCGCCAGGCTCATTTCCCCGACAGACAGGCAAAAATGCTCTATAATGGAAAATAGAAAGACAAAATAGAGCACTTGCCTGATCCCAGGCTCTACCGCTGTCCAGGACTCCATTGATCCAGGCTCGATGATCTGGAGGTCCATTCCAGGCTCTGGCTTGGCTGCGGTGACCTCTGCAGCCGGGATGATGGTCGTCACAGTCTGGGAATCCCCCGACACTGAAGCCCACGCCAATGGCCCGCACAGCGTGGTGGCAGGGGATCCGTGACCTGCTGGGTCCGACTGCTCCTCCATGGAAACCCGTGGACGCTTAATTGTCGGCACAGGCTCTGAACGGCAGTCCAACCTCCTCCTCTGCCCGTGATGTGGCTGCGGGGCTGGCATTAGGCGCTCCAGGGCCGCAGGCTCCTCCTTTGTCCCACAGTCTACTCCTGGCACCGGGGGACGCTCAGAGAGAGTGTGAGAATGAAACAGCACTTGTCTGTTCTCCTGAGGACCAATGGTGACTGCAGCAGCGGGCCTGGTCTTCCCCTCTCCCCTACGGATGGTGGTGGAGGGCCACCCGGGACGACGAGGAGGAGCTGCTCGCATGGGATAGGCGACGGGCGCAGCCGGGGCAGGACTCACTGAACTCACAGCAGCTGGAGAGAGCGCAGAGGAGGAGGGAGGAGCAGCCGAGGCAGTCTGGGGACGAGGAGCTTACAGAACAGCGGGAACGGATGACCCAGAGGCTGAGGCTGCTGACTGTCCCTTCCATTGCGATGCAGGGGAAACAGCTGGCTGGGAGGCAGAGTTCTCATGTCAGCCCGGAACAGGATCCGGATGGGGATCTCACTGAGGCTGATGGCAGGCATGGTGGCGACGTCTTCCGGCAGAGGACGAGGCTAGCATTAAGTCTGGGAAGCGCCGCTGCTGCGCAGACATGGAGGCTAGTAGCTCAGCGTACTCAGGATAATGATGAAGTTCAGGATTGACCTCCACCAGTCTGACTGCCACCACCACATGTTTCAGGATCTGGCTGGGATGAGAGGAAGATCATGCTTCAGCCACACAGCCCCGGATGAGCTCAGCTGCTCACTGCGTCTCTTCACGGGGGGTCCCGGCTGTCCTCCTCCTCCGCTGCGGATGGGAAAGGCCCTTTGGTGACGTAGGCCCCTGGGCTGGATGGGTGACAGGAACCTGATCCCGAGGCGAGGAGCAGAGATGCCTCACCGTCGGCTCTGGCTTCGGTTTCCTGCCAGAACTCCTCTCTGGTCCCCGGATAGTCTCCCGAAGTGCCGTAATTTCGGCCATCCTCTTCCTGACCTTGACGTGATCGACATGGCGAGGACTGCGCTTTATTGCTGCCTCAGCGAGGTCCAAATACCGGTGTGAGCCGTCGGGAGTGACATCGCGGCGAGCGTTGGAGAGGAGGCCATTTACCTCTATCAGAAACACAATTAGCTCGTAGCCCAAGTCTAAAAAATAACCTTTTCTTGGCGATGCCATCTCCCGAAACACACTGGCACACAAAACAGGGGGAAAAAACTACAAGTCCAAAAAACAAACTCACGGTGGCCGGCATCTCGTTTGACTGCAACCTACTGTGATGGATGCCCCTTGCAGGGCATCAATGAGACGCTAGAGACCAACCAGTGAGTTTGCTTGTTTATTAACAAAAGACTAGGATGACAAAATAAACAGCCATGTGGGGCAAAAACATAAACATAAACTAAGGCACAAGATAACCGACTACGAGGATAAATTGAGAAGGGCAGAGAGGCCAGAGCCTGCGCTGAACAATAAACACTTACAAGAAGACGATCGAAGATGAATCACAGGAAAGACTGGAGCCAGGGAAAGGGACTCCAGTCACGTACATGGCGGTGCACGGAATTGTAGGTCGCAGCGAGGAGTGAGCCTTAGCTGCTCCCTTCAGAACGCACACCAATCACAGAAGGGGAATGTAATCAATGAAATGACATACAGCTGTCACAGCGCCGACTCGGCTTTGACAGCCGGAAGTCGAGGTGGTATGGGCATCTGATTAGGATGCCTCCTGGATGCCTCCCACTTGAGGTGTTTTGGGCACGTCCCACTGGGAGGAGACCCCGGGGCAGACCCAGGACTCGGTGGAGACACTATGTTTCCCAGCTGGTCTGGGAACGCCTTGGTATCTTCTCTGAAGAGCTGGAGCAGGTGGCTGGGGAGAGGGAAGTCTGGGCTTCTCTGCTTGAACTGCTGCCTCCGCGACCCGGACCTCCGGAAAAAGCGGTAGAAGATAGATGGATGGATGGATAAGGAGTTGTTCAGAACTCCTTATAAGAACTCCTTATACAAAGATATAGAGTGATGATAATCAAGTCAGTGGCGGTTGCAACTGTAGGCTGGTTGCCAACCGCCAAGAAAATCTAAAAGAAGAAGAAGAGCGTTATCAAGTGCTGATGAATCAGAAGATGAACAATCCCGGAATAAACAGAAGGAGTGTAAAGTAATCATTAAACTTACTCAGGAAGGAGCATCATTTCGTGAGTGAGCATCATTTCTTCTTCTTCTTCTCTCGGTTACTGGCGGATAGCAAACAACTGAAAGGTGCATACCACCACCTACTGTACAAGAGTGGTTAACATTATGTCATTTGAGCCCGATCCCTAAATTCTATGACTTAATCCTGTGTTATTTAAAAAAGAGAAAAGAGCCTTTCTCATGATTCTTAGTGCCTCTTCATCTCCATCTGTTCCCAGAATCCCAGTTAAATCCCATTCCCTACCGGCCTCTCGAACTTCATTTTTCATTCTCTCTCTTTCATTTCCATTCTTGTGACAGTGTAATAAGATGTGCTCGACATTTTCTTTTACTCCACATTCTCTACATTTGTCACTTTCGCTTTTCCCCATGATGAATAAAGTGCCGTTTAAACCTGTCCAGTCTGAGTCTTACCATAATGATGTCTTCCCTCCTGTTTGTTGTTTTATAATTCTTTATTGCAATAGATTTTTGTATTTTGCAATACAATCTACCTTTATGATCTTCATCCCATCTTTTTTGCCATAGCTCAATTACTTTTTTCTTGATTACTGTTTTCCCTTCTCCTTTTCCAAGAGACAATGGTGTAATTACTTCTTTCCCGAGTGCACTTTTTGCTAATTTGTCTGCACAGTCATTCCCTTTCAACCCTTCATGTGCAGGAACTCAACAAAACTGAACATCTCCACCACCCCTGTGCACCCTAAATAAACTGTGATATAGCTCAATCACCAACTCTTCCCTTGTAGATTTTAGTGTCTCTATGGTTTTTAAAGCTGCAAGTGAGTCTGTGCACACCACCACCCGGTCCGGTCTGACGTCCTCCACCCACTGCAAAGCAATAATTATTGCCACCATCTCTGCTGTAAACACGGATGTATTGTTGGAGAGTCTTTTTGAGATGGTCACTTTAAACTCTGGAATGTATACTCCAACTCCAACAGAGCCCCCTTTGTTCTTTGAACCATCAGTATAGAGCTGTAAGTAGTTATACAGTAGTAATTGTTCCTGAGGTAAATGCTTGTTTTAACACCAACTTGACTCACATGCCAATCCTTTTTCCTCATTAGCAGACTGATGTCTACTTCTTTTCCAGGAAACAGCCAAGGGAGAACATTACTCACTGGACTGGTGTTAGCTATATCAATAGTGTCTAGTCCATACATTCTTGCTTTTAATAATGCATCAGATTTATATAGCGCTTTATCACAGACACTCAAAGAGTTTCAAAGACGCTTTACAAGTAGATACATTATTCATTCACTCCAGACAGACAATGATAGTGGCAAGCTACTACTGTAGCCACAGCTGCCCTGGGGCAGGCTGATGGAAACGTGGCTGCCAATCCGCGCCAACGGCCTCTCCGGCCACCACCGAACATTTAAACATTTTTTTTAATACATTTATACACATTCATACCCAGTGTTATGGGCACTGGAGGCAATGTGGGTGAAGTGTCTTGCCCAGGGACACAACTGCAGGATATCTGGGGAGAGCGGGATTCGAACCGCCAACCATCGGGTTATTAGACGATCTGCTCTACCTCCTGAGCCACTGTCGCCCTCTTTCAATTGTCCACCCAAACCCGTGTCCCTGGAAGTTAGAGTATTCTCAGCAGTCTTGTAGTGTTGTTTTTGAAATATTCGCTTCCTCACTTCCTTTCAGCTTGACCCAGTGTGATAATGCGAGTTTATCCCTTCTCAAATCCATTGGCATTTCTCCTGCTTCTATTAAAACTGCATTGTTTGGTGTTGTTTTGACAGCTCCAATGCACTGGCGAAGCGCTCTATGCTGCTTTCTGCCTATTTTTTCCAGAGTCATCTTTGATGCTGCTCCATAAATCATGCATCCGTAGTCTATTGACAATCTCATTAGTGCTCTGTAAGTGTCAGTTAATGCATGTTTATCTGCACCCCATTCATGTCCAGCTACAGCTTTTATGAGATTAATGACTTTTTTGCACTTTGTCTCCAGATTTTCAACATGAACTCTCCATCTGTATGCACTATCAAACCACAATCCTAGATATTTGAACTCACTCACTTTCTCTGTTGGTTGATTACATAATGTTAATGGTTCTGCACCAGTTCTGTGTTTTTTTGTGAAAATCATATAGCAGATTTTATTGTTTGAAAATTTAAATCCCCACTCATATGACCACTTTTCCACTTTCTCCATTGCTTTCTTCCCCTCGTCCATATGGCTCCATCATCTGCATATAGTGCTGTTTTGATGGATCCCTCTTGATCCCCAAACATGTCATTAATCATTATGTTGAATAAAACAGGGCTTATCATACTCCCCTGAGGAACACCATTTTCTATTTCAAAGTCATTAGAAACTTCTGATCCTACTTTAACTTTAATTGTCCTGTGTGTTAAAAAATCCATTATCCAATTATACATCCTGTTATTGTCAGCGGTGGCCCTCGCGAGCCACCATAAGACGCCACAAGTCACCGGTGAGTTTGCACGGTTTATTAAGAGAACAGAAAAGAACACAAAATAACCAGCCACGGGGGACTAAAACACACTACAACAACATACAGACAACGATAGGGAATAATGGGTACATAAGGAAGCACACTTACAATCCCAGAAGTAGAATGGTCAGCGTACGAACAGAGGGATTCTCACTCACGTCTGACAATGGAGAGGTTTTTGACAAGACTGCCGTACATTTCGCTCCCATCCATCCTCTTAAGTAGGGGCTGTTGATGAGGCGAAGTGTGACACAACTGACAGCTTTGACAGCCGGAAGCCCCTCCGAGCGCTGTCACAATAAAAGCTCGGAGAGCAAAAGGGGCACACAGCCACCAGATGGCCAGGAATGGTGCATGGCTCGAGCGCGGACGAGATAGGCACTCGAACCATAACAGTACCTCCCCCCCGAGGGCGAACTATGAGCGCCCTATGACACCCCAGCCCCCCCCCCCCCCCCCCAGGGTGGGCGGATGGGGGCACAGGCCTGGAGGGTGAGAGCCAGCAAGAGCGGAGAAGAAAAGAAAAAAAAACAAGATGGATACAGGGAACAAATGGGGCGATTACACAGTGGGAGAAAAAAAAACACAAACTAAGCCCATCGGCCATAAACAGAAACTCGGGTTAACGACCAAGATACATAGTGTCAAAGGAAAAACATATCATCCCCCAACAAAGGAAAGGGGGGAGAGGAAAAAAAAACACTACAAACGTTGAAACCCTGTAGTTTGACTCCATACATACAAACTGTACAGGCAACGAATGCACATTCAACAGAGGAAAAACAAAACACCCGCTAGGAAGCGGTGACATAAACAATTACATCCATATACGATTTGTACATATACAATTTCATACATATACAATCTCATACACAAGACCCCCGCACATCCCAATTCATACAGGAGAACAGAAAAGCAACTCAGGGATGAAGGCAGTCTAAACCCCATGGCATGAAAGCCGAAAGTTTGGGGGGCCGCCCTGCGTCTAGCATCCATATCGCTGGCAGGGGGAAAAGGAACAGTTCGGACGGCCTACCCCAGTCCCATGCCAGGAAACACAATCCTTCTGGCGGCCAGGCCAGGTCGCCAAACGGACAAGAAAGTTTGTCGGGTGGCCGACCCAGAAAGCCAAACCAGCGAAACAGCTCATCAGGCGGCCGACCCGCATCACTCAGCCACCGGAACCGTAGGGGAGAAATTGAAGACAGCCTCCCTGGAGAGGAGGAAGGCGAGGGAGAGCCGGGCCGAGTATTAGGAGCCCCAACAGCCCCCGGTGGAGATGAGCTGGGATGATGATTATGAGGATGATGATGATGAGCCAGTCCAGTGTCAGGTGGCAGAGGATCTGCAGCTCCCTCACCGACCTTGGACCAAACCGGAGCTGCACCCCCGTTGGACCCCGACCGGGTCAGCGCAGCACCCACGACGGACCCCGATTGGGCAGGAGTAGCAACCGCGATCGACCCCAATTGGGTCTCGTCGGTACCCACGTCGGACCCCGATTGGATCAGAGCAGCACCCACGATGGACCCCGATTGGGTCTCGTCAGCACCCACGATGGACCCCGATTGGGTAAGTGCCGCTCCCGCGATGGACCCCGACTGGGTTGGCGCAGCACCGATAACGACCTCCAACCCCGAACCCGGGACCTCCAGCACAGCGACTGGGATAGACTCCGCACCGGTGACCATGGGAGAAGGCTCGGGAGAAGAAAAAGAACCGGGATCAGGATCATCGGTAGCGACAGAGCCCAGCGAGACGAGCTCAGGTGCAGCGGATGGCTGCCCCTGGCTCGTCTCCCCAAGAGACAAGCAAAAATGCTCTAAAATAGAAAGAAGAAAAACAAAGTAGAGCACTTGCCTGTACTCGAGTTCTGTCGCCGTCCAGGACTTTGACGATCCGGGCTCAGACGGAAGAAGATCGTCATCTGGCTCCCACTCAGCTGCGTCGGACTCCACAGCTGGTATGATGTTCTCCGCAGCCTGTGGATCCTCCAGCGCAGGCGTCCACGCCAATAACCCACACGGCGTGGTGGCAAGGGACCCTCGACCCGCTAGGTTGGACCGCTCTTCCGTGGAGACCCGGGGACGCTTTATCGTCGGCGCAGGCTCCAGGCTGCAGTCCGCAACTCTCCTCTGCCCACGACGTGGCTGCAGGGCTGGAACCAGGCTCTCCAGAACCACAGGCCCCCTCCTCGTCCGGCGACGTAGGCCTGGCGTTGTGCACCACTCAACGGAGGGAGACACAGAGGCAGCAGGTTTAGTAATTACAGCTACAGCAGGTGGTAGGAGCTCGGGGGACTGCAAACCCCGAACTCCGCCCCCAGGAGTCAGACAAGGCAGATCACAATTATGATGGAAAGAATAAACTTGCACTTGCCTGTCTCTCGGAGGGAGGATGGTGCTTGCTGTAGGGGACGTTGTTCCTCCCTTTCCCCGCTGGATGGTGGTCGAGGGCCCCCTGGAAGGACGAGGAGGAGCTGCTCGCGATGGATCAAGGACGGGGCTCGCCGAAGCAGGACTCTTGGCACACACAGCAGCCGGGGAAGACGTCGAGGAGGAGGGGGCGACGGCCGAGCCAAACTGGGCACGATAAGCTGACGGGACAGCAGGGAAAGGTGACCCGGGGGGGAGAGGCTGCGGGGGTTCCCTCCAGACGAGATGCAGGAGTGGCAGCTGTCTGAGAGGTGGAGTCCTTGCGATGACCCGGAACTGGATCCGGACGGAGTTCTCGCTGAGTCTTGTTTGGAGCATGGCGACAACGTTCACTGGCTGATGGTGAGGCAAAGGTGAGGTCTGGGAATAGCCGCTCCTGTGCGGAAACAGAAGCAAGCAGCTCGGCATACTCAGGAAAGTCACTCAACTTTGGATTCCTCTCCACCAGCCTGACAGCCGCCTTCACATACCTAACTAGAAAAGCACTCGGAGAGCGCAGACCTCCGCCAAGCGCTACACTTCCCCCCATACAGTGTTTGTGTGTACGTTTTCAGATTCCTTGACCATGAAAACATATGACTAGCAATTGGATTGACAATGATAGGATTAGTGGTTTAGTAGTTATTCACGAAGATGACATTTTCCGTAATGGCGGCCACAGTTCCGCCCATACAGTGTTTGTGTGTACATTTTCAGATTCCTTGACCACGAAAACATATGACTAGCAATTGAATTGACAATGATAGGATTAGTGGTTCAGTAGTTATTCACGAAAATGGCATTTTCCGTAATGGCGGTTTTCTTCTGGACGGTAATTGGGATCATCCCCAAAATTTAATCAGTTCTTCCTTGTACCATTTCCAACAACGCCTGAATGTTTCATCGAAATCCGTCCAAAACTTTTTGAGTTATCTTGCTAACCATCAGACAGACAAACAGACAAACAGACAAACCCCGGCAAAAACATAACCTCCTGGCGGAGGTAATAATTATCTGCGTGTGGTGAACAGTGGAACGAGCTGCCGCCACTCGGTCCCGGATGGAAGCAGCTGTGCGTTGTAGCTTCTCCAGGGGACTCCCGAATGACGACACACTCTTACGGGGATCACTCCTGGGCGGTGCGAACTCCTGGACTGGAACGGAGGCAGGAATGGGATCCGGACGTGAGGAGCGAGGATGCCTCTTCTTCGGCTTCCTGCCGGGGTTTCCCTCCAGCCCACGGAGTCTCTCCCGCTGAGCAGCGATGTCAGCCTTCCTCACCGTAATTTCCGGGTGGTTGGAATAGCGGGGAAGGCGCATTTTAATGTCCTCAGCGAGGTCCAGGTGTCGGCGTATATCACTGGGGGTGTCATAAAGCGTAGCAGTGAAAAGCGTTCCATCAGCATAGTCCAGAGCCTCTGCTAGCTCACAGCCCAGGCGCCAAACGCTGCGCCTGAAAGATGACATCCTCTCAACAAGCAGTCACCCAGACAGAGAAGAACAAATGTCCAATTAAAGCAAACTCACCGGGAACGGCGTCTCGGTTTGGCGTCTCCGTTTAGGCGCCTGGCGGCAGTCTACTGTCAGCAGTGGCCCTCGCAAGCCACCATAAGACACCACAAGTCACCAGTGAGTTTGCACGGTTTATTAAGAGAACAGAAAAGAACACAAAATAACCAGCCACGGGGGGCTAAAACGCACTACAACAACATACAGACGATGATAGGGAATAATGGGTACATAAGGAAGCACATTTACGATCCCAGAAGTAGAATGGTCAGCGTACGAACAGAGGGATGCTCGCTCACGTCTGACAATGGAGAGGTTTTTGACGAGACTGCCGCACATTTCGCTCCCAACCGCCCTCTTAAGTAGGCGCCGTTGATGAGGCGAAATGTGACACAGCTGACAGCTTTGACAGCCGGAAGCCCCTCCGAGTGCTGTCACAATAAAAGCTTGGAGAGCAAAAGGGGCACACAGCCACCAGATGGCCAGGAATGGTGCATGGCTCAAGCGCGGACGAGATCGGCGCTCGAACCATAACAGTTATGTCTTGAAATGAGGGAGCCAGAGGCAAGCCTTCATGCATCGAACAAGTCTGAACTTTATTAACATAATTGGGGTTTATATACAAGGGGGCCGTGCCAACCTCACGCCACCCTCAGGGCGGGCACTGCCTCTCGTATACACACAACATTCACTCCCCCCTTAGAAAATGGAAAATCACACACACCATTGAAAACCTCCCAAATTTAGAACCCGAATCACACACTAAGAACCTGGGCAACAATAAACTGCAATAAAACAACCAGAAGCAAGACTGGACAGAAGTCTATGTATCAGATGTAAATGAAGCCTATGACACATTTATAAACATTGTAACCACTCTTTATGAAAAAAACTGCCCATTAGTTAAAAAAAAGCTTAAACACAAATTTGCTGACAAACCATGGTTAACCAAAGGACTACAAAAGGCGTGTAAAAAGAAAAATTTATTATATAAAGCTTTCATAAAGAAAAGGACAAAAGAAGCAGAGCAACGGTATAAAACATACAAAAATAAGTTAACATATATAATAAGATGCAGTAAAAGAGACTATTACAGTAAAGAACTGGAAAAAAAACAAAGACAATATTAAAAATACATGGACAATAATCAACAGTATCCTTGGAAATAAAAGCAGAAATACTAGCTACCCAACTAATATTCCAAAAAATAATAAATCGACTCCGAATGTGAATATAGCTTCACCTGCAGATGAATTTAATAATTTTTTTGTTAACATTGGACCTAAACTGGCCCGAGAAATACCCACTACGGCGCCTACAGGTGATACAATATGCAATAACACTGCTGTAAAAGACACCATCTTCATAAAGAACACAGACGAAAGAGAGGTCATTGAAATTGTTAAATCGTTCAAAAGTAAAACATCTACTGACTGCGATGGTATTGACATGCTACTAGTCAAAACTGTTATCGAATGCATAGTGAAACCACTGACGTATATCTGTAACCTGTCTCTCCAATCAGGTATATTTCCCAATGCAATGAAAATAGCTAAAGTAATTCCGATTTACAAGACAGGCGACAGAGGGGAACTCTCCAACTACAGACCAATTTCACTATTACCGCAATTTTCCAAGATACTTGAAAAAATATTCTATGAGAGAATTGACAACTTCATACTGAAGAATGATTTATTGTGTGAGCAGCAATATGGGTTCAGACACAAAAGGACAACTGCATATGCCTTAATGGAATTTACAGAAAAAATATCAACAGCCATTGAAAATAAAGAGTATTCAGTTGGAGTATTCCTGGATCTTAAAAAAGCATTTGATACAGTAGATCACAATCTATTATTAAAGAAACTACAAAATTGTGGTATTAGAGGGGTAGCACTGTCCTGGTTAAGTAGTTACTTAAAGAATAGATATCAGTTTGCATGTGTTAACAGCAAAAACTCAGAGTTACTGAAGGTCACCTGTGGAGTCCCACAGGGTTCAGTTTTGGGACCATTATTATTCAATATGTATATAAATGATATATGTAAAGTTTCAGAAAAAATGGACTTAATATTGTTTGCTGATGACACTAATCTGCTATGCAGTGGAAACAATTTGGAACAACTTCTGGATACACTCGGAAAGGAATTAGGAAAGCTGAAACTGTGGTTTGATTCAAACAAATTAACGCTCAATTTAAGCAAGACAAAATTTATAGTCTTTAACAACCATCACAACTACCCAGTACCCAAACTCAGTGTAAATGGTGTAGAGATTGAAAGGGTATCCGAAACTAAATTCCTTGGAGTAATAATTGATAACAAACTGTGTTGGAAGCCACATATTAATTATATAAAAGGTAAAGTATCCAAATCAATTGCAATATTACACAGAGTGAAAAATTTGCTGAATCAACCCACACTATACACCTTGTACCATTCATTAATACTCCCATACATGACATATTGTAATGAAGTATGGGGAAATACATATAAAACAAACATATATCCACTCTTTATGCTTCAAAAGAGAGCTATTAGAATAATCAACAAAGCAGCTTACAGGGAACCAACAAACCCACTTTTTCTTAAACAAAAAACTCTCAAGTTGAAAGATCTGATTGACTTTAAAACCGCAATAATAATGTTCAAAGTGAAGAATCTATCACTGCCCGCAAATATCCAAAAGTTGTTCCAAACAAGGGAGAAACGATATCACTTCAGAGGAACATGTATATTTCAAAAGCCTACAGTGAGAACAACCACCAAGCAACACTGTATTTCAGTGCAAGGAGTCAGATTATGGAACGAATTTGGACCTGAATTAAAATCATGTACAAAGCTTGGACAATTTAAACAAAAACTAAAGGAAGAAATACTCCAAACATATTTACAAGACGACATGTAAACTCACATAAGGATTGACATTTCCAGCCTGTGTTGTGTTGTAGCTTAGTTTTTTCTTTTTTCTTTTTTTCTCTGTGACACTATGTCTTAGATTTGTTTTTGAATAGTAACCGCTTAACTTAGACTAGCTCAGTTTTCTTTTTTCTCTCAGTCACATTTTGTCTTAGCCTTGTTTTAAATTGTAATCGCTCTTGTCTTGTTTTCTCTTTTTTCTCCTTTGAATTCTTGGATGGAATATGGGTGGGCAATATAAGCTGCGGCTTCAGCCATCACCCATTTCGGATAACTCACGTGGAATTGTATAGTAGAAGGAGTCTTTGTCTAATTTGACCTTGTTGTTATATTATACAGTTTCTTTTAACCTGTAATGTACTATCCGAAATAAATAAAATTCATTCATTCATTCATTCAATAAATTCAATAAAACAACCTATCACATTCACACAAAGAACAACTAAAATGGACTATGTCTCTATAAAACATATAAAATAACCCCATATTATACATACATTCACTCACTCACATGCACACCAGCAAACAATATATACAAACATATATTCTCACACACACACACACACACACACACACACACACACACATGCACACACACATATATATATATATATATATATATGTATGATGTTGGCCCCGCTAGGGAGGTGGGGGTCGGGCGGGTCCAGGGGTGTGGGCTCACCGCGCCGGCCGCCGGGCGGCCTGCCCTCCCTTGATCGTCTCTCCGGGGGTGGATGCTTGGCTTTCCTGGGGCTTGCTGACCTCGGGGCTGGGGGTTGGTGGCGCTGCCTTGCCTGCTCGGGGTCCTCGGGGGGAGGGCTGCTGCGACCGGCCCTCCGCTCGTATGTTTCCTGACAAACCACTCACATGCACACACTTATTTTGCGCGCGTTCTCATATATAGGCACACAGACATACATGTACAAGTGTCTCTCCTTTAACAGGTGCAGAAACCAGACTCGTGTTGAGACATCTCCGGTGGAAGAAGCAGTTTGTCTTTTGTTTGTTTTAGTTGTCTTTTTTTTTTTTTTGTCTGTTCCCCTCCCTTTTCTTTCCCCCCTTCACACACTTCCTTTCCCTCTTCCCCATCCTGTTGGGTCTTCCATGGGTAAAACAATTAAAATAAAGTATTAAAAGTTATTACAGGAGGAGTTTACAACAATATACAGTGCAAAGTTAGGCACTGTATAGGCTCAGTAGGCACAGTAGGGTGACAGATCCCTGTTCTGTTTGCCTAGCTGCCTGACAGGACAAAGAAAAAAAAAGGAGGGAAAAAAAAAGAAAAGGAAAAAAAAGAGGAAAAGGAGAAAAGAAAATATATATGTATATTGATATATTTACATATTTACACATAATAATTTAAGTGACCCCAATGTCTCTGGGCAGCCACCATCTTTTATACTACTACGGAGGACCTGGGCAGCCCCATGACATATGTGACCCCGGCCGTTGTCTACCTCCAGGGTCGAAGCCTCCCCTCTCTGGCAAAGATGTCTCTATCCAGAGGCCCAGGACAGCCCCATGGCATCTATACACCTGGCCGCCGTCCACCCCCAGGGTCAAAGCCCCCCTCCCTAGTGAAAATGTCCTCTCCCGCCATAAGGAGCCTCTTCCCTCTCGGCTCGCCGTGCCGTTCTCTGGTGCGCCATCTCTTTGTGCCCACCGAACTGTTCACAACCATCTTCCTCACCGCCACCATGGCTCCCGATACTCCAGCCCCCAGTGGCCGCACTTCGGGGAGAAACGAAACACTCTCGTCGGCACCACTCACAGCCTCGGGCGCCTCGCCATACCGCCCAGTGCCCTCGTCCCAGGCGTATGGAGCTCCGGCACTAAAGCACTGCCTGACCTCCATGGCACATGGCTGCTGCTGCTCACCTCCGGGGCTCATGACGTCACCCCCGTTGGTCTCATTCTCCAGCCCAGGCACCCCGCTGCTGTTTTCAGCACTCTTGGTCCTGGTGCACCGCTGCACTGTCACCGTGTCCGGCTGCGGCTGTTGTCCCTCTGGGCCATCAGCGTCACCCCCATCAGCTCCACTGTCCAACCCAGGCACCTCGTCACCGTTCTCGGCACCCTCACACCAGGTGCCCCACTGCGACAACTTGCTGTCCGTTTGCGGCTGTTCTCCCTCTGGGATCTCAGCACCGTTCTCGTCGGCCATATTCTCCAACCCGGACGCCTCGTCGTTGCTCCTGGTACTCTCGGTCCAGGTGTCCCACTGTGCCGTCTCTGCATCCTGCGGCTGCTGCTCTTCCCCAGGGCCCTCAGCCAGCATGGTCTTGCACTCCCGCTGTGTAGCTTCCACAACCAGCTGCTGCTGCTCAGCTAGCATGCAAACTTCCGCTCTCAACGGGAAATCGCAAGCGGTTGGCCCCTTGCTAGCTTTAGCCATTAGCTCGCATCGGGCCATGGATTCCCTTTGTTCCACAAAGTCCAGCACTTCCTCCAGCGATAGCAGCATCTTAGCTGTTCTTAGCGTCATTTTCAGCTAAGCGTCGTTGGTGCCATGGGCTAGTTTGTCCCTCACGAACCCGTGCTCTAATGCTCCAGACTCACACTTCCTAGCTAGGCTACGTAGCTCCAATAAAAATGACTGAAGGGACTCGCCTGTCCACTGTGTATGGCACATAAACTCCCCCCGTCTCTTGGAGACAGTGGAAGTCTTTCTGAACGCATTATCCATTATATTCCTCATCGCCAAATGTTATGTCTTGAAATGAGGGAGTCGGAGGTGAGCCTTCATGCATCAAACAAGTCTGTGTGGCGGTTCGTTTTAACCCCACAACAGACTAAGGACACTCAGCCCTCTTGTCTCTGCTTTTCCTGCTGCACTACTGAGATGCAATGTGCCATTCATGTATTCGTGATGCAAACATGCATGTATTGTGATGTAATGCGCCATTCTGTATAGTGTTCATACGGCTTGTCCTTACTGTGCTTTTTCTGAGCATCTTACATATGTAGATGTGCTTTGGTGTATTAATGTCTACAGGTAGACGCGTTTCTTCTGGCTCACCTCTGTGATGTTAATGATTGCCTTTCATCCATTGTACTCATGTGTCCTGTCCTTACTGTGACCTAGAGACTCAGATCAATATGTAGATGTGCCTGTTAACCTCTTTGTCCTGCACCTGGAGCGAGGTCTAGCTAATCTGCCCATTGTGATGTATGTCTCACAAATGCAAATATCTCCTGCCTGTTCTGTTATCCCTTTGATCATACTAACTGTGGGGTATGTTCCTTCGATGTATTGTTATGGTCAAGTATTTAAGCTGCAACTCTGTAACGCAATCTCTCTCTCTCACTCTGATCCTGCAACTGGTAGACACACCGTGTCTCCTCTCCTTCTCTGAGAGCCGAGGGATCCCGTTCCGGGCTGCTCACACTACGCACCGGAGCGGGGATCCCGTGACGGCGGTATGATTTCATAAAACTTCCTTAAAACCACAGCATCGCTGCTTATTTTTGCATGCCGCCGCATCTGAACTTTATTAACATAACTGGGTTTTATACACAAGGGGGCCGTGCCAACCTCACACCACCCTAGGGGCGGGCACTGCCTCTAATACACACACAACACATCCTACCACCAACGCCCATTTTATTCAGTTTGATAAGAAGTCCATCCCTCCACAGTGAGTCATAAGCCCTTTCAATATCCAGACAAACTATAACCATTACTTCTTTCATTTTGAGAGTCTTTTCAATATCATTACTTACCCTAACTACAGCATCCACTGTGGATCTTCCTCTTCTAAAACCATTCTGATAGTTGTTTATTAATCGTCTTTGCTCTAGTACATATGAGAGGCTGTAAACTAGCACCTTCTCCATCCATTTCCCTAAGTGTGACGTTAATGCTACTGGCCTGTAGTTGCCTGGATGAGCTTGATCTTTCCTGGGCTTATTAAATGGTAAAATTACAGCCTTTTTCCACCCACTTGGGATAACCCCCTCCTTCCATATTATGTTAAACAATTTCAGCACCAGTTCCATTGATTGCATAGGCAACTGCCGGAACATAGCATAGCTTAACTGATCATATCTTGGAGCTGTGTATCCACTATCTTGCAAAGCTCTGTTAAGCTCTGACATTGTGAGCGCAAGGTCTAACGCAGTCATTCTTTCACTTCCTTTTTTAAGTTTGCATTTTCTCTGAGTTTATGCTCCCTTTGCACTTTGGACTTCTGCCTTTTCTTTGTCTGATACAGCCATCTTGTCCCCATCCAGTAGAGCTGGGATTTTAACTGATACCCTTTTCCCACTCATTTTTTTAAACATATCCCAGACATCACCTAATTTCCTGCCAAGGGTGGAACAAAAAATTCTCTCCATGTTGACCTTTTCCTGTTTTTAATAATCCTTCGAGCTACTGCCCTTTTATTTTTATATATTAAATTTTCACTATTCATATTCTTCCTCAGCTCTCTGAATGCCTTGTTTTGCTCTTTTACTGCAACTAGTACATATCCGTGCATGCCCGTGCATACCCATACATGCCCATAGAAACCAAGTATAAGCAAGTATTTCTCCATGCCCGTAGAAAGGAGGTGTAAGCAAGGGTGTAAGCAAGCACGTCAGCACTCATTCAGTGATGCCTGCCTTGGATCTTTGCTGGTGTCTTAGTGAGTCCTATGATCTTTGCTGATGTCATAGCGAGTGTGTGATGTCATAGCGAGTGCTATGATCATGAGTCATGCCTGCGTTTGATCTTTGAAGATGTCCTATGATCTTTGCTGATGGCATAGCAATGATGTACTGCTTCGAATGGGTGTAAGATTCCAGATTTACACACAAACTGACAGAGATTTCTTGAAATTATCAAGTTATATTTTTTAAGATTTTCAAATTTACTGCTTCGAATGGGTGTGGTTTAAAGTGCTGTGTCCTATTGTGTATATGATGGCATGGTCCTTTATATGGTCCTTTATTTCCTGTATATGACAGCATCACAAGTCCTGATGTTCACTGTATCTGACATCATAAAGACATCAAGGACAGGATCACATCATACGCTGTCAGGCAGGCATCACTGTATATGACATCATAAAGACATGAAGGCAGGCTTGATAGGGCCATCATAGGAACATCATTGGCCATCCTATGATGTCCTATGATCGCGACAGACAGACAGACACAGAGATTGATGTACTGCTTTGAATGGGTGTAAAATTTCCAGTTTTACACACAAACTGACAGAGACTTCTTGACTTTATCGAGTGATATTTTTTAAGATTTCCAGATTTACTGCCTCAAATGGGTGTGGTTTATGTGTCCTATTGTGTATATGATGGCATGGGCTGCACGGTGGCGCAGTGGTTTAGCACTGTGACAGCACAGTTTTACCCTTTGCCGGGGGTTCGCGGGGATCATGAGATCGTGGGTTCGATTCCAGCCCCCGACCAACAGTGAGCTGTGTGGAGTTTGCATGTTCTTCCCGTGTTGCGTGGGTTTACTCCGGGATTTCTCCGGTTTCCTCCTGCATACCAAAAACATGTAGGTTTAGGGCGCTCGCGCACGCAGCGACCAGCAGCCGGTGGCTTGTCACCAGACTGCAAACCAAGTCTACCTACGGGTACAAATAAGTAACAAAAAAAAAAAAAATGGTCCTTTTGTCTATGATGGCATCGTCAATCCTGATGTTCACTGTATCTGACATCATAAAGACATCAAGTACAGCATCATATCATACACTGTCAGGCAGGCATCACTGTATATGACATCATAAAGACATGAAGGCAGGCTTGATGTCCTATGATGCAGACATCATAGGGACTTCATAGGAGCATCACAGTGTAGACTGGCATTCTTCAAGGTCACACATTTTTACTGTGTCAGCACCTCTTTTAAAACAACATTACTGAGAAAGCGACGCTTTTGCTTAGCTTCTTCATCTTGAGCAAGAATACGAAGACTGCTTGATCTGGCAACTCTGCTCGCGGCAACATAGAATTGGCCATGGCTGCAGAAATCTGTTGTGCAGAAAACACAAACGCGCTGTAAAGACTGTCCCTGTGACTTATTCCCCTTGCAAATTTTGAGCCATATGACATCATAAAGACACATTAGTCTAGGCATCATGAGTGATGGTCTAGATGACATCATAAAGACACATTTGTCTATGTGCCGTCATATAGACATATGCCGTCATATAGACATCATGTCTTTATGACGGCATTGCGAGTCCTATGATGCCTGAGTTCATAGGACGTCCTATGATGTCCTATAAATATGACAGAGACATAGAAGATGACATAGAAGAGACATAGAAGGTGGCATAGAAGAATGCTGCCACCTTCTAATGTTACCAAATGACATGATTGTACACAATATTGCCTAAATTTTCCCCAGTCTACCTTGTCAAAACACCATCACTTCATCATCACTCTATAAATTCAAGAAATCTGTCAGTTTGTCAGGTGTGTATGTCTGTGTATCACAATCATAGGCCACCTCCTATGATGTTCCTATGATGTGGGTGATCATAGGACCATCTACATGATGTCTATATGACGTCAGATAAACCGTAGACTATATGACATCAGAGAACCTGAATGTCTATATGATGTCATATAGACTGCAGGACTCCCTAAAAGACTAGGGTACTACACATACTACAGTGGAATGCGAGGAGTCTTACAGCAAATGGACAAGAACTCAAGAAGTATCTTTACAAACTACAAGTTGTTCCACAGGTGGTGTGTGTGCAGGAGACATGGCTTCAACCTCAATGAGATTTTGTTTTTCCAGGATACAGTTCAATCAGACAGGATAGAATTAACAGTGTAAATGGAGGAGGATGTGCCACTTTCATTAAAGATGGCCTGGTGTATAGGGTGATTCCCAACCCTGAGGATATAGAGTGTAATATTATTGAAATATGTAGGCCAAATGGACAAGGAAATATTAAGCTGATTAATTATTACAACCCATGTAGGAAATTAACAGCAGATATTTTCAGTGTTATAGCAGGGGAAGGGCATATGAAAGAGGTATGGTGTGGAGACTTTAATGCCCATAATAGCTTGTGGAGAAGCACACATACAGATAACAATGGAAATGTTGTGGAAGAGATGTTAGATGAAAGATCGTTAATTTGTCTAAACAGTGATGAAGGTACCAGGGTGGATGTGCATAGGGGCACATTATCATGTATTGACCTGACTCTGGTATCTAATTCTTTAAGTTAGCACCTGTTAATGGACGGTTATGAACAGGACAACTCTGGAAAGTAATCACTTCCCAATACTTACAGTCATTAAAACTGAAGTATGTATACAAGAGGGAAGATGTTTTACAAGACGGTGTTTTGACAAGGCAGATTGGGGAAAATTTAGGCAATACTGTGTTCAATCATGTCATTTGGTAACATTAGAAGGTGGCATAGAAGAGTGTTCAAGTCAGGTAACCAATCATATTCTGAATGCTGCAATAGCAAGTATACCTAAGAAAACAACACAGGGTAGGAAGAAGGTTGTACCCTGGTGGAATGACGAATGTAGTACTGCAATAAAAGAGCGAAACAAGGCATTCAGAGAGCTGAGGAAGAATATGAATAGTGAAAACTTACTAGAGTATAAAAAGAAAAGGGCAGAAGCACAAAGGATTATTAAAAACAAGAAAAGGTCAACATGGAGAGAATTTTGTTCCACCCTTGGTAGAAAAACAGAACTAGGTGATGTCTGGGGTATGTTTAAAAAATGAGTGGGAAAAGGGTATCAGTTAAAATTCCAGCTTTAGTGGATGGGGACAAGATGGCTGTATCAGACAAAGAAAAGGCAGAAGTCCTAGGTAGAGCATTTGCAACAGTGCATAGAGGAGACCATCTTGGTGAGAGTCATAGACAGCAAAGGCAGCATAAACTCAGAGAAAATGCAAACTTAAAAATGAAGTGAAAGAGGACATGACTGTGTTAGACCTCGAGCTCACAATGTCAAAGCTTAAGATAGTGGATACACAGCTCCAGGATATGATCAGTTAAGCTATGCTATGTTCCAGCAGTTGCCTATGCAATCAGTGCAACTGGTGCTGAAATTGTTTAACATAATATGGAAGAAGGGGGTTATCCCAAGTGGGTGGAAAAAGGCTGTAATTTTACCATTTAATAAGCCAGGGAAAGATCCAGCTCATCCAGGCAACTACAGGCCAATAGCATGAACATCACATTTAGGGAAATGGATGGAGAAGGTGTTAGTTTACAGACTCTCATATGTATTAGAGCAAAAATGGTTTTAGAAGAGGAAGATCCACAGTGGATGCTTTTACAGAGCACTAATGCGATCGACAATAGACTACGGATGCATGATTTATGGAGCAGCGTCAAAGATGACTCTGGAAAAAATAGAATGCAGCATAGAGCGCTTCGCTTGTGCATTGGAGCTGTCAAAGCAACACCAAACAATGCAGTTTTAATAGAAGCAGGAGAAATGCCAATGGATTTGAGAAGAGATAAACTCGCATTATCATACTGGGTCAAGCTGAAAGGAAGTGACAAAGCAAATATTTCAAAAACAACACTACAAGACTGCTGGGAATACTCTAATTTCTAGGGACATGGGTTTGGGTGGACAATTGAAAGAAGAACCAGAATGTATGGGCTACACACTATTGATATAGCTAACACCAGTCCAGTGAGTAATGTTCCCCCTTGGCTGTTTCCGGGAATAGAAGTAGACGCTAGTCTGCTAATGAGGAAAAAGGATTGGCATATGAGTGAAGCTGGTGTTAAAACAAGCATTTACCTCAGGAACAATTACTATAACTTCTTACAGCTCTATACTGACGGTTCAAAGAACAAAGAGGGCTCTGTTGGAGTTGGAGTATACATCCCAGAATTTAAAGTGACCATCGCAAAAAGACTCTCCAACAATACATCCATGTTTACAGCAGAGATGGTGGCAATAATTATTGCTTTGCAGTGGGTGGAGGACGTCAGACCGGACCGGGTGGTGGTGTGCACGGACTCACTTGCAGCGTTAAAAACCATACAGACACTAACATCTACAAGGGAAGACTTGGTCATTGAGCTATATCACAGGTTATTAAGGGTGCACAGGGGTGGTGGAGAAGTTCAGTTTTGTTGGGTTCCTGCACATGAAGGGTTGAAAGGGAATGACTGTGCAGACAAATTAGCAAAAAAGTGCTCTTGGAAAAGAGATAACTATACCATTGTCTCTTGGAAAAGGTGAAGGGAAAGCAGTAATCAAGAAAAAATGAACTGAACTATGGCAAAAAAAAAAGATGGGATGAAGATCATAAAGGTAGATCATATTACAAAATACAAAAATCTATTGCAATAAAGAATTTCATAACAACCAAAAGGACGGAAGACATCATTTTGGCAAGATTCAGACTGGATCATACAGGTTTAAACGGCACTTTATTCACCATGGGGAAAAGCGAAAGTGACAAATGTAGAGAATGTGGAGTAAAAGAAAATGTCAAGCACATCTTATTACACTGTCACAAATACAGAAATGAAAGACAGATAATGAAAAATGAAGCTCGAGAGGACGTTAGGGAATGGGATTTAACTGGGATTCTGGGAACAGATGGAAATGGAGAGGCACTAAGAATCACGAGAAAGGCTCTTTTCTCTTTTTTAAATAACACAGGATTAAGTCATAGAATTTAGGGGTCGGGCTCAGATGACATAATGTTAACCACTCTTGTACAGTAGGTGGTGGTATGCACCTTTCAGTTGTTTGCTATCCGCCAGTAACCGAGAGAAGAAGAAGAAGAAGAGCTGGCTGGCTGGCACAGCTACTGACGCCACCGAGGACACAGTCCAAGGTTGGATCATTTTTTCATACATAAGGAGTTGTTCAGAACTCCTTATAAGAACTTATACAAAGATATGGAGTGATAATAATCAAGCCAGTGGCAGTAATGCACCTGTAAACTGGTTGCCAACTGCCAATCAAATCTAAAAGAAGAAGAAGAAGAAGAAGAACCAATAGAGAAAGTCAGTGAATTCAAATATCTAGGATTGTGGTTTGATAGTGCATACACATGGAGAGTTCATGTTGAAAATCTGGAGACAAAATGCAAAAAAGTCATTAATCTCATAAAAGCTGTAGCTGGACATGAATGGGGTGCAGATAAACAGGCACTAATTGACATTTACAGAGCACTAATGCAATCGATAATAGACTACGGATGCATGATTTATGAAGCAGCGGCAAAGACGACTCTGGAAAAAATAGACAGAATGCAGTATAGAGCGCTTTGCCTGTGCATTGGAGCTGTCAAAACAACACCAAACAATGCAGTTTTAATAGAAGCAGGAGAAATGCCAATGGATTTGGGAAGAGGTAAACTCGCATTATCATACTGGGTCAAGCTGAAAGGAAGTGACAAAGCAAATATTTCAAAAACAACACTACAAGACTGTTGGGAATACTCTAACTTCCAGGGACACGGGTTTGGGTGGACAATTGAAAGAAGGACCAGAATGTATGGGCTACACACTATTGATATAGCTAACACCAGTCCAGTGAGTAATGTTCTCCCTTGGCTGTTTCCGGGAATAGAAGTAGACACTAGTCTGCTAATGAGGAAAAGGGATTGGCATATGAGTGAAGTTGGTGTTAAAACAAGCATTTACCTCAGGAACAATTACTATAACTTCTTACAGCTCTATACTGACGGTTCAAAGAACAAAGAGGGCTCTGTTGGAGTTGGAGTATACATTCCAGAGTTTAATGTGACCATCTCAAAAAGACTCTCCAACAATACATCCATGTTTACAGCAGAGATGGTGGCAATAATTATTGCTTTGCAGTGGGTGGAGGACGTCAGACCGGACCGGGTGGTGGTGTGCACAGACTCACTTGCAGTGTTAACAACCATACAGACACTAATATCTACAAGGGAAGAGTTGGTCATTGAGCTATAACACAGTTTATTTAGGGTGCACAGGGGTGGTGGAGAAGTTCAGTTTTGTTGGGTTCCTGCACATGAAGGGTTGAAAGGGAATGACTGTGCAGACAAATTAGCAAAAAAGTGCTCTTGGAAAAGAGATAACTATACCATTGTCTCTTGGAAAAGGTGAAGGGAAAGCAGTAATCAAGAAAAAAGCAATTGAGCTATGGCAAAAAAGATGAGATGAAGATCGTAAAGATAGATCGTATTACAAAATACAAAAATCTACTGCAATAAAGAATTTCATAACAACCAAAAGGAAGGAAGACATCATTTTGGCAAGATTCAGACTGGATCATACAGGTTTAAACAGCACTCTATTCACCATGGGGAAAAGTGAAAGTGACAAATGTAGAGAATGTGGAGTAAAAGAAAATGTCGAGCACATCTCATTACACTGTTATAAATATGGAAATGAAAGACAGATAATGGAAAATGAATTTCGAGAAGCCGGTAGGGAATGGGATTTAACTGGGATTCTGGGAACAGATGGCGATGGAGAGGCACTAAGAATCATGAGAAGGGCTCTTTTCTCTTTTTTAAATAACACAGGATTAAGTCATAGAATTTAGGGGTCGGGCTCAGATGACATAATGTTACTCACTCTTGTACAGTAGGTGGTGGTATGCACCTTTCAGTTGTTTGCTATCCGCCAGTAACCAAGAGAAGAAGAAGAAAACGATAATGATAATTAAATTGATTAAATTAAATCACCCTTTATTGTCATTCAACTGTACAACCAATCATGTACAGTAGAACGAGATTGTGTTTTACCTATCTACTGTGTTAATCACACACACCCCAAGTGTAGAATCAGAGGGCCGCTGCCATGCAAGGCACCGCCACAAATTTCCCTCCTCCATTCCATTATTGCTGAGCACCAAGCTGGACGGCAGGAAGTTCCACTTTTTTATATGGTCTTCGGCATGACCCGGCCGGGATTTGAACCCCTGCCTCCCGGGTGTGGGGCGGATGCTCTACCAACTAAGCCACCACTCCAGTAATGACGATGATAATAATGGTAATAATGCTGATAAACTTAAACTAAGAGGAAGACCAGTGAAGAAGTAAATATGCAAGACAGAATAATAAGAATAACAATAACAATAATAGCAACCCAGGATAATAATAATAAGGTGAAATACAGAAAATCTCAACTTAAAGCAAGGATGTGGCCTGGGACCCATGCCCTGGAGACAAGGAATATCATCTCTCTATATATAATTCAAGAAATCTCTGTCTGTCACAATGTCATGATGTCACGATCATAGGACTCGCTACAAGATCATAGGACTTGCGAGGAGATCAAAGGCAGGCTTCACTCACGATCATAGGACTCGCTATGGCATCAGCAAAAATCAAAGGCAGGCATTACTCATGATCATAGCACTCGCTATGACATTATCAAACATCAAAGGCATCACAGATCAAAGGCAGGCATCAACGAACGAGTGGTGACATCAAAGAGCCAAGGCAGGTTTCACCATGCTTGCTGTTGCCATGGTAACAGTAACTTTCAACAAGCATGCAGAAATGTTTGCTGACGCTTGCTTTCTATGGGCATGCACAGGCATACACAGGTATGCATTAGTCTTGTAAAACATCTTCCCTCTTGTATACATACTTCAGCTTTAATGACTGTAAGTATTGGGAAGTGATCATTTCCAATAGTTGTACTAGTCATAACTGTCCATTCACAGGCGCTCACTAAAGAATCAGATACCAGAGTCAGGTCAATACATGATGATGTGCCCCTATGCACATCCACCCTGGTACCTTCACCACTGTTTAGACAAATTAACGATCTTTCATCTAACATCTCTTCCACAACATTTCTATTATTATCTGTATGTGTGCTTCCCCACAAGCTATTATGGGCATTAAAGTCTCCACACCATACCTCTTTCATATGCCCTTCCCCTGCTATAACACTGAAAATATCTGCTGTTAACTTCCTACATGTGTTGGAAAAATTAATCAACTTAACATTTCCTTGTCCATTTGGCCTACATATGTCAATAATATTACACTCTATACCCTCAGGGGAGGGAATCGCCCTATATGCCAGGCCATCTTTAATGAAAGTGGCACATCCTCCTCCATTTACACTGTTAATTCTATCCTGTCTGATTGAACTATAGCCTGGAATAACAAAATCGAAGTGATGTTGAAGCCATGTCTCCTGTACACACACTACCTGTGGAACAACTTGTAGTTCGTAAAGATACTTCTTGAGTTCTTGTCCGTTTGCTATAAGACTCCTCGCATTCCACTGTAGTATGTGTAGTACCATAATTCAAATATTAAGTTTCAACATGTGCATGCTCCCCAGTTTCAGCTGTCAATAAAACATGAATCTGCTCGGCTTTGATATCTTTCACATCTAGAAATCTTCATGCTGCTTCCACAATGGTTTTTTATTCTGTCACTTTTCTTCTTTAGCTGTGCTGCAACATTAATGATGTGGCAGATAAAAGCTACAAAGTTTGTCCTCTTAACTATCAATGTGTCATCATCTATTTTGCATTTGTGAACACAAAAATTCCTTGCAGCGGCATGATCTTGTGTTTGTGTGGGATTTGTTGATGGCTGTGCTTGCCTTTGAACTGAACTTCTTTGAGGAAGGCCTGTTGTGTTTCTGATCATTCTTGCCTCTCTGTCTTTAGAGCTTCTGCATATGAGATTTTCTTACTTATTCTAACTTCCTGGGCTTGTCTAGCTTCCCTCTGCACAACACATCCTCCATAGGCAGCACTGTGCTCACCCCCGCAGTTGCAACACTTTACTTTGGCATCCTATTCACATTTACCATATTTGTGCTCCCCTCCACATCTAGCACATCTTAACTTTCCCTTACATTGCTGAGCAGTGTGACCCGTCCTTTGACATTTGTAGCACCTGAGTGGCTTTGGGACGTATTCTCTGACACTGTAATACAGGTATCCTATTTGGATTGATTTAGGGAGTGTTTCCTTAAACTGAGTCATTACAAACAGTGTATTCTTCAGTGAACCTTCTTTTTTACTCTTTAGCCTTTTCACATCCTTCACGTTTCCTCCTTGGATCTCGTTTTTCACTTCTTCCATAGACATGCTCATAGGGACACCTGATATAACTCCCCTCAGGTTTGCTGTCGTGCCAGGAAAATGAGCCTTCATTTGTTCTCCGTTTAGACATGTCATTGCCAGTATTTTCTCTTGCTGTTGTTTACTTGATGCATGTATTAACAGCCGGTTATTATTCAAGAACTTTGCAAACTTAACTCTCCCAATTTCTTTCTCAATTGCTTTTGTTAGCTTAACAGGGTGATAGTGCCCCCCACCCTGACTGAACTCAATGACAACCTTCCACTCATTCCCTACATCATCAAACTGCCATCCATGTTGGCTAGTTCATTTTTCTTAGCACTGTTACTTCCTCCCACGTCACTCTCATGTGACCCGCTTCTAACTCTTGGTTTTCTTTCTGCCTCCCTAGCTGCTCTTTTCCGCCTCCCAGACCTGGGTACCGTCCACTCCATCTCATTTTTATTGAGCCCGTCAGAGCTAGATGCCATAATGTTACAGTCAGAGTACAGTTTATGCTATCCGCCACAAACAAATCACTCCTACTGCCAACTGAACACAGACGTAAATGCCATCTCAACCTTCCACCTGTCGAAGTCCGTCCACTGCCTTAATGGTCCAACTGGTCTTTGTGCTCTTCTCGGCGTCGTAGCTCAAGCATTCGAAGCTCTCCTTCATCTGGTGTCACCAAACTCACTCACTTTCTCTACTGGTTTATTATATAATGTTAATTTCAGAACTCCTTATAAGAACTCCTTATACATTTTTGGCCCACTCATCTTTGCAGAACTGTTGTAATTCAGCCACATTGGAGGGTTTTCGAGCATGGACTGCCTTTTTAAAGTCATGCCACAGCATCTCAATGGGATTCAGGTCAGGACTTTGACTAGGCCACTCTAAAGTCTTCATTTTGTTTTTCTTAAGCCATTCAGAGGTGGACTTTCTGGTGTGTTTTGGATCATTGTCCTGCTGCAGAACCCAAGTGCGCTTCAATGTGAGGTCACAAACAGATGGCCGGATATTCTCCTTCAGGATTTTTTGGTAGACAGCAGAATTCATGGTTCCATTTATCACAGCAAGTCTTCCAGGTCCTGAAGCAGCAAAACAGCCCCAGACCATCACACTACCACCACTATATTTTACTGCTGGTATGATGTTCCTTTTCTGAAAAGGTGTGTTACTTTTATGCTAGATGTAATGGGACACACACCTTCCAAAAAGTTCAACTTTTGTCTTATCAGTCCACAGAGTATTTTCCCAAAAGTCTTGGGGATCATCAAGATGTTTTCTGGCAGAACTGAGATGAGCCTTTATGTTCTTTTTTGTTCAGCGGTGGTTTTTGTCTTGGAACTGTGAAATGCAGGCCATTTTTGCCCAGTCTCTTTCTTATGGTGGAGTCTGGCGTGAAGTGCAGTTCTTTGGATGTTGTTATGGGGTCTTTTGTGACCTCTTGGATGAGTCATCGCTGCACTCTTGGGGTAATTTTGGTCGGCTGGCCACTCCTGGGAAGGTTCACCATGATTCCATGTTTTCTCCATTTGTGGATAATGGCTCTCACTGTGGTTCGCTGGAGTCCCAAAGCTTCAGAAATGGCTTTATTGTGGAGAGAGGAATAATCAGGCCGAGCGTTCAGAGCAGATGAAACTTTATTCTTCTCCCTCTCACATCCACCAGAATCCAGAACATTAAAAACACAGGTTGCACGCACTCTATTTTATATTAACTCCTCCGCTCCCTGAGGTGCTGTATTAACATATCAACCCCCCATGACAATTCCCCTTGTCCCCCAGCACCTTTGATCTGCCATGACCTTCAGTCTGAGGGAAAACTACTGAGTGGCTCCCCGGCCCCCCCCCAGACTCTCAGACTGAGCTTTAACCCTCATGTCCTTTGGGCTTCAGCCTCCGTCCATAGCTGCTGTAACGGGAGATCTTCAGCTCCGAGGCGCTGCTGTGCCGGTGGGGGGTTCCTGGGGGTGCGTCTGTCTGTGGGGGGACAGTGCAGGGGGGGAGTACACCTTCAGCATGCTCGTGTGACTGATCTGATGAGTCATTTACCTGGGGAGTTCTCAGTGGGGGTCTTCCGCGCCAAGGAGCTCGGGCCAACACCACCTGTTCGTCTGCTAAAACAAAGGCTGGCTTAAGCTTGTCTATACAGATTGTCTCCCGGCGACCCCCCAAGTCTAACACAAAATGTTTGTCCCCGGGTTCCAGCACTCTGAATGGGCCATTGTAGGGCGGGCGCAATGGGGTCCGGTGGGCATCATGCCTGACAAATACGAACGACGCGTTCTTCAAGGTCTTTGGCACAAAAGCATGGGGAAAACAGTGGTGGGCCGGGCCGGGTAGTATCCCTGCCCCTGCGCTATGCCGTGAACGCGGGGACGGATCGGTGTTCGGAGCAAGGTTATGCGTCAATAAATTCCCCGGGGAGCTGCAGCGGCTGGGAAAAAAACAGCTCTGCTGGGGAGGCTGCCAAATCCTCCTTCGGTGCTGAACGCAATCCTAATAAAACCCACGGCAACCGGTCTACCCAATTTGTATCCGTAAGCGAAGCCCTGAGCGCTGCTTTAAGCAATCTATGGAAACGCTCGCATAACCCAATGGCCTGGGGGTTGTACACGGTCGTGTGATGAATTGTGATGCCCAGGCTCCGAGCCATGGTGGACCAGAAGTTGGAAACAAACTGCGGGCCCTGATCGGACGTGATGTCCAAAGGGGCACCGAAACGTGCCTCCATGTCGTCAAAAAAGCGCGTGCAACATCTGCGGACGCGGTGGAAGCTAGGGGGACTGCTTTAGACCAGCACATGGTGCGGTCCACCACTGTCAGGAGGTGCGTGAACCCCTGCGATAGCAGGAGGGGGCCCACAAGGTCCACGTGAATGTGGTTGAACCGCTTAGCCGGGATATGGAATGTCTCCAAGGGGGCCTTTGTGTGCCTGTGCACTCTGGCTCGTTGGCACGCTATGCAGGCTGCCGCCCACTGTTTCACCTGTTTGCGCAGGCTCGGCCAGACGAACTTCGCTCCCACCATTTTGACTGACGTGCGCACTCCTGGGTGCACCAGGGAGTGAACCGACTCAAAAACGCTGCGGCGCCAAGAGCGTGGGACTACCAGGTGCGGGCGGCCCGTGGAGACATCACAGATTGGGGGGGGGGGGGGCACCATACTGCAGTACTCTACTCTCCAGCCTTAACCCTGTTGGTCCAGACTGGAGCGCACAAACGTCCGCATCGCCGATCTGCTCAGCGGCCATGGCCGTGTAATCTATCCCCACATAGACTGGAGCCACTAATGTGCGCGAGAGGCAGTCCGCCACCACGTTGAGTTTACCGGCCACATGCTGAATGTTGGTCATAAACTCCGAGATCGCAGCCAGCTGTCTCTGCCTCCAGCCCGACCATGGTTCTGAAACCTTGGCCATCGTGTACGTTAGCGGCTTGTGGTCCACGAACGCAGTGAAGGTGCGCCCTTCCAGCCAGAACTGGAAGTGGCATATGGCCAGGTGGAGAGCCAGTAACTCTCTGTCGAACACGCTGTATTTACGCTCACTGTCGCGCAAAAACCTGCTAAAAAAGGCAAGCGGCTGCCAAGAACCGGCGACGTGCTGCTCCACGATGGCCCCTATGGCCACGTCTGAGGTGTCGGTAGTGAGCATAGGCTATCCGAGCCGCTGGGTCCAGGTGCGCCAGCAGTGCGGCGTTTGCCAGGGCTGTTTTAACCTCGGAAAATGCCTGCTCTCGCTCAGGAGTCCAGTCGACTCTGTCCGCCGGTTTCCGTTTCTTAAGCGTGGCGTACAATGGCTGCATGAGCTGGGCTGCGCAGGGGAGGAAACGGTTATAAAAGTTAACCATCCCCAAAAACTCCTGCAGCGCCCTGACCATCTGAGGCCGGGGAAAATCCGCCACTACGCACACCTTGTCCGGCAAAGGTATCACGCCCTCCAGTGAGATGCGGTGGCCCAAAAAAATCGATTCCCGTCACCCGAACTGGCACTTCGCCGGGTTGATTATTAACCCGTGCTCCTCCAACCTCTGGAAAACTGTCCTGAGGTGGGATACGTGTTCGTCCTCGGACGTGCTGGCCACCAGGATGTCGTCCAGGTAGACAAACACAAATGGCAGATTGCGCAACACCGCATCCATCATGCGTTGGAATGTCTGCGCCGCGTCTTTTAACCCAAAAGGCATGCGTAAAAACTCAAAAAGACCAAATGGGGTTATTACTGCCATTTTAGGTATGTCCTCAGCATGCACCGGGACCTGGTGGTAACTGCAGACCAGGTCTATCTTGGAAAAAATGCGCACCCCAGTGAGGTAAATGGAAAAATCCTGAATATAAGGGATGGGACACCGGTCACCGCTATGGCGTTATTTAATCTGCGGAAATCACCGCAAGGTCACCACGATCCCTCGGCCTTAGGAACCATATGTAGCAGGGATGCCCATGGGCTGTTTGAGCGTCTGATGATGGCCACCGTTTCCAAGTTGGCAAACTCCTCGCACGCTATGGCCAGTTTAGCTGCGTCCAGGCACCGAGGTCGTGCGAAAACGGGCGGCCCCGTGGTGGTAATGAAGTGCTCCACCCCGTGTTTAGTGACGGTTGCCGAAAACGTCGTGACCGTGAGTGCTGGGAACTGAGTGAGTAGTGTGTGGAACTTACCCCCTGGCACTGTGACGTTGGCTAGTGTTGTGGGCCCGGCTCCTCGAGCTGTACAGGGGAGAGAATCAAAAGACCTTGCGTTAATCGGGCATCTGTTAGCCACATCAACTAGTAGTCCGTGTGCATACAAAAAATCAGCGCCTAAAATGGGGAAGCTGCATGCTGCTATGACAAATGTCCATTGGTATGTACAGCCATGCAAGGATACAGTCAGTGTCCTCTCACCAAAAGTCCTAATGTCTGAGCCGTTTGCGGCCGTCAGTTCGGGTCCGCTAGTTCCGGCCAGCCGGTCGGCGTAGGACGGCAAGATGAGGCTCTTTTGGGAACCGGAGTCCACGAGGAACCGTCTCCCTGGGCGGTAGTCTGTCACATAGAGCAGCTTGCTTGCTTCACCGGCGGTCACAGCTGCTACCAACTGCCGGCCCTGGCATTTCCCAAGCGCTCGAATTGGCATGGTGGCACACATCGCCGTGCGTCCTCTCCAAAACGGCGGTGGTAGAAACAGAGCGTGTCTCTCCGGTGCTTCTTGGCCTCCGCTGCAGCCACTATCACTGGCTCCTCACTTCCGCTGGCCGTCTCGCTGGGTTCCGACGCCGCTGCGTTCACTGTGAGGGCTCTGGTGGTGAGGATGATCCAATCTGCCTCTTGGGCTGGAGCCCAGTAGTTGCATGCGGAATTGGCAAGGACCGCCCTGGCCGCTGTCGGGAGGTTCCGGAGGAAAATGTGGGCAAAGAGGAAATGCCCATCATCTGTGCCCATCAACGCCAACATCTTCTCCATCAATTCGACCGCCAACCCGTCTCCCAAGTAGGAGCACATCAGGAGCCTCTCCGCTCTCTCACAGTCTGAGAGCGTGTAGCGCCGGGTCAGTGCGGTTTTGAGAGCACCGTATTTGTCGCAGGCTGGGGGCTGTTGGAGCAGGCTTGCCACCTGCTGGGTTGTGCGTGCGTCCAGTGCTGCAACCACGTAGTAGTATCTGATGTCATCTGCCGTTATTCCCCGGAGCGCGAACTGGGCCTCGGTGTGAAGGAACCAAGACTTCAGGTCGTGTAGCTAAAAGTCTGGGAGTTTGACCGAAACGGCGCACGTGTTGCTGGCACTTCCCATCCAGGTCGTCTCCAGGGTGTTCGCCTTGCGTTCCATTGTGCGTCAAGGGTCACCAGTGTAGAGAGAGGAATAATCAGGCCGAGCGTTCAGAGCACATGAAACTTTTTTCTTCTCCCTCTCACCTCCACCAGAATCCAAAACATTAAAAACACAGGTTGCAGGCACTCTTTTTTATATTAACTCCTCCGCTACCTGAGGTGCTGTATTAACATATCAATCCCCATCACAATTCCCCTTGCCCCCAGCACCTTTGATCTGCTATGCCCTTCAGTCTGATGAGGGAAAACTACTGAGGGAAAACTACTGAGTGGCTTCCCACATTATAACCTTTTCCAGACTGATCGATCTCAATTACTTTGTTTCTGTTATGACTCGCCGCTCATCAGCGGCGCCAGCCGCGCGCACACCTGCTCCTCGTCAGCGGCGAGGTATTTAATCCACTCTGCCCTGGGCTTCGGCCTGAAGCCGTCTCTCTACTTCGGCCCCTTTGCTACTACGGATCTCAAACCGACTAGCGAAGATATCCTGGGTAAGCTCCCCTCACCTCTCTCCTCTAGCTTTCCCCTGTGCACAGGTGGACATTCCCGGCGGCGGATTTCATCACCTCGCCGTTGGCTCTACGCTGCTGCCACAGGTACCGCAGGTCGCTGTCTCCCGGGCTCCGCCCTTGTCGACGCCAGCCACCTGTCACAACCAAGTAAGCCAGCTACCATCATTATTCCCTGTATTGGTGTGGTGCCCGTTACCCTTCTCCCTCTGCTCTCTCCCACAGGGTTGTCCGGCTGTGCGGCCTCCTGCCCCCGTGCCTGACGCAGACGCCACCACCAATACATTCTTATTCCACAGACACGCAGCCATACACTTCCCTGTTGCTAATAAAGCTGTTAAATCTATCCTGAGCCTGCGTGTGTGTCTCCTGGGCCGTGCGTTATGTCAGTTTCTCATTTGTTCCTGAATTTCTCTGGATCGCAGCATGATGTCTCGCTTTTGAGGATCTTTTGGTCTACTTCACTTTGTCAGGCAGGTCCTATTTAAGTGATCTCTTGACTGAGGGCGTGGCAGTAATCAGGCCTGGGTGTGGCTACAGAAATTGAACTCAGCTTTTCAAAGATGTGATAAACCACAGTTAATTTATGTTTTAATGGGGGGACAATCACTTTTTCACACAGGTCCATGTAGATTTGGATTTTTTTTTACCCTTAATAATAAACACCTGTGGGCGACACACATTGTGGGCTCACGTTTCCACAGAGACAGGACTGCATGTGTATTGAGGGTGTCACGTCTGCAAGGACAGAGGACTCGAATCTGCAGAAGATAACAAGGAGGTGTGAGATTTGTCTCTTTGTCCCACAGAAGATGCCCCGGAGAGATTTCCGGTTCATCAGGAAATGAGAGACAATGGTGAAGATTCAAAGGGATGCTTTGTGACTGTATGTTTACTGAAAACACCATGTGACTTGAATTCTGATGCTGGAAACATATAAAAGGGTGATGAGATATGATTCTTTCTCTTTCCTGCTTTGAGAATGCTAGAAGCTGTGTTCTGTCAATAAAGCTGGTTTACGACTAAACTCAGCCTCATCATTTGAGTACATCTTCTACACAACTTCATTTAAAAACTGCATTTTGTGTTTAGTTGTGTTATCTTTGTGTGATATTTAAAACTGTTTGATGATCTGAAACATTTAAGTGTGACAAACATACAAAAAAAATGAGAAATCAGGAAGGGGACAAACACTGTTTTCACACCACTGTAAATTTAAGAAAAAAATATGAAGGAAAGACAGTCTGCAAGTGCGCACATGAACAACGCACGTGACTGTCATCTGCGGGCAATTTGGAGGTGCCCCACTCGCGTGACTGTTCCAGTCGGCAGGCAGAGTGTCTCACTAGCGTCGGTGTCTGGGAGAAGCATGAGCTTATTAAAGTACTTTAAATGTGGAAAAAAAGCGGAAGAGGTATGTAAGCAGTGAAGGCATTTATAGTGGTTTTAACCAGCTGGTAATGGGAGCAATAATGAAGAGTCGCTTAGCAAATACTGTAGGTGTGGTTAGGCTTCATATGCAGGGAAAGGCAAGAGTGACTGAATTACTGAGGATTTACTTCACCAGCCACTACAATATTAACTAATAATTTATGTTCATTATTATATATCTGGCAAGTGTTATGGATGACCCCTTGCAGGGACATCAGTGAGACGCTGTAGGCAACCGGTGAGTTTGAGTTTTTATCAACATGAGACATAAATAACAAAGGAAGACAAAATAATGAGCCTCGAGGGGCTAAACACGCACATTAACTCTGACACAAGAACTCAACCTTGTCACCATGGGGTGAGACGCCGGCTCGGCGCTCAGCCCATGCTCCTTTTATCCCTGCCTCTCATTGGGCAGCGCCTCTGCTGGCTCCCAGCTGTCAGTGTTACGGGACGGCTGGGGCCAATTAATCCTCATCAGCTGGGGCGATGCTAATGAGTATAAAGAGGAGCAGCCACGATCATTCGGCGCTGCGACATAAGCACTGCTAGGCTGGAGTCCCTTCGTCCGGTTCCAGCCCCTGACTCATCTGCAGCATTACCTGTAAGTGTTACCCGGTAAGGAGTTGTTGTGCCTCTGTACCCCCATGTCCGGTGCTAGCCCGCGGCTGCTTATTGTATCACTTGGGTGTATCACCTTGTATGAGTATC
This sequence comes from Pholidichthys leucotaenia, assembly GCA_020510985.1. Classification (NCBI taxonomy): domain Eukaryota; kingdom Metazoa; phylum Chordata; class Actinopteri; order Cichliformes; family Pholidichthyidae; genus Pholidichthys; species Pholidichthys leucotaenia. Next base: position 136,448,233 of record CM035840.1, on the reverse strand, counting down.
TGAGCACTGGAGCCCTATGCCAGTGCCAGCGCTCTGGCTGCTAACCTGTGAGTGTACCCGCTGTGAGTTCTCATGCTGTTACCCCTTCGCCCGGTGCCAATTGTTAACTCTGGTGCTGTACTGCTCGCGTATATCACTATGTATGAGCATTTGTGCTTTCCTCATCCCTTACCCCTGTCACTATTAAACATCACAACTGACTGGCTCGCCCTTGGCTCTCTTATTGCGTGGCTCCCTAGAGCCACGTGTGACAAACCTCAGGAGATTGGCTAGGGAAGGCAGCAAGGACGAAACCTACGCTGAACAGTTAGCACTTACGGAAGGATGAGGAACAGAGTCACAGGAGAAACTGAAGTTGGGCATAGGAACTCCAGCCACGTACACGGAGGTGCACGATATCATTAGGTGTGGGTTGCAGCAGGGAGTAAGCCTCAGCTGCTCCCTTAAATGGGGAACAAAACCCAATCAGGAAAAGGGGAAAGTAATTAATGACAATACCATGCAGCTGTCCCGGAGCGGCTGGGCTTTGACAGCCGGAAGTCCGCCGAGACGCTGTCAAAATAACAGCCTCAGAGGAGGCCACAAGACAAGACCCGGAATAGGGTAGAACTGGAGAAATACTGGACAACCTGAGCGCGGATGGAATCGGCGCTCAGACCAGCACAGCAAGTTAAGATGACCGAAATTCACGAAGTCAGTGATTTTAATCTGTCAACAGTCTTCAGACAAACTAAACGTGCCAACATTTGGATTTCAAAAGGGAGGTTTTTCCTGCTGTCTGGGTGGTGAGGAGATTTCTAAAAAAAAAGGTATAAGTATATAGAAATGTTTTAACAGAAATAACTGCATCTTTGCTAATTTAACTTAATTTATTTCATTAAATATAATTTTGTTAATTTTTTTCTTTGAAATTAGAGTTAAATTATTGTTTTGTTCTGGCTCTGCAAAATAATGGACAAAAGTGTAAATTATATGAGGAAAAAAATTCAAAATTTTATCGCAATCTGTTTCAAATTTATAAATAAAACCCTGTAATTTTATTTAAAAAAATAGACAAAAATTAGCCATAAAATAATACACAAATTTATATTAAAGTCTCAAATGTATAAGAAAAGTCAATTTTACAAGAAGAAATTATAAATTTGAGGAAAATAGTTTCAAATTTAGATCAATTTACAGAGAAAAGTAGAAAACTGTAAGAAAATTGTTATAAATTTTGGAGAAAAACCTCAGACCTTCAAGACTGAAGTCATTACTCAAGTTTTTAAGTGGTGCGGCGGATGATAAAATAAGGCAGCGATGCTGTGGTTTTAAGGAAGTTTATTATATCATACCGCCGTCACGAGCTCCTCTCCCGGCGCCGTGCGTGCGCGCCGGGAGTGAGCCCACGGCTCTCAGAGAAGGAGAGGAGGACACAAAGTCTGTGTCCAGCAGCAGCCGTTGTAGAAGTGAGAATGAGAGGTTGAGCGTGGATTTCAGTCAGCTTATATACCAGTTACAAACAATGCATGAAAGGCATTCACAGCAGGGAGTATGGCATTTGCATTTGAGAGGCACAGACAGGATGCATGAACACAATGCATGGATGGCACATTAACCTCACAGCAGTGAAATGCATAAATGGTAGATTAGATCACAGCATGCAGCGGAAAAAAAACAGGAGTAGCGAGCTGTCTGTCCCTGTGTGTTGTGGGGGTTTTCCCAAACCGCCACAGCTCCCCCCCAGAGGGCTCGGCAGGTGGCCGAGACCTCGATAGTGCAGCTTGGGCAGCGAGCAGGGAAAAGCTCTGTGCAGGAGGGGGTGGAGGGGGGTGGGGGGTAGTAAAAGCCGGCCGGAAACGATGAAAATGTCCGGGCCGCGCAAAAATTGCTTGTGGGTCCGCGATGTCTTAGGGCTGTCCCGTTGAACGTGCAGAGGTCCACAAGAAGAAAAATTAGTCACTGGCTCCTCTCGCGATTAAGTCCTGCAAGGATTAATAGCGGCCATGAAGAAAAGACGAGGCTGCGTGGCGGCTGTGATGAGAGCGGAGGGACTGGCGTGTTGGCTTTAGGTGCGGGCACAACCTTAAAGCTCTCGGGAACCGCAAACCGCTGAATTTCCCTTGTGTGCCGTGGCTAAGACCATAAAATCCAGTGAGCAAGCTGCGTGCCTCAGGTGAACGAGCAAGCCTGAAGGGCCAGTGTGCAGCAGAAGGAAGGCGGTCAGAAAAGCCGTATTTGTCCCGTGCATGGTGTGCGCTGTCCTCGTAACTCCCCGGTGTGTGCGCCGGGGTTCCGTGATGGGTGGGCCAGCTGGAGAGGAGAACCAGGGTCAGGGAGCTTAATCATCCCTGCTCAGTGTGTTGGAGCGGTGAAGGGAAGTAGACGCTCTGTCACTCGCTCGGTCATGGTGCGTTCAGGTCCACGTGTGCTCTGTCGGCCATGGGGATCGCCGTCGTGGAGAGGGGACGAGGTGAATGCGCTCTTGTGTGGAGGGGCTGTGAGCGCGGCCGGTCCAGCGTGGATGTGCCGATCTAGGCGTGCAGATCTCACCATGAAACGTTGCTCAGCTTTCCCGGTCGTGGGTGTTCTCCGGGGAGTTTCGCCTGGAAACTCCGCGTTGAGGTCTCCCTGAAGCAGAAGGGAGGGCAGATCAGTCAGGCTGCCGCGTTTGCTTGTCGTCGGAGAATCACCGCCGGGTGTTGCGTTCGCTGGCAGCGTGTTCGTTTCAGCGTGTTCGTTTCAGCGTCGGGTCACCAGTGCGGCGGATGATAAAATAAGGCAGCGATGCTGTGGTTTTAAGGAAGTTTATTATATCATACCGCCGTCACGTTTCCTCTCCCGGTGCCGTGCGTGCGCGCCGGGAGCGAGCCCACGGCTCTCAGAGAAGGAGAGGAGGACACAAAGTCTGTGTCCAGCAGCAGCCATTGTAGAAGTGAGAATGAGAGGTTGAGCATGGATTTCAGTCAGCTTATATACCATTTACAAACAATGCATGAAAGGCATTCACAGCAGGGAGTATGGCATTTGCATTTGAGAGGCACAGACAGGATGCATGAACACAATGCATGGATGGCACATTAACCTCACAGCAGTGAAATGCATAAATAGCAGATTAGATCACAGCATGCAGCGGAAAAAAACCAGGAGTAGCGAGCTGTCTGTCCCTGTGTGTTGTGGGGGTTTTCCCAAACCGCCACAGTGGATGCTTTTTGCATCCTTAACTCTACAACAAATTTTTGGTTGATATGTGTGTGATCTGTCCAGGGTGTACCCTGCCTCTCGCCCACAGATGCTGGGATGGGCTCCAGCCCCCCCCCCCCCCGTGACCCGAAAAGGATTAAGCGGAAGAAGATGGATGGATGGATGGATGGATGGATGTGTGTGTAATGGAATGTGTAGTCATAAAAAGAGGTTCCTACTCCCACATGTGGTGATTTAAAACAAAACAAACCACAATAGTGGATGTGCAATGTTTGTTAATGTTATCAATTTTTTCTTGGGGGGGGGGTGCACTGAAGTGTTCCTTTTTTATTTGGCTAAATACACTCTGTGATGTGCCAAGGTCAGTTATGACCAGGATGTAGTGTATTTTATTTCAAAAGGGAAACAAATGTTAATGCTACTAACAGTGCACATTGAGTTTTTATGCACGTTGAGATATGCCTGAGTGTGTGATTGTGACCAAAATAGCTATTTGCAGAATTTTTTTTTTCATTCTATTCATTTAATTGTTGTTCAAGAGGAAAAATATTTCTACTACTTCAAGTTCTGCTCAACCCCAGCACTGTTATTGTTTTTATGCACTTTTGATGTGCCTTTGTGATGTGCAAAGCACACATTTAAAACCAAGACAATGAAATAAAAAGTGCATATTTTTCGCCATTTTGATCTGTGTTGGTTTGAAATTTGTCATATTCTACAGATCGCTGAACATGTGCAGCCCAGTTACACGTCTTGATTTCAAATTGTGGCCCAACTGATTTTGTAATTGAATAGCCCTGTTCTACTGCTTATCCATGGGCATCCGGGTTGCAGGGGCAACAGTCAAAGCAGCCAAGACTGCCGCCCAGTTCACATAGGTCTGGCCCTTCACCCAGGAGCAGTTTGTCTTGGGAGACCCTACTGTAACCCAGTGTTAAAAACGTGGATGGAATTATGAATGTCGATACCGTTTTAAGAAGAAGGGGGGACATTCATTTCACAATGGGAGTAGATAGTTTAACTTGAATTAAATTAGAAATATTGATACCACTTTTAAAAAGAAAAACACCCATTTCACAATGGGAGTAAATGATTTAAATATGAATATTTAAATAAATATATATTCATAAATAGTTAGGAACGTTTTCTAGAATATTCTGATAAAGTTCCTAGTATTGTGTGTTGATATTTATTGTAACCAATGGCTGCGCCGTTGCTGGGTCACGCCAGCCAATAGGTTAAGCGCTCTCTCCCTGGGTCTGGGATGACTTGCATTTTTGGCTCAGTTACGCCAGACGACGAAAGACACAGACCAGAGAGAGAGACGGTCGTTGGTGATATGGCGACTTTTTAAGATTGGGATCCAAAGGTTGTCGACGCCGTTGAGCGCGGGAACGCCACTGAAGCACGAGCCACTTGGCATGGTGAGTGCTATTTATTCATTGTGTATGTGGATGCTAATCGCTAGCTTAAAAACGCTAGCCGCCGATGCTAAATTCGGCTAGTTTTTTCATCAGAAAAAGCTATTTTTTCAAGGCTGTAACGGTTAGCAAAGGTCCCAGTTCCCTTGCCATTAATTGCTACTTGATGATGAAAGTTATATCTGTGGTCTATGTGTGTTTAAAGTGCAAAATTGTGATAAATTGTTGTGCTAGATGTGATGTTAGCATAGTGCAGCACACTGCACAAATGTCTTGTGATGTCAAGTGTTCCAAATGCACTTTATTCATTGTTGTAGCACCATGTTGATGAGTTTGAATGGTAGATGTGTTTGTTTTATGCACATTTGTTGATTTGGGGAAATTGACTTAGATTATAGACTAAGCTCTTTGTGTTCTGACCTATTTTATAGGTCAGGTTCTTTTTTTTTCCCCCTTTGGACTGGTTTGACCAGAGCGTGGATCTCCAGATCTGGATGGCGAGCTGAAGCCCGAACCCTATGAACTGCTAAAGGTGACTCCACTAGTCACCTGGAAAGGACAAAACAAGAACTGTGAATATTGTAAATATAATTTGGAGTATTTTGTTTTTATTTTTTCTTTTATCGCGCTGTGTTTTTGTTCATTTGTACATATCTGTGAAATAATATATATAGTTCCAAGTTCCATATACCGTGTGTGTGTGTCATCTGTTGTTGCACCTCCCAGGCTCCTACGAACCCAGAGTCGGTCTGACCTGGCCCAATTATCCCTTTTCCCTCAGGTAGTAAAGTTAAGGTAAATACATTGCCATAACACACCACTACCAAAAAGGGTACTACACCTAAAGTGAGTAGGTGTTACTAAGGGTTACACACAAAAATCTGGCGAGCGCAGGTGTTAGTGGGTGTTACCCAAACCCTGTATTACCCCCTGTGTAGCACAGGTATATAAGATAAGATAAGCCTTTATTAGTCCCACAATGGGGAAATTCCAGGATTGCAACAGCACAGGGATAGCAACACTCAGAGCAACAATCAGAAGGCAAGAGAAAAAAAACAAGAGCAGCAAGTATACATATGTACATATACTGTATATATATATATATATATATATATATATATATACACTCACCGGCCACTTTATTAGGTACACCATGCTAGTAACGGGTTGGACCCCCTTTTGCCTTCAGAACTGCCTCAATTCTTCGTGGCATAGATTCAACAAGGTGCTGGAAGCATTCCTCAGAGAGTTTGGTCCATATTGACATGATGGCATCACACAGTTGGCGCAGATTTGTCGGCTGCACATCCATGATGCGAATCTCCCGTTCCACCACATCCCAAAGATGCTCTATTGGATTGAGATCTGGTGACTGTGGAGGCCATTTGAGTACAGTGAACTCATTGTCATGTTCAAGAAACCAGTCTGAGATGATTCCAGCTTTATGACATGGCGCATTATCCTGCTGAAAGTAGCCATCAGAAGTTGGGTACATTGTGGTCATAAAGGGATGGACATGGTCAGCAACAATACTCAGGTAGGCTGTAGCGTTGCAACGATGCTCAATTGGTACCAAGGGGCCCAAAGAGTGCCAAGAAAATATTCCCCACACCATTACACCACCACCACCAGCCTGAACCATTGATACAAGGCAGGATGGATCCATGCTTTCATGTTGTTGACGCCAAATTCTGACCCTACCATCCGAATGTCGCAGCAGAAATCGAGACTCATCAGACCAGGCAACGTTTTTCCAATCTTCTATTGTCCAATTTCGATGAGCTTGTGCAAATTGTAGCCTCAGTTTCCTGTTCTTAGCTGAAAGGAGTGGCACCCGGCGTGGTCTTCTGCTGCTGTAGCCCATCTGCCTCAAAGTTCGACGTACTGTGCGTTCAGAGATGCTCTTCTGCCTACCTTGGTTGTAACGGGTGGTTATTTGAGTCACTGTTGCCTTTCTATCAGCTCGAACCAGTCTGGCCATTCTCCTCTGACCTCTGGCATCAACAAGGCATTTCCGCCCACAGAACTGCCGCTCACTGGATATTTTTTCTTTTTCGGACCATTCTCTGTAAACCCTAGAGATGGTTGTGCTTGAAAATCCCAGTAGATCAGCAGTTTCTGAAATACTCAGACCAGCCCTTCTGGCACCAACAACCATGCCACGTTCAAAGTCACTCAAATCACCTTTCTTCCCCATACTGATGCTCGGTTTGAACTGCAGGAGATTGTCTTGACCATGTCTACATGCCTAAATGCACTGAGTTGCCGCCATGTGATTGGCTGATTAGAAATTAAGTGTTAACGAGCAGTTGGACAGGTGTACCTAATAAAGTGGCCGGTGAGTGTATATAGACACAGTGCGGAGCATTGTAGCTAGATGGAATAAATATATGAGTATATAAACACAGTGCGGGGCATTGTAGCTAGATGGAATAAAATGTAAATATATAAGCACACAGTGTGAAGCATTGTTGCTAGATAAATATATAAACAGTGCGGAGCATTGTAGCTAGATGGAATAAATATGTAAATATATAAACAGTGCGGAGCATTGTAGCTAGATGGAATAAATATGTAAATATATAAGCACACAGTGTGGAGCATTGTTGCTAGATAAATATATATAAACAGTGCGGAGCATTGTAGCTAGATGGAATAAATATGTAAATATATAAACACAGTGCGGAGCATTGTAGCTAGATGGAATAAATATGTAAATATATAAACACAGTGCGGAGCATTGTAGCTAGATGGAATAAATATGTAAATATATAAACGCACAGTGCAGAGCATTGTAGCTAGATGGAATGAAGCAGCACAACCGTCTACTTAGTTATCCACGGTGGCGCAGTGGTTTAGCACTGTGACAGCACAGTTTTACCCTCGGCCGGGGGATCGCGGGGATCATGAGGTCGTGGGTTCGATCCCAGCCCCCGACCAACAGTGAGCTGTGTGGAGTTTGCATGTTCTCCCCGTGTTGCGTGGGTTTACTCCGGGATTTCTCCGGTTTCCTCCCGCATACCAAAAACATGTAGGTTTAGGGCGCTCGCGCACGCAGCGACCAGCAGCCGGTGGCTTGTCACCAGACTGCAAACCAAGTCTACCTACGGGTACAAATAAGTAACAAAAAAAAAAAAAATCCTACATGGTATGATTATGTACCCATTAGGGATGGGCATTCAGTGAAATTTTCTTTGTCGATCGTCGGGAGAATTAATGATTAATAATCGGTTAATCATTAACATTTTTATATTAAAAAATCACATTTAGGCCTATGATGCCTATACAGTGATCCCTCGCTACTTCGCGCTTCACCTTTCTCTGTTCGCTGTTCTCGTGTTGGCTCAGGAATCTCGCAAGCTGATTGGCCGAGACGTTTCACCCCGCAAGCTGATTGGCCGAGACGTTTTACCCATCCAGCGCCCCATCCACACCATACACAGTGTGGACAGGGAGCTGCTTCCCCCTCCTGAGCTGCCAGACAGTTTGCCAGAATCTCTTTGAGGCCGACCGAAAGTCTTGTTCCATGGCCTCACCAAACTCCTCCCACACCTGACTTTTTGCTTCCACAGCCACCCGAGGTGAACTTCACTTGACCTGCCGATACACTTCAACTGCTTCAGGAGTCCCACAAGCCAGCCAAGCTCAATAGGACTCCTTCTTCAGCTTAATGGCCCCTGTCACCACTGGTGTCCACCACTTGGTTAGGGGGTTGCCACCACGAGATGCACTGACGACCTTGTGGCGGCAGCTCTGGGCAACCGCTTCAACAATGGAGATGGAGAACATGGCCCATTCAGAGTCCATGTCTCCAGAGTCCCTCAGAATGTGGTCAAAGTTCTTCCAGAGGTGGGAGTTAAAGGCCTCCCAGACAGGAACCTCAGCCAGACGTTCCCAGCACACCCTCACTATACGCTTGGGTCTACCAGGTCTGAATGGCTTCCTTCCCTGCCATCGGATCCAACTCACCACCAGGTGGTGATCAGTTGACAGCTCTGCACCTCTCTTTAACCGAGTGTCCCAAGACATACGGCCGCAGGTCTGATGGCACGATAACAAAATCGATCATTGACCTGTGACCTAGAGTATCCTGGTCCCAGGTACACATATGGACACCCTTATGCTTGATCATGGTGTTTGTTATGGACAAATTGTGGTTAGCACAGAAGTCCAATAACTGAACACCACTCGGGTTCAGATCGGGCAGGCTGTCCCTCCCAGTCACGCCCCTCCAGGTTTCAGTGTCGTTGCCCAAGTGTGCATTGAAGTCCCCCAGTAGGACAATGGAGTCTCCAAGAGGAACACTCCCAGCACCCCAGTCAGAGACTCCAAAAGGGTGGGTACTCTGAACCATCATTCGATGCATAGGCACAAATGATAGTGTGTTAAATTTGGTGTTATCGCTGACCATCTTCAGCATTGCCCCGTGAAAAGATATAATAAAATATTTACAAAAATGTGAGGGATGTACTCACTTTTATGAGATACTGTACGTTGTTGGGGGCAGTTTGTCTCAGGTAGGGTCTCCCAAGGCAAATTTGTCCTGGGTGAACGGCCAGACCAAGAGCGGTCCATTGGATCCCCATGAAGAAGTTACAACAAAGATCCACTGTACCCCACCTGGTATGGGGTTACCAGGGTCCCGCCTTGGAGCCAGCCCAGCAGAAGGAGTTCCACGACAAGTGCCTGATAACAGGGCTCGACTGGACCCAGCCTGAATGAGCCACATAAGTCCGCCCTCCATGCTCACGACCTGCAGAAGGGATTATGGGGACCATGGGTGCTATGCGGATTGGGTGGCAGTCTGGGTTTTTCTGCTGCCCCTGTGACCCAGATTTCCTGAGAAACAATACTACATGGATGGATGGACTTCAGTTAAAAAAAGCATTATTTTTTTCCGCACCCTAAGGAAGTACTAGAAGGAGATTTAGGCACTGATTCCAATTATGCCTTTGAATACTATATACACTACCGTTCAAAAGTTTGGGGTCACCCAGACAATTATTTTGTTTTCCATGAAAAGTCACACTTATTTACCACCATGAGTTGTAAAATGAATAGAAAATATAGTCAAGACATTAACAAGGTTAGAAATAATGATTTGTATTTGAAATAATAATTTTTTCCTTCAAACTTTGCTTTTGTCAAAGAATCCTCCATTTGCAGCAATTACAGCATTGCAGACCTAACATGATTGCACAAGGGTTTTCCAATCATCCATTAGCCTTCTGACGCAATGAGCAAACACATTGTACCATTAGAACACTGGAGTGATAGTTGCTGGAAATGGGGCCTCTATACACCTATGTAGATATTGCACCAAAAAACAGACATTTGCAGCTAGAATAGTCATTTACCACTTTAGCAATGTATAGAATGTATTTCTGATTAGTTTAAAGTTATCTTCATTGAAAAAAAGTGCTTTTCTTTCAAAAATAAGGAAATTTCTAAGTGACCCCAAACTTTTGAACGGTAGTGTACATTGAGTAAAAGGAGTGGGTCTACATCTCTGTTGAGTGCATTCTAGTTAATAGAGCATTTTTTTTCTTTCATGGATTAGTGTTTTCTCAAAAATTTTAAGGTTTTGGTTTTTTGGTTTTTTTTTTGCAATTTATGTGTATTTTGCCCGTTGCCAAGACACAACTCTCATACAGGTTTATGCCCCAACCGATGATGCTGCGAAAGAAGAGAAAGATGACTTCTACAACCTACTCTACAGCACAGTGGAAAAACAGAAGAAACATAACATCACAGTCGTCCTTGGGGGGGGGGGACTTTAATGCCAAGGTAGGAGCAACAAATGAAGGATATGAGAACACCATGGGAAAACACGGAGTAGGTGAAAGGAATGAAAATGGAGAAATGTTCGCAGATTTCTGTGCTATTTACAACTTTGTCATTGATGGAAATTTATTCCCTCACAAGTTGATCCACAAACTAATTTGGTGTTCTCCAGATGCAAGTGTGGAGAACCAAATAGACTACATTGCCATTTCTAGAAGATGGCGTGGTACGATGCAGGATTGCAGTCTTTCGCAGTGCAGACATTGGTTCAGATCACCATCTTGTAATTGTAAAAATGAAGATCTGTCTAGCAGCGCAAAGAACAAAGAAGCCCGCAACAGTCAAATAAAATATCAAGAGAATGAAAAAAAAAGAAATAAAGACTGAATTCCAGATTGCATTTGCCAGTCGTTTTGATATTTTGCAATATGGTTCAGATGAGGAGGGATAGGAGAGCAAAGATAACATCAGTGAAGACTGGGACAAAGTGAAGAAAATATAAACATGAAAGAAAGAAATGGATGAGTGATGAGACCTGGAAGCAAGTGGAGGAAAGACGCATCCTTAAAACTTGTCTAGATAATGCTAGAACTCGACAACAGAAGGCCAAAGCAGTACAGAGTTACATTGAATCTGACCGCAAGGTCAAGAAGAGTTGTCAGCTAGACAGACAGGCATGGGTTGAGTATAGCTACAGAGGTGGAAGAGGCTGCTTTGAAACAAGACATGAAGACTCTATATGATCTTAGCAAGAAACGAGGTGGAAAGAAGGGACAAACATGCACACTGGTTCATCACAAAGAAGGCAAACTGCTGTCAACCATCAGCGGACAACTGCAGAGATGGAAGAAACATTTTGAAAAAATCCTTAACAGGACGCCATCAGATAATCCACCACAACTTCAAGATGCAAATGAAAAGATGCCAGTACGAACAGACATGATTACTAAACAGGAGGTCAAAACAGCTATCTCTGCCATGAAGAACCAGAAAGCAGCAGGATATGGTGGCATTCCACCAGACACGTGGAAGGCTGGAGGAAAACAATCAGTAGAAATTCTACATCCCCTCCTAAACAAGATATGGGCTGATGAATGCATCCCTGATGACTGGATGGAAGGAAGAATCATAAAACTGGCAAAAAAGGGGGCCCTCACACTATGCAAAAACTGGTGTGGAATTGTGTTACTCCCAGTGGCCAGAAAGTTTCTCTGCCACATCATCTTGAACCAGATTGCAAATGCCATAGAGACCAAATTGAGAGACAATCAAGCAGGCTTTAGATCATACTGCTCATGCTGCAAACAAATCACCATTCTCAGAATTATAGTAGAACAGTTAATGGAGTTCAACTCAAAGCTATACATGGTTTTCCTGGACTTGGAGAAAGCCTTTGACTCAGTACATAAAGACACACTCTGGAAGTTGTTGACACACTACGGCACATGTGTCAAACTCAGGCCCGCGGGCCAAATTTGGCCCGCAGTGTAATTATAATTGGCCCGCGAGATCATATCAAATGTGCATTAGAGCTGGCCCGCGGTATATACTGTACCGCTAATACTACAAATCCCACAATGCTTTGCTAGTATGTTGGCGCGCAGTCGAAACCAGCAAGCGCTCCTTTTTTCTGTTGACAGTCATTGACAACCATGCTCCAGTCACATCGGACAAATTAATTTCACCCTCCACAAAAATGGCCAAACGAAAGATGGACAACAAGAGCTTTCAAGACAGGTGGGAGGCAGATTATCTATTCACGAATATAAAGGACAGACCTGTTTGTCTTGTGTGCGGAGCTAACGTGGCTGTAACAAAAGAATATAACATAAGAAGACACTATGAAACAAAACATTATGAAAAGTACAAGGACCTGGACGTAAAGCAGAAGCTGCAGAAGGTGGAGGAGATGAAAAGAAGTCTGGTTTGCCGGCAGACTATGGTCATGAAAGCAAAATCAAAAAGTGAAGCTGCTGTAAAGGCCAGCTTTATTGTGGCAGCAGAGATAGCAAAATCAGCCCGGCCCTTTAATGAGGGAGAGTTTATCAATAAGTGCATGGTCAAAGTTTGCGACATCGTGTGCCCAGATAAAAAGCAAGAATTTTTAAATGTGAGCCTGAGCAGAAACACCGTGGCTGAGCGCGTGTGTGAGCTTTCCACTAATCTACATGAACAACTAATAAAAAAGGGAAAAGATTTTATTGCATACTCCCTTGCTGTGGATGAGAGCAGCGACACGTCTGATACTGCCCAGCTGTCAATCTTCATCCGTGGAGTAGACTCGAGCCTGTGCGTCACAGAGGAACTTTTAGGATTAAAATCAATACATGGCACCACCACAGGAAGAGATATCTTTGAAGAGGTATCCAAATGTATAACTGAAATGAGCCTGCCTTGGGATAAACTTGTGGGACTGACGACAGATGGTGCGCCCGCGATGTGCGGTCAAAAGAGTGGATTGGTCGGCAGGATTCAGGAGAAGATGCGGGAGGAAGATGCAGGTGAACTTACAGTTTATCACTGTATCATACATCAGGAAGCGCTCTGTGGCAAAGCTCTGCAAATGGAACATGTTATGAGCTCTATAAAACGAGTAGTCAACTTCATAAGAGCCAAAGGTTTGAATCACCGGCAGTTCAAGTCTTTTCTGGAGGAGTTGGATTTGAAATACAGAGATGTGCCCTATCACACAGAGGTGAGATGGCTAAGCAGAGGAAAAGTACTGAACAGATGTTTTGAGCTACGTGAGGAAATCTGTCAGTTTATGGAAAACAAAGGGAAGGACCAACAGAGCTGAGAGATAAAAAGTTTCTGTGTGAGCTTGCATTTCTGTCTGACATTGGGAGCCATCTCGATGTGCTTAACCTGCAGCTTCAGGGACGGGGCCACATCATCACAGACATGTACGCAGCAGTGAGGGCCTTTAAAACTAAGTTGTGTCTGTGGAAGACTCAGATGCTGCAAGGAAACTTGGGTCATTTTCCGTGGTAGAGCAAATTTCTCCTGCCGTGCTGCCTAGCGCACAGTTTGCTGAAAAAATCAACGCGCTCAGCGTCGAGTTTTCCCGGCGATTTGCCGACTTTGAGGCTCAGAAAGGGAGATTTGAACTGCTCAGTAACCCGTTTGCGATCGACGTGGAAAGCGCACCAACCAGCCTCCAAATGGAGCTAATTGAACTCCAATGTAATGACATGCTCAAATCAAAATATGACTCTGTTGGTGCTGCGCGGTTTCCATGTTTCCTCCCCGACACAATGCCTCAATTACGCACCCAAGCTGCTCAGATGCTCTCAATGTTCGGCAGCACATATCTATGTGAACAACTGTTCTCTATGATGAAGGTGAACAAAACACCTCACAGAAGTCGACTCACTGATGAACACCTTCACTCCGTCCTGAGGTTTTCCTCAGCTCAGAGCCTGACCCCAGACATTGATGAACTTGCATCTAAGAAAAGATGCCAGGTATCTGGCTTAGACCAATGTGCAGAGTAAATCAGAGTGTAGCAAACTGAGCTTGAATATATCTGTTATTTATGCACTTTTTCTCCTGCAAGGCATGGTCTGTTAATAGTTGAAATGTTGGATTTTTATTGAATGACATTATTATTTTTGGTTCTTTTGTTGTTGGCTTTGAAAAAGATTTACTTTAAAAAGGAACTTGAAAGGATACGGGGAGAGACATACTTTATTTATTTATTTAAATAAGAAATGAATACCACTGATGTGTCTTTTATTTCAAATTTAATTTCTCATGTGTTTGTAATATCAAGCTTTGGTTGTTCCAGATTCTGTGTTTAAGCAAAACTAAAGTTTGTTTCCATATGAAAAGGTTAAACATTACATATCAGTTGCAGTTAATTTTTCAATAAATATTGAGTTTGGCCCGTGACTTTACTTCACTGCTTAATTTTGGCCCACTGTGAATTTGAGTTTGACACCCCTGCACTACGGCATCCCAAGCGAGGTCGTGAATATGATTAAACTCTTCTACACTGGATTTAAAGCCAGAGTTGTCCACAAGGGAGAACTTACTGAACCATTCTTTATGCCAACAAGAGTAAGACAAGGATGTCTGCTGAGTCCCATGCTCTTTCTCTTGGTGCTAGACTGGGTCATGTGTCAAACCACAATGAGAGCAAAGCTGGCATACAGTGGACACTGACAGAGAGGCTTGAAGACCTTGACTTCGTCGATGACCTCGTACTCTTGAGTCAATGCGTGCGTCACATGAGAGAAAAGGTCAACAAACTCGAACAGAATGATAATCGAGTAGGGCTCCGCATTAATGCCTCCAAGACCTAGGAAATGTGTGTATGTACAACAGGGAATGCTAAGCTAATAGTGAGTGTGGGAGAAGACATAGAGCAGGCCTATTCAATTAGCGGCCCACAGGCCACATACGGCCCAGAACCAACCTCTGAGTGACCCAGGCCACGCCAAGAAAATATAAATTTAAGAAAAAAATATGAAGGAATGATGGTCTGCAAGTGCGCACACAAACAATGCGTGTGACTGTCATCCATGCAGAGTTCAGAAGCGCCCCACCCATGTGAGCGTTCCAGTCGGCAGGCACGAGTGGTTTTCTGGCGTTGCTGTCTGAAAGAAGCATGAGCTTATTAAAGTACTTTAAATATGGAAAAAAAAGCAGAAGAGATAAGTAAGCAGTGGAGACATTTATGGTGGTTTTAATCCGCTGGAAACGGGAGCAATAATGAAGAGTCACTTAGTAAACGTGTGGTGAGACTTCATACTATATGCAGAGAAAGGCAAGAGTGACTGAATCACTTAGGATTGACTTCACTAGCTACTACAATATCCATCCATCCATCCATCCATGGATGGATAGATATTATGCACCTGGCAAGTAAAGATGACTGAAATTCACCAAGTCAATGACTTTAATCCATCAACAGCCTTCAAACTAAATGTGCCAATATTTGGATTTTAGAATAAGGGAGGTTTTTCCTGCTGTCTGGATGGTGAGGATAATTCTAAATGCTATAAATATATAGAAATATTTTTACAGAAAAAACTGCATCTTTGGTCATTTAAGTTAATTTATTTCATTAAATACAATTTTATGAATATTTTCTTTAAAATTAGAATTAAATTACTGTTCTGTTCTGGCTCTGCAAACTTATGGTCAAAAGTGTAAAGTGTATAAGGAAAAAAAGTCAAAATTTAACCACTATCTGTTTCAAATTTATTTTAAACAAACTAATTTTATTTAAAAAATAAACAAAAATTAGCCATAAAAAATCCACAAATTTATAATAAAGACTCAAATGTATAAGAAAAGTCAATTTTACAAGAGGAAATTACAAATTTGAGGAAAATGGTTTCAAATTTAGATCAATTTACAGAGAAAAGTAGAAAACAATAAGAAAATTGTTATAAATTTTGGAGAAAAACCTCAAATCTTCAAGACTGAAGTCATTACTCAAGTTCTGAAGTGGGTGCTTTATGCATCCTTAACTCTACTAGAAATGAAATTTTTGACTGATATGTGTGTGTAATGGAATGTGTAGTTATAAAAAGAGGTTCCGACTGACACGTGATTTAAAACAAAACAAACCACAAGTGTATGTGCAATGCTTTTTTAATGTTATCAATCTATTCTTGGGGGGTTTGTGCACTGAAGTGTTTGACAATTCTTTTTTATTCAGCTAAATGCACTTTGTGATGTGCCAAGGTCAGTTATGACCAAGATGTAGTGTATTTTATTTCAAAAGGGAAACAAATGTTAATGCTACTAACAGTGCACATTGAGTTTTTTTTATGCACATTGAGATATGCCTGAGTGTGTGACTGTGACCAAAATGACTATTTGCAGAATTTTTTTTTTATTCTGTTCATTTAATTGTTGTTCAAGAGGAAAAATATTTCTGCTACTTCAAGTTCTGCTCAACCCATCCATTCATCCATCCATCCATCCATCCATCCACCTTCTACTGCTTTTCCGGAGGTCCAGGTCATGGAGGCAGCAGTTCAAGTAGAGAAGCCCAGACTTCCCTCTCTCCAGCCACCTGCTCCAGCTCTTCAGAGAGGAAGGCGTTTCCAGGCCAGCTGGGAGATGTAGTCTTTCCAGCGAGTCCTGGGTCTGCCCCGGGGTCTCCTCCCAGTGGGACATGCCCAAAACACCTCAAGTGGGAGGCGTCCAGGAGGCATCCTGATCAGGTGCCCATACCACCTCAACTGGCTCCTTTCAATGTGGAGGAGCAGCGGTTCTACTCTGAGCCTCTCCCGGATGACTGAGCTCCTCACCCTATCTCTAAGGGTGAGTCCAGCAACCCTACGAAGAAAGCTCATTTCAGCCGCTTGTATCCACGATCTCATTCTTTCGGTCATTGCCCAAAGCTCATGACCATAGGTGAGGGTAGCAATGTAGATTGACAGGTAAATCAACAGCTTTGCTTTAGAGCTCAGCTCCCTCTTCACCACAACAGACCAGTACAACGTCCACATCACTGCAGATACTGATCCAATCCACCTGTCAATCTCTCGCTCCATTCTCCCCTCACTCGTGAATAAGACCCCGAGATACTTAAACTCATCCACCTGGGAGAGGAGCTTGTCTCCAACCCGGAGGGGACAATCCACCTTTTTCTGGCTGAGGACCATGGACTCGGACTTGAAGGTGCTGATTCTTATCCCAGCCGCTTCACACTCAGCAGCAAACCGTCCCAGTAAGACCTGTAGGTCATTGTTGGATGAAGCCAACAGGACAACATCATCTGCAAACAACAGAGATGAGATCCTGTGGTCACCAAGCATGACACCCTCCATTCCCTGGCTGCACCTAGAAGTCCTGTCCGTAAAAATTATGAACAGGATCAGTGACAAAGGGCAGCCCTGGCGGAGTCTAACTCTCACTGGGAATGAGTCCGACCGAGTGTTGGCAGTACGAACCAAACTCTCACAACAGTCGTATAGAGACCGAATAGCTCATAATAACAAGCCCAATACCCCATACTCCCGAAGAACCCCACACACATACAAAAAAAACCCATGAGGGACGCGGTCGAATGCCTTCTCTAAGTCCACAAAACACATGTCAACTGGTTGGGCAAACTCCCACGAACTCTCGAGGATTCTCGAGACGGTAAAGAGCTGGTCCGATGTACCACGGCCAGGATGAAAAACCACATTGCTCTTCCTGAATCCAAGGTTTGGCCAACGGCCAATCTCTCCTCTTCAGTACCTTGGCATAGACCTTCCCAGGGAGGCTGAGGAGTGTGATCCCTCTAAAGTTGGAGCACACTCTCTGGTCCCCTTTTTTGAAGAGAGGAACCACCACCCCAGTTTGCCATGCCAACGGCACTGTCCCCGATCTCCATGCAATGCTGCAGAGGTGTGTCAACCATGACAGCCCTACAATATCCAGAGCCTTGAGGTACTCAGGGTGAATCTTGTCCACCCCCAGGGCCCGGCAACCAAAGAGATTTTTAACCACCTTGGAGACCTCAGCCCCTGTGATGGGCGAGTCGTCCCCCTCATCCACAAGCCCTGCTTCCTCTGTGGAAGGTGTGTCAGTGGGATTGGGGAGATCCTCAAAGTATTCCTTCCACCGCCTGACGATATCCCCAATCAAAGTCAGCAGCGCCCCATCTGCACTATACACAGTGTGGACAGGGAGTTGCTTCCCCCTTCTGAGCCGCCGGACAGTTTGCCAGAATCTCTTCAACGCCGACCAAAAGTCTTGTTCTATGGCCTCACCGAACATCCTCCCACACCTGAGTTTTTGCTTCAGCAACCACCCAAGCTGCACTCCACTTGGCCTGCCGGTACACCTCAGCTGCTTTGGGAGTCCCACGAGCCAACCAAGTTTGATAGGACTCCTTCTTCAGCTTAATGGCCCCCATCACCGCTGGTGTCCACCACTTGGTTTGGGGGTTGCCACCACAAGATGCACCGATGACCTTGCGGTCACAGCTCTGGGCTGCCACTTCAGTAATGGAGGTGGAGAACATGGCCCATTCAGAGTCCATGTCTCCAGACTCCCTCAAAATGTAGTCAAAGTTCTTCCGGAGGTGGGAGTTGAAGGCCTCCCAGACAGGAACCTCAGCCAGACGTTCCCAGCACACCCTCACTATACGCTTGGGTCTACCAGGTCTGAATGGCATCCTCCCCTGCCATCGGATCCAACTCACCACCAGGTGGTGATCAGTTGACAGCTCTGCACCTCTCTTTACCCGAGTGTCCAAGACATATGGTCGCAGGTCTGATGACACGATAACAAAATCGATCATCGACCTGCGACCTAGGGTGTCCTGGTGCCAGGTGCACATATGGACACCCTTATGCTTGAACATGGCGTTCATTATGGACAAACTGTGGTTAGTACAGAAGT
The DNA here is from genome assembly GCA_020510985.1 of Pholidichthys leucotaenia. Lineage (NCBI taxonomy): Eukaryota > Metazoa > Chordata > Actinopteri > Cichliformes > Pholidichthyidae > Pholidichthys > Pholidichthys leucotaenia. The sequence continues at coordinate 136,429,493 of CM035840.1, read as the reverse complement.
CCAATAACTGAACACCACTCGGGTTCAGATCGGGCAGGCCGTTCCTCCCAATCACCCCCCTCCAGGTTTCACTGTCATTGCCCACGTGTGCATTTAAGTCCCCCAGTAGTACAATGGAGTCTCCAAGAGGAGCACTCTCCAGCACCCCAGTCGGAGACTCCAAAAAGGGTGGGTGCTCTGAACCATCATTTGGTGCATAGGCACAAATGATGGTCAGGACCCGTTTTCCAACCCGAAGGTGCAGGGAAACAACCCTTTCGTCCACCAGGGAAAACTCCAATATAGAGGCAGCAAGGTGGGGGGATACAAGAATACCCATCCCTGCTCATCGCCTTTTGCCCGGGGCAACTCCAGAGTAGGCCAAGCTCCAGCTAGTCCAGGAGACTGGTTCCAGAACTGGAGCTGTGTGTTGAGGTGAGGTCGACTATATCTAGCCGGTATCTCTCAACCTCATGCACCAGCTCAGGCTCATTCCCCACCTGTGGGGAATGAGCCTGGGGAATGAGCTTTTGGGCACGTCCCAAAAGCCAGTTTAGGAAGCTTGGGATCAGACCACCAAGGTCTCCGCCTTTGACCACCACTTGATCCACATAGCACCAGACCCCCATGGTTCCTCCTGCAGGCAGTGAGCCCACTGGAGGGCGGACCCATGTAAGTCCTTTGGGCTGGGCCCCGCCGGGTCTCATGGGTGGAAACTCGGCCACCAGGCACTAGCCATCAAGCCCCTCCCCCAGGCCTGGCTCCAGGGTGGGGCCCCGGTAATCCCATACCGGGCGGGGTACACTGAATCCTTGTTCTAGCATTCATCATGAGAGTCTGTTGGGTCATTCTCACTCTGGTCCTTCACCCAGGACCAGTTTGTCTTGGGTGACCCTATCAGAGGCAAATTGCCCCGGATAACATAGCAGCTCCTGGGATCACTACAGTGCGCAACCCCCCCCCCCCCCCCACCACCACCACCACCACGATCAGGTGACAATCCATGAGGGGGTTCTGATCTTAAAACCAAGACAATGAATAAAGTGTGTGGTGGACTACCAGGAGGTCCCACTCTCACCCAATGACTTGGGGAATAGGGGGAAGGGGGCAGGAAATGTAAATGTATGCACCTGGGGCAGGAGATGTAAGTCCACTGAGGTTGTGGAGCTGACAGTTGTAGCCAGGACAGCTACTAGGAGACGCCGGAATGGGATGGTGTGTTTCTACTATCAGCGTTTTGGTGCCAATGTGCAGCATTGTCTCCTGCCATGCTGTTTCAAGATGCCAAGGAAACGGGCCAACCAGCAGTCAGTAGCAGCTGCGACCGCTGGCAACAGGGAGAAGCTGCTTTTCCTGGAGGACAGACGTTCCGGGAGATGGTTTTTGGTCGACTCTGGTTTCCAGAAGAGTCTTATTTTGCTGGTTGGCGCGTCCATGAAAACACACAGTCAAAGGTCAGTGACTGTGTGTTTTCATGGATGCAACTACAAGTGGGACTTTGTGGTAGCTGCCTGCTTGGTTCCTATCTTAGGTGCTGATTTTCTGTGCGCTTATAGTCTCCTTGTAGATGTTGCTAATAGACATTTGGTGGATGCTATGTCTTTTTCTTCACTGCCTTGTATGACTCGGGGAGCCGGGCCACTAACACATGCTAATTTTTTTAGCCTCAGGGAGTGTGAATCAATGTGTGCTTTCTGATTTTCCCACGCTCACTGTGCCTACCTTTTCCGCTACTGTGACCAAGCATGGAGTTGAGCATTTTATCACTACAAAGGGCCCGCCGGTTTTCATGCGCCCACACCGCCTGGACGCAGCTAAGCTAGCCATCGCGCGGGAAGAGTTTGCTAACTTGGAACGTTTGGGGATTGTTAGGCGCTCCAATAGTCCTTGGGTGTCCTTGCTGCACATGGTGCCCAAGTCCGATGGTTCGTGGTGGTACTTCTTCATACAACAAGAATATGCTGAATCATCACGCTGATTGTTTCTATCTGCATCCATCCATCCATCTTCTACTGCTTATCCAGAAGTCTGGCTCACAGGGATAATGGTCAAAGCAAAGAAGCCCAGACTGCCACCCAGTTCACATAGTCTCTCTTTTTGTCATGTTATGTTCCATCGTGTCGTAAGTGCCAGGGCAAGGCATGGGAGTGGTATTCAAATGATGATTGCTTTCAGCCATCAAATTTGTCAATGAGTGATTGAGCATATGATGAGATTGACCTCATACACACAGTTTCATAAATGCCACATGGACCTTTTCATACAATCATTTTTGCACTGAAATGTGTGCCAATTTCCACACACTTTTGATAAATGAGGGCTGATATCAGTATGACCTACACAAGTTGCTATTGAGCCATCTTTATATTGTTTTGCTGTGGGAAAAGTGAGAACTTGCATACTCAAACACTCTTGCACATGGGTAACAAACTGATCAAGAAAGCTAGCTCTGTCCTGGGGCAGCGCCTTGATCCGGTGGAGGAGATAGGAGAGAGGACGGTGGCTAAACTGTCATCTCTGCTGGAGTCCGAGTTCCACCCTATGCAGGACATACTGAATGCACTGAGGAGCTCATTTAGCAGCAGACTACATCATCCCAGGTGCACAACCGAGAGGTTTCGCAGGTCCTTCCTACCAACGGCTGTCAGACTGTACAACCTAAGCAGGGCTGCTCGCAGAGATAGCAAAAAGACGTAACAAACTAATAGTTTTTTGAATGCAAAAGATGCAATAGACTTACACAATGGTCCCCTCCGGCATACAACTAGGAAAATACCAGTCGCTATGGAGAGTGAGAATATGTATGGGCACATAATCATACCATGTAGGATAACTAAGTAGACGGTTGTGCTGTTTCATCCCATCTAGCAACAATGCTCTGCACTGTGTGTGTTTATATATTTACATATTTATTCCATCTAGCTACAATGCTCCGCACTGGGTGTGTTTATATTTATATATCTATATATTTATTCCATCTAGCTACAATGCTCCGCACTGTGTGTTAATATATCTACATATTATTCCATCTAGCTACATTGCGCCGCACTGTGTGTGTTTATATATTTACATATTTATTCCACCTAGCTGCAATGCTCCATACTGTGGGTGTTTATATATTTACATATTTATTCCACCTAGCTGCAATGCTCCGTACTGTGGGTGTTTATATATTTACATATTTATTCCACCTAGCTGCAATGCTCCGTACTGTGGGTGTTTATATATTTACATATTTATTCCACCTAGCTGCAATGCTCCGTACTGTGGGTGTTTATATATTTACATATTTATTCCATCTAGCTACAATGCTCCGTACTGTGGGTGTTTATATATATTTACATATTTATTCCATCTAGCTACAATGCTCCGCACTGTGTGTTTATATATTCATATATTTATTCCATCCAGCTACAATGCTCTGCACTGTGTGTCTGTGTGTGTATATATATATATTTTATAGTAATATGTACATATGTATATTAGCTGCTCTTGCTTGCTTGTTTTTTTTTTTTCTTGCCTTCTGATTGTTGCTCTGAGTGTTGCTATCCCTGTGCTGTTGCAATCCTGGAATTTCCCCGTTGTGGGACTAATAAAGGCTTATCTTAGCTTATCTTATCTTAACAATCAAGACTGAGAGTTTGAGAGTAGTGTTTCAGTCTAAAGTGCTTTGGTCAACATGCCTTTGGATGAAATTTTCAAGAAAGGTTGGAAATGGATCAGTCATCATGGATTTTTTATCTTAATCACTATAAGTCTTCAGTATTTAAAAGAAAGATTCCTAACAGGCAATCCAGTGTGCTCATGACAATGGTGTGTATGAATGTGAATAAATGTTCAGTGGTGGTTGGAGAGGCCGTTGGCACAGATTGGCAGCCATGTTTCTGTCAGTCTGCCCCAGGACAGCTGTGGTTACAGAAGTAGCTTACCACTACCATCATCTGTCTGTGGAGTGAATGAATAATGGACTCATTGTAAAGCAATCTTGGGTGTCATGAAAAGCGCTATGAATGATTATTAAATGTGAACGAAATAAATGAATAAATTTTTAAAAAATAGCTGACTTGGTGGAGGTTTGTGCTCGAGTTTGGATTCAGTTTACATTTTGAAGGTCCACCTCCAGTCAACCCAGAGAGCCAGACATTGTCTTAAATTGACGTTGTCCGATGGACTTTAAGCACTTAAGTCTCTGCCAATTTAATACATTAGAGACTTTGCAACTATGTGCAGCACAGCAAATTTATTACAAATGTTTGGCCTACTCTGTGAGAGTGAATGGTTGTCTGTCTCTCTGTGTTGCCCCTGCGATGGACTGGCGATCTGTCCAGGGTGTACCCTGCCTCTCGCCCAAAGATGCTGGGATAGGCTCCAGCCCCCCCCGCGACCCGAAAAAGGATTAAGCGGAAGAAGATGGATAAATGAATGTTTGGCCTACTATCATTTGTCCAGCAGAGGGCAGTAGATTACTTCTTATGTAGAGTTCTTTCATCCGGCGATTTTTCCTGAGTTGAATTTCTGAGCTGAATTTCGATACATGCTATGGCATACTCAAATAATGTGAATAAGAATAACTGCTTAGGCTACATAGCATTCTACTGTAATTAGGTTCACAAACAAGTAAATTATAGCCTTTTTGAAAAATAAACCATGAAGAGGTCGGTGCTAGCTTTATTAATCTGTAAAACTAAAAGAAATCATTCGAAACTTCCAGAGCCTTAGTCTAAACTGTACTTACTATAAAACCGTCTCGTGCGGTTTCGACCGAAGCTCGCCGCGTGCAGCTGCTCGTGCGCGTGCGCCAAACTGTCACCTGCATGGCAGACAGCTGAAGCTCGCGCACATAGCTGGCGGCGGCGGCGGCGGCACTCTTGGCTGGACCCGAGGATTCCTCTCGTTTTTTGTTTTTTTTTAAAACCAGCGTCACTTTCAGAAGCCACGGCGTTTGCTGTCAGTCTGATAACGTCTGTGTACCAGCAGCGCAGGAGAGCATGAGAATAGTGGATGTAGTTTCTACGGCGGTTGGAACAGCTAAAGACATTCATTCGGTCGTCCCTCGGAAAAAGAGGTAAGCAGCGGCGACGACGGTTTGACGTTCAACGGTGCGCGAGTTCTTTCCATCTTTGTAGGCTAATGACAGCTGAAAACGAAAACAGCTGTCTCCTCATATTTCAGGGTTGTTGTTTGTTTTTTTTCAACAGTTTACAGTGTTTTGACCGACAGGGACGTCTACGGATGTGACGAGGCGTTAGGTAGTGTCTGTGAACTTATTACAAAAAAAAAAAAAAAATAAGATGTCGTTCTGTTGAGAATGTAGCGCACGTGCAGATGAACAGTTGGGGTTTTAAGAACAACACTTTCAGCCTCTGTGAAACTGCACGTTTTGTCTTTTACCTGGTGAAAGAGGTTTCCGCAGTCACAACAATGTAGCATTCTGGACTCCTTGAAATACGTTTTATTGTCTGAGTTGGGTGTTGATACATGTCCAGCAGACAGTAGCCCTAATCATAGACGAATAGTACCTCCACCTCTCTTTGGTAAGAACAGCAAATGAGCACTTCTCTATAGTACAATTTCTTATGTTGCATAAGTGGACTTTCCAGCTGTACTTTCACAACAATATACCACGTATTTATGTGATGAAACGTGACTCTTCCCTAATTATCAGTATCTGTTTTTTTTGTACACCCGAAATAAACCAAATCTTAATCCGTTTCAGTGTTTACAGCAGAAACTTCCTTATTTTTGTGTATGCACAAGAGTTTCGTGCACCATCTTGGCACGCATATTACACATAAGCAGGACTGTTCAGCATGCAGAAGTAGGCCAGTTACTAGTATGTCATGCCATGCGTGGTCCCCTCTGGAAGGTTAACTCACATGGGTGTCTCACTGGTGGGGGAGGTGGCAGACAGTCTCAAGTGAAGGCTTTCTAGCAGGCTGTTGTCAGATGTGTGGCACCCTTTTCCTTAACTTCATTATCTCCCTTGATTGTTTTCTGCATTGCATCCATCATTTAACAACATTGGAATAGTATGTTACAGAGAGATTATATGTGGGAAAATGGTTACTCAGAGGATGCACATGTGCATAATTGTGTCCACTTCTTTGTCCTCGTTGATATACAGGCCCTTATATACTGTGGTGTCGTGAGCGTGACTTGTGTTTGTGCTGCCATACCCATCCCTGGCATGACGTCAGGCAGGCACGGCCCTTGTATATAAATAGTTATGTTCTCTGTAATAAAGGTTGGTTGGTTGGTGTTGTTGGTTCCCGCATGAATGTGACTCTGACTCCTTCCTTATTCATACATAACGGTTTGGCGACGAGGATAATTATGGCAGCGTATGGGCTACCTCAGCCATTAATTCAGTTTCTGGAGTACGCGGGAGAGCTGGTGGTCCTGTGACTGAAGTGGCGGGATGCGTTCAAGGATTACACTGGGGCACTGGGCCTAAGCGGGCTTGACGGGAGAAGACGACAAGCACTTCTGGTCCACCATCTTGGCGCAGAAGGCCGAAGAATTCTTGCTACGTTGGGAGAGATGGGTGTGTATGAGGATGCTGTTGAGTGGCTGACTGTTTCTTTGCCGGGCAGATGAGCACCACAAAGCTGTGGTTGGTGGGAGTTTTGGCACCAAACGAGGCTAGGCTAGCTAGCTTAGAGAAGCTAATGGCCCTTTTGTTACCTATGGGCAGGCTAGCTGCTAAGATAACTGCACTCCAAAAAAGAGCTCCAAGCCGCCAGCTAGACTTCGTTGTGGGACCGGGACTGCGAGAGGGGGAGTCCCTAGTCACTGAAGACGGCGGGCCAACCGCAAAGCACAGGAAGGTGGAGGACCAGAGCGCTGATGAGTTGGACAGCGCGGTGTGCGACAACAGTGGAGAGGGAGAGCAGCAAGAATCATCCCCGCAGCTGGAGGCTAGGCAGCGGGAGAGTGGGACCATGGTGGCTGAGGGCCCCGGGGAAGAGCAGTGACAGTTGGGCGCAGAGACGATGCAGCGGAGCGCCTGGGACAAGGGTGCTGAGAGCAGCGACGAAGCGCTTGGGTCAGACAGTGGCACCGACGGGAGTGACGCTGGGAGCCCCGAGGGAGAACAGCTACAACCGGGCACGGAGACGGCGCAGCAGAGCGCCTGGAACGAGGGTGCTGGGAGCAGCAGCGAAGTGCCTGAGTCGGAGAATGACGCCGGCGAAGGCGATGCTATAAGCCCTGGGAGTGAGCAGCAGCAGCTGGACACGGAGGTAGCGCAGCGGAGCGCCCTGGACGAGGGTGCTGGGTGTTATGGCGAGGTACCCGAGGCAGTGAGCAGCGCCGACATGCAGGCTTCGGGTCTTCCCGGAGTTTGGCCATGGGGGGCCGAAGTGTTCGGAACCATGAAGGCGGTCGCGAGCGGACCGGTACGCACACGCGTTTCTCTCTCTCTTCATTGGTGTGCATTTTATAAAAAGAAAAGGAATAAGGCTGGATTAAAAAAAAAAGAAAAACAAGAACAAACAGCCACAGCAGCAGTCTATGTACAGTCTATATACAGTGATGCAACCAATGGCAGCCAGAAGAACTCTGCCCTCCATAGAGGTAAACGATTAGTTTAGGTAAACAGTTAGTGATAATAAACCCAGCAATCCTATATTCAGACAGCTAGAGATGAATACCCGTAGTTGCATTTCAATGCGGTAGTGTAAGCGCAGGTAGTGACAGATACTGTATGATTGCACATGATTAGTATTGCAGTGACATACAGACAGAAGCAGATATGGCATTTGTGCAAATGGTTGCAGTTAAAGTGCAGAGACATATAGCAGCAAAAGTACAACAGAACAGCAGTCTTATTGTTGGTGTGCCAGTCTTTCTGTGCCAACATCTGAGGCAGTTATTGTGCAGGTGTTACCGTCTGGAAGGGGGGGGTGAACAGAGTTCAGGGTCCTAATGGCCTGATGAACGAAGCTGTTCAGCAGTCTTGTGGAGTGGGCCCGGAGGCTACGGTACCTTTTCCCTGAGGGCAGGGGGCTGAAAAGGGAGTGTAGGGGATGGGAGGTGTTGCCTGTGATGTTGATGGCTCTGCGGGTGGAGTAGATGTCTGAGACGGGGGGCAGGGGGGCACCAATGATCTTGCTGGCTGCATCCACTATGCGTTGTAGTGTCTTCCAGCAGGTGGCAGTGCAGCTGCCATACCACACTGTGATGCAGTTGGTGAGGATGCTCTCAATGGTGCCCCGGTAGAAAGGCTGCATGATGTGGGGTGGGACTCATGCTCTCCTTAGTCTGCGGAGAATATGGAGGCGAGTTTCGGCCTTCTTGGCCAGTGATGTGGTGTTGTTGGTCCAGGTGAGATCCTCAGAGATGTGCACCCCCAGGAACTTGGTGATGCTCACTCTCTCCACAGCTGCACCGTCGATGATCAGAGGGGAGTGTTGTGTGTTTGACCCCTCCTGAAGTATATATATATATATATATATATATATATATATATATATATATATATATATATATACTGTACTGTATATACTGTATATATATATATATATATATATATATAAATTTTTTTTTTAGGAAGCACGGCAGTGTTTTAAGTTGTTAATGGACTTTTAGTTAACTCCAGGTGGCAGAATAATCCACCTTACCGTGTGGGGTAGGACGATAGTTCACCCGTCCTCCCTAGTTTTGTGTTTGTTGTGTGAATGTGATAGGCCCTTTTAGTGATTTCAGTTCTAGTTTTAGTGCATGATTTGGGTCCTAAATTGGGGAGGGTCTCAATTGTATGCATGGTTTTGGACTTTCTACGGGGGGGGGGGGGGGGTATTATGAAGTGCAGCGTAGTGGCAGCCACTTCCTCTTCCGCCACTGCACCACCCTATAAATACCATCTTTATTCAGCCTCTTTGCCGATGCCCCTTCTTGGTGGATGTATTGTGTGTGTGTGTGATCACCCTTTATTAAAGCTGAGTTCAACCGTGCACCTGGCCTTGTCATTATGGAGGTAGTTCCATACATAGCAGATATCACCATAGAATTTGGATGAATAGTGTAACATTTCTGCCGCCCCCGACACTGCTGAGCTCACTCTGCATGGGAGTGAGTGCTTGGCTGTGCAGTGAGTCAGTCTTCAGCTCTGACATTTGATAGGCTGCCATAATCATGTGACACGGCAGACCACCTCTAAAATATGCTTGGGCTGGTTTTTCACTGGTTTTGACACATAAATTTAATGCCTAAAACTCTCAGAAATGAAAACAAATTGCAGGTTTTGTATTAACATAGTGGTATTGTGATATTTTAAAAAGTATTGACCAGCTGGTATCAAAGTATCAATACACTCATCCCTAGTTAGGGTGTATTATTAAATTATCATCATACACTGTAAATGCACTTCCTCTGATGCAGATCCTCAAGTTAGATTGTCACACTAATTGCTGCACTTTTTATATTTTTATTCAGTACCGAATCAGTCTAAAATTTTAACTCTGATTCAAAGCTACAACTACATGCAGCAGGGAAGATAAGTATTTAACATGTCAACATTTTTCCTCATTAAACGTATTTCTGATGGAGCCATTGACCTGAGATTTTCACCAGATATCAGTAACAACCCAAGTAATCCATACATACAAAGAAATCAAGGCAACTGTGTTCACAAAACAAGTTATATTTAATAAAGTGGGATGACACAGGGAATAAGTATTGAACATGCTTGGTGAAATTCATTTAATATTTAGTAGAAAAGCCTTTGTTGGTAATAACGGCTTCCAGATGCCTTCTGTATGGAGAAACTAGGTGCAGGCATTGCTCAGGAGTGATTTTAACCCATTCTTCCACGCAAACTGTCTTCAGATCTTGAAGATTCCATTGTTGTCTTCTATGAGCTCTGATCTTCAGTTTGTTCCATAGATTTTCAATTGGATTCAGGTCAGGTGACTGACTGGACCATTCTAGCATCTTTGCTTTCCTTCTCTGGTGCCAGTTGAGAGTTTCCTTGGCTGTGTGTTTGGGATCATTGTCTTGCTGAAATGTCTACCCTCTTTTCATCTTCAGCATCTTGGCAGATGGCAACAGATTCTTGTCAAGAATGTCTCTGTACATTTGTCCATTCATCTTTCCATCAGTTATATGAAGTCTGCCTGTACCATGTGCTGAAAAACACCCGCACACCATGATGCTCCCACCTCCAAACATCACTGTTGGTATGGTATTTTGGGGCTGATGTGCAGTGCCATTTCTCTTCCAAACATGCTGTGTGTTGGGGCATCCAAAAAGTTCAATTTTGGTCTCATCTGACCAGACTATATTCTTCCAGTATTTTACTGGCTTGCCCAAATGTTGTGTAGCAAACTTTAAATGAGCTTCAACATGCTTTTTCTTCAGCAATGGAGTATTGCAAGATGAGCGGGCATAGAGCCCACGTCAGTTGAATGCATTACTTATTGTTTTCTTTGAAACAGCAACCTGCTAACTCCAGATCTTTCTGTGGCTCTCCACAAGTGGTCTTCGGCTCTTGGATAACTTTTCTGATAATTCTTTTGACTCCTCTGTCAGAAATCTTGTGAGGAGCTCCTGGTCATGGCTGGTTTATGATAAAATGATATTCTTTCCACTTCTGAATGATGCCTCCAACAGTGCTCACTGAAACATTCAGCAGTTTAAAGATGCACCTCTAACCAATGCCATCATTATGTTTTGCAACAATAAGGCTGTGTATCCACCAAATGCATTTTGTCACCCGACCGCCCTGAGCATTTTTTTCTTTCAGCATTTGTGCGCAGCGCTTTGGGGGAAAAAAAGTCTGTGCCCTGTATCCCAGCAACAGCTTGTCACTCTCAGCTCAGCACTCCCACTTTTCCTATTGTCAGACTTTCTACAGATTTTTTTAATAGCAGTCTCTAAATAACAATGGACAGGAAACATTTTCTAACAGCTCTGGATGTAAAATATGATGACACAGAAAGCAGGTGTCTGAGTACAGATTGGTACTGGCATCCTATGTCCCGCCCATGCAGCAGTTCTGATTGGCTGCTTAAGGTCTGACACTGACAAGCTCAGCTGCAGTCTCTGAAAAGTTGAACTTTTTTCAACGCTAAGCGCCGCAACAAAATCGGCCACTGCCGAGAGCGTTTCAGTGCCATGGGCGCTCAGCGCTGTAAATGCTGGACTACATAGAGAATGAATGGAAAATGGCTGCCCAGAGCTGAAAAAACGCGTTTGGTGGACACGCAGCCTAAGGTTGCAAAGGTCTAGAGAGAGCTCTTTGCTTCTATCCATCATGAGTTCTTTGTGGTGCAACAATCTGATATTTAGACCTTTTTAAAGGCGGTCAGTCAGCTGAAATTAATTTGCACTGATGGGGGATGGGATGGCTTCCTAAATTCTGATGGATTTAAGCTGGTTTCTTGGCTTTCTGTGCGTTTTTGCACCGCTTTTTCTTCATGTGTTCAATACGTATTCCCTGTGTCATTCCACTTTATTAAATACAACTTGTTTTGTGAACATAGTTTCTTTGATTTCTTTGGTTCTTGGATTACTTGGGTGGTTACTGATATCTGGTGAAAATCCCAGGTCAATGGCTCCATCAGAAATATGTTTAATGAGAAAAATGTTGACATGTTCACTATTTATTTTCCCTACTGTATCTTGACTTTATTTGGGATAAGTCTCCTCTGTGATATTGATGTGATCCAAGATACAGAGCATGTGAACTTTTGTATTTGATCGTTTTGAATGAAACATATTTTTTAATAATTCTGAAGATGCTTCATTTCCTGTTTTTTGATATATTTTAAAAGGCTTTGCTGCAGATTTCTTGGGTTGCCATCTTTGCAGTAACATTTGCAAAAAAAGCAAGTTAATATGTAATTCACTACAAAAAAAGGTAAATACTCTATCAGTTTTGTTCATGTAATACTTAGGCACAAGATCTTTATGGTTCTTCTCTTACTTTTAAAATGACAGCCTTAATTGCATTCTGTTGTAATAATATTATTTCACCAAAGAGACAACAATAGTCTTTTTTGTATGCCTCAATGACGGCTTTATGGTGGATGTCAATGGCCTACAAATGTACCAGTGTCACAGAATGCTCCGAATAGTGAAGCCTTTTGCCAAAAAAGAAGAAAGCAGTCTTTAGCTCTGCTTTGTCACTCACAGAATTTTTTTTAAGTTTATTGTCCATCTTTTCAGTTATAGGAACTGCACTAATCAACCATATTGATATTTAAAACTTGATGCTTTTTGAAATATTTTGCTGGCTAGCCTTTGATCCTAGTCATGAAGATATTTGATAGCATCCACCTAAAATTTGTCATAAGCCCATGAAATTCCGGCTGCAGCCGCCTTGATTTTATGGAAAACGCTGTATTGGGCATGTTGCTGGCCTATATTATTCTTGTTTGAGAAAAAAAAAATTAGTTTAGTACTATGATATTGTTCAGTATTATATAAAATGACAGTTTGTAGCTAAAAGTCTAATTCTTTTTGTCATTCATCATGATACGCATGTTTGATTTGGCATAGGTTTTATGTCAGATGCCTTTCCTGACACAGCTCTCTACATTTAAACTGGCTTGGGACCGACACTAGGAGTACACTGGCTTGTGCACCACCCTGTGGGTGGGTTTAGTAGTTTGTAGCTAAAAGTCAACCAGCAAAAAAAAAAAAAAAAAAAAAATGTTGCCACTAAACACATATTTTGGAGACATCATCTTGGAATCCAAGAAACTGAGTTGACCATTACCTGTTTTCTTCAATTCAGCTTTTTAAATGAAGGTGTTTATTATTAATTGAAAAAAAAAAATCCAAACCTACATGGCCCTGTGTGAAAAAGTGATTGCCCCCTAAACTTAATAACTGGTTGGGCCACCCTTAGCAGCAACAACTGCAATCAAGCGTTTGTGATAACTGACAATGAGCCTTTTACAGAGCTGTGGAGGAATTTTGGCCCACTCATCTTTGCAGAGTTGTTGTAATTCAGCCACATTGGAGTGTTTTCAAGCATGAACCGCCTTTTTAAGGTCATGCCACAGCATTGTATTCGGATTCAGGTCAGGACTTTGACTACGCCACTCCAAAGTCTTGATTTTGTTTTTCTTAAGCCATTCAGAGGTGGACTTGCTGGTGTGTTTTGAATCATTGTCCTGCTGCAGAACCCAAGTGTGCTTCAGCTTGAGGTCACGAACAGCTGGCCAGGCATTCTCCTTCAGGATTTTTGGTAGACAGCAGAATTCATGGTTCCATTTACCACAGCAAGTCTTCCAGGTCCTGAAGCAGCAAAACAGCCCCAGACCATCACACTACCACCACCATATTTTACTGTTGGTATGATGTTCCTTTTCTGAAATGCTGTGTTACTTTTACACCCAATGTAATGGGGGACAGACCTTTCAAAAAGTTCAGCTTTTGTCTCGTCACTCCAGAGTTTTTTCCCAAAAGTCTTGGGGATCATCAAGATGTTTTCTGGCAAAACTGAGATGAGCCTTTATGGTCTTTTAACTCAACAGTGGTTTTCGTCTTGGAACTCTGCCATGCAGGCCATTTTTGCCCAGTCTCTTTCTTATGATAGAATCATGAACACTGACCTTAACTGAGGCAAGTGAGGCCTGCAGTTCTTGGATGTTTTTGTGGGGTCTTTTGTGACCTCTTGGATGAGTCATCGCTGCACTCTTGGGGTAATTTTGGTCAGCTGGCCACTCCTGGGAAGGTTCACCACTGTTCCATGTTTTTGCCATTTTTGGGTAATGGCTCTCACTGTGGTTCGCTGGAGTCCCAAAGCTTTAGAAATGGTTTTGTAACCTTTTCCAGATTGATATATCTCAGTTACTTTGTTTCTCATTTGCTCCAGAATTTCTTTGGATGCAGCATGATATCTCGCTTTTGAGGATCTTTTGGTCTACTTCACTTTGTCAAGCATGTCCTATTTAAGGGATTTCTTGATTGAGAACAGGTGTGACAGTAATCAGGCCTGGGTGTGGCTAGAGAAATTGAACTCAGCTTTCCAAGGATGTGATAAACCACAGTTAATTTATGTCTTAACGGGGGGAGGGGGCTGCAATCATTTTTTCTCACACAGGGCCATGTACAGTATCTCACAAAAGTGAGTACATCCCTCACATTTTTGTAAATATTTTATCTTTTCATGGGATAGCACTGAAGATATGACACTTTGATACAATGTAAAGTAGTCAGTGTACAGCTTGTATAACAGTGTAAATTTGCTGTTCTCTTAAAATAACTCAACACACAGCCATTAATGTCTAAACTGCTGGCAACAAAAGTGAGTACACCCCCTCAGGGAAAATGTCCAAATTGTGCCCAGTTAAGCCATTTTCCGTCCCCGGTGTCATGTGACTTGTTAGTGTTACAAGGTCTCAGATGTGAATGGGGAGCAGGTGTGTTAAATTTGGTGTTATCGCTCTCACACGCTCTCATACTGGTCACTGGAAGTTTAACATGGTACCTTGGCGGCGCGGTGGGGCAGTGGTTAGCACTGCGGCAGCACAGCAGCTCACCCTTGCCCATGGGATCCCTGGCTCGATCCCAGCCCCTGACCAACAGTGATCTGTGTGGAGTTTGCATGTTCTCCCCGTGTCTGCGTGGGTTTATTGGTTTACTCCGGGAGTTCTCCGGTTTCCTCCCACAGGCCAAAAACATGCAGGTTAGGTTAACTGGAGACTCTAAAAGTGGCCCTAGGTGTGAATGTGTGTGTGAATGGTAAAGGGATAGCGCCGTACCGTGGCTGCTTCATCCATCCAGGTGGATGCCCTCAATTTCCCCTCTGGGGATCAATAAAGTATACAAAATCAAAAAACAAAATCATGGCAAAGAACTCGCTGAGGATCTGGAAAAAATGAATTGTTGGGCTACATAAAGATGGCCTAGGCTATAAGAAGATCGCCAACACCCTGAAACTGAGCTGCAGCACAGTGGCCAAAACCATACAGCGGTTTAACAGGACAGGTTCCACTCAGAACAGGCCTTGCCATGGTCGACCAAAGAAGTTGAGTGCACATGCTCAGCGTTATATCCAGAGGTTGTCTTTTGAAAAATAGACGTATGAGTGCTGCCAGTATTGCTGCAGAGGTTGAAGGGGTGGGAGGTCAGCATGTCAGTGCTCAGACCATACGCTGCACACTGCATCAAATTGGTCTGCATGGCTGTCGTCCCAGAAGGAAGCCCCTTTTAAAGATGATGCAAAAGAAAGCCCACAAACAGTTTGCTGGAGACAAGCAGACGAAGGATATGGATTACCGGAACCATGTCCTGTGGGATGATGAGACCAAGGTAAACTTATTTGGTTCAGATGGTGTCAAGCGTGTGTGGCGGCAACCAGGTAAGGAGTACAAAGACAAGTGTGTCTTGCCTACAGTCAAGCATGGTGGTGGGAGTGTCATGGTTTGGGGCTGCATGAGTGCTGCTGGCACTGGGGAGCTACAGTTCATTGAGAGAACCATGAGTGCTAACATGTATTGTGACATACTGAAGCAGAGCATGATCCCCTCCCTTCGGAAACTGGGCCGCAGGGCAGTATTCCAACATGGTAACGACCCCAACCACACCTCCACCACTGCCTTGCTAAAGAAACTGAGGGTAAAGGTGATGGACTGGCCAAGCATATCTCCAGACCTAAACCCTATTGAGCATCTGTGGGGCATCCATCAAACGGAAAGTGGAGGAGCGCAAGGTCTCTAACATCCACCAGCTCCGTGATGTCGTCATGGAGGAGTGGAAGAGGATTCCAGCGGCGACCTGTGAAGCTCTAGTAAACTCCGTGCCCAAGAGAGTTAAGGCAGTGCTGGAAAATAATGGTGGCCACACAAAATATTGACACTTTGGGCACAATTTGGACATTTTCACTTCGAGGTGTACTCACTTTTGTTGCGGGCATTTTAGACATTAAAGGCTGTGTGTTGAGTTATTTTGAGGGGACAGCAAATTTACACTGTTATACAAGCTGTACACTGACTACTTTGCATTGTATCAAAGTGTCATATCTTGAGTGTTTCCCATGAAAAGATATAATAAAATATTTACAAAAATGTGAGGGGTGTACTCACTTTTGTGAGATACTGTAGGTTAGGATTTTTTTTACCCTTAGTAATAAACACCTTCATTTAAAAACTGCATTTTGTGTTTACTTGTGTTATCTTTGTCTAATATTTAAATTTGTTTGATGATCTGAAACATTTAAGTGTGGCAAACATACAAAAAAATGAGAAATCAGGAAGGGGCAAACACTTTTTTACACCACTGTGTATAGAGGCTGATCAGACCACTGAGACACACTAGGGAGACAAACTAAATATAACTGAGAGAAAATTAGACAGACTACGATAAACATTGACATATGGTCAGTTTAAGTTGATTATCAACTTAAGAAAAGCAATAAAACAATAATGATGACCTAATAAAAGAGAACTAAAGCAAACTGAAAAACTTAATGTTGCTTTCATCCCCAACAATCAAGCAACTTGGTAGAGTCCAATTATCTCAGCTGTACTATTTGAGCAGAGTTGCAGGAGCTGTGACTCTTTTCTTTGGAGGCTTCCACTCAGCGTGGTTGCTGCTTCAAATACATGTGGCAATAATGTGACAGATAAAGCTAACTAAATGTGTGCACTTGTTATAATAAATAAATAGTGAAGATTAGTTCATTATTAGCTACATATTACACAAAGTGCTTGCATACACATATCTCTTATACACATCAGTTGCTCATACACACACATGCAAACTCCACAGGAAAGTCTCTGTTTCTGTTTCGCCTTTTTAAGGCGGTCCATGCTTTTTCCTCATCCACTCATGTGGATGAGGCAGCCACTGGTGCAGCGCCCAACCCTTTCACCATTCGCACACACATTCACACCTGGGGCCACTTAGAGTCTCCAATTAACCTAACTAATTTCAATCAGATTCAGGTCAGGTCTTTGATTAGGTCACTCCAAAGTCTTCATTTTGTTTTTCTTAAGCCATTCAGAGGTGGACTTGCTGGTGTGTTTTGGATCATTGTCCTGCTGCAGAACCCAAGTGCACTTCAGCTTGAGGTCACAAACAGATGGCTGGATATTCTCCTTCAGGATTTTTGGTAGACAGCAGAATTCATGGTTCCATTTACCACAGCAAGTCTTCCAGGTCCTGAAACAGCAAAACAGCCCCAGACCATCACACTACCACCACCAT
This sequence comes from Pholidichthys leucotaenia, assembly GCA_020510985.1. NCBI lineage: Eukaryota > Metazoa > Chordata > Actinopteri > Cichliformes > Pholidichthyidae > Pholidichthys > Pholidichthys leucotaenia. The sequence continues at coordinate 136,412,354 of CM035840.1, read as the reverse complement.
ATTTTACTGCTGGTATGATGTTCCTTTTCTGAAATGCTGTGTTACTTTTACGCCAGATGTAATGGGACACACACTTTCCTAAAAGTTCAACTTTTGTCTCGTCTATCCACAGAGTATTTTCCCAAAGGTCTTGGCGATCATCAAGATGTTTTCTGGCAAAACTGAGACAAGCCTTTATGTTCTATTTGCTCAGCAGTGGTTTTTGTCTTGGAACTCTGCCATACAGGCCTTTTTGCCCAGTCTTGTTCTTATGGTGGAGTCATGAACACTGACCTTAACTGAGGCAGGTGAGGCCTGCAGTTCTTTGGATGTTGTTGTGGGGTCTTTCATGTCCTCTTGGATGAGTCATTGCCGCACTCTTAGGGTAGTTTTGGTTGGCTGGCCACTCCTGGGAAGGTTCACCACTGTTTCATGTTTTTGCCATTTGTGGATAATGGCTCTCATTGTGGTTCGTTGGAGTCCCAAAGCTTTAGAAATGGCTAGAAAATTGAAATCAGCTTTCCAAAGTTGTGATAAACCACAGTTAATTTATGTTTTAAAGGGGAGCAATCACTTTTTCACACAGGCCCAGGTAGTTTTGAAATTTTTTTTACCCTTAATAATTAACACCTTCAATTGAAAACTGCATTTTGTGCTTACTTGTGTTATCTTTATCAGATATTTAAATTTGTTTGATGATCTGAAACATTTAAGTGACAAACATACAAAAAAAATGAGAAATTAGGAAGGGGGCAAACACTTTTTCCACACCACTGTACATAAATATAAATACGTATATGATTAATGGCATATTTTCAAATGTATGATTTTACATCTTGGTAAGCACAGAAGAATTTGTAGCATTGTTTATGTACCTGTGAGCTCTGCTCGGCAACAACTGGTGGTGCAGCTTCAGTCATCTCTGACTGCTCAGTGTGCGTTTTCTTCACTTCATGACCGAGATGTAATAATGGCACCTAATCGTGATGGCAGTTGAACATTTCATAGGCTGGTTTGCCTGTACAAAAAATGATGACTTTGATTAGATATGTAGATGTGCAACCGGCTTGTTAAAAGTTGGCAACAACTCCACAGGCATACAAGTAATCTTTATATGTGTTTAAATCACAACTTCAGAAAAATCAAAGAAGATCCGCACATGAAAAGCTCCCATTAAGTATTTATACTTAATGGGAGCTTTTCGGTGTGCAGATCTTCTTTGATTTTTCTGGTATTTTTTGAGGGGGACCTGGCACCCGACCAGGTGGACTGTGTGATGTGATGTGTGTATCATCGTTATTATTTTTTAAATTACAACTTATCTTTGTGAAAATGCTGTCAACACACGGCCATGTGTGCAGAAATATTGTCGAAGCTGTCTTTCCTTTTGACCACTGCAATCCATTTCATCCGACGCCTCTTTGTTAGCTTGGAGACCCGATTCTCTTCTCTTTTCTTCCAAGTGAGGAAGTTAAAAAAGCATACATCATTATCAGTCTTTTCCTCACGCCAGTTGTGAGAGCGGTTGTTGCATTTGATAACGCAGCAAAACCTCAACATTCTAACATTGCGTGGTATTCAGAGGAGTAATAATGACACACTGAAGCAACCCTCTCAAAAACTTCGGCTTAACCACTTTTGTTGCTCACTAGTAAACAAAGACAGGCAGACCACTTTCCCCACAATTCCTTGTGGTTTTTCCATCAGGTGACATCATGCTCCCATTCCCTATTACTGCTCTAGGTTCAGCAACATTATGTGCCCAAAGAATGAGGTCACCTGACTACCTGAATATACTGAATGATCAGGTTATTTCATCAGTTGATTTTTTTTTTAAAACTTCCCTAATGGCACAGGCATATTCCACGATGATAATGCCAGGATTCATGGGGTCGAACTGTGAAAAAGTGGTTCAGGGAGCATGAGACATCATTTTCACATATGGATTGGCCACCACAGATTCCAGATCTTATCCCCATTGAAAATCTTTGGAATGTGCTGGAGAAGACTTTGTGTAGTGATCCGACTGTCCCATCATCAATACAAGAGCTTGGCAAAAAAATAATGCAACTCTTGACTAGAGGTGGGAATCTTGAGGCACCCAACGATTCAAGCCGATAATGATTCAAGGGGCTCTAATTCGAGCCGATTCAGCTTGTCGATGCATCTCAGTGCATCTTTTTTTCTATTCAGGAATTTTTTTTCCTCCCCTTCTTACTTTTAAAGCATTTGCAATGGCCCAATATCTTTTAATGTTTCACAAAACCAACATGAAAAGTGCAGCTGTAGCAGCACATTTGCTGTTATAACACAGACTTCAGACTGTCCTAAATTTTAACAAATAAGACTTATAACAAACATTCTGTTATGTGTAACAAGTATATGAGTCCTTCAGTCAAAAATATTCAGTTTCTAACAGAAATGTTAAAACTTCCAATGAAAATTCTCCTGTTATATGCAATGAGTAACTGAGTCCTTCAATCCAAAAACCCAAAATATTTTGCTGTATCAAAATCACATTTACCTTTTATACAAAAATGTGCAGTTACCGTTACAAATGATTCAGTGGCAATGGGTTTCCACGCATCACATGTGATAGCAATCCTACCTGCTGTCTTCAGTGATTGCATGACTTCGGCTTTGGTCTCGTTGTAGAGAGTGGGGATGACTGTGTCAGGAACAGGTCCAGTGGACCCTGACCAAGTGAGCACCCCAAGTGGACCCCAGGATCCAGTCTGTACATGTTCAAGTACATTTTCAATGCAGTGGTTTACAAACTGATTCATAATTTTCTAAAGCCTTATTCAGAACAATATAGTCCCACATACCTATTCTGTGGATTTTCATCTGGGGGCAGCCAGCGGTGATGAGCAGCAGCGGTGGAGAAAGAAGTCTTTTGAAAGCAGAAACAGCCAAAACCTTCTCTGGGTCGGTTTCGTCGTCATCTTGTGTATACAGCTGTGGACAAAATTGTTGGTACCCCTCTTTTAATGAAAGAAAAACCCACAATGGTCACAGAAATAACTTGAATCTGATAAAAGTGGTAATAAATAAAAATTCTATGAAAATTAACCAATGAAAATCATTGGTTTTTGCATCTGTGGGAATTTTTGCCACAGATGCAAAAATGAAGCATACCAAGAAAAGAAGACTGTCCCTACTGTGAAACATGGAGGAGGTTCTGTTATGTTCTGGCGCTGCTTTGCAGCATCTGGCACAGGGTGTCTTGAATCTGTGCAGGGTACAATGAAATCTCAAGACTATCAAGTTATTCTAGAGAGAAATGTGCTGCCCAGTGTCAGACAGCTTGGTCTCAGTCACAGGTCATGGGTCTTGCAACAGGATAATGACCCAAAACACACAGCTGAAAACACCCAAGAATGGCTAAGAGCGAAACATTGGACTATTCTAAAGTGGCCTTCTATGAGCCCTGATCTAAATCCTTTTGAACATCTGTGGAAGGAGCTGAAACATGCCATCTGGAGAAGGCACCCTTCAAACCTGAGACAACTGAAGCAGTTTGCTCATGAGGAGTGGGCCAAAATACCTGCTGAGAGGTGCAGAAGTCTCACTGACAGTTACAGAAATCGCTTGTTTGCAGTGATTGCCTCAAAAGGTTGTGCAACAAAATATTAAGTTAAGGGTACCATCATTTTTGTCCAGGCCTGTTTCATGAGTTTGTTTTTTTTAAATAATTCTGTTGAACCACAATTCAAAAGCATTGTCTGATTTTCATTGGTTAATTTTCATAGAATTTTTATTTATTACCACTTTTGTCAGATTCAAGTTATTTCTGTGACCATTGTGGGTTTTTCTTTCATTAACAGAGGGGTACCAACAATTTTGTCCACGGCTGTATATATACTATTTTTTACACTTGTTGGTGACTGGAAAAGTCTTTCAAACAGCTTTACACAAAAATTACGACGTTGTACCTCGGCTCTACAGTGCGCAGCATGGTGTGAAAGCCCTGGTTCTTGACAGCGAAATATGGCGTAAATCCTTGGCAACAATAGCGGCAATAGATTTTGTAATTTGCTTTGCTCTTTCCAAGATGTGTGGAAGTTTTGACATTGCTTACTCAATGGTTCTGTGGTCGGTGGCGGTAGCTAAAACTGCTTCATTCTCTCCAACTGCTGGCTGGAAATGTTCAATATAATTTTGCATGTTTGTTGTGTTTCCAAAATATTTTAGTTTAGTCTGACAGAGTTTACATACGGTGCGGGTCTTGTCCCAGGCTTTTTTCCCTTAGACTTCATAAAAGCTGAAGTACTTCTATAAGTTTGCTTTTAATCTCTATGGCACCAACAGTATACTCTGCTCTGCCATTTTGTTTCTTTTCTGTCTTGCCATCGCCCTCGACAGACCGCTATGATGATGATGATGATGATGATAAAGCGGCCGGGCAGGTACGGGCGTGACTTTTTCGTTCCGGCCAAATTAATTATTAATTATATTTAATAATCAGAATCTTGATATTTGTGCATTGATCCAGAATCGTTCACGTCTGCATTGAGATGCATCAGAAAAGTGATTATTTCTCCCACCCCTACTCTGTACAGAAATAAATGTTGTGACATTGCAGAAGCTTATGGAAACGATGCCAAAGCAAATGCGTGCCATAATCAAAGCTAAAGGCAGTCCAATGAAATATGGAGGTCGCTATGGAGGGTGAGAATATGTATGGGCACATAATCATACCATGTAGGATAACTAAGTAGACGGTTATGCTGTCTCATCCCATCTAGCAACAGTGCTCTGCACTGTGTGTGTTTATATATTTACATATTTATTCCATCTAGCTACAATGCTCCGCACTGGGTGTGTTTATATTTATATATCTATATATTTATTCCATCTAGCTACAATGCTCCGCACTGTGTTTTTATATATCTACATATTATTCCATCTAGCTACATTGCTCCGCACTGTGTGTGTTTATATACTTACATATTTATTCCACCTAGCTGCAATGCTCCGTACTGTGGGTGTTTATATATTTACATATTTATTCCACCTAGCTGCAATGCTCCGTACTGTGGGTGTTTATATATTTACATATTTATTCCATCTAGCTACAATGCTCTGCACTGTGTGTTTATATATTCATATATTTATTCCATCCAGCTACAATGCTCTGCACTGTGTGTCTGTGTGTGTGTATATATATATTTTATAGTAATATGTACATATGTATATTAGCTGCTCTTGCTTGCTTGTTTTTTTCTTGCCTTCTGATTGTTGCTCTGAGTGTTGCTATCCCTGTGCTGTTGCAATCCTGGAATTTCCCCGTTGTGGGACTAATAAAGGCTTATCTTATCTTATCTTATTAGTGTGTGTGATTTTTTTTGGGGGGGGGGGCAGGCAGTGTATTTTTATCAAATAAAACAAATGTCTGTCGATACATATTTTAGTTAATCTCATCCGTGCCACAGAGTGAGTCTGCCAGAAACCATAATGACATTTGCACGGCATGTTTGGTCTATAAATTACCCAAATCCATTTCCCACACTGTTATTAGTGAGACTGAGGTCACAGTAATGTTAAGAATGTAAATGGTCTAAAATAAAATTGGCTAAAAACTGCTCTACATATCCAGGCACAGGAGTGATGGGTCCATGGGATAGTAGCTGAATAGTTTGTTTTTCTGGTGGTTGTATAAGGGCTAAATTGGGATATTTCAGAATTCCCTCTCTATGATCAGGCCTTTCTTTTGTCATTCTCAGTTCCAACCTTGAATTTGTTTTTGCTGCTCATATTTAACCTCTTTCTTTTGCTCAATTGTAATGGTGTTGTCCTCTAACATGTACCATAATCTTCCATTTCTGTTCTTGTAGACAGCATTTTGAGAGTAAATAGTTGCCAGATTATCCACGAGCTTATGTTCCTTTGTTTAGTTTTTGACTAGTGATCAGCAGATTTTGGCACTCATTCATTCATTCATTCATTCATTCATCTTAATCCTTTTTGGGTCTCTGTGTGTGTGGGGGGGGGGAGGTGGGGGTGGAGCCTATCCCAGCATCTTCTGGGCAAGAGGCATGGTACACCATGGACAGATCTCCAGTCTATCACAGGGCCAACACAAAGAGACAGACAACCATTCACTCTCTCATTCTTACCTAAGGAAAATTTAGAATCCCCAGATGATGCCAATTAACCTAACGTGCATATCTTTGGCCTGTGGGAGGAAACCCACACAGACATGGGAAAAATGTGCAAAGTCCACCAGAGGGGTCACTGCTGGCCAGGGGCTTAGATTGAACCCATGACCTTCTTGCTGTACTTCCACAGTGCTAAAAACTGTGTAACCAAGCTGCCTATTTTGGCACTCGTTGATCTTTATTATGGGGTAATGCAGTTTCTTAAATTATTACCTCCACCAATGAGGTAATGTGATTGGGGCAGTTTGTCTGTTTGTTAGCAGGATTATGCAAAAAGTATGAATTTTGATGAAATGTTCACCAGAGGTGTCCAGAGATGAATTCATTGGATTTTGGAGTTGATCTGAGAGTGCATACCACTGCCAAGGACCTTGTTTGTTTCTGTGCATCAGGATTACACAAAAACCACAGAACAGATTTTGATTAAATTTTCACCAGTGGTGGCCTTTGGGCTATGGATGAACCCATTAGCTTTTGGAGGTGATCTGTGAGCATGTTGCTCCGCCAAGGGGCTATCTTGCAATGTTAAAGAAAGTGGAAAAAGGGATCCAGAATCTGCATCCTGACCTGGATCACCTCCAAAATCTTGTGAGTTCATCCATAGGACAAAGGCCACCTCTGGTGAAAATTTCATCAAAATCCATCCAGTAGTTTTTGCGTTATCCTGCTCAAAAGCAAATGGACAGACGGATGGACAGACAGACAGACCTAGGCAGAGGTATGCACTCTCATAGTGCCCTGTAGTTTATTCTGTGATATTGGTAGTTGTAGACTTTGTCTGCTGAGCTTACTAAAGACCTTGACTCTTGGTTTTGGTGAGACTCTGAACTGGGAAGGATATTTCTGTAAATGTTTTTGCATGACAGTCGGCATGATACAGTTTTCTTAAGCACAGTGTGCATAATAATAATAATAATAATATGATACATTCAATTGGATTACTTACAAAATTATTCCAGTAACTGTTTAAACTCTGTGTAAGGACTGTGTTTTTGCTTTTGCATTTACTGTGACTGCATCTTTGCCAGTAAGAAGATCAGTTTATGAGAATGTGGCTTTCTCAGCAGGATCCTGTGGTTTGTGTTTATGAACACTGTTCCCTTGACATTCCTGCCCTCCTCATACCACTCATTAAAAAAAGCACTGTTTGCCTGAGGGGCCTTATAGTGAAGCATTAAACTTGTGTGGGCGTTGTTAAATTAGTCATGCAGTGACAGATAGCAGGAATGAGCAAAGACTAGCCTCAGACTGTGAAAAATACAAGGTGAGGCGAGTCCCCTCCCTTGGATGTGAGTTTGTCATTTCCTTCACCAAGATGGTGAAAGATATTCTGAGTGGGTGAGTGCTGTGGGTGTATCCAGATTATGTGTGTATAACTTTGGAAATCAATTATGACAGGCAGTGAGACAGGCTTCTTTTGGATGCTATTCTGAGCCTCCCCCTCTAGTCCACATGGTCCTGATATTTTCCCATTGGGCCACAGTCTGCATGCCAATATTTTCTGCTCATAAACATTGCAGCAATACAAAACAAGGAGAAAGTGAATAAAAATGTCTCACACTGAAAGAGAAACTGTGACTCTTCTGTGGGGTAGACTGTGGTTGGCCATCAAGTCCTTCTTTCCATTATTAGCCTGATGTGGTAATATTATTTTTTTTTATAGTTTTTGGTTTTGTTTCATATATTTTGTGATCTCATTGTTAGTATATTGTTTGTTCTGTGAGCCAATGCCCACATTAACAAATCCTGATGACCACAGGAGTATGGGTAAACAGTTGGCCACTGTCTACCAGCTGTTGCACCTGTGAAATACAGGATGTTTGGTAGTGGCATCCTTGCAAGTGGTAGCTTTTCCTCTGTAAGGTTAGCCAGGTTTACTGAGAGCATGGCCCAGACTTGTCTGATGTGGGCATCCTTTGGCTGACCACTCAGTATTTACTAATCATCCAGTGGTGGAAAAAGAACCAAACTCATGACATCTCCTTCTTTGTCACATCATCTGCATTTTGTGTTTACTACACTGCTATTAACGTGAAAAAAATTCAGTTATAAATGTTAACATCATTAATCTATAAAAATAATTCCTGTGAAACATTGTATAATGTTTCTAAATTGGTGATTTTGCACCATTACACTGAAGAAAATTCATTGCTGAAATTATGCTTCTGCTTAGGATTTTGCCAAAGCTTCTTTTTACATTTCTGCTCATATAAACTCACAGTACTGAGATTGTTTACTTCAGGGTTTCAGTTCAAGGTGTCATCTCACGAATTCACATATAGTAAAAACAGTGCTCTTACTGTATCTACAGAAACAACAGTTGTGTGCTTATGAACTGAGTTTACAGGCTTCTGCTACTGCCAAACTCCATCTAATCCCAAACTTTCATTTTGACTTTCTTGTGTAATCTCCTTCCTTAAATCGGATGGTGAACAGATTAAGACTGATTATAAACTGAAAGAGATAAACATGGAATAAGGAAAAATTTTGAAAAAAGACATGAGCTTTTTGTACTTGAGCATTTTGACATTTTTTGATGCCTCTAGTATTGTATTCAGGCTGTTTGATCATAGTTAAAACATTGTATTTTATTTAAGATATTGATATTGCATCATACATATCAGAGTGAATCTTAAAGTTTTAATTTCCTATAAGTCTCTGAAATAACATTATTTCTCCTTTTGTGGCCTCTTTGGGCAGTAGTGGCTCAGGAGATAGAGCGGGTTGTCCAATAACAAGAGGGTTGGTGGTTCGAATCCCCCTCCCCTCTTCCTTCCCCAGCGATCCTGCCATTGTGTCCCTGGACAAAATACTTTACCCACCTTGCCAACACTGGTGCAGTGTTTCCCCTACCATTATATTCGGGGGGTGCCCCCCCCCCCCCAGAGTGTCAAGTTAATTTTATTTTTTATATATAGTGCGAGATCACAACAGAAGTCATTTTAAGATGCATTCACTATAGAACAAGTCTTTACCATGTCCTTTTATTAAACAAACTAAATATCCTTATGTTAATTTCAGTGTGTGAATGTGTGTGTGAATGGGTGGATAGCAGGATCTGTAAAGCGCTTTGGTCATCAAGAGATGAGAATAAAAGCGCTATATAAGTGAATGCCATTTACCATTTAATTTATTTTACTTACACAACAGCAGCTCATTTCTGTCTCTTCTGCGCTGTACAGTGGTGTGAAAAAGTGTTTGCCCCCTTCCTGATTTCTCATTTTTTTGTATGTTTGTCACACTTAAATGTTTCAGATCATCAAAACAAATTTAAATATGAGACAAAGATAACACAAGTAAACACAAAATGCAGTTTTTAAATGAAGGTGTTTATTATTAAGGGAAATCACAGCATCATGCCGTCCTCAATCTCCAAGGTGTTTATTATGGGGGGGGAATCCAAACCTATGTACATGGCCCTGTTTGAAAAAGTGATTGCCCCCTAAGCCAAATAGTAACTGGTTGGGCCACCCTTAGCAGCAACAACTGCAATCAAGCGTTTGCGATAACTGGCAATAGTAACTGGTTGGGCCACCCTTAGCAGCAACAACTGCAATCAAGCGTTTGCAATAACTGGCAATGAGTTTTTTTCAGCACTGTGGAGGAATTTTGGCCCACTCATCTTTGCAGAATTGTTGTAATTCAGCCACACTGGAGGGTTTTCGAGCATGAAGCGCCTTTTCAAGGTCATGCCACAGCATCTCAGTCGGATTCAGGTCAGGACTTTGACTACGCCACTCCAAAGTCTTAGATAGATAGATGGATGGATGGATAGATGGATACTTTATTTCAAACAAAAAAGTATAACAAAAACAAAACAAATGACAAATGCAATAAAGTAACAGTATACAGTGTTCGAAAGGGAGAAGGAAGAAGTGAACAGTTATTAATTCCATCTCCTCTTTTCCATAAATACACCCATGTGAATTATATACAAATTACCACATTTAAGACCCCAAGTAAACAATTAACTGTATTTTGTACATATCAACATTAACACCCATCCATCCTAACATACATTGATGTCCATACATCAAAACCAGCCTCAAACAACACAGATACACAGTGCTGTCCCACCCACCATTCCATAGTGTCCCAGAGTGAGCATAGTGAATCATACATATAAATACTACCCTTCTAACATATATCCTTTCACTAAATAATGTTTATACCTCTTTTTGAATTGAATTCTGTTTGTACATAGTTTCAGTTCTGGCTCCAGACTGTTCCACAAATCCACCCCACAGACAGATATGCACATACTTTTCTTGGTTGTTCGTATCTTGGGTTTTGTAAAGTTTAAGTCTCCTCTCAAATTATGATCATTGTCTCTTTTTTTAAATATTTTTTGTATATTAGTTGGGAGTTGATTATTAATTGCCCTGTACATTACTTGTGCTGTCTTAAATTTAACTAAATCAATGAACTTTATGACATGTGACTTTAAAAACAACGAATTGGTATGGTCTCTATATCCTACATTATTTATTATCCTTATAGCTCTTTTTTGTAATGTGCATATTGACTGTAGGTTGGCCAGTGGTGTCAAATGGTCAATGGTGTCAAAAGCTTTCTTTAAATCTATAAATACTCCTACAGCAAACTTTTTTTAATCTATACAACTAGTAATTTCTTCTATAAGTTCGATCAGTGCCAAAGATGTAGATTTATCTGCTCTAAAACCATACTGGCTGTCTGTAAGGAGGTTGTGTTTTTCAATGAAATCATCCAGTCTCTTAGTGAAGATTTTTTCAAGTATTTTGGAGAATTGTGAGAGTAAAGAGACTGGCCTGTAATTTGTCAATGACTGTCTCCTGTTTTGTATAGAGGTATTACTTTTGCTATTTTCATTTTGTTTGGAAATTCACCAGTTTGAAATGACAGGTTACAGATGTGGGTGAGTGGCTTAACAATTCCTTCAGTTACTTTTTTCACTATTGTCATGTCAATTTCATTCCAGTCCGTTGATTTTTTTGTTCTTAAATTTACTCACAGTCTCGATAATTTCCTTTTCAGTAACTGCACCCAAAAAGATTGTGTTTGGATTTCTATCTTCTGTTTCATTTACAGAACCATTGTTGTTTGTTTCTGCTGTCACTATTGATTTTGCTAATTCAGGACCAACGTTTACAAAAAATTTATTGAAACCACTGACCACATCCTCCATATTATTTATCAAATTGCCATTTTCAATAAAATATTTTGGATAATTAGCATTCTTAGGTCGATTACTAATAATCCCATTGAGTACTTGCCATATTCCTCTTAAGTTATTTTTATTATCCTCTAATATTCTGTTGTAATATTCTTTCTTGCAGGTCCTCATTATATTAGCAAGCTTATTTTTATATCTTTTATATTTGATCTCAGCTTCGACCATTTTGCACTTAATGAATTGTTTATATAATGTATTCTTCTTTTTACATGCATTTATTAACCCCTTGGTGACCCAAGGAATATTTTTTTTTTGTTGTCGTCTGTCACTGTATTATTTTATAGGACAGTTTTTATTGTACAATGATTGAAATATTTGTAAAAATTTATCATATGCTTTATTTATATCATTTTCATCATAAACTATCTTCCAATCTTGTATTAATAATTCCCTTGTCAGTAAATACATAGATTCTTCGGTTCTTATTCTTTTATATTTAATATTTTTGGTATACTTTTTCTTCCTATAATCACATTGATAGACAACAAAAATCGGCAGGTGGTCACTGATATCATTCAATAAAAGCCCACTCCTGATATTATTTTCCATAATGTTTGTGAATATGTTATCTATTAGTGTGGCACTGTGTGACGTGATTCTGCTAGGTCCGGTAATTGTTGGATGTAAACCCATACTGTACGCTGTGTTGATAAACTCTTCTGTCAAACTATGTTGTTTTGAATTCATCAGATCTATATTGAAATCCCCACAGATGAACATAACTTTGTGAGTTAGTTTTGCATGCATTTTTTCCATCTAGTCCTTTTTTTTTTTTTTTTTTTTTCTTTTTTTTTTTTCCGGTTCCGGTTCCGCCGGACCGGCGGCGCCACACGAGTCGGCTGCCTGTTGCAACAGCCTTTTTTTTTATCTTCCTTCTTCTTTCTACACCTTTCACTCTGTATATATATCACGGACGCACGGATCGCCCCGGGGGTCTCCCGGGTCGGCGGACGGAGCCACGGTTTGCAGCGGGAGACGTTACAGCGGGGAGGAGCTAGTGTTAGCTAGCACTTGGCCGCCGCCCGGTGCTAATGGGAAACTCGACATACCGGGAGCTGTAGCGAAAAGGACGCGGGTGCCGGGCTGGAGTTTAGGCGGCGTGAAAGAAATATAAGACAGAATAATAAAGAGCGATGGCAAGAACCAAGCAGACCGCCCGTAAAATCTACTGGAGGAAGAAGCCCCCCAGGAGACAGCTAGCCACCAGGGCTGCTCGGAGAGGCGCTCTGGCCACCGGCAGAGTGAAGAGGCCTCGCCGTCACAGGCCCGTGGCTCTGAGAGAGATCCGTCGCTACCAGAAATCCACGGAGCTGCTCATCCGTAAGCTGCCCGCCCAGCGCCTGGTGAGGGAGATCGCTCAGGACTTCAAGACCGTCCTGCGTTTCCTGAGCTTCGTCGTCATGGCTCTGCAGGAGACCAGCGAGGCCCACCTGGTGGGTCTCTTCTTCGCTAAGGGGGTCACCATCATGCCCAAAGACTTCCAGCTGGCCCGCTGCATCCGCGGAGAGAGAGCTTAGACTTTCTGCTGCACATTCACTAGCCATAATGCTCTGCACTGTGTGTCTATATATATACATTTATAGTAATATGGACATATGTTTACTAGATGTTGTTTTTTCTTGCCTTCTGATTGTTGCTCTGAGTGTTGCTATCCCTATGCTGTTGCAATCCTGGAATTTCCCCATTGTGGGACTAATAAAGGCTTATCTTATCTTATCTTATCTTATCTTAAATAAGTCAATGTTTGATCCAGGTGTTCTATATACACAGCTCACTACTACATTCTTCACATTGTCCAGACAGATTTCTATTGTAATACATTCAAATAAATCATCCACAGTTACTGACAGATTTTCAACAACCTTGTATTTCAAGCTCTTGTCAACATAAATTGCAACTCCTCCTCCTTTTTTCACTTTTCTATTTATATAATTTAATTCATAGCCATCCATGGTAAAATCCACTCCTTTCTCTTGACTGAGCCACGTCTCTGATATTGCCACAATATTGAATGGCTCTTTAAACTGATGTAAATAATCTTTAATGTTATTAAAGTTGGCATAGAGACTTCTGCTGTTGAAGTGGATCATAGAAATATTGAAATCAGATGTGACCCTTGTGTTAAACTGTTCATCCGTGTAGTAACTACAGTTATTATTGATGGAGCTAAATAAATTATTATCAGGGTCTATGTTATATTCTACGTCCTGTGGGTTGTGATCTGTATATTCAAAAACTTTCAGTTCCTGTTGTTCCTGTTTGTTGATCTTTACCTCCGCCAGGCCGAAAAGGCCAGGAGGAGGTTATGTTTTTGCCGGGGTTTGTCTGTTTGTCTGTCTGTTGGTTAGCAAGATAACTCAAAAAGTCTCGGACGGATTTCCATGAAACTTTCAGGCGTTGTTGGAAATGGTACAAGGAAGAACTGATTAAATTTTGGGGATGATCCACATCACCGTCTGGATACAGGAATTTTTTAAAGCATTTTTTAACACTGTGACATACAGCCATTTTCAACATGTGCGCAGGCGCAATGGAGGGCACTCGTCGTCGTGTCTGACCAACACAAACTCCGCGTTCTTCAACGTTTTAGGCACAAAAGCACGCGGAAAACACTGGTGGCCTGGGCCCGCCAGCGTGCCTGTGTTTGCGCGCAGCTGCGAAACCTGACACGGGCAGCTGTCCGCCGCCGGATTATTTGGCAGAAATTCCCCGGCCAGCCATAGGCGCTGCGCATTTGGCACAAATTCACCGGCCAGCCATAGGCGCTGCGCAAAAACGAGCTCTCTGCCGGGGAAGCTTCTAAATTCTGTTTTGCCGCGGAGCGCAACCCCAATAATATAATATAAAACCCACGGCAACCTGTCTACACAATCTGCATCCGTCAGTGGAGGAGATGGACACAACAGCAACACTTCAGTTTATTACCTTCGCCAAGGAAGCAATGCTTTTACTACTGAACCACTAATCCTATCACTATCAGATTGATTGTCATTGATTAATTGTTGTCTATGTTTATTGCACTGTCCCTGTCGAACAAACTAATAATCATTGTCAATCCAATTGCTAGTCATATGCTTTCATGCTCAAGGAATCTGAAAACATACACACAAACACTGTATGGGGGGAACTGTGCCGCTTGGTGGAGGTCTGCGCTCTCCGAGTGCTTTTCTAGTTTTCAATGCTTTCAACACCATCCAACCAGTGATCCTGAGGGACAAGCGACTGTGGAGGGGTGGACCAGCACCATTTATTGTCTGTATCCCATCCAATACAGACAATAAATTTGGTGTTGACCAGTGTAATTTTTAATGCACAAACCTGAAATTGTTAAACGCACAATTTCAGAGATTTGAGGTAAAACTGGAATTTACTACAGTGGAAAAAATAGCAGAAACCACCTTTGTGATATGTAAGCCACTCTCATAATTTATGTGGCTCTTTTCAAACAAAGATTAACTCTTTGGTATGACAAATTAGCATTCAGCTTCCAATACTGCCTTACAAATTCTGATTGATTACCTCCGCCAGGAGGTTATGTTTTTGCCGGGGTTTGTCTGTCTGTCTGTCAGTCTGTCTGTCTGTCTGTCTGTTGGTTAGCAAGATAACTCAAAAAGTTTTGGACGGATTTTGATGACACTTTCAGGCATTGTTGGAAATGGTACAAGGAAGAAGTGATTAAATTTTGGGGATGATCCGGATCACCGTCCAGAAGAAAACCGCCATTACGCAAAATGCCATTATCCTGAATAACTACTGAACCACTAATCCTATCATTGTCATTCCAATTGCTAGTCATATGTTTTCATGGTCAAGGAATCTGAAAACGTACACATAAACACTGTATGGGGGGAACTGTGGCCGTTACGGAAAATGCCATTTTCGTGAATAACCACTGAACCACTAATCCTATCATTGTCAATCCAATTGCTAGTCATATGTTTTCGTTGTCAAGGAATCTGAAAACGTACACACAAACACTGTATGGGGGGAACTGTAGCGCTTGGCGGAGGTCTGCGCTCTCCGAGTGCTTTTCTAGTTTGTTTCATGTTGTTATGTAGCATGTAGCAGATGAGTATATCCCTTCAGTGTCCTACAATTGTCTCTTTTTTTTTTTTTTTTTTTTTTTTTTTTTTTTTTTGTTACTTATTTGTACCCGCAGGTAGACTTGGTTTGCAGTCTGGTGACAAGCCACCGGCTGCTGGTCGCTGCGTGCGCGAGCGCCCTAAACCTACATGTTTTTGGTGTGCGGGAGGAAACCGGAGAAATCCCGGAGTAAACCCGCGCAACACGGGGAGAACATGCAAACTCCGCACAGCTCACTGTTGGTCGGGGGCTGGGATCGAACCCACGATCTCATGATCCCCGCGATCCCCCGGCCGAGGGTAAAACTGTGCTGCCACAGTGCTAAACCACTGCGCCACCGTGCAGCCCACAGCAACAATCTCTTGTTGCTGTGACTCCAGTTCATAACATTCATTGATATTTGTCCAGTTCCATAATATTACGGATGTTAATGACCTTGGCTTCTTCAGGTGATCCGTTTAATTTGATGTATATTTTACAGTTTGATGTCCAGGTGTTTTGAATCTTTTTCTGCTTTCTCAGGTATCTTGCTTTTCTGGCTATTTCTACGTTTTCTTTTGTAAGGTGCTCGTTTATGTAAATGTTCATTCCTTTCAGTTTCCTACCTTGTTTTAACAGCGCAGTCTTGTGTTTTCTGTTGACAAACCTCATGATCACAGCCGGTTTGTCGCCGTTTTTCCTGGGCAGAGGGTGGCAGGTCTCAGTGGTGTTACAGTCCAGCTGGATTCCTTTGGACTGCATGAAGGCCGCCACTTGTTGTTCCGTGTATTCATCTTCCAGCGCATCGAGCCTCCCTCCGCTGTCTGCGGCCACCGCTCGCGCGTACGATTGGGGTTTAATGTGGAGCCCCGTGATGATCACGTCGTTCACCCGGGTATTCTGCTCCAGTTCCGACACGCTACTCTCCAGATACGCCAGCCTCTTGTCCTTCTCGGCATTCTGGATCCGCAGCGCTTTCACCTCCCCGACCAGGTCCAGAATGTTTTTTTGCTGCAGCTTAACAGCAGAAATCTCTTCAGCCAAGAAGTCCAGCGATCTTTTGATGTCGTCCACCTCCTCAGTCTGCTGAGCTTTCTTGGGACCCATGATCCCGGCTGATGTTCGTTTATTGTGTCTTAATTTTGTTTTTCTTAAGCCATTCAGAGGTGGACTTGCTGGTGTGTTTTGGATCATTGTCCTGCTGCAGAACCCAAGTGTGCTTCAGCTTGAGGTTACGAACAGTTGGCTGGACATTCTCCTTCAGGATTTTTGGTAGACAGCAGAATTCATGTTTCCATTTACCACAGCAAGTCTTCCAGGTCCTTTTCTTTCAAAGGTCTTTTTATTATTATTAATTGAAGTATCAATACAATACAAAGTATTAGAAATTTTCATTTTTGTTTCAACCAAACAGTAAAAAACTAGAACTTAAAGCCAACAAATGTAAATGCTTCAAAGCACAAAAACCTTTAAATAAACAATAAAAAAAAAAAAATACAAAGAAAAATTGTGTGTGTGAAGTGGGGGTGGGGTAAAGGGGATATGAGCTACTCAGAAACTATAATCGTGGGTCTTTCAAAGAAATCAAGAAACGGGCGCCATAATTTATAGAATTTGTTTTCAGAGCCACAGACTGTATATCTGATTTTTTCTAAATCCAAACAGGACATTATATCTTTTATCCACTGTAAATGTGAAGGGGGCGAAGAGTCTTTCCACTTCAGTAATACAGCACGTCTGGCCAATAATAATGAAAATTTGAATACTTTTAATTTGGAACTTGGCAAGACAAGTTCTGGAGCCACACCAAAAATGGCGCATAATGGATCAGGTTTAATTTGATATTGCAGGACTTCAGACATAGTGATAAAAACAGAATGCCAAAAATTCATCAATGCAGGGCAGGACCAATACATGTGAAGCAAAGTGCCAGGAGCGCTACCACACTTTTCACAAGTTGGGTCTATATCCGAGTAAATACGTGCTAACTTAACCTTGGACAGGTGCATCCGGTGTACAATCTTAAATTGAATAAGAGCGTGACGAGCACACATTGATACAGTGTGAACCTGGCCAAGAATAGAGTCCCACAGTTCATCAGTAAAAGTAAAATTAAGATCTTGTTCCCAGTTCAATTTGATAGCGGCCAGAGAAGAAGATTGTAAATTTGAAATTAAATTATATAAAACTGACATTACCCCCTTAGAAGTTGGTTTAACTAATAAAAAATCATCTAGAGGATTATCAGAAGGTTTTTGAGGGAATTGTTTTGTCATGGTTTGCACATAATGTCTGACCTGGAGGAAGCGGAAAAAATGTGTAGAAGTGATGTCGAATTTGGTGGAAAGTTGAGAAAAACTTGCAAATTGACCATCAAAATATAAATCCGCAAAAGATTTTAAACCTTTTCTGTGCCATATATGAAATGCACTATCAATAGTTGATAGGGTAAATAAATGATTTGCGGCAATTGGACTTCTAATGGAAAAAAACTGAAGACCGAAATTTTTCCTGAATTGAGACCAAATTCTAAGAGACTGACGAACTACTTTATTATTACCCAGTGTAGACAAAGCAAGGGGAAGTGGTGAACCTAAAATTGCCGGTAGGGAAGTTTGATTGTCCACATGTGACTCCATAAGGATCCAAATAGGTGATTTGGGTTCCAGATAAAAATGTTTCCAATATAACATGCACCTGATATTTGCTACCCAGTAGTAATATTGAAAGTTAGGCAGAGCCATGCCACCTACTGATTTGGGTCTTTGAAGAAAAACTTTCCTCAATCTCGGATGTTTACCATTCCAAATAAATGAGGTAATCAGAGAGTCCAAAGACTTAAAAAAGGATTTAGGAATAAAAATGGGGAGACATTGAAACAAATATAAAAACTTTGGAAGTAACATCATTTTTACAGAATTGATTCTGCCAATTAAAGACAAGGATAATGGGGACCATTTGGAAAGTATTAACTTGCACTGGTCAAGTAAGGGGAGAAAATTATTTTTAAACAAGTAATTAAATTGTTTAGTGACACATATCCCAAGATAATTAAAATGATCAATAACAACCTTGAAAGGAAAATTTTCAAAATCCTGAACTTGAATCTTTTCATTAATCAGAAACAGTTCACTCTTATTAAGATTAATTTTATAACCAGAAAACCTACTAAAACTATCCAAAATATTAAGTATAGCGGGTAATGAAGTAAGTGGGTTGGAGAGAAATAATAAAAGATCATCAGCATAGAGTGAAACCCTATGCTCAATGCCACCCCTACGAATGCCTAGAAAGTCCCGGCTCCCACGGATTGCAATAGCTAACGGCTCAACTGCCAAGGCAAAGAGCAACGGGCTCAAAGGACAGCCTTGCCTCGTACCACGGTAAAGTCTAAAATAGTCAGAATAGCGACAATTAGTTAACACTGAAGCTAAAGGACTAGCATAGAGAAGTTTAATCCAGGAACAGAAGGAAGGACCAAAACCGAACCTCTCCAAAGTAAAAAACAAATACTCCCACTCAACCCTATCGAATGCCTTTTCAGCGTCCAAACTAATAAGACATTCAGGTATGTTGTGGTGAGGAGTATAAATAATATTAAACAACCGCCGCAAGTTAACAAAAGAATGGCGATTTTTAATGAAACCGGTTTGGTCCTGTGAAATTATAAAAGGAAGAATCTTTTCCAACCTTGAAGCTAACAACTTTGACAAAATTTTAACATCGGTATTTAACAAGGAAATAGGCCTGTAAGAAGCACAATCAACAGGATCCTTATCCTTTTTAAGCAACACAGTGATACAGGCCTGATAGCATGAAGGAGGAAGTGTACCAGAGTCAAGCGACTCTGTAAAAACTTGACAAAGGAAAGGGGCGAGGTCATCAGAGAATTTTTTGAAAAAATCAGCGGAAAACCCATCAGGTCCTGGAGATTTTCCTGATTGCATGGATGATATTGCCAGCTGAATTTCTTCTTTTGTGATGGGAGCTTCTAAAATTTGCCGAGATTCTGAAGAAATCGAAGGAATATCAATGGAATCAAAAAAAATTTCCAAATCCTTTAAGTTTGTTGTATATTCTGAGGTATATAATTTGGAATAAAATGACCTGAAAATATCATTAATCGCTTGTTGGTCAGATGTCACCTCTCCTTTATCTGTCCTAACTCCAGTAATAATTTGCTTAGCTCTAATACCACGTAGTTGATTAGCTAGAAGTTTACTGGTTTTTTCGCCATGTTCATAAAATTCACTCTTGTTCCTTATTAAACAACCTTCAATTTGTCGAGTAGAAAGTAAATTAAGTTTAGTTTGTAATGTCATACGTTCCTTGTACAGAGCGGGTGATGGAGATTGAGCATATTGTCTGTCAATGTCCAGGATTTGATCTAAAATAGCCTTCTGTTCCTGTATTAAGGATCGTCTTTTAAATGCTGCCAATGAAATAAATTCCCCCCCTAAGAAATGCCTTCATGGCCTCCCATATCGTTTTATTTGACATACCAGGAGTTTTATTTTCTTTCAAAAAAAAATTAATTTTAGAAGAAATATTCGCAACCAATTTTTCATCTGTAAGTAATAATGGATCCAATCTCCAATGCTTTCTCATGGAGTCACATCCATGGAGGATCATTTTAAGTACAAGAGGGGCATGATCAGAAACCGAGATGCTATCATAACTGCAAGAGCAAAGGTTATTAATTAATAAATTGTCAACAAAAAAATAATCTATTCTGGTATAAGTATGGTGTACGTGAGAGAAAAAAGAATAGTCCCTGCCGTTAGGATGTAAAAAACGCCAAGGATCTGTAAGGCTATATTCCTCAAGAAAAGACTTAACATAAGTTGCAGATTTATTAAGACTAGCAGGTTTTGAAGATGAGCGATCTAAGATCGGATCCATATACAAATTAAAGTCACCCCCAAGAATTAGAGAATGAGTATTTAAATCTAGAAGTTGCGAAAAAAGGTTGCGAAAAAAGTGCACATCATCAAAATTCGGTGCATACAGATTAGCCAAAGTGACATGTTTATCGCCAAGTTTACCTGATACTATTACAAATCGTCCATTTTTATCTGATACAACATTAGAGGGAATAAATGGGATATTTCGATCAATAAGAATAGCAGGGCCCCTGGCCTTAGCTTTAAAATTTGAATGAAAAAATTGTCCTGACCAACATTTTGACAAACGCAAGTGGTCGGAATCCTGCAAATGGGTTTCCTGCAAAAACAGTACCCCAGGCTTAAACTGCTTTAGACGTGACATGACTCTCTTTCGTTTAATTGGATGGTTCAACCCCTTCACATTCCAGCTTACCAAAGTAAGATTACTATTCATTCAAAGAGTAAAATTTATATATTATGTTGTGTAGCCCAAAGAAGAATAAAGTGAGGTACGGGTAAAAAAAAAAAAAAAAAAAAAAGGAAGGGGTAAGGGGGGTGTAAATAAAACCATAACAAAAAAACAAAACAAAAAAAAATAAATAAAAAAATAAAAATAAAAAAAATAAAAAATAAAAAAATCCAACAACCAAACCTATAACAACACTCCAGCCGGTTGCAAAAAAAACAGCAACCGCTCCATCTCCAGCTCTATTTTCATCCTAACAGAATGCTCCCATACAACTGGCTTCAATCCTGCATAATATGAACGTTTTACCCTAAAAAAAAAAAAAATAAATAAGATAAAATTAAAAAAAAGAATTAAGTAAACAACAACGTATAGGGAGCCAATTTTACCTTGTTTTTAAACATCTGAAAATGCATCAATGTCCAGTCAGTGCAGCTTCAATGAAGTAACAAGCAGCCCAGCGCGGCAGCTGGTCAACCCAGAAATGTCCAGTTCAAGGCGAAAATTGCTGGTTTCTCTCCATAGTTTGCATGAAGCAGGTGGCCTCCGAGACGGACGCCAGCCACTGGTTTTTGCCGTCTGGAAGAGTTATCCGGAGCCTGGCGGGGAAAAGAAGAGAAGGACGAAAACCTCTCTTGTACAACTCGGACATAACTGTAGCTCTCTTCACGACAACAGACACAGGTTGGTTCTTTTAAACGGGCGTTTATTGGGACTTATGCACCTCCCTCATCGTCACGCCATGAGAACTCGTTGGCCGCTTGTCATGAAAAGAGTTCTGAAGGTAAAACAAACTGCTTGGCTTCAATCTTCAATCAAACTTAAGTGCCAGATAGCTGAATAACGTGGCACAGCGTTCTTCTCATTTCCGCTATGTGCTACAATAAAAACAATCCCAGCAGCACTCCAGACGGAAACATCAGTTCCGGTCAGGAAACAATAAATTTCAACAAACTATACAGTTGCAACAACCAACATGTAACGTACAGAAAATATATAATTTTATAACAACACTTACACTCCCACCAAATCACTCATTGATTTAAATGCGGGATTTCTTTTAAACACAGATTATAAATGGAATCAATGGCTTGGGTTATTTGAACTCTGAAAGAATGTGACCCACTTTGTTTAATTTCTACTTAATTTGCCTCAAGCAAGGTAACCACCTTGTGAATGGGCCTTTGAAGGTAAACCAGTCTAGGTTATACCTCTTCCTTGGTGGTATACACGCTCATGATGATGCTTGACAAGCAGTGTTGAAACATGGGATTTCTTTGGAAGGATCGCCGGATGTTTTACATCATGGTGCAAGGCTGACTGGGACAATCGTCCTCCTACCCTTAGGACATTGTTCTTGTCCAAGAAGGCGTTCAGCTTATATAACTTGCTGTACTTGTTCAAAGTGTCTCCCTTCTGAGCTTTGATTTTTTGTATGTCCGCAGCAAAGGCATCTTCTTGCACTAGCCTGATGATAAAGCTTTCTGCTTCCTTTCTTTCTTCAAGACTAGTTGCTTCATTTGTTCTTGGCTGAAGTCCTTTGATTTCTTTGGCAAATCTCTTGAGCCTAGCAATGGCTCTAACTGCCCTGGACCAATCAGAGAATTTGGCGAGGCGTTTCGCCACTGACTCTATTCCTTTCATCATGACTGTATGGACATGGGCTTTGCGAAGTTCAGGGTCAGTTCTTTCAACATCTCCCACCATTTCCTCTTCACGTGGAAGATTCTGGTGCCAAAGAAAATCAGGTCCTGTCAGCCAATTAGACTCTTTTAACTGAGCTGCACTCAGTCCTCTTGAAGCGCAGTCAGCTGGGTTGTTTTCAGTGCTGACATGTCGCCATTGTGCGGGATCTGTGCTAGATCTTATGCATTGGATCCGGTTGGCTACGAATGTGTGGAATCTCTTTGCATCATTGTAGTTAGCTTCGGGATTTGCACAGCCGACAATACTCCAGCCAAGATCAGTTCGCTGTGCATATGGATGATTGTCTTTCCCAAACAGAATTTCTCTTGGAAGAAGGGCTTGTTGGCAGTTGTATCCGATTAGTAGTCCTACTTCACAATCTAGTGGTGGTGGAATCTTGTCTGCCAGTTGTTCAAGATGAGGCCACTTTAGTGCTGTTTCAGAGGTTGGAATGTGTGACCTATCTGCTGGGATGAACTCTCGTGTGAAAAGTGCTGGCAATGGAATTCTTCTCTCTAAGTTGTATCCTCTCACTTGCAAGTTCGTCAGTTTCTGAGAGGTTGTGACTACTGATTTTGTAGTCATTGTGGACAGCTGCAAGCTGACATTCTCTTTGCTTGTATCGAGGTCTTGGGCTATTTCGTCTAGGATGAAAGTTGTATCGCTTTGAGTGTCTAAGAGTGCATACACAAGAACTTCGTGGTCTGGGTGCTTTGTAGACGAGATCCAGACTGGTACGATTGAGGATGTTTGTGTGTTTGGGCCCTCTTGTATGACTCTGTTGGTAGTTGCTGTCGCAGCTACTTCTTTGATCTCTGCTTTGTCCTTTGAGTTATCTTCTCCTTTTGGAGCAGTCAGCCTTTGACGGTCTTTAAACTTCTCCTCATGCAAACATGTCTGATGTCTTCTTTGGCACCTCTGGCATGTACTTCTGTTGTCACACTCCTTTGAGTGATGTCCTACATTCAGACATCCAAAACAAAGCTTTTCTGCTTGCACAAACTTGACACGATCTTGAACTGTCTTTTCACTGAACTTTCTGCACTTAGCAAGGTCATGTCCTGCTCTTTTGCAGAAAACACATGATGGAATGCTGCTCTGTTTTGTATCTGTGGCCAGTGTCTTTGCTTGAATAGTTTGGCTTCGGGTGTGTTTTGTTTTCTCACCTTCCACACTTTTGAGCGCTTGAATTGAGGATATGGGATCACAAGCAAGGTCTGCTTCCTTAGACAGGAAGTCTACAAACTCTTTAAATGGTGGATAATAAGCGTTTGCTTCTCTGACTTCCATCACTTTACGGTTCCATCTGGATACCAGCCAATCTGGTAACTTCAGCAGAATTTTTTGGCTTTCATGTAGTTTGTCCCTGAAGGATTTCCCAATTATAAATGGGTCTCCAAAACGTTTTTCCAAAAGCTGCCAGGCCGAGTCATATGCAGCTTCAGTGCCCAATAAGAAGAATCCTTCAACGGCCTTTTTTGCAGCACCACCTAAATACTTCCTTAGGTAATACAGTTTTTCATTCTTTGGGATGTTTTTCCTGTCAATCAATGTTTCAAAAGAGAGTCGCCAGTCCTTGAATCTCAAGGGGTCTCCAGTGAATAATGCAGGCTCTGGTGTTGGAAGACGATTCGCATTTATAGCTTCCGTTAGCATGCGGACCAAATCTGAGGTGTTCTGTACTGTAGGAATGGGTGGAGCTTGAGCTGTGACTGGCAGGGACTGAGGAATGAAGGAGGGACTTAAAGCACTGAGGGCTTGTGTGGTGACTGGCAGAGACTGGGGGATGAAGGAGGGACTTGAGGCATTGAGGGCTTGTGTTTCTCCAAATTCAACATCATACAGCAATTCAGCTGTTTTAAAATTTTCTTCAACTTGATCATAGACCATTACTCGTGCTCTTGCAGCATTTAACTTCTTCACTTCTTCCAAGCGTTTAAGCCTTCTACGTTTGTCTTGCATTTCTTGTTGTCTGGCAAAGGTTTCAGATTCAAATTGTGCAAGCCGTCGTTTATCTTCAGCCTCTAGCCTTTGGAGTTCAGCCTCTTCTCTTTCTTGTTCATCCAATACTGCTAAAACTTCCTGGGATGCGGCAGCCTCTGCTGCAGCCTCACATCTTTTGGCTGAGTTAGTACTAGAACGAATAGAACATTTTGATTGATGAGATGGTGGCCTTGATAAGGAGCAAGTTGAGTTTAGAACTGATCCAACATCGGGCCAAGGTTCATCCTCTTCTTCTGTTTTAGGCTCCTTAAGCTGCCCTTTTGCCTTTTGAATAATTAACTCTGAGAGTGAAACGCAAGTGTCTACTCTGTGTCGCAGATCTGGCTCAGGAGTTTGTATTTTGCGTAATGTTTCATATATGGCTTTTACCTCGGAGCA
This sequence comes from Pholidichthys leucotaenia, assembly GCA_020510985.1. Taxonomy (NCBI): domain Eukaryota; kingdom Metazoa; phylum Chordata; class Actinopteri; order Cichliformes; family Pholidichthyidae; genus Pholidichthys; species Pholidichthys leucotaenia. The sequence continues at coordinate 136,387,517 of CM035840.1, read as the reverse complement.
AGTGCTGCTTATATTTTCAATCAGCTCACTCAATTCATCCTCTGAGGCTTCACTGGTCAGTATTTCCTTGCCTATTCTAGCATGGTACCTCCATTTCTCATAAATGATTCTGTACCGTCGTTGGATACTTTTCATCTTGTCTTCTTGAAGTTCTCTCCCCTTCTCTGAGAGGGTTCGAATTCTTTCGCCTCTTCGCAGCCCTTCTGCTTCTGCAGATTTGGTAACTTCAGGTTGGGCAGATGAGTCAGCCATCTTGTGGCAGGTCTCAGTGTTTGTGTCAGACATTTTGAGATAACTTGAACAACAGTGAAACAACTGGATGATGTCTAGTTTGTAATTATACTGACTTCAATACTGCATTAAGATAACTGTATAAACATTTAAACTTAGCCACTTTTCAGCTAACTTCAATTTCAAAGCAAGAATAAAAATAGTGAAATTACCTTAACACAATATGTAAATATGAACTTTAACAGATGAGATAATATGTTTAGAAATGCATTAAATTGCTTATTTTACAAAATAGGAAAAAACAGAGTTGGGTTAAGTGCCCTTTAACTTCACTGAAAATGCCCTTTAAGCTTGTTGAAATTTTATAGACACAAAGCTTGCATAAATCTTAGTTTCAGATTAAAATGCCATTTTTTAACGTTCATCAAAGATTGTTAATTTACATATAAATTTAACATCGACTTTAACCTTGTAACATGAAGCAAGCAGTGAAAATCAGGACATCTGATAATCTCCAACCACAACAGCTAAATAGCACACAAGCTGATAGATCTGAGTCCTTATTGCAATGTCCAAGTTAAACCACTTCTCACACCACCTTAACTTGAAACTTGAGGTGGAGCGCCTTTTGGCTTTAACTTGTAAAATTGCGCTTTAACACAGTCTAACGGCCGTTACTTGCGGTTGCTATGACGACAGTGCGGTATGGACTTGCTTAACTGACGACCTGGATCTTCCTCTCTTCGCTACCCGCCGTGATCTCGGAGTCCTTGTTACCCGTGTTGAGCAGGCGAGTTCTCACTGTAGCTCTCTTCACGACAACAGACACAGGTTGGTTCTTTTAAACGGGCGTTTATTGGGACTTATGCACCTCCCTCATCGTCACGCCATGAGAACTCGTTGGCCGCTTGTCATGAAAAGAGTTCTGAAGGTAAAACAAACTGCTTGGCTTCAATCTTCAATCAAACTTAAGTGCCAGATAGCTGAATAACGTGGCACAGCGTTCTTCTCATTTCCGCTATGTGCTACAATAAAAACAATCCCAGCGGCACTCCAGACGGAAACATCAGTTCCGGTCAGGAAACAATAAATTTCAACAAACTATACAGTTGCAACAACCAACATGTAACGTACAGAAAATATATAATTTTATAACAACACTTACACTCCTTATATTCGGCTCGTTGCTTCTGAACGTCGGCGTTATAATCCTCGTAGAACTGAAGTTTATGCCCACGATATTCCAAAGTCCCACGGCGTCTCCGCGCTTCTCTCATCACCAAGTCTTTGGTCCGAAACCGGTGGAAACAAATAATGACAGCGCGCGGCTTCCCATTCGGACTCGGCTTGGACATGAGGCTGCGGTGGGCTCTATCCAGCTCTGGGGGAGATGGCAAAGTTTGTGTGCCAAAGACGTCCACCAACAGCCGAGAAAAAAATTCAGATGGCCGTGGACCCACATCAAAGGACTCCGGCAGACCCACCAGACGAATATTCAGCCTCCTGCTTCTTCCCTCCAGGTCAGAAAGTTTGTTTTTCAAAAGTTTGTTCTCCTCCTGTATTGACTCGCATGTAACTTCAAGCGCCGCTAGGCGCTGGCTGACGTCCTCCGCGTTGTTTTCAAGGTCGCCAATGCGTTGCTCCTGGTTCGCCACATCTGCTTGAATTTTGTCCAGCTTACCATTAATAAGTTCAAATGAAGCTTTGAAGTCAGCAGCTATGGACATTCTGTGTTGCTCAAGCAAGGCAACAAGTGCAGGGTTAAGGCTGATACTAGCATCCTCAGCTAAGCTGGTGTTAATATTGTTCCCTGCTGCCTCCTTTTCAGTCTGCTTTCTTGTTTTGGACATATTTCAAAACAGATTCTGCACGTATTAAATGTCCAAAACATTAACAGCTTACAGCAAAATAGGGTTTAAAAAGTAAAGAAAAAAATATAGCAGGAGCCAGCAACGCACACACCTACTCGATTGCCAGCACACCTGAAGCCCGTCTTCCAGGTCCTTAAGCAGCAAAACATCCCCAGACCATCACACTACCACCACCTGTTTACTGTTGGTATGATGTTCCTTTTCTGAAATGCTGTTATTTTTACGCCAGATGTGATGGGACACACACCTGACAAAAAGTTCAACTTTTGTCTCGTCAGTCCACAGAGTATTTTCCCAAAAGTCTTGGAGATCATCAAGATGTTTCCTGGCAAAACTGAGACGAGCCTTTATGTTCTTTTAACTCAGCAGTGGTTTTCATCTTGGAACTCTGCCAAGCAGGCCATTTTTGCCCAGTCTCTTTCTTATGGTGGAGTCATGAACACTGACCTTAACCGAAGCAAGTGAGGCCTGCAGTTCTTTGGATGTTTTTGTGGGGTCTTTTGTGACCTCATGGATGAGCCATCGCTGTGCTCTTGGGGTCATTTTGGTCGTCCGGCCACTCCTGGGAAGGTTCACCACTGTTCCATGTTTTCGCCATTTGTGGATAATGGCTCTCACTGTGGTTCGCTGGAGTCCCAAAGCTTTAGAAATGGCTTTATAACCTTTTCCAGACTGGTAGATCTCAGTTACTTTGTTTCTCATTTGTTCCTGAATTTCTTTGGATCGCAGCATGATGTCTAGCTTTTGAGGCTCTTTTGGTCTACTTCACTTTGTCAGGCAGGTCCTATTTAAGGGATTTCTTGATTGAGAACAGGTGTGGCAGTAATCAGTCCTGGATGTGGCTAGAGAAATTGAACTCAGCTTTCCAAAGATGTGATAAACCACAGTTAATTTATGTTTTTGAGGGGGGGGGGGGCAGCAATCACCTTTTCACTCAGGGCCATGTAGGTTTGGATTTTTTTACCCTTAATAATAAACACCTTCATTTAAAAACTGCATTTTGTGTTTACTTGTGTTATCTTTGTCTCATATTTAAATCTTTTTGATGATCTGAAACATTTAAGTGTGACAAACATACAAAAAAATGAGAAATCAGGAAGGGGCAAACACTTTTTCACAACACTGTAGTTACATATCCACCTTGGTGTGCGTTTTCACGTTTCCCATTCATTGTGTATGTAGCACGCCCCACATGCACTCTGGTAGCATGGTGTCAAGAATCTCGAGCGGTGAAGGTGCCCACTCCCCCCCCCCCCCCCACTCAGATCCATAATACGTAAATGAGGGCAGGCGCGGGGAGCCTGCTTCACTTTTTACTTTTGGAGATAATAGGTAAAAGTTTAATGTCAGGAAGCATTGTGAAGAGACTACAGCCCACCCATCAGAAGTCACGGTGACCAATAATGTACAGGCTGTGCAGGTTGGGGGAGAGCAGAGTGGGTTAGGGTAGACAGAATAAGCTCCTCAAACTGCACTTTTGTAGCCAAAAATACTGCTTGAAAACCGGCAGAAGTTCTCTGACCGACTGTAGGACAGTTGCCCACCGGACAGTTGTTTGTCGGACATTTACCCACCAGAAAAGTTACAAAAGGGACAATTGCCCACCACTAATATTTATCAGTATCATCTTATCATTTTTTTCTCAATATGACTTGTTGCTGTCAAAAAACGAATGTAAAAATATAACATAAAATTTTATTTATACAATGAACTAAAAAATACATACACGAAGACACCTATATTTAGAATTCAACATTATGATTTACTCCAAGTGAGTAAATATCAAAGTATAAAGAATCTTTAATGATTGCAATTGTTTTAACAATCAAAGTTAATCACAGTTAGTACATTTCAAAGCATTTGCTTAATGTTTTTAAACCTCTTCTCAATTGCAGTTGGTAAGCTCTGCAGAAGTTGGCTAGTAATTATCCAGGAGAAAATTCTGCAGAAGTTAGCTACTAGTAATTTAATTATCAAGGAGAAAAGTTAATTGTTCTCCAATATCAAGAACTTTGTCAAGTATAAAAATATTTAAATTTCTATTCCATCATATTTTTTATTCCATATGATGGGCAAATGTCCTCTTTGCAGCTTTTAGGGTGGGCAAATGTCCGGTGAGCAAATGTTCAGTGGGCAATTGTCCCATCACCCTCTGAACTGACAGTGATACTCTCCGTTAGGACTGCAACGATTACTCGAATACTTTGATTACAAGAAATTCTCTGTTCAGAATTGATTGATACACCGGTGCATCAACACAGAACATGCCGGGAGAGGTAGCGGCCTGACACGACCTGGCTCAAAGGCACCCTGACCAATGGTGATAAAAAAAAAAAAAAAAAAAAAGTTACTTTCAATAAAGTGAAAAAAAACAAGATAATGCATGAGGTGTGCTTTTGCCCGGAGGTGCAGCCAACAGCAAAGTGTGATTTATCATGGAAAACAGCTGAGCTCTGCCCTTCGAGTGATCAGCTGATTGGATCCACCTCCTCCGGTGTTCTGACATTTTGGCATATCTATCAGAACAGCACTGGACAGCTGATGATGCACTCAAGGGTAAAAAAAAAAATTAGGGGGAGGGCTAAACAGCAATTTGGATCTTTATCCTGTAGCATGAAAGTGCTCGGACACATCCCCGACAGGTCCCATTATACGAACAAGTACATGTGTTTAGCTCTCTGTATGTGTGCGCGCGCACGCACGCACGCACTCGTGCTGCAGGCAACAGCTGAGCAGAGCTCTGTACGGGTTTTTCATGTGAACCAATGCTGCAAATATGTCATTATAGGGTAGCTCCAAGTTAGAAACTCATTCAGTAAGTTACACATAGGTTCAAAGAGCGTTTCTCGTATGTCAGAAATAATTTTTGGGTACGCTAGACATTAATCTCAATGTATTTGAACTTTTGAGTCACTATGAGTCGCTGACAAGTAACATGTGTAAACGAAGGCCTAACTTCCCTACAACCTTTGTTCCGCAAATGTGGGACGTATCAACCGTATGCTGGATATGTCTGAAAATTTTCTGTATGGGGCACATATTTTTTCCAGTTTATAAAATTTTTCACCGGGTCTGAGGTGTGTGTGAAAAAAAATTGCATTTGGTTAACGTTTAGAGGGTCAAAAATGCAATCGTTTAGGTGGAATAATAATAACAATAACAATCATAAATAATCTTCTTGCATCAATAAAATACAAACTGCTTACAATAGAGCAGCAGCGCTCACATTGTTAGTCTTTGCCAGTCACACCCTCAGGGTTCAGATCATTATTTGGCCTCAGTATCGCCCCAGCGCGATGATATAAGCACCACCTCAATCTTAGCAATAAATAAATATTGCTAAAATATAAAATGATGCACTACAGTGGGTCTCAAGCATTTGTAAACGTGTCCTGTTATAGTACTGCATGAGTTTGACGATACACAGAAGAAATTCAATATTATACTTAACCACTTGCGCTCCGTTGTTCCGCGGGCGGGCAAGTCTCTGTGTCCTATGACGCACGAGGGCGCGCGAGAGCGCGCTCGTGCGCCCTCTTGCGCATGACGCATGATGGTGGTGATGGTGATGTAGTAGCATCCAAGCGCCACTCCAAAAAAAAAAAAAACTGCAGAGACAGCCGCGAACAGATTAGTTCATCTGATTGACCTCTCATTTGACTAATAAGAGCCTTGAATTGGGTTTCTGAAACCTTGAAGAACCAATGAATGAAAATCTAGGAAGGAGGACCCGCCTACTGTGAACGCAGGAGCCAATTGAAGCACAGAAATTCTGGCTGGGTGAAGCGATATTTACTGCTGCAGAAGGACTCTGTACGAATCTCCTGCAGACCCAGGCTCACCCAGCAGCATGGAGAACACCCACAAGTGGGACCTGCACTCATTCCAGCAGAATAGACGGAGGCCGATGACAAAAGTCGTAAATCATTCGCCAAAACGGCAATAATGGAATTATGTTGATCGGGATCCACGAGCGGAGCAGCGTCGCGTTCGTCTGACGCGTGGGAAGAGCTGATCGCCACGACTCTGCTGCTTTGAAGAGGTAAGGTGTTATAAGCTAAATTATTATTTATCCCTGAAAACTGTAATCCAAAAATGACTTTTGACCGATCGGTAAATTACAACTGTACTGCGCACGAAATACGAAGTGCGTGCGCCGCGATAAACGGTTCATTTGCCGTGTTCGGACCGTGAAGCCCCCCCCCCCCCCCCGCTGCAGAAGAGGAGCGGGGGGGGGGCACGGTCCGAACGCTCCCCGGTCTGCGGGGGGGAAGCATATCAGTCTATTCCATCATGTAGCGATGGCCCTCTTCTGTAGCGAGGGGGAGGGGGCGTTCACGGTCCGTTCACGGTCCCCCCCCCCCCACGAGGGGGGGGGGAGCCGCTGTGAAAACATGAAAGGAAAAAAAAAAAGAGTGTATTCCGTCATGTATCGAGGGCCGAATTTGGTCCTTGGTAGCAGGGGGGGGGAACGACCTCCCGCCCGCACACACACACACACAGACACAGCCCTGAGTGTGACCTTTCATTAGAGCCTAAAATGAAGATTCTACATTGAATTATTCAAAAGTTACAGACGTTTTTCCAAACTGTGCCATTTGGCACAATTTGGCACAGTTCCATAACGCCTGGGAACAGCCTGAGAACAAAGCTGTGTAAAATATTCATTTTTGGTGGTATTGTTACCAAATTTGGATCTCAGCTGGATAACACTTGGTTCTACATTTCTGTTGCATTTTCCAGCCGGATCGGACAGCTGTGTGTTATTTACAAGCATTTGTATCCAAAAAAAACACTGTCCAATTTTTTTTTCTTCAAGTTCAGTATGTTTAGATGACTGTAACTCAGTGGCTGGAGCACGTAGAGAGATTATGTTTTTTTTGCCAAAAAATTCAAAGTGTTTTCTTTTAAATGAGACCAACCCCTTGAAGGTGCTGCAAAGGGTTGAATAACAGCTTTCGATTTACTTTGGGCACGTTATTTTTGGGCATTTTTAGGAAAATTGCCCGGAGTGCAAGTGGTTAACTCCATCACTGAACAGTGATATAAACTAAAATAATTATAATGATGACTGAACAACTCCCATTCCCCAAAGTGCAAGACAGACTATTACCTTGAATATAAGTGATAAAAGATCAGACAAATGAGTGACCTGACAAACAAATAAACAAGGGATGTGAAACAGTAGTTAATATTGGATGTCCCATTCATTTTCAGTATTTAGGTATTCTGTAATTAATATTCACACAGTCAAATAAGTCTTAGTGCCATTTAGTCCCTTTTATATTTGTCAAAGTCTAACATGTGATTGCCTACATATAGCCTACACCTCTCTGTATTCCACTTTCAAACACAGCCTACATTTGGGCCTGTAAAGCCTAATTGGGATACCAGTTTCAGACAAGAATACTTGCATTCTACGGGCAATGCACTAGTATATTTAAAAAAAAAAAATGCAAAAATTACACCCAAGTACAGCATGTATATTTTTGTGATTGTTAAAGTAACATAATTGTGCAGTTGTTTCTAATCACTTCAGTATTCCATTTATACTGCTTTTATTTATATTGCTTTTCATCATTTAAACATAGCAAATGTTACAAGGTATAAATGCCCATTTTTACATGTTTAGTCTTTTATATTTGACTTTATTATATCTTTTTAAGACAAGAAGCATTGTTTAAAGTCAGAAAAATAACAAAACTCCTGCATTGATGCTGAAATTGTGTGAAGGACTGCTTTTTTCCCCCACATGGAAAACTGATCAAGAATTAATAAGGGAATCAATAAAAAAATAGGATTGATAAGCAAAATCGACAATGCCATTGTTATTGATAAAATCTTATCAATTCCCATCCCTATTGGAGACTGTGGCACTGACAAAAAGACAGGAGGCAGCACTCAAGGTAGCAGCTGAAGATGCTAAAGTTCTCATTGGGAGTGACTAGGCGGGACAGGATTAGAAATGATTATATCAAAGGGACAGCTCAGGTTGAGTGGTTTGGAGATAAATTGAGAGAGGCAAGGCTGAGATGGTTTGGACACGTGCAGAGAAGGGATAGTAGAGATATTGGACAAAGGATGTTGAAGATGGAGCTGCCAGGCAGCAGGAAAAGAGGAAGACCACAGAGAAGATTCATGGATGTAGTGAAGGAGGACATGGAGAGGGTGGGTGTGAGAAAAGAGGGCACAAGGAGTAGTGATAGAGATGGAGGCAGATGACCTGTTGTGGCGACCCCTAAAGGGAGCAGCCGAAAGAAGAAGATGATATGGCCACATTTTATCTCTCTGAACTGTTACAGCATCACATTCCATCCAGACCACTGAGATTTGAATCTGCTGCTCTTAAATATTGCTAAATTCAGACTCAAAAGCAGAGATGAGTGTTTTCAGTGGTGGGTCCTGATCTATGGAACATTCTCCCTTTTCACATAAAAACTGCTCAAACACTTAAACATTTTAAAACACTCCTGAAAACTCACTTGTTTTCACTGGCTTTCACTCCTGGATGAATAGGATATCCTAGTTTTTATTGCTGCGGTTTATTTTATTTGCTTACTTTTTACATTTTATTTTGGTTTTATTATACTGCTTATATAACATTTTATTGTGCATTTTAGTCTGTATTTATTGTAAACTAAGTGGATATTTTAAAAATTTTATTTCCACATCTTGTATAGTACTTTGGTCAGTTGAGGTTGTTTTAAATGTGCTATAGAAATACATTTTGACTTGACTACACTGAGGGGAGTGAACTTTTGGTGATAAATCAGCAATCAGGAAGTTTTGTCTCCTGCAACTATGCTTACAGCTATGTGTTAAGCTGAAAGTGACTCAGAATACTTTGCAAGCTGTTTGCAGTTGCAACAATACAGTGAGAGCTTATATAGGCATGCTCGATTTAGAGCGCCATGTCATTACAGGAAATGATGTCATCTGAGACTGAAGCTCAAAGACATTTCTCCTCCCAGCACACAGGTGATTAAAATTTAGCTCTACCAGAAAAAGTGTTTTCTCCCTCTCTTTTCATTGTATAATGTTTTCATTTGTCTCACTGTTATTTTTTTTAAACCAGCCCCCCTTCTTCCTCTTCTTCAAAGGTATAAATAATTTAATATTTTTGTTCTTGTCACCTGTACAATCCCACAGTTATAGTCTGCACACTCCATACTCTACACTCCCCCAGGTGTGGTATTTGTGTGTGGTGTTTTACACCCAGTGACCTTCTCAACTGCTTACTGAAGCTTTCCTTCAGACTTGCATCTGTCCGCCACCCCTTATCCCGTGACCACAAGTTGCCGCCTTTCTAGTCACCACTTAAGTAAGTGTAGTTTAAAGCAAATTCTTTTCATCCATTTGGGGAAGTCTCAGCTGTGTTTTGTGTACAATTTATATGCCAAACTCTGGAATTATTAATGTTAACTAGTAAATCCACTGATTTACTCACCTCTCTTTTGCAAACCATCCAGATACAAATTAAGACTGGATTATTTAAGTCACACTAGATAAAAAAGTTTTCCTTGGCTGGAGGAAATATCCATATTGTTGTCACAGTCTGTCTGCAGATTTAATTGAACCTGTTGTTGGAGTGGTGGTCACAGGTTTCCTCTTCTTCCTGACCCCAACACAATGCTATCAGCAGTCCAGAGACTCAACACAGGAAGATTTTTTTTTTTCTTTGTGGAACCTAGATCAAGCAAAAGCAACACTTTACACACTTTGCAGTCTAACAGGTGTTCAGTATAGTATATGGAGTGACTTGAACAAATGACATATCATTGGCTTAGCTTAGCAAACTCAGCAATTTAATAAAAAAAAACTGTTGTTGGGACTGAAAAATAGATCCATCCCAGTGTTTCCTCTGGCTTAAAGACCTTGGCGCGGTGGCAACATATTTTTCCCTGGGGGGGGACATACTGGAATATGTCAATTTTATACTATTTATTTCTTTTTAAAATTTTACACAGTAACGTTGCATATGGAACTTACCATTTGAAGTATTGTACAGCCGAGGCTTGAATATTGGGCCAGTTGGGGTCCCACCCAGACATCCTGTGTTTAGACTTTTTAGTGGTGTTATCCTTCTCTCCTTCCTCTGCCTGAACACTTTCCTCTCCTTGGCTCCTCTCTTCTGTCTCATCTTGCTCTCTCTGAGCTCTGTCTAATTCAGGTTCGCTCTGTCTATGGTGGTATACAAACAGGTTAGAAAATATCAAGTGTCATGTTTTGTACTGCAGGATTTTTTTTTGTCATGGTTTACACAAATGACAAAAATATGTGTATTTTTTGTATTTTTATTCTAGTGTTTCTTTTTTCCCATTGAGAGAGTGGGGAAGGGAAAGAAATATTCATAACAATAATGTACTCAGGCATACTTAAATTATATGATCAGGTGGGTATAGTAGCCAGAAATGCTACTCATGTAAAAGCAGTGCTTTGAAATTAATAATTAAAAGTAGACTGTGGTGACCCACCACAATCTACATGGACATTCAATCTTCACACTCAGCTAGGGCAGGAAGCAGAACAATTTGCATACGGACAGAGAGCCTCTAGGGGGACAACCAGAACAATGACTATTGTTATACATCCCCGGATTAAGGAGAGGAAGTCCGGCGCCAGTTAATCACGCGATTGATATGTATTGACTGATATGTATATCAATATGCAAATGTGCCATGCATTCTCTCTTGTCTGTATAAAAGAGCTTGCTTTACATGCCTCAGGGAGCACACACAGAACGCACACACACGCACACACAGCACAGCGCCACTGTGTGTCTCATGATGATGGAGGAGTAAAACTCTGAAACCTTCAGCTCATCGTACCTCGCCTGAACTTATTTGTTCCTCCACAAGACAACCAAAAATTTCTAATTGACTTAAGGGTACAAAGACCACCCACTTGAAAACTTGAGTAATGACTTCAGTCTTGAAGGTTTGACGTTTTTCTTAAAAATTTTTAACAATTTTCTTACAGTTTTCTACTTTTCTCTGTAAATCTATCTAAAGTTGAAACCATGTTCCTCAAATTTGTAATTTCCTCTTGTAAAATTGACGTTTCTTGTACATTTGAAGCTTTATTATAAATTTGTGGATTATTTTATGACTAATTTTTGTTTGTTTTTAAAATAAAATTACTGGGGGGTTTTTAGATAGATTTGAAACAGATTGTGGTCATTTTTTTTTTACTTTTTCCTTATAACAATTTACATTTTTGACCATAACTTTGCAGTCAGAACAGAACAATAATATAACTGATTACAAAGAAAAAAATATTATTAAAATTGTATTTAATGAAAAAAAAAACTTAAATGACCAAGGATACCATTATTTCTGTTATAATATTTCTTTATATTTATAGTTTTTTTTTTTTTTTTTTTTTTTTTTAGAAATCTCCTCACCACCCAGACAGCAGGAAAAACCTCCCTTATTTTGAAATCAAATGTTAACATGTTTAGTTTGTCTGAAGGCTGCTGACGGATTAAAGTCATTGACTTTGTGAATTTCGGTCATCTTAACCTGCCAGGTACATAATAGGGAACTGTAGTGGACTCTAAAGACATAATTCACCACAATATGTGTTCATGTACAGAACGATCTGTTTAGGCAGTTATAGTTGTGTGCTCAGGCTTTCTTATCAGGCACCTCTCTAGGCAGCCACTGAAGGACCTCAGTTTAGAGCTAGCGTTTTCAGCTGTTGCTTTTTGTCACTGCCGCTGGAGAATAAAAACGGCATTCCTGCTCGTGCGAGAAAAGAGAGAAATTGTCAGTCTCTTCATTCCTGCAATTCCTACAGAACATAACTTAATACTGTAGTGGCTGGTGAAATATATCCTCAGCAATTCATCAGTCCCCCCTGCCTTTCCCTTCATATGAAGCCGGCTGCATATGAATTCTAACCACATCTCTTAGCTAAGCGACTCTTCCATTATTGCCCCTATTTCCGGCGGGTTAAAACCATGATAAACACCAGTACTTACCATACCTCTTATGATTTTTTTCCACATTTAAAGTACTTTAATAAACTCATGTCTCTGTCGGACAATCACGCTTAGCGAGACACTGTTTGCTGACTGACTGAAAAACTCATGTGAGCGGGGCGCTTCTAAACTCCTCTCAGATGACGGCCACGCACGTTATTCATGTGCGCGCTTGCGGAAAGTCATTGCTTCATATATTTTTCTTAATAAATTCATATCTCCTTGGGGTGGCGGTAAAATTTCTGGCGCAGCGGGCCGCCACCGAGAAATGCTTCCATAGGAAACCCTGCATCCATCCATCCATTTTCTTATCTATTTATTCCTCCCATCCTATGTTGGGGTTTGGAACCACAACATAGGATGAAGAAGTCTGCTAAACCCTGGAGCCTGGACACTTCTCCAACCAATCCTAGAAGCAAATGACTGACCAGGTGACTGATGGTAGAAAATAGTCTTACCGCTCACTTGATTAGGTACAAATGTTCATCCGCTTATTAATGCAAATATGTAATCATGGCAGCAACTTAATGCATTTAGGCATGTAGACATGGTCAGCGTGAGTTGTTGAAGTTTAAAACAAGCATCAGAATGTGGAAGAAAGCTGATATACAGTACCGTTCAAAAGTTTGGGGTCACCCAGACAATTATTTTGTGTTTTCCATTAAAAGTCACACTTATTTACCACCATGAGTTGTAAAATGAATAGAAAATCTAGTTAAGACATTGACAAGGTTAGAAATAATGATTTGTGTTTGAAATAATAATTTTTTCCTTCAAACTTTGCTTTCATCAAAGAATCCTCCATTTGCAGCAATTACAGCATTGCAGACCTAACATGATTGCACAAGGGTTTTCTAATCATCCATTAGCCTTCTGACGCAATGAGTAAACACATTGTACCATTAGAACACTGGAGTGATAGTTGCTGGAAATGGGCCTCTATACACCTATGTAGATATTGCACCAAAAACCAGACATTTGCAGCTAGAATAGTCATTTACCACATTAGCAATGTATAGAGTGTATTTCTGATTAGTTTAAAGTTATCTTCATTGAAAAAAAGTGCTTTTCTTTCAAAAATAAGGAAATTTCTAAGTGACCCCAAACTTTTGAACGGTAGTGTAAGTAAGTTTAAACATGGCATGGTTTTGATGCCAAAAGGGCTGGTCTGAGCATTTCAGAAACTGCTGATTTACTGGCATTTTCACACAAAACCATCTCAAGGGTTTTCAGAGACTGGTCTGAAAATGAGAAGATATCCAGTGAGCAGAAGTTCTCTGGGCCCAAATACCTTGTTGATTACAGAGGTCAGAAGAGCTGACTTAAAGGCAACAGTAACTTAAATAACCACTCACACACATGAAGCAGACAGGCTTTATTAGCAGCAGAAAACCTCAACTGGTGCCATGTAGTATGTCGGTTAAGAACAGGAAACTAATGCCGCAGCTTACACAGGCTCACTAAATTTGGACAGTACAAGACTGGTAAAACGTTGCTTGGTTTGAGTCTCAATTGTTGCTCCAACATTAGGATGGTAAGATCATAATTTTAGCCCCCCCCCCCCCCCGGGACCCGAAAAGGATTAAGCAGCAGAAGATGGATGGATGGATGGATGGGTCAGAATTTGGCATAAAAACATCAGAGAATGGATGCATGAAGCATGATGGATGTGCAGCCAACAAATCTGCAGCAGCTGCATGATGCAAAGATATCACTATGGACAAATATCCCAGAAGAATATTTCCAGCACCTTGTTAAAAAAGAAGAAGCCAACTTTATTGTCATTCAATCCATACAGCCAGTCATGTACAGTAGAACGAAATTACGTTTCTCCTATCTACAATGTTAATCACATCTAGAATCAGGATGGGCCGCTGCCATGCAAGGCGCCGCCACGAACAACTTTTCCTTCCCCCATTCTGTTATGCTGAGCACCAAGCTAGAAGGCGGAAAAAAAATAAAAAAAATTTTAAAAATGGTCTAAGGTATGACCCGGCTGGGGCTTGAACCCACGACCTTCCGGCTGTGGAGCGGATGCTCTAGCCTAGCCTAAATCTATACCATGAAAAATTAAGGCAGTTCTGAAGGCAATAGGGATCCAACTAGTAGTAACAAGGGGTACCTATTTAAGTGTCCGGTTACAACAACTACAGTCAACTCGATAATATATTTTTTTTTTTTTTGCTGGCAGATAATATTAAAATCCTTCCAATGGCATTGCACAGACTAACTTCACATTTTCAGTTAAATGCCATTATTTAATCTATGTAATAAACATAGACGCACACAGCAACATCTCCTCATATAAGCAAGTCTTTTGAATATTTGACTCCACTTGACATTGATTTCCTTTTTTTTTGTGTCTCCATCCTTGTCTTAAAAATGCAGATTTTTAACATAACACAACATCTCATGGGCAGTTTACACAGCTCTTCAGAAAAGATTCTGATGCCTTGGAAAAACACTGAAATTGTGAATGGGAAAATGGAAAAGGGAAAGCATAGATTAGAACATTTCTTCAGATGTCTGGTTTCACTGCCCATCTGTTAAGCCAAAAGAGCCAGGTGTGTTGATGCAAGTTTAAAAAAACCCCCAAAAAACAAATATGGGAACAAACATTATCCATGATTGTATCATTATTGGTAAGCTAAAAACAAAATAAATATAATTTTTATTAGGCAGCGTGGTGGTTAGCACTGCGACAGCACAGCAACTCACCCTTGGCCGGGGGATCCTGGGTTCGATCCCAGCCCCCGACCAACAGTGATCTGTGTGGAGTTTGCATGTTTTCCCTGTGTCTACGTGAGTTTACGCCGGGATTTCTCCAGTTTCCTACCACATACCAAAAACATGCAGGTTTGGTTAAATGGCATCAACTGGGGATTCTAAATTGTCCTTAGGTATGACTGTGAGAGTGAATGGTTATCTGTCTCTCTGTGTGGCCCTGCGATGGACTGGCGATCTGTCCAGGGTGTACCCTGCCTTTCGCCCAAAAGATGCTGGGATAGGCTCCAGCCCCCCGCAACCCGAAAAGGATTAAGCAGAAGAAGATGGATGGATGGATGGATGGATATATTTTATTAGAACTAGATACAGTTTATAATTTTTAGGGGGGGGGGGGTTTGTGAGTGCTTTGAATGTCTGCAAAATGTATATGGGACAAACATGGACACCCAGAAACTGGCAGTATCTTGCATGTCATTGCTGCTTTTACTTTGTGTCAACTATTCCAGCATTGAGTTGCAGGGTTTTGTGGGAAGTCCTGTGAGACAACTTGTCCCCTTGCCATTAAAAGCATACAGTAACTCCATCCATCAGCAGCGACAGGACTCGACGCGAGGGCCGGAGATGGCAGGTGGCCAGAGGCGGCGGCAGCAGACCCACCGGCAACGGCGGCGGTGAAGGCCAAACATCGCAGAGGAGATGACCTCTGTTTCTACCATCTTCGCTTTGCAGAGAGGGCATGCAAGTGTATACCACCGTGTCAGTTCAAGAGCTCGGGAAACGCCGAGCTCGGGGCTGCACGGTGGCGCAGTGGTTTGGCACTGTGGCAGCACAGTTTACCCTCGGCCGGGGGATCGCGGGGATCATGAGATCGTGGGTTCGATCCCAGCCCCCAACCAACAGTGAGCTGTGTGGAGTTTGCATGTTCTCCCCGTGTTGCGTGGGTTTACTCCGGGATTTCTCCGGTTTCCTCCCGCATACCAAAAACATGTAGGTTTAAGGCGCTCGCGTATGCAGCGACCGGCAGCCGGTGGCTTGTCACCAGACTGCAAACCAAATCTACCTACGGGTACAAATAAGTAACAAAAAAAAAAAAAAAAAAAAGAACCGAGGGTCAGTAGCAGCCGCGGCCCTCAGTGAACAGAACAAGCTGCTCTACTTGACAGATGCGCGTTCGGGGAGGCAATTCCTCGTGGACACAGGCTCCCAAGTGAGTTTCATCACGCCAACCTATGCTGACCGGCTGGCAGGCCCCGGGAGTCACGGAGCATCGGCAGCGAACGGCTCGAGCATTAAGACCTTCGGTGAGAGGACTCTGCTTCTGTCCCTGCAAGGCCGTACTTTTTTTTTTTTTTTTTTATTTAAGTTTTTGTAAAGGGTATACAGGTCGTTACAGCAATGCAGTGTTTACATTTTCATCACATGTTCCCTTATTTTCTGATATCTGACAACATTGGAAGATTAATTCTTACAACACCCCTTTTTTTTTTTTTTTTAAAGTGAAAGAAAAAGTGAAATTAAAGAGAGAAAAAAAAAAAAACAAAACAAAAAACAAAAAAAACCCCAAACAAACCAGTAAAAAACAAACAAAAAGAAAAAGTAAGTAAATAAAGATAAAAGAGCATCTGAGTAGCATTGGAACAAAGAGCAGAACCATTATTGAAATGGTATTTGTCAAAGATTAGATCTAATGGAAGACACATATGCGGTCCAGGGTTGCCAAAAGTTCATGAACCCATCCATGTCCTGTCTCAGTGCGAATGTCAACTTTTCCATCGAGTAAATGTCTTGGATCACGTTAGTCCAATCTTCAGGTGTAGGACAGTCCTTCAACATCCATTTTTTAGTTAGAGCTTTTTTGCTTGCCAATATTAAAACATTGAATAAGTATTTTTCTCCTCGTCTTTCCAGTGAGTCCGGTAGTAAACCCAAATACAAAGTTACAAAAGAAAAGGGAACTGTAATTTTGAATATTTTCCCCAATATTGTCTGTACATTGGTCCAATATTGGTGGATAACTGGGCATGACCAAAACACATGAAAATGATTTGCAGTCTTTTCACCACACAAGCGCCAACAGTTCAATCCCTTATGGGTAAATTTGATTTGTGCAGGTGTTCTGAAAAATCTTGCCAAGTTTTTCCATCCAAATTCTCTCCACTGCAGGGATGAGGTACTTTTCCATTGCTGTTTATTTAGCTTTTCCCATATTTCCAGATGTAAAGTGAAATTCCCCTCTTTTTCCCCATCTCTCTTTTATATAAGATGTGTTGTCTCCTTTTAAGTCTTGAAGACCTTGGTATATTTTAGAAATGTATCTGATCCCTGGGATCCCTTTATATGCCATTAAGAAGACCTTCAGAACACCTGACTGGGCCCTTTCCAAAACCTCCTTTTTAAGTATATTGTTTATGTGGTGTCTAAGCTGGAAGAACCTGTAAAGGTCTTGATTTATTAGGCCTTGTTTTTTCAAATCTTCAAAACTTCTTAAGATTTGCCCTTTAAAAAAATCGTAATATTTTATCAGCCCCTTCTCCTTCCACTTTTTAAATCTGGTGTCTGTTTTATTAGGAGTAAAGTCCTGATCATAGGCGATCCATTGCAGAAGTCGATAGGGCTCTTTAGTTTGATTCTCTCTGACTATCTTAAACCAAATTTTTAGCGGGGTCTCTATCCACGGGTTAGTGTTATTCAAAAGCTTAGGTAAGACATTGTTCCCTATTATCGCCTGTAGGGGGATGTCACTTGTTATTTGGCATTCGATCTCCTTCCATTGTGCAGAGTAGACTGGGTTACATATCTCTACTAAAGTTTTAATTTGTGCGGCTTTAAAGTAGTCCCTGATATTTGGCAGCGCGAGCCCACCTTTGTCTTTGTTTAGCTGTAGGGTTCTATATCTGATTCTAGGTCTCTTGCCCTGCCATATGAATCTTGAGATCCTTCTGTCCAGCTCCTGCCATGTTTTTTTGGGAGGTTCTACCGGTATTGTTTGGAAAAGGTATAGAAGACGTGGAAGTATATTCATTTTGACTGCTTCAATTCTTTGTGCAATACCCAAGAATGGTATCATATTCCATCTTGCTAGGTCAGATTTTATTTTTGTCACCAGTGGATCATAGTTTAGTGATATAATTTTGTTGAGTTGTTTCGGGATATTGACCCCCAGATATTTCATAGATTCCGACTCCCAGTTAGTTTTGAGTTTGCTTAGTGAATAATGATTTGGGTCATAGTTGAATGTTAAAACTTGGGTTTTATGCATATTTAATTTGTACGCCGATAAATCTCCATACTCTGAAAAAACTGAGGTTAGTTCTGGTAAAGAAGTGTCCGGCTGCCCTAGGTATATTAAAATGTCATCAGCAAAGAGTGCTATTTTATGTTCCTTCTGACCAAGTGTAATACCTTGAATTTTTTGGTTTTGTCTTATCCATTGGCTCAGAGGTTCTATGAAGATTGCAAAGAGCAGTGGAGACAGGGGGCAGCCCTGACGACATCCTCTTTCCAGTTCAAAAGATGATGATAAATTACCGTTAATCCTTATTTTAGCTGTTGGTTTTTTATATAATGCCTGTATAGTTCTAATGAAGTTGTTATGAAAATTGAAACTGGATAAGATTCTGTATAGAAAAGACCAGTCAACCGAATCGAATGCTTTTTCAGCATCTAATCCTAATATGACTGCATTTAAGTTATATTTTTTTATATGATGAATTATGTGTAAAGTGCGTCGAATGTTGTCTTGTGTCTGTCTTTGTCTTATAAAACCTGTTTGGTCTAAATGAATTAGGTCTGTCAGTATATTCTCTAACCTTTTGGCAAGGATAATGGTAAAAAGCTTATAGTCCTGATTTAGTACACTGATTGGTCTGTAGTTGGAGCACTCTAGTTTATCCTTTTCAGGTTTAGGTATAACTGCAATGACCCCTTCTCTCCAGGAGGGGGGGATTTCCCCTGTGTGGAGGACATAATTAAATGTTTTCAGGAGGAGAGGAGATAGTTGCTGTTTAAAGGTTTTGTACCACTCTGCTGTATAGCCATCAGCTCCTGGGGATTTGTTAGCTTTAAGTTTCATAATTGCTTTTTCCAATTCTTTAGGATGTATTTCTGACAGTAGTGTTTTATTTTGTGACTCCGTAAGTTGGGGAAGGTTTAATGTGTTTAGGAATGCCTCGGATGCGTTTTTATGTTTTTTGTGGGAGTATAAGTTCTTATAGTAATTCTCGAAGTTTTTAAGAATATCCTGAATTCTGAATTTTATTTCCTTTGATACTGGGTCTCTGATTTTGTAGATTGCTCTTTCTGTTTGATGTTTCCTCAATTTATAGGCTAGCAATTTTGCCGATTTACTGCCTGCTTCATAGTATTTTTGTTTCAGAAATGTAAGTTTCTTCTGGATTTCTATTGTGTAGATCTCATTTATTTGGTTTTTAATTTCCTTAATCTTGAGCGAGTCAGTAGAATGAGTGTTGCCTTTGTGTTCTTTTTCTAGGTTCCTAAGTTCTGACTCTAATGTGGATAGTTTTTCTTGTCTTAGTTTCTTTTGGGTTGCCAGTTTTGCAATAATCTTTCCTCTTATTACAGCTTTACATGCATCCCACAGTATTAAAGGGGATACTTCTCCATTATCGTTATCTTCCAAATATCTGAGAATATCTGACTCCAATTCATCTTTCAATGGTCCTTTCAGGACATTTGAATTTAACCTCCAAGAAAATGTATTATTTGTGTATTTTTGGATATTTAAGTCCATGTAGATCGGACTGTGGTCGGAGAGATCCATCAGTCCTATTTTACATGTTTTTACTCTACCAATGTCTCTATTAAACATAAAAAAATAGTCAATCCTTGAGTAAGATGAATGTGGAGTTGAGTAAAATGTATAGTCTTTTACACTGGGGTTGAGTTCCCTCCACACATCACAGATTCCCATTTCTTTTAGTAGCATCCGAGTCTTCCTGTTTTGGGTGTTATTTTGATGTGGGGAATTACCAGAAGCATCCCAGTATGGATTCAGTCTAAGATTGAAGTCCCCACCACATATCACTAAACCTTGAGCTTTAGTTATCATTAGGTCGAATACATTTTTATAAAATTTCCAGTTAGCCCCTGGGGGAGCATACACATTCAGCAGGGTGATATCTTCTCCCTCTAGCCGCCCAGTTACCAAACTGTATCTCCCTTCTTTATCTTTGTGTTCTGATTTTTTTTCAAATGTAATTTTGGTTGATATCAATGTCGCTACTCCCCTCCTCCTCCCTGATTTATATGAAGATGAAGAGATCATTTTAAACCCTTGTCTACTGAGTTTATTGTGTTCCACGTCTGTTAGGTGGGTTTCTTGTAAAAGTATTATTCCTGCTTTGTCTTTTTTCATTTTGCCTAGAATCTTGGATCTTTTAACTGGATTCAGGATCCCTTTTACATTATATGAAATTATTTTGGTTACACCCTGTTTCTCCATTGTGTTGTTTTGTTTAGTATAACTGTGTGGTGGCCCTCTTTTGTGCTACTCAGAAACTGAAAGAACATTAAAAACAAGAAAAACATTAAGAACATAGTGTAAAAAACTTTAAAACAAAAAACTGTCAAAAGAACTTCCTGAGCTGAGGTCTTTTTAAAGACCCTGTAAGAGCCTTGATGGAGTGAAGGCTCTGAGGGAAATTCCTCAAACTCTGTTACGTGTTGAGGGCCCTCTCGTACCACTGAAAGTAGTCCCATGCTTTTAACGTGAGTTTCAGAACCCAATCCAAACTTGTAATGATTTTTTTTTTTTTTCCTTTTATGCCTAAACCCTGTGAAATTGTGTGCACCCTCCCACCCCATCACATCAAACATTCACGCAAAAACAGTATTTGTTAGTATGAGCAGAACATGTGGATTATTGTCACATTTCTATTTTAACAAGTTTTTTTTTTTTTTATTACAAAGACTTATTTGTTTCAAATAATATGATTGTTCCATGAAATGTTTTACCACATGCTGAATATGCATCTCCTTTAATGTTTGTTACCTTGTATGAGGGGGGTTGGATGTGCGGATTGATTCAAGAGAAAGGAAAAAAAAAAAAAAAAAAAAAAAAAGGTCGCTATTCCAACCTGAAAACGGATAGTTTATCCGCGACGCTCTGGTGCTGGGTTTCCCGCTGCTGGTCCGTGGATTTTGAGGGTCTTTGTGTTGTCCATGTTTGCGCTTTGATCTTCTCACTCGGGTCTGCTGCGGGTTTAAACACCGTTACCGGGAGCCCTCTTCTCGCCATGTCAGCTGTTGCTTCTTCCGCCGAATTATAGAGACACGTTTCATCGCCGTAGAAGACCCTTAACTTCGCAGGAAATGGTGTCTGAAAGCGCAATTTCTTCTCTCTTAACACCTTTTTCGCGTCATTGTATTCCCTGCGCTTTTTAAGGACCTCCGGGGCGTAATCGTGTTCCACGTAGACTTTTCTCTCCTGGTGCATAAATCCTTTTTTCTGCCAGGCCAGTCTTACAACCTCTTGTTTTATTTTGAAATTGGAAAATCTTACCAACACCGAACGTGGGGGCGCTTCCGCCGCCGGCCTAGCGGCTAATGAACGATGTGCCTTTTCTATCTTCAAGTCGGTGGTTTGTGGAATATCCAATTTCTCTCTTAGTAAGGATTCCACGCATTCTGCCATTGAGTTAAAACCATTTTCGGTTCCTTCTATCAGACCATGAATTCTTATGTTGTCTCTTCTTTGTTTTCCTTCTTGGTCGGTTAGCTTAGCCTCTATAGCTGCTTGTCTTTTGCGTAGGTCCAGCACAGAATCTTCGAGCACTTTTATTCGATCCTCTGTTTCCAAGATTCGGTTCTCGGCCTGGTCCACTCTGCTGTTTGTCCTTTTCAATTCTTCTCTGAATTCCCGAAATTCGGCCGTAACATCTCGGCGAAATCGTCGTAGTTCCTCAAATAGTGATTTCAGGCTAACCCTTTTGTTAGCTATCACCAGCTCCTCGTCTTCTGAACGGGGATCTTCCAGTTCAGATTCTCCGGCCGATACGTGTCCTAGCCTGGAGAATTTCAGTTTCTTCTGTTTTCCTTTAGACATGATGATTTTGTCTTTTGATTTTCACTCCTCCAAAAATCCGTTAAGTTTGATTTTCAAGGTGTTATCCTGGATTGAGTCTGAGAGCTTCAGTGTTAAGCTGCAGTCGCCATGGCGTCCAGACCGGAAGTCAAGGCCGTACTTTTGAGTGGACTTTTATTATAGCTGCGGTGAGATTCAACATGTTAGGGGCTGATTTTCTGTGCTCACATGGG
Organism: Pholidichthys leucotaenia; assembly: GCA_020510985.1. NCBI lineage: Eukaryota > Metazoa > Chordata > Actinopteri > Cichliformes > Pholidichthyidae > Pholidichthys > Pholidichthys leucotaenia. The sequence continues at coordinate 136,365,431 of CM035840.1, read as the reverse complement.
TTGTTGGTTGATCTTCTCAATAGGTGCTTGGTTAATGCACTGTCTTTTTACTCTATTCCCTGTGCAGCTCGAGTGACCCCGCACACAGCACAAGCCAACGTCGCTACGGCAAGCGGTAAGTTCCACACACTCCTCACCCAGTTTCCAGCACTGACGGTTCCCACATTTTCAGCAGCCGTCGCTAAACACGGAGTGGAACATTTTATTACTACCGCCGGTCCCTCCGTTTTTGCAAAAGCTCGGCGCTTGGCCATAGCGCGCGAGGAGTTTGCTAACCTTGAAAAATTGGGCATCATCTGGCGTTCGAACAGCCCATGGGCTTCCCCGCTTCACATGGTCCCTAAAGCTGACGGCTCGTGGCGACCTTGCGGTGATTTCCGCAGGTTGAACAACGCTACAGCGCATGACTGCTACCCAATCCCCCATATCCAAGATTTTTCCGTTCATCTGGCGGGGGCGCGCATTTTTTCTAAAATAGACTTGGTCCGCGGGTACCATCAAGTCCCAGTACGCGCTGAGGACATACCCAAAACAGCGGTAATAACTCCGTTTGGCCTTTTTGAGTTTTTGTGCATGCCGTTCGGGCTCAAAGGTGCTGCGCAGACGTTCCAACGCATGATGGACGCGGTGTTGCACGATCTCCCTTTTGTGTTCGTCTACTTGGACGACATTTTGGTAGCCAGCACGTCTGAAGAGGAACACGAAAAACGCCTCACGGCAGTTTTCCGGAGGTTGGGAGAGCACGGGTTAATAATCAACCCAGCGAAGTGTCAGTTCAGGGTGATGCAGATTGATTTTTTGGGGCACCGCGTCTCTCCAGAAGGAGCAGTTCCGCTGCCGGACAAAGTGCGCGCAGTAACAAATTTTCCCCAGCCACAAACGGTCAAAGCATTACAGGAGTTTTTGGGAATGGTGAATTTTTATAACCGTTTCCTCCCCTGCGCGGCCCAGCTCATGCAACCACTGTATGCCGCGCTAAAAAAGCAAAAACCCACAAATGCAATCGAATGGTCCCCAGAGTGGGAGCGCGCATTCTCGGAGGTTAAAGCAGCCCTGGCAAACGCTGCGTTGTTGGCACATCCAGACCCAATGGCCCGCATAGCGCTCACTACTGACGCGTCAGACGTGGCCATAGGGGCGGTAGTAGAGCAGCATGTTGCCGGGGCTTGGCAGCCGCTTGCCTTTTTCAGCAGGACTTTGCGCGACACCGAGCGAAAATACAGCGCGTTCGACAAGGAGTTGTTAGCGCTCCACTTGGCCATTCGCCACTTCCAGTTCTGGCTGGAAGGTCGTCGTTTCACTGCGTTCGTCGACCACAAGCCGCTGACTTTCGTGATGGCCAAGGTTTCTGAGCCACGGTCAGGCCGGCAGCAGAGGCAGCTGGCTGCAATCTCAGAGTTTACTACCGATATTCAACACGTAGCGGGTAAACTTAATGTAGTGGCAGACTGTCTCTCGCGCGCCGTAACTGCTCCAGTCCGCGTAGGGGTAGATTATACTGCCATGGCCGCGGAGCAGGCTAGCGGTGCGGAAGTACACGCGGCCCCAGTCCGCGTGGGGATAGATTATGCAGCCATGGCCGCGGATCAGGTTAGCGATGCGGACGTGTGCGCGCTCCAGTCTGGACCAACAGGGTTAAGGCTGGAGAGCAGGGTGCTTCAAGATGATATGCCCCCCCCCCAATCTGCGATGTCTCCACCGGACGACCGCGTCCGGTGGCGCCGCCGCGTTTTTGACTCGATTCATTCTCTGGCGCACCTGGGGGTGTGCGCGTCGGTCAAAATGGTAGGAGAGAAGTTTGTGTGGCCGAGCCTGCGCAAGCACGTTAAGGAGTGGGCAAGAGCTTGCATGGCTTGCCAGCGAGCCAGAATACACAAACACACTAAAGCCCCCTTGGAGCCGTTTCACATCCCGGCTAAGAGGTTCTATCATGTGCATGTCGACCTCGTGGGCCCCCTCCCGCCGTCACAGGGGTGCACACATCTTTTGACAATGGTGGACCGCACCACGCGTTGGCCTGAAGTGGTCCCACTGGCATCAACCACAGCCGAGGAGGTGGCGCGCGCGTTTTTAACGGCTTGGGTAGCGCGTTTTGGAGTTCCATCGGATATTACGTCCGACAGAGGTCCTCAATTTGTTTCCGAGCTTTGGTCAGTGATGGCCCACAGCCTGGGGGTAACGATCCACCGCACTACTGCGTACCACCCCCAGGCTAATGGTTTATGCGAACGTTTCTATAGGTCATTGAAAGCAGCCCTCAGAGCGTCGCTTACGGATGCAAATTGGGTAAACAGGCTACCATGGGTTTTATTGGGGTTGCGTTCTGCACCTAAAGAGGACTTAAAAGCCTCCCCAGCTGAATTGGTGTTTGCGCAGCCACTCCGGCTGCCAGGGGAGTTTCTCCCAGATAATCCTGCGCCAGAGTGCCCCCCTGCTCAGCGGTTACTGAGCGACACGGGAGCGAGCATGCTTCCTGGCCCCGTTCATCACAGTTTTCCACGCGTTTTTGTACCTAAGGCTTTAAAAAATGCGGAGTTTGTTTTTGTCAGACACGATGCTCATCGCCCAACCCTGCGACCGCCTTATGATGGCCCATTTAGAGTGCTGGAAACAGGTGATAAGCACTTTTTGCTAGATTTAGGAGGCAGAAGGGAAACAATTGGCATAGACAGACTCAAACCCGCTTTTGTGATGGCTGACGAAGCTGTGCTGTTGCCGAGGGCTCCTCGACGCGGCAGACCTCCTAGGGAGCGTTCCCCAGAGCTCCCACAGGGATTGACTAACAGTTCTCATCCTCAGATAGCAGATTCACAGCAGGATGGCGCCGCGGGAGTGGTAAAGCCCGCTTACAGCAAGTTCGGAAGACGATTGAAGCCCAAACAGCACGTGGACTGATGTTTGTGATTTTATCATGATATGCAGACTGTGTTGTATTGTTTCATCTTAGACGTTTGGGGGGGGTCATGTGGTACACACATATGTAGTCTCATAGACTCCATTTGTATATTAATGTTGCTTCACGTCTGAGAATGAACAATAGGTCTGAGTCTCCTGGGGATAACAGGAGAGTGTGAAATGTGTTCTGTGTTATGCAAAGAGATGGCCTTGAGGGATTTCCTGACCACCAGTGGTGTGGGGGTGAAGGGGACAAGACCTGGAAGAAGATGTATCGTGTCTTTGCAGTAAAATGACAATGTAACTGTGTGCTTTGATGTCCTGGTATAAATAGGACAGATGTGGGGTGATGCTTCCTCTTTTCTGTTTGAGAGGATGTTGGAGATACGTGAATGTGAATAAACCTGAATTGAGAAATAAACTCAGCCTCATCTTTTCACGCTCTCCACAAGCACTACGAATAATTATGTCACCAAAAACGTTCCGTCTCAACTCACCTTTTTCCAGGAAGCAGAGCTTAAGTGAAACTTCACAGCAAAAAAAAAAAAAAAATGAGATGGACATTTGAGCAATTTCGCTCGTGATATGTCTTGTAAGTCATAAAAAAAAACATGTTACAGACATGTTAATGGGGGGGAGGACTCTTTTTGGCAAAGTGTCACTTTAACTTTTAAATTGTAAGTGAAAAGCTGTTTTCTGCCTTCTAGAAGTGTCTTAAAAGCTGTAGCTAATTACAAAATCTAGATCTTCTGATGACACCATAGAAATGCTTTTTGTTCTTTTTTTAGATAGAGTAACAGTATACACTGTTCGAAAGGGAGAAGGAAGAAGTGAACACTTAATTCCTTTTCCATAAATACACCCATGTGAATTATATACAAATTACCACATTTAAGACCCCAAGTAAACAATTAACTGTATTTTGTACATATCAACATTAATCCATCCTAGCATACATTGATGTCCATACATCAAAACCAGCCTCAAACAACACAGATATACACAGTGCTGTCCCACCCACCATTCCATAGTGTCCCAGAGTGAGCATAGTGAATCGTACATATAAATATTACCCTTCTAACATATATCCTTTCAGCAAATAATGTTTGTACCTCTTTTTGAATTGATTTCTGTTTGTACATAGTTTCAGTTCTGGCTCCAGACTGTTCCACAAATCCACCCCACAGACAGATATGCACATACTTTTCTTGGTTGTTCGTATCTTGGGCTTTGTAAAGTTTAAGTCTCCTCTCAAATTATGATCATTGTCTCTTTTTTAAAATATTTTTTGTATATTAGTTGGGAGTTGATTATTAATTGCCCTGTACATGACTTGTGCTGTCTTAAATTTAACTAAATCAGTGAACTTTATGACATGTGACTTTAAAAACAACGAATTGGTATGGTCTCTATATCCTACATTATTTATTATCCTTATAGCTCTTTATTGTAATGTGCATTTTGACTGTAGGTTGGCCTTGTAGGTGTTTCCCCAGACTTCTACACAGTAGTTAAGATAAGGTAGAAACAGTGAATTGTACAGTAAGACCAATGATTTATAGTCCAAGATGTGTCTTGTCTTCCCCAGTATGCCTATACATTTTGCCAACTTGGCCCGGATGTGACTGATATGAGGTTTCCAGCAGATTTTATTGTCTAGCGTCACCCCCAGAAACTTATTTTCCTGTACTGTTTCTATTCTGGCATTATCTATCGTTACCATTATTTCATGATTTATTTTATAATTTCCAAACAACATAATCTTTGGGGGGTTTTTTTAGATTTAGAGATAATTTATTTTTGTTGAACCACTGCGTTAACTTTTTCATTTCAGTTGTGACCACCTCTAAAACCTGCTGCAAATTCTCACCAGTGCAAAGGATATTTGTGTCATCCGCAAACAAAATAAATTTCAGAGTTTTTGATACTTGGCATATGTCATTTAAGATAAGATAAGATAAGATAAGATAAGATAAGCCTTTATTAGTCCCACAACGGGGAAATTCCAGGATTGCAACAGCACAGGGATAGCAACACTCAGAGCAACAATCAGAAGGCAAGAAAAAACAAGCAAGCAAGAGCAGCTAATATACATATGTACATATTACTATAAAATATATATATACACACACACACACACAGACACACAGTGCAGAGCATTGTAGCTGGATGGAATAAATATATGAATATATGAACACACAGTGCAGAGCATTGTAGCTAGATGGAATAAATATGTAACTATATAAACACCCACAGTATGGAGCATTGCAGCTAGGTGGAATAAATATGCAAGTATATAAACACACACAGTGCGGAGCAATGTAGCTAGATGGAATAATATGTAGATATATAAAAACACAGTGCGGAGCATTGTAGCTAGATGGAATAAATATATAGATATATAAATATAAACACACCCAGTGCAGAGCATTGTAGCTAGATGGAATAAATATGTAAATATATAAACACACACAGTGCAGAGCATTGTTGCTAGGTGGGATGAAACAGCATAACCGTCTATTTAGTTATCCTACATGGTATGATTATGTGCCCATACATATTCTCACCCTCCATAGCGACCGGTATGTTCCTAGTTGTATGCCGGAGAGGACCATTGTGTAAGTCTATTGCATCTTTTGCATTCAAAAAAAACTATTAGTTTGTTACGTCTTTTTGCTATCTCTGCGAGCAGCCCTGCTTAGGTTGTACAGTCTGACAGCCGTTGGTAGGAAGGACCTACGAAACCTCTCGGTTGTGCACCTGGGATGATGTAGTCTGCTGCTAAATGAGCTCCTCAGTGCATCCAGTATGTCCTGCATAGGGTGGAACTCGGACTCCAGCAGAGATGACAGTTTAGCCACCGTCCTTCTCTCTCCTATCTCCTCCATCGGATCAAGGCGTTGCCCCAGGACAGAGCTAGCTTTCTTAATCAGTTTGTTCAGTCTCTTCCTATCGGCTGCAGTAATGCCACTGCCCCAGCAGACCACTCCAAAAGTGATGGCTGATGCCACCACCGTGTCATAGAATGACTTCAGCAGCGCCCCTTGTACACCAAAAGACCTGAGTCTCCTCAGCAGGAACAGCCTGCGCTGTCCCTTCTTGTAGAGTGCGTCAGTATTGTGTGACCAGTCTAGTTTATTGTTCAGATGAATACCCAGGTACTTGTAGGATGTCACCATCTCGATGTCTGTTCCCTGTATATTTACTGGTGCTGTGAGGGGCTGCCCATGCCTGTGGCAGTCCACCACCAGCTCCTTAGTTTTCCTCGCGTTGATCTGGAGGCAGTTCCGATGGCACCAGTCCACAAAGTCCTGGATAAGCCCTCTGTACTCAGCTTCATCTCCGCTGGAGATGAGACCAACGATCGCAGAGTCATCAGAGAACTTCTGTAGATGGCAATGTGTTGTGTTGTGTGAGAAGTCCGCAGTATAAAGAGTGAACAAGAAGGGAGCCAGCACCGTTCCCTGGGGGGCCCCCGTGCTACTGATGATCGTGTCGGAAACACAGTCCCGGGTTCTCACAAACTGAGGCCGGTTCGTGAGGTAGTCCAGGATCCATGATGACAGGTGCTGGTCCACCCCTGCGCGCAGCAGCTTGTCCTTCAGGATCATCGGTTGGATGGTGTTGAAAGCACTGGAGAAGTCAAAGAACATGATCCTCACCATATTCCCGGGCTTCTCCAGGTGGGACAGAGAACGGTGAAGGAGGAAGATCACCGCATCCTCCACCCCAATGCCATGCTGGTAGGCGAACTGGAGTGGATCCATCGCTGGTTCCACCAGGGGGCGGAGATGAGCAAGGAGCAGTCTCTCCAGGGTCTTCATCAAGTGGGACGTCAAGGCCACCGGTCTGAAGCTGTTCAGGTCTTTGGGGTGGGAAGTTTTTGGTACAGGTACCACACAAGATGTTTTCCACAGCTGTGGTACCCTCCCCAGTTTCAGGCTCATGTTGAAGATATACGTCACAATCCCACACAGCTGGTCTGCACAGGACTTGAGGAGCTTTGCGCTGATGCCGTCCGGTCCCGACGCCTTCCTCGCCTTGATCTTCCTCAGCTCCGTCCTCACCTGGGTCTTGGTCAGGGTCAGGATGGGGGGCTGTGTGTTGGAAGTGGGGGGGGTGTCGGTGGAGTGGGGAGTGGGTAGCAGGACTTGATTTCTTAGAGGCAGCAGTGGTTGTTGTGCAGACAGGGGGGAGGGCGGTTGGTCAAATCTATTGAAAAACAGATTCAGGTTGTTCGCCCACTCCCTGCCCCCCGTGGCCTGGGGGGAGGTATTCTGGAGCCCCGAGATGGTTTTGATGTTCCTCCAGACCCCGCTGATGTCGCTCTGTTGCAGCTTGTCCTCCATCTTCTTCCTGAAGCTGTCCTTGCCTTCTCTGATCTTTCTCCTCAGCTCCCTCTGTACGGACTTCAGCATCTCCCTGTTCCCCGACCTGAAGATCCTCTTCTTCTCTCTCAGAAATGTTTTTATCTCAGGGTTGATCCAGGGTTTGTTGTTTGAGTGACGCCGTATGGTCTTGGTGGGAACGGATTTGTCCACACAGAAGCTGAGGTAGCCCGTGAAGGTGTGAATGAGGCCATCGATGTCCTCACCATGTGGATCGCAGAGCTGCTTCCAGGCAGTGGCTTCAAAACAGTCCTTTAGAGTGTCCATTGTCTCCTCAGACCATAACTCCACAGTGTGCATGGCCGGAGGTTGTCTGTGCACTAGGGGTTTGTACACCGGTCGGAGATGAACCAAGTTGTGATCCGATCTCCCAAGTGGGGGGAGTTGTGATGAGGTGTACGCCTCCTTAGTGTTTGCGTAGAACAAATCCAGTGTTTTATTGTCTCTAGTGTGGCATGTGACATACTGGGTGAAAGTGGGCAGAATGGGAGACAGTGAAACGTGGTTGAAATCGCCTGAGATGAGGAGAAGAGCATCTGGGTGTTCTGTCTGCAGCCTGCTGGTTACTGAATGGATGACGTCACGCGCTGTCCCAGCGTTCGCCGTCGGATTTGCATAAACAACAATGCAGATCACGTGTGAGTGTTCTCTCGGGAGATATGTAGGCCTCATGCTAACAGCTAGCAACTCAATGTCTTTGCTGCAGTGTCGTTGTTTAACAGTGATATGTCCCGGTCTGCACCAGTTGTTGTTAACATACATGATCACTCCACCGCCCCTAGTTTTGCCACTCTCTGGTGTTCGGTCAGCTCGTATCGTGTGAAAACCCTCCAGCTCAATGTTAGCATCTGCTGCTAGTTCAGTTAGCCACGTCTCAGTAAACAAAAGGAGAGAGCACTCCCGGTAAGTGCTATCATAACGGGAGATAGCCGCTAGCTCATCTAACTTTCCCAGTATCGACCGTACATTTCCCATGACAACAGATGGAAGGGAGGGTCTGTACCTTATATTTTTTGTCCTCCGCCTTACTCCAGCCCGGCAGCCGCGGCGTTTTCACCTCAGTTCTCTCGGTATGTCGAGTTTTTCCAGTGGGACCGGGTGGCGGTTAAATGCTAGCAGCTCTTCCCTGTTATATCGTATCCTGCTATAAACAGTGGCTCCGTCCACCGGCTCAGGAGACATTTGGGATACCACAAGTGATGTCCATGAAGGGCGATTTGTGCTCACCAATTTGTACAAATTGTTGTCTGTTACTTAAATAACTTTCCACCCAACTCAGTCCGACCCCTCTTATCCCATACCTTTCCAGTTTCCTTAGTAGTATTCTGTGGTCAATGGTGTCAAAAGCTTTCTTTAAATCTATAAATACTCCTACAGCAAACTTTTTTTTATCTATACAACTAGTAATTTCTTCTATAAGTTCGATCAGTGCCAAAGATGTAGATTTATCTGCTCTAAAACCATACTGGCTGTTTGTTAGGAGGTTGTGTTTTTCAATGAAATCATCCAGTCTCTTAGTGAAGATTTTTTCAAGTATTTTGGAAAATTGTGGGAGTAAAGAGACTGGCCTGTAATTTGTGAAACAATGACTGTCTCCTGTTTTGCATAGAGGTATTACTTTTGCTATTTTCATTTTGTTTGGAAATTTACCAGTTTGAAATGACAGATTACAGATGTGGGTGAGTGGCTTAACAATTCCTTCAATTACTTTTTTCACTATTGTCATGCCAATTTCATTCCAGTCCATTGATTTTTTGTTCTTAAATTTACTCACAGTCTCGATAATTTCCTTTTCAGTAACTGCACCCAAAAAGATTGTGTTTGGATTTCTATCTTCTATTTCATTTACAGAACCACTGTTGTTTGTTTCTGCTGTCATTATTGATTTTGCTAATTCAGGACCAACATTTACAAAAAATTTATTGAAACCACTGACCACATCCTCCATATTATTTATCAAATTGCCATTTTCAATAAAATATTCTGGATAATTAGCATTCTTAGGTCGATTACTAATAATCCCATTGAGTACTTGCCATATTCCTCTTAAGTTATTTTTATTATCCTCTAATATTCTGTTGTAATATTCTTTCTTACAGGTCCTCATTATATTAGTAAGCTTATTTTTATATCTTTTATATTTGATCTCAGCCTCCACCATTCTGCACTTAATAAATTGTTTATATAATGTATTCTTCTTTTTACATGCATTTATTAACCCCTTGGTGACCCAAGGAATATTTTTCTTTTGTTGTCTGTCACTGTATTGTTTTATAGGACAGTTTTTATTGTACAATGATTGAAATATTTGTAAAAATTTATCATATGCTTTATTTATATCATTTTCATCATAAGCTATCTTCCAATCTTGTATTAATAATTCCTTTGTCAGTAAATACATAGATTCTTCAGTCCTTATTCTTTTATATTTAATATTTTTGGTATACTTTTTCTTCCTATAATCACATTGATAGACAACAAAAATCGGCAGGTGGTCACTGATATCATTCAATAAAAGCCCACTCCTGATATTATTTTCCATAATGTTTGTGAATATGTTATCTATTAGTGTGGCACTGTGTGACGTGATTCTGCTAGGTCCGGTAATTGTTGGATGTAAACCCATACTGTACATTGTGTTGATAAATTCTTCTGTCAAACTATGTTGTTTTGAATTCATCAGATCTATATGGGTGGTTTTTTTGGGCGGGGTCCAGTGCACTATATTAGGGGTATCTGACTTTCAAGCGCTCTCTCTTTTTCTGTAATTTGCAGATGTCGGTTTCGTTTTTATAATATGCAAGGGAACATAAAAGAGTTTCAGACTTGCATTGCAATTTAAAAAAAAATCATTGATTTTGCCGTTAGAATTGAAACTATTGGTCGTGTCCCCTCATTTTTCCCAGTTTTTGTGTGACATGAAAATCGCATCAATTTCAAAGGTACTGTAAAGTGATCTCTGAGTAACTCTGTTAGCTCTTGCATAAATGAGTAGAAAGAGTTGTAATGCAAATTCAAAATAAAACATTCCCCAATGTGATCGGATCTATGGTTTTTGTACGGCAACCCCTGCAAATTTACTCGCACGACGTAAATTTCCGTGTCCCCCAATTTACGCAACATGCAAGTTATTTGGTAAAGTAACCAGAAAACAGGAAGTGCTGATGCTTTTCACTTTGCACCTTTCAAATCCCAAACCATACACGTAAAAAGGAGATCAGTCTTTGTGAAGCTCAGATGTAGAATATTTCAATAAAATCTCAAACATTTATGACACATCGAATATGGTGTCCTTTAAAAAATTTACGTCTTCGGTCTTGGTCGGCCGCGCGCAGCCCCGTCTGGCGAGGTGACCGCCCTGGGAAAGCACTTTTATTTTCTCTACCCCGGATGTGCTCAACCCATGTGGAGAGGATTAACCGTGGTCACTTTATATTGAAGTTATCGAAGGTCCAAACTTCCGTGTCCCGCATTTACGCCTTTTGTGATTTTACGTCTTATCCAACAAACAGGGAAAATTTGAAGGTATGTATACACGTTATCACATCTTAATATGTCATGAAAATGTAGCTGTTGATGAGTTTTGATGCGTGAAAAATACTGGAAGTGTTGAAGTTGTTTCGTGTAAAACGTGTGCCATTGCAAAGTGCATTGGCACACGGGGAAACAAAAGCCAGAGTGTCCCGTTTACGTCTCCATTTACAAGTAGTTGAAGTGAGCGCTCATCCTCAAGAGTTCCTGAACGCGAATGCCGTTACGAAAATAGTTAATAGTTTCATAAACCTGACACAATTGGATAGTGATTAGTCAATTTCATGTGCAGATTTGATCAATTTTAAATTTCGCCACCAATGTCACACATTGGACCCCTAATAAATAAAAACACCCATATTGAAATCCCCACAGATGAACATAACTTTGAGTTAGTTTTGCATACATTTTTTCCATCCAGTCCTTAAATAAGTCAATGTTTGATCCAGGTGTTCTATATACACAGCTCACTACTATATTCTTCACATTGTCCAGACAGATTTCTATTGTAATACATTCAAATAAATCACCCACAGTTACTGACAGATTTTCAACAACCTTGTATTTCAAGCTCTTGTCAACATAAATTGCAACTCCTCCAACTTTTTTCACTTTTCTATTTATATAATTTAATTCATAGCCATCCATGGTAAAATCCACTCCTTTCCCTTCACTGAGCCACGTCTCTGATATTGCCACAATATTGAATGGCTCTTTAAACTGATGTAAATAATCTTTAATGTTATTAAAGTTGGCATAGAGACTTCTGCTGTTGAAGTGGATCATAGAAATATTGAAATCAGATGTGACCATTGTGTTAAACTGTTCATCCGTGTAGTAACTACAGTTATTATTGATGGAGCTAAATAAATTATTATCAGGGTCTATGTTATATTCTACGTCCTGTGGGTTGTGATCTATCCATCCATCCATCCATCTTCTACCGCTTTTCCGGAGGTCCGGGTCGTGGAGGCAGCAGTTCAAGCAGAGAAGCCCAGACTTCCCTCTCCCCAGCCACCTGCTCCAGCTCTTCAGAGGGGATACCAAGGCGTTCCCAGACTAGCTGGGAGACATAGTCTCTCCACCGAGTCCTGGGTCTGCCCCGGGGTCTCCTCCCAGTGGGACGTGCCTGAAACACCTCAAGTGGGAGGCGTCCAGGAGGCATCCTAATCAGATGCCCATACCACCTCAACTGACTCCTTTCAATGTGGAGGAGCAGCGGTTCTACTCTGAGCCTCTCCCGGATGACTGAGCTCCTCACCCTATCTCTGAGGGTGAGTCCAGCAATCCTACGGAGAAAGCTCATTTCAGCCGCTTGTATCCGCGATCTCGTTCTTTCGGTCATTACCCAAAGCTCGTGACCATAGGTGAGAGTAGGAACGTAGATTGACTGGTAAATCGACAGCTTTGCCTTAGAACTAAGCTCCCTCTTCACCACAACAGACCGGTACAACGTCCGCATCACTGCAGATGCTGCTCCAATCCGTCTGTCGATCTCTCGCTCCATTTTCCCCTCACTCGTGAACAAGACCCCAAGATACTTAAACTCCTCCACTTGGGGCAGGAGCCTGTCCCCAACCCGGAGAGGACAATCCACCTTTTTCCGGCTGAGGACCATGGACTCGGACTTGGAGGTGCTGATTCTCATCCCAGCCGCTTCACACTCAGCGGCAAACCGTCCCAGCAAGAGCTGTAGGTCATTGCTGGATGAAGCCAACAGGACAACATCATCTGCAAACAACAGAGATGAGATCCTGTGGTCACCAAGCATGACACCCTCCATTCCCTGGCTGCGCCTAGAAATCCTGTCCATAAAAATTATGAACAGGACCGGTGACAAAGGGCAGCCCTGGCGGAGTCCAACTCTCACTGGGAATGACTCCGACCGAGTGTTGGCAATGCGAACTAAACTCTCACAACGGTCGTACAGAGACCGAATAGCTCGTAACAACAAGCCCGATACCCCATACTCCCGAAGCACCCCCCACAAAAATCCACGAGGGACGCGGTCAAATGCCTTCTCCAAGTCCACAAAACACATGTAAACTGGTTGGGCAAACTCCCACGAACCCTCAAGAATTCTCGAGAGGGTAAAGAGCTGGTCCGATGTGCCACGGCCAGGACGAAAACCACATTGCTCCTCCTGAATCCGAGGTTCGACCAACGGCCGGACTCTCCTCTCCAGTACCTTGGCATAGACCTTCCCAGGGAGGCTGAGGAGTGTGATCCCTCTAAAGTTGGAGCACACCCTCCGGTCCCCTTTTTGAAGAGAGGAACCACCACCCCGGTTTGCCATGCCAAAGGCACTGCCCCCGACCTCCACGCAATGTTGCAGAGGCGTGTCAACCATGACAACCCAACAACATCCAGGGCCTTGAGGTACTCGGGGCGAATCTCGTCCACCCCCGGGGCCCGGCCACCAAGGAGATTTTTAACCACCTTGGCGACCTCAGCCCCTGTAATAGGCGAGTCATCCCCCTCGTCCCCAAATCCTGCTTCCTCTGTGGAAGGCGTATCAGTGGGATTGAGGAGATCCTCGAAGTATTCCTTCCACCGCCCGACGATATCCCCAGTTGAAGTTGTGATCTGTATATTCAAAAACTTTCAGTTCCTGTTGTTCCTGTTTTGACTGTACAAAACATTTATTTGATTTTTTAAATTATTTTGTATACTTTATTGATCCCCAGAGGGGAAATTGAGGGCATCCACCTGGATGGATGAAGCAGCCACGATACGATGCTATCCCTTTACCATTCACACACACATTCACACCTAGGGCCACTTTTAGAGTCTCCAGTTAACCTAACTAGCATGTTTTTGGCCTGTGGGAGGAAACCGGAGAACTCCCGGAGTAAACCCACGCAGCCACGGGGAGAACATGCAAACTCCACACAAATCACTGTTGGTCAGGGGCTGGGATCGAACCAGGGATCCCATGGCCAAGGGTGAGTTGCTGTGCTGCTGCAGTGCTAACCACTGCGCCACCGCACCACCCCCATGACACAGTGATACTGCAGCACAAGAAAGGGCCTGTTGTCTAAAACTTGTGCTTAAGGTGTGATTGAAACAGGGGGTTCTGAGCTCTTCATTACCTACATAATACTCAAAGGAGAGACTGTGGAACAATCAACATGTGTCTATCCGAGTGAAATGCAAAGTGTACAGAGCGACAGTACTGGCTACTCTATTGTACGGTGCTGAAACTTGGATTGTCTACAGAGTGCAGGTGAAGAAACTCCACGTGTACATGATGAGACACCTTCGAGCCATAATGAACATTTCATGGAAAGACAAGATAACCAACATAGAAGTGTTGAAACGAGCTGGTCTACCATCAATGGAGGACATGCTAATACAGATGAACCTGAGATGGCTCGGACATGTTGAGAGGATGGACCACCAGCGTCTCCCTCAGCAGTTACTCTACTCACAGTTATGCGAGGGCAAACGCAATCAGGGTAGACCAAGGCTCAGATTTAAAGACACTGTAAAAAGAAACTTGAAGAAGTTGGATATAGACAGGAGTTCCTGGCAGCGGAAGGCTAAGGACAGAGCTGTGTGGAGGAATCTGATCAGACCTAACTGAAATGGTCATTGTCGCCCACGACAGACTGCTATGCTACTGCTACTGCTACTCAAAGGAGTGTTGCTCCCTGAGGGTTGGTATCTGGTAATCTGCCAATGTACCACCTGTTCCAGCTACTCAGTCTTCTTTATATTCAGAGATTCTTTTAAAATGCTGATCAGGTTGAAAAAGGCAGTGAGGCTGATTATTCTTAAGGTGGAACTGCTAAACAGACTAACCATACTGCTGGAACACATCAGGCCAGGAAATGCCCGGGGTTAGACTTGTGCCTGGACTATGGCTATACACTCAGATTATTGTCACAATCAGACAACTGTAGGACACTGAAGGATTATACTCATCTGCTACAAGACATTTAACAACATGAAACAAAAGATCAACAAACAGAAACAACAGGAACTGAAAGTTTTTGAATATACAGATCACAACCCACAGGACGTAGAATATAACATAGACCCTGATAATAATTTATTTAGCTCCATCAATAATAACTGTAGTTACTACACGGATGAACAGTTTAACACAATGGTCACATCTGATTTCAATATTTCTATGATCCACTTCAACAGCAGAAGTCTCTATGCCAACTTTAATAACATTAAAGATTATTTACATCAGATTAAAGAGCCGTTCAATATTGTGGCAATATCAGAGACGTGGCTCAGTGAAGGGAAAGGAGTGGATTTTTACCATGGATGGCTATGAATTAAATTATATAAATAGAAAAGTGAAAAAAGGAGGAGGAGTTGCAATTTATGTTGACAAGAGCTTGAAATACAAGGTTGTTGAAAATCTGTCAGTAACTGTGGATGATTTATTTGAATGTATTACAATAGAAATCTGTCTAGACAATGTGAAGAATGTAGTAGTGAGCTGTGTATATAGAACACCTGGATCAAACATTGACTTATTTAAGGACTGGATGGAAAAAATGTATGCAAAACTAACTCATAAAGTTATGTTCATCTGTGGGGATTTCAATATAGATCTGATGAATTCAAAACAACATAGTTTGACAGAAGAATTTATCAACACCCAATTTATCAAGTGGGTGCTGCACTTGTAATGCTTGATATGAGCCGAGAATTTTAAGCAAAACCATCAAAATAAGGACTTCTGTTGGCTACCAACAAACGTGGGGAATACCCTTACGACCCAGTGCTGACCTGGTGAAGGTTCTGGCAGATCTGGCTCCGTTTCGCCCCGTTTCCGACCTCTAAAGGCTCGCCTCTGATGCTAACCCAGATGCTAACCCAGAGTAACTGCAGCAGTGAGAAGGTATTCTTTACATCTGGCCATCTGGAGCCGAGGAGAGAAGGATTTAAAAGGAGGACGAACCAACCGAGGCGGCGATTGGGAGCTCGGGCGCGGCGTTGGCGAGAGACGGGGGCCACCTGGATCCAGCAGGACAGTGGTCTGAACCGGTGCCCAATTGCGAGGCCCAGCCGAGGAACTACCAGACTGACGGCGGTCGGTGACGGAGCCTAGACGGGGCCCAGCGGAGGAGCCGCCTAGCCAGACGGCGACGAGTGGCTGTGATCGGTGGATTCCGGCTGCGCCGGCGGTGCACGACATAACTGGCCAGGTAGACGGAGGCAGGCGCCGGCGATAGACGGCGGTGATCTGCGGAGCTGAGCAGCGTCACTCGGCGGAGAAGCTGCGCAGGAGCGGCGGGTCCAGTAGTGACCGAGCTAGTTGAGGCCTAGCCGGATTCTCTGCTTATTTCTATCCACAGGTCAGTAAAATGCCACCCAAAAAAGAGGAAATGGAAGAAATTAAAAAAACTCTGAACTTTGTGTTAGATGAACTGGCCAAAGTGACTAGCCAGCAGGACAAAATATTAGACCTAATACAGGAGGTACAAGCCCTACATTCAATAATAAAAGAAAAAGACAAAAAAATTATGGACCTGGAGCAACACGGGCGTCTTTTGGAGCAACGCGTTGAGGATCTTGAACAAGGTTCTCGCATTGATGACATAGTTATAAGTGGACTAGACATCAGATATCAGTCGTACGCCCATGCCGCTACAGGACTGAGTGGTGAACATGCTTCCATAAGTGAATCAATGTCCTTAGAAAACCAAGTGCTTCAGTTCCTTAATGATAAAGACATTAAGGTAGAAGCCAATGCGATCTCAGCCTGTTATGCTTTACCGAAGAAAGATAACAAAACAAAGAAATCAATTGTGATGCGCTTTGTGAACAGGAGGGTGAAAAATGACATACTGAGGCAGGCCAAAAAACTAAAGGAAACTCAAGTTTACCTAAATGAACACCTGACAAAAAAAAACGCTGAATTAGCACGGCAGGCACGGATGCTAAAGAAACATAATAAGATACAGTCAACCTGGACAAGAAATTGTAGAATTTGGATTAAACTAAATGGAACACCTGAGCAAGCAAAAAGTATAATGATCAGAGATGCTACTGACTTAGATAAATACAAATGAACACTGACTATGAAACACAGAGTGAGGAAACTCAAACTCTAAAAATATGCCACTATGCTGAACATAAACCACAAGAGATGGAGAATGATATTGATCCTGATAACCACTTTTTCAATAATATTCATAACCACTGTGAATATTACACTGAAAAGCAATTCAAAAGTCAAGTGCAATTAGATGGTAAACTGTCAATAATACACTTCAATAGCAGAAGTCTTAACAAAAACTTCTCACAGATTCAGGACTATTTAAAACAGCTAAACAGAAAATTCACAGCTATAGCAGTCTCTGAAACCTGGCTTAATGCAGACCAGGCTCCCCTGATGGCAATAGAGGGATATCAGATGTTTAACATTAACAGATCTCAAAAAAAGGGTGGTGGTGTTGCACTGTATATTGATGACCTATATAGATGTAAGCTTGTAAATGAAATGTCCTCAGCACTACCAGGGATTCTGGAATGTGTTACTGTTGAGATTGACCTAGACAAAACAAAAAATCTAATCATAAGCTGCATATACAGAACGCCGGGAACTTGCATTGAGACATTCAGAGATAAATTAGTCGAGCTGTACAATAATATTACTAGTAAGAAAATGGTAGCAATTTGTGGAGATTTCAATATTGATCTACTTAATCCACATCAACAAAATGTAGTTACAGAGTTCATGAACTCTATGTACAGCATGAGTCTATATCCCACAATAACACATCCCAGTAGAATCACAGCTCACTCTGCTACACTTATTGACAACCTGTTTGTCAATGTTCTCGACAAGAAAATAGAAAGTGGATTATTGATAAATGATATAAGCGACCACTTGCCAATCTTTGCACTTATCCATGGCCACACGGGGCCCAACCCAGAAAAAATCTCAAAATCGTTCAGACACAAATCACCAAACGCAATCAGTTCTTTTAAAGAGGACTTGCTGAAGCAAGACTGGACAGAAGTCTATGTATCAGATGTAAATGAAGCCTATGACACATTTACAAACATTGTAACCACTCTTTATGAAAAAAACTGCCCATTAGTTAAAAAAAAGCTTAAACACAAATTTACTGACAAACCATGGCTAACCAAAGGACTACAAAAGGCGTGTAAAAAGAAAAATTTATTATATAAAGCTTTCCTAAAGAAAAGGACAAAAGAAGCAGAGCAGCGGTATAAAACATACAAAAATAAGTTAACATATATAATAAGATGTAGTAAAAGAGACTATTACAGTAAAGAACTGGAA
This sequence comes from Pholidichthys leucotaenia, assembly GCA_020510985.1. NCBI lineage: Eukaryota > Metazoa > Chordata > Actinopteri > Cichliformes > Pholidichthyidae > Pholidichthys > Pholidichthys leucotaenia. The sequence goes on along the minus strand of CM035840.1, from coordinate 136,347,338 downwards.
AAAAACAAAGACAATATTAAAAATACATGGACAATAATCAACAGTATCCTTGGAAATAAAAGCAGAAATACCAGCTACCCAACTAACACTCCAAAAAATAATAAATCGACTCCGAATGTGAATATAGCTTCACCTGCAGATGAATTTAATAATTTTTTTGTTAACATTGGACCTAAACTGGCCCGAGAAATACCCACTACGGTGCCAACAGGTGATTCAATATGCAATAACACTGCTGTAAAAGACACCATCTTCATAAAGAACACAGACGAAAGAGAGGTCATTGAAATTGTTAAATCGTTCAAAAGTAAAACATCTACTGACTGTGATGGTATTGATATGCTACTAGTCAAAACTGTTATCGAATGCATAGTGAAACCACTGACGTATATCTGTAACCTGTCTCTCCAATCAGGTATATTTCCCAATGCAATGAAAATAGCTAAAGTAATTCCGATTTACAAGACAGGCGACAGAGGGGAACTCTCCAACTACAGACCAATTTCACTATTACCGCAATTTTCCAAGATACTTGAAAAAATATTCTATGAGAGAATTGACAACTTCATACTGAAGAATGATTTATTGTGTGAGCAGCAATATGGGTTCAGACACAAAAGGACAACAGCATATGCCTTAATGGAATTTACAGAAAAAATATCAACAGCCATTGAAAATAAAGAGTATTCAGTTGGAGTATTCCTGGATCTTAAAAAAGCATTTGATACAGTAGATCACAATCTATTATTAAAGAAACTACAAAATTGTGGTATCAGAGGGGTAGCACTGTCCTGGTTAAGAAGTTACTTAAAGAATAGATATCAGTTTGTATGTGTTAACAACAAAAACTCAGAGCTACTGAAGGTCACCTGTGGAGTCCCAGAGGGTTCAGTTTTGGGACCATTATTATTCAATATGTATATAAATGATATATGTAAAGTTTCAGAAAAAATGGACTTAATATTGTTTGCTGATGACACTAACCTGCTATGCAGTGGAAACAACTTGGAACAACTTCTGGATACACTCGGAAAGGAATTAGGAAAGCTGAAACTGTGGTTTGACTCAAACAAATTAACGCTCAATTTAAGCAAGACAAAATTTATAGTCTTTAACAACCATCACAACTACCCAGTACCCAAACTCAGTGTAAATGGTGTAGAGATTGAAAGGGTATCCGAAACTAAATTCCTTGGAGTAATAATTGATAACAAACTGTGTTGGAAGCCACATATTAATTATATAAAAGGTAAAGTATCCAAATCAATTGCAATATTACACAGAGTGAAAAATTTGCTGAATCAACCCACACTATACACCTTGTATCATTCATTAATACTCCCATACATGACATATTGTAATGAAGTATGGGGAAATACATATAAAACAAACATATATCCACTCTTTATGCTTCAAAAGAGAGCTATTAGAATAATCAACAAAGCAGCTTACAGGGAACCAACAAACCCACTTTTTCTTAAACAAAAAACTCTCAAGTTGAAAGATCTGATCGACTTTAAAACCGCAATAATAATGTTCAAAGTGAAGAATCTATCACTGCCCGCAAATATCCAAAAGTTGTTCCAAACAAGGGAGAAACGATATCACTTCAGAGGAACATGTATATTTCAAAAGCCTACAGTGAGAACAACTACCAAGCAACACTGTATTTCAGTGCAAGGTGTCAGATTATGGAACGATTTTGGACCTGAATTAAAATCATGTACAAAGCTTGGACAATTTAAACAAAAACTAAAGGAAGAAATACTCCAAACATATTTACAAGACGACATGTAAACTCACATAAGGATTGACATTTCCAGCCTGTGTTGTGTTATAGCTTAGTTTTTCTTTTTTCTCTGTGACACTATGTCTTAGATTTGTTTTTGAATAGTAACCGCTTAACTTAGACTAGCTCAGTTTTCTTTTTCTCTCAGTCATATTTTGTCTTAGCCTTGTTTTAAATTGTAATCGCTCTTGTCTTGTTTTCTCTTTTTTCTCCTTTGAATTCTTGGATGGAATATGGGTGGGCAATATAAGCTGCGGCTTCAGCCATCACCCATTTCGGATAACTCACGTGGAATTGTATAGTAGAAGGAGTCTTTGTCTAATTTGACCTTGTTATATTATACAGTTTCTTTTAACCTGTAATGTACTATCCGAAAAATAAAATAAATAAATTCAAATAAATAATTCAATTCAAATAAACACAATGTACAGTATGGGCTTACATCCAACAATTACCGGACCTAGCAGAATCACATCACACAGTGCCACACTAATAGATAACATATTCACAAACATTATGGAAAATATCAGGAGTGGGCTTTTATTGAATGATATCAGTGACCACCTGCCGACTTTTGTTGTCTATCAATGTGGTTATAGGAAGAAAAAGTATACCAAAAATATTAAATATAAAAGAATAAGAACCGAAGAATCAATGTATTTACTGACAAAGGAATTATTAATACAAGATTGGAAGATAGCTTATGATGAAAATGACATAAATAAAGCATATGATAATTTTTTACAAATATTTCAATCATTGTACAATAAAAACTGTCCTATAAAACAATACAGTGACAGACAACAACAAAAAAAAAATATTCCTTGGGTCACCAAGGGGTTAATAAATGCATGTAAAAAGAAGAATACATTATATAAACAATTCATTAAGTGCAGAATGGTGGAGGCTGAGATCAAATATAAAAGATATAAAAATAAGCTTACTAATATAATGAGGACCTGTAAGAAAGAATATTATAACAGAATAAGATAAGATAAGATAAGATAAGCCTTTATTAGTCCCACAACGGGGAAATTCCAGGATTGCAACAGCACAGGGATAGCAACACTCAGAGCAACAATCAGAAGGCAAGAAAAAAAAAAAAAAAAAAAAAAAAAAAAAACAAGCAAGCAAGAGCAGCTAATATACATATGTACGTATTACTATAAAATATATATATATACACACACACACAGACACACAGTGCAGAGCATTGTAGCTGGATGGAATAAATATATGAATATATGAACACACAGTGCAGAGCATTGTAGCTAGATGGAATAAATATGTAAATATATAAACACACACAGTGCGGAGCAATGTAGCTAGATGGAATAATATGTAGATATATAAATATATAAACACACCCAGTGCTGAGCATTGTAGCTAGATGGAATAAATATGTAAATATATAAACACACACAGTGCAGAGCATTGTTGCTAGATGGAATGAAACAGCATAACCGTCTACTTAGTTATCCTACATGGTATGATTATGTGCCCATACATATTCTCACCCTCCATAGCGACCGGTAAGTTCCTAGTTGTATGCCGGAGGGGACCATTGTGTAAGTCTATTGCATCTTTTGCATTCAAAAAACTATTAGTTTGTTACGTCTTTTTGCTATCTCTGCGAGCAGCCCTGCTTAGGTTGTACAGTCTGACAGCCGTTGGTAGGAAGGACCTACGAAACCTCTCGGTTGTGCACCTGGGATGATGTAGTCTGCTGCTAAATGAGCTCCTCAGTGCATTCAGTATGTCCTGCATAGGGTGGAACTCGGACTCCAGCAGAGATGACAGTTTAGCCACCGTCCTTCTCTCTCCTATCTCCTCCATCGGATCAAGGCGCTGCCCCAGGACAGAGCTAGCTTTCTTAATCAGTTTGTTCAGTCTCTTCCTATCGGCTGCAGTAATGCCACTGCCCCAGCAGACCACTCCAAAAGTGATGGCTGATGCCACCACCGTGTCATAGAATGACTTCAGCAGCGCCCCTTGTACACCAAAAGACCTGAGTCTCCTCAGCAGGAACAGCCTGCGCTGTCCCTTCTTGTAGAGTGCATCAGTATTGTGTGACCAGTCTAGTTTATTGTTCAGATGAATACCCAGGTACTTATAGGATGTCACCATCTCGATGTCTGTTCCCTGTATATTTACTGGTGCTGTGAGGGGCTGCCCATGCCTGCGGCAGTCCACCACCAGCTCCTTAGTTTTCCTCGCGTTGATCTGGAGGCAGTTCCGATGGCACCAGTCCACGAAGTCCTGGATAAGCCCTCTGTACTCAGCTTCATCTCCATTGGAGATGAGGCCAACGATCGCAGAGTCATCAGAGAACTTCTGTAGATGGCAGTGTGTTGTGTTGTGTGAGAAGTCCGCAGTATAAAGAGTGAACAGGAAGGGAGCCAGCACCGTTCCCTGGGGGGCCCCCGTGCTACTGATGATCGTGTCGGACACACAGTCCCGGGTTCTCACAAACTGAGGCCGGTTCGTGAGGTAGTCCAGGATCCATGATGACAGGTGCTGGTCCACCCCTGCGCGCAGCAGCTTGTCCTTCAGGATCATCGGTTGGATGGTGTTGAAAGCACTGGAGAAGTCAAAGAACATGATCCTCACCATATTCCCGGGCTTCTCCAGGTGGGACAGAGAACGGTGAAGGAGGAAGATCACCGCATCCTCCACCCCAATGCCATGCTGGTAGGCGAACTGGAGTGGATCCATCGCTGGTTCCACCAGGGGGCGGAGGTGAGCAAGGAGCAGTCTCTCCAGGGTCTTCATCAAGTGGGACGTCAAGGCCACCGGTCTGTAGCTGTTCAGGTCTTTGGGGTGGGAAGTTTTTGGTACAGGTACCACACAAGATGTTTTCCACAGCTGTGGTACCCTCCCCAGTTTCAGGCTCATGTTGAAGATATACGTCACAATCCCACACAGCTGGTCTGCACAGGACTTGAGGAGCTTTGCGCTGATGCCGTCCGGTCCCGGCGCCTTCCTCGCCTTGATCTTCCTCAGCTCCGTCCTCACCTGGGTCCTGGTCAGGGTCAGGATGGGGGGCTGTGTGTTGGGAGTGGGGGGGTGTTGGTGGAGTGGGGAGTGGGCAGCAGGACTTGATTTCTTTAGAGGCAGCAGTGGTTGTTCTGCAGTCAGGGGGGAGGGCGGTTGGTCAAATCTATTGAAAAACAGATTCAGGTTGTTCGCCCACTCCCTGCCCCCTGTGGCCTGGGGGGAGGTATTCTGGAGCCCCGAGAATATGGAATATTAGAGGATAACAAAAATAACTTAAGAGGAATATGGCAAGTACTCAATGGGATTATTAGTAATCGACCTAAGAATGCTAATTATCCAGAATATTTTATTGAAAATGGCAATTTGATAAATAATATGGAGGATGTGGTCAGTGGTTTCAATAAATTTTTTGTAAACGTTGGTCCTGAATTAGCAAAATCAATAGTGACAGCAGAAACAAACAACAGTGGTTCTGTAAATGAAATAGAAGATAGAAATCCAAACACAATCTTTTTGGGTGCAGTTACTGAAAAGGAAATTATCGAGACTGTGAGTAAATTTAAGAACAAAAAATCAATGGACTGGAATGAAATTGACAAGACAATAGTGAAAAAAGTAATTGAAGGAATTGTTAAGCCACTCACCCACATCTGTAACCTGTCATTTCAAACTGGTAAATTTCCAGACAAAATGAAAATAGCAAAAGTAATACCTCTATGCAAAACAGGAGACAGTCATTGTTTCACAAATTACAGGCCAGTCTCTTTACTCTCACAATTCTCCAAAATACTTGAAAAAATCTTCACTAAGAGACTGGATGATTTCATTGAAAAACACAACCTCCTTACAGATAGCCAGTATGGTTTTAGAACAGATAAATCTACATCTTTGGCACTGATCGAACTTATAGAAGAAATTACTAGTTGTATAGGTAAAAAAAAAAAAGTTTGCTGTAGGAGTATTTATAGATTTAAAGAAAGCTTTTGACACCATTGACCACAGAATACTACTAAGGAAACTGGAAAGGTATGGGATAAGAGGGGTCGGACTGAGTTGGGTGGAAAGTTAGAGACCATACCAATTCGTTGTTTTTAGTCACATGTCATAAAGTTCATCGATTTAGTTAAATTTAAGACAGCACAAGTAATGTACAGGGCAATTAATAATCAACTCCCAACTAATATACAAAAAATATTTAAAAAAAGAGACAATGATCATAATTTGAGAGGAGACTTAAACTTTACAAAACTCAAGATACGAACAGCCAAGAAAAGTATGTGCATATCTGTCTGTGGGGTGGATTTGTGGAACAGTCTGGAGCCAGAACTGAAACTATGTACAAACAGAAATCAATTCAAAAAGAGGTATAAACATTATTTGCTGAAAGGATATATGTTAGAAGGGTAGTATTTATATGTACGATTCACTATGCTCACTCTGGGACATTATGGGACACTATGGAATGGTGGGTGGGACAGCACTGTGTATATCTGTGTTGTTTGAGGCTGGTTTTGATGTATGGACATCAATGTATGTTAGGATGGATGGGTGTTAATGTTGATACGTAAAAAATACAGTAAATTGTTTACTTGGGGTCTTAAAGGCGGTAATTTGTATATAATTCACATGGGTGTATTTATGGAAAAGAGGAGATGGAATTAATAAGTGTTCACTTCTTCTCCCTTTCGAACACTGTATACTGTTACTTTATTGCCTTTGACATTTGTTTTGTTTTTGTTATACTTTATTTCGAACAAAAAAGTATATCTATCTATCTATTGTAGTCTTGGTGTCATTTCATTTTCCTTTTGCTCAAGTTAGATCAGTATAATTGTGTGAGCACACAGACTCATTGAAATAACTGGTTAACTTTGGGGGCCTCCCAGAAAACTGGAAAAAAGCGAGAGAGCACAAACTTGCATCAATATTTCTATATTTGTATTGATGTATGGTACACATGGTACCATACCATTGATGTATGGTACACGATCCCAGCCCCCGACCAACAGTGATCTGTGTGGAGTTTGGGCTGCACGGTGGTGCAGTGGTTAGCACTGCGGCAGCACAGTTTACCCTTGGCCGGGGGATTGTGGGGATCGTGGGATCGTGGGTTCGATCCCAGCCCCCGACCAACAGTGATCTGTGTGGAGTTTGCATGTTCTCCCCGTGTTGCGTGGGTTTACTCCGGGATTTCTCCGGTTTCCTCCCACATGCCAAAAACATGCATGTTAGGTTAATTGGCTGTTCTAAATTGTCCCTAGATATCTGTTTCCTATAGGCCCTTAGAATAGAGGGTTAGTATTAATGAAAGCGCTTTGAGTGGTCTTTGTGACTAGAAAAGCGCTATATAAGTGCAGGTTAGTTAGTTAGTTAGTTAGTTAGTTTGCATGTTAAGATAAGATAAGATAAGCCTTTATTAGTCCCACAATGGGGAAATTCCAGGATTGCAACAGCACAGGGATAACAACACTCAGAGCAACAATCAGAAGGCAAGAAAAAAACAAGAACAGCTAGTATGCATATTACATATTACTATAAATATATATATATATATATATATAGACACAAAGTACGGAGCATTGTGGTTGGTGAATGTGCAGCAGAAAGTCTAAGCTCTCTCTCCCTCCGCGGGCGCGGCGAGCCAGCTGGATGTCTTTGGGCATGATGGTGGTGACCCTCTTGGCGTGGATGGCCAAGCGAGGCCTACCTGGTGGGTCGGCCTTGCTGGCCTCCTGCAGAGCCATGACGGTGGAGCTCTGGAAGCGCAGGTCGGTCTTGAAGTCCTGAGCGATCTCCCTCACCAGGCGCTGGAAGGGCAGCCTACGGATGAGCAGCTCCGTGGATTTCTGGTAGCGACGGATCTCTCTCAGAGCCACGGTACCAGGCCTGTAACGGTGAGGCTTCTTCACTCCGCCGGTGGCCGGAGCGCTTTTTCGAGCAGCCTTGGTGGCTAGCTGCTTCCTGGGTTTTTTTTTCCTCCAGTAGATTTACGGGCGGTCTGCTTGGTTCTTGCCATCACTCTTTATTATTCTGTCTTATATTTCTTGCACGCCGCCTAAACTCCAGCCCGGCACCCACGTCATTTTCGCCACAGTTCCTCGGCATGTCGAGCTTCTCCGTTAGCACCGGGTGGCGGTTGGAGCTAGCTAGCCAGCTAGCTAGCTCTTCCCTGCTGTATTGTCCCCCGCTGCAAACAGTGGCTCCGTCCGCCGACTCGGGAGACCCTTGGGGCGATCTGTGTGTCCGTGATATATATATAGAGTGAAAGGTGTAGAAAGAAGAAGGAAGATAAGAAAAAGGCAGTTGCAAACGGCTGCCAACTCGTGTGGCGTCGCCGGTCCGGCGGAACCGGAACCGGAAAAAACTCCCTGTTCTCCCTGTGTTTGCGTGGGTTTACTCCGGGATTTCTCCGGTTTCCTCCCACATGCCAAAAACATGCAAGTTAGGTTAATCAGCATCAAACTGGAGATTCTAATTTGTCCTTAGGTATGACTGTGAGAGTGAATGGTTGTCTGTCTCTCTGTGTTGGCCCTGTGATGGACTGGCGATCTGTCCAGGGTGTACCCTGCCTCTCGCCCAAAGATGCTGGGATAGGCTCCAGCGACCTGAAAAGGATTAAGCGGAAGAAGATAAAGATGAAGTATGGTACACATCCATCAATGTCCACCTCCTATGTGCCCATGCATTTTTTGTCAAATTCCATGCATAATTCTCTTATAAATGGATACTAATGTCAAAAACATCCTGGCTCTTAATGCTAAAGAGGGACTGAAAAATATCCAGGATCAGTCCTTTGATTGGGATACACTCCAAAATATCTTCTGTGGTTCAACCTGTAGATGACAACATAGACGACATAACCTTTTTTAGGTGAAAATGTATTGATAAAGATAAACATGCAGACATGAGGAAAACACTAAACTGCATTAAATATCTGACACATGCATGATTTGGGAGTCAGACTCGATCTCTGTGTTTAAGAACAGGGTAAAAACCTTACTTTTCGATATAGCCTACGATTAGGGAGGGATCATCCATCCATCTTCTACCGCTTTTCCGGAGGTCCGGGTCGCGGAGGCAGCAGTTCATTTGTCTCTAAACCCTCCCTTAGTTCTGCTGCTAATAGATTTAGACTGCCAGGGGACCTCCAATAATGTACTTGGCTTCACTCCTTTAATGTTTGCTCTCTATATGTCTGTTCTTTTCATCTTCTCTATCCCTCACCCCCCCAGCCAGTTGCAGCAGATGACTGCCCCTCCCTGAGCCTGGTTCTGCTAGAGGTTTCTTCCTCTTAAAAGGGAGTTTTTCCTCTCCACCGTCGCCAACCACTTGCTCACAGGGGATCACCTGATTGCTGGGGTCTTTCTGCAATTGTGGGGGTTTCCCCTACATTTGAAAGTGCTATGAGATGACTATTGTTGTGAAATGGCGCTATATAAATAAAGTTGAATTGAATGATTTAAGCTGAGAGATCCATGACTTCCACAAGAACCATTATACTTGTGTGCATGCTTATCTGTTTTATAATCTTTCCAATCGTTCTCAATTAAGTTTACTTGGACATGAATCTATGATAAGTCCACAGATGCACTAATTATTATTGGGCTGCATTACAGAGTGCCCAGGCATCTCAAAAATCACAGTCATTAAAAAGGGAGGGAAACTTTCTCAGAAATATTCACTGGACATTTTTCAGACATTCATTGTGAATCATTATGATCCACTAGCAGTCTGGTTTGAGTCTCAGTTATTAGAAGAATTACTGAAATTAGACAAATTTATAAGAGGAATTCACTTTTTTTTTTGCAAAGTACAAGTGTGGTCAGTGTGTCATGCTCCCTTATTTGTCTGCAGGAAACGATCTATTTTTGCTAAGCAACTTAGTGACACCAAAAGCCAGTTTAGAAAGCTTGGGATCAGTCCGCCAAGGTCTCCGCCTTTGACTGCCACCTAATCCACATAGCACCGGACTTCCATGATCCCTCCTGCAGGTGGTGAACCTACTGGAGGGCGGACCCATGTAACTCCTTCGGGCTGAGCCCGGCCGGGTCCCATGGGTGGAAACCCGGCCACCAGACGCTAGCCTTCGAGCCCCTCCCCCAGGCCTGGCTCCAGGGTGGGGCCCCGGTAACCCCATACCGGGCGGGGTACACTGAATCCTTGATATACAATTTATCATGAGAGTCTGTTGGATCGTTCTTCGTCTGGCCCTTCACCCAGGACCAGTTTGTCTTGGGAGACCCTATCAGAGGCAAATTGCCCCGGACAACATAGCTCCTGGGATCACTGGGGCACACAAACCCCCCCACCACGATAAGGTGACGATCCATGAGGGGGATAAGGTGACGATCCATGAGGGGGGCTATCCTATCACAGGGGCTGAGGTCGCCAAGGTGGTTAAAAATCTCCTTGGTGGCCGGGCCCCGGGGGTGGACGAGATTCGCCCCGAGTACCTCAAGGCCCTGGATGTTGTTGGGTTGTCATGGTTGACACGCCTCTGCAACATTGCGTGGAGGTCGGGGGCAGTGCCTTTGGCATGGCAAACCGGGGTGGTGGTTCCTCTCTTCAAAAAAGGGGACCGGAGGGTGTGCTCCAACTTTAGAGGGATCACACTCCTCAGCCTCCCTGGGAAGGTCTATGCCAAGGTACTGGAGAGGAGAGCCCGGCCGTTGGTCGAACCTCGGATTCAGGAGGAGCAATGTGGTTTTCGTCCTGGCCGTGGCACATCGGACCAGCTCTTTACCCTCTCGAGAATTCTTGAGGGTTCGTGGGAGTTTGCCCAACCAGTTTACATGTGTTTTGTGGACTTGGAGAAGGCATTTGACCGCGTCCCTCGTGGATTTTTGTGGGGGGTGCTTCGGGAGTATGGGGTATCGGGCTTGTTGTTACGAGCTATTCGGTCTCTGTACGACCGTTGTGAGAGTTTAGTTCGCATTGCCAACACTCGGTCGGAGTCATTCCCAGTGAGAGTTGGACTCCGCCAGGGCTGCCCTTTGTCACCGGTCCTGTTCATAATTTTTATGGACAGGATTTCTAGGCGCAGCCAGGGAATGGAGGGTGTCATGCTTGGTGACCACAGGATCTCATCTCTGTTGTTTGCAGATGATGTTGTCCTGTTGGCTTCATCCAGCAATGACCTACAGCTCTTGCTGGGACGGTTTGCCGCTGAGTGTGAAGCGGCTGGGATGAGAATCAGCACCTCCAAGTCCGAGTCCATGGTCCTCAGCCGGAAAAAGGTGGATTGTCCTCTCCGGGTTGGGGACAGGCTCCTGCCCCAAGTGGAGGAGTTTAAGTATCTTGGGGTCTTGTTCACGAGTGAGGGGAAAATGGAGCGAGAGATCGACAGACGGATTGGAGCAGCATCTGCAGTGATGCGGACGTTGTACCGGTCTGTTGTGGTGAAGAGGGAGCTTAGTTCTAAGGCAAAGCTGTCGATTTACCAGTCAATCTACGTTCCTACTCTCACCTATGGTCACGAGCTTTGGGTAATGACCGAAAGAATGAGATCGCGGATACAAGCGGCTGAAATGAGCTTTCTCCGTAGGATTGCTGGACTCACCCTCAGAGATAGGGTGAGGAGCTCAGTCATCCGGGAGAGGCTCAGAGTAGAACCGCTGCTCCTCCACATTGAAAGGAGTCAGTTGAGGTGGTATGGGCATCTGATTAGGATGCCTCCTGGACGCCTCCCACTTGAGGTGTTTCAGGCACGTCCCACTGGGAGGAGACCCCGGGGCAGACCCAGGACTCGGTGGAGAGACTATGTCTCCCAGCTAGTCTGGGAACGCCTTGGTATCCCCTCTGAAGAGCTGGAGCAGGTGGCTGGGGAGAGGGAAGTCTGGGCTTCTCTGCTTGAACTGCTGCCTCCGCGACCCGGACCTCCGGAAAAGCGGTAGAAGATGGATGGATGGATGGATGAACTTAGTGACAACTTCAGCATGCTTTTGGTAGGGTAGTATATGCAGTTTTTGGTTTTGCATATAATACAGTCTACTTCAATATGACTGTGTTATATGCAAAACAATACTGTGTGTGCATTTCATCAGGAAGTTGCTCATTGGCCAGGGTGTGTTATCATATTTCTTGCTATAAGTTTTACTGAGCCACGTTTGAAAAGAATGAAATGAGGTACAGCACATGATGTACTGTATCTTTTTTAGCACGAACTGTTGATAATTTCCTGTAAATCTGTCTTTGTCCCTCTAGATTTTGACATGAAGAAGGATATAGACACATTGATAGCAGAGGAACGAGCTGAAATCATCTCTAAATATGACAAGGCAAGTGCTAACTGTGTTGATGAAGCCTTCACCGTGAATTTGTGGTCATGCTGACAGCATTTCTGTGATAACATGATGCATTTGAGGCTTTGTGTCAAAAATGGTCATTATTATTCAGAGAGAAACTAAGCTAGACAAGCCTTCAAATTTCAGGACTGAGATACCAGGGTAGCAACTCTGTAAGGAAGTCTTACAACTCTGCAGACTTCTAGGATGGAACCACCCAATCAAAATCACCACTTGAACCAAAAGAAAATCTTTGATCAAAAATGTGGTTTATATTTTTTTGTAGAAAAATTAGATTTCTACTATATCGTTACATTACTTATAAAAATTCACAAAAATAAGGTCTTTGAAAAAGCATCACCAGGAAAGTTTAAAACCTCGACAAACATTTGAGGGTCTAAAACCTAATGCAGTTATTCTCTGCAAATCTCTAAAACTGACTGATTTTATATCACCTTAAAGACGCACTCCGGTGGAAATAAATCCCCTTAAAAACAAATTTACATGGTCTAAAATGGTATCTTGTGCCCCTTTTCCCCCCACAAACCTTACATGGTCTTACAATTGCTGTGAAAATGTGTTCACTTTCAAACACTGGGATCTATGAATATTCTAATTAGGCCCACCTACATCCCGCCCATGAGGACACTGACGTGCCACGTCTCCTTGAGGACCATAGCACACACAAGTCTGCAAGCTAGCAAATTTGACCAGAAAAACGATGGTATTGAAGCTCTAATGTTTAAAAAAAAATACAATGTTGCTATGACTGTAGAGGGTCCAAACAACCACTCAGCACTTGCCCATCTCTTTTGTTCTTCTGTCTTTAACATGCAGCAGTGTCTCTCCAAAAACGTCTGAACAGACTAATCACCATGTAGCATCTAAATATATCCAGCCTTGTCTGGATATTTGGAGATCATTTTCTCTCTAGCACATTACCTATTTAACACAAGACTTGAACATTGACTGTATGTAAAATCATACCGTTGTGGAAAATGTGAAAATGACGAGGCAGAGTTTATCTCACGAGTCAGGTTTATTCACATCTTCCATCATCAGCAAAAACAGAAAGCGAAAGAAACCCAGACATTCGTCCTTTAAATACCTCAGGAACTTCAAAGCACACAGTCACATTGTATTTAATCCCAAGTAACAATGCATCTTCTTCCAGATCTTAACACCTCTCCCCCCAGTCTCTGGCAGCCAGGAAAATCCCCCCAGGCCGTCTCTTTGCATACCAAAGACTACACTTTCACATCCTCCTGTTATCTCCAAAGAGACCCAGTCCTTTGTTCAATCTGAGATGTGAAGCCTAAAGTGGTATACATATGAAGCATGAAGTGATATACATATGTGCATATGTGGCCCACACTGTCAGTAGGCTATCATTTCGGGCACTTTAAAAGGCTAGTGGCGGCTAGCGCTACATTACACAGAGTATATCCCATGATAAAATACAGACTTAACATTTGAATGGCATGCCCACTTGTATGCACAGGGGTCCAGGATAATGGCTGGAACTGCATCAGTCCTTAAAAGCAGCTTAATGGTAAAACTCATCTTAATTTGGGTCAAGTTTGCAAAGCAGCTGTCCAAAAGTGCTAACTGGTACTGGAGGCTAAGTTGACTCTTTAGTTCCACTGTCTTCCTCTGAGGTCATACCCAGTGCTTAGTCCTGATTGGTTCCTTGTTATTGTGACATTGTAGAGAAAGGAATAGGTGAAGCAACAAGCTGAACGACACAAGACTTTAGTCTTTCCCCAACAACATAACAGCAAAACAGCACTCACGGGTCTCTGTGCATTCCCCTTTTATATCTTTAATTTCATGCATCGAGACCCGGACTTCCGACCATCATACATTGTTGTTTAACAAAGAAATGTGTGGCACATTAACATGACATACACTGGCGCCGCTCTCACACCTTTCTTCTCTCTGCGACTCTGGTAATTCTTCCTCTCCCCGGGGGGTGCATAGACCTAACTGTCCCGTCTGATACCCCCGGTGACACCTCCTCCATCGGTCCATTGTTTCCTCCTTCCCCCTGCCCTCTCTGGGTTGAGAAAGCCTCCACACTGTGCCCCCACAGCATCACAAAAATGGTCCATCTAAACTTGTCTTTTTGAAGGGGGAGGAGCTTAACTGAATTTTCACAGCAAAAAATCAAACATGGCACAGAAGAGTGATTTAGCACTTGATATGTCTTGTAAGTCATAAAAAACATGTTGCAGACATGTTAACAAGAAAAAAGTGTCACTTTAAATATAGTTATGCAGTGAGCTTGAGGAAAAAACTGTGTGCATGTAGAAATAGAAAATTTACAGAATTATATGTTTTTGCTTCAGGGCAGGCAGGAAGGCATCAATATTGATCCTTGGGAGGATGCTGACTACAGCATATATAAAATCACCGATCGGTTTGGCTTCCTACAGTAAGTAAAATTGAAGCTCTCCCCATTTCTCTTATACTTCTTAATTTAGGATGATCATATTCTCTTGCTGTTTTTATCTTTCATACATATTGTGTGTTTTTGCCTTTTTTGCTCCAGTGAAGAAGAGTTGCCAACACCCAGTGCACTTGAAGAGAAGGTATTTTTTTTATGTTTCTGCAAGTTCAGACTCCATGTGACATAAATGTATATCTTCATGTATGTGGTGGAGTTTATGTTGGTTTGTTTTTCCTCTCCCTAGCAAAAGCAGCAGGAACTAGAGCGAGTGGAGAAGTGGCTAAAGATGGTGAAGAAATGGGACAAGTACAGGAACAGTGGAAAGGTCAATACTCACCCATGAAATGTCAGACACCACCATACTGCCTCATGTATTTTTCCTTTCTTTTTTTTGTTGTTCAGCTGTGGGATATGCATTTCCATTTCTGTTTTGCCAATTACTTTGTGTCTCACTTCTTCCTTGACTAGACAATCAAAACATAGTCAGAGGTTCCTTAGATGAGTTCTTGTCATTTTAGAGCCCTCACACAGCTACATAATCATAACTCGACCATCATCCATGATACTCCGCTTCTGTTCTGTGACCGTACCTCTCTGTGCGAAGAGTTCCTGTTCATGTGTCCATCACGTGTGTTTCAGCTGGTGAAGCGCGTGTACAAAGGTATTCCTCTCCAACTAAGAGGCCAAGCCTGGGCGTTGCTTTTGGACATAGAGAAAGTCAAACAAGATGGAAAATATGAGGTATGGGTCTTATAACCTGTGACAACATTGCAATTCTCTTTCGGTCATCTGATTTTTCAGCAGACATATTGCCATTTTTTTGTTCTCCAGAAAATGAAGCAACAGGCTCGTAATTTCTCCACTGAGATCAAGCAAATAGACTTGGATATCAACCGAACATTCAGGAACCACATCATGTTCATGGAACGATTTGGAGTGAAGTGAGTTCTTAAATTCATGTAGGGCTCTGTTGCTTGTGTTTCAGTTTATTTGTTTGTAGCCCTGACAATATCTTTAATTCCCTTTTTTCTTACCATCGTTGTTTCCCTAAAGGGCCAAATTAGAAACCCTGGGTAATTTGTGTGTGTCTTGTGTTTAACCTGAGACAACGAACTGCTAATGCTCCCTCTGATCGCATGAAGCCTGCCCAGTTCTTTTCAGGTCATAACAAGTGTCTTAACACCCTTTTTCCTTGTTTAAAAATGTGGCCTCTTGAATGATCGTGTTTTTGTTTTCTTCATCACCTCATGTGCGCTGGTACACCGAGTGAAGGTCCTGCAGGGTGTGACCTCTAACCTTCACTTCCACATACCCCCCACACCCACTCCCACCCCAACACACATATACACAAAACCAAAGCGGTGGTTTCCTCCCCTCAGCATTTTATTAGCCTTCCTGTCAGTGCTCAAAGCCCCACAGGAAATGGCATTTGTACAGAAATGTGCACAGACATCATGAGTAGCCTACCATACAAAACAACACAGCAGCGACACAAACATCAAGTGTTATTAGAGTTTAGAAATAAATTAAATATGTTAGATGACTCAAAATATAAACACCTTCTTATGGTTACTTGCCTTTGTTTGGCACTGATGTACAAGCTACAGGAGTTAGTATGACAGAGCATGTCCCTTCTTGCTCTCTTTGTAATGTACTTCCCCCTCAATTCAAAGCTGAGGAGTCTAAACAGACCAGAACACCGCTCCATCCTGCTTTGCTGCCCACTTCTTCCCAACAGCTGTCTTACTCACAGTGAGACACTGTCAGCTATTTAAAGATCCTTTCCTGTCTCTGTCGCCATCTGTAAGAAACAAATTTACTGTAGAGGCATGAAGGGATGTCCTCTGTACGTCTACATTAGATCTGTCAATGCACACACAATGGCTGCCTTGTGTTCACTGTCTGAAAGAGCTGAGGCTCCAAATGTAATCAGTCACACGGCACATGATCAGCTTAGCTGTGGAAGCTGAAATTGTCTGGAAAAAAGTATGAGTTTGCTCACATTTGTTTTCACATTTGATGTCATGCAAAACAAAACATCCACTTCAGATGTCAGCTTGCAGGTCACTTACGTCAGAACGCATAAAACGGATATTTTTTAGCCGAAAAACTTCCCTCATTACTAATAAATAAATGCTTTGATATGTGTTCTTCATTTGAACTTAAAGCAAACATATAACTCAATTCCAGTTCCTGATTCTTTATTTTTGGACTATTTGAGTATCTTTGTATGATTCAGAGTCTTAAATAATCTTGAGGTGGACTTGTATACAGCCTGTGAGTTTGTCCACCAAACGTATGATTGAGATGAGCTTTTACCCAACTCTGCTATGGTCCGACACATTGTTCACTTTGATTTCTCTTAAGAATAAACATCCTTATTTTAATTTGAGGCTTCTCTGCTCCCTCTGCAGGCAGCAAGCATTGTTTCATGTTCTGGCAGCGTACTCTGTCTACAACACGGTAAGTGTGTTCATGTGTGCATATTTAAGATTGTCTTACATAATATGAAGGAGACTCATGTACAGCACAAAGTAACACACGAGTGGCGCAACAGCCCTAAACCCATCAAGTGTGTGAACTTCCGTACAACAAAGAACAGGCCAAGCACTCCTTTCCCATCTGCTCTCATTTTGTCTTGAGCTCACTGTTGCCAACTCCTCAGTAAGCAAAGTAGCTATTGGCTGTCCTAAAAGTTGCTAGAAGTCGCTAAATGGTGTTATCACATAATTTGCATAATTGGTTATTTGCATATAATTGTAATAGATGCTGTAGAGGAGAAGAATAATGTTGTGGGAGAGACAAAAAGGGAGTTAAAAACACCCTAAATATCTTAAGAACTACAAGTTAACTTTCTTCTGTTGATTCTTGGTTTTTTTGTTTTAATTTGGCATTTAAATAGGTCGTCGCTTCTGTATCATCTCCAATAAACGGCTTCAACCAGCCTTTGAATTCAGGGTTTGATTCCCACTCCTTTCTGTATTTTTGAGCATACAGTTTAGACTGTGACATGACAAGCTAGCTGCTAGATGTTTAGCTTATGTCACAGACAGACAGACACACACACACACAGTGGACAAAGTGACTACATGACTGAGGCTGTTAGTCAGACAGCCTCAGCGCGGTGGTGGAGTGGTTAGCACTGCGGCAGCACAGCAGCTCACCCTTGGCTGGGGGATCCTGGGTTCGATCCCAGCCCCTGACCAACAGTGATCTATGTGGAGTTTGCATGTTCTTCCTGTGTTTGTGTGGGTTTACTCCAGGATTTCTCCGGTTTCCTCCCACATGCCAAAAACATGCAAGTTAGGTTAAATGGAGACTCTAAAGTGGCCCCAGGTGTGAATGTGTGTGTGAATGGTGAAAGGGTTGGGTGCCGCACCAGTGACTGCCTCATCCACTCATGTGGATGCCCTGTAATTTCCCCATTGTGGGACTAATAAAGGAATCAAAAAAAAAAAAAAAGAAAATGCAGTGATTTATTAGTGTGACACTGACAGTGAAGAAACATTTACATCGATTGGTGGGGGGTTGTGCAGGCACAATTCATTTGCAGTCGAGGTGTGAGTGGCATGGGCATGGGTTTCCTCTCTGACTGCAGCTAACTGCTGCACGAGGCTACTGTGAGACTGACCACTTGTGAGTGTTTTGGGATGGAGAGAAGCTCATGGTAGCACCCGCTGCTTGCTGAGGATAGTAACTGCAGAGCAATAGTGCTTTCATGTCAGCAGCCACTGTGGCTAGTGATTTTCCAGAGTTACTAGCCACTCAGCCTTTTCACTAGCCACAATTTTGTAGTTGGAAATTATGTTTAATATGATCAAATTTGATTATTGCATGCTAAAATGTAGTTGAATTAAATGTACAACCTTTTTAAATGCAATGATCCTTATACATACATAACTAGAAAAGCACTCGTAGAGCGCATACCTCCGCCAAGGCTCCTTCCGTTTGTCATGGATCACCTCCAAAATGTAATGGGCTTGTGTGTAGGCCTATCGCCACTTGTGGTGAAAATTGCATCCAAGTCTGTCCATTAGTTTTGGAGTTTTGTGGCTGACACACTGTGAGAAGAGCCTTGGCTGAGGTATGCATTCGCAGATCATTCCCAAAATGTAATGGGTTCCTCTGTAGGCCAAGAACCACCTCTGGTGAAAATTTCATCCAAATCCATCCAGTAGTTTTTGAGTAATCCTGCTGCACAAATACAAACAAAGCCCTTAGTGGAGGTATGCACTCTCAGATCATCACCAAAATCTAATCATCGTGTTCCCTGTGCCATTACACACCTTTCCTGAAAATTTCGTCAAAATCAGTTCTTAACTTTTTGAGTTATGTTGGTAACAGACAGACAGACAAACAGACAAATGTCAGTAAAAGCATTACCTCCTTGGCGGATGTAATAAACTCAAGTGTTGCTGTTGTGTCCATCTCCTCCATCTCCAAACTCCCAGGCTGCGGGCGTTGCAATTCATCGCACAACCGCGTACAACCCACAGGCCAATGGGTTATGCGAGCGTTTTCATAGATCACTGAAAGCAGCACTCGGGTTCACTGACGGATGCAAATTGGGTAGACAGGTTGGCGTGGGTTTTATTGGGGTTGCGCTCTGTGCCAAAAGAGGATTTGGAAGCTTCCCCGGCAGAGAGCTTGTTTTTGCGCAGCCCCTATGGCTGCCCAGGGAATTTCTGCCAAATAATCCCGCGCCGGACAGCTGCCCGTCTCAGCTTTTGCAGCGTAGCACAAACACAGGCACGCTGCCGGGGCCGGCCCACCACTGTTTTCCGCGTGCTTTTGTGCCTAAAACTTTGAAGAACGCGGAGTTTGTGTTCGTCAGACACAACGACCAGCGCCCTCCATTGCGCCTGCACACATGTTGAAAATGGCCCTATCTCACAATGTTAAAGAATCCTTTAAAAAATTCCTGGATCCAGACGGTGATCCAGATCATCCCCAAAATTTAATCAGTTCTTCCTTGTACCATTTCCAACAACGCCTGAAAGTTTCATCAAAATCCGTCCAAAACTTTTTGAGTTATCTTGCTAACCAAGAGACAGACAGACAAACCCCGGCAAAAACATTACCTCCTGCGGCCTGCGGCCTGGCGGAGGTAAAAATATCAAGAGAAACACTGTCTGTTTAAGTAGTTAGTAACAGCAGTAAATACTGTAAAACAGTCGAGAAAAATATTTGCAATGTGAGAGTGAAGTACAGGTAGATTTGGGGTCCGACCCAATTCTAATTTCTTCCCTTTCCCCTTCACCTACCCCTTGGTCCTTGAAATCAAGGGCCCCTTGTTCTCATCAGAAAAAAGAAGAAAAAGAAAATTGATGATTTATGCAATCAATCAATCAATCAATCTTTATTTTGGATAGATTAAAAGTACAGATGAAAAGAAACAGAATAATATAACAAAGGGGGAAGAAAATCTAACAAGGTCAAATTAGACAATAACTCCTCTGATTATACAGTTCAACATAAGTTATCCGAAATGGGTGATGGCTGAAGCCACAGCTTATATTGCCTACCCATATTCCATCCAAGAATTCAAAAGAAAAACAAAACAAACAAGACAAACCGTTCTAATCAGTAGAAAGTCAGAAATTGACTAGAAATAAAGCTGTAAATTCACAGAGAAAATTTTGGACCCCCTGGTGGGCCGTTTTTGGCCCACAGGCCATATGTTTGACACCCCTGGACCAGCCCATTAAAATACATATTTAGAGGATTTACTTCCATGAAATAGTTGCATATCACAACAGCATGCAAATGAATAAGATAAAATAAAATAGAAAGCACAGATGAATGAAAGTTCACCTTAGAAGAAGCTTCATTTGTTCTTTACAGCAACAAATCACAGTCACTTTTTCTCTGTGTGGTAAGAAAACTTACATTTGCGCAACTGCGGACATTAAATGTGAACTTCTTTCTCTAAAAATACTCATGTTTAACCACAGAGGTAGGAGCTGATGTTGGGAACTACTCACCACTCGGACAATGGGGGATCAGGGTCAGTAACTTGTCATGATAATTTGATCACTGAGATCGGGGACAGGTGTGTTCTGCCAGCTGATGTCTGCTCATCCACGGCATGTTCACTTTGGAGCTAGTCTGAAGAAGCAGAAACGGAGTCTGGCTCTGCTCTGAGTTTCATATGAGAAGTTTACAAAACATTTCTTCCCACTGGGTTGCGGTATGAACTGGGGCAGGACAGGAGACTGACCCGTGGAGCAGACTGTCTGCGGCTTTACAGGGGTCCAGGTGACAGTGGACAAATGAGCACACACTGAGTGCAGATAGTGCTTCTGGGAGTTGTAGTTTCGTAGTCTCACATTACAGATAGATTTGATTTTAGATGCCGTCTAAGTAGGGTTGTCACGGTGGAGGAATTTCCCCAGCGGTGATGGTGGATAGCTCAACAGTGAGGTAATGCGGTATTATTGCAGATGTTTTTAGGAACCAGTGGTCTTGTAATTTAGACAGGGTTTATAACTTGTGTGGCAAATGATAGAAGCTATGTTGAGAATCGCTGCAGCTCCACTCTCAATTTATGTGCGTGTGTGACGGAGCGCTTTCTACAGTCATGAACTGCTGATTTGGTTAAAAAAAAAAAAAAACTTGATCATTTTCATAAAACAGTGGCGGTAACTCCAGCATTTCAACTACAGGGTGTGTGGATTGGTTGGAGACAGCTGTGACATTCAGCTTATTTAAACAGGACAGACTCTGTGCAGGAGTGTGGCTCTTGTCTCCATGTGGCTCTTGTCTCCGTGTCTAATGCCGCTGTCCAAAAAATCATGTTCACACACCAAACAATGCACTATGCAGTAGCAGAGCTTAATCGTCAGGATCATAAACACTCAGAAGAAGTCCATCCAGCCGCTATTTTATTAAATTTAGGATATTTTCTCACCTTGCCCCCCCCCCCCATCTGCCACAAGCAATCTGATCTCACCAAAAGTAGTACAAATAACAAACTTTATACCCTGCAAACATGCTGCTGGCAATAAAAATGCACTTAACATTTAACAATTTATTTAATATTCAATAAGTGAACAACAAGATTTAGCCACATACAAAAAAGTAAACACTGCGGTTGTTGCGGTTGCTTATTATCCTCTGCGGTAGGCTTGTCCATAGCACAGTATTACATAATTGCGGTTATCGTGACAGCTCTACGTCTAAGGAAACGACAACCCATCAAGCCCTGCATGTCAGAGTCTCCAAAACACCAGAAAAGTCTCTGATAACACCAGAAAAAGTCACTAGATTTGTCCCTAGCTTTTGGCCAAAAAAAAAAAAGTCACCAAGAGGCTTTGAAAAGTTGCCAGATTTAGCGAGAAAGTTGCCAAGTTGGCAACACTGCTTGAGCTTTGGGTGGAATATTTTATTTATAAGTGTGTCTCAGCCTGTATGCACAGCTACACAATGTACCACTTTAAAGAAGTGTTCATAACAAAGCATTTTCTTCAAGTGAAGTGATCAAATCATGGATTAATTGTTTAACTAACTAACTAACTACTAACCTGCACTTATATAGCGCTTTTCTAGTCACAAAGACCACTCAAAGCGCTTTCATTAATACTAACCCTTTATTCTAAGGGCCTATAGGAAACAGATATCTAGGGACAATTTAGAACAGCCAATTAACCTAACATGCATGTTTTTTGGCATGTGGGAGGAAACCGGAGAAATCCCGGAGTAAACCCACGCAACACGGGGAGAACATGCAAACTCCACACAGATCACTGTTGGTCGGGGGCTGGGATCGAACCCACGATCCCCACAATCCCCCGGCCAAGGGTAAACTGTGCTGCCGCAGTGCTAACCACTGCGCCACCGTGCCAATAAGGCCAACCAATAAGGCTTTAGGCTCCGCTCCCATTTCCTCACATAAAGATGGAAATAATGTGGCTTTTCAGAGGTCTTGTCTTTACAAAGTTTACCATCCATATGACATCATCATACACAGGAGCTAGGTCTGCTGGTAAAGTCTTGGCCATGAGTGCCTTATGGTGAAAAGAACTGTGTGTAACAGTAACATCTGGGTGTCTCGCTTTCACTCTAACAAAGCCTTTGGTGCGCCTGAC
Organism: Pholidichthys leucotaenia; assembly: GCA_020510985.1. Classification (NCBI taxonomy): domain Eukaryota; kingdom Metazoa; phylum Chordata; class Actinopteri; order Cichliformes; family Pholidichthyidae; genus Pholidichthys; species Pholidichthys leucotaenia. The sequence goes on along the minus strand of CM035840.1, from coordinate 136,324,733 downwards.
CATTGCAGCTGCTCCATCAGCACAGGGCCCAGTTCAATGTCTGAATCTTTCCTCTTCAAATATTTATCCATCGCTGTTTTTCATCTAGTCACCGTGACCTCTAGCACATCTTAACAAGGTCATTAACGTCCATAAAACACATGAAGATGATGGTAGCCATTATTATTATTATTATTATTATTATTATTGCATTCATACTGCCACCTACTGACATGGAAGAGCCACTACAGGCACCCATGCACAACAACAGCAAATCATTTCCAATCCTTTGGACCAGTTAAGAAGTGAAATTACACAATTTGCTGAGGACCCCTGAATGTTCTCTCAAGGAATGCTGGTTGAAAAACAAGAGTTTAAATGATTCAAGTTTGGGCTAAAATAGTAGGTCAAGGCAGATGTTACGAATAAAGTTTCAGTTCTATTTGGGCAAAAACTAGATCTGCCTGTGTTTACCTGTTGTTTTGTCCTATTCTTATTATCTAAGCATTTCAGGACCCAGAGGACAGATATGAGGATTGAGATTTTGTATTTTCTCTCAAAATTTTCCATCTACTACATTTGTGTAGAACCTCTGTGTGAATGCATTCACAGAACTTATGTGTTAATTATCTGTATCCTCACAAATACAACCACATTAATATAGCTATTTATTCTCATCTTGGGCCATGTGGTCATATGCTGTCAAAAGGTTAAAAAAAAAAAACATGACTATCTAAAAACAGTTCTTTGTACATGACCCATGAATACTGCCCGTAACTTATTATCCTGATTGGTTTCTGTAGTCACTTCCTGTGTGGTGGAGGTGTTTGAGCCAGAGGAAATGGGCATGTCATCCCCTTTTTCCTTTTTTTTGCCTCTTCTCACAAGGCACTCACATGAAACTAGGTCAGTAGGAGAGCCACAAGAGAAAAAGAAAGGGAGAAATGGAGTGGGGGGGTGTTTGTTCTTTTCACCTATGTGATGGTAGGGAAGAATGAAGAGACTGTGCATTTTAACTTCACTGTGACCCGTTTACCATGTTCCTTAAAAGACATTAATTTGGCCTAAATATGGACAAATGCTAAGTACGCATGTGTCTGTGTATTTGTGCTTGCCAAGGTCCACTTACTGTAAATTATTGAATCAGTGTGGATTACTGCTGGCAATAAATCAAGCTGAGGACATTACATTAACAGCAAGGGTATGAGGGGCTTCTGTAAATATTTGAACGGCCTTTACTTCAAATGTTTACAAGACTGTAACTGCAGCATCTTGCACAAAAATCCAACCGCACACCTCAGAGTCTGCCTTCAGACAACACCAGACGTTCAGGTGCTCTCCTTTCTCCCATTTCTGAGCCGGTGTATGGCCGTTTTAAATTTTAAATACTTTCACTCATTTGCCCATTTTGTTAAACTAAAGTGGTTTCCTCACCCATGTTCCCCCAGGAGGTGAGCTACTGCCAGGGGATGAGCCAGATTGCCGCCATCCTGCTCATGTACCTGAATGAGGAAGATGCCTTCTGGGCTTTGTCCCAGCTCCTTACCAACACCAAGCATGCCATGCATGGTGAGACAGAGGATGAAGTGCAATCAGACTAAAATAATTATTAATGTTTTGATTATAATTATTTAAACTTGGACAGATAAAATAAAGTCCATGGGTCTTATACTGGCATGCTCCATCCTTACTGAGGAATAAACTGATTACTAAAATGCTACACCTCATTGCCACAAACTGCTGTTTTTTTTTTCTCTCTCTCTCTCTATAGGCTTTTTCATCCCGGGATTCCCCAAACTGCAACGTTTCCAGGCTCATCATGAGCTGATACTCTCCAAAATGCTGCCTAAGCTGAAGAAACACATGGTGAGTTACACTATATCTGTTTCCAACCCTGTAAAGAGGCATTGGGCTACTCGATGCTCTCAGTTAGCAGGTCATTTAAACCGGTCATTTCTCATTGTCTGATTAATTTATGCTGGAAAAAGTGCCACATGTTAAAGCTGTTTTTTGCTGGTTTGAGAGCCTGAAGTATTTTGAAAGTGAGATTTATTGTTGGGAACAAATGAGAAGGAGTTCCTCTTTTTCTTTCCCCACAGGACAAGGAGCAGATGACAACAGGGATTTACACCACCAAATGGTTTCTCCAGTGCTTCGTTGACAGAGTGAGTATATGGATTTTCTCCAGGTCTGTTTGTTCTGTGCCACATTAATCAGAATGTCATAGTGCATTCATTGAGTCTCTTTGTTAAATTAGAACTACATCTGTGCTCTTTTTCTTATTTTTACTGACTTTTTTTGCTGTTTCGCATCAGTCCCCTTTTACCCTCACCCTGCGTTTATGGGACATCTACATACTGGAGGGAGAGAAGATGCTAACTGCGATGGCTTATGCAACCCTCAAGCTACACAAAAGTACGTATGAGGTCATGCCACATTAAATGTGCCAAGCCAGCTTTATACCCAGATACAGCCATTGCTGCTGTTGCTACACCAGTGAGCGGTACTGTGTGGATTACATTGCACGCTCCTTCTTGGTTGGCTGCCTCTTTGCAGGATGGCTTACATAACACAAAAGGCCAGTTGCTGTGGAGAATAATCAAAAGATGACTTCTCATTGGATGGCATACTTAAGCATTGTTTCACAATTTGTATAAAAGAAATATGCATTCTTGACTCTGTAAACCCCCAATTTCTATTGAGTTCTTCATAGCAAAAATAATTGATACTACTGTAGTTAAATAGTTTTTTTTATGTATCTGTCTTATCTGTATAATCAGAGCACCTGCTGAAGCTTCAGCTAGAAGACCTCAGGGAGTTTCTTCAGGAGCAGCTGGCTGCTTCTTACTTGCTACCTGACGATGCCGTGATTGAACATTTACAGGCTACAATGTCTGAGTTGCGCAGTAAAAAGCTCGACTTACCTCCTCCAGGTTCACCCGTCTTTTGTAATTTCCAGCGTTTTATCAAAGATTAATTTACTCCATTATTTTATTATGGTTATTCATTATCCATTTCCCTTTTTAGCCAAGTCTGATGAGCTACCAAAGAAGCCACTGGGTCAAGAAAAACCAGTCATCCTGTTGCCATTACAGCCAAGTTCTCTTCCAAATCTGCAGCCTTCCCCAGCAGAACCCCTAGACTCTGAGAACCCTTCCAGGGCAAACACACCTAGTCTGCCACCACCAGACCCAGTTGTGATCCACACACAAGGAACACCTTCTACCCCGAGACCTTGCAGAGCACCTCCACTGCCTCCAAAAGAAGGCAAAGCCTGTGGTGCTGTAGGCCCAGTCAGAGATGTGAAGGAGTTGATCCCAGTGGCCAGCCAAGTTACAGAAAACAAGAAAAACTTGACTGAAGACACAGACAACCAGTCTATGGATTGGCCTCCACCCTATGAGCCCCCTGCCCAGGATACCATACAGAATGAGGAGGAAATAATGGACCTTCCAGATCTGCCACCTCCACCTTTTACCTACCCTGAGCAGAGTGGCACCAGGTCTGTGAACAGTGAACCTCCCACACTGGGAGACAGGATTGGCCCAGAGTACCAGCATCACTGTCCTTCCCTTCCACCAAAACTGTACCTACAACCACCCACATCGCTCAGCCTCACACAGACACCTACTCCTCCCTCAAAACCCTCCCCTCACTGTGCCTTTAAAGCATCCTCCTCCTCCCCAAGACTTCCTCCACCAAAGCCAACCAAGTTCCCCGTAACACTCTACGTTCCAGCATCTGCTGGAGACAGACGGCCTTCCAACACCTCCCAGTATGACAACCTTTCTGAACCAGATGAAGAAGATCGATGTCTGGAAAGGCTGCTGGGTTCCACTCCAGAGGAACTTCTTGGCAAACACAGCCACCCACCACATACGATACACCAAGACTATGACCCTGCTCTCAACCCTCTTCCTCCACCTCCTGTCTTCATCCCTCCTTCCCCATCTCCTATTCCTCCCTCACTGTGTGCACTTCCCAGTTTGCCACAGGAGCCAGAGTATGAAGGAGAGGACAGCTGGGTGGAGGATTCCATCATTCCCCCTCCTCCCCCAGGCTTTGCTGACAGACTCGCTCCTTTCCAGTGCACAAGCGCCAGCTGTTCAGACACACGCAGAGCCATGTCGCCAGGCTACTCAAAGCCTTTCTGCAGAGGCCCCAGAGACCATTCAGCTTTCCCTGCACCACTGTTGTACACCGGTTCTCCCCCGGGTCACTCGCGGCCTTCAGGACAGTCAGCTGTCGGTGTACCCTTGGTTCAGTCCAGCCCAGATTTTTGCCGAATGCTTCCAGGCAGTCAGCAGCTGCCCAAATCTGTCACCTTTTAGCACAATGTTCAGGTTTTACTGATTATGCCAATAAGCTTCAGATCCTCTAATACTTCTTGTTTCAAAGCCATGAAGGGCTAAAAGGCCAGTAGCTTTACAAAGGAGTGTGTATCTTGTTTTCATTGTAGAGATATTTGAAATGTGCACCTTTTTTGTAAAAGCAAAAAAAAAAGTCACTCATATTTAAAACTGCTGACCAACTGTTGGCTGCACAAAAAAGAACAAGTCTATTATCCTCTCTGCTCTTCGTTAACATGTGGGACTACATTTGGTTTCAATTTGATGGATGAGAATAAGGAAAACTCATAAATAAGGGAATGCCATACCATCTGCACATTTCGCCATGTCTTCACTTCTTAGGTTAACCATGTTCCAGCAAAGTGTCTTAACCTTATCACAGTGCACCCAAAGGGCTTTTAGGCTGCCAGGTAATAACTTCTTGTGCCCAAAGCCTATGCAGTACATTTCAGCTGAGGCAGGCTCAGTCAAACTGCAGTGAAAATGTAGCTTTGTTTCTCAACGGTATCTTTTTAAGTGTTTACTTGATCACGAAGGACCACTAAACCTGGTTGTTTTATTACTGTGTACATACAGACTGAAATGATATCAGAAGTTTTATGAAGCATCAGTGAAAGGCACTTAAAAAAAAATCAGGTCATCTACAGTATTTTACAGGCAGGTAGCAGTGGGTACTTTGTATTTTTTTAATTGCTTTATGGCATTTTTTTGTAACAATTTCAGTGTTGTCTGATACTCTTCTGCAACAAGAACTTCCATGCATGAATGAATTTCAAAAGAGGTGAAAGTGAGATTCAACACAAACCAAATCTATGTATATAAGTAGCTCCATCTAGTGGTCAGATGTTACATGTATGTTTAAATTCATTTGAATCTTTTTTTCCAACAAATGTGCACAAAATAAATTAGATTTAAGTAAAAGCACAGCCGTCACATGACACCAGTGTGAATGGTCACTGCTGTTGAATCACAGTGATGTACTGGGAGATGTTAAAGGTTGTTGCTTTATTTAACGCAGCCAAGGAAATGCCCTTGAAGTGGAAATTGAGCCATATTACACTGTACGAGGACCTACTGTGTAGTTGAACATGTTTATGTAGTTACATTTATTGTTATATACAATGTGTGAACAGTTTTTATACTTTTTTTTTTCTTTTTTTGCTCTGACTTTTCTTTACAAACAGGTTTTGCAGTTATTGTAATAATCATTATTTTTTTGTTTTTCATTATGGAGTTACAATTTAGAGCTTAAAAAATGTTTAATCTGGGTTTGTATTGTACTCTGATAACACAGGGTTACAAAAATAATTTTTTTGTAAGTTGTCTGTGTTTTTTTCAACTGATTAAAGACAGTTTTGCACCACTGAATCCGAAAATGACATCCGTGTCTCTCGATCAGGTGCTAAGTAAAAACCTGTACTTACTTAGTACTGTGCATGTTACCTTAAAGGTAAGTACATGTAAGTTGAATGTTATGTCATCATTGTTCAAAATTCAGAGAATTTCAAGACATAAAAAAGAATTTTGCATCATATAAAGTGAAAATACCCGTACATGTAAACAAAAACGTACAAAACATGTGGCCATAATTCAAAATGTTGACCTGATTGAGCAAAACCAATGTGGTGTTTGGATTCAGCACATCAAAATTGTCCTAAATCAGCTAAAAAAAAAAACTCAAAGACAGTAAATTTGGTGTTGACCAGTGTTCTAGTCCATTCTTTCCCAACAACTTACATCTTAGCATCTGTACAAGAATGTTTGGCTGGCTGGAGTACATATTTTCACGTGAACTAACCACCAATTGTACATCACTGCTCCTTTTATAAATATGATTGACATCATAGAGATTGATTCTAAAACTAAAGTTTGTGCTTTAATTGAAATATGTGAGTTTTATAAAGAAACAAACCTTTGTATTTCTCATTTCTATAAAGACAGCCCACATTAGTGTTCAGATATTTATTGCACATCCACAAAAATCATGTAATCTCACTTATAGTACATATCTTAGGTAGATCCGTATCAAGCTAGAGCGACATAAACAAAAGTAAGCACAGAGGATATCAAAATGTTGACTTTTCATTATGAAAAAATGACTGACAGATATTGAAGCTATACTTGAGGCTTTTTACTGATTCAGCACCAGTATTTTAATGCATAAAATATACAAATAGGTGACAAATTAAAGGAGAAATTAAACAGCTGTACAGTGTCGGAGCATGATTCTCTTATATCGCCATGGTAAAATAAACAATTGTGGTGATGATCCTGCTTTTCTATTTTTTTTTTTTAATCCTGCCCAGAGTTCCTTTTTGAACCCCAGAATCTGTAGGATCTCTGAATGACAACTAGATCTCAATTTATAAGATTAATACCACTGGGTTAGACAACACTTTCCACAACTAGCGGAAGGAATGGTGTCCATTAAGGCCTTTACGTACGCCGCAAGAACAAAGAACTTTGTTCTCTCTCCCAGGGCTAAGAAAAAGAACAAACTTCTCTGTTCTTGTGGAGTATACACAGGCCTTTAGTCCAGTTCAATCTCTGAGAATTTACTAATCTATCCTGATGGACAGTAAATCTGTTGTGGAAGCACATGGTGGCCTATCATCTGTGACCTTTTTCCCTAACTTTAATTTGTCATCTGTTTGCATGTACCTTATACTTTATCCTGTTACAGATTTCTTCCAATATTATGTAAGACTTTGGAAAAAATACATATTAGGTCAATCTATAAAGCCTTTGTGAACTCTAGCTAAAGCATTCCATGCCTGTCAAAGAATAAAACAGTACTCTCCTTTAAAGGTCACATATTGTGCAAAAGAATGTTTTTGTAGTTTTGTCATAACATGCAGCCATGCCTAACATGCATATTGTTAAAATATTAAAAACAATTCACAAAGAAATATGCTTCTAAGCTCTTCCTGGGCTTTTAAGATGGCATAGCTCAACAAGCCCTACCTTCAGTTTACTAAGTTGGCCACATAAACTCAGCCTGACTGCCTTAGTGATTGGCCCACTCTAAAAAAACCAAAAAAAAACTTTTACCCAATCAGATTAATAATGATAACAAGCAGGCAGAACTTTACATTTTTGAGGAGCTGTAAAACAACCCAGAACTACTGTTGGGTCTTTAAAACTACATCTATATAACCTTCTGGATGTCAAAACTTAAAATGAATCTGTGGAAAATGCACAATATGTGACCTTTAACATTTTTATTACAAGACAAGATTAGTAACTTTTCATAGCCCACAATATTTCATATAGAAATAACTACCTACATTAATAATATGAATTCACCGTATGTCTAAGGGTAGTGGAGAAACAAATTTAAATTATACATTTCATATATTGTATGTAGCTTAAAAACTTCTGCATAGGAAGCTATGTTAAACTGCATGCAGCTTCAGCACAGGCACTGTCCATCCCACCACAGGAGGCGCCCACTTGCAGCGCTGCAGTGTTGCATCTTTCATATTCTGAGCCGCTTCTGGAGCTCAAACAGGGAAGTGATGCTGTTTCGGAGTTTGGAGTCATCTTCCTGTCCCAGGGACACCCCAGCCAGGCGTGTAGACCCGTTTGATCCCATGAGGCATGGCAGACTGAGGAACACCTCTTCGCCAATGCCCCCCCAACCCTGACATAACCAGAGCAAAGATAATGAGATAAGTCACAGATGGGGTAGCACAAGGTGTTCTCAACTTCACACCACAAGGGCATCACCCTGGGGCTTCTAAAGAAGGATTTATTCCAAAAGGCTATAGGTCACAGTCATCAAAATTAAAATAAAAAAAAAAAAAAAAAAATCATTTTCTTAGCTACACCGTTATTAGTCAGGGTGAAAAGAAAAACGGTTTTGTTACCTGAGCTAATGTGGATACAGAGTGTGCCTTCTGCTTGTTTGTCAGGATGCTGTTTGTGATGTCAGCGATGGACAGACCCACAGACCAAGACCGCTGGCCTCTGCCCTTCATTAAATCAAATGCTCTGCAGGTGCAAAAGGAAATCAGCATCAGATTATTAAAAAAAAAAATAGCTGGAACATGTCTAAGGAGAGGAAGCACAAATTATGCCATAAAGTTAAGGTGACAGGAACTCATGCTAGCACCTGTCCAACAGTGGTCTGGTCGAGCTGGATCCTGGGACGAGCTCCGGTGATCTAGTGGAGCTCAGTCTGGTGTTACTCAGCACAGCAACTACAAGATAAAAACACTGACCATCTCAGTCAAGTCCCTTATTTACAAGTGACTTGTACAAGTCTTAAGAATGGGAAGAGAATACAAGATTAACTGGTAGTGCAGCATTACTCCATACAATTTAAAACAAAAGAGCTGGTGAGCAAACAACGGTCTTGGAGGCATAACATGATAGCAGTCGGCTTAAATGTCACGTTGGGAAAGAAAGTGCTACATATTCAGCTGACGGGCTCACTTTTGTTGTCTGAAAGTTCTCCTATGACCCAGGCCTGTTTGTGAGTGTTCAGATGAACATCCAGAATCTGAGTGAGTCGCTCCGAGTCCAGGTTACACCCTGCTCCGATCACTCGCGTTGGCGGCAGGCCGCTCTGCCTCCAAGCCACGTAGGTCATGATGTCCACTGGATCGAAATGAGAGGAAATGGAATAAATGATCTATAACTATCACGCTCAGACCTGTCAGTGATTGGCAGGGATCCGTTCACCAACCTGGTTGTGATGCAATGATCATCACAGCGTGAGGGCTGAGGCGTGCCACATTGGGGATTAGTCCTCTGAACAAGTCAACATTAGTTTGAACCACGCTCTCATACGACTGCTCACTGCTCCACGCGTTTGCCGTCACCACGACCACCTTGGAGCCTGCAGACGCTGACACATCTAACGCAGGAGGGACAAAGTGTAGTTACAGTAACTCCTGCATGCACATCTCGCCACAAACTTTGCAGAAAAAAGCTTTCCCTTATTTAATCCCTGCTGCATAAACTGGTTTCTGTTATGCTTGACTACAGTCGTTAAGATGAGTCATCAAATATACTACAGTTAACTACCCTTTACAACAATGTGACATCAATGATGACTCGGCAAAGGAGCAGGTTGACGTAACGATGCGATGGCCCGAACAGTGACCTACCTCTACAAACCTCGACCTTTGGCAGACTGAAAATCTCTAAATCCGTACTGCCGCCCTTGGTGGAACTGTCAGCAACGTCAATGAAAGCGAGCTTATCCACTTTACACTGGACAGAATTAAAACAGCAAAATCAAATATGAAATGTCTTTTTTTTTTTTTTTAAAAGGGCAGTTCATTTCAAAATCAAACTTGCATAGTTTTACTCTGGAATGCAGTGCTAGACAGTCTAGTTTTAAAGCCTTTTATCTGATTTGCTTCCTGCCTTAGTAAAGAGACCCTGAAGTTGTCGAACCTCAAACACACTTCAGTAAAACTCAGTAGCCGTGTCTCATGATGTGGTTACACCCATAAACACACAAAATAAACACAGCAGAAGACAGGCCAATATCTGCACAAACTGGCCTAATTACACCACAGCGATCTAGATGGATAAACAGCAATGCAGGCTAGAGTGAAAATGTGCACATTTATACATTTAAAGACTGAAAAAACATGGTTTATAATAAGTGTTACCTTTGATAAAATGCTCATCACTGTTGCCATTCCTAAATCTCCTCCTCCAATGACTGAGACTTTGACTGGTTGATCATGCTGTCTTACCGCACCTGAAATGCACACGTTAAGTCAGCAAAACCAAGTACACGTCTCATAAACGAGCAGCCATGAAAAAGCTTCATATTAGGAGATGCACCGTCATTAATCTGGAAACTGGAGACCATTGCCAGCAGCGTGTGGGGATCCTGGTTATCTGCTGTTGTCTTTGAGGACAGAGGAGGGTCCTCTTCAAACTTGGCAATCATCTCCCTCAGAAGACCCACTACAGACGACTTGGGCTGTTAAAAGAATAAAAAGAGATGGCACGTGATGAGGAGAATACTGCAGCGCTGCACTTGTGCAATCATAATTTAATTAGCCCAACAATATATAAATACTGTACATAATCCCAGTTGCACAACCCTGGCAGGTAGATCCGCCCTTGGGTGTCGACATGCTTGCCCTCTCTGATGACCATGTTAGAAGTGGGCCTGAGGTGGCAGATGGGAGGAGTGAAGGGGAAGGAGTCCAACAGCCACAGGTGAATGGGGAAGTTGTAGGAGCGACCTGAGCATAGAGACAACGCAATTAGCTCTTTCCTCAAGGCACAGTTAGCCATTAATAGGGACATTTGGTGAAAATTTCACTGTTTCACTGCTTTTTGTGCTTGAGTATCTGGAATGACAACCAGCAGTAACACCCTGAAAAAGCACAGTCCTGTCAGGGTCTGCCTTTGTCCTGGTAACTCATTAAATGAGCGATTTTTGATTTGGCTCTGGTTGTGATGTGAGAACCGTAGTTCACTGGAATGTTAATGAAGCTTCCCAGTGAGCATCAGAACCCACACACCTCAGGGGCATAACTGTGGTTTTTATGGCTCTTCACTGTAAACTGTAGTGGACATCCATGTTCCCAGCCGCATCGTTCTGTGTTTCTTAAAATATTTTCTGTCATGGTAGCCCTGTAATCTCACAGACAGCTAGCCTAGCTTAGCTAAAGCTTCTGTCTCCCCTTAAGTTAGCAGGGCTAGCAATTCAGTGATCCAGGGTTGTTTCTGTGCCTATCATACCCCAGGAACCTGTCCTGTCCTACTGACCACTCAAACCTCACCCCCCTGTCCTCAGTGTTACTTCAGTTGGACAACATTGTCACATTCAGCCAAATTTGCATTAGTTAGCGCAGGCTGGCCAGGGCTAACAGTTAACATTAGTATATACGGGTCTGGCATCAATCAAAGAACTCAGCAGTGACAAAAAAGAAAAGGTGGGGTGAACTAGGGCTCATAAGCATTAAAAAAAAAAAAAAAGTCTACTAAAACAGGTTATTTGGAGGAAGGGTGTTTCAACTGAGTAGAAAATGGTGTTGCAATAATTAAACCCTGAGGTACTTTGACCAAGCATGTCACAGACATTTCATTAAGACCTCTGGAAACTGTGCATCTGGAAAAAGTGCACATGACCCCTTTAAATCACTGCTGATGTTTACATACACATGAATAAATGATTATAAGTGGATTTCTGGAGTTATCTGATTATTCAAGTAGTCATGTAAACAGAATTACCAGATAAAAAGGCCACTATCGGGTTATGAGCAATCCCATTAATTGAAGCAGTTTACTGCCCAATAATCCATTTATTCTGTAGATGTGAACACATCAAATCTGATCTGTAATTTCCCATTGTGGGACAAAAAGGTTTATCTTAATTTCATTATTACCATTATCTGTTTATTCCCAGTTATTGGTTTATTGTGACCATGTAACTGGGTTCCCTAAACTTCTTCTTCTAACAGGAGTCGGTCAGAAGAATTGGGGCTGAGTCTTACCTTCATATTTGACAGGGATGTTACCAGTTAATTTCAGAAGATCTTTTTGGGTGCTGTCGCTGAAGGCTGAAACAACAAGTGTATAAACCATCAGTTTATTTAGGTGTAAGACACCTAAAGTCTGCAATCTATACATCAAACACTGACTGTATGTGCCCGTGGATGGTATCATTCCAGGGAAAATTCGGTCAATTTTCTGCAGCTCTTCAACAGCAACCTCGTGAAATTTGTACTATAAGGGAAAATGAAATATTTACTGTTTAAAACAATATATGGTATACAAAGATAACCAATTTTTTTTACTGGCATGACTTCACATCTGAACAGCAGGCATGCACCAGTTATTCCCATGCCAGTGACGTAGGGCGGCACCTGTCTCCATTTCATGACCTTAGGCCACACAGCTACTGTAAGCAGTGAAAGCTACAGTGGGGGGTCAGTCCTCTGGTAGCTCTGTGTGTTAACTTTCCCTTTCCCCGTTCTATTATGCTGAGCACCAAGCTAGAAGGCGGAAAGTACCATTTTTACCTGGTCTTTGGTATGACCCGGCTGGAATTTGAACCCTGGCCTCCTGGTTGTGGGGCGGATGTTCTACCAACCAGGCCACCACTCCAGCACACACCACAGTTGACCACTATATGTATAGGTCAGAGTGCTAATCTCTTTTTTATATGTATATAAATTTAATCAGAAAGTTAAACTGAGATTAAAATCTGTTAAACGAGAGCTCTGAGAACCACAAACAAACAGAAAGTATGAGCAACAGAACCCCTTTTATTATTATCAGATATTGAATGTGCATCATATAAGAACATCTGCTGCCTTTGTAAATGCACGGCTTTTGTAAGACCATATAGAAACACTGTGGTGGTGTTTAATGTTTCCATTAAACACCACCACAGTGCTAACCACTGTGTCAGCACAGCAAGAAGGTCATGGGATCGATTCCACCGGTAACCCTTCTGTGTGGAGTTTGCATGTTCTCCCCATTTCTGCATGGGTTTACTCCGGGTATCCTGGTTTCCTCCCACAGGCCAAAGACATGCAGGTTAAGTTAACTGGCATCGACTGGGGATTCTAAATTGTCCTTTGGTATGGATGTGAGCGTGAGTGTTTGTCTCTCTGTGTTGGCCCTATGATGGACTGATAATCTGTCCAGGGTGTACCCTGCCTCTCGCCCAAAGATGCTGGGATAGGCTCCAGCCCCCCGTGACCTGAAAAGGATTAAGCGGTAGCAGATGGATTGGTGGATATAGAAGATAAAAATGAGTTTTTCCCTACTTTTGAAACTTTCTGGTGATTGATAAGATCTGGTTAATATTAGTGAACTCAAATCACATGATGGTCTGAACTAGGGAGTGCACAGAATGCAATTATCCACAAAATAATACATTTTAAAGTTAGAATTATTAACTTGTGTTGTTTATGTGTGAAATAAACAGTATGACTCCTATGGTGCCCCAGATCGGGGGGGGGGGGGCTGAAAAGTTCATAGTGGTCAAATTTGACCAAATGTGGTTTATTTTTCAACATAGTCTCCCCTTCGGTCCACACACTTCTTCCACTGGTATTGCAGCGCTTGGATCCCTGCAGCAGAAAAATATTTGGTCAAATTTGACCACTATGAACTTTTCAGCCCCCCCCCTCATATCTCAAATAGGGCTACAACTATCAGTTATTTCTGCAACCAATCAATCATCTGATTTTTTTTTTATTAGTCAATTAATCATTTGGTCTATTCAACACACACACACACACACACCTAATGTGCGTGTGTGTACATCAATAAATCAGAATGTCATTGAAAAGTTGATTTCAGTAATTCAATTCAAAAAATGAAGCTCATATTAGATTCATTACACACAGTGATATATTTGAAGTGTTTATTTCTTTTAATTTTGATGGTTATGGTTGACAGCTCATGAAAACCCCAAATTCAGTTTCTCAGAAAATTAGAATATTGTGAAAAAGTTCAATTGTTCAGAAGACCGTCACTGACACCCTCCGCAAGGAGGGTAATCCACAAAAGGTCATTGCTAAAGAAACTGGCTGTACACAGGGTGCTGTATCCAAGTATTTTAGTGGGAAGTTGAGTGGAAGGAAAAAGTGTGGCAGAAAAAGGTGCACAAGCAGCAGGGATAACCGCATCCTTGAGAGGATCGTGAAGCAAACCCCATTCAAGAACTTGGGGCGATTCACAAGGAGTGAACTGCAGCTGGAGTCAGTCCTTCAAGAGCCACCACTCACGGACGTATCCAGGGCATGGGCTACAACTGTTGCATTCCTTGTGTCAAGACACTCCTGAACCAGAGACAGCGTCAAAAGTGTCTTCCTTGGGCTAAGGAGAAAACCAACTGGACTGATGCTCAATGGTCCAAAGTCTTCTTTTCAGATGAGTAAATTTTGCATTTTATTTGGAAATCCAGGTCTCAGAGTCTGGAGGAAGAGTGGAGAGGCACAGAATCCAAGTTGCATGCGCTCCAGTGTGAAGTTTTCACAATCAGTGATGATTTGGGGAGCCATGTCATCTGCTGGTGTTGGTCCACTGTGTTTTATCGAGTCCATACTCAGCACAGCTGCCTACCAGGAATTTTTAGAGCACTTCACGCTTCCATCTGCTGACAAGCTTTATGGAGATGCTGATTTCATTTTACAGTAGGACTTGGCACCTGCCCACACTGCTAAAAGTACCAAAACCTGATTTAATGACCATGGCATCACTGTGCTTGATTGGCCAGCAAACTCTCCTGACCTAAACCTCATTAGAGAATCTATGGAGTATTGTCAAGAGGAAGATGAGAGACACCAAAACCAACAATAAATGACGAGCTGAAGGTCACAGTCAAAGCAACCTGGGCCTCCAGAACACCTCAGCAGTACCACAGGCTGATCACCTTCATGCTATGCCACATTAATGCAGTAATTCATGCAAAAGGAGCCCGGACCACATATAAGATAAGATAAGATAAGATAAGATAAGATAAGATAAGCCTTTATTAGTCCCACAATGGGGAAATTCCAGGATTGCAACAGCACAGGGATAGCAACACTCAGAGCAATAATTAAGAAGATATGGAAAATATAAATAAGAGCAGTGGATATACATGTATACACATAAATATATAAATATATATATACAAAGTGCTGAGCATTGTAGCAAGATGGAATAAACAGCATAACCGTCCACACATATTGAGTGTGTACATGGATATATTTTTCAGTCGGCCAACATTTCTATTAAAAAATATATATTTTTAAATTGATCTTATGTAATCTAATTTTTTGAGAAACTGAATTTGGGATTTTCATTTGCTGTAAGCCATAACCATCAAAATTAAAAGAAAAACACCTCAAATATATTACTCTGTGTATAATGAATCTACAGTGGTGTGAAAAAGTGTTTGCCCCCTTCCTGATTTCTCTTTTTTTTTTGTATGTTTGTCACACTTAAATGTTTCAGATCATCAAACAAATTTATTAGACAAAGATGACACAAGTAAACACAAAATGCAGTTTTTAATTGAAGGCGTTTATTATTAAGGGTAAAAAAATCCAAACCTACATGGCCCTGTGTGAAAAAGTGATTGCCCCCCTGTTAAAACATAAATTAACTGTGGTTTATCACATCTTTGGAAAGCTGAGTTCAATTTTCTAGCCATTTGTAAAGCTTTGGGACTCCAGCAAACCACAGTGAGAGCCATTATCCACAAATGGCGAAAACATGGAACAGTGGTGAACCTTCCCAGGAGTGACCAGCCAACCAAAATTACCTCAAAGGCACAGCGACGACTCATCCAAGAGGTCACAAAGATCCCACAACAACATCCAAAGAACTGCAGGCCTCACTTGCCTCAGTTAAAGTCAGTGCTCA
The DNA here is from genome assembly GCA_020510985.1 of Pholidichthys leucotaenia. Taxonomy (NCBI): domain Eukaryota; kingdom Metazoa; phylum Chordata; class Actinopteri; order Cichliformes; family Pholidichthyidae; genus Pholidichthys; species Pholidichthys leucotaenia. The sequence continues at coordinate 136,309,062 of CM035840.1, read as the reverse complement.
TGACTCCACCATAAGAAAGAGACTGGGCAAAAATGGCCTGCATGGCACGGTTCCAAGATGAAAACCACTGCTGAGTTAAAAAAAAAACATAAAGGCTCATCTCAGTTTTGTCAGAAAACATCTTGATGAACCCCAAGACTTTTGGGAAAATACTCTGTGGACAGACGAGACAAAAGTTGAACTTTTTGGAAGGTGTGTGTCCCATTACATCTGACATAAAAGTAACACAGTATTTCAGAAAAGGAACATCATACCAATAGTAAAATATGGTGGTGGTAGTGTGATGGTCTGGGGCTGTTTTGCTGCTTCAGGACCTGGAAGACTTGCTGTGGCAAATGGAACCATGAATTCTACCGTCTACCAAAAAATCCTGAAGAAGAATGTCCGGCCATTTGTTTGTGACCTCAAGCTGAAGCACACTTGGGTTCTACAGCAGGACAATGATCCAAAACACACCAGCAAGTCCACCTCTGAATGGCTTAAGAAAAACAAAATCAAGACTTTGGAGTGGCCTAGCCAAAGTCCTTACCTGAATCCGATTGAGATGCTGTGGCATGACCTTAAAAAGGTGGTTCATGCTTGAAAACCCTCCAGTGTGGCTGAATTACAACAATTCTGCAAAGATGAGTGGACCAAAATTTCTCCACATTACCACATTCCACAATTACCGGAGTGGTGGCTCAGTTGGTAGAGCATCCGCCCCACATCTGGGAGGCAGGGGTTCAAATCCCGGCCGGGTCATGCCGAAGACCATATAAAAGTGGAACTTCCTGCCATCCAGCTTGGTGCTCAGCAAAAATGGAATGGAGGAGGGAAATTTGTGGCGGCGCCTTGCATGGCAGCAGCCCTCTGATTCTGCACTTGGGGTGTGTGTGATTGACACGGTGGATAGGTAAAACACAATCTCGTTCTGCTGTACATGATTGGTTGTACAGCTGAATGACAATAAAGGGTGATTTGATTTGATTTGATTGCCAGTTATCACAAACACTTGATTACAATTGTTGCTGCTCAGGGTGGCCCAACCAGTTATTAGGATTTGGGGGCAATCACTTTTTCACACAGGGCCATGTAGGTTTGGATTTTTTTTCCCCTTAATAATAAACACCTTCATTTAAAAAACTGCATTTCGTGTTCACTTGTGTTATCTTTTTCTTTTTTTTTTTTTTTGGACTTATTTTGTACCCGTAGGTAGATTTGTTCTGCAGTCCGGTGACAAGCCACCAGCTGCCGGTCGCTGCGTGCGCAAGCGCCCCTTAACTCCCTAACCTGCATGTTTTGGCATGTGGGAGGAAACCGGAGAAATCCCGGAGTAAACCCACGCAAACACGGGGAGAACATGCAAACTCCACACAGATCACTGTTGGCCGGGGGCAGGGATCGAACCCACGATCTCATGATCCCCGCGGTCTTTGTGTAACATTTAAATTTGTTTGATGATCTGAAACATTTAAGTGTGACAAACATACAAAAAAATGAGAAATCAGGAAGGGGACAAACACTTTTTCACACCACTGTATACTCATCATTTTGTGACATTTTCCTCTTAGAAGTGTTAGTTTGAGGGAACTTGTACTACCTTCACACCAGTCATAAAAATACAATTTTATTTAAAAAAAAAAAAACTACTTGCATACATGTAGTAATTGTAACTCATTACTATGCTGCCCTTGTACTCTTTATGGGGATAGGAACTGGGGATGGCAGGTTAATAAGGGGGATGTTTTGGGGACATTTTCCTAACAAGGGGGATACCATCCCTTCTCATACCCCCCCCCCCCTTAAAATCACCTACTGGCTGCTTTGACCTTGAGCTACTGAGCTAAACATCAAGTGTAGCTTTTTATTGTCACATGCTGCAGACAAAGCAGTGAAACTAAGATGTGCAAACTCCACAGACGTGCACAGATATGGGCTGTTGTTGCCTGGGCAACAGCCCATTTCCCATCTTTTCCTGAGCTGCACCTCCAGAGGACAAAAAAAATAAGGGTTGTGACTTTTCCCAGTGAAGGTGTCACTCTATACAAAATTTCCTGTTTTCCCTTGCTTCTCTCATTTTTTCCATGTAACTTTGAGACTTTTGCACTGTATTATAATAAATATGCATTTTGTTTAATTATGCATTTTGACTTTTTGTCCCTGAAATTTACTTTTATTTTTTGGTGAATTCTTTTTTTTTTCCTTGAAAATTTTGAATTTTTATATGTGACTTTGAAACATTCTCATCAATTGGCTATCTTTTTTTTTTGTCTGTCATGTTTCAGATTTTTTTTCCTTTCTTCACTTTCTTCTAGTAACTTTTTCCACAAAATTTTAAGACTTCCTGAAAATTTAAAACTTTTTTTGATCATGAATTTACTTTTTTCTTGAATTTGTAATTTTTGTGTCATCAATCCATATTGTTTTTTCTTCCAAGTTTGTGACGTTTATTATTCTTCCCATTATATTTTTCCATTGATTTTTTTAATATTAAAAATTTGATTCTTTAAATTTTAAATGTTACTTTTGGCTTGTAACGTTGTGTTTTCTCAAAAAAATATTACTTTTTTCCTGACAAATGTAGTCTTATCTTTTGATGCATTTTGTTTTCTTATACATTCCAAATGATTGTTATTGTACATATGTGACTATTTTCCTCATAAATTTGCAACTTTTCACATTAATTTGTGACTTTTGTCTTATAAATTCACTTTTTTCCTTGTAATTTTGCCCTTTTTTCAGGTTACAACAACAACCTCTCAAGTTTACTGTGCACTTCCCTGACTCACCCAACAACTGTACCAACCAGATAAAAAGGCTTCAAAATCAATAATCAGACGACCTGATACAAAGCAACTGTTGAGCTGCAGAGAAGCGTGAGTTACTGAAGAAGCTACTGTTGTAAGGTGACAATCTTTGTTTGGAAAATATTCCTAGTGATGCTTCTTTCAAACAGAAAATAATGTGATCGTGTGACTAATTATTATATTCTATCCCCTTTTTGCTTGTGCTGCTCAGCTTTACCGTTGCTCTGGGGAATAGCATAATGCGTGCACATATTTAACTGGACCGTCTGTGCGAATGTCACTTGACCGATCATGGTGGGCCGCTTAAACCAGAAATGACAGGGCCAAATCTCTGTCTCACTCTGGCCCTGGCCCCCAGTAAGTCTCATTTTCAAACTAATTTATTATCCAGGTAACTGTGGAATATCAAGGCCACGCATGTCTAAACAGAAATGTGTAATCATACAGCGACCACTGCTGAAACTAAAAGTTGGTTGGTGTGAGAGAGAGAGATGATATGTGTGTGTGCTACCTACTGTAGAAATTTGAATTACATATCATGTATACAACTGTTTCAGTTATATACATATTTTAAAAAGCAGCTGAAAAAAATGTGTTGAATCAGGCTTTCTATTGTTTCAAATCAACTGCTTTATAATGGTCTCATATTTTTAAATTATTTTAATCTTTTGTTTTTGCTTGTTTTTTGCAAACTTTGTTTTTATTTCTATTTTTATTGTCTCTATCTAGTTCTTTTTTTTAATCTACTTTGTTATACAGTGCTTTGTGAGTATGTCTATGAGTATGAGTATGTCTATAAAAAAAACAGAAAAGTTTTTTTTTTAAACGAAGATGCAACATAGAGATGCATCGTGAATCATTTTGCATTCAAATCATTAATGCCTGAATCACAGTCTGATGGTGAGACCACTGAAGAGTCGCTTCTCTAGAACCTGGAGGAACTGATAGTCAGCACTCATGTGGACAGAACAGGGATGGACTCGAAATTAATAAAACAAAACTGATATTTGACTGAAAAAAAAAACAGTAATAAAAATGAATTGCTTTACTGGCTGGTTTTTTGTTAACCATTTTTACTTTGCAAGCTGGAACATGTTAAATAGGAATATTGCAGGTTTACTTTTAACAGAAAAAAAAATATTTCAATAGTTCTTTTTGAAGAAGTTAATGTCTTTTTGCAAGATAATTCAAGAAGTGCTCTCAATATTTATTACAGGCAGAGTGAAACATTTCAATCCGCTCTGATTTAATATTGACTATAATGGTTATAGTTTTATAAATTAAATTATAAATCATGACATTGATTGATTAATGAAGAACCACTTTACTGGTCTTGCAGTCATCAGTATTAACCAGCCGTTGCTGAGCAGCTTCCATGTGATGATGTCACTGACGACGTTGCGTCATGGGAAACAAGAAACGTCAGTCTTTAGATTGTCCAGGGCGTCATTCAAGCCAGGACCGCCACTGGTTTATAGGAACTTTGTCAAGTGTGCAAATAGGAGGGAAGAACAGATTATGGGACATTATGGATAAAGGCCTAATTTTATTAGAATTTGTTTAGGGTTATGTACATGGATTAATACGAGTGTGAAAAAAAATATCATAGAACATACCTGGATAGAGGTACATAAAACAAATACAATATGATCCAGCTTAAAACAGCATGGATCTAAACTACAATTTGTTTAGAAGTTAGGAGAAAATGTTTTCCTGGCCTCGTGTTGTAATTATTCAATTCAGAGTAATTTACCAAAAACCTGTGTAACAAAGATCTGTGTCTTGCCAGGGTCACACATACACTACATACAGTCTCATGATATATACATTTTTTTTTTTTTCATTCATTCCTCTTCGTCGCCGACGTTTCCGTTAACAAATCAGGCTGGGCTAGTCGGTGAACATCACCAGCTGACACAAAAAGAAGGAACACTTGAGACTTTCACGTGTCGGTTTCAAACTGTAGTCTTCAAACACGTCATTTTGAAAAACCCACCGACCTTGCTGAGGATCCGCTGAATTTTCTCTGACTTTAGATCCATTTCCTCCAGTAACACCCCGACAATAAATCACAGTAGATGCCGCCGTCCAACCACAGCTGGATTCAACGAAAACGGTGAAAACAAACTTCCGCAAACTTTTGAGGAGTAGTCAGGCGACCGACACTAGCCCCGCCCACCAGGTACTGCTGCTACGGCAAGTTGTGAGGGGAAAAAATGAGTTGTCTGTCAACCATCACAGGATACATAAGCAGTCAAGGAATGTCTGTGGTACTCTTAATTTGTGACTGCTCATTTATCATTGAGTAACTGTTATAATACTATACTTTTATTTGAGTGACTTTTAATTTCATCTTGCCTGCACTACAGTTGTATGTACAGCAACATGACAATAAAGGTTGATTTGATTTCTGGCTACTCTAGCGACCACTATGTAGCTTTCTTGTTCAGGTCAGGAACACTGAAATGACTACAACTATGGCGGCTGAGACCTCAGTCCTGACAAGGGTGCTTAGTTGTTGACGGCTACAGTTGTGCCCTTGCCAGGTTGGTGATTCATTCATTCATTTAATTCAAGTAAAATGGTTTTCATTAATGTATTCAAGAGTAAAGTTCCTACACACCTGTGTTACGGTATGTAACATTTTCTAAATGATTTACATTTGGACTGTTACTGTTTGTTAATGATCTTCTGCATCAATCTGGTCATCAGAAGGGAAAGTTCAGCTGTTTTGTTGAAGAAAAATAAGCTGTGCAGAATGAGCCCCAAGATGATGTCAAGCACCTTGACCAGCCCTGGGATATATGAGGACAAGGGTGTGATGCCTCTCAATTTGCACTTTTCAGATTATTTCAGTAAACTTTATGTAAGACGCGTGGTTACTGCGACGTCACAGTTTCAAGCTGAGCACTTCTGTCAACATTTTTTCGCAAATGAGGGATAAGGAAAACTTGTCGATCATGGTAATAAAACCCAAAGTGACAAACTATCATCCTTTTGAACACCAATGCTGAGCACAATGTAAACATTTTATAGAATTTGGTGGTGTAAAACTATAATTGAAGGTAATAAAATCATGATGGAAGTATAATGATACTCTAACTTAAGAGCCACACTTTCTTACAGCCAAGCAGAGACATCTGCAGGTTAGACAGAATGCTGGTTTAATGTTTGAATTGCTGTTGTCTGTTTGCTTTACTTATTGGAAAAAGCTAAAAGGTTGGAAATCAGGGTTCAATAATTGTGAGTGCAACTGCACATACATACCAATTTCACTTTTGTTTTAAACTAGGGCAGGCTTTGTCTCTTACGCACAGTTAATGCCAGCACCAGAAAATGCTGCAAGTTCTGTAATATATGTTGAATTTTGTATGCTAAAAATTAAATTGGAAATTGAACTACATACACACTTCAAGGACAGAGTCAACCAATATACCATAGTACCTCAAAAAAAATAATCAAATTTATGTAAAAAGTGTTACATTGTTTAATGGGGAAAAAAATACTGCAAGCAATATTTGCAGAAGAACCATATTTTAGACCTTAACTCTTTGGTGTAAACTGGACAACTAAAAAGCCTCTACGCATTAATTCATGCCAAAAAGATCACACACACTACACAATGAATGGCAATGTTTCTACAGATTTTATAGTTGACAATCAAAGGTTAGTTAGGAAAAATACATGGCAGCTTCACCTAAAAATAGCATCAGCATCATCTTTGTTTCTAGGTGCAAAAAAGTTACAACAGATCAGCCATAAGTGCAATGCTTTTGTATCCTCGTGGGGGGAAATAAATAATGGAAATGTGAAAACTTTTCATTACATTTTAATGTCTGAATGAATTGTGCATATCGTCTTTGGGTACAGTTCTTCTCATTCTGAGACAATGTCACTCCGAGTTTTTGTTCCAACACGGGGGAAAGAAAATCGGCATCAAAGCCACAGTCACTGGGGTTTCATGTATTCAAATGGCAGATAAACTGTCCAATCTTTCAACTGACAAAATCTTCTCAGTATTATTTCTCTCTAGGCCACTGAAGTTTCAGTTCATTTTCCTCCTTTTGGCATTTTTCCTTTCCAGTACTTCTCTTTCTTTCCTCTCCTCCTCCAGATCCTCCTGCACAGCCAGTCTCAGACTAAAGACAAAAAACACATGGGGGAATAAAGACATTAAAGGGGGCATTGACTGAAAAATGGTGAGTTTGTAGCTTTTAACTGTCTGAAATGAGTTTACTAGTCATGTAATTACCAAAAAAATGTCAACACAGTCAATTCTCTTTAAAACACACACACACCCTTTATCTAATTTTTCTCTCCCAGAAATGCCAGAAAAGTTTTTGGACACCTGACTCAGCGGGTGGACATCCTCTCACCCAGAAGCAGACTGAGGGGCTGAACAATGGACTGAGAGGGGTAGCCCCCCACAGGGGTAATTAGACCAGACTTTAAGGCGCCTTCGCCTCCTGCTGCTCTAAGCTGCAGCGCTGGGAGTCGAATGTATTGTTATGAAGATAGCATGTATTATGAGGATTGTGCCACACATGGCCTTTGTCAAACCCCATGTAATATGCGCCAGCCCCCAGTTCCTATGCACAGGTCAATAAAGCTATATAAGAGAATGCAGAGGAACTGGGGGGGAAGGCTTACTGGCTTCAGGCTTTGCCAGACACACGGCCCCAGTGTCCACGCTGGGGTCATAGGCTGTACATTTATGTTAGAGGGTTTAATAAAGAATCTGTGTCAACCTACGCTCGTGCCTCGCCTCCACATCCTTCCATTTTACCATCTACATTGGTGACCTGACATTTTTTTTTTTTTTTGTTACTTATTTGTACCCGTAGGTAGATTTGGTTTGCAGTCTGGTGACAAGCCACCGGCTGCTGGTCGCTGCGTGCGCGAGCGCCCTAAACCTACATGTTTTTGGTGTGCGGGAGGAAACCGGAGAAATCCCGGAGTAAACCCACGCAACACGGGGAGAACATGCAAACTCCACACAGCTCACTGTTGGTCGGGGGCTGGGATCGAACCCACGATCTCATGATCCCCGCGATCCCCCGGCCGAGGGTAAACTGTGCTGCCACAGTGCTAAACCACTGCGGATTGTTTCTCTCTCTCACCACGCTGTAGACTCCGGAGTACCAGAGAGCGCCTGCATCCTCTTCATCCACACTGGAGTGTGCGCGCCCGTTCCTCTCTCCACGATGGCGACCTCAACAGCCGGAGAGAGAGTGCGGCGCGGGGACTGAGACGCACGAGGATCAGTGAGACGAGCACCACACAGAAACAGCCTGAATGGGGCAGATCGGCGCCGTCTGCATTGATTCCCACCAAGCCCCGACCCTGACTTCACCTCCAGACAGCAAAGTTTCAACGCACAGAAGCCCCGTGCGCACACCGCAGGATTACAAGGACAGCGCAACTTCCAGCTATGTGGTCACTGTGCCAGAGCGCGCACCACGCACAAACCGGTTCCACAGACTTATAAATCATCCTCCGCTACTGCACATGCCCAAGGAACATGGCCGATCCGTCATCCTTGGAACCTTTAGGGCTGCCCTCGCACCTAAAGCAAACGTGCAACCTCACACACAGGACATGTGTTTGTTTCTCAGCCACTGCGCACAACGGGAATTTAGCCAACTGCTTTCCCCAATGCCTTTAGGGCTGCTCCTGCACCTAAAGCAAGATTGCCACGTTCCCTGACACAGCTTCAGTTTTTTTCACAGCCACTACGCATCCTCGGGGAATTTGGGCCGATCGCCTTCCCCAGATCCTCGCTGGACCAGACCGGCACAAGGAGGAGTCAGAGGCTTAATTTTTTTTTTCCCTCACAGCTGCAGCAGATCACCAGAAGGTTTACTGGGAAAGTCCCTCACCCGAGGCTGATCTGCACGCAATTTTTGCACGGCCCAGACACTTTTGACGTCCCGGGCTGGCACTCCATTGATTCCCACCCACCTCCCCCTCCTCCTCCACATCGTTCTTCCCACACCTCCGTCCCTAAAGCCTGCCAATCACCAGCTTTGTTCCTTCAGCACGACGCACACCAGCCCCTGTGCGCCCACGACCGTTACGTGTTGGAACTCGGAGCGGAGCAGACAATGTTTTTCATCCCTCCCCCTTTCCCCCCATGGACTGACATGCCCTCCGACACTCCTCACCAGCAGGACAGTTCGACCGGAGTGGCAATCCCCCGCTGCAGCCTCTACGGACGTCAACTTGAGCCCAAATGACGGGGGGGGGTCACAGCCCCTTCTGGGTATTCAGGGAGGGCTGTGTGGTGGACACCTGACTCCTCTCACCCAGAAGCAGACTGAGGGGCTGAACAATGGACTGAGAGGGGTAGCCCCCCACAGGGACCAGACTTTAAGGCACCTTTGCCTCTTGCTGCTCTAAGCTGCAGCGCTGGGAGGCGAATGTATTGTTATGAAGGTAACATGCGTTATGATAATTGTGCCACACAGTGTCTTTGTATGCAACATGTGTTATGATAATCGTGCCACACATGGCCTTCGTCAAACCCCATGTAATATGCGCCAGCCCCCAGTTCCTATGTGCAGGACAAAAAAGCTATATAAGAGAACGCAGAGGAACTGGGGGTAGGCTTACTGGCTTCAGGCTTTGCCAGACACACGGTCCCAGCGTCCACGCTGGGGTCATAGGCTGTACATTTATGTTAGAGGGTTTAATAAAGGATCTGTGTCAACCCACGCTCGTGCCTTGCCTCCACATCCTTCCCTTTTACTCTCTACAACGTCACAATTAGAAAAAGCCAACCCACTGCTATCCTAATGACTCACCCACTGTTCTATTATTGGCCCACCTAGCTGTCCATCAAACAGAGAAAGGCACCGCTCCATACACCACATGGTGTCCCACATGCTGTGGAAGGGATCAGCTTAACTTAGCTGTCCATCATGTAGATGGAAGGGGTAGCCAAAGGTAACTTATTAGCCCTTGAGCTATGAGCCCCCAAGCTAACACTGGTACTAGGAGGCTCGCTGTAAGTGCGGCTTATACTGTTATATTCTTCACATCTTCGTCACCCCAATAGCCATCCCTGTTATCACCTGGTTCGCCAGTGTGCCTTGCATCGCTCTGGCCCATCTCCCCGTGGTTTTGTCATGATTCCACGGCGGATCGCCAGCACCAGCATACTGGTCACTGCAACCAAAATGGTCTGGGACCAGAGGCTGCAGTCTCTCACAGTCAGCTACCCCCCATCCTCCGGGGCTCTGCACAACTCTGCTCTCGCGGGTAGCATAGGGGAGCCGCCTCGTGAGGGCACGTCTCTCAACTGGCTCCGGCAGGCAGGCTCACATCCCAGGCCGAGTCAGTTGCAGCGACCGAGGGGCTGCTTGGCATGCGGTGCTGGCGATTTGCTGTGGAGTCACAGCGAGGTTGGTTTTTTTTGTTGTTGTTTTTTTTTGGGGGGGGGGGGGGTGAGGTGGTGTGCGCTGCGCCATCATCTATGAATCAGTGAACCAGCGCCACTCATCCGAACTAGAAGGATGCTAAAAGCTGAAAGCTAGAAGCTAGTCAGCTAATGGCAAACTGACATAAGAGGGAGGGCGGATTTGAACAGGTGAAGGATGTTTCTTAAACTGATAGGCTTTAAATCAGTGTTTCAAGAAAGCCAGGGAAAATACAAAACAAATTTGCTTCAGTAATAAAAAAAAAGAAAATGTGAACAAAATATGTCAAACATTTCATTAAGACATACAGCAGGGAAGATAAGTATTGCACACGTCAACATTTTTCTCTAACGTTTCTGATGGAGCCATTGACCTGAGATTTTCACCAGATATCAGTAACAACCCAAGTAATCCATACATACAAAGAAATCAAGGTAAATGTGTTCACAAAACAAGTTACATTTAATAAAGTGGAATGACACAGGAAATAAGTACTGAACATTCATTCATTCATTCATCTTCTTCTGCTTAATCCTTTTCGGGTCGCGGGGGGGCTGGAGCCTATCCCAGCATCTTTGGGTGAGAGGCAGGGTACACCCTGGACAGATCGCCAGTCCATCGCAGGGCCAACACAGAGAGACAGACAACCATTCACTCTCACAGTCATACCTAAGGACAATTTAGAATCCCCAGTTTTGATGCCAATTAACCTACCGTGCATGTTTTTGGCATGTGGGAGGAAACCGGCGAAATCCCGGAGTAAACCCAATGCTTGGTGAAATTCATCTAATATTTAGTAGAAAAGCCTTTGTTGGTAATAACAGCTTCCAGATGCCTCCTGTATGGAGAAACTAGGCACAGACATTGCTCAGGAGTGATTTTAGCCCATTCTTCCACACAAACTGTCTTCAAATCTTGAAGGTTCCCTGGGTGTCTTCTATGAACTCTGATTTTCAGTTTGTTCCATAGATTTTCCAATTGGATTCAGGTCAGGTGACTGACTGGGCCGTTCTAGCAGCTTTATTTTCCTTCTCTGGAGCCAGTTGAGAGTTTCCTTAGCTGTGTGTTTGGGCTTATTGTCTTGCTGAAATGTCCACCCTCATTTCATCTTCAGCATCTTGGCAGACGGCAACAGGTTCTTATCACTTATTATTCTTATCTTCTGTAGATTTGTCCATTCATCTTTCCTTCAATTATATGAAGTCTGCCTATACCATATGATGAAAAACACCCCCACACCATGATGGGATATGCAGTACCATTTCTCCTCCAAACATGCTGTGTGTTGTGGCATCCAAAAAGTTCAATTTTGGTCTCATCTGACCAGACTATATTCTCCAAGTATTTTACTGGCGTGCCCAAATGTTGTGCAGCAAACTTTAAACAAGCTTCAACATGCCGTTTCTTCAGCAATGGAGTCTTGCGAGGAGAGCAGGCATACAGGCCATGCCAGTTGAGTGCATTACTTATTGTTTTCTTTGAGACAGCAGTACCTGCTAACTCCAGGTCTTTCTGGAGCTCTCCACGAGTGGTCTTTGGCTCTTTGATAACTCTTCTGATGATTCTTTTGACTCCTCTGTCAGAAATCTTGCGAGGAGTTCCTGGTTGTCGCTGGTTTATGGTAAAATGATGTTCTTTCCACTTCCAAATGATGGCTCCAACAGTGCTCACTGGAACATTCAGCAGTTTAGAAATGCACCTGCAACCAATGCCACCATCACGTTTTGCAACAATAAGGTTGCAACGGTCTAGAGAGAGCACTTTGCTTCTAGCCATCATGAGTTCTTTGTGGTGTGACAATCTGATATTCAAAGACCTTTTTAAAGGCTATCAGTCGGGACTTAACCAGCTTAAATTAATTTGGACTGATGGGGGATGGGATGACTTCCTACATTCTGATGGATTTCAGCTGGTTTCTTGGCATTCTATGCCTTTTTGCACCTCTTTTTCTTCATGTTTTCAATACTTATTCCTTGTATCATTCCACTTTATTAAAGACAACTTCTTTTGTGAACACAGTTGCCTTGATTTCTTTGTATGTATGGATTACTTGGGTTGTTACTGATATCTGGTGAAAATCTCAGGTCAATGGCTCCATCAGAAATATGTTTAATGAGAAAAATGTTGATGTGTTCAATACTTATTTTCCCTACTGTAAGTGACCCGTTAAAATGTCAAAAAAAGTGCAGTAAATGATCCCTTTAAATAATGTGAAAACTGCATCTTTAGGAACAAAAACATACATATAAAGCACTGCAGGCTTCATTTCAATGAAAATACCTTCTGGCCTCTTCTTTCTGCATATCTCGCCAGCTGCTCTCCATGAATTTTAGAGCATAGTCACTTTCGTCTTTGTATCTGAGAAAGATGTAATTTTATATAGACTTTAATGAAGGAATCACTGCAATGACATAGCCTTTATATCACAACATTGATGAAAAACACTTGCCTGTTTCGATCATAGCCAAAGATTTCCTTAATGTGCCTGGAAATTTCTTCTTGCCCTTCATCGCCATCATCGATGAAATCTTCCATTTCTGAGTCATACTCATCCTCCTCCTCGTACTTCCTCTTGTATGGAGATGTGATGGGTGGCAACATTGGACCTAAATGATAAACAGATCTTATTGTACATACAGAATAAAGATGACTTTTGGACTTCATTTTCTTGCTTTGGGTGTTAAAATGATCAATTCAATGACTCAGATTTGTCACTTTGTTTCTTTCAAAACACTGACTTGTTTTGTTGTTGTTTTTTTTCTTCTCTGACCCTGAAGTAATGATAAATGCTAAAGAGGCACAATTCATTTGGGGCCAACAAACCCTTTACCAAAAAACACTGATGTTTCAGCCAGAAGTTTTGTCAGAACATTAAAGCAACACTATGTAAGTTATGTTTTCACCTTAAAATAATGTTTCAAATTATTTTGATGGTACACCAACTTTTGACCAGGTAAATGTTACTTCCACCATAGCCTGCATTACCCATGGCCCATTCAGACTCCACATCTCCAGACTCCCTTGGAATGTGGTCAAAGTTCTTCGGAGGTGGGAGTTCAAGACCTCCCCAACAGAGGCCTCAGCCAGATGTTCCCAGCACACCCTCACTATACTTTTGGGTCTACCAGGTCTAAATGGCATCCTCTCCTGCCATTGGATCCAACTCACCACCAGGTGGTGATCAATTGACAGCTCTGCACCTCTCTTTACCCGAGTGTCCAAGACATATGGTCGCAGGTCTGATGACACGATAACAAAATCAATCATCGACCTGCAACCTAGGGTGGCCTGGTGCCAGGTGCAACTATGGACACCCTTACGCTTGAACATGGTGTCCGTTATGGACAAACTGTGATTGGCACAGAAGTCTAATAACTGATCACCACTCAGGATCAGATTGGGCAGGTCATTCCTCCCAATCACACCCCTCCAGGTTTCACTGTCGTTGCCCACATGTGCATTAAAGTCCCCCAGTAGGTCAATGGAGTCTCCAAGAAAAGCACTCTCCAGCACCCCAGTCAGACTCCAAAAAGGGTGGGTGTTCTGAATCATCACTTGGTGCATAGGCACAAATGATGGTTAAGACCCATTTCCCAATCCGAAGGTGCAGGGAGACAACCCTTTCATCCACCAGGGACAACTCCAATATAGAGGCAGCAAGGTAGGGGGATACAAGAATACCCACTCCTGCTCGCTGCCTCTCAGCCGGGGTAACTCCCAGGTAGGACAAGCTCCAGCCCCTCTCCAGGAGACTGATTCCAGAACCAGAGCTGTTCATTGAGGTGAGCCCAACTATATCTAGCCAGTAAGGCTGTAAATCTTTAGAAGTCACACAAATCTATTTGATTCCGATTTTTGGGGTCAAGATTCGATCCAGACTCGATTTTCAATTAGAAGTGATTTTTGATTCACATTTGGCTCTCAGTTCAGTACAAAAAACCACTAATCTCAGACAAAAAAAAAGTCCACTGCACTGCAAAAAATGCTGAGGTAAGCTTGAAAGCAGAGTACAGTGTGTTGATATTTTGGGGGGTTATATTTTTTAAAAAATTACATCAATTGATTTGCAATAAAATACTGTTAAATGAAAAAAGTAAGCTTGGGTTAGTAACTGCTTTTTTTATTTCTTGAAAACTTCTGAGTTTCAAAAATGAAATTGTACAGAAGTGAAATAAATTTTGAAAATTTTCCTTTTTGGCATATCACAATTCCTAACAGCTTTTAAGCTGGATTCATGCTGCACCTCTGCTGTCTGTGTACGTGCAACCGGAAACCTCGCGTGACGAAATTTATGTCATCATCTCCAGTCCACTAGTGTCCAGAGTGCTCGACCGCGGACGACCGTGTGCAGCCCAAATTTTGTGATTGTGCCGCCTGCCCATGACCTGAATGCGTTGACAGCGCATGCGCAAGACTGAACATTCCATTCACAAGGTGGCAATATCGACACAGCATACAAAGACAAAGTACACGAAGAAGACAACAAGGAGGTGGAAGATGAGGAAAAAAAAAAAAACTTTTTGTAATTCTGCCACAGAATATAGTAACAGCAGCTCCTCTTCCTCTCGGTGACTGTTAAACGACACCATTGTTGTTGATGTGTGTTGCTCTCGTGTTTCTTCGTTGGCAAAAATCCTGGCGCATCAGCGCATTGGCGCTACCTACAGGGTGGGAGTGAAACTACAAATGATGGTTGCACGCATGTGTCAACCGCTTGGCCTGGATAGATGAAAATGTGAGCATGTAGAGCGCCGCGTGCATGCTGGGCTTGTCCAAAGTGCACGCAGACCAAAGTGGACTAGAGGGGAAATGTAGCATGAATAAAGCCTTACACAGTGTGCAGGTTTGGTCGCCCTCCAGCATTGTAGAAATATAGGGCATTCATTTAAAAACAACAGTAAATTCTATCACAAATACTTTGAACATCCATTTAAATAGTAGTGCTACCTGACTGTATGCAGTCAATGTACAGTTACCTATACAGTAACTTAATGCAATGATCAAATTCAATAAGACCTGAATGCAGTTGATGCACAAGTAGCATTAATTTTAAACCTGCACAAATATAAACTTA
The DNA here is from genome assembly GCA_020510985.1 of Pholidichthys leucotaenia. Classification (NCBI taxonomy): domain Eukaryota; kingdom Metazoa; phylum Chordata; class Actinopteri; order Cichliformes; family Pholidichthyidae; genus Pholidichthys; species Pholidichthys leucotaenia. The sequence goes on along the minus strand of CM035840.1, from coordinate 136,293,784 downwards.
AGTACCTAAATTCTTCGGAAACTTAAAAAACAAATTAAAGTCATAAAACAAAATAAAGTGCTGTTACAAGTTTTCGTGATTTTTTTCCCCCCTGTTCAGAATTTGCTGGGAGTTTGATACAGTGGTGCAGTGTGCATTGTTCAACAGGAAGACTTAGAAAGTTTTCCACTTCTTTCAACTCTGGGTGATTATCTGGTCATGGTCCTTTGCCTGGTGAAGCTTCTCCAGTAAAACGTAAAGTAAATGCAATAAGTTAAAACAAAAAAACTTCCATTCAGTGTTAATTTCTTCAACTAAAACTATATCCATTTTGTTCATCCATTACAACTAGAAATTAAACTAAAATTACCGTTTATGCATTTTACTTTTGACACCTAATTTGAGTCCAGATTTATTGTGATGATTTTATTTTTATATTTTTATTTTAGTCTGTTCATTATCAATAGTTTTTGTCTACTTATAGTCAATAACAAGATTTGGTTTTTATTCAATGAAAAGATCACTGCTTCCATCGCTGTCAAAAAATGTAAGAAAAAACCCTCAATTGCGGCTGTCAGGGTTGCTGGCCAACGGGGTAGCGTGTGGTCATGCAAACAAATGTCATCCAAACACTAGACCTTAAACTTTTTTTTTTTTTTTAAACCATCTATGGACTAACCTCTCATTTTTAGATTCTTTTACATTCATCCTTTGAAATGTGTGGCCACCGTCGGCCCATCTACAAGGCTACAACACCTGAATTTGTGTACGATCAGCCCAGTGCTGGCTCAGCCATATTTGCATGGTCAGCTACAGCCAGCCATTTTGTGGAGTAACATAACGTGGGGGCGTAACTTGCTGAGGGAGCATAACTAGTTGAAGGAGTGTTGACAGAGTCTGCAAGCTGCAGATGGACCTGTCTCGAATTTCTTGCTGCTTGATTTTTTCTTTATTCAAACCATTTCATCCGACTGCTAGCTTAGTAAGTTACTCTGCATGGTTCTTCTGTGTCGGCAGCGTCAATGTGTAATTGCATATCACGGAGCGGCAATACGTGTCACGTGACTGGACCCCGGCACCACCACAAAAAAAAAAAAAAAATTATATTAATAATAATAAACAAAATCGATCCTTCATTTTTGTGAATCTGTTCTGGATCGTGTAAAATGAGAATCTAGATTCTTATGTGAATCAATTTTTCCCCAACACCCCTACTAGCCGGTACCTCTCAACCTTATGCAAAAGCTCAGGCTCCTTCCCCACCAGAGAGGTGACATTCCACGTCCCAAAAGCCAGTTTAGGAAGCTGGGGATCAGATTGCCAAGGTCTCTACCTTCACCCGCCACCTGATCCGTATAGCACCAGACCGCCATGGTCCCTCCTGCAGGTGCTGAGTCCACTGGAGGGCAGACCCATGTAGCTCCTTCGGGCTGAGCCCGGCCGGGTCCCATGGGCAGAAACCTGGCCACCAGGCACTCGTCATCAAGCCCCTCCCCCAGGCCTGGCGCCGGTAACCCCATACCGGGCGGAGTACAATGAATCCTTGTTGTAGCATTCATCATGACAGTCTGTTGAATCGTTCTTGGTCTGGCCCTTCAACCAGGACCAGTTTATCTTGGGTGACCCTACCAGAGGCAAATTGCTCCGGACAACATTGCTCCTGGGATCACTAGGGCACGCAAACCTCCCACCACGATAAGGTGACGATCCAGCCTCCCTTCCTCCTGGGAAGGTCTATGACCAGAGTACTGGAGAAGAGAGTCTGGCCATTGGTCGAACCTCGGATTTAGGAGGACTAATGTATTGCCCGAAGAACATAAGTATTCCTGTCTGAAACAGGTACCCCAATCAAACTTTACAGACCCAAATGAAGGCTGTGTTTGAAAGTGGAATACAAAGAGGTGTAGCCTATATGTAGGCAATCACGTTAGACTCTGACAAATATACAGTAGTGTGAAAAAGTGTTTGCGCCCTTCCTGAGTTCTCTTTTTTTGTATGTTGGTTACACTTTAATGTTTCAGATCAAACAACTTAAATATTAGACAAAGATAACACAAGTGAACACAAAATTCAGTTTTTAAATGAAGGTGTTAATTATTAAGGGGAAAAAAAATCCAAACCTACATGGCCCTGTGTAGGTTTTTTTTTTTTTTTTTTTTTTTTTTTTCTCCTTCCCTCCTCCCCTGCCTTCCTGATCTATTCCCAGCTTTTGCAATGTTGCGTTTTTGTCTGTGTTTAGTCGCTCTTCTTCTGCTGAATCTTAATCTAAATGGAAATTATGGATTTGGAAGCGGCTTAAATGTGCTATTGTCACTATTTTTCAACAAGAATTGGGCCAAGGGGGAGCCCAAGAATTGGAACCTACGAGAGACTCATGGACATTGGAATCCATGCGTCTATGGAAATATTATTGGCTATGATCTCAGGACTTCTATTTTTGGCTGTGGAGTTCCCTGATGCATCAGAAATTGAAGGAAGGTGAGAGAGCGGATCAAGCGGACCCAGCCAGCTCCTTCATCAAATTCGACCAGTTGGGGAGGGCACGAGTAGCGGCAAACGGTGAACTGAATGACAGTGATTCAGTGAAGGAATACATCTGAAGCCCTGTGCTCTCTATGGAAAAACAGTTTAAGCCTGCATATATAATGGAAGCACAGAATTACACGGGTGAGGACAAAATTCTACTCTCTGAGTGCACTGTGCTGATTTGATTTGATTTGACCTTGTTTGCCCCGTGTTTACATTCCTCCTGACTGAGATTAGTGGAAGAACCGGCTCTTATGTCTACCCATACAATCAACAATCAGTTGTTGTAGTCAGCGGATTGGACTCTCAAGGACAATGCCCATGTGCCTTCTGCAAGCAAGAGAGAGAGAGATAGACTCTGAACTGGACTTGTTTATAAGTCACATGATTATAACATCTATCCACTGCCAGGAGGCGCCCTCTGCTGCTCACTAACAACTGTTACATTTACACTACACAATGACATGCAAATATACACACACTGCTCTCCCTCCCTCTGCTGTGTGATTGTCCACTAAATGTCTGCTAAATATGCATTGAGGTTTTTTTTTGCCTGCAATCAAAATTTCGCTTACCCATTAAGCGTCAATTTGACAAAACATGTTTTTTTCTCTCGCCTATTGTGTCATATCATTTCTTTTCTTTTTTCTTTTCTTCTTTATGACTGGCGCCTAGCGGCTGCCCCGGCCTTGGATGCGCTCTGCAGAGCGTGCCCAAATGCCAAGTCACGTTTCGTTACCTTGTATTCATACATGTGTAATGACAAAGTTGAATCTCATCTCATCTCATCTCAAAAGGTGATTCACCCCCCGTTAAAAAATAAATTAACTGTGGTTTATCACATCTTTGGAAAGCTGAGTTCAATTTCTCTAGCCACACCCAGGCCTGATTACTGCCACACCTGTTCTCAATAAAGAAATCACTTAAATAGGACCTGCCTGACAAAGTGAAGTAGACCAAAAGATCCTCAAAAGTGAGACATCACGCTGCAATCCAAAGAAACTCAGGAACAAATGAGAAACAAAGTAATTGAGATTTATCAGTTTTATAGTTTTATAGTTTATAAAGCCATTTCTAAAGCTCTGGGACTCCAGCAAACCACAGTGAAAGCCATGATCCACAAATGGCGAAAACCTGGAACAGTGGTGAACCTTCCCAGGAGTGGCCAGCCAACCAAAATTACCACAAGAGCGCAGCGACGACTCATCCAAGAGGTCACAAAAGACCTCACAACAACATCTAACGAACTGCAGGCCTCACTTGCCTCAGTTAAGGTCAGTGCTCATGACTCCACCATAAGAAAGAGATTGTGCAAAAATGGCCTGCATGGCAGAGTCCCAAGACGAAAACAACCGCCGGGCCAAAAGAGCAAAAGCTCATCTCAATTTTGCCAGAAAACATCTTGATGATCCCCCCCAAGACTTTTGGGAAAATACTCTGTGGACTGATGAGACAAACAAGTTGAACTTTTTGGAAGGTGTGTCCCCCATTACATCCGGCGTAAAAGTAACAGCATTTCAGAAAAGAACATCATACCAACAGTAAAATACGGTGGTGGTAGTGTGATGGTCTGGGTCTGCTTTGCTGCTTCAGGACCTGAAAGACTTGCTGTGGCAAATGGAACCATGAATTCTGCTGTCTACCAAAAAATCCTGACGCAGAATGTCCGGCCATCTGTTAGTGACCTCAAGCTGAAGCGCACTTGGGTTCTGCAGCAGGACAATGATCCAAAACACACCAGCAAGACCACCTCTGAAGGGCTTAAGAAAAACAAAATGAAGACTTTGGAGTGGCCTAGTCAAAGTTCTGACCGGAATCCGACTGAGATGCTGTGAGATGACCTTAAAAAGGTGGTTCATGATCAAAAACCCTCCAATGTGGCTGAATTACAACAATTCTGCAAAGATGAGTGGGCAAAAATTCCTCTACAGAGCTGTAAAAGACTCATTGCCAGTTATCGCCAACTCTTGATTGCAGTTACAATATATATATAGCTACAATGATATAGCTTGATATAGCTACAATGCTCCGCACTGTGTGTTTATATATCTATATATTTATTCCATCTAGCTGCAATGCTCCGCATCGTGTGTCTATATATTTATGTTTATATGTACATATGTATACTCGCTGCTCTTGTTTTTTTCTTGCCTTCTGATTGTTGCTCTGAGTGTTGCTATCCCTGTGCTGTTGCAATCCTGGAATTTCCCCGTTGTGGGACTAATAAAGGCTTATCTTATCTTATCTTATCTTAGTTGTTGCTGCTAAGGGTGGCCCAACCAAGTTATTAGGTTTAGGGGGCAATCACTTTTTCACACAGGGTCATAGGCTTGGATTTTTTCCCCTTAATAATAAACACCTTCACTTAAAAACTGCATTTTGTGTTTACTTGTGTTATCTTTGTCGAATTTGTTTTGTCTTTGTCGGCTTTCAGAGAGAGCAGACGCATTTCTTCTCCTCTCCTCCTCCGCCTCCCTTGACTGATCCCAGCTTGCTGTGTCCTGTCTGTGTCTCGCTCTCCTTCTCGCTGATCTCAATCCAAACGGAAAATTATGGAATTGGTGAGCTGGGCTTTAAATGCAATTGACACCACTTTTTCAAACAGAAAATCGGGCCCGGGGGAGCCCAGGTATGTGAGAGACTCATGGGACAATTGGGACAATTGGAAACTCATGTGTCTGTGTGAGCTTTCGATTGAGGATGTGGAAGACATCTACCTGTTTGGCTTCATGATCACAGGATTTCTGCTGTTTGGCTTTGGAGTTTTCCTGGTGTATCGGAAATTAAAGAAGTTGGAAAGAGCTAATCAAAATGCGGACCCGGCGAAGCTCCTTCAACAATTCGACCAGCTGGGGAGAGCACTGATAGCGGCAAATGGCGAACTGAATCGGAAGGTGGGAAACATCTCGGAGTCGCTGGGTGCTCTCCAGGGAATGATTTTAAAGCCTGTGAATGTTAATGTAAATTGTGATGCACAGAATCGCATGAGAGAGGAAATTTCTATGCTCTAAGTGAACTGTGCTCATCAGGCCTTGATTCGGCGTCCTTGGGAGAACTCATTCCTCCAGGAGAAGAGATAAAGCAGAAGGGAGTTTTGGCTTCTCTCTAACCCAAACATTCTGATGTGCAGCAATCTGAACTCTCCAAGGACAGCGTCATCATGTGACTAACATAGAATTTTACCATCTGACATGCACTGAAGAGAGATGAACTCTGTGGACATGTTATCTATGTTTAGAATACATGGACATAACATCTAGTCGTTGCCTAGGAGAGGATTTTTTGTTGTGCACCAGTAACTGATACTTCACACTGCATTCACACTGATATCACATGACTGACATACACACACTGGTCTCTCTCTTGCTTTGTTAATGTGTGGATCTGTATCTTGTCTGCTAAGTGTGCAATTAGAGGGTTTTTTTCTATGTGATCACAATCTTGCTCACTCGAGCTCTATTTTGATAACTTTGTTTTTTCTCTCTGCCCAATGTGTCACCCCTCCCCCTCTTTACCCCCCACTGTATGAGGCGCCTGTATGGCTGCCGCGTCATTAGGGAGCGCTTAACACGAGCGCACCTTAGTGATAAGTAAAATTCCTTGTATGTGTAAGCATACTTGGCAATAAAGTTGATTCTGATTCTGATCTGAAACATTTAAAGCGTACCTCTGGTGGTCGTGAAGACGCATTTAACTTGAAAACATTACGAAAAAGTATTTCTTATTTTGGTAAAAAATTCTTGCCAGCCATATACCACCAGACATATTCAAATAGGACCTTGGCCATGGGCAGCCAATGAAAACTGTGGGCGCAGCCATGACACTTGCGGATGTGACGTCACTTCGTGGATACGAAAAGACAATCAGCGTTTCCCCGCGATTACGGTGCTGTTGTCCGTTGTTTTTGTTCTATTATGGCCGAATTTTCTGACTGTGCAGAAGAATTCGGGCGACATGGCTACATGTTTGAGCCAGAAAGGTCTTCTGAGGGTTAAAGTGACGAAGTGGTCCTCACACACGACGCAATTTCGTCTGAAATTATTCGTCTGTGCCCTGTTTCTGCTCCGATCTTCTGACAAGGTGAGCTGGGTTTGGGTACACAAAAAAAGTGTTTCTTTGTTTTTTTCGCTTATTATTCAGACATCCAAAGACTTTACATTCCGCCATGTTGCGATATCCTTATCGCATTGTATGTTTTTGTTTTTACAAGAGCACCGAGTGTCTGCTGCTCTGTATATAGTTTTAGAATCATCTTCCGTGTTGCGGCAGTTAGGAGCTCAGATCAGATGAGACAAGCCGCTGAATTTAAGCATTTATTTATTTATTTATCTACTCGTTTCAGTTCTGCGTTTAATATGAACCCTGAGTTTGAAATAAACGTTTGAATTTGAATTTCCCCGAAGCCGCTGCACATCCGGGTACTCGGATCGCATAGTTTTTGAATCATCGGCCTTTACGAGCTCAGATCAGAAAAGTCGGCCCGCTGAATTTAAGCATTTATTTATTTATTTTCTACTCGTTTTAGTTCTGCATTTAATATGAACCCTGAGTTTGAAATAAATGTTTGAATTTGAATTTGAATATCCCCAAAGCCGCTGCACATCCGGGTACTTGGATCGCATAGTTTTTGAATCATCAGCCTTTACGAGCTCAGATCAGAAAAGTCGGCCCGCTGAATTTAAGCATTTATCTATTTATTTTCTACTCATTTTAGTTCTGCATTTAATATGAACCCTGAGTTTGAAATAAACGTTTGAATTTGAATATCCCCGAAGCCGCTGCACATCCGGGTACTCGGATCGCATAGTTTTTGAATCGGCCTTTACGAGCTCAGATCAGAAAAGTCGGCCCGCTGAATTTAAGCATTTATTTATTTATTTTCTACTCGTTTTAGTTCTGCATTTAATATGAACCCTGAGTTTGAAATAAACGTTTGAATGTGAATTTGAATATCCCCAAAACCGCTGCACATCCGGGTACTCGAGGCTCAGCCAATACTGATCCAGATCGCGGTAGCCACAAAATTACGTCACAGGAAGCGTCCTGGAGGTCCATGTAGCCGCTAGTATGGCTTTACCCATGTTTTGCTGACATAGCTGAACCAGCACATCAGCAATGGATTTATATCAAATTGCTTTGAACGTGAATTTCAACTTAAACTTGAACTAGAACGTGAGACAGGGGCTCAATATAATATTTTTTTCACGACCACCATAGGTACGCTTTAAGTGTGACATACAAAAAAAAAGAGAAATCAGGAAGGGGGCAAACACTTTTTTACACCACTGTAAAAGGGAGTAAATGGCACTCAGATTTATTTGATTGTGTGAATATTAATTACAGAATATCTAAATACTGAAAATGAATGGGACATCCAATATTAGCGACTGTTTCAGTTCCCTTGTTTATTTGTTTGTCAGGTCACTTATTTGTGTGATCTTTCATCACTTATATTCAAAATAATAGTGTCTCTTGCACTTTGGAGAATGGGAGTTGTTCAGTCATAATTATTTTAGTTTATCACTGTTCAGTGATGGAGTTTAGTGTAATATTGAATTTCTTCTGTGTATCATCAATAAACTCATGCAGTACTATAACAGGACATGTTTACAAATATTTGAGACCCACTGTAGTGCACCATTTTATATTTTATCAGTACTTTGTTATTAAAAGGTTGTTTTTTGTTTTTTTTTTTAAACTTTTAACGCTAAGATTGAGGTGGTGCTTACATCGTCACGCTGGGGCGATACTGAGGCTAAATAATGATCTGAACCCTGAGGGAGTGACTGGCAAAGACTAACAATGACCCTGTTTACATGGTCACAAGTAAATTGATTACTGGAGTAAACTGATAAAGGTAATAAATGGCTTAGGGTGTTTATATGCACTGAGTAAACAGTTTACTGGGCAGATAAACTAGGTGTGTTAATCTGTTTTCTCATAAACTGTTAATGAGCCTTTGACCCCTTTTACATGGTCACAAGTAAACAGATTACTGGAGTAAACCGATAAAGGTAATCTGATTACTCTGATTATATGACAGTTTGAATAACAGGGTTACAAAAATATTTTTTTTGTAAGTTGTCTGTGTTTTTTTCAACTGATTTAAGACAATTTTGCACCGCTGAATCCGAAAATGACATCCGTTTCTCTCGATCAGGTGGCAAGTAAAAACCTGTACTTACTTAGTACTGTGCATGTACTTGCCTTTATATAAAGGTAAGTACATTTAAATTGAATGTTACATCATCATTGTTCAAAATTCTGAGAATTTCAAGACATAAAAAAGAATTTTGCATCATATAAAGCGAAAATATCCATACATGTAAACAAAAACGTATAAACAACATGTGGCCATAATTCAAAAAGTTGACCTGATTGAGCAAAACCAATGTGATTTTTGGATTCAGCACATCAAAATTGTCCTGGATCAGTTAAAAAAGCTTGGACAATAAATTTGGTGTTGACCAGTGTAATCAGGTAACTCCAGAAAGCCGACTGTAATCGGTTTACTCATGACCATGACCCCGGTTACATGGTCACAATAAACTGATTACTGGAAATAAACCGATAATGGCAATAATCAGTTTTGTTGTGTTTACATGCACTGAATAAACCGATTATTGGAGGGTAAACCACTTAAATTAATGACCCCGGTTACATGGCCTTTATCAGCTTATTTTATTTACATGACCACTTGAATAATTAGATAACTCCAGAAATCCAATCATAACTGGTTTATTTGTGTGCATGTAAACATGGTGTAAACATGGTCCATGTGAAAAGGGTCTTTAACTGATGAAGATAATCGGATTACTCTGATTGTAATTGGTTTACTCGTAATAATGTGAGTGCCACGGCTCTATTGTAAGCAGTTTGAGTTTTTTTATTGATGAAAGAAGATTACACTGGTCAACACCAAATTTATTGTCTAAGTTTTTTTTAGCTGATTTAGGACAATTTTGATGCGCTGAATCCAAAAATCAGATTGGTTTTGCTCAATAAGGTCAACTTTTTAAATTATGGCCACATGTTTTATACATTTTTGTTTACATGTACGAGTATTTTCGCTTTATATGATGCAAAATTCTTTATGTCTTGAAATTCCCAGAATTTTGAACAATGATGACGTAACATTCAATTAACATGTACTTACCTTTATATAAAGGCAAGTACATGCACAGAACTAAGTACTGGTTTTTACTAAGCACCTGATCGAGAGAAACGGATGTCATTTTCGGATTCAGCAGTGCAAAATTGTCTTAAATCAGTTGAAAAAGCACAGACAACTTACACAAAAAATATTTTTGTAACCCTGTGTTATTTTTTACTATTCTTCTGCCTAAACGATCGCATTTTTGACCCTCTAAACGTTTACAAATGCAATTTTTTTTTTCCGCACACCCATCAGACCCGGTGAAAAATTTTATTAACAGGAAAAAATATGTGTCCCATGGTGAAAATTTTCTGACATATCCAGCGTATGGTTGATACATCCCGCATTCGTGGAGCAAAGGTTGTAGCCCCCCCCCCCCCCCCAAGGTTTTTTTTTTTTTTTAAACCTTTGCAGTCTGTACCATCAGCTGTCCAGTGCTGTTCTGATAGATATGCCAAAATGTCAGAACACCGGAAGAGGTGGATCCAATCAGCTGATTGCTGGAACTACAAAGTTCAGCTGTTTTCCATGATAAAACAGCCTCGGGGCAAAAGCACACTCCACGCATCATCTTTTTTTCCCACTTAACTGAAAATTTACTTTTTTTTTTTTTTTAAATCTCCATCAGTTCGCGTGCCTTTGAGCGAGGTCGTGTCTGGCCGCTGCTTCTCTGGGCATGTTCTGTGTTTTTGTCAGATCTGGTCCCCGCTGACGCTCCGCCCAGTCTTCTCACACACCACATATACCGAATTATCCTTCAGACCTACGCAATCAAGGCAACTTTATGGTATATATTTTTTTTAAGCTTTAAATCTTCAGTATTATGTTTTTCTAGTCAAATTTTGACTAACGGTTCAAGAGATATGGATGGAACAGACACACAGACAAATGCTGCATTTATAGATAGATTATGGTTTTCGTCCTGGCCATGGCACATCAGACCAACTCTTTACCCTCTTGAGAATCCTCGAGGGTTTGTGGGAGTTTGCCCAACCAGTCTACATGTGTTTTGTGGACGTGGAGAAGGCATTTGGCCGCATCCCTCATGGTTTTTTTTTTGTGTGTGTGTGTGTGGGAGGGGTACTTCGGAAGTATGGGGTATCAAGTTTGTTGCTACAAGCTATCCAGTCTCTATATGACCATTGTGAGAGTTTGGTTCGTATTGCCAACACTCAGTCGGACTGGTTTCCACTGAGAGTTTGACTCCATCAGGGCTGCCCTTTGTCACAGATCCTGTTAATTGTTATGGACAGGATTTCTAGGTGCAGCCAGGGAATGAAGGGTGTCATGTTCGGTGACCACAGGATCTCATCTCTGCTGTTTGCAGATGATGTCCTATTGGCTTCATCGGGCAATGACCTACAGGTCTTGCTGGGAGAGTTTGCTACCGAGTGTGAAGCGGCTGGGATGAGACTTAGTGCCTCCAAGTCTGAGTCCATGATGCTCCGCCAGAAAAGGGTGGATTGTCCTCTCCGGGTTGGGGACAAGCTCCTGCCCCAAGTGGAGGAGTTTAAGTATCTCCGCATCTTATTCACAAGTGAGGAAAGAATGGAGCAGGAGATTGAAAGACGGATCGGAGCAGCATCTGCAGTGATGCGGACGTTGTACCATCTGTTGTGGTGATGAGGGAGCTGAGCTTTAACGCAAAGTTGTCAATTTACCATTCGATCTATGTTCCTACCCTCACCTATGGTCATGAACTTTGGGTAATGGCCGAAAGAATGAGATCACGGATACAAGCAGCTGAAATGAACTTTCTCCATTAGGATTGCTGGACTCACCCTTAGAGATAGGGTGAGGAGCTCAGTCATCCGGGAGAGGCTCAGAGTAGAACCGCTGCTGCTCCACATCGAAAGGAGCCAGATGAGGTGGTTTGGGCATCTCATAAGGATGCCTCCTGGACACCTCCCACTTGAGGTGTTTCGGGCACATCCCACTGGGAGGAAACCTTGGGGAAGACCCAAGACACGCTGGAGAGACCATGTCTCTCTGCTGGTCTGAACATCTTGGTATCCTCTCAGAAGAGCTGGAGCAGCCCCCTCATGGATCGTCACCTTAGCGTGGTGGGGGGGTTTGCATGCCCCAGTGATCTCAGGAGCTATGTTGTCCGGGGCAATTTGCCTCTGATAGGGTCACCCAAGACAAACTGGTCCTGGGTGAAGGGCCAGACTAAGAACGATCCAACAGACTCTCATGATAAATTCTATATCAGGGATTCAGTGTACCCCGCCCGGTATGGGGTTACCGGGGCCCCACCCTGGAGCCAGGCCTGGGGGAGGGGCTCGAAGGCTAGCATCTGGTGGCCGGGTTTCCACCCATGGGACCTGGCCAGGCTCAGCCCGAAGGAGTTACATGGGTCTGCCCTCCAGTGGGCTCACCACCTGCAGGAGGGATCATGGGGGTCCGGTGCTATGTGGATTAGGTGGCGGTCAAAGGCGAAGACCTTGGCGGACTGATCCCAAGCTTTCTAAACTGGCTTTTGGTACGTGGAATGTCACCTCTCTGGTGGGGAAGGAGCCTGAGCTGGTGTACGAGGTTAAGAGATACCGGCTAGATATAGTCGGCCTCACCTCAACACACAGCTCCGGTTCCGGAACCAGTCTCCTGGAGAGGGGTTGGAGCTTGGCCTTTTCTGGAGTTGCCCCGGGCGAGAGGCGACGAGCAGGGGTGGGTATTCTTGTATCCCCTCACCTTGCTGCCTCTATATTGGAGTTTTCCCCGGTGGACGAAAGGGTTGCTTCCCTGCGCCTTCGGGTTGGGAAACGGATCTGGATCATCATTTGTGCCTATGCACCAAATGATGTTTCAGAGTACCCACCCTTTTTGGAGTCTGTGACTGGGGTGCTGGAGGGTGCTCCTCTTGGAGACTCCATTGTCCTACTGGGGGACTTCAATGTGCACGTGGGCAACGACAGTGAAACCTGGAGGGGGGTGATTTGGAGGAATGGCCTGCCCGGTCTGAACCCGAGTGGTGTTCAATTATTGGACTTCTGTGCTAACCACAGTTTGTCCATAACGAACACCATGTTCAAGCATAAGGGTGTCCATATGTGCACCTGGCACCAGGACACCCTAGGTCACAGGTCGATGATCAATTTTGTTATCGTGTCATCAGACCTGCGACCGTATGTCTTGGACACCCGGGTAAAGAGAGGTGCAGAGCTGTCAACTGATCACCACCTGGTGGTAAGTTGGATCCGATGGCAGGGGAGGAAGCCATTCAGACCTGGTAGACCCAAACGTATAGTGAGGGTGTGCTGGGAACGTCTGGCTGAGGCCCCTGTCCAGGAGGTCTTCAACTCCCACCTCCGGAAGAACTTCAACCACAATCCGAGGGAGTCTGGAGACATGGAGTCTGAATGGGCCATGTTCTCCACCTCTGTTGTTGAAGCGGCGGCCCAGAGCCGCGGCCGCAAGGTGGTCGGTGCATCTCGTGGTGGCAACCCCCGAACCAAGCGGTGGACACCAGTAGTGAGGGGGGCCATTAAGCTGAAGAAGGAGTCCTATCAAGCTTGGTTGGCTTGGGGGACTCCCGAAGCAGCTGAGGTGTACCGGCAGGCCAAGCGGAGTGCAGCTCGGGTGGTTGCTGAAGAAAAAACCCGGGTATGGGAGGAGTTCAGTGAGGCCTTGGAACAAGACTTTTAGTCGGCCTCGAAGAGATTTTGGTAAACTGTCCGGCGGATCAGGAGGGGAAAGTAGCTCCCTGTCCACACTGTGTATGGTGCGGATGGGACACTGTTGACTTCGACTGGGAATATCGTCGGGCAGTGGAAGGAATACTTCGAGGATCTCCTCAATCCCACTGATACGCCTTCCACAGAGGAAGCAGGGTTTGGGGACGAGGGGGATGACCTGCCTATCACAGGGGCTGAGGTCACCAAGGTGGTTAAAAATCTCCTTGGTGGCCGGGCCCCGGGGGTGGACGAGATTCGCCCTGAGTACCTCAAGGCCCTGGATGTTGTTGGGCTGTCATGGTTGACACGCCTCTGCAATATTGCGTGGAGGTCAGGGGCAGTGCCTTTGGCATGGTAAACCGGGGTGGTGGTTCCTCTTTTCAAAAAAGGGGACCGGAGGGTGTGCTCCAACTTTAGAGAGATCACACTCCTCAGCCTCCCTGGGAAGGTCTATGCCAAAGTACTGGAGAGGAGAGTCCGGCCGTTGGTCGAACCTCGGATTCAGGATGAGCAATGTGGTTTTCATCCTGGCCGTGGCACATAGGACCAGCTCTTTACCCTCTCGAGAATTCTCGAGGGTTCGTGGGAGTTTGCCCAACCAGTTGACATGTGTTTTGTGGACTTGGAGAAGGCATTTGACCGTGTCCCTCATGGTTTTTTGTGGGGGGGTGCTTCGGGAGTATGGGGTATCAGGCTTGTTGTTACAAGCTATTCGGTCTCTGTACGACTGTTGTGAGAGTTTGGTTCTTATTGCCAACACTAGGTCGGAGTCATTCCCAGTGAGAGTTGAACTCCGACAGGGCTGCCCTTTGTCACCAATCCTGTTCATAATTTTTATGGACAGGATTTCTAGGCACAGCCAGGGAATGGAGGGTGTCATGCTTGGTGACCACAGGATCTCATCTCTGTTGTTTGCAGATGATGTTGTCCTGTTGGCTTCATCCAGCAATGACCTACAGCTCTTGCTGGGACGGTTTGCCGCAGAGTGTGAAGCGGCTGGGATGAGAATCAGCACCTCCAAGTCTGAGTCCATGGTCCTCAGCTGGAAAACGGTGGATTGTCCTCTCTGGGTTGGGGACAAGCTCCTACCTCAAGTGGAGGAATTTAAGTGTCTTGGGGTCTTATTCACGAGTGAGGGGAAAATGGAGCGAGAGATTGACAGACGGATTGGAGCAGCATCTGCAGTGATGCGGACGTTGTACCGGTCTGTTGTGGTGAAGAGGGAGCTGAGTTCTAAGGCAAAGTTGTCGATTTACCAGTCAATCTACGTTCCTACTCTCACCTATGGTCACAAGCTTTGGGTAATGACCGAAAGAACAAGATCGCGGATACAAGCAGCTGAAATGAGCTTTCTCCGTAGGATTGCTGGACTCACCCTCAAAGATAGGGTGAGGAGCTCAGTCTTCCGGGAGAGGCTCAGAGTAGAACCGCTGCTCCTCCACATTGAAAGGAGTCAGTTGAGGTGGTATGGTCATCTGATTAGGATGCCTCCTGGACGCCTCCCACTTGAGGTGTTTCGGGCACGTCCCACTGAGAGGAGACCCCGGGGCAGACCCAGGACTCGGTGGAGAGACTATGTCTCCCAGCTGGTCTGGGAACGCCTTGGTGTCCTCTCTGAAGAGCTGGAGCAGGTGGCGGGGGAGAAGGAGGTCTGGGCTTTTCTGCTTGAACTGCTGCCTCCGCGACCCGGACCTCCAGAAAAGCAGTAGAAGATGGATGGATGGATGGGAAGCGCTGGAGCAGGTGGCTGGGAAGAGGGAAGTCTGGGCTTCTCTGCTGTAACTGCTGTCTCCATGACCCGGACCTCCGGATAAGCGGTAGAAGGTGGATGGATGGCATTTCACAAAAAGGAATATGCATGTTTAACTGTATACTAAAGCCAGGTTAAGTCTTTTAGATACTTCAGTATTTATCAGTATCTTGGAAAAAAAAGAAAAAAAAAACCCAAAGATTTTACAGAAAGATCTAGTATTAAGAATTACTTATTGTGTGTTTGTGTTTAGGGAAATAGATGCTCATTCCTGTATGCTTTAGTTTGAATGCAGACGTTAAACAGAAAACAGAAACACTTGGTCATATGGGACCTCACTCAATGTGCAGGGATGAGAATGGGGTTTGGGAAAAAAAGAGGAAACTAAGCTGGGAGTCTTAGTTAGGCCTGCGTCCCCCAAGCCGGATCCAAGGCGGAGCCTTGGTGGGGGGTCTGGGGGGCAATGCCCCCCATAAGCTAACGAAATCTGGTGTTTTAGAATGCTCAAATGTGGTCTTATATTTAAAGTTAGAAGTAAGTACAAATGCATTTATAGTTTACCTTTTTAATCTGCTGCTGCATCACATGTAAATTTATGATATCTGAATGGTATGTTGATGTAATAATACTAAATTATATTTTACTACTATTTAATATGTTTAGAATGGTAAATGGCATTCACTTACATAGCGCTTTTTCTCATCTCTGGATGACCAAAGCGCTTTACAGATCCTGCTATCCACCCATTCACGCACACATTCACACACTGATGGCGGCAGAGCCGCCATTCACACACAGGCGCTAGCCTGGCCACCAGGAGCAACTGGGGGTTCAGTGTCTTGCTCAAGGACACTTTGACATGCAGACTTCAGACAGAGTGGGAATCGAACCCATGACCCTCCTATCAGTAGTCAGTCACACTACACCTGCGCCACAGCCGCCCCTAGAACTGACACAGAATTACATTTACATAGTTCTAGAACAGACAAAATAATTTAACCAAGTAAAATAAATTATAAATATTAACAAAATTCCATCACCAAGTCCATCACCCATTTATTAAAATATACTGACATTCTGCAAGCATTTTGATTTATTAATGTGTGCATTTGTTAGTGTTACTAGGAATATAAAAAAGTTGCATATTAGTATATTTTAATATTTGAAAGATAATCTAAGAAAGTAAGTAAAACCTAAAAGATGTTTAATTAGTGTTTCAAATTATCAATAGTGTTTCAAAACAGGCATGACGTCACAACTTACACATGCTATTTCATAACAAATTCATTACACGAAAATTCTCAAGTACATTACTTATAATGAGAAAAAAATCTTACCTCGGAATGTGTCTTCCGATCACTAATTGCTGTAATTGGGGCCGATTGTGATGAACTTTGACTGGCATCTGAATTTAACCGTGTCCATCGATCGTTTTGAACGCAGCACAAGCGAGTAGTTCGATCTCCTTGTAGCCACAATTTTGAGATGTTTGGTTTTTTTTGAGCCATTCCCAACGAAACTTGTTCCTTATCCCTTTGTCTTCTTGCTTTGTTGTCTTTCGTGAGTTTTAGGTTCACCATTTTCACGAAATCGGGAAAACTCGGTTGATTGAATTGTCCGCCATTTGCATATTGCTCCGCGTGTGGGATATGACAAAGGAATAACAAAATCATCGATTGGTTGCTTCAATAAGTATCAGCCAATCAGTGGCCTTGTTACATTACATTACTGATCTCGCTGGGTAGCGCGTTCTGCGCTGTGGATTTGAGCAGCCGATCAAAAATACGACTCGCCGCTCATAACAGCACCCCCCCCCCCCCCAAAAAAAAAAATTCTCCTCGAATTTAGACGATTCACGAGAATGACCTTAGACATGATCAAATCCGAGGAATTCCTCGGATCCGCGGAGGATTCTCATCCCTGAATGTGCATATTATTTGTCATGTATAAAATCAATGAAACTAAATATTGATTAGACTTTTTTTATTTATTGAAAATATAAAATTTAGATAGACAGATGTACTTTATTGATCCCAAACTGGGAAATTTAAGATATTTATCTGCTTTACCTAAGACACTTTGCTGCAAATTCAACTGTGTGCCTCTTTGTAAAAGTAGTTCTTACCTGCTGGTCTGTTCATCATGGGTCTCTGTGGTATTCCTGGTCTTGGTGCCATCCCAGGTCTCTGTTGCATGCCTGGTCGAGACGGGACTCCTGGCCTTGGTCCACCAACATTCTTCGACGAAATTGTTTCTGACACCACAGTGCACCTGGGTCTTCCAGGTCCTGATCCAGTGCTGCCAGTAGGTCTTCCTGATGCAAGTCCTCCACCACTAGGCTGACCCGGTCCAATCCCTTGAGGTCTGTTTACACTAACTCCAGGGCGACGCTGGAGATGGCTCCCACCAAGTCTGCCCTGTGTTATACAACTAGGTTTTGCTTGGAGGGCTACCCCAGGCCTTGCTTGCGGTTGGCTTATCTTAGGGGTGATGCCTGGAGGTCTTATTCCTGAATTACCAGTTGATTTTGTTGGTAGGTTACCTCCAGGCCTGAGTGATTCTCCCTTTCCAGATTTTTGGCCACCTACTGACAGGCTGTGCTTTAAGGAGCTCCCTGAGGTGGGGGTGCTCAGTTGGGAATTCCTGTGTTTTAACATCTGACCAGTTGTACTAGAAGGCCTTGTTCCAGAAATGTTTGAAGCCTTCCCCGAAAGCAATGAGGAGTTATGTTTTTTTAAATTAAGGTCACTTGAGGTGCCGGATTTGTGGCTAGATGAGGACCTGGGAGGCCCTTGTTTGGCTGAAACCTGAGATAATGTGGTTTTTGAAGGTCCTTTATTGCTCATGGCCCCCGATGAGCTCGACAAGCTCATCTTGGCTCCGTCTCGTTCAATGTGAGACAACTTATGTCCATCTCTTTTTCTATCGGTTACAGCGGGCTTGGAGGAAGAAAGGCCTCTATTGCTCGTCAGTGTTGGGTGCAGTTTTTTCCCCGATCCACTGGGCACACTTTGCTTTTCTGATGAGTTTGTCTGTGGCCTGAAGTTCTTTTGTTCTTTCTCCAAAGAGTTTTTTCTTACAGAACTAATGCTGGGCTGACTCTTGCCATCTCTTCCTCTCTCCATCCTGAAGTCCCTGTCTTTGTCAGGTCTCCTAGCCTTGCGCTCCAGTTCAAGCTCTCTAATTTCTTCAGCTGTGCGGAGTCTTTCTTCCTTTTTCACTGCTTTGGGTTTGAGGTCAACAGGCTCAAACTGCTTCTTCTCTGCCAATTTAAGCAAGTCTGCAAAGTTCATGGGAGGTGGAGGAGGCTTAGGCGGCCCACTTGGTTTTTTAGAAGGTGGCTTGCTGCTGCTCCCACTTTTAGCTGGCCTTGGTGGCTCTGGCTCTGGTTCTGGTTCTGGTTCTGGCTCTGAATCCATCTCTTCATACTCATAATTATCCTCATCATCCTCTGGGTCAACTGAATGATTCCTAAATCTTTCTGCCTCTGTTGAAGCATGTTGCTGCATATCTAATTTCGATTGTCTTTTCTTTGGACCCTCAACCACTGGGACACCGTTGTAGCCTTTGAAATTGTCCTTGGTCCTAGAGGCCATCGCACGTGCTTTTCGATCTGACTTTAACTCAACCCTCTTGGCTAATAGGTCTTCCTTCTTTTTCTTCATTTCCATTTCTGAAAAATACAATAATGGTTGACTATTCACAGGAAGAGGAGACATTTCACAATTACATTTATCTTGATTACTTCAAAAGCCACCTTTCTTTTTTGCCTCATTGTGTTGCTTCTTCAGTAGGGCTTGAATGGCAGCAGGATTTACACCTTTGGACTTCGGGTCCTTTTTAGGGGGTCCAGCTTGTAAACTGTATCTTTTCTGCTCAACAACAAAAATCATGAAAGGCTTGAGTTCATAGATGGTCGCTTATGTATATCAATTTTACATATTTTTCAGAAAAAAATACAATCGTGTCTTACCTGTACAGTGTTGGACCCCTGGTTCTGCGACGCGATGTCAAGTATATTATCAAAGTCCATCATTTTGCCAGTCGCTGATGAAACCTTGTTTCGGTCAATCAAGAGACTCTGACCGCTAAAATCTCAGTTTTAATTTCCAGGCGTCCCACTATCAACAAGTCACTATGTAAGACAGAAGAAGTAAGACCTTGCAAATTACCAGATAGCGCTACTTTATCTCCTCAGGATAGCACGCTGCTAGCGAAGTTAAGCTAACCTACCGTTTACAAACGTTAACGTCAGCTAATGTTAAAGCTTGAGGGATGAACATCCGCTTTACAAAGGCAACTCCCAAAACTGAACTGACGTCCATCCATACGTGTTTAATTAAAGGATAGTGAATAAAAAGAAAGACAATCAGCCTGAACAAATACTGGTTTGTTGATACAACCCAACCATAAAACTACAAATTTAAAGGTCTGGAGAGTAAAATGGCGGCGAGATGACGCACTACCGGGAACTTCCGGTTTCGTGTGGTCAAAAGATGCAGCTGAAAACGATTCTGCCGACTAGTGGCTATAGTCGGTCATTATCATAGACAATCAACAGCAGAGCTATTCAATTACAAAATGAGTTGAGCCACAATTTGAAATCAAGACATGTAACTGGGCCGCACATATTCAGCGATCTGTTGAATATGACAAATTTCAAACCAACACAGAGGTTTGAAATTTGAGGTTTTTCTCCAAAATTTATAACAATTTTGAATCTGAATGAATGAATGAATCTTTATCTCGGATAGATTAAAAGCAGAGATTAAAAAAGAAACAGAATAATATAACAAAGGGGGAAAGAAAATCCAACAAGGTCAAATTAGACAATAACTCCTCTGATTATACAGTTCAACATAAGTTATCCGAAATGGGTGATGGCTGAAGCCGCAGCTTATATTGCCCACCCATATTCCATCCAAGAATTCAAAAGAAAAACAAAACAAGAGCGATTACAATTCAGAACAAAGCTAAGACAAAATGTGACAAAAAAAAACTAAGCAACAACACAACGTAGACTGGATATGACAATTCTTATGTGAGTTTACATGTCATCTTGTATATATGTTTGGAGTATTTCTTCCTTTAGTTTTTGTTTAAATTCTCCAAGCGTTGTACATGATTTTAATTCAGGCCCAAAATTGTTCCATAATCTGACTCCTTGCACTGAAACACAGTGTTGCTTGGTGGTAGTTCTCACTGAAGGTTTTTGAAATATACATGTTCCTCTGAAATGATATGATGAAATGATAATAATGATAATAATGATATGAAATGATAATGACGACAAAAAAGCCCTGCAGAGGATAGTCAAGGGGGCGGAGAGGGTAATTGGAGTCTCCCTCCCCTCTGTCCAAGAACTTTTTCAGAACCGTTGTAGGAGCAGGGCACTAAACATTGTCAAGGACCGTTCTCACCCTCTGCATAAACACTTTGAACTTCTTCCATCTGGTAAACGATTCCGGAGCATCGGAGGCAGAACCACCAGACTGATCAACAGCTTCCTTCCACAAGCTGTCAGGATGCTGAACAGTTGACCCGGAATCTCTCATACACACTACTGCACCTACGGACATTTTGTATATTATAGTTAGTTATTCTTTTTTTTCCCCAAGTATGTGTCAGGGATGTGTGAATGGATGGGGGGGTGGGGGTGGCGGGGAGCTATGTGGGAATGTGTCTTAAATCATGCTGCTTCTTATATGGATGCCGAGAGAAACGCAATTTCATCTTGCCTGCACTACAGTTGTATGTACAGCAATATGACAATAAAGTTTGATTTGATTTGATTTGATTTGATTTGATTTGATATTGTTTCACCCTTATTTGGAACAACTTTTGGATATTTGCGGGCAGTGATAGATTCTTCACTTTAAACATTATTACTGCAGTTTTAAAGTCAACCAGATCACCGACACCCCCCCCACTCCCAACACACAGCCCCCCATCCTGACCCTGACCAAGACCCAGGTGAGGACGGAGCTGAGGAAGATCAAGGCGAGGAAGGCGTCGGGACCGGACGGCATCAGCGCAAAGCTCCTCAAGTCCTGTGCAGACCAGCTGTGTGGGATTGTGACGTATATCTTCAACATGAGCCTGAAACTGGGGAGGGTACCACAGCTGTGGAAAACATCTTGTGTGGTACCTGTACCAAAAACTTCCCACCCCAAAGACCTGAACAGCTTCAGACCGGTGGCCTTGACGTCCCACTTGATGAAGACCCTGGAGAGACTGCTCCTTGCTCATCTCCGCCCCCTGGTGGAACCAGCGATGGATCCACTCCAGTTCGCCTACCAGCATGGCATTGGGGTGGAGGATGCGGTGATCTTCCTCCTTCACCGTTCTCTGTCCCACCTGGAGAAGCCCGGGAATATGGTGAGGATCATGTTCTTTGACTTCTCCAGTGCTTTCAACACCATCCAACCGATGATCCTGAAGGACAAGCTGCTGCGCGCAGGGGTGGACCAGCACCTGTCATCATGGATCCTGGACTACCTCACGAACCGGCCTCAGTTTGTGAGAACCCGGGACTGTGTTTCCGACACGATCATCAGTAGCACGGGGGCCCCCCAGGGAACGGTGCTGGCTCCCTTCTTGTTCACTCTTTATACTGCGGACTTCTCACACAACACAACACATTGCCATCTACAGAAGTTCTCTGATGACTCTGCGATCGTTGGTCTCATCTCCAGCGGAGATGAAGCTGAGTACAGAGGGCTTATCCAGGACTTTGTGGACTGGTGCCATCGGAACTGCCTCCAGATCAACGCGAGGAAAACTAAGGAGCTGGTGGTGGACTGCCGCAGGCATGGGCAGCCCCTCACAGCACCAGTAAATATACAGGGAACAGACATCGAGATGGTGACATCCTACAAGTACCTGGGTATTCATCTGAACAATAAACTAGACTGGTCACACAATACTGACGCACTCTACAAGAAGGGACAGCGCAGGCTGTTCCTGCTGAGGAGACTCAGGTCTTTTGGTGTACAAGGGGCGCTGCTGAAGTCATTCTATGACACGGTGGTGGCATCAGCCATCACTTTTGGAGTGGTCTGCTGGGGCAGTGGCATTACTGCAGCCGATAGGAAGAGACTGAACAAACTGATTAAGAAAGCTAGCTCTGTCCTGGGGCAACGCCTTGATCCGATGGAGGAGATAGGAGAGAGAAGGACGGTGGCTAAACTGTCATCTCTGCTGGAGTCCGAGTTCCACCCTATGCAGGACATACTGGATGCACTGAGGAGCTCATTTAGCAGCAGACTACATCATCCCAGGTGCACAACCGAGAGGTTTCGTAGGTCCTTCCTACCAACGGCTGTCAGACTGTACAACCTAAGCAGGGCTGCTCGCAGAGATAGCAAAAAGACGTAACAAACTAATAGTTTTTTTTTTTTTTTTTTTTTTTTTTTTGAATGCAAAAGATGCAATAGACTTACACAATGGTCCTCTCCGGCATACAACTAGGAACATACCGGTCGCTATGGAGGGTGAGAATATGTATGGGCACATAATCATACCATGTAGGATAACTAAATAGACGGTTATGCTGTTTCATCCCACCTAGCAACAATGCTCTGCACTGTGTGTTTATATATTTACATATTTATTCCATCTAGCTACAATGCTCTGCACTGGGTGTGTTTATATTTATATATCTATATATTTATTCCATCTAGCTACAATGCTCCGCACTGTGTTTTTATATATCTACATATTATTCCATCTAGCTACATTGCTCCGCACTGTGTGTGTTTATATACTTGCATATTTATTCCACCTAGCTGCAATGCTCCGTACTGTGGGTGTTTATATATTTACATATTTATTCCATCTAGCTACAATGCTCTGCACTGTGTGTTCATATATTCATATATTTATTCCATCCAGCTACAATGCTCTGCACTGTGTGTCTGTGTGTGTGTGTGTGTATATATATATTTTATAGTAATATGTACATATGTATATTAGCTGCTCTTGCTTGCTTGTTTTCTCTTGCCTTCTGATTGTTGCTCTGAGTGTTGCTATCCCTGTGCTGTTGCAATCCTGGAATTTCCCCGTTGTGGGACTAATAAAGGCTTATCTTATCTTATCTTATCTTTCAACTTGAGAGCTTTTAATTTAAGAAAAAATGGGTTTTATGGCTGTGTAGTTGTGCATGCACATGTTGGACATTGATTTAACCTCACGATGAAGGAGAGTCGGACCCCCTGTGGTGGACAGAAGATTTCCTGACCTCTGAAGGAGAGCCGGACCCCCTGTGGGGGACAGAAGACTTCCTGACCTCTGAGGTTCAAATATAGGTGTGAACAGATGGCTTCCTGACCTCTAAGGCTCAAGAGGAGAGAGGGGGGAAGTTATGTAAATAAAAGGTTGATGTAGGGGAATAAATTGATGTAGGGGGATAAAGGGAAATTCTTTGATGTGAGATGCTTTGATGTGAGATTGTTTAAAGGTGAGGACTGAGGTGTGTGTCTCCCTCTTGTTTCTCTGCTCAGGGATGAGAGCAGACTGTGGGAATGTAGCTTGAAATAAACTGGAATTAAATGCAACTCAGTTTCGTTATTCAAGGCTCCCCACATTGGTGACTAACGACGTTGAGAATGACCGGAGAAGGTCTCAGGGTCCCGGACTCACCAAGTCCAGAGCTGGCGAACGCTGTGGCCGTCAAGCTGCCGGATTTCTGGCAGGATAACCCACGGTCGTGGTTCCTACAAGCGGAGTCGCAGTTCGCTCTTGCAGGAGTAACGGTGGATGACACTAAATTCCACCATGTCATCGCTAAACTGGATAACAGCACAGCTCGGTGTGTGCAGAGTTTGGTGGAGCAGCCACCAGCGACCGGCAGGTACGACAAGCTGAAATCCACCCTCATTAAGTTTTTCACCCCCTCGTCCGAAGTGAGGGCGAGGAGGATCCTGTCTTTGCTAGACCAGGGAGGACACAGGCCGAGTGCCCTGATGGAGGAGATGATACAGCTGAGAGGGTTGGACAAGGATGATTTCCTTTTCCAGTTCATCTTCCTCTCCACCCTCCCGACGCATGCGAGAAGCACGCTGGCTGGCAAGAAATGTCACACCCCGGAGGAGTTCCGGGAGCTGGCCCAGGAAGCAGATGGGATTCTGGACGCCTGCGGCGGGCAAGCAACCACAGCGGCGACCCACGACAGCGGGGAGCCAGGGGCGGCAGACCCAGGCTGGCCGACGACGGCGGCAGCACGGCCGCGACGAGGTGGAGCCATTGGGCCGGTGGCGGAGGCGCGGCCCTGACGCAGCGGAGGAGAGGATCTCTGCTTTTACCATCGGAGGTTCGCTGAGAGGGCACGCAGGTGTGTGCCACCCTGCAACTTCAGGAGTTCGGGAAACGGCAAGACCGAGAGTCGTTAGCAGCTTCGACTCTCGGGGAAGGCAACAAGCTGCTCTACATCGCGGATGCGCGCTCTGGACGAGAGTTCCTCATAGACACCGGAGCCCAAGTGAGCTTCATCACCCCAACATACGCGGACCGGGTGGCTGGACCCCACGGTAGCGGAGCTACGGCGGCAAATGGCTCGAGCATCAACACCTACGGGAGAAGGACCTTGCCTTTATGCTTACATGGCCGCACATATGAATGGACTTTTGTAATAGCGGCGGTGAGTTTCAACATGTTGGGCGCGGATTTTTTGTGTTCACACAATCTGTTAGTTGATCTTGCTAATAGACGGCTGGTAAATGCACTCTCTTTTTACTCTCTCCCCTATTCAGCTCGAGTGTCCCCGCCACCAGTACAGACCCACGTCGCTACAGCAGGTGGTAAGTTTCACACACTCCTCACCCAATTTCCAGCGCTCACTGTGCCCACTTTTTCAGCGGCAGTCGCGAAGCACGGAGTGAAACATTTTATACCTACATCTGGTCCTCCCGTGTTTGCAAAAGCTCGGCGCTTGGATGCAGTTAAGCTTGCCATTGCGCACGAGGAGTTCGCCAGCCTAGAGAGGCTGGGTATCGTTCGTAGGTCAAAAAGCCCGTGGGCTTCGCCGCTGCACATGGTACCGAAAGCCGATGGCTCCTGGAGACCGTGCGGTGATTACCGCAGGCTAAACAATGCTACGGCGCACGATCGTTATCCCATCCCGCACATTCAGGATTTTTTGGTGCACCTGGCGCGCGCGCGCGTTTTTTCAAAGATTGATCTGGTTCGCGGCTATCATCAAGTCCCAGTCCAGCCGGAGGACATTCCTAAAACAGCGGTGATAACCCCGTTCGGACTTTTCGAGTTTTTACGCATGCCGTTTGGTCTCAAAGGGGCGGCGCAAACGTTTCAGCAGATGATGGATGCCGTGTTACGCGATCTCCCTTTCGTGTTTGTGTACCTCGACGACATTTTGGTCGCGAGTACTTCAGAGGACGAACACGAAAAGCACCTCACAGCAGTTTTTAGGAGGCTGGGAGAGCACGGCTTAATAGTTAACCCAACAAAGTGCCAGTTCGGCGTCGAGCAGATCGATTTTTTGGATCACCGCGTATCCCCAGAGGGAGCGGTTCCGTTACCAGATAAAGTACGCGCGGTAGCGGATTTTCCCTGGCCACAAACGGTCAAATCACTACAGGAATTCTTGGGGATGGTGAATTTTTACAACCGATTCCTGCCCCACGCAGCTCAAATCATGCAACTGTTATATGCCGCGCTCAAAAAACAAAAACCGACCCAGGCGGTCGAATGGTCCCCGAAGCGGGAGCGCGCGTTCACAGAGGCTAAAAAAGCCTTGGCTGACGCTGCGCTCCTGGCCCACCCAGACCCTGCAGCACGTATCGCGCTGACGACAGACGCTTCAGATTTAGCCATAGGGGCCGTTATTGAGCAACAGGTCGCCGGAGTTTGGCAGCCTTTGGCTTTCTTTAGCAAATCCTTAAGCGCGGCTGAGCGAAAATACAGCACGTTCAACAGAGAACTGTTGGCGCTGCATTTGGCTGTTCGTCATTTCCAGTTCTGGCT
This sequence comes from Pholidichthys leucotaenia, assembly GCA_020510985.1. Lineage (NCBI taxonomy): Eukaryota > Metazoa > Chordata > Actinopteri > Cichliformes > Pholidichthyidae > Pholidichthys > Pholidichthys leucotaenia. The sequence continues at coordinate 136,267,719 of CM035840.1, read as the reverse complement.
GGAAGGACGGTGCTTCACCGCTTATGTAGACCACAAGCCGCTCACATACGCCATGGCTAAAATTTCAGAACCGTGGTCCGGCAGGCAGCAGAGGCAGCTGGCCGCGATCTCGGAATTTACCACTGACATTAGGCACGTTGCGGGCAAATTCAATGTTGTAGCAGACTGTCTCTCGCGCGCGTTCACGACGCCACCACGCGCAGAGGCAGAACGGGCCACCGTGACCGCGCCGCAGGAGAGCGGCACGGTGGCGCGCGCAGCCCCGGTGCACGTGGGTATAGATTATGCAGCCATGGCAGCGGACCAGGAGGCAGATGCAGACGTGTGCGCGCTCCAGTCTGGACCAACAGGGTTAAGGCTGGAGAGCAAGTGTTTACAAACTGGTATGCCCCCCCTGATCTGCGACGTGTCGACGGGGCGCCCGCGTCCGGTGGTTCCGGCCACGTGGCGCCGCCGTGTTTTTGACTCGGTTCACTCGCTGGCGCACCCGGGGGTGCGCGCGTCGGTGAAAATGGTGGCAGAAAAGTTTGTTTGGCCGGGCCTGCACAAGCACGTGAAGGAATGGGCGAAAGCCTGCATTTCCTGTCAACGGGCCAAAATTCACAAGCACACAAGGGCCCCGTTAGAACCGTTTCGCATTCCAGCCAGAAGGTTTGACCATGTACACGTCGACCTTGTGGGCCCCCTACCGGCATCGCAGGGGTTCACGCATCTTTTGACAATGGTGGACCGGACCACACGTTGGCCGGAAGTGGTCCCGCTTGCGACGACCATGGCCGCGGAGGTGGCTCGCGTTTTTTTAACGGCTTGGGTGGCGCGCTTCGGGGTTCCATCGGACATTACGTCCGATAGAGGACCTCAATTCATCTCTGAGCTGTGGTCAGCGATGGCCAACGGCTTAGGAGCCAAAATTCACCGCACTACGGCTTACCACCCTCAGGCTAATGGTTTATGCGAGCGTTTTCATAGGTCTTTGAAGGCAGCACTCAGAGCGTCGCTCACGGATGCAGATTGGGTAAATAAACTGCCATGGGTTTTATTAGGGTTGCGTTCTGCGCCCAAAGAGGACTTAGATGCCTCCCCAGCGGAGCTGGTATTTGCACAAACTCTTAGGCTGCCAGGCGAGTTTTTACCAGAGCACCCGGAGCCGCCACCTCTCCCTGCTCTGGGACCGTTAGTCGGCACGGGAGCAGACACGCTCCCGGGTCCGGTTCATCACGCTTTTCCACGAGTTTTCGTCCCCAGGGCTTTGAAAAATGCCGACTTCGTTTTTGTCAGGCGCGAAGCCCTAAAAGCAACGCTCAAACCTCCTTACGAAGGGCCATTTCGAGTGCTGGAGGCAGGTGATAAGCAATTTGTGCTAGATTTGGGAGACAGAAAAGAGACAGTCAGTATTGACAGACTAAAACCTGCTTTTGTCATGAAGGACAGATCTGTGCCGGTCGCAGTGGCGCCTCGATGAGGCAGGCCCCCGCAAGGGGCACATAACCACTCTCTCCCTCAGTCAACAGAGCCGAAGCAGGACGGCGCCGCAGGCAAGGCAGGGCCAACTCACAGCAGATTCGGCAGACGGTTGAAGCCCAAGTGGCGCACAGACTGAATGTTTGTATTGATTATACAGTAGCCAGTAATATGTTATTGAATTTTAGGGAATAGTCCTTTCTTCATCGTTTGGGGGGGGGGGGTTATATGGCTGTGTAGTTGTGCATGCACATGTTGGACATTGATTTAACCTCACGATGAAGGAGAGCCGGACCCCCTGTGGGGGACAGAAGACTTCCTGACCTCTGAGGTTCAAATATAGGTGTGAACAGATGGCTTCCTGACCTCTAAGGCTCGAGAGGAGAGAGGGGGGAAGTTATGTAAATAAAAGGTTGATGTAGGGGAATAAATTGATGTAGGGGGATAAAGGGAAATTCTTTGATGTGAGATGCTTTGATGTGAGATTGTTTAAAGGTGAGGACTGAGGTGTGTGTCTCCCTCTTGTTTCTCTGCTCAGGGATGAGAGCAGACTGTGGGAATGTAGCTTGAAATAAACTGGAATTAAATGCAACTCAGTTTCGTTATTCAAGGCTCCCCACAGGTTTGTTGGTTCCCTGTAAGCAGCTTTGTTTATTATTCTAATAGCTCTCTTCTGAAGCATAAAGACTGGATATATGTTTGTTTTATATGTATTTCCCCATACTTCAGTACAATATGTCATGTATGGGAGTATTAATGAATGATACAAGGTATATAGTGTGGGTTGATTCAGCAAATATTTCACTCTGTGTAGTATTGCAATTGATTTGGATATTTTACCTTTAATATAATTAATATGTGACTTCCAACACAGTTTATTATCAATTATTACTCCAAGAAATTTAGTTTTGGATACCATTTCAATCTCTACACCATTTACACTGAGTTTAGATACTAAGTTGTTGTGATGGTTGTTAAAAACTATAAATTTTGTCTTATTTAAATTGAACGTTAATTTGTTTGAATCAAACCACAGTTTAAGCTTTCCTAATTCCTTTCCGAGTGTATCCAAAAGTTGTTCGAAATTGCTTCCACTGCATAATAAACTAGTGTCATCGGCAAACAATATTAAATCCATTTTTTCCAAAACTTTACATATATCATTTATATACATTGTGGAGCGTGTAAATGAAGAGGCGGATTTGGCTCAGACGATTTATTACACAACTCACACAACAAGCATAGACAGAATGACATCTCAGCAGAGACTCTTCTCTTAAATAACATGGCATTCCTCTAGAAGCTTCTAACACACAAAAGGTGACCTTCGCGTCACATTGCATTCACTTCATTCATCCTTCACACCTCCCTGTTATCTCACCAGGGAACCCCTGCTCTTTGTTCTTGTCTAAGATGGTACACAATTATGCTCTTCCCATGTGCCGCCATACCAGCCCCCCGAGCATCTTGGATAGAACAATAGAATAACAGTCTGTATGCTGTGATAGAACCATTAAACATCAGTCCACAAGCTGCTTGGGCTTCAGTCTTCTCCCGTATCTGCTGTAACCAGGATTGACCGCCTCCGCGGCGCTGTCATCCTGGAGGGTTGATGTTTGGGGGGGAAAACTTTTTGTCTGTCCGTGTGGGTGCTCTGGGGAATCTTTTGTCTGGGGAGCTCCCTGTGGGGGTCTTCCACGCCGAGGGGCCCTCGCCAACAGCACCTGCTCGTCCGCCACCACGAAAGCGGGTTTGAGTCTGTCTATGCCAATCTTTTCCCTCCTACCCCCCAAGTCTAGCAAAAAATGCTTATCCCCTGTTTCCAGCACTCTGAACGGTCCATCATAGGGTGGGCGCAGTGGAGGGCGGTGGGTGTCGTGTCTGACAAACATGAACTCCGCGTTTTTCAAAGTTTTAGGCACAAAAATGTGCAGAAAACTGTGGTGGGCAGGGCCCGGCAGCGTGCTTGTGTCTATGCTACGCTGCAACAGCTGAGACGGGGAGCTGCCCAGCGCGGGATTATCTGGCAGAAACTCCCCGGGCAGCCGGAGTGGTTGCGCAAAAACGAGTTCTGCCGGGAAAGCTTCCAGATCCTCTTTAGGCGCAGAACGTAACCCCAATAAAACTCACGGTAGCTTGTCTACCCAATTTGCATCCGTCAGTGAAGCCCTGAGAGCCGCTTTCAATGATCTATGAAAACGTTAGCATAACCCATTAGCCTGTGGATTGTACGTGGTTGTGCGGTGAATTGTGACACCCAGGCTGCGGGCCATTGTTGACCAGAGTTCGGAAACAAATTGAGGGCCCCTGTCAGACGTAATGTCCGACGGGACTCCAAAACGCGCCACCCATGCTGTTAAAAACGCGCGCGCCACCTCCTCGGTCGTGGTTGCCGCCAGCGGAACCGCTTCTGGCCAGCGCGTGGTGCGGTCCACCATTGTCAGGAGGTGCGTGTACCCCTGTGATGGCAGGAGGGGGCCTACGAGGTCCACGTGGACATGGTCGAACCTCTTAGCCGGAATGCGAAACGGCTCCAAGGGAGCCTTCGTGTGTCTGTGTACTTTGGCTCGTTGGCACGCCACGCAGGCTGCCGCCCACTCTTTCACTTGTTTGCGAAGGCTCGGCCACACAAATTTCTCTCCTACCATTATGACCGATGCGCGCACTCCTGGGTGCACCAAAGAGTGAACCGACTCAAACACGCGGCGGCGCCACGCGGCCGGGACCACGGGACGTGGGCGACCCGTGGAGACATCGCAGATTAGGGGGGGCATGCCATCCTGCAGCACCCTGCTCTCCAGCCTTAACCATGTTGGTCCAGACTGGAGCGCGCGCACATCCGCATCACTAACCTGCTCCGCGGCCATGGCTGCGTAATCTATCCCCACGCAGACCAGCGCCACCACGGCACGCGAGAGGCAGTCTGCCACTACATTCAGTTTGCCCGATACATGCTGAATATCGGTAGTAAACTCTGAGATCGTGGCCAGCTGTCTCTGCTGTCGGCCCGACCACGGTTCTGAAACCTTGGCCATCGCGAATGTTAGCGGCTTGTGGTCAACGAACGCGGTGAAACTGCGCCCTTTCAGCCAGAACTGGAAGTGGCGAATGGCCAGGTGGAGAGCCAGCAACTCTCTGTCGAACGCGCTGTATTTACATTTACTGTCGCGCAAAGTCCTGCTGAAAAAGGCAAGCGGCTGCCAAGCCCCGGCAACGCGCTGCTCCACGACAGCCCCTATGGCCACATCTGAAGCGTCAGTGGTGAGCGCTATGTGGGCTGTTGGGTCTGGATGTGCCAGCAATGCGGCGTTTGCTAGGGCTGCTTTGACTTCCGAGAACGCCCGCTCTCGCACCGGGGTCCATTCGACCCTATCCACGGGTTTCTGTTTTTGAGCGCAGCGTACAATGGTTGCATGAGCTGCGCTGCGCGGGGAAGGAAACGGTTATAAAAGTTCACCATTCCCAAAAATTCTTGTAGCGCCCTGACCGTTTGCAGCCGGGGAAAATCTGCCACTGCGCGCACTTTGTCAGGCAGCGGAATTGCTCCTTCGGGAGAGACACGGTGCCCCAAAAAATCAACTCCCGTCACCCCGAACTGACATTTCGCTGGGTTGATTATTAACCCGTGCTCTTCCAACCTCCGGAAAACCGTCGTGAGGTGGGTTTCGTGTTCGTCTTCGGACGCGCTGGCTACTAAGATGTCATCCAGGTAGACGAACATGAAAGGGAGATCGCACAGCACTGCATCCATCATGCGTTGGAACGTCTGTGCAGCCCCTTTAAGCCCAAATGGCATGCGCAAAAACTCGAATAAACCGAACGGAGTTATTACCGCTGTTTTGGGTATGTCCTCAGCGTGCACTGGGACTTGGTGGTAACCGCGGATCAGGTCTATTTTAGAAAAAATGCGTGCTCCTGCAAGGTGAATGGAAAAATCCTGAATGTGAGGAATTGGGTAGCGGTCGTGCGCTGTGGCATTGTTCAACCTGCGGAAATCCCCGCAAGGTCGCCACAAACCCTCAGCTTTAGGGACTATGTGTAGCGGGGAAGCCCATGGGCTGTTTGAGCGCCTGATGATGCCCAACCTCTCCAGGTTGACGAACTCCTCGTGCGCTATGGCCAGTTTAGCTGCGTCCAAGCGGCGAGGTCTTGCAAAAACGGGCGGCCCGGTGGTGGTGATAAAATAATCCACCCCGTGTTTAACGATGGCTGCCGAAAACGTCGGGACTGTGAGTGCTGGGAACTGAGTGAGCAGTGTGTGGAACTTACCGCCTGGAGCTGTGACATTGGCTTGTGCTGTTGGCCGGGTCACTTGAGCTATACAGGGGAGAGAGTCAAAGGACAGTGCATTAACTAGGCGTCTGTTAGCGACATCTACCAACAAACCATGTGCACACAGAAAATCAGCCCCCAGTATATGGTAATTCAATGCTGCTATGACAAAAGTCCACTCAAATGTACGGCCTTGTAGAGACAAGAGTAGAGTCCTCTCACCAAAGGTCTTAATCTCCGAGCCGTTTGCTGCCGCCATCTCGGGGCCGCTAGATCCTGCCAGCCGGTCAGCATAGGTCGGCCGGATGAAGACTCTTCTGGGCGCCGGTGTCCACGAGGAAATGCCTCCCCGAGCGTGCGTCCGTCAAGTAGAGCAGCTTGTTCTCTTCCCCGAGGGTCGCGGCTGCTACCGACCCCCGGTCTTGGCGTTTCCTGAGTCGCTTGAATTGGCACGGTGGTATACATTTGCGTGCCCTCTCTGCGAAGTGGCGGTGGTGGAAACAAAGCGTCTCTCCCCCGCGTTCCTTGGCCCCTGCTGCTGCTGCCGTCGGTGGCTCTGCTGCTGCCGTCGATGGCTCCTCGCCTCCTCTGGTTGTTGCGCCGAGCTCCGTCGCTGCCGCAATGGTCGTGAACGCCCTGGTGGCGACGATGATCCGGTCTGCTTCCTGGGCTAGCGCACGATAGTCCCGCTTGGCCAGCAACGGCGAATTGGCCAGGGTCGCTCTCGCCACTGTCGGAAGGTTCCGGAGGAAGAGGTGGGTAAAAATAAAATGGTCGTCGTCTGTGCCCTTTAACCTCAGCATCTTCTCCATCAGGTCTATGGCCGACCCGTCTCTCCACTCGATCCACGTCAGGAGTCTCTCTGCTCTCTCACCATCCGAGAGTGTGTAGTGCTGGATGAGCGCAGCCTCCAGCGCGTCGTACTTGCCGTTGGTTGGTGGCTGATCGAGCAGGCTCTCTACGTGCTGAGCCGTGCGGGCGTTGAGCGCTGCGACCACATAGTGGAACTTGGTGTCATCCGCTGATATCCCCCGGAGGGCGAACTGCGCCTCGATGAGGTGGAACCAGGAGCGCGGGTTGTGCTGCCAAAAATCTGGTAGCTTGATTGCAACAGCACATGCGTGGCTGGGGGTTCCCATCGAGGTTGGCTCCGGGGATCTTTCTTCGTGTTCCATGATTCGACTTGGGTCACCAGTGTGGAGCGTGTAAATGAAGAGGCGCATTTGGCTCAGACGATTTATTACACAACTCACACAACAAGCATAGACAGAATGACATCTCAGCAGAGACTCTTCTCTTAAATAACATGGCATTCCTCTAGAAGCTTCTAACACACAAAAGGTGACCTTTGCGTCACATTGCATTCACTTCATTCATCCTTCACACCTCCCTGTTATCTCACCAGGGAACCCCTGCTCTTTGTTCTTGTCTAAGATGGTACACAATTATGCTCTTCCCATGTGCCGCCATAACATATTGAATAACAATTGCCCCAAAACTGAACCCTGTGGGACTCCACAAGTAACCTTCAGTAACTGTGAGTTTTTGTTTCTAACACATACATACTGATATCTATTCTTTAAGTAACTACATAACCAGGACAGTGCTACTCCCCTAATACCACAATTTTGTAGTTTCTTTAATAATGAATTATGATCCACTGTATCAAATGCTTTTTTAAGATCCAGGAATACGCCAACTGAATACTCTTTATTTTCTACAGCGGTTGATATTTTTTCTATAAATTCCATTAGAGCAAATGCAGTTGTCCTCTTGTGTCTGAACCCATATTGCTGCTCACACAATAAATTATTCTTCAGTATGAAGTTGTCAATTCTCTCATAGAATTTTTTTTCAAGTATCTTGGAAAATTGGTCTATAGTTTGAAAGTTCCCCTCTGTCACCTGTCTTGTATATCGGAATTACTTTAGCTATTTTCATTGCATTGGGAGATATACCTGTTTGGAGAGACAGGTTACAGATATACGTCAGTGGTTTCACTAAGCATTCGATAATAGTTTTGACTAAGAGCATGTCAATACCATCACAGTCCGTAGATGTTTTACTTTTAAACGATTTAACAATTTCAATGACCTCTCTCTCGTCTGTGTTCTTTATGAAAATGGAGTCTTTTATAGCAGTGTTTTTGCTTATTGCATCACCTGTGGGTGCAGTAATGGGTATTTCTCGAGCCAAATTAGGACCAATGTTAACAAAAAAGTTATTAAATTCATCTGCAGGTGAAGCTGCATTCACACTTTGAGCCGTTTTATTATTTTTTGAAAAATTGGTTGGGTAGCTTGTATTTCTGTTTTTATTTCCAAGAATACTGTTAAGTATTGTCCATGTATTTTTAATATTGTCTCTGTTTTTCTCCAGTTCTTTACTGTAATAGTCTCTCTTACTACATCTTATTATATATGTTAAATTATTTTTGTATGTTTTATACCGCTGCTCTGCTTCTTTTGTCCTTTTCTTTAGGAAAGCTTTATATAATAAATTTTTCTTTTTACACGCCTTTTGCAATCCTTTGGTTAACCATGGCTTATTGGCAAATTTATGTTTAAACTTTTTCTTTACTAATGGACAATTTTTTTCATAAAGAGTGGTTACAATGTTCATAAATGTGTCATAGGCTTCATTTACATCTGATACATAGACTTCTGTCCAGTCTTGCTTCAACAAGTCTTCTTTAAAAGAACTGATTGCATTTTGTGATTTATATCTGAACGATTTTAAAAAAAATTTCTGTATTGGTCCCCGTGTGGCCATGGATAAGTGCAAAGGTTGGCAAGTGGTCACTTACATCATTTATCAATAATCCACTTTCTATTTTCTTATCAATAATATTAACAAACAGGTTGTCAATAAGTGTAGCAGTGTGAACTGTGATTCTACTGGGATGTGTTATTGTGGGATATAGACTCATGCTGTACATAGAGTTCATGAACTCTGTAATTACATTTTGTTGATATGGATTTAGTAGATCAATACTGAAATCTCCACAAATTACAACCATTTTCTTACTAGTAATATTATTGTACAGCTCGACTAATTTATCTCTGAATGTCTCAATGCAAGTTCCTGGCGTTCTATATATACAATTTATAATTAGATTTTTTGTTTTATCTTGGTCAATCTCAACAGTAACACATTCCAAAATCCCTGGTAGTGCAAAGGACATTCCATTTACAAGCTTACACCTATACAGGTCATCAATACACAGTGCAACACCACCACCCTTTTTCTGAGATCTGTTAATATGAAACATCTGATATCCCTCTATTGCCATCAGAGGAGCCTGCTCTTCATTGAGCCAAGTTTCAGAGACTGCGATAGCTGTAAATTTTCTGTCTAGCTGTTTTAAATAGTCCTGAATCTGTGGAAAGTTTTTGTTAAGACTTCTGCTGTTGAAGTGTATTATTGATAGTTTACCATCTAGTTGCACTTGACTTTTGAATTGGTTTTCAGTGTAATATTCACAATGATTATGAATATTTTTGAAAAAGTGGTTATCAGGATCAATATCATTCTCCATCTCTTGTAGTTTATGTTCAGCATAATGGCATATTTTCAGAGTTTGAATTTCCTCACTCTGTGTCAAATGACTTCCTCCAACTGGGGATAATTGATGTCTACTCAAGTCAGTCATAAGTTTTTTTGTTTGTTTTGTTTAGTTGTTTTTTTAAAAGTACATTGACATGGTATGTCAAAAGAACTATTCTTGCCGTGTGTGTGGATATGGATTATTTTTTTTAATTATTTTTTTTTTTAGATTTAGTATACTTTATTGATCCCCAGAGGGGAAATTGAGGGTCATCCACCACCTGGATGGATGAAGCAGCCACGATACGGCGCTATCCCTTAACCATTCACACACACATTCACACCTAGGGCCACTTTAGAGTCTCCAGTTGACCTAACCTGCATGTTTTTGGCATGTGGGAGGAAACCGGAGAAATCCCGGGGTAAACCCACGCATACACGGGGAGAACATGCAAACTCCACACAGATCACTGTTGGTCCGGGGCTGGGATCAAACCCACGATCCCACGATCCCCCGGCCAAGGGTAAACTGTGCTGCCGCAGTGCTAACCACTGTGCCACCGTGCAGCCCATTACATATTATTATTATGATTATCATAGTCTCTTAATTTTCTTAATCAATGTTCATCAGTGTTCATCTATATTTATTTAAGTCGGTAAGATCTCTGATTATTATACTCTTTGCTTCCTCAGGTGTTCCATTTAGTTTGATCCAAACTCTACATTTTCTTATCGTTTTCTAGTTTTTGCTGTAAATTTATCTAAATTTGAAACAGTTTTCCTCAAATTTGTAATTTCCTCTTGTAAAATTGACTTTTCTTGTACATTTGAGACTTTATTATAAATTTTTGGATTATTTTATGGCTAATTTTTGTCTTTTTAATAAAAGTACAGATTTTTTTTTTATAAATTTGAAACTGATTGTGGTAAAATTCTGACTTTTTTTCATTATACAATTTACACTTTTGACCATAATTTTGCAGAGAAGAACAGAACAATAATTTAACTCTTTCAAAGAAAAAAATTTATAAAATTACATTTAATGACATAAATTAACTTAAATTTCCAAAGATTCAGTTGTTTCTGTTAAAATATTTAGTAATCTCCTCTGTGGTGTAGTGAGTGTGGCGTGTGTGTGTGTGCTGCCGTACCCGCCCCTGGCATGATGTCAGGCGGGCACAGCACTTGTGTATAAATAGTTCAGTTCTCTATACTAAAGGTTGTTGTTGTTGTTGGCTGCATGAAGATCGACTCTGACTCGCTCATTATTCGTACATAACATTTTGGCGACGAGGATGGGATCTATGGAAGCGTATGGGCTACCTCAACCCCTGACACCATTCCTAGAGTACACGGGAGAACCGATGATCCTGTGGCCGCAGTGGCGGGCCATGTTTGAGGGTTACATCAGGGCACTGGGCCAAAGCAGACTTGACGGGAGACGACGACGAGCACTTTTGGCTCACCATCTCGGTGTGGAGGGCCGAAGAATTCTCTGTACGTTGGGTGTGACGGAGTTGTATGAGGATGCTGTCGAGCGGCTGGCCGAATTCTTCACTGGGGAAACGAGGACCACAAAGCTGTGGGTGGTGGGAATATTGGCGCCAAGAGCGGCTAGGCTAGTTAGCTTGGAGAAGCTAACGGCCTATTCGGCACCTATGGACAGGTTTGTCGCAAAGCTAACTGCACGCCAAAAGATAAGATAAGATAGATAAGATAAGCCTTTATTAGTCCCACAACGGGGAAATTCCAGGATTGCAACAGCACAGGGATAGCAACACTCAGAGCAACAATCAGAAGGCAAGAACAAAAAAAAAAAAGCAAGCAAGCAAGAGCAGCTAATATACATATGTACATATTACTATAAATATATATATATATATATATATACACACAGACACACAGTGCAGAGCATTGTAGCTGGATGGAATAACTATATGAGTATATAAACACACAGTGTGGAGCATTGTAGCTAGATAGAATAAATATGTAGATATATAAACACCCACAGTACGGAGCACTGCAGCTAGGTGGAATAAATATGTAAATATATAAACACACAGTGCGGAGCAATGTAGCTAGATGGAGTAATATGTAGATATATAAACACACAGTGCGGAGCATTGTAGCTAGATGGAATAAAAGAGAAAATAAAAAATAAAAGAGAGCTCCAAGCTGCCAGCTGGGCTTTGTGGTGGGACCGGGACTGTGAGAGGGAGAGTCTCCGGTCACTGAAGACGACGGGCTAGCTGCGAAGCGCAAGAAGGTGGAGGACCGGAGTGCTGATGAGTTGGATGGCGCGGTGTGTGACGACAGTGGAGAGAGAGAGCAGCAGGAGTCATCCCCGCAGCTGGAGGCTAGGAAGTGAGTGAGCGGGACCATGGAGGTTGAGAGCCCCAGGGAAGAGCAGCGACAGTCGGGCGCAGAGACGATGCAGCAGCGCGCCTGGGACGAGGGTGCTGGGAGCAGCGACGAGGCACATGGGTCGGAGAGTGACACCGACCAGAGCGAAGCTGAGAGTCCTGGGTGAGACCAGCTATGACCGGGCATGGAGACAGTGCAGCAGAGCGCCTGGAACGAGGGTGCTGGGAGTGGCGGCAAGGTGCCCGGGTCGGCGAGCAGCGCCGACAAGCAGGCTTTGAGTTTCCCCGGAGTTCAGCCACAGGGAGCCGGAGTGTTTAGAGCCACAATGGCAGTACTGAAAGCGGTTGGGAGCGGACCAACGAGCACGGAGGGATGGCGTGCCGGACAGCAGCACTGCGGGTACATGGAAAAGGAGCAGGCGATGGTGAAGAGGGACACTCTCGCGGGAGAGATTGTTTTTGATCCCAGGGGCAGACGGCGGGCAGGGGCGCACACATCATGGGGCTGCCTGGGGCCTCCGAGCCTGGCTTATCTTCAACGGCCAAGGGAGTGGATGGTTTGGGGCTGCCCTGGGCCCCCGGGCCGGTTTTACCCCTGGCTGCCAACGGACATCGGTAAAACTTAAATGTTAGAATGTAAATATGTTCATACAGTGGTGTGAAAAAGTGTTTGCCCCCTTCCTGATTTCTCATTTTTTTGTATGTTTGTCCCACTTAAATGTTTCAGATCATTAAACAAATTTAAATATTAGAAAAAGATAACACAAGTAAACACAAAATGAAGTTTTTAAATGAAGATGTTTATTATTAAGGAGAAAAAAAATCTAAACCTACAAAACATAAATTAACTGTGGTTTATCACATCTTTGGAAAGCTGAGTCAAATTTCTCTAGCCACACCCAGGCCTGATTACTGCCATACCTGTTCTCAATAAAGAAATCACTTAAATAGGACCTGCCTGACAAAGTGAAGTAGACCAAAAGATCTTCAAAAGCTAGACATCATGCTGCGATCCAAAGAAATTCTGGAACAAATGAGAAAGTATTTGAGCTCTATCAGTCTGGAAAAGGTTATAAAGCCGTTTCTTAAGCTTTGGGACTCCAGCAAACCACAGTGAGAGCCATTATCCTCAAATGGCGAAAACATGGAACAGTGATGAACCTTCCCAGGAGTGGCCAACCGACCAAAATTACCCCAAGAGCACAGTGACAACTCATCCAAGAGGCCACAAAAGACCCCACAAGAACATCCAAGAACTGCAGGCCTCACTTGCCTCAGTTAAGGTCAGTGTTCATGACTCCACCATAAGAAAGAGACTGGGCAAAAATGGCCTGCATGGCAGAGTTCCAAGACAAAAACCACTGCTGAGCAAAAAGAACATAAAGGCTCTTCTCAATTTTGCCAGAAAACATCTTGATGATCCCCAAGACTTTTGGGAAAATACTCTGTGGACTGACAAGTATTTTATTTAATTCATTATTTAGAGTATGGATGAGTTCCATACATACATACAGTATCTATCTATCTATCTATCTATCTATCTATCTATCTATCTATCTATCTATCTATCTATCTATCTATATATATATACTACATGCCCAGTTTTAATACAAATTTTTTTTAGTTTATTTTTTTATTTAAGTTTTTGTAAAGGGTATACATGTCATTACAGCATTGCATTGTTTACATTTTTATCACATGTTCCCTTTTTTTGTTTTTTGACAACATTGGAAGAATAATTATTACAACACCCTTTTTTTAAGTGAAAGAAAAAGAGAAATTAAAGAAAGAACAAAAAAACAAACAAACAAAAAACAAAACAAGAATAAACAAAAAACAAAAACAAAACAAAAGAGCAAAAAAAATAAAAATAAAAGAGCATCTGAGTAGCGTTGGAACAAAGAGAGGTGCCATTATTGAAATGGTATTTGTCAAAGATTAGATCTGATGGAAGACACATACAGTGGGGCAAAAAAGTATTTAGTCAGCCACCAATTGTGCAAGTTCTCCCACTTAAAAGATGAGAGCGGTCTCCAATTTTCATCATAGGTATACCTCAACTATGAGAGACAAAATGAGAAAAAAAAATCCAGAAAATCGCATTGAAGGATTTTTAATGAATTAATTGGTAAATTCCTCAGTAAAATAAATATTTGGTCACCTACAAACAAACAAGATTTCTGGCTCTCACAGACCTGTAACTTCTTCTTTAAGAGGCTCCTCTGTCCTCCACTCGTTACCTGTATTAATGGCCCCTGTTTGAACTTGTTATCAGTATAAAAGACACCTGTCCACAACCTCAAACAGTCAGACTCCAAACTCCACTATGGCCAAGACCAAAGAGCTGTCAAAGGACACCAGAAACAAAATTGTAGACCTGCACCAGGCTGGGAAGACTGAATCTGCAATAGGTAAGCAGCTTGGTGTGAAGAAATCAACTGTGGGAGCAATTATTAGAAAATGGAAAACATACAAGACCACTGATAATCTCCCTCGATCTGGGGCTCCACGCAAGATCTCACCCCGTGGGGTCAAAATGATCACGAGAACGGTGAGCAAAAATCCCAGAACCACATGGGGGGACCAAGTGAATGACCTGCAGAGAGCTGGGACCAAAGTAACAAAGGCTACATCAGAAACACACTACGCTGCCAGGGACTCAAATCCTGCAGTGCCAGACGTGTCCCCCTGCTTAAGCCAGTACATGTCCAGGCCCGTCTGAAGTTTGCTAGAGAGCGTTTGGATAATCCAGAAGAGGATTGGGAGAATGTCATATGGTCAGATGAAACCAAAATAGAACTTTATTGTAAAAACTCAACTTGTCGTGTTTGGAGGAGAAAGAACACCATACCTACTGTGAAGCATGGGGGTGGAAACATCATACTTTGGGGCTGTTTTTCTGCAAAGGGACCAGGACGACTGATCCATGTAAAGGAAAGAATGAATGGGGCCATGTATTGTGAGATTTTGAGTGAAAACCTCCTTCCACCAGCAAGGGCATTGAAGATGAAACGTGGCTGGGTCTTTCAGCATGACAATGATCCCAAACACACCACCCGGGCAACGAAGGAGTGGCTTCGTAAGAAGCATTTCAAGGTCCTGGAGTGGCCTAGCCAGTCTCCAGATCTCAACCTCATAGAAAATCTTTGGAGGGAGTTGAAAGTCTGTGTTACCCAGCAACACATACCGGAGTGGTGGCTCAGTTGGTAGAGCATCCGCCCCACACCCGGGAGGCAGGGGTTTAAATCCCAGCCGGGTCATGCCAAAGACCTTATAAAAGTGGAACTTCCTGCCGTCCAGCTTGGTGCTCAGCAATAAATGGAATGGAGGAGGGAACTCTGTGGCGGCGCCTTGCATGGCAGCGGCCCTCTGATTCTGTACTTGGGGTGTGTGTGATTAACACAGTAGATAGGTAAAGCACAATCTCGTTCTGCTGTACATGATTGGTTGTACGGTTGAATGACAATAAGGGTGATTTGATTTGATTTGATTTGAACAGCCCCAAAACATCACTGCTCTAGAGGAGATCTGCATGGAGGAATGGGCCAAAATACCAGCAACAGTGTGTGAAAACCTTGTGAAAACTTACAGAAAACATTTGACCTCTGTCATTGCCAACAAAGGGTATATAACAAAGTATTGAGATGAACTTTTGTTATTGGACAAATACTTATTTTACCGAGGAATTTACCAATTAATTCATTAAAAATCCTTCAATGTGATTTTCTGGATTTTTTTTTTCTTATTTTGTCTCTCATAGTTGAGGTATACCTATGATGAAAATTGGAGACCTCTCTCATCTTTTAAGTGGGAGAACTTGCACAATTGGTGGCTGACTAAATACTTTTTTACCCCACTGTATGCGTTCCAGGGTTGCCAAAAGTTCAAGAACCCATCCATGTCCTGTCTCAGTGCGAATGTCAACTTTTCCATCAAGTAAATGTCTTGAATCACGTTAATCCAATCTTCATGTGTAGGACAATCCTTCAACATCCATTTTTTAGTTAGAGCTTTTTTACTTGCCAATATTAAAACAGTGAATAAGTATTTTTCTCCTCGTCTTTCCAGTGATTCCGGTAATAAACCCAAATACAAAGTTACAAAAGAAAAGGGGACTGTTATTTTGAATATTTTCCCCAATATTGTCTGTACATTGGTCCAATATTGGTGGATAACAGGGCATGACCAAAACACATGAAAATGATTTGCAGTCTCTTCACCACACAAGCGCCAACAATTCAACCCCTTACGAGTAAATTTGTTTTGTGCAGGTGTTCTGAAAAATCTTACCAAATTTTTCCATCCAAATTCTCTCCACTGCAGGGATGAGGTACTTTTCCATTGTTGTTTATTTAGCTTTTCCCATATTTCAAATCAAATCAAATCACCCTTATTGTCATTCAACCGTACAACCAATCATGTACAGCAGAACGAAATTGTGCTTTACCTATCTACAGTGTAAATCACACACACCCCAAGTGTAGAATCAGAGGGCCGCTGCCATGCAAGGCGCCGCCACAGAGTTCCCTCCTCCATTCCATTTATTGCTGAGCACCAAGCTGGATGGCAGGAAGTTCCACTTTTATATGGTCTTTGGCATGACCCGGCCGGGATTTGAACCCGTGCCTCCCGGGTGTGGGGCGGATGCTCTACCAACTGAGCCACCAGTTGTAAAGTGAAATTCCCCTCTTTTTCCCATCTCTCTTTTATATATGGTGTGTTGTCTCCTTTTAAGTTTTGAAGACCTTGGTATATTTTAGAAATGTATCTGATCCCTGGGATCCCTTTATATGCCATTAAGAAGACCTTCAGAACACCTGACTGGGCCCTTTCCAAATCCTCCTTTTTAAGTATTTTGTTTATGCGGTGTCTAAGCTGAAAGAACCTGTAAAGGTCTTGATTTATTAGACCTTGTTTTTTCAAATCTTCAAAACTTCTTAAAATTTGCCCTTTAAAAAAATCGTAATATTTTATCAGTCCGTTCTCTTTCCACTTTTTAAATCTAGTGTCTGTTTTATTAGGAGTAAAGTCTTGATCATAGGCAATCCATTGCAGTAATCGATAGGGTTCTTTAGTTTGATTCTCTCTGACTATCTTAAACCAAATTTTTAGCGGGGTCTCTATCTATATTAGTGTTATTCAAAAGTTTAGGTAAGGCATTGTTCCCTATTATCGCCTGTAGGGGGATGTCACTTGTTATTTGGCATTCCATCTCCTTCCATTGTGCAGTGTAGACTGGGTTACATATCTCTACTAAAGTTTTAATTTGTGCAGCTTTAAAATAGTCCCTGATATTTGGCAGTGCGAGCCCACCTTTGTCTTTGTTTAGCTGTAGGGTTCTATATCTGATTCTAGGTCTCTTGCCCTGCCATATGAATCTTGAGATCCTTCTGTCCAGTTCTTGCCATGTTTTTTTGGGAGGTTCTGCTGGTATTGTTTGGAAAAGGTATAGAAGACGTGGAAGTATATTCATTTTGACTGCTTCAATTCTTTGTGCAGTACCCAAGAATGGTATCATATTCCATCTTGCTAGATCAGATTTTATTTTTGCCATCAGTGGATCATAGTTTAGTGTTATAATTTTGTTGAGTTGTTTTGGGATATTGACCCCCAGATATTTCATAGATTCCGACTCCCAGTTAGTTTTGAGTATGCTTCGTAAATATTGATTTGGGTCATAGTTGAATGTTAAAACTTGGGTTTTATGCATGTTTAATTCGTACCCCGATAAATCTCCATACTCTGAAAAAAACTGAGATTAGTTCTGGAAAAGGAGTGTCCGGCTGCCCCAGGTATATTAAAATGTCATCAGCAAAGAGTGCTATTTTATGTTCCTTCTGACCAAGTGTAATACCTTGAATTTTTTGATTCTGTCTTATCCATTGGCTCAGAGGTTCTATGAAGATTGCAAAGAGCAGTGGAGACAAGGGGCAGCCCTGACGACATCCTCTTTCCAGTTCAAAAGATGATGATAATTTACCGTTAATCCTTATTTTAGCTGTTGGTTTTTTATATAATGCCCAGATAGTTCTAATGAAGTTGTTATGAAAATTGAAACTGGATATGATTCTATATAGGAAAGACCAGTCAACCGAATCAAATGCTTTTTCAGCATCTAATCCCAATATGGCTGCATTTAAGTTATATTTTTTTATATGATGAATTATGTGTAAAGTGCGTCTAATGTTGTCTTGTGTCTGTCTTTGTCTTATAAAACCTGTTTGGTCTAAATGAATTAAGTCTGTCAGTATATTTTCTAACCTTTTGGCAAGGATAGTGGTAAAAAGCTTATAGTCCTGATTTAACACACTGATTGGTCTGTAGTTGGAGCAGTCTAGTTTATCCTTTTCAGGTTTAGGTATGACTGCAATGACCCCTTCTCTCCAGGAGGGGGGATTTCCCCTGTGTGGAGGACATAGTTAAATGTTTTCAGGAGGAGAGGAGATAGTTGCTGTTTAAAGGTTTTGTACCACTCTGCTGTATAGCCATCTGCTCCTGGGGATTTGTTAGCTTTAAGTTTCATAATTGCTTTTTCTAATTCTTTAGGTTGTATTTCTGACAGTAGTGTTTTATTTTGTGACTCAGTAAGTTGGGGAAGGTTTAATGTGTTTAGGAATGCTTCGAATGTGTTTTTATGTTTTTTGAGGGAGTACAAGTTCTTGTAGTAGTTCTCGAAGCTTTTAAGAATATCCTGAACTCTAAATTTTATTTCCTTTGATACTGGGTCTCTGATTTTGTAGATTGCTCTCTCCGTTTGTTGTTTCCTCAATTTATAGGCTGGTAATTTTGCCGATTTGCTACCTGTTTCATAGTATTTTTGTTTCAGAAATGTAAGTTTCTTCTGGATTTCTATTGTGTAGATCTCATTTATTTATTTTTTAATTTCCTTAATTTTGAGCGAGTCATTAAAATGAGTGCTGTCTTTGTGTTCTTTTTCTAGGTTCTTAAGTTCTGACTCTAATGTGATTAGTTTTTCTTGTCTCAATTTCTTTTGGATTGCCAGTTTTGCGATAATCTTTCCCCTTATTACAGCTTTGCATGCGTCCCACAGTATTAAAGGGGATACTTCTCCATTATCATTTTCTTCCAAATATCTGAGAATATCTGATTCCAATTCATCTTTCAGTGGTCCTTTCAGCACATTTGAATTTAAGATAAGATAAGATAAGATAAGCCTTTATTAGTCCCACAATGGTGAAATTCCAGGATTGCAACAGCACAGGGATAGCAACAATCAGAAGGCAAGAAAAAAAAAAAAAACCTCCAAGAAAATGTATTATTTGTGTATTTTTGGATACTTAAGTCCATATAGATCGGACTGTGGTCAGAGAGATCCATCAATCCTATTTTACATGTTTTTACTCTTCCAGTGTCTCTATTAAACATAAAAAAAAAAAAGTCAATCCTTGAGTATGATGAGTGTGGTGCTGAGTAAAATGTATAATCTTTTACACTGGGGTTGAATTCCCTCCACACGTCACAGATTCCCATTTCTTTTAGTAGCATCTGAGTTTTTCTACTTTGAGTGTTATTTTGATGTGGAGAATTACCTGATGCATCCCAGTATGGATTCAGTCTTAGATTGAAGTCTCCACCACATATCACTAAACCTTGGGCTTTAGTTATCATTAGGTCAAATACATTTTTATAAAATTTCCAGTTAGCCCCTGGAAGTGCATATACATTCAGCAGGGTGATATCTTCTCCCTCTAGCCGCCCAAGTACCATACTGAATCTCCCTTCTTTATCTTTGTGTTCTGATTTTTTTTTTCAAATATAATTTTGGTTGAGATCAATGCCGCTACTCCCCTCCTCCTCCCTGACTTACATGAAGATGAAGAGATCATTTTAAACCCTTGTCTATTGAGTTTAGTGTGCTCCACGTCTGTTAGGTGGGTTTCCTGTAAAAATATTATTCCTGCTTTGTCTTTTTTCATTTTGCCTAGAATCTTGGATCTTTTAACTGGATTCAGGATCCCTTTTACATTATATGAGATTATTTTGGTTACACCCTGTTTCTCCATTGTGTTGTCTTATTTAGTGTAACAGTGTGGTGGCCTTCTTTTATGCTACTCAGAAATTGAAAGAACATTAAGAACATAAAAAACATTAAGAACATAGTATATAAAACTTTAAAACAAAAAACTGACAAAAGATCTTCCTGAGCTGAGGTCTTTTTAGTGACCTTAGAAGAGCCTTGATGGTGTGTTGGCTCTGAGGGAAATTCCTCAGATTCCGTTACGTGCTGAGGGTCCTCTCTTACCCTTGTAAGTTGTCCCATGTTTTTAACGTGAATTTCAGATCCCAATCCGAACTTGTAATGATTTTTTTTTTTATGCCTATACCCTATGAAATTGTGCGCAACTTCCCACCACCATCACAGCAAATAATCACGTTAATACAGTATTTGTTAGTGTGGAGAAATCATGTGGTTCATTGTCACATTTCTATTTTAACAAGTTGTTGTTGTTTTTTTTAAAAGACTTATTTGTTTCTAATATTATGTCTGTTCCATGAAATGTTTCACCACTTGCTGATTCTGCATCTCCTTTAATGTTTGTTACCTTGTAGGAGGAGGGTTGGATGTGCAGATTGACTAAAAATATTGTTATTCCCTCCTGTAAACGGCCAGTTTTTCCTTATAGCTCTGGCGCTGGGTTTCCCGCTGCTGGCCCATGGATTTTGAGGGTCTCTGTGTGGACCACGTTTGAGCCTTGATTCTTTCGATCGGGTCTGCTGCGGGTTTATGCACCGTTATCGGGAGTCCTCTTCTCGCCATATCCGTGGTTGCTTCTTCTGCCGAGTTGTAGAGACATGTCTCATCTCCGTAAAACACCCTCAGCTTCGCCGGAAATGGAGTCTGAAAGCGCAGTTTCTTCTCTCGTAGTACCTTTCTAGCGTCGTTGTATTCCCAACGCTTTTTAAGGACCTCCAGGGCGACTACGTAGTCGTGTTCCACGAAAACTTTTCTCTCTTGGTGCATAAATCCTTTTTTCTGCCAAGCCAGTCTTACAACCTCTTCTTTTATTCTGGAGTTGGAGAACTTCACCACCACCGATCTTGGTGGCGCTTCCGCCGCCGGCCTAGGGGCTAATGTACGGTGCACCTTTTCTATCTTCAAGTCGGTGGTTTGGGGAATATCCAACTTCTCTCAGTAAGGATTCCACGCATGCCACCATTGTGGTGAAACCATCCTCGACTCCTTCTTTCAGACCATGAATTCTTATGTTGTCTCTTCTTAGTCTTCCTTCTTGGTCGGTTAGCTTAGCCTCCAGTCTTGACTGTCGTTTGTGTAGTTCCAGCACGGTATCTTCCAGCCCTTTTATTCTTTCCTCTGCTTCCATGATTCGGTCCTCGGCCTGGTCCACTCTGCTGTTTGTCCTTTTTATTTCGTCTTTGATTTCACGAAATTCGGCCCAACACTCTCGGCGAAATTGTCTTAATTCTTTAAGTACCATTTTTAAGCTAACCTTGTTGCTAGCTTCATTCAGCTCCTCGTCTTCTGAATGGATGTCATCCGGATCAGATTCTCCGGCCGATGTGTGTCCTGGCCTGGTAAATGTCGATTTCTTCTGTTTTCCTTAAGGCATGATGACTTTGTCTTTTGATTTTCACGCTTCCAAAAATCCGTTAAATCTGATTTTCAAGGTATTTTCCTGGATCGGGTCTGGGAGCTTCAGCGTTAAGCTGCTATCACCATGGTGTCCAGACCGGAAGTCCAATACAAATTTATTTTTAAATCTACTCCCGCAATTTGTTACCTTCACACAGAACATAATGTTTTTGTCATTATGTAGTTTTGGGGGTTTTTTTAGCCACTGTTTTAGTTTTATATAAATTACACCTTCGGGGGGAAGCTGTTATTATTTAGCCCATTATGTTTGTAATGTATGGTTTTTAATCAGTAATTAGTGTATTTCTTCATTATTATTTCTACATTTGTTTTTTTTTCTGGTCTATTATTTCTGTTTTTTTTCTCGTCTGTTAGTTCTTGTTTTTCTAGTCCACTAGTGCATACCCGTGCATGCCCGTGGAAACCAAGTACAAGCAAGTATTTCTGCATGCCCGTAGAAAGTTACTGTTACCATGGCAACAGTAACCATGGTGATGCCTGCCTTTGACCTTTGACATAGCTACCATGGCAGCAGTAACCACAGTGAAACCTGCCTTTGATGTTTGACGTCGCCACTCGTTCAGTAATGCCTGCCTTTGATCTTTGATGATGTGTCTGCCTGGCAACAGTAACCATGGTGATGCCTGCCTTTAATCTATGACATTACAGTAACCATGGTGATGCCTGTCTTTGATGTCTCCCTGGCAACAGTAACCACAGTGATGCCTGCCATTGATCTATAGCATCACTCATTCGGTGATGCTTCCCTACATCAGGCAGGCATGGTCGCTATGACATCATAGACGCACAGATGTGCATCTATGATATCATAGCTATGTCATAGCTATGTCAAGCTGCTATGTCATAGCTATGAATGTCCACAGCTCACCTATGGACGTTCATTAAAGATTTCCCCTGCTAAACTTCCACATATCCAGGGAGGCTGCAGTTCGGGGATGCACATGCTCGTAACCTCAACAAAGCACGTATAACATCTGAGGCCAGTCCGACAAACAGTTCAGGAGATACCCATGGCGCGCGCGCACACACACACACACACACACACACACACACACACACACACACACACAAACAGACAGCTTTCTTAAATTATAATATGATTATTTCGGTATTGTTTTTTTTTTCTCATTTTTAGTGTATAATTCTTGGTTTTTAGTGTATTTCTTACATTATTATTCTATTTTCCTTATAATATGTTGGCTGTTACATCAATATCTTTTTTCTCTTTTGACCACAATTGAAATAAGTGTGCTAATGGTATGCTTTTATGTATTATCTTGATGAGTACAACCCTTTAGTCGATCTTTTCAGAATCCTTTTATTAGGCAACTAATGATAACAGCATCTGAAACACATAAACAAAGTAACGGAATTACAGCGCAAATAATAAATTTACATACTATAAAGCAAAGTAACACAATTACCATGCGAGTCATAGTTCTATATGCCCCCCCTTCCCCCCAAGTCTTTGGAAAATAAAGACAGAACATCTACCTATAAATGCAGCAAATCTCTGTGTGTGTGTTTGTCTGCCTGTTCCACGTATATCTCTTGACCCGTTTGTCAGACTGGCCTCAGATTTTAAACGTACTTTCCTGAGGGTATGAGGATGTGCATCCCTGAGTATGGAGGTGTTCAGAAAAAATATGTAATTATTATTAATAAAAGTTTTAATTTCTATCACTGTTGTTATTATTCTGATGTAGTGCCCTCACCATTCCACACGGGGCTGTATGCACTATTCCACACGGCGTCGCTAAGTATCGATATTTCGATACCAGGTAGTCGATACTTTGGTATCAAGACTTTTTGGCTGCTATTTGTTTTACCGCCCTGTTTCTCCTAATTCATTTTGCCTGATCACCTTTTACCTGCTGCGTCACCGTTTAAATCACAAGTGAAGCCATGCTAGGTAGTGTTATGTCCGAATAACATGAGACGGAAGCCTCCATTAACTGAGTCCTGAACACACTTTAATATAGTGAACAACAGAATATATACTCTAGCCGTAGCCCACCTGAAGTCACCACCCCAACTCCCTCGGCTAGGCTACGGCAAGCCCCAAGAGTCAAATCCCACATATCAGGTTCAGGTTCAGGTTCAGGTTACTTTATTTGTACCCGTAGGTAGATTTGTTTTGCAGTCAGGTGACACCCTTTTAGACACATATTTACAAACCACAATTACATTCAACATGAACACAAACACAGGCACGCATGAAGCTAACTATAAACACGATAAAAGTACTCAAGGCTCCACCAATCAGGACATAAGACAAAGAGACAAGACAAAAAACAAAGAGAGAAGAGAGAAGGGTCATATTAAAAAAGTTAAAAACTAAGTCAAAGAGATTAAAAACTCAATAAAAGTCTAAAACCCAATAAAAGATTTGACACCCAAATAAAAAAAACCTACAAGAATAAATAAATATAAAATTAAAAATTGATAAATAGATAACAATTTTTCAATTTTAATTTTTTAAATTTTATATTTATTTATTCTTGTAGGTTTTTTAAATAGATAACATGGGTGGCGCGGTGGCGGAGTGGTTAGCACTGCAGCAGCACAGCAACTCACCCTGGGCCGGGGAATCCTGGGTTCGACCCCAGCCCCCGACCAACAGTGATCTGTGTGGAGTTTGCATGTTCTCCCCGTGTCTGCGTGGGTTTACTCCGGGATTTCTCCGGTTTCCTCCCACATGCCAAAAACATGCAAGTTAGGTTAACTGGCATTAAACTGGGGATTCTAAATTGTCCTTAGGTATGACTGTGAGAGTGAATGGTTGTCTGTCTCTCTGTGCTGGCCCTGCGATGGACTGGCGATCTGTCCAGGGTGTACCCTGCCTCTCACCCAAAGATGCTGGGATAGGCTCCAGCCCCCCCACCCCCACCCCCCGCGACCCGAAAAGGATTAAGCAGAAGAAGATGAATGAATGAATGAATAAATAAATAGGTAACTAAATTATGTGCAATATATTGCTACATCTTGTTCAACTCTTTGACAGCAGCAGGAACAAAGCTGTTTTTGTAGCGCTGGGTTTTACATTTTGGGACAACAAACCTCCATCTGCAGGGAAGAAGCTGAAAGTGGCTGTGCAAAGGGTGATGTATTGTACTGTGTACCTAATGAAATATATAATAAAGGGACCTCGAGACCAGAGCGTAGGTTCACTTCATTTACTTGTAGAATCTCTCTCTCATGCGCATGCGCGCATGATACATTCAAACCATTCTGTATCACTACATCTCCCCCTTTTAAACCATTGTTTCCCAGCTGTTTACAAAAATCATGAATTATATCTTTTCAAGCTGATACTACTTATTTTACTTACTGCTGGTTTTACTTAACTCAGGTAGGGGGTACTATTGTCACATTAACTTAAGACTAAACATAAATCCTCAAAATAAACTTTGAATGTACACCTTCTGCATCTCATTATTCATCTCATTCTTGTCCCCTCCTTTTTTTTTTTTCAATACTGCAACATTCAAACTCATAACACATAAGAACTTAACTGAGAGGCAGGGTGGACTACCTGATCCTCTCTGTTGTGGTATGGAGGTTTATTCTGCTCCGTGTATACACACAACACTATACTACAAATTCAGTCTTTTGATTGGCTTGACTGCTCTGCCCCCTCTGGTGCATATCCCCGGATCTGGGGTGGTCGATGGTGAAGGCACAACTCTTAAATGAGAGCGGTTTCTTCTGAGATTGCCATTCGAAGTGTCAACGACGTAGGACCTCGGTGTCCCAGCTGATCCGGAAACTACTCCAGTGCGGGGTTCGTTCTTGATCCAGACTCTCTGGCCTGGCTGGAGCATTTTCTTCTCCTGTGCTCTGTGCCGTGTGTTATATCCCTCAGCCTGTTTTCTTTTAAGCTCTTCGTCTTTCAACTCAAAAGCTCTCAAGTCCGGCCAAACTGGTGTGAGGGTGCTTGGACACACTGGGAGAGGTGTCTGAATGTTACGCCCCATTAGGAGCTGCGCGGGAGATGCCCCATGAGCGAGAGGGGTCGCTCTGTATGCCATCAGCACTTTGTGAGGGTCCTCATTCTTCTGCAACAGGGCCTTCACGGTTCTAACAGCACGTTCTGCTTCTCCGTTGCTTTGGGGGTAACGGGGGCTACTGGTGAGATGCTGGAAGTTGTAATCTGCAGCAAACTCTGCAAACTCTGCTGCTGCAAACTGTGGGCTGTTGTCGGTGATGAGTGTGTCAGGCACTCCATGACGGCTGAAGATGGCTTTCATTTTAAGAATCACAGCTGACGCTAGAATGCTTGTGACGTTAGCAGCCTCAATGAATCGGGAGTAGTAGTCAATGACCACCAAGTAATGACCTTTCTTCCATTCAAACAGGTCGGCGGCTAGCTTTTGCCATGGGTGTGATGGCAAGGGTGTGGTCAGGAGAGGTTCTGGTGCATTGTGACATTCCTTAGCACAAACTTCACACTGGCGTACCTTTTCTTTTATCTGACGTGTCAGACCTGGCCACCATACTGCTTCATGAGCCCTCGCCATACACTTCACCATTCCCTGGTGGCCCTGATGAAGCGTTTCCAAAATGTTTGGTTGCATGCTTGCTGGAATCACTATTCTTTTCCCTTTCATCAGGAGACCATCAGCCATCAACAAGTCATTTCGGTACTGCCAATAGGACTTCAGCTGCGGAGCTGAACTCAGTCTGTCCCAACCTGTGCGGATCAGAGAAGACAGCTGCGCACACACTGGATCCTCTTCCTGAGCTTGTCTAATCTGCATCAGTTTCTCTTGCGATGCAGGCAGTTGCTGAATGACTTCGTTGATGTGAGCTCTCACGTCACTCTGGAGCACGAGATCCTCCTCTGTTGTTGCACCTTGAAGGGGAGCTCTTGAAAGAGCATCTGCCGCTATGAGATTTTTTCCCGGAACATGCACAATGGTGTATGTGAACCGCAGGAGTCTCAATCTGAATCGCAACACACGAGGGGGAATGTCATCAAGTGCTCTTGAGCTGAAGAGACTTATCAACGGTTTGTGGTTTGTTCTGACCTCAAAGTGCAGGCCCAGGAGATAAGTTTGGAACCGTTCACACGCCCACGTGATGGCCAGGGCCTCTTTTTCAATTTGGGCGTATCTACGCTCAGTTTCTGTCATACTGCGGGAAATAAAGGCCACTGGCCTCCACTCTCCTGAAGCTTGAAGTTGTGACAAAACACCCCCAAGTCCGTAGGAGGATGCATCTGCTGACACCCTAGTCGGTCTGTCAGTGCAGTATGGGGCAAGTACAGCCAATGAGCTGAGCTCTTCTTTCACCTTTGCGAAGGCTGTCTGTTGAGCTGGCCCCCATGTCCACATGTTATCAGTTTTCAAGAGGTCCCTGATAGGTCCTGTGATCTCTGCAATGTTTGTGGAAAACTTTCCCAAATAATTCGCCATCCCCATGAATCTTTTGACGTCTGCCACATCCTTGGGTGGTGGCATGGCTGCAATGGCCCTGATCTTGTCGGGATCTGTCTGTATTCCCTCTCCGCTGACGATATGCCCCAGGAATTTCACCTCAGTCACTGCAAACTGGCACTTGTCGTTCAGGGTGAGGCCTCGCTGCTGTAGGCGTTGCAGCACTCGATGCAGCCTTTCATCACGTTCCTGTGGTGTGGCTCCAAACACCAAAATGTCATCTGCATGACAGACCGTTTCTTCCAGGTCATCCAGCATTTGTGTCAAGCGCTTCTGGAAATGCTCTGGTGCTGAGGATATTCCAAAAGGAAGTCGGTTGAAACAAAAACGCCCGAATGGCGTGATGAAGGTGGTGAGTGGGGACGATTCCCTATGCAAAGGGATTTGCCAGAAACCTGCAGTGGCATCTAGCTTTGAAAAAATTCTATCTCCAGCTAGTTTAGCGAGCGTCTCATCGACTGCAGGGAGGATGTGTCTTTCTCTGCACACGTTCTCATTTAGGTGGGTGAGGTCGACACATATACGGATTTTTCCGTTTGGCTTTGGTACTACGACCATTCCGGAGCACCACTCAGTTTCATCTTCGATGGGTGAAATAACTCCCATTGCCTCCATCCTATTCAGCTCCTCTTGAACTTTCCCTCTTAATGGCAGAGGCAAGCGGCGTGGCACCGCTAGGGCAAATGGAGTGGCATTCTCTTTCAATTTAATCCTATATTCACCCTCTAGCTTCCCTAAACCAGTAAACACTCTGGGATATTGCTTCACATAAGCATTCTCTGTTGCAATGGCATCTACTTGACTAAGCAAGCTGAGGTCTTGTATGGCTGGCAAGCCAAGTAGTGGAGTAGCTAACCCTGGGACAACATACACCTGCTGCTTCACAACAGAGCCTTTGTAGCTCATGTCGGCGGTGAAGCGTCCCTGTACTGCGATAGGAACATTGTTGGTCCACACAGTTTTTTGCTTGGTGGTGAAAGTTTCCCGTGCAGCTTTTCAGAGTACATGTGTTTTGGGATGGCTGTCACCGCAGCGCCGGTGTCGAGCTTGAACACTACCTGCTGGCCATTTACTCCAATCGACTTCTTCCACACTGCACTAGGTGCAGTAGTCATTGTGCCCAAAAACAAAGTCTCCAAACTTTCACTCATGTCCTTCTGCTGAAGTTCCTCCACTCTCATTTTTGTTTTACACAAAGCAGCAAAATGCCCCTTTTTCTGACATTTCTTGCAGTCTGCATCGCGAGAATGAATTTCCATGTGCTTTTCCACACCTGCCACATCTGTCTTTTGCATTTGTCTGACCTGGTCTGTGATTTGTTTTGTTTCCTTGTTGACCCGATTTTTGTTTTTCCTTGAACCTAACTGCATCCATATTAGCTCCTTCAACACCATCCGTGCTAGTCTGTCTCAGTGTGGTTTGTTGCTTTTTAATTTCCTCGTTTTGGCGAATTTTCGTCATTGCTTTCGTTAGAGTTAGCTTTGAGTCGAGCTGTAACTTCTCTGAAAGCGTGTGGTCTTTAATACCCACGACTAAGCGATCTCTTATCATCTCCTCTTTGAGGATTCCATACTGACAATACTCAGCTAGCTTGTGGACGGCTGTGATGAACGCCTCGGCTGATTCACCAGGCTCCTGGCAGCGTTTGTTAAACTTAGCCCTCTCGTATATCACTTTATGTTCACAGATGAAATGTTTTTCAAAAGCGTCTCTTACTTTCTCGTGTCTTTCTTGTCCGCTTCAGCCAGTGCTAAAGTGTTAAGCACATCATCTGCCGAGTCTCCCATAGTGTATATTAGCGAGTTCACTTGATACTCTTGACTCTTCTGGTCGAGTCCGGCAGCCATGCAGAATCTTTCAAAACATCTGATCCAATTTGGCCAACTAGCGACATCCCTGAAGTCAAATGCCTCGGGCGGGCTTACCGAAAATAACGTATCCATTACCTTCCGACGTCTTCGTCACATTGTGGCTACTTTGGAATGATCGCTAGTTTAGCTCGAGAACTCCAAAACTTCTTTTTCCTCGCGTACAGTCCAACTGGAAGGAAACTTCGGTTACATGCTTTTTAAAGCTTCTGTCTTCATATTAGAGACGGGTCGTCGACTTCTGACACCATGTATTGTACTGTGTACCTAATAAAATATATAATAAAGGGACCTCGAGACCAGAGCGTAGGTTCACTTCATTTACTTGTAGAATCTCTCTCTCATGCGCATGCGCGCATGATACATTCAAACCATTCTGTATCACTACAGGTGGGAGTCATCATTTAAAATGGAGGTAGCAATCTTCTGTACCTGTCTGGTGTACAGGGATGTCAGACTCAGCTGTGACTCACCAAGCAAACGACTGGACCATCTAACTACCTGATCCAAGGATTTCCTCTGTTTCAGTTTTATCTGACCAAACCATGACACTAAAGAAAAGGATAAAACAGATTCAATAAAAGCCCAATAAAACATTGTCATTATGGTTCGGTCAATTTGGAAGTGTGCGAGTTTCCTTAAACAATGCAAATGTTGCTGACCCTTTTTGCACCCCCTTTCACAGTTCTCTTCAAAGTTTAAATTACTATCAATAATCATCCCAAGGTATTTGTAAGATTGCACACATTCAATGGTCTGGCCTTTTAGTACAGTGACTTCGTGCCTGGGAGTTTTCCTCCTAAAGTCAATAATCATATCTTTAGTTTTTGTTGTATTCAGCTGCAGGTAGGAATCCTCACACCAGTGAACAAAACCATCAACTACTGGGCCATGGCCACTCTCACCATCCTGAAGGAGACTAACAATAACTGAATCATCAGCATACTTTATAATGTGTCTGTTGTCATGTCTGCTCTGACACATGTTTGTGTACAGGATGAAGAGTAGTGGTGACAGCACACACCCCTGAGGAGAGCCAGTAGAAGAACACTTTTGGTCAGACAATGTACCATTGACCCTTACGCTCTGTGTCCCATTGGTTAAAAAATCCAGAATCCAACCCATCAGATTATTACTCAAATCAAATTGTTGCAGGAGCCTTTCAACTAAAATATGAGGTTGGATTGTATTAAAAGCAGAAGATATAACATCCCCCCCCCCCTTTACAAAGTCAAAGAAGAAACACACACAGTATCGTCTATCCTATATTATTTTTTGATAAGATAAGATAAGATAAGATAAGCCTTTATTAGTCCCACAACGGGGAAATTCCAGGATTGCAACAGCACAGGGATAGCAACACTCAGAGCAACAATCAGAAGGCAAGAAAAAAAACAAGCAAGCAAGAGCAGCTAATATACATATGTACATATTACTATAAAATATATATATACACACACACACACACACACACACACAGACACACAGTGCAGAGCATTGTAGCTGGATGGAATAAATATATGAATATATGAACACACAGTGCAGAGCATTGTAGCTAGATGGAATAAATATGTAAATATATAAACACCCACAGTACGGAGCATTGCAGCTAGGTGGAATAAATATGCAAGTATATAAACACACACAGTGCGGAGCAATGTAGCTAGATGGAATAATATGTAGATATATAAAAACACAGTGCGGAGCATTGTAGCTAGATGGAATAAATATATAGATATATAAATATAAACACACCCAGTGCTGAGCATTGTAGCTAGATGGAATAAATATATAGATATATAAATATAAACACACCCAGTGCAGAGCATTGTAGCTAGATGGAATAAATATGTAAATATATAAACACACACAGTGCAGAGCATTGTTGCTAGGTGGGATGAAACAGCATAACCGTCTATTTAGTTATCCTACATGGTATGATTATGTGCCCATACATATTCTCACCCTCCATAGCGACCGGTATGTTCCTAGTTGTATGCCGGAGAGGACCATTGTGTAAGTCTATTGCATCTTTTGCATTCAAAAAACTATTAGTTTGTTACGTCTTTTTGCTATCTCTGCGAGCAGCCCTGCTTAGGTTGTACAGTCTGACAGCCGTTGGTAGGAAGGACCTACGAAACCTCTCGGTTGTGCACCTGGGATGATGTAGTCTGCTGCTAAATGAGCTCCTCAGTGCATCCAGTATGTCCTGCATAGGGTGGAACTCGGACTCCAGCAGAGATGACAGTTTAGCCACCGTCCTTCTCTCTCCTATCTCCTCCATCGGATCAAGGCGTTGCCCCAGGACAGAGCTAGCTTTCTTAATCAGTTTGTTCAGTCTCTTCCTATCGGCTGCAGTAATGCCACTGCCCCAGCAGACCACTCCAAAAGTGATGGCTGATGCCACCACCGTGTCATAGAATGACTTCAGCAGCGCCCCTTGTACACCAAAAGACCTGAGTCTCCTCAGCAGGAACAGCCTGCGCTGTCCCTTCTTGTAGAGTGCGTCAGTATTGTGTGACCAGTCTAGTTTATTGTTCAGATGAATACCCAGGTACTTGTAGGATGTCACCATCTCGATGTCTGTTCCCTGTATATTTACTGGTGCTGTGAGGGGCTGCCCATGCCTGCGGCAGTCCACCACCAGCTCCTTAGTTTTCCTCGCGTTGATCTGGAGGCAGTTCCGACGGCACCAGTCCACAAAGTCCTGGATAAGCCCTCTGTACTCAGCTTCATCTCCGCTGGAGATGAGACCAACGATCGCAGAGTCATCAGAGAACTTCTGTAGATGGCAATGTGTTGTGTTGTGTGAGAAGTCCGCAGTATAAAGAGTGAACAGGAAGGGAGCCAGCACCGTTCCCTGGGGGGCCCCCGTGCTACTGATGATCGTGTCGGAAACACAGTCCCGGGTTCTCACAAACTGAGGCCGGTTCGTGAGGTAGTCCAGGATCCATGATGACAGGTGCTGGTCCACCCCTGCGCGCAGCAGCTTGTCCTTCAGGATCATCGGTTGGATGGTGTTGAAAGCACTGGAGAAGTCAAAGAACATGATCCTCACCATATTCCCGGGCTTCTCCAGGTGGGACAGAGAACGGTGAAGGAGGAAGATCACCGCATCCTCCACCCCAATGCCATGCTGGTAGGCGAACTGGAGTGGATCCATCGCTGGTTCCACCAGGGGGCGGAGATGAGCAAGGAGCAGTCTCTCCAGGGTCTTCATCAAGTGGGACGTCAAGGCCACCGGTCTGAAGCTGTTCAGGTCTTTGGGGTGGGAAGTTTTTGGTACAGGTACCACACAAGATGTTTTCCACAGCTGTGGTACCCTCCCCAGTTTCAGGCTCATGTTGAAGATATATGTCACAATCCCACACAGCTGGTCTGCACAGGACTTGAGGAGCTTTGCGCTGATGCCGTCCGGTCCCGACGCCTTCCTCGCCTTGATCTTCCTCAGCTCCGTCCTCACCTGGGTCTTGGTCAGGGTCAGGATGGGGGGCTGTGTGTTGGGAGTGGGGGGGGGTGTCGGTGGAGTGGGGAGTGGGTAGCAGGACTTGATTTCTTAGAGGCAGCAGTGGTTGTTGTGCAGACAGGGGGGAGGGCGGTTGGTCAAATCTATTGAAAAACAGATTCAGGTTGTTCGCCCACTCCCTGCCCCCCGTGGCCTGGGGGGAGGTATTCTGGAGCCCCGAGATGGTTTTGAGGTTTCTCCAGACCCCGCTGATGTCGCTCTGTTGCAGCTTGTCCTCCATCTTCTTCCTGAAGCTGTCCTTGCCTTCTCTGATCTTTCTCCTCAGCTCCCTCTGTACGGACTTCAGCATCTCCCTGTTCCCCGACCTGAAGATCCTCTTCTTCTCTCTTTTATATATATAGCGCTAACTAGGCAAAACTCAGCCAACCAAACGGCCATCTTATTAGACTACCAGAACGTCCCACTGTGTTGGAGCGGATTATTCTGCCGCTTAGTCCCAACAGGCATCAATTATTGTTGTCCTCAATACATAGTCCTCCAGGTACCTGGGCCTCTGACAAACTCTAGCCGGGTGTCCCCTGGGCGGGGACTCTGCACCGGGCACCACTGGCTGCGCCTGTGAGTTCTCACCACCCCAGTCCAACCAGTCCCACCTCACGTCAGGCTGTTTCATCATAGTTCTAGACCTCTGTTCCAGTGGTGACTTCCTGAGTCTGCTGGAGTGCCACCGTGACCCATCTGTGAGCTCGAAGGTGTCCTGGCCTCGTCTCGTGAGCTGCAGGGGACCCATCCAGAGTGGCTGCAGCTTATGTGTGCGGTTAGGGTGTCTAATCCAGACTCGGTCCGACACGCTCTTGCTCTGTGTTTCCTGTCAAATCGACACTTCATTTTATGCTGTTGTGCGGTGATCCGATCCCATGTAGAGTCCATATTTCCTGTAGAGTGAGTCGTGGGCGGCCTCAGTCAATCCAAAGATAGAAGCAGTTCACGTCCCAGCATGAGAGTTGCCGGGGAACATCCTGTTGCAGCATGGGCCGTTGCCCTGTAGTGAAGTAGTACGCTCTGGAGGGCGTCCGGAAATGCGAAGCCGTCCGCCAGTCCTTTTTTTAGGGTTTTGTTAAAATGTTCAACGCCCCCATTAGCCTGAGAATGGTAGAACGTGGTTTTAATGTGTTCCACACCCTTACTGCTCAAGAACTCTTCAAACGCCCCAGAGGTGAACTGCGGGCCATTGTCAGTCGTGATTGCATTTGTTATCCCCCACCTGGCGAACATTGACGAGAGGAAACCTGTAACCACATCTGTCATGACTGAGTTAGTGGGCAACACCTCCGGCCACTTTGAGAACAGGTTGTAGGCCACAAGCAGGAACCAACTGTTCGGGAGTGCTGCATGCAGTTCGCCACAAATGTCCAGCTGTATATATTTCCAAGGGCCTTCTGGGTACGACAGCTGCCGCAGGGGCGGAGGAGGTGGCCCGCCAGTCTTCCCGCTCTCCAAACACGGAATACAGTTTTTTACCATAACTTCAATGTCCTTATCAATACCCGGCCACCAAACAGAGTCCCTGCCGTGCTGTTTTACTCTGCCCACACCCAAGTGGCCCTCATGGAGCATCGCAAGGACACGCGGCCACAGAGACACCGGGATTAGCGTGTAGTGCCCCCTCGCCACATACACATCATCCCAACAGCTCAGTTCGTCTTTATACCGGTGGAAGGGTGCGAGCTCGTCCTGCACCTTTGCAGGCCAACCCTCTCTAATCACTGAGCACAGTTGTGACAGCACGAGATTTCGTTCCGACTCCGCCCGAAGTTCCTGGGCGGACACTATATCCTGGAGGGCCCCGTGCAGTGCATTAACCAGATCCGCCTCTGTTGGATCATCGTCATCGTTGTCATCCGATTGTACATAGTTGGTTGTGGCGCGGGACAGGAGATCAGCCACAATGTTATCCTTGCCAGGAGTGAACTGGGTGGTAAAATTGTAGGCCCTCAGCCGCTCTGTCCACCTGTGGATCCGCAGTGGTCTGTGTCCCGAACCTGACGTCTCCAGCAATATCGTCAGTGCTCAGTGGTCTGTCCGTAGAGTGAAATGGCACCCATAGAAGTAAATATGCCACCGTTCACAGGCCCAGACGCAGGCGAGCGCCTCTCTCTCACCCATGGCGTACTTTTGTTCAGCTACCGAGAGAGACCTTGATGCGAACGCCACCGCCCGCTCCATGCCGTCCTGCACCTGGGACATAACCGCCCCTACTGCCAAGCCAGATGCATCACAGATCACAATGGTAGGCCGTTTTGGATCAAAATGGGCCAAAACCGGAGGGGAAGTGAGTTGACGCTTCAGCTTAGTAACCGCTGCTGAACAGGCTGGTGTCCATTGCCACGGCGCATCCTGTTTCAGCAGTGCCAGGAGGGGTCCAATCATTTCCGAGTGGCGGGGAATAAAACGCCCATAAAAGTTCACCATACCCAGAAACGAGGAAATCTATGCAGGTGTCGATGGTTCTGGGAGGCGTAGAACCACTTCCACGTTTGAATGCAGGGGCCACAGCCCCCCCTTCCCCCCCATCAACCCGAACCCCACAAACTCGATAAAGTTTGCCGCAAAAATACACTTTTCTCCATTCAGGGTGACTCCATGATCCTGCAGCACCGTCAGCACCTGTTCCAACCGATCATTGTGTTCTTCACGTGACGTGCCATAAACCACGATGTCATCAAGGTATGCCACCACACCCTGGAGGCCGGCCAGTGGACATTATTTTCTGGAAACAGCTGGGTGCAGAACTCAGACCAAATGGCATGCGGGTGTACCTAAATACACCTATGTGGGTCACGAACACTGTCAGGTTCCTGCTGGCTGGGTGGAGGGGCACTTGCAGGTAACCCTGGCGAAGGTCCAGCTTCGTGAACACCTGTGAACCACTGAATGTTGCAGTGAGCTCCTCCATCGTTGGGAGCGGGTATTTGTCCGGGATGATCACCCTATTTATCATCCTGAGATCAATACATGGACGGATGCCACCCGATTTTTTCTTGGCCACCACGATATTTGACGCCCAGGGTGATGCATCCACTCTCTCAGTGATTCCTGCTTCCAGCAATTTGGTCAACTCCGCCGTGACATCGTCCTGTAGGGCAAGCGGAAGCCGCCATAGCGGTTGAATCTTCAGTGTCACACTATGGTCTATGAGCGGGCGGTGGTGGAGTGCGCTGTTGCATCTCAGGCCTCTGAACAGCGATGGCCAACGGACATGCTATTCGGGGTATACTGTCAGTACCGTAGAGCCTTCTGTGTCCTTGATGGAAAATCCCAACTCACCCATCAGGTCTATCCCTAGCAAGTCTGCCCCCTGGCGTGAGATTTGGAAGGTGAACGTAGGGACCGTCTTCAACCCACAATTCACCGAAAAGTCAACCGTGCCCGCCATTTCAATCTCAGTGTGCCCGTATTCAAACATTCTCACTGTTCCTGCGTTTATGGTTTTATTCGGGAAAAGTCTCTTCAGAGTAGCCATACTCAAAATGGACCTGTCGGCTCCTGAGTCCACCATGAGTAGCACGTTGACTCCGTCGAGTTTTAGCATGTACCATTTCAGTGGTCCCTTTTTCGCGCGTGCCACACACACCTGTGTCATGTTTCGGGGCTCCGCCGCCAATGATTTAGCAATGATAGGGCAGGCTCTGTCCCGAGGCCCAGTCCACCGCCTCCTGGGGGTCTGCCCCGGAGGATTAGCCACCTTGCTAATGGCTGTGCTTGGTGGGGAAACTTGAGCAGCTACACTCTCTTTAGCCCACGCTGATAAACTTCGCCGAACTGTGGACTCACTCTGCCTAACCAGGTTGAACACATTTTCCAATGACAGAGTATCTTTAGCTAGCTTTAGCTCGCTCTTCAGCCACACGTCGTTAGTACCATGGGCTAGCTTATCCCGGACCAGCTCTTCCTCGATAGGCCTGAAGGCGCATTCTCTTGCTAGGCTGCGCAGCTCCATAATAAAGGACTGAGTGGACTCACCCGTTCTCTGTTGGCGGTCAAAAAACTCATACCTCCGTGCCGTGACGGTGGAATGGTCTCCAAAAACACAGTCCATCAGTTCTAAGCCGTCCTTCTGTGAGCCGTTGCCACACAGCCCAAAATTATCTGCTGGCCCTCCACACCAAGGTAGTGGACCAGTAGGCTCCTCCGTCTCTCTTCATTAGCGGCACTGAGGCCAGCTGCAGCCGCATACACGCCGAACATCTCCCTCCAGCGGGCCCACGGTATAGCTGGTGTGCCCGGAGACTGCAAAAATGGAGGTGGCCATTTGATACACGCTATGGCTGTGTTGTTAGACATGTATATGTTGGACACTGCATATGTGATTTAATCTCACGATGAAGGAGAACCACAGAGCTGCAGCCCCCTGCGGTGCGGAGCCACAGAGACTGGACCCCCTGCGGAGAACAGGGGACAGAAGACTTCCTGACCGCTGAGGCTCGAGAGGAGGGAAAGGGGAGTTATGTAAATAGAAAGTTAACGGCTGCACGGTGGCGCAGTGGTTAGCACTGCGGCAGCACAGTTTACCCTTGGCCGGGGGATTGTGGGGATCGTGGGATCGTGGGTTCGATCCCAGCCCCTGACCAACAGTGATCTGTGTGGAGTTTGCATGTTCTCCCCGTGTTGCGTGGGTTTACTCCGGGATTTCTCCGGTTTCCTCCCACATGCCAAAAACATGCATGTTAGGTTAATTGGCTGTTCTAAATTGTCCCTAGATATCTGTTTCCTATAGGCCCTTAGAATAGAGGGTTAGTATTAATGAAAGCGCTTTGAGTGGTCTTTGTGACTAAAAAAGCGTTATATAAGTGCAGGTTAGTTAGTTAGTTAGTTAGTGAATAAAAGGATTTTGATATAGATGTGTGAATTCCCCTATGAGGGAAATGGGTTGATGTGAGAATGTTTAAAAGGGAGAACTTTGGTGTGTTCACCCTCTTTGTTTGCTGCTCAGGAATGAGAGCAGACAGTGGAATGATTACTTGAATAAACTGGAATGAAAGGCAATTCGGTTTCGTTATTCAAGTCTCCCCACATTGGTGACTGACGACGTTGAGAATGAACGAAGAAATTCTCAGGGTCCCGGACTCACAGCGCTCAGAGCTGGCGAGCGCAGTGGCCGTTAAGCTGCCTGATTTCTGGCAGGATAACCCACGGTCGTGGTTTCTGCAAGCAGAGTCGCAATTCGCGCTCGCAGGAGTAACGGTGGATGACACTAAGTTCCACCATGTCATCGCTAAACTGGACAACAGCACAGCTCGGTGCGTGCAGAGCTTGGTGGAGCAGCCACCCGCGACCGACAGGTACGGCAAGCTGAAATCCACCCTCTTCAAGTTTTTCACCCCCTCGGCTGAAGTGAGGGCGAGGAGGATCCTGTCTTTGCTAGACCAAGGTGGACACAGGCCGAGCGCCCTGATGGAGGAGATGATACAGCTGAGAGGGTTGGACAACGATGATTTCATTTTTCAGTTCATCTTCCTCTCCAACCTCCCGGCGCATGCGAGAAGCACGCTGGCCGGCAAAAAGTGTCACACCCTGGAGGAGTTCCGGGAGCTGGCCCAGGAGGCAGATGGGATCCTAGACGCCTGCGGCGGGCAAGCAACCACAGCGGCGACCCGAGACAGCGGGGAGCCAGGGGCGGCAGAACCAGACTGGCCGACGACGGCGGCAGCACGGCCGCGACGAGGTGGAGCCAATAGCCCGGCGGCAGAGGCGCGGACACGACACAGCGGAGGAGAAGATCTCTGCTTTTACCATCGGAGGTTCGCAGAGAAGGCACGCAGGTGTGTGCCGCCCTGCATCTTCAGGAGTTCGGGAAACGGCAAGACCGGGGGTCGCTAGCAGCTTCGACCCTCGGAGAACGCAACAAGCTGCTCTACATCACGGATGCGCGCTCCGGACGAGAGTTCCTCATCGACACCGGAGCACAAGTGAGCTTCATCACCCCAACATACGCGGACCGGGTGGCGGGACCCCACGGTAGCGGAGCTACAGCGGCAAATGGCTCGAACATCAACACCTACGGGAGAAGGACCTTGCCTTTGTGCTTACATGGCCGCACATATGAATGGACTTTTGTAATAGCGGCGGTGAGTTTCAACATGTTGGGCGCGGATTTTTTGTGTTCACACAATCTGTTAGTTGATCTTGCTAATAGACGGCTGGTAAATGCACTCTCTTTTTACTCTCTCCCCTGTTCAGCTCGAGTGTCCCCGCCACCAGTACAGACCCACGTCGCTACAGCAGGTGATAAGTTTCACACACTCCTCACCCAATTTCCAGCGCTCACTGTGCCCACTTTTTCAGTGACGGTCGCGAAGCACGGGGTGAAACACTTTATCCCCACGTCTGGTCCTCCCGTGTTTGCAAAAGCTCGGCGCTTGGATGCAGTTAAGCTCGCCATTGCGCGCGAGGAGTTCGCCAGCCTGGAGAGGCTGGGCATCGTTCGTAGGTCGAAGAGCCCGTGGGCTTCGCCGCTGCACATGGTACCGAAAGCCGATGGCTCCTGGAGACCGTGCGGGGATTACCGCAGGCTAAACAACGCTACGGCGCACGATTGTTATCCCATCCCGCACATTCAGGATTTTTTGGTGCACCTGGCGGGGGCGCGCATTTTTTCAAAGATTGATCTAGTTCGCGGCTATCACCAAGTCCCGGTCCAACCGGAGGACATTCCTAAAACAGCGGTAATAACCCTGTTCGGACTTTTCGAATTTTTACGCATGCCGTTTGGTCTCAAAGGGGCAGCGCAAACATTTCAGCGGATGATGGATGCCATGTTACGCGATCTCCCTTTCGTGTTTGTGTACCTCGACGACATTTTGGTCGCGAGTACTTCAGAGGACGAACACGAAACGCACCTCACAGCAGTTTTTAGGAGGCTGGGAGAGCACGGCTTAATAGTTAACCCAGCCAAGTGCCAGTTCGGCGTCGAGCGGATCGATTTTTTGGGTCACCGCGTCTCCCCGGAGGGAGCGGTTCCGTTACCAGAGAAAGTACGCGCGGTAGCGGATTTTCCCCGTCCACAAACGGTCAAATCACTACAGGAATTCTTGGGGATGGTGAATTTTTATAACCGATTCCTGCCCCACGCAGCTCAAATCATGCAACCGTTATATGCCGCGCTCAAAAAACAAAAACCGACCCAGGCGGTCGAATGGTCCCCGGAGCGGGAGCGCGCGTTCACAGAGGTTAAAAAAGCCTTGGCTGACGCTGCGCTCCTGGCCCACCCAGACCCTGCAGCACGTATCGCGCTGACGACAGACGCTTCAGATTTAGCCATAGGGGCCGTTATTGAGCAACAGGTAGCCGGAGTTTGGCAGCCTTTGGCTTTCTTTAGCAAATCTTTAAGCGCGGCTGAACGAAAATACAGCGCGTTTGACAGAGAACTGTTGGCGCTGCATTTGGCTATTCGCCATTTCCAGTTCTGGCTGGAAGGACGGTGCTTCACCGCTTATGTGGACCACAAGCCGCTCACATACGCCATGGCCAAAATTTCAGATCCGTGGTCTGGCAGGCAGCAGAGGCAGCTGGCCGCAATCTCGGAATTTACCACTGACATTAGGCACGTCGCGGGCAAATTCAATGTAGTAGCGGATTGTCTCTCACGCGCGTTCATGACCCCAACACGCGCAGAGGCAGAACGGGCCACCGTGACCGCGCCGCAGGAGAGCGGCACGGTGGCGCGCGCAGCCCCGGTGCACGTGGGTATAGATTACGCAGCCATGGCAGCGGACCAGGGGGCGGACGCAGACGTGCGCGCGCTCCAGTCTGGACCAACAGGGTTGAGGCTGGAGAGCAAGTGTTTACAAACCGGTATGCCCCCCCGATCTGCGACATGTCGACGGGGCGCCCGCGTCCGGTGGTTCCGGCCACGTGGCGCCGCCGTGTTTTTGACTCGGTCCACTCACTGGCGCACCCGGGGGTGCGCGCGTCGGTGAAACTAGTGGCGGAAAAGTTTGTTTGGCCGTGCCTGCGCAAGCACGTGAAGGAATGGGCAAAAACCTGCATTTCCTGTCAACGGGCCAAAATTCACAGGCACACAAGAGCCCCGTTAGAACCGTTCCGCATTCCGGCCAGAAGGTTCGACCATGTGCACGTCGACCTTGTGGGCCCCCTACCGGCATCACAGGGGTTCACGTATCTTTTGACAATGGTGGACCGCACCACATGTTGGCCGGAAGTGGTCCCACTTGCGACGACCACAGCCGCGGAGGTGGCTCGCGTTTTTTTAACGGCTTGGGTGGCGCGCTTCGGGGTTCCGTCGGACATTACGTCCGATAGAGGACCGCAATTCATCTCTGAGCTGTGGTCAGCGATGGCCAACGGCTTAGGAGCCAAAATTCACCGCACTACGGCTTACCACCCTCAGGCTAATGGTTTATGCGAGCGTTTTCATAGGTCTTTGAAGGCAGCACTCAGAGCGTCGCTCACGGATGCAGATTGGGTAAATAAACTGCCATGGGTTTTATTAGGGTTGCGTTCTGCGCCTAAAGAGGACTTAGACGCCTCCCCAGCGGAGCTGGTATTCGCACAAACTCTGAGGCTGCCGGGCGAGTTTTTACCAGAGCCCACGGAGCCCCCACCTCTCTCTGCTCTGGGACCGTTAGTCGGCACGGGAGCAGACACGCTCCCGGGTCCGGTTCATCACGCTTTTCCACGAGTTTTCGTCCCCAAGGCTTTGAAAAATGCCGACTTCGTTTTTGTCAGGCGCGAAGCCCTAAAAGCAACGCTCAAACCGCCTTACGAAGGGCCATTTCGAGTGCTGGAGGCAGGTGATAAGCAATTTGTGCTAGATTTTGGAGACAGAAAAGAGACAGTCAGTATTGACAGACTAAAACCTGCTTTTGTCATGAAGGACGAATCTGTACCGGTCGCGGTGGCGCCTCGACGAGGCAGGCCCCCGCAAGGGACAAATA
Organism: Pholidichthys leucotaenia; assembly: GCA_020510985.1. NCBI lineage: Eukaryota > Metazoa > Chordata > Actinopteri > Cichliformes > Pholidichthyidae > Pholidichthys > Pholidichthys leucotaenia. The sequence continues at coordinate 136,226,714 of CM035840.1, read as the reverse complement.
ATCACTCTCTTCCTCAGTCAACAGAACCGAAGCAGAAAGGCGCCGCAGGCAAGGCGGGGCCCTCTCACAGCAGATTCGGCAGACGGCTGAAGCCCAAGCGGCGCACAGACTGAATGTTGGTGTTGATTATTCAGTAATGAGTAGGGTGCTATTAAATTTTAGGAATTAGTCTGTTCTTCATCGTTTGGGGGGGGTTATATGGCTGTGTTGTTAGACATGTATATGTTGGACACTGCATATGTGATTTAATCTCACGATGAAGGAGAACCACAGAGCTGCAGCCCCCTGCGGTGCGGAGCCACAGAGACTGGACCCCCTGCGGAGAACAGGGGACAGAAGACTTCCTGACCGCTGAGGCTCGAGAGGAGAGAAGGGGGAGTTATGTAAATAGAAAGTTAACGGATGTGAATAAAAGGATTTTGATATAGATGTGTGAATTCCCCTATGAGGGAAATGGGTTGATGTGAGAATGTTTAAAAGGGAGAACTTTGGTGTGTTCACCCTCTTTGTTCGCTGCTCAGGAATGAGAGCAGACAGTGGAATGATTACTTGAATAAACTGGAATGAAAGGCAATTCGGTTTTGTTATTCAAGTCTCCCCACACACGCGCCCATTTTAGTCCTCGTCGCCAAATGTTATGTCCAAATAACATGAGACGGGAGCCTCCATTAACTGAGTACTGAACACACTTTATTATAGTGAACAACAGAATATATACCCTAGCCGTAGCCCGCTTGACGTCACCACCCCAACCCCCTCGGCTAGGCTACGGCAAGCCCCAAGAGTCAAATCCCACAATAAGCAGGTAGTTATTAGCCAACAGAGCTAACTGCTGGAGAACCGTTCCTTGCTAGGTAGTCGATACTTTGGTATCAATACTTTTTATAATATCGTGATGCCACTGTGTTGATACAAAACGTGCAATTTGTTTTCACTTTTGAGAGTTTTACGCATTAAAGTTGATGTTTTTTGAGTTGTATGCATTAACGTTATGTGTGAAAACTGGTGAAAAACCAGCTCCAGCATAACAGACGATCTGCTGTGTCACGTGATTATGGCAGCCTATCAGATGTCAGAGCCAAAGGCTCACTGTGTACTGCGCAGCCTCAGTCATGCTCATCCTCACTCAAGCCTTATTCATGCTGCATTTCCCCTGTCAAGCACTCATTGACTCCCCACCCAGAGTAATACTAAGCAGCATAATTTTGAAAAAAAAAAAGGAGCACTATCTAAGTTTGTAAAATAATAGTGCAAACATAAATAAATCAATTAAAGAAAAAAACATTGCATTGTGGAAAAAAACTTACACATATATGCTGCTTGGTATTACCATAGAATTTGGATGAATGGTGAAACATTTCAGAAGTAAAAAATATTTGAATCCAGTTGACTTGAGTGAGCTTTCATACACCTGGATTACTGCGACGCTTCAGTAAATTAAGAAATTGAATTAATTTTGCTTCCATTATTTTTATTATAATTGAAAAAAAATCCTTTTTTAAAAATTTTATTTGCTCACTCTATTTTATTATTATTTTACAAGCACTTCTTTTCAAGTATTTATGTTCATGACTTTTATTAATATTTCATATTGCCATTGCAATAAAGTTATTAAATGAACCTTATTTGCATTATATTTTACATTCACGTTGATGTTTATGTTAGGGCTGCCTGACTTATTCTGCAAATTCCATGAAATTGTATGGATTACAGTCTTTCCAAAACCTTGAAATTACTTGAATTTGCAGTTCCTTAATATTTCATAAGTCTTTAAATAATGAAACTCCACTACTTGCAGTGTCGACCTGGTCACACTGCCATCCACCACTTTATTGGCAGAGATACAGGGAGATAAATTGATTGGCTTATTAGATATTTGCCTAAGCTCCTAAAACCCGGCAATTGATCTTTGTCCTCTGTAGTTGGCATTATATTTTATCTCATATCTCTCATACTATACACAACACTCTGTTAAGTCCTGCTGTTCCTTAGAGTAGACAAGTGGAGCTGTAAAATATCACATGTTCATGGGTGTGACCTTCCCAGCCTCTCTGGCCCACTTTCAAACACAGTCTACATTTGGGCCTGTAAAGCCTAATTGGCCTACCTGTTTCAGACATGAATACTTGCTTTCTACGGGCATGCACTAGTCTTTAAATTCACGAAATCTCTGTCTGTGTATGTGTGTGTTTGTCTGTCTGTTCCACGCATATCTTTTGAACTGTTTCTCAGACTGGCCTCAGATTTTAAACGTGGTTTCCTGAGGTTACGAGGGTGTGCATCCCCGAATATGGAGTTGTTCAGTCAAAATATGTAATTTTTATCAATAACAGTTTTAGCCACCGCTCCGTGACCGCTCTGTGTCCTGGCTTCAAGAAGTGTGGGTGGGGTGCTTGACTCCGCGCTCATTGGATAATACGCAGCATCACGGCCATGCTGATTGGACAATACGCCGGCATCACGACCTGTCAGTCACCACAGTGTTCCCTGGACAAAACAAGGAAGTGAAAAATGACAAATTTGACTAGAAAAAGATAATACTGAAGATTTAATGCTTAAAAAATTATACTATAAAGTTGCCATGATTGCGTAGATCTAAAGGATAATTCGGCATATGTGGAGAACAGGAGGTGCATGATCAGACTGGGCGGAGCATCAGTGGAGACCCAGGCCTGACAAAGAATACCGGTGTATCAACGCAGAACGTGCCGAGAGAAGCAGCAGCCTAATTGGGCGGACCATGGTCCTTCGCATGGAGGAACGCCCAGCCTGCCCCATGTAATGTTGTTCTATGTTATTAATATGATGTATTATTGTGTGATGTGGGTATAAAAGGCTGATGTGGAAGAGGCACGGTCTCTTTTGAACTCACCACTGCCTAGACGGGAGCGCCTTTGTGGTATTGTGAGTTGGACAATAAAGTTACGTTCAACGGTGAATTAGAGAAACTGCATGCACGAGCAATACTGGTCCATAATCTTGGCATGGAGGGACAGCGTATTCTCGACACATTGGGTGAGAGTGATTGTTTTGAGGACATGGTTGAGCTAATGGCGCGCTACTTTCGTGCTCCTGAGAATGTCATCGTCCAGAGGATTCAGTTCCAACAGTGTCACCAGCAGACTGGAGAGTCGGTGCAACGGTACGTTGCGGATCTGCGTCAACTGGTTGGAAACTGCCAATTCGGGGCTTTAGAGGAAGAAATGGTCCACGATCAGTTGGTGGAGCACACGCTGTGTTCTGCGGCATGGTCAAGACTCCTCACACACTCTGGTGAACTGATGTTAGCCATAGCTGTCGAGATAGCTCAACAGTACAAAGCAGCACATAAACTATCACGGGACTTCGGTCAGAGAACTACATTGAGGCAACCTGAATCACAGTCAGTGGTGCAGGCTGTGGATCCGGGCAGCGATGATAGAGTAGAAGACAAAGAAGAATACACTACGGCTATTAAAATAAGGTCCGCCCCAGGATCGCCCAGATGTTTGGGCTGCGAGTCCACCAAGCACTGGTACAAGGCAAGAGAGTGTCCAGCAAGGGGCAAACGCTGTGGCAAGTGTGGACTCCTATATCATTTTGCCAGGGCCTGTAAAAAATTCGAGCGAGGGGAATGACGACGTGAAGTGGACTCCACCGCCAGGACTCCTACGGTTATTCACACCATCTCCCCGAGCACAGATGGCCATATATACTGTGTGGTGAAACTGGATGGCGTGGAAGTGCCATTACTGGTTGACACAGGCGCAGCGAGGTCCATGTTGAGTTGGCTTACTGTGAGGAGCTTCTTCCTGCGTTACCGTGTGAGAGGTCTGTCGACGCTAGTTTGTAGATACGGAGGTAACAGACTGGCCATCGTGGGTTTGCTGGATTTGACAGCGAGGTACAAGTCAGCAGTGGTGTCCAACCTACAGTTCGTGGTGACCGTCAGTGGGCCAAATGTGATGTGCTGCGACCTTTTCTACGGACTGGCCTTCACGATCACCAGCAGTATTGGAGAGGAGTGGTCGGGCCGTGGTTTGTGGGACCAGCCGGTTCCGAGAGTGTTGGACGATGCGGTATGGGACGAATCTTGGCCTAGTATTCTGGGAGATGGACAGGACCAACCCCACCCAGGGCCATTGCGGGAGGGTTCCGTGCCAGGGCCCAAGTTACCCTGGATGAGGAAACTGGCCGGCACTGTGGAATGCCCGTGACGACGGGTGGAGCCAAAAGGATGGCTCTCTCTGCTTCCGGAGTTCGGCCGGGAGGTACAGAGAAGCAGGGGGTTACAACGGATTCGCCAGTGTTACAAATGAAAGACAGCTGGGCAGGACTGGCTGCCATGCTGAACCAACGTGCCACACAGGAACACTGGAGGCCAAGTCGGGCTCCTTGGGGGGTTGCTGGTGTGGGTCAACCCAGTGAGGAGGCCCGGTCGAGACGTCGTGGACATTGGAAACCGAGTCGGGCTCCTCTGGCAGTCGCTGAAGTGGTTCGACCCAGAGAGGAGGCTCGGCTGAGAGCTATCCATGGCAAAAGGAAATGATGGGATGACCAGGGGTGGCTGCAGGTGGTGGCTGTTCGGGAGGACAGATACCTTCTGCTGTCCGATGACTCATGGAGACACCCCAACGAGCTGTGGCACGCCAACGAGGAGAAGGAGGTGTCAGGGCTTCGACGTGGCTCATCTCCAGGGGCAAAGAGACGAAGAAGCTCTGGACAGGACCTGCCGGACGGGTCTCCAGGGGGTGGTTTCTCCATCGGGACTGTACGGTAGTAGGGGGAGCAATGGGTTAAGCTGAACGTTATGATGTGAATTGCCCAGGCTATGTAGTCAATATGTTTCACAGATGTAGCTGTTATGTGAATTACCCATGTTTAAAAAAAATAAAACCCAAACAATGTTTATGCCAATGTGTTTAATATGTGCAGTTGTTGTGGGGTTTGCCCGGGTTATGGGGTGATTATGCTGGGGTTCATAGAGTGGTGTGAATGTACATGTTGACTGGTTTATTTGTTGAATTGAGGTTTTATCCTGTTTGTATACATGTTTGTGGGATTGTTTTACATTATACTAGGAACACGGCAGTTTTTTTTTAGTTTATGGACTATATATATATATATATATATATATATATATACACTACCGTTCAAAAGTTTGGGGTCACCCAGACAATTATTTTGTGTTTTCCGTGAAAAGTCACACTTATTTACCACCATGAGTTGTAAAATGAATAGAAAATATAGTCAAGACATTGACAAGGTTAGAAATAATGATTTGTATTTGAAATAATAATTTTTTCCTTCAAACTTTGCTTTTGTCAAAGAATCCTCCATTTGCAGCAATTACAGCATTGCAGACCCTACATGATTGCACAAGGGTTTTCTAATCATCCATTAGCCTTCTGACGCAATGAGTAAACACATTGTACCATTAGAACACTGGAGTGATAGTTGCTGGAAATGGGCCTCTATACACCTATGTAGATATTGCACCAAAAACCAGACATTTGCAGCTAGAATAGTCATTTACCACATTAGCAATGTATAGAGTGTATTTCTGATTAGTTTAAAGTTATCTTCATTGAAAAAAAGTGCTTTTCTTTCAAAAATAAGGAAATTTCTAAGTGACCCCAAACTTTTGAACGGTAGTGTATATATATATATATATATATATATACAGAGATATACAGAGACGGCAGAATAATCTGTCTAGCCGTGTGGAGGTGGGACAATAGTCCACCTGTCCCCCTCTAGCTTTAGTTATTTGTGTGCATGGATAGGCCCTAATTATCCTGTTTATTATTAGTGTGTGATTCGGGAACTAAATTTGGGAGGGTCTGACTGGTGTGTGTGCGTTTTGGACTTTTTTGAAGGGGGGGATGTAATGTTGTCTATGTTATTAATAAGATGTATTATTGTGTGATATGGGTGGTGGCTCCACCTTTCTGGTTCCGCCGCCACCCTGGGTATAAAAGGTTGATGTGGAAGAGGCACGGTCTGTTTTGACCCCACCTCTGCCTAGATGGGAGTGCCTTTGTGGTACTGTGACTTAGACAATAAAGTTACGTTCTACTGCACCTCCAGCCTCATTATTGGTTTACGGTCATGGATATAACACCCCAGTCAGCAGTAGACGGGAGTCCTTTTGCAGGACCACGACTCGCCATCGCTGGTGGCGCTGCTCTCAGTGTGCTCGCACAGTTATTAAAAGTTAATTATTAAAAGTTAATAATGTGGAGAAAGGAAACAGGCAAGGCAATGAGCTGAACAGCACATGAACTTTATTCCTTCTCCACATTCAGTACAGTAAAATCTGCTGGGTCTCTGTGCATCCTCTTTTTTATAATCTTTAATTCCATGCATTGAGACCCAGGAATCCCAACCATAATCATGGTGTGGAACAAAGACATGCGTGGTACATTAACATAACATAATGCCAGTACCGCATTCTCACACCCTTTCCTCCTCCAGCGGTTCTGGCACTTCCTCCTCTCCCCAGGTGGGCGAATAGTCCTTACTGTCCTGTCTAAGACCCCCCCGGTGATACTTCCTCCTTCAGCACGCTGTTGCCTCTTTCCCCCAGCTGCCGTCTCTGGATGGAGAATACCCCACCCATGCCACCACAGTAACTGTGGAGCAGAATGCCCAGATCAACTGCATATCATATGCGGCCACAAGCACGGTTAAATGATGACCGTCACCAAACTGGACACAAAATGCTCAATAACTCATAAAAGAACACACAAATAAGTGATCTGACAAAAAAATAAACAAGCGGTTCTTAAACAGTGGCTAATATTGGATGTTAAATTAATTTTCAGTTATTCTGTAATTTATATTCACACAATCAAATAAATTTCACTTCAGTCCCTTTCATATTTGTCAAAGTGTAACATGTGATTGCCTACATATAGGCTACACCTCTGTATTCCACTTTCAAACATGGCTTACGCAGCCTGGCTCAAAGGCACGCTGACTGATGGTGATAAAAAAAAAGTTATTTTCAATAAAGTGAAAAAAAAGATAATGCATGGAGTGTGCTTTTGGCCTGAGGGTGATTTATCATGGAAAACAGCTGAGCTCTGTGGTTCCAGCAATTAACTGATTGGATGCACCTTTTTTTTACAAAAGGTAAAAAAAACAAACAAACAAACATGGAGGGAATCTACAACCTTTGCTCCATGAACATGGGACATATCAACCATAGGCTGGATAAATTTTCAGCATGGGGTATATATGTTTTTCAGTTTATACAATTTTTCACCAGGTCTGAGGTGTGTGTGAAAAAAAGTCACTTTGGATAACGTTTAGAGGGTCAAAAATATGATCGTTCAGGTGGAATAATAAATAAATAATCTTCTCGCATTAATAAAAAACAAATGTTAACAGTAGAGCTGCGGCACTCACATTGTGAGTCTTTGCCAGTCACGCCCTCAACATTCAGATCATTGCCCTCAATAAGCACCACCTCAATCTTAGCATTAAACCTTTTAATAACAAAATATTGCTAAAATATAAACTGATCCACTACAATGGGTCTCAGATATTTGTAAACATATCCTGGGGATCCCCTCCTGGGAGTGGACCCCCCAGGCGGAGGTTTATGGTGCAATCATACGGCCGATGGGGGGGTGGGGGGGGGACAAGGCCTGGGACTTGCTAAACACGGCTCCGAGGTCATGATATTCAGGGGGCACCTTAGACAGGTTGGGAGGGGGAGCAGTGGGAACCCCTAGGGTCAACGAGGGTGAGCACGCAGCTGACTGGAGACAGGCGCTGAGACAGAACGAACTCCATGATTTAATACTTCCCGAGCGCCAGTCAATCATAGGGTTATGGAGACGTAACCAGGGGTAACCCAGGATGACCAGAGACGTTGAGATGGGTAACACAAAAAACTGCAGCTCCTCTCGATGATTACCAGACACAATGATTGATACTGGAGCAGTCTGTTGGGACACTGTGGCCATGGGGGCGTTAGACAATGCAATCAGCCGCAGCAGAGACTTAAGGGTGGTACAGTGAAGCCCCAACCAGGTTGCCAGGTCCCGAGAAATAAAGCTTTGCTCTGCCCCGGGGTCAACTAAGGCCTGTGTAGGAATTTCTGTATGCTTGTGTATGAACCGAATAGGCAGAAGTAGACTAGATAGGGGATTAGGCTGAGGTGAGTCTGTGAGTCCCCCTACTGTGACGCACGGACTCCCCCTTTTGGCCGAAACTGACAAGACGTGACCTCATGCTCCTCGCTTCCGCAATAGTGGCACAACCCTAGCTCACGGTGGCACTGTTTCTCCGCCACTGACAACTTAGAATGTCCCACCATCATGGGCTCCGAGGTTACCGAGGGGTCAGGAGATGGCAAGGCCAATAGTGAGGGTTGAGGGGAGTGGCGAGACGGTTCCCCTGACCGTCCATAAGTCCTACGTTCTGCCACTCGTTCCCTCAATCTATTATCCAGGCTAATGGCTAGTGAAATAAGCTCAGACAACCTAGTCGGCTTCTCTAAAGGAGCTAACTCATCCCGAAGGCTAGGACTGAGACTCCTAATGAAGATACTACAAAGGGAAGCATCCTCCCATCCAATCTCAGTAGCGACCACCCGGAAGTCTACAGCGTAATCAGCCACAGCCTTAGATCCTTGTCTTAAGTTCAGTAACCGAGAGGTAAGAACACTGTCCCGGTCAGAATGATCAAATACCTGGTTGAATTCTCTAATGAACTGGTCAAACAATAGAATCAGAATCAGAATCAGAATCAGAATCAGAATCAGGTTTATTGCCATTGTTCATGTAGTACACAAACTAGGAATTTGTCTCGGTACAATGCTGCAACATTAAACATGATAAGATAAGAGAAATAAACTATACATGTAATAAAGTGTAGGATAAGATTAAGTGATACTGGTCAACAGTTAAAATATATATTAGCCAGCAGCAGATACTGTGGAGAACTATATAGTGCAGTCGGTAATGCAGGAAGAAAACAGTGATGATTGACATGAGTCTGGTTGAGCTGCTGTACATGGTGCACGAGAGTCACTTAGTGTTCAGCAGTCTAATGGCAGAGGGGAAGAAGCTGTTCATGTGACGGGAGGTTTTAGTCTGGATGGACCGAAGTCTTCTACCAGAGGGGAGGGGGGCAAACAGTACATGACCAGGGTGTGAGGGATCGGCTATGATCCGGCCAGCACGCCTCCGGGTCCTGGAGATGTACAGATCCTGGAGAGATGGGAGCTTGCAGCCGATCACCTTCTCAGCAGTGCGCACGACGCGCTGCAGCCTTAGTCTGTCCCTGGCAGTGGCTCCTGCGTACCACACGGTTATGGAGGTGGTGAGGATGGACTCGATGATGGCTGTGTAGAACTGCACTAACATCTTGGTGGGTAGCTTGAGCTTCCTCAGCTGCCGCAGGAAGAACATCCTCTGCTGGGCTTTTTTGATGAGTGAGCTGATGGTCAGCTCCCATTTGAGGTCCCTGGTGATGGTAGTGCCTAGGAAGCGGAAGGAATCAGCAGTGGTGATGGGAGAGCCTGAGAGGGTGAGGGGGGGCAGAGGAGTAGTGACTTTCCTGAAGTCTACCCCTTCAGGGGTAGACTTCAGGAGACTAGCAGACTAGCATAATTAGCCCTAGCATAATTAGCAGACTAGCATAATTAGCCCTAGCCATCACTGCATATGCCCAAGCTAGCTCTCTTCCCTCCAACAGGTTAATAACATAACCGATCTTACTGTGGTCGGAAGGGAAGTCCTCCGGTACCCGCTGAAAGACCACCTCGCATTGCATGACGAACCCTCTGGCCTCACCCAGTTTACCGCTAAAGCGATTGGGGGTAGGAACGTGAGTGAGCCGGGCTGGAGGGGCCTGCCTGAACTGGTTAGCTAGTATGCTAGCGGGAGCCAAGGAGCTGCTGGAAACGTAGTGGTCTAATATTGAAATAAATGCCATATTAAGGCAATCACTATCTACATCTACAAGTATATTGAAGTCCCCTACTACAATTATTCTATCCAATTTTAGCACTAAATCTGCTAAGAACTTAGCAAATTCTGATAAAAACTCCGAGTAAGTTGTGGGAGGATGATAAACTATGGTAAATAAAATTGGGTTTAACCTATAATTGCTAACATGCCCAATACTGAGGACCAGGCCCTCAAAGGAATTGTGTTTTTTGTTTTACATTAATTAGTAATTTGGAATGGTAAATTGTTGCTCCTCCTCCTCCACGACCAGAACTTCTGGGATTTTGACAGTTTAAATAACTAGAGGGACTTGATTCATTTAAACCAACCTAATCCTCTTGCCCTAAGCAAGTCTCTGTAAGGGATATTAAATTAATCTGATGATCAATTAACAGATCATGGACTAGCAGAGACTTGGGAGTTAGAGACCTAATATTTAACAAACCACATTTAATTTTTTAAATTATGAGGAGGAACGGAGGCCAAAACATTAGATTTAGAGGCTATATGTTTAATTTGAGTTTCATTAACTTTTTGTTTAATCACTTTGGGATGCTTAAACATTATATTTTTTATTTACTTTAGAGAGAGTAGACAGTGATTCTCTGATGGGGAAGATAGAGGCTAAGTTGAAGGGTGGCGGATGAAGAGAAGCTGCAGAGAGGTGTGAAAGACTGACTCTGCTTCCTAGTCCCAACTCTGAGTTGTCAAGGTTTTAGAAATTTGGATAAAAATGATGCCAGATTGTCATCTTCTTCTTGCCTTGAGAGAGAGCAGTCGCATTTTTCTTCCCTCCTCTCGTCTGCCTTCCTGACCTATTCCCAGCTTTGCAATGTTGCGTTTTTGTCTGTGTTTAGTCGCTCTCCTTCTGCTGAATCTTAATCTAAACGGAAATTATGGATTTGGAAGCGGCTTAATGTGCTATTGTCACTATTTTTCAACAAGAATCGGGCCAAGGGGGAGCCCAAGAATTGGAACCTGCGAGGAGACTCATGGACATTGGAATTCATGCGTCTGTGGAAACATTATTGGTTATGATCTCAGGACTTCTGTTTTTGGCTGTGAAGTTCCCTGATGCATCAGAAATTGAAGGAAGGTGAGAGAGCTGATCAAAGCAGACCCGGCAAGCTCCTTCATCAAATTCGACCAGTTGGGGAGGGCACGAGTAGCGGCAAACGGTGAACTGAATGACAGTGATTCAGTGGAGGAATACATCTGGAGCCCTGTGCTCTCCATGGAAAAAAGTTTAAGCCTGCACATGGAAATTATGAAAGCACAGAATTGCACGGGTGAGGAAAAATTCTATTCTCTGAGTGCACTGTGCTGATTTGATTTGACCTTGTCTTTGGTGCCCCGTATTTACATTCCTCCTGATGAAGATAAGCGGAAGGGCGGCTCTGCCTGCTAACCCAAACAACAACACAGTTGTTATTGTTTCAGCAGATGAACGCTCAAGGACAGTGCACCATGTGACAATTTACCATCTGCAAGCAAGAGCGAGAGACTCTAGACTGTTTAGATCACATGACTTTAACATCTATCCACTGCCAGGAGGCGCCCTCTGCTGTTCACTAGCAATTGACACACCTACACTTGCATTCAACATTACACTACTGACACAATTACTGATATATATTCACAATACACTGACTCTCTCAACTACTGCTTTGTCATTGTGTGATCTATTGTCTGCTAATTGTGCATTTGAGAGTTTTTTTCTTGTAATCAAAATTTTGGTCATAAAATGAGCTCTATTTTGATCAACAATGCTTTTTTCTCTCTCCTATTGTGTTTTTCCCTATCCTTCCCCCCCTCCCCCCTCTTCACCCCCCCCCCCCCATATGACAGGCGCCCTTCATGGCTGCCGCGTCATTGGGATGCGCCTTTCGTGTGCGCCCAATGTCAAGTCAAATTCCTCGTATGTTTACTTGTTTACTTGTAAATGTGCTTGGCAATAAATCTGATTCTGATTCTGATTCAGATAAATAGAATGCACCATCCAAAGTGGGATGGATGCTGTCTCGCCTAATAAGACCAGGTTTTCCCCAAAATGAGTTCCAATTGTCACAGGACTGAACACGGGTTTCCGGGCTCACTCTCTCTGTTTATTTATGAATATTTTCTGTATGTTTTCCTAGCCTTGTGGTGTCTTTCTGTGTTTTGATTTCTTATGATTTACTGTTCAATGTATTATTTATGCCTCAGTATTGTTGTTATGTGGTCTGTTTATGTAGTTTAAGACTGTTTTTGCCTTTTTCTGTGACAGGGCCATCATTTCTCCTCTCCCAGACATCCCCACATGGTTAATTATTCACTGCCTGCTCTCTTAGTGACCTCAGCCGTGTGAGTTCTGTAATCAGGTCACCAGCCTGCTCTTGTTCCTCACACTTGCTGCTCATCATTCCCCATCACCTCCTTGTATTTAAGTTCTGCGTTTCCACTGTGTTGTTGCTGCTAGATTGAATGTTCATCCTGGTTACTTTCTGAATTATCCTGACCCTGGTCATTACTCTGATCAGCTCCTCTTCTCCTCCTGAGTCAAGCTGGCTCAGGAGCACTCCTGTCTGTAAGTTTTTCTTGTTTTGCATTTTTTGTATGTACTGCACCATTTTTGGACCTTTATGTTCTTTTTGTTAATAAAATGCACAGCACCATCCAGCACGTGGGTTTGTCCTCTCTGCTCCGAAGGAGCACACATGACACCAATTGTCTATGTAGCCCACATTGTTTGCAGGACCACACAGACAGCCAGCGGTTGAAGGATGACACACGATGTCACAGAGTTCTACTTCAACTTCTTCAAATCCAAAAAATGATGGCAAAGTTGGGCAGATGGTGATGAGCCTTTGTATTTTGCCGGCCCCTCAAGTGCAAAATTATATACAAGTGAGGGGGGAAAAAACGGTGGAAACAAATGAAAAAACCCCAAAATAGTCTCTGTATGAGTGTTTGTGTGCCTGCAGTCACTGATGAGGTTGCTCCATCACACGCAGCTAAACATGTCATCACTGGTCAGGTTGGGGAGGGGCCCAGAAAATACTACAGAGGCCAACATTGTTGTGGCAAAGCTACACACTGATTACACACTAAGTTTTGTGACTTCCGACTGTCGAAGTCGGATATTGTTAATGTTGGCGTGGATAACAATTGTGGGGTATTTACAGTTACTTTTAGCCAGCATCTTCAAATTTGACTTGATGTCGCCTGCTCTGGCTACGGGAATGCATTTGACTATGGCCACTGGAGTCTCTAGGTTCACGTTTCTGACTATAGAGTCACCAATGATTTCCTCAGCGGGTGTGTCGCTGAGTGGGGAATATCGATTAGAAATGTGAACAGGTTGGTGGTGAACCAGGGGCTTGTGACTACACTTCCTTCCCACCGTCATCCACCCGTTCTCTCCTGGCTGCTCAGGACAGGTGGTTGCCGAGTGACGGCTAGCAGGCCCTATGCTACGGCGCTCCGCTGCAGCTAATGGGAATCCGTCAATATTAACAGACGCTGATGGTGTTTCGATGCAGTGGAGCTGGGATTCCAAATCACACAACCTTGCCTCGAGCGTCTCAAAAAGACAACATTTATTACATTCACCATTATCACTAAAAGACGCAGAAGTGAAGCTAAACATCCGACACAAAGAGCACACCGGAGGAGAAGGGGAAGGAGAGCTAGTAGCCATAGCTAGTGGCTAACCCGAAGCTAACACAAACACTGATGAAAGAGGAACAGAAGGCTAAAGAGGGTGATTAGGTGACGCTGAGTGTGCACAGAGGTGCAGGAGGCTTGTTAGTAAACAGCAGTGAGAGGTGGCAGTAGATGGAGGAAAAAAGCGATTAAAATGCAATTAAAGGCAATAATCCTCAAGAGAGGGAGGAGAGCTATCCGTAGAGCAAACCACACCAACAGCCAGCAACACAGGAAGTGTCGATATTGTTATGTCTGGATTCGGAGGCAAGGAGGAGACCAGCAGTAGAGCTGAACATATGTTTATTACACAGGGCGCTGTGCACCCAACTACACCCGCAGCCGCTGGCAGAGGTAAAGGTGGAATAGACCACCCCCCTACCTGCAGCCCTTCTTATACCCACGGGGTTGGCGGGACCAGAAGGTGGAGCCACCACCCCGTGCCACACAAATAAGAGCTCCATATAAAACACAATATATCAATCAATCAATCAATCAACTTTATTTATAAAGCATTTTAAAAGCAACACTCGCTACACAAAGTGCTGTACAACAAGAGAACATAAAAGCAGGGCACTAACACAAAGGGCGCTAACACAAGAAAAAAAAAAAAGAAAAAGTAAAATAAATAAAAATCCATTTCATTCAATAAAATCAATGTCTCATACTGGGTTGAAGGCCAGGGAGTAAAAATGTGTTTTAAGACGTGTTTTAAAAATGGACAGTGAAGGTGCTTGTCTAATGTCCAGGGGTAAATCATTCCATAACCTGGGGGCCATGATCGAAAAGGCTCTGTCCCCTCTGAGCTTGCGTCTCACCTTTGGAACCTCCAAAAGCAGTTGTTCAGCTGACCTAAGGGACCGGGTGGGAGCGTAGGGATGCAGAAGCTCAGAGAGGTAAGGTGGAGCAAGACCATTCAAGGATTTAAAAACAAATAAAAGAATTTTAAAATGAACTCTAAAATACACGGGCAGCCAGTGGAGTGAAGCTAAGATGGGTGTGATGTGATCTCTTCCACGTGTACCTGTTAAAAGACGAGCAGCGGCATTTTGAACCAGCTGCAGACGGGAAAGAGATGACTGGCTGACACCGGCATAAAGTGCGTTACAGTAATCCAGATGAGATTAAATAAAAGCATGGATTACTGTTTCCAAGTGTGGTCTAGAGAGAATGGGTTTTACTTTTGCTCAACGCCTTAGATGAAAGAAGCTGGATTTTACCACAGAATGAATCTGCATGTCTAATTTAAAATCATTGTCCATGATAAAACCAAGGTTCCTAGCTGTGGATTTAACATAAGGAGTAAGGGGGCCCAAGTATACAGGAAGGGACTCACAGAAGTGACTAGGTCCAAACGCCATCACTTCGGTCTTCTTATCATTAAAATTTAGGAAGTTTAGGGCCATCCAAGACTTTATGTCTTCAATGCACGCCAGGAGTGAGTTTACTGATGAGGCAGCTTTTTGTTTTAGAGGGACATAAATCTGACAGTCATCAGCATACAGGTGGAAAGAGATACCATGCTTTTTAAAAATGGAACCCAGTGGAAGTATGTACAGAGAAAAAAGCATGGGCCCTAGAATTGACCCCTGTGGGACCCCGTAAGGCAGAGGAGCAGAAGCGGATTCAAACCCAGACATGCTAACTTTAAAAAGTCCTGTCTGACAGATAGGATCTAAACCAGTTGAGAGCAGTGCCACAAATGCCCACTAGGTGCTGCAAACGGGAAATTAAAACATGATGGTCCACTGTGTCAAAGGCAGCAGTTAAATCAAGCAGCATAAGAACAGCATATTCACCTGAATCACATGCCAAGAGAATATTGTTAAAAACTCTTAACAAGGCTGTCTCTGTGCTATGAAGAGCTTTGAAACCAGATTGAAAAATCTCCAAAATACCGTGTTCATCCAGAAAACATTTCAGCTGCATATAGACAATTTTCTCTAAAATTTTTGAGAGAAATGGCAGCTTGGAAATAGGCCTAAAATTTGCCAACATGGTATGATCAAGACCAGTTTCTTAATCAAGAGCTGTATTACTGCATGTTTAAAATTTGCAGGAACCACACCAGATGACAGGCTGCAGTTCAAGATGGCGAGAACTGACTGGCCTATTTTATTTATTTATTCATTTATTTTATTTATTTTACCTTTATTTAACCAGGAAAAAAACCCCGCTGAGATTAAAAACCTCTTTTTCAAGGAAGTCCTGGCCAAGAGGCAGCAAAAAAATCACAAATACACTTACAATGACATACAAATCATATAAAACAGTTACAAATTAGTGAGGCCGTCTCAAGTGTTCTCAATCTGGATTTAAAGTTGTTCAATGAAACAAGTTCCGTTAGTTTCCAGTCTTTTTGCAACATGTTCCATGTAGAGGGGGCTGAGAACATGAAAGCTCTTTTTCCCAGCTCAGTACGGGCAAATGGAACAGAAAGCAACAAATGATCATTAGAACGCAAACCATAAGAATCAACACTTCTCAGTGTGATCAAATTACAAATGTAAGGGGGCAACAGTCCAAGCATGGCCTTGTAAATAAAAATATACTAGTGAGTCAACCTCCTGGTGGACAAAGAGGGCCATCCCACTCTAGAATACAGTTCACAGTGATGGGTCAAGGCTCTACAGTTTGTAACAAACCTCAAAACAGCATGATATACAGAGTCAATCTTACTTAGACACTGAGCTGAAGCGTTCATATACAAGAGGTCTCCATAATCTAAAATAGATAAAAAAGTTGCAGTAACAAGACGCTTTTTAATCTCAAAAGAAAAACAACATTTATTTCGAAATAAAAAACCCAGTTTCAGTATAAGTTTCTTCACAAGATTTTCAACATGGGGCTTAAAAGTCAGAGCGTCATCAAGCAAGATACCAAGATACTTGTACGAGTGAACCACCTCAATTTCATTTCCCTCAAAAGTGGACACTGTGGGAAAAATTTGTGGACTCTTCCTAAAATTTGAAAACCACATCAGTTTGTTTTGTCAGCATTAAGGACTAGTTTTAGCTGCAGAAGTGTGTGCTGCACCACATTAAAAGCTTTCTGCAGAGAAGCAACAGCATTAGCAGGGGAAGAGCCAAAGCAGTAAATAATTGTGTCATCAGCATAAAAATGCAAACTAGCATCAGACACATTTTGTCCTAGATCATTAATGTACATAATGAATAGGAGGGGCCCTAATACAGAACCCTGTGGCACCCCCTTGTGGACACTGACAATTTCAGAACACAAACCATCATATTTAATACATTGGGTCCTGTCACTCAAATAATTTGCGAACCAGGAGACTACATGTTCCGACAGTCCAAAACTGATGAGTCTTTGCTTTAAAACTGTGTGGTCCACAGTGTCAAAAGCCTTTGACAGATCAATGAAAAGTGCAGCACAGTGCTGCTTTTTATCAAGAGCAACAAGTATATCATTGACCACTTTTGTAGCAGCAGTAATAGTGCTGTGCTTTTTTCAAAAGCCCGATTGCAGTTTTGAAAGAAGTTCATTTGAGTATAAAAACTCTTTAAGTTGATCACACACGAGAGATTCAAGAATCTTGGACAAGACACACAAATTTGATATTGGTCTGTAGTTAGTTAAAACTGCTGGGTCACCTCCTTTTAAGAGAGGAACCACAAAAGCTGACTTCCATACTACAGGAATGTCTTTGTTTTCAATTGATAAATTAAAAAGTACTGTAAGAGGCTGTGCAATAAAATTGGCAGTATGGCGCATATTTAGGGTGCATATATGGCATTCATATTCACTCACATATACCTAGTAGGCATGACGGTGCATATTCTGGAAGCTTCACGTCTCAATGGCCAAAGAGGACCTGACCCTGCAGAGACCTACGGGAGGTGTGAAGTTGGTTGCTTAGGAGACAGAAGTGGGAGAGAATGTCCCAGCAGGAGCCCCAGAGGCTAGAAAGATGAGAGAGACAATGGAGAGCCAAGGAGCCTTGGGGGCTGTATGTTTGCTCAAGGACTGTGGGTTGGGGGTGTGTTATTTGATGTTGGGGGTTTTGTGTCTTTGGAGGGTATAAGAACTGTGAAGGATGATTGTTCTACCTCTTTTCTGAGATTCTGTTCTTGTTGGAGGATGTGACCTCTCAATAAACCAACCCTGAGAAATAAACTCAGTGTTAACCGTTCCTGCTTCTCGTCTCCTAACCGTGGTTGGGGGACGCAGGGGAGATCTGTCTTCTCCAGGGCCGGAGGCGCTTTTCCTCCTCCGGGCTCAACTCCCGAGTAAAACCTCACTCTTGTTAAGCAGGAGATATGGTGGTACCCAGAGGCACAGGCCGTATTGCTGAAGCGTTGGGGCTTTATTTACAGACTGCACTGTTGATAGCAATGATTTCTACCTGCTCCGGTCGCCTCGCTCTCTGTCTCTCATCCGCCCAAAATCACACACACCGTTCACTCGTCGGGGCCATTTTACACACACCTGGGGCGCACCTCGGCTGCGCGCACGCACTCACTCACGTTCACGCACTGAGCTGTCCTGTCTAAAGAGACACATCTTACAACATCAGTCTCGTTTGTGAAAGGCATCCTCTACACTGGTGACCTATGACAAACTATGGCCGGTGGTGACGATCTTCCCGCACCGGACTTTTCAGGAGCCAACCGGGTTAACGCAGCTACCACACTACAGCTGCCCGATTTCTGGCAACATAACCCGCGCTCCTGGTTTACCACTGTGGAGGCGCAGTTCCACCTTTGGGGAATCTCAGTGGACGCAACGAGGTTCTACCATGTCGTCGCGAAGCTGGACAGCCTCACAGTGCAGCGGGTGGAGAGCCTGACCAACAACCCGCCCCAGGACGACAAGTATGGCGCACTGAAAGCCGCCCTCATTCGAGCTTTCACTCCCTCGCAGGGAGAGCAAGCAGAGAGACTTCTGGTGCTGACAGAAGGGGAAGCAGACAGGCCGACAGATCTGATGGCGAGGATGATGAACCTGAGAGGCGAAGATGATGACAGTTTTATCTTCGCCTACCTCTTTCTCAGAACACTACCGCCAGCAGTGAGAGTCACCCTGGCCAGCTCACAGCTGCTCAACGACCGCGACTACCACGGGCTGGGCCAGGAGGCGCAGCGGCTCGTCGACGCCCATAGATGACACGCAGCCACGACGGCGGCAACGGAGCTGAACGCACCCCCGTGAGACGAGGGGAGACCAGAGGCCGCAGCACCGGACCCACTGACGTCAGCAGCGGCAGAGACCAGGAGAAGCGGAGCGGATGGCACCCTCTGCTTTTACCATCGACGTTTCGCCGAGAGGGCGCGCAGATGCATCCCACCGTGCTGATACAAGCGCCAGGGAAACGCCAAGACCGAGAGTCGGTAGCAGCTGCTGCTCTCGGCGCGAAGAACAAGCTGCTTTTTGTGACGGACGCAAATTCAGGGAAGGATTTCCTGGTGGACACAGGCTCCCAGCTGAGTTTCGTCAAGCCTTCCTACGCGGACCTGCTGGCGCCTTCCAGCGGACCCCTGGTGCTAGCGGCAAATGGCTCGACGATCAAAACCTATGGGGAGAAGATGCTCCTTCTATCCTTCCACGGGCGCACCTTCGAGTGGACTTTCGTCATAGCTGCAGTTAGCAACAACATGTTAGGTGCTGATTTTTTATGCTCAAACAGTTTATTAGTTGATCTTACTAATAGACGTATGGTAAATGCACTGTCTTTCCACTCTATCTCCTGTACAGCTCGGGTGGCCCCGCCTTCTGCACATCCTGATGTCACAGCTGCGGGTGGTAAGTTTCATGCACTACTCAATCAGTTCCCAGCACTCACGGTCCCAACATTTTCAGCGTCAGTAGCTAAACACGGGGTCGAGCATTTCATAACTACCTCCGGCCCCCCTGTTTTTGCAAAAGCTCGGCGCTTGGACCCAGCTAAACTGGCCATCGCGCGCGAGGAATTTGCCAACTTGGAAAAACTGGGCATTGTTAGACGCTCTAACAGCCCTTGGTCGTCTCCCCTGCATATGGTCCCCAAGGCTGACGGCTCGTGGCAGCCTTGCGGTGATTTCCGCAGGTTAAACAATGCTTCAGCACACGACCGCTACCCGATTCCTCACATCCAGGATTTTTCGGCGCATTTGGCGGGGGCGCACATCTTTTCCAAAATAGATTTGGTGCACGGTTATCACCTAGTCCCAGTCCGCGCTCAAGACTTACCCAAAACGGCAGTAATAACCCCCTTTGGGCTTTTCGAGTTTTTGCGCATGCCTTTTGGCCTCAAAGGCGCCGCACAGACGTTCCAACGCATGATGGATGCGGTGTTGCATGGCCTCCCTTTCGTGTTTGCCTATTTGGATGATATTTTGGTAGCCAGTGCATCCGAGGTCGAACACGAACGCCACCTCACAGTGGTTTTTCAGAGGCTGACAGAGCATGGGCTGATAATCAACCCAGCGAAATGTCAATTCGGGGTAGCGCAAATCGATTTTTTGGGCCACCGCGTTTCTCCAGAAGGAGCGGTCCCGCTGCCCAATAAAGTACGCGCGATAACGGAGTTTCCCCAGCCGCAGACAGTTAAAGCATTGCAAGAATTTTTGGGGATGGTCAATTTTTATAACCGTTTCCTCCCCAGCGCGGCACAGCTCATGCACCCACTGTACGCGGCACTAAAGAAACAAAAACCTGCAAATAAGGTCGAGTGGTCCCCGGAACGGGAGCGCGCTTTCTCCCAGGTCAAGTCGGCCCTGGCGAACGCTGTGCTGTTGGCACACCCCGTGCCAGCAGCTCGCATGGCATTAACCACGGACGCTTCCAACGTAGCAGTGGGGGCGGTTGTCGAGCAACTGGTAGCAGGGAGCTGGCAACCGCTTGCATTTTTCAGCAAAACATTGCGCGATAACTAGCGGAAATACAGCGCGTTCGATAGGGAGCTTTTAGCCCTGCATCTGGCCATCCGCCACTTCCAGTTCTGGCTGGAAGGGCGCCGTTTCACCATGTTTGTAGACCACAAACCATTAACATTTGCAATGGCCAAGATTTCAGAGCCGTGGTCGGGCCGACAGCAGAGACAGCTGGCCGCGATTTCAGAGTTTACCACCGACATTCAACATGTGGCGGGCAAACACAATGTGGTGGCAGATTGCCTCTTGCGTGCAGTTGCAATGCCAGGCCCCCAGGGGGCAGACACGGTGGCCGTGGACGCGGGCCAGGCTTGCGGCGCGGAAGCGCTCACAGCCCCGGTCTGCGTAGGGTTAGATTATGCAGCCATGGCCACCGAGCAGGTTAACGATGCGGATGTGCGCGCGCTCCAGTCTGGGCCAACAGGGCTAAGGCTGGAGCACAGGGTGCATCAGACAGGTATGCCTCCTCTAATCTGCGATATCTCCACGGGGCGCCCCCGCCCCGTGGTCCCAGCTGCATGGCGCCGCCGCGTTTTTGATTTAATCCATTCGCTGGCACATCCGGGAGTTCACGCATCAATCAAAATGGTGGGAGAAAAATTTGTTTGGCCAGGGCTGCGTAAACAGGTCAAAGAGTGGGCCGCAGCCTGCGCAGCGTGTCAAAGAGCAAAGATACACAAGCACACGCAGGCCCCCTTAGAACCTTTTCACATCCCGGCCAAACGCTTCGACCACGTGCATATCGACTTGGTGGGACCCCTCCCGTTGTCGCAGGGGTTCACACACCTTCTAACCATGGTGGACCGCACAACGCGCTGGCCAGAAGCGGTCCCCCTGGCGTCAACTACAGCAGCAGACGTGGCGCGTGCGTTTTTAACGGCTTGGGTCGCGCGTTTTGGAGTCCTGTCAGACATAATGTCTGACAGGGGTCCCCAATTCGTTTCCGAGCTCTGGTCATCCATGGCCCTCAGTCTGGGGGTGAAAATTCACTGCACTACCGCTTATAACCCTCAGGCCAACGGTTTGTGCGAACGCTTTCACCGGTCATTGAAAGCAGTCCTCAGAGTGGCTCTCACGGACACAAATTGGGTTGATAAACTTCCATGGGTTTTATTAGGGTTGAGTTCAGCTCCTAAGGAAGATTTACAAGCCTCTCTGGCTGAGCTAGTTTTTGCCCAACCCCTCCGGTTACCGGGCGAATTCCTTCCAGAGAACCCCGCACCAAATCGCCCACCCGCTCAGCTGCTGCAGAGCGACACGGGATCAAACACCTTCCCCGGCCCAGTTCATCACAGTTTCCCACGCGTTTTTGTGCCTAAAGCCTTAAAGAACGCAGAATTTGTCTTTGTCAGACACGACGCTCAGAGGCCAGGTTTAAGGCCGCCTTATGATGGACCGTTCAGAGTGTTAGAAACTGGGGAAAAACATTTTTTGCTCGATTTGGGTGACAGGAGAGAATTAGTCTGCATTAACAGACTCAAACCCGCTTTTGTGTTGGCTGATGAACAAGTGCAATTAGCCAGGGCCCCCCGTCACGGCAGGCCACCGGGGAGACACTCTTCTAAGCTTTCACAAGAATGTGCTAACGACTCTGATCCACAGATGCAAGAAACAGCTACAGGCAGATCGAAGCCTGCTTACAGCAGATATGGCAGGAGGTTGAAGCCCAAGCAGCTGAAAGTGTGATATGTTGTGCCATTTTGCTGTTCTGTGTGATATGATATGTTTCTATGCATTTTGGGGTGTACTTTGTCCTTATTTAGATGTTTGGGGGGGGTTATATGGCGCATATTTAGGGCGCATATATGGCATTCATATTCACCCACATATACCTAGTAGGCATGACGGTGCATATTCTGGAAGCTTCACGTCTCAATGGCCAAAGAGGACCTGACCCTTCAGAGACCTACGGGAGGTGTGAAGTTGGTTGCTTAGGAGACGAGAAGTGGGAGAGAATGTCCCAGCAGGAGCCCCGGAGGCTAGAAGGATGAGAGAGACAATGGAGATGCCAAGGAGCCTTGGGGGCTGTATGTTTGCTCAAGGACTGTGGGTTGGGGGTGTGTTATTTGATGTTGGGGGTTTTGTGTCTTTGGAGGGTATAAGAACTGTGAAGGATGATTGTTCTACCTCTTTTCTGAGATTCTGTTCTCGTTGGAGGATGTGACCTCTCAATAAACCAACCCTGAGAAATAAACTCAGTCTCGTTTGTGAAAGGCATCCTCTACAGCAGCCATTTTTAAAAAGTAAGGCTCTATCAAGTCTGGTCCATGAAGTTTTCTGTGATTCAAAGTTTTGAGAGCCTTATGAACTTGCTGTACAGTAAAAGGTACAAGTCTAAAAGGTTCTCCAAAAAACATTTGGGAATTAGTACAGTGAGGCACAGATGTAGCTCCTGTAGAGTTAAACAGAAAACCAGATGACACAAAATGCTTATTGAAGCAATTTAAAAACTCAGTTCTATCATAAACTGGGACTGAGCCATTTAAAACAAAAGTAGGAAGAACCTGAGAGCTTTTGTTCACAGATAAACCTTTGATCACTTTCCAAAATTTCTGTGGATTATTAAGACTCTCAGTTATGACAGATAAATAATATTCAGATTTAGCCTTTTTAATAAAAAAAGTGCATTTATTTCTCAGTTGTCTAAAAATGGACCAATCACTGGCAGTATCAGTTTTCCTGGCTTTGGCCCAAGCCACATTACGCTGATAAATGGCATCAGACAGTTCTGGAGAGAACCAGGGGTTTTCATGCCCCTTTACTCTGAATTTCCCTGTAGGAGCATGTTTATTTACAATTTTCTCAATGTTTTCTTTAAAGAAAGTCCACACTAACTCAACGTCTGGCAACAGGTCTATATAGTCCAGTTTAAAATGGGGGTCACCTGGCACCCCCCCCAGAACTTGACTTCAGTGGGTCCAGAGTGTAGGTTAGGGTCCCCTTAACACGTTTCTGTATGTTAACAAGAAAATAACTCATTTGGACTATTGGTTATGGCCCTTGATTTAAGGGTACCCACGCGTACGCAAACTGAAATAGTGAAATGTCATTTTTTGCAGTATTGGATGCTTACTATCTATAATGTACAATAATGTTGAGCAAAATTAGATTTTCTAGGTTTGTTTTCATAAAGAACAATGTATTGGGGAAATTCTCTCTTCACTCTTGCTGTCTAGGTTAATATCTGTAGGCACAAAATTAAAGATACCTTCCATACCCCCAAAAGTGTCATTTCAATAAAAAAAAATAAAACAGCAAAATTTCCATTTTTAAACTACAAACATCTCCATTAATAATTTAACTCTTGTGGATTGGTAACAAGCATTTAGAAGAACAAAAAGTGAATCTGATATTCATTTTTTTCAGCATTATCCATTGAAGTTTTTTAAAAAGAAAAATACAAAGATGCTATTCTTGTTTTTTTCATTTCAATTCTGCCATGCCACAGTGACAAGGATTTAAGATGAATTTACTAAGCTCCACAGTCACTATCAGTCCTCCCAGATACAGTTATGTTTGTTCAGCACATTAGTCCTCATCTGCACTTTCTGAAGAGTCCATAGAGTCATCCAGCCCATCCTGCAAGAAGATCTCCTCATCTAGAATTTCGTTCTGGTCCTCGTCAGGAGCGGGATTTTCGTTCAAGAGTTCATCGATCACATCTTGGGGGAGAACAAGTTCCTCCTCTTCCTGTGTCCAGATGGGCTGAAGCAAAACCATCCTGGACTTGCCAGCCATGCCCATGTTGGGGCAACGGCACATCTGGAGTTGCCTCATGAGATCTTTTCCAAATACATGCCTGGAAGTTCGCCCTTAGGCAATGTTTCTTCAATGTTCTGCGGCAAGGTGGCAATGTTGACAGATCAATGTTCACATTTGCACTGACGCCATCTTCGCCACACTTTTCCTTTAGCATGTGGTGTCTCAGATTGTTGACATGCTGGAACCGCTGGCGGCCGTACATGAAGCAGGTGAACATCTCTAGCTCATCAAGAAGGTCCTCAGTCACGTTCCAGTTTTCCCCGAGCTTTGCGAATGCTGTGACAAACTTCGGCTTCTGTTGCATGACCTTCATGGGTTTGACCTTGCCCTTACCCTTGAAAGCGCTGGTGGAGTCACATCCACTAAAGGCATGAAGCCCCAGAAGTGCTGAACAGTAGAGCTGAGTCATCTCCTCTGCAAGTGCTGTTATGTTTATTAGCCGCTTCTTGTTTCCCTTTCCTGTGTCGAACAGGATTGTGGCCTGTTTCATCTGGGGGGCATAGTACAGAAGGATAAAGAAGACATCCGTGTCGGGGCTTTTGACTCGAATGAATCGATACCCATTCTGAATGGCATAATAGCAGTACAGAATCACTCTCGTGTCCGTTTCTTCTTGTGTTGAGGTCAGGGGGTCAATCACTTCCGTTTGTGTGTGCGAACCATCAGGGGATGAAAGTTTGTATGCCTTTCCCTCAGACATGAAGATGATGTGTCGATCCTTCAGACGAGCTGCATGTGAGTCTTTGTTCCACACCTGGAAAATAAGCTTTGCAAACTGTGTCTTATTCTCGTCAATGGAAAGAAATCCAGGCCAGTCTCCTGGTCTTTTGGTTGATTCCCCAGCCAAGATGATCTTATCTGCAGTCCCTCGTCTCTGTCTCTCCACTGTCTTGATGGACCCTTCTTTGTACATATCTGTGCTGAAGACAAAGTCTGCTGACCTCGGCATCATGTCAAACACTTTGTTGCAGATATCTCTGAAGGCCGTGGGAACTTGCATCATCGAATGAAAGACGGCATTGCCGTCGATAATTGTCATGGTTTCAGCCTCAGGAGGGCAGGCAGCGTCTTCAACCGATTTTGTGAGGTAGTGGAGTGCACTGCTCTTGTCGGTTTTTGTTAAGAAGTTGTCCGCTGTCGCAAGACAGCGGACAACTGTCCGTAAACAGTAAACTCCGTAAACAGTAAACTCCACACAGAAAGGTTCCTATAGCTGCCAGCCTGGGGATTCAAATCTGGAACCTTCTAGCTGTTAGGCAGCAGCGCTAACCACTGTACCACCATGCAAGTAGTGCAGTTTAATCATTAAAAAATATAGTATTTCACTTTATAATTAAAAAGAACTTATAAAGATCTAGAAATTATTTTAAATTTACATACATTTCCACATCAGTAATCAGTCTTAACCACCTAAACACACTTGCCATACCATACAAAATAACGGGCCAGTTTTGGTCCACGGACTCTATGTTTAACACCACTAGATTAGCCCGTAAAAACAGCCTCGGTCATGGAGCTTCTCCACAGCATTCCTCCTCAGAGACCCATGCAAAATGAACCCGCTGTGGGCTCAGCAAAAACAGAAGAAACTGAAAAAAAAAATGTTTCTTTTATAAGAACATTTTTCAGTCACTCCCAGAGCCTGAAGTAGTGGAGAAGAAAACCGTCCATCCTGTCGGCGAGAAGCAATTTATACATCCCGGTTCACCTCACGTCTGCTCTTTTTTTCATGACAGTCTCCTTCGAATTAAAACATATCCTGCTTTTTGTGGCGCTAAATGCTACACTCAAAAGTGCAGCCTGTTATGTCCATATCTCGGGAAACAAGGAGGAGACTGAGGATGCAGTCGAACGCACTTTATTATAAACAGAACCAGTGTACAATGGACGCTCCGTTACAGGCCAAGGGGTCCACGACGAAGAGACAGTCTTCTTCTTCTTCTTCTCTCAGTTACTGGCGGATAGCAAACAACTGAAGTCTCTTCCGCCCTTACCCTTTATACTCCTGGTGATGCCACCACCGGAAAGGTGGGTCGTCACCTCCCACTACACCCAGGGTGTTACGGCCACCATATTTGTACACTACATTTTCCCCTCCCTGTAGAAAAATGCCAAGCACACAGATTAAGAATTCCCAAATTTAAACCCGACTCATACACTAATAGCAAAATATATATGTACAGAAATAAATGAACAGGCCTATCCATTAACACCAAAATAAACTAGAGGGGGCCACCTCACATGGCTAGATGGGTTATTCTGCCGTCTTTGAAATCAAAAATCCATAAAATAAAATCAGCCGTGTTCCTAAAACTAAATTAATCCCAACATAATACATATATATACACTTCCAAATTAACACAGTGCAGTGAACCATACAACTAACATATACTGTATATATACATCTACTGGTGGCCCCCCACCCCAACACACCCACCCCACAATCTGGGCGTACCACAGCAAAACAACTAATTAGATATAAAACAAATAGTGTTGGGGATTCTTCTTTTTTAAAAAAAACAAAACAAAAACAAAACACAGGGCCAACACACAATAGAACATGTAGAAAACACATTAGTCAACTTACTCAGGGTCATAACCATAATAAACACTCTAACCATTACCCATAGTCATTTTACCGGACCAATGAGAAGGGCCATCCTCTGGGTCTCCATCTGGTGGATCCCGCCCGGAGCGCCTCTGCTTCTTGACCTCCGGGGATGAGCTGCGCTGGCGCCCCACCTCCTTCACTCGCCGCAGCTCATCTGGGTGTCTCCACGATGTGTCTGACATTTCCAAGTAACCATCTTCCTGGGCAGCCACAACTCGCAGCCACCCCTGTTCATCTCGTCGCTCTCTTTTCCTATGGACGCCCCTCAGCCGAGCTTCTACCCTTGGTCGGACCTTGTCACCGATGTGCAGAGGAATTCGATTATGCTTCTGCAGTCCACCATGTCGCAACCAGGCCTCCCTCCCAGGTCGAGATGCTCCACCAACCCGGTCCAAAGCCCTCCTGTAATGCCGATGTCCAGCGCTCTGTAGAACCGTGCCGGCAGGTCCTGCCCCTCTCTTTGTCCTCCTGACACCAGCAGCTGTCCTGGGGGCTCCGCTGTGCCATCCAGCACCCACATCCAGGTCCGCATGGACACTGGCATCAGAACCCTCCCGTGCTGGGTCTCCGCAGCACCCGTCTTCATCACCTTCCAAAACACCAGGTCAATCGGTGTCCCAAACCGCGTCATCCTCTACGTGCAGAGCAGGTCGGTCCCATAATCCACAGCCCGACCACTCTTCTCCAGCACCACTGGTGATCTTGAATCCCAGGCCGTAAAACATATCACAGCTTAAGATGTTTGATCCCGAGGCGGTCACCACGAACTGGACTGCAGTCATCACCACCAACTTGTACCTTGCTGTCAGCTCCAACGATCCTACTACGTTCATCTTGTTTCCTCCGTAGCCAAAACACGGTGTCGTGTACTCCCTCAACCGGTAATGTGGAAACAGCCTCTTCACAGTGGATAAGTTCAGCACCAAAGCCACCGCTCCCGTGTCCACCAACAGCGAGACTTCCACGCTGTCCAACAACACATTGCAGTAGATGTAACCATTTGTGCTCGGGGAAATGATATGCACAACCGTGGGATCCACAGAGGGGGAATCCACTCCATATCTTTGGTCCTCCTACTCAAAATTACTGCAGGCTCTGACGAAGTGATGCAGAAGACCACATTTACCGCACCACTTGCCCTTCGCCGGACACTCTCTTGCCTTGTACCGGTGCCATAACATTTTGGCGTACCCGGGGCGGACCTAATTCTTACAACGGCGTCATATTCTTCTTCACCCATGCTGTCCTCGTTGTCCGAGTCCACAGCCAGCGTCCTCCAATCTGGTTCCCCACGCCTCGACATGTCTCTCTCACGGAGGCCTTCAGACAGCTTTTCCACTGCCTCGCAGTGCTTCGCTATTTCAATAGCCTTGGCTAACGTCAGTTCACTCGAGTAGGTCAGGAGCCTTGACCGTACTGCAGAACAAAGAGCATGCTCTGCCAACTGAACACGGACTATTTCATCCTCCAGGACTCCAAAGTGGCACTCCCCCACTACCTGACGTAGGTCTGCGATGAAGCCGCTGTACTGACTCTCCCGTCCGCTGGTGGCACTGCTGAAATTTTATCCACCGGACTATGACATTCTCAGGAGTGTGAAAATAGTGCGCCATTAGCTCCACCACTTCCTCATAATTATCGGCCTCTTCCAACGTGCCAAGGATCCGTTGACCCTCTATCCCAAGACTACTAATGAGAATAGCCCTCGCACGCAGCTTCTTGAGCTCACTGAGGTTAAGGGCCACCAAATAATTTTGAAACACCACGTACCACCTAGCCCACGGTACAGGCGGCTCACCTGGAGGGCTCCAAAAGCGGCCGAAAAGTGGTCACAGCTCGTTCCATACCTTTGTTCTCCTCGTCGCCAAATGTCATGTCCATATCTCGGGAAACAAGGAGGAGACTGAGGATGCAGTTGAACACACTTTATGATAAACAGAACCAGTGTACAATGGACGCTCCGTACAGGCCAAGGGGTCCACGACGAAGAGACAGAGTCTCTTCCGCCCTTACCCTTTATACTCCTGGTGACGGCACCACCGGAAAGGTGGGTCGTCACCTCCCATTACACCCAAGGTGTCACGGCCGCCATATTTGTACACTACACAGCCTGCACACACAAACAGTGTCTGTTTTAGTAAATATGAAAGCTGTTCAGCGCTGATAGGTTAGAAGAATTCATCATGAAGCATAAAATACTGTATGACCAACAATGTTTGAAATAAATGAAAGAAAAAAGAAAAAAAAAACGAAAAAGAATGTCAGGTGCATTTTGCAGTTCTGTCCATTGTAATGGAAGACAGAGGATCAGCCACTGCACTCTTTATAAATCGGCGTATTCCACCACTGATCTGTGCTGAGTGTGACACGAGTGACAAAATTAAGACATAAAAATGTTGGCCACTCTCCATAGTTTCACATCGCACCTGTGCTACGTCATTTCATTCATTCTTGGCACAGAGCTACCAAACCAACCTGATTGACCAAAATCAATTCAAAATATTGCCACACGGCAGAACGTCCTCTCTTCCTTGCTGGCTCCATGTCTCTCATGCAAAATCTCCACCAAAACACACCACAAATCCTGCCAATACTTTGCTTTCTCAAAACCATTAAGTCACTGGTCACGTGACTCTAACCAAACAAATCAAGCTTCAAACCAGTGTTTCTGAAGACCTGTGCCGTTTTTTTGACACATGCTCCAAAGCTTCAGATTCATCCAGCCCCTCACTAGTATATAGTACATAGTAACTTAGCATTCAATTCAATTCAATTCAACTTTATTTATATAGCGCCATTTCACAACAACAGTCATCTCATAGCACTATCAACTGTAGGGAGGACCCCCACAGTTGCAGAAAGACCCCAGCAATCAGGCGATCCCCTGTGAGCAAGCACTTGAGCATGCAGGAATGAAAGTTAACAGCTTATTTTTGAAAATGTTTTGTGCCATTGGGTAATATACTGAAAGAATTTCCAAGTGATTTATGTATGTCTAAGACCATTAAACACATATTTTTCCATCCTTTAAAATGTATAATAGAAGGCTATGATGCATCCCCCAAAACTTACTGTATAGCCATTGAAGTGCATTAATATCCATTCGTCCATCCATCCATCCATTTTCTACCGCTTTTCCGGCAGTCCGGGTGACGGAAGCAGAAGTTCAACCAGAGAAACCCAGAGACTTCCCTCTCCCCAGTCACCTGCTCAAGCTCAGAGAGGACACCAAGGCGTTCCCAGACCAGCTGGGAGACATAGTCTCTCCAGCGAGTCCTGGGTCTGCCCCGGGGTCTCCTCCCAGTGGGACATGCCCAAAACACCTCAAGTGGGAGGCATCCAGGAGGCATCCTGATCAGATGCCCAAATCACCTCAACTGGCTCCTCTCAATGTGGAGGAGCAGCGGTTCTACTCTGAGCCTCTCCCGGATGACTGAGCTCCTCACCCTATCTCTGAGGGTGAGTCCAGCAATCCTACGGAGAAAGCTCATTTCAGCCACTTGTATCTCATTCTTTAGGTCATTACCCAAAGCTCATGACCATAAGTGAGGGTATTAATGTAGATTGACAGGTAAATCGACAGCTTTGCCTTAGAGCTCAGCTCCCCCTTCACCACAACAGACCGGTGCATTAAAATCATGCTTAAATTTTCATGTTTGGGCAAAGTAACTGTTTAAAATATTGTTTCACCTTGGCTTTTTTGTTGTAGTGGACAGTGTACACACACACACACACACACACACACACACATCTACTGTATGTCCTTTAAAAGGAGAAATATGTGTATTTTGTACTTTCAAATATTCCAAAAATAGCTAAAATATATAATTAGAGTGGAAAGAAAGATATCTTTTGCCGTCATACAAAATATGATAATTTATGATACTGCAGAATGATGAATTAATTTATGATGCTTGCCAGGCTGATAAAGTGATAAATACCACGTCACATGGGCAGTGTGACTATAAACAAGTTTTCAGCTCAGAGTCAAAAATCCTGTGTTGTAACCTAATTATGTTAATTTCTAGAGTAGGGCAGAATGAATGATACCAGTTAATTACCGGTTCAATTGTAGTAGACGAATTGGAAGAAGTCATCATGTGTCATCAGTTAAAAAAAACTTTATCAAATTGGCTTTGGCCTAGTGGATGAAGGTTCTTTACTGCTATCTGGTGTTACCAATAATCACCTGCAATTTCTATATAGTCAACCTTTAAGCTAAAAAAAACCCCACCCCTTACACTCTAATATACTGTATTTAAAAGGTATCCCATGCTCTTAAACATCATGGATAAATGGACCCATGTTTTGCTTGATATAATTACTCTTCATTCTAAGAGGATGAAGAGTAATTATATCAAATTGTGTTGATTGATGGCAATCCTGGGTGTAAACAGAGGAAAACAATCAAAGACCTTTGCATTAAAACAAACAAAAAAATAACTTATTTTTCCAGGTGAAAATAAACATTTATTACCCGATTTTTCAATAACATAGTTAGATCATCCTATTCATGTGATGTCATCCACACACTCACCAGCAGACTACAGACTCAACCCCAACTGCTCTCTGGCTCATCTCTTGTGATTTTATGCTTCCCTCTACTCCACTCTGCCCACTTTCACCCAGTATATCATGTGCTACACCAGAGACAATAAAACACTGGACTTATTTTATGCAAACACCAAGAAGGCTTACACCTCATCACCCCTCCCCCCCCCCCCCCCCCCCTTGGAAGATCTGATCACAACCTGGTTCACCTCCTGCCTGTGTACAAACTCCTGGGACACAGACAACCTCCTTTTACCCGCACAGTGAAGATATGGTCCGAGGACACTCTGAAGGACTGTTTTGAATCCACCGCATGTTTAGGACATCAGCGGCCTCACACACACAATAATAGATTACATCAACTTCTGTGTGGAGAACACCATACCCACCAAGACCATACAGTGTTTCGCAAACAACAAACCCTTAATCAACCTTGAGATAAAGACACTGCTGAAGGGGAAGAAAAGGATCTTCAGGTCAGGAAACAGGAAGGAGCTGAAGTCCATACAGAGGGAGGTAAGCAGGAAGCATAGATAGATAGATAGATAGATAGATAGATAGATAGATAGATGTGTGGCACACATATTTGAGTTGCTTAGGCTGCATATGTATATTACTGTTGCCTCACGTCTCAGAATGAACAATAAGTCTGGGTCTCCTGGGGATAACAGGAGGGTGCAAAATGTGATCTTTAGAGATGGCCTTGAGAGACTTCCTGACCACCAGGGTTTTAGGTGGAGGGGAGAAGACCTGGGGGACGATGTATTGCGTCTTGGGATTTAAAGACAATGTGACTCTGTACTTTGATGTCCCGGGTATAAAAAGGACAGATGTGGGAGGATGGGTCTCTTTTTCTGTTTGGAGGATGTTGGAGACAAGTGAATAAATCTGATTTGAGAAATAAACTCAGCCTCATCTTTTCACGCTCTCCACAGATGTACTTTATTGATCCCAAACTGGGAAATTACAGTGTAACAGCAGTATGACAGTAGACAACCAAAACGACAGAAACACACACAGCATAGTAGACAAAGGGATTACCCATGGAAAGTAAAACTGCTAATAACTTATATACATCATAGATGAATAGATAGTGACCCATATAGGTACATGAATCATACCCGCTGTACAATGCAGGACTATCAGGAGCAGAGTGAGATACAAGGCACCAATTAGACCGTAAGGTGCAGTATGGTAGCATAGTTACGACCACAATACACCATTAGAGTGAGTTATTGTAGAGTGAAATGGCATGTGGCAGGAAAGTTCGGCAGTGAAGTTGTAGCAGTGTGGTGGAGGGGGTGATCAGGATTGTCCATGATGGATCTCAGTTTATTTAGTGTCCTCCTCTGCACCAGTCTCAAAAGTCTCAAAAGATTAGAGAGGAGGACAGTTATGGGAAGAAGATAGACGACAAGCTGCAGCAGAGTGACGTCAGCAGTCTCTGGAGAGGCCTCAAAACTATCTCTGGGCACCAGAATACCTCCTCCCAGGCCGCTGGAGCTAGGGAGTGGGTGAACGACCTGAACCTGTTCATTAACAGGTTTGACCAACCACCCTCTTCTCCACCTGCCCACCAACCCCTGCTGCCTCCATCTTCATCCGGTTCTGTTGTCCACTGTCCCCCCCTCCATTCCCCGCCTTACACCCCCCCCAGCTCTCAGTGTACATCCCCTGCTGTTTTTCCCCTCAGAGACTCAACACCCCCCTCCCAGCACACAGCCTCCCTGCCCCAGTCTGTTCCTCAAGACTCAGGTGAGAGCTGAGCTGAAAAAAGATCAAGGTGAGGAAGGCTGCAGGTCGGGACAGCATCAGCTTGAGGCTCCTCAAGTCCTGTGCAGACCAGCTGTGCGGGATCATGGAGCACATCTTCAGCCTGAGCCTGAAGCTAGGGAGGGTACCACAGCTGTGGAAAACATCCTGCGTGGTACCCATGCTGAAGACTTCCCACCCCAAGGACCTGAACAACTACAGACCAGTGGCCCTCACATCGCACCTGATGAAGACCCTGGAGAGGCTGCTCCTCGCCCACCTCCACCCCTGGTCATGGAGGTGGGCCCCACATCCCAGACCCACTTCAGTTCACCTACCAGCATGACATCGGGGTGAAGGATGCAATGATCTTACTCCTACACCGTTCACTGCCCCACTTGGAGAAGCCTGGGAGCACTGCGAGGATCATGTTCTTTGATTTCTCCAGTGCTTTCAACACCATCCAACCAGTGATCCTGAGGGACAAGCAGCTGTGTGCAGGGGTGAACCAGCACCTGTCATCGTGGATCCTGGACTACCTCACAGACTGGCCACAGTTTGTGAGAACCCAGGACTGTGTGTCTGACACCATCATCTGCAGTACGGGGTCCCCCCAGGGTACAGTTCTGGCTCCCTTCTTGTTCACCCTCTACACTGCTGACTTTTCACACAGCACACCACACTGCCATCTACAGAAGTTCTCTGATGACTCTGCGATTGTCAGCCTCATCTCTGATGGGGATGATACGCAGTACAGAGGACTTATCTAGGACTTCATGGACTGGTGCCTGAAGAACTGCCCCAGATCAATGTGAGAAAAAACAAGGAACTGGTGGCAGACTGCCACAGGCACGGACAACCCCCCACAGCACCGGTAAACATCCTAGGAACAGACATTGAGATAGTAACATCTTACAAGTACCTGGGTTTTCACCTGAACAATAAACTGGACTTGTCACACAACACCAACGTGCTCTACCAACGTGCTACATGAACAGCTTCTTCCCCTCTGCCATCAGACTGCTGAACACTGAACACTGACTCTCGTGCACTACGTACAGCAGCTCAACCGGACTCATGATAATTATCACTGTTTTCTTTTGCACTACCGACTGCACTATGTGGAACTCCACAATATCTGCTGCTTGTTAATATATTTTAAATTGCATAGATTAGTATTACTCATTCATATTCTACATTTTATTGCATGCATAGTTTTTTTATTTTTATCTTTAGTGCTACTCCATGTTTAATGTTGCAGCACTGCACCGAGACAAATTCCTAGTTTGTGCACTACATGATCAATGGCAATAAATCTGATTCTGATTCTGATTCTGATTCTATAAGAAGGGGCAGCGCAGGCTGTTTCTCCTGAGGAGAGGTATTTTGGAGTGCAAGGGGCGCTCCTGAAGACCTTCTATGATTCGGCGGTGGCATCAGCCATCACATTTGGAGTGGTCTGCTGGGGCAGCGGCATCATGGCAGCCGACAGGAAGAGACTGAACAGGCTGATCAAAAAAGCTAGCTGTGTTCTGGGGCATTGCCTCGCCCCACTGGAGGAGATAGGCGAGAGGAGGATAGTGGCTAAGCTATTATCTCTGCTGGAGTCTGAGTTCCACCCCATGCAGGAAATGCTGAACACACTGAGGAGCTCATTTAGCAGTAGGCTGTGCCATCCTAAGTGCTTGAGGGAGAGGTTTCGCAGGTCCTTCCTACCTACGGCTGTCAGACTTTCAATCTAACTGGTGCTGCTCATAGAGGCTGTATTAAACATCACAACTTTGCACAATAGAGATCGGCCCCTCCAATACACACCTAAGATAATTACAATTATTATTGAGGGTGGCACAACACTATTTATTCAAATCTGAAATATACTGTCTGAGTCCATATTTATATTTTGCTGGGTAATTTAACTAACTATAATGCTGTTGATACCATCTAGATGCAATGCTCCTGCACTGTGTATATACAGTTAGGCCCAGAAATATTTGGACAGTGACACAATCTTCATGATTTGAGCTCTGCATGCCACCACATTGGATTTGAAATGAAACAACTACAACGGAATTGAAGTGCAGACTTTAAGGTTTAATTCAAGGGGTTGAACAAAAATATATGATTAAACATGTAGGAACTGTAGCTATTTTTATACAAACGCTCCTCATTTCAGGGGCTCAAAAGTAATTGGACAAATAAACATAACCCTAAGTAAAATGTTACTTTTCAATATTTTGTTGAGAATCCTTTGCAGGCAATGACTGCCTG
Organism: Pholidichthys leucotaenia; assembly: GCA_020510985.1. Classification (NCBI taxonomy): domain Eukaryota; kingdom Metazoa; phylum Chordata; class Actinopteri; order Cichliformes; family Pholidichthyidae; genus Pholidichthys; species Pholidichthys leucotaenia. Next base: position 136,191,270 of record CM035840.1, on the reverse strand, counting down.
AAGTCTGGAACCCATGGACATCACCAAACGCTGGGTTTCCTCCTTTGTGATGCTTTGCCAGGCCTTTACTGCAGCTGTCTTCAGTTGTTGCTTGTTTAAGATAAGATAAGATAAGATAAGCCTTTATTAGTCCCACAATGGGGAAATTCCAGGATTGCAACAGCACAGGGATAGCAACACTCAGAGCAACAATCAGAAGGCAAGAAAAAACAACATCTAGTAAACATATGTCCATATTACTATAAATGTATATATATAGACACACAGTGCAGAGCATTATGGCTGGTGGATGTGCAGCAGAAAGTCTAAGCTCTCTCTCCGCGGATGCAGCGGGCCAGCTGGAAGTCTTTGGGCATGATGGTGACCCCCTTAGCGAAGAAGAGACCCACCAGGTGGGCCTCGCTGGTCTCCTGCAGAGCCATGACGGCGAAGCTCAGGAAACGCAGGACGGTCTTGAAGTCCTGAGCGATCTCCCTCACCAGGCGCTGGACGGGCAGCTTACGGATGAGCAGCTCCGTGGATTTCTGGTAGCGACGGATCTCTCTCAGAGCCACGGGCCTGTGACGGCGAGGCCTCTTCACTCTACCGGTGGCCAGAGCGCCTCTCCGAGCAGCCCTGGTGGCTAGCTGTCTCCTGGGGGGCTTCTTCCTCCAGTAGATTTTACGGGCGGTCTGTGGGTCTTTCTGCCTTAAGTTTTGTCTTGAGCAAGTGAAATGCATGCTCGATTGGGTTGAGATCTGGTGATTGACTTGGCCATTGCAGAATATTCCACTTCTTTGCTTTAAAAAACTCCTGGGTTGCTTTTGCAGTATGTTTTGGATCATTGTCCATCTGTACTGTGAAGTGCCATCCAATCAACTTTGCTGCATTTGGCTGAATGCAGCAAAGATGCAGCAAAATACAGAAAGTATAACCCTATACACTTCAGAATTCATCCGGCTGCTTCTGTCTTTTGTCACATCATCAACTAGAAAAGCACTCGGAGAGCGCAGACCTCCGCCAAGCGGCACAGTTCCCCCATACAGTATTTGTGTGTACGTTTTCAGATTCCCTGAGCATGAAAAGATATGAGTAGCAATTGGATTCACAATGATTATTTGTTTATTTGACATGGACAGTGCAATAAACAGACAATTAATGAATGACAATCAATGTGATAGTGATAGGATTAGTGGTTCAGTAGTGTAAAATGGGGCTATAAGGGACGGCGGGTTAATAAGGGACACTTTTCTGGGAAATGTTTTAAATGTAATTCTGCTTTTTTTATTTTGAGCAGGACGCTGAGTTGTGTTGTTATTGTCAAATATCCATGAATCCTTCATCAAATCTAGGCGGAAGCAAAATTAAAAAAGCAGAATTACATTTAGAAAAGTGTCCCATATTACCCCGCCGTCCCTTATAGCCCCGTTTTACGGTTGTAAAAGCATTGCCTCCTTGGCGGAGGTAATAAACTGAAGTGTTGGTGTGTCCATCTCCTCCACTGACGGATGCAGATTGGTTAGACAGGTTGCCGTGGGTTTCATATTATATTGGGGTTGCACTCCGCGGCAAAACAGAATTTAGAGTCTTCCCGGCAGAGAGGTCGTTTTTACGCAGCGCCTATAGCTGGGCGGGGAATTTGTGGCAAATAATGGGGCGGCGGACAGGTGGCCGTGTGAGGTTTTGCAGCGTGGTGCAAAAGCAGGCACGCTGGCGTGCCCAGGGCAGCAGTGTTTTCCGCGTGCTTTTGTGCCTAAAACGTTGAAGAACGCGGAGTTTGTGTTGGTCAGACACGACAACCAGCGCAATGTGCGCAGCGCCTATGGCTGGCACAGGCACGCTGGGGGTCCGAGGCCAGCAGTGTTTTCCGCATGCTTTTGTGGCTAAAACGTTGAAGAAGGCGGAGTTTGTGTTGGTCAGACACGACGCCCAGCGCCGTCCATTGCACCTGCGCACATGTTGAAAATGGCCCTATGTCACAGTGTGGAAAAATGCTTTAAAAAAAATTCCTGTATCCAGACGGTGAACTGGATCACCCCCAAAATTTAATCAGTTCTTCCTTGTACCATTTCCAACAACGCCTGAAAGTTTCATGCAAATCCGTCCAAGACTTTTTGAGTTATCTTGCTAACCAACAGACAAACAGACAGACAGACAAACAGACAGACAGACAAACACACAAACCCTGGCAAAAACATAACCTCCTCCTGGCCTTTTCGGCCTGGCGGAGGTAATAAACACAAGTGACCCAGTGCCATTGGAAGCCATGCATGCCCATGCCATCACACTGCCTCCACCATGTTTTACAGAAGATGTGGTGTGCTTTGGATCATGAGCTGTTCTCCAAACTTTCTTCTTCCCATCATTCTGGTACAGGCTGATCTTGTCTCATCTGCCCAAAACAATGCTGTTCCAGAACTGGGCTGGCTTCTTCAGGTGTTTTTTGGTAAAGTCAATTCTGGCCTTTCTATTTTTGAGGCTTGCACCTTGTGGTGAATCCTTTGTATTTACTCTCATGAAGTCTTCTCTTTATGGTAGACTTAGATACTGATACACCTACTTCCTGGAGAGTGTTCTTCACTTGAGTGGATGTTGTGAAGGGGTTGTTCTTCACCATGGAAAGGATTCTGCGATCATCCACCACTGTTGTCTTCCGTGGACGTCCGGGCCTTTTTGAGTTCCCAAGCTCACCAGTGCACTCTTTTTTCCTCAGAATGTACCAAACTGTTGATTTGGCCACTCCTAACGTTTCTGCTATCTCCCTGATGGATTTCTTCTTTTTTTTCCAGCCTCAGGATGGTCTGTTTCACCTCCATTGAGAGCTCCTTTGACCGCATGTTGTGTGTTCACAGCAACAGCTTCCAAATGCAAACGCCACACCTGGAATCAACTCCAGACCTTTTAACTGCTTAATTGATGACAGGTTAACGAGGGAAGAGCCCATGCAGCCTTGTTATTTATTTTTTTTTTTTTTGCAGCCTTCTGAGTCAATTGTCCAATTACTTTTGGTCCCTTGAAAAAGAGGCGGCTACGTATTAAAGAGCTGTAATTCCTAAACCCTTGCTCCAGTTTGGATGTGAATACTCTCAAATTACAGCTGAGAGTCTGCACTTTAAGCCCATATTGATTATATAATTGTATCCTGAATATGTTTTCGTAAACAGCTAAAATAACAAAACTTGTGTCACTGTCTAAATATTTCTGGGCCTAACTGTAACTGTGTACATATGTATATTTATTTACTGCTTTGGCTAGGTTTCCTCCCACAGGCCAGAAAACATGCAGGTTAGGTTAATTGGAGACTCTAAAGTGGCCCTAGGTGTGAATGTGTGCGTGAATGGTGAAGGGATAGCGCCTTACCATGGCTGCTTCATCCACCCAGGTGGATGCCCTGAATTTCCCCTCTGGGGATCAATAAAGTACACAAAATCAAATCAAATCAATTCTTATCTTATTATCTTATTTACTATTGTTCTGGGTGCTTGTATCCCTGTGCTGCTGCAATCCTGGAATTTCCCTGTTGTGGGACTAAAAAAGGCTTATCTTATCTTATCTTTATTGAATAACATTTAGATTGTGGAGAGTGCAAATAACTGACGACTGATGACTTTATTCACTCTCACTTCAGTCATACACAGAAAAGCATACCTCAATACACCAGGGTCTCTCCTTTTATATCATCCCTCCATCTCCCTGCTGCATGAAATGTTGCATCCCAATACATTCAACCATTCTCCCCCACTGTCCCCCTGCTATTCCTTCCTGCTACATCACCATAATCTCTCCCATCTCAATACCTATTGTCCTCATCTGTTTACCCCCCACGCTCTTCCTGCAGAGGGACTATATACCTCCCCTCTGCATCCAGTCTGAGATGATAATCCCAGCGTGGGGTCCCTACAAGATGAAAATTTTCCTTTGTTTCAGAGACAATTTGCCTCACACTATACACTGAATGGCATTTGCTTCTTAAATTGCTGAGCTTATACGTGTTGTGGAGTGTGTAAATGAAGAGGCAGCTTCATGTCAGACGATTTATTACACACTCACATCTCACAAGCACAGAACAGAAAGAATGGTTACAGCAAGCACTCCTCTCTATATCACAAGTCACCTTCACAAGCTTCAAGGCACTTCCTCATACACAGCATGATATTTACACTACACTTCATTCAACCCCCTCTCACCCTCTTGGGCATTGTTCTCCCATGTGTATTCATTGTCTCTGTCTGAGGTGTGAAATAACCTGACTTCCATACCGCCCCCCTGCCCCAGCATCTTAGATAGAACAATAGAATATCAGTCCACATGCTGTTTCGGCTTCAGTCTCCTCCCATATCTGCTGTAACTGGGGTTTACTGCCTCCGTGGCGCTGCTGTGCCAGTGGGGGGCTGCTGGGAGTGTGTCCGGCTGCGGGTGAGCTGTGGTGAGGGGGGGGGAGGGGTTCGCACTGTCCGTGTGGCTGCTCTGATGAATCGTTCCCCTGGGGAGTTCTCCGTGGGGGTCTTCCACGCCGAGGAGCCCTCGCCAACAGCACTTGCTCATCCACCACTACAAAGGCGGGTTTGAGTCTGTCTATGCCAATTTTCTCCCGTCTACCCCCCAAGTCTAGCACAAAATGCTTGTCCCCTGTTTCCAACACTCTGAACGGTCCATCATAGGGTGGGCACAATGGAGGGCGGTGGGCGTCGTGTCTGACGAACACGAACTCCGCGTTCTTCAAAGTTTTAGGCACGAAAACACGTGGAAAACAGTGGTGGGCCGGGCCCGGCAGTGTGCCTGTGTTTGCGCTACGCTGCAAAAGCTGAGACGGACAGCTGTCTGGCGCGGGATTATCTGGCAGAAATTCCCCGGGCAGCCGTAGGGGCTGCGCAAAAACCAGCTTTGTCGGGGAAGCTTCCAGATCCTCTTTTGGCGTGGAGCACAAACCCAATAAAACCCACGGCAACCTGTCCACCCAATTTGCATCCGTCAGTGAAGCCCTGAGTGCTGCTTTCAGTGATCTATGAAAACGCTTGCATAACCCATTGGCCTGTGGGTTGTATGCGGCTGTGCGATGAATTGTAATACCCAGGCTGCGGGCCATCGCAGACCAGAGTTCGGAAACAAATTGAGGGCCCCTGTCGGACGTAATGTCCGACGGGACTCCAAAACGCGCCACCCATGCTGTTAAAAAAGCGTGTGCTACGTCTGCGGACGTGGTTGCCGCCAGTGGGACTGCTTCTGGCCAGCGCGTGGTGCGCTCCATCACTGTCAGGAGGTGCGTGCACCCCTGTGATGGCGGGAGAGGGCCCACGAGGTCCACGTGAACATGGTCGAACCTCTTAGCCGGTAACCGAAACGGCTCCAAGGGAGCCTTCGTGTGTCTGTGTACCTTGGCTCGTTGGCACGCCACGCAGGCTGCAGCTCACTCTTTTACTTGTTTGTGTAGGCTCGGCCACACAAATTTCTCTCCCACCATTTTGACCGACGCGCGCACTCCTGGGTGCGCCAGAGTGTGAACCGACTCAAACACGAGGCGGCGCCACGCGACCGGGACCACTGGACACGGGCGTCCCGTGGAGACATCGCAGATTAGGGGGAGCATGCCGTCTTGCAGCACCCTGCTCTCCAGCCTTAACTCTGTTGGTCCAGACTGGAGCGCGCACACGTCTGCATCACTAATCTGCTCCGCGGCCATGGCTGCGTAATCTATCCCTACATAGACCGGGGCCACCACGGCACGCGAGAGGCAGTCCACCACCACATTCAGTTTACCCGACACATGCTGAATATCGGTAGTAAACTCTGAGATCGCGGCCAGCTGTCTCTGCTGCCAGCCCGACCACGGTTCTGAAACCTTGGCCATCGCGAACGTTAGTGGCTTGTGATCCACGAACGTGGTGAAGCTGCGCCCTTCCAGCCAGAACTGGAAGTGGCCTATGGCCAGGTGGAGAGCCAGCAACTCCCTGTCGAACGCACTGTATTTATATTCGCTGTCGCGCAAAGTTCTGCTGAAAAAAGTGAGCGGCTGCCAAGCCCCGGTGACGCGCTGCTCTACGACAGCCCCTATGGCCACGTCTGAAGCGTCGGTGGTGAGCGGTATCCGGGCCGCCAGGTCTGGATGCGCCAGCAGTGCGGCGTTTGCCAGGGCTGCTTTAACCTCCGAGAACGCCCGCTCTCACTCTGGGGTCCATTCGACCCTATCCGCGGGTTTCTGTCTCTTGAGCGCGGCGTACAATGGTTGCATGAGCTGCGCCGCGCGGGGAAGGAAACGGTTATAAAAGTTCACCATCCCCAAAAATTCCTGCAGCGCCCTGACCGTCTGAAGCTGGGGAAAATCCGCCACGGCGAGCACTTTGTCAGGCAGCGGGATCGCTCCTTCTGGAGAGACGCGGTGCCCCAAAAAATCAATCTCCTTCAGGCCGAACTGGCATTTCGTCGGGTTGATAATTAACCCGTGCTCCTCCAACCTCCGGAAAACCGTCCTGAGGTGGGTTTCGCGTTCATCTTCGGACGCACTGGCTACCAGGATATCGTCCAGGTAGACGAACACGAACGGGAGATCGCGCAGCACTGCATCCATCATGCGCTGGAACGTCTGTGCCGCGCCTTTTAACCCGAATGGCATGTGCAGGAACTCGAATAAACCGAACAGAGTTATTACCGCTGTTTTGGGTATGTCCTCCGTGCGCACTGGGACTTGATGGTAACCGCGGACCAGGTCTATTTTGGAAAAAATGCGTGCTCCGGCGAGGTGGATGGAAAAATCCTGTATGTGGGGAATCGGGTAGCGGTCGTGTGCTGTGGCATTGTTCAACCTGCATAAATCACCGCACGGTCGCCACGATCCCTCAGCCTGAGGGACCATGTGTAGCGGGGATGCCTATGGGCTGTTCGAGCGCCTGATGATGCTCAACCTTTTCAGGTTGGTGAACTCCTCGCGCGCTATGGCCAGTTTAGCTGCGTCCAAGTGCTGAGGTCTTGCAAAAATGGGCGGCCCGGTGGTGATGATAAAGTGCTCCACCCCATGTTTAGCGATGGCCGCCGAAAACGTTGGGACCGTGAGTGCTGGGAACTGAGTGAGCAGTGCGTGGAACTTACCGCCTGGAGCTGTGACGTTGGCTTGTGCTGTTGGCTGAGTCACTCGAGCTATACAGGGGAGAGAGTGAAAGGACAGTGCATTAACCAGGTGCCTGTTAGCAACATCAACCAGTAAACCATGTGCACACAGAAAATCAGCCCCCAGGATATGGTAATTCAGTGCTGCTACGACAAAAGTCCATTCATATGTACGGCCGTGTAGCGATAAGATCAGTGTCCTCTCACCAAAGGTCTTAATTTCTGAGCCGTTTGCTGCCAACATCAGGGGCTGCTAGGTCCTGCCAGCCGGTCAGCGTAGGTCGGCAGGATGAAGCTCTTCTGGGCTCTGGTGTCCACGAGGAACCGCCTCCTCGAGCGCGCGTCCATCAAGTAGAGCAGCTTGTTCTCTTCACCGAGGGTCGCAGCTGCTACCGACCGCCGGCCTCTGCGTTTTCCCGAGCGCTTGAATTGGCACGGTGGCGCACATCTGCGTGCGTTCTCTCCGAAGCGGCGGTGGTAGAAACAGAGCGTGTCTCTCTGGCGCTCCTTGGCCCCTGCTGCTGCTACCGTCGGTGGCTCCTCGCCTCCTCTGGTCATCTTGCTGGGCTCCGCCGCTGCCTCGTTGACTGTGATCGCCCTGGTGGTGAGGATGATCCTGTCTGCCTCCTGGGCTAGCGCACGGTAGTTACGCGCGGCCAGCAACGGCAAATTGGCCAGAACCGCTCTCGCCACTGTTGGAAGGTTCCAGAGGAAAAGGTGAGCGAACAAAAAGTGCCCGTCGTCCATGCCCATTAACGCCAGCATCTTCTCCATCAGGTCTACGGCCGACCCATCTCCTAACTCGGTCCGCGTCAGGAGCCTCGCCGCTCTCTCACATTCTGAGAGCGTGTAGCGCTGGGTGAGCGCAGCCTTGAGCGCCTCGTATTTGTTGCTGGCTGGTGGCTGATCGAGCAGGCTCGCTACCTGCTGGGCTGTGCGGGAGTCCAGCGCTGCTACCACATGGTAGAACTTGGTGTCTTCTGCCGTTACTCCCCGGAGGGCGAACTGGGCCTCGGTGTGGTGGAACCAAGAGCGCGGGTTGTGCTGCCAGAAATCCGGTAGCTTGACTGAAACTGCACATGCATGGCTGGGGGTTCCAGTCCTGGCTGTCTGTGGAATGGCTGCTGTGTCTCTGGGGCTTCCCGACCGGGCCGGCTCCGGGGTTCTCGCCTCGTGTTCCATAATACGTCTTGGGTCACCAGTGTGGAGTGTGTAAATGAAGAGGCAGCTTCGTGTCAGACGATTTATTACACAATCACATCTCACAAGCACAGAACAGAAAGAATGGTTACAGCAAGCACTCCTCTCTATATCACAAGTCACCTTCACAAGCTTCAAGGCACTTCCTCATACACAGCATGATATTTACACTACACTTCATTCAACCCCCTCTCACCCTCTTGGGCATTGTTCTCCCATGTGTATTCATTGTCTCTGTCTGAGGTGCGAAATAACCTGACTTCCATAGTGTATATAAAAAAATGTCACAGTGTGTTCCGAAATAAGAGAGCCAAGACTCCAGCAGTGTGAAGAGTTCAGATATCAATGAAAGAAAAGAACATTTTCTGCTATTCTGAAGCTTCAGTGTAATTTTAAAAAGGTTCCCAATTGATCTTTATTACTATTTTTTATTTTAATGAATTTATTTTAGCTCCATAGAGAAACAAAAAACGTCTTGGTCAACAAACTCCATTTCTGTAAAATGTAAATAAACGCCATCTGCTCCGATATGTAAACAGCTCTTTAGCTCCGCCTATCAGAGGGCGTTCCTGCCGTTTAGCCACGCCCCCATAGGGGTCATTCTCTACTCTCATTGGTTAAAACCGACAGGCCTTCCTCCTTTACGTACTGTATGTTTCGTCCTACCGGACGTCGGACCGCCTACAGGATCGAGGACAAAAACAATCGGCGTCCGTTTCTACTGTACATCATAAAGAAGAGAAGCCAACGCAAACATTTTCCTTTTTTCCCCCTCGGACTCGGACACCACAGAGGGAGACATGGTTTCTCCAGTTACAGTGGTGAGTATCGGCTTGGAACAAACGGGACTAAATAACAGCCGGTTTAGCTAGTTACTGTATAAAACGACATCTGATACACAATCTGTTTGATATAATGACATTATACGCCTCCTCCACGTACTTATTAAACGTGTGTCGTTTTATAATCGTCCTTATTTTTAAGCACCCTTTTATCGTTTACATTTTCTCCATTGCGAGTAACCGACGATGACCGCTTTCTTCAATAAAAATGCTTTAACATGCGCTGTCATGTCATGTTCTAGATATTTTTCGTGTGTATATGCGTTAACGTGTTGTCGGGAACATAAAACAGGAGGAACTTTTATGCTCTGTGTCGCCGTTTCCTCTTGGCACAGCAGCCGCTATTCTTCCTGCTCGCTATTCCACGAACCTGAGGACGTTTCCACAGATTTCCACATAGAGCCGGTCCTTGATAAGAAAGAAAAACTGCCATGTGACGACCTTTTTTGTCTTTTTTTTTCTCCCTAACCTCCGTATCCCCACAGTAACGCATGCGCCAAATAGTGCTCAGCCATAGCCGGTTTTCTTTTCATCTGCTTTACTGTAGCCATGCTTTATAGAGACTATCCATCAGCACCGTAATCGACCCAACGTAGGAACTGGCCGTTTTGACAAAGAGAAGATATCAGCATGAATAATTCAGCCAGGATGAGCCTCTCACAGAGCTGCTATGAAATGTTATCCCATTTGCAGGGGCCGTGGAGGACGGTGTGGTGTAACTTGGCCTGTAGTAAACCCTGATGTGTGGCCCCTGTGCAGGAATGACAATATACTGAAGTAAATGTAGCGTTGCCTTGGGATTATCACTTTCTCAAGTATAAGCGTAGTCACAAAATTACTTGAGTAAGAACCCACTAAACAGTTGCTTGAGTAGTGATGAAATGATCAAACTTATTCTTTAAAAAAATATTAATAAACTGTAAAGTGATGGCCTGAGGAAAATAAAATCCAAACCATCCATATGTACCCATGTTATATCATAAAATGTAACATCAGACAGTTATAGAATAAGTATCCCCAAAATCAAAATCAAATAACAATGATTTCAGAAGTGATTTCAGTGAATGTGAATTCTAAATTCTCATAAAACGTATAACCAGCTTTCAATTCTGTGAACTCAAGCCTAACTTACTTGAGTAGAAGTACAGGTTTTTCTTCATAAATGTACTCAAGTAAGAGTAAAACATATTTTACTCTAAAACTACTGAATAAAAAACTATTTTGTATATGCAGTAGTTGTCTCAGTGATATATGCCATGCAGTTCTTGATTTTGTAGGCTCTACTGCAATGAAAAGGAATTCGGAGAACCAAGAGAAAGTATTACCACTGCACACTCAAGTCCCCTTTACATATAATGTAAAATCTTTCACTCAGAGTGCATACAGTTGTTGACTGGCAACACCTGTGTCAAATGTGGTTGTAGCATATTTAACTTTAACTGTTGTTAATTTATACATAAGACATGGACAAGTTTGTTTGTTTGCAAATACCCTTATCCTCCATTGTTATCTTAAAACAGATGTGAGATGGAAGGAAACAGTGTTGAGGAATGCTACTTAGCTGTAACATTGTCATATGACTCACATGCCGTCTGCACCTGCCAGGATGATCCTTATGTTACAGCTTCCCACTGCTAAGGCCATGCCACAGGCATTTACAGGTCTTTAAATATTTTCATGTATCGTGTTTCTGACACTCAGCCGATGAATAGATAGCTGACCTCCTGGCTGGATATGTTTCTGCATATTGGTTTATGCTGATGAAAACACTGACATGTTTCTATTTTTTTAAAGGTCCATACTGATTATCAACCCACGCTATCAAGAATTGATATTTGTGTTTAAAATTCATATCATTTACATTAAAAATTAAAATCTAGGTGCCAAAGGTTTGAATAATACAAAGCTTTGTTTTGGTCAGTTTCATATCCTGTGTTCTACCTCCACCAATATGTACAGTAAGTGTTCTAACCAATTTCCAACCATTCCACAATAACTGGATCCATGCCAGAGCTTCTTCCACAATGCAGGACAAAAAGATTGGTTTGATGGAAACTATTTTTCACATGTCCTGGAAGCATACAATCAATTAAAAAAAACCCAAATCATTACAACTTTATTATGGAAAATTCATTCATTCATTTTTCATTCATCTTCTTCCGCTTAATCCTTTTCGGGTGGCGGGGGGGCTGGAGCCTATCCCAGCATCTTTGGGCGAGAGGCAGGGTACACCGTGGACAGATCGCCAGTCCATCGCAGGGCCAACACAGAGACAGACAACCATTCACTCTCACAGTCATACCTAAGGACAATTTAGAATCCCCAGTTTTTGATGCCAATTAACCTAACATGCATGTTTTTGGCATGTGTGAGGAAACCGGAGAAATCCCAGAGTAAACCCACACAGACACGGGGAGAACATGCAAACTCCACACAGATCACTGTTGGTCGGGGGCTGGGATCAAACCCAGGATCCCTCGGCCAAGGGTGAGTTACTGTGCTGCCGCAGTGCTAACCACTCCGCCACCGAAAATTTTATACAAAATTTGCCGAGGTAAATCTTTTATTGTATGCTGCTGGAATGTGTGTGTGACAGAGTCAACAAAACATTTGTACTTGACTTGCCAAGTGAGTCGACCCTCTGGGACACAGGTCAAATCTTTGACTCTGGTCTGGGAAATCATGGGTTCGATCCCCATCTAGATGCCCCCAGTTGGACTTGGCCTTGGGATCTACTATGTACAAGTGTGTAGAGTATGTTGTGGATCCAGATATGATTTGGGATCTGCTGTGGATCCAGAAATTGGAGGGTTTGAAATTGTTTAGAACACTAAAGCATCGGCACAGGTATTCTCTCACTGAACACTTTTTAGTTTAGAATGCGATCATTCAGACATCTAAATCTCAAGTGAGGCCACACGTTCCCTTTTTAATGCTGACCAAAGCCAGCTGTCACACGAGACTAACAGCCAACACTAATGTAAGAGCTTCATCAGTGTTCCCTCAGACAAAGTGACGCCTCAACCAGCGTGAGTGAGGCAGACTACAGTTGAAATGACAGTGGCCCCATAAATCCACCAGCCTTAATAAAGCAAAAGAAACTGTGCAAAAGACCACTTTGATGCTGATGTAATATCACATAGAACAAAAGCTGAAACCAAACTGAAAAAGTGGCCAAAACTCAGCAGAAATTAGGTCAAAGGTCATGGGAAGGTCTGGCTTCATCCCACCTTCTTTCACTGACTCTGTTCCCTCCCAAAGGAGCTGTCAAACTGGTGACAACCAGAGGTTGCATTAACTGAAAATTGTCCTTCATTGACAGATTTTTTTCAGCAGTGACAGAAAAATTTGAAAGCTGTCATTTTGACAGATTATGTTGAGGGTGATCTAATAAAAATCAATTAAAATGACAGATAATGATAGATTATGACAGAATTTTTACAACCCTGTCAAAATGACAGATGACAGATAAGGTCTAGCCCAGGGGTCGGGAACCTATGGCTCGCGAGCCAGATGTGGCTCTTTTGATGGCCGCATCTGGCTCGCAGACAAATCTTTAAACTTTAAAGATTTTGTTTTTACAAGAGCGCCGAGTGTCTGCTGCTCTGTATATAGTTTTAGAATCATCTTCCGTGTTGCGGCCATTACGAGCTCAGATCACACGAGACGGCCCGCTGAATTTAAGCATTTATTTATTTATTTTCTACTCATTTCAGTTCTGCATTTAATATGAACCCTGAGTTTGAAATAAACGTTTGAATTTAAATTTGAATATCCCAGAAGCCGCTGCACATCCGGGTACTCCAGGCTCAGCCAATATTGATCCAGATCGCATAGTTTTAGAATCATCGGCCATTACGAGCTCAGATCACACGAGACGGCCCGCTGAATTTAAGCATTTATTTATTTATTTTCTACTCGTTTCAGTTCTGCATTTAATATGAACCCTGAGTTTGAAATAAACGTTTGAATTTGAATATCCCAAAAGCCGCTGCACATCCGGGTACTCCAGGCTCAGCCAATATTGAGCACCAGAAGTCGCATTAATGGTAAGAAATACTCATCATTGATTAGCAACAGCATAACCAGAATCAGAATCAGGTTTATTGCCATTGTTCATGTAGTACACAAACTAGGAATTTGTCTCGGTACAATGCTGCAACATTAAACATGATAAGATAAGAGAAATAAACTATACATGTAATAAAGTGTAGGATAAGATTAAGTGATACTGGTCAACAGTTAAAATATATATTAGCCAGCAGCAGATACTGTGGAGAACTATATAGTGCAGTCGGTAATGCAGGAAGAAAACAGTGATGATTGACATGAGTCTGGTTGAGCTGCTGTACATGGTGCACGAGAGTCACTTAGTGTTCAGCAGTCTAATGGCAGAGGGGAAGAAGCTGTTCATGTGACGGGAGGTTTTAGTCTGGATGGACCGAAGTCTTCTACCAGAGGGGAGGGGGGCAAACAGTACGTGACCAGGGTGTGAGGGATCGGCTATGATCCGGCCAGCACGCCTCCGGGTCCTGGAGATGTACAGATCCTGGAGAGATGGGAGCTTGCAGCCGATCACCTTCTCAGCAGTGCGCACGACGCGCTGCAGCCTTAGTCTGTCCCTGGCAGTGGCTCCTGCGTACCACACGGTTATGGAGGTGGTGAGGATGGACTCGATGATGGCTGTGTAGAACTGCACTAACATCTTGGTGGGTAGCTTGAGCTTCCTCAGCTGCCGCAGGAAGAACATCCTCTGCTGGGCTTTTTTGATGAGTGAGCTGATGGTCAGCTCCCATTTGAGGTCCCTGGTGATGGTAGTGCCTAGGAAGCGGAAGGAATCAGCAGTGGTGATGGGAGAGCCTGAGAGGGTGAGGGGGGGCAGAGGAGTAGTGACTTTCCTGAAGTCTACAATCATCTCCACTGTCTTCAGAGCGTTCAGCTGCAGGTTGTTATTGCTGCACCAGGTCGCCAGCTGGGCCACCTCTCTCCTGTAGGCGGACTCGTCGCCGTTGGAGATGAGCCCGATGAGGGTGGTGTCGTCCGCAAACTTGATCAACTTGACAGACTGGTGGCTGGAGGTGCAGGAGTTGGTGTAAAGGGAAAAGAGTAGGGGGGAAAGTACACAGCCCTGGGGTGATCCGGTGCTGATGCTAGTATAGTCTGAGACAGTCTTTCCCAGCCGCACATGCTGCCTCCGGTCCGTCAGGAAGTCGATGATCCACCTGCAGAGGGAGTCAGGCACGTTGAGCAGGGACAGCTTGTCCCGGAGCAGAGCGGGGCGGATGGTGTTGAATGCGGAGCTGAAGTCCACAAACAGGATCCTGGCGTAGGTTCCCGGGGAGTCCAGGTGCTGCAGGATGGAGTGGAGGGCCAGGTTGACTGCATCGTCTACAGACCTGTTGGCTCGGTAGGCAAACTGCAGCGGGTCCAGGAGAGGGGTGGTGATGGACTTGAGGTGGGACAGGACCAGGCGCTCAAAGGACTTCATGACTACAGAGGTGAGCGCTACAGGTCTGTAGTCATTAAGTCCAGTGATCCGTGGCTTCTTGGGGACAGGGATGATGGTGGAGGATTTGAGGCAGGATGGCACGTGGCATAACTTAAGGGAGGTGTTAAAAATGTCTGTGAATACAGGAGCCAGCTGTTTCGCACAGAGTCTCAGGGTGGAGGGAGACACGCCGTCTGGGCCGGGGGCCTTGCGCGGGTTCAGTCTGGAGAACTGTTTGAGCACATCCTGCTCACTGATGATAAGGGGAGGGGGGGAGGAGGGGGGGGGTGCCTTAAATGAAGTAGGGAATGTGGAGGCTGTGGAGCTGGAGGGAGGGGGGGAGTTGGACACAGATGACGAGGTGTCAAAACGGGCATAGTGTTGGGACAGTCTCTGACAAAGGGCTTTGTCATCCTGACCTTTAGGAGCCTGAGGCCGATAGTTGGTGATCTGCCTCAGTCCTCTCCACACGGAAGCCGAATCATTAGCAGTGAACTTAATAACAATGTTATTAAAAAGAATTCAGAGACTTATTGTACTTTAAAAGTGTTGAAATTACGTAAAATGCACACATTTACTTGTATTTTTAGTTTTAAACATATTGTATGGCTCTCACGGAATTACATTTAAAAATATGTGGTGTTCATGGCTCTCTCAGCCAAAAAGGTTCCCGACCCCTGGTCTAGCCCAATCTCTGGTGACAACATAAGCTTTTCATTGTACTTTATTAAACAGTAGAAGCACTTTCACTGACACGACGACACTTACATCCATCCTTGATTCCAAGCTACACTATGTGGCAGCAGAATGTTTTATTTTTGCTTAAAGAGACACCTGTGGCTTGAGAAACAAGAGTTTTGGTATTGTTTATTCTGGGAGCAATGTCACGGTTGTCTTCCCTGCTGGCAGTCATTTAGTCTCAACTAAATAGAGTTGACACATACCGTAAGTGTGGCAAAGTGCGTGGTGGGGAGCAGATTAGTTTCCATGATATGTACATTCAAATGAACACAGCTTAATCTGTTTTTTAAACACTGAATGCTTCATTTCAAAAAGACTGGTGTATAATCGTTAACAAACATGCAAACAGAATGCTAAACTCCTTGTCAGAGTAGATGGTGCCAAACCAGTGAATCCTGTTTTTGTCATATTCTTGGAAATGCTTGGAAACTGTTATAGAAACATAACTGAATGGCCTGTGGAGTTTAGACACACAGCCTATCTCAAAGAGGTTAAAAAATGTCAGCTTATGTGTGAAAGTTCTTCTTCAAAGTGCCAAGACATAAGAAAACAGTGATTATAATAGCAGTAGTATGTTCTACTGAAAAACCTGACAATATTCAATTCAATTCAATTCAGCTTTATTTATAATGCGCCACATCACAACAAAAGCTGTCTTGTGGCGCCACAGTGCAGAAAAAAAAACAAAACAAAAAAAAAAACAAAAAAACCACACAGTCACAGAAAGACCCAGCAATCAGACAATCCCCTATGAGCAAGTACTAAGCGACAGTGGAGAGGAAAAACTCCCATTTGGAAGGAAGAAACCTCTAGCAGAACCAGGCTCAGGGAGGGGCAGTCGTCTGCTGAGACTGGCTGGGGATGAGGGGATAAGGAGGATGGAGAGGACATACTGTACATAAAGAACGTAACAGTAAGATGGCCAGTACATTATTGAAGGTCAACCAGCAATATGGATCAGATAACAATAGAACAAGAGTGTGGTTAAGAGACACAAAAACCCTCCTTAAACGTAAGCTATATTGAAAAGGAAGGATTTTACCCTGTTCTTAAAAATAGAGACCGAGTCTGACTCCCGGACCCAGAGTGGTAACTGGTTCCAGAGAGAAGGGGCTTGGTAGCAGATATAATATACAATCACACCGGATAAAAATTAACCATACCAGACAAGAAAGCATCCGAAGTTGATGATATAGAAAAAAACATATACAGTACATACACCATAAGCAGTTCACCGAAAGTTCAGTTTTGGAATAGCTAATTTCAAAAGAAAATTTCAGATATTTGGATCCAGCATTTAGCCATGGTAGAGCCACTGTAAATGCACATTAAATAAAAGGGCAGTTCAGTCTCAGCCAGATGGTTGCAAGTCATTCAGCGCTTCAAGAAAACTACAATCAGATCTTAGTAACATAGTGAGCCAGTGAAGTTTGGCTAAAACTCTGATGTTATTTCTTCCTTTTTAAAAATCAGAATTCTTTGGAACAATGTGATGTTCTCCCAGGCAGTGTTTCACAACTCCTTAAAGCCTAACCTTCCTTGTACCAATAAAAATCTCCAAAAATGTATGAAAATGTATATTTTCCCCACTTTTTGCAGCTTTCTATGGATACATTTTTATTTTTAAAAGTCAAATTTAATTTTGAGGACAACATGAAAGCCCCCTGGGTGTTGTAGCTTCTCTGTACTTTACTGGCTAGGTAACAGGCCACCCAGGCAATAGTTTCCCATGACCAAGAGTCAACTTAAGTGTCAGATCCCTGTTGTTTTCCTGCAGGTAGTCGTATCAGGTGGAGAGGCTAGAGGTCACCCACACATTGTACTTGATCCTGTACCATGTAATTTGGTCTGCCATTATATTGGACTGTTGTGCAATCCAGACCTTTGGAAAACTTTGGACCTACCTTTTGCATAATGTCTCTGATCACTGAACAATGTGAGAGGAGCTAAAATGACACTACAGCTTCTGCCAAGTCTTCACAAACCTTTCCCCCCTTCATTCATTATATTCATTATAACCCCTTTCTCTCCTTCCTCCTCTCCTTCGCTGAACCCTCACTCACTTCCTCTTCCTTCCATCTCATCTTCATATTAATATATTTTGATTCCAATGGCCTTCTGCCTCAAGATACATTCTTATAATGTTGCTAAGGTGTTGGGAAACCTTTTTGCTCTACTGCTTTTTTTTGTGATCCTTATTTATTTGGACTGTAAGAAATATGACTGGTAAGGCAGCTGGAAAGAGGAACTTGGGCACCAACTTTGAAACGATGGAAAGATGAAGATGAAGCTGAGAGGAAGAAAAACAAATTAGCAAGTGTTTTTCTGTTTCCCTTTCTGGTTTCACAAAGTGCTGTTTCAGCCACATGACACGTAAATGTCCGATAGTAAACTACACACCATGCAAATTCATGAGTTTCTAGCACTTAGCCCCATGATAAAATCCCTATCAGTAAAGTCAAACTGGTATGAACCCACCAAAATCACTTTGTACCTTGTACTTATTCCTGCTTTCAGGTCAAGAGTGAGGGCCCCAAACTGGTGCCATTCTTCAAGGCAACCTGTGTTTACTTCGTCCTGTGGCTGCCCACTTCAAGCCCTTCTTGGTTCAGTGCCCTGATCAAATGTCTGCCCATCTTCTGTCTGTGGGTCTTTTTACTGGCCCACGGCTTCAGCTTCCTCTGTGCTCGCTCCAGTGCCCGTAAAATCCTGGCAGGCCTCATCTTTTCTGCCCTGGGTGACGCCTTCCTCATCTGGCAGGAACAGGGCTACTTTGTCCATGGTGAGAACGTCTGCACTAAGTCACTTTGCATAATGTGTCTTATCAGGGAAAGTCTTTCTCTTCAAGTGCATTGTAACTTTCTGTTATAATGTTTTACTGATGGCTTTAAATTTGGACCAGAGGATAGAAGTGATAGGTTTAATGGTTTTCATGTAATAACAGTGTCATAGTGAGAGGAAATAAGTTCAAAAGGACAAGAAATTAAGTTCAGTAATAATTACTTTTAGTTTTATTCACCCTAACTGATTTCCAGAAAACAAGAAGGATGAAGTCCTTTCTTCAAAGCAGCTGCTTTCAAACATTGAAATGTCTATATGTCTAAGCCTATGACAGCAAGTACTTTCATTGTATATTATTTGATTTTCATTTTACTTTTCAATTTCTGTTTTAATTTTAGATTTAGCCCAAAATAAAGTGGAAACTAAGAGAGCAAAAGTTTATTTTTAATTGCTTGCCCTCTCTTGTTTTTAAACCTTTTGAGTGCAGCATTAAAACTATTATAGCATTTGTTTTTAAAATAAAATTATAATAATTGTAATTTGTAATTTATTAGACAATCTAAATTTTGAACTTGAATTTTATCTTGGCTCTTTCTCTAAGCTTTAAAGGGCCCATATTGGGCAAAATGGTGTTTTTGGATTTTAATGTTTTATGACCATGGGTCACATGGATGTATACCATTTTGCAATAATCATTTTACAAAGAAATACTCACTGCCATTGTTTAGTTTAGCTCTTAAAGAGAAAAACAGATTGCCCTTCCTGATTTTTATGACATCACAAACCAACAAGCCTCGCTTTGGATTGTCTAAAACAAGCACACTCTGACTGCCTCCTTACTTATGATTGGTCCATTTAAAAAAACACAACCCAATCAGATTAACGTTCATTAATAATATATATTCCAATGACATTAGGACATTGTGTAAAACGCAAATAAAAACAGAATACAATGATTTGCATATCCTTTTCAACCTATATTCAATTGAATACACTACAAACACAAGATATTTAATTTTCAAACTGATGAAGTTTATTGTTTTATTGCAAATTTTCACTCATTTTGAATTTGATGCCTACAACATGTTCCAAAAAAAGCTGGGGTAGGAACTGTACTTATAAAATGATTTTTCTAGGGACCACTCAAAGCACTTCACTAGTACTAACCCTCTATTTTAAGGGCCTATAGGAAACAGATACCTAGGGGCAATTTAGAATGACCAATTAACTTACCATGGCGCCCTCCAAGCCGGAGGACTACAGATGCAAATTGGCAGTATTGCTAAATCTGGCATACTTACATTTGTATTAATGTTCATTAGTATGTAATGTCCCTTTCAAATAAACATTAAACCTAAACAAGACAGACACGTTTGCTCACGCCGCTTGCGAATGCCAGCCTTTTCTTCTTTTTTGTGTGCTTTATATTTTTCTACAGTACACAAATGCTATGCTCTGTTAACATACAACAAACAGGCACTGCTAGATATTGTCAATGCACACAATGCTCTTGATTTTACCAGCTTTATACCACCGGAGCTGCAACTCATTGTTCCCTCCCGCAGCAGCCACCACCACCCCCTGGAAGGCCCCGAAGCACCAAGCTTGAGTGAACCAGCTAACCCCAGGAGAGCGCTCCGGAGGCAGCAACGCAAGCGAGGCAAGAGGGGAGGGCTTCATGCTAGGCTAAAAGCTCGAGTTAGCCAGCCACCGCTACTTAGTCTTTTGCTAGCCAACATGCGGTCTCTGGAGAACAAACTGGATGAGCTGGGGGCTAGGATAACAACATAGCAGGAAATAAGAGTGTTGTGCTCTAATTTTCGTGTGTGTGTGTGTGTGTGTATGCGTCAGCAACTCATGGTGTGGAGATGTACAGGGCTGTCTACAAGCACTGGTTTCCAGATATGGAGTTTCTACTGCTGAAATGCCATCCCTACTATCTACCAAGGGAATTCACTGCTGTGGTTTTGGCTGCTGTTTACGTTCCACCGCAAGCCAACTCCACGGCAGTGCTCAGCAAATTGTATGACGTCTTTAGTGAGTTTGAGACGGCTCATTCTAATGTTGTTTTTATCGCTACTGGTGACTTCAATCAGTGCAACTTACGGACTGTACTCCCCAAGTATTATCGACATGCTGATATTCCAACCCGTGACAAGAACACATTAGATCATGTCTATAGTAATATACGTGGTGTAGTGCTGTGCAATATGACGATATATAATGGATGACAATATAAAAATGTCTATCATTTCATATAATATTGTTTATAACGTTATTTAAAATGCACATACCCCCGTTTCTTGAGCAAAGCTCCCTACACTACCTGTCAGTGCCCCGCCTCTCCCCCACAGTGTGTGCAGCGTGTGTGGTGTGTGGCTAGGCTGTCCAGTGGTTGCTAACTCTGAACTCCCAGTTTGGTCAAATAGCCGCTAGCTCGCTACTCCTGTTTGCCAGAGAGGATGTGGGACTTTTTTCGTGCTGCGTCAGACAGGATAGTCCGCTAACCTCGTTTTAATAGGAGGTAAGTAACGTTAACACCATGTCTAATTATAAAACGGCAAATGCTAAATGACGGTGCTAAGTTGTGCTAATTGGAAACATAATAGTGTATCAGACCATCGTTTCTTTGGTTTAAATTACTGCTGTGTTTCTTAGTTTTGTCTGAAAAAAAATTATTGAAGCTGCAAACATGCATGATGGTGGCACATACACGCATAATAAATAATAAATAAAACTGGTCAGAGGAGCAAGTTGGTTCTTAATGTAATTTTGTGGAAATGTGAAAATGACGAGGCAGAGTTTATCTCACGAGTCAGGTTTATTCACATCTTCCAACATCAGCAAAGCAGAAAGAGGAAAAACACAGACATTCGTCCTTTATATATCCAGGACCTTCAAAGCTCACAGTCACATTGCATTTAATCACAAGTAACAATGCATCTTCCCTTAAATCCTATAACATCCTCCTCATAGTCTCTGGCAGACCAGGAAATCCCCCAAGGCCGTCTCTTGCATACCAAAGACTAAATTTTCACATCCTCCTGTTATCTCCAAGGAGGCCCAGTTCTTTGTTCTACTCTGAGATGTGAAGCTTAAAGTGATACATATGTGTCCCACATGACCCCCCCCCCCAAACATCTAAGATGGAACAACAGAATAACAGTCTGCATGTCATGATAAAATCATTACACATTAACCCACGTGCTGCTTGGGCCTCAGTCTCCTCCCGTATCTGCTGTAAGCGGGCTTCGCCACTTCTGGGGCACCATCCTGCTGGGGAGCTGCTGTCTGGGGGTGAGAACTGTTTGTCACTCCCTGTGGGTGTTCTGGGGAATGTCCCCGAGGGGGTCTGCCGCGCCGAGGAGCCCTGGCCAACAGCACATCCTCGTCCGCCACCACAAAGGCGGGTTTGAGCCTGTTTATGCCAATCTTTTCCTTCCTGCCCCCCAAATCTAGCAAAAAATGCTGGTCCCCTGTTTCCAGCACTCTAAATGGTCCATCATAAGGTGGTCGCAGCGGTGGGTGATGGGCATCGTGTCTGGCAAAAACAAACTCCGCGTTTTTCAAAGCCTTAGGCACAAAAACGCGCGGAAAACTGTGGTGAACGGGGCCAGGCAGCGTGCCCGATTCCGTGCCACGCTGCAACCGCTGAGATGGGGAGCTATCTGGCGTAGGATTATCTGGGAGAAACTCCCCGGGCAGCCGAAGTGGCTGCGCAAAAACTAGCTCAGCCGGGGAGGCTTCTAAGTCCTTTTTAGGTGCAGAATGCAACCCCAATAAAACCCACGGTAGCCTGTCTGCCCAATTTGAATCCGTCAGCGACGCTCTGAGAGCCGCTTTCAATGACCTATGAAAACGTTCGCATAACCCATTAGCCTGCGGATTGTACGCGGTTGTGCGGTGGATCGTTACCCCCAGGCTGCAGGCCATTGCTGACCAAAGTTCGGAAACAAATTGAGGACTTCTGTCGGACGTAATGTCTGATGGGACTCCAAAGCGCACTACCCATGTTGTTAAAAACACACGCACCACCTCCTCGGCTGTGGTTGACGCCAGTGGGACCACTTCCGGCCAGCGCATGGTGCGGTCCACCATTGTCAGAAGGTGTGTGCACCCCTGTGACGGCGGGAGGGGGCCTACGAGGTCCACGTGAACATGATCGAACCTCTTAGCCGGGATGTGAAACGGCTCCAAGGGAGCTCTCGTGTGTCTGTGTACCTTGGCTCGTTGACAAGCCATGCAGGCTGCTGCCCACTCCTTAACTTGTTTGCGCAGGCTCGGCCATACAAATTTCTCTCCTATCATTTTGACCGACGCGCGCACTCCCAGGTGCACCAGAGAATGAATCGAGTCAAAAACGCGGCGGCGCCACGCGGCCGGTACCACAGGACGCGGTCGCCCAGTGGAGACATCGCAGATTAGGGGGGGCATACCGTCTTGCAGCACCCTGTTCTCCAGCCTTAACCCTGTTGGTCCAGACTGGAGCACGCGCACGTCCGCGTCGCTAACCTGATCCGCGGCCATGGCTGCATAATCTATCCCTACGTGGACTGGGGCCGCCACGGCGCACGAGACACAGTCTGCCACTACATTCAGTTTACCCGCCACGTGCTGAATATCGGTAGTAAACTCTGAGATGGCAGCCAGCTGTCTTTGCTGCTGGCCCGACCACTGTTTTGAAACCTTGGCCATCGCGAATGTCAGCGGCTTGTGGTCAACGAACGCGGTGAAACGGCATCCCTCCAGCCAGAACTGGAAGTGGCGAATGGCCAAGTGGAGAGCTAACAACTCCCTGTCGAATGCGCTGTATTTTCGTTCACTATCGTGCAAAGTCCTGCTGAAAAAGGCGAGCGGCTGCCAAGCCCCGGCTACATGCTGCTCCACGACCGCCCCTATGGCCACATCTGACGCGTCAGTAGTGAGCGCTATGTGGGCCGTTGGGTCTGGATGTGCTAACAACACAGCGTTTGCCAGGGCTGTTTTGACCTCCGAGAATGCTCGCTCTCGCTCCGGAGACCATTCGATCTTATTTGTGGGTTTTTGTTTTTTGAGTGCGGCATACAATGGTTGCATGAGCTGCGCTGCGCGGGGGAGGAAATGGTTATAAAAATTCACCATTCCCAAAAACTCCTGTAACGCCTTGACCGTTTGTGGCTGGGGAAAATTTGCTGCCGCGCGTACTTTGTCAGGCAGCGGAACCGCTCCTTCTGGAGAGACGCGATGCCCCAAAAAATCAATCTGCGTCACCCCGAACTGACACTTCGCTGGGTTGATTATTAAACCATGCTCTCCCAACCTCCGGAAAACTGCCGTGAGGTGGTTTTCGTGTTCGTCTTCAGACACGCTGGCTACTAAGATGTCGTCCAGGTAGACGAATACGAAGGGGAGATCGTGCAACACTGCGTCCATCATGCGTTGGAATGTCTGCGCAGTGCCTTTAAGCCCAAATGGCATGCGCAAAAACTCGAATAGACCAAACGGAGTTATTACCGCTGTTTTGGGTATGTCCTCATCGCGCACTGGGACTTGGTGGTAACCGCGGACCAAGTCTATCTTAGAAAAAACGCGCGCCCCCGCCAAATGAACGGAAAAATCTTGGATATGCGGGATTGGGTAGTGGTCGTGCGCTGTAGCGTTGTTCAACCTGCGGAAATCTCCGCAAGGTCGCTACGAGCCGTCAGCTTTCGGGACCATGTGAAGCGGGGAAGCCCATGGGCTGTTCGAACGCCTGATGATGCCCAACCTTTCCAGGTTGGTGAACTCCTCGCGCGCTATGGTCAGTTTAGCTGAATCCAAGCGCCGAGCTTTTGCAAAAACGGGCGGTCCGGTGGTAGTAATAAAATGTTCCACCCCGTGTTTAGCGACGGCTGCTGAAAATGTGGGAACCGTGAGTGCTGGGAACTGAGTGAGCAGTGTGTGGAACTTACCGCTTGCAGCTGTGACGTTGGCTTGTGCTGTTGGCGGGGCCACTCGGGCTGTACAGGGAATAGAATAAAAAGAAAGTGCATTAACCAGGCGCCTGTTAGCAAGATCAACCAACAAACCATGTGAGCACAGAAAATCAGCCCCCAACATATTGAAATTCACTGCAGCTATGACAAAAGTCCACTCAAATGTACGGCCGTGTAGGGACAGAAGCAGAGTCCTCTCACCAAAGGTCTTAATCTCCGAGCCGTTCGCTGCTGACACCCCGGGACCTCTGGAAACTGCCAGCCGGTCAGCGGAGGAAGGTGTGATGAAACTCAACTGGGAGCCTGTGTCCACGAGGAAATGCCCCCCCGAGCGCACATCCTTCAAATAGAGCAGCTTGTTCTCCTCCCCGAGGGCCGCAGCTGCTACCGACCCCCGGTCTTGGCGTTTCCCGAGCGCTTGAACTGGCACGGTGGTATACATTTGCGTGCCTTCTCTGCAAAGCAGCGATGGTAGAAACAGAGGGTGTCTCCACCGCGATCCTTGGCCCCCGCCCCCGCCGTCGTCAATGGTTCTGCTACCGCCGTCTCTGGCCCCCCGCCATCTCCGGCCGTCTCGCCGAACTCCGTTGCTGCCGCGGTGGCCGCGCACTGTTTGCTGGCGTTGAGAATCCGGTGCGCCTCCTGGGCCAGCGCGCGGAAGTCCCGCTGGGCCAACAACGGCGAACTGGCCAGGGTCGCTCTCGTGGCCGACGGTAGGGTCCTGAGGAAAATGTGGGTGAAGATGAAGTCGTTGTCGTCTGAGCCCCTCAACCTCAGCATGTTCTCCATCAGGTCAATGGGCGTGCCATCTGCCAAGTTGTTCAGAGCCAGGAGCCTCTCTGCTCTCTCCTTGACTGAGAGAGTGAAGCGCTGGATAAGTGCAGCCTTCAACCCGCCGTATTTGTTGTTGGCCGGTGGCCGCTCCAATAGGCTCTCCACATGCCGAGCCGTGCGGTTGTCGAGCTTTGCAATCACATGGTAGAACTTCGTGTCATCTACCGTTATCCCCCGGAGGGCGAACTGTGCTTCGACCAAGTGGGACCAGGAGCGCGGGTTGTCTTGCCAAAAGTCTGGTAGCTGGACGGTAGCGGCATACGCTTGGCTGGGAGCTCCTGACTCGGCTGGCCCAGGGGAATTTCTTTCATCCATGATACGTCTTAGGGTCACCAGTGTGGAAATGTGAAAATGACGAGGCAGAGTTTATCTCACGAGTCAGGTTTATTCACATCTTCCAACATCAGCAAAGCAGAAAGAGGAAAAACACAGACATTCGTCCTTTATATATCCAGGACCTTCAAAGCTCACAGTCACATTGCATTTAATCACAAGTAACAATGCATCTTCCCTTAAATCCTATAACATCCTCCTCATAGTCTCTGGCAGACCAGGAAATCCCCCAAGGCTGTCTCTTGCATATCAAAGACTAAATTTTCACATCCTCCTGTTACCTCCAAGGAGGCCCAGTTCTTTGTTCTACTCTGAGATGTGAAGCTTAAAGTGATACATATGTGTCCCACAATTTATTTGATTTCTAATCATTTTAATTAGTCAAGTAGCGATAATGAATAAACTTAAAGTCATCACATGTATTTTATTACATTACCTTTTGTGTTTTTGATTTTCAGATCATGACCAATCTGAAATATTTTTACTAAGAAGCAAACAAGTTAAATCAAGCCAGAATAGCAGTCATCAGGCTGTGGATCTACACTTAAATTTTCATTGATTTAAACTAACAGCTAATTTATATCTGTAGGTGGCAGTGATGGGTAATTTTCTCATTTTCAGACAATTTTTTTTTTTTTTTTTTTTTTTTTTTTTTGCTATTCTCCTCTGGCTCAAGAAATATTTAACTTATTGATGTTTACTTTTTATTCATATGATATGTTTTAGAAGAAAAACCTGAAATTTATGAGAATCAAGGCTCAAATGCATGTTAAAAACCCCATTTTATAACAACACTGCAAAATTATGAGGGGAAAAAGGTGCAAGTAAAAAAGAAAAAAAAAAGAGCTGGTCCTTTTTATGTGATTATCTAAACTGTAGAATTTACAGAAAATGTACGTATATTGTGATATATATCGTTATGATAAAAGAGGACTTATATCATGATATGAAATTTTTGTCATATCATACAGCCCTAACGTGGTGCATATCGGGCTGCACCCTGTCCCCACTTTGGACACTCAGACCATATTTCTTTGTTCCTATACAGTTCCATACAGACAAAAAAAAAAACAAACTCTGTCACAAAACAAGTTAAACGCTGGATCCCAGAGACTGAGAGCACTCTGCAGGACTGTTTTGCCCAGACAGACTGGGATGTGTTTAAGGCCACAGCCACTCTGGAGAACTCTTCTGTCAACATACACAGGGATGAGAATCCTCCGCGGATCTGCGGAATTCCTCGGATTTGATCATGTCTAGGGTCATTCTCGTGAATCGTCTAAATTCGAGGAGAAAATTTTAGGGGGGGGGGGTCTGTTATGAGCGGCGAGTCGTATTTTCGATTGGCTGCTCAAATCCACCACGCAGAACGCGCTACCCAGCGAGATCAGTAATGTAATGTAACAAGGCCACTGATTGGCTGATACTTATTGAAGCAACCAATCGACGATTTTGTTATTCCTTTGTCATATCCCACACGCGGAGCGAAATGCAAATGGCGGACAGTTCAATCAACCGAGTTTTCCCGATTTCGTGAAAATGGTGAACCTAAAACTCACGAAAGACAACAAAGCAAGAATTTTAGAAATCGACAAAGGGATAAGGAACAAGTTTCGTTGGGAATGACTTGAAAAAACTGTGTCAATGACTGTAAAGATCGGTAAAAATACCGAAGTTGTGGTTGAAAAAATGGCCGACTTCACAGCGAAATGCGAAGTACCAGGGAAAGCCCAGTGTGTTTATTGTAACGATTTCTTGAGATATGGATCTCGTGGTTGTGTTGCCTTAGTTGAGCACTGTTCAGAACAGAAACATCTCAAAATTGTGGCTACAAGGAGATCGAATTACTCACTTGTGTTGCGTTTAAAACGATCGATGGACACAGTCAAATTCAGATGCCAGTCAATCAAAGTTCATCACAATCGGCCCCGATTACAGCAATTAGTGATCGGAAGACACATTCCGAGGTAAGATTTTTTTTCTCGTTATAAGGAATGTACTTGAGAATTTTCGCGTAATGAATTTGTTATGAAATAGCATGTGTAAGTTGTGACGTCATGCCTGTTTTGAAACACTAATTGATAATTTGAAACACTAATTAAACAACTTTTAGGTTTTACTTACTTTCTTAGATTATCTTTCAAATATTAAAATATACTAATATGCAACTTTTTTATATTCCTAGTAACACTAACAAATGCACACATTAATAAATCAAAATGTTTGCAGAATGTCAGTATATTTTAATAAATGGGTGATGGAATTTTGTTAATATTTATAAATTATTTTACTTGGTTAAATTATTTTGTCTGTTCTAGAACTATGTAAATGTAATTCTGTGTCAGTTCTAGGGGCGGCAGTTTAGGGGGCGGCTGTGGCGCAGGTGTAGTGTGACCGACTACTGATCCGAGGGTCATGGGTTCGATTCCCACTCTGTCTGAAGTCTGCATGTTGAAGTGTCCTTGAGCAAGACACTGAACCCCCAGTTGCTCCTGGTGGCCAGGCTAGCGCCTGTGTGTGTATGGCAGCTCTGCCGTCATCAGTGTGTGAATGTGTGCGTGAATGGGTGGATAGCAGGATCTGTAAAGCGCTTTGGTCATCCAGAGATGAGAAAAAGCGCTATATAAGTGAACGCCATTTACCATTCTAAACATATTAAATAGTAGTAAAATATAATTTAGTATTATTACATCAACATACCATTCAGATATCATAAATTTACACGTGATGCAGCAGCAGATTAAAAAGGTAAACTATAAATGCGTTTGTACTTACTTCTAACTTTAAATATAAAACCACATTTGAGCATTCTAAAACACCAGATTTTGTTAGCTTCTGGGGGGGCGTTGCTCCCCAGACCCCCCACCAACGCTACGCCTTGGATCCGGCTTGGGGGCCTGCGTCCCCCAAGATCCCCGGCTTAGTTTCCTCTTTTTTTCCCAAACCCCATTCTCATCCCTGCATACAGGATTTGCTGAGTATGTGACTGGGTACATCAGCACTTGTGTCAACAACATCGTGCCCACTATACAAGTCAGGAAGTTCCCCAACCAGAAGCCCTGGATAAACAGTCAGTCACTCTCTTCCATTTAGATCAGTCAGTGAGACAAAGTACAAAGCTGTGAAGTACGAACTGAGAAAAGCCATCACAGCAGCTAAGAGGCAGTACAGAGAGAAGTTGGATGGCTTCTGCTCTACTGCTGACACCAGGCAGATGAGGCAAGGCCTGCAGCACATCACAGACTACAAGACCACCACCAGTACCATCAGCTCTACAGACAGCCTGCCAGATGATTTCAACAACTTCTACACCCGGTTTGAGTCCTCCAGTCACAGCACAGAGACACACACACACACACACACACACACACACACTCTTCGACCACTCAACTTATTTTCCCTCCCCCAACAGTCTCAATAAGCCAGGTGTACAAAGCTCTGAGGAGAGTCAACCACTGCAAGGCAGCAGGGCCAGACAACATCCCTGAGCGGGCCCTGAGAGCATGTGCCAATGAGCTGGCTGATGTTCTCACCTCCATTTTTAACCTTTCCCTCAGCCAGAGCACTGTTCCCTCCTGCTACAAGACCACAGCTGTTGTCCCCATTCCCAAGAAGAGTCCACCTATCTGCTTGAATGACTGCAGGCCAGGAGCACTCACTCCAATCGTTATGAAGTGTTTTGAGAAAGTGATGGTGGCCCACATTTAGAGCAGTATGCTGGACCCCCTGGACCCCCTGCAGTATGCCTTCCGGCCCAATCAGAATCAGAATCAGAATCAGGTTTATTGCCATTGTTCATGTAGTACACAAACTAGGAATTTGTCTCGGTACAATGCTGCAACATTAAACATGATAAGATAAGAGAAATAAACTATACATGTAATAAAGTGTAGGATAAGATTAAGTGATACTGGTCAACAGTTAAAATATATATTAGCCAGCAGCAGATACTGTGGAGAACTATATAGTGCAGTCGGTAATGCAGGAAGAAAACAGTGATGATTGACATGAGTCTGGTTGAGCTGCTGTACATGGTGCACGAGAGTCAATAAGTCACTTAGTGTTCAGCAGTCTAATGGCAGAGGGGAAGAAGCTGTTCATGTGACGGGAGGTTTTAGTCTGGATGGACCGAAGTCTTCTACCAGAGGTGGACCAACAGGTCCACCTCAGACGCCATCGCTGCTGCACTCCACTACTCCCTCTCCCACCTGGAAAACAGAGACTTCTACATCAGGATACTCTTTGTTGATTACAGTTCTGCTTTCAACACGGTCATCCCACATTAACTCACCCGTAAACTGTTCACATGTGGCATGCACCCCACCCTCTGTGACTGGCTTTTAGACTTCCTAACTGGCAGACCTCAGTCTGCCAAGATTGGAAACAGAACCTCAGCCAGCATCATTACAAACACAGGCACCCCACAGGGATGCGTCCTCAGCCCCATCCTTTTACACCCTGTTCACTCACAACTGTGTCACCTCTCACAAGGACAACATCATCCTGAAGTTCGCGGATGACACCGCAGTAATAGGAAGAATCACTGGCGGGGACGAAGTGGCCTACAGGAGGGAGGTGGCCAGTCTGGTGTCATGGTGTGAGAACAACAACCTCAACATCAACACAGACAAGACAGAGGAAATGATAGCGGACATGAAAAAGGAGAGGAGACCGCATCACCCATTGTTCATCAGGGAGCTCGAAGTGGAGAGCAGTGCAGCAGGAGTGGAGCTTTAAGTGCTTGAATGTCCATATCACTGAGGACCTCACCTGGACAATGAACATCACACAGCTGGTCAAAAAGGCTCAACAGTGGCTGTACTTTTTGAGGAGGCTGAGGAAGTTTGGGATGTCGCCCAGGATCCTAGGCAACTTCTACAGCTGCATTGTTGAGAGTATCTTGACCAGCTGTTTCATTGTGTGGTACGGCAGCACTACTGTCTTGGACCACAGATGCTTGCAGAGAGTGGTGAAGACTGCTGAGAGGATCATCAAGACTCCACTGCCCTCTCTGCAGAGCATCTACAACTGCAGAGTCCACATGAGAGCTGCCTCCATTCTTAAGGACCCCACCCACCCCCAATACGGACTGTTCACACTTCTACCCTCAGGTTGGAGGTATAGAAGTGTGAAATGTAGGACTTTAAGACTCAAGAACTCTTTCTTTCCCACTGCCGTCAGACTCCTAAACAGCTTATAGGAGTCTGTAATCATATGACTACCTCATGCAAATGCATTCAACTGGTTACTGTTTACTTTTGTCACTTTGCATATGTGCAACTGCACTCATTGCTGAAACTGTTTGCATTCACTGCTCTCAGTGCACATAAGCTGATGTTGCACTAATTTGCACAATGTATATAGTATTTGCAGCTCCATTTGTATAGTTTATTCGTTGACTTATATTTTATATTATGTGGTATTCGTGGTAGAAAGCGAAGGAAGATTTTCAATGTACAGGGAAACATGTTTCCTTACTGTGCATAGGACAATAAACTTGATTTGACCTAACTTGCATGTTTTTGGGTTGTCGAAGGAAACCAAAGCTCCTGGAGTAAACCCGTGCAGCACAGGGAGAACATGCAAGCTCCGCACAGAAAGATTCTTACTCCTGCCAGCCTGTTGATTCAAACCTGGAACCTTCTAACCGTTAGGCAACAGTGCTAACCAGTGTACCACCGTGCTGCCTAGAGAGCAGGGGCGAGAAAAGACTAGGAAAGTTGAGGAATGTTCAAAAAACCCCTTTTTGGAGCATTCCACAGGTGAACAGGTTAATTGGAAACAGGTGTATGTCATGATTGAGTGTAAAAGGAACATCCCCAAAAGGCTCAGTCGTTCACAAGCAAGGATGGGGCGAGGCTCACCACTTTGTGAACAACTGCCTGGGAAAATGGTCCAACAGTTTAAGAACATTTCTCAACATACAATTGCAAGGAATTTAGGAATTTCATCATCTACAGTCCATAATATCACCAAAAGATTCAGAGAATCTGGAGAAATTTCTGCATGTAAGCAGCAAGACCAAAAACCAATATTGAATGCACATAGCCTTTGATTCCTCAGGTGGCACTGCATTAAAAACTGACATTATTCTGTAAAGGATATTTCCACATGGGCTCAGGAACACTTCAGAAAACCATTGTCAGTTAACACAGTTTGCTGCTACATTTGCAAGTGCAAGTTAAAACTCTACCAAGCAAAGTAAAAGCCATATATCAACAACACCTAGAAACACTGCCATTTGATCTGGGCCCAAGCTCATCCGATATGGACTGATGCAAAGTGGAAAAATGCACTGTGGTCTGACGAGACCACATTTCAGATTGTGTTTGGGAATCATAGACGTTGTGTCCTCCAGTCAAAAGAGGAAATGGACCATCCAGATTGTTATCAGCGTTAAGTTCAAGAGCCAGCATCTGTGATGGTGTGGGGGGTATGTTAGTGCCCATGGCATGGGTAACTTGCACATCTATGAAGGCCAATGTTGAGCAAGTTACTAAAAAAATAGTAACTAATTACAGTTACTAGTTACTTCTTTTCAAAAGTAACTGAGTTACTTTACCAATTACTGCATGATTAAAGTAACTAGTTACTTGGAAAAATAACTTTCACATTACGTTTAAATGCATATTTAACCCCTTAATATTCCTCCCAATTTCCAGCCAATGTGAAACGTTCTGTGGGTGGAAAACTAGAATTTTAAGAGACCAAGAAAAAATTGTAAAACTACAAAAAAATTCAAAATTTTAAAGACTGGTGCGTGCCTGTGCATGCCCGCGCATGCCCGTGCATGCCCGCGGAAACAAAGTGTGGGCAGATGTTTCTGCATGCCCGCGGAAAGCAGGTGTAAGCAAGAGCATCACGACTCATTCAGTGATGCCTGCCTTTGGTCTTTGATGATGTTATGGTGAGTCCTGTGGGCTTTAATGATGTCATGGTGAGTCCCTTGATCTTTAGTGATGTCATAGCGAGTCCTATGAGCTTTGATGTCATACCACTCGTTCAGTGATGCCTGCCTTTGGTCTTTGATGATGTCATGGTGAGTCCCTATGATCTTTGATGATGTCATAGTGAGTCCTATGATCGTGACGTGAGTGTGTCTATGACTATGGTGTCTATATGATGTCATATTAACCATTTGCCAGTGACGTCCCGCGTCACGTGATTTTTGTGGATTCCCCCATATCGGACGGCAAGTCGGGCGCTGTACGTGTGCGTTTCAACATGGTGTCCGCTGTCAGATGTGACGGCTTTGTCCGATGTAGCGCAACTACTAGATAAAAAACATCATGACCGGTACACGGAAAAGATCCGTTTTATCGGCGTGGACCCTTACAACTTGTCGCTTTAAAAATTCACCAGTTTCATTGATTTTTGCCCCAAACCTGACGTACGCTATATGGACATCAACAACTACCTAGTCAACACACCATCTAGGTACACTGGAGAGTCTCTGAAAGCCTACAAAACTTTGTGTGATATCAGTTATGTGCTGATATCCCCAGTCATCACTTCAATGGTCCACTATGTCGTGAAGGCCCTACCGTATAGATTGGTCATGTTGTATAGAATCTATTAAGTGATAAAGTATTAAAATTTAATAAAATATTCAATTATTGTTATTATTAGCAGCATATATCTCAATTAAATTTATTAAAAACTAATTAAATATTTTTATAGATCTATATATATTCTGTAAAAGGATTTATAAATATTTGTCGTATCAATAGAATACTGGATAAACACAAAGACTCATAGACCAGATGTGACTCAGTGGTTAAGACAGATGTTTAACCTTCCACTAGAAAGAATAACATACATACTGAAATCAAAGGAAATTGTGTTTGAGAATATATGGAGACCTTTCATTGATTGTGTAAAGAATTTAAACATAACTTTTGAAGAAGAAGGTGAATGATGTTTGTGGACCTTGTAAATTGCAAAGTGTTTGATTGTTTGTGTTGTGTTTTTAAAAAAGGTTCAATAAAAAATTTTGTGGAAACAAGAATACTGGATAAACAACTCCCAACACTATTAGATATATTACAAATTTTATTGTCCAGTCTATACAAGAAAGAATTATATCCAGATAAAAAGTCATCAAACCCACATATTAATTTTAAGAATATTTATCCACTACAGGTACATCACTCCCAGAAGCTGTCGGACCCCCCACTGAAACCCTGGGTGATCATGAAGCAAGATGGTGTCATATTCTCTTCACACTTTCTGTTTTGACCAAAAATTAAACGCCAAATCAGTTTAATTGAAAGGCACAACAGAATCATTTACATTTATCAATGCACAACAAACTCTTACTACTTTGTCGAGACAAGTTAAGTTAGTGGTTTTATCAAGTTCCAGCATTGTGATAGGTAAAGTGCCCTGCAAGATAGTCCTGGAAGCAGTTGACGCATGAATTCCAAATCTGTAGGCGAGGTCTTGGAAAGTCAGGTTCAAGCGCAGCCTCATCAAGGTCAACAGAAACTGCTGAAATTTTGATACTCCTTTCACATCACATATATGTCTTTCAATATGGAAAAATAGTTCTTGCAGCAGTTGAAAAGACTGCAGTCCTGTATAAAATTTCACTTTTTCATCATTTCCAGTCAGTGATTCTTCAGTGTCAGACTGCGACTTGACCTGGGCACGTAAAGCATAAACTTCTTCTTGTAGTGATTGGCACTGCTTCTTTAATGCATCACACTCAGCTTTACATGAACAAGAAGTCCCTGCAGGTGATACCAAACTCTCAGTGACCTTGGCTGGCTCTGATGCAATATCCACCTTGACACACATACCAGGCTGCTCCTCTTTCACCTCCATTGTCTCTTCCTTTTCACACACAGTACCTCCAGAAGACAGTTCTAAGAGTACACTGGCAGCAAGTGAGCGATCAAAGTTCTCTCTCTGTCTTTTTTTCCTTGCTTGTGTTTTAATGTACCGATGGAGGCTGGGGTTGTTTCTGTCTTTCGTTGGAGTAGACGTGGAGGTGAAGAGTGATGGTATGTAATCTGGGGAAAGAGGGTCAATGCTCTTCTCACCTGGAATATGGAGTAGTTAGAATATATAGTTTATACAGTTTGAGAAGCAATATAACGATTTATCATGTTTATATCATTCTTTTAATCCATGTAGACCTATTTATGTGGTACATTGAAGTATAAAGTAATAAACAATGGTGGGAGGTTTAACTGTATCGGTGAATGTGAATTATTGTAAAAATACTCCTTATTTTTGTAAATGTAATAAATTTTTTATTCATTGTAAAATAAACTCAGCCATATTGATCAACACATTAAATTTCAAACAGGAGCATGCATTCATGATCATTATCTTGTCATCTAGCAGTTGGCTAGTGCTAGGTCACAGATGGTAGGCCTTGGTGGTGCACACAGGGAGGGACATACCCATTTACCAGTGTTTACAATGATATAACATTACATCTATAGACACTGATACATCATACATACCCAATATAAAATGTTGATTGCATAGCCGCGAGTAAGGCGACGTGGACCAATCTTTCCTCTTCAGCGCTGCAACCCACCTCCTGCGCCTGTCTTCGTCAGCTGGGAGCCGGTAAAACTTCAAGTTGGATCCCTTTTTCTGGGGATTTGTACACCCAAAGGCACAGCAGTGAAACAACATAGTCTAATTCAATGCAAACATAAAATAAAACAAAGACGTAGGTTGAAATCAGGTAAATATATCGCGATCTGGTACAACGCTGAACAGCTGCTGAATGCGCCGTCCACTCGCTTCCGCCGTTCAATGTGGCGGCGTAAAAAAAAAGTGTGACGTCACAGCAAATGGTCTATAGACATCATGTAGACATCATGTAGACATCATGGGCACATCATAGGCGATTCTATGATCTTTTAGCGAGTCCTATGGTCGTGACAGACACACAGACAGACAGACACGCAGAGATTTCTTGAATTACTAGTGCATACCTGTGCATGCCCGTAGAAAGCAGGTGTAAGCAAGGGTGTAAGCAAGCACAATGTCAGATCAGGTTTTGGTTTGGTTGCTGCCAGATAACCATGAAAACCGGTACTACTTGTCTCACGGGTTAGGCCGTTGGTGACTCAGCCGGCAACCCCGCCCTTCCAAGGATGTAGAGGGTGAAACTGGGCATCCTGGCAAAACTAAAAACAATATCTGTCACAGGTCTGTGGTGGATTACTCCCAGTTACACGGGGCGAGACTG
Source organism: Pholidichthys leucotaenia (assembly GCA_020510985.1). Taxonomy (NCBI): domain Eukaryota; kingdom Metazoa; phylum Chordata; class Actinopteri; order Cichliformes; family Pholidichthyidae; genus Pholidichthys; species Pholidichthys leucotaenia. Next base: position 136,155,804 of record CM035840.1, on the reverse strand, counting down.
GACATCCTGGCAGATAAGCATGTCTGTCACAAGGTCTGTGGTGGACTTTCGTGTCAGTGCATCGTGACATGCACTACACAAAGAGCAGAGATAAACAAACCTATCATCTGGTCAGTCACTGCAACAGATACTGGAGTCAGTTTGTCTTGGCTTGTCCTTGCCACTGATAATACCTCTATCTACCAAGAATGTGCCGCTAGTCCAGCAAAAGCTAGCGGTGCTCAAATACTTTGCAAGCAGTTTCATGAAATGGCCAGTCAGAAGGCAACTCATACCGTCTCGGACGTCGCCCGGATTAACAAGGTCAGGAGTTCCTGGCAGCGGACGGCGAAGGACAGAGCTGCGTGGAGGAATCTGATCTGACCTAAATGAAACAGTCATTGTTGCCCCCGACAGACTGCTATGATGATGACGATGAAGAAAGATCTTTCATTATTCACCATTACACATTGTTGTCTGTCACACAGATAAGATGAAAACATTGCATGGCCAGATTAGAAGAATTGATCTAAATATTTTTTTGTAACTAAAATGTGATGATTCACTGCATCAAAAGTTTTTTCTTTTAGGTCCAGTAAAACGACTTCCACAACCTGACCTTGATCTATTGACTTTTTTGTTTTTAATTTGTTCAATCAAGTACGAGTTAGCACTCAGCTGAATAATTTGGTCAGAAGCCATAGAGAGGATGTAAGTAATTTTTAGACTGCATATACTCCAATAATTATGTAGCAACAGTTTTTTTTTCTAAAACTTTGGAGAAAATTGGTAACATACTAACAGACACATACCTGATTTACAGCTCTAGATTTAAATCCCTTACCATTTTAGCCAGTGTCCAGCCAATGTAAAACGTTCCACGGGTGGGACATCTTGCACACATAGCAAGATAATTTAATTAATGGATTACAATACAGGTTTATTAATGTCAGCCTAAAAACTGTTTCAGACAGAGCTTTTAGAACATGTTCAGTCTGCTTTATCCTGCCTTGAGAGCTTTGATTATGGGAAAAATCTGAAGAAAATCAACATGATATTGCTAATAATTTTCTCATTTTGGAGTGAGAAATAGGGTTTGTGTAGTGAGGGAGAGGGAAAAAGAGAGAGAATCACTCCAAAAGAGTGACAGTTGGCAGCACTGCATAAAGTTATCCATGTTTATCTTACCTATATGATTATGGATTTAATCCGATATGCAGTGATCCAAAGAAAATGTCCATTATCCACAGTCCAAATGTCTGCTGTGACAGAGACATGATCCAGTCCCTCAAATTCCTTTTGGAGATCAAAGTCCATTTTTGAATAATCGTTATCCAGGTAGCAAGTAAATGCATTTTAATTTCAGTGGATCACAGTCCAGCTGTCTGATGGAAAGTGTTATCACGTCTTTAGTCTGGAATGATGTATCTGGCAATCAGTCGGTTTAATGCTTGCTGGATCTCAAAAAGTCCAGATGCATACCTGTGATTGAAATCCAGCTGTGGGTGTTGAGATGAGTATTTCCACTTTATGTCCAGTCGTGGCTGTTCAGAATACAGTAGATCTACTTCACGGTGTTGTTAGCATAGAATAGCACTAGCTTTGCCGGAGCTCAAGATTGCCTAGGTCTCAACTGGCTCTTTAGTTTATAACCTACCAATATGCTTTTGTCTTTAACCGCAACAAAGGAAAAATAATCTGTCCATTTCCACAAAAACAAAGTAGCTTCATCTTTTCATCTGCTCAGTAATTAACCCCTTGCACTCCGGGCAATTTTCCTAAAAATGCCAAAAAAAAAAACGTGCCCAAAGTAAATCGAAAGCTGTTATTCAACCCTTTGCAGCATCTTCATGGGGTTGGTCTCATTTAAAAGAAAACACTTTGAATTTTTTGGCAAAAAAAACATAATCTCTCTATGTGCTCCGGCCACTGAGTTACAGTCATCTAAACATAGTGAACTTGAAGAAAATAAATTTGGGCACAGTGTTTTTTTTGGATACAAATGCTTGCAAATAACACACAGCTGTCCGATCCGGCTGGAAAATGCAACAGACATGTAGAACCAAGTGTTATCAAGCTGAGATCCAAATTTGGTAACAATACCACAAAAAATGAATATTTTACACAGCTTTGTTCTCAGGCTGTTCCCAGGCGTTTTGGAACTGTGCCAAATTGTGCCAAATGGCACAGTTTGGAAAAACGTCTGTAACTTTTGAATAATTCAATGTAGAATCTTCATTTTGGGCTCTAATGAAAGGTCACATTCAGGGCTGTGTCTGTGTGTGTGTGTGGGGGGACGGAGTTCGGCCCTCGCTACATGACGGATTACACTCCTTGCATGTTTTCACAGCGGCTACCCCTCACTACTGTGTGTGTGTGTGTGTGTGGGGGGGGGGTTGTCCCCTCCCCCCCCCCCCGCTACAGAAGACGGCCATCGCTACTTGACGGAATAGACTCATATGCTTCCCCCCGCGGACCGGGGGGCGTTCGGACCGTGAACGCCCCCCCCCCCGCTCCTCTTCTGCAGCGGGGGGCGTTCACGGTCCGAACACGGCAAATGAACCGTTTATCGCGGCGCACGCACTTCGTACTTCGTGCGCCGTACGGTTGTAATTTACCGATCGGTCAAAAGTCATTTTTGGATTACAGTTTTCAGGGAGAAATAATAATTTAGCTTATAACACCTTACCTCTTCACAGCAGCAGAGTCCTGGCGAACTTCTCTTCCCCATTGTCAGACGAACGCGACGCTGGTCCGCTCATGGATCCCGATCAAAACATAATTCCAATATTGCGGTTTTGGTGAATGATTTACGACCTTTGTCGTCGGCCCCGTCGGTCTATGATGACGGAAGAGAATCCTAAACGTCTATTCTGCTGGAATGAGTGCAGGTCCCACTTGTGGGTGTTCTCCATGCTGCTGGGTGAGCCTGGGTCTGTAGCAGGTTCGTCCAGCATCCTTTGTTTTCATCTGCTGCAACAGTAAATATCTCTTCACCAGCCTGAATGTCATATCCGGCTCTAGGGAGCCGGGCAATCAGAGCCAGGGACAAGCCAGTGAGTCGAGATGTTTTATTCTGGGTAAGGGATAAGGGATGAGGAGAGCACAGACACTCATACAGACGTACATTCTCAGGCTGCACAGCGCAGGGGTAGGTAGCTTGTACCGGACGTGGGGGTAACAAGACGTGCATACTCACAGCGGGATACAAACACCGGAATGCTGCAAGGGGAGTTGAGGCTGACACCAGACGAAGGGGCTTCAGCCTAGCAGTGCTTATGTCGCAGCCCCGAGTCAACGAGGCTGCTCCTATTTATCCTCATTGGCAGCGCCCCAGCTGATGAAGACTAATTGGCCCCAGCCGTCCATAATGCTGCCAGCTGGGGGCCAGCTGAGACGCTGCTCAATGGGAGGCAGGGATGAGGGAAAACATGGGCTCAGTGCCGAGACGGCATCTCAACCCATGGTGACAGAGCCCCTCCCTCAAGGTCGGGCTCCTGAACGACCAGGAACATCCCAGCCCCCCCCCCCCCCACCTAGGGTGGGAGGAAGGGAGGCGGACCGGAGGGGAAGAAGCCAAGGGAAGGACAACACCAATGGGGCAATGTAGGGTAGCGGGAAAGAAAAACCCAAATACAATACTGACAACAGAACAATTAACCCAGGTACCGATGGGGAGAAGAACTGGGTCAGCACGCCGGTTACATACTACCCAGAGAGTACCAACCATGCGTGACCCAGAGCAAGAAAAAAAAAAAGAACCACCAAAAAGGTACAGGGCAAAAAAAATGCTGAGTATGGTCAAATAAAGGGAAAACACAATACACAGCACCAATATAAGTACATACACACAGTCACCAAGAAAAGTGAGGGTGACTGGAACAAATGGACAATTACAGAGCATGGTGTTACGGAAAACAAGGCACATGACTCTATAATGAACCAACAGGGCATAAAAAAGAAATACTGAGTGCAGGCAAAGAAAAACCCACACACATGAATATATAAATACCCACAGTCACCTAAAGAAATGAAAGTGACTGGAATGAATGGGCAACTGCAGTGTATGGTCTGAAAGGGAACAAAACATAACTCTACAATGCAAAAACGAGACTAAAAACATGGTACAAAAAATAAAATGCTGGGTACGAGGGAAGGAAAACGCACAGCACTATAAATACACATCCACCAACAGGGCAGACATTACACCCAAGTGACCTTAATAACGATAAAAGAAAAAGTGACACCCGAGGTGAATGGCAGGCAGAGTCCAAAAATAGCCGAGATGGCTCCGGAGATCTCCCCGCCCATTGTCCAGCTGGCGAATCAGGGGAAGAGAAATGTTCGGACGGCGAACTCTGGACCCAGATCCCAGGAATCCAGTCCAACGGCTGCCGAACCAGGCCGCCGAACCGAAAGTTTTGCGGGTCGGGTCGTCGACCCGCATCACTCAACCACCAGGACCGTTGAGACGGACGAAGGGTCAGAGCGGATCCCGGTGGAAGAGGCTCAGGGGAGAGCCGATGACGAGGGCGGCGGGCCTCAGGGAAACGGCCACCTCCTCACCGGACCTGGACAACACTGGGGCAGCACCCACGTCGGACCCCGATCGGGCCTCAGGCGAACCCACGTTGGACCCCGATTGGGTCTCGGGCGAACCCACGTTGGACACTGCACCAGAACCGACCTCCAACGTTGAACCCGGACCCTCCAGCACCACGAGGAACAGCAACTCCTCGCCGGTGACCCTGGAAGAAGGCTCAGAAGAGAAAACAGAACCGGGATCAGGATCACCGGCAGCGCCAGAACCCGGCGAGACGAGCTCAGACACAGCGGGCGGCTGCACCCTGCTCGTCTCCCCTGGAGATAGGCTGAAGTGCTCAAAGATAAAAAGAGAGAAAAGAAAGGAGAGCACTCGCCTGATCTCGGGTTCTGACGCCGTCCAGGACTGCGAAGATCCAGGATCCGTCGTCAGGAAGTCGTTGTCAGGCTCCCATCTAGCCGCGTCGGGCCCCGCAGCCAGCACGATGGTCAGCGCAGCTTGAGATTCCTCCAGCTCAGGTAACCCCGCCGACGACCCACTCGGCGTGAAGCCAGAAGAATCTCGTCCCGCTGGACCGAACTGCTCCTCCGTGGAGACCCAGGGACGCTCAGTCGTCAGCGTAGACTCCACGCAGCAGTCAGTCCCCCTCCTCCGTCCGCAATGTAGCTGCGGAACCACAGGCCCTCTCCATATCCCACCACGTTGACCCGGAGCCGGGGACCGCTCGGCGGAGAGAGACACAGAGGATGCGGGATTAGGCATACAGGTTACAGCAGGTGGGGAGAGTTCAGGGAGCTGCGAACCCTGAACTTCTCCTCCAGGGATGTGACAGAGCAAATCATTAAGCAGGTGTGAAAAAACAATGACTTGCCTGCCCCCTGGAGGTTGAGTATCGCCTGCTGTAGTGGAATCTGCTTCTTCCTCTCCCCGCCCGGCGATAACGGAGGACCCCCCGGGAATTCGTCTGAGGGTCGCTCGCGTTGTCTCCAGCAGAGAGCTCACCAGGCCGGGATTCCAGGCACACACAGCGGTCAGGAAGCGCGTCGAGGAGGAGGGGGAAACAGCCGGGGTGAGCCAGCCCGAATGTCCAGGAATGACAGCGGGGGAACGAGGCTCAGGGGACGAGGCTGTAGAATCTCCACACTGACGAGGCGAAGGGATGACAGCTGCGTGGGAGGAACGGTCCTGACGATGACCCAGAACTGGATCCGGACGAGGTTCGTGCAGAGGTGACTCGGCGATGTGATGACGACTACTCCCAGGGGACGAAGCGAGGGGGAAACCCAGGATTCGCCGCTCCAGATCGGAGATCGAGACGAGGAAGGCGTCGAGCACGGGAAAGCTTCGTAGCCCTAAAGTCCTCACCATCAATCTCACTGCCGCCGCCACATGCCTGAAGGTGGTGACAGGGAACACAGTAGAGCTCGCGACAGCCACTCGACCCCGGACATAACTGCTGTCAGCTGCGGCTCCTTGAAGGGAATCCCGAGTGACGTGGCGCAGGTCGGGGGAAGTCCTCTGGTTGGCGCGAACTCCCGGACTGGAATAGCGGCAGGAACGGGACTCCGAAGCGGGGAAAGACGTCGCCCACTTCGACTCCCTGCCGGGATTTCCATCCACCCCGTGGAGCTTCTCTCGCTGTGTACCTGCAGCGTCTATCCTGGCACTGTCCTCCAGATGGTACAGAGAGTGAGGGTGACAGTCCAGGAGTTCCTCAGCACGGCCCGGATGCCAGCGTCTCGCGTTGGAGGCGTCGTGCAGGGTGAAGAACGTCCCGTCGACTGCCTCCGAGATGGACCTCAGCTCGTCGCCCTGGCGCCGGAAGTGACTCCTGGGAAACGGCATGCTAGCAGCGCTGACACCCGGACAGAAAGGTACATTTCCACGGCGACTCACGGCCGCCGGCAACTCTTCTGGCTGCGACATACTGTCATATCCGGCTCTAGGGAGCCGGGCAATCAGAGCCAGGGACAAGCCAGTGAGTCGAGATGTTTTATTCTGGGTAAGGGATAAGGGATGAGGAGAGCACAGACACTCATACAGACGTACATTCTCAGGCTGCACAGCGCAGGGGTAGGTAGCTTGTACCGGACGTGGGGGTAACAAGACGTGCATACTCACAGCGGGATACAAACACCGGAATGCTGCAAGGGGAGTTGAGGCTGACACCAGACGAAGGGGCTTCAGCCTAGCAGTGCTTATGTCGCAGCCCCGAGTCAACGAGGCTGCTCCTATTTATCCTCATTGGCAGCGCCCCAGCTGATGAAGACTAATTGGCCCCAGCCGTCCATAATGCTGCCAGCTGGGGGCCAGCTGAGACGCTGCTCAATGGGAGGCAGGGATGAGGGAAAACATGGGCTCAGTGCCGAGACGGCATCTCAACCCATGGTGACACTGAATTTCTGTGCTTCAATTGGCTCCTGCATTCACAGTAGGCGGGTCCTCCTTCCTAGGTTTTCATTCATTGGTTCTTCAAGGTTTCAGAAACTCAATTCAAGGCTCTTATTAGTCGAATGAGAGGTCAATCAGATGAACTAATCTGTTCGCGGCTGTGTCTGCAGGTTTTTTTTTCAGTGGCGCTTGGAGGCCACACCACCTACATCACCATCATCAGTATCTCTATCATGCGTCATGCGTCCGAGCGCGCACGAGTGCGCTCTCGTGCGCCCTCGTGCGCCCTAGGACGCAGAGACTTGCCCGCCTGCGGAACAACGGAGTGCAAGTGGTTAAGACTCTTAAGGCTCTCTGCAACAGGTCTCATCGACTGATGGCTGTGTCAGCTACGTAGGGTCAGTTTATATATTAATTTATTTGTACTAAAAATATCTATCCATATTAGTAAAATGAGTAACGAGTAACTCATCTGATCAAATTTCAGTAACTGTAACGCATTACTGAATTTTTAAATAGCAATTCCGTTACACAGCATGTTACTGCAAAAGTAGTGGCATTACAGTAATGCATTCCTTTGTAATGCGTTACTCCCAATGCTGGTGAAGGTACTATTAAAAGTGAACAGTACATACAGGTTTTGGAGCAACATATGTTGCCATGCAAGCAATGTCTTTTTCAGGCACATCCTTGCTTATTTCAGCAAGACAATGAAAGCCACATTCTGCACATGTTACAGCAGTGTGACTTTGTAGTAAAGGAGTGTGGATACTAGACTGGCTTGCCTACAGTCCAGACCTGTCTCCCATTGAAAATGTGTAGCACATTATGAAGCACAAAATACGGCAACGGGGACCCCGGGCTGTTGAGCAACTAAAGTTGTACATCAAGCAAGAATAGGAAAGAATTCCACCTACAAAGCTTCAGAAATTATTGTCCTCAGTTTCTAAATGCTTACTGAGTGCTGTTAAAAGGAAAGGTGATGTAACACAGTGGTAAACATGCCCCTGTCCCAACTTTTTCGGAACATGTTGCAGGCATCAAATTCAAAATGAGTTAACATTTGCAAAAAAACAAAAAACAAACAAACAAACCAACCATTGTTTATCAGTTTGAACATTAATATCTTGTCTTTGTAGTGTATTCAACTGAATATAGGTTGAAAGGGATTTGCGAATAATTGTGTTGTTTTTATTTACATTTTACACAATGTCTCAACTTCATCTGAATTGGAGTTTGTAATAAGCAGACTGAAAACCAACTGTTTCAGACAGAACTTTTTTTTTGAGCTGTCAAACAACAGAAAAGATTTCTGGCTTTGAAAACCCACATCTATATCTCTATGACAATGTCAAATTAATCCATGAAACTTTCACAATATGGGACTTCTAATTCACAGCTGATGGTAGAACAATAGCTCCTTAGTATCTGTGACTTATTTAAACCTATCATATTCTGCAGGTCTTCTGATGTTTGCCATCACCCATATCCTCTACTCGTCTGCGTTTGGGATGAAGCCCCTTAATGTGCATGCTGGCCTGGTGATCACTGCTACTTCCTCTCTGACCTACCTGCTGCTGTACCCCTATCTGTCTGGCCCTTTCACTTACCTGGTGGCCGTCTACATTGCACTGATTGGCTTCATGGGTTGGAGGGCCATCGCTGGCTTGCAGCTGGCCAATGACCTGTGGACGTGGACCAAGCTGTCTGCCTGCTTGGGCGCCGTGCTCTTCATGGTCTCTGACCTCACCATCGCAGTCAACAAGTTCTGTTTTCCTGTCCCCCATTCAAGGGCTATCATCATGGCGACCTACTACGCAGCGCAGATGCTTATAGCGCTGTCGGCTGTTGAGTGCCAGGACGTGGAGGTGGCCAGGAAGCGAACATGAGGCGCAGCGGAGAGTAATGCGCGTGAGGCTGGGACGGTGGCCCTGAATGATCATAGACACATCTCACTGTCAAACTCCCGAGACGCAGCCTTCATCGCAGCATGCCACTCCCATACCATTCTCGTGATTGGTCCATTACAGCCTTTAGATCAGCTTACTGTCTCACTAGTATAGTAGTCTCACATGTGTCTTCTTACAAAAACAAAAAAGATACAGTAGAACAGACTTCAGCCCAGCTGCCTCCTCCAAACCTTCTCCATCCTACTTACTGAGGAGCCAAAAGTAGTAATATTAACCTGCTATATAGATGGCATTATTTTCCTTTAACCATTACATGTTTGATTTAATGGGAGCAGGTCACTGGGCACCTTACAGGCATGTGTTTGTGAAAGTGATTCTGTGTGGGTGTGCGTTTTTCTGTTTGATGTTCTTACCTCGGTTTCCACACCATCTTCACATGCACTCTTTCCAGCAGCTCCCAGCACCGACATCTGTTCTATGTGGTCCAATCTTGCATTTCATTTACAATTCTTTGTTGCCCCCCCCCAATTAAGGGTGCTAGTCTTAAAGACGTTGCCATGTTTAGTTTTGTTTTTTTAATAGTACTGCTCTTAATCTTTACCGCATTCTCAATGCCTTGGGGCCCATAACATAGAATCCCACCCAGCCTCATTTGATGCATTCAGTATTTGTTGATTTTTTTTAATGCTGTTGAAGAACTAGTAATACAAAAGAAGATTGACAGACATGCAAAGTGAGTCAGAGTGGTGAAAAGACAGGGCAGCAAAGTTTTGTGCGTGCATGCATGTGTGTGTGTGTGTGGTGGTGGTGGTGGTAGTGGTGGGGGTGTTGTAGCTTTATTATTATCAATTGAACTTTTATGCTTGGAAAGGTAGAGTTTGTGTAAGCTTGATCCCACTGATCATTCAGAGCAAACAACTTCTTTTGTTACTGAACAGCACTTGCTGGAACTACACGAGCTATGATATGCTGTTCAGTGAGTGCACCTGCTTCTCCGTTATGTGTTAAGTCGAGCAGGAATTTGTTTTGCCTGCCAGCAGTTTTTCAAAGAATCTTAGATGCAAATGACAACATGCATGCACGCATGACACCTTTAGCACCTGCTGGCTGGGTTATTGGGAAAAGTTTATGGGAGTCTTGTTGCTGGGCCAGATCAGCTGACCCATGTTGCTGTTTGGCCTTGGACCATGTTATGATGACTGAAAAGAGAGGGCCGTGTTCCTAGAAGGACTTTTTTGTTTTGCTTTTGTAATGGGGTGCCTTGATGGTATCCATGCACATATGATGACACGCACACAACCAGCCAAAAAGAAAATGATGATATTAATGGGAAGACAAGGGAACTGAGTTGTCATGTGAGGAATAGCTATCCCATTATTCCCAATAATTCTTTCTCACAGGATACTTCATCAGCTTTAATCTGGCAAAATCCACCGTGGCTAATCCCTAACAGTCTGGCTGATATTTTGTTTCATCTCATGCATATTTCTGCTTCTCACCTTTCATTTGTTTGTTTTGCCCCCTGCAGATGGCTTATTTTAAAGGGAAGTATCTTGCGAACATTCAAGAATTATGCTCTTACTTTTTCCTTTAGATAACGGCATGTTTTTTTGGGCGTGTGCGTGCGTGCGTGCGTTGCGTTTGTCTTATCAATTGCTTGAATGTCTGTGTGCAAAAGTCAGAACCAACTCAAGTCCCGAAATGCTGTGAACCAATATAATTCCTATGGAGTAGACACCCTACTGGATATTTTTATGTATTCTCACCATGCTCTTAAATTGTATCATACCTTTCTCTTCTCAGATACTTTAAATTATGATACACATGTATTTATTGCTGGACCTGTCTCCTCCTGTGGAATTATTAATACCACTAACACTTTATATCTCAAATACTGTATATGAGTGATATAAAAGTATTAAGTGTTGAAATTACAAAGGTACACATTGTTTATACAGCTAAATGTGATGTTGTATACAGTATATACTGTTAATATGGAGCAGGGATGGAAACTAACCTATATTATAGTAGGTTCCTTCTGCTGGGTCAGTGACCTCTAGAGCTGTCCATAGTACACCTCCATTCACACACAAAAAAAGCCCCACAGACGGAATGTGTTAGGCAGTACATCAGCCCCCATGAAAAATCTGCAGGCAGACAATAGTGGTGACAGTCATCAAGGTTTCCTAAACATCAACAGCTTTGTGAGTGGTTATTCTTAGCTGCGGCTTTTCTAGATCTTCAGTCTTCCATTCGGCCTGTCCATTTGCTTGTCAATGCAGCATTTCTGCTTTGTCAGTCAGAAGTTTCTCATCAGTCCAACAGTATGCAGCCATGTTTTAATTTGTTCTTTGAGCATGGTAGAGTCAAACTCTGCAGCACTTGCCCTCTTTTCATCTCTTCCATCTCAATGGCAGGACATGTTCTGCCAACAATTAATAGAAGCCTCCTTTGTGTCTGAGAGCCATCCGCACAGGCTTGCTAGCAGACATTTGTCTGCTTATTTGGTCTTAAATTGAGGTTTACTGGAGTACAAAGAGATGCTGTTTAACACTGCTGACTGTGGTGTGCAGCCTGAAGTGAAATCATGAGGTGATGGCAAGATTGAGTCAAGAAGTCTTACTCATCCTTTCAGTGTGGGCACTTTATGTAAGCATTACTTTTTTGTCCTCTGCTACACAAAGCTTCCTGACTTCTGTTCCCACGATTCTAATGGTTCCACAACAAAAGACAAAATATATTTTTGGGATAATTTTTTAGGCAAATATGCATTAACGGCCTGAAAGCAAAGTGCACAGTATTTGATTTTAAAATGGACTGTTTTCCTCCTCCAAATGTATCAAAATAACCAAAGCTCAGAGAACATACAGTGGTGTGAAAAAGTGTTTGCCCACTTCCTGATTTCTCATTTTCTGTATGTTTGTCACACTTAAATGTTTCAGATCATCAAACAAATTTAGATATTAGACAAAAATAACACAAGTAAACACAAAATGCAGTTTTTAAATGAAGGAGTTTATTATTAAGGGTAAAAAAAAAAATCCAAACCTACATGGCCCTGTGTGAAAAAGTGATTGCCCTCCCCATGTTAAAACATAAATTAACTGTGATTTATCACATCTTTGGAAAGCTGAGTTCAATTCCTCTAGCCACACCCAGGACTGATTACTGCCACACCTGTTCTCAGTCAAGAAATCACTTAAATAGGACCTCCCTGACAAAGTGAAGTAGACCAAAAGATCCTCAAAAGCTAGACATCATGCTGCGATCCAAAGAAATTCAGGAACAAATAAGAAACAAAGTAATTGAGATATCATCATCATCATAGCAGTCTGTCGGGGGCGACAATGACTTTCAGATCTATCAGTCTGGAAAAGGTTATAAAGCCATTTCTAAAGCTTTGGGACTCCAGCAAACCACAGTGAGAGCCATTATCCACAAATGGCGAAAACATGGAACAGTAATGAACCTTCCCAGGAGTGTCCGGCTGACCAAAACTACCCCAAGAGCGCAGCGACAACTCACCCAAGAGGTTGCAAAAGACCCCACAACAACATCCAAGAACTGCAGGCCTCACTTGCCTCAGTTAAGGTCAGTGTTCATGACTCCACCATAAGAAAGAGACTGGGCAAAAATGGCCTGCATGGCACAGTTCCAAGACGAAAACCACTGCTGAGCAAAAAGACCATAAAGGCTCGTCTCAGTTTTGCCAGAAAACGTCTTGACGATCCCCAAGACTTTTGGAAAAATACTCTGTGGACTGACGAGGCAAAAGCTGAACTTTTTGGAAGGTGTGTGTCCCATTACATCCGGCATAAAAGTAACACAGCATTTCAGAAAAGGAACATCATACCAACAGTAAAATATGGTGGTGGTATTGTGATGGTCTGGGGCTGTTTTGCTGCTTCAGGACCTGGAAGACTTGCTGTGGTAAATGGAACCATGAATTCTGCTGTCTACCAAAAAATCCTGAAGCAGAATGTCTGGCCATCTGTTTGTGACCTCAAGCTGAAGCACACTTGGGTTCTGCAGCAGGGCAATGATCCAAAACACACCAGCAAGTCCACCTCTGAATGGCTTAAGAAAAACAAAATGAAGGCTTTGGAGTGGCCTACTCAAAGTCCTGACCTGAATCCAATTGAGATGCTGTGGCATGACCTTAAAAAGGCGGTTCATGCTCGAAAACCCTCCAATGTGGCTGAATTACAACAATTCAGCAAAGATGAGTGGGCCAAAATTCCTGCACAGCACTGTAAAAGACTCATTGCCAGTTATTGCAAACACTTGATTGCAGTTGTTGCTGCAAAGGGTGGTCCAACCAGTTATTAGGTTTAGGGGGCAATCACTTTTTCACACAGGGCCATGTAGGTTTGGATTTTTTTTCCCTTAATAATAAACACCTTCATTTAAAAACTGCATTTTGTGTTTACTTGTGTTATCTTTGTCTAATATTTAAATTTGTTTGATGATCTGAAACATTTAAGTGTGACAAACATACAAAAAATGAGAAATCAGGGAGGAGGCAAACACTTTTTCACACCACTGCATAAGGGAATTATCAGTAGAGCTCTCTCATGTACTGAGAAGTTGTTTTTTTTTGTTTGTCAGGTGACAGAAGGCCCCCCCCCCCCCCCGTTTCTGGTCACACTGGTCTTTCATTCAGGAGGAAGGCTATTGTTTGACAATATTCTATTTGGCGTTAAGTTAGCAGGCGAAATATGACACACGGGAGACGACTCTTGTTCCTTCAGGCCTGTTTGCTGCCATCCTGTCCCCCCTACAGATGGCAGGCCAGCAGGTGCATCACTTTACATCTGCCTGTCAACAGCCCTGTTGTTCTGAGCTCTGTGTGTGCAGACAAAAGTGACTTGAGAGAGCTGTGGGAGGCCAGCGAGGTCTGGCCTCAGTGAGTATTGAGCTGGAACCAATAGCTGTTGTATAACAGAGCCCATTGGTTTCACTTCCTCCTCTGAATAAGTTGGCACTTTGATTCAAAGGTTTCTTCATGTTTCCATTTGCTGTTGTTTGGTGTGATCCTTGATTTGAAAATTCTGCTGCTAACGCACACTTGATTGTGTAGCGGGTGACATTCTAAAGACGGATCTGTAAAGTTTGTATACTCTTACATATGCATGAAAGTTGGAACCTACATCAATGAATTACAGTGCCACCACACACTGTTGTACAGTGGTGCTTGAAAGTTTGTGAACCGTTTAGAATTTTCTAGTTTTCTGCATAAATATGACCTAAAACATCATCAGATTTTCACACAAGTCTTAAAAGTGGATAAAGAGAACCCAGTTAAATAAATGAGAGAAAACTATTTACTTTGTCTTTTTTATTGAGGAAAATGATCCAATATTACATATCTGTGAGTGGCAAAAGGTTTGTGAACCTCTAGAAGTAGCACGTAATTTGAAGGTGAAATTAGAGTCAGGTGTTTTCAATCAGTGTTGATGCTCATCAGGCTGGAAGAGGTTGCTAAATCATCTCTAAAGAGTTTGGACTCCACCAGTCCATAGTAAGACAGATTGTGCACAAATGGAGGAAATTTAAGACCACTGTTACCCTCCCCAGGAGTGGTCGACCAAGATCACTCAGAGCAAGGTTTGTAATAGTGGCAAGGCCATAAAGGACTCCAAGGTATCTCACTGGGGTGAGACAGCTTGTAACTAGTTGTAGATAAAAACAAAAGTGAGACAAATCTGAGAATTTGCAACAATTTTCACTTGGAATCACACTGTCTCACAAATGTTGCAATAATGTTGCACAAACTCCTAGTGCATTTTTGGCATTCTCGCAACATGCGCAAGACCAAATTTAGGGTTTTTTTGCACTCACGACAGTTCCTCAATGGCTGCCCAACACTCGAGAAGAGGTTGAGATGGGTTTGAGAAACCTTCGATGACTCTGAGACTATTTGAGAGAAAGCAGTGTCACAAATTTTTTGAACATGTTTAAAATTCCTGCGAGACCCTGCAACTCAGGAGAGGAAAATGAGAACCACCAACAATGTTTTTGAGACATTTTGGAGACTCAGTCTAGAATGCCATTATCCAACTAGTCTCAAGCTGTCTCAGGACAGTGAGATACTACCCTAGCAACTGAAAGCCTCTCTTGCATTGGCTAATGTTAATGTTCAAGAGTCCACCATCAGGAGAACACTGAACAACAATGGCATGCATGGCAGGATTGCAAGGAGAAAGCCACTGCTCACCAAAAATCTTTAGCAGTTTGCTAAAGATCACGTGGACTAGTCTGAAGGCTATTGGAAAAATGTCTTGTGGATGGATGAGACCAAAATAGAACTTTTTGGTTTGAGTGAGAAATGTTATGTTTGAAGAAAGGAAGATACTGAATTCCAGCATAAGGATATATACCATTCCAGGATATATACATACCCATTTGTGAAACACAGTGGTAGTATCATGGTTTGGGCCTGTTTTGCTGCATCTGGGCCAGGATGGAACAATGGATTCTGAATTATACTAGCAAATACCAAAGGAAAATGTCAGAACATCTGTCCATGAACTTAATTGCAAGAGAAAATGGGTCATGCAGGAAGACAACGATCTTAAGCACACAAGTCATTTTACCAAAGAATGGTTAAAGACGAATAAAGTTAATATTTTGGAATGTCCAAGTCAAAGTCATGCCCTTAATCCAACTGAGATGTGGAAGGACCTGAAGTGAGCAGTTCATGTGAGGAAACCCACCAGCATCCCAGAGTTGAAGCTGTTCTGTATGGAGGAGTGGGCTACAATTCCTCCAAACAATGTACAGGACTGATCAACAGTTACCAGAAACGTTTAGTTGCAGTTATTGTGGCAAAAGGGCTGTCACACCAGTTATTGAAATCAAAGGCTCAGAAACTTTTGCCACTCAGAGATATGTAATATTGGATCATTTTCCCCACAATGAATAAATGAAAAAGTAAATTTTTTTTGTCTGATTTATTTAACTGGGTTCTACTACTACTTTTAGGACTTGTGTGAAAATCTGATGTTTTATTTCATATTTATGCAGAAATGTAGAAAATTCTAAAGGGTTCACAAACTTTGAAGCATCACTGTATTTCCAGTACTACAACTGACAATCATTCAAATCCACTATGAGCTTATTAGAAATAGAGATGATAATTCTGCACTTTCCTCTATCCGGACTATGGCTAGACAGTCTCTCCTTAAAAGTAGAATCTGAGTGTTTAAAACAGAGA
Source organism: Pholidichthys leucotaenia (assembly GCA_020510985.1). Lineage (NCBI taxonomy): Eukaryota > Metazoa > Chordata > Actinopteri > Cichliformes > Pholidichthyidae > Pholidichthys > Pholidichthys leucotaenia. The sequence continues at coordinate 136,139,765 of CM035840.1, read as the reverse complement.
CTTGTGTATTGTAACCTCTAAAGTATATTCTTTATGTTTCTTTTTAAGAGAGTAAACAGAAGTTATCATTTCAAAAAAGACAAATCAAAATATGGACATCATTTATTTCCTTAAATTAATTTCTATTGAAGTGTTACCAACATCTGTGTGTGAATTTAAAGTGTTATGCTTTCATTTGCAGAAAATTAAAGCCTAGCACATTGTTTTTTTATTTCTGTCTGGGGGGGTAAAGCCAAGTTTGCTCTCCAAAAATCACTTGATTCATGTGTTAATGGTCCATGACAGTGTATTATAGAGTGTGATTTAATTTTATTTACAAAATGTTTTCCTTTTAATGATATATGATATACTTTGCCTGGTTGTCCTTGATTTTCACTTTGTGATTCATTTCTTCCATAACTGTAGTGTTGAAATAGTTTCTTTGCTGTAGTGAAACTGCCATGAATGTGAATATTGGAGAAATAAATGCAATTACAATGCAACTTCAAAATAATGTTCTTTTTGGTTTGTCTGTTCAGAATGTCAGCTGATATGTATACCTCTTTCGATGATGGGGATCCTCAGCAGCTAAAGTGCTTTTACTGCACAAAGAACTGGAGCACAACAGCAAGCTCTGTTCTGGTAACTGCCTCTATTGTCTGAGCGAGTTGGAAAATGTGCATTGAACAGCCTTTAACCTCATGAAACCCACCGAGCCGGTGACCAATGATGCACACACATTCCCCCCTGTTTTTAGACTTCATTTTACCTCCTCTCATCCTGTTTTTTTTTTCCTCAGCATGCACCCACACATCTTAGATTTTTTTTTTCCCAGCTGGATGTATGCCAATTCTTTCAAAAACGTCTCATTCACTGGTGGCCAAACATCCTATCAAAGAACTCCAGTCTTCCTTAAAAATGATGCATCTTCATAATGGCTTCCATGACTCGCAGAGACACAAAATAAACATGAAAGCGTTGCATTTCTCGACATCATCTTAATTAAATGGTGTGCAATAAAACATCTGTCAGGAAAAGTTAGTTGAAATGCACTAGCATTCAGCTCCTATATTACCAGCAGTCTGCAGCTTCTCTCAAATGCCTGCATTGATTATTCAGAGTGTCAACCCAAGCTGCTTCCACTTTTATGTGCCTCTGCAGAGAAGAAAAGAGGCGGAAGGTGCAGTGACTTAAGTTTAGTACATGTTGGTGCTTAATTGATTTGAGCCTAGCAGGGTCTGTAGAAAACGTGTTTTGGGGAGCCAGGAGCACTGACGTCAGTATGGAGAGGGGTTGTAACCTCTTCTCTGTCAGTTTGGCAACGCTTTGCCTGACCACACTCCGTCTCAAGCAGCAGCAGGCCACACAGTGGTGGTGCCTTAGAGCAGGCTGTCATCTTTAAAAAGAGGGGAAAGCTGGCCTGTTAGAATACTTTGTTTTGCTTTATTACAGTACATAATTGAATCAGAGTGTTGCCAAAGCAGATTTGCATGGGGGAAAATTCTTAGGGGGTCTATAAATGTACCAATATCACCTGTCCTCAAACCAGCTGAGCAAATATGTCTCTTACTGGGGCTTCAGTCAAAGGTAAATTATGTAGACAATTCCTGTATGGCCCTTAGATTTTAAAAGAATTGCACCAAAACCCCAAACAATTCTGAAATCACACAATTGTAATGCAGTATATCATGGAGATGACCTAATTTTGAGGCTATTTTACCATGTAAAACTGGGGATCTGATAATATTTGAAATTGTGGGGGGAAAAGACAAAAAGGGTAATCTATTGGAGTGGGTGAACTGACCAATGAGAGCTACAGTATCTTTCCCAGTCAACTCACTAAACATTAAAGCTGCTCCCACATTTAATCTGCTCCACTGGCAGAATGGCTTCATGTCTGACCTCTAGTGTTCATTTAACTTATTACATATTTCATTTAACGTGTTCATGCTGTACTGTATATGGATCACTTGTGCATGGATCTTTGTCACTGTTAATGTCACACAATACGGGCATGAAGAGCTACAGTAACTTTGTCAGTGTTGCACAATATTTGATAGTACATAAAGCAGCAGACTGTATAATGCTTAGGGTTCTTTGAAATAGAGCGGTACAGTCTGTAGCTGCTTTGATGAATGGAGAGACTGTTCTGCATGTTATCAAGGTAACACCTCAATAAATTATTAATGATTTATGGATATTTAACAGTAAGAGCCTTTGTAAAAGAGAGCTCAAATGTCATTGTCATGTCATCACTTAGATCCGGATGATCCTGTTTGCTTGTGATGATTAAGTAACTCACTGGGTTTTGTGAAGAATATGAATGTATACCGTACGAAAGCTCAGCCAAGTCAACTGGATTCAAGTATTTTTACTCTGAAATGTTTCACCATTCATCCAAATGGCTTCATCAGTCAGAAATAAATGTACAGAAGGATGTTAACAGACATATAATAACTGTCATACAGTAACTATGATTGACACCAAGCACCAAAACTTTCAAAAATAAACAAAATAAGCACTGTGTAAAACAAGAATGCAAAAGATTAAAAAAGGAACAAAAATTAAAAAAAAAAATAAAAAGTTGCATGTGAGGCGGCATGGAAAAATAAGCTGCAGTGCTGTGGTTTTAAGCAGGTTTTATTATATCATGTCGCCTTCACGGGATCCCCTCTCCGGTGCATAGTGGAGCAGCCCGGAGCGGGATCCCTAAGCTCTCAGAGAAGGAGAGGAGGACACGTGTGTGTCTACCAGTTGCAGGATCAGAGTGAGAGAAGAAGAGTAAGAGAGAGATTGCGTTACAGAGTTGCACCTTAAATACTTGATCATAACAATACATCAAAGAGACGTACCCCACAGTTTAGAATGATCAAAGGGACAACAGAACAGGCAGGATCACAATGGGCAGATTAGCTAGACCTCGCTCCAAGTGTCAGACAAAGAGGCTAACAAGCACATCTACATATTGATCTGAGTCTCTAGGTCACAGTAAGGGCAAAATGCATGAATACAAAGGATGAAAGGCATCGATTAACATCACATAGGTGAGACAGAAGAAACTCGTCTACCTGTAGACATTAATACACCAAAGCACATCTAAGATGCTCAGAAAAAGCATAGTAAGGACAAGCCATATGCACACTATATAGAATGGCGCATTACATCACAACACATGCATGTTTGCATCACAAATACATGAATGGCACATTGCTTCTCAGTAGTGTAGCAGGAAAACAGAGAAAAGAGGGCTGAGTGTCCTTAGTCTGTTGTGGGGTTAAAACGAACCGCCACACACGCTCCCCCCCAGAGGACGCGGCAGGGGGTCGCGACCTCGATAATCCATCTGTGTGAGCGAGCTGTGGGAGAAGCTCGCTGCAGGCGGAGGGGGAGGGAGGGGAGGGGAGGGGTAGTAAGTGCCGGCAGGAGCTGTGAAATCGTCCTGAGCCGCGCAAAAATTGCTTGTGGGTCCGCAATGTCGAAGGGCTGGTCCCGTTGAACGTGCAGCGGTCCACAAGAAGAAAAATTAGTCTCTGACTCCTCTCGTGGCCATGAAGAAAAGCAGGAGCGGCTGTAAGAGAGAAAGTAAACAAAGCAGGGGGACTGTTGGTTTTGGGTGCTGAAGCAACCCCAAAGCTCCCGGGAACAGCTGACGGCTGAAATCCCGTTGTGCCGTGGCTAAGACCATTAAAAAATCCAGTGGCGAGCTGCGTGCTTGCTTCAGGTGAACGAGCAACCCTGAAGGTTCTGAGGGCAGCGGCGGAGGACGATGGCGGTCTGTGGCGTGGCTGAGACTGTTAACAAATCCTTCCAGTATGCTGTATGCGTACCTCAGGTGAGCGAGCAGCCCTGAAAGGCAGCGGCGAAGGAGGAAGGCAGTCTGTGGAGCCGTTACTTGTCCCATGCGTGATGCGCCGTCCTTGTAACTCCCCGGTGCGTGCGCGGGGGTTCAGTGCGTGGGTGGGCCGCTGGAGTGGTGAGTCAGGGTGCAGAAACTTGGCGGAGATCAGCGCAGACGGCGCCAATAAAATCCAGGTTGAGCTGTTGCTGTAGATTTGGCCATGGTGCGTTGGAGCGTTGAGAGGAAATAGACGATCTTTAGTCCCTCAGGCCCGTGCAGAGGCGTTGGAGCGGCGGGAGGGAATAGACGATCTTTTGTTCCTCAGGCTCATGCAGCTGCGTTGGCGCGGTGTGAGGAAGTGGACGATCGTTGTCGCTCGTGCGGCCATGGTGCGTTCAGTTCCACGCGCTGCACTCCCCGTCGGCCCTGGAGGTTGCCGTCGTGGAGAGAGGACGAGGTGCGTGCGCTCTCAGTGAGAGAGGCCGGTCCAGCGTGGTTGTGCAGATCTCAGGCGACGGAGCATTCATGCCCGGGTGTTGCGTTCGCTGGCCGCTCGTTTTTTTCAGCGTCGGTTCGCCAGCGTGGCCATCCAAAACAGAAGGCTGCGTTGCACAAAACGTGTGCGTCTTCAAGGGGCCACCAACGCAGCTGTGTGGCTGTCCAGCTCGGAAGGTTGCTTTCGCACAAAACGTGTGCGTGTTGGAGGGGTCACCAGTGAGGCGGCATGGAAAAATAAGCTGCAGTGCTGTGGTTTTAAGCAGGTTTTATTATATCATGTCGCCTTCACGGGATCCCCTCTCCGGTGCATAGTGGAGCAGCCCGGAGCGGGATCCCTAAGCTCTCAGAGAAGGAGAGGAGGACACGTGTGTGTCTACCAGTTGCAGGATCAGAGTGAGAGAAGAAGAGTAAGAGAGAGATTGCGTTACAGAGTTGCACCTTAAATACTTGATCATAACAATACATCAAAGAGACGTACCCCACAGTTTAGAATGATCAAAGGGACAACAGAACAGGCAGGATCACAATGGGCAGATTAGCTAGACCTCGCTCCAAGTGTCAGACAAAGAGGCTAACAAGCACATCTACATATTGATCTGAGTCTCTAGGTCACAGTAAGGGCAAAATGCATGAATACAAAGGATGAAAGGCATCGATTAACATCACATAGGTGAGACAGAAGAAACTCGTCTACCTGTAGACATTAATACACCAAAGCACATCTAAGATGCTCAGAAAAAGCATAGTAAGGACAAGCCATATGCACACTATATAGAATGGCGCATTACATCACAACACATGCATGTTTGCATCACAAATACATGAATGGCACATTGCTTCTCAGTAGTGTAGCAGGAAAACAGAGAAAAGAGGGCTGAGTGTCCTTAGTCTGTTGTGGGGTTAAAACGAACCGCCACACATGATGCAAAAAAAATTCAAAAAATGAAACAAGCAAATGTTCAGAAAAAAACATTAAATATATACACTAGAATTACACTAAGTAAATAAATACACTATAATTACTAAATATATATACACTATACTTCTATAACTACTTTAAATTTATACAATATACACAAATGTACACTAGGTATCTTCTGGTGGGATGCAGGACAAACCCCCAAATTTCTTAGGGAGGGAAGACAGTAATGTACTATAGGTAGATTGTACATCTAAGGCCTCCATTTCTGTTGACTGAAGGTTCCTCTTCATGAACATAAATGGCCTCTTTAACTCCCCTCTTGAATCATTGATCCTCTCTGTCTAAAATGTGAACATCATCATCTTCAAACAAATGTCCTTTGTCCATCAGGTGGAGATAAACTGCAGAGTGTGGTCAGGTTATGGATGGATCTTCTGCTCCAACGTTGCAGACACTTGAAGGGATTAATGCTTTTAAAAAATAACAAACACCATTCCTGTGGTGTACAAGGGGAAGGAATACAGATGAGATGGACTGACAAAAGCCAAGGAAAGGCTGAAACTAGGCTGAAACAGTTTCAGGCTGAAACAACAGCTTAAACTATTAGGGCTAATGGAAGAAGTCTGAGAATCGAAATTAACAATTAAGGAAAAAGACAAAAAATTGCAGACTTGGAGCGACGCATCGAGGATCTTGAACAATATTCTCGTATGGATGATCTAATTATAAGTGGACTAGACATTAACCCCTTGGACTCTGGTCAATTTCCCTAAAAATGCCAAAAAATAACGTACCCAAAGTAAATCAAAAGCTGTTCTTCAACCCTTTGCAGCATCTTCATGGGGTTGGTCTCATTTAAAAGAAAACACTTTGAATTTTTTGGCAAAAAAAAACATAATCTCTCTATGTGCTCCGGCCACTGAGTTACAGTCATCTAAACATAGTGAACTTGAAGAAAATAAATTTGGACACAGTGTTTTTTTTGGATACAAATGCTTGCAAATAACACACAGCTGTCAGATCTGGGCTGGAAAATGCAACAGAAATGTAGAACCAAGTGTTATCCAGCTGAGGTCAAAATTTTGTAACAATACCACAAAAAATGAATATATTACACAGCTTTTTTCTTAGGTTGTTCCCAGGCGTTTTTGAACTGTGCCAAATTGTGCCAAATGGCACAGTTTGGAAAAACGTCTGTAACTTTTGAATGATTCAATATAGAAGCTTCATCTTGGGCTCTAATGAAAGGTGAAGGGCTGTGTGTGTGTGTGGGGGGGTTTATTCATTCATGAATGAATGAATGAACAAACAAGCCCCCACACACAAAGAAGCATGCCACGTAAAAAATGTGTGGCTTTTTTTTACAAGAAAAAATAACCTACAGTGCACTAAAAATTATACTAAAATATCTGTAATGTAGAAGATAACAACCCCCCCCCCCCCCGCTACAGAGGACGGACATCGCCCATCGCTCCATGACGGACCGTGCGCCGCGGTCTACTATGCACAGTTGTACTAAAATATCTGCAATAATATCTGCAATCCGCTACAGAAGAGTAGTGGGGGGGGGGGGGGGTTCATGGTCCGGACGCACGGGTCCAGTCCATGCGCCGCGGTCTTCATGTTGCGATAACGCACAGTTGTAATTTACCGATCGGTCAAAAGTCATTTTGATTACAATTTTCATGAATAAAGAATAATTTAGCGTATAACACTTACCTGTCCACAACAGCAGTGTCGTTGGCGAACTTCTCTTCCTCATTGTCAGACGAACATGATGCTGGTCCACTTGTTACGGACTCGTGGTTCTAGTCACGCGACCCGGTCAAACCATAATTCCATTATTGCGGTTTTGCACTTCCATGATTGCGGTTTTGGCGAACGATTTTTCAAAACAAATAAGAACAGTAGTAAGAAAAAAAGACTGGCGAAAGCGTGTGTGTCACCCAGCGGCTCAGACAAAACAGATTTTATGCAAGGGACGCACGCTTTCGAACTTCTGTGCTTCAATTGGCTCGCTGTATTCGCAGCCGTTGGTAGGCGGGTCCTTCTTGCTAGGTTTTCAGTCATTGGTTTTTCAAGGTTTCAGAAACCCAATTCAAGGCTCTTATTAGTTGAATGAGAAGGCAATCACATCTAAACCAATCAAAGCACTCCTTTGGCTTTCTGTTCGCGGCTGTGTCTGTAGTGGAAGAACGGAAATGCAGGTTTTTTTTTTTCAGTGCGCCCTAGGATGTGCGTCCTATGGTGCCCTCGTGTGCTCTAGGACGCAGAGATGTGCCCGCCCGCGATACACCGGAGGGCAAGAGGTTAAATACCAATCATATGCCAATGTTGCAGCAGGAATGAGAGGTGAGGAGGCTCCCCTAAGTGAATCAGTCTCCCTGAAAAACCAAGTGTTTCAGTGCCTTGAAAGCAGAAATATAAAGGTTGAAGTAAATGCAATTTCAGCCTGTCATACTTTACCCAGAAAAGATAATAAAACAAAGAAATCAATTGTGATGCGCTTTGTGAACAGAAGGGTAAAGAATGACATACTGAGGCAGGCCAGAAAGCTACCGGAAACAAAAGTTTACCTAAATGGAACATTTAACAAAGACTAATGCTGAAATAGCACGGCAAGCACAGATACTGAAAAGACAAAATAAGATACAGCCAACATGGACAAGAAACTGTAGAGTTTGGATCAAACTAAATGGAACACCCGAGGAAGCAAAGGCCGAGATCTCACTGACTTAAATAAATATAGATGAACACTGATTAAGAAAATTAAGAGACAATGATAATCCATATCCACACACACGGCAAGAATAGTTCTTTTGTGACATACCATGTCAATGTACTTTAAAAAAAAACTAAACAAAACAAAAAAACTTATGACTGACTTGAGTAGACATCAATTATCCCCAGTTGGAGGAAGTCATTTGACACAGAGTGAGGAAATTCAAACTCTGAAAATATGCTACTATGCTGAACATAAACTACAAGAGATGGAGAATAATATTGATCCTGATAACCACTTTTTCAATAATATTCATAATCATTGTGAATATTATACTGAAAAGCAATTCAAAAGTCAAGTGCAATTAGATGGTAAACTATCAATAATACACTTCAACAGCAGAAGTCTTAACAAAAACTTTCCACAGATTCAGGACTATTTAAAACAGCTAGAGAGAAAATTTACAGCTATCGCAGTCTCTGAAACTTGGCTTAATGAAGAGCAGGCTCCTCTGATGGCAATAGAGGGATATCAGATGTTTCATATTAACAGATCTCAAAAAAAGGGTGGTGGTGTTGCGCTGTACGTATACTGATGACTTGTATAGGTGTAAACTTGTAAATTGAATGTCCTTTGCACTACCAGGGATTCTGGAATGTGTTACTGTTGAGATTGACCAAGATAAAACAAAAAATCTAATTATAAGTTGTATATATAGAATGCTGGGAACTTGCATTGAGACATTCAGAGATAAATTAGTCGAGCTGTACAATAATATTACTAGTAAGAAAATGGTTGTAATTTGTGGAGATTTCAATATTGATTTACTAAATCCATTCCAACAAAATGTAATTACAGAGTTCATGAATTCTATGTACAGTATGAGTCTATATCCCACAATAATACATCCCAGTAGAATCACAGTTCACACTGCTACACTTATTGACAACCTGTTTGTTAATATTATTGATAAGAAAATAGAAAGGGGATTATTGATAAATGATATAAGTGACCATTTGCCAGTCTTTGCACTTATCCATGGCCACACGGGGGCCAATACAGAAAAAAACTTTAAAATCTTTCAGATACAAATCACAAAATACAATCAGTTCTTTTAAAGAAGACTTGCTGAAGCAAGACTGGACAAAAGTCTATGTATCAGATCTAAATGAAGCCTATGACACATTTATGAACACTGTAACCACTCTTTATGAAAAAAATTGTCAATTAGTAAAGAAAAAGCTTAAACAGAAATTTGTCGACAAGCCATGGTTAACCAAAGGATTACAAAAGGCGTGTAAAAAGAAAAATTCATTATATAAAGCTTTTCTAAAGAAAAGGACAAAAGAAGCAGAGCAGCGGTATAAAACATACAAAAATAAGTTAACATATATAATGAGATGTAGTAAAAGAGACTATTACAGTAAAGAACTGGAGAAAAACAGAGACAATATTAAAAATACATGGACAATACTTAACAATATTCTTGAAAACAAAAACAGAAATACAAGGTACCCAACCAATCTTTAAAAAAAAAAATAATAATAAAATGACTCAGAGTGTGAATGCAGTCTCACCTGCAGATGAATTTAATAACTTTTTTGTTAACATTGGTCCTAATTTGGCTCGAGAAATACCCATTACGGCACCTACAGGTGATACAATAAGCAAAAACATTGCTATAAAAGACTCCATTTTCATAAAGAACACAGACGAGAGAGAGGTCATTGAAATTGTTAAATCGTTTAAAAGTAAAACATCTGCGGATTGTGATGGTACTGACATGCTTTTAGTCAAAACTATCATTGAATGCTTCGTGAGGCCACTGATGTATATTTGTAACCTTTCTCTCCAAACAGGTACATATATTTCCCAATGCAATGAAAATAGCTAAAGTAATTCCGATATACTGTACAAGACAGGTGACAGAGGGGAATTTTCAAACTATAGACCAATTTCACTATTGCCGCAATTTTCCAAGATACTTGAAAAAATATTCTGTGAGAGAATTGACAACTTCATAATGAAGAATAATTTATTGTGTGAGCAGCAATATGGGTTCAGACACAAGAGGACAACTGCATTTGCTCTAATGGAATTTATAGAAAAAATATCAACTGCCGTTGAAAATAAAGAGTATTCAGTTGGGGTGTTCCTGGATCTTAAAAAGGCATTTGATACAGTGGATCATAATTTATTCATTCATTCATTCATTCATTCATCTTCTTCCGCTTAATCCTTTTCGGGTCACGGGGGGGCTGGAGCCTATCCCAGCATCTTTCGGTGAGAGGCAGGGTACACCCTGGACAGATCGCCAGTCCATCACAGGGCCAACACAGCGAGACAGACAACCATTCACTCTCACAGTCATACCTAAGGACAATTTAGAATCCCCAGTTTGATGCCAGTTAACCTAACTTGCATGTTTTTGGCATGTGGGAGGAAACCGGAGAAATTCCGGAGTAAACCCACACAGACACAGGGAGAACATGCAAACTCCACACAGATCACTGTTGGACGGGGGCTGGGATTGAACCCAGGATCCCCCAGCCAAGGGTGAGTTGCTGTGCTGCCGCAGTGCTAACCACTCCACCAACGCGCCGCCCATATCATAATTTATTATTAAAGAAACTACAAAATTATGGTATTAGGGGGGTAGCACTGTCCTGGTTATGTAGTTACTTAAAGAATAGATATCAGTATGTATGTGTTGGTAACAAAAGCTCACAGTTACTGAAGGTTACTTGTGGAGTCCCACAGGGTTCAGTTTTGGGGCCACTGTTATTCAATATGTACACTACCGTTCAAAAGTTTGGGGTCACTTCAGACAATTTTGTGTTTTCCATGAAAAGTCACTCTTTTATTTACCACCATGAGTTGTAAAATGAATAGAAAATATAGTCAAGACATTGACAAGGTTAGAAATAATGATTTGTATTTGAAATAATAATTTTTTCCTTCAAACTTTGCTTTCGTCAAAGAATCCTCCATTTGCAGCAATTACAGCATTGCAGACCTAACATGATTGCACAAGGGTTTTCTAATCATCCATTAGCCTTCTGACGCAATGAGCAAACACATTGTACCGTTAGAACACTGGAGTGATAGTTGCTGGAAATGGGCCTCTATACATCTATGTAGATATTGCACCAAAAACCAGACATTTGCAGCTAGAATAGTCATTTACCACATTAGCAAAGTATAGAGTGTATTTCTGATTAGTTTAAAGTTATCTTCATTGCAAAAAAGTGCTTTTCTTTCAAAAATAATGAAATTTCTAAGTGACCCCAAACTTTTGAACGGTAGTGTATATACATGTAAATGATATATGTAAAGTTTCGGAAAAAATGGATTTAATATTGTTTGCCTATGACACTAATTTATTATGCAGTGGAAGCAATTTGGAACAACTTTTGGATACACTCGGAAAGGAATTAGGAAAGCTTAAACTGTGGTTTGATTCAAACAAATTAACGCTCAATTTAAGTAAGACAGAATTTATAGTTTTTAACAACCATCACAACAACTTTGTATCTAAACTCAGTGTAAATGGTGTAGAGATTGAAAGGGTATCCAAAACCAAATTTCTTGGAGTAATAATTGATAATAAACTGTGTTGGAAGTCACATATTAATTATATTAAAGGTAAAATATGTAAATCAATTGCAATACTACACAGAGTGAAATATTTGCTCATTCAACCCACACTATATACAGTACTTTGTATCATTCATTAATACTCCCATACATGACATATTGTACTGAATTATGGGGAAATGGATATAAAACAAACATATATCCAATCTTTATGCTTCAGAAGAGAGCTATTAGAATAATAAACAAAGCTGCTTACAGAGAACCAACAAACCCACTTTTTCTTAAATTAAAAGCTCTCAAGTTGAAAGATCTGGTTGACTTTAAAACTGCAGTAATAATGTTTAAAGTGAAGAATCTATCACTGTCAGTAAATATCCGAAAGTTGTTCCAAATAAGGGAGAAACAATATCATTTCAGAGGAACATGTATATTTCAAAAACCTTTAGTGAGAACTACCACCCAGCAACACTGTGTCTCAGTGCAGGGAGTCAGACTGTGGAATGCTTTTGGACCTGAATTAAAATCATGTACAATGCTTGGACAATTTAAACAAAAACTAAAGGAAGAAATACTCCAAACAAGATGACACGTAAAATCACAAAAGTATTGTCATATCCAGTCCGTGTTGTGCTGTTGCTTAGTTTTTTGTCATGTTTTGTCTTAGCTTTGTTCTGAATTGTAATCACTCTTGTTTTGTTTTTCTTTTGAATTCTTGGATGGAATATGGGTGGGCAATATAAGCTGTGGCTTCAGCCATCACCCATTTCGGATAACTTATGTTGAACTGTATAATCAGAGGAGTTATTGTTTAATTTGACCTTGTAAGATTTTTTTTTGTTTGTTTTTTGTTTTTCCCCTTTGTTATATTATTCTGTTCCTTTCTTTTAATCTTTACTTTTAATCTATCCGAAATAAAAGATTCATTCATTCATTTGTGATAATGGTGATCGTCTGTAAACTTGGCAACCCTGCAGAGAGAGGAGAGGAGAGGAGATGGTGAGCGTATTGCAGGCAATGACTTTCAACAACTGATATGGTTTCTTATCTTACAGCTTGTGGCTGGGGGTAGATGGTGGAGAAGACAGCCAGGCAGCGATGATACGACAGTGAGTATGGTGGTGGTGTTGATGAGGAAGTCTGGTGAAGGGGGAAAGGGTGCCAAGGACTTGATGAAGGGCTTATGCACGTGCAGTCATGGGTTGTTATGGTGGTGTCCAGGTTATTTTGTCGGTCCACCAGATGAGAACCAGTCCACTAGTTTGGTGCAGTCCCCCACACTAGAGGTACTGAGGAGGAGAAGAGGAGATAATGAGTGGACAATATTGTTTCTTACAGAGAAGTCCAGCAAAGGAAGGTGAGGGTGAAGGCACGAGGCACACAGGCTGCACAGGTGAGAGATCCACACTGCTCAGTTGCTTAGTGAAGTCTGACATCCCCATGAAGAGGTGAAGTTGCTTCATCCCTTCTAAAGCTGGAGACAAGGAGACACAGGTGGCTAATCAAGACAGGTGAGAATCATCATTTAATTAGTGGAGAAGTTTGTGCACAGACCTGGAACACTACAGTGCCTCCCCTCTCTAGGGGCGCCTCCTGGCATCCCACCGGGTTTATCAGAGTGCACCCGATTGAAAGCCCTCACCATGTTGGGATCCATAATGAAAGCGCTCGGGACCCAGGAGTAGTGATGTTATGCTCAACACCACCCACTCGACTCTGATTTGAGCAATATAAAGCGGAAGTGTTGTGAGCTGTGCATCGAGCGCTGTTTCAGCACGCCCACAATCACGTGACAATGCCATCAACATAACAGGTAACCGTTTATTATTCCATATTATTATTGTGTTTTCCAAACCTCTCTAGCCATATGTATTCAAATGTTATCAACTCCATCATTCAACAGCAAAGGAAGAACCTGGGCCTTCAGCAGAAGAAAACTTGTGGGACCTTTTGGATAGCAGAGTTGGTTTGTATTATGTTAGTACTTTAAGCATCATTTTCTTATTATAAAAGATTGCTAATTAGGGCCCGAGCCACTGACAAAGTCAGTGGGCGAGAGCCCTGCTGTAATTGTTAGATTTTTTTTTTTCTTCTTCTCCATCTAAGATCTCATTTTTGGGGTAGTGAACGTGCATGAAAACTCACCATTTTTTGCAGGGACCTCAAGACTGGCAAAAAATTTAATATTTTGGAGGAAATATGAATGACCCCATAAAAATGGCTCTACAGCGCCACCGAACATGTGAAGTCAATGGGGAGTGGCACACGCTTACTTTCACGTAGAAAGATGAAAATCGGGTGAGATGTTTATCATGTCAAGACATGCAAAAAACTTCATAGAAGTGATAATCTATCCCAAACAGGAAGTTGGCCGTTTTTGTAGACCTGATTTCCACCCCGTGCAGTTGATCATACTCGTCCTAGGTTTTAGTCCGATTGAGCTCATTTGTGGTGGTCATCTACACCCATGTGCCATTAAAAGTTATTGAAAACCTTTCCAAAAGCTCGATGGTTTGGCCATAGGGGCGTGGCAAAGTTTGATGCCTCGCCATAATCATTCTGTGACCATTCTGACGGCAATAATTCTAGTATGCATTGTTGGATTTCAACCAAATTCAATATTATGGATATCAGTCCAATTCCAAAAAGTTCCATAGAACAGTATTCATAGAAAAGTACAGTGCCACCTATAGGAGGCAGAAAGTTTTGCATCAGAAAGTTTGCATCATGTTGTTTTTTTACTACCTCGGGAATGGAATGTCAGATTGGTACCAAGATAGGTATGATGTATACGGGTATGCCTCCAAACAATTACAGCTATGAATATTCATGAGTAGCAATAGTGCCCTCTCTAGGAGACATGAAGGTTACATCAAAGGTTTTCTTCAATATCTCTGAAAAAAAAATAGTCTGATTGGTACTATTTATGGTGACAATCATCTATACCCATGTGCCATCAAAAGCTGTTGAAAACCTTTCCAAATGTCTGACTGTTTGGCGGAAGGGGCGTGGCCAAGTTTGCAGTATCGCCATCACCCTTCCAATGGCTTTTACTCTGGCATACGTTGACTGATTTCAACCAAATTTTGTGTGGTGAATAGGTAGCCAATACTGATCATTTCTCTCAGAATGACACATAGCAACAGCGCCTCCTACCACCAATGGACAGGAAGTTGCCATAACTCACATGTCATACTCACGCGCCGCTTGCCAGAATGACATGCAATTTTCTGAGGTTTATCAGACCACCTGGTTGATCATAACTGCACATCACCTTTAGCATGGTGTCACTGTTGTTACCATGGACATGCCCTCCTCGCCATTCAATCTGTGATCTTGTTGGGATGGTTGGGAACGACCTGGAGTCATGAAATCTGGAACATAGGTTGAGGTGACTGTCATATGTAGTCCTATATGGGTGGGCAACACATAACTGACAGAGAAGTGTTGCCATGGCGACATGGCGAAGGTTGGCTCCTCTCCATGGAATACCGGAAAGTTGTAACTTGGACAAACTTTGATTTTCACCAAATTTTCTATGATGGATATTAGTCCCGCCCCAAACGCTCCTACATAAAAATAATTGACAAAAGTTATAGTGCCACCTACTGCTCACAGGAAGTACTGCACCAAACAGTTTACTTTATTATTCATTTAGCACTTGCCGCAACAACGGGAAATTTTCTGAGCCAGCGAGGTACGATGGGCACTGGGGTCCACAGTTGCGCAGGGGGCAAGAGCTCGCTTACAGCTGCTTGCAGCTTTAATTACATTTGTTTTCTTTTTGTTTAGGTGAAACACAGCACTCTCAAAGTGCAACAGCAGATGCCACAGTGGAAGTGCAACGTTATTTGTCTGAGCCCTACCTCTCCAGACCAGAAGACCCACTCTGTTACTGGGCAACACACAAAACCATATACCCAAACCTTTACAAGATGGCAAAAAGGTATCTCGACATGCCAGCAACATCAGTGCTATGTGAGAGGGTGTTCTCCAAAGCTGGAGAGGTAGTAAGCCACAAGAGGAGCAGAATGAAACCACACACTGTTGAAATGCTTCTTCTTTCAATAAAAATCTTTAAACACTCCCCATCAATAACACTCCCCAGTTGCAGAAGCACCGGCATGTTCCCTGATGTTCCACAATATAGATTTTCCCATCTCCCTCAACATGTATGTGTATATATATATATATATATATATATATATATATATATATATATATATACAGTGGGGCAAAAAAGTATTTAGTCAGCCACCAATTGTGCAAGTTCTCCCACTTAAAAGATGAGAGAGGTCTCCAATTTTCATCATAGGTATACTTCAACTATGAGAGACAAAATGAGAAGAAAAAAATCCAGAAAATCACTTTGAAGGATTTTTAATGAATTAATTGGTAAATTCCTCAGTAAAATAAATATTTGGTCACCTACAAACAAGCAAGATTTCTGGCTCTCACAGACCTGTAACTTCTTCTTTAAGAGGCTCCTCTGTCCTCCACTCGTTACCTGTATTAATGGCACCTGTTTGAACTCGCTATCAGTATAAAAGACACCTGTCCACAACCTCAAACAGTCAGACTCCAAACTCCACTATGGCCAAAACCAAAGAGCTGTCAAAGGACACCAGAAACAAAATTGTAGACCTGCACCAGGCTGGGAAGACTGAATCTGCAATAGTTAAGCAGCTTGGTGTGAAGAAATCAACTGTGGGAGCAATTATTAGAAAATGGAAGACATACAAGACCACTAATAATCTCCCTCGATCTGGGGCTCCATGCAAGATCTCACCCCGTGGGGTCAAAATGATCACGAGAACGGTGAGCAAAAATCCCAGAACCACATGGGGGGACCTAGTGAATGACCTGCAGAGAGCTGGGACCAAAGTAACAAAGGCTACATCAGAAACACACTATGCCGCCAGGGACTCAAATCCTGCAGTGCCAGACGTGTCCCCCTGCTTAAGCCAGTACATGTCCAGGCCCGTCTGAAGTTTGCTAGAGAGCATTTGGGTGATCCAGAAGAGGATTGGGAGAATGTCATATGGTCAGATGAAACCAAAATAGAACTTTTTGGTAAAAACTCAACTTGTCGTGTTTGGAGGAGAAAGAACACCATACCTACTGTGAAGCATGGGGGTGGAAACATCGTACTTTGGGGCTGTTTTTCTGCAAAGGGACCAGGACGACTGATCCGTGTAAAGGAAAGAATGAATGGGGCCATGTATCGTGAGATTTGGAGTGAAAACCTCCTTCCACCAGCAAGGGCATTGAAGATGAAACGTGGCTGGGTCTTTCAGCATGACAATGATCCCAAACACACCGCCCGGGCAATGAAGGAGTGGCTTCGTAAGAAGCATTTCAAGGTCCTGGAGTGGCCTAGCCAGTCTCCAGATCTCAACCCCATAGAAAATCTTTGGAGGGAGTTGAAAGTCTGTGTTGCCCAGCGACAGCCCCAAAACATCACTGCTCTAGAGGAGATCTGCATGGAGGAATGGGCCAAAATACCAGCAACAGTGTGTGAAAACCTTGTGAAAACTTACAGAAAACGTTTGACCTCTGTCATTGCCAACAAAGGGTATATAACAAAGTATTGAGATGAACTTTTGTTTTTGACCAAATACTTATTTTACCGAGGAATTTACCAATTAATTCATTAAAAATCCTTCAATGTGATTTTCTGGATTTTTTTTTCTCATTTTGTCTCTCATAGTTGAGGTATACCTATGATGAAAATTGGAGACCTCTCTCATCTTTTCAGTGGGAGAACTTGCACAATTGGTGGCTGACTAAATACTTTTTTACCCCACTGTGTATATATATATATATATATATATATATATATATATATATATATATATATATATATATATATATATATACATATACGTATATACTGTATATATATATATATATATAGATATATGTGTGTGTACTGCTCAAAAAAATAAAGGGAACACTTTGAAAAGACATCAGATTTTAATGGGAAAAAATAAGCTGGATATCAAAATTGTGGCAGGCTAGTCCAGCTTACTCAGATTAAAAAGTGTTCTTTTAAAATTAGATTAAAAAGTGTTCTTTTAAAATTAGATTAAAAAGTGTTAAAAAGTGTTCTTTTAATCTGAGTAAGTTGGACTAGCCTGCCACAATTTCGATATCCAGCTTATTTTTTCCCATTAAAATCTGATGTGTTTTCAAAGTGTTCCCTTTATTTTTTTGAGCAGTACATATATATATATATATATACAGTATATATATAGTCCTTCGACAGAATTTTTCCAGCAATGGCTACAAATTCTGAAAGCTGTCTATCATTTGACAGATTACACGGAGGGTGATCTAATTAAAGTCAATTAAAATGATAGCTAACATCCATCCATCCATCCATCCATCCATCTTCTACCGCTTTTCCGGAGGTCCGGGTCGCGGAGGCAGCAGTTCAAGCAGAGAAGCCCAGACTTCCCTCTCCCCAGCCACCTGCTCCAGCTCTTCAGAGGGGATACCAAGGCGTTCCCAGACCAGCTGGGAGACATAGTCTCTCCACCGAGTCCTGGGTCTGCCCCGGGGTCTCCTCCCAGTGGGACGTACCTGAAACACCTCAAGTGGGAGGCGTCCAGGAGGCATCCTAATCAGATGCCCATACCACCTCAACTGACTCCTTTCAATGTGGAGGAGCAGCGGTTCTACTCTGAGCCTCTCCCGGATGACTGAGCTCCTCACCCTATCTCTGAGGGTGAGTCCAGCAATCCTACGGAGAAAGCTCATTTCAGCTGCTTGTATCCGCGATCTCGTTCTTTCGGTCATTACCCAAAGCTCGTGACCATAGGTGAGAGTAGGAACGTAGATTGACTGGTAAATCGACAGCTTTGCCTTAGAACTAAGCTCCCTCTTCACCACAACAGACCGATACAACGTCCGCATCACTGCAGATGCTGCTCCAATCCGTCTGTCGATCTCTCGCTCCATTTTCCCCTCACTCGTGAACAAGACCCCAAGATACTTAAACTCCTCCACTTGGGGCAGGAGCCTGTCTCCAACCCGGAGAGGACAATCCACCTTTTTCCGGCTGAGGACCATGGACTCGGACTTGGAGGTGCTGATTCTCATCCCAGCCGCTTCACACTCAGCGGCAAACCGTCCCAGCAAGAGCTGTAGGTCATTGCTGGATGAAGCCAACAGGACAACATCATCTGCAAACAACTAACTAACTAACTAACCTGCACTTATATAGCGCTTTTCTAGTCACAAAGACCACTCAAAGCGCTTTCACTAGTACTAACCCTCTATTCTAAGGGCCTATAGGAAACAGATATCTAGGGACAATTTAGAACAGCCAATTAACCTAACATGCATGTCTTTGGATTGTGGGAGGAAACCGGAGCCCCCGGAGTAAACCCACGCAGCACAGGGAGAACATGCAAACTCCACACAGAAAGGTTCCAACCCCTGCCAGCCTGGGGATTCGAACCAGGAACCTTCTAGCTGTAAGGCAACAGTGCTAACCACTGCACCACTGTGCTGCCCAAACAAGAGAGATGAGATCCTGTGGTCACCAAGCATGACACCCTCCATTCCCTGGCTGCGCCTAGAAATCCTGTCCATAAAAATTATGAACAGGATCGGTGACAAAGGGCAGCCCTGGCGGAGTCCAACTCTCACTGGGAATGACTCCGACTGAGTGTTGGCAATACGAACCAAACTCTCACAGCGGTCGTACAGAGACCGAATAGCTCGTAACAGCAAGCCCGATACCCCATACTCCCGAAGCACCCCCCACAAAAATCCACGAGGGACGCGGTCAAATGCCTTCTCCAAGTCCACAAAACACATGTAAACTGGTTGGGCAAACTCCCACGAACCCTCGAGAATTCTCGAGAGGGTAAAGAGCTGGTCCGATGTGCCACGGCCAGGACGAAAACCACATTGCTCCTCCTGAATCCGAGGTTCGACCAACGGCCGGACTCTCCTCTCCAGTACCTTGGCATAGACCTTCCCAGGGAGGCTGAGGAGTGTGATCCCTCTAAAGTTGGAGCACACCCTCCGGTCCCCTTTTTTGAAGAGAGGAACCACCACCCCGGTTTGCCATGCCAAAGGCACTGCCCCCGACCTCCACGCAATGTTGCAGAGGCGTGTCAACCATGACAACCCAACAACATCCAGGGCCTTGAGGTACTCGGGGCGAATCTCATCCACCCCCGGGGCCCGGCCACCAAGGAGATTTTTAACCACCTTGGCGACCTCAGCCCCTGTGATAGGCGAGTCATCCCCCTCGTCCCCAAACTCTGCTTCCTCTGTGGAAGGCGTATCAGTGGGATTGAGGAGATCCTCGAAGTATTCCTTCCACCGCCCGACGATATCCCCAGTTGAAGTCAACAGTGTCCCATCCGCACCATACACAGTGTGGATGGGGAGCTGCTTTCCCCTCCTGAGCCGCCGAACAGTTTGCCAGAATCTCTTTGAAGCCGACCGAAAGTCTTGTTCCATGGCCTCACCGAACTCCTCCCATACCCGCGTTTTTGCTTCAGCAACCACCCGAGCTGCACTCCACTTGGCCTGCCGGTACACCTCAGCTGCTTCGGGAGTCCCACAAGCCAACCAAGCTTGATAGGACTCCTTCTTCAGCTTAATGGCCCCCCTCACCACTGGTGTCCACGACTTGGTTCGGGGGTTGCCACCACGAGATGCACCGACTACCTTGCGGCCGCAGCTCTGGGCCGCCGCTTCAACAACAGAGGTGGAGAACATGGCCCATTCAGACTCCATGTCTCCAGACTCCCTCGGAATGTGGTTGAAGTTCTTCCGGAGGTGGGAGTTGAAGACCTCCCGGACAGGGGCTCTGATAGCTAACAGATTGACTGAATTTTTACAAGCCTGTCTGAGAAAATGATAACAAAAAAGTGTACTGCAACCTCTGATATAGAGCGTTGAGGCTTTTTCAGGTCTTCCACTCAGATACAGTTGTGGCACTGAGCCAGCAGATGGCACTCTTTATTAAATGCTTCATAACGATGTGTCGATCATGAAGCCATTGTCTCAGAGTTGTTCATTGTTTCATAAGGCCTCAGTTTCTCCATCACTACACAGGAACATTCCTCTGGGCCATAACCTTTCCAATCAACCAGGTACTGGAACCCTCTGCCCCGTCACTGGACGTCCACAATTCAGTTGACTGCATAGACAAGCCCCCCATCAACCATCTTGGGAGGAGGTGGTAGTCTGGACACTGGGAAGAGGGGGCTGGATGACACTGGCTTGACCTGGGACATATTAAAGGTAGGGTGGATGCGTAGAGAGGAGGGAAGACTGAGGGGAACAGCAGAAGGGTTAATGATTTGCACAATAGGAAATGGCCCAATGCAACTGGGAGACAATTTGTGAGAGTCAGTTTTGAGAGGGATGTTCTTAGTGAATAACCATACCTTCTGGCCAAGAGCAGGAGCCCTCCACCGATTTGCCACAGTAGAGTTCTGGCCGGCAGTGCAGAGGGGTGCTGCTCTGGTGGATTTCCAGATATGTTGACAGTGGTTGATGTGATGTTGGATGGAGGGTACTGCAATCTTCTCAGTGATGCAGACTGGGGGAGGGTTATACCCCAGGGAGGCCTCGAAGGGTGAGATCCTGGTTGCTGTGTTGTGGGCGTACATGCCCCATGGTAAATACTCATTCCATGCTGAGGGGTTGGAAGCTCTGACGCATCTAAGAGCAGCCTCCAGCTCCTGATCTAGTATCATAATTTGTAATATGGATATATTTTCTCAGAACTATCTCAAATTAAGTCTTTGTATTAGGAAGAATAAGTAATCTGTATCTCATTTAATGGAAAAGGTAATATCGTAATTTTTTTTATAGCCTTGGTCACAACTGGATGTAGGTCAGCTGTGATTTCCTGGCGCCGTAGAGGACGTGGACGTCATATGGGTTTTGGACAGATTGCAAGAAGTTCTTGACACAGTCTTAAGTGTGTCTTGCACCTCGCAGGGTCCACATGAGATGCCTTGCAAAGAGGGATTGTACGACAGCCATGGAATTCACCTACACTTCTTGAGATAGTGTTACTACCTGTGTAAGTCACAAGCACTCACCACGTGGGAGATGGTCACACGGCACAAGTAAGCCACACATGAGCACATGAGATGTTTGTACAGACCACGTGGAAGGCGTACACCGGTTTTTCCAATATATACAGTATATGTGCCAGACTAAGTGTCATACGTCACCCTATTTAAGGGCTACTGAAGGACACCAAACACTCACTGTGGTTTCTGCACATTTATTAACATAAAGACAAACATATGAAAAACACTAAACAGATACATACAAAATGATAAAGCACTGGAGGAGAGCGGGGCTCAATGTCACAGGGGAACAAAAGCCTGGGAATGCCGGGCCAAGGGGCAGAATCCAGCCGGAACATACCTGAGTCGCTGCGGGGCTCACGGCTGGAAATAAGGGGAATAACTAACCTGGACAGAGCTCTCCTCCTCTCTCCTCGACAGCAAAGCACCAATAACACTCAGAGCGGGGTTCTGCATCTGAGGATGGCACAGGGATAGACTGTGTAGCCATGAAGTAGGACACGACCATGGGAAATGGTTGTTGTGCCCTATAAATACTGTGCTTGATGTTAACCAGGTGTGGATACATGAGTGGAGAAAGTAATCAAAGTAACAAATGACAGCTGTGCAACCCCTGAGGCAAAGTTTGACAGGCGGAAGCTGCACAGCACTGTCAAAATAAAAGTACTGACCGGGACCAAACATCAAACAAGAATAAGATACAAAATGACACAATAAACAGGACAAGAAGGATATAAACCCCTATAACCAAACAGTGACCAAATACAACAGATAACAATAAATAAGGAAATAAACAAACAGGAACAGACTGACCTCTAACAGGGGACAGGGCACAGCCCCACCCGTGCCCAGGATCATGACAGAGCCCCCCCCCCCAAGGGGTGAGACCCAGACACCCCAGGGCAACATTGAAAGAAAAAGAACCCCCGACAAGAAAAACAACCCACCCCAGTGAGGAGGAGGAGGGAACCCAGGCACGGAGGGACCGAGACAAAACAAAAAAACAAAAAGAAAACACTCATGACTCACATGCTGACACAGATACGGTGGCTAGCTACGGCAGCTCAGGTGGTCTCCCAGCGTCCCAAAACTGCCGAAGCTTGAGGTGGAGTAAGTCAGGTGGCCTCCCCGCACTCCACAGCCACCACAGCAGGACGAATAGTCCCTCTTGTGGTCTCCCAGTGTCCCAAAACCACTGATGCTTGAGATGGAGTAAACTGGGTAGCCTCCCCACATTCCACAGCCACCACAGCAGGACGGGTAGTCCCTCGGGTGGTCTCCCAGCATCCCTGAGCTAGCGATCTGCAGCACATGATGCGTCTCCCCTGGGGGGCGGCAGCTGGACCCAATTCCTCCCGACAGACTCAGACGGAGGCAAGGAACCCATGGTGAGCTCAGGTGTGGATGGAGGCGGAGGAACCCCAACAGCCTCAGGCTGAGGTGTGGCACCTTCGGAAGCCTCGGGCTGAGGTGTGGCACCCTCAGAGGCCCCGGGCTGAGGCGCGGCACCCTCAGAGACCCGGACTGGGGCGTAGCACCCTCGGAGGCCCCGGACTGGGGCACAGCACCCACGGAGGCACCAGGCTGAGGCGCTGCACCCTCGGAGGCCCCGGACTGGGGCGTGGCACCCTCGGAGGCCCCGGACATGGGCGCAGCACTCACGGAGGCCCCGGACGGAGGGGGAGCAGCACCCACAGTGACCCCTGACTGGAGCATGGCGCCCACAGAGAACAGGCTGACCTGCAAGAGAACCAGGCCAAGGAGGCAATTGACCAGCGGGGCACCCACGGAGGCTCCCGACCAAGGCGTTGCACCCACAGAAGTCTCAGACAGAGGCATCGCACCTGCGAAGGCCCCGGACTGGGGCGCAGCATCCACGGAGGCCTCAGATGGTGGTGTTGCACTGACGGTGGCCTCAAACAGAGGGGCAGTACCCGCGGTGGCCCCGGACTGCGGTGTAGCACCCACAAAGACTTCTGGCGGAGGCGAAACACTCACGGAGGCTCCGGACTGGGGCGCAGCACCCACGGAGCCCTCGGACAGAGGAGGAGCAGCACCCACAGAGCTCTCGAATGGAGGGGGGCAGCACCCATGACGACCTTGGACGGAGGGGGCGCAGCACCCATGGAGGCCCAGGACGGAGGGGGTGCAGCACCCACAGTGACTGACAGTGCTGACTCCCGTCCCACCGGATCCAGGGGACACTCATCTGTCGGCTCAGGATCCGGGGTACAGGTGGCACTCTCTTCCCATCCAGGGTATGACTGCAGGGCTGGAGCTGGAATCACAAAGGCTACAGGCTCCTCTGTTGTCCGGCGACTCTCACTCCGGACCAGCGGATACTTGGGAACAAAAGAAGAGACGGGAGAAAGAGAAGAACTCAGTGCAGCAGCAGCAGAGGGGGAGAGCTCAGCCAAACTATGGGGCTGCAGCTGACCCCCCCCCCCCCCCCACACACACACACACTGGGAATCAGGCAAGGTAATTCATCATTAGGTGTTAAAGAATGAAAAGTTCCCAAGCAGAGATGGTCACTGTTGCTGGTGTCCCAGATGATTTCCTCTTGACCTGTGCAGTGGGCGGGGGCGCCAACGCTACAGTAGGTAGAGCCAGCCCTGCAGACCTGGCAACAATGGCCGAATTCTCAGCTGCAGAAGAGGAGTCTTTCTGGTGCACAGCAGCTGGACCGCAGCGAGAGGCTGGGCGTGTCTGGTCCTGGGGACGTTCTCCCGTTGTCTCCGGAGCAGATGGTGGATGACAAGGAGGTGAAACGGACTTCCGGCGAGGCCGGTGAGACGCTAGGGTTCAGATTCAGGTTCAGGTTACTTTATTTGTACCCGTAGGTAGATTTGTTTTGTAGTCTGGTGACATCCATATTTACAAGCCACAATTACATTCAACATAGACACAAACGCAGGCACACATGAAGCTGACTATAAACATGATAAAAATACTCCAGGCTCCATCAATTAGGGTATAAAGACAAAGAGATGAGAGAAAAACCAGAGGTAAGAAAGAAGGGTCATATTAAAAAGTTAAAAACTAGTCAAAGAGGTTAAAAACTCAAAAGTCTATAAAACCCAATAAAATATTTGGGTTGGGGATGTCTCCTCGTCTGCTCTGCCCTGGGCGCCCGTGACGGCAGGTCTCCCAACAGGCTGCAGAGGTCCATTTGGAGATCTAAGATGGAGTATAGTAACCCCGCATACCTGGGGTACTTCCCTATCCCAGGGTGCGCCTCTACGATGGCAGCAGCCGCCTCCATGTTCCGGCAAACCTCCTCCAGTGAGCCAGAGGTGAACGCTGCATCCAGGTACTCCTGGGCAAAGTCCGCCACCCACAGTTCAACTACAGTGGGGCTATTCGCTCCAGATCTTCCTTGGTTAGCAGGGCTCCAGCGTGCTGGTGGCATAACAAAAGTGTGCATACACCTGAGGAAACTGGGGAAAAAGGGAAAATGATTATGAGGAAAAAAAACCGCCAGAGCTTACAGCGACTGGTGTCCACTCTTGGTCATGTCCTTCCGTCCTAAGTCATCCTTTTTAAGGGCTACTGAAGGACACCAAATGCTCAATGTGGTTTCTGCACATTTATTAATGTAAATACAAACATATAAAAAACACTAAACAAATAAATACAAAATGATAAAGCACTGGAGGAGAGCGGGGCTCAACGTCACAGGGGAACAGAAGCCTGGGAATGCCGGACCAAGGAGCAGAATCCAGCTGGAGCACATCTGAGTCGCTGCGGGGCTCACGGCTGGAAATAAGGGGAATAACTAACCTGGACGGAGCTCTCCTCCTCTCTCCTCGACAACGAAGCACCAATAACACTCATAGAGTGGGGTTCTGCATCTGAGGATGGCACAGGGATAGATTGTGCAGCCATGAAGTAGGACATGACCATGGGAAACGGTTGTTGTGCCCTATAAATACTGTGCTAGATGTTAACTAGGTGTGGATATATGTGTGGAGAAAGTAATCAAAATAACAAGTAATAGCTGTGCAACCCCTGAGGCAAAGTTTGACAGGCGGAAGCTGCATAGCAGTCAAAATAAAAGTACAGACTGGAACCCAACATAAAACAATAAGATACAAAATGACACAATAAGCAAACAAAACAATGAGGACCTGACTAAGAATATAAACCCCTATAACCAAACAGTGACCAAATACAACAGATAACAATAAATAAGAAAATAAACAAACAGGAACAGACTGACCTCTAACAGGGGACTGGGCATGGCCCCCACCCATGCCCAGGATCGTGACATTGATGTTGCATTAACCAAGAATTCTCCATCATTGACCAGTAATTTTTAGCAATCAAGGAAAATTTCCAGAGCCGTCCATCATTTTAACAGATTACACCGATGGTATTTAACTGTAATTTCCACCCTATCTGTGTGCACCTGGAGGAAGATTTGAATTCAGGCTTACAGACAACATAAAAGTCAGTTGAGATCAGGTTGTGTTCATTTTTACACATTTAATATTTTTATTACAACTTTATCTTGTAATATTGTGTTGTTCATCTGTGTAATCAGAAGCAAGTGTTTAAAAATCAAAACGTGAATGAAAATATTCAGTGTCGTCTACTGATATGGTTGTTCTACTATTAAATAGAGCTGGCAGACCAGTTTAATTTAAATTTAATGCTTTCTAATTAATCAACTAACTAGTCAAACAATACTGTCATGAGGGTTTATTAATCTTGTGCATTTTAACAAACTCTCCTGAGATGCTGCAGGTAGGAAAAGGACAACAGGATAATTCAGTATTTTCTCACAAATTCTGGTGAAACCAATGTAGGGAGATGAGGGAAAATAACAGACATATATATTGCCTGCCTCTGTGGCAAATGGGTGATAATAATAATAATACTTTAGACTTATACGACCAGAGTGGTGGCCTAGAGGTAAAGCATCTGCCCCACAACCGGGAGGTCAGGGTTCAAGTCTTGGCCAGGTCTTGCCAAAGACATATAAAATTGGAACTTCCTACCGTCCAGCTTGGTGCTCAGCAAAAAACTGGAATGGAGGAGAGAAATGTAGGTGGCAGTGGCTCAGGAGGCAGAGCGAGTCATCCAATAACCAGAGGGTTGGCGATTTGAATCCCACTCTCCCCAGACATCCTGCTGTTGTGTCCCTGGGCAAGACACTTTACCCATACTTTGCCATATTCATACCCAGTGTCCATGACACTGGGTATGAATATGTATAAATGTTTGGTAGTGGTCAGAGAGGCCACTGGCATTGATTGGCAGCCACATTTCCGTCAGTCTGCCCCAGGGCAGCTGTGGCTACAGTAGTAGCTTACCACTATCAATGTCTGTGTGGTGTGAATGAATAATGGACTCACTGTAAGTGCTTTGAGATGTCACTTGACATGTAAAGTGCCACGTAAATCTAATCCATTATTATTATTATTACATAGCGCTTCTCAAGACACTCAAAGACGCTTTACATAGGAAAGGAAAAAAGTGTCAATGAGTGAATGCAGTGTTGAATAGATGGGTTTTTAATGATTTTTTTTTTTTGAATGCTGGGAGTGAGGGGGAGCTTCTGATGGTTATAGGGAGTGAGTTCCAGTGGGTAGGAGCAGCAATGGAGAAGGCCCTGTCTCCCCACGACTTGTACTTAGTCTGGAGGGAGGGCCATAGAAGGTTGATGGTTTAAATAGTTATGTCTACCCTTTTGTGGTGGGGATTATATTAACTATTTTTTTTCGTGATTTACAAGTGTTTTGGTTAGAAAAAATATTTTTTGTTAGAAAAAATATAAACAAAAAAAAATTAGCTTGTATTAGATATTATCACATTGCCCTGTTTTTCTCCCCACTCACCCATGAGCAACCTTAGCAGTAGCCTGCTGTCAAAGTGCCGCTGCAGGGGCTTTGGCTTTCAATGCGACCAGTAAGCTTTATAGATAAAAATAATCCTCAAATTTATAATCAAGGAGGTTTTTACAGACTGAAATACATCCATAAAATGCTGCTTACCTTAGCTGAATGATGGAAAAATAAATCACTGTGAAGCAGCTGCAATAAAAATGTTTTAAATCCAGTTTTGTAGCTCCCAAGCCTGGCAACATCACATCACCTTTTTTCTTAGTTGTAGGCTAATCCTTTTCTAAACTGTTAATGTCTGGAAAATATGGAAGGACCATTGGAGAGTGGAGTTTGCTGAGAACACAAACTTTATTACAACATGCCAATTATGGTGGTACAGAATGTTGTTGGTTGTGAGGCCGAGTCAAAGAGAGAGCCAAAAAAGAGGCTGTAAAATGGCCATCCTTCCCATTTATGTTTGGCGTGATAACATCATTAAGCAGCCGCGTCATCACGCTGATGATGACCAAACTTGTGGTTTTCCTTACACTGTGGGATGTGAGAATGACGAGGCAGAGTTCTCTCTCAAGTCAGCTTTATTCACATCTCCAACATCTCGAAGCAGAAAAAAGAGGTCCACACAGGGAACTCTCGTCCTTAAATACCAGGACTCTTACAGTTCACAAGTCACATGTATCACAGACCACATTGCATTATAATGACAGTAACAATGCATCCTCTCTCCATGATATCACCCCCACTGTCTACAATGCATCCCCTCTTTAATCCTTTAATTATACCCCCACAGTCTCAAGCTTTGCATACCAAAGCTAACACTCTTGCAGCTTCCTGTAATCACCAAGGAAGCTCTGCCTTTGTTCTGATCTAAAATGTGAGTCCAAAAGCAGGTCACGTATGTGTGTCCACCACACAAAGCCCCCCCAACATTTTAGAACAGACAAGAGAATAACAACATGCATGCCGTGATAGTATCAATACACATCAGTCCACCAGCTGTCTGGGCTTCAGTCTCCTGCCGTATCTGCTGTAGCTGGGATTCAACGTCTCTGCGGCGCTGTCACGCTGAGGGTTTGCTGTCTGGGGGTGGAAACCTTTTGTCAGCACCTGTGGGTGTTCTGGGGAAACATTACTCTGTGAAGCCCCCCGCGGGGGTCTACCTCGCCGCGGAGCCCTCGCCAACAGCACTTGCTCATCTGCCACCACAAAAGCGGGTTTGAGTCTGTTTATGCCAACTTTCTCTTTCCTACCCCCCAAATCTAGCAAAAACTGCTTGGCCCCTGTTTCTAACACTCTGAAGGGTCCGTCATAAGGCGGTCGCAACGGGGTTCGATGCGCATCGTGTCTGACAAAAACAAACTCTGCATTCTTCAAAGTTTTGGGCACAAAAACGCGCAGAAAACTGTGGTGCGCGGGGCCGGGCAGCGTGCTTGATTCTATGTTACTCCGCAACAGCTGAGACGGGGAGGCGTCTGGCGCGGGGTTATCTGGGAGAAACTCCCCAGGTGGCCGGAGTGGCTGCGCAAACACGAGCTCCGCTGGGGAGGCTTCTAAGTCCTCTTTAGGCGCAGAACGCAACCCCAATAACACCCACGGTAACTTGTCCACCCAATTTGCATCCGTCAGTGACGCTCTGAGAGCTGCTTTCAATGACCTATGAAAACGTTCGCATAACCCGTTAGCCTGCGGATTGTATGCGGTTGTGCGGTGAATTGTGACACCCAGGCTGCGGGCCATTGTCGACCAAAGCTCGGACACAAATTGAGGGCCTCTGTCGGACGGAATGTCCGACGGAATGCCGAAGCGCGCCACCCAAGCTGTTAAAAACACACGCGCCACCTCCTCAGCCGTGGTTGATGCCAGCGGGACCACTTCAGGCCAGCGCGTGGTGCGGTCCACCATTGTGAGAAGGTGTGTGCACCCTTGTGACGGCGGGAGGGGGCCAACAAGGTCCACATGAACGTGATCGAACCTCTTGGCCGGAATGTGAAACGGCTCCAAAGGAGCCCTCGTGTGCCTGTGTACTTTGGCTCGTTGACACGCCGTGCAGGCCGCTGCCCACTCTTTAACTTGTTTGCAGAGGCTCGGCCACACAAATTTCTCTCCTACCATTTTGAACGACGCACGCACTCCCGGGTGCGCCAAAGAATGAATCGAGTCAAAAACGCGGCGGCGCCACGCGGCCAGTACTACCGGACGCGGCCGTCCAGTGGAGACATCGCAGATTAGGGGGGGCATACCGTCTTGCAGCACCCTGCTCTCCAGCCTTAACCCTGTTGGTCCAGACTGAAGCGCGCGCACCTCCGCATCACCAACCTGCTCCGCGGCCATGGCTACGTAATCTACTCCTACGCTGACTGGGGCCGCCACAGCGCGCGAGAGGCAATCTGCCACTACATTGAGTTTGCCCGCCACATGCTGAATATCAGTGGTAAACTCTGATATCGCGGCCGGCTGTCTCTGCTGCCGGCCTGACCACGGTTTGGAAACCTTGGCCATCACGAATGTTAGCGGTTTGTGGTCAACGAACGCGGTGAAAGAGCATCCTTCTAGCCTGAACTGAAAGTGGCAGATGGCCAAATGGAGAGCCAGCAGCTCCCTGTCGAACGCACTGTATTTACATTCGCTATCGCGCAAGGTCCTGCTGAAAAAGGCGAGGGGCTGCCAAACCCCGGCTACATGTTGCTCCACGACCGCCCCTATGGCCACCTCTGATGCGTCAGTGGTGAGCGCTATGCGGGCTGTTGGGTCTGGGTGTGCCAACAATGCAGCCTTTGCCAAGGCTGCTTTCACCTCCGAGAACGCTTGGTCCCGCTCCGGGAACCACTCGACCTTATCCGCGGGTTTCTTTCTTTTGAGCGCGGCATACAGCGGCTGCATGAGTTGCACCGCGCGGGGGAGAAAACAGTTATAAAAATTCACCATTCCCAAAAACTCCTGCAACGCCCTGACCGTCTGCGGCCGGGGAAAATCTGCCACCGCGCGCACTTTGTCAGGAAGCGGAACTGCTCCTTCGGGGGAGACGCGGTGTCCTAAAAAATCGATCTGCGCCACCCCGAACTGGCACTTCACTGGGGTGATTATTAACCCGTGATCTCCCAACCTTCGGAAAACTGTGGCCAGGTGTTTTTCGTTTTCGTCCTCGGACGCGCTGGCTACTAAAATATCGTCCAAGTAGACGAACACGAAAGGGAGATCGCGAAGCACCACGTCCATCATGCGTTGGAACGTCTGAGCAGCCCCTTTAAGTCCGAATGGCATGCGTAAAAACTCGAATAGGCCAAACGGAGTTATTACCGCTGTTTTGGGTATGTCCTCAGCGCGCACTGGGACTTGCTGGTAACCGCGGACCAAGTCTATTTTAGAAAAAACGCGCGCTCCTGCCAAATGAACGGAAAAATCTTGGATATGCGGGATTGGGTAGCGGTCGTGCGCTGTAGCATTGTTTAACCTGCGGAAATCCCCGCAAGGTCGCCATGAACCGTCAGCTTTCGGGACCATGTGTAGCAGGGAAGCCCACGGACTGTTTGAACGCCTGATAATGCCCAACCTCTCCAGGTTGGCAAACTCCTTGCGCGCTATGGCCAGTTTAACTGCGTCCAAGCGCCGAGCTTTTGCAAAAACGGGCGGTCCGGTAGTGGTAATAAAATGCTCCACCCCGTGTTTAGCGACTGTTGCCAAAAATGTGGGGACCGTGAGTGCTGGGAACTGAGTGAGCAGTGTGTGGAACTTACCGCTTGCAGCTGTGACGTTGGCTTGTGCTGTTGGCGGGGCCACTCACGCTGTACAGGGCATGGAATCAAAAGAAA
Organism: Pholidichthys leucotaenia; assembly: GCA_020510985.1. NCBI lineage: Eukaryota > Metazoa > Chordata > Actinopteri > Cichliformes > Pholidichthyidae > Pholidichthys > Pholidichthys leucotaenia. Next base: position 136,108,484 of record CM035840.1, on the reverse strand, counting down.
GTGCATTAACCAGGCGCCTGTTAGCGAGATCAACCAACAAACCATGTGAGCACAAAAAATCAGCCCCAAACATATTGAAATTTACTGCTGCTACAACAAAAGTCCACTCAAATGTACGGCCGTGTAGAGACAGAAGCAGAGTCTTCTCACCAAAGGTCTTAATCTCCGAGCCGCTCGCTGCTGTCACCCGGGGACCTCCGGAACCGGCTAGTCTGTCCGCGTAGGAAGGTGTGATGAAACTCATCTGGGAGCCTGTGTCGACGAGGAACTGCCTCCCCGAGCTTGCGTCCGACAAGTAGAGCAGCTTGTTCTCCTCCCCGAGGGCCGCGGCTGCTACCGACCCCCGGTCTTGGCGTTTCCCGAATGCCCGAACTGGCACGGTGGTACACATTTGTGTGCCCTCTCTGCGAAGCAGCGATGGCAGAAACAAAGGACGTCCGATCTGTGTCCCCTGGCCCCTGCCGCCGCCGTCGTCGGTGAGTCTGGTACCGCTGCCTCTGGCCTCCTGTCGTCTCCGGTTGTCGCGCCGAGTTCCGCTGCAGCGGCCGTGGCTGCGCGCCGCTTGGTGGTGTTGACAATCCGCTGCGCATCTCGGCCTAGCGCGCGGTAGTCCTGTTGGGCCAACAGTGGCGAACTGGCCAGGGTCGCTCTCGCTGCTGACGGTAGAGTCCTGAGGAAGAGGTGGGTGAAAATGAAGTGATCGTCGTCAGAGTCTTTCAACCTCAACAACTTCTCCATCAGGTTCGCGGGCATGTCATTTTCCAACTCCGTCAGCGCCAGGAGCCTCTCTGCTCGCTCCTCCGCCGAGGGCGTGAATTGCTGGATGAGTGCAGCCTTCAACGTGCCGTATTTGTCGCTGTCCGGCGGCTGGTCGATCAGGCTCTCCACATGCTGGGCTGTGTTCTTGTCCAGCTTTGCGACTACGTGGTAGAATTTTGTGGCGTCTACCGATATCCCCCGGAGGTTGAACTGCGCCTCAACCGTGTTGAACCAGGAGCGCGGATTGTTCTGCCAGAAATCCGGTAGCTGGACTGTACCGGCATTCGCTTGGCTGGGGGCTCCTGCCGAGGCTGGCCCGGGGGAATTCTCCTCTTGCATGATACGTCTTGGGTCACCAGTGTGGGGATGTGAGAATGACGAGGCAGAGTTCTCTCTCAAGTCAGCTTTATTCACATCTCCAACATCTCGAAGCAGAAAAAAGAGGTCCACACAGGGAACTCTCGTCCTTAAATACCAGGACTCTTACAGTTCACAAGTCACATGTATCACAGACCACACTGCATTATAATGACAGTAACAATGCATCCTCTCTCCATGATATCACCCCCACTGTCTACAATGCATCCCCTCTTTAATCCTTTAATTATACCCCCACAGTCTCAAGCCTTGCATACCAAAGCTAACACTCTTGCAGCTTCCTGTAATCACCAAGGAAGCTCTGCCTTTGTTCTGATCTAAAATGTGAGTCTAAAAGCAGGTCACGTATGTGTGTCCACCACAACACCACGTAAACGTCTTGATTCTTTTTCAAATAACTAGCTGTCAGTAAGTCCGATTTTTTTTATTGCCTGCGATGTACACAGGATATTTATTTATGACTTGCTCATTCTTTCAATTAAAAAAATGGTGGTTGTTTGGCCAGTGACAGAGAATGTCAGGGAGACTACATAACCTTCATCCAGATCGACCACAGTCTCTTTGTTGAACTGCTGCAGCGTGGCTCACCCAAATAAGGGACCAAGGTTAGTAGTATAATGTTTATTTCAATTTGATTTCAGTGTTGCCATTTTTAGAATTTAGAAACATATTACAATGATGTACAGTACTGTACACTCATAGTATTATGTGTTATAGTATTATAACACATATAGTATTATCATTTTATACCACGATTTTTCTACCCAGTGGCCTTAAAAAAAAATCATATGTCTAGCATGCAAACTGCTTGCAGGTGAAGCACATCACACGTCTGACCTCTTGGTCACAGAGAATTTGTGGAGTTTGTTTCACATGTCCAATATCCTCCGTACATGCTTACGTGTTCTAGAAATTTGCAAGAAACCCTTTCATGGCACATGACTTTTGGCCCCAAATCTGCATGCAGACAGGCCGTAGCAGCCCGTACAGTCTGAGTGGCTTGTCATGACACTAAATTAATTTATTAGAATTTATTCTTTTGGAATATGAACAGTAGTGCTTTAGGGATTCTAATGTTTCCAAAAAGTACTTCCAGTCTAAACAGTAATTGGCATATATCCCGTCTATGTAGACGTACAGAAAAAAACATTTTTTTCATTTCATTTATTTCATTAATGCAGTGTGCATACCATCACAAAAACAAACACGAAACAATAACACTAAAAAACAACTAAAAGTCTCATAAGACCGAAAAAATAGTAAGACTGGAGAAATAGTCCTGCACAGCGCTCTTGCAGCATTCCTATTTATTTCACTTAACACACACACACACACACACATATATATACAGTATATATATATATACATATATATATATATATATATAACCAGTTGATCCAAATTGGGTAGTGTTGTTTGTTCATTTGCATTGCCGTACGTCGCGTTCCAAGATGGTGGAGTGTCTTATGCATGCATGCTCCAAATTGGGTAGTGATCCAAATTGGGTAGTAGCTGCGGGTGTGGCATAGCGGAGGGCATTAGACGTATCCAGTGTTGGGCAAGTTACTAAAAAATAGTAACTAGTTACAGTTGACAAACTTGACAAAGTAAGGAAAAGAGCCTCCTTGTCCATAACCTCGGCATAGAAGGCCAGCGAGTTTTCCACACGCTAGGACTGACTGAGTCGTATGTCTATACCGTCGAGCTACTAGCTAGCTACTTGGCCACCCCGGACAACATGATTGTATGACAAATCCGCTTTCGCCAGAGACACCAAAGGGTCGGTGAGTTGGTACAACAGTTCATCGCTGACTTAAAGCACTTAGCTAGTATGTGCCGTTTTGGACTGCTTGAAGATGAAATGGTGTGGGATTAGTTAGCTGAGCACATATGTAGTGCTAGGCTAAGAGCTAAAATGCTAACGGCACCAAACAACATGACACTAGATAACACTATTGAGCTAGCGTTCCAGCTAGATGCAGCAGAGAAACTAGCTTCGGAGCTAAATGAGCACCAATCACAGAAGCTACCTGGACAGACGGCGTTAGCTAACACGATGAATCTGGAAGGAGAAGAGGACTCGGCGGAAGAATTTGAGATGAATGCCGTTAGCTGAAGGTCCACTCTGAGAGGCTCCATCTGCGGGAGCCGTGGGTCCCAGACGCACCAGGACAGAGCACGTTTTTTCCCAGCAAAAGAACAACGATGTAACAAGTGTGGGCACCTGAACCATTTCACCAGAGTGTGCCAGTCGCAGGTACCATGGGGCCCGCCAAGCAAGCCAGCCCACCCGCCAACAACAACCATCCATGTGGTAAGCCCCAACATCAACGGTTATTCGTACAGCATGGTTGAGCTAGACGGGGTAGCCATACCGTCCCTGCTCAACACAGCGGCACTGCAGTCAATGTTAAACTGGGCCACGGTGAAGAAGTTTTTCCCCAAACACAAAATCCAGAAGAACCCAACGCCACTGTATGGTGATGGGGGTCACAGACTGTGCAATGTCGGAGTGGTTGAACTGACTGTTTATTACAAGTTAGTTCAACCACTCCAACATTAGACTGTTTATTACAAGTTTAAAATCGTGTATGACTTCTCGTTCCAAGTGGCAGCGCACAGTGACAGCACCATGGGATGCGACCTCTTCTACAGACTCAGCTTCACCATTAGGGACACCGCGGGGTTTGAATGGTCTAGATGTGGCAGCTGGAGCACAGCGGACCTTGAGGATGATAATGTGGTGTGGGACGAAGCAATCACAAGCGGCACTGATATCAAAGCATCCATTGCGCACTCTCAGGAGGAGAACAGCCCGGAAAGGGGGCAGCCGGACTCGCTTTCATCCCTCGCTCAGCCAAAACCAGAACCAGAACCGGAGCCGGAGGGAAGGAAGCCTGAGCATGTGGAGAGCCCTGAAACACAACAACAGCAACCGGGTATGAACAACGCTCCTGACACGATACAGCAGAGCTCCTCTAATGGAGGAGAGGAGGAACTGGACGACTTCCGTACCCTCGCTCAACGAACCACAACCAAACTGACGGGTGAAGAGTTCGCCTCAACAACCGTCACGGAGAGGCTCCGGACACCTTCTGCACCCATGATGAGCCTCAACTAATGATGTAGACAACAGGTGAAGGGTCCGCAACGAACACGGTGACTACAGAACCACCACAGCACGACGGATGTCCCAAGCTGAACCAGCACGCAGAGCCACCGGGAGCGCAGAAACGCATCCAACCAAGTAAGGCGCCACTCCGAGTCATGGACTGGGTTTGGGTTCACACTGGCAAGAGACTGGGATGACGACTGACTGGGCCACAGTCAACAAAACACCAGGCGCCGCTGAGGATTGTGGCAAAGCTGGGAACAGCGTGGTTCAGGCTGATAGACGGTTCATTTCGGCATGCTAACCAACTATAGCGTGTCCAGATGGCTGCTCCGGATGGCAAGACTTCGCAGGAGTCGGCTACCGCAGTGTAGGATCTGGGGCCCAGTGTCATGAACATTGGCCCTGGGGGTCCGACAGTTCCAAGGATGAGGCCGCCACAGGCCAGCCACAAAGCCCCTCAGGCACAACTGCTCTCCCTGTGGAAGCCTGTCCGCAAAAAGACTGTTCAGGCAGGAGCACAGTTAACATGGTGGCAGAATAACATACCCAGCCACGTTGGGTCCTGCGGTGGTCTACCTGCAGACCCTAGTCGTTAGGTTCTGGTTGTGTTCATGTTCATGTAAAATAAAAAACAAAAAAAAACAATGAATATTCTAAATAAGACAATTACGTATGTGTTTTGATAAAATGTTTTGAATAGTTATAACCAGTGTGTTTATATAGCCAATACTTGAAGTATAAGTCTGCCTAATGCAATTTCAAGTTTTAACCTTTTGCCTGATCAGCTAATTCTAATTTTGTGTGAATCTTCAGTATGTTTGAATGGCCTTATTTAGAAATACTTGTGTGAATCATAGAAATAAGCTACATTTAACAAGTGATTGATTAGTGGGATTTACAATCTGGGGAGGACACATCTGCTAAGAATATTCGTAGTTTTTGCAATTTTGCAAGGGGGGAGGAGAATGTGGTATAGGGATAACAGGTATTCAGGATTCACCAAACGGTAGCATCATTGCCAGGTTTGTGGACATACCAGGTAACTCTTGGAATCTCTATTGTCCATTCAAATTGCTTGGTCAAATTGCTTGGTCAGAACTAGCTGGTGTGTGTGTGTGTGTGTGTGTGTGTGTGTGTGTGTGTGTGTGTGTGTGTGTGTGTGTGTGTGTGTGTGTGTGTGTGTGTGTGTGTGTACAGTGGATATAAAAAGTCTACACACCCCTGTTCAAATGCCAGGTTTTTGTGATGTAAAATAATGAGACCAAGATAAATCATTTCAAAACTTTTTCCACCATTAATGTGACCTATAACTTGTACAACCCAATTGAACAACAAACTGAAATCTTTTAAGGGGAAAAATAAAAAATAAAAAACTTACAATAACCTGCTTGCATAAATATGCACACCCTTAAACTAATACTTTGTTGCAACACCTTTGGCTTTTATTACAGCAGCAGTCTATCAGCGTGGCACATCTTGATGTAGCAATATTTGCCCACTCTTTGCAAAAATGCTTCAAATCTGTCAGATTGCGAGGGTATCTCCTGTGCACAGCCCTCTTCAGATCACCCCACAGATGTTCGATCGGATTCAGGCCTGGACTCCGGCTGGGCCATTCCAAAACCTTAATCTTCTTCTGGTGAAGCCATTCTTTTGTTGATTTGGATGTGTGCTTTGAGTCATTGTTATGTTGAAAGATGAAGTTCCTCTTCAGCTTCAGCTTTCTAGCAGAAGCCTGAAGGTTTTGTGCCAACACTGACTGGAATTTGGAACTGTTCATAATTTCCTCCACCTTGACTAAGGCCCCAGTTCTAGCTGAAGAAAAACAGTCCCAAAGCATGATGGTGCCACCACCATGCTTCATTATAGGTATGGTGTTCTTTTGGTGATGAGCAGTGTTGTGTTTGCACCAAATATACCTTTTGAAATTATGGCCAAAAAGTTCAACCTTGGTTTCACTGGACTATAGCATATTTTCCCACATGCGTTTGGGAGATTTCAAATGCATTTTTGCAACATGTAGACGTGCTTGGATGTTTTTCTTTGTAAGGTAAGGCTTCCCTCTTGCTACCCTAGATGGGAGATTGTTGTCATATGTACTAAACAGCCAGTACTTGCCAGAAATTTATGCATCTCCTTCAATGTTACTGTCGGCCTCTTGGCAGCCTCCCTGACCAGTTTTCTTCTCGACTTTTCATCAATTTTGGAGGGACATCCAGTTCTTGGTAATGTCACTGTTTTGTCATACTTTCTTCACTTGATGATGACTGTCTTTACTGTGTTCCATGGTATATTAAATGCCTTGGAAATTCTTTTGTACCCTTCTCCTTACTGATACTTTTGAACAATGAGATCCGTCCGATGCTTTGGAAGCTCTCTGCGGACCATGGCTTGTGCTGTAAGATGTGACTACAAAACTGTCAGGAAAAGCCTACTGGAACAGCTGAACTTTATTTGGGGTTAATCAGAGGCACTTTAAGTGGTGGCAGGTGTGTGCTGACTCCATTTAACATGAGTTTGAATGTGACTGGTTAATTCTGAACACAGCCACATCCCCAGTTTTAACAGGGTGTGCATATTTATGCAAACAGGTTATTGTAAGTTTTTTATTTTTTATTTTTCCCCTTAAAAGATTTCAGTTTGTTTTTCAATTGGGTTGTACAGATTATAGGTCACATTAATGTTGGAAAAAGTTTTGAATTGATTTATCTTGGTCTCATTCTTTACATCACAAAAACCTAGCATTTGAACAGGGGTGTGTAGACTTTTTATATCCACTGCATATATAAACTGTTTTTAATATGCGTCTGAACCTATTCATGAGCTGAGAACTTTCAATAGAAAGTTAGACTGTAGTCATGAATAACTATAATAAACACAACCTCTGTTACTATGCTTCTCATCCTGCCACCTCATATCACCCACAACGTCCTTGTAAACCTGTTTACATGCCCCAACCCACACCTTGGGCAAGTGTGCATCTTGTTAGGCAGACCCATAATAAATGAGTTTGTTGTGGGCAGGGATTTTGTTGGATTACTTTCAAGACAGCACTAGCAGGGGGGATTTATTACAGTACCCATACATCTTCATTTGCAAAATGAGGATGATGATGTTGTTTAGCTATGAAGGAACTGAAGCCTCTAATCTCATGGGAGAGAAACAAGGCAGAGGCTGCTCATATCTCTTCTGTCTGAGGGTCTGTTTGCCTGCAAATGTGGGCTCTGCTGAAAAACCTCTTTTGGGAAAAACAAAACTAAATAGGAATGCGTGAAAAACTTTTTGTGGCTCCAGTGTTGGTGGTGTAGTCTCTAGTGTTTCTGACTTGCATCTTTCTTAATTAAGTTCGACACTCCTCAGACAGACACATCAAAGTTTTACTGTCCTTTTATTTTCTTTCCTGTTACCTGTAAAAATTCAAAGCACTTCAGGGGAAATAATTTCCATAATTCTGTGCAGTGATGTTTCCTTGAATATTTTCTATACACCGTATTTTTGGATCCTGTCAAATATGTGACAGCTATACAAAAAAAAATCAATATAACCAAATGGCAAAGCCTTGGATAAATTATCCCACCCCTGTGTTAAAAGTCCCAAGTCCTTTTTGAGTCAAAGATAGCCATAATAATAACCTGTAGTCTTGCCTCCATCTTGAACACACACAACAATACTAAATATTCATCTGAAAGAGTGATACTACAAAAAATATGGAAGTTCTTCATTGAAAGTGAATAAAACCACCTCAGAGAAAATGATTCAATACCAACATGTGACAAAAGATTTATGGCTGTCTGTTTTTATGGCTGTCTGTTTTTTTGTATGTTGGATTTCAAAGCTCTAAAGACAACACATCATTTTTGATGCATCAAATAAAAGCTTATAAAATGACAATGGCTGGAGCAGATGTCAGTAAAAACAATCAAACAAGAATAAATCACTGCACTCACAAAACACCATATGGTACAAGTGTTAAGGAATGCAAATGGAAATGTAAAGCAATCATTAGAAAAGATGTAAAAGTGACAACAGCATTGTAACATTTCACATTGAAATACTGTGTGACTGTATATTTTTTCATATATTTCTGCAAAGTGTGGTTAGTCTGAGTAAATAACTGCATATATTCCTGTATATATTTGCATCCTTTTATAGAAACGTGGACAGACTGTAATTTACTGTACATACTCTGTTGTCATTGAATCCTTATTTAAATCCTCCACCTGAACAATGAGAGCAAGTTTTTAGCCAAAGTCAAATTCCTTGTATGTGTTGTGCATACTTGGCCAATAAAGCTGATTCTGATTCTGTAACATGTTAAAAAATCTGTAATTTCCCAGTTTGGGATCAATAAAGTACATCTATCTATCTAAAATTCAGTCAGTAATGACAATGACATCTGAATTATGATAGCAGGATGAAGGCTTGTTCACATTCTGCACTTGCCTGTGACATTAAACATGGCTGAAGTCTTTTGTCTGCAGCCTGTAGAGTGTAGGTGCCCATGTCACTGAGGTACACTACACATGCACAGCAAGTGCTTTGTTCCCATCTGTTTCACTCCATATTTCCCAGGAGAGCTCTCCCGCATCCACAGCAGCGCAGTGCACTGAATCGTAAATAAAATGATAGATGAGTGGATGAGGAAAGAACTCACAAGTGGTTTATGTAATGGAATCATCCATACATCTATAAATAAATAAACCTTGGCACAAAACTGAAAGACAAATCTGTTTTTACCAAAAATCACTCCCTTCTCTAAGTGTGGTGTCACAGATGGAGTTAGCATCATCTTTGGGCAGTCTTTTAGTTTCCATCTTTTATAATGTTTAAGTTTTTATTTAGAGAAAGGGTTTTCCATTTTCACAGCTGTTGACTGTGAAAATTGAGAGTCTTTTATGCTTTATTTTAGGCTGTTGTTCCTATCATAGCTCAATTAATTTCTTCTTCATGCAATCTGGTGGCTAGTAAACAAGTTCTCAGGATGATAGGCCTAACTTCTTCATCTTCTTCAGCATGTGAAGAATGCCTCTGATGTACTCTGAACAGATACTTTGATGATCTATCTTCTCAGCTCCAGCTTCTCCTCTGAAGGTGTTTTCTTTGTCTCCACACTAATGCATGCATGCATGGGAAAAAGTGTGCATGGAACTTTACAAAGGGTTCACACAAGGCTCATGTGCATCCATGACTAATAGTGTTTGAATTCATGCAATCACACCTCAAAAGGATCATCCTCCTGTTGTAGCAGGAACATGTGTACACAGGGCAGCTTTCTAGATGTAAACCTGTATATATTACTTGTCACATGAATGTAGAAACGTATGTGTGGAGTGGATCAGAAATACCTCCATTATAACTCTTCAGACTAATGGGAGTTTCATGGCTAATATGAGACTAATAGCTGGTTATTGTATAATTAGGGTTCCAAGCAGCTGTGCTTCGGGAAACCTAATGTAAATGTTCTAATTCTTCTTCTCATTTTTCTCCAATAAAAGTGCATGGGAAGGCGTGCCAGTAGGATTGAGGAGATCCTCAAAGTATTCCTTCCACCACCCGACGATGTCCCCAGTTGAAGTCAGCAGTGCTCAATCCGCACCATACACAGTGTGGAGAGGGAGCTGTTTCCCCCTCCTGAGTCACCGGACAGCTTGCCAGAATCTCTTTGAGGCTGACCGAAAATCTTGTATCAAGGCCTCACCAAACTCACACACCTGAGTTTTTGCTTCAGCAACCACACGAGCTACACTTCACTTGGCCTGTCGGTACACCTCAGCTGCTTCGGGAGTCTCACAAGCCAACCAAGCTCGATAGGACTCCTTCAGCTTGATGGCTTCCCTCATCACTGGTGCCCACCACTTGGTTCAGGGGTTGCCACCACAAAATGCACCAACGACTTTGCGGTCATAGTTCTGGGCAGCTGCTTCAACAGTGGAGGTGGAGAACATGACCCATTCAAACTCCATCTCTCGAGACCTCCTCAGAATGTGGTTGAAGTTCTTCTGGAGGTAGGAGTTGAAGACCTCTCAGACAGGCCTCAGCCAGATGTTCCCAGCACACCCTCACTAAACATTTAGGTCTACTGGGTCTGAGTGGCACTCAAACCCAGGGAACCCAGGGGTTGCCATCGGATTCAACTCACCACCGGGTGGTGACCAGTTGATAGCTCTGCACCTCTCTTGACCCAAGTGTCCAAGACATATGGTCGCAGGTCTGATGACACAATAACATAATTGATCATAGACCTGCGACCTAGGGTCCCCCTTATGCTTGAACATGGTGTTCATTATGGACAAATTTTGGTTGGCACAGATGTCCAATGACTGAACACCACTTGTGTTCAGATTGGGCAGGCCATTCCTCCCAATCACACCCCTCCAGGTTTCACTGGATGTTGTAGGGCTGTCATGGTTGACATGCCTCTGCAGCATTGCGTGGAGGTCGGGGACAGTGCCTTTAACATGGCAAACTGGGGTGGTGGTTCATCTTTTTAAGAAGGGGGACTGGAGGGTGCCAACTTTAGGGGGATCACACTTCTCAGCCTTCCTGGGAAGGTGTATGCCAGGGTACCGGAGAGGAGCTGTCATGATGCGGAGCATGGTTGGGGAACCGTGCTCATGCTTTTTGTTATTCTGATGATTTTCTGTAATTTCCCCACTTCAGTTTAGTATTTAATCTGGTTGGTTTTGGATGTACTATGTTGAGTTTGCCATTTGTTTCTGGTTATGAAAGTTTCTGTTCTTAGTTAAGTTACTATCATTCTTGGCATTGATATTATGTGTCCGTGATCATCCAGTTTTGTATCATGAATATTATCTGCCTTTTTGACATGAGCCTACCTTTGCCTTTAGTCCTCGTTCTGTAATGTTGGTATTAGTATTCTGTTAGTAGCATCTCTTGGTTGGATTCCTCTTGTCCTTGTCTTGATGAGTTATTTTTCCCTGTTTGTATTATCTGGTCTGTTTCTCATTTTGTAATCATTTCATATTTGTAGTCAGTCACCTTTTGCCATACTCTCCTGTACTTTTATTTTGACAGCGCTCTGTGTTTACTTCCCCTTTTAGCTCAAGTTTGTGGGCTGTCACAGCTGTCACTATTTGAGTCGTTATCCTCACTCCTGATCACCCACACCTGTAATCTGTTGTTATTCCTCTGTGTCCTATTTAAGGCCCGCTGCACCACAGTTCGGTGCAGAGTCCTTCACTTAAGGCCCTTTTCCACTAGCCCCGCTCAGCCCCGATTTGAAAACCCGGCTCTACTCACTTCGGTTCGGTTCGGCCTCAGTTGCTTTTCAATTACTGCTGGCGCACCTGCTGGCACACCTGCTGTGGGTGGGATTTGTTGAACAGCAGGCGGCGCCACACCCTCGTGACGTGAAACACGCGACCAATCCTCCACAACAAACAAAATGGCTGATGACGAGGAGAGAAGGAGAGAGGAATGACTGTGACATGAAACTGGTTAAATCTATGGTGCTGACTTGTTGTGCTCTGCACAATCTGTGTGAGAGTCATGGAGAGACGTTTGACACTACATTGGATGATGCAGTAGATGAACCAGTGGTGGCAGCGGCACAGAGAGCAGAGGAGCAGGGTGGCGATATTGTAGCGAACTCAATATAAGTACCCTACTTGGCTTGACAAGTGGGTTGACCCTATTGGCGACACAGGTAGAGTGCAGGATTCCGGCGCGGGAGGTGTGAGTTCAAACCTCCCAGTGGGACGTCGCCATGTCGAGCTGCACGTTACAATATAACACGAGATGCTGTGATGCAATACTTGTCTATTTTGTCCACATTTATGTGCATACATATTTCAAAAATGTTTTTTGTAAATAAAATGTTGTGCATGGTCCATCTACCTGTCCTCTTGTTCATAACACTTATCTGTTAAGAAGGTGCGAAGCCATCAGCCTAATGATGAGTCCACACTTCTGTTGTGATAATTGCTCACGCTGAGAGCTCTGACAGCCCCATACGCTGTGGGGGTCACACATGACGTGTTCCTCCCCACACTCTCAATTTTTTTTCCCGTATATTTTTCTCTTTGGCGTACAGAAATGGCAATACGCCCGTATTTGCTAAAATTGCATTTTCCCCGTATTAAAATATGGCGAAACCGTATCACTTGACAGGTATGTAATTACATGCAGAAACACCGCACAGGCCATCTTCACAAAAATCCAGCTCGACAAGCCACTTTTGCTTAGGTGGAAATGCAAATTGAACTATAAATCATGTGCTGATACATGTCATATTTTCCCATGTAAAGGTCTCCCACTTTTACTTACAAATTGATTTTTAATTTTTGGGAAAAGGGAATATAAATTTTGCATTTGTTGGTAACAACAGTTGTGTGCAACAAAAACACAGTTGTGTATCCTTGTCCGATTTGTCTACTGTTATTAGTGCCAAATTTTTGCTAGATTCCTTCTTAATTTATTAAATGTTGACTGGTGATGCAACATTCAGCTTACACGTACTTACCTTTAGCAGTGTCTACAAGTTCAAGCACACCTGTACAACTGCTTATAACCTAAAAAATGTACCCGTTCAAGAGAAATGGATTCAGCATTGCAAATTTGTTTAAAATAAAAAAAAAAACCCTACCAAGACATTACGTTTCGTTGTGTTGTTAAAAATTAAATTACCATTAGAAGGCTATACACCTGACCTGATGAACAGCAGCATGTGGAGTGAACAGAGAATGGAATGTGTATGTAATTATTGGCTTTTCTCATACGGTGTCATAACAGATAAACCAGACTTTTGATGCAAACAATACAATTTTATTCCAGAAGCAAAATTTACAAACAAAAAAACAGACTGGGCGATGACATCTCTGCGAGCTCTTCCCTTCGTAACGCAGCGTCCTGCTCCAGGGCTTCACGCGCATCTGCCCGCACATCTGCGGCCACCTGTTGCAAATGCTGCATGTACTCCTAATTCTTGCCGCTGGTCATGTTGCCGTTCCAAGAGCCGCATCTCTTCGTCATGCATGTTGACCATCGCTAATGTAAGGTCAGCGATGGGAGTTGTCTGTTTTCGTCTTGCCTAGATGGAAAGACAGAAAGGCATGGTCGTTAAAGCTGGATCACTACATATATTATGGAATTACACAGGTGAAAGTCTGTGATGGAATGTCATTATTATATTATGCTTCATTGCTGTATATAAGCTGAACTGTCATGTTGCTGCCCCTCAGTAGAGCAGATTTTGCAACACGCAGGGTGCTGTCTTCGGCTGCAGCCCCCCTGCAAAACTAAAAAGGATTAAGATTAAGAATATGGATGGATGGATGGGTAATGTTTAAACTAGTTGCTTGTAGTGTGGCCGCAGAAATCTGAATGGGTTAATACAGTCAGCTGACGCGAAGCATTTCAATGAAGCATGTTGATTTCAACGGCAGTTCATGCACTTTGTTTGTCTAAAACAGGAGTTACAACAGCACTTCAATCACCACACCTAAAAATGGTTGTGGAACACCGATAAGTGAAGACCAAAGAATAACCTTTTTGTACATTTAAAAAGACATTTTCAATTAATTAATATGCAGCTACAGGAAATTGCATTAATCAGTTTGGTACATAACTTGTTAGGCTCCAGCGCCCCCGCGACCTGTAAAGGATTAAGCGGTAGAAGATGGATGGATGGATGGATGGATTTTTGACCCTGGTTTCCGCTGCTGGACCTGTTTCAACCAAAAAAAAAATCGTGGTTATTGTGCCTTACCGGCACTTGAACGTGATCCAGATGGAGCTGGTGATGTGGCTGACATGGGAGTCGATCCAGCTGGCGCTCCGCCAGACGCACACGCAGACGCAGCGCCAGGAGAGTCCACTGTGTCTGTCCACTGAGGTGGACCCCTGTGATATGAACTGCGATTCGAGAAAGAAAATGCACGCAATTTAAAACTTAACACCAAAGTGCAACATGTACACAACACTCTAAAGTTTTTAACCGGAATACAATAAGCGTAATTCAGCGTTTTGTTCGCGCTAATACTTAACACAAAGCAAGCGTGAATCTGCAGTTGGCTGCAAAACAATACGCAAGCCTCAGTAACAACCATTACCCACAATCTAACAACCTTCCTATTTCTTAAAAACAGTGAGCTTGGCACAGAAAGGATCAAGTGGCGAAAAGATGCGCAATATCAAAAAAACACTCACCATCCACGGTTTCCAAGGCCGTGACAGTGACGTGTCAAGCCCAGTGTCTCTCAGCGAACCACTTCCACTCTTTCCGATCCGCTGAACTTCGAGCAATGTGGTCCTTCACTGCTCGGTAATCGCTTTTCAGCTTTTTCAGCTTCTCCCGACACTGTTTGGCAGTACGGATGTGCCCTTGGGAAGCCATCTGCTCGGACACCTGCATTTCAAGTAGATCCGTCCAACTCGCGCTGGATGCGATCGTCGCCTAATATAGAAAGAAAATTGCACACCTCCTAATATATAATATTAGGAGTATATTATTATATAAGTATATTATACAGTATATTAATATAATATACCGTATTAAAGGGGCGCACTGTGTTCACTGGCTGAACAATTACAAATGGCAGTCGTGGAGTAAATTCAGCAGAAAAAGTCGCTTTCATGACGTTACGACCTGACCAATCAGCGGCGACCAGTTTCTTAAAGTCATATCACAGCCCTACTCAGCCCTACTCAGCTGGGTTAGACCCTGCCCTGGATCAGGTATGAAAAAAGTACCTGCTAACCGGTGCTGGGGCTAGTGGAAAAGCGCCTAAAGCGGGCTGAGTGGTGCGGTGTAGGGCTAAGTGAGGCTAGTGGAAAAGGGCCTTTAGTGTCCAGAAGTGAGTTCCACGTTTATTCTCAGTTTGTATTCCTGCGTGTGTCCCACGCTTCTTACAATTGTTCCTGGCGTTTCCGCACGCCTTAGCCATCGGACTATTCATCCTTTTGGTATCCTGTTTTGCCTCAAGCCTGTAAGTTTTGCTCCTCTGTTTTGTGTTTTAACTAAATGTTAGCAACTCACAGCTCCAGCATTTGGGTCTTCAGTCCACCCCTTGCAGGGCCAGTCTATGACAGGAGCGTCTGACTGTTGGTTGAACCTCGGATTCAGGAGGAGCAATGTGGTTTTCATCCTGGCCGTGGCACATCGGACCAAGATGGATGGATGGATGGATGGATGGACTTTATTGATCCCAAGCTGGGAAACTGCACTGTAACAGCAGCATGATAGTAGACAACCAAAATGACAGAAACACACACAGTCTAAAAGAAAAAGGGATTACCCATGGAAAGTAAAACTGCCGAAATAACTTACATCGCAGATGAACAGATGATGACCTGTATGGATACATGAATCGTACTCATTGTACAATGCAGGACTATCAGTTGCAGGGTGAAATGCGAGGGACCAATAAGATACATACTAATGAACATCAATACAAATGGAAGTATGTCAGATTTAGCAATACTGCTAATTTGCATCTGTAGTTCCCTGGCAGGTCACAAAAACACACAAACAATCATACACGAGAAGAACATCTGCAATAAAGTGGTCACATCATCATCATCATAGCAGTCTGTCGGGGGTTTCATTTAGGTCTGATCAGATTCCTCCACGCAGCTTTGTCCTTCACCTTCCGCTTCCTGGAACTCCTGACCTTGTTAACCCGGGCAATGTCCGAGCCGGTATGAGTTGCTCTCTGACTGACCATTTCATGAAACTGCTTGCAAAGTATTTGAGTACCGCTAGCTTTTGCTGGACCAGTGGCACATTCTTGACAGATACAGGTATTATCAGTGGCAAGGACAGGCCAAGACAAACTTACTCTATCTGTTGCAGTGATTGACCAGATGATAGGTTTGTTTATCTCTGCTCTTTGTGTAGTGCATGTCACGATGCACTGACTGGCAAAAGTCCACCACAGACCTTGCGACAGATGTGCTTATCTGCCAGGATGTCCAGTCTCACCCCATATAACTGGGAGTGGTCCACCACGGACCTGTGACAGATATTGTTTTTAGTTCTGCCAGGATGCCCAGTTTCACCCTCCACGCCCTCGGAAGGGCGGGGTTGCCGGGTGAGTCACTGATGGCCCGACCCATGAGACAGGTAGTACCAATTTTCATGGTTATCTGGTAGCAAGCAAACCAATGCCTGACCTGACAGTTAATAGAGTGATGTTTACTGAGTGAAGTACTGTATGTGGCGGTAAGGACTACAGCTCCTGACCAGATAGAGTGATGATATAGAGTGAAGTACATGGCGGTAATGCACCTGTAAGCTGGATGCTAGCCGGTACAAAGGTGCAAAAGTTGCACCTTAACTAGGATCTTCACTCTTGCAAAAGTGCAAGAGTTAAGGTGCTACAAAACAAAACATTCAAATGTCACATGAGTGAAGTGCCGTGTATGCATACACACACACACACATGCACCCAAGCACCTCACAGCAAGAACAAACAACAGCAACAAACAAAAGGTGGAGCATATGTGTGTGACACATGGGCACATATACTGTATACAGTATCTCACAAAAGTGAGTACACCCCTCACATTTTTGTGAATATTTTATTATATCTTTTCATGGGACAACACTGAAGATATGTAAAGTAGTCAGTGTACAGCTTGTCATCATCATAACAGTGTAAATTTGCTGTCCCCTCAAAACAACTCAACACACAGCCATCAATGTCTAAACTGCTGACAACAAAAATGAGTACACCCCTGAGTGAAAATGTCCAAATTGTGCCCAAAGTGTCAATATTTTGTGTGGCCACCATTATTTTCCAGCACTGCCTTAAATCTCTTGGGCATGGAGTTCACTAGAGCTTCACAGGTTGCTACTAGAATCCTCTTCCACTCCTCCATGACGACATCACAGAGCTGGTGGATGTTAGAGAGCTTGCATTCTTCCACCTCGTTTGAGGATGCCCCACAGATGCTCAATAAGGTTTAGGTCTGGAGACATGCTTGGCCAGTCCATCACCTTTACCCTCAGTTTCTTTAGAAAGGCAGTGGTCATCTTGGAGGTGTGTTTGGGGTCATTATGTTGGAATACTGCCCTGCGGCCCAGTTTCCGAAGGGAGGGGATCATGCTCTGCTTCAGTATGTCACAGTACATGTTGGCATTCATGGTTCCCTCAATGAACTGTAGCTCCCCAGTGCCGGCAGCACTCATGCAGCCCCAAACCATGACGCTCCCACCACCATGGTTGATTGTAGGCAAGACACACTCGTCTTTGTACTCCTCACCTGGTTGCCGCCACACACGCTTGACACCATCTGAACCAAATAAGTTTATCTTGGTCTCATCAGCCCACAGGACATGGTTCCAGTAATCCATGTCCTTAGTCTGCTTGTCTTCAGCAAACTGTTTGCAGGCTTTCTTGTGCATCATCATTAAAAGAGGATTCCTTCTGGGACGACAGCCATGCAGACCAATTTGATGCAGTGTGCGGCTTATGTTCTGAGCACTGACAAGCTCACTCCCACCCCTTGAACCTCTGCAGCAATGCTGGCAGCACCCATACATCTATTTTCAAAAGACAACCTCTGGATATGACACTGAGCACATGCACTCAGCTTCTTTGGTCGACCATGGGGAGGCCTGTTCTGAGTGGAACCTGTCCTGTTAAACTGCTGTATGGTCTTGGCCACCGTGCTGCAGCTCAGTTTCAGGGAGATGGCAATCTTCTTATAGCCTAGGCCATCTTTATGTAGAGCAACAATTCTTTTTTTCAGATCCTCAGAGAGTTCTTTGCCATGAGGTGCCATGTTGAACTTCCAGTGATCAGTACGAGAGAGTGTGAGAGCAATAACACCAAATTTCACACACCTGCTCCCCATTCACACCTTAGACCTTGTAACACTAATGAGTCACATGACACCAGGGAGGTAAAATGGCTAATTGGGCACAATTTGGACTTTTTCATTTAGAGGTGTACTCACTTTTGTTGCCAGCGGTTTAGATATTAATGGCTGTGTGTTGAGTGATTCTGAGGGGACAGCAAATTTACACTGTTATACAAGCTGTCCACTGACTACTTCACATTGTATCAAAGTGTCATATCTTCAGTGTTGTCCCATGAAAAGATATGATAAAATATTTATAAAAATGTGAGGTGTGTATGTCAAGTGGCCCTCACTCTTGTGAGGTTTGACCAGCAGTTTCCCCCACTTGAACGGGATGCTTGCTTCAGAAGATAGAACTGGAAATCACTCAGTGACCAAGACTCATCTTTCCTTTTATTTTTGAAAAGTCATCAAGGCCAAGCACAGGTGAAAAACCTTTAAATACAACACAAAAAGAGGGTCAAGGAAAATGTAACCCAAGAACCCATAATAAATCAACATAACCCAAAATCAAATACTAAATTTTTAAATTACTAAAACTCCAATCTTGAAATAAGTCGAAAATACTCACATCTAAAGCACCCCAAATACTAAATACATCTTAAAACATTGCTCAATAATGATTTTTAACCTTACAATTTTAGCAGCTTTTAATTTTTAACTCTTAAAATACACTCCATTTTAACTATACTTTTAAACCCACATGATTTTATAAATATGACATTTTAACTTACATTTCAAACACAATTTTTTAACACAGCACATTTAACCTAAACTTGATCAAATGACTTTCCAAATGCAGCTACAAAGACACATATCACAAATGGATGCTCACCGGCTCCTTCTTCCTTGCTTGAAACAAGCTTTAGTCCTGCAGTCTTTTCCAAAGTCCAAACTCTCCAACCATTTCTCTCACACACTGCTTACTCTCCACTGCCCTGTGAATAACCACATCCAAGCTCCCTTAATCACCAGATCATTCCCACCTGGTGCAATCAACCAACTGCTCTCAGGCTGGGAAGCACACCCAGATCTAAAGCACTCAGGTAGAGACGGTGTGGCCTGCAGCTCAGCTCAACACCTCCCACTCAATCTTCCCACGGAAACCGCTGGAAAGATCGCACACAGTGAACGAGTGGTCAGAGATTTCCTCCTGGGCCTCCTGGCTGCTCCTCCACTGGCAGCAGGACCACCAAACGTCGGACGTCCCGGTGAAGAATTGTGGACTGAAGGTCCCTCCGAATGCTGGAGGCAGGATGCTTGGATGCTGATGTTGCAGGCCTCACCTCAGGAACACAGGAGCTTGCCACAACTCTAACATTCACATCCTGTACAATGCCTCTGGGGTCTGGGTTGACACTCTCTCAAGGTTGACACTCTCCCAAGCTTAAAATGACCCCTCAATGCATTCTGGTTACACAGCCAAACAATATCTCCAACTGCAACGTTCCTCTGTGTGGTGTGCCATTTACTCCTCACGAAGAGATTAGGACTGGCAAGTTGGCTCCAGGACCTCCAGAATTTATTTACTTGGTGCTGCATTTCCTGAAGTCTCTTATAGGGATAGCTTGCGAAGTTGAATGTTTTCCAGTCACCACTTGATGATGCTCATCCCAACAGAAGTGTATTGGGTGTAATGTACTGCATGGTGTCTTCATGGCTTTGCACCCTGGCATCAATGGGACGCTCATTAGAAAGATTAGCGGCTAGCTGAAGTGTTGTCTGAAGTTCACTGTAACTGAGCCCTGAGTCTCTTCCCAGACTCTGGAATGCCTTTTTCACATCCAAACAGCTGCTTCAGCAGAGCCATTTCGATGAGGTGAATCAGCTGGCTGGATTTTCCAATGCCAGTCGGTTCCATTTTGAGCTGAAGTCTCCTCCACAGCAGACCTGTCGAGGCCATCCAAAAACTGATACAACTCTTTCAGAACAGGCTTGGCACCGACAAAATTGATCCCTGGATCGGACTAAATCTTCTTAGGATGCCCTTGAATTGCTGTAAACTTCTGATAAGCCATCAGAAAGCTTTCAGTCAACATGGTGTTGGCTAGCTCTGTGTGGATTGCTCTACTGGCCATACAGCAGAATACAACTCCCCAAACCTTCATTGTGGCTCTCTTCCTCACATCATCTTTGACCAGATAAGGTCCAAACAGGTCAACTGCTGTGAACTCAATTGGGGATGCTGGCCCAGTTCTCTCTTGAGGCAGATCACCCATCACTTGCTGGCATCTTCTAGCTCTGGCTTTCTTGCAAATCACACAGTTTTCAATGACCTTTTGAGCAATTCTTCGTCCACTGATGGCCCATGCTCTCTTTCTCACCTTCAATAGAGTTGCAACCACTCCCTCATGACCCTTGCTATGAGCTTCATGAACCAACAGAGTTGCAACCCAGCCACTGTAAGGTATGAGGGGGACACCAACTTTGTCTTCATTAAAAGTCTGGACTCTCCCACCACAAACCAGTAGCCCAGTTTCTTTCTCTTTGAAGACTACCAGCCGGTCTATTGTGGTAGTTGGAAAAGTCACACCGTCTTGTGCAGCAAGGAAAAGGTCTCTTAAAAGCATCTTGGCGCTCCGTTGCAGTGATGACCCCGGCTGATGAAACCGCCTCCCACTTTGGGGTTCCCAGAATCTTATTTTTAGCTGCAAAGCATTTTGCTGCCCTCCAGACCCAAGCGACTGTCTTAACCAGGTGAGTCAAATTGCTGAACCATCCTTCATCCATCAGGTTTCGAACAGCAACACCAGCAGGTGGCCTCCGACGCTCCGGCTCTGGTGGCTCTTTCTTCACCTGAGCTCTTGTGAGTGCGGCAACAAATGATTTCTTCTGCATTTTTCCAACACTCTCTCTGGCAGTGGCTGATACATCCTTTGCAGACTTAATTGGCCACTCATCAGCTGGTAGACTCAGGAACTCTGGTCCTTGCTGCCATGGTGAATTTTCATCCAAATCTTTTGGACCAGCCCTGCGCGTGATGATATCAGCAATGTTCAGTGGTCCAGGGATCCACCACCAATCCTGAAGTTGCGTGCTGCTTTGGATTTCTCCAATCCTGTTGGCAAAAAAGGTCTGAAAGCCATAGCTCTCGTGCTGAAGTGCACCAAGGACTGTTTGACTGTCAACAAAGTGATACCATTGCTTGACTTGAATTTTGGTTATGTTGCTCAAAGTACTTCTTCAACCGGGCGGCAAATACTGCTCCACAAAGCTCTGCCTTGACTACTTCCCCCTTGTAGTCTAAGGGAGTTAGTTTAGCTTTAGACTCCACCAGCCTCACCGTACAACCTTGGTCACAAGCCCACCGCAGATACAGGACGGCACCATAAGCATGCTTGCTGCCATCAGAGAAGGTAATTGCGTTAGGTTCAGCCGGTGCACCCACTGGCGTCAGAGCTCTGTGAAACTTGACCTTACTCAGCTGGGCATATTCTTCAAAGAGGCTGATGGCATCTTTGCTGAGCTTTCCTGATAGCGCAAGGTCCCAAGTATCTTTGATGGTGTTGCACTTGGGTTTGGCCTCCTGAAATGGTCGCCGAACCAAAATGGTCCCTTTCTGCTTTACAGGCGCCGTCAGACCAATTGGGTCATACAGTCTAGAAACTTGGCTGAGTAACTCTCGTCGTGTCAGTGGGTCTGGCGTCCGGGCTCTCACCTGCTCCAATTGAAGGTCCTAGCCAAGTCTCATTTTCCTCTTCCTCTTTGAGAAATTTATCCCAACCATGACATAAAGCTTATCATCCTCCAGGGAGTAGCCAAGGCCAACAGCTTTATTGTCCTTCTCTTTGAGCTGATTCAGCAGGATCACAGTCTTTGGAATAGCCACCTGTTCCTGTTTTCCAGCAGACTCCCTCCTACTTTGGCCAGAGAAAACCCACGGCTTCAATTCAAACCCTCCTGCTTTCAGGATCTGCTCTACATTTTCTGTAATGACTTTGAGCTGGTCTAAGTTGTCATGAGAGGTTAACAAGTCATTGACATAGCTGTCCTCCTGCAATACTCGATGCTCTTCCTCAAGATGGCTGAACTGAGGGAGATTAGCCGTCTCTCTCCTGGCGAGTTGAGCAATACAACCTGCTGGCTTATCTCCAATGTTAACTCTCATGACTGCATATTCACCCAGCTCCTCCTCTTCAGAGCCACGCCACAGGAACCTATGCAAATGCACCTCTTGGTCTTCAAGCCACACTGAATTGTACATTTTCTTTATGTCTCCCAACACAGCAAAAGCTCCCCTCTGGAATTTGAGAAGCACAGCACGGATGGAATATGAGGACGTCTGGGCCTTTTAGCAGGAGATCATTGAGACTCACCCCTCTGCACTTTTGACTACTGTTCCAGACCAGTCTCACCGGAGTTGTAACGGAGTGTGGGTTGGGTGTGTTGAGGTGGCTGATGTACCATACTGGACCAGTTCATGCATAAAGGACGTCTTTAGACAACTTCGTTGCGGCCTGGCACTCGACCATCTCGTGAATTTGTGCAGCATAGGCAGCCTTCCACTCTGGCTCCCTAGCCAGCTGCCTCTCAGTCCTCAAGAATGTGACCTCAACTGCACTCCTGTTGCTTGGTAATGAGGCTGGATCTGCTACCCAGGGGTACTTGGCGTGCCAGTGAGGCCTCTCACTGTGATCATTGGCAGCTACATATGTGAGGCCACTCTTTACCACCTCCAGCTCCCTTTCTTCAGCGAGGGTCATTTCCTTGCCACCTGGCTGGCAGTTCCCACAGCGACAGCCTCCACATCTCGGGACGCAACCAGCGTCAATACTATCCCATTTCCACCACTCGAGGAAGTTGGAAGTAGTAGCTGTACAACTAGATTGATGAGGTTGGACGCAATTGAGGCTTGCTGGCTTTGTGGAGGATAAATGGAGACTGCGCAGGTATGTTCTTCATACTTTACAGCAGCAGTTCTCATAGACCTTGCAAAGTGCGTTCTTGATGTGTAGGCTGATACAGTGACCTCTTCAAACAGCTCAGGATGAGTGCCCGCAACTGTCTTTCCCATTGGTCCATCCAACAGCACGAGGTCCCCCACTGTGCAAATCTTATGCAGAGCCAGCTGACCCTCCTTGTGACTTACAAGGAGCTGGATCTCTCTTGATCTTGCCAGGTCACTGAGCGGGACATCTGGGAAGAACTCTTGCAGTTTTTTGGCTGACACATGTCTGTGGATATCTGCAATGCTGTCTAAGCCATAGCAAATCAGCTGGTGGGACTTGAGAGTACCTCTTGAGGTGTTAATACGAATTTTCAGGAGGTACCGCTTTGTTTTAACAAATTTTACTGTACTTTTTGCAGAAGTACAGCTTTTTCTTATGCTTGATGTCACCACAGACAACGCATCCTGAGAGATGGCTACTTGACTGGTTTGAGGCTCTGGTTCTGGCTTGCCTTTGCTCAGATCGAATCTCTTTCCTTGGCGGCTCTTCATCCCTCAATTGATCCAGCTGCTCATAGATGCTCTCTTGACTCTTGAGGAAGGCCAGAAGACTGTCAAAGTGCTTCTCTGGTTTGGCACTGATCCTCTCAGCTGCATAGAGAAGCCACTCCTTCTTCAACGCATCAGGAAGCTTGCTTTCAACTGACTTTGTCACCAGAGGGTTTTTTAAAGCACCAGTGTCACCAAGGTCACTCAGGTCTTCAAGGGCTTTCTCAACAGCTTGGATGAGCTTAACAATTTTCCTGGGCTGGTGACTTTTGACAGCTGGAAGTCTCTGGAGCGCCTCAACTATTTCAATAGCAATTGCAGTTTTAAATTAAATTAAATTAAATCACCCTTATTGTCATTCAACCGTACAAACAATCATGTACAGCAGAATGAGATTGTGCTTTACCTATCTACAGTGTAAATCACACACACCCCAAGTGCAGAATCAGAGGGCCGCTGCCATGCAAGGCGCCACCACAGAGTTCCCTCCTCCATTCCATTTATTGCTGAGCACCAAGCTGGACGGCAGGAAGTTCCACTTTTATATGGTCTTCGGCATGACCCGACCAGGATTTGAACCCCTGCCTCCCGGGTGTGGGGCAGATGCTCTACCAACTGAGCCACCATTCCGGTTTGGCTTCCAAACCGGTTCTCCAGGACACGAAAGATGTCGTCTGCTGTACTGTAGGTCATCAGCCAGAGATCTCTCATTATTTTCTCATCCAAACTGTCAAGAAGCTGGAACTTTTTGACTTCCTTTGACCCAGTGGGTTCTCCTTGCCTCTGAAGGGCCTCCCAGTCTCTTTTCCAGCGATGAAAGTCTCGCCTGATGCCAGTAAACTTGGGGAGGGAGGTTGGCCTCAGTCTAATGGCTGATGTTTGAGATTGAGATGAGATTGAGATTCAACTTTATTGTCATTACACATGTATGAATACAAGGTAACGAAACGTGACTTGGCATTTGGGCACGCTCTGCAGAGTGCATCCAAGGCCGGGGCAGCCGCTAGGCGCCAGTCATAAAGAAGAAAGGAAAAAAAGAAAAGAAATGATATGACACAATAGGCGAGAGAAAAAAACATGTTTTATCAAATTGACGCTTAATGAGTAAGCGAAATTTTGATTGCAGGCAAAAAAAAACCTCAATGCATATTTAGCAGACATTTAGTGGACAAATCACACAGCAGAGGGAAAGCAGTGTGTGTATATATGCATGTAGTGTTGTATGCATTGTGTAGTGTAAATGTAACAGTTGTTAGTGAGCAGCAGAGGGCGCCTCCTGGCAGTGGATAGATGTTATAATCATGTGACTTATAAACAAGTCCAGAGTCCAGAGTCTATCTCTCTCTCTCTCTTGCTTGCAGAAGGCACATGGGCATTGTCCTTGAGAGTCCAATCCGCTGACGACAAACAACTGATTGTTGATTGTATGGGTAGACATAAGAGCCGGTTCTTCCGCTAATCTCAGTCAGGAGGAATGTAAACACGGGGCAAACAAGGTCAAATCAAATCAAATCAGCACAGTGCACTCAGAGAGTAGAATTTTGTCCTCACCCGTGTAATTCTGTGCTTCCATTATATATGCAGGCTTAAACTGTTTTTCCATAGAGAGCACAGGACTTCAGATGTATTCCTTCACTGAATCACTGTCATTCAGTTCACCGTTTGCCGCTACTCGTGCCCTCCCCAACTGGTCGAATTTAATGAAGGAGCTGGCCGGGTCCGCTTTGAACAGCTCTCTCACTTTCCTTCAATTTCTGATGCATCAGGGAACTCCACAGCCAAAAATAGAAGTCCTGAGATCATAACCAATAATGTTTCCATAGACGCATGGATTCCAATGTCCATGAGTCTCTCGTAGGTTCCAATTCTTGGGCTCCCCCTTGGCCCAATTCTTGTTGAAAAATAGTGACAATAGCACATTTAAGCCGCTTCCAAATCCATAATTTCCGTTTAGATTAAGATTCAGCAGAAGAAGAGCGACTAAACACAGACAAAAACGCAACATTGCAAAAGCTGGGAATAGATCAGGAAGGCAGGGGAGGAGGGAAGAAAAATGCGACTGCTCTCTCTCAAGGCAAGAGGGAAAATTGGGTAGCAGATGGAAGCTGCACTCACAACTCTTTCGGCGTCTTCTTTAGCTTTTGCTTGAATTGCTACAATGCTCCGCACTGTGTGTCTATATACAGTATATACATATTTATATTTATATGTACATATGTATACTCGCTGCTCTTGTTTTTCTCTTGCCTTCTGATTGTTGCTATCCCTGTGCTGTTGCAATCCTGGAATTTCCCCATTGTGGGACTAATAAAGGCTTATCTTATCTTATCTTAATAAACTCTGCTTACCAACTGAAGAATGGACTGCTCAAGCGCTCGTACACGCAGCTGGAAGTCTTTCTGCTCAACAGGAGGGGCCCAACACTTCCACTGTGTGTATAGCTCTTTTGCCCTCTTAACCAGACTTTCCATGTAATCAAACATGAAGTCAAAGGCCTCCTTATTTCCGCTGGGTTCAAAGGAAATCACACTCTTTACCTTCTCCTCTGCAGCTTTTACTGCCATCATCAGTTCCTCCTCTCCAAAGTTGGCCCAAAGTGTCTTTTGGATGAGGTCCTTCAGCTCATTCAGTTTCATCTCACACTCACTTGCAGTTTTCCCAATATCGGCCTTTTGCTGCTCGCTCAACCCAGGAACTTCTTCAGGATCTGCATCCAACTCCGCCTCTGCAAGGTACTGGGCCTCCACATCATCATTGGCTTCCATGACTTTGTTGGCCTCAACTATGAGCTTTTTGAAATTGTCTCTGAGCTCCTCTTCGGGCATTATGGCATGCATCCGGACAATGTTGTTGGCCAGCCGTGAGAATTGTCACTTCGCAGATGTCCTATTGGCTTTAAGCTGCTCCAGTGACTTTGAGTCAGCCATCTTCTTTCCCGACAGGATTGAGTAAGGTGCTATTCAGTGTGTTACCAGGCCTCTGGACTTCCAGGCCTGGCCGGTTGCTGTTCAGGGTTCTCTGTTCCAGTCTCTACAGCGGTTTTTCACTATCAAGTGGCCCTCACTCTTGTGAGGTTTGACCAGCAGTTTTCCCCACTTGAACGGGATGCTTGCTTCAGAAGATAGAACTGGAAATCACTCAGTGACCAAGACTCAGCTTTTCCTTTTCTTTCCTTTTATTTTTGAAAAGTCATCAAGGCCAAGCACAGGCCAAGCACAGGTGAAAAACCTTTAAATACAACACAAAAAGAGGGTCAAGGAAAATGTAACCCAAGAACCCATAATAAATCAACATAACCCAAAATCAAATACTAAATTTTTAAATTACTAAAACCCAATCTTGAAATAAGTCGAAAATACTCACATCTAAAGCACCCCAAATACTAAATACATCTTAAAACATTGCTCAATAATGATTTTTAACCTTACAATTTTAGCAGCTTTTAATTTTTAACTCTTAAAATACACTCCATTTTAACTATACTTTTAAACTCACATGATTTTATAAATATGACATTTTAACTTACATTTCAAACACACAATTTTTTAACACATCACATTTAACCTAAACTTGATCAAATGACTTTCCAAATGCAGCTACAAAGACACATATCACAAATGGATGCTCACCGGCTCCTTCTTCCTTGCTTGAAACAAGCTTTAGTCCTGCAGTCTTTTCCATAGTCCAAACTCTCCAACCATTTCTCTCACACACTGCTTACTCTCCACTGCCCTGTGAGTAACTACCTCCAAGCTCCCTTAATCACCAGATCATTCCCACCTGGTGCAATCAACCAACTGCTCTCAGGCTGGGAAGCACACCCAGAGCTAAAGCATTCAGGTAGAGAGGGTGTGGCCTGCAGCTCAGCTCAACAGTGTACTCACTTTTGTGAGATACTGTATATGCGCATGCCGCAGAGAACCACTAGTTATGGGTACAGTTTTGGTTGTTTAAAAGCCAATTTTTACAATGAGTCTTAAAAGTGTTTAGTGTGGTATGTTGCCTTATTGCAGGTGGTATATTCCAGATCTGTGGTGCATCTGTAGGGGACCTCACAGTCTCCTCTAGTGATTGCTCTGGTGATTGTATCAGTGACAGTCCTCAGTTTAACATATTCTCCTGGGAAGGGGGGGGAAGCCATTTAATATTTTATAAATTGAACAGGCAAATTTTAGAGTTTTAGAATTTTCAGAAGACAGAAAATTGTATTTCTTGTAAATGTGACAACAACGATATGTGGCATTTTTCTTATCAAAGAATTTTATGGCTTTTTTGTATAACGTTTCAATGGGTTTGATTATGGTTACACCAGTGAGTGACCAGTTGGTAAGACAGTAATTGATGTGTGAGAAGACCATTGCATGCAGGAACATTTTGGCCGCACTGACTGTCAGCGATGGTCTAATTTGTTTAAAATTTCTCAGATTGAATTTGATTATGTTTGAGATTTTTTTAATGTGTTTTTTAAAGGTTAATGAGGAGTCTAAAATCACACTGAGGTACTTAAATTCCTCGACTAATTGCAGCTCCTCTCCTTTTAAGAAAATGTTTGAGTTTGTAATAATTGATCGTTGTTTGGTAAACATCATGCAAACAGTTTTTTCGTGTTTAGTAGGATACATGAATTATTGAGCCAGTCACGGATTTGAGTCATCGCTGTTGTAAGAATACAGGTGGCTTTTTGTGTGTTTTTTGCAGGTATGAATATTACCGTGTCATCTGCATACATTTGTATATGAATTTCTGTATGCCTTTGGTAAATCACTTATGTATAAGGAGAACAATACTGGTCCAAGTATGGAGCCTTATGGGACACCCATTTGACATTTCAAATATGGTGATTTGACACTGTTGACCATGACACAGTGCTGTCTGTCGGTTAAATAGTATTTCATCCATTTGATAGCATGTTCTGAAAAATTAAACTAAGTTTGATTAACCCCCTCATGGATCGTCATCTTATCGTGGTGGGGGGGGTTTGCGTGCCCCAGTGATCCCAGGAGCTATGTTGTCCGGGGCAATTTGCCTCTGACAGGGTCTCCCAAGACAAACTGGTCCTGGGTGAAGGGCCAGACTAAGAACGATCCAACAGACTCTCATGAATTGTATATCAAGGATTCAGTGTACCCCGCCCGGTATGGGGTTACCGGGGCCCCACCCTGGAGCCAGGCCTGGGGGAGGGGCTCGAAGGCTAGCATCTGGTGGCCGGGTTTCCACCCATGGGACCCGGCCGGGCTCAGCCCGAAGGAGTTACATGGGTCTGCCCTCCAGTGGGCTCACCACCTGCAGGAGGGATCATGGGGGTCCGGTGCTATGTGGATCAGGTAGCGGTCAAAGGCGGAGACCTTGGCGGACTGATCCCAAGCTTTCTAAACTGGCTTTTGAAACGTGGAATGTCATCTCTCTGGTGGGGAAGGAGCCTGAGCTGGTGTACGAGGTTGAGAGATACCGGCTAGATATAGTTGGCCTCACTTCAACACACAGCTCCGGTTCCGGAACCAGTCTCCTGGAGAGGGGCTGGAGCTTGGCCTTTTCTGGAGTTGCCCCGGGCGAGAGGCGACCAGCAGGGGTGAGTATTCTTGTATCGCCCCACCTTGCTGCCTCTATATTGGAGTTTTCCCCGGTGGACGAAAGGGTTGCTTCCCTGCGCCTTCGGGTTGGGAAACGGGTCCTGACCATCATTTGTGCCTATGCACCAAATGATGTTTCAGAGTACCCACCCTTTTTGGAGTCTGTGACTGGGGTGCTGGAGGGTGCTCCTCTTGGAGACTCCATTGTCCTACTGAGGGACTTCAATGCGCACGTGGGCAGCGACAGTGAAACCTGGAGGGGGGTGATTGGGAGGAACGGCCTGCCCGATCTGAACCCGAGTGGTGTTCAGTTATTGGACTTCTGTGCTAACCACAGTCTGTCCATAACGAACACCATGTTCAAGCATAAGGGTGTCCATATGTGCACCTGGCACCAGGACACCCTAGGTCGCAGGTTGATGATCGATTTTGTTATCGTATCATCAGACCTGTGACCGTATGTCTTGGACACCCGAGTAAAGAGAGGTGCAGAGCTGTCAACTGATCACCACCTGGTGGTGAGTTGGATCCGATGGCAGGGGAGGAAGCCATTCAGACCTGGTAGACCCAAACGTATAGTGAGGGTGTGCTGGGAGCGTCTGGCTGAGGCCCCTGTCCGGGAGGTCTTCAACTCCCACCTCCGGAAGAACTTCAACCACATTCCGAGGGAGTCTGGAGACATGGAGTCTGAATGGGCCATGTTCTCCACCTCTGTTGTTGAAGCGGCGGCCCATAGCTGCGGCTGCAAGGTGGTCGGTGCATCTCGTGGTGGCAACCCCCGAACCAAGTGGTGGACACCAGTGGTGAGGGGGGCCATTAAGCTGAAGAAGGAGTCCTATCAAGCTTGGTTGGCTTGTGGGACTCCCGAAGCAGCTGAGGTGTACTGGCAGGCCAAGCAGAGTGCAGTTCGGGTGGTTGCTGAAGCAAAAACACGGGTATGGGAGGAGTTCGGTGAGGCCATGGAACAAGACTTTCCGTCGGCCTCAAAGAGATTCTGGCAAACTGTCCGGCGGCTCAGGAGGGGAAAGCAGCTCACCGTCCACACTGTGTATGGTGCGGATGGGACACTGTTGACTTCAACTGGGGACATCGTCGGGCGGTGGAAAGAATACTTCGAGGATCTCCTCAATCCCACTGATACGCCTTCCACAGTGGAAGCAGGGTTTGGGGACGAGGGGGATGACTCACCTATCACAGGGGCTGAGGTCGCCAAGGTGGTTAAAAATCTCCTTGGTGGCCGGGCCCCGGGGGTGGACAAGATTCGCCCTGAGTACCTCAAGGCCCTAGATGTTGTTGGGTTGTCATGGTTGACACGCCTCTGCAACATTGTGTGGAGGTCGGGGGCAGTGCCTTTGGCATGGCAAACCGGGGTGGTGGTTCCTCTCTTTAAAAAAGGGGACCGGAGGGTGTGCTCCAACTTTAGGGGGATCACACTCCTCAGCCTCCCTGGGAAGGTCTATGCCAAGATACTGGAGAGGAGAGTCCGGCCGTTGGTTGAACCTCGGATTCAGGAGGAGCAATGTGGTTTTCGTCCTGGCCGTGGCACATCAGACCAGCTCTTTACCCTCTCGAGAATTCTCGAGGGTTCGTGGGAGTTTGCCCAACCAGTTCACATGTGTTTTGTGGACTTGGAGAAGGCATTTGACCGCGTCCCTCGTGGATTTTTGTGGGGGGTGCTTCGGGAGTATGGGGTATTGGGCTTGTTGTTACGAGCTATTCGGTCTCTGTACGACCATTGTGAGAGTTTGGTTCGTATTGCCAACACTCGGTCGGAGTCATTCCCAGTGAGAGTTGGACTCCGCCAGGGCTGCCCTTTGTCACCGATCCTGTTCATAATTTTTATGGACAAGATTTCTAGGCGCAGCCAGGGAATGGAGGGTGTCATGCTTGGTGACCACAGGATCTCATCTCTGTTGTTTGCAGATGATGTTGTCCTGTTGGCTTCATCCAGCAATGACCTACAGCTCTTGCTGGGACGGTTTGCCGCTGAGTGTGAAGCGGCTGGGATGAGAATCAGCACCTCCAACTCCGAGTCCATGGTCCTCAGCCGGATAAAGGTGGATTGTCCTCTCCGGGTTGGGGACAGGCTCCTGCCCCAAGTGGAGGAGTTTAAGTATCTTGGGGTCTTGTTCACGAGTGAGGGGAGAATGGAGCGAGAGATCGACAGACGGATTGCAGCAGCATCTGCAGTGATGCGGACGTTGTACCGGTCTGTTGTGGTGAAGAGGGAGCTTAGTTCTAAGGCAAAGCTGTCAATTTACCAGTCAATCTACGTTCCTACTCTCACCTATGGTCACAAGCTTTGGGTAATGACCGAAAGAACGAGATTGCGGATACAAGCGGCTGAAATGAGCTTTCTCCGTAGGATTGCTGGACTCACCCTCAGAGATAGGGTGAGGAGCTCAGTCATCCGGGAGAGGCTCAGAGTAGAACCGCTGCTCCTCCACATTGAAAGGAGTCAGTTGAGGTGGTATGGGCATCTGATTAGGATGCCTCCTGGACGCTTCCCACTTGAGGTGTTTCAGGCACGTCCCACTGGGAGGAGACCCCGGGGCAGACCCAGGACTCAGTGGAGAGACTATGTCTCCCAGCTGGTCTGTGAACGCCTTGGTATCCCATCTGAAGAGCTGGAGCAGGTGGCTGGGGAGAGGGAAGTCTGGGCTTCTCTGCTTGAACTGCTGCCTCCGCGACCTGGACCTCCGGAAAAGCGGTAGAAGATGGATGGATGGATGGATGGAAGTTTGATTAAAAGGATGTTGTGGTCAACTGTGTCAAACGCCTTCTTCAGATCTAAGCACACAGCACCTACACAATTGCAGTTATCTAAAAAAGATTAAATTTTCTCTAAAAACACACTTATTGCAGACTCTGTTGAATGGTGAGGCACGAAACCCAAACTGTGCGTGATGCAGGGGGGTGTTCCCATAATTCAGATGTTCACATAATAGTGCAGCCACCCATTTTTCAATTATTTTGGAGATAACGGGAAAGATGCTGATTGGTCTGTAGTTGTTTATCTCAGTTGTAATCCCTGTTTTGAAAATTGTTTTGAAAAACTCCTACCTTTCAAGCAGGGGCGCCCCCGGGGAAGGGGGGCAGGGGGGGCATGGCTACCCTGCCACCACTTGGGCCCCCCCAGTAGCCACCCCTGGTCCCTGCCACTGGACAGTCTAACATAATTTTATAACTTGTTTTTCTATGTCATATTTTACATGCAGTAGATGTTTAAGAATAATTGATGTGTGCTGTATATTATTAATTGTCTTGTCTTGGATGGCCCTTAGCATTTTAAATTTTAATGATAAGAAGACAGAAGTGACGGTTTGGACCTAGTGGCCCCTGTGAGTCTCCTCCTGTAAACTTGGGCCATCTCACACCTTATGTGAAACCCACAGTCAAGAACCTTGGTTTTATCATGGAGAGTGATTTTAAATTAGACACTCAGATTCGTTCTGTGGTAAAATCCAGCTTCTTTCGTCTAAGGCATTTAGCAAAAGTAAAACCCATTCTTTCCAGACTACACCTGGAAACAGTAATCCATGCTTTTATTTCATCTCGGCTGGATTACTGTAACGTACTTTAAGCCATGTCTTTCGCGCCTGTAGCTAGTTCAAAACGCCGCTGCTCGTCTTTTAACAGGTACACAGAAATCACATCACACCCATTTTAGCTTCACTCCACTGGCTGCCCATGCATTTCAGAGTTCATTTTAAAATTCTTTTATTTGTTTTTAAATCGTTGAACAGCCTTGCTCCGCCTTATCTCTCTGAGCTTCTGCATCCCTACGCTCCCACCTGGTCCCTCAGGTCAGCTGAACAGCTGCTTCTGGGGGTGCCAAAGGCGAAGCAGAAGCACAGAGGGGACAGAGCCTTTTTGATCACGGCACCCAGGTTATGGAATGATTTCCCCTGAACATCAGACAAGCACCTTCACTGTCCATTTTTAAAACCAGTCTTAAAACGCACTTTTACTCCCTGGCCTTCAACCTAGTGTGAGACATTGATTTTATTGAATGAAATGGATTTTTATTTATTTACTTCTTTTATCTTTTATTTTATTGTTTCTATTGGCTGTGGTTCTATATTATTTTTGTGTTAGTGTCCTGATTCCTGCTTTTATGTTTTCATGTGCATTTTCTTGCTGTACAGCACTTTGTGTAGCGAGTGTTGCTTTTCAAAGTGCTTTATAAATAAAGTTGATTGACTGATTGATTAACAGATAACAAAATATAGCATAGATGTTTAAGAATAATTGATGTGTGATATATATTATTAACAAATATTAACAAAATACATCACAGATGTTTAAGAATAATTGATGTGTGCTGAGCACTTGCCTTGTCTCGGACTCCACTGCCATCCAGGAGTCCGGCAATCCTGGCAGGGGCATCCTGAGTCTCCCCCTTAGGGTGCCCTCTCTCGACATAGTCATCTTGGAAGAAGGACAGAAAGAAAAAAACGGAGAAGAATCACCAGTAGCAACGGAGCCCGGCGAGGAGAACTCAGGAGCAGAGGACCTCTGCAGTTGATCCTCCCCACCATGAGCCAGACAAAATTTGTCTATATCTGCAAAAGGAAAAACAGAACAGAGTACTTGCCTGGACTCGAGCTCCACCACCATCCAGGACTCCGGCGATCCAAGCAGGGGCATCTTGAGTTCCTCCATCTGGGTGCTCTCTCTCAGCATGGTCACCTTAGCAGAGAAACACAAAGAAAATGCCGGAGAGGAATCACCGGCAGCAGTGGAGCCCGGCGAGGAAGACTCAGGAGCAGAAGGTGTCTGCAACTGATCCTCCCCACCCTGAGCCAGACAAGAACTCTCTGAATCTGCGGAAGAAGAAACAGAACAGAGCACTTGCCTGGACTTGAGCTCCACTGCTGTCCAGGACTCTAGCAAACCTGCTGTGGTGACCTCGGCAGCAGGCGTAATGGTAAGTGCAGCCCCTGGACCTCCGGGTAAAACAGCCAACGCAGATGGCTCTTCTGACATGGCAGCCGGAGGTTGCTTCACCACTGGCGCTGACTCCCGCGCAGCTGAAGCCAGGAGACACACTGCTGTCGGCTTAGGCTTCAGGTCATGGGTAGTGTTCTCCCACCGTCCAGATCATGGCTGCGGAGCTGGAATCAGGTCCTCCAGGGCTGCAGGCTCCTCCATTCTCCGGCAGCTCCGTCCCAGAACTGGTGAACACCCAGGGGAAATTGGAGGAGACAAGGTGGTAGCAGGTGAGGTAGTGATAACAGCAGCCGATGGTGAGGACTCAATGGGCTGCTGTGGCTGAGCCTCACCACCAGGAACTAGGCAAGATAATTCATTTTTATGTGATGGAGAATGAAAAAGCATTTGCCTGTGTTCCCAGGGCGTGATGGTAACTGCTGCTGCTGATCTGGATGATCTCCTCCCAGGCACAGCGGAGGTCCTCTGGCAAGGAGGCAGAGACATCGGTTCATGGCGAGGTGGAACCCCCTCCAGCTCCTGGGCAACAACCGGGAGGAGCCATGGCTTATATTCCAGCAGCAGCTCTGTTTCCGCTAATTTGACCCCCTTGCACTCCTCCAGCTCCTCAGCCGATGGTGTGGGCCACTGCTTGGGAGGAGGAGGTGGGGCTGCTCTGTCGGGGCCAGACGGTGTCCATCCAGGACCTCCGGGGGCTGTCTGGTGGATGAGTGAGAACATGGGCTCTGGACGGGATGAGCGAGCCTTTCGCCCCCGGGTGCGCTTCTTCTTGGGTTCCGGTGGCACCGAAGGGGAGTCCCTCACCCGCCCACTGAGTTTGCGTTGGGCGTCGACCACAGAGGCAAGGAAAACTGTGAGGCCCGGGTAGTTCCAGAGACTGAGATGTGTCTTGATCACCCGGGCCGTGCCGGTGATCAAGGCCGGCCTGGGCCTGGCTGGGCCGAGCCTCCCGCTCTCTTTGGGACAGCGGGAGGCTCCAGCCCCCGAGGCAAAACTGGCGATGAGCATCACCGCTGCACACTCCTCCTCGCTTAGTCCAAGAGTTGAACAATCCAGGGTGGCAGACATAGCAAAAATCCCGGAAAAGACAAAAATGCAGGAGGGAATTAGAGGGAAAAAAGAAAAAGCACACCTCACTGTCGCTGGCGTCTTAACTGGCTGTGGTCTTCTGTCATGAACTCTGCCTTTACAGGGCTGATTGACAATGCCACATGCAGGAACAGTGAGTTACGTATTTAATAATAATAACTCAAGGCACACCGTGCACAAGAAACAAAAGTACTGCTGTGTATTAAACAACTCCA
Organism: Pholidichthys leucotaenia; assembly: GCA_020510985.1. Classification (NCBI taxonomy): domain Eukaryota; kingdom Metazoa; phylum Chordata; class Actinopteri; order Cichliformes; family Pholidichthyidae; genus Pholidichthys; species Pholidichthys leucotaenia. The sequence goes on along the minus strand of CM035840.1, from coordinate 136,073,144 downwards.
GGCACCAGGTGCACAAAATAATAAAAGTCAAAACCTACAGAAACAGACAAAGAGTCCAATCCACAAAATACAAAAACAGAATAACAGGGATAGCTGGAGTCACTTTGTACAAAATAGCCTAAAGGCTAAGGCGCATGAAAAAACGCCGGAAGACGAGCGTCAGGACTACTTAACAACCACACTAATCGTAGATAGGGGATACCTGTCAGAGTGAAAAGGTACGTACAAATAATGATGCAGACTAGGAAAACACGTCTGATCAGCAAGAAGACCACAGTGCCGAATGATCAGTTCTGCGGGCTTAAATAGGGCAGGAGGTGACAGTGATTGCACAATTAAGATCAGCTGTGAGTCATGAGAGGAGAGGAGACGGGACTGGCAGCTTGACAGGAGCACTGCCCAATACCAGAGCAAAACCCGGAAGTGCCACTGACAGCTGCAGCCCTGGAGAGCGAAAGAGAGAACACAAATGAACACGAGATCAAAAGGGTACTGGCAAAAATACAAATATAAAGCAAGAACTAAAATAAAGACAAATAAAGACTGAAGGATAAATACAAGCAAATACCAAGTATCTTCTTCTTCTTTTAGATTTGATTGGCGGTTAGCAACCAGCTTACAGGTGCATTACTGCCACGTACTTCACTCTTCTCCTTCTTCTTTTAGATTTGATTGGCGGCTGGCAACCAGCTTACAGGTGCATTACCACCACGGACTTCACTATCATCACTCTATAGATCTTCTTCTTTTAGATTTGATTCCTACCATGTACTCAGGGATCATCACTCTATATACGATAGGCTTCTTCTTTATAATCCAACATCACTCTATCATCTTCTTCTTCTTTTAGACCTGATTGGCAGTTGGCAACCAGCCCACAGGTGCACCACCGCCATTCACTTGATTATCATCACTCCATATTTTTGTATAAGGAGTTCTTATAAGGAGTTCTGAACAGCTCCTTATGTGTGAAAAAATTATCAGGTATTCAGCACAGACAGAGACTTCTTCTTTTCAGCAAATCTCCACATGGTCACATCACTCTATCTGCGCAATATCACTCTATATCACTTCTTCTTCTAGATTTAATCGGCGGCTGGCAACAAGCCCACAGGTGCATCACCGCCACCGACCCAACCACCACCACTCCACATCCCTGCATAAGGAGCTCCCACAAGGAGTTCCGAACAATCGTCTTCTTTTTCTTCTTCTTTCAGACCAGACTGGCGGCTGGCAACAAGCCCACAGGTGCATCACCACCACGCACCCCACTCCACACCATCACTCCATCTGGTCAGGAGCTGTAGTCCGTATCTGCGTCTCATCTCATTATTCTTCACCCTCTTCCAGATCCGATCGGTGACTGATCCACCAGCCCATGATGTCTGTGAACTTAAAGATTCCCCACTTAACAAGTCCTCAACTGCTTCCCAATGTAGCCCTTTAATGCCAAGATATTTTCTGGTGCTTTCACAATAATTTTGATTTTTTCTGTTTTCTTGGAAGTCTGCACGGTGCAGTTTATCACATCTACCACAAATAATGCAAAAATATTTTCCTTCATAACCAGATAATCTTAATTCTGCTGCATGTACTGCAAGCCTGCACACTTTCCCTGTTCGAGTCCCCTCCCATGTTTTTAGCTGGAACCTTTTTCGCAGCTTCTGCATATGTTAATCCCTGGAAGACTTTTACCTGCTGAATTTCTGCTGCTCTTTTGCTGAATTATCAACATCAATATGCAGAGCAATGTTCACCACCGCAGTTACAGCACTTTAATTTGGCTCCTCTTTCACACTTTCCATATTCATGTTCACCAGAGCATCTGGCACATCGTTGTCTACCTTTGCATATCGCTGGTACATGACCAAACTTTTGACATTTGAAACATCTGAGTGGCAGGGGAACGTAAAGTCTGACTTCATAGTTCATGTAGCCAATATACACCTTACTTGGCAGTCTTGTTTCATCAAATTTTAACATTACTGACAGGCTATCACATTTTTCACCATTTCTATTAGTTTTCAATCTTTGTACCTCTGTCACTTTTGCTCCAGTTAAGTTTTTCATTATTTTATCAGTTGAGACAGCCTTTGAAATGCCCGATATCACTCCTCTCATTGCCTATTTTCTTCCAATACTGAGCACTGCACATTTTTCCCCTCCATCTTATTGACTCTGATTGCTTTTTCTTGTTGAACAGTATCTTTACAAGTAACTAGCAACAAACCACTACGAAGAATTCTTGCATTTAAAACTTCTCCAAGTAACCCATTAATTCAATTCAATTCAATTCAACTTTATTTATATAGCGCCATTTCACAACAACAGTCATCTCATAGCACTATCAACTGTAGGGAGGACCCCCACAGTTGCAGAAAGACCCCAGCAATCAGGCGATCCCCTGTGAGCAAGCACTTGGCGACGGTGGAGAGGAAAAACTCCCTTTTAACAGGAAGAAACCTCCAGCAGAACCAGGCTCAGGGAGGGGCAGTCATCTGCTGCGACTGGCTGGGGGGTGAGGGGATAGAGAAGAAGAAAAGAACAGACATGTAGAGAGCAAACAGCACGATGGGGACTCAATCTATGGGAGAGAACAAACAAATGTTAATGACCAGCAAAAAAAAAATATTTCATAGAGAGTGAGGAAAGGAGTGAGGCCCAGTGCATTACTGGAGGTCCCCCGGCTGACTAAACCTATTAGCAGCATAACTAAGGGAGGGTTCAGAAAACACATGATCCCTCCCTAATTGTGGGCTATATCAAAAAGGTAGGTTTTAGCCCTATTCTTAAAAACAGAGATCGAGTCTGACTCCCGAATCCAGATTGGCAGCTGATTCCACAGGAGAGGAGCTTGATAACTGAAGGCTCTGCCTCCCATTGTACTTTTGGAGATTCTAGGTATTACAAGTAAACCTGCATTTTGGGAGCGTAGTGCTCTGTTAGGATGATACGGTAGTATCAGATCTTTTAAATAAAAAGGAGCCTGATTGTTTAGAGCTTTGTAAGTAAGAAGAAGGATTTTAAACTTAATTCTAAACTCTATGGGAAGCCAATGAAGGGAGGCCAGAACCGGAGAGATATGATCTCTCTTTCTAGTACCTGTTAAAACTCTTGCTGCAGCATTTTGGATCAGCTGAAGACTTTTTAAAGATGTTTTAGGACAACCTGATAATAAAGAATTACAATAATCTAATCTCGAGCTAACAAAAGCGTGGATCAGCTTCTCAGCATCACTCTGAGACAAGATGCTCCTAATCTTGGCAATATTACGCAAATGATAGAAGGCAGTCTTAGAAACAAATTTAATATGTGAATTGAAGGACAAATCCTGATCAAAAATAACTCCAAGGTTCCTCACAGAGCTATTAAGAGAAAGAGTAACTGCATCCAAACTGAAAGTTTGATTTGGAAAGGAATTTCTAAGGTTTTTTGGACCAACAAGAATGACTTCAGTCTTATCTGAATTTAATAGCAGGAAATTACAAGTCATCCAAACTTTGATTTCCTTAAGACAGGCTTCTAACTTGGCTAATTGATTAGTATCATCTGGCTTCATTGACAGGTATAATTGTGTGTCATCTGCATAACAGTGAAAATGTATACAGTGCTTTCTAATAATGTTGCCTAACGGAAGCATATATAAACTAAAAAGAGTAGGGCCAAGCACAGATCCCTGTGGAACTCCATGACTAAGCTTTGAGCTGAGAGAAAACTCATCATTTACATGAACAAACTGGAACCTATCAGATAAATAAGATCTAAACCACTGCAACGAAGTTCCATTAAGTCCAACATAGTGTTCTAATCTATCAAGTAGAATATTATGATCAATAGTATCAAAAGCTGCACTAAGATCTAAAAGGACAAGTACAGAAACTAGTCCATTATCAGATGCAATGAGGAGGTCGTTAGTGACCTTCGCTAAGGCTGTTTCAGTGCTATGATGGATTCTAAACCCAGATTGAAACTCCTCAAATAAACCATTTCCCTGCAGGTGGTCAAATAATTGCATAGCAACAACTCTTTCTAAGATTTTTGAAATGAAAGGGAGATTAGAGATTGGTCTATAGTTAGCTAAAGCTCCTGGATCTAGCGTTGGCTTTTTGAGTAAGGGTTTAATTACAGCCGTTTTAAAAGCCTGCGGTACATGGCCTAAAGTTAATGAAGAATTGATTATATGAAGAATAAAGCTACCAATAAGTGGGAAGACTTCTTTAAATAACCTGGTAGGAATAGGGTCTAAAAGACAAGTTGAAGGTTTGGATGAGGAAACTATTTTGTCTAACTCACAAAGGTCGATTGGAGTAAACTCATCAAGACAGACATCAATAGAAGGAGTTGTAGTAGTTACAGTATTTAAGTTAACTGTGGGAAGAATCTGATTGATTTTATCTCTGATGGATGAAATTTTATTATTGAAAAAGTTCATAAAGTCCTGACTAGTAAGCTCTAAGGGGATGCTAGGATTGACAGAGTCCTGACTCTTTGTCAACCTGGCTACAGTACTGAAAAGAAACCTGGGATTATTCTTGTTCTCTTCTATTAATGCAGAGTAATAACTCGTTCTAGCTTTTCTAAGAGATTTTTTATAAATTAAAAGATGATTTCTCCAAGCTAAATAGATTTCATCTAAATTAGTAGAGCGCCATTTTCTTTCTAATTGACGAGTCTTCTGTTTTAAGCTACGAGTTTCTGTGTTGAACCAAGGAGTTAAAAATCTCTGATTAGACTTTTTCTTTTTTAAGGGGGCCACCAAGTCTAGAGCCTGATGCAGAGAAGCTGAAACACTATCCACCATGTTATCAATTACAGAAGGAGCAAGCTGTCTATAGCTTATTTCCGTTGTGTTGACACATGGCATAGAGGAAACAATCTGCATAAATTTGGAAACAGCATCATCTGAGAGGCATCTACTGTGATAATATTTTTCTTTAGGAGCCAAATAGTCAGAAATAGTAAAATCAAAGGTTAACAGACAATGGTCTGACAGTACAGGGTTATGAGGAGACACTACAAGATTTTCTATTTCTATGCCATATGTCAGAACAAGGTCCAATGTATGGTGGAGGTAATGAGTAGAATTTCCTACTTTCTGAGAAAACCCAATCGAGTCTAATATTGAATTAAAAGCCACATTAAGGCAGTCACTATCTACATCCACATGTATATTAAAGTCCCCTACTATAATTATTCTATCAGATTTCAGCACTAAATCAGCTAAGAAATCAGGAAATTCGGATAAAAATTCTGAATAGGTTGATGGGGGACGATAAACTATGGCAAATAAAATTGGGTTTAACCTGGAATTGCTAAAGTGCCCAATACTGAGGACCAGGCCCTCAAAGGAATTATAACATGTTTTTTGCTTTACATTAACTAGTAATTTGGAATGGTAAATTGATGCTACTCCTCCTCCACGACCAGAACTTCTGGGATTTTGACAGTTTAAATAACCAGAGGGAGTTGATTCATTTAAACCAACATAATCCTCTTGCCCTAACCAAGTCTCTGTAAGGGAAATTAAATCAATCTGATGATCAATTAACAGATCATGGACTAACAGAGACTTGGGAGTTAGAGACCTAATATTTAATAAACCACATTTAATTTTTAAATTATGAGGAGGAACAGAGGCCAAATCATTCAATTTAGAGGCTTTATGTTTAATTTGAGTTTTACCAATATTTTGCTTTATCACTTTGGGATGCTTATACATTATATTTTTATTTACTTTGGAGGGAGCAGACAACGATTCTCTGATGGGGAAGACAGGGGCTAAGCTGAGGGGTGGCGGATGAAGAGGAGCTGCAGAGAGGCGTGTAAGACTGTGACTCTGCTTCCTGGTCCCAACTCTGAGTAGTCAGGGTTTTGGAAATTTGGATAAAAAAGATGCCAGATTGTTAGATAAATGAGAAGCACCATCCAAAGTGGGATGAATGCTGTCTCGTCTCATAAGACCAGGTTTTCCCCAAAAAGAGCTCCAATTGTCAATGTAGCCCACGTCATTTTTAGGACACCACACAGACAGCCAGCGGTTCAAGGATGACGAGCGACTAAACATGTCATCACTGGTCAGATTGGGGAGGGGCCCAGAGAATACTACAGTGGCAGACATCGTTTTTGCAAAGTCACACACCGATTCTACATTAAGTTTCGTGACTTCCGACTGCCGGAGACGGATGTCATTAATGCCGGCGTGAATAACAATTGTGGAATATTTACAGTTACTTTTAGCCAGCATTTTCAAATTTGACTCGATGTCGCCTGCTCTGGCCCCAGGAACACATGTGACTATGGCCGCTGGAGTCTCTAGGTTCACGTTTCTGACTACAGAGTCGCCAATGATCAGAGTTTTTTCCTCAGCGGGTGTGTCGCTGAGCGGGGAAAAACGATTAGAAACGTGAACAGGTTGGTGGTGAACCGGGGCTTTGCGACTAGGCTTCCTTCTCACCGTCACCCACCCAGTCTCCTCGCTGCTGAGGAGAGCCGAGGGACCGCTGACAGTGGGACCTAAGCTAGCTAGCTCCGCTGCAGCTAATGGGCGTCCGTCGAGATTAACTGGCGCAGACGGTGTTTCAATGCAGCGGAGCCGGGATTCCAAATCAGACAACCTCGCCTCGAGCGCCTCAAAAAGACAACATTTATTACATTTACCGTTATCACTAAAAGAGGCAGAGGTGTAGCTAAACATCTGACAGAGAGAGCACACCAGAGGAGGAGAGGAAAGAGAGCTAGTAGCCATAGCTAGTGGCTCGAGAGCTGGAGAGCAAACCACACAGGCAGACAGCAAAACAGGAAGTGACGATACGTTACCACAAGGAAGTGACGATCTGTTCCTTCTCTCTCTCTTAATTGCAATTGTGAGCTTAATTGGGTTCCACTCACGAAATGATGCCCCTTTCTGAGTAAGTTTAATGATTACTTTACACCCCTTCTGTTTATTCCGGGATAGTTCATCTTCTGATTCATCAGCACTTGAGAACACTCTTGATTGAATTTGTTTACGTTTGCTTCTTTTAGACTCCACCAAACTCCAAACTTCCTCTTTCCCGCTTTCTTCCGCCATTCCTCCTAGTGGTGTGTGAGAAGTCTGCAGTATAAAGGGTGAACAGGAAGGGAGCCAAAACCGTTCCCTGGGGGGCCCCCGTGCTGCCGATGATCGTGCCAGACACACAATCCCAGGTTCTCACAAGCTGTGGCCGGTTTGTGAGGTAGTCCAGGATCCATGATGACAGGTACTGGGCCACCCTTGTGCACAGCAGCTTGTCCCTCAGGATCATCGGTTGAATGGTGTTGAAAGCACTGGAGAAGTCAAAGAACATGATCTTCACCGCATTCCCAGGCTTCTCCAGGTGGTACAGGGAATGGTGAAGGAGGAAGATCACTGTATCCTCCACCCCAATGCCACACTGGTAGGCGAACTGGAGTGGATAATACTATGGGAAGAGAAATACAGCTATCAGATATTTGGGAAATGGTTAAGAAAATGAGTAGTATTAGAAGAGAGTACAAAATACCAGTGTTTGGCATCCATCCATCCATCTTCTTCTGCTTAATCCTTTTCGGGTCATGGGGGGGCTGGAGCCTTTCCCAGCATCTTTGGGCGAGAGGCAGGGTACACCCTGGACAGATCGTCAGTCCATCGCAGGGCCAACACAGAGAGACAGACAACCATTCACTCTCACGTCCATACCTAAGGACAATTTAGAATCCCCAGTTGATGCCAATTAACCTAACTTGTATGTTTTTGGCATGTGGGAGGAAACCGGAGAAATCCCAGAGTAAACCCACATAGACACGGGGAGAACATGCAAACTCCACACAGATCACTGTTGGTCGGGGACTGGGATTGAACTCAGGATCCCCCCGCCAAGGGTGAGTTGCTGTGCTGCTGCAGTGTTAACCACTCCGCCACCATGCTGCCAGTAATAGGGAAATAGCTATTAATATAGACAAAGCAGAACTTTTGGCACAAACTTTAGTGAAGATTCATAATTCAGAAAACCTACCAAACACAATTAGACAAAGCAGGGAAAGAACTTTATCCAAACACCCACATGTAAACAAACATAAGGAAGAATACTTCAAGGGACACGATAGATTTGCCATTCACTCTGTCGGAATTGAAAAGGGCTACTCTAAAATCGAAGCAGTCTTCAGCAGGGAAGGATGGCGTATGTTATAGGATGTTGTCGCACATGGAGGAGAGTGCACTTCAAACAATATTAAAGCTATTTAATAAAGTTTGTGAAACCGGGAAGATTCCAAGGGCATGGAAACAATCAGTTATAGTACCAATCTTAAAGCCAGGGAGATTCATCAGATCCCAATAATTACAGGCCAATAGCTCTTACCTCACAGTTCGGGAAAACAATAGAACAAATAGTGACTGAAAGGCTGAATTACATTTTGGAAGGGAGGGAATGTCTTTCTCCTTTTCAAAGTGGGTTCCGAAAAGGGAGAAATACTATGGATTCCATTTTGCATCTAGAATCTGAAATTAGGAAAGCCCAGGTAAATCGGGAAAATGTGATAGCTGTCTTCTTCACTCTATAAATTCAAGAACTCTCTGTCAGTGTGTGTGTGTGTCACGACCAAAGATCATAGGACTGCCTATGATGTTCCTATGATGTCTGCATGATGTCCTATGACATTCCTATGTATGACTCCTTATGTGTGAAATGTCCTATGATGTTCCTATGTATAATGACTCCTTATCACTCTATCATCACTTAACTCTATAAATTCAAGAAATCTCCTGTCAGTTTGTGTGTCTGTCTGTCTGTCACATTCATAGGGCATCATAGGACAGCCTATGATGTGCCTATGATGTTCCTATGATTTCTGCATGATAGGACAGCCTATGATGTTCCTATGATTTCGGCATGATAGGACAGCTTAGGATATGATGTCTGCCTTCTTCTTCTTTTAGATTTGATTGGAGGTTGGCAACCAGCTTACAGGTGCATTACCGCCACTGACTTAATTATCATCACTCTATATGAATGTAAAAGGAGTTCTGAACAACTCCTTATGTGTAAAAAAAATTATCCGTCCTTAGACTGTGTCCTCAGCGGTGTCAACAGCAGTGCCTTGATGTCTTCATGATGTCATATAGACTGATGCCTACCTTGATGTCTACATGAAGTCATACAGAACATGCTGTCCTATGATGTTCCTATGTCAGTGATGCCTGCCTTGCTGTCTACATGATGTCAAAGACAGATAATGGAAAATGAAGTTCGAGAAAGCCAGTAGGGAATGGGATTTAACGGATTCTGGGAACAGATGGAGATGAAGAGGCAATAAGAATCACGAGGAGGGCTCCTTTTCTCTTTTTTAAATAACACAGGATTAAGTCATAGAATTTAGGGGTCGGGCTCAGATGACATAATGTTACACACTCTTGTACAGTAGGTGGCGGTATGCACCTTTCAGTTGTTTGCTATCCGCCAGTAACCGAGAGAAGAAGAAGAAGACCATCACTCACGTTCATAGCACTTGTTATGGCGGTCCTACATAGGGACATCATGTGAACCAGTAAATCTGGCCGGCTGGCTGGCACAGCTATTGATGCTGCCGAGGACACAGTCCAAGGACAGATAATTTTTTCACACATAGGGAGTTGTTCAGAACTCCTTATAAGAACTCCTGATACAAAGATATACAGTGATGATATAGAGTGAAGTATGTGGCGGTAATGCACCTGTAAGCTGGCTGCCAACCGCCAATCAAATCTGAAAGAAGAAGAAGAAGAAATCTCACTCAACATCATGTGAAGCAGTAAATCTGGAAATCTCACTCAGTAAGTCAGAAGGCAAATGAATAATTAAAAATGGCATGAATATTGGCACTCAATAGATACAGGAAGACATCTTTATGACATTCAAAAGCAGGTAAACTCTGGAATGGGAGTTGGCAGAAACAGGAATGCAGAGATACTCATCACCCGATTAAGAATAGGACACACTAATTTAAACCAGACACTAGATAAATGGACAGCAATAGAGTGAGAAACACTCCCTAAATCAGTCCATTAATAGGATACATGTATTTCAGTGACAGAGAATACATCCCAAAGCCACTCAGGTGCTACAAATGTCAAAGGATGGGTCACACTGCTCAGCAATGTAGGGGAAAGCTAAGATGTGCTAGATGTTGAGGGGAGCATGAATATGGTAAATGTGACAAGGACGCCAAAGTAAAGTGTTGCAACTGCGGGGGTGAGCACAGTGCTGCATATGGAGGATGTGTTGTGCAGAGGGAAGCTAGACAAGCCCAGGAAATCAGAATAACTAAGAAAATCTCGTATGTGGAAGCTCTAAAAACAGTTAGGGAGGCAGGAATAGTCAGAAACACAGCAGGCCTTCCTCAAAGAAGTTCAGTTCAAATGGAAGCCCAGCAATCAACGGGTCCCACGCAAGCACAGGATTGTGCAGCTGCAAAGAATGTTTGTGTTCACAAATGCAAAATGGATCATGGCACATTGATAGTTAAGAGGACAAACTTTATAGCTTTTATCTGCCACACCATGAATGTTGCTGCACAGCTAAAGAAGAAAAGTGACAGAATCAAAACCATTGTGAAAGCAGCAGAAAGCTTCCTAGAAGTGAAAGATATCACAGCTGACCAGATTCATGCTGTATTGAAAGCTGAAACTGGGGAGACTGCACATGCTGAAACAAGACCTCAATTATGGTACTACACATACTACAGTGGAATGCGAGCCGTCTTATAGCAAACGGACAAGAACTCAAGAAGTATCTTTACGAACTACAAGTTGTTCCACAGGTAGTGTGTGTACAGGAGACATGGTTTCAACTTCACTTAGATTTTGTTATTCCAGGATACAGTTCAATCAGACAGGATAGAATTAACACTGTAAATGGAGGAGGATGTGTCACTTTCATTAAAGATGGCCTGGCGTATAGGGTGATTCCCTCCCCTGAGGACATAGAGTGTAATATTATTGAAATATGTAGGCCAAATGGACAAGGAAATATTAAGCTGATTAATTATTACAACCCATGTAGGAAGTTAACAGCAGATATTTTCAGTGTTAGGGCAGGGGAAGGGCATATGAAAGAGGTATGGTGTGAAGACTTTAATGCCCACAATAGCTTGTGGGGAAGCACACATACAGATAACAATGGAAATGTTGTGGAAGAGATGTCAGGTGAAAGATTGTTAATTTGTCTAAACAGTGGTGAAGATATCAGGTGGATGTGCATAGGGGCACATTATCATGTATTGACCTGACTCTGGTATCTGATTCTTTAGTGAGCACCTGTGAATGGAAGGTTATGAACAGGACAACTATGGGAAGTGATCACTTCCCAATACTTACAGTCATTAAAACTGAAGTATGTATACAAGAGGGAAGATGTTTTACAAGATGGTGTTTTGACAAGGCAGATTGGGGAAAATTTAGGCAATACTGTGTTCAATCGTGTCATTTGGTAACATTAGAAGGTGGTATAGAAGAGTGTTCAAGTCAGGTAACCAATCATATTCTGAATGCTGCAATAGCAAGTATACCTAAGAAAACAACACAGGGTAGGAAGAAGGCTGTACACACGTGGACAAAATTGTTGGTACCCCTCTGTTAATGAAAGAAAAAACCACAATGGTCACAGAAATAACTTGAATCTGACAAAAGTGGTAATAAATAAAAATTCTATGAAAATTAACCAATGGAAATCAGACAATGCTTTTGAATATGTGGTTCAACAGAATTATTTTAAAAAACAAACTCATGAAACAGGCCTGGACAAAAATGATGGTACCCTTAACCTGTTGAACTCTGGGATTCCGCGGGTGGTCACGTCTCTGCGTCATAGTGCGTCTCAGTGCGCACTGGAAAAAAAAGCTGCATTTCCATTCTTCCAGTACAGACACAGCCGCGAACAGAAAGCCAAAGGAGTGTTTGATTGGTTTAGATTGTTTGTTAGATTGTTTGTTAGATTGTTTGGTGACATGGTGTGTATCACACTAAACATGGACCAGAGGAAGCAAAGGAGAGAGTTGTCTCAGGAGATTAGAAAGAAAATTATAGACAAGCATGTTAAAGGTAAAGGCTATAAGACCATCTCCAAGCAGCTTGATGTTCCTGTGACTACACTTGCACATATTATTCAGAAATTTAAGATCCACGGGACTGTAGCCAACCTCCCTGGACGTGGCCACAGGAGGAAACTTGATGAAAAATGGAAGAGACGGATAATACGAATGGTAACAAAAGAGCTCACAACAACCTCTAAACACATTCATGGTGAACTCCAAGGACAAGGTACATCAGTGTCAGATCGCACCATCCGTCGTTGTTTGAGCCAAAATGGACTTCATGGGAGACGACCAAGGAGGACACCACTGTTGAAAACAAATCATAAAAAATCCACACTGGAATTTGCCAAACTGCATGTTGACAAGCCACAAAGCTTCTAGGAGAATGTCCTATGGACAGACGAGACAAAACTGCAACTTTTTGGCAAGGCACATCAGCTCTATGTTCACAGATGCAAAAATGAAGCATACCAAGAAAAGAACACTGTCCCTACTGTGAAACATGGAGGAGGTTCTGTTATGTTGTGGGGCTGCTTTGCTGCATCGGGCACAGGGTGTCTTGAATCTGTGCAGGGTACAATGAAATCTCAAGACTATCAAGGTATTCTAGAGAGAAATGTGCTGCCCAGTGTCAGACAGCTTGGTCTCAGTCGCAGGTCATGGGTCTTGCAACAGGATAATGACCCAAAACACACAGCTATAAACACCCAAGAATGGCTAAGAGCCAAACATTGGACTATTCTAAAGCGGCCTTCTATGAGCCCTGATCTAAATCCTATTGAACATCTGTGGAAGGAGCTGAAACATGCCGTCTGGAGAAGGCACCCTTCAAACCTGAGACAACTGGAGCAGTGTGCTCATGAGGAGTGGGCCAAAATACCTGCTGAGAGGTGCAGAAGTCTCACTGACAGTTACAGAAATCATTTGATTGCAGTGATTGCTTCAAAAGGTTGTGCAACAAAATATTAAGTTAACCTGTTGAACTCTGGTCAATTTCCCTAAAAACGCCTAAAAATAACATACCCAAAGTAAATCAAAAGCTGTTCTTCAACCCTTTGCAGCACCTTTATGGGGTTGGTCTCATTTTAAAAGAAAACACTTTGAATTTTTTGGCAAAACAGTCATAATCTCTCTAAGTGCTCCTGCCACTGAGTAACTGTCATCTAAACATACTGAATTTGAAGAAAATAAAGTTTGCATGGGTGTTTTTTTTAGATAAATGGGCTCTTTTCTCTTTTCTCTTTTTTTTTAATGCTCAGATGACATAATGTTACACACTCTTGTACAGTAGGTGGCGGTATGCACCTTTCAGTTGTTTGCTATCCGCCAGTAACCAAGAGAAGAAGAAGAAGAGGTCAGTGTACCCTGTCCATCTGCTTTGTACATGCAGTGCTTCTGAGTTTTCTGTGGAGAATATTTGGAGTAGTATTTGTCATTATGTTCATTATGTTGCCAAAATGAAATAGAAATAAACAGGTAGTTCATTGCTGGTTACATGTAACAGGAAAAGCAATCAGTGTCACTCAGATGGAGGGAAAAAATGTGCAGTGTTACGTATTGGAAGGAAATAAGGCAATAAGAGGAGTGATACCGGGCATTACAATGGCTGTCTCAACTGATGAAATAATGAGGAACTTAACTGGAGCAAAAGTGACAGAGGTACAGAGATTGAAAGCTAATAGAAATGGCGAAAAATGTGATAGTCTGTCAGTAATGTTGAAATTTGATGAAACAAAACTGCCAAGTAAGGTGTACATTGGCTACATGAGCTATGAAGTCAGACTTTATGTTCCTCCTCCACTCAGATGTTTCAAATGTCAAAAGTTTGGTCATGTAGCAGCGATATGCAAAGGTAGACAACGATGTGCCAGATGCTCTGGTGAACATGAACATGGCAAGTGTTAGGAGTACATGCGATCAGTAATTGCAGTGACAGATCACTGCCAATTAAGGAGCCAAACTGAAGTGCTGTAACTGCGGTGGTGAACATAGCTATGCATATCGAGGTTGTGAAGCCAGCAAAAGAGCAGCAGAAATTCAGCAGATAAAAGTCTTCCAGGGATTAACATATGCAGAAGCTGCAAAAAAGTGGGAGTGGACTCGAACAGGGAAAGTGTGCACACTTGCAGTGCATGCAGTAGAATTAAGGAAGATACTCTGGTTTTGAAGGAAAATCATTTTGTCTTATTTGTGGTAAACTGCACTGCGCAGACTTCCAGGAAAACAGAAAAAATCAAAATCATTGTGAAAGCAGCAGAAAAATATCTTGGCATTAAGGGGCTACAGTGGGAAGCAGTTGAGGACTTGTTAAGCGGGGGTTCTTTAAGTTCAACAACATCATGGGCTGGTGGATCAACCGCCAATCAAGTCTAAAAGAAGAAGAAGAAATCAGAAATCAGAAATCAGAAAAGGATTTATTGCCAAGTACATTAACAGAACACTGATAACATACGAGAGAATTTGACTTGACACAGTAATGACCTGCATTTCCGTGCCGCGGCGCATCTGAAACGCGCCTATCAGCAGGAGGATACAGGAAGCATAAAGATAATACAATGGGAAGGAGCAAAAAAATCATTGATTCAAAATACTGGTTACATACTTAATCAATATTAAGAGTTCAAGGAAAAAAAAAGCTCTCATGCACATACATTCGCTACACTCAGAATTTCACAAGACACAAGAGAGCAGTGTACAGTATATCTTTATTCAGTTCATGAATCAATGTGTGTGCGGTGTTGAGCAGTGTTGATGATAATAAGAGAGACCCAAGGACCCTTGGCAGAAGATGTTTTGTCTGTCTGGCGCCCAGTCTTATCTGGCGCTGCAGCTGGCTGTCCAAGGCCTTGTGCTCATGATTTTGAAAAAACACAGTCTGCAGACAGCCAGGAGGAATTTTCATGGGGAATAATAATGCCAAATAGGACTGATCACAGAGAAGACTTGTATTTCTTCTGTAGATTCAGTACATTAATCCTTCATTGCGCAGCTTTGAATTCGTCGTGGTAAGACCTGAGCGAACCCATGATGTAATCCACCTTACGAGACAGTTCTCCAGTAGTCGCTATCAGGGTCTTCTCCAGTTTTTCAATTTGTTGGATGCACCTCGCCTGGCCAGCATTTTGATAGGTTGAATCCATCTTCAGCAATTTGCGGTAAACCAAGACAATTCCCGTCCCAATCAGAATTATCCCAATCACCAAGATTACGAAGATAAACAAATCTTCAATATCTTCGATAGAGAGATTAGAGAGACACAGCATTTTCCAATTACCTGTGTCACATAAATAGCCCACTGGAGCCGTTCCAGCGGGGCAGACAGCTTCCCCCGGAGCACTTTTCCTTGTTGAAAAAATAGTGTCAATTGTGTTCAAAGCCCAGCTTATTAACTCCATAATTTCTTTTCGGCGGTCGCAGTTAGACGCAGACAGACAACAGCAAGCTGGGATCCAGTAGTAGGAGGGGAGGAAAAAGTCAGCAGGAGAGAAGAAAAAAGCGTCTACTCTCTTGGGAGGGCGGAAGAATGAGACGCAGATATGGACTACCGCTAGAAGAATAATGAGATGAGACACAGATACGAGATTAAAGAAGAAGAAGAAGAAGAAGGTCACAAAGCTATAAGGAAAATGTCACAAAGCTATGAGGAAAACGTCACAAAGCTCTGAGGAAATGCCACAAAGCCATGAGGAAAATGTCACAAAGCTATGAGGAAAATGCCATAAAGCTATGAGGAAAACGTCACAAAGTTATGAGGAAAAACAGACACATAGAAAGAAAGTGAAGTATGTGGCGGTAATGCACCTGTAAGCTGGTTGCCAACCGCCAATCAAATCTAAAAGAAGATTTCTTGAATTATACATAGAGTGACACACAGACAGACATGTAGGAGTTGTTCAGAATCCATCCTGAAAGAAGGATATAGAGTGATGATTTAGAGTGAAGTACGTGGTGGTGATGCCCCTGTAGGCTTGTTGCCAGCCGCCAATCAAATCTAAAAGAAGAAGAAGAAGAAGCTCATGAAACTTGTATTCAAGGGTGGTATTCACTTAGAAAACTTACAATATGTATGTATGTGTATGATTGTGTGTTTTTGTGACCCACTTGGGGACTACAGATGCAAATTAGCAGTATTGCTAAATCTGGCATACTTGCATCACTCTATGGCATGAATTGGAATTACGACGCACCTATCCCTCAACCAGTGGTCTGAAGGAAGAAGAAGACCCACCAGATGGAGAGCAATAGAAAGGAGAACTGCTGCATGTCAGAAAGGATGCCATGAACATGAAACACCTTAGGTTCCACCAGTACACTGCAGGCATGACTGTGAACAACACAGCCGTCTGAGACAGGAGGAGACCCTTCAGCAATGGGCATGTAGAAATACTTGCTTATACTTGATTTCTACGGGCATGGACGGGTATGCATGGGTATGTACTTGTTATTATTATTATTACTCTATAAATTCAAGAAATCTGTGTGTCTGTCTGCCCGTCACGATCATAGGACATTATAGGATGGCCTGTGATATCTGCCTAATGTCCTATGACAACCCTATGATCTCAGGCATCATAGGACTCGCAATGCTGTCATAAAGATATGATGTCTATATGATGTCAAATAGACATATAGACAGGTGACGTCATAGACATATAGACAGGTGTCTTTGACTAGGTGATCAACGGCAGGCATCACTCACAATGATTCTATGATCTCAGGCATCATAGGACTCACAATGCTGTCATATAGATATGATGTCCATATGACACCATAGAGACATAGACAGGTGTCTTTCTCTATATGATGTCATATAAACAGACAGGTTTCTGACTAGGTGATCAATGGCAGGCATCGGTCACGATGCTCCTATAATCTCAGACATCATAGGACTTACGATGCCATCATATAAATATGATGTCTACATGACCTCATTGACATTATAGATAGGTGTCTTTGACTATGTGATCAACAGCAGGTATCGCTCACGATCATAGCACTTGCTATGACCTATGATGATCCTATGATCTCAGGCATTCAGAGGACGGTCTATGATGTCTGCATGATGTCCTATGATGATCCTATGAACTCAGGCATCATAGGACTCGCGATGCCATATAGATATGTCTATGACTACATTATGCCCTATGATGTTCCTATGATGCCAAGGATCACAGGACTGCCGATGTCTGTGTGTCACAAGTATAGCACTTTGTGTTGCCATGGGAACCATGTCAATGATCAAAGGCAGCCATCACTCACAATAATCTTATCTAAAAATTCAAGAAATCTGTCAGTTCGTGTATGTGTCTGTAACGTTCATAGGACATCATAGGATGGCCTATGATGTTCCTATGACGTTCCTATGATGTCTCCATCATAGGATGTCATGCCTGCCTTGATGTCTTTGTCATATACAGTGATGGCTGCCTTGACGTCTACATGAAGTCACATAGACCATGAGGTCCTATACCTGCCTTGATGTCTTTATGATGACCACGAGGACTCCCGATGTGTCATATGGACAATAGGACGATGCCGTCATATACACAATAGCACTGACTACCTATGATGTATGGATGATGTCCTAGGATGCCTGCCTTGAAAATGGTGATCATGCTACTGCGAAACTTTGATGTAGGCCATCAGGACTCGCGATGCCATCATATAGACAATAGGACGATGCCATCATATACACAATAGGACTGGCTACCAATGATGGAGGCATGCTGTCCTATGATGTCCTAGGATGCCTGCCTTGCAAATGGTCATCATGCTACTGCGAAACTTTGACCAACAAAACGGACACTGCAATGCCTCAAGATACATCATTGAAGAAATACAGCCTCACCTGTTGGTTGCAACATCTGTGATTGGCATCAATGCTGGATGCACTCTCCTTATTCCACAAATCGCACTCATGCCATCTGACAACATGTTGCCATTCACCTTGCTTTACAGCGCGTTGGTGTTTTCTGCACAACAGATTGCTTCAGCCATGCCAAATTCTACCTTGCCGCGAGCAGTTGCCAGATCAAGCACTCTTCGTATTCTTGCTCAAGATGAAGAAACTAAGAAAAAGCGTCACTTTCTGAGCAATGTTGTTTTAAAACAGGTGCTGACACAGTAAAAATGTGGAACCTTGAAGAATGGCAGTCTACACTACAAATCTGTAAAATGCCAAGCAAAGCACTGATTTTATCCGGTTGCTCCCATTTCTTGGTTTCTACGGGCATGCACGGGTCTGGCAGAACACAGTCCAAAGCCACTTTCTGCTCAGATCAATTTTCAGGATCTTCTCCATGAATTGGAAATATGACGCACCTATACCTCAACCAACTAGTGCATACCATTGCCTGCCTGAAGACAAAGATGATATAGAGTGAAGTAGTGGTTCTCAAATACTTTGCAAGCAGTTTCATGAAATGGTCAGTCAGAAAGCAACTCATACCGGCTTGGACGTCGCCCGGGTTTACAATGTCAGGAGTTCCTGGCAGTGGAGGGCGAAGAACAAGAGCTGTGTGGAGGAATCTGATCAGACCTAAATGAAACAGTCATTGTCCCCCAACAGACTGCTATGATGATGATGATGATGTGGCGGTAATGCATCTGTAAGCTGGTTGCCAACCGCCAATCAAATCTAAAAGAAGAAGAAAAACCAAGTATAAGCAGTGCATGCCCGTAGAAACCAAGTATAAGCATTTCTGCATGCCCGTAGAAAGTTACTGTTAACCATGGTGATGCCTGCCTTTGATCTTTTCAAGAGTTCAAATTGCAGGGCAGAATGACAGCTCAGGCTTCTGTTGGTAAACTTGGTCCTATGATGTATCTATGACATCAAAGGCACACTGTGTTCCTATGAAGTCACATGACCATATAAGGAGTTGTTCAGAACTTCTTTTATGGTCATGTGATTGGAATTCTATGACCTCATGTAAGAACGTAGTGTATCTGTGATGTCATAGAGAGTCCTTTGATCTCTCTTTATCAAAAAGGTAATTGTTGTCAGTCTATAGAGTGATGATAATCAAGTCAGTGGTGGTAATGCAACTGTAAGCTGGTTGCCAACTGTCAATCAAATCTAAAAGAAGTAGTAGTTTTGGTAGTTCAGTTACTCAACTGGCAGCTGCGGTTCTCCGGAAACAGTTCAGCACATTTTGTTGGAATGTCAAGGATACCAGGAACAAAGGAAACATCTGATTGCAGTAATGGAGAGGGCTAATTTGGGTTTTGCTTTGGAAAACATGTTAGGAACCTCAGTCAAAGAAATATATGTAGCTCTATTTAGACATTTAAGTGCAACTGGATTAAAAGAATTTAGTTTTTTTTTTTCCTACCATTCCCTTGTCCACACTCCAACCTGGTGGGTAGCAATGGTGCACCTGCAGGCTGGTTGCCAGCAGGCGGTGGGATCTAGAGGAGGAAGAAAAGGAAGAGTGATATGGACAGTGATGCAGGTGACGACAACAAAACCTGGAATGCTGCTGACTGTTATGACGTGAACTGTGAAGTCAAAACGTCACAAAGCTATGAGGAAAACATCATAAAGCTAAAGGAAAAGGTCACAAAGCGATGAGTTTAACGTCACAAGGCTATGAGGATTACGTCATAAAGCTATGAGGAAAACATCACAAAGCGATGAGGACAACGTCACAAGCGATAAGAGGAAAACATCACAGAGCTATGAGTAAGACTTCACAAAGCTATGGAGGACATCATGGAGCTATGAGGGGAGCGTCGCAGAGCTATGGGGAGGACGTCACAAAGCTATGAGGAAAACATAATCAGGTCTGTGGTGGTAATGCACCTTGGAGCTGGTTGCCAACCACCAATCAAATCTGAGAAGAAGAAAAAGAATCAGCGAGTGTCACAAGTCCTGCAACAGTCCTGTGAACTTTATCCAGAACTCTCCATAAAACAATGGCACAGAGTAGAGGTGAGTACTGCTGCTCTTGTGATTTGTGGTTTTTTTTCTTATTTGGTGTCTTTGCAGTTGATGGTGGACTTGAGGGGCACAGGTCAAGTGGATCCTTGACCAACTGAGCACCCCATGTGAGCACCCCAACTGGACCCCAGGGTCCGATCTGTAAATGTACAAGTATATTTTCAATCCAGTGATTTACAAACTGAGTTGGAGCTTTCTAAAACCTCATTCAGAACACTGTAGTCCCACATACCTATTCTGTGGATTTTCATCTGGGGCCAGCAGCGGTGGAGAAGTCTTTTGAAAGCAGAAAAAGAGGCAGAACCTTCTTCTTCTTCTTCTCTCGGTTACTGGTGGATAGCAAACAAGTGAAAGGTGCATACTGCCACCTACTGTACAAGAGTGTGTAACACTGTCATCAGAGCCCAACCCCTAAAGTCTATGATTTAATCCTGTGTTATTTAAAAAAAGAGAAGAGCCCTTCTTGTGATTCTTAGTGCCTCTCCATCTCCATCTGTTCCCGGAATCCCAGTTAGATCACATTCCCAACCGGCCTGTCAAACTTCATTTTTCTTTCTAAAAAATGAATTTTTAAAAAGAAAGTCTAATCAGAGATTTCTAACTCCTTGGTTTAACACAGAAACTCGTAGCTTAAAACAGAAGACTCGTCAATTAGAAAGAAAATGGCGCTCCACTGATTTAGATGAAATCTATTTAGCTTGGAGAAATCATCTTCTAATTTATAAAAAATCTCTGGGAAAAGCGAGAACGAGTTACTATTCTGCATTAACAGAAGAGAACAAGAATAATCCCAGGTTTCTTTTCAGCACTGTAGCCAGGCTGACAAAGAGTCTAGGACTCAATCCTAGCATTCCCTTAGAGCTTACTAGTCGGGACTTTACGAACTTTTTCAATAATAAAATTTCATCTATCAGAGATAAAAATCAGTCAGATTCTTCCCACCGTTAACTTAAATACAGTAACTACTACAACTCCTTCAACTGAAATCTGTTTGGATGAGTTTACTCCAACTGACCTTTTAGAGTTAGACAAAATAGTTTCCTCATCCAAGCCTTCAACTTGTCTTTTAGACCCTATTCCTACCAGGTTATTTAAAGAAGTCTTCCCATTTAATGGTAGCTTTATTCTTAAAATAATCAATTCTTCATGTAATTAAACCCATACTCAAAAAGCCAACGCTGGATTCAGGAATTTTAGCTAATTATAGACCAATCTCTAATCTCCCTTTCATTTCAAAAATCTTAAGAGTTGTTGCTACGCAATTATTTGACCACTTGCAGGGAAATGGTTTACTTGAAGAGTTCCAGTCTGGGTTTAGAATCCATCATAGTACTGAAACAGCCTTAGTGAAGGTCACTAATGACCTCCTGATCGCATCTGATAATGGACTTGTTTCTGTACCTGTCCTTTTAGACCTTAGTGCAGCTTTTGATACTATCGATCATAGTATTCTACTTGATAGATTAGAACACTTTGTTGGACTTAATGGAACTTCGTTGCAGTGGTGTAGATCTTATTTATCTGATAGGTTCCAGTTTGTTCATGTCAATAATGAGTTTTCTTTCAACTCAAAGCTCAGTCATGGAGTTCCACAGGGATCTGTGCTAGGCCCTACTCTTTTTAGTTTATATATACTTCCGTTAGGCAACATTATTAGAAAGCACTGTATACATTTTCATTGTTATGCAGATGACACACAATTATACCTGTCAATGAAGCCAGATGACAGTAATCAATTAGCCAAGTTAGAAGCCTGTCTTAAGGAAATCAAAGCTTGGATGACTTGTATTTTCCTGCTATTAAATTCAGATAAGACTGAAGTCATTCTTGTTGGTCCAAAAAACCTTAGAAATACCTTTCCAAATCAAACTTTTAGTTTGGATGCAGTTACTCTTTCTCTTAATAGCTCTGTGAGGAACCTTGGAGTTATTTTTGATCAAGATCAGGTTGTCCTAAAATATCTTTAAAAAGTCTTCAGTTGATCCAAAATGCTGCTGCAAGAGTTTTTTAACTGGTTCTAGAAAGAGAGATCATATCTCTCTGGTTCTGGCCTCCCTTCACTGGCTTCCCATAGAGTTTAGAATTAAGTTTAAAATCCTTCTCACTTTTAAAAGCTCTTAACAATCAGGCCCCTTTTTATTTAAAAGATCTGATATTACCCTATTATCCAAACAGAGCACTATGCTCCCAAAATGCTGGAGATTACTTGTAATACCTAGAATCTCCAAAAGTACAATGGGGGGCAGAGCCTTCAGTTATCAAGCTCCTCCCTCTCTTGTGGAACTAGCTGCCATTCTGGATTCGGGAGTCAGACTCAATCTCTGTTTTTAAGAATAGGGTTAAAACCTTCCTTTTTGATGTAGCCTACAATTAGTGAGGGATCATGTGTTTCTGAACCCTCCCTTATTTATGCTGCTATTAGGTTTAGACAGCCGGG
Source organism: Pholidichthys leucotaenia (assembly GCA_020510985.1). NCBI lineage: Eukaryota > Metazoa > Chordata > Actinopteri > Cichliformes > Pholidichthyidae > Pholidichthys > Pholidichthys leucotaenia. The sequence goes on along the minus strand of CM035840.1, from coordinate 136,050,699 downwards.
GGACCGCCAATAATTGCACTGGGCTTCACTCCTTTCTTCACTCTCAATGAAATATATATATATATATTTTTTGCTGGTCATTAACATCTGTTTGCTCTCTCCCATAGATTGAGTCCCCATCGTGCTGTTTGCTCTCTACATGTCTGTTCTTTTCATCTTCTCTATCTCCTCACCCCCCAGCCAGTCGCAGCAGATGACTGCCCCTTCCTGAGCCTGGTTCTGCTGGAGGTTTCTTCCTGTAAAAAGGGGGTTTTTCCTCTCCACTGTCGCCGAGCGCTTGCTCACAGGGGATCGCCTGATTGCTGGGGTCTTACCTACAGTTGAAAGTCCTATGAGATGACTGTTGTTGTGAAATGGTGCTATATAAATAAAGTTGAATAGAATTGAACTGAACTGAGGAAGAAATGGTTCGCGACCAGTTAGCGGGACACACCAACTGTGCTGCAGTCTGTTCCAAGCTGCTCACATTTCCAGGTGAGTTGACGCTGGCCAGTGCTGTCGAGTTTGCACTCCAGCTGGAAGCAGCAGACAAGCTAACTTGGGAGCTAAGTGAGTGTCTTATCACCGAGAGATCTACGATCCCCCATGGCTACGCAGGTAGTGGACCCGGACAGCGATGGGAGCATTGAGGACGATGTGGAGGGAGCCAACGCAGTACAGATGAGGTCTGCCCCGGGGAAGCCCAGGTGTATGGGCTGCGGGTCCATGAAGCGCCGCTACAAGGCCAGAGAGTGTGCGGCAAGAGGGAAGCACTGCGGCAGGTGCCATCTACACCACTTTGCGAGAGTATGTCAATCAGCAGAACAAGAGAACCCTCACAGAAATTCGCCCCCTCCCGCCCCGACGGTAATCCATACTGTGTCCCCAAGTACCAGTGGGTGCACACATTGCACGGTAGTGTTGGATGGAGTACCGATACCAATCGACACGGGAACGGAGAGTTCTCTGCTGAACTGGGCTACAGTTAGGCAATGTTTTCCCCACTACAGAATTGGAGGTGAATCAGCACCTCTTTGCGGCTATGGAGGAGGGCGGTTAGCCACGATGGGTACCGTCAGACTGACGGCTCGGTACAAGTCAGAGGAGATGGCCGATGTGGAGTTCATTGTGATGGCGTGCGCCATGAACATCATGGGCTGCAACCTGTTCTATGGCCTTGGGTTTTCCATCAGGAGCAGCACTGGGGAAGAGTGGTCGGGCTGCGGACTGTGGGACTGACTGGTCCTGAGAGTTCAGGACGACGCTGTGTGGGAAGAACAACTGCTGGGAACTCTGGAAAGTGGACAGGCCTTGTCATGCACAGGGTCTCCACAGGATTGCTCCAGAGCCAGTATCCCGAGTCGCCCTGGACAAGGGTACCGGGTGGCACGGGGGAGAGTCTGCGGTGGCGAGCGATGCCCAAAAGATGGTTCCAGGTGTTCCCGGAGCTCAGCCGTGGTGGGTCGGTGAACACGGGGCCACATCGGTAGGGTCTGCAGCGGGTTTACAAGCAGTCGGGGCAGGACCGAGCGGCACTGGGAGGGTGAGTGCCAGGCAGAGACACCGCAGGCCGAGCAGGGCTCTGTTTGGAGTCGCGAACTGGGTTTGGGCTTGGGCGGAGGCGAAGTCCAAGCGGGTGAGAGCCAAGCGGAAGATGAAGCAGTACCAGGGCCGGCTGCAGGTGACGGACGAGTGGCAGGATGGTTACCTTCTACTGACAGATGGCTCTTCATCTTCTTCTTCTTTTAGATTTGATTGGCGGTTGGCAATGCAGGTAATGCAGCTAAGAGGTGCATTACCGCCACTGACTTGATAATCATCACTCTATATCTTTGTTCTTTTACTGTGTTCTTATAAGGCGTTCTGAACAACTCCCCATGAGCGCAAAAAAAATTATCCATCCTCATGCGAGGAATGGCCGCCTCAGACGGTTTCTTCTTTTAGATTTGATTGGCTGTTGCCAACCAACTTATAGGTGCATTACCACCACGTACTTCACTCTTTATCTTGTCAGGAGCTGTAGTGCTTCTATCATCATTGCTGTGTCCAGTTGAACCTCAACTCTATCTTCAGACATCATTCTTCTTCGTCTCCTCGTACTTCACTCTATATCATCACTCTACACACCTTGGCCATGGCATCATTATCACTATATATAATTCAAGAAATCTCTGTGTGTGTCTGTGTGTCTGTCACAACCATAGAATTTGCTAAAAGATCACAGGATTGCCTATGATGTTCCTATGATCTCTTCATGTCTATATGATATCATATAGAGCATAGGACTCGATATGACATCAAAGATCACAGGCAGGCATCACTCATGATCATAGGACTCGCTATGATATCATCAACGATCAAAGGCAACCATCACAGATGAAGAAGAAAACGTCACAAAGCTATGAGGAAAATATAATCAAGTCAGTGGCGGTAATGCACCTTTGAGCTGGTTGCCAACCACCATTCAAATCTAACAGAAGAAGGAGGAGTGGTGACATCAAAGATCAAAGGCAGGTTTCACCATGGTTACTGTTGCCATGGTAACAGTAACTTTATACAGGCATGCAAAAATGCTTGCTTACACTTGCTTTCTACGGGCATGCACGGGTATGCACGGGTATGCACAGGTATGCACTAGTCCTCATGAGTTACAGCGTGCCCTGGAGAAGGCACTTGGGCATGGCCCCAGACGATTGGAGCATCCAGAGGTGTGGAGGAGAAGGCGCACCGGGATTGAGGTGACCAGCTGTGGCCCCGGAAGCGAGCTACCTTCAGGGGCGGACTGAATGGTGAAAGGACTTTTATATATCATAGGTGGCAGAATAACCCACCTTGCCATGTGTGTGTGTGTGTGTGTGGGAGGGCGGTAGGACGGCAGTCTACCCATCTCCCCTAATTTTAGTTGTTTTGTGTGAATGTCATAGGCCCCTTTTGTGATTTTAGTTTAGTTATGTTTAGCGGATGACTCGGGTTCCAAATTGGGGTGGGTTCTCATGGTGTGTGTATTTTGGTTTTTCTGCAGGAGAGGAAATGTGATGTTATTTATGGTTCATATTGTTCTGCATTGGAGCTTTTATTTGTGTAGCACAGGGTGGTGGCTCCATCTTCCGGTTCCGCCACCCCTTTATGTATAAGAAGGGTTGCAGGTAGGGGGCGGTCTCTTCCGCTTTTACCTCTGCTTGCAGTTGCATGTGTAGTTAGGTGCATGGACCCCTGTATTGAATAAATGAGTGTTTAGCTCCACTCCTGGCATTCTCCTTGACGCCAAACTCGGACATAACACACAGCTCCCCTGTGGATCCCCTATGGATATTCATTAAAGACTTCCCCTCCTAAACTTCTGCATATCCGGGGAGGCTGAAATTCAGGGATGCAAACCCTCGTAACCTCAGCACACCACATATGGGCTGCACGGTGGCGCAGTGGTTAGCACTGTGGCAGCACAGTTTACCCTTGGCCGGGGGATTGCGGGGATCGTGAGATCGTGGGTTTGATCCCTGCCCCCGACCAACAGTGATCTGTGTGGAGTTTGCATGTTCTCCCCGTGTTGGGTGGGTTTACTCCAGGATTTCTCCGGTTTCCTCCCACATATCTAAAACATGCAGGTTAGGGATACGGGGCGCTTGCGCATGCAGCGACCGGCAGCTGGTGGCTTGTCACCAGACTGCAAAACAAATCTACCTACGGGTACAAAATAAGTAATAAAAAAAAATATATAAAATCTGAGCCCAGTCCAATGAACGATTCAGGAAATACGTGTGGAACTGACAGACACAAAGACTTCTTAAATTATAATATGATGACTAGTGCATACCCATGCATGTCCATAGAAACCGCATATAAACTATTTCTGCATGCCCATAGAAAGCAGGTGTAAGAAAGCATTTCTGCATGCCCGTAGAAAGTTACTGTTACCATGGCAGCAATAACCATGGTGATGCCTGCCTTTGGTCTTTGACATGGTTAAGCATTTCTGCATGCCCATAGAAAGTGTTCTGACCTCACAGTGTGCCTATGATGTCTATAGGAGGAGTTGTTCAAAGGAGTTGTTCAGAACTCCATATATGGTCATGTGGCATTATAGGAACACAGTGTGCTCCTGTGACACAGACACACAGACAGACCGACAGACAGATATAGAGTGATATATATTTTGTACACTTCTTGGTGACCAGGAAAAGTCCCAAGTTTTACACAAATTCTTGTTGTTCTCCTTCTTTGTGTTTACAAATGACTGGATTGAGAATGTACTTGTACCTGTACAGATTGGATCCCAGCGGGGTCCACTTGGAGTGCTCAGTTGGTCAAGGGGTCCACTTGACCTGTATCCAGACTTAGAGTAGCTTTTTATCATCTGTTGTGGTTCAAGCTAGTTTTAAGTGTACTAGTGAAAACCTGTGCATGCCCGTAGAAACCCAGTATAAATATCTACATATTATTCCATCTAGCTACAATGCTCCGCACTGTGTGTTTATATATTTACATATTTATTCCACCTAGCTGCAATGCTCTGTACTGTGGGTGTTTATATATCTACATATCTATTCCATCTAGCTACAATGCTCCGCACTGTGTGTTTATATACTCATATATTTATTCCATCCAGCTACAATGCGCTGTACTGTGTGTCTGTGTATATATATATATTTATAGTAATATGTACATGTATATATTAGCTGCTCTTGCTTTTTTTTCTTGCCTTCTGACTGTTGCTCTGAGTGTTGCTATCCCTGTGCTGTTGCAATCCTGGAATTTCCCCACTGTGGGACTAATAAAGGCTTATCTTATCTTATATTTCTGTATGCCCGTAGAAAGCAGGTGTAAGCAAACGCATCACGACTCATTCAGTGATGCCTGCCTTTGATCTTTGGTGATGTTATAGCAAGTCCTATGATCTTTGACGACGTCATAGCGAGTCCTTTGACCTTTGATGCTGGCATAGTGAGTCCTATGATCTTTGATGCCATACCACTCATTCAGTGATGCCTGCCTTTGTTCTATGATGCCTGCCTTTGGTCTTTGAGGTGTCGAAATGATGTCATATAGACATCATGTAGACATCATAGGTGATCCTATGATCTTTTAGCGAGTCCTATGATCATGACAGACACACACAGACAGACACACAGAGAACTCCTTATAAGAAGGATGAGGAGAGCGATAATAAGTCAGTGGCGGTAATGCACCTGTAAACTGGTTGCCAACTGCCAATAAAATCTCAGAGAAGAAGAAGTAGTCGTCCTTATAAGAACTCCTGATACAAAGATACACAGTGATGATATATAGTGAAGTACGTGGCGGTAATGCACCTGTAAGCTGGTTGCCAACTGCCAATCAAATCTCAAGAAGAAGAAGCAATGATGATACAGAGTGAAGTACATGGCGGTAATGCACCTGTAAGCTGGTTGCCAACCACAAATCAAATCTAAAAGAAGAAGGCGGCAATGAGAGGAGACATATACTGTATACTCAGAGTGTGTGGTTTGCGCAGCTATTGACGCCACCGAGGACACAGTCCAAGGACGAATAATTTTTTCACATATAGGGAGTTGTTTCGAACTCCTTATACAAAGATATAGCGTGCTGATGGTCAAGTCAGTGGCAGTTATGCACCTGTAAGCTGGTGGCCAACCGCCATATCAAATCTAAAAGAAGAAGAAGAAGGCAATGAGAGGAGTGATATTGGGCATTTCAATGGCTGTCTCAACTGATTCTTCTTCTGTCTCAACTGATGAAATATTCCTCATTGACAGAGGTACGGAGATTGAAAGCTAATAGAAATGGCGAAAAATGTGATAGTCTGTCGGTAATGTTAAAATTTGATGAAACAAGACTACCAAATAAGGTGTATATTGGCTACATGAGCTATGAAGTCAGACTTTACGTTCCTCCTCCGCACAGATGTTTCAAATGTCAAAAGTTTGGTCATGTTGCAGCGATATGCAAAGGTAGACAGCGATGTGCCAGATGCTCCGGTGAACATGAATATGGAAAGTGTGAAAGAGGAGCCAAATTAAAGTGCTGTAACTGCGGTGGTGAACATAGCTCTGCATATCAAGGTTGTGAAACCAGCAAAAGAGCAGCAGAAATTCAACAGATAAGTCTCCCAGGGACTAACATATGCAGAAGCTGTGAAAAAGGTGCCACCTAAACAAAGTGGGAGTGGACTCGAACAGGGAAAGTGTGCAGAATTGCAGTGCATGCAGTAGAATTAAGGAAAATAATTCTGTGGTAGATGTGATAAGCTGCACTGCGCAGACTTCCAAAAAAACAGAAAAAATCAAAATCATTGTGAAAGCAGCAGAAAAATATCTTGGCATTAAAGGCTACAGTGAGAAGCAGCTGAAGACTTCTTAAGTGGGGGATCTTTAAGTTCAATGACATCATGGGCTGGTGGATCAACCGCTAATCAAGTCTAAAGAAGAATGAGATGAGACACAGATACAGACTACAGCTAGAAGAAGAATAATGAGATGAGACGCAGATACGAGATTAAAAACATCACAAAGCTCTGAGGAAAATGTCACAAAGCTATGAGGACAAAGCTATGAGGAAAACATCACAAAGAGGAAAAAGAGACACACAGAAAGACAGACATGTGTGGGGGGGGTGTGGCGATGGTGCACCTGTGGGCTGGTTGCCGGCCGCCAATCGGGTTTAGAAGAAGTTGTTCAGAACTCCTTATACAAAGATAGAGAATGGGTTGGAGTGTGGAAAAGAGGATGGCAAAAAAAAAAAATTCTTTCAATTAATCCAGTTGCACTTAAATATCTAAATAGGCCTACATATATCCCTCTATAAATTCAAGAGATCTGTGTCAATGTGTCACGATCATAGGGCACGGTAAAAGATCATAGGACCACCTATGATGTCTCCATGATGTCCTATGATGTTCCTATGATCTCAGGCATCATAGGACTCAGTATTGTCATGGTGCGGTCCTCGCAGACCGCAAATGAGACGCTATAGGCCACCGATGAGTTTGCATAATTTATTAAAGGAAGACAAATGACAAAATAATGAGCCACGTGGGGCAAAACACAAATAAGGACTATGGCTAAGACACACTGACGATACACACAGACTTAAGGAATACACTTACTAAGAAAAGACACGAATCGTGAATCTAGGATGGAGGTTGGACGAAGGAATGTTAGACGAGGAACATTAGATGAGGTCGCAGTCCGGAGTAACCTAAGCTGCTCCCTTAAGTAGGGCTAAGGATGAGACAGCTGATGAGGCAGTCATCAACTCTTAATACAATTCAGCTGTCAGAGGAGCTCAGCTCTGACAGCCGGAAGCCCCTCTGACATACCGTCACAATAAAAGCTCGGAGAGCCACAGGGAACGCACACCAACTGGGAGGAAAATACTGCATGACCCGAGCGCAGACGATATCGGCGCTCAGACCATGACAGTATCCCCCCGAACGGCGCACTCTGGGCGCCGCAAGACATCCAAGCCTCCTCCCCCACCCAAAAGGCCCACCCAGGGTGGGAGGATGGGGGAAAAAGGCCAGGAGGGCGAGAACCAGGAAAAACAAACCATCAAGACACGGAACTGGAACAAAAAGTGACAAGGGCAAATACAGAAAACATAACATGGCACAGCTACAGAGCATGGGGAGGAGAAAAAAAACACACAAAAATACTCCATAAAGCACAGGTGGAAAAACAGACAGGACAATAAATGCAAATAACAGGAATACCAAGTCTATAAACCAAGATACACGGGCCCAGAAGAAATAAAATGGCAACCACAATATCATCCCTCAAACAGAGGAAGAGAGAGAAAAAAAACCCATGCTAAATAGCGGCGAATACATAGTCTAATATAGTACAAATAACAAAACACCAGAGCGACTCTTAATATTTCAGAGGAGAGGAGAAAACAAAACAGGGATGACGGCAGGCAGAGCACAATAAGACAACAATTAGTTCTAGTGGTCTACCTGCGTCCAGTGTCCAGATCGCTGGCAGGGGAAAAAGGATGAGTTCGGGCGGCCCACCCCAGTCCCAGGCCCGGAGAAACAGTACCTCTGGCGGCTGGACCAGGTCGCCAAGCAGAAAGTTCAGTTTGTCGGGTGGCCGACCCAGAACGCCAAACCGGCGAAACAGTTTCCCAGGCGGCCGACCGGCATCATCAGGCCACCAGGACCACAGGGGAGAACTCGGAGGCGGCCTCCCTATGGTGAGGAGCAGCGAGGGAGAGCCGAGCCGATTACAGAGAATCCCCGTGGCACCCGACAGAGGGAAAGAGGAAACGGGGAAAGGAAGAGGGACCCCGGCGTCGATCGGAGGGGAATCTGCAGCTCCTGCTCCGAACTCCACACGGACTGGCACTGCGCTTTCATTGGAGCCCACGCGGGACCGTGCTGCACCCACGACGGACCCTAACTGGGTGGGAACAATACCAACGACGGGCCCCGACTGGGCCAGAACAACACCCATGACGGGCCTCGACTGGGCTGGCGCAGCACCAGGGATGACCTTCAGACATGAACCCAGAACCTCCAAGGCGACGATCAGAACAGACTCATCACCGGTGACCCTGGGAGAAGGCTCAGAACAAAGAAGAAAAACCGGGATCAGAATCACCGGCAGCGGCAGAGCCCAGCGAGACAAGCTCGGACACCGTGGACAGCAGCACCCGGCTCGTCTCCCCGAGAGACAGGCGAAAGTGCTCCAGGATAGAGGAAAGAAAGACAAAATAGAGCACTTGCCTGATCTCGGGCTCCACCGCAGCCCAGGACTCCCGTCAATCCAGGTTCAGTGCGCAGAAGGTCCAGTTCAGGTTCCCACTCTACTGTTGCGGGCTCCGCAGCCGGCATGATGGTGTCCACAGTCTGGGGATTCCCTGCCGCTGACATCCACGCCGAAGGCCCACACGGCGTGATGGTAGGGGATCCGTGGCCTGCCGGGTCGGACTGTCCCTCCATGGAGACCCAGGGACGCTTGCTCGTCGGCGCAGGCTCCAATTTGCAGTCCGCCCTCCTTCTCTGCCCGTGTTGTGGCTGCAGGGCTGGAACCAGGCTGTCCAGGCCCGCAGGCTCCCTCCTCGTCCGACGGGTGTAGTCGTGGCGCCAAGGAACGCTCAAGGGAAGGAGACACAAAGGTAGCAGGTTCATAATTAATTTCTGCAGCAGGTGGAGGGAGCTTGGGGGACTGAACCCCGAACTCCACCCCCAGGAATCAAACAAGGCAATTCACCCAGTGAAGGAAAAGAATGAAGAGACACTTGCCTGATCCACTGAGGGCTGATGGAACCCATTGCAGTGGACTTGGTTCTTCCCTTCCCTTTTGGATGGAGACAGAGGACCCCCCGGGAAGACGAAGAGGAGCCACTCGCACCTGATCAGGAACGGGGCAGCCGGAGATGGACTCGTGGCACTCACAGCAGCTGGGAGGAGCGTCGAGGAGGAGGGAGGAACAGCCGAGGTGGGCCGGGGACGAGGCACATACAACCCAGAGGCAGTGGCGGCTGTCTTACCCCTCCGATGAGACACGGAGACTGTAGCTGGCTGGGAAACAGAGTTCGTGCGGCTACCCAGAACTGGATCTGGATGGGGTTCTCGCTGAGGCTTGCAATCAGCAAGGTGAAGACGTTTACTGGCAGAGGGCGAGGCGAAGGTGAGATTTGGGAAACGCTGCTCCTGCGCAGAAACAGAGGTGAGCAGGTCAGCGTATTCGGGGTAATCATACAGTTCCGGATTCCTCTCCACCAGCCTGACCACCGCCGTCACATACTTCATTATCTGTGTTGGATGGGAGGTGGAGCGAGCCACAGCCACTCGGTCCTGGATGGAAATCACTGTCAGCTGTAAATCCTCCAAGGGAATCCCGACTGACGTCTCACTCCGTTGGGGATGTTCCCTGGGTGATGCAAACTCCTGGACTGGATGAGGGACAGAAATGGGATCCCGAAGCGAGGAGCGAGGATGTCTCCTCTTCGGCTTCCTGCCGGAGTTTCCCTCCAGCCCGCGGAGCTTCTCCCGGAAAGCGGAGATGTCCGCCATCCTCACCGTGATTTCAGGGTGGTCAGCGTAGCGAGGATGGCGGTTAATGGTCGCCTCAGCGAGGTCCAGGTACCAGCGGTGAGGCACTGGGGACAGTGTGATGGCGAGCGCTGGAGATGATCCTGTCGATCTCAATAAGGGCCATCACCAGCTTGTAGCCCAGGCTCATGGCGTAGCCCTTGAGCGGAGCCATCTCCCAGCACGCTGGTACGAGGAAGACAGGGAAAAACAAACAAGCCCAGCAAAACTCACGGTGACCAGCGTCTCGTTCTGGCTGCAACCTACTGTCATGGTGCGGTCCTTGCGGACCGCAAATGAGGCGCTATAGGCCACCGATGAGTTTGCATAATTTATTAAAGGAAGACAAATGACAAAATAATGAGCCACGTGGGGCAAAACACTAAGGACTATGGCTAAAGCGACACACTGACGACACACACAGACTAAGGAATACACTTACTGAGAAAAGGCACGAATCGTGAATCTAGGATGGAGGTTGGACGAAGGAATGTTAGACGAGAAACGTTAGACTTTAGAGTAACCTACGCTGCTCCCTTAAGTAGGGCTAAGGATGAGACAGCTGATGAGGCAGTCATCAACTCAATACAATTTAGCTGTCAAGAGGAGCTCAGCTGTGACAGCTGGAAGCCCCTCTGAGATGCCGTCACAATAAAAGCTCGGAGAACCACAGGGAGCACACACCAAATGGGAGGAAAATACTGCATGACCCGAGCGTGGACGATATCTGTCATGTTATTGAACTTAGTTCCCCGCTGAACCTCCACTTCTCTCCCCTTTAACACCCCCCCTCCCCCCGTGCTTCCTCAAACTGTATACACATATATATCATATCTGCATATTGTCATTATATGTATATTGATACATACTGCTCTTCTGTATATTATCATCACATATTTAACTCCATACTGTTTTTCTGCATATTGCCACTCTGTATAGTTAGTGTCTGCTACTTACCTCACTTCACCTGTACTTTGCTCTTCTGTAATTTATGCTAACTTATTCCCATCTCTTACCATCCTCACCTGTACATAACTGCTCACCTAACTTATTGTACATTATTTGCACATAACGGTACTCTTAACTTTCTTCACTGACCTATCTGCATATATTTGCGTAAATTGCACATACTGTCAATTACTGTATATACTGCACTGCTGTCCTTTGCACTTCTGATTGGATGCTAAACTGTGTTTCGTTACCTTGTATTCATACATGTGTAATGACAAAGTTGAACCTAATCTAATCTATCGGCGCTCAGACCATGATAACTATGCCATGAAAGATCAAAGACAGGCAGCACGGTTGTCGGGCTCGCTGAAAGATCGTAGGACTCGCTATGACATCATCAGTGATCAAAGACAGGCTTCCCTCACGATCACAGGACTCTACGTCGCGGTCATAGGACTCCCTAAGAGATCAAAGGACTCGCTATGACAACATCAGTAATCAAAGGCAGGCATCACTCACGATCATAGGACTCGCTATGACATCATCAAAGATCATAGGACTTGCTATGATGTCATCAAAGATCAAACGCAGGCATCTGGATCATAGGACTTACTATGACATCATCAAAGATAATAGAACTCAGTATGATGTCATCAAAGATCAACTGCAGGGATCATAGGACTCGCTATGACATCATCAAAGATGAATGAATGAATGATTGAATCTTTATTTCAGATAGATTAAAAGTAAAAATTAAAAGAAAGGAACAGAACAATATAACAAAGGGGGAAAAAATATCTTACAAGGTCAAATTAAACAATAACTCCTCTGATTATACAGTTCAACATAAGTTATCCGAAATGGGTGATGGCTGAAGCCGCAGCTTATATTGCCCACTCATATTCACTGTGTGTGTTTATATACTTGCATATTTATTCCACCTAGCTGCAATGCTCCATACTGTGGGTGTTTATATATTTACATATTTATTCCATCTAGCTACAATGCTCTGCACTGTGTGTTCATATATTCATATATTTATTCCATCCAGCTACAATGCTCTGCACTGTGTGTCTGTGTGTGTGTGTGTGTATATATATATTTTATAGTAATATGTACATATGTATATTAGCTGCTCTTGCTTGCTTGTTTTTTCTTGCCTTCTGATTGTTGCTCTGAGTGTTGCTATCCCTGTGCTGTTGCAATCCTGGAATTTCCCCGTTGTGGGACTAATAAAGGCTTATCTTATCTTATCTTATCTTATCTTATTCCATCCAAGAATTCAAAAGAAAAACAAAACAAGAGAAATTACAATTCAGAACAAAGCTAAGACAAAACGTGACAAAAAACTAAGCAACAGCACAACACAGACTGAATATGATAACACTTATGTGATTTTACATGTCATCTTGTATATATGTTTGGAGTATTTCTTCCTTTAGTTTTTGTTTAAATTGTCCAAGCGTTGTACATGATTTTAATTCAGGTCCAAAAGCATTCCACCATCTGACTCCTTGCACTGAGACACAATGTTGCTTGGTGGTAGTTCTCACTGAAGGTTTTTGAAATATACATACATGTTCTTCTGAAATGATACTGTTTCTCCCATATTTGGAACAACTTTTGGATATTTAAGGGCAGTGATAGATTCTTCACTTTAAACATTATTATTGCAGTTTTAAAGTCAACCAGATCTTTCAACTTGAGAGCTTTTAATTTAAGAAAAAGTGGGTTTGTTGGTTCCCTGTAAGCAGCTTTGTTTATTATTCTAACAGCTCTCTTCTGAAGCATAAAGATTGGATATATGTTTTCAAAAACCTTCAGTGAGAACTACCACCAAGCAACACTGTGTTTCAGTGCAAGGAGTCAGATTATGGAACGATTTTGGACCTGAATTAAAATCATGTACAGCGCTTGGACAATTTAAACAAAAACTAAAGGAAGAAATACTCCAAACATATATACAAGATGACATGTAAAATCACATAAGGATTGTCATATCCAGTCTGCGTTGTGTTGTAGCTTAGTTTTTTGTCACATTTTGTCTTAGCTTTGTTCTGAATTGTAATTGCTCTTGTTTTTCTTTTGAATTCTTGGATGGAATATGGGTGGGCAATATAAGCTGCAGCTTCAGCCATTACCCATTTCGGATAACTTATGTTGAACTGTATAATCAGAAGAGTTATTGTCTAATTTGACCTTGTTGGATTTTCTTTCCCCCTTTGTTATATTATTCAGTTTCTTTTAACCTGTACTTTTTAATCTATCCGAAATAAAGATTCATTCATTCATTCATTCACATAGTGTGGGTTGAATGAGCAAATATTTCACTCTATGTAGTACTGCAATTGATTTAGATATTTTACCTTTAATATAATGAATATGTGACTTCCAACACAGTTTCTTATCAATTATTACTCCAAGAAATTTCTTTTCAGATACCCTTTCAATCTCTACATCATTTACACTGAGTTGAAAGATACTGAGTTGTTGTGATGGTTGTTAAAAATGATAAATTTTATCTTACTTAAATTGAGCGTTAATTTGTTTGAATCAAACCACAGTTTAAGCTTTCCTAAGGTTGTCATAGCCAGGAGCGGCACTGGGGTTAAGCTCCCAGTGCTCATAAAATGCTCCTTATGGCGTGCGTCTCGAAAAGCCTCTGACAACTAAGTCCACCTCCTAGCCTGCCCGTGTGGTTTAGTCTCTAAGCCCGGCGGAACTGCTTTTACTAATAGGAGAAGGGACGAGGGCGGATCTCTGGCGCCTTAAAACCAGATGCTTCGGGTAGATGGTGGCTCGTCAACCTGGGAAGGTAGCCCATCTAGGGGAAGGTAAACCCTGATTTCAAACCTCTGCTGCCTTGCGGCATACCCGGTCACGGGAAAGGCTTCGGGAGTCAACCCTGAGGAAAAATCCGGAGTCGGAGCCCCTAAGGCAGTTCTATGTTGTGCTCAACATCGTTCTGGCAGCTCCTGCAACGGCGCTGGTGCCAAACTGTAGCAGCCCTGCTGTTCCTTTGGATTCATCAGTGACGTGGAGAGGGGGGACATGCTGCATGGGCAACATCTTGTCCTCCATATCTTCCTGCCCAGGCTTGAATCCTACCAACGCCCAACGCTGGAAGGTAGAACACCGGATCACTGGAGAGGACACTCCAGCTTCGCCTTTGGCGTAGACAAAACACGGGGAATGACAGTTACCGGTTATAAGCCACTGCTCAATTGGCGTAGAGCGTGGCGCCAGGGGTTGTTCCCGACGGTGGGAGGGATCATCAGATCTCACTGGACAGCTACTGCCCGCCTCAAGCTGGGCAGCCCCCAGCCAATAAGGTGTTGTCCCACCACAGCTTGCTTTCCTCATTGGGTGCATGGGGATAAGGAGAAATCCAAACAGCAGGCTGAGAACCTTCGCACCAGGCAAGACAATAAAACAAAAGAGACCAACTCTAAAACTGGGAACTTGGAACATCCGCACTATGATGACAGGACTCGCTGCTAACCTCAAGGACATCAACGACACCAGGAAGACTGCCATCATCAATAATGAGCTGAAGAGACTGGGAGTGGATATCGCCACTCTCCAGGAAACACGGTTAGCTGATGCAGGCACACTGAGAGAGAAGGACTACACGTTCTACTGGCAGGGAAAGGGCAGTGACGAACACAGGGAACACGGAGTGGGCTTCGCAGTGAAGAACACTTTGCTGAAGATGGTGGAACCGGGCAGCACTGGCTCTGCACGACTCCTCACCCTCCGCCTGAACACCACTGAAGGCCCAGTCACCCTCGTCAGTGTGTATGCCCCAACACAGACAGCCACACCAGAGGCAAAAGACGAGTTCTACGAGAATCTCGCAACAACTGTCAGGATCATCCCCAACTCTGAACAACTCATTCTCCTTGGAGACTTCAATGCCAGAGTGGGTGCTGACCACGACTCCTGGCCCTCCTGTCTTGGACCTTTTGGCGTGGGCAGAATGAACGACAACGGACAGCGGCTGCTCGAGTTCTGCACATATCACGATCTGTGCATCACAAACTCGTTCTTCAAGACCAAGCCCCAACACAAGGTTTCCTGGCAACATCCGCGCTCAAAGCACTGGCACCAGCTAGACTTGATCCTGACCAGGCGCACCTCACTGAAGAACGTGCTAATCACCCGTTCGTTCCAGAGTGCAGATTGCGACACAGGCCATTCATTGGTGTGTTGCAAGGTCAAGCTGCAGCTGAAGAAATTCCATTGTGCTAGACAACCTAGAAAGGCACGGATTGACACCAGCAAGATGGCCCAACCAGAACTTGTTGAGCAGTTTGCCTCCACCTTTGAGAAGGAACTTGGTGTACCACAAGGAGGAGAATCTGCAAAGCAGAAGTGGGAAGAGCTGCGAAACACCATCTACCGCACAGCCTTGGCTACCTTTGGGAGGAAGACCTCGAAGTCACAGGACTGGTTTGATGCCAAGTTGACCGAGATGACCCCCGTCATTGAAGCCAAGCGCTCAGCACTTGCTGAGTACAAGAAGTACCCAAATGAGAAGAATCTCCAGATTCTCAGGGCTGCGAGAAGCAAAGTTCAGCAGACTGCTCGGCGCTGTGCCAACGAGTACTGGACTCAGCTCAGCCAAGACATTCAAACCGCTGCCATAACAGGGAACATCCGTGGTATGTACGATGGCATCAAGAAAGCACTTGGTCCGGCTCAGAGCAAGACGGCCCCCCTCAAATCTTCCACTGGGGAGATGATCACAGAGAAGAACAAGCAGATGGAGAGATGGGTGGAACACTACTCCGACCTCTACTCTAGACAGAACACCGTGACACCGTCAGCCCTTGATGCCATCGACTGCCTGCCATCCATGGACGAACTTGACGCCGAGCCAACCATCGACGAACTCAGTAAGGCCATTGATAGCTTGGCCGCTGGCAAGGCACCCGGCAACGATGGCATACCCCCTGACCTGATCAAGCACTGCAAGACCGCCCTACTGCTGCCATTGCATGACGTCCTCTGCCAGTGCTGGAAGGAAGGTGCCGTACCACAGGACATGAGGGACGCCAAGATCATCACCCTCTATAAAAACAAAGGGGAGAGAAGCGACTGCAACAACTACAGGGGCATTTCCCTCCTCAGCATTGTTGGCAAAGTCTACGCACGAGTTGTTCTCGTTCGTCTACAGAAGCTTGCCGAACGTGTCTACCCCGAGTCTCAGTGTGGCTTCCGCGCTGAGCGATCGACGGTAGACATGATATTCTCCATCCGCCAACTCCAGGAGAAATGCAGAGAACAGAACATGCCTCTGTACGTCGCCTTCATCGACCTCACCAAAGCGTTCGATCTGGTCAGCAGAGAGGGCCTTTTCAAGATCCTGCCAAAGATAGGATGCCCACCAAAGTTGCAAAGCCTCATCGAATCGTTTCACACCAACATGCAGGGGATAGTGCAGCACGATGGCAACGTCTCAGAGCCATTCAACATACGCAACGGAGTGAAACAGGGCTGTGTACTTGCGCCAACCCTCTTTGGGATTTTCTTTGCTATGCTCCTGAGGCATGCCTTCAGCACAGCAACAGAGGGAATCTACCTGCACACAAGATCTGACGGCAGGCTTTTCAACCTCGCCCGCCTGAAAGCCAGAACCAAAGTACGCGAGGCTCTAATCAGAGACATGCTGTTCGCAGACGACGCTGCAGTCGCAACCCACACACAGCAGGAGCTTCAGACCCTGATGGACCGCTTCTCCCAGGCATGCAAGGACTTCGGGCTTACCATCAGCCTGAAGAAGACTAACGTCTTGGCGCAAGGCACGGAAGCACCACCAACCATCACCATTGATGACTACAAGCTGGAGGTCGTGAATCAGTTCACGTACCTGGGGTCCACGATCAGCAACAACCTCTCCCTTGATACAGAGATCAACAAGAGGATTGGAAAATCAGCCTTCACACTCGCTCGCCTCACCACACGAGTGTGGGAGAATCCCAAACTCTCTGTCAAGACGAAGATGGCAGTGTACAACGCCTGCGTCATCAGCACACTGCTCTATGGGAGTGAGACGTGGACAACATACGCCCGGCAGGAAAAGAGACTGAACTCCTTCCACTTGCGCTGCATTCACCACATCCTGGACATATCCTGGCAGGACAAAGTGCCCAACACAGAAGTTCTGTCCCGCGCCGGCCTTCCCTCCATGTTCACTCTACTCAGGCAGCGCAGGCTCCGCTGGCTAGGCCACGTTCACCGTATGGAGGATGGCAGAATCCCCAAAGACGTCCTCTATGGAGAACTGGCAACTGGCAGGAGAGACGCTGGCCGCCCACAGCTGCACTTTAGAGACGTCTGCAAGAGAGACATGAAGGCCCTGGATATCAACACAGAGCGCTGGGAGGACCTTGCAACGGACCGCTCCAAATGGAGAGACACCCTGACCAGACAGCTCAAGGCGGGTGAAGAGAGACTGACTGCTGCAGCAGATGAAAAAAGGACCCGCAGGAAGAACCGCCACAGACCCAGCAGCACGGAGACCACCCACAAGTGTGACCTGTGTGACAGGGACTGTCATTCGCGCATCGGCCTGTTCAGCCACAGGCGGTGCTGTTCCAGCAGAGTAGACGTTTAGGATTCTCTTCCATGGTCATCATAGACCGACGGAGGCCGACGAATTCCTTTCCGAGTGTATCCAAAAGTTGTTCCAAATTGTTTCCACTGCATAATAAATTAGTGTCATCGGCAAACAATATTAAATTCATTTTTTCCGAAACTTTACATATATCATTTATATGCATATTGAATAACAATGGCCCAAAAATTGAACCCTGTGGAACTCCACAAGTAACCTTCAGTAACTGAGTTTTTGCTATCAACACATACATACTGATATCTGTTCTTTAAGTAACTACATAGCCAGGACAGTGCTACCCCCCTAATACCATAATTTTTTTTTTAATTTTTTTTATTTAAGTTTTTGTAAAGGGGTATACATGTCATTTCAGCATTGCATTGTTTACATTTTCATCACATGTTCCCTTTTTTTGTTTTTTGACAACATTGGAAAAATAATTATTACAACACCCTTTTTTTAAGTGAAAGAAAAAGAGAAATTAAAGAAAGAACATAAAAACAAACAAAAAACAAAACAAGAAAAAAACTAAAACAAAAGAGCAAAAAAAAAATAAAAAAATAAGAGTATCTGAGTAGCGTTGGAACAAAGAGAGGTGCCATTATTGACATGGTATTTGTCAAAGGTTAGATCTAATGGAAGACACATATGCGTTCCAGGGTTGCCAAAAGTTCAAGAACACATCCCTGTCCTGTCTCAGTGCGAATGTCATCCATCGAATAAATGTCTTGAATCACTTTAATCCAATCTTCAGGTGTAGGACAATCCTTCAACATCCATTTTTTTGTTAGAGCTTTTTTACTTGCCAATAACAAAACAGTGAATAAGTATTTTTCTCCTCATCTTTCCAGTGATTCCGGTAGTAAACCCAAATACAAAGTTACAAAAGAAAAGGGAACTGTTATTTTGAATATTTTCCCCAATATTGTCTGTACATTGGTCCAATATTGGTGGATAACTGGGCATGACCAAAACACATGAAAATGATTTGCAGTCTCTTCACCACACAAGCACCAACAAGTCAACCCCTTATGAGTAAATTTGTTTTGTGCAGGTGTTCTGAAAAATCTTACCAAATTTTTCCATCCAAATTCTCTCCACTGCAGGGATGAGGTACTTTTCCATTGTTGTTTATTTAGCTTTTCCCATATTTCCAGTTGTAAAGTGAAATTCCCCTCTTTTTCCCATCTCTCTTTTATATATGGTGTGTCGTCTCCTTTTAAGTCTTGAAGACCTTGGTATATTTTAGAAATGTATCTTGTCAGGAATCTCTGAAAACACTTAGAACATGATCGTATATTAGTTCGTTACCTCAATAAAGATTCGAGACACAAGAATATTCTTTTAAGAGTTTTTACTTGTATAAATTGTATACAAGGAGTACGAACCACAGGTTGCAGGAGGTCAGTACTGAAGACTGGCTTCAGTGAGCAGGCTTATATATGAGAGGCAGTTGCAATACACAAACGGTTTCAGCTGAATGCATCAAAGACAGGAAGGGATGAAACAGGTCTGGCACATTATTAGCAGAACTAGACAGAGTTCGTTAATCCGGAACCGGGTGTATTGACCTTCTTAAAGAACAAAGGGGGCCCTGCTCCCTTTCTCGCTCCGCAGGGGGCTCTTTGTGTCCTCTTGCTCTACAGGGAGCTTCCTGTACTTTTCCGGCAGAGCTGGCCTCCTGCATTCAGTCTTAGTGTTAATCCAGAGGAACACGCTTCTCCGGTACTTTTCCACACTTCTACACTTGTATAGGGCTTAGACATAAAAAATGATAACATATGTGTACATTTTTCTGACAATTCCCTCCTGTTTATCATTTTTATCATTGTTGTATTCACATGCAAACATCAGTACAATGTATCTTCTCACGATTTTCTACATTGTCATCATTGAGCATCACTTCCAAATCTAAACAGTAGCTCTGTCATCACAATCACCATCACTTCGTTGTCTCAAGGCAGTATATCGTACAGGACCTTCCCTTTGGAGCATAACAGATTGTAACATGAAAGTGTGTTGAGCCAAGAGCTCTACTTATCATGAAATGACACACATGAATAGTACACAAGATAGAATCAATGCAACTGTTACTGGGGTTAACTACTTCAACAGAGCTTGCCACCATTGACCAGAAAGGAACCAAGAGGACAGGTCCCAATTTTGTGGCACATCCTTCAAGCCATTCAAGTGTTGTTGCAGTCCTCTCAGCCAATCGATTATGCCTCCTTTCTCTCAGTGAGGTCCTCCAAGGCCCAAAATACACCATTCATTCTGTGACTCAAATAGGCCACTCCAAATGAGGGGAATGCTGTCATAGGCTGTCATCTCCCTCTTGGTTATCAAGTTGGCGTCGGGGGAAGTGATCCATATTACTCCTGCAAATACACCTGTCACACCAGCGGCAAGTAGCAGTGCCTTCATTTTTACTTCCACCTGAGAGAGTACCCCTCCGGGCCTCTGTCTTCACCAGGTTTGAGACGGCCGTGTCCTTAAAAGGACACGTCCCCCTTTGTAACTGGACTTACTCAGGGAAGCAGGTTAGTTCACTTGCAGGCACTTTTAGTCTCTTCACGTGTGACAGGTGGATCCAGGATGGTTGTTCAGCGTCCCTTACTGAGTCCCAATGCTGCTGGTGATGATTTTTCATGGAGATAAAGTCACCAGGCTGCAGTGGGTTGATCACTTCCTCCTGTGGAGTGGAGATAGCTCTAACAGAATCAATGTATTTGTGTGGTATTAGTAATGAGAGACCCGGCGGTCCATAAGGGCAGTGAAAAGCACAGTCCCGTTTTCTTATCTGGGATGGTATTAATTGTTTAGTTTCACTATCTTAAGAGCTTCAGGCCACGTAATGGCCTTACCATGTGTGGTTTTTGCCAGCATTTGGGCACGGTGGCGGGGGGCTGCACGGTGGCGCAGTGGTTAGCACTGCGGCAGCACAGTTTACCCTTGGCCAGGGGATTGTGGGGATCATGGGATCGTGGGTTCGATCCCAGCCCCCGACCAACAGTGAGCTGTGTGGAGTTTGCATGTTCTCCCCGTGTTGCGTGGGTTTACTCCGGGATTTCTCCGGTTTCCTCCCACATGCCAAAAACATGCATGTTAGGTTAATTGGCTGTTCTAAATTGTCCCTAGATATTTGTTTCCTATAGGCCCTTAGAATAGAGGGTTAGTATTAATGAAAGCGCTTTGAGTGGTCTTTGTGACTAGAAAAGTGCTATATAAGTGCAGGTTAGTTAGTTAGTTAGTTAGCATTTGTCTGATTGTCTGCATAAATGATCTCTGGTATTCCAGAAGTTGGGAATATACTATTTTGCAAAAACCTTAAAGAAAAACTTTTGCATCTGCCTTAGTAGTAGGATGTATTTCTGTCCATCTTGTAAATGTGTCAATGAGAACAAGGCAGTGTTGGAGCTGACCCACTATAAAATCCATGTACCATTGAGAAAAGGGTGCTTTTGGTAGTGGAAAACTCCTCTGTCTAGTTCTCATTGCACCTTGGGCATTATTTTGACTGCAAACTTTTTCATTTCTTTTAGAATTCCTGGACAGAAGAAGTGTTTTTCAGCTATCTTAATCATATCCCTCCTGTTGGCACATCGTGCCATCCAGCGGTGCAGTGAGGGAGGGAGAACAATTTTGTCATTGGCAGTGCAGTAAAGTTTGTTGGCATTTAAGTATGTGTGGGGTGGCATAGTCATGTTTTTCAGCTCATACTAGCATGCAAATTTCCTTGTGGGCCCTGAAGTAGTGCGTACAGTGGAGCCGTGTGTTGTGAGAGTTTCGGCAACCACTGGCGGCAGTAGTTCAGGGTACCTAATAGTGCCCTTTTTGTTGTAAAATTGCAACTTTTTCACATGAATTTGCTACTTATTTTCATAAATCTGCAACTTTTTTTCTCATACATTTTTTGTCTTGTAAACATGTAACTTTTCTCCTCATAAATTCACACATTTTTTCATCATAAATCTACAACTTTTTGTTGTAAATTTATGACTTTCTTTTAAATTTGCTGATTAAGTTTGCTTTTTTTTGTCTGTGGCAAAGGTAAGTTTTGAATGGTCTTTATTCTATCTGTTTCCAATGTTTTCCCGTCGGCAATAAGCATATGGTCAGGGAATTTAACCTCAGGTTGACAAAACCGCAGTTTTCTCTTGCTACATTTTAGTCCATGTTCACACAGGAAGTGCAGCAGGGCCAAAGAGTCCTGTCGACATTGTTCCTCAGTGGGGGAGGCAACCAAAGTGTCATCCACATATAACATAATTTTTGAACCGGCTGGTGGGCTAAATTTGGCCATTAGAGCAGTCATTTCCTGTGTGAAAATGGTCGGACTTTCACAATAACCTTAAGGTAATCAGGTGTATGCGTATCTTTTTCCCTTAAACATAAATGCAAACAAAAACTGGCTTTCTTCATGCACAGGGATAGTAAAACATGCATTACTCAAATCTACCACAGAGAAAATGGATGAATCGTGACCCAAAGGGTCATGACCACTTGTAAAGGCACCATAAATAGTCCTGTGGATTATGAGTATTGTACATTTTTCTTAGGAGTTTTCACCCAATCGGTTACATAATTTGCCTTCTCAACCATTTGTCCACAAGCAGCCCAAAAGTAATTGTCTGGTCCCCATAGGGACATGTGAGGTGGTGTGTTAACATCATGCAAGGAGGTAACACACATCTTCGGGCAATTTCACCGACAGTGCAGCTGCTCCTTGCTCATTGAAAATCAAATTGTCCATCTGCACTGTCCTACAATTTGTCAGCCAAGGCACAATCAAAAAGTTGAAAACATCTGATATATTTCATAGTAACGTGCAGTGGCTGTGGACTTCCTAGTCCTTCAAGGATATGACCTGGCAGTACAGCAGCCATGAGGTCGGTGCTTTTTGTACACGATGTCGTGACTGCTGCACTGTCTTAGCCAAACAATGTGCCTCACCCTTGATCATTGGGTTTGTCATTGTCTGCCAGAAATGTGTGTTCTGTTCTTCAAACAGTATAGATCATCTTTTAATTTATATGGAAAATCTTTTAGAAAGGATAAAACAAGTCATAATCAGTTATTGATAATTTTTATGTATTACCTATTTTTCTGAGTATTGCTAATTAATTCCCCTGATACCGCCTGTTTTGATACATGGAGACACACATGTAGCAAAGTTACAGGGTATTTGCTTGATTCTTCTGCTGAAAGGAAGTGTGCTACCATTTTTAATTTTAGATAAAATTTGCGGGTAGCCCAGTTCCCTTAAAAATAAGATTTCAATAGTCACAGCTTCTTTTGTGACAAATTTCATTTAAGAAAAACAAAATATAACTATCTGTGCATCTTTGATATGCTTCAGCATTGATAAATAAGATCAGTTTGTCCAGTTGAACCCAGACAGGTTGAATTTGAATAAATGAATAAAAGTTGTGTCACACTCTTTCAGTCAACAGAAAGGTGGACGTTTTGCCTAATTAGAATTTGATTCAAATTTTTTCCTTGAATGCCTCATTTTATATATCCCTTGGTAAATTGTGGAGTGAATGTAGTTTACCCTGACCCAGCTTGGCCACCGCCGAATCAGGAAAAAACACATTCCTCATTACTGTCATATTCCTGAAATATGACGTATCATATATCACATATATCACATATCACACCATTATGTGGTGAGTAACATCAAATGCATACCCTCTGTTGGGGAGGAACATAACTGGGGTGTTAGATTGACTTTAAATAACCGAGTATATAGTAAGGCTATAATCTTCGCTGTGAGTGTTTGCTCATTACTAAATAAAACGTTAATATTCACAATTAAGGAAATGCACTGAAAGAATGGACACCTAATGCCTCATTGCTGCTTTAAGTATTTGGAAACATTTAAGACGGCTGCCTGCATTTGTGCCTTCTTCCTGGCACTCTTAGCCAAAAATTTAATTTATTTATTGTTGGTTTTCTGTTTGTTTGGTTTTTAAAGCTACAGCTTCAAATATTATGTGGATCATATTTTTCTTTGGTTACACATGCTCTGCTTTCATTTCTTTTTCCATTTCCATCTCAACATCAGACTACTGACTACTGTCCACAGCTAATGCTCCATGCAAGATCCTGAACATAAAAGTGATCGGTTTCATTCTGGAAAGTCAGCTTTATACCAAACCAACATGGCTCAATTCAAAATTCTGTTTTGTGACAAAAACTCATCTCTTGATTTCTACCCTGGCATTGGGTGCCTTTCCTTTTGAATTTGTTTTGGAATTAAATAATGCCTCTGGGTCTGAACATCTGCCTTTCAAGGAATGTATTAAAGTAAGACATCTGCTGGTTGCTCTGAAAATTAAAGTTAACAGAGTCATCTGTATCTTGGTGTGGTGGAGTCTTGTCTTTTTCTCCTGAACAGATAACTCCATATGAGCTAACACTATGCCTACAAAACTATAACCTGGTGAGAAGAGTACAGTAGCACTTTCTAGAAATTCCTTAATTTTCTCACTACCCTCAGGCTCCCCCTTAGCTGTTTGTGACGGCCCGTTTTTAATTACCATCGGGGGGGCCAGTTTTCACATCCTACAAACATTCCTCTGTCCTGCATTTGTTTGACCCATCTGGCAAATCTCTTCCTTCCTTTCTTTTGATCGATGACTGGGACCTTTGATAATCCATAGCCTCTGGCAGATCATGTGCACAGACACATTAATTATCAATCTCTTTTGAACCTCTGTGCTCTAAATCTCACGTCACACGTCAGTCCTTCCTATAAAGTGCACTGTCATGCTTCAGTCAAAGAAAAAGGTCAGTTACAGCACTTCAAATCGCCTCTCTGATCATTCTGAAATCTTCTTCTATCTCTACTTGGTATCCTGCCTCCAAATCCACCTCTTTGGCCAAAACAGCAATCACGGGCCCAGTGACCAGGTTTGCCACAGTTAAAACAAGCATCCCAATTTCCATCATTCACTTGCATTGACCTGCCTGTCTTGGGTCTAACCGCACAGAATTATTGAAAAAATAAAAACCCAAAACCTTGTAAAAGTACCCATATTTAGACCACTTTTTCACACAGATCAACCATACACACACACACACACAGAGCAAAGAGGAGTTTTGTTCTCTCTACACTGCCTCTATCTAAGGCTCACACACAAAGAATAGATAAAATAAGTTTCTCATTGTTCATTTTAACGTTATCCGGTTCTGTTGCCATTTAATCCTCCGTCTTTAAATATTATGGTCTAATTATTATGATTTTATTTACTTCCTCCTTTTCCCAACCTCTTGGGCTTCTTTTAATAATTTGCTGTATGGACCCTCCTTAGGATCGCAGCATTGATAAGTTGGGAGGATTATCTTTTTCATTTAATAATGGTTCAATGCTCAGTTGGTTTTGATATTTATCTCTTTTTGTTGTAAGTTTTTCCGATTATTCCGGTTTAAAGGAATAATCTTTTTTCCCCATTTGTTTAAATATTTTTCAGGATCCTTTATCTGATCTTTTTCTTTTAACCGGTTATTGTAATTTTTTACCGTTCGGCACGCAGTTTCCTCTTTTTCTTTTGCTTATTTTTCGCTTTATTTGTTTTTCCTGTACAGTTGCCCATTTTTTTTTTTGTTAGTCAGGGACATTGCTCTTTTGAAGTGCACTCACTTGTTGATTGGGACTAGATCTTATGCCTTCAGGATACATTCATTTGTTGTTGGGACTAGATCTTACGCAACCTATATTGCAACACTATTACTCTTTTGAAGTGCGTTCACTTGTTGTTGGGACTAGATCTTACGCCTTCAGGATACGTTCACTTGTTGATGGGACTAGATCTTGCGCAACCTATATTAAAAGGCACTATTACTCTTTTGAAGTGCGTTCACTTGTTGTTGGGACTAGATCTTACGCCTTCAGGATACGTTCACTTGTTGATGGGACTAGATCTTACGCAACCTATATTAGGACTCCTGTAATTTCTTACAGGATCGTTGCCTGGTATGATCAGATAGGAAAAATATATAGGACACTGCCTTATATTACCATTACTAACTAAAGCTTGACCTATCAGTCAATACACAGCACCTTTTACTTTTGTTACTCTTTTGAAACCTGACTCTTCGGCCGGAAAACAACACAATAGGGACTTTAACCCGAACAACCCTTTTTTTCCTCGTTGCAACTACTCGTCCGCGTGCTTCGTCCGCGCGCTTCACTCTCTTATCGCGTTAGTCACTCGTGGTTGGGTTTAGGAGGATCTTGTAACATTTAGGAGCGCATCCTATTTTACTTTAGTAATATGTTGGAGCGGCCTATTTCACATTAGTAATATTTTTAGGAGCGCATCCAATTTTTCATATTGAAGCGGCATATTTTTCATTAGTAATATATTTTAGGAGCACATCCCATTTACATTAGTAACATATTGGAGCGGCCTATTTTACGTTACTCACTCAAGGCTGGATTTGGAAGGATCTTCTAACGCATGTAGTATATACTATATCCTTTTTCTTTAATAATAAAAAGACGTCACTTACTTTATGACCCTACTAGTGAGGATGACCGTCACTTAGACAGAGTCAGGAGCCAGTCTCCTCCCCGGCGTTCCCCGAAGGCGGGTTTCCAAAACTGACCGTTGGTCAGACCATGCATAGGTTTGAAGACCGGTGAAGGCTTGGTTGTCCTGGCCCGTCTATGGTATTGGTCATCCGGGTCACGGCACCCCGTATGTCAGGAATCTCTGAAAACACTTAGAATATGATCGTATATTAGTTCGTTACCTCAATAAAGATTCGAGACACAAGAATATTCTTTTAAGTTTTTACTTGTATAAATTGTATACAAGGAGTACGAACCACAGTTTGCAGGAGGTCAGTACTGAAGACTGGCTTCAGTGAGCAGGCTTATATATGAGAGGCAGTTGCAATACACAAACGGTTTCAGCTGAATGCATCAAAGACAGGAAGGGATGAAACAGGTCTGGCACATTATTAGCAGAACTAGACAGAGTTCGTTAATCCGGAACCGGGTGTA
Organism: Pholidichthys leucotaenia; assembly: GCA_020510985.1. NCBI lineage: Eukaryota > Metazoa > Chordata > Actinopteri > Cichliformes > Pholidichthyidae > Pholidichthys > Pholidichthys leucotaenia. Next base: position 136,024,104 of record CM035840.1, on the reverse strand, counting down.
TTGACCTTCTTAAAGAACAAAGGGGGCCCTGCTCCCTTTCTCGCTCCGCAGGGGGCTCTTTGTGTCCTCTTGCTCTACAGGGAGCTTCCTGTACTTTTCCGGCAGAGCTGGCCTCCTGCATTCAGTCTTAGTGTTAATCCAGAGGAACATGCTTCTCCGGTACTTTTCCACACTTCTACACTTGTATAGGGCTTAGACATAAAAAATGATAACATATGTGTACATTTTTCTGACAGTCTGATCCCTGGGATCCCTTTATATGCCATTAAGAAGACCTTCAGAACACCTGACTGGGCCCTTTCCAAATCCTCCTTTTTAAGTATTTTGTTTATGTGGTGTCTAAACTGAAAGAACCTGTAAAGGTCTTGATTTATTAGACCTTGTTTTTTCAAATCTTCAAAACTTCTTAAAGTTTGCCCTTTAAAAAAATAGTAATATTTTATCAGTCCGTTCTCTTTCCACTTTTTAAATCTAGTGTCTGTTTTATTAGGAGTAAAGTCTTGATCATAGGCAATCCATTGCAGTAATCGATAGGGTTCTTTAGTTTGATTCTCTCTGACTATCTTAAACCAAATTTTTAGCGGGGTCTCTATCCACGGGTTAGTGTTATTCAAAAGTTTAGGTAAGGCATTGTTCCCTTTTTTTTTTTTTTTTTTTTTTTCCCAAGATGGCGCCCACAGCGGTCGACATGGTGCTACGCTGCCCTTTAATTTGTCTAATTTGTTTGTTTTTGTTCGTCGATTGTGTGACTGCCAGCTCTTACACCCGTGAAGAGCTATTAAATATCAGGACTCTCACTCCTACGGACCTTCTCCCAGTATTTTTAGCTCCTGCCGCCGATCTGATTCATTGTTTGGCTCAAAGAGTAAGACGGCGAAAAAGAGGAAAGCGAGGGGGGGTTCTCGCTCAGCTGCAAAGGAGAGGCACGCGAACAGCCTTGCCTGGCATATTTCTATCCAATGCCAATTCTCTCCTGAAAAAGGTAGAAGAATTAAGACTGCTGATGCGATTTAAGGACCTCGCTTCCTCGTCTGTCATCTGTTTCTCTGAGACCTGGCTTAAAGGGAACATACCGGACAGCGCGATCAGCCTCGAGGGATTTCAGCTGTTTCGTGCTGATCGCGTCACAGAGCTCTCCGGTAAGTCTATTGGAGGAGGAGTCTGCTTCTATATTAACAGCAGCTGGTGCTCTGATGTAACGGTGGTTTCACAACACTGTTCTACCGATCTAGAATTTCTCTCTGTTAACTGCAAGCCATTTTATTCCCCGCGGGAGTTCGCATCATTTGTTTTGATCGCTGTGTACGCCCCTCCCGACGCGGACACGCGCGAGGCCCAGTGCGCGCTCGCAGATCACATCCTACATGCGGAGCGGAATTTTCCAGACTCCCTGGTTACTGTGGTAGGCGACTTTAACCAGTGCAATCTGAGTCACGAGCTCCCCCGATACAGACAGTTTATTAAATGTTCAACCAGAGGAAATAACACGCTGGATCACTGTTACACCACAGTGAAAGACGCATATCGCGCTGTTCCCCGCGCTGCGCTTGGACTATCTGATCACGTGATGGTCCACCTCATTCCCACATACAGACAGAGACTGAAACTCACTAAACCTGTTGTGACCACCACGAAGAAATTGACCAGTGAAGCTGGAGAGAAACTGAACACATGCATGGAAATAACTGACTGGGACATGTTTAAAGGAGCCACTCATGATCTTAATGAGTACACAGACACTGTGAACTCACATCAACTTTTGTGAGGAGAGCATTCTCCCATCGTGCACCAGGGTGAGGTACTCTAATGATAAGCCCTGGTTCACTGCTAAACTCAGACAGATCAGAAAGGAGAAGGAAGCTGCGTTGAAAAGTGGAGACAGACTGCTACAGGGAGGTTAAATATCGGTTTAACAGAGAGCTGAGGAGAGCTAAATCTGTGTATTCTGAGAGACTCCAGCAGCAGTTCACTGCTAATGACTCGGCTTCTGTGTGGAGAGGACTGAGGCAAATCACCAACTTATCAGCCTCAGGCTTCTAAAGGTCAGGATGACAAAGCCCTTTGTCAAAAACTGTCCCAACATTACGCCCGTTTTGACACCTCGTCAGCTGTGTCCAACTCCCCCACTCCACCCAGCTCCACTGCCTCCCCGGCCCCTAATTCATCAAAAGCGGTCCCCCCCTCCTCCTCCTCCTCCTCCTCCCCCCCTGCCCTTGTCATCAGTGAGCAGGATGTGCACAGACAATTCTCCAGACTGAACCCGCGCAAGGCCCCCGGGCCGGACGGTGTGTCTCCCTCCACCCTGAGACACTGTGCGAAAGAGCTGGCTCCTGTCTTCACAGACATTTTTAACACCTCCCTTAAGCTGTGCCACGTGCCGACCTGCCTCAAATCCTCCACCATCATCCCTGTCCCCAAGAAGCCACGGATTACTGGACTTAACGACTACAGACCTGTAGCGCTCACCTCTGTAGTCATGAAGTCCTTTGAGCGCCTGGTCCTGTCTCACCTCAAGTCCATCACCACTCCCCTCCTGGACCCGCTGCAGTTTGCCTACCGTGCCAACAGGTCTGTGGACGACGCAGTCAACCTGGCCCTCCACTCCATCCTGCAGCACCTGGACTCCCCGGGAACCTACGCCAGGATCCTGTTTGTGGACTTCAGCTCTGCATTCAACACCATCCGCCCCCACTCTGCTCCAGGACAAGCTGTCCCTGCTCGGCGTGCCTGACTCCCTCTGCAGGTGGATCACTGACTTCCTGACGGCCCGGAGGCAGCATGTGCGGCTGGGGAAGTCTGTCTCAGACTCTGTTAGCATCAGCATCGGCTCACCCCAGGGCTGTGTACTGTCCCCCCTACTCTTCTCCCTTTATACCAACTCCTGCACCTCCTCCCACCAGTCTGTTAAGCTGATCAAGTTTGCGGATGACACCACCCTCATCGGGCTCATCTCCAACGGCAACGAGTCCGTCTACAGGAAAGAGGTGGCCCAGCTGGTGTCCTGGTGCAGCCGCAACAACCTGCAGCTGAACGCTCTGAAGACAGCGGAGATGATTGTGGACTTCAGGAAAGTCACAACCCCCCTGCCCCCCCTCACCATCACAGGCTCTCCCATCACCATTGCAGATTCCTTCCGCTTCTTGGGCACCACCATCACCCGGGACCTCAAATGGGAGCCAACCATCAGCTCCCTCATCAAAAAGGCCCAGCAGAGGATGTTCTTTCTGCGGCAGCTGAGGAAGCTCAAGCTACCCACCAAGATGTTAGTGCAGTTCTACACGGCCATCATCGAGTCCATCCTCACCTCCTCCATAACCGTGTGGTACGCAGGAGCCACTGCCAGGGACAGACTAAGGCTGCAGCGCGTCGTGCGCACTGCTGAGAAGGAGATCGGCTGCAAGCTCCCATCTCTCCAGGACCTGTACATCTCCAGGACCCGGAGGCGTGCAGGCCGGATCATAGCCGATCCTTCACACCCTGGTCACGTACTGTTTGCCCCCCTCCCCTCAGGTAGAAGACTTCGGTCCATTCAGACAAAAACCTCGCAGCACATGAACAGCTTTTTCCCCTCTGCCATCAGACTGCTGAACATTAAGTGACTTATTGACTCTCGTGCACTATATACAGCAGCTCATGTCGTTCATCACTGTTTTTCTGTTGCATTATCGACTGCACTGTGGTACCCCATATTATCTGCTACTTGCTAATTTATTTAAATCTGCCTTGACTAGTATTACTCATTATTATTATTATTATTATTATTATTATTACTTATTATTCTACACTCATTGCATGTTTTTAGTCTTTTAGTTGTTTTTTTTTTTTTTTTTTTAGTTTATCTCTTTATCTCATCATGTTTTTAATGTTGCAGCATGGCACCGAGACAAATTCCTAGTTTGTGTATTACATAAACAATGGCAATAAATCTGATTCTGATTCTGATTCTGATTCTATTATTGTCTGTAGGGGGATGTCACTTGTTATTTGGCATTCCATCTCCTTCCATTGTGCAGTGTAGACTGGGTTACATATCCCTACTAAAGTTTTAATTTGTGCGGCTTTAAAATAGTCCCTGATATTTGGCAGCGCAAGCCCACCTTTGTCTTTGTTTAACTGTAGGGTTCTATATCTGATTCTAGGTCTCTTGCCCTGCCATATGAATCTTGAGATCCTTCTGTCCAGTTCTTGCCATGTTTTTTTGGGAGGTTCTACCGGTATTGTCTGGAAAAGGTATAGAAGACGTGGAAGTATATTCATTTTGACTGCTTCAATTCTTTGTGCAGTACCCAATAATGGTATCATATTCCATCTTGCTAGATCAGATTTTATTTTTGCCATCAGTGGATCTTAAGGCAATTTTCCACTAGCCCAGCACACCTCGGCACTTCTCATTTCACTTCGACACGGTTCGGCTCGCTTTTGTCTCCATTACAACCAGGTTAAGCTGGGGTGGGTGGGATTTCTATAACAGCGAGGCGGCGCCACACTCCCGTGACGTAAAACACGCGACCCAAGCAAAACATAAACACATGCGGCTGTATAAGGCGACTTCTCGGTCTGTGGCCTTTTTCACCATAAATGCCAAAAAAGGACCGCCAGACAAGGGGTACAGGCAGCAAGATGAAACACTCTGGAATAGTTCTGCAGCTTCTGGGAGAGCCAAAGACGTGAGGATACAAACTAGGTCATATATGACGGTAAGCTAATGTTGCTAATGCTAGTTTGCTATAAGTACGTCGTACTACACTTTAATGTCTGCAAACTATCGCTGTTAGGTACTAAAATATGTATGCTGTGTGTGTTTCAGATGGCTCTGTTGTGGGGAAACTACTGCTTCAAACAGTCGGTCTGGGCGTTCAACACAGCCTGTCACTGATGTCAGCACAGCTTCACAAACGATCAGTGGTTTTAGAGCTTAAGAATGTCTGTAGAAACGTTTATTTCCTGTGCAACAAATTGCTCTGATCTGTGTGAAAATCATGGAGAGACTGTTGAGACATCATGGATGTACCTGCTTCTGCAGCACTGAGTCTGAGGTGGTGTCATGGCAAAAAATGATCAGCTGACATAACTTGATCGCCATGTTAATAACTATATTAGCCACAAAATACATATGGGTGGGTTTTTTTGGGGGGGTGGGGTCCAGTGCACTATATCAGGGGTCTCCGACTTTCAAGCGCTCTCTCTTTTTCTGTAATTTGCAGATGTCGGTTTCGTTTTTCAGGATCCATTTCCGGGAGGTCTTCAACTCCCACCTCCGGAAGAACTTCAACCACATTCCGAGGGAGTCTGGAGACATGGAGTCTGAATGGGCCATGTTCTCCACCTCTGTTGTTGAAGCGGCTGCCCAGAGCTGTGGCCGCAAGGTGGTCGGTGCATCTCGTGGTGGCAACCCCCGAACCAAGTGGTGGACACCAGTGGTGAGGGGGGCCATTAAGCTGAAGAAGGAGTCCTATCAAGCTTGGTTGGCTTGTGGGACTCCCGAAGCAGCTGAGGTGTACCGGCAGGCCAAGCGGAGTGCAGTTCGGGTGGTTGCTGAAGAAAAATCCCGGGTATGGGAGGAGTTCGGTGAGGCCATGGAACAAGACTTTCGGTTGGCCTCAAAGAGATTCTGGCAAACTGTCCAGCGGCTCAGGAGGGGAAAGCAGCTGCCCGTCCACACTGTGTATGGTGCGGATGGGACACTGTTGACTTCGACTGGGGACATCGTCGGGCGGTGGAAGGAATACTTCGAGGATCTCCTCAATCCCACTGATACGCCTTCCACAGAGGAAGCAGGGTTTGGGGACGAGGGGGATGACTCGCCTATCACAGGGGCTGAGGTCGCCAAGGTGGTTAAAAATCTCCTTGGTGGCCGGGCCCCAGGGGTGGACGAGATTCACCCCGAGTACCTCAAGGCCCTGGATGTTGTTGGGTTGTCATGGTTGACACGCCTCTGCAACATTGCGTGGAGGTCGGGGGCAGTGCCTTTGGCATGGCAAACCGGGGTGGTGGTTCCTCTCTTTAAAAAAGGGGACCGGAGGGTGTGCTCCAACTTTAGAGGGATCACACTCCTCAGCCTCCCTGGGAAGGTGGTATGGGCATCTGATTAGGATGTCTCCTGGACGCCTCCCACTTGAGGTGTTTCAGGCACGTCCCACTGGGAGGAGACCCCGGGGCAGACCCAGGACTCGGTGGAGAGACTATGTCTCCCAGCTGGTCTGGGAACGCCTTGGTATCCCCTCTGAAGAGCTGGAGCAGGTGGCTGGGGAGAGGGAAGTCTGGGCTTCTCTGCTTGAACTGCTGCCTCCGCGACCCGGACCTCCGGAAAAGCGGTAGAAGATGGATGGATGGATGGATGGTTTCGTTTTTATAATATGCAAGGGAACATAAAAGAGTTTCAGACTTGCATTGCAATTTAAAAAAAAAAATCATTGATTTTGCCGTTAGAATCAAAACTATTGGTCGTGTCCCCTCATTTTTCCCAGTTTTTGTGTGACATGAAAATCGCATCAATTTCAAAGTACTGTAAAGTGATCTCTGAGTAACTCTTTCTACTCATTTATGCAAGAGATAACAGAGTTGTAATGCAAATTCAAAATAAAACATTCCCCAATGTGATCGGATCTATGGTTTTTGTACGGCGACCCCTGCAAATTTACTCGTACGACGTAAATTTCCATGTCCCCGAATTTACGCAGCAACATGCAAGTTATTTGGTAAAGTAACCAGAAAACAGGAAGTGCTGATGCTTTTCACTTTGCACCTTTCAAATCCCAAACCATACACGTAAAAAGGAGATCAGTCTTTGTGAAGCTCAGATGTAGAATATTTCAATAAAATCTTTCTCAATAAAATCTCAATAAAATCTCAAATATTTATGACACATCGAATATGGTGTCCTTTAAAAAATTTACGTCTTCGGTCTTGGTCAGCCGCGCGCAGCCCCGTCTGGCGAGGTGACCGCCCTGGGAAAGCACTTTTATTTTCTCTACCCCGGATGTGCTCAACCCATGTGGAGAGGATTAACCGTGGTCACTTTATATTGAAGTTATCGAAGGTCCAAACTTCCGTGTCCCGCATTTACGCCTTTTGTGATTTTACGTCTTATCCAACAAACAGGGAGAATTTGAAGGTATGTACGTATACACGTTATCACATCTTAATATGTCATGAAAATGTAGCTGTTGATGAGTTTTGATGCGTGAAAAATACTGGAAGTGTTGAAGTTGTTTCGTGTAAAACGTGTGCCATTGCAAAGTGCATTGGCACACGGGGAAACAAAAGCTCGAGTGTCCCGTTTACATCTCCATTTACAAGTAGTTGAAGTGAGCGCTCATCCTCAAGAGTTCCTGAACGCGAATGCCGTTACGAAAATAGTTAATAGTTTCATAAACCTGACACAATTGGATAGTGATTAGTCAATTTCATGTGCAGATTTGATCAATTTTAAATTTTGCCACCAATGTCACACATTGGACCCCTAATAAATAAAAACACCCATATTCAAAAAGTCAACAGTACTGAGTTAGGTATAATAAGATATATTTGACAGTTATGATGCATTTTAGGCCAAAACAAACTTGATCTAGAATTAAAAGCAATTAAAATAATGCAGTCACAAGGTTACATGGAAAATACTTGATTTACTAGATACATGTACTGTAGAAATATATATTTTCTGCATCAACAATGTACTATACATGCATTCATGTAGTATTGCACTGGGAATTGCACTGACAATAAACCTCTGAAGTTTTTGCAGATGTCTCTTTTTTTATATGTGAAGGTTACCACCATGTGGCATAAATTAAATACTGACAGATTGGAAAAGCTGTCTAAGAACAATCCAGCAGTTTGAGAAATCACTTTTGGTTTGGTGTAAGTCTGTCAACAGAATTATGAACCATAAAGCAGTTTGTGTTAAAATGTTAGATCCCATTATACCTAATCCGGGGGCTTCCAATCATGTGTCATGGGGGGCCAAGACCCTGCAGGTTCTCTCTTCTACCCAGTCTCTTCAGCAGGTGTTCTCACTGATCAGTCAGTGGAAGAAGTTCAATGGAATCCGCTGTTGAAGACACTGGTTGGAGGTAAAGCCTGCAGGGTCTTGGCCCTCCATGGCACATGATTAGACACCCCCGCCCAAACCCATTATGATGAAGAGCAGATGCTAATATGACCCAGAATTCCTCCATATACTGGTACTGTCACTAAAGTGTGCAGGGTCTTCTGCGGTGGCACATCCAACAATACAGTCTTCAGTTAAAAATAATTGTTACTTTTTTCTTAAAAAAGAGACATTATTTTCAAGGTCACCGATAAATCCTTTGTACAGTTTACTCTTTTCCCACCGGTGTCTTAACAGACAAAATAGAAAATCATGATGCAAACACATAAGTCCCTAAATTGTTTATTACAATCAGCAGCAAATTCCAGATTATTCAGAATGTGCAAAATTCAAACTGTAAAAAAAAAAAACTGGAATGGGTTACTATTCTGCCTTTATGAATTAAAAGTTGAGCAGTTCCCATCACAGCATTTCATGTAAGTGAGTTTGGTTCCCTCTAGTGGTGTAGTGGAAGCATCGTTTTGAGCTGATACACAAAGTGTTGCACATGCGCAGTAATGATATAACAGGAGACCGCTCAGAGCTTCACCCGATGTACGAACGCTGTGAATGTTGTTTAATTATCGGCGCCTTGGACATCATTAGTCCATGAGTATCCTACATGGTTTGACAGTGTTAACAGCTGCAATGAGAACTGCACGGTTGCATTGGTGTATTTTAAGCGACTGTCTAGTCCGTTGCCAACATTGTTACCAAGCTAAGTTAGAGCTAATGCTAACGTGCTAAGCTAGACACAGTGACCATATCATTGACGGCGTGTATATGTCTACTTTGTTGCAGTTTTACACGGATATAGGAACGAATGTAAACGGATGTAAAACCAAAAAGACGAGTGTACATCACGTTGAGTTCCTTGTGGGGTAGCTTCAATAAACGAGATAAAAGGAAGCCTCTTGTCGTCATTGAGGCCTGCACCACACGTGTTAGCTTGCTGTCTACCAGTCGATAACTGGGAAACTCGATGGGAGGGCAGTAAAGTAAAAGGACTACAGCGCGGCGGGCCCAATAAACAAACAACAAGCAGCAAAGGAGCCTCAGGGCAGGAGAGCAGCACCAGCCAACTCCCCAACTCAGAAGTGAAGTTATGGAGACCGATCACACAGCTCCCTTGGCTACAGCTGTACAAGGTAGCTCGTTATATTCACGTAGCTCCAAGTCAAGCAAGGCTTCTTCAGCTACCTCCTCAGCCATAAAAGCTAGAGCCAAAGCAGATGCTGCATGGGCTAAATTAACTTATTCAGAGAAAGAAGCAGCCCTCATTACGCAGAAAGCTAATCTTGAAGCACAAATGCACATTTTGAACCATCAGAAGGCTGCTGCAGCTGCAGAAGCTGAAGCTGCGGCCTATGAAGAAGCAGAGCAATGTGCAAGAAGTGAATTCAGTCAAGCATTAATGGACTTGCCAGTTGGCTCAGCACAACGCACATCTGAGTATGTACAGAAACACTTTGATGTGCGCTTTGAGGAAATTCCACTTAAAACTGATCCAGCCACCCCCTCTAAGATCCAGTGTGAACAGTTTGAAATGGCCACAAATGTACCATTCATCCCATCTAATGCTGTAGATGGTAAGAGTAGGGTCAGCGTCAACATTGAGGAGGAGCATGGAGCTGCAGACAATTAATCCCCCAACGTTACGACCCTATTATGCCCCCGCAACACATTACGCGGAAACACAAGGCATTCAGGATCTGACCAAATACCTCACACGCCGGGAAATGTTGAGCACGGGACTCCTACAGTTTGATGACCTCCCAGAGAATTATTGGGCATGGAAGGCAACCTTCCAGAACACCATACAAGACCTCAGCCTCTCACACCACGAGCAATTGGATTTGATGATAAAATGGCTTGGTGTGGGGAGCGTGGAATAAAGAGACTGAATTGTGTTTTATTCCAGTTTATTCCAAAATTCATTTCCCCAGCCTGCTCTCTCCAATAAGCAGGAAAACAAGAGGCTGAGCCACATCAGAGTTTTACATTTATAACTTTTCTCATACAGACTTCTCACACACAGGGGGGATCACATATCCCCGTCAAAACCCTTTATTGACATTTCTCCCCCCTCCAGTCTTCCGTCTTCTACCTGCGTCCTGGAGGTCAGGAAGTCCTTTGTTCGCACCCCTGTCCTCTCTCGTTGTCCTCCACAGGTGGTCCGGGCTTACTGTCCTCTTCGTCGTGAGGTCAATCCACATATGTGCTGTCAGCATCTCTCTTATGTTTAACATATGTATGCACAAATACACCCCTTTTATGTCTAAACATATGTATGCACAAATACACAGCTATAACCCCCCCCAAACGATGAAGAATGGACGATACATAAAAAATTCTGCGAACATGTTACTCTTAACAGTACAACCAACATCAAACACTCAGTCTGTGCGCCGTCTGGGCTTCAACCGTCTCCCGAATCTGCTGTAAGCCGGCCCCGCCTTGCCTGCGGTGCCCTTCTGCCCAGGCTCTGTTGACTGAGGAAGAGAGTGGTTATTTGACCTCTGCGGGGGCTCCGAGACGCTCCCCCTGGGGGTCTGCCGCGTCGAGGCGCCCTTGCGACCGGTACAGACTCGTCCTTCATGACAAAAGCAGGTTTCAGTCTGTCAATACTAACTGTCTCCTTTCTGTCTCCCAAATCTAGCACAAAATGCTTATCCCCTGTCTCCAGCACTCTATATGGCCCGTCATATGGCGGTTTGAGTGTTGATCTTAGTGCCTCGTGCCTGACAAAAACGAACTCAGCATTTTTTAAAGCTTTGGGAACAAAAACGCGCGGAAAAGCGTGACGCACAGGGCCCGGGAGCACGTCCGCTCCCGTGCCGACTAGCGGCCCAAGAGCAGGGAGGGGGGGGGGGGGGGCTCCAGGTGCTCTGGTAAAAACTCGCCTGGCAGCCTGAGAGGTTGTGCGAACACTAGCTCCGCTGGGGAGGCATCTAAGTCCTCCTTGGGCGCAGAACGCAACCCTAATAAAATCCATGGTAGTTTGTTTACCCAATCTGCATCCGTGAGTGCCGCTCTGAGTGCTGCCTTCAAAGACCTATGAAAGCGCTCGCATAAACCATTAGCCTGAGGGTGATAATTTGTAGTGCGGTGAATTTTGGCTCCCAAGCCATTTGCCATCGCTGACCAAAGCTCAGAGACGAATTGAGGCCCTCTATCGGACGTAATATCCGACGGAACGCCGAAACGCGCTACCCAAGCCGTTAAAAAAACGCGAGCCACCTCCGCGGCTGTGGTCATCGCCAGCGGGACCACTTCCGGCCAACGTGTGGTTCGGTCCACCATTGTCAAAAGATGTGTGAACCCCTGTGACGCCGGTAGGGGGCCCACGAGGTCAACATGCACGTGGTCGAACCTTCTGGCCGGAATGCGAAACGGTTCTAACGGGGCTCTTGTGTGCTTGTGGATTTTGGCCCGTTGACAGGACATGCAGGCCTTTGCCCACTCCTTCACGTGCTTGCGCAGGCTCAGCCAAACAAACTTTTCCACTACCATTTTCACCGAAGTGCGCACCCCCAGGTGCGCCAGCGAGTGGACCAAGTCAAAAACGCGGCGGCGCCACGTGGCCGGAACCACCGGGCATGGGCGCCCAGTCGACACATCGCAAATTAGGGGGGGCGTACCGGTTTGTAAACACTTGCTCTCCAGCCTTAACCCTGTTGGTCCAGACTGGAGCACGCGCACGTCTGGATCCGCACCCTGCTCTGCTGCCATGGCTGCGTAATCTATACCTACGTGCACCGGGGCTGCGCGCGCTCCCGCGCTGCCGCTCTGCTGCGCAGTCGCGGCAGGCTGGCCTCTGTGCGTGCCGGCCTCTGTGCGTGCCGTTGCCGTGACCGCTCGCGAGAGGCAGTCTGCCACCACATTGAGTTTACCCGCTACGTGCCGAATGTCAGTGGTAAATTCCGAAATTACAGCCAGCTGCCTCTGCTGCTTGCCTGACCACGGATCTGAAATTTTGGACATGGCGTATGTGAGCGGCTTGTGGTCCACGAAAGCGGTGAAATGCCGTCCTTCCAGCCAGAACTGGAAATGACGAATAGCCAAATGCAGCGCCAACAGCTCCCTGTCGAACGCGCTGTATTTTCGCTCGGCCACGCTTAAGGATTTGCTGAAAAAAGCCAGCGGCTGCCAAACTCCGGCAACCTGCTGCTCTATAACGGCCCCTATGGCCACATCTGATGCGTCTGTCGTTAGCGCGATGCATGCCGCTGGGTCAAGGTGAGCCAGGAGCGCAGCGTCAGCCAAGGCTTTTTTCACCTCTGTGAATGCGCGCTCCCGCTCTGGGGACCATTCAACAGCATTGGTTGGTTTTTGTTTCCTGAGCGCGGCATATAACGGCTGCATGAGTTGTGCTGCGTGGGGCAGGAAACGGTTATAAAAATTCACCATCCCCCAAAAATTCCTGCAATGATTTGACCGTTTGTGGTCGGGGAAAATCTGTCACTGCGCACACTTTATCCGGTAACGGGACCGCCCCCTCTGTGGAGACGCGGTGGCCCAAAAAATCGATCTGCGCGACGCCGAACTGGCACTTGGCTGGATTAATTATTAAGTCGTGCTCTCCCAACCTCCCAAAAACCACAGTGAGGTGGTTTTCGTGTTCTTCCTCTGAAGTACTGGCGACCAATATGTCATCGAGGTACACAAACACGAAAGGGAGATCGCGTAACACGGCGTCCATCATCCGTTGGAACATTTGCGCCGCCCCTTTAAGACCAAACGGCATGCGTAGAAATTCAAAAAGTCCAAATGGGGTTATTACCGCTGTTTTAGGAATGTCCTCCGGCCGGACTGGAACTTGATGGTAGCTGCAAACCAGGTCTATTTTGGAAAAAATGCGCGCCCCCGCCAGGTGTATTGAAAAATCCTGGATGTGTGGGATGGGGTAACGATCGTGTGCCGTGGCGTTGTTCAGCCGGCGGTAATCGCCGCACGGTCTCCAGGAGCCATCAGCTTTCGGGACCATATGCAGCGGCGAAGCCCATGGGCTTTTCGAACGGCGAATGATGCCTAGCCTCTCCAGGCTGGCGAACTCCTCGCGCGCTATAGAGAGCTTGGCAGCGTCTAAGCGCCGAGCTTTCGCAAAGACGGGGGGGCCAGATGTAGTTATAAAGTGCTCCACCCCGTGTTTTGCGACCGTTGCTGAGAAAGTGGGTACCGTGAGTGCTGGAAACCGGGTGAGGAGTGTGTGGAACTTACCACCTGCTGCGGCGACGTTGGTCTGTACTGGTGGCGGGGACACTCGAGCTGAACAGGGGAGAGAGTAAAAAGAGAGTGCATTTACCACCTGCCTATTGGCAAGATCAACTAACAGACCGTGTGAGCACAGAAAATCAGCGCCTAACATGTTGAAACTCACTGCCGCTATGACAAAAGTCCATTCATATGTGCGGCCATGTAAGCATAAAGACAAAGTCTTTTTCCCGTAGGTGCTGATGCTCGAGCCGTTTGCCGCCATTGCTCCGCTACCACGGGGTCCAGCCAACCGGTCAGCATTTGTCGGGGTGATGAAACTCACTTGGGCTCCGGTGTCTATAAGGAAATCCCGTCCGGAGCTCGCATCTGTGATGTAGAGCAGCTTGCTGCTTTCACCGAGAGTCGAAGCTGCTAACGACCCTCGGTCTTGCTGTTTCCCGAACTCCTGAAGCTGCAGGGCGGCACACACCTGCGTGCCCTCTCGGCGAACCTCCGATGATAAAAGCAGAGATCCTCTCCTCCGCTGCGTCGGGGCCGCGCCTCTGCCACTGAACCATCACCTCCACTGCGTAGAGGCCGCGCCGCGCCGCTGCCGTTGTTGGTAAGCTTGGGTCTGCTACCTCTGGGTCGCCGCTGCGGTCATCTGCTCGCCACAGGCGTCCAGGATCCTGTCTGCCTCCTGGGCCAGCTCCCGGAAATCTTCCTGGGTCTGACAGCGTACGCCGGCCAGCGTCCCTCTCATGTGCGCCGGGAGGTTGGTGAGGAAGATGTACTGGAAAAGGAAGTCGTCGTTGTCTGACCCCCTCAGCTGTAGCATATCCTCCATCAGGGCGCTTGGCCTGTGTCCTCCCTGGTCGAGCAAAGCCAGGAGCCTCCTAGCCCTCACTTCGGCTGAGGCCGTGAAAAACTTGATGAGGGTAGCTTTCAACCTGCCGTATCTGTCGGTGGTGGGTGGCTGCTGTACCAAGCTCTGCACGCACCGAGCCGTGCGGTTATCCAGCTTAGCGATGACATGGTGGAACTTAGTGTCATCCACCGTTACCCCTGCGAGCGCAAACTGTGACTCCGCTTGTAGGAACCACGACCGTGGATTGTCCTGCCAGAATTCCGGCAGCTTGATGGCTACGGCGCTCGCCAGGGCAGACTCCAGCGAGTCTGGAACGCGGAGACCTTCTCCAGGCATTCTCTACGTCGATAGGTCACCAATGCGGGTCATTGAGGCCTGCACCACACGTGTTAGCTTGCTGTCTACCAGTCGATAACTGGGAAACTCGATGGGAGGGCAGTAAAGTCACACACGGCAGCCACGCTGCCTCACTGAGAAGCAACTGGATCGGCCCCTCGTACTGGTCCTGGTTCAGCAGATCTTCAGCCTGCATCTCTGTAAATAGTGAGGCAAGGTCCAGTTGGGGTGGACAGTTTCCCTCTTGCCTAGACAAAAGACAGATGGGTGGTGGTTAATTAAAGCAAGTTTAAAACATATTTGGAAATACATTTGTTGCTAAAAGCCAGTGGTGGAATGTGAATTAATGAATGAATCTTTATTTCAGATTGATTAAATGTAAAGATTAAAAGAAAATAGAATAATATAACAAAGGGGAAAAAATCTAACAAGGTCAAATTAAACAATAACTCCTCTGATTATACAATTCAGCATAGGTTATCTGAAATGGGTGATGGCTGAAGCTGCAGCTTATATTGCCCACCATATTTCATCCAAGAATTCAAAAGAAAAACAAAACAGGAGGGATTACAATTCGAATGTGACAATAAAGTACTTTGTTGTTGTATTTAACCACAATTTTCATGTAGCTGCGCTTCAGTAGATTTTACAAGGGCTGGGTTACATTTAAAATAATCTGTTTTTACTGTTGCCTCAGCAATCAGAATGAATTAATACATTCACTTGAATGGAATATAGTACTTTAACTGAAGGTGTGCATCACCGAGTATGGAGTCGCTCAGTCAAAATATGAAGTTTTTATCAATAAAAGTTTGTCTTGTCTGTAAAAGTGTCTCTCTTGCCCTGGCTTCATGTGTGGGCGGTGTTTTGTACTAGCATTGCTAAAATATAAAAGGAAGCACTACAATGGGTCTCAAATATTTGTAATGTGTCCTGTTACTGCATGAGTTTATTGATGATAGACTATAAACTACACATATAAAGTAAATTATATTGACGACTGAACAACTCACATTTGCCAAAACATACAGTTATGAACATAACTCACAAAGGATCACACAAGTGATCTGACAAAAAAATAAATACATTAACAAGCGGTTTATTTTACAGTTGATGTGCCATATTCACACAATCAAATAAATCTCAGTTCAGTCCCTTTTATATTAAGTGGAAATTGTGCTACTTTGGTTTTGACACTTTACCTATAAAAGCAAAGGATTTCAGTATGTTCCACAGTGGCGAGGTCCGTTGTGGGCGGCTGCTTTCCTCTTGCCTAGATGAACGACAGAAATGGATGGTGGTTAGTTACAGCAAGTTCAACACTTAATACAGGCACATCTCAAAAAATAGAATACCATGAAAAAATTCAATATTTTTTTCACTCATTTCAGAAAGTGAAACCCATATATAGATTCATCACAGGGACAGTAATATATTGAAAGTGTTTATTTTAATATTGATGATTACAGCTACAGCCCATATTAACCAACACCTCAGCGGCCAACATTTATATTTAAATTTTAAAGTTAATTACCTCCGCCAGGCCGAAGGCCAGGAGGAGGTTATGTTTTTGCCAGCGTTTGTCTGTCTGTCTGTCTGTTTGTCTGTCTGTTGGTTAGCAAGATAACTCAAAAAGTTTGGGACGGATTTCGATGAAACTTTCAGGCGTTGTTGGAAATGGTACAAGGAATAATTGATTAAATTTTGGGGATGATCCGGATCACCGTCTGGATACAGGAATTTTTTAAATAATTCTTTAACATTGTCAGATATGGCCATTTCCAACATGTATGCAGGCGCAATGGAGGGCGCTGGTCGTCCTGTCTGACGAACACAAACGGTGCGTTCTTCAAAGTTTTAGGCACAAAAGCACGCCGCAAACAGTGGTGGGCAGGGCCAGCCAGCGTACCTGTGTTTGCGCTATGCTGCAAAAGCTGAGACGGGCAGCTGTCCGGGGCCGGATTATTTGGCAGAAATTCCCCGGGCAGCCATAGGGGCTGCGCAAAAACCAGCTCTCTGCCGGGGAAGATTCCAAATCCTCTTTTGCCGCGGAGCGCAACCCCAATATAAAACCCACGGCAACCTGTCTACCCAATTTGCATCCGTCAGTGAAGCCCTGAGTGCTGCTTTCAGTGGAGGAGATGACACAACACCAACACTTCAGTTTATTACCTCCGCCAAGGAGGTAATGCTTTTACTACTGAACCACTAATCCTATCATTGTGAATCCAATTGCTAGTCATATGTTTTCATGGTCAAGGAATCTGAAAACGTACACACAAACACTGTATGGGGGGGGACTGTGGCGCTTGGCGGAGGTCTGCGCTCTCCGAGTGCTTTTCTAGTTTTATGTAATATTCTAATTTTTTGCCAAATAGAATTTGGGGTTTTCAGGGGCTGTAAGCCGTAATCATCAAAATTAAAATAAATAAACGCTTGAAATATATCACTGTCTGTGTAATGAATCTATATAATATACGGATTTCTCTTTCTGAAATGAGTGACAAAAAATATTGAAGTTTTTCATGACATTCTAATTTTTGGAGATGTACCTGTATTAGGGAAATACACCTGTGAAAGTCAGTGGTGGGATGTGACAAAAATGCTTTGTTCCCCTGACAAGCACTGCAGGAGCCACAGAATAGGTGTGTGGGTCTATTCTGACGCTTTAGAAAATTATATGAATGACTTTATAAATCACTGGTTTGAAAAAGCAATTTTAATATGACGAGATTTCGGCTCCTGTGGTCCATTTCACCAGTATCCACAATATAAACACTGAGAACGGCTAACCCCTGGCATGTGGAAACACATTCTAGCATTAAATTGCACACAGTTTATTGCGCAGCACCAAAGTGCAATACGTACACAAACCAGGACTTTAACCAGGATTAACATATTTCATTGTTTTGCTCTCACAAGCAAATACTTAGGAGAAAACAAGCGCGAATCAGCAGGTGGTACTAGCTAGCTACTAGCTAAAACTCGTTAGGCAGCACAGAACAGCGCTGTATTTATGGCTCAAAAAAAGTGAGCTTACCACCAACAGGATAAATAAGCAAACAGTTGCACATTATTACAAATCACTCACCATCGATGGTTCTCACACGTTCGTCTTCAGCTTGTCCGTAGTCCGGTTCTATGCTGGGCTGCCATCTGTATCGGTCCAGATCACTCCTCTCACTGTGGATCTGCCACCAAGCAGAGAAAACTCCGCACCTCTTCGTTGGACCACGGTGTAGAGTTCCGCAAAACCTACAACGCTGTCTGTATTAATATCGTATTTACTCCATGACCGAGTTAGTCCGTGAAATATTGCAAATGGCGGTCGTGTGTAGATTCATCAGAAGACGGTCGCTTTCGTGACGTTACAACCTGACCAATCAGCGGCGACCAGGCTGTTGACATCATAACACGGCACAACTCAGCACGGTTGTACCCTGCCCTTGAGCAGGGACGAAAATCGCGGCTGTTAAACCGTGTTGGGGCTAGTGGAAAGAGTTACAAAGCATGCTGAGCTGTCCCGTGTTGGGCTAAGCGGGGCTAGTGGAAAAGGCCCTATAGTTTAGTGTTATAATTTTGTTGAGTTGTTTCGGGATATTGACCCCCAGATATTTCATAGATTCCATCTCCCAGTTAGTTTTGAGTTTGCTTAGTAAATATTGATTTGGGTCATAGTTGAATGTTAAAATTTGGGTTTTATGCATGTTTAATTCGTACCCCGATAAATCTCCATACTCTGAAAAAATCAGAGATTAGTTCTGGAAAAGAGGTGTCCGGCTGCCCCAGGTATATTAAAATGTCATCAGCAAAGAGTGCTATTTTATGTTCCTTCTGACCAAGTGTAATACCTTGAATTTTTTGATTCTGCCTTATCCATTGGCTCAGAGGTTCTATGAAGATTGCAAAGAGCAGTGGAGACAAGGGGCAGCCCTGACAACATCCTCTTTCCAGTTCAAAAGACGATGATAAATTACCGTTAAACCTTATTTTAGCTGTTGGATTTTTATATAATGCCTGGATAGTTCTAATGAAGTTGTTATGAAAATTGAAACTGGATAAGATTCTATATAGGAAAGACCAGTCAACCGGATCAAATGCTTTTTCAGCATCTAATCCCAATATGGCTGCATTTAAATTATATTTTTTTATATGATGAATTATGTGTAAAGTGCGTCTAATGTTGTCTTGTGTCTGTCTTTGTCTTATAAAACCTGTCTGGTCTAAATGAATTAAGTCTGTCAGTATATTTTCTAACCTTTTGGCAAGGATAGTGGTAAAAAGCTTATAGTCCTGATTTAACACACTGATTGGTCTGTAGTTGGAGCAGTCTAGTTTATCCTTTTCAGGTTTAGGTATGACTGCAATGACCCCTTCTCTCCAGGAGGGGGGGATTTCCCCTGTGTGGAGGACATAGTTAAATGTTTTCAGGAGGAGAGGAGATAGTTGCTATTTAAAGGTTTTGTACCACTCTGCTGTAAAGCCACCTGCTCCTGGGGATTTGTTAGCTTTAAGTTTCATAATTGCTTTTTCTAATTCTTTAGGTTGTATTTCTGACAATAGTGTTTTATTTTGTGACTCAGTAAGTTGGGGAAGGTTTAATGTATTTAGGAAGGCTTCGGATGCGTTTTTATGTTTTTTGAGGGAGTACAAGTTCTTGTAGTAGTTCTCGAAGCTTTTAAGAATTTCCTGAATTCTAAATTTTATTTCCTTTGATACTGGGTCTCTGATTTTGTAGATTGCTCTCTCCGTTTGTTGTTTCCTCAATTTATAGGCTAGTAATTTTGCTGATTTGCTACCTGTTTCATAGTATTTTTGTTTCAGAAATGTAAGTTTCTTCTGGATTTCTATTGTGTAGATCTCATTTATTTGTTTTTTAATTTCCTTAATTTTGAGCGAGTCATTAGAATGAGTGTTGTCTTTGTGCTCTTTTTCTAGTTTCTTAAGTTCTGAATCTAATGTGATTAGTTTTTCTTGTCTTAGCTTCTTTTGGATTGCCAGTTTTGCGATAATCTTTCCCCTTATTACAGCTTTGCATGCGTCCCACAGTATTAAAGGGGATACTTCTCCATTATCATTTTCTTCCAAATATCTGAGAATATCTGATTCCAATTCATCTTTCAGTGGTCCTTTCAGCACATTTGAATTTAACCTCCAAGAAAATGTATTATTTGTGTATTTTTGGATACTTAAGTCCATATAGACCGGACTGTGGTGAGAGAGATCCATCAGTCCTATTTTACATGTTTTTACTCTTCCAATGTCTCTATTAAACATAAAAAAAATAGTCAATCCTTGAGTATGATGAATGTGGTGCTGAGTAAAATGTATTATCTTTTACACTGGGGTTGAATTCCCTCCACACGTCACAGATTCCCATTTCTTTTAGTAGCATCTGAGTTTTTCTACTGTGAGTGTTATTTTGATGTGGAGAATTACCTGATGCATCCCAGTATGGATTCAGTCTTAGACTGAAGTCTCCACCACATATCACTAAACCTTGGGCTTTAGTTATCATTAGGTCAAATACATTTTTATAAAATTTCCAGTTAGCCCCTGGAGGTGCATATACATTCAGCAGGGTGATATCTTCTCCCTCTAGCCGACCAAGTACCATGCAGAATCTCCCTTCTTTATCTTTGTGTTCTGATTTTTTTTTCAAATATAATTTTGGTTGAGATCAATGCCGCTACCCCCCTCCTCCTCCCTGACTTATATGAAGATGAAGAGATCATTTTAAACCCTTGTCTATTAAGTTTAGTGTGCTCCACGTCTGTTAGGTGGGTTTCCTGTAAAAATATTATTCCTGCTTTGTCTTTTTTCATTTTGCCTAGAATCTTGGATCTTTCAACTGGATTCAGGATCCCTTTTACATTATATGAGATTATTTTGGTTACACCCTGTTTCTTCATTGTGTTGTCTTATTTAGTATAACAGTGCAGTGGCCCTCTTTTATGCTACTCAGAAACTGAAAGAACATTAAGAACATAAAAAACATTAAGAACATAGTATATAAAACTTTAAAACAAAAAACAGACAAAAGATCTTCCTGAGCTGAGGTCTTTTTAGTGACCTTAGAAGAGCCTTGATGGTGTGTTGGCTCTGAGGGGAAATTCCTCAAACTCTGTTACGTGTTGAGGGCCCTCTCTTACCCCTGTAAGTTGTCCCATGTTTTTAACGTGAATTTCAGATCCCAATCCGAACTTGTAATGATTTTAATTTTTTAAATTTTTTTTATGCCTATACCCTATGAAATTGTGTGCAACCTCCCACCACCATCACAGCAAACAGTCACGGTAATACAGTATTTGTTAGTGTGGAGAGATCATGTGGTTCATTGTCACATTTCTATTTTAACAAGTTTTTTTTTTAAGACTTACTTGTTTCTAATATTATGTCTGTTCCATGAAATGTTTTACCACTTCATATTTGCTGATTCTGCATCTCCTTTAATGTTTGTTACCTTGTAGGAGGAGGGTTGGATGCGTAGATTGACTTTATGAAGATGGAGTCTTTTATAGCAATATTTTTGGTTATTGTATCACCAGTAGGTGCCATAATGGGTATTTCTCGAGCCAAATTAGGACCAGTGTTAACAAAAAAATTATTAAATTCATCTGCAGGTGAGACTGCATTCACACTCTTGAGTCGTCTTTTTTTTTTTTTTTTTTTTTTTTTTTGAAAGATTGGTTGGGTAGCTTGTGTTTCTGTTTTTATTTCCAAGAATATTTGTTAAGTATTGTCCATGTATTTTTAATATTATCTCTGTTTTTCTCCAGCTCTTTACTGTAATAGTCTCTTTTACTACATCTCATTATATATGTTAACTTATTTTTGTATATTTTATACCGCTGCTCTGCTTCTTTTGTCCTTTAAAAAAGCTTTATATAATGAATTTTTCTTTTAACACGCTTTTTGTAATCCTTAGGTTAACCATGGCTTGTCGACAAATTTCTGTTTAAGCTTTTTCTTTATTAAGGGACAATTTTTTTCATAAAGAGTGGTTACAATGTTCATAAATGTGTCATTGGCTTCATTTACATCTGACACATAGACTTTTGTCCAATCTTGCTTCAGCAGGTCTTCTTTAAAAGAACTGATTGCATTTTGTGATTTGTATCTGAAAGATTTTAAAGTTTTTTCTGTATTGGCCCCCATGTGGCCATGGATAAGTGCAAAGACTGGCAAATGGTCACTTATGTCATTTATCAATAATCCACTTTCTATTTTCTTATCAATAATATTAACAAACAGGTTATCAATAAGTGTAGCAGTGTGAACTGTGATTCTACTGGGATGTGTTATTGTGGGATATAGACTCATACTGTACATAGAATCCATGAACTCTGTAATTACATTTTGTTGAAATTGATTTAGTAAGTCAGTATTGAAATCTCGACAGATTATAACCATTTTCTTACTAGTTATATTATTGTACAGCTCGACTAATTTATCTCTGAATGTCTCAATGCAAGTTCCCGGCATTCTATATATACAACTTATAATTAGATTTTTTGTTTTATCTTGGTCAATCTCAACAGTAACACATTCCAGAATCCCTGGTAGTGCAAAGGACATTCCATTTACAAGTTTACACCTATACAGGTCATCAATATACAGTGCAACACCACCACCTTTTTTTTTTTTAGATCTATTAATATAAAACATCTGGTATCCCTCTATTGCCATCAGAGAAGCCTGCTCTTCATTGAGCCAAGTTTCAGAGACTGATAGCTGTAAATTTTCTGTCTAGCTGTTTTAAATAGTCCTGAATCTGTGGAAAGTTTTTAAGACCTCTGCTGTTGAAGTGTATTATTGATAGTTTATCATCTAATTGCACTTGACTTTTGAATTGCTTTTCAGTGTAATATTCACAATGATTATGAATATTATTGAAGAAGTGGTTATCAGGATCAATATCATTCTTCATCTCTTGTAGTTTATGTTCAGCATAATTGCATATTTTCAGTTTGAATTTCCTCACTCTGTGTCAAATGACTTCCTCCAACTGGGGATAATTGTGCCCTTCAGAGGTAAAGTGGGCTATCCCACATGTAGGTCAAAAATGAGTTAATTGTACTACACTAATTGTTAAGGGTCTATCATTTTCTTAAACTGCCTAGCTCTGCATAAACCTTGAAGGTATTTATAGGGGGTAACTTTTTAATGATATAGGCACACTGATTTTTTGAGAATATTTCAACTTTAGAGCTCATTTTCTCAAAATAATGGTTTTGTGGGATAGCCCACTTTACCTCTGAAGGGCACAATTGATGTCTACTAAAGTCAGTCATAAGTTTTTTGTTTGTTTTTTTCAAGTACATTGACATGGTATGTCACAAAAGAACTATTCTTGCCGTGTGTGTGGATATGGATTATCATAGTCTCTTAATTTTCTTAATCAGTGTTCATCTATATTTATTTAAGTCAGTGAGGTCTCTGATTATTATGGCCTTTGCTTCCTCAGGGGGCGGCGCCGTGGTGGAGTGGTTAGCACCACGGCAGCACAGCAACTCACCCTTGGCCGGGGGATCCTGGGTTCGATCCCAGCCCCCGACCAACAGTGATCTGTGTGGAGTTTGCATGTTCTCCCCATGTCTGCGTGGGTTTACTCCGGGATTTCTCCGGTTTCCTCCCACATGCCAAAAACATGCAAGTTAGGTTAATTGGCATCAAACTGGGGATTCTAAATTGTCCTTAGGTATGACTGTGAGAGTGAATGGTTGTCTGTCTCTCTGTGTTGGCCCTGCAATGGACTGGCAATCTGTCCAGGGTGTACCCTGCCTCTCGCCCAAAGATGCCGGGATAGGCTCCAGCCCTCCCACAACCAGAAAAGGATTAAGCGGAAGAAGATGCATGAATGAATGCTTCCTCAGGTGTTCCATGTAGTTTGATCCAGACTACAGTTTCTTGTCCATGTTGCCTGTATCTTATTTTGTCTTTTCAGCATCTGTGCTTGCCGTGCTATCGCAGCATTAGTCTTTGCTAAATGTCCATTTAGGTAAACTTCTGTTCCCCGTAGCTTTCTGGCCTGCCTCAGAATGTCATTCTTTACCCTTTTGTTCACAAAGCACATCACAATTGATTTCTTTGTTTTATTATCTTTTCTGGGTAAAGTATGACAGGCTGAAATTGCATTTACTTCAACCTTTATATTTCTGCTTTCAAGGAACTGAAGCACCTGGTTTTCCAGGGAGACTGATTCACTTAGGGGAGCTTCCTCACCTCTCCTGCTGTAGCATTGGCATATGACTGGTATTTAATGTCTAGTCCACTTATAATTGGATCATCCATACGAGAATATTGTTCAAGATCCTCGATGCGTCGCTCCAAGTCTGCAATTTTTTTGTCTTTTTCCTTAATTGTTAATTTCAATTCTCAGACTTCTTCCATTAGCCCTAATAGTTTAAGCTGTTGATTGGCCACTTTGGTCAGTTCTTCTGACATGAAGTTCAGAGATTTTTTTAATCTCTTCCATTTTCTCCTTCTTTGGTTACATTTTTACTGACCTGTTGATAATAAAACAATCTCTGCTGGTGTCGCCGGTATCCGATCCAACTGATCTCGAATCCAGCTGGGGCCTCAGCTAGCCCCCCTCCGCTGCTAGTCGTGCTGCTTACTGCCGCTGTAATTGAGCTCCTGATCCAGCTCCTGTCCAGCCGGGGTGCCGGCAGCTCCTCCACCAAGCCCCGCCGCCCACCGCCGCAGTAGTTGAGCTCCGATCCGGTTCCTATCTAGTTGGGGTCCTGGTAGCTCCTCCGCTGAACCCCGCCGCCTACCGCTATCTTCCTCAGTAGTTCCTCTGCCGAGCCCTGCCACTGTAACTGAGCTCCGATCCGGCTCCTATCTAGCTAGGGCCCCGGCTGCTCCTCCACTGGTCCCCGTCTCCTACTGCCGCTGTAGTTGAGCTCTGATCCGGCTCCTGTCCAGCTGTTGCCTTGGTTAGTTCCTCCGGCTAGCCCCAATCACAAGATTCTGCTTGTTCTTCTGCTGTCAGTCTGGAGAGGAAATGAAAGAACAAAGAGAAAAAACAACCATCTAAATGTTGCAGAAACAACAGCCACACTGATAGAGCATCTGAGGATCAACCACGAAATCTTGAGTAGGGGGCACTGCAGAATGCAGAACGCACTGCAGATCATAGGGCTCGCTATGACATCATCAAAGGTCAAAGGCAGTCATCACTCACGATCATGGGACTCGCTATGACATCATCAAAGGTCAAAGGCAGTCATCACTCACGATCATGGGACTCGCTATGACATCATCAAAGATCATCGGACTCATGATGACACAAAGATCAAAGGCAGGCATCACTGAACAAGTGCTGACGTGCTTGCTTACACCTGCTTTCTACGAGGATGCAGAAATACTTGATGATACTTGGTTTCTATGGGCATGCACGAGTATAAACGGGCATGCACAGGTAGGCACTAGTTTCTTTGATTGTAGTTCCTCACACAAAATTGGTCTGCGGTTTTAGCCATGTTTGCTGTATACAGGTTACCTGGGGTTTGTTTGCCCATTTGATATTAAACTCCTGGCATTCCATTGCAAAACTGTGATTACCATTACGACCCACTAGCCCATGATGTCTGTGAACTTCAAAGATCCCCCACTTAACATTAGTCTTCAACTGCTTCCGACTGTAGCCCCTTAATGCCAAGATATTTTTCTGCTGCTTTCACAATGATTTAGATTTTTTCTGTTTTCTTGGAAGTCTGCACAGTGCAGTTTATCACATCTACCACAAATAAGACAAAATTATTTTCCTGCAAGTCTGCACACTTTCCCTGTTCGAGTCCACTCCCACTTTTTTTTAGCTTGTCGCAGCTTCTGCATATGTTAATCCCTGGAAGACTTATCTGCTGAATTTCTGCTGCTCTTTTGCTGGCTTCACAACCACGATATGCAGTTATGTTCACCACCGCAGTTACAGCACTTTAATTTGGCTCCTCTTTCACACTTTCCATATTCACGTTCACCGGAGCATCTGGCATATCATTGTCTATCTACCTTTGCATATCGCTGCTATATGACCATACTTTTGACACTTAAAACATCTGAGCGGAGAAGGAACGTAAAGTCTCACTTCATAGCTCATGTAGCCAATATACACCTTACTTGGCAGTTTTGTTTCATCAAATTTTAACATTACCGACAGACTATCACATTTTTCACCATTTCTATTAGTCTTTAATCTTTGTACCTCTGTCACTTTTGCTCCAGTTAATTTTTCCATTATTTCATCAGTTGAGACAGCTGTTGAAATGCCTGATATAACTCCTCTCATTGCCTTATCACTCTATAAATTGAAGAAATCTCTGTCAGTGTGTCAGTCTGTGTGTCTTGTCAGTGTGTCATGGCCAAGGATCATAGGTTCCTATGTCGACTCGTGTGAAATGTCCTATGATGTCCCTATGTATAACAACTCCTTTTGTGATCTCAACGTGATGTACCATGATGTTTCTATAGGTCTCGCTAAAAGACTGATGTTCCTATGATGTCTACATGATGTCCTATGATGTTCCTATGTCTATGTGATGTCATACAGATCATCACACTCAATCATAGGACTCGCTATGATCATCATCAAAGATCAATGCAGGCATCATAGGACTCGCTATGACATCAAAATTCAAAGCAGTAAATCTGGAAATTAACTCAGTAAGGCAGGAGGCAAATCCAAAGCAGGTAAACTCTGGAATGGGAGTTGGCAGAAACACGAAAGAAGAGATACTCATCACCCGATTAAGAATAGAACACACTACTTTAAAACAGACAAATTCGAAGCAGTAAATCTGGAAATCTTACTCAGTAAGGCAGAAGGCAAATCAATATTTAAAAATTATATAGTGGAAAAGTGGCAAGAATATTGGGACTCAATAGATACAGGAAGATATCTTTATGACATTCAAAAGCAGGTAAATTCTGGAATGAGAGTTGGCAGAAACAGGAAAGAAGAGATACTCAATCACCTGATTAAGAAGAGGACACACTAATTTAAAGCAGACGCTACATAAATGGAGAGCAATAGAGGGAGGAGAACTGCTGCATGTCAGGAAAGATCCCATGAAGATGAAACAGCTGAGGTTCAAACAGTACCTCCCAGGCATGTCTGTGTTGCACGTCAGAAAAGATGCCGTGAAGATGAAACACCTGAGGTTCAAGCAGTACTTGCAGGCACGACTGTGAACAACACACCCGTCTGGGACAGGAAGAGACCCTTCAGCAGCATAGGGACTGACAGACAAGGGATGCACAGACAGAGAGGAAACGTGTGGCAGTGTGCCATGCACGTGCTGAGTCAGTTGAAGCCCGAAATGCCCGCCAAGCAAGCAATGCTGCACGCCAGGCAAGGCACAGAGAAGCTGAGACCAAGGAGATGCAGAATAGTCGGCTGTCCACCAGGCGAGGCACAAAGAAGCTGAGACTGAGGAGATGCGGAATAGTCAGCTGGCCACCAACGCTGCACGCCAGGCAGCGCACAGAGAAGTTGAAACCAAGGAAATGCGGAATAGTCGGCTGGCTGCTGACGCTGCACGCCAGGCAAGGCACAGAGAAGCTGAGACTGAGGAGATGTGGAATAGTCAGCTGGCCAGGGATGCCTTGCGCCATCAGGAAATGCATTGTGCACGTCAGGAACAGGTGTACAAAAATAACCATAATCTCGCTCAGTGTGTATCTACCTAGAATGTGCCGCTAGTCCAGCAAAAGCGGTCAGTCAGAGAGCAACTCATACCGGCTCGGACGTCACCCGGGTTAACAAGGTCAGGAGTTCCTGGCAGCAGAAGGCGAAGGACAGATCTGCATGGAGGAATCTGATCAGACCTAAATGAAACAGTCATTGTCGCCCCCGACAGACTGCTATGATGATGATGATGATGGTGATGATACAGACTTATTCCAAGAGGACCTTCATGGCAATTACAGCCACACACTGAGTAAGACATCACTGTCCTACATGCTCACAATGTGGTGCCTATACATGGAAAGAGGAGAGGAAACCATGTCAAAGATCAAAGGCAGGCATCACCATAGTTACTGTTGCCATGGTAACCATGTCAGAGATCAAAGGCAGGCATGCAGCAGAAATACTTGCTTATACTTTGTTTCTACAGGCATGCACGGGTACCATGTCAAAGATCAAAGGCAGGCTTCACCATGGTTACTGTTGCCAGACAGACACATCATCAAAGATCATAGGCAGGCATCACTGAACTAGTGATGACGTCAAAGATCAAAGGCAGGTTTCACCATGGTTACTGTTGCCATAGTAACAGTAACTTTCTACAGGCATCAAAGGCAGGTTTCACCATGGTTACTGTTGCCATGGTTTTCTACGGGCATGCAGAAATGCTTGCTTACACCTGCTTTCTATGGACATGCAGAAATACTTGCTTATACTTGGTTTCTACGGGCATGCACGGGTATGCACTAGTTTCCTTCCAATATTGAAAACTTCTGATTCATCAGCACTTGATAATGCTCTTGACTGTTTTTCTTTACATTTATGTTTGCTTCTTTTAGACTCCACCGAACTCCAAACTTCCCCTTTCCCACTTCCTACCTCCATTCCTCCTAGTTCACTCCCTGTTTCATCACCTTCTGCTGCCTGCTCTGCCATCTCTTGTCCATTCACAACCTGGTTGTGCCACGCCGGTTTGCAGTTCCAGCCTCTCGTCACCATCTATTTCTAAAATAGTGTTTTGTAGGAGTCAAGAATTGAGGAGACTGGATGATTTTTCCAGTAACTGCTTTAATTCCCCATTCATCCTACGTCCTCTCTCGATCGGAGTGAAAAGAGACAGGACGCAGTCACACACATACATTTATACATTCATCTCTAACAATACATCACACACAAAAGTCACAATACTCAGCTACATCCTTTCATCTCTAATAGAACACCCAGAGTCCTTCTGTTCTCCTTTCCGACCCCCAAAGGTCAGGCCGGGTAATCTTCTCCCCTCTCCTGAGTCCCCAGGGGGTGCAGACATGTCTTCCTCTTGAGGTGTGAAGTCAATACACATGGCTAGCTCAAAGTCTCTCTTGGCTGAATTCAGCCAGCCACATGTGAGTTACATAGGTTATAACTATGGGCTCCACATCAAAAGACTGGGCACCCACATACAGTCATACAACAGTCATACAGCACGTCACCCCCCCAACAGAATCTCACAGCAACCCAAACAACCTGACCAAAAAAAACCAAAACACAACACATCATTCTGCATGCAGCTTAGGTTTCAATCTTCTCCCGAATCTGCTGTATGCAGGTCTCCTACTCTGTGTTGGGCTGTCCTGCTGTGCATCTGTGGAGTGAGGGGGAGAAGGGTTATTTGCCCCCCGTGGGGGGTCCCAGGGCCGCCCCTTTGGAGGCCTGCTGCGTCGAGGCATGCCCGCCGGCCGTACAGACTCGTTATGCAACACAAAAGCAGGCTTTAATCTATTGATACTGATCGTCTCCCTCCTGCCCCCCAAACCTAGCACAAAATATTTCTCCCCGGTTTCCAGCACTCGAAATGGACCGTCGTAAGGTGGGTGGAGACTATGCCGCTGAGCATCGTGCCTGACAAAAACAAACTCTGCGTCTCGTAAAGCCTGGGGCACGAACACACGCGGGAAAGAGTGATGAGCGGGGCCCGGGAGCATTTCCGCTCCCGTGTTACTCAGAGACCCCCGGATCAGGGGGGGCCCTGGTGCCGTGTGGTCGGGTAAAAACTCGCCTAGCAGCCTGAGCGGTTGTGCGAAGACCAATTCTGCTGGTGAGGCATCTAGATCCTCTTTGGGTGCCGAACGCAGCCCCAATAAAACCCATGGTAGTTTGTTTACCCAATCTGTGTCCGTCAGTGACGCTCTGAGGGCTGCCTTCAAAGACCTGTGAAAATGCTCGCATAAACCGTTGGCCTGGGGCTGGTAAGCGGTCGTGCGATGTACCGCCGCTCCTAAGCCGCTGGCCACTGCTGACCACAGTTCCGACGCAAATTGAGGTCCCCTGTCAGACGTAATATCTGACGGGACCCCGAACCGCGCTACCCAGGCTGTTAAAAAAGCGCGTGCCACCTCTGCCGCTGTGATCGATGTTAACGGGACCACTTCCGGCCAACGAGTGGTTCGGTCTACCATTGTCAAGAGATGCATGAACCCTTGTGAAGTGGGCAGGGGGCCCACGAGGTCCACGTGCACATGATCGAACCTTTTAGCCGGAATGTGGAATGGTTCTAAGGGCGCCTTAGTGTGCCTGTGAATCTTAGCGCGCTGGCAAGCCATGCAGGTTTTAGCCCACTCCTTCACGTGCTTGCGCAGGCTCGGCCAAACAAACTTCTCCGCCACCATTTTCACCGAAGCGCGCACCCCTGGGTGCGCTAGGGAGTGCACGGCATCAAAAACACGATGGCGCCACGCGGCTGGCACCACCGGGCGCGGTCGCCCCGTGGATACATCGCAAATAAGCGGGGGGAAACCGGTTTGTAGATTTCTGCGTTCCAGCCTTAACCCTGTTGGTCCAGACAGGAGCGCGCGCACGTCCGCGTCCTCGCTCTGCTCCGCCGCCATGGCTGCATAATCTATTCCCACGTGGGCCGGAGCCGCGCGTGTGTCCGCGCTGTTACCGCACTCTGGGTAAGCGGCCGCGCAATCTGTTTCCGCGCGTGACAGTCTGCCACCACATTGATTTTACCGGCTACGTGCTGAATATCGGTGGTAAATTCAGAAATTGCGGCCAGCTGTCTCTGTTGCCGCCCTGACCACGGTTCTGAAGTTTTGGACATCGAAAAAGTGAGCGGTTTGTGGTCGACAAACGCGGTGAAACGCCGCCCTTCCAACCAGAACTGGAAATGGCGAATAGCCAAGTGGAGCGCCAGCAGCTCCCTGTCAAACGCGCTGTATTTTCGCTCAGCCTCGCGTAGGGATCTGCTGAAGAATGCGAGTGGTTGCCAAACCCCGGCAACCTGCTGTTCCACTACGGCCCCTATGGCCACATCTGACGCGTCCGTGGTTAGCGCTATGCGGGCTGCCGGGTCTGGGTGGGCCAACAGTGCCGCGTTTACCAGTGCCCGTTTAACCTCTGTGAATGCGCGCTCCCCCTCTGGGGACCATTCAATCACATGGGAGGGCTTCTGCTTTTTGAGCGCGGTGTACAAGGGCTGCATAAGCTGCGCTGCGTGGGGTATGAAACGGTTATAAAAATTTACCATCCCCAAAAATTCTTGCAACGCTTTTACCGTTCGAGGCTGGGGAAAATCTGCCACTGCGCGTACTTTGGCCGGCAGAGGAACTGCTCCCTTCGAGGAAACGCGGTGCCCTAAAAAGTCGATTTGCGCCACACCAAAATGGCACTTGGCCGGGTTGATTATCAACCCATGCTCTCCTAACCTCTGAAAAACTGTCGTGAGGTGTTTTGCGTGCTCCTCCTCGGAGGTGCTGGCTACCAAAATGTCGTCTAAATAGACAAAAACGAAAGAAAGGTCACGCAACACTGCATCCATCATCCGTTGGAAGGTTTGTGCGGCGCCTTTAAGGCCGAAAGGCATTCGTAAAAACTCAAAAAGCCCGAACGGGGTTATTACGGCTGTTTTGGGGATGTCCTCTGGTCGGACCGGGACTTGGTGATAACCGCGGACCAGGTCTATTTTAGAAAAAATTCGCGCCTTCGCCAAATGCACTGCAAAGTCCTGGATATGCGGAATCGGGTACCGGTCCTGCGCTGTGGCATTGTTCAACCTGCGGTAATCGCCACAAGGTCTCCATGAGCCGTCAGCTTTAGGTACCATGTGGAGGGGGGAAGCCCAAGCGGACTTCGAGCGGCGAATTATGCCCGACTTTTCCAGGTTGGCGAACTCCTCGCGCGCAATGGAGAGTTTAGCTGCATCCAAGCGCCAAGCCTTCGCAAAAATGGGTGGGCCACTCGTGGTAATAAAGTGCTCCACCCCGTGCTTCGCCACCTTAGCTGAAAAAGTAGGAACTGTGAGTGCTGGGAACTGGTGTAGAAGGCTGTGGAACTTACCACCTGCTGTGGCGACGTTGGTCTGTACTGGCGGCGGGGACACCCGAGCTGCACAAGGGATAGAACAGAAAGAGTGCATTTACTAGTCGTTTGTTGGCCAGATCAACTAACAAACCATGTGAACACAGAAAATCAGCACCTAACATATTGAAGCTCACTGCCGCCACGATGAAATTCCACTCATAGGCGCGGCCGTGGAAGGACAGAGACAAGGTTCTCTCTCCGTACGTCTTGATGCTGGAGCCGTTGGCCGCTGTCGCTCCGTCTCCGTGGGGTCCCGCGACCCGATCAGCATAGGTGGCAGTGATGAAGCTCCTCTGGGCTCCGGTGTCCACTAGGAATTGCCGCCCGGAGCCCGCGTCTGTAAGATAAAGCAGCTTGTTCCGTTCGCCGAGAGTGGAAGCTGCTAACGGCTCCCGGCCCGGTCGTTTCCCTGCTTTTTTGAACTTAGAGGGCGGAATGCAATTGTGTGCCTTCCCAGCGAAACGTCGATGGTAAAAACAGAGGCCGTCATCTCCCCTGCCACGGAATCTCGCCGCTGCTGTCGCCGCTGGGGTGGTCACTGCCGTCTCTGGCTCCACACTGCCCCCGGCCACCGCGCCGAGGTCTGCCACTGCCACGGAAGCCTCTTGTTCCTCGCAAGCGTTGAGGAGCCGCTCCGCGACTTGGGCCAGGTCGCGGAAGTCCTGCTGGGTCAAACATCTCCTGCTGGACAGGGAACCTCTCGTGTGCGCTGGGAGGGTTCTCAGGAAAATATGTTTGAAAAGGAACGTGTCGTTGTCCGTCCCGATCATTTGCAGCATGTCCTCCATGAGGACAGTCGGCCTGCGTCCACCTCTGTCGCGCAGGTCCAGCAGCTGCCTGGCTCTTGCCTCAGACGACGGCACGAAGCTCCTGATGAGGGTGGCTTTCAGCGCGTCGTATTTGCTGACAGCGGGTGGTTGTTGCACCAGGCTCCGCACGCACCGAGCTGTGCGGCTGTCGAGCGTCGCGATGACATTATGGAATTTAATGTCATCCACTGAAACTCCCCCGAGCAGGAACCGCGACTCCACATGCTGGAACCACGAGTGCGGGTCGCTTTGCCAGAACTCGGGGAGCTTAATCAGTCTTGTGCCCCTGCTGGCATTCCCCGGTGAATCCGGGTCTGAGCGGCTGTCTCCCAGCTCTTCCATATCGATCACGAGGCTGTCCTCCAGCCTCGGCGTGCTCAGATTCATGCGTAGGTCACCAATTGTAGGAGTCAAGAATTGAGGAGACTGGATGATTTTTCCAGTAACTGCTTTAATTCCCCATTCATCCTACGTCCTCCCTCGATCGGTGTGAAAAGAGACAGGACGCAGTCACACACATACATTTATACATTCATCTCTAACAATACATCACACACAAAAGTCACAATACTCAGCTACATCCTTTCATCTCTAATAGAACACCCAGAGTCCTTCTGTTCTCCTTTCCGACCCCCAAAGGTCAGGCCGGGTAATCTTCTCCCCTCTCCTGAGTCCCCAGGGGGTGCAGACATGTCCTCCTCTTGAGGTGTGAAGTCAATACACATGGCTAGCTCAAAGTCTCTCTTGGCTGAATTCAGCCAGCCACATGTGAGTTACATAGGTTATAACTATGGACTCCACAGTTTCAAAATAATATGTAGTTTTGTTCCATCTGAAATTAATTGTGAGTCTCTTGTGATGGAACTGGAGCTAATCACTGTATATATAATTCAAGAGATTTGATGCAACTCTGGAGCTAAACTCTTAATTAAAAGAGGTGCTATAGTTAAAACTTTTGGTGACACCCTTGGCCCCTCAAGTTTCACAGACTGGTTTCTGATTAAATGGAGGTGAGCAGAGGTAATGGAAATGACCACTTTGAGCAATGCTAAAAAAAATCAGCATGGACCCTCACAACATTTATGCCTCAAAACATCTGACTTTTTCTACTGACTGTCTCTGATCTCTCTCTGATTTGGCTTTTGGAACAGTAAAGATGACTGGTTTTCTGCTCTTGTTTTTGTAATCCCAAACTACTGTCCTACAGTTCTAAACATAATATGACTAATCTGTCAGAGCTCTCAATCACATCCTTCTTTTTCTTCCTCAGCACACACAAACTGTCCCGGTGAGGAGGACCAAGGTAGGCCTTTGGAAAAGACCCAGGGCGCCTGCTCTGTCAACCGGTGGAGCAAACGGCATGGCCGACACCTCTCCAAGGCAGCCACACTGATTTTCGAAAAGTGGATTAGGAGAAACTCACAAAACCCCTACCCTACAATGAAAGATAAGGACTCCCTAGAGAAGGAGACTGGATTGAGTCGAGTACAAGTAAGAATTAGATTTTTACCATTACTGCTACTGAGGTAAAAGTGTACAACACCAAGTAATAAGTAACAAAAAATTTTCTCCTTTTTCCCACAGATTAACAATTGGTTTAGAAATTCACGTCGCCGGCTACTTCCACGAATTCTCCAGCAGGAGGCTCAGCATCCTAATGGTGGCCCCTCACATTACCTCACCAAGGAGGACATTGAAGCTCTCAATGTTGAAGTTCAACAGCAGAAATTGACTGATCTGCAGATCCTGGCACTTGTGGCTTGTATTATTGGATAGCTAGGGATATCTTTATGGCATGTAAATCTTACTGACTGTTAATTCATGTTACCTGTTTTTTTGGGGGGGGGGGGTGTATTTCCAGTGTTGCCAACTTGGGAACTTTCTAAATCTTGTGACTTTTTAAGTTCTCTTGGTGACTTTTTTGTCAAAAGCGACTAGCGACAAATCTTAACAAGTCCTGGTGTTTTGGAGACTATGACATGAAAGCACTATTGCTCTGCAGTTACTGTCCCCAACAAGCAGTGGGTGCTACCGTGAGCCCCTCCCCATCCCAAAACACTCACAGGGGTCAGTCTCACAGCAGCCTCGTGCAGCAGTTAGCTGCAGTCAGAGGAGACCCAAACCACTGTGTTCAGAATGCAAATGAACTGCGTGTGCACAAACCCCCCACCAATCAAATGTTTCTTCAGTGTCACACTAATAAATCACTGCATTTGACTTCCCATGTTATTACTGTTCCACTTTCCCCTCTGCTGCAGCAGTGTTGAGCATAAAATTACACTATGATGAAATATGAGGGTTTGTAAAAATACCTTTTTACTTTTATACAGTTTGCTATAAAATTTCTGAAGACTGAAAATAATGTCACCATAAGGACATGTTCAACCAAGATGTGTCCTCTAATTAACATCACAGGTGTCTACAAACTTGTAATCAGTCAGTCGGCCTATTTAAAGGGTGACAAGTAGTCACTGTGCTGTTTGTTGACATGGTGTGTACCACACTAATCATGGACCAGAGGAAGCAAAGGAGAGAGTTGTCTCAAGAGATTAGAAAGAAAATTACTGACAAGCATGTTAAAGGTAAAGGCTATAAGACCATCTCCAAGCAGCTTGATGTTCCTGTGACTACAGTTGAACACATTATTCAGAAATTTAAGATCCACGGGACTGTAACCAACCTTCCTGGATGTGGCCGCAGGAGGAAACTTGATGAAAAATGGAAGAGACGGATAATACGAATAGTAACAAAAGAGCCCAGAACAACCTCTAAACACATTCAAGGTGAACTCCAGGGTCAAGGTACATCAGTGTCAAATCGCACCATCCGTCATCGTTTGAGCCAAAGTGGACTTCATGGGAGACGACCGAAGAGGACACTCCACTGTTGAAAACAAATCATAAAAAATCCAGACTGGAATTTGCCAAACTGCATGTTGACAAGCCACAAAGCTTCTGGGAGAATGTCCTACAGACAGACGAGACAAAACTGCAATTTTTTGCCAAGGCACATCAGCTCTTATGTTCACAGATGCAAAAATGAAGCATAGCAAGAAAAGAGAACACTGTCCCTACTGTGAAACATGGAGGAGGTTCTGTTATGTTCTGGGACTGCTTTGCTGCATCTGGCACAGGGTGTCTTGAATCTGTGCAGGGTACAATGAAATCTCAAGACTATCAAGGTATTTTAGAGAGAAATGTGCTGCCCAGTGTCAGACAGCTTGGTCTCAGTCGCAGATCATGGGTCTTGCAACAGGATAATGACCCAAAACACACAGCTAAAAACACCCAAGAATGGCTAAGAGCCAAACATTGGACTATTCTAAAGTGGCCTTCTATGAGCCCTGATCTAAATCCTATTGAACATCTGTGGAAGGAGCTGAAACATGCTGTCTGGAGAAGGCACCCTTCAAACCTGAGACAACTGGAGCAGTGTGCTCATGAGGAGTGGGCCAAAATACCTGCCAATAGGTGCAGAAGTCTCATTGACAGTTACAGAAATCGTTTGATTGCAGTGATTGCCTCAAAAGGGTGTGCAACAAAATATTAAGTTAAGGGTACCATCATTTTTGTCCAGGCCTGTTTCATGAGTTTGTTTTTTAAAATAATTCTGTTGAACCACAATTCAAAAACATTGATTTTCATTGGTTAATTTTCATAGACTTTTTATTTATTACCACTTTTGTCAGATTCAAGTTATTTCTGTGACCATTGAGGGTTTTCCTCTCATTAACAGAGGGGTACCAACAATTTTGTCCACGTGTGTATGATGTAGTGTCCTATGATGCCTGCCTATGATGTCTGCATGATGTGCTATGATGATCCTATGACTCACAATGATGTCATATAGGCGATGCCGTCATAGGCAATAGGACTGGCTACCTATGATGTAGTGTCCTATGATGGCTGCATGATGTCCTATGATGGTCCTATGATCTCAGGCTACATAGGACTCGCGATGCTGTCATATAGGCAGTAGGGCTGGCTGCCTATGATGTAGTGTCCTATGATGCCTGATGTCTTTATGATGTCATATAGACCATCTTTCACAATGTCTGCCTTGGATGTATTTTACGACTGGTTACCTATGATGTAGTGTCCTATGATGCCTGCCTCGGTCTTTATGATGTCATATAGACCAACCAGACACTACATAAATGGAGAGCAATAGAGTGAGGAGAACTGCACGTCAGGAAAAGATCCTGTGAAGAAGACACAGCTGAGGTTTGAGCAGTACCTCCCAGGCATGACTGTGTTGCACATCAGAAAAGATGCCGTGAAGATGGAGCACCTGAGGTTCAAGCACGACATAGGGTACAACAGACAAGGGATGTACAGACAGACAGGAAACGTGTGGAAGTGCACCATGCACGTGCTGAGTCACTT
The DNA here is from genome assembly GCA_020510985.1 of Pholidichthys leucotaenia. Taxonomy (NCBI): domain Eukaryota; kingdom Metazoa; phylum Chordata; class Actinopteri; order Cichliformes; family Pholidichthyidae; genus Pholidichthys; species Pholidichthys leucotaenia. Next base: position 135,987,389 of record CM035840.1, on the reverse strand, counting down.
GAAGCCCGAAATTCCCACAAAGCGAGCAATGCTGCATGCTAGGCAAGGCACAGACAAGCTGAGACCCAGGAGATGCGGAATGGTCGGCTGGCCAACAATGCTGCACGCCAGGCAAGGCACAGAGAAGCTGAGACCCAATAGGACACACTTCTTTAAACCACACCCATTCCAAGCAGTAAATCTGGAAATCTCAGTAAGGCAGAAGGCACTCTATAAATTCAAGAAATCTCTGTCAGTGTGTCAAGTCTGTCACCCCATTAAGAATAGGACACACTAAACCACACCCATTCGAAGCAGTACCCATGAAGAATGGCAATCTCCACTACAAATGTGTAAAATGCCAAGCAAAGTGCTGATTTTCTCTGGGTGCTCTGGTTTCTGGGTTTCAACGGGCATGCACAGGTCTTCCTGAACAGGGTCGAAAGCCACTTTTTGCTCAGATCTATTTTCATGATCCTGTCCAGGAACTAGAATTACAATGCACCTATCCCTCAACCAGTGGTCTGAACGAAGAAGAAGAAGAACAAGAAGACCCACCAGATGGAGAGCAACAGAGAGGAGAACTGCTCCACGTCAGAAAAGATGCTGTGAAGATGAAGCACCTCAGGTTTGAGCAGTACGCCCCAGGCATGACTGAATAACACAGCCGTCTCAGACAGGAGGAGACCCTTCGGCAATGGCCATGCAGAAATACTTGCTTATACTTGGTTTCTACGGGCATGGACGGATATGCATGGGTATGTACTAGTTAGTTAAAAGCAAAACTAAAAAGGTGGGTCTCACTTCCGGTTATGGCTGCCACGTAGGACGGACGTGTCTCGCTCTGCTCTGCTCCTGGAAAAAAAAAATCGGCAAATAACTCTCTCATTTGGGACAGAACGTATCCCAGCATTTGGGCGAGGATATGTCGGCGAAGCCTAAGGCTGGAAAACCAGGAAAAGGAAAAAGCGAGCCGCCGAAACAGTCCAAATTAACGGACTTTCAGGTCTGTGACGCAGCAAACAAGGCTCCATATATGGCGGAGGAAGCTGGCGGCGGTGCGATTTCTGCGGGGAATGGCGCAGATGCGCTGATGGCTGCCATGAGTTCAATGAGAGCGGACTTTTCCTCTAGATTTGATGGGATTATGACAGCGCTGGAAGGAATAAGAAAGGAATTGGGTGACTGTGTAGAACGAACGGCGCAGATGGAGCTCCGTCTCGCTAGTGCTGAAGATGACGTCACCCGTCTTCAATTAAAGGTGCGCACTTTGGAAAAAAAAAAAAAAATCTCTGGAAGATAATATTTTGGATTTGGAATCTCGGTCGAGACAGAATAACTTGAGGCTGGTGGGTCTTCCAGAGGAATCAGAAGGTCGGGACGTATGTTCCTTTCTGGAAAAGTGGATTCCGGAGGTGCTGGGCAGCGAGGAGTTGCAATCAGCAGTGGTTCTGGAAAAAGCACATCGTATTGGCCCACGGAGAGATGAGGGACCGCCGAGGACCTTAATTATGAAGTTTCTAAGCAACAGAGACAGGATGAAGATCTTCAACGCTGCACGTGCTAAAGGAGAGATTAAACACCAGGACCAGCAGGTGCGGTTCTACCCAGATTTGGCCACAGGAATCCAGCAATTGAGGAAGCAGTTTGATCCCGTACGTAAGGAGCTGCGCAACCTTGGGATTCGTCATGGTGTAATCTATCCTGCGAGACTGCTGACCACGTATGAGGGCAGAACCCACATCTTCAAGACCCCAGAGGAGGCGCAGGAGTTCATCAAGAAGATCAAAGAAGAAGAAGAGACTGGTGGGAGCTAAGCATGAACAAAATATAAGGTAGAATAACTAAGCATTTGCACAGGCATCTGACTGACTTGAAGTAAATAGTAAGTTTACAAAATATAGATTGTATTATATATTAAAAAAAAACAAAACAAAAACAAAACAAACAAAAAAAAAAACTAGGATGTACAAAGTTGGTAAAAATTTTGGAGTTAAGTTGGAAAACTACAGAGGAGAGTTAATGTTACGTCATTAAAAGCAGTAGAGTTAGGGTGATTGGGAGGATGAAGAAGGAGTGGCTTAGGCTGTTCCCCGTGGATGTGGAACAGTCGATGGCTATATCGGGAGACAGAATTTTTCTTTTGATTTTGGGGGGTTTGCCACAAGTGTGGGAAGGGGGAATTTGTTTGTGTGTAGTTTGTAGGATGAATGTTCAACCACTCATGTTTTTGCTTCTCTGTATGAGCATGTTTACACTGCAAGGTAATCCCAAACTCTCTATTGATCATGGACCAAAGTGTTAATCTTAATTTAACTTCATGGAATTGCAGAGGTCTACAAAATTTAAAAAAACTTAAACAAGTTATGAATAAAATAAAGGACATGGGTTCAAGAATTGTGTTTTTACAAGAAACTCATCTGATAGAGGAGGATGTTAAAAGAATTAGGAGTAGATGGCAGGGAAGTGTATTCACCTCTTCATTTTCATCCCGAGCCAGGGGAGTTATGACTCTCATACATAAATCAGTTCCTTTTCAAGTGAAAAATGTAATTGGAGACAAATTTGGAAGATATGTAATCATTCAAGGTTCTTTGCTATTAGAAAATATAAATCTTGTGAACTTATATGGTCCCAATATAGATGACCAGAAGTTCTTTGCTAATTTATTTCTCATCTTATCATCACTTACAGGGCAACATATAATAGCAGGGGATTTTAATTGTACATTGAATCCAGGTGTGGATAGATCAACAGGACTGGATTGTACGCACATTGGATGTAGGATGACTATTAATCATTTTATGAAAGAATTGAGATTGTTAGATATATGGAGAGAAATGAAACCACAAGTTAAAGCCTATTCTTGTTATTCCAGTACCTACAAGACATTCTCACGTATTGATTATTTTTTGATTTCCACAGAATTAAGGTCCAAGATTCAAAACTGCTTTTATGATAACATCGTGATCTCTGACCATGCACCCTGTTGTCTAATATATGTAGATAAAAAATTGATAAAGGAATCAGGTAGATGGCAATTTCAGCATAAATGGCTTCAGGATGAGGAATTTGTCAAGTATATAGAAAAACAGATAGACGAGTTCTTTGACATCAATACTACACAAACATCAGCATGTGTAAAGTGGGAGGCTTTCAAAGCTTTTATTAGGGGACATATTATTAGTTATACAGGATCAAAATCTAAGAAGACTCGAGAGGAGAGAGCTAAATTGGAACATAAAATAAAAAATCTTCAGGAAAAAGTGTATGCAGGAAGTGACCCAAGGTTGGAGAATGAATTACTGATTTTGAGAGCTGAATACGACAAAAAATCAGCGAATAGAGCTGCCTCGAGTCTTCTAAGATTGAAACAATCTTTTTATGAACAAGGTGAAAAATCAGGAAAATTATTAGCATGGCAGATTAAACAATTGGAAATTAAAACACCAATTACCAGTATTATAAGTAATGGACAGGTAGTTATAGATCCTTTAGAAATTAATAGAGCCTTTAGAGATTACTATGAAAAATTATATGATACCAAAAATGAACCTGAATTAACAAAACTAAATGGGTTTTTGAACGAACTATCTATACCGTGTATTCCAAATGAAAACAGGGAGATATTGGAGTCTAAAATTAGTCAAGAAGAAGTTGGGCTAGCCATTGATAATATGAAATCAGGAAAAAGTGCAGGACCAGATGGTCTTCCAGTTGACCTTTATAAAAAATTTAAGAATAAATTAATAAAACCTTTTTTGGAAATGGTTTTAGAAGCATTTCAAAATAATAATTTACCATCATACATAAATAATGCCTTAATTATACTGCTGCCAAAACCAGGTAAGCCCTCTAATAAATGTGAAAATATGAGACCAATAAGCCTATTAAACGCCGACCTTAAGATAATCTGTAAAATTTTAGCAAGACGAATACAAGAAATTTTACCAAATATTATTAATCGAGATCAGAATGGCTTTATAAAGGGTAGACAAGGCTTCCATAATGTAAGAAGACTATTTAATATTATTTATTTTAATAAAGAAGCACCGGATACAGCTCTCCTATCATTGGACGCCGAAAAGGCCTTTGATAGAGTTGAATGGCCCTTTCTTTTTGAAGTACTACAAAGGTTTGGACTTGGAAATAATTTCATAAAATGGGTTCAAATAATATACAATAATGCTACAGCAGAAATCCTAACAAATAACAATATTTCAAAACCAATAAAAATCAATAGAGGATGTCGACAAGGCTGTCCACTTTCACCTTTACTGTTTACTATGGCAATTGAACCTTTAGCGATAGCGATACGTTTACATTCACAAATATATGGAATTAAAGTTGGACCAACAGAACATAAAATCTCCCTGTACGCCGATGACATAATTTTGTTTATGTCGAATCTAAAAAAATCAATTCCAACCTTGTTGAATTTAATAAAGAATTTTGGGGAAATATCAGGATATAAAATAAATAAAACTAAATCTTCAATATTAATGCTAAATGAGACCCAGAGAAATTACCCAGCCCCTGAGGTAAATCAATTCAATGTTGTAAATCAGTTTAAATATTTAGGAATCCAAATTATGCCTAAGCTAGAATCAGTCGTCAGTGTCAACTATGAAGCCTTAATGTCAGATATCAGTGAGTTAACTCAGAGATGGATGTCACTACCAATGTCGATGATCGGGAGAATCAATATACTTAAAAGTAATATTTTACCTAAAATACTTTATTTATTTCAATACATTCCCTTATCACCACCTTTAGATCTATTCTCAAGAATAAAAAAAAAGTTAGTGGAATTTATATGGAACAACAGGAGGGCTAGATTACGTTTGTCTTTATTATATTTACCATTTGATCGTGGAGGTCTGAAATGTCCAAATTTTATGTTGTATTATTGGTCGGCACAACTGAGGTCTATGACATATTATTTTTCATCAAATGATCTCCCTCACTGGACTGAAATGGAATCATACAATTTACCTTTACCTCTTCCCATATTCATATACTCAGATTCGGCAAAAAAATTACAAAAACAAGTTAAAAATCCATTTGTAAAGCATATGATCAAAATATGGTGTGAAGCTAAAAACTATTTAAAAGAACCACAGTTATTGTCACAATTTAGTCCAATATGGGGTAATCAATATTTTAAACCAGGGAGAGCGGACGCTGTATTTAAAGTATGGAATTTAAAAGGGATACAAAAGATTCAGGATTTATATTTGCCAGGTGCAGACAACATAATGTCTTTTGAAGAGCTGAGGATCAAATTTAATCTCAATAGAACACATTTTTTTAAATATCTTCAACTTAGAAACTTTATTCGATCAAATCAAAATAAAGCTCTCACTCGACCTATTTATTCATCCTTGGAAAAAATGATGATGAAAGATAGTAAAAGAAAGGGTATTATTTCAGAGTTTTATAACTCATTGACACTATCTTCAAGTGAAAATTCACTGAAAAGATTAAACTACTGGAAAGAAGATCTGCAAATTGAAATTTCAGAGGAACAATGGGAATTGGCTTGTACAGAAGCTCAAACCAAATCAATAAATGCACGCCTTAAATTGATACATTTCAAATGGTTAATGCGGATGTATGTTACACCGGAGGAGTTAAATAGATATAACAAAAATATACCAGATACATGCACAAAATGCATGGAAAGTAAAGGAACCCTATTTCATTGTTTATGGGAATGTAGATTAATAAGAATGTTTTGGGAAGAGGTGAGGGTAACAATTGAAAAAATAATCTCAAAACAAATCATATTGAATCCTAAACTGTTTTTGTTGGGTCTGTACCCAGAAAAGCATAATTTTAATAAAAGTGAAAGAACATTCATAGACCTCAGTTTGCTTAATGCCAAAAAATGTATTGCACTATTATGGAAAAAGACTCATAGACCAGATGTGACTCAGTGGTTAAGACAGATGTTAACAAACCTTCCATTAGAAAGAATAACATATATACTAAAATCAAAGGAAATTGTGTTTGAGAATATATGGAGACCTTTTATTGATTATGTAAAAAATTTAAACATAACTCTTGAAGAAGAAGGTGAATGATGTGTGTGGACCTTGTAAATTCCAAACTGGTGAACATAATATGTATACTTATGTATTGGATTGTCTAGACTAAACAGAGGAGCATTGTTGAAGACTTGATTTTGTTGGTGGTTGTTGGTGTTTTTAGTGCATTTTTTTTTTGTAGTACTTTAGTGTTAGTGTTTGATTGTTTGTATCATGTTTGTAAAAAAAAAAAAAAAGAAAAGGTTCAATAAAGATATTGTGGAAAAAAAAAAAAAAAGGTGGGTCTTGAGCCTCCTTTTAAAATATCAATGCTTTCTGTAGCCCTGAGGTCCTCTGGTAGGCCGTTCCACCAATGTGGGCCGAAAAACTCGAACGATGCCTCACCATGGGTTTTTGTCCTAACTTTAGGCATAATTAAAAGGCCAGTACCAGAGGACCTCAGGGTCCACAAGGGACAGTATGGTAAAAGTAGATCAAATAAATAAGAAGGACCAAGACCATTAAGTTTTATAAACTAATAAAAGAACTTTATAAATCGATTCTATAACTCACAGGGAGTCAATGGAGCGATTCTACAACTGGCATAATATGCTCTCTTTCTGGTCCCCGTCAGCACATGGGCTGCTGAATTCGGTAATAGTTGTAAGTTATTGATTGCCTTTTTAGGAAGACCAGAAAAGAGAGCTTATTAATAATACGACTGGAAATAATAAGTATGCATTAGCATCTCTGTGTTTTCGAGAGAGCAAAAAAGACAAGACTCTGGCTATATTCTTTAGATGATAAAATCCAGTTTTTAAAATAATAGTACACATACCTGTGCATACCCGTCCATGTCCGTAGAAACCAAGTATAAGCAAGTATTTCTGCATGCCCGATGCTGAAGGGTCTTCTCCTGTCTCAGACAGCTGTGTTGTCAACTCTACTCGTGGCAACGTAGAATTGGCCATGGCTGAAGAAATCTCTTGTGCAGAAAACACCAACGCGCTGTAAAGACTGGCCCTGTGACTTATTCACAGAACCTCAGCTGTGTCATCTTCACGGGATCTTTCCTGATGTGCAGCAGTTTTCCTCACTCTATTGCTCTCCATTTATGTAGCATCTGGTTTAAATTAGTGTGTCGTATTCTTAATAGGGTGATGAGTATCACTTCTTTCCTGTTTCTGGCAACTCCCATTCCACAGTTTACGTGTTTTTTGAATGTCATAAAGATGTCTTCCTGTATCTATTGAGTCCCAATATTCTTGGCACTTTTCGACTATATAATTTGTAATTATTGATTTGTCTTCTGCCTTACTGAGTGAGACTTCCAGATTTACTGCTTCAAATGGGTGTGATTAAAGTGCTGTGTCTCTATTCATAATCGGGTGATGAGTATCGCTTCTTTGGTGAGTGATGGTCTACAGATGTGGACAAAATTGTTGGTACCCCGTTGTTAATGAAAGAAAAACCCACAATGGTCACAGAAATAACTTGAATCTGACAAAAGTGGAAATAAATAAAAATTCTATGAAAATTAACCAATGAAAATCAGACAATGCTATTGAATTGTGGTTCAACAGAATTATTTTAAAAAACAAACTCACGAAACAGGCCTGGACAAAAATGATAGTACCCCTAGAAAAGATTGAAAATAATGTGACCATAGGGACATGTTCAACCAAGATGTGTCCTCTAATTAACATCACAGGTGTCTACAAACTTGTAATCAGTCAGTCAGCCTATTTAAAGGGTGACAAGTAGTCGCTGTGCTGTTTGTTGACATGGTGTGTACCACACTAAACATGGACCAGAGGAAGCAAAGGAGAGAGTTGTCTCAGGAGATTAAAAAGAAAATTATAGACAAGCATGTTAAAGGTAAAGGCTATAAGACCATCTCCAAGCAGCTTGATGTTCCTGTGACTACAGTTGCACATATTATTCATTAATTTAAGATCCACAGGACTGTAGCCAACCTCCCTGGACGTGGCCGCAGGAGGAGACGGATAATACGAATGGTAACAAAAGAGCCCAGAACAACCTCTAAACACATTCATGGTGAACTCCAAGGTCAAGGTACATCAGTGTCAGATCACACCATCCGTCGTTGTTTGAGCCAAAGTGGACTTCATGGGAGACGACCAAGTAGGACACCACTGTTGAAAACAAATCATAAAAAATCCAGACTGGAATTTGCCAAACTGCATGTTGACAAGCCACAAAGCTTCTGGGAGAATGTCCTATGGACAGACGAGACAAAATTGGAACTTTTTGCCAAGGCACATCAGCTCTTATGTTCACAGATGCAAAAATGAAGCATAGCAAGAAAAGAACACCATCCCTACTGTGAAACATGGAGGAAGTTCTGTTATGTTCTGGGACTGCTTTGCTGCATCTGGCACAGGGTGTCTTGAATCTGTGCAGGGTACAATGAAATCTCAAGACTATCAAGGTATTCTAGGGAGAAATGTGCTGCCCAGTGTCAGACAGCTTGGTCTCAGTCGCAGGTCATGGGTCTTGCAACAGGAAAATGACCCAAAACACAGCTAAAAACACCCAAGAATGGCTAAGAGCCAAACATTGGACTATTCTAAAGTGGCCTTCTATGTGCCCTGATCTAAATCCTTTTGAACATCTGTGGAAGGAGCTGAAACATGCCGTCTGGAGAAAGCACCTTTCAAACCTGAGACAACTGGAGCAGTTTGCTCATGAGGAGCGGGCCAAAATACCTGCTGAGAGGTGCAGAAGTCTCATTGACAGTTACAGAAATTGCTTGATTGCAGTGATTGCCTCAAAAGGGTGTGCAACAAAATATTAAGTTAAGGGTACCGTCATTTTTGTCCAGGCCTGTTTCACGAGTTTGTTTTTTAAAATAATTCTGTTGAACCACAATTCAAAAGCATTGTCTGATTTTCAATGGTTAATTTTCATAGAATTTTTATTTATTACCACTTTTGTCAGATTCAAGTTATTTCTGTGACCATTGTGGATTTTTCTTTCATTAACAGAGGGGTACCAACAATTTTGTCCACATCTGTAATATGACATCTTAAAGACATCAAAGCAGGCATCGTGAGTGATGATGGTCTATATGACATCGTAAAGACACATTTGTCTAGGCATCGTGAGTGGTGTAAAGTAGTGTGTCCTATTGTTAATTGGGTGATGAGTAAGATTTCCAGATTTACTGCTTCAAATGGGTGTGGTTTAAAGTGCTGTGTCCTATTCGTAATCAGGTGATGAGTTTCGCTTCTTTGGTGTGTGATGGTCTATATGACATCATAAAAACATCAAGGCAGGCTTCGTGAGTGATGGTCTATATGACATCATAAAGACACATTTGTCTAGGCATCGTGAGTGATGGTCTATATGACATCATAAAGACACATTTGTCTATATGACGGCATCGCAAGTCTTATGTTGCCTGATATCATAGGGTCATCATAGGACATCATGCAGACATCATAGGAGTCCAATGATGTGCTATGATCGTGACACACACACAGACACACACACACAGATTTCTTGAATTTATAGAGTGATTATTAACATGCGGAATAAAATTAAGCTCAGAGTCAAAAATAACACGCAGGTTTTTTAACTTGTTTTGATGGAATAAGAGACATCCATCCAACCATCAATCTTCTACCACTTTTCCAGAGGTTTGGGTCATGGAGGCAACAGTTCAAGCAGAGAAGCCCAGATTTTCCTCTCCCCAGCCACCTGTTCCAGCTCTTCAGGATACCAAGACATTCCCAAACTACCTGGGAGATGTAGTCTGTCCGGCAAGTCCTGGGTCTGCCCCAGGGTCTCCTCCCAGTGGGACGTGCCTGAAACGGCCTGATAAACAAAGCTGTTTAGCAGTCTTGCCGAGCAGGCCCGGAGGCTCCGGGACCTTTTCTCCGAGGGCAGGAGGCTGAAGAGGGAGTGTGAGGGGTGGGAGGTGTCACTTGTGATGTTGATGGCTCTACACATGAGGCAGGTGAGGTAGATGTCTGAGACAGGGGCAGAGGGGCACCAATGATCTTGCTGGCTGCTTTCACTCTGTGTTGCAGTGTCTTCCGGCAGGAAAGACCTCTACTCAGGAGGTAGAGCAGGTCGTCCAATAACTGGATGGTTGGCGGTTCGAATCCCGCTCTCCCCAGATATCCTACCGTTGTGTCCCTGGGCAAGACACTTTACCCACCTTGCCTCCAGTGTCCATCACACTGAGTACAAATGTGTATAAATGTTCGGTGGTGGCCGGAGAGGCCGTTGGTGTGGATTGGCAGCCACGTTTCTGTCAGCCTGCCCCAGGGCAGCTGTGGCTACAGTAGTAGCTTGCCACTACCATTGTCTGTCTGGAATGAATGAAAAATGTATCTGTAGAAAGCGCCTTTGAGTGTCTATGATAAAGCGCTATATAAATCTGATGCATGATTACTATTATTATAACCCCAAACCTAGGACTACATCCCCCAAGACCCAGGAGTCCAAGAGTTCAGGGGGCCGACCAAAGTGCCAGGCTCAGCAGGCAGCCCTCAGAACAGTGTCAGGTGGCCTGCCAGAGCAATTGGGCCACCCGACTTGGAGACTCAGTCCTTCGGGCGGCCAACCAGAGTAGTTGAGCCACCAGGACCGGAGAGGTGAATGAGGAGGCGGCCTACCCACCAGGAGGCTTAAAGGTAGGAAGCCCGACTGGAGCAGGGAAACCCCAACGGCTTCAGGTGGCGAAGGACGGTGGACCACAGCAGTGCCCGGCAGGGGAGGAAGGGACGCCCCAAAGGCCTCAGGAAGGAGAGAGGAGGCCTTGGTGTCCTCAGCCTGGCTGGCTGCACCCTTGGCAGTCCCGGCTTGAGACTCGGCTGCACCCTCGGTGGTCCCAGCTCAGGACTTGGCTGCACCCGCGGTGGCCCCAGCTCGGGACTCGGCTGCACCCTCGGTGGTCCCGGCTTGGGACTCGGCTGCACCCGCGGTGAACCCCAGCTGGGCCAACGTAGCCCCTGCGGCAGACCCCGGCTGGGCCAACGTAGCACCCGCGGTGGACCCTGGCTGGGCCAACATAGCACTCGCGGTGGACCCCGGCTGGGCCAATGCGGCACCCTCGGAGGTCCTAGACTGGAACATTGTAGCCCCTGCAGCGGCTCCGGGCGGGAGCTCAGCCATACCCGCGGTGGTCCCTGCCTGGGACATAGCAGCATCTACAGTGACCTCCACAGCGAGCTGAAACAGCAAACCTGGATCTTCAGTGGCCTCAGGTGGTGTTGGCTGCTCTCCGGCGACCCTGGCAGGGAACTCAGAGACAGGAGAAAGAGGAACAGGGTCAGTTTTGCCAGCAGCGGCAGACCCCGGTGAGATGAGCCCAGGTGCAGCAGCAAGCTGCCCCTGGCTCTCCTCACCAAGTCAGGCAAGATGGCTCCAAAACAGGCAGTAGAGAAACTAAAGAGCGTACTTGCCTGAACTCGGACTCCACCGCCGTCCAGGACTCCGACGATCCAGGAAGCGATGGCCCATCAGGCTGTGAAGGCGCTGCACCCACGGAGATCCTGGATTGGGACGGAACCCCCACGCTGACCTCCACCGGGGAAGCTGGACTCTCGTCGTCATCTACGAAGACCCCTGGAGGTGGTGGATCCTCTCCGGCAACCCTAGGAAGAAGTTCAGGAGTGACAGGAGAAGGAAGGTGGTTAGGGTCGCTGGCAGTAGTGGAGCTCGGCGAGGTGAGTTCAGATATGGCTGAGAGCTGTACCCAACTCTCCTCACCAGACAAGATCTCTCTAAAACAGACATGAGAAAAACAAGAGAGATTACTTGCCTGCACTCGAGCTCCACCACCGTCCAGGACTCCGTCAATACTGATGACGACATCTTGGGTCTGGTCTGCTGGAGGTCTGGCTTGATGGGTGATTCTGCTGCAGCGGCCCCCCCGCAGTAGGCGTGATGGTGGTTGCAGTCTCAAGGCCCCCAGGTGCTGTTTCCCACGGTGGTAGCTCATCCGGCGTGGCGGCCTGGGGCTGCCTCACCGCCAACCCTGGGACAGGTTCTTCCAGGGTCTCAGGCTCCTCCTCCCTCTGGCGGCTAGATTCAGGTGCCGGCGAACTCTCAGGAGCACACAGAGAGGACCGATGAGGGGGTTATAACATGCCGTTGGTGCCGAGAACTCAAGGGACTGCGACGTCTGAGTCTCTTAGCCAGGGAACAGGCAAAATTGTTCATCAATAATAGGAATAGAAGGGAAAAGAACTTGCCTGTTCTCCTGGTTCCCGATGTTTCCAGCAGCATCTGGTACATCTTCATCCATCTCCGTGTCCAACACAGGCCTGGGCTCCTCATTAGATGGCGGAAAAGCCTCCCAGACAGGCACAGAGGCGGATGAAGACAGAGGAAAAACTGCCCCCTCGACTTTGGCGGATGTAAAAGCTGAGGAGGAAGTGGCTGCAGGTGAGGCAGCTGCAGGAAAAAACGGCCCCGCTGCAGGATTCTCCTCCTCTGGCGAAGGAGGAGTTGCTGGCTGGGTGGAAGTGGAGCTCTTTGGGCGAGACCTCCAGGATCAGTGGCGGCGCACAGGAGGAGGAAGCGTCCAAGGTGAATGCGGGCTCAACTTCAGGTAGGAGCTCCGGATCCCTCGGAGAACCCTCCTTAATCTCCGACATCGATTCTGGGAGGGGCCACTGTTCCTCCTCCAAACTATGTCTGCCTGCATCACCAGTATACATTCTTTTTCACTCCCCTTGGGCTGAGCAGACTCAGGCACTGGAGATGAAGGAGGAGCTAGAGCAGAACTCTCCTCCTCCAAAGGGTGGTCAATCTCCGCCAGTAACGCCAGTCTGTGTTCCTCCCAGCTTACCGAGGATTGAGTGGGCCCAGGCTCAGGAGACAGAGGTGGAGCTGGAGCGGGAGAGCTGCGGGAGAAGGCTTTCCCCGCCACAAATGCTTCTTCTTAGATGGAGATGGCTCCAGCGCCGGAGATTCCTTCCCGGACTCCTCATAAAGCAGGGAGAAGATGGAGTGCAGAATGTCGGCTGACTCTGGGAAAAACCAGAGGTCGGGACACACCTCCAGCACCTCTGCTGTGGTATCCCGAGCCACTCGAATGTCCTCCAGAGTACACAGCTCCTGTGTCCACGAGAAGGCATTCTCCAGAAGGTCCAATGCGCACAGCTCCTTATCGCTCCAGAAGTCCATGGTGTTAGCTCAGGTCAGTGGAGAAAACACACACGGAGAGATGAAAAAGAAACTGTCACGCCGCGCCGCTCATCAACGGCGCCACCTGCTCACACACCTGTCAGTCATCAGCGGCGAGGAATATAGGCTGCCTCGCCCTGAGCTTCGGTCTGAAGCCGTAGACTTCATTTCCCTTTCATGGGCTTCTACCACATTCTCTTCAGCATCCTCGTCACCGGTAAGAAGATCACTTACCTCATCTCTCCAGTTTGCTCCCCTGTGCACAGGTGGATTCCTCGGCGGCGGACAACCCCGTCCCTCGTCTCTCCTCGCTGCTGCACCGAGCCCTGCAGGTGGCTGTCTCCCGGGCTTCCATCCTTGAAGCGCCAGTCATCTGTCCAAACAAGTAAGCTTCTCTCCCTCGCCTATTCTCCTCCTGTGTTGGTGTGCGCTCATCACCCTGTGTCTGATTTCTCCCATAGGGTTGCCGGCTGAACGGTCTCCTGCCTCTGGGTCCGAAGCAGACACCACCACCAACACATTAACATTCCGCAGACACGCACCCAAACATCCCTGCTGTTAATAAACAGTTTGAACTACTCTGAGCCTGTGTGTGTGCGTCTCCTGAGCCGAACGTTATGTCAGTACGGCTTCAGCAGAGCGGCTCGGCAGACGGCGGGCTCGCACACCGGTTTACCATCCTCGAGGCTCGGGTGGATCAGATTGTTTATCAGCAACAGGTGGTTTTCAATCAATTATTAGAATTAACTAACCGATTGAACCGCGTGGACCCCCAACAGCCGTTCCTCCCGACTCGCCAGGGTGGCGCGGCTCCTGCTGTTCCAGCGGCCGTCCAGCCGGCTCCAGTGGCACCGGTTCGGCTCACACCGATTCCGACCCCCGCCCGCTTTAGCGGTAAGCTCGGCGGAGCGCGGGGGTTCATTATGCAGTGTGAGTCCATGTTCCACCGTGTGCCCGGAGATTTTCCCTCGGATCACAGTCGAATTGGTTACATAGGGAATCTTCTGGAGGGGCGTGCGTTAACTTGGACCTACGCCGTAATGGCGAGGCCCAGTTATGCCACCCTCACCTATGACCAATTCGTGAGGCGCTTTCTGGAGGTCTTTGACCATTCTCAAACCGAGACGGTCCAGGTCGATCGGCTTCTCGCTCTCCAGCAGGGAAGCCGGTCGGCAGCGGACCACTCGGTCGACTTCCGGGTTGCGGCGGAGGAACTGGGCTGGGAGGAACGCTCCCTCTGTGGCCTGTTCCTCCGCAGCCTCAATAGTGATCTGAGGGATGAACTGGCTGGTCGGGATATCCCTGGGACGCTAGCGGAGCTGACGTCCTTAGCGGTAAGTTTGGATAACAGGCTGCGCGAGCGCTCCTCGGGGCGGAGGTCTTCTTCTTCTCGCCCTCGTGGAGCCTCGCCGTACCTGTTCCAAGCTCGCCCCCTGGCGGCGCCGCCAGCATCGCGCCCCGAGGAGTCGGAGCCGATGGTGACGGGCTGGACTAAACTTTCCCCTGTGGAGAAACAACGCCGTCGTGTGTTGGGCCTCTGCATGTATTGCGGAGGCGACCAACACACCGTGGAGCGTTGTCCACGGAAGGCCAGTCGGTGGGGTCCGCGAGTCACTGTTGGAAGTCTCGCGGACATCAATCGGTTAGGATCACTTACTCAATTGAAGCTGCCCATCCGTTTCTGCCATAACCCCACTGGGCACCTCACCCACGCACTGGTGGATTCGGGCGCAGAAGGCAGCTTCATTTCACAAAGCCTGGCAACCCGATTGGGCATCCGCTGCCAGGCACTCAACACTCCCATCTCCCTAGTCCATCTCTCCCGTGCCACCCTTGGGAGAGTGACACATCAAACTGTCCCCCTACCGGTCATCATCTCGGGAAACCACCGGGAGGAGATGACCTTTTATGTCCTTCCCAACTCTGTGTCGCCCGTCATCCTGGGGTATCCCTGGCTCCGCCTTCACAATCCGGTCCTGGATTGGAGATCAGCTGGGGTATCGGCTTGGAGTACATTTTGCCTGGGCACCTGCCTCCAGTCCGCTGCCTGCTCGCCGTCCGCTCCTCCTCCAGCAACGGACGCTGCACCCCCGGACCTGTCCCTGGTGCCTCCGGAGTTTCACGACCTGGGTATGGTGTTCAGTAAAGCGAAAGCTATGTCTCTTCCCCCTCATCGGCCCTACGACTGTGCCATCAACCTCCGCCAGGGGGTGCCGTTACCTTCTGGTCGGCTCTACAGCCTGTCTGCGCCGGAGAAGGAGACGATGAACACATATCTGAAGGAGTCATTAAACGCCGGGATAATCCGCCCATCATCGTCACCCGTGGGGGCGGGGTTCTTCTTCGTGGGAAAAAAGGATGGGTCCCTCCGCCCTTGTATCGACTACCGGGCCCTCAATAATATCACGGAGAAGGACCGTTATACCCTGCCTCTCATGGACACTGCTTTCCACTCCCTCCAGGGGGCGACCTGGTTCACCAAGCTGGACCTACGCAGCGCTTACCACCTCGTCCGGATCCGGGAGGGAGATGAGTGGAAAACGGCCTTCCGTACCCCGAACGGCCACTTTGAATACCTGGTGATGCCGTTCGGGTTGACCAACGCTCCTGCAGTCTTCCAGCGCCTCATTAATGACGTCCTCCGGGATTTCATTGGCCTTTTCGTGTTCGTCTACCTGGACGATATCCTCATCTTCTCCAAGTCCAGGGATGAGCACCAGGTCCACGTGAGGCGGGTCCTCCAAAGGCTGCTGGAGAATCGTCTGTACGTAAAGGCAGAAAAGTGTGAATTTTACGCCAGGAGTACGTCCTTCCTGGGGTTCATCATCGCCCACGATAAGGTGCTCCCTGACCCAGAGAAGGTAAAGGCGGTGGTGGAATGGCCTACACCTGCATCCCGGAAGCAGGTGCAGCAATTTGTTGGCTTCGCCAATTTCTACCGCCGCTTTGTCCCCAACTTCAGTACCATCGTTGGACCACTGACCCGCCTCACGTCCCCGAAGGTCCCGTTCCGGTGGACCGAAGAGGTCGCTGCCGCCTTTGAGGCGCTGAAGGCGGAATTCTCCTCCTCCCGGGTCCTTCGCCAGGTCGACCCCGCGCTGCAGTGCATCGTCGAGGTAGACGCTTCGGACACGGGAGTGGGGGCAGTGCTGTCCCAGCGGTCACCGGACGATGGCGCCAAACGACCGTGCGCCTTCTTCTCCCGGCGCTTGTCCCCGGCGGAGAGGAACTACGATGTGGGGGACAGAGAGCTCTTGGCCATCAAGCTCGCCCTGCAGGAGTGGCGCCACTGGCTAGAGGGGGCGAACCTGCCGTTTGTGGTCCTTACGGACCACAAGAACTTGGAGTATTTACGGTCTGCCAAGCGCCTGAATGCCCGCCAGGCGCGCTGGTCTCTGTTCTTCGCCAGGTTCCAATTTTCTATCACCTTCAGGCCTGGCTCTAAGAACGGCCTGCCTGACGCCCTCTCTAGGCAGTTCACTCCCGTGGAATCGGAGGAGACGCCTCACTCCATCCTGCCCAGGTCGTGCGTCGTGGGAGCCATCTCGTGGGATATCGAGGCAAAGATCCGGAAGGCACAGGAGGTGGAACCTGATCCTGGCGGCGGACCGGAGGGAAGACTGTTCGTCCCATCTGCGGTCCGAGGAGAGGTCATCCACTGGCTCCACACCTCCCGGCTCACCTGTCATCCCGGCACCTCCCGGATGATCAGCCTCCTCCAGCGGTCTTTTTGGTGGCCGGGCCTGCGGAGGGATGCAGCCCGCTACGCCCGGGCTTGCCCAGTCTGTGCCACCAGCAAGTCAGGAAATGCCCCTCCAGCGGGTCTGCTCCAGCCTCTGCCCGTCCCCGGCAGGCCCTGGTCGCATATCGCACTGGATTTCGTCACCGGACTCCCCGTTTCCAGCTCCTTTAACACCATCCTGACCATCGTGGACCGTTTCTCCAAGGCGGCACACTTCGTCCCCCTGCGAGGTCTCCCTACCGCCCTGGAGACGGCGGGCCTCCTCATCCAACACGTGGTCAGGCTGCACGGGATTCCGGTGGACGTGGTCTCGGACCGGGGTCCCCAATTTTCATCCGAGGTTTGGAGGTCCTTTTGCAACGCCATCGGAGCCAAGGTGAGCCTCTCCTCCGGCCATCACCCCCAGTCTAACGGGCAGTGTGAGAGGACCAATCAGGAGCTGGAGGCTGCGCTCCGCTGTGTTGCAAGATCCAAGCCGACGTCATGGAGCAACCATCTCACCTGGGTGGAGTACGCCCACAATACCGCCCGCTCTTCTGCAACGGGGATGTCCCCCTTCAAGGCGTCCCTGGGTTACGACCCCCCGCTGCTTCCAGCGCAGGAGAGCGAGGTAACTGTCCCGTCAGTTAGGGCGCACGTGAGGCAGTTCCGCTCCACCTGGGCCACCGCGCGTCATGCGCTTTTACGCACAGCGGAGCGCAACAGGGCCGTGGCGGACCGGCGTAGAAGACCTGCCCCGGCGTACAGAGTTGGGCAACTTGTCTACGTTTCCACCCAGGACGTCACCCTAAAAGGCGAGAGGAGAAAGCTGGCACAGCGCTTCATGGGTCCCTTTCCCATCACCCGGATCATCAACCCGGTGGCTGTGCGCGTGGCTATTCCCCCCTCCCTCCGCATCCATTCCACTTTCCACGTGTCGAAGGTGAAGCTGGCAGTTACCGACCCCCTTTGCCCTCCTCCTGCAGCGCAACCCGCACCCCGGATGGTTGGTGGCCACCCGGCCTGGTCCTTCTCCTCCATCCTGGACTCCCGGCGCCGGGGTCGTGGGTTGCAATACTTGGTGGACTGGGAGGGCTATGGGCCCGAGCATCGACAGTGGGTGCCCCCGTCGTTTGTGTTGGACCCATCGCTCATCGCGGACTTCCACCGAGCGCACCCAGATAAGCCATCGCCAGGAGGCGCTGCTAGAGGGGGGAGTACTGTCACGCCGCGCCGCTCATCAACGGCGCCACCTGCTCACACACCTGTCAGTCATCAGCGGTGAGGAATATAGGCTGCCTCGCCCTGAGCTTCGGTCTGAAGCCGTAGACTTCATTTCCCTTTCATGGGCTTCTACCACATTCTCTTCAGCATCCTCGTCACCGGTAAGAAGATCACTTACCTCATCTCTCCAGTTTGCTCCCCTGTGCACAGGTGGATTCCTCGGCGGCGGACAACCCCGTCCCTCGTCTCTCCTCGCTGCTGCACCGAGCCCTGCAGGTGGCTGTCTCCCGGGCTTCCATCCTTGAAGCGCCAGTCATCTGTCCAAACAAGTAAGCTTCTCTCCCTCGCCTATTCTCCTCCTGTGTTGGTGTGCGCTCATCACCCTGTGTCTGATTTCTCCCATAGGGTTGCCGGCTGAACGGTCTCCTGCCTCTGGGTCCGAAGCAGACACCACCACCAACACATTAACATTCCGCAGACACGCACCCAAACATCCCTGCTGTTAATAAACAGTTTGAACTACTCTGAGCCTGTGTGTGTGCGTCTCCTGAGCCGAACGTTATGTCAGAAACAACACACAGATTTCACTGCTGAGCTCTGACTGGTGGTGGTGTACTGTCATGTTCATGTGTCTTAGCGCAATGAACGAATGAAAGGACACGAGCCCAAACGCAGGTGAAGTGTGAGTTTATTAAACAAGGAATCAAAATACAAAGTGTTCCATGAAGGCAGTCCGAAATAAGTAATGTTACAGATGAGCAGGTACACAAACTCTGTTGGCAAAGGAGGAAGTTTACGTCACGTCCCAGGGAGAAACTGGCCGCTGGGGGAAAACAAGAAACGTAAACTGGGAAAAAGGAAAACTTACATGTGAGTGTCAGAGTGCCGCTGGGCTCTGGGAAACAACACCAAACATGGTCCAAAAGGAGAAGAAGCCAACTAAGAGCAACTAACTAACTAACTAACTAACCTGCACTTATATAGCGCTTTTCTAGTCACAGAGACCACTCAAAGCGCTTTCATTAATACTAACCCTCTATTCTAAGGGCCTATAGGAAACAGATATCTAGGGACAATTTAGAACAGCCAATTAACCTAACATGCATGTTTTTGGCATGTGGGAGGAAACCGGAGAAATCCCGGAGTAAACCCACGCAACACGGGGAGAACATGCAAACTCCACACAGATCACTGTTGGTCGGGGGCTGGGATCGAACCCACGATCCCACGAATACAGTAGTATTGAGTAGTGCCTAGACATCAAACGTTGACTACACTGCCACACTGAGTGCTCAACCTGACCCACCTAAATACACTGTGTGCTAACAAAAATCTATTGCAATAAAGAATTTCATAACAACCAAAATGAGGGAAGCTATCATTATGGCAAGACTCAGACTGGATCACACACGTTTAAATGGCACTTTATTCACCATGGCGAAAGTGACAAATGTAGAGAATGTGGAGTAAAAGAAAATGTCAAGCACATCTTATTACACTGTCACAAATGCAGAAATGAAAGACAGATAATGGAAAATGAAGTTCGAGAAGCCGGTAGGGAATGGGATTTAACTGGGATTCTGGGAACAGATGGAGATGGAGAGGCAATAAGAATCACGAGGAGGGCTCTTTTCTCTTTTTTTAAATAACACAGGATTAAGTCATAAAATTTAGGGGTCAGGCTCAGATGACATAATCTTACACACTCTTGTACAGTAGGTGGCGGTATGCACCTTTCAGTTGTTTGCTATCCACCAGTGACCAAGAGAAGAAGAAGAAGAAGATGACAAGTGGATGCAGGAGTGTGGCTGAGCAGGTGCATGAGTGAATGTGAGTGAGCATGAGTGAGTGTGTGTGTGAATGTATGAAAGTGTGTGAATGAGAGTAAGGATAAGGTATGCATGTAGGTGTGTGCATGCGTGAGTGAACAGAGGAGTGGACAAATGATAATGACAATCAGCTGGCAGGTGCTGGCAGGAGAGGGAGGCATGGCTGGAGGCTGGCAGGGAGCCACGGACCCAAAGCTCCTAAAGCCCTGCCAGCTGAAAATTAAGGAAACAATGTTTAGGGGAAAATACAGCCACGAGCCATGGAGCAGGGTTGGAGGTGTCCAATCCAGTTTATGACACTCTATGATGTTCCTTCTTCTTTTAGATTTGATTGGCGGTTGGCAACCAGCTTACAGGTGCATTACCACCACATACTTCACTCTATATCATCACTCTATCTGGTCAGGAGCTGTAGTCCTTCTATTATCATTGCTGTGTCCAATGGAACCTCAACTCTATCTTCAGACATCACTCTTCTTCGTCTCCTCGTGCTTTACTGTATATCATCACTTCACTCTATATCATCACTCTACATATCCTGGCCGTGGCAACTGATGTCTTCTTCTCCTTCTTCTTTTAGATTTGATTGGCGGTTGGCAACCAGCTTACAGGTGCATTACCGCCACTGACTTGATTATCATCACTCTATATCTTTGTATAAGGAGTTCTGAACAACTCCTTATGTGTAAAAAATTATCCGTCCTTGGACTGTGTCCGAGCACAACCTCTCGAATATGCAACACCTTCTTTTTCTTCTTTTAGATTTGATTGGCGGTTGGCAGCCAGCTTACAGGTGCATTACCGCCACTGACTTGATTATCATCACTCTATATCTTTGTATAAGGAGCTCTTATAAGAAGTTCTGAACAACTCCTTATGTGGGAAAAAATTATCCGTCCTTGGACTGTGTCCTCGGGGGTGTCAATTGCTGTCTCTTCTTCTTCTTCTCTCGGTTACTGGCGGATAGCAAGCAACTGAAAGGTGCATACCGCCACCTACTGTACAAGAGTGTGTAACATTATGTCATCTGAGCCCGACCCCTAAATTCTATGACTTAATCCTGTGTTATTTAAAAAAGAGAAAAGAGCCCTCCTCGTGATTCTTATTGCCTCTCCATCTCCATCTGTTCCCAGAATCCCAGTTAAATCCCATTCCCTACTGGCTTCTCGAACTTCATTTTCCATTATCTGTCTTTCATTTCTGTATTTGTGACAATGTAATAAGATGTGCCCGACATTTTTTTTTACTCCACATTCTCTACATTTGTCACTTTCGCTTTTCCCCATGGTGAATAAAGTGCCATTTAAACGTGTGTGATCCAGTCTGAGTCTTGCCATAATGATGTCTTCCCTCCTTTTGGTTGTTATGAAATTCTTTATTGCAATAGATTTTTGTATTTTGTAATACGATCTACCTTTACAAGCTTCATCCCATCTTTTTTGCCATAGCTCAGTTCCTTTTTTCTTGATTACTGCTTTCCCTTCACCTTTCCCAAGAGACAATGGTATAGTTATTTCTTTTCCAAGAGCACTTTTTGCTAATTTGTCTGCACAGTCATTCCCTTTCAACCCTTCATGTGCAGGAACCCAACAAAACTGAACCTCTCCACCACCCCTGTGTACCCTAAATAAACTGTGATATAGCTCAATCACCAGGTCTTCCCTTGTAGATTTTAGTGTCTGTATGGTTTTTAGCGCTGCAAGTGAGTCCGTGCACACCACCACCCGGTCCGGTCTGACCTCCTCCACCCACTGCAGAGTAATAAATCTTCCCACCATCTCTGCTGTAAACACAGATGTATTGTTGGAGAGTCTTTTTGCAATGGTCACTTTAAATTCTGGGATGTATACTCCAACTTCAACAGAGCCCTCTTTATTCTTTGAACCATCAGTATAGAGCTGCAAGAAGTTATAGTAGTTGTTCCTGAGGTAAATGCTTGTTTTAACACCAACTTCACTCATATGCCAATCCTTTTTACTCATTAGCAGACTAGCATCTACTTCTATTCCCAGAAACAGCCAAGGGGGAACATCACTCACTGGACTGGTGTTAGCTATATCAATAGTGTATAGCCCATATATTCTGGTCCTTCTTTCAATTGTCCACCCAAACCCATGTCCCTGGAAATTAGAGTATTCCCAGCATTCTTGTAGTGTTGTTTTTGAAATATTTGCTTCCTCACTTCCTTCCAGCTTGACCCAGTATGATAATGCAAGTTTATCTCTTCTCAAATCCAGTGGCATTTTTCCTGCTTCTATTAAAACTGCATTGTTTGGTGTTGTTTTGACGGCTCCGATGCACAGGCAAAGCGCTCTATGCTGCATTTTGTCTATTTTTTTCCAGAGTCGTCTTTTCCACTGCTCCATAAATCATGTATCCATAGTCTATTGTTGATCGCATTAGTGCTCTGTAAATGCCAATTAATGCCTGTTTATCTGCACTCCATTCGTGTCCAGTTACAGCTTTTATGAGATTGACTTTTTTGCATTTTGTCTCCAGATTTTCAACATGAACTCTCCATGTGTATGCACTATCAAACCTCAGTCCTAGATATTTGAACTCACTGACTTTCTCTACTGGTTGATTATATAATGTTAATGGTTCTGTGCCAGTTCTGCATTTTTTTTTTTTTTGAAAGTCATACAGCAGGTTTTACTATTGTGGGCATTAAAGTCTCCACACCATACCTCGTTCATATGCCCTTCCCCTGCCATAGCACTGAAAATATCTGCTGTTAACTTCCTACATGGGTTGTAATAATTAATCAGCTTACTATTTCCTTGTCCATTTGGCCTACATATTTCAATAATATTACACTCTATATCCTCAGGGGAGGGAATCTAAAGCTTTTCTAGATTGCAATCAGATGTTTTCTATGTTCCCGGTATCGTCACCTGTGTCACTGTTTATATCACTCTTCTTCTTCTTCTAGATCTGATTGCTGGCTGGCAACCACCCCGCAGATGCACCATCAGCACTCATCGGGTTGGAGTGTGGACACGAAAATGGCAGGGAAAAAAAAAAACTAAATTCTTTTAATTAATCCCATTGCACTTAAATATATAAATAAAGCTACATATATTTCTTTGACTGAGGTTCCTAACACGTTTTCCAAACCAAAACTTAAATTAGCCCTTTCCATTACTGCAATCAGATGTTTGTTCCTGATATCCCTGACATTCCAACAAAACATGCTGAACTGTTTCCAGAGAACCACAATGTGCACAGCTGCCAGTTGGGTGTTTATCTATTCTATGTAGCGTCTGGTTCAAAGTAGTATGTCCTATTCTTAATCGGGTGACGAGTATCTCCTCTTTCCAGTTTCTACCAATTCCCATTCCACACTCCACCCGCTTTTGAATGTCATAAAGATATCTTCCTGTATCTATTGAGTCCCAATATTCTTGCCACTATTCCACTACAAACTTTTTAATTATTGATTTGC
The DNA here is from genome assembly GCA_020510985.1 of Pholidichthys leucotaenia. Classification (NCBI taxonomy): domain Eukaryota; kingdom Metazoa; phylum Chordata; class Actinopteri; order Cichliformes; family Pholidichthyidae; genus Pholidichthys; species Pholidichthys leucotaenia. The sequence continues at coordinate 135,963,998 of CM035840.1, read as the reverse complement.
CTTGTGCCTTACTGAGTGAGATCTGCAGATCCACTGCCTCGAATTTCAATGATTGTTTTGCTAATAAGTCCACATACTTATTATCCTCTATTCCAACGTGGGCTGGAACCCAAAGAAAGTTTACTGACTGACCTTTACTGTAGAGGCTGTAAATTAAGGAGTGGATTTCTACAATTAGGTCCTGCCTACACGACTGCAGTGACTGAACACTCAAGAGCTGCCCAACTATCTGAAGCAATGACTGCATTATTCCTATAATTTATTTCCAACCACTGTAAAGCTAATATAATGGCAACTAGCTCAACTGTGTATACTAAGAAGTGATTACTGGTTCTTTTATTGATAGATATTTTATACTGAGGAATGTATACCGCAGCTCCACTACGACCAGTTGTAGGGTCCTTGGAACCATTGGTAAATGCTATCAGCATGTTTCTGAAGTTCTGTTCAATATATTTATGCATTATATAATCTGTTGCTGATTGCTTATGTTACCTCCTCAGTTGCTGTATTTCAAAATCTACTAGTGGCATCTTAAACAGCCATAGAGAAAAAACAGACCACAGGACCGTTGAGCTAAAATCTATGTGTTTTAATCCTGCCTGCTCAGCAATGGCATCACTTATCCATCCAAAGCTACTAATATTGGACTCATTGTGTTCCTAGCAATCATTAGGAATAGCTTTTGCAGGATGTGGCCTCTTATGCCCCTTCAAGTTGATCCAGTATGCCAGCATTAATTTGGTTCTTCTTAATCTTAAGGGCATTGTGTCGGCATCGGCGTCTGTTTGTAAACTGTCACGACGCAGTCAAAGCGTTATCTTGTCTGTTTCTGTTTGTTGTATTAGCTCCATTTTAAATTTTTATCTCTTTATCTCTTTTACTGCTCAGTGGAGGAGTGATTAGCACTGCGGCAGCACAGCAACTCACCCTTGGCCAGGGGATCCTGGGTTTCATCCCAGCCCCCGACCAACAGTGATCTGTGTGGAGTTTGCATGTTCTCCCCGTGTCTGCGTGGGTTTACTCCGGGATTTCTCCGGTTTCCTCCCACATGCCAAAAATATGCAAGTTAGGTTAATTGGCATCAAACTGGGGATTCTAAATTGTCCTTAGGTATGAATGTGAGAGTGAATGGTTGTCTGTCTCTCTGTTTTGACTCTGCGATGGACTGGCGATCTGTCCAGGGTGTACCCTGCCTCTCGCCCAAAAGATGCTAGGATAGGCTCCAGTCCCCCCCGCGACCCGAAAAGGATTAAGCAGAAGAAGATGAATGAATGAACTTTTTACTTAGTGTTAGCTTAGTAAATACGACAGCCCGATCAGGCACACAGGTGAATCAGACCCCGGGCAGGGCTGTTCACTGGATTAGGCTAACCTGCTTTAACTAGCTAGCTAGCCACTTCTGGCCTGGAAAGCCATGGCTCCATCCCCAACTTGTGTCAGCTGTGTTTCCCTCTCTAAGAAGGTTTCTAAGTTGGAATTGAGACTCTCTAACCTTTATAAGATTCAGGAGGCTGAAAACCACCTGGACACTATTATTTTTGGATGGACATCGGCCCCAGCAACAGACTCGCAGCTAGCAGAGACGGCTACTTACCTGGGTGAAATTGGCACATTGCCATCCACTTCCACCCCAGCCCCAGTCACCTCAGCTGTGCAGGACTCTAGCATCAAACACTGGCTTCACTCGGAGCTAAACCCAAAGCCCCGGGTGGTTCATCACAGCTTCAATGCGCGCCCTTGACCATGGTTGGGCCAAATAGCAAACGTCGGGGATTGACCAGATATGGCCGCACCTCCTCCCTTCCCCTTTTGCTGGAAAACAGATTTGACATCCTTTCCCTGGAAGCTTTCCCCCACCTGGACGTTGATCTTCCTCCCATGGTCGCCCCTACTCCTTCAGCAGCAGCCCAAACCCGCAAGCCCCGGATCAAAACTACCTTAGGTGTGCCAAACTATACACCAGCTCCAAAAAGAAGAGAATGCATCCCCCCACATCAGCACTCCACCGCCACTGCAGCAACAACGGCAAAATTATCCACCATTTCACAAGCCACCGACAAAGCCCCCCCAGAAAACACTGGTAATTGGTGATTCAATAATGAGGAATGTCAGAAGCAGGTACTGTGTTACAAAATTTTTTCCTGGGGCTAAAGTGTCAGACATTGAGGCTCTTACCCCTGACCTATTAAATGAATACCCCCACGCTAAAACTGTCATTTTGCACGTTGGATGCAACACCATCCCAGATGAAACGTCAGAGATCTTAAACAGTGACTTCAGGAGCCTTCTGTCCACTCTTATGAACTGTGGCAGACGTGTGTTTATTTCTGGGCCACTTGCTCCTCTTAGAAGAGGTTGCAATTATTTTAGCAGAACACTCAGATTAAATACCTGGTTGTGTTCAGCATGTCCTACTTTTAACATTGGTTTTATAGACAATTTCAACCTGTTTTGGAACCGCCCATCATTTATGAGGCCAGATGGTATTCATCCAAATAGACTTGGTGCACGTGTTCTAAGGGACAATCTGTTTTATTCCATTCAGCATTTTTTAGTACAGTGACTGAAAGCTGGTATGTTGACTCACCCCAAAGCATCTGGGTCTGCCAACCAGCCCTTTTTTGCTTCCACTTCTCATATTAATCCTATTAATCCAAATAATTCTCACCGTTTAGATCAGTCTTCAATTCATAACCCCATAGAGATTGTGTCTGTCTCCCGTTAACCAAAAAATTATAACCCAAGACAAATACAACATAACTTGATAAATACATGCCTCTCTGCAGCTCCTCTTCATCCACCACCCCTTAACTTAGCCCCTGTCTTCCCCAACAGAGAATCATTGTCTGCTCCCTCCAAAGTTATTAAAAAAATACAGCTGTGGACAAAATTGTTGGTACCCCTCTGTTAATAAAAGAAAAACCCTCAATGGTCATAGAAATAACTTGAAACTGACAAAAGTGGTAATAAATAAAAATTCTATGAAAATTAAGCAATGAAAATCAGACAATGCTTTTGAATTGTGGTTCAACAGAATTATTTAAAAAAAACAAACTCGTGAAACAGGCCTGGACAAAAATGACGGTACCCTTAACTTAATATTTTGTTGCACACCCTTTTGAGGCAATCACTGCAATCAAGCAATTTCTGTAACTGTCAATGAGACTTCTGCACCTCTCAGCAGGTATTTTGGCCCGCTCCTCATGAGCAAACTGCTCCAGTTGTCTCAGGTTTGAAGGGTGCCTTCTCCAGACGGCATGTTTCAGCTCCTTCCACAGATGTTCAATAGGATTTAGATCAGGGCGCATAGAAGGCCACTTTAGAATAGTCCAATGTTTGGCTCTTAGCCATTCTTGGGTGTTTTTAGCTGTGTGTTTTGGGTCATTATCCTGTTGCAAGACCCATGACCTGCAACTGAGACCAAGCTGTCTGACACTGGGCAGCACATTTCTCTCTAGAATACCTTGATAATCTTGAGATTTCATTGTACCCTGCACAGATTCAAGACACCCTGTGCCAGATGCAGCAAAGCAGCCCCAGAACATAACAGAACCTCCTCCATGTTTCACAGTAGGTTCAGGTTCAGGTTACTTTATTTGTACCCGGAGGTAGATTTGTTTTGCAGTCTGGTGACATCCATATTTACAAGCCACAATTTACATTCAACATAGACACAAACACAGGCACACATGAAGCTGACTATAAACATGATAAAAATACTCAAGGCTCCATCAATCAGGGTATAAAGACAAAGAGATGGGAGAAAAACCAGAGGTAAGAGAGAAGGGTCATATTAAAAAGTTAAAAACTAGTCAGAGGTTAAAAACTCAAAGGTCTAAAAACCAATAAAATATTTAGAACCCAAATAACATCCTACAAAAATAAGTAAATATAAAATGGAGTTAATAAATAGATACCTAAATTATGTGCAATATATTGTTACAACTTGTTCAACTCTTTGACAGCAGCAGGAACAAAGCTGTTTTTGTAGCGCTGGGTTTTACTTTTTGGGACAGCAAACCTCTGTCTTGAAGGAAGAAGCTGAAAGTTGCAGTGCAAAGGGTGGAAGTCATCATTTAAAATGGAGGTAGCCATCCTCTGTACTTGTCTGGTGTACAGGGATGTCAGGCTCAGCTGTGACTCACCAAGCAAACGACTGGACCATCTAACTACCTGATCCAAGGATTTCCTCTGTTTCAGTTTTATCTGACCAAACCATGACACTAAAGAAAAGGATAACACAGATTCAATAAAAGCCTGATAAAACATTGTCATTATGGTTCAGTCAATTTGGAAGCGCAAATGTTGCTGACCCTTTTTGCACACCCTTTCACAGTTCTCTTCAAAGTTTAAATTACTATCAATAATCGTCCCAAGATATTTGTAGGATTGTACACATTCGGTGGTCTGGCATTTTAGTATGGTGACTTTGTGCCTGGGAGTTTTCCTCCTAAAGTCAGTAATCATGTCTTTAGTTTTTGTCGTATTCAGCTGTAGGTAGGAATCCTCACACCAGTGAACAAAATCATCAACTACTGGGCCGTGGCCACTCTCACCATCCTGGAGGAGACTGACAATAACTGAGTCATCAGCATACTTTATAATGTGTCTGTTGTCATGTCTGCTCCGACACATGTTTGTGTACAGGATGAAGAGTAGTGGTGACAACACACACCCCTGAGGAAAGCCAGTAGAAGAGCACTTTAGGTCAGACAATGTACCATTGACCCTTACTCTCTGCATCCTGTTGGTTAAGAAATCCAGAATCCAACCCACCAGATTATTGCTCAAATCAAATTGATGCAGGAGCCTTTCAACTAAAATATGAGGTTGGATTGTATTAAAGGCGGAGAAAAAGTCAACAAATAAAAGCCTGGCGTGTGTCCCATTAAAATCCAGATGTTTAAAAAGCATGTTAAACAGAGTGACAGTGGCATCCTCCACTCCTCTGTGAGGCCTATAGGCAAACTGCAGAGGATCCAATGCATGCTCAGTCTGCTTTAGGACCTCACATCTGACCAGTTTTTCAAAAATTTTCATTAAAATTGAAGTCAAAGCAACTGGTCTAAAGTTGTTTACCATTTTAGGACAGCTGATTTTAGAACAGGAACAACCACAGCTTCTTTCCAGATCTTAGGCACATGTTGTGTCTGTAAGGACTTATTGAAAATGTAATGAAATATAGGACTCAGTTCGTGTGCACAGGACTTCACCAAGCGCCCACATATATTATCAGGGCCCTGACTTTTGTTCACTTTTACAGCGCAGAACTCCCTTTTAAAATCCTGCACCTCAATATTAAATATTTCAAATCTTGGGTTTCTGTGCTAAAATCAAAGGAGTCAAAACGACCATAAAAACAATTAAGAGCATTAGCCAGCTCTGTATCTGAATTAAAACCATCTAAAAACACACGATTGCTGCGCTCTGTGCTCTGAAGGCCTGCAATAGTTTTCATACTGGCCCAGGCTGAACCAAGTTTCTTTGTTGCCATATTGCTTTCCAGCTCTGATTTATAATTCTGTTTTGCTTTTAAAATTTCGGCCTTCAGCTCTTTTGTGGCAACCTGCAGCTCAGAAACAGACCCCTGTTTAAAGGCAAGTGCTTTCCTCTGTAAGCAGGATTTAACTGATTTTGTAACCCATGGCTTGTTGTTGGGATATATTTTGACACGTTTACGTGGAACGATCGTATTTTTACAGAAAGCCATGTATGAGCCTGTGACGTCCACCAAAGAGTCCAAATCATCCCCACAGGACAGTGTGAACATCTCCCGGTCTGTACAGTTAAAGCATTCCTGGAGGCTGTGCACTGAATCCTCTGTCCACACATCAATGTCTCTCATCTCCACCTTGCCTCTTCTGAGAGCAGTTTTATATGTGGGCAGCAAATGTACATAGTTGTGAACTGAGGATCCTAAAGGAGGAAGGGGGAGTGATTTATAGGCCCTCTCTATGGATCCATAGCACAGATCCAATGTCTTTTTTCACCTGGTTGGGCAGGAGACATACTGATAAAAGTTTTTAAATGTCTTCTTTAAAGAAACATGGTTAAAATCCCCAAGAATGAAGTTTGGCACCTCTAGAGAAATTGACTGCAGCCACTGGACCACATCAAAGATGGTGCTGGAGGCGGAGTCAGTGTCTGCCCTCGGGTGGATGTACACAGTCGTGATAAAAAGCTGGGGGAACTCGCGAGGCAAATAAAAGGGGCGTAGCGATACGGACAGCAGCTCCACATCGGGTGTACAGATGCGCTCTCTGACCGTGACAGATGTGCAGTACTGCTTATTAATATATAAACATACGCCGCCCCCCTGACGCTTCCCCGTTACCTCTTCCTACCGATCCGAGCGCAGTGGGGCTCCAAAGCCATCAATCCACAGGTCTGCGTCTCGGTCATGCGCAGTAAGTCAAGACTCGGTGTAAGCCATGACACAGCAGTTCTTAAAGTCCTTCTGGTAGCGTACATTCCCTTGAATTTCATCCACCTTGTTCCTCAGAGATTGTACGTTCCCAAAAATCATAGAAGGAAGAGGAATGTTACCAAACTGACATCTTCTCAGGCGCAATTTCACGCCTCCACGCTTTCCGCGTTTCCTTCTCCCGTCCGTCTCTCTTTTCACTGCTGTGTCCATGAACGTCTCTCAAAATAAAGTCCGGCAGTTGCGGCTTAGACTCAATCACAGACACTGCATCAACCGTGTTTAAGTGCAGCAACATGTCCCTGGAATAATGTATTCTGCCCGCCATGATCCCGATCGCGTTTACCTCAGAGACAAAGAACCGGAGGAAAAGTAGCAGCAGTGCAAAAAAGGGGAGGAAGTCCATATTGATGGAACCAGGGAGCTCTTCGCCATACAGTCCACAAATATTCCAGGACAGAAACGACACAGAGAATTTTGTAAAAACACATTAAAGTGCATAAAAACAGACACACAGATGACAGACTTTTTCACCAGCTGCCGGTCGCTGTGTGCGCATGCGCCCAAAGTAGGGACAGTCTTCTTTTCTTGGTATGCTTCATTTTTGCGTCTGTGAACATAGAGCTGATGTGCCTTGCCAAAAAGTTCCAGTTTTGTCTCGTCTGTCCATAGGACATTCTCCCAGAAGCTTTGTGGCTTGTCAACATGCAATTTGGCAAATTCCAGTGTGGATTTTTTATAATTTGTTTTCAACAGTGGTATCCCCCTTGGTCGTCTCCCATGAAGTCCACTTTGGCTCAAACAACAACGGATGGTGCAATTTGACACTGATGTACCTTGACCTTGGAGTTCACCATGAATGTGTTTAGAGGTTGTTCTGGGCTCTTTTGTTACCATTCATATTATCTGTCTCTTCCATTTTTCATCAAATTTCCTCCTGCGGCCACATCCAGGGAGGTTGGCTACAGTCCCGTGGATCTTAAATTTCTGAATAATTTGTGCAACTGTAGTCACAGGAACATCAAGCTGCTTGAAGATGGTTTTATAGCCTTTACCTTTAACATGCTTGTCTATAATTTTCTTTCTAATCTCCTGAGACAACTCTCTCCTTTGCTTCCTCTGGTCCATGTTTAGTATGGTACACACCGTGTCACCAAACAGCACAGTGACTACTTGTCACCCTTTAAATAAGCCAACTGACTGATTACAAGTTTGTAGACACCTGTGATGTTAATTAGAGGACACATCTTGGTTGAACATGTCCCTATGGTCACATTATTTTCAATCTTTTCTAGGGGTACTATCATTTTTGTCCAGGCCTGTTTCATGAGTTTGTTTTTTAAAGTAATTCTGTTGAACCACAATTCAAAAGCATTGTCTGATTTTCATTGGTTAATTTTCATGGAATTTTTATTTATTTCCACTTTTGTCAGATTCAAGTTATTTCTGTGACCATTGTGGGTTTTTCTTTCATTAACAGAGGGGTACCAACAATTTTGTCCACGTGTGTATTGATTAATACCTGCACAAGTATCCTGATGCTACGGTCGACTATCACATCTATTTGATTAAACTAAAATCTAACAGGTCGGTATCAAAATTCATAGACAGACAGCCGGCAAACATCAAAGCAGACTACATGCTGCTCTGCAAAGCCATCGAAAAGGAGTTCTCCGACAACTGCCTACAGGCAGGGCTAACCACAGCCCTGGCCGTGAATCAAGGATGCTCAGAGCCTCCACAGGCATACTACCAGCGACTATTTCTTGCATATTTCGCATCTCAAAATACACCAGGGATGGAAGAAGACCACAATTTTAAAACCCTCTTCATCCAAAACCTCCATCCCACTGTGAGTCACCACCTTGGAGTTACCGCTAACCCAAGGTCAAGCTCAATAAGTCAGCTGAGAGTACGCACACTATGCGTTCCAAAAATAGCAACAAAATCGCAACAAGCACATTGAGCCTGCCACCACGCTAGCTATCAGCACTGCTTCTGACACCTTGGAGTTGAAAGGTGCCCCTCGCTCTACTCCACCTCCTACACCGCGAGTACATAAACAGCCGAAACACTTTTCCAACCGACCTCATCAAGGTCAAAACCAAACTAGGTCCTCTGGATCTCACTTAGGACCAACTCTGCGAAAACCCGACTACCGTCGTAGACCATATCCACCGGATAGGTCGCGAGAACATAATATGGACTCCCAAGATGAAAGATACTGATACGAAGACACGCGTAACCATGACAAATGGTCTCCATCTCATCACAGAAGCTCAGAAGCAGAGACCAGTTCCAAATCTTTGAAGAAAGAAAAAACTCCTACTCTCTGTAGAGAAGATATCAAAGTTATCAAACATTTCCTAGAGGAGATTCAAAGCAACAAAGAAGATAGAACTGCTGACATCCTAGCTATATCAGCTATGCCAACACAGAACAAATGTTCTAAATAAAGAAAAGGCAAGAAGAAAACCCCTTTTGCAAATGAAGAACAACCAAAGGACCCAACACAGTTCAGTGCTGTTATGGCAGCCCAACCACAAGTCAAAGACAACTCCTCTAACAACATTTCGCCAATCCGTGTTGAACCACTGGTTCCACAATTTCTATGTGATTTAAACGAGAGGGGGGTGGCGTGAAAATTCTATCTTCCACTGACCTTTGAAGATGTGATGTGTCAGGACCCTGTTTTAGACACTGCCGCTGACATCACTTTCATGTCATACAACCTTTTTTGACAAACTACGTGTAGCCGCTAACCGCGCTCACAAAACCTTAAAACTGAAACCCTGTTTGTTAGCCGTTCAACCATATGCGTTCACTAAAACAACCCTGTTGGGCGTATCACTGGTAAAAATCTCCATTGGACCCATGACCTTGACACATTCGGTCTATGTGTTCAAGCTTGACGCCATTCCATTGCTCGTTAGCAAAGACCTACTGAACCACTTTGAGCCACTGATTGATTTCAAGAATCTTAAACTATGGGCTCAAACTCAACACCCTCACCCATTTGACCTACCAAAGACAACTGAATCACAGTGCTTGGCTCTGAACACTTTGGACACCCCAAGTCTCACACAATGAACACTGTTGGAACAATCAAAACCGACTGAAAGTGACCACAAAGACCAACGTGAGCACTGTCCTCAAGAAGTCAAAGGTCACCTTCAGACACAGGGTCAAGCCAAGGAAGCAAATGACCTTGGGAACTCACTGGCTGGGCAGAAAGCTCCAACCAGCCCCGCTGCTACCCTTGACCCAATGTTTGTGTCACCTCTTCAAACCCACCCACCCATCCCTGAGGCCCTGCATGGTCACAAGAGCCACATCAATCGGCTGAAGTTTGAGCCACATCAATCGATGCAGAAGTTTGAGGTTGCGGAGGGTCTAAAGTTTAGACCCTCCGCAACCTCAAACTTCTGCATCGATGGACCCAACTTTTGTAAACACTAAACACGCATCTACACCAGCTCGTGACCCGATGGTCCATACAACCGTCAAACACTGGTTGGATCCAAACGTACACGCACTCCCCGCGTCAAATTCCTTTAACATAACAAAACTTAAAACACTTCCTGTAACGCAGCCTTCTCTGCAGCTATGCAGTGGCACTCGTATTCCTGCTTCTGACGAACAATCATCGCTACCGCTCATAGTTCCTCAAAACCAGAGGGGGGTGATGGCTGCCAATGCCCATGACCTTCCAGCTGCAGAACACAAAAGTGTCAAAACGATGTACAATGCTCCAAAGGCCGGATTTCAAAAACATTGGGACCGATCTGCCAAACGACACAAAGCGTACAATGACCAAAGACTCTCCCATGACAAACCTCAAAGGGGGGACAAGGTCTTCCACTACACATTTGCACCGCAAACACAACAAATCAATCTACAGGCCGGGAAAATCACTCCTAAATTCCTGCCCGAGTGGATGAATCCACACATTGTCAACAACAAACTTTGGCCACTTAAGTGCCAGATATCAGGACCCTGTTTTCAAATGGGCTCATCAAAATCAGAGTAAACTTTACCAAAACCCCATGGGACTTGTCAGGTACAACATTGTCAAAGTAAGTTCATAAATAAGATTAAAATCAAGCCTATGTCCAAGACATAACTGTTAGCTAACTATTAGCCTCAGGTATACTCTGTCAAATTTCTCCAATCAGTGAACTTCATCAAAACCTCCAAAAGAAAAGGGGTAAATTAAAACCAAATTATCCCTTAAACCACTCTTAAAGGCCTCTGTAAAATCTAATCAATCTCAATCAACTTACTATTATCAAACAGTACACACAAAACATTCAACACCATTAGCTTGAGCTGACAACATCAAAATTCCCACTAAAGGTGAAAAACAATCTAAGGTTTAGAGTTCAATCTCTAAAAGAAATTGTTCCACCTCTGAGAATAATTTTCATTTGCCAATCAGGCATCTCAAGAAAAACCAACAAGAAGCTGAAATGAAAATCACTCACTTCTATTTGTTTGCCAGGATGATGGCCCTCCTGTTTTTCAGTTTAGCCCTCTACCTAGCAATCACACCTTCTGTTACTCAGTCAGAACTGGACAGAGCCAAGACCAAAAGTCAACAATCCTTAGGTGGATTCTCAAAAACAGCTTCATCATTAGCGCCTCTTGTTAGCCTTAGCACATCCACTGTTAACTCGGTCAACACCACTGCACCAAAACGCCAGGTTGTTGAACCACAAAACATTACCAAAACTTTGCAAGACACTGTGTTGATTTTGAATGCTTGCCCCAAAGCCTCATTCAAACTCAACAAGGTCTTGAACTTGTTGCTCTTTGTGATAGGCCCTTGGAATAGAGGGTTAGTACTAGTGAAAGTGCTTTGAGTGGTCTTTGTGACTAGAAAAGCGCTATAATAAGTGCAGGTTAGTTAGTTAGTAGTTAGTTAAAGGTTGACTATGCTCACACAGCTGGTGTCTATGTTACTTCCAGAGGTAGCTAGAAACGCTAGCCTTCAGTTAACACTTTAGCAATGAGCCTGCTTTCACATCATCTTGTCCTTTTTGCAGTAATTCCAAATTTACTCCTCGTTGCCATTCAAAGAACAATGACAACATTCCATGTTTGCTCAGTTTTCCAGAATAAAGGCCTCAAACACCCTATGATTTGGACACTGTGGAACCATGGTTTAGTCCAGCTAAACCAATTCAATTTGAACTTCCCTGAGTTACTTCAATATTGCTTAGCCTAAACCTCTACCTCAAATACGAGCAATAACTTTTGTAATTTTGCTTTTGATCTTGACTCCTAGAATTTTTGAGTACATGCATGCGTATATACAAACATATATATTCTTTGCACTCTATTTTGATTTTTGTGCACATTCCAAGTATTTCTGAAAATTTTAATAGCTATTTTATGGTAAACCCAAAACATTTATCTCAGGTATGTCAAAACCACATACTTTTAATTTATACTTTTTAACCAGAATTTTTAAGTCTTTACAGGTATATACAGGAGTTTAGTATATTTTAGACAATTTTACAATGTTTATATTTGGTCATATCCAAATTATTTTTGGAAATTTTTAGAAGTTTTTCAGTAAACCAAATTTAAGGATCTACACTTAGGAATAGATACTGTTTACAAGCTTAAGGCTTATGGACATCGGAACTATTAGTTCAGCAGTTGGATCAAGAGTCACCAAAGTGGAAGCTGATGCCTAGGATTGATATCAAAGCTGACCTAAGCTCACTGTCAATACCAAAGGGGGGAAATGTAGCATCATCTGGCTTTGACTAAATCTATAAAATTATCCTCCATGTTAAAGACATTGTTTCACCCAGGAAAGTCTAATCTCTTCACCCCAGAACCACGGTGGAAAACAACATTCCTTTGTTAAACAAGCCATAAGGAATACTTTCAATGGATTAAATCACATCATAAATAACAAACTTCCTTACTCACAAGGCAGTTTTATTAGTTAACAACTCTTTTGACATCCTCCAAGCCTGGAACTACACTTTATTAAGTCTCTAGGATTATTCACCACTTGACATTACCCCCTGGTGGACGTCTCTGGAATAGACATTCACTTTTGACTGTACACTAATTAACTGAAATTAATGACTGAAATGACGACCTTTTTACCAAACTCAATTCTCAGATTATCCTCTTTTTGTCACGCCGCGCCGCTCATCAATGGCGCCACCTGCTCACACACCTGCTAATCATCAGCGGCGAGGGATAAAAGCCGCCTCGCCCTGAGCTTCGGCCTGAAGCCGTAGACTTCATTCCCCTTCCATGGGAATCAACCACACTCTCTTCAGCATCTCGTTAAGCGGTAAGAAGACCACTTACCTCATCTCTCCAGTCTGCTCCCCTGTGCACAGGTGGATTCCTCGGCGGCGGACAATCCCGTCCCTCGTCTCTCCTCGCTGCTGCACCGAGTCCTGCAGGTGGCTGTCTCCCGGGGTCCCGTCCTTGAAGTGCCAGTCATCTGCCCCGTACAAGTAAGCTTCTCTCCCTCGCCTATTCTCCTCCTGTGTTGGTGTGTGCCCATCACCCTGTGTCTGTTTTCTCCCATAGGGTTGCCGGCTGAACGGTCTCCTGCCTCTGTGCTCGAAGCAGACGCCCACCACCAACACATTAACATTCCGCAGACACGCATCCAAACATCCCTGTTGTTAATAAACAGTTTGAACTACTCTGAACCTGTGTGTGTGCGTCTCCTGAGCCGAACGTTATGTCAGTACGGCTTCAGCAGAGCGGCTCGGCAGACGGCGGGCTCGCACACCGGTTTACCATCCTCGAGGCTCGAGTGGATCAGGTTGTTTATCAGCAACAGGTAATCCTAAATCAATTAGTAAATCTAACTAACCGGTTGAACCGCTTGGATCCCCAACAGCCGTTCCCCCCGGCTCGCCAGGGTGGCGCGGCTCCTGCTGTTCCAGCGGCCGTCCAGCCGGCTCCAGTGGCACCGGTTCGGCTCACACCAATTCCGACCCCCGCCCGCTTTAGCGGTAAGCTCGGCGGAGCGCGGGGGTTCATTATGCAGTGTGAGTCCGTGTTCCACCGTGTGCCCGGAGATTTTCTCTCGGATCACAGCCGAATTGGTTGCATAGGGAATCTTCTGGAGGGGCATGCATTAACTTGGACCTACGCCGTAATGGCGAGGCCCAGTTATGCCACCCTCACCTACGACCAATTCGTGAGGCGCTTCCTGGAGGTCTTTGATCATTCTCAAACCGAGACGGTCCAGGGCGATCGGCTTCTCGCTCTCCAGCAGGGGAGCTGGTCGGCAGCGGACTACTCGGTCGACTTCCGGGTAGCGGCGGAGGAATTGGGCTGGGGGGAACGCTCCCTCTGTGGCCTGTTCCTTCGCAGCCTCAATGATGATCTGAGGGATGAACTGGCTGGACGGGATATCCCTGGGACGCTAGCGGAGCTGACATCCTTAGCGGTAAGTTTGGATAACAGGCTGCGCGAATGCTCCTCGGGGCGGAAGTCTTCTTCTTCTCGCCCTCGTGGAGTCTCGCCGCACCTGTTCCAGGCTCGCCCCCTGGCGGCGCCGCCAGCATCGTGCCCCGAGGAGTCGGAGCCAATGGTGACGGGCTGGACAAAGCTTTCCTCTGTGGAGAAACAACGCCGCCGTGAGTTGGACCTCTGCATGTATTGCGGGGGTGACCAACACACTGTGGAGCGTTGTCCACGGAAAGCCAGTCGGCGGGGTCCGCGAATCGCTGTAGGGGGCCTCGCGGATCTCAACCGGTTAGACACATATCTTCTCCTCTCGGCGCCACACCAGTAGGCTGCCTTTTGCAACAGCGGCTCGATTCCGAGTTTTTTTTTTTTTTTTTTCCCTTCCTCTCTCTTTTGATCACTTTTTTTTTTTTCACCCCACTTATATCACGGACACACAGATCGTCCCAAATGTCTCCTGAGCCGGTGGACGGAGCCACTGTTTATAGCAGGATACGATACAACAGGGAAGAGCTGCTAGCATTTAACCGCCACCCGGTCCCACTGGAAAAACTCGACATACCGAGAGAATTGAGGCGAAAGCGTCGCGGCTGCCGGGCTGGAGTAAGGCGGAGGACAAAAAATATAAGGTACAGACCCTCCCTTCCATCTGTTGTCATGGGAAATGTACGGTCGATACTGGGAAAGTTAGATGAGCTAGCGGCTATCTCCCGTTATGATAGCACTTACCGGGAGTGCTCTCTCCTTTTGTTTACTGAGACGTGGCTAACTGAACTAGCAGCAGATGCTAACATTGAGCTGGAGGGTTTTCACATGATACGAGCTGACCGAACACCAGAGAGTGGCAAAACTAGGGGCGGTGGAGTGATAATGTATGTTAACAACAACTGGTGCAGACCGGGACATATCACTGTTAAACGACACTGCAGCAAAGACATTGAGTTGCTAGCTGTTAGCATGAGGCCTACATATCTCCCGAGAGAACACTCACACGTGATCTGCATTGTTGTTTATGCAAATCCGACGGCGAACGCTGGGACAGCGCGTGACGTCATCCATTCAGTAACCAGCAGGCTGCAGACAGAACACCCAGATGCTCTTCTCCTCATCTCAGGCGATTTCAACCACGTTTCACTGTCTCCCATTCTGCCCACTTTCACCCAGTATGTCACATGCCACACTAGAGACAATAAAACACTGGATTTGTTCTACGCAAACACTAAGGAGGCGTACACCTCATCACAACTCCCCCCACTTGGGAGATCGGATCACAACTTGGTTCATCTCCGGCCGGTGTACAAACCCCTAGTGCACAGACAACCTCCGGCCATGCACACTGTGGAGTTATGGTCTGAGGAGACAATGGACACTCTAAAGGACTGTTTTGAAGCCACTGCCTGGAAGCAGCTCTGCGATCCACATGGTGAGGACATCGATGGCCTCATTCACACCTTCACGGGCTACCTCAGCTTCTGTGTGGACAAATCCGTTCCCACCAAGACCATACGGCGTCACTCAAACAACAAACCCTGGATCAACCCTGAGATAAAAACACTTCTGAGAGAGAAGAAGAGGATCTTCAGGTCGGGGAACAGGGAGATGCTGAAGTCCGTACAGAGGGAGCTGAGGAGAAAGATCAGAGAAGGCAAGGACAGCTTCAGGAAGAAGATGGAGGACAAGCTGCAACAGAGCGACATCAGCGGGGTCTGGAGAAACCTCAAAACCATCTCGGGGCTCCAGAATACCTCCCCCCAGGCCACGGGGGGCAGGGAGTGGGCGAACAACCTGAATCTGTTTTTCAATAGATTTGACCAACCGCCCTCCCCCCTGTCTGCACAACAACAACCACTGCTGCCTCTAAGAAATCAAGTCCTGCTGCCCACTCCCCACTCCACCGACACCCCCCCCCCACTCCCAACACACAGCCCCCCATCCTGACCCTGACCAAGACCCAGGTGAGGACGGAGCTGAGGAAGATCAAGGCGAGGAAGGCGTCGGGACCGGACGGCATCAGCGCAAAGCTCCTCAAGTCCTGTGCAGACCAGCTGTGTGGGATTGTGACGTATATCTTCAACATGAGCCTGAAACTGGGGAGGGTACCACAGCTGTGGAAAACATCTTGTGTGGTACCTGTACCAAAAACTTCCCACCCCAAAGACCTGAACAGCTACAGACCGGTGGCCTTGACGTCCCACTTGATGAAGACCCTGGAGAGACTGCTCCTTGCTCATCTCCGCCCCCTGGTGGAACCAGCGATGGATCCACTCCAGTTCGCCTACCAGCATGGCATTGGGGTGGAGGATGCGGTGATCTTCCTCCTTCACCGTTCTCTGTCCCACCTGGAGAAGCCCGAGAATATGGTGAGGATCATGTTCTTTGACTTCTCCAGTGCTTTCAACACCATCCAACCGATGATCCTGAAGGACAAGCTGCTGCGCGCAGGGGTGGACCAGCACCTGTCATCATGGATCCTGGACTACCTCACGAACCGGCCTCAGTTTGTGAGAACCCGGGACTGTGTTTCCGACACGATCATCAGTAGCACGGGGGCCCCCCAGGGAACGGTGCTGGCTCCCTTCCTGTTCACTCTTTATACTGCGGACTTCTCACACAACACAACACATTGCCATCTACAGAAGTTCTCTGATGACTCTGCGATCGTTGGTCTCATCTCCAACGGAGATGAAGCTGAGTACAGAGGGCTTATCCAGGACTTTGTGGACTGGTGCCATCGGAACTGCCTCCAGATCAACGCGAGGAAAACTAAGGAGCTGGTGGTGGACTGCCGCAAGCATGGGCAGCCCCTCACAGCACCAGTAAATATACAGGGAACAGACATCGAGATGGTGACATCCTATAAGTACCTGGGTATTCATCTGAACAATAAACTAGACTGGTCACACAATACTGACGCACTCTACAAGAAGGGACAGCGCAGGCTGTTCCTGCTGAGGAGACTCAGGTCTTTTGGTGTACAAGGGGCGCTGCTGAAGTCATTCTATGACACGGTGGTGGCATCAGCCATCACTTTTGGAGTGGTCTGCTGGGGCAGTGGCATTACTGCAGCCGATAGGAAGAGACTGAACAAACTGATTAAGAAAGCTAGCTCTGTCCTGGGGCAGCGCCTTGATCCGATGGAGGAGATAGGAGAGAGAAGGACGGTGGCTAAACTGTCATCTCTGCTGGAGTCCGAGTTCCACCCTATGCAGGACATACTGGATGCACTGAGGAGCTCATTTAGCAGCAGACTACATCATCCCAGGTGCACAACCGAGAGGTTTCGTAGGTCCTTCCTACCAACGGCTGTCAGACTGTACAACCTAAGCAGGGCTGCTCGCAGAGATAGCAAAAAGACGTAACAAACTAATAGTTTTTTTTTAATGCAAAAGATGCAATAGACTTACACAATGGTCCTCTCCGGCATACAACTAGGAACATACCGGTCGCTATGGAGGGTGAGAGTATGTATGGGCACATAATCATACCATGTAGGATAACTAAATAGACGGTTATGCTGTTTCATCCCACCTAGCAACAATGCTCTGCACTGTGTGTGTTTATATATTTACATATTTATTCCATCTAGCTACAATGCTCAGCACTGGGTGTGTTTATATTTATATATCTATATATTTATTCCATCTAGCTACAATGCTCCGCACTGTGTTTTTATATATCTACATATTATTCCATCTAGCTACATTGCTCCGCACTGTGTGTGTTTATATACTTGCATATTTATTCCACCTAGCTGCAATGCTCCGTACTGTGGGTGTTTATATATTTACATATTTATTCCATCTAGCTACAATGCTCTGCACTGTGTGTTCATATATTCATATATTTATTCCATCCAGCTACAATGCTCTGCACTGTGTGTCTGTGTGTGTGTGTGTATATATATATTTTATAGTAATATGTACATATGTATATTAGCTGCTCTTGCTTGCTTGTTTTTTTTCTTGCCTTCTGATTGTTGCTCTGAGTGTTGCTATCCCTGTGCTGTTGCAATCCTGGAATTTCCCTGTTGTGGGACTAATAAAGGCTTATCTTATCTTATCTTATCTTACATATACCCAATTGAAGCTGCCCATCCGTTTCTGCCATAACCCCACTGGGCATCTCACCCACGCACTGGTGGATTCGGGCGCAGAAGGCAGCTTCATTTCACAAAGCCTGGCAACCCGTTTGGGCATCCGCTGCCAGGCACTCAAAACTCCCATCTCCCTAGTTAACCTCTCCCGTGCCCCCCTTGGGAGAGTGTCACACCAAACCTTCCCCGTACCGGTCATCATCTCGGGAAACCACCGGGAGGAGATGACCTTTTACATCCTTCCCAACTCTGTGTCGCCCGTCATCCTGGGGTATCCCTGGCTCCGTCTTCATAACCCGGTCCTGGATTGGAGATCAGCTGGGGTATCGGCATGGAGTACATTCTGCCTGGGCACCTGCCTTCAGTCCGCTGCCTGCTCTCCGTCCGCTCCTTCCCCTGCGACGGACGCTGCACCCCCGGACCTGTCTCTGGTGCCCCCGGAATTTCACGACCTGGGTATGGTGTTCAGTAAAACGAAAGCTATGTCTCTCCCCCCTCATCGGCCCTACGACTGTGCCATCAACCTCCGCCAGGGGGCTCCGTTACCTTCTGGTCGGCTCTATAGCCTGTCAGCG
The DNA here is from genome assembly GCA_020510985.1 of Pholidichthys leucotaenia. Taxonomy (NCBI): domain Eukaryota; kingdom Metazoa; phylum Chordata; class Actinopteri; order Cichliformes; family Pholidichthyidae; genus Pholidichthys; species Pholidichthys leucotaenia. The sequence continues at coordinate 135,945,445 of CM035840.1, read as the reverse complement.
CCGGAGAAGGAGACGATGAACGCATATCTTAAGGAGTCATTAAGTGCTGGGATAATCCGCCCATCATCGTCACCCGTGGGGGCAGGGTTCTTCTTCGTGGGAAAAAAGGATGGGTCCCTCCGCCCTTGTATCGACTACCGGGCCCTCAATGATATCACGGAGAAGGACCGTTACACCCTGCCCCTCATGGACACGGCCTCCCACTCCCTCCAGGGGGCGACCTGGTTCACCAAGCTGGATCTACGCAGCGCTTACCACCTCGTCCGGATCCGGGAGGGAGATGAGTGGAAGACAGCCTTCCGTACCCCGAACGGCCACTTTGAATACCTGGTCATGCCGTTCGGGTTGACCAACGCTCCAGCCGTCTTTCAGCGCCTTATAAATGACGTCCTCCGGGACTTTATCGGCCTTTTCGTGTTCGTCTACCTGGACGATATTCTCATCTTCTCCAAGTCCAGGGACGAGCACCAGGTCCACGTGAGGCGGGTCCTCCAAAGACTGCTGGAGAATCGTCTGTACGTGAAGGCAGAAAAATGTGAATTTTACGCCAGGACCACGTCCTTCCTGGGGTTCATCATCGCCCACGACAAGGTGCTCCCAGACCCAGAGAAGGTGAAAGCGGTGGTGGAGTGGCCTACACCTGCATCCCGGAAGCAGGTGCAACAGTTCGTCGGCTTCGCCAATTTCTACCGCCGCTTTGTCCCCAACTTCAGCTCCATCGTTGGGCCACTGACCCGCCTCACGTCCCCGAAGGTCCCGTTCTGGTGGACTGAAGAGGTCGCTGCCGCCTTTGAGGCGCTGAAGGCGGAGTTCTCCTCCTCCCGGGTCCTTCGCCAGGCCGACCCCGCGCTGCAGTGCATCGTTGAGGTCGACGCCTCGGACACGGGAGTGGGGGCAGTACTGTCCCAGCGGTCGCCGGACGATGGCGCCAAATGGCCCTGCGCCTTCTTCTCCCGGCGCTTGTCCCCGGCGGAGAGGAACTACGATGTGGGGGACAGAGAGCTCTTGGCCATCAAGCTCGCCCTGCAGTAGTGGCGCCACTGGCTAGAGGGGGCGAACCTGCCGTTCGTGGTCCTCATGGACCACAAGAACTTAGAATATTTACGATCTGCCAAACGCCTGAACGCCCGCCAGGCGCGCTGGTCTTTGTTCTTCGCCAGGTTCCAATTTTCGATCACCTTCAGGCCTGGCTCTAAGAACGGCCTGCCTGACGCCCTCTCTAGGCAGTTCACTCCCGTGGAGTCGGAGGAGATGCCCCACTCCATCCTGCCCAGGTCGTGCGTCGTGGGAGCCATCTCGTGGGATATCGAGGGCAAGATCCGGAAGCCACAGGAGGTGGAACCTGACCCTGGCGGCGGACCTGAGGGGAGGCTGTTCGTGCCATCCGTGGTCCGAGGAGAGGTCATCCACTGGCTACACACCTCCAAGCTCACCTGTCACCCTGGCACCTCCCGGATGATAGACCTCCTCCAACGGTCCTTTTGGTGGCCAGGCCTGCGGAGGGATGCAGCCCGCTACGCCCGGGCTTGCCCAATCTGTGCCACCTGCAAGTCGGGAAATGCCCCTCCAGCGGGTCTGCTCCAGCCCCTGCCCGTCCCTGGCAGGCCCTGGTCGCACATCGCGTTGGATTTCGTCACCGGACTCCCCGTCTCCAACTCCTATGACACCATCCTGACCATCGTGGACCGCTTCTCCAAGGCCGTGCACTTCGTCCCCCTGCGAGGCCTCCCTACTGCCCTGGAGACGGCGGACCTCCTCGTCCAACACGTGGTCAGGCTGCACGGGATTCCGGTGGACGTGGTCTCGGACCGGGGCCCCCAGTTTTCATCTGAGGTTTGGAGGTCTTTCTGCAACGCCATCGGAGCCAAGGTGAGCCTCTCCTCTGGCCATCACCCCCAATCCAACGGGCAGTGTGAGAGGACCAACCAGGAGCTGGAGGCTGCGCTCCGCTGTGTGTCCAGATCCAAACCCACGTCCTGGAGCAACCATCTTGCCTGGGTTGAATATGCCCACAACACCGCTCGCTCTTCTGCTACAGGGATGTCCCCCTTCAAAGCGTCCCTGGGTTACGACCCCCCGCTGTTACCGGAGCAGGAGAGTGAGGTAACTGTCCCGTCAGTTAGGGCCCATCTCAGGCAGTTCCGCTCCACCTGGACTGCCGTGCGCAATGCGCTCTTACGCACAGCGGAGCGCAACAGGACTGTGGCGGACCGGCGTAGAAGACCTGCCCCGGCGTACAGAGTTGGGCAACTTGTTTACGTTTTCACCCAGGACGTCACTTTAAAAGGCGAGAGGAGAAAGCTGGCACAGCGCTTCATGGGTCCCTATCCCATCACCCGGATCATCAACCCGGTGGCTGTGCGCGTGGCTATTCCTCCCTCCCTCCGCATTCATCCCACTTTTCACGTGTCGAAGGTGAAGCTGGCAGTCACCGACCCCCTTTGCCCTCCTCCTGCAGCGCAACCCGCGCCCCGGATGATTGGTGGCCATCCGGCCTGGTCCGTCTCCTCCATCCTGGACTCCCGGCGCCGGGGTCGTGGGTTGCAATACTTGGTGGACTGGGAGGGCTATGGGCCCGAGCATCGACAGTGGGTGCCCCCGTCGTTTGTGTTGGACCCATCGCTCATCGCGGACTTCCACCGAGCGCACCCGGATAAGCCATCGCCAGGAGGCGCTGCTAGAGGGGGGAGTACTGTCACGCCGCGCCGCTCATCAACGGCGCCACCTGCTCACACACCTGCTAATCATCAGCGGCGAGGGATAAAAGCCGCCTCGCCCTGAGCTTCGGCCTGAAGCCGTAGACTTCATTCCCCTTCCATGGGAATCAACCACACTCTCTTCAGCATCTCGTTAAGCAGTAAGAAGACCACTTACCTCACCTCTCCAGTCTGCTCCCCTGTGCACAGGTGGATTCCTCGGCGGCGGACAATCCCGTCCCTCGTCTCTCCTCGCTGCTGCACCGAGTCCTACAGGTGGCTGTCTCCTGGGGTCCCGTCCTTGAAGTGCCAGTCATCTGCCCCGTACAAGTAAGCTTCTCTCCCTCGCCTATTCTCCTCCTGTGTTGGTGTGTGCCCATCACCCTGTGTCTGTTTTCTCCCATAGGGTTGCCGGCTGAACGGTCTCCTGCCTCTGTGCTCGAAGCAGACGCCCACCACCAACACATTAACATTCCGCAGACACGCACCCAAACATCCCTGTTGTTAATAAACAGTTTGAACTACTCTGAGCCTGTGTGTGTGCGTCTCCTGAGCCGAACGTTATGTCACTTTTTCAGGACACCATGGAAAAGCAAATGGGACTCGGATATACCATTCTATGTTGGACAATAATTTGGGTTTGAAATGCATATTAATCCTTGATTTTAAATGTGTGCATGAATGCTTTTAATGCTTAAATACATCTTATTCTAATGCATATTAATGATATAAGTACCAGTTTATAAACATGCATGCTCACTGAATATTAGTTAGGAACACTGAAGTAGCTCAGGCTCTGTGCATAAGTATATTAATGAATTTTCAATATTAATAATGATGTGTTCCTCATGTGGAAAAGTACCAAGTCATATACTGGCTCAGCCAATCACCAGTCAGCTTCTGTGGGACAAAACTTCTTTCATTCTATTGGTTGGTGACAAACAAAGGACTGGTTGCTCATTGAACTAAAGTTCATAAAACCCACCCACGACAGGAGATAACTGGCTTATTCCCATGTCAATCACCGGGAACACGTGAAAGTTGTCTGAGTTATAAGAGAGGAGACGCCCTCGTTCAGGAGTGTTACAGAGAAGGAGATTGGCTACTGTCTTGTAAACGTCTGTGTCCTGTCTTTTAATGTTTTTCTTTAAACGTCTGGGAATTAATTACTTTTCTTTTGAGCTCAAAATTCTTCCAAATGGAGTTAAACTCCTGTTTCTCGGCATTTCTATTTAAAATTTTATTCTGTTAACTTCTTCTTAAATTTACTATGTTTTTTTGTGTTTAAAGAGACAGACTGACCGATCGCTCATTTCCACACTGGAAGCCATTTCAACCAACTCCACAAAGTCAGAAGAATCTCTTGTAATTTTGTCATTCACATCAGATTTGTAATTATTCCTGAATTCCCTTGGGAGAAGCCGCTGACCCCCTGAAAGCCTTGACGCAGCTCGCCATTACAGCTGTTCTGAAGGAGCTCCGACGGTAACGGAGTGAAGATAAAGGAGCCTTATTATAGCAGTCAAAATCTCATCTTGTGACTGTGGACTGTGAACACTGTTGGACTGTGGGAAACATATCTGCGGGAAGATACATATTTCCCTTATAATCTACGAAATCTTCAGCTGAGGAAGCAGCCGAAAGGACAACAATGCAACAACGCAAGGAGTCACGTGAGCTGTATTCTTTGTTCCATCTGCTGAAAGTGAATAAAACGTCGGAATTTGGAAATAATTCAAAATCTGATCAGATACAAAATTAAAAGAGAATTAATATAATTTTTTATTAAAATTCCATTTTTACTTTCTTAAAATAATTCAGAATTTTTCCTATAGTTTAATTTTCTTCATAAATTTGCATCTAATTTATTCATATCCTCATCACAGTGAATTCAGTTACATTTTCACCATGGTTCTACAAATGTGATGACATTCTGTTAGTTACGAGTTTAATGTGATGGTTTAATGTTGATCATGTCACTTTGCTCACAAGTTATTTGAATATAAGATCATTTAATCAGAGTTTCATTTAATAAATCTGTAAATTAGAGAGAAGTTGTTGGGTATTTATTCCTTTCTGTGAATGTTGTAAGTCCCCAGTAGAACTCATGAATAATTTGAGACTGATTACTTCATTAATTCAGAAATAAAAGATGTATAATTAATAATTGCCCCCTTTACAAGTGCGTTTCTATCTATTTATGAATGTTTGTGGGGACGGATTAAACCTCTGTCCACACATACACACACTTCCAAGTCTAAATTAAATAAACTTTATACCTGATCATAATTATAAATGAAATATTGCTACAACCAAAAGCATACTGGAGAGTAGCAACAAATAACACAAGAGATAATCAACAACCAAAAACATAAACAGACAAATAAAAGGCACCAAAAATACAACAGATGAAAATAAATATAGCAAAAAGGCCATGAAGCTGAGCTTGGAAAAAGTCCAAACTCAGTTCATGACAGTGAGGGCTCTGTGGTCTATCTGCAGCATGACGCTTCATCTATACAGGCACATGTGCCAGCGTTCGCACACCCAAATGCACACCAGTGCCTCCCTCTCCCTCACTGAGTACTTGTGCTCAACTGAGGTGCGTGAGCTCAAGGCAAACGCCATTGGGCACTCGGTTCCTCTTTGCAGTTGTGACAGAATGGCTCCTACCGCTGTGTTGGAAGCGTTGCATGTCACGAACGTGAGGCTTTGTGGGTCAAAGTGGGTGAGTACTGGTGGGGAGGTGAACTGCGTCTTCAACTCACTGACGGCAGTGGAGCACGCCAGGGTCCATACCCAGGGTGCATCCTGCTTCAGGAGGGCACGCAGTGGCCCTATCATCTCTGAGTACCGGGGAATAAAAGTTCACCATGCCCAAGAAGGACAAGAGCTGTGCGGGGCATGATGGTTCAGGTAGCTGCAGTATTGCCTCGACGTTCGAGTGCAGGGGACTCAGGCCCTTGTCAGACAGGCGAAAACCCACAAACCTGATTGTTGCTCCAAAGATGCACTTCTCCCCATTGAGTGTGAGGCCGTGTTTTGCTAGCACCTCCATCACCTTATCAAGGCGGGCACTGTGGGAAGCTGATGTCGGATCATGCACCACGATGTCGTCCAAGTATACCACCACCCCTAGAAGCCCAGCAAAGATGGTAGCCATTATCCTTTGAAAGCAACTCGGAGTGGAATTAAGGCTGAAGGGCATGCAGGAGTACCTGAATACTCCCATGTGGGTGATGAAGGTTGTTAGGTTGCAGCTGTCCGGGTGAAGGGGAACCTGTAGATAGCCCTGGCGGAGGTCCAGTTTGGAAAAAACCTTCAAATCATGGAACGCCGCCATTGTTGTGGGCAGGGGATATTTGTCAGGGATCACCGCCAGATCGGCTTCCTGGCGCATCACTTGGAAGGTGAACGATGGAACGACCTTAGAGCTGTATCACACAGAAAAACTGACCATGCCTACCATACCAATTCTGGTGTGGCTGTAGCTGAATAGGTTCCTATGTATCAGCTGCAATGGTTTTCCGAGGAAACAGTGTAATATTGTCGTTTTGTTATGAAGTGCAGTGTAGCGGCGATCACTTCCTCTTCTGCCACTGCATCACCCTATAATTTTTTTTTTTTTTTTTTTTGTTACTTATTTGTACCCGTAGGTAGACTTGGTTTGCAGTCTGGTGACAAGCCACCGGCTGCTGGTCGCTGCGTGCGCGAGCGCCCTAAACCTACATGTTTTTGGTATGCGGGAGGAAACCGGAGAAATCCCGGAGTAAACCCACGCAACACGGGGAGAACATGCAAACTCCACACAGCTCACTGTTGGTCGGGGGCTGGGATCGAACCCACGACCTCATGATCCCCGCGATCCCCCGGCCGAGGGTTAAACTGTACTGCCACAGTGCTAAACCACTGCGCCACCGTGCAGCCACCGTGCAGCCAAAAATACCAGCACACATCCCTATTCGGCCTTTTTAACGATGCCCCTGCCTGGTGGCTGTATTGTGTGTGTTCAATCCAATAAAGCGGAGTTCAACTGTGCACCTGGCCTCATCATTACGGAGGTAATTCCATACATAACAAACAGTTTCCTGACTGTAGAGATGCTCAGAAGGGACCTGGAGGCCACTGTATCCAGCAGCAGTAGCACGTTGATGCCCTCAAGCTCGACTGTACACCACCTGAACGGCCAGTTTTTGGTGCCAATTGAGTGAACAGTGGCTAAGCCTGGTGAGCGTGCCATTGAGTCTGTAACGGTTGAGCAACAGACCCTGGTAGAATGGTTCAGCTTCCTGCAGCGGTAGCATTTCACCCCTCTTGCTCAGCAGGTGGGTGATTGAGTCTGATGTCTAGATGAACCACAGTCATTGCAGTGTGAGCGCTCACCTTCATTGTCCCATTTCCTACCCTTCTACTTTTGGTTGTAGCGAGGAGATGTGGGGCTGGAGTGCTGGGCAGTGATGTTGATGGCCTATGCTCACGGGGTCGGATGAGGAGCTTGTTGGTTAGGTGGTGCTAGCTGTTCTACTCACCGGTTAGTCGTCTCCATTTGGGACACCATTCTCATAACCCCGTCTAGTTTTCAGGTCGCCCCTGCCCATAACATCTGGCCCCGTAGTCGCATATTCGTAGTGTGTCTCACCAACGTGACAAGCACCAATCCTTCCTCCAGGTGGCCGAGGGTGCACGTGCTAGCTAAGGCATGGAGCTCAGTAACATACTGGCAGTCAGACTCGCCCTCGGGCTGGCAGTGCCAGTAAAGTTCAGCTCTTCGCTTCAGGGTACTGCTTGTGTTGGTGAAAAATCTGTCCATCACAGCAACACAGTCCTCGTATGTGCTCACAGGGCCAAGAGAAAGTTCCATCCGCTGTCCCTCGCTACTGAGACAGCAGATTAGTGCCTCCTTTAGCCTCCCATTGCTAGCATCGTCCCATCCGGTAGCAGCGATAAATGCACAAAATAACCCGTACCAGTGGGGCCAGGGGATCGGCGGATCACCTGGCAGAGCGAGGAACAGCGGTGGTGGCACCATGCACACTTCCGTCTTCAGGAAAAACACCGTATTTTCCTCCAGAAGACCCATTTTTCACTTTGTCACCATTGTTATATCTGAAAATGAGGCGCGGACAATGGGCATAAACTGCACTCTCCTTTATTCAACATATAACTGAACTATATACAGAAGGGTGGTGCCATATGGTGCCATGGTCAGTTCGCCACGTGATGATGCCACCTACGGTGAGCCACCACGTCCAACCACCACAGTAAACATTCAAGCAGGACTGAAATTTTACTATAAGTATAGACAAACAATTTCATGTTTTTAAATCCAATGCTGAATTTAAGAACAAAGAACAAAAGACTTTCAACTTAAATCACTGGGTGGAATACATAGCCAGGTTTCCTGAGCTGAAAGCTTCTAAAAATTATTTTACATTGAAAGGTTTACTTACTTTTTTGAAACAAGGAGAAGGCTTGGGAGAAGGCATTGGAGAAGGTTTATCAAATCTTGTTTGAATGAATGTATACATTAGCATTTTCTACCTTCCCAGATTTGGTACTGGAGGAAATATGTCAAAGGGCAAATGTCTTGTGGGCATGTCTTATGAGCAGTGTTGGGAGTAACGCGTTACTGTAACACCACTACTTTTGCAGTAACGTGCTGTTTAACGAAATTACTTTTTAATGAAAGCACCAAGGTGCTGATGCCTCTGTGCCAGAGCCTTGGCGGCGGTATGCATTCTCGGATCATCACCAAAATGTTATGGGTTCCTCTCTAGCCCAAGTACCACATGTGGTAAAAGTTTCATCCAAATCCATCTAGTAGTTTTGGAGTATTATTGCTAACACACTGTGAGAAGATAAGAGCCTTGGTGGAGATATGCATTCTGGAATCATCACCAAAATGTTATGGGTTCCTCTCTAGCTCAAGGACCACCTCTGGTAAAAACTTCATCCAAATCCATCCTGGAGTTTTGGGGTACATGCATGCGCAGTGAAAACAAACTGCAGTTCACATGCCCATACTGTCGGCAGCAGCCAAGAGCCACCAAACTGATTTGAACAGCTAGCAATCCAAACAAAAGAAGAGCATGGTGGCAGACGTTTTAAATGGCGGAAGCATTGGAGGTATGTGAATACAATGACAATCAAGACAAACAGGAGCTTTTGCTGTTTAGTGGCAGAGGAAGAAAAGGGACGGGCAAAAAGACTGACATTTGTTCACCCAGTATTGGCAGATTGCTCAATACTTCCCTGTGCCGGGAGTTTCTGGGCGCATGCACAGTTCACTGCGACCATTTGCGGGCGAGGAATGTTGGGACTTGGAGGTTTTTTTTTTTTTTTTTTGATTTAAGTTTTTGTAAAGGGTATACAGGTCATTACAGCATTGCATTGTTTATATTTTCATCACATGTTCCCTTATTTTTTGCTATTTGACAACATTGGTTTATAGTGAAAGAAAAAGTGAAATTAAAGAGAATAAAATAAAAAAACGAACAAACAAACAAACAGAACAGCAAAAAACAAACAAACAGAAAATTAAGTAATTAAAAGTAAAAGAGCATCTGAGTAGCGTTGGATCAAAGAGCGGGACCATTATTGAAATGGTATTTGTCAAAGATTAGATCTAATGGAAGACACATATGCGATCCAGGGTTGCCAAAAGTTCAAGAACCCATCCATGTCCTGTCTCAGTGCGAATGTCAACTTTTCCATCGAGTAAATGTCTTGAATCACGTTAATCCAATCTTCAGGTGTAGGACAGTCCTTCAGCATCCATTTTTTAGTTAGGGCTTTTTTACTTGCCAATATTAAAACATTGAATAAGTATTTATCTCCTCGTCTTTCCAGTGAGTCCGGTAGTAAACCCAAATACAAAGTTACAAATGAAAAGGGAACTGTTATTTTGAATATTTTCCCCAATATTGTCTGTACATTGGTCCAATATTGGTGGATAACTGGGCATGACCAAAACACATGAAAATGATTTGCAGTCTTTTCACCACACAAGCGCCAACAGTTCAACCCCTTATGGGTAAATTTGTTTTGTGCAGGTGTTCTGAAAAATCTTACCAAATTTTTCCATCCAAATTCTCTCCACTGCAGGGATGAGGTACTTTTCCATTGCTGTTTATTTAGCTTTTCCCATATTTCCAATTGTAAAGTGAAATTCCCCTCTTTTTCCCACCTCTCTTTTATATATGATGTGTTGTCTCCTTTTAAGTCTTGAAGACCTTGGTATATTTTAGAAATGTATCTGATCCCTGGGATCCCTTTATATGCCATTAAGAAGACCTTCAGAACACCTGACTGGGCCCTTTCCAAATCCTCCTTTTTAAGTATATTGTTTATGTGGTGTCTAAGCTGAAAGAACCTGTAAAGATCTTGATTTATTAGACCTTGTTTTTTCAAATCTTCAAAACTTCTTAAAGTTTGCCCCTTAAAAAAATCGTAATATTTTATCAGCCCTTTCTCTTTCCACTCTTTAAATCTAGTGTCTGTTTTATTGGGGGTAAAGTCTTGATCATAGGCAATCCATTGCAGAAGTCGATAGGGCTCTTTAGCTTGATTCTCTCTGACTATCTTAAACCAAATTTTTAGCGGGGTCTCTATCCACGGGTTAGTGTTATTCAAGAGTTTAGGTAAGGCATTGTTCCCTATTATCGCCTGTAGGGGGATGTCACTTGTTATTTGGCATTCCATCTCCTTCCATTGTGCAGTGTAGACTGGGTTACATATCTCTATTAAAGTTTTAATTTGTGCGGCTTTAAAATAGTCCCTGATATTTGGCAACGTGAGCCCACCTTTGTCTTTGTTTAGCTGTAAGGTTCTATATCTGATTCTAGGTCTCTTGCCCTGCCATATGAATCTTGAGATCCTTCTGTCCAGCTCCTGCCATGTTTTTTTGGGAGGTTCTACCGGTATTGTTTGGAAAAGGTATAGAAGACGTGGAAGTATATTCATTTTGACTGCTTCAATTCTTTGTGCAGTACCTAAGAATGGTATCATATTCCATCTTGCTAGGTCAGATTTTATTTTTGTCACCAGTGGATCATAGTTTAGTGTTATAATTTTGTTGAGTTGTTTCGGGATATTGACCCCCAGATATTTCATAGATTCCAACTCCCAGTTGGTTTTGAGTTCACTTAGTGAATAATGATTTGGGTCATAGTTGAATGTTAAAACTTGGGTTTTATGCATGATTAATTTGTACCCCGATAAATCTCCATAGTCTGAAAAAACTGAGATTAGTTCTGGTAAAGAAGTGTCTGGCTGCCCTAGGTATATTAAAATGTCATCAGCAAAGAGTGCTATTTTATGTTCCTTCTGACCAAGTGTAATACCTTGAATTTCTTGATTTTGTCTTATCCATTGGCTCAGAGGTTCTATGAAGATTGCAAAGAGCAGTGGAGACAGGGGGCAGCCTTGACGACATCCTCTTTCCAGCTCAAAAGATGATGATAAATTACCGTTTATCCTTATTTTAGCTGTTGGTTTTTTATATAATGCCTGTATAGTTCTAATGAAGTTGTTATGAAAATTGAAACTGGATAAGATTCTATATAGGAAAGACCAGTCAACCGAATCGAATGCTTTTTCGGCATCTAATCCCAATATGACTGCATTTAAGTTATATTTTTTTATATGATGAATTATGTGTAAAGTGCGTCGAATGTTGTCTTGTGTCTGTCTTTGTCTTATAAAACCTGTTTGGTCTAAGTGAATTAAGTCTGTCAGTATGTTTTCTAACCTTTTGGCAAGGATAACGGTAAAAAGCTTATAGTCCTGATTTAATACACTGATTGGTCTGTAGTTGGAGCATTGTAGTTTATCCTTTTCAGGTTGAGGTATAACTGCAATGACCCCTTCTCTCCAGGAGGGGGGATTTCCCCTGTGTGGAGGACATAGTTAAATGTTTTCAGGAGGAGAGGAGATAGTTGCTGTTTAAAGGTTTTGTACCATTCTGCTGTATAGCCATCTGCTCCTGGGGATTTGTTAGCTTTAAGTTTCATAATTGCTTTTTCCAATTCTTTAGGTTATATTTCTGACAGTAGTGTTTTATTTTGTGATTCCGTAAGTTGGGGAAGGTTTAATGTGTTTAGGAATGTCTCGGATGCGTTTTTATGTTTTTTGTGGGAGTATACAGTAAGTTCTTATAGTAATTCTCGAAGCTTTTAAGAATATCCTGAATTCTGAATTTTATTTCCTTTGATACTGGGTCTCTGATTTTGTAGATTGCTCTTTCTGTTTGTTGTTTCCTCAATTTATAGGCTAGTAATTTTGCCGATTTACTGCCTGCTTCATAGTGTTTTTGTTTCAGAAATGTAAGTTTCTTCTGGATTTCTATTGTGTAGATCTCATTTATTTGATTTTTAATTTCTTTAATCTTGAGCGAGCCATCAGAATGAGTGTTGTCTTTGTGTTCATTTTCTAGGTTCTTGAGTTCTGACTCTAGTGTGATTAGTTTTTCTTGTCTCAGTTTCTTTTGGGTTGCCAGTTTTGCAATAATTTTTCCCCTTATTACAGCTTTGCACGCATCCCACAGTATTAAAGGGGATACTTCTCCATTATCGTTTTCTTCCAAATATCTGAGAATATCTGATTCCAATTCATCTTTCAGTGGTCCTTTCAGGACATTTGAATTCAACCTCCAGGAAAATGTATTATTTGTGTATTTTTGGATGTTTAAGTCCATATAGATCGGACTGTGGTCAGAGAGATCCATCAGTCCTATTTTACACGTTTTTACTCTTCCAATGTCTCTATTAAACATAAAAAAGTAATCAATCCTTGAGTAAGATGAATGTGGCGTTGAATAAAAAGTATAATCTTTTACATTGGGGTTGAATTCCCTCCATACGTCACAGATTCCCATTTCTTTTAATAGCATCCGAGTTTTCCTATTTTGAGTGTTATTTTGATGTGAAGAATTACCTGTTGCATCCCAGTATGGATTCAGTCTTAGACTGAAGTCTCCACCACATATCACTAAACCTTGGGCTTTAGTTATCATTAGGTCGAATACATTTTTATAAAATTTCCATTTAGCCCCTGGTGGTGCATATACATTCAGCAGGGTGATATCTTCTCCCTCTAGCCGCCCAATTACCAAACTGTACCTCCCTTCTTTATCTTTGTGTTCTGATTTTTTTTCAAATGTAATTTTGGTTGATATCAATGTCGCTACTCCCCTCCTCCTCCCTGACTTATATGAAGATGAAGAGATCTTTTTAAACCCTTGTCTATTGAGTTTAGTGTGTTCCACGTCTGTTAGGTGGGTTTCTTGTAAAAATATTATTTCTGCTTTGTCTTTTTTCATTTTGCGTAGAATCTTGGATCTTTTAACTGGATTCAGGATCTCTTTTACATTATATGAGGCTATTTTGGTTACACCCTGTTTCTCCATTGTATTTTCTTATTTAGTATAACAGTGTGGTGGCCCTCTTTTTTGCTACTCAGAAACTGAAAGAACATTAAGAACATAAAAAACATTAAGAACATAGTGTACGAAACTTTAAAACAAAAAACTGTCAAAAAAACTTCCTGAGCTGGGGTCTCTTTAAAGACCCTGTAAGAGCCCTGATGGAGTGTAGGCTCTGAGGGAAATTCCTCAAACTCTGTTACGTGTTGAGGGCCCTCTCTTACCCCTGTAAGTTGTCCCATGTTTTTAACGTGAATTTCAGATCCCAATCCAAATTTGTAATGATTTTTTTTTTTTTATGCCTATACCCTATGAGATTGTGTGCACCCTCCCACTCCCATCACAGCAAACATTCACTCTAATACAGTATTTGTTAGTGTAGGGAGAACATGTGGGTCATTGTTACATTTCTATTTTAACAAGATTTTTTTTTTTCCTTTAAATTAAGAAGACATTTGTTTCTAATGCTATAACTGCTCCATGAAAGGTTTTACCACATGCTGATTCTGCATCTCCTTTAATGTTTGTTACCTTGTAGGAGGGGGGATGGAAGTGCAGAATGACTGAAAAGAAAAAAAACCCAAAAAGGTCGCTATTCCTTCCTGGAACTGGAAAGCTTATCTTTGTAGCTCTGGGGCTGGGTTTCCCTCTGCTGGCCCGTGGATTTTGAAGGTCTCTGAGTGGACCACGTTTGAGCCCTGATCCTCTCGCTCAGATCAGCTGCGGGTTTAAATACCGATACCGGGAGCCCTCTTCTCGCCATGTCAATTGTTGCTTCTTCCGCTGAATTATAGAGACATGACTCTTCACCGTAAAAGACCCTTAACTTCGCAGGAAATGGCGTCTGAAAGTGTAGATTCTGTTCCCGTAGAACCTTTTTGGCGTCGTTATATTCCTGTCGCTTTTTAAGAACCTCCGGGGCGTAATCATGCTCCACGAAGACTTTTCTCTCTTGATGCATAAATCCTTTTTTCTGCCAAGCCCGTCTTACAACCTCTTGTTTTATTTTGAAATCGGAGAATCTTACCACCACCGAACGTGGGGGCGCTTCTGCCGCTGGCTTTGCGGCTAATGTACGATGGGCCTTTTCTATCTTCAAATCGGTGGTTTGTGGAATATCCAACTTCTCTCTCAATAAGGATTCCCCGCATTCCGCCATTGTGTTGAAACTATCTTCAGCTCCTTCTTTCAGACCGTGAATTCTGATGTTGTCTCGTCTTTGTCTTCCTTCTTGGTCGGTTAGCTTAGCCTCCAGCCTTGACTGTTTTTTGTGTAAATCCAGCATAGAATCTTCAAGTACTTTTATTCTTTCTTTGGCTTCCAAGATTCGGTTTTCGGCCTGGTCCATTCCGCTGTTCGTCCTTTTTAATTCCTCTCTGAATTCATGAAATTCGGCCCGAAATCGTCGTAATTCATCAAATAGCGATTTCAAGCTAACCTTCTTGTTAGCTAGGTCCAGCTCCTCGTCTTCTGAACGGAGGTCCTCCGGTTCAGATTCTGCGGCCGCTGCGCGTCCTGACCTGGGGAATGTCAGTTTCTTCTGTTTTTGGTTAGGCATGGTGTTTTTGTCTTTTGATTTTTATTCTTCCAAAAATCCATTAAGTCTGATTTTGAGGATGTTTTCCTTGGATTGGGTCTGGGAGCTTCAGCGTTAAGTTGCTATCACCATGGCGTCCAGACCGAAAGTCCGGGACTTGGAGTTTTTAATGAGTTTTATCTCGTCCTTCCTCTGCAAAACTAAACAGCAAAACCAGTGTGGAAACAATCAATGTGATGAATAAATGGTGTAGTTGCTGAATAGATGCTTTTTTTTTTTTTTCAGTAACCGCTATTTTATGACAGTTTAGCTCCATGTGCTGTAAAAAAAAAAAAGTGCTGTGTTGTGCTGTAAAAGTCACACTGCTGCCTCTAGTGGCCCAGCATAGTTATTACAATACTTTTCCCTCAGCTTCATTGACGTTAAAGGTGAGTTAAATTTGTGTTTATTTCTAAAACAAAGCCTTATCTCGGAATTCTGGCAAATTAAAAGTCAAGAAAATATGGTGATACAATGATACAAGCTTTTAGTTCCATTTAATTTTGACCGAGCGAGCTGAAACATAGAGGCGGACAGACAGACAGATACACACATCCACATGCAGACATACTGATTACCGTATGCCAGAGTTTCCTCTTGTAACATTTCCCAGTGGCGGCCCACCATGCTTGTAAATTTCCCGCCATTCCTATAAGGAAGAAAAAAAAAGGAAGGAATTACAGTCTGCACACAAACAACGCGCGTGACCGTCATCTGTTCAGAAGCGCCGCGCCCGCATGACCACTCCAGTCGCCAGGCAGAATGTCTCGGTCACGTCACTGTCCGAGAGAAACATGAGCTTATTAAAGTAATTTAAACACGTAAAAAAATCAGAAGAGGTATGTAAGCACTGGAGGCATTTATCATGGTTTAAACCCACTGGTAACAGGAGCAATAATGGAAGAGTCGCTTAGCTAACAGATGTGGTTAAGAGCTCAAGTTGGTTCAGTTTGTCTTCTTTTTAATCATTAGGTTTTTTTTCTTATTTCAGACAAGAGTGAAAAGGAGCTGTTTTTACCTTTACCTTTGTAAATATTAATTAACTAATTTATGTTCAATATTATCTACCTGGCAAGTTAAGATGACCGAAATTCATGAAGTCAATGACTAATCCATCAGCAGCCTTCAGACAAAACATGCCAACATTTGGATTTCAAAATAAGGGAGGTTTTTCTGCTGTCTGGGTGGTGAGGAGATTTCTAAAAAAAAAAACAAAAACAACAACTATAAATATATATTAATATTATAACAGAAATAACTGTATCTTTGGTCATTTAAGTTAATTTACTTCATTAAGTACAATTTTATCAATATTTTTTAAATAGTTAAATTAAGTTAGTTTTAAATAGTTAAATTATTGTTCTGTTCTGGTTCTGCAAAATTATGGTCAAAAATGTAAATTGTTATAAGGAAAAAGTAAAAAAAAAATTACCACAGTCCGTTTCAAATTTATTAAAAAAACTAATTTTATTTTAAAAAATAGACAAAAATTAGCCATAAAATAACCCACAAACTTATAATAAAGTACAAGAAAAGTCAATTTTACAAGAGGAAATTGCAAATTTGAGGAAAATGGTTTCATATTTAGATAAATTTACAGAGAAAATTAGAAAACTATAACAAAATTGTTATAAATTTTAGAGAAAAACCTCAAACCTTCAAGACTGAAGTCATTACTCAAGTTTTTAAGTGGGTGCTCGTTGTACCCTTGGCTCAATTAGAAATTTTTGGTTGTCGACTTTTAATTATTCATTTCAAAGCACTGCTTTTACATGAGTAGAATTTCTGGCTACTATACCCACCTCTGATCATATAATTTAAGCATGCATGAGTACATTACTATTATGAATGGGGTTTTTTCCCTTCCCTACTCTCTCAATGGAAAAAAAAAAAGAAACACTAGAATAAAAAGACAAAAAAATACACATTTTTGTCATTTATGTAAACCATGACAAAGAAAAGTCCTGCAGGACAAAACATGACACTTGATATTTTCTAACCTGTTTGTATACCACCATAGGCAGAGAGAGAACCTGAATTAGACAGAGCTCAGAGAGAGCAAGATGAGACAGAAGAGAGGAGCCAAGGAGAGGAAAGTGTCCAGGCAGAGGGTCCAGGAGAGGTGAGAGCAGAGGAAGGAGAGAAGGATGACACCTCTATAAAGTCCAAACTTAGGACATCTGGGTGGGACCCCAACTGCCCCAATATTCCAACATTCAAGCTTTGGTTGTACAATACTTCAAATGGTAAGTTCCATATGCAAAGTTAGTGTGCAAAATTAAAAAAAAAAAGAAATAAATAGTATAAAATTAGCATATTCCGGTTACAATAGTGTTGTGTGTTTTTGGCCCCCTCCCCCCGGAAAAATATGTTGCCACCACGCCAAGGTCCTTAAGCCAGAGGAAACACTGCGTATGCCTCTCCAGTTCACCGAGGCATAAAAATTCAGTAATGTGTTACAGTTGCTGAAATTTGATCAGATGTGCTACTCGTTACTCGTTTTATTAATATGTGTGATGTATTGCATATTGTGGTGTACGCCTCCAGAGGGCAGTGTTGGGACAAGATACTCTGTGTGCATCAATTCCGTTGTATCTGCCTGCACTGACTGACCGAAATAAAGCAGCTATGTTCAGATCACGACTGGCTTCCTCAATTTATACTTACAGTGATAAGTAAGGTAATTACAAGTGGTAGTAAAAGACAGTCCACATTGCCGGCAAACATCACAAAATGTGGCAACGAGTACAATTTGGCCTCTTCACAAGTGGGATTTATTGAGGTCCAAGGCAACGACATCCAGGTAAGCCATAGGCTAATGGCAGAAGCTAACTGCAGGATATAGACGGTGCCGACGTGAGTAAAGGAGCTAAGGAAATGGCTACTATCACTGGTCATATTGATGTCTTTGATGAATCTGCAGGGCAGTGGGCTACATATGTGGAGAAATTTGAAAATTTTGTGATTGCTGAAGGAACCAAAGGTGAAAAGAAAGCATCAGTGTTTCTCAGTGTTATTGGGCCTACAACATATGGGTTACTGCACAGCCTGATTGATCCAGAAAAGCCCGATGAGAAGCAGAGATTGTGGAAACACTGCAGAGGCATTTTTCCCCTAAACCCATTGTCATAGCTGAAAGATATCGTTTTCACAAATGGAACCAGGCAGAGAGGGAGACGGTAGCACAATATGTAGCAGTTTTAAAGAAGCTGTCAGAGCACTGTGAATTTGGTGCATACTTACAAGATGCACTATGTGACCAGCTGGTGTGTGGTTTGCACAGCAAATCCATTCAAAAGAGACTGCTGACAGAAACATCCCTTAGCTACCAAAAAGCGATGGAAATCGCATTGTCCATGAAAACTGTGGCAAGAGTCTCAGCACCTGAGTGGCTCACTTAAAGTACAGGCAGTGTCACTTTCACCTGTACTTGAGAAGAAGTGCATGAGGTGTGGTAAGACAAATCACAGTGTTTGTTATTACAGAGACAAGCAGTGCCATAACTGTGGCAAAGGGGGCCACATTCCTTGCATGTGTAAGAAAATGAGAAACGACAATGCACAAGATAAAACTGTAAATAAAGGCAATACAAAGTACAAGAAAAATTATTCCAAAAGATGCTCTGTTCATCAAGTAAATGCTAATGTTTTCCCAGACCAATAATACAACAACCGATTCTGAAGGTGAAGTGTGTCTTCACCAGTGTTGGGAGTAACGCGTTACAAAGTAACATGTTACTGTAATGCCACTACTTTTGCAGTAATGTGCTGTGTAACGGAATTACTGTTTAAAAATTCAGTAATGCGTTACAGTTACTGAAATTTGATTAGATGCGTTACTCGTTACTCATTTTATTAATATGGATAGATATTTTTAGCACAAATAAATGAATATACAAACTGACCCTACGTAGCTGACGCAGCCATCAGTCAATGTGACCTGTTGCAGAGAGCCTTAAAATAGTCTTAATTACTGAGCGGAGGAAAAGATTAAGCTACTTTGTTTTTGTGGAAATAGACAAGACTATTTTTCCTTTGTTTTAGTTAAAGACAAAAGCATATTGGTAGGTTGCAAACTAAAGTGCCGGTTGAGACCTAGGCAATCTTGAGCTCCGACAAAGCTAGTGCCTTGCTATGCTAACAACACCGTGAAGTGGATCTACTGTATTCTGAACAGCCACAGCTGGATGTAAAGTAGAAATACTCGTCTCAACACCCACGGCTGGATTTCAATCACAGGTATGCATCTGGACAGTTTGTGACCCAGCAAGAATTAAACCGGCTGATTGCCAGATGCGTCGTTCCAGACCAAAGACGTGATAACACTTTTCATCAGACAGCTGGACTGTGATCCACTGAAATTAAAATGCATTTATTTGCTACCTAGATAAAGATTATTCAAAGATGGACTTTGATCTCCAAAAGGAATTTGAGGGACTGGATCATGTCTCTGTCACAGCAGATATTTGGAGTGTGGATAATGGACATTTTCTTTGGATCACTGCATATCGGATTAAATCCATAATCATAAAGGTAAGATAAGCATGGATAGCTTTATGCAGTGCTGCCAACTCTCACTCTTTTGGAGTGATTCTCACTTTTTTCCCCTCTCCCTCACTTCACAAACCCTATTTCTCACTCCAAAATGAGGAAATTACTGGCAATTTCTTGTTGATTTCCTTCAGATTTTCCCCACAGTAAGAGCTCTCAAAGCAGGATAAAACAGACTGAACATGTTCTAAGAGCTCTGTCTGAAACAGTCTGTTTTTAGGCTGACATTAATAAGCCCGTAATGTAATCCATTAATTAAATTATCTTGCTATGTGTGCAAGATGTATTTTACATTGGCTGGACACTGCCTAAAATGGTAAGGGATTTAAATCTAGAGCTGTAAATCTGGTATGTGTCTGTTAGTATGTTACCAATTTTCTCCAACGTTTTAGAAAAAAAAACCTGTTGCTACATAATTATTGGAGTATATGGAGTCTAATAATTACTTACATCCTCTCTATGGTTTCTGACCAAATTATTCAGCTGAGAGTGCTAACTCATACTTGATTGAAAAAATTAAAAAGCAAAAAACAAAAAAAGTCAATAGATCAAGGTCAGGCTGTGGGAGCTGTTTTACTGGACCTAAAAAAAAACCTTTTGATGCAGTGAATCATTACATTTTAGTGACAAAAAATATTTAGATCATCTTTTCTAATCTGGCCATGCAATGTTTTCATCTTACCTATGTGATAGACAACAATGTGTAATGGTGAATAATGAAAGACCTTCTTTCTTAAGTATGCATTTAAAGATAATGTGAAAGTTACTTTTCCAAGTAACTTGTTACTTTAATCATGCAGAAATTGGTAAAGTAACTCAGTTACGTTACTATTTTTTAGTAACTTGCCCAACACTGGTTTTCACACAATAACTGTTGTCCAACCAGAGACAGGTCGAGTGAAAATGGTGCAAGGTGCCTTTTCTCCAATCATTACGGTGACACCCAAAAAAGAGGGAAAACCCATCAAGATGGAACTAGACACAGGTGCAGCAGTTTCCCTCACCAAAAAAGAGCTGTACAAAGCTAAGTTGTCACATGTCTGCCTGCATCAAACCAGTGGTTTGTTTAAGATTTACACAGGTGAAACCATCCTGCCAGAGGGAGTTAAAGTGAAAGTGTCAATGAATGGGCAGAGAGCAAGACTTCCCCTGTATGTAGTGAAAGGAAATGCATCTCCACTTTGGGGCAGAGAGTGGCTGAAGATAATTAAATTAAACTGGCATGAGATAAAGGTTGTGAATACAGTAGACAAGAGCATAGGACCAAAAGTAAATTGCAAAAGTTATTGAATAAGCATGAAAATGTTTTCAATGATGGACTGGGAACACTTAAGGATTTTGAGGCTTCACTCACACTCAAACCTTGACATCAGCCAAAATTCTGCCAGGCTCGTGTTGTTCACGATGCTCTCCGGCCCAAGGAAAAAGCTGAACTTGAATGAATGCAACAACTTAACGTCATCTCTCCATTTCAGTTCAGTGAGTGGGCATCCCCCATTGCACCCATGGTCAAGAAAAAAGGGTGATGTGAAAATTAGTGGCAACTTTAAAGTGACGGTCAACCCTGTCCTCTGTACTGAACGCTATCCAATTCTCCGCATTGAAGACTTGTTTGCTTCTCTTGCTGGTAGCCAATGCTTCAGCAAATTGGACTTGTCCCATGCATACCTGCAGGTACCAATAGAGAAAAATTCCCACAAGTATCTCACCATCACGACCCACAAAGGGTTGTTCTGCTACAGCAGAATGCCATTTGGGATAACATCAGCACCATCCATATTCCAAAGAGTCATAGATCAGGTACTTCAAGGTCTCTTGAATGTGCACTGTTTCCTTGATGACATACAATGCATCCAGAAAGTATTCACAGCACTTCACTTTTTCCACATTTTGCTGTGTTACAGTCTTATTCCAAAAGGGATTACATTGTTTTTTTTTTCCTCAAAATTCTACGCACAATACCCCATAATGACAATGTGAAAAAAGTTTTTCTGAAATTTTTGCAAATCTATTAAAAATAAAAAACTAAGAAATCACATGTACCTAAGTATTCACAGCCTTTGCTCAATACTTTGTTGATGCACCTTTGGCAGCAATTACAGCCTCAAGGTTTTTTTTGAATATGATACCACAAGCTTGGCACACCTATCTCTGGGCAGTTTTGCCCATTCCTCTTTACAGCACCTCTCAAGCTCCATCAGGTTGGATGGGAAGTGTTGGTGCACAGCCATTTTCAGACCTCTCCAGAGATGTTCAGTTGGATTCAAGTCTGGGCTCTGGCTGGGCCACTCAAGGACATTCACAGAGTTGTCCTGAAGCCGCTTCTTTGATATCTTGGCTGTGTGCTTGGAGTTGTCATCCTGCTGAAAGATGAACCGTCACCCCAGTCTGTCAAGAGCGCTCTGGAGCAGGTTTTCATCCAGGATGTCTCTGTACATTGCTGCATTCATCTTTCCCTCTATCCTGACTAGTCTCCCAGTTCCTGCTGCTGAAAAACATCCCCACAGCATGATGCTGCTAAAAACATTGGCGTGGTTATGAGCGGTGCCTGGTTTCCTCCAAATATGACGCCTGGCATTCACGCCAAAGAGTTCAATCTTTGTCTCATCAGACCGGATGATTTTGTTTCTCATGGTCTGAGAGTCCTTCAGGTGCCTTTTGGCAAATTCCAGGTGGGCTGCCATGTGCCTTTTACTAAGGAGTGGCTTCCTTCTGGCCACTCTACCATACAGGCCTGATTGGTGGATTGCTGCAGAGATGGCTGTCCTTCTGGAAGGTTCTCCTCTCTTCACAGAGCAACGCTGGAGCTCTGACAGAGTGACCATCAGGTTCTTGGTCACCTCCCCGACTAAAGCCCTTCTCCCCCGATCGCTCAGTTTAGACGGCTGGCCAGCTCTAGAAAGAGTCCTGGTGGTTCCGAACTTCTTCCATTTACGGATGATGGAGGCCACTGTGCTTATTGGGACCTTCAAAGCAGCAGAAATTTTTCTGTACACTTCCCCAGATTTCTGCCTCAAGGCAACCCTGTCTCAGAGGTCTACAGATAATTCCTTTGACTTCATGCTTGATTTGTGCTCTGACATGCACAGTCAACTGTGGGACCTTATATAGACAGGTGTGTGCCTTTCCAAATCATGTCCAATCAACTGAATTTACCACAGGTGGAATCCAATTAAGCTGTAGAAACATCTCAAGGATCATCAGTGGAAACAGGATGCACCTAAGCTCCATTTTCAGCTTCATGGCAAAGGCCATGAATACTTATGTACATGTGCTTTCTTAGTTTTTTATTTTTAATAAATTTGCAAAAATCTAAACCCCCCCCCCACTTTTGTCACATTGTCATTATGGGATATTGTGTGTAGAATTTTGAGGAAAAAATGAATTTAATCCATTCTGGAAGAAGGCTGTAACATAAAGTGTGGGAAAAAGTGAAGCGCTGTGAATACTTTCTGGATGCACTGTATTAGTGACTAGTAGTGACGACACACAGCATTTAAGAATTTAGGGGCAGTGCTGAGTTCATTGGAAAAATCTGGACTCAAGGGTTCAATGAGGAAAATGTGAGTTTTTCAAGAGCTTCCTAGAATATCTGGGGCGTGTCATTGATTCATCTGGGCTCCACAAATCCCCTGAAAAACTGAGAGCTATTGTGGAGGCCCCTGTTCCAACTAATGTCACTCATCTTCGGTCCTTCTTGGGGCTCATTAACTGGGTTAATGGGTTGTTGTGGGGTTGTGGCGGAGGGGTAGTACCTTGGTAGGAGGACAGGCGCCCCGTCCCCACGCCCACCCCAGCTCGTATGTATGGCGACTCGTAGCTGCCGTGGGTACAGCAGCGGCCACAACCCGGGCAACGGCATCACCTCGCCGGCTAAACTACATACGGGTACCCAGCGCAGGTGACCTCACTGGGGAATGGAGGAACATCTGTCCTCCCCCTCTTGTACCCCCCAGTCATGGGTTAAATGATCAGTTTTTGCAACAGCTGTGAGGGCAGTCCTTGGAATGAGGATCCTGGTCAGTTGCTGCGCCTGCCCCAGTGGCTACAAGTTGTGGTTTCTGCCCCTACCGCCGAAGCTGGGTGTCAGGAAGAGAGGGTGGCCTTGGGCTTGCACACTCCACCGCCACCATAATTATTAAATGCAGGTGTCTTCTTTTGGCTGCTGCATCACTTACCATCAGCATCATTATCACATGCATTAAGAAGTCCTGCAGCGAGGAATGAGGTGGGGACGAGGCCAGGAAGAAGATGCTTCTGGGAGCCTCTAGTCACATCTCCCCACGGATGGCTGTCCGGGTGTGATGGTCGCTCTGGTGTTGACCCGGAGCAACGGCCCACTTCATATCCTGCCTGGATAACAAGGCAGCCCTTTTTAGGGATAGCACTGCCTTCTCCAGATGGAGACAGGGAGAAAAGGACCCCTAAAGAAAGTTTGCTCCACTTTGGCTTGCTCGATAGTCATGGCAGGCTGGTCATCCACGTCTGCAGTCAAAAAATGAAAGAAATGAAGAAAGCAAGAAACACAATAAACATAGCCGCTTGGAATGTCCGTACTCTCCAAGATAGTGACAACAGCCTGTGACATCAGACAGCCATTGTGGCTCAAGAATTACACCATTATGACATCGCAGTAGCTGCCCTTAGTAAGACTCGGTTGCCTGACTTAACACAGATCACTGAGCATGGGTCTGGCTACACGTTCTATTGCAGTGGGCGTCCGATTGACGAGGCACAACAGTCAGGAGTCGGCT
Source organism: Pholidichthys leucotaenia (assembly GCA_020510985.1). NCBI lineage: Eukaryota > Metazoa > Chordata > Actinopteri > Cichliformes > Pholidichthyidae > Pholidichthys > Pholidichthys leucotaenia. The sequence goes on along the minus strand of CM035840.1, from coordinate 135,921,449 downwards.
TCACCATCAAGACATGTTACGTCAACCTGCTTGACTCCCTGCCGCATGGGGTCAGTGATCGACTTATGGTGCTCCGCCTGAAGCTTGATACTGGATACATAACATGTATCAGTGCGTATTCACCAACTATGACACACACAGATGAGAGCAAGGAACAGTTCTATAAGGAACTAGACCGTTATTCAAGCTACTCCTCACACCGACAAGCTGGTGGTCCTAGGGGACTTCAACGCTTGCGTGGTTGCTGCATGGACCACCTGGGAAAACGTTATTGGCCACCACGGTGTTGGAAAGGAGAATTCCAACGACACCTTGCTCCTCTCCTTGTGTGCCCAGCGTCAACTATCCATTACTAACAAGTTTTTCCAACAGGCAAACAAACTGAAACCCACATGGATGCACCCGCATTCAGGTCATTGGCATCAGACTGATTTTGTCATTACATGACAGTGGGACATCAAGGATGTGCACCTTACCAAAGCAATGAGGGGAACGACATGTCTCTCGGACCACCGGTTGTTACAGTCGAGAGTCATGTTCTCCTTCAAACCCCCACAGCACAGGGTTCGGAAGGCACCTGTGAAGAAGCTCAACATGGCCAAGCTCGGCTCACTGGAGGTCAGAACCCAACTGAAGCAGCAACTTGTCACGAGACTTACTGACTTTAATGATGCCCTTTTTGAGACCATTGACAGCCACTGGACTTTACTTCATGATAATATCTATGAAGCGGCAGAGGAAGTTCTTGGCTTCATCAAGTGCAAGCACCGGGACTGGTTCAATGAAAACGATGTAGTAGCCAACCAATTGTTGGACCATCTTCACCGTGCCCATCTTGAGTATGTGAATGAAAAGAGCTTGATTGCAAAGAAGGATACCTACCACCATGTCCAGCAGACAGTGCAAGTCTCGCTGCATAGTATGATGGACCAGTGGTGGATTGCTAGAGCTGAGGACCTCCAGGAAGCTGCCGACAAGAATGACGTGAAAGAGTTCTACGATGGCCTGAAGGTAGTCTACAGTCCGACATCGCAGAGCAGTACGCCAATGTACTCTTCGGACGGTCAGATGCTTATTAGGGAGCCGGCTCTCATCCTGAAGCGTTGGGTAGAACACTTCAGCGGTGTCCTGAATTGTCAATCTATGATCTCTGAAGAAGCCATTGCACAGCTCCCTCAGGGACCCATAGCAGAGGAGCTGAATGTCCCGCCGACGGTCACTGAGATTAAAGATGCCATCAAACAGACGTCTAGTGGTAAGGCAGCTGGTGGAGGTGGTATCCCACCGGAGATCTATAAGTGGCAGTAACATCATCGTCGCCCGTCTCGCCCAGTTGTTTGCCACCATATGGGAGCAGGAGGTGGTTCAACAGGACTTCAAGGACGCAATGATTGTCCACCTGTACAAGCATAAGGGAAACCGTCACTGCTGCGATAACTACAGAGGAATATCGCTCCTCGCCATCGCTGGCAAGATTCTGGCACATGTGATCATAAACCATCTTAGTCACTATGTTGTCGACAACATCGTTCCCGAGAGTCAGTGCGGCTTTCGAGCAGGACAGGGCACCATTGACATGATGTTTGCAGCCAGGCAAATACAAGAGAAGTGCTGAGAACAAAATTGTGATTTGTTCACAGTGTTCGCAGACCTGACTAAGGTCTTCGACTCTGTTGGGAGAGAGGGTCTGTGGAAGCTGCTTACCAGGGTCAGGTGCCCTCCGAAGATCGTCAATATCATCCGCTCATTCCAAGATGGCATGGTCAGGCAGGTGGTTGAGAGTGGTTCAATCTCCGATCCGTTCCCTATCATCAACGGCACTAAGCAGGGGTGTGTTATGGCCTGGCTGCTCTTTAGTATCGTCTTCGCCGCAGTACTCCTTGACGTCTTCAAGGAGTGCGACAGAGGTGTAAGGATCCGGTTTTGCACTGACGGCAATGTATTCAACTTGCAACGTTTAACGGCTAAAACAAAGACATCATGCATGATGCTGCAAGATCTTTTTCTACGCCGACGACTGCACGCTCATCACTCATACTCTTGAAGACGTGCAGTTCATTGCTGACCAGTTTGCTAGAGCAACAAATCGTTATGGACTCACTATAACTATCAAGAAGACAGAGGTTTTACATCAACCTTGTCCTGGTACGATCCCGATAAATCCTGTTATTACCATCGGTGGCAAGCCCCTCAAGGCAGTTGACAAGTTCTACTACCTGGGGGCACCATCTTGCAGAATGCCAAGATTGATGATCAAGTTACCCACCGCATCAGCAAGGCTAGTGCATCCTATGGATGTCTACAGCATTATCTATGGTCAAAGCGTGGCATTCATCTAAGCACTAAGATCAAAGTCTATCACACCGTTGTTCTATCTATACTTCTTTATGGGTGTGAGTCGTGGACAACCTATCACCCCCGTGTGAAGAAACTTAACAGTTTCACATGCGGTGTTTAATGAAGCTGTGTGGAATCACGTGGCAAGACAAAGTTGCCAACACTGAAGTCCTCCGTCGGTGCAATATCACCAGCATCGAGTCATTCATCATACATGCCCAGTTGCGCTGGACCGACAACATTGTTCGAATGACAGATCAGCACATTCCTAAAACCCTGTAATTTGGCCAGCTGGACAAAGGGCGGAGGTCATGGGGTGGTCAATGGAGGCGGTATAAAGATGTCCTTAAAGCCTCACTCAATTCGTGCAGGATTGATCCTATGACATGGGAAATGCAAGCCAAGAACCGCTCCCTCTGGCGAAAGAGCCAGAAGCCACGAAGGTGTTGACCTCTTCGAGAGAGATAGAACTGCCCGATTGGATGCCCGCCACGAAGCATGTCATGGTGTCGCCCAGCAACAGAGAAGTCTACAGCAGTCGGTGTCATCCACTCATCCAATTATGTACTACATCTGTCCCGACTGCGACATGCCATGTGCTTTGCACATCAGCCTTATCAGTCATCGCTGTCACAAGCACCCCCTTACAGATTAATGCAGCCAGAAGGTGGGAGATCCGTCATTGGCAACGGCTCAATCCATCATCATCATCAGGTTTGTTCCAAACATGGCAACAGCATTAAATCCATTAAATGCATTGTTGCACAAGGGTGTGCAGTGGCAGTTTACTTCTGAGTGTGAGAATGCTTTCCAGGCAGCTAAGAAGCAGTTATTCAATCAATCAATCAATCAATCAATCAATCAATCAATCAATCAATCAATCAATCAATCAATCCATCAACTTCATTTATAAAGCACTTTAAAAAGCAACACTTGCTACACAAAGTGCTGTACAACATCATCATCATCATAGCAGTCTATCGGGGGTGACAATGACTGTTTCATTTAGGTCTGATCAGATTCCTCCACGCAGCTCTGTCCTTCGCCCTCCGCTGCCAGGAACTCCTGACCTTGTTAACCCGGGCGACATCCGAGCCGGTATGAGTTGCTTTCTGACTGACCATTTCATGAAACTGCTTTCAAAGTATTTAAGTACCGCTAGCTTTTGCTGGACTAGCGGCACATTCTTGGCAGATAGCGGTACAAGAAAACCCATAAAAACAAGGAGCAGGACACCAGCACAAAAACAATATAAAACCGACAAGACAATATAAAACTTAGCACGAGTAGAAACCACAGTCAATAGAATCAATAAAATAAAAGTAAGAGAAGTCAATAAATAAATTAAAATCCATTTCATTCAATAAAATCAATGTCTCACACTGGGTCGAAGGCCAGGGAGTAAAAGTGTGTTTTAAGACAGGTTTCAAAAATTGTCAGAGTTCTCACACACTATGACCCTAAACTCCCAATCACACTGGCATGTGATGCTTCTCATTATGGTGTAGGAGCAGTGACCTCACACGTTCTGCCAAATGGCAAAGAGAAACCCATAGCTTTTGCCTTCAGAGCACTGAGCAAAGCAGAGCAGAACTATGCACAGACTGAATGTGAGGCATTAGGAATTATTTTTGGGATCCGCAAGTTTCATGCCTACCTGTATGGATGCCATTTTACACTGCTGACAGACCATCGTCCACTCATGACTATATTTGCCATGGACCGAGCCCGTGTTTCTTGTAGGCTCGGTTCTGACGGTTCTTGGTGGCTCAGGCATTGGGTTTATTATGTATGTTAGCTTTTGATTTCTCATTGTTTTCATGTCTGTAGCCGCCGCTCTGGCCGACTGTTGCTGGGCAGCTGTTTGACCCATTTCTGTGGTGGGCGCTGTCTAGCATTCGCCGGTCCGACCACACCCCTCTCTCTCTCTGACAGTCAGCTGTTCGCCCCGGTAATCATCTTTCCTGCGCCTCGCCCAGGTGTTGCCAATTTGTCACGCCAGCGGTGTTTGTACTTAGGCAGCTCTTCACCAGTCAGACACCACCGGACCATTGTACCCGATCACGGTCACGTCGGGGAAGGACTGTTTGTATGTGCTCGCTGGGAGACTGGGATTACTTGGACTGCTCCGGTGCTGTGAGTAAAACTGTTAGCGTTTCTGGGTGCAGTTGTGCTGCTATGCTTTATTGGTAGCGTTTCCTCGTGCAGCATAACTTCTAAGCTTTGGCACTGCTGCCCAGTTGATTCTCCCCATTCTGTTGAGCGTCCTGGAGGACTTTAAGTTTACCCCAGCTGTCTTGTCATTTTGTATTGTCTATTTTTGTGTCAATAAATGTATGTTTGGTGTAATCCTGCACTTAAGTCCATCCTTCCTTCTCCTCCTCCGTGCGCTTTTCCACAGTTCACGGGGAGTTCATGACAATATTGGGTCCAAGCAAAGCCATTCCTTCACTAGCTGCCGCATGACTCCAGCAGTGGGCTTTGTTGTTAGCAGCTCACAACTACTCTATTCATGCTTTTCCACAGCGCACAGGGAGTTCATGAGAGAATGGTCCAGCCAGAAAAGGATTTAGCAGGTAACACCAACACATACCTTTTTCGTTTTTTGAATAAACATCTACATACAGTACCTGTTTTGGAGTTATGTTGGACTTGGCTGGAACACGGAGTTATCTTCTGTGTCTGGGTTGGGAGTGCTGCCGGGCTCTTATGGAGATAGATGGGCTCATCGCCTCAGCAAGCACGTATTCCACCCCGGAGGATGTTCTGTGGTACGTGGACCTGGCAGATGCAGCAGCTCGGCGGTGCCCTCAGCTCGCGGATCATCTGGAGGGAGCCGAGAGGTTGACCCGTTTGGCAGCGCTGTGGCGAGAGTTAGGCGGAGGGGTGAGGAAGTTCCCCAAGAAGACCGGACTCACACCGAAGGGAGGGCACTCCCGGGGTTCCGTTAATCCTGCTCCACGCCAGAGTTCGGCGCTAGTTCCTGCTCCAACCCAACCAGCTCCAGCCCTCCACAGATAGTGTCATCCAACGTTGAGACGCCAGGAGAAGCCCTCCTCGTCGGCAGTGACCGCCATCCTTCCAGTTGCCGTGAGGTCCGCTGAGCTCATCCCAGCTACGTCCACCTCTGTCGTCATGGAGACGGCTCCTCCACAAGTCTCTAGAGGGGCCCATGTCACCGCTGACACGGAAAGGGATGACTGCAAACTCTCTGCAGCTGTCAACATCAATGACTGGGATGCCAGGCAAGTATTTTTTCTTTCTATTGCACTTAATAGTATTGAATCTTGCCTCTCTCCCGAGGGAGAGGCCCAGTTTCAGCAGTCCGCTGGGTCCTCTCCTCCAGCTGCAAGCAATAACTCATTTTTTCCCCTCTCTGTGTCTCTTTCAATTCTCTCTGAGTGCTCGCTGGCCCAAGGTCAGCGCCTTCAGATAGCGGAAGAGCCGGTGGCCTCGGAGGATTCCGCCCCAGAGCCAGCATGAAGAGGTTCCCCTGCAGCCACGCCGGAGGAGTCCCCAGCATTGGAGCCGCTGCAGGAGGATTACAGGACTGTTACCACCATCTCGCCTGCTGCAGAGGCTGCAGCAGTGGAGTGGGAGCCTGAGCTGGACCTCCTGGAGGCCGGGCCCGAGTCTTCATTGTCGGGATCGACGGAGTTCTGGACCGCGGTGGAGCTTGAGCTCAGGCAAGTTTTCTCTCTTGTGTTTCTGATGTTAGTTCTAGAGAGATCTTGTCTGGCTCAAGGTGAGGAGAGTCAGGTGCAGCTTTGCGCTGAACTTCGCCGGGCTCCGCTGCTGCCGGCGACCCTAATAACTTGGTTTTGTCTCCTGCTCCTGAGTTTTCTTCTAGGGTCGCTGGAGAGGAGCCATCATCACCAGGGGTTGCCTTGGAACCGGGCCTGCTGCTTGATGACATTGTGAGTCCAGTTCCCCCGCTGCCAGAGGCTGTCGTGTGGGTCCCTCCGCAGGCTGTGTCTGAGTGGACACGGCAGGCTGGTTTTGGACCATCGTGGGGGCTGCGCTCCAGGATTAGCCCGATGTGGGTGCTACGCTCCTGCTCGGACCCGTCATGGAAGCCACACTCCAGCGTGGGTTCCACCAAGGGTGCAGCCTTGGCCCAGTCAGAGTCCACCGCGGGTGCCGCTGAGCTCCAGCTGGAGTCCCCCACGGGTGCTGCAGAACTCCAATCAGGAGTCACCGCAGGTGCAACTGAGCCTCAGCTGGAGGTCACCGCAGGTGCAGCAGAGCCAGCCCAGTCGGGGTCCATCACGGGTGCAGCGGAGCCGGCCCGGTCGGGGTCCATCGTGGGTGCAGTGGAGCCGGCCCGGTTGGGGTCCATCGCGGGTGCAGCGGTGTCCTGAGACGGGACCATCGAGGGTGCTGTGGATCTGCTTGAGGACGCCTTGGCCCCTTTCTCCTCCCTGTCCTACGCCATGGGGGTTCCCTCCCTACGGTCCGGTCACCCACCAGTGAGCCTTCCGGTGGGCAGGCCACCTCCTGCTTCATTCTGCCGGCCCTGCTGGCTTTACAGCACTGGCTGACCGCCCGAGGGACTGAGTCTCTGGGCCAGATGGCCCATGCTTTCCGGCAGGCCACCGGACTCTGTCCGCCAAACTGCCTGCTGGGCCTGGGACTCTGGGTGGCCTCCCGAGCGTCCACGTCCTTGGACTTGGGGGGGGGGCGTAATTGTGGACCCTGAGCGGGGCATTGTGTTCCCTCCATTCCTGTTCCCCCTACCTCCCACCTGGGTTTGTATTGTTGTTCCTTTGGGGTTTGTGGGGAGGGGGGGGCAGAGGTTTTTCTTTCTTTATGATGTTACCATGGGTGTCTGGTATCCACCCCTAGAAAGGGGGGGCTCTGTCACAAACCGAGCCCGTGTTTTTTGTAGGCTCAGTTCTGACTGTTCTTGGTGGTTCAGGCATTGGGTTTATTATGTATGTTAGCTTTTGATTTCTCATTGTTTGTGTGTCTGTCTGTGTGTTGTTTCTTTTCCATGCCTGTAACCGCCGCTCTGGCCGGCAGTTGTTGGGCAGCTGTTTGACCCACTTCTGTGGTGGGCGCTGTCTAGCATTTGCCGGTCTGACCACGCCCCTCTCTCTCTCTGACAGTCAGCTGTTCGCCCCGGTAATCATCTTTCCCACACCTCGCCCAGGTGTTGCCAATTTGTCACGCCAGCGGTGTTTGTACTTAGGCAGCTCTTCACCAGTCAAACACCGCCAGACCATTGTACCCAATCATGGTCACGTCGGGGAAGGACTGTTTGTATGTGCTCGCTGGGAGACTGGGATTACTCAGACTGCTCCAGTGCTGTGAGTAAAACTGTTAGCGTTTCTGGGTGCAGTTGTGCTGCTACGCTTTATTGGTAGTGTTTCCTCGTGCGGCACAACTGCTACGCTTTGGCACTGCTGCCCAGTTGATTCTCCTTGTCCTGTTGAGCGTCCTGGAGGACTCTAAGTTTACCCAAGCTGTCTTGTCGTTTTGTATTGTCTATTTTTGTGTCAATAAATGTGTTTGGTGTAACCCTGCGCTTAAGTCCATCCTTCCTTCTCCTCCTCCGTGCGCTTTTCCACAGTTCGCGGGGAGTTCATGACAATATTGGGTCCAAGCAAAGCCATTCCTTCACTAGCTGCCGCATGACTCCAGCAGTGGGCTTTGTTGTTAGCAGCTCACAACTACTCTATTCAGCACAGAAGTGCTGCAGAACATTGTAATGCAGATGGTCTTTCATGTCTGCCATTGCAGACATCCCCAAATGAGCAATTAGGAACTGCAGATGTGTATCTCATAAATCATGTGAAACCACTTCCTGTGGTGCATTACCAACATCCATAAAGAGACCAGAATAGACCCAATCCTGGCCCAGGTAACTGAAATGGTGTCAACTGGACAATGCCAAAAGCTAAACGCACAGACTCCTCACTAACACCATACATCACCAGGAAAGAGGAACTCACCATTGTACAAGGATGTCTAATGTAGGGTAACTGAGTGATTGTTCCTCCAAAACACAGACGAAGTTTGTTGGCTGAGCTACATGCTGGACACCCAGGTGTGTTTAAGATGAAAGCTATAGCACACAGCTACATGTGGTGGCCTGGAATGGATGCACAAATTGAGCAGCAAGCCAAGATCTGTACTTTATGCCAGCACACTCAAAGATCACCACCCTTAGCGCAGCTACACACATGCACGGCCACCTTATTGAACGGGCTAGGCTGAGCTGAAGCCCAAAGGCCTATGAAGATCAGGGGCCTATCATGAGCCAATGAAAAAGATCACATTGTTGTTAATTGGTCATATTCTATGTCCATCACTTGATATTCGTTTGTGGCTGGCTGCTGATTGGTCTAATTTACAAGTGCCTCACGTGGGTACCAGTAACAATAGCCTATCAGAGGAATTGTTTTGACATGCGACTATGCAAGCGCCAGTAAGAAATAATTAGCTCGGTCAAAATGCCCGGAAAAAACTTTGAAAGTTGCGCTCATGAAATTATTAAGAGGAAAAGAGCCTAGGGAAAATGAATTGCTCAAAAAAAAAAAACAAACAAAAAAACAAACGAAGTGTAAATGATTTTTCTAAGCAGGAGCATCGAGTGGAGGAGGCTGCTCATGACACATGGAGGAGGCAGGTGGGCCGTTAAAGCACTCACCTGGAAGAGAAGGGTGAAGGGACAAGAAAGGCCATGATTGCTTACATCAGACAGCTATGTGTGGAAAAGTGGACTCCGAACTTGGTAAAAAGTGGACTGGATTAAGCATGCATCAATAGAGTATGGCGATATTCGTGAGCTGGACTTTAAGGACATAATGAAGGATTTTTCTTTAAAGAAGGCCAAAAGAAAGCACTTCTAAAAAAGGTAAGACCTGCTATTTTCAGCTTTCCAGCCAGCTGTGCAGATTTTCCATTGCTGCTGTTGTGCTTGTTTGAATCAGGAATACTTCACTGATGTAATTTTATGCTGAAGGCAGTATCTGTCACACTGTAAAAATGGAAATCTCAGTAAGATAAAATATCTTAAATTAAGGCTTTATGCTTGTTTTTCTCTCCAAGATAATACTGACAAGAACTTCTTTTTGTTGTGTAGCTTTCTAAAAGATTTTCCTTGCTTTACAAAAGTTTTTACTTGTTTTAAACAAGTTAATCTTACTTCGTTGGCAGATATTTTTTTCTTTTTTATTTGAAGTAAAATTATCTACCAACAGAGCAAGAAAATTTGACTTATCAAATTGCTTCAAACAAGTTAAAACTATCTGAAAGCATGTAAAATTTTCTGACACATAAACTGTGCAGCAAGAATAAAAATCTTGTCAGACAAAAAGACAAGCATAAACAGCTTAAATTTATCTCATTTTACTTATATTTGACTTTTTACAGTGTAGTTGTGTTTTCTAGCTCACAGTTGCATTATTTCTCCAAGAGAAATGAAAATGAGGCCGTAGTGGCTCTGGAGGTAGAGCAGGTTGCCCGATAACTGGAGGGTTGGTGGTTCAAATCCCACTCCCCCCACCTTGCTGTTGTGTCCTTGGGCAAGACACTTTACCCACCTTGCCTCCAGTGTGTTCATGATTTATAGCACTGACGTATGAATGTGAATAAATGTTTGGTGGTGGTCAGAGAGGCCACTGGCATGGATTGGCACCCATGTCTCCATCAGTCTGTCCGAGGGCAGCTGTGGCTACAGAGGTAGCTTACCGCTATCATTGTCTGTGAAGTGAATGAATAATGGATCATTGTAAAGTGTCTTTGGGTGTCATGAAAAGTACTATATAACTGCAGCCCATTATTAAAACATAGCTATTACACATTTTTAAACTGAGATTCTGTTGGGGGGAGGGGGGCTACAAAACCTCTCAGCCCAAGGGCCTAATGGCAAGTTAAGATGGCCCTGCACACATGGCCATGGCCAGCTGCACCATGGCAGAGAATCCATGTGGACTTTGCAGGACCGTATGAAGGTCACATGTTCTTGGTAGTGGTCGACGCTCACTCTAAATGGCAAGAAATCCAAATCATGGACACTACTACCTCAATGAAAACAATCCAAGTTCTGAGTTGGATATGATCCAAGATGGCGCCCACAGCGGTCGACATGGTGCTTCGCTGCGCTCTTTGTTTGTTTTTGTTTGTCAATTGTGTGTCTGCTTGCACTTATACCCGTGAAGAACTTTTAAATATCAGGACTTTCACCCCCACGGACCTCCTCCCAGTTTTTCTAGCCCCTGCCGCCGATCTGGTTTATTGTTTGGCTCGGAAAGTGAGACGGCGGAAGAGAGGAAGACGAGCGGGCGCTCTCGTGCGACTTCGCAGGAGAGGCTCGCGAACGGCGCTGCCTGGCATATTTCTGTCCAATACCAACTCTCTCACTAACAAGGTGGATGAACTGAGACTGCTGATGCGTTTTAAGGACCTCGCCTCCTCAGCTGTCCTCTGCTTTACTGAGACCTGGCTCCGGGAAAATATACCGGACAGCGCGGCTTCCAGCTCTTCCGTGCTGATCGTGACACAGAGCTTTCCGGCAAGACCACAGGAGGCGGAGTCTGCTTCTACATCAACTGCATCTGGTGCTCTGATGTAACGGTAATTTCCAAACACTGTTCTCCTGCCTTGGAATTTCTTGTTATCAATTGCAAGCCCTTCTATTCCCCGCGGGAGTTTGCTTCTTTTATACTGATCGCTGTGTACGCCCCTCCCGACGCGGACACGCGCGAAGCTCAGCGCGTGCTCGCGGATCACATTCAACACACAGAGCGGAGTTTTCCAGACTCGCTGATTATTGTGGCTGGCGACTTTAATCAGTGCAATCTGAGCCACGATCTCCCCCGCTACAAACAGTTTATTAAATGCCCCACCAGAGGATTAAACACACTGGATCACTGTTACACCACAGTGAAAGACGCATATCGCGCTGTCCCTCGAGCTGCGCTGGGATTATCTGATCACGTGATGGTTCACCTCATTCCCACATACAGACAGAGATTGAAGCTCACTAAACCTGTTGTGAGCACTACGAAGATACGGACCAGTGAAGCTGAGGAGAAGCTGGAAACGTGCATGGAAATATCTGACTGGGGCATGCTTAAAGGAGCCACGCATGATCTGGATGAGTACACGGACACTGTGAACTCATATATCCACTTTTGTGAAGAGAACATTCTTCCATCACGCACCAGGGTGAGTTACTCTAATGACAAACCCTGGTTCACAGCTAAGCTCAGACAGATCAGGAAGGAGAAGGAAGCAGCGCTGAAAAGTGGAGACAGGGACTGCTACAGGGAGGTTAAATACCGGTTTAACAGAGAGCTGAAGAGGGCTAAATCTGTGTACTCAGAGAGACTCCAGCAGCAGTTCACTGCTAATGATTCGGCTTCCGTGTGGAGAGGACTGAGGCAGATCACCAACTATCGGCCTCAGGCTCCTAAAGGTCAGGATGACAAAGCCCTTTGTCAGAGACTGTCCCAACACTATGCCCGTTTTGACACCTCGTCATCTGTGTCCAACTCCCCCCCTCCCTCCAGCTCCACAGCCTCCACATTCCCTACTTCATTTAAGGCACCCCCCCCCTCCTACCCCCCTCCCCTTATCATCAGTGAGCAGGATGTGCTCAAACAGTTCTCCAGACTGAACCCGCGCAAGGCCCCCGGCCCAGACGGCGTGTCTCCCTCCACCCTGAGACTCTGTGCGAAACAGCTGGCTCCTGTATTCACAGACATTTTTAACACCTCCCTTAAGTTATGCCACGTGCCATCCTGCCTCAAATCCTCCACCATCATCCCTGTCCCCAAGAAGCCACGGATCACTGGACTTAATGACTACAGACCTGTAGCGCTCACCTCTGTAGTCATGAAGTCCTTTGAGCGCCTGGTCCTGTCCCACCTCAAGTCCATCACCACCCCTCTCCTGGACCCGCTGCAGTTTGCCTACCGAGCCAACAGGTCTGTAGACGATGCAGTCAACCTGGCCCTCCACTCCATCCTGCAGCACCTGGACTCCCCGGGAACCTACGCCAGGATCCTGTTTGTGGACTTCAGCTCCGCATTCAACACCATCCGCCCCGCTCTGCTCCGGGACAAGCTGTCCCTGCTCAACGTGCCTGACTCCCTCTGCAGGTGGATCATCGACTTCCTGACGGACCGGAAGCAGCATGTGCGGCTGGGAAAGACTGTCTCAGACTATACTAGCATCAGCACCGGATCACCCCAGGGCTGTGTACTTTCCCCCCTACTCTTCTCCCTTTACACCAACTCCTGCACCTCCAGCCACCAGTCTGTCAAGTTGATCAAGTTTGCGGACGACACCACCCTCATCGGGCTCATCTCCAACGGCGACGAGTCCGCCTACAGGAGAGAGGTGGCCCAGCTGGCGTCCTGGTGCAGCAATAACAACCTGCAGCTGAACGCTCTGAAGACAGTGGAGATGATTGTAGACTTCAGGAAAGTCACTACTCCTCTGCCCCCCCTCACCCTCTCAGGCTCTCCCATCACCACTGCTGATTCCTTCCGCTTCCTAGGCACTACCATCACCAGGGACCTCAAATGGGAGCTGACCATCAGCTCACTCATCAAAAAAGCCCAGCAGAGGATGTTCTTCCTGCGGCAGCTGAGGAAGCTCAAGCTACCCACCAAGATGTTAGTGCAGTTCTACACAGCCATCATCGAGCCCATCCTCACCACCTCCATAACCGTGTGGTACGCAGGAGCCACTGCCAGGGACAGACTAAGGCTGCAGCGCGTCGTGCGCACTGCTGAGAAGGTGATCGGCTGCAAGCTCCCATCTCTCCAGGATCTGTACATCTCCAGGACCCGGAGGCGTGCTGGCCGGATCATAGCCGATCCCTCACACCCTGGTCACGTACTGTTTGCCCCCCTCCCCTCTGGTAGAAGACTTCGGTCCATCCAGACTAAAACCTCCCGTCACATGAACAGCTTCTTCCCCTCTGCCATTAGACTGCTGAACACTAAGTGACTCTCGTGCACCATGTACAGCAGCTCAACCAGACTCATGTCAATCATCACTGTTTTCTTCCTGCATTACCGACTGCACTATATAGTTCTCCACAGTATCTGCTGCTGGCTAATATATATTTTAACTGTTGACCAGTATCACTTAATCTTATCCTACACTTTATTACATGTATAGTTTATTTCTCTTATCTTATCATGTTTAATGTTGCAGCATTGTACCGAGACAAATTCCTAGTTTGTGTACTACATGAACAATGGCAATAAACCTGATTCTGATTCTGATTCTGATTCTGATTCTGAGGAGATTATTCATTCAGCATGACATTCCCAACATTTTAGTGAGTGACAACAGGCCACAATTCACCTCAGATGAATTTTCTGCTTTCCTCAAAGCCAATGAAGTTAAACATATGTGATCAGCACCTCACCACCTAGCTACCAATGACTTAGCTGAGCGTTTTGTCCAAACTTTTAAGAACTCTCTGAAGTCATCCAAGGGGTCTACTTCAAAAGAGGCTGGATGCCTTTTTACTCACCTACGGAAACATACCTCATTCAACTACCAACAAGTCCCTAGCAATGCTTTTCCTGCGCCGTAGATTATGCACACGATTCGATCTGCTAACGCCAGATAAAGCAGCAACTGAGGAACGGGCACAAGACACCCAATGGCTTCACAGGGATCATCACGCTAAAGAACGTGCATTCACTGTTGTTGATTCTGTGCTGGTTTGTGATTGCCGGCAGTGGGAGGAAAAGTGGACACTAGGAATTGTTACATCTCAGATGAGCCCATTGTCTTACAATGTGGATGTTGGATCATCACTGAGCTGGAAATGACACACAGATCAAATGATGTCCTGTTCTCCTCACATCTTAGGGTCTGCACAGACAACCCAGCACCCTGAACAACCTCCGACAGTGGCACAGAGTGAAACTGGTCAAGCTCCTGACGTGGACGACTCAAACAACTCCAATGACATTGTGCCGCCCACTCCACTACTTTCAGCCATGTCTTCAGTGATGGAGATCCCCAGAGAGACTGGTACTCCACAAAAGACAGGTAAACGATATCCTACCAGGGTTACCAAACCACCAGACAGACTTAACCACTAAAGGAAGTAACTATGGGTAACCCCCACAACAGCCACGGACAAGCAGAGCGCTCAGCTGGGGCAATTAGCAGAACAATGAGATGTGTGTATTGATATCAATAGGCAGCCGCTCTTTGTCTAGCTTCTTCCTGCCAGTTCCGCTGTTGATATGTATGACTCAAATGCAAACGTTCATGCTTCCTGCTCTCACTGTGATGCAAATGTCCCATGCCTTTCATGTATTGTCTGTAACTGGGTATAAAAACTGCATTGTTCTGTAACTCACTCCCTCTAGCACTGCTCATCTGACTGCACGCATTGCCTATCTGTTGGAGAGCCTCCGGACTCGCTCCGGCGCGCATGCACGGCGCCGGAGCGAGTCTGTGATGGCGGTATGATTAATAAAATCCCTTAAAAACTCTCAGTTCGCCGCTTATTATTTTATACCGCCACAGTAACTGCTGAAATTGGCATAAGAGACTGATCAGCAGTATTTAGCTAGCGAGTCTTGTCTCAAGATAAGGGCAGAATAATCCCTTGACAGACTCCAGGTTTTGGGGTAGTCGACCCCCAGCCTGAGTTCAGGTTAAGAAATGTGAAACTTGAATATGCTGAAATGTTAAGTCTTTCTAAGGTTAAAGGAATTGTTCTCTTAACGAGGTAAGGTTTATAAGCACAGTTATAACTGTAAGTGAAAAAGAAAGTAATGGCAACATCATTAAGTGGATAGGAGTTGTGATGTATTGGCTATTGGCTACAGGGACAAGAGTTGCAAATTAGCTAATAGCTATACACTCTGTGCAACACATCAGATTGATTGTCATTGATTAATTGTCTGTTTATTGCACTGTCCCTGTCAAATAAACAAATCTATCTATCTATTTTGGTGTATGCCTCCAGAGGGCAGTGTTGGGACAAGATACTCTGTCCATTGTATCTGCCGGCACTGACTGAGAGAAGAAATAAAACAGCTACGTTCAGATCATGACTGGCTTCCTCAATTTATACTTATAGTGATAACTAAGGTAACTACAAGTGGTAGTAATAGAGAGCCCACACTGCCAGCAACCATCAGAATATGGAAACATACGGTATTTTTAGTGCAAATAAATACAAACTGACCCTACGTAGCTGATGCAGCCATCCATCAACGTGACCTGTTGCAAAGAGCCTCTTCACTTCTAAGCAGAGGAAAAGATGAAGCCGCTTTGTTTTTGTGGAAATAGACAAATTATTTTTTCCTTTGTCACGGTTAAGGACAAAGGCATATTGGTGGGTTGCAAGCTAAAGTTGCGATTGAGACCTATTGCAATCTTCAGAAGTGCTTGAAAACAGCAACAAGCACCGACAAAGCTTGTTGCTAAGTAATGACTAGCTATGCTAACAACACCGTGAAGTGGCTCTACTATATTTTGAACAGCCACAGTTGGATTTCAAGCACAGGTACAGTGGATATAAAAAGTCTACACACCCCTGTTCAAATGCCAGGTTTTTGTGATGTAAAATAATGAGACCAAGATAAATCATTTCAAAACTTTTTCCAACATTAATGTGACCTATAACCTGTACAACCCAATTGAAAAACAAACTGAAATATTTTAAGGGGAAAAATAAAAAAATAAAAAACTTACAATAACCTGGTTGCATAAATATGCACACCCTTAAACTAATACTTTGTTGCAGCACCTTTGGCTTTTATTACAGCACTCAGTCTTTTTGGGTAGGAGTCTATCAGTGTGGCATATCTTGATGTGGCAATATTTTCCCACTCTTCTTTGCAAAAACAATGCTACAATGCTACAATGCTCAGCACTGGGTGTGTTCATATTTATATATCTATATATTTATTCCATCTAGCTACAATGCTCCGCACTGTGTTTTTATATATCTATATATTTATTCCATCTAGCTACAATGCTCCGCACTGTGTGTGTTTATATACTTACATATTTATTCCACCTAGCTGCAATGCTCCGTACTGTGGGTGTTTATATATTTACATATTTATTCCATCTAGCTACAATGCTGTACACTGTGTGTTTATATATTCATATATTTATTCCATCCAGCTACAATGCTCTGCACTGTGTGTCTGTGTGTGTATATATATATATTTTATAGTAATATGTACATATGTATATTAGCTGCTCTTGCTTGCTTGTTTTTTTTTCTTGCCTTCTGATTGTTGCTCTGAGTGTTGCTATCCCTGTGCTGTTGCAATCCTGGAATTTCCCCGTTGTGGGACTAATAAAGGCTTATCTTATCTTATCTTATCTTAAAAACGTTCCAAATCTGTCAGATTACGAGGGCACCTCCTGTGCACAGCCCTCTTCAGATCACCCCTCGGATGTTTGATTGGATTCAGGTCTGGTCTGTGGCTGGGCCATTCCAAAACCTTAATCTTCTTCTGGTGAAGCCATTCTTTTGTTGATTTGGATGTGTGCTTTTGGGTCATTGTCGTGCTGATGAAGTTCTTCTTCATCTTCAGCTTTCTGTCATGTGCGCCTCTATGCAGCACATGGAGAAAAACAACCCAGGCACTGGACTGTGAGTTTGTGAGTTTTATTAACAAAAATAGCAAAAAAAGTGCAAAGGTGGACAAACTATAAAATAACAAGGAGGAGACAACTTACAACTGAGTAAGAGCAAGACAGGGCTCTGGTAGAGACAAGTATGATAATTCCTTGTGGAAGCGAGGCAGCAACAACCAACATGAAACATAATCTCCCTTAAAGTAGAACTGAACTCATCTTTTTGCCAAAAAAGTAGAATAGCAGATTAATTCCTTATTACCTATTGTATTTTTCAACACATAAAAGAAATTTTTAGGCCGTGCGATGGCCAAGCTATAAGCCGATAAACTTTTGCCTCTGGCTGGCAGTGCCAAACAAACCGGAAGTAGTGCAGACGACGCTGCGTGACGTCACGAGTGTGATCCCTAAACAAAACAACAATGGCAGATGATAGCAGTTCCAGCAGTCAAGAACACCAGAGTTTTCAGAGTGAAGAGGCATTCAGGATCGGTCACGAGACAGAGGAGGATGCAGGAGTGTCAAGTGAACAGGAAGAGAGCGAGGGAGGCATCGAACCGTACAGATTAGAGCCAGAATTTTCGGGGGATTCCAGCACCGACTCAGACCTCAGCAGTGATGGGGAGGAGAGTCGCTTATTGAATACAGAATGGTGAGTCTTTACTTTGGCATGTTTGGGGTGTCAAGATAAGGAAAATTAACAATAAAGATAAGATAAGATAAGCCTTTATTAGTCCCACAACGGGGAAATTCCAGGATTGCAACAGCACAGGGATAGCAACACTCAGAGCAACAATCAGAAGGCAAGAAAAAAAAACAAGCAAGCAAGAGCAGCTAATATACATATGTACATATTACTATAAAATATATATATACACACACACAGACACACAGTGCAGAGCATTGTAGCTGGATGGAATAAATATATGAATATGTAAACACACAGTGCGGAGCATTGTAGCTAGATGGAATAAATATGTAAATATATAAACACCCACAGTACGGAGCAATGTAGCTAGATGGAATAATATGTAGATATATAAACACACAGTGCGGAGCATTGTAGCTAGATGGAATAAATATATAGATATATAAATATAAACACACCCAGTGCAGAGCATTGTAGCTAGATGGAATAAATATGTAAATATATAAACACACACAGTGCAGAGCATTGTTGCTAGATGGGATGAAACAGCACAACCGTCTACTTAGTTATCCTACATGGTATGATTATGTGCCCATACATATTCTCACTCTCCATAGCGACCGGTATTTTCCTAGTTGTATGCCGGAGGGGACCATTGTGTAAGTCTATTGCATCTTTGCATTCAAAAAACTATTAGTTTGTTACGTCTTTTTGCTATCTCTGCGAGCAGCTCTGCTTAGGTTGTACAGTCTGACAGCCGTTGGTAGGAAGGACCTGCGAAACCTCTCGGTTGTGCACCTGGGATGATGTAGTCTGCTGCTAAATGAGCTCCTCAGTGCATTCAGTATGTCCTGCATAGGGTGGAACTCGGACTCCAGCAGAGATGACAGTTTAGCCACCGTCCTTCTCTCTCCTATCTCCTCCACCGGATCAAGGCGCTGCCCCAGGACAGAGCTAGCTTTCTTGATCAGTTTGTTCAGTCTCTTCCTATCGGCTGCAGTAATGCCACTGCCCCAGCAGACCACTCCAAAAGTGATGGCTGATGCCACCACCGTGTCATAGAATGTCTTCAGCAGGGCGCCTTGTACACCAAAAGACCTGAGTCTCCTCAGCAGGAACAGCCTGCGCTGTCCCTTCTTGTAGAGTGTGTCAGTATTGTGTGACCAGTCTAGTTTATTGTTCAGATGAACACCCAGGTACTTATAGGCTGTCACCATCTCGATGTCTGTTCCCTGTATATTTACTGGTGCTGTGAGGGGTTGTCCTTGCCTGCGACAGTCCACCACCAGCTCCTTAGTTTTCCTCGCATTGATCTGGAGGCAGTTCCGATGGCACCAGTCCACGAAGTCCTGGATAAGCCCTCTGTACTCAGCTTCATCTCCATTGGAGATGAGGCCAACGATCGCAGAGTCGTCAGAGAACTTCTGTAGATGGCAGTGTGTTGTGTTGTGTGAGAAGTCCGCAGTATAAAGAGTGAACAGGAAGGGAGCCAGCACCGTTCCCTGGGGGGCCCCCGTGCTACTGATGATCGTGTCGGACACACAGTCCCGGGTTCTCACAAACTGAGGCCGGTTCGTGAGGTAGTCCAGGATCCATGATGACAGGTGCTGGTCCACCCCTGCGCGCAGCAGCTTGTCCTTCAGGATCATCGGTTGGATGGTGTTGAAAGCACTGGAGAAGTCAAAGAACATGATCCTCACCATATTCCCGGGCTTCTCTAGGTGGGACAGAGAACGGTGAAGGAGGAAGATCACCGCATCCTCCACCCCAATGCCATGCTGGTAGGCGAACTGGAGTGGATCCATCGCTGGTTCCACCAGGGGGCGGAGGTGAGCAAGGAGCAGTCTCTCCAGGGTCTTCATCAAGTGGGACGTCAAGGCCACCGGTCTGTAGCTGTTCAGGTCTTTGGGGTGGGAAGTTTTTGGTACAGGTACCACACAAGATGTTTTCCACAGCTGTAGTACCCTCCCCAGTTTCAGGCTCAGGTTGAAGATATACGTCACAATCCCACACAGCTGGTCTGCACAGGACTTGAGGAGCTTTGCGCTGATGCCGTCCGGTCCCGATGCCTTCCTCGCCTTGATCTTCCTCAGCTCCGTCCTCACCTGGGTCCTGGTCAGGGTCAGGATGGGGGGCTGTGTGTTAGGAGTGGGGGGGTGTTGGTGGAGTGGGGGGTGGGCAGCAGGACTTGATTTCTTTAGAGGCAGCAGTGGTTGTTGTGCAGACAGGGGGGAGGGCGGTTGGTAAAAAAGAAAGGGAAAAAAAACCATCAGCATTTTTCCAACTTATTACAGTGATCTCTCACTTATCGCGTTTAATGGGGACCAGAACCGACCGTGAAAAGTGAAAAACCGCGAAGTAGCGTCACCCCCCCCCCCCCAAGGGCGTCACAAGCACTATTTTGCACAAAAAGGCACAAGAGAACAGCGAAAAGTGCCACTAAGCAACATGAGCGATAAAGAACAATGAATGCGATCTTCCTTCGCTGGGTATAGGCGCTCGGCAGGGAGCGAAGCTGGGTAAAACGTCTCGGCCAATCAGCTTGCGAGGTAAAACGTCTCGGCCAATCGGCTTGCGAGATTCCCGAGCGGTGAAGAGGTGGGCGGAGAGGAGTGGAGCGGTGGTCAGAGAGGTGGACTTTGAGTTGTGCGAGCTCTCCGTGTTGATACCTGATGTTCTAATGTAGAAGGCAGGGAGAAGGCAGGGAGAAGGCAGGGAGAAGGCAGGGAGAAGGCAGGGAGAAGGCAGGGAGACTACATTAGAACATCAGGTATCAACATGGAGAGCCCGCACAACTCTAAATCCACCTCTCTGACCACTGCTCCACTCCTCTCCGCCCACCTCTTCACCGCTCGGGAATCTCGCAAGCTGATTGGCCGAGACGTTTTACCTCGCAAGCTGATTGGCCGAGACGTTTTACCCAGCGAAGGAAGACCGCATTCATTGTTCTTTATCGCTCGTGTTGCTTAGTGGCACTTTTCGCTGTTCTCTTGTGCCTTTTTGTGCAAAATAGTGCTTGTGACGCCCTTGGGGGGGGGGGGGATGACGCTACTTCGCGGTTTTTCACTTTTCGCGGTCGGTTCTGGTCCCCATTAAACGCGATAAGTGAGGGATCACTGTATATCTAGAAACGCATCGCTTCCCGGTCGCTTTTCCTCCCCCTTTCTTTTCTTTCGTCGCCATGACAGCTTTCCTTGGCCACTGAACAGATCTTCCCAGGTGTTGGAAGTCTTTTGTAGTCGACTATCACGACAAAATGCACCAAAAACAACCAGTGTCGACGTGCTCGCAATGGTAAACATGAGGACTGGGTCACACTCGTGACGTCACGCGGAACTCCGGCTGCACTTCCGGTTAATCGGCGGATTCGTCTGATTTTTCAGGGCGGGAAATTCAAAATCGCGATTTTCTCCAAGATTCCGGGATTTGTGGAGGGGATGCCAATGATAAATTATCTTTATAATTGTCTGTACTATCACCCAGTGCCGTTCAATGCCGTTCAGTTCAGTTCTACTTTAAATAGGGAACAAACCAATTACAAGATGAGTTACAGGTGTGAGTGCACATGAATGGGGATAGAGGGAATCAAAATGGCAACTGGGATCAGCTGAGGCCATGAGAGGGAGGCAAACCACACTGGCAGCTGACAGGGCATGCCTCTGCCAGGCTACACACCCCCTGACAGCTGTCAACAGTAAAAGAACTAAACTGGATGAAAGGCAAGCTAAGGTGTAATAATAATTCAGTACAGAAAATGAAATAAGACAAACACAAGCAGAAAAATGACAATAAGGATAACACTGATCAACACTAAACTTATTGTCGACGTTTTTTTAGCTGATTTAGGACAAATTTGATGTGTTGAATCCAAAAATCACATTGGTTTTGCTAAATCAGGTCAACTTTTTGAACTATGGCCATATTTTTTTTACGTTTTTGTTTACATGTACGGATATTTTCGCTTTATATGATGCAAAATTCTTTTTTATTTCTTGAAATTCTCTGAATTTTGAACAGTGATGATGTAGCATTCAATTTACATGTACTTACCTTTATCAATGTCTACTATTCAATTTACAGTACAACTGTACAACTGCTTACAACTTAGCATAAAAACCTGACCTGATCGAGAGAAACGGATGTCATTTTTGGATTCAGTGGTGCAAAATTGTCTTAAATCAGTTGAAAAAACACAGGCAACTTACAAAAAAATTATTTTTGTTATGTTATGTAATCATACAAAGAGGACATAAGTGCAATATACAGAAAGTGCCATGAAACAGAGTCTGGAATTCTCCAGCCCTCGGTTCATGACACTTTCTAGCAGAAGCCTGAAGATTTTGTGCCAACACCGACTGGTATTTTGAACTGTTCATAATTCCCCCTACCTTGACTAAGGCCCCAGTTCCACATGAAGAAAAGCAGCCCCAAAGCATGATGCTGCCACCACCATGCTTCACTGTAGGTATGGTGTTCTTTTCATGATGAGCAGTGTTGTGTTTGTGCCAAATATACCTTTTGGAATTATGGCCAAAAAGTTCAACCTTGGTTTCAATGGACCATAACACATTTTTCCCCATGCGTTTGGGAGATTTCAAATGTGTTTTTGCAAAATGAAGCCGGACTTGGATGTTTTTCTTTTGTAAGATAAGGCTGCCGTCTTGCCACCCTACCCCATAGCCCAGACATATGAAGAAAATGGGAGATTGTTGTCACATGTACTAAACAGCCAGTACTTGCCAGAAATTCCTGCAGATCCTTCACTGTTGCTGTCAGCCTCTTGGCAGCCTCCCTGATCAGTTTTCTTCTGGTCTTTTCATCAATTTTGGAGGGATGTCCAGTTCTTTGTAATGTCACTGTTGTGCCATATTTTCTCCACTTGATGATGACTGCCTTCACTGTGTTCCATGGTATATTTAATGCCTTGGAAATTCTTTTGTACCCTTCTCCTGACTGATACCTTTGAACAATAAGATCCATCAGATGCTTTGGAAGCTCTCTGCAAACCATGGCTTGTGCTGTAAGATGTAGTGTTACAGGACAGGTGGGTGTGACAAGTTCACTGAATTCAGATATTTTGGTTAATTTTTGTGACTCGTATTCATACCAAAGTTATTTTTAGAACGGTACATGTGGTCTCTCATCACATGCAGTAGAGGTTCTGGTACACACATCACTGACCCCGGTTACATGGTCAAAATAAACCGATTATTGTGAATAAATTATTAGCACTGTGGCAGCACAGCAACTCATCCTTGGCCATGGGATCCCTGGTTTGATCCCAGCCCCTGACCAACAGTGATCTGTGTGGAGTTTGCATGTTCTCTCCGTGTCTGCGTGGGTTTACTCTGGAAGTTCTCCGGTTTCCTCCCACAAGCCAAAAACATGCAGGTTAGGTTAATTGGAGACTCTAAAAGTGGCCCTAGGTGTGAATGTGTGTGTGAATGGTAAAGGGATAGCGCCGTACCGTGGCTGCTTCATCCATCCAGGTGGATGCCCTCAATTTCCCCTCTGGGGATCAATAAAGTATACAAACTGATAATGGCAATAGTCGTGTTTGTTGTGTTTACATGTCCTGATTAAATGGATTATTGGAGGACTGTTTTTAGTTCAAGTCTTAATTAAGTTGGTTGCAAATACTCTGCTTGTTTGAATTAAGATATAAATGTGATCAAATGAAATTGTATGTTAAATGACATATCGTATGATATAGTGTAGTTAGAAATGTACTTTAAGTCATTTAACATTATTCTTAAAATGATGTTTTAAAAACTCAAAGCAATCAGAAAGTGGCCATAAGGACTGGAAGAGAAGCGAAAAAAAAAATAAATCAGCAAAATTTAAAACAATGTGTCATGGGTTTAAGTGTCCCCTGAAGCTTGTTTCCTGAAATTTTGACTTAGATTAACCATTATAATTCAATAAAGGCGCTTTTCCACTAGGGTCAGTACGGTACGGTTCAGTACGGGACGGGACGGTACAGTTCGGCCCACTTTGTTTTTCCACTGCACTAGGTCCCATTTGAAGTAGGTGGGAATATAGTTACAGGGAGACAGCGCAACCCTCTCCCTCACATTACGTAAAACCAGTGTAACTGGCGTAAAACAAGCGTAACGTTATGCAAAACACAAGCTGGCAGGGTACGAGGCGTCTGCGTTCTCTGTCTTTTTTTGCCTGAATAAATGCAAAAAAAGAGAACAGAAACCAGAGGCGGCGAAACTACACACTCTGGAAAAGTACTTGAGCATTTAGAAATCCATAGAGCAGTATAAAGGAAAAGCCATGGGGATACAAACAACATCACATATCAAGGTAAGCTAATGATTGCTAATGCTACTTTGCTTTTAAGTCCGCTGTACAACATTGTAATGTTGGCAAGTTATCGATATTAGGTACTAAAATATGTATTCTCTGTGTGTATGTGTTTCAGATGGCTCTCTTGTGGCAAAAATATCACTTTAAACGTTGGGGGTTAACGTTCAACAGTGATGTGACCCCAACTTCATGAACGCGAAGTGGCTATAATGTCTGTAGAAATGTTTAGCTTCTGATCTGTGTCAAAATCATGGAGAGACTGTTGAGACATGGAATTTACCTGCTCCAGCCAGTGGTGTCATGGCAAAACATGGATCCGGTGCCATATTGTAGCATATGAGCCATTAAATATATATTTCAACAGGCAAACAGTACTGAATTAGGCATAAGATATATTTAACAATTATGATGCATTTTAAGCCAAAACAAATGGATCTAGGATTAAAAGTAATAAAAATAATGCAGTCACAAGGTTACATGGAGAAATACGTGGATTAACTGGAAATATATTGTATTGAGTATTGCTGACTACATGTAGATATTGTATAAATATATATTCTCTGCATCAACGGTGAACTATACATGTATTCATGTAGTATTGCCCTGGGAATTTTGACAAAAAACCTTTGTACTTTTGCAGATGTCTATTTTGTTTTACAGTCTTCAGCAAATAATTGTTTTGGTTACTTTTCTTAAAAATGAGCCATTATTTTCAAAGTCACTGATAAATGGTTTGTACTGTTGACTCTTTTCCCACCAGTGTCTTAACAGACAAAAATAGAAAATCATGATGCAAACACATAAATCACTAAATTGTTTATTACAATTAGCAGCAAATTACAGATTATTTAGAATGTGCAAAATTCAAACTGTAAAAAAAAAAAAAAAAACTGGAATGGGTCACACACGCCACCCACGCTGCCTCACTGAGAAGCAACTGGTCGGCCCCTCGTACTGGTCCCGGTTCAGCAGATCTTCAGCCTGCATCTCTGTAAATAGTGAGGCAAGGTCTGGTTTGGGTGGATCGTTTTCTCCTTGCCTAGATGAAAGACAGAAATGGGTGGTGGATAATTAAAGCAAGTTTAAAACATATTTGAGAAATGAATGAATCTTTATTTTGGATAGATTAGATTAAAAGAAAGGAACAGAATAATAGAACAAAGGGGAAAAAAATCCAATAAGGTCAAATTAAACAGCAACCTCGGATTATACAATTCAACATAACTTATCCGAAATGGGTGATGGCTGAAGCCGCAGCTTATATTTCCCACCCATGTTCCATCTAAGAATTCAATAAGAAAATAAAATAAGAGTGATTACAATTCAGAACAAAGCCAAGACAAAACGTGACACAAACTAAGCAACAGCACAACACAGACTGGATATGATAATCCTTATGTGATTTTACATGTCGTTTTGTATATATGTTTGGAGTATTTCTTCCTTTAGTTTTTGTTTTAATTGTCCAAGCGTTGTACATGATTTTAATTCAGGTCCAAAAGCATTCCACAATCTGACTCCCTGCACTGAGACACAGTGTTGCTTGGTGGTAGTTCTCACTGAAGGTTTTTGAAATATACATGTTCCTCTGAAATGATATTGTTTCTCCCTTATTTGGAACAACTTTTGAATATTTGCGGGCAGTGATAGATTCTTAGCTTTAAACATTATTACTGCAGTTTTAAAGGCAACCAGATCTTTCAACTTGAGAGCTTTTAATTTAAGAAAAAGTGGGTTTGTTGGTTCCCTGTAAGCAGCTTTGTTTATTATTCTAATAGCTCTCTTCTGAAGCATAAAGACTGGATATATGTTTGTTTTATATGTATTTCCCCATACTTCAGTACAATATGTCATGTATGGGAGTATTAATGAATGATACAAAGGATATAGTGTGGGTTGATTCAGCAAATATTTCACTCTGTACAGTATTGCGATTGATTTGCATATTTTACCTTGAATATAATTAATATGTGACTTCCAACACAGTTTTTTATCGATTATTACGCCAAGGATTTTAATTTTGGATACCCTTTCAATCTCTACACCATTTACACTGAGTTTAGACACTGAGTTGTTGTGATGGTGTGAAATAACGTTATCAATAAAAGTTTAGCCACCGCTGTGTCGCCCTGGTTTCAAGTGTGGGTGGTGTTTTGTGCTTGTATTGCTAAAATATAAAAGGAAGCACTACAATGGGTCTCAAATATTTGTAATGTGTTCTTTTACTGGATGAGTTTAGAAATACTATAGACTACACATATATGTAAACTAAATTCTAATGGTGACTGAACAACTCCCATTGGGCGCGGCTGAGATGTGGCTGACAGAAGCAAAGACCCATAGAGATAAGCAAGAGCAGAATAAATTACAAAATGAAAGGAAAAAGAAGAACAGGGAAAATACACATACTATACAAAAACAATTTTTACACTCTGCTGGAGATCAATCGCCCTGTGCCACCTATCTCCCATCCTACTAACCCTTTTACTGCGGCATTGTATCCAGCTCTGCCTGGGCCATTTTCACTCACATGTGAAGATGATACGCCTCCCCCCACACAGAAGATGGTTGTAGATGATACGTCTCCCCCCGAACAGAAGCACATCCAGTCTGAACAGAAGACACTGTTAGGTGCTATGAAGCATAAGGGACAACGGGAACTTGAGGGATTGTTGGGACCTTTAATCCATGGCCAACCAGCAGCAGATAAAAGGCGGGGGGACATCAAACTTCAACCAGACTCTCTTACCACTATGCCAATGGTAGAGGTTATGGGGCGGGACGGACCCAAAGCTGTGTTCAGACCATGGGCACCGGAGGACATACCAAAGTTTGCAGCGGCACTCCCACAGTTGGAGAATGACCCACTGTATTTTTGTGAACAGTTGAATGCGTTCTGTTGAACATATCGGCCCACTTTCCATGAGCTTCGACGGATTATGGCACAAAAATATACCCCAACAAATATAGCAAAGTTGATACCTTTGTTTGAAAAAGACGGTCGACCGGATCACAAGGACTGGGGCACATCGTCAGACACACACAATGAAGATTACAAGAATGGTCTCTTTAAACTGATGGAGGCCATCATCACGGAGTGTAGAAAATGCTCTGATCTGAGCAAGGTGGCGAACTGCAAGCAGAAGGACGACGAACCGCTGGGTCCTAATCAGTGTCGCTATTGTGGTCAAGAGGGACACTGGATGCGACAGTGCCCACAGTTGTCGACCTGCAGCTACTGTAAGCAACCTGGTCACTGGGCCACAGCGTGCCCTGTGAGACCAAGATCTGGTCAATGCGGAAGGGGAAGAGGAAGAGGTACAGTAACTTCCAGCGAGGAATTCGTGGGCCCTCGCCACAACAAAACCCAGGACCCATGACGCAACCATATCAATCGCCGGCACAGAGTCCACCACCTCAGTCCCAACAGCAGCAACAGTGACGTCAGGCAGATAAGACTGGTACATGTGCGCCTCTCTTACTTTCACCCCCAGCAGACGTCGTACATGAGTTTGCTAATAACAATTATGCTGCAGACACACACATACACCCCACACTGATAACATGCCGGCATTGATATTTGCATCACATTCTACTTCTCATTTTAGAAATTTGCCTATTCTGCCAGTAGAAGTTTCAGGAAAATGATAGATTTTATGGTAGGCTCTGGGGCTACTAATTCAGTGTTGTCTTCAGCCTCTGGGTTGAAGCCCCTTCTTACTTCCCACTCACTCACACTTCCCACTCACTCACATCGCAAGTGGCAAGTGGCGGTTTCACACATGAATTTTTCACTGAACCATTGTCATGTGTGGTGGATGGAAAAACTTTTAGTCATGGTTTCCTGTTTTCTCTTCAGTACCCTTTCAGCCTGTTAGGTCGAGATCTGATGTGCAGTTTATCACTCTCTCTCTCCTGCACCCCGCAGGGAACTCAAATTGAAACACCCAGCTCAACTTTTGCTAAAGTACCATCTCAGCTGTACATTTATGAATGGGCACTGACAGATGAAGGACGAAGCTCCCATTTGATTGAAATGGGAAAGAAGCTTTTGCCACATGCCACAGTTTCCATGCCACTGCACAGCACGCATTGCACATCACACCTTTCACAGGGCCCTGACACAGCATATGAAAAATAATGGTTACAAGTTCAACCCACACCACTGCAAACGACACATGTCGTGTGGACTGCTGGCTCCAGCTTTTTGTTGATTGCACTGACACCTTATATGTCTACCATGTTCTCAGTTCCACACAGCCACCCACATATTTCACTCACAAAAACCCCATCCTCAGCGTTGCGTGACATGGGCGCACGAGCCCTTGCTGCTCATCACACTGACAATTGGGTCCCATCCCTACCACTTCCCTATGTCGGCCTCACCACAGTTTCATTCTCCCCCTCTCTGCAAATGTTTCATGCAGAGTATATGGTTTCACTTCCCTGTAAGCATTTCATCCAAATGCTGGATGCTAACAGGCAGTACAGATGGATGACACCTGTTATTATGCCCTCTGTACAGACGCAGGAAGATCACATGCTCTCACATGTTCCACCATTTCTGTGGGCTGCACACAAATACGATGTAGGCTTATAAAAAAACTGCCCTCCAGTGGTTATTACTCCAAAGTCTGATTTCAGACCCAAATGCATGCAGTACCCACTCAGGCCTGAGGCACACGATGGCATCACTCCTGTTTTTGAATCACTTCTAAGAGAAGGGATAGTGGTCCCAGCCCCCAATTCACCGGTGTGCACACCCATCTTCCCAGTACAAAAGATTAGGGATAAGGGCCAACCTGCTGAATGGTGTTTCGTTCAGGATCTCCAGGCAGTGAACGCTGCTATAATTCAGCGTATGCCTGTGGTCCCTAACCCCCATACCATTTTGACTCAAATTCCAACAAATTCAGCCTGTTTCACAGTTGTGGACTTGTCAAACGTGTTTTTTAGCGTTCCAGTCCACAAAGACTCACAGTTTTGGTTCACTTTCCAATTCAATGGGGCTCTTTACACGTTTACCAGACTGGCCCAGGGCTACTGCAAAAGTCCAACTATCTACAATGCAGCCTTCAAAGACTCTCTGAGCTCTCTCCAATTGTTGGAAGGCTCCGTTTTGATTCAGTATATTGATGATCTTCTACTGTGTGCTCCAACTGAATCACAATGCCAAACAGACTCACTGAAGCTCTTGTGTCACCTTGCTGCAGAAGGCCACAAAGCTTCAAAACCAAAACTGCAATTTTGCAAAGCAGTGGTCACGTTTTTGGGCCACCAAATCTCTAATCAAGGCAAATCTCTCTCTCCAAAATGCACACAGGCAATCTGTCATATGGATAAACCAAAAACCAAAAAGGAGCTTCTTTCTTTCCTTGGCAAGGCATCCTATTACCGCTCTTTTATCCCTGATTTTTCATTCATTGAGAGACCGATGCGTGGCATCATTCCATCAAAGGGTCCCCTCACACTTCCCTCTCGAGTGGACACCCGCTGCTGATGATTCCTTTGAAAACATGAAGAAAGCTCTTCTGGCTCCTCCAACACTTTCACTTCCTGATCCATCTAAACCTTTTGTTCAGTATGTTGATGAGAAATCCAGATGCATGACCTCCGTTCTCCTGCAGCCCCACGGTGACAGACTTCGCCCAGTTGTGTATTACTCCTGCAAGCTGGACGCTGTTGCAGCAGGACCTCCGCTCTGTCTCCAGGCCGTGGCTGCAGCAGAATGTGCTGTAGAGGCATCCCGTGACATTGTTCTATATTCTCCGCTCACTCTGTATGTTCCTCATGCTGTTGCAATGCTTCTGAATGAACAGAAGTCATCACATCTCTCCCACGCAAGGTGGCTTAGATATCATTCTACCCTGCTCAAATCACCAAACCTCACCGTTAAACGCTGTGCACAGTCAATTAACCCAGCCACCAATCTCCCCCACCTTCTTGTGACGATGACGTAGACTGTGACCATGACTGTGACCATGACCATGACTGTGACCATCCTTGACTGACCTTGTCACCTCTCCCAGACCTGACCTGTCTGACACGCCGCTTCCCAACCCAGATCTTGTTCTGTATGTTGATGGCTCTGCATCTGTTGACCCCTCTGCGGGCCGCAACAAAGTGGGTTGGGCAGTGTGTGATGATCACTGTACACTGCTCTCTGGCTCTTTGCCATCTCATTTTTCTGCACAGGCTGCAGAACTTGTTGCTTTGGCTGAAGCCTGCACTTTTGCAGTGGGCCAATCTGCCACCATTTACACTGACTCACACTATGCTTTTGGCGTGGTCCATGATTGTGGTGCCCTCTGGTGTGAACGCAACTTCCTCACATCAGCGGGTACGCCTGTAAAGAATTCTGTCTACGTTTCCAGACTCCTTGAAGCCATTCTTCTTCCCTCCTCTGTGGCGGTGTGCAAATGCACAGCCCACACTTCCACTACTGACCTTGTGTCTAGAGGCAACGCTCGTGCTGAAGCAGCTGCCAAGGCCGCTGCTCTGTCATTCTCGGCTGCTTACTTCCCCGCTACCTCCCCCTCCTTTCCCGCCCCCTCTACCCTGCCCACTGTTTCTTGTCTCCATGCAGTCCTTTTCTTCCCCACAGGAACGCCAGAGGTGGACATAAAAGGGTTGCTACAAAGACCAGGCGGGGGTGTGGAGAGGTCCTAACGCCCTCCCCTGTCTTCCAGCTCACTTTTTTCACCATTTCTCTAAGTTGACACATGGGACAGACCATGTGTCAAGAGAAGGGATGATACAACCACTGCATGCAAATTGGTTCACTACTGGTTTCACTGTATATGCTGACAGTTTTTGCAAAAAGTGTCTAATCTGTGCCACTAATAATGCCCACAGGGTTCCCAAACAGGTTCCAGCAGCCCATCCGCCTCCTGCAGGACCTTTTCAGCATCTCATGATGGACTTCATTGAGCTCACCCTAGCTGAGGGTAAAAAGTACTGTTTGGTAATGGTTGACATGTGGTCCAAATGGGTTGAGGCCTTTCCAGCCAAACATGCAACAAGCACTGTTGTGGCCAGAGCATTATTATCAGAAATTATTCCCAGATGGGGAATACCAGAGAAAATTTCCAGTGACAATGGTAAGCATTTTGTAAATGAAGCATTGACTAATTTGAGCATCACATTGGGCTTTGACTTGAGAAAACACTGTGCCTACCACCCACAATCAGGTGGCGCCATCGAGCGTGAAAATGGCACTCTGAAAAACAAACTTGCCAAGGTTGAAGATGAAACTGGCCTACCCTGGACTAAGTGCCTCCCATTAGCACTCATGTACGTGCACATGTGAGTCAGGAAGAAATATAACATGTCACCTTTTGAGATTCTGTTTGCTCGACCCCCAGCTCTAGCTTTCTCCATGGAAAAGAGACCTGCACCTCCACTAACTACTTCACATTTTGAAAATGCCATGTTATCTTATTGCTTTGCACTGTCCTGCCAACTTCAAAACATTTCACAGCAGGTAAAGGCTGCCCTGCCCAGGCCAGCAGAGGGAGTCCTTCACGACATTAAACCCAGTGACTGGGTAGTCATCAAAAGCTTCAAACGAAAGAACTGGCACAGTAAACGGTGGTTGAGTCCATACCAGGTCCTTCTGATGACATTCATGGCTGTGAAGCTCATGGAAAGGGCGACGTGGATCCACGCAATGCACTGTAAGAAGATCCCGGAAGTCAAGCCAGAAGAACCTAGACCAGACACGGATGAGAAGCAGAAGAGAAGTGGTCAGCCACGACCACCATCCTACGTTGTAGACCTGGACGAGAAGAAGATGACCAAGTAACACCAAGGCTTATTTCTTTTGACAACAGGTGCCCGCCTGTTTATCTGTGCAAAGGTTTGCTGACGGCGCCTTTGGTGTCTGGCGTAACATTTGCAACAGAGAAACAGATAGGGTACACATGATAGGAGGGGGATACATACTGTTAGGTTCCCCTACCAGAGTGCCACTAGACATGGATGACCAAGACATTCACCATCCTTTGCCACAGCAGGCCGCTGAAGCACAGACCCCACAGAGACATCAGAAGAAAGACTACGCCAGCCACAGCTGGACCACTTTTGTTGTGATGCTGTTGGGACTCATGATATGTCTGCTAACCTGATATTTTTTCTTACCAACACAGGAGAACCCCATAGTTAGCAAAAGAGCACAGGTTGACCCACAGGTTGACCCTTACTTGTTTTCCCCTGGGTGGGGGAGAAACCTCACCAATGTTTTCCAACTCAATATATGGTATCAATATGTAAAATTTTTGGCAAAAACTGAAAATGACACTAGCTGCTATGTGTGCACTAAGATGCCCATTAACGACACCGATCTCTTTCCAGACATACTTGTCTCCCTGCATTCACCCGGCATACTAAATAGTTCACTGCAGAGCAAAACTGGTGGCGGGTTGCCCCAGATACCCAGCTATACTGGCAGCAATTTCACCAAATTGCTTAGGTTGAACAGCACAAGAAATGCGCCACTCTATGGCCCTCTTTTTATACCCCTTCATGCAAAATTTCAGTGCTATGTTAATAACTTTACCTTCTCCTCGACCGTCTATAAGATGGGCAGGATACCAAAGCGGCATTGTAGTAATATCAGCTCCCCGTGCACGGCAAATTCCACTGGCGCTTTAAATCAGTCCCAAGCTGTGCTGTATGCCACATATAAACCATACTTTACCGCACCAGATGCTTTAGGCGTCATGCCCCAGTCAGACTTTGTATGGTTATGTGGCTCCTATGTCTTTCAGGATCTGCCTGCTGGGTGAGTGGGACGTTGTGCGCCAATTCAGGCCGCAGGCCACTCTTTCCTTGTCACTGCTAACCTCACATCAGTGCGAAGGAGCAAACGCCAAACACTGTCCAGCCATGACTCTATTTGGGGAACGGATGTCCCTAGAGACCACAAATTGTGGACAGATGCTCAGAAAGTCACCCTGTCGCTTTTCCCTTGGTTAGAGGTAGGGAAGGTTATGTTACTGTACTTATAGACACTTTGGATTACAGGCGTGGCCTATTTGCAAATTCTACCCTTCAGGCCTTGGAAGGAATTAAAGCCGAATTGCATGCTCAACGGCTTATGGACCTCCAAGACTGAATGGTCCTGGACCAGCTCACGGCCTCACAGGGGTGTATGTGTGCAGTTGTGGGCTCTTCTTGCTGCACGCACACTCCTCCCCATGATGAGGATGGTGGCCTTATCTCCCAGGCCATACAGAATCTAACTGCGCTTTGTGATGCTTCCCTTCATGACCATGTTCAGGGGGGAGGTTTGTATGACTGGCTTTTTAGTGGGGGTTGGCAGAATTTGCTTGTCCGTATTGGCTTAATACTGCTCTTGGTAGTAGTGATGCTTCTATTCTGTAGCTGTTGTATTCTTCCCCTTATCAGGCATATGATTTTGAAGTTATTTGTTACCAATATGCTACACTATATGCCCACAAATGCTTCTGACAGTTCAGCTCTGAATTATACTGCTTTGGACATGTCTCAACTTCCCTTCCACGATGATTATGGAAACTGTGTTACCAATTCTCTTGATACATAGTTCACATGTTGTAGGTGAATGCTTCCCTACTTTGCTTGCTCCACATCGAGTGCTTACACTCTCAAAAATAGCTTCTTCATGACCCTCCACACGTGCTAATTTCTATGTCATGGCTGATGACGTGTTAGTTTAAACCTGTTACGGTGTACTTTCACTGATGTCTTTGCTTTGACTGTCTTGTACATTTTTTTTTTATTTTTAGTGATCATATATGATCAAGAGAAGGGAAATGTGGTAGAAATTCACCATTTATTATTCACATCTTTTATTGTAGTAGGAAATTGTTGCTCATATATTAACCTGTTGTGTAATGATTGATTTAGACGACATACTCAGTAATGTAGTGTTTACATATTCAGTGCATAGTGTGAAAGGTGAATCATAATGAATTTATGCTCAGCATGCATGTTTTATCTCTCTTCTGTATGGAATGTTCTCAGTGAGCAGGGGAGTGGGTGAGCCTTGTAGAAAATAACTGCTAAGATCGTCAAGTAAGGTCAGATCACATTCTTGTGTGTCGCGTGCTCTGACAGTGTGTCTTTGGGTCTTATTTTCAAGGCTGCTACCATATTTGGGTTAGAGAGGAATACTATAAAGGTAGCCAAACTGCTGACAAGAGCAGAACAGTGAGAGCAGATTTTGTCTCTTCTCCACTCTTCTCCTGTATACAGAGATATAAAAGGTCATCTACCTGGCAGAATCGTCTCTCTTTATTTCACTTCAGGACATTAATAAAGGGCTGTAAAATTCAGTCACAGATTGATCCAACTAAAGGCTATGGATGGTGAAACGGTTTTGCAGGAGAAAGACAAGATCCCGGACAGATTTGCAGACCACTTTGACCAACTACTAAACAACCCTGGAGATCTCACTGAAGAGGCTAAAAAAGCTCTAGTGCAGTGACCAGCTGTATCAAGTCTGGATGAACTACCAAATTTTGATGAACTAATGGCAGCTATCAGGACAACACAGAATGGTAAAGCTCCAGGAAGGGATGGAATTCCAGCAGAAGTGTGGAAATTTGGTGGTGTTCAGCTGACCAACTGCCTGCACAAGCTCATCCAAGAGATATGGGATGCCCAGAAAGTACCTCAAGACTGGAAGGATGCAAGTATTGTGCCTTTGTTCAAGAAAGGTAACAGGAAAGATTGTGGAAATTACCGAGGTATATCACTGCTAGCCACTGTTGGTAAGATTCTGTCACACTGAACAGACTCAATGAACACATCTCGCAGAATGTGCTACCAGAAACCCAGTGCGGCTTTAGAAGTGGAAGAAGCACAATGGACATGATTGTCTGCTTGAAACAGGTTCAAGAAAAGTGTATCGAACAGAACATTCCGCTTTATGTAGTCTTCATAGACTTCAGTAAAGCCTTCGATACTGTTTCGCGACAAGGACTTTGGCAGGTACTCAAGAAATATAGCTGTACAGAGAAGTTTGTCAGCCTGATCGAGGCACTCCATACATGTATGCAAGCAAACGTGGCAATGAGTGGTTCAGTATCTAAAGACTTTTCAGTAAGCAACCGGGTGAAACAAGAGTGTGTGTGCTGGCGCCTACACTCTTCTCGCTATATCTGGCAGCCATGCTTGAGATGACCTTCAAAGACACTTCAGAAGGAGTATACATTCAAACAAGGAAAGAAGCAGACTTGTTCATTGTGGCACAGTTTAAAGCCAAGAGCAAGACATCGATAAAGGTAGTAAGAGAAATGCTCTTTGCCGATGACAGTGCTCTAGTTGCACAGTGTGGAAGATATGCAATCTTTAGTGGAGAAATTTGCAAGAGCAGCTAGCCAATTCAGCCTCAAAATCAACATCAAGAAGACAGAGTGCCTTTATCAACCACCAAAGTTCCAGTTATCAACATCACTACCAGAAGAGATCAGCATTGGTACAGAGCCACTAGTCAAGTGCAAGACTTTCAAGTATCTAGGGAGTACTGTTTCAGAGAATGCTAGGCTGGAGGATGAACTATCTCTCAGAATGGAAAGAGCGAGTGCTGTGTTTGGAAACTTGAGGGAGAGACTGTGGAACAATCGACATGTGTCTATCCATGTGGAATGCAAAGTGTACAGAGTGACAGTACTGGCTACTCTATTGTACGGTGCTGAAACTTGACTGTCTACAGAGTGCAGGTGAAGAAACTCCACGCGTACATGATGAGACACCTTCAAGCCATAATGAACATCTCATGGAAAGACAAGATAACCAACATAGAAGTGTTGAAACGAGCTGGTCTACCATCAATGGAGGACATGCTAATACAGATGAACCTGAGATGGCTCGGACATGTTGAGAGGATGGACCACCATCGTCTCCCTCGGCAGTTACTCTACTCACAGTTATGCGAGGGCAAATGCAATCAGGGTAGACCAAGGCTGATTTAAAGACACTGTAAAAAGAAACTTGAAGAAGTTGGATATAGACAGGAGTTCCTGGCAGCGGAAGGCTAAGGACAGAGCTGTGTGGAGGAATCTGATCAGACCTAAATGAAACCGTCATTGCACCCACGACAGACTGCTATGATGATGATGATGAATGTGATTGGTTAATTCTTAACACAGCCACATCCCCAGTTAT
Organism: Pholidichthys leucotaenia; assembly: GCA_020510985.1. Taxonomy (NCBI): domain Eukaryota; kingdom Metazoa; phylum Chordata; class Actinopteri; order Cichliformes; family Pholidichthyidae; genus Pholidichthys; species Pholidichthys leucotaenia. Next base: position 135,885,409 of record CM035840.1, on the reverse strand, counting down.
AACCAGGTGTGCATATTTATGCAACCAGGTTATTGGAAGTTTTTTATTTTCCCCCTTAAAAGATTTCTGTTTGTTTTCCAATTAGGTTGTATAGGTTATAGGTCACATTAATGGTGGAAAAAGTTTTGAAATTATTTATCTTGGTCTCATTTTTACATCACAAAAAAGATTTCTAAATTTTAATTTAGAAATCTGTGACACTGTATTGTCCGACCATATGCCCGTATTATTTTAGGCTGATCTGTCACGCACTGCAGCTAAAACTCGTACTCCTGCTCAGCACTGCCGGATTTTTAACCCTTCCACTGCCGGTTGGTTCTCCGCTGCCTTTGACCAGCTCTGTGTCCTTCCTGGTTCCATCTCATATGTGGAGGAACTCAGCTCCTGGTTTCACTCCTCCTGCCAAACCATCTTGGACTCTGTGGCTCCACTGAAAACCAAGCAGCCTCGATCCAAACCTGAGCCGTGGTTCAATGACAGAACTCGTGCAGTCAGACAGGAATGCCGCAGAGCTGAACGCAGATGGAAGAAAGACAAACTGCAGGTGTCACTGCAGATTTTAAAAGACTGCTGGCGTCAGTATCAAAATACTGTCAAGCAGGAAAAAAGCAAAATATTTTGCTAATATTGTTTTATCTCATTGTCATAATCAGCGTGTTTTATTTAACACTATTGACTTTGTTCTTAATACCCCACAGAGTGACTGTTTGGAGGCCTCCTCTGAGTTATGCAATGATTTTATGAACTTTTTTATTGATAAGGTGGCCACCACCAGGGCTCTCATCTCAGCTCCTGCCTCTGATCCCTCAGTCTCTGTCCCTTGTTCTGCTGTTTTTAATCAGTTTGAACCTGTGACTCTATCATTTTTAGAGGATGTGGTTGGCCACATTAAGCCCTCAGGATCTCCCTGTGATGCTGTCCCTCCTAGACTTTTTAAAGAGGTGCTTCCCAGTATAGGCCAGTCAGTTCTCACCATCTTGAACTGCAGCCTGTCATCTGGTGTGGTTCCTGCAAATTTTAAACATGCAGTAGTACAGCCCTTGATTAAGAAACCTGGTCTCGATCATACCATGTTGGCAAATTTTAGGCCTATTTCCAAGCTGCCATTTCTCTCAAAAATTTTAGAGAAAATTGTCTATATGCAGCTGAAATGTTTTCTGGATGAACACGGTATTTTGGAGATTTTTCAATCTGGTTTCAAAGCTCTTCATAGCACAGAGACAGCCTTGTTAAGAGTTTTTAACAATGTTCTCTTAGCGTGTGATTCAGGTGAATATGCTGTTCTTGTGCTGCTTGATTTAACTGCTGCCTTTGACACAGTGGACCATCATGTTTTAATTTCCTGTTTGCAGCACCTAGTGGGCATTTGTGGCACTGCTCTTAACTGGTTTAGGTCCTATCTGGTAGACAGGACTTTTAAAGTTAGCATGTCTGGGTTTGAATCCTCTTCTGCTCCTCTGCCATATGGGGTCCCGCAGGGGCCAATTCTAGGGCCCATGCTTTTTTCTTTGTACATACTTCCACTGGGTTCCATTTTTAAAAAGCATGGTATCTCTTTCCACCTGTATGCTGATGACTGTCAGATTTATGTCCCTCTAAAACAAAAAGCTGCCTCATCAGCAAACTCACTCCTGGCATGCATTGAAGACATAAAGTCTTGGATGGCCCTAAACTTCCTAAATTTTAATAAGAAGACCGAAGTGATGGTGTTTGGACCTAGTCGCCCCTGTGAGTCCCCTCTTGTATACTTGGGCCCCCTTACTCCTTATGTTAAATCCACAGCTAGGAACCTTGGTTTTATCATGGACAATGATTTTAAATTAGACACGCAGATTCGTTCTGTGGTAAAATCCAGCTTCTTTCATCTAAGGTGTTTAGCAAAAGTAAAACCCATTCTCTCTAGACCACACCTGGAAACAGTAATCCATGCTTTTATTTCATCTCGGCTGGATTACTGTAACGCACTTTATGCCGGTGTCAGCCAGTCATCTCTTTCCCATCTGCAGCTGGTTCAAAACGCCGCTGCTCGTCTTTTAACAGGTACACGTGGAAGAGATCACATCACACCCATCTTAGCTTCACTCCACTGGCTGCCCATGTATTTTAGAGTTCATTTTAAAATTCTTTTATTTGTTTTTAAATCCTTGAACAGTCTTGCTCCGCCTTACCTCGCTGAGCTTCTGCATCCCTACGCTCCCACCCGGTCCCTTAGGTCAGCTGAACAGCTGCTTTTGGAGGTACCAAAGGCGAGGCGCAAGCTCAGATGGGACAGAGCCTTTTCAATCATGGCCCCCAGATTATGGAACGATTTACCCCGGGACATCAGACAAGCACCTTCACGGTCCATTTTTAAAACACGTCTTAAAACACACTTTTACTCCCTGGCCTTCGACCCAGTATGAGACATTGATTTTATTGAATGAAATGGATTTTTATTTTATTTATGAATTTATTTTTTTTTTTTTTACTGTGGTTCTTGTGTTAGTGCCCTTTGTGTTAGTGCCCTGCTTTTATGTTCTCTTGCTGTACAGCACTTTGTGTAGCGAGTGTTGCTTTTAAAGTGCTTTATAAATAAAGTCGATTGATTGATTGACTGACAAAAACCTGGCATTTGAACAGGGGCGTGTTGACTTTTTATATCCATTGTATGCATCTGAACAGTTTGTGACCCAGCAAGAATTAAACCAGTTGATTGCCAGATACGTTGTTACAAAATGAAGACGTGATATAAACAGTGACTTTCCATCAGACAGCTGAGACTGTGAGCCATTGAAGTTAAAACACATTTACTTGCTACCTGAATAAAGATTATTCAAAAATGGATTTTGATCTCCAAGAGAAATTTGAGGGACTGAATCATGTCTCTGTCACAGCAGACATTTGGACTGTGAATAATGGGCATTTTCTTTGGATCACTGCACATCGGATTAAATCCATAATATAAAGGTAAAATAAACATGGACAGCTTTATGCAGTGTTTCCAGCTCTTCTGGAGTGATTCTCACTCTTTTTCCCTCTCTCACTCCACAAACCCTATTTTTCACTCTAAAATGAGGAAATTATTGGCAATTTCGTGTTAACTTTCTTCTGATTTTTCCCACAATAAGAGCTCTCAAGGCAGAATAAAGCAGACTGAACATGTTCTAAAAGCTGTCTGAAACAGTCTGTTTTCAGCCTGACATAAATAAGCCCATAATGTAATCCATTAATTAAATTATCTTGCTATGTGTGCAAGATGATTTAAGTATGCATTTAAAAGTAACATGAAAGTTACTTTTCCAAGTAACTAGTTACTTTAATCATGCAGTAACTGGTAAAGTAACTCAGTTACTTTTGAAAAGAAGTAACTAGTAACTGTAATTAGTTACTATTTTTAGTAACTTGCTCAACACTGCTTATGAGTTTATCAATGGTACCTATTGTCACATTTTTTAAAAAAATCATTGCAGTACCTATCCTTAGCAGTAGAAGGCAGTCCCATGCTAGGAATAACCAACAATGACTTGAACTTAACAGTCATCCGTCACCAGAGAAACAGATGGCAAGGGGAGATGCATATGTCAGCACCCACAAGTTAATTGCTTTATAATAGCTATTTAAGCTTCACTTAAGCTTCCAGGCTGGTACAGGGAAAACACTAAATCCACTCCAAAAGTGGGCATGGATAAAAGGTTCAGAGATTTTCCCCTTCCCCCTTTACATCTACTTTCCTTCATGAGTCATGGTATGCTATTTCAGTTGACAGCACCAAGATGGCAGAGCTCCTTGGCTGAATGACAGACTGTGCTCTGCAAGAGCCTTTTATTGACACATTCACCTTTTAAATGACTGCATTTTGACTTTGTATTATAGTGTCAAAAATGTCTTTAGCGTATAATGCATTTGAAGTAATTAAAATAATCACTTTTAGATTTTAGCTTAAATCACTTGCTCAAAATGAAGTTGAGCCCTTGACATTGTATGTGAGGTTCACAGTGCAAGGCTTTGAAACTGTCAGACCCAATAGAAAAGAATAGGATTCCTCTTCCTGTGTTCACTTCTTTGAGTTATAGGGAGCACCTAGTAATCGCTCATTTTTCCTGCTCTGTATCATTTGTAGAAAATACCCTGAAAATTCCATGTAAATTGGTCCCAGCTGGCAAAAAGGGCAGTCGTAATTTAATACAAAAATGTTTTTGCTTACTGGGCAGTTGCTTTGCACTTATGCTGCACCTTCCAGTTTCATAGCAAAAACATTTAGATTTGTTCTACTTCTAAGGTATGGAAGCTAAAGGGTGCCTACTACTCTCTTTTATCATTCTGTTTTGTTTTTTTTCCATCAGATTCTCTTTTTTCCTCCAGATCAGGAGGTAATTAATGTGTCCTCATGGGGTAACGGCCTGTATCAGTGGCAGCCGCCTGGACATTTTATGGTGTGGGACCTTAGATGTTCTCTGTGGGATACAGCGGGCGGACAGTCACGCTTCCTTCCCGGTGTAACCCGCGGAATGAAATGCTGCCATGAAATTGTGTCCACCGCCACTCTGGCTGCCTGCGATGGTAAGGGTCCACCCGGCGGTTTGTTGACAGAAGGTCCCCGTGGCTCCTCCACACCTTCCTGGGACAGCATCTCTGTTGGGCCAGCATGACATTGGTTATGGAGGTTATTTCCACGACCCTCTGATATCATGTAATAAAAATAATTTGCTGTGTGTGTTATTGAACATGAAAAGCTCCACACATTCACCTCCTCTCTCCCTGTGACAGAGTGTTACCCAGACACAGACCAGGTTAAAAAGATAAAAACATTGTTGACATAAAAAAACATCCATCTTCTTCCGCTTAATTCTGTACTGTGGAATTAATTATATTTTCTGTCCCTTTTTAGGCTTATAGTTTGAAACTTTTTTTTAATACTGAAAATATAGTATAGAGGCGGACTTTTGTGAGATTTTGTTTTGTAAATATTAATCTTTTTAAATGTATGTAATTTACTTTGTTTTTGCCTGTAAAACTTTCCATTTTTAGGATTTAAGTTGTAGATTTTAGAATTTTAGAGCTATTTATTTGGAGTCAAAAACACATTTAGTGTTCCCCTGTATTATTATGATTAAATTATTATGTTTTATTTGAAATCGAGCAAAGAATTTGTTTGATTTTTTTAAAAAAAAAATACAGAACTAAAAGCAGCTGAAACATCTGCTTAATAAAATAATGTGTAAAAGCAAATGATATTGGCCTGCTGGAGACAGCTATGGTCTTCTTAAAGAATATCCATGAAAAAATGATAGTTCTTACAAGCGTGTTTTCAGATAAATTTGTCATTGTGACTTGTCACATTTCTCTTTCATTTCTTCTATTAAAAGATGTTTGAAGTAAATTCATGGGTCATTGCAAACACTTGGCTTTAAAAGTACCAGGCTGTCACACAGTGAGAGGAAAAAATCGTGAAAACAAAACAAACAAAAAATGCATCAAGAATCGTTTTAGAATCAAATCGGACACCCCGAATCATAATTGCATCGTGAGGTGCCTAAAGATCCCCAGCCCTAATTCAGACCTCAGCTTGGCAGGAGGACTGACTTATCGGGCCTCTTGCACTTTTAGCTGGTGACTCCTGGTTTATCTGTTGCCAGGTTATGACTCCTAAGGAATAAGGGGGACAACATTTTTGAAAAAGGTCAAAATTTACAAGAAAAAAACAGCTGGATGTTTGTCTAAATATTTGACTTTTTTTCCCTATAAATTTTCTTGCTAATTTGGGAGGTTTTTCTTGAGATTTTGTACATTTTTTCTTGAAAATTCATAAATTTTTCTGATAAAATAGTAGGGTTTTTTCCTGGCAAAAAAAATAGTACATTTTCCTATAAAACTGAAGCATTTTGTTACAAATTTGTTACATTTTTGTGCACAAATTTAAAAACATATACTCATAAATTTGAAACTCTTGTTCTATGAAATTTACAACTTTTTTCCTCATAAATTTTCAACATTTTTCTTTTATATTTGCAACTTAACTCTCACTGATACATCCAGTTGTACAGCATAAGCTATCTTTGTACTCTTTATGGGGATGGGGGGTGGTAGCTTAACAAGAAGGATGGTTTTGATCATGTTGCTACTAAGGGGAATGCCCCCCCTCTTTAAATTGCCTACTGGCTATCATGTATAAACAAATTTGTTGTCCCACAATAATCCGTTAACGACCTTGTGAAGTGAAGAAAACAATATAAGAAAAGATAGCACTGACCATGCCCACCAGAGACGTTCACAAGTCATTTTTTGCGAGGTCAAGTTTCAAGTCTCAAGCTCTTGTCCAAGTCAAATCTTAAATCAATATATGCCATATCTATCATAAATTACATATCATTTATCTGTTCACATTTAGTAGCAGAACTGGCCAACAATTGGGTATTCATTAGTTTATTCATTCATTCATCTTCAACCACTTAATCCTTTTTGGGTCATGGGGGGGCTGGAACCAATCCCAGCATCTTTGGGCTAGAGGCAGGGTACACCCTGGACATATCACCAGTCCATCGCAGAGTCAACACAGAAAGACAGAAAAATCATTCACTGTCACATTCATACCTAAGGACAATTTAGAATCCCCAGGTGATGCCAATTAACCTAACGTGCATGTTTTTATACTGTGGGAGGAAGCTGGAGAACCTGGGGGAAACCCACGCAGACACATGTAGATATATTCAGACTAAAGTTTCATGGATGTGTATTATATCCACCACGAAGATGAAAACTATTGTTATTATGGGGTATGTTTTGTGGCTGAGAGACAATGTTTCAAATTTAATTTAATTTTTTGCATCATTGTGAGTTGCTGTATACCAAATAGCTCAACAGTGTGACCTAAAAAGTTCATTTTGCAAAACAAAATTGCATCAGACAATATTATCTAGACTTACTGTAAATGGCACATTAAATTATAGGTTTGGATTTGTTGGCATCTGTGGTATATATGACTCTTATATCCCATATCTACATATGTTAGAACAAGTGGAAATGTTTTGTGACAGCATATGTAAGGAACTTCACACCTAGAAAGGACAAAGGATCTCCCCCGCCGGGTTAAAGACGATGGACCTCCCAAGACGCGGCGGCGGAGACGGACTTGACACCTTTACCCCCTAAGGCGAGAGGAGGAGTTCCCATCACCTCCCAAGACAAGGAGAGGAGATAGCAGAACAATGGGGGGTTAAGATAACGGGGGGATGTCAGCTTTTTCAATGAGTGGCTCTGATGTCAGCTTTTTCAATGTGCGGCTCTGATGTCAGCTTTTTCAATGTGTGGCTCTATGTGTGCTTGTATTTAACCAGCGAGCGGAGCAGAGATCACTCTCTTGCCTTCTGCCAAGCTCTACACCTGATGAGACTCGATAGAAGAGCTATTCATTAAAAACCCTGTTTTTAATACAAAAATCGCCTCGTCATTTCAGCTCCTCTACAGCATCCATTTATAAATGAGGGAAAAAAATCCAAGCTGTATGGTTATGACGTCAAACCTTAAAAACACACTCCGGTGGATATAAATCCCCTGTAAAAACAAATATACATTGTCTAAAATAGTACCTTATGCCCTTTTTTCCACAAAAAAAATGTTCGTCTTAGAGGTTCATGCCAAAATCTTTTCACTCCTCCCCGCTTCAAATGCCAGAATCAGTGACGAGACTAAACCCACATACTACAAGGCCAACAGTGACTAGCGCTACATTTTCATCCATCTTCTTCTGCTTAATCCTTTTCGGGTCACGGTGGGGCTGGAGCCTATCCCAGCATCTTTGGGCGAGAGGCAGGGTACACCCTGGACAGATCGTCAGTCCATCGCAGATCCAACACAGAGAGACAGACAACCATTCATTCTCACAGTCATACCTAAGGACAATTTAGAATCCCCAGTTTGATGCCAATTAACCTAACTTGCATGTTTTTGGCATGTGGGAGGAAACCAGAGAAATCCCGGAGTAAACCCACGCAGACACGGGGAGAACATGCAAACTCCACACAGATCACTGTTGGTTGGAGGCTGGGATCGAACCCAGGATCCCCCGGCCAAGGGTGAGTTGCTGTGCTGCCGCAGTGCTAACCACTCCCCCACTACATTTTAAACAGCATAAATCCTGTGATTTTAAAAAAAACTTAACGGTTGACGGACATGCCCAGTTGTATGCACGGTCTCCCAGGATAATGGCTGAAACTAGATCGGTCCTTAAAAACAGTTTAATGGTAAACCCCATCTTAATTTGGGTCAAGTTTTCCAAGCAATTTGTTAAAAAATGCTAGCTAGCCTGGAGGATAACTTCAGTTAGGCCCAGAGAGTGCTGACTGGCTCAACACTACCCACAGGCCAGCTTCATGCATAGTTACGTCACCAAAAACGCTCCGTCCCAACTCGCCTTTTCTCAGGGAGCGGGGCTTAAGTGAAATTTTGCAACAAAAAACAAAGATATGAGATATTTGAGTGATTTCGCTCTTGATATGTCTTGTAAGTCATAAAAAACATGTTACACAGGCATGTTAACAAGAAAAGAAAACTTGATTCTTGGTGGAGTATCGCTTTAAGTGCAGACCGTTAACTCATCTTACAGAAAGACTTTTCTGTGCCGGGCAGAATAGTCTTTCCACAGGCTATTGATTCCACGTGACTTTTTCCTTGAGCATTGCATTGTCACCTATGAAGGAAAAAGAGAGACATCAGGTCCAACTAATCATACTGGACCAAAGAAAATGACTGTTTAATGTTCATCAGATCATTTCGTCTCTCATCTTTTCCTTCTTTTATAAAACTAGTAAATTTGAGGTCACCCCTTGAATGTTAATGGCCACTCTGCAGTGTTTTGCATATTGTGACAGCCGTTCATCCTCAAGTATTGCCATCTATAATTCACAGGTATAGCCAAGGTGAATCAAGTTCAAACACCTACAGTTTATGCAAAACAGACATTCAGCAGAAGCATCAGCACATCAGCGGGTTTTTTTTTCCTATGGAGGTGACGAGAATGCAAAAATCTTTCTTACAGAATTTCCACATCCTTTGTCTCATTTTGGGACTTTGATCAGGGTGGGATCACAAAAGCTATAAGAAGTATGAAAAAAAAATGTTTTAGACTGAAACAAACTTTTGTTTCACAGCAGTTTAGCTTGTGTCACCCAGAAGTTTCTGGGAAAACTACAGGTAAGAATCTAAAATTAACTGAAGCATTCTTCTCTTATGTTCTCTCAGGTTCTTTGCTCATAATGCAATGTGAAGGGAAAGATATTGGCTGACGCAAAGGGCATTTCATGAAATTTGAAATCACCGTGAAAGAGCGGCTCCCCTCACCTATTAGTCCGTAATGGGGCAGAGCTTCTTCATAAAATCTGGGACAGGCTCTCCCTCTGGGATATTTGGGAATTTTTGTACCTGAATGAAGGACATCACCACAGATGAGGTCTGATGCTGACTGAACTTCAGAGATCTCTAGAGGTGAGCCAAGTGCAGCTACAATAACAGCATAGAAAGAAAAAACAACATTACAGTTTTGTTACACTTTGCTGTATTTATTTTGCCTTGCTAGCTCTGTTAACCAGCCTTTTTATGTTTCTTGGCCTTGTGGATTAAAGTTAGTCTATATTCACTGATTTTATTACACTGATAATGCTTCTAATGATCCCGAACTGATAGGCTTTCCTTAATTTCCTTTGTCATGTTCATCTCCACTTTGCAGGTAATGGCTAGCATTCATTGAGTGGTGAGACTAGAAAAGCGCTATATAAGTACAGGTCCTTATCCCTTATCTTAACTGTATATTTAATTGTCTGTGGGTTGTCCAGTAGTGGAATGAAGTGCTATATTTAACTGGAGATACTGCTTGGCCATCTGTGAAGCGTGTGGAAAATGCAGACTCACCATATTACAACAGCCCTGGCCTGGACCGACAGCTTCCCCTCCTCTCTCTGCATGACCTCTGGCAGGTCCATAGAACCTGCCGCCTGTTCCCATGCATCATAGTATCTTCCTCCGTCCCATGCTGTCAGCCCTAATGTAAAGGCTGCGGCAATATTTTCATGAAAACAAATACTTAAAAAAAATAATACTCCAAAAAACTTTTAGAAAGGTGCAGAATCAGATTTTCTTGAATAACATTACAGTCACGAAATAATTGATTTGTCGTGTCCAAAACAATCATAATATTTAAATCTGAGCAGTTAGCTGAGAACTACTGTGGTCAGCAAGGATCTCGAAGTCAGCAGCAGCAGCATAACTAGACTGGCATCATGTGTTGTCATTTAGCGGAAAACTCAGGGGTCGCCAGATACTGCGAAATGTGTGGAGAAATGACTGGGTTTGAAAGCAAATCCATCTCAAACACAAAATGACAAATGAAAGGAAGCCCCCCTCCAAAAAAAAAAAAAAGAAAAATATTGTTGTTGCTTTGAATGCTGGTCTCAACTGAAGAATATAAACGGCCTGAAAAGCCATGCCAAGGTTGCCACTTTTCTTCTTGACAGGTAAGCAAATTTTTGCTAACTAGCAGTTGCACATGTCTAAGTAGCCTGCCAAATTTAGTCTCTTATAAGTTCATATTGTAATTATTAGTGTGTGATAATAGTGACAGGATAGTGTTATGTATGGAATTACCTCCGTAATGATGAGGCCAGGTGCACAGTTGAACTTCACTTTATTAAAGGTGGATTGGACCCTGCCAGTGGAAGTATGACCACTTGCTGTGTTGCTGGCTTTCGGTGTGGTTTGCTCTGTGGCTAGCTCTCCTCACTCTCCTGAGGATTATTGCCTTTAATTGTATTTTAATCGCTTTTTATCCCCATCTACCGTCACCTCACTTCTGTTTAACAAGCCTCTTGCACCTGTGTGCCCAATGTCACCTAATCACCCTCTTTAGCCTTCTGTTCACCTTTCATCGGTGTTTGTGTTAGCTTTGGGTTAGTCTCTAGCTATGGCTACTAGCTCTCCTTCCCCTTCTCCTCTGGTGTGCTCTCTGTGTCAGATGTTTAGCTACACCGCTGCCTCTTTTAGTGATAATGGTAAATGTAATAATGTTGTCTTTTTGAGGCGTTCGAGGCGAGGTTGTGCGATTTGGAATCCCGGCTCCACTGCACTGAAACATAATCAGCGCCAGTTAATAATGACGGACTCCCCTTAGCTGCAGTGGAGCACCATAGCATAGGGCTTGCTAGCCGTCCCCCGGCTTCCACCTCTCCTGAGCAGCCAGGAGAGAATGGGTGGGTAATGGTGAGAAGGAAGCATAGTCACAAGCCCCTGGTTCACCACCAACCTGTTCATGTTTCTAATTGCTTTTCCCCACTCAGCAACACACCGGCTGAGGAAAAAAACTCTGTTTTGGCAACTCTATAGTCGCCAAAATTGGCAACTCTAATAGTCAAAAACGTGAACCTAGAGACTCCAGTGGCCATAGTCAAATGCGTTCCCGGGGCCAGAGCAGGCGACATCGAGTCAAATTTGAAAATGCTGGCTAAAAGTAGCTGTAACTACTCCACTATTGTTATCCATGCCGGCATTAACAACACCTGACTCCTGCAGTTGGAAGTCACAAAACTTAGTGTGGAATGGGTGTGTACCTTTGCCAAAATGATGTCTGCCTCTGTAGTATTCTCTGGGCCCCTCTCCAATCTGACCAGTGATGACATGTTTATCCACATGCCATCCTTCAACCGCTAGCTGTCTGTGTGGTGTCCTGCAAACAATGTGGACTACATAGACAATTGGAACTCATTTTGGGGAAAACCTGGTCTTATTAGATGAGACGGCATCCATCCCACTTTGGATGGTACGTCTCTTTTATCAAACAATCTGGCATCATTTTTATCCAAAGTTCCAAAACCTTGGCAACTCAGAGTTGGGACCAGGAAGCAGAGTCGCAGTCTTACACGCCTCTCTGCACCTCGTCTTCATCCGCCACCCCTCAACTTAGCCCCTGTTTTCCCATCAGAGAATCATTGTCTGTTCCCTCCAAAGTAAATAAAAATATAATGTTTAAGCATCCCAAAGTGATTAAACAAAAAGCTGGTAAAACTCAAATTAAACATGAAGCCTCTAAATTTAATGACTTGGCCTCTGTTCCTCCTCATAATTTAAAAATTTAATGCAGTTTGTTAAATATTAGGTCTTTAACTCCCAAGTGTCTGCTAGTCCATGGTCTGTTAATTGATCATCAGATTGATTTAGTATCCCTTACAGAGACTTGGTTAGGGCAAGAGGATTATGTTGGTTTAAATGAATCAACTCCCTCTGGTTATTTAAACTGTCAAAATCCCAGAAGGTTCCGGGATCCGCCACCGGTTCCGGTTCCGCCGGACCGGTGGCGCCACACGAGTCGGCTGCCCATTGAAACAGCCTTTTTTTTATCTTCCTTCTTCTTTCTACACCTTTCACTCTGTATATATATCACGGATGCACGGATCGCCCCGGGGGTCTCCCGGGTTGGCGGACGGAGCCACTGTTTACAGCGGGAGACGTTACAGCGGGGAGGAGCTAGTGCTAGCTAGCACTTGGCCGCCGCCCGGTGCTAATGGGAAACTTGACATACCGGGAGCTGTAGCGAAAACGACGCGGGTGCCGGGCTGGAGTTTAGGCGGCGTGCAAGAAATATAAGACAGAATAATAAAGAGCGATGGCAAGAACCAAGCAGACCGCCCGTAACATCTACTGGAGGAAGAAGCCCCCCAGGAGGCAGCTAGCCACCAGGGCTGCTCGGAGAGGCGCTCCGGCCACCGGCGGAGTGAAGAGGCCTCGCCGTTACAGGCCCGTGGCTCTGAGAGAGATCCGTCATTACCAGAAATCCACGGAGCTGCTCATCCGTAAACTGCCCGTCCAGCGCCTGGTGAGGGAGATCGCTCAGGACTTCAAGACCCACCTGCGCTTCCTGAGCTTCGCCGTCATGGCTCTGCAGGAGACCAGAGAGGCCCACCTGGTGGGTCTCTTCTTCGCCAAGAGGGTCACCATCATGCCCAAAGACTTCCAGCTGGCCCGCCGCATCCGCGGAGAGAGAACTTAGACTTTCTGCTGCACATTCACCAACCATAATGCTCCGCACTGTGTGTCTATATATATACATTTATAGTAATATGTACATATGTTTACTAGATGTTCTTTTTTTTTTCTTGCCTTCTGATTATTGCTCTGAGTGTTGCTATCCCTGTGCTGTTGCAATCCTGGAATTTCCCCATTGTGGGACTAATAAAGGCTTATCTTATCTTATCTTATCTTATCTTAAGTTCTGGTCGTGGAGGAGGAGTAGCAACAATTTACCATTCCAAATTACTAGTTAATGTAAAGCAAAAAACATGTTATAATTCCTTTGAGGGCCTGGTCCTCAGTATTGGGCATTTCAGCAATTTTAGGTTAAACCCAATTTTATTTGCCATAGTTTATCGTCCCCCCTCAGCCTACTCAGAGTTTTTATCTGAATTTGCCAATTTCTTAGCAGATTTAGTGCTGAAATCAGATAGAATAATTATAGTAGGGGACTTTAATATACATGTAGATGTAGATAGTGACTGCCTTAAAATGGCATTTAACCTTTTGAATGTGATATTTCGCGTTCCCCTAGTGGCAGAGCGCAGTGCTGCGCCTGTCATCTCAGTCTGGCATTGCCGGCTGCATTGGGGATTTGTACTGATTTGTACTGATCTGCCACTTTCAAAAGGTGGCAGACATGCGCTATAGGACTCAATGGATGATACATAATACACCAAAGAAGAAGAACTCCTCATTTCCTTTTCCTGTATTCCCTTCTTTTAGCTCAGAAAGCTAATATGGCCACGATCCGTCACCGTCACCGTCACTTAGACAGCTTTGTGCACGGAAAATAGCCGCGGGATACAAGCGAAATTTATGTGAGTGTCAGGAGCCGAGCCGCCTTGGTTTCCCCGGCTCGGTCCTGGCCTCTCTGTGGGTTAGGTGCCACTTTTTATGTATATTAGTATGTAGTTCTGTGTGCTTTGCCGTACCTGTAGCCACTGCTTTCTGGCCGGCAGCGGTGAGGCAGCCCCTTCGGCTCACAGTGGCGTGAGTGCTGTCAAACTGTCTGCCGGTCCAACCATGCCCCCTCTCTTATTACTGTCAGCTGTTCCCACTCCCATTTGCCATCTCCCCACTCTTCACCCAGGTGCGACCAATTTACCATCCCCAGCAATGCATGTACTTAAAGGTCTGATGACACGATTTTGACATTTTTTAGCATGTTGTGAAAACCCAAAAGTCGTTGTTGATGATCAATATAATATTTACAACCGCGCCTGCATAAACTAGTTATCAACAAAAAACCGCAGCCGCTGACTGGACTGTGGTGCCGCCCACCAAATGAAGGGTGGCACCACCATGACACAAGCGACAGAACGGACTCCGGTATTGTTGACTGGAATGACAGTAGCCTTGTAGCTCACAGTTTCTCTGGTTTCTTGTTTTAACTTTACGCTATGCCTTTGCGTTGTGTCGCAGGCTTAGATAAACAGCAGGCTGTGAAAGACCACATCACATGCTTCAGCTACAACTGTCATAAGCCTCCTTGTGCGCTTTTACGCAGGAGGAGCACACAAGGAGGGGAAGGATTAATGGATTTACACGCAGCTTTGACCTACTTTTTGTGATCGCATGCTGACACTCGCCGGTCTGGCCACGTCCCCTCTCTCATTATCATCAGCTGATTCAAACTCCCGCTGATCATGTTTCTCAGTCCTCGCTCAGGTGCTTCTCATCACACCATCACCAGCAGTGCTTGTACTTAGTGGCTGTTTGCCAGTTACGCACTGCTGGTCCATAGGATTGTCATCTGTGCTGTTAGTCTGCCAGTATTTTCAGCAGTCTCATGACGTTAGTCACTCCACCTTCGTTGTGGTTCTCGTGCATCCTTGAAGCAATGTCGGCTCTGGGGCGCACCTGTAGCTAACACGTCTCCTGTCATTCGTTCTCTGGGCAATGCCGGCCCCCGAATGCCATCAGTAAGTGTGTTTGTGTTTTTTATACGTCGTCACCTTTTGGGGAATTGTCTGTCTTTCTGTATTAAATGTGCTGTGGTGAACCCTGTACATAAATCCTCGTTATTTCATCCTCCTTCTCCGTGCCCTGCGTAAGAGCGCACGGAGGGTCATGATGAATGGATTTACGCGCAGAATTCACCACAGCACATGTATTGAACATAAGAATGATGACAACAGTTCCCAAAAAAAGATGAAGACTTACAAAAATAAAAAGAAACACTTACAGTTGGCATTCGGGGCTGACATTACACAGCGAATGCATGGAGAGGAGACGTGTTAACCACGGTTGCGCCCCGGGGCCGATATTGCTTCAAGGGGCGCAACAGAACCACGGCTGTGTGGAGTGGCTAACACGTCTTGATAGTGTTGGCAATATTGGCTGGCTGACAACACGGCAGATGATGCACACAAAACATGAACAGCTGACTGTCAAAGAGAGAGGGGGCGTGTGTTCGGACTGGCGAATCTTGGACAATGCCCACCTGAAAATGGCTCAAAACACACATAAAACACATATACAAAACAAAAACAACAAGAACTCAAAATATAATACATAATAAACCCGATGTCTGAGACACAGAGAATACACTGCTATGATTTTATTGAAAAATCGGGTTTAAATAAATTATATTTATGAACAAATAATTTGTTGCAATATCTGTAACAAAAGCATAACACTCGGTGTTCCCCTGCTGTGTGCTTGCCACTGCTGCTGTGGTGGGCATCTCTGCCTCTCCACTGTCACACTCTGAGTCTGACTCGCTAAGCACGATGCCCGCTTGGCACAGCTCAAACCTATACCGTCTGATGCCCCCAGATTCTTCACTGTCATCCCATTCTTCAGAACTATAATCGTCTGAAGATTGGACAACACAAACCAATTCCAGACTACATGTGCTGGAACCATCGTCGATGTTTTCTACTGCTTCCATCCTGTGTGTACAATGGGCAGTCAAGCGCTGTGTTCTGTCGATGACATTACAACATGGCTGGGGGGTTTTCCAGCCACTGACGCAATTGGTGACGTGGCGCTCATGAAAACGTCAGATATTCGAGTGAAAAAAAAGCCTGTTTGACTTAGAACTGAACAGATCAACCTGTTTTGTCATATT
Organism: Pholidichthys leucotaenia; assembly: GCA_020510985.1. Taxonomy (NCBI): domain Eukaryota; kingdom Metazoa; phylum Chordata; class Actinopteri; order Cichliformes; family Pholidichthyidae; genus Pholidichthys; species Pholidichthys leucotaenia. The sequence continues at coordinate 135,869,304 of CM035840.1, read as the reverse complement.
GTATTATGTGTTTAGTGTTTCCTCTGGCTTAAAGACTTTGGCGCGGTGGCAACATATCCCCCCCCCCCCCCCGGGGGATTAAACATACCGGAATATGTTAATTTTATACTATTTATTTCTTTTTAAAATTTTACACCGTAATGTTGCATATGGAACTTACCATCTGAAGTATTGTACAACCGAGGCTTGAATATTGGGCCAGTTGGGGTCCCACCCAGACATCCTGTGTTTCGACTCTTTAGTGGTGTTATCCTTCTCTCCTTCCTCTGCCTGAACACTTTCCTCTCCTTGGCTCCTCTCTTCTGTCTCATCTTGCCCTCTCTGAGCTCTGTCTGATTCAGCTTCTCTCTCTGTCTATGGTGGTATACAAACAGGTTAGAAAATATCAAGTGTCATGTTTTGTCTTGCAGGATTTTTTTGTCATGGTTTACATAAATGACAAAAAATGTGTATTTTTTGTATTTTTATTCTAGTGTTTCTTTTTTTTCATTGAGAGAGTAGGAAAGGGAAAGAAACATTCATAATAGTAATGTACTCATGCATACTTAAATTATATGATCAGGTGGGTATAGTAACCAAAAATTGTACTCATGTAAAAGCAGTGCTTTGAAATTAATAATTAAAAGTAGGCAACCAACAATTTCTGAACGCTTTCCTCTCCTTCTTCTTTTCTGTCTCATCTTGCCCTCTCTGAGCTCTGTCTAATTCAGGTTCTCTCTCTGTCTATGGTGGCATACAAACAGGTTAGAAAATATCAAGTGTCACGTTTTGTCCTGCAGGATTTTTTTTGTCATGGTTTACATAAATGACAAAAACATGTGTATTTTTTGTATTTTTATTCTAGTGTTTCTTTTTTCCATTGAGAGAGTTGTGAAGGGAAAGAAACATTCATAATAGTAATGTACTCAAGCATACTTAAATTATATGATCAGGTGGGTATAGTAACCAGAAATTCTACTCATGTAAAAGCAGTGCTTCTAAATTAATAATTAAAAGTAGCCAACCAAAAATTTCTAATTGAGTTAAGGGTACAAAGAGCACCCACTTAAAAACTTGAGTAATGACTTCAGTCTCAAAGGTTTGAGGTTTTTCTCCAAAATTTATAACAATTTTCTTGTAGTTTTCTACTTTTCTCTGTAAATCTAAAGTTGAAAAGTTGAAACCATGTTCCTCAAATTTGTAATTTCCTCTTGTAAAATTGACTTTTCTTGTACATTTGAAACTTTTTCTTGTACATTTGAAACTTTATTATAAATTTGTGGATTATTTTATGATTAATTTTTGTCTGTTTTTTTTTAAATAAAATTACTGGGGTTTTTTTTAGGTAAATTTTAAACAGACTGTGGTATTTTTTTTTTTTACTTTTTCCTTATAACAATTTACATTTTTGACCATAATAGTATCACAGTATCCTAGTATCATATCATAATATCTGGCCGGGAAGTGCCTACAATTTGATTCTTGTTTTTTTATTCAATAGTAGAAAATACACACAATACACACAAATTACAAATATGCTAATAATACAAGTAAATACCTCCTAATTTGGCTATTTGGTTTTAAAAAAATGCACATATCTGTTTATTTTCCATCGGGCGCGTCAGGGAACCCTTTGCATCCTTCGCTCCCTGACAGCTCGGGCACTCGGCAGCTCGGGTGTTTCACACACATGCACATCCACACTTCATTCATTCCCATTAACACGTTTTGGGGTTTTGTTCAAAACAACGCACAAAACCACTCTTGCACGTGGGTTTTTCATTCACTAAGTGGCCACTTAGTGCAGACATAAATGGCCGGCTCCTGGTCGTTTAGCAACGGCTGTTATAGTTATGCGCTCAGGCTTTCTCATCAGGCACCCCTCTAGGCAACCGCTGAAGGACCTCAGTGTAGAGCTAGCGTTTTTAGCTGTTGCTTTGTCACTGCTGCTGGAGAATAAAAATGGCACGCCTGCTCGAGCGAGAAAAGAGAGAAATTGCCAGTCTTGTATCTTAATATTGCAGTGGCTGGTAAAATATATCCTCAGCAATTCATCAGTCCCTTGCCTTTCCCTTCATATGAAGCTGGCTGCATTTGAATTCTAACCACATCTCTTAGCTAAGCGACTCTTCCATCATGGCTCCCGTTTCCAGCGGGTTAAAACCATGATAAACGCCAGTGCTTACATACCTCTTATGATTTTTTTCCTCTTTTAAAGTACTTAAATAAACTCATGTTTCTGTTGGACAGTCACGCTTAGCAAGACACTGTTTGCTGACTGACTGGAAAACTCGTGTGAGCGGGGCGCTTCTAAACTCCGCGCGGATGACAGCCACGCACGTTGTTCGTGTGTGCACTTACAGAAAGTCATTGCTTCATACAGTATATTTTTATTAATAAAATCATATTTCACACGGAGAAATATTACCAGAGGAAACCCTGGTGTTAAAAAATTAGGATGAGGTCAAAAACGTGTCATCAGACCTTTAAGGAGCCTTTTGCCAGTCACGCATTGCTGGGTCATTGCACTAGACATGCGGTCGTTAATCGCTGTGTGATAGTCAAAGTCATTAAAGGATTGCTTTCACGTGGTGCTGTATTTGGACTACTCGGACAGCTCCAGTCCTGTGAGTATAATCTATGTGTGTTTTCCCCGGTAATCCTCACCTGAGACTGTTGAGCATCCTGGAGGACTCCTTAAGCTATTGTGGAATATATGCATTGAACTGTTTGTCAGTTTTTGTGTTTAATAAATGTGTGTGTGGTGTAAACCCAGTGCGTAAATCCTCATCCTTTTACCCCTCTTCCGTGCACTGTGGAGAAGCGTACGGGGAGTTTTTGACAGTGGGATAATCATAAGACTTTGTAGATGTGACAGAGAGCGTAAATGACCGACAGAACGCAAAATAACAGCCACGATGGGTGAAAACGCAGCGACCACGGCAGCGAGCGAGTCCCATTAGCGCACAGATAAGTGACAACTTTCTGTGTTTTTTTTAATATTGTACTGATTTCTTGTTCATATTTTTTGAAGATAAGATGATGAGGTACCTCTGTACAAAAAACGGTGTCAAAAGACTGAACCATTCTTTGTGTAAATATGTCCAAAGTCCAGTTTTGACTGAGTTATGGAATTTAAAGAGGTGCTGTGACATTATGCAAATTAGATGCATAAATTTATTCCTATCTGAAACTTTGGATCAGATTTTATATCTTTCTAATTGATAGTAAGCCATTATCTCTTACCACTTTCAAGTTATAGCCTTGGAAATCTGAACTATTTTATTGACAAAAAATATTTACCACTCTTGACCACTAGGGGTTATGTCGCAATTCGGCGACAGACATACTCAGAGGGTTAATTCAATATTAGACTCGATGGGGGTCTCTCAGAAAGTAGGAAATTCTACCCATTATCTCAACCGCACATTGGACCTTGTGCTGACATATGGCATAGAAATAGAAAATCTGGTAGTGTCTCCTCATAACCCTGTACTGTCAGACCATTGTCTCTTAACCTTTGATTTTACTATTTCTGACTATTTGGCTCCTAAAGAAAACGTTTACTACAGTAGATGCCTCTCAGATGATGCTGTTATCAAATTTATGCAGATTGTTTCCTCTATGCCATGTGTGAACACAACAGAGATAAGCTATGGAGAGCTTGCTTCTTCTGTAATTGATAGCATGGTAGATAGTGTTACAGCTTCTCTGCATCAGACTCTAGACATGGTGGCCCCTTTAAAAAAGAAAAAGTCTAATCAGAGATTTCTAACTCCTTGGTTCAGCACAGAAACTCGTAGCTTAAAACAGAAGATTTGTCAATAATAAAGAAAATGGTGCGCCACTAAATTAGATGAAATCTATTTAGCTTGGAGAAATCATCTTTTAATTTATAAAAAAATCTCTTAGGAAAGCTAGAACAAGTTATTATTGTCATGATGGCCGCTAGGCCGTCATCATTATCATCATCTTCAGCTGCGCTCACTCCAGCAGGTGGCAATCAGCGGGCTTTAAAGGCTCGACCCGCGGACTCCTCGGCACGGAGTCGTCTGTCATCCTTACCACGTAATGCGCCGAGATCTCAACCACAAGTCAAGAAGCGCACGCCAAGCCAAGCCAAGCCAAGTAAGCAATCCCAGCACTCAACCTCTGCTAGTTTTCTCCCCTGTGCACAGGTGGACCTCCCAGGCGGCAGACCATCCTCATCAGCTGACGGGGTGCAATCCCCTCCACCTCAGAGTTCCTCCTCACCCCCGCTACACCGGGCACCACGAGCACTGCAACTCACAGGCACAAGGAGCCAGCAAGACTTACACTGTGGGACCTGCAAGTAAGCATCACCAGCACAAAGTCTCTAACGCTAATGAGCAGCAGTAATCATTTGTGCTTGCATGTTCCAGGGTTGCCAGGTTGCCACAAGACGTGCTCAGCTCCAGTGACCAGACGACCACACACTCATCCATTCACACACTACACTCACACTTTATTAATAAAAGATAATTGTCTGTTATCAACTCGTGTCAGCGTCTGTCTCCTGGGTCACTAACCACGTCAGTACAACTCTGTCAAGATGACCCAGCAGACAGCGCACTGTCGCGCAGCTTAAACACTCTCAGCGCCCGAGTTGATATGATTTCCCACCAACAGACGGTAATCTTAAACCAATTAACAAGTTAACAGCTGGCTGGACCGCCTGGAAGGACATCAGGCGTTTCCCCTGGCCAGCGGGGCGTCTTCCACCTCCGCAGCTGCCGCTACTAGCCAGACTAAGCCACCATCTGCACATCGCCTCACTCCCGTGCCTACCCCTGCCCGTTTTAATGGAAAACTCGGGGAGGCACGAGGGTTTTTGTTGCAGTGTGAGTCAGTGTTTCTCCGCGTCCCGGGGGACTTTGCCACGGATTTAAACAAGATTGGATATATTATCAACCTATTGGGGGGTAGAGCTTTAGTTTGGGCTTATACCATCATGGCCAAACCAAGCTATCCACTTTTGACGTACCAGCAGTTCGTGGCAGAGTTCATGGAAGTGTTTGATCATGTAGACCGGGACGCGGTGCTAACCTAACGGCTGCTAAGCCTCCGGCAGGGCAGCAGGTCTGCCGCCGATTATTCTGTTGACTTCCGGGTATTAGCTGCTGAAGTTGGGTGGGGGGAACCAGCGCTCTGTGGAATCTTCCTCCGCAGCCTTAGCCCTGAGTTAAAGGATGAGCTAGCAGCACGGGACAAACCAGACAGGTCAGGGGAGTTAATCTCCCTCACCATCAGCTTAGATAGTAGGCTAAGGGAGCGAGCGGCTGAACGGCGAACAGCTTCCCGTTCAAGTAAACCCCGCCCTCGCTCAGTAAGGCCCTCCCTCCTCGCTCTACCCTCGTCAGAGGAACTTCCGGAGCAGGAGGACATGATAGTGGGGCAATCGGGAATTACAGCGGCTGAAAGACAGCGCCGCAGGGAGCAGGGGTTGTGTTTCTACTGTGGTAACGGATCACATGGGGTGGCTGAATGCTCGAGCCGGTTAAAAGGGGAGGTCCGCGGATCACAGTAGGGGGATTCGCAGACAAAGATCAGGAAAAACCCCTCACCAGTTGCCACATCCCCATTAGGCTACTCCACAATCACAAGGAACACACCACACACGCCTTAGTTGACTCTGGAGCTGAGCAGAATTTCATCTCCAGAGACCTGGCAACCCTGAGGGGCCTCAGCTGTCAGCCCTTACGCCCCCCTGTCAATCTTGTCACCCTGTCCAAGGCGTCATTGACATCAGTGTCCCACCAGACGGCCCCTGTGTCCATAATCGTCTCTGGGAATCACCGTGAGGAAATACGGTTCCTAATTCTGCCCATCTCCTCTTCACCCGTCATCCTGGGGTATCCTTGGCTGCGGCTACATAACCCCACTTTTGACTGGCAGGGTGGGAGAATCACGGTTTGGAGCTCATTCTGCCTGAGTGCCTGCCTCCAGTCGGCGGCGTGTGCCCCCTCGGTTCCGATGCCTCCACCCTCGACGTGTCCAAGGTACCCGACGTCTATCACGACCTAGGTCCGGTCTTCAGCAAGTCACGGGTGCTGTCCCTTCCCCCTCATCGTCCGTATGACTGTGCAATTAATCTCAAGGCTGGGGCCCCTCTCCCGGCGAGCCGCCTATACAGCCTGTCCGCCCCGGAGCGCAAGGCCATGGATACATACTGTATATTAAGGAGTCTCTGGCATCCGGTATCATTCGTCCCTCATCCTCGGCCGTGGGTGCAGGGTTCTTCTTCGTGGGGAAGAAGGATGGCTCGCTGCGTCCCTGCATTGACTTTCGGGGCCTCAATGAGATTACAGTTAAGGACAAATACACACTTCCTCTGATGAACACTGCCTTTGACTCCCTCCAGGGGGCATCCTGGTTTACCAAATTGGATCTGCGGAATGCCTATCACCTGGTGCGAATTCGAGAGGGCGATGAGTGGAAGACCGCTTTCCGGACCCCAAGCGGCCACTTCGAGTATCTGGTGATGCCGTTTGGGTTAACCAACGCTCCGGCGGTGTTCCAGCGCCTAATCAACGACATCCTCCAGGACTTCCTTAACTCCTTCGTCTTCGTGTACCTCGACGATATTCTCATCTTCTCGTGTACGTTGGAGGAGCACCAGGTGCATGTGCGGCGGGTCCTGCAGCGCCTCCTGGAGAACCAGTTGTTCGTCAAGGCGGAAAAATGTGAATTCCACACGGACCGGACCTCCTTCCTCGGGTTTATCATCGCTCGAAATCAGGTGCTTCCTGACCCGGATAAGGTCAAGGCGGTGATGGACTGGCCCACTCCCATGTCTAGGAAGCAGCTGCAGGGGTTCCTGGGGTTCGTCAATTTTTACCGGCGGTTCGTGCCTAACTTTGGGAACATCACCCGGCCTCTGACTGCGCTCACATCCCCGAAGGTCCCTTTTCGCTGGAGTGAGGAGGCTGCCATGGCGTTCGGGAGACTGAAGGAGGAGTTCGCTTCGGCCCGTGTGTTGACCCAGGTGGACCCGGAGCTGCAGTGTCTGGTGGATGTGGACGCCTCGGATTCAGGGGTTGGGGCCGTACTCTCCCAGCACTCACCGACGGATGGTAAGATCCGGCCCTGCGCATACTTCTCCCATCGCCTGACGCCCACTGAGAGAAACTACAGCATTGGAGACAGGGAGCTGCTGGCCGTGAAACTCGCCCTGGAGGAATGGAGGCACTGGCTGGAGGGGGCTGCCCAGCCGTTTGTCATTTGGACTGACCATCGTAACCTTGAGTACCTCAGGACAGCCAAGCGGTTGAACGCACGTCAGGCCCGCTGGTCTCTTTTCTTCAGCCGGTTCAACTTTACCATCACATACCGGCCGGGAAGCAAGAATGGTAAGCCTGACGCCCTCTCGAGGCAGTTTGACGTGCCATCCTCTGATGAGCAGGAGGAGACCATCCTGCCGTCCTCCTGTGTGGTGGGTGCGTTGTCCTGGGAAATCTGCGATAAGGTCAGAAGAGCGCAGGAGGTGGAGCCTGATCCGGGTGGGGGGCCCCCGGGTCGCCTGTTCGTTCCTCGCTCTGTCAGAGGCCAGGTAATTGAGTGGGGCCACACGTCTAAACTGGCGTGTCATCCAGGTGTGGGTCGAACCACCGATCTCCTCCAGAGGACCTTTTGGTGGCCAGGTTTGAGGAAGGACGTTAACAACTATGTCCGGGCCTGCGCTCAGTGCGCCACTGGGAAGACGTCATCATCGGCCCCGGCGGGCGTTCTTTTTTTTTTTTTTTTTTTTTTACTTATTTGTACCTGTAGGTAGATTTGGTTTGCAGTCTGGTGACAAGCCACCGGCTGCCGGTCGCTGCGTGCGCGAGCGCCCTAAACCTACATGTTTTTGGTATGCGGGAGGAAACCAGAGAAATCCAGGAGTAAACCCACGCAACATGGGGAGAACATGCAAATGTCACGGCTGGCCCTCACGAGCCAGCATAAGACGCCTCAGTTCAGTAAATTGCAGTTCAGTTCCTTTATTTATAAAGCACAGGACTTAGGTGTACAACATAACTTTGCCACGCAGGCTTCGTTACACAACACAACATAAATTCACAAAAGAGAGTTATGGCAGTGACGAGGAGCTCTCGTCTGCCGTAGTTAGGAAGGAACGTCAGCGAGGGAGAAGACAGTTCCAAATAAATCACTTACATGCAGCGGGATACGTCGAGGAACCCAGGGAGCATGTGGTAAGGAGACAGGGGAAAGTCATAGGACTTCTGACGAGACAGCCGCGCCGTCCAGTTCACGCGCACTGACATTTAAAGCCAGCTGCTCATGATTGGAAACTCGGCACAGCTGCCCAGGTTCTGACAGCTGAGAGCTCCCGAGCGTCTGGCCAATCAGAGCCCGGGAAACCCGTGTGACGACACCAGCTGTCAAAAGCTGACAGGGATGAGGAATAACCCGAGCGCGGACAAAGCGCTCGGGATATGACAGGGCCCCTCCCTCTCCGCGAACTCCTGGTCGCGCGCAACATCCAGACCCCCCCACCCCACCCCAGGGAAGGTGGAGGGGGAAGCAGGTGGAGGGAGAGCAGGGCCAACAACATCGGGGAAGGGAGGGAGAGAGAAAAAAAAGGCAGAAACTGTACATAAACGGGGACAAAGATGAATAAAAAGAAAAGCCAACGCTAGATTGACATCACTCACATAACCACAAAAAAGAAAGCCAAGATGAGGGTACAAGGAACACCAGTCAATACCACAAGGCAGGATCAAGGAAATAAAAGGACAAATAATACCTTCTTCTCCAAGTTAATGTGTACAAAAAACCGTCAAAACCAAAAGACAACACAGGTGCCAAAAAAAAAAAAAAGAGAACTAGACCCGAGTAAGGGAGTAACATAGGAAATAAACAACCACACCCTAAAGAAACATGCAATACTCATGATAGCCATGGCAAGAGAACATATGTCCATCCACGGAAAACAGTCACCTTAAACATGAAGTCCAATCCCCAGTGGGGTATTTCAGTCACAAGTCAGTGGTGGGGCAAGAGAAGGAGAGGAAAAAAAAAAACCCATTGGGGAATAGAGTAAAACAACTCCGCTCAGGAGGCCTCCCAGCACCCAGCATCCAGGCCGCCAGCAAAAGCAGCGGAACGTGCCCTAACGGCCCAGCCAAACCCCGGGCCGAGGGAAACCATGTCTCCGGCGGGCGGACCAGGGCGCCAAAAGAACCATCCAGCTTGTCAGGAGGCCGGACCCGGACGCCAAAAGGAAAGAGCCGGTCACCGGGTGGTCGAGCAGTATCGGCCTGCCAACAGAATGGCTGGGGGAAGGTCGGCGAACCGGGCCAGCCGGAATTTACCCCCGCAGTCTCAAAGGCGGGGAAAAAGGGGCCACGGCGAGGACGGGGCATGGCCTGGAAAGCGCTCAGCGGCGTGTCAGCTACACAGTCTCCAGAACCCACCTGGGTCAAAACGACCATGGTGCCGAGCTCCGATTGAGCGAGAGCGGCACCCGCGTCGGACCCCGATTGGGCCGGAACCCCCATGACGTCAAGCTCCGATCGAGCGAGAGCAGCACCCGCGTCGGACCCCGATTGGGCCGGAACCCCCATGACGTCAAGCTCCGATCGGGCGAGAGCAGCACCCGCGTCGGACCCCGATTGGGCCGGAACCTCCATGACGTCAAGCTCCGATCGGGCGAGAGCAGCACCCGCGTCGGACCCCGATTGGGCCGGAACCTCCATGACGTCAAGCTCCGATCGGGCGAGAGCAGCACCCGCGTCGGACCCCGATTGGGCCAGAACCTCCATGACGTCAAGCTCCGATCGGGTGAGAGCAGCACCCGCGTCGGACCCCGATTGGGCCGGAACCTCCATGACGTCAAGCTCCGCTTGAACCGGCGGAGCACTCCTGGTGGACCCCATGCCGAGAGCCGGACCCTCCAAGGTGGCACCAAGAGCAGGTTCGCCTCCAGTGACCCTGGGGAGAGGCTCAGAGGGACAAAAGGAACCGGGATCAGGATCACCGGCAGCGGCAGGGCCCGGCGAGACAGGCTCGAGCGCAGCAGACGGCTGCACCCGGCTCGCCCCCCCGAGAGACAGGCAATAATGCTCCAGAAAGAAGAGGAGGGATAGAAAATAGAGCACTTGCCTGATCTCGGGTTCTGCCGCCATCCAGGACTTCGATGCTCCGGGTTCAAACGGGAGGAGGTCGTCGTCCGGTTCCCACTCCGTCGCGACGTCATCCGCCCCTGGAAGAGGGGCTCTTGCAGCTCGAGGACCCCCCGACGTCATCGTCCACGCTGGCAGTTCATGCGGCGTGGAGGTGAGGGGCTCTCGGCCCGCTGGATCGGACTGTTCATCTGCGGAGTCCCAGGGACGCTCCGTCGTCGGCACAGGCTCCAACCAATCGTCCGACCTCCTCTGCCCAGAAAATGGCTGCGGGGCTGGGGTCTTCTGCCCGAGGGCCGCAGGCTCACTCTTCGTCTGGTGACGCTCCTCAGAGGTCGAATCGTGCTCAGCAGGGGGAGACACAGAGGCAGCGGGTTTAATTAACATATCAGCAGGAAGTTGAGGCTCGGGGGGCTGCAAACCCCGAGCCTCACCCCCAGGAGTCAGACAGAACAAATCACTATTAGATGGAAAAAAGTGAACTTGAACTTGCCTGGCTCCCGGAGGAGCGGTGGAACCTGCCGTTGGGAACGTCATTCCATCCTCCTCCCACTGGGTGGTGGCCGGAAACTCTCTTGGAGGGGAGGGGGCCACTCGGGATGGTGTAGCCGCGCTGTCCACTGGAGCAAAACTTCTCAAACTCCCAGCCGCTGGAGAAGGCGTCGAAGCGGAGGGGGCAACAGCCAAGTCAGGCCGGGCGTGACGCGCTGACAGCTCAGCGGGGAAAGCAGGCCCGGGGGGAAAGGCTGCTGGGGTCTCCTCCAGGTGAGACGCCGAAGAGACAGCAGTGGGATGAATGGGGTCAGCCCAGTGAACCGGAGCGGATTCCGGAGGGGAGTCACGCTGAGAACGTCTCTGGCCACGGTGTCGACGTCTACGACGGGCCCCGGATGGTGCGAACTCCAGGACTGGATCGAGGGAAGGATCCGGATTCCAGAGCGGGCAGCGGGAGCTCCGATCACTCCGCCTTTGGCCTCGTTCCTCCTCGATCTCCTGGAGCACCTCGCGGTGGACGGCGATCTCTTGTCTCCTCGCTTGGACGTCCAAGTGGTCGGTGTAGCGGGAAGACAACCGGTCGAGCGTTCTCTCAGCGCAGTCCAGGTAGTAGTGCGCTTCGGATGAGTCGTCAAGGCTGGCGGAAGCGCTGATGAAGTCATCCACCTCCTCCAGCGCCTCAGGCAGCTGGAGCCAGAGATCACTCCACCTTGCAGCCTCCTCCTCTTCGTACATCAGAATTGTCTGGCGTTGGGCAGCGATGTCGAGTCTCCTCGCGTCGACCTCGGGGTGACCGTTGTAGCGGGAAGGCAGACAGTCAAGCACCTCCTCAGCCCGGTCTAAATACCACTGTTCATTGGGCTGATAACCGAGGAGAGGAGGGGCGAGGGAGGTGTCTGGATACCCATCGAGGTCGGAGGCGATAATGAGGATTTCATCTACCTCCTCCAGCGCCTTGGTCAGCAGGACGTGGGAACCCCGAGAATGACTCCGCTGAGATGGCATATTACCAACGCCGCGTACCTGGACAGGAAGGACAAAGTTCCCAGAACGCAACTTACTGAGAACGGCGTCTCCTTCTGGCGGCTGTCTACTGTCACGGCTGGCCCTCACGAGCCAGCATAAGACGCCTCAGTTCAGTAAATTGCAGTTCAGTTCCTTTATTTATAAAGCACAGGACTTAGGTGTACAACATAACTTTGCCACGCAGGCTTCGTTACACAACACAACATAAATTCACAAAAGAGAGTTATGGCAGTGACGAGGAGCTCTCGTCTGCCGTAGTTAGGAAGGAACGTCAGAGAGGGAGAAGACAGTTCCAAATAAATCACTTACATGCAGCGGGATACGTCGAGGAACCCAGGGAGCATGTGGTAAGGAGACAGGGGAAAGTCATAGGACTTCTGACGAGACAGCCGCGCCGTCCAGTTCACTCGCACTGACATTTAAAGCCAGCTGCTCATGATTGGAAACTCGGCACAGCTGCCCAGGTTCTGACAGCTGAGAGCTCCCGAGCGTCTGGCCAATCAGAGCCCGGGAAACCTGTGTGACGACACCAGCTGTCAAAAGCTGACAGGGATGAGGAATAACCCGAGCGCGGACAAAGCGCTCGGGATATGACAGCAAACTCCATACAGCTCACTGTTGGTCGGGGGCTGGGATTGAACCCACGATCTCATGATCCCCGCGATCCCCTGGCCGAGGGTAAAACTGTGCTGCCACAGTGCTAAACCACTGCGCCACCCTGCATCCTCTACCCGTTCCCTCCCGCCCCTGGTCTCATGTAGCCATGGACTTCGTGACCGGTTTGCCCCCCTCTGGCCATTTTACAACGGTTTTGACAATAGTGGACCGCTTTTCTAAAGCTGCCCACTTTGTGCCTCTCCGGGGGTTGCCATCGGCGCGGGAGACGGCGGACCTTCTCGTCCTTCATGTGGTTCGTCTTCACGGGATCCCCACTGATATCGTCTCGGATCGAGGCCCACAGTTTGTTTCTCAAGTCTGGAAGGCGTTCTGCACGGTACTGGGGGCCACGGCCAGTCTCTCCTCTGGGTACCACCCGCAGAGCAACGGCCAGTGCAAGCGGGCCAATCAGGAGTTGGAGGCCGCACTGCACTGCGTCATCTCCTCCTGCTCCTCTTCTTGGAGCACGTATCTGCCGTGGATAGAGTATGCCCACAACACCACGGTATCCTCTGCCACGGGAATGTCCCCTTTTAAGGCATCTTTGGGGTTTGATCCACCATTGTTCCCTGAGGAGGAGAAGGAGGTAGCGGTTCCATCGGTGCAGGCTCACGCCAGGCGTTGTCGGCGGATTTGGTCCATCACCCACAGAGCCCTCCTGAGAACCACGGAACGTAACATCCAGATGGCCAACCGTCACAGGAGACCTGCCCCGGACTATAAGGTGGGTCAGAAGGTCTGGTTGTCCACAAAAAACATCAGTGTGCCGGCCGAGAAGCGCAAGCTGACCAAGCGATTCATCGGTCCTTTTGTCATTGCCCGCATTGTCAACCCTGTGTCTGTGCGTCTTGCTCTCCCCTCTCACATGCGCATCTGCCCCACCTTTCACGTCTCCCAGGTCAAGCCCTTCATCGCCGACCCGCTGTGCCCGCCCCCCGCAGCTCCTGCCCCCCGTAGGATGATCGATGGCCATCCGGCCTGGGGGGTGACGGCGATCCTGGATGTTCGCAGGAGGGGTCGCGGCCTTCAGTATTTGGTGGACTGGGAGGGTTTTGGCCCTGAGCATCACTCCTGGATTCACCCTGCGTTGATCCTTGACAAGCAATTGATCCGTGATTTCCATCGGGCGCATCCAGGTAGGATTGGGCAGGTGCCTGGAGGCACCTCTAGAGGGGGGAGCACTGTTATGATGGCCGCTAGGCCGTCATCATTATCATCATCTTCAGCTGCGCTCACTCCAGCAGGTGGCAATCAGCGGGCTTTAAAGGCTCGACCCGCGGACTCCTCGGCATGGAGTCGTCTGTCATCCTTACCACGTAATGCGCCGAGATCTCGACCACAAGTCAAGAAGCGCACGCCAAGCCAAGCCAAGCCAAGCCAAGCCAAGCCAAGCCAAGTAAGTAATCCCAGCACTCAACTTCTGCTAGTTTTCTCCCCTGTGCACAGGTGGACCTCCCAGGCGGCGGACCATCCTCATCAGCTGACGGGGTGCAATCCCCTCCACCTCGGAGTTCCTCCTCACCCCCGCTACACCGGGCACCACGAACACTACAACTCACGGGCACAAGGAGCCAGCAAGACTTACACTGTGGGACCTGCAAGTAAGCATCACCAGCACAAAGTCTCTAACGTTAATGAGCAGCAGTAATCATTTGTGCTTGCATGTTCCAGGGTTGCCAGGTTGCCACAAGACGTGCTCAGCTCCAGTGACCAGACGACCACACACTCATCCATTCACACACTACACTCACACTTTATTAATAAAAGATAATTGTCTGTTATCATCTCGTGTCAGCATCTGTCTCCTGGGTCACCAACCATGTCGATTATTCCACATTAATAGAAGAGAACAAGAATAATCCCAGGTTTCTTTTCAACACTGTAGCCAGGCTGACAAAGAGTCAGGACCCTGTCAATCCTAGCATTCCCTGAGAGCTTACTAGTCAGGACTTTATGAACTTTTTCAATAATAAAATTTCATCTATTAAAGATAAAATTAGTCAGATTCTTCCCACCGTTAACTTAAATACATTAACTACTACAACTCCTTCAGTTGATATCTGTTTGGATGAGTTTAATCCAATTGACCTTTTAGAGTTAGACAAAATAATTTCCTCATCCAAGCCTTCAACTTGTCTTTTAGACTCTATTCCTACCAGGTTATTTAAAGAAGTCTTCCCATTTATTGGTAGCTCTATTCTTCAAATAATCAATTCTTCATTAACATTAGGCCATGTACCGCAGGCTTTTAAAACTGCTGTAATTAAACCCTTACTCAAAAAGCCAACGCTGGATCCAGGAGTTTTATCTAACTATAGACCAATCTCTAATCTGCCTTTCATTTCAAAAATCTTAGAAAGAGTTATTGCTATGCAATTATTTGACCACTTGCAGGGAAATGGATTATTTGAAGAGTTTCAATCTGGGTTTAGAATCCATCAATACTGAAACAGCCTGAGTGAAGGTCACTAATGACCTCTTTATTGCATCTGATAATGGACTTGTTTCTGTATTTGTCCTTTTAGACCTTAGTGCAGCTTTTGATACTATTGATCATAATATTAGGCATAATAGGCATAATAGGCAAGGACAACCCCTCACAGCACCAGTAAATATACAGGGAACAGACATCGAGATGGTGACATCCTGTAAGTACCTGGGTGTTCATCTGAACAATAAACTAGACTGGTCACACAATACTGACGCACTCTACAAGTAGGGACAGCGCAGGCTGTTCCTACTGAGGAGACTCAGGTCTTTTGGTGTACAAGGGGCGCTGCTGAAGACATTCTATGACACGGTGGTGGCATCAGCCATCACTTTTGGAGTGGTCTGCTGGGGCAGTGGCATTACGGCAGCCGATAGGAAGAGACTGAACAAACTGATCAAGAAAGCTAGCTCTGTCCTGGGGCAGCGCCTTGACCCAGAGGAGGAGATAGGAGAGAGAAGGACGGTGGCTAAACTGTCATCTCTGCTGGAGTCCGAGTTCCACCCTATGCAGGACATACTGAATGCACTGAGGAGCTCATTTAGCAGCAGACTACATCATCCTGGGTGCACAACCGAGAGGTTTCGCAGGTCCTTCCTACCAACGGCTGTCAGACTGTACAACCTAAGTAGGGCTGCTCGCAGAGATAGCAAAAAGACGTGACAACCTAATAGTTTTGAATGCAAAAGACGCAATAGACTTATACAATGGTCCCCTCCGGCATACAACTAGGAAAATACCGGTCGCTACGGAGGGTGAGAATATGTATGGGTACATAATCATACCATGTAGGATAACTAAGTAGACGGTTGTGCTGTTTCATCCCATCTAGCAACAATGCTCCACACTGTGTGTGTTTATATATTTATATATTTATTCCATCTAGCTACAATGCTCCGCACTGGGTGTGTTTATATATCTGCATATTTATTCCATCTAGCTACAATGCTCCGCACTGTGTGTTTTTATACTCATATATTTATTCCATCCAGCTACAATGTTCCGCACTGTGTGTTTATACAGTGGGGCAAAAAAGTATTTAGTCAGCCACCAATTGTGCAAGTTCTCCCACTTAAAAGATGAGAGAGGTCTCCAATTTTCATCATTTCTTCAACTATGAGAGACAAAATAAGAAAAAAAAAAAATCCAGAAAATCACATTGAAGGATTTTTAATAAATTAATTGGTAAATTCCTCAGTAAAATAAGTATTTGGTCACCTACAAACAAGCAAGATTTCTGGCTCTCACAGACCTGTAACTTCTTCTTTAACAGGCTCCTCTGTCCTCCACTCGTTACCTGTATTAATGGCACCTGTTTGAACTCTTTATCAGTATAAAAGACACCTGTCCACAACCTCAAACAGTCAGACTCCAAACTCCACTATGGCCAAGATCAAAGAGCTGTCAAAGGACACCAGAAACAAAATTGTAGACCTGCACCAGGCTGGGAAGACTGAATCTGCAATAGGTAAGCAGCTTGGTGTGAAGAAATCAACTGTGGGCGCAATAATTAGAAAATGGAAGACATACAAGACCACTGATAATGAGATGAGATGAGATTCAACTTTATTGTCATTACACATGTATGAATACAAGGTAACGAAACGTGACTTGGCATTTGGGCACGCTCTGCAGAGCGCATCCAAGGCCGGGGCAGCCGCTAGGCGCCAGTCAATCTCCCTCGATCTGGGGCTCCACGCAAGATCTCACCCCATGGGGTCAAAATTATCAAGAGAACGGTGAGCAAAAATCCCAGAACCACATGGGGGGACCTAGTGAATGACCTGCAGAGAGCTGGGACCAAAGTAACAAAGGCTACATCAGAAACACACTACGCCGCCAGGGACTCAAATCCTGCAGTGCCAGACGTGTCCCCCTGCTTAAGCCAGTACATGTCCAGGCCCGTCTGAAGTTTGCTAGAGAGCATTTGGATGATCCAGAAGAGGATTGGGAGAATGTCATATGGTCAGATGAAACCAAAATAGAACTTTTTGGTAAAAACTCAACTTGTCGTGTTTGGAGGAGAAAGAACACCATACCTACTGTGAAGCATGGGGGTGAAAACATCATACTTTGGGGCTGTTTTTCTGCAAAGGGACCAGGACGACTGATCCGTGTAAAGGAAAGAATGAATGGGGCCATGTATCGTGAGATTTTGAGTGAAAACCTCCTTCCACCAGCAAGGGCATTGAAGATGAAACGTGGCTGGGTCTTTCAGCATGACAATGATCCCAAACACACCGCCCGGGCAACGAAGGAGTGGCTTCGTAAGAAGCATTTCAAGGTCCTGAGTGGCCTAGCCAGTCTCCAGATCTCAACCCCATAGAAAATCTTTGAAGGGAGTTGAAAGTCTGTGTTGCCCAGTGACAGCCCCAAAACATCACTGCTCTAGAGGAGATCTGCATGGAGGAATGGGCCAAAATACCAGCAACAGTGTGTGAAAACCTTGTGAAAACTTACAGAAAACGTTTGACCTCTGTCATTGCCAACAAAGGGTATATAACAAAGTATTGAGATGAACTTTTGTTATTGACCAAATACTTATTTTACCGAGGAATTTACCAATTAATTCATTAAAAATCCTTTAATGTGATTTTCTGGATTTTTTTTTTTTTCTTATTTTGTCTTTCATAGTTGAGGTACACCTATGATGAAAACTGGAGACCTCTCTCATCTTTTAAGTGGGAAAACTTGCACAATTGGTGGCTGACTAAATACTTTTTTACCCCACTGTATATCTACATATTATTCCATCTAGCTACAATGCTCCGTACTGTGTGTGTTTATATATCTACATATTTATTCCATCCAGCTACAATGCTCCGCACTGTGTGTCTATATATACACTACCGTTCAAAAGTTTGGGGTCATTTAGAAATTTCCTTATTTTTGAAAGAAAAGCACTGTTTTTTTCAATGAAGATAACTTTAAACTAATCAGAAATACACTCTAATATCTAATATACATTGCTAATGTGGTAAATGACTATTCTAGCTGCAAATGTCTGGTTTTTGGTGCAATATCTACATAGGTGTATAGAGGCCCATTTCCAGCAACTATCACTCCCGTGTTCTAATGGTACAATGTGTTTGCTCATTGCGTCAGAAGGCTAATGGATGATTAGAAAACCCTTGTGCAATCATGTTAGCACAGCTGAAAACAGTTTAGCTGGTTAGAGAAGCTATAAAACTGACCCTCCTTTGAGCAGGTTGAGTATCTGGAAAAAATTATTATTTCAAATACAAATCATTATTTCTAACCTTGTCAATGTCTTGACTATATTTTCTATTCATTTTACAACTCATGGTGGTAAATAAGTGTGACTTTTCATGGAAAACACAAAATAATTGTCTGGGTGACCCCAAACTTTTGAGCGGTAGTGTATATATATATATATATACTGTATATATATATATTTATATTTATATGTACATATGTATACTTGCTGCTCTTGTTTCTTTTTTTTCTCTTGCCTTCTGATTGTTGCTCTGAGTGTTGCTATCCCTGTGCTGTTGCAATCCCGGAATTTCCCCACTGTGGGACTAATAAAGGCTTATCTTATCTTATTCTACTTGATAGATTAGAACACCATGTTGGACTTAATGGAACTTTGTTGTAGTGGTTTAGATCTTATTTATCTGATAGGTTTCAGTTTGTTCATGTCAATAATGAGTTTTCTTCCAACCCAAAGCTCAGTCAAGGAGTTCCATAGGGATCTGTGCTAGGTCCTGTTCTTTTTAGTTTATATATGCTTCCACTAGGCAACATTATTAGAAAACACTGTATACATTTTCATTGTTATACAGATGACTCACAATTATACCTGTCAATGAAGCCAGATGATAGTAATCAATTAGCCAAGTTAGAGGCCTGTCTTAAGGAAATCAAAGCTTGGATGACTTGTAATTTCCTGCTATTAAATTCAGATAAGACTGAAGTCATTCTAGTTGGTCCAGAAAACCTTAGAAATACCTTTCCAAATCAAACTCTTAGTTTGGATGTGGTTACTCTTTCTCTTAATAGTTCTGTGAGGAACCTTGGATTTATTTTTGATCAAGATCTGTTTTTTAATTCACATATTAAACTTTTTTCTAAGACTGCCTTCTATCAATTGTGTAATATTGCCAAGATTAGGAGCATCTTGTCTCAGAGTGATGCTGAGGAACTAATCCACTCTTCTGTTAGCTCGAGATTAGATTATTGTAACTCTTTATTATCAGGCTGTCCTAAAACATCTTTAAAAAGTCTTCAGCTGATCCAAAATGCTGTAACAATGCTGTAACTGACATCCTGGGCAACTTCTACCGCTGCGTGATAGAGAGCACCCTGACCAACTGTATCACACTCTGGTATGGGAGCTGCTCTGTAGCTGACCGCAAGGCGCTGCAGCAGGTGGTGAAAACCACCCAACGCATCACAGGGACTCCACTTCCAGCTATAGAGGATGTCTACCGGAAAAGTTGTCTGCGCCGGGCACGCAGCATTCTTAGGGACTCCAACCATCCTGCTCATGGACTGTTCCAGCTTCTCCCCTCCAGAAGACGTTTCAGAAGCCTTCGGACTAGAACCAGCAGGTTTAGGAACAGTTTCTTTCCAACAGCTGTCACGTTATTGAACTTAGTTCCCCGCTGACTCTCTTACAATCATCTTTTACCATCCTCACCTGTACATAACTGCATAACTACATAACTACATCTAACTTATTGCACATTATTTGCACATAACAGTACTTTTAACTTTCTGCACTGCTGCATATATTTGCATATATTTGCTTAAATTGCACATACTGTTAATTACCGTATATACTGCACTGCTGTCCTTTGCACTTCTGATTGGATGCTAAACTGTGTTTCATTACCTTGTATTCATACATGTGTAATGACAATAAAGTTGAATCTAATCTAATCTAACAAGAGTTTTAACAGGTACTAGAAAGAGAGATCATATCTCTCCGGTTCTGGCCTCCCTTCATTGGCTTCCCATAGAGTTTAGAATTAAGTTTAAAATCCTTCTTCTCACTTACAAAGCTCTAAATAATCAGGCCCCTTTTTATTTAAAATATCTGATACTACCCTATTATCCTAACAGAGTACTACGCTCCCAAAATGCAGGATTGCTTGTAATACCTAGAATTTCCAAAAGTACAATGGGAGGCAGAGCCTTCAGTTATCAAACTCCTCTCCTGTGGAACCAGCTGACAATCTGGATTTGGGAGTCAGACTCTATCTCTATTTTTAAGAATAGGGTTAAAACCTTGCTTTTTGATATAGCCTATAACTAGGGAGGGCTCATGTGCCCCTGAACCCTCCCTTAGTTATGCTGCTAATAGGTTTAGACAGTCAGGGGACCTCCAACAATGCACTGGACTTCACTCCTTTCTTCACTCTCAATGAAATATTTTTGCTGGTCATTAACATTTATTTGTTCTCTCTCATAGATTGAGTCCCTGTTGTGCTGTTTGCTCTCTACATGTGTGTTCTTTTCTTCTTCTTATCTATCCCCTCACCCCCCAGCCAGTCGCAGCAGATGACTGCCCCTCCCTAAGCCTGGTTCTGCTAGAGGTTTCTTCCTGTTAAAAGGGAGTTTTTCCTCTCCACCATCGCCAAGTGCTTGCTCACAGGGGATCACCTGATTGCTGGGGTCTTTCTGCAGTTGTGTGGGTTTCCCCTACAGTTGAAAGGGCTATGAGATGACTTGTGAAATGACACTATATAAATAAAGTTTAATTGAATTGAATTAAAGGGGTGGTCACACACAACACAGCCCCCAGGCATGGGCATCGGCAAAGACAGCGTAACATGGATGCCCTCTGGTATTTATGGGGTGCTACAGTGGCGGAAGAGGTGGCCGCCACTACACCGCACTTCACAATAAAACATAAAATACAGCATCATAGATAGTTCATACAATTTGCTACTGAATCCTTACCAAGCAGTAGTTTTAGCACTGTGGTCTATGGTAGTTACCACTGCTGCTTTCCTACAATTAGCATTAGCTACTGATAAGTTGAAGGAGCTCCTGTTTACTATCCCAACAGTTTTGACCTTTTAAAAATAGTTTTTATATCATTATGCTATAAGATCTTGTTAAGGTGACTAAATAAATGTATCCAACTGGTGCTGCTAATGATGTGAACTTTTCTGCCTTTCCTATGTGGCTGGTTTTTATCCAGCAGCCACCACAGTGTTGGGTTTGGGAGGTGTACATTTCTATAGCTTATTTTTTACCTTGTATCCCTGTCAAAAAATTTTAATTCAACCTTCAACTCTAGTGTTTCTTGGGGAATTACCACATGATTCCAGAAGGATACCTGCATACAGTTTGTTAGATATTCCCATATTAACAACAGGCAGCACCGATGTGAAGGCGTAGGCACGGATGACATCATCATGCCATGCCTATATTAGCAGACTGATGGTGGTAGGTGGCGCTCCACCTCTATGCCAACACCAGCCTGTACCTGTTCGGGGTTAGCTTAGTAACTAGTGTGCTGTAACACGTGTTGTTAACAGTGTTTGCCAATAAAGTCATCGTTCAGTACAGCTCCTGCCTCCGTTGTCCTAATTCTCAGACACAACATTGGCAACGAGATAAACTGGTCTTCTAGAAGAGAATTAACTATTTTCCTGAAGATGGAAGTGTGTCTCGCACCACCACTTCCATTCCTCGTGACGCTAGGTGAGCCGCCCATCCCATGGTCTCGTTGGTTCCATTCATTCCACACTTACGTGTTGGCGATGTACCTGGAAAGACATGGCAAGTTGAGGCTGCGAGCAATTTTAATCCACAGCCTGGGTGCCGAGGGGCAGCGGATATTCAACAATTTAGGACAGGCGGACACGTATGAGGAGTGCATCGCGCTGGTGGCTGGACACGTCACGGTGTGCTAGTGAAGAGGATTTGTTTCCGCCAGCGCCGACAGCGGATGGGTGAGACAACCCAGCAGTACATCGCGGACCTCTGCTGTCTGGCAAGTGTATGCGAGTTTGGCTATTTAGAGGACGAAATGATGTAGGACCAGCTAGCGAAGCACACCAGCAACCCACAGCTGAGGGCAAAGTTAATCATGGCACCCAATGACCTGCCGTTGGTGAAGGCGGTGGAGTTGGCGTTCCAGCTGGAGGCCGCCGACAAGCTAACTTTACAACTAGATGAGCCACAACAATGAGCCTTGTTAGCGCACGCAGTTACACCAGCAAAAGAACCCGGTCATGCAGCAACCTTCTCGGAGGATGCTGTGGTGAACACTGTGAAGCATTATTCATGCAGTAACTATGGCTCCCTGACGCACCAAGAGAGAGCGCAATCCTGCCAGGCCAAGGGGCTGCGATGCAACCGCTGTGCCGAGCTCAATCACTTTGCCAAGGTCTGCCAATCATCACGACAGACATCAAGCCCGCCACCCAGTCCAAAAGAACCACTAACAACCACCATCCACACCGTGGGCTCCGGAAGGACAGTGTACATGTGGTACATGGTGAGGTTACACGATATCGACTTGTCGTTGCTGTTGGACACCGCCGCTGTGAGGTCAGTGATGAACTGGGTTACAGTAAAAAAAATTCTTCCCCAACCATCCTATTGGGAAGAATCCAGAGGAGATGTAAGACTATGGGCACACACGCATCAGCTTAGTAGGGACCGTGTCGCTGGCGGTTTGCTACGGGTCAAGAGTCCTCACGACGTTCGTCTTCCAGGTAACCACACACGGGGACAATACCCTGGGGTGTGATCTTTTTTACAAACTGGGTTTTACCATCCGTGATAACCCTGGGCTCTGTTTGACCACTGATGATGGAAGTGCAACACACCTGGATGAGGGTGCAGTTGCTCCCAGCTTGACACCACAGGGAGAAGGCAGTGAGGAGAAAGGTCAGAAACCGGATTCATCTCGCATCCGTGCCTGACGTCAGCAGCAAGGAGCCACCCCAGTGCTGTAGGATAGAGAGTTTGTTGTCCAGCAGGACCCAGCGGGGCAATGCCAACTGGGGGCATGTCCTGCCACCGGCATGAAAGACACGCCACCACAACAGCAAAGCCGTGTACGGGTGAACCGATAGCCGCTCACAGTGCTGGAATGGGTTCAGGTCTGACGATCCGTACGCCTGAACCCACAGACAGTCCTGTCATCGCCAATGAGAATTGCTGTGCAGTTAGGGCCAGCCACCTTCCAATTGGCCGATGGATCGAGATGGCACGCCAGCCGTCTGCGAAGGGTAAGAACAGCTGCCCCAGAGCCGATCCAGCCAGTGTGAGACCCGGACTGGGACTTTGCAGTGGGACAACCAGATCCGCTGCACCCAGCGCCTCCAGGGCCGTGCTCACCGAAGGCTCGTCAAAGGCCCCTGAACTGAAAATCTCAGAGGTGACTTCAGAAAAACTGTTTAGTGGGGCACGACTGCTTCAGAAGTGGCAGTTTACTCGTGCGGGGCCAACTGATGGTCTACCCGGTGGCCCAGGTTCCATTTATTATATTGTTGTAACTCTTAAGTACTACAGAAAATATTCATAATGTTTTTGGGCTTTCCCAGGGAGGAGGTGAATGTTAGATATTCCCATATAAACGACAGGCAGCAAGGACGTGAAGGCGCAGGCACGGATGATGTCATCACAGCATGCCTATATTAGGGGACTGACAGCGAGAGACAGCCTCTTTGGCACTCCGCCTCTATGCCAACACCATCCTGTACCTGTTTGGGGTTAGCTTAGTAGTTACCATGCTGTAACATGTGTTGTTAACAGTGTATGCCAATCAAGCTATCGTTCAGTACAGCTTCTGCCTCCACTGTCCTAATTCTCAGACACAGCACAGTTCTGAGTATTATACTTTTTTTCTTGTTCATAATGTTCTATGGACCATAAAATAATGTTTGGTACCATAACTCTTTGAAGAAACTGATTATAATCTTAGGTATAATCAAACTAATAACCCTGTGACTTGTGAATATTTGTCTCAGCCTGGCAACCTGTACAGCTATGGTAAGATAAGATGCTTTTATTTGTCACTTCAAGAGAATATACAATGAAATTTGGGTGCACTATCAGGATATGGTCTCATAGAAAAGTAATAAATATAAAATTGTATGTAGACCGTTCACACATTCCAAAGTACATTCAGTTAACCACACAACTGATCAGTCAGTGCCAACATGCATTAAGAGTTAGTTAAAAAATGTCCATTCATTTTAAAATACCATAATAAATATGTTACACATAGATACAGTTTAAAAAACACTTAGTAGTAGTATGACACCATGCAGCAGCTGTTGTTGTAGGTTGATCTTCCTGAATGTTCCCTGGAAGTACACCCTCTGCTGAGCCTTTTTCATCAGCATGTTGGTGTTAACAGTCCATTTGAGGTCTATTAACAATAGAATCAACAATAAAGTTTATTCTATTCTATGACATGCATGCCCACGAGTGGGACAAGAGGGAGCGCAGCATCTACTGACCAGGATGTAAAAATATTATTTCTTTCACTTTTAACCTTTGGCACCTTAGTTATTACATGATCAAGACATTGTCCTTCTCCAGGGGAAAGAGGTTTTCTGTCATTATGCAAAAGTATTATGGAAGTTTTGAATAATGCATAATAATATATTCATATCCACCTTATTCCTAGCCCCCATGATGCCTTGCGTGAATTATGTGCGCAATTTCCAGTACTAGTTTAGAATGTTGAGTTATCACTGAAACGGGACACTTTTCCTTGTTAAAGAACAATGACTTTGGCATCAAAAATGCGGGAGCACGGCCTTTTGCACCTCAAAAAGAGTAATATTGTGGAGGAATGAAGGGACGAGACACGAGAGCTGCCAGTTCAGAACTTTACTCAACTCCAGCAATAGCAGGAATGACATTTGGTGCCAATGCACATACATAAATGTTTCCCCATCTCTCCACCCTTCTCCCCAAGTCTCTGGGTGTGAGTGGAGCCTCCTAGGGGTCCACCACAGAGCCCCCCTCCCCAACACCCAGAAGAGACCTTATCAGTCCAGCACCCTGGGCTTGAGCAATCGCCCATAATGGCTGTATCGTGGAGCAGCTGGGTCAGCCAAGGGGTCTCCAGGTCGAGGCGGGAAGGAAAACAGCTCAGTCTCCGGTCTTGGGAAAAAGTCCTCTGTAGGGAAAAAACCAACCTGTGAACCCACTGCAGGTGGGTGTCCACACCAGAGAGCCTGGACCAGCACCACCTGCTCGTCTGCCAACACATGAGTGGGCTTAAGCCTATCTATGCAGATGGTTTCTCTGCGCCCCCCAAAATCCAACACAAAATGTTTTGCACCCATTTCTAAAACCCTGAAAGGGCCACTGTAAAGCGGATGCAGTGGAGTCCTGTGGGCATTGTGTCTGACAAAAACAAACTTGGCATGCTCCAAACACTTGGGAGCAACAGCCCGAAAGGCATACGAAGAAACTCAAAAAGGCCGAAGGGTGTTATTACCGCCATTTTAGAGATGTCTTCAGCACGTACTGAGACCTGGTGGTAGCCGTGGACCAGATCCACTATAGAAAGAATGGACATACCGGCCAGGTGCACCAAAAAATCCTGAATGTATGGGCTGGGATAACGGTCGTGCTCCGTGATGTTGTTCAAGTGACTTAAGTCACCGCAGGGCCGCAATTGAACCATCGGACTTCGGCACCATGTGCAGTGATGAAGCCCAAGGGCTATTGGAGCACCTAACAATCCCTAAACATTCCAAGTTAGCAAACGCTTCCCGCACAATGGCTAGCTTAGCTGTGTTGAGGCGGCATGGGTGTGCGAAAACAGGAGAGCCCTTTGTGGTGATAAAGTACTTAACCCCATGCTTGGTCACAGCAGCAGAAAAATTAGGCACTGTGAGCAAGGGAAAATCAGAAAGCAAGCACTGGTACACGTCCCCTGAGGCTAAAAAATTAGCACGTGTTAGTGGCCCAGCTCCATGAGTTATACAAGGGAGTGAAGAAAAAGAAACAGCATCAACCAAACATCTATTAGCAAAGTCTACAAAGAGACCATAAGCACACAGAAAGTCAGCACCTATGATAGGAACCGAGCAGGCAGCTACCACAAAGTCCCACTTGTAGTTGCATTTGTGAAAACATACAGTCACTGACCTTTCTCCAAATGTCTTGATAGGGGAGCCATTAGCGGCGGTTAACGATGGGCCACAGCCTTCTGCCAGCCGATCAGAACCAGTTGGCAAAATAAGACTCTTCTGGGAACTGGAGCCAACCAAAAACTGTCTCCTGGAACGTGTATCCTCGAGGAAAAGCAGCTTCTTCTTGTTGCCAGCGGTCACAGCTGCTACAGACCGCTGGCTGGTCCGTTTCCCCGCATCTTGAAACGGCATGGCGGGAAGCAACGTTGCGCATCGGTGCCAAAACACTGATGGTAGAAACACACAGTCCTGTTCTGGCGTCTCCGAGTGGCTATCCCAGACACTGCCGTCATCTCAACAGCCTCCGTAGACTCCGCCGAAGGTCCTGGTGTTACCGCCTGGACACCGAAACTCCTATTCGCCAGGATAATGTGGTCCACTTCTTCTGCCAGCGCGTGATAGTCTCTGGCAGCCAGCAGTGGTGAGTTGGCTAAAATTGTCCGTGCCAAAATTGGCAGCTTCCTGAAGAAGAGATGGGTGAAGAGAAAAAATCTGTCATCTGTGCCCAGCATAGTCAGCATACTTTTCATTAACTCCACAGCTGAGCCGTCGCCTAACTCAGAGTGGGAGAGGAGCTTCTCCACTCTCTCCCCATCAGAGAGGGTGTAACGCCTTAACAGCAGCTGTTTGAGAGCAGCGTATTTCCCCCGGGGTGGGGGACCTTGAAGCAGGCTCATGGCATGCTGAGTGGAGCGCAGGTTGAGCGAAGCCACCACGTAATGGTATCTCGTGTCGTCCGCAGAAATCCCACGGAGGGCAAACTGAGCCTCATTGTGGATGAACCAGGCAGAGGGATCATGGAGCCAGAAGTCCGGGAGCTTGACTGCCAGGGTGAATGAGGCCAGGGTCTCGGAGGGAAACCCTAGCATGGTTGTTCCCGAAGAGGAGCTCACTCGGTCTTCCATTCTGAGCATTATAAGATAAGATAAGCCTTTATTAGTCCCACAATGGAGAAATTCCAGGATTGCAACAGCACAGGGATAGCAACACTCAGAGCAATAATTAAGAAGATACGAAAAATAAAAATAAGAGCAGTGAATATACTACATATGTACACATAAATATATAAATATATATACAAAGTGCGGAGCATTGTAGCAAGATGGAATAAACAGCATAACCGTCTACTTAGTTATCGTACATAGTATGAATATGTACCCATACATATTGTCACCCTCCGTAGCGACTGATATTGTCCTAGTTGTATACTGGAGGGGACCATTTGTGTAAGTCTGTTGCGTCCTTTGTATTCAATACTATTAGGTCGTCACGTTTTTTTGCTATCTCTGCGAGCAGCCCTGCTTAGGTTATACAGTCTGACAGCCGTAGATAGGAAGGACCTGTGAAACCTCTCAGTTGCGCACCTAGGATGATGTAGTCTACTGCTAAATGAGCTCCTCAGTGCATTCAGTATGTCCTGCAAAGGGTGGGACTCGGACTCCAGCAGAGATGACAGTTTAGCCACCATCCTTCTCTCTCCCATCTCCTCCACTGGGTCAAGGCGTTTCCCCAAGACAGATCTAGCTTTCTTGATCAGTTTGTTCAGTCTCTTCCTATCGGCTGCTGTTATGCCGTTGCCCCAGCAGACCACTCCAAAAGTGATGGCTGATGCCACCACCGTGTCGTAGAATGTCTTCAGCAGCTCCCCTTGTACACCAAAAGACCTGAGCCTCCTCAGTAGGAACAGCCTGTGCTGTCCCTTCTTGTAGAGTGCGTCGGTATTGTGTGACCAGTCTAGTTTGTTGTTCAGATGAACACCAAGGTACTTGTAGGATGTCACCATCTCAATGTCCGTTCCCTGTATGTTTACTGGTGCTGTGAGGGGTTGTCCTTGCCTGCGGTAGTCCACCACCAGCTCCTTAGTTTTCCTCGCGTTGATCAGGAGACAGTTCCGATGGCACCAGTCCACGAAGTCCTGGATAAGTCCTCCGTACTCAGCTTCATCTCCGTTGGAGATGAGACCGACGATCGCAGAGTCGTCAGAGAACTTCTGTAGATGGCAGTGTGTTGTGTTGTGTGAGAAGTCCGTGGTATAAAGGGTGAACAGGAAGGGAGCCAGAACCGTTCCCTGGGGGGCCCCCATGCTACCGATGATCGTGTCGGACACACAATCTCAGGTTCTCACAAGCTGTGGCCGGTTAGTGAGGTAGCCCAGGATCCATGATGACAGGTGCTGGTCCACCCCTGCGCACAGCAGCTTGTCCTTCAGGATCATCGGTTGGATGGTGTTGAAAGCACTGGAGAAGTCAAAGAAGATGATCCTCACCACATTCCCGGGCTTCTCCAGGTGGGACAGAGAACGGTGAAGGAAGAAGATCACTGCATCCTCCACCCCAATGCCATGGTGGTAGGTGAACTGGAGTGGATCCATCGCTGGTCCCACCAGGGGGCGGAGGTGAGCAAGGAGCAGTCTCTCCAGGGTCTTCATCATGTGAGACGTCAGGGCCACTGGTCTGTAGCTGTTCAGATCTTTGGGGTGGGAAGTCTTTGGTACAGGTACCACACAAGATGTTTTCCACAACTGTGGTACCCTTCCCAGCTTCAGGCTTATCGACGTTTTAGGTCACCAGTGTGGAGGAATGAAGGGACGAGACACGAGAGCTGCCAGTTCAGAACTTTACTCAACTCCAGCAATAACAGGAATGACACTGAGCGCCAATGCGCATACATAAATGTTTCCCCATCTCTCCACCTTTCTCCCCAAGTCTCTGGGTGTGAATGGAGCCTCCTAGTGGTCCACCAGAATATAATCATACCACTTCCCATGACTACTGCGGGGTAGGAAGATGACCTTAAAAAGTGGCCTTGTAGACAGTAGCTACGTTAGTTAGCTCCACTGCTAAAACGCTAACGCTGTAAACAAAAGGTCTGAGATATATCAATATCTCCACTGCAATAAAGTCGGTTGCATTTTGTTAAAAGATGTTGGACATAATCAAATTTACCTCAGAGCAGACGTAGAATCTAGTCAGAGACACAAAGAACCACAACACCGTACTTGAGTGTTTTAATGTCGGGGTAAAACAGACATCTTTCCCCGAAATTAAAATGCTCATGCTGTTGTCATGCCATGAATGGTTGTTATTTAATTTAACATGTACAGACATTTTCTGACAATTGTTCAAAATTTTATTGATCTGTATTTTAATTTAAAAATTAATGCATGCTGAAGCTGCTAATATCAAGTCCATATCATTCCAAGGCAGTACAACGAATGCACCCCCCCCCCCAAAAAACCCCCCAAAACTATTTGATATCTTTCTTAAATCATTAAGCCTTAGGAAGCAAACTGCTACTATTTTTTATTTATTATTTATGTTTATTTTTATTTATTATTTTACTTCATGCAGCCTTTTATTGTGCAACAGGACAAGAGTTGTCCTGTTGCACAATGAAAGTATAATCATCAAGAATTTTGTTTACCAGACGGAGTGTTGGCAGAAGCAAATGTTTCTAATCAGAAAATGTCAGCTGACCTGAACAGCCAAATTGTTCAGCCAAACACTGTTCAGCCATCAATGCCAAGAAATTACTGTGAGGGAGGGGGAGAGGACATATCTGAGGCCAATAAATGAATGTGATGTTGGTTAAAGGCAGTGTTGGGCAAGTTTTTAAAAAATAGTAACTAATTACAATTACTAGTTACTTCTTTTCAAAAGTAATTGAGTTACTTTACCAATTACTGCATAATTACAGTAGTTAGTTACTTGGAAAAGTAACTTTCATGTTACTTTTAAATGCATACTTAAATCATCTTGCACACATAGCAAGATAATTTAATTAATGGATTACATTAAGGGCTTATTAATGGCAGGCTGAAAACAGCCCGTTTCAGACAGAACTTCACAGACAGTTTTTTAATGCTGGTATTGCTGCACATGTGTCAGTGTGGGACATGAAAGCTGTCCATGTTTATCTCACCTTTATGTTTTGGATTCATCCGATGTGCAGTGATCCAAAGAAAACGTTCATTTTCCACAGTCCAAACATCTGCTGTGACAGATACATGGTCCAGTCTCTCAAATGCCTATTGGAGATCAAAATCTATTTTTGAATAATCTTTATCCAGGTAGCAGGTAAATGTGTTTTAACGTCAGTGGATCACAGTCCAGCTGTTTGATGGAAAGTGACCGTTATCATGTCTTCATTCTGTAACAACATATCTTGCAATCAGTCGGTTTAATTCTTGCTGGGTCACAAATTGTCCAGATGCATACCTGTGATTGAAATCCAGCCGTGGGTGTTCAGATAAGAGTATTTCCACTTTACATCCTGCTGTGAGATCCACTTCACAGTGTTAGTTGTTAGCATAGCTAGCAGTTACTTAGCACTAGCTTTGACAGAGTTTGTTGCTGTTTTCAGGCGCTTCTGAAGAGAAAGGCACTTAGTTTGCAACCCACCAATATGCTTTTGTCCTTAACCGCAACAAAGGACAAATAATTTGTGTATGTCCACAAAAACAAAGTAGCTGTTATGTCCATAACTCAGTACAATCAGGAGAAGGCTCAGTGTGCAGTTGAACATACTTTATTATAACCAGAACCACAGATGCTCCGTACAGGCCAAGGGCTCAACGATGAAGAGACAGAGTCTATTCCGCCTTTGCCCTTTATACCCCTGGTGACGACACCTCCGGAAAGGTGGGTCATCACCTCCCACTACACCCACGGCCGCCATCTTAGTACACCCAATACTAATGCATATCACCCCCCCCCCCCCCGTAGAAAAATGCCAAGCACACAGATTAGGCCCTCCCAAATTTAAACCCAATTCATACACAAATGGCAAACACATATGTACAAAAAATTAATAAAAAGGCCTATCCATTCACACCAACTAAACTAGAGGAACCAGGTGGACTGCTGGCTCCTGACATGGTTTCAGACCCAATGAGCAGACACGACTCGAGAATAAACACAATTATCTTTTATTGAAGCAAATGTATGCGTGGGTACGTGTGTCTGTGTATGTATCAGCTGGGGCAAGCAGAGCACCGTGCAACCTGGCAACCCTATGGACACACAGACAGAGGATGAGTTAGTGGCAGACCCCGGAGGGGATGTACAGGATTGCTCTGTGCTTACTGGTAGAGATGTTGTGGTGGAGCACAGGTTTAGCTCGGCGGCTACGGCCAGGAGGACAGTGCCCACAGTCCCAATTGTGGTTGGAGATGGTGGATGATTTAGGTGCAGCTCAGTCCGCTGCCAGGAGGGAAAGAGGTCCGCTGCCACGGAACTCCACCTGTGCACAGGGGACCTAGAGAGGTTAAAGAGATGAGCAAAGGCTTACTTGGTTTGGAAGAGAGGATACTTCCTGACATCGACTGGCAGGACTGGAATGAGGATGAAGGCAGGCTGAGACTTGAAAGCTCAGGATGAAGGAAGGCGAGTGAAGGTCTCGGGGAATGGAGACAGACGACTCCGAGCTCCGCGCAGCTCAGGAGGATAGGCAGCCATGACAGTACTCCCCCCCTACGAGACGCCTCTCAGTGGTCAATCCAGCCTACCTGGGTGCATCCGGTGGAAGTCCCTGATGAGTTGTTTGTCCAACACGGAGGAGGGACGCACCCAGGATCTCCACTCCAGGCTGTAACCCTCCCAGTCTACCAGGTACTGCAGGCCGTGACCGCGGCATCGGACATCCATGATGGCGTTGACCTTCCACGCCGGGTCGCCGTCGATCACCATCGACAGCGATGGAGACCTGGGAGGGGGACACAAGAGGCTGGAGCAGAAGGGCTTGACCTGCGAGACATGGAAAGTTGGACAGATGCGGAGGGAGGGAGGGGAGAGCTAGACGCACAGATACCGGGTTAATGATGCGGCTTATGGCGAAAGGCCCAATGAACTGCTGTGACATCTTTCTCATATCAGCCTTCAAGTTGATATGTTTTGTAGAGAGCCATACCTGCTGACCAACCTGGTAGGTGGGGGCTGGAGTCCTGTGACGATTAGCAGCCGAGGAGTTGTGCTCTGCTGTGCATCGCAGTGCCGCCTGGGTCGCTCTCCAGATCCGACGGCAGCACCTCAGATGAGCTCGGACAGAAGGAACGGCAATGTCCCCCTCCTCCTCCGGGAACAGCAGGGGGTTGTAGCCCAGCGAGGCCTCAAATGGGGACATGTCGATTGCCGAGGAGATGGTGGTGTTATGGGCATACTCGATCCAAGGAAGGTGGGTGCTCCACGATGCCGGGTTGGTGGTGGCGACACACCGCAGCGCATCCTCCAACTCCTGGTTCACCTGCTCACATTGCTCATTGCTCTGAGGATGATAGCCAGACGACAGACTCACTGTAGCCCCCAGGGCATTACAGAATGACCTCTAAACCTGGGAGACAAACTGAGGACCCCGGTCGGAGACGATGTCCATGGGAATCCCATGTAACCTCACCACGTGTTGGATGAGAAGGTCTGCTGTCTCCTTTGCTGTAGGCAGCCCCTGCAGGGGGATGAAATGGGCGGCCTTGGAGAACCTGTCAACGATGGTGAGGATTACTGTATGATGGTTAGAAGGTGGGAGGCCAGTGATGAAGTCTAACGGCACATGGGACCAGGGCCTGCCGGGAGTGAGGAGAGGGTGGAGCAGCCCGGCCAGCAGAGAAGAGGACGTCTTGCCGACGGCACAGTGGGGACAAGCGCAGATGTACTCCCCGACGTCCTTCTGGAGTGAAGGCCACCAAAACGTCTTCTGAAGGAGGTCCACTGTACGAGCCCTCCCGGGGTGACATGCGAATCTGGAAGAGTGGCTCCAATGGATTACTTCACCCCGAACAGCAGAAGGGACAAACAGTCTGCCTGCTGGCCCCCCACCCCGGTCCGGCTCATCCTCCTGCGCCCTCAGGACCCTTTCCTTAATGCCCCAGTAGAAGGCGCCCATGACACACGATGAAGGGAGAATAGGGTGCTTGGTCACCTCCGTCGCATCCAGGGCAAACTGTCTGGACAAGGCATCCGGCTTCGTTTTCTTGGACCTGGGGTGGTAGGTGATGGTGAAGTCGAAGCGGCCGAAGAACAGGGACCAGCAGGCCTGGTGCGCGTTCAGGCGCTTGGCTGTCCCGGAGATACTCCAGGTTCTTATGATCAGTCCAGACGACGAATGGCTGGGAGGCCCCCTCCAGCCAGTGCTGCCACTCCTCCAGTGCGAGCTTGACTGCCAGGAGTTCTCTGTCACCGATGTCATCATTTCGCTCAGCCGGTGATAGGCAATGGGAGAAGAACGCACAGGGCCAGATCCTGCCATCAGCCGGGGAGCGCTGAGATAACACTGCTCCAACCCCCGAGTCCGAGGCGTCCACCTCCATCAGGCATTGGAGAGCGGGGTCCACCTGTGCCAAAATGGGAGATGATGAGAATTTATCCTTAAGGTCAGCAAAGGCCGCAGCCGCCTCCTCTGTCCACCAGAAGGGGACCTTAGGAGATGTCAGATGGGTCAGGGGAAGAGCAATAATACTCTGGATGAAGTGGCGGTAGAAATTAGCAAACCCCAAAAACTGCTGGAACCGCTTTCTGGAAGACGGAGTGGGGCAATCTACCATCGCTTTTACCTTATCGGGGTCGGGGATGAACTCGTTGTGGGAAATGATGAAACCGAGGAAGGACGTCTTGGAGGCATGAAAGTCACATTTCTCGGCCTTCACAAAGAGCTTATTCTCTAAGCGCCGCTACAGTACCCGCCTCACATGCACCCGATGCTCATCCAGGGACTGAGAAAAGATCAGGGTGTCATCCAAATAGACAAATACAAATGTGCCCAAAAAGTCCCTCAGTACATCATTAATCAGCCGCTGGAACACGGTGGGGGCATTGGTCAGCCCTAACGGCATGACCAGGTATTCAAAATGCCCACTAGGGGTCCGGAAACCCATCTTCCATTCGTCGCCCTCCCGGATCCGCACCAGATAGTAAGCGTTGCGGAAGTCCAACTTGGTGAACCAAGAGGCCCCCTGGAGGGAATCAAACGCCGAATTAATCAATGGGAGGGTGTATTTGTCTTTAATGGTGATGTTATTCAACTCCTGAAAGTCAATACACGGCCTTAGCGAGCCGTCCTTCTTGCTAACGAAGAAAAGTCACGCCCCCACTGCCGAGGATGATGGCCGTATTATGCCCGAGCTCAACGACTCCTTTATATAAGTTTCCATGGCCTCCTGCTCCGGAGCTGACAGACTGTAAAACTGGCTAGACGGCAGCGGGGCTCCGGCACGGAGATTGATAGCACAGTCGTATGGGCGGTGAGGCGGGAGGGAAAGGGCCTGGGTCTTACTGAATGCGGCCCCCAAGTCATGATATTCAGGGGGAACCTTAGACAAATCGGGGGGGGGGGGGGTGACGGGGGCACCCAGGGGCATGGATGGCAAGCATGCAGCGGACTGCAAACAGGCACTAAGGCAAAAAGAACTCCATGATAACACACTCCCGGAACGCCAGTCAATGGAGGGAGTATGAAGACGGAGCCAGGGGTAGCCGAGAATGACAGGGGAGGAAGAAACCGGCAGCACAAACAACCTCAGCTCTTCCCGATGGTTACCTGACACTATGACTGACACCGGGGCGGTCTGATGGGAAACAACAGCAAGGGGGGCTTTGGACAGGGCAATGAGTTTTAGGGGGGTCTTGAGCGATTGACAGGGGAGCCCCAGACGGGTTGCCAGTTCCCCCAAAATGAAGCTCTGCTCAGCCCCTGAATCAATCAGTGCATGTGTGACTATTTCTCTGTGATTGTGAATGAAACGAATAGGAAGGAGACACAGAGAGACGGGATTTGATTGGGGTGAGTCCATGTGTCCCCCTACTGCGACGCACGGACTCCCCCTTTTGGCCAAATGGGACATGATGTTACCTCATGCTCCTCGCTCCCGCAGTAGAGGCACAACCCCAGCTCAAGGCGGCGCTGCTTCTCTGCTAACGGCAGCTTAGACTGTCCCACCACCATAGGTTCTGGAGCATCCTGGGACTCAGGGGAGGGGAGGGCCAACGGGGGGCTGTAGGGAGCAGCAATACTGGGTCTCCGAGCGACTGGAAGTTTTATGCTCAGCTGCTCGCTCCCTCAGCCTGTTATCTAGGCTAATGGCTAGCGAAATCAACTCAGTGAGCCTAGTAGGTTTCTCTAAGCGGCTAGCTCCTCCCGCAGGCTAGGACTAAGGCCCCTAATGAAAATGCTACAGAGCGAGGCGTCCTCCCACCCCACCTCCATGGCCACCACCCGGAAATCGACAGCGTAATCGGCCATGGACTTGGCCCCCTGCCTCAGGTTTAGCAGCCGGGAGGTAAGCACACTGTCACGGTCAGAGTGGTTGAACACCTCATTAAACTCACTGACAAACTGGGTATAAGTCAAGGCAGCATAATTAGCCCTAGCCATAACAGCGTAAGCCCAAGCTAGTGCCCGCCCCTCTAATAAATTAACTACGTAGCCTATCTGGCTATTGTCTGTGGGAAAGTCCCCAGGTACCCGCTGAAACACGATGTCACACTGGAGAATAAACCCCCTAGTCTCCCCTAATTTACCACTAAAGCGGGTGGGAGTAGGGATGGGAGTAAGCCGGGAAGTGGAGCCCTGTACAGATTGACTAGCTGGAATGCTAGCGGGAGCAGAGGAGCTACTTGGAGCCGGAGGGAAGGCCTGTGGTCTAGCCAGGTGGTCCAACCAATCAGTTATGTGAGTTAACTGGGTAAGGATAATCTGTTGCTGATAAGCTAATTGGTCAACTCGAGCCTCCAGGTTGTTAATTTTGCACGCTAGTGCGCTGTCTGCTGGGTCATTTTGGCAGAGTCGTACTGACATGGTTTCAGACCCAATGAGCAGACACGACTTGAGAATAAACACAATTATCTTTTATTGAAGGAAATGTATGTGTGGATGCGTGTGTCTGTGTATGTATCAGCTGGAGCGAGCAGAGCACCGTGCAACCTGGCAACCCTATGGACACACAGACAGAGGATGAGTTAGTGGCAGACCCCGGAGGGGATGTACAGGATTGCTCTGTGCTTACTAGTAGAGATGTTGAGGTGAAGCACAGGTTTAGCTCGGTGGCTACGGCCAGGAGGACAGTGCCCGCAGTCCCAATTGTGGTTGGAGATGGTGGATGATTTAGGTGCAGCTCGGTCCGCCGCCAGGAGGGAAAGAGGTCCACCGCCACGGAGCTCCACCTGTGCACAGGGGACCGAGAGAGGTTAAAGAGATGAGCAAAGGCTTACTTGGTTTGGAAGAGAGGATACTTCCTGATGTCGACTGGCAGGACTGGAACGAGGATGAAGGCAGGGTGAGGCTTGGAAGCTCAGGATGAAGGAAGGCGAGTGAAGGTCTCGGGGAATGGAGACAGACGACTCTGCGCTGATCCCAGGACCACACGGATTAAATAACCCTGGCTGTGATGGAGAGCAGGTGTGTGCACATCTGAGGATAATAGGTAGCCATGACAGCTCCCCCTACAAGGCCAGACGGCTTATTCTGCCGCCTTGAGATAAACAAACCTATCATCTGGTCAGTCACTGCAACAGATACTGGAGTCAGTTTGTCTTGGCCTGTCCTTGCCACTGATAATACCTCTATCTGCCAAGAATGTGCCACTAGTCCAGCAAAAGCGAGCGGTACTCAAATACTTTGCAAGCAGTTTCATGAAATGGTCAGTCAGAGAGCAACTCATACCGGCTTGGACGTCGCCCGGGTTAACAAGGTCAGGAGTTCCTGGCAATGGAAGGCGAATTACAGAGCTTTGTGGAGGAATCTGATCAGACCTAAATGAAACAGTCATTGTCGCCCCCGACAGACTGCTTTGATGATGATGATGATGATCTACAGTCCAAAGAAAATATAGTTGTGTACCTAAAACTAAATCAATCCCAGAAACTTATACATATACTGTATATTCTCAAATTTACATAACAATTATAACAAATCACAACAAATAACATATACAGTACACTTTCCCATTGCTACACTTTCAGTACACTTTCCCATTTTTTAACCCTTTAACTGCCCAGATTAAATGGACGGGTCGCGTGCCCCCAGTGGCACAGCGCAGCAACTGCATGTGTCAACTTATTGACATCCCCCAGCTATACTGAGAATTTGTACTAATCTCTATTGATCTGACAGTTTAGAAGGTGGCAGACACATGCTGAAGGAATCATGGCTGACATGGAATATAGCAAAGAAGAAGAAATCCTCATTATTATTCTTCCTTTTTCCGCTTTGAGCTCACACACCAATGTGGATGCCGCCATGTTTGGTCATCGCTGCCACCATGATAACTGGAACTGCATGAAATGGGGAAAATAGCCACGTAATACAAATGAAATTCACATGGGATAATCATAAGAGTTTGTAGATGTGGTACATGGGTGTAAATTACGAAGTTAACGCGATACATTGACCACGATGGACGAAAAACTGAGCTACCAGTACCAAGATGGCAGCACCCGCGATCGTCATGCATTCTCACAGGAAAACTGCATTTTACAGGAGAAATAGCCATGTAATACAAATGAAGTTCACATGGGGTAATCATAAGAGTTTGTAGATGTGGGACATGGTGTAAATTTCTGAGCAAATGCACAAACATTGACTATGATGGACAAAAACAGACCGGTCACGTGGGCGGGTGAGCCCCCCCCCCCCACCTGGCAACAGGTAAGAGAAATATATGTCTTTTTGACATTTTATTGATTTTCTGGTTCATATACTTTGAACATTAGATAAAAACATACCCCTGTAGACAAATCGGCATTAAAAAATGGACCATTCTTTATGTGAATGTGTCCAAAGTCCACTTTTGGCTGAGTTGTGTAACTTATATAGCAGCTGCGACATTATGCAAATTAGATGCGTAAATTTATTCCTATCTGAAACCTTGGATCATATTCTACATCTTTCTAATTGACAGTAACCCATTATCTCTTGTAACTTTCAAGTTATAGCCTTGGAAATCTGAACTATTTTATTGAGAAAATGTTTTACCACTCTTGACCACTGGGGGGGTGGGGCTTGAGTTGCCTTGCGTTGCCTGAGGTGCCACATGGCACCTAGGGCAGTTAAAGGGTTAATAAACATCCATCCATCCATCCATCTTCTACCGCTTAATCCTTTCGGGTCGCGGGGGGGGGGGGGGGCTGGAGCCTATCCCAGCATCTTTGGGCGAGAGGCAGGGTACACCCTGGACAGATCGCCAGTCCATCGCAGGGCCAACACAGAGAGACAGACAACCATTCACTCTCACATCCATACCTAAGGACAATTTAGAATCCCCAGTTTTGATGCCAATTAACCTAACTTGCATGTTTTTGGCATGTGGGAGGAAACCGGAGTGCCCGGAGTAAACCCACACAGACACGGGGAGAACATGCAAACTCCACACAGAAGGGTCACCGATGGTCTGGGGGTGGGATCGAACCCACGATGGTCAAGGGTGGAATCGATCCCATGACCTTCTTGCTGTGCTGCCACTGTGCTAACCACTGCGTGTTGGGGATTTACTCTTTTTTTTTTTTTTTCAACTCAGGCCAACCACAATAAGAAAAGTCAAAAATTAACAGAACATATTAACTAAATGATCTGGGGTCCTAAACCGACACACGCATTTATTACATATCACCCCCAGTCATTTGAATGGCCCGATGAAAAGGGCCACCCTCTGGGTCTCCATCTGGTGGATCCCGCCCGGAGCTCCTCTGCTTCTTGGCCTCTGGAGATGAGCTGCGCTGGTACCTCTTCTTCTCCACGTGCCGCAGCTCATTTGGGTGTCTCCACAACGTGTCTGACAGACACAAGTAACCATCTGCCCGGGCAGCCACCACTCTCAGCCGCCCCTGTTCGTCCCGTCGCTCTCTTCCCCTATGGATGCCCCTCAGCCTAGCTTCTACCCTTGGTCGGACCTCATCACTGATGTGCAAGGGAACTCTATTGTGCTTCTGCAGTCCACTACGTCGCGACCGGGCCTCCTTCCTGGGTCGAGATGGTCCACCGACCCAGTCCAAAGCCCTCCTGTGATGCTGGTGTCTGGTGCGCCGTAATATTGCACCAGCTGGTACTGCCCCGCTGTCTTTCATTTTAGCACCAGTAGTCATCCTCTCGGGTATCCCGCTGTTCCGTCCAGTTCCCACATCCAGGGAAACTTGGACAGTGGCATCGGGATCCTCCCGTGTTTGTTCATCGCAGTGCCGGTCCTCATCAACTTGCAGCTCACCAGGCCAATCACTGTCCCAGATTGTGTCGTCCTCCACGTGCAGAGCTGGTCAGTCCCACAATCCGCAGCCCGACCACTATTCCCCAGTACCGCTGGTGATCTTAAATCCCAGGCGGTAAAACATATCACAGCCTATGATGTTTGACCTCGAGGCGGTCACCATGAACTGGACTCCGGTCATCACTGCCGACTTATACCTCGCTGTCAGCTCCAGCGATCCCACAATGGTCATCCTGCTTCCTCCTTAGCCGAAACATGGCATCGTAAACTCCCTCAAATGGTGGTATGGGAACAGCCTCTCCACAGTGGACAAGTTCAGTATCGAGCCAATTGCTCTCGTGTCCACCAACAGCGAAACTTCCACATCATCCAGCAGTACATTGCAGTATATGTACTCATTTGGGCTCGGGGAAACGGTATGGACAATTGTGGGATCCGCAGCGGGAAGATCCATTCCACATCTTTGGTCCTCCTACTCAAAATTCTTCCAGGCTCTGGCAAAGTGATGCAGAAGACCACATTTGCCACAGCGCTTGCCCTTCGCTGGACACTCTCTTGCCTTATACCGGTGCCTTGTGGACCTGCAGCCATAACACCTTGGCAGACCCGGGGTGGACCTAATTCTTACAACAGCGGCATATTCTTTATCACTCATGCCAACCTCGTTGTCCGAGTCCACAGCCAGCGTCCTCCCACTTGGTTCTTCATGCCTCGACGTGCCTCTCTCACTGAGGTCTTCAGATAAATTTTCAGCTGCCTCACACTGCTGCACAATCTCCAAAGCCGTGGCTAACGACAGTTCACCCGGGTAGGTGAGAAGCCTCAACCGTGCTGCAAAACAAAGGACACGCTCCGCCAACTGATCACGGACCATTTCATCCTCCATGGCTCCAAAGTGGCACTCCCCTGCCAGGTGACGTAGGTCTGCAACGAAGCACTGTACCGACTCTCCCGTCTGCTGGTGGCACTGCCTAAACTTTATCCACCAGACTATGACGTTCTCTGGGGCGCAAAAGTAGCACGCCATTAGCTCCACCACGTCTTCATAGCTATCAGCCTCTCCTAGTGTGCTAAGGATCCTCTGACCCTCCATATCGAGACTATGAACCAAAATAGCTCTCGCATGTAACTTCTCGAGCTTACCAAGGCTAAGGGCCACCAAATAGTTTCCAAATGCCGCATACCACCTAGCCCAGGGTACAGGCGGCTCACTTGGGACCTCCAAAAATGGCTGAAAAGTGGTGCCAGCTCGTTCCATACCTTTTACTTTGTTGCCAAATATTATGTCCATAACTCAGTACAATCAGGAGGAGGCTCAGTGTGCAGTTGAATGTACTTTATTATAACCAGAATCACAGATGCTCCGTACAGGCCAAGGGGTCAATGACGAAGAGACAGAGTCTATTCTGCCTTTGCCCTTTTACCCCTGGTGACGCCACCTCCGGAAAGGTGGGTCGTCCCCTCCCACTACACCCACGGCCACCATCTTAGTACACCCAACACTAATACATATCAGTAGCTTCATCATTACTCAGTAATGAAGACTCAGCGCTTTGCAACAAGTCACATCAACTGATGGTTCGTCTCAGCTACGGTATGGCGCTAAAAATGTCTATCCATATTAATAAGACAAGTAACGAGAAATGCATCTGATCAAATTTCAGTAACTGTGACGTATTACTGAATTTTTAAACAGTAATTTTGTTACACAATACGTTACTGCAAAAGTAGTGGTGTTACAGTAACACGTTACTCCCAACACTGGTTAAAGGACACAGGACTTCTCTGTGCATGTAGAATGCCTGTCCTGTTATATGTGCCACTGGCAATACAGTAAACTTTCTGTTGAGTTTAACCCAATCTAGTGTGTGTTATGAATGTCCCTTTCAGGGCAGAAATGAGGCACCAATTGCCAGCAGTGAGTTTGCTTATTTATTAAATTATAAAGAACAAAAGAACATGCCACAAGGGGCAAAGTACAAACAACTATAAACATGACCTCGAAGGGAGATAACGTGAGACATACAAATGCTGAAAAAACCATGAAAGGTTTCTTACAAATAATACGAGAGTCAAAAGTCCAAAGCTGAAAAAGGGACTGGAATCAGGGTTGGGGATTCCAGCCTGGATAGGGCGAGGTCGCAGCGAGGAGTGAACTCACTAGCGATCTTAACCCTTTAAGTGTGAGAATTTGCGGGGCCCTAGTGGCAGAGCGTGACACTGCGCCTGCCTTCTCACTCTGACTTTGTCAAAAGTAAGTGAGAAATTTCTGTTTGTTTTTTTTTTAAATGTACTGATTTCTTGTTCATATACTGTGAAGATAAGATGATGAGGTACCTTTGTACAAAAAATGGTGTCAAAAGACTGAACCATTTTTTGTGTAAATACGTCCAAAGTACAGTTTTAACTGAGTTATGGGATTTAAAGAGGTACCGCGACATTATGCAAATTAGATGCGTAAATGTATTCCTATCTGAAACTTTGGATCATATTTTACATCTTTCTAATTGACAGTAAGCCATTATCTCTTATCACTTTCAAGTTATAGCCTTGGAAATCTGAACTATTTTATTGTCAAAAAAATATTTACCACTCTTCACCACTAGGGGATATGTCGCAGTTCTGCACTATACACACTCAGAGGGTTAAATAAGGAACTAAAGACTCCAAACAACAAACGGGTATGCAGTTAAAGTAATTAATACACACAACAGCTGTGACAGGCCGTGAGCAGACTTGACAGGCAGAAGTCTGGCCACGGTGCTGTCAAAGTAAAAGCACAAATAATCCCCATAATAAATAAGACTAAATATACAGATAGAAAAATGGGGAAAATAATAAGTGACTCGAGCACGGAACAGACCCGCACTCGGGATCACTACAGTGCCCCCCCTTTAAGGGATGGAATCCATACCTCCCGCAGAAACACCAAGGAAAAACGACACCCCCCAACCAACAATAACTACCAAAACCAGCCTTGGGAGAATGGAGGGGGAATCCAGGCCTGGAGGGAGAGACACTAAAATGAAAATAAAACCCAAAATGCTTAACAGCAAAACTCCTAGAAGTGTCAAAGAAAAATTCATCAATGTACCAGATACAAAATAATATGGCAAATACCACAAGTTCAAGTACGAATGAGAATTTCTCTTTTTTCCCAGAAATGTCAAAGTGAAAATTTATCAGTGTACCAAACATAAAAATAACATTGCACATACCACAACTTCAAGTACAAATGAAAATCTCTCTTTCTTCCCAGAAATGTCAAAGTGAAAATTTATCAATGCATTAGAACACAGTTGGGTAAAACTAATTGAATTTACACACTGGAAATCCTGAGAAAACAAGGAGTACTGAGCTAAGCAATGTAGGCTAAACAAGAAAACTGTTCTGGTAGCCTAACAGAGTCCCAGCACCACCAAGACAGATGAAAAAGTCCATCAGGTGGCCTCCCTGGACACAGGAACCACCCTAGCAACTGAAGCAGTTCATTGGGTGGCCTCCCCGCATCTCTAGGCCAGCGGACCACGATACCCCGCTCACCTCCCCCAGGAGGCGGAAGATGAGACCGGTAACCACTGCAGACCTCTGGATGATGGATACCAGAAACAAACCCTGGCAGGGAACGAACCACAAGGGAGACAGATGAAGGGAGAGGACCCACAGCAGCCTTGGGAACCAGCGCAGCACCCACGGTGGCCCCGGACTGAGGCGTGGCTGCACCTTCGGTGGCCCCCAGGCTGGAGTGTAGCTCCTATGACAGCCCAGGCTTGGACGGCATCTCCACAATGTCTTTAGCTGGAGGAACGGGACCCATGAAGACCTCAGGTGGCAGATCAGAAACCACAAAGACCTCCGGTGTAGATGGGACATCATCAGTGACCCTGAGAGAAGACTCGACAGAAGGGAGGAGAGAAACGGGGTCAGGGTCACCGGCAGCAGTGAAACCTGGTGAGGCAAGCTCAGATGCTGCTGATGGTAGCACCCGGCTCTCCCCACCAAGAGTCAGACAAGCCCTTTCCAATACAGAAACAATGAAAACAAAGGAAAATACTCGCCTGAGCTCAAGTTCCATCGCTGTCCAGGACTCCGTCGATCCAGATGGCAATCCTTCCGGCCTGGCCTCCTGGAGGTCCAACTCCAACTCTGCTGTGGCGGCCCCAACAGCAGGTATGATGGACTCTGCAGTCTTAGGACCCCCTGACGTAGTAACCCACACCGATGGCTTGCTTGGCATGGCGACAGGAGACCCATTACCAGCTGGGACAAGGCTCTGAGTAGGTGAAACCCGGAGACACTTCATCGTCGGCTCAGGTTCCAGGTAGCAGATGGCCATCCTCCTCTGTCCATACTGTGGCTGCGGAGCTGGAACCAGGATCTCCAGGTCTGCAGGCTCCTCCTCCATCCGGTAGCTAGGTCCTGGAACTGGCAGCCACTCGGGGAATAAAGGAGGAGACACAGAGGAAGCTAGTAAAGTTTTTGTGGCTGTAGCAGGTGGTGAAGACTCAATAGACTGCATGGCATGAGCCTCAACCCCAGGAATCAGACAAAGTAATTCATCAAATTGTGCTATAGAATGAAAAAAACACTTGCCTGTTTTCCTGGGGTATGGTGGTGACTGCTGCAGCATGCTCATTTCTTTCCTTTCCCGTAGTAGCAGTGATGGTGGGCCCCTCAGGGAAACAAGGAGGAGCTGTTCCTGCAGGATCAGTGGCAGGCACAACCGGAGAAGAAGCAATTAGGCTCGCAGCAGCTGAAGAAAGCGCTGTAGAGGAGGGGGGGGACAGCTGAG
Source organism: Pholidichthys leucotaenia (assembly GCA_020510985.1). Classification (NCBI taxonomy): domain Eukaryota; kingdom Metazoa; phylum Chordata; class Actinopteri; order Cichliformes; family Pholidichthyidae; genus Pholidichthys; species Pholidichthys leucotaenia. The sequence continues at coordinate 135,825,395 of CM035840.1, read as the reverse complement.
GCAGTCCGGGGTAGAGGAGCTGACGAAACAGCTAACGAAGAAGATCCGGAGGCTGAAGCTGCTGTCATGCCTCCCTGAAGTGGCAGAGAAAAAACAGCTGGCTGGGAGACGGAGGAATTTCTCAGGCAGCCCGTAGCTGGATCAAAACGGGAACCTTGGAGCATATTCACCCAGTGGTTCTCCTCCTTCCGCTTCGGGACAGCCGTGTCACGGGGAGGAGAAGGGTTCTGTGCCGAGCAGCGGCATCTTTGGGCTGGACATGACCCAATCGTCAAATCTGGAAAACGTCGCTGCTGGGCGGAGACAGTGGCCAGCAGCTCAGCGAACTCAGGGTAATTGTTCAGACCAGGATATGCCTCCACAATCCTGACTGCTGCCACCACACTCTTTAGAACTTTGTCCGGGTTACAGGAAAAGAGCGCTTCAGCCATGCGGTCCCTGATGAATTCAGCTGCCCACTGTTCATCTTCACTGGGAACCCCGGCTGCCCTCCTCCTACGGCATGCTGGGAAACGGCTTTCCTGTGATGGAGACACGGGAGCTGGAGCCATAGCAGGAGCCTAATAACAAACTCGAGGAACAGGAGTGCTTCGCCGTCAACCCCGGTTTAGGCTTCCTGGAGGACTTCTTCGCCAACTCACGGTTCATCTGCTGAAGCACCAATAACTCAGTTATCCTCTCCCTTCCCTCAGCACACTCAGCAAGGTGAGGATGACACTTCACAGCCACCTCCGCCAAGTCCAGGTACCATAAAGCACTTTTAGGGATGGAATATTGACAGGGTAGGGCTAGGAGGTCATCTATCTCCATCAAAGCCTGGCAGAGCTCAAAACCCAGGCTCATTGGATACCACCTGTCAAACGATGCCATAACTCCCAAAAAACGCTGGCACCCGGAAAAGGAAAAAATTAGAGCCAAAAAAGAAACTCACTGTGACTGGCACCAGCTTTTGGCTGCGACCTACTGTTATGAACAGACATCGAGATGGTGACATCCTATAAGTACCTGGGTGTTCATCTGAACAATAAACTAGACTGGTCACACAATACTGACGCACTCTACAAGAAGGGACAGCGCAGGCTGTTCCTGCTGAGGAAACTCAGGTCTTTTGGTGTACAAGGGGCGCTGCTGAAGACATTCTATGACACGGTGGTGGCATCAGTCATCACTTTTGGAGTGGTCTGCTGGGGCAGTGGCATTACAGCAGCCGATAGGAAGAGACTGAACAAACTGATTAAGAAAGCTAGCTCTGTCCTGGGGCAGCGCCTTGATCCGGTGGAGGAGATAGGAGAGAGAAGGACGGTGGCTAAACTGTCATCTCTGCTGGAGTCCGAGTTCCACCCTATGCAGGACGTACTGAATGCACTGAGGAGCTCATTTAGCAGCAGACTACATCATCCCAGGTGCACAACCGAGAGGTTTCGTAGGTCCTTCCTACCAACGGCTGTCAGACTGTACACCCTAAGCAGGGCTGCTCGCAGAGATAGCAAAAAGACGTAACAAACTAATAGTTTTTAAATGCAAAAGATGCAATAGACTTACACAATGGTCCCCTCCGGCATACAACTAGGAAAATACCGGTCGCTATGGAGGGTGAGAATATGTATGGGCACATAATCATACCATGTAGGATAACTAAGTAGAGGGTTATGCTGTTTCATCCCATCTAGCAACAATGCTCTGCACTGTGTGTGTTTATATATTTACATATAAGATAAGATAAGATAAGATAAGATAAGATAAGATAAGCCTTTATTAGTCCCACAACGGGGAAATTCCAGGATTGCAACAGCACAGGGATAGCAACACTCAGAGCAACAATAAAAAAAAACAAGCAAGCAAGAGCAGCTAATATACATATGTACGTATTACTATAAAATATATATATATACACACACACACAGACACACAGTGCAGAGCATTGTAGCTGGATGGAATAAATATATGAATATATGAACACACAGTGCAGAGCATTGTAGCTAGATGGAATAAATATGTAAATATATAAACACCCACAGTACGGAGCATTGCAGCTAGGTGGAATAAATATGCAAGTATATAAACACACACAGTGCGGAGCAATGTAGCTAGATGGAATAATATGTAGATATATAAATATATAAACACACCCAGTGCTGAGCATTGTAGCTAGATGGAATAAATATGTAAATATATAAACACACACAGTGCAGAGCATTGTTGCTAGATGGAATGAAACAGCATAACCGTCTACTTAGTTATCCTACATGGTATGATTATGTGCCCATACATATTCTCACCCTCCATAGCGACCGGTAAGTTCCTAGTTGTATGCCGGAGGGGACCATTGTGTAAGTCTATTGCATCTTTTGCATTCAAAAAACTATTAGTTTGTTACGTCTTTTTGCTATCTCTGCGAGCAGCCCTGCTTAGGTTGTACAGTCAATGCTCAGCACTGGGTGTGTTCATATTTATATATCTGTATATTTATTCCATCTAGCTACAATGCTCCGCACTGTGTTTTTATATATCTATATATTTATTCCATCTAGCTACAATGCTCCGTACTGTGGGTGTTTATATGTTTACATATTTATTCCATCTAGCTACAATGCTCTGCACTGTGTGTTTATATATTCATATATTTATTCCATCCAGCTACAATGCTCTGCACTGTGTGTCTGTGTGTGTGTGTATATATATATTTTATAGTAATATGTACATATGTATATTAGCTGCTCTTGCTTGCTTGTTGTTTTTTTTTTGTTTTTTTTTTGCCTTCTGATTGTTGCTCTGAGTGTTGCTATCCCTGTGCTGTTGCAATCCTGGAATTTCGCCGTTGTGGGACTAATAAAGGCTTATCTTATCTTATCTTATCTTATCTTATCTTATGAATGCCCCTTTCAGGGCAGAAATGAGGCACCAATTGCCAGCAGTGAGTTTGCTTATTTATTAAATTATAAAGAACAAAAGAACGTGCCATGAGGGGCAAAGTACAAACAACTTTAATCACGACCTCGAAGGAAGATAACGTGAGACATACAAATGCTGAAAAAACCACGAAAGGTTTCTTACAAATAATACAAGAGTCAACAGTCCAAAGCTGAAAAAGGGACTGGAATCAGAATTGGGGATTCCAGCCTGGATAGGGCGAGGTCGCAGCGAGGAGTGAACTCGCTAGCGATCTTAAATAAGGAACCAAAAACTCCAAACAACAAACCGGTGTGCAGTTAAAGTTATTGATACACACAACAGCTGTGACAGGCCGTGAGTAGACTTGACAGGCGGAAGTCTGGCCACAGTGCTATCAAAGTAAAAGCACGAATAATCCCCCATAATAAATAAGACTAAATATACAGATAGAAAAATGGGGAAAATAATAAGTGACTCGACCACGGAACAGACCCGCACTCGGGATCACTACAGTGTGTGAGTTTTTCCACAAATAGCTATACTTTCCTATAGAACCGTTCCTCAACAGTATGTTATCCTTCTCTGTAATCTGTGTCACTCATGTTATTGTTTTTCAGTATTCCCTCTGTGTGTGCCTTTCTCAATCAACCATAAGATGCTCTGTGGAGCTTGATGACGCATATGGGGGTAGTGAAGGGATTGGGGGCATGGAGGAAGAAGGGATTTATCTTAACATGGTGGATACATGAAAATCCCTTTTACATTTTTCCATATTGCAGACTCTACTCATTCTTCACATAATTCAATTGAGTTTTGCTGTGCATCATTTAACCTTGGTGTATTTCCTCCTGTAGATAAGAGGGGTATTGGGGACAAAGGACAATCCAAACTCAATTTACAGAGTGATAGAGAGAATATCCTGTTGAGTGCTCTAAAAGTAAAAGAGCACAGTGAGAGTTGCCCTAGGCTTGTGAGTGTGTACTTGTACTGATCACACATCTTACCTATTGTAATTACGTTTGTGTTTCCAGAAGCATGCACTGGGAGAAGATTGAAACTCACCTGCTTCCTATGCTTGTCCCCTGCCCTTTCCTGGCTCTATCATCCCCACTTGAACAGTAACTGCAATAGTGCTTTCAATTTGCCAGTCTCAAGCAAAGACCAAATTAAAAAGGTAATCCACACAGCTGCTATGTGAGATAAAACATTGTACCACTGACCAACTGTGATCTTTCTCTCTTATATTAAGTTTAGATTTCAGCATCATCACCAAAGCAAATGGTGCATCTGTGTTTACCCTGCTTTATGTCCACATTATGTACAATGTAGTAGCAAGGGTTTGGAAGGGACTCAGGCATGGGGGAAACTGGGGGGTAGGGGTGGAGTAAGCATGCATACACGTAATATGCAAACTGTTAATTTTTTTCACAACATACACTGATGTACCTCAGAATAAGTTTTAGAACATGTTCAGTCTCCTTGCCATAGCAATCAACCTTGACCATACCTTGACAGCACTGCCTTAAGAGCTCTTAATTTAAAAAATCTGAAGGAAGTCAACATGGTATTGGTAGTATTGTCCATAGTTTGGAGTGAGAAATAGGGTTTGTGATGTGAGATGGAGGGTAAAAGAGTGAGACTCAGTCCCAAGGAGTGAGAGCTGGCAAAACTGACAAAATATATGGTCAAGTGTTGTTAGCTGAACAAGGATTCCAGTGCCGGTTAATAGAATTTATAGAAAATAGCAGATCCGGGTGGCTTGTCTGTCACCTCCTCCCCACGGAGGCAAGCAGTGTCCGGTTAACAGTGATGAACTCAGAGTGTAGCAGCAATGACCTACAGCTCTTGCTGGGACGGTTTACCGCTGAGTGTGAAGCGGCTGGGATGAGAATCAGCACCTCCAAGTCCGAGTCCATGGTCCTCAGCCGGAAAAAGGTGGATTGTCCTCTCCGGGTTGGGGACAGGCTCCTGCCCCAAGTGGAGGAGTTTAAGTATCTTGGGGTCTTGTTCACGAGTGAGGGGAAAATGGAGCGAGAGATCGACAGACGGATTGGAGCAGCATCTGCAGTGATGCGGACGTTGTACCGGTCTGTTGTGGTGAAGAGGGAGCTTAGTTCTAAGGCAAAGCTGTCGATTTACCAGTCAATCTACGTTCCTACTCTCACCTATGGTCACGAGCTTTGGGTAATGACCGAAAGAACGAGATCGCGGATACAAGCGGCTGAAATGAGCTTTCTCCGTAGGATTGCTGGACTCACCCTCAGAGATAGGGTGAGGAGCTCAGTCATCCGAGAGAGGCTCAGAGTAGAACCGCTGTTCCTCCACATTGAAAGGAGTCAGTTGAGGTGGTATGAGCATCTGATTAGGATGCCTCCTGGACGCCTCCCACTTGAGGTGTTTCAGGCACGTCCCACTAGGAGGAGACCCCGGGGCAGACCCAGGACTCGGTGGAGAGACTATGTCTCCCAGCTGGTCTGGGAACGCCTTGGTATCCTCTCTGAAGAGCTGGAGCAGGTGGCTGGGGAGAGGGAAGTCTGGGCTTCTCTGCTTGAACTGCTGCCTCTGCGACCCGGACCTCCGGAAAAGCGGTAGAAGATGGATGGATGGATGGATGGAACTCAGAGTGCCTAGCACGCTAGTTCCAGAAGTTCAACTGTAGAATCATGGTGAAAATATTACAAAATAAGCCAGAATGATGCGAGATGTATGTATCTATGTGTGTATGTATGTCTATGTATGTATGTACTGACTGTAGATTTGCGAACCAGGTGGAAACAGGGATGTCTATTAGGGTGACTGAAATCTAAAGAAAATAACAATATTGTCATGAATATGGGCATGATCCTAGGACAATGCCCACGCTTTATGTTCATTTATTGTTTTTCTGTGATTATTTGATTATTTGCGTTCATTGTCTTCTGTGTTCCCCTGCTCTGTTGTCATCCTCTGTTTGTCCTTATTGTCATTATGGTGATCCCTTGTTTATTTTAATTATTAGCTTTGTTATCTTTTGTGCTCCCCGGTCCTTAGTCTGTTTTGTCCATCCCCTGTCTGGTTTTGGGTCTTGTGTGTATATTGGTTTGCCTATTGTTCCCAGCGCCTCATGTTTTCCATACCTGTAGCCACTCTTCCTTATGTGTGTTGCCGTTCACCCCTTGATTTTTGCCCCAGTTGTCTCGCGTTTGTAATTATGAGTTACCCTATTTATGTCAGTCTGAGTTTGAGTTCTGGTGTGGCATCATTGTCGTATTTCCTTCCGGTCTCCCAGTGTTTTCTTGTGGTTTCCATTCATATTGAGTTTTGCCTTCCATGGCTCTTTGTGTTTCAGCCCCCTAGCTGCTATTTATTTGTTCTTTTGTGTTTTGTCAATAAATTATCATTTGCACTGAAGTCCTGCCTGTGCTCTTGGGTCCAACTCAAAAACCACAAGTGCCTTCCAAGGCAGTCTATGACAAATATAAACTGCACTTGGTGTGAACTTACTATCGTACCACTGTTAGCTCAGAAGCTAATGTCTTTTGCTACTCATAAATCTACATGAAAGACAGCTATGCTGGCCAATAACAGAGCAGCAGGCGGGTATCAAGGATGGTGCTGGACTGGGTTTATCATTTTATGATGTACTGAGGTAAACCCAGAAGAGTCAAAATGGCTTTGTGTAGAGAAAAACACTATAAAGGCTCTGTGTTTGTTTGTTTTTTTGTTTTGTTTTTTAAGAGAAGTGAGTGTTTTTCATATTTTTCCAATAATCATGGGACCAATAGATCAATTTCAGAAGGTTAAAACCTACAAACACACCATTTTTTTTCAATCAATGACCCATTTAAGAAGAGTAGTCATAGGATAAGTTGCAATTTTTTTTAAAATTTTAAAGAATAACATTGCAAATTTACAAGTAAAAAGTAGTTAATTTATGAAAAAAAACAGTGCAAGAAAAAAAAACTGTGAAATATTGCACATTTAAGAGAAATGTATTTACTTTAAGATCAGATCAGATAAGATAAGATTAGCCTTTATTAGTCCTACAACGGGGAAATTCCAGGATTGCAACAGCAAAGGGATAGCAGCACTCAAAGCAATAGTAAATAAAATAATAAGATAAGAACTGGTTAGCCAAAGCAGTAAATAAATATACATATGTACACAGTTATATACACAGTGCAGGAACATTGCAGCAAGATGGTATCAACAGCATTACAGTTAGTTAAATTACTCGGCAGAATATAAATACTGTATGTACCCAGACAGTATATTCCACATTTGAGTGAACAGTGTTGTTGCCACCCTTGATAATAATTGTAATTGTCTTAACTGTGTATTGGAGGGGATGATCTCTACTGTGCAATGTTGTGACGTTTAATACGACCTCTATGAGCAGCACCGGTTAGATTATAAAGTCTGACAGCCGTAGGTAGGAAGGACCTGCAGAACCTCTCCCTTGAGCATTTAGGGTGGCATAGCCTACTACTGAGCTCCTCAGTGGTATTCAGCATGTCTCGCATGGGGTAGGACTCGGACTCCAGCAGAGATGACAGCTTAGCCACCATCTTCCTCTCTCTTATCTCCCCCACTGGGTCGAGGCAGCGCGCCAGAACAGAGCTGGCTTTTTTGATCAGCCTGTTCAGTCTTTTTCTGTTGGCTGTCGTGATGCCGCTGCCTCAGCAGACCATTCCAAATGTGATGACTGATGCCACCACCGAATCGTAGAAGGTCTTCAGGAGTGTCCTTTGCACCCCAAAAGACCTGAGTCTCCTCAGGAGGAACAGCCTGCGCTGCCCCTTCTTGTAGAGTGCATTGGTGTTGTGTGACTAGATAGATAGATAGATAGATAGATAGATAGATGTACTTTATTGATCCCAAACTGGGAAATTACAGTGTAACAGCAGCATGACAGTAGACAACCAAACAACAGAAACACACACATGACAGACAAAGGGATTACCCATGGAAAGTAAAACTAACACGACTATAAAACCTATATACATCATAGCTTAATATATGATGACCCATACAAACTAACTAACTAACTAACTAACTAACCTGCACTTATATAGCGCTTTTCTAGTCACAAAGACCACTCAAAGCGCTTTCATTAATACTAACCCTCTATTCTAAGGGCCTATAGGAAACAGATATCTAGGGACAATTTAGAACAGCCAATTAACCTAACATGCATGTTTTTGGCATGTGGGAGGAAACCGGAGAAATCCCGGAGTAAACCCACGCAACACGGGGAGAACATGCAAACTCCACACAGATCACTGTTGGTCGGGGGCTGGGATCGAACACATGAATCATCCCACTGCACAAAGAAGGACTATCAGGAGCAGAGTGAAAATGTGAGGTACCAGTTAGTCTTTAAGGTGCAGTATGGCAGCATAGCTATGACCAGAATACAACATCATAGTGAGTTATTGTACAGTGAAATTGCATGTGGCTGGAAAGATTTCCTGTACTTGGCCGTTCAACAACGAAGCTGTAGTAGTCTACTGGAGAAAGTGCTTCACTGTCTATCTAGTGTGTGGTGGAGGGGGTGATCAGGATTGTCCATGTTGGATTGCAGTTTATTTAGTGTTCTCCTCTCCACCACTGTCTCAAAGGTCTCCGGTCTGAGACCAATTACAGAGCCAGCCCTCTTGATAATCTTGTCAAGTCTGTTGGTATCTCTGGCCCTGATACTGCTACCCCAACAGACAGCAGCAAAGAAGATGGTGCTGGTGACAAAGGTCTGGTAGAAAAGCTCCAGCATCCTGCTGCACACGTTGAAGGATCTCAGCTTTCTCAGGAAGTAGAGTCTGCTCATCCCCTAATTGTGCGCAGCATCGGTGTTGGATCTCCAGTCCAACCTGCTGTTGATCCTGACACCCAGATATTTGTAGTTCTCAACCACTCCCACATCCTCCCCCCTAATCTCCAGTGGCTGAGAAGGAGTCTTCCTCTTCCTGAAGTCAATCACCATCTCTTTGGTCTTGCTGACATTCAACCTCAGGTGATTCTGCTCCATCCACTCCACAAATCTGTCTACCAGTGCCCTGTACTCCCCTTACTATCCTCCTCTTATACACCCCACAACAGCTGAGTCATCAGAGAATTTCTGCAGGTGGCATGACTCAGTGTTGTATTGAAAGTCAGTGGTGTATAAGGTAAAGAGAAAAGGAGAGAGCACAGTCCCCTGTGGAGCTCCCGTATCACTAGCCACCACTCCAGACAAGACATTGCCCAGCTGGACAAACTGTGGTCTGCCTGTCAGGTAGTCAGTAACCCAGGAGATCACAGAGCTGTCAACCCCCATCACCCGCAGCTTCTCACCCAGCAGCAGTGGCTGGATGGTGTTAAAGGCACTGGAGAAATCAAAAAAAGTGATTCTCACAGTATCTCCTCCACCTTCCAGGTGCAGATGGGCTCGTTGCAGCAGGTAGATGACAGCATCTTCAACTCCTAAATGGGGCTGATATGCAAACTGCAGAGGGTCCAGCCACGTCTTCACCTGCGGCCTCAGGTGGGCTAAGACCAGTCTCTCCAGGACCTTCATCACATGATATGTGAGGGCAACTGGTTGGTAGTCATTCAGATCTGATGGAGATGACTTCTTGGGGACAGGAACCAGGCAGGATGTTTTCCACAGCATCGGTACTCTCTCCAGACTCAGGCTCAGGTTGTACAGGTGTTTCAGTACCGGAGCTAGTTGGTCGGCACAGGTCCTCAGGGTCCTTGCGGAGATGCCATCAGGGCCCGAAGTCTTCCGCTGACAGAGTCTCTCCAGCTGTTTCTCCACCTGATCTGTAGTCACCGTGAAGTGAAGGAGGGTCCTGGTGCCCCCTGAGGAGGAGGAGGGGGGAGATGGAGAGAGGTTCTGCACAGGAGGGTGGGTGGAAAGGGGTGCGTGGGGGTCTGGTTGTGTTGCTCGGGTGACAGACTGTGAGTTGAACCTATTAAAAAACAGATTCAGTTCCTCAGCTCTCTCCTGGCTCCCAGATGGCTCCCCCACTCTCCCCTTGCACCCAGTTATTTGTTTCATTCCCTTCCACACATCTTTAGTGTTGTTTTGCCTGAGTTTATCTTCCAACTTTCTCCTATAATTGTCCTTGCACCTCCTCAGCATCTCTCTCAGCTCATGCTGCACTCCCCTCAGCTTCTCCTTGTCTCCAGCCCTAAAAGCTCTCTTCTTTTTGTTCAGAAGTGCTTTCAGGTCACTGGTGGCCCATGGTCTGTTGTTGGAGAAGCAGTGTACAGTCTGAGCTGGCATGGTCATGTCTTCACAGAATCTAATGTATGAGAATGTAATGTTTGACTAGTCCAGTTTATTGTTCAGGTGAACACCCAGGTACCCGTAAGATGTCACCATCTCAGTGTCTGTTCCCTGGATGTTTACTGGTGATGTGGGGGTTGTCCTTGCCTGTGGCAGTCCACCACCAGTTCCTTGGTTTTTCTCACATTGATCTGGAGGCAGTTCTGCAGGCACCAGTCCACAAAGTCCTGGATAAGTCCTCTGTACTCCTCATCATCCCCATCAGAGATGAGGCTGACGATCGCAGAGTCATCAGAGAACTTCTGTAGATGGCAGTGTGGTGTATTATTTGAAAAGTCAGCAGTGTAGAGGGTGAACAGGAAGAGAGCCAGAACTGTTCCCTGTGGGGCCTCTGTAATGCAGATGATGGTGTCGGAAACACAGTCTTGGGTTCTCACAAACTGTGGTTGGTTTGTGAGGTAGTCCAGGATCCACGATGACAGGTGCTGGCCCACCCCTGCACACAGCAGCTTGTCCCTCAGGATCACTGGTTGGATGGTGTTGAAAACACTGGAGAAATCAAAGAACATGATCCTCACAGTGCTCCCAGGCTTCTCCAGGTGAGACAGGGAACGATGTAGGAGGAAGATCACTGCATCCTCCACCCCGATGCCATGCTGGTAGGCAAACTGAAGTGGGTCCATTGCTGGTCCCACCAGGGAGCGGAGGTGGGTGAGGAGCAGCCTCTCCATGGTCTTCATTAGGTGTGATGTGAGGGCCACTGGTCTGTAGCTCTTCAGGCTCTTGGGGTGTGGAGTTTCGGCATGGGTACCACTCAGGATGTTTTCCACAGCTGTGGTACCCTCCCTAACTTCAGGCCCAGACTGAAGATGTCCTCCACGATCCCACACAGCTGGTCTGGCCAGGACTTGAGGAGCCTTGAGCTGATGCTGTCCAGACCTGCAGCCTTCCTCGCCTTGATCTTCTTCAGCTCAGCTCTCACTTGGGTCTTAGGGCGCAGACGGCTACTGTTTGGTCTGGACCAAAGGACCAAACAGTGGATTCCGTGGATAATTTGGTTCATTTGGTACCATCTGAACATGCGTTGGAACTCTGTTCCACACCAAACAAGGGAAGTCTGAATCCTCTGAAAACGGGGGTCTCGGTTCTCTTGCAAATGAAGTCTGGTGCACTCCGCTTTCAGTGTGATTCTAAATGGAGTATCCAATGGACCAAAGCACGAAAGTGCCTCTCAGCGTTTGTGCAACCACAGCAACACGTAGTCTCGTTTGCGGACAAACAACCCAGCTGAAGGGAACGGATTTCCATTTTTGGTTCTGGCCAATCAATGAGCTTGATTTTTCTTTTTTGCTGAGATTTTTTCTTCCTGGTCAGTGGTGGTTTCGGCTACAGCACCCCAAATGAGCAGTTGTTGTAACTGCGTGACGTTGTCCAGGCAGCTTTGTCCACTGCAGTGTGAATGCAAACCAAACCAAACAAAGGTGTGAAAATTTTCAGCATTCCCTGCCCAGTTGAACCGAGACCGCCAGACTATCCTGGTCTGAATTCAGCCTTAGTGAGAGTCAGGCTGAGGGCTGTATGCTGGTGGGGAAAGGGGCGGGGGTTGTTGGGTCTGTAAAGGCACAAACAGCAAGGGATGTAAGGACGGGGGTGGAGGGAGGGCAGTGGACAGCGGGACTAGATGAAGGTGGAGCCAGCAGTGGTTAGTGGGCAGGTGGACAAGAGGGTGGTTGGTCAAACCTGTTAAAGAATAGGCTCAGGTCATTCACCCACTCCCTACCTGCCTGGAGGTATTCTGGTGCCCAGAGATGGTTTTGAGGCCTCTCCAGACACCACTGACATCACTCTGCTGCAGCTTGTCCTCCATCTTCTTCCTGTAACTGTCCTTCTCCTCTCTAATCTTCCTCCTTAGCTCCCTCTGTACGGACCTCAGCTCCTCCTCATTTCCCAACCTGAAGATCCTTTTCTTCTCCTTCAGCAGTGTCTTTATCTCAGGGTTGATCCAGGGTTTGGTGTTTGAGAAACACCGTATGGTCTTGGTTGGTACAGTGTTCTCCAAAAGTTGATGTAGTCTGTGATGGTGTGTGTGAGGCTGTCAATGTCCTCACCATGTGGATCCCAGAGCTGCTCCCACGCAGTGGATTCAAAACAGTCCTTTGGAGCGTCCTCCGCTTCCTCAGACTATTCTTCACTGTGTGGGTAACAGGAGGTTGTCTGTGTATTAGGGGTTTGTACACAGGCAGGAGGTGAACCAGGTTGTGATCAGATCTTCCAAGGGGGTGGGAGGGGTGATGAGGTGTAAGCCTCCTTGGTGTTTGCATAAAATAAGTCCAGTGTTTTATTGTCTCTGGTGTGGCACGTGACATACTGGATGAAAGTGGGCAGAATGGAGGACAGGGAAACATGGTTAAAATCCAGTGGTGGACCGTGTATTTTACAACTAGGCCTTCAGTGGTGATCTACCCAATTTAAGTGCCATTCATACCAAACACCATAAAAATAGCCTATAGGGCAATCCACACAAAGCATGTTAAAGATAACTTTAACTATAAAATTATAGTTTTAAAAATCTTTACCTTTTCGTTGTGGAGCTCCATTTCCCTGTGCACTTGTTCATTGAGCTGCAGATCCACTCTTGTTTCCCCAAAGGTTTAAAAGTGCCATTGCTTGTAAGTGTCCGGCTGGCAGCTGTGCTTTGGTGTCTGGCTGCTGCTATGGTTAAGGCCCTGCCACACCTAAATGATTTAGGCAGCCAAAATGTAAGAAAAATTGTAGAACACAGTGGCGTACGTCGAATCAGTTATGGCTAAGTTTTGTCTAAGTTAAGAGCATGCTGAAGAATGCCAAAGCATTTTTTCAGCATGCTGAAAATTTTCCGACATATCCAGCGTTTGGCTGATATGTCCCACATTTGCGGAGCAAACAGCGTATTTGCAGCGTTGGTTCACAGGAAAAACCATACAGAGCTCTCTGCCTGCAGCACATACACACATGTATTTGTTCATATAATGGGACCTGTCAGGGTTTTTCCATTTGACTGAAGTGTGTACCATCAGCTGTCCGGTGTTGTTCTGCTAAATATGCCAAAATGTTAGAACACCGGAGGATCCAATTAGCTGATCGCATTTATTGAAAATAAACTTTTTTATCACCATCAGTTCACGTGCCTTTGAGCCAGGTTGTGACAACTATCATCTGTTGTTCCTGACGTGCCACATCAGCCGTTGTTAGGCGTGACTGACCTGACAGAGTTGGCAGCTCTGCCAGGTCGGTCATGTCCCCTTTCGTTGTGTTTGGAGGGGAAAATCATCTCATTTGAACAGAGATGGTCTCTCCCACACCTAGGATTCATGGATCGGGAGGCAACGACAGTTTGGCATGACTGCGTTATGCAGAAGTTATACTATTGTTGCGCATAAGTTGTGAATGTCGGCAACACGCTAAACATTAGTTGGTTTAAGTTACTTATAAGTTATGGAAATATTCTATAAAAGTTACTAATACATTATGTATATGTTCAAGTTGTTATGGATACGCGATGCATATGCCCAAAAGTGAAGATTTTTATACATTTGGCGAACGCTGCCTAAATTGTTATGGTGTGACAGTAGACAGCTCAAGTTTGCAACAGTCATTCCCAGCAAGATAATTTGCAGCACTCCTCGGAGCCTGTAATCCAAGGATACCACTCGTTGCTAATACGGAAGTGATGGACAAATCCTTTCTCCGGTTGAGATGGGTGTGCTAGCTTTGGGGTTGACCCATCTCTCTTCACAATGACCAGCTTTTCTTGAAAAGTCTGTCTGGAAAGTTGATTTTTTTTAAATATTAGCAACCAAATCATTTTCCTCTCCCCTTTCAGCCATTGTGGGTGGAAAAACAGCTATTATATTTAAACAGATACATTTTATTGTAGTGGCTTAAGCAAGCTCTTGTACTGGTGTTTTGCTAGCTTGGATCCTCTGCATTGTGGGTGGAGGAGTTTAACCATCCAATCAAAAGACGTGAAAATGCCAACATTCTTGGATGCCTTCTATGCGTACCCCTGGACGTACAGAAGACATATGATTGGTTAAAACAACAGGATAAATTTAACAGTTAATTTAACCTCCAGAGCGCACTGTTAATGGTCACATGATGAAGACCCTGGAGAGACTGCTCCTTGCTCACCTCCGCCCCCTGGTGGGACCAGCGATGGATCCACTCCAGTTCGCCTACCAGCATGGCATTGGGGTGGAGGATGCAGTGATCTTCCTCCTTCACCATTCTCTGTCCCACCTGGAGAAGCCCAGGAATGCGGTGAGAATCATCTTCTTTGACTTCTCCAGTGCTTTCAACACCATCCAACCAATGATGCTGAAGGACAAGCTGCTGTGCGCAGGGGTGGACCAGCACCTGTCATCATGGATCCTGGACTACCTCACTAACCGGCCACAGTTTGTGAGAACCCAAGACTGTGTGTCTGACACAATCATCGGTAGCACGGGGGCCCCCCAGGAAACGGTTTTGGCTCCCTTCCTGTTCACCCTTTATACTGCAGACTTCTCACACAACACAACACACTGCCATCTACAGAAGTTCTCTGATGACTCTGGGATCGTCTGCCTCATCTCCAACGGAGATGAAGCTGAGTACAGAGGACTTATCCAGGACTTCGTGGACTGGTGCCATTGGAACTGCCTCCAGATCAACGTGAGGAAAACTAAGGAGCTGGTGGTGGACTGCCGCAGGCAAGGACAACCCCTCACAGCACCAGTAAACATACAGGGAACAGACATTGAGATGGTGACATCCTACAAGTACCTGGGTGTTCATCTGAACAATAAACTAGACTGGTCACACAATACCGATGCACTCTACAAGAAGGGACAGCGCAGGCTGTTCCTACAGAGGAGACTCAGGTCTTTTGGTGTACAAGGGGCGCTGCTGAAGACATTCTACGACACGGTGGTGGCATCAGTCATCACTTTTGGAGTGGTCTGCTGGGGCAGTGGCATTACAGCAGCCGATAGGAAGAGACTGAACAAACTGATCAAGAAAGCTAGCTCTGTCCCGGGGCAACGCCTTGACCCAGTGGAGGAGATAGGAGAGAGAAGGATGGTGGCTAAACTGTCATCTCTGCTGGAATCCAAGTCCCACCCTATGCAGGACATACTGAACGCACTGAGGAGCTCATTTAGCAGCAGACTACATCATCCTAGGTGCGCAACCGAGAGGTTTCGCAGGTCCTTCCTATCTACGGCTGTCAGACTATATAACCTAAGCAGGGCTGCTAGCAGAGATAGCAAAAAAACATGACGACCTAATAGTATTGAATGCAAAAGACGCAATAGACTTACACAATGGTCCCCTCCATTATACAACTAGGACAATATCAGCTGCTACGGAGGGTGACAATATGTATGGGTACATATTCATACTATGTAGGATAACTAAGTAGATGGTTATGCTGTTTATTCCATCTAGCTACAATGCTCCACACTGTGTATATATATTTACATATTTATGTGTACATATGTATATTCACTGCTCTTGTTTTTTTTGTCTTTTTGATTGTTGCTCTGAGTGTTACTGTCCCTGTGCTGTTGCAATCCTGGAATTTCCCCATTGTGGGACTAATAAAGGCTTATCTTATCGTATCTTATCTTATCTTAATTCCTGAAGGCTCAAGGCAAATTTGCTTGACCCTGGCAACACAGATGGCTGAAATATGATTGGACAAAAAAATTCTACATGCATTACACTACTGGAAGGAGTGCAACCAAGAGAAAAGCTACAAAATGAAGAGAATAGACTATTGGGAATAATTTAATACATCCTCATGGAACAAATATAAGAATGTAGGTTGTAAATGTAATTCTGACCCTGTTTAGGCCAGCAGAGAAGGCTTTGCTGGCCTCGAGGGTCCACCACTGTTAAAATCACCAGAGATGAGCTGGAGAGCAGTGGGGTGTTGAGTCTGTTGTCTGCTGATGACTGTGGATGACGTCACACGCTGCCTCAGCGCTCCCGGAGGGGGGTACATAAATAACAGTCATGATGACGTGTGAGAGCTCTCTGGGGAGGTATGCCGGTCGCATGCTAACGGCTAGTAACTCAATGTCCTTGCTACAATGTTGTTCTTTAATCGTGGTACACCATCTGTTGTTCACAAACATTACCAGCTCCCCGCCTCTGCTCTTGCCACTATCTAGTATCCAATCTGCCTATATTAAGTGGAAACCCTCCAGTCCAATGTTAGCATCTGTTGTTAGCACTGTTAACCATGTTTCAGTGAATAGCATGATGCTAACGCCCCGAAGATGCTCTCATACCGGGACATAGCCACTAGTTCGTCCATCTTATTAAGTAGCGATCTCACATTTCCCATAATAACGGATGGTAGACCAGGCTTGTACCTTGTCTTCCTTGTGCATCGCTTTGCTCCAGCTCAACATCCCCATCATTTTTGCCTGATTCCTTGAGGGGTATTGGGTCTCTCAGTTAGCACCGTGGAGCAGTTCAATGCTAACAATTGACTCCTGCTGTAAACAGTGGCTCCTCCACTCACCGAGTCAGTAGTCACTGGCGATATGAGTAGAAAGATGGCTAATGTTAATGCCAGTGTGGCGATATTAGTGTCTTTGGCATTTGTGATGGATATGGGATAACAAGATCAGAAAAGTTGTGGCAAAGAAAAAACGGATAGTCAATAAAAATGAGAAAGAAAACTCTGAACTGAGCTGCTGCTGCAAAAAGGCTGCCAACTCGTGTGGCGCTGGACACTGTCAGATTAATAATGCTGACAGGTCAATTTATAGTTACAGTATGACTCAATCGTTTTACCCCCTTTTTGGCAAAAGTTGCTCAGAATAGCTTTTTCCATTAGAGATCCTCAAGCTCAGGTCAAACTACTAAATGCAATTATGAAAAAAAACAAAACAAACAGATGTTAGATTTTGTACCAGTTAAAATAATTTCATTGCAAATCTTTTAATACATCCACTTATGTGAGGCAACATAGTAAATTCTACCTTCATTTTCAGCCTTGTTTTGAGTATGCAAATTTGACTTTACAAGCCAAAGAAGGAAACAATTAACCACAACACAAGAGATAAAAAATATAAATCCAATAAGTGTGGATTTTGCCTCCTGCAGTAAATACTCTACATGTAGAAAGCTAATTAGTTCTGCAAGCTTTGATACCTACCATATAAAGCTGTTTTTAAAGCAGCCCTAGCACACTCTTTGATGGTATAACTCCACAGTCTAGCTGGAGTGACTGGAAGCTACAAAGTGCTGAACAGGTTGCTGTCTCACTGCAAGTGGAACACAAGAGCATCTCTTTTCCCTACCTACTTCTCAGCATCTTTGTTTGCTGTCCTTGATCTCTCGCACTCTCACTCACTCTCTCTTACAAGCATTCAGCAGCCAGCATGGCAAATTGCAAAAGGGTTTTTATTCCCCCCTTGGCTCTATTATTTCAGGAAAAAAAAAAAAACAGACGCACAGCCAACCAAACTTACTTGTTACAGCAAAGCTTTAAGTTTCTCACAGATTTGGTCTGTGTTTCAGGTTTCTGGTTCAACTCCTTCCAGCCCAAACATTTCTTCTTATGTTATTCTTTATCCACACATTGCTCTTCCCTCACTGGGCTGCTGTCTGCTTGGACTCCACTGCTTTTATGGTTTCTTTTTTCGTGGATGATGGAAAAGTCAGCTTAAACACTTGCTTTGTCCATTCTCTGGTTAAACAAAACTCTGATCTATTCTGAGTTTTGCTGGGCCGGGCTGGCCAAATGTGGACCCTCGTATTTATATTTTCCACAAGTTGGTTTATTTGAGGCTCGACAATGGGTCATTACATTGGAATAATAACAGTCTCCAAAAGCTTCTGAAACACATTTCCTTTGTGCCTCAGCTTCTTGTTTGAGTGTCTCATTAAAAGATGCGTTATGTGACAACTTCGGCACACTCAGCAACAGTGTGCCAATTATCCATTTAGTAGACAACCGAGAAGTGATATCACACACTGGGAATGCCACGACCTGAATACAACTGGTTGGCAACACACAAAGTTTTAGCAACATTTCAGTATCCGTTTCCTGCATTTCATGACAGTCGGCACAGGAAGGGTTCCTTTTCATAATAAACATGACTCCTCCACCCCACCCAAAACCACAGTGATTAAAACACAATGGAGAGATACTGTACTAGCCTGTAGAAATATGTGGTGACTTTCTGAGCCATTCAGGTCTGTCTTCTGATTCTAACACCAGAGCATCATCATCATCATCATCATATGCTAATTAAATAGCCTCATCATGCTCCCTTTCATGACACCAAAGAACACCTCCATAAAACCTTTTCAACACATCAACAGGTAGCTCAGCCTTTAAACAAATATCTTCCAAATATTGTTATAATGAACATAACCCAGAGAAGCTGCAACGAAGGTTACAGGCAGCCACTTAACACATTTAGCAGCAATACACCCAGACACAATGCATAGTCACACAGCCAGAACAAGCAAGCAAGCAAACAAATATTGTTTCTACATGTTCACAGCTGGGGCAGCGCGGTGGAGGAGTGGTTAGCACTGCAGCAGCACAGCAACTCACCCTTGGCTGGGGGATCCTGGGTTCGATCCCAGCCCCCGGCCAACAGTGATCTGTGTGGAGTTTGCATGTTCTCCCCGTGTCTGCGTGGGTTTACTCTGGGATTTCTCCGGTTTCCTCCCACATGCCGAAAACATGCAAGTTAGGTTAATTGGCATCGGAACTGGGGATTCTAAATTGTCCTTAGGTATGACTGTGAGAGTGAATGGTTGTCTGTCTGTGTTGGCCCTGTGATGGACTGGCGATCTGTTCAGGGTGTACCCTGCCTCTCGCCCAAAGATGCTGGAATAGGCTCCAGCCTCCCCGCGACCCGAAAAGGATTAAGTGGAAGAAGATGAATGAATGAATGTTCACAGCTAGGTAAATTCATGGATAGATCAAAGGGGGACTGTAGAAATTCTGAGTCATCACATTTTTCTTATGTACAAATCCCCTTAGCTCATTGTTTGCATGTCAGTTGGATGCTGTATAGATTGGGGAGTTGTTCATGTCCCACTTGCACAACTGCTGACACAATTTGGTCCAATTTTGCAAGTTTTGTTGAGGACAGTACCTGTTTCTATATTGAGTGTGTTCTTCATGCGCCAATCAGGCCACTGCAAAGCATGCTTTAAAACAAAACATTCAGTGTCTTTATATGATGCAGGCTCTTCATCTGAGAATTTGTGTGCTCTAAAGCATGTTGGAGGTTTAGACTGCACATTCTATTTTGAGTTTAATTAGAAATTCAAAGACATGCTCGTGGAGGTGCCTTGCATGGCAATGGCCTCTCCAGTTCTAGAGATGATTAACATTGTAAATAGGAGAACCATAATTTTATTCTGCTGTACATGCTTTGCAGTATAGATTAAATGACAATAAAAAGTTAGCTTTGGCTTTAAAGGAATTGCATCAAATACAAAATAAAATGCTAGATTTAAGAATCTGAGGCTTTCAGAGTCAAAGGTGCTGGCATCTGTAGCTTAAGTCAATGGTAATGTGACTTCCTTTAATCAGATTTCGCATTTTCCACATGTGGGCAACCCAGCATGTGTTTGATAACATTAGCATTTTCATGTCCTTTGATTGGATAGTCATGGTACATGTTAATAAAAAAAGAATCGCATAACCATAACCGCATAACCAGGGGGAGTGACAGAAAATAATTAACACTGTAGAAACCCAATCATTAAAGAGCTCTGTCCTGGGAAAAAAAAAAACTCTAATTGGTCCTGCTGCTGAGGACGCAAAGGCTGCACATGATTGGTCAATGCATCCAACCATGGGCCATATTTCAGCTCCCGGACAAGTACAACATGGCAGATCTTGAGTAAACTTTGTCTGATATCTTTAAAACAAGCCAGCAAAAAGTGGTTCTAACTACATTTGAGGCAATAAATAGAAGGTGCTGTTAATTAATCCATTGTGATTTGGCATTAACAACCGCTAGTTTAAACATTTGACATGATATCGGGCGTAACAACTGGAGCCACAACAAATGATTGATATATGTATGTACTACTTGGAAAAACACATAAGCTGCATCTTACTGGTCAACCCTTCCTGCAGTGGGCTGTCTGTTCAAGTCTGTTCACCAGCTTCCAAGATGGCAAACTTTCTCCTTTATCTTTGAAAGTAAACAGTGAAACATGATTCTGAAAACAATCAAGGGAAAAAAAATGGACCATCCATCTGTCCATCTTCTACCGCTTTTCCAGAGGTCCGGGTCACAGAGGCAGCAGCCCAAGCAGAGAAGCCTAGACTTCCCTCTCCCCAGCCACCTGCTCCAGCTCTTCAGAGAGGACACCAAGGCATTCCCAGACCATCTGGGAGACAGTCTCTCCAGCGAGTCCTGGGTCTGCCCTGGGGTCTCTTCCCAGAGGGATGTGCTCGAAACATCTCAAGTGGGAGGCGTCCGGGAGGCATCCTGATCAGATACCCATACCACCTCAACTGGCTCCTTTCAATGTGGAGTAGCAGCGATTCTACTCTGAGCCTCTCCCGGATGACTGAGCTCCTCACCCTATCTCTGAGGGTGAGTCCAGCAATCCTACGAAGAAAGCTGATTTCAGCTGCTTGTATCCACAATCTCGTTGTTTCGGTCATTACCCAACGCTCATGACCATAGCTGAGGATAGAGACGTAGATTGATTGGTAAATTGACAGCTTTGCCTTAGAGCTTAGCTCCCTCTTCACCACAACAGACCGGTACAACGCCCTCACCACTGCAGATGCCGCTCCGATCCATCTGTCAATCTCTCGCTCCATTCTCCCCTCACTCGTGAATAAGACACCAAGATACTTAAACTCCTCCACTTGGGGCCAGACTAGTGAAGGGCCAGACTAAGAATGATCCAACAGACTCTCATGATGAATGTTAGAACAAGGATTCAGTGTACCCCGCCCGGTATGGAGTTAC
Organism: Pholidichthys leucotaenia; assembly: GCA_020510985.1. Lineage (NCBI taxonomy): Eukaryota > Metazoa > Chordata > Actinopteri > Cichliformes > Pholidichthyidae > Pholidichthys > Pholidichthys leucotaenia. The sequence continues at coordinate 135,804,260 of CM035840.1, read as the reverse complement.
CGGGGCCCCACCCTGGAGCCAGGCCTGGGGGAGGGGCTTGATGTCTAGCGTCTGGTGGCCGGGTTTCTGCCCATGGGACCTGGCCGGGCTCAGCCCGAAGGAGTTACATGGGTCCGCCCTCCAGTGGGCTCACCACCTGCAGGAGGGACCATGGGGGTCCGGTGCTATGTGGATCAGGTGACAGTCAAAGACGGAGACCTTGGCGGTCTGATCCCAAGCTTCCTAAACTGGCTTTTGGGACGTGGAATGAAATTAATGGTGTAGTTGCTGAATATGTGTTTACTTGCTACTAGCAGTGGGAATCGCAAAGGACCTCATGTCACAATACTTACTGCGATTCTTGGGCCACAATACAATACTATCACAGTGTTTGTGTGAATGGGTGGATAGCAGGATCGGTAAAGCGCTTTGGTCATCTAGAGATGAGAAAAAAATGCTATATAAGTGAACACCATTTACTACGATTCCTTAAGTATTGTGATACCATGTAATATATATAATTAATAAAAGATCGGTACATGCGTTTAGGGATCGGTACAAGTGTCAAGTATTTTTTTTATTTATTTGATATGGACATCACAAAAACATTGGACAAACCAGACGCATTGCTTAAGTGTTTAGCACAAGTGCTAATTTGCAACATTTTTCCACAGGAGGCTTTTAAAAAAGTGTTAATCAGTCCATTTTAAAATCAGTGTCACTATCATCAGTTTCATTGTTAGATGTTTAAATCTTCATGTGAACAACTCTGTCCAGATTTTAACCACTTTTTGAGATCTCTACCAAAGGTGTTCGCATCAGCCTTCAGCCTCAGCTCGCTGGGAAGAGTATTCCAAAGTCTTGCTCCTTTAGATGAGAAGCTGGACTGTCCAAAGGAAGTCTTACACACTGGAATTATACAGTCCCCATTGGCAGAGCCTCGAGTGGTCAGTCTGTCAGAATTTGAACGTCTGGTGATCAGATATTTTGCTGAATCAATTTTTGACCCCACTCCTAGCACCATCAAGTGGACTGAAAAGTCAAATGGTTTTTATTACTCTGGCACTTAAATAAGTAAGTTTGCATTTTTAACATTTATTAATAATTTTTAATGAAGTATTCTGATACTGTGTCACTGAATTGATACAGTATGACCACCACAAAGCATTGCAAGTGTGCACGCACGCACACGCACGTACACACACACACACACACACACACACACACACACACACACACACACACACAGAGTGAGTATATATATTTACAGGTGCATCTCAATAAATTAGAATGTCATCCAGAAGTTGATTTATTTTAGCAGTTCAATTCAAAAAGTGAAACTCATATATTGTATAGATTCATTATACACATAGTGATATAGTAGTTCAAGTGTTTATTTCTCTTAATTTTGATGATTATGGCTCACAGCTCATGAAAACCCCAAATTCAGCTTATCAAAAAAAATAGAATATTACAAAAGATCAATTTTTTTCCCCCTTGTCCTGTCAGGCAGCTAGGCAAACAGAGCAGGGATCTGTCAACCCCCTTATTGTGCCAAAACAGATTTACTTTGCCAAGAGGAGCTTATACAGTACTTAACTGTGTATTGTATATTGTTGTAAACTCCTTCTGGAATAACTTTTAATACTTTATTTTAATTATTTTACCCATGGAAGACCCAACAGGATGGGGAAGAGGGAAAGGAAGTGTGTGGAGGGGGAGAAGAAAAGGGAGGGGAACAGACAAAAAAACCCAAACAAACCAACAACTAAAACAAACAAAAGACAAACCGCTTCTTCCACCAAAGGTGTCTCAACGCAAGTCTGGTTTCCGCACCTGTTAAAGGAGAGACACTTGTGCGTGTATGTCTGCGTGCATATATATGAGAACGCGCGCAAAATAAGTGTGTGCATGTGAGTGGTTTGTCAGGAAACATACGAAGCGGAGGGCCGGTCGCAGCACCTCTCCCCCCGGGAACCTTGAGCAGGCAGGGCAGCGTCACCAACCCCCACAGAGCACAAACATCCGAGGTCAGCAAGCCCCAGGAAAGCCAGGCATCCGCCCCCGGAGGGACGATCAAGGGAGGCCAGGCTGCTCGGCGGCCGGCGCAGTGAGCCCATACCCCCCGGACCCGCCCGACCCCCACCCCTCTCGTGGGGCCAACGCCCGCCCCCGGGCCCCAGGCACCAGGAGGCAAGCGACCCCACCCCCCGGTGCGAGCCCCACCAGGCACCCCCACAGCGGGCCCGCCCCAGCACCTCTGTCACACACCCCGGGGACCCCCATGCCCAAAGAAGTCCCCCCACCCAGAGGAGCCCACGTTGCCGAGAGGCACTACCCCCCTTAATCCAGCATGACTCGCAGACACACCCCTCCTTACACCTTCACACCCACATGCTCCCATGCACTCCCATATGCACTAACTCCCTCTCACTCACCCAGACCGACCCATTCTCTCTCACTCCTGTACTCATTCAAACTCACCCCTCATTCACCCTTGTTTCATAAGGCGGCTGTGAAGCAGATGCAGTGAGCCTGAACACGCAGCAGTGCCCGGCAGTGACCAGGGAGACCACTGGCGCAGGCCACAGAAGCAGACCCCCAGCATCCATCTGAGCAACCAATCAGTAGACCACCACAGGCGCCCCAAGATGCCACCCGACATGCAAAGCAACACACAAAACTGACCCACCATCACCTCCTCCATTAATCACCCCCTCACTCTCACTTACGCTCATATTCAGCCCCCTTCTCACTTCCTTGGTAGTATCTATATATTCAGTAGCACCCAGGGATTTTGACAACATGGTAGGTCCCAGGCTCCCCACCAGGCAAATAGAATATTACAAAAGATCAGTTTTTTAAAATTGATTTTTAATAAAAAATCAGGTGTCAGGTCCTGTCATGTGGGAAATCAAGGTCCGAGAGACTGGGGGAAGAGTGGAGAGGCACAGAATCCAAGTTGCTTGAGGTCCAGTGTGAAGTTTCCAGTCAGTGATGATTTGGGGAGCCATGTCATCTACTGGTGTTGGTCCACTGTGTTTTATCAAGTTCAAAGTTACCACAGCCATCTACCAGGAAATTTTAGAGCACTTCATTCTGCCCTCTACTGACAAGCTTTAAGGAGATGCTGGTTTAATTTTCCAGCAGGACTTGGCACTTGCCCACACTGCCAAAAGTACCAATACCTGGTTTAATGACCATGGTATCACTGTGCTTGATTGGCCAGCAAACTCCCTTGGCCTAAACCCCATAGAGAATCTATAGAGTATTGTCAAGAGGAAGATGAAAGACACCAGACCCAACAATGCAGACGAGCTGAAGGCCGCTATCAAAGCAACCTGGGCCTCCATAGCACCTCAGCAGGACCACAGGCTGATCACCTTCATGTCATGTTGCATTGATGCAGTAATTCATGCAAAAGGAGCCCCGACAAGCATAGAGTGTACGTGGACATACTTCAATACACTGATAATGAATCTATATAATATATGAGTTTCATTTTTTGAACTGAATTGCTGAAATAAATCAACTTTTTGATGACATTCTAATTTATTGAGATGCACCTGTGTGTGTGTGTGTGTGTGTGTGTGTGTGTGTGTGTGTACACAAGAGCGTAACTTTGTTTCAAACATTGGAGTGGTTGAAATCTCTGACCGTACAAGCATTAAAAAAAAAAATCTTTTTATTATAGGATTGTCAGCACATCAGTATAGGTATTTGTCTCCAATGTCCTCTTTTTCATTTTTAAAGAAAAAGGAATTTTTTAAGCAAAAACTGATAGTATGCAGTATGTATCCTAGTGTGGAGGAAGAGTGCAAAATCATTAACTTTGATAAAAGTACAAGACTAATTTACCTTCTTTATTTTGGCATTCCCATATTAGTAAAAGTTGTAAAAAAAATTATTTCCCTGATGTACCAAATATAAGATAAGATAAGATAAGATAAGCCTTTATTAGTCCCACAATGGGGAAATTCCAGGATTGCAACAGCACAGGGATAGCAACACTCAGAGCAACAATCAGAAGGCAAGAAAAAACAACATCTAGTAAACATATGTCCATATTACTATAAATGTATATATAGACACACAGTGCAGAGCATTATGGTTGGTTGGTGAATGTGCAGCAGAAAGTCTAGGCTCTCTCTCCGCGGATGCGGCGGGCCAGCTGGAAGTCTTTGGGCATGATGGTGACCCCCTTAGCAAAGAAGAGACCACCAGGTGGGCCTCGCTGGTCTCCTGCAGAGCCATGACGGCGAAGCTCAGGAAACGCAGGACGGTCTTGAAGTCCTGAGCGATCTCCCTCAGCAGGCGCTGGACGGGCAGCTTACGGATGAGCAGCTCCGTGGATTTCTGGTAGCGACGGATCTCTCTCAGAGCCACGGGCCTGTGACAGCGGGGCCTCTTCACTCTGCCGGTGGCCGGAGCGCCTCTCCGAGCAGCCCTGGTGGCTAGCTGCATCCTGGGGGGCTTCTTCCTCCAGTAGATTTTACGGGCGGTCTGCTTGGTTCTTGCCATCGCTCTTTATTATTCTGTCTTATATTTCTTGCACGGCGCCTAAACTCCAGCCCGGCACCCGCGTCGTTTTCGCTACAGCTCCCGGTATGTCGAGTTTCCCATTAGCACCGGGCGGCGGCTAAGTGCTAGCTAGCACTAGCTCCTCTCCGCTGTAACGTCTCCCGCTGCAAACCGTGGCTCCGTCCGCCGACCCGGGAGACCCCCGGGGCGATCCGTGCGTCCGTGATATATATACAGAGTGAAAGGTGTAGAAAGAAGAAGGAAGATAAAAAAAAGGCTGTTGCAACGGGCAGCCTACTCGTGTGGCACCACTGGTCCGGCGGAACCGGAACCGGTGGCGCAAACAAAAGGTTCGGCGGAACCAGAAATATATATTCAGCCTTGTAATAGTCTGTGCCACTATGAAGCAGTAGACCTACTTAATACCCATTATGCGTTAAGTATTTCAGCACTGGCAGAAATCTAAGTTTTGACTATTGTTATCTGGTCATGTGTGCCTCCTGTGCTTCCCCTCTCTCTCTAGTCATCAGTGCTCTCTCTCTCTCCCTCTGGACACCTGTGCTGATTCTCTGGTTACCTTTACCTCCTCTATCCTCTCCTTCATGGTTCACCCTGCTGCTGCCACATTCTTGCTCCTGATATAAAAAAGCTCAGTTAATGTTCAAATGGTTTAAAAGAGGTACTTCATGGACAATTTTGGAGGATGTAATTCATGCTAGATTTTTCAGTTCCAAAAATTTGGAAAGATGTGAAATATGCTTTACCCTTTCCTCCCTCTTAATAGCATCTTAACAGTGCAATCAGTATTAACTGAGGTTAATCTAGCCGCTGAATGAAGCTTAAGCACCATTATTTCTTAATTCATATTATTTTGTTATTAATCAGTTGTGATGATTAATACATTTATTCTGACAGGACTAATGTTTTTTCATTAATTACCTCCGCCAGGCCGAAAAGGCCAGGAGGAGGTTATGTTTTTGCCGGGGTTTGTCTGTGTGTTTGTCTGTCTGTCTGTCTGTCTGTCTGTCTGTCTGTCTGTCTGTTTGTCTGTTGGTTAGCAAGATAACTCAAAAAGTCTTGGACGGATTTCCATGAAACTTTCAGGCGTTGTTGGAAATGGTACAAGGAAGAACTGATTAAATTTTGGGGGTGATCCGGTTCACCGTCTGGATACAGGAATTTTTTAAAGCATTTTTCAACACTGTGACATACAGCCATTTTCAACATGTGCGCAGGCGCAATGGAGGGCGCTGGTCGTCGTGTCTGCAACACAAACTCCGCGTTCTTCAATGTTTTAGGCAGAAAAGCACGCGGAAAACACTGCTGGCCTGGGCCCGCCAGCGTGCCTGTGTTTGCGCGCAACTGCAAAACCTCACACGGGCAGCTGTCCGCCGACGGATTCTTTGGCAGAAATTCCCCGGCCAGCCATAGGAGCTGCGCATTTGGCAGAAATTCACCGGCCAGCCATAGGCGCTGCGCAAAAACGAGCTCTCTGCCGGTGAAGCTTCTAAATTCTCATTTGCCGCGGAGCGCAACCCCAAAATAATATAATATAAAACCCACGGCAACCTGTCTACCCAATTTGCATCCGTCAGTGGAGGAGATGGACACAACAGCAACACTTCAGTTTATTACCTCCGCCAAGGAGGCAATGCTTTTACTACTGAACCACTAATCCTATCACTATCAGATTGATTGTCATTGATTAATTGTGTGTTTATTGCACTGTCCCTGTCAAATAAACAAATAATCATTGTGAATCCAATTGCTAGTCATATGTTTACATGCTCAAGGAATCTGACAACGTACACACAAACACTGTATGGGGGGAATTGTGGCGCTTGGCGGAAGTCTGCGCTCTCCGAGTGCTTTTCTAGTTTATGATGTTACCACTTGCCACCATGTGGCTATTTCTTACCAAGCAAATGAACTAAGGACACCACTATGAGTCAGCTAGACTATGACGAGGGTAACAGTTACAGTGGGGTAAAAAAGTATTTAGTCAGCCACCAATTGTGCAAGTTCTCCCACTTAAAAGATGAGAGAGGTCTCCAATTTTCATCATAGGTATACCTCAACTATGAGAGACAAAATGAGAAAAAAAAAATCCAGAAAATCACATTGTCTGATTTTTAAAGAATTTATTTGCAAATTATGGTGGAAAATAAGTATTTGGTCACCTACAAACAAGCAAGATTTCTGGCTCTCACAGACCTGTAACTTCTTCTTTAAGCGGCTCCTCTGTCCTCCACTCGTTACCTGTATTAATGGCACCTGTTTGAACTCGTTATCAGTATAAAAGACACCTGTCCACAACCTCAAACAGTCAGACTCCAAACTCCACTATGGCCAAGACCAAAGAGCTGTCAAAGGACACCAGAAACAAAACTGTAGACCTGCACCAGGCTGGGAAGACTGAATCTGCAATAGGTAAGCAGCTTGGTGTGAAGAAATCAACTGTGGGAGCAATTATTAGAGAATGGAAGACATACAAGACCACTGATAATCTCCCTCGATCTGGGGCTCCACGCAAGATCTCACCCCATGGGGTCAAAATGATCACAAGAACGGTGAGCAAAAATCCCAGAACCACACGGGGGGGACCTAGTGAATGACCTGCAGAGAGCTGGGACCAAAGTAACAAAGGCTACCATCAGTAACACACTACGCCGCCAGGGACTTAAATCCTGCAGTGCCAGACGTGTCCCCCTGCTTAAGCCAGTACATGTCCAGGCCCGTCTGAAGTTTGCTAGAGAGCATTTGGATGATCCAGAAGAGGATTGGGAGAATGTCATATGGTCAGATGAAACCAAAATAGAACTTTTTGGTAAAAACTCAACTTGTCGTGTTTGGAGGAGAAAGAACACCATACCTACTGTGAAGCATGGGGGCGGAAACATCGTGCTTTGGGGCTGTTTTTCTGCAAAGGGACCAGGACGACTGATCCGTGTAAAGGAAAGAATGAATGGGGCCATGTATCGTGAGATTTTGAGTGAAAACCTCCTTCCATCAGCAAGGGCATTGAAGATGAAACGTGGCTGGGTCTTTCAGCATGACAATGATCCCAAACACATCGCCTGGGCAACGAAGGAGTGGCTTCGTAAGAAGCATTTCAAGGTCCTGGAGTGGCCTATCCAGTCTCCAGATCTCAACCCCATAGAAAATCTTTGGAGGGAGTTGAAAGTCCATGTTGCCCAGCGACAGCCCCAAAACATCACTGCTCTAGAGGAGATCTGCATGGAGGAATGGGCCAAAATACCAGCAACAGTGTGAAAACCTTGTGAAGACTTACAGAAAACGTTTGACTTCTGTCATTGCCAACAAAAGGTATATAACAAAGTATTGAGATGAACTTTTGCTATTGACCAAATACTTATTTTCCACCATAATTTGCAAATAAATTCTTTAAAAATCAGACAATGTGATTTTCTGGATTTTTTTTTTTCTCATTTTGTCTCTCATAGTTGAGGTATACCTATGATGAAAATTGGAGACCTCTCTCATCTTTTAAGTGGGAGAACTTGCACAATTGGTGGCTGACTAAATACTTTTTTACCCCACTGTATTCTGCTGAGTAAATTTGTGACTGAAGCATCCTGGTATTAAAAAACTTACTCTGGATTCATTATCTAGACATTCAATTTTTTACAGTGACATTCAGTTTTCAAATTTAGGATTCAGGTATTCCCCCCCCCCCAAAAAAAAAGGTAAATAACAAATTTACCTTTACCAATTTACCAGGAAAAAAAACATGCAAATTTAGGAGAAAATAGTATAAATTCACAAGAAAAAAAAGCAACTTGATGATAGTAAAAAAAATATTTTAAAAAATCTGAAATTTAAATGATTCTGCAAATATTTAAGGAAAAAGGCTAATTTTCCATGACAATTTTTTTTTTAATTTTGTGTACTTTATTGATCCCCAGAGGGGAAATTCAGGGCATCCACCTAGATGGATGAAGCAGCCACGGTACGGCGCCATTTCCTTCACCATTCACACACACATTCACACCTAGGGCAACTTTAGAGTCTCCAATTAACCTAACTTGCATGTTTTTGGCCTGTGGGAGGAAACCGGAGTACCCGGGGTAAACCCACGCACACACGGGGACAACATGCAAACTCCACACGCAAGGGTCACTGTTGGTCAGGGGGTAGGATCAAACCCACGATGGTCAGGGGTGGAATCAATCCCGTGACCTTCTTACTGTGCTGCTACTGTGCTAACCACTGCACCACTGAGCTGCCCCCTCTTTTTTTTTTTTTTTTTTTTTGAAAAAAACTTTTTGATTTACTGATATGTTTTGTGTCAGTGTCATGTTGCAGGCTCCAGTTCTGCTTCAGATTTAATTTTTTTTTAACAGATGGTCTCACGTGGTCCTCAAGCACCCTCTGATACACGATACAATTCATGGTGGATTCTATGATGGTGAGCTGGCCAGGTCCTGCTGCAGCAAAGCATCCCCAAACCATGACAGTTCCACTTCCATGCTTCACAGTTGGCTTGAGGTTCTTTTCCTGAATGCTGTATTTGGTCTACGCTAAACACGTCCTCTGTTCTGGTGTCCAAATAATTTAATTTTAGACTCATGCGTCCAAACAACAATATTCCAGAAGTCCTGGTCTTTGTCAACGTTCTTTCTGGCAAACTTCAGTCTGGCCTTCATGTTTCTCTTAAAGAGCAAAGGCTTCCTCCTTGCATGTTTCCCATGCAAGTTAAACGTGCAGTCTTTTTCTGATTATAGAGGCATGCACTTTCACATCAACTGTGCTGTCACTGTGCTAACCACTGCGCCACCGTGCTGCCCCAAATTTGAGAAAAATGCTACATTTTTGCGAGAAACTGAATTTAGGGGGAAAACAACATGGGGGAAATACTGCATATTTATACAAAAAGTAGGCAAATTTACAAGAAAAAATGTCTCTGATTTACAGGAAAATCTGTAAAACTATGACAAAAAAGTTGCACGCAAAAAAATGACATTAGAAATGTCACAGTGCTACATAAAACACTGGTGAAGTTTACTAAGGGAGAAAAAAGATTGGACAGAATATTTGGAGCCCCAAAAGTTGGTAGTGAGGACAGCTCTAACTTTAAATGGGTTTATAATATGCTTTTAATTGATCCATCCATCCATACATCTTCCCGCACAGTCATACCTAAGGACAATTTAGAATCTCCAGTTTGATGCCAATTAATCTAACTTGCATGTTTTTGGCATATGGGAGGAAACCGGAGAAATCCCTGTGTAAACCCACACAGACACGGGAAGAACATGCAAACTCCATACAGATCACTGTTGGTCAGGGGTTGGGATCGAACCCAGGATCCCCCGGCCAGGGGTGAGTTGCTGTGCTGCTGCAGTGCTAACCACTCCGGCACCGTGCTGCCCCGCTTTTAATTGATATATAATGTATACGTACATACATACACGTATATTCAGTACTGAAGTGACCATACAGGAAAAGCAACAGGCTGGAGAAGGTGACAAATGCTGCAAGAAAAAAAAAATGCTGGAAGAACCATTGCAACTTTTTATTTATTGAAATTATTTATTTTTTTAGTGCTCCCTTTATTGCAAATGGACTTACTGTGCTGCTGCAAACTCCAACAAACTCAAAAAGTACAGTGTTAAGGTGATGAATCTTGTTATACTAGGGGCCAAATCACTATATTGTGATAATAAGCCATCAATATCTCAGAGTCTGGTCACTGCCTAATTTGTGTAACACTGTTTCGTGATTAAATAAAATGGAAACAGAAACTAGAAATGTGATTATAAGCTCAATAATTAAATAAAATAAATAAATCAGTGATTATGTATTGTAGTGCTTTTGAACTCATTTTAACACATGTAAAAAAGTTCATAAAAAGTTTAGGAATATAAAATGCATCTATTCTTTCATTCATCTATTTGGTGTTTATTTCTTATGTATTTGTTTAGCTACTCTGTTGTGCAGTTGTGGTATTTTCACAGTCGATAGAATATCTTAGTTTAGTGTTTATTTGAAGGGGCCATTACATACTAATGAACATGGGCCAAATGTAAGTATGCCAGATTTAGCAAAACTGCTAATTTGCGTCTGTAGTCCCTCGGCGGTTCACAAAAACACAGAAGCAATCATACAGTGCATCCAGAAAATATTCACAGCGCTTCACTTTTTCCACATTTTGTTATGTTACAGCCTTATTCCAAAAGGGCTTTGAGTGTGACCGTCGCCGATTTGCAACATAACCCCTAGCGGTCAACAGTGGTAAAGATTTTTTACAAGAAACTAGTCAGATTGGATGTCAGAACTTTCCAAGGCTATAACTTTAAAGAGCTGATGACACGATTTTGACATTTTTTAGGATGTTGTGTAAACCCAAAAGTCATTGTCGATGATCAATATAACATTTACAACCGTGCCTGCATAAACTAGTTATCATCAAAAAACAGCAGCCGCTGACTGGATTGTGGTGCCGCCCACCAAATTAAGGGCGGCACTCCCATGATGTAAGCGGGAGAACAGACTCCGGTATTGTTGACTGGAATGACAGCAGGTTTGTAGCTCACAGTTTCTCTGGTTTCTTGTTTTAATTTTACGGCTGTGCCTTCACGTTGTGTCGCAGGCTTAGATAAACAGCAAGCTGTGAAAGACCACATCACACACTTCAGCTCCAACTGTCATGTCTCCTTGTGCGCTCCTCGTGTGCTTTTATGCAGGAGGAGCGCATGAGGAGGGGAAGGATTAATGGATTTACACGCAGCTTTGACTTACTTTCTGTGATCGCGTGCTGACAGCTCGCCGGTCCGGCCACATCCCCTCTCTCATTATTACCAGCTGATTCAAACTCCTACTGATCATGTTTCCCGGTCCTTGCCCAGGAGTTTCTCATCACACCATCACCAGCAGTGCATGTACTTCACAGCCGTTTGCCGGTCATGCACTGATGGTACATAGTATTGTTGTCTGTGCTGTTTGTCTGCCAGTATTTTCAGCACTCTCACGACGTGTTAGCCTTTCCACATTTGCCATGGTTCTCGTGCATCCTTGAAGCGATGTCAGCTCTGGGGCACACCTGTGGCTAACACGTCTCCTCTCATTCGTTCGCTGGGCGATGCCGGCCCCCGAACGCCATCAGTAAGTGTGTTTGTGTTTTTTGTATATCTTCACCTTTTAGGGAATTGTCTGCCTTTCTGTATTAAATGTGCTGTGGTGAACCCTGCATGTAAATCCTCATTATTTCATCCGTGCCCTGCGTAAGAGCTCACGGAGGGTCATGATGAATGGATTTACACGCAGAATTCACCACAGCACATGTATTGAACATAAGAATGATGACAACAGTTCCCAAAAAGATGAAGACTTACAAAAATAAACAGAAACACTTACAGTTGGTGTTCGGGGCTGAGATTGCCCAGCGAACATGGAGAGGAGATGTGTTAACCACGGCTGCGCCCCAGGGCCGACATCTCTTCAAGGAGCACAACAGAACCACAGCTGTGTGGAGTGGCTAACACGTCGTGATAGCGCTGGCAATGTTGGTTGGCTGACAACACAGCAAATGATGCACACAAACCATGAACAGCTGACTGTCAAAGAGAGAGGGCGTGTGTGTTCGGACTGGCGAATCTTGGACAGTGCCCACCTGAAAGTGGCTCAAAACACGTACAAAACAAAAACAACAAGAACTCAAAATATAATCCATAATAAACCCGATGCCTGAGCCACAGAGAACACACTGCTATGTTTTTATTGAAAAATCGGTTTTAAATAAATTATATTTATGAACAAATAATTTGTTGCAATATCTGTAACAAAAGAATAACACTCGGTGTTACCCTGCCGTGTGTTTGTCGCTGCTGCTGCGGCGGGCATGTGTGCCTCTTCACCGTCACTCTCTGAGTGTGACTCGCTTGGCACAATGCCCGCTTGGCACGGCTCAAACCTATACAGTCTGATGTCCCCCAGATTCTTCATTGTCATCCCATTCTTCGGAACTATAATCGTCTGAAGATTGGACAACACAAACCAATTCCAGACTACATGTGCTGGAACCATCAATGTTTTCAACCGCTTCGATCCTGTGTGTACAATGGGCAGCCAAGCACTGTGTTCTCCTGATCACGTGACAACATGGCCGGGGGGGGGTTTCCAGCCACTGACGCAATTGGTGACGTGGCGCTCATGAAAACGTCGGATATTCGCGTTAAAAAAAGCCTGTTTGACTTAGAACTGCACAGACCAACCTATTTCGTCATATTGTATTATGTGTTGAAAAATTAGAGGAAGTCAAAAACGTGTCATCAGCACTTTAAAGTGGTAAGAGATAATGGCTTACTGTCAATTAGAAAGATGTAAAATATGATCCCAAGTTTCAGATAGGAGTGATTTTATGCATCTAATTTGCATAATGCCGCGGCAGCTATATTGGATTACATAACTCAGTCAAAAGTGGACTTTGGACATATTTACACAAAGAATGGTTCAGTCTTTTGACACCATTTTTTGTACAGGGGTACATTATCATCTTATCTTCAAAGTATATGAACAAGAAATCAGTATAATGTAAAAAAAAACAAACAAAGAAATTCATCACTTACCGGCAGCGAAGGGCACTCGCTCGCTGCCATGGTTGGTCCGTTTTTATCCATCGTGGTCGTTATTTTGTGTTCTGTCAATCATTTATGCTCTCTATCACATCTACAAAGTCTTATGATTATCCCACATAAATTTTGCTTGTATCCCGTGGCTATTTTCCATGTACAAAGCCGTCTAAGTGATGGTGCACGATGATGGATGGCGGCCATATTAGCTTTCTGAGCTAAAAGAAGGTAAAACAGGAAAACTAACTAACTAACTAACCTGCACTTATATAGCGCTTTTCTAGTCACAAAGACCACTCAAAGCGCTTTCATTAATACTAACCCTCTATTCTAAGGGCCTATAGGAAACAGATATCTAGGGACAATTTAGAACAGCCAATTAACCTAACATGGAAAAGGAAATAAGGAGTTCTTCTTTGGTGTATTACATGTCAGCCATGATTCCTCAACGCGTGTCTGCCACCATCTGAACTGGCACGAGCAGTACAAGTTGTCAGTATAGCTGGGGAGTATAGGGATGTCAGAATAAGTTGACAGTCTCAGCGCCATGCTCTGCCACTAGGGGCACACGAATTCTCACACTCATTCATTTTTTTTCCTCAAAATTCTACACATAATACCCCATAATGACAATATGAAAAAAGTGTTTTTGAGACTTTTGCAAATTTATTAAAAATAAAAAACTAAGAAATCACATGTACATAAGTATTCACAGCCTTTGCGCAATACTTTGTTGATGCCCATTTAACAGCAATTACAGCCTCAAGTTTTTTTTGAATATGATGCCACAAGCTTGGCACACCTATCTCTGGGCAATTTCGCCCATTCCTCTTTGCAGCACCTCTCAAGCTCCATCAGGTTGGATTGGAAATGTCGGCGCACAGCCATTTTCAGATCTCTCCAGAGATGTTCAATTGGATTCAAGTCTGGGCTCTGGCAGGGCCACTCAAGAACATTCACAGAGTTGTCCTGAAGTCACTCCTTTGATATGTTGGCTGTGTGCTTAGGGTCGTTGTCCTGCTGAAAGATGAACCACCGCTCCAATCTGAGGTCAAGAGCGCTCCGGAGCAGGTTTTCATCCAGGATGTCTCTGTACATTACTGTATTCATCTTTCCCTCTATCCTGACTAGTCTCCCAGTTCCTGCAGCTGAAAAACATCCTCACAGCATGATGCTGCCACCACCACTGGCATGGTTATGAGTGGTGCCTTGGTTTCCTCCAAACATGACACCTGGCATTCACTCCAAAGAGTTCAATCTTTGTCTCATCAGACCAGAGAATTTTGTTTCTCATGGTTTGAGAGTCCTTCAGGTGCCTTTTGGCAAACTCCAGGTGGCTGCCATGTGCCTTTTACTAAGGAGTGGCTTCCATCTGGCCACTCTACCATACAGGGCTGACTGGTAGATCGCTGCAGAGATGGTTGTCCTTCTGGAAGGTTCTCCTCTCTCCACAAAGAAACACTGGAGCTCTGACAGTGATCATCGGGTTCTTGGTCACCTCCTTGACTAAGGCCCCCCTCCCCTGATCACTCAATTTGGACGGCTGACTAGCACTAGCAAGAGTCCTGGTGGTTCCAAACTTCTTCCAATTGTGGATGATGGAGGCCACTGTGCTCATTGGGACCTTCAAAGCAGCAGAAATCTTTCTGTACCCTTCCCCATATTTGTGTCTCGAGACAATACTGTCTCGGAGGTCTACAGACAATTCCTTTGACTTCATGCTTGGTTTGTGCTCTGACATGCACTTTCAACTGTGGGACATTATATAGACAGGTGTGTGCCTTTCCAACTCATGTCCAATCAACTGAATTTACCACAGGTGGACTCCAATTAAGCTGCAGAAACATCTCAAGGATGATCAGTGGAAACAGGATGCACCTGAGCTCAATTTTGAGCTTCATTGCAAAGGCTGTGAATACTTATGTACATGTGATTTTTTAGTTTTTTTATTTTTAATAAATTTGCAAAAATCTCCATTTTTTTCACATTGTCATTATGGAGTATTGTGTTGCCATGAACTGAGCCAGTTTGTCCTTCAGGCTTGGTTCTGACCTTCTGTGTTTCAGGTTATCTGTGTATTTGTGTATTGTGTTATCTTTTGAGTTTCTTGTAGTTTCTATGTTCCCTAGTTTATTTTTTCCGTACCTGTAGCCATTGTTTTCTGGCTGGCAGCTGTGAGGCAGCCTCCTTTGGCCTACACTCGTGTGGACGCTGTCTGACAGCTTGCCGGTCTGACCGCGCCCTCTCTCTCATGACAGTCAACTGGTTCCACTCCCAGTGATTACCTTTCTGGCTCCTTGCTCAGGTACACCCAATCTCTTTGCCATCAGCATTATATTTAAGTTACTCATCTGCTGTCTTGTGTTGCTGGACTATTGTATTGTCATTTACTTCTGCTCGTGCCACTGTACACTGTTGTCTGCCTGCTACACATCCCACCATGTAAGCCTGTAAGTGTACCTTGTTCGCTGTTTTTTTTTTTTTTTGTATGTCTGCACTTTTTGGGAACTGTTTATTCTTTCTTTAATAAATGTGTTTGTGGTGTAACCCTGTACGTAAATCCATCTTTCTTCTCCTTCGTGTGCTGCGTAAAAGCGAATGGGGAAAATCATGACGTGTGTAGAATTTTGAGGGAAAAAATGAATTTAATTCCTCTTGGAATAAGGCTGTAACATAAAGTTTGGAAAAAGTGAAGCGCTGTGAATACTTTTCAGATGCACTGTACACAAGCAGAACAACTGCAATGAAACTGTACAAAGTGGATATGCTAAAGTGCAAGAGTTAAGGTGTTACAAAACAAAACATTCAAATGTCACACAAGTGAAGTGCTTTGTATGCGTACACACACAGGCACCCAAACACCTCACAGCAACAACAGACCACAGCAAACAAGAGGAGGGGCATATGTGTGTGATGCATGGGTACATATACAGTATATATGCGTATGCCGCAGAGCAACCACTAGTTATGGGTACAGTTTTGGTTGCTTAAAAGCCAATTTTTACAATGCATCTTAAAAGTGTACAGTGTGATACGTTCTCTGATTGCAGGTGGTATATTATTCCAGATCTTGGTGCCCCTCACTGATAGCACAGATTGAGCAAATGTGGTGCATCTGTGGAGGAACTCACAGTCTCCTCTAGTGATTGCTCTGGTGGTTGTACCGGTGACAGTTCTCAGTTTAACATATTCCACCGGGGCGGGGGGGGGGGGGGTGCATAGCCATTTAATATTTTATAAATTGAACAGGCAAATTTGAGAGTTTTATAATTTTCAAAAGACAGAAGATTATATTTCTTGTAAATGTGACAGCAATGATATGTGGGATCTTTCTTATCAAATTTTTTTTTTTTTGTTTCAACAATTTATTTCCGGTATTTAGTTCCGGTTCCGCCGGACCGGTGGCGCCACACGAGTAGGCTGCCCGTTGCAACAGCCTTTTTTTTTATCTTCCTTCTTCTTTCTACACCTTTCACTCTGTATATATATCACGGACGCACGGATCGCCCCGGGGGTCTCCCGGGTCGGCGGACGGAGCCACGGTTTGCAGCGGGAGACGCTACAGCGGGGACGAGCTAGTGCTAGCTAGCACTTGGCCGCCACCCGGTGCTAATGGGAAACTCGACATACCGGGAGCTGTAGCGAAAACGACGCGGGTGCCGGGCTGGAGTTTAGGCGGCGTGCAAGAAATATAAGACAGAATAATAAAGAGCGATGGCAAGAACCAAGCAGACCGCCCGTAAAATCTACTGGAGGAAGAAGCCCCCCAGGAGACAGCTAGCCACCAGGGCTGCTCGGAGAGGCGCTCCGAGCAGCCCCGTGGCTCTGAGAGAGATCCGTCGCTGCCAGAAATCCACGGAGCTGCTCATCCGTAAGCTGCCCGTCCAGCGCCTGGTGAGGGAGATCGCTCAGGACTTCAAGACCGTCCTGCGTTTCCTGAGCTTCGCCGTCATGGCTCTGCAGGAGACCAGCGAGGCCCACCTGGTGGTCTCTTCTTCGCTAAGGGGGTCACCATCATGCCCAAAGACTTCTAGCTGGCCCGCCGCATCCGTGGAGAGAGAGCTTAGACTTTCTGCTGCACATTCACCAACCAACCATAATGCTCTGCACTGTGTGTCTATATATATACATTTATAGTAATATGGACATATGTTTACTAGATGTTGTTTTTTCTTGCCTTCTGATTGTTGCTCTGAGTGTTGCTATCCCTGTGCTGTTGCAATCCTGGAATTTCCCCATTGTGGGACTAATAAAGGCTTATCTTATCTTATCTTATTGAGGAGAATCATATATACAAAAACAATAAATCATACAGTAAAGATCGAGAAATGAACAATTCTTCGTTTTGCTTAAAGAACCTTATAAGACTCCTACCCAAACCCAGATCCCATCTCAAGTGGCTTTCATATACCACAGAAAACTACCTGGAGGCACAATAGTCCTTCCTGTCAGTGCTTAAATGATAGTTGCCACATACACCCACACACAAAAAAAGGAGAAACAAGTGATGGCTAGAATGTAAATAGTCCAGAAAAGTCATCCTTCAGCCAGGGGATAAATGAATAAATATGTGTAAGTAATAGGCAAATTAACATATAGACATACACTACCGTTCAAAAGTTTGGGGTCACCCAGACAATTATTTTGTGTTTTCCATGAAAAGTCACACTTATTTACCACCATGAGTTGTAAAATAAATAGAAAATATAGTCAAGACATTGACAAGGTTAGAAATAATGATTTGTATTTGAAATAATATTTTTTTCCAGATACTCAACCTGCTCAAAGGAAGGTCAGTTTTATAGCTTCTCTAACCAGCTAAACTGTTTTCAGCTGTGCTAACATGATTGCACAAGGGTTTTCTAATCATCCATTAGCCTTCTGAAGCAATGAGCAAACACATTGTACCATTAGAACACTGGAGTGATAGTTGCTGGAAATGGGCCTCTATACACCTATGTAGATATTGCACCAAAAACCAGACATTTGCAGCTAGAATAGTCATTTACCACATTAGCAATGTATATTAGATATTAGAGTGTATTTCTGATTAGTTTAAAGTTATCTTCATTGAAAAAACCAGTGCTTTTCTTTCAAAAATAAGGAAATTTCTAAGTGACCCCAAACTTTTGAACGGTAGTGTATATAAAAAAGGGATGGGGGATAAGTGGGTAAATGATAAGAATTTTTTTTAAAAAAGAGGGGGGGTTAACTTTAAGAAATATATGTAAAATTAAAAAAATGAATAAATGCAACAATGACCATAGCCATAGTTTAGGGGCCGGGGGCCAGTGAGATTTCCATACTAAAAGAATTCTTCTACATGCAATCAGAGAGGTGAAGGCAATGACTTGAGACTGAAGAGTAGCTGTATCATGATCTGCTTGGACACCAAAGATAGCTACATGTGCCACTGGAGTGGTGGCTCAGTTGGTAGAGCATCCGCCCCACACCCGGGAGGCAGGGGTTCAAATCCCGGCCGGGTCATGCCGAAGACCATATAAAAGTGGAACTTCCTGCCGTCCAGCTTGGTGCTCAGCAATAAATGGAATGGAGCAGGGAACTCTGTGGCGGCGTCTTGCATGGCAGCGGCCCTCTGATTCTGCACTTGGGGTGTGTGTGATTTACACTGTAGATGGGTAAAGCACAATCTCATTCTACTGTACATGATTGGTTGTACGGTTGAATGACAATAAGGGTGATAAAAGATAAAGATAAAGATGTGGGGATGGGAGGATGGACATTCCAAGAATTGCTAAAATCGTTTTAAAATAAAACTCCCAGTAAGGACTTAAAGCAGGACAGCTCCAAAACATGTTTGTCAAGTCGCAGGTAGAGAGTGAGCATCTGTCACACTTGTCCTCAATTCTGCCTGTCTGGAGAGATGAATAGCCAGGCCAAGCGTTCACGGTATAAGGGACTTTATTCTCACTCCATCTCTCTCACATCCACCAGAGTCAAAAGAATTAAACACACAGATTGCAATCACTCCCTTTTATCACCCCACACCTCCACTACAAGAGGTGCTTCATTTACATATTAATCCCCCATTATTCTCTCTGTCCCCCAGCACCTTTGATCCGCTAAGCCGTTCAGTCTGAGGGGAAAACTACTGCTTGGGTTCCCCACACCTGGACAGATGTTAACTAGCTTAGATTTGCTGTAAAGAATCCTGTCTAGGACCTTAAATTGAATAAGGCTGAGACGAGCGCATGAGGAAGAGGAATTCACCGCTTTCAGAGCAGAGGACCAGAAATGATCTGAAAAAGTGACCTGAATCTCGCTCTCCCAACGTGCTTTAATTTTCTCCAGACCTGAGTCCTGAGGTAACAAGAGAAGATTATACAAAAATGATATGTGTGCTTTAGTTAAAGAACCAGCTTTTAGAATCAAGCCAATACCTGACTCAGATGGGATCTGGGAAATTGTGAAGAATGAGCTCTTATAAAATTTATAGGTTGTAAGTATCTGAAGAAGTCCGGATTTGTAAGCCCATAGTTCATGCTTAGCTGATTGAATGAAGTGAATGTCCCATTGATGTACAGGTCTCCCAGGTAGTGGAGGCCTTCTCCAGCCAGGCATCTAAATCTCGGGTCAGTTTTTCCTGGTAGAAAGAGATGGTTCTCACAGATTGGAGTGGTGAGTGGAAGGGAAGACCACTTGAAATTTTGGCATATCTGTGCCCATATCTTCAACGTAGCTCCTACTATTAAGTTAGTTGAAGAAATGAAGAAAATGGGAATACACTGAAACAGATACGAGTATCTTGGTAGTATGTTCATTTTAACAATTTGTACTCTTCCTGCAAGGGAGAGCTGCAGATGGCTCCACCTCTGAATGTCGGCCTTGACCTTTGCTGTTAGAACTGAACAGTTCTGTTCACGCAGTGTATGGAGGGAATGAGTGATGAAGACTTCCAAGTATCAAAAGCCTGAACTAGACCATTGGAATGGAATTAAGCTGGGTGACAGCTCCCGGGACTGTTGATTACGGGGGAAGCATTCTGTTATGTCTGTGTTTAGGCTGGTATTAGTAAGATGGTGGCCGGGTTAGTCATGGGACAGACCGGGGTGGCTACTACCAGTTTCCGGTGGTGACACCACCCATGGTATAAAAGAGTGGGCGGAAGAGGCACTGCCTCTTTCGTCTTGAATCCACCTGGCCAGCAGGCGAGTGCCATAAGCCTTTATTGTAAATAGTTGATTATCCTGAATAAACCCTGTTTAACCGAGTTCAGCTTGACTCATCATTCCCAGAATTATGGACACAACATTTGGCGACGAGGTAAAAGTGGTAATGGAATGCTCCATTGCCAGCTTTCGGCCGTTTCTCGAGGTCCCGGGAGAGCCCCTCATGCCGTGGCCTTGTTGGTTTGCTGCTATCACCAACTATCTCATTGTCTTAAACCTGGGCAAGATGGAGAAGCTCCGAGCGTGAGCTGTGTTGGTGCATAATCTGGGAATGGAAGGGCAGAGGATTTTAGAGAACCTTGGAGGTGCTGACAGTTTTGATGAAGTGGTGCAGCTATTGGTGCGGTACTTTAGGGTGCCGGAAAACGTCACCGTGAGATGCATTCAGTTTCGACAGCGCCGCCAGCGGTCGGGAGAGCCAGTACGAAGATTCGTGGCGGACCTCCATGAGTTGGTGAAGGAATGCAGGTTTGGGGCCCTGGAGGACAAGATGATTCGGGACCAGCTGGCAGAGCACATCCACTGCCTGGCCCGGTCCAGGTTGTTGACACACCCAGGGGAGATGACGTTAGCTGAGGCTGTCGAGCTTGCCCATCAGTTCGAGGCGGCAGAGACCATCGCGAGAGGCCTTACTGAAGGGGCTTCTCTGAAAAAGAATGAGTCTTGCACTAAGGCACTGATCCTGGACCCTTGTGATGGTGAGTGCGGAGAGGATGATTTTGCCTCCATGGTCAGGATAAGGTCTGCCCCTGGTACGCCAAAATGTTATGGATGTGGGTCCACTGAGCACTGCTATAAGTCCAGGGTGTGCCCAGCGAAAGGAAAGCATTGTGGCAAGTGCGGTGTTTGCGAAAACTTCGTACGCAGGAGCCATGGGAGAGAACCAGGTGCTGCGCAGAAGACTCCAACCATTGTGCATACCGTCTCCCCAGAGACAACAGGGAGAATCGGCTGCAGCGTCACGCTAGATGGCGTCGAGATCCCGCTCTTAGTGGACACTGGAGCGGTGATTTCTGTCCTGAATCTGGAAACCATGGAGAGACTGTTTCCCCATCGACAGATAAGAAGGCAACATGAAGAGTTTTATGGTTGTGAACGGAACAGGTTGGCTATTTTGGGCTATGTGGAAATGGAGGCCCAGTATAAGGACAGTGTGGCGCCCAGTGTTCGCTTTAACGTTTCAGCATCCACTGTTAATGTTATGGGTTGTAACCTATTTTACAGTCTTGGGTTTTCCATTGCGAACATTTCGGGTGAGGAATGGTCCGGATGTGGACTGTGGGGCCGACCTGTTCCTGTCGTGGAGGGTGCTGAGGTGTGGGATTCAGACTGGGTGGACAAAGTGACAATGGGAGAGCACACACTGCACCACGCGGAGCCATCTTGGGCTGGACCCAATGCCGTCATGCAGGCTGCCCTGGACTAGGGTGCCGGACGGCATGGCGGGACCCCCGATGAGGCTGGTGAGGACGAGGTGCCAACGCCGGGAGAAAACGGGGCTAGACCGCGGAGCGTGGTCATCGTAAAGCGCTCCCAGCGACGGCCTGCCAAGAGGAGACCAAGACGAGCCCGTGAGCTGGAGCGATCGGTGATGGAGGCCTGTCGCAGGATTGGTGATCTCGATGAAAGGAAGAGGGCTCCCTCGAAGACCAAGGTTAAGGCTTGAGTACGTCATGATCACAGTCCATGCAAACAGCAGGATGACCAGAGGTGGTTCCAGGTGGAGCCCAGTCGGATGGAGGCAGATGGGTGTAGGTCTGTTCAGGTCTGGAGGCACCCGAGGGATCTGCGGCTGCCGGTGGTGGAGAGGAGACGGCGCAGCAGGAGCCCTGAGGTGAAGAGACGGAGACGCCTTGAGAGGGATTCATCCAGTGACTGAGGGTTTTAGTTTGCATGTTTGTTGTGTCCTCTTCGGTCCTGTATTTTAGTTTCTATTTGGTGCCCCGGTAAATTTAAAAAAAAAAAAAAGAAGAAGAAATGATGAGTGTAAGTGTAATGGGCATAATGTGGTGTGTAGTTGCGAACCTGGTGTGAGAGTGTTTGCATGATAATTTTGGGTAGCCTGTGTGGTGTGGTGCTTATTTTCTCTGTTTGACAGTATTTTAATTGGTTAGTGTTTGAGTGCTAAATTTTATGGTTGGAATAGAGGCGGTTCTGTGTGTTTTATTCAGTTGGTAAATTTGAGCCTGCCTGATTTATTTGGTTTATTTTAATAAAGTGTCCCAACGTTGTTTTTACTTTGTGTACCCAATGTGGGGTGGGAGTTGGGGTGGGGGCCGCCAATAGTATTAGTCTTGTGGATTTGTATATGTGTGTGTCTCGTGTTGATATGGGATTATTTTATAGTTAGAAACACAGCTTTTATTATTCTGGTTCCAGTGTTCTTTTAGCGGCAGAATAACCCGCTCAGCTGTGTGGGGGGGCTGGTAAGTCTATCCAGCCCCCCAGCTTTAGTTGTGCGAGTGGATAGGTATTTTATTTATTTCTATACATACGTTTTTCTGATTAGTGTGTGAGTTGGGTGACAAATTTGGGTGGGTTATTTGTATGCCTGGCATTTTTTTTGAGGGGGAGAAATGTTATGTCTGTGTTTAGGCTGGTATTAGTAAGATGGTGGCCGGGTTGGTCATGGGACAGACCGGGGTGGCTACTATCGGTTTCCGGTGGTGACGCTGCCCATGGTATAAAAGAGTGGGTGGAAGAGGCTCTGCCTCTTTCATCTTGAAGCCACCTAGCCAGCAGGTGAGTGCCGTAAGCCTTTATTGTAAATAGTTGATTATTGTGAATAAACCTTGTTTCTGTTACGACCCGAGCGCCGGTTCTGTCCGCGCTCGGGCTACGTATAGCTCGCTGCCGGCTTTGACAGCTGTGGGTTATATTCTGGCTTCACCGGGATCTTATTGTGAAGGCGCTCGGTGGGGCTCCTGGCTGTCAAGGTCGGCCAGCTGACTGTCATTACTGCTCGTTAGGGCTCGCCCTTATTAGGCGGATGCTGACGGCAGTTAGATTGCAGGAGTATCGTCAGACATCGTCTAAACCTCGTCAGGCATTCATCGTCCTCGTCATGTCAGGTTCGTGTGTATATTCTCGTGCTTATGCCTGCTCATGTCATGTCATGTTTTAGATCGTAAGTGGCTGGGGTTAGCCTTATGGTCCCACGCTCTATGTTTAGTGTATCTTCGCCACTGTCTCTCATAGTCTTGTGTCTTGTTAATAAATTACCATCATTGCAAAACTCACCGGTGGACTCTTGGCGTCTTATGGTGATCCGCGAGGGTCACCGCATGACAGTATACTCCTGCCACAGACGTCTAAACAGAGACGCCACACCGAGACGCCTTTCTTCCGTGAGTTTTGCTATTGTAAATGGTAAATGGCACTCACTTATATAGCGCTTTTATTCTCATCTCTTGATGACCAAAGCGCTTTACAGTTCCTGCTATCCACCCATTCACACACACATTCACACACTGATGGTGTGGACAATTGTGTGAAGTTTTTTCTCCTGTAGTTGGACTTGGTAGGGAGATACCTGACAGCGAGGGTGATTATTGCCCGGAGTGGCTGGAGGAGATTGACGGCTATCTGGCGGAAGCCACCCGTCTCATGCCCACTGACGCGGCCGATCATTACCTATGCCTCGCACAGCGGGCTGTGCACCGTTACCATCTCACCTATATTCCGGTAGGAGAGAAGAGGTTAGCATGGATTTTTGCACAACGCACATTGAGGGAGAAGGCGCTCCTGGGAACTCCTCCACCTCTCACGAGGACAGCATCCCAGGCGAGAGTGGAGATTCGTCGGCTGGAGGGAAAGCCCGGCAGGGTATCTGTGGATTGGACTCCAGTGCCTGCCGCCCGCCCAGCGTCATGTGTTCCCGGGCCCTTCGCCACTCCATCGGCCAGTAGGCCCCATAGCCGTGCTCCTACCAAGCCCCAACGAGAATCCCGTCCGAATCCAGCTCCGGGTCGTCGGAGGGACCCAGCCTCCCTGTTGGCCGCATCATATACGTCACGACAGAAGGGAATCCCCGCAGCCGCTGCCCACGGGTCATCTGTTCCAGCTGCGCTGTCAGCTCCTCGTGCCCGCGTCGCCCCGACTGCCATGTCCTCCTCTGTGACGTCACCCCCCGCGGCTGGGAATGCTGCGAGTCGTGCTTAGGCGAGGCCTGTCAGCAAACCATCTCGAGCAGCTCCTCCTCGTGGCCCCGAGGAGCCTGCTGTTTTCTCCCGGAGGGATGAAAGGAGAACTCCACCTGCTGCAGCAGGCACCACCTTCTCTCCAGAAGACAGGCAAGTGCAAATTGTTCCTTCCCATCATTATTATGACCTGCCTTGTCTGACTCCTGGGGCCGGAGTTCGGGGTTCGCAGCCCCCCGAGCTTCCGCCGCCTGCTGTAACTGTTATTCCTAAACCTGCTGCCTCTGTGTCTTCCCCTGCCGAGTGGTCGGCGACGCCAGGCCTACGTCACGGGAGGAGGAGGGGGCCTGCGCGGCTGGAAAGCCTGGATCCAGCCCAGCAGCCACGTCGTGGACAGAGGAGGCGGCCCGGAACCTGTGCCGACGGAGAAACGTCCCCGGGTTTCCTCGCCAGAACGGTCTGAGTCAGCGGGTCGAGTGTCCCCTGCCCCCACGCCATACGGGTCATCGGCATGGACATCAGCGTGGGAGGAACCTCAGGCTGTAGATGTCATCTTGCCAGCTGCGGAGCCCGACGCAGCTGAGTAGGAGCCTGCGGACGAAAGTCGCTGCCTTGAACCTGGATCGACGAAGTCCTGGGTGGCAACAGAACCCGAGTGCAGGCAAGTGCTCCCTATTGTGTCTCTGTCCTCTGTTTCAGAGCATTTGTGCCTGCCTCTCGGGGAGGCGAGTGAGGAGCAGCCGCCTGCTGCGCCCGAGCTCATCTCGCTGGGTTCTGTTGCTACCGGTGATACTGATCCCGGTTTTCCTGCTGTGTGTGAGCTTTTTTGCAGTGTCGCCGGCATGGAGCCAGTCGGGGTCACTGATTTGGAGATCCCAGGTTCGGGGGTGGAGATCGTCAGCGGAGCTGCACCGACCCAGTCGGGGTCCGACGTGGGTGCACCAGAGACCCAATCGGGGTCCACCGCAGGTGCGGTTCTGGCCCAATCAGGGCCGGACGGGAGTGCACCCGAGGCCCAATCGGGGTCCATCGTGGGAGCTGCTTTGGCCCAATCGGGGTCCGACGTGGGTGCAGCTGGGACTCAATCGGGGTCCAGCGGAGGTGCAGCGCCAGTGTGGTCCGCGGATGGTGGAGGAACTGCAGACCCTTCGCCGTCGGACGGAGTTCGGGCTCATCTTTGCCTTCTAGTCCCTCTACCAAGTCGTCGCCCCTGTGCATCATCGCCAGGGGCCGTGGAGGTCCCTTCTCACTCGCCCCGGCTCTCCCGAGCTTTGTCTCCACCAGGGAGGCCGCCGCAGGCTGTTTTCCCCCGGTACTGGTGGCTGAGGGATGCGGGTTGGCCGCCTGAGGAACTGCTTCGCTGGTTCGGCACTTCAGGTCGGCCACTCGACGTGTTATGTGTTTTGCTGGGTGACCTGGTTCGGCCACCAGAGGAGTGGACGTGCTGGGCTTTGGACTGTGATGAGCCGCCCGGTCATGTCCCGCCCCCCATGACCGCCCATCGGCCGTTGGACGCGGGGAGACCACCTGAACTGTTCCTGTGGCACCTGGTCTCCGCCGATCAGCATGAACTGTTGAGGGGGTAGAGGTCACTTTTTTGGTGGGGGTTGTTCCAGTAATTGTTCTGGGGGTTTTTTTTCTTGTTATCTGGTGTTTTGTAATGGTTATTTGGGTATCTGTGGGTATTTGTGGTCTGCCCTGCAGTTGCCTTATTTTGTTTTGTGTACAGTTGGGATTGACCCAGTAATTGTCTTTTTTTTTTTTTCCTTGTTGTTCTGTCTTTCTGTATTTGGTTATTTGAAAATTCACTCGAGCATTCACACAGGTGAGAAGCCATTTTCTTGTGAAACATGTGGGCAAAGATTTAATTCTTTCTTGCTGTCCTGTGCTGTTCGCTGTATTTGTTATTTTGGCAGTTAATCTGATCTGGGTGTTTGGTATATTTTTTGTAATTGTGCTGTGTTAGTTTTGTTTCCTTTGCCTGGTCTTGATTGTGTTTTATTGTACTGATTCTGGGTTTGGTCTCACTCCCTCCAGACCTACCCCCCAGCCGCCCACCCTGGAGGGGGTGGGGGGGGGCAGGATGGTCCATGGGCGTTCTGGAAGCCCGCCTTGGAGGGAGGGTACTGTTACGACCTGAGCGCCGGTTCTGTCCGCGCTCGGGCTACGTATAGCTCGCTGCCGGCTTTGACAGCTGTGGGTTATATTCTGGCTTCACCGGGCTCTTATTGTGAAGGCGCTCAGTGGGGCTCCCGGCTGTCAAGGTTGGCCAGCTGACTGTCATTACTGCTCATTAGGGCTCGCCCTTATTAGGCGGACGCTGACAGCAGTTAGATTGCAGGAGTATCGTCAGACATCGTCTAAACCTCGTCAGGCATTCATCGTCCTTGTCATGTCAGGTTCGTGTATATATTCTCGTGTTTATGCTTGCTCATGTCATGTCATGCTTTAGATCGTAAGTGGCTGGGGTTAGCCTTACGGTCCCACGCTCTGTTTAGTGTATCTTCGCCACTGTCTCTCATAGTCTTGTGGCTTGTTAATAAATTACCATCATTGCAAAACTCACCGGTGGACTCTTGGCGTCTTATGGTGATCCGCGAGGGTCACCGCATGACAGTTTCACCGAGTTCAGCTTGACTCGTCGTGCCCAGAATTATGGACACAACACATTCACTTTTTTGAATGGTCAATTTATATCCAGAGAGCTCCCTCAAAGATTTTAAAACTGACATAATGTGGGGGATGCTGTGTGTGGGGTTTCTGATATAAAGAAGCAGGTCGTTAGCATATAAGGACACCTTGTGTGCAACTCCCCAGTGCTGAATACCCAGAATTTGGTTATTGGATCTCAATGCGATGGCAAGCGGCTCGATGGCGATAGCAAACAGAAGTGGAAAAAGCGGGCAGCCCTGGCGTGTGCCCCGAGAAAGAGGAAAGGGGTCAACGTGAAGAGAATTTGTACACACCATGGCCTGTGGCATAGAATAAAGCAATCAAATCCACAAAATGAATGTTATTGAAAACAAACTGTTGCAATGTGAAAAACAGATGGGTCCATTCAACTCTGTCGAAGGCTTTCTCAGCATCTAGTGATGCTACCATCTCAGGTTTGAAAGAAGACGATGGAGTATGGATACGCCAAGGAGTCTTCGGATGTTGGAAAACAAGTGACGTTGTTGTAGAAATCCTGTCTGGTCCTCTGATATAACCGTGGGTATGATGGAGTCCAAACGGCAAGCCAGAGCCTTTGCTAGTATTTTTACATCCACTGTGAGCAAGAGTATTGGGCGATAAGAGGAACATTCGGAGGGGTCCCTCTCCTTATGTATAAGAAAAATTGAAGCTTGGGTAAGGGTGGCAGGGATCCTCGTTGAAATGATTCTATAAACATCTCTAATAAAAGAGGGGCTAATTTTTCAGAGAATTTTTTGGGAAAATTCCACTGGGAACCCATTGGGTCCTGGGGAGTTACCATTTTGCATGAGATTGATAGCTTCTATAATTTCGCTAAGTTGTAGAGGCCCATCTGGTACTCGGCAATTGTCATCTGAACTTTTAGGTACATTAAGATGTGCAAAGAAATTTGCTAGTTGGGCATCATCGGGAGGTTCTGAGGTGTAAAGCCAGGAGTAGTAGGATTTAAAAATGTTGTTGATCTCGGTGGGATCTGAGGTGAGTGTACCAGTGCTACTGCATATCTGAGTTATCTGATTTGAAGTGATTCTGGCTCTTAACTGTTGTGCGAAAACTTTGCTAGATTTGTCTCCAAATTCATATAGCATTGCACCTGAACGGAGCAAGAGTTGTTCGGCCTCTCTTGTTGTCAGCACGTCCAATTTGGTTTGTAGCTGTACCCTTTTTTGTAAAGGTCAGGACACTGATTATTAGCGTTCCGATTATCCAAATCCACGATGGGCTTCGTAAGTTCTATCAAACATAACTGCCGAGTTTTGTTAACATGGGATGTGAAGGAAATTATGCTTCCTCTGAGAAATGCCTTTAATGTCTCCCACAGCAGGGAGGGTAAGATACCTTGTGTTTTATTAGTGGATAAAAAGAGATCAGTGGCTTCTGAAGCATGTTTGCAGAAATTTTCATCTGCTAACCATAAAGGGTTCAGACGCTAGGATTTAAAGCACCTAGGTTTCAGATCAAAGGACATATCAATAATCACTGTAGAATGGTCTGAGACAGTTATTGGCAAATACTGTGTATGAGCTATTGAAGGAATGAGTGCCTTGTCTATCAGAAAGTAATCAATGCGTGAATAAGTATGGTGCACATGCGAAAGGAAGGAGTACTGCTTTGCATAGGGATGTGTCTCCAAGGAACAATATATCCATATTGCTCCATGAAAGCAGAAATGATCTGAGACATTCTTGAAGGGGTTGTAGTTTTAGAACAAGATTTATCAAGGGTGGGATTAATAACACAGTTCATATCCCCTCCCATTATTAACCCATAAACATATAAGTCAGGTAATCAAGACAGCAAATTTTTCATAAAACTGTGGTCATTCCGGTTAGGGACAGACACAAGGGTAACTGGCTTCCGATACAGTGTACCTGAAACCACAACATACTGGCCATTTGTGTCTGCACTGACTTCATCGGGGATAAAAGGAACATTTTTCCTTATTAAAACTAGTGCATACCTGTGCATGCCCGTGCATACCTGTGCATGCTCGTAGAAACCAAGTATAAGCAAGTATTTCTGCATGCCCGTAGAAAGCAGGTGTAAGCAAGGGTGTAAGCAGGCACGTCAGCACTCGTTCAGTGATGCCTGCCTTTGATCTTTGATGGTGTCATAGCGAGTGCTATGATCTTTGATGATGTCATAGCGAGTCCTATGACCGTGAGTGATGACTGCCTTTGATCTTTGATGATGTCATAGTGAGTCCTATGATCTCTGATGATGTCATAGCGAGTCCTATGATGCCTGCATTTGATCTTTGCTGATGTCATAGTGAGTCCTGTGATCTTTGCTGATGTCATAGTGAGTCCTATGATCGTGAGTGATGCCTGCGTTTGATCTTTGATGATGTCATAGCAAGTCCTATGATCGTGAGTGATGTCTGCCTTTGTTACATAGGAACATCATAGGACATTTCACACATAAGGAGTCGTTATACATAGGAACATCATAGGACATCATGCAGACATTATAGGAACATCATAGATCTTTGGTCATGACACACACACTGACACACAAACAGACAGACACACAGACAGAGATTACTTGAATTTATAGAGTGATTGCCACCCCCTTGTTTTTACATTAAAACTTGAATGGAACATTTGGCCAATCCAGGGTCTGTTCAGCTTTTGCT
This sequence comes from Pholidichthys leucotaenia, assembly GCA_020510985.1. NCBI lineage: Eukaryota > Metazoa > Chordata > Actinopteri > Cichliformes > Pholidichthyidae > Pholidichthys > Pholidichthys leucotaenia. The sequence goes on along the minus strand of CM035840.1, from coordinate 135,774,511 downwards.
GATCTGCATTCATCAGGTGTGTCTCCTGCAGAAACATGATATCTGCCTTTAAAGTCTGAATGTGTGAGAAGATTTCTGCATGTTTAAAAGCCGAATTAAGCCCACAAACATTCAATGAGATAATTCTTATTGGCTGCCCAGCACCCCCACTGGCCTTGCTCCCGCCAGCCATGATGTGCAGAAAAACCTAGACTGAGCAGTGCAGGAGCTGCTGCTTCTGTAAAGGATACAAAATGCAACCGGATAAAACAAATGAAGAAAACAGAAATAATGAAAAAAGAACAACAAAAAAACCCACTATATTCAGATTCAAAATGAAGGACACAAATCTGCTTGCTCCAATCTGGTTTAGCTGACTCGTTCCCACCCCAGGACCAGTCTTCTTGCTTGGTGCAATCTCAACCCACTCATACCCTCCCAAAGCACACCACCTCGTTGTTCCAAAAAACACAATTCCCCCAATGTAGTGTCCCACTACCCAAACCATTGCTGTGATTTTGCTAAGACTAACCACCTGCTTTGCAATGTCTCACTTCCCATTCTTAAACATAGTAACCCCATCTTAAACCACAGTAAATTGTAACTAGCTGTTTAAGTCCCAGAAAAACGATATAATCGAAATTTATGGCAAAACTAATGGTCAACACTATGCAACAATTCACAGTTTAAAGGCCCATGCTTATGAACAATTGCCTCCATAGACCCTACAGGATTTAGTATTACGACCAAAATGAGACTTCATCCCCTCAGCTTAACTGAAGAATTGAGACGAGGAAAAGAGAAAAAAAAGAAGAAAAAAAAAAGGGAAACATACATGAACATCGTATTGACAGAGTTTATAACAATGTAGTGTTGAGAACAAAAAATAGACGACTGTGCTCCAGTTGAACATGAATTATGCATAACTAAGTAGAAGGTAACAGGTGTAAGGCTGCACCTCGGACACAGTCCAAGGACGGATAATTTTTTCACACGAGTTGTTCAGAAATCCTTATACAATGATACAGAGTGATGATAATCTAGTCAGTGGCAGTAATGCACCTGTAAGCCGGTTGCCAACCGCCAATCAAATCTAAAAGAAGAAGAAGGTAACAGGTTCAGTTTCCATAGCACGGATAACGGTATTAAACGATCCTAAATGTTCCACCTTGATTTTGCTAAAATCGTCTAAAGTGATCTTGCATTACGTAGTGGAGTGATATCAAATGGCAAACCACAGGTTTCGGATCTTGGAGCGTGGCAATCGGTCGGAGAGCCCTTGCGGTAGGCCGCTGCAAAAACCTGGGCCTCTTCCGGCGAGGAGAAGCCTCTCCTGATGCCACCTTTAAGCGTAATCCTCAGCCGTGCGGAGAAGAGCAGAGACTGTCTGAGGCCTAGATTGTACAGTGTAGCCATTACCTCCCGATACCTGGCACATTGTTCTAGCACCTCTGGAGTGTAATCCTTGATGATGTGGATCAGTCTGCCTTGGTAGAAGAGTTTTCCTCACTGTTTTCGGGCTTTCTGGATAACCAGTTCTTCACTTGATAGAGGTGGAAGCAAATTATCAAGGTCCGTGGCTTACCCTCTGGGGGCGGCTTGGCTATCATAGTACAGTGAGCATGATCCAGTTCAGGCCAAGATTGGAGTATCTGTCTCCCCAGGATCTCCACTAGCAGATCTGAGAAGAACGTCGTTGGCCAGGGGCCTTCGATTGACTCAAGTAACCCAATTATTCTGATGTTATTTCTGCGGCTTCTGCCTTCCAGGTTGGCTACTTTAGCTGATAGCTTAGCAGTGGTATCATTTAGGCCAGCACATTTCTGTTCCAATTCATGAATTCATGTATGCGCTATTCCAGGGAAATCGCTAGATGTGAGGCATTGTTCGTATTTATTAATGGTCTTGTTGATTTGAGACAGTCTGTCTTCCAGCACCGTAAAAGTCATTTTAAACTTAGCAGAGATGGTAGCTCTGTGTTGTTCTAGCAGGCTGGCTATGCTAGCCAGATCGCTACATGCAGAGTGTCTGTCGTATTTTTTGCTCTCGTCTTCTTTGCTTGTTTTGAGGTTTTGGAAGTCATTGTGCGAAGACAACTTTGTGATTACTATTATTAACCATCCTGTAGTATATTAAGCCGACTGGGGTAATGACAAAGTATATTTTATCTCAAAATGGTTGGGAGAGCAGGACTAATGCGACCACTACATACCGTTCCTGACCGGAAGTCTCTTATCAAAGATTTTTATGGGTTTTTTGTATAAAGATTCAGTGGGTTTGATTATGGTTACACCAGTGAGTAACCAGTTGGTAAAACAATAATCAATGTGTGAGAAAATCACTGCATGCAGAAACATTTTGGCCGTACTAACTGTCAGCGATGGTCTAATTTGTTTAAAATTTCTTAGATTGAATTTGATTATGTTTGAGATTTTTTTGATGTGTTTTTTAAAGGTTAATGAGGAGTCTAAAATCAAGCCGAGGTACTTAAATTCCTTGACTAGTTGCACCTCCTCCCCTTTTAAGAAAATGTTTGAATTTGCAATATTTGATCGTTTGGTAAACATCATGCAAACTGTTTTTTTTTTTTTTTTAGTGTTTAGTAGGAGACATGAATTATTGAGCCAGTCATGGATTTGAGTCATCACTGTTGTAAGAATACAGGTAGCTTACAGAAGATCTGAAAATGATCTGCACATAAAATAATCAATTTCTTTTAAATGAATATTTAAGAATAGCCTTCAGAGTGACTTAGTAGTCAAAAGTGGTAAAACTTGCCTTTTAACTGAATTTTATAGTTATCAAAATCATGACATTTTAAAAATACAGAAGAGTTTAAGGTTAACTTGAATTTTATGGGGATGACAAGCAACATTTAAATGCATTTACAGTATATTTAAGGACCAGTGGTTGGAGTAGATTTTGTTTGTACTTGATAAATGTTCGGAGCTGCTAACATTTTGATGAATGCTGAAACACATAAATTTCTCTCTAACAGTTGATGAACAAATCTATTCTGCTCACATTTCATGAATGATTAATACAATGTAAAGACCAATTTGCATGAGAAAAGCTAATCATTTCTCAAATCAGCTAAATACTATCAGGCAGCACATTTATTCTGTGATGTACTCCCATAGCTTTGATTCATATTAGCAAACTAGTAACCAGGTAATTTCAGACAATAATTCACGAGCTAAATCAGTAATATGATATTTACCTTGTTTTGGACAGAGGGGTTTGTCCTTTTAGGCTGCGTATCCACAAAACACGTTTTTTTTGTCACCCAACTGCCCTGAGCATTTTTTTTTTTTCAGCGTTGTGCATGATGCTGTGGGGGAAAAAAAGCCTGTGCCCTGTATCCCAGCAACAGCTTGTCACTCTCAGCTCAACACTTCCACTTTCCTATGGTCAGACTTTCTACTGATTTTTTAATAGCAATCTCTAAATAACAATAGACAAGAAACGTGTTTTAGCAGCTCTGGATGTGAAATATGATGACATGGAAAGCAGGAGTCTGAGTACAGACAAGCACCGGCGTCCGATGTCCTGCCCACGCAGCAGTTCTGATTGGCTGCTTAGGTCTGACATTGACAAGCTCAGCTGCAGTCTCTGAAAAGTTGAACTTTTTTCAGCTCTGAGCGCTGCAACAAAAAACGGCCACCACCAAGAGTGTTTCAGCGCCATGGGCACTCAGCGCTGTAAACGCTGGACTACATAAAGAATGAATGGAAAATAGCCGCCCAGAGCTGAAAAAAAATGCGTCTTGGTGGACACGCAGCCTTATTGACAACCAATTTAAAATGGTTTGTTGCCTTTGTGGAGCTCTTCATTTCCTCTCAGTTGTGAGCTTAATGCATTCTAGACAAGCATCCCCATCTGCTGTGGCCACCAGCCGCCCTTAACTGACTCCGACTGAGAGAAGGCCGAAGGACTGGTTGGGCAATACCAAGTTTGCAGAAATGACAACTTCTTCATACTGACTTGTAGATATACATTTTTTATTAATTATAATTGGGATAATCAATATATTATAATTAGGATAATCAATATAAATCAATTAATTATAAATGGGATAATCAACCCATCTGTCTGTCTGTCTGTCTGTCTGTCTGTCTGTCTGTGTGTGTGTGTGTGTGTGTTTTAATGCAAGTCTATTTGTATTCTTATGTATGCACATATTTATGTGTCTGGTTACCCCATCAACCAAAGACTATTTTATGTTTGGCATTCATAATAATAATAACAACAATAATAATAATGATGATGGATTAGATTTATATGGTGCTTTACATGTCGGGTGACATCTCAAAGTGCTTACAGTGAGTCCATTATTCATTCACTCCAGACAGACATTGATAGTGGTAAACTACTGCTGCAGCCACAGCTGCCCTGGGACAGACTGATGGAAACGTGGCTGCCAATCTGCACCAACAGCCTCTCCGACCACTACCGAACATTTATACACATTCATATCCAGTGTCATGGACACTGGAGGCAAGGTGGGTAAAGTGTCTTGAACAGAGACACAACAGATGGCTGGGGAGAGTGGGATTCGAACCACCAACCCTCTGGTTATTGGACAACCCGCTCTACTTCCTGAGCCACTGCCACCCACATTTCCCTCCTCCATTCTATTTTTGCTGAGCACCAAGCTGGACAGCAGGAAGTTCCATTTTTATATGGTCTTTGGAATGACCCAGCTGGGACTTGAACACCGACCTCCTGGTTGTAGGGCAGATGCTCTACCTCTAGGCCACCACTCCGGTATTCCTGTTTTGCAGGGACATAGAGCATAAAATTTAGGTGTAAAAAATAGGGATGCTTCTTTCTCTCTAGCATATACTGTACATTTATGATTATTATACCAATATAATTTATTGTGTAAATTTGAGTAAAAAATTCAGCATCAAAAACAGTGGAGTTGGCACGAATGGCCCTCCCCGAGGGCAAACAGCAGACTGTGAGTTTTTGCAATTTTATTAACTAAAAGTAATTCAAGATACAAAACACAAACTGACAGAAAACACAGCTTTGAAGCTGGAGTGAAAAATGTCAGACATAATCAAGGGCGTGAGCAGAAATAGATAAATAATTACTTAACTTGGCAAGAAGTCCAGGGGTTGCCTGGCAGAAGTGATTTGACACCGCTGCGCCAGGGAACTGGCACCAACGGTTTAAATTGTCAACCCCCTGATTACCAATACCTGCGGGGTCATAAGTTGACAGCTGTGTCTGACACTCATCGCGTCAGAGTAGTTTTTTCTCCGTTTTTGTTTGTTTTTATTGATCGTTTTTATCAATTTCATTTTTTTTTTATCCCTGTTTGTTGTTATTAGTTTTTATTTACTGTTACCTCGGTATTGGCCTCGCCTAAAAGTCCGTTCGAGTAGCTGTTTTTGGCATGAGTAGCTGTTTTTGGCTAGCTGCGGCCTACCCATCTCAGCGCCTGGAACGCCATGGCTCCTTCTCCGTCATGTACCCGCTGTTTATCGCTACTCGATAAGGTCTCTGAGCTGGAAACGAGGCTCTCCAATCTTTACAAGATTAGGGAGGCCGAAGACCACATCGACACCATCATTCTCGGGCGATCATCGGCTTCTGCCACTGCCTCGCAGCTGGCAGAAACTGCTACTTATTTGGGTGAGCTCAGCGCGTCTCCACCTACCTCCACACCTGCTCCAGCCTCCACAGCCATCCATGACCTCAGCAACAAACACTGGTTTCGTCTCGGGGCTAAACCAAAAGCTTTGCTTGGTCCCTCTCATCCTCCATCTGTGCCCTGGACCTTGGTTTGACCAGCTAATAACCATTGTCGATCGACCAGAATGGGCCGCGCCTCTTCTCTTCCGGTGTCCTTGGAAAACAGATTTGATATCCTTTCCCTGGAAGATTTTCCCCACCTGGACACTGGCCGCCCGCCCGTGGACGCCTCTCGTCCTCCCTCCTTTCCTTCAGTGGCGGCTCATGTCCGCAAACCCTGGATAAAGACCACCCAGGGTGTGTCAAATTACACACCTGCTCCAGATAGAAGAAAAGAGCGCATCTCCCCGCCTTCGCAACAACAACATCATCCTTTTCACAATTCCTCTCCACATCAGAATCCACCAACAAACCCTCCCCAGACGACGCTGGTAATTGGTGACTCGATCGTGAGGAACGTCAGAAGCAGGTACTGTGTGACTCGATTTTTTCCCGGGGCTAGAGTCTCTGATATTGAGGCTCTTATCCCTGACCTGCTGAATGAATTCCCTCATGTTCAAACTGTTGTTGTGCATGTGGGATGCAATAACATCCCAGATGAAGCATCTGAGATTTTAAAAAGTGACTTCAGGACCCTTCTGTCAACTCTTATGAACTGTGGCAGACGTGCGCTCATCTCTGGGACTTGGGCACCTCTCAGGTGAGGCTGTAATCGTTTTAGCAGAACTCTCAGTCTTAATTCTTGGCTGTGTTTTACTTGTCCTATTTTTAACATTGGTTTTGTTGGCAATTTTAACTTATTTTGGAACCGCCCATCACTTATGAGGCCTGATGGCATCCACCCAAATAGACTTGGTGCACGTGTTTTAAGAGACAATCTTTTCTATTTTATTCTGTGTTTTTTGGTACAGTGACTGAAATTTGGTGTGTTTACTCACTCTGAAGTTTCTGGGTTTGCCAAACTGCCCTTTTTTGGTCCTGTTCCCACGTATTGTATCGATCCCATTAACTTGGGTGGTCTTTACCGTTTGGATCAGCCTTTGATTTATAATCCTTAAGAGATTGAGTCTGTCGCCCGTTGCCCTAAATATTGTAACCCAAGACAAATACAACACAACCTGAAAAACACTCGCACTTCTGCATCTCCTCCTCTTCCACCACCTTTCAACTTTGCCCCTGTCTCCTCCCTTAGAGAACCTTTTTCTGCTCCCTCTAAAGTTAATAAAAAAGTTTAAAAAAAAATAGAATGCATAAACTTCCAAGATTGATTAAACGAAATGTTGGTAAAATTCTTATCCAGCCTCAAGTCCCTAAAATTAATAAAATTAATAATTTGGCATCTGTCCCCCCCCCCCCCAAAGTTTAAAAATTAAATGTGGCTTATTAAACATTAGGTCTCTATCTTCTAAGTCTCTTCTGGTCCATGATCTATTAATCGATCACCAGATCGATCTACTATCCCTCACAGAGACCTGGCTCAGGCTTGATGATTATGTTGGTTTGAATGAATCAACTCCCTCTGGGTATTTAAACTGTCATAACCCCAGAGGTTCTGGTCGTGGTGGTGGAGTGGCGGCAATTTTCCATTCTAAATTACTAGTTAATGTTAAGCAGAAATTATGTTTTAATTCCTTTGAAGGTTTGGTCCTCAGTGTGGGGCCTGTTGGCAATCTTGGCTTGAACCCAATTCTCTTTGCCATAGTTTATCATCCTCCCATGGTCTATTCAGAGTTTCTATCGGAATTTGCAAAATTTTTAGCTGATTTAGTGCTGAAAACCGATAATAATTATTGTAGGGGACTTTAATATACATGTTGATGTTGAGAGTGACTGTCTTAATAAGGCTTCAATTCAATTTTAGACTCAATGGGGTTTTCCCAAAAAGTAAAAAATTCTACCCATTATTTCCACCATACATTGGACCTTGTTTTGACTTATGGTATAGATATCGAAAATCTGGTAGTGTCTCCTCATAATCCTGTACTGTCTGACCATTGTCTGTTAATTTTTGATTTCATTATCTCTGATCACTTATTTCCTAAAGAAAAATACTACTACAGCAGATGTCTTTCTGATGATGTTGCTGCTAAATTTTTGCAGATTGTCTCCTCTATGCCATGGGTCAACACAACAGAAACACCTGAAATAAGTGATGGAGAGTCTGCTCCATTCGTGATTGGTAGCATGGTTGATGGTGTTACTGCCTCTCTGCATCGGACTCTAGATTTGGTAGCCCCTTTAAAAAAGAAAGTCTAACCAGAGGTTTCTTACCCCTTGGTTTAACTCAGAAACTCGTGGCTTAAAACAGAAAACTCATCAATTGGAAAGGAAATGGCGTTCGACTAATTCAGATGAATTCTACTTGGCGTGGAGAAATCATCTCTTAATCTATAAAAAATCTCTTAGAAAAGCTAGATCAAGCTATTATTCTGCATTAATAGAAGCAAACAAGAATAACCCCAGGTTTCTCTTCAACACTATAGCCAGGCTTACAAAGAGCCATGACTCGGTCAATCCTCACATCCCCCCTGAGCTTTCTAGTCAGGACTTTCTGAACTATTTCAATCTTAAAATTTTATCTATTAGAGATGAAATCAGTCAGATTCTTCCTACCGTAAACTCTAGTACATTAACTACTGCAGCTCCCTCAATTGATATCTGCTTAGATAAGTTTACTCCAATCGACCTCTTAGAGTTGGATAAAATAATTTCCTCTTCTAAGCCTTCATCTTGCCTTCTGGACCCTATTCCTTCCAGGTTATTTAAAATTATTTTCCCAATTATTAGTAGCCGTATTCTTCTTATCATTAATTCTTCTTTAACTCTGGGTTATGCTCCACTGGCTTTTAAAACTGCTGTAATTAAACCCTTACTTAAAAAACCGACGCACAATCCTGGAGTTTTGGCCAATTATCGACCAATCTCTAATTTGCCTTTCATTTCAAAAGTCTTGGAAAGAGTTGTTGCTGTGCAATTATCTGACCATTTGCAGGGAGTTGGTTTGTTTGAGGTGTTTCAATCTGGGTTCAGAGCTCATCACAGCACTGAAACTGCCTTAGGGAAGGTCTCTAATGACCTCCTGACTGTATCTGATAATGGACTTGTCTCTGTTCTTGTTCTTTTAGATCTCAGTGCAGCCTTTGACACTATCGATCATGCCATTCTACTTGATAGATTGGAACACTTTGTTGGACTCAGTGGAACTCCGTTGCAGTGGTTTAGATCTTATTTGTCTGACAGATTTCAGTTTGTCCATGTCAATGATGGATTTCTTCCAGCTCTAAGCTCAGTCACGGAGTTCCACAGGGATCTGTGTTGGGCCCTACTCTTCTTAGTCTATATATGCTCCCGTTGGGCAATATCATCAGAAAGCACTGTACACATTTTCACTGTTACGCAGATGACACACAACTATACCTGTCAATGAAGCCCGATGACTGTGATCAGTTGGCCAAGTTAAATGCCTGTCTTAAGGACATCAAAGCTTGGATGACTTGTAATTTTTTATTATTGAACTCTGATAAGACTGAAGTCATTGTTGTTGGCCCAAAACATCTTAGAAATTCCTTTTCAGATTATGCCCTTAATTTAGATGCTGCCACTCTCACTCTGAACAGTTGTGTGAGGAACCTTGGAGTGATTTTTGATCAGGATTTGTCCTTTAATTCACATATTAAAACTGTTTCTAGAACCGCCTTCTATCATCTGCGCAATATTGCCAAGATCAGGAGCATCTTGTCTCTGGGTGATGCTGAGAAACTGATTCACGCCTTTGTCAGTTCTTGATTAGGTTATTGTATTATTATTTTATTACATTATTGTAAACAAGTTCCTGATTTGCTTTAGTTGAGATGTGCTCAACTAAAGCAAATCAGCAGTTTTAACTAGGTAAAAAAAAAAAAAAAGTGGTGATGATTTCTGAGTCAGAACAGCATCTACCAGCTCCATTCTGTCCCCAGCACTCCTGATAGAGCTTCCTCTAGGAGATTTTGGGAGAGGGATGGATGCACCCATTTTTGTACTTGTTGAGCAGAACAATGGCACACACATATAATTTGTAACTTTTTCATAAAACTAAATTGTCTTTTCTGTAATTGTAGGAAGATAAAACTAAAACAATAAAACAGAAAAGATTAAAACTAAACCTCATTCCCAATAGTTACAACTAACTTTGTTATTTAAAAAATTCCATGACAGTGTGGTTGGTATTATTGATTGGTAACAGTGTCTTGGAGATTCCTGTATAAAGAAGCAACATAAAGCTTATCTACATATGTCTGTTTGGACCGATATTATTAACACAATAGCATCACACCCACTCAAGATTCCCCTTCCACAGCATATGGGACACTGTGTGGTGTATGAGGCAGCACCTATCTCCATTTCACTGACCCTAGGCCACACAGCTACAGTGAGTAGTGAAAGCTGCAGTTGAGGGGGCGGGGAGTCCAATCCTCTGGTAGCTCTGTGTGTTAACTTTCCTTTCCCCATTCTATTATGCTGAGCACCAGGCTTGAAGGTGGATGTGGTCTTTGGTATGACCCGGCTGGGATTTGAACCCACGATCTCTCGGTTGTGGGGCGGATGCTCTACCAACTAGGCCACCACTCTGGTACCCACTCAAGACACAGACGTGAAACAAGACATCACATGAAAATTCAGGTTTCCTTTGGTGGTGTGTGAGGAGCTAAATGTGACTATTGTGTGCACTGACCTCCTCACACAACTCCACATTACGCAGCACATGTGAGAGATTCATTTTGCAAAAACATCTTTTGCACTAATTACTTTGTCTTTTTGAGGTGCACAAAGGTTTTCATAACTATGTGATATCTCTAAATGTTGCTAAACAGCCAAAGAGCAACAAAAACATATTCAACTAGAATTGCACTCAACAGAGATGGAGATCCACACCTTACAGCCCTACCTCTGTTGGAATGTCATATACCTAGTAGGGAAAATCACTAGTTGACTTTCTGCTTTAATTCTGATGGGATGTCATGACGTATTTTCAGACCTTGTTGAGCTTCAAGGTCAAACGTGAGGTCAAAGTCACTGGAATTCAAGAAGTGTCACAGACCCCATTCTAGGTTGTGTTTAAATGTGATGGTTCTCTCTGTAATAAAGTGATTGTAAGCCAAAACCAATTTTGACCTTTTATGATCCTATGACCTTGACCTTTTGATCCCAAAAGTATAGCCAAACGTGGTACTCCCCTGGTCAACCTGTGTGCCAAGTTTGGTCACCCTAGCATCATTTCCTCTCGAGTTAGAGCAGGGATACATAAACAGGAAGACAGCTTCAATGGGGAACTGCCCACTTTGGTCTTCTGTGGGCAACCTAGCCTTATTTGGTGTAAAATTATAAACCATAATGTGTATTTATCCTTTAAAACGGCATGACCTACTTTCAGACCTTACCAATCTTCAAGGTCAAATGCAAGGCCAAGGTCATTGGACATTCAAGAGGTGTCCCAGACCCCATTCTAGGTTGAGTTAAAATTTTATGGTTCTATCTGTCATAATAAAGTCACGATAAGCCAAAATTGATTTTAATTTTGACCTTTTATGACCCTGTGACCTTAATCTTTGACTTTTTGATCCCAAAGCCTTAGCCAAATGTGGTACTCCCGTGGTCAACAAGTGTGCCAAGTTTGGTCACCCTAGCATAATTTCCTCTTGTTAGAGCATGAATATGCAGCCGGACAGATACACAGAGTTAGGCGACCACCCTATCTACACTTCGACTCCGTGAGCATGAGTAATTATAAATTATGTTACAGACAATGATCTAGGCTACATTAAAAATAATGTTGAGGGTAATGTGTTGCAGCACCATGGAATATATGAAATGAACATGTTTTCATGCACACAGAAAATGGCACAATATTTTTTGGGCCTGGTTTCTTTAAAAAAAATTTAAAAGAACAAGTTATTTTCTCTAATATTTAACTTGACTGTTTATATCATCCACTTTTTGTAAATATAAGGAGCAAGTGAGTATTCTAAAATCTCCAATGCCTAGTGATCAAGTGTTTTGGCATTTATTTGTATTTTATACAAATAAATCTGACTTTACACAATGCAAACATTGCAATCTGCGACGTGAGGTGAGGTTTGTGGGTGGTGAGGCACTGACTCTTTCAAAGTCAGATTTACAAATATATGAACCCAACAGCATAAACTTGAATTTAATTTCAATTGAATCGGTGAATTCAAAAGGGGCCCAAGTCCCCTTTGAAAAAGTGTGGACTTGGGCCCTTTTTGAATTCACCGATTCAATTGAAAGTTTGCATGTTTTATGATCTGCTAATTGTACATTATAGAATCCTATGATATAAATAATTTATTAACAAAACAACTAAGGCATTTTACTGAATTGCCTCTTGATAGAATGTGCAGCGAATTTAAGTTCAGTTCTACAATGCATGTCTGGAGCTTTTACTGTGAAGGGGAGAAGCAGATGTAGTACACTGCAGCTGCTTTTGTTTTGCAGAAAGGCAGTTAAAGTTCTGCAGACTAACTCCATGCCTCCATGTTTTCATTTCATTCAACTCTCCTGAATATAAACAAAGTGCAAAGACCCTTGACTACATAAATAAAAATATATTGTGGCGGATGAAAATTAAGGAACCCAGTGTGGAGGCACGGAATAAGTGCAGGCAGGACACGGTGAACTGAAATTTAAAAGGGTGTTTTATTCATCCTCCAACACAAGGGTCACTCCAGCGCTGTGGGAGCGCGCTGGAGCGAGCCCTCTGTCTCTAGTCAGCAAAAGAGAATAAGAGCAAGCGATATGGTTGACTTATATACCCAGCTAGACAATGCATACATGGCACATTAGCATCACAGTAACTGCAGGAAGGCATGGACATTTGTATTAGAGTCACACATATCAATAGCAGGATTACTGGCGCAGGGATTAGACAAAGAGAGGCTGCCTATTGATATCAGTCCATACATCTCACTGTTCTGCTAATTGCTCCAGCTGAGCGCTCTGCTTGTCCGTAGGCTATGGGGGTCGCCCACACTACTCCCCCCCAGAGGGCTCAGCAGGGGGCTGAGGCCTCGATTGTCCGGCTTTGGTAGCGAGCTGCGGGAAAAGCTCTGTGCAGGCGGAGGTGGAGGGAGGGGGGTGGGGGTAGCAAGTGCCGGCCCGGGACGGCGAAGTTGTCTGGGCTGCGCAAAAATTGCATGTGGATCCACGATGTTGAGGGGCTGTCCCGTTGAACGTGGCGGAGATCCACAGCGGCTGTGAGAAGAAAAATTTGTCTCTGACTCTTCTCGTGGTTCAGTACTGCGAGGACGCGTAGCAGCCATGAAGAAAAAACAGGAGCTGGAGCTGTGTGAGGGACTTGGCGTGTTGGCTTTAGGTGCGCGCGCAGCCCTAAAGCCCTCGGGGACAGCTGACGGCTGGATTCCCATTGTGCGCCGTGGCTGAGACCCATACAAAATCCTGTGTGCGGGCTGCGTGTGTGCTTCAGGTGTGTGAGCAGCCCTGAAGGTTCCGAGGATGGCGGTCGGCCGTGTTTCTCGGGCGTGTGCAGCGGCGGAGGACGATGGCGGTCTGTGGAGCCAGTATTGTCCCATGCGTGGTGCGCTGTCCTCGTAAACCCCCAATGTGCGTGCGAGGGTTCGGTGCATGGCAGGTCCGCTGTCGCGAGGTGAGTCCGGGTCAGGGAGCTTGATGGAGATCAGCGTCGTCGGCGCCGATGGTCTTCCCTGTTCGGGCTGTTGCTGTCGTTCGCTCGTGCCGGGCCATGGTGCGTTCTGGTCCACGCGCTGCGTTCTCCGTCTGGCCCTGGAGGTCGCCGTTGTGGAGAGAGGACGAGGTGCGTGCGCGCTCGTGTGGATGCGGAGGAGCGGTGAGAGGGAGTAGACGTTCTTTGTCCCTCGGCCGGTCCCAGCGTGGATGTCCCGATCTCAGGCGAGGGTCGCACCATGACGCTTTCTGCAGCCTTCCCGGTCGTGGATGATCTCTGAGGGAGTTCGCCTGGTGTCGGTTCTGCATCGAAGTCTCCTGTGTGGCAGAAGGGAGGGCAGTCCATTTGCGTCAGGCAGCTGCGTTCGCTTGTTGTCGGAGTCACCGCTGGGGGCTGCGTTCGTTCGTCGTCAGCGTGTTCTTTCTTTCGGGGTTACCAATGTGGCGGATGAAAATTAAGGAATCCAGTGTGGAGGCACGGAATAAGTGCAGGCAGGACACAGCGAACTGAAGTTTAAAAGGGTGTTTTATTCATCCTCCAACACGAGGGTCACTCCAGCGCTGTGGGAGTGCGCTGGAGCGAGCCCTCTTTCTCTAGTCAGCAAAAGAGAATAAGAGCAAGCGATACGGTTGACTTATATACCCAGCTAGACAATGCATGGATGGCACATTAGCATCACAGTAACTGCAGGAAGGCATGGACATTTGCATTAGAGTCACACATATCAATAGCAGGATTACTGGCGCAGGGATTAGACAAAGAGAGGCTGCCTATTGATATCAGTCCATACATCTCACTGTTCTGCTAATTGCTCCAGCTGAGCGCTCTGCTTGTCCGTAGGCTGTGGGGGTCGCCCACAATATCAAGTTATTTTACTTACAAATTTTGGGGGCCCAAAATTGATTATAGACTACTTGTTTCAGGCCAAGGAAGAACTAAAATTATAGCACATTTGCTGTGCACCCTGTAGCTCCACAATTCAATAGAAATTCAAGAATATAAAACAAGTATGCATGGTCTTACCTTTACTTGTAAATGAAATCCATTTGCCTATCCCGCTGGACAAAAATCTCAATGACTTTGTTGTAAAAGTCCTCCTTGTGTTCTTTTAAGTCTCTCTGTCTCAATCGAGATTACTGCCAGTTTTGATTGAAAGTCCAGTTTTGAGACTGTTTTAAGTTTAGCTATAAATTCTTTCATTTTCAGTCTGTACAAAATAGAAGCACAAACAGAGTACTCAGTACTGCTGACTTTCTGATTTTATCTTTAGCATTTAGCCTCGGTGTCAAAGGAGAGCAACCGTGACAAACTCCTGTGCCTATGGTGCTCAAGCATGCCCCCCCCCCCCCACCTCGTTGGAACAACATTACTGCGCAGCCTCTGACCGTGATTTTTAACTAAAGTTTTATGTCAGATTAAGAAGACTAAATATGTTATACACACACATTAAGTACATTACATAGACTATGGAGATGGAGGACACACAATAAAAGCTCCTACAAACATTACATTTTTGACATACACAGAGCTGTCACCAGGAACGCGCATCTTGCACGAGCTGTAACCAGGCTGTGAAGGATTGCGCAATCCTTTTGAGACTGCGTTTGTTGCTGCTTCACCTGGCCTCTCTCCCTTGTATTTGAACAGGAAATGTGCAGATGTGGCGATTTTAAACATATAAATATTGTTGAAATGATTGGAATCATTCAGAAATTACATTTAGACCTACAACACAAATTAGTGGACAAATAATAATATAGTTATAATTCTTTATTTTTTAATTTTTTATGATAACTGCCTCCCCTGACCGCATGTCACTGGTGACCCGGTATCATTTAGTTTAGTTTATTGGTTTATTTGTCAGGGACCACATACAGAAAAAAACATTAAACACGGGGTAAAGATGCTCTGTACCAGATTATAGCGTTCTCATTAATTTCCATCTGTAGTCCCTGAGACAAGCAGGAAGATATTAAAAGAAAAACAGCACATATAGAAAGCAATTCAGGTCAGGTTTCAGAAACTGTTGACCCTGAAACTATAGGGGTCTGAACAGGGCTGCAGCCTCTGTTCACACTTTTTGTTCCCTTTTGGACTCATTATTGTTATCATTATTCCTGTTTCTCTTTATTTCAGGTTTATCTGTGGTGAAAGCACTTTCAGTTACTTCTGCTCCTCATTAGTTGTCCTTTGTGTTGTTAGTTATTCTCAGCTGTTACTGATTGTGTTAATCACCGCCTGCCTATATATTGCTGCACTCTTTTGACTTTCGTTCTGACAATCTACTGTTAACAGCAAGAAGTCTGTTAGTTTTTCACACAGTTGTTACTTTTTTCCTCACCCACAGTTAGTCACAGTTAAGGTTTGTTTCCCGTTATCCTGCTGTGCAGTTTGTTATTTTTTCCAGCCTAGTGCTGCGTTTTGTGTTCCTCACAGTAAATTACAGACGTGGACAAAATTGTTGGTACCCTTCTGTTAATGAAAGAAAAACCCACAATGGTCACAGAAATAACTTGAATCTGACAAAAGTGGTAATAAATAAAAATTCTATGGAAATTAACCAATGAAAATCAGACAATGCTTTTGAATTGTGGTTCAACAGAATTATTTTAAAAAACAAACTCATGAAACAGGCCTGGACAAAAATGATGGTACCCCTAGAAAAGATTGAAAATAATGTGACCATAGGGACATGTTCAACCAAGATGTGTCCTTTAATTAACATCACAGGTGTCTACAAACTTGTAATCAGTCAGTCGGCCTATTTAAAGGGTGAAAAGTAGTCACTGTGCTGTTTGTTGACATGGTGTGTACCACATTAAACATGGATCAGAGGAAGCAAAGGAGAGAGTTGTCTCAGGAGATTAGAAAGAAAATTATAGATAAGCATGTTAAAGGTAAAGGCTATAAGACCATCCCCAGCAGCCTGATGTTCCTGTGACTAAAGTTGCACATATTATTCAGAAATTTAAGATCCATGGGACTGTAGCCAACTTCCCTGGATGTGGCCGCAGGAGGAGACGGATAATACGAATGGTAACAAAAGAGCCCAGAACAACCTCTGAACACATTCATGGTGAACTCCAAGGTCAAGGTACATCAGTGTCAGATCGCACCATCCGTCGTTGTTTGAGCCAAAGTGGACTTCATGGGAGACGACCAAGGAGGACACCACTGTTGAAAACAAATCATAAACTAGAAAAGCACTCATAGAGCGCATACCTCCGCCAAGGCTCCTTCCGTTTCTCATGGATCACCTCCAAAATATAATGACTTTGTGTGTAGGCCTACAGCCACTTGTGGTGAAAGTTGCATCAAAGTCTGTCCATCAGTTTTGGAGTATTGTTGCTAACACACTGTGAGAAGATAAGAGTCTTGGCTGAGGTATGCATTCTCAGATCATCACCAAAATGTAATGGGTTCCTCTCTAGGCCAAGAAGCACCTCTGGTGAAAATTTCATCTAAATCCATCCAGTAGTTTTTGTGTAATCCTGCTGCACAAATAAAAACAAAGCCCTTGGTGGAGGTATGCACTCTCGGATCATCACCAAAATCTAATCATCTGTAGGATACCCCATTTCTGACAATGTCTGAAAATTTCATGAATATCCGTCCATAACTTTTTGAGTTATCTTGCTAACAAACAAACAGACAGACAAACAAACAGACAAACTAACGCTGATGAAAACATAACCTCCTTGGTGGAGGTAAAAAGCCAGACTGGAATTTGCTAAACTGCATGTTGACAAGCCACAAAGCTTCTGGGAGAATGTCCAATGGACAGACGAGACAAAACTGGAACTTTTTGGCAAGGCACATCAGCTCTATGTTCACAGACGCAAAAATGAAGCATAGCAAGAAAAGAACACTGTCCCGACTGTGAAACATGGAGGAGGTTCTGTTATGTTCTGGGGCTGCTTTGCTGCATCTGGCACAGGGTGTCTTGAATCTGTGCAGGGTACAATGAAATCTCAAGACTATCAGGGTATTCTAGAGAGAAATGTGCTGCCCAGTGTCAGACAGCTTGGTCTCAGTCACAGGTCATGGGTCTTGCAACAGGATAATGACCCAAAACACACAGCTAAAAACACCCAAGAATGGCTAAGAGCCAAACATTGGACTATTCTAAAGTGGCCTTCTATGAGCCCTGATCTAAATCCTATTGAACATCTGTGGAAGGAGCTGAAACATGCCATCTGGAGAAGTCACCCTTCAAACCTGAGACAACTGGAGCAGTTTGCTCATGAGGAGTGGGCCAAAATACCTGCTGAGAGGTGCAGAAGTCTCATTGACAGTTATAGAAATTGTTTGATTGCAGTGATTGCCTCAAAAGGTTGTGCAACAAAATATTAAGTTAAGAGTACCCTCATTTTTGTCCAGGCCTGTTTCATGAGTTTGTTTTTTAACATAATTCTGTTGAACCACAATTCAAAAGCATTGTCTGATTTTCATTGGTTAATTTTCATAGAATTTTTAGTTATTACCACTTTTGTCAGATTCAAGTTATTTCTGTGACCATTGTGGGTTTTTCTTTCATTAAAAGAGAGGTACCAACAAGTTTGTCCACATCTGTATGTTTCCTTTTTACCTGGCGAGTGGGTCCTGTACTTCTCCCCGAAGGGGGCACCGTGACAGAAACAAACAGGGAGTAAGTTTAAAAGGTAAAAAGATAAGAGAGATGGCACACATAAAAACAATTTAAGAGTACAATTTCAAATCCCATTTAAGGGGGAGAGTCAATGCTGGCAGACTTGATTACTTAAAATCTATTTTTTAGTCTCTGTGGTAAAGTCTCTGTAATTTGTTCTGGTCTTCAAAGCAGTGGGGAGCTTGTTGCATTGCTAAGCATATAATTCTGTCTGCAGTGTGTGGGGTTTCCATGCATCCCGGATGCATCACCTCTTTCACTGCTTTAAAAGTGTTCAAATCCTTAGTTGGAGAATTTTTGGTGGTATTAAAAACCATGTTTTAACAAGTCTGAGTTCACATCCAAGCATTTCTGTGTTCTCCTTCACTTCTGCCTTTGAATTTCTCTGTTTTTCTAGAAGTCAATACGTATTTTTACATGGTTAAGGTTAGAGACATGTTTAGGCTGTGACACTCCTTACAGTGATTGCTAGGGCTGTGATTATGGTAGGGTGAGGGTTACAGTTTAAAACTTAAAAATATCTTCTCATATTGCTCCAGTCTCCCATCTTTCTGCCTGCACTGATTTTCACAACCACTGAAAGGCACCATTTCTGCTGCCTTCCTTGTACCTGGCAACATAAAATATGCAAGTGAAAAAAGTTATCAACTGTAGAGAGCTTGAAATGAAGAAGCGATGTGATTTTATAAATCAAGATTTATTATCAGCTTCACCTCCCTAGCATGTCTCATCTAGATGCAGAAACAGAATGAGAGGTCGAGCGCAGTCAGACCTTCATACTTATACCCACACTCAGCAAAAGACATTGCATATCAAAGCTGACATCCCGCATTAACATAATCCCCCTCCATTGTCCTCCATCTCCTCCACCTGACCCTAGGCGGTCAGGAAGTTCGATCCGGTCTCCACCGCTGCGACTCCGTCTGTTCTTTGATCCTTGCCGGCGGTTGAGACCTCCTGTCCTGTTCTGAGGCATGAGGTCATTCCACATATGTAATCACTAAACATTCTCATATGTCTATACATACACTACCGTTCAAAAGTTTGGGGTCACTTAGAAATTTCCTTATTTTTGAAAGAAAAGCACTGTTTTTTTCAATGAAGATAACTTTAAACTAATCAGAAATACACTCTAATATCTAATATACATTGCTAATGTGGTAAATGACTATTCTAGCTGCAAATGTCTGGTTTTTGGTGCAATATCTACATAGGTGTATAGAGGCCCATTTCCAGCAACTATCACTCCAGTGTTCTAATGGTACAATGTGTTTGCTCATTGCATCAGAAGGCTAATGGATGATTAGAAAACCCTTGTGCAATCATGTTAGCACAGCTGAAAACAGTTTAGCTGGTTAGAGAAGCTATAAAACTGACCTTCCTTTGAGCAGGTTGAGTATCTGGAAAAAATTATTATTTCTAATACAAATCATTATTTCTAACCTTGTCAATGTCTTGACTATATTTTCTATTCATTTTACAACTCATGGTGGTAAATAAGTGTGACTTTTCATGGAAAACACAAAATAATTGTTTGGGTGACCCCAAACTTTTGAACGGTAGTGTATGTAGGTATGGCATATATGATTAATATAAGCCACAGCCCCCCCCAAACGACTAAGAAAAGGACAATCAAATTGAGTTTACAGTTTAAGATAATCTCTATGACATATTATACTGTTAAACATCTTGACAGGGAAAACAAGGAAAAAATCTTTCCAGCAGTCATGGTCCTGTAGAAAATTCAGTGGTAACCACAACAGTATAGTAATGTCACAAATCAGCCTTAAAACTGTCACGGCACAATCTGATAACATAGTTAACAACTCTTTGTTAATTTTGCATCAGTCCCTGTGCCGTCTGGGTTTTAATCTTCTCCCGAATCTGCTGTGGGTCCGCTTTGGCGTCCTGGTGGGACCATCCTGTAAGGAATCTGCAGCTTGGGGAGGAGAGTGGTTATTTGTTCCCTGCAGGGGGGCTGAGTTTTTTTTCTTGGGGGGTCTACCCCGCCGAGGTGCTCTCGCCACCCATGCAGGCTCGTCACTCAACAAGAAGGCAGGTTTAAGTCTGTCAATGCTGACTGTTTCTTTTCTGTCCCCTAAATCAAGCACAAAATGCTTATCACCAGGTTCCAGCACTCTGAATGGTCCATCGTATGGTGGACGGAGGGTTGATTTTAAAGCTTTGTGTCTAACAAAAACGAACTCGGCGTTTTTTAAAGCTTGGGGGACAAAAACCCGTGGAAAAGAGTGATGTGCCGGTCCGGGGAGCGTGTCCGGTCCGGTGCTGCTTAAGGGCCTCACGGCTGGAAGATGCCCAGGCTCTGGATGCTCTGGTAAAAACTCACCCGGGAGCCTGAGAGGTTGTGCAAAAACTAATTCTGCTGGGGAGGCGTCTAGATCCTCCTTAGGCGCAGAACTCAACCCCAATAAAACCCAGGGAAGTTTATTCACCCAATCTGTATCCGTTAGTGAGGCCCTGAGGCCGGCCTTTAAAGATCTGTGAAAACGCTCGCATAACCCATTAGCCTGAGGGTGATATGCGGTGGTGCGGTGAATTGTCGCTCCTAAGCTGCTGGCCATGGCTGACCAAAGCTCTGAGACAAATTGAGGCCCCCTATCGGACGTGATGTCCGATGGGACGCCAAAACGTGCCCCCCAGTTTGTTAAAAAAACGCGAGCAACTTCCGCAGCTGTGGTTGACGCCAAAGGGACCGCCTCCGGCCAGCGCGTAGTACGGTCTATCATTGTTAACAGGTGTGTGAACCCTTGAGACGAAGGTAGTGGTCCCACGAGGTCGACATGAACGTGGTCAAACCTTCTGGCTGGGATTCGAAAAGGCTCTAGAGGAGCTTTTGTCTGTTTGTGTATTTTGGCGCGCTGACAAGACATGCAAGTTTTTGCCCATTCCTTTACATTTTTGCGCAGGCCCGGCCAAACAAACTTTTCTGCGACCATTTTAACCGAGGGTGCGCGAGAGAGTGAACCGAGTCGAAAATGCGGCGGCACCATGCAGCTGGGACTACCGGGTGAGGTCGGCCGGTTGACACGTCGCAGATTAGGGGGGGGTACACCGTCACGTAAACCCCTTTCCTCCAGTCTTAACCCTGTTGATCCAGACAGGAGCACGCGCACGTCCGCGTCACTGCTTTGTTCCTCTGCCATGGCTGCGTAATCTATCTCTACGTGAATTGGGGCCGCGTACGCGTCCGCGTTGGCGAAGAGTTCTGCGGCTGAGGTAGTATAATCTGTCTTCTCATGCTCTGGCGATGTCACAGCGCGAGAGAGGCAGTCTGCTACCACGTTAAGTTTGCCTGCCACATGTCGAATGTCTGTGGTGAACTCTGAAATTGCAGCTAGCTGTCTTTGTTGCCTGCCTGACCATGGTTCTGAAATTTTAGCCATCGCAAAAGTGAGCGGTTTGTGGTCTACAAAAGCCGTGAAACGCCGCCCTTCTAACCAGAACTGGAAGTGGCGGATGGATAAATGAAGCGCTAGCAGCTCCCTGTCAAAAGTGCTGTATTTGCGCTCGGTTTGGTTTAAAGATTTGCTAAAAAATGCTAAAGGTTGCCAGGTTCCGCCAACATGTTGTTCCACAACTGCCCCTATGGCCAGGTCTGAAGCGTCTGTGGTTAACGCTATGCGGGCCGAGGGATCGGGGTGAACCAACAATGTGGCATTCGCTAGAGCACTTTTTACTTCCGCAAAGGCGCGTTCGCGCTCCGGGGTCCATTCGACCGCGTTGGAAGGCTTTTGTTTTCTGAGCGCAGCATACAGGGGCTGCATGAGTTGAGCTGCGCGGGGGAGGAAACGGTTGTAAAAATTCACCATTCCCAAAAATTCTTGCAGCGATCTGACCATTTGTGGTCGTGGAAAATTTTTTATCGCGCGGACTTTGTCTGGCAATGGGACTGCCCCCTCTGGTGAAACTCTGTGTCCCAAAAAATCAATTTGTGACACGCCGAATCGGCATTTGGCTGGGTTGATTATTAACCCGTGCTCTTCTAGTCTCTGAAAAACTGTAGCGAGGTGTTGTTCGTGTTCTTCCTCTGACGGGCTGGCTACCAGCATATCGTCGAGGTAGACGAACACGAAGGGGAGGTCGCGTAATACCGCATCCATCATACGCTGAAAAGTTTGAGCAGCGCCTTTGAGGCCGAACGGCATTCGCAAAAATTCAAAAAGACCAAAAGGGGTTATTACAGCCGTTTTAGGAATGTCTTCCGCTCGAACGGGGACTTGGTGATAGCCGCGGACCAGGTCTATTTTAGGAAAAAAAGCACGCACCTGCCAGATGTAGTGAAAAATCTTGGATGTGAGGGATTGGGTAGCGGTCATGCGCTGTCGCATTGTTTAATCTGCGGTAATCGCCGCAAGGTCTCCAAGAACCGTTGGTTTTCGGGACCATGTGTAGTGGTGATGCCCAAGGGCTTTTCGAGTGCCTAATAATGCCTAATTTTTCCAGGCTGGCAAACTCGTCCCGTGCTATGGCGAGCTTGGTCGCGTCTAAGCGCCGAGCTTTGGCAAACACGGGTGGGCCTGTTGTGGGAATGAAGTGTTCAACCCCGTGTTTCGCTACTGTTGCTGAAAATTTTGGAACTGTGAGTGCTGGAAATTGGGTGAGGAGTTGGTCAAACTTACCTCCTGCTGTAGTGACGCTGGCTTGCACGGGTGGCGGAGAAACTCGAGCTGAGCAGGGGATAGAAGCAAATGATCGACTAATAACCCATGTGCACACAAAAAGTCGGCGCCCAACAAGTTAAAACTCACCGCAGCTATAATAAATGTCCATCTATAGTTGCGGCTGTGGATGAGAAGAGGCAGGTCCCTTTCACCGAAAGTGTCGATGATCGAGCCGTTGGCTGCCATCGCTCCGTTTCCCCGGGGTCCCATGGCCCGGTCTGCGGGGGAAGGGGTGATGAAGCTCACCTGAGCTCCGGTGTCGATGAGGAACCGTCTCCCGGTGCGTCCGTCAGTCACATAAAGCAGCTTATTCGTCTCGCCGAGAGCCGTAGCTGCTAACCGTTTCTTGAATTTGCAGGGGGGCACGCATTTGTGTGCCCTCTCGGCGAAACGTTGATGAAAATAGCAGAGGTCGTTCCGCCTGCTGCGCCTTGGTCGCGTCGCTGCCATGGTGGGCGGGCTCTGCTCCGCTGTCTGCGGTTCTCCGCTGCTCTGGGCCTCCGCGCTGAAATCTGCAGATGCTGCTGTGGCCATCTGATCGCCGCAGGCATTGATGAGCCGCTGCGCTTCTCGGGCCAGCGCGCAGAAGTCCTGCTGGGTGCTGCACCACATGTTGGTCAGTGTCCCTCTCATGTGTGGCGGCAGAGTGCTGAAGAAGATATGCTGGAAAAGGAAGTTGTCGTTGTCCGCTTCCTTAAGCTGCAGCATGTCCTCCATGAGGGCCTTTGGTCTGCATCCTCTGTGGCCGTAGATCGCCAGAATCTTCTCTGCTCTCTCCTCGGCTGAGGGGACGAAGTTCTCAATGATGGTCGCCTTTAGTTCCCTGTATTTGTCGTGGGCGGGCAGTTGTCGAATTACGCTCCACGCGCATCTATGCGTGGCGGCGTCGAGTTTGCCGACGATGTGGTAAAACTTCGTCTCGTCCGCCGTTATGCCCGCCAGTGCAAACTGAGCCTCAGCTTGCTGGAACCATGAGCTCGGGTCGTTTTGCCAGAACTCTGGCAGCTTGACGGTGACGGCGCTTGTGTGGGCCGTCTCTGATGTATCCGCCGGGTGAGAACGCCTTTCTTCTGTCCTCACGGCGGAGCTGGGGATGGTGCTCGGTTGAGCCCTCTCTGCGGATTCTGTCGTGGGGGAACGTCTTCCATCCGTTCCCCTGTCTGCATGGGCGACGGCGCTTGCCTGGGTCGCCTCCGATGAGTTCGTCGTGGGAAAACGTCTCTGTTCCATCCTCACGTCTGGTCACCAGTGTAGAGAGCTTGAAATGAAGAAG
This sequence comes from Pholidichthys leucotaenia, assembly GCA_020510985.1. Taxonomy (NCBI): domain Eukaryota; kingdom Metazoa; phylum Chordata; class Actinopteri; order Cichliformes; family Pholidichthyidae; genus Pholidichthys; species Pholidichthys leucotaenia. The sequence continues at coordinate 135,750,524 of CM035840.1, read as the reverse complement.
CGATGTGATTTTATAAATCAAGATTTATTATCAGCTTCACCTCCCTAACATGTCTCATCTAGATGCAGAAACAGAATAAGAGGTCGAGCGCAGTCAGACCTTCATACTTATACCCACACTCAACAAAAGACATTGCATATCAAAGCTGACATCCCGCATTAACATAATCCCCCTCCATTGTCCTCCATCTCCTCCACCTGACCCTGGGTGGTCAGGAAGTTCGATCCGGTCTCCACCGCTGCGACTCCGTCTGTTCTTTGATCCTCGCCGGCGGTTGAGACCTCCTGTCCTGTTCTGAGGCATGAGGTCATTCCACATATGTAATCACTAAACATTCTAATATGTCTATACATATGTAGGTATGGAATATATGATTAATATAAGCCACATCAACCATTAATTGAATCTTTATGATTATTTTCATCAAGACTGATGTCACAATCAAGTGACTGCTCAGTGCTTATATAAATGACCATTCTGGACAGTTCCAGAATGGAATTCAAAAGCTCACTTTTTGTTCTCTTTTTCCAGTTAAGCCAAATATGAAAGTTTGTGGGAGAACACCCCCTCAAAAAGATGAAAACGCCTCTCATAGAAACCAAACAAAGACTATAACCTTGTGACAATCTATAGGAAACAGGAACACCACGCCGTGTTCTCTCCATGCTGTGTCAACACAGTCTCTAAATTTGTCTTTATTCAGAATTTTAACCAGGATTCTATATATCTTTTTGCCAGGAGAGTCACTTTATGGATTCAGACCTTAAAAACAACACAACAGGCTTTAACATTAGGGGATGAGAGAGAGAGAGCGAGAGAGAGATAGATAGAGAGAGAGAGAGAGAGACCCATTGGCATTACTTTCCTCTAATCCTCTTTGCACTACACCTGGCTGGCATATTAATGTTGGGGAAATGATGATGACCCAGATTTCTTTCTAAACACATTTATACTCACAGCACAGAATGCCATAAATGGGTTGGTTGTATTTTATTTAGACTGATTGTCTGCCGTCATTTAATGCGAGGATGGCTATAGATGCTCATCACTGATGAAAGAGGATAGAAAAGGCAACCAAAGTCACTTTGGTTTCAGTTCTTTGAGCGTTTTCCGAGGTTACACAATGAATGCAGTCTGTGGCTTCACAAGAAGACTAGAAATTCTAAAAATCATATCACCTGCAGCATTTGATAGAGAAGGCAATATCCTTTGACCAAACACTTTATGACAAAAAAAGAAAAGATGACAGCATGACAGCAAAGTTATTTTTACCGTTTCTACATTTAGACTCTTTCCCTGTTCACCTGAAATTGTAGCTTATTTTGAATTCACTATGGCAACAAACAGCACTACCGAAGGCACAGTCAGTAGATGCAGATTTGCAGCAAATTTTCAGGTGAAGCATCAGAGAAGTGGTGGCAGTAGAACCCAAAAGCGAGACTCAAGTTCAGTTATTTTACTGAGCTTGGGAACACAACCCCAGCTTGAGGGATTCAAAAAACAAAACAGGGCTTGACAAGGTAAAAACAAAAAAAAAAAAGCAAGGCAAGGCACAGCAGGATACAGGATTCAAAGCATGTAGAACACGCAGTATGACAAGCAGGACACCATACAAGACAAAGACATATAGCACACGGGTAATAAAGACAACACAGAACAGGTGGATACACTAATCAAGACAAACAGAGGACACACAGGGAAAACGGAGTCAACAGGTATGGACAAATGGCAGAGGACACACATGAGACATGATGACAAAGACAATGAACAAAGGACAATTACCACAAAACCCATGACAATAATAATAAACATAATGACCAAGCAAAACTAGGGCTAAGGCCAGGATAACAAAAACACAGAGACTATAATATAAACGATGACGACCAAAGACAGAAAACAAAACACAAAGAATAGGGCCAAGATAATAATAATGAACACCAAGAACTTAAACACAGAGAATCTCAAATTACAAAACTCAAGGCGAGGACATGGGCCCAGCCCACATTCTGACAGAAGTATATTTTTTCCAACTTTTTTTTCCAAATGTAATCAGAGAAAACACTAAAGCTGTTGTTTTAAATGGCAACAGATGTAGCTATCGCATGCTGCTCCTGAACTGAACATCTCTGGAGACAACTGCAGATGAGTGCATGCAATCTTCTGTGAACTTTTTAACCTTTAACAAATCTTTACCTTAGCAACAGATTTTTTTTAATTGAATTTGTTCTTTAAATATTCTCTTTTAGCCAATATCAAAACACATATTTTGCCATTTCTATCCCATGTTTTGTGACCTAACACCCCTCAGGTGACCTCTTCTCATCTCTTTTTGCTGTTCCACCTCATCTCTTGACCTCTGTCCATCCACGTGTTTCCTCTTTTACTCATCTGTAAACATGGAGGAAGGTTATTTCCAGAAACAGAACAGGACACAGAGGGGCAGAAAGAAATGCCAGCGTGCACCTGCTTGGGAGAGGAAGAAACTGAGGCGCAGAGGGCAGCCAGAAACTGATCCGGAGGGATGCAGGAGGCAAAACCGCTTAATCCGTGTGACATTTTAGCTCAGGCCTCTCATCAAAGCCCGTGAGCTGCTGTGCTGCCCAGGCATAAAAAAAGATGGCTGGTTGGAGGAGGGCGTGGAGGGGGGGTTGTGTTTGTGACTGAAGGAAATGAAGGATGGAGGACGAGTGGACAGATGGTCAGAGACAGTCAAAGACAGACAAGCAGATGCTGGATGAGTGTTAAAAGTCAAAATTCTGAAATGCTTTAGTTTTGATTAATTTCACCATATTCCAAAGCGATGCTGTCTGCATGCTGAGGCGCTCCTCACACTTCATCTGGGCTGAGTGCCACCATAACAAGAGAACCATACTCCTCCCTGTGGGCATGTTCTCAGTAATACCCCACAAAATGGCAGCATGTACCTGTATCAGTCCCCACCGTGGACATTATAGCACACTGCCTCCTTTCCTCCTGGGTTCATTTAACTGTGGAGATCCCTAAGGGCTGGGACTGCTCACCAAACATTTATGTAGGATTAAGCAAGCCAGAGCACAAGTAAAGGGCAAAAAACAATACAAGTTAATTTTCAAATGTGTTTTACATATTTTAAAGCCTCTGTTCTGAACCAATTTACACTTTCTCTATGTGTAACACACCAACAAACAGAGCCGTATGGTTTGTGTGGAAACCTCCTGTCCACGTTTAATGTGAGTTAAAAGTGTGCAGGTCCCTCGCTGCGCGTTGGATGCTTGCCTGCCCTTAGATGAAACAAAGGGAACACAGGACCAGACAGACAGGAGATTAGGTGCAGAAGAAAAAGATGCTTTTCTTTCTGTTCTTCAGTCTGGCAAAACTAAATCCAAAGATCAAATGTAAAGAATCAAGAACTTAAAAGTCCCATGATATTGTCCCCTAGCCAAGTGGGGTTGAAGGAGGAAAAAAAAACAAGACGGTACACGAAAGTGTTTGATTACACACTTTGGGTGACTTTCAAACTGAGCGTGAGTGATGAAATACCTTCTGTGTTTCCTGCAACAGCTCAGGCAAGGTGAATGCTGTGAAGTCTTTGTTTCGGAGTAAATGATGTTTGGCTGAGGTCATTCACTCATTTCGATACAGCTCAGGTGAATACCTAAGCATTTCATTTACGCTTGGTGTTTGCTTGGAAGATTACATTATTAATCCATGCAGACAGGATTATGCTTGGTGATCCAGCTGATTCAGAAGGCACAGCTGGGACAAACTAAACTGAGGTCATAATCTTATAGGCCAGGCTTTGATCTTTCGCTTCATTCACAATGGCATTGGGAGCTTAATGTGGCTGCATATGGATTACTGGAGATCATATGATAAAACTATTTTTGTTGTTAATCGAGTAGAAAAAATATATGGTATATACAAAGAAAGGTATATACTTTAGAAGTTCATATAAAAATCTCCCAATAATTTATTGTCTTCCTTGTTTTCTTGCTGTCTTGTGGCTTACGCCTGTATCGTTTCCATGACTGCTAGAAAACATCTCAAAGCTGTGAGGATGTGAAACAGTCGACGGCTCCATCAGTTCCTTCACTGCTGTGAACAAAAGCAGGACAGTTTACACATTTCTTTGTTTTTAGGTCTTCTTATCAACATGGTCTTTATTAAATTGTAATGATATAATCTTTATTAAATGGTGTGAGCTAGTTTTAAAAAATGTTAACACTTTATAATACAGTGTATTATAACTGCAGTGTTACTGTAGTGTCAGGTGTGTCTTTACAGCATAATTTCATTGTAAGCACCCCGTAAGTCAGTGTTTTTGAACCGTTTTTTTAAGCCAAGGAACCCTTTCTACATTAAAAAAAGTCTTGGGGAACCCCAACAACCAAAAATGATACAAAATTACACATTGTAGCCTATTACAATACATGTAATGACAATTTAGTTTTGTAATTTGTTTATCGTCACTCAGTGTGAAATTTGGGCCTGTTTAGATGAACACAAAGCTGATATCCTGGCAGGAAAATGTCAAGGTTGGCACTTTCCAGATGTTTTTGCCAGAGATGTACCGTTGAACAGAATCAGTTTATTCTGTCTGTGCTTGTTAGCAGGTTGTCATCTTTGCCTTGCATGTGTTCAGTTAATTCAGCTACTGAACTACAGTATATCTGCCAAGTATGCCAGCCTTGCACACCACTCATCATTTGCAAGCAGCTTTGCATCATCACACCTCTCATCAGCCAAAAGCACTTTTGGTTCCTCTCGGAGCTCATGCACATGGGCCAGGACATTACAACCCAATAAGGTTTTATGCTCTGCTCCTACAGTATTTCCTCACATTAAGATGCAAATATGTGGCTTTTAGAGGTCTTATCTTTACAGTTTTTACCATCCACACAACATCATCCAACACAGGAACTATGTCTGCCTGTAAAGTCTTGCGATGCAAAAGGCAGTGCGTAACAACAACATCTGGATGTCTCTCAATCTGCTAACAAAGCCTTTGGTGCGCCGACCATGGTGACTGCTTCATCAGCACAGGGCCCAATTCAGAGTCTGAATCTTTCCTCCTCAAATATATATCCATCACTATTTTTCATCTAATAACAGCAACCTCTAAGCCGTCTTAAAAAGGTCATTAACCTCCACAAAACACATGAAGAGGATGAAGAAGAAGAAGATGGTAGCCGTTATTATTGCATTCATACTCCCACCTACTGACATGGAAGAGCCACTACAGGCACCCATGCGCAACAATGGCAAATTATTTGCAAATTTTTTGGACCAATTAAGAAGTGAAATTAGACAATTTCCTGAGGACTCTTGAATGTTCTCTCAAGGCCCCCAGGACCCTATAAAAGTAGGGTCCTCCTACATAAGTACAGGTCCCAATCCTTATCCTTATCCCTGGTTGAAAAACAAGGCTGTAAATACATCTTAATTGCATCTGCTTTGAGTCAGCAAAGAGTACAGCCTATGTCACTGTAATTACTATGTAGGTATGGTGTACTTGCAGGGTCTACTTAAACTTTACTTATAATGTTTACTAGGTACTTACTGTTTATGTGGAGTTTATGGCATGTTTTGATCCTGCCATGTACTTATGCACTACTTGCAACATATCTACACAGTAATAAATGCCTAGTTACACTTACAATCAGTTGCATTCTATTTACACTATAACCACAGTGTACGTACTGTGTAACTACACTGTAATTTGTGTGCTGTGTTATGAAATGCTATAAAAAAAAGTTTTGTAGCTTTATGTAGGGAGGGGACTTAGACAGCTCAGTAAATGTATTGCAGTGCCACCTGTATGTGCTGTGTGGTGCAAATGTCTGACAGACATGAAAATATCTAATTGTCAATAAATATTCACTCCTGTTTGTAGCAATGAAAAATTTGACCAATTTGCAAAAATAAAATCATAAACTTCTGCATCTATTTATATAATCAACTTATTTACATTTGATTTAATTACAGCACTTTTTTTGTTTTTATTTGTATAGTGAGAGTACTCTGTGGGCTGCAGACAGCCAATAATTTCTTACACTGCATTTATGCTATGAATATAATATGTTGGATTATAATTCTTAACACAGCCTACTCATACACACACACACACACACACACACACACACACACACAAAAAAAATCAAGTTTTTTTTTCCAGAATATTGAAAAGATATTTGTGTCTAGACTTAGAGCCTAATGTAAATTATTTCTATAATAATCTTTAGTGAGACATTTATTGCCCAGAGCCCCTTATTACACCTCAGAGCATCTTCTGGGAAAATGTTCGATTGAGACAATGCGCAGTTAAGCTGTGAAGGTAAATAACTAGAATGGAGTGCACTGTGGAGTAGTTATGAAGCAGTTTGGGGATGGGAAATGCAATACTGCAACATAAGGCTCAATATACATGCAGTTATTACACAAGACTCAAACACAAGAAACCTCGTTGGATCAGTGGAGGTGAGGTGGTGAACAATGCTGTACCTTCAGTTGCTTTTCTATGTGTGACCAGAGGGTGGCATCAATGTGCCTGTGCTGAGTAGTCTGGAGGTGTCAGGACTGAGCACATCCCACACTGACTCACAGCTAGAAGTTGTTCTAAATTAGCATTATCCTATGAAATGAATTTCTCAAGTACAAGTAAGAGTAGTCATCCAAAAAATTCTTAGAGTAAGAAAAATACCTACTAAAAAGTTACCTGAGTAGTGAGCAATGATTTTACTCTCACTAGTTTGGGATGTTTTTCTTTTAATTTATGCATTTTTTAATACTTGTAAATAAATTACTTTTTCCTTGTAAGTTAGAAAATCAAACAAATATATAATTTTTTACTCATACGTTTGTGGGTTACTTCCTGGTAAATTCACGACTATTTTCTTGCACTTTATTCTCATAAATCTATGAGGATTTTCTCATAAATTTCCGAAAGTTTTCTTGAAATTTTATTGTCCTTTTCTCATAAGTTTGTGGATTTTTTTTACACATAAATTTTTGTCTGTATTTTTTTCTTTTTTTTTTCAATAAACATGAAATAAGTTGTGGTAAAACTGTGAGTTTTTCCACAGACATACTTGTAACTTTTACTCATACATTTTCAAAGCCAGTATAGAATAATGACATAAAATTATAGATACAATTACATTTAATGGAGTAAAATTCACTAGCACATTTCTAACCAGTTTTCAAATCAGTGAAATCTGGAGTAACTCAAAGAAGACAATCAAATGTATTTCAGTAAAAGTAGTTTTTTCTTCAAATTAATACTCACAGAAGAGTAAATAGTATCTTAACTACTCACAAAAACAATTAAAGTACTTGAGAAAATGTATTTGAGTAAATAATTACTTAGTTACTACTACATAGAGTAGGAAAGAGAGTAAAGAAATATAATTTAAAATGCAAAGTTGAACAGACAGATGAATGTATAGATTTGCTTGTCTTTAAGAACTGAGGTCTGGAGAGTGTATTTTTACTAAAAAAAAAAAAAAAAAACTGTGGTAGATAATTCCATTAGAAACATTTTAGTTTGGTGCACAATCCAAGTTAATGTGGTGATTTCAAAGGGGAGCCTGAGCAGCTGAGGTATTCATTTCAGGTATATGGGATAATAGCAGATGAGACAAATAAATCTCGAAATGCTATTTCCAAGAATTTAATTCCAAAATTAGGCTGGGTGATCATTTATTTGTTTTGATTAGCCACCCACAGGCAATTTCAGTAGATTTCTTGAATTATTTCTTAATTTGCAGAAAAACGGCTTATTGCTCATCTAATTAACGCGGGACCTTGGATTCTTCGTGGAAGGGAAAAAAGAGGAGACTAGAAATGCTGAACAACTTTCAGGGCTGTGAGCTCAGCCATTGGTCGGAATCACACTAGCGCCAAGCAACGGCGGAGGCAAACGTGATCGCCCCGCCTCCCTCCGCCGGTTTGCCGCGCTGTGATTGGGCAGCACCGCTGTCCTTCCAGGTTAGGTTGCTCTGCACTGTAAAGATGCTCAATTGACGGGCGTACTGAGCTGTGCAAGGTAGGGAGATGCCCTGCTTCATTGTAGCAAAAACAAAAAACCATGTCCTCTCCCGGCTGTGGCACAGTTCTCTGGTCTGTGCGCGGTGGCTCTCCCGGATCTGTGCGGGTTTTCGCACCTTTCTGCGCTCGCTGACACGCGCCTAGACGATGCTATTTCGGGCTTTTAATGAGGGAAAAAAGGCTCCTGAGAGAATAACAACACAAGGCAACGCATCTCTGCTCTTTATCGGATGCATTGTGGATTGGGACAGCGCTACTAACCTACTTTTTTCGAGTATTGGGGTAAACGAGAAATAAACGCACCTGCCCGTGAAGAACCGGAGCACATGTGCAGCTGTTTTCTCGGACCTTAATCGGACAGGGGGGCATCTGAGTTCCCCACCTTGTTCCACCAGCCAGCCGAATGCCGCCGCCATGGAGCGTTTACATTTTTTCATCCAGTTCGCATAATATTTACAGGGGCTTCAGAGCCGCCCGGGCAGCAAGGATGACAGTTGATCGCCCCTCCTCTTCGCGGACTTCAATAAAAACGCGCTCCGGCTGAACGCACAGCCATCGATCGGGAGCCAGGGTGTGCGTTTGGGCTGTGTTTAACAATAGAGAGAGTGCGGAGGGCTGTGATATTTGGCCGATCGGCGCTCTAACCTTTTACTCCTGTCAGGCTACCCCCCGATCTGTCAAAGGTTCCCCCCCCCCCCCACACACACACATTTTCACCAACGGCCTCTGCGTTTCGCCCCGGGCTCGTTTTCACGGGGATGAAATCATCCACCTCCACCTCTCTGTATGGAAACGACAGACCCGCTCTTGCTCTCTTGACACTTTGCGTTAAAAACCCCTTGGTCACGGATCATCCTTGAGTAGCCGGTAAAAGCTCCGCGGTGTCAGCATGGGCTTGAGCTTTAGCGGATTTGTGTAGATTATCGCCGGACTGCCACTTTGTTCCCACGGCCGCGCTCTTACCAGAACTTGAGCGGCTTTTCTCCCCTCGCAGCCCTTTCGCCTTGCAAACTCCAGCAGCCAAGCCTAAAGCCACGCCATTCACGAAAGGGGGGAGAAAAAAAAAACAAAACGGAGGAGGGGAAACCGAGTCGCATTCATGAGCAATGACATCCAAAGAGGTGTTTGGAAGCCGATCTGTTGATACCGCCGATGTGTGGAGGAATGAGACGCGCCTCGGGGCTGTAGTGAACGCGCCCATGTTTGCGCGCAGGCTGCCAGGGATGCAGTTGCCGTAGAGCCCCCGGACAGTAAAGAAGCAGCACAGATACACAGCAGCGCTCGAACGACACCATCCCGGAGCCGTTCTGTCTAAAAAAAAACAAAACAAACAAACAATCAAAAAAACAACCGGGCGGCTTACCGGAGGATGTTTCAGCAAGGATGCTGCGCTTCCCTGTGAAGAAGATCCGGAAGCAGTTCAAGCTGCTGCTGCTGCTGGTCCTGCTCACCTCGGCCGTGTGGTTCACCTACCTGCACATCAACCAGGGCAAGAACATCAAACTCCACTTTAACTACGGGAAAGGTAGATTTTCTCTCTTGTCTTCTTATGCCTTCTACCAGAATTTAACAGTTTTTTTTTTAAATATTGCTGTCACGGTATTATTGCCATATATACTTAATTGGCTGCTACAGAAGAATATTGAAGTGCAGTCACAGGAGATTCGTGTAATAGAAATAAGTTGCCAAGGTAAGCATCATGGCGGATTTAAGTCCTACATGGGAGAAAATGATCTGTATTAGTGGGTCAGGACATTAAATTTAGGTGATTATTATCAGCTGCGTGGATTTGTGACCACAATCCCATGAAACGACTGCCCTACTGACTTCAACATATTGCTCCAGCTCTGTGTGATGGGCACAGGATCAGATATTCTCCAAGAAGACGTAACACAGAGGAAGCATGTCTCATGAATTAAGTATAGCTTCCTCCTCCAGGCCAAGAAAAGAGCACGGCTGTCTAGGTCCAGGTCGAAAGGCGGCCTGCTAGCTTCGACATTAATAATCAAAGGGGTATTCATGAAGGTGGCCTCAGAGGTCACAGGTGTGCCACTCAGCTGTGGAAAAATATTAGTAGGGTGGGCACTGCGGGGGAGGCAGGTTTCCACCTGCTGCTGTAATGCCTCTTGATTGCATTTATTCACCTTCTTGAGTGTGCTCAGCAGAGGTGGCCGCCTGGGTGTAACAGTAGATGATGGCTGTTGCAGGAACCACTGATGATAAAGAGCACTGATACAACGTGTTGGATCTACAGTAATGCACCACCACAGAGACTACTCGGCATTTAACGCTGGCCGACGGTGCACTCGTATCTCTCGCAGCTGTCCGTGTAAGGTGATACGGAATGATTACGGTGTCCTTGAAAAGTGCATGGCTTGGCCACACATGCACACGCTCATGGCTGACTGACACACGCGGATCATTTTATTGTCTCGGTGATGTCAGCTGTGGGCTTTCCCCCAGCAACACACTCAATATAGTTTGATGAGAATCACATTGTCCAGCTGCTGGCTGCTTGTTTCATTGATTTAATTCAGCTCAAGTTAGTTGTAAAAAGTATTCCTACAATACAATCCACATTTTGAAAGCAAATATTGTTTTATATTCAGATTGTAAATTGCAGACTCCTTTCAAGAGAAGTATACTGTAAGAATCACATGTGGTCTTTTCCATTGCTCATGATATTGCATCCACAGCCTCTGCTCACACACAGAAGTTGATGTAATCAATGTTCATTCTGAACCCTTCTATACTATATGTACACTTGTTATTTTGCTTTTGTTTTTTTTCTGCAGTGTTGTGCCAATTTTGCAAATGTCTGGCCACCAGTGTGACAGCGCTTTTCATAGGTTGAAATCACAGTTCTCACCGTATGCTCATGCCTTCGAGATTACTGTGTTCCTCATTTTTTAAGGATCCCTCTAATAGCCTGCCTTTGTGTCTCGCCCGCTGTGGTTGTCTGGTGAGGAAGGAAGCTGTTATGCTGCGCTGCGCTGGCCGGTGTGTCTGATTGACTGTCTTCCTTTTAGCAGGCATCTGAGCAGGTCAACTCACTTAACCTCTTATGAATAACATGTCCCTTCTCGCACTAAGGGTTTCTAAGTGAGATGTAGCCATTACTGAAAATGGGGCTCTATGAAGTGTGTAAATATTCATATTGGCCTGGCAATTTTTTCCCTCCTCCGACAAGAGAATATTCATTGATTCTCAGCATTGAGGTGAGGCAAGAAGATATATTGTCATTTAATTTTGGGCTGGAGTCTTCTATTTTTTCAATATGAAATGACAGTTTGTCAAATTTCTGTCCTGCCTGTCCCTATTTTGGGGGAAATTAGATTTTTCTAAGGCCAGTCTCCTCCTTCAGTGAACACATGTACAGCAGACAGATTGCTGCCTGTTCTTCACCCACTAGAAACTGACTTGGTGGCTTATGTCCAGCAGACTTATGAGAGATATAAACATATTGACATAAAGTGCCCTACTGAGGCTGGGCCTGCCTAGCTGTAAATAATGACTTGAGATGCTTGTTTCTGATTCTGTCAAGAAAACGATGCAAAACCCGGAACAGTCTGAGGATGAGCAGTGCTATCAAAGAAAATTCTAGAGCCATAATCTGGATCGATTTCAAAAGTTAATCCCTTATAAACTGGGGCAAGCTGCAACTCTGGTAAAACTTTCCACAAGTTTTTGCACAATCTTGATGACGAAACGGTAAAGAGATTGGCAGGATCATTGAAATAACATCAGTGACAGAGACAAGAAAATTCAAACCTACAATTGTTTAATGCTTGTTTGAAAGGGACATTACATACTAATGAGCATTAATACCAATGTAAGTATGCCAGATTTAGCAGTACTGCTAATTAAACAGAAACAGTGTTCAGATGGTAAGAATGCTGATCTGTGCTGACAAGAAAAGGTGTGTAGCAGGTGACTAGCAAGAGCTTTTAGCAGATAGTGGGGACCCCAGTAAAGCTTCAGATAAAACTGGTGTTTGATGATGGTTTATAGCCACGTTTTACATGGTGTAAGAAGACAAAATATTACAAACTGAATTTTAGACATGATATAAAATGTGTTGTCGCTTAACGGTTTGTGGAAAAACTTTCTTAAGCTCCATTGTAGTCACTATTAATTTGTTAAAAACTGTCCTAAAATGATGTTTTGTTAAACAGTTAAACAGAAACAGACTGTCTGGCTCAATTCACAAAAGGTGTCCTCTCCCTGTTTTGTCTACTTAAATGATGACGTGTTGTTCTCTTGTTGCAGTAGGTATGTATTGTGAGATATCCATTAGAATCAGTCTGATAGGAGAACATTATGAGTAAAAAACAACCTTCCTAAACATACAAACTGGATAATGAATTTGTTATCATGAACTTGTAAAATAGTCTTTAAAATGTAGGTTCCATTATAAGGATTTCAAAACATTACATGTTTAAGTAACTATTTAATGCTCCAAAACCCTCAAACTCTGTTATGAAGTCCATCATAGTGACTTCATTTAGCTGAGGAAAAGTCTTGCAGGAGCTGCTGAATGGAAGAACAAACTTCAAGTCTTAAGGCAGCAAACCACTCTCCCTTTAATTTTTTTAGGGGGCCTAAAAAAATTAAAATATCACCAGACAGGCCTGTACTAGGGATGTTAATGATTAATTGACTTTTGATTAATTGTCCAAAAGAATTTAGTCAACTAAATTAAATTAGTCCTTTTCAATGGGAGTTTATTCTATGAAATGTGTTGGTGTCGCAATCCAGGTGGGGGTGCATGTGGTCACCCACTGCCGCATTTCAACCAAAAAAGCAGAAGAAGATGCCAAGCCCCCAGAGCGCATGTGCTGTGCAGAGCAAAAAGAAACTCGCCCTTCTGGGTTACGTCAGAGCGCCACAACAATTTCTAATAGCACGCGAGCTTGAAGGTCCACCTACTTAAAATTAACATAGCAGAGAAATGGACCGAAGCAAAGAAAAATACAACAGGAGTACAAAAAACCATCCCCACTGCCGCTGCCCCACGCCGCAAGACGGAAAAGCAGACCAAACTCAAGTTCCCACTGAGGTAACAGACAACAGAGGAGCCCAGATCATACTGGGATTGTCTGAATTGCCGGGTACTGTGATAATGTTTAACATGCAACAGATGAAGCAGCTCACAATTTATTTTCCTGTTAAAACAGTCTAGTAGTGCATCTCAGTAAATTAGAACGTGAAAGTTATTTTTTGTAATATAACTAAAAAAGATACATTTTATGATATTGGTAATAGTTTTTAAAATAAATTAAAAATCATGACATCTGTAATTTATTGAAATGTACCAACACATAATACACACTATACAGTACAAAATTTATTAAACTACAAAAAAAAATGCCTTTGTAGTAGTCTGTAGTAAAAAAAAATGCAGATGGTACAATAAATCATTGAGGAATAAGATGTTCGCGTTTTATTCAGTATATCAAAAACAGTAATTAACTTTTTATATGTTAAAGATAGAAAGACTGTACTGTACTGAGGGAAATTCAGATTCTCAGGAAAATTACTGCTTATCAATTAATCGTTAATTGATTGATGAGATGAATCAATTAACAATTAATGATAACTTGCATCCATAACCTGTTACCCAATTAAAAAAGGGGTAGAAGTACATGTGACCTTTTGTCTGGGAGAGTAGTAGTCCTTTCAGGAAGACGAGCTGCCTGGTATACACTGCCACCAATTGATAAATTGAATATAACTTTTCAACATGTTTAAATTTGTGGTAACTTAAAAAAATATATATATACACTACCGTTCAAAAGTTTGGGGTCACCCAGACAATTATTTTGTGTTTTCCATGAAAAGTCACACTTATTTACCACCATGAGTTGTAAAATGAATCGAAAACATAGTCAAGACATTGACAAGGTTAGAAATAATGATTTGTATTTGAAATAATAATTTTTTCCAGATACTCAACCTGCTCAAAGGAACGTCAGTTTTATAGCTTCTCTAACCAGCTAAACTGTTTTCAGCTGTGCTAACATGATTGCACAAGAGTTTTCTAAGCATCCATTAGCCTTCTGACGCAATGAGCAAACACATTGTACCATTAGAACACTGGAGTGATAGTTGCTGGAAATGGGCCTCTATACACCTATGTAGATATTGCACCAAAAACCAGACATTTGCAGCTAGAATAGTCATTTACCACATTAGCAATGTATATTAGATATTAGAGTGTGTTTCTGATTAGTTTAAAGTTATCTTCATTGAAAAAACCAGTGCTTTTCTTTCAAAAATAAGGAAATTTCTAAGTGACCCCAAACTTTTGAACGGTAGTGTATATATATATATATATATACATACTGTATAATCATGTGCATGAGCATGAAAAGAAGCGTTTTTGATTATTTTAAATAGGGGTGGGCAATATGGCCTAAAAATTATCTCACCATATTTCTGTAAATTTTCATGATAACGATATTTTTCATGATATTACAGAATACAGGTTTTTTTCTTTTAAATTTATGTGAAATGGACAGTTTCCCAGGCCAGTGTTATTTACCTTCAGCATATTCAGGAAAACAAAAGAAAAACTCTTATTTCTCCAGTTTGTAAACAGCAGCTCAGATTTAGTTTAAAATATTTTTTGTTCTGTATCAAATATTACAAGAAAATAATGTAAACTTAGATCTTAACTGCACACAGATGTGTTTTATTCTGAACCACTTCATCTGCATTACTCTCGTTGCACGCACCTCTCCTCAGGCTTTTTGGCTCGTTGCACTGAACGGATTGTTGTTTTTTTTCTTGTCTTCGGGTGGTCAAATAAAATCAAGATGAAGCTGGCAAAATGGAATGAAAATACAACTACAGACACTTCGAGCAGCACATTGTTAGAGGTTAACACCACTCCAGCAGTGTTGTTGACATGCAGAAAAAATGCAGGCATATTATCCACATTGGTGCGCCGTTATGTTTTTGTTTTTTTTTAACATGGCAGCAGTCTGAAGCAGAAACTGAAGCTTAAATATTTACACTCAACAGGATGCAGACGGTCTGACTTCGGAGCTGCAGCTTCCATGCCATGTTTGTTTTGCCATTTCTATGCTAATGCAAACTTCCATCGGCAGTGTAACAGTATGACGTTGTCACACAGCAGACCCCAAATATCACGATATTCAATTTTACAGTCGTATCAGAATTTATACTGTATTATCGTGAACGATACGATATGGTATACTCCTAATTTTAAGACTTATTTTGTCATTATTTGTATACTAAAACTGTTTTTTGTTCATTGCCTCAGGGCAACACTGTGCAGTAAGGGCACTTTTGTTCAGACAATATCATTCTACAGTGTGGATATGTGCTTTATTGCAAAATAATGACCACAGTCAATTTTTTAACTTTATCACTGACTAACACAGGAGATGGATGCAGGAGCATTTTATGGGCGGAAGGTGCATGATCGAGGAGTTAGGGTCATTCCTGCAGACAGTAAGGACAGTGAGCTTGTAGAGTGTGACAGTGGCGACAGTGAGAAACCAAAATCAGATCAAAGAAGGGGTATAATCAGTTTCTCTTGATCTTCCTGGATATGGTTGTCATGAACATCGGGTTGCTCTACCCCAGAGATTGTGAAGGCACTGCAATCAAAAAGAAGGAAGAGGTGTAGCTGTATACTTTTAAATCATACATTGCTGAAGGTCTTTGCAAAAGTGAAAAGAATCTGGAGCCCAAGAAAAGATATTGTTTGAATGTAATATTCTTCCAGCTTAAGTGTTTATGATGGAGGAAATCATCTGTAGTAACCAAACTGAAAATGTTGTCATAAGATCTCTGTGCATTGTCATTATAAAGATACTGTATTACTGAGAATATCATAAAATGCTATTTTTTTCTTTTTCAGTGCATGTAAAGTACAGTTCCACAGGCCAGTATGATATTATTTGTTCTCAGCATATTCAGTAAAAAGAACAAAATCTTTTATTTCTCCAGTTCATGAAGCTCAAATGGAGTTTCGGTTTCTGTGCCAAATATTGCAACAAATAATACAAACCACCACATGTAAAGTGTACCATTAGATGTTGCTGTTTCTAGCCAGTTTACCTACCTTAGAAGTCATTCTTGCTGAGACATCTCTTTGGGCTTTTTGACTCTCTTCCTGATGAACTATTTTTATTCTTCACGTGCCTGAGTAAATTTGACATATTTCCACTTTTTGGCCTTACAGGCAGTTAGCACATCTTGCATATGACTGTGGTGTGACATCTGCTCTATAAGGATGCTTCACACATCCATCCATCCATCCATCCATCCATCCATCCATCCTCTACTGCTTATCTGGGGGTCCAGGTCTCAAGGATTGCTGTCTAAACAGAGTAGCCCAGACTGCCCCCCCCCCCCCGGTTCACATAACACCATGATCCCCATGAACCCTCCTGCAGGTGGTGAGCCCATTGGAAGATGGACCCATGTGGCTTCTTTGGGTATACTGGGTCCTTCTTGGTCTGGCCCTTCACCCAGGACCAATTTGTTATGGGAGACCCTACCAGGGCCAAGTTACCCTACTAAAGGGCATTAAAAAAGCAAAGAAATTGATTTGAACAGATTCTTATCAATATATTTACATAATCACAATGCTGCAGAATATTCGTGCAGGTGAAAAAATATCCACACATACCTTGACACCGGCATTTTTTTTTTTGTTGTGGCCACTATATACAGTAGTGTGAAAAAGTGTTTGCCCCTTCCTGATTTCTCATTTTTTTGTATGTTTGTCACACTTAAATGTTTCAGATCATCAAACAAATTTAAATATTAGACAAAGATAACACAAGTAAACACAAAATGCAGTTTTTAAATGAAGATGTTTATTATCAAGGGGAAAAAAAATCCAAACCTACATGGCCTTGTGTGAAAAAGTGATTGCCCCCTAAATATCGGCGCCACACCAGTCGGCTGCCTTTTGCAACAGCGGCTCGATTCCGAGTTTTTTTTTCCCTTCCTCTCTCTTTTGATCACTTTTTTTTTTTTTTTTTTTCACCCCACTTATATCACGGACACACAGATCGTCCCAAATGTCTCCTGAGCCGGTGGACGGAGCCACTGTTTATAGCAGGATTCGATACAACAGGGAAGAGCTGCTAGCATTTAACCGCCACCCGGTCCCACTGGAAAAACTCGACATACCGAGAGAACTGAGGCGAAAACGCCGCGGCTGCCGGGCTGGAATAAGGCGGAGGACAAAAAATATAAGGTACAGACCCTCCCTTCCATCTGTTGTCATGGGAAATGTACGGTCGATACTGGGAAAGTTAGATGAGCTAGCGGCTATCTCCCGTTATGATAGCACTTACCGGGAGTGCTCTCTCCTTTTGTTTACTGAGACGTGGCTAACTGAACTAGCAGCAGATGCTAACATTGAGCTGGAGGGTTTTCACATGATACGAGCTGACCGAACACCAGAGAGTGGCAAAACTAGGGGCGGTGGAGTGATAATGTATGTTAACAACAACTGGTGTAGACCGGGACATATCACTGTTAAACAACGACACTGCAGCAAAGACATTGAGTTGCTAGCTGTTAGCATGAGGCCTACATATCTCCCGAGAGAACACTCACACGTGATCTGCATTGTTGTTTATGCAAATCCGACGGCGAACGCTGGGACAGCGCGTGACGTCATCCATTCAGTAACCAGCAGGCTGCAGACAGAACACCCAGATGCTCTTCTCCTCATCTCAGGCGATTTCAACCACGTTTCACTGTCTCCCATTCTGCCCACTTTCACCCAGTATGTCACATGCCACACTAGAGACAATAAAACACTGGATTTGTTCTACGCAAACACTAAGGAGGCGTACACCTCATCACAACTCCCCCCACTTGGGAGATCGGATCACAACTTGGTTCATCTCCGGCCGGTGTACAAACCCCTAGTGCACAGACAACCTCCGGCCATGCACACTGTGGAGTTATGGTCTGAGGAGACAATGGACACTCTAAAGGACTGTTTTGAAGCCACTGCCTGGAAGCAGCTCTGCGATCCACATGGTGAGGACATCGATGGCCTCATTCACACCTTTACGGGCTACCTCAGCTTCTGTGTGGACAAATCCGTTCCCACCAAGACCATACGGCGTCACTCAAACAACAAACCCTGGATCAACCCTGAGATAAAAACACTTCTGAGAGAGAAGAAGAGGATCTTCAGGTCGGGGAACAGGGAGATGCTGAAGTCCGTACAGAGGGAGCTGAGGAGAAAGATCAGAGAAGGCAAGGACAGCTTCAGGAAGAAGATGGAGGACAAGCTGCAACAGAGCGACATCAGCGGGGTCTGGAGAAACCTCAAAACCATCTCGGGGCTCCAGAATACCTCCCCCCAGGCCACGGGGGGCAGGGAGTGGGCGAACAACCTGAATCTGTTTTTCAATAGATTTGACCAACCGCCCTCCCCCCTGTCTGCACAACAACCACTGCTGCCACTAAGAAATCAAGTCCTGCTGCCCACTCCCCACTCCACCGACACCCCCCCCACTCCCAACACACAGCCCCCCATCCTGACCCTGACCAAGACCCAGGTGAGGACGGAGCTGAGGAAGATCAAGGCGAGGAAGGCGTCGGGACCGGACGGCATCAGCGCAAAGCTCCTCAAGTCCTGTGCAGACCAGCTGTGTGGGATTGTGACGTATATCTTCAACATGAGCCTGAAACTGGGGAGGGTACCACAGCTGTGGAAAACATCTTGTGTGGTACCTGTACCAAAAACTTCCCACCCCAAAGACCTGAACAGCTTCAGACCGGTGGCCTTGACGTCCCACTTGATGAAGACCCTGGAGAGACTGCTCCTTGCTCATCTCCGCCCCCTGGTGGAACCAGCGATGGATCCACTCCAGTTCGCCTACCAGCATGGCATTGGGGTGGAGGATGCGGTGATCTTCCTCCTTCACCGTTCTCTGTCCCACCTGGAGAAGCCCGGGAATATGGTGAGGATCATGTTCTTTGACTTCTCCAGTGCTTTCAACACCATCCAACCGATGATCCTGAAGGACAAGCTGCTGCGCGCAGGGGTGGACCAGCACCTGTCATCATGGATCCTGGACTACCTCACGAACCGGCCTCAGTTTGTGAGAACCCGGGACTGTGTTTCCGACACGATCATCAGTAGCACGGGGGCCCCCCAGGGAACAGTGCTGGCTCCCTTCCTGTTCACTCTTTATACTGCGGACTTCTCACACAACACAACACATTGCCATCTACAGAAGTTCTCTGATGACTCTGCGATTGTTGGTCTCATCTCCAGCGGAGATGAAGCTGAGTACAGAGGGCTTATCCAGGACTTTGTGGACTGGTGCCATCGGAACTGCCTCCAGATCAACGCGAGGAAAACTAAGGAGCTGGTGGTGGACTGCCGCAGGCATGGGCAGCCCCTCACAGCACCAGTAAATATACAGGGAACAGACATCGAGATGGTGACATCCTACAAGTACCTGGGTATTCATCTGAACAATAAACTAGACTGGTCACACAATACTGACGCACTCTACAAGAAGGGACAGCGCAGGCTGTTCCTGCTGAGGAGACTCAGGTCTTTTGGTGTACAAGGGGCGCTGCTGAAGTCATTCTATGACACGGTGGTGGCATCAGCCATCACTTTTGGAGTGGTCTGCTGGGGCAGTGGCATTACTGCAGCCGATAGGAAGAGACTGAACAAACTGATTAAGAAAGCTAGCTCTGTCCTGGGGCAACGCCTTGATCCGATGGAGGAGATAGGAGAGAGAAGGACGGTGGCTAAACTGTCATCTCTGCTGGAGTCCGAGTTCCACCCTATGCAGGACATACTGGATGCACTGAGGAGCTCATTTAGCAGCAGACTACATCATCCCAGGTGCACAACCGAGAGGTTTCGTAGGTCCTTCCTACCAACGGCTGTCAGACTGTACAACCTAAGCAGGGCTGCTCGCAGAGATAGCAAAAAGACGTAACAAACTAATAGTTTTTTGAATGCAAAAGATGCAATAGACTTACACAATGGTCCTCTCCGGCATACAACTAGGAACATACCGGTCGCTATGGAGGGTGAGAATATGTATGGGCACATAATCATACCATGTAGGATAACTAAATAGACGGTTATGCTGTTTCATCCCACCTAGCAACAATGCTCTGCACTGTGTGTGTTTATATATTTACATATTTATTCCATCTAGCTACAATGCTCTGCACTGGGTGTGTTTATATTTATATATCTATATATTTATTCCATCTAGCTACAATGCTCCGCACTGTGTTTTTATATATCTACATATTATTCCATCTAGCTACATTGCTCCGCACTGTGTGTGTTTATATACTTGCATATTTATTCCACCTAGCTGCAATGCTCCGTACTGTGGGTGTTTATATATTTACATATTTATTCCATCTAGCTACAATGCTCTGCACTGTGTGTTCATATATTCATATATTTATTCCATCCAGCTACAATGCTCTGCACTGTGTGTCTCTGTGTGTGTGTGTGTATATATATATTTTATAGTAATATGTACATATGTATATTAGCTGCTCTTGCTTGCTTGTTTTTTTTTTTTTTTTTTTTTGCCTTCTGATTGTTGCTCTGAGTGTTGCTATCCCTGTGCTGTTGCAATCCTGGAATTTCCCCGTTGTGGGACTAATAAAGGCTTATCTTATCTTAAACCTAGTAACTGGTTGGGCCACCCTTAGTAGCAACAACTGCATTTAAGCGTTTGCGATAACTGGCAATGAGTCTTTTACAGCGCTGTGGAGGAATTTTGGCCCACTCATCTTTGCAGAATTGTTATAATTCAGCCACATTAGAGGGTTTTTGAGTTTTTTAAGGTCATGCCATAGCATCTCAATCGGATTCAGGTCAGAACTTTGATTAGGCCACTCCAAAGTCTTCAT
Organism: Pholidichthys leucotaenia; assembly: GCA_020510985.1. Taxonomy (NCBI): domain Eukaryota; kingdom Metazoa; phylum Chordata; class Actinopteri; order Cichliformes; family Pholidichthyidae; genus Pholidichthys; species Pholidichthys leucotaenia. Next base: position 135,729,590 of record CM035840.1, on the reverse strand, counting down.
TTTGTTTTTCTTAAGCCATTCAGAGGTGGACTTGCTGGTGTGTTCTGGATCATTGTCCTGAACTCAAGTGTGCTTCAGCTTGAGGTCACAAACAGATGGCCAGACATTCTCCTTCAGGATTTTTTGGTAGACAGCAGAATTCATGGTTCCATTTATCACAGCAAGTCTTCCAGGTCCTGAAGCAGCAGAACAGCCCCAGACTATCACAATACCGCCACCATATTTTACTGTTGGTATGATGTTCCTTTTCTGAAATGCTGTGTTACTTTTATGCCAGATGTAATGGGACACACACCTTCCAAAAAGTTCGACTTTTGTCTCGTCAGTCCACAGAGTATTTTCCCAGAAGTCTTGGGGATCATCAAGATGTTTCCTGGCAAAACTGAGACGAGCCTTTATGTTCTTTTTGCTCAGCAGTGGTTTTCGTCTTGGAACTGTGCCATGCAGGCCATTTTTGCCCAGTCTCTTTCTTATGGTGGAGTCATGAACATTGACCTTAACTGAGGCAAGTGAGGCCTGCAGTTCTTTGGATGTTGTTGTGAGGTCTTTTGTGGCCTCTTGGATGAGTCGTCGCTGCGCACTTGGGGTAATTTTGTTCGGCCGGCCACTCATGGGAAGGTTCACCACTGTTTCATTTTTTCGCCATTTGAGGATAATGGCTCTCACTGACATGTTTCAGACCCAGGAGACAGACGCTGACACGAGTAGATATAGATAATTATTCTTTATTGAATGGAAAGTGAGTGTAGTGCGTGTGTGAGTGCGAGTATAGCTGTCTGGTCACTGAAGCTGAGCAATTCTGATGGCGACCTGGCAACCCTGGAACACACAAGCAGAAACAATTACAGCTGTTCAGCGATAGTGGGTAATTGCAGATGGAGAAGCTTACTTGAGAGTGCCACAAGTTGTGTCTTGCTGGCTCCGAGTGCCCATGCGACGTGGTGGTGATAGTGCCCGTAGCTGTGGGGGTGAGGAGGAACTCCGTGATGGAGGAGGCGATGCCCCGTTAGCTGGGGAGGCTGGTCCGCTGCCAGGGAGGCCCACCTGTGCACAGGGGAGAACGCTAGGAGATGATGAGTGCAGAGAGCTCTTACGTGAGCAGTCCAGACGTGGAGATCTTGGCTTGGCTTGAGAACGTAGTCTTGGCTCATAACCAGGCAGAGTAGACAGACGACTCCGTGCCGAGCCGTCAGTAACACTGGCTTTTAACAGCCGCTGATTAGCACCTGCCGGTGTGCGCGCAGCTGGAGATGATGAGGCAGATGACGGCCCAGCGGCCGTCATGACAGTACTCCCCCCTCTAGCAGTGCCTCCAGGCACCTGCCCAATTCTACCTGGATTCGCCCGATGGAAGTCGCGGATCAACTGCTTATCCAGGATCAATGCTGGGCGAATCCAAGAACGATCCTCCGGTCCAAAGCCCTCCCAGTCCACCAGATACTGAAGACCTCGGCCCCGCCTGCGAACGTCCAGGATGGCAGTCACCCCCCAGGCTGGATGGCCATCGATCATCCTCGGGGGGGCAGGAGCCGCGGGGGGCTGGCACAGAGGGTCGGAGATGTAAGGCTTGACCTGGGAGACATGAAAGGTGGGGCAGATGCGCATGGAAGGGGGGAGAGACAAACGCACAGACACAGGATTGACAATTCGAGAGATGGTGTAGGGACCGATGAAGCGCTTAGTAAGCTTGCGCTTCTCAGCCGGCACACCGATGTTCCGGGTAGACAACCAAACCTTCTGACCCACCTTGTAGTCCGGGGCGGGTCTCCTGTGACGGTTGGCCACCTGGATGTTGTGCTCAGTGGTCTTCAGAAGGGCCCTGCGAGCGATGGACCAGACCCGCCGACAGCGCCTGATGTGGGTCTGAACAGACGGGACCGCTACCTCCTTCTCCTCCTCCGGGAACAGTGGTGGATCAAACCCAAACGATGCCTTGAAAGGAGAAAAACCCGTGGCCGTAGAGACCGTGGTGTTATGGGCGTACTCTATCCAAGGTAGATGCTTGCTCCAAGAAGAAGAACAGGAGGAGATGACACAACGCAGCGCAGCCTCAAGTTCCTGGTTAGCCCGTTCACACTGGCCGTTGCTCTGTGGCTGATACCCAGAGGAGAGGCTGGCTGTGGCTCCCAGCGCGACGCAGAACGCTTTCCAGACTTGAGAGATGAACTGTGGTCCCCGGTCTGACACTATGTCAGCGGGGATGCCGTGGAGACGGACCACATGCTGGACAAGGAGGTCCGCCGTTTCCTGAGCCGAAGGTAACCCCCGAAGGGGCACAAAATGAGCCGCCTTAGAAAAACGGTCCACAATAGTCAAAACCGTAGTAAAGTTATCTGAGGGGGGCAAGCCAGTCACAAAGTCCATGGCAACATGGGACCAGGGGCGAGAAGGAACGGGCAGAGGGTGTAACAGGCTCGCCGGGGGGGATGATGTTGTCTTCCCAGTGGCGCATTGAGCGCAAGCCCGGATGTAACTTACAACGTCCTTCCGCAGCCCTGGCCACCAGAAGGTCCTCTGGAGAAGGTCCACAGTCTGACCCACTCCCGGATGGCACGCCAGCTTGGAGACGTGACCCCACTCAATCACTTGACCCCGAATGGAGCGTGGGACAAATAAGCGGCCCGGGGGACCCCCCCCCCCCCCCGGATCTGGCTCCGTCTTCAGCGCTCTTCGGACTTTCTTGCAAATACCCCAGGACAGGGCGCCAACAACACAGGAAGGCGGCAGGATAGGTGCTTCCTGGTCTTCGGTGGATGGTGCATTGAACTGCCGTGAGAGGGCGTCCAGCTTACCGTTCTTGCTTCCCGGCTGATAGGTGATGGTAAAATTGAATCGGCTGAAAAAGAGAGACCAACGAGCCTGGCGTGCGCTCAGACGCTTGCCGTCCTGAGGTACTCCAGGTTGCGGTGGTCAGTCCATACGACGAGTGTCTCCATTCCTCCAAGGCGAGTTTCACCGCCAACAGCTCCCTGTCTCCTATGCTGTAATTCCTCTCCGCCGGTGACAGGCGATGAGAGAAGTAGGCGCATGGTCGGATCTTGCCGTCCTCTGAGGAACGTTGGGAGAGCACCGCCCCCACCCCCAAATCCGAAGCGTCCACCTCCACCAAGCACTGTAGCTTCGGGTCCACCTGGGTTAGAACACGGGCCGAAGCAAACTCCTCCTTAAGTTTTCCAAACGCCTTGGCCGCCTCCTCACTCCAGCAAAACGGGGTCTTTGGGGAGGTGAGCGCAGTCAAAGGGCAAGCAATATTCCCGAAATTGGGCACAAACCGACGATAGAAGTTAGCGAAGCCCAGGAACCCCTGTAGCTGCTTCCTGGAAGTCGGTGCGGGCCAATCCACTACCGCCTTGACCTTGGCCGGGTCAGGGAGCACCTGATTCCGAGCAATGATGAACCCAAGGAAGGAGGTCTGGTCAGTGTGAAACTCACATTTCTCTGCTTTGACGAACAGTTGATTCTCCAGGAGGCGCTGCAATACTCTCCGAACGTGCACCTGGTGCTCTTCCAATGTGCGAGAGAAGATCAGTATGTCATCTAGGTACACGAACACAAACGAGTTAAGGAAGTCCCGAAGAACATCATTTATTAACCGCTGGAAGACGGCCGGAGCGTTGGTTAACCCAAACGGCATTACCAGATACTCGAAATGTCCGCTTGGGGTCCGGAAAGCCGTCTTCCACTCGTCACCTTCTCTGATGCGCACCAGGTGATAGGCATTCCTGAGATCCAGCTTGGTAAACCAGGATGCCCCCTGGAGGGAATCAAAGGCGGTGTTCATCAAAGGCAGAGTATACTTGTCCTTGATCGTGATCTCGTTAAGTCCCCGGAAGTCGATGCAGGGGCATAATGAGCCATCCTTCTTCCCAACAAAGAAGAAACCGGCACCCACGGCCGAGGACGACGGGCGGATGATACCAGAGGCCAGGGATTCTTTGATGTAGGTGTCCATGGCCTCGCGCTCCGGGGCTGATAGGCTGTACAGGCGGCTAGCAGGAAGAGGGGCCCCAGCCTTCAGATTAATAGCACAGTCATACGGTCGATGGGGGGGTAGAGACAACGCCCGTGACTTGCTGAATACTAACCCCAGGTCATGGTAAACCTCCGGTACCTTGGACAGATCCAGGGGTGACATCGAGGGTGGAGGCACCTTGACTGATGGGGCACACGCCGCAGATTGGAGACAGGCACTCAAACAGAATGTACTCCATGCTGTAATACTCCCAGCTTGCCAGTCAATGGTGGGGTTGTGAAGCCGAAGCCAGGGGTACCCCAGGATGACGGGCGAGGATGAGACGGGCAGAATCAGGAACCTAATCTCCTCCCTGTGATTGCCCGAGACGATCACGGAAACCGGGGCCGTCTGATGGGAAACGGTGGTCAGTGATGCCTTGGACAGGGTGATGAGATTGACAGGAGGATCCAGAGGCTGACAGCTTAGGCCCATCCGGGTTGCCAGGTCTCTGGAAACAAAGTTCTGCTCAGCTCCTGAGTCAACTAAAGCCAATGTGGAGTGTTCTGTATGTTTGTGAATGAGTCTGATGGGTATGCGAAAACTTGTGAGGGGTTCTTCTAAGTTCTTGTCCGTGAATCCCCCTACTGCGATCCACGGACCTCCCCTTTTAACCGACTACGACATTCAAACACCCCATGAGACCCCTTCCCACAATAGAAACAGAGGCCCAGATCCCTGCGGCACTGTCTCTCAGCCGCTGACACTTTCGATTGCCCTATTACCATAGCCTCTTGATCCGGAAGTTCCTCTAACGTGGGTAGAGCGAGCAGAGGAGAGCTAGTGGAGCGAGGGCGGGGCTTAACTGAACCGGAAGTAGACCGCCGTTCAGCCGCTCGCTCCCTTAACCTGCTATCTAGACTAATTGCAAGGGCAATTAATTCTCACAAATTATCCGGCTTGTCCCGTGCCGCTAACTCATCCTTTAAGTCGGCATTGAGACTGCGGAGGAAAATACCGCAAAGCGACGGCTCCCCCCACCCAATCTCGGCGGCCAGGACCCGGAAATCAATGGCGTAGTCAGCAGCTGATGTTTTGCCCTGCTGCAGGCTCAACAGCCGTTCTGTCAACACCGCACCCCTATCTGAATGGTCAAACACTTCCATAAACTCCGCCAAAAACTGCTGGTAAGTTAATACAGGATAACTAGGTTTAGCCATAACTGTATATGCCCAGTCTAAGGCTCTACCCCCCAACAAGTTGATGATATAACTGATCTTACTTGAGTCTATGGCGAAGTCCCCCGGCACGCGGTGAAAAACTGATTCGCATTGCAGAATAAATCTGCGTGCTTCCCCAAGTTTTCCACTAAACTGGGCAGGAGTTGGCACAGGGGTGAGGCGAGGTGTTGGTAATATATTAGCTTGACCCGGAGATGAGCCTGCAGGGGTTGAGGGTCTAGCGGCCGGGGGAAACGTCTGGTGTCCTTCCAGACGATCCAGCCGGCTATTAATGTGAGTCAGTTGGTGAAGAATAACCGTCTGTTGGTGTGAAATCATATCTACCCGAGCGCTAAGTGTGTTTAGTCTGCGCGACAGCGCACTGTCCGCTGGGTCACTTTGACAGAGTCGTACTGACATGTTTCAGACCCAGGAGACAGACGCTGACATGAGTAGATATAGACAATTATTCTTTATTGAATGGAAAGTGAGTGTAGTGCGTGTGTGTGTGCGAGTATAGCTGTCTGGTCACTGGAGCTGAGCAATTCTGATGGCGACCTGGCAACCCTGGAACACACAAGCAGAAACAATTACAGCTGTTCAGCGATAGTGGGTAATTGCAGATGGAGAAGCTTACTTGAGAGTGCCACAGGTTGTGTCTTGCTGGCTCCAAGTGCCCATGCGACGTGGTGGTGATAGTGCCCGTAGCTGTGGGGGTGAGGAGGAACTCCGTGATGGAGGAGGCGATGCCCCGTTAGCTGGGGAGGCTGGTCCGCCGCCAGGGAGTTCCACCTGTGCACAGGGGAGAACGCTAGGAGATGATGAGTGCAGAGAGCTCTTACGTGAGCAGTCCAGACATGAAGATCTTGGCTTGGCTTGAGAACGTAGTCTTGGCTCATAACCAGGCAGAGTAGACAGACGACTCCGTGCCGAGCCGTCAGTAACACTGGCTTTTAACAGCCGCTGATTAGCACCTGCCGGTGTGCGCGCAGCTGGAGATGATGAGGCAGATGACTGCCCAGCGGCCGTCATGACACTCACTGTGGTTCACTGGAGTTCCAAAGTTTTAGAAATGGCTTTATAACCTTTTCCAGACTGATAGCTCTCAATTACTTTGTTTCTCATTTGTTCCAGATTTTGTTTTGGATTGCAACATGATGTCTAGCTTTTGAGGATCTTTTGGTCTACTTCACTTTGTCAGGCAGGTCCTATTGAAGTGATTTCTTGATTGAGAACTGGTGTGGCAGTAATCAGCCCTGGGTGTGGTTAGAGAAATTGAACTCAGCTTTTCCAAAGATGTGATAAACCACAGTTAATTTATGTTTTAACGGGGGGGGGATCACTTTTTCACATAGGGCCATGCAGGTTTGGATTTTTTTTACCTTTAATAATAAACACCTTCATTTAAAAACTGCATTTTGTTTTTACTTGTGTTATCTTTGTCTAATATTTAAATTTGTTTGATGATCTGAAACATTTAAGTGTGACAAACATACAAAAAAATGAGAAATCAGGAAGGGGGCAAACACTTTTTCCACACCACTGTATATCAGTGAAGAAAACAACAAATTTTTTGATAATCACCACAAAGACGACTTGAGTTATCAGATCAGGGACAACATGTGGCTTGACATCACCAAGAAGCTATGCTGTGATAACATTATGTAGCTGATGATCACTTGCAAATGCCATATGTACAGTAGGCGCAGAAAGGCAGCTATGTTCGCCAGATCAGCTAACAGCACTAGCAAGTATTACGTCTGATGTTCATAGCAAACTTAAAGGTCAAGGTCAAGCTATCTTTATTATCCAGTTTGATTTACAGGTATTACAATACAAAAACTGAAAAACAAAAATCCAAATGACAGCAATAAGTCAAATACAATTCATCATTAAAGAGTGCCATTTACTAGCCTAATAGCAGCAGGAATATGTGATCTTTTGAATCTATTTGTCCTGCATTGTGGGACACCATACTGTATCTGTGACCAGATGGCAACAGTCTAAACTTAACCCACAAGGGATAGCTCTAACCTGCCAAGATAGATTGGGGTTTCTTCAAAGACCTGACCTTATACAAGTTATGGAGGCCATTCAGTGATGTGCCAGGAATTTTGCTGTACACCTACCTTCACAACGCCTTTTAAAAGGTTTCTCTGCTTGACAGAAAGAGACCCATGCCAGGAGATAAAAGAAAAGCTATGAGCTGATTCAGTAAAATATTGTCATAAAAGTGGTGTCAACATTAAAACTACGACGTTTTCTATAAAAATGCATATGCTGATGTGCCTTGTTAAACACAATGTCAACTTGGGGTTTGAAACACAGTTTTGTTGTCAGTCACAGTCCCAAGATATTTGTACTTCTGCATCAGTTCAACAGCCTGATTGTCTATCAAAACAGGGGAGATGACAGTGGGGCTTTTCCTTAAATGCAGTGTACATCTCTTTAGTTTTTGCCACATTAATATTTTAAAAAAAAGATTTATACCATTCAGTAAAGTTACTCGCTACAGGACCATGTTCAGTGCCGTCACTGGTGAAGAGGAACACAATGGCAGTGTGGCACCCCTTGTGATGGCTTTGGCATTCATTAGCGTATAAAACAAGTAAAAGAGGGGAAAGGACACAGCCCTGGGGGGATCCAGTGGAGGAGTAAAGGACATCTGATAAAACCCCATTCACCCTCACCCATTGTGACCTCCTGGTTAAAAAGTCCATAAGCCAGCTAATCAGGCCATCATCAAAGCCTACTCAACCTATCGGCTTAAACATGGGGCTGTATGCAATTAAAAGCAGAGAAAGTAAATGAACAAAGGACTTTGGCCTCTCTAGATGTTAAAAACCATGTTTAAAAGTGCTCTTGCTACATCATCAACACGTCTACCTGACCTGTAGGCAAACTGCAGAGGGTCCAGCTTTTCCTGTACATTGTCCTACAGTGCCTTCTTTTAACAGTTTTTCAAAAGTTTGCAAAAGAACTCTATAACATTGGTATGGGCCTCATTCATGAAATGTAAATGTGTTTGAGGCTACCATGTCCAAGCTGCTCCCCTGTCAGTAAAAAAAAAAAACTGCACCAAGCAGCAGAAGTGGAATGAAAATAGATTTCCAACATATGGACGTCTATTTTCATTTCATTTCAGCTGCTTCATGCTGTTTTTTTTTTTTTTGTTTTTTTTTTGCCTGTCAGTGGATGGCGACTGCCATCTTTCCCCGCCATGTTTGTTATTATGTTTTGCTTTGTAGCATTGTGACATCACCAGAAATATCATGAACAGTGCTATATGACACACCCCTAAACCAAACCCTTTTTTTGCACTTGCCTATATAGATGTTCATCATATCTCTGAAAGTCTGTATTGATTAACTCTTTTAAGTAGCCTACCTCAAGTGGCTATTTGAGCAGCTGCATTGATATTTCACCCCCAGAGGTTTTTATTTGCTGATGCTGTCTGCAGTAGTGGGTTAGTAGGTTGACTTACATGCCATGTCTCAGAAGTCATCAATAATCATAGGTTACTGTGACTGGACAAATATTTCACTCAGAAGCAATGTTTGTCCATTTTTGTATAGTGTTATCATACATCATATCACTAAAATGACCACCGCTCTGTTTAAACAAACCACAATTTGCTATCATTAATTATTCAACACATAATGGATATGCAGACAGTCTGGCGAATGATGTTGGACAGTTTGGTAACTGTTTTTTTTTTTTAAATGCACAGGCCATGGCGATAAATAATGTTGCCCAAATGAACACTCTCGTTAGGGCCAGTTGATTTGTTCGGTGCAGAAGTTCAATTGTTCCCCCTCTCCATCCCCCGTTGTCCTTGACTGACATTGCTTCTGGGCCAGCCAGTCACTAGTGCCATTCAGCTTGTAAATATGTCACCACATTGTAGTACGACACATGCATACTTTACTTCACTGGAAAGTAGGGCTGCACGATTATGGCCAAAATGATGATTGCAGTTATTTTTGCTCAATATTGAAATCACAATTGTTAATCACGATTATTCTTTGACTTTAGGAAAAACACAGATTATATAAAATTATTATTTTTTTATTCATCCTACTTACCAATTGCTAAATGAAGCCTGTGGCCAAAGCATTGGAGCCTCGTCCATTTGTATAGAGAAGCTGCCTTGATGACATATTCTACTTGACCATAGGTCAGTCGTAGTTGCAAAGTACTCGACAGTTGTGATAGCCATCTGTATTTTTCATACAGCACAGGTAATGTAACTTTGGAGAATCACGGGGGGATCACATGTTTCTTGTCCAGTGTTTTGACCATGTTTCTGAAGCCTTCGTTGCTCATACAGTATTTGGTGGACACATGTCTTTGGCCAAATAAGTAAAACGCTGTTGCATCAGTTACTTTAGCGTGTCTTTGGGAGGTGGATGGATATGGTGAAGCCCTGTGCAGGGTTGATACTACGGTTGCCTGGGTCGGCGCTGGACACCGACTGTGATTTAGTGAAGTGACATTCACTTTAACCTTCATGCATTTATCGTACTTGTGTTTGTGGTGTTTTTTCAGGTGACTGAATAAGTTAGTTGTGTTGCCCTGCGGCGCAGACACAGCTCTATGGCACTCTTTGCATATAATTTCTTTTTAGTCAGCATCATTTGCCCTGAATCCAAAACACGTCCAGACAATGGATGATGATCCTTTTGAGGCATTAGCTCCTCGCTTCCTCGCTTAGCTTGTGTTGCTGTACTGCCACCTTCTGCTCTTGACATCTGGTCTGTGTTTCACCATCACACCAGTCCGCTATCGAAAACTTAAGGCTGCCACTACAGGGTGTGCTGGCTTGGCAGTTCTGCAGCTTAATGTTGCTGTAACGTGCATTCGCCCCCTGGTGGTGGGCTGGCTGTTGGTTGAGAAAATGCTTGATTTGATATACAGCAGAGCCCGCATTTTAAATGTTAATATCGCCGACGATCACGTTAATTTAATCATGGCAGCCAAGATCGTGATCACAATCAAAATTCGATTGTGCAGCCCTACTGGAAAGTGCCCGTTGTTTACAAGAATCCTGGTAAAAGAGTTAGCACAATGGAAAACGACACAGTGAACATTTCAGCTTTGCAGAGTTTTTGGCTTATTTTGAGTCTTTTTTGAATATGATTCTATCATACTGCTGCCATTTTTTAAATGATTGTTGGGAGGATTGGTTGCACCAGTTACACGTCAGTATACATCATATGCACATGGCATACACATGCATCTCTTTGTACAAACATAAACAGCACATTAACAGTGTTGTCAGTTTTCTAAAGCTCAGACAGTCAGTCATTTAAAATAAACAGCGCGAACTTTACTTGCTAAAACTCACTAACCTTATCAGTGTGGTGTTTAAACTGGGCCCCAATTCAACCATTCATCACTGGGACAGAGCGCAGCGGAGGCCCACTGACTGGCAACCAGAGCTGGGGGAACAGAGAGGAGAAAGAGGAGGAGGTGGAGGTGGACTGATGCATTTGCTGTAGTACGATATGACTGTGATATCACAGCTCTGCTTTACAGAGTTTACATTTAACCTGTTTCATTTTTTAATTATTTGTTAAATGTTCCCATTCTTTGGAAAGTTGGTCTCACTTTTTTGACCTCTTCTTCTCTGTGATTTTCTCTCAGTTTTCTCCATCTTGTGCTCCTCTCTTTCTTTGCTGGAACAGTTAACTGAACATGCACGTAAACTGTAAAATTAAATGACATTGTTAGATATTCCCATATTAACAACAGGCAATACGGACGTGAGTGCGCAGGCATGGATGACGTCATCATGCTGGGCCTGTATTAGAGGACTGACAGTGGGAGACGGCCTCTTTGGCGCGCCGCCTCTATGCCAACACCAGCCTGTATTTGTTTGGGGTTAGCTTGGTAGCTACAGTACTGTGACATGTGTTGTTAGCAGTGCCTGTTTAATAAAGCCATCGTTCAGTACAGCTCCTGCCTCCGCTGTCCTAATTTCCGGACACAACATTGGTGACGAGGTAGACTCGTCTTCTGGAGGAAAACTAATTATTTTCCTGAAGATGGAAGCGTGTCTAGCACCACCACCGCTGTTCCTTACGACCCTAGGTGAGCCACCCATCCCATGGCCTTGTTGGTTCGAGTCGTTCTACACTTACAGTGGGGTAAAAAAATATTTAGTCAGCCACCAATTGTGCAAGTTCTCCCACTTAAAAGATGAGAGAGGTCTCCAATTTTCGTCATAGGTATACCTCAACTATGAGAGACAAAATAAGAAAAAAAAATCCAGAAAATCACATTGAAGGATTTTTAATGAATTAATTGGTAAATTCCTCGGTAAAATAAGTATTTGGTCAATAACAAAAGTTCATCTCAATACTTTGTTATATACCCTTTGTTGGCAATGACAGAGGTCAAACGTTTTCTGTAAGTTTTCACAGTGTTTTCACACACTGTTGCTGGTATTTTGGCCCATTCCTCCATGCAGATCTCTTCTAGAGCAGTGATGTTTTGGGGCTGTCGCTGGGCAACACAGACTTTCAACTCCCTCCAAAGATTTTCTATGGGGTTGAGATCTGGAGACTTGCTAGGCCACTCCAGGACTTTGAAATGCTTCTTACGAAGCCACTCCTTTGTTGCCCGGGCGGTGTGTTTGGGATCATTGTCATGCTGAAAGACCCAGCCACGTTTCATCTTCAATGCCCTTGCTGGTGGAAGGAGGTTTTCACTCAAAATCTTACGATACATGGCCCCATTCATTCTTTCCTTTACACGGATCAGTCGTCCTGGTCCCTTTGCAGAAAAACAGCCCCAAAGTATGATGTTTCCACCCCCATGCTTCACAGTAGGTATGGTGCTCATTCTCCTCCAAACACGACAAGTTGAGTTATTACCAAAAAGTTCTATTTTGGTTTCATCTGACCAAATGACATTCTCCCAGTCCTCTTCTGGATCATCCAAATGCTCTCTAGCAAACGTCAGATGGGCCTGGACATGTACTGGCTTAAGCAGGGGGACACATCTGGCACTGCAGGATTTGAGTCCCTGGCGGCGTAGTGTGTTTCTGATGTAGCCTTTGTTACTTTGGTCCCAGCTCTCTGCAGGTCATTCACTAGGTCCCCCCATGTGGTTCTGGGATTTTTCCTCACCGTTCTCGTGATCATTTTGACCCCACGGGGTGAGATCTTGCGTGGATCCCCAGATAGAGGGAGATTATCAGTGGTCTTGTATGTCTTCCATTTTCTAATAATTGCTCACACAGTTGATTTCTTCACACCAAGCTGCTTACCTATTGCAGATTCAGTCTTCCCAGCCTGGTGCAGGCCTACAATTTTGTTTCTGGTGTCCTTTGACAGCTCTTTGGTCTTGGCCATAGTGGAGTTTGGAGTCTGACTGTTTGAGGTTGTGGACTGGTGTCTTTTATACTGATAACAAGTTCAAACAGGGGCCATTAATACAGGTAACGAGTGGAGGACAGAGGAGCCTCTTAAAGAAGAAGTTACAGGTCTGTGAGAGCCAGAAATCTTGCTTGTTTGTAGGTGACCAAATACTTATTTTACTGAGGAATTTACCAATTAATTTATTAAAAATCCTTCAATGTGATTTTCTGGATTTTTTTTTCTCATTTTGTCTCTCATAGTTGAGGTATACCTATGATGAAAATTGGAGACCTCTCTCATCTTTTAAGTGGGAGAACTTGCCCAATTGGTGGCTGACTAAATACTTTTTTGCCCCACTGTATGTGTTGGCGATGGACCTGGAGAGACACGGCAAGTTGAGGCTGTGAGCAATTTTAATCCACAGCCTGGGTGCTGAGGGGCAGCGGATATTCAGCAATTTAGGACAGGCGGCCATGTATGAGAAGTGCATTGTGCTGCTGGCCGGACACTTCATGGTGCTTGAAAGTATGCTAGCGAAGAGGATTAGTTTCCGTCATCATCGACAGTGGATGGGTGAGATGACAAGTTGGGCAAATGTTAGCAAGTGGCTGTAGGTGTACACTTGCCCAAGGTGTACACCCAAAGTCTAGCCACTGTTAGGCTTGGGACAAACAGTGTAGTGTGAGTGCATTCTGGTTGTAACTTGAGTATTTTTTTTCTTTCTTTTTTAAACTCCAGAATTTAAGATGTCTTCTTACCCTCTAACCCCCCACCCCAAAAACAAACAAACAAACAAACAAACAAATCAAACAAATCAAACAATCAACACAACAACTTGTTTATAGTTGTCTGTATGTTTGATATTTCCTGCATCTGTCATGAATCGCCCCTGCGGGGCAGAGAGGGAAGCCCATGCACTGGACTGCAGTTTGTGGTATTAATTAAGAAAACACAAATTCAAACAGTGCACGAACATAAACTTACGATGAGATGAAAACGGGGGAGAACAGGATGGCGTTAGAACAGGGAATGGGTTCTAACGGAGTAGAAAGTAGCGATGAGACAAGGAGTGAATGAAAAGGCCCGTCTTAAATAAGGCAGGAAATCAATCATAACAAATTATACCAGGTGTGGATCACGTGAGCGGGGAAGTTGACCTAATTACACGGCTGAGATACAAAGCAATGCATACAAGACAATAACCAGGAGGAAGTGTCTGGAAGAAGGGGTAGGGAGCTCATGCCAAACTGAAACAACATATATCCAAAACCCAGCACACAGAAAAATAATACATAAACTGAGAAAACACAGAAGAAAAACAAAAGTGAGTTGGGAGCCTGAGCATGGTGAAAACACCATGCTCAGTCTAATGACAGCATCAATCTCTTGCTTATGAAAAGGCTAGTCAAAGAAATCTAAGAACATGTCTGTTCTTTTCTTCTTCTTCTCAATCCACTCACCCCCCAGCCAGTCGCAGCAGATGACTGCCCCTCCCTGAGCCTGGTTCTGCTGGAGATTTCTTACTGCTAAAAGGGAGTTTTTCCTCTTCACTGTCGCCAAGTGCTTGCTCACAGGGGATCGCCTGATTGCTGGAGTCTTTCTGCAATTGTGGGGTTTTCCCTCTACAGTTTGAAAGTGCTATGAGATGACTGTTGTTGTGAAAGGGCACTATTTAAATAAAGTTGAATTGAATTGAATAATTACAGCAGAACTTTTAATGTCACTGTTACTTACTGGCATTTTCTTAAAAGCAAAGGTTTTGATGATGGAATCCAAAAGGGGTAATTAAATAGTTTTCAGATTGTGCACCGGCCAGGCTTGCCTTATTTAATCAGAATTTCAATGAGGAAGTGTGTTGGCAGGCGGGTCTGTGGTGCATTTTTGATGAGTGCTACATTTACGTGGCCACCCAGTTGTACAGCAGCCCCCCTGTTTTCCGACATCAACAGGTCCACTGAGCAGAAGGAGGAGGAAAGGGAGGGGGAGGTTGGCTGCTGCATACAGGCTTCTATTGATTAACTATGATTACACACGGAGGCACATGCATGTGCATGCCCTCTGTTGCCCCCGCACAGATACACAGATGTGTTGCCTGTATTTGTGAAATGGGATATAATCCACACATACCCTTCCTTTGATCACCGTGGATAAAGAAGAAGTCAGAGAGAGGAAGTCTCAGGAGCATCAACAGATTGGCTGCTTGGTTGCCCATGGAGACAACATATGGGAGAGGAGTGTGTGATTGTTGGAGCCTCTTTTCTTAAATACAAAGGACATTCATAGGCGTTAGAAAGTTTGAGTGCATTGAACTCAACCTATAAATAAAACAGACACAACCTGCATGCAGAGTCACCATTCATCAATTGTATTTAGTTGCAGGTTGGTAGAAAGTTGGATTCAGCTGCTTGTTGTGTTTCTGCAGCAACTCCCTCAGGCTTGCTCGCTGTCATGGCAACCGTGCCCTCCGATGTCACTCTCTCTAATTTTAGTACTTAAGGTTCTCACGGCGTCTCTTCTGGTAAAAATGATAGTAGACACCACCTTAATGTGTATGAGCACTCTAACACTTGCACAGCACCTTTTTCGTATCATCATTTATTCATCTAATGGCAAACATCGTCAGTTACCTTTTCAAATTTGTGAATAATGCAGCTGCCTGATCTTTGATAGTTGTTCGTAAAGAACTGAACAAACGGACATAAATAACCTGTGCTTTGTAAAAAAAGCCCATTTTGGAGGCAGTCACATTTTATATGTTAGGTGTGTGTGAGTTAAATTTAGCTGAGCCCAACGAGGGAGCAGTCTGCAGGTCTGCCTTGATAGCATAGTCTGGGCATTTTAAAGTAGTTCTGTGTGTGCAGGCAGCTGGGGGTGCTGTTTTTAAAGATTGCATGTAGTTTTAAATTGTTGATCTTTGTATCATGAAGGGCTTAGATTCTTCTGAAGCTGTCACATCAGTCATGTGACATTTGTTTTTATTTGTTTTCTTTGGAACTTGACTGCAAGTGCAGACATCAAGTCTGTTTTACAAAGGCTCACCCAACTTTGAAAACAAAAAAACTTTTTTCATGCCCCATGGACTCAATTGATGTCACAGCCAATAATACTGTGATTGGAGGGTAACTGACAGCAGGGCTTTTTAACAAAATGATGTTACAAATGAATCCAGAAAAGTTATACTTGTTTCTACTGGAGAACATCTAAATAAAGACTCTGGCCCCTTTTACCACCAGTCAACAGCGAACTTTTGCACCGTGCTTCCCACCTTAAGCCAGTGCTTTTGTTAGTTTCTGTCAGGGCATTGTGTGTTTTTTACTCTTTGCATCATGCCATCTAATTACCAGTAGACAGTGTGCTGGCTTTGCGCTGGGAGGAAGAAGCTCTTTTCAAAGAGTGTGATTATGATACGAATGCACAATCTCATGCGCATCAGTGATATGGTTCATTTTATGACATTACACTTTTGATCAAGTAAAATGAGATCTGTCATCAGAAGTGCATTGTTTAATGCTATTTCAGCGAGGTGTTTTGAAATCACACAGGTTCTACTGACAGGAGCTCATGAGGAAACAGCATGCTCAGCAATTTTCATTTCTTTCAATGGAGAGAGTTGTAACAGTTTAGGGATGCAAGTTATCAATTAATTCATTAATTGTTAATTGATTCATCTTATTGATCGATTAATGATTAATTGATAAGCAGCAATTTTCCTGAGAATCTGAATTTCCCTTGGTACAATACGGTCTATCTTTAACATATAAAAAGTTAATTACTGTTTTTGATATACTGAATAAAATATGAACATCCTATTCCTCAATGATTTATTGTACCATTTGCATTTTTTTTTTTAACTACAGACATTCATGGATTCATGGATGTAGTGAAGGAGGACATGGAGAGGGTTGGTATTACAGAGGAAGATGCAAGGGATAGGGTGAGAGGGAGACAGATCTGCTGTGGTGACCCTGTTTTGTCTGTAAAATGACTAGGCAGGAGGCGAGTCTTCATGCAGCAACTAACCTTTTATTATGTGAACTTGGGTTTTTATACAGAGTGGGCCGTGCCCGCCTGACGTCACCCTGTGGGTGGGCATGGCATCCCAGACACACACATTCTCATACATAACATTCTTCCTCCCCTTTAAAATGCAAAACCACACACACCATTGTAACCTCCCAAATTTAGAAACCCGAATCACCCACAGGGTGATGTCAGGTGGGCACGGCATCCCAGACACACACATTCTCATACATAACAGACCCCTAAAGAGAAGAGCCGAAAAAAGAAGAAGAATCAATCAATCAACTTTATTTACAAAGCACTTTAAAAAGCAACACTCGCTACACAAAGTGCTGTACAACAAGAACACACATAAAAACATCAAAGCAAGGAGCAGGACACTAGCACAAAAACAATTATAAAACCAACAAGACAATATAAAACTCAGCAGGAGTAGAAACCATAGTCAATAGAATCAATAAAATTAAAGGTAAGAGAAATAGATAAATAAAAATTCATTTCATTCAATAAAATCAATGTCTCACACTGGGTCGAAGGCCAGGGAGTAAAGTGCGTTTTAAGACGGGTTTTAAAAATGGACAGTGAAGGTGCTTGTCTAATGTTCAGAGGTAAATCATTCCATAACCTGGGTGCCGTGATTGAAAAGGCTCTGTCTCCTCTGATCTTCCGCTTTGCCTTTGCTATCCTCAGGAGCAGCTGTTCAGCTGACCTGAGGGACCGGGTGAGAGTGTAGGGATGCAGAAGCTCAGAGAGATAAGGTGGAGCAAAACCATTCAAGGATTTAAAAACAAATAAAAGAATTTTAAAATGAACTCTAAAATGCACGAAGAAGAAGACGACAATGGCATTTTTTGCAGTTTAATTAATTTTGTACTGTATAGTGTGTACTATGTGCTGGTACATCTCAGTAAATTACAGATGTAATGATTTTTAATTTATTTTAAAAACTATTACCAATATCATAAATTTATCTTTTTTAGTTATATTACAAAAAATGACTTTCACATTCTAATTTATTGAGATGCACTACTAGACTGTTTTAACAGGAAAATAAATTGTGAGCTGCTTCATCTGTTGCATGCTAAACATTATCACAGTACCTCGGCAATCCAGACAATCCCAGTACGATCTGGGCTCCTCTGTTGTCGGTTACCTCAGTGGGCACTTGAGTCCAGTCTGCTTTTCCGTCTTGTGGTGTGGGGCAGCAGCAGTGGGGATGGGTTTTTCCTCTTGTGTTGTCTATTTCTTTGCTTCGGTCCGAAAGAGATTCAACTCTCGGCGCCACGCCAGTCGGCTGCCTTTTGCAACAGCGGCTCGATTCCGAGTTTTTTTTTTTTCCCTTCCTCTCTCTTTTGATCACTTTTTTTTTTTTTCACCCCACTTATATCACGGACACACAGATCGTCCCAAATGTCTCCTGAGCCGGTGGACGGAGCCACTGTTTATAGCAGGATACGATACAACAGGGGAGAGCTGCTAGCACTTAACCGCCACCCGGTCCCACTGGAAAAACTCGACATACCGAGAGAACTGAGGCGAAAACGCAGCGGCTGCCGGGCTCGAGTAAGGCGGAGGACAAAAAATATAAGGTACAGACCCTCCCTTCCATCTGTTGTCATGGGAAATGTACGGTCGATACTGGGAAAGTTAGATGAGCTAGCGGCTATCTCCCGTTATGATAGCACTTACCGGGAGTGCTCTCTCCTTTTGTTTACTGAGACGTGGCTAACTGAACTAGCAGCAGATGCTAACATTGAGCTGGAGGGTTTTCACATGATACGAGCTGACCGAACACCAGAGAGTGGCAAAACTAGGGGCGGTGGAGTGATAATGTATGTTAACAACAACTGGTGTAGACCGGGACATATCACTGTTAAACAACGACACTGCAGCAAAGACATTGAGTTGCTAGCTGTTAGCATGAGGCCTACATATCTCCCGAGAGAACACTCACACGTGATCTGCATTGTTGTTTATGCAAATCCGACGGCGAACGCTGGGACAGCGCGTGACGTCATCCATTCAGTAACCAGCAGGCTGCAGACAGAACACCCAGATGCTCTTCTCCTCATCTCAGGCGATTTCAACCACGTTTCACTGTCTCCCATTCTGCCCACTTTCACCCAGTATGTCACATGCCACACTAGAGACAATAAAACACTGGATTTGTTCTACGCAAACACTAAGGAGGCGTACACCTCATCACAACTCCCCCCACTTGGGAGATCGGATCACAACTTGGTTCATCTCCGACCGGTGTACAAACCCCTAGTGCACAGACAACCTCCGGCCATGCACACTGTGGAGTTATGGTCTGAGGAGACAATGGACACTCTAAAGGACTGTTTTGAAGCCACTGCCTGGAAGCAGCTCTGCGATCCACATGGTGAGGACATCGATGGCCTCATTCACACCTTCACGGGCTACCTCAGCTTCTGTGTGGACAAATCCGTTCCCACCAAGACCATACGGCGTCACTCAAACAACAAACCCTGGATCAACCCTGAGATAAAAACACTTCTGAGAGAGAAGAAGAGGATCTTCAGGTCGGGGAACAGGGAGATGCTGAAGTCCGTACAGAGGGAGCTGAGGAGAAAGATCAGAGAAGGCAAGGACAGCTTCAGGAAGAAGATGGAGGACAAGCTGCAACAGAGCGACATCAGCGGGGTCTGGAGAAACCTCAAAACCATCTCGGGGCTCCAGAATACCTCCCCCCAGGCCACGGGGGGCAGGGAGTGGGCGAACAACCTGAATCTGTTTTTCAATAGATTTGACCAACCGCCCTCCCCCCTGTCTGCACAACAACCACTGCTGCCTCTAAGAAATCAAGTCCTGCTACCCACTCCCCACTCCACCGACACCCCCCCCACTCCCAACACACAGCCCCCCATCCTGACCCTGACCAAGACCCAGGTGAGGACGGAGCTGAGGAAGATCAAGGCGAGGAAGGCGTCGGGACCGGACGGCATCAGCGCAAAGCTCCTCAAGTCCTGTGCAGACCAGCTGTGTGGGATTGTGACGTATATCTTCAACATGAGCCTGAAACTGGGGAGGGTACCACAGCTGTGGAAAACATCTTGTGTGGTACCTGTACCAAAAACTTCCCACCCCAAAGACCTGAACAGCTTCAGACCGGTGGCCTTGACGTCCCACTTGATGAAGACCCTGGAGAGACTGCTCCTTGCTCATCTCCGCCCCCTGGTGGAACCAGCGATGGATCCACTCCAGTTCGCCTACCAGCATGGCATTGGGGTGGAGGATGCGGTGATCTTCCTCCTTCACCGTTCTCTGTCCCACCTGGAGAAGCCCGGGAATATGGTGAGGATCATGTTCTTTGACTTCTCCAGTGCTTTCAACACCATCCAACCGATGATCCTAAAGGACAAGCTGCTGCGCGCAGGGGTGGACCAGCACCTGTCATCATGGATCCTGGACTACCTCACGAACCGGCCTCAGTTTGTGAGAACCCGGGACTGTGTTTCCGACACGATCATCAGTAGCACGGGGGCCCCCCAGGGAACGGTGCTGGCTCCCTTCCTGTTCACTCTTTATACTGCGGACTTCTCACACAACACAACACATTGCCATCTACAGAAGTTCTCTGATGACTCTGCGATCGTTGGTCTCATCTCCAGCGGAGATGAAGCTGAGTACAGAGGGCTTATCCAGGACTTTGTGGACTGGTGCCATCGGAACTGCCTCCAGATCAACGCGAGGAAAACTAAGGAGCTGGTGGTGGACTGCCGCAGGCATGGGCAGCCCCTCACAGCACCAGTAAATATACAGGGAACAGACATCGAGATGGTGACATCCTACAAGTACCTGGGTATTCATCTGAACAATAAACTAGACTGGTCACACAATACTGACGCACTCTACAAGAAGGGACAGCGCAGGCTGTTCCTGCTGAGGAGACTCAGGTCTTTTGGTGTACAAGGGGCGCTGCTGAAGTCATTCTATGACACGGTGGTGGCATCAGCCATCACTTTTGGAGTGGTCTGCTGGGGCAGTGGCATTACTGCAGCCGATAGGAAGAGACTGAACAAACTGATCAAGAAAGCTAGCTCTGTCCTGGGGCAACGCCTTGATCCGATGGAGGAGATAGGAGAGAGAAGGACGGTGGCTAAACTGTCATCTCTGCTGGAGTCCGAGTTCCACCCTATGCAGGACATACTGGATGCACTGAGGAGCTCATTTAGCAGCAGACTACATCATCCCAGGTGCACAACCGAGAGGTTTCGTAGGTCCTTCCTACCAACGGCTGTCAGACTGTACAACCTAAGCAGGGCTGCTCGCAGAGATAGCAAAAAGACGTAACAAACTAATAGTTTTTTTTGAATGCAAAAGATGCAATAGACTTACACAATGGTCCTCTCCGGCATACAACTAGGAACATACCGGTCGCTATGGAGGGTGAGAATATGTATGGGCACATAATCATACCATGTAGGATAACTAAATAGACGGTTATGCTGTTTCATCCCACCTAGCAACAATGCTCTGCACTGTGTGTGTTTATATATTTACATATTTATTCCATCTAGCTACAATGCTCTGCACTGGGTGTGTTTATATTTATATATCTATATATTTATTCCATCTAGCTACAATGCTCAGCACTGGGTGTGTTTATATTTATATATCTATATATTTATTCCATCTAGCTACATTGCTCCGCACTGTGTGTGTTTATATACTTGCATATTTATTCCACCTAGCTGCAATGCTCCGTACTGTGGGTGTTTATATATTTACATATTTATTCCATCTAGCTACAATGCTCTGCACTGTGTGTTCATATATTCATATATTTAGTCCATCCAGCTACAATGCTCTGCACTGTGTGTCTGTGTGTGTGTGTGTGTATATATATATTTTATAGTAATATGTACATATGTATATTAGCTGCTCTTGCTTGCTTGTTTTTTTTTTTTTGTTGTTGTTTTTTTTGCCTTCTGATTGTTGCTCTGAATGTTGCTATCCCTGTGCTGTTGCAATCCTGGAATTTCCCCGTTGTGGGACTAATAAAGGCTTATCTTATCTTATCTTATCTTATCTTATCTTCTCCGCTATGTTAATTTTAAGCAGGTGGACCTTCAAGCTCGCGTGCTATTAGAACTTGTTGTGGTGCTCTGACACAGCCCGGAAGGGCGAGTTTTATTTGCTCTGCACAGCGCATGCTCTCTGGGGGCTTGGCGTCTTCTGTTTTTTTGATTGAAATGCGGCAGTGAGTGACCGCATGCGCTCCCGCCTGGATGGTGACACCACTACATTTCATAGAATAAGCTCCTATTGAAAAGGACTGCTGAGTTATCAATTAATTGACAACTAATTTAATTTAGTTGACTAAATTCTTATCAACAGTTAATCAAAAGTCAATTAATCATTAACATCCCTATAAAGATAAGATAAGCCTTTATTAGTCCCACTATGGAGAAATTCCAATATAATGGTTATAATCTAATCACCTGTCATTTTAATCACAGTATGATGATACAATTAATATTTTTTTTATTCAACCCACATTCTAATTTTAATTACAGACTTGCCAATGAGAGTCTATAGATTAGGCATTAATGTATGATTTTTTTAGGGGAATGAAAGAATGAACAGGGAGCCTGTGTGCGTTCCGGTGTGGATGCGGTGTATGGGGGAGGTGTGGTGGGATACTGTCAGTCTGAAGATTTTTATTCCATCCGCATTTTCATTATAATCACGGACTTATTGGGCATTTATGTGGTTTTTTTAGGGCAATGAATGAATGAATGAAAAGGGAATGTACGGATTTTACTTTAAACTTCCAGGAGAGATAGGAGGTGTGTTTACATCTGCCTCGGCTGGTGCAGCCTCTGATCGGGTTTAGATAGACCCGTACTTTGGTGCCCGCACCAGCCGATATTTACCTTACTCTCTCCTCCTATCATAATTGGCCCTTTCAGGGCAGAAATAAGGCACCACTCGTCTGCAGTGAGTTTGCTCATTTCTTAAATAATAAGGAACACAAATACTTGCCACAAGGGGTGGATTGCCAAAAAATATGCAAGTTAGGTTAATTGGCATCAAACTGGGGATTCTAAATTGTCCTTAGGTATGACTGTGAGAGTGAATGGTTGTCTGTCTCTCTGTGTTGGCCCTGCGATGGACTGGCGATCTGTCCAGGGTGTACCCTGCCTCTCGCCCAAAGGTGCTGGGATAGGCTCCAGCCCCCCGCGACCCGAAAAGGATTAAGCGGAAGAAGATGAATGAATGAATGAATGAGGGGTGGATTACAAAGAGCTATATATGAGACCACAAAGGGTGATAACAGAAAAATACAAATACTGAAAAACTATGAAAGGTAACTTACATGAAACAGACGGGGATGAAACCTGAGCTGAGGAAAGACTGAAATCAGGGATGGGGATTCCAGTCAGCACATGACTAGGTCACTACAAGGAATAAACCTCGCCAGCCAACTTAGATAGTAACACAGAACTCAGACATGAATCAGGTGTGGAGTGAAAGTAATTAACCAAAACACAAACAGCTGTGACAACCGTGGAACGGCTTGACAGCCGGAAGCCACAAGCTGTGCTGTCAAAATAAGAGCATGAAACACAGTGAACAAAAAATCAAGACAAATTACAAATACATAAAAGTGGAAAACTACAAAGACCCGTGCACAATACAGATCCGTGCTCGGCATCATTACACCTCTGAATGGAAGAGAGGGAGAGAGGGTGACAAAGTATTATGCTGTCCACATTTAATCTATAATATCTGCGTCCGCTCAATCATCTCCTTCTATGGATCTTTTGTCTGTTCACTTGTATCCTATCTGGAGAAATAAAAAAATGCACACTCAGCTGTTGTTTTTCTGTTAGATGTATTAATCTGAGGACAATTAAATACAAACTATCCATCTACGCCTTGTAATATAGATTATTCTAAATCATTTCAAGAAAGAGTTTTTCACTGCACAGAGAAAAAAAAAATGTGTGAATTTATGAAAATTTGTACCTATCTGAAGTTTCAAAACCATTCTTGTCTGCATGTTGCATCCGTACACACTATGTTAAACCATTCAAATTGATTTTTCAGCCCAACATCATCTTTTCCTGATTTGTTTTCTCTAAAATAACTAACTGGGCATCAGCTGTGACCCTTTAACCTGTTGAACTCCGGGATTCCGCGGGCAGTCACGTCTCTGCGTCATAGTGCGTCTCAGTGCGGACTGAAAAAAAGCTGCATTTCCATTCTTCCAGTACAGACACAGCCGCTAACAGAAAGCCAAAGGAGTGTTTGATTGGTTTAGATTTGATTGACCTCTCATTCGACTAATAAGAGCCTTGAATTGGATTTCTGAAACCTTGAAGAACCAATGACTGAAAACCTAGCAAGAAGGACTTGCCTACCAACGACCGTGAATACAACAAGCCAATTGAAGCAGAGAAGTTCGACGATTGAAACGCGTGCATCCCCGTGCGTAAAATCTTTTTTGCCTAAGCCGCTGGGTGACTCACATTGAGACCTGTGTGTAACGGTAGCGTTAGCCACTCTTAGCCATTAGCCAGTCTTTTTTTATTACTACTGTTCTTATTTGTTTTGAAAAATGGTTCGCAAAAACCGCAAGCATGGAAGCGGAGATGGTTTGACCGGGTAGGGTGACCAGAACCACGAGTCTGTAACAACCGGACCAGCTTCAAGTTCGTCTGACAATGAGGAACAGATGTTCACCAACGACACTGCTGTTGTGGACAGGTAAGTGTTATAAGCTAAATTATTCTTTATCAATGAAAATAGTAATAAAAATGACTTTTGACCGATCGGTAATTACAATGGTCTGTCATGGCCACAAGTTTTTGTGTGCACCGAGCTCCTCTGTAGCGGGGGGGGGGGGGGAGTCGTTATCCTCTACATTGCAGATATTTTAGTATAATTTTTATTGCACTGTAGGTTATTTTTTCTTGTAAAAAAAAGGCCACACATTTTTTACGTGGCATGTTTCTTTGTGTGTGGGGGGCTTGTTTGTTCATTCATTCATTCATGAATGAACAAACAACCCCCCCACACACACACACAGCCCTGAGTGTCACCTTTCATTAGAGCCCAAGATGAAGCTTCTATGTTGAAGCATTCAAAAGTTATAGACGTTTTTCCAAACTGTGCCATTTGGCACAGTTTGGCACAGTTCAAAAACGCCTGGGAACAACCTAAGAAAAAAGCTGTGTAATATATTCATTTTTTATGGTATTGTTACAAAATTTTGACCTCAGCTTGATAACACTTGGTTCTACATTTCTGTTGCATTTTCCAGCCAGTATCTGACAGCTGTGTGTTATTTGCAAGCGTTCGTATCTAAAAAAAACACCCAGGCAAACTTTATTTTCTTCAAATTCAGTATGTTTAGATGACTGTTACTCAGTGGCAGGAGCACTTAGAGAGATTATGACTGTTTTGCCAAAAAATTCAGAGTGTTTTCTTTTAAATGGGACCAACCCCATGAAGATGCTGCAAAGGATTGAAGAACAGCTTTTGATTTACTTTGGGTATGTTATTTTTAGGTGTTTTTAGGGAAATTGACCAGAGTTCAACAGGTTAACTGGCCCAGGTGCCGTTTGGCGACATAACCCCTAGTGGTCAAGAGTGGTAAAGATTTTTGTCAATAAAATAGTTCAGATTTCCAAGGCTATGACTTGAAAGTTGCAAGAGATAATGGCTTACTGTCAATTAGAAAGATATGGAATATGATCCAAACTTTCAGATAGAAATAAATTGTAATCTAATTTGCATAATGATGCAGAAGTTATATCGAATTCCATAACTCAGTCAAAAGTGGACTTTGGACATATTTACACAAAGAATGGTTCTGTTTTTTGACACCATTTTTTCTACAGGGGTATGTTTTTATCTTTTCTTCAAAGTATATGAACCAGAAAATCAGCACAATATAAAGAAAAAAAGAAATTCCTCACTCACTGCTGGTGAACGGGGCTGAGCGGCCCGATGGCGTGGCCGCTCAGTTTTCATCCATCATGGTCGTTATTTTGCGTTCTTTTTTTTTTTTTTTTGTTACTTATTTGTACCCGTAGGTAGACTTGATTTGCAGTCTGGTGACAAGCCACCGGCTGCTGGTCGCTGCGTGCGCGAGCGCCCTAAACCTACATGTTTTTGGTATGCGGGAGGAAACTGGAGAAATCCCGGAGTAAACCCGGTCATTTATGCTCTCTACCACATCTACAAACTCTTGATTATCCCATGTCAATTTTGTTTGTATTCCGCAGCTATTTTTCTTGTACAATGCAGTTTTATGTGACGATGCATGATGATGCATGGTGGCCATATTGGTCTTGTGAGCTCAAAGCAGGAAAAGGAAGAAGAAGAATAAGGATTTCTTCTTCTTTGGTGTATTCCATGTCAGCCATGATTCCTCCAGTGTGTGTCTGCTACCTTCTTAACTGGCAGATCAGTGCAAATCCTCTGTACAGCTGGGGATAATAGATTCAGTTGACAGTTGCAGTTGCTGCGCTGTGCCACTAGGGCAGCGCGACCTGTCCATGAAATGTGGCCAGTTAAAAGGTGAATACCTGCTTAATGCCAAGCAGCCTTACTTTCACATGTATTTTCACTTACGTGCACACCTTTTGGCCAGTGCAAAACCCATCTTCAACAAGCCACCATGATCAGAATTCACTTTCGATCATGCGTCTCTGTGTATTAAAGGGATGGGCAAGAGTACTTTGGATTGGATCGGATTATCTAAAACACACCTCTGAATAATTAGACCAGTCCTTTTGTGCTTCTTGCCAGCGCACAGAGCGCTTTCATTGACACCCGTAATAACAAAACATACTGAGCCACATCCACAAACGCGCTATGCGCATTTGACAATTGACAGGTGAACAAAATACGGCCCTGTGTGTGTTTTGGATCATTATCCTGTTGCAAGACCCATGACCTGCGACTGAGACCAAGCTGTCTGACACTGGGCAGCACATTTCTCTCTAGAATACCCTGATAGTCTTGAGATTTCATTGTACCCTGCACAGATTCAAGACACCCTGTGCCAGATGCAGCAAAGCAGCCCCAGAACGTAACAGAACCTCCTCCATGTTTCACAGTAGGGACAGTGTTCTTTTCTTGCTATACTTCATTTTGCATCTGTGAACATAGAGCTGACGTGCCTTGCCAAAAAGTTCCAGTTTTGTCTCGTCTGTCCATTGGACATTCTCCCAGAAGCTTTGTGGCTTGTCAACATGCAGTTTGGCAAATTCCAGTCTGGCTTTTTTATGATTTGTTTTCAACAGTGGTGTCCTCCTTGGTCGTCTCCCTTGAAGTCCACTTTGGCTCAAACAACGACAGATGGTGCAATCTGACACTGATGTACCTTGACCTTGGAGTTCACCTTGAATGTGTTTAGAGGTTGTTCTGGGCTCTTTTGTTACCATTCGTATTATCCGTCTGTTCCATTTTTCATCAAGTTTCCTCCTGCGGCCACGTCCAGGGACGTTGGCTACAGTCCCGTGGATCTTAAATTTCTGAATAATATGTGCAACTGTAGTCACAGGAACATCAAGCTGCTTGGAAATGGTCTTATAGCCTTTACCTTTAACATGCTTGTCTATAATTTTCTTTCTAATCTCCTGAGACAACTCTCTCCTTTGCTTCCTCTGGTCCATGTTTAGTGTGGTACACACCATGTCACCAAACAGCACAGTGACTACTTGTCACCCTTTAAATAGGCCGACTGACTGATTACAAGTTTGTAGACACCTGTGATGTTAATTAGAGGACACATCTTGGTTGAACATGTCCCTATGGTCACATTATTTTCAGTCTTTTCTAGGGGTACCATCATTTTTGTCCAGGCCTGTTTCATGAGTTTGTTTTTTAAAGTAATTCTGTTGAACCACAATTCAAAAGCACTGTCTAATTTTCATTGGTTAATTTTCATAGAATTTTTATTTATTACCACTTTTGTCAGATTCAAGTTATTTCTGTGACCACTGTGGGTTTTTCTTTCATTAACAGAGGGGTACCAACAATTTTGTCCACGTGTGTAGGTTGAGTTTGTCCTCATTCACTCAGGTCAATTTGTTGAGTTTATGTCTTGCTATGCTGATCCTTATTTTTTGAGTAGAGTTCTGTTTAGTTGGCCTCTTTTAAATAAATGGACTATTTTTTTTGTGTTTTTGAACTTTCTGTTCACTAGGGTATAATAAAACCCAGATTTTGAGAATTATACCTGTGCCGGTATATCTTTTTGACTGCTTGGTCCCTCACAAGACATCTGAATTCTTCAGAACTTATTTCTTTTTTTGTGTCATAAAATTGCACACATGTGGCAGTCTGATACTGTTATCCTGTGTCTTCGAAGCTGGGGAAGGGACTGCCACAGGCTCAGCCATGAATCTGTCCCACAGCTTATCTGACCAGCCCAGTAAATCTCTCTTTCTTTCTCTGGGCAATTCCACAGTGGGGATGAACTATGTCCCTATAACGACTCACACTGCATCCTCAATGCGCTTAGGATTCTTTGGGAACTGCCCGGTAAAAGAGGAGAACATGGGGAGAAAAGGGGTGAAATCAGACCTTAGACTCTTTGTTTACGCTTTTTTTTTAACCATCCAGTTGTGCACGTTGCCAGATTTTTGCATATTCTCCTTAACACTTGTGTCGTTCCTATGGTAATTTAGCCTAAGCAGCCACATTGTGCTGCTGGAAAAAAATTAAAATGGCTTTATAATTTTTAACACTCAGCATGTGTTACATTCACATACTAACAGTGCATTTCTCAACTCCTTAGTGCTGCATATGAGATTATCAGATATGGCTGTAGAACTGAGAAAAGAAGAGTAGCTGGTTGATGGGTCAGTAAGGCATTGGAAAAACAGCCGTCCACAGCGTGTTAACCTCGGGGTTAATGAAATTTGTGTTGGCCTGCCTAACGAGCCACCATCAAGGTACCAGCTCTGCCCCATGCAGATGAGAGCTCTGGCCCACTGCCATGGCATTGCCACAGGAGATTTGCCTGTATATGTGCAAGAGTAAGTGAGTGAAACAGAGAGATTTTGTGTGAAGGCGAGCAAGTGTGTGTGATGTAGTTTTTTTTTTTTTTTTCTTTTTTGCATGTCTGCGAGTGCACACGTCCCTGCTCTCACTGCCGTCTGCATTCTAGTTCCAGTGTTTAGCCAAGCAGGAGAGGAAGCAACTGAATGATGGCACTGTCTGCCTTTTGGCACGCTGGCTTTGACTGAGGCGAGGGGAGGGGCATTCTGGGAGGAGCGACAAGGCAGAAGAAGGACATCCTTCTCACGCAACAGGTGGGAAGTGCATAAAGATGCATCAGGAGAGGATGTGCCTCTGACTCGGGACAAACCCCGGCCGTTTGTGCTTGCTGCACATTCAGTGTGGTCTGTGTGTGGGCATCAGGTGAAGTTAACTGCACAAAGCTTGTCAAGTGTAGCTGGTACATACAGCAGGGGTGTCTAATAATTCAGCAATCAAATTGTTAAGTAATCCCATTAAGATTTAATTAAGACCCATTTCCTCAGCAGAGACTCATGAAAACCCACACAGTTTGGACAGTTTAGTGGGACACAGCTGGGCGACACAGAGGAGAGGGTGTGAATCAGAAAGCATAGGACAAGTTGTAAGAAGTGAGAAATGGAGAGAAGGGGAATAAAGCAGAAAGACAGGTGTCATTTGGGAATATCAACTGCAGACGATCATGATCCCTGCTGTGATGGGATTTGCCAGTATCCCCCCCCCTGTGCTTGGGCTGGGTTTCACTCTTTACTCCCCACCCCTGCAGGAGGATTTTCTTTCACAGGGGTTTCTATGCAGTGTTGGGGCTGTATCAGCTCTGGTGTTGCCTTACTGTAAGTGATCTGGACCTTGCAGGATTTCAATCAATCATCAAAGAGTGTGTGTCTGCCGCGCTCCTCGGCGCTCAGAATGAGCTTTCTGTAGTGTGGTTAATGGGAAAGGTCACCTCTCCCAGAGGCTGGGGTGGCTTGCAACAAAGACAGAGGAAGGATGAGAGGAGAGGGATGGATAAACCTCATGGATCGAAGGGACTGACTTTTGGAGACTGAGGTTTTGATTGCATTGTGGGTTTTTTTTTTTTGTTTTTTTTAAACACGGCTGAAAATGTCTGAAAATGGAAGCACTGGATATAAAGAGAAAATCGACAGAAATGTTCCCGTCCCTGTGCGCGTCTGTCTTCCCACTTTTCACTCGCATTCTCTTTCACCCCGTCTTCTTTGAAAAACTTCATCTTACTCACTATTCATTGCGCCCTTATGAATATTTACGTGTGCGTGGAACCAAATATGGAGGTGGGACAGGAATTTATCTCATTTAGGAAAGCTTGCGAGGGAAAGTGAGAGTGAGAATTTGAAGTTTTTCTTCACTGTGACATTTAAGCGCTTCTCTTAACATATGTGGCTGCCATTTAGATAAAGTAAATGCTACACTTTATAGATGATTATATATCTAAAAGCGTAAAAAAACACAACAAGAATCTGATGGCGGTGATGATAGGATTCCCACTGCTCTGTGGTTGGTCTGGCGGAGCTTCCCTGCTGACACTTTTCCAAATGTGAATCCCTTGTAGCCTTTTTGCATTTTGCTTAGTTGAGCTGAATGGTTCAGATTCTCATCTTGACTTCTTTTCTTCTATCTAAGCACTTTTTATTCTATTTTGTATTCAGCCCGTATTTCTTGTTCTATCTCACCTATCATCCAAGCTGTCTTTTACATCTGACTGTCTTCATATTTATCTTATTTTTCTGCACGAAGCGTGGGCGTGTTGGAGGAGGAAGAAGGACAAAGGCTGCACTTTGTCATTCTTTTGTTTTTTTGTCTCCAAGGCCCGCTCGCCTGCTTGATTGCCATGTGAGCTATTTTGTGAAGAAGTGCGGCATCGCTCTCTGAGGGCTGTTAGACACTGTTTCCATTTTTTCCCAGTGCGGTCAGTCATGGGGAAAGGTATTCAAGATAAAAAGGAAAGTTTCCAGTTTACTCTAGAGCGCTGTTTATGTTTGTAGAACTGTATATTCTTGCTTTCGAGTGGGGTTCTAACAGTGTGTGCTGAATTTTAATTCAACTACATAATTTCCTGTTACTAAACAGCCTATTTTGGTATTCAGGTGGTTGCACTGCATCAGCTGAAAGTGAGCATTAACTTAAGTGGCAAAATCCTCTTGGAGAGCTTGCTTTTTGTTGCCAATATATACTTTTTAAGAGCTTAATTTCTCGAGGGAATAGTTACAGTCTGAAAGAAGGTTCAAAATGGAGATTTGTGTAATAAAGAAAGCTGATACAGAGTTCACTTGCAAGTTCAAAGTTAGTTATATAATCCAAGAAATTTTCAATCAGCCCAAAAAAGTCATGCAAACTTTAAATTAGACCAATTTTGGAACTTGTTAACACTACATTATGTAATTTATCCATAGCTCAAATCATACAGCTATGGAAAAAATAAAGAGGCCAGAGACCACTGCAAAATTATGACTTTATCTGGTTTTAGTATTCATGTGTATAGTATGTGTTTGAGTAAAATTTTGTTTTATTCTCTAGCTGAAGACAACTTACCCAAATTCCAGGTCAAAATATCATCATTTAGAGCATTGATTTACACCAAATGACAACTGGCCAAAACAACAAAAAAGATATTGCTTTTAGATGTACTTTCTGATGTGCTTTTAGATCAAATAATGCAAAGAAAACACGTTTGTGTTCATTCTTAAACGCTGCAATACTTAAGTTTTAAGAAAGATTTTGCAGTGGTCTCTTATAATTTCCAGAGCTGTATATGACGAGGATAACGGATAAGTGGACTGTGGTCCCAATCCAGACACAGACCATCCTATCCAGACCAAGATCTATAGCCAACAAATCACTGGGATGTGCTCAGTTTTGGTGGAGTTGCCTCATTTTAACCAGTACCTTTTTCCTCACATTTAAGGTAGCCTAGATTAGCTCCATAGACTTAGCACAGTGGCAGTGAGGAGAAAAAGCATGAGATGAGAGACTCAGTTTTCTCAATTTTAACTTTTGTAACTGACTAAATACACATACAGTATACTGTAATAAATTCAACACTTAGTTTGAGTTGTAAAATATCTACCAACATAAAAAAAAAAATATATCCCAAATAAGGATAAGGATCTGTGCTTATATAATGGTTTTTCTAGTCACAAAGACCACTCAAAGTGCTTAACCAGTGGCTACACTAACCCTCTGTTCTAAGGGCCTATCAGCGACAGATACCTAGGGACAATTTAGGGTCAGCAATTAACCTAACATGCGTGTCTTTGGATTGTGGGAGGAAACCGGAACCCCCGGAGTAAACCCACACAGTACAGGGAGAGCATACAAACTCCACACAGAAAGTGTCACCATGGGTTGAGATGCCGTCTCGGCACTGAGCCCATGTTTTCCCTCATCCCTGCCTCCCATTGAGCAGCGTCTCAGCTGGCCCCCAGCTGACAGCATTATGGACGGCTGGGGCCAATTAGTCTTCATCAGCTGGGGCGCTGCCAATGAGGATAAATAGGAGCAGCCTCGATGACTCGGGGCTGCGACATAAGCACTGCTAGGCTGAAGCCCCTTCGTCTGGTGTCAGCCTCAACTCCCCTTGCAGCATTCCTGTGTTTGTATCCCGCTGTGAGGATGTACGTCTTGCTACCCCCACGTCCGGTACGAGCTGCTTACCTCTGCGCTGTGCAACCTGTGAGTGTACCTCTGCATGAGTATCTGTGCTCTCCTCATCCCTTATCCCTTACCCAAAATAAACCATCTCGACTCACTGGCTTGTCCCTGGCTCTGATTGCCCGGCTCCCTAGAGCCGGATATGACAGTATGTCGCAGCCAGAAGAGTTGCCGGCGGCCGTGAGTCGCTGTGGAAATGTACCTTTCTGTCCGGGTGTCAGCGCTGCTAGCATGCCGTTTCCCAGGAGTCACTTCCGGCGCCAGGGCGACGAGCTAAGGTCCATCTCGGAGGCTGTCGACGGGACATTCTTCACCCTGCACGACGCCTCCAACGCGAGACGCTGGCATCCGGGCCGTGCTGAGGAACTCCTGGACTGTCACCCTCACTCTCTGTACCATCTGGAGGACAGTGCCAGGATAGACGTTGCAGGTACACAGCGAGAGAAGCTCCACGGGGTGGATGGAAATCCCGGCAGGGAGTCGAAGTGGGCGACGTCTTTCCCCGCTTCGGAGTCCCGTTCCTGCCGCCATTCCAGTCCGGGAGTTCGCGCCAACCAGAGGACTTCCCCCGACCTGCGCCACGTCACTCGGGATTCCCTTCTAGGAGCCGCAGCTGACAGCAGTTATGTCCGGGGTCGAGTGGCTGTCGCGAGCTCTACTGTGTTTCCTGTCACCACCTTCAGGCATGTGGCGGCGGCAGTGAGATTGATGGTGAGGACTTCAGGGCTACGAAGCTTTCCCGTGCTCGACGCCTTCCTCGTCTCGGTCTCCGATCTGGAGCGGCGAATCCTGGGTTTCCCCCTCGCTTCGTCCCCTGGGAGTAGTCGTCATCACATCGCCGAGTCACCTCTGCACGAACCTCGTCCGGATCCAGTTCTGGGTCATCGTCAGGACCGTTCCTCCCACGCAGCTGTCATCCCTTCGCCTCGTCAGTGTGGAGATCCTACAGCCTCGTCCCCTGAGCCTCGTTCCCCCGCTGTCATTCCTGGACATTCGGGCTGGCTCACCCCGGCTGTTTCCCCCTCCTCCTCGACGCGCTTCCTGACCGCTGTGTGTGCCTGGAATCCCGGCCTGGTGAGCTCTCTGCTGGAGACAACGCGAGCGATCCTCAGACGAATTCCCGGGGGGTCCTCCGTTATCGCCGGGCGGGGAGAGGAAGAAGCAGATTCCACTACAGCAGGCGATACTCAACCTCCAGGGGGCAGGCAAGTCATTGTTTTTTCACACCTGCTTAATGATTTGCTCTGTCACATCCCTGGAGGAGAAGTTCAGGGTTCGCAGCTCCCTGAACTCTCCCCACCTGCTGTAACCTGTTTTCCTAATCCCGCATCCTCTGTGTCTCTCTCCGCCGAGCGGTCCCCGGCTCCGGGTCAACGTGGTGGGATATGGAGAGGGCCTGTGGTTCCGCAGCTACATTGCGGACGGAGGAGGGGGACTGACTGCTGCGTGGAGTCTACGCTGACGACTGAGCGTCCCTGGGTCTCCACGGAGGAGCGGTTCGGTCCAGCGGGACGAGATTCTTCTGGCTTCACGCCGAGTGGGTCGTCGGCGGGGTTACCTGAGCTGGAGGGATCTCAAGCTGCGCTGACCATCGTGCTGGCTGCGGGGCCCGACGCGGCTAGATGGGAGCCTGACAACGACCTCCTGACGACGGATCCTGGATCTTCGCAGTCCTGGACGGCGTCAGAACCCGAGATCAGGCGAGTGCTCTCCTTTCTTTTCTCTCTTTTTATCTTTGAGCACTTCAGCCTATCTCCAGGGGAGACGAGCAGGGTGCAGCCGCCCGCTGCGTCTGAGCTCGTCTCGCCGGGTTCTGGCGCTGCCGGTGATCCTGATCCCGGTTCTGTTTTCTCTTCTGAGCCTTCTTCCAGGGTCACCGGCGAGGAGTTGCTGTTCCTCGTGGTGCTGGAGGGTCCGGGTTCAACGTTGGAGGTCGGTTCTGGTGCAGTGTCCAACGTGGGTTCGCCCGAGACCCAATCGGGGTCCAACGTGGGTTCGCCTGAGGCCCGATCGGGGTCCGACGTGGGTGCTGCCCCAGTGTTGTCCAGGTCCGGTGAGGAGGTGGCCGTTTCCCTGAGGCCCGCCGCCCTCGTCATCGGCTCTCCCCTGAGCCTCTTCCACCGGGATCCGCTCTGACCCTTCGTCCGTCTCAACGGTCCTGGTGGTTGAGTGATGCGGGTCGACGACCCGACCCGCAAAACTTTCGGTTCGGCGATCTGGTTTCCCCCCACTGGTCTGTGTTTGCCTTTGGGCGGCCTGGTTCGGCAGCCGTTGGACTGGATTCCTGGGATCTGGGTCCAGAGTTCGCCGTCCGAACATTTCTCTTCCCCTGATTCGCCAGCTGGACAATGGGCGGGGAGATCTCCGGAGCCATCTCGGCTATTTTTGGACTCTGCCTGCCATACACCTCGGGTGTCACTTTTTCTTTTATCGTTATTAAGGTCACTTGGGTGTAATGTCTGTCCTGTTGGTGGATGTGTATTTATAGTGCTGTGCGTTTTCCTTCCCTCGTACCCAGCATTTTATTTTTTGTACCATGTTTTTAGTCTCGTTTTTGCATTGTAGAGTTATGTTTTGTTCCCTTTCAGACCATACTCTGCAGTTGCCCATTCATTCCAGTCACTTTCATTTCTTTAGGTGACTGTGGGTATTTATATATTCATGTGTGTGGGTTTTTCTTTGCCTGCACTCAGTATTTCTTTTTTATGCCCTGTTGGTTCATTATAGAGTCATGTGCCTTGTTTTCCGTAACACCATGCTCTGTAATTGTCCATTTGTTCCAGTCACCCTCACTTTTCTTGGTGACTGTGTGTATGTACTTATATTGGTGCTGTGTTTTGTGTTTTCCCTTTATTTGACCATACTCAGCATTTTTTGCCCTGTACCTTTTTGGTGGTTCTTTTTTTTTTTTTCTTGCTCTGGGTCACGCATGGTTGGTACTCTCTGGGTAGTATGTAACCGGCGTGCTGACCCAGTTCTTCTCCCCATCTGTACCTGGGTTAATTGTTCTGTTGTCAGTATTGTATTTGGGTTTTTCTTTCCCGCTACCCTACATTGCCCCATTGGTGTTGTCCTTCCCTTGGCTTCTTCCCCTCCGGTCCGCCTCCCTTCCTCCCACCCTAGGTGGGGGGGGGGGGCTGGGATGTTCCTGGTCGTTCAGGAGCCCGACCTTGAGGGAGGGGCTCTGTCACCATGGGTTGAGATGCCGTCTCGGCACTGAGCCCATGTTTTCCCTCATCCCTGCCTCCCATTGAGCAGCGTCTCAGCTGGCCCCCAGCTGACAGCATTATGGACGGCTGGGGCCAATTAGTCTTCATCAGCTGGGGCGCTGCCAATGAGGATAAATAGGAGCAGCCTCGATGACTCGGGGCTGCGACATAAGCACTGCTAGGCTGAAGCCCCTTCGTCTGGTGTCAGCCTCAACTCCCCTTGCAGCATTCCTGTGTTTGTATCCCGCTGTGAGGATGTACGTCTTGCTACCCCCACGTCCGGTACGAGCTGCTTACCTCTGCGCTGTGCAACCTGTGAGTGTACCTCTGCATGAGTATCTGTGCTCTCCTCATCCCTTATCCCTTACCCAAAATAAACCATCTCGACTCACTGGCTTGTCCCTGGCTCTGATTGCCCGGCTCCCTAGAGCCGGATATGACAGAAAGGTTCCTACCCCTGACAGCCTGGGGATTCGAACCTAAAACCCTCTAGCTGTAAGGCAACCACTGTTCCACTGTAATATAAAAATCGGTTTCTCCTACCAATCTAAGTGTTTTTTACTGTGTTTGAGCCAAATGCAAAAAAAGAAAAAGCTATGTTGAGAGTTGTTGAATGTCATTTTACAGCATGTCTTTATAAAAGGTTGTAAGCATTCTCTCTCCATTTTTTGCCAGGATTGGACTACTTCTTTCCATTTAATGTGCTTTACAAATCCCACAATTTACCCCAAATTACAGTTTTAGATGCTAGATCAGGGGTCTGCAACATGTAGCTTCAGAACCACATGTGACTCTTTTTGCCAATGAAAAAGGGGGGCTCTCACAAATTTTCAGATGTGTGATAACAATCTTCAAATTTGCTAGGAGAGCTGCAATTTTAAGAAAAAAAACCAGTGACACATTTGCTAGAAAAAATGACATTTTTTTTTCATTTATGTTTTTATTAGAAAAGGATGCCATCTTTACAAATATAGCATTCAGACATTTGTATCATAGTCCTTCTCTTATTTGTTTTATAGGAACAAAAAATTAAAAAACCAAAAAAAAAAATTTAAAAACAAACAAACTGAACTGGGGGCTTACAGTCATTCCTTCTTCTCATCTGGAAGAATAAATAAACAAAATTTCAGTCTTAGTAAGGTGATTCAACAAAGATGTTTACATCTGGAGTCATACAAAATCATTCCGAATAGGGGATATAAAATGAATCCACTTGTTCCAAATTGAATAAAATTTTCCCCTTTGAATTCTTAACAAATACGTCAATTTTTCCATTTTGAAGATTTCCAAAATTATTCCAAACCAATCACTGAGTGTGGGTGGGGCTGGGTTTAACCATTTTCTAGTAATTGATTTCTTACTGGCTGCTAAGAGCGCCTGCAGCA
Source organism: Pholidichthys leucotaenia (assembly GCA_020510985.1). NCBI lineage: Eukaryota > Metazoa > Chordata > Actinopteri > Cichliformes > Pholidichthyidae > Pholidichthys > Pholidichthys leucotaenia. The sequence goes on along the minus strand of CM035840.1, from coordinate 135,692,744 downwards.
ATTTTATGTCCCCTCTTCTGTCCAGAGTTAGAACAAGACCCATATATAAATTTAAAAAGTCGGTTGCAATGTTTACCTTGAAGATATCATTTAAAGCTTTATGAATTCCAGACCAACATTGATGCAAAACCGGACATTCCCAGAATATATGAAAATGATTTGCTTCAACAGAGCCACATCTTCTCCAGCACTCATTATTTATGTTTCTATATTTACTTTGGTGAGGAGTCTTAAAAAATCTTATCACATTTTTCCAACAGTGTTCTCTCCATACCAATGAGTTTGTGGAGGACCATTGAAAAATACAAATTTTTTCCCAATTGTCATCAGAAATGCCCATTCCCACTTCATGTTCCCACTTATTCTTAATGTGTAGCGTATCATCGTTCCTTGCATTTAGCATCCCATTATATAACTTAGAAATTGCCTTTTTCATCGAAGTGTCATAAGCTGACTTTAAAATTTTAAAAAAGTGTGACTCTGTTGAGGATAGGTTTAGAGATTTGCTATGCTTGTTAAAATAATCACGTATTTGGAGGTACCTGAAGAAGTCTACTTGCTCAAGACCAAATTTGGTTTGTAGAGACTGGAAATTCTGTAGTGTTCCCTTGCTTGTAAAGGTGAGGTACGTTGTTAGCCCTTTTTTTGTCCAAGTTTGAAATCTTTTATCACTTTTGTTGGGTTAAAAATCTGTGTCATAGGCGCACCATCTGAAATTTCTTAGCATGGTTCCTATTTCACAGGTTTTCACTACTTTATGCCATACCTTAAGTGTGTGTTCAATCCAAGGGTTTAGACCCTGTAATTGGTCAGCTAATTTTTTATCTGAAATTGCAGCTTGTAAGGGGAATATAAGTGATATGTTGGATTCTATTATCTTCCAATTGGCTTGGAAGTCTGGATTACACCAATATAATAGAGGAATAACTTGAGAAGCATAATAATAGTATTTCAAACAAGGAAGCGTTATTCCACCCTTTTCTTTCCTTAATTGCAAAGCAGTATAGCTTATTCTTGGTTTCTTCCCCTGCCATATAAAGCGTGAAATCCATTTGTCCCGTTCCTTGAATTGATTGTCACTCACTTCAGTAGGTAATGTTCTGAACAAATACAGCAATCGGGGAACTATATTCATTTTCACTGCAATAATCCTTGAGTTTAAATTGAGAAAGGGTACAAGATTCCGTCTTTATATGTCTGATTTTATTGCTAATGATAGTGGGTCATAATTTGCTTGAGACAGTCTAAGGATGTCTTTAGTGAGAATTATACCTAAATACTTTAGGGAGACAGCAACCCAGTCAAGATTATATTTTTCCTTAAGAGATTTTGAAACTTTATAATTCAGGGTCATCACCTGAGTTTTAGATATATTTAATTTGTAACCGGATAACTTCCCGAAGCTGTTTAATACAGACATCAACTTCATAAAAGATTCTTCAGGCTCCTCGTAAAAAAACAAGTACATCATCTGCAAACATTGCAACTTCTTGTTCATTCCCAGCTACTGTAATCCCCTTAATCTCCCCAGTCTGTCTTATCAATTGGCCAAGGGGCTCAATATAAAGGGCAAAAAGAAGGGGTGAAATCGGGCATCCCTGACTCGTTCCTTGCTCCAGGAGGAAGGGGTCAGAAAGATCTCCGTTGATCTTTACACGAGCCCTTGGCTTATCATAAAGGGATTGTATTAATGTGATAAAATTTTCATTAAAGCCGAATTTTGCCAATACTTTATAGAGGAATAACCATCTGACTGAATCGAATGCCTTTTTGGCATCTAATCCCACAATAATGGCCTTAGTCTTTACCATATTTATTTGTCCTATCACATGTAAGGAGCATCTTATATTATCTAAGGTCTGTCTTTGCTGGATAAATCCACACTGGTCTAAATGTATCAGATCAGGTAGGAATTTTTCAAGTCTTCGAGCCACTATTGCTGTGAATAATTTATAATCCAAGTTAAGGACACTAGTGGGACAGTAGCTACTGCAATCCTGTCTGTCCTTACCCTCCTTGGGTATGGCAGAAATGACTGCATCTTTCCAAGATGGAGGGATTTCACCATTTTGTATAATCCAATTAAAGGTTTTTAATAGTACAGGGGTCAATTCTTCTTTAAAACATTTATACCACTCTGTAGCGTAACCGTCGGAGCCTGGGGACTTCCCCACTTTTAATTTGGAAATGGCCAGATTTAGTTCTTTGGTTGTTATTGGTTGGACTAATTTTTCATTTTGTGTATTTGTCATTGTTGGTAAGTTCAATGCTTTTAAAAAATCTTCTATTTGTGCCTTGTTAGAAGTATGAGGTTGGGAATACAAATCTTTATAAAATAATTCAAAACTTCCCTGTATTTTTTCCAGTTTGTTTTTGACCCTCTTCATCTGGAGGTGTTTTATTCTCAGGGATGGCCATTTTCCGCCGATCCGCGGATTTCCGCCGATTTATTTTCAAATTGATCATTTCTGTGAATCGTCTAAATCCGTTGAGAAAATTTTAGGGGGGGTAAGGTCCCTTATTGTTACCGATTTTAGCGAAAATCAACACGATTACATAAGCGCTCGGCGCGTCCCTGGGTCAAGTCTCCTGCGATAACCCGGATGTTATGTACTCAAGCTACTGCTGTATTGTAAACGGCCCTGCGATTGGATAGTTGCAAACGATTGGACCAATCAAATGGCTCGTTGTATGCTTTGTCAAAAATTCATGGTGGCGTGTTCTCAGGGATGTGATTTTTCCACCAATTCGCCGAATTCTGCTTTATTTTATCTTCCAGGAAGATAAAGTATGTTAAGTATGTTAGCAGCTTGTGGTCCACAAATGCAGCGAAGGTGCGCCCTTTCAGGCAGAACTGGAAGTGGCGTATGGCCAGGTGGAGAGCCATTAACTCTGTCGAACACGCTGTATTTACGCTCGCTGTCGTTCAAAGACCTGCTAAAAAAAAAGGTGAGTGGCTGCCAAGAACCGGCAACGCATTGCTCCACGACGGCCGCTATGCCCATGTCCGAGGCGTCGGTAGTGAGCGCTATCCGAGCCGCCGGGTCTGGGTGTGCCAGTAGTGCAGCGTTTGCCAGAGCTGTTTTAACCTCAGAGAACGCCTGCTCCCGCTCAGGAGTCCAGTCGACTCTGTCCGCCGGTTTCCGTTTCTTGAGTGCGGTGTACAACGGCTGTATGAGCTGGGCTGCGCGGGGGAGGAAACGGTTATAAAAGTTAACCATCCCCAAAAACTCCTGCAGCGCCCTGACATTGATGTTGAGGAGAAAAAAATAGCAAAACAATTTAGTTACATTACTTTTATGATTCCAAACAGTTTGAAATTGACAGTTCACAGTGGACATTGACTCATAACTTTTGAATATTTCTAAGACTTGGCTACATCAGTGATTGTGCAAAATGAACTGCTCAAGTCTCAATGGAGATTGAAACTGGTGATCTGAAATGAATGCTGAAATTATAAAAAGTAATGGTATGTTGGAATTTTATTTCTATTATGGAATAGATAAAATTAACTGATTTTGATTTGATCAAGTGTTAAAGCATATGATGGATAATGCTTGTTGGAATATTTTAGGAATGCTATCTTCTTGGAACATAAGTCAGTATTATACAGTAATAAGTGGCATTCAGCTGTTTGTTTTATGTCATTTAAGCACAGTTCTGGTAGTTAAAAATCATAAAAACCCAGGAGCTTCGGGGGGCTTCGCCCCCCTTGCCCCCCCACCAGGGCTCTGCTCCGGACCCCACTGGGGGACTGTGTCCCCCAGACCCCCTGCTAAATTTTCAGATAATTTCCCCAACCCCAAATCACATCCCTGGTTCGTGTTGGAATTCTGAGCTTTTGGTATTGTTTTCAGCGGAATTATGAGATTTTTATCGAAGGATCAGGAGTCATCGGTGCTAGAAATAGACAAAAGTGTCAAAAATAAGTTCCGATGGAATTGGCTTGAGAGAAAAGTGATGGTAAAGGTGAAAATTGGCTCAAAGTTCGACGAGGTAACAGAAACACTCGGACAGTTTCTGAAGAAACCAGAAAAGGAGATGAAGTTCAAAGTTCAGAGACTGACACAGCTTGCTGCCAAAAGGAAGAAAGTTTCACATTAGAAGTGACTTGGTGACCAGTGTAAATAGTGTAATAAACTCTTATAGAACTGTTAAATATGTTGGACTAAAGACAGTGAGACAACATTGAAGAAAAAGTAAGTTAACTTTTCATTAAATTTAATGATTTATCTAAGTCTAGTATTTCATTTTTTTTAAATCATTTTTTTCAGTCTAAATTACTTCTGTTTTACTGAAAACCTCCCAGCTTCAGGGGGGCTGCGCCCCCCGCCCCCCCCCATAAGTCAGTTGACCAAATTAGGTTTCAGCTGAAATCAGAATTTCCTGTTGCCATCCCTGTATTCTATAAATTGTGTTTTCTGCTCTCTGTTTGTGTAATTTATATGCTAGTAATTTAGTCAATTTACTCCCAATTTCGTAGTATTTTTGCTTAAGGAAAAACAATTTTTTTCTGGGTGTCCTGTGTATAGATGTTATTGTGGAGACTGCAAATAAAGGAACCAGATATGCACGACAGACGACTTTATTTCTCTCTCACTGCATTCATACTCAGAAAAAGACTTTTTCCAATACACCAGGGTCTCTCCCTTTATATCACTCCATTCCTTCCCCCTGTTGCCTGAAATCTTGCATCACAATATATTTACATATTACAATACGTACTGTCCTCCATTTAATCCCCCACGCTCTACCGGCAGAGGGAATATTCCCCTCCCCTCTGCTTCCAGTCTGAGGTGATTATCCCAGCGTGGGTTCCCTACACCATCAATTTCACTTTTAATCTTTTTTATTTCCTCTTTTACTTTTGAATTACTCTTATTACTGTCTAACCGTTGTAATCATTTTAATTTTCCTTGGAGATCAGCTAATTTTTGCCCATTTAATTTTTTCAAGTGTGACATCACTGAAATGATCTTTCTCTCATTACAGCTTTCAGAGCGTCCCACGAAATTATCTGTGACACTTCGCCTATGTCGTTCAACTCAAGATAGTTCTTGATGTCATCCTTTAATTTTTGTCTTAATTCGGAATCATTTAATATATTTGAGTTGAACTTCCACAACACTTTTCTGACCTTCTTTTCTAAAATAACAGACAATGAAATGGGACTATGATCCGAGAGATCAATTGTCTTAATTTTGCAATCTCTTACTCTGAAAGAATCATTATTGAACACAAAAAAATAGTCAGTTCTTGAATAAACACTGTGCGGGCAAGAATAGTGTGTATAGTCTCTACTTTTAGGATGTAATTCTCTCCAAACGTCAATAATTCCCACTTCTTTCATCAATGAATTTACCTTTTCAATTAGTGCATTTTCTGCATTGGTTGTACTTGATGCATCTAATTTTGGATTTAATCTAATATTGAAGTCTCCTCCACAGATTACCACTCCCTGAGAATTCATCATTAACTCAAATATGTGTCTATAGAGAGTCTAATCGCTTCCAGGTGGAATATAAACATTTATAAGCGTTATTTCATGCCCCTCTATTTTACCAGTAATTTTGATAAATCTTCCCTCCTCATCTTGTACTTCTGATGTATGATCATAATTTAGCAAATCTGAAATAAGTATAGCAACCCCTCGTCGGTGTCCAGCTTTATAAGAAGAGGAGAAAACAAATTTAAAGCCCTGCCTTTTTAATTTTGCATGTTCAGATTGACTCAAATGGGTTTCTTGAAGGAAGGCAATCTGTGCCTTTTCTCGTTTTAGTTTTGTCAAAATCTTACTCCTCTTTATAGAATTCAGAACTCCATTTACATGGAAAGAAACGATTTCAACTGGTTCTCCTTGCATTCAAATATTTATGTTTAACCTCAGTTCCCTGTAAGCACTCCCTTGGAAAAGGAATAACATAATGAATAACAAAAACAAACTTTGTGAACATAGAACAGATTCCAAAACTAACTTCCAACCCTAAGGTCAATTTACTGACCCGTTGCTGGTTTGAGGGATAGCCTCTACACCTCCAGGGTGTCAGAGGGCCCTCCACTATGACGTCAGCCATATAAACAGTTCAGTGTCCCCTCGTTGTCCCTTCCTCCGACCAAAATTTTCGTAGTTCTTTTCTTATATATCTGTCTCATTTATTTCTTATCTTTAATCAAAAAAGACCAAATCAACCTGTATCCTCTGTTGCTGTGCGTCTAAATGCTTGCAACTTTTGCTTGAAGCTCTGCGTGTTCCCGGCCGCGGTGGTTCGTTTGGTCCGCACTGGCTGCCAGGCTCCTTGCTGAATCCTCTCCCACAACGTTGCTGGTTGCTCAGTCACTTTCACCGGCAGGCCACGGCTGACCATGTCCGCTGTCGCCTCTTCTGCTGTGTCATACGTTCTCTGCCCTTCTTCATAGTGAACTCTTAGGCGAGCTGGATAGAGAGTCTGAAATTGTATTTTGTTTTCTTTCAGGACTCGTCGTGCCTCGGCATATACTTTCCGTCTGTGTAGAATTACCGGAGCATAATCATGATCCAAGTTTATCTTATGGCCATCCAGAGTAAAGCCTTTCTTCTGCCATGCCAAAGGGATTACTTCTTTTTTCGTTCTAAAGCTCTGGAATTTGACAAGGATAGTTCTCGGCTTGGCTCCAGGTGGGGGCTGTGGGGCGAGTGCTTGTGCATCCTCTCTATGTTCAGGTTTACAGTATCAGGGATGCCGAGATTATCTCTAAGCACTTTATCTATAAATGTAATCATTGTCTTTGGGTCCATTTCTTTTTGTTCGGGAATTTCATAAATCCTGATGTTTTCTCTTCTCGGACTGCATTCCTGATCTGTTAATTTCTCCTGAAGTTGTTCTTGCAGTTTTAGCATTCCTGCAACCACTCCTTCCATGTCTTGTAGCCTTTCCTCGTTCCCCACAATTCTTTTCTCCGCTTCATCCAGTCATGAGTTTGTCTTGGCAAATTCTCTCATGATCTCTTGTCTGTATTCCGGTTCTGCCGGACCGGCGGCGCCACACGAGTCGGCTGCCTGTTGCAACAGCCTTTTTTTTATCTTCCTTCTTCTTTCTACACCTTTCACTCTGTATATATATCACGGACGCACGGATCGCCCCGGGGGTCTCCCGGGTCGGCGGACGGAGCCACGGTTTGCAGCGGGAGACGTTACAGCGGGGAGGAGCTAGTGCTAGCTAGCACTTGGCCGCCGCCCGGTGCTAATGGGAAACTCGACATACCGGGAGCTGTAGCGAAAAGGACGCGGGTGCCGGGCTGGAGTTTAGGCGGCGTGAAAGAAATATAAGACAGAATAATAAAGAGCGATGGCAAGAACCAAGCAGACCGCCCGTAAAATCTACTGGAGGAAGAAGCCCCCCAGGAGACAGCTAGCCACCAGGGCTGCTCGGAGAGGCGCTCTGGCCACCGGCAGAGTGAAGAGGCCTCGCCGTCACAGGCCCGTGGCTCTGAGAGAGATCCGTCGCTACCAGAAATCCACGGAGCTGCTCATCCGTAAGCTGCCCGTCCAGCGCCTGGTGAGGGAGATCGCTCAGGACTTCAAGACCGTCCTGCGTTTCCTGAGCTTCGCCGTCATGGCTCTGCAGGAGACCAGCGAGGCCCACCTGGTGGGTCTCTTCTTCGCTAAGGGGGTCACCATCATGCCCAAAGACTTCCAGCTGGCCCGCTGCATCCGCGGAGAGAGAGCTTAGACTTTCTGCTGCACATTCACCAGCCATAATGCTCTGCACTGTGTGTCTATATATATACATTTATAGTAATATGGACATATGTTTACTAGATGTTGTTTTTTCTTGCCTTCTGATTGTTGCTCTGAGTGTTGCTATCCCTGTGCTGTTGCAATCCTGGAATTTCCCCATTGTGGGACTAATAAAGGCTTATCTTATCTTATCTTATCTTATTCACGCAGTTCTTTGAGTATTGTGCTGTTAGTCACCTCTCGTTTGTCCTCATTTGTGTCGTTTTCTCCCTGGTTAGCAGCGGTAGAGTTAGCATTAGCTTCTTGATCTTGCGGCACATCCGTTTCTGTGGATGTGGCCACAGTGGTTGATTTATTTCTCACTTTTGGAGGCATCTCCTCTCCTTTGTAGACGTTAGGACTAGTTTTTGTCGGTTTTAATTTGACTTTTTTGAAGTAATTTCTTGTTTTTGGTCGGGAGACCACGCTCTATGCTGCCATCCCTTGGTGACCCGGAAGCGGAACCCCGAAAAAATGACATTTATGAGGAAAAAATGTCAAAATTGTGAGACAAGTTGCAGATTTTTGAGCAACAAAACTGCAAATTTAAAAAAAGTCAGAAATTTTATAGAAAAAATGCATGCGAAAAGTTGCACATTTAAGTGTAACATACAGTGGTGTGAAAAACTGTTTGCCCCCTCCCTGATTTCTAATTTTTTTGTGTGTTTGTTTCACTTAAATGTTTCAGATCATCAAACAAATTTAAATATTAAACAAAGATAACACATGTAAACACAAAATGCAGTTTTTAAATGAAGGTGTTTATTATTAAGGGGAAAAAAATCCAAACCTACATGGCCCTGTGAGAAAAAGTGATTCACCCCCCAATTAAAACATAAATTGAGTTCAATTTCTCTAGCCACACTCAGGCCTGATTACTGCTACACCTGTTCTCAATCAAGAAATCACTTCAATAGGACATGCCTGATAAAGTGAAGTAGACCGAAAGATCCTCAAAAGCTAGACATGCTGCGATCCAAAGAAATTCAGGAACAAATGAGAAACAAAGTAAGTGAACTCTATCAGTCTGGAAAAGGTTATAAAGCCAATTCTAAAGTTCTGGGTGAGAGCCATTATCCACAAATGGCGAAAACATGGAACAGTGGTGAACCTTCTCAGGAGTGGCCAGCTGACCAAAATTACCCCAAGAACACAGCGACGACTCACCCAAGAGGTCACAAAAGACCCCACAACAACATCCAAAGAACTGCAAACCTCACTTGCCTCAGTTAAGGTCAGTGTTCATGACTCCACCATGAGAAAGAGACTGGGCAAAAAAGGCCTGCATGGCAACGTTCCAAGACGAAAACCACTGCTGAGCATTTAAGTGTAACAAACATACAAAAAAATGAGAAATCAGGAAGGGGGCAAAAACTTTTTCACACCACTGTACTTATTACTGATTGATACCACACTGATGTTTTTGAGTGCGTTCAGTTAGCTGTTATTGTTTGATGAGTAAGTAAAATTTTATTTGATTCGATGTTGACAGACTTTTAAGACTCAGATATGTTTGGATCCTCTATGCAGATTGAAAAAACATTTTTTGGCCATAAGTTGTTCAGTATGACTCTTTCCATCGTAGAAGTTGCTTTCAAAATGTGAAAAATCTATTGCTTTTAGCTGCACTCTCTTGGTTTTACAAAGCAATAAAAGTAACTGTGGAAAAAAAAGTCATTGCTTCTCTTTGGTGAGGTGTCACGGAAGGTTCACCTTTCATATGGAAGTGCAGCCTCTACTAATGTGCATGACAAAACGGTATCTAGATCCCCTGATGAGAAAAATCAGCAGGTCTTAAATCTTAGCCTTCAGTCTCTAAACCTTTGCTGCCTTTGTCTCAAGTACAGTTAAACATATATTTTTAAAAATTTCTCTAACAAGGTGATGGCTGCCGTTCAGGGTGCTGCCATTAATTCTTTCCACCAGGACAAGAGGCTTCACTATCTAATTTCTTGGATCTTTTTTCCCTCCACTGGCTCCTTTAACAGCACTGGCTCAAATGCAGCAGAGCTACAGCTGAGACAAAGGGTAAGAAATTAAAGGCATGTAAGAAAAGCTCTATATTGGGAAGCATTGCAGGCTTGGATCCATTGCTTCATATTTTTATTTGCATTATGCACATCCTCAAAAGCTTACAGTATGTGTCACATTTTTTTGCACCTCTTCCTCCATCCTTTTCCATTTCCCCCACGCTTTGCAAACCTCTTCATTTCCTTCTTGTCTTTCTGTTCCTTTTCTCCATAGAAATGCCACATGCATTGCCACTTGATGTTTTTACATCCATCTCTGCGTCTGCAAATGAGATGTGGGACAAATGCGGGCTTTATATCCGGATGCATTCGACATGGAGATTCACCTTCCTCCACAGAGCAGAGTGATCCGACTGTATTATCTGCTGCTACCTGCTCCGCTGGTGGAAATGAGGTGTTTTTACATTGCCGGGGAAGGTAGGGGAGACTGGCAATGAGCCGACTTGGTGTAATGTATTGGTCTTGCACTTTTTCTGACCAAGTGATTGTGCTTCAGAGGACAGAGAACAGAGAGAAAACAGCCAAGGTCTTGTATATATTCAGTGCTGGAGGATATAGAGATATTCCTAATGTGCTGCATTTAAAGTGAGTGGATGGCTAGGTCTGTTTCCTTACTGTGTTCGTATACACATTTGTATTGTATATTTGTATTCAGGGTTTATTATCAAGATAGATGGTTTCCCAATTTATACCACACTGCATTTTTGTTTGTGGGATGAGTTGGCTCACAGCTCATAATGACCCAAAGTTCAAGTTTTATTGTGTTGTGCAGGAAAACAAAGCTCTCTGTAGTCAGCTCTGTGGAGCAGAAGGCCTGCCCTTCCACTCTTCTCTGCAGAAAATGATAATAAAAACATGCATTATACTTGTTTGCTATATACATTATACAGTAGACACAATAAAGGGGCAGTAAAGCAACATCACAAAATTACTGCATAAAACCCATTAAAGGACATCTCATTAAAATAAAAACAACATCAGATGATGAGATAAGATTCAGAAATTAAAGCACTGTACAGATTAATGAAAGCCATTTTTTCATCATCATTGAAGAAGTTTAGTAACAAGACTATAACTTCTGACATTCAACACTGAAATGTTAGATTTCATCTTAAAAGGGTAATTCACTAGATAATAAAATATACATATGTTAAAGATATAACAATTGTTTAAAAAGTTACGGTTCAAACATTTTGCTTCAGTTTTTGTATTTTTTTAAACATTGAAATTGATGTAGAGGCACAACTGTCTGGTAAAAACTCGTAAGATTACGCAGCTGAAGACAAAACCAGTTTTTATCTGTTTGCCTTTAACTGAGCTGTTAGCCTTCCTTATTAATTGCATTAGCCTCTTCTCTCTCACATTCAGGTCAGGATTGCGCATTGATACAATCCATGTGTCCACATAGTATGACAGCGATACTCTGGCATACCAACCCGAACACCCAGAACTAAGCCAAATGATTCTGGTTTGTCTGACCAGAAACAGTACCCATGTTTTGAGAGTTCTGCTTTTTTAATTCTTTTTTTTGTTGTTGTTCTACCACGATTAACCTTGAGCAATTGTGATTAAAAAAAATTGTTCGAGAAGAGGCAGTGCATTAATTTGCCCAGCACTACTTGTTTCCAATATTTACGGGACAGTAACTCTATTGTTGAGGTTTGTGTTCATGATGAGGCTTAAACTTAAAGGCGCTGAGCTATCTTCTGAAAATAGTTCCCATAGAAATGTTGTCACAACTAGTTTTATGGAATTTTTTTTTTGAAAATGAAATAACTGACTTTTGAATAACTGAATAGATAAATAGCTGCATGGGCCTCAAGAAAAACACTGTGTATATTTGAAAATGGGCTGAACTGTCCTCTTAAATTAAAGTTAATGTTCTTATAATGACATAAGCAGTCATAAACAACAGAATATATAAATATAAACCAACACAGTCATATTCAAATTCTTTTTTGATTCTTCAGTGATTTTCCCTCTTATACAGTAAAATACTGTAGCATCAAAGCATGACTAACACCTTTGTTCACCCTGAGACCACACCACTGTGGACTCCTCTGTTAAAATAGACCAGTCTGCAGTCCGCTTCACAGCTGTGCTATCTCAAGTCATCTCTGTTGTTTTTCTTTTTTAAACTCAGAATCAAATGTGCAGACCAAATTTATTTAAAGCGCCAAAATGACTCACTGTATCTGTTACATCGGGTGTTAATTGTGCCTGCCAAGTGAGTGTTCATAGATGAATTAGCCTGTCGCAAATACACAAAAGCTTTTATCACATTCTTTTTTACTTCTTTGGTTAAACCACTGCTCACTGTGAGTGGAAATCATGTCAGCACCTCTAACAGTCAGAATCCTTGGCAGCTGCAGTGAAGGCATCCTTTAAAAACTCATTTCGAAGCATAGAGTTGAGATTCTTATCATGCTTTTAAAAAATCTGCAGTTTTGCAGCTCTGTGGGTCTTTTATTTGAACATTTTTTTGTGTATGCATATGTGTGTCTGTCGGTGTCTGAGGGTAAAATAACAAGTTTTTGTTGACAACAATTTTACCTGCCTATCCGGTGTGTGATTCAACCTCTGCAAATAGGGTCAGTGCAGCTTGATAACACACAAGTGGACCTTGTCTTCTCTTCTCTATCTCACTCCCATTTTTGCTCTGAACTGAAGGAATGCTGATTACATCGCCTCTTAACATTAATCTGTTTTTAGGCTGCGCATTGGCAGGATGAAATGCACATCCGCTCGGACACATATGGAATGTGGATGCACAGGAGAGTGATTCATCTTTGTTTAACCTTTTGAGTGTGAGATTTTGCGTGGCCTTAATGGCAGAGTGCGGCGCTGCACCTGTCATCTCACTCTGACATGATCGGCTCTCCATTGAGGATTTGTACTGATTTGTACTGATCTGCTAGTTTCGGAAGGTGGCGGACATCCGTTGGAGGACTCAATGGATGAAACATAATACACCAAAGAAGAAGAACTCCTCATTTCCTTTTCCTGTTTTTAGCATTTTAGCCCAGAAAGCTAATAAGGCTGCCGTCCGTCATTGTGCACCGTCACTTAGTCGCCTTTGTACGTGGAAAATAGCTGCAGGATATAAGCGAAATTTATGTGGGATAATCATAAGACTTTGTAGATGTGGTAGAGAGCCTAAATGACCGACAGAATGCAAAATAATGACGACGATGGGTGAAAACGCAGCGACCACGGCAGCGAGCGAGTCCCCGTAGCCGCTGGTAAGTGAGGAATTTCTGTGTTTTTTTTTAATATTGTACTGATTTCTTGTTCATATACTTTGAAGATAAGATGATGAGGTACCTCTGTACAAAAAAATGGTGTCAAAAGACTGAAACATTCTTTATGTAAATACGTCCAAAGTCCAGTTTTGACTGAGTTATGGAATTTAAAGAGGTGCCGTGACATTATGTAAATTAGATGCATAAATTTATTCCTATCTGAAACTTTGGATCATATTTTACATCTTTCTAATTGACAGTAAGCCGTTATCCCTTACCACTTTCAAGTTATAGCCTTGGAAATCTGAACTATTTTATTGACAAAAAATATTTACCATTCTTGACCACTAGGGGTTATGTCGCAATTTGGCGACAGACACACTCAAAGAGTTGTGCTCTCAACATTGACTGGTGCTCGTAATAATAATTAGAAATAACATCCAGTCAACAGTGTCCTTGCTGTTAAAGCCTGAGTCACCACAGGCTGAAGTTGGTGCTGCTTATTGACCTGATTAAACCTAAATTGCTCATTCAGTGTGAAGGTGATGACCTTGAAATTATTTTTTTGGTCTAAAATAACCTGAGGTGCTATTTTTATCTTAAAACAAGTTCTATCTCCATGCCATTTGTATGAGTGTTATTTTATAAACATCCATGTAGACAGTTTGTGTCTTCTGAATAGCAAAGTTTGTTATATTACACATTATGTGCTGCATATAGTCCTGTGTGTGAGAACAACTAAAAAAGTGTAGTAATGTTTTTAAGTGGTGCATATTGGGGCATTTTAAGGAGTTTGGTCTATTATGATTGGCTTCAGTAGTCATAAAACTAGAGATTACTGGCAGGATAGCTACAAGATCCAGACTAGTAGGGCAATTTTATTTAAATTTTTTTATTTCTACTTAGTTGTTGTTTGGCACTAGTTAATTTTTCGCCATGATTTTTAGTAATTGTCGGACGTCAGATTTAAGAAAAATTCATAACACATTAGAAAGACATTTAGACACGGCATTTTACATATTACTGAATGTATGACAATATAATTACAAAGACAACTTAATAATGATTTTTTTCTGTTGATTTATTAGTTTTTTTTTATCTCTTTCAGTTGAAAAAAGCTAATGAAATGATACTTTCATTCAGCATCTTTCTTCCTGTCTGTCCACATTTCACGGGACCCGAGGCAATTGCCCCAGTGTTCATCACATTTGCCCACAATGATCTTCAGGTGGGTCTGCATCAAGATCAGGAGATCTGGGTGCTCTTGCTGTGGTTTCATCAGGCCAGGATGAGCTACTCTTATTAAATGTCTGGTTTAAGATTTATTTTTGTCCTTTTAGGCATTATTTAGACCTTTAGGATTGTGAAGAGAGAGACAAGTTGTAGGGGTGAAGAGCAGGGGAGAGACGTGAATCAAACCAGAGATCACGGTGGAGCAGCATGCTCATGTGATATGCGCCTCTAATCTCTAGGCTGACAGATGTTTTATTCTTGTCATGAGCTGAGCACTGGAGGTTCCGCCAGGCTCAGTCTCGTGGCTTTTTTTCTGTATTTATATATTTGTTGTATTTTTTGTGCCTTTTGGGTTTTGTTTTCCCTTGTTGTTTTTTATTTTCCTGTTCATGTCTTAGTTTACTACGTTTTGACCCTGTATTTATTGGTATTTATTTCTCAGTTTGTTCTTGTTTATATTTTATCTCTAATTCCTTATTATTGCAGTTGACAGCTGTCAGGGCATTTCCTGATTGGTGCTCCGTGTGGGTCTAGCCCTGTCAGTTGTCAGCCAGTGCGCTCTCCTCTCATTATTTCCAGCTGATCCCAATCATTCACCATTATTACCTTTTTGCCCGCTCATGTGATCCCACACCTGTCTTCACTTATGTTATTGGTTCTGAACCTATTTAAAGACTGCTTTTTCATTTCATTGTTGCAGCAGTCTTAATAATGATCCATTCTCCTCGCCACCAGAACCCCATCCCTGTTCTGGTGAGTTTATCCGCTACTGGATCTGTAAGTTTACCTATTATCCGTGTTTGGATTTTTTTTTGCTTTTGCGCTTTTGGAACTTTGTGTTTGTTTTCAATAAATGCCACAAACTGCAGTTGGCACGTGGGTTTGTCTCTCTCTCTGCCCTGAGGGGCAAATCATGACAGAAGACTGCCACCAGTAAAGACCCAGTGCTGCTGCAGTCTGTGAATTTTCGCCTTTTTGTTCTCACTCACCTGTCCTGTGGAGCAATTATGTCTCCAGCAGGCGAATCTATCAGGAGGAAGAAAAAGTGGAGTTGGGACGAGGTGGAGTTTGTGGCCATGATTGAGGACATGGCAGCCGGCGCTCGGAGCTGCTCATCCCAAGAGGACGAGATGATGTGCTGGGGTGGAGTTGCTAATCTGCTGGAGGCCAGACCTAGCGTGCGCTTCCACCCCCAGGTGCTGAATCTCCCTTCCTCCGCTACTACTGCTGCCATCAGCCTCCTCCTCATCAGAGCCAGCCTCCCAACCATCAGTTCTCTTTCCAGTGGAGTGGGAAGAGCTCTGCGGCAGCAAGCTGGCATTCAGGGGCCGCGGGTGGAAAGAAGGCGCTGGGAGACGCCGTCCCACTCAGCACTATGGACCACCATCTGCTCCTGCTCTGCCAGCTCCATCCGCTCCATGCCGCCTTAATCCAGCTTCGGACCGCCGGAGGGTTACTCCCGCCTATCAGCCAGCCACTCCCCCTTCACCGAGGCAGAAGACTCCTGCAGCAGTGCATCCTCCATGTTTTTCCTCTTCAGCTGTTCAGCCAGCTCCTTGTTTTCCCGCAGCTGCTGTTCTTCGCTTCTCATCACCGTTCTCTTCCGCTGCTGAGGGGCCGCCTGTTGCCTTTTTGGCTCCGCCCGTCACTGTGGCTGCAGGGGCAGTTCCACCACATTCCCTTGGGAGGCCCTCTCCAACTGAAGTCACAGAGAGGGTTGGCCTTACACTGTCTCCAGCAGGAAACATCGAACTCTGGGAAAACAGGCAAGTGTCTTTTCATTCTCCCACATCTTATGATAGTGTGCCTTGCCTGCTTTCCGGTAGTGAGGCTCAGGGTTGGCAGTCTCCTGAGCCTTCACCACCTGCTGCAACTATTAATTTCTCACCTGCCCTCTCCGTGTCTCCTCCTATCATCCCTGAGTGTCCGCTGGCCCCAGAACTGACCCGCCGGATGATGGAGGAACCTGCGGCTCTGGAGGACCTGGTTCCAGCCCCGCAGCCATGCTCTGGACAGAGGGAAAGCACTGAGACCGAGCTGACGCCTGCCTCAACTAAGGAGAGCCCCTGGGCTTCAGCTGAGCAGGATGCAGCACCAGCAGGGAGCCGACCTCCTGTCGCCACGCAGGGCGAGCCACCTGCGTGAGTCACATCGTTGAGGGGTCCCAGGACTGCACTGACCACCATGCCTGCTGGGGCCACCGCAGCAGAGTTGGAGCTGGATCTCCAGAGGGCTGGGCCCGAGGCACCATCACTTGGATCAACTGAGTCCTGGACGGTGGTGGAGCTCGAGCTCAGGCAAGTGCTCTCCTTCGTTTTTCTTGTGTCTATTTTGGAGAAATCTTGTCTGGCTCTTGGTGAGGAGAGCCGGGTGCAGCCATCAGCTGCACCTGAGCTCACTTCGCTGGGCTCTGCTGCTGCCGGTGACCCTGACCCTGTTTCTCAAACTGTCCTGTCCGAGCTTTCCCCCAGGGTCACCGAGGAAGTTCCAGCTTCACCAGATGTCTCCGTGGGTCCAGGCTCGCCACCTGAGATCGCTGTGGGTCCAGCTCCCCCTTCTGAGGTTGTCGCGGGTGCTCCATCCCAGCCCGGGACCTCCGTGGGTGCTGCATCCCCTCCTGCTGAGGTCGTCGTGGGTGCTGCTCCCTCTCCTGCTGAGGTCGTTGCGGGTGCTCTGCCCCAGCCCAGGACCTCCGTGGGTGCAGCTCCTCCTCAGTCTGGGTCTCCGTGGGCGCTGTGTCCCAGTTGGGGACTGTCGTGGGTGCTGCGCCCCAGCCTAAAACCAACTTGGGTGCTGCATTCCAGTGTGGGCCCACCATGGGCGTTACGCCCCAGCCCAGGGGCCACTGTGGGTGCAGCTTTGGTCCAGTCCGGGTCCACCGAGGGTGCAGCTTTGGCCCAGCCTGGGCCCACCAAGGGTGCAGCCTTGGCCCAGCCCGGGTCCACCGACGGTGCAGCTATGTCCCAGTGCGGGACCACCGCGGGTGCAGCTCCGCTCCAGCCCGGACCCACCGTGGGTGCTGCTTCGCTCCAGTCCGGAGCCTCCGCGGGTGCATCTATGTCCTAGTCCGGGACCACCGAGGGTGCTGCTGGCCAGTCCGAGGGCGTTGTGGTTCTCTCTCCTTCACCAGACACCGTCGTGGTCCCCCTTCCTCTGCCAGACGCCATTGTGGTTCCCCTTCCTCTGCCAGATGCCATTGTGGTTCCCCTTCCTCTGCCAGATGCCGTCGTGGTCCCCCTCCTGTACCAGGTGCCATCGTGGTTCCTCCTCCTCTGCCAGACGCTGTTGTGGGTTCCCCTCCTCTGTCTGACGCTGTCGTGGTTCCCCCTCCTCTGCCCGACATCGTCATGGTTTCCCTGACTCTTCCATCCTGCACGCCATCGACTCTTCCTGCTGGGAAGCCGCCCCCTGGACCACCCTTACTGTTCAGGTGGCTGAAAAACTCTGGTCGACCGCCTGACAGACTGAGCCGTTGAGTTGGGTGGCCCATATTCTCTGGCAGGCCACCCAACTCGTACCACCCCGCCGTCCGCCAGGCCTGGGACTTTGGTCGCCCACCTGAACTTTGTAGTTTCTAGACCTTAACTGAGGCAAGTGAGGTCTGCAGTTCTTTGGATGTTGTTGTGGGGTCTTTTGTGACTTCTTGGATGAGTCGTCGCTGTGCTCTTGGGGTAATTTTGGTCGGCTGGCCACTCCTGAGAAGGTTCACCACTGTTCCATGTTTTTGCCATTTGTGGATAATGACTGTCACTGTGGTTCGCTGGAGTCCCAGAGCTTTAGAAATGGCTTTATAACCTTTTCCAGAATGATAGAGCTCAATTACATACTTTGTTTCTCATTTGTTCCTGAATTTCTTTGGCTCGCAGCATGATGTCTAGCTTTTGAGGATCTTTTGGTCTACTTCACTTTGACAGGCAGGCCCTATTGAAGGGATTTATTGATTGAGAACAGGTGTGGCAGTAATCAGGCCTGGGTGTGGCTAGAGAAATTGAACTCAGCTTTCCAAAGGCCACCGGAGTGGTGGTCTAGTTGATAGAGCATCCGCCCCACAACCGGGAGGTCGTGGGTTCAAGCCCCGGCCGGGTCACACCAGAGAACATATAAAAATGGTACTTCCTGCCTTCTAGCTTGATGCTTAGCAAAAATAGAATGGGGGAAGGAAAAGTTGTTTGTTGTGGCACCTTGCATGGCAGCAACCTCTCCTGATTCTAGATGTGATTAACATTGTAGATAGGAGAAATGTAATATTGTACATGATTTTCTGTATGGATTGAATGACAATAAAGTTGACTTCTTCTTCAAAGATATGATAAACCACAGTTAATTTATATTTTATTGGGGGGACAATCACTTTTTCACACAGGGCCAAGTAGGTTTGGATTTTTTTTGCCATTAATAATAAACACCTTCATTTAAAAACTGCATTTTGTGTTTACTTGTGTTATCTTTGTCTAATATTTAAATTTGTTTGATGATCTGAAACATTGAAGTTTGACAGACATACAAAAAAATGAGAAATCAGGAAGGGGGCAAACACTTTTTCACACCACTGTATGTTAGACCTGTGATGGAGGACACATGTCTGAGACCATTATTAAGGGCTTCATATCAGACTCATCGAATTCATACTGGACATAAACTCACATATTTTATAAATTTGTTTTTCCTTTGATGACCTTTCTGCTATTACCATTCTTATGCTGAAATATAAATGTTACAGCTTAACATCCTCTATTATTATTATTTTTTTATTAAGGTAGAGATAAATGTGAATTTATGTGTTTAATAAATGATAGAATGTGAATTTATATGTTTAATATATGACAGAATGTGTCTAAAAAACCCTAAGTGTAGTTGTAAAAGTGAAGTTTTACGACATTTTACAACATTTCCAGCCCTAAATTCATGCAGAAGTGTCATGGAAAGGAGTACGCTCAAATTATTTATGCCACAAGCTGGATTTCGGTTTTCTATTGATATCTGCAGATACCAAAATTGTAAAATATTGCATCGGGCATAAAGAAAAAGCTGTAGTGTTACATCGTTAATTAATATCCTGATTTTTGTCAGAATAAATGGTAAATGGTAAATGGCATTCACTTATAGCGAATACTCAGATTTCTCATCAGTAAAATAAGGGAATATTTCGATTTCTATTATTGAATCACATGACAGGGATACTTTAAAAACCCAGTCATAACCAGAATACCAGTGCTTACGTATGTAAACATACACAATGATTTATCTTAATTACCTCCGCCAAGGAGGTTATGTGATCATCGGCGTTGGTTTGTCTGTCTGTTTGTCTGTCTGTCTGTTTGTCTGTTTATTTGTTTGTCAGCAAGATAACTCAAAAACTTATGGACAGATTTTCATGAAATTTACACAGATTGTCAGAAATGGGGTATCCTACAGATGATTACATTTTGGTGGTGATCCGGATCACCGTCCAGAAGAAAACCGCCATTATGGAAAATGCCATTTTGTGAATAACTACTGAACCACTAATCCTATCATTGTCAATCCAATTGCTAGTCATATGTTTTCATGGTCAAGGAATCTGAAAACGTACACACAAACACTGTATGGGGGGAACTGTGGCCGCCATTACGGAAAATGCCATTTTTGTGAATAACTACTGAACCACTAATCCTATCATTGTCAATCCAATTGCTAGTCATATGTTTTCATGGTCAAGGAATCTGAAAATGTACACACAAACACTGTATGGGGGGGGGGACTGTGGCGCTTGGCGGAGGTCTGCGCTCTCCGAGTGCTTTTCTAGTTCTTTTTGTTAACATAACATAGTTAACATGTGGTATCAGTGTATCCCTCTTTGCACCACAGTCTCTTCTTCCACTCTCCTGTTTGGAGTTGGATTGTGAATCTGCGTTTCTGCAGGTGCTGAGCAACTTCCCCGTCATTTCATTGTGTCAAGACATGCAGCTCTGGCACTCTGTCTGTCACCAATAACCCTTCACCTTTCACTGTCTGTGCTACAGTGCGAGAAGGCCACCTGTGAGGCAAAATGTAGCACCTGTGTCTTGTTGCAGGCTGCGCTCCCCCTGGGCTGGACATTATTATCCTTGCTGGTACGCACAAACACTCCCAAACACACACAAGCACACTCCCAGACACACACACACATATCTTATCCCCTGCTCTATCCATTCCCCCTTATTCAGGCACTCGCTCTGCTCATTCATATGCTGTGAGGGAGTCCTATTTTGCTGCCTCGATTCTATTCCTTCCGGGGTTTGGGGGAGTCCGCACCTGTGGGGTTACACACACACACACGCACACACATTTGCGAGCTGAATTTGCTTGCATGCTGCCTATTTAAGCTGTAGGGAGCCTGATTCTGGAAGCATTCACATTTGCCCTCTCAGCTCCAGCTGTGAGGAAGATAGTTGGAGGGACCATGGCGGCAACGTGACAAACCGGCGAGAGCGAATATTACCAAACTCTTCGACAAGCAAGATTTTTTTTAAAAAAGGGGGTCAATCTGAACTGTGCATACTTTACAAAACTCCAAACCTGTTAAGCTGCGTCCCACTGAGTGCTCATCCCATTTCAGAGAGATACAAGTGTTTTGCTGATGTAAAGCTGAGCTTTGAATGTTTTTTACTGTTAAAGGTTGTCAGGCTGCGGCTGTGGAAGCCGCGAACATCAGTGCGGCAAACCTGAAACCTGCTGAATGAGCAAGAAGTGATGTGCTAGTGTGATAGTGCCATATAGATGTGCAGTGTGTTTCTGTGAAGTCAAGGCTTTACATAAATGACAGAAAATCTACCTGAAGCTTATATCAGCTTTCTGCTGCTACATTTCCCTGTCAGCAGGTTGACTCACACTGCTACATGTGAGTCAGCTGCCACCTTATCCCTGTGAACAGAAACACACACACACACGCACACGCACACGCACACACACACACACACACACACACACACACACACACAGAGAAAACACTGTACTTACGCCCATGCACAGCACTTGCTGCAGCCCAACCTAGTCGCAGGGCTCACTCAGGGAGTGACTAGTATCTGAGTGGATGCAGAAGCAGAAACCAACCTCGGAAGATGAAGGAGCGAGACATTAGACCCAGAAGTCAAGCTAAAAATGATATTGTGCCTCTGCTCCCTGTGCACCATCACACTAATGCTATGTGTGTGTCTATGTGTATTTTCACTTGGCTGAGCCTCTCTGGGAGACTGGTCTCACCACCTCATCCTGTTAGCTCAGACAAGCTTGCAGCCCTCAGCAACTTTGGTGTATTCAGGTCAGAGCAGAACACAAACCTCTCCCCTCTGAGATTTAAATATCCCCACCCGTAATCCCAAAATGTTAAACCCAGGATGGCTCCACCACCACAAATAGATTACAGTCCTCCCAAAGGAATTCTAGCTGATGGGAAAAAAAAAAAAAATTGTGTTGAACTCTTGACCATTACTATCAAAAGGAGATTTGTATTTCTGTCCGTTGCACTTTCTGTTTGGATGTATGGCTCTGTTGTGCAACCTCAGCAGCCAGACCACGGCACAGAACAAAGCAGGGATCAATAACAATAGTCAGAAATGGTGTGTGGATAGAAGCAGCAGGGGTGGAGAGGGTTGCAAAGTTGCTTGGAAATGCAACTGTGATGAAGGTAAAGCAGGTTCAGTCTTTCTGTCATTCTCTGTTAATTTGGACAACACTATGCTAAAATCCATGGTGCATTCAATTATAATACCAGCCACTAAAAAAGTCTATAACCTCACTCAGACTGCAGTTGCACACTATGATGAGTCATATATAGAAAGTTATCTTTACAAATGCACCAGTGCATGCTCATGGAGATAAGTCTTTGTAGAAAAACTAATGCCTACTTGTTTTTCCCATCCAGTGCCAGGTAAAAAAAAAACAAAAGGCAGATACCCCCTGCTGTTGTCTATTTCAGATTTATTTTGTCTTATAGGGCCAGACAAGAATACAGTGCAGAGGGTCAGTCATCCAGGTGAGACCTTCATTTAGTGAAGATCGTAAACCGCTAAACTTCACTTATTAAAGAAAGCATGCCAGGAGTCATTCTCTGGTTGACTTTTCTGTCACCCTTTTTCACATCCTGCCTACTTCGAGTAGTTATCACTTCCATTTCTCAAAATCACCCTCAGCAGTATGAAGGGAATGGGGTTTTCTGCTCTATATAGTGTAGTGGACTGTTTTGGGCAGTGATGGAATACATCCCCAATACTGGGAGACTGAAAGAGAGAGAGAGGAAGTCGGGGTGAGGATTGGGTATGAAACTTGGAAGCAAAAGTGGGAGCAATTGTCCAGTTTCGTTTCCACTATAGTGTTTATTGCCATTTAGGACATGGATTGCTAACTGCCTGTGACTGATGACGAACTGAACCGGGGCAAGTTTAACCTGCCATTCTCCTTCAATCCCAAAGAACTCCAGGGAAGTCGCAGTCCTCTCTGGCTTCTGCCTCACAGCTGATAACAAAAGCCTTGGGGTGACAGTGATGTGTGGTAGATTGGTGTGAATGAACTGGGAAGCACACAGAAATACTGCCTTTTTAGAAACTGACCACCATTCGAGTCAGTCACCCTCCCCTACTGAAGCCCACGACTCTGGTGAGCTAAGTTTCATAATGTAACCTGATCAGTCTCACACCTCTAGAAACGAGTGTCCCTGTTATTGAACAGGCACTGATCTCCGTCAGTCTGACTAACCACATGACATAAGGGCATTTGAGGTCAGCAGCATTAATCAAGAATATTATTGCGTTGTCAGACCAGACTATTCATGATATATAATATATAACATTAAATACCACAACACCCCCCCCCCGAAAAGGATAATAAGCCTTTTTAATCTTGTTAGTCCGGTAATTAATACCAATGTCAGTTTTATTAAGCTAGAGATATGAGAGTGAAAAAGTCCAATAGGTTCTTTTGATGTTTCATTTGATTGCTGGCTTATGCAGTTGGGGAAAAATTCCCTCAACCTTGAATTTTATTGACAGCTGCTTTATCAGGCATGCTCTGGTTCCTTGCACAAAATTTGCCAAATATGACTTCACAGACTTAGGACAAAAGAAAAACTGTAAAATGAAAATTAATCAAGTCCTTTTAACTAAAAATGCCACAATTATGGAAATTACTTCAAAATTAGTATAAAATTACTTCTCCAAATCATTATAGATTATTCCAAATCATAACAAAATTGCCAATCACAAGAATTTAATTATAATGACTGAATGAAAAAAAATCCTTCAAAAAATCTTTTCTTTCATAAAATTATCAAGTCAAAAATGATTCACAGCATTTTGACCTTGGCATTGATCAGTAAGCTTATGCATCAACCGTGATCTCAAATGAATTAATAAGTGCATAACCTTACTTTATATTCAGATGTCTTGTATATTGCAGCTTTATCCTCATTAAGTCTTCAATTATAGCATTGGACACAGTAACAAATATTACATGCTCATGATAAATCCACATTAATTTCCTTGTGATTCTTCATATCGTGTGTATGAGAAAGACGACACACCCTAATCTAATTTTTATTAGCACGTGTAATATAAACTATGCAGTATTGATGTTGTAATCCAGGTAGTGACCATCTTGTCTCCCCCATTCACATTGTCCATGGTTCAAGATAGAAGCCCCAGCCCTGCAGTCGTCACCCAGACCCCAATGATTTTGGCACGGTTCCCCCTGTGGGACTTACAGTTTGGTTAGCTTTGAAATTAAGAAAAGACAGATAAAATGAAAATCTCTCCAATACTCTTCCAACTTTTCCTTGAACTTATATTTTCAAATGGATTAAAGCAGTAGCAGCAGAGTGTATTTATTTTCTCAAAATTTAAATGAACTTGGCATCATTTTGTGACACATTGCAATTATTTATTTCAGGTATTCATTTTTGATTCAGTTTCATTAATGAATCTCCTTCAGAGCTTCTTTAGCCTTTAAAATAGAGTGTTGTCCTGGGTTGAGTGTCATAAAGCGCCCTTTTCAAGGGTGATGAAGGACACCAAATGCTCGCTGTGAGTTTTGTACATTTATTAACATAAACACGAACAACATACAACACTAAATATACATATAATGGAAAAGAGAAGGTGCAAGAGGAAAACGGGGCTCAACGTCAACAGGTAAACAGAATAGCCTTGAAAAACACAGGCTAAGGCATGTAGGAATGCCAGGCAAAAAGAGAATAAATCAGCCGGAGCACACCCGAAAGGAACCGGGGCTCACGGCTGGAAATAAGGGAAAAAGAGAACTTCTGGACGGAGCTCACCCGATTTCCTTGGCGCACAAAACCTGTTCACTCAGAGAAGAATTAGATACCTCTGAGGATGCTAACAGTAGGACACGGCATCGAGAGAATCGCTGCCGCACCCTAAATAGGCAAATGGACAAATGAAGCAGAGAATGACAGGTGTGGATCACGAGAATGAGGAAATGATTAATACAACGAGTGACAGCTGTGCAGCCCTCAAAACAGTTTGACAGGCGGAAACTGCACAGGCCACTGTCAAAATAAAAGCACAACCCGGAAACTAAATAATGAAACAAGAATAAAATACACAACCCCCCAAAATACAAATAATACCATGGATGCAAAGTGACGCACAATAAATGGACAGGACTATCAGGACAAACCCGAGAATACAGACGACTCATAAATAAACAGAGACCAAATGCAGCAGATCATGATAAATAAAGAAACAGATAAGACTAAACTCAAACTTGATCCGGGGCACGGCTCATGACAGTGAGATTGACCACATACATTTTATCAGCAATTACAATTTCCAAATAGTCCATATTTAACCAACATTTGCCTTTATATGCTTATGTGGGCGACACACATTGTGGGCTCACGTTTCCACAGAGACAGGACTGCATGTGTATTGAGGGTGTCACGTCTGCAAGGACAAAGGACTCGAATCTGCAGAAGATAACAAAGAGGTGTGAGATTTGTCTCTTTGTCCCACAGAAGATGCCCCGGAGAGATTTCCGGTTCATCAGGAAATGAGAGACAATGGTGAAGATTCAAAGGGATGCTTTGTGACTGTATGTTTACTGAAAACACCATGTGACTTGAATTCTGATGCTGGAAACATATAAAAGGGTGATGAGATATGATTCTTTCTCTTTCCTGCTTTGAGAATGCTAGAAGCTGTGTTCTGTCAATAAAGCTGGTTTACGACTAACTCAGCCTCATCATTTGAGCACATCTTCTACACTGGTGACCTACGACGAGAAATGAGCAGACAGAATTCTCCCGAGCGGGGCTCGGCGGAAGCCAGCCTGATGGCCGCCTCCACGATCCGGCTGCCCGATTTCTGGCAGCACAGCCCGCGCTCATGGTTTAGCGCAGTCAAGGCGCAGTTCAACCTCCGGAGAATCTCCAACGACGACACAAGATTCTACCACGTGGTAGCGAAGCTGGACAGCAACACGGTCCAGAGAGTGGAGGATCTGGTTAATCATCCACCAGACAGCGACAAGTACAGCGCATTGAAGGACGCGCTGATCAGCCATTTCACCCCTTCAGTCCAACAACGAGCAGAGGGACTCCTGACGTTGACGGAGTCAGAAAACGATAGACCTGCGGACCTGATGGTGAAGATGCTGAAGCTCAAAGACTCTGAGGATGGCGAATTCATTTTCGCCCACCTTTTCCTTCGGACCCTGCCGCCAGCAGTGAGAGTGGCCCTGGCAGAGTCGCCCCGATTGGCCAGGCGAGACTACCATGGGTTGAGCAAAGAGGCGCAGCGGTTGGTCGACGCCCACAAACGGAACGCGGTTTCGGCCGCGGCGGCTAGCCCGGGAACGGCATCCGGAGACAGCGCAGGTCCAGCGGCCGCGGCGCCAGACGCACCAACGACGGCGGCGACGGGAGCCAGACGACGCGGAGCGGAGGACGGCCCGTGCTTCTACCACCGCCGTTTTGCAGAGAGAGCGCACAGGTGCGTCCCACCGTGCAACTTTAAATGCCAAATGTCACGTAATTTTTTTTTCGAAATGACAACGAATTTAGATAAAATACACATAACTTAAACCAAATATTCATACCGGAGACCATATCACCCACCTGTATTTACATAATTGCACAAAATACACCAGGTGAAGGCCCCACCTTGCTTGCTGGCTTGTGACAGCCAGTCCAGACCACGCCCATGTTTTTGACATCACCAGTTGTACCCTGGCTGCCCTGCCTATCCATATTCACACTTATCAACATTGGACAATCATGACGGAAAGTGACAGCGATTGTGAACAAATTAGTTTAGTTTTGTCTTTTTTTTTTGTCTTTTTTTTTGTCAGTGGTTCAGACAGTGACAGAGGCATTGAACCTTACCGGTTCGAGCCGTCCGAGACGGAATCAGATGCTTTGTCTGATGACAACAGTTCCAACGATGACCAGAGAGCCGAACCAGTGGAAAATGTCATTGAACTGGACATTAATCGCCTCCAGAATTGGGAAGCCGAAGGGGGTCTGTCGAGGGCGCCCCATAAATATTGATTTTTCGGAAGCCATTATTATTACAGTGGAGGAGAGCCGCTGCTGTCAAGAAATTGACCAGATCAATATGAAAATGGAGGCACATACCTGTCAAGTGAGACGTTTTCGCCGTATTTTGGTGCCAAGCGCGGCTGTGGGGGACGGCGGAGTGGTGTGGGACACTTTTCTGGGAAATGTTTTAAATGTAGTTCGTGTTGTTATTGTCAAATATTTTAAGGAAAATATGGGGAAAATGCAATTTTAGCAAAAATGGGTGTATTGCCATTTCTGTACGCCCAAAAGAAAAATATACTGGAAAAAAAATTGAGTGTGTTGAGGAACACGTCCTGTCTGTGATCCCCCACAGCTGGTGCTGGCAGATCGCTCAGCGTGAGCTATTCTCACTACAATGAGAAGTCATTAGGATAATGGTTTAACAGGTTCAGCTGGGCGGCGGTTGAGGAACAGAGAGATCGCCTTACAAATACAGAATTCTGCCTTTTTTTTTTATTTTGCGCCGGACGCTGAGTTGTGTTGTTATTGTCAAATATCCATGAATCCTTAAAATATTTGACAATAACAACACGAGTTGCATTTGGGGCATTTCCCAGAGAGGTGTCCCTTGTTGCTCCGCCGTCCCTTATAGCCACTTTTTACGGTGTTGAAGTACGGCGAAAACGTCTCACTTGACAGGTATGAAAACATTTCCCAGAGAAGTGTCCCTTATTACCCAGCTGTCCCTGATAGTCCCATTTTAAGGTATGGGTGAAATATCCAATTTTTTCTTTCTTGTTGCTCACTTCAACCTTCCAGTCTCCATATAAACAATCAATTGAAATACCCCAAGCATCAAACTCGGATACAATCGATTTCGTCACTTCCGCCTTCTTCCCCAGGCGATTCCAGGGGCCGTGTCAGGCCAAGCGCGGCAGTTTTAAATTAATGAATATTCCGTTGTTACTGAAGCATATGTACCAAGACCCGAACGGATCGGTTCCCTTTTATATCTAGTTTCAAGATATTTAAAGTACCCTGTTACGTGACATTTGGCCTTTAAGCGCCAGGGAAACGCCAAGACCGAGGGCCGGTAGCAGCTGCGACCCTCGGCAACGAGAACAGGCTGCTTTACCTGACGGATGCACGCTCGGGGAAACAGTTCCTCGTGGACACGGGCTCTCAGCTGAGTTTCGTCACACCCACCTACGCGGAACGGCTGATGCCTTCTAAAGCTCCCTGGGTGTCAGTGTCAGCAGCGAACGGCTCCACGATTAAAACATTCGGTGAGAGGACCATGCTTCTGTCCTTACAGGGCCGTTCATTTGAGTGGACATTTATTGTAGCAGCAGTCAGTTTCAACATGTTAGGGGCTGATTTTTTGTGCTCACATGGTTTATTGGTTGACCTTGCTAATAGACGTCTGATTAATGCACTGTCCTTTCATTCTATTCCCTGCACTGCTCGGGTGGCCCCGCCGACTGCACATGCCAGCGTCTCAGCTGCGGGTGGTAAGTTTCACACATTGCTTGCTCAGTTCCCAGCACTCACAGTCCCCACGTTTTCGGCAACGGTGGCTAAACATGGGGTGGAGCATTTCATAACAACCACCGGCCCTCCCGTTTTTGCAAAAGCTCGGCGCTTGGACCCAGCTAAACTGGCCATCGCGCGCGAGGAGTTCACTAATCTGGAAAAACTGGGCATTGTTAGACGCTCCAAGAGCTCTTGGGCTTCGCCGTTACACATGGTCCCAAAGGCTGACGGCTCGTGGCGACCTTGCGGCGATTTCCGCAGGTTGAACAACGTTTCAGCTCATGACCGCTACCCGATTCCGCACATTCAGGATTTTTCAGTTCATTTGGCGGGGGCGCGCATTTTTTCTAAAATAGACTTGGTGCGCGGTTACCACCAGGTTCCAGTGCGCACGCAAGATGTACCCAAAACAGCGGTCATAACTCCTTTTGGCCTTTTTGAGTTTTTGTGCATGCCTTTTGGCCTCAAGGGGGCCGCGCAGACTTTCCAACGCATGATGGATGCAGTTTTACGCGACCTTCCTTTCGTGTTCGTTTATTTGGACGATATTTTGGTAGCCAGCGCGTCCGAGGGTGAGCACGAAAAACACCTCACAGCAGTTTTTCGGAGGCTGGCAGAGCATGGGTTAATAGTTAACCCAGCGAAGTGCCAGTTTGGGGTGGCGCAGATTGATTTTTTGGGACATCGCGTTTCGGCAGAAGGAGCGGTTCCTCTTCCAAATAAAGTGCGTGCCATAACGGATTTTCCGCAACCTCAAACGGTCAAGGCGCTTCAGGAGTTTCTAGGGATGGTTAATTTTTACAACCGGTTCCTCCCAAGCGCAGCACGGCTCATGCAGCCATTGTACACCGCGTTAAAAAAACAAAAGCCCGCAAATAAAGTTGAATGGTCTCCGGAGCGGGAGCGCGCTTTTGCCCAGGTCAAATCAGCCCTGGCAAATGCAGTTTTGTTAGCGCACCCAGTTCCAACGGCCCGCATGGCGCTCACCACTGACGCTTCCGATGTAGCGGTGGGGGCGGTAGTTGAACAGTTTGTGGCAGGTACCTGGCAACCCCTCGCGTTTTTCAGCAGGACTTTGCGCGATAGTGAGTGTAAATACAGTGCGTTTGACAGGGAGCTTTTGGCCCTACACTTGGCCATCCGTCATTTTCAGTTCTGGTTAGAGGGGTGACGTTTCACCGCTTTTGTGGATCATAAACCGCTAACGTTTGCGATGGCCAAAATTTCAGAACCCTGGTCAGGCCGGCAACAAAGGCAACTAGCCGCAATATCGGAGTTCACTACTGATATTCAGCATGTCGCGGGTAAACACAATGTTGTGGCAGACTGCCTCTCGCGCGCGGTAGCACCACCAAGCCCCATAGGGGCAGACTCTGTAGCCGTGGCCGCGGGCCCGGGCAGCGACGCGGGAGCGCGCGCAGCCCCGGTCTGTGTTGGGTTAGATTATGCAGCCATGGCTGCGGAGCAGGTTAACGACGCGGACGTGCGCGCGCTCCAGTCTGGACCAACAGGGTTAAGGCTGGAGCACAGGGAGCAACAAAGTGGTATGCCCCCACTAATCTGCGATGTCTCCACGGGACGGCCCCGCCCCGTGGTGCCAGCCGCGTGGCGTCACCGCGTTTTTGACTTGGTCCATTCTCTCGCGCACCCGGGGGTGCGCGCATCGATTAAGTTGGTGGGGGAGAAATTTGTTTGGCCCGGGTTGCGCAAACAGGTCAAGGAATGGGCGGCAGCCTGCGTAGCGTGTCAGCGAGCCAAAATACACAGACACACTAAGGCCCCGTTGGAACCTTTTCACATCCCCGCTAAGCGTTTTGATCACGTGCATGTCGACTTGGTGGGCCCGCTCCCATTATCACACGGGCACACACATCTTTTGACGATGGTGGATCGCACCACGCGCTGGCCAGAGGCGATTCCTCTGACATCAACCACAGCGGAAGAAGTTGCGCGAGCATTTTTAGCAGCATGGGTTGCGCGTTTCGGTGTACCGTCGGACATAACGTCCGACAGGGGTCCCCAATTTATTTCCGAACTATGGTCATCAATGGCCCGCAGCTTGGGGGTGAAGATTCATCGCACTACCGCGTATAACCCCCAGGCTAATGGTTTATGCGAACGCTTTCACAGGTCATTAAAAGCAGCCCTCAGAGCGTCGCTGACGGATACAAATTGGGTGGACAAACTTCCATGGGTTTTATTGGGGTTGCGTTCTGCACCTAAGGAAGATTTGCATGCTTCCCCGGCTGAATTAGTTTTTGCACAACCTCTCCGTTTGCCGGGGGAATTTCTCCCCGATAATCCCACACCAAATGGCCCCCCTGCTCAGCCGTGGCAGAGCGACTCGGGAGCAAACACGCTCCCTGGCCCGGTCCATCACAGTTTACCACACATTTTTGTGCCAAAGGCTTTAAAAAATGCAGAGTTTGTTTTTGTTAAACATGATGCTCAGCGTCCAAGTTTGCGGCCATTTTATGACGGACCGTTCCGAGTGCTGGAGACCGGGCAGAAGCATTTTCTGCAAGATTTAGGGGGCAGAAGGGAGTTGATTTGCATAAGCAGGCTCAAACCCGCCTTTGTTTTGGCTGATGAGGAAGTGCAGCTTGCGAGGCCCCCCCCGCCGTGGCAGGCCGCTGAGAGGACATTCTCCAAAATCTTCACAAAAAGGTGCTAACAGCTTTAATCCACAGGTGCAGAGAGATGTTGCAGGTGCAGCCAAGCCAGGTTGCAGCAGATTCGGCAGAAAGTTAAAACCTAGGCAGTGGGTGGATTGATTAGCGATGTATGGAGTGTTTTGTGTTTTTCTTTTTTTTTTTTATGCCATGCAGGTTTTGCCTTACTAGACGTTTGGGGGGGGGGGGTAGTGTGGGCGACACACATTGTGGGTTCACGTTTCCACAGAGACAGGACTGCATGTGTATTGAGGGCGTCATGTCTGCAAGGACAAAGGACTCGAATCTGCAGAAGATAACAAGGAGGTGTGAGATTTGTCTCTTTGTCCCACAGAAGATGCCCCGGAGAGATTTCCGGTTCATCAGGAAATGAGAGACAATGGTGAAGATTCAAAGGGATGCTTTGTGACTGTATGTTTACTGAAAACACCATGTGACTTGAATTCTGATGCTGGAAACATATAAAAGGGTGATGAGATATGATTCTTTCTCTTTCCTGCTTTGAGAATGCTAGAAGCTGTGTTCTGTCAATAAAGCTGGTTTACAACTAACTCAGCCTCTTCATTTGAGCACATCTTCTACACTTAAATAATTATTTAAAACAGATGAGAAAATTTTCCTTTAGTGTTAAACGTTTTTTCTCCTTCTGCCTGCTTAGCATTAATTTACAAAATGAAATCTTGATACTTACCAAATAACAAAGCCTCATCTCAGTTAATTTTTCCTTTATTATTTGTCCAATTACCCTAGTTGATGTACATACATTCATAGACTCCCCCCTTCCCCCCCGACTCTGTGGGTCCTGAGTATGATTCTTTCTTCAATGACACAATTCTCCAAACAAAACCTATCCCCAAACAAGCAGTCCTTTCCCAACAATTTTAAGTTATACATTGTGATCACATTCATATGCTTTACATTAAATTAACTTGCAGGTCAACCTCATGTTAGTAGCAGCAGCAGCATTAATGCCAGCTGATTATGCAAGCGCAGGAATCCCTTAATATTCATTAAACCAATGCCTTACATTAACTCCTTATGATTCGGGTGTGCACCTTCACCTCCACTTCAGTTTTATTTTCTTGTTAACATATAAACACAGATTAAGGATCTCAAGGATCTTTTGAAAATCTCTATAGATTGCCATGAAAGTTATTAAAAACTGAATATTTGATTGCACAACAATTTCCCAAACATTTGCACAGAAACAGCTTTTTCGAGGCTTTAGGAGATTGTTGAGACATCGGGTCAATTTTTGATCTCTCAGTGGTCATGCAGTGAACTCTGTGATATCTAAAGGGGCCCCTAGAAATGTGAATGCTCCTATCAGGGACCCTTTACACAGCACGGAGATTGTTGAGAGATTGGGTCAATTTTTGATCTTTGGGATTGTTTGGGAAAACCTTATGTGTTTAGGGCTGAGTCAAAACTTTGAGGAGACTGTAGCAACTGTGGAGATCTCTCAATGATCTTTCAATGATCTGCACCCCTGTGTAAAGGGGGTACTAGCAACTTCTCTGAACACTCTTTCCCTTCTTCTTTCTGTCCTCCGTTTCCTTTGGCACATTCTCTTTAAACTCTTTCCATTACTGTTTCATCTCTCTCAGAATTCCCTGCAGTGTTTCCTCTATAAATGTCTCCTATTTGCTAATTGAGAGTGAGGCTGATTGGGGTGTTGGAGGGCTTCAGGGCCAAACAGACACATGTGGCTTACAGCACTTTTACAGATGCTCCATTGATGCAAACATGCAATCATGCGCTAACTCATTACTCTCATGGCCATCTCAGTTAAGATGTCATGGTGTGGTGTAAAAAAGAGACTGAATTAGACTGCTGTGTTTGTGTGTGTGGATATCTGTTTTTTCTGTGTTTTTAATGACTGTAATTAATTCTTTTATCTGGTTGCTCGAGTAGTCTTCAAAGATGGAGCAAAACCTCAAAAAAAAACAAACAATGCAAGCCCCAAATTAAAGCACTGAATTCACTAACAATGCTTTGCTACCACTTTACTATTAATTAGCCAATAAACCAGACAATTTATGTATAAAATGTACTGTACAGTCAGTCATGAACAACTTATTCTTATTTTTACACAACTTTTTTGTGAATGGCATGATTCACTGAACTAATTTCACTGGAACTGATTTCACAAAATATGAACCTGTTATTTATTTATTTTTATACCCCACCATTTACAAGCTCTCCATCTACATGTGAAGGAGGCACAGCATAGGTTTGTGATTTGTTAACCAGGAGGGGAAAAAGCCTAGTGCTTAGTTTGAAAATTTGAAACACAGAAAGGGTACTGCTCTGCAAATTAGTAAGGGAAAACATGCCTGTCACACATTTAGACAACAGTGATAAATGGCCCAAAAAGCTGTATGTTAAATAGCTCTAATTAAGACTGTCAAAACTGAAAAGGTAGACTGTTGGGAAGGTTGTATTACTCACACAGTAATGCTAAATTTGTGACACTCTGCATACAGAATAAGCACAGAACGAAACAACAACCACGTCAGCACTGCTAACAAACAACACCTTTCAGTCTCACTGAAAAATATTCAGATAATGTACTTAAGGATTGGGGGTCCATAGAATGGTTTGACAGGATGGCGACAGCAGTGTCCTGTGCTGGGTTTTGGAAGGAATCCATAGTCCACCCAGGAGAAGCTGAAACCTATTTGGTGTACCAGTGTTAATTTTGACAGCAATTTAGTTTTAGTCATAGACTTTTGAGTAAAATGTCATTTATTTTTAGTCATAATTTAGCTATCTATACCATTTTAGTTTTAGTCTAGAACAGTGGTACAGTGGTTAGCACTGTTGCCTAACAGCTAGAAGGTTCCAGGTTTGAATCCTTTGGCTGGCAGGGGTGGCAACTTTTCTGTGTGGAGTTTACAAGTTCTCCCTGTGCTGCGCGGGTTTACTTTGTGAGCTCCGGTTTCCTCCCACAATCCAAAGATGTGCATGTTTGGTTAAGTGGCGTTTCAAAATTGTCCCTAGGTATCTGTCTCCTATTGGCCCTAAGAATAGAGGGTTAATACTAGTGAAGCGCTTTGAGTGGTCTTTGAGACTAGAAAAATCGTCCCCCATCCGAATTTGCTGATTTCTTAGCTGATTTAGTGCTGAAATCTGATAGAATAATTATAGTAGGGGACTTTAATATACATGTGGATGTAGATAGTGACTGCCTTAATGTGGCATTTAATTCAATATTAGACTCGATTGGGTTTTCTCAGAAAGTAGGAAATTCTACTCATTACCTCCACCATACATTGGACCTTGTTCTGACATATGGCATAGAAATAGAAAATCTTGTAGTGTCTCCTCATAACCCTGTACTGTCAGACCATTGTCTGTTAACCTTTGATTTTACTATTTCTGACTATTTGGCTCCTAAAGAAAAATATTATTACAGTAGATGCCTCTCAGATGATGCTGTTACCAAATTTATGCAGGTTGTTTCCTCTATGCCATGTGTCAACACAACGGAAATAAGCTATAGACAGCTTGCTCCTTCTGTAATTGATAACATGGTGGATAGTGTTTCAGCTTCTCTGCATCAGACTCTAGACTTGGTGGCCCCCTTAAAAAAGAAAAAGTCTAATCAGAGATTTCTAACTCCTTGGTTCAACACAGAAACTCGTAGCTTAAAACAGAAGACTCGTCAATTAGAAAGAAAATGGCGCTCCACTAATTTAGATGAAATCTATTTAACTTGGAGAAATCATTCTTTTAATTTATAAAAAATCTCTTAGAAAAGCTAGAACGAGTTATTACTCTGCATTAATAGAAGAGAACAAGAATAATCCCAGGTTTCTTTTCAGTACTGTAGCCAGGTTGACAAAGAGTCATGACTCTGTCAATCCTAGCATTCCCTTAGAGCTTACTAGTCAGGACTTTATGAACTTTTTCAATAATAAAATTTCATCCATCAGAGATAAAATCAATCAGATTCTTCCCACAGTTAACTTAAATACTGTAACTACTACAACTCCTTCTACTGATGTCTGTCTTGATGAGTTTACTCCAATCGACCTTTGTGAGTTAGACAAAATAGTTTCCTCATCCAAACCTTCAACTTGTCTTTTAGACCCTATTCCTACCAGGTTATTTAAAGAAGTCTTCCCACTTATTGGTAGCTTTATTCTTCATATAATCAATTCTTCATTAACTTTAGGCCATGTACCACAGGCTTTTAAAACGGCTGTAGTTAAACCCTTACTCAAAAAGCCAACGCTAGATCCAGGAGCTTTAGCTAACTATAGACCAATCTCTAATCTCCCTTTCATTTCAAAAATCTTAGAGTTGTTGCTACGCAATTATTTGACCACCTGCAGGGAAATGGTTTACTTGAAGAGTTTCAATCTGGGTTTAGAATCCATCATAGTACTGAAACAGCCTTAGCGAAGGTCACTAACGACCTCCTCATTGCATCTGATAATGGACTAGTTTCTGTACTTGTCCTTTTAGACCTTAGTGCAGCTTTTGATACTATCAATCATAGTATTCTACTTGATAGATTAGAACACTATGTTGGACTTAATGGAACTTCGTTGCAGTGGTTTAGATCTTATTTATCTGATAGGTTCCAGTTTGTTCATGTAAATAATGAGTTTTCTTTCAACTCAAAGCTTAGTCATGGAGTTCCACAGGGATCTGTGCTAGGCCCTACTCTTTTTAGTTTATATATGCTTCCGTTAGGCAACATTATTAGAAAGCACTGTATACATTTTCATTGTTATGCAGATGACACACAATTATACCTGTCAATGAAGCCAGATGATAGTAATCAATTAGCCAAGTTAGAAGCCTGTCTTAAGGAAATCAAAGCTTGGATGACTTGTAATTTCCTGCTATTAAATTCAGATAAGACTGAAGTCATTCTTGTTGGTCCAAAAAACCTTAGAAATTCCTTTCCAAATCAAACTTTCAGTTTGGATGCAGTTACTCTTTCTCTTAATAGCTCTGTGAGGAACCTTGGAGTTATTTTTGATCAGGATTTGTCCTTCAATTCACATATTAAATTTGTTTCTAAGACTGCCTTCTATCATTTGCGTAATATTGCCAAGATTAGGAGCATCTTGTCTCAGAGTGATGCTGAGAAACTGATCCACGCTTTTGTTAGCTCGAGATTAGATTATTGTAATTCTTTATTATCAGGCTGTCCTAAAACATCTTTAAAAAGTCTTCAGCTGATCCAAAATGCTGCAGCAAGGGTTTTAACAGGTACTAGAAAGAGAGATCATATCTCTCCGGTTCTGGCCTCCCTTCATTGGCTTCCCATAGAGTTTAGAATTAAGTTTAAAATCCTTCTTCTTACTTACAAAGCTCTAAACAATCAGGCTCCTTTTTATTTAAAAGATCTGATACTACCGTATTATCCTAACAGAGCACTACGCTCCCAAAATGCAGGATTACTTGTAATACCTAGAATCTCCAAAAGTACAATGGGAGGCAGAGCCTTCAGTTATCAAGCTCCTCTCCTGTGGAATCAGCTGCCAATCTGGATTCGGGAGTCAGACTCGATCTCTGTTTTTAAGAATAGGGCTAAAACCTACCTTTTTGATATAGCCTACAATTAGGGAGGGATCATGTGTTTCTGAACCCTCCCTTAGTTATGCTGCTAATAGGTTTAGTCAGCCGGGGGACCTCCAGTAATGCACTGGGCCTCACTCCTTTCCTCACTCTCAATGAAATATTTTTTTTGCTGGTCATTAACATTTGTTTGTTCTCTCCCATAGATTGAGTCCCCATCGTGCTGTTTGCTCTCTACATGTCTGTTCTTTTCTCCTTCTCTATCCCCTCACCCCCCAGCCAGTCGCAGCAGATGACTGCCCCTCCCTGAGCCTGGTTCTGCTGGAGGTTTCTTCCTGTTAAAAGGGAGTTTTTCCTCTCCACCGTCGCCAAGTGTTTGCTCACAGGGGATCGCCTGATTGCTGGGGTCTTTCTGCAACTGTGGGGGTTCCCCCTATAGTTGATAGTGCTATGAGATGACTGTTGTTGTGAAATGGCGCTATATAAATAAAGTTGAATTGAATTGAATTGAATTGAACTGTGTTCACAAAACAAGTTATATTTAATAAAGTGGAATACACGGAATAAGTATTGAACACATGAAGAAAAAAAGAGGTGCATAAAGGCATAGAAAGCTGTCATGTGCGCCCCTACGGGGCAGAGAGGCAGACCCAGGGGCTGAATTGAGTTTGTGACACTCGGTCAGAGTCATTCCCAGTGAGAGTTGGACTCCGCCAGGGCTGCCCTTTGTCACCGGTCCTGTTCATAATTTTTATGGACAGGATTTCTAGGCGCAGCCAGGGAATGGAGGGTGTCATGCTTGGTGACCACAGGATCTCATCTCTGTTGTTTGCAGATGATGTTGTCCTGTTGGCTTCATCCAGCAATGACCTACAGCTCTTGCTGGGACGGTTTGCCGCTGAGTGTGAAGCGGCTGGGATGAGAATCAGCACCTCCAAGTCCGAGTCCATGGTCCTCAGCCGGAAAAAGGTGGATTGTCCTCTCCGGGTTGGGGACAGGCTCCTGCCCCAAGTGGAGGAGTTTAAGTATCTTGGGGTCTTGTTCACGAGTGAGGGGAAAATGGAGCGAGAGATCGACAGACGGATTGGAGCAGCATCTGCAGTGATGCGGACGTTGTACCGGTCTGTTGTGGTGAAGAGGGAGCTTAGTTCTAAGGCAAAGCTGTCGATTTACCAGTCAATCTACGTTCCTACTCTCACCTATGGTCACGAGCTTTGGGTAATGACCGAAAGAACGAGATCGCGGATACAAGCGGCTGAAATGAGCTTTCTCCGTAGGATTGCTGGACTCACCCTCAGAGATAGGGTGAGGAGCTCAGTCATCCGGGAGAGGCTCAGAGTAGAACCGCTGCTCCTCCACATTGAAAGGAGTCAGTTGAGGTGGTATGGGCATCTGATTAGGATGCCTCCTGGACGCCTCCCACTTGAGGTGTTTCAGGCACGTCCCACTGGGAGGAGACCCCGGGGCAGACCCAGGACTCGGTGGAGAGACTATGTCTCCCAGCTAGTCTGGGAACGCCTTGGTATCCCCTCTGAAGAGCTGGAGCAGGTGGCTGGGGAGAGGGAAGTCTGGGCTTCTCTGCTTGAACTGCTGCCTCCGCGACCCGGACCTCCGGAAAAGCGGTAGAAGATGGATGGATGGATGGATGGACATTTAATTACCAAAAATAACATAAAGTACAAAAATGGTGCCAACAGTACAAAAATGCAAAACAAGAATAACTCACAGAGTGAGCCTCAGAGCTGGGAGTGCTCTGGAGAAGTTAAAACACTTCAGAGGCTGAGAGGAGTAGAATGATGAGTGGATGAACCATTATAGCCACAATACAACAGTGAGCAGGTGTGGTGTTCCGAGCGCGGATCAGTTCCGCGCTCAGGTCACTCAGTATTTTCCCTTTTTTCCTATGTACTTCTAGTTCTGTTATTATTTGTCCATTCGGTGCTTTTACTGTGACAGCGCCGCAACTGGACTTCCGGCTGTCAAGTCGAGCCGGCCCTGTCACAGCTGATCATGATTCTGTGATTATGTTTTCTCTTCACCTGTTTGGCCCTTAGCTTTTGTGTTTTAGTATTTAAGGGAGCAGCTGAGGCTCACTCCTGGCTGTGACGTCGTCGTTGTTCCTGGCTGGGATCCCGATCCCCGGTTCCAGTCTTTCTTCAGCGTAGGTTTCTTCCTCGCTTCATGTATTTGTAAGTGTTTACTCTACAGTGTTAGGTTTCACCCTCGCTCTCTGTACGCAAGCGTTTAATGTCTCTTTATTTCTCTCCTTAGTTCACCCTCCGGGGCCGCATGTATAGGTATTTGTATTTTGCCCCACGAGGCTTGTTATTTTGTCACGCTTCTTTAATAAATATACACAAACTCTCTGTCGGCGTTTGGCGCCTCATTAATGCCCTGAAAGGGGCGAATATGACAGCAGGTAGTGCTTAAATACCCAGGGGAACAATGAGCTGCAGGTGTGAGTCGTAAGAGCGAGCAAGTGACCTAATTACCAGATCTCTCACAGCTGACATGGCAAGGAAACAGACAATGAGTGACTGGGGGGAGTGTCTGGGAAGAAAGAAGGCTTAAAGTCAACAAACCAGAAAATAAACACAAAAATAGACAAAAGTAGTCATGATAGACAAAAAATACTTAAATATAAATTAAGAGTCTGAGCTGGTTGATACACTGCACTCACTCATGACAGAGCCCCCCCCCCTTTAAGGGTGGAACCCAGACACCCCAAGGTAACACCAAAAGGACCTCCCCTTCCCCCAGAAGAAAAGGTACAGCAAGAACTAACTAACTAACTAACCTGCACTTATATAGCGCTTTTAAGATAAGATAAGATAAGATAAGATAAGCCTTTATTAGTCCCACAATGGGGAAATTCCAGGATTGCAACAGCACAGGGATAGCAACACTCAGAGCTCTAGTCACAAAGACAACAAAAGCGGGTGGGAGGTGGGGGGAACAGGTAAGGAGTGAGCAAAAACTACAGGGCCCGCTCAGGACCCGCACCCACACTACCCCAGGCCCCCCAACCAAAATGAACAAAACAGTTTGGGTGGCCGGCCGAAATCCCAGGCCAACCGGACGGCCAGGTGTTATGAGTCGGGTGGCCTGCCAGAGAACATAGGCCACCCAACCCAGTGGCTCAGTCTATCAGGTGGCCGGCCTGAGCTCTTCAACCACCACGACCGGAGGGGTGACCCAGGAGGTGGCTCCCCCACGGCGAGGCTTAATAAAGAGATGAAGGCCCTAAGGAGGGGAACCACGGCGGTGTCTGGTGGCGGAGGAAGTGGGACCATGACACCCTTGGTGGTCTTAGGTTGGGACAATGTTGCACCCACGGTGGCTCCGGGCTGGAACATGGCAGCACCCATGGTGGCTCCGGGCTAGAGCTTTGCAGTACCCGCGGTGGCTCCGGGCTGGAGCATGGCAGCACCCGCGGTGGCTCCAGGCCAGAGCTCTGCAGCACCCGTGGTGGCTCTGGGCTGGAGCTCTGCAGCACCTGCGGTGGCTCCGGGCTGGAGCATTGCAGCACCCGCGGTGGCTCCGGGCTGGAGCTCTGCAGCACCCACGGTGGCTCCGGTCTGGAGCATTGCAGCACCCTCGGTGGCTCCGGGCTGGAGCACTTCAGCACCCTCGGTGGCTCCGGGCTGGATCACTCTAGCACCCTCGGTGGCTCCCGGCTGGAGTGCTGCATCACCCTTGGTGGACCCTGGCTGGGCCAACGCTGCACCCTCGGTGGACCCTGGGCTGGGGGATAACGCCCATGGCAGGCCCGTACAGGAATGCAGCACTCATGTCGGTTCCAAGCTGGGGCGCAGCAGCCACGATGGTCAACGACTGGGACACAGCATCCATGGAGACCCGGACAGGGAAGGAGGGACCCACACAATGGCCTCAGGCAAAGGAGGATCTGTACCCATGGTGGGCCTGGCCTGGGCCAAAGCTGCACCCATGGGGGTCCCGGGCTGGGACAGGGCACCCCCAATGACCTCCCCTGCGGAGGAAGCTGAACCCAAAGCGACCTCAGGCGGTGAGCCTGGACCCACGGAGACATCTGGCTGCGCTGGAACATTCACAGTGACCCTGGGAGAAAGCTCAGACACAAACAGAGAAGGGGGATCAGGGTCACCAGCAGCGGCGGAGCCTGGCAAGGCAAGCTCAGGCGCAGTGGACGGCTGCACCCTGCTCTCCTCACCAAGAGCCAGGCAAGATTGCTCTAAGACAGATAATAGAAAAACAAAGGAAAGCATTTGCCTGAGCTCGAGCTCCACCGCCCGCTCCGACGATCCAGGCAATGGTGTTTCTTCGGGCTCGGTCCTCAGGAGGTCCAGCTCAGTCACTGATTCTGCTGCGGTGGCCTCCGCAGCTGGTGTGATGGAAGTAGCAGTCTTCATCACCCCAGGCAATGTGGCCCACGCTGGTGGCTCTTCCGACGTGAAAGCTGGGGATTGGCTCCGTGTTGGCACTGGAATTGGGTCCTCCAGGGCCACAAGCTCCTCCATCGTCCGGCGGCTCAGTTCTGGGACCACCAGACACTCAGGGATAGATGGAGGAGACACGGAGAGGATAGGTGAGGAATTTTTTGCTGCAGCAGGTGGTGAGAACTTAGGGGATTGCAAGCCCTGAGCCTCATCACCGGGAATATACTGTATATTGAAGAAGAAATAAATGACACTTGCCTGTCATCCCGGGGTACGATGTTTTCTGCTGCAGCAGGTGCACAGTCATCCCATTCCCTGTCCGTGATGAACCTGGGCCCCTCTGTGGATTGAGGAGGAGCCGTCCCTGTAGACACGGAGGTGGGTGTAGCTGGAGAAAACCTGGAGGTCCTCTTGGCAGCAGGAGGAGACATCGAGGTGACGGAGGTTGCAGCAGTGACGGAGGAAGATTGGGCTGATGTGACAGCCGGCGAAAGAGAGAGAAGCAGTGCTGCGGAAATTGTCAGGCTCGATGTCCAGGAAGAGGCTGTCACAGAGGCGGGAGGATTTCCCTGGGGGTCTGTAGCGGGATGACGCTGGAGTGGTGGTGGTGCTGAGGGTGGCGAACTGGGAGAGGAGATGGCCTTCTGCCGTGAAGAGCGCCTCTGCTTCGGCTCCACTGAAAAGGCCCCCATTAACAGACCAGGAAATGATCGCTGGAGCGTACAGACTGTGGACAGCAGCTCTGTATATTGCGGATAATTCCACAAGCCAGGGTGTGCCTCCAGAATTCCCACAGCTCCATACAAACTTTCCCAGATCTTCTTGGGACCCCGGGCAGCAAGAACTTCATCCACAAAATCTTGGATAAACCCCGCCGCCCTCTCCTCCTCCACACTGGGAGACCCCGCTGCCGATCTACCTTTATTAAAACGAGTCCGGTGAGCCGGGGGCATGATGTGCTCCAAGAAGCAGGTGAGTGGGGGAAAAAAAGGCAAAAAGGCAAAAATGCACAAACTCAACAGCTGGGTCTTTTAACTGGCGGCTATATTCTGTCATGTGCGCCCCTACGGGGCAGAGAGGCAGACCCAGGCACTGAATTGAGTTTGTGACATTTAATAACCAAAAACAACATAAAGTACAAAAATGGTGCCAGCAATACAAAAATGCAAAACAAGAATGGCTTACAGAGTGAGCCTCAGAACTGGGAGCGCTCTGGAGAAGTAAAAACACTTCAGAGGCTGAGAGAAGTAGAATGATGAGTGGATGAACCAATATAGCCGCAATACAACAGTGAGCAGGCAGTGCTTAAATACCCAGGGGAACAATGAGCTCCAGGTGTGAGTCGTAAGAGCAAGCAAGTGACCTAATTACCAGATCTCTCACAGCTGACGTGGCAAGGAAACAGACAATGAGTGACTGGGGGGAGTGTCTGGGGAAGAAGGAAGGCTCAGAGTCAACAAACCAGAAAATAAACACAAAAATAGACAAAAGTAGTCATGATAGACTAAAAATACTTAAATATAAATTAAGCGTCTGAACTGGTGGATACACTGCACTCAGACTCATGACAGAAAGCCAAGAAACCAGCTAAAATCCATCAGAATTTAGGAAGCCATCCCATCCCCCATCAGTGCAAATTAATTTCAGCTGGTTAAGTCCTGACTGATAGCCTTTAAAAAGGTCTGTGAATATTAGATTGTTACGCCACAAAAAATTCATGATGGGTAGAAGCAAAGAGTTTTCTCTAGGCCTTCACAACCTTATTGTTGCAAAACATAATGATGGCATTGGTTACAGGTGCATTTCTACACTGCTGAATGTTCCAGTGAGCACTGTTGGAGCCATCATTCGTAAGTGGAAAGCACATCATTTTACCATAAACTGGCCATGATCAGGAGCTCCTCGCAAGATTTCTGACAGAAGAGTCAAAAGATTTATCAGAATTGTTATCCAACAGCCAAAGCCCACTCGGGGAGGGCTCCAGAAAGACTTGGAGTTAGCAGGTACTGCTTTTTCAAAGAAAACATTAAGTAATGCACTCAACTGACATGGGCTCTATGCCCGTTCACCTTGAAAGACTCCATTGCTGAAGAAAAAGCATGTTGAAGCTCGTTTAAAGTTTGCTGCATAACATTTGGGCAAGCCAGCAAAATACTGGGAGAATATAGTCTGGTCAGATGAGAGATGGAGAAGAAATGGCACTGCACACCCCATCATGGTGTGGGGATGTTTTTCAGCACATGGTACAGGCAGACTTCATAAAATTGAAGGAAAGATGAATGGTGAATGGACAAATGTACAGAGACATCCTTGATAAGAATCTGTTGCCATCTGCCAAGATGCTGAAGATGAAACAAGGGTGGACATTTCAGCAAGACATCCATCCATCCATCTTCTTCCGCTTAATCCTTTTCAGGTCGCAGGGGTACCCCGGAATTTCTCCGGTTTCCTCCCACATGCCAAAAACATGCAAGCTAGGTTAATTGACCTCAAAGTGGGGATTCTAAATTGTCCTTAGGTTTGAATGTGAGAGTAAATGGTTGTCTGTCTCTCTGTGTTGGCCCTGCGATGAACTGGCGATCTGTCCAGGGTGTACCCTGCCTCTCCCCCGGAGATGCTGGGATAGGCTCCAGACCCCCCCCCCCCCCCAAAAAAAAACAAAAACAAAAACAAAGTCAAGGAAACTCTCAGCTGGCTCCAGAGAAGGAAAATAAAATTGCTAGAATGGCCCAGTCAGTCACCTGACCTGAATCCAATTGAAAATGTATGGAACAAACTGAAAATCAGAATTCGTAGAAGACACCCGTGGAACCTTCAAGATTTGAAGACAGTTTGTGCAGAAGAAGGGGCTAAAATCACTCCTGAGCAATGTCTGCAACTAGTTTCTCCATACAGGAGGTGTCTGGAAGTTGTTATTACCAACAAAGGCTTTTCTACTAAATATTAAATGAATTTCACCAAGCGTGTTCAATACTTATTTCCTGTGTCATTCCACTTTATTAAATATAACTTGTTTTGTGAACACATTTGCCTTGATTTCTTTGTACATGTATGTACATGATCTGTACATGATCTGTATGTACATGTTTCACTGTCTCCCATTCTACCCACGTTCACCCAGTATGTCACATGCCACACTAGAGACAATAAAACACTGGATTTATTCTACGCAAACACTAAGGAGGCGTACACCTCATCACAACTACCCCCACTCGGGAGATCGGATCACAACTTGGTTCATCTCCGGCCGGTGTACAAACCCCTAGTGCACAGACAACCTCCGGCCATGCACACTGTGGAGTTATGGTCTGAGGAGACAATGGACACCCTAAAGGGCTGTTTTGAAGCCACCGCCTGGAAGCAGCTCTGCGATCCACATGGTGAGGACATCGATGGCCTCATTCACACCTTCACGGGCTACCTCAGCTTCTGTGTGGACAAATCCGTTCCCACCAAGACCATACGGCGTCACTCAAACAACAAACCC
Source organism: Pholidichthys leucotaenia (assembly GCA_020510985.1). Classification (NCBI taxonomy): domain Eukaryota; kingdom Metazoa; phylum Chordata; class Actinopteri; order Cichliformes; family Pholidichthyidae; genus Pholidichthys; species Pholidichthys leucotaenia. The sequence goes on along the minus strand of CM035840.1, from coordinate 135,648,339 downwards.
TGGATCAACCCTGAGATAAAAACACTTCTGAGAGAGAAGAAGAGGATCTTCAGGTCAGGGAACAGGGAGATGCTGAAGTCCGTACAGAGGGAGCTGAGGAGAAAGATCAGAGAAGGCAAGGACAGCTTCAGGAAGAAGATGGAGGACAAGCTGCAACAGAGCGACATCAGCGGGGTCTGGAGAAACCTCAAAACCATCTCGGGGCTCCAGAATACCTCCCCCCAGGCCACAGGGGGCAGGGAGTGGGCGAACAACCTGAATCTGTTTTTCAATAGATTTGACCAACCGCCCTCCCCCCTGACTGCACAACAACCACTGCTGCCTCTAAAGAAATCAAGTCCTGCTGCCCACTCCCCACTCTACCAACACCCCCCCACTCCCAACACACAGCCCCCCATCCTGACCCTGACCAGGACCCAGGTGAGGACGGAGCTGAGGAAGATCAAGGCGAGGAAGGCGCCGGGACCGGACGGCATCAGCGCAAAGCTCCTCAAGTCCTGTGCAGACCAGCTGTGTGGGATTGTGACGTATATCTTCAACATGAGCCTGAAACTGGGGAGGGTACCACAGCTGTGGAAAACATCTTGTGTGGTACCTGTACCAAAAACTTCCCACCCCAAAGACCTGAACAGCTACAGACCGGTGGCCTTGACGTCCCACTTGATGAAGACCCTGGAGAGACTGCTCCTTGCTCACCTCCGCCCCCTGGTGGAACCAGCGATGGATCCACTCCAGTTCGCCTACCAGCATGGCATTGGGGTGGAGGATGCGGTGATCTTCCTCCTTCACCGTTCTCTGTCCCACCTGGAGAAGCCCGGGAATATGGTGAGGATCATGTTCTTTGACTTCTCCAGTGCTTTCAACACCATCCAACCGATGATCCTGAAGGACAAGCTGCTGCGCGCAGGGGTGGACCAGCACCTGTCATCATGGATCCTGGACTACCTCACGAACCGGCCTCAGTTTGTGAGAACCCGGGACTGTGTGTCCGACACGATCATCAGTAGCACGGGGGCCCCCCAGGGAACGGTGCTGGCTCCCTTCCTGTTCACTCTTTATACTGCGGACTTCTCACACAACACAACACACTGCCATCTACAGAAGTTCTCTGATGACTCTGCGATCGTTGGCCTCATCTCCAATGGAGATGAAGCTGAGTATAGAGGGCTTATCCAGGACTTCGTGGACTGGTGCCATCGGAACTGCCTCCAGATCAACGCGAGGAAAACTAAGGAGCTGGTGGTGGACTGCCGCAGGCATGGGCAGCCCCTCACAGTACCAGTAAATATACAGGGAACAGACATCGAGATGGTGACATCCTATAAGTACCTGGGTATTCATCTGAACAATAAACTAGACTGGTCACACAATACTGATGCACTCTACAAGAAGGGACAGCGCAGGCTGTTCCTGCTGAGGAGACTCAGGTCTTTTGGTGTACAAGGGGCGCTGCTGAAGTCATTCTATGACACGGTGGTGGCATCAGCCATCACTTTTGGAGTGGTCTGCTGGGGCAGTGGCATTACTGCAGCCGATAGGAAGAGACTGAACAAACTGATTAAGAAAGCTAGCTCTGTCCTGGGGCAGCGCCTTGATCCGATGGAGGAGATAGGAGAGAGAAGGACGGTGGCTAAACTGTCATCTCTGCTGGAGTCCGAGTTCCACCCTATGCAGGACATACTGAATGCACTGAGGAGCTCATTTAGCAGCAGACTACATCATCCCAGGTGCACAACCGAGAGGTTTCGTAGGTCCTTCCTACCAACGGCTGTCAGACTGTACAACCTAAGCAGGGCTGCTCGCAGAGATAGCAAAAAGACGTAACAAACTAATAGTTTTTTGAATGCAAAAGATGCAATAGACTTACACAATGGTCCTCTCCGGCATACAACTAGGAACATACCGGTCGCTATGGAGGGTGAGAATATGTATGGGCACATAATCATACCATGTAGGATAACTAAGTAGACGGTTATGCTGTTTCATTCCATCTAGCAACAATGCTCTGCACTGTGTGTGTTTATATATTTGCATATTTATTCCATCTAGCTACAATGCTCCGTACTGTGGGTGTTTATATATTTATATATCTACATATTATTCCATCTAGCTACATTGCTCCGCACTGTGTGTGTTTATATACTTGCATATTTATTCCACCTAGCTGCAATGCTCCGTACTGTGGGTGTTTATATATTTACATATTTATTCCATCTAGCTACAATGCTCTGCACTGTGTGTTCATATATTCATATATTTATTCCATCCAGCTACAATGCTCTGCACTGTGTGTCTGTGTGTGTGTGTATATATATATATTTTATAGTAATACGTACATATGTTTATTAGCTGCTCTTGCTTGCTTGTTTTTTTTCTTGCCTTCTGATTGTTGCTCTGAGTGTTGCTATCCCTGTGCTGTTGCAATCCTGGAATTTCCCCGTTGTGGGACTAATAAAGGCTTATCTTATCTTATCTTATGGATTACTTAGGTTGTTACCGATATCTGGTGAAAATCTCAGGTCGGTGGCTTCATCAGAAATATGTTTAATGAGAAAAATGTTGTTGTGTTCAATACTTATTTTCCCTGCTGTATAATATAAAGGGTAATGCATTTTTAGTGTTCATCCCAATTCTCCTTTGTACCCCTACCCCTTTGCCTGCCTCTTGAAATCAAGGGACATTTTCCATTTCTACCGTTTAATCCTTTTCAGGTCGCGGGGGTAACTGGAGCCTATCCCAGCATTTTGGGGCGAGTATGAAATCAAGGGCAAAGGGGTCAATGTGGGCATTGATTTTTTTTGTTGATATTCTGTCTCTCTTTGTTCAAATAAACCTACTATAAAAAATTATGGACTGCTCATTTCTTTGTAATGAGGTAAACTTACAAATTCAGCAGGGGATCAAATAATTATTTCCCCCACTGTATATATTATATTCCTCAGATGGAAATCAGCTGATTAAACCAATGGTGCTGCACAGCACCAGTCTCTTTTTTGCATTTAAAGTGACTTTTGAGGTTACCAGACTATAGTACTTTATTATTTTTCGACTTCTCTTATAATAATGTCAATTTCTACTTAAAAAAAATCTCTTTTTTCCTTCTCATATTCCGCTGTGTCATAAATTCTGGGGACAAGACTTGGGTGTGGAATTCAAATGACACTTGGATCCATCTGTCAGATTTGTCAACGAGTGAACGATCGTACGATGAGATTGACCAGATACGTACAGTTTCATAAATACCATGCAGACCTTTTTGTGCAATCCTATTTACACCCAAATGTGTGTCAATTTCTATGCACTTTTGATAAATGAAGGCCATTGTGCATTTCTTGGTGAAGTGAGCATTTTAACATTTTATTTATGTACATATGACTCATGGATGTATTTTATATGGTTAAAACACACGAACCATCTTACAACATATGCGCCCTTTAAGTAAAGTGTGCAACCATGGCACTGAGTACTTGTTTGCTCCCAATATTTTTTTAAAAGTTAAATCATTGTGGACATATAAAATCTTTAGAATTTTTATTTTTTGTACGAGAGGAGGTCTTAAATAAAAGAGAATGCAAAGGAGTAGTAGACTGGCATTATTTTTCATATATACTTTCATATATATTTGATATTTCACCTATACACTCAGGTTTTTTTTTAAAAGCCTTTGTAAAGTCTGGTGAAGTACTGCTGCTGAAACCAGTTCTTTGGTTCTGCAATGTCTGCCTTTTCTTTACCACCCCATAAAATGTCCACTTATTATATTTTTACCAACATGTCATTGCAGAAGCTGTTCAATTTCCTTTTTCCAAAATAATCTATTCTCTCGTTCCAGTATTCTCTAGAGCATCTGACAGACAATGTGAGGCTCAGTGAATTCCCGAACTCATAATCCAATTTCATAATTCACAATTCCCCTTTCCTACCCGCTTGCCAAGCCGATAGCTGTAGCAGCAGCACAGAGGGATATGTGCAGTGACGTGTGGACTGTCAACAACTGTGAGCTGAAGAGTTGGACCTAATATAGAATACACTGCTGTGCTCATTTGAAAGTTTTCCCTTTAGGTGGCAGGTTCCTTATCTGTGCTTTATAGAAAGAATTGACTTGAAGGTCTTCAGTCTCCTGAATGTCTAGTTTTTTTAATATCACTGGCAAAGTCATAGAAAAGCCACACTGAATGACAAAACTGTAGGATACACTCTTTTTTTGATTTATTATTTCTAAAAGTCACTAAACTTCATTCCCATAATGTATTCATTAATATTGAGGGGCTCTAGCTCATTTCTGTGAGAATATGTGCAGTACAAGAGAGACAGTGAGAGTCTGGTCCTTGCTAAATCTGGTTGTGGGCATGGCTCACTCTTTGGCTGTGAACTTAAATGTCTTGGCATCCATTCATGGGTACACAAGCGTGATATTGAATCACACAAAGAGAGAGCTCTCTGATTTCCCTGCTGGGGTTGCCCTCTGTGGCCCCTCGCTGTCACCCTTCCCCCTGCACATTGGGTGGCACCGAAACACAGCATGGCCGGAGGAAGGAAACTCTGATGATGTAACGGAGGACTGTGGGTGCCACAGAGAGACAATTACAGTCCTCTCCCGGCTTCTTTTATTACCAGAGATGCTGGTGTTTCTTCATCTTCACTGTCTCTGCTTTTCTGTATGTGTGTGGTTGCAAATCAGATCTCGGAGACAGTGCTGTTGCAAAATGAACACAAAAATATGTTCTAAGCACTTTGGCAAGTGTGTCTGTCTATATGACAACAAACTATTACTACACCATACTGGTAGTTTTAGTTCCTGTAGTTCTTAACAGAACTTATATTTATAAGTGGAATATACTCTGTTTATGTTAGGGTCTGGGCATGGTCTGAGGACCATGCTCATGTTTTGATGTGGTTTTTGTGATTCCCTGTGTTCAGTATTATATTAGTATTAATATTATTATTACTAGTACATACCCGTGCATACCCGTCCATGCCCGTAAGAAACAAGTCTACGTAAGTATTTCTGCATGCCTGCTGCTGAAGGGTCTCCCCCTGTCTTAGACGGCTGTGTTGTTCACAGTCATGCCTGCGGCGTGCTGCTCGAACCTGAGGTGTTTCATCTTCACGGCATCTTTTCTGACGTGCAGCAGTTCTCTTCACTATATTGCTCTCCATCTGGTGGGTCTTCTTCTTCTTCTTTGTTAAGACCACTGGTTGAGGGATAGGTGCGTCGTAATTTCAGTTCATGGACAGGATCACGAAAATGGATCTGAGCAAAAAAGTGGCTTTCGACCCTGTTCAGGAAGACCTGTGCATGCCCGTAGAAACCAAGAAACCAGAGCACCCGGAGAAAATGAGTGCTTTGCTTGGCATTTTACACATTTGTGGTGTAGACTGCCATTCTTCAAGGTTACACATTTTTACTGTCAGCACCTCTTTAAAAACAACATTGCTCAGAAAGCGACGCTTTTTTTTTCCACAATATTTTTTATTGAACCTTTTTTTTTTTTACAAACATAACACAAACAGTCAAACACTAACACTAAAGTAATTTAAAAAAAAATGTACTAAAAACACCAACAACCACTAACAAAGACAGATCTTCAACAATGCTCCTCTGTTTAGTCTAGGCAATCCATTACATAAGTATACATATTATACATTCACCAGTATGGAATTTACAAGGTCCACACACATCATTCACCTTCTTCTTCAAAAGTTATGTTTAAATTCTTTACATAATCAATGAAAGGTCTCCATATATTCTCAAACACAATTTCCTTTGATTTCAGTATGTATGTTATTCTTTCTAGTGGAAGGTTTGTTAACATCTGTCTTAACCACTGAGTCACATCTGGTCTATGAGTCTTTTTCCACAATAGTGCAATACATTTTTTGGCATTGAGCAAACTGAGGTCTATGAATGCTCTTTCACTTTTATTAAAGTTATGCTTTTCTGGATGCAGACCCAACAAAAACAATTTAGGATTCAATATGATTTGTTTTTGAAATTATTTTTTCAATTGTTACCCTCACCTCTTCCCAAAACATTCTAATTTTTCTACATTCCCATAAACAATGAAATAGGGTTCCTTTACTTTCCATACATTTTGTGCACGTATCTGGTATGTTTTTGTTATATCTATTTAACTCCACTGGTGTAACATACATCTGCATTAACCATTTAAAATGTATCAATTTAAGACGTACATTTATTGATTTGGTTTGAGCTTCTGTACAAGCCAATTCCCATTGTTCCTCTGAAATTTCAGTTTGCAGGTCTTCTTTCCAATAATTCAGTCTTTTCTGTGAGTTTTCACTTGAGGATAATGTCAATGAGTTATAAAACTCTGAAATAATACCCTTTCTCTTACTATCTTTCGTCAAAATTTTTTCCAAGGATGAATAAGTAGGTCGGATGAGAGCATTATTTTGATTTGATCGAATAAAGTTCCTAAACTGAAGATATTTTTAAAAATGTGTTCTATTAAGATTAAATTTGATCCTCAGTTCTTCAAAAGACATTATGTTATCTGAACATGACAAATATAAGTCTTGAATCTTTTGAATCCCTTTTAAATTCCATACTTTAAATACAGCATCCGCTCTCCCTGGTTTAAAATATTGATTACCCCATATTGGGCTAAATTGTGACAATAAGTGTGGTTCGTTTAAATATTTTGTGGTTTCACACCATATTTTGATCATATGCTTTACAAATGGATTTTTAACTTGTTTCTGTAATTTTTTTGCCGAGTCTGAGTATATGAATATGGGAAGAGGTAAAGGTAAATTATATGATTCCATTTCAGTCCAGTGAGGGAGATCATTTGATGAAAAATAATATGTCATAGACCTCAGTTGTGCTGACCAGTAATACAACATAAAGTTTGGACATTTCAGACCTCCACGATCAAATGGTAAATATAGTAAGGACAGACGTAATCTAGCCTTCCTATTGTTCCATATAAATTCCACTAACTTTTTTTTAATTCTTGAGAATAGATCTGAAGGTGGTGGTAAAAGAATGTATTGAAATGAATAAAGCATTTTGGGTAAGATATTACTTTTAAATATATTAATTCTCCCGATCATCGACATTGGTAGTGACATCCATCTCTGAAGTAACTCATTAATGTCTGTCATTAAGGCTTCATAGTTGGCACTGGCGACTGATTCTAGCTTAGGCACAATTTGAATTCCTAAATATTTAAACTGATTTACAACATTGAATTGATTTACCTCAGGAGCTGGGTGATTTCTCTGGGTCTCATTTAGCATTAATATGGAAGATTTAGTTTTATTTATTTTATATCCTGATATTTCCCCAAAATTCTTTATTAAATTCAACAAGGTCAGAATTGATTTTTTAAGATTCGACATAAACAAAATTATGTCATCGGCGTACAGGGAGATTTTATGTTCTGTTGGTCCTACTTTAATTCCATATATTTGTGGATGTAAACGTACTGCCATTGCTAAAGATTCAATTGCCATAGTAAACAGTAAAGGTGAAAGTGGACAGCCTTGTCGACATCCTCTATTGATATTTATTGATTTTGAGATATTGCTGTTTGTTAGGATTTCTGCTGTTGCATTATTGTATATTATCTGAACCCATTTTATGAAATTATTTCCAAGTCTAAACCTTTGTAGGACTTCAAAAAGAAAGGGCCATTCGACCCTATCAAAGGCCTTTTCGGCGTCCAATGATAGGAGAGCTGTATCCGGTGCTTCTTTATTAGAATAGATAATATTAAATAGTCTTCTTACATTATGGAAGCCTTGTCTTCCCATTATAAAGCCATTCTGATCTCGGTTAATAATATTTGGTAATATTTCTTGTAGTCGTCTTGCTAAAATTTTACAGATTATCTTAAGGTCAGCATTTAATAGGCTTATTGGTCTCATATTTTCACATTTATTAGAGGGTTTACCTGGTTTTGGCAACAGTATAATTAAGGCATTATTCATGTATAGTGGTAAATTACTATTTTGAAATGCTTCTAAAACCATTTCCAAAAATGGTTTTATTAATTGGGCTGCACGGTGGTGCAGTGGTTAGCACTGTGGCAGCACAGTTTACCCTTGGCCGGGGGATTGTGGGGATCGTGGGATCGTGGGTTCGATCCCAGCCCCCGACCAACAGTGATCTGTGTGGAGTTTGCATGTTCTCCCCGTGTTGCGTGGGTTTACTCCGGGATTTCTCCGGTTTCCTCCCACATGCCAAAAACATGCATGTTAGGTTAATTGGCTGTTCTAAATTGTCCCTAGATATCTGTTTCCTATAGGCCCTTAGAATAGAGGGTTAGTATTAATGAAAGCGCTTTGAGTGGTCTTTGTGACTAGAAAAGCGCTATATAAGTGCAGGTTAGTTAGTTAGTTAGTTAGTTAATTTATTCTTAAATTTTTTTATAGAGGTCAACTGGAAGACCATCTGGTCCTGCACTTTTTCCTGATTTCATATTATCAATGGCTAGCCCAACTTCTTCTTGACTAATTTTAGACTCCAGTATCTCCCTGTTTTCACATGGAATACACGGTATAGATAATCCATCCAAAAACCCATTTAGTTTCGTTAAAGTCAGTTTCATTTTTTGTATCATATAATTTTTCACAATAATCTCTAAAGTCACTGTTAATTTCTATAGGATCTACAACTGCCCGTCCGTTACTTATAATACTGGTAATTGGTGTTTTAAATTCTAATTGTTTAATCGGCCATGCCAATAATTTCCCTGATTTTTTCACCTTGTTCATAAAAAGATTGCTTCAATCTTAGAAGACTCGAGGCAGTTCTATTCGCTGATTTTTTGTCATATTCAGCTCTCAGAATCAGTAATTCGTTCTCTAACTTTGGATCACTTCCTGCATACACTTTTTCTTGAAGAATTTTTATTTTATGTTCCAATTGGACTCTCTCCTCTCAAGTCTTCTTAGATTTTGAACCTGTATAACTAATAATATGCCCCCTAATAAAAGCTTTGAAAGCCTCCCACTTTATACATGCTGATGTTTGTGTAGTATTGATATCAAAGAACTCATCTATCTGTTTTTCTATGTACTTAACAAATTCCTCATCCTGAAGCCATTTATGCTGAAATTGCCACCTACCTGGTTCCTTTGTCAATTTCTTATCTACATATATTAGACAGCAGGGTGCATGATCAGAGATCACAATGTTATCATAGAAACAGTTTTGAATCTTGGACCTTAATTCTGTGGAGATCAAAAAATAGTCAATACGTGAGAATGTCTTGTAGGTATTAGAATAACAAGAGTAGGCTTTAACTTGTGGTTTCATTTCTCTCCATATATCTAGCAATCTCAGTTCTTTCATAAAATGATTAATGGTCATCCTGCATCCATTGTGCGTACAGTCCAGTCCTGTTGATCTAGCTATACCGGGATTCAATGTACAATTAAAATCCCCTGCTATTATATGTTGCCCTGTAAGTGATGATAAAATAAGAAATAAATTAGCAAAGAAGTTTTGATCATCTATATTGGGACCGTATAAGTTCACCAGATTTATATTTTCTAATAACAAAGATCCTTGGATGATTAGATATCTTCCTAATTTGTCTCCAATTACATTTTTCACTTGAAATGGGACTGATTTATGTATGAGAGTCATAACTCCCCTGGCTCGGGATGAAAATGATGAGGTGAACACACTTCCCTGCCATCTTCTCCTAATTCTTTTTACATCCTCCTCTATTAGATGAGTTTCTTGTAAAAACACAATTTTTGAACCTATGTCTTTTATTTTATTCATAACTTGTTTAAGTTTTTTAAATTTTGTAGACCTCTGCAATTCCATGAAGTTAAATTAACGCTTTGGTCTATGATCAATAAGGAGTTTGAGATTACCTCGCAATATAAACATGCTCATACAGAGAAGCAAAAACATGAGTGGTTGAACATTCGTCCCACAAACTACACACAAACGAATTCCCCCTCCCCACATTCGTGGTAATCCCCCCAAAATCAAAAAAAAAATTCCGTCTCCCGCTATAGCCATTGACTGCTCCACACCCACGAGGATCAGTCAAAACCACTCTTTCTTTCTCCTCTCAATCACCCTGACTCTACTGCTTTTAATGACATAACATTAACTCTCTTCTGTAGTTTTCCAACTTAACTCCAAAATTTTATAGCAACTTTGTACATCATAGTTTTTTTTTTATATCATACAATCTATATTTTTTAAACTTGCTATATGCTTCAGATCAGTCAGATGCCTGTGCAAATGCTTAAATATTCTACCTTTATATCTTGTTCATGCTTCATGCTTAGCTCCCACCAGTCTCTCTTGGATCTGCTTGATAAGCACCTGCGCCTCCTGAGGGGTCTTGAAGGTGTGGGTTCTCCCTTTATATGTGACCAGCAGTCTTGCCGGATGAATCACTCCATGACGAATCCCGAGGTTGCGCAGCTCTTTACGGGCAGGGTCAAACTGTTTCCTTAATTGTTGGATTCATGTGGCCAAATCTGAGTAGAACCGCACCTGTTGATCCTGGTATTTAATTTCTCCTTTAGCTCGCGCCGCGTTGGAGATCGTCATCTTGTCTCTGTAGCTGAGGAACTTCATAATCAGCGTCCTCGGTGGTGCCTTATTATCTCTCGGTGGGCCGATTTGGTGGGCGCTCTCTAAAACGACTGATGACTGCAGCTTTGCGTTGTTCAGCGCTTCTGGAATCCACTTTTCCAAAAAGGAACGTGTGTCCCGCCCCTCCGTTCCCTCCAGGAGGCCCACCAGCCTCAGATTGTTCCGTCTCGACCGGGATTCTAAGTCCAGGGCACTATCTTCCAGACGTTTATTTTTTAATTCCAGTGTGCGCACCTTTAATTGTAGGCTGGTGACGTCATCCTCAGCGCTGGAAATTTGGAGCTCCACCTGCGATACTCGTTCCATACAGTCGCTTATTTCCTTTCTCATTCCTTCTATCGCTGCTATAATCCCATCAAATTTAGAGGAAAAGTCTGCTCTTATTGAGCTAATGACAGCGAGCACCGCACTCGTGCCGTCGCCAGCAGTCACCACTCCACCGCTAGCTTCCTCCGCCATAGTCTCTGGCGATTTTCCTGCTTCGTCACGAGCGTGGAAGTCTGTTAACTTGGACTGTTTCGACGATTCGGTTTTTCCTCCACCTAATTTCCCAGCCTTAGGCTTTACCGGCATATCCGCGCCCAAACGCTGGGATAGGTTTTGTTCCAACTGAGAGAGTTATTTGCCAACTTTTTATTTTTAGGAGCAGAGCAGAGTGAAACACGTCTTCCTACGTGGCCGCCATAACCGGAAGTCTTGACAGCGACGCTTTTGCTTAGTTTCTTCATCTTGAGCAAGAATACAAAGACTGCTTGATCTGCCAACTGTGCTCGCGGCAACGTAGAATTGGCCATGGCTGAAGAAATCTGTTGTGCAGAAAACCCCAACATGCTGTAAAGACTGGCCCTGTGACTTATTCACAGTCATGGCAAAGCAGGGTGTTACTGGAAACTGTTTACGTCGCAAGGTGGATGGGAGCATGTTGTCAAATGGTGTGAGTGGGATTCGTGGAATTAGGAGAGTGCGTCCAGCATTGACACCAATCACAGATGTTGCAACCAACAGGTGAGGTTGTATTTGTTCAATGATGTATCTTGAGCCATTGCGATGTCCGTTTTGTTGGTCAAATGTACTTATTCAGATCAGCGTTCCTTACAAAATCATGGAGCGCCTAATACTGCAACGCATTTCCCCAGAAATAGAGGATATTCTAAGTGTGGATCAAGCAGGTTTCCGCAAGGACCGCAGTACAGGAGAACAAGTACTGGCCCTAACCACCTTCATCGAAAATGGCTTCGAGAGCAGACTGAAGACAGGGGCTGTGTTTCTCGATCTTACAGCCGCCTATGATACGGTCTGGCACAAAGGCCTCCTCCTGAAACTTATAAAGGCGATCCCTGCTTGGGCAACTGCAATTATAAAAACCCTGCTGACCAACCGAAGGTTCAGAGTCCACCTCAGTCAGAACACAAGTGCATGGAGAATGCAGAAAAACGGACTCCCACAAGGCTCAGTTCTAGCTCCAACTCTGTTCAACCTCTACATAAACTAACCTGCCTACTACAAAATCCCGCAAATTCATCTATGCAGACGACATCTGTTTGGCATTCCAAGCACCAGACTTTGAACCACTGGAACGGGTGCTCACGGAAGATCTTGCCAAACTGGACCAGTTCTGCAAAATCTGGCGCCTAAAACCAAGCCCAGCAAAAACCGTCTCCAGTGTATTCCATCTCCACAATGCAAAAGCTGCCAGAGAACTAAACATCCACCTGAGCGGACTCAAGCTTAAGCATGCCCCAAATCCAACTTATCTTGGAGTGACCCTTGATAGGACCTTATCCTTCAAGGAACATCTAAAGGGGACGGCTGCTAAGGTGAAGGTACGAAACAACCTGCTCTGCAAGCTCGCTGGTGCAAAATGGGGGGCGGCAGTCTCCACCCTGCGCACCTCAGCACTGGCCCTTTCATACTCTGTAGCAGAATATTGTGCCCCTGTCTGGTCCAGGTCATCTTACACACACCATGTAGACACCCAGCTCAACTCAACCATGAGAACTATAACTGGAACAATCCGCTCAACACCACTCCCCTGGCTCTCTGTACTGTCAAACATAGCCCCTCCACACATCCGGCGAGCAGCATTAACTCAAAGGATGCTCCAAAAAGTTAAAGATTTTCCTCACTTGCCAATCCATGCAGATATCTACACCCCACCCACTGCCCGACTTTCATCCAGACGGCCGATTTGGAAAAACCCTCCCCCAGCTGACTTTAGCATCCAGACAGCTTGGCAAGAGGAATGGGAGACCAAGGAGGTCCCAAACAAACAGCTGGTGATAAACCCCAACCAACAGGTCCCGGGCACCAACCTCCCAAGGAGACAGTGGTCTACACTCAATCGCTTCAGGACTGGACATGGCCCCTGCTTGGCCAGCCTTCACAGATGGGGCAGTAGCCCTAGCCCACTGTGCGCATGTGGAGAGGAGCAAACAATGGAACACATCATAGAGGTTTGCCCGCTCCAAAGACTGGAAGGAGGATTACACACCCTCCATACAGCAAACCAGGAGGCAACTGCTTGGCTTAAGGACTTTGCATTCGCTAAATAAATAAATAAATTCAGATGGGTGTGGTTTAACATAGTGTGCCCTCTTGTTAATCAGGTGATGAGTAAGATTTCCAGATTTACTGCTTTGATTGGGTGTGGTTTAAAGTGCTGTGTCCTATTCGTAATCGGGTGATGAGTATCTCTTCTTTGGTGAATGATGGGCTATATGACATCATAAAGACATCAAGGCAGGCATCATAGGACATCATGCCTACATCATAGGTAGGCAGTCCTATTGTCTATATGACGGCATGGCGAGTCCTATGTTGCGTGATATCATAGGATCATCATAGGACCTCATGCAGACACCATAGGCCGTCCTCTGATGTCCTATGATCGTGACACACAGACACACACAAACTGACAAGAGATTTCTTGAATTTATAGAGTGATTCTGTCTTGCATATTTATTTCTTCATTGGTCTTCCTCTTCATTTCTCAGCATTATTATTATTATTATTATTATTATTATTATTATTATCGTCATTCTCATTATTGCCTTGGTCTTGTCTCCCCATGACATCGTGACAGAGATTTCTTGAATTATATAAGATAAGATAAGATAAGATAAGCCTTTATTAGTCCCACAATGGGGAAATTCCAGGATTGCAACAGCATAGGGATAGCAACACTCAGAGCAACAATCAGAAGGCAAGAAAAAACAACATCTAGTAAACATATGTCCATATTACTATAAATGTATATATATAGACACACAGTGCAGAGCATTATGGCTGGTGGATGTGCAGCAGAAAGTCTAAGCTCTCTCTCCGCGGATGCAGCGGGCCAGCTGGAAGTCTTTGGGCATGATGGTGACCCCCTTAGCGAAGAAGAGACCACCAGGTGGGTCTCGCTGGTCTCCTGCAGAGCCATGACGGCGAAACTCAGGAAACGCAGGACGGTCTTGAAGTCCTGAGCGATCTCCCTCACCAGGCGCTGGACGGGCAGCTTACGGATGAGCAGCTCCGTGGATTTCTGGTAGCGACAGATCTCTCTCAGAGCCACGGACCTGTGACGGCGAGGCCTCTTCACTCTGCCGGTGGCCAGAGCGCCTCTCCGAGCAGCCCTGTGGCTAGCTGTCTCCTGGGGGGCTTCTTCCTCCAGTAGATTTTACGGGCGGTCTGCTTGGTTCTTGCCATCGCTCTTTATTATTCTGTCTTATATTTCTTTCACGCCGCCTAAACTCCAGCCCGGCACCCGCTTTGCTTTCGCTACAGCTCCCGGTATGTCGAGTTTCCCATTAGCACCGGGCGGCGGCCAAGTGCTAGCTAGCACTAGCTCCTCCCCGCTGTAACGTCTCCCGCTGCAAACCGTGGCTCCGTCCGCCGACCCGGGAGACCCCCGGGGCGATCCGTGCGTCCGTGATATATATACAGAGTGAAAGGTGTAGAAAGAAGAAGGAAGATAAAAAAAAGGCTGTTGCAACAGGCAGCCGACTCGTGTGGCGCCACCAGTCTGGCGGAACCGGAACCGGAAAGGTGGAATATAGAGTGAAGTGATATTTCTTGTCTCCAGGGCATGGGTCCCAGCCCATATTATTATCGTCATCATCAGTATCATTATTGCCTTGGTCTTGTCTGCCCTCTGGTCCCTTGTGTGTGTGATTATCTGTGCAGCCCTTGCCATGCCGTTTTCTGTAACCATGCCCTGCCGTCTCTGTTTGCCCCTGCTTGTTACTTCTTCTCCTGCGTGTTACTGTTCTGTGTTATGTTGCTTACCTGTGTCTATGTGTATGTCTTTTAGCGGGTCCTGTGGTCTGTATGATGTCATATAGACATCCTTGTACACTTGTAAGAAAAGTTAGGGACATGTTCAACCAAGATGTGTCCTCTAATTAACATCACAGGTGTCTACAAACTTGTAATCAGTCAGTCGGCCTATTTAAAGGGTGACAAGTAGTTACTGTGCTGTTTGGTGACATAATGTGTGCCACACTAAACATGGACCAGAGGAAGCAAAGGAGAGAGTTGTCTCAGGAGATTAGAAAAAAAATTATAGACAAGCATGTTAAAGGTAAAGGCTATAAGACCATCTCCAAGCAGCCTGATGTTCCTGTGACTACAGTTGCACATATTATTCAGAAATTTAAGATCCATGGGACTGTAGCCAACCTCCCTGGACGTGGCCGCAGGAGGAGACGGATAATACGAATGGTAACAAAAGAGCCCAGAACAACCTCTAAACACATTCATGGTGAACTCCATGGTCAAGGTACATCAGTGTCAGATCGCACCATCCGTTGTTGTTTGAACCAAAGTGGATTTCATGGGAGACGACCAAGGAGGACACCACTGTTGAAAACAAATCATAAAAAAGCCAGACTGGAATTTGCCAAACTGCATGTTGACAAGCCACAAAGCTTCTGGGAAAATGTTCTATGGACAGACAAGACAAAACTGGAACTTTTTGGCAAGGCACATCAGCTCTATGTTCACAGACGCAAAAATGAAGCATACCAAGAAAAGAACACTGTCCCTACTGTGAAAGATGGAGGAGGTTCTGTTATGTTGTGGGGCTGCTTTGCTGCATCTGGCACAGGGTGTCTTGAATCTGTGCAGGGTACTATGAAATCTCAAGACTATCAAGGTATTCTAGAGAGAAATGTGCTGCCCAGTGTCAGACAGCTTGGTCTCAGTTGCAGGTAATGGGTCTTGCATCAGGATAATGACCCAAAACACACAGCTAAAAACACCCAAGAATGGCTAAGAGCGAAACATTGGACTATTCTAAAGTGGCCTTCTATGAGCCCTGATCTAAATCCTATTGAACATCTGTGGAAGGAGCTGAAACATGCCGTCTGGAGAAGGCACCCTTCAAACCTGAGACAACTGGAGCAGAGTGCTCATGAGGAGTGGGCCAAAATATCTAAAGTGGCCCTAGGTGTGAATGTGTGTGTGAATGGTTAAGGGATAGTGCTGTACCGTGGCTGCTTCATCCATCCAGGTGAATGCCCTCAATTTCCCCTCTGGGGATCAATAAAGTATACAAAATTCAAAAAAAAAAATACCTGCTGAGAGGTGCAGAAGTCTCATTGACAGTTACAGAAATTGTTTGATTGCAGTGATTGCCTCAAAAGGTTGTGCAACAAAATATTAAGTCAAGGTTGCCATCATTTTTGTCCAGGCCTGCTTCATGAGTTTGTTTTTTTAAATAATTCTGTTGAATTCCAATTCAAAAGCATTGTCTGATTTTCATTGGTTAATTTTCATAGAATTTTTATTTACCACTTTTGTCAGATTCAAGTTATTTCTGTGACCATTGTGGGTTTTTCTTTCATTAACAGAGGGGTACCAACAATTTTGTCCACGTGTGTAGCACAGTGCAATCACTGACCAATCAATACATCTGCAGACAATATGGCCCTAGTCTATATCTATGAATAAGCTGGCTAACTGGTTGGCACATAGTGGTGATTCTGGATGACCTGCTGGGATTAAATGTGGGGCATCATGTAGGTTAAAGACCCAGCATTTAAAAAAAAAAAGCTACAAAAGAAGGGCAATATTTCCTTATGTTAAAATGTTTGTGTTGGGTCTTTGATTGTGAACACTTCTGGCACAATAGAAAGCTTGTTCATTATTATTTTATTTATTTATTTTTGTATTTTCATCAACTTCCTTCTAAGCAGCTGATGATTCTTCATTTCACTCAATAGCAGTAACACTCTGCCTGCAGCTGAAAATATTAAGCAATACAAATTCAGAGATTATCCAGATAGTAGATCAAATATACAATCAATTTAGACTGTGGTAGTTAAGTAGCAACCAACTTAATAAGGTGATGATACAGTGGCCAAAAATGACTCTCAATCAGTTTTTCCCAGTTAGGTTTGCACTTATGGTATAAAGGCTAGTAGTGCCTCTCAATAAGAAACTGAGTGAGGATGAGGTATTATAAGATTTCTGACAGAGTCGACTAAGGGTCCGCTCACATAGGCGCCAGGTGATTTGTTCCATGCCAGGTGAGATGGCCCTCTGCCCCTTTGTCTGCCAGTGGCCTGCACTGGCCCGCACGCACATTATATTTTGTTTAGCATGGTTCCTAGTCTGTAAGCACAGCTTCTTCACCATATCCAAACACTGTGAGTGAACATTTGCATTTGCTCTGTCAATGAGACTACCTCTACCAACTGTTCCAAAGATGGGGAAATGTTCCTTTCTTCAGAAAAGTAGGGAGCAATCACACTGATCAAATGTCCCAGACTTTAAAAGGTCAAACCTTGATGAGCACAGAACTGACATTACACTGTGAGTGGGCCCTTGTAAACAAGGTTCAAACAGTCTAAATCTGAACTTCTGAATTAGTAATTATGACCAGTGTTTTAAGAACAAACCATGGTGCTGTCTGTATTGCTTTAGGGGTCATGCATACAAAAATGTTTTCATTAACACTGGGGGGGGGGGGGAATCTGCACGTACATGTCAGTGTTACAGAAAACAGCACTCAAGGTGTGGTCCTGTAGATGTCAGTACGACTTTTACAGCACGACGTACGACTTCCTGTCAATTGTTGAACATGTGCTGAACTTTCAAAATAGTGGTTGTTAGTGAAAAGCACTTTTTCAGCACCTGCGCCTTATATTTCTCACCTCGATTGTTTTCAGAAACATGTTTCACTGTTTAGTTACAGTAACATCCCGGTGCCCATCTTGGATGGGGATGAACAGACTTGAACAGACCGCCTTCCAGCAGACGCGTCAGGCAATGAGGTGCAGCTCCTGTATGTTGTAATGGTGATGCCAGCTCCATAAGCATGTGAATGGGGCATGATCAACATATGTATGTGCTGTTGGCTGTTTTTTCCCATGGACAGGAAAAATGGTGCCAATCCCCTTGTAAACAAATAGCAAGGAAGCATTTCAAAAGCTTGCATACATGGGCTGACGTAAGCTATGGTGTGTTCATTTTAAAAGTAATGTACTATTCCTGTTATTTGTTATTATTTTGTCTTACTTCCCAACGGTGCTTGAGATAGCCTGTTACAGTTTTGAGTTGAAAATGTAGTGTTGCATTTACATACTGTATGCCTCTACATATCAGCAGACAACCCTGCCATTAAAATGAGAACGTGCACAAAATCTCCTCAAGGTGCATTCAGACCAAACACGAATGGGAAAATTTTTCTCGCGGTGTGATTACATTTTAACTCAATATAAAGACACAATTAGACATGAATTCGCAGTCTGAGTGAGTTGCAGACAGGCGAAGTTGCCTTTATAACTTCTGCAGCTGTGTTCAACCTGCTGTGGAAATTCCCAAAACGCCATCATGGTTAGGTTTACATTATCCAACGGGGTCTCACCTGAAAAATTGTCCCTGCCTCCAAAATTTCACCTGGATGATGAGTTGTTTACACTGCTAGCCTGCTAGCCTTGTTAGCATGTCCGTGGCAGGAGTCTATGGGTAAAAAACTGACAGTCTGATTCAAATGCAGAGCTCCTGGTCCTTCTGTCTCCAGGTGAGTGGCAGTCTCAAACTAGTTTGTCTTTCAAACTAGTTTACTCTCCAATGTTGATACTTTTACTCTGGTGACGGCAGAATCTTAAGGCTAGCACTATCTCTCGGACGTGAACACGTGAATGCGTGAAATTTGCGTGTGCTCACCTCTTTCTGTTGACTTTGCATGCATTTGCGCTGCCCGTTCGCGTTCAGTCTGAAGGCACCTTAAGGTGTCTGACATTACATCAGACTAACCTTTTCCAGTTTTAGGTAAAGAAAGTAGTAAAGAAAAAGCTTAAACAGAAATTTGTCGACAAGCCATGGTTAACCAAAGGATTACAAAAAGCGTGTAAAAAGAAAAATTCACTATATAAAGCTTTTCTAAAGAAAAGGACAAAAGAAGCAGAGCAGCGGTATAAAACATACAAAAATAAGTTAATACAGTGATCCCTCACTTATCGCGGTTAATGGGTTCCAGAACCGACCGCGAAAAGTGAAAAACCACGAAGTAGCGTCACCCCCCTTTGTGGAATTCCAGGCTGATCTCGTTAGTTTTTTGATACATAAAATAATGTATAAATAATATAAATAATACGTACGTTCATTCTCTCACTCTCTCTCTCTCTCGGGACAGAGAAAGAGCGAGAGAATGAAAAGAATCTCGCGAGAGGGCATCTCTCGCGGGATTCCCGAGCCGAGTCAACACGAGAACAAAATCTAGAGTCGGGAGCGATCTCTTAGGGGGGAGATGCTGGCCAGCGAATCAGAGAGGTGAATTTTGAGTTGTGCGGGCTCTCCGTGTTGATACGTGATGTTCTAATGTATTTTTTCTCAATTTTGAATTTTTGATGAATATTTTTGAAAAATCCGCGATGCACTGAGGGTGCGAAAGGTGAAGCGCGAAGTAGCGAGGGATCACTGTATATATAATGAGATGTAGTCAAAGAAACCATTACAGTAAAGAACTGGAGAAAAACAGAGATAACACTAAAAATACATGGACAATACTTAACAATATTCTTGGAAATATAAACAGAAATACAAGCTACCCAACCAATCTTTCAAAAAAAAAAAAAAAAAAAAGACGACTCAGAGTGTGAATGCAGTCTCACCTGCAGATGGAATTTAATAAATTTTTTGCTAACATTGGTCCTAATTTGGCACGAGAAATACCCATTACGGCACCTACAGGCGATACAATAAGCAAAAACATTGCTATAAAAGACTCCATCTTCATAAAGAACACAGATGAGAGAGAGGTCATTGAAATTGTTAAATCATTTAAAAGTAAAACATCTACGGATTGTAATGGTATTGACATGCTTTTAGTCAAAACTATCATTGAATGCTTAGTGAAGCCACTGACGTATATCTATAACCTGTCTCTCCAAACAGGTATATTTCCCAATGCAATGAAAATAGCCAAAGTAATTCCGATTAACAAGACGGGTGACAGAAGGGAATTTTCAAACTATAGGTCTATTTCCCTATTGCCGCAATTTTCTAAGATACTTGAAAAAATATTCTGTGAGAGAATTGACAACTTTATAATGAAGAATAATTTATTGTGTGAGCAACAATATGGGTTCAGACACAAGAGGACAACTGCATTTGCTCTAATGGAATTTATAGAAAAAATATCAACCGCTGTAGAAAATAAAGAGTATTCAGTTGGGGTATTTCTGGATCTTAAAAAAGCATTTGATACAGTGGATCATAAATTATTGTTAAAGAAACTACAAAATTATGGTATTGGGGGGTAGCACTGTCCTAGTTATGTAGTTACTTAAAGAACAGATATCAGTATGTATGTGTTGGTGGCAAAAATTCAGTTACTGAAGGTTACTTGCGGAGTCCCACAGAGTTCAGTTTTGGGGCCATTGTTATTCAATATGTATATAAATGATACAGACGTGGACAAAATTGTTGGTACCCCTCTGTTAATGAAAGAAAAACCCACAATGGTCACAGAAATAACTTACATCTGACAAAAGTGGTAATAAATGAAAATTCTATGAAAATTAACCAATGAAAATCAGACAATGCTTTTGAATTGTGGTTCAACAGAATTATTTTAAAAACAAACTCATGAAACAGGCCTGGACAAAAATGATGGTACCCCTAGAAAAGATTGAAAATAATGTGACCATAGGGACATGTTCAACCAAGATGTGTCCTCTAATTAACATCACAGGTGTCTACAAACTTGTAACCAGTCAGTCGGCCTATTTAAAGGGTGACAAGTAGTCACTGTGCTGTTTGTTGACATGGTGTGTACCACACTAAACATGGACCAGAGGAAGCAAAGGAGAGAGTTGTCTCAGGCGATTAGAAATAAAATTATAGACAAGCATGTTAAAGGTAAAGGCTATAAGACCATCTCCAAGCAGCTTGATGTTCCTGTGACTACAGTTGCACATATTATTCAGAAATTTAAGATCCACGGCACTGTAGTCAACCTCTCTGGACGTGGCCGCAGGAGGAGACGGATAATACGAATGGTAACAAAAGAGCCCAGAACAACCGCTAAACACATTCATGGTGAACTCTAAGGTCAAGGTACATCAGTGTCAGATCACACCATCCGTTGTTGTTTGAGCCAAAGTGGACTTCATGGGAGACGACGCTTCTGGGAGAATGTCCTATGGACAGACGAGACAAAAGTGGAACTTTTTGGCAAGACACGTCAGCTCTATGTTCACAGACGCAAAAATGAAGCATACCAAGAAAAGAACACTGTCTCTACTGTGAAAGATGGAGGAGGTTCTGTTATGTTGTGGGGTTGCTTTGCTGCATCTGGCACAGGGTGTCTTGAATCTGTGCAGGGTACAATGAAATCTCAAGACTATCAAGGTATTCTAGAGAGAAATGTGCTGCCCAGTGTCAGACAGCTTGGTCTCAGTCGCAGCTCATGGGTCTTGCAACAGGATAATGACCCAAAACACACAGCTAAAAACACCCAAGAATGGCTAAGAGTGAAATATTGGACTATTCTAAAGTGGCCTTCTATGAACCGTGTTCTAAATCGTATTGAACATCTGTGGAAGGAGCTGAAACATGCCGTCTGGAGAAGGCACCCTTCAAAACTCAGACAACTGGAGCAGTTTGTTCATGAGGAGTGGGCCAAAATACCTGCTGAGAGGTGCAGAAGTCTCATTGACAGTTACAGAAATCGTTTGATTGCAGTATATTGCTTCAAAAGGTTGTGCAACAAAATATTAAGTTAAGGGTACCATAATTTTTGTCCAGGCCTGTTTCATGAGTTTGTTTTTTAAAATAATTCTGTTGAACCACAATTCAAAAGCATTGTCTGATTTTCATTGGTTAATTTTCATATAATTTTTATTTATTACCACTTTTGTCAGATTCAAGTTATTTCTGCAACCATTGTGGGTTTTTCTTTCATTAACAGAGGGGTGCCAACAATTTTGTCCACGTCTGTATATGTAAAGTTTGGGAAAAAAATGGATTTAATATTGTTTGCAGATGACACTAATTTATTATGCAGTGGAAGCAATTTGGAACAACTTTTGGATACACTCGGAAAGGAATTAGGAAAGTGTGGCGCATATGTTGGTTACATATTCCCCACAATTGTGTTGCTGTATGTTTATTGTGTGCTTCACGTCTCATGGAACAAAGAGGACTGAGACTCTGGGATTCAGCAGAGGAGTGTGAGATTCGGCCTTTGTTTCCGGGAGACGACCGGGGAAGATTTCCGGCCCACAGAGACTAGAGGACAATGGCGTGAGATCAAAGGGGTTACTTTGGGATTGAGATTAAGTACCATGTGACTGTATGTTTGATTAAACACCATGTGACTGCTGTTTCGTGCCCGGGGTATAAAACCCCTGATGTGAGATGAAAACTTCCTCTTGATTTGCTTTGAGATTTGATGGAGATGTGCTCTGTGAATAAAGCTGAATCTGAGGAACAAACTCAGCCTCATCCTTGAACACATTCTCCACACTGGTGACTTTACGACTCAGAATGAGCAGAAATAATTCTCCCGAGCGGGACTCGGCAGAAGCCAGCCTGATGGCTGCCTCCACACTCCGGCTGACTGACTTCTGGCAGCATAGCCCGCGCTCCTGGTTCAGCGCGGTCGAGGCGCAGTTCAACCTCCGGAGAATCTCGAAGGACGACACGAGATTCTACCATGTTGTGGCGAAGCTGGATAGCCACACAGTTCAGAGGGTGGAAGATTTGGTCAACCATCCACCGGACAGCGACAAATACGGCGCCTTGAAAACTGCGCTTATCAGTCATTTCACCCCCTCCGTGCAACAGCGAGCAGAGGGGCTCCTGGCGTTGATGGAGTCGGAGAACGACAGACCCGTAGACCTGATGGTCAAAATGCTGAGGCTGAAAGACTCCGAGGACTGCGAATTTATCTTCGCCCACCTTTTCCTCCGGACCCTACCGCCAGCAGTGAGAGTTACCCTGGCAGATTCACCCCGGTTGGCCAAGCGAGACTACCATGGGCTGAGCAAGGAGGCGCAGCGACTCGTCGACGCCCACAAGCGGAGCGCAGTTTCGGCTGCAGCAGCGGAGCTAGGAGCGACGCCCGGAGACGGCATGGGGCCAGTGGTTGCAGCACCAGACGCGCTGACGACGGCAGCAGTCAGCACCAAGTGACATGGAGCGGGCGACATCCTGTGCTTCTATCATCGCCGTTTTGCAGAGAGGGCACACAAGTGCCTCCCGCCGTGCCACTTCAAGCGTTCGGGAAACACCAGGACCGAGGGTCGGTAGCGGCTGCGGCCCTCGGAGAAGAGAACAAGCTGCTTTACCTGACGGATGCACGTTCGGGAACCGATTCCTCGTGGACACAGGCTCCCAGATGAGCTTCATCATGCCTTCCTACGCGGACCGGCTGATGCCGTCCCAAGTTCCCCGGGTGTCAGTGTCAGCAGCGAATGGCTCAGCTATTAAGACCTTCGGTGAGAGGACTCTGCTTCTGTCTTTGCAGGGTCGTTCATTTGAGTGGACTTTTGTGGTAGCTGCAGTCAGTTTCATCATGTTAGGGGCTGATTTTTTGTGCTCACATGGTTTATTGGTTGATCTTGCTAATAGACGTCTGGTTAATGCACTGTCTTTTCACTCTATTCCCTGCACAGCACGAGTGGCACCGCCAACTGCACAAGCCAACGTCACAACTGCGGGTGGTAAGTTCCACGCTCTCCTCACTCAGTTCCCAGCACTAACAGTCCCAACGTTTTCGGCGACAGTGGCCAAACATGGGGTGGAGCATTATATCACTACCACCGGGCCGCCCGTTTTTGCAAAAGCTCGGCGCCTGGACTCAGCTAATCTGGCCATAGTGCGCGAGGAATTTGCCAACCTGGAAAAACTGGGCATCATCAGACGTTCGAAAAGTCCCTGGGCTTCACCATTGCACATGGTTCCAAAGACTGATGGCTCGTGGCGACCTTGCGGTGATTTCCACAGGTTAAATAACGCCACCGCACACGACCGCTACCCGATCCCACACATTCAGGATTTTTCGGTTCATTTGGCGGGAGCGCGCATTTTTTCTAAAATAGATTTAGTGCGCAGCTACCATCAGGTTCCAGTGCGCACCCAGGACATACCCAAAACAACGGTAATAACTCCTTTCGGACTTTTTGAGTTTTTGCGCATGCCTTTTGGACTCAAGGGGGCCGCGCAGACGTTTCAACGCATGATGGACGCGGTGCTGCGCGACCTCCCTTTCATGTTCGTCTACTTGGATGACATTTTAGTAGCCAGCACGTCTGAAGACGAACACGAAAACCGCCTCACGGCAGTTTTCCGGAGCCTGGCAGAGCATGGGTTAATAATTAACCCAGCAAAGTGCCAGTTTGGGGTAGCGCAGATTGATTTTTTGGGGCATCGCGTTTCGCCAGAAGGAGCGGTCCCTCTCCCTGATAAAGTGCGCGCAATAACAAATTTTTCCCAACCTCAAACGGTCAAAACGTTACAGGAGTTTTTGGGAATGGTTAATTTTTATAACCGTTTCCTCCCAAGTGCAACGCGGCTCATGCAACCATTGTACGCGGCACTAAAAAAACAAAAACCCACAAATAAAATCGAATGGTCTCCTGAGCGGGAGCGCGCATTCTCTCAAGTCAAAATAGCGCTGGCAAACGCGGTTTTATTGGCACACCCGGTTCCAACAGCCCGCATGGCCCTCACCACTGACGCGTCTGATTTAGCGGTAGGGGCGGTCGTTGAACAGTGGGTAGCAGCGACCTGGCAACCGCTCGCATTTTTCAGCAAAACCTTGCGCGATAGCGAGCGAAAATACAGCGTGTTCGACAGGGAGTTGTTGGCCCTACATTTAGCCATCCGCTATTTCCAGTTCTGGCTGGAAGGGCGCCGTTTCAACGCGTTCGTGGACCACAAACCGCTGATTTTTGCGATGGCCAAGATTTCTGAACCTTGGTCGGGCCGGCAGCAAAGACAGCTGGCCGCGATATCAGAGTTCACCACCGATATCCAGCATGTCGCAGGTAAACATAATGTAGTGGCAGACTGCCTCTCGCGTGCTGTGCCGGAGCCAGACCACGTGAGGGCAGACTCTGCAGCCATGGCCGCGGGCCAGGGTAGCGACGCGGGAGCGTGCGCGGCCCCGGTCCACGTGGGGTTAGATTACGCAGCCATGGCCGCGGAGCAGGTTAGCGATGCGGACGTGTGCGCGCTCCAGTCTGGACCAACAAGGTTAAGGCTTGAGCACAGGGTGCTGCAAATGGGTATGCCTCCCCTAATCTGCGATGACGGCCGCGCCCCTTGGTACCAGCTGTGTGGCGCCGCCGCGTTTTTGACTCGATCCATTCTCTGGCGCACCCGGGGGTGCGCACGTCGGTCAAAATGGTGGGGGAGAAATTTGTATGGCCGGGTTGCGCAGACAGGTCAAGGAATGGGCGACAGCCTGCGTAGCGTGTCAGCGAGCCAAAATACACAAGCACACTAGAGCTCCTTTGGAGCCTTTTCACATTCCTGCTAAGCACTTTGATCACGTGCATGTCGACTTGGTAGGCCCCCTCCCGTCGTCACAGGGGCACACACATCTTTTGACGATGGTGGATCGCACCACGCGTTGGCCAGAAGCGGTTCCTCTGGCGTCAACTTCAGCGGAGGAAGTGTCGTGCGCGTTTTTAACAGCTTTGGTAGCGCGTTTTGGAGTCCCGTCGAACATAACGTCAGACAGGGGTCCTCAATTTGTCTCCGAACTCTGGTCGTCGATGGCCCGCAGCCTAGGGGTAAAGATCCACCGCACCACCGCGTACAACCCCCAGGCTAACGGTTTATGCGAGCGTTCTCACAGGTCATTGAAAGCGGCCCTCAGAGCGTCACTTACGGATACAAATTGGGTTGACAAGTTACCATGGGTCTTATTGGGGTTGCGTTCTGCACCTAAGGAGGATTTGCAAGCCTCTCCAGTGGAATTAGTTTTTGCACAGCTTCTCCGTTTGCCAGGGGAATTTCTCCCCGATAATCCTGCCCCAAATTGCCCCCCCCGCTCAGCTGTTGCAGAGCGGCACAGGATCAAACACGCTTCCTGGCCCAGTTCATCACAGTTTCCCACGCATTTTTGTGCCGAAGGCTTTAAAAAATGCGGAGTTTGTTTTTGTGAGACATGATGCTTGTCGCCCCAGCCTGCGCCCGCCTTACGATGGGCCGTACAAGGTGCTGGAAACAGGAGAGAAGCATTTTTTGCTAGATTTGGGAGGCAGAAAAGAATTGATTTGTATTAACAGACTCAAACCCGCTTTTGTTTTGGCGGATGAAGAGGTGCAGTTGGCGAGAGTCCCCCGTCGCAGTAGACCCCCTAGAGGGCATTCTACAGGACTCCCACAGAGATTGACTAACAGTTCTAATCCACAGGTGCAGACAGCAGCAATGCCGGCTTTCAGCAGATATGGCAGGAGACTGAGAGTTAGGCAACTGGTGGATTGATGTGTAGTGATGTTATGATGTCATGTGTCTCTGGTTATGTTTGTCCCATTTAGACGTTTGGGGGGGGTCTTGTGGCGCATATGTTGGTTACATATTCCCCACAATTGTGTTGCTGTATGTTTATTGTGTGCTTCACGTCTCATGGAACAAAGAGGACTGAATCTGAGGCTGAATCTGAGGAACAAACTCAGCCTCATCCTTGAACACATTCTCCACAAAAGCTCAAACTGTGGTTTGAGGTTTGTGGTTTGACACTATTCATACTGAAGAATGATTTATTATGTGAGCAGCAATATGGGTTCAGACACAAGAGGACAACTGCATATGCCCTAATGGAATTTACAGAAAAAATATCAACAGCCATTGAAAATAAAGAGTATTCAGTTGGAGTATTCCTAGATCTTAAAAAAGCATTTGATACAGTAGATCATAATTTATTATTAAAGAAACTACAAAATTGTGGTATTAGAGGGGTAGCACTATCCTGGTTAAGTAGTTACTTAAAGAATAGATATCAGTATGTATGTGTTAGCAACAAAAACTCAGAGTTGCTGAAGGTCACCTGTGGAGTCCCACAGGGTTCAGTTTTGGGACCATTATTATTCAATATGTATATAAACGATATATGTAAAGTTTCAGAAAAAATGGACTTAATATTGTTTGCCGATGACACTAATCTGCTATGCAGTGGAAACAATTTGGAACAACTTCTGGATACACTCGGAAAGGAATTAGGAAAGCTTAAACTGTGGTTTGATTCAAACAAATTAACGCTCAATTTAAGTAAGACAAAATTTATAGTCTTTAACAACCATCACAACAACCCAGTACCCAAACTCAATGTAAATGGTGTAGAGATTGAAAGGGTATCTGAAACTAAATTCCTTGGAGTAATAATTGATAACAAACTGTGTTGGAAGTCACATATTAATTATATTAAAGGTAAAGTATCCAAATCAATTGCAATGTTACACAGAGTGAAATATTTGCTGAATCAACCCACACTATACACCTTGTATCATTCATTAATACTCCCATACATGACATATTGTAATGAAGTATGGGGAAATACATGTAAAACAAACATATATCCACTCTTTATGCTTCAAAAGAGAGCTATTAGAATAATAAACAAAGCAGCTTACAGGGAACCAACAAACCCACTTTTTCTCAAACAAAAAACTCTCAAGTTGAAAGATCTGATTGACTTTAAAACCGCAATAATAATGTTCAAAGTGAAGAATTTATCACTGCCCGCAAATATCCAAAAGTTGTTCCAAACAAGGGAGAAACGATATCACTTCAGAGGAACATGTATATTTCAAAAGCCTACAGTGAGAACAACCACCAAGCAACACTGTATTTCAGTGCAAGGAGTCAGATTATGGAACGATTTTGGACCTGAATTAAAATCATGTACAACGTTTGGACAATTTAAACAAAAACTAAAGGAAGAAATACTCCAAACATATTCACAAGACGACATGTAAACTCACATAAGGATTGACATATCCAGCCTGTATTGTGTTGTAGCTTAGTTTTTTTTTTTTTTCTTTTTTTCTCTGTGACATTTTGTGTTAGATTTGTTTTGAATAGTAACTACCACCAAGCAACATTGTGTCTCAGTGCAAGGAGTCAGACTGTGGAACGCTTTTGGACCTGAATTAAAATCATGTACAACGCTTGGACAATTTAAACAAAAACTAAATGAGGAAATACTCCAAACATATATACAAAACAACATGTAAAATCACATAAGGATTATCATATCCAGTCTGTGTTGTGCTGTTGCTTAGTTGTTTTTTTTGTCACGTTTTGTCTTAGCTTTGTTCTGATTTGTAATCACTTTTATTTTTTTTTATTTTTGAATTCTTAGATGGAACATGGGTTGGCAATATAAGCTGCAGCTTCAGCCATCACCCATTTCGGATAACTTATGTTGAATTGTATAATCTGAGGAGTTATTGTTTTATTTGATCTTGTTGGATTTTTTCCCCCTTTGTTATGTTATTGTTGTTACGACCCGAGCGCCGGTCTTGTCCGCGCTCGGGCTATGTATATTCGCTGCCGGCTTTGACAGCTGTGGGTTATATTCTGGCTTCCCCGGGCTCTTATTGTGAAGGCGCTCGGTGGGGTTTCCGGCTGTCAAAATCGGTCAGCTGTCTGTCATCACTGCTCGTTAGTGTTCGCCTTTATAAGGCGGGCACTGACGGCAGTTAGATGGCAGGAGTATCGTCAGACATCGTCAGATATCGTCAAAACCTCGTTAGACCTTCATGTCAGGTTCGTGTTCTTTTTGGTCTTGTCATAGTTTAGCTCGTAGTGGCTGAGGTTAGCCCTATGAGCCCTTGTATTGCTTAATGTGTGTTTTTGCCCTGAGTGGCTCATAGCCTTGTGTCTTGTCTTGTTTTATTAATAAATTACCATCATTGCAAAACTCACCGGTGGACTCTTGGCGTCTTATGGTGATCCGTGAGGGTCACCGCATGACAATATACTCCTGCCAGACGTCTAAACGGAGACGCCACTCCGAGACGCCTTTTTCACCGTGAGTTTTGCCATTGTGTGGAGTTTTTTCCCTGTAGTTGGACTTGGTAGGGAGATGCCCGCTAGCGAGTGTGATTATTGCCCGGAGTGGCTGGAGGAGATTGACGGCTCTCTGGCGGAAGCCGCCCGTCTCATGCCCACCCAAGCGGCTGGTTATCACTTAGACCTCGCCCAGCGGGCTGTGCACCGTTATCATCTAGCCTATATTCCGGAAGGAGAAAAGAGGTTAGCTTGGATTGTTGCACAACGCACATTAAGGGAGAAGGCGCTCCTGGGAACCCCTCCACCTCCCGCTAGGACAGCGTCCCTGGCGAGAGTGGAGATTCGTCGGCTGGAGGGAAAGCCTGGCAGGGGACCTGTGGATCGGACTCCAGTGCCTGCCGCCCGCCCAGTCCCAGCGTCATGTGTTCCCGGGCCCTTCGCCACTCCATCGGCCAGTAGGCCCCATAGCCGTGCCCTTACCAAGCCCCAACGAGAATCCCGTCCGGATCCAGCTCCGGGTTGTCAGAGGGACCCAGCCTCCCTGTTGGCCGCATCATATACGTCACGCCAGAAGGGAATCCCCGCAGCCGCCACCCACGGGTCATCTGTTCCAGCTGCGCTGTCAGCTCCTCGTGCCCGCGTCGCCCCTACTGCCATGTCCTTCTCGGTGACGTCACCCCCCGCAGCTGGGAATGCTGCGAGTCGTGCTTCGGCGAGGCCGGTCAGCAAACCACCTCGAGCGGCTCCTCCTCGTGGCCCCATGGAGCCTGCCGTTTTCTCCCGGAGGGATGAAAGGAGAACTCCACCTGCTGCAGCAGGCACCACCTTTTCTCCAGGAGACAGGCAAGTGCAAATTGTTTCTTTCCATCATGTTTATGATCTGCCTTGTCTGACTCCTGGGGCCGGAGTTCGGGGTTCGCAGCCGCCCGAGCTTCCACCACCTGCTGTAACTATTCCTAAACCTGCTGCCTCTGTGTCCCCCCCTGCTGAGCAGTCCGTGACGTCAGGCCAACGTCGTCAGACGAAGAGGGGGCCTGCTGTGCTGGAAAGCCTGGATCCGGCCCTGCAGCCACGTTGTGGATGGAGGAGAAGAGCGGACTGCGGCCCAGAGCCTGAGCCGACGATGAAGCGTCCCCGGGTCTCCTCGCTGGAGCGGTCCGAGCCAGTGGGTCGAGTGTCCTCTGCTCCCACGCCATACGGGTCATCGGCATGGACAGCAGCGTGGGGGGAACCTCAGGCTGCAGACGACATCTTGCCAGCTGCGGAGCCCGCTGATGAGAGTCGCCGCCCTGAACCTGGATCGTCGAAGTCCTGGGTGGCAACAAAACCTGAGTGCAGGCAAGTGCTCCCTCTTGTGTCTCTGTCCCCTGTTTTGGAGCATTTTTGCCTGCCTCTCAGGGAGGCGAGTGAGGAGCAGCCACCTGCTGCGCCCGAGCTCGTCTTGCTGGGTTCTGTTGCTACCGGTGATTCTGATCCCGGTTTTCTTCTTGTTTGTGAGCCTCGTTGCAGTGTCGCCGGCATGGAACCAGTCGGAGTCACTGGGTTGGAGGTCCCAGGTTCGGGGGGTGGAGATCGTCAGTGGAGCTGCACCGACCCAGTCGGGGTCCGTCGTGGAGGCTACTGTGGCCCAATCAGGGTCCGACGTGGGTGCACCAGAGGCCCAATCGGGGTCCACCACAGGTGCGGTTCTGGCCCAATCGGGGTTCGACGTGGGTGCGCCAGAGGCTCAATCCGGGTCCACCGCAGGTGCGGTTCTGGCCCAATCGGGGCCCGACGTGGGTGCAGCTGGGACCCAATCGGTGTCCAGCGGAGGTGCAGCGCCGGTGTGGTCCGCGGACGGGGGAGGAGCCGCAGACCTTTCGGTGTCGGATGGATTACGGGCTCATCCTTGCCTTCTTTCCCCTCTACTGAGTCACCGCCCCTGTGCATCATCGCCGGGGGCCGTGGGGGTTCCTGTTCGCTTGCCCTGGCTCTCCTGAGTTTTGTCCTCGTCAGGGAGGCCGCCGCGGGCTGTTTTTCCCCGGGACTGGTGGCTGAGGGACACGGGTCGGCCGCCTGAGGAACTGCTTCGCTGGTTTGGCGCCCCGGGTCCGCCACCCGACGTTGTTATGTGTTTCGTTGGGCGACCTGGTTCAGCCGCCAGAGGAGCGGATGTGCTGGACGTTGGATTGTGGTGAGCCGCCTGGTCATCTTCCGCCTCCCATGACCACCCGCTGGCCGTTGGACGCGAGGAGACCACCTGAACTGTTCCTATGGCGCCTGGTCTCCGCCGGTCGGCATAAACTGTCGGGGGGGTAGTGGTCATTTTCTGGTGATGATCTCTCCCAGTGATTGTTCTGGGTTTTTTTCCCTTGCTATCCTGTGTGCTTTGTGTTATGGCCATTTGGGTGTCTGCAGGTATTTGTTATGTCTTGCAGTTGCCCTAGTTTGTTTTGTGTGTAGTTAGGTAGGAGCCAGTAATTGCTCTGTTTTTCTGTATTTGGTTATTTGAACATTCACATGAGAATTCACACAGGTGGGAGGCCATTTTCTTGTGAAACATGTGGGCAAAGATTTAATTTTCTCTTGCTGTCCTGTGTTTTCTGTAACAGTTATTTGGGGATCCTTGGCAATTTGTGTTATGTCCTACAGTTGCCTTATTTTCCTCCATGTGTATTTTATCTGATTTGAATATTTGGTATTTTTTGTCATTGTACTGTGTTTAGTTTTTTTTTTTTTTGCCTTGTCTGATCTGGATTGTCTTTTTCCTCTACTGATTCTGTGTTGGTCTTTTTCTCCCTCCGGACCTACCCCCATCCGCCCACCCTGGAGGGGGTGGGGGGGGCAGGGTAGTCTATGGGCGTTCTGGAAGCCCGCCCTCGGAGGGAGGGTAATGTTACGACCCAAGCGCCTGTCTTGTCCGCGCTCGGGCTATGTATATTCGCTGCTGACTTTGACAGCTGTGGGTTGTATTCTGGCTTCACCGGGCTCTTATTGTGAAGGTGCTCGGTGGGGTTTCCGGCTGTCAAAATTGGTCAGCTGTCTGTCATCACTGCTCGTTAGTGTTCGCCTTTATAAGGCGGGCACTGACGGCAGTTAGATGGCAGGAGTATCGTCAGACATCGTCAGATATCGTCAAAACCTCGTTAGACCTTCATGTCAGGTTCGTGTTCTTTTTGGTCTTGTCATAGTTTAGCTCGTAGTGGCTGGGGTTAGCCCTACAAGCCCTTGTATCGCTTAATGTGTGTTTTTGCCCTGAGCGGCTCATAGCCTTGTGTCTTGTCTTGTTTTATTAATAAATTACCATCATTGCAAAACTCACCGGTGGACTCTTGGTGTCTTATGGTGATCCGCGAGGGTCACCGCATGACAATTCTGTTCCTTTCTTTTAATCTTTTAATCTGGTCTATCCGAAATAAAGATTCATTCATTCAGGTCAGCTAGGATTACCAAAATTATTTCTAGTTGCAAAACAATTTTTATATTTGCTAAATAATTTTGTAGAGAACTTTACTTTCTTCAAAGTCAGAAGTTTATAAACATTTCTTTAGTATTTGGTAGCATTGTCTATAAACTTTACGACTTGGATCAAATGTTTTGGGTATCCTTCCACCAGCTTCTCACAATAGTTTGCAGGAATTTTGGCCCATTCCTCCTGACAGAACTGGTGTAACTGAGTCAGGTTTGTAGGCTGCCTTTCTCACGCACGTGTTTTCAGCTCTGCCCACAAAGGGCAGGGCTTTGTGATGGCCACTCCAAAACATCGACTTTGTTGTCCTTAACTCAGTTTGTAACTAAGTTGGTGGTATGCTTCAGCCAGCATCTTCACAAGGTCTTTTGCTTTTGTTCTGGGACTGATATGCACAATTTGCACCAAAACACATCCATCTCAGGGACACAGAACCCATCTCCTTCCTGAGTGGTATGATGGCTGAACATTCCCATGGTGTTTATACTTGCATATAATTGTTTGAATAGATGAACGTGGAACCTTCAGGCATCTGGAAATTGTACCCAAGGATGAACCAGTCTTGTGGAGGTCCACAATTCTCTTCCTAACATCTTAGCTGATTTCTTTTGATTTTCCCACAGTATGTTTGAAGTGTGCCTTAAATTACATTCACAGGTGTGGCTCCAGTTAACTCAAATGTCAATTAACCTATCAGAAGCTTCCAAAGCCATGACATCATCATCTGGGCTCCCAAATTGTTTAAAGGCATTGTAATCTTAGTGTATGTAAACTTCTGACTTTGGAGAAAGTAATATAAAATTCTCAAAAAAAAATATTTATCATATAAAAAATATATTGCAGATAGAAATAATTTTGATAATCCTAACTGACCTAAAAGAGGAAATGTTTAGTGTGATTTAATGTCAGACAGTCAGAGAAAAGGTTGTGTCTTTTTATATAGTGTATGTAAACTTCTTTAATTGTGTACAGTGGGGAAAATAAGTATTAAACACATCAACATTTTTCTCAATAAACATATTTCTGATGGAGCCATTGACCTGAGATTTTCACCAGATATCAGTAACAACCCTAGTAATGCACACATACAAAGAAATCAATGCAACTGTGTTCACAAAAGTTATATTTAATAAAGTGGAATGTCACAGGAAATAAGGGTTTGGGCTATGCCCATTTATACATATCCAGTGTTTTCTTGAGCATTTTGGGGACTCTAACAACTTTGAAATCCCCCAAAACAAATCAAAATATAAAGTAAAATGTTTATAAATAATATATCATTTATAAATTCTAATTATATAATGATAATTCTTCTTTCGGCTGCTCCCTTAGGAATCACCTTAGTTGATCATCTGCCTCCATCTCACCATATCCTCTGCATCCTCTTCTTTCACATGAACCCTCTCCATGTCGTCCTTCACTACACCCATGAATCTTCTCTGTGGTCTTCCTCTTTTCTTCCTGCCTGGCAACTCCATCTTCAACATCCTTTGTCCAATATATCCACTATCCCTCCTCTGCACATGTCCAAACCATCTCATCTGTTACTTTGTCTCCAAACTGCTCAACCTGTGCTGCCCCTCTGATACTGTATACCCATTTCTAATCCTGCCCCTCCTAGTCACTCCCAATGAAAATCTTAACATCTTTAACAATGCCACCTCCAGCTCTGCCTCCTGTCTTTTTGTCAGGACCACCGTCTCCAAATCATACATCATAGCAGATCTCACTACTGTCTTGTAATTATATAATAATTAACAATCATAATTATATATTTGAAATTTATAATTTTCTTATTTTTCTTAAGCAAGGGAGGGCTTAGCCCCTTGAGCCCATTGTTACCTGATTTATTTATTTATTTATTTTTTTTTTGCCATTAACTGCTTCACTTGCTAGATGCTTAGTGAATAGTTTGTTTCTGCTTTTAGTGAAGTTCCTAAAAGAAAACTCAATCTCGAGGTTTAAGTTGAATGATTCATAGCAGCAAAACAAACAGAAAACTGATGAGCTAATACAGGACACATCTGATTTCAAAAGCTGTAAAGTTTGCCCAAGAATGTAGGTTGGTGGTGTGGGAAGACAGCAGCCACTTATACAGAAGGAAAAAGTTTGTCTCATTTTTCCTGAAAATGAAAGTTTAGACAAACCCCTTAGCTTTCACTTTTTCGATCACTTGATACATAACCATTAATATTAGCATTTTTGGAGTTAGGCAGTAACACTACTTTGGTAAGGATCGAATAATAGTAAGGGCTAGGAAAAGACTAGGATCAGCTTTAAACATGCTATAGCTGTAATTCTCCACCTTGTCCCATGACAGCCTTATCACGTAACCCCTCAGTACTATGTTAATAATGCTGTAGTCAGGAACTTCACTTTCTGAAGCCAACAGACTCCACTTCTGTCCTGTGACACAGAAGGGCTCTGAAGAATGTCAATATATCACATGCCCATCTTGAGACGACGTGACCCTTTTCATGTAGATATGGGACTGATTATTGACGCAACCTTAAATGAACACTATGTGGGGGTGTCCCAGGAGCCTAATGGTCACCACGCATGCCCTAAGACCATGGAGTATCTTTGCTCTTACTCTTTGCTGTGTCTGTCACATAAAGGCATTAAAACTGGGTACATTTATGGTGTTGTTTAGACAAAAATTGTGGCTTTTAGTAGTATGTACTGAATATAATGAACCACCACGTCTTAAGTAGCTGCGTCCTTGCATCAAGTTTATGCCCACACACAAGCCCAGTACATTTCCACATCAGTTTATGGAGACTGAACAGAATGGCATCATACGAGTTGGAGCAGGATTAGAATGAACCTCTGATGCCTCACTCCAACAAGGCTGTTGTTGCTCATTACAGCTTCTTAATTGCTTTATTTTAAAAAATAACATTGACCACTCTTTGTTTTTTCATTTGTTCTTTGTGACGGCTTTTCTTTCCTAGTTGTAATACTGTCTTTTTTGTTCACTAATTGTTCCTAAAAGCATTTTGAATAGCGTCCCTAAAGTTGCTCAAGAGACCAATGTAGCCTCCTCAATCTGTTTGATGAGATAGACAAATAATTTGATCTGGGATTTCACTGTACCCTCCTATTTCCTTTACCTCTCTAATCAGCCATTTCTGTTGGCCAAGAACATCTGGACGTTTTTTCCCCCCTCTCTTTTCAGCTGCTGAAAAAACAGAGGGAATCAACGAATCATGGCAATCATAGCTTCAATGTAATAGGCTGTCTCAGCCAGTAATCATGCCGTAGGGCTCCCTGATAATAATAGTGCACCTCCTCTCCCTGATTGTCTCAAGGCATTTCAATAAGATGTTATCTTTTTTCCACCCTTTTTCGTTTTTACTGTGAAGAAAATGAAGAGAGGTGGGAGCATGTGTTGTACATGGAAGGGAAGGAAAAATACCGGGAGAATATTCCTGTGTCTTGAATTTACGTTGTAGTGTGTATTCGTCTCTGACATTCTCTGGGTTATAGCTGAATACACATCAGGACCATATGCAGTTGTGTGGGTGTGCTTGGAAGTCTGTTTGGCTGCATATGTCTAAGTCAGTAATCTTGGATGCTCAGCACCTGTCTTCATATGCTGTTGATCTGGTTTGTGGTGTCAACTGCCGCTTGCATGGTCAAGGGTGGTGAGAAGGTGAGAAGGTGAGACGCTTACCACACATTCATCCTGTGTGGTAAGCGTTTGACACTATGGGTTTGTCATTAGCCATTGTGATGAATGCTTCACAGAGAGGGAACAGACTGGAGGATGCTAAAGATGCAAATGAAATATGTTTGCTGATGCACTAGTAAATGCATTACTCTGCAGTTTATTATTGATAATTGTGCTGGAATTTAAAAAGCAAGACAACACCTCATACACACTAATTTGTCTGTAAAGGCCTTACGGTCTTACATGTATGTTTGTTTTGGTGCCCCATCTTTCCTTCCTCTTTCTTCAAAAGAGCTGTGGCAAATCCTTGAAGTCCAAAACCAAACCACATCCAAAAAAATCCGCTGCCAACCCCTCAGCTCCATTGCCTCTTTAGTAAAAACAACCATAGATTTCTTTTTAACACTGTAGCTCAGTTAATCAAGAGCCACAATGCCATAGACCCCTACATTCTTCCATTAGTGCTGACAACTTTTTGAATTTTTTTAATGATAAAATTGTCAGTATCAGGAATAATATTCCAAAAAAAATAGCCCCTTTAAAAATACCAAGTCTCTACCTAACAATGCTGTGTCCGCAGGCTCAGAACTCTTCTCTTCTGAATTTTCTCTTATTAGTCATTCTGATCTAGCCTTAATAGTTTCAGCCTCTAAACCAACTACCTGTCTCTTAGACCCAATCCCTGCTAGACTCCTGAAGGAGTCGCTATCTCTGATTAGTCCACCATTTTTGAACATAATTAATATGTCCTTATTGACAGAACATGTACCGCAGTCTTTTGAAGTGGCAGTAATTGAACCTCTGCTTTAAAAACCTTCGCTTGATTCTGGGATTTTGGCCAATTATAGACCAATATCTAACTTCCCCTACCTTTCCAAGATCCTCGAGAAAGTAGTTGCCAATCAACTGTGCACTTTTTTAGAAAATAACTCTATATTTGAGAAATTTCAGTCAGCTTTTAGGAAACACCACGGCACAGAGACAGCCTTTGTGAAGGTTACTGATGACCTCCTTATGGCATTTGACAAAGCACTTGTCTCTGTCCTTGTCTTATTGGACCTTATGTCATAAACTCTCCGTGCGCTCTACAATTGCGCACGGAGGAGGAGAAGGAAAAATGAGGATTTAACTGCAGGAGTTACCACACACACATTTATTAAACAACAGTGAAGGGAACCATACGACATGGCAGAGCAGCTCGGGCTAATACAGAGTTCTTTCGAAATGCTTGGCTGTACCGGGAGAAAGCATAGCAGTTGTGCTGCACAAGGAAATGCTACCAGCGTAGCGGCACAACTGCACAGAGAAACGCTAGAGTTACTCACAGCCTAAGCAGTCCGGGTCCTTCAGTAGATCGGCGAGCAAAAACCTTCAGTGACGTGACGGTTAGACTGCGGAGCACAGCTATCTAACACGTACAATGATCCAGCGGCATTTGCCCAACAAAGAGCTGCTTGTGAGCAAACGCTGCTGGCGTGGCAAATTGCGAACACCTGGGCGAGGCGCGGGAAGAAGGCTTACCATGGCTGGAAACAGCTGATGGAGTCAAAGGGAGAGCGAGGGGGCGTGGCTGGACCGACAGACTGTCAGCCGCGTGAGAGAAAGTAGGTCACAGACGCAGACTAACAGCTGCCAGTCAGGTAGTGGCAGAGGATAAGGGAGTCAGTACAATAATACACAAAAATGCACATAACCAGTAAAACCAAAACCCCCAAAGAGATCGAGGCTGAGCCGGGGAAAGCCAAGCCGGCTCGGCTCGTGACACCTTAGTGCTGCCTTCGACACCATCGGCCACCATATTCTGCTAGAGAGACTTGAACAGCAAATTGGTTTGAAAGGAACAATGCAAAGATGGTTCCAGTCTTATTTATCAGACCGTTCCCAGTTTGTCTATGTCCATAACAAGTCCTCTATCCAGACCACGGTTAGCTATGGAGTTCTGCAGGGATCAGTACTTGGACCAATACTGTTTACATTTTATGTGCTGCCTTTGGGAGACATTATGAGGAAACATTCTATTCATTTTCATTGTTACGCCAACAACACTCAATTACATTTGTCCATAAATCCAGATGATCCCAGCCATTTGGGTTCCCTCCAGGAGTGTCTTAAGGATATTAAAACCTGGATGAACTACAACTTTCTATTGCTGAATACAGATAAAACTGAAGTCATTGTTCTTGGCCCCAAACATGCTAGAAGTACTCTTTCTAGTAAGATAACCACACTAGATGGGACTGCACTGACTTCTAAGTTTTCTGTTAGGAATCTTGGAGTTTTCTTTGACCAAGATATGTCTTTTAACTCTCATATACAGCAAACCATTAAGACTGCCTTCTTCCATCTGCATAATATTTCTAAAATTAGGTCCATCCTGTCTCATAAAGATGCAGAGAAACTTGTCCACGCCTTTATCACCTCTAGGCTAGACTATTGTAATTCACTTGTATCAGGTTGTCCTAATAAGTCCATAAAGTTTCTCCAACTCATTCAGAATGCAGCTGCACATATCCTGACGAGAACAGGGAGAAGAGATCACATTATCCCAGTTTTAGCTTCTTTACACTGGCTCCCAATAAAATATAGAATTGAATTCAAGATATTACTCCTAACTTATAAAGTCCTTAATGGCATGGCTCCTTCCTACCTGCAAGAACTCTTAGTTCCCTATTATCCAACCAGAGCTCTGCACTCCCAAAAATCCAAACTACTGGTGGTCCCCAAGGTCTCCAGAAGTAGATTGGGAGGTAGAGGTTTTAGTTATCAAGCTCCCCTCCTGTGGAATCATCTTCCCAGTTCAGTTCGGGAGGCAGACACTCTCTCTTTATTCAAGAGTAAGTTGAAAACTTTTCTCTTTGATAAGGCCTATAGTTAAAAATGTTGCCACTGCCAGGCCTTCACATGCATGTGGAGCCTAACCCAGCTTGATACTAGATGGTCTGGCTGTGAATGTTAATGTTGAATTGTATTTGTTACATTTGTTTTGAATGTAGCTACTGCCAGGCCTCTCTCTGTTTCAACCCAGCCGGCTGAGGCGGATGGCTGTCCTCTATGAGCTATGGTTCCGCTTGAGGTTTCTGCCCGTTAAAGGGAAGTTTTTCCTCGTCTGTGTCACCACAGTGCTTGCTGTTAGGGGTCTCTGCTGGATTCTATAAATTTGAGAGCGTGGCCTAAACCAACTCTTTTTTTGTAAAGTGTCTTGAGATGACCTATGTTGTGATTTGGCGCTATATAAATAATTGAATTGAATTGAATACTCTTTAACATACATTTATACATTTGTTCTGTCCAGTAAACTTTATTTATTCACATTTGGGTTAGTAGTCCTTGCTCAGGAGTTCACAACCCATGTAGGTACAATACATATAGCTAATAATAAGGGCAGATGAAACTTTGTAAACTACTTCCAAACTACAATGGATTGCATGGATAGTTGTGACATACATCTCTTAATGCACTTGGGCACATCCTCAGTAAAGTACCTGAGGTCAGAGGAGGTTTTGGTCTTTCAACTTCAGACTGCCTCACTCAGGCAACCCAACCAGGAGTGATCAATTCCTGGCCTGTGTTCAAAAAGCATTAGCCCACTGTTTATCCCTGTTGAGCCACGGCCATCTTGAGGCCTTCTCTGCAGCTTCTGAGGCTCTGCTGATGGCTTTCCTCTTGCACACTCCAGTGATGCCCTGGAGGCTGTAGGCCTTACATAGTGATCTTCCTGCAAAGTCTCTGCTCCCCACTTCAATGAGCAGGCACCGTGCACACCACCCCCGTCTGCAGCAATCCTCTGTCAGCTCAGCATATTTCCCCGTCTTCCTTTCACTGGCCTCTTCCATCCTCTCTTCCCAGAGCATTGTTAGCTCAAACATGACCACCTGCTTGGATTTTTCAGAGAACAGCACAGTGTCTGGTCTGAGGCTTGTCTCTGTTATGACTTTTGGGAACCTGAGTTGTTTCCCCAGGCCCACTCTCATCTGCCAGTCCTGTGCCATTCCCAGGAGACCCGCCTGAGCTTTCACTTGGGACTTGGAGTGTTTTCTGGCTCGAATGAATATTATGCAGCATTTTGATGGTTGCTCGTGCTTGCTGTGGTCAATGGCACTGCTGATGGACTCAGCAACCCTCTTGAGCATGTTGTGGCACCAGCGATAGCATCCTTCACCAAGTGCCTTGGGGCAACTGCTGAGGATGTGCTCCTGTGTTCCTCTTCCTTGGCACAATGTACATGCTGGTGTTTCCATCTTCCCCCAACAGAACAGGTTAGATAGGCTAGGCAGGATGTCGTACACTGACTGAATGAGAAATTTAATGCATTAAGGTTCAGCCTTCCACAACTTGGGCCATGAGATCTTTCTGTCCATTGCTTGTTCTCATCTCATCCATGCACCCTGTTGCCTCAGTCCCACCATCTCACCTGCACGCTCCTCCTCGACCCCAGCTCTCACCTCCTTTTGGACCAGGTTGCGCCTCTGCTTGCCTTTTATATTGCTGCTGCTTGTTGTCGGAATGCTACCCAATCCTGCACAGCCAATTGCCACAGAACCCACCAGGGCTCTGTGGTGAAGCCTTGACTCCACCTGGTTCACTGCCTTCTGTGCCCTCCATTTTTCTCCCGGTCCTCACGTCAATAGCAGCTTGGGAGACTTTTGGATCACTGGATTCTTTGTATTGGAGCAGCTCCCTTGTTCAGCTAACCTTGAACTCTTTACTGAGGCTGCTAAAGGGGAGCGTCAGCTTGTTCTTGTTGCCATAGAGGGCATTGCTGCTCAGACTTTTGGGTAATCCTAACCACCTTTGGAGGTGGCTGCTAACCCTCCTCTCAAACCCTTCCGTGGTGGAAAATGGAAATTCATATACCAGCAATGACCATAATATCCTCGGGAGGATGCCATGCCATGGTATATCCATGCTTTAAATTTCCCTGGTAGGCCTAATTGGTTGGTAGCTGCCAACCATCCCTCCAGTTCTTGGTTTGCTGCTCTGATGGAAGTGGCGTCCTTTAGGGTACAGTCAAAGATTTTCCCAAGGCTCTTCACAGGTTTTTCTGTTACTGAAGGGATTTGGGTTTTTCCAAGGAAGAAATGGAACTTGTCTATTACCTTCCCTTTTAACAAAACCAAAGACCAAGATTTTTCTGGTTTGAAGCGCATCCAAGCCACGGTCTGGAGGATCCATCTGCTTTTAAGGGCTGAAAAAGTTGTTACTGTCAGATCATCCATAAAAGTTCTGATGGGTGGTTATTGGACTCCAGTCTTGTTTTTTGGGCCTCAGCACTCTGCTTCGGCTGACATTGCCAACATGTGTATGGTCAGAGCAAACAGTGTCTCTGAAATCGTGCATCCAGTGATAATCCCTTTCTTGAGCCGGTGCTGGTCAGATGTTACCATCCCAGAAGTGAACCTCAGATTAACGGAATGCATTAACTGTAGACATATCAATTTGATTTTTGTTTTGATTTGTAACACAGTAGTGTGTGCCTGTGCTTCATTCATTCATTCATCTTCTTCATCCTTTTCGGGTCGGCTGTTTTTTTTTTTCTTTTTTTTTTTTTGTCTTACTGTATCTTTGATGTGTGTTTATATACTACATTGCTTGTTTCCCCCATTTGTCCGGATGAATACAAATTGGTGTGAGTTCCTTATGGCTAGATTTGCAATAGTGAGCAAAATTTAACCCCCCCCCCCCCCCCCCCATTCCCTGTTTCTGTCATCTTCCAACACGGACATCGCTCTGCTGCTGGCAGGACTCTGGTGTTAGTTGTGCTCCCTGACACTGCTCAGAGTCATTTTTTCATTGTGTCATAAGTATTATTGCCACACCCCTTGACAGTATTTCCTTGTGACCCTCCATGTGGCCCAAAGTGTGAGCGCTGCTGGGCTATTTGTCCTGAGCAATGAGCATCATGTGCATTTTTGCCTCTCCGGATGTGTCACTGCTGCTTGTTTTTGTTTCCTCTGACCTCTCAGTAAAGCCTTGAGTGTTTTAGCTTGGTTTGGTATTGGCTTTCTTGCAGTGGGTGCATGTTGAAACCCCAAAAGTAATTTTTTGTTCCTTGCATAACATAAACAGTTTTAGTCCACCGTCATGGCTCTCTCTGTGCTTTCTTTAATAAATGAATACATGACTAGGGCTGCAACTAATGATTATTTTGGTAGTTCACTAATCTAACGACTATTTTTTCGATTAGTTGACTAATCAAGATTATTTCTCTCATGTCCGCCATCTCTGCTTCCTGTTGGCACAGCTCCTGTTCGGGGCTCCAGGTCATGTTTTACCTCACCTGTTTAAACCTGCACACCTGTGACTATCACTTTGTTGTCAGTCTCTGATTTAATATACTAAATGTAGTCTACTATAAACAGTTACCATACCTAAATAAA
Source organism: Pholidichthys leucotaenia (assembly GCA_020510985.1). NCBI lineage: Eukaryota > Metazoa > Chordata > Actinopteri > Cichliformes > Pholidichthyidae > Pholidichthys > Pholidichthys leucotaenia. Next base: position 135,605,785 of record CM035840.1, on the reverse strand, counting down.
ATAATGACCCATCAAACATGAGTTGGAAACTTGACTGCTTAATCAGAAGTGTTTGAAGCAACACACTTAAATAACAGACCATAAAGTGCAGTTTTTAAACCCCCCCCCCCAAAAAAAGTGCACAAACTCAAATAGCAACCTCTGCTACTCCATAAAGGGCTGTTGTAATTCTGCATGTTCAAAAACAATCTAGAGTAATATTCAACTCTATTAAAGTAAAAAAAAAAAAAAGAGAAAATAACAATCTAGTCCATCCTGTTTGAAACCTTGCTGGGTCTAGAAGTTTAAAAGTATAATTAGGGTTCAGATGAAAATCAAAAGAACTTCTTCCAGTCCAAAATAAGAGTTCACAAACACTTTAAATATCAGGGCAGGAATGTGAGCCTTCACTACCCATATGGAAGGGGGGGGGGTGCTGAAAAGTTCATAGGCTGAAACCTTCATAGGTTTCAGGGATCCAAGCGCTGCAACACTGATGGAAGAAGTGTGTGGACCGAAGGGGAGATTATGTTGAAAAATAAACCACATTTGGTCAAATTTGACCACTATGAATTTTTCAGCCCCCCCTCGTACAGTGAAATATTTAAGCCATTTCAATTTATTTGTGTTTGATTATGGTTATTTTTTTAAAATTAAATTACCAATCATGGTATTGTAATGTACCAAGATGCACTAATATTCAGAATGAGGGCTGACATTACCGCAACAATAATAGAGAATACGAAAAAGAGAAAGCTGCTCCTTTAATTCACTCATTTACTGCATTTAACATATTAGCCAGCATAACTGAAGCAGCTCAGCTGTCAGCAACTATCATTCAAGAGAGATTATTGTCCGACAGCAGGTAAACTATTCAAACAGCACACGCTAATAGTGTGATCCATTTTCTAAAGCTGAGAGAGTCGCTCATTGAAAATAAGAAGCACTAACTTTACTTGCTAAAACTTGCTAACCTTACTGGTGCAGTGTTTAGAAGTGGACCAATGTCAGTCATTCATCACCGGGGTGGAGCACAGCAGAGGTCTGCTGACAGGCGGCCGGAGATGGGGGAATGGAGAGGAGGAGTGGGGAGGGACATATGCATTGCTGTAGTGCAGCTGTGATATGACAGCTGTGCTTAAACCCTTATTCATTCTGCATTTCCCCTTTGGGCCATGTGTGCTTTGGACAAGCCTGGCACGCACGCGGCGTTGTACATGCTCACTTTTTCGTCTACCAGACCAAGCAGTTGACGCATGCGCACAATTGTTATTTGTAGTTTCGCCTCAGCCCTATGGGTAGCGCAAATGCGCTAACATGCCAGTTTATTCACCGGCTATAAAACACGAGAGTGACGCACATTTTTTTGTATCAACAACAATGGCGTCATTTCAAGGAAAAGGAGGATTTACCATTTTACAGTGCTCTTCTCTGCTCAACCTGCTGCTGCTGCAAAAGAATTCATGTATGTTTATTCTCGTCTTCCGCCTCCTCATTGTGTTCCTCGTCTACTTTGTCTTTGTATGTTGTGTTGGTAGCACCATCTTGTGAATGGGACGTTCAGTCTTGCGCATGCTCTGTCAACGTGTTCAGATCATGGGCAGGCCGCGACATCACAAAATTTGGGCTGCACGCGGTCGTCCACAGTACAGCCCTGCATACACTAGCGGAGTGGAAACGATGACGTAAATTTTGTCACACAAGGTTTCCGGTTGCACTTACGTGGACAGCGGAGATGCAGCATGAATCCAGCTTTACAGTCTACATTTAATTTGTTTCATTTATTTATTTTTGGTAAAAATCCTCCCATACTTTGGAAAGTGTGGGCCTTTGCCGTGATTCTTCTCTCCGTGTTGCCATGATGTGCTCCTCTTCTTCTTCGCTGGAACAGTTAAACTGAACATTTCCGCAACATACTGTACATACAAACTTTACAATTAAACGATGCGTCGACAATAAAAATCTGCTTTGACAAATTTTTATGATTGACGTTGTCTACAATGTCGACTAATCATTGCAGCCCTATGCATGACAACTATGATATTACATATGAAACTAGAAAAGCACTCGGAGAGCGCAGACCTCCGCCAAGCACCACAGTTCCCCCCATATAGTGTTTGTGTGTACGTTTTCAGATTCCTTGACCATGAAAACATATGACTAGCAATTGGATTGACAATGATAGGATTAGTGGTTCAGTAGTTATTCACGAAAATGACATTTTCCGTAATGGCGGCCACAGTTCCGCCCATACAGTGTTTGTGTGTACGTTTTCAGATTCCTTGACCACGAAAACATGTGACTAGCAATTGGATTGACAATGATAGGATTAGTGGTTCAGTAGTTATTCACGAAAATGGCATTTTCCGTAATGGCGGCTACAGTTCCCCCCAGACAGTGTTTGTGTGTACGTTTTCAGATTCCTTGACCATGAAAACATATGACTAGCAATTGGATTGACAATGATAGGATTAGTGGTTCAGTGGTTATTCACGAAAATGGCATTTTCCGTAATGGCTGCCACAGTTCCCCCCATACAGTGTTTGTGTGTACGTTTTCAGATTTCTTGACCTTGAAAACATATGACTAGCAATTGGATTGACAATGATAGGATTAGTGGTTGAGTAGTTATTGACGAAAATGGCATTTTCCGTAATGGCAGTTTTCTTCTGGACGGTGATCCGGATCATCCCCAAAATTTAATCAGTTCTTCCTTGTACCATTTCCAACAATGCCTGAAAGTTTCATCAAAATCTGTCCAAAACTTTTTGAGTTATGTTGCTAACCAACAGACAGACAAACAAACAAACAGACAGACAAACCCCGGCAAAAACATTACCTCCTGGCGGAGGTAAGATTTCACTGTGAAGACAACATAAACATTATCATAGTATTATTATAGTACTGTATATTACAGTATTGATAAAACATGAAACATTGATGCACTAATACATACTGTATAACTGTTCTCACATTAATGATGGATGCGTGTGTATGTTTCTAATACAGACGTGAACAAAATTGTTGGTACCCCTCTGTTAATGAAAGAAAAGCCCACAATGGTCACAGAAATATCTTGAATCTGACAAAAGTGGTAATAAATGAAAATTCTATGAAAATTAACCAATGAAAATCAGACAGTGTTTTTGAATTGTGGTTCAACAGAATTATTTTAAAAAACAAACTCATGAAACAAGCCTGGACAAAAATGATGGTACCCCTAGAAAAGATTGAAAATAATGTGACCATAGGGACATGTTCAACCAAGATGTGTCCTTTAATTAACATCACAGGTGTCTACAAACTTGTAATCAGTCAGTCGGCCTATTTAAAGGGTGACAAGTAGTCACTGTGCTGTTTGTTGACATGGTGTGTACCACACTAAACATGGACCAGAGGAAGCAAAGGAGAGAGTTGTCTCAGGAGATTAGAAATAAAATTATAGACAAGCATGTTAAAGGTAAAGGCTATAAGACCATCTCCAAGCAGCTTGATGTTCCTGTGGCTACAGTTGCACATATTATTCAGAAATTTAAGATCCACAGGACTGTAGCCAACCTCCCTGGACGTGGCTGCAGGAGGAGACGGATAATACGAATGGTAACAAAAGAGCCCAGAACAACCTCTAAACACATTCGTGGTGAACTCCAAGGTCAAGGTACATCAGTGTCAGATCACACCATCCGTCATTGTTTGAGCCAAAGTGGACTTCATGGGAGATGACCAAGGAGGACATCACTGTTGAAAACAAATCATAAAAAAGTCAGACTGGAATTTGCCAAACTGCATGTTGACAAGCCACAAAGCTTCTGGGAGAATGTCCTATGGACAGATGAGACAAAACTGGAACTTTTTGGCAAGGCACATCAGCTCTATGCTCACAGACACAAAAATGAAGCATACCAAGAAAAGAACACTGTCCCTACTGTGAAAGATGGAGGAGGTTCTGTTATGTTCTGGGGCTGCTTTGCTGCATCTGGCACAGGGTGTCTTGAATCTGTGCAGGGTACAATGAAATCTAAAAACTATTAAGGTATTCTAGAGAGAAATGTGCTGCCCAGTGTCAGACAGCTTGGTCTCAGTCGCAGGTCATGGGTTTTGCAACAGGATAATGACCCAAAACACACAGCTAAAAACACCCAAGAATGGCTAAGAGCGAAACATTGGACTATTCTGAAGTGGCCTTCTATGAGCCCTGATCTAAATCCTATTGAACATCTGTGGAAGGAGCTGAAAAATGCCGTCTGGAGAAGGCACCCTTCAAACCTGAGACAACTGGAGCAGTTCGCTCATGAGGAGTGGGCCAAAATACCTGCTGAGAGGTGCAGAAGTCTCATTGATAGTTACAGAAATTGTTTGATTGCAGTGATTGCCTCAAAAGGTTGTGCAACAAAATATTAAGTTAAGGGTACCATAATTTTTGTCCAGGCCTGTTTCATGAGTTTGTTTTTTAAAATAATTCTGTTGAACCACAATTCAAAAGCATTGTCTGATTTTCACTGGTTAATTTTCATAGAATTTTTATTTATTACCACTTTTGTCAGATTCAAGTTACTTCTGTGACCATTGTGGGTTTTTCTTTCATTAACAGAGGGGTACCAACAATTTTGTCCACGTCTGTAGTTTATGAGGTCTTTAAAAATTTATTGAAGCTATTCAAAGCATTAAGACATGTATGACAAGCATGACATTGTGTTCCTTTTATTCAAGTGACACATTCGAACAGTCAGTTACTATATACAGTATGTTCAGTCATATTCACGTGACTGGATTTATACTGTTGAGCAGAAAAAAGAGATGGATAATTTAACATCCTTGTTTCTGAGCTTATTACAGATTTTTGATAATTATGGAGAGGTATGTACCAGTTACTGAAAAATTGTGAATGGTGGAGAACTGGTATCTTGATTATTAGTGTTTGAGTGGTGCTTATATAGGCAAATTTATTCCATATTTATTCCATCTAGCTACAATGCTCCGCACTGTGTGTTTATATATTTATATATTTATTTATTCCATCTAGCAACAATGCTCCACACTGTGTGTTTATATATTTACATATTTATTCCATCTAGCTACAATGTTCCGTGCTGTGTGTTTATATACTCATATATTTATTCCATCCAGCTACAATGCTCCGCACTGTGTTTATATATTTATGTATCTATTCCATCTAGCTGCAATGCTCCGCACTGTGTATATATATATATATATATATATATATTTATATGTACATATGTATACTCGCTGCTCTTGTTTTTCTCTTGCCTTCTGATTGTTGCTCTGAGTGTTGCTATCCCTGTGCTGTTGCAATCCTGGAATTTCCCCATTGTGGGACTAATAAAGGCTTATCTTATCTTATAAATATAGACTCAAAACTAGAAAGCACTTGAAAAGAGCAAATCTCCTCCAAGGCAGATCATGTCACCCCCTTATTTTAATATTGCCTGACAGCCTGTTATCTTTCACTAGACAGCGCCCTCTGCTGATGAAAATCAGAACATCCAACAAGGCACTGCATTCATTTTCCCCTTGGACTATTAACTACTTGAGGATTTAGGTCGCAGATCCACACCATCTGCATGCACCCTCTGGTGGCAAAGATTTTTTTCAAGAAAATATTCATTTTAGATATAAATTTCAAAGGCTGTAACTTGAAAGTGGTAAGAGATAATGGCTTACTGTCAATGAGAAAGATGTAGAATCTGATCCAAAGTTTATGATAGGAATAAATTTACACATCTAATTTGCATAATGTGACGGCAGCCACATCAGATTACATAACTTTCAGTCAAAGTGGACTTTGGACATATTCACTCAAAGAATGGTTTTGGTTTTGTGTCTTTGTTTTTGTTTTTTTGTTTTTATCTTCAAAATATATGAACCAGAAAATCATTAGAATGTAAACAAACTGATATAAAACATCAGACCTACCGCTCGTCATGTGTCGCCATGCATCCGTGTGCTCGTCTGTGTGTTCACCCCGGTCCTTATTTTGTCTTCTTCATTTTCACTTTCTCTCCCACATCCAGAAACAATCACATTTGTCTTCTGATTTATTCCACCTCGATTTTGGTTACATTACACTGCGGAACCGGCAGTATTGTCTTCTTCGTCATGTGCAGCTTTGTCAGTGGCAGATGAAAAGTGTTCTGCTCCGGTCCATCTTGTGCTGTCCAGAAGGTAAATATTTCCCTTCAGAAGCTAAATAATCTCTTTTAGAATCATAGTTGGCAAAATTTGGAGCAAATGCTTCCTCCCTGTGGAATATATGTTGCACAATTGTTTATACATCTCTTCTCCTGTGCCCCGGAAGTGATATCAGATTCGACGCGGTTCTGGTTTGCTGATCTCGGTCCTCCAGTGCAAACCAGTAAGCTATATGTGCCTGCCATCTAGTGATGTGAAATGCTTGGTACATCTGGGTTTATTTTAAGGGTTTTTTTTCCCAAACTTTTTGACCAATCATGTGACAGGCGCAGCTCTGCAACACCAGCCACAGGAGAGGCAGATCATGTAATTAAATGTAATCCTTAAACCTTAAGGATTACTTTTTTAACCCCTTAAAGCTTAAGGAGTTAAAAAAAAAGGAAAAAATATTCTGGGAGGCTGATAGTGATTTTGATCATCCTAAGCATCTTAAAGATATATCCTTGGTCTGTGTTCAGCCTCACATGAAGATGTCAGCAAAATCTGAAAATATCTTTTTAAGTAATGCTGTTAACGCGAGCGCGCACACACACGCCCAAGCTTGCGCACAAGGCAACACAGGTAAAAAGCATAATCTCTTTGGTGGAAGTAATCAAGAGAAGTCATTGCAGACTGGCAGCTGCTGCCATCATTCGAAATTGGTGTCAGATGGTGGTTCAGACGAAAGAACATCTTATTTCTTTAAAAACTATTTCCTCTCAGACTTCTCACATCTTCTCCCCATGAGAGGCTGTGTCTTGATGACATAATGTGAGGGAGAAAAATGTGGCTACAGTTACAGGAATCCTACAGTGTTTTTCCTCTTTTTATTTTCCAGCATACCACCAAGATATTTTTCACTCTGGTACTCCCCACATCTTGTTTCACATCCTGTTGCTGCCTAATATCAAAAAGAATTAAAGGAAATTAATTCTTCTGCTCTTTTGCATCCCTCGGCATTTACTTTTACCTGCGACTCCTGCTTCTTCTGCTTTCCTCACCTTTTTCTCCTCATCCCCCAATCTCACACTCGCACCTTTTGCACTTGGTGGACCAGGCTTATCTTCACTCTGGCAAACATTCATCGTCCGCCACTGTCCTCCACTCCTCTTGCTCCTCATCTGCTGTCCTTCTCACCCCTCTGCACACCTCTCTATTCTCCTCTTCTTTCCAATTTCCTCTGCTCAAATGAGATGTTGTGTACTGAGGAGAGTGTGTACATTCCTTATCACCAGCTGCTGTCTAGGTATTAGTTTGGGGAAATGGTCCTGTAATGAAACAGAGAGGACTGCTGTGCAAACACACATATGCCAGGATTGTTAGGTATTTTAGTTGTGTGTCTCAATATAAATGTGGTTTGGTGTGTGCATTCGGACGAGTGGCTGATTAAGGTCGCCCTCTTTCTCATCTCACTTTTACCACCTTCTTACTTCTTTCTTTGTGTTCAACTTGTCCGTCCTCTTCTGACTTCCTCCATCTCTTGTCATTTATCTCCACTTCTCTCAGTGTATCCCTCCATTTGTCTTCTCCCCAGCCTCGCAACCTATTATGATAGCTTTATACTGTAAGCCTCGGTACTTGTACAGTACTGCCACTGTGTACTTTTTGGGTCTTTCAGTCCTTGTCATTCTTGTCCACCCACACACCCGCGCCCTGCAGTGTGGCCTGTGCCCTCTTTTCTCCACTGCTCCTCATGCATAGTAAATGTGTTTAGCAACAATGACAGTGCAGCGGTCTGTGTGCCCTCTTGTTTCCCACACTGCTGTGTTGTCTGGCATATTTGTTGAATGTCCTGCCTGTGCATAACTTGTTTCAGAGAGCATACATTTTCTAAGCAGAATGGGCTTTTGTCCCTGAGCAGTGACAGCTTTTCAAAAAATAGTCAGTAGTACTCCACTCCACAGACTTCCTTATTTTCCCTACTGTTTATCCATTCATGGTTCACTTTGGGACCTTGCTAGAAATAAGGTAATGGCTTCATTTAAAAGCAATGAAGCCTAAATACTGTGTAAATGTGCATTAAGGTGTATGTGTCAGTGTTGTCCATTTACTCTGGACCAATGACCACCTATTATGGTCAAAGTTGTGCCAAACTTTTCATCAATCCCCATTTTTGTCAGAGAAACATGGTCTTAATTCTTCCATAGTATTTCTATATTTTGATATTGTGATGCACACATAATATACATTGTGATTTTAATTCAAATTTGTGTCATTTATTTGAATGTGGACTAACAAAGTTGGACAAGTCTCCTTTGTATGACATTAATATATAAGCACAGATAAAGTTACCCTCTTGGCATCTCCATTGGTGCCCTTTTGCCTACTGCTGGGTTGTCAGCTGGGATCCACCCTTCACAAATGTTTCACTCCCTTAATCCGGTTCATCTCCAGTTGGGGGAGCGGCAGTAGGGACGTCTTCCCACCACTCCCTGCAGCTGGCCCTAAGATGTCTATTTCTCCCATGAGTTGACCTTCCTGCAAAGCCAGAACCAGAAGCTCCCTTGCGCTGTCTCGTCAGCCAATTCTCTAATGACACTCTTGGTGTTGGTGCCTCTGATGCCCAGGGCCTTTAAAAGATGCTGGGTGGATGCTCCAGTGTTAACCTCTGCAGCCAATCTCCACAGGAAACATCAATACCCTTGACTTAGCCTGTAAGCATGCCAAAGCCAGTTCTCCCTATTTATCTCTTTTTCTTTCAAAGGCAGTTTCCATTTCATCCTCCTACAGGATAGTCAACTCGACCATGATTACTATATTGGTGGAGACATACCAGAGCACAGTGTCAGGTCATAGGGACGTTGTAATGATCCGCTGAAGGAACTCAAGCAGTCGGTCAAGGTCAATCATCAAGTTCTATTCTGCTCCCGCTGACATGAATGGCCACACCAAAAAGATGTTGGTCTGGACCTGGGGCCTCATGTATTAAGACTTGTGTTTACTTCTACTGAAAGATGGCGTACATTTAAATCAAGAAAACGCTGTAAGCAAAAAAAAAAAAAAATCCAGATGTTTTAAACAGTGCATACGCAGGAATCCAAGCACATTTCCTTTGTACATTCCAATCTACTTGAAATTGAACGCACGTGAGGAAATACTGGACTCCTCCCTTGGCACACCTCCATTTAAATGTACAATTACATGTAAATATACAGTATATGCAAATAGATATATACAAGCCCTGCACATTTGATTGTCCTGTATCCACAATCAAAAATAATGGATTTAATTAAATTTCACGGACTGTGAGTTGGAGATGCTCTTGAATGAGGTAGAGGTGTGTAAAAACGTTTTGCTTTGTTACAATCTGAGCGCGGGGGGATTCCACCGGGCTCAGTGTTTTTGCCTTTTTTCATATTTGTACAGTGTTGTCGATTTGAGTTGAAATTCCTGTTATTTTATCCTTGGTTGATTTGTCATGTATTCTGTATTGTTTCTTAGTATGATTTATTTTCCTGTTTACGTTCATTATAGTTTGTTGTTCACATTTTTGAGGTTCCTTGTCTTTATTTTGCCATCTCTTTATATTTTTATTCTGTTGTGTTCTACCTCTAGGTTGACAGCTGTCAGTGACGTTTCTGGGTTGTTGCTTCGCGTAGGCGGGGTCCCTGTCAGCTGTCAGCCCGCTCTCTCCCCTCTCATTACTCCCAGTTGGTCTAAATTGTATCTTTGTTTTCTCCTGCCCGCTCAGTAACCCACACCTGCTATCACTTGTTTCATTTTTTTCTAGCCTTATTTAACCTCTTGCGCTCCGTTGTACCGTGGACGGGCAAGTCTCTGCGTCCTAGAGCGCACGAGGGTGCTCTAGGACGCATGATGGAGATTGTGATGTAGGTGGTGTATGGCGTCCAAGCGCGCACTGAAAATAAAAGCTGCAGACACAGCCGCGAACAGATTAGTTCATCTGATTCACCTCTCATTCGACTAATAAGAGCCTTGAATTGGGTTTCTGAAACCTTGAAGAACCAATGACTGAAAACCTAGCCAGAAGGACCCGCCTACCAAGGCTGTGAATGCAGTGAGCCAATTGAAGCAGAGAAGTTTGCAAGCTGTTTTTTTTAAGGCTGGGTGAAGACTGACTGCTGGAGCGGATCAAAAAAGGACCCGCAGGAAGAACCCCACAGACCCAGCAGCACAGAGACCATCCACAAATGCAACCTGTGTGACAGGGAGTGCCATTCGCCCATCGGCATGTTCGGCCACAGGCGGTGCTTATTTTGTTTTGGTTCCAGCAGAGTAGACGTTATGATTTCTTCCATGGTCATAGACCGACGGAGGCTGACGACGAAGGCTGAGTGACACACACGCCTTCGCCAGTCTTTTTTTAATTACTACTGTTATTTGTTTTGAAAAATCGTTCGCCAAAAACCGCAATCATGGAAGCACAAAACCGCAATAATGGAATTATGTTTTGATCGGGTCGCGAGACCAGAACCACGAGCGGACCAGCGTCGCGTTCGTCTGACAGTGGGGAAGAGAAGTTCGCCAGGACACTGCTGTGAAGAGGTAAGGTGTTATAAGCTAAATTATTCTTTATTCCTGACTATTCTTCTGTAGCGAGGGGGGGGGGGGGAAGCCACGGTGACTGAGCTGCTGTCCCACATCCCACATGAGGCTAATCCGTTGTGTAGCGATGGCCGATGTCCATCCTCTGTAGCGAGGGGGGGGGGACCCCCCACACACACACAGACACAGCCCTGAGTGTCACCTTTCATTAGAGCCCAAAATGAAGCTTCTACATTGAAGCATTCAAAAGTTACAGACGTTTTTCCAAACTGTGCCATTTGGCACAATTTGGCACAGTTCCAAAACGCCTGGGAACAGCCTGAGGAAAAAGCTGTGTAATATATTCATTTTTTGTGGTATTGTTACAAAATTTCGACCTCAGCTGGATAACACTTGGTTCTACATTTCTGTTGCATTTTCCAGCCCGGATCTGAAGCTGTGTGTTATTTGCAAGCATTTGTATCCAAAAAAACACCCAGGCCAAATTTATTTTCTTCAAGTTCACTATGTTTAGATGACTGTAACTCAGTGGCCGGAGCACTTAGAGAGATTATGACTTTTTTGCCAAAAAATTCAAAGTGTTTTCTTTTAAATGAGACCAACCCCATGAAGATGCTGCAAAGGGTTGAAGAACAGCTTTCGATTTACTTTGGGCACATTATTTTTTGGCGTTTTTAGGAAAATTGACCGGAGTGCAAGGGGTTAAGGGCTGTTGTTTTCATTTCTTGTTGCTGGAGTATTGAAGTTTCTTCCCCCTCATCCTCACCTGAGCCCTGCCCTTGTTCTGGTGAGCTTATTCATAAGTTTGTTTGTTTGACAGTTTGGATTTTTGTGTTGGTGCACTTTGTGTTGTTTCTTAATACATTTTGCAAACTAGCAGTTCAGCATCTTGGTCTTTCTCTCTGTGCTGAGGGGCAATTCATGACAGAATACTCCGGCCAGTAAGAGACCCAGCTGCTGCTAGTTTGTAGTCCATTTTGTTTTCTTTTTTTTTTCTTTTCCTCCTTCCCCCCGGGGCTAACCATGTCTGTCACCCCGGATTTGTCAACCCTGGGATTGGACGAAGCAGAGCAGTGGTCTGTGTGCATGTTGGAGGACATCACCACGCAGGCTCGTGCCTCCCGTATCCCCGAGGCAGCCCGAGAGTGTCTGGAGGGTGTGGCACAGGCACTCTAGGTATGCCCCAGCCTGTGGGACCACCCGGAGCTCACAGACCTACTCCTCCCTATAATCCTCCCACAATCTACGACTCACAGGCTGGGGGAATCCACTCAGATGTCCGTGCCTGCGCCAATGAAGAGCAAGCACCCGCGCACATGGAAGCCTCCAGCCTCTTGCCGTTCTCCGGCGGCAGCTCTGCCTCCTCCTCCCGAACACTGGCCCACTCCATCGGCCGAGGAGCAGGAGGAGCACAGGCAGGTCATATTAGCAGAGACTGAGCTCCTTCTAAAGTATAAGCCATGGCTCCTCCCGGATCTCACCCAGGAACTAGAGGAGGTTCCAACGGGCCCTCTTCCCCCTCTCCAGGAGCCGACGTCTCTGTCTCCCGCTCCCCACTGTTGCCCAGGGAAATCTCACCTGAGGAACACCTCCATCTCCGAGGCAGCAGTTTCTCCCTTGCTGAGGCAGAAGACTCCCGCAGCAGTGCCCTCTTTGTGTTTTTCCTCTCCGGCTGTTCCTCCAGCTTCCTCTGTCTCCGCAGCTGCTGTATCCCGCCCTCGACACTCCCTCCTGTTGCTGAGGGGTCAGCGGTTTCCTTCCTGGCTCTGCCCTTCACCGTGTCTGCAGGGGCGGCTCCTCCACGTTCTACTGAGGGGCCCACAACCGCTGAAGTCACGGGGAGTGCTAATTTCCATCCAGCTGCAGTAGAAGACATCGCTTCCCGGGAACCCAGGCAAGTGTTTTTTCACTCTGACTCACCTAAACATGAATTATCTTGCCTGATTCTCTGTGGTGAGGCTCAGACTAGGCAGTCCTCTGAGTCCTCACCGCCTGCTGCAGGTTTAGACTGTTTACCTGCTCTCTCCCTGTCTCCTCCTTTCCCCCTTGAGTGTCCGCCGGCCCCAGGACTGAGCTGCCAGGCTATGGAGGAGCCTGCGGCCGTGGAAGACCTGGCGCCAGCCCCGCAGCCATGGTTTGGATGGAGGGAGAGCGTTGTGACTGAGCTGAAGCTTGTGCCAATGATGGAGCATCCCCTGGCCTTGGCTGAACAGGATCCAGTGCCAGCAGGAAGCCGACCTCCTGTGTCCACGTCAGGCGAGCCACCGGCATAGGTCACATCACTGGGGAGGGTCCCGGGACTGCATCCACCACCATGCCTGCTGCTGGGGCCGCCACAACAGACTCTGAGCTAGGCCTCCAGAGGGCCGTGCTCTTGGTTGGGAGAGCCAGGTGCAGTTGTCAGCTTCACCTGAGCTCACCTCGCTGGGCTCCACTGCCACGGTGACCCTGACCCTGTTTCTCTGCATCTCCCGTCTGAGCTTATCCCCAGGGTCACCGAGGATCGTCCAGCTTTTCCAGAAGTCTCTGTGGGTCCAGCCTCGCTGCCTGAGATCACAGTGGGTCCATCTCCTTCTGTCGAGGTCATTGCGGGTACTCCGTCCCAGCCCGGGACCTCCGTGGGTGCTGCTCCACCTCCACTTGAGGTCTTTGCAGGTGCTCCGTCCCATCCCAGGCCCTACGTGGGTGCTGCTCCCCCTCCGGCTGAGGTCTTTGCGGGTGCTTCCTCCCAGCCTGGGACCTCCGTGGGTGCTGCTCCCTCTCTGGTAGAGGTCTCCGCGGATGCTCTGTCCCAGTCCGTGGCCTCCGTGGGTGTAGCTTTGGCCAAGTCCGGGTCCACCGAGGGTCCAGCTCTGGCCCAGTCCGGGTTCACCATGGGTGCTGCTTTCCCATCAGTTTAGGTCATCGCAGGTTCTCCATCTCAGCCCAGGGCCTCTGTGGGTGCAGTTCTGTCCCGGTCCGGGTCCACTGAGGGTGCAGTTCTGCCCCAGTCCGGGTCCACTGAGAGTGCAGCTCTGCTCCAGCCTGAAGCCACTGCGGGTGCAGCTTTGCTCCAGCCCGGAGCCACCGCGGGTGTAGCTTTGCTCCAGCCCGGAGCCACCGCGGGTACTGCTTTTCTCCAGGCCGGAGCCACCGCGGGTGCAACCTCGTTCCAGGCCAGAGCCACCGTGGGTGCTCCTATGTCCCAGTCTGGGACCACCGAGGGTGCTGCAGGCCAGTTCGAGGGCGTCGTGGTCCCCACCTTTGCCAAACGCCGTAGTGGTTCCTCCCCCTCTGCCAGATGCTGTCGTGGTCCCCCCTCCTCTCCCAGACACCGTCGTGGTTCCCCTTCCTCCCGCTGACGCCATTGTGGTCCTGCCTCTTCCACCTGACGTTGTCGAGGTTCCCCCTATTTCTCTATCCTCCTCATTTCTGGTTGTCCCGGTTGGGTGGCCACCCCCTGGACCACCTTCTCTGCATTGGTGGTTAAAGAACTCTGGCCGACCGCCTGACAGACTGTGCCATTGGGTTGGGTGGCACATATTCTCCTGCAGGCCACCCAACTCTTACCACCTCACCATCTGCCAGGCCTGGGACTTCAGCCGGCCACCGGAACAGTCTGGTTCTGTAGTTCAGGGGGCCTAGGTGCCCGGTTCTGTGTGGGTCCTGAGGGGGCTTTTGTTTTTTTTTGTTTCCTCTTAGTCTGGGTTTTACTGGGATGTTAATTCTGAGAGTTTTTCTTATTTTCTCTGGTTCAGTCTGGTCTCTCTGTGCCTAGACCCCCCTCCTGCCACCCGGGGTGAGGTTGTTTTCTTGTTGGGGTGGGTTTTTTGTGTGGGGAGGTTCTTTTCTTTCGATGTTGCCGGGGTGTCTGGTATCCACCTCTTGAGACTGGGGCTCTGTCACAATCTGAATGTGGGGGATTCTACCGGACTCAGTCTTTTTGCCTTTTTCCATATTTGTACAGTGTCGTCACTTTGAGTTGCAATTCCTGTTATTTTATCCTTGGTTGATTTGTCACGTATTTTGTATTGTTTCTTAGTATAATTTATTTTCCTTTTTACGTTCATTATAGTGTGTTATTCACATTTTTGAGGTTACTTGTCTTTATTTTGCCATCTCTTTATATATTTATTCTGTTGTGTTCTCCCTCTAGGTTGACAGCTGTCAGTGACGTTTCTGGGTTGTTGCTCTGTGTAGGCGGGGTCCCTGTCAGCTTGTCAGCCCACTCTCTCCCCTCTCATTACTCTCAGTTGGTCTAAATTGTGTCTTTGTTTTCTCCTGCCCACTCAGATGACCCACACCTGCTATCAGTTGTTTCATTTGTTCCTAGCCTTATTTAAGGGCTGCTGTTTTCATTTATTGCTGCTGGAGTATTGAAGTTTCTTCCCCCTCGTCCTCACCTGAGCCCTGCCCTTGTTCTGGTGAGCTTATTCGTAAGTTTGTTTGTTTGTTTGTTTGACAGTTTGGATTTTTTTGTTGGTGCACTTTGTGCTCTTGTTTCTTAATATATTTCGCAAGCTAGCAGTTCAGTATCTGGGTCTTTCTCTCTGCTCTGAGGGGCAATTCATGACATGTTTGGCATGCTGTCCTCTGGCATTTGTGCCGGATACAGGTAATTCAATAACCTGCTCACAGCCCTGTAAGATTAGTTTACTGTTTCCTTTATTCAGACAGGGATGAGAAGGAGATGTTTATTTTAGCTTGACATGTTTCAACTGGGGCAGCGCGATGGCGGAGTGGTAAGCACTGCGGCAGCACAGAAACTCACCCTTGGCTGGGGGATCCTGGGTTCGATCCCAGCCCCTGCCCAACAGTGATCTGTGTGGAGTTTGCATGTTCTCCCCGTGTCTGCGTGGGTTTACGCTGGGATTTCTCCGGTTTCCTCCCACATGCCAAAAACATGCAAGTTAGGTTAATTGACATCAAACTGGGGATTCTAAATTGTCCTTAGGTATAACTATGAGAGTGAATGGTTGTCTGTCTTTCTGTGTTGGCCCTGCGATGGACTGGCGATCTGTCCACGGTGTACCCTGCCTCTCGCCCAAGATGCTGAGATAGGCTCCAGCCCCGCCACGACCCGAAAAGGATTAAGCAGAAGAAGATGGATGGATGGATGCTGACATCCTTAGAAGCGTCAGCTGATTGCTGTGATTTGTGACCAGCCGGGTTGGATCAGCTCGTTGAATAAAGGAAAACAGTAATGAAAAAGAAGACAATGTGAACCTATTTAGTGGGTAGCCACAGTCACCTGTCAGTTGAAGTGGATCATATTAGACTCGACAAGTACATATTTTATGTCCAAAATGCAAATCTCATCCTTTATAGTTATATACAACTTACATGGATTACACACACTATTACTGTAAATGAATGAAGTATGCCGGGGTAAGCGTGAGACTGTTGCATTTCAAACTTTACGCATGTGTTTATTGACATAATTACTGTACACACAGAGGCAATTGGGGGCTTGGTAGAATGCTGTGAAACTGTAGTTTAATCAGCAATTAAAGGTAGTCACATACTCGAACCACTGACTTGTAATGAAGCCTTGAAGACAGGGTGATATTTGGGGGTGCACAGGTGCGTCGCACATGAGGTGGATTATTTAGGACAGTTACATGAATTTACTCACCAAGAAGCCACCCATCCACACTGTGCCAGCTTGTAGTTTGTTCCCAACAATACTATTCATTAGAATGAATGAATCATGCATTCAACCAGGCCACCTTGCAACAGTGTTGGTTAGTCGCATTTGCACATCACAACAGGGATCCAGTGTACCCCGCCCGGTATGGGGTTGCCGGGGCCTCACCCTGGAACCAGGCCTGGGCGAGGGGCTCGATGGCTAGCGTCTGGTGGCCGGGTTTCCGCCCATGGGATCCGGCCGGGCTCAGCCTGAAGGAGTTACATGGGTCCGCCCTCCAGTGGGCTCACCACCTGCAGGAGGGTCCATGGGGGTCCGGTGCAATGTGGATCAGGTGGCGGTCAAAGGCGGAGACCTTAGTGGTCTGATCCCAGACTTCCTAAACTGGCTTTTGGGATGTGGGATGTCACCTCTCTGGTGGGGAAGGAGCCTGAGCTGGTGCATGAGGTTGAGAGATACCGGTTAGATATAGTCGGCCTCACCCCAACACCCAGCTCCAGTTCTGGAGCCAGTCTCCTGGAGAAGGGCTGGAGCTTGTCCTACTCTGGAGTTGCCCTGGGTGAGAGATGATGAGCAGGGGTGGGTATTCTTGTATCCCCCCACCTTGCTGCCTCTATATTGGAGTTTTTCCCAGTGGACAAAAGGGTTGTTTCCCTGTGCCTTCGGGTTGGGAAACAGGTCTTAACCATCATTTGTGCCTATGCACCAAATGATGGTTCAGAGTACCCACCCTTTTTGGAGTCTCTGACTGGGGTGCTGGAGAGTGCTCCTCTTGGAGACTTCATTGTCCTTCTGGGGGACTTCAATGTGCACGTGGGCAATGACAGTGAAACCTGGAGGGGGATGATTGGGAGGAACGGCCTGCCCGATCTGAACCCGAGTGGTGCTCAGTTATTGGACTTCTGTGCTAACCACAGTTTGTCCATAACGAACACAGTGTTCTAGCCTAAGGGTGTCCATATGTGCACTTGGCACCAGGACAACCTAGGTCGTAGGTCGATGATCGATTTTGTTATTGTATCATCAGACCTGCGGCCGTATGCCTTGGACACTCGGGTAAAGAGAGGTGCAGAGCTGTCAACGGATCACCACCTGGTGGTTAGTTGGATCCGATGGCAGGGGAGGATGCCATTCAGACCTGGTAGACCCAAACGTATAGTGAGGATGTGCTGGGAGCATCAGGCTGAGGCCCCTGTCCAGGAGGTTTTCAACTCCCACCTCTGGAAGAACTTCAACCACACATGGAGTCAGAATGGGCCATGTTCTCCACCTCAATTGTTGAAGTGGCTGTGCAGAGCTGCGGCCGCAAGGTCGTCGGGGCATCTCGTGGTGGCAACCCTTGAACCAAGTGGAGGACACCAGTGGTGAGGGGGGCCATTAAGCTGAAGAAAGAATCCTATCAAGCTTGGTTGGCTTGTGGGACTCCCAAAGCAGCTGAGGTGTACTGGCAAGCCAAGCGGAGTGCAGCTCGGGTGGTTGCAGAAGCAAAAACTCGGGTATGGGAGGAGTTCAGTGAGGCCATGGAACAAGACTTTCGGTCAGCCTCGAAGAGATTCTGGCAAACTGTCCGGCAGCTCAGGAGGGGAAAGCAACTCCCTGTTCACACTGTGTATGGTGTGGCTGGGGCACTGCTGACTTCGACTGGGGATATCATCGGGCGGTGGAAGGAATATTTCGAGGATCTCCTCAATCCCACTGATACGCCTTCCACAGATGGAGCAGGGCTTGTGGATGAGGGGGACGACTCGCCTATCACAGGGGCTGAGGTCTCCAAGGTGGTTAAAAATCTCTTTGGTTGCCAGGCCCTGAGGGTGGACGAGATTTGTCTTGAGTACCTCAAGGCCCTGGATTTTGTAGGGCTGTCATGGTTGACAAGCCTCTGCAACATTACGTGGAGGTTGGGGACAGTGCCTTTGGCATGGCAAACTGGGGTGGTGGTTCCAACTTTAGAGGGATCACACTCCTCAGCCTCCCTGGGAAGGTCTATGCCAAGGTACTGGAGAGGAGAGTCCGGCCGTTGGTTGAACCCTGGATTCAGGAGGAGCAATGTGGTTTGAGAATCCTTGAGGGTTCATGGGAGTTTGCCCAACCAGTTTACATGTGTTTTGTGGAAGGCATTCGACCACGTCCCTCGTGGTTTCTTTGTGGGGGGTGCTTCGGGAGTATGGGGTATCGGGCTTGTTGTTATGAGCTATTCGGTCTCTGTTCGACCATTGTGAGAGCTTGGTTTGTATTGCCAACACTCGGTCGGACTCATTCCCTGTGAGAGTTGGACTCTGCCAGGGCTGCCCTTTGTCACCAATCCTGTTCATAATTTTTATGGACAGGATTTCTAGGCGCAGCCAGGGAATGGAGGGTGTCATGCTTGGTGACCACAGGATTTCATCTCTGTTGTTTGCAGATGATATTGTCCTGCTGGCTTCACCCAGCAATGACCTACAGGCCTTACTGAGACGGTTTGCCGCTGAGTGTGAAGCGGCAGGGATGAGAATCAGTACCTCCAAGTCTGAGTCCATGGTCCTCAGGTGGAAAAAGGTGGATTGCCCTCTCCGGGTTGGGGACAAGCTCCTGCCCCAAGTGGAGGAGGTTAAGTATCTTGGGGTCTTATTCACGAGTGAGGGGAGAATGGAGCGAGAGATTGACAGACGGATTGGAGCAACATCTGCAGTGATGCGGACATTGTACCGGTCTGTTGTGGTGAAGAGGGAGCTGAGCTCTAAGGTAAAGCTGTCGATTTACCAGTCAATCTATGTTCCTACCCTCACCTATGCTCATGAGCTTTGGGTAATGACCGAAAGAATGAGATCACGGATACAAGTGGCTGAAATGAGCTTTCTTCATAGGATTGCTGGACTCACCCTCAGAGATAGGGTGAGTAGCTCAGTCATCCGGGAGAGGCTCAGAGTAGAACCGCTGCTCCTCCACATTGAAAGGAGCCAGTTGAGGTGGTATGGGCATCTGATCAAGATGCCTCCTGGACGCCTCCCACTTGAGGTGTTTCAGGCACGTCCCTCTGGGAGGAGACTCCAGGTCAGACCCAGGACTCACTGGAGAGACTATGTCTCCCAGCTGGTCTGGGAATGCCTTGGTATCCTCTCTGAAGAGCTGGAGCAGGTGGCTGGGGAGAGGGAAGCCTGGGCTTCTCTGCTTGAACTGCTGCCTCTGTGACCCGGACCTCTGGAGAAGTGGTAGAAGATGGATGGATTGATGGATATAATTTGTACATTGATAGACTGGAAATGTTTCCTGTTAACATACACATATTCATCTTGTGAATGTGATTTTATAGCAATGTGTGTGCAGTCCATAACTCCAATTACATTAGGAAAACCAGCTCTCGCTGCAAATTTCACTTTGATGTTGGCCTGTACATTTGTATTGTATGGGAATAATGGTGTACCTGGGTGACAGCCGGATAAGGCTATCCCACACAGCTGGCATAGCTCGGCTCAGGGTTGACTGGGAAATTCCCAGTCAGTCTGCCGGCTCCCTCTGGAATGCCTCTGTTCCCAGTAACCTCAGTGTTGTCAGCACCTGCACTGGGACAGGCAGCGCTCGGCTTCTCGCCGTGTTGTGCTCCAAGAGTGGCCATAGCTCTGATCACAGTTCCACAAGGACTGCCCATGGAAAGCTAAACCGGCTGACAAGCCAGTTATCATCCTTTTTTCTCTCGGCGCCACACGAGTCGGCTGCCTTTTGCAACAGCGGCTCGATTCCGAGTCTTTTTCCCTTCCTCTCTCTTTTGATCCGTCTTTTTTTTTTCACCCCACTTATATCACGGACACACAGATCGTCCTAAATGTCTCCTGAGCCGGTGGACGGAGCCACTGTCTATAGCAGGATACGATACAGCAGAGAACAGCTGCTAGCATTCAACCGCCACCCGGTCCCATTGGAAAAACTCGACATACCGAGTGAACTGAGGCGAAAACGCCGCGGCTGCCGGGCTGGAGTAAGGCGGAGGACAAAAAATATAAGGTACAGACCCTCCCTTCCATCTGTTGTCATGGGAAATGTACGGTCGATACTGGGAAAGTTAGATGAGCTAGCGGCTATCTCCCGTTATGATAGCACATACCGGGAGTGCTCTCTCCTTTTGTTTACTGAGACGTGGCTAACTGAACTAGCAGCAGATGCTAACATTGAGCTGGAGGGTTTTCACATGATACGAGCTGACCGAACACCAGACAGTGGCAAGGCTAGGGGCGGTGGAGTGATCATGTATGTTAACAACAACTGGTGCAGACCGGGACATATCACTGTTAAACAACGACACTGCAGCAAAGACATTGAGTTGCTAGCTGTTAGCATGAGGCCTACATATCTCCCGAGAGAACACTCACACGTGATCTGCATTGTTGTTTATGCAAATCCGACGGCGAACGCTGGGACAGCACGTGACGTCATCCATTCAGTAACCAGCAGGCTGCAGACAGAACACCCAGATGCTCTTCTCCTCATCTCAGGCGATTTCAACCATGTTTCACTGTCTCCCATTCTACCCACGTTCACCCAGTATGTCACATGCCACACTAGAGACAATAAAACACTGGATTTATTCTACGCAAACACTAAGGAGGCGTACACCTCATCACAACTACCCCCACTCGGGAGATCGGATCACAACTTGGTTCATCTCCGGCCGGTGTACAAACCCCTAGTGCACAGACAACCTCCGGCCATGCACACTGTGGAGTTATGGTCTGAGGAGACAATGGACACCCTAAAGGGCTGTTTTGAAGCCACCGCCTGGAAGCAGCTCTGCGATCCACATGGTGAGGACATCGATGGCCTCATTCACACCTTCACGGGCTACCTCAGCTTCTGTGTGGACAAATCCGTTCCCACCAAGACCATACGGCGTCACTCAAACAACAAACCCTGGATCAACCCTGAGATAAAAACACTTCTGAGAGAGAAGAAGAGGATCTTCAGGTCGGGGAACAGGGAGATGCTGAAGTCCGTACAGAGGGAGCTGAGGAGAAAGATCAGAGAAGGCAAGGACAGCTTCAGGAAGAAGATGGAGGACAAGCTGCAACAGAGCGACATCAGCGGGGTCTGGAGAAACCTCAAAACCATCTCGGGGCTCCAGAATACCTCCCCCCAGGCCACAGGGGGCAGGGAGTGGGCGAACAACCTGAATCTGTTTTTCAATAGATTTGACCAACCGCCCTCCCCCCTGACTGCACAACAACCACTGCTGCCTCTAAAGAAATCAAGTCCTGCTGCCCACTCCCCACTCTACCAACACCCCCCCACTCCCAACACACAGCCCCCCATCCTGACCCTGACCAGGACCCAGGTGAGGACGGAGCTGAGGAAGATCAAGGCGAGGAAGGCGCCGGGACCGGACGGCATCAGCGCAAAGCTCCTCAAGTCCTGTGCAGACCAGCTGTGTGGGATTGTGACGTATATCTTCAACATGAGCCTGAAACTGGGGAGGGTACCACAGCTGTGGAAAACATCTTGTGTGGTACCTGTACCAAAAACTTCCCACCCCAAAGACCTGAACAGCTACAGACCGGTGGCCTTGACGTCCCACTTGATGAAGACCCTGGAGAGACTGCTCCTTGCTCACCTCCGCCCCCTGGTGGAACCAGCGATGGATCCACTCCAGTTCGCCTACCAGCATGGCATTGGGGTGGAGGATGCGGTGATCTTCCTCCTACACCGTTCTCTGTCCCACCTGGAGAAGCCCGGGAATATGGTGAGGATCATGTTCTTTGACTTCTCCAGTGCTTTCAACACCATCCAACCGATGATCCTGAAGGACAAGCTGCTGCGCGCAGGGGTGGACCAGCACCTGTCATCATGGATCCTGGACTACCTCACGAACCGGCCTCAGTTTGTGAGAACCCGGGACTGTGTGTCCGACACGATCATCAGTAGCACGGGGGCCCCCCAGGGAACGGTGCTGGCTCCCTTCCTGTTCACTCTTTATACTGCGGACTTCTCACACAACACAACACACTGCCATCTACAGAAGTTCTCTGATGACTCTGCGATCGTTGGCCTCATCTCCAATGGAGATGAAGCTGAGTACAGAGGGCTTATCCAGGACTTCGTGGACTGGTGCCATCGGAACTGCCTCCAGATCAACGCGAGGAAAACTAAGGAGCTGGTGGTGGACTGCCGCAGGCATGGGCAGCCCCTCACAGTACCAGTAAATATACAGGGAACAGACATCGAGATGGTGACATCCTATAAGTACCTGGGTATTCATCTGAACAATAAACTAGACTGGTCACACAATACTGATGCACTCTACAAGAAGGGACAGCGCAGGCTGTTCCTGCTGAGGAGACTCAGGTCTTTTGGTGTACAAGGGGCGCTGCTGAAGTCATTCTATGACACGGTGGTGGCATCAGCCATCACTTTTGGAGTGGTCTGCTGGGGCAGTGGCATTACTGCAGCCGATAGGAAGAGACTGAACAAACTGATTAAGAAAGCTAGCTCTGTCCTGGGGCAGCGCCTTGATCCGATGGAGGAGATAGGAGAGAGAAGGACGGTGGCTAAACTGTCATCTCTGCTGGAGTCCGAGTTCCACCCTATGCAGGACATACTGAATGCACTGAGGAGCTCATTTAGCAGCAGACTACATCATCCCAGGTGCACAACCGAGAGGTTTCGTAGGTCCTTCCTACCAACGGCTGTCAGACTGTACAACCTAAGCAGGGCTGCTCGCAGAGATAGCAAAAAGACGTAACAAACTAATAGTTTTTTGAATGCAAAAGATGCAATAGACTTACACAATGGTCCTCTCCGGCATACAACTAGGAACATACCGGTCGCTATGGAGGGTGAGAATATGTATGGGCACATAATCATACCATGTAGGATAACTAAGTAGACGGTTATGCTGTTTCATTCCATCTAGCAACAATGCTCTGCACTGTGTGTGTTTATATATTTGCATATTTATTCCATCTAGCTACAATGCTCCGTACTGTGGGTGTTTATATATTTATATATCTACATATTATTCCATCTAGCTACATTGCTCCGCACTGTGTGTGTTTATATACTTGCATATTTATTCCACCTAGCTGCAATGCTCCGTACTGTGGGTGTTTATATATTTACATATTTATTCCATCTAGCTACAATGCTCTGCACTGTGTGTTCATATATTCATATATTTATTCCATCCAGCTACAATGCTCTGCACTGTGTGTCTGTGTGTGTGTGTATATATATATATTTTATAGTAATACGTACATATGTTTATTAGCTGCTCTTGCTTGCTTGTTTTTTTTTTCTTGCCTTCTGATTGTTGCTCTGAGTGTTGCTATCCCTGTGCTGTTGCAATCCTGGAATTTCCCCGTTGTGGGACTAATAAAGGCTTATCTTATCTTATCCTGAGCCAGAAAATCTCTGTCTCTAAATACCCTTTCTCTTCTCACTGCACGATTTGGAAACTCCTCTAACAATGCTAGCACCATTGTTGTTAGAGGTATTTTCTGCACTTCTTTGTGCTTGCTTTTATATCCACTCATCTAATTGCGCACACTTGGGTGTTTGTTCATTATGTGTCTCTGGTGTGTATAATAATTTTCACGTCATTATCAGTCTCCCAACATCACCTCTAAGTGTTGCTAACGGACCAATAACAGTAGAAACGTACATACGCCAGCCATGAAGTTGCCGTGAGGCTGTGCATATTTCCACAGTCATTTCATTCTTGATACATCTGATACATCTGATCTTGATACATCCATGTTTTTGTGCATCAGTACCCTTTGTACATGAGGCCCCTGGTCTCTCACCTTACAAAACGGATCTACCTTTCAGTTGTCACGGGGCTATCCATGTTGACCACCAGTCTTCATGTTTCCAGGACCTCAGCAAGCTTTCACAGGGCCCAGTCATGGCACCATCTATATTGGCTCTGGGTTAATGCTGCCTCCAAACAGAATGTGCTTTCAGCTTGTCTTTGTCTTTGGACCACATCTTACATGTGGGCCCCCAGCAAGAACCAGTACTGCTTAGCTGCAACAAACCCACAATCTCCTGATGCTTCAGTTGGCTAATTCTTGTTCACCTGCTTGCACCATGACCCACTTATGTCTTGTTCAATCCTAAACCCTGCTGTTTTGAACAGTCAGCTCAGGCAAGTCTATCAGTTGGAACATGAGTCTCACCTTCACCTACTTGTGAAGTGGATTTCAGTGGTATTGTGAGTGTGTTTCTGCCAAACAGTGCCATTTGAAAGGCTCTATGGGAGGCCAAGCTACTTCTGGATGAAGTTGTTTGCTTTTTTTTGTATACTTTATTGATCCCCAGAGGGGAAATTCAGGGCATCCACCTGGATGGATGAAGCAGCCACGATATGGTGCTATCCCTTCACCATTCACACTCACATTCACACCTAGGGCCACTTTAGAGTCTCCAATTAACCTAACCTGCATGTTTTTGGCCTGTGGGAGGAAACCGGAGAAATCCCGGAGTAAACCCACACAGACACGAGGAGAACATGCAAACTCCACACAGATCACTGTTGGTCAGGGGTTGGGATCGAACCCAGGATCCCATGGCCAAAGGTGAGTTGCTGTGCTGCCACAGTGCTAACCACTTCACCACCGCACCACCCAATGACCTGAATTTTTGCATCCATCTTTAGAATTGTTGATGTAGTGATGTCACACAGCTGCTGATAAAGAATATGTTGATAACACCAGACTGTAAATTTTGCTGCCAGGACACTTTTGTCAATTTTGCTGAGACTGTCCACATGTTCGGATGTCACAGTGGCAGACATGTGGCTGTATAGAATCCTCCAAGACTTTGGAATGGATGTGTTGCCAGGAGAAGAACTTCTTCATTGTTGACTCTGAAGGAGATGTTGTCGTTCCTGACTCCCTTTTGAATCACTAGACTGCATGATTTGGCTGTTTTGATCTTCATCTGGACCCAAGTGAACAGTCCCTGAAGCTTTTACAGGAGCCTGCATGTGCATGCAGCTGCCTTTGAAAGAGTGTGGTGACATCAACTCCCCGCTTCGTAAGTCAGGGAGTTTCTGCTCTGACTGAAACTTGACTACACAGACTATGTGCCTGCTGTCAAATGCCACTTAGGAAAAAAAAATAGAAATTGTTTATGTCTCGTGAGACAGTAAACAAACACAGTCATAACATAATTGGAGTCCTTACACCTGCTTTATGATGTGATTGGATAACAGATATTAAATAGTTTGCAATATGCAGCACTTACAGTAGATGACACTGAATTTTATAGGCCATTCCCTTTTATAGTGTGATTTTATAATTTATAAATGCATAACGCTGAGCTTGGAGGATAATATAACTGTCTTTAGGAGTCTGTGGGTCAAGCATCCTTGATTTTTCTACATTCAGTCCATACAGGTCAAGACATCCATGCCATTATTGGAGTCTGCTCTCATTAGAGACTCACTCAACCTTCTTAAGACTATAATTTGTGACACATTACACCAGAACTGTGCTGTAAAATAAAGTCTATAGACCGTGCACTGTGTGTTAAGTAGTGACAGAATTTATGTATTTTCTTCTAAACATAGCTTTTGTTTCACTATTAAACAAACTTGGTCTAATAAAGTCCATTTTGTTCCTGTCAAGGTGTAAAATATTTTGTATTTAATGACACATGCACAGTTTTTAATTAGACCATAACTTAGATGCCTAATTAGAGTTTTGCTGTGCATTTGTTTACTGTCCAACAAGGAACATATATTTTGTAGTTTTGCCTGATTTATTTAAGAGAATAACTTTATCTATCTGGTTCGAGTAATTCAAAATAAATTACGCTGGTCAACACCAAATTTATTGTCTAAGCTTTTTTAGCTGATTTAGGACAATTTTGATGTGCTGAATCCAAAAATCACATTGGTTTTGCTCAATCAGGTCAACTTTTTGAATTAGCCTATGGCCACATGTTGTTTTATACGTTTTTGTTTACATGTGCGGATATTTTCGCTTTATATGACGCAAAATTCTTTTTTATGTCTTGAAATACTCTGAATTTTGAACAATGATGACGTAACTAAATTTACATGTACTTACCTTTATATAAAGGTAAGTACATGCACAGTACTAAGTAAGTACTAAGTAAGTACAAGTTTTTACTTAGCACCTGATCGAGAGAAACGTATGTCATTTTCGGATTCAGCAGTGCAAAATTGTCTTAAATCAGTTGAAAAAACACATACAACTTAAAAAAATTATTTTTGTAACCCTGTGTTATTCCTGGACTTTAACTGTATAGAGTATTGCACAATTTTATGTTGACACACACAACTATCAAGATAATAGTGATAAAAAGGAATTTCAGCATTGAATTTAAAGCAAAAAAAGATATATTTTGAAAAAAAAGAAAAAGATTGGAGCATGGTGCAGCTGGGAGCAGAGACGGTGCTAATGGAATTGAAGGAGGGGATGGAATGATTACATCAGGTTAACACAAGCTCACGACCCGGGGGAGGCCTTGTTTTGACTCTACACATAGGTGTGCACACCAGCCGTAGTAGAAGAGTGAGGTTAGCATTCTGAAGGGTAACAGAGTGAAATATGCTTTCTGCCTCCAGCTCTTGCTCTGGTCAACCCTGTTGCCCAAGGCGATGGTTTTCAACATTAAACTCTCTTACAGGGTGAATGACTGATTGCCCTGGGAGCTGAATGCAAGAGCCGGCATACTGTGTTGTACCATAATGATGGTGGAGGCTAGTTTGTGTGTCTAGTCTCTCTGCCATAGGGTTTCACTGCTGTTGGAGTGTGTTTAACTGCAGTTTTAATCAGGTGTGCATCAGAAAGTGATGAATGTCTCTGTAGTAAATTTCAGATATGGGTTTATTCATCTTTAATAGAACTTTGGATTTAAGGTGAAACTGGACAGTGGGATTTTTTTCAAGATTCAGAGATTTTATTTGTCAATACTACTATACGTACAGGGCATACAAGAGAATTAAAATGCCATTTCTTTCTCTTCAGTGGTGTGCGCAATATGAAAAAAAGGAATAAGGCTTGAAGAACAACAACAGCAGTCTATGTACAGTAATGCTACCTGCAGTGCAAATAACAACAAAAGATAAAACCCAGACATCCCGTAGTGCAAATAAATATAAAACCCAGCAATCCTATATACAGAAAAAGGTAGAGCAGTAACACTCATAGTTGCAAGTTCGATGCAGTAGTGTAGGTGCAGACAGTGACAGAATGGACTGCACATGGTCAATATTGCAATAACAGACAGCAGCAGAGACATACAGCAGCAGATGTGTTACTGTTGGTGTGCCAGCCTTTCTGTGCAAACAGCTGAAGTAGTTATTGTGCGGGTGAGTGCGTTATGGTCCAGGGGTGGGGGGGGGTGGTGGACAGAGTTCAGGGTCCTGATGGCCTGGTGAACAAAGCTGTTTAGCAGTCTTGTGGAGCGGGCCTGGAGGCTCCGGTACCTTTTCCCCGAGGGCAGGGGGCTAAAGAGGGAGTGTGAGGGGTGGGAGGTGTTGCCTGCAATGTTGATGGCTCTGCAGGTGTGGCGGGTGTGGTAGATGTCTGGGGGCGGGGGAGGGAGGCAGAGGGGCACCAATGATCTTGCTGGCTGCTTTCATTGTGCGTTGTAGTGTCTTCCAGCAGGAGGTGGTGCAGCTTCCGTACCACACAGTGATGCAGCTGGTGAGGATGGTCTCAGTGGTGCCCCGGTAGAATGGGCACTTGATGGGGGGGTTGGACACTCTACCAGTGACTCCTTTTTCAAGATCATATTTTTGCAGGTGTCACTGTGTACCACCACTCCAGGAACTACAGATTTTTCAGAAAGACCTTTGTGCTCTAACGGAGGATTTGTTATGTTGCCAAGTGGTGTTCATAAGGGGTCATTTGAATGTTGGGGTATTTCTTTCTAAGCTTATAGGGTCTACACCAGGCATGTTCAATCATGTTCCGTGGAGGGCCAAGACCCTGTAGGTTTTCCTACCAACCAGTCTCTTCAACTGGTGATTTCACTGAATTCCTTCCTACTGATTGCTTATCAGTGAAATCCTCTGCTTTGCTGACTGGCTAGAAGATGAAAACCTGGAAGGTTTTGGCCCTCCATGGAACATGATTGGACACCCCTGGTCTCCAGCCTACAAGTTACATTGCTATGAGATGAATGTTTTGAACTGGTGTCATGTAAAGGTGACATTATTTGAATTGAATTTGATTTGCCTTTTCCATTAGTGTTCTGGATCTTTCACACTTTTTCTTACCAACCTGTGCAACCTCTCAAGGTCTGTTTATTTAAAGACACACTCCAGTGGCTATAAATCCCCTAATAAAACAAATCTACATTGTCTAAAATGGTATCTTTTGCCCATTTTTCTACAAACAAAACCTTTCATTGTTTTAGTTTCATGTCAAAAACTTTTCACTCCCTCCTTCAAACGCCAGAATTGGTGACTAATAGTGGTTAGCGCCACATTAAACAGCATAAATCCTGTGATTAAAAAAAAACTTACCAGTTGAATGACATGCCCAGTTGAATACACAGTGGCCCAGGATCATGACTGAAACTGCATCAGTCCTTAAAAGCAGTTTAATGGTAAAACCCATCTTAATAGGGGTCAAATTTTCAAATCAGCCTCCCAAAAATGCTAACTGGCCATAGGCTAACTTCAGTTAGGCCAGAGAATCCTGATTGGCTCATCAATGCAGATGTACCAGTGACTATATATAGGTACGGCAACAAAAACGCTATGTTTAAACTTGCCTTTTCAGGGACCTTAAATGAAACTTTAAAGCCAAAAGACAGAGACATGAGACATTTGAATGATTTCACTCTTGATATGTCTTGGAAGTCATAAAAACATGTTACAGACATGTTAACAAGAAATTAGATTTTTGGCATTCACTTTAAACAAAGTCTACAAAGTTCAAAAAGGGATTAGCTGTTCACTACTGGGACAGCAGGGGATCAGGGGCAATTGCCCCGACGATCTGATCGCTTAGAGCAAGAGCCACTGTGTGCTGCTGGCTTTCTGTCTGTTCGTCACTGTTTCTCCAGACTGGCCACACAATGAACTAGAAAAGCACTCGGAGAGCGCAGACCTCCGCCAAGCGCCACAGTTGCCCCCCATACAGTGTTTGTGTGTACGTTTTCAGATTCCTTGACCATGAAAACATATGACTAGCAATTGGATTCACAATGATAGGATTAGTGGTTCATTAGTAAAAGCATTACCTCCTTGGCGGAGGTAATAAACTGAAGTGTT
This sequence comes from Pholidichthys leucotaenia, assembly GCA_020510985.1. Taxonomy (NCBI): domain Eukaryota; kingdom Metazoa; phylum Chordata; class Actinopteri; order Cichliformes; family Pholidichthyidae; genus Pholidichthys; species Pholidichthys leucotaenia. The sequence continues at coordinate 135,576,266 of CM035840.1, read as the reverse complement.
GGTGTTGTGTCCGTCTCGTGCATCTGCAAACTCCCAGGCTGCAGGCGTTGCAATTGAATGAATGAATGAATTAATTAATCTTTATTTCGAATAGATTAAGAGTACAGGTTAAAAGAAAGTGAATAATATAACAAAGGGGGTAATAAAATCCAACAAGGTCAAATTAGACAATAACTCCTCTGATTATACAGTTCAACATAAGTTATCCGAAATGTGTGATGGGTGAATCCGCAGCTTATATTGCCCACCCATGTTCCATCCAAGAATTCAAATAATCCGGCGGCGGACAGCTGCCCGTCTGAGCTTTTGCAGCGTAGCGCAAACACAGGGTAGTCAGGTTGGCGTGGGTTTTATTGGGGTTGCGCTCCGCGGCAAAAGATGATTTGGAATCTTCCCCGGCAGAGAGCTTCTTTTGGCGCAGCTACTATGGCTGGCCCGGGGAATTTCTGCCAAATAATCCGGCGGCGGACAGCTGCCCGTCTGAGCTTTTGCAGCGTAGCGCGCACACAGACACGCTGCCGAGCCCTGGCCAGCACTGTGTTCCGCGTGCTTTTGTGCCTAAGACTTTGAAGAAGGCGGAGTTTGTGTTCGTCAGACACGACGAGCAGCGCCCTCCATTGGGCCTGCACACATGTTGAAAATGGCCGTATCTGACAATGTTAAAGAATCCTTTAAAAAATTCCTGTATCCAGACGGTGATCCGGATCATCCCCAAAATTTAATCAGTTCTTCCTTGTACCATTTCCAACAACGCCTGAAAGTTTCATTGAAATCCGTCCAAAACTGTTTGAGTTATCTTGCTAACCAACAGACAGACAAACAAACAGACAGACAAACAAACAGACAGACAGACAGACAGACAAACGCTGGCAAAAACATAACCTCCTCCTGGCCTCTGGCCTGGCGGAGGTAATAAGCCATGGACGAAGTCGGAGCTGCAGATGGTCTCCACCGCAGGTTAGTCTCACATCCTGCCCTGGTTTTTCACATTGCAGTCTGCTGGGGAGGAATGCTGTGGAGGGTGGCCGACAACAGAGCTCGACATCTGCTCTGGATATATCCACATTGTTTTTTCTTTTTTTCTTTGTGTTTTTTTTTAAATCGCACAACGTAGACCTTCCATATAATGACACGCATTCACATCGGTAGTGATATGGTCAGAGTACATTAAAATAGTTGCTGTAAACTTAAGATTTGGATAAATGGGTAAATCGAGTCCTGCTGCCCACACCCCACTACACCATCACCCCCCCACTCCCAACACACAGCCCCCCAACATGACCCTCACTAAGACTCAGGTGAGGACGGAGCTGAGGAAGATCAAGGCGAGGAAGGCGTCCGGACCGGACGGCATCAGTGCAAAGCTCCTCAAGTCCTGTGCAGACCAGCTGTGTGGGATTGTGGAGCACATCTTCAACCTGAACCTGAAGCTGGGGAGGGTACCACAGTTGTGGAAAACATCTTGTGTGGTACCTGTACCAAAGACTTCCCACCCCAAAGATCTTCACAGCTACAGACCAGTGGCCCTGATGTCCCACATGATGAAGACCCTGGAGAGACTGCTCCTTGCTCACCTCCGCCCCCTGGTGGGACCAGCGATGGATCCACTCCAGTCCGCCTACCAGCATGGCATTGGGGTGGAGGATGCGGTGATCTTCCTCCTTCACCGTTCTCTGTCCCACCTGGAGAAGCCCGGGAATGCGGTGAGGATCATATTCTTTGACTTCCCCAGTGCTTTCAACACCATCCAACCGATGATCCTGAAGGACAAGCTGCTGTGCGCAGGGGTGGACCAGCACCTGTCATCATGGATCCTGGACTACCTCACTAACTGGCCACAGTTTGTGAGAACCCGGGACTGTGTGTCCGACACGATCATCGGTAGCACGGGGGCGCCCCAGGGAACGGTTTTGGCTCCCTTCCTGTTCACCCTTTATACTGCGGAATTCTCACACAACACAACACACTGCCATCTACAGAAGTTTTCTGACGACTCTGCGATCGTTGGCCTCATCCCCAACGGAGATGAAGCTGAGTACAGAGGACTTATCCAGGACTTCGTGGACTGGTGCCATCGGAACTGCCTCCAGATCAACGCGAGGAAAACTAAGGAGCTGGTGGTGGACTGCTGCAGGCAAGGACAACCCCTCACAGCACCAGTAAACATCCAGGGAACAGACATTGAGATGGTGACATCCTACAAGTCCCTGGGTGTTCATCTGAACAATAAACTAGACTGGTCACACAATACTGACGCACTCTACAAGAAGGGACAGCGCAGGCTGTTCCTGCTGAGGAGACTCAGGTCTTTTGGTGTACAAGGGGTGCTGCTGAAGACATTCTACGACACGGTGGTGGCATCAGCCATCGCTTTTGGAGTGGTCTGCTGGGGCAGTGGCGTTACAGCAGCCGATAGGAAGAGACTGAACAAACTGATCAAGAAAGCTAGCTCTGTCCTGTGGGCAACGCCTTAACCCAGTGGAGGAGATGGGAGAGAGAAGGATGGTGGCTAAACTGTCATCTCTGCTGGAGTCCGAGTCCCACCCTATGCAGGACATACTGAACACACTGAGGAGCTCATTTAGCATCGGACTACATCATCCTAGGTGCGCAACCGAGAGGTTTCGCAGGTCCTTCCTACCTGCGGCTGTCAGACTGTATAACCTAAGCAGGGCTGCTTGCAGAGATAGCAAAAAAACGTGACAACCTAATAGTATTGAATGCAAAAGACGCAATAGACTTACATAATGGTCCCCTCCGGTATACAACTAGGAAAATACCGGTCGTTACGGAGGGTGACAATATGTATGGGTACATAATCATACCATGTAGGATAACTAGGTAGACGGTTATGCTGTTCATTCCATCTAGCTACAATGCTCCGCACTGTGTGTGTTTATATATTTATATATTTATTCCATCTAGCCACAATGCTCCGCACTGTGTGTGTTTATATATTTATATATTTATTCCATCTAGCTACAATGCTCCGCACTGTGTGTTTATATATTTATATATTTATATGTACATATGTATATTCGCTGCTCTTGTTTTTTCTTGTCTTCTGATTGTTGCTCTGAGTGTTGCTATCCCTTTGCTGTTGCAGTCCTGGAATTTCCCCATTGTGGGACTAATAAAGGCTTATCTTATCTTATCTTATCTTATCTTAGGTATATTTATATACTAGGGATGTTAATGATTAATTGACTTTAGATTAACTGTCAATAACAGTTTAGTCAACTCAGTTAAATTAGTTGTCAATTAATTGATAACTCAGCAGTCCAAGACAAATTTCCCGTGAGGGACAATAAAGTTTATTTTGATTCTGATTCAGTAGGAGCTTATTCTATGAAATGTAGTGGGGTCACCATCCAGGCGGGGGCGCAGGCAGTCATCCACTGCTGCCTTTCAACCAAAACTAAAGAAAAAAGCAGAAGACACTAAGCCCCTAGAGCGCATGCACTGTGCAGAGCGAAAAACCTCACCCTTCCGGGTTACGTTGGAGAGCCACAAGAAGTTCCAATGGCATGTGAGCTTGAAGATCCACCCATCTGCTTCAAATCAGCAGGGCGGAAAACGGTCTGGAGCAAGGAACAAACTACACAAGCACAAAAACCTGTCCCCACTGCCTTCAATCCACCGCTAGACGGGAAAACAGACCGGACTCAAGTTACTGTCACGAACCGAGCCCGTGTTTTCTGTAGGCTCGGTTCTGACCGTTCTTGGTGGCTCAGGCATTGGGGTTATTATGTGTTGTTATCTTTTGATTTCTTGTTGTTTGCATGTCTGTGTACTGTTTCTTTTCCATGCCTGTAGCCACCGCTCTGGCCGGTCCGGCCACACCCCCTCTCTCTCTGACAGTCAGCTGTTCACCCCGGTAATTGTCTGTCCCACGCCTCACCCAGGTGTTTCCAATCTGTCATGTCAGCAGTGTTTGTACTTAGGCAGCACTTTGCCAGTCAAACACCACTGGACCATTGTACCCGATCACGGTCACGTCGGGGAAGGACTGTTTGTATGTGCTCACTGGGAGAATGGGATTACTCGGACTGCTCCGGTTCTGTGAGTAAAACTGTTTCTGAGTGCAGTTGTGCTGCTATGCTTTATTGGTAGCGTTTTCTCGTGCGGCACAACTGCTACACTTTGGCACTGCTGCCCAGTTGATTCTCCCCGTCCTGATGAGCGTTCTGGAGGACTTTAAGTTTACCCGAGCTGTCTTGTCATTTTGTATTGTCTATTTGTGTATCAATAAATGTGGGTTTGGTGTAACCCTGCGCTTAAGTCCATCCTTCCTTCTCTTCCTCCGTGCGCTGTGGAAAAGCGTACGGGGAAGTTTATGACAGTTACCACTGAGGTAACAGACAACAGAGGGAGCCCAGATTGTACTGGGTTTGCCTGGATTGCCAGGGTACTGTGATAATGTTTAACATGCAACAGATGAAGCAGCTCACAATTTATTTTCCTGTTAAACCAGTCTACTAGTGCGTCTCAGTAAATTAGAATGTGAAAGTTTTTTTTTTGTAATATACCTAAAAAAGATATGTCATGTGGTGACCCTCGCGGGCCACCATAAGACGCCAAAAGTCACCAATGAGTTTTGCATTAGATGTTTATTTTAACAAGACAAGACGAGACATAAAGCTGTGAGCCGCTGAGGGCAAAACACACACTACCGAATACAAGGGATCGTAGGGCTAACCCCAGCCACTACGACCTAAACTATGATATGAACAAGACACAAACCTGACATGAGCGTGCTGACACACCAGGAATCTCTCAGGATGTTTCAACGATACTCCAGCATCAACCATCTGTCAGCGCCCGCTAATAAAGCCAGCAGCTAACGAGCTGTGGTGCGGAACAGCTGATCGACCTTGACAGCTGGAAACCCCACCGAGCGCTGTCACAATAAGAGCCCGGTGGAGCCAGAATGTAATCCACAGCTGTCAAGGCCGGCAGAGATGATGCATAGCCCGAGCGTGGACGAGATCGGCGTTCGGGTCATGACAGTTCCCTCCCTCTGAGGGCGGGCTCCTGAACGCCCATAGACATCCAATCCCCCCACCCCCCCCTCCAGGGTGGGCGGATGGGACAGGAGAGGATCACGCCACAGGTCGCGAACCAGAGCACAGACAGGGAAAAAAAAACGACTCATAAAACAGTCACGAAACTAGAAAAGCACTCGGAGGGCGCAGACCTCCGCCAAGCGCTACAGTTCCCCCCATACAGTGTTTGTGTGTACGTTTTCAGATTCCTTGACCATGAAAACATATGACTAGCAATTGGATTGACAATAATAGGATTAGTGGTTCAGTAGTTATTCACGAAAATGACATTTTCCGTAATGGCGGCCACAGTTCCGCCCATACAGTGTTTGTGTGTACGTTTTCAGATTCCTTGACTATGAAAAAATATGACTAGCAATATTGACAATGATAGGATTAGTGGTTCAGTAGTTATTCACGAAAATGCCATTTTCCGTAATGGCGGCCACAGTTCCCCCCATACAGTGTTTGTGTGTACGTTTTGAGATTCCTTGACTATGAAAACATATGACTAGCAATTGGATTGACAATGATAGGATTAGTGGTTCAGTGGTTATTCACGAAAATGGTATTTTCCGTAATGGCGGTTTTCTTCTGGACGGTGATCCGGATCATCCCCAAAATTTAATCAGTTCTTCCTTGTACCATTTCCAACAATGCCTGAAAGTTTCATCGAAATCCGTCCAAAACTTTTTGAGTTATCTTGCTAACCAACAGACAGACAAACAGACAGACAGACAAACAGACAAACCCCGGCAAAAACATAACCTCCTGGCGGAGGTAATAACAGGAGAGAAAAAAAACCCTCCCTACAGTACAAAACGTGATGACAGGACAATTGAAGCAACTGCAGAACACAAATCAAACTCCCAAAAAGCACAAATGGCAACCACAAAAAACAAAACACAGGAACAGCGAAAAAAACCCCAAAACAGAACAATTACAGGACCAGACTACTTTCCAAAATACATGAAACACAATACCCAGACACGAAAACAAAAGTACCACACTATCAGGTCAAAAAACAAATACGACAGGACAGAGAGAAAAAACAAAACAAAACAGAATTACAGGACCAGACTATACTCCAAAATACATGAAACACAATTATGCAGGCACGAAAACAAAGATACCAAATTCTCAGGTCAAAAAGCAAATATGACACAGGACAGAGAAAAAAAAAAAAACACAGAGCAATTTCAGGGCAAGACTACCACGAAGGAATGACCTCTACCCCCCCCCCCCCGACAGTTCATGCCGAGCGGCGGAGACCAAGTGTCACAGGAATAGTTCAGGCGGTCTCCCCGCGTCCAACGGCCGGCGGGTGGTCATGGGAGGCGGAACGTGACCGGGCGGCTTACCACAGTCCCAGGCCCGGAAAGTCTACTCCTCCGGTGGTTGAACCAGATCGCCCAGTGAAACACACAAGATGTCGGGTGGCCAACCCGAGGCGCCGAACCGGTGAAACAGTTCCTCAGGTGGCCGACCCGCGTCCCTCAGCCACCAGTACCGGGGGAAAACAGCCCGCGGCGGCCTCCCTGGTGTGGACAAAACACGGGAGAGCTGGGGCGAGCTAAAAGGGACCCCCACGGCCCCCGGCGATAATGCGCTGGGGCGATGACTCCGTAGAGGGGACAGAAAGCAAGGATGAGCCCGAACTGGGTCAGGCGGCGAAGGGTCTGCAGCTCCTCCACCGTCCGTGGACCACACCGGTGCTGCACCTCCGCTGGACCCCGATTGGGTCCCGGCTGCACCCACGTCGGACCCCGATTGGGCCAAAGCAGCCTCCACAACGGACCCCGACTGGGTCGGTGCAGCTCCGCTGACGACCTCCACCCCCAAACCTGGAACCTCCAACTCGACAACCCTGACTGGCTCCGCGCCGGTGACACTGCAAGCAAGCTCAGGACACAGAGAAAAACCGGGATCAGTATCACCGGCAGCAACAGAACCCAGCGAGACGAGTTCGGAAGCAGCAGGCGGCTGCCCCTCGCTTGCCTCCCCGAGAGACAGGCAAAAATGCTCCAACACAGGGAACAGAGACACAAGAGGGAGCACTTACCTACACTCGGGTTCTGTTGCCGTCCAGGACTCCGTCGATCCAGGCTCAGGGCGAAGAAGTTCGTGCGCAGGCTCCAACTCAGCTGCGTCGGGCTCCGCAGCTGGCAAGATGGGTTTCGCAGCCTGAGGTTCCTCTCGCGCTGATGCCCACGCCGATGACCTGTATGGCGTGGAGGCAGGGGACCCTCGACCTACAGGTTCGGACCGCTCCGGCGAGGAGACCCGGGGACGCTTCATCGTCGGCACAGGTTCTGGGCCACAGTCCGCTCTTCTCCTCTGTCCACGACGTGACTGCAGGGCCGGATCCAGGCTTTCCAGCACCGCAGCCCCCCTCCTCACCCCGCGACTTAGACCTGGCGTCGCGGACCGCTCCGCAGAGGGAGACACAGAGGCAGCAGGTTTGGCTATTATAACCACAGCAGGTGGCGGGAGCTCGGGGGGCTGCGAACCCCGAACTCCGCCCCCAAGAGTCAGACAAGGCAGGTTACAATTATGGTGTAACGAACGAACTTGCACTTGCCTTTCTCCCGGAGGGAGGATGGTGCCTGCTGTAGGGGACGTAGTTCCTCCCTCTCCCCGCTGGATGGCGACAGAGGGCCCCCTGGAAGGACGAGGTGGAGCCGCTCTCGGGGGTCTGCTGACGGGCTTCGCTGGCAGCGGGTCCAGCCGGGGATTCTGCTGAGGTTCACCTTGGCCGTGGCGCTGACGTTTTCGATGGCCCCCAGATGGCAAGAACTCCTGGACCGGATCAGGAGCAGGAACGGTCTTCCAACGCGGGGAGCGAGGATGCCTCCTCCTCTGCTTCCTTCCGTAGTCCACCTCCAGCCCACGGAGTATCTCGCACTGTGCGGCGATGTCATCCCTCCTCACGCCGACTTCAGAGTGGTCGGCGTAGCGTGGAAGATGATTAAGGACATCCTCAGCGCAGTCCAGGTACCAGCGTACGTCGCTGTGGTAGTCGAGGAGGGAGGCAGCGATAAGCGTTTCGTCCACGTATTCCAAAGCCTCCGCCAGCTCGTAGTCCCGACTCCGAGCGTGGCCCCTCCGCGACGGCATTCTCCCAGCACGCAGTTACCCAGACAGGGAAGAACAAACATCCAATTAAGCAAAAACTCACGGTGAAAAGGTGTCTCGGTGTGGCGTCTCCGTTGAGACATCTTGGCTGGAGTATACTGTCATGCGGTGACCCTCGCGGGCCACCATAAGACGCCAGAAGTCGCCGGTGAGCTTTGCATACTAGATGTTTATTTTAACAAGACAAGACGAGACATAAAGCTGTGAGCCGCTGAGGGCAAAACACACACTACCAAATACAAGGGATCGTAGGGCTAACCCCAGCCACTACGACCTAAACTATGACATGAACAAGACACGAACCTGACATGAGCGTGCTGACACACCAGGAATCTCTCAGGATGTTTCGACGATACTCCAGCATCAACCAGCTGTCAGCGCCCACTAATAAAGCCGGCAGCTAACGAGCTGTGATGCCGAACAGCTGATCGACCTCGACAGCCGGAAACCCCACCGAGCGCTGTCACAATAAGAGCCCGGTGGAGCCAGAATGTAATCCACAGCTGTCAAGGCTGGCAGAGATGATGCATAGCCCGAGCGTGGACGAGATCGGCGCTCGGGTCATGACAAGATAAATTTTATGATATTGGTAATAGTTTTTAACCCCTTGCACTCTGGTCAATTTCCCTAAAAACCCCTAAAAATAACGTACCCAAAGTAAATCAAAAGCTGTTCTTCAACCCTTTGCAGCATCTTCATGGGGTGAATTTTTTGGCAAAATAGTCGTAATCTCTCTAAGTGCTCCTGCCACTGAGTAACAGTCATCTAAACATACTGAACTTGAAGAAAATAAATTTCGCCTGGGTGTTTTTTTTTTTTTATACAAATGCTTGCAAATAACACACAGCTTCAGATCCGGGCTGGAAAATGCAACAGAAATGTAGAACCAAGTGTTATCCAGCTGAGGTCGAAATTTTGTAACAATACCACAAAAAATGAATATATTACACAGCTTTTTTCTTAGGTTGTTCCCAGGCGTTTTTGAACTGTGCCAAATTGTGCCAAATGGCACAGTTTGGAAAAACGTCTGTAACTTTTGAATGATTCAATATAGAAGCTTCATCTTGGGCTCTAATGAAAGGTGAAGGGCTGTGTGTGTGTGTGTGTGTGTGGGGGGGGGGTTGTTTATTTATTCATGAATGAATGAATGAACAAACAAGCCCCCACAAACAAAGAAGCATGCCACGTAAAAAATGTGTGGCTTTTTTTTACAAGAAAAAATAACCTACAGTGCACTAAAAATTATAATAAAATATCTGTAATGTAGAAGATAACAACTCCCCCCCCCCCCGCTACAGAGGACGGACATCGCCCATCGCTACATGACGGAAAGCGGTGACGGTGCGCCGCGGTCTGCTATGCACAGTTGGACTAAAATATCTGCAATATATCTGCAATCCGCTACAGAAAGTAGCGGGGGGGGGGGGGGCGTTCGCAACATGACGGACCTGTCCGGGTCCGTCATGTTGCGATAACGCACAGTTGTAATTTACCGATCGGTCAAAAGTCATGTGGATTACAATTTTCAGGGATAAAGAATAATTTACCTTATAGCACTTACCTGTCCACAACAGCAAAGTCGCTGGCGAACTTCTCTTCCTCAATGTCAGACGAACATGACGCTGGTCCGCTTGTTATGGACTCGTGGTTCTGGTCACGCAACCCAGTCAAACCATAATTCCATTATTGCGGTTTTGCGCTTCCATGATTGCGGTTTTGGTGAATGATTTTTCAAAACAAATAAGAACAGTAGTAAGAAAAAAAGACTGGCGAACACCTGTGTGTCACCCAGCCTTACACAAAACAGCTTTCGAACTTCTGTGCTTCAACTGGCTGGCTGTATTCGCAGCCGTTGGGAGGCGGGTCCTTCTTGCTAGGTTTTCAGTCATTGGTTCTTCAATGTTTCAGAAACCCAATTCAAGGCTCTTATTAGTCGAATGAGAGGTCAATCACATCTAAACCAATCAAAGCACTCCATTGGCTTTCTGTTCGCGGTTGTGTCTGTAGTGGAAGAACGGAAATGCAGCTTTTTTTTTCAGTGCGCTCTAGGACGCATCGCCCTTGTGCGCCCTCATGCGCTCTAGGACGCAGAGACGTGTCCGCCCGCAGTACACCGGAGTGCAAGAGGTTAAACTACAAAAAATGCCATTGTCTGTAGTAGAAAAAAGCAAATGCTACAATAACATATAAAAAGTTAATTACTATTTTTGATATACTGAATAAAACATGAACATCATTCCTCAATGACTTAAAGATAGAAAGACCATATTGTACCAAGGGAAATTCAGATCCTCAGGAAAATTGCAGCTTATCAATTAATTGTTAATCGATCGATAAACTGAATCAACTAATGATTAATGAATTAATCGATAACTTGCATCCCTATCATACACATTTCGTTCCATCATTGGATTATACAGCCATAATGATGTAAAAAAAAACCCAATGCTTTTTGTGATACCCCTCCAAACAAAATCACCCTACCCCTCACCCCTTCCCCTTTACCTCAAAGAGAATGCACAAAACAGAGGGGTAGTGAAGGGGTGAATTGGGGCATGCCCTTTACCCTTCATGCAAGAAAGTCTTTTTCGATAGCACAATATATATATTTAAAATTGTCATTAATTAATTCAGTATTTTTAGATAGTTAACTTGTGGAATACCAGAGTAGTGACTTTGTGGTATCCCACTGCTGAGAGGTTGTTGGTTCAAGCCCCAGTCAGGTCATACAAGACCATAAAAATGGTACTTTCACCTTCTGCCTTGGTGATCAGCATAATAGAATGGGGAAAGGAAAGCTGGTTATCTAGCCATGAGGGGCGCACAAGCCAGTGTACTCCTAGTGCCAATCCTGAGCCTGGGCAAATGGGAGGGGGGATTGTCAGGAAGGGCGTTCGGGGTGGATGCGCTACCTCCAGGCCACCACTCCAGTTAAATAAGTTTCTTAACAGCATTTACTCTAGGAGCACCTTACTTGGCCAGTATATCTAATAAAATCAAATGAAAAGCAATATCACGTGTTAACATTTTAATCATGCATTTATCAGTGATGTGTAACAATGTCAACAATGGAAAAACCGTGGTGTTAATTGAGCATGTTGATCAGGTGTTCTTTAAAACATGAGAACCACCACAAATTGTGGAGGTTTAATGATTTCAAGACACGCTATAGCAGAAATAAAGACATCTGCACACTTAAGTCAGTGCAGTTTTCACTTTTACTACTAAGCTTTCGGTTTGTTAAACCTTCATCAGAGCATACAGAACATAGCAATGAACAAGGTTAAATGGGAGAGCATTACCATTTTAGTCATTAGCAGTATGCAGTACACCTGTGTACACACCCCTGTGGCAGTGCCATGTCTTCTAGGAAACGTAGTCCCTACTATCAAAATTAAAGAATGGAGGCATATCATACCTCAAACTTTTCTAGAAGAAAAGGAGAGGTGTGTCAAAGGTGAACAGAAAAACAAACAAATCATAAAGTACATTCTACTATTATAACATTACCAACATCAATAAATAGGACTCAGATGAATCAAAGATAACATTTTTAAAATCTCAAAAGAAACAAAACATCAGACTAAAGCCATCATGGACCATAGATCTCAAGTTTCACAATACAAGAACTGAAAAAAGTGGGCTGGAGCATATCCTGAATCGCAGCATAACACATATCAAAATCTTCATTGAGACCTTTAGGTTGAAGGGCGTCTAGAGTGTTAATCCAAAAAAGTTCTCTCTGGCATATCTTTGTTTCCATATCTCCCCTCTTGGCAGAACAACATGTTCAGTACCCTGAAAACGTAGGTAGGAGACTGGGTGTGAATATTCATTAAAATGACGAGCTACATGATAGTTGACATCATTTCTTCTGATGGAATTCTTATGTTCACTAATCCTCTGTTTCAACATTCAAATTGTTTTGCCTATATAAATCTTATCGCATGGGCATTTTAACAAATACTGTAAATGACATTTTCTGTACTACATGTGATAACACCCTTAACAGAAAAGCGTTTGCCTGATCTTGTGAAAAAACAGATGAATTTAATTCAATTCAATTCAACTTTATTTATGTAGCACCATTTCACAACAACAGTTATCTCATAGGACTTTCAACTGTAGAGGAAACTTCCACAATTGCAGAAAGACCACAGCAATCAGATGATCCTCTGTGAGCAAGCACTTGGCGACGGTGGAGAGGAAAAACTCAGGCATAATAAGATAAGATACACCACAAACACAAATATAAAGCGCATGAAAAATACAACTCACCACAACGCTGGATCAGTGGGAGCCCTGAGCTTGTTTCTCTGCAACGAGACGATCCCATCTAGGGGTAATTGGAGACAATGACACCCGAAATGTGTTGCTTATGTCCAGTCTACTTCGTAATTTTGTTTCGGTTGCTGTCACTGCAGAAAACCTCGCTTCACATAGATAGGATGTCGGAAATGGCAACAGGGTTTTCAGTGCTGTTGTGGCGATCTCAGGGTATTCAGCCATGACTTTAATCCAGAACACCGGCAGAGCTGTTGTCTCGAACATACTTCTAAGGTCGCCGTCATTTGTGATCTCCAGCAGTTGATCTTCTTCTTGCACAGACATGTTGGATTCACCTGGTTTGTTGAGAAATGGGTGGCGCATCCATTCGTTGGCAGTTTGTGTACTTTTTGTCGTTGGGAAGTAGCGCTTGAACTCTTTTAAAAGCAAAGACAGGTGATCGTACACCAGCTGGGAGAATGAAGGCTCGGGCTCAGTCTCTTCCAAAATCCCCGCTAATGTTTGAAACATGTCAAATATACCTCCATTCACGCGCCGTCCCCACAAATCCAATTTGGCTTTAAATGCAGCTACTTTATCTTCCAACTTGAAGACAGTTGTCATTTTCCCTTGAAGTGACAGATTGAGTTCACTGAGCAGGCTGAATATGTCGCACAAGTAAGCGAGTTTTGCGACTCATTCCTCATCACTGAAATGTGCTTCCAGCGGTGACTTTTTTTCTGAGAGAAATCTCTGCAGCGGCTCTCGTAATGTCTGCCGTCTATCAACGGCCTTCAGTTTTAGCGGTAACGTATCACGTCACCGAGACAAGCGTCTTGACGTGCGTCAAGAGTGAGCCATAGACGGATGTAACGGAGAGAATCCGGTAATTTTTCAAAATAAAACATCATTCAGACTCAGATAATAAATAAAATGGATGTAATGTAAGTTATTTATTTTTTCTGTGCGGCCCGGTACCAAATGACCCACGGACCGGTACTGGTCTGCGGCCCGGGGATTGGGGACCACTGCTCTAAGGGAATGCTAGATTTGACAGAGTCCTAACTCTTTGTCAGCCTGGCTACAGTGCTGAAAAGAAACCTGGGATTATTCTTGTTCTCTTCTATTAATGCAGAGAATGCAGAATGCATTCCATGTGTTGAGACACTGAGCACAATGGCCACAGGGATAATTCTCATTTGGTATAGGGGCAAGAGTCTGTTTTGGACCTGCTTTAATATTGGCCTGCAACAGCTTGTTACATAGATTTGGACCTCTTCTATAAACAAAAAGAGGAGGATCTTTAAAAAGCTGAGATAATGCTGGGTCACAGGTCAAGATAGGCCAATGTTTAAGAATGGTGTCTTAAAGAATATATGCCTGGGGAGTGAGTATATGTAGTAATTCAAGAAACAGAGAAACTTTTCTTTTTTGACACTTTCCTGTAAAAGTTCAAAACGTGACTTCGAAAAAGCAACTTGAAAAGCCCCCTCAACACACTGTATAGAGTAGCCCCTATCTAGAAAGCATTTTTTCATGAAAACAGCTTTCTCAATGAAATCCTCATCAGAGTGACAGAGGCGCCTAGGACTAGTCTTTTTTGTTGGTCCTGAATTAGCAAAATCAATAGTGACACCAGAAACAAACTACAGTGGTTCTGTGAATGAAATAGAAGATAGAAATCCAAACACAATCTTTTTGGGTGCAGTTACTGAAAAGGAAATTATCGAGACTGTGAGTAAATTTAAGAACAAAAAATCAACGGACTGGAATGAAATTGACATGACAATAGTGAAAAAAGTAATTGAGGGAATTGTTAAGCCACTCACCCACATCTGTAACCTGTCATTTCAAACTGGTACATTTCCAGACAAAATGAAAATAGCAAAAGTAATACCTCTATACAAAACAGGAGACAGTCATCGCTTCACAAATTACAGGCCAGTCTCTTTACTCTCACAATTCTCCAAAATACTTGAAAAAATCTTCACTAAGAGACTGGATGATTTCACTGAAAAACACAACCTCCTTACAGATAGCCAGTATGGTTTTAGAGCAGATAAATCTACATCTTTGGCACTGATCGAACTTATAGAAGAAATTACTAGTTGTATAGATAAAAAAATTGTTGCTGTAGGAGTATTTATAGATTTAAAGAAAGCTTTTGACACCATTGACCACAGAATACTGCTAAGGAAACTGGAAAGGTATGGGATAAGAGGGGTTGGACTGAGTTGGGTGGAAAGTTATTTAAGTAACAGACAACAATTTGTACAAATTGGAGAGCACAAATCACCCTTCATGGACATCACTTGTGGTGTGCCCCAGGGGTCAGTTTTGGGACCCAAACTCTTTATTTTATATATAAATGACATATGCCAAGTATCAAAAATTCTGAAATTTATTTTGTTTGCGGATGACACAAATATCCTTTGCACTGGTGAGAATTTGCAGCAGGTTTTAGAGGTGGTCACAACTGAAATGGAAAAATTAACGCAGTGGTTCAACAAAAATAAATCATCTCTAAATCTAAAAAACCCAAAGATTATGTTGTTTGGAAATTATAAAATAAATCTTGAAATAATGGTAACGATAGATGATACCAGAATAGAAACAGTACAGGAAAATAAGTTTCTGGGGGTGACGCTAGACAATAAAATCTGCTGGAAACCTCACATCAGTCACATCCGGGCCAAATTAGCAAAATGTATAGGCATACTGGGGAAGACAAGACACATCTTGGACTATAAATCATTGGTCTTATTGTACAATTCACTGTTTTTACCTTATCTTAACTACTGTGTAGAAGTCTGGGGAAACACCTACAAGACCAACCTACAGTCAATATGCACATTACAAAAAAGAGCTATAAGGATAATAAACAATGCAGGCTATAGAGACCATACCAATTCGTTGTTCTTAAAGTCACATGTCATAAAGTTCATCGATTTAGTTAAATTTAAGACAGCACAAGTAATGTACAGGGCAATTAATAATCAACTCCCAACTAATATACAAAAAATATTTAAAAAAAGAGACAATGATCATAATTTGAGGGGAGACTTAAACTTTACAAAACCCAAGATACGTACAACCAAGAAAAGTATGTGCATATCTGTCTGTGGGGTGGATTTGTGGAACAGTCTAGAGCCGGAACTGAAACTATGTACAAACAGAAATCAATTCAAAAAGAGGTATAAACACCATTTGCTGAAAGGATATATGTTAGAAGGGTAGTGGTTATATGTACGATTCATTATGTTCACTCTGGGATATTATGGGACACTATGGAATGGTGGGTGGGACAGCACTATGTATATCTGTGTTGTTTGAGGCTGGTTTTGATGTATGGACTTCATTGTATGTTAGAATGGATGGGTGTTAATGTTGATTTGTAAAAAATACAGTAAATTGTTTACTTGGGGTCTTAAAGGTGGTAATTTGTATAAAATTCACATGGGTGTATCTATGGAAAAGAGGAGATGGAATTAATAAGTGTTCACTTCTTCCTTCTCCCTTTCGAACAGTGTATAATGTTACTTTATTGCATTTGCCATTTACTTGTATTTGTTATAATTTTGTGTTCGAAATAATCTATCTATCTATCTATCTATATAGGGAAGTGACAAGACTGCTATTACATAATTCAACCCACATATCAAAAAAAAGACAGGCATTTTATGGTCATATTCAACTGAAAACGTGAAGTCAGAGTTTACACTATTGAGGAGCTGGACAAAATCAGCCAGTTCAATTCAATTCAGTTCAATTCAATTCAACTTTATTTATATAGCGCCATTTCACAACAACAGTCATCTCATAGCACTATCAACTGTAGGGGGGAACCCCCACAGTTGCAGAAAGACCCCAGCAATCAGGCGATCCCCTGTGAGCAAGCACTTGGCGACGGTGGAGAGGAAAAACTCCCTTTTAACAGGAAGAAACCTCCAGCAGAACCAGGCTCAGGGAGGGGCAGTCATCTGCTGCGACTGGCTGGGGGGTGAGGGGATAGAGAAGAAGAAAAGAACAGACATGTAGAGAGCAAACAGCACGATGGGGACTCAATCTATGGGAGAGAACAAACAGATGTTAATGACCAGCAAAAAAAAAATATTTCATAGAGAGTGAGGAAAGGAGTGAGGCCCAGTGCATTACTGGAGGTCCCCCGGCTGACTAAACCTATTAGCAGCATAACTAAGGGAGGGTTCAGAAACACATGATCCCTCCCTAATTGTAGGCTATATCAAAAAGGTAGGTTTTAGCCCTATTCTTAAAAACAGAGATCGAGTCTGACTCCCGAATCCAGATTGGCAGCTGATTCCACAGGAGAGGAGCTTGATAACTGAAGGCTCTGCCTCCCATTGTACTTTTGGAGATTCTAGGTATTACAAGTAATCCTGCATTTTGGGAGCGTAGTGCTCTGTTAGGATAATACGGTAGTATCAGATCTTTTAAATAAAAAGGAGCCTGATTGTTTAGAGCTTTGTAAGTAAGAAGAAGGATTTTAAACTTAATTCTAAACTCTATGGGAAGCCAATGAAGGGAGGCCAGAACCGGAGAGATATGATCTCTCTTTCTAGTACCTGTTAAAACTCTTGCTGCAGCATTTTGGATCAGCTGAAGACTTTTTAAAGATGTTTTAGGACAGCCTGATAATAAAGAATTACAATAATCTAATCTCGAGCTAACAAAAGCGTGGATCAGTTTCTCAGCATCACTCTGAGACAAGATGCTCCTAATCTTGGCAATATTACGCAAATGATAGAAGGCAGTCTTAGAAACAAATTTAATATGTGAATTGAAGGACAAATCCTGATCAAAAATAACTCCAAGGTTCCTCACAGAGCTATTAAGAGAAAGAGTAACCACATCCAAACTGAAAGTTTGATTTGGAAAGGAATTTCTAAGGTTTTTTGGACCAACAAGAATGACTTCAGTCTTATCTGAATTTAATAGCAGGAAATTACAAGTCATCCAAGCTTTGATTTCCTTAAGACAGGCTTCTAACTTGGCTAATTGATTAGTATCATCTGGCTTCATTGACAGGTATAATTGTGTGTCATCTGCATAACAATGAAAATGTATACAGTGCTTTCTAATAATGTTGCCTAACGGAAGCATATATAAACTAAAAAGAGTAGGGCCTAGCACAGATCCCTGTGGAACTCCATGACTAAGCTTTGAGTTGAAAGAAAACTCATTATTTACATGAACAAACTGGAACCTATCAGATAAATAAGATCTAAACCACTGCAACGAAGTTCCATTAAGTCCAACATAGTGTTCTAATCTATCAAGTAGAATATTATGATCAATAGTATCAAAAGCTGCACTAAGGTCTAAAAGGACAAGTACAGAAACTAGTCCATTATCAGATGCAATGAGGAGGTCGTTAGTGACCTTCACTAAGGCTGTTTCAGTACTATGATGGATTCTAAACCCAGATTGAAACTCTTCAAGTAAACCAATTCCCTGCAGGTGGTCAAATAATTGCGTAGCAACAACTCTTTCTAAGATTTTTTAAATGAAAGGGAGATTAGAGATTGGTCTATAGTTAGCTAAAGCTCCTGGATCTAGCGTTGGATTTTTGAGTAAGGGTTTAATTACAGCCGTTTTAAAAGCCTGCGGTACATAGCCTAAAGTTAATGAAGAATTGATTATATGAAGAATAAAGCTACCAATAAGTGGGAAGACTTCTTTAAATAACCTGGTAGGAATAGGGTCTAAAAGACAAGTTGAAGGTTTGGATGAGGAAACTATTCATCAATAGTTCCCTGAAAAATGCAAAGGGCATCATCAAGGTATCTAAACCATTTAAGAATCTTAGGGAAAAAAGGGTTTCTATTCGAGCTGAAAATGAACTGATGTTCAAAGAAACCCACATACAAATTTGCATACACTGGGGCAAAAGTGGAACCCATCACTGTGCCTTTATATTGCAGAAAAAAATCTCCATTAAAGGTGAAATAGTTCAGTTTAAGAACCAAAGTAGCCAACTCACAAATAAATGTGCTGGGTGGAAGTCTCCTTGGGACGGTCTTTTAAATAATGTTCAAGAACCTCTATACCTCTGTCATGATCAATGTTTGTGTAAAGGCTTTCTACATCTAGTGTAGCCAATATGATGCCATTAGGTAGATCTTTTAATGTTGATATTTTATTAATAAGATCAGTAGAATCCTGAATGGATTCTGGGAACAGATGGAGATGTAGAGGCACTAAGAATCACGAGAAGGGCTCTTTTCTCATTTTTTAAATAACACAGGATTAAGTCATAGAATTTAGGGGTCGGGCTCAAATGACACAGTGTTACACACTCTTGTACAGTGGGTGGCGGTATGCACCTTTCAGTTGTTTGCTATCCGCCAGTAACCGAGAGAAGAAGAAGAAGACTCCTGAATGTATGAGGGAAGTTTCGGAACATAGGGCTTAATGAAATAATCAACATAGTTAGACGGCTCAATGGCTCAAGAGAATCATTACTTGCTACAATAGGTTGGCCTTTAGGTTTGACCAAACCTGTCACAACACATGGAAGACATCTGTTTTTTCGCATCCAAGATCAGGCAAACAGTTTTCTGTTAAGGGTGTTATCACATGTAGTACAGAAAGTGTCTTTTATCTGTTAAAATGCCCATGTGATAAGATTTATATAGGCAAAACAACTCGCATGTTGAAACATATAGTCGATAATTAATAAAGATTCTATTTAATGAATCTTTAGCTGCCTACTTTCCAAGATTTGCAGGCTGCTCACTTCAGATGTTCCCCAGCTGTCTGCCTGTTTCTCAACAAGTTTGAAAGACAGACATCCAATGAGAAGGCAGCTTGTCACATGATGACAAGATGTTACATACTCAATATCTTAAGTTGATATTGAGAAAAATTAATATTGATTTGGGATTTGTAATAATTGCTGTTCTTGAAACTTCTTGGTATCATTACTCCCTTCTAAAATATTTTGGTTGAAATATGTGAAAAATTATAGTTATATCATACAAATCTTATTTATTACTGAAATACTAATTTATTTTGGTGAAGAAATCTAAAGTTGTAATGTAAATTTAAGATAAGATAAGATAAGATAAGATAAGCCTTTATTAGTCCCACAACGGGGAAATTCCAGGATTGCAGCAGCACAGGGATAGCAACACTCAGAGCAACAATCAGAAGGCAAGAAAAAAACAAGCAAGCAAGAGCAGCTAATATACATATGTACATATTACTATAAAATATATATATACACACACACACACACACAGACACACAGTGCAGAGCATTGTAGCTGGATGGAATAAATATATGATATGAAAGTTGGGATTTTAGGCATGTTTTGGTTTGTCCCACTCAAACAATCAATTACCTGATTTTTAGGGAATTTATTGAGCAGTTATAGCTTTTAATTACTGTGATATTTACAAGGCTGCTGAATCATATTTTTAGAGCATATTCTGTTCATTGAAGAAAGGAGCAGCTAACTATTATTCACAAACAACATCCACATGATTTTGTATTCTTTTTTAAAATTCTGATTTCTACCCAAGAAAAATGTTTTACAACAGATGAACAAAATGATAACAAACATAAAAGTCTTCTTCTTCTTCATTAGTTTTTACTCCTTGAGGTCCATACTGACTTAAAACAAGTTAAAAGGCAGATTATAGATTCATTTAAAGTGGGTTCCACTTTAAAGCAAAAATACAAAATAACATATCTTTACACACTTAAAAACATCTCTGCTATACCAATGTTTATAACCTGTGACTTGTTAACAGTTTGATATTGAAATCATTGTACAGAAACGCTGAAGAGATTTGCCCTGAGGTTCATTAGTATAATGCTGCTTCCTATTGAATTTTTAAATGGTTCTTTTGTATGTCTTTTAGGACACCGTGAGCCATTAGGATGGTAGATTTTGCCGTGGTATTTTACAATATCTTTGTGTAGCAAATTGTTCTTTAAAGCTGTATTAAAGTTTACAAGACCATATAAAGAACGTTTAAATTTGCATTAACATAAGAAACGGTTAGAATTTCATCTGTCTGCCCTTTCCTTCATTTCCTTTTTTCGCATCCAAATTATCAAAGATGTCTGTCAGCAGATTGTGTTTTTGCCTTAATATCTGTAGCGTGACCATTCTCTGCCATCACTGGAGGATAGGAAAGGAACACCCATGAATAATTCACACAAAGAAAGAGTACGTAGAGGGGTACACACACACACACACACACACACACACACACACACACACACACACACACACACACACACACAGAGCGCAAAACAAAATGCAAACAATTGCAGCAGCTCGCATGAATTAATTAGACGGAGAAGCCCTGTGTTCTGCTCATTGGAGCCCTCTGTCCTTGGTGACTGATTCAGGATCAGCAGGTTAAATTTTTTTATTTAATTATTTTTGATAAGAGGATAACTGAGCATGCAGACATCAGCTCTGTTGATATGGGAGAAGAATTGCATTACAATTTCATGCACTTGTTACTTCATGTTTTATGTAATTCTGTTTACTTAGTGGAGCAGTAACTCGAGCTGTTTTCCTTTTTTTTTTTTTTTTTGGTCACAAAGTCTTTACTGCAGCAGCAAAATTGAATTTGCATCTTGTTCCACAAAAACACCGTAATGGCTAAGTATGGCTGTAATTGCACTGTTGTTCATTAGGGATTTGCTGACAAGGCAGTTCCCACTATAGTATCCATAAGTACTGTAGATACAAGGGTAATGAGGTTTCTGTACATCGGTGTAGTATTTACTCTGAAATATATGGCTTAGGCTCTTGTAATTCATTTATTTCTTGTAATCAGTTTAAACTCTGTGTCACATGTGGAGAGATGAAGAAGCATTTGCTGGCATGAATCATTACCTGAGAATGATGTGCCGAGGTGTCGGAGTCAGGGGTAGACGGCAATGTGACAGAGTGGCCCTATTTGAGGCTGTCATGGGGTCCTGGGAGTGACGATGGCGACGGCAAGATGAATCGGGGTCCTGCCGGGTCTGTTGCCAGCTCGTAAAAAGTTGCCTGAACATAAATAGCCAGGACTGCAGTGTGGGGTGGAGGTGGTTTGTCATCAGGCCGAGCCCTAGCCAGGGCGCTGACTCCCTGACGAGAAGGGAATTTATCACTGTACAGTGATAAGACAAGGCTATTATTGTTTCTGTCCTCCTCCTTCTCTCCGATCTCACATCCCTCCCCACCTCCACCTCCTCCCATGTATCACATCAACCTTTCCTTTTTTTTCCTACTTTCTCCCCTGTTCCCCCTACCTCTGTCCTCCTTCCATTTCTCCCATCTTTCATCCTCTACTTGCCACAGCAGCGCCTACTATTTCCCACCCTTCCACTTCCCCGTTGAACCTGTCCCCTCTTCATCACCACCTCTCTACTTCTATCTCCCGTCCTCTCAGCACAAAGGTGATATGATCAGCAAAGTAATGACTCCTCGGGATGAAGATGATCAGATACTCGGCGGGGGGGGGGGGGGGGGGGGGTAATGACCACATTGGGGTTCTGCAAGGAAATATTCAAGGATTAATCGCCGCCAGTGCGTCAGGTGATTGAAGAGAAACACTGAGAGAAAGAAAGGGGGAGAAATGATACAAGATGTGTAGCAAGAGAATGTGCAAGCGAAACACATGAAGAATGAGGTGGGGAAGATGAAAGGGAGATGGAGACGTTGGCGTGTCAGGGAGACAAAAAGATGATACAAGAGATGGTAAGCAGTGGAAGGTTACTCAGAGGTCAGTTCCATCTCAAGTGTTTGACGTCTCTTAAATTCTATACTTAACTTTTATTTGAGGTGCATCTACATTTCCTTCCCATCTCTTTTTCTCATTGAGAGTGAACATTGTCTCCTTTAAAAGGATGTTTGCCATGCATAGATTAGTACCACAAAACTTAAATGCAGGCCTGGTGCAGACACCCCAGGCTTCTTTCCTATTGTCTTCCAGTGCAGCAGCTCAGCTCTCAGGAGCATAGAAGATGGATGAATTATCACAGAAAGGTCTCCCCCACTACGCTCACCTCATTTAGATGCTCTGTTTGGCTCTGACTCTTGCTAACTGCACAGCACCACATTAGCTTAGCACCAAACCCCTCGCTGCCTCTACTTCTGTGTTTACAAGTGAATGCTAATGAGCAAGGGGGTTCAAGGAAGCACACAACCCCTGCACACTCACTATAATTCCTTCCCTAGTGACACATCAGCTGTGACACTTGTGGTTCTGCGGCGGCATAGAGTAGCCTCCTTATCTTCTCAACTGTGATTGGAGCAGCTGCCTCTGGGTGTCACTGGCAGCGGTGGGGATTACATGGCGCTGTGTGTGCGCATATGCATCTCTGCAGTACTAATAGTGTTGTAATTAATGTCACAAGGACTGAGAGCTACGAGCATATAGAATTTTCCTTTTGTTTAAGAGTGTGACAGTTGTAGGTGGGTCTGTGTGTGCCTGTGGAAAAAGTTCTCCTAATTTTGTGTATTAGCTAGCGGTTAACTTCCTCTGATCTTTGGTACCCCATTCCTTGATTCATTGCTGAGATGTTTTCATTTTGCACCCTTGCCTCCATGGAAACCCAGTGTAGTCCTCATAGGCCTTAAAAATAGCCAGCAGAGTTGAGTGAGACTCTGGGTGCTAAGCAGCAGGTTGAGATGGACAGAGGTAGACAGCCATGTGGAGGTGAGCAACAGGTAGGTGAGGAACCAGACTGCTGTATTCAACAGACTTTGCCAAAAATACTAACTAGATGAAGGACTGGCAGTTTTTTTTGTTTGTTTTTTTTAAATTCTGGTTGGCCATCGATACCTGAGTTGTTGGCTAGCTCTTCTCCCCAAAATACATCCTACAGCCAGCTGTGTGGAATAGAAATCTGTGTTCAAAGTATTATCAAAAAATTCCAGGTATGACAACAGAAGCCAAACCACATGTTCTAAAATACATACTAGGAAGTGTGTTTTATTTAGAAATGCAATGATTGCTTTTGACGTGTTAGTCATTTTTTTTCCCATTGTGAAAGTTAAAGGTAGCAACTCAGCGCTTTAATGTGGACACGATTTGCTGTAATCAGGAGGCTGTAATAAAGAAGGTTTTCGTACAACATGAACTGGACTCGATTATGATTTGGGGAACTGTCACAGCACTCATCGTCACCTTGTCCGTGTTTGGATGCCAAAAGATACAGTTGGACGAATACAGAATGCTCATTGTGTTTGAGACCAGACAATAGTAGTTTTCCAGTTACAAGCAGGTAGCGAGTCAGAAACCTCACGAGTCCGGCTAGTTCCACGATGTACCCAAAGCACTTCCTGCTTGCCTATCTTCATTGTGGATGCAATCTGCTGACAACATGATGACACTCATTGGTTTTTTCCACCACACTAGATGTGCAGAAATGAAAGAATAAAGTCTTCTTTTTTCCATGTCACTGTTGATGTTATGAAAAAAGCAACTTCCATCTGGAACGCAGCAGACCTGATGCTGATTCCCATTATCGGAAATTATAAAGTCATCTGTAATTGATTCTATTCATTAGATTTCCTTGACAACACCCCCTTCTTAATTATGGTGCCTGTGTGTGTGTGTGTGTGTGTGTGTGTGTGTGTGTGTGTGTGTGTGTGTGTGTTAACTGATGCTGCAATAAAGTCCTTTCTTTTTCTTTCAAGCTGTCTATTAATCTTCATGTGTTTTCCGGGTGTTTGGACTTTGATTTTATGTCTGTCTCCATTCAGGCATTTTGTTTTTTTTCCTCCGATGAATATATCTAAGTGACTTTAGATGACTATTAATGGAGTGCAAAGCATTACAGGCGCTCAGATGAGAGGATGGAAGAGCGATAGTGGGACCTCTCTGCCCCGACCCATATTACAGCACATTATGGATCTCTATGTGATCTCTTTTTTCTGCCCCACACACCCACGGGCCTACAAGCACACTTCCCTTCCTTTCTCCTTTTAGCTTTCCTCCATCATTTTATCTCCATTTCTCCTTTGTTATTTCTCGCTCCTCTTTGTCATGGCCTCTTTTTGTCTCTATTTATCCCATCTCCAAAGCCTTGTTATGGCTGTTGTCTTAATGCTCTTTTACGTTTCTCAGAAGGCCGTGTTGTTAGAGCTAAACTAAAGGCCAGAGAGTGCAGCACTCAGAGCTGGGCCGATTCATCAGTGTCACAGCAGCCCTCCACTCTGCTTCATTACTGACTGGCTAATGGCACAGATCAGTGCAGTTTATTTGCTATAATTAGCTAGCTCCATTTGGCCAGCAGAGCCCCGAAGAAGCCTGCTGCACTTATGGTGCCCCCTGCCATGCCACCCTGCGTGTGTGTGTGTGTGTGTGTGTGTGTGTGTGTGTGTGTGTGTGTGTGTGTGTGTGTGTGTGTGAACGGCTGGCTTGGCTGTTGTGCAAGCATAGTTTGTTAATGACTCTTTAGGGTCCTACAGTTTGAAGTCTTGCATTGGCTTATGTCAGCCATGTCTTATAATGTAATGCCTGATTGCAGAGTTAAAGGCCGATTGCCTTGTAAAAGTTTACAAGCTCTTTGCTTATAAAGAGTAGTGGCGTCAACTGAAAATGCATCGTAAAGAGTAGGGATAGAGAACAAGTCACTACATCAATTGGTGGATGGCTAAATGATGGAATGAGAGAGCAAGTGAGAAGATAGGAGATGGTGGACACCCCTCTTTAGTTTTACTGCATCGTCTTGCATCCCTCTCAACTTCCTCTTGCTGTCTCCACAGTTATGCCAGTAACTCCACTTTCACTTTCAATATAATCTACTCCCACTTACCTCATGCATTCTCCACTTTCACACCCTTTCCACCCTAATTTAATCTGACTTTTTTCTATTGCTTGTATTCCTAAAAGCTAGAGCCTGTGTTTCATCTTCCCATGCAATTTTAATCTCTTTCCCCAATGGGAGAGAAAGGGAGAGCGGTGTATTTAGTGTTCCCACACTATGACGGTGCAAGTTAAAGGAGAGTGCAGCCAGCGTCACTGAGCTGGAGTCAAAGTGTACTGATGGAGAAGACGAGATCAGCCCCTTCAATACTTTAGTCAGTGCATGTTGTTGCTGTGCACATCTCCCAAACTCTTTAGGTCTTGCATCGCTTCCTATATTTACGTTAATATTTATTATTTCCACTGATCCCCAGAAATGCAATCATATCTTTATGTAAGTCAATTGCTGAATGTGATTGTCCAAACAGGTCCAGTAGACCTTTCCAGTCTTTACTGGTAACCCCCATGACACAATAACAGTAAGATTTACAAGGAAGATAACATTGATTTAAGTGAGTTAGTTGCATTGCCCGTGGTTGTCACTTCAGTATCTCAGAAATGGCCTTCATCCTCAGATTTTAGAAAAGAACAAGAAGCATTTGGGTAGCTGTAGCTTAGCAGGAAAAAAGGGAAGTCAGGGGGCAGAAGGCTAAACTTATTAAAGCAAACAGTCATTTGAATATACCAATTACCAACTCAAAATCGGGTCTTATTGCAGTTCATCAAACCACAAAGCAGGAACAGCAAAGGGTAACACTGGTGTGGGTTCCATGGTAGTTTTATT
Organism: Pholidichthys leucotaenia; assembly: GCA_020510985.1. NCBI lineage: Eukaryota > Metazoa > Chordata > Actinopteri > Cichliformes > Pholidichthyidae > Pholidichthys > Pholidichthys leucotaenia. The sequence continues at coordinate 135,550,254 of CM035840.1, read as the reverse complement.
TTATTCTGTTTTATCTTTAACCAAGAAGGTTCCCATTGAGGCATAATGTCTCTTTTCTAAGGAGTCCTGGTTAAAATGGCAGCAAAAAAGTTTCATTTAAAAAAAGTTAATTGGTCACACCATCATCAAGATTTAAGGATTAAACTGTCAAGCTTCATCTGGTCTTGTTCTTTTGTCATAAACTGTCCTGGCAAGGGCGAATTGAGGACACCAAACGCCGGCTGTGAGTTTGCACATTTAATGAAGACAAAAACATTAAGTACACAAAACACTCGACTCACACAAAACCAGAGTAAACAGGAGGAATAGCACAGGGCTCATGTCCGGGGAGAAACAGGAAAACAGCATGGCCGGACCCAGGCTGAGGGGTATGGAAATGCTGGGAGGGAAAAGAGAAGAGATCGAGACAGAGCTCATCCACAAGAGAGGAGGAGTGACATGGGATTCCTGTCATAACACACAGTATGCCGCTGCAATGAGACTGTATTGCAACAGGACTTAAATGGAGCAGATGATGACACAGATCAATAACAGGTGCAGGTCACATGAGCGAGGAAGAGTTGACCTAATTACTGACAGCTGTCAGCTGTGACAGCCCATGAACCTGAGCTAAACACGGAAATAAAACGGGGCGCTGTCAGAAACAAAAACACAGGAGAATAGCAGGACGACTGACTAAAGATAAGAAATGATTACAAAATCAGAAACAGACCAAATAATAATAATAGGGAGAAATAGACCATAAAGGTGAGGATAATACAAAAACAAGAGATGCCAATACAGAAAGACTCCTAAATACCATAATACAAAAAGAGAACTGAGAATAAAGGTGAGGGTAGGCTCATGTCAAACAAGGCAGATAACATTTATAGTAAGACACTAGATGGTCATGGATGTATAATATACATAACAAAATAACAATATAAAACGAAGGACAAAAGCTTTCATAGACAGAAACAAATGACAAACTCATAATACATCCAAAACCAAGAACGAAGTCAATCATAAAACTAAGATGAGGAAATACCAAAAAATAATCATAATAAACAGAAAGCATGAGCACCCCCCCCCCCCCCCGTGCCCAGTATCATGAGATCTTTGCTGTGATATGCTGACAGCAAGGTAAGAATTTGAAGTAAGCATGAAGTCATTCATCAGTCCTACCTTCTGCTACAAGGATGAGGTTTCTGGTAACTGTGTGGGAGTATTTTCTGGCACAAATACCCCCCTCCCCCCGCTACCAAGTGTTAAGCTTCCTATCAATTCCTGCATCTACTTCAGCATTGTTACTGACCAGTATTCCATGCTCACAACCTTTTTAGAAACATGACGATGACCTTGATTTGCTCCACTGGCCTGCTGAGTCTTTCTGTACTGACCTAATACAGTGTCTTTGTGATGAAGCTGAGTGTGAGTTTTGCAGTGTGAGGCTGAAAAAATCCACTGGCATAGAACAGGCTGGACATCTTCTTTTTAACAAATTTAGATTTTTTTTCCAAAACAACTGTCAATTGTCCCATCTGCTGACCGATGCCACAGGGGTTTTCTGGCTGACTTGAAGGTGTTTAAAAACCAACAGTGACAGAATTGCTCTCAGAGTCCTCCGACAGTTGTAAATACTTATCTAGTTGTACAGTTGAAACTATTTGGTGCAGTGAGCCATACACGTTTGTTTACAAGCTAACAGTGAATTGAAAAGCCTTCACTTCGAGGCACAAAAAAAAAGCCTTTCAAGTCCACCAGCACCAATCCCTTTATCTCTTTTAGCTCTTACCAACGAGTATAAGCTGGTCCAGTATTATCTCTTGTCCATGCTCTTGCTCGGTCACTCTCACTTTTTTCTTTTCTCCAACAGATCCTTTTTGGTTTCTTTGCTGGCTCCACCATGACGTACATTCTGAAAATTCCAAGTGCAAGATTGCGTTTTGTTATAGTTTGTGACTAACAGCAACTAACACCATGCCCTATGATTGACTTTGGGATGCAGGCTGTATAATGTTTATTTGAAAGAGTACCAGATTTAGCAGTGTTGCTAATTTGCATCTGTAGTCCCCTCATCATCATCATCATCATCATAGCAGTCTGTCGGGGGCGACAATGACTGTTTCATTTAGGTCTGATCAGATTCCTCCACGCAGCTCTGTAATTCGCCTTCCGCTGCCAGAAATTCCTAACCTTGTTAACCTGAGCGACGTCCGAGTCGGTATGAGTTGCTCTCTGACTGACCATTTCATGAAACTGCTTGCAAAGTATTTGAGTACCGCTAGCTTTTGCTGGACTATGTCCCCTGGTGGGTCACAAAAACACACAAACAAACAATCATACACGAGAAGAACATTTGCAATAAAACTGTACAAACTGGATATGCAAAAATGCAAGAGTTAAGGTACTATTAAACAAAACATTCAAATAACTGTAATAACATGGCAGGTGTAGTCTTTTCAGTATTCCTATACCTGAACAGCAAAGTTACATAGCACGATGTGGGGCCACACATGCTATGCGTTACAGGTGGGAATATTTGGGTACTTCACGATTCGATTCAGCGGGCTCTGGTTAGAGTCTGAATTGATTCTTGGTGCCTCTTGATGCATCTTTTTTTCCATTCCCACAAGTAGCACAATCCTTCAGTCAAAAATACGCAGAATTTCTAACATATATTGTAAATATTAGATGTCTAATAAAAAACCGAAGCATTCCTACCCACTGTCTTTGATGGTTGTATTGTTCTAGCCGTGGCTATGCAGTGTGCAAGTTGGGTGTCCCGTTTCGCCATCAGGCACTGAAGCTGTCTGCCACACATGCGCATTTAAAACACGTGAATTGAATGTAATCTGTGGTCGGTATGTCCACATAGTATGATAGTGATACTCCAGCAAACTGATTTGAATACCCAGACTTGAATAAAATAAGGAGTTTGTGTCATAAACTCCCCCGTGCGCCCTTCATTGCGCACGGTGGAGAGAAGGAAGAATGAGGATTTAAATGCTTGGGTTCCACACACACATTTATTGACACAGCTCAGGGCAAACCATACAAATGGCTAGGCTGCTGCACTAACAAAGAGTCCACTTATGAGGCTAGGCCGAGTAGGGTAAAGCGGGAAGCAGTTGTGCCACACTCGGAAATGCTACCAGCGTGGCGGCACAACTGCACAGAGAAACACTAGAATTACTCACAGCCTAAGCAAAACGGGTCCTCCAGTAGAACGGCGAGCCAAGAAACCCTTCAGTGACTTTGACGGTTAGAAGGCAAAGAACAGCCATCTAACACGTACAATTATCCAGTGGCATCTGTCCAGCAAAGAGCTGCTTTTGTACAGACGCCGCTGGCGTGGCAAATAAGGAACACCTGGGCGAGACGTGGGGGAGATGATTACCGGGGTAGTAAACAGCTGATGGAGTCAAGGGAGAGCGAGGGGGTGTGGCTGGACCGACAGACTGTCAGCAGCGTGAGAGAAAATAGGTCACAGATACAGACTAACAGCTGCCGGTCCGGCAGTGGCACGGATAAGGGAGTCGGTACAATAAATACACAAGAATGCACATAACCAGTAACCACAGACCCCCAAAGCGATCGAGACCAAGCCGGGGAAAGCCAAGCCGGCTCGGCTTGTGACAGTTTGGGCCATTAATCGGGCACAACTTCATGCATCTCTGTTTTGTATGTCACCATATTTTTGTATGTCACCATAGACTGTCCAGCAAGTGCAATTTCGCATTTCTGAGTTCCGCTTTTTTCATTCCATCAAAATTAATTACGTTATTAACAGAATTAATTCAAAATCTTGACATTTGTGCATCAATTCAGAATATTTCACATCTGCATCACAAAGCATCGGAATAAGGACTGTTTCCCCCATCCCATAGTGTGGCTTTAAGTGGTTTGCAAACTGGGTGTTGTGCATATACGTGTTCATAGTCTCTTCCACCATTACTGGCATTTTTGAATATGTTGCAATGCTTAACAATGTGTATTTCTCACAAAAAGAGGGGAAATGCATATTTTCTGAGACTTGGCAGTCACTAATTAATACACAATATAATAAGATTTCAGAAATTAAATAGATTTTGAATTTCCTTTGTGGAAATTCTATTTATGTAAATATTTAACAAAAAACACTGAAAATCTTCCTTTCCTGCTTGTATTCTTGTGCAAACTCATTGTTAACTTGGATTGTTATGTGTGCTTTACTGCACTGTTTAAAAAGACACTATGAAGGAATCACTCTCGAGATGATGCTGGCAAGTAAATAGTTATAAAACTCTTAGTATTGTTCTATAACCACCTGGAGCTGCTTTTTTCCTATTGAACTTAGCAAAGAAAAGTTCCTGAGGGCTTTTCTATAGATTACCATATTTATTTAGCCTCAGCTTTGTGATAAATGCTCAAACTAAAATTATGTTTCTCCCCTCTAGTATTTTGATTTCTTCCTTTTTGTTTTCAAACAGCCTTCTTAATCGCTCTTTCTCTAGCCGTTGCTGCTCGTCTCTGACTCTGTGATTAGCATTCTGCTGTATCACCATTCTGCCACTTAACATACAGCGGGGCACCATCCATCCACCTCTAAGCAAAACCCACTGTTGTCAGTCTTGTTCAAAGATGAAATAGGATACACGCGCACAGACAAAAATGCGTGCATACACAGTCATAAGTACACACGTATACCCTGGATGAAAGCTTTGACAGCAGCAGTTTGCTACAAGAGTACTGAGTTTAGAATATCATTAGTTTTAAAAGGGCAACCAGCCAAGGTGAACTTATTACTCACTTTTCAAAAAAAAGAGGAAGAAAGTTTCATCAACCTTTGGATAAGACTGCCATCTATTGTGGGCTTAAATGCAGATTTATCTACAAAATGCTAAAAAAAAACCCAGCCACTATCTGTGTCCTCTGGAGGTTGAAGAAGTTGCGTTCCACCATCTTATCTCCACAGTAAATAGTGCTGTTGTGTTTAGAACTGGTGGAAATGAACTGATTAGGCAGAACATAAAAGAGGCAACTCCTTGAAGGATTAGTATTCCGCTTGGTCTCCTGCTGGTGGCAGAGCTCACAGTCAATTGGCTTCCATTAACCTGCCAGTCGGCTCTTCATTACTTCATTAGACGCAGCATTGAGGCTTGAAGTCCCGTCACAGTCCGGGCACTGCACACTCCAGCCTACACTGACGTCGCCCTGTGGCTCTTGCACATCATATCACATCTAGATGACCTGTCCTTTAATGCATCTTGTTCTATAATCATTTTAAACTTTAGCTGAAGGAAAATAACTCTGTTGGTCTGGGGGAGATTTTTTTCCCAGTGTAGGATGAAGAACTGACCTTGCCATTTGTGTGGCTGATTCACCAAAATATTTTAGATGAGATTTTTTCATTAAGTCTCTACTTCCTTTGGGGAGGGAACATTATTCATAAGTATTTATGAGTTTGTGTACAAGTTCAAGTAGATCAACATTGTTGCCAACAGATTTTATGAGGGCGGCATTTTCTTTCAAATTAACTATAATGTAAGGGTAAGGATAATGGCCTATATTTATATAGTGCTTTTTCTAATTTCAAAGGTTGCTAAAAGGGCTTAACATTTCTTCTGTGGGCTTGACAGAGCCAGATACTTGGAGCCAAATTAGAATTATCATTTAACCTAACATGCATGCCTTTGGATTGTGGGAGGAAACCTAGAAGCACAGGGAGAACATACAAACTCCACACAGAAAGACTCCTACCACAGCCGGCCTGGGAATTTGAACTGGGAACCTTCTAGCTGTGAGGCAACAGTGCTAACCGCTGTTCTACTCTACAGTAATTGAAATGCAGAAGGAAACTCTCTTATTTATTCATTGTCTGTCTGTCCACTAGGGCTGTGCCATACCATATTCTTCACAATAATACTGGTAAAAATTTGGGTTAGGCCTGGGCAATTTGACCTTAAATCAGCGTCACGGTTATTTGAACCTTTCACGTTGGTTTCTTTTTTATTTTGTCATTTTTCCCCTCTTTTCTTCTCCCTTGCCAGTTCACTGACAAGGCTCGTAATTAAGCAATATTACACAAGAGTATCGTACCAGTGAATATATCACTGTGGTGTTTCAGTAGTAAATGAGCATATTATACTTTGTAATAGTTTCACACATATGCAACCAAATTAAACATTGTCCAGTGCAGAAGTGAGCATTTATATTGCATACCTGTTGAGGGCTTGCAGGTCATGTGACTCACTGCGGCAGCTAATTAGCTTGTTAGTTGTGTTGGAGGAGTCCTTTATGCAGCCATGTTTATGTTATAATAACTTAGTGATTATGAGACTTTGGTTGGGTTCTTAAATCCAACTTCACCTTGTCAATTTTGTCGTTGATTTCCCACTGTAAAACGGTTGAGCTGACGTGGATAGCCGTTAGCAGTTAACAGTGACTTAGCTTTGTGGGCAGTCCCTGCTAGTTTAAGTGCATTTTGGTTGCTTTTTCTTGGCATCTTCAGAGGAAATCAAGAGTCAGTCATCACATACTATATTGACAGACACTGCATTTCTTTTTGATACAAGCCCTTTAAATTTTTCCACTGTGTTCTGCTGCTTCCAAACAGCACTGACTGGACAGCTTCCGGGCTGTGGAGTCACATGACCATGCACGTTAAAGGGGCAGGACAAGGAAGCTCTCATATACACACGCACACAACAGGGAGAGGGGGAAAAAAATGAAAAAACTCACATGAACAAGATTACGTCGATTTTACACCCTGAACATCGTGTTGGTTTTATTCTGGTTAATTGCCCAGCAGTAATTTTGATAAAATGTAAAAATGAATATTGTAATATTTGGAGTCATGCTGTCGATGTAAGTTATGTGCTTCTGTAGGTACAGCATTAACAAACACGGCATGGGAAGATAGCAGCTAGTCCATCCGCGAAGTTACTTGAAACCACATCTAGTTGTGCGAAATATTTTGGTTTTTATGGCTGTTTCAGACTGCTGCCATGTTCAAAATATAGTACGGCAGTGCAGAATTTTTCTGTATGTCAGCATCACCACTCTGGTGAGAAGTTGCCGGTGTGCAGTGGTCTGTTTTTGTTCCGTTTCGGCTGCTTCAGGATAAATTTATTCAGCAACCAGAGGAAACAAAACCATTCAGTGCAACAAGAGCCAAAAAGCCAGAGGAGAGGGTCATGCAATGAAGACTTCTAACACAGGTAAACTAATTCAGTATACGTATAAACCCAAACAACTAAACATGCACTTAAGATGTGATGGTTGATATTATTTTCTTGTAATATTTGATACAGAATTTAAAAACTAAAATTCAAGCTGCTGTTTATAAACAGGAGAAATAAGGGGGTTTTTGGTATTGTTTTTGCTGGATATGTTAAAGGCAAATAATGCTGGCTTAGGAAACTGATAAATTGTGATATAGTTGAGAATATTGTTATTGTGAAAATTCACAGAAATGTTGTGAATTTTTTTTTGGGGGGGGGAGCATATTAGACACCCCTACTGTCCACAATAGAATTGCTCCTCCTCCACAATTGCCCACATGCTCACCAAACTCATACATAGTGATCCCCAGGTGAGACAGCATCCAGGTCGTGTTCAAGGTCAAGCTCAAAACCAAAGATCACAGGATTCTTTGGATGGGCCGAGGATATACTATACTTGTATTAAATATGCTCTGATGGCTTCAGGGTGTGTTCATCAGGCCAGAATTAGCTACTACATCATGACCAGTCTGGTCAGTTAAACTGCTCTGAGGAAAGCTAAAATTCATATTTCTGTTTTCCTGACCATCTGCATTAGAATTATTTTTGCATGCAAATCCTAACTGATTTTGGCAGGGTTTTGATGTTTGGTGCAATTTTTAATTTATGCCGTTCTAAACATTAACTGAATATTTTCTGCAGAACTTTGGCTGACTTGCTTTCTTTGCTTATTTTTGTTTAAAACCTGTCACTTTTTATTTCCATTTTGGGCTGATGTGAAGTTTTTGGGCCGTGTATGTTCATTCATTTTACATAAATGAGGCAATGGGAAGAAGTCTCACCTCACTTCCTGTTGTGTTTCATTCTCTTAATAGACTCAGATAAATTGTCAAGGTGAGATGTGCAGCTAGTTGACTCATATGGTGACTCATGCACTGTTTACCCAGAAGAGGAGCAAATATAAATTGCAAAATGAAGGGCAGTCTATTATAATCTATTTTCACCAAGTTTATTTAATTTAATTTAATGTATTTTATTTATAGTAGAATAATGTTTTGTTATTTAATAAAAGCAGCAAGTCTGGATCATATTTTTGTCTTTGTCTGTGGAGTTTTGGTTACATTTCATGACTCAAATTACATTGTTTTGATGGCAGATTTCCTAGACTTCCATTAGCAATTAGAGTATTTTCTTCGCTGTTTTTCCCTCCCTTTTTTCATCTTGAGGACCTTTTCATGCATTTTCCCCCAAAATTAAAACACTCAACACAACATGCACTTACAGTATCTCACAAAAGTGAGTACACCCCTCACATTTTTGTAAATATTTTATTATGTCTTTTCATGGGACAACACTGAAGATATGACACTTTGATACGATGTAAAGTAGTCAGTGTACAGCTAGTGTGCAGTGCATCCGGAAAGTATTCACAGCTCTTCACTTTTTCCACATTTTGTTATGTTACAGCCTTATTCCAAAAGGGATTAAATTCATTTTTTCCTTAACATTCTACACACAATGCCCCATAATGACAACATGAAAAAAGTTTTTTTGAGATTTTTGCAAATTTAGTACAAATAAAAAAAAACTAAGAAATCACATGTACATAAGTATTCACAGCCTTTGCTCAATACTTTGTTGATGCACCTTTGGCAGCAATTACTGCCTCAAGTCTTTTTTGAATATGATGCCTCAAGCTTGGCACACCTAGCTTCGGGCAGTTTGGCCCATTCCTCTTTGCAGCACCTCTCAAGCTCCATCAGGTTGGATGGGAAGCGTCGATACACAGCCATTTTCAGATATCTCCAGAGATGTTCAATTGGATTCAAGTCTGGGCTCTGGCTGGGCCACTCACGGACATTCACAGAGTTGTCTCAAAGCCACTCCTTTGATACCATGGCTGTGTGTTTAGGGTTGTTGTCCTGCTGAAAGATGAACCGTCGACCCAGTCTGAGGTCAAGAGCACACTGGAGCAGGTTTTCATCCAGGATGTCTCTGTACATTGCTGCATTCATCTTTCCCTTTATCCTGACTAGTCTCCCAGTTCTTGCCGCTGAAAAACATCCCCACAGCATGATGCTGCCACCACCATTGGCATGGTTATGAGCAGTGCCTGGTTTCCTCCAAACATGACGCTTGGCATTCACTCCAAAGAGTTCAATCTTTGTCTCATCAGACTAGAGAATTTTGTTTCTCATGGTCTAAGCGTCCTTTAGGTGCCTTTTGGCAAACTCCAGGCAGGCTGCCATGTGCCTTTTACTAAGGAATGGCTTCCGTCTGGCCGCTCTACCACTGGCCACTCTACCATACAGGCCTGAGTGGTGGATTGCTGTAGAGATGGTTGTCCTTCTGGAAGGTTCTCCTCTCTCTCTACAGAGGAGAACCTTCCAGAAGGTTGTCCTGTCTCTACAGAGGAACCCTGGAGCGCTGACAGAGTGACCATTGGGTTCTTGGTCACCTCCCTGACTAAGGCCCTTCTCCCCCGATCGCTCAGTTTAGATGGCCGGCCAGCTCTAGGAAGAATCCTGGTGGTTCCAAACTTCTTCCATTTATGGATGATGGAGGCCACTGTGCTCATTGGTGTCATATTGACTGGACAAGCAGCCTGAGTGCAAAGTGCAATCACCAAAAGAACACAAACAAAGAACGTTTGACCCTTTATTGAATTTTCAAAAAAAAATGAAAAAAAAATTGAAAAATTGAATTTTCAAAACCGCAAACGTGGGAAAAAAGTCAGTCACTCGCCAGAGGAGCAGCAAACCTGTGGAGGGTGAGACGAGGCTGATTAGTGAGGAATGGAGGGGAATATGGAAGTCTAATTTATATCACTTATGTCGGAGGACAGGAGTGACTGGCACAGAACCTAGCGAAGGAGAGGAACCAGCAGGTCAGAACTGCTGGTAGGAGAATGAGGCATGGAGTCTGACCAGGTGGAGTAGATGAGCTGCATCGTGGAGGAGCAACAGGCTGGCGAGCGCACCAAATCCCTGAAGACGCACCGTGACGTTGGCAGCAACGTGGAAGAAATGGAAAGGAGAACGTGCTTAAGGTAAAGTCACCCACAACACAACCGCTTACTTGATGAGCTGTCTGCTTAGTGCAGTATACCCAAACTAGCCAGCGTTGAATCACCGAAGAGTGCTTCCTTATAAACGCTGGCCCAGCAGGAAACAGCAGGTGCGTTTGATGAGGAGACAGGTGAAACAGGAAGGAGGGGGCGAGCGCTCACCAGCACATGACAGTGTTCCCCCCTCAAGGAACGCCTCCTGGTGGTACCCCAGGCTTCTCCGGGTGGGCTTGGTGGTAGGCCCGGACCATACCTTTATCGTGGAATCCTGACCAAGGGACCTATGACCGATGCTCCGGACTGTAGCCCTCCCAGTCGACCAGGTACTGGAACCCCCAGCCACGACGGCGAACATCCAGGATCTCTTTGACGGTGTGGGTAATGTGCCCGTCGAGGATCCGAAGAGGAGGTGGCGGCTTCGGGGGGGGGGGGACAGAGGGGGCTGGAGGAGAGAGGCTTGACCTTGGAGACATGGAAGGTTGGGTGCACACGGAGCGCCCGTGGGAGCTGGAGCCGGACAGCAGATTCGCCAACGTTGTTGGTGATGGGGATGGGGCCCACAAACCGGGGAGCGAGCTTCCGAGACTCAGCTTTGAGCGGGACCTGATCCGTGGCCACCCAGACCTGCTGTCAGAATCAGAATCAGATTTATTGCCATTGTTCATGTAGTACACAAACTAGGAAATTGTCTCGGTGCAATGCTGCAACATTAAACATGGAGTAGCACTAAAGATAAAAATAAAAAACTACGCATGCAATAAAAGGTAGAATATGAATAAGTAATGCTAATCTATGCAATTTTTAAATATATTAACAAGCAGCAGATATTGTGGAGTTCCACATAGTGCAGTCGGTAGTGCAAAAAGAAAAAAAAAAGCTGAATGTATTCCGATGCCGGGACCCTCTTGCAGTCAGCGTAGTGGCAATTGCGCTCAGTGGAGCGAAGGAGAGTTGCTCTGGTAGATCTCCAGGCCCGGCGGCAGCAATGAAAATGGGCCCCCATGGATGGCACCACTATCTCTCTCTCTCCGTCATAGATAGTAGAGGGGATTGTAGCCCATGGAAACTTCAAATGGCAATCGCCCCGTGGCTGAAGAGACCATTGTCATAACTCTGGCTCTCACGAGCCAGGAAAGGAGATACGAGGGCGACCAGTGGGTTAGCATAGTTTATTAACAAAGCACACACTACACAAAATAACGAACAGAAAAGTAAAGAGCCACGTGGGGCTAAAACACACACAGAACTAAGGGTAACATACCACCCAGGGAGAAAGGCTAGAGAGGCGGCGAGGGAAAAATACACGCCGAGTCGCAACACTTACTTTGGGTGAAGCGCCGAGGTAACGGCGGACTGAAGCTAGTCGTAGGAGCTAACAGTCGTGGGAAACACAAGGAACGTCTTCCCATAGCGAGGTCGCAGCGACGAGTAACTCTCGGCTGCTCGCTTAAATGGGGGAGATGATTTGGGAATAGGAGACAGCTGTCCCAGCGCAGCTGAACTAGACAGCTGGCAATCAGCTGGGCGCTGTCAAAGAGCGGGCCATGGAAGACCCGGCACGGACTACCCCGGAGCAGGAGCGAAACTGGACAACCTGAACGCAGAGAAAAGATAGTTCAGGTCGTGACAGTACTCCTCCCCCGAGCCGCGCCTCCTGGAGCGGCCTAACCCCCCCCCCCCCCCCCCCGAGGGAAGACCAGGGAGGGCGGTGGGGGCCAGATCTGGGAGAAAGGGAGGGACCAGAAAAAGGAGGCAGGGAAAAAAAAAAAAAAAAACCTAGATACAGTATAGGGTCAGATACCATAATAATCTTAACCCCCCCCCCCAAAAAAAAAACCATCACCCCCTCCCCTGCAGAGGCCAGACGGTCTGTGCAGGTGACCACAGGGGGTGGGGAGAAACGACAAGAACCAAAATGCAGAAACATAGCGACACAGTCATGGAAAAAGTTCACAATAACTTAGGGTGAGGACAATAAAAAAAAAAAAAAACTCATGTCCCGAAGGCCAAAAACTACAAAACTCTGAACATATGGTTAAAATAGACTTACACAAGTAAACCCCGACCAAAACAGAATATACAAAGGATGCAAACCGGGCATAAGATCCAAAAATAGAGCCTGGAACTGCAAATTGGCATGAAGATAAAAATACAAAAGGAACAACTCCTCAAGCACGTATTAGCACAAAAGTGTCACTAAACAGTCTGGAGGAGGATATAAATACAGAAAAACAAGACTACTCGGAATGAGGCCAGGCAATGTGAAGCAAATGCTGCTTAAGGAGAAATTAGAATAGGATCATACTGGGATTATAAAACAAAGAAAATAGTCCAAGGAAATTTTAACTGGGATAACCCCACAATAAGGACTCTAGGGCAGAGAGTTCTTTGATGTCCTGAAAAGTATTAAATTAGGGAGGACAATCAAACGCAAGGCAACAAACAGTCAGTCAATTCTTCCAGGACGTCAGCAGGTGGAGCGGGGCAGGCGATGACAGCTTGTCCGGCGGGCGGCCCGAACTCCACCAGGCCAGGAACCACAACACCAGTTCGGGTGGCCTACCCGAGTCCCAGGCTAGGAGACACAGTTTCTCCGGAGGCCGACCCAGATCACCGAACCAGCCAGATGGCTTCCCAGGCGGTCGTCCCGTGACCTCAGACCACGGAGAGCTGAGGGAGAAGTCTTGGTGCAGCTTCCTCCCTGAGGGAAAAGGCAGGAGGAAACTGACCCAGGTGAGAAAAACCCCCATAGTAGTAGGGGGAGAAGAGATGGAGGCCAGGGGCAAAGTTAGCCTGCCATCTAATGGCAACAAGGGTAGAGGGAAACTGGCCCGGGTGAGAGGAACCCCAACAGCGGCAGGAGGAGAAATGATGGAGGCAAGGGACGAAGTCAGCCTGACGTCAGGCGAACACAATCCTCCAGCTCCCACACTAACCGTTACCCGGACCGGCGCAGCACCCCCGGTGGACCCCGATCGGGCCGGCGCAGCACCCCCGGTGGACCCCGATCGGGCCGGCGAAACACTCCCGGTGGATCCCAGCTGGACCGGCGAAACACTCCCGGTGGACCCCAGCTGGACCGAGACAGCACTCCCGGTGGACTCCAGCTGGACCGAGACAGCACTCCCGGTGGACTCCAGCTGGACCGGCGAAACACTCCCGGTGGACCCCAGCTGGACCGGCGAAACACTCCCGGTGGACCCCAGCTGGACCGGCGAAACACTCCCGGTGGACTCCAGCTGGACCGAGACAGCACTCCCAGTGGACTCCAGCTGGACCGAGACAGCACTCCCGGGCGCAGCATCTGAGGCGAACACCGTGCAGGGAACCGGAACCTCCGAGATGGCACCCAGAGCAGGTTCGTCTCCGGTGACCCTGGGGAGAGGCTCAGAGGGACAAAAGGAACCGGGATCAGGATCACCGGCAGCGGCAGAGCCCGGCGGAACAGGCTCAAGCGCAGCAGACGGCTGCACCCGGCCCGCCCCCCCGAGAGACAGGCAATAATGCTCCAGAATAGAGAAGAGAAAAACAAAATAGAGCACTTGCCTGATCTCGGGTTCTACCGCCATCCAGGACTTCGATGCTCCAGGCTCAGCGTGCAGGACTCCGTCCTCCGGCTCCAACTCGACTGCGAATGGCTCCGCAGCCGGCATGATGGTTTCCACAGTCAAACGACCTCCAAACGCCGAAGACCGCGTCGACAGCCCACCTGGCGTGGGGGCAGGAGATCTGGACTCTGCTGGGCCGAACCATTCCTCCGTGGAGACCCGGGGACGCTTAATCGTCGGCGCTGGCTCCAACAGGCAGTTCGACCTTCTCCTCTGCCCATAACGTGGCTGCGGGGCTGGGGCAAAACCCTCCAGGGCCGCAGGCCGCCTCCTCCTCGCGCAGCGGTGTACACCTGGCACCGGGGCACACTCAAGGGGAAGAGACACAGAGGACGCAGGTTCATATTCAGTTTTTGCAGCGGGAGGAGAGAGCTCAGGGGACTGTGAACCCTGAACTCCTCCCCCAGGAATCAAACAAGGCAATTCACTCAAAATGGGAGGAGAATGAAAGGACACTTGCCTGATTCCCGGAGGGCCGGTGGAACCCGCTACAAGGGACTCGAGTCTCTCTTCTCCCAACCGGATAGAAGTGGGGAACCCCCCGGACAGATGAGGCGGTGCTACCCGCACCGGATCGGGACCTGGAACACCTGGAGATGAATTTGCGCTTCTCCCAGCGGCCGGAGTGAATGACGAAGAGGGGGGTGAAACAGCTGAGGAGAGCTGGGGGCCCAAAGCTGACGGGACAGCGGGGAGAGCGGGCCCAGGAGCGGGAGCAGCTGATTCACTTCTTCGGCGAGACACGGGAGCAACAGCAGGCTGGGAGGCGGAATTCGTGTGGTTTCCTGGAGCGGGATCCGGACGGGACTCTCGCTGAGATGAGTGGGGAATTTGGGAGCGACGTCTTCTGAACGTGAGGTCGGGAAAACGCCGCTCCTGTGCGATGAGCGAAGCCAACAGGTCAGCGTATTCCGGATAATCGTTCAGCTCCGGGTTCTTCTCGACCAGCCTGACCGCTGCAATCACGTTCTTCATGGCTACGGGGGGAACGGCGGCGGAAGAAGCGGCTGCCACTCGATCCGCAATGCGCATCGCTGTCATTCTCATCTTCTCCGGGGGAAACCCAGTTGACGTCACTCTATCCTGGGGATCACCCCTGGGTGAGGCGAACTCCTGGACTGGATCGGCGGCAGGAGCGGGATTCCGAAGCGAGGAGCGAAGGCGTTCTGTCCTCGGCTTCCTGCCGGAGTTCTCCTCCAGCCTACGGAGCCTCTCCCAGGCCACAGAGATGTCTGCCCTCCTCGCCTTAACCTCGGGGAGAAGGAAGTAGCGAGAAAAGCAGTTAAGCATACCCTCGGCGAGCTCCAGGCGCCAGCGTATCTCGCTGGGGGCATCGTAGAGGTCCGTGGTGAACAACGTTCCGTCCACAAGGTCCAGAGTCTCCGAGAGATCGTGGCCTGGGTGCCGCATGAGTCTCTTGGAAGGAGACATGATACTGGCTCGCCCGTACCCAGAGGAAGAGAAAAAAAGGCGTCGAGTCCTTACAGCCAACTCCCGGTCGCGGCCGTCTCACTATGGCTGCGACCTACTGTCATAACTCTGGCTCTCACGAGCCAGGAAAGGAGATACGAGGGCGACCAGTGGGTTAGCGTAGTTTATTAACAAAGCACACACTACACAAAATAACGAACAGAAAAGTAAAGAGCCACGTGGGGCTAAAACACACACAGAACTAAGGGTAACATACCACCCAGGGAGAAAGGCTAGAGAGGCGGCGAGGGAAAAATACACGCCGAGTCGCAACACTTACTTTGGGTGAAGCGCCGAGGTAACGGCGGACTGAAGCTAGTCGTAGGAGCTAACAGTCGTGGGAAACACAAGGAACGTCTTCCCATAGCGAGGTCGCAGCGACGAGTAACTCTCGGCTGCTCGCTTAAATGGGGGAGATGATTTGGGAATAGGAGACAGCTGTCCCAGCGCAGCTGAACTAGACAGCTGGCAATCAGCTGGGCGCTGTCAAAGAGCGGGCCATGGAAGACCCGGCACGGACTACCCCGGAGCAGGAGCGAAACTGGACAACCTGAACGCAGAGAAAAGATAGTTCAGGTCGTGACAACCATAGAATTTAACGAATACTCCACCCAGGTCCGATGGGAGCTCCATAAGGAGGGATCATTGGCTGCCATGTAACGAAGGGCAGCCTACAGGGTCTGGTTGGCATGCCTGCCCATTGCTCTGTGGAGGATAACCGGAGGTGAGGCTGACAGTGGTGCCAAGGCAGTGGGAGAACGACTTCCATACCCGTGAGATGAACTGAGGACCCCGGTCAGACACAATGTCCATGGGAATACCGTGCAGTCCGATAACATGGTAGAACAGTAATTCAGCAGTCTTGGAGGCAGATGGCAGCTTGGGAAGAGGAACCAGATGCACGGCCTTGGAAAATCTGTCCACAACGATCAATATCACAGTGTTACCATGGGAGGGGGGAAGACCAGTGACAAAGTCCATAGCGATGTGGGACTAGGGCCAGCTAGGGACGGGGAGGGGGTGAAGAAGACCAGCGGGGAGGGGATTTGTTAGGGGCACATGTTTGGCAAGCCGTCACGTACTCCTGCACGTCCCGCTGCAGCGTGGGCCAACAACACACTCGCCTAATAATGTCCACAGTATGTACCACCCCAGGGTGGCAGGCGAGACGTCCGGTGTGCCCCCACTGGATAGCTTCGCTGCGGAGGGCGGCAGGGACGTAAAGGCGATTAGGGGGACGACCCGCTGGTTCGGGCTCCGAGGACTAGGCCTGGTGGACTCTCCTCTTAATCTCCCAGGTAAGGGTTCCCAGGACGCACAAAGGCAGAAGAATGGGCTGAGAGTGGGAGGGGAGGTCAGCTAGGTCCTGTCTGAACTGCCTGGAGAGACCATCAGGCTTCCCGTTATGGGAACTGGGCCTATAGGTAACAGTGAAATTAAAGCGCTGAAAAAATAGGGCCCAGCGAGCCTGCCTAGGATTCAGCCGGCGGGCCGACCACAGATACTCAAGGTTCTTGTGGTTGGTCCACACGACTACAGGGTGAATAGCTCTCTCCAGCCAATGTCTCCATTCCTCAAAAGCCAATTTAATGGCCAACAGCTCACGATCCCGACGTCATAATTCCTCTCAGCTGGGGTGAGCCGCCGAGAGAAATACGCACACGGGCGGAGCTTCAAGTCCGGTGGGGGAGCACTGGGACAAAATCGCACCCACCTCCAGGGTAAATTGGAGCTGGGGGTCGACCTGAGCCAAGATGGAGTTATCTACGAACAGGCCCTTTAATTTGACAAAGGCCTGTTCAGCTGCCTCGGTCCATAAAAATGGTAGGCAGAGGTCAGCTGCGTTAAAGGCTGTGCTGCCCCACTATAATTACAGATAAACCTGCGATAGAAATTCGCAAACCCCAAGAAGCATTGTAGCTCCTTGCGGGAGTGTGGTGTTGTCCAATCTAGCACAGCCTTCACCTTGGCTGGGTCGGCTCTCAGCTCCCCTCCGCTACAATAAAGCCAAGGAAAGAAGTGGAATTGGTGGAGAACTCACACTTCTCAGCCTTGACATAAAGTTGGTTTTCTAAGAGCCGCTGTAACACGGCTTTAACATGGGTTTGGTGCTTCTCAGATGTGTGAGAAAAAAATAGGATGTCATCCAGATAGACAAAAACAAACCAATTTAACATGTTGCGGAGGACGTCATTGATTAACCATTGGAAAACAGCTCAGGCATTAGTTAACCCAAAAGGCGTGACTAAGTACTCAAATTGCCCAAAGTGTGTCTTAAACGCTGTTTTCCACTCGTCCCCCTTCCATATTCTGACTAGGTGGTAAGCATTGCGTAAATCAAGTTTGGAGAATACGCGCGAGCGCTGCAGGAGCTCGAATGCAGAGTTCATCAGGGGCAGAGGGTATTTATCTTTGACTGTTATGGCGTTAAGCTCATGGTAGTCAATGCATGGACGCAGAGACCCATGCTTCTTGCCAACAAAGTAAAAACCCACCCTGAGGGGAGCCAAGGATGGCCGAATGAGGCCGGTGTTCAGAGAATCTTTAATGTACCTGTCCATCGCCTCCCTCTCAGGACCAGAAATATTATAGAGCTTGCTGGATGGCAGTCTCGCACCCAGAAAGAGGTCGATGGCACAGTCATACGAGCGATGTGAAGGAAGCGCTAACGCTCGTGACTTGCTAAAGATCTCCCTGAGGTCGTGATAAACCTTGGGCACAAGGCTAAGGTCCGGCGGCTCAACCTGAGGAGAGGAGACGGGGAGGGATGGTGAACACTGGGCCGAATTTAGACATGTTGCCAAACAGTTAGGACTCCAAGAGATGATGGAATTTTGTGCCCAATTAAGAACTGGATTATGCCTCCGGAGCCAAGGATACCCTAGCACCACCGCATGAGAGGCACATGGAAACACGTAAAAAGTCAGCCTCTCCCGGTGGTTACCGGACAGAAGGACGGATAGATGCACTGTGCAATGAGTCACGGACGCCACCGTCTGGCCAGATAGGGTATGAATGGAACGGAATATCGGCAGTTTAACCGTCGGAATCCCCATCTCGTGAACCAGCACAGAGGAGATAAAATTACCCTCTGCCCCGGAATCGATAAGAGCGGAGACCCACCTCTCGACCCCCGGCAACTGGGCCAGGGCCGAAATAGAAAAATTACCGGGGGGATCAGGTTGAGTCCCGCCCGCCAGACCCCCGCGGCTACTGACTGGCCGTGTCTTTTTGGCCGTAGGTGGCATGTGTCCCGCTGATGCTTCAGCGAACCACAGTAGGCACACGCCCCAATCCGCCGCCACCGCCGCCGCTCAACCTTTGCCCACAGAAGGCGAGCAGAGCTGAGCTCCTTGGGCTCAGGGGCAGAATCGGATTCACCTAGGTCAGTAGGCACCGGGAGCGCACGTGTGGCGAATGGGCAAGTGGAGGTGCTGCGCTCCCTGGCGCGCTCGTGGTACCAGTTATCCAACCCTACCACCTGATTTATAAGGCTGTCCAAGGTGGCAGGAACGGAATGAACCGCCAGGTCGTTACAAAGCCAAGGATTTAATCCGTGAGGAACGCGCTGCACAGTGCAACCTCGTCCCACCCTGAATCAGCTGCCTCGACCTGGAACACCACCGAGAAGTCGGCCACTGACTGGCTGCCCTGGCGGAGCGACAATAGGCGACTCATGATATTCCCTTCACTCTCGGTACGGTCGAAAGTGCGGGGAAACTCGGACACAAATTGGTCAAACGTTAGTGGTGCGTCTCTTTGGCTATCGATAACGGCCTGCGCCCAACTAAGAGTGTGGCCCCGAAGCAAAAGAGTAAACTGATGAATTTTGGAGACGTCATCTAGGAACTCGCCCTTCACCTGCTCCAAGAAGAACCGAATATGACACAAAAAATCTTTACATTTCCCCACCTCCTACGTATACGGGGCAGGAGTGGAAATGGAAAGAGTTTGGCGGATAAAAGTAGAAGGCGGAGGAGCAGGTGGAGGTGGAGCGGCCGGAGCAGACGTGCGGCCCAACTGATCAGAAATGACACTCAGCTGCTGTGTGATAATCTGCAGCAGCTGAGTGTGTTCAGCCACCTGCCTCTCTGTAACATTGAGGCGGTGGAGCATGGTGTGCTCTGTTGATGAAGCACCTGCCAGGCTGTGATCCTGGCTGACTCGTTCTGTCATATTGACTGGACAAGCAGCCTGAGTGCAAAGTGCAATCACCAAAAGAACACACACAAAGAACATATGACCCTTTATTGGATTTTCAAAACCGCAAACTTGGGGGAAAAAGTCAGTCACTTGCCAGAGGAGCAACAAACCTGCAGAGGGTGAGACGAGTCTGATTAGTGAGGAATGGAGGGGAATATGGAAGTCTAAATATATACCACTTACGTGGGAGGAGAGGAGTGACCGGCACAGAACCCAGTGAAGGAGAGGAACCAGCAGGTCAGAACTGCTGGTAGGGGAATGAGTCGTGGAGTCTGACCGGGTGGAGTAGATGAGCTGCATCGTGGAGGAGCAACAGGCTGGTGAGCGCACCAAATCCCTGAAGATGCACCGTGACGTTGGCAGCAACCTGGAAGAAATGGAAAAGAGAACGTGCATAAGGTAAAGTCACCCACAACACAACCGCTTACTTGATGAGCTGTCTGCGTAGTGCAGTATACCCAAACGAGCCAGCGTTGAATCACCGAAGAGCGCTTCCTTATAAACGCTGGCCCAGCAGGACACAGCAGGTGCGTCTGATGAGGAGACAGGTGAAACAGTAAGGAGGAGGCGAGCGCTCGCCAGCACATGACAATTTGGACCTTTAAAGCAGTAGAAAATTTTCTGTACCCTTCCCCAGATTTGTGTCTCGAGACGATCCTGTCTCAGAGGTCTACAGACAATTCCTTTGGCTTGGTTTGTGCTCTGACATGCACGCATGCACTGTCAACTGTGGGACCTTATATAGACAGGTGTGTGCCTTTCCAAATCATGCCCAATCAACTGAATTTACCACAGGTGGACTCCAATTAAGCTGTAGAAACATCTCAAGGATGATCAGTGGAAACAGGATGAACCTGAGCTCAATTTTGAGCTTCATGGCAAAGGCTGTGAATACTTATGTACATGTGATTTCTTAGTTTTTTATTTTTAATAAATTTGCAAAAATTAAAAAAAAAAACTTTTTTCACATTGTCATTATGGGGCATTGTGTGTAGAATTTTGAGGAAAAAAACGGAATTTAATCCCTTTTGGAATAAGGCTGTAACATAACAAAATGTGGAAAAAGTGAAGTGCCATGAATACTTTCCAAATGCACTGTAACAGTGTAAATTTGCTGTCCCCTCAAAGTAACTCAACACGCAGCCATTAATGTCTAGACCGCTGGCAACAAAAGTGAGTACACCACTAAGTGAAAATGTCCAAATTGTGCCCAAATGTCAATATTTTGTGTGGCCACCATTATTTTCCAGCACTGCCTTAACTCTCTTGGGCATGGAGTTCACTAGAGCTTCACAGGTTGCCACTGGAATCCTCTTACACTCCTCCATGACGACATCACGGAGCTGGTGGATGTTAGAGACCTTGCACTCCTGCACCTTCCGTTTGAGGATGCCCCACAGATGCTCAATAGGGTTTAGGTCTGGAGATGCTTGGCCAGTCCATCACCTTTATCCTCAGTTTCTTTAGCAAGGCAGTGGTCGTCTTGGAGGTGTGTTTGGTGTTGTTACCATGTTGGAATACTGCCCTGCGGCCCAGTTTCTGAAAGGAGGGGATCATGCTCTGCTTCAGTATGTCACAGTACATGTTGGCATTCATGGTTCCCTCAATGAACTGTAGCTCCCCAGTGCCGGCAGCACTCATGCAGCCCCAAACCACGATACTCCCACGACCATGCTTGACTGTAGGCAAGACACACTTGTCTTTGTACTCCTCACCTGGTTGCTGCCGCACACACTTGACACCATCTGAACCAAATAAGTTTATGTTGGTCTCATCAGACCACAGGACATGGTTCCAGTAATCCATGTCTTTAGTCTGCTTGTCTTCAGCAAACTGTTTGTGGCCTTTCTTGTGCATCATCTGTTAAAGGGGCTTCCTTCTGGGACGACAGCCATGCAGAACAATTTGATGCAGTGTGCAGCGTATGGTCTGAGCACTGACAGGCTGACCCCCCACCCCTTCAATCTCTGCAGCAATGCTGGCAGCACTCATACATCTATTTTCAAAAGACAACCTCTGGATATGACGGTTAGCACGTGCACTCAGCTTCTTTGGTCGACCATGGCGAGGCCTGTTCTGAGTGGAACCTGTCCAGTTAAACCACTGTATGGTCTTGGCCACCATACTGCAGCTCAGTTTTAGAGTGTTGGCGATCTTCTTATAGCCTAGGCCATCTTTATGTAGAGCAACAATTCTTTTTTTTTTTCAGATCCTCAGAGAGTTCTCTGCCATAGGTGCCATGTTGAACTTTCAGTGACCAGTATGAGAGAGTGTGAGAGCGATTACACCAAATTTAACACACCTGCTCCCCATTCACACCTGAGACCTTGTAACACTAACAAGTCACATGACACCGGGGATGGAAAATGGCTTATTGGGCAAAGTTTGGATATTTTCACTTAGGGGTGTACTCACTTTTGTTGCCAGCAGTTTAGATGTTATTGACTGTGAGTTATTTTGAGGGGACAGCAAATTTACACTGTTATACAAGCTGTACAGCAGCTGTACATTGTATCAAAGTGTCATATCTTCAGTGTTGTACCATGAAAAGATATAATAAAATATTTACAAAAATGTGAGGGGTGTACTCACTTCTGTGAGACACTGTACACAGAGAGAACTAGAGGAGGAAAGATGTGTATGGTTAGTGAGGAATTTCATCCTCATTTATTCCACAAAAGGAGCAAATGTTTAAGATCTAAACCTATATTTTTTACTGCTGCCTGGATTCAGTGAAATTGCTAAGGAAATAAAGGGAGGCAGTCAGGATGATATCCAAACAAAATCACAGTCTTTCTTGAAGAAGTTTGTTTTGGGAACATTATGTATTTTATTTGCCACAGTGTTTCGACTGCTCCCTCCCCATACGCGGATGAGGAGTGAGCAAGCAAACAGTCCACCTGCCTGTCTTTTAGTTTTTCATCAATCTCTCCACACCTCACCGTCCCCCGCTTTTCCTCCCTTGTCCACATCCAATTCAGCCCACTCAGTCTCATTGTTAAGGGAACATATTGGAAAACTATTAGCTCTCATTATACTTTATGGCCACCCGCTCTCCCAAGTCAGTCTTTTAATCACATTCATCTCTCTGTGTTTTGTGTGTGCGCGTGCGTGCATGCGTGCCCAAGCCCCTCTATGTGCATGTGTGTATTTACATTGCATTGGTCAGGAAGAGTGTAATGGGAACCACTTTCTCTGCAAGGCATTCAAAATTCAGATTATCCCCTCCAAATATGCACACACGCACGCATGCACACACGTCTGTCAGGCGCCACCTTTTATAGCGGCCCGTCCAACCTGCAGTGGCGCCGTACATCCGTGACCTATGTCGACACAATGGGCTCCAGTGCAAAACAAATAAAAGGAGATTGGACTGAATTGGGTATGGATTCTATTTTTTTTTTATGTGAACTCCTCATAGATGTGGAAACCCTTATAGGAGCCCTTATGAGCATCCATTTGGTCCTGGTAACACCCAATAACCAGGCTCTCATAAAGTGCTGAATATCCGGTGACTTCTCGTTATTGAGTTGTGCAGTTTGATCGCCCGTGACCGTGTGTAAGTGTGTGTAGTGTGCATGTGTCGCATGTGTATATGTGCAAGGGCGTATTTTGCTGGGGGCACCAAGAAATGGGAATTTGGAGCATATGCTCTGTGATCAATGCAGCACACTGCACGTACACACACCAGTACACACATGTAATGAATGCATTTATGTTCCAGTTGTTCTTCCTGGCCAAGGCATCGCCATCGTTGTGCAGCAAAGACTCATAATCCATCCATGGCATGACAGCATTGTAGCTTTGCCTCTAAAAAAAAGCTATTCTCTCTCTCTAGCTTTCTCAATTTGTCGATTTCTACTCTCCCTTTCCATTTTTAACCCCCCCCAACTTCACATTTCCCCTCTGGACTGGGTTTTATTCTTCTTTCTTGTCTGCTTTCGCTTTTCCAATTACATTTTTTCTCCACTTAATCTCCTTTTCTCTGGAAACTTTTATCTGGGGTTGATGACAGTGGAAAGGCTCAAAGGAAGGAGAAAAAAAGGGGAATAACTTCAAATGATTGTTGACCGTGATGGTGATGACTGCAGAAATGGAGATATTCACAATTATGATTATGCGATTGATGATGAGGATAAAGATGGAGCTCCAAATGGCAATGATGCCATTAATGACGATGATTAAAGTGGAGGATGATGACAATGAGGATTCCGATAACCTCACTGTTGTGATGGTAACGGTGTCTGCCCTCTGTGTTTTCCCCCTTTTTTTTGCCCAGATGGAGAGAGACAGACGGAGGGGACTGACGCCAGCCGAAAGAGGGACACTCGCTCATCGGCTGGACACCACAGGAGCGAGGACACCAGTGACAGCAGGGAGGACGAAGCAGCAGTGGGTCTCTTTTTTTAATTCCCTTTTTTTCTGTATCATGCCCTTGCCTAAACACATGCTCCAAGCAGAACCACATCACTTATTGCTTTTATCATCAATGGGGCTCATCGGGGCTCAGAAAGATACGATCTGAATTATCATCAGGCACTTAAGGTTCTAAAGTACACCCACTGTTTAGTGCTGCTTTCTTCAGTTTTTCAAAAAAAATGTCATCCCCTTCCATTGCAATTAGAGAAGAGAACATGTTATTGACAGTATAGTTGCAAATGTACAAGAAAAATATCAAAAATTTATGAGAAAAAGGTTGCAAATTAAATATACTGTATATAGATGTAAACAGAGTGTATAGATGAAAATTGAGGGAAAAAAGGGGTAACAAATTTATCACAAAAAGTAGCAAATTTAAGGGCAAGAAGTACTAAATATATATTCTGCAAAGGATGGAAGATGGAGCTGCCAGGTAGAAGGAAATGAGGAAGACCACAGAGAAGATTCATGGATGTAGTGAAGGAGGAGGAGGACATGGAGGGTTGGTGTTACAGAGGAAGATGTAAGGGATAGGGTGAGATGGAGGCAGAGGATCCGCTGTGGAGACCCCAAGGGGAGCAGCCGGAAGAAGAAGAAGAAGAAAGGTTTATTGTAATCATATAAGTAAGCTTTGTACATGAAACGTGAGTTGCTAAGTGGCTTGCCTTGTTCAATGTAACGTTTACATACGTATCTATGGCCAATAAAGATGTCACAGCCAGTCACAGCCAATGGTATGACTGGGCTGATGTCACATGTCTCTACCAACCTGTTAGGGCAAGAGTAAGTATGACACCTACTGACCAGGAGGTCAAAATCCAGGCACCCAGCCACCTTTACACTTGCAACTTTTTTCTCATAAATTTTCAGCTTTTGTCTTATAAATTTGTGATTTTTTTAAATTGTGAATTAGCTTTTATCATATTTTTGTGCCAAATTTGTACTTAAGTTTGCATGTTCATACCTTTTGCTAAATTTGTGAATATCCCCACCACCACCATCCCCCTTGTTAAGAAATAACAGTTCAGTAAAAGTTATGGAATTGACTAATACATGGGAGGACTCATTAAAGATGCAGCATCTGCGTTCTGATTTTGTTTGGAAACTTTTCTTTTTGCCAAAGCCCATCTACATCTTAGCCTGTTGACCCCACCCACTGCAGTGAATTTTAATAATGTTTCCATCTCTGGGAGACCACGGCTCAAATTAGACTATGAATACATTATGCAATCCAGCCTCCTCTCTGAGCATTTATTTCTCTGATAGTTTTCACGCTGAGAGATGTGAAATTAGACTGAGCGATATTCAACAGCAGAATATGAGACGGGGTTTGGACCACAGCCAGAAATCATTAGCACTTTGGTTCATGCAGCAGTAAGCCACAGTGATAATCTGACACTCACACTCTTATTGATTCTTTTTTCTTTTGCTATTATTCAGTGCAGCTATTTCAGACAATTTCATTTATTTCAGATGATTTGTTTCCAACGACTGTTTTCTTCTTATGTGGTGTTTGAGTTGCGTCTGTGTTTGAGAGGGGAGTAATCCTGCAGCGAGGGCTGTGAGTGGACTGCATTTCTAAGCTGCCATTAGTTTGTAAAGCCCCGGATTTGATCGGAAATGAGGCAAAACAGATAGCAGGTCATTAGATTTTTGTGGAAAGTTCATCCCACATCCATCACAATGTAAAACAACTGTAAGAGGCAATCTGAAGAATTAGGGTGGTTTTCAATAAAAAAGCATTTAAGCAATTTAAAATATGAAATAAATCTCAGAGGGCACTGTAGAACCTTCTACTGTCAGCAAATGCTGATTATTGTTGACTTGTTCCTTTCTGTAGTTTTAATTGCCTTCCACATGATAAATGTGGTTTTACAAATCCAATTAAAGGCAATCAAGCAGCGCCCTCTCAGCTGAGATTGCAGGTGTTTTTTTTCCTCCAAATGCCTACATGAGACTCCTTCTAAAAATTAGACAATTTGCATAAATTTGCATACTAAAATGTCCACCTAAGCATGATATCATAGTGGTAAATATAAAAAGCCGCTTATTGTTTGTAGGTAATTTGATGCTCAAACTTATATATTTCTTTTCCACCGGAGCTGACTAAAATGCTAACACAATGCTAACATTGAGGCGCCAGAGTAAATGTACAAGCTGTCAGGTGACCTTTGGCAGTATAAAGTTTAGAGAAACACCGGCAGGGTAAAGAGGAATATTACATACCTACTGTATCCACCTCTGTTCTTTTGTAACTTCTCTCACAAATTGCACATACATGTAGCTGTTTTCTGCCTGCTTTAGTGAAGCTAAAAGGCTGACTGAATACTCGGAAGAATTACGCTTCATCATCTGACCTTAAGGCAAGAAATGTAATATTAATACGTTCTCACTAAAGCTCAGTTGACCAGGTTTCTGCACCAGCATTTGCAACTCATTTTGACAGCTTGTCTTCCTCGAGGTGGTATCTTGCCTGAGGCTCGACTATCTGTAAAGCTAGCTCAGGTGCTGATGGGTCATCCGTAGAAGACAGACAGTGTACAGTAATTAAGCGTTTACTCCCAGACTTGGCTGTGTTTGACACTTGATGTCAAAAGAGGCTTAATTTAAGGACAACTGATGCAGACAGATACAGTTTAATTGGATATGTCTAATCTACTTACTGTTGTTTTGATTAAAAAATCAAATACTTATGTGCTTGAGATGATGATTCTACGGAGCTAAAAAGAGTCTTTGAGAAGCAGCTGTATATATATATATATATATTGAATTGTAATGACTTGAAGGGTTGAGGATCTTTGGTTTAATAAAAATGGAAATCATTTTTAATCTTTAATCAGGAAATGGCAGCTTTTAGACATATATTATTTCAATCCATTTTAGCGATGTCATGCTGTGTGCACAGCACTTACTGCTCCAGCATAAAAGTTAATGGTCAAATATTTTGCAACTTGCTGTTTTTGCTGGTATCAAACTTACAAAATATAGCGATGACTCACATGTATACCATTAAAATAGTGAACTTGGCAAAGAAAGACCCACTTCCTCTATTTAGTCAATCTCTTAAACAAATAAGCAGATTGCACATTCTTTATTTTATGGCGTGATAAACCAACCAGTCACTCGTTTTAACACTCTCTAACACTAGTTTGGCCCAGAATCACTTTAAAACACAAACACAACAACATACAGTGCATCCTGTGCCTCATGTAGGCAGTAACAGCTGGAGTTTTAGACTCCAACACATTTAAGTTAAAGCCAAAACTGTAACGGTGCCGCCCTGCAGCTGTCGACTAGCTGAGAGGACCAACTATAAGAAGAAGGCGATATATCTCATTGTATAAAATGCAGTCGTCTTCAAAACCGATTTAAGTGAAGGCTTTAGGAAATGTGCTTGAAATGATAAGAGTTGTGAAGGGAAGTCAGTGGACTTTTTTTCCGGAATAGCCATGCTCTAAAACTCTAAACCTGCCTGATGGTGTTAGGGCTTTCTCTTTTGTAATAGTTAAATGAAAAGTGGCTCACACAATGAGTCAGTCCCTTCCACTGAAGTCCAAATATTCAGCTACTTGTAAAACTAAGTATTTTTGCTGAAGTCACTAAAATGTGTTAGAGTTTATGGCATGCTCTTTATGAATTTTAATGGTGCTGCTTTGTCATATGTTCACTAAATGACAGGTGATAGATTTGGTTTGCTTCAAATAATGATGACTTAAATGAACTGTGTTCATAGCAGGACTCCAAACATGCAGTAATTCACCACAATTACAATATCAGAGATAGGACTGAGCTGCTGCAGGAGGTGCTTGTTGGGATTTATGATCTGTAGCGTATAGGACTCAGCTCCATTTATGGTTATCTATAATGCTGCTTTATTTGTAGCCGGCAACATGCTCTCTCCTTTCAGATGTGCGTGTGTGTACATGCGCAGTTTTTTGTGTGCAAGTTACCAAAGGCCACCCCTACAGCTTTTCTGTTTCGCTCTATAACATAGCATCCCACTTCATTATTAATTCACATGCCTATTTACCAGCTATTTATCCCAGCAGTGTTTGACCTCTGAATGCATTTTGTCTGTGTTTTCTGTAAGGTTTCTCATCTCCTTAGATTTTGCTGCTCATAAAACACAAACAACACCTTTAGAAATTGTGCCATGGCTGTCACCTTCAGCTGATGGGATTTTGGTTTTACTGAGAACTGAGGTTTTAACCAACCAACTAAACAAACAAACAAACAAACAAACTTTAGTTTGACTGAAATATTTAAACCAAGCATCTGTCAAGTTCTCTTTAGATGAGCAAAGTCAGCCACAAAATGCCTTACCCAACAGCCTTACCACCCCAAACATTAAATAAAGCCTTTGTTTGTAACAGATTTTACATATTTGGTTATTGTTGACAGACTCATGCATTTGCCTCTATTTAAAACTGAAAATGAAATTATATCATCAAGAATTATTGAGAAACAAGTTTCTTCCCTTGAGCACTCAGTCTAACAACAAGTCCAGTTGGGACCGGGTGGATTGGCTGCTCTGATTGGGACAGTAGACACTGTAGTTGATGCTGCTGTTAGGGGGTTCTTGCTTCTGTAGGATGACTATTCGGCTGATTGGGGGGTACTTTAATAGTAATTTTGAATTCCTTATGCAGCATTTCAACCAGCAGTATCCTTACATCAAGTCCGGAGAGTTTATCGTTAAATGAGACCAAAATGTCACTGACCCATGTAAGATAATAGTAAGATATCAGACAAAGTTTATTCGTGGTCCACCATGTCGTGCAGCAGCAGTGTTAGGAGTAATGCGTGATGCATTACTCCTAACACTGCTGCTATGCAGTGTAACGCCACTGCTTTTGCAGTAATGTGTTGTTATGTAACGAAATTGCTGTTTAAAAATTCAGTAATGCGTTACAGTTACTGAAATTTGATCGGATGCATTACTCGTTACTCGTTTTATTAATATGGATAGATATTTTTAGCACAAATAAATGAATATACAAACTGACACTACCATAGCTGACGCAGCCGTCAGTCCACGTGACCTGTTGCAGAGAGCCCGAGTCTTCACTACTGAGCGGAGGAAAAGATGAAGCTACTTTGTTTTTGTAGAAATAGACAATTATTTTTCCTTTGTCGTGGTTAAGGACAAAAGCATATTGGTGGGTTGCAAGCTGAAGTGTGGTTAAGACCTACTGCAATTTTCATGTCCGCTGCATAAATGCGCAGCGAACAAATGGATTAATGCGAGCCCAATGTGCAAGTGAAGTAAAGCGTGTTTATTAGCAAATGGAAAATACATACAAAGTGTTCATGAATCTGTCCAACATGAGTTATGATGGAGAGATGACCGGCTACAAACTCTGATGGCAAGCCCCACAGGCTCCCAGGGCGGAACTGGGCAGCGGGGAGAAAGGGCTGAAAAATAATACAAAGGGAGACTTACATAATTATCGGAGCGGAACGGCTCTGGAAACAGCAACACTTCTAAGTCCAAACAGAGGAGGAACCACACATGACCGAGCCTGAACATCCAAGGAAGACTGACGCCAACGCACTGAGTGTTCCCACTGCCACCCAGAAATACCCCCATAGACTAATGAGCGGCAAGTGGAAGCAGGTGCGTGGCATCAGCCGGAGAGTGAGTGAGAATGTGTGTGTGTGCGTGTGTGCTTAAGTAAAACAGAATGAATATAAGTGTAAGTACATGCATGTGTATGTGTGGAAACACAAGGAATGATGGCACACAGTCGGTATGAGGGTGAATGAGAGAGAATGTGTGTGTGCATGTGTATGTATGTGAAAGTGAGAACACCCAGGTGATGGCAATCAGCTGATAAGTTCCTGGCAGAGAGAGGTGAGAGGAAGAGCTATGGCTGTAGAGTCGCAGAGGCTCCAGTAATCTGCCAGCTGGAAATGATAACAGAGGCTAAAGTCACAGATCATGAAACAGGGCAGGAAACAACAGCCCCGTTCATGACAGAGCCCCCGCCCCCCCAAGGGGTAGATACCAGACGCCCACCGTACCATCAAAACAAAAAAAGAACAACCTGCCCCCCCCCCCAGAACCCCTCACAACTAACCAGGGCTGGAGGTGAGGGAAACAGGTCAGGAGGGAATTAACCAATGGGAATAAAACAATAATACAACACAGGAAAGAAGACAACCCAACCCCAAACTAAGATTACACCCTCCCCAAAACCCAAGAATCCCAAGGTTCAGGAGGATGTCCACTGTCCCAAGGCCCACAAACGGCCATATGAACCAGGCCAGGTGACCTGCCAAAGTCCAACCCCAGCCGGACTGCCAGGCAACGTGAGTCAGGTGGCTTGCCTGGGAAAATTGGCCACCTAACCAGTAGTACAGTTTATCGGGAGGCCGGCTGCAGTTCTTCAGCTACCAGGCTCGGTGAGACGGGCCGGGAGGCGACCCCCCCATAAGAAGACCCAGTCCTTCGGGCGGCCGGCCCACATAGTTGAGCCACCAGGAATGGAGGGACGAGCAAGGAGGTGGCCTACCCACCGGGAGGCTTAAAGGTGGGTGGCCGGACCAGGGAAGGGGAACCCCAACGGCAACCAGTGGCAGGACCAGGTGGATGACGGCAGAGCCCAGTAGGACAAGAAGGAACACCCAGTAGGCCTTCGTGAGGAAAAAGGAGACCCAGGTGTCCTCGAACCGGCTAGCCGCACCCTCGGTGGTCCCAGTTTGGGACAGGAGCTCGGTCGCACCCACGGTGGACCCAGACTGAGCCATGGCTGCATCTGCGGTGGTCCCGGCCTGGAACTGGAGCTCGGTCACACCCACGGTGGAACCGGACTGGACCATGGCTGCACCCGCGGTGGTCTCGGCCTGGGACAGAGTTGCACCAGCAGTGTACCCGACCTGGGACCTCATTGCTCCCACAGTGATCCCCAGCTGGGGCTGCATTGCACCCCTGGAGGACCCCGACCAGGCCATAGTTGCACCCACAGTGGAGTCCGGCTGGACCCCTGCTGCACCTGCGGTGGACCCCGACCGGGCCATGGTTGAGAGTGGATGAGTGACAATGTGTGTGTGCATGTGTATATATGTGTAAGTGAGAACACCCAGGTGATGGCAATCAGCTGATAAGTGCCTGGCAGAGAGAGGTGAAAGGAGGGGCCGTGGCTGTAGACTGGCAGAGGCTCCCATAATCTGCCAGCTGGAAATGATAACGACAATCAGATGCTAAAGTCACAGATCATGAAACAGGGCAGGAAACAACAGCCCCGTTCATGACAGCAATCTTGAGAAGTGCTTGAAATCAGCAACAAAGCTCAGACAAAGAATCAGAATCAGAATCAGAATGAGATTTATTGCCATTGTTCATGTAGTACACAAACTAGGAATTTGTCTCGGTGCAATGCTGCAACATTAAACATAGAGTAACACTAAATAAAAGCTAGTCCTAAGTAACGGCTAGCTATGCTAACAACACTGTGTTAGTGGATCTACACTATCTGAACAGCCACGGCTGGATGTAAAGTGGAAATACTCTTGTCTCAACAGCCATGGCTGGATTTCAAGCACAGGTATGCATTTGGAGAGTTTGTGACCCAGCAAGAATTAAACCGACTGATTACCAGATACGTGGTTACAGACTGAAGACATGATAACAGTGACTTTCCATCAGACAGCTGAGACTGTGATCGACTGAAGTTAAAACAAATTTGCTTGCTACCTGGATAAAGATTATTCAAAAATGGATTTTGATCTCCAAAAGGAATTTGAGGGACTGGTTCATATCTCTGTCACAGCAGACATTTGGATTGTGGATAATGGACATTTTCTTTGGATCACTGCACATTGGATTAAATCCATATCATAAAGGTAAGATAAACATGGACAGCTTTATGCAGTCTTGCTAACTCTCACTCCAAAATGAATAAATTACTGGCAATATCATGCTGATTTTCTTCAGATTTTTCCCACAAAAATAGCTCTCAAGGCAGGATAAAGCAGACTCAACATGTTCTAAAAGCTCTGTCTGAAACAGTCTGTTTTCAGACTGACATTAATAAGCCCGTAATGTAATTCATTAATTAAATGATCTTGCTATGTGTGCAAGATGATTTTTTTTTCAGTTTGCATTTAAAAGTAACATGAAAGTTACTTTTCCAAGTAACTAGTTATTTTAATCATGCAGTAATTGGTAAAGTAACTCAAAAACTTTTGAAAAGAAGTAACTAGTAACTGTAATTAGCTAATTTTTTTTAGCAACTTGCCCAACACTGTGCAGTAGTGAATGCTGGGTAAAGGCTACCCGCTGCAGTATGTCACTGTACCTTGTTACACTTTACATATGTCATAATCTGGGCTTGATCATAGGATCAAGCCCACACTTTATGTTCATGTATTGTTTTTCTGGGATTATTTATGATTATCATTTGTATTTATTGCCCTCTGTGTTCCCCTGAGTCCTCTGTCATTGTCTTCTGTGTCATCCCCTGTCTGATCCTGAGGCGTTGTGTGTACCTGCTTACCTATTGTTCCAGCTCCTCATGTTTTCCGTACCCCTAGCCACTGCCCTCTCTGTATTACTCCTGTATTGTTGTCCTGTTTCATGTGCGTCCCTTGTTTATGATTGTCTGTGCAGCTTCACCCATCCTGTGCTCCTCGCCTGCAGCCAGTTCTCTGCTACCCTTCATTGTTCCCCAGCTGTCTCTTGTTGGTAATCATTTGTTATCATATATATGCGAGTGTTCAGTGTCTGTCTGGTGTGGCGTTGTCATCTATATTCCCTGCCGGTACCCCAGTATCCCAGTAAGTTTATTTTCCAATTGTGTATTGAGTTATTTTCCAGCCTACATGCTGTATTTTGTTTGTTCATTTATGTCTATTAATAAATCATCTTACACTGGAGTTCTGCCTGCACATCTGAGTCCTTTCCTCCTGCCCTACTGGAGGTGCCTTATGACAACATAGACATATACAAAAACTAGATAGAACCTCGCTAGACACCAGGCTAGTTGCAGTCAGCCAAGCGTGGTCGTCATATTGATTTATTTGATAAATGCAGTGAACAGATGTAAATGAAGCCTATGACACATTTATAAACACTGTAACCACTCTTTATGAAAAAAACTGTCCATTAATAAAAAAAAAAGCTTAAACATAAATTTGCTGATAAGCCATGGTTAACCAAAGGATTACAAAAGGCGTGTAAAAAGAAAAATTTATTATATAAAGCTTTCCTAAAGAAAAGGACAAAAGAAGCAGAGCAGCGGTACAAAACATACAAAAATAAGTTAACATATATAATAAGATGTAGTAAGAGAGACTATTACAGTAAAGAACTGGAGAAAAACAAAGACAATATTAAAAATACATGGACAATACTTAACAGTATTCTTGGAAATAAAAGCAGAAATACAAACAACCCAACCGATTTTTCAAAAAATAATAAAACGACTCAGAGTGTGAATGCAGCCTCACCTGCAGAGGAATTTAATAACTTTTTTGTTAACGTTGGTCCTAATTTGGCTCGAGAAATACCCATTACGGCGCCTACAGGTGATACAATAAGCAAAAACACTGCTATAAAAGACTCCATTTTCATAAAGAACACAGACGAGAGAGAGGTCATTGAAATTGTTAAATCGTTTAAAAGTAAAACATCTGCAGACTGTGATGGTATTGACATGCTCCTAGTCAAAACTATTATTGAATGCTTAGTGAAACCACTGACGTATATCTGTAACCTGTCTCTCCAAACAGGTATATTTCCCAATGCAATGAAAATAGCTAAAGTAATTCCGATATACAAGACGGGTGACAGAGGTGAATTCTCAAACTATAGACCAATTTCACTATTGCCGCAATTTTCCAAGATACTTGAAAAAATATTCTATGAGAGAATTGACAACTTCATACTGAAGAATAATTTATTGTGTGAGCAGCAATATGGGTTCAGACACAAGAGGACAACTGCATTTGCTCTAATGGAATTTATAGAAAAAATATCAACAGCCATTGAAAATAAAGAGTATTCAGTTGGAGTATTCCTGGATCTTAAAAAAGCATTTGATACAGTGGATCATAATTTATTATTAAAGAAACTACAAAATTGTGGTGTTAGAGGGGTAGCACTGTCCTAGTTAAGTAGTTACTTAAAGAATAGATATCAGTATGTATGTGTTGGTAACAAAAACTCACAGTTACTGAAGGTTACTTGTGGAGTCCCACAGGGTTCAGTTTTGGGGCCATTATTATTCAATATGTATATAAATGATATATGTAAAGTTTCAGAAAAAATGGACTTAATATTGTTTGCCGATGACACTAATCTATTATGCAGTGGAAGCAATTTGAAACAACTTCTGGATACACTCGGAAAGGAATTAGGAAAGCTTAAACTGTGGTTTGATTCAAACAAATTAACGCTCAATTTAAGTAAGACAAAATTTATAGTCTTTAACAACCATCACAACAACTCAGTATCTAAACTCAGTGTAAATGGTGTAGAGATTGAAAGGGTATCTGAAACTAAATTTCTTGGAGTAATAATTGATAATAAACTGTGTTGGAAGTCACATATTAATTATATTAAAGGTAAAATATCCAAATCAATTGCAATACTACACAGAGTGAAAAATTTGCTGAATCAACCCACACTATATACCTTGTATCATTCATTAATACTCCCA
This sequence comes from Pholidichthys leucotaenia, assembly GCA_020510985.1. Taxonomy (NCBI): domain Eukaryota; kingdom Metazoa; phylum Chordata; class Actinopteri; order Cichliformes; family Pholidichthyidae; genus Pholidichthys; species Pholidichthys leucotaenia. Next base: position 135,515,642 of record CM035840.1, on the reverse strand, counting down.
TACATGACATATTGTAATGAAGTATGGGGAAATACATATAAAACAAACATATATCCAGTCTTTATGCTTCAGAAGAGAGCTATTAGAATAATAAACAAAGCAGCTTACAGGGAACCAACAAACCCACTTTTTCTTAAACTAAAAGCTCTCAAGTTGAAAGATCTGGTTGACTTTAAAACTGCAATAATAATGTTTAAAGTGAAGAATCTATCACTGCCCGCAAATATCCAAAAGTTGTTCCAAATAAGGGAGAAACAATATCATTTCAGAGGAACATGTATATTTCAAAAACCTACAGTGAGAACAACCACCAAGCAACACTGTGTTTCAGTGCAAGGACTCAGATTATGGAACGATTTTGGACCTGAATTAAAATCATGTACAACGCTTGGACAATTTAAACTAAAACTAAAGGAAGAAATACTCCAAACATATATACAAGATGACATGTAAAATCACATAAGGATTATCATATCCAGCCTGTGTTGTGTTGTAGCTTAGTTTTTTTGGGGGTTTTTTTTCTGTCACACTTTGTCTTAACTTCGTTTCTTTTTTTTTTTCTCTTTTTGAATTGTAATCGCCCTTGTCTTGTTTTTTTTTTTTCTTTTGAATTCTTGGATGGAATATGGGTGGGCAATATAAGCTGCGGCTTCAGCCATCACCCATTTCGGATAACTTATGTTGAATTGTATAATCATAGGGGTTATTGTCTAATTTGACCTTGTTGGATTTTCTTTCCCCCTTTTGCTATATTATTCAGTTCCTTTTAACCTGTACTATCCAAAATAAAGATTCATTCATTCATTCAAAAACAGTTGTTTGTACATCCTGTTATCACAATGTTGAAGGTGCTGTCAACCATTATAATTACATACAGAATATGGCACTTTCATTTGCCATGAAAATGTTAGCCATGTCCTATCTAGTTCTTATTTTTATTTTTTTTTTTAATTTTGTGTACTTTATTGATCCCCACAGGGAAAATTCAGGGCATCCACCTGGATGGATGAAGCAGCCATGGTACGGCGCCATCCCTTCACCATTCACACACACATTCACACCTAGGGCCACTTTAGAATCTCCAGTTAACCTAACTTGCATGTTTTTGGCCTGTGGGAGGAAACTGGAGTGCCTGGGGTAAATCCACGCAGACGTGGGGAGAACATGCAAACTCCACACAGAAGGGTCACTGATGGTCAGGGAGTGGGATTGAATCCATAATGGTCAGGGGTGGAATCGATCCCGTGACCTTCTTACTATGCTGTCACTGTGCTAACCACTGTTCCACTGTGCTGCCGTGATATATATATATAATTTGAATACAATGTGAATTTGTATAGTTCTGGCAGTGAATATGCAACAGTTTGGAACTGAACTGATTTGAACTGAGTCGACATTGAATCTTTCCTGTAAATTTGTGCCCCATTTGTGACCTGACTCATTGATTTGCAATATATATATATATATACAGTATATGTATGTATATATATATATATATATATATATATATATATATATATATATATATGTGTGTGTGTGTGTGTGTAGTGGAAATGTGAAAATGACGAGGCAGAGTTTATCTCACGAGTCAGGTTTATTCACATCTTCCAACATCAGCAAAAACAGAAAGAGGAGAAAAACCCAGACATTCGTCCTTTAAATACCCAGGACCTTCAAAGCTCACAGTCACAATGCATTTAATCCCAAGTAACAATGCATCCTCTATTAGATCTTATCACCTCCACCTAAAGTCTCTGGCAGCCAGTAAATCCCCCAAGGCCGTCTCTTTGCATACCAAAGACTAAACTTCCACATCCTCCTGTTATCTCCAAGGAGACTCAGTCCTTTGTTCAATCTGAGATGTGAAGCCTAAAGTGATATAACAATGTGCATATGTGTCCCACTATATATATATATATATATATATATATATATATATATATATACTGTATATATATATATATATATATATCAAAGCTATGCACTCTTGCAAAGCTATGCACTCTTTTTTTTTAAACAGGTACCATGACCGACCAACCAAAGGATGTGAAAATACTGACACTGTTGTACACCTGCTAGCCCCGTGTATCAAAATTCTGATTGGCTAAAGCAGCAGTCTCGTTACAGTTCATTTCAAAATACAGAACTGCACTATGAAGGCCTCATGGCAGATCTCCTTGATCCTGTCAACTCATGATGGCTGAAATATCATTGGACAAAAACTCCATCATACACACACACCACCAGAAAAAGTGCAACCAAGAGAAAAGCTACGAAATGAAGAGAATACATGTGGAGTGGTGATGGTCGGGTCGGTGGCGGCGGTGTGCCTGTGGGCTGGTTGCCAGCCGCCAGTCGGGTCTAAAAGAAGAAGAAGAAGAAGAAGAAGAAGAAGAGAAGATATAGAGTGATGTCTGAAGATAGAGTAGGTGGTGGTAATGCATCTGTAAGCTGGTTGCCAACCGCCAATCAAATCTAAAAGAAAAAGAAGAAGAAGACTATTAGGAATAATTTAATACATCCCCATGGGGCAGATATCAGAATGTAGGCTGTAAATGTATAGGTTAGTGAATCTGATAGTGTTTAGGCCAGCAGAGAAGGCCCACCCACTGTTTCAAATACAATCAGCAGTCACCATTGCTTTCATTACCATATGCCTTGTTCAATACTGAGTTTTGACATTTGACTCTTGGCCATCCTTTCTACAAAAATGCAAGTACAGCAATAACTTATTTGTGTCATTTAGTTTAGGAACTTGCTCTTATTAAGGGTCGCTTATGGTCAGTATTAAATGAGTCGAGTAGCCATGTCCATTAGGCTGTCAATGTCTAAAGTTGCTAAAAGAAAACACGATGCAATTATCTGACCAGTAAAACCAATGAGAATTTTGTTAGACGCAGCCGTACTGTGAAAGTGGATTCATAATAATGTCAGTGCCGTAGGCCACTGCTGTAGTCTAAGCATGAAGGCCTAGTATCCAAAGATGAGTCAGTGTATTGTGTTTAATGTGCTGTAATGTCGGTCATTGTTCAGTGCTTCTAATGCCTTTTAATAGCTCACTAAAGCTGCCATTTTAAAAGTTTCAAATAATGACAACAGACGACTCGGATGAAAACAAACAAAAGTTCCCTGAAGGCGTCATTCACTTAAGATTTAATAGACACCCTGAGAGAAAATGGAATGACCTTGGTGCAAATGGGTGGTGTCTTGTTCTCACACATGCGATCACACTTAGGTTTTCTTTCTCTTTGTTTTCCGGTTAGTTTTCAAATAAAGTGTAGTTAGAGTGAGTAATAGACAGAGATGAGTGATGTTAGTGTGAATAAAACTGAAGAAGGGGATTCTGAGACAGATGAAAGATGCCCTTTGTCTTTCTCAATTGTTGCGAAATGAACGGAGAAAGTGTTTGCAACAGTGGAGAAAAACATCAAGTGATAGTCTGAAGAAATTGAGGGAATTGGATGTGGATGAGAGAGGGTAAAGGTGATGACAAAGTGGGGACCCTGAGTGGATGGAGGGAACCAATAGGAAATCAGAAGTAAAGAGAGGTTAGCGATAGAGGAGCGGGATCTCCTCTGGGGGGGGGGGGGGGGGGGGGGGGCATAATTTTGTTCAATCCTACCACTGTGACACAGCAGATATTTTTTCCCTTTTGTTCTTTTTCCCCTGCAAATCAGGGAAATTAAAGTTTTAAATGCGTGATAATGTTTTGAGCAACAGTGCATCTTTGGCTAGCCACCTTTGATGTATGTGTGTGTAGTTGAGTGTTTGTGTGTTTCTCACCTCCATGGGACTCGCCAGGTGGTTGCACTTTTTTCAGACAGGTTGACACTAAGGTTATAGAAAACAAGGGTGTTTTTATTCAAGAGCCATTTGATGCATATATTCCCAGGTGCAAGTGCCTCTGTGTGTGTGTGTGTGTGTGTGTGTGTGTGTGTGTGTTTGTAAGTTCTATGCCTCCTCCTATTTCCTCCGAGGGTAGATTGCTTTTCATGGGTTCACCCTTTCTTTTACCGAAACAGATAAGAAGAACAAATGGAAGTGAGATAGTAATGTTGAGGGTTCTTAAGGAATTTAAAGGTATCAACAATAAAATACACAAAATAAATGGATATTTGGTGAATTCATGCAGAATTTTGGCACCCAGGCAATTCTCTCAGATAATGCACCACTTCTCCCTAATGCTTTGGTATGCTTATGTATTTATTTGCATTGGAACAACATAGAGGGCAGCTCGGTGGTGCAGTGGTTAAGACTGTGGCAGCACAGTAAGAAGGTCATGGTCCAAACCCACCCTTGACCATTGTGGGTTCGATCCCACCTCTGACCACTGGCAGGGTTTCCATTGGTAACATATCCACGTGGCGGGCCGCCACCCCTGAAACTATGTGGCCACACTAAGGAAATATAAATTTAAGAAAAATAAATGAATGATGCTCCGCAAGCGCGCACACGAACAACGTGCAGTCATCCACGCATCGGAGTTTGGAAGCGCCCCGCCTACGTGACCGCTCCAGTCAGAATATAGAGTGTCTCTCTAGCTTCATTGTCCGAGAGAAGCATGAGTTTATTAAGGTACTTTAAATACAGTATGGAAATAAAGCAGAAGAGGTATGTAAGCAATAGAGGCATTTATCGTGGTTTTAACCCGCTGGTAACAGGAGTAATAATGAGTTGCTTTGCAAATAGCTGTGGTTAGGCTTCATATGCAGGGAAAGGCAAGAGTGACTGATGAATTGCTGAGGATTTACTTCACCAGCCACTACAATATGAACTAATTTATGTTCATTATTATGTACCTGGCAAGTTAAGATGACCGAAATTCACAAAGTCAGTGACTTTAATCTGTCAACAGCCTTCAGACAAACTAAACGTGCCAACATTTGGATTTCAAAATAAGGGAGATTTTTCCTGCTGTCTGGTTGGTGATTTCTAAAAATCTGTAAATGTATGGAAATATTATAATGTAAATAACTGCATTTTTGGTAATTTAAGTTAATTTATTTCATTAAATATAATTTTCTTAATATTTTTTTCTTTGAAATCAGAGTTAAATTATTGTTCTGTTCTGGCTCTGCAAAATTATGGTCAAAAGTGTAAATTTTATAAGCCTATGAACTTTTCTGCCCCCACCCTTCCCGTATATATGTATACAGCGTGGAAAATAAGTATTGAACACGTCAACATTTTTCTCATTAAACGTATTTCTGATGGACCCATTGACATGAGATTTTCACCAGATATCAGTAACAACCCAAGTAATCCGTACATACAAAGAAATCAAGGCAACTGTGTTCACAAAACAAGTTATATTTAATAAAGTGGAATGGCACAGGGAATAAGTATTGAACACCATCCATCCATCTTCTACCGCTTTTCCGGGTAGGGTAAAAGGGTAGGTCCGGGTAGCGGAGGCAGGAGTTCAAGCAGAGAAGCCCAGACTTCTCTCTTCCCAGCCACCTGCTCCAGCTCTTCAGAGAGGATGCCAAGGCATTCCCAGACCAGCTGGGAGACGTAGTCTCTCCAGCGAGTCCTGGGTCTGCCCCGGGGTCTCCTCCCAGTGGGACGTGCCCAAAGCAGCTCAAGTGTTCACTTGGTGAAATTCATTTAATATTTATTTTATTTTATTTATTTATTTAACCTTTATTTATACAGGGTTGTTCCACTGAGAAGCAACCTCTCTTTTTCACGGATGCCCTGTTCACATTCACACAGTTACACGTTCACACCAGGAAGCTGCCCAGTATAACCACAGACTGATCTGTGGCCACTGAGCAGCTCCACTGGAGCAGCTGGGATTAAGGGCCTTGCTCAAGGGCACCACAGTGGAGTTAAGGAGGGTGGGGCAAACACTGCTATGTTAACTGTTCCACCCAGGTCTAATCCTGCCGGTCCAGGGATTGAACTCGTGACCCTCCACTCACCAGTCCACATCCCTAACCATTAGGCCACCACTGCCCAAAAGAGAGGAGGATGGTGGTTAAGCTGTCATCTCTGCTGGAGTCTGAGCCCCACCCTAAGTGGGATAACCTAAACGCACTGAGGAGCTCATTTAGCAGTAGGCTGTGCCATGCCAAGTGTTCGAGGGAGAGGCTCCACAGGTCCTTCCTACCTGCTGCTGTCAGACTTTACAACCTAACCCATGCTGCTCAGAGGCCCTATTAAACATCACAGCTTTGCACAATAGAGCTCGCCCCCTCCAATACACAGCTTATGCAATTACAACTATTTTCAAGGGTGGCAACAGCACTGTTCATTCAAATGTGAAATATACTGTCTGGGTCCATATTTATATTTTGCCAGGTAATTTAACTAACTGTAGTGCTGTTAATACCATCTAACTGCAGTGCTCCTGCTCTGTGTATATAACTGTTTACATTGGGCAGCACAGTGGTGCAGTGGTTAGCACTGTTGCCTTACAGCTAGAAGGTTTCTGGTTCAAATCCCCAGGGTGGCAGGGGTTGGAACCTTTCTGTGTGGAGTTTGCATGTTCTCCCTGTGCTGCGTGGGTTTACTCCGGGGGCTCCGGTTTCCTCCCACAATCCAAAGACATGCATGTTAGGTTAATTGGCTGTTCTAAATTGTCCCTAGATATCTGTTTCCTATAGGCCCTTAGAATAGAGGGTTAGTACTAGTGAAAGCGCTTTGAGTGGTCTTTGTGACTAGAAAAGCGCTATATAAGTGCAGGTTAGTTAGTTAGTTAGATATGTATATTTATTTACTGCTTTGGCCAACTAATTTCTATCTTGTTAGCTTGTTTACTGTTGCTCTGAGTGCTGCTATCCCTTTGCTGCTGCAATCCTGTAATTTCCCCATTGTGGGACTAATAAAGGCTTATCTTATCTTTTCTTCAAGAAGTTTTCATCCCATGGCACTGTAGCTAATCTCCCTGGATATGGACGGAAAAGGAAAATTGATGATATACTGCAACAAAGAATTGTTCAAATGGCAGAGAAAGAACCTTGATTAACTTCCACAGAAATTTGAGCTGACTTGCAGGCGCAGTCTCAGCTTACACTGTCTCTTGCCATCTGAATGAAAATGGACACTGTGGTAGGAGAGCCAGGGAGAGCCCACTGCTGACATGGAAGCCTAAAAAGATAGATTGGAATTTACCAAGACTTACCCGAGGAAGCCAAAATCCTTCTGTGAGAATGTCCCATGGAGTGTACTGTTTAGAGAAAATGAAATGTGTCCTTCAAAGACAACTGGATGTTTTGACTGTGTCCATGGCATTTTGAAATCTGAAGACTACCAAAAAATTCTGGGTTCAGTGTCAGGCCCAGTGTCAAAAAGCTGGGTTTTGTCAGAAGTCATAGATCTCACAGGACAGTGAGCCAAAGCATACTTCACAAAGCATCCAGAAGGGTTGAAGACAAAGCACTAGAGAGTTGTAAAGGGATCAGCAATGAGTCCAGATCTAAATCTGATAGAGCACCTGTGGAGAAATCTCAGCAGCAGTTGTGAGAGCAGCTGGCAAAAGAAGAGTGGTCCACAATTTGAGCAGAATGGTGTAAGAAAGTCAGTGATTGTTCCAGGAAGTGACTGATTCCAGTTATTTCTTCCAAAGGATGTGCTACCAGATATTTAGTTGAGTGTTAATTTTATCCTGTCCAGGCACATGAGCATACCAAAGCATTTGTAATTACACGTTTTACAACTTCTGTGAGAAGTGGTGCATTATCTGACAGAAATGTAGGGGTGTCAGTATTTATGGGTATGACAGTAACATCTTTATCTTAAAATATTTGGCTTGATGGTCACTTCTGGTAAATGCAATCACTTTTAAATGTATCTTGCTGTATTTTATACTTTTAGGTTGTAATATTTTATGTGATGGTAATTATATGGCATTAGACATGTCTACAGTGGAATAGTATTAAGCTTTTCTCTAAGGGTTCAGTCTGAATTTCACAAGTTGGTACAGAGCATATTTGAAGTTTTATTTTCCTTCAGCCATGCTTGCTACTGCTACACATATTAATGGTGTAGACGTGCCAAAGCATCTCAGCAATATAATTGTCATAGGATGTGGCTCCTTCCTAAGGATATCTGTATGTCCTGGGAAAGTTTTTTTGCAACATAAGCGCTCAAAGAAACTGAATAGCTATAAGTGCAGCAAAGTTCACTTGAGGATTGGGTGGCTTTATGATAGTTTTCCAGTTAAGACCTCCAGTCCTGCAACCAATGCTGTGCAGCCTGGATGAGGTCAGTGCAGTAGCACTTTCACCTACTGCATGTTCTGCTTCAACTGGCCCTTCAACTCTCAGTGGCTCTCTGGAGCAGAAGAAGTTCTATTGTCACAAGCTGCACACCAAGGGGGGGCTGAATATGTGCAACAAGGGACTCACAGTGGCCAAGTTTCACTGATATCCAGGACCACCACATTAGTAGTCATATGGAGGATGCCTATACCTGCAGCCTAAATCGGCACACAGGTGCAAATAACATGCTGATGCATGCTGGTCTGTTTTTTAAATATGAATTAACTTTGCTTCTCAACTCACAGTGGCCAGACAGCAAACCACTAAAGGTGTCTTGATTGCGATTTAGTCACTGGTCTGTTCTGCAAAAGACTAGTGAGACCAGAATGTGTGTAATGTGGTCCAAGTCCAACTGCCAGCAGCTATCAACTCACAATATGGCTTTACAAATAACTGAGTTTAAAAAAGTAAATTTAATTAGTAGAACAATTTTTTTTTCTTTTTAAATGTGAAACACAGACATAGGGCTTAGCCACTTGATGATAGATATTATTTTTGTGCAACTGCACAACCCTTGGTCACATACCTAAATAGATAGAAAGTTGATGACATAATTGTAGAGCTTGTTTGTATTTTGCACAAATAGTCTTCCTGGTGGAGAGTCATTTGCTTGTCACCAGTTAGAATTAATAAGCCAACCAAGTGAGACATTAGTAGGTCAGTAGGTCTCTGTGTCTTACATCAGTGACTCACATTAGATTATTGCAATGAAGAGGCTGTGGCATTATATTTTGTCTTCAGCAGCAATATCTTTTAGATTATCTCTAACATCTCAATGGTAAATTACCAGTGTAGCATAGACGATCAAATAAAGTTTTAACTGATTAATAGTAATAAATGAAGAATAAATTTATCTAACCCAGGAGAAATGGCATTATTTTCAAATCTCACAGCCCATAGAGCTCCCCCCCTTCAAAGAATTCTGCCAATCCACTCCTCTAGAACACATGAACGTGCACTGCTTGCAAACACAGGCAGCAGCTATGAGAGAGTGGAATGCAGCATGGACCATTTGAAAGTAGAAACGTCCTGTTCACCACAAATAAAAGAAGTGAGATTTTCTTTGGATAAATACTCCTTTCGGTGCTATGTAGCTTTGGGATAAGCTGCTCTCACGAACACAGGCATAAAAAAAGCAGGCGTGTCTGTTGGTTGCTAAATGACCAGTCAATTGGAACGGCCACTCTCAGGTGATTGGTTGAACATTTCTCAAAACCTTCTTTCCAAGACCATTATTTTGAGTGGGCTTTTTTAGGTGCTCTAATGGAAAAGACATCTACAAGGTTATCAAATAGGGTTGAAATGATTAGGCGACGCTGTCGATAATGTCAATCATAAAAATTTCTCGACACAGATTTTTATTGTCAACAAATCGTTTAATTTTAAAGTTTATATGCATGCCGGGGGAATGTTCAGTTTAACTGTTTCAGCAAAGAAGAAGAGGAGTGCGTCATGGCGACACGGAGAGAAAATCACTCAGAAGGCCCAAAGTTTCCAAAGTATGGGAGGATTTTACCGAAAATTAATAAGTGAAACAAGTTAAATGTAGACTGTAAAGCAGTGTTATCATATCACAGCTGCACTACAGCGATGCATCCACTCCCTCCTCCTCTCCGTTCCTCCATCTCTGGCTACCTGTTGGCAGACTGCACCGGTAAGGTTAGCAAGTAACGTTTGCGCTTATTTTCAATGAGCGACTCTCTCAGCTTTAGAAAACTGACCACACTATTAGTGTGTGCTGTTGAAATAGTTTACCTGCTGTCGGACAGTAATCTCTCTTATGATGGTTGCTGACAGCTGAGCTCCTTCCGTTATGCTAGCTATATGTTAACTGCAGTAAATGGGTGAATTACATGAGCAACTTACTCTTTTTCGTATTTTCTATTATTATCACCATAATATCAGCTTTCATTCTGAATATTAGTACATCTCAGTAAATAGAATATCATGATTTGTAATTTAATTGAAAAAAGATAACCATAATCATCACAAATAAATTTAAAACAGCTTAAATATTTCACTATATGCGTAGTGGAGGTTCACATTCCTGCACTGATGTAAAGGTTTTTTAAATTTATTTTGGACTGGAAGAAGTTCTTTGAATTTTCATCTGAAGCCTAATTAAACTGTTAAAGTTCTAGACCGAGCAAGAGTTCAAACAGGATGGACTAGCTTGTTATTTTCTTTTTTTACTTTAATGCAATTGACTATTACTGTAGTTTGTTTTGAACACGCAGTTACAACAGCCTTTATGGAGCAGCAGAGCTGCTATTTGAGTTTTTACACTTTAACATCTATTATTTAATTGTGTTGCTACAAACACTTCTGATTAAGCTGTCAAGCTTAAGTTGCCAACTCATGTTTGATGGGTCATTATTTTATTTAGCTATGGGAACTTTTTATAATAGGCTACATTATATTAAGGCAGAGACTGACAGCAGTGATTTTCACAGGTGTGCAGGCTTAAACAGGTGAGCTAAAACATGACCTGGAGCCCCGAACAGGAGCTGTGCCAGCAGGAAGCTGAGCTGGCGGACATGACAAATAATCGTGATTAGTCGACTAATCGAAAAAATTGTAGTTAGATTAGTCAACTACCACAATAATCGTTAGTTGCAGCCCTAGTTCAAGACACCTTTATGACTACATTATTTATTTATCATTTTACTACAAGAAAAGGGAATGAATGAAGCAGCTTTGTGTGTGTCTGTATTTTATACACAATACTTGCACAAAGTTAGGACCAACACTCTTCGTCTACTTTCCTTGACATTAATGACAGGGCTGTAAAAGGCCAGTTAGCCAAGGTAAAGGCCTTCATATGAGGTCACTGAGAGAGCGAAAAGAAGCATCAGCGTGTGGAGGTATTTCACATGAGTGTTGAGACAAAGGGCTGCCCCATTGTTTTTCACCTGACGGAGATTTTAATCATCGTGGCAATTTTACAGTAGCCTATAAACCTCAGCAGCCAGGCCTCATTGTTAACCTCCAATTGCTTTCAGGGCTGTAAATACTGCTGCCTTACATTGCTCCGGCCTTGCTGATAGTTTATGGGAGATGGGATGGAGGAGGCGATGGCAGCGGGAGGCGTCCCGGAGAATGATGAGGAGCAGAGAGCGTGGACGCACTAGTAAATAAACACATGTTCGCTCATCAGAGACATTTGGCGCACTCAACTGCACAAACACAGACTTGGCATGAAGTCTTCATCACTAAATCTGTAAATGGACCCACTGAGATGGGCGTCATAGCACAGTCACTTCAAATGTTCTCTCAGCTTGAAAAGGAAACTTGATGTGCTTCAGCAATTCAGGCTGATGAATTCACGGTGACTCGGTGACCTCATCTTTGACATTTAGTTGACAGAGTTCTCTCCTGCCAGCTGATTGCATCTGCAGCTAGCCAAGTGGAAATGGATCTCCCGTGAGACATTTGGTACATCAGTTTGAGCGCCCTTTCCCAGGGTGTCTGAGCTCACACTGCTTTTGCATCTTTTTTTTCTCCCTGTTGTGATTTCTGCTGCTTAAAGAATTCACTGTGATTTTTGTTTTAAATCAAGGACTCCTCCGTTTCAACCTGGCCCTAGGCGTCTGTGGAGTGAGTCAAAAGAAGTGGTTATGGTTGACAACCTAAATGATTGTTGATGGAGCTTAGTGCTGTAAGAGTGAAATTATCTCCGATTCTATATAAGCAGAAAAGGAAGCTGTAAAATCAGACTTAACAGTCTCTAGATAATAATGGATCAGTTCCATCCTGAGGCACTTAAGACAACCTGACGAGCTGAGAAGCAAAAGGTCATGGAAAAGAAACTATGATGACAGTGACTGTGCCAAACAACTAACTCTGACAACAGCTCAGACAGAAATAACACATTAGGCAGCAGTAAAAATCCATCACATAGTACAGCCTGCTTTCTTGATTTAACAATGGAGCCTGCAGCTCTACAGACACATGCCTCTATTTTGACCATGAACAGTTTCTTTCTGTCACAAGTGAAAGTCAGTGAAAGTTTCAAATTTATGGGAAAAATGCCTGAAAAATTCCTGAAGGAGAATGTCCGGTCATCTGTTCGTGACCTCAAACTGAAGCACACTTGGGTCCCGTCAGGACAGTGATCCAAAACACACCAGCAAGTCCACCTCCGAAAGGCTTAAGAAAAACAAAATGAAGACTTTGGAGTGGCCTAGTCAAAGTCCTGACCTGAATCTGATTGAGATTTGTGGCATGACCTTAAAAAGGCGGTTTATGCTCAAAAACCCTCCAATGTGGCTGAATTACAACAATTCTGCAAAGATGAGTGGGCCAAAATTCCTCCACAGTGCTGTAGAAGACTCATTGCCAGTTATCGCAAACACTTGATTGCAGTTGTTGCTGCTAAGGGTGGCCCAACCAGTTATTAGGTTTAGAGGGCAATCACTTTTTAACACAGGGCCATGTAGGTTTGGATTTTTTTTTTACCCTTAATAATAAACACCTTCATTTAAAACTGCATTTTGTGTTTACTTGTGTTATCTTTGTCCATCCATCCATTTTCTTCCACTTAATCCTTTTCGGGTCACTGGGGGGCTGGAGCCTATCCCAGCATCTTTGGGCAAGAGGCAGGGTACACCCTGGACCACAGGTGTCAAACTCATTCCATGGAGGGCCAAGACCCTGCAGGTTTTACCTCCACCCAGTGTCTTCAACAGGTGATTTCTCTGAATTTTGTCCTACTGATTGCTGATCAGTGAAAACACCTGCTGAAGAGACTGGGTGGAAGTAAAACCTGCAGGGTCTTGGCCCTCCATGGAATGAGTTTGACCCCCCTGCCCTGGACAGATCGCCACTCCATCGCAGGGCCAACACAGTTGTGTGTTGTGTTATCTTTGTCTAATATTTAAATTTGTTCAATGATCTGAAACATTTAAGTGTGACAAACAAATGTGACAAAAAAATGAGAAATCAGGAAGGGGGTGAACACTTTTTCACACCACTGTGTGTGTGTGTGTGTGTGTGTGTGTGTGTATACAGTATATATATATATATATATATATATATGTATATATATACACGCACACACACACAAGGTATGACATTTGTTATGACTGGAAATAGGACAGCGGGGGCTGGAGTTGTACTGAAGCCGAACTTTGTTACAAGACACAAAGATGACACACGTGTCGGGGGGTTAGTAGCTAACAAGCTAACACTAAGCTGTAGCAGGCTGTGATTGGCTTGAAGGCGAGGCCCCAAAGAGGACGACTCCCGCCAACAGTCCCCTTAAGTAAGCACGGCGTGATGACATCACCCTGCCTATATCCTCACGTCCATGCTGCCTATTGTTAATATGTCAATATCTAACATTTATCTCCCCCTTGAAAAAGCCAAAAACATTATGAACATTTCACATCACAGCAGCGCTTTTCTTTGAACAACAAGCAGAGAAAATAGAGCCTGGGCCACCGGGTAGACTGCCGGTTAACCCCTCATGGTTGAGTGGGTTATTCTGCCACTATGTTGTAACCATGCATACCTTATATGAGAATATAATACCTTATATTCTCATACCATCTCTGCTTACAGTGGATATCAAAAGTCTACACACCCCTGTTCAAATGCCAGGTTTTTGTGATGTAAAAAAAATGAGACCAAGATAAATTATTTCAAAACTTTTTCCACCACTGATGTGACCTATAACCTGTACAACCCAATTGAAAAATGAACTGAAATCTTTTAAGGGGAAAATAAAAAATAAATAACTTACAGTAGCCTGGTTGCATAAATATGCACACCCTGTTATAACTGGGGATGCGGCTGTGCTCATAATTAACCAGTCACGTTCAAACTCATGCTAAAATGGAGTCAGCACACACCTGCCACCATTTAAAGTGCCTCTGATTAACTCCAATTAAAGTTCAGCTGTTCTAGTAGGCTTTTCCTGATATTTTTGTAGTCACATCTTACAGCACAAGCCATGGTCCACAGAGAGCTTCCCAAGCATCAGAAGGATCTCATTGTTCAAAGGTATCAGTCAGGAGAAGAAGAAGGAATGCGCACAGGCTGGTTACGAGCTACAGGCACTAGAAGTCATCAATCATGATTCTTTCTTTGTTTGCTGGCGGCAGGTTCCGGGAAAACCCTCATCAGTCCCTGGCATCATTGTAAAGCTTGGCATGCCTACTTTCTACAAATACACTTTGAATTCCAGAAGACATAACTTATGACAAATCAAATACAAGTTTTCAACCAAGCCCGATATAAACAAAATCGGCTTGTTGCTGGTCAGTTTTTGCCCGCTAACTACAAATTAAATATCATCTTGAAGGTCTTTCAATACAAAATATGAAAATAGCGTTACCTCAGTTTTGAAAATTTCCTTATTCCAACTCATTTTGCCAGCACGAGTCACATATAAGAAGAGATGGTGGACAAGATCTAAATAATCACGATTAGTTGACTAATTGAAAAAAATAGTTGTTAGATTTGTCATCTACCAAAATAATCATTTGTTGCAGCCCTAGTCGATGCCAGTGCTTGACTGCGTCATATGATGGAACATCCTCCCTTGTAAGTCTCTCTCATCTTATCGAAAGTCTCCATTGGTGTGCAGCCTCTCAAGTACAGGAACCTGATGATCGCTCTGCATTTAACTGGCTCCATTATCACATCTTTATCATGGTTCACCCCTCGGGGCAGAGAGCAGGACCCAGATGCATAGCGAGCATTCAAAACCATTTTAATAATAAATTTAAAAAAAAAACAGCTCAGAAGCTGAAACAAAACATGCAAGGCTTGGCAGGGCAGACAAAAAACTCAGAGGCAGAAAACTCACGGACTAGGCAGGCAGGACAGACAGAAGCATGTGCAGGATGCCAGAATGATGATGAATGATGCAGCACCCAGCTGAGGGGCTGCATCCTTTAAATAACTAATTAACAAACACAAAACTGCTGTGAATAATCAGAAACTCAGCAACACACAAACCAGGCAGAACTAAGGCGAGAAATAAACACACATTAAATACAACAAGATAAAACATGAAAAAGATTAACAAAAAGACAAACAGGAGTATAACAATAAACAACAGTGATTACAAAATCCCAAAAATAAACTTAAAGCAGGGATAACAAAATACAAAGCCAAGACCATAATAAATGAGAAACAAATACAGAAAAAACAAAAGATGAACTTAAAGCGAGGATGTGGGTTGGAGACCTTGTTATGGTGATAAGAAACATAAATAGCAACACAAGGAGGGAACAAGGATCCAACCCACATCCTGACAATCTTTACCTGAGTAGCTGTTGGGATTTTAAAGCTGCAAAGTACCACATGACCTATAGAGAGCCTAAGTCATGCCCCCTCTACTTCCACATAATGGCACTTACTTCAGAAAAAATCTCTATTGAAGTAAATGGCAAGAGAGAAATTATCTTTTGATCCCAATCAAATTTTGCTATGAGTTACACATTTGTGTAATGAATCTATATGTTTCACTTGCTGAATTGAATTACTGAAAGAAATTAACTTTTCGATGGTATTCTAATTTATTGAGAAGCACCTGTATATGACAGTCTACATTGTTATTTTTTTTTTTCAAAATTTTTTTTTAAATTGACAAACATCATATGTGTAACTCGTGGCAAATTTCGTTCAGGACTGAAAGATAATTTCTCTCCTGCCATTCACTCCACTGGAGATTTTTTTTGAAGTAAGTTCTGATATACGGAAGTAGAGGGGGCGTTCATACCAAATGCGAACGGGCAAATTTTTTGCGCGGCACAATTACATTATAACTCAATGTAAACACGCGAACAGACATGAATCTCCCTTTTGAACAAGATGCAGACAGGCGAAGTTGCCTTTAAAACTTCTGCAGCTGTGTTCAACCTGCTGTGGAAATTCCCCAAAATAACGTCATGCTTATGTTTACATTATCCAACCGGGGGCTCACCTGAAAATGTTGTCTCAAACGTCCAAAAGTTCACAAGATGAGAGGTGTTTACGTTGCTAGCTTGCTAGCTTGTCCGTGACAGGAAACCGTGAGTAAATAACAACGACATCCCAATTCAACTGAAGGGCTCCCGGTCCTCCTGAGTCTCCAGGTGAGTGACTCAAATTTTCAAACTAGTTTACTCTGCAATTGCGATACCTTTACTCTGGTGACGACAGAATCTCAAAGCTAGCAGCTAGCTAACTAGCTAGACTGGGGCGCGAACGTGCAACTGCGCAAATTCGCGCATACTTGCGTCTTCCCACTCACTTTGTATGGATTTGCGCTGCCCGTTAGGCTCTCTATATAGATGTGTATTATTGTACATGAACAATTTCAGTCCCCTACAATGAATGGAAGTGCGTCAGGAGAAATCTTTAATGAGCAGCCCTCTTAGATATAATAGAAACAATTTCCACAAGCTGTGAAAATGAGGTCCAGGTTGCTAACAAATAGCTTCCGTAATTCAATGGTATTTCATTACTTTTAGTCTTGCTCTTTTAACCCAGATAAATGGATATAGCAAGATAATGGCATATCTTGCCATCAGTTAGACTTTTCAAATTAATGGTTTTCATGCAGCTTTGCATATCCCCGTTTAATTTCCCTAAATGTGCTTTGTTTTACTTTAAATGACTTTATTCATCCACCAGCCTCTAATGACTGGCTGCAAGCTTACAAACAGTAAACTCTTCAATGCCATTTTTCAAGATTGTGGATGCTGACAGCTCCGTTATAGGGGGCTATTTGAGGATTCAGTCCAGAATTGTTTTTCCTCCGGGTGCTTCGGTACCTTCACTCATTCTTACTATCACCACTCAGGCATTTGTCAGCCTGGTGCTGGTTCGCAGTGGCTGCCTATCCAAACTGTGGGGCTGCATTAAATTCAAAAGCATGCCCCCCATCAGTGAGATCTGTGCTGTCATAGTCTTCTTCTACCCACGACTAGATGCCAGCAAAGTGAAAGCCTCTTTCTCCAGACCTACGTGTGTGTGTGTGTGTGTGTGCGTGCGTGCATACGTGTGTGTGCATGTGCATGCATTGTAGTAGTGTAGTATACATTTGCACAAACGTGCCTTAGAAATGGTCTCCATGATCTCAAAAAGGGTGGCAAAGATACATACACACTTCCTCATATCTGCCTAAATAATTTATTGCTATTTCTTTTTTAAGAATTGGGAGCATTCAGCTTTATTTCCATCATCTATATATGGCAGATAGAGAGGATCCTGCAGTCCTTTTACAGTGTTCCTGCTCGTTCTGCATTTTCACTGGTTCCCGTCAGCTTGTTCTCTTCCAACAGTGATCACTGTTAATCCGTCATGGGCTGTCTGATTGCTGTTACTGTTCAGTTTCATGCTGGGGCCATACAGAGTGAAACCCATTAGGTTATGACATGATAGTGGTTTATATATCTATTTTTATCTTTATATCTACCTATTGTGTGTGTGTGTGTGTGTGTGTGTGTGTGTGTGTGTGTGTTGCTGTGTTGCTGCTCCCTGTAGCTAAAGAGCTACATGCAACTCTTTTGCCATAAAAGGGGGCTCCTTGTTAATGAAAAGAAAATACACATGCACACATGCGCACGCACACACACACACACACAATTTGCCAGAAGAAAGCTGTAAACTTAACAGAAAAGGGTTACAAGCTTATGAGGAGAAAAACAGTCAATTTTTGAGAAAAAAATTATTAGAAATTTTTTTTTTCCAAATTTGTGGGGGGAAAACACGCATTTTAGATTAAAGCCTGATAAATTTGCAGTAAATAAAATTGTATGTTTATATCAATAAGTTGTAAAGTTACGCAAAAATATATGAAAATGTGTGTGTGTGTGTGTGTGTGTGTGTCTGTGTGTGCGCACACGTGCATCTCAATAAATTAAAATGTCATTGAAAAGCTGATTTATTTCAGTAATTCAATTCAAAAAAATGAAACTCATATACATTTATAGATTTATTACACAGAGAGTGATGTATTTAAAGTGTGTATTTCTTTTAATTTTAATAGTTATGGCTTGTAGCTCATGAAAACCCCAAGTTCAGTTTCTCAAAAAAAAAAGGGAATATTACATAAAAGTATTTTTTTAAACTAGAGGGCACTCAGAGAGTGCATACCTCTGCCAAAAATGGTAATCACTTATATAGTGCTTTTATTCTTATCCCTAGATGACCAAAGCGCTTTACAGATCCTGCTATCCACCCATTCACACACTAATGACAGCATAGCTGCCAAACATGGTGCTTTCCAGACACACCAGGAGCAATTGGGGGTAAAGTGTCTTGCCCAGGGACACAACAGCAAGATATCTGGGGAGAGCGGGATTCGAGCCACCAACTATCTGGTTATTGGACGCTCTACCTCCTGAGCCGCTGCCACCCCCAAAGATTTCAAGGCTGCATCCCTCCCTTCCTTTGTCCTCTCCTCCATCCCTTTGTCCTTCCATATCACCATCCATCTGTACACTGCGAGATAGGGCCTTGGCGGAGGTATGCGCTCATGGATCACCTCTAACATCTAATGAGTTCATCTTTGGGCCAAGGGCCACCTCTGGTGAAAATGTCATCCAAATCCATCTAGGAGTTTTTGCATGATCCTGCTAACAGACAGAGAAATAGCAGCTAAAAAAATATAACTACATTATAATAACAAGACTGTCATAATTGTATTGACCATACATTGGCGCTGGGCAATTCCACCTTAAATCAGTATCATGGTTTATTGAATCTGTCAGGTCAGTTTTCATTTTTTTTCCTCCCCTCTTCTTCCTCACAGTTTACTGACAACTTTCATAATTATTAAGCAATATTACACAACAGTGTGGAATCATATCACTGCGGTGCTTAGTAAACAAGCATACTAGAACAGGCCTATTGTGATTTCACAAGCAAAAAATAAATAAACATTGTCCAGTGCTGAAGTTTACTGTGTTTGCGTACTGTGTGGGTCGGGTGGCTTCTATCCATGTCTGCCAGTGCTCTGTCAGTTTGTGCTGTCCTATCAAAAAATGCTACCAGTAGCGCCAATCGACAGCAGAGTCCATAGATTTATGCTACTTTGTCAAAAACTGATACCGTTGCTTATCAGTACGATTTGTGTATATTCTGCAGATCATATAAATGTTTAATGTTTAATTAGTCCATAATATTCTGTTTAGTTATTTTATTTTCCTTAATTTCTTTGCTTCGTCTGATTGCCGAATTAATTTTTATCATAAACTTTCTGTAATTTTCCCATTGTGGGACTAATAAAGGCTTATCTTATCTTTAAAAATTCCCATTTCTGTATGTGAAACATTGTTTTCACTAACTAGAAACAATATCATTTATTTATTAATTTCCAATACCCAGTTATTGTAAATTTCTTTTCTTTTGATTAGTTTCCATCAAAACTATGGGGATTAATTTGTGATCAGAAAGTGAAGAATGTTATGTGAAGACCAGTTGAAGACTGGAACCAAGAAGATTAAAAAGGAGGGGGGAAATGAAGGTCACCTTTTACCTTGTGGGAGTAGGTCAGTAGTGCTCTGCTCCATGCAGCTGTGGTGTAAAACTGTCATCAAATACAGGAACGAAATTTCTCCAAGCTTTTTCCTGAAACTAACTGTAATCAAGAGGGTGATATGAGCCACAAATCAAGCCGAGATTGTAAGGAATAGCTGGCGTTGCTTCATGTACATTCTGAACATTTTAATATACCAGTATTCCCCATCAGATAACGCTCCAAGTTAAAAATACTCCCAGTTGTAAAAATACTTTCTCCACCATTAGGCTACAGCTCGTTCATTAGCTTGAGGCTTCTTTCTTTCAAAAATGCACATAAATGCAGAGGTGCGTGGCCCTATGGCGTGGCCACACACATAACTCCGCCGTAACTCCGTGGACACATCTTAAAGGGGCAGTACATGAAAAGCTCAATATAAATATATAAAATATTTTTTTTTAAAATTCCTGAATTGAGATCGTGATCCGGATCACCACCAAATCTAATCATCTGTTCCCCATGCCATTACACACCTTTCCTGAAAATGTCATCAAATTCTGTTTAGAACTTTTGGAGTAATGTTGCTAACTGACCGACCGACTGACCAACCACTCCAAAAACATTACCTCCTGCCTTAGCGGTGGTAAAAATGGATTTTTAAAAGAAATGTTGGCCGACTGAAAAGTATGTCCATGTACACACTCAATACTTGGTCAGGGCTCCTTTTACATGAATTACTGTATCACTGTGGCATGGCATGGAGGTGATCACCCTGTGGCACTGCTGAGGTGTTATGGAAGCCCTGGTTCCTTTGATAGCAGCTTTCAGCTGGTCAGCATTGTTTGGTCTGGTATCTTTCATCTTCCTCTTGACAATACTCCATAGATTCTCTGTGAGGTTTAGGTCAGAAGAGTTTGCTGGCCAATCAAGCACAGCAATACCATGGCCATTAAACCAGGTTTTGGTACTTCTGGCAGTGTGGGCAGGTGCCAAATGCTGCTGTAAAATGAAATCAGCATCTCCATAAAGCTTGTCAGCAGAGGGAAGCATCAAGTTTTCTAAAATTTTCTGGTAGGCAGCTGTGCTGAGTTTGGACTTAATAAAACACAGTGGACCAACACCAACAGATGACATGGCTCCCCATATCATCAGTGACTGTGGAAACTTCACACTGGACCTCAAGCAACTTAAATTCTGTGCCACTCTTCCTCCAGACTCTGGGACCTGGATTTCCAAATGAAATGCAAAATTTAATCTCGTCTGAAAAGAGGACTTTGTGAGCACTGAGCAACAGTCCAGTCTGTTTTCCCCTTAGCCCAGCTAAGATGCTTCTTGATACTGTCTCAGGAGTGGCTTGACACAAGGAATGTGACAGTTGTAGCCCATGCCCTGGATACGTCTGTGAGTGGTGGCTCTTGAAGCACTGACTCCAGCTGCAGTTCACTCCTTGTGAATCTCCCCAAGTTCTTGAATGGGGTTCGGTTCACAATCCTCTCAGGGCTGCGGTTATCCCTGCTGCTTGTGCACCTTTTTCTGCCACACTTTTTCCTTCCACTCAACTTTCCATTAATATGCTTGGATACAGCACCCTGTGAACAGCCAGCTTCTTTAGCAATGACCTTTTGTGGATTACCCTCCTTGTGGAGGGTGTCAATGACGGTCTTCTGGACAACTGTCAAGTTAGCAGTCTTCCCCATGACTGTGTAGACTACTGAACCAGACAGAGAGACCATTTAAAGGCCCAGGAAACCTTTGCAGGTGTTTGGAGTTAATTAGCCAATTAGAGTGTGACACCATGAGTGTATAATATTGAACTTTTCCACAATATTCTAATTTTCTGAGAAACTGAATTTGGGGGTTTTATGAACTGTAAGCCATAATCATTGAAATTAAAAGAAAAAATAAATGCTTGAAATATATCACTCTGTGTGTAATGAATCTATATGAGTTTCATTTTTTTTAAATTGAATTACTGAAATAAATTAACTTTTAAATGACATTCTAATTTAATGACATTCTAATTTAATGAGTTTCTTTATCAGCTTACCTTTACCTTTAACCCCTTGCACTCCGGGCAATTTTCCTAAAAATGCCAAAAAAAAAAACGTGCCCAAAGTAAATCGAAAGCTGTTATTCAACCCTTTGCAGCATCTTCATGGGGTTGGTCTCATTTAAAAGAAAACACTTTGAATTTTTTGGCAAAAAAAACATGATCTCTCTATGTGCTCCGGCCACTGAGTTACAGTCATCTAAACATACTGAACTTGAAGAAAATAAATTTGGACACGGTGTTTTTTTTGGATACAAATGCTTGCAAATAACACAAAGCTGTCCGATCCGGCTGGAAAATGCAACAGAAATGTAGAACCAAGTGTTATCAAGCTGAGATCCAAATTTTGTAACAATACCACAAAAAATGAATATTTTACACAGCTTTGTTCTCAGGCTGTTCCCAGGCGTTTTGGAACTGTGCCAAATGGCACAGTTTGGAAAAACGTCTGTAACTTTTGAATAATTCAATGTAGAAGCTTCATTTTGGGCTCTAATGAAAGGTCACATTCAGGGCTGTGTCTGTGTGTGTGTGGGGGGGGGTGTCCCCCCCCGCTACAAAAGACGGAGTTCGGCCCTCGCTACATGACGGATTACACTCCTTGCATGTTTTCACAGCGGCTCCCCCCCCCCTCGCTATTGTGTGTGTGTGTGGGGGGGGGTTGTCCCCCCCCCCTCGCTACAGAAGACGGCCATCACTACTTGACGGAATAGACTCATATGCTTCCCCCCGTGGACCGGGGGGCGTTCGGACTGTGAACGCCCCCCCCCCCCGCTCCTCTTCTGCAGCAGGGGGGCGAGGGCGTTCATGGTCCGAACACGGCAAATGAACTGTTTATCGCGGCGCACGCACTTCGTACTTCGTGCGCCGTACGGTTGTAATTTACCGATTGGTCAAAAGTCATTTTTGGATTACAGTTTTCAGGGAGAAATAATAATTTAGCTTATAACACCTTACCTCTTCACAGCAGCAGAGTCCTGGCAAACTTCTCTTCTCCATTGTCAGACGAACGCGACGCTGGTCCGCTCGTGGATCCCGATCAAAACATAATTCCAATATTGCGGTTTTGGTGAATGATTTACGACCTTTGTCGTCGGCCTCTGTTGGTCTATGATGACGGAAGAGAATCCTTAACGTCTATTCTGCTGGAATGAGTGCAGGTCCCACTTGTGGGTGTTCTCCATGCTGCTGGATCTGTAGCAGGTTCGTCCAGCGTCCTTTGTTTTCATCTGCTGCAACAGTAAATATCTCTTCACCAGCCCGAATTTCTGTGCTTCAATTGGCTCCTGCATTCACAGTAGGCGGATCCTCCTTCCTAGGTTTTCATTCATTGGCTCTTCATGGTTTCAGAAACCCAATTCAAGGCTCTTATTAGTCGAATGAGAGGTCAATCAGATGAACTAATCTGTTCGCGGCTGTGTCTGCAGGTTTTTTTTTCAGTGGCGCTTGGACGCCAACACCACCTACATCACCACCATCAGTATCTCTATCATGCGTCATGCGTCCGAGCGTGCACGAGTGCGCTCTCGTGCGCCCTAGGACGCAGAGACTTGCCTGCCCGCGGAACAACGGAGTGCAAGTGGTTAAGTGGTTTTACACAGCTTTGTTCTCAGGCTGTTCCCTGCGTTCCCGGCGTTTTGGAACTGTGCCAAATTGTGCCAAATGGCACAGTTTGGAAAAACGTCTGTAACTATTGAATGATTCAATGTAAAAGCTTCATTTAGGGCTCTAATGAAAGGTCCACCCCCCCCCCCCCCGCTACAGAGGACGGAGATCCGCCCTCGCTACATGACGGATTACACTCGGATAAGGCATGTTTCCACAGCACCGCTGTCACTGCGGCTAAAACCCCCCCCCCCCCCGCTACAGAATCGTAGCGGTGGGGGGGGGGGGGCGTTCACGGTCCGGAGGCGGCGAACGAACCGTGTAATGCGGCGCACGCACTTCGGACATCGTGCGCCGCACAGTTGTAATTTACCGATCGGTCAAAAGTCATTTTTGATTACAATTTTCAGGGATAAAAAATAATTTGGCTTATAACACCTTACCTCTTCACAGCCACATTGTCCTGGCCAACTTCTCTTCCTCACTGTCAGACGAACCGACGCTCGTCTGCTCGTTCTGGTCTCGCGACCCGGTCAAAACATAATTCCATGATTGCGGTTTTGGCGAATGATTTACGACCTTCGTCGTTGGCCTCCGTCGGTCTATGATGACCATATAAGAGAATCCTAAACACTCTGCTGGAATTAAAAAAAAATAAATAAATAAACCACTGCCTGTGGCTGCTGAAGCAGTCTCTCTTCACCCAGCTTTAGACAAAACAGCTCAGCGAACTTCTGTGCTTCAATTGGCTCGCAGCCGTTGGGAGGCGGGTCCTTCTGGCTAGGTTTTCATTCATTGGTTCTTCAAGGTTTCAGAAACCCAATTCAAGGCTCTTATTAGTCGAATGAGAGGTCAATCAGATGAACTAATCTGTTCACGGCTGTGTCTGCAGCTTTTATTTTCAGTGCACGCTTGGACGCTATACACCACCTACATCAAAATCTCCATGATGCGTCCTAGAGCGCACGAGAGCACCTTTGTGCGCTCTCGTGCGCTCTAGGACGCAGAGACTTGCCCACCCATGGGACAACGGAGCGCAAGAGGTTAAACTAGACAGGGACCCAAATGCAGGACACAAATGCACAGAGTCAGGGATTGAGGCAGAGGTGGTATTTTTATTAACCAAGTACACTCCCCTCTAAAAGTATTGGAATAGTGACACAAGTTTTGTTATTTAGCTGTTTCTCAAAACATATTCAAGATACAGTTACACTACTCATAAAAGTTAGGGATATTCGGCTTTCAGGTGAAATTTCAGGATGCACCCAAAATGCACTGTAACCTTTACAGGTGAACTTAATTTGACCTTCTCTAACCGTTTGAATGCACATAACCAACTATTCAGTGTTTCAGTATTTTTTTCATAACTTGATGTTCGCTAACAAGGTGCTTAACGGCAAAATTCACAACAGGTGTTTGATCCATGAATCGACCAATGAAATTTCTGGTTCAATTAGAATTGGTATTTTTAAACAGTCCTCTTCATCATGCTGTTCACATTTTGACATCATGAGACCAAGCTGACACCTAACGGTTGATCAACAGTACCTCGCCATTGCGAGTCTTCAAACAGGATGTTCTCAGATGGAAGTGACCACTGAGCTTAGAGTATCAGAGTGTCATCAGCAGGTTGCAACAGAGATACAGAGACTGGAAAAGTCACAGAAAAACATAGAAGTGGACATCCTTTGGCCACATCCCACGCTGATGATCGGTTTATTGTGAACAGTGCCCTGTGGAACAGGACGATGAATGCTACTTAACTCCAGGCACATTTAAGGGAAGTGAGAGGCACCCAAGTGTCATATCAGACCATTTAAAACTGTTAACATCAGTGTGGTCTGTGTGCTAGATGGCCTGCGAGGGTCCTTGACCACACCACCAGGCACAGGCGTCAACGTCTTGCATGGGCCAGGGAGCATTTACGCTGGACAAGGGACCAGTGGGCCTCTGTGGTGGTCTCTGATGAAAGTCGATTCACACTGAGCAGAAATGATGGCCACCAATGATGTTGGAGACATCAAGGAGAGTGCTATGCATCAGCCACTGTTGTCACCAGACGAGCCTTTGGTGGTTCACACTGTCCTCCAGCCCCGGCATCACAAAACGTCCCCTGGCTTCCTCAACCCTCACTACCTCCCCTTGCCGTTCATCTGCTCCAGCACCAGCTCTCAGTTCCCTAGCCCCAACACCAGCCTCTCCAGCACCACAGCCACTCCACGGGCTGGAGGAGAGTTCATCATCTGCACCGAAGCCTGAGCCAATAAGGAAGCGTCCCCTGGTTTCACTGCCTCTCTCTCCATGCTGTACTGCATAACCTACACCTACTGGCTCCACTCCAGTCCCGAAGCTCACTGCATCGCTGGCAGCTAAAACGTCATTTTCCACGTCTGCCTTCTCGTCTGGTATCATCTTGTCTGGTGTTCCGCCAGCAGCAGCCAGGTGCCAGGTGCCACCCAACGCAGCATGCTCCTCAGTCTGGTCGCTCATGGATGTTGGTTGGCCGCCCGACGTGCCATGTTCCTCCTTCTGGTGGCCCATGGACTCTGGTAGGCCACCCGATGCATCGTGTTCGTTAGTCCAGTGGTCCAGGGACTTTGGCCGTTTTCTCGGTAATGGTGTTCTTGTTTTCTCCCACCGTGCCTATGTTCCCCTTCTCCCACCTGATTGGGGTTTTCTTCATTTTGTTTGGAGGGCATCTGGAAGCCACCCTTGAGCGGAGGAGGGCTCTCATGATCTGGGCTTGGTCTTACGACCATGTCCACGCTTTATGTCTATCTTTCAGTCTCTCTGTGATTAGTTATCATTATTGTCTGTATATTGCCTTCTGTGTTTCCCCTGAGTCCTCTCTGATTGTCAGTGTGCTCCCCACTCCTTAGTCTGTCCTGTCGTCCCCGTTGTTCTTGTTGTTATTGTTCTGTGTCCCCTCTGGTTTTCTGTGCAAGTCTTGTGTGCATCCCCTCTACTTGTTTACCTATTTTTGTCTGTCCCTCACATGTTCCGTATCTATTGCCAGTTTTCCTCATGTGTTACCGTGCAACCCTTGATTGTTCCCCAGCTGTCCTGCGTTTTGTAATTATCTGTTACCTTATACTGTATATGTCTGTCTCTACTTGTTGTGGCATCTTTACTAACTAACTAACTAACCTGCACTTATATAGCGCTTTTCTAGTCACAAAGACCACTCAAAGCGCTTTCACTAGTACTAACCCTCTATTCTAAGGGCCTATAGGAAACAGATATCTAGGGACAGTTTAGAACAGCCAATTAACCTAACATGCATGTCTTTGGATTGTGGGAGGAAACCGGTTCCCCCGGAGTAAACCCACGCAGCACAGGGAGAATATGCAAACTCCACACAGAAAGGTTCCTACCCCTGCCAGCCTGGGGATTCGAACCAGGAACCTCCTAGCTGTAAGGCAACAGTGCTAACCACTGCATCACCATGCTGCCCAATGTTGTATTGTTGTTCCCCGGCGGTACCCTGTGTCTGAGTTTCCCAGTAAGTTTATTATCAACCGCGTCCTGAGTTGTTTTCAGCCCCCGAGCTGTGTGTTTTGTTTTTAGTTTTCTGTTATTAATAAAATCATGTTACGCTGGAGTTCTGCCTGCTTAATGAGTCCATCACTTGTGCCTACCGGAGGTAGCAGCATGTTATATGACAAATATCACTGTAGCGTGAACTTTTTACATTTTCCATAAATTTCACCCAAAAGCCAAATATCCCTAACTTTTTATGAGTGGTGTATATAATCAGTATGGGCTTAAAGTGCAGATTGCTTTAATTTGAGGGTATTCACATCCAAATTGAAGTTACGGTTTAGGAATTATAACCATTTTTATACAGTGTCATTATTTCAGGAGCTGTTGCTGTAAACCCACAACATGTGATCAAAAGAGCTCTCAGTAGAAGAGAAACAGACCATCCTTAAGCTAAAAAAAAGAAGAAATCCATCAGAGAGATAGCGGAAATGTGAGGAGTAGCCAATTCAACAATACAATACATTATGTCAACAACATTAAACAAAATTAAATTAAACATTACATCAACAATACAATACATTCTGAGAAAAAATGAGTGCACTGATGAGCTTGGGAATTCAAAAAGGCCTGGGCATACACAGAAGACAGCGGTGGTGGATGATCCCAGGATCCTTTCCATGGTGAATTAAAATCTCTTCAACATCCATCCAAGTGAAGACCACTCTCCTGAAAGTAGGGTTATCAGTATCTAAATCTATCATAAAGAGAAGAATTCATGAGAGCAAATACAGAGTGTTAACCACAAGGTGCAAACCATTAATCAGCTTTAAAAATAGAAAGGCCAGATTAGATTTTGCCAAAAAGCATCTAAACAAGCCAGCTCAGTTCTGGAACAGCATTTTTTTGGACAGATGAAACCAAGATCAACCGGTACCAGACTGATGGGAAGAAAAAAGTACAGACAAGACTCGGAATGGCTGATGATCCAAAGCATACTACATCTTCTGTAAAACATGGTGGAGGTAGTGCGATGCATGGGCATGCATTGTTTCCAATGGGCACTGGATCACTCATGTTTATTGATGATGTGACAGAAGATAGAAGTAGCCGGATGAATTCTGAAGTATATGGGGATGTATACAGTATGCTCAGATTCAGTCAAATACAGCAAAGTTGATTGGATGGCACTTCACAGTACAGATAGACAATGACTCAAAACATACTGCAAAAACCACCCAGGAGTTTGTTAAGGCAAAAAAGGGGAATATTCTGCAATGGCCGAGTCAGTCACCAGATCTCAACCTGATTGAGCATGCATTTCAAGGCAGAAAAACTCACAAACAAGCAGCAACTGAAGATAGCTGCAGTAAAGGCCTGGCAAAGCATCACAAAGGAAGAAAACCGGTATTTGGTGATGCCCATGGGTTCCAGACTTCAGGGAGTTATTGTCTGCAAAGGATTCTCAACAAAGTCTTAAAAATGAACATTTTATTTATGGTAATTGTTAATATGGTCCATTACTTTTGAGCCCCTGAAGTGAGAATATTTTGAATAAAAATGATTATAATTACTAAACAGTACCTCCAA
The DNA here is from genome assembly GCA_020510985.1 of Pholidichthys leucotaenia. Classification (NCBI taxonomy): domain Eukaryota; kingdom Metazoa; phylum Chordata; class Actinopteri; order Cichliformes; family Pholidichthyidae; genus Pholidichthys; species Pholidichthys leucotaenia. The sequence continues at coordinate 135,487,198 of CM035840.1, read as the reverse complement.
TTTGGATGTGAATACCATCAGATTAAAGCTGAGAGTCTGCACTTTATGTCCACATTGATTATATAACTGTATCTTGAAGATGTTTTGGTAAACATCTAAAATAACAAAACTTGTCACTATTCCAGTATTTTAGAGGGGAGTGTAGGTAAACGTGTTGAAAGATCCACATTGTGGGATTTTAGCCTGCAGGGGAGAAGGAGAATGGGAGGATGAGTGACTGGAGCACAACAGACAGTAAGTATACAGTGCCTCCTGGAAGTATTCACAGTGCTTCACTTTTTCTACATTTTGTTATGTTACAGCCTTATTCTAAAATGGATTAAATTCATTTTTTCCTCGAAATTCTACACACAGTACCCCATAATGACAGCATGAAAAAAAGTTGGGGTTTTTTTTAGATTTTTGCAAATTTCTTAAAAATAAAAAACGAAGAAATCACATGTACATAAGTATTCACAGCCTTTGCCATGAAGCTCAAAATTGAGCTCAGGTCCATCCTGTTTCCACTGACCATCCTTGAGATGTTTTTTACAGCTTTATTGGAGTCCATCTGTGGTAAATTCAGTTGATTGGATATGATTTGGAAAGGCACACACCTGTGTATGTAAAGTCCCACAGTTGACAGTGCATGTCAGAGCACAAACCAAGTATGAAGTCAAAGGAATTGTTGGTAGACCTCTGAGACAGGATTGTCTCGAGGCACAAATCTGGGGAAGGGTACAGAAAAATTTCTGCTGCTTTCAAGGTCCCAGTGAGTTCAATGCCCTCCATCATCCGTAAATGGAAGAAGTTCGGAACCACCAGGACTCTTCCTAGAGCTGGCCGGCCATCTAAACTGAGCGATCTGGGGAGGAGGGCCTTAGTCAGGGAGGTGACCAAGAACCCAATAGTCACTCTGTCAGAGCTCCAGCATTCCTCCGTGGAGAGAGGAGAACCTTCCAGAAGGAAAACCATCTCTGCAGCAGTCCACCAATCAGGTATGGTAGAGTGGCCAGACGGAAGCCACTTCTTAGTAAAAGCCACATGGCAGCCCACCTGGTGTTTGCCAAAAGGCACCTGAAGGACTCTCAGACCATGAGAAACAAAATTCTCTGGTCTGGTGAGCCAAAGATTGAACTCTTTGGCATGAATGTGAGGCATCATGTTTGGAGGAAACCAGGCACCACCCATCACCAGGCCAATACCATCCCTACATTGAAGCATGGTGGTGGCAGCATCATGCTGTGGTGATGTTTTTCAGCGGCAGGAACTGGGAGACTAGTCAGGATAGAGGGAAAGATGAATGGAGCAGTGTACAGAGACATCCTGGATGTCTGCTCCATCTGCTCCAGAGTGCTCTTGACGTCAGAATGGGGTGATGGTTCGTCTTTCAGCAGGACAATGACCCTAAGCACACAGCCATGATATCAAAGGAGTGGCTTCAGGACAACTCTGTGAATTTTCTTGAGTGGTCCAGCCAGAGCCCAGACTTGAATCCAATTGAACATCTCTGGAGAGATCTGAAAATGGCCGTGCACGGATGCTTCCCATCCAACCTGATGGAGCTTGAGAGGTGCTGCAAAGAGGAATGGGTGAAACTACCCAAAGATCTGTGTGCCAAGCTTGTGGCATCATATTCAAAAAGACTTGAGGCTGTAATTGCTGCCAAATGTGCATCAGCAAAGTATTGATCAAAGGCTGTGACCACTTATGTACAGTGGTGTGAAAAGGTGTTTGCCCCCTTCCTGATTTCTCATTTTTTTTGTATGTTTGTCACACTTAAGTGTTTCAGATCATCAAACAAATTTAAATATTAGACAACACAAGTAAACACAAAATGCAGTTTTTAAATGAAGGTGTTTATTATTAACGGTTAAAAAACAATCCAAACCTACATGGCCTTCTGTGAAAAAGTGACCCCTCCCCCCGTTAAAACATAAATTAACTGTGATTTATCACATCTTGGAAAATTGAGTTCAATTTCTCTAGCCACACCCAGGCCTGATTACAGCTACACCGGTTCTCAATCAAGAAATCACTTAAATAGGACCTGCCTGACAAAGTGAAGTAGACCAAAAGATCCTCAAAAGCTAGACGTCATGCTGCAATCCAAAGAAATTCAGGAACAAATGAGAAACAAAGTAATTGAGATCTATCCATCTGGAAAAGGTTATAAAGCCATTTCTAAAGCTTTGGGACTCCAGCAAACCACAGTGAGAGACATTAACCACAAATGGTGAAAACATGGAACAGTGGTGAACCTTCCCAGGAGTGGCTGGCCGACCAAAATTACCCCAAGAGCGCAGCGACGACTCATCCAAGAGGTCACAAAAGACCCCACAACTGTCATAATTGGCCCTTTCAGGGAAGAAATTAGGCACCAATTGCCAGCTGTGAGTTTGCACATTTAATAATAAAGAACATGAATAATAACAACGAAGGGTAACTTACAGGAGACACAAAAATAACCACGAAGGGTAACTTACAAATTGACAGGCGAGGCTGAGAACTGAGCAGAAATAAACAGGAATCAAATGGGGATTCCTCTCTCAGCACAGAGAAGGTCACTGCGAGGAATGAACCTCGCAAGTGAGCTTAAATAATAATAAGAGGGAAACCCAAATGTGAATCAGGTGTGGATGCATGAGTGAAAAAGTAATTAAAGACAACTAAACAGCTGTGACAACCCGCGAAAAGATTTGACAGGAGGAAGTCACATAACAGTGCTGTCAAAATAAAAGCACAAACCATAATGGAAGAAAAATCAAGAACAAATACATATACAGAAAATGGGCAGCAAAACCTTGAGACCCGAGCATGGCTCTGACCCGCACTCGGAATCATGATGTGCCCCTCCCTTAAAGGGTGGATCCAAGACACCCTATTGTAACATCAAAAAGGAACGAAAAGTCAAAAAGTACCCCCCCCCCCCCAACAGGAATAACCCCAAAAACAGACCATGGGAGGGTGGTGGGGGGATCCAGGCCTGGAGGGAGAGACACAAAAACAAACAAAATAAAACACACATGACCCACAACACTGACCAAATAAAGTGCTATGAAACCTAGGTTAAACTGGGTGAACGAGGGAACGGTTCCGGTGGTCTACCAAAGTCCCAGCTCCACCCGACCGTCAGGTGGAAAAGGTCGGGTGGCCTACCAGGTCTCCAGAGCCACCAAAATGGAGGAGAGAGTCCATCGGGTGGACTTCCTGAATTCTGAAGCCACCCAAGCAAATAAGAGAGTTCGTCAAGCGGTCTTCCCACATCTCTGGGCCAATGGGCCAAGGGGCACTACGCACCTCCCCCTGGAGGTGGCAGATGGAACCTGTGCTAACCACAGACCACCAAAGCCAGGAGATGGGAACCTGGCAAAGGGGATGGCATGTTTAATGTTTAAACATGTTTAATGTTGCAGCATTGTACCGAGACAAATTCCTAGTTTGTGTACTACATGAACAATGGCAATAAACCTGATTCTGATTCTGATTCTGATTCTGGCAGACCAACAAAGGACCCAGATGAGGAAAGCGGATGGTCACCGATGACCTCAAGCAGAGAATGAACCACGATGGAACCGGATGTAGACAGAAGACCCGTAGCAGCCTTGGGCATAGGCGCAGCACCCTGGTGGCCCCGGACTGAGGTGTAGCCGTACCCATGGTGGCCCCAGACTGAGGCGTAGCTGCACCCACGGTGGCCCCGGACTGGGATGTAGCCACACCCACGGTGGACCCAGGCTGGGACGTAGCCACACCCACGGTGGACTCAGACTGGGACGCAGCTGCACCCACAAAGACCTCAGCCGAAGGGGCAGCACCCATGGAGACCTTGGCGATGATTCTGGACCCACGGAGACCTCCGGCGATGTTGGATGACCCTTGGTGACTCTGAGGAGAGGCTCCAACAAGAAGGACAAAGAAACAGAATCAGGGTCACCGGCGGCAGTGGTACCTGGCGATGCGAGCTCAGGTGCAGCTGACGGCTGCACTTGGCCCTCTCCATCAAGAGCCAGGCAAGATCTCTCCAAAACTGAAAAAGTGAAAACAAAGAAGATCACTTGCCTGAGCTCAAGCTCCACCGCCGTCCAGGACTCTGTCGATCCAGGTGGGGATGTCTTGTGCCAGGTCCTCTTAAGGTCCACCTTTGACTCTGCTGCGGTGGCCCCTACAGCAGGCATGGTGATTAGTGCAGTCCTTGAACCTCCAGGCAAAGTGACCGATGCAGGTGGCTCGTCCGGTGTGGCAACTGGAGGTCGTCTCACCGCTGGCATGACATCCCGTGTAGCTGAAGCCAGGGGGTGCTCAGTCATTGGTGCAGGCTTCAGGTCGCAGGCAGCACTCTCCCCCCAAGCCTCGCTGTGGCTGCGGGGCTGGGACCAGGACCACAGGCTCCTCCATCGTCCAGCGGCTCGATCCTGGGACCGGCAGACACTCAGGGGAAATAGAAGGAGACACGGAGGGAGCAAGTGAAGGAAAATTATCTGCAGCAGCCGGTGAGGACTCAGTGGACTGCAAAAACTGAGCCTCACCGCTGGGAATAAGGCAAGGTAATTCATATGTTGGTGATAAAGAATGAAAAAGCACTTACCTGTGTTCCCGGGGTACGGTGGTTTCTGCTGCAGCAGGCCCAGAGTCATCCCTCTGTGATGGCTGCGGTGGTTGTGGGCCCCCTGGAGAACATGGAGGAGCCACCCCTGCAGCGTCGATAATGGGCGAAACTGGGGAAGAGACAGCCGGGCTCTCAGCAGCGAGAGGAGGCGCCATGGAGAAGAGGGGGACAGCAGCGACGACCCAGGAGGAGGGAGCTGATGAGACAGCCGGTGAGGAAAACCTAAAGGAGGAAGCTGCTGTGGTACCCTTTTGACGCACCAATGAGGAAGCTGCTGGCTGAGTGGCGGAGGAGTTCCTCCGGCGGCCTGTAGCTGGATAATGGCAGGAGGTTTGCGGTGTCTTCACCCAGTGACTCTCCTCTATCCACTTCAGTACGGCCGTGTCTTGGGGAGGAGTGGAGGTCTGCGCCGGGAGGCAGCGTCTTGGAGCAGGTGGAGCAGGAGCTGGAGTCGGAGCTGGAGCCTGGCGAGGAGCCGATTGGACCGAGGCCCGGGAACACCTCCCTGTCGGCACAGATCTAGGCTTCCTGGTGGAACTCTTCACCAACTCACCTTTCTCCCGCTGCAGAGCTGTCACCAGGGATATCCTCTCTGTTCCTTCGGCATGCTGCAAGAGGTGAGGATGACGCAGCACAGCCACCTCCGCGAGGTTCAAGTACCACAGAGTGTCCTTCAGAGTGGAATATTTACGAACTATTGCTAGAAGATCATCAACTTCCATTAATGCCTGACAGAGCTCCCACCCCAGGCTCATAGGGTACCCTCTCCCAATCGCTGCCATTTCAGAAAAAGCAGACACCCAGAAAAGGGGAAAAATAGAGTGACAGAAAAAAGGAAAAAAAGGGCAAAACCCACAGCCACTGGCACCTACTGGCAGCGACCTTCTGTCATAATTGGCCCTTTCAGGGCAGAAATAAGGCACCAATCACCAGCTGTGGGTTTGCACAATTAATAATAAAGAACACGAATAATAACCACGAAGGGTAACTTACAAATTGACAGGCGAGGCTGAGAACTGAGCAGAAATAAACAGGAATCAAATGGGGATTCATGTCTGAGCACAGAGAAGGTTGCTGCGAGGAATGAACCCCGCAAGCGTGCTTAAATAATAATAAAGGGGAAACCCAAATGTGAATCAGGTGTGGATGCATGAGTGAAAAAGTAATTAAAAACAACTAAACAGCTGTGACAACCCACAAAAAGATTTGACAGTAGGAAGTCACATAACGGTGCTGTCAAAATAAAAGCACAAACCATAATGGAAGAAAAATTAAGAACAAATACATATACAGAAAAGGCACGGCTCTGACCCGCGCTCGGAATTTTGACAACAACAACATCCAAAGAACTGCAGGCCTCACTTGCCTCAGTTAAGGTCGGCGTCCATGACTCCACCATAAGAAAGAGACTGGGCAAAAATGGCCTGCATGGCAGAGTTCCAAGATGAAAACCACTGCTGAGCAAAAAGAACATAAAGGCTCATCTCAGTTTTACCAGAAAACGTCTTGATGATCCCCAAGACTTTTGGGAAAATACTCTGTGGACTGACGAGACAAAAGTTGAACTTTTGGAAGGTGTATGTCTCATTACCATCAATCTATCCATCCATCTTCTATCGCTTTTCCGGAGATCCAGGTCACGGAGGCAGCAGTTCAAGCAGAGAAGCCCAGACTTCCCTCTCCCCAGCCACCTGCTCCAGCTCTTCAGAGAGGATACCAAGACGTTCCCAGACCAGCTGGGAGTCCTGGGTCTGCCCCGGGGTCTCCTCCCAGAGGGACGTGCCTGAAACAATTCAAGTGGAAGGCGTCCAGGAGGCATCCTGATCAGATGCCCATACCACCTCAAATGGCTCCTTCCAATTCCCATTGTGTCCCATTACGTCCGGCGTAAAGTAACACAGCATTTCAGAAAAGGAATATCAAACCATCAGTAAAATATGGTGGTGGTAGTGTGATGGTCTGGGGCTGTTTTGCTGTTTCGGGACCTGGAAGACTTGCTGTAGTAAATGGAACTATGAATTCTGCTGTCTACCAAAAAATCCTGAAGGACAATGTCCGCCCATCTGTTCGTGACCTCAAGCTGAAGCGCACTTGGGTTCTGCAGCAGGACAATGATCCAAAACACACCAGCAAGTCCACCTTTGAAAACCTTAAGAAAAACAAAATGAAGACTTTGGAGTGGCCTAGTCAAAGTCCTGACCTGAATCCGATTGAGATGCTGTGGCATGACCTTAAAAAGGCGGTTCATGCTCAAAAACCTCCAATTGGCTGAATTACAACAATTCTGCAAAGATGAATGGGCCAAAATTCCTCCACAGCACTGTAAAAGACTCATTGCCAGTAATCACAAATGCTTGATTGCAGTTGTTGCTACTAAAGGTGGCCCAACCAGTTATTAAGGTTAGGGCACAGTCACCTTTTCACACAGGACCATGTAGGTTTGGATTTTTTTTTCCCCTCAATAATAAACACCTTCATTTAAAAACTGCATTTTGTGTTTACTTGTGTTATCTTTGTCTTAATATTTAAATTTGTTTGATAATCTGAAACATTTAAGTGTGACAAACATACAATAATATGAGAAATCAGGAAGGGGTCAAACACTTTTTCACACCACTGTACATGTGATTGCTTAGTTTTTTGTTTTTAATAAATTTGCAAAAATCTCGAAAAAAAACCCAAACTTTTTTCACATTGTCATTATGGAGTATTGTGTGTAGAATTTTGAGGAAAAGATGAAATTAATCCATTTTGGAATAAGGCTGTAACATAAAATGTTGAAAAAGTGAAGCGCTCTGAATATTTTCTGGATGCACTGTAATTGTTTGTTAGAGAATGGAGGAGCTTACTTGGCTTCAGCGTGAGTTTGGCTGGTGATGGTTCCCAACAGGTGGTTATTGAGCCAGAGAGGTTCCGAGGTAAGGGATTGTCAGTGTGTCTAGGTAAGTTTTCAGTTCAAACTGTGATTCCAGATCGAGGCAAGGTTCATTTTCAGGTGAGGCACAGAAGTGAGCAGATCCTGGGACTAGGAGGAGGTTATGGATTTTTTTTCAGTGATTGAAGTGAGATACACAGAGCATGGCAAGAGGTTCCGGTGAGTTCCTCGGAGTGGCGAGGTGAAAGGTTTGTTGTGAGGTGAGCGTGCATGAACCAATGAGGGTGAGTCAGTAGGCTGGCGGACAAAAAGTGTTTGCTAAAGGCAACAGAGCAGAGAAACGGGTGAGTAGGATTCACTGACCGAGAGCACAAGAAGTGTTTAGTTCACAGAGGGTTACCACGTGACAATCCCTTGGGGTGCTGTTCCAGACTGGAACTTCTTATACTGGGGACCATGATCCAGCAGCAGACAATCACCCTCTTTTGCCCTAATTAGAGAGGTTATGCAGCCACATAGATCTACGACAACAACTCGAATGTTACTCAAAGAATTTGAATAGTTTCTCTCCGTTAACATTACATCCTTGCATTATGGTAGCTAGATTGCAAGGTGCACAGAGAGTGTTGTTGTGTTATAGTCAGACTGAAGCTCAGACAAGAATCCCTGTGTTCCTGTAAACTGACTCAAGTTGTTAAAATATATAGGCACTTGCACAGTTTACAGCAGTTGTGTATCATGTTATGGCTCTCCGGCCTTGCCTATGTTGCAGTGAATAAATGGCAGAGACAAGCTTTTAAGGAATGGATAATGTAATCATTTAGACTGAAATACCAGGGGAGAAATTAATTGAAGTGAATTACATTTGTCTAAAAAGAAGAAAATGAAGAAATTGTTGATATGAAGATTGTCTTCTTCTATTATTGTCCCTGAAGTCTGATCACTGAATCAACTGGTTTTTTTTTTTAATGGGAAACAAACGGATCTTCCTCCAGTCATACTTTGATATTTGCTTTTAATGGCAGGCTCTGAAACAAATATTGAACGCATGGGAATAAGCTTGCTATGCAGGCTAGCTCATACAGCAACATCAAAGGGGTATCTCTGTGAAAATAAAGAAAACAATGGTCCGAGGCTTTGAATGGGGAAATGCATCAGCTCCTGCAGGACAAACCTATTTAAGTGCTTAATGGTTTAAGTGCTTTTAGAAGACTGGATTGCTGTAAATGGCTTGGCAGTGGAAGTCCTCAGTGTAGTTGTGCATGTGCCAGATTAAACAAGCAGGTGCTGCTCCTGTTGCAGTTTGATAAAGGTGAAACAAAAATGGTACACTCCTCAATTTTCTTCTGTTCCATAAACAGCCAGGAAAGCAGTTAACAATAGAAACAAGGGAGGGATGAGAGCCGCACAGAAACACAGCAAACAAAAGAACCAAGCGTCCTGTCTTTCTGATTTGTAACTCTCATGCAACTCATGAATTTGCTTGACAAAAGGCAGATAAGAAGACGTGACAGAGAAGCATGATGGATGGATGGATGGATGGAGTCATTTGAGTAATTGAAATGAAATTCTCAGTGTGGGCATGTTGGGTTTCACTGGAGCCAAGTAAGAGGTGGAATAGAGTATTCTGCATTCTTGTGGGAATGTTTCCTGCTTTCATCAGTGCTCCCTGTTTGCCAGCATTGGAGGGCGTGCCATTTCTCCAAAGAGTTGGAGGGGATTTTTTTGTGTTTTGATTTACTTTTCAACTCTCCCTTAAGGAGTTTTCCATAGGTGCCAGCTTTCAAGTGCCTCGTTTTCCCTTTCATCTCCCTCATCTGAGAGTGACCTCAATACATTAAGCAGTATATGGGGGTTGTGTTAACTTATTCATATAGCATGGGACATGGATTGACAGAATATGAAAGATATTTTTCTGGACCTTTGATTATACCCCAATGAAACTATTCCTATTTGATTTTCAAGGTCAACTCCTGTTTTTTGTTTTTTTTTTGTTTTGTTTTGTTTTGTTTTTTCTGTCACAGTTTTTCCGTGTTTTTTTCTGTCACAGTTCATACAGTATCTGCATGTATACAGTAGGTTTATAAATTTCCTTTTGTATGGCTTCTATTTCTATTATTTCTCCTTCCTTCTTTCTTACCTTCAGTCCCTTTCTCCACATTCAACCAGTATGTGTTTCAAGTCTATTATATATTGTATCCTGTGCTGAAACAGCCAGTGGGCCTTACCCCTCATTGATCTTTGCTTTTTTTATGCTGTTCAGGCAGGGACCAGACACTTGGAGCCTGTTGATTGATCTACCACGATCTTTGCCTGCTCCGCCACCCATGGTCGCACACCTCGTTCCCCTCTGTTCAAGTTTTTTAGTTGCCTTTTCATCACTTCTTTTACCAGACCTCACATCTTCCCAGGAGAATATTTTGAAGCTTAGCTGATTGTTTAGATGGTAAAATTGTCCCTCCTCTTTGTTATTTATGTGCAGTCAATAAGACACTATTAGATCAGAGTTAACAGCTTTGTTGCTTTGCAGATAAATACAGTGGTGTGAAAAAGTGTTTGCCCCCTTCCTGAGTTCTCATTTTTTTTGTATGTTTGTCACACTTAAATGTTTCAGATCATCAAACAAATTTAAATATTAGGCAAAGATAAGGAGGCGTACACCTCATCACAACTCCCCCCACTCGGGAGATCGGATCACAACTTGGTTCATCTCCGGCCGGTGTACAAACCCCTAGTGCACAGACAACCTCCGGCCATGCACACTGTGGAGTTATGGTCTGAGGAGACAATGGACACTCTAAAGGACTGTTTTGAAGCCACCGCCTGGAAGCAGCTCTGCAATCCACATGGTGAGGACATCGATGGCCTCATTCACACCTTCACGGGCTACCTCAGCTTCTGTGTGGACAAATCCGTTCCCACCAAGACCATACGGTGTCACTCAAACAACAAACCCTGGATCAACCCTGAGATAAAAACACTTCTGAGAGAGAAGAAGAGGATCTTCAGGTCGGGGAACAGGGAGATGCTGAAGTCCGTACAGAGGGAGCTGAGGAGGAAGATCAGAGAAGGCAAGGACAGCTTCAGGAAGAAGATGGAGGACAAGCTGCAACAGAGCGACATCAGCGGGGTCTGGAGAAACCTCAAAACCATCTCGGGGCTCCAGAATACCTCCCCCCAGGCCACGGGGGGCAGGAAGTGGGCGAACAACCTGAATCTGTTTTTCAATAGATTTGACCAACCACCCTCCCCCCTGTCTGCACAACAACCACTGCTGCCTCTAAGAAATCAAGTCCTGCTGCCCACTCCCCACTCCACCGACACCCCCCCCCCACTCCCAACACACAGCCCCCCATCCTGACCCTGACCAAGACCCAGGTGAGGACGGAGCTGAGGAAGATCAAGGCGAGGAAGGCGTCGGGACCGGACGGCATCAGCGCAAAGCTCCTCAAGTCCTGTGCAGACCAGCTGTGTGGGATTGTGACGTATATCTTCAACATGAGCCTGAAACTGGGGAGGGTACCACAGCTGTGGAAAACATCTTGTGTGGTACCTGTACCAAAAACTTCCCACCCCAAAGACCTGAACAGCTACAGACCGGTGGCCTTGACGTCCCACTTGATGAAGACCCTGGAGAGACTGCTCCTTGCTCATCTCCGCCCCCTGGTGGAACCAGCGATGGATCCACTCCAGTTCGCCTACCAGCATGGCATTGGGGTGGAGGATGCGGTGATCTTCCTCCTTCACCGTTCTCTGTCCCACCTGGAGAAGCCCGGGAATATGGTGAGGATCATGTTCTTTGACTTCTCCAGTGCTTTCAACACCATCCAACCAATGATCCTGAAGGACAAGCTGCTGCGTGCAGGGGTGGACCAGCACCTGTCATCATGGATCCTGGACTACCTCACGAACCGGCCTCAGTTTGTGAGAACCCGGGACTGTGTTTCCGACACGATCATCAGTAGCACGGGGGCCCCCCAGGGAACGGTGCTGGCTCCCTTCCTGTTCACTCTTTATACTGCGGACTTCTCACACAACACAACACATTGCCATCTACAGAAGTTCTCTGACGACTCTGCGATCGTTGGTCTCATCTCCAACGGAGATGAAGCTGAGTACAGAGGGCTTATCCAGGACTTCGTGGACTGGTGCCATCGGAACTGCCTCCAGATCAACGCGAGGAAAACTAAGGAGCTGGTGGTGGACTGCCGCAGGCATGGGCAGCCCCTCACAGCACCAGTAAATATACAGGGAACAGACATCGAGATGGTGACATCCTATAAGTACCTGGGTGTTTATCTGAACAATAAACTAGCCTGGTTACACAATACTGACGCACTCTACAAGAAGGGGCAGCGCAGGCTGTTCCTGCTGAGGAGACTCAGGTCTTTTGGTGTACAAGGGGCGCTGCTGAAGTCATTCTATGACACGGTGGTGGCATCAGCCATCACTTTTGGAGGGGTCTGCTGGGGCAGTGGCATTACTGCAGCCGATAGGAAGAGACTGAACAAACTGATTAAGAAAGCTAGCTCTGTCCTGGGGCAGCGCCTTGATCCGATGGAGGAGATAGGAGAGAGAAGGACGGTGGCTAAACTGTCATCTCTGCTGGAGTCCGAGTTCCACCCTATGCAGGACATACTGGATGCACTGAGGAGCTCATTTAGCAGCAGACTACATCATCCCAGGTGCACAACCGAGAGGTTTCGTAGGTCCTTCCTACCAACGGCTGTCAGACTGTACAACCTAAGCAGGGCTGCTCGCAGAGATAGCAAAAAGACGTAACAAACTAAGATTAAGATTAAGATAAGCCTTTATTAGTCCCACAACGGGGAAATTCCAGGATTGCAACAGCACAGGGATAGCAACACTCAGAGCAACAATCAGAAGGCAAGAAAAAAAACAAGCAAGCAAGAGCAGCTAATATACATATGTACGTATTACTATAAAATATATATATATACACACACACACAGACACACAGTGCAGAGCATTGTAGCTGGATGGAATAAATATATGAATATATGAACACACAGTGCAGAGCATTGTAGCTAGATGGAATAAATATGTAAATATATAAACACCCACAGTACGGAGCATTGCAGCTAGGTGGAATAAATATGCAAGTATATAAACACACACAGTGCGGAGCAATGTAGCTAGATGGAATAATATGTAGATATATAAATATATAAACACACCCAGTGCTGAGCATTGTAGCTAGATGGAATAAATATGTAAATATATAAACACACACAGTGCAGAGCATTGTTGCTAGATGGAATGAAACAGCATAACTGTCTACTTAGTTATCCTACATGGTATGATTATGTGCCCATACATATTCTCACCCTCCATAGCGACCGGTATGTTCCTAGTTGTATGCCGGAGGGGACCATTGTGTAAGTCTATTGCATCTTTTGCATTCAAAAAACTATAAGTTTGTTACGTCTTTTTGCTATCTCTGCGAGCAGCCCTGCTTAGGTTGTACAGTCTGACAGCCGTTGGTAGGAAGGACCTACGAAACCTCTCGGTTGTGCACCTGGGATGATGTAGTCTGCTGCTAAATGAGCTCCTCAGTGCATTCAGTATTTCCTGCATAGGGTGGAACTCGGACTCCAGCAGAGATGACAGTTTAGCCACCGTCCTTCTCTCTCCTATCTCCTCCATCGGATCAAGGCGCTGCCCCAGGACAGAGCTAGCTTTCTTAATCAGTTTGTTCAGTCTCTTCCTATCGGCTGCAGTAATGCCACTGCCCCAGCAGACCACTCCGAAAGTGATGGCTGATGCCACCACCGTGTCATAGAATGACTTCAGCAGCGCCCCTTGTACACCAAAAGACCTGAGTCTCCTCAGCAGGAACAGCCTGCGCTGTCCCTTCTTGTAGAGTGCATCAGTATTGTGTGACCAGTCTAGTTTATTGTTCAGATGAATACCCAGGTACTTATAGGATGTCACCATCTCGATGTCTGTTCCCTGTATATTTACTGGTACTGTGAGGGGCTGCCCATGCCTGCGGCAGTCCACCACCAGCTCCTTAGTTTTCCTCGCGTTGATCTGGAGGCAACTAATAGTTTTTTGAATGCAAAAGATGCATTTATGCATTTGCGTTTATACTGTATATTTACATATTTATTCCATCTAGCTACAATGCTCCGCACTGTGTTTTTATATATCTACATATTATTCCATCTAGCTCAGGGATGGGCAATCATGTGCCATGGAGGGCCATTCCACTGCAGGTTTTCCATTCCACCCAGTCTCTTCAGCAGGTGTTTTCACTGATAAGCAATCCTTGAAGCTGATCAGAGCAAACACCTGCTGAAGAGACTGGGTAGAACAGAAAACCTGCAGTGGAATGGCCCTTGCTACAATGTAGCTAGATTCTAGCTACATTGCTCCGCACTGTGTGTGTTTATATACTTGCATATTTATTCCACCTAGCTGCAATGCTCCGTACTGTGGGTGTTTATATATTTACATATTTATTCCATCTAGCTACAATGCTCTGCACTGTGTTCATATATTCATATATTTATTCCATCCAGCTACAATGCTCTGCACTGTGTGTGTGTGTGTGTATATATATATTTTATAGTAATATGTACATATGTATATTAGCTGCTCTTGCTTGCTTGTTTTTTTTCTTGCCTTCTGATTGTTGCTCTGAGTGTTGCTATCCCTGTGCTGTTGCAATCCTGGAATTTCCCCGTTGTGGGACTAATAAAGGCTTATCTTATCTTATCTTATCTTAAGATAACACAAGTAAACACAAAATGCAGGTTTTCAATGAAGGTCTTTATTTTTAAGGGGAAAAAAATCCAAACCTACATGGCCCTGTGTGAAAAAGTGATTGCCCCTAAACCTAATAACTGGTTGGGCCACCCTTAGCAGCAACAACTGCAGTCAAGCATTTGTGATAATTGGCAATGAGTCTTTTACAGCACCGTGGAGGAATTTTGGCCCACTCATCTTTGCAGAATTGTTGTAATTCAGCCACATTGGAGGGTTTTCAAGCATTTTGCAGCCCACATATAAAACTGCTCTCAGAAGAGGCAAAGCGGAGACCAGAGACATAGAGGTGTGGACAGAGGATTCAGTGCACTGCCTCCAGGAATGCTTTAACTGTACGGACTGGGAGGTTTTCACACTGTCCTGTGGGGATGATTTGGACTCTTTGGTAGACGCCACATGCTCATACATGGCTTTCTGTAAAAATATGATTGTTCCACGTAAACGTGTCAAAATATATCCCAACAACAAGCCATGGGTTACAAAATCCTGCTTACAGAGGAAAGCACTTGCCTTTAAACAGGGATCTGTTTCTGAGCTACAGGTTGCCACAAAAGAGCTGAAGTCCAAAATTTTAAGAGCAAAACAGAATTATAAATCAGAATTGGAAAGTAAGATGGCTACAAAGAAACTTGGTTCAGCCTGGGCCAGTATGAAAACTATTGCAGGCCTTCAGAGCACAGAGCGCAGTAATCGTGTGTTTTTAGATGGTTTTAATTCAGACACAGAGCTAGCTAATGCTCTTAATTGTTTTTATGGTCGTTTTGACTCCTTTGATTTTAGCACTGAAACCCAAGATTTGAAACAGAAACTCAGAGACAGTCAGCACTTTAATATTGAGGTGCAGGATATTAAAAGGGAGTTCTGCGTTGTAAAAGTGAACAAAAGTCAGGGCCCTGATAATATATGTGGGCACTTGGTAAAGTCCTGTGCACATGAACTGAGTCCTGTATTTCATTACATTTTCAATAAGTCCCTACAGACACAACATGTGCCCAAGATCTGGAAAGATGCCGTGGTTGTTCCCGTTCCAAAATCCAGCTGTCCTAAAACGGTAAACAACTTTAGACCAGTTGCTTTGACTTCAATTTTAATGAAAATTTTTGAAAAACTGGTCAGATGTGAGGTCCTAAAGCAGACTGAACATGCATTGGATCCTCTGCAGTTTGCCTATAGGCCTCACAAAGGAGTGGAGGACGCCACTGTCACTCTGCTTAACATGCTTTTTAAACATCTGGATTTTAATGGGACACACGCCAGGCTTTTATTTGTGGACTTTTCCTCCGTCTTTAATTCAATCCAACCTCATATTTTAGTTGAAAGGCTCCTGCAACAATTTGATTTGAGCAATAATCTGGTGGGTTGGATTCTGGATTTCTTAACCAACAGGACACAGAGAGTAAGGGTCAGTGGTACATTGTCTGACCTAAAGTACTCTTCTACTTGCTCTCCTCAGGGGTGTGTGTTGTCACCACTACTCTTCATCCTGTACACAAACATGTGTCGGAGCAAACATGACAACAGACACATTATAAAGTATGCTGATGATTCAGTTATTGTCAGTCTCCTACAGGATGGTGAGAGTGGCCACGGCCCAGTAGTTGATGATTTTGTTCACTGGTGTGAGGATTCCTACCTGCAGCTGAATACGACAAAAACTAAAGATATGATTATTGACTTTAGGAGGAAAACTCCCAGGCACAAAGTCACCGTACTAAAAGGTCGGACCACTGAATGTGTACAATCCTACAAATATCTTGGGACGATTATTAATAGTAATTTAAACTTTGAAGAGAACTGTGAAAGGGTGTGCAAAAAGGGTCAGCAACATTTGCATTGCTTGAGGAAACTTGCACGCTTTCAAATTGACAGAACCATAATGACAATGTTTTATTGGGCTTTTATTGAATCTGTTTTATCCTTTTCTCTAGTGTCATGGTTTGGTCAGATAAAACTGAAACAGAGGAAATCCTTGGATCAGGTAGTTAGATGGTCCAGTCGTTTGCTTGGTGAGTCACAGCTGAGCCTGACATCCCTGTACACCAGACAAGTACAGAGGATTGCTACCTCCATTTTAAATGATGACTCCCACCCTTTGCACTGCAACTTTCAGCTTCTTCCCTCAAGATGGAGGTTTACTGTCCCATAAAGCAAAACCCAGCGCTACAAAAACAGCTTTGTTCCTGCTGCTGTCAAAGAGTTGAACAAGTTGTAACAATATATTGCACATAATTTAGGTACCTATTTATTAACCCCATCTTATATTTACTTATTTTTGTAGGATTTTATTTGGGTTCTAAATCTTTTATTGGGTTTTAGACCTTTGAGTTTTTAACCTCTTTGACTAGTCTTTAACTTTTTAATATGACCCTTCTCTCTTATCTCTGGTTTTTCTCTCATCTCTTTGTCTTTATACCCTGATTGATGGAGCCTTGAGTATTTTTATCATGTTTATAGTCAGCTTCATGTGTGCCTGTGTTTGTGTTTATGTTGAATGTAATTGTGGCTTGTAAATATGGATGTCACCAGACTGCAAAACAAATCTACCTACGGGTACAAATAAAGTAACCTGAACCTGAACCACCTTTTTAAGGTCATGCCACAGCATCTCAATCAGATTCAGGTCAGGACTTTGACTAGGCCACTCCAAAGTCTTCATTTTGTTTTTCTTAAGCCATTCAAAGGTGGACTTGCTGGTATGTTTTGGATCATTGTCCTGCTGCAGAACCCAAGTGCGCTTCAGCTTGAGGTCACGAACAGATGAGTGGACATTGTCCTTAAGGATTTTTTAGTAAACAGCAGAATTCATGATTCCATTTACCACAGCAAGTCTTCCAGGTCCTAAAGCAGCAAAACAGCCCCAGACCATCACACTACCACCACCATATTTTACAGTTGGTATGATGTTCCTTTTCTGAAATGCTGTGTTACTTTTACACCGGATGTAATGGGACACACACCTTCCAAAAAGTTCGACTTTTGTGTCGTCTGTCCACAGAATATTTTCCCAAAAGTCTTGGGGATCATCAAGATGTTTTCTGGCAAAACTGAGATGAGTCTTTATGTTCTTTTTGCTCAGCAGTGGTTTTTGTCTTGGAACTTTGTGGTGCAGGCCATTTTTACCCAGTCTCTTTCTTATGGTGGAGTTATGAACACTGACCTTAACTGAGGCAAGTGAGGCCTGCAGTTCTTTGGATGTTGTTGTGGGATCTTTTGTGACCTCTTGAATGTGTCATCGCTGCACTCTTGGAGTAATTTTGGTCAGCCGGCCACTCCTGGGAAGGTTCACCACTGTTCCATGTTTTCACCATTTGTGGATAATGGCACTCACTGTGGTTCGCTGGAGTCCCAAAGCTTTAGAAATGGCTTTATAACCTTTTCCACACTGATAGATCTCAGTTACTTTGTTTCTCATTTGTTCCTGACTTTCTTTGGATCGCAACATGATGTTGAGCTTTTGAGGATGTTTTGGTCTGCTTCACTTTGTCAGGCAGGTCCTATTTAAGTGATTTCTTGATTGAGAACGGGTGTGGCTGTAATCAGGCCTGGGTGTGGTTAGAGAAACTGAACTCAGCTTTCCAAAGATGTGATAAACCACAGTTAATTTATGTTTTAACAGGAGGGGCAATCACTTTTTCACACAGGGCCAGGTTGGTTTGCTTTTTTTACCATTTATAATAAACACCTTCATTTAAAAACTGCATTTTGTGTTTACTTGTGTTGTCTTTGTCTAATATTTAAATTTGTTTAATGATCTGAAACATTTAAGTGTGACAAACATACAAAAAAATGAGAAATCAAGAAGGGGGCAAACACTTTTTCACACCACTGTACTGGAACTTCATACATAACATGAGTATAATGATTTTTGACCGCCCCCTCCCCACCCAAATTGCTGCTATTTCCACTGCATTGAAAACTAATTAAAGATTTTTTTGAGCTAAGTTTGTCATTCAAAACCATACAGCCAAACATGTACAACAGAACAAAACTGCATTTCTCCCACTGAAGGGGCTGCTGCCATGCAAGGCACTGCCACAATTTTCCCTTCCCCCATTCTGTTATGCTGAGCACCAAGCTAGAGGATGGAAAATATGATTTTTTTAAAAAACCTGGTTGTTGGTGTGACGAGGCTGGGGCTTGAACCCTCAACTTCCTATCTATGGTGTACCACTAGGCCACAACTGTGGTAAAACCAGTCTGATTTGATGACTGTTTGAACATGCTTCAGCAGGATTGGAACTCTCTCCAAGTAGAGCTGGACAATTTGACCTTATATCAGCATCACTGTTTACTGACTCTTTCAGGTCAGCCCCCCCCCCCCTCCGTTTTTTAACTCCTTTCGTCTCTGTTATGGTTCACTGACAAGGCTTGTAATTAAACAGTATTACACAACAGTGTGGAATTATTGTGATGCGTAGTAAATGAGCATAATAGAATAGATCTGTTGTCATTTCACTTAAAAATTAAAGTGAAACTCCATCAAAAATCAAGTTTTTTTTCTTGTTAACATGTCTGTAACATGTTTTTTTTAGGATTTACAAGACATATCAAGAGTGAAATTGCTCAACTGTCTCATATTTCTGTGGCCTAGTTAATAGAGCATCTGCCCCACAACTGGGAAGTTGGGGGTTCAAGTCCTGGCTGGGTCATACTAAAGACCATATAAAAATGGTACTTTCTGCCTTCTAGCTTGGTGTTTAGTGTAATGGAATGGGGCAAGGACAAATAGTTTGTGGTGGCACCTGGCAGGGGCTCCTCTGATTCTAGATGTGATTAGCATTGTAGATAGGAGAAACATAATTTTGTTCTACTGTACATGATTGGCTGTATGGACTAAATGACAATAGAGTTGGCTTCTTCTTTTGCTGTAAAGTTTCATTTAAGCCCCACCCCCTACAAAAAGGCGAGTTGAGACAGAACGTTTTTGGTGACGTAACTATTCGTGGTGCTGACACGTGGATGGTGTTGAGCCAGTCGGGACACTTTGGCCGAACTGACTTTATCCTCCAGGCTAGTTAACATTTTTTAACAAACTACTTTGAAAATTTGACCCACGCTTCACTCGCTTTTGCTTGGCATGGGAATAAAGAATCAGTCATTCATCACATACTGTGTTCCAAGCCGTTTCAGTTTTTCTGCAGTGTTTTACTCCAAACAGCTCTGAAAGTGCACTGCTTCCGGGGTGCCGAGGCGTGTGTCTGTGCACATAACTCTGTGGGCATGTCTTAAAGGGGAAGCAAATGAAAAGCTCTCTATACACATGCACACAAAAAGGAGAAGGGAAAAACCGAATGAACTGACATTAACAAAGTTAGGTCGGTTCACACCCAAAATGGCAGTGTTCAGCTCTATTCGGTTAATCGCCCAGCCCTACCTCCGAGTACAGAAACTAGCTTCTTGAAAAAATATCTAAGGACTGTTGTTAGTTCTAAATTTGGCAAAGTGTTGCAGGTAATAATGATGGAGAGGGTCTTATCGTTTCACTGCAGCCAGCCATGAGAGAGCGAGACGCACAAGCTTCACCTCTGGAGAGTCCTCATGCCATCTATTTATTATTTATTTGCATTCTTTACAGTGGACCTAATTGGTGGGCGTCTAACACATTACAATACAGTCTAATTACTGAGAAACAGATTTGTAAGGATATGCAATAATGACCTGCTCATTACTACTGTGCTTGTAAATCTAACACTAGTAGGTCATGTAGACCTCTTAATACCTGAATAAACCACACTCAGTATCAGTAGTGTAACACTGATCCAATTGTGTACTGTATGTATTGCCTTGTAAAATTGGCTATTATCTGTACTCTTCTTATTCTCTGTGGCCATCTGCCAAAAAAGCAATCATTGGGTCTCGGCCTTCTTAAAGTTAAATGAGGAAAAGTCTAGAGGTCAGAAACCTAACCTTTTGGGAGGCCATTTGAACAATGGAAAGAAAAATCTAAATCTTTGTAATATATGGTGCAAATGGCTATTTATAACTTTTAGATAACTGTCTGCAGCTGTCTTTTTCACCCTAATCAACCTGCTGGTCTTTTTTATCTAATAACATTGGCAACTCCTATATGGAATTAGATGGAGTGATATTGTGCACAGAAACAAACCTGTAGATTAGATGAGATGACTGAAAGTTTACAGTAATGCATTTTCCTCTCTTCTGTTGATCCCTAAACTGTTTTAGGGTTATATAGCTATGTTCTGTGGATTGGAAAAAATAACCCCCCCCCCAAAAAAAAAAAAAAAAAAAAATCCAAATAATTCTTGGCCCCTTTGGGATCCCTATTCTAAACATTTTGTAGCTGTAAATATGTTTATTGAGATGGAGAACGTTTGTGAGAGCAACAGGGAAAAATGAAATAATTTTAACTTATAATCAAAATTATACACTTTGCAAAAAATGTCTGAACAGAAAATTTGAAAACCAAATAGCAACATATTAAATCAATATCTGGAAAATCAAATATTTGAGTGCAGCCCTATTTACAACTGCTGCATATTTACTGTGATTGCTCACTTTGTCTGCATACAGATATGAGAATGAAAAATAGGAAATATTCCACCCAATCCTGTACCTACTGTATTTCCCTTCATACCTGTAACTAACCCTCTCATCTCAGCCTTCCATAACCTCTACTCCTTTTTTTTTTTTTGTTCATTTTTCTTTTTTCCACATACACATTTCCTCCTCTTCATTTCATCTCACTTTACAGGCTGGAGACAGCATTGACAGCATTCGTATTAAAACATTACACTACCTTGTTCCACTACAGTACTAGTTTAAACCCTTGTGGGATTAACACAGAAAAACCATTTGAGCTTGGCCTTTAAAAGCCAAGTTTGTAAATGATCAGCCCCATTCCAGTCATGACACATGCTTTGATTATTCTTTTTGTCCTGGTGTAATGACCTAAATGGGCCAACCATGCAATCTATGAATCTAGAACTTGTAGTGGACAGAACAAGTGCTTTGTTAGGCTCTCCTGCTATCGTCAGGATATCAATTCCCTTGAACATCCTCCTGGATTTATTCTGTCATTAAACAACCCTCTCTGCCTTGATTTTCCTCACTTGAGCCAGCTGAAGTTTACAGGTATATTGACACATGGGTCAATGCTGCTGGCTGGGAGGTATGGATGGATCCAGAGTGGCCATTTCAGACTCTTGTGAGATGGCAGCTTGTGGGAGAAAACCAATTTTTATTGGCTTTTTCACTTTGCACCTGACCAGTCAGGAGCAACACCGTGTTAATTGCAACCATTGAATTGATGGTTTGGTTTGAGTGAGTGCCTCTTGGTCCCTGATGCATACTTGCTCAGAACTGGGAAAACTAGATCTCATCTCATGCCATTGGGCAAAAAAGTCAGATTTTTTGTGTGACACAAATGTAAGAAATGTCCTCACATTTGGATACACAATAAATGGGAACATTAAAGGGCCTGTTATGACAGTCTAAGGTATGCATTTGCGTCACACTTCCCGTTTTCAGTTTATGACAGTGTATAGTCTGGTTTTCATGCTTTGCAGCATGCCATCTAATTACCTGCAGATGATGCGTCCACTTTACACGACAATGTGAGAACATATTTAAAAGAGGTGTGGCACCAGTGCAATCTCGGCACATTGCTATTTTAGTGCATTTCATGTAAGTGCACTTTTAATCAGCAAAAAGCAGATCTATAGTCAAAAATGCATTGTTAATGTATTTTATAATTGTGCGTGCACACATAAAGACATGGGTACATGAAGAAACATTCACAGCATGAACTGGCATTTTCCATTATTTTACTAGACAGAGATATAACAGTTATATTCTAATCAAAGTGTTGTTGCCCATCAGATTAATTATAATATGATGAAACACTGAATCGTTTTTTGTTTTTTTTTATTCCATCCACATTTTAATTTTCATCACAAACTTGCTGGAGGAGTATTGCCTATAGATTAGGCAATAAATTCATTTTTTAGGGGAATGAATGAATGAACAGGGAGTGTGTGTTTTTTTCCACTACATACTGTGACATTCAGGAGAGGTGGGAAGGCACTCTCCACTGAGCCTTGGCTCTGTGGTCTCTGTGACCAGTTCTGACAGACCAGTGCCAGAGGCTCTGTGGCTGCAGTGGCCATTGTGGATCTGGTAAACGGAGGACGCAATGTCTAAAACCCACGGGATACTGTTAATCTGAAGATTTCAAACTACAAACCTCTCAACTGTGACAAAGTAATCCGTCCACATACAGTACATAATTTATCATGTCTGTGTTGTTAGTCATCTCGATTTTGTGTCTATTTGCGTGGGTGCACGCGTGTCCTGTCCCAGTTAATGAAAAACACACACATTCAGTTGTTGTTTTTAAATGTATTTATCTGAGGACAGTTAAATACCAACTATTCATATAAACCCTCTAATATATTCCAAATTATTTGAAGAAACAATATACAGAGTTTTTCAACATAAAAAAGGTGCATGGAGTGCTGCGAGGTGTGCACATCTGTGTACTATGTTAAACCTAAATTATTTTAAATTCAACTTGATTGATTATCCCATTTGTTAAATCATATCCTCCCACTCCTTCTGAAATAACTGACTGGGCATCGATTGTAATTAATGTCTGGCTTAATGCCAAGCCGTGTACTATTGTGCATGTTTTCGCTCATGTGTACACACTTTGGCCAGAGCAAAACTTTTCTGCTAAACAAGCCATCATTATCACAGTTTGTCATAGGTCATGCACTTCTGTTCATTAGGGAAGGAGCATTCCTAATTGGGTTATTACATGTTACACCCAAAACACACCTCTGAACTAGAAAAGCACTCATAGAGCGCATACCTCCGCCAAGGCTCCTTCCGTTTCTCATGGATCACCTCCAAAATGTAATGGGTTTGTGTGTAGGCCTCTAGCCACTTGTGGTGAAAATTACATCAAAGTATGTCCATCAGTTTTGGAGTATTGTTGCTAACACACTGTGAGAAGATAAGAGCCTTGGCTGAGGTATGCATTCTCAGATCATCACCAAAATATAATGGGTTCCTCTCTAGCCCAAGAACCACCTGTGGCGAAAATTTCATCCAAATCCATCCAGTAGTTTTTGTGTAATCCTGCTGCATAAATACAAACAAAGCCCTTGGTGGAGGTATGCACTTTCAGATCATCACCAAAATCTAATCATCTGTTCCCCGTGCCATTACACACCTTTCCTGAAAATTTCGTCAAAATCCGTTCATAACTTTTTGAGTTATGTTGGTAACAGACAGACAAACAGACAAACAAACTAACCCCGGTAAAAACATTACCTCCTTGGCGGAGGTAATAAAGGCAAACCAGAACAGGAGATCAAGACGGGAATAAATACAAGCAAACATAAACATGACCATGATAATAATAATACTAACTAGAAAAGCACTCAGAGAGCGCATACCTCCGCCAAGTCTCCTTCAGTCTCTCATGGATCACCTCCAAAATGTAATGGGTTTGTGTGTAGGCCTAGAGCCACTTGTGGTGAAAATTGCACCAAAGTCTGTCCATTAGTTTTGGAGTATTGTGGGTGACACTCTGTGAGAAGAGCCTTGGCTGAGGTATGCATTCCCAGATCATCACCAGAATGGAAGTGGGTTCCTCTGTAGGCCAAGAACCACCTCTGGTGAAAATTTCATCCAAATCCATCCAGTAGTTTTTGTGTAATCCTGCTGCACAAATACAAAAAAGCCCTTGTTGGAGGTATGCACTCTCAGATCATCACCAAAATCTAATCACCTGTTCCCCGTGCCATTACACACCTTTCCTGAAAATTTCGTCAAAATCCGTTCATAACTTTTTGAGTTATGTTGGTAACAGACAGACAGACAGACAAACGCTGGTAAAAACATTACCTCCTTGGCGGAGATAACAATTAGAACAGCCTCATCCTGCTTTTCGCCAGGTGCAAAATTGGCTTTTATGGTGCTGTATTTTTATTTTATTTATTTAACCTTTATTTACAGTGGTGTGAAAAAAGTGTTTGCCCCCTTCCCGATTTCTCATTTTTTTGTATGTTTGTCACACTTGTGTTTCAGATCATCAAACAAATTTAAATATTAGACAAAGATAACACAAGTTAACACAAAATGCAGTTTTTAAATGAAGGTGTTTATTGTTAAGGGAGAAAATAAAATCCAAACCTACATGGCCCTGTGTGGAAAAAGTGATTGCCCCCTAAACCTAATAACTGGTTGGGCCACCCTAAGCAACAACAATTGCAATCAAGCGTTTGCCATAACTGGCAATGAGTCTGTTACAGCGCTGTGGAGGAATTTTGACCCACTCATCTTTACAGAATTGTTGTAATTCAGCCACATTGGAGGGTTTTCGAGCATGAGCCGCCTTTTTAAGGTCATGCCACAGCATATTAATCGGATTCAGGTCAGGACTTTGACTAGGCTACTGCAAAGTCTTCATTTTGTTTTTCTTAACCCTTTAACTGCCCTAGGTGCCATGTGGCGCCTGGGGAAATGCAAGGCAACTCAAGCCCCCCCCCCCCCAGTGGTCAAGAGTGGTAAAAAATTTGTCAAATAAATAGTTCAGATTTCCAAGGTTATAACTTGAAAGTTACAAGAGATAATGGCTTACTGTCAATTAGAAAGATGTAGACTATGATCCAAAGTTTCAGATAGGAATAAATTTATGCATCTAATTTGCATAATGTTGCGGCAGCCATATAAATTACATAACTCAGTCAATAAGTTGACACGTGCAGTTGCTGCGCTGTGCCACTGGGGGCGCGTGACCCGTCCATTTAATTTGGGCAGTTAAAGGGTTAAGCCATTCAGAGGTGGATTTGCTGGTGTGTTTTGGATCATTGTCCTGCTGCAGAACCCGAGTGTGCTTCAGCTTGAGGTCATGAACAGATGGCAGGACATTGTCCTTCAGGATTTTTTGGTAGACAGCAGAATTCATGGTTCCATTTACCACAGCAAGTCTTCCAGGTCCTGAAGCAGCAAAACAGCCCCAGACCATCACACTACCACCACCATATTTTACTGATGGTATGATGTTCCTTTTCTGAAATGCTGTGTTACTTTTACACTGGATGTAATGGGACACACACCTTCCAAAAAGTTCAACTTTTGTCTGGAGCTCTGCCATGCAGGCCTTTTTTGCCCAATCTCTTTCTTATGGTGGAGTCATGAACACTGACCTTAACTGAGGCAAGTGGGGCCTGCAGTTCTTTGAATGTTTTTGTGGGATCTTTTGTGACCTTTTGGATGAATCGTCGCTGCGATCTTCGAGTAATTTTGGTCGGCCGACCACTCCTGGGAAGGTTCACCACTGTTCCATGTTTTTGTCATTTGTGGATAATGGCTGTCACTGTGGTTCGCTGGAGTCCCAAAGCTTTAGAAATGGCTTTATGACCTTTTCCAGACTGATGGATCTTAGTTACTTTGTTTCTCATTTGTTCCTGAATTTCTTTGGATTGCAGCATGATGTCTAGCTTTTGAGGATCTATTTTAGGGATTTCTTTATTGAGAACAGGTGTGACTAGAGAAATTGAACTCAGCTTTCCAAAGATGTGATAAACCACAATTAATTTATGTTTTAACGCGGGGGGGGGGGGGATCACTTTTTCCCACACAGGGCCATGTAGGTTTGACTTTTTTTACCCTTAATAATAAACACCTTCATTTAAAAACTGCATTTTGTGTTTACTTGTGTTGTCTTTGTCTAATATTTAAATTTGTTTGATGATCTGAAACATTTAAGTGTGACAAACAAAAAATGAGAAATCAGGAAGGGGGAAAACACTTTTTCACACCATTGTATACAGAGTAGTTCCACTGAGAGGCAGGCTCTCTTTTTCAAGGACGTCCTGTTCACACTCACACCAGGAAGCTGCCCAGTACAACCACAGATTGACCTGTGGCCACTGAGCAGCTCCACTGGAGCAGTTGGGGGTAAGGGCCTTGCTCAAGGGCACCACAGTGGGGTTAAGGAGGACGGGGCAAACACTGCTATGTTATCTGTCCCACCCAGATCTGATCCTACCGGTCCAGGAATCAAACCTGCGACCCTCCACTCACCAGTCCACATCCCTAACCCATTAGGCCACCACTGTAATGTAATGTAATAATGACATTGACTTGAATACACCAATAAATGGACTCTGCACCTTAGACTATAGACTATTGACTAGATCATCATAATATGGCCCTAAATGGTTATGGATGGCTAAAATACATTGAATATAACAAATCTACACATTTATGTTAATATGACAGGTCTTTATCCCTCGCTGGTCGAAGCCCAAAGAGGCCAAAGAGCCCTTTGGGCGAATACTGAAGGGGGATTATGTTATGGGGCTGTCCATTCATCAGTCCATCCATCCATCCCTCCATCTGTCCCACTTTTGTGAAATCAACTCCTCACACAGTTTTGGTCCAGTTGTTTTGAAACTTGGTACAGTACCTTGGTTTGATATGCACTGAGGATGCGCATATTGCAATTTGGTTCTGAATGGATAATTTTTGCGGGAATTGTAGCCCCTGACCTATGACCACCTGTTTCGCCTCACTTCATAAACAAATAAACATCTTGGACGACTTACACCCTCACCTAACTATGGGTTTGGGGTCAAGGGGTCAAAGGTTCAAAGTTAACATTGCAATTGCACTATGGTAAATGCTACATTTACTATTACTATAAAACGAGTAACGCTAGCGCCACCAAACTTGGTATACAGATTCACCTTGGGATCCTGAACGCTATGGGTTTGGGTTTAAAAGGTCAAAAGCAGATTCTACTACTTCCGGCGCCACACAAGTCGGCTGCCTTTTTGCAACAGCGGCTCAATTCTGAGTTTTTTTCTTCCTGTAACTTTCTGATCCGGTGACAACTTTCTGATCCGGCGACACCTTACACACCTTATACATCATGGACACACAGATTGCCCCAAATGTCTCCCGAGCCGGTGGACGGAGCCACTGTTTATAGCAGGAGACGGTACAAGAGGGATCAGCTGTTAGCACTCAATCGCCACTCGGTGCTAACGAAAAAACTCGACATACCAGGAGAAATAAGGCGAAAACGACATGGGTGTCGTGCCGGTGTAAGACGGCGGGCAAGGAATATAAGGTACAGACCCACCATCCCATCCGTTGTTATGGGGAATGTACGATCGATATTAGGAAAGGTAGATGAGCTAGCGGCTATTTCCCGCTACGAGAGCATATACCGGGAGTGCTGCTTTATGTTATTCACTGAGACGTGGCTAAATGAACTAGCAGCAGATGCTAACATTGAACTGGAGGGTTTCCACGCAATACGGGCGGACCGAACACCAGACAGTGGCAAGGCAAGGGGCGGTGGAGTGATAATGTATGTTAATAACAACTGGTGCAGACCGGGACATATCACTGCTAAACAACAACACTGCAGCAAAGACATCGAGTTGCTAGCTGTTAGCATGCGGCCTACCTATCTCCCGAGGGAATACTCACACGTGATCTGCATTGTTATTTATGCAAATCCGATGGCGAACGCTGGGACGGCGCATGACGTCATCCACTCAGTAAATGGCAGGCTGTAGACAGAACACCCAGATGCTCTTCTCCTCATCTCAGGCGACTTCAACCATGTTTCACTGTCTCCCATTCTACCCACGTTTACCCAGTATGTCACATGCCACACTAGAGACAATAAAACACTGGACTTATTCTACGCAAACACTAAGGAGGCGTACACCTCATCACAACTCCCCCCATTCGGGAGATTGGATCACAACTTGGTTCATTTCCAGCCAGTGTACACACCCCTAGTGCACAGACAACCTCCGTTCATGCGCACAGTGAAGTTATGGTCTGAGGAGGCAATGGACGCTCTAAAGGACTGTTTTGAAACCACTGCCTGGGAGCAGCTCTGCGATCCACATGGTGAGGACATCGATGGCCTCACTCACACCATCATGAACTACATCAGCTTCTGTGTGGACAACACCGTACCCACCAAGACCATACGGTGTTACTCAAACAACAAACCCTGGATCAACCCTGAGATAAAAACACTTCTGAGAGAGAAGAAAAGGATCTTCAGGTCGGGGAACAGGGAAATGCTGAATTCTGTACAGAGGGAGCTGAGGAGGAAGATCAGAGAAGGCAAGGACAGCTTCAGGAAGAAGATGGAGGACAAGCTGCAACAGAGTGACATCGGTGGGGTCTGGAGAAACCTTAAAACCATCTCTGGGCTCCAGAATACCTCCCCCCAGGCCACGGGGGGCAGGGAGTGGGTGAACAATCTGAACCTATTTTTCAATAGGTTTGACCAACCGCCCTCCTCCCCGACTACACAACAACTACTGCTGCCTCTGAAGACATCGAGTCCTGCTGCCCGCACCCCACTCCACCAACACCCCCCCACTCCCAACACACAGCCCCCCAACATGACCCTCACTAAGACCCAGGTGAGGACGGAGCTGAGGAAGATCAAGGCGAGGAAGGCGTCGGGACCGGACGGCATCACCGCAAAGCTCCTCAAGTCCTGTGCAGACCAGCTGTGTGGAATTGTGAAGCACATCTTCAACCTGAGCCTGAAGCTGGGGAGGGTACCGCAGTTGTGGAAAACATCTTGTGTGGTACCTGTACTAAAGACTTCCCACCCCAAAGATCTGAACAGCTACAGACCAGTGGTCCTGATGTCCCACATGATGAAGACCCTGGAGAGATTGCTCCTTGCTCACTTCTGCCCCCTGGTGGGACCAGCGATGGATCCACTCCAGTTCGCCTACCAGCATGGCATTGGGGTGGAGGATGCGTGATCTTCTTCCTTCACCGTTCTCTGTCCCACCTGGAGAAGCCCGGGAATGCGGTGAGGATCATGTTCTTTGACTTCTCCAGTGCTTTCAACACCATCCAACCGATGATCCTAAAGGACAAGCTGCTGTGCGCAGGGGTGGACCAGCACCTGTCATCATGGATCCTGGACTACCTCACAAACCGGCCACAGTTTGTGAGAACCCGGGATTGTGTGTCTGACACGATCATCGGTAGCACGGGGCCCCCCCAGGGAACGGTTTTGGCTCCCTTCCTGTTCACCCTTTATACTGCGGACTTCTCACACAACACAACACACTGCCATCTACAGAAGTTCTCTGACGACTCTGCGATCGTTGGCCTCATCTCCAACGGAGATGAAGCTGAGTACAGAGGGCTTATCCAGGACTTTGTGGACTGGTGCCATCGGAACTGCCTCCAGATCAATGCGAGGAAAACTAAGGAGCTGGTGGTGGACTGCCGCAGGCAAGGACAACCCCTCGCAGCACCAGTAAATATACAGGGAACTGACATCGAGATGGTGACATCCTACAAGTACCTGGGTGTTCATCTGAACAATAAACTAGACTGGTCACACAATACTGACGCACTCTACAAGAAGGGACAGCGCAGGCTGTTCCTACTGAGGAGACTCAGGTCTTTTGGTGTACAAGGGGTGCTGCTGAAGACATTCTACGACACGGTGGTGGCAACAGCCATCACTTTTGGAGTGGTCTGCTGGGGCAGTGGCGTTACAGCAGCTGATAAGAAGAGACTGAACAAACTGATCAAGAAAGCTAGCTCTGTCCTGGGGCAGCGCCTTAACCCAATGGAGTTGATGGGAGAGAGAAGGATGGTCGCTAAACTGTCATCTCTGCTGGAGTCCGAGTTCCACCCTATGCAGGACATACTGAATGCACTGAGGAGCTCATTTAGCAGCAGACTACATCATCCTAGGTGCACAACCGAGAGGTTTCGCAGGTCCTTCCTACCTACAGCTGTCAGACTGTACAACCTAAGCAGGGCTGCTCGCAGAGATAGCAAAAAGATGTGACAACCTAATAGTATTGAATGCAAAGGACGCAATAGACTTACACAATGGTCCCCTCCGGAATACAACTAGGAAAATACCGGTCACTACGGAGGGCGACAATATGTATGGGTACATAATCATACCATGTAGGATAACTAAGTAGACGGTTATGCTGTTTCATTCCATCTAGCGACAATGCTCCACACTGTGTGTGTTTATATATTTACATATTTATTCCATCTAGCTACAATGCTCCGCACTGTGTGTGTTTATATAGTCATATATTTATTCCATCTAGCTACAATGCTCCACACTGTGTGTGTTTATATATTTATTCCATCTAGCTACAATGCTCCGCACTGTGTCTGTATATTTATATGTACATGCTATGTATACTCGCTGTTCTTGTTTTTTCTTGTCTTCTGATTGTTGCTCTGAGTGTTGCTATCCCTGTGCTGTTGCAATCCTGGAATTTCCCCATTGTGGGACTAATAAAGGCTTATCTTATCTTAAAAGTCAAGGCTAGCATTTCTTATGCCTTATTACTGTACAACAAGTAAAGCTAAGCCACCAAACCTGGTACACAGGTTCACCTTGGGATCCTGACCTCTGAATATGGGTTTGGGGTCAAAAGGTCAAAGGTCAAGGTTAACATTCCTTATGCCTTATTACTGTACAGTGACTAAAGTTAGGGTCACCAAACCTGGTACACAGGTTTACCCCGTGACCCTGAAGTGTGACTATGGTTTTGGGATCGCAAGGTCAAAGGTCAACATCAAAATGTCATAAACTATATCTCAACAACAAAGAAAGCCAGGGTCACCAAACTTGCTACACAGGTTCACCTTGGGATCCTGACCTCTGACTATGGGCTTGGGATTAAAAGGTCAGTGGTCAAGGTTAACATTCCTTTTGCCTTACTGTACGAGTAAAGCTAGGGCCACCAAACTTGGTACACAGGTTCATCCTGTGACCCTAAAGTGTGACTGTGGTTTTGGGATTGCAAGGTCAAAGGTCAACATCAACATGGCTTATAAACTATATCTCAACAACAAAGAAAGCTAGGGTCACCAAACCTGGTACACAGGTTCACTCTGACCATAACCTCTGACTACAGGTTTGGGGTCAAAAGGTCAAAGGTCAAGATTGGAACTCCCTATGATCTCTTTCTATAGAATGTTTAAAGCTCTCTAGGGCCACCATACTTGCTACACAGGTTTACCTTGGAATCCTGACCTACAACTATGGGTTATATTCTTTGCTGTATATTCGTGGATGATGGGCTTGTCATAATTTGGTTCTGCCACAGTGATTATATTGAAAAGTTGAAAACTGCTCTCCATCAGTAAGTATTACGATCTTCAAAGAAAATGGAGGTGGGGGATATTGCACTCGCCTCAGAGTGCTCTTGTTGAGATGTGACAAAATCAAAGCATGGTAAACCATTTAAAAACTTTCCCCGGTGACCTGAAGAGGGCTGTGCACAATAAATGCCCCCGGAATCGTTTTTAGGAGGACGAAGGGGCGCATATTGCCAAGTCAAGATGTAGATAGACTCCTTATCAAAAAAGACTGAATGCTGTAATTAAATCAACAAAGGTGCTTCAACCAAATACTAGTTTAAGGGTCTACACATTGTTTATTTTCTATATTTTCCCCAGCACATTTTTTTCATGTGAACTGTACAGGTTATAGGTCACACTAAAGGTGAGAAAAGTTAAAATTGCTTGTTTCAGGCTGAATGAACTCAGTTGCAGAATCTAAAATATAGTAAATAAAATATTTATTATTAAGTCTACTTTAGTCAGATAATAATGTAAAAATAGCCTGATAAATATCTCCTTTGAAGATGAAAAAGGGAAGATTTAAAGTGTAATTGTTATGGATGAGGACAAATATTTAAATGGTAAAATAAACTGTGTGCTTTTCAGTAAGCAATGATCCTAATTTGAATATTTTAAATTTAAAAGCAATCTCTTCTCTTTCTGTGTATCAGATGTCAGTAATTAGTGAACTGAGTGTTAAAACAAACAGTGCCATTCGCATTAATATTAATCAGTTGACTCCACAGACAGAATTTGTATTCTTTTGCCCTCTGCTAATATTTCAGAGATATACAAAAGCCAGTTGGAGGCAAATATCTTTTTGTTTTGTGTGTGTGTGTGTGTTTTGATGATTGACTGGTGTTAACTTCTCACCATAGCCTGCAGCATTCATCATATTGCTACCATTTAATCAGCTTTCATTTACACTACTAGAAGTTGAGCTGTTACTGTAAATGTCAAGTTTTAAATATCATATTCATATAAAAAAAAACCTCACAGTTGCACATCTACTTTTATTTCTGCTACTATTTTCCACAGAACACCTCTTTTATCTTTATGGCCTTAGTTGGCAGAGACCGTGTTTATTGAGCGTATATAGAAACACACAGGTGCCAGTCTGTCGGTACAATAGAAGAAGGCAATATCAGGATGTATACTGATTTTATTTTCTCACCGTCCTCATGTCAATACTTAGTTGCTTGTATGCAGGACGCTGCTCTCGGGGGTCAAGAGGGTTCATTGAATTTATAGTGCTGTAATTAATGCAGGTGCAAACACATTGTGTACAGAACAGATTACTGTGATGGGTTAATGTGGCATTTAATTCAATTCAATTCAATTCAACTTTATCTATATAGCGCCATTTCACAACAACAGTCATCTCATAGCACTATCAACTGAAGGGGGGACCCCCACAGTTGCAGAAAGACCTCAGCAATCAGGCGATCCCCTGTGAGCAAGCACTTGGCGACGGTGGAGAGGAAAAACTCCCTTTTAACAGGAAGAAACCTCCAGCAGAACCAGGCTCAGGGAGGGGCAGTCATCTGCTGCGACTGGCTGGGGGGTGAGGGGATAGAGAAGAAGAAAAGAACAGACATGTAGAGAGCAAACAGCACGATGGGGACTCAATCTATGGGAGAGAACAAACAAATGTTAATGACCAGCAAAAAAAAAATATTTCATAGAGAGTGAGGAAAGGAGTGAGGCCCAGTGCATTACTGGAGGTCCCCCGGCTGACTAAACCTATTAGCAGCATAACTAAGGGAGGGTTCAGAAACACATGATCCCTCCCTAATTGTAGGCTATATCAAAAAGGTAGGTTTTAGCCCTATTCTTAAAAACAGAGATCGAGTCTGACTCCCAAATCCAGATTGGCAGCTGATTCCACAGGAGAGGAGCTTGATAACTGAAGGCTCTGCCTCCCATTGTACTTTTGGAGATTCTAGGTATTACAAGTAATCCTGCATTTTGGGAGCGTAGTGCTCTGTTAGGATGATACGGTAGTATCAGATCTTTTAAATAAAAAGGAGCCTGATTGTTTAAAGCTTTGTAAGTAAGAAGAAGGATTTTAAACTTAATTCTAAACTCTATG
Organism: Pholidichthys leucotaenia; assembly: GCA_020510985.1. NCBI lineage: Eukaryota > Metazoa > Chordata > Actinopteri > Cichliformes > Pholidichthyidae > Pholidichthys > Pholidichthys leucotaenia. The sequence continues at coordinate 135,453,715 of CM035840.1, read as the reverse complement.
GGAAGCCAATGAAGGGAGGCCAGAACCGGAGAGATATGATCTCTCTTTCTAGTACCTGTTAAAACTCTTGCTGCAGCATTTTGGATCAGCTGAAGACTTTTTAAAGATGTTTTAGGACAGCCTGATAATAAAGAATTACAATAATCTAATCTCGAGCTAACAAAAGCGTGGATCAGCTTCTCAGCATCACTCTGAGACAAGATGCTCCTAATCTTGGCAATATTACGCAAATGATAGAAGGCAGTCTTAGAAACAAATTTAATATGTGAATTGAAGGATAAATCCTGATCAAAAATAACTCCAAGGTTCCTCACAGAGCTATTAAGAGAAAGAGTAACTGCATCCAAACTGAAAGTTTGATTTGGAAAGGAATTTCTAAGGTTTTTTGGACCAACAAGAATGACTTCAGTCTTATCTGAATTTAATAGCAGGAAATTACAAGTCATCCAAGCTTTGATTTCCTTAAGACAGGCTTCTAAATTGGCTAATTGATTAGCATCATCTGGCTTCATTGACAGGTATAATTGTGTGTCATCTGCATAACAATGAAAATGTATACAGTGCTTTCTAATAATGTTGCCTAACGGAAGCATATATAAACTAAAAAGAGTAGGGCCTAGCACAGATCCCTATGGAACTCCATGACTAAGCTTTGAGCTGAAAGAAAACTCATCATTTACATGAACAAACTGGAACCTATCAGATAAATAAGATCTAAACCACTGCAACGAAGTTCCATTAAGTCCAACATAGTGTTCTAATCTATCAAGTAGAATATTATGATCAATAGTATCAAAAGCTGCACTAAGATCTAAAAGGACAAGTACAGAAACTAGTCCATTATCAGATGCAATGAGGAGGTCGTTAGTGACCTTCGCTAAGGCTGTTTCAGTACTATGATGGATTCTAAACCCAGATTGAAACTCTTCAAGTAAACCATTTCCCTGCAGGTGGTCAAATAATTGCGTAGCAACAACTCTTTCTAAGATTTTTGAAATGAAAGGGAGATTAGAGATTGGTCTATAGTTAGCTAAAGTGACATATTGCATGGCTCAGGAGACGCACACACACAGGCTTAGAGTAGTTCAAAGAGTTTATTAACAGCAGGGGTGAATGAGTGCGTGTCTGCGGGAAGTAAATGTGTTGGTGATGGTGTCTGCTCCAGGCACAGAGGCAGGTGACCGTACAGCCGAGCAACCCTATGGAGAGAGCACAGGGAGAGGGTGATGGGCATACACCAACACAGGAGGGATTTATGGCGAGAGAAGGACTTACTTGGTGGGTCAGGACAGCTGGCACAACAAGGGGGCGAAGCCCGGAAGACAGCCACCTGGAGATCTCCGTACAGCAGCGAGGATTGGGCGATGGAGAGGAGATGTCCGCCGCTGGGGAATCCACCTGTGCACAGGGGAGAAGACTGGAGAAGAGAGGTAAGCGATCTTCTTACCAAAATGGTGACGCTGAAGAGAAGTATGCTCACAACGGTGAGGGACGAAGTCTGACGGCTTCAGGCCGAGCCTCCGGGCGAGACGGCCTTTATCCCTCGCCGCTGATGATTGTCAGGTGCGTGAGCAGGTGGCGCCGCTGATGAATGGCGCGGCGTGACAGTACTCCCCCCTCTAGCAGCGCCTCCTGGCGATGGCTTATCCGGGTGCGCTCGGTGGAAGTCCGCGATGAGCGATGGGTCCAACACAAACGACGGGGGCACCCATTGTCGATGCTCGGGCCCATAGCCCTCCCAGTCCACCAGGTATTGCAACCCACGACCTCGGCGCCGGGAGTCCAGGATGGAGGAGACGGACCAGGCCGGATGGCCACCAATCATCCGGGGCGCGGGTTGCGCTGCAGGAGGAGGGCAAAGGGGGTCAGTGACTGCCAGTTTCACCTTCGACACATGGAAAGTGGGATGGATGCGGAGGGAGGGGGGAATAGCCACGCGCACAGCCACCGGGTTGATGATCCGGGTGATGGGAAAGGGACCCATGAATCGCTGTGCCAGCTTCCTCCTCTCGCCTTTTAATGTGACGTCCTGGGTAGACACATACACGAGTTGCCCAACTCTGTACGCCGGGGCAGGTCTTCTGTGCCGGTCCGCCACGGTCCTGTTGCGCTCCGCTGTGCGTAAAAGCGCATGACGCGCGGCAGCCCAGGTGGAGCGGAACTGCCTAAGGTGCGCCCTAACAGAGGGGACAGTCACCTCGTTCTCCTGCGCTGGAAACAGCGGGGGGTCGTAACCCAGGGACGCCTTGAAGGGGGACATCCCCGTTGCAGAAGAGCGGGCGGTGTTGTGGGCATACTCCACCCAGGCGAGATGGTTGCTCCAGGACGTCGGCTTGGATCTAGTAACACAGCGGAGCGCAGCCTCCAGCTCCTGATTGGTCCTCTCACACTGCCCGTTAGACTGGGGGTGATGGCCGGAGGAGAGGCTCACCTTGGCTCCGATGGCGTTACAAAAAGATCTCCAAACCTCGGATGAAAATTGGGGGCCCCGATCCGAGACCACGTCCACCGGAATCCCGTGCAGCCTGACCACGTGTTGGACGAGGAGGCCCGCCGTCTCCAGGGCAGTAGGGAGACCTCGCAGGGGGATGAAGTGCGCCGCCTTGGAGAAACGGTCCACGATGGTCAGGACGGTGTCAAAGGAGTTTGAAACGGGGAGTCCGGTGACGAAATCCAGTGCGATGTGCGACCAGGGCCTGCCGGGGACGGGCAGAGGCTGGAGCAGACCCGCTGGGGGGGCATTTCCTGACTTGCTGGTGGCACAGATTGGGCAAGCCCGGGCGTAGCGGGCTGCATCCCTCCGCAGGCCTGGCCACCAAAAGGACCGTTGGAGGAGGCTGATCATCCGAGAGGTGCCGGGATGACAGGTGAGCCGGGAGGTGTGGAGCCAGTGGATGACCTCTCCTCGGACCGCAGATGGGACGAACAGTCTTCCCTCCGGTCCGCCGCCAGGATCAGGTTCCACCTCCTGCGCCTTCTGGATCTTGTCTTCAATGTCCCAAGAGATGGCACCGAGGACGCACGACCTGGGCAGGATAGTGTGGGGCGTCTCCTCAGCCTCCACGGGGGTGAACTGCCTAGAGAGGGCGTCAGGCAGGCCGTTTTTGGAGCCCGGCCTGAAGGTGATTGAGAAGCGGAACCTGGCGAAGAACAAAGACCAGCGCGCCTGGCGGGCATTCAGGCGCTTGGCAGATCGTAAGTACTCTAAGTTCTTGTGGTCCATCAGGACCACAAACGGCAGGTCCGCCCCCTCTAGCCAGTGGCGCCACTCCTGTAAGGCGAGTTTAATGGCCAGGAGCTCTCTGTCCCCCACATCGTGGTTTCTCTCCGCCGGGGACAGGCGCCGGGAGAAGAAGGCGCACGGCCGTTTGGCGCCATCGTCAGGTGACCGCTGGGATAACACTGCTCCCACTCCCGTGTCCGATGCGTCCACCTCCACAATGCACTGCAGCGCGGGGTCGACCTGGCGAAGGACCCGGGAGGAGGAGAACTCCGCCTTCAGCGCCCTAAAGGCAGCAGCGACCTCTTCAGTCCACCGGAACGGGACCTTCGGGGACGTGAGGCGGGTCAGCGGTCCGACGATCGAGCTGAAATTTGGGACAAAGCGGCGGTAAAAATTGGCGAAGCCAACAAACTGTTGCACCTGCTTCCGGGATGCGGGAGTAGGCCACTCCACCACCGCCTTCACCTTCTCTGGGTCTGGGAGCACCTGGTCTTGAGCGATGATGAACCCCAGGAAGGACGTGGTCCTAGCGTAGAATTCGCATTTCTCAGCCTTCACGTACAGACGATTCTCCAGCAGTCTTTGGAGGACCCGCCTCACATGGACCTGGTGCTCGTCCCTGGACCTGGAGAAGATAAGGATGTCATCCAGGTAGACGAACACAAAAAGGCCGATGAAATCCCGGAGGACGTCATTAATGAGGCGCTGAAAGACGGCAGGAGCGTTGGTCAGCCCGAACGGCATGACGAGATACTCAAAGTGGCCGTTCGGGGTACGGAAGGCTGTCTTCCATTCATCTCCCTCCCAGATCCGGACGAGGTGGTAAGCGCTGCGTAAATCCAGCTTGGTAAACCAGGTCGCCCCCTGGAGGGAGTGAAAGGCAGTGTCCATGAGGGGCAGGGTGTAACGGTCCCTCTCAGTGATGTCATTTAGCGCTCGGTAGTCTATGCAGGGGCGGAGGGATCCGTCCTTTTTCCCGACAAAGAAAAACCCCGCCCCCACGGGTGACGACGATGGGCGAATAATCCCAGCGCTCAGTGATTCCTTCAGGTATGTATTCATGGTCTCCTTCTCCGGTGCCGACAGGCTGTAGAGCCGACCAGAAGGCAGGGGGGCCCCCTGGCGGAGGTTAATGGCACAGTCATAGGGTCGATGCGGGGGAAGAGACATAGCTTTCGATTTACTAAATACCATACCCAGGTCGTGAAATTCTGGAGGCACCAGTGACAGGTCCGGAGGTGCTGTATCCGCCACAGGGGGAGCCGCGGACGGGGAGCAGGCAGCGGACTGAAGGCAGGTGCCCATACAGAAGGTACTCCATGCCGATACCCCAGCGGACCTCCAGTCCAGGACAGGGTTGTGGAGGCGTAGCCAGGGATACCCCAGGATGACGGGCGACACAGAGTTGGGCAGGACGTAAAATACCATCTCCTCCCGGTGGTTCCCTGAGATGATGACTGGGACAGGCATGGTTTGGTGAGAAACTCTCCCAAGGGAGGCACGGGAGAGATGGACCAGGGAGATGGGGTGTTTTAATGCCTGACAGCGGATGCCCAATCGGGTTGCCAGGCCTTGTGAAATGAAGCTGCCCTCTGCGCCCGAATCCACCAGTGCGTGGGTGAGGTGCCCAGTGGGATTGTGGCAAAAACGGATGGGCAGCTTTAATTGAGTGAGGGGACTTTGCCGATTGACGTCCGCGAGGCCCCCTACAGTGACTCGAGGACCCCGCCGTTTGGCTTTTGTGGGCAAAGCTCTACCGTGTGTTGACTGTCTCCGCAATACATGCAGAGACCCAACTCACGGCGGCGCTGTCTCTCTGCCGAGGAGAGCTTTGCCCAGCCCGTCACCATCGGCTCCGACTCCTCGGGGCACGATGGTGGCGGCGTCGCCAGGGGGCGAGCTTGGGGCAGGCGTAGCGGGACTCCCCGAGGGCGAGAAGCAGACGGCTTCCGTCCTGAGGAGCGCTCGCGCAGCCTGTTGTCCAAGCTGATTGCCAATGAGGTTAGCTCCGCTAACGTTCCGGGGATATCCCGTCCAGCCAGTTCATCCCTCAGATCACTATTGAGGCTGCGGAGAAACAGGCCGCAGAGGGAGCGCTCCTCCCAGCCCAATTCCTCCGCCGCTACCCGGTATTCGATGGCATAATCCGCGGCCGACCGGTTTCCCTGCTGGAGAGCGAGAAGCCGATCGACCTGGACTGCCTCGGAACGAGAATGATCAAACACCTCCAGGAAGCGCCTCACGAACTCGGCATAGGTGAGGGTGGCATAACTGGGTCTCGCCATAATAGCGTAGGCCCAAGTTAAAGCGCGCCCCTCCAGGAGGTTCCCTATGTAGCCGATTCGGCTGTGATCTGAGGGAAAGTCTCCGGGCACACGGTCAAACACGGACTCGCACTGCATCACAAACCCCCGCGCTCCGCCGAGCTTTCCGCTAAAGCGAGCGGGGGTCGGAATTGGTGTGAGTCGGGCCGGTGCCACTGGAGCTGGCTGGACGGCCACCGGAACAGCAGGAGCTGCGCCACCCTGAGGAGCCGGGGGGAACGGCTGCTGGGGGTCCAGGCGGTCCAATCGGCCAGTGATAATTACCAATTGATTCAGGATGACCTGCTGTTGATAAGCAATTTGATCCACTCTAGCCTCGAGAGTGGTAAGCCGGTGTGCGAGCCCGCCGTCCGCCGAGCCGCTCTGCTGAAGCCGTACTGACATATTGCACGGCTCAGGAGACGCACACACACAGGCTTAGAGTAGTTCAAAGAGTTTATTAACAGCAGGGGTGAATGAGTGCGTGTCTGCGGGAAGTAAATGTGTTGGTGATGGTGTCTGCTCCAGGCACAGAGGCAGGTGACCGTACAGCCGAGCAACCCTATGGAGAGAGCACAGGGAGAGGGTGACGGGCATACACCAACACAGGAGGGATTTATGGCGAGAGAAGGACTTACTTGGTGGGTCAGGACAGCTGGCACAACAAGGGGGCGAAGCCCGGAAGACAGCCACCTGGAGATCTCCGTACAGCAGCGAGGATTGGGCGATGGAGAGGAGATGTCCGCCGCTGGGGAATCCACCTGTGCACAGGGGAGAAGACTGAAGAAGAGAGGTAAGCGATCTTCTTACCAAAATGGTGACGCTGAAGAGAAGTATGCTCACAACGGTGAGGGACGAAGTCTGACGGCTTCAGGCCGAGCCTCCGGGCGAGACGGCCTTTATCCCTCGCCGCTGATGATTGTCAGGTGCGTGAGCAGGTGGCGCCGCTGATGAATGGCGCGGCGTGACATAAAGCTCCTGGATCTAGCGTTGGCTTTTTGAGTAAGGGTTTAATTACAGCTGTTTTAAAAGCCTGCGGTACATGGCCTAAAGTTAATGAAGAATTGATTATATGAAGAATAAAGCTACCAATAAGTGGGAAGACTTCTTTAAATAACCTGGTAGGAATAGGGTCTAAAAGACAAGTTGAAGGTTTGGATGAGGAAACTATTTTGTCTAACTCACAAAGGTCGATTGGAGTAAACTCATCAAGACAGACATCAATAGAAGGAGTTGTAATAGTTACAGTATTTAAGTTAACTGTGGGAAGAATCTGATTGATTTTATCTCTGATGGATGAAATTTTATTATTGAAAAAGTTCATAAAGTCCTGACTAGTAAGCTCTAAGGGGATGCTAGGATTGACAGAGTCCTGACTCTTTGTCAACCTGGCTACAGTACTGAAAAGAAACCTGGGATTATTCTTGTTCTCTTCTATTAATGCAGAGTAATAACTCGTTCTAGCTTTTCTAAGAGATTTTTTATAAATTAAAAGATGATTTCTCCAAGCTAAATAGATTTCATCTAAATTAGTAGAGCGCCATTTTCTTTCTAATTGACGAGTCTTCTGTTTTAAGCTACGAGTTTCTGTGTTGAACCAAGGAGTTAAAAATCTCTGATTAGACTTTTTCTTTTTTAAGGGGGCCACCAAGTCTAGAGCCTGATGCAGAGAAGCTGAAACACTATCCACCATGTTATCAATTACAGAAGGAGCAAGCTGTCTATAGCTTATTTCCGTTGTGTTGACACATGGCATAGAGGAAACAATCTGCATAAATTTGGAAACAGCATCATCTGAGAGGCATCTACTGTGATAATATTTTTCTTTAGGAGCCAAATAGTCAGAAATAGTAAAATCAAAGGTTAACAGACAATGGTCTGACAGTACAGGGTTATGAGGAGACACTACAAGATTTTCTATTTCTATGCCATATGTCAGAACAAGGTCCAATGTATGGTGGAGGTAATGAGTAGAATTTCCTACTTTCTGAGAAAACCCAATCGAGTCTAATATTGAATTAAAAGCCACATTAAGGCAGTCACTATCTACATCCACATGTATATTAAAGTCCCCTACTATAATTATTCTATCAGATTTCAGCACTAAATCAGCTAAGAAATCAGCAAATTCGGATAAAAATTCTGAATAGGTTGATGGGGGACGATAAACTATGGCAAATAAAATTGGGTTTAACCTGAAATTGCTAAAGTGCCCAACACTGAGGACCAGGCCCTCAAAGGAATTATAACATGTTTTTTGCTTTACATTAACTAGTAATTTGGAATGGTAAATTGTTGCTACTCCTCCTCCACGACCAGAACTTCTGGGATTTTGACAGTTTAAATAACCAGAGGGAGTTGATTCATTTAAACCAACATAATCCTCTTGCCCTAACCAAGTCTCTGTAAGGGAAATTAAATCAATCTGATGATCAATTAACAGATCATGGACTAACAGAGACTTGGGAGTTAGAGACCTAATATTTAATAAACCACATTTAATTTTTAAATTATGAGGAGGAACAGAGGCCAAATCATTCAATTTAGAGGCTTTATGTTTAATTTGAGTTTTACCAATATTTTGCTTTATCACTTTGGGATGCTTATACATTATATTTTTATTTACTTTGGAGGGAGCAGACAACGATTCTCTGATGGGGAAGACAGGGGCTAAGCTGAGGGGTGGCGGATGAAGAGGAGCTGCAGAGAGAGAAAAGAACAAGTGGTAAATTGGATAACATTAACATTAGTAAACTTGTGAAAAAATAGACGTTAACAAACAAATTCAGATTGCACTGAACTAAAGTGAAATTCACTGCTGTAATTTTATATGCAGAGCATGTTTAAGCATGAAAAAATGCAAAGGATTGAATATGTTGAATACTTGATTCCCTCCTGTGAAATAACTGTAATTTTGCCATCAAGGTTGTTGGGTATGTGCTACACCTGCAGACACAGTGAAGGCACTTTACATGCCCAAGATTTAGTCTGAACAGTGTTTCTCACAGAATGAGATGCTGTTTAGTGAAGACTAACTTATGTTTGGATAAAAAAAAATCTGACACACTAATAAACGTAGTGCAATCACAAAAGCATGGACCATCATGGTTTGTGGCTACTTGGCTATTTCAAAGCCTGGACACCTTAAATATTAAACCACATCAGACAGTTTTGCAGCAGGACATAAGGGCAGCTGTACTTGAGGGGTTTTTCGGGTGGGGGAAAAATTGATGAATTGTAATATTGCGATACTTTGTGGTGGTGATACTGTATCGATTCAGAGACACCAGTATTGTGATACTTTATTCAGAATTATTAATAAATATTGCAAACACAAACTTGCCCGATTTAGGTACCAGAGTAATAAAAAACAACTGATTTTTCAGTCCACTAGATGGTGATAAATGCTCACTGTCTGGTTAGCAAAGGAGAGACTCGAGATCTAACCAGGAGTTGGACAGGACAAAGATCGGGATGGGAAATCTCAATATATGATTTATTGTGCTGTGTCTAAGACTGCGCATATTGTAAACAAATGGCGCTTACCGATGACGTAAAGCCGCCTGTCTCAGTTGTCCATGGCAACATACAAACAGTAGTGGCCAAAAACCTTTTTATTTATTTATTTATTTATTATTTTTGTTTGTTTTATTTATTTAGGTTATTTCACATATTTTTTTTCTATATTTCTTTTCCAGTGTTTAATATTGTTCACAAATTACATTTTAAAGCTCTTTGAAAAGCTGTGCATAGACTATTATCATTATATCCGAACCATAAAATGGACTTCATGACATCAACGATAATATCATTTATTGTCATGAATTGCCCCACGGGGCAGAGAGGAAGACCCACGTGCTGAACTGTGAGTTTGTGAGATTTATTGAAAAACAACGAAACACAAAGTCCAAAACAGTGCTCTAACACAAAATTCAAACAAGCAATCAAACTTACAGATTAAGCACACCAGAACGAGGGCTGCGTTCTGGTGGAGACAAGGAAAGGAGAAACTCAAGACTGCCGCAAAGGGAAATGAAAATAACCGCCCTTAAATAGGGTCAAAAACAAATCATACAAGTAATGACAGGTGTGGGTCACATGAGCGGGCAGAAGGTAACAATGATCAATAATTTGGACCAGCTGGGAGCAATGAGAGGGGAGTGACCGGAGCTGACAGCTGACAGGAGCAACACCCACACAGAGCACAAACCCGGAAACGCCACTGACAGCTGTCAACCCAGAGAGAGAACACAACAGTAGGGATATAAAGAATAAAATATCAACAAATGCAGACCGAGATATAAATACAAATTAATACAAAATAAGACTGTAACAAAACTATGACATAAACAGGAAAATAGAAAACAGTACGAGAATTACAGAAACCAAAAAGCACAAAATACAACAAATATATATATAGAGAGACAAAGCCATGAAACTGACCATGGCGGAAACCTCCAGTGCTCAGCTCATGACATTTATCACAATAATTTTGGGGAAAATTTATCGTCCATCAAAATATGTTATCATTACAGGCCTAAACACAACTTAAAGCAAAAATTCAATCACCACTCTTGTTGGTTGACTTGATTGTTGTTGATTGACATTGTTAAAAACAAGGAAAAAAATCATGTCTGAGATATTTATTATATTGATCAGATTAAGATACTTTGGACAAGGAATGGTTCAAAATGCATCCTTGCATCCTCTGAAAGACTTCTAAGTAGCATCTAATTAAGGTTATTGCCAGCCATCATGCTGAGAGGTAACTGTGTGTGATCTGTGAAGACATGATGATTGTGTTTAAATGACGATGACATTTTTTTTAAAATGTCAATGTTCATGAGCTTTCAGTGTGAAAGCAGTATGCTGTTTTATGTTTTTTCTTGAGACTGTGGATGTGATGGACAGAGCGAAGCAAAAATGTGACATATATGTGCTCAGACAGAGTAGCAGAAGAAGTGTTGAGACAGACCTACAGGGGAAGATTGAAAGAGTTGACCCTGAGCAACCACCTTGTCACTGCCAATCATTGTCCTTCTTTGCCATGTGAAGGTTCAGTATTGACTTATTTCATTGATGTTAAAAATCTTAAATTGGTTATCTGAAAATAAAACCTTAATAATAATCTTTTAAAACGTCAATCCTTAAATCTGTCTCTCAAAAGACTTAAAATACCACACATATTCAATAAAAATGTTATATTTTCTTTTTTCAGTATACTGTAATTAATGTTTTGCATGTTAACATCCCAGAAATCAAGGTTTGTTTAACCATCAGGAATTATTTAATGAGAAAATTAATGAGAAAAAAGTAGTACATTTACAGCAGAGATGTCCCCAAACTAGAAAGATGTCACAAATTTACAAGGACAGAATATAAATAAAGGTACCAAAGTCATGAGAAAAGTCACTTCTTCTTCTTCTCTGGTGTATTGCATTCAGATGTTCAGCTTGGTGTTTTAAAGCCACGCCCTTGTCTTAGGGTCTACTTGAAAGAAGCCGACCTCAGAAGGTGGTCTGTACAGCCTGCAGGTGGTAATGATGTGGTCAACAGTCTGCTCAGGGTCCCCACACTCACATGCTGCACTGTTTGCCCGGCCCCACCTCTTCATGGTTGATTTGAAGCAACCGACACCCGGATGTAGGCGGTTCAGCAGAGTCCATTGATGGCGAGGAAGACCCATTCCTTCTAAGCCATCCCCCTGTGTCCCAGATGTAGTGGTGAATACGTGAGGGCCCAGATGACTCCCACTCCTGCTTCCACGATGCTGCCAGCCAGTCGCTTGTTGACTGGTTCTCAAGGATGGAGCAGAGCAGCTCTTGTGCTGCTCTGTTGTAGGGGAGGCAGGACTTGAGTCTGCTTTGGGGTACAGCTGTTGTTGTGGTATTGTGCAGGATATGCCAATCATGTTTCTGGGCTTTCCTTGCTAGGGCAAGGGTAGCAGCCTTTCATCTGAGGCCAGGCGGGGCAATTCCTGAAAGGACTGGCAGGAAAGAGACAGGGGTGGATCTTAGGCAGCCTGGTATGGTCCTGAGTGTGTTGTAATGGCAGCATCTACCTTTTTGATGTGTGGACTTCTGCACCATGCTGGGGCACAGTATTTGGCTACTAAGAAGACAAGAGCTTGTGTGGAGATTTGTAGAGCCCTGGCTGATGATCCTCAGGAAGTAACAGCTAGGCATCGGATAAGTGAGACTCTTGATGTCACCTTGGCCCTCACTTCTTTAAGGTGATGTTTGAAGGACAGTGTCCTGTTCACATGTACGCCGAGGTACTTTGGGGCTTGCTGGAACTCTTATTTTCTACAAACACGTCCACCTCCGTTTTGGTTTCTCTGTTATCCAGGTGGAATGCTGCCATCACAGTCTTGCCAGTGCTGAGCTGGAGGCATCACTTGCAGAGGTAAGCTGCCAGAATGCCCATATCCTGGTTGAGGCCTTCTTCCAGCACCTTCCATGATGGTTGGTGCAGCATGATGGCCAGATCATCCGCGTAGCCATATTTTCTGGCTGTTGTCTCTGGGATGTCATGTGTCATGTTCGGGGTTGTTTTCAACCCTGTCCACGACCTGTGGCTGTAGGTTTTGATTATTGCTTATTAATTCCAGTTGGCAGATTGAACCTTGCTCTTCGCCAGTCCTACAGCCACATCTCCTCCTCTCACCAGACATTCACTGGCTGTATGGTATCACCACATGCACACATACGCACACACACTCACGCACGCACACGCACTCACTCATGCACACATTCTACGCACACACACTCACACATGCATACACACACTTGTCCAATTAGTCACCCACTAGCTTGCCACACGGCTGTGTCCACTTGCCTTTGTTAGCGCATTGTGTACTTATGGGAAGGTAGTGTGACCAGTCAGTGTGGCAGCTTCAGTCAGTCTTGGACATCCTGACTGACCGATGTTTGGCTTCCTTCCTTTGGACTTATTGTGTTGTATCTTAGAGCCTTTCCGCTCCAACATATTCGTAAGTCATTCCTTTTGTGCCTTTTCCCTCCGCTCCTGCCTGCTTGGAGCACGTTTGGCATTCCTTCCAAGCCAGCGAGGTTTGCAGCAGGTTGTCTTATCCACCCTTTACTGTGATTGTTATTTGGACATTTTGTATATTTTCCCTTTTGTAATTAAACACGTTACATTACTGAACGTTGGAATCGCATCAACTTATATGTTTGCTGCGAGATTACACAGCGGACATGACAGTCATGGATATACAGTAAATGTTAAAAAGCACTGGTGCACATGAAGAGAAAAGTCACAAACTTATTTATTAAAAAAAATCATTCATTCGAGAGGAAAAAGTAGTCAAAGTTGCAGCAGTAAAGTTGCAAATTTATGATCAAAAAAGGTTTTTATTAAGAGTAAAAACTAATTTATTTTACTAATGCTGACAGGCTGACATAACGCACGGCTCAGGAGACACGCACACACAGGCTTAGAGTAGTTCAAATAGTTTATTAACAGCAGGGGTGAATGAGTGTGTGTCTGCGGGATGCAGATGTGTTGGTGGTGGCGTCTGCTTCAGGCACAGAGGCAGATGACCGTTCGGCCGAGCAACCCTATGGAGAGAGCACAGGGAGAGGGTGACGGGCATACACCAACACAGGATGAATTATGGCAAGAGAAGATCTTACTTGAGTTGTCAGGATAGCTGGGAACGTAGCCCGGGAGACAGCCACCTGGAGAGCTCCGTGCAGCAGCGAAGGATGGGCGATGGAACGGAGACGTCCGCCGCCGGGGAATCCACCTGTGCACAGGGGAGCAGACTGGAAAAGGAGGTAAGGGTTCTTACCCAGAATAGCGATGCTGAAGAAAGGAAAGCTCACGGCGGTGAGGGAACGAAGTCTGACGGCTTCAGGCCGAGCCTCCGGGCGAGGCGGCTTTTATCCCTCGCCGCTGATGAGGATCAGGTGTGTGAGCAGGTGGCGCCGCTGATGAACGGCGCGGCGTGACAGTACTCCCCCCTCTAGCAGTGCCTCCTGGCGATGGCTTATCCGGGTGCGCTCGGTGGAAGTCCGCGATGAGCGATGGGTCCAACACAAACGACGGGGGCACCCATTGTCGATGCTCGGGCCCATAGCCCTCCCAGTCCACCAAGTATTGCAACCCACGACCCCGGCGCCGGGAGTCCAGGATGGAGGAGACGGACCAGGCCGGGTGGCCACCAATCATCCGGGGCGCGGGTTGCGCTGCAGGAGGAGGGCAAAGGGGGTCGGTGACTGCCAGCTTCACCTTTGATACGTGGAAGGTGGGATGGATGCGGAGGGAGGGGGGAATAGCCACGCGCACAGCCACCGGGTTGATGATCCGGGTGATGGGGAAGGGACCCATGAAGCGCTGTGCCAGCTTCCTCCTCTCGCCTTTTAGGGTGACGTCCTGGGTGGAAACGTAGACAAGTTGCCCAACTCTGTACGCCGGGGCAGGTCTTCTACGCCGGTCCGCCACGGTCTTGTTGCGCTCCGCTGTGCGTAAAAGCGCATGACGCGCGGCGGCCCAGGTGGAGCGGAACTGCCTCACGTGCGCCCTAACTGACGGAACAGTTACCTCGCTCTCCTGCGCTGGAAGCAGTGGGGGGTCGTAACCCAGGGACGCCTTGAAGGGGGACATCCCCGTTGCAGAAGAGCAGGCGGTGTTGTGGGCGTACTCCACCCAGGCGAGATGGTTGCTCCATGATGTCGGCTTGGATCTTGCAACACAGCGGAGCGCAGCCTCCAGCTCCTGATTGGTCCTCTCACACTGCCCGTTAGACTGGGGGTGATGGCCGGAGGAGAGGCTCACCTTGGCTCCGATGGCGTTGCAAAAGGATTTCCAAACCTCGGATGAAAATTGGGGGCCCCGGTCCGAGACCACGTCCACCGGGATCCCATGCAGCCTTACCACGTGTTGGACGAGGAAGCCCGCCGTCTCCAGGGCGGTAGGGAGACCTCGCAGGGGGATGAAGTGTGCCGCCTTGGAGAAACGGTCCACGACGGTCAGGATGGTGTCGAATGAGTTGGAAGCTGGGAGCCCGGTGACGAAATCCAGTGCGATGTGCGACCATGGCCTGCCAGGGACGGGCAGAGGCTGGAGCAGACCCGCTGGAGGGGCGTTTCCCGACTTGCTGGTGGCACAAATTGGACAAGCCCGGGCGTAGCGGGCTGCATCCCTCCGCAGGCCCGGCCACCAAAAGGACCGTTGGAGGAGGCTGATCATCCGAGAGGTGCCGGGATGACAGGTGAGCCTGGAGGTGTGGAGCCAGTGGATGACCTCTCCTCGGACCGCAGACGGAACGAACAGTCTTCCCTCCGGTCCGCCGCCAGGATCAGGTTCCACCTCCTGTGCCTTCCGGATCTTGTCCACAATGTCCCAAGAGATAGCTCCCACGACGCACGACCTGGGCAGGATAGTGTTGGGCGTCTCCTCAGCCCCCACGGGGGTGAACTGTCTAGAGAGGGCGTCAGGCAGGCCGTTCTTGGAGCCTGGCCTGAAGGTGATAGAGAACCGGAACCTGGCGAAGAACAGAGACCAGCGCGCCTGGCGGGCATTCAGGCGCTTGGCAGATCGTAGGTACTCTAAATTCTTATGATCCGTCAAGACCACAAACGGCAGGTCCGCCCCCTCTAGCCAGTGGCGCCACTCCTGTAGGGCGAGTTTAATGGCCAGGAGCTCTCTGTCCCCCACATCATAGTTCCTCTCCGCCGGGGACAGGCGCCGGGAGAAGAAGGCGCACGGTCGCTTGGCGCCATCGTCCGGTGATTGCTGGGATAACACTGCTCCCACTCCCGTGTCCGATGCGTCCACCTCCACAATGCACTGCAGCGCGGGGTCGACCTGGCGAAGGACCCGGGGGGAGGAGAACTCCGCCTTCAGCGCCTTAAAGGCAGCATCGACCTCTTCGGTCCACCGGAACGGGACCTTCGGGGACGTGAGGCGGGTCAGTGGTCCGACGATCCAGCTGAAATTCGGGACAAAACGGCGGTAAAAATTGGCGAAGCCAACAAACTGTTGCACCTGCTTCCGAGATGCGGGAGTAGGCCACTCCACCACCGCCTTCACCTTCTCTGGGTCCGGGAGCACCTGGTCTTGGGCGATAATGAATCCCAGGAAGGACGTGGTCCTAGCGTAAAACTCGCACTTCTCAGCCTTCACGTACAAACGATTCTCCAGCAGTCTTTAAAGGACCCGCCTCACATGGACCCGGTGCTCGTCTCTGGACTGAGAGAAGATCAGAATGTCGTCCAGGTAGACGAACACGAAGAGGCCGATGAAATCCCGGAGGACGTCATTGATGAGGCGCTGAAAGACGGCAGGAGCGTTGGTCAGCCCGAACGGCATGACGAGATACTCAAAGTGGCCGTTCGGGGTACGGAAGGCTGTTTTCCATTCATCTCCCTCCCGGATCCGGACGAGGTGGTAAGCGCTGCGGAGATCCAGCTTGGTAAACCAGGTCGCCCCCTGGAGGGAGTGGAAGGCAGTGTCCATGAGGGGCAGGGTGTAACGGTCCCTCTCAGTGATGTCATTAAGTGCTCGGTAGTCAATACAGGGACAGAGGGAACCGTCCTTCTTCCCTACAAAGAAAAACCCCGCCCCCACGGGTGATGACGATGGGCGGATAATCCCAGCGCTCAGTGATTCCTTCAGGTACGTATTCATAGTCTCCTTCTCCGGCGCCGACAGGCTGTAGAGCCGACCAGATGGCAGGGGGGCCCCCTGGCGGAGATTGATGGCACAGTCATATGGTCGATGCGGGGGAAGAGACATAGCTTTCGACTTGCTGAATACCATACCCAGGTCGTGAAAATCTGGGGGCACCAGTGACAGGTCCGGGGGTGCTGTATCCGCCACAGGAGGAGCCGCGGACGGGGAGCAGGCAGCGGACTGAAGGCAGGTGCCCATGCAGAAAATACTCCACGCCGACACCCCAGCTGACCTCCAGTCCAGGACGGGATTGTGGAGGCGTAGCCAGGGATACCCCAGGATGACGGGCGACACAGAGTTGGGCAGGATGTAGAAAACCATTTCCTCCCGGTGGTTCCCTGAGATGATGACTGGGACAGGAATGGTTTGATGGGTAACTCTCCCAAGGGAGGCACGGGAGAGATGGACCAGGGAGATGGGGTGTTTGAGCGCCTGACAGCGGATGCCCAATCGGGTTGCCAGGCCTTGTGAAATGAAGCTGCCCTCTGCGCCCGAATCCACCAGTGCGTGGGTGAGGTGCCCAGTGGGATTGTGGCAAAAACGGATGGGCAGCTTTAATTGAGTGAGGGGACTTTGCCGATTGACGTCCGCGAGGCCCCCTACAGTGACTCGCGGACCCCACCGTTTGGCTTTTGTGGGCAAAGCTCTACCGTGTGTTGATTGTCTCCGCAATACATGCAGAGACCCAACTCACGGCGGCGCTGTCTCTCTGCCAAGGAGAGCTTTGCCCAGCCCGTCACCATCGGCTCCGACTCCTCGGGGCACGATGGTGGCGGCGTCGCCAGGGGGCGAACTTGGGGCAGGCGTAGCGGGACTCCTCGAGGGCGAGAAGCAGACGGCTTCCGTCCTGAGGAGCGCTCGCGCAGCCTGTTGTCCAAGCTGATTGCTAATGAGGTTAGCTCCGCTAACGTTCCGGGGATATCCCGTCCAGCCAGTTCATCCCTCAGATCACTATTGAGGCTGCGGAGAAACAGGCCGCAGAGGGAGCGCTCCTCCCAGCCCAGTTCCTCCGCCGCTACCCGGTATTCGATGGCATAATCCGCGGCCGACCGGCTTCCCTGCTGGAGAGCGAGAAGCCGATCGACCTGGACCGCCTCGGAACGGGAGTGATCAAACACCTCCAGGAAGCGCCTCACGAACTCGGCATAGGTGAGGGTGGCATAACTGGGTCTCGCCATAATAGCGTAGGCCCAAGTTAAAGCACGCCCCTCCAGAAGGTTCCCTATGTAGCCGATCCGGCTGTGATCTGAGGGAAAGTCTCCGGGCACACGGTCAAACACAGACTCGCACTGCATCACAAACCCCCGCGCTCCGCCGAGCTTTCCGCTAAAGCGGGCGGGGGTCGGAATTGGTGTGAGTCGGGCCGGTGCCACTGGAGCTGGCTGGACGGCCACCGGAACAGCAGGAGCTGCGCCACCCTGAGGAGCCGGGGGGAACGGCTGCTGGGGGTCCAGGCGGTCCAATCGGCCAGTGATAGTTATCAATTGATTCAGGATAACCTGCTGCTGATAAGCTATTTGATCCACTCTAGCCTCGAGAGTGGTAAGCCGGTGTGCGAGCCCGCCGTCCGCCGAGCCGCTCTGCTGAAGCCGTACTGACATAACGCACGGCTCAGGAGACACGCACACACAGGCTTAGAGTAGTTCAAATAGTTTATTAACAGCAGGGGTGAATGAGTGTGTGTCTGCGGGATGCAGATGTGTTGGTGGTGGCGTCTGCTTCAGGCACAGAGGCAGATGACCGTTCGGCCGAGCAACCCTATGGAGAGAGCACAGGGAGAGGGTGACGGGCATACACCAACACAGGATGAATTATGGCAAGAGAAGATCTTACTTGAGTTGTCAGGATAGCTGGCACAGCAAGGGGAACGTAGCCCGGGAGACAGCCACCTGGAGAGCTCCGTGCAGCAGCGAAGGATGGGCGATGGAACGGAGACGTCCGCCGCCGGGGAATCCACCAGTGCACAGGGGAGCAGACTGGAAAAGGAGGTAAGGGTTCTTACCCAGAATAGCGATGCTGAAGAAAGGAAAGCTCACGGCGGTGAGGGAACGAAGTCTGACGGCTTCAGGCCGAGCCTCCGGGCGAGGCGGCTTTTATCCCTCGCCGCTGATGAGGATCAGGTGTGTGAGCAGGTGGCGCCGCTGATGAACGGCGCGGCGTGACACAGGCTAAGTTTATTTTTGTAACTTGCCCAATTTCCTTTCATTTTAAGGCTCAAATATATCTTGTTCCTCCATGCACATTTCTTAAGCCAAAAATTGCTCAAAATTGCTCTTTTTATATTAAAAATCAACCTTAACCTGTGGCAACATTGAACATGGGGAAGTAAAAATTTAACATGAGCTGAATTGAATGAAGAATTAGTAGACATTTCAGATGGGTCATAAAATATCATAAATTTAGCTTACATATATTTGTAGAGGCCCTGTAGCAAAGATTTTATGCTTTTAATTGTAGTAATTGACAGAAGAAAAGAGGAGTGGTAGAGCATCCGACTCCACAGCTGGGAGGTTGTGGGTTCATGCCCCAGCCAGGTCATACCAACGACCATATAAAAATTGTTTGGTGCTCAGCATAATAGAATCGGGGGGGGGGGGGGGGAGTTGGTTACCCAACCATGGAGGAAGATACAGTGCTTCCAGAAAGTATTCACAGCACTTTACCTTTTCCACATTATCTTATGTTACAGCCTTATTCCAAAATGGATTAAATTCATTTTTTTCCTCGAAATTATACACACAACACCCCATAATGACAATGTGAAAAAAGGTTGTTTTTTTTAGATTTTTGCAAGTTTATTAAAAATAAAAAACTAAGAAATCACATGTACATAAGTATTCACAGCCTTTGCCATGAAGCTCAAAATTGAGCTCAGGTGCATCCTCTTTCCACTGATCATCCTTGAGATGTTTCTACAGCTTAATTGGAATCCACCTGTGATAAATTCAGTTGATTAGACATGATTTGGAAAGGCACACACCTGTCTATATAAGGTCCCACAGTTGACAATGCATGTCAGAGCACAAACCAAGCGTGAAGTCAAAGGAATTGTCTGTAGACCTCCGAGACAGGGTTGTCTCGAGGCACAAATCTGATGAAGGATACAGAAAAATTTCTGCTGCTTTGAAGGTCCCAATGAGCACAGTGGCCTCCATCATCCGTAAATGGAAGAAGTTCGGAACCACCAGGACTCTTCCTAGAGTTGGCCGGCTGTCTAAACTGAGCGATCGGGGGAGAAGGCCTTTGGCCAGGGAGGTAACCAAGAACACGATGGTCACTCTGTCAGAGCTCCAGTGTTCCTCTGTGGAGACAGGAGAACCTTCCAGAAGAAGAACCATCTCTGCAGCAATCCACCAGTCAGGCCTGTATGGTAGAGTAGGCAGACGGAAGCCACTTCTTAGTAAAAGGCACATGACAGCCCGCCTGGAATTTGCCAAAAGGCACCTGAAGGACTCTCAGACCATGTGAAACAAAATTCTCTGGTCTGATGAGACAAAGATTGAACTCTCTGGCGTGAATGCCAGGCGTCATGTTTGGAGGAAACCAGGCACCACTCATAAGCATACCAATGGTGGTAGCAGCATCATGCTGTGTGGATGTTTTTCAGCGGCAGGAATTGAGAGACTAGTCAGGATAGAGGGAAAGATGAATGCAGCAATGTACAGAGACATCCTGGATGAAAACCTGCTCCAGAGTGCTGTTGACCTCAGACTGGGGCAATGGTTCATCTTTCAGCAGGACAATGACCCTAAGCACACAGCCAAGATATCAAAGGAGTGGCTTCAGGACAACTCTGTGAATGTCCGTGAGTGGCCCAGCTAGAGCCCAGACTTGAATCCAATTGAACATCTCTGGAGAGATCTGAAAATGGCTGTGCACCAACGCTTCCCATCCAACCTGATGGAGCTTGAGAGGTGCTGCGAAGAGCAATGGGCCAAACTGCCCAAAGATAGGTGTGCCAAGCTTATGGTATCATATTCAAAAAGACTTGAGGCTGTAATTGCTGCCAAATGTGCATCAGGAAAGTATTGATCAAAGGCTGTGACCACTTATGGACATGTGATTTCTTAGTTTCTTATTTTTAATAAATTTGCAAAAATCCCCAAAAAATGTTTTTCACATTGTCATTATGGGGTATTGTGTGTAGAATTTTGAGGAAAAAAATGAATTTATTACATTTTGGAATAAGGTTGTAACATAAAAAAATGTGGAAAAAGTTAAGTGCTGTGAATACTTTCTGGATGCACTGTAAGCCAGTGTACTCCTAGTACCAGTCCCACACCCGAGTAAATGAGGAGGGTTGTGTCAGGAAGGGCATCCGGTGTAAAAAAATATCTGCCAAATCCAATAATAACACATGGACCCTGCGGCTATGCGGGACTAATGCAAGGACAAGAAGAATTGACAGACAAAAAGAGAACTCAGGCAGTCAGGCTTTAAGAAGTGGGGGCTTTAACAACAAAAAAAAGCTTGGGAGCCACCAATGCTGTGTGTGGGCTTCTTGATGTCTCATATAGTATTAGAAATGGGGGTATGTGTCGGTAGACAGTGTGTTATCGCTGAGCAGAGCAGACACTTGCAGGCAGATGAAATTACAACCCACGCACCTGGTTCATATCAGTGGGGGCTGCAGAACAATGTGGGCATGCTCCTAAATAGTGGTGAATGTGGTGTTCTGGAATGGGCTATAAATTATACCTTTCCGTCTCCCCAAGGTGTGCAGCACAATTCACTGATGGCCAGGTGGATGGATGGATGGTTGGGGTCTGACAGAAAACAAAACTTTGTCTGAGAAAGGGGGCTGTGTTAGCTCGAGGCTCGAGAAATATGAAAAGAGCCTAAAGACAAATAAGCAGCTTGGGACTGTGGGTGTGTATAGGCGAGAAAGAAACAGTAGCAGTCTATGATGAAGATTCATTGTTTGTTTCTTGCTGCTATCCATCTCCACTAACCCAGGTGGACACCATTGAATAACCATGCTACCAAGTTTGGAGTGAGTTTGGTCTGTGGGCGCCAAACAGCAGACTTAGAGCAGAGCTAAAGACACAATGAAATTTGGGCAACTGAAACTTTTCAAACGTTTAAAATACCGTATCATGTAATTACAAAAAAATGGCATGATTTTCATTCTGCCACATGCATTCGTTGCTGTGACAAAATAAAAGCTTACATATTTTGGGATTTATTTATTGGTTTATTTTTTTGTCAGGAGAGCAGTGTAATGTTCCAGTGGTGCGGAGGGCAACTTGGCAGGGTGAAAGAACTGCTGGTCCAAATGGGAGCACCACGTAGCATTGTAGTGACTCAGAGACTATTACGGGTTTACAGGGACTTTAAACACAAAGCAGCAGGGGCAATTTTAATTACACTGTCTGTCATGTTGTCTTGGTGACAAACAGGAATTAGGTCTACAGGTCTGTAGATGACTGCGCAACACAGGAAACAAAACAGACAGAAGGGAAATAAAAGTGAGTCTTTTTTTTTTTTCTTTTTTTTTTTTGGTTAGAGACAACAGGTGGAGGAGCGACTTTTAAGCAGGTGTGCATATGGAGTTTGTTGCGAAGAGAAGCGCCATTAGTTTTGACACAGCTTATTAACAAGAGGCCTCCTCCTGATACTCACTCATGCCTGTGCTGTCAGCATGAGTTTCACCAGCAGGACTATAGAGAGAGAAGAAGATTTCGGGAAATCTGAAAATCCTGATGTCCCGATGCATGTCAAAGACACACACACAAACACACAGAGGGAGAGAGAGAGTGAGAGAGAGAAATATCCACCTGTGAAATTCATTCCTCCACACAGAGCTAGCCTGCACAGTACAGGTCCAGCTGTCTTTGAAATCACTGATTTGGTTTGAAATTTTCTTGGGGCCTAGAGGTGATAGCGACATTTAGAGTGGGCAAATGGAGGTGATGGGAAGAGGATGAAAAAGGTTAAAAAAAGTAATCTCCTGTTGCCACAGGCTTTGCTGACACATCCCAGTGTTTATATAAGTGAGGTTAAAATGATGTACAGTGTGGCTACAGGCTCCTCTTATCTCTCCCTGTCAACCATTTTCTAGCCTTTCAAATTGAAACAACTAAAACAAAACAAAGTCAAATAAATGGAAGGGCTATAACTCTCTAAACACATTTTTGTGCTATCTAAGGTGGGATTTTTTTCTGTTGTATTAAGATGAAGTGGCTGTGAATTTCTTGGCTTATAGTGCTTATCAGTATGACTTAATGTGTTTTAAACTCTGATAACGCTTTAATGTCTTGACTCTGGGTGGAAAAGCTAACAGTGGATTGTAGCTAAACTACATTGTTACATGGAGTGCTAAGCAAACATAGAGTGAACATAATAAGTGGCCTTCCATATACTGTATGTTGTCAGGTCTGTGCAGGTTTTGCATGGCAGTTGGATTTTACTTTCTCCGGACCTGTGGGGGAAAAGTTTAATTGCATTGAAATTAGAAGTATTTTACAGTAGAGGGTAAGTTAGAAAGAAGCTTCGAAATCACCCAAAGAAGATTAGATGAGAGACATTATTAAATGAGGACGGAAAGGTTGGGAGGATTGGACAGCAGAAAGAGACAGTTATATAAAAATGGTTGGGCAGATACTGGGCAAACATGAATATCCTGCAACAGAATCAAAGCGTCTTGTTAGCTTGAAGTTCAAATGTAGAAAAACTTTGTTCTGGTCCAATGAGATGCACTTGAATACATACACAGTGGGGAAAATAAGTATTGAACATGTCAACATTTATCTCAAACATATTGTCTGTCTCTCTGTGTTGGCCCTGCGATGGACTGGCGATCTGTCCAGGGTGTACCCTGCCTCTCGCCCAAAGATGCTGGGATAGGCTCCAGCCCCCCCGCAACACGAAAAGGACTAAGCGGAAGAAGATGGATGGATATTTCTGATGGAGCCATTGACCTGAGATTTTCACCAGATATCAGTAACAACCCAAGTAATCCATACATACAGAGAAATCAAGGCAACTGTATTCACAAAACAAGTTTTATTTAATAAAGTGGAATGACACAGGGAATAAGTATTGAACATACTTGGTGAAATTCAGTTAGTATTTAGTAGAAAAGCCTTTGCTGGTAATAACAGCTTCCAGACACCTCTTGTATGGTGAAACTAGGCACAGCATTGCTTAGGAGTGATTTTAGCCCATTCTTCTGCACAAACTGTCAAATCTTGAAGGTTCCGTGGGTGTCTTCTCTGAACTCTGATCTTCGTTCCATAGATTTTCAGTTGGATTCAGGTCAGGTGACTGACTGGGCCATTCTAGCAGCTTTATTTTCCTTCTCTGGAGGCAGTTGAGGGTTTCCTTGGCTGTGTGTTTGGGATCATTGTCTTGCTGAAATGTCCACCCTCATTTCATCTTCATCATCTTGGCAGATGGCAACAGGTTCTTATCAAGGATGTCTCTGTAAATTTGTCCATTCATCTTTCCTTCAATTATACAAAGTCTGCCTGTACCATGTGCTGAAAAACACCCTCACACCATGATGGGATGTGCACTGCCATTTCTTCTCCAAACATGCTGTGTGTTGTAGCATCCAAAAAGTTCAGTTTTGGTCTCATCTGACCATACTGTATTCTCCCAGTATTTTACTGGCTTGCCCAAATGTTGTGCAGCAAACTTTAAATGAGCTTCATCATGCTTTTTCTTCAGCAATGGAGTCTTGCAAGGTGAGTGGGCATAGAGTCCATGTTGGTTGAGAGTATTACTTATTTTCTTTGAAACAGCAACACCTGCTAACCCCAGGTCTTTCTGGAGCTCTCCATGAGTGGTCTTTGGTTCTTGGATAACTCTTCTGATAATTCTTTTGACTCCTCTGTCAGAAATGTGCAAAGAGCTCCTGGTCGTGGCCAGTTTATGGTAAAATAATGTTCTTTCTGCTTCCAAATGATGGCTTCAACAGTGCTCACTGGAACATTTAGCAGTTTAGAAATGCGCCTGTAACCAATGCTATCATTATGTTTTGCAACAAGAAGGTTGCGAAGGTCTAGAGCAGGGATGGGCAACTGGTGGCCCGCGGGCCACATGCGGCCTGGCCCTTATCCACTACAACCCACCAGTCCATTTCCAAAAATCAAGCATTCATTTATATCACGTTTGCCGTATTTGGAACCACATTCTTAAATGCAATTATAGAGTCCACCAGCAGAGGGAGTTCTAACTGAAACCTAGGTTCTGCTCTGTGTGCAAGTGGTCAAGGAGAGCGCTACAGTGAAGGAGCCAGAGGGAGCAGTGTACCGGCAGAGAATGTGTTTTTAAGGTATGTTGCCTGCTAAGACCGCATTAATAGACTGTAAATAGCAGTAAATGTACTAAGTAGGTGACTTTTTAACAAGACTAAGTGCTACTGAGGAGCTGTAGCCCAAATGTTGTGCAGCAAACTTTAAATGAGCTTCAGCATGCTTTTTCTTCAGCAATGGAGTCTTGCAAGGTGAGTGGGCATAGAGTCCATGTTGGTTGAGTGTATTACTTATTTTCTTTGAAACAGCAACACCTGCTAACCCCAGGTCTTTCTGGAGCTCTCCACGAGTGGTCTTTGGTTCTTTAGCACCGGAGTGGTGGCTCAGTTGGTAGAGCATCCGCCCCACACCCGGGAGGCAGGGGTTCAAATCCTGGCCGGGTCATGCCGAAGACCATATAAAAGTGGAACTTCCAGCCGTCCAGCTTGGTGCTCAGCAATAATGGAATGGAGGAGGGAAATTTGTGGTGGCGCCTTGCATGGCAGCGGCCCTCTGATTCTACCCTTGGGGTGTGTGTGATTAACACAGTAGATAGGTAAAGCACAATCTCGTTCTACTGTACATGATTGGTTGTACAGTTGAATGGCAACAAAGGGTGATTTAATTTAATTTATTCCTGTTTGGCAGGTGAAGCCTCATGGAGCTTGGAGGCTTTTCTTCTAATTGTGCAGAAAAATATTCAGAGCTTTGAGGTTTCTTTCTAAAGAGTGCGACTGAAGCACTGACAGTTTCAATCCCATGTCAGCAGTAAAAGTTCAGAGACTGTGGTCATTGTAATCTGCTGATTTTTTTTTGTTCATTTATAAGAGTGGGTCTTAAACTTTTTTTTATTCCCCATTTTGGGGATTCATTAACAAGCCCACCTGCACACAGCTAATCTCTGCCCCTCCACACTCACAATGAATCCAAGCGCAAGCTAAGCCTCAGCATATTTCCTTTTCTTCTTGGCTTTTTTTTTTGTTAATTATCATCTGGAATTCCTCTTTGGTCATCACTTTGATGGAGAGAGTTTTAAAAATTAGGTCGCGATATAATTTTATCCAGCCATTCGTCCTCTACTGCTTAATCCTTTTCGGGTCGGGGGGAATGGAGCCTATCATCTTTGGGTGAGAGGCAGGGTACCTGCTGGACAGATCGCCTGTCCATTGCAGGGCAGATATAATTTTATCAGTAATTTTAATTCTAATATGATAAAACACAGAGTAGCTTTTATTTTCATTTGCATTTTCAGTTTTACTTGTGAAATTTTTGACTTTGCAGGAAATAACCCCCCCCCCCCCCCCAATTAGGACACCCTGTGTCCTGTGTGTGTGCCTGTGTGTTTTTTAATATATTTGGACATATGGATATTTAATATCGATGCTAAAAATACTGGGAGATTCATGTAGTACAACTAAACAATTAAAAATGAATTAAATACTTTTTTCAAATTTTCTGTAAAATGTAATTCTAAACAAATAGTGAGGAATAAATTAGGACACCCCCATCTTTTTTAGGACACCCCCACATTCATTCTCACTTAAAATGGTTAAAATAAATGTTAAAAAATAAAAACAAAAACAAGGTTAGACATAGATATGTGAACATGTATTAATAAAGAACTGAATATTGAAAGGGGTGTCCAGTTTTTTTCACATCACTGTAGGTATAGTGTAACTAATGGTTGTTTTCTTTATTCTGATGTCACCTAGTGTGCCAGCCCTGGCTAAAAGGAGTCTGTTCTGCAACACTAAACTCAGAGATATTATTTGTGTTAGTGGTGTGTCAGTGTACTTGTTATGATGCAACATCATCAGAATTTAAAAATGGATGTTTCTCTGCATTACATTAATTGAGCTTAACTAATTTACATAGTAATTAAATGACCTGGATATTAACAGCAGGGAAAAAGTTATGTATGTGGTGCTGACTTTGTTTTTGTATTCAACTGTTTATGAGAGAACAATGAGCAGCTTTCTAAGTGCTTATTTTGTGGTGTTGACTGGCATGAGTATTATTATTCCTAATGTGTTCAGAGCAGGAAATGAACCTGCAGACCTCCCATATAAGATTGTTGTTATCAATGTTTTTGATTCAGTCAGGATAAGATAAAAAAAGATGTTAACTATTGATTGTGCAGGGGTTACTGATGTCTACCTACGTAAAGCCCCTTTACTTTCTCTTTCCACACAATCAGAGATAATAAAAATAATAATAATGTGGTCACAACCTGACTGTGAGGTTATTGAGTGCAGAAAGCTTAGCTAAAACACTTTTTATTGTAATAAAGGGTTTAAATCAAGTGCATATACAGTGGATACAAAAAGTCTACACACCCCTGTTCAAATGCCAGGATTTTGTGATGTAAAAAAATGAGGCCAAGATAAAGCGTTTCAAAACTTTTTCCACCATTAATGTGACCTATAACCTGTACTACCCAGTTGAAAAAAAAAAAACTGAAATTTTTTAAGGGGAAAAAAACAACTTAGAATTACCTGGTTGCATAAATATGCACACCCTGTTATAACTGGGGATGTGGCTGTGTTCAGAATGAACCAATCACATCCAAACTCATGTTAAATGGGAGTCAACACACACCTGCCACAATTTAAAGTGCCTCTGATTAACCCCAACTAAAGTTCAACTGTTCTAGTAGGCTTTTCCTGACATTTTTGGAATCACATCTTACAGTACAAGCCATGGTCCGCAGAGAGCTTCCAAAGCATCAGAGGAATCTCATTGTTCAAATGTATCAGTCAAGAGAAGGGTACAAAAGAATTTCCAAGGCATTAAACATACCATGGAACACAGTGAAGACAGTCATTATCAAGTGGAGAAAATATGGCACAACAGTGACATGACCGAGAACTGGACGTCCCTCCAAAATTGATGAAAAGATGAGAAGAAAACTGGTCAGGGATGCTGCCAAGAGGCTGACAGCAACATTGAAGGAGCTGCAGGAATTTCTGTCAAGTACTGGCTGTTTAGTACATGCGACAACAATCTCCCGTCTTCTTCATGTATCTGGGCTATGGGGTAGGATGGCAAGAGAGAAACCTTATCTTACAAAGAAAAACATCCAAGCCTGGCTACATTTTGGAAAAACACATTTGGAAATCTCCCAAACGCATGTGGGAAAATGTGTTATGGTCGAAAGGTTGAACTTTTTGGCCATAATTCCAAAAGGTATTTTTGGCGCAAACACAAAACTGCTCATCACCAAAAGAACGCCATACCTACCGTGAAGCATGGTGGTGGCAGCATCATGATTTGGGGCTGTTTTTCTTCAGCTGGAACTGGGGCCTTAGTCAAGGTGGAGAATTATGAACAGTTCCAAATACCAGTCAGTGTTGGCACAAAACCTTCAGGCTTCTGCTAGAAAGCTGAAGATGAAAAGGAACTTCATCTTTCAGCACAACAATGACCCAAAGCACACATCCAAATCAACAAAAGAATGGCTTCACTAGAAGAAGATTAAGGTTTTGGAATGGCCCAGCCACAGTCCAGACCTGAATCCGATTGAACATCTGTAGGGTGATTTAAATAGGGCTATGCACAGGAGATGCCCTCACAAACTGACAGATTTGGAGCATTTCTGCAAAGAAGAGTGGGCAAATATTGCTACATCAAGATGTGCCACGCTGATAAGACTCCTACCCAAAAAGACTGAGTGCTGTAATAAAAGCCAAAGGTGCTGCAACAAAGTATTAGTTTATGGGTCGGCGACTCACCTGGCAACCCCGCCCTTCCGAGGGCGTGGAGGGTGAAACTGGGCATCCTGGCAGAACTAAAAACAATCCGCTAGCGGTACTCAAATACTTTGCAAGCAGTTTCATGAAATGGTCAGTCAGAGAGCAACTCATACCGGCTCAGACATCGCCCGGGTTAACAAGGTCAGGAGTTCCTAGAAGCGGAAGGTGAAGGACAGAGCTGCATGGAGGAATCTGATCAGACCTAAATGAAACAGTCATTGTTGCCCCTGACAGACTGTTATGATGATGATGATGATGATATTTATGCAACCAGGTTATTGTAAGTTTTTTATTTTTTATTTTTCCCCTTAAAAGATTTCAGTTTGTTTTTCAATTGGGGTGTACAGGTTATAGGTCACATTAAAGGTGGAAAAAGTTTTGAAACGATTTATCATGGTCTCGTGATTTTACATCACAAATACCTGGCATTTGAACAGGGGTGTGTATACTTTTTATATCCACTGTATATCGCAATGATCCGCATGTTGATTTGGCAAGGATTTTTATGCCGGATGACCTTTCTGATGCAACCGTGCCCATTTTTGTATCCACTGTAGTGTTAATGATATGTGTCTATATAAGAAAAGTCTTACTAAGGCAATGATTTTACAAAATTGTCAACTAGACAATGCTTTATTTTTTCACAAATCACAACATTTTAAATGCTCATCAAGCCTTGTTTCATCATCATCAACCCAACCTTTACCCTATTTAATGATTTAGCTTATGTTCAAGTTCACATTTTAGTCAGATTATCTTCGTGATCTTTGCTACATTATTTTCAGAGGCACCCTGTCACAAAGCAAAATATAATCAATGACTGCTGCCCAGTCTGAGGCCAGCACAATACATCTCAGTGATAGTATTTTATCCAGAGTACTCCACAGATGATATAGAGCTGTCTTTGATCTGGATCAAGCATGCTGCTGTGCCTAACTCAGTCTTTGATTTCTCATTTCAGAGCAAATTATTTCAAAAGACTTGTACTTTGTTTATATGTTCACTGTTAAACTTTGGTTTGGATTTTTTTGTTTCTTTGTGAAAGAAAAAGTGCAGATTTTTTTTTTTGGGGGGGGGGGAGCTGATACTGATTTATTGGCTTAAGATGAGCACAAACTAATATTTACCTTAATGACTAATACTGGCCATAGCGACTGCTATGTAGGGGGGGCTGATGCTGATACTGATACTTAACAACAATTTGTCCAGTAGTTGATACCAATTGCTTGTTGTGTTTTTGTTGTCATATGACCATCCATCCATATATACTGTACATATAGGCCTGTAACAATAACAAATTTTGATGGATAAATTTTCCCCAAAATTATCGTGATAAACGATATTATCGTTGACGTCATGAAGTTCATTTTATGTCCAGGATATAGTGATAAAATGATAACAGTCTATGTACTAAACGTAAACTAAACTAAAGTGTATTAAACACTGGAATAAAAATGTTGAGGAAAAAAAAATATTTAAAACAACCTAAATAAATAAAACAAAATAATTAAGTAAAATAGTTTTAGCCACTACTATTTACGCTTTGCTACGGATGACCGAGACACGTGGCTTTACGTCATCAGCAGTGCTGGGCAAGTTACTATAAAATAGTAACTAATTACAGTTACTAGTTACTTCTTTTCAAAAGTAACTGAGATACTTTACCAATTACTGCATGATTAAAGTAACTCGTTACTTGGAAAAGTAACTTTCACGTTACTTTTACATACATACTTAAATCATCTTGCACACATAGCAAGATAATTTCATTAATGGATTAATTAATGAATTTGGGCTGCACGGTGGCGCAGTGGTTAGCACTGCGGCAGCACAGTTTACCCTTGGCCGGGGGATCGTGGGGATCGTGGGATCGTGGGTTCAATCCCAGCCCCCGACCAACAGTGATCTGTGTGGAGTTTGCATGTTCTCCCTGTGTTGCGTGGGTTTACTCCGGGATTTCTCCGGTTTCCTCCCACATGCCAAAAACATGCATGTTAGGTTAATTGGCTGTTCTAAATTGTCCCTAGATATCTGTTTCCTATAGGCCCTTAGAATAGAGGGTTAGTATTAATGAAAGCGCTTTGAGTGGTCTTTGTGACTAGAAAAGCGCTATATAAGTGCAGGTTAGTTAGTTAGTTAGTTAGATTACATTAAATCTGACTTACTTTTAAGCTTTAATTTTAACTTTTTTTAAAATTAAGGTAAAAATTAAGTGCCTTCGAAAGCACTATACAAATAAAATGTATTATTATTATTATTATTATTATTATTATTATTAAATGGATTACTAGCCAGGATTAATGGATTGCTGTCCTACTGCTGTTGTTATTATTGTTGTATTGTGTCATTTGCTTTATCATTGTTATATTATTTATGACCGGAGTGATGGCCTAGAGGTAGAGCATCTGCCCCATAACCGGGAGACTGGGGTTAAAATCCCGGCCGGGTCATGCCAAAGATCATGTAAAAGTAGAACTTCCTGCCGTCCAGCTTGGTGCTCAGCAATAATGGGACAGAGGAGGGAAATGTTGGTTACCCAGCCATGTGTGTACTCCCTGCGCCGGTCCCAAGCCCGGATAAAATGGGCAGGGTTGCGTCAGGAACGGCATCCGGCATTAAAAACTCCGCTTCAACTGTAAGATGACCTGTATTTATATAGTGCTTTTTCTAATCTTAAAGACTACTCAAAGCACTTACTGTAAATAACTACACTAACCCTCTATTCCATGGCCTTTCAGAGACAGATAATCTGGGGACAATGTAGAATCACGAGTTAAGATAACATGAATGTCTTTGATTGTAGGAGGAAACAGAAATACTAGAGTCCCTGCAGTGCCTGGAATAAACAGCGCCTGTTGTGAGGCAACAGTGCTAACAGAACAATGGTTAGCAATAAATTTGATGTCAATAAAGTTGTGAGACTCTTTTGCTGAATCTTTATTTCAGGGAGTCCTGAAAAAATTGCAATTGTTTCAGACCTAAAGCACTTTTTGGTAATTCCTCTTACACTGAAATGATTTGTTTAAGAAGAGCTCTTTAAATCTTAAGAAGATTACTTCATTGGCACTTCATTAACACAGAGAATACCAATGTTAGTAATGAAATGACTACCATATGTTGGATTTACTTGGATTTGATTTGAGTATATCGTCATTACTGTTGCTCAAATGCTGCTTGTCCAATTCTATTAAAAAGTCATGTGATAACCATATTTCTTCCATAAGTATGCATGTCTGTGTGTCTTTGTTCAGTATAACTTCTATTGGACAAAAGTGAGTGAATACCTTATAAACATTTGAGTTTGGCTGGGGTTGTGTCATTCCCAAATTAGACACTCTCTAACATTTCAGATTCAGTAATTAAACTTTCCATGCTCCCTGCTGTCATCCATAATACCTTAAGCCCTTTTAATGTATTTCCTTTTCCAATTAGGTTTGTGTCGTAGCTGTGAGTGTTGTGCGGATGGAGAGTAACATATCACACATCACCCTGGCTTTTAGTTAGGGGGAGCGTTTTTTTGAAGTTAAGTGGGAGCAGAGCAGTTTGAAAATCTTTATGCTTTGATGTCCTGCTAGAAGAAGCACTGAGGTTTGGACGATGTTTGTGTGTGTTTTCAACAGACACGGGAGACAGAAAGATGCTTTTATTGTGGGGGGTAAGACATTACATTTTTAGATGGTAAGCACAGCATGTTATTGGCTTGGATACCTTCACTCATATCAAACTGTACCCCTGTAGCAAAAACAAGTAATGGCCAAGCTTTCGACTTTCAGAAGTAGACATATTGAAGCTGATTCTGGGACAAACAGAATACAAATTAGAACTTCAAACACAGAGACAAGCTGCAGCTGCAGAGAGGAAAACTAACTGCTGTGTTTGCAATAGCAGACACCCTTTCAATGTATTTGTTACATCTCGTCTGGATTACTGTAACAGGAATCTAATTAGATTCCCCAATGAAGTCCTGGATAGACTCCAATTTGTCCAGAGCATGGAGTGCCCCACTCCCATCTTCTTACTCTCTTTCAAGCTTTACGAGACATTTAGAGTGCCCCTCCTCTCCTACAAATGTCTTTATAAGTTGGGTCCTAATTACCTCTTCAGTTCACACCTTCCACTCTACCACCAATAATTTGGCACTATTTAAACCGAAGTGTAAAATGAACCTGATTCTTTCTGTCATACTGAACTTTTTCCATTTTATTCCATTTTTTTTTGGTCATTTTAAAGACCGGTGCTTTCATTCAGCCTTTTTCAGTGTTAAAAGTTGAACGCTGTATTCTCTACTAACAGGCGTTTTCTTTAGCATTTGCCTGCAAAGTGAGCAACTTCTTACTGTATATTGCTTTTTTTAGAGCATGTTTTTTTATGCTTAAAATCTGAAGTGAATGAGGCAATGATGGGAACAGCTGTTCTCTCAGCATTGTGAAGCTGTTTGTTGCTTTGACTGTGTACATGCCCACCTTTTGTAAGACTACCTTACTTTGTCCGAATCAGCCCGTGTGTTGATTGGGTCAGACTGAGCACCAACAGGTTGCCGATGATTGACAGTTGAATGCTTGCCTGTGCTGTTTGCCAGCTGCCCCATGTCACTCCCCATTAATGCTAATCGGCCTAGACATAAAAGGTCTAATGTTAGTTTATGACTAGTAATGCACTGTACGTTGATAGAAGATTTATGGATCCATGCAGTTTTCTTTTACAATAATAACACAAATTTCCATCAGAGACTGAGCAGGGCATAAAGTTGGATACCAGCTCAGATTATGGATTTCTCTCTTAACTTTGCATCTGTTCTGCATTGCACTGCATGTCTACTCCTTCTGTCATCTGCCCTTTGAATTAACCCCCACTTAGACTGAGTTTATAAAGATCAAAGTTACCTTTATCTTTTGGTCCCTTTTGTATTTTTCCCCAAACACAATCTTAAAATGGGACTCATTTTTATCTGTGGTACAGATTTTAAAAGCCATTTTCTATCCTCAAGCTCCCATTCAAATACTTTTGATATACAGTTGAAACCAAAAGTTTACATGCATGGTATAAAAAGACACATAGCCTTTTTTTCCCTCTGTCTGACATTAAGTCAGAATATACTTTTCCTGTTTTAAGTCAGTTATGATTACCCAAATTATTTCTGTTTGCTAAATACTATTTAGCAAACAGAAATAATTCCTAGTATAACAAATACTATTTGTTATACTAACAGCAATACCCGGTGAATAAGTCATGCAGTCTCTAGTCCTGATAATAATACAACAGTGATATCAAGGACCTGTTGACCAATCTCTGCTCCCAGAGTTCAGCTGGGCTGCAATGAATACATAGCTTATATTGATCTGATGTGTTTCTCCAGAAATGGAACTAGGCTACATATCATGGCAACATTTTGAATGGGATGGTCTTCCATACAATTGGTCCCTTTCCTAGGCAGCACCTTATGTGTGAATGTGTGTGGGAATGGGTGGATAGCAGGATCTGTAAAGCGCTTTGGTCATCTAGAGATGAGAATAAAAGCGCTATATAAGTGAATGCCATTTACCATTTACCATTTATATGTGACAGTGTCGGCATTACATAATGCCGTGCGCCAGCGTAACTTAAAAAGCTGACGTTTCCAAACGTTGGTAATGCGTTGTTTTTGTGCAGCATTCAGAGAGATTTATTGCTCCAGCATTCTTCCTTTCTCAAGGGTATGTAAAGCATTATACATGTATTAATTTTTTCATTAGTGTTTTCCACAGGATGATAATTAGCATGTAGGCATAATTTACATTAATTTACCTCACTTATTTAATGCATCACTTTATTGTTCAGTCATGATATAGTGTTTTACTCTTGTATGTCCTTTAATTTTTACTATTGTTTCACTTCAGTGAAATTAATTTCGTTTCTGAAATTTCCTACTTCTTTCTTGTAAATTTGCTGCTTTTGTCTCAAAATTTTGACTTTCCCATTTACATTTGTCTGTCATAAATTTGCAACATTTTTTTCCTGAAATTTGACTTTTTCTTGTAAATTTGTAACTTTTATTGTAGAGTTGAAACTTTTCTCATAAACATGCAGTTTTTTCCTGCAATTCGTTTTTTTTCTTGTAAATTAAAAACTTTGTCAAAATTTTTTCCTTATAACTGCTACTTTTTTCATGTAAATTTGCAATTTCATAGGGATACTGGTTACATTTTTGTTCTTTGTAATGATTATTTTTTTCTGCAGATCTGGACAATGATCCAATTTTAATTTTTTTTAATGTTTTTGTTGGAAGAGAAGGTGTTTTTTTTTTCTTCCTTGGTCCATTTTAAGGTTTTGGTGATAGATGGATAGACATTCAAAAAAAGAAATTTTCCTGGGTGTTTTTGCAAATATTTTTAATCCACAATAATTCACACTTTCTATCAGTTTGCTGTTAATATTGTTTAAAAACATTACTTTTAATAGGAGACAATTGTGTCCTGAACATTTCCCACACTTACAAAGCAAGTGGGATAAACAACAGTCTGAATTCAAAAGAATATTGAGGAAGTTAACAGACACAGAACATTTGTATGGGGCAGCTCGATGACGCAGTGGTTAGCACTTTGGCAGCATAGCAAGAAGGTCACAGGATCGATTTCACCCCTGACCATCGTGGGTTTGATCCCATCCCCTGACCATCGTTGACCCTTCTGTCTGGAGTTTGCATGTTCTCTCCGTGTCTGCAGGGGTTTACTTTGGGTGCTCCAGTTTCCTCCCACAGGCCAAAGACATGCACATTAGGTTAATTGGCATCAACTGGGGATTCTGAATTGTCCTTAAAGCGTACCTGTGGTGGTCGTGAAAAAAAAGATATTATATTGAGCCCCTGTCTCACGTTCTAGTTCAAGTTTAAGTTCAAGTTCAAAGCAATGCGATATAAATCCATTGCTGATGTGCTGGTTCATCTATGTCAGCAAAACATGGGCGCAGCCATACTAGCGGCTACATGGCCTGCCAGGACGCTTCCTGTGACGTAGTGTCGTGGATACCGCGATCTGGATCAATATTGGCTGAGCCTGGAGTGCCCGGATGAGCAGAGGCTTTCGGGATATTCAAATTCAAATTCAAATGTTTATTTCAAACTCAGGGTTCATATAAAATGCAGAACTAAAACGAGTAGAAAATAAATAAGTAAATGCTTAAATTCAGCGGGTCGTCTCGTCTGATCTGAGGTCGTAACGGCCGCCAGACGGCCGATGATTCGGCGCTGGGCTCTTCCCTCGCTACTAAAACTATATACAGAGCAGCAGACACTCGGCGCTCTTGTAACAACAAAAACATACAATGCGATATGGATATCACAACATGGCGGAATGTAAAGCCTTTGGATGTCTCAATAATAAGCGAAAAAAAGAAAGATAAACACTTCTTTTGTGTACCCAAACCCAGCTCACCTTATCGGAAGATCGTAGTGGAAAAGTGGTTGCACAATCTCGGAACAGGGCACAGACGTTTCCTTTCAGACGAAATTGCGTTTTGTGTGAGGACCACTTCATCACTTTCACCCTCAGAAGACCTTTCTGGCTCAAACCTGTAGCCATGTTGGACGAATTCTTCCTCAGAGTCCGACAATTCAGCCATAATAGAATAAAAACACTCACAAAAGCACCCTAGTCGCTCATACAGGCGGAGTATTGACTTTTCAGTACCAACGTAGTGACGTCACATCCGCATGTGTCATGGCTGCGTGCATAGTTTTCATTGGCTGGCCATGCCTGCGGTCGTATTTGCATATTTCTCTGGCGGTATATGGCTGGCAATAATTATTTAACCAAATAACGAATACTTTGCCTAATGTTTTCAAGTTGAATGCGTTTAGATGACCACCACAGGTACCCTTTAAGTATGAATGTGAGACTGAATTGTTGTCTGTCTCTCTGTGTTGGCCCTGAGATGGACTGGCGATCTGTCCCGGTGTGCCCTGCCTCTTGCCCAAAGACACTGGGATAGCCCCCCCCCCCACCACCACCACCACCACCACGATCCGAAAAGGATTAAGCAGTAGAAGATGGATGGATGGATGGAACATTTGTATGACTTGTCCTAACCCTAATAATTATATATACTGTTAAATTAGATGACGGCAACAGATGTACATACCGATTTGGGTCACATCTTGTCTTTTTCTCCTCTGTTGCAATGATTGCATTAGACATTGTTCTCCACTCTTGTCCATTCTCTGCTCTTGATTTGAACAGAAATTACTGGACACAGCAGAAACCCATTTTGGTAATGCAAGAACACATTCAAAGCAGCGCACCAATAGAAATGAGCGGCTTACATGTAGGTTCAGTGTCCCTCCTTCCATCTTCCAGTCACAGCTGACACAAACGGTCAGGGTGCATTCTCTTCTGTCACCAGTGTAACATCTCAATTTGGGTTATATGAGCAGATTAAAGAAATAAATGTGAATGTAGTTAAATGCAAATATAGCTTTGGTGTCCCAGCACCCAGCGGTATCCTGTACCTCCATTTCCCCGTCAGTCCACAATAACTGTATTGTGGAGAGAGACCTGCAGATCCTAAACTTCTCCAACTGTTAAGGTGCTTTCAGACCAAATGCGAACGGGCGGCGCAAATATATACAAAGTCAATGGAAAGAGGCCAGCACATGTGAATCTCGCACGTTTGCACGTTTATGTCCGAAGGATATCACTAGCCTTGAGATTCTGCTGTCACCGGAATAAAAGTATCAACATTGGAGAGTAAACTAGTTTGAAAATGAGACTGCCACTCACCTGGAGACAGAAGGACCGGGAGCTCTGCAGCTGAATTGGAGTGTCAGGGTTTTTTACCCATGGACTCCTGCCACGGATGTGCTAATAAGGCTAGCAGGCTAGCAATGTAAACAACCCATCATCCAGGTGAAATTTTGGAGGTAGGTATAATTTTTTCAGGTGAGACCCCGTTGGATAACGTAAACCTAAGCATGATGGTGTTTTGGGAATTTTCACAGCAGGTTGAACACAGCTGCAGAAGTGATAAAAGCAACTTCGCCTGTCTGCAACTCACTCAGACTGTGAATTCATGTCTATTTGCATGTTTACATTGAGTTATAATGTAATTGCGCCACGCAAAAAATTTGCCCATTCCCGTTTGGTCTGAGTGCACCTTAAGGTGCGCTTGATTTGTCTCCCAGTGTATGCCTCCACCAGTAAAGGTCAATTAAAAAATGTCACCTCTGACCTCTTTTATTGTCAGGTAGTAAGTGAAACCATGTCAAGGTCATTCTTAAGGTATTGTAGCATTGCCATGCAAAAGATGAGAGCCTGCGGTCAATTGGCTTCTGAGTTAGTACGGGGACAAAGTTTCTGCCACATACATACGAGGGGGGCTGAAAAGTTATTAGGCTGAAAAGTTCATAGCGGTCAAATTTGACCAAATGTGGTTTATTTTTCAACATAGTCTCCCCTTCAGTCCACACACTTCTTCCATTGGTGTTACAGCGCTTGGATCCCTGTGGTTGAAAAATAAACTACATTTGGTCAAAAGTTGACCACTGAGAACTTTTCAGCTTCTAAACTTTTCAGCCCCCCCCCCTTGTACATACATACATACACACACCACATAATCCCTTTTATATATGTACTGTATATACAGTATATACTGTATATGTATGTACAGATAGATAGATAGATAGATAGATAGATAGATAGATAGATAGATAGATAGATATACGCACACGTGGGCAAAATTGTTGGTACCCCTCTGTTAATGAAAGAAAAACCCACAATGGTCACAGAAATAACTTGAATCTGACAAAAGTGGTAATAAATAAAAAATCTATGAAAATTAACCAATAAAAATCAGACAATGCGTTTGAATTGTGGTTCAACAGAATTATTTAAAAAAAACAAACTCATGAAACAGGCCTGGACAAAAATGATGGTACCCCTAGAAAAGATTGAAAATAATGTGACCATAGGGACATGTTCAACCAAGATGTGTCCTCTAACATCACAGGTGTCTACAAACTTGTAATCAGTCAGTCGGCCTATGTAAAGGGTGACAAGTAGTCACTGTGCTGGTTGGTGACATGGTGTGTAGCACACTAAACATGGACCAGAGGAAGCAAAGGAGAGAGTTGTCTCAGGGGATTACAAAGAAAATTATAGACAAGCATGTTAAAGGTAAAGGCTATAAGACCATCTCCAAGCAGCTTGATGTTCCTGTGACTACAGTTGCACATATTATTCAGAAATTTAAGATCCACAGGACTGTAGCCAACCTCCCTGGACATGGCCGCAGGAGGAAACTTGATGAAAAATGGAAGAGACGGATAATACGAATGGTAACAAAAGACCCCAGAACAACCTCTAAATACATTCATGGTGAACTCCAAGGTCAAGGTACATCAGTGTCAGGTCGCACCATCTGTCATTGTTTGAGCCAAAGTGGACTTCATGGGAGACGACCAAGGAGGACACCACTGTTGAAAACAAATCATAAAAAAGCCAGACTGGAATTTGCCAAACTGCATGTTGACAAGCCACAAAACTTCTGGGAGAATGTCCTGTGAACAGACGAGACAAAACTGGAACTTTTTGGCAAGCCACATCAGCTCTGTTTGCACAGACGCAAAAATGAAGCATACCAAGAAAAGAACACTGTCCCTACTGTGAAACATGGAGGAGGTTCTGTTATGTTGTGGGGCTGCTTTGCTGCATCTGGCACAGGGTGTCTTGAATCTGTGCAGGGTACAATGAAATCTCAAGACTATCAAGGTATTCTAGAGAGAAATGTGCTGCCCAGTGTCAGACAGCTTGGTCTCAGTCGCAGGTCATGGGTCTTGCAACAGGATAATGACCCAAAACACACAGCAAAAAACACCCAAGAATGGCAAAGAGCAAAACATTGGACTATTCTGAAGTGGCCTTCTATGAGCCCTGATCTAAATCCTATTGAACATCTGTGGAAGGAGCTGAAACATGCCGTCTGGAGAAGGCACCCTTCAAACCTGAGACAACTGGAGCAGTTTGTCCACTCATTTTGGTCCACTCATGAGGAGTGGATCAAAATACCTGTTGAGAGGTGCAGAAGTGTCATTGACAGTTACAGAAATCGTTTGATTGCAGTGATTGCCTCAAAAAGTTGTGCAACAAAATATTAAGTTAAGGGTACCATCATTTTTGTCCAGGCCTGTTTCATGAGTTTGTTTTTTAAAATAATTCTGTTGGAACCACAATCCAAAAGCATTGGCTGATTTTCATTGGTTAATTTTCATAGAATTTTTATTTATTACCACTTTTGTCAGATTCAAGTTATTTCTGTGACCATTGTGGGTTTTTCTTTCATTAACAGAGGGGTACCAACAATTTTGTCCACGGCTATATATATATAATCATTTTCTTCAAAGGCAGAAGTTCATATACACTAAGATTACTATGCCTTTAAACAATTTTAGAAAGCCCAGAGGATGATTTCATTGCTTTGGACACTTCTGATAGGTTAATGGACAACATTTGAGTTAATTAGAGGCACACCCGTGGATGTATTTTAAGTCACATCTCAAGCACACTGCTTCCTTGTGTGACATCATGGAAAAATCAAAAGAAATCAGCCAAGATATCAGGAAGAGAGTTGTGGACCTCCACAAGTCTGGTTCTTCCTTGAGTATAATTTCCAGATGCCTGAACTGTGAATGGTAAATGGCGTTCATTTATATAGCACTTTTTTACTCATTTCTGGATGACAGTGGCGGACATGTATTTTACAACTAGGCCTTCAGTGGGGATCTACCCGATATAAATGCCATTCATACCAAACACCATAAAAATAGCCTATAGGGCTATTTTATAGTTAAAGATAACTTTAACTATAAAATTATACTTTTAAAAATCTTTACCTTTTCATTGTAGAGCTCCACTTCCCTGTGCACTTGTTCATTGAGCTGCAGATCCACTCTTGTTTCCCCAAAGGTTTAAAAGTACTGTTGCTTGTCTGGCTAGCGGCTGTGCTTTGGTGTCATGCTGCTGCCTTGGTTAAGGCCCTGTCATGCCTAGATGATTTAGGCAGTGTTTGCAAAATGTATGAAAAATTTGGAGAATAAGCTGGGGTACGTGAATCAATTATGGCTCAGTTTTGTTTAAGTTAAGAGCACGCTGAAGAATGCTGAAGCATGCTGGTTTATGGTGTAGTTTGCCGAGCCCCTCTAAAAATTAATTTTCAGCATGCTGAAAATTTTACAACATATCCAGCGTATGGCTGATACATCCTGCATTTGTGGAGCAAATGGCGTATTTGCAGTGTTGGTTCACAGGAAAAACCCGTACAGAGCTCTCTGCCTGCAGCGCACGCACACACACACACGTACTTGTTCATATAACGGGACCTGTCGGGGTTTTTTACATTTGACTGAAGTCTGTACCATCAGCTGTCCAGTGTTCTTCTGATAGATATGCCAAAATGTCAGAACACTGGAGGAGGAGGATCCAATCAGCTGATCGCCTGAAACGCAGCGCGCAGCTGTTTACTTTGCTGTTGGCTGTGCCTCCCAGCAAAAGCCCACTCCATGCATTTTGGTTTTTTTTTATCACTTTATTGAAAATAAACTTTTTTATTGCCATCAGTTTGCGTGCCTTTGAGCCAGGTTGTGACAACTGTTATCTGATGTTCCTGATGTGTCACATCAGCTGTTTTATGCATGACTGACCTGACAGATTTGACAGCTCTGCCAGGTTGGTCACCCACTCCCCCACCGTGGTCTTTGGAGGGGAGAATCATCTCCGTTGAACAGAGATTATCTCTCCCACACTTAGGATTCATGGATTGGGAGGCAACGGCAGTTTGACATGCCTGTGCTATGCAGAAGTTAGACTATTGTTGCGCATAAGTTGTGAATGTCGGCAACACGCTAAGCATTAGTTGGTTTAAGTTAATTATAAGTTATGGAAATGTTCTATATAAGTTACTAATACGTGATGTATATGCCCAAGTCGTTATGGATATGTGATGCATATGGCCAAAAGTGAAAATTTCGCCGTATCCCAGCGTTTTAAACCAATTTTTATACGTTTGGTGAACGCTGCCTAAATCGTCATGGTGTGACAGTAGACAGCTCAGGTTTGCAAAACCTGTCTGGCTCCAAGTGTCTACTTGATCAGATGCAAACAACAGGCATTCCCAGCAAGCTAATTTGTAGCATTCCTCGAAGCCTGTAATCTGAGGATACCGCTAATATGGAAGTGACAGACAAATCCTTTCGCTGACTGAGATGGGCCTGCTAGCTTCAGGGTTGGCCGGCCTCCCTTCACAATGACCAGCTTTTCTTGAAAAGTCCATGTGGAAAATTGATTTTTTTAAAATATCAGTGACCAAATCATTTTCCTCTCCCTTGTCAGCCATTGTGGGTGGAAAAACAGCAATTATATTTAAACAGATACAGTATATTGTAGCTGCTTAAGCAAGTCCTTGCACTGGTGTTTTGCTAGCTAAGATCCTCTGCGTTGTGGTTGGAAGAGTCTAACCATCCATTCAAAAAACGTGAAAATGCCGACGTTCTCAGATGCCTTCTATGCGTAGCGTATCCCTGGACGTACAGAAGACATCTGATTGGTTAAAGCAACAGGATAAGTTTAATAGTTAATTTAACCTACAGAGCTCACTGTTAATTCCTGAAGGCCCGAGGCAGATTTGCTTGACCCTGGCAACACAGATGGCTGAAATATGATTGGACAAAACAACTCTACATACATTACACTACTGGATGGAGTGCAACCAAGAGAAAAGCTACAAATTGTCATGACTCGCCGCTCATCAGCGGCGCCAGCCGCGCACACACCTGCTCCTCGTCAGCGGCGAGGTATTTAATCCACTCTGCCCTGGGCTTCGGCCTGAAGCCGTCTCTCAACTTCGGCCCCTTTGCTACTACGGATCTCAAACCGACTAGTGAAGATAACTTGGGTAAGCTCCCCTTACCTCTCTCCTCTAGCCTTCCCCTGTGCACAGGTGGACATTCCCGGCGGCGGACTTCCTCATCTCGCTGTTGGCTCTACGCTGCTGCCACAGGTACTGCAGGTCGCTGTCTTCCGGGCCGCGCCCTTGTCGACGCCAGCCACCTGTCATAACCAAGTAAGCCAGCTATCATCATCATTCCCTGTATTGGTGTGGTGCCCGTTACCCTTCTCCCTCTGCTCTCTCCCACAGGGTTGTCCGGCTGTACGGCCTCCTGCCCCCGTGCCTGACGCAGACGCCACCACCAATACATTCTTATTCCACAGACACGCAGCCATACACTTCCTTGTTGCTAATAAAGCTGTTAAATCTATCCTGAGCCTGCGTGTGTGTCTCCTGAGCCGTGCATTATGTCAGTACGGCTTCAGCAGAGCGGCTCGGCAGACAGCGGGCTCGCACGCCGTCTTTCCACCCTCGAGGCTCGGGTGGATTTAATAGCCCATCAGCAACAGGTGATATTAAATCAATTAATTGTCATTACTAACCGATTAGACCGCTTGGACCCCCAGCAGCCGTTCCCCTCGGCTCATCTGGGTGGCGCGGCTCCTGCGGCTCCGGTGGCCGTCCAGCCCGCTCCGGGTGCGCCAACACGGCTCACACCAATCCCCACTCCTGCTCGCTTTAGTGGTAAGCTGGGTGGAGCTCAGGGTTTTATTATGCAGTGTGAGTCCGTGTTTCTCCGCGTTCCCGGAGATTTTCCCTCAGACCATAGCAAAATTGGCTATATAGGTAATCTCCTTGAGGGTCGTGCGCTTACCTGGGCTTACGTCATTATGGTGAAGCCCAGCTATGCCACCCTCACCTATGGCCAGTTTGTGCGACAGTTTCTGGAAGTGTTCGATCATTCGCGTTTGGACAGTGTCCAGGTCGACCGCCTTCTCGGACTCCAACAGGGGAGCCGATCGGCGGCCGACTACGCGATCGACTTCCGGGTTACCGCGGAGGAAGTTGGCTGGGAAGAGCGTGCGCTCTGCGGCATCTTCCTCCGCAGCCTAAATTCTGGTCTGAGGGATGAGCTGGCCGGCCGGGATACCCCGGAGACGCTGGCGGAGCTGATTTCTCTCACCATCAGTTTGGATAACAGGCTGCGCGAGCGCGCCTCCGAGCGGAAGCAGTCTTCTCGCTAGAGGGGTGCCTCTGCACGCTTGCCCCAAGCTCGCCACCTGGCCTTGCCACCACCGGAGGTCTCCGAGGAGTCGGAACCAATGGTGACGGGCCGGACAAAGCTCCCCCTGGCGGACAAACAGCGCCGTCATGACCTGGGCCTCTGCATGTATTGCGGAGGTAGCCAGCACACGGTGGAGCATTGTCCGGAGAAGCCAAACGAGGTGGTCCGCGAGTCACTGTAGGGGGCCTCGCGGACGCTAATCGGTTAAATCCCCTCACACATTTGACGCTGCCCATCCGCTTCTGTCACAACCTCACTGGGCACCTCACACATGCACTGGTGGATTCAGGCGCGGAGGGTAGCTTTATTTCACAAAGCCTGGCAACCCGACTGGGCATCCATTGTCACCCCCTTGACACTCCTCTCGCCCTGGTTAATCTCTCCCGAGTTTCCCTGGGAAAAGTAACTCACCGAACATCCCCCGTCCCGGTGATCATCTCTGGAAACCATCGGGAGGATATCTCCTTCTACGTCCTGCCCACCTCAGTAACTCCTGTCATCCTCGGATATCCCTGGCTCCGCCTCCACAACCCCGCCTTGGACTGGAAGACTGGGAAGGTGTCAGCGTGGAGCACTTTCTGCATGGGCACCTGCCTCCAATCCGCTGCCTGTGCCCCGTCC
This sequence comes from Pholidichthys leucotaenia, assembly GCA_020510985.1. Taxonomy (NCBI): domain Eukaryota; kingdom Metazoa; phylum Chordata; class Actinopteri; order Cichliformes; family Pholidichthyidae; genus Pholidichthys; species Pholidichthys leucotaenia. The sequence continues at coordinate 135,409,745 of CM035840.1, read as the reverse complement.
TCGCCTCCCACAGCTCAGGACACCGCGCCCCCGGATCTCACCCTTGCGCCCTCAGAGTTCCACGACCTGGGTGCTGTTTTCAGTAAGTCCAAGGCGATGTCTCTGCCTCCTCACCGGCCCTACAACTGCGCCATTAACATCCGCCAGGGGGCGCCCTTACCTTCAGGACGCCTTTATAGTCTGTCAGCGCCAGAGAAGGAGGCTATGAACAGCTATTTGAAGGAGTTGCTCAGGGCCGGGATCATCCGACCATCTTCCTCTCCAGTAGGCGCAGGGTTCTTCTTCGTGGGAAAGAAGGACGGTTCCCTTCGTCCTTGCATCGATTATCGAGCACTCAACGACATCACGGAGAAGGACCGGTATACCCTGCCCCTTATGGATACCGCCTTAAACTCCCTCCAGGGGGCGACCTGGTTTACTAAGCTGGATCTCCGCAGCGCATACCACCTCGTCCGGATCCGGGAGGGAGATGAGTGGAAGACAGCCTTCCGCACCCCAAACGGTCATTTTGAATACCTCGTGATGCCGTTTGGGTTGACCAACGCTCCAGCCGTCTTTCAGCGCCTCATCAATGACGTCCTCCGGGATTTCATCGGCCTGTTTGTATTCGTCTACCTGGACGACATCCTCATCTTCTCCAGGTCCAGGGATGAACACCGGGTCCACGTGAGGCGGGTCCTGCAGAGGCTGCTGGAGAATCGTCTGTATGTCAAGGCGGAAAAATGTGAATTCTACCCCAAAACAACTTCCTTCCTGGGGTTTGTCATCTCCCATGACCAGGTGCTTCCGGACCCAGCGAAGATCAAAGCAGTGGTGGATTGGCCCACACCTACCTCTCGGAAACAGGTTCAGCAATTCATCGGGTTCGCCAATTTCTACCGCCGCTTTGTCCCGAATTTTGGAGCCATCGTCAGGCCCCTGACCCACCTCACCTCTCCCAAGACCCCGTTCCGGTGGACTGAAGAGGCCGCTATGGCCTTCCAGGCGCTGAAGACGGAGTTTTCCTCCTCCCGGGTCCTCAGCCAGGTCGACCCCGCGCTGCAGTGTATTGTGGAGGTGGACGCTTCGGACACGGGGGTGGGAGCGGTGTTGTCCCAGCGGTCCCCAGCCAACGAAGTCAAGCGACCCTGCGCCTTCTTCTCTCGGCGTCTGTCCCCGGCGGAGCGTAATTATGACGTGGGGGACAGAGAGCTTCTTGCCATCAAGCTCGCCCTTCAAGAATGGCGTCACTGGCTGGAGGGGGCAGCCTTGCCTTTTGTGGTCCTAACTGACCACAAGAACCTGGAGTATCTAAGATCTGCCAAGCGTCTGAACGCCCGCCAGGCGCGCTGGTCCCTGTTCTTTGCGAGGTTTAAATTCAGCATCACATATAGGCCTGGCTCCAAGAACGGCCTGCCCGACGACCTCTCCAGGCAATTTGCCCCGGAGGCCACAGAAGACGCGGTTCACACCATCCTGCCCAGGTCGTGCGTCATGGGGGCTGTTTCGTGGGACATAGAAGACAAGATCCGGAGGGCGCAGGAGTCGGAACCGGACCCTGGCGGCGGACCGGAGGGGAGGCTCTTCGTGCCATCTGCCATCCGGGGGGACGTTATACACTGGCTCCACACCTCTAAGCTCACCTGCCATCCTGGAGCTTCATGGATGATTGACCTCCTCCAGCGATCCTTTTGGTGACCAGGCCTGCGGAAGGATGCCGCCCGTTACGCCCAGGCCTGCCCCGTCTGTGCTACCAGTAAGTCAGGTAACGCTCCTCCAGCAGGTCTGCTCCAGCCCCTGCCGTCCCTGGCAGGCCCTGGTCGCACATCGCCCTAGACTTCGTCACCGGGCTCCCTGTCTCCAACAACTTTGACACAGTTCTGACCATTGTTGACCGTTTTTCCAAGGCCGCCCACTTTGTGCCCCTACGTGGACTTCCCTCAGCCTTGGAGACGGCGGACCTCCTCATCCAACACGTGGTCAGACTGCATGGAATCCCGGTCGACGTGGTCTCCGACTGTGGCCCCCAGTTCTCTTCGGACATCTGGAGGTCTTTTTGCAACGCCCTGGGAGCCAAGGTAAGCCTCTCCTCCGGCCATCACCCCCAGTCTAACGGGCAGTGTGAACGAACTAACCAGGAGCTGGAGGCTACGCTCCGTTGCGTCACTTCTTCCAAACCTACGTCCTGGAGTTCTCACCTCACCTGGGTGGAGTACGCCCACAACACCTCTCGCTCCTCTGCCATCGGGATGTCGCCCTTTAAAGCATCCTTGGGCTATGATCCACCTCTATTCCCCGCGCAGGAGGGCGAGTTGGCTGTTCCCTCTGTCCAGGCACACCTTAGGCGGTGTCGCTCCCTTTGGTCCACGGCGCGCAATGCGCTTTTACGCACGGCAGAGCGCAATAAGTCCATGGCGGACCGACATAGGAGACCTGCACCTGCCTACCAGGTGGGACAGCAAGTTTGGGTATCCACACAGGACGTTAACCTAAAGGGTGAGAGGAGAAAGCTGGCCCAACGGTTCATCGGCCCTTATCCCATAACCAGGATCATCAACCCGGTGGCTGTGCGTGTGGCTATTCCCTCCTCCCTCCGCATCCATCCCACCTTCCACGTCTCCAAAATTAAACCGGTGGTCTCTGATCCCCTGTGCCCTCCACCTGCGACGCACCCCGCTCCCCGGATGATTGGTGGCCATCCGGCCTGGACCGTCGCTGAGATCTTGGACGCCCGACGCCGGGATCGCGGATTGCAGTACCTGGTGGATTGGGAGGGCTATGGACCCGAGTGGAGACAGTGGGTACCTTCCTCGCTGGTGTTGGATCGGTCACTCATCTCTGCGTTTCATCGAGCGCACCCGGAAAAACCATCGCCAGGAGGCGCTGCTAGAGGGGGGAGTACTGTCATGACTTGCCGCTCATCAGCGGCGCCAGCCGCGCGCACACCTGCTCCTCGTCAGCGGCAAGGTATTTAATCCACTCTGCCCTGGGCTTCGGCCTGAAGCCGTCTCTCAACTTCGGCCCCTTTGCTACTACGGATCTCAAACCGACTAGTGAAGATAACTTGGGTAAGCTCCCCTTACCTCTCTCCTCTAGCCTTCTCCTGTGCACAGGTGGACATTCCCGGCGGCGGACTTCCTCATCTCGCCGTTGGCTCTACGCTGCTGCCACAGGTACTGCAGATCGCTGTCTTCCGGGCCTCGCCCTTGTCGACGCCAGCCACCTGTCATAACCAAGTAAGCCAGCTATCATCATCATTCCCTGTATTGGTGTGGTGCCCGTTACCCTTCTCCCTCTGCTCTCTCCCACAGGGTTGTCCGGCTGTACGGCCTCCTGCCCCCGTGCCTGACGCAGACGCCACCACCAATACATTCTTATTCCACAGACATGCAGCCATACACTTCCTTGTTGCTAATAAAGCTGTTAAATCTATCCTGAGCCTGCCTGTGTGTCTCCTGAGCCGTGCATTATGTCACAAATCCTCATGGGACAAATATAACAATGTAGGTTGTAAATATAATTTTGATAGTGTTTAGGCCAACAGAGAGGGCTTTGCTGCCCTGAGGGGCCACCACTGCTGGTTGACCAAAGTGCTTTACAGACCCTGCTATCCACCCATTCACACACACATTCACACACCAATGGTGACGGAGCTGCCATACACAGGTGCCGGCCTGACCCACCAGGAGCAACTGGGGATTCAGTGTCTTGCTCAAGGACACTTCAACATGCAGACTGCAGACAGAGTGGGACTCGAACTCCTGGCCCTCCGATCAGTAGTCAGCCACACTACACCTGCGCCACAGCCACAAGGTGGCATGTTCATCTGTTCAAACAATTGTACACAAGTGTAAATACCACAGGAAAGCCCAGCCATCATACCACTCAGGAAGGAGACGGGTTCTGTGTCCCAGAGATTAGCATGTTTTGGTGTGAAATGTGTGTATCAACCCCAGAACAAAAGCAAAAGACCTTGTGAAGATGCTGGCTGAAGCTGGTAAAACAGTGTCATTAGCCACAGTGAAATGAATCCTGGACTGACCTGGGCTGAAAGGCCACTTCGCAAGGAAGAAGCCATAATTCCAAAAGCAACATAAAGAGCCAGACTACAGTTTGCAAATGCACACAGGGACAAAGACCTTAATTTTTGGGCATGTCCTGTGGTCTAATGAAACTAAGATTGAACTGTTTGGCCATAATGATCATCGTTACATTGCAAAAGGAGTATCGTGAATGTAGTATCATGTGTTTTACAGAGACGTGGTTACACTCACAGATCCCGTATGTTAACGTAGCGATACTTAGCTTCAAGACTATACGGAGGGACAGAGGTGTGATAAGTAGCGGGAAGAAGAGGGGAGGGGGAATGGCACTTCTTGTGAATGAAAGGCGGTGTAATTGTGGACACATTTATGTGAAGGAAAAGCGCTGCAGCCCGGACATTGAACTGCTGGCTGTAAGTATGCAACCTTATTATATGCCATGAGAAATGAAGTGTGCCTAAATTATTATCGTCTACGTCCCTCCGTCAGCTGACGCAGCGGTGGCCTGTGACGTCATCAGCTCCACTGCGGCACATTACTGGAGAAGAGTAATGTGCCGCAGACCCAGACCCAGACGCATTTATGGCCATCACGGGTGATTTTAATCATGTCTCAGTGGAAAAAACATTACCAAACTTTCACCAGTTTGTTGACTGTCCCACGAGAGAAAGAAAAACACTGAATTTACTGCATGCCAATGTCAGGGATGCATATAGTGCCACAGCTCTACCCCCCCATTGGCAAATCGGATCATTGCCTGGTTATGTTATCACCCAAGTATGTTCCCCTTGTGCAAAGGCAGCCTGCTTATACGCAGACTGTGAGGAGGTGGACACAGGAGGCTGCTGATGCACTGCAGGACTGCTTCGAGATGACAGACTGGGGCATACTCTGTGAACCACATGGGGTGGACATAGACAATATGACCAACTGCATCACAGAATACATTAGATTCTGTGTAGACACGAACATGCCAGCTCAGACTGTACACTGCTTCTCCAACAACAGACCATGGGCCACCAGTGACCTGAAAGCACTTCTGAACAAGAAGAAGAGAGCTTTTAGGGCTGGAGGCAAGGAGAAACTGAGGGGAGTGCAGCATGAGCTGAGAGAGATGCTGAGGAGGTGCAAGGACAATTATACATGGTGGCGCAGTGGTTAGCACTGCGGCAGCACAGTCTACCCTTGGCCGGGGGATCGTGGGGATCGTGGGATCGTGGGTTCGATCCCAGCCCCCGACCAACAGTGATCTGTGTGGAGTTTGCATGTTCTCCCCGTGTATGCGTGGGTTTACCCCAGGATTTCTCCGGTTTCCTCCCACATGCCAAAAACATGCAGGTTAGGTTAATTGGAGACTCTAAAGTGGCCCTTGGTGTGAATGTGTGTGTGTGAATGGTTAAAGGGATGGCGCCATATTGTGGCTGCTTCATCCATCCAGGTGGTGGATGACCCTTAATTTCTGTAAAGCGTCTTTGAGTGTCTATGATAAAGCGCTATATAAATCTGATGCATTGATTGATTGATTGATTGATAAGAGGAAGTTGGAAGATAAACTCAGGCAAAACAATGCTAAAGATTTGTGGATTGGAATGAAACAAATAACTGGGTGCAAGGGGAGAGTCAAGCAGACATCTGGGAGCCCAGAGAGAGCTGATGAACTGAATCTGTTTTTAATCGGTTCAACTCATAGTCTGTCACCCCAACAACACAGCCAGACCCCCATACACCCCTCCCCACCCACCCTCCTGTGCAGCATCTCTCTCCATCTCCCCCCTCACCCTCCTCCTCCTCCTCAGGGGACACCAGGACCCCCCCCTCACATCACAGTGACTACAGACCAGGTTAAGAAACAGCTGGAGAGACTTCGTCAGCAGAAGGCAACGGGCCCTGCTGGCATCTCCGCCAGGATCCTGAGGACCTGTGCCAACCAGCTAGCTGCAGTACTGAAACACCTGTACAACCTGAGCCTGAGTCTGGAGAGAGTACCGGTGCTGTGGAAGACATCCAGTGCCTTTAACACCATCCAGCTACTGCTGCTGGATGAGAAGCTGCGAGTGATGGGGGTCGACAGCTCTGTGATCTCCTTAATTACTGACTACCTAACAGGCAGGCTACAGTTTGTCCGGCTGGGCAGTGTCTTATCTGGCGTGGTGGTTAGTGATACGGGAGCTCCACAGGGGACTGTGCTTTCTCCTTTTCACTTTACCTTATACACCACTGACTTTCAGTACAACACTGAGTCATGCCACCTGCAGAAATTCTCTGACGACTCAGCTGTTGTGGGGTGTATAAAAGGGGGAGAGGAGGGGGATTACAGGGCATTGGTAGACAGATTTGTGGAGTTGACAGAACAGAATCACCTGAGGCTGAATGTCAGCAAGACCAGAGAGATGGTGATTGACTTCAGGAAGAAGAGGACGCCTTCTCAGTCATTGCAGATTAGGGGGAGGACGTGGGGGTGGTTGAGGACTACAAATATCTGGGTGTCAGGATCAGCAGCGGGTTGGACTGGAGATCCAACACCGATGCTGAGCACAAAAAGGGGATGAGCAGAGGAAGCTGAGCTCCTTCGACGTGTGTAGCAGGATGCTGGAGCTTTTCTATCCAACCGTTGTTGCCAGTGCCATCTTCTTTGCTGCTGTCTGTTGGGGTAGCAGTATCAGGGCCAGTGACATCAACAGACTTGACAATATTATCAAGAGGACAGGCTCTGTAATTGGTCTCAGACCTGAGACCTTCAAGACAGTGGTGGAGAGGAGAACACTAAATAAATTGTGATCTATCATGGACAATCCTGATCACCCCCTCCACCACACACTGGACAGACAGCGGAGCACTTTCTCCAGTAGACTGCTACAGCTTTGCTGTCGAATGGCCAGGTACAGGAAATCTTTCCTGCCGCATGCCATTTCACTGTACAATAACTCACTCTAGTGTTGAATTCTGGTCATAACTATGCTCCCATACTGCACCTTACAGTTTAACTGGCACCTCACATTTCACTCTGCTCCTGATAGTCCTGCATTGTGTAGTGGGATGATTCATGTGTCTATACGGGTCATCGTATATTATGCTATGATGTATATAGGTTTTTATAGTAGTGTTAGTTTTACTTTCCATGGGTAATCCCTTTGTCTGTCATGCGTGTGTTTTCTGTCGTTTGGTTGTCTACTGTCATGCTGCTGTTACACTGTAATTTCTCAGTTTGGGATCAATAAAGTACATCTATCTATCTATCTATCTATCTATCTATCTATCTATCTATCTATCTATCTACAGAGAAAAAAGGGGAACGCTTGCAAACCTGAGAACACCAGCCCAACTGTGAAGTATGGGGGTGGCAGCATCATGTTGTGGGGGGTGTTTTGCTGCAGGAGGGACTGGTGCATTTCACAAAATAGATGGCAGCATGAGAAAAGAACATTATGTGGAAATATTGAAGCAACATTTCAAGACATCAGCCAGGAAGCTTGGGTGCAAATGGGTCTTCCAAATGGACAATGACCCAAAGCATACCACCAGATTAATTACAAATTGGCTTAAGGACAACAAAGTCAATGACTATGTTTACATGTACACAAATAAACCAGTTATGATTGGATTTCTGGAGTTATCTGATTATTCAAGTGGCCATGTACGTAAACAGTAATCCGATAAAGGCCATGTAATCGGGGATCATTAACTCAAGTGGTTTACCTTCCAATAATATGTTTATTCAGTGCATGTAAACATGACAAAACTGATTATTGCCATTATCAGTTTATTCAGTAATCAGTAATTGGTTTATTGTGACCATGTAACTGGGGTCACTGTTTTCATTGTATAAATTTACATCACACTTGTCATGACTAAATACCCAGGAGGCTTAAGAGCAGGGCAAACCACTTCGGATGAACACTCAGACACGGGAAGAAAGTTTAACACCACTTTAATGAAAACCAAAATACACAAACACGCTAACATAATAAACATAAACACACGACACAACTAATGGAAAACACAAACAAGCGCCAACTTAAATACAGTGAAGACAGGTGCATGATGGAGCCACACGTAGCCTGAAAGAAAGGAGATGAGAAAGGTGATTAATAACTGAGATTACCAAGCGGGGAATGATAACTGAGAAAGAGGGTCTTTACAACACAAGCTGAGGGCCTGACAGTGAACTCCAGCGTGGAACACAAAAGGGAGAGACTGGAGCCTGCAGGGTGAAGATGGGAAGGAGGAGATGACTGGGTGACCTGGGTGAAGATAATGTTGTCTTGATGAAGATTGGTAGAGGCAAGTGCGCACAGCCCCGGAGACACACCACTGGAGTGGCAGCAAACCTGAGGAGAAGAGGACACAGGCGGTAAAGACAACAGCATAATTAAATTTGCCAAACAACACAGACTGGAGTTGCTCTGGCAGCAATACTTGAGGATCCAGCAGCAAGCTCTTCACACACTGGCTCTTAAATACGCTGGTAGATCAGGAAGCAAAGGAGTGTCAATCATGCAGGTGCCGCTGATGAGCTCCGGGGCCGGGAAACACAGAAACAGGAAGGGAGGGGGGAAGCACGCTCGCCTGATCATCACAGTGCCCCCTTTCCCCCCCAAGAGGCACCTCCTGGTGACCCTCTGGGCTTCTGGGAATGTACCTGATGGAAGGCCCGTACCATGCCTTTGTCATGGAAGTGGGACCCGGGGATCCATGACCTCTCCTCTGGTCCATAACCTTTCCAGAGGACCAGATATTGAAGGCCCCGGCCCCGATGGCAGACATCCAAGATCCTCTGGACGGTGTAGGTGGTATGGCCGTTGATGATCCGAGGAGGAGGAGGGGGGTCCGGAGGAAGGCACAGGGGGTTGGTGGAGAGGGGTTTGATCTGAGAGACATGAAAAGTCTGGTGAATGCGGAGAGCCGGGGGCAGATCCAGCCGAACGGTGACATCATTAATGATGCGGGAGATGGTATATGGACCGAGATAGTGGAGAGACAGCTTTCATGATTCTGTCTTCTACGGCATCTGTTCGGCAGATAACCAGACCTTCTGCCCCACAGTGTACTTCGGCGTCGGCGCACTTCTGCGGTTGGCATAGAGGCGGTTCCGCTCGGACAAACAGAGAAGGGCTGCGCGAGTGGACCTCCAAAGAAATTGACAGCAGCACGCATGAGCCTCCACTGATGGCACGGCGATCTCCCTCTCTGCCATGGGTAGTAGCAGTGGTGTGTACCCCATGGAAGCCTCGAATGGCATCAGTCCGGTAGCGGAGGAGACGGCAGTGTTGAGCGTGTACGCCACCCGGGTCAGATGGGAACTCCAGGTTGAAACGCTGCAGGATGCCACGCACCTCAGGGTGGCCTCCAAGGACTGGTTGGCACGCTCGACCTGACCGTTGCTGTGTGGATGGTAACCGGTGGTGAGGCTGACGGTGGTACCCAGGGACCGGCAGAAGGCTTTCCAAACCCACAATGTAAACTGTGGCCCTTGGTCTGACACAATGTCCATCAGAATGCTGTGCAGGCAGAGGACGTGGAGGGAAAGTAGATTGGAAGTCTCAGCAGCAGAAGGGAGTTTAGGGAGGAGAACTAAATGAATGGCTTTGGAGAAACGATCGACAATGGTGAAAATGACTGTATTACCCTGGGACAGAGGGAGGCCTGTGACAAAGTCTATGGCAATGTGGGACCAGGGGTGAGTAGGGACAGGGAGGGCATGGGGGAGACTGGCCAGGGGTAAAGAGTCTGAAGTATTGGTGACACAGGTATGACAAGCCTTCACATAGTCCTGAACGTACTTTCTGAGAGACGGCCACCAAAACGCACGCTGCAGCAGCTTGATGGTGTGGGAAATACCAGGATGACAAGCAAAAAAGCTGGTGTGCCCCCACTGGATGACGTTACTGCTTAGGGAGGAGGGATCATAGAACCTGTTGGGCCGACTTCCCTTGGGGATGGGTTTGACAGACTGGGCCTGCCGGACCCACTGCTCAGTATCCCAGGTAAGGGCTCCTAGAATACAGGAAGAGGGCAGAATAGTGTCCAAGAGGGGGGTAGCAGTTGCAGGGGGGAGGGCTGAGGAGGAGTCATAGGAAAACTGGCGTGAGAGAGCATCAGGTTTAACATTGCGGGACCCTGGGTGGCATGTAATAGAAAGATTGAATCTAAGGAAAAACAGGGCCCAACGAGCTTGCTGGGAATTCAACCGTCTGGCAGATCTGAGATACTCTAAACTTTTGTGATCTGTCCAGATGATCACCGGCTGACTAGCTTCCTCCAACCAGTGCTTCTACTCCTCCAGCGCCAGTTTAAAAACCGGTTGAACTCGGGAGATTCCGCGGGCGGTCACGTCTGTGCGTCTTAGTGCGTCTCAGTGTGCATTGAAAAAAAAGACACAGCTGTAAACAGAAAGCCAAAGGAGTGTTTGATTGGTTTAGAATGAGATTGACATCTCATTCGACCAACAAGAGCCTTGATTTGGGTTTTTAAACCTTGAATAACCAATGATCGTAAACCTAGCAAGAAGTATCTGCCCATCAACGACCGCGAATACAACGAACCAATTGAAGCCGAGTAATCTGACGATGGACGTGTCGTTTAGCCAATCAATTTCTGACTTCAATGACATCCTACATGCCTAGTTCAGTGTTTATATTTCCGGTAAAATACCATGCGTTCTCGTGCGTAAAATCTTTTTTGACTCCGCCGCTGTGTGACGCGCAGTCCTTTGTGATACTGTGCAGAAGGGTCAGGGTAAGATTAGCCATTATTTTACTTGTTTTGAAAAATGTTTCACAAAATAAACCGAAAGGGCGTGCATGAAAACGTCGATGGCTTGACCGGGTCGGGTGACCTGGACGATGTAAATAACGGAGGTTTCCATTGATCAACGGAATAGCTGACGATCGTCACACACCAGTGGACAGTACCAGCGACAGTGCGGTTGTGGACAGGTAAGTCTTATAATCTAAATTATTCTTTATCCATAAAAATACTAATAAAAATAACTTTTGACCAATCGCGGTAATTACAAGGGTCCCGCATGGCGACGTTTTTGTGTGCACCGTGGGGGGGGGGGTAATTTGTTACTGTGTATATTGCAGAAAAATTTAATAATTTTTAAGTATAATTTTTATTTCACTGTAGGCTATTTTTTCCTGTAAAAAAAGGAACTGTGCTGTGTATGTCTGGGTTATTATGCCTTTGTTTTACTGTGTAAACGTGATCTGGTGAAATGGAGCCCTGACCATGTGAGCACACTAATGTGTGGACCCCAGGTGGACCTCGGTATTCAATCTGCACATTTTCAATCCAGTGATTTACAAAGTGATTCATAATTTTCTAAAGCCTCATTCAGAACATTATAGTCCCACAGACTGGTTTTCATCTGGGGCAGCATTTATAAATCACTGGATGGAGAATGCACCTGTACATGTACAGATTGGATTCCGTGGTCCACTTGGGGTGCACACTTGGTCAGGGGTCCAGTTGACCTGTATCTGTGTAAACTGGTGAGATAGTGAACTCTGGAAAAATTGGAGGGGGGAGAGGGTTGTTTTTGTGTATACTTTAGTTAAATGTATTAATTTTACACATAATTTTTCTTACACTGTAGGCTATTTTTGTCTGTAAAAAAAAATAAATCAGGAACTGTGCTGTGTATGTCTGGGTTGTTACCCCTTGGTTTTACTGTGCAAACTGCTGAGATAGTGAACTCTGGAACATAGCTTTCCAAACTGTGCCATTTGGCACAGTTTGGCACAGTTCAAGAACACCTTGTTACAACCTGAGAAAAAAGCTGTGTAATATATTCATTTTTTGTGGTATTGTTACAAAATTTTGACCTGAGCTTGAAAACACTTGGTTCTACATTTCTGTTGTTTTCCAGCAAGTTTCACACACCTGTATGTTATTTGCAAGCATTTGTATCTAAAAAAAAACACCCAGGCAAACTTTATTTTCTTCAAATTCAGTATGTTTAGATGATTGTTACTCAGTGGCAGGAGCACTTAGAGAGATTATGACTGTTTTGCCAAAAAATTCAGAGTGTTTTCTTTTAAATGAGACCAACCCCATGAAGACGCTGCAAAGGGTTTAAGAACAGCTTTTGATTTACTTTGGGCATGTTATTTTTAGGCGTTTTTAGGGAAATTGATCAGAGTTCAACAGGTTAATGGCCAGCAGTTCGCGGTCCCCTACATCGTAATTTCTATTGGCTGGGGTTAGCCGCCGAGAGAAAAACTTGCATGGATGGCACCTCTGATCAGATCTGAAACACTGTGAGAGCACAGCGCCCACCCCCGAATCAGAAGCATCCATCTCAACCATGAACTGGGCTTGGGGGTCGACCTCTGCCAAAATAGGCACAGTGGTAAATTTATCTTTGAGTGCTGCAAAAACCCGTCCAGCGGCTTCAGACCACTTGAACAAGCTTTTAGTGGAAGTGAGCTGTGTGAGTGGCAGAGTGGTTTTGCTGTAATCACGGATGAACCGGTGGTAGAAGTTGGCAAAACCCAGGAAGTGTTGAAGCTCCTTCCTGGTTTGGGGAGTCGGCCAGTCTACTACCGCCTTTATTTTAGCTGGGTCGGCCTTTAATGTGCCCCCACCCACAGTAAACCTCAGGAAAGAAGTGGAGTGGGTGGAAAACTCACACTTCTCGGCTTTCACAAAAAGCTGATTTTCAAGCAGCCACTGCAGGACAGTACAGATGTGGACTACATGTTCCTCTAGCGTGCGAGAAAAATCTAAATATCATCTAAGTAAACAAAAATGAAATTGTTCACCATGTCCCAAAGGACATCACTGATTAGTCGCTGGAAGACGGCGGGGGCATTGGACAAGCCAAAAGGCATGACCAGATACTCAGATTGACTCAGATGTGTTTTAAACACCGTCTTCCACTCATCCCTCTTGCGGATACGCACCAAGTGATATTCATTCTGGAGATCGAGCTTAGTGTATACCCGTGCCTGTTGGAGGAGTTCAAAAGCCGAATTAATGAGGGGCAACGGGTACTTATCCTTAACGGTGATGGCATTAAGCTTGCGATAATCAATGAACAGCCGCAGAGCCATCCTTTTTACCCACAAAAAAGAACCCCATGCCAAGAGGGGCGGACGATAGACAAATAAGACTGGCGCTGAGAGAGTCTTTTATGTACCTCTTCATCGTCTCCCTCTCCGGCCCAGACAAACTGTAGAGCTGGCTGGATGGCAGCCACGCACCCAGAAGGAGGTCAATAGCACAGTCATAGGACCGGTGAGGTGGTAACGAAAGGGTCCTTGACTTACTAAAGACCTCCCCTAAGTCATGATAGACCTTGGGCACGCGGCTGAGATCCACCGGCTCAGCCAGAGGGGAGGAGATAGAGGTAGAAGGCAAGCATGTGGCTAAACAGAGACACAATGACAAGAAAAATGGGCTCCAGGAAGAAATAGAGCCCTGGTCCCAGTTGATAATAGGGTTATGTTTGTGAAGCCACGGATACCCCAGAATCACGGGAGCAGATGATTGCAGGAGCACGAGGAACCGGATAGTCTCACGATGGTTACCGGACAAAATGATCGAAACAGGTTCAGCTTGTAGGGTAACCGCTGTAAGCCTACAACCAGACAGAGCGGAAATGTTGACTGGTGTCGGGAGGTTCCTGGTGGGAGTCTAAAATTCTTGGATCAAACCCTGATGGATAAAGTTTTGCTCCACTCCGGAATCCACCAGAGTGGAGGTTTTGCACTCAGCCCCCGGTAACTGAATGAGGGCCAGAAGTGCAAAACAATTGGGGGGATTTTGAGAAGAACCTCCCGCCAGACCCCCCACGGTTACTGATGAGCCGGTTCTTTTGGCTGAATTGGGGACTTCGAAATTGTGTGATTAGTGGTCCCGCAGTACATGCAGGCCTCCGCCTCTTTTCGGCGCCGGTGCTCCTCTGGAGTCAGATGTGTCTGCCCAAGGACAATCGGCTCCAGAGGTGACACTGCTCGGGCCACACGAGAGTACTGTCCACGGAGCAGACGAGGAAGCAGCAGTCTTCTGCTCCCTCGTGTGCTCCTGATACCGGTTATCTAGGGTCACTGTCTGCGAAATCAGCTCGTCTAGAGAGGAGGGGTTAACACGGATAGCCAGTTCATCGCAGATATTGGCATTTAGACTCCAGAGGAAGAAGCTACTTAGTGCAATGTCATTCCACCCGGAGTCTGCTGCAGCGATCCGGAACTTGATCAAGTAGTCGCCAACTGACCGACTTCCCTGCCAAAGTCCCATCAACTGGATAGCGATGTTTCCTTCGCTCTCTGTATGGTCGAATGCCCGGGTGAATTCCTGCACAAACCGCTCGAATGTGTACTGGGCCCCTTCTGGACCACTTAAGATGGACTGGGTCCACTTAAGTTCTTGGTCATGGAGTAGCAGGGTCATGAACTGAATCTTAGCCGAATCATCCCTATACTCCCCTTCCACCTGCTAAAAATATAACCGACAATGTAGCAGGAACCCTTTACATCCCCCATCTCCCCCGCATAGGGGGCAGGCAAGGGAACGGAAATGGTCCTGCGGATAAGATAAGATAAGATAAGATAAGCCTTTATTAGTCCCACAATGGGGAAATTCCAGGATTGCAACAGCACAGGGACAGCAACACTCAGAGCAACAATCAGAAGGCAAGAAAAAACAACATCTAGCAAACATATGTCCATATTACTATAAATGTATATATATAGACACACAGTGCAGAGCATTATGGCTGGTGGATGTGCATCAGAAAGTCTAAGCTCTCTCTCCGCGGATGCAGCGGGCCAGCTGGAAGTCTTTGGGCATGATGGTGACCCCCTTAGCGAAGAAGAGACCACCAGGTGGGTCTCGCTGGTCTCCTGCAGAGCCATGACGGCGAAACTCAGGAAACGCAGGACGGTCTTGAAGTCCTGAGCGATCTCCCTCACCAGGCGCTGGACGGGCAGCTTACGGATGAGCAGCTCCGTGGATTTCTGGTAGCGACGGATCTCTCTCAGAGCCACGGACCTGTGACGGCGAGGCCTCTTCACTCTGCCGGTGGCCAGAGCGCCTCTCCGAGCAGCCCTGGTGGCTAGCTGTCTCCTGGGGGGCTTCTTCCTCCAGTAGATTTTACGGGCGGTCTGCTTGGTTCTCGCCATCGCTCTTTATTATTCTGTCTTATATTTCTTTCACGCCGCCTAAACTCCAGCCCGGCACCCGCTTCGTTTTCGCTACAGCTCCCGGTATGTCGAGTTTCCCATTAGCACCGGGCGGCGGCCAAGTGCTAGCTAGCACTAGCTCCTCCCCGCTGTAACGTCTCCCGCTGCAAACCGTGGCTCCGTCCGCCGACCCGGGAGACCCCCGGGGCGATCCGTGCGTCCGTGATATATATACAGAGTGAAAGGTGTAGAAAGAAGAAGGAAGATAAAAAAAAAAGGCTGTTGCAACAGGCAGCCGACTCATGTGGCGCCGCCGGTCCGGCAGAGCCGGAACCGGAAACCGGATAGGAGTCCGGTTCGCCAGTGTGGCGAAGGAGGATAATAAGCGGCGAGCTGGAGAGTTTAAAGTGCCTTTATTAAGTCACATCGCCAACACAAGCTCACTCTGGTGCTGTGCAGAGCGGCCCAGAGCGAGCCCTGAGGGCTCTCAGTAGCGTAGAGACAGGTGCAGTCAGTGAGCAGTTGCAGAGAGAGAGTGAGTTACATGATACGTGCGGTATTTATACCGGTTACAGACAAAGCATGAAAGAGCATGTGCATTTGCATATGAGAGAGACATACATATCAAATAGACAGGTTGCCAGCACCTGCTCCAGCTTGCAGGACAAAGAGGTGACAAGTCACACCTACATATTGATCTGTCTCTATGTCAACAGTGAGGACAGGACGTGTGAACACAAAGCATGAATGGCACATTAACATCACACTAGTGCTGTGGAAAATAACCAGGAGTAGCGAGCTGTCTGTCCTTAGTCTGTGGGGGTTGTCCCACACAGGGGCTAATAGGCTACCTTTAGCCTCCCCCTTCCATCTACGTGACGGACAGCTAGGCAGACCAATAATAGAGCAGTGGGTGAGTCTTTAGGATCTAGTCTTTAGGAAACCGGATAGGAGGAACTGTCGGTGCAGCAGTTGCAGGAGGGGGAGCAGCCGCACCAAGAAGTCGACACAAATGCTCTGTGATAGTAGCCAGTTGTTGAGTAATTGTTTGGAGCTGCTTGGACAAAAACATGACCTGGTGCTCCGTGGCATCCAGATGTGAAAGCGCTGACTGTTCACCCGAGGCAGCACACGCTAAGCCTCGATCCTGGCTGGATCGTTCTGTTATGACTAAATACCCAGGAGGCTTAAGAGCAGGGCAAACCACTTTGGATGAACACTCAGACACGGGAAGAAAGTTTAATACCACTTTAATCAAAACCAAAATACACAAATACGCTAACTTAATAAACATAAACAAACGACACAACTAATGAAAAATGCAAACAAACGCCAACTTTAATACAGTGAAGACAGGTGCACGCTGGAGCCACACGTAGCCTGAAAGAAAGAAGATGAGAGAGGTGATTAATAACTGAGATTACCAAGTGGGGAATGATAACTGAGGAAGAGGGTCTTACGACACAAGCTGAGGGCCCAACACTGAGCAGCGTGGAACACAAAAGGGAGTGAAAACTGGAGCCTGCAGGGTGAAGATGGGAAGAAGGAGATGACTGGGTGACCTGGGTGAAGATAATGTTCTCTTGGTGAAGATTGGTAGAGATGAGCGCGCACAGTACACTGCTGGAGTGGCAGCAAACCTGAGGAGAAGAGGACACAGGAGGTAAAGACAACAGGATAATTAAATTTGCCAAACAACATAGACTAGAGTTGTTCTGGCAGCAGTGCCCAATGATCCAGCAGTGAGCTCTTCACACACTGGCTCTCAAATTCGCTGGTAGATCAGGAAGCAGCAGGTGTGTCAGTCATGCAGGTGCCGCTGATGAGCTCCGGGGCCGGGAAACACAGAAACAGGAAGGGAGGGGGGAAGCACGCTCGCCTGATCATCACAACACTAAGCTGATCCTCTGGCATTCAGGGCCATCTCATTCTGTGTGCTTAAGCCTCACTTTAAGCACACACACACACATACACACTTGATGTTGCATTATTGATTCGGGCTGCTCGAGCAAAAGTATGAAAATAGGGAGAGTTTTTGTCAGAGTGTGTGGAAAAAAACACACTCCAATATAAAGTAGGGCTGCAACGATTGGTTGATGTCGATAACGTCGATTGTAAAAATTTGTTGACACAGGTTTTTGTTGTCAACGAATCATTTAATATTAAAGTTTATGTGCATGCTGCAGGAATGTTCAGTTTAACTATTCCAGCAAAGAAGAGGAATGCATCATGGCAACACGGAAAGAAAATCACAGAGAAGGCCAAAAGTTTCCAAAGTATGGGAGGATTTTAATAAAAATTAATGAATGAAACAAGTTAAATGTAGACTGTAAAGCAGTGTTGTCATATCACAGCTGCACTACAGCTATGCATCCATTCCCTCCTCCTCTCTGTTCCTCCGTCTCCGGCCTTCTGTCAGCGGACTGCACTGGTAAGATTAGTGAGTAAAGTTAGCACTTCTTATTTTCAATGAGCGACTCTCTCAGCTTTAGAAAACTGACCTCACTATTAGTGTGTGGTGTTTAAATAGTTCACCTGTTGTCAGACAATAATCTCTCTTTGATGATAGTTGCTGACAGCTGAGCTGCTTCCGTTATTCTGGCTAATATGTTAACTGCAGTAAATGGGTGAATAACTACCTCAGCTGTTGGCACAGAAAGACTAGCACACCAACAGTAATACATCTGCTGCTGTATGTCTCTGCACTTTACTCCAACCATTTGCACAAATACCATATCTACTGCTGTCTGTTATTGCGATACTGATCAAGTGCAGTCCTATCTGTCACTGTCTGCACCTACACTACCGCATTGAACTTGCAACTATGAGTATTACTGCTCTACTTTTTCTGTATATAGAATTGCTGGGTTTCATCGTTTATGTTTATTTGCACTATGGGATATCTGGGTCTATCTTTTGTTGCCCTTTGCACAACGGGTAACATTAGGCTGCGTGTCCACCAAATGCGTTTTTTCCACTCTGGGCGGCTATTTTCCATTCATTCTCTATGTAGTCCAGCATTTACAGCGCTGAGCGCCCTCGGTGCTGAAACACTCTCAGTGGTGGCCATTTTTTGTCACGGCGCTCAGGGCGCTCAGAGTTTAAACTTTTCAGAGACTGCAGCTGAGCTCATCAATGTCAGACCTTAAACAGCCAATCAGAACTGCTGCGTGGGCGGGACATAGGACGCCGGTACTAGTCTGTACTTAGACTCCTGCTTTCCGTGTCATCATATTTTACATTCAGAGCTGCTGGAAAACGTTTCCTGTCCATTGTTATTTAGAGACTGCTATTAAAAAATCAGTAGAAAGTCTGACAATAGCAAAAGTGGAAGTGCTGAGCTGAGGGTGACAAGCTGTTGCTGGGATACAGGGCACAGACTTTTTTTTTCCCAGAGTGCAGTACACAAACGCAGAAAAAAAAAGCTCAGGGCAGTCGGGTGACAAAAAACGCATTTGGTGGACACACAGCCTGACTGTACATAGACTGCTGTTGTTTTTCCAGCCTTATTCCTTTTTCTTTTTTATATTGCGCAGACCACTGAAGAGAGAGAGAAATGCCACTTCAATTCTCTTGTATGCCCTGTATGTATAGTAGTATTGACAAATAAAATCTTTGAAACTTACATGAGCAGCTTACTGTTTTTCGTATTCTCTATTGTCACAGTAATATAAGCCCTCATTCTGAATATTAGTGCATCTTGGTAAATTAGAATACCATGATTTGTAATTTAATTTAAAAAGGATAACCATAATCATCACAAATAAATTAAAACAGCTTGATAAATATTTCTCTGTATGTGTAGTGAAGGCTCACATTCTTGCACTGATATTTAAAGTGTTTGGAAAATTATTTTTGACTGGAAGAAGTTATTTTAATTTTCATCTGAACCCTATTTAAACTTTTAAACTTCTAGAGCCAGCAAGGTTTCAAACAGGATGCACTAGCTTGTTATTTTCTTTTTTACTTTAAGGCTGGGTGTCCACCAAACACATTTTTTCCACTTTGGATGACTGTTTTTTATTCATTCTGTATGTAGTCCAGCGTTTACAGCACTGAGCGCCCTCTGCTCTAAAACGCTTTGAGCGGTGGATGTTTTTTTGTCACAGCGCTCAGGGCGCTCAGTGTTGAAAAAAGTTCAGCTTTTCAGACAGCAGCTGAGCTCATCAGTCAGACCTTTCTAAGCAGCCATTCAGAATAAGGAAGGGCGGGACATAGGACGCCAATACAGTCTCTACTCAGACTCCTGTTTCCCGTGTCATCATATTTTACATCCAGAGCTGCTAAAACACGTTTCCTGTCCATTGTTATTTAGAGACTGCTATTAAAAAATAAGTAGAAAGTCTGACCATAGGAAAAGTGGAAGTACTGAGCTGAGAGTGACAAGCTGTTGCTGGGATACAGGGCACAGACTTTTTTTTTTTTTCCAGAGTGCAGCGCACAAACGCTGGAAAAAAAAAAAAAACACTCAGGGCGGTCGGGTGACAAAAAACGTGTTTGGTGGACACGCAGCCTAATGGAGTTGAATATTACTCTAGTTTGTTTTGAACATGTAGCATTACAACAGCCAGGGAGAGAGAGAAATGAAAAGGTAGAAGTGTGGAGGTGAGAGTAAGGACTTTAAATATAGGGACTATGACTGGCAACGGCAGAGAGTTGCCTGATATGATGGAGAGAAGAAAAGTAGATGTACTGTGTGTTCAACAAACCAGATGGAAGGAAAGCAAGGCTAGGAACATTGGAAGTGGATTTAAACTGTTCTACCATGGTGTAGATAGGAGGAGAAATGGAGTAGGGGTAATCTTGAAGGAAGAGTATGTGGAGAGTGTTCAGGAGGTAAAGAGGGAGTCAGACAGGATCATGAGTTTGAAGATAGAAATCGAAGGTTTAATGTTGAATGTTGTCAGTGCATATGCCCCACAAGTTGGATGTCAGGTAGTGTAGAGGAAAAAGGATGCGAAGGCGAGGCACGAGCTGAGACAACACAGAATCTTTATTCTTCCTCTAACAACATATCAGCATACAGCATAAAGCCTTCCACGCCACAGCGCGGAGGCTGGAAGCCCTCCCAGTCTCTATACATTCCTCTTTTTATACCTTTATTACTATGCCTAAAGACCGAGGGTTCTGCCCATAACACCTCGTTGTATGAACAAAGAGAATGTGTGGCACATTATCATGCCATAACCTGAAACACACATCACAGAGCATGCCTTGTTACAATACATTCACCCCCTGTGTCTTCAGGTGCCAGCTTGGCGCAGCAGGGGGCGAAAGGCACATCTTTGTCTGGTTGGCTCCAGATTAATCTTCCTCTCCCTGGGGGGTGTATAGAACTAACTGTCCTGTTTGATACCTCCTGGAGACCCTTCCTCCTTCAGTCTATTATTCTCCTCTCCACCCTACTTTCTGGGTGTGAGGAAAACCCCCAAACACTGTGCCTCCACACAGCCCCCCACCCGAACACCCAGAACGGGTCTTAACCCCCCTGTCCTTTGGGCTTGAGCCAGCGTCCATAGCGGCTGTAGCGGGGGGTCGCTGATCCACTCAAACTGCCCTGCTGGCGGGGTGTACTGGAGGGCTCGTCAGTCTGTGGAGGGAAGGGGGAGGGGGACACCTTCTTCTTCACCCCAGGTTCCAACACGTTGAACAGTCCGTAGTCGTGGGAGCACGGGGTCCGGTGCGCATCCTGCTTGACGGAAACAAAACCGGCAATCAGCAGGCTTTTTGGGATGAAGGTGTGGGGAAATCAGTGATGGGCCAGCTCGGTGCGTTCAAAGCCTCCGGGCCACACAAAAATTGTGTTGGTGGATCCGTCTCGGATACGGGATTTTCGGGAAAAAACTCTCCAGGGATTTGCAGCGACTGAGAGAAACACTTTCTGCCAAATCTTCTTTTAGATGTGGAGTGCAGCCCTAAAAGGATCCGGGGAAGGCGGTCAGCCCAATTCTCCAGGGATGTGCAGCGGCTGAGAAACAAATATAAGTTCTGTCGGTGAGGCTGCCAAACTTCTTTAGGTGCGGGATGCAGCCCTAAAGGATCCGGGGAAGGCAACCGGCGCAATTCCCCGGGAATGCGCAGCAGCTGAGAACAAATATAAGTTCTGTCGGGGAGGCTGCCAGATCTTCTTTAGATGCAGAGTGCAGCCCTAAAGAAACTCTGGACAGGTGGTCGACCCAGTTGTATCCGTGGGTGACATGGCTTGATAGTGGATCCGTTGGCGGCTGTGAGCTCGGGACTGCTGCCCACTGCCACCCTGCAGCATTGACTGGCAGGATGCTCTTCTGGGTGCCGAAATCCACCAGAAACCATCTCCCCGAGCGTGTTTCTGTGACACCGAACAGCTTGTTTCTTTCCATTGGTTCCTGAAGCAGGCTTGTCGGCTGTTGCGTGGCGCGCTCATCCGGCGCAGCGACCACTTGGTAGTATTTTGTGTCATTCTCGCAATCCCGCAGAGTGCGCATGGGGCTTCTATGTGCTAAGACCCCGCTGTCTGATCATGGAGCCAGTGTCCAGGAGTGTGACTGAAACAGCGCAGGCAGCGCTGATGCTCTCCCAGGTAGCCTCCAGAGCAGTGCTCGTCTCTCCCTCCATAGCGCGTCTTGGTGTAGGGAAGGGAATAGGCGCTCCCCGGCGCGTCAGATCACCAGTGTGGAGGAAAGGATGGCAGTCGATCTATGGCAATTCCAAGTCCACAGTGTGGAGTGTGTGTGGAGGAAAAAGGAAGTGAAGGCGAGGCACGAGCTGGGACAACACAGAATCTTTATTCTTCCTCTAACAACATATCAGCATACAGCATAAAGCCTTCCACGCCACAGCGCGGAGGCTGGAAGCCCTCCCGGTCTCTGTACATTTCTCTTTCTATACCTTTATTACTATGCATAAAGGCCGAGGGTTTTGTCCATAGCGCCTTGTTGTATAAACAAAGAGAATGTGTGGCACATTATCATGGCATAACCTGAAACACACGTCACAGAGCATGCCTTGTTACAATACATTCACCCCCTGCATCTTCAGGTGCCAGCTTGGCGTAGCAGGGGGCGAAAGGCACATCTTTGTCTGGTTGGCTCCAGGTTAATCTTCCTCTACCTGGGGGGTGTATAGAACTAACTGTCCCATTTGATATCTCCCAGAGACCCTTCCTCCTTCAGTCTATTATTCTCCTCTCCACCCTGCTTTCTGGGTGTGAGGAAAAAACCCCAAACACTGTGCCCCCACAGTAGAAGAGAACGAGAAATTCTGGAGTAAGTTGGATGAAGTGGTAAAGAGTGTTCCCAGGGGGGAGAGAGCTGATTGGAGCAGACTTTAATGGACATGTTGGTAAAGGGAACAGAGGTGATGAGGAGGTTATGGGTAGGCATGATCTTAAGGAGAGAAATGTGGAAGGACATAGTTGTGGATTTTGCTAAGAGGATGGAAATGGCTGTAGGATGTAGGATGACTTTGTAAAGAGGAAGAGAGTGAAGGCAGAGCCAAAGATTAAGTGGGGGAAGTTACAGAAGGAAGAAGGTTGCACGGAGTTCAGGAAGGAGTTGGGATGAATTACCAGATGACTGGGAAAGTACAGCAAAAGTATTGAGGGAAATGGGTAGAAAGGTACAGTGGATATAAAACGTCTACACACCCCTGTTCAAATGCCAGGTTTTTATGATGTAAAAAAAATGAGACCAAGATACAGTAAATCATTTCAAAACTTTTTTTTCCCCCTAATGCAACCTATAACCTGTACACCCCAATTGAAAAACAAACAGAAATCTTTTAAGGAGAAAAATAAAAAATAAAAAACTTACAGTAACCTGGTTTCATAATTATGCACACCCTTAAACTAATACTTTGTTGCAGCACCTTTGGCTTTTATTACAGCACTCTCTTTTTGGGTAGGTGTCTATCAGCATTGCACATCTTGATGTAGCAATATTTGCCGACTCTTCTTTGCAAAAACGCTCCAAACCTGTCAGATTACAAGCGCATCTCCTGTGCACAGCCCTCTTCAGATCACCCCACAGATGTTTGATCGGATTCAGGTCTGGACTGTGGCTGGGCCATTCCAAAACCTTAATCTTCTTCTGGTAAAGTCATTCTTTTGTTGATTTGGATGTGTGCTTTGGGTCATTGTTGTGCTGAAAGATGAAGTTCCTCTTCATCTTTAGCTTTCTAGCAGAAACCTGAAGGTTTTGTGCTGACACTGACTGGTATTTGGAACTGTTAATAATTTCCTCCGCCTTGACTAAGGCCCCAGTTCCAGCTGAAGAAAAACCCCAAAACATGATGTTGCTATCACCATGCTTCACAGTAGGTATGGTGTTCTTTTGGTGATGAGCAGTGTTGTGTTTGTGCCAGATATACAGTACCTTTTGGAATTATAAAGGTAAAGCCAACTTTATTGTCATTCAGTCCATACAGCCAATCATGTACAGTACAACAAAATTACATTTCTCTTATCTACAATGTTAACCCCTTGCACTCCGGGCAATTTTCCTAAAAATGCCAAAAAATAACGTGCCCAAAGTAAATCGAAAGCTGTTATTCAACCCTTTGCAGCATCTTCATGGGGTTGGTCTCATTTAAAAGAAAACACTTTGAATTTTTTGGCAAAAAAAAAACATAATCTCTCTACGTGCTCTGGCCACTGAGTTACAGTCATCTAAACATACTGAACTTGAAGAAAATAAATTTGGACACGGTGTTTTTTTGGATACAAATGCTTGCAAATAACACACAGCTGTCCGATCCGGCTGGAAAATGCAACAGAAATGTAGAACCAAGTATTATCAAGCTGAGATCCAAATTTTGTAACAATACCACAAAAAATGAATATTTTACACAGCTTTGTTCTCAGGCTGTTCCCAGGCATTTTGGAACTGTGCCAAATTGTGCCAAATGGCACAGTTTGGAAAAACATCTGTAACTTTTGAATAATTCAATGTAGAATCTTCATTTTAGGCTCTAATGAAAGGCCACATTCAGGGCTGTGTCTGTGTGTGTGTGTGTGTGGGGGGGGGGGGGGGTTTGTCCCGCCCGCTACAAAAGACAGAGTTTGGCCCTCGCTACATGACGGATTACACTCGCATGTTTTCACAGCGCCCCCCCCCCCTCGCTATAGAAGACGGCCATCGCTACATGAAGGAATAGACTCATATGCTTCCCCCCGCGGACCGGGGGGCGTTCGGACCGTGAACGCCCCCCCTGCTCCTCTTCTGCAGCGGGGGGGGGGGAGCGTTCACGGTCTGAACACGGCAAATGAACCGTTTATCGCTCGAAGTGCACCGTACAGTTGTAATTTACCGATCGGTCAAAAGTCATTTTTGGATTATAGTTTTCAGGGAGAAATAATAATTTAGCTTATAACACCTTACCTCTTCACAGCAGCAGAGTCCTGGCGAACTTCTCTTCCCCATTGTCAGACGAACGCGACGCTGCTCCGCTCATGGATCCCGATCAAAACATAATTCCATTATTGCCGTTTTGGCGAATGATTTACGACTTTTGTCGTCGGCCTCCGTCAGTCTATGATGACGGAAGAGAATCCTAAACGTCTATTCTGCTGGAATGAGTGCAGGTCCCACTTGTGGGTGGTCTCCATGCTGCGGGGTCTGTAGCAGATTCGTCCAGCGTCCTTTTTTTCATCTGCTGCAACAGTAAATCTCTCTTCACCAGCCCGAATTTCTGTGCTTCAATTGGCTCCTGCATTCACAGTAGGCGGGTCCTCCTTCCTAGGTTTTCATTCATTGGCTCTTCAAGGTTTCAGAAACCCAATTCAAGGCTCTTATTAGTCGAATGAGAGGTCAATCAGATGAACTAATCTGTTCGCGGCTGTGTCTGCAGTTTTTTTTTTTAGTGGCGCTTGGACGCCAACACCACCTACATCACCACAATCTGGACTATGCGTCCGAGTGCGCACGAGGGCGCAGGAGTGCGCCCTCGTGCGTCCTAGGACACAGAGACTTGCCCGCCCGCGGAACAACGGAGCGCAAGTGGTTAATCACATCTAGAATCATAGGGGTCACTGCCATGCAAGGCGCTGCCACAAATTTTCCCTCCTCTGTTCCATTATTGCTGAGCACCAAGCTGGACGGCAGGAAGTTCCACTTTTATATGGTCTTCAGCATGACCCGGCTGGGATTTGAACCCAGGCCTCCTGGGTGCTCTACCAACTAGACCATCACTCTGGTCAAAAAGTTCAACCATAACACATTTTCCCACACGTGTTTGGGAGATTTCAAATGTATTTTTGCAAAATGTATCTGGGCTTGGATGTTTTTCTTCGTAAGATAAGGCTTCCGTCTTGCCATCCTACCCCATAGCCCAGATATATGAAGAAGATGTGGGGGAGTACATCCGCGCCTGTCCTGAGTGCGCAACGGGAAAGACGTCCTCCTCACCGCCGGCCGGGCTGCTTCATCCCCTCCCCGTCCCGGGCAGGCCATGGTCCCACATGGCGCTAGATTTCGTCACAGGTCTCCCCACGTCCAACAATTTCACCACCATCCTCACACTGGTGGACAGATTTTCTAAAGCCGCCCACTTCATCCCTCTGCAAGGGTTACCTTCAGCCAAGGAGACGGCCGATCTGCTGGTCCAACATGTCATTCGACTGCACGGCATCCCGCAGGATATCGTTTTGGACCGAGGGCCCTAGTTCATCTCCAGGGTCTGGAAGGCATTCTGCACCACTTTGGGGGCTACAGCTAGTTTGTCCTCTGGTTACCAAACTCAATCCAATGGGCAATGCGAACGAGCCAACCAGGAGGTGGAAGCAGCGTTGCGATGTGTCGCAGCCACCAACCCATCGTCATGGAGCACACACCTCCCTTGGATCGAATATGCCCATAACACGGCGGTGTCCACTGCCACCGGCATATCCCCCTTCAAGGCCTCGTTGGGTTACAACCCCCGCTGTTCCCTGAAGATGAGAGGGACATCGCTGTCCCATCGGTTCGGGCCCACTTAAGGCGTTGTCAACGGATCTGGAGGACGGCCAGAGCGGCATTACGACAGACGGTGGAACGCAACACCATGGTGGCCAACCGACACAGGGTTCCGGGCCCGGTTTACCAGGTGGGTCAGCAGGTATGGCTTTCTACCAAGCACATCAACCTGAAGGCTGAGCGGAAGAAGACTGCCCAACGGTTTATTTTTTTTCCACAATATCTTTATTGAACCTTTTTTTTTTTTTTTTTTTTTAACAAACATGATACAAACAATCAAACACTAACACTAAAGTACTACAAAAAAAAAAAAATGCACTAAAAACACCAACAACCACCAACAAAATCAAGTCTTCAACAATGCTCCTCTGTTTAGTCTAGACAATCCAATACATAAGTATACATATTATGTTCACCAGTTTGGAATTTACAAGGTCCACACACATCATTCACCTTCTTCTTCAAGAGTTATGTTTAAATTTTTTACATAATCAATAAAAGGTCTCCATATATTCTCAAACACAATTTCCTTTGATTTTAGTATATATGTTATTCTTTCTAATGGAAGGTTTGTTAACATCTGTCTTAACCACTGAGTCACATCTGGTCTATGAGTCTTTTTCCATAATAGTGCAATACATTTTTTGGCATTAAGCAAACTGAGGTCTATGAATGTTCTTTCACTTTTATTAAAATTATGCTTTTCTGGGTACAGACCCAACAAAAACAGTTTAGGATTCAATATGATTTGTTTTGAGATTATTTTTTCAATTGTTACCCTCACCTCTTCCCAAAACATTCTTATTAATCTACATTCCCATAAACAATGAAATAGGGTTCCTTTACTTTCCATGCATTTTGTGCATGTATCTGGTATATTTTTGTTATATCTATTTAACTCCTCCGGTGTAACATACATCCGCATTAACCATTTGAAATGTATCAATTTAAGGCGTGCATTTATTGATTTGGTTTGAGCTTCTGTACAAGCCAATTCCCATTGTTCCTCTGAAATTTCAATTTGCAGATCTTCTTTCCAGTAGTTTAATCTTTTCAGTGAATTTTCACTTGAAGATAGTGTCAGTGAGTTATAAAACTCTGAAATAATACCCTTTCTTTTACTATCTTTCATCATCATTTTTTCCAAGGATGAATAAATAGGTCGAGTGAGAGCTTTATTTTGATTTGATCGAATAAAGTTTCTAAGTTGAAGATATTTAAAAAAAATGTGTTCTATTGAGATTAAATTTGATCCTCAGCTCTTCAAAAGACATTATGTTGTCTGCACATGGCAAATATAAATCCTGAATCTTTTGTATCCCTTTTAAATTCCATACTTTAAATACAGCGTCCGCTCTCCCTGGTTTAAAATATTGATTACCCCATATTGGACTAAATTGTGACAATAACTGTGGTTCTTTTAAATAGTTTTTAGCTTCACACCATATTTTGATCATATGCTTTACAAATGGATTTTTAACTTGTTTTTGTAATTTTTTTGCCGAATCTGAGTATATGAATATGGGAAGAGGTAAAGGTAAATTGTATGATTCCATTTCAGTCCAGTGAGGGAGATCATTTGATGAAAAATAATATGTCATAGACCTCAGTTGTGCCGACCAATAATACAACATAAAATTTGGACATTTCAGACCTCCATGATCAAATGGTAAATATAATAAAGACAAACGTAATCTAGCCCTCCTGTTGTTCCATATAAATTCCACTAACTTTTTTTTTATTCTTGAGAATAGATCTAAAGGTGGTGATAAGGGAATGTATTGAAATAAATAAAGTATTTTAGGTAAAATATTACTTTTAAGTATATTGATTCTCCCGATCATCGACATTGGTAGTGACATCCATCTCTGAGTTAACTCATTGATATCTGACATTAAGGCTTCATAGTTGACACTGGCGACTGATTCTAGCTTAGGCATAATTTGGATTCCTAGATATTTAAACTGATTTACAACATTGAATTGATTTACCTCAGGGGCTGGGTAATTTCTCTGGGTCTCATTTAGCATTAATATTGAAGATTTAGTTTTATTTATTTTATATCCTGATATTTCCCCAAAATTCTTTATTAAATTCAACAAGGTTGGAATTGATTTTTTTAGATTCGACATAAACAAAATTATGTCATCGGCGTACAGGGAGATTTTATGTTCTGTTGGTCCAACTTTAATTCCATATATTTGTGAATGTAAACGTATCGCTATCGCTAAAGGTTCAATTGCCATAGTAAACAGTAAAGGTGAAAGTGGACAGCCTTGTCGACATCCTCTATTGATTTTTATTGGTTTTGAAATATTGTTATTTGTTAGGATTTCTGCTGTAGCATTATTGTATATTATTTGAACCCATTTTATGAAATTATTTCCAAGTCCAAACCTTTGTAGGACTTCAAAAAGAAAGGGCCATTCAACTCTATCAAAGGCTTTTTCGGCGTCCAATGATAGGAGAGCTGTATCCGGTGCTTCTTTATTAAAATAAATAATATTAAATAGTCTTCTTACATTATGGAAGCCTTGTCTACCCTTTATAAAGCCATTCTGATCTCGATTAATAATATTTGGTAAAATTTCTTGTATTCGTCTTGCTAAAATTTTACAGATTATCTTAAGGTCGGCGTTTAATAGGCTTATTGGTCTCATATTTTCACATTTATTAGAGGGCTTACCTGGTTTTGGCAGCAGTATAATTAAGGCATTATTTATGTATGATGGTAAATTATTATTTTGAAATGCTTCTAAAACCATTTCCAAAAAAGGTTTTATTAATTTATTCTTAAATTTTTTATAAAGGTCAACTGGAAGACCATCTGGTCCTGCACTTTTTCCTGATTTCATATTATCAATGGCTAGCCCAACTTCTTCTTGACTAATTTTAGACTCCAATATCTCCCTGTTTTCATTTGGAATACACGGTATAGATAGTTCGTTCAAAAACCCATTTAGTTTTGTTAAATCAGGTTCATTTTTGGTATCATATAATTTTTCATAGTAATCTCTAAAGGCTCTATTAATTTCTAAAGGATCTATAACTACCTGTCCATTACTTATAATACTGGTAATTGGTGTTTTAATTTCCAATTGTTTAATCTGCCATGCTAATAATTTTCCTGATTTTTCACCTTGTTCATAAAAAGATTGTTTCAATCTTAGAAGACTCGAGGCAGCTCTATTCGCTGATTTTTTGTCGTATTCAGCTCTCAAAATCAGTAATTCATTCTCCAACCTTGGGTCACTTCCTGCATACACTTTTTCCTGAAGATTTTTTATTTTATGTTCCAATTTAGCTCTCTCCTCTCGAGTCTTCTTAGATTTTGATCCTGTATAACTAATAATATGTCCCCTAATAAAAGCTTTGAAAGCCTCCCACTTTACACATGCTGATGTTTGTGTAGTATTGATGTCAAAGAACTCGTCTATCTGTTTTTCTATATACTTGACAAATTCCTCATCCTGAAGCCATTTATGCTGAAATTGCCATCTACCTGATTCCTTTGTCAATTTTTTATCTACATATATTAGACAACAGGGTGCATGATCAGAGATCACGATGTTATCATAAAAGCAGTTTTGAATCTTGGACCTTAATTCTGTGGAAATCAAAAAATAATCAATACGTGAGAATGTCTTGTGGGTACTGGAATAACAAGAATAGGCTTTAACTTGTGGTTTCATTTCTCTCCATATATCTAACAATCTCAATTCTTTCATAAAATGATTAATAGTCATCCTACATCCAGTGTGCGTACAATCCAGTCCTGTTGATCTATCCACACCTGGATTCAATGTACAATTAAAATCCCCTGCTATTATATGTTGCCCTGTAAGTGATGATAAGATGAGAAATAAATTAGCAAAGAACTTCTGATCATCTATATTGGGACCATATAAGTTCACAAGATTTATATTTTCTAATAGCAAAGAACCTTGAATGATTACATATCTTCCAAATTTGTCTCCAATTACATTTTTCACTTGAAAAGGAACTGATTTATGTATGAGAGTCATAACTCCCCTGGCTCGGGATGAAAATGAAGAGGTGAATACACTTCCCTGCCATCTACTCCTAATTCTTTTAACATCCTCCTCTATCAGATGAGTTTCTTGTAAAAACACAATTCTTGAACCCATGTCCTTTATTTTATTCATAACTTGTTTAAGTTTTTTTAAATTTTGTAGACCTCTGCAATTCCATGAAGTTAAATTAAGGTTAACACTTTGGTCCATGATCAATAGAGAGTTTGGGATTACCTTGCAGTGTAAACATGCTCATACAGAGAAGCAAAAACATGAGTGGTTGAACATTCATCCTACAAACTACACACAAACAAATTTCCCCTTCCCACACTTGTGGCAAACCCCCCAAAATCAAAAGAAAAATTCTGTCTCCCGATATAGCCATCGACTGTTCCACACCCACGGGGAACAGCCTAAGCCACTCCTTCTTCATCCTCCCAATCACCCTAACTCTACTGCTTTTAATGACGTAACATTAACTCTCCTCTGTAGTTTTCCAACTTAACTCCAAAATTTTTAACAACTTTGTACATCATAGTTTTTTTTTGTTTGTTTTGTTTTTTTAATATATAATACAATCTATATTTTGTAAACTTACTATTTACTTCAAGTCAGTCAGATGCCTGTGCAAATGCTTAATTATTCTACCTTATATTTTGTTCATGCTTAGCTCCCACCAGTCTCTTCTTCTTCTTTGATCTTCTTGATGAACTCCTGCGCCTCCTCTGGGGTCTTGAAGATGTGGGTTCTGCCCTCATACGTGGTCAGCAGTCTCGCAGGATAGATTACACCATGACGAATCCCAAGGTTGCGCAGCTCCTTACGTACGGGATCAAACTGCTTCCTCAATTGCTGGATTCCTGTGGCCAAATCTGGGTAGAACCGCACCTGCTGGTCCTGGTGTTTAATCTCTCCTTTAGCACGTGCAGCGTTGAAGATCTTCATCCTGTTTCTGTTGCTAAGAAACTTCATAATTAAGGTCCTCGGCGGTCCCTTATCTCTCCGTGGGCCAATACGATGTGCTTTTTCCAGAACCACTGCTGATTGCAACTCCTCGCTGCCCAGCACCTCCGGAATCCACTTTTCCAGAAAGGAACATACGTCCCGACCTTCTGATTCCTCTGGAAGACCCACCAGCCTCAAATTATTCTGTCTCGACCGAGATTCCAAATCCAGAATATTATCTTCCAGAGATTTATTTTTTTTTTCCAAAGTGCGCACCTTTAATTGAAGACGGGTGACGTCATCTTCAGCACTAGCGAGACGGAGCTCCATCTGCGCCGTTCGTTCTACACAGTCACCCAATTCCTTTCTTATTCCTTCCAGCGCTGTCATAATCCCATCAAATCTAGAGGAAAAGTCCGCTCTCATTGAACTCATGGCAGCCATCAGCGCATCTGCGCCATTCCCCGCAGAAATCGCGCCGCCGCCAGCCTCCTCCGCCATATATGGAGCCTTGTTTGCTGCGTCACAGACCTGAAAGTCCGTTAATTTGGACTGTTTCGGCGGGTCGCTTTTTCCTTTTCCTGGTTTGCCAGCCTTAGGCTTCGCCGACATATCCTCGCCCAAATGCTGGGATACGTTCTGTCCCAAATGAGAGAGTTATTTGCCGATTTTTTTCTCCAGGAGCAGAGCAGAGCGAGACACGTCCGTCCTACGTGGCAGCCATAACCGGAAGTCGCCCAACGGTTTATTGGTCCATTTCCCATATGCCGGATCATTAACCCGGTGTCTGTGCGTCTAACTCTCCCCCCCTCCCTCCGCATCTGTCCAACCTTTCATGTCTCTCAGGTGAAGCCCTTCTCCTCCAGCCCGTTGTGTCCCCCTCCCAGGTCTCCACCTCCACCGAAAGTGATCGACGGCGACCCGGCGTGGTCCGTCTCTTCCATCCTGGACGTCCGCCGCCGGGGGCGTGGCCTGCAGTACCTGGTGGACTGGGACGGCTGCAGGCCGGAGTGGAGGTCCTGGGCGCATCCCGCCTTCGTGCTCGACAAGCAGCTCATCAGGGACTTCCACTGAATGCACCCGGGTAGGTTGGAATGCCCGCCAAGAGGCATGCCGTGGGGGGGAGTACTGTCATGGCCGCCAATCACGGCACCTGTGCACGCACCTGCCTGTCATCTCCTCCGGCCTATTTATTCCACCAGGACCAGTGCTGGGCGTGGAGTCATCTGATTCTCTATGCTGAATCCAGTTACGCCTGCCTCCGTGCTTCCCTGCGCTCAACTCTCCAGCCTTCGGCTTCCTAGCACTGCTGAACCTCGTCCGGGCCGGTTCCACCCGGACCAACTACCAAGTAAGTCTACTCGCTTCTCATCTTGTCTGATTCCCCTGTGCACAGGTGGAGATCCGCAGCGGTGGTCCTCCTTCTTCCTCCAGGCGGCGGACTCATCCTTCCACCTCCAGCTAGCCAGCCCAGCAGACACTGTCTTCCTGGCTGCAGCTTCGGCGCTACCTGAGCTACTCCAACATCTCCTGACAGTAAGCGCTGTAACATCTATCGTGCTGCATAGGTTGAACTGTAAACTAACGGCCCTTGTCTCATTACAGGGTTGCCATGTTGTACGGTGCTTTGCCGGCCCCAGTTGGAGATTACGGATCGCACTACGCAACATTACACCATATACCCTGCACTCACGCATCCACTCACTCACGTTTACAATAAAAGTACGTTAATTGTATTCACCCTGAGTCGTGTCTGTTCTGTGGGTCACCTGAACCATGTCAAACCGTCGCCCCAGTCTGAGGTCAAGAGTGCTCTGGAGCAGGTTTTCAGCCAGGATGTCTCTATACATTGCTGCATTCATCTTTCCCTCTATCCTGACTAGTCTCCCAGTTCCTGCCACTGAAAAAACATCCCCACAGCATGATGCTGCTACCACCACTGGCATGGTTATGAGCGGTTCCTGGTTTCCCCCAAACATGACGTCTGGCATTCACGCCAAAGAGTTCAATCTTTGTCTCATCAGACCAGAGAATTTTGTTTCTCATGGTCTGAGAGTCCTTCAGATGCCTTTTGGCAAACACCAGGCGGGCTGCCATGTTCCTTTTACTAAGGAGTGGCTTCCATTTGCCCACTGTACCATACAGGCCTAATTCGTGGATTGCTGCAGAGATGGTTGTCCTTCTGGAAGGTTCTCCGCTCCCCACAGAGGAACACTGGAGCTCTGACAGAGTGACCATCGGGTTCCTGGTCGCTTCCCTGACTAAGGCCCTTCTTCGCCGATTTCTCAGTTTAGACGGCCGGCCAGCTCTAGGAAGAGTCCCAGTGGTTCCGACCTTCTTCCATTTATGGATGATGGAGGGCACTCTGCTCATTGGGACCTTCAAAGCAGCAGAAATTATTCTGTACCCCTCCCCAGATTTGTGCCTCAAGACAATCCTGTCTCGGAGGTCTACAGACAGTTCCTTTGACTTCATGCTTGGTTTGTGCTCTGACATGCATTGTCAACTGTGGGACCTTATATAGACAGGTGTGTGCCTTTCCAAATCATGTCCAATCAACTGAATTTACCACAGGTGGACTCCAATTAAGCTGTAGAAACATCTCAAGGATGATCAGTGGAAACAGAATGTACCTGAGCTCAATTTTGAGCTTCATGGCAAAGGCTGTGAATACTTACGTACATGTGATTTCTTAGTTTTTTATTTTTAATAAATTTGCAAAAATCACAAAAAAACTTTTTTCACATTGTCACTATGGGGTATTGTGTGTAGAATTTTGAAGAAAAAGATGAATTTAATCCATTTTGGAATAAGGTTGTAACATAAAATCTGGAAAAAGTGAAGCGCCGTGTATACTTTCCGGATGTACTGTATTTTATGAGAAAAAAATGCAATTTAGAGTTATTTTGAAAATACTTCTTTTTCATTGTTTTCTTTGGCATTTTAGCAATCACAATTAACTTTGGAAAATGTGCAGTTAATTGGTTAATTTTTTTCTGATCAATTCCAAATGTTCTAATTTTTTATTGATAATTTTCAAGTTTGTTGCCTTACTGTAAAATTGTACCATAGCCAAAACTGAAAATTGAAACGTTTGGTATTTTCATGTAGGAAAACAGGAAGTATATTTTCATTCAAATCATTTTTTCCTTACAAATGAAATAGTTGTCTTCAAAAATGCCTGTTTTGCACCAGTGCCATTAAATTTACATTGCAATGTTGTATCATGGCAACTTGCATTTTTTTCACAATTACCTCTGCCAAGGGAAGAGGTAATGTTTTTGCTGGTGTTGGTTTGTCTGTCTGTCTTTTAGCAACATTACTCTGTTTTTTTTTTTTTTATTTTGTATACTTTATTGATTCCCAGAGGGGAAATTGAGGGCATCCACCTGAATGGATGAAGCAGCCACGGTACAGCGCCATCCCTTTATCATTCACACACACATTCACACCTAGGGCCACTTTTAGAGTCTCCAGTTAACCTAACCTGCATGTTTTTGGCCTGTGGGAGGAAACCGGAGAACTCCCGGAGTAAACCTACACAGACACGGGGAGAACATGTAAACTCCACACAGATCACTGTTGGTCAGGGGCTGGGATCGAACCAGGGATCCCATGGCCAAGGGTGAGTTGCTGTGCTGCCGCAGTGCTAACCACTGCCCCACCGCACCGCCCCATTATGATTCCCCGTGCGCTATTACGCCGCGCACGGAGGAAGAAATGAAAAATCCAATTGCAGGAGTAGAACATGCACTTTATTGACATAAACCCCAAAAATAACAAGTCCAGTAATGACCACGCTAATTAGCAGAGGGTTGGAATGATGAGCTTGAAGCCACCAGACATACAGGGACACCACCTGGATGTTCCGCAGCCTGGGAGAGGGAATGCCTAGTGCCGCTGTAGCAGTCGGCACGAAGAGAAAGGCAAACATGTACTTACGGCTGGAACGATCCGGGGCTGTCCATGTAGTCCAGTGGATGAGGGGGTGAGGCAGGGTCATCCGCTAACACTAAGGAAATACACAATCTTAAAATGTTAGAGAAGACGGCAACGTCATTCTGAAAGTAATGTAGGTGGTGGATACAAACATACACGGAGGAACATGCTGCCATGTATGAAGCTGAATGCTCCGACGGTCTCTTCCTGTTACCCCAGCGTTAAAGTACTAATGCTACTAACGAGGGAAGAGACCGCCGGTGTGAGAATGCGTGGGCTGAACAATAATTAACACCATGTGTGTATGTGTGAATGTCTGAGTGTATGAATGGGAGTGAATGAGGTGTGTGCGTGTACGTGTGTGAAACACCCAATAATGAAGCACAGCTGATGGCACTGACGGGAGGAGGAGGCGTGCCCGAGCTGTCAGGGAGCGAAGGACCCAAATAGCTCCCTGAAGTGCCTGATGGAAAATAGGGCAAAACAACCACGGTCAGAACTGAGTTTGGAGCCACCAAACCCAGGTTCTTGACAGCCCCCCCCCCCAGGGGTGGATTTCAGACACCCTAGTACCATCAGCCGAAAAAAAAAAACACAACCAAGGACCCCCCCCCCCCCCGAGACAGATAACTACCTAGGGTGGGAGGTGGGGGAAAAACAGGTTAGGAACACGTGAAAAATCAACCCCCCACCCTTCAGGAGTCCAAAGTTCAGGAGGCCGACCAGCGTCCCAGGGCCCCGGCATGGTGAAGGGTGACTGATCGGGTGGCCTACCCGAGACCTAAGCCCAGCAGGCGGCCCGCTGAACAGTGTCCGGTGGCCTGCCAGGACCATTGGGCCACCCAACCCGAGAGCCAAGTCTTTCGGGTGGATGACCAGCATGGTTGAGCCACCAGGACCGGGGGGTGGGTGGCAGGCAAAGAGGTTGCCTACCCACCACGGACCTTAGAGGTTGATGGCCAGCCCGAGGGATAGGAGCCCACCCACCCCCCGCCCCCTGAAGCTTGGAGCAGGGGGGCCGTAGCACCCACATTGGTCCCGGTTGGTGACATGGCTGCACCTGCGTTGGTACCAGTCTGGGACATGGCTGCGCCCGTGTTGGTCCCGGTCTGGGACATGACTGCACCCGCGTTGGTCCCGGTCAGAGACATGGCTGCACTGGCGGTGGACTCTGGCTGGGGCTCTGCTGTACCGGCAGTGGACTCTGGCTGGGGCTCTGCTGCACCTGCGGTGGACTCTGGCTGGGGCTCTGCTGCACCGTGGTGGACTCCGGCTGGGGCTCTGCTGCACCAGCGGTGGACTCCGGCTGGAGCTCTGCTGTACCGGCAATGGACTCCGGCTGGAGCTCCATAGCACCCACAATGGACTCTGGCTGGAGCTTCATAGCACCTACAGTGGTCCCCATCAGGGACCTCATTGCTCCCACGGTGTCTCTCCAACGGGGGAGGTAAGGTTCCTCCCTGATCCCTGCGCTGGATCCAGACCCTCGGTGGCCTCTGGAGGCATCAGCTGCTCTCCGGCAACCCTGGCCTGGAGTGTCTGAACCCGGAGGGAGAGCGAAAGAGAATGAGTCGGGGTCGCCGGCAGCGACAGAACCCGGTGAGGTGGCCCTGAGGGCTCCTGCGAGCTAACCTGGGCCCCCCTCACCATGAATCAGGCAGTGTGAGATCGACATAGACATAACTGACATTATGGAGCACACTTGCCTGAACTCAGGTTCCACCACCGTCCAGGACTCCGACGATGAAGTTCCGGGCCCAGTCGGCTGGAGATCAGGTCCGGGAGATGACTCTGCCAAGGCAGCCTCCGCAGCAGGCGTGTTGGTGGTTGCCATCTCAGTGACCCCGTGCACCATCTTTCACGCCACCGGCTCCTCTGGTGTGATGGCCGGGGACGGCATCACCGCTGGCCCATGAGCTGGACCCTCCCAGGCCTCCGGTTCTTCTCCCCTTGAGCGACATGGTTCCAGAGCCAGCGAGCTCATAGGGGCACACAAAAAAGGTTCGGTGAGGTCGGGTGAATGAGCACTATATGCCGCTGGTTCAGAGCACTCAGGGGACTCCACACCCCGAGTCTCCTTGCCAGGAGGCAGGCAAAATTGTTCATCAGCAGAGAAAGTTAAATGAGGAAAAACTTGCCTGTTCTCCTGGCACTGGACATCCCCAGCGGCCTCCAAGGTGTCTCCTCTCCTGTCCTGGCGTTCCTCCTCGAGCTGCGGCTCCCCCTCCCTCAGGGAGAATTCCTCCAATCTCCCAGCCATCTCCGGGAGGAGCCACGGCTTCACATCCAGGATGAGGTCCGTCTCCACCTGAAGAGCCAGTCTGTGTTCCTCCAGTTCCTCCGGGGACGGACCAGGACACGGCTCAGGACGAGGAGGCAGGACTGTCTTCGGCAAGGCTGGAAGCTTCTTCCGGCAGGGGTTCCTCCTCCTCTTCTTCACAGATGGCTCGGGCACCAGGTAATCTGGGATATGAAGCGCGGCTCTGGGCAGCTAGTCACCTGTGCTGAGAAGCTCTGTATGATCCGGAGAAGAAAACGGAGTGGCCGCGAGGAGCTTGAACACTGGGAGATCCTTATCCGACTCCTTGTATGGCACAGCGAAGATGTCCCAGAGCAGGGGTGTCCAATCATGTGCCATGGAGGGCCAAGACCCTGCAGGTTTTCTCTTCTACCCATCCTCTTCAGCAGGTGTTTTCACTTATCAGCAGTCAGTGGGAAGAAATTCAGTGGAATCTGCTGCTGAAGACACTGGTTGGAGGTAAAGCCTGCAGGGCCTTGGCCCTCCATGGCACATGATTGGACACCCCTGTCCCAGAGAATCTCCATTGCCTTGGGGTGATCCCAGAGGCTGTCTCACTCGATTACCCTCATTGCAGTGTCCTGAGCCTGTCGAACAGCCCGGGAGGAACAGGGCTTCTGTGTGCACAAAAAAAATCTCCTCCAGGAAGCACAGCGAGCACAGCTCCCTCTCCAGCTCCCTCTCCGTCCGAACCACGATGCTGATACTGTTTTCTTGAGGAAGAAAAAAGAGGGTGGAAAGAAAAAGAAAAAAGCACACGTCTGCTCCACTGGGTTTTTTCTGGCTGGTTGGAGCATTCTGTTATGATTCCCCGTGCGCTATTATGCCACGCATGGAGGAAGAAATGAAAAACCAAATTGCAGGAGTAAAACGTGCACTTTATTGACATAAACCCAAAAAATAACAAGTCCAGTAATCCATCCATCCATCTTCTACCGGTTTTCCGGAGGTCCGGGTCGCAGAGGCAGCAGTTCAAGCAGAGAAGCCCAGACTTCCCTCTCCCCAGCCACCTGCTTCAGCTCTTCAGAGAGGATACCAAGGCGTTCCCAGACCAGCTGGGAGACATAGTCTCTCCACCGAGTCCTGGGTCTGCCCCGGGGTCTCCTCCCAGTGGGACGTACCTGAAACACCTCAAGTGGGAGGCATCCAGGAGGCATCCTAATCAGATGCCCATACCACCTCAACTGACTCCTTTCAATGTGGAGGAGCAGCGGTTCTACTCTTGAGCCTGTCCCGGATGACTGAGCTCCTCACCCTATCTCTGAGGGTGAGTCCAGCAATCCTACGGAGAAAGCTCATTTCAGCCGCTTGTATCCGCAATCTTGTTCTTTCGGCCATTACCCAAAGATCATGACCATAGGTGAGAGTAGGAACGTAGATTGACTGGTAAATCGACAGCTTTGCCTTAGAACTAAGCTCCCTCTTCACCACAACAGACCGGTACAACGTCCGCATCACTGCAGATGCTGCTCCAATCCGTCTGTCAATCTCTCGCTCCATTTTCCCCTCACTCGTGAACAAGACCCCAAGATGGATCGTCCCCCTCATGGAGCGTCACCTTATCGTGGGGGGGAGGGGGGTTTGCGTACCCCAGTGATCCCAGGAGCTATGTTGTCCGGGGCAATTTGCCTCTGATAGGGTCACCCAAGACAAACTGGTCCTGGGTGAAGGGCCAGACTAAGAACGATCCAACAGACTCTCATGATAAATTCTATATCAAGGATTCAGTGTACCCCGCCCGGTATGGGGTTACCGGGGCCCCACCCTGGAACCAGGCCTGGGGGAGGGGCTTGAAGGCTAGCGTCTGGTGGCCAGGTTTCCACCCATGGGACCCGGCCGGACTCAGCCCGAAGGAGTTACGTGGGTCCTCCCTCCAGTGGGCTCACCACCTGCAGGAGGGATCATGGGGGTCCGGTGCTATGTGGATTAGGTGGCGGTCAAAGGCGGAGACCTTGGCGGACTGATCCCAAGCTTTCTAAACTGGCTAAGTCCAGTAACGACAACGCTAATTAGCAGAGGGTTGGAATGATGAGCTTGAAGCCACCAGACATACAGAGACGCCACTTGGATGTTCCGCAGCCTGGGAGAGGGAATGCCTAGTGCTGCCGTAGTAATCGGCATGAAGAGAAGGACAAACATGTACTTACGGCTGGAATGATCTGGGGCTGTCTGTGTAGTCCTGTGGATGAGGGGGTGAGGCAGGGTCAGCTATCACCAAGGAAATACACTATCTTAAATTGTTAAAGAAGACGGCAACGTCAGGCTGAAAGTAACGTAGGTGGTGGATACAAACATACACAGAGGAACAAGCTGCCATGTGACTCTTATGATTATCCCACGTGAATTTCGTTTGTATTATGCGGCTATTTTTCCTGTGTGATGCAGTTTCAGTCAGAATCGCCATCGCCACGACCGAACATGGCGGCAACCACATTGGTGCTGGGGAGCTCAAAGCGGAAAAAGGAAGAATAATAATGAGGATTTCTTCTTCTTTGCTGTATTCCATGTCAGCCATGATTCCTTCGGCGCGTGTCTGCCACCTTCTGAACTGTCAGATCAATACAGATCAGTACAAATTCTCAGTATAGCCGGGGGAAGTCAATAAGTTGACAGGTGCAGTTGCTGCGCTGTGCCACTGGGGGCACGTGGCCCGTCCATGAAATGTGGACAATTAAAGGGAAGAAGAGAGGATGAAATAAAACAAAAACAAAAACCGTCCTGAAAGAGTCAATAAACCATGATGCTGATTTAAGATGGAATTGCCCAGCCCCAGTGTATGGTCAATACAATTATGACATTCTTGTTATTGTAATGTAGTCATATAATGTAGTCATATTGTTTTTGCTGCCATTTCTATGTCTGTTAGCAGAATCACGCAAAAACTCCTAGATGGATTTGGATGGAATTTTCACCAGAGGTGGCCCTTGGCCCGAAGATGAATCCGTGAGTGCATACCTCTGCCAAGGCCCTATCTCGCAATGTACAGATGGATGGTGATATGGACGGACAAAGGGATGGCGGGGAGAACAAAGGGAGAGAGGGACAGAGCCTTGGCGGAGGTATGTGCTCTCTGAGTGCCCTCTGGTTTCTCTTGATACACTTGATGATACTGTTTGTCATGTAAAGTTTTTAAAATACTTTACAATCAAACAGACTCACTTTTTGTAGGTGATTATCTCGACACAGATATGTGGAAATTGCACTTTTCATGAATTCTCCTCTCCTGAGGGAGCAGTGACCAGTTAAATGCTTCATTTTATTTGAAAAACTAACAGTGGATGTTTCCTGCAGGTATCACAGTGCAATCAACAGCCCAATGCAGCAATTATTGTTGGATAAATCCTGAGAAATAAATCCTGAAGATAATAGAGCCAAAGTTTTCCAGGTCTCCGTTGACCCTGAGAGAGACTGTTCTTCACAGCTATTGCCATAATATGTTTATATTGTATATATTGATGTGATCTCACTCAATACTACATGTGCTAATTGCACATGTTAAGATAAGATAAGCCTTTATTAGTCCCACAATGGGGAAATTCCAGGATTGCAACAGCACAGGGACAGCAACACTCAGAGCAACAATCAGAAGGCAAGAAAAAACAACATCTAGCAAACATATGTCCATATTACTATAAATGTATATATATAGACACACAGTGCAGAGCATTATGGCTGGTGGATGTGCAGCAGAAAGTCTAAGCTCTCTCTCCGCGGATGCAGCGGGCCAGCTGGAAGTCTTTGGGCATGATGGTGACCCCCTTAGCGAAGAAGAGACCACCAGGTGGGTCTCGCTGGTCTCCTGCAGAGCCATGACGGCGAAACTCAGGAAACGCAGGACGGTCTTGAAGTCCTGAGCGATCTCCCTCACCAGGCGCTGGACGGGCAGCTTACGGATGAGCAGCTCCGTGGATTTCTGGTAGCGACGGATCTCTCTCAGAGCCACGGACCTGTGACGGCGAGGCCTCTTCACTCTGCCGGTGGCCAGAGCGCCTCTCCGAGCAGCCCTGGTGGCTAGCTGTCTCCTGGGGGGCTTCTTCCTCCAGTAGATTTTATGGGCGGTCTGCTTGGTTCTTGCCATCGCTCTTTATTATTCTGTCTTATATTTCTTTCACGCCGCCTAAACTCCAGCCCGGCACCCGCTTCGTTTTCGCTACAGCTCCCGGTATGTCGAGTTTCCCATTAGCACCGGGCGGCGGCCAAGTGCTAGCTAGCACTAGCTCCTCCCCGCTGTAACGTCTCCCGCTGCAAACCGTGGCTCCGTCCGCCGACCCGGGCGATCCGTGCGTCCGTGATATATATACAGAGTGAAAGGTGTAGAAAGAAGAAGGAAGATAAAAAAAAGGCTGTTGCAACAGGCAGCCGACTCGTGTGGCGCCGCCGGTCCGGCAGAGCCGGAACCGGAAAATGTTGGTTTGCACATAGATAGGCTCATGCGTGCACACATGCAATCTGTTCAAATCTGCTTTCAGTATGACAATAAAAGGGGCATGCAGGTGCAAACATGCTGTTATTGTACAGTTTATTAGCCACAACATAAAATTAAACAACCACAGCTTATGAAAATAGGATTGTGCTACCTGTGCCGATTTGAACCCTCGGGCTTAACATGAATTCTTCTTTTGTAAATTTTATGTAGAGATAATTAGTAAAAGCAGTCAGAGTCTTGTTCTGTTTTATTTCATTTCAATGCCTGTAACCATGTGACAACCATGTGACTATGATCCATGGGTCAGGAGCATTATACCAAATTAATCGCACCTGTGGATGCACACACATATACTACTCACAAAAAGTTAGGCATATTCGGCTTTCAGGTGAAATTTATGGAAAATGTAAAAAGTTCACGTTACAGTGATATATCATGAAAGTAGGGCATTTAAGTAGAAGTATGCAATGGTGATTTCCTCATTTTAAGCAATTTATTGAAACAAAAGCCAACAACAATGGTGGGTATACCACAACAAAACATGTCAATGTTTCAATAACTTGTCGTGTACCCTTGAGCATCAATTACAGCTTGACAACGACGTCTCATGCTGTTCACAAGTCAGCTTGTGGTCTGCTGAGACATGACATTCCACTCTTCTTGAAGGGTGGCCCTCAGGTCATTGAGGTTGTGGGGTACAGGGTTACAAGCCTCTACACGGCGACTCAGTTGATCCCATAGGTTTTCTATGGGATTCAAGGCTGGAGAAAATGCAGGCCACTCCATTTGAGGTACCCCAGCCTCCAGCAGCCATTCCCTGCTTATGCAACCTCAATGAGCTGGAACATTATCATCCATGAAGATGAAATTTGGCCTTTGTTGTTCATGCCGTAGCACATTGACTGGATTAATGATGTTATTCAGGAAATATCGGCTTGTCACTGTACCATTCACAAGGTGCAGAGCAGGTCTATATGGACTAAACACACCTGCACAGAGTGTAACGCCACCTCAACAGTGGCTGATGCATAGCACTCTCCTTGACGTCTCCAACATCAATGGCGGCCATCATTTCTGCTCAGCGTGAATCGACTTTCATCAGAGAACAGCACTGAGGCCCACTGGTCCCTTGTCCAGCGTAAATGCTCCTTGGCCCATGCAAGATGATGACGCCTGTGCCTGGTGTGGTTAGGTACCCTTGCAGGTTATCTAGCACGCTGATGTGAATGGTTTTGAATGGTCTGACGTGACACTTAAGTGCTTCTCACCTCCCTTAATTGGGCCGGGAGTTGAGTAACATTCATCATTCAGTTCCGCAGGGCACTGTTCACAATGAAGCAGTCATCAGTGTGGGATGTGGTCAAAGGACGTTCATTTCTATGCCTTTCTGTGACTCTTCCAGTCTCTCTGTATCTCTGTTGCAATCTGCTGATGACAGTCTGTGACACTCTAGGCTCAGTGGCCACTTCCCTCTGAGAACATCCTGTTTGAAGCCTTGTAATGATGAGGTACTGTTGATCAGCTGTGAGGTGTCATCTTGATCTTATGATGTCAAAATGTGAACAGCATGATGAAGAGGACTGTTTAAATACCAATAATAACTGAACCAGAAAATGTATTGGTTGATTCTTGGATCAATCACCTGTTGTGAATTTTGTCGTTAAGCATCTTGTTAAAGAACTGCAAGTTATCCAAAAAGTACTGAAATGTTGAACAGTTGGACATGTGCATTGAAAAGGTTGGAGAAGGTCATATTAAGTTCACCTGGAAAGGTTACAGTGCATTTTAGGTACATCCTGAAGGTTCACCTGAAAGCCAAATATCCCTAACTTTTTGTGAGTAGTGTGCATCCCCTGCATCCACCCACTCTTCCTCTTTCTATCCTCCTGGTCGGTAAGAGCTTATACCAGCCTGTTTCACATTACGTTTTCTGCGCTGCTGTGTTGGGCTGCCTTACCTTTGGTACCCCATTGCTGTGTCATAAGTTTGTTGTGTTGAGTGTGCCTTCTCCCACTCTGCTGAGTGAGAGAAGGCATGCAGTGACTGTGTGCAGCATGGTATGCACTATCCTTATCTGCTTAGATGTATGTGATATATTTTTACCTTCTGCTTCAGGCAGAATCTGTTTAACAGCTTAACAGCACAGTACAAGTTGCCTTTAGTTCTGTATTTGTTTGTCGACTTGCAGTCATCTTCTTTATGTATGTACTGGGCGCTCCGGTGCTTAGCGTGCTCTCGCCACTTTTGGTGGGGGAGTGGTACTGCATACAGGTGGGAACTAAAGTCTGATATTGATCTATGTTGTCTTCTGACTAGTGCTCTTTGTGCCTCCTGGAACAGCCTTTGGCCTGTTTGTTGTAATAATACTGTCATGATAACTATCTTTTTTTTTTCTCTCTCCTACCATCTTCCTGAAGGAGTAATGGCTTCTTTGGGGAGTGAAGAAAGGGCAAGTTGCCCAGAAACTGGTATGCCGCCAGCTCAGAACTCCATCCCTCTGGGTTAAGTACTCCAGCTGGAACTGGGAAGGCCAACAGGAGGCAGAAGCAGTTTAGTTTAGTTTACTGGTTTATTTGTCAGGGACCATGTACAGAAAAAACATTAAACACAGGCTAAAGATGCTCTGTACCAGATTATAGCATTCTCACTAATTTCCATCTGTAGTCCCTGAGGCAGACAAGAAGATATCAAAAAAAACCCAGCACATATAGAAAGCAGTTCAAGTCGGGTTTCAGAAACTGGTGACCCTGAAACAAGCAGGGAGTAAGTTTAAAAGGTAAAACGATAAGAGAAGTGGCACACATAAAAACAATTTAAGAGTACAATT
This sequence comes from Pholidichthys leucotaenia, assembly GCA_020510985.1. Lineage (NCBI taxonomy): Eukaryota > Metazoa > Chordata > Actinopteri > Cichliformes > Pholidichthyidae > Pholidichthys > Pholidichthys leucotaenia. Next base: position 135,365,199 of record CM035840.1, on the reverse strand, counting down.
TCAAATTCCATTTAGGGGAGAGAGTCAATGCTGGCAGGCTTGATTACTTAAAATCCATTTTTTAGTCCTTGTGGTACAGTCTCTGTAACTTGTTCTGGCCTTCAAAGCAGTGGGGAGCTTGTTCCATTCTGTTATAGCTTTGTATGAGAAAGCTGATTGTCCAAAAGCGGGTTTACGTAGGGGGATGCAACAATGCCACCTAGAGGAAGTCCTTGTTACTCTGGTATTTTGTTCAAAAGTCAGGTACACAAAAGTCGTAAGGGCTGGGGATGCAGAACCATGGATAATTTTAAAGACCAACCATATATTTGCATACATGGTCATATTTTCAAAGCTTAACATCTTGTGTTTGGCAAGTATACCACAATGGCGATACTATCATGTCTTCTTATCCAGAATTTTGATGGATTGTTTATACAGGGATTCCAAGGATTTGAGAGTTGTACAGTTGACTTGTGGCTAGCATGAGATGCAGTAGGAGAACTGTGTTAAAATCATGGCATTCAGAAAAGTTTTTGATCCTTTTAGAGTAAGTGAGTTTCTGATGCAACGAAAGTTTGCAAGGTTATAGTATCTGACAAAAGTGAGCACACCCCTCATATTTTTGTAAATATTTTATTATATCTTTTCATGGGACAACAATGAAGATATGACACTTTGATACAATGTAAAGTGTCATGAATCTGGGTTTGGAGGCCAAACCCGATTCTGACTTACTGTTATGATTTGCCCTAGATTCCTCCTGTCAGCTCTGGCACACCCCCTCCTCCTGTCAAGTCCCATCAGCTGCACTGTCACGGGTGTTCACACACATACACACACACACACACACACACACACACACTCATGCACACGTCCCATTCACTCTCGTTCACACGCTGTCTCATTCACCTGGTGCCAATCAGTCCTGCCCACGCATTCTCACACCGGCAATCTCTTTCCTCGTTAGTTTCAGGAGTATTTGTTTGCCGATTTGGAGGAAAGAGATTGTTGGGGCATTCACCCTCGTTCATGGCAGCTAGTTCTCCATGAATGACGTATCACTCCCTTCACGCATTCAGCCCGACATCTTCAGACGATCTATGCCTGGGTGTTCACGGCTGCCTCAGCGTACTATCCTCATCCACCAGACTTCATGGACAGCTACGAATGGTTCAAGCCATAAGTGCGCATTTGCCTTTCCCTTTTGTGCTATTGCTGCGTCAGCACTAGGCTGATCGCCTTTCCCTGCCGTGCGCTTCGCAATCTTGTAGCACTAGGCATTCCCCTCCCCGGCTGTAGAACGTCCGGGTAGCCCCTGTATGTCTGGTGGTCCTTATCTCTACATATTCATCTGTCTGTATTGTGGACATTATAGGACTTGTTATTTTCTTCGTGTTTGTTAATAAAAGTGCACCATCAACTCTTGCTTTTGAGTTTTTTTCATTCTCTCTCTCGTGCCCCGAGCCATGGCGCACGGAGGTTTATGACAGTAAAGCAGTCAGTGGACACCTTGTATAACTGTAAATTTGCTGTCCCCTCAAAAGTACTCAACACACAGCCATTAATGTGTAAACCGCTGGCAACAAAAGTGAGTACACTCCTAGTGAAAATTTTCAAATTGTAGTAGTAGTAGATTAGTTTATTTGACAGGGACAGTGCAATAAACATAGACAATTAATCAAAGACAATCAATCTGATGTGTTGCACATAGAGTGTATAGCTATTAGCTAATTTGCAACTCTTGTCCCTGGATGGGCTTTAGAAAAAAGAATCAAGTAAAGATGGGAAAAAAAAAAATAAAAAATATACACAATAACCACATACATCAATGCAGAAAAATTATAAATACACAATTATAAATATTATAAATACTCAAATATAACAGCCTGACTCACACTTAACATAAATATTATAAATATTATAAATACACAAATATAACAGCCTGACTCACATTTAACACATATAACATAACTCACATTTGCCTATTTCAGGCCTTCCTCCCTCCGTCACTCACTATAAACAAACACATTTATTCCTTCCCTTCATTCACTCTCACTTTGCAGACAATTAATTCATACATGAGTACATTCTTGTTTATTTTTCAGCCAGTTTTTAACATTTTTAGTGAATGTTTTAAAGTCCGTTATTATTTTAATTTCATTTGGCATTGTGTTCCAGATGTGACTGCCCTTTATAGAGAATGCTGTTTGTCCAAATGTGGTTCTGCGGTGGAATATTTTACAGTTATTGTTGACAGAACTCCTGGTGGCTCTGCTGCTGTCCTGTCTTTGGACGAAACCAGCAAGTGGCTCGGGTGCTGATTTATGGAAACATTTGAACGTTAATTTCAGAAGACAGAGGTCAATGAAGCTCTCAAAACTCAATAGGTTGTATTTTTTTAAAACATTACAGTGATGCCACCTAATGGGCTTTTTGTCCAAGATTTTTAGGGTTTGATTATATAATGAACCTATATGTCTTATTGTGGAAGGGGCTGCTTGAGCCCAGACTGTCAAACAGTATGATATATGAGAAAAAACCATAGAATGCATATACAGTGCAGCTGCTTTGTAAGGTATGTAATATCTAATTAATTTAAAGCAGTTCAGATTTTTTTTTACTGTTTTTGAAATTTTCTTTATATGAAGAATAAATTTGAGTTGAGGATCTAGTACAATGCCAAGGTATTTGAATTCTGTAGCTAAACTGATGTCATGATCATGTATATTAACTTTAAAATGTTGCAGGTTACATTTTTTGATTGAAAAGCACATTGAGACTGTTTTCTGAAGGTTCAGCAATAGATGGTTCTTGAGGAGCCACTCTTGGACATCAACCATACTTGTAGACAGTACATCTGCAGCCTGTGCTGGAGTCTTGGCAGCTGTGTAAATAACTGCATCATCTGCATAAAGTTGGCATGTTGCAGCTGAGCAGTGTAACGGCAAGTCATTAATAAAAATGCTGAAAAGTAAAGGACCAAGAATGGACCCTTGTGGGATACCCATGCGGTTGTTTAAAAATGAGGATTTATCCTGGTGAACTTTTACACACTGTTCTCTATTCTGGAGATAAGATGCAAACCATTCTAATGTATTTGGGGAGAAGTTAAAAGATACCATTTTGGATAAAAGCAAACTGTGGTTTACAGTATCGAAAGCCTTTTTGAGATCTAGAAAAACAGCTCCTACCACATTACCCCTGTCCAAGGACTGTTTGACGTTTTCAATAAGGCAACAATTTGCTGTTTCTGTTGAGTATCCTGGTCTAAAACCAAATTGATGTGGATGAAGAAGTTGACTGTCTTGTAAGTAGTCTATCAGCTGTGTAGCTACAACTTTTTCAAGAACCTTAGATAGGACTGGTAAGATAGAGATTGGGCGGTAATTGCATATATCGTCTTTACTGCCTGATTTATGAACTGGTATGACGACAGCTTTTTTCCAGCCAGATGGAAATGTACTAGACCTAATGGAGAGATTAATGAGATGGGTCAGTGGTTTGATTAATATTTTGCTGTGCATTTTGAGAAAGGAGGTGCTCATATTGTAGATATCATTAGTTTTTGAGTTTGACAGTGTTTTAACAATACCAGCAATTAACTTCTCATTTACCTCATTGATGTGAAAAGTATCTGTTGGAAGTATGGAATTTGTGTTGTTGAGCACATTTGGCAGCACAAAAATTTTTGTTAAGTCTTCCACAGAGCCCACAAAGTGTGAATTAAATTCATTTGCCAAAGTAGCCTTGTCACTGACGGTCTTGCCATTGATTCTAAGTTCCTTTACCCCCTTCTGATCGTTTTTTTTATTAGTTAAGTTATTTAAATGCCTCCATAGGGAACTGTTGTTACCCTTTGCATGATCTATCAGTTTATTGTAATAAGATATTTTTGATTTTCGCAGCTCATGTACCACTTTATTTCTTAAACTTTTATACACAAGGTGATCATTTTGTAGTTTGGAGGTTAGTGATGTTTTCAGTGCATAGTCTCGTCTCTTCATAAGTTTTCTTATTTCATTATTTAACCATGGTAGGCTAATCTTCTGTTGTCTACTTTTAATTTGCTTTGAAAATTTTTCTATAGACTTTGTGATTGTTGCAGTTATAAAATTACAACAATCATCTACTTCACATGTTGACATGAGCTGCTCCCAATTTTGATTCTCTAAGTAATGTTCAAACTCCTCATTTTTTGATTTGGGGATAATAAAATTTGATTTGTCAATATCGACTCCCCCAAAATACTGTAGTCGCTTTTTAGTAAGTTTCCTGACAGCAAGAACCATGTTATGATCTGAGAGACCAGTTACAAGATTATAGGTTCTTTGTGCCCAATTAGCCATTTTCCCTCCCCGGTGTCATGTGACTCGTTAGTGTTACAAGGTCTCAGGTGTGAAAGGGGAGCAGGTGTGTTAAATTTGGTGTTATCGCTCTCACTCTCTCTCATACTGGTCACTGGAAGTTCAACATGGCACCTCATGACAAAGAACTCTGTGAGTATCTGAAAAAAAGAATTGTTGTTCTACATAAAGATGGCCGAGGCTATAAGAAGATTGCCAACACCCTGAAACTGAGCTGCAGCACGGTGGCCAAGACCATACAGTGGTTTAACAGGACAGGTTCCACTCAGAACAGGCCTCACCATGGTCGACCAAAGAAGTTGAGTGCACATGCTCAGCATCATATCCAGACGTTGTCTTTTGAAAATAGACGTATGAGTGCTGCCAGCATTGCTGCAGAGGTTGAAGGGGTGGGGGGTCAGCCTGTCAGTGCCCAGACCATATGCCACACACTGCATCAAATTGGTCTGCATGGTGGTCATCCCAGAAGGAAGCCCCTTTTAAAGATGATGCACAAGAAAGGCCGCAAACAGTTTGCCGAAGACAAGCAGACTAAGGACATGGATTACTGGAACCATGTCCTGTGGTCTGATGAGACCAAAATAAACTTATTTGATTCAGATGGTGTCAAGTGTGTGTGGCGGCAACCAGGTGAGGAGTACAAAGACAAGTGTGTCTTGCCTACAGTCAAGCATGGTGGTGAGAATGTCATGGTTTGGGGCTGCATGAGTGCTGCCGGCACTGGGGAGCTACAGTTTATTGAGGGAACCATGAATGCCAACATGTACTGTGACATACTGAAGCAGAGTATGATCTCCTCCTGTTAAACCACTGTATGGTCTTGGCCACTGCGCTGCAGCTCAGTTTTAGGGTGTTGGCAATCTTCTTATAGCCGATGCCATCTTTATGTAGAGCAACAATTCTTTTTTTCAGATCCTCAGAGAGTTCTTTGCCATGAAGTGCCATGTTAAACTTCCAGTGACCAATGGCTGTGTGTTGAGTTATTTTAAGGGGACAGCAAATTTAAATTGTTACACAGGCTGTACACTGACTACATTGTTATCAAAGTGTCATATCTTCAGTGTTGTCCCATGAAAAGATATAATAAAATATTTACAAAAATGTGAGGGTCGTACTCACTTTTGTGAGATAATGTATCTGTCAGGGAACTACTCTCTAGAGCAACATCAGCTGCAGCTGCTTTCTCCCTCCATCCTTTCCACCTAAGGCTTCAGCTCTGGATAGAGGTTCTGCAACCCAGAGGCGGGTTCCCTTACCAGTTATCCTGGCTTTGTGAAACATCTGCAGAAGTCTTGGGCTCATCCAAAGGAGGCTGCTGCTCCTCACCCTACACTCAGTATTTTGTGGTGCTGCGGAGCAGGGCTTAGAGGGTGCATTGGGAGTGGGCCCTACCTTTGCATTGCTGGCTGAGGCTCCCCCACAGGCAGCAAATCTTTCCGCTACCCTAACAAGAAGTGTCGTGCCACTGATGGTTTATTGGCTAGGGCCTACCAGTCTGTGGCTATGGCCTCTAGGCTAGCAAATACTAATTCACTTCTTTTGGTGTATTTAGAAGGTCTGATAAAGGACCTAGAATCAAAGCGAAGCTGACCTTCTACTAGAGTGTGTAAGGGTTATAGACACTGTAATTCAAGGGCTAGCTCTCAGTCTAGAGCACTTGGGAATTCCTTGGCCCAGCTGGCCATGGCCTAGCGGCATGATTGGTTGAGTCAGTCTGGATTGGCAGATACAGACAAGGCTGCTGTTTTGGAGGCTGCAGTGGTGCCTGGTGAGGCCTTTGGGCCTGCAGCAGTGGCGGTGTTGGACGAGGTGCATAAGGTGAGACTGCGCACACAGTCCTTTCATCGGCCAGGACCATCCAGGTCATGTGTCCGGAGACCCCTTGAGGGGCATGAGGATCCACAATGGCTTTGTTTCACAGAGTCAAGTTCCTCTCGAAGTTCAGGTCACCTAAGGCAGCGGGCTCCTCGGCAGCAGGTGCAGGTTCAACAGTGCTCACGTCCACGCTCTGATGTGTACGTAGGTTGTGGTCCTGCCAAGCCCCCCAGCGTCCCTGATAATGTGCTTCCCCTGACTTCAACCTTCTCTGTCATGCACCTCCCTCCCTCCCACTCCCACCAGTGTGTGAATGTGTGTGCGAATGAGTGGGTAGCAGGATCTGTAAAGCGCTTTTAGCAGCATGTAGGTTTGGATTTTTTTACTCTTAATAATAAACACCTTCCTTTAAAAACTGCATTTTATGTTTACTTGTGTTATTTTTGTCTAATATTTACATTTGCTTGATGATCTGAAGCATTTAAGTGTGACAAACGTCTCATGAATTTTCAAGAATTGCCCCTTGGTGCAGAGAGGAAGACCCACACGCTGAACTGTGAGTTTGTGAGATTTATTGAAATCAACAAAACACAAAGTCCAAATGGTGCACAGACAGATATCCAAAACAACTTACAGTAAATACAGCACACCAGAACAAGGGCTGGGTTCTGGTGGAGACGAGAGAGGAGAACTTAAGACTGCAGCAACCAGAAATGAAAATAACCGTACTTAAATAGGGCCAGAAACAAATCATACAAGTAATGACAGGTGTGGGTCTCATGAGCGGGCAGAAGGTAACAATAATCAATAATTTGGACCAGATGGGAGCAATGAGAGGGAGCGTTCGGAGCTGACAGCTGACAGGGACAACACCCACATGGAGCACAAACCCAGAAACGCCACTGACAGCTGTCAACCCAGAGGGAGAACAAAACAGTAAGGGAAATAAAGAATAAAATATCAACAAAGGCAGACTGAGATATAAATACAAAATGAGAGCATAACAAAACTATGACATAAACAGGAAAATAGACAACAGTACGAGAATTACAGAAACCAAAAAGCACAAAATACAACAAATATATAAATATAGAGAAAAAGCCATGAGACTGAGCATGGCGGAAAACTCCAGTGCTCAGCTCATGACAAAACATACAAAAAAAATGAGAAATCAGGAAGGGGGTAAACACTTTTTCACACCACTGTAGGAGGGTTCAGGGTGGGACTGATATCCATCGTAGAAAATTTGGTGAAAATTGGACAAAGTTTGTCCAAGTTACAAGTATCCGTTGTTCTGAGCACTAGGTGGTGCTGTAACTTTTGTTATTTTTACATAGGAGCGCACAGGGTGGGACAAATAGCCATCATAGAAAATTTGGGTATATATACAGATGTGGACAAAATTGTTGGTACCCCTCTGTTAATGAAAGAAAAACCCACAATGGTCACAGAAATAACTTGAATCTGACAAAACTGGTAATAAATAAAAATTCTATGAAAATTAACCAATGAAAATCATACAGTGCTTTTGAATTGTGGTTCAACAGAATTATTTTCAAAAACAAACTCATGAAACAGGCCTGGACAAAAATGATGGTACCCTTAACTTAATATTTTGTTGCACAACCTTTTGAGGCAATCACTGCAATCAAACGATTTCTGTAACTGTCAGTGAGACTTCTGCACCGCTCAGCAGGTATTTTGGCCCACTCCTCATGAGCAAACTGCTCCAGTTGTCTCAGGTTTGAAGGGCGCCTTCTCCAGACGGCATGTTTCAGCTCCTTCCACAGATGTTCAATAGGATTTAGATCAGGGCTCATAGAAGGTCACTTTAGAATAGTCCAATGTTTTGCTCTTAGCCATTCTTGGGTGTTTTTAGCTGTGTGTTTCGAGTCATTATCCTGTTGCAAGACCCATGACCAGCGACTGAGACCAAGCTGTCTGACACTGGGCAGCACATTTCTCTCTAGAATACCTTGATAGTCTTGAGATTTCATTGTACCCTGCACAGATTCAAGACACCCTGTGCCAGATGCAGCAAAGCAGCCCCACAACATAACAGAACCTCCTTCATATTTCACAGTAGGGACGGTGTTCTTTTCTTGGTATGCTTCATTTTTGCATCTGTGAACATAGATCTGATGTGCCTTGCCAAAAAGTTCCAGTTTTGTCTCGTCTGTCCATAGGACATTCTCCCAGATGCTTTGTGGCTTGTCAGCATGCAGTTTGGCAAATTCCAGTCTGGCTTTTTTATGATTAGTTTTCAACAGTGGTGTCCTCCTTGGTCGTCTCCCATGAAGTCCACTTTGGCTCAAACAACGATGGATGATGCGATCTGAGACTGATGTACCTTGACCTTGGAGTTCACCATGAATGTGTTTAGAGGTTGTTCTGGGCTGTTTCGTTACCATTCATATTATCCTTCTCCTCCTGCGGCCACATCCAGGGAGGTTGGCTACAGTCCCGTGGATCTTAAATTTCTGAATAATATGTGCAACTGTAGTCACAGGAACATCAAGCTGCTTGAAGATGGTCTTATAGCCTTTACCTTTAACATGCTTGTCTATAATTTTCTTTCTAATCTCCTGAGACAACTCTCTCCTTTGCTTCCTCTGGTCCATGTTTAGTGTGGTACACACCATGTCAACAAACAGCACAGTGACTACTTGTCACCCTTTAAATAGGCCAACTGACTGATTACAAGTTTGTAGACACCTGTGATGTTAATTAGAGGACACATCTTGGTTGAACATGTCCCTATGGTCACATTATTTTCAATCTTTTCTAGGGGTACCATCATTTTTGTCCAGGCCTGTTTCATGAGTTTGTTTTTTAAAATAATTCTGTTGAACCATAATTCAAAAGCATTGTCTGATTTTCACTGGTTAATTTTCATAGAATTTTTATTTATTATTATTTTTGTCAGATTCAAGTTATTTCTGTGACCACTGTGGGTTTTTCTTTCATTAACAGAATGGTGCCAACAATTTTGTCCACGTCTGTATAGCAAGGTGTTTATTTTCAAAAATTAATAATATGAATGTTTTTATAAGTTTTATGTAATTAAATGTATAATTTGTTTTGTTTGTGTTAGAATAATTTTGAGCTTAAATTATTCAAAGTCAAAAAATTAGACGGAAAGTTGAATTTATGCACATTTATTCACCTCAATGGCCATTTGAGGGAGAGACCTACAGAGCGTGGCCTACAGCACACTGTCACCGAAGTCTTTGAACAAACATTCTCTAAGCTCAGTAGTTATAACTATGGGTAAACAAGGAGGAGGAAGAGGAGGAGGAAAGAAAGGGGAGAGCAATCTGCAGAACCATCCAGGGACATTTCAGAGACAGACAGAGTGTCATGCGGTGATCCTCGCGGATCACCATAAGACGCCAAGAGTCCACCGATGAGTTTGCAATGATGGTGATTTTTTTACAAAACACGAGACACACATACAAGACTATGACTGTGGCGAAAAAACACTGAACACTGAGCATGGGACCGTAAGGCTAACCCCAGCCACTTACGGTCTAAAACATGGCATGACATGAGCGAGCAAAGCACGAGAATGTACACACGAACCTGACCAGACCAGAATGATGAATGTCTGACGAGGCTTGGATGATGTCTGACGATACTGCAATCTAACTGCCGTCAGCGTCCGCCTAATAAGGGCGAGCCCTAACGAGCAGTAATGACAGTCAGCTGACCGACCTTGACAGCCGGGAGCCCCACCGAGCGCCTTCACAATAAGAGCCCGGTGAAGCCAGAATATAACCCACAGCTGTCAAAGCAGGCAGCGAGCTATACGTAGCCCGAGCGCGGACAAGACCGGCGCTCGGGTCACAACACAGAGTGTCTATAAACCTAATCTACATGAACTTGAAGTTCCAGCACATTCCTCGGACACAGAAGAGCAGGGCATACCAAAGACATTATCAGTGTAGACGTCTGACCCTCATTCTCACACACATCCTCTGAAGGCCACAGTTAGACAATAATTGCTCACAGACATGAAATAATAATACAAAGGAATATATGAACTTATTCTACATGGAATGCACATATAAACATCAGACATGAAATAGAAAAGGTATGATACAAAATAATAATAATAATAATAATAATAATAATAATAATAATAATATTAATAATAATAAATAATGAATAATATGGAATTTTTCTATTTTTTCTATCATATCCCCCCTTGATGTTTAAAGCATCATGATTAAAAGAAAAATAAAACTAGTAATAAAATAAAGTGAATGAATTAATATAAGGATATGTGTAAGAATTTACGTGCTGTTGTGTGTCTTTACAAGTTAAAAATGTGTGCAGAACATATCATTAAGGGTGAATATGTGCAATGTGATCAAAATTAAACTCAGACAGAGAGAAAATAATATGAAAGCACTCAAAAACAGCCTTAAACCACATTGCATCCTTCAAGCTCCTTAGTACGATCCCTTTCACCATCCTCATCATCTGCAGCAGTTGTATGAAGACATATTAGTAAGTTTACAATAACCAGCCTTATCATCATATTAAGGACTCACAAGAAAAGTCCGAAGTTATCACTACAAAATCATTACCAAGTTTATGATGAGACTTCTCCATGAAGAGAAACACTAACTTAATTAGTTTGGTTATCATTGCCTGCAAAGCAATGAAGCTGTGTGTATCCTCTGTTATAATTTTGTAAATGATTGTAATCTACAATTAAGTGTTTTAATCCCTAAGGTATTTTGTTTCCACTCTCACTCAAAGAAACAATGAACATAAACCTCACTCCTGTACTTTCCATCTGAAATTGCGTTCATGCTTCATAAATGGCATCAAGTGGTAGAATAGCATCTCTCTTCACCCTGTCCACCTGCCCTGCCAACATGATGAGGGTACGGTCAGTCGTCAAAACGGGGTACACAGATCTGCCCAGTCCTGGCCAAATGCGAATACACCCAATGACTCGATGACCTTTGTCAATGTAGATCCTTGGTATAACACTTGCTCGCTTCGTTGGTCAAGCAGGGTAGCAGTACAGGGGAGAGACGCACTGTAAGCCGTTGCATACTCAGAGAGTGTTAAGCTGTTGGAAAGGGGACATCACCACTTCAAAAAGAGGAGTTCCCTGATGAAATTAACCTTGCATTCACAGAGTAAGGAGTGTCTTCATGTTTCTAATCAGTGGAGTGATGTGTTGTGTCAGGTGTGATTCAAAATGAAGTTTGCTATGTTATTTCTGTATATGGCCTCTCTCTTAAAAAAACAAACAGCCTGTAGTAGCTGCATTATTTTAGCAATAAAAGATATTTTGTCCAACTGTTAATGTTATTAAGGAGTAAACATTCTCTACAGTGTAAAAGCAATGGAACAACTTAATAACCAATATTAAGTATTACTTGAGGATGATAAGGTAACAATACTAACCACACTTTTCTTTCCCTTGTTTTTTTCCTCTTGTCATGATAAACAAACAGCCTGCTTCTCTATTAGCAGAGGTCGTTACTGGATGCAAACGCCATCAGTTGCATAGAAAAACAGTTAAACAGTCATTTGTTGTCTTTTTTTAAAAATAAGTATACAATTTAAATTAAACAGTCTCTTGCTGAGAGTTTCAAGTGGAATAGATGTTAGATGCACCCAAGTGCCACATCCTTCGTTTTCCGCAGCTGTTTAGGTCAGCAGGATAACCTTTGTGCTGTCCTTGCCAGGGAGTTTTGGTCCAGTTTCCTTTGATGACCAGATTCCCTGGTTTGCCCAAAAGATGGGTGCACCTCCCACGGTTCCTTTGACACATGGTCCCCCCTGGGAAGGGCAGTATAGATAACATCACTGTCAGTTGTCATCCTTTGCATGTAATCACCCAGAAATCCTTCCTCATCACGTAAGTTAAATGGCTTTAATAATAGGGTTTGTCATTCACAATTTCCCTATTTTCCTAATTTGTGTATTATACTGATCCTGTAGATTGTTGATGGTAAGCTAAATGGTTTCCTGGGTAAATATTTGGTACTAATAATTTAGGAACTGTACTTAAATGTGACATGATTTGATTTACAAAGTGTATTCCATTAAATGTTCTCCATTATTTAAGTAAATCATTTCAGCTATTTTAAATCTTGGTATTGTTCCAGTTAAGGGTTTCAGTGTCACCATAGCAGTATTTAAGTTAGTGTAGGGGAAAGTCTTTGTATATTCAATAAGTGTGTAAATAGTTTCTAAACATTTTTACCTCCACTCTTATTTAGCTCAATGAGACTCATGCAAGGGTTTTGAAAAAACTAAGTTTATGCAGGGAGGATCAAATTATTTTGCTTTGAGCTCCCTAAAGCATTGCTCCCTTAATTGAGTAAGAATCTGTATTGTCTTTGTAGTAGATTCTAAATCAAGTCCCACAGTAAACATAAATTCAGCATAAATTGGACCTTTCTTAGACATTTGGAACTTTTCTCATAAATCTGCATAGTTTCCTTCTTCTTTATCAGTTTACCTTGTTTCTTATAAACATGATATTCCTTTTTTTTTACAATAATCTGTAGATATTTTCTTAAATATCTGGAAATTTATTGATGTAAATTTTAACTTCTATTGAATATTGTAATTTCATTACCATACTGTTTCATTTATATTTTTCTCTTCATTATTGATCATTTATTGATAATTTTGTATGTATTATCTATTTTTTGAGGATTTTTCTAATTATTTTTCTAATTAATTTCTTTGGTACACCCCCCCCCCCCCCCGGTGCATGGAGACGCACATGCATCAAAGTTACATAGTATTTGCTTGATGGGTAGTGTCTTTTTACCAGAAGGAAGCATGTTACCACTTTTTATGTACTACACACAGTTAATTTAGATGAAAATTTGTGAGTAGTATAGCGCCTTCAAAATGAGGTTTCAATAGTCATAGCTTCTTCTGTGCATGTCGTCTCTTGACTTAGTCTAAAAAGTAATATAGCTGTCTGTGCAGATTTGATGTGATTTAGCATTTAGCGCGACCATTCTGAATTAGTCATTTAGATCACATCTGTCTGTGCAGTTGAACACAGACAGGTTGAATTTGTGTAAGTGAATCCTTGTGAAAGGTTGTGTCACACTCCTTCAGTCAAATGGAAAGGTGGACATATTGCCTAATTAGAATTTGGCTTAATTTTGTACAAGGAATGCCTCATTTTATATATTCCTTGGTAAATTACGGGGTGGACTGTAGTCCTGAGGGCCAGCTCGGCCACGGCTAAACCCCGGGAGCACAAGTATTCTTTATTTATGTGATATTGTCACACCATTATGTGGTGAGTGGCATCAGATGTATCTTGCAGTGTGAAGTCATATGAACACTACATTTTTAAAGTCAGAGTCATTTAAATTGTTATGCAATGTCATTTGCAATGCCATTTGTTCTACTTGCCTTCAAAAAATGCTTGTCAACTGAGAGGTCCTTTCCCCTGTGGTCACTGTCACCCCTTCCAGCCAATGAGCCCATCACCCACACACCCACTGTCCGGCCTCCCCCCATCTCCCACAAAGATCAAATCTTGGTGCCATCCTGCAAAGAAAAATTTGGGGAAAGCCTTATGGCTTCCCCGTCTGCACCTCAGTATTTACATCAACAGGAGTGCAAATTTTATCACCTCATAAATTGATTTTACTAATTTTCCAGTGATCATCATTAGTTTTGTGTCCCTTAAATGTTTATCCCAGTTGTTTATTATAACGTGTAATATTAAGAAACACAAGTGAATTATTGTTTTTTTATTATTTTATTACATATTGCATATGTCTCCAAGGATTTATTAAATTGAAAGGTAATGGTGATGTTATGATTCCTTGTTAATTCAGCAAATCTAATTCCTGGTGCAAGCTAAAAAATTTTGTGAATGTTTTCTCTTTCCTGTTGAAAAACAAAGAATGAAGAATAGCAGAAAAACCTTTAAATTATACCTAAAGCTTCCACAATTTGAATGTGTTTTTGCTATTCACAGCAAGTATTCGCTAAATACTCTGTGAATCAGTAAGTGTTTTACCAATTGACATGGATAATCATTAGTTTAGGATTAAGTTTAAACAAAACAGTGTCATATAATAGAAGCCTTAAACCAATGCAGCATTTAGAATTAGTAACTGCAGGTGAAGACCTAATCTCTGTTTTCAGGAATTTATGGCACAGGACCACAATCTGTGGCCTGTGTATTGTTTTGTTTTTTTCCTTTGAAGGCTGATTCAGTTTGTTTACCGTTGTGGCGGGTTGATTCAACCCCCCCACAACACACAGGACAGTCAGCTCTCTTCTCTTGGTTTTTCCCGCTGCACTACTGAGATGTAATGTGCCATTCGTGTATTGTGATGTAATGTGCCATGCATGTATTGTGATGTAATGTGCCATTCAATACTTGCTGTGCAATACTTGCTGTGAATAGCAAAAACACATTCAAATTGTGGAAGCTTTAGGTGTGATTTAAAGGTTTTTCTGCTGCAATGTGATGCAATGTGCCATTCATGTATTGTGATGTAATGTGCCATTCATGTATAGTGTTCATGCGTCCTGTCCTTACTGTGACCTAGAGCAGGGGTGTCCAACCATGTGCCATGGAGAGCCAAGACCCTGCAGGTTTTCTCTTCTACCCAGTCTCTTCAGCAGGTGTTTTCACTTATCAGCAATCAGTGGGAAGAAGTTCACTGAAATCTGCTGTTGAAGACACTGGTTGGAGGTAAAACCTGCAGGGTCTTGGCTCTCCATGGCACATGGTTGGACACCCCTGACCTAGAGGCTGAGATCAATATGTAGATGTGCCTTGTAACCTCTTTGTCCTACACCTGGAGCAGAGGCTAGCAAATCTGCCTATTGTTATGTAGGTCTTTCAAATGCAAATATCTCATGCCTGTTCTGCAGTCCCTTTGATTGTACCAACTGCTGTGAATTTGCTTTGATGTATTGTCTGAGTTGGGTATAAATACTGCACAGGTTCTGTAACTCGCTGTCTCAATTCCACTTCCTCAACTGCTGCTGCTGGACACAGACTTTGTATCCTCCTCCTCTGAGAGCCGCTTGGGCTCGCTCCCGGCGCGCATGCACGGCGCCAGGAGCGGAGCTCGTGACGGCGGTATGATATAATAAACTCTGCTTAAAACCACAGCATCGCTGCTTATTTTTTCATCTGCTGCACTGGTGACCCCGAAGACGCACACGCTTTGTGCGACGCAACCTTCTGATCTGGACAGCTGCGCTGGTGACCCGTTCTTCATGATGAGATCTGCACGTCTGAGATCTGCTCATCCACGCTGGACCGGCCGCGCTCGCAGTTCCTCCACACAAGAGCGCAGGCACCTCGTCCCCTCTCCACGACGGCATCCTCCATGGCCGGTGGAGAACGCAACACGTGGACCTGAACACACCACGGCCGAGCGGTGCCAAAGATCGTCTATTCCCTCCCACCGCTCCAATGCATCTGCACGAGCCTGAGGGACAAAAGATCGTCTATTTCCTCCCACCGTTCCAACGCACCATGGCCAAGCTGCAGCCACAGCCCAAACCTGGATTTTATCGGCGCCGTCCGCGCCGATCTCCACCAAAATTCTGCACCCTGACTCGCCACTCCAGTGGCCCACCCACGCACGGAACCCCCGCGTGCACACCGGGGAGTTACGAGGACGGCACACCACGCACGGGACAATAACGGCTTCACTGACCGCCTTCCTTCTGCTGCACACTGGCCGTTCAGGCTTGCTTGTACACCTGAGGCCCCCAGCTTGCTCACTGGATTTTATGGTCTTAGCCACGGCACACAAGGGGAATTCAGCCGTCTGCGGTTCCCGAGGCTTTAGAGTTGCGCCTGCCCTAAAGTCAACACGCCAGTCCCTCTGCTTTTATTTTTTTTTCTTACAGCCGCTCCTGCTTTTCTTCATGGCCACGAGAGGAGTCAGAGACAATTTTTTCTTCTTGTGATCTCCGCATGCGCAACGGGACAGCCCCTCGACGTCGCGGAGCAGCAAGCAATTTTTGCGCGGCTCGGACGATTTCACCGCCCCTGCTGGCACTTACTACCCCTCCCCTCCCTCCCCCTCCGCCTGCAGCGAGCTTCTCCCACAGCTCGCTCCCATAGATGGATTATCGAGGTCTCGGCCCCCTGCCGTGCCCTCTGGGGGGGAGCGTGTGGCGGGTTGATTCAACCCCCCCACAACACACAGGACAGTCAGCTCTCTTCTCTTGTTTTTCCCGCTGCACTACTGAGATGTAATGTGCCATTTATGTATTGTGATGTAATGTGCCATGCATGTATTATGATGTAATGTGCCATGCATGTATTGTGATGTAATGTGCCATTCATGTATCGTGATGCAATGTGCCATTCATGTATTGTGATGTAATGTGCCATTCATGTATAGTGTTCATGCGTCCTGTCCTTACTGTGACCTAGAGGCTGAGATCAATATGTAGATGTGCCTTGTAACCTCTTTGTCCTACACCTGGAGCAGAGGCTAGCAAATCTGCCTATTGCTATGTAGGTCTTTCAAATGCAAATATCTCATGCCTGTTCTGCAGTCCCTTTGATCGTACCAACTGCTGTGAATTTGCTTTGATGTATTGTCTGAGTTGGGTATAAATACTGCACAGGTTCTGTAACTCGCTGTCTCAATTCCACTTCCTCAACTGCTGCTGCTGGACACAGACTTTGTGTCCTCCTCCTCTGCGCGGCGCCGGGAGCGGAGCTCGTGACGGCGGTATGATATAATAAACTCTGCTTAAAACCTTCAACAACGTTGCTTTTTTATCATCCGCCGCAACCGTTACCTTATCTAGGTCAGTGTGACACAAGCTATACACAGCTATTTGAATCATGTGATATAATGTGTACACAAAGCCTTCAGTGATTAGGCATTATTAAGTGACAGCATGATATTGTAATATTCAGTTAATTCCATCATTGTCATGCTGGTAGCATTGATTAAGATGCAAGCATTTGTACTTAACTTAGTGTTCTATGCGCCTGTGGTCACATCGAGGGAGGCATGGACAGTGGCAAGGTCGGGTCCCAGAGGCTGGTCGTTTTGGCGACAGCGGGGAAATCGTTAGTCCTGCGTCCTTTTTCCCTGTAATGTTCACTGTTATGCTTCAGTCAGAGAAATAAGGCAATTGAGTCAATAAAAGTCAGTGATACATCAAAAAATTGGCTTTAAAAAATATGTAAATAGTTTATCACATACGCAACATTAGAGTTAAAAACCCACAAAGTTAGTTTGAAAAAGTAAAATCCCAAAACTCTGCAAAAATACCCATATATAGATTACTTCTCTTTCACTCCCCTGTCGTACAGGTCAGCACCCACACAGCCTGTGTTTTTTCATTCTCTTTTTTTCCCCTCTCTCTCTCTGTCTATCTATCTATCTATCTATCTATCTATCTATCTATCTATCTATCTGTCACACACACACACACACACACACAGGGCCCACACAGAAATGCTCCTTTTTCCGTTATCTCCACAAGGTCGGACATACACACATACACTGTTACTGCAGCGTGAAGGTCCTTCCATTTTTTCTACACTGCTGTGACACACACACACTAGTCAACTCCTTTTGCTCAAAATTGACAAATACCAGAAAAAATCATCACAAACAACAATTTTACAACCTGCTCTTTCCGCCTCTGTGGAGAACTCACTTTTTTTTTACACCATAACAGATTACACAGAGGCAAAACAAACCAGACTGCAGTAACTTTTATCTAGCGCTTTCAACAAATTCTCAAAATAAAATATTTCAACGGTCATGTTAACCCCTCCACTGTGTGGCAAAAGCCCAAAGTAAGACCTTCTCCCCTGGCATCTTGCAATAGCTCACCGTAGCGGAGGAAGTACAATGGACGATAAACAGACCCTGTAAGGGCACGAATCTTCCATGAAAAAAACTTTTTTTTTTCTTCAGGGTCACGTAACCTTCCCACAAATGCTGAAGGTCCAGACACCTGGACAATAAGCAGATGCAGCCAAAAGGCACAAATCTGATCCTGAGAATCTACTTTTTTGGGTCACGTAACCCCCCAACGATATGCTGAGAGCTTAGTTTTTAAGCAATAAAGCAGTCGTGGCTAGGGGCACGAATCTTCCCTACTTGCGCGCAACTTCCGCGGCCTCCACTGCGCTTAACAGGGCGTAGAGAGCGGCGGATTTCTAAGAATCACCCTGGATCTTGTGATAACGGTCACCGTTTGCAGAGGAAAAACCTCATTCCTCCCAAGGAACGATATCGCTCACCATGGGTAAAAATAACCCAGCAATCTGGCCGCTAGTTTCACCCCTTCAGCTTCCGCAATGTACAGTTGGTCTAGGCAATCTCACTATCTTTTATCCATAAACAACAACAACAAATGTACTTACATCCAAGCCGCCTTTATGATTCTCAGATCCGTCACCCAGTCAGTTCCAGCGCCCTGGTCTGAATGCCTTCACTGCAGTAACTCTGAGCCTTTTTTACTCAGCCTGGGAAGGTCTTTTATCAGCTGTGCACTTGCTGAAATCAAGCAGAGGCGCCAGAAGGACGGAGATATGTGGATCCGCTGTTCGGAGTGCCAAAATGTTAGAATAATTTTGAGGTTAAATTATTCAAGTCAAAAAATTAGGCAGAAAGTTGGATTTATGCACATTTATTCACCTCAATGGCCATTTGAGGGAGAGACTACAGAGCGTGGCCTACAGAACACTGTCACCAAAGTCTCTGAACAAACATTCTTTAAGCTCAGTATTTACAACTATGGGTAAACAAGGAGGAGGAGGAGGAAAGAAAGGGGAGAGTGATCTGCAGAACCATCCAGGGACATTTCAGAGACAGAGTGTCTATAAACCTAATCTACATGAACTTGAAGTTCCAGCACATTCCTCGGACACAGAAGAGCAGGGCATACCAAAGACATTATCAGTGTAGATGTCTGACCCTCAGTCTCACACACATCCTCTGAAGGCCACAGTTACACAATAATTGCTCACAGACATGAAAGAATAATACAATGGAATATATGAACTTATTCTACATAGAATGCACATATAAACATCAGACATGAAATAGAAAAGGCATGATACAAAATAATAATAATAATAATAATATAATATTAATAGTAATAAATAATGGATAATATGGAATTTTTCTATCAGTTTGCATTTATTGAAAGTAACCATTGGTGGCACTATACATTTTTTGATACTATGGATTCACTAGGGATGCACTTCTTAAATTTTAGAAATAGAAATCTCAAAGAAGAATCAGCTTAGTGTGGTGTAACCTTCGCAAATTTAAACCATGAAAAACAAGACCTAGTCTTCTCTTATGCTAAGTTAGCTGCTGTGGCAAATCAGTCACAGCTGTGGACTCCACCTCGGGAAGTTACCTGACAGCAACAATTTTTTAAAATGTGTTAACAGGCCCAGATTAATCAAAAAGTTAATGCCTTAAATATCCAGTCATCTTATTTATTCTGGTATAATGTCCAATTTTAATTTAACCTAATATTATCCCAAAAATACCCCTTTTGTGAAGTCACTACCATACCTGTGTATATACCTATGGGCTATTTTTAATTTTTATTTTTATTTCAGTCGTATGTCTAATCGTGTGTTCTGTAACTGTGTTTTATTCAAATTTTCTCTCTTACCTTATTGCGCAGTAGCCCGGTGGAGCACTCACAATTTCACTGTGCTGTACAACTGTCATCATCATCATAGCAGTCTGTCGGAGGTGACAATGACTGTTTCATTTAAGTGTGATCAGATTCCTCCACGCAGCTCTAAGCTTTGCCTTTGGCTGCCAGGAACTCCTGTCTATATCCAACTTCTTCAGGTTTCTTTTTACAGTGTCTTTAAATCTGAGCCTTGGTCTACCATGATTGCATTTGCCCTCGCATAACTGTGAGTAGAGTAACTGCCGAGGGAGTCGCTAGTGATCCATCCTCTCAACATGTCCGAACCATCTCAGGTTCATCTGTATTAGCATGTCCTCCATTGATGGTAGACCAGCTCGTTTCAACACTTCTATGTTGGTTATCTTGTCTTTTGATGAGATATTCATTACGGCTCGAAGGTGTCTCATCATGTATGCGTGGAGTTTCTTTACCTGCGCCCTGTAGACAGTCCAAGTTTCAGCACCGTACAATAGAGTGGCCAGTACTGTCACTCTGTACACGTTGCATTTTACACGGATAGACACATATCGATTGTT
This sequence comes from Pholidichthys leucotaenia, assembly GCA_020510985.1. NCBI lineage: Eukaryota > Metazoa > Chordata > Actinopteri > Cichliformes > Pholidichthyidae > Pholidichthys > Pholidichthys leucotaenia. The sequence goes on along the minus strand of CM035840.1, from coordinate 135,344,828 downwards.
CCACGGTCTCTCCCTCAAGTTTCCAAACACAGTACTCGCTCTTCCCATTCTGAGAGATAGTTCTTCCTCCAGCCTAACATTCTCTGAAATAGTACTCCCGAGATACTTGAAAGTCTTACACTTGACTAGTGGCTCTGTACCAATGCTGATCTCTTCTGGTAGTGATGTTGATAACTGAAACTTTGGCGGTTGATAGAGGCACTCTGTCTTCTTGATGTTGATTTTGAGGCTGAATTGGCTAGCTGTTCTTGCAAATTTCTTCACTGAAGATTGCATATCTTCGCACTGTGAGTAACTAGAGCACTGTCATCAGCAAAGAGCATTTCTCTTTCTACCTTTATCAATGTCTTACTCTTGGCTTTAAACTGTGCCGCATTGAACAAGTCCGCTTCTTTCCTTGTTTGAATGTATACTCCTTCTGAAGTGTCTTTGAAGGTCACCTCAAGCATGGCTGACAGATATAGCGAGAAGAGTGTAGGTGCCAGCACACCCTTGTTTCATCCCATTACTTACTGAAAAGTCTTTAGACATTGAACCACTCATTGCCACGTTTGCTTGCATACCTGTATGAAGTGCCTCTATCGGTTGACAAACTTCTCTGTGCAGCCATATTTCTTGAGTACCTGCCAGAGTCCTCGTCGCGATACAGTATCGAAGGCTTTACCAAAGTCAATGAAGACTACATAAAGCAGCATGTTCTGTTTGATACACTTTTCTTAAACCTGTTTCAAGCAGAAAATCATGTCCATTGTGCTTCTTCCACTTCTAAAGTCACACTGGGTTTCCGGTAGTACATGTTCTGCGAGATGTGTTCGTTGAGTCTGTTCAGTATTACTCGTGAGAGAATCTTACCAACAGTGGCTAGCAGGACTTCCGGTTATGGCTGCCACGTAGGACGGACGTGTCTCGCTCTGCTCTGCTCCTGGAGAAAAAAAATCGGCAAATAACTCTCTCATTTGGGACAGAACGTATCCCAGCATTTGGGCGAGGATATGTCGGCGAAGCCTAAGGCTGGAAAACCAGGAAAAGGAAAAAGCGAGCCGCCGAAACAGTCCAAATTAACGGACTTTCAGGTCTGTGACGCAGCAAACAAAACTCCATATATGGCGGAGGAAGCTGGCGGCGGTGCGATGTTTGCGGGGAATGGCGCAGATGCGCTGATGGCTGCCATGAGTTCAATGAGAGCGGACTTTTCCTCTAGATTTGATGGGATTATGACAGCGTTGGAAGGAATAAGAAAGGAATTGGGTGACTGTGTAGAACGAACGGCGCAGATGGAGCTCCGTCTCGCTAGTGCTGAAGATGACGTCACCCGTCTTCAATTAAAGGTGCGCACTTTGGAAAAAAAAAATAAATCTCTGGAAGATAATATTTTGGATTTGGAATCTCGGTCGAGACAGAATAATTTGAGGCTGGTGGGTCTTCCAGAGGAATCAGAAGGTCGGGACGTATGTTCCTTTCTGGAAAAGTGGATTCCGGAGGCGCTGGGCAGCGAGGAGTTGCAATCAGCAGTGGTTCTGGAAAAAGCACATCGTATTGGCCCACGGAGAGATAAGGGACCGCCGAGGACCTTAATTATGAAGTTTCTTAGCAACAGAGACAGGATGAAGATCTTCAACGCTGCACGTGCTAAAGGAGAGATTAAACACCAGGACCAGCAGGTGCGGTTCTACCCAGATTTGGCCACAGGAATCCAGCAATTGAGGAAGCAGTTTGATCCCGTACGTAAGGAGCTGCGCAACCTTGGGATTCGTCATGGTGTGATCTATCCTGCGAGACTGCTGACCACGTATGAGGGCAGAACCCACATTTTCAAGACCCCAGAGGAGGCGCAGGAGTTCATCAAGAAGATCAAAGAAGAAGAAGAGACTGGTGGGAGCTAAGCATGAACAAAATATAAGGTAGAATAATTAAGCATTTGCACAGGCATCTGACTGACTTGAAGTAAATAGTAAGTTTACAAAATATAGATTGTATTATATATTAAAAAAACAAAACAAAAACAAAACAAACAAAAAAAAAAAACTATGATGTACAAAGTTGTTAAAAATTTTGGAGTTAAGTTGGAAAACTACAGAGGAGAGTTAATGTTACGTCATTAAAAGCAGTAGAGTTGGGGTGATTGGGAGGATGAAGAAGGAGTGGCTTAGGCTGTTCCCCGTGGGTGTGGAACAGTCGATGGCTATATCGGGAGACAGAATTTTTCTTTTGATTTTGGGGGGTTTGCCACAAGTGTGGGAAGGGGAAATTTGTTTGTGTGTAGTTTGTAGGATGAATGTTCAACCACTCATGTTTTTGCTTCTCTGTATGAGCATGTTTACACTGCAAGGTAATCCCAAACTCTCTATTGATCATGGACCAAAGTGTTAATCTTAATTTAACTTCATGGAATTGCAGAGGTCTACAAAATTTAAAAAAACTTAAACAAGTTATGAATAAAATAAAGGACATGGGTTCAAGAATTGTGTTTTTACAAGAAACTCATCTGATAGAGGAGGATGTTAAAAGAATTAGGAGTAGATGGCAGGGAAGTGTATTCACCTCTTCATTTTCATCCCGAGCCAGGGGAGTTATGACTCTCATACATAAATCAGTTCCTTTTCAGGTGAAAAATGTAATTGGAGACAAATTTGGAAGATATGTAATCATTCAAGGTTCTTTGCTATTAGAAAATATAAATCTTGTGAACTTATATGGTCCCAATATAGATGATCAGAAGTTCTTTGCTAATTTATTTCTCATCTTATCATCACTTACAGGGCAACATATAATAGCAGGGGATTTTAATTGTACATTGAATCCAGGTGTGGATAGATCAACAGGACTGGATTGTACGCACATTGGATGTAGGATGACTATTAATCATTTTATGAAAGAATTGAGATTGTTAGATATATGGAGAGAAATGAAACCACAAGTTAAAGCCTATTCTTGTTATTCCAGTACCTACAAGACATTCTCACGTATTGATTATTTTTTGATTTCCACAGAATTAAGGTCCAAGATTCAAAACTGCTTTTATGATAACATCGTGATTTCTGATCATGCACCCTGTTGTCTAATATATGTAGATAAAAAATTGACAAAGGAATCAGGTAGATGGCAATTTCAGCATAAATGGCTTCAGGATGAGGAATTTGTCAAGTATATAGAAAAACAGATAGACGAGTTCTTTGACATCAATACTACACAAACATCAGCAGGTGTAAAGTGGGAGGCTTTCAAAGCTTTTATTAGGGGACATATTATTAGTTATACAGGATCAAAATCTAAGAAGACTCGAGAGGAGAGAGCTAAATTGGAACATAAAATAAAAAGTCTTCAGGAAAAAGTGTATGCAGGAAGTGACCCAAGGTTGGAGAATGAATTACTGATTTTGAGAGCTGAATACGACAAAAAATCAGCGAATAGAGCTGCCTCGAGTCTTCTAAGATTGAAACAATCTTTTTATGAACAAGGTGAAAAATCAGGAAAATTATTAGCATGGCAGATTAAACAATTGGAAATTAAAACACCAATTACCAGTATTATAAGTAATGGACAGGTAGTTATAGATCCTTTAGAAATTAATAGAGCCTTTAGAGATTACTATGAAAAATTATATGATACCAAAAATGAACCTGATTTAACAAAACTAAATGGGTTTTTGAACAAACTATCTATACCGTGTATACCAAATGAAAACAGGGAGATATTGGAGTCTAAAATTAGTCAAGAAGAAGTTGGGCTAGCCATTGATAATATGAAATCAGGAAAAAGTGCAGGACCAGATGGTCTTCCAGTTGACCTTTATAAAAAATTTAAGAATAAATTAATAAAACCTTTTTTGGAAATGGTTTTAGAAGCATTTCAAAATAATAATTTACCATCATACATAAATAATGCCTTAATTATACTGTTGCCAAAACCAGGTAAGCCCTCTAATAAATGTGAAAATATGAGACCAATAAGCCTATTAAACGCCGACCTTAAGATAATCTGTAAAATTTTAGCAAGACGAATACAAGAAATTTTACCAAATATTATTAATCGAGATCAGAATGGCTTTATAAAGGGTAGACAAGGCTTCCATAATGTAAGAAGACTATTTAATATTATTTATTTTAATAAAGAAGCACCGGATACAGCTCTCCTATCATTGGACGCCGAAAAGGCCTTTGATAGAGTTGAATGGCCCTTTCTTTTTGAAGTCCTACAAAGGTTTGGACTTGGAAATAATTTCATAAAATGGGTTCAAATAATATACAATAATGCTACAGCAGAAATCCTAACAAATAACAATATTTCAAAACCAATAAAAATCAATAGAGGATGTCGACAAGGCTGTCCACTTTCACCTTTACTGTTTACTATGGCAATTGAACCTTTAGCGATAGCGATACGTTTACATTCACAAATATATGGAATTAAAGTTGGACCAACAGAACATAAAATCTCCCTGTACGCTGATGATATAATTTTGTTTATGTCGAATCTAAAAAAATCAATTCCAACCTTGTTGAATTTAATAAAGAATTTTGGGGAAATATCAGGATATAAAATAAATAAAACTAAATCTTCAATATTAATGCTAAATGAGACCCAGAGAAATTACCCAGCCCCTGAGGCAAATCAATTCAATGTTGTAAATCAGTTTAAATATTTAGGAATCCAAATTATGCCTAAGCTAGAATCAGTCGCCAGTGTCAACTATGAAGCCTTAATGTCAGATATCAATGAGTTAACTCAGAGATGGATGTCACTACCAATGTCGATGATCGGGAGAATCAATATACTTAAAAGTAATATTTTACCTAAAATACTTTATTTATTTCAATACATTCCCTTATCACCACCTTTAGATCTATTCTCAAGAATAAAAAAAAAGTTAGTGGAATTTATATGGAACAACAGGAGGGCTAGATTACGTTTGTCTTTATTATATTTACCATTTGATCGTGGAGGTCTGAAATGTCCAAATTTTATGTTGTATTATTGGTCGGCACAACTGAGGTCTATGACATATTATTTTTCATCAAATGATCTCCCTCACTGGACTGAAATGGAATCATACAATTTACCTTTACCTCTTCCCATATTCATATACTCAGATTCGGCAAAAAAATTACAAAAACAAGTTAAAAATCCGTTTGTAAAGCATATGATCAAAATATGGTGTGAAGCTAAAAACTATTTAAAAGAACCACAGTTATTGTCACAATTTAGTCCAATATGGGGTAATCAATATTTTAAACCAGGGAGAGCGGACGCTGTATTTAAAGTATGGAATTTAAAAGGGATACAAAAGATTCAGGATTTATATTTGCCATGTGCAGACAACATAATGTCTTTTGAAGAGCTGAGGATCAAATTTAATCTCAATAGAACACATTTTTTTAAATATCTTCAACTTAGAAACTTTATTCGATCAAATCAAAATAAAGCTCTCACTCGACCTATTTATTCATCCTTGGAAAAAATGATGATGAAAGATAGTAAAAGAAAGGGTATTATTTCAGAGTTTTATAACTCATTGACACTATCTTCAAGTGAAAATTCACTGAAAAGATTAAACTACTGGAAAGAAGATCTGCAAATTGAAATTTCAGAGGAACAATGGGAATTGGCTTGTACAGAAGCTCAAACCAAATCAATAAATGCACGCCTTAAATTGATACATTTCAAATGGTTAATGCGGATGTATGTTACACCGGAGGAGTTAAATAGATATAACAAAAATATACCAGATACATGCACAAAATGCATGGAAAGTAAAGGAACCCTATTTCATTGTTTATGGGAATGTAGATTAATAAGAATGTTTTGGGAGGAGGTGAGGGTAACAATTGAAAAAATAATCTCAAAACAAATCATATTGAATCCTAAACTGTTTTTGTTGGGTCTGTACCCAGAAAAGCATAATTTCAATAAAAGTGAAAGAACATTCATAGACCTCAGTTTGCTTAATGCCAAAAAATGTATTGCACTATTATGGAAAAAGACTCATAGACCAGATGTGACTCAGTGGTTAAGACAGATGTTAACAAACCTTCCATTAGAAAGAATAACATATATACTGAAATCAAAGGAAATTGTGTTTGAGAATATATGGAGACCTTTTATTGATTATGTAAAAAATTTAAACATAACTCTTGAAGAAGAAGGTGAATGATGTGTGTGGACCTTGTAAATTCCAAACTGGTGAACATAATATGTATACTAATGTATTGGATTGTCTAGACTAAACAGAGGAGCATTGTTGAAGACTTGATTCTGTTGGTGGTTGTTGGTGTTTTTAGGGTATTTTTTTTTTTTTGTAGTACTTTAGTGTTAGTGTTTGATTGTTTGTATCATGTTTGTTAAAAAAAAAAAAAAAGGTTCAATAAAGATATTGTGGAAAAAAAAACAGTGGCTAGCAGTGATGTACCTCGGTAATTTCAACAATCTTTCCTGTCACCTTTCTTGAACAAAGGCACAATACTTGCATCCTGCAAGTCTTGAGGTACTTTCTGGGCATCCCATATCTCTTGGATGAGCTTGTGCAGGCAGTTGGTCAGCTGAACACCACCAAATTTCCACACTTCTGCTGGAATTCCATCCCTTCCTGGAGCTTTACTATCCTGTGTTGTCCTGATAGCTGCCATTAGTTCATCAAGATTTGGTGGTTCATCCAGACTTGATACAACTGGTTGCTGCACTAGAGCTTCTTTAGCCTCTTCAGCAAAATCTCCAGGGTTGTTTAGTATTTGGTCAAAGTGGTCTGCAAATCTGTCCAGGAGCTTGTCTTTCTCCTGCAAAACCGTTTCACTATCCGTAGCCTTTAGTTGGATCAATCCTCATGGTTTAGGGCCGTAGATTTCGCTCAAACCTGTGAAGAATGTTTTCATGTCCTTCATGTCTGCTGCATTTTGAAGTTCCTCCACTTTTTCATTCCACCAGTTGGACTTCATCTCTCTGGTGTACTTCTGTAGCTCACCCTGAGCCTTTGAGTATTTCTTCTTCTTCGAACTTGTGTTACACTGTAGATTTTCCTGCCTAGCTGTATTCCTTGCTTCTGGCAGTTTCTTCAGATGTTCATCATGCTCATCAATCCAATCTTGATGTTTCCTCTCAGGGTAGCCTAAAACATCACTCGCAGTCTGATACACCGTATCCTTCAGTGTTGCCCATTTCTCTTCTATGTCATTCTCTGAGTTGTTGCTGTCCCAGTCTTTCAAGTTTTCATCCATTTTCTGTGTAAGTTCTTCCTGCTTCTTTTGGCCTTTCAGTGCACTAGTGTTTAGCTTCCGTGGTGGCTTCGAACCCGTCCTGCAGTGCTGTTTTCATCTCCAAATCCTTAATCTAGATCTCAGCATAACATGATCAGTACCACAGTCCCCGCCTCTCATTGCTCTGGTGTCCAATACATCCCTTATGTCTCTCTGACTTACTGTGATGTAGTCTAACAAGTGCCAGTGCTTGGATCTTGGGTGCATCCATGTCTTCTTATGTGTGTTCTTGTGCTTAAATAGGGTGTTGGTTATCACAAGGTTGTACTCTGAACATAGTGCAAGTAGAAGTTCTCCATTAGCATTGCACTTGCTTACTACATGACTGCCTAGCACTCCTTTCCATTTCTCAGTGTCCGAACCAACTCTAGCATTAAAATCTCTAATGAGTATCAGCCTGTCATCAGACGGTACACACCTGATAGTCTCACATAAATCACTGTGGAACTCTTCCTTCGCTTCCTCTGTGTTGGTCATTGTTGGGGCATACACTCTGATGAGTGTGGAATACACCTTCCGCTGTAGTGGGAGTCTCATAGTTATTATCCTGTCGTTGATTGACACTGATTCCTCATCAAGCATTGCTGCTATCTCCTTTCTAACTGCAAAGCCTACTTCTGCTTCGCTCCTTTCATGAGTTGATTTCCCACTCCAAAAGAAGATGTACCCATGATCTTCCAAACTGTCATATCCAGGCAATCTTGTTTCACTAAGTGCAGCTATGTCTACATTGTACCTGTTCATTTCCAAGGCCACAAGCGCAGTCTGTCTTTCTGGGCGCTGTGATGATGATCTGTCCATCAGAGTGCGTACATTCCATTCTGCTACACACAAGGCTGCTGTTTTCCTCTTCTTCTCTCTTCCTGCTCCTAACATACTTTTCGCAGCCTGTCGGAGTGTGAACAGATCAGAGAGGACCTTGTTAACCCAGGCAACGTCTGAGCCGGTATGAGTTCTTTTCTGACTGACCATTTTATGAAACTGCTTGCAAAGTATTTGAGTACCGCTAGCTTTTGCTGGACTAGTGGCACATTCTTGTCAGATAGAGGTATTATCAGTGGCAAGGACAGGCTAAGACAAACTGACTCCACTATCTGTTGCAGTGACTGACCAGATGATAGATTTGTTTATCTCTGCTCTTTGTGTAGTGCATGTTACGATGCACCGACTGGCAAAAGTCCACCACAGACCTTGCGACAGATGTGCTGCTTATCTGCCAGGATGTCCAGTCTCACCCCATGTAATGGGAGTGGTCCACCACAGACCTGTGACAGATATTGTTTTTAGTTCTGCCAGGATGCCCAGTTTCACCCTCCACACCCTCGGAAGGGCGGGGTTGCCGGATGAGTCACCGACGGCTCGACCCATGAGACAGGTAGTACCGGTTTTCATCGTTATCCGGTAGCAAACAAACCAATGCTGGTCAGGCATTGGTTGTCAAGTTTTATATATAGCTAGGAATACTATGTGACATTAATGAATTTATACTACAACACTGAAAACAAGGGCACTCTGAGGCAAGTGCAATATCCCCCGCGTCTGTTTTCTTTTCTTTTTTTGTACAACTATACAATTACAATAAAGCCTATTCTATTCTATTCTATTCTATTCTTTTATGAGCCCACCCAGGCTAAGGTATAAAATCAAGCATGTCATGTAATTCCATGATAATTCACCTGTAAATTGTCTTGCACTATTACTGTAAGGATAGCAGAGGTTGGAGAAGGTGTCATAATACTCAAACCTAATAATAATCAACATCACATTAGTGTCAGTGTACTGTCAGTTTGCCTGCAATAATGGGTCATCTTTAGCTCTCCTTTTCTCTTTTACCTGTCTGCAATTTTTTCCATCTTTCCATCCATCCATCTCCCCTCTTGTTTCCCACTTTCTTCCTTCTGCTTATCCTTTGTGTCTTACTATCTCCTCCTGTACTCATCGCTGCACCATTAATCTTCCAACCAATGAATTGGAGCTCCTGACTCTATTGCTCTTATTATCGACTACAGCTGTCCCATATTTATGTTCCATTTTTCTCCTACTCCTCCCCACCTCAGCCTTTCTGCTGTTGTTCAATTGACCGGCATGTAATTTCTTACATGAATAATGCAAAAAGTGAGAGAAAAATAATTGGACTCCTTCCTTCTCTTGGTCGGGATTTGTTCTACAATCGTTTAACTGAATGCATTTGGTTGGACTGATTTCTATTCAGCAGTACCAGCTACTTTGTTAAGAGGAGTAGGGATTTGGTCGTAAAAGGTTTTGGAGCTCCAAGAGCCGTATTCTCGCCGAAATAGACTAGAGGAGCTGATTGTGAGATCAGGGGGCACATTTATTCAACCTCACAGTGCTCACTAGCACTGATCCAGGATCACTGAGGTGGCTCCCTGGACAATCCTATTCATTAGCTAACACCCAGGGCAGTCACACCAGCATATGTGAGTCTGCAGGCAAAAATTAAATTTCAGTTTCCAGCAGTGTTTGCTGATGTGCCGTTGTTGGACTTGCTCTCTATTACATTGGGCTGGTTTGATCAGGCAGCTTTTTCAATCATACACAACAGTCGTCTCATTGGAAAATTTACCAAATGATCTGAGATTATGGAGCGTAAACAGCTTTTTAGGATTTCATTTCTCAATATACCGCTGGAGTAAGTGTGCCGAAACAGAGTAAAGCCAGTCAGCTTTCTGTTTTTATTCATCCCTCCAATTACAGCAGCCAGAGCTATGTGCTGATCTCTCGTGAAGAATAATAACTCCTCATGAGAAATCCACATTTGTGTGCAGATCAAGGGCCAATGACTGACTCATACTTCGCATCTTACTTTCTCGCTATTCAGCTCCTGAAACACAGAATGACTACAAAAAACCCATGAACTGGCACATTCACTGTTTTATGGGTTATTTTGTGCAGGTTTGTTTGGGCAACAGAGGGGTTTCCATGGTGAATTTCCATGTTTTCATGTTGATTGTGAAGGACGAGGTATACGTAGGTCACACCAAAGACCTAAGTTTCGTACTGGATGTCTAAGGACTTTTTTTAAACATGCTTTTGAAAATGTGTCCTTTATTACAGCATGTCCTATAGTAAGGTGGCTCTTCACGTTTGAAAACCAAAAGCAAATCGCTCAATCTGTGTCGTTTTCACCATACTCAAACAATATCAGCATATAAATCAGATGTTTTAACTTCCAAACAATGGCAACTACTCTATGCTTCTTGAGTTTGAAGAAGTTTGGTAAAGAATATGTTTTATGCTTGTTATTTTGAGAGTTTCAGTGTGGTATAGGTGTTGTGTTTAGCCAGGAAGGCCTCATTGTGGGCTGGAGATCATTGGCTTTGTTCATGTTAATTTGAATCATCAAAGCATTCAAGCATTTTAAAATTTTCTGTATTAAAAAAACGGGTGTTATTTTTAACTCCTAGGCTGCTGTATTGTTGGGAAAGGGTACATTTATGGCTCACAGTGTCTCATGAGGAAGGATGAGCTGAAGATATCTTCTCTTGTAGTCAGATCACATACAGTACAGACCCAGGGTGCTGGTGACTGTGCACAGCAATCAGTGCTATCTGGTATTGTTCAGTAACCAAGACGATGGAGGTCTATTTGGTTTGTTCACTAAAGAGAAGTGAGTAAGGCATTCTGGCAGCCTTCATTCAGATGTTCACTGTGCCACGGGGGACTTCAGCAAGCAATGCTGCCAGAATGTACCATGAAATACTATCAAACTTCTTTCAGTCACACCTTTTCCTCTTTATTGCACTGTTGGTCATATTTTCTCATGTTTTCATCAACCATTGTTCATTTGTCCCGGGTTATCGTGTATTCTTTCTTCTTACCTTCTGTCATTTTTTGGCATCTTTATTCAGCTTTTTGTCTTTCCAACTCTTCCCTTCATTTCACACTTCTGTTATTCTGCGACTATTCTCTGCGGACAGCTCTCAGCCAATACATCTCAACCACTGCCATCTTGTCAAGTAGAGACAAGATGATTTGTTTGGTCTACGGTAATGCGCTGTCAAATTCTTATCCAAAAACTAATGCACAGTGTGATATATCTGAATACTGTAGTGTCAGGATCGCAGCGTCATTTACACCGATGAATATCACAGATAAGAAGAGGGGAAGCATCAAACCTTTTTTTGATCATGAGTCATTTGTGATTAGCCATTGCGGCTTTAAATGTCAGAGGAATCTTTGCTACTGATTTCTCATATTCATTTAAGCAATTAGCTTGTAGTTACGAGGAGCTGCTGTCGATTCAGTTGAATAAAACGATTATGTGCCTTCTTATTTTTTCCATCGGGGTTCTTCTGATTATATTACTGTTATATGCATTTTCATTTTGCTTTAGTTTTATTTCACTGAAGGACTAATAACCATGTTATAGTATATCTGTGATCTAACTTGTGTGTGGGGTTTTTGAATGAAATACAAGATTTTTTTTTAATCACCCTCTGCCCCCTTTTGCTTCTCTTGTGCTCTCTGTTATCCTCTCCTTGCTTGTTTGTGCTAACTAAACCAGATTAATTAAGCTCATTGGTATTCCAGAACACTACCCCCAGCTGTTTTCCAGGGCGGGGATCAGCAAGGTCACCCATTTGAATTGTTTAGCAGCATCTAAACGGAAACAGCTGGGAGGTGTTTGACTGGTGGGACGCCTGAATACTAATGACAGAATCTTTCTGACCAGATCAGTTATTCAACTCATGACATACTGGACTGTTTGCTCCCACGGTTGCAACTGAAAGTGCATTGTGTGATAGATCTTTTCTTATTTTATTCGAGGCAGAGTCAAGAAGGTAAGTAGTGCTGTAAACATATGATGAATAGGCTGCCTCATCAGTGTGATTGATATTCCCAGCTTTGCCTTGATGTAATGTTTAATACATAATGCCATCTGACAGGCCCTAGTTAACATCAACTTTAATTACCATTAAAACATGGTAATGCAGTTGTGGGCCCTGTGCCAAATCAAATAAGATCTGCTCATGAGTTTGAGTTTGTAGATCTGAAATAGCGGGTGCTGCAAAATGTTGCAAGTATCCATGCTCTTTAAGAAGTGGCAACTTCCTGTCAAAGTGTAAAGTCAGGTCACACTGGAGGAATAGGGACGCAGCTGATGAAGGATGTGATGCAACCTTTGGTCAGTGAGTTAACTGTAGCTGTTAGTATTGCATCGATAAGCAGGCCTCGACTTGGATTAAGCTGAGGCAGCACTTTAGAATAGGGGTGTCCGTGTGAGTTACTGTCCAAGAAGTAAATTGCAGTTTGTTCTTCCATGGCATTCCTGAAACATTGTCTCTGTAAATTACAATCAGTAACCAAAGTACACAAAGTTCTTCTACCCTCTGTAGGGTTTTAATCTTCATCCAAACAGCAATTTCAACTGTTAACAGTAAGAACTGAATTGCTGCCAAGGGGAGGGGAAAAAAGCTCTCTTTGGAGAAATAATTACAGTACGTGAGGGGATCACGTATTTCTGGTCCAGTGGTTTGACCATGTTTCTGAAGCCTTCGTTACTCCTACAGTATTTAGTGGACATATGTCTTTGGCCAAATTAAACACTATTGCATCAGTTACTTCAGCGTGTCTTTGGGAGGTGGATGGATACGGTGAAGCTCTGTGCAGGGTTGATGTTATGGTTGCCTGGGTCAGTGCCGGACATAGACTGTGATTTAGGGAAGTGACATTCGCTTTAGCCTTCATGCATTTATTGTACTTGTGTTTGTGGTGTTTTTCAGGTGGTTGAATAAGTTGTGTTGCCCTGCGGTGCAGACAGTTCTATGGCACTCTTTGTATATAATTTCGTTTTAGTCAGCATCACTTGCTCTGAATCCAAAACACGTCCAGACAATGGATGATGATCCTTTCAAGGCACTAGCTCCTCGCTTCCACGCGTTACCGTATTGTCACCTTCTGCTCCCGACATCTGGTTTGTGTTTCACCATCACACTTACAGCTGCCGCTACAGGGTGCACTCGCTTGTCAGTTCTGCAGCTTAATGTTGCCCTAACATTTTTTCGCCCCCTGGTGGTCGGCTGACTGTTGGTTGAGAAAGTGCTTGATTTGATATGCAGCAGAGCCCGCATTTAATATTGCCAATGATTGCATTAATTTAATCATGGCAGCCAAAATCATGATCACGGTTAAAATTCAATTAATTGTGCAGCCCTACCAAGAGTGCATACCTCCACCAAGCAGCTATCTTCTCACAATGTGTTAGCAAATTTGCTCCAAAACTACTGGACAGATTTTGATGAAATTTTCACCAGAGGCGGCTCTTGGGCTACACGCGAACCCGTTATATTTTGGAGGTGATCCATGAATGCATACTTCCACCAAGGCTCAATCTTCTAGCAGTGGTTTAGCTGCAAAAACTACCTGATGGATGAAATTTTCACCAGAGGTGGTCCTTGGCATACAGATGAACCCATTACATTTTTGAAGTGAGCGCATACCTCCACCAAGGCCCTATCTTGCAGTGTATGGAGGCAGGGAGGTATGGACAGATGGATGAACAAAGGGAGAGAGGAACGGAGCCTTGGCAGATGCATGTATTCTCTGAGTGTTTTTCTAATTGATGTTGTGATTTGTTCTTGTTTAGTTCCAGGATTGTGTTGAAAAGTATTTCCCATGTTATTATTGTTTATTTTAGTTTGCCTTGAGCTAAGCTTTATTCTCAAAGTATTTCCTGTTAGTCTTTGTTTATGATTTCCATTTTACCTTGGGTTTGTTCTCTGGTAATTCTCTTTACAGTTGTTATTCCTGGTTTTATGTTTTTCCCTTTACCTCCTTCTAGCCATGTCCTAGTTCTCTTTTGTCTTTTAGGTTATAATCCCCAGTGTTTATCTCCCTCCGTGCTTGTGTTCCCTTTGAGTTGTTTTGTCTTTATATTTTCCTCATCTGTGTTTCTTCCCCACACCTCTCCGATTGTCCACAGCTGTTCCCCATTCCTTGATTGTGTCTTACCCCTATATTTGTTGTAGGTTTTCTTCTTGGTTGTGGCATCATTAATGTTGTCCCCTTCCAAGCACCGAGTTGTTCCTTGCGTTTCCTGGGGGGTATTCCAGAAATCAGGTTTAGTGGCTTACCTGGGTACGTTAACTCAGAGTTTGTGGTAACTCTGAGTTTTCAGTTCCAAAAAGTCAGCGTATGTTTGTAACTATGGTAACAAAGGCTGTGAACATAATCTGCTCCTAATTAGGTTATGTTCAGGTTATGTTCGGGGGATCTTTAGAATATTTAAATTTAAAAGGAACCACATCCACAAACGGAAGTGTGAATGCAGAGAATCAGATAACTTGTCACTCAAAATCACCTTTAATAAAACAAACGATCACCAATTTGTTTTTAACGCACCTTCTTTATTTCCTGAACAATCATTTTCCCTCTATCTTTACATGCAGATATTTAATCTCCAAATCTATTTTCTGTATTCTTTTTTCTATTGAGATAGATTTTGTACAGATCCTTTACTGGTAACTGCAGTGAAACTCTTATATTTAGTGATCTTAAAGGTAAAATATTCATTTCTGTTTAGCAGTAATTTGTCTCACATTAAGATCATTAAATGTTTCTTGCATTGTCAAATTGCTGCACAGATTTTGTTGAAGGATCCGCTACACTGCCCTGTTCAGTCTTTTTTGGAGCAGAAATAAGTTCTGCTGCAAATCCTCCATCTTCAAACAACACAGTCCCATACTGGATGCTTGGCACATATTGTCCATATAGTTTAGTGGACACTCTGGACCATCTATGCCCACTTCTGATGCAGCTGATACAGTCTCCTCTTCAGCCTTTTAATTGCATTAACAGTCTTATGGCCTTTTGCCTAATGAAGGATAATTTGTCAAAAAGGGGAAAAAAAACAAAACTATGTTTAGATTGCAAGACTAGGATACCATCTTGGACTGTGACGGTGATAAAATTCTAAAAAAACCCAAAAAAAACAGTTAAAATAAAAAGCCCACATTCATTCAATGAAAAAAAGATGGGCTTGTGAGGGAAATTGGTTGAATAGAAAAAACACTTAAAAAGATTTGTGCAAATTAACACAACAGCAAGGCATAGTGATGCCTTATTGTAATTCCAATATGGGAAAAAATTAAAGTCCCTACTGTATAATCTGATTATCTAGGTATGTGGGGAAAGTTAAAAAGCCTTAACAGAGCTTCACAAAATAAATAATGAAGGATGGAATCATCAGACTTTCTTACATTTTACCAGGGCAGAACCCAAATATTCTCTTATCTGGATATCTGTTCATGACAGTGGGATTCATTTTTTAAATTTGGTATTTGGATATTGCAGTGTTGCATGGAAGTCAGGGACAGTGCCTTTGGCATGGCAAACCGGGGTGGTGGTTCCTCTTTTTAAAAAGGGGGACCGGAAGGTGTGTTCCAACTTTAGGGGGATCACACTTCTCAGCCTCCCTGGGAAGGTCTATGCCAAGGTACTGGAGAGGAGAGTCTGACTGCTGGTCGAACCTCGGATCCAGGAGGAGCAATGTGGTTTTCGTTCTGGCCATGGCACATCAGACCAACTCTTTACCCTCTCGAGAATCCTCGAGGGTTCGTGGGAGTTTGTCCAACCAGTCAAAATGTGTTTTGTGGACTTGGAGAAAGCATTCAACTGTGTCCCTTGTGGTCTCTTGTGGGTGGTGCTGCGGGAGTATGGGGTATCGGGCTCGTTGTTACAAGCTATCCGGTCCCTATACGACCGTTGCAAGAGTTTGGTTCGTATTGCCAACACTCAGTCAAACTTGTTTCCACTGAGAGTTGGACTCTGGCAGGGCTGCCATTTGTCACTGATCCTGTTCATAATTTTTATGGACAGGATATTTAGGCGCAGCCAAAGATTGGAAGGTGTCATGCTTGGTGACCACAGGATTTCATCTCTACTTTTCGTGTATGATGTTGTCCTGTTAGCTTCATCAAGCAATGACCTACAGGCCTTGCTGGAACGGTTTGCTACTGAGTGTGAAGCGGCTGGGATGAGAATCAGCACCTCCAAGTCCGAGTCCATGGTCCTCAGCCAGAATCAGAATCAGACTCAGAATCAGATTTATTGCCATTGTTCATGTAGTACACAAACTAGGAATTTGTCTCGGTGCAATGCTACAACATTAAAACATGATAAGATAAAGAGATAAACTAAAAAAAAATTAAAGACTAAAACCATGCAATAAGTGTAGAATAATAAATAATAATAATAATAATAATAATAATAATAATAATAATAATAATGAGTAATACTAGTCACAGCAGTTTTAAATAAATTAGCAAGTAGCAGATGATGTGCAGTCGATAATGCAACAGAAAAACAGTGATGAATGACATGAGTCTGGTTGAGCTACTGTACGTAGTGCACGAGAGTCAATAAGTCACTTAATGTTCAGCAGTCTGATGGCAGAGGGGAAAAAGCTGTTCATGTGCCGGGAGGTTTTAGTCTGAATGAACCGAAGTCTTCTACCTGAGGGGAGGGGGGCAAACAGTACGTGACCAGGGTGTGAAGGATCGGCCATGATCCGGCCTGCACGCCTCCGGGTCCTGGAGATGTACAGATCCTGGAGAGATGGGAGCTTGCAGCCGATCACCTTCTCAGCAGTGCGCACGACGCGCTGCAGCCTTAGTCTGTCCCTCGCAGTAGCTCCTGCGTACCACATGATTATGGAGGAGGTGAGGATGGACTCGATGATGGCCGTGTAGAACTGCACTAACATCTTGGTGGGTAGCTTGAGCTTCCTCAGCTGCCGCAGAAAGAACATCCTCTGCTGGGCCTTTTTGATGAGGGAGCTGATGGTTGGCTCCTACTTGAGGTCCCGGGTGATGGTGGTGCCCAAGAAGCGAAAGGAATCTGCAATGGTGATGGGAGAGCCTGTGATGGTGAGGGGGGGCAGGGGGGTTGTGACTTTCCTGAAGTCCACAATCATCTCCGCTGTCTTCAGAGTGTTCAGCTGCAGGTTGTTGTGGCTGCACCAGGACACCAGCTGGGCCACCTCTCTCCTGTAGACGGACTCATCGCCGTTGGAGATGAGCCCGATGAGGGTGGTGTCGTCCGCAAACTTGATCAGCTTAACAGACTGGTGGGTGGAGGTGCAGGAGTTGGTATAAAGGGAGAAGAGTAGGGGGGAAAGTACACAGCCCTGGGGTGATCCGATGCTGATGCTAACAGAGTCTGAGACAGACTTCCCCAGCCGCACATGCTGCCTCCGGTCCGTCAGGAAGTCGGTGATCCACCTGCAGAGGGATTCAGGCACGCCGAGCAGGGACAGCTTGTCCTGGAGCAGAGCGGGGCGGATGGTGTTGAATGCAGAGCTGAAGTCCACAAACAGGATCCTGGCGTAGGTTCCCGGGGAGTCCAGGTGCTGCAGGATGGAGTGGAGGGCCAGGTTGACTGCGTCGTCCACAGACCTGTTGGCTCGGTAGGCAAACTGCAGCGGGTCCAGGAGGGGAGTGGTGATGGACTTGAGGTGGGACAAGGTGGATTGTCCTCTCCGGGTTGGAGACCAGTTTGTGCCCCAAGTGGATGAGTTTAAGTATCTTGGGGTCTCATTCACGAGTGAGGGGAGAATGGAGCAAAAGATTGACAGATGGATTGGAGCAGCTTCTGCAGTGATGTGGACATTATATCGGTCTGTTGTGGTGAAGAGGGAGCTGAGCTCTAAAGCAAAGCTGTCGGTTTACTGCTCAGTCTATGTTCCTACCCTCACCAACGTATGGTCATGAGCTTTGGGTAATGTCCGAAAGAATGAGTTTGCGGATACAAGCGGCTGAAATGAGCTTTCTCCGTAGGATTGCTGGACTCACCGTCAGAGATAGGGTGAGGAGCTCAGTCATCTGGGAGAGGCTCAGAGTAGAACCACTGCTCCTCCAAATTGAAAGGAGCTAGTTGAGGTGGTTTGGACATCTGATCAGGATGCCTCCTGGATGCCTCCCACTTGAGGTGTTTCAGGCTCGTCCCACTGAGAGGAGACCCTGGGGCAGACCCAGGACATGCTGGAGAGACTATGTCTCCCAGCTGGCCTGGGAACATCTTGGTATCCTCTCTGAAGAGCTGGAGCAGGTGGCCGGGGAGAGGGAAGTCTGAGCTTCTTTACTTGAGCTGCTGCCTCTGTGACCCGGACCTCCAGAAAAGCGGTAGAAGATGGATGGATGGATGGATTTGGATACTTGCTTCTTCACCCAAACTGCTCAATTTTAACTATGCTAATTCTGATTTACTACATTTCCAAAAAAAAGGTCATAAAATTGCACGAATAAATTTAGAAATATATAAAGAAAGCACTTCAAATTAATGTGACAAAAATTGCAAATTTATTGAACAAAAACATTTATATTTACAATGAAATCTGCATCAAATATCTTTGGGAAAATTATTTCAAATTACATGGAAAAATTTCATATTTATTATAAAAAATAGTGAAATTACAAGAAAAAATGGGAAATTTTTACACAAATTATATAATACTTTTATGTCACCAAGAGGCTTGATCACTTTGCAAATCCAAAAAAACTCACTTCATGCAGTCGGCAGTTCTTTGCAGGTCAGCTTCTACTGTATATCTTTGGCTGATGTAGCTGTTTTTTGTTCTTGATTGTGCTTTTTTCCCCACTCCTTATATGCCTCCAAGAGTGCTTGTAACTCTTCCTCAGAGAAATAATTATGTCTCTTTTCCTCTACTGCTTGTGGTCTCTGTGTTCAACACATGCTGCCTTAGTAGGTTTGCCGTGACTGCGCATGTCTCAAGGTCAATCAACTCTTAGTTGATCAAACAGAGTCATAGTTCTGGAACCAGAAACTTGGAGGAAGTTCTGACAGGTTCCCTTAACTCTGAGTTCAGGGTTTATTTCAGGCTATGTTAACCCTGCTTTCTGGAATACCCCCCCCCCCCCCGGTTCCTCGTCTCACTCCCAGTTTGTTTATATTTAATTCTCCCAGCCCCTGTGGCACAGTTTTGTTTTCACAGTTATTCAGTGTTACAGTTCAGTTAGTTTTCTGGTTTGTACCTTTGTCCTGTTTAATTTTAATAAATCCTCATTCACCTGCACGGCTGCCTGCATTTGGGTCCTTTTCCTTACCTGCCCTTGTGGACTGTACAACAGTATCCTAGAAATGGGTCAAAACTAACAGTACTAAGCAATTATCAACTGGTAATTTGATAAGAATATCAATATATTTTGAGTATAGTTGCTGCATATTGGTTTGATTATATTTGTTGTGGAAGGTTGCATTGCAGTCAGAAAACATTGCCCATTCAAGCTTTTCAAGAAGAACAATGATCAATATAATTCAGAGGCCACAACATTTTTTTTATTTTTTTTTGCTGACCACTAAGCCTTGTCTGTTTGTTTTTTTGCTCCCATTTCTCCTGCCATGTGGGGTATGGGACACCAGCTGATGTAATATAAATGTTTTGGCTTTAGTTGTGTTGAGCTATGAGTGTATGTGAGTGTGCGTCTGCTCTATTTGTGGGTCTGTTCCACAAACATCAGCCACTTTACGTTCCTCTGGTGACAGACAGGAGGGGAGCCTGTTGTCACATTTCTTCATCATTACCTTCCCTGCCCTCCCTTCATCTCGCTCCCTTGGAAGTTAAAAAAGTAATCAAAGGCTTGGCATCTGACAGCTCTGGTTCTTTTGCTTCTCCCAGTCTAAAAAAAAGTTTCCTTTTTTTTACCCCTCCCCTGAATCGTTTGCAGACACCGGTGCCTACTCCACAAAAGTGCCTTATTTCAGGGGTGCGGAAAACCTCTCCAGTTCGTCTCGGCGGAGGTGCACCTCCTTTGACATTTCTGCTAAATGGAGGATGCTTTGCCACTCATTTAACGGCGTTGCTACTTTGTTCTTCCTCTGGGAGCACAGCAGCCTTTTATCTCCTCATAACTGGCTGAGAACTTGCTCTCCTCTCTGCTCCGCCATCCCCGTCATACCGCAGCATTAGCATGAACACAGCTCTTAGCAGACCACAGAGATAGAAGCCTGCGGTGCTCGGGCCTGAGTGCTAGGCTAAATCCCAGATCGGCAAGATAGCACGGGTCCCCTGGAGGGAAAATCTGGGCCGACAGGGTGAATGGTTAAGAGTATGCTGGACATTAGGGCTGTGGCAAATCAAATGCTGGATTAGGAGTACATGGAAAAAGGAAAATCCTCTGTGACTTAATAGTAACCTGTGTGGGCAAAACACCTGCGTTTCTCTAACAGAATATAACACTTGTTACTGCTTTTTCAAGGCGTATAATGTTACAAACTAGAAATTCAGCCTACACCTTTGTTAGTTTTTCTCTCTCCTTCCTCCTGCATGTCCAGTGTGATAATTGTTCACTGCTACAAATGATCACCTTCATTAAAAAAAGAGGAAGCAAATTAGAATGTGCTATGCTGGATGAGTTGTAGTATGAAATGTAACGACATGAATTATGTCTTAGTGCGTGGATATGTATGATGAGACCTTGCACCAATTTATTTTCCTTTCTCTTATATTTCTTTTTGTTATGTTTGCAAAAACCAAAATTCTGCTCTTTTTCTGTTGTGTTCTTTCTTTAAGGATGATGAGCCGATGGCTGGAGGGACTGAAGGCAGGGACCACACCCACGTCCGCAAGTTCCTCAGCCAACACTTCAAGAAATTACCATGGAAACCAGAGGTAGTACATAATTCTGTCTTTTTTTTTTCTTTTTTTTTTTGCTTTCACATATTGCTTTGTCATCTTCTTTTTTAAACCTTTCAGCCACATTTTAGGCAAGATTTTTCCATCACGATCCCCGAGTTCCCCTGCTATTTGTGTGATTAATCCACTCAGACTGGCACAGGCGCTTGCTGCGGATGTCTACCTCTGATTTTCTCTCCGTCCTTCTTTTATGAGCAGTTGATATCTGGGGCCAAGTAAGGATGCAGCAGTTTCTGCTGCTGTTATTAAAAGAAAAAACTCAATTTTTTTTTTTTGAAAGGCGCACAACTTCATAGTTAGTTCACAAATATTAACCTTGAAGTTTACACAGTGTGTCTGAAAGGAACAATGTCATTCACAGCCTTAACATCTTTTCGGTTATAGCTCACTGGTGCAATAAACACGGGAAATTTTCAGATAGAGGGGTGAACACTGGTAAAGGTAACACATGTGCATCTCAGGTATTTATTTCCTTCTTCTCTGGGACCAGGTTGGTGATGTGGGGCAGCTCACCCACCTGCCCTGTGCTCACAAGGGTCAGCCAATCAGAAGAATGTTGCACCCAAAGGGTTAGATATAGGGGAGAGCCTAAACCATTTGATTCAGACCGTAGGTAAAATGCGGGTCTGCGCTGAGGCCCAGTATAAAATGAAAAAAAAGCATTATTAAGAAAACTCATTTTTTATGCTGCATTTGTGAAGTACTGTATATTCCAGGAGCAAAGCACCACCATGTGGCAGAAGGTGTTGGTTTTTGATAAAAGGTGTGTTTAGGGATGCAACCATTGTGAGATTTTGGGCCGATACCGATTTTTGAAAGGATAAATTGGCCAGTAGCTGGTACCGATTGTTTCTTTAATTTGCGTCATCATTTATTCCCCTTTAATGCCACTGAAACAAAGAGATATGCATTGTAAAAAAAACAACAAAACTGAATCATTTTAAATTATTACAGCATTTTCATCTCATCATATTTGAATGAGAACAAATTCAATGACACAATCTTTATTTATATAACCTTTTACAATGCAAAATCAGTGCCACACAACTGGGACACGCCACATAAACATCGACTAATGCCATCGGCGAGTGTTCTCTTATTTGCCCTGGGCTGATGGCAGTCAACAAGGTGAATATAGGCCAAAATCAGTGCATCTCTAGACTATCTTTGTGTTTTTGACACAGTGTGAGATACCAGATTCATTAGCAGATAAAAAATAACCTCAGGTAAAATTTGGTGGTGCCTGAATAGCTCAGGGGATGATTGTTGGAAGTGTAACGAATTAGATAAAGGGCAACACTGCACAAAAGCTGCTTCAGTGATTCTCATGTAGATCAGGTTAAGTGCAGGAAGACAGAATTGCAAGAATGTCAATCACAGCTTTTTCCTTTGGTTTCACAAAGCATTAAAGATGTAATCTTTTGCTCAAGGCAACATTACAGGGGACCGAACAAAGTAAGGGCCTGATTATGTTACAACATAGTTTCATCTGTATAAATGAGGCGGTTGATAGTTAGCCTGTCTTCAGCTTCCATTCTTCTCTTAGCAAACCACCGGATCAATGTCTTTTATCACATATGCAAACACAGATATAAACTCACGTATCCTTACACTATTTTCTGCTCTTCTGTGAGCCAGCTTTTACACTGGTGCACTTCTCAAACATTGTCATTTGGCTTTGGAAACTGTCACATTTGGATGTTTTTCTAATCCAGTGTGCCCTAGAAACATCTGTTGCCTAAATATTGAGGGGCCAGGATCTAAATTTGGGCAGAGATTTTGGCATCATTTAAAACGCTCATACTTTGAAAAAGAGAAATCACATTGATATGAAACAGCCAAGCTAGGACCAGAGCCAAGCAAGCAATCTGAACCTGGATGGGGTAGACTAATTGCAGAAATATAAATTGATTTCAAGGCCTGATCACTGCAAGGGGATTTATTACGGATTTTTGCTGTGCCTCAAGTTTAGTCGTTTTTGTATGTGGATAGTGTAAATTTAACGCAACACATTTGCACCCTGAGATACATATGTATATGATTTCAGTGACCAAACATGTTTTTCTAATTTATTATCTGAACCAGAAAGGCAAAGCAACCTCTGAAGGTAAATATATTTTGCATCGTACATGCAGTCACAGCTAGCTAGCATCAAAGCTCACTTTTCGAAGTCAACTTGACGTTTCTTTGACTGATCTCCAGCCTCCCCCTAAAGCAGTGTGCCATTTTAACTTGCGTGAGTGCTCTTCATGTGCAGCAAAAATTCTGTCAAATATTTCATGAATCTCTGCACTCTTCGACGCTGCTCAGAAGTCCTTCCTTATCTCATATATCGGAGGCGAAGTCAAGTTTGTCAGAAACTGTTGAGCGAGGCAGTAGCAGCTCTTCCACTTTCTCCCCACCAGCTATCTGTCCTAATTACCAACATTAACTTGTTTTCTTGGTGCGCAGCCAAAACAGTGGAGGTTTGAGGGAGCCAGTGAGCTGGCACCGTCGGCGGCGTGGACTCAGGCCGGCAGAGGTAGAGTGGTGCCATATGTCGGCTGTCACACATTGGCAGAGGTCACATGGACAGTCAGAAGCAGTCTGGAGACACATGGGCAGAGATTCCATTGTTGGGCACAAGATAAATAAAAAAAAAATGCATGCACTGGGATATGTGACTGCTATGATTTAGTAAATGCTTGGGACTTAATGAAGACCCCAGCTGGTGAGATCATCCGGAAGTGACAGTGGATTAGCTGAGACATACACAGCTGTACGCGCCCCGTTTGCCAAGAACGCCTGCACGTCAAGGACACTGACACGGGTGAGATCAGAGAGCAAGCTGGCCCACTTTTTATGAGTCGAGCAGTAGCCAGGGATGGGGAGATAAAGAGTCATTTGCTGAAAAGCCGACATGGATCGAGAGAGAAATGAGCTTCTTAAACAATTTTATTTAGTCAAGCGCAAAAGGAAAGTGATGGTTAGGGGGATTAGTGATGGTTAAATCATTATAGGCTTTGATATCAGGGGAACTTCTATGATTTTTTTTTTTTTTTGTATGTCACATTATGATTTAAAGCCTCAGAGAGCAGAGATTTTACCTCAGTCATATAATCCGAGATGTATTATGTCTAATGTGTTGAGCCTGGTTTTGAATCCAGTACAGAGGGAGGACAGGTGGTGGATGACGGTCTTAGAGCTGACTGACTGCCTCAAATTGTCTGGTCTTCAGGCTTTCGGGTGGCGGTGGTGGCGGTGGAGGGAGGTGAAGGTGTCTTTGTGTGTGTGCTCTGGAAAGATGCAGATTTTGACAGCCCATTATTTACCACTCGATGGAAGCGAGGAAGATTTTGTGGCACAACACAGACACATGGCTCATATTGAAGCGGTCGTCACAGCTGTCTCCCCACACACCAAACACATGCAGCGACAAAACCGAAGGATGAATTAGGGTTTAGTCTTGTCTCATACCGCAGTAATGTGTGGTGGGGATGCAATGGAGGAAAAAGGCCTGATATAGTATTTGTCTCTCTCTCTCTCTCTCTCTCTCTCTCTCTCTCTCTCTCTCTCAATCTCTCTCTCTCTCGCTCGCCTTTTCTCCACTTCTACCGGTCTGTTCAAAATGCCAGAATAGCCAAGCGGGGGCCATATATGCCTATTATCCTACCTAGCTTGTTATTACAGCTGAGTAAACGATTGACGGCTGGTTGCAGGAGCAGAAATACTTATTATTGGATGTAGTGACATACCCGCTGCAGCCTTATCCATCCCCCTCATGTTACATCTTTGGCATTATACTGAAGATATGTAATTGGAGGACAGATGGCAGATTATACAAACCCTCATTACAGTAGTTGATGAGGCTGGGATCTAGATCATATAAACCGTGTCTTCCATTTTTTGCTGCTCTCGCTGTGTGAAATGAGTTCTCATTATCTGTGTCCATACAATATTTCTTTGAAAGGGGTGCTCTTTTTTTCTTGCTGCACCTTCCTCACCTCTCCTCTTTCTTTCCCAAATTGCTAATGGACAGGAAATGATGAGGCAGCCAAAGAGAAAGAAAATGTCCTCTGTAAATTCACATTTCATAAAATGGCACTCTTGGATTTCAGCATAACCCCTCAGTTAAAGTGCGATATGTTGTTATTATGTTTCAACAGTGTGCTTTAATGTTCCTCCTAAATGTCCCAAAGGAGTAAGCACCGTCTTATTGTTTGTACCCCAATCTGCCCTTGCCAGGAACATCATGTCTCACTTTTCTTCCCCAACAGGGATTTACAGTGTCAGTTGATGCGATAGCTCGTCAGTGGGTACATTGAGCAGCCATTTGTCTGTGCCTGGCTGCCAGCAGGAGTGCAGAAGGCTGCACCAGATTCAGAGAAAGGGAGAATCTCCTGGAGCATAGAGGAGAAGAAAAGTCAGATTTTAACTCTCATGATAGTTCAGTCAGAGAGCGGAGAGAAATGTGGCTGTGTGAGGTATACATGTAGCACGATGAGTAAAGCTGGTTGTACACTGCACAGTTGGGCTTTTTACAATGGGGAAACAAAACGGTTGCAGTGTTTCTATAGTCATGGCTCTAAAATGCTAATCACTTTTTGTTTTAATTCATTTTTGTCAAGTTTTTCTCAGCACACAAAGGACATACTCCTGTCCAGTTTGAAACACAATTTTTAAATCTGTGTTAGCAGATACTTTACCAAAATAATAATCCACCTACAAGTTAACAAAGATTGAACACTATGATAGCTGCACTGGTGTGGTGGGCCAACAGAAGGCTACAGGCAACCAGTCAGCAACAACTTGCATAATCAGTTGAATTGGGTTGTGAAATAAAACTCCATGTTTTAGATTTGCCATTTATTGTAAACACCATTCATCCATCCATCCATCTTCTTCCGCTTAATCCTTTTCAGGTTGGGGGGGGGGGGCGCTGGAGCCTATCCCAACATCTTTGGGCGAGAGGCAGGGTACACCCTGGACAGATCGCCAGTCCATGGCAGGGCCAACACAGAGAGACAGACAGCCATTCACTCTCACATTCATACCTATTGTAAACATTCCAAGGGAAATCTGTGCAAGAATTGTGCCATCAGATTAGATTGCCAATAGTGCCATTAGATTTTTTGAAAAAAAAAAAAAATCTACAAAATATTTGATATGCCTTTTTGTTAACATCTTGAGGAAATACAAATTAACTGCACGTCTGCCAGTCCGAGCCTGAAGCTGCCCACACCCATTGTTATACACGCATCTAAGCAACCTCTGCTCACTCATGGGTGTATTCCCGGAGGCACACACAAAGACCACTCAACTTCTGCCTCACACCTTCATAAGAAACCTGGCACCAGCTGTTATTAAAACATATCACCTGTCTCTTTTATTTTAGAAATAAATCCTATTTTATACCACTTCTCTTATTGTAGTTCTATTCAACACCTCTCAGTACTCTATGGAGCTCTGTGTGTGTGTGTGTGTGTGTGTGTGTGTGTGTGTGTGTGTGTGTGTGTGTGTGTGTGTGTGTGTGTGTGTGTGTGTGTGTGTTTACTTCGTTTCACTTTGAAGTTTTTGCTGCCTTTTCTTTTACCTTTTCAAAAGTATTTTACCCATGTGGTTATATTTGATCTCATTTAGTGCACTTTTTGTAATCCCCAGATGCATATTAGCTTTTCTACCCATATAAAATCTGTTAAACATTTCATATTGAGTATAATTTAAATTTGGGGTTTGTTTGTTTTCTATCAAATGTAGCTACTGATACAGTAGACTAAAGATTTATACAGTTTTCCTTCATTGTTAAGGCCAAAATATGGTAATAAATGACATTTCAGTCTGCATGCTGTGTGTAGGAGCTTTATTTGAATGGGTCATAAACGTACTGTAGGTGCTTATTATAGAATGTTTATTTGTACCTATTAGCTCTTTATTACCTCCGCCAAGGAGGTTATTTTTTTTTCCCTTGTCCTGTCAAGCAGCTCGGTAAGCAGAACAGAAATCTGCTTCTCTTATTGTGCCAAATAAATTTACTTTGCCAAAAGGAGCTTTATACAGCACATATCTATGTACTGTATATTATTTACCCTTAGATGCATAAGTGGGGTAACAATGACCCCTGTGGTTGTTTTTTTTTGCAATATCTTTGTAATTTTAATTTTTTATCATTTAATCTTCCATGTATTCCTCAAATAGGTTGTCTTTGACATGAGGCCATTTGGATTTGTATCTAATTGTTATATTTTTTTTTAAGTAATTGCATTTTTTGTATCAGTACCACACTATTCCATATATGGGGTCAAAAATGACCCCAAGCATTTCTCAAAGCTGTCCCCTTGGAATTTCACCACAGTTATAAGTAACACTGTAGACACTGCAATTAACATCACAGACTGGATGCCTAGGGTAAACAGAGAGGGTAAACAGATGAGGACAATAGGTATTGAGATGGGAGAGATTACGATGACTGATGACTCAGCATCGGACATTTCAGATGAAGAGGACCCAATAGAGGACCCAAACTATTGTCCACCTGGAGTTGTCAGGCCACCGAGAAATCAACCCCCCCCCCCCCCGAACAATATCAGTCAGACACAGAAGGGTCTTCTGACGAGGCCTCCGAAGAGGAAGAAGAAATGGATGGGCCTATCGTGTCCAACAGAATGAGCCGCAAGGGCTCTTACTAGGCAGAGTTACCTCTCAGCCAGGGCAGAACACCAAAGCACAATATTGTGAGAAGCTGGCCAGGACCAGCACCTGGGTTTACCACCATCTCACCAAAAGATGCATGGAGGCTGTTTATCACTGATAATATAATAGAAGAGGTGCTGAGATGCACAAATATGGAGGGACGAAAAGTAGCTGCAGGTAGAGGAAAGGAGTGGAAAAAGGTCAGCAAAGATGAACTCATGGCCTTCATTGGATTGACCATTCTTGCAGGAAGTGAGAAGAACTGGGATGTATCAATCCGTGAGCTCTTTGGGAGTCCTCTATATAACCCCATGTACAAGGCCACTATGTCAGTTTGATGATTTGAAGATATTCGCCAATTCTTGCGCTTTGATGACAAGAGGACCAGAGCCATCCGACTGGAAACAGACCACTTGGCACCCTTCCGCTACGTATGGGACCTGTTCCTGGTCAACTGCAGGTAGAGATTCATCCCCAGTGATTGTATCACAGTGGACGAACAACTTGTGCCATTCAGAGGGAGGACCAAGTTTATGCAATAATATGAAGAGCAAGCCCGCGAAGTACAGCATAAAGATTTTCTGGGCTTGTGATGCAAAAACCCCCTACGCAATTGATGGGATTGTGTACACTGGGAGACAACCAGGGGAAGGAGCCAGTAAGAATCTGGGTCTTAACATTGTCAGTAAGTTGTGCAGTGGACTCAGACACACAGGTCGCAACATCACCACAAACAACTTTTTCACCAGTGTGCCTCTTGCAGAGCATCTCCTGGAGAAGGGTCTGACTATTGTGGGAACATTGCGACAAAACAAGCCAGACATCCCTCCTGTGATGAAGGCTTCCAAGACCAGGGAGCTCTTCAGCACTGAATTTGGGTTCAATGGCAGCATGACCATGGTCAGCTATGTTGGAAAAAAGGAGAAGGCTGTTCTGCTCCTCAGCACAATGCACCACAGCAAAATGGTGGATGAAAACACCCAGAAAAAACCCCCAGAAGTGATCCACTTCTACAACCAGACGAAAGGAGGTGTAGATATTGTGGACCAGATGGTTGGCACCTACACCTGTAAACGCCAAACGTAGAGGTGGCCCATGGTGCTGTGGTACAATGTGATTGATGTTGCCACCCTGAATGCCTACTCCTTTTTCAAGGCTCAGCACCCTGAATTCTGTGCAGGTATCACAAACGCCCGGCAGCGCTTTCTTGCAGAGCTCTCACATGAGCTTGTGATGCCTTATATGAGAATTCGACTGGAAGGTAACCCACGCCTACCAACCTACATCACTGCAGCAATGGAAATGTGTGGGGTGATAAAAGCTGCAATCCAGCCACACGAGGGAAACACACAGGGCCAACAGAAGAGGAAGAGGTGTAAGATGTGCACAAGAAAACAAGACCGCAAAGTCAGTGTAACCCTTGTCTTATGTTAATTGGGTAAGGGAAATAATTAAGTGTAGACCAGTTGCTAGGTTCGTAAGGGTTACAGTAGGGAATTAAAGTGAGTGTGGAATGAAATAGCTGGGGGCAAGAAATGAGCAATAATGGTTGTTATTTATAGGGAAAAAAAGTGAGCAATATATACAGACAATTTACCACTATACAAATATACAACGGCCAGTATGAAATAAAACCCCAAAGATGTCCTACTGAGCTCAGTGTTTGTTTGTCCTTTCGGGTTAGTCGTTTGACCAGTCAAGATATCTTGTATCTCCAGACTCAGGTTGCTTTTCCTCTTTTAAAGCGGCGACTTGGGTTGTTACCACTTTAAATCCTGGGCACTGGAGAGAGGAAGGGTGCTCTTCAATCGAGATCTTGGTTAGATCTCAGATCAATCTCAGTTCAGTCTCGGGTCAGGTTCGCCATCTCCATTCGGAGAGAATCCAGGATCCAGAAGGTTCTTGATCGGCAACCGAAAAAACCTAGCCTGCACGACAATAATGGTATCATTGTTTACAGACAGAGTAATTCGTCTTCCAATCCCTTCTTATATAACACCATAGCTTAGTGTTTAAATTCTTCTCTCATATTACTATTATCACAATCCAGCAATATAGTAATATCTTACATTTTACATGCATGTGTTCTTTTTCTCACAATCTCTCTGGTAGCACATGAAATACCCTTTTCTCATGTAACCAATTTTAAATGAATTCCTCTGTTTATCTCTACATCACTTAACCATGAAATTATGATTAATCCCTTTCAACCTTGTCTTTGTAAATCATGAAATGAAATACAATTAATCTATCACATAACCAGGGAATATACCGTCCTATTACTTCCAATATTCCCTTTTAAAATCAGTAAAACCCTGTCTGAGCTACTGGGTTTAGCATAACCTATGGATTTACATAGTAGACCAACACCATGTGCTTTTAGCATCAAACTACACATTGCATTCGACAGAAATAGTGCATATGAACTAAAAGTACTTCAGCATACTGTTGGGAACTGAAATCACATTTAGGAAAACCATACAGACACAAAGACAGCCTTTTCCATTGCTTTTAAACAGAAAAAAAAAATCCACTCGCGACTAGCATTAGCATAGCGCTAACATTAGCATAACATTAGCATGTATCTGACTCACCAAGATGAGGTTTCAGTGTGAATACAGCAAAGGACACAGCCACAATGCCCCTCACGCACGTGCTCCCGTCAACTTAGGATAATAAAGGTTGCAAATTAGCATTTGGAGAGTGTTTAGATCTATTTATAGCATCTTTCTGAATGAAACTCACCAAGAAGAGGTATCTGTGTGAATCAGACCGCTTCACAACCTCTCTCGTTCGCGCTCATATCGTGAAATGACTGAATTCCGAGTGTGCGCTTGCTGTCTCTACTCGGAAGGCGGGAATTCGCTCTTAACGAATGGAAAGACCCAGATCACCCAACGTGACCATGAACCGGAAATTCAAAAGTTGGATGACGAGGATCGCACTTCCTCTTCCCCAAGATAGTTGGTTTTCAAAATAAAATCACACACTTTCATCAATACAAATGAAATCTGAGAAAAAGGGTCATTTTCTCAGCTGGGTTACATCAGTAATTGTTGTTGGAAATGCAATGACCCTGTGTGCAGTGCTCACAGCCAGAAAAGGATACTGTGTAACAGCTGCTCACAGTGAGCTCACAAACCCTCACACCTTCACCTATTTATCACTCAGTATGTTTTCATTATTGCAGTGTACATATTGTATTCAACTTTTAGGTAATATTGTTTCAAGCATTATTTATTGTTGTAATTATAAGAATGTTAAATGCATGAGTGAACTGTGAGTGTGATAGTTTGTTTTTAGGGAGCAGGATCTCAATTTCGTTGCATTGTTTATTAGCAATGGAATGACAATAAAGGCACTTTGACTTTGACTTTACCTTTTTTCCTTTCTGATTGTTTACCTTTTTTACCTTTCTGTGATAAAATGTTAATAAAAAGTAATAAATAAACATGTCAAACATGAAATAATTCTTTTATTGACCAAAATATAATTTAAAATAATAATAATAATAATAATAATAATAATAATAATAATCACCCAAAATATAATAAAAGTAATCATCTTTAACCAAAATGAAAGAAATTTCTGAAGTTTACAGCATAAAACGCACTCATTCAAATTGGGGTCATTTTTGACCACACTCATGGAAGAGTGTAGGAATTGGTTGGTCATGCATCTAAAACAGTTGCGGTGTTTCTATAGTCATGGCTCTAAAATGCTAATCACTTTTTGTTTTAATTCATTTTTGTCAAGTTTTTCTCAGCACACAAAGGACATACTCCTGTCCAGTTTGAAACACAATTTTTAAATCTGTGTTAGCAGATACTTTGCCAAAATAATAATCCACCTACAAATTAACAAAGATTGAACACTATGATAGCTGCACTGGTGTGGTGGGCCAACAGAAGGCTACAGACAACCAGTCAGCAACAACTTGCATAATCAGTTGAATTGGGTTGTGAAATAAAACTCCATGTTTTAGATTTGCCATTTATTGTAAACACCATTCATCCATCCATCCATCCATCCATCCATCCATCTTCTTCCGCTTAATCCTTTTCAGGTTGGGGGGGGGGGGCACTGGAGCCTATCCCAACATCTTTGGGCGAGAGGCAGGGTACACCCTGGACAGATCGGCAGTCCATGGCAGGGCCAACACAGAGAGACAGACAGCCATTCACTCTCACATTCATACCTATTGTAAACATTCCAAGGGAAATCTGTGCAAAAATTGTGCCATCAGATTAGATTGCCAATAGTGCCATTAGATTTTTTGAAAAAAAAAAATCTACAAAATATTTCATATGCCTTTTTGTTAACATCTTGAGGAAATACAAATTAACTGCACGTCTGCCAGTCTGAGCCTGAAGCTGCCCACACCTATTGTTATACACGCATCTAAGCAACCTCTGCTCACTCATGGGTGTATTCCCGGAGGCACACACAAAGACCACTCAACTTCTGCCTCACACCTTCATAAGAAACCTGGCACCAGCTGTTATTAAAACATATCACCTGTCTCTTTTATTTTAGAAATAAATCCTATTTTATACCACTTCTCTTATTGTAGTTCTATTCAACACCTCTCCATACTCTATGGAGCTCTGTGTGTGTGTGTGTGTGTGTGTGTGTGTGTGTGTGTGTGTGTGTGTGTGTGTGTGTGTGTTTACTTCATTTCACTTTGAAGTTTTTGCTGCCTTTTCTTTTAACTTTTCAAAAGTATTTTACCCATGTGGTTATATTTGATCTCATTTAATGCACTTTTTGTAATCCCCAGACGCGTATTAACTTTTCTACCCATATAAAATCTGTTAAACATTTCATATTGAGTGTAATTTAAATTTGGGGTTTGTTTGTTTTCTATCAAATGTAGCTACTGATACAGTAGACTAAGGATTTATACAGTTTTCCTTCATTGTTTAGACCAACATATGGTAATAAATGACATTTCAGTCTGCATGCCGTGTATAGGAGCTTTATTTGAATGGGTCATAAACGTACTGTAGGTGCTTATTATAGAATGTTTATTTGTACCTATTAGCTCTTTATTACCTCCGCCAAGGAGGTTATTTTTTTCCCCTTGTCCTGTCAAGCAGCTCGGTAAGCAGAACAGAAGTCTGCTTCTCTTATTGTGCCAAACAAATTTACTTTGCCAAAAGGAGCTTTATACAGCACATATCTACAGTATGTACTGTATATTATTTATAGACCCCTCTTTTAATAACTTTTTTTTCCACAATATTTTTATTGAACCTTTTTTTTTTACAAACATAACACAAACAATCAAACACTAACACTAAAGTAATAATAAAAAAAAAATTATACTAAAAACACCAACAACCACTAACTAAGCCAGGTCTTCAACAATGCTCCCCTGTTTAGTCTAGGCAGTCCATTACATAAGTATACATATTATACATTCACCAATTTGGAATTTACAAGGTCCACACACATCATTCACCTTCTTCTTCAAAAGTTATGTTTAAATTCTTTACATAATCAATGAAAGGTCTCCATATATTCTCAAACACAATTTCCTTTGATTTCAATATGTATGTTATTCTTTCTGGTGGAAGGTTTGTTAACATCTGTCTTAACCACTGGGTCACATCTGGTCTATGAGTCTTTTTCCACAATAGTGCAATACATTTTTTGGCATTAAGCAAACTGAGGTCTATGAATGCTCTTTCACTTTTATTAAAGTTATGCTTTTCTGGGTACAGACCCAACAAAAACAATTTAGGATTCAATATGATTTGTTTTGAAATTATTTTTTCAATTGTTACCCTCACCTCTTCCCAAAACATTCTAATTTTTCTACATTCCCATACACAATGAAATAGGGTTCCTTTACTTTCCATGCATTTTGTGCACGTATCTGGTATGTTTTTGTTATATCTATTTAATTCCACCGGTGTAACATACATCCGCATTAACCATTTAAAATGTATCAATTTAAGACGTACATTTATTGATTTGGTTTGAGCTTCTGTGCAAGCCAATTCCCATTGTTCCTCTGAAATTTCAGTTTGCAAGTCTCCTTTCCAATAATTCAATCTTTTCTGTGAGTTTTCACTTGAGGATAGTGTCAATGAGTTATAAAACTCTGAAATAATACCCTTTCTCTTACTATCTTTTGTCAAAATTTTTTCCAAGGATGAATAAATAGGTCGAGTGAGAGCATTATTTTGATCTGATCGAATAAAGTTCCTAAGCTGAAGATATTTAAAAAAATGTGTTCTATTAAGATTAAATTTGATCCTCAGCTCTTCAAAAGACATTATGTTATCTGAACATGACAGATATAAATCTTGAATCTTTTGAATCCCTTTTAAATTCCATACTTTAAATACAGCATCCGCTCTCCCTGGTTTAAAATATTGATTACCCCATATTGGGCTAAATTGTGACAATAAGTGTGGTTCTTTTAAATATTTTTTAGTTTCACACCATATTTTGATCATATGCTTTACAAATGGATTTTTAACTTGTTTCTGTAATTTTTTTGCCGAGTCTGAGTATATGAATATGGGAAGAGGTAAAGGTAAATTGTATGATTCCATTTCAGTCCAGTGAGGGAGATCATTTGATGAAAAATAATATGTCATAGACCTCAGTTGTGCCGACCAGTAATACAACATAAAGTTTGGACATTTCAGACCTCCACGATCAAATGGTAAATATAGTAAGGACAGACATAATCTAGCCTTCCTGTTGTTCCATATAAATTCCACTAACTTTTTTTTTAATTCTTGAGAATAGATCTGAAGGTGGTGGTAAAGGAATGTATTGAAATAAATAAAGTATTTTAGGTAAGATATTACTTTTAAGTATATTGATTCTCCCTATTATCGACATTGGTAGTGACATCCATCTCTGACTTAACTCATTAATGTCTGTTATTAAGGTTTCATAGTTGGCACTGGCGACTAATTGTAGCTTAGGCACAATCTGAATTCCTAAATATTTAAACTGATTTACAACATTGAATTGATTTGCCTCAGGAGCTGGGTGATTTCTCTGGGTCTCATTTAGCATTAATATTGAAGATTTAGTTTTATTTATTTTATATCCTGATATTTCCCCAAAATTCTTTATTAAATTCAACAAGGTCGGAATTGATTTTTTAAGATTCGACATAAACAAAATTATGTCATCGGCATACAGGGAGATTTTATGTTCTGTTGGTCGAACTTTAATTCCATATATTTGTGAATGTAAACATACTGCCATCGCTAAAGGTTCAATTGCCATAGTAAACAGTAAAGGTGAAAGTGGACAGCCTTGTAGACATCCTCTATTGATTTTTATTGATTTTGAGATATTGCTGTTTGTTAGGATTTCTGCTGTAGCATTATTATATATTATCTGAACCCATTTTATGAAATTATTTCCAAGTCCAAACCTTTGTAAGACTTCAAAAAGAAAGGGCCATTCAACCCTATCAAAGGCCTTTTCGGCGTCCAATGATAGGAGAGCTGTATCCGGTGCTTCTTTATTAGAATAAATAATATTAAATAGTCTTCTTACATTATGGAAGCCTTGTCTTCCCTTTATTAAGCCATTCTGATCTCGGTTAATAATATTTGGTAAAATTTCTTGTATTCGTCTGGCTAAAATTTTACAGATTATCTTAAGGTCAGCATTTAATAGGCTTATTGGTCTCATATTTTCACATTTATTAGAGGGTTTACCTGGTTTTGGCAACAGTATAATTAAGGCATTATTCATGTATGGTGGTAAATTACTATTTTGAAATGCTTCTAAAACCATTTCCAAAAAAGGTTTTATTAATTTATTCTTAAATTTTTTATAAAGGTCAACTGGAAGACCATCTGGTCCTGCACTTTTTCCTGATTTCATGTTATCAATGGCTAGCCCAACTTCTTCTTGACTAATTTTAGACTCCAGTATCTCCCTGTTTTCATTTGGAATACACGGTATAGATAGTCCATCCAAAAACCCACTTAGTTTTGTTAAGTCAGTTTCATTTTTTGTATCATATAATTTTTCATAGTAATCTCTAAAGGCTCTATTAATTTCTAAAGGATCTACAACTACCTGTCTGTTACTTATAATACTGGTAATTGGTGTTTTAAATTCTAATTGTTTAATCTGCCATGCCAATAATTTTCCTGATTTTTCACCTTGTTCATAAAAAGATTGCTTCAATCTTAGAAGACTCGAGGCAGCTCTATTCGCTGATTTTTTGTCATATTCAGCTCTCAGAATCAGTAATTCGTTCTCTAACTTTGGGTCACTTCCTGCATACACTTTTTCTTGAAGAATTTTTAGTTTATGTTCCAATTGGACTCTCTCCTCTCGAGTCTTCTTAGATTTTGAACCTGTATAACTAATAATATGTCCCCTAATAAAGGCTTTGAAAGCCTCCCACTTTATACATGCTGATGTTTGTGTAGTATTGATATCAAAGAACTCATCTATCTGTTTTTCTATGTACTTAACAAATTCCTCATCCTGAAGCCATTTATGCTGAAATTGCCACCTACCTGGTTCCTTTGTCAATTTCTTATCTACATATATGAGACAACAGGGTGCATGATCAGAGATCACAATATTATCATAAAAGCAGTTTTGAATCTTGGACCTTAATTCTGTGGAGATCAAAAAATAGTCAATACGTGAGAATGTCTTGTAGGTATTAGAATAACAAGAGTAGGCTTTAACTTGTGGTTTCATTTCTCTCCATATATCTAGCAATCTCAATTCTTTCATAAAATGATTAATGATCATCCTGCATCCATTGTGCGTACAGTCCAGTCCTGTTGATCTATCTATACGGGGATTCAATGTACAATTAAAATCCCCTGCTATTATATGTTGTCCTGTAAGTGATGATAAGATAAGAAATAAATTAGCAAAGAACTTTTGATCATCTATATTGGGACCGTATAAGTTCACCAGATTTATATTTTCTAATAGCAAAGATCCTTGAATGATTAGATATCTTCCAAATTTGTCTCCAATTACATTTTTCACTTGAAATGGGACTGATTTATGTATGAGAGTCATAACTCCCCTGGCTCGGGATGAAAATGATGAGGTGAATACACTTCCTTGCCATCTACTCCTAATTCTTTTTACATCCTCCTCTATTAGATGAGTTTCTTGTAAAAACACAATTTTTGAACCTATGTCTTTTATTTTATTCATAACTTGTTTAAGTTTTTTAAAATTTTGTAGACCTCTGCAATTCCATGAAGTTAAATTAAGATTAACGCTTTGGTCTATTATCAATAGGGAGTTTGGGATTACCTCGCAGTGTAAACATGCTCATACAGAGAAGCAAAAACATGAGTGGTTGAACATTCATCCTACAAACTACACACAAACAAATTCCCCCTTCCCACATTCGTGGTAATCCCCCCAAAATCAAAAGAAAAATTCTGTCTCCCGATATAGCCATCGACCGCTCCACACCCACGAGAAACAGCCAAAGCCACTCCTTCTTCATCCTCCCAATCACCCTAACTCTACTGCTTTTAATGACGTAACATTAACTCTCTTCTGTAGTTTTCCAACTTAACTCCAAAATTTTATAGCAACTTTGTACATCATAGGTTTTGTTTGTTTTTTTTAATATGTAATACAATCTATATTTTGTAAACTTGCTATATGCTTCAGATCAGTTAGATGCCTGTGCAAATGCTTAAATATTCTACTTTATATTTTGTTCATGCTTAGCTCCCACCAGTCTCTTCTTGGATCTTCTTGATGAACTCCTGCGCCTCCTCAGGGTCTTGAAGATGTGTGTTCTGCCCTTATACGTGGCCAACAGTCTTGCAGGGTGAATCACTCCATGACGAATCGCAAGGTTGCCCAGCTCTTTACGGACGGGGTCAAACTGTTTCCTTAATTGTTGGATTCCTGTGGCCAAATCTGGGTAGAACCGCACCTGCTGATCCTGGTATTTAATTTCTCCTTTGGCTCACGCAGCGTTGGAGATCGTCATCCTGTCTCTGAAGCTGAGGAACTTCATAATTAACGTCCTCGGTGATGCCTTGTTATCTCCCGGTGGGCCAATTCGGTGTGCGCTTTCTAGAACGACTGATGATTGCAGCTCCGCGTTGTTCAGTGCTTCTGGAATCCACTTTTCCAAAAAGGAACATGGGTCCCGATCCTCAGTTCCCTCCAGTAGACCCACCAGCCTCAGGTTGTTCCGTCTCGACCGGGACTCCAAGTCCAGGACATTATCTTCCAGACTTTTTTTTTTTTTTTCCCAAAGTGCGCACCTTTAATTGAAGGCTGGTGACGTCATCCTCAGCACTGGAGGTTCGAAGCTCCACCTGCGCCACTCGTTCCACACAGTCACCCAATTCCTTTCTCATTCCCTCTATCACTGCTATAATCCCATCAAATTTAGCAGAAAAGTCTGCTCTCATTGAGCTAATGGCAGCGAGCACCGCACCTGTGCCGTCGCCAGCAGTCACCGCACTACCACTAGCTTCCTCCGCCATATCTGGAGCTTTTTCTGCTGCGCCACAGACGTGAAAGTCCGTTAATTTGGACTTTTTCGGCGGTTCAATTTTTCCTCCACCTGATTTCCCAGCCTTAGGCTTCACCGGCATATCCTCGCCCAAACGCTGGGATAGATTCTGTTCCAAATAAGAGAGTTATTTGATGATTTTTTATCTCTAGGAGCAGAGCAGAGTGAGACGTGTCCTCTTACGTAGCCGCCATAACCGGAAGTCCCTTTTAATAACTTTTAATACTTTATTTAAATTGTTTTACCCATGATAGATCCGACAAGGGGGGAATGGGGAAGGGAGGGGTTGGGGGGAGGGGAAAAAAAGAGAGAGAAACAAACAGAAAAAACAAAGAAACTGACACAACTGAAACAAACAGAAGACAAACTGTTTCTTCTTCTGAAAAGATGTCGTCACAAGCCTGGTATCTGCACCTGTAAAAGAACATATGTGTGTGCATGTGCATGTATGAGAGCATGCTCAAAGTGAGTATGTGCGTGTGAGTGGTTTGCCAGGAAACACAAAGAGGGCGGCAGGTCACAGCAACACCCCCCCCTCAAAACGCAGAGGAAGCAAGACATCCCCACCAGCCTCCACAGAGCACAAATGCCCCAAACCCAGCAAGCCCCAGGACAGCCATGCAACCGCCCCAGGAAGGACGGCCGAGGGAGGCCAGCACTGTCCCCCCTCCCAGCAGGTCAATGCCAGCCCCCAGATGCCAGAAGGAGAACACCACCCCCCCTTCCCCAGGCTGGAAACCAGCCCATGCCCCCAACCCATGCCCCAGGCCCCCACGCCGAGGGAAGGTGGCAGAAAGGTGTGGGGAGCCCCACTGGGGACCAGCCCCTCCCAATCCAAGGGAGCCCACGCCGCCAGGAGGTCCCTCCGTCTAGCACCTCCCAACAGCACATACACTCACTGTCACGCATTTTTTTTTTCTTTTTTTGTTACTTATTTGTACCCGTAGGTAGACTTGGTTTGCAGTCTGGTGACAAACCACCGGCTGCTGGTCGCTGCGTGCGTGAGCGCCCTAAACCTACATGTTTTTGGTGTGCGGGAGGAAACCGGAGAAATCCCGGAGTAAACCCGCGCAACACGGGGAGAACATGCAAACTCCACACAGCTCACTGTTGGTCGGGGGCTGGGATCGAACCCACGATCTCATGATCCCCGCGATCCCCCGGCCGAGGGTAAAACTGTGCTGCCACAGTGCTAAACCACTGCGCCACCGTGCAGCCCTCATTTACACCCTCATGCTCTCACACACACTCACTCGTACTCACACACACTTGCTTACTCACTCTCACTCACCTCTCCTTCACACAGTCTTATACTCACACTCCCACACTCAGACTCATTTACTCTCACCCACTCCCATACTTGTTCAGTCTAACTCCCATTCCCACTCGCCCTCACAGTCGCATGCACTCACACACGCTTCCTTCCACTCACGCTCACTCATATAGGATTTGCGCTCTGAGTCACTCACATTTACTCGTGCTCTCTCTTGCACACTCACACTTATTCACTCTTAACAATTGGGGCGGCCACGGCACAGATGCAGTGGGCACGAATGTGCATCAATCCCTGGCAGTGGCCAGGGAGGCCACCGGCAGGGACCAATAGCCACCCCCACCAACCCGCCCCAGGGCAGCTGCGGCCACAGAAGCAGCCCACCGCCACCAATGCCCACCTGGAGCGAATGACCAATGGGCCCACCGCAAGTACCCAGAGATGCCACCCAACATGTAAAGCACCACAGAAATCCGACCCACCATCACTCCCTCACTCTCACTTGCTCACTCACTCTCTCTTTTGCTCACTGCCTTGCTCATACCTACTCACTTGCGGTAGCGCCTTGGGATGACGACAGCATGACGGGCCCCAGGTCACCAGTCAGGCCCCCGGGAGAAGGAGAGCAGCAGGGGTGGAGGAAGACGCCCACCCCCCATGCGTGAGTCGTGATAGGTGAGTGTTAATTGTGGGGTGTCACTGGGTGCAGGTGTGTGAACTACCAAAGTGCAGTTAAAATTGGGGGGATAGTGTGATAGAACATCGCTACCCATTGCTATTGGCAGCAGAACTCCAATCCCCCCAAGCCCTCAGTATCTACAGTGCAATTAAAATTGAAGTGAGGGTGGCCCCATGGCGCAGTAGTAGACAGAGGGATCCTCTTTACCGACACAGTACGGCACACCCCCACCCTAAAACCCTAAGTGTATCCAATAAGATGTATGATCCACCCAGAATTGGGAGGGGGGCAGTCCCAGAGAGAGCCTGTCCCCCGCAAGAAGCCAGCTCCCAAACTGGCTCTGCAATCCACCCACCACCCCCAGATCCCATCGCAGGGTGAGGGGCGCCAGGCTGTGCTACCCAGGACCCGCCAATGTCGTACCTCAGTGCTCTCCAGCATCACAGGCACGATGGGACAGCCACACTCACTCTCACGCATCTTGAATACACCCTGTATGCACATACACAAACATATATAATAATAATATGGCGATCCACATGTCAAGCGACATCCCAAAACGACCCCCGTGAGCCCATCCACCATCAACCCCAGCCAGACACTGCCGGTGGTAGGCTACCCCTGCAACTACAGCCGCCTCGGGGCAAACCGATGGAAACAGGGCTGCCAACCCACGCCAACGGCCCCCCTGACCGCCACCGAACACCCGCACACACCCATACCCGGTGCCACGGACAGTAGAGGCAGTGTAGGAAAAGTGCCCTGACCTGGGACCCAACAACAGAATGGCCAGGGAGAGCGGAAACCGAACCACTATCGCCCCGGCTACCAGAGGGCCCACCTCACCCCCCGCTGCCCAACGAGGTCTTCCCCTCATATACATACCCTCCACAACCATACGTCCACCCGCAGGTACTTGCCCCCCCCCCCCACACACACCCCTATCCTCACGTGTACACACACATACATAGCATCGCATATGTCCACCTACACCTACACACACCCTCACGTATTTACACACAACACACATACCCACGCATTCACAAATACATGCACACACCGATATCCACACTCACACATACCACACATATACTACATGCGAACCCACACTCACTCACACTTGCGCAAACCTGCACATACGCTTGTGTACACACAATCACACACCCACGCGCATGCATGCACGCGCGCACACACACACACATCCACAAACGCAGGCTCTGGAGGATGAGCGGTGACACCCTGCAACCTGCTCCCTCACCCCGGGACGTAGGCACTAGCCCCCGGGCACCTCGTGCAGGTCGGCCCGTGCCAGCAGCGCACACCAGACCCTGGCCCAGAGGGGGAGACAGCCCCCCAGCGCCAGGGGCCCAAGGCCAGATCCAGTCCCACCTGGGAGAAAAGGTGGGCCAGCCTGGGGAACCCCACCCCCCGGCCCCAGCCCCCCTTCCAGGCCAGACGCACAGCCACCGCAGGACAAGTGCCCAGGATACAGGCTCCAGTGGGTCACAGAAAACCCCTGTGGTCAGGGCTCAGCCAGCTGCCAGAGGCACCAAGGAGAGCAAGCCACCACCCATCACCCCTCAAGTTATAGAATCAATAAGCAGTGACCAGAGAGAATTGAATTCAACCAATTAGTTTTTAGAGGAGGCAGCAGGAGGTTATGTTTTTATGGTGTTGGTTTGTCTGTCTGTCTGTCTGTTAGCAACATTCCCTATCTCGCAATGATAAAGAATCCTTTAAAAAATTCCTGGATCCAGACGGTGATCCGGATCACTCCCAAAATCTAATGATTTCTTCCTTGTCCCATTTGGGACTTGTCTTGAAAATTTCGTCAAAATGGGTTCATAGCTTTTTGAGTTATGTTGGTAACAGACAGACAGACAAACAAACCCCGATAAAAACATAACCTCCTTGGCGGAGGTAATAAAAAACTTACAATAACCTGGTTGCATAAATATGCACACCCTGTTATAACTGGGGATGTGGCTGTGTTCAGTATTAACCAATCACATTCAAACTCATGTTAAATGGGAGTCAGCACACACCCGCCACTATTTAAAGTGGCTCTGATTAACCCCAAATAAAGTTCAGCTGTTCTAGTAGGCTTTTCCTGACATTTTTGTAGTCACATCTTACAGCACAAGCCATGGTCCACAGAGAGCTTCCAAAGCATCAGGGGGATCTCATTGTTCAAAGGTATCAGTCAGGAGAAGGGTATAAAAGAATTTCCAAGGCATTAAATATAACTTGGAACTCAGTGAAGACAGTCATCATCAAGTGGTGAAAATATTGCACAACAATGACATTACCAAGAACTGGACATCCCTCCAAAATTGATGAAAAGACGAGAAGAAAACTGGTCAGGGGGGCTGCCAAGAGGCTGACAGCAACGTTGAAGGAGCTGCAGGAATTTCTGGCAAATACTGGCTGTTTAGTACATATGACAACAATCTCATGTCTTATTCATATGTCTGGGCTTTGGGGTAGAGTGGCAAGATGGAAGCCTTATCTTACGAACAAAATGGCGTTCACTTACAGTATATAGCGCTTTTTCTCATCTCTACATGACCAAAGCACTTTACAGATCCTGCTATCCACCCATTCCCACACACATTCACACACACTGATGGCAGCAGAGCTGCCATACACAGGCACTGGCCTGACCCACCAGGAGCAACTGGGGGTTCAGTATCTTACTCAAGGACACTTCGACATGCAGATTGCAAACAGAGTGGGAATCGAACCCCTGATCCTCCGATCAGTAGTTGGCCATACTACACCTGCGCCACAGCCACCCCCATATGTAATATACAGTATACGTATATGTACACAGTTATATACACAGAAAGAGGTCAACTGACTACCTTAATATACTGAATGATCAGGTTATTCCATGAATGGATTTTTTTCTTCCCTGATGGCACAGGCATATTCCAAGATGACAATGCCAGGATTCATCAGGCTCGAATTGTGAAAGAGTGGTTCAGGGAGTATGAGGCATCATTTTCACACATGGATTGGCCACCACAGAGTCCAGACCTTAACCCCATTGAGAATCTTTGGGATGTGCTGGAGAAGACTTTACGCAGTGGTCCAGTTCTCCCATCATCAGTACAAGATCTTTGCAAAACATTAATGCAACTCTAGATGGAAATAATTGTGACATTGCAAAATGTTATTGAAATGATGTCACAGCAAATGCGTGCCATAATCAAAGCTAAAGGCGGTCCAATGAAATATTAGAGTGTGTGACTTTTTTGGGGGGGGGTAAGTGTAGATCGAGCAATTAATCGACAGCTTTATTTTAGAGCTCCGCTCCCACTTCACCGCAACAAACCGGTACAACGTCTGCATCACTGCCAATGCTGCTCCGATCCATCTTTCAATCTCCCGCCCCTTTCGGGAATAAAATTCCAAGGGGCTGGAGCTCGTCCCTGACCCGGAGAGTACAATCTTAAATCTTATGATCTACTTTAGCATCTTGAATTTTAATATCTTAACATCCTGGTCATTGTGGCACTTTTTACCTGGTCTGACATCAATATTTCTTTTTTAAAAAAAACATTTTTTAATTATTATTATTATGAACTTTAATCTCCTGCTGCTGTTGTTGTTGTTATTGTTGTATTGTATTGAATAGGGTTGTAGGGAGCTTGAAATGAGGAAGCGAAGTGATTTTATAAATCAAGTTTTATTATCAGCTTCCAGTCCCTAACATGTCTCATCTCGATGCAGAAGCAGAATGAAGAGGCTGAGCACAGTCAGACCTTCATACTTATACCCACACACAACAAAAGACATTGCATATCAAAGCCGACATCCCGCATCAGCGTAATCCCTCTCCATTGTCCTCTCTCTCCTCCACCTGACCCTGGGGGATCAGGAAGTTCGTTCAGGTCTCCACCGCTGCGTCTCCGTCTGCTCCTTGATCTTCGCCGGTGGTCGAGACCTCTTGTCCTGCTCTGAGACGTGAGGTCATTCTACATATGCAATCTCTAAACATTCCTCTTATGTCTATACATATGTAGGTATGGATATATGAATAATATAAGCCACAGCCCCCCCCAAACGTCTAAGAAAAGGACAATCAAATTAATTTTACAGCTTAAGATAACATCCATGACATATTATACCGTTATTCATCTCAACAGGAAAAAGGAAAAATATCTTCAGCAGTCATGTTAACCTTCAAGCTATGTAGCATGCTCCTGTTAAAAATTCAGTGGTAACAACAACAGTATAGTTTATGTCATAAGTCAGCCTTAAAACTGTAACGGCACAATCCGACAGCATAGTTAACAACCCTTTGTCAATTGTACATCAGTCTATGTGTCGTCTGGGTTTCAATGTTCTCCCGAATCTGCTGTAGGCCCGCTTTGGCGTCCTGGCGGGGCCGTCCTGTAAGGGATCTGCAGCTTGGGGAGGAGAGTGGTTATTTGGTCCCTGCAGGGGGGCTGAGTTGTTTCTCTTGGGGGGTCTACCCCGTCGAGGTGCTCTCGCCACCCGTGCAGGTTCGTCGCTCAACATGAAAGCAG
This sequence comes from Pholidichthys leucotaenia, assembly GCA_020510985.1. NCBI lineage: Eukaryota > Metazoa > Chordata > Actinopteri > Cichliformes > Pholidichthyidae > Pholidichthys > Pholidichthys leucotaenia. The sequence goes on along the minus strand of CM035840.1, from coordinate 135,300,243 downwards.
GTTTAAGTCTGTCAATGCTGACTGTTTCTTTTCTGTCCCCTAAATCAAGCACAAAATGGTTATCACCAGGTTCCAGCACTCTAAATGGTCCATCATATGGTGGGTGGAGGATTGGTTTTAAAGCTTCGTGTCTAACAAAAACGAACTTGGCGTTTTTCAAAGCTTGGGGAACAAAAACCCGCGGAAAAGAGTGATGTACGGGTCTGGGGAGCGTGTCCGGTCCCGTTCTGTTTAGGGGCCTCAGGGCTGGTAGGTGCCCGGGCTCTGGATGTTCTGGTAAGAACTCACCCGGGAGCCTGAGAGGTTGTGCAAAAACTAATTCTGCCGGGGAGGCGTCTAGATCCTCCTTAGGCGCAGAACGCAACCCTAATAAAACCCAGGGAAGTTCATTCACTCAATCTGTATCCGTCAGTGAGGCCCTGAGGGCGGCCTTTAAAGACCTATGAAAACACTCACATAACCCTTTAGCCTGAGGGTGATACGCGGTTGTGCGATGAATTGTCGCCCCTAAGCTGCTGGCCATGGCTGACCACAGTTCTGAGACAAATTGGGGCCCCCTATCGGACGTGATGTCCAATGGGACGCCGAAACGCGCCACCCAGGTTGTTAAAAAAACGCGAGCGACTTCCGCGGCCGTGGTTGACGCCAGCGGGACCGCTTCTGGCCAGTGTGTAGTACGGTCTACCATTGTTAAAAGGTGTGTGAACCCCTGCGATGACGGTAGTGGGCCCATGAGGTCGACGTGTACATGGTCAAACCTCCTGGCTGGGATTCGGAAAGGTTCTAGAGGAGCTTTTGTGTGTTTGTGAATTTTGGCGCGTTGGCAAGACATGCAAGTCCTCGCCCACTCCTTTACATTTTTGCGCAGGCCTGGCCAAACAAATTTCTCCGCGACCATTTTCACCGAGGCGCGCACCCCTGGGTGCGCGAGGGAGTGCACCGAGTCAAAAACGCGGCGGCGCCACACGGCTGGGACTACCGGGCAAGGTCGACCGGTTGACACGTCGCAGATTAGGGGGGGTACACCGTCACGCAAACCCCTTTCCTCCAGCCTTAACCCTGTTGGTCCAGACTGGAGCGCGCGCACGTCCGCGTCACTGCTTTGTTCTGCTGCCATGGCCGCGTAATCTATCCCTACGTGAATTGGGGCCGCGTCCGCGTTGGCCATGAGCTCTGCGGCTGCGGTAGTATAATCTGCTTCCTCGTGCCCTGACGATGTCACGGCACGGGAGAGGCAATCTGCCACCACATTAAGTTTGCCTGCCACGTGTCGGATATCTGTGGTAAACTCTGAAATTGCAGCCAGCTGTCTTTGTTGCCTGCCTGACCACGGTTCTGAAATTTTAGCCATCGCAAAAGTGAGTGGTTTGTGGTCTACAAAAGCCGTGAAACGCCGCCCTTCCAGCCAGAACTGGAAATGGCGGATGGATAAATGAAGCGCTAGCAGCTCTCTGTCAAAAGTGCTGTATTTGCGCTCGGTTTGGTTTAAGGATTTACTAAAAAATGCTAGCGGTTGCCAGGTTCCGCCGACATGTTGCTCCACAACCGCCCCTATGGCCAGGTCTGAAGCGTCTGTGGTCAGCGCTATGCGGGCCGAGGGATCGGGGTGGACCAACAGTGCGGCATCCGCTAGTGCTCTTTTTACTTCCATGAAGGCGGGTTCCCGCTCCGGGGTCCATTCGACCGCGTTGGAGGGTTTTTGTTTTCTGAGCGCGGCATATAGGGGCTGCATGAGTTGAGCTGCGCGAGGGAGGAAACGGTTGTAAAAACTTACCATTCCTAAAAATTCCTGTAGCGATCTGACCGTTTGTGGTCGGGGGAAATTTGCTACCGCGCATACTTTGTCCGGCAATGGGACTGCCCCTTCTGGTGAAACTCTGTGTCCTAAAAAATCAATTTGTGACACGCCAAATCGGCATTTGGCTGGGTTAATTATTAACCCGTGCTCTTCTAGCCTCTGAAAAACCGTAGTGAGGTGTTGTTCGTGTTCTTCCTCCGACGTGCTGGCTACCAGAATATCGTCGAGGTAGACGAACATGAAGGGGAGGTCGCGTAATACTGCGTCCATCATACGCTGAAAAGTTTGAGCAGCACCTTTGAGGCCAAACGACATTCGCAAAAATTCAAAAAGACCAAAAGGGGTTATTACAGCCGTTTTAGGAACGTCCTCCGGTCGGACCGGAACTTGGTGGTAGCCGCGGACCAGGTCTATTTTAGAAAAAATGTGCGCACCCCCCAGATGTAGTGAAAAATCTTGGATGTGAGGGATGGGGTAGCGGTCATGCGCTGTCGCATTGTTTAATCTACGGTAATCACCGCAAGGTCTCCAAGAACCGTCGGTTTTCGGGACCATATGTAGTGGCGATGCCCAAGGGCTTTTCGAGCGCCGAATAATGCCCAGTTTTTCCAGGCTGGCAAACTTGTCGCGTGCTATGGCGAGCTTGGTCGCATCTAAGCGCCGAGCTTTGGCAAAAACAGGTGGGCCTGTTGTGGGGATGAAGTGTTCAACCCCGTGTTTCGCTACTGTTGCTGAAAATTTGGGAACTGTGAGTGCTGGAAATTGGGTGAGGAGTTGGTCAAACTTACCTCCTGCTGTGGTGACGCTGGCCTGCACGGGTGGTGGAGAGACTCGAGCTGAGCAGGGGATAGAAGAAAATGACAGTGCATTAACCAAGCGTCTGTTTGCAAGATCGACTAACAACCCATGTGCACATAAGAAATCAGCACCCAACAAGTTAAAACTCACCGCCGCTATAATAAATGTCCACCTATAGTTGCGGCCGTGAATGGACAGAGGCAGGTTTCTTTCACCGAAAGTGTCGATGATCGAGCCGTTAGCTGCCATCGCTCCGTTTCCCCGGGGTCCTGTTGCCCGGTCTGCGTTGGACAGGGTGATGAAGCTCACCTGAGCTCCGGTGTCGATGAGGAACTGTCTCCCGGAGCGTCCATCAGTCACGTAGAGCAGCTTGTTTGTCTCGCCGAGAGCCGTAGCTGCTAACGATTCCCGGCTTTGGCGTTTCCCGAGCTCTTGAAATTGTAGGGGGGCACGCATTTGTACGCCCTCTCGGCGAAACGTTGATGATAGTAGCAGAGGTCGTTCCTCTTGCTGCGCCTTGGTCGCGTCGCTGCCATGGTGGGCGGGTTCTGCTCCTGTCGTCTGTGCCTCTCCGCTGCTCTGGGCTTCCGCGCCGAGGTCTGCAGATGCTGCTGTGGCCATCTGTTCGCCGCAGGAGTTGATGAGCAGCTGCGCTTCTCGGGCCAGCCCGCGGAAGTCCTGCTGTGTGCTACACCGCATGTTGGCCAGGATCCCTCTCATGTGCGACGGCAGAGTGCTGAGGAAGATATGCTGAAAGAGGAAGTTGTAATTGTCTGCCTCCCTCAGCTGCAGCATGTCTTCCATGAGGGCCATCGGTCTGCGTCCTCCGTGGCCGTAAATCGCCAGAATCCTCCCGGCCCTTTCCTCAGCCGAGGGGACGAAGCTCTCGATGAGGGTCGCCTTCAGTTCTTTGTATTTGTCGTGAGCGGGCGGTTGTTGTATCACGCTCCGCGCGCATCTCGATGTGGCGGCATCGAGTCTGGCGACGATGTGATAAAATTTAGTCTCATCCGCCATAATCCCCGCCAGTGCAAACTGAGCCTCAGCCTGCTGGAACCACGAGCTCGGGTCATTTTGCCAGAACTCTAGGAGTTTGACGGCGACGGCGCTTGCCTGTGCCGCCTCTGATGAATCTGTAGGGTGAGAACGCCTTTCTTCCGTTCTCACGGCGGGGCTGGGGACGGTGCTCGGTTGAGCCCTCTCTGACGATTCTGCTGTGGGGGAACGTCTTCCATCCGTTCCCCTGTCTGCGTTGGCGACGGCGCTTGCCTGGGTCGCCTCTGATGAGCTTGTAGCGGGAGAACGTCTTTGGTCCATCCTCACGTCTGGTCACCAATGTAGGGAGCTTGAAATGAGGAAGCGAAGTGATTTTATAAATCAAGTTTTATTATCAGCTTCCAGTCCCTAACATGTCTCATCTCGATGCAGAAGCGGAATGAAGAGGCTGAGCGCAGTCAGACCTTCATACTTACACCCACACACAACAAAAGACATTGCATATCAAAGCCGACATCCCGCATCAGCGTAATCCCTCTCCATTGTCCTCTCTCTCCTCCACCTGACCCTGGGGGATCAGGAAGTTCGTTCAGGTCTCCACCGCTGTGTCTCCGTCTGCTCCTTGATCTTCGCCGGTGGTCGAGACCTCTTGTCCTGCTCTGAGACGTGAGGTCATTCTACATATGCAATCTCTAAACATTCCTCTTATGTCTATACATATGTAGGTATGGATATATGAATAATATAAGCCACAAGGGTTGTTTTTATGTGGCTTGCTGGCATTGGCCTGCCAAGGGACTGGAGATGGAAATTAACACTGACTACTTGCATATTTGCATGTATATGTTCATTAATATGCATTGTCCCTTTTATTAGCTCCGCCAAGGAGGTTATGTTTTCATCGGCGTTGGTTTGTCTGTCTGTCTGTTTGTTTGTTAGCAAGATAACTCAAAAAGTTATGGACGGATTTTCATGAAATTTTCACAGATTGTCAGAAATGGGGTATCCTACAGATGATTAGATTTTGGTGGTGATCTGGATCACCGTCCACAAGAAAACCGCCATTACGCAAAATGCCATTTTCGTGAATAACTACTGAACCACTAATCCTATCATTGTCAATCCAATTGCTTGTCATATGTTTTCATGGTCAACGAATCTGAAAACGTACACACAAACACTGTATGGGGGGAACTGTGGCGCTTGGCGGAGGTCTGCGCTCTCTGAGTGCTTTTCTAGTAAATAAATTAAACTTATTAAGTTAGACTTAAATTAAACTTAGATCGTCACTTCCTTGTGGTAACGTATCGTCATTTCCTGTTTTGCTGTCTGCCTGTGTGGTTTGCTCTCCAGCTCTCCAGCCACTAGCTAGCCACTAGCTATGGCTACTACCTCTCTTTCCTCTCCTCCTCTGGTGTGCTCTCTCTGTCAGATGTTTAGCTACACCTCTGCCTCTTTTAGTGATAACGGTAAATGTAATAAATGTTGTCTTTTTGAGGCGCTCGAGGCGAGGTTGTCTGATTTGGAATCCCGGCTCCGCTGCATTGAAACACCGTCTGCGCCAGTTAATCTTGACGGACGCCCATTAGCTGCAGCGGAGCTAGCTAGCTTAGGTCCCACTGTCAGCGGTTCCCCGGCTCTCCTCAGCAGCGAGGAGACTGGGTGGGTGACGGTGAGAAGGAAGCCTAGTCGCAAAGCCCCGGTTCACCACCAACCTGTTCACGTTTCTAATCGTTTTTCCCCGCTCAGCGACACACCCGCTGAGGAAAAAACTCTGATCATTGGCGACTCTGTAGTCAGAAACGTGAACCTAGAGACTCCAGCGGCCATAGTCCAATGTATTCCTGGGGCCAGAGCAGGCGACATCGAGTCAAATTTGAAAATGCTGGCTAAAAGTAACTGTAAATACTCCACAATTGTTATTCACACCGGCATTAATGACATCCGTCTCCGGCAGTCGGAAGTCACGAAACTTAATATAGAATCGGTGTGTGAGTTTGCAAAAACGATGTCTGCCACTGTAGTATTCTCTGGACCCCTCCCCAATCTGACCAGTGATGACATGTTTAGTCGCTCGTCATCCTTGAACCGCTGGCTGTCTGTGTGGTGTCCTAAAAATGACGTGGGCTACATTGACAATTGGAGCTCTTTTTGGGGAAAACCTGGTCTTATGAGACGAGACAGCATTCATCCCACTTTGGATGGTGCTTCTCATTTATCTAACAATCTGGCATCTTTTTTATCCAAATTTCCAAAACCATGACTACTCAGAGTTGGGACCAGGAAGCAGAGTCGCAGTCTTACACGCCTCTCTGCAGCTCCTCTTCATCCGCCACCCCTCAGCTTAGCCCCTGTCTTCCCCATCAGAGAATCGTTGTCTGCTCCCTCCAAAGTAAATAAAAATATAATGTATAAGCATCCCAAAGTGATAAAGCAAAATATTGGTAAAACTCAAATTAAACATAAAGCCTCTAAATTGAATGATTTGGCCTCTGTTCCTCCTCATAATTTAAAAATTAAATGTGGTTTATTAAATATTAGGTCTCTAACTCCCAAGTCTCTGTTAGTCCATGATTTGTTAATTGATCATCAGATTGATTTAATTTCCCTTACAGAGACTTGGTTAGGGCAAGAGGATTATGTTGGTTTAAATGAATCAACTCCCTCTGGTTATTTAAACTGTCAAAATCCCAGAAGTTCTGGTCGTGGAGGAGGAGTAGCAACAATTTACCATTCCAAATTACTAGTTTGTTTTTTTTCCACAATATCTTTATTGAACCTTTTTTTTTTTTTTAACAAACATGATACAAACAATCAAACACTAACACTAAAGTACTACAAAAAAAAAAAAATGCACTAAAAACACCAACAACCACCAACAAAATCAAGTCTTCAACAATGCTCCTCTGTTTAGTCTAGACAATCCAATACATAAGTATACATATTATGTTCACCAGTTTGGAATTTACAAGGTCCACACACATCATTCACCTTCTTCTTCAAGAGTTATGTTTAAATTTTTTACATAATCAATAAAAGTTCTCCATATATTCTCAAACACAATTTCCTTTGATTTCAGTATATATGTTATTCTTTCTAATGGAAGGTTTGTTAACATCTGTCTTAACCACTGAGTCACATCTGGTCTATGAGTTTTTTTCCATAATAGTGCAATACATTTTTTGGCATTAAGCAAACTGAGGTCTATGAATGTTCTTTCACTTTTATTAAAATTATGCTTTTCTGGGTACAGACCCAACAAAAACAGTTTTTGGATTCAATATGATTTGTTTTGAGATTATTTTTTCAATTGTTACCCTCACCTCTTCCCAAAACATTCTTATTAATCTACATTCCCATAAACAATGAAATAGGGTTCCTTTACTTTCCATGCATTTTGTGCATGTATCTGGTATATTTTTGTTATATCTATTTAACTCCTCCGGTGTAACATACATCCGCATTAACCATTTGAAATGTATCAATTTAAGGCGTGCATTTATTGATTTGGTTTGAGCTTCTGTACAAGCCAATTCCCATTGTTCCTCTGAAATTTCAATTTGCAGATCTTCTTTCCAGTAGTTTAATCTTTTCAGTGAATTTTCACTTGAAGATAGTGTCAATGAGTTATAAAACTCTGAAATAATACCCTTTCTTTTACTATCTTTCGTCATCATTTTTTCCAAGGATGAATAAATAGGTCGAGTGAGAGCTTTATTTTGATTTGATCGAATAAAGTTTCTAAGTTGAAGATATTTAAAAAAAATGTGTTCTATTGAGATTAAATTTGATCCTCAGCTCTTCAAAAGACATTATGTTGTCTGCACATGGCAAATATAAATCCTGAATCTTTTGTATCCCTTTTAAATTCCATACTTTAAATACAGCGTCCGCTCTCCCTGGTTTAAAATATTGATTACCCCATATTGGACTAAATTGTGACAATAACTGTGGTTCTTTTAAATAGTTTTTAGCTTCACACCATATTTTGATCATATGCTTTACAAATGGATTTTTAACTTGTTTTTGTAATTTTTTTGCCGAATCTGAGTATATGAATATGGGAAGAGGTAAAGGTAAATTGTATGATTCCATTTCAGTCCAGTGAGGGAGATCATTTGATGAAAAATAATATGTCATAGACCTCAGTTGTGCCAACCAATAATACAACATAAAATTTGGACATTTCAGACCTCCACGATCAAATGGTAAATATAATAAAGACAAACGTAATCTAGCCCTCCTGTTGTTCCATATAAATTCCACTAACTTTTTTTTTATTCTTGAGAATAGATCTAAAGGTGGTGATAAGGGAATGTATTGAAATAAATAAAGTATTTTAGGTAAAATATTACTTTTAAGTATATTGATTCTCCCGATCATCGACATTGGTAGTGACATCCATCTCTGAGTTAACTCATTGATATCTGACATTAAGGCTTCATAGTTGACACTGGCGACTGATTCTAGCTTAGGCATAATATGGATTCCTAAATATTTAAACTGATTTACAACATTGAATTGATTTACCTCAGGGGCTGGGTAATTTCTCTGGGTCTCATTTAGCATTAATATTGAAGATTTAGTTTTATTTATTTTATATCCTGATATTTCCCCAAAATTCTTTATTAAATTCAACAAGGTTGGAATTGATTTTTTTAGATTCGACATAAACAAAATTATATCATCGGCGTACAGGGAGATTTTATGTTCTGTTGGTCCAACTTTAATTCCATATATTTGTGAATGTAAACGTATCGCTATCGCTAAAGGTTCAATTGCCATAGTAAACAGTAAAGGTGAAAGTGGACAGCCTTGTCGACATCCTCTATTGATTTTTATTGGTTTTGAAATATTGTTATTTGTTAGGATTTCTGCTGTAGCATTATTGTATATTATTTGAACCCATTTTATGAAATTATTTCCAAGTCCAAACCTTTGTAGGACTTCAAAAAGAAAGGGCCATTCAACTCTATCAAAGGCCTTTTCGGCGTCCAATGATAGGAGAGCTGTATCCGGTGCTTCTTTATTAAAATAAATAATATTAAATAGTCTTCTTACATTATGGAAGCCTTGTCTACCCTTTATAAAGCCATTCTGATCTCGATTAATAATATTTGGTAAAATTTCTTGTATTCGTCTTGCTAAAATTTTACAGATTATCTTAAGGTCGGCGTTTAATAGGCTTATTGGTCTCATATTTTCACATTTATTAGAGGGCTTACCTGGTTTTGGCAGCAGTATAATTAAGGCATTATTTATGTATGATGGTAAATTATTATTTTGAAATGCTTCTAAAACCATTTCCAAAAAAGGTTTTATTAATTTATTCTTAAATTTTTTATAAAGGTCAACTGGAAGACCATCTGGTCCTGCACTTTTTCCTGATTTCATATTATCAATGGCTAGCCCAACTTCTTCTTGACTAATTTTAGACTCCAATATCTCCCTGTTTTCATTTGGAATACACGGTATAGATAGTTCGTTCAAAAACCCATTTAGTTTTGTTAAATCAGGTTCATTTTTGGTATCATATAATTTTTCATAGTAATCTCTAAAGGCTCTATTAATTTCTAAAGGATCTATAACTACCTGTCCTTTACTTATAATACTGGTAATTGGTGTTTTAATTTCCAATTGTTTAATCTGCCATGCTAATAATTTTCCTGATTTTTCACCTTGTTCATAAAAAGATTGTTTCAATCTTAGAAGACTCGAGGCAGCTCTATTCGCTGATTTTTTGTCGTATTCAGCTCTCAAAATCAGTAATTCATTCTCCAACCTTGGGTCACTTCCTGCATACACTTTTTCCTGAAGACTTTTTATTTTATGTTCCAATTTAGCTCTCTCCTCTCGAGTCTTCTTAGATTTTGATCCTGTATAACTAATAATATGTCCCCTAATAAAAGCTTTGAAAGCCTCCCACTTTACACATGCTGATGTTTGTGTAGTATTGATGTCAAAGAACTCGTCTATCTGTTTTTCTATATACTTGACAAATTCCTCATCCTGAAGCCATTTATGCTGAAATTGCCATCTACCTGATTCCTTTGTCAATTTTTTATCTACATATATTAGACAACAGGGTGCATGATCAGAGATCACGATGTTATCATAAAAGCAGTTTTGAATCTTGGACCTTAATTCTGTGGAAATCAAAAAATAATCAATACGTGAGAATGTCTTGTAGGTACTGGAATAACAAGAATAGGCTTTAACTTGTGGTTTCATTTCTCTCCATATATCTAACAATCTCAATTCTTTCATAAAATGATTAATAGTCATCCTACATCCAATGTGCGTACAATCCAGTCCTGTTGATCTATCCACACCTGGATTCAATGTACAATTAAAATCCCCTGCTATTATATGTTGCCCTGTAAGTGATGATAAGATGAGAAATAAATTAGCAAAGAACTTCTGATCATCTATATTGGGACCATATAAGTTCACAAGATTTATATTTTCTAATAGCAAAGAACCTTGAATGATTACATATCTTCCAAATTTGTCTCCAATTACATTTTTCACTTGAAAAGGAACTGATTTATGTATGAGAGTCATAACTCCCCTGGCTCGGGATGAAAATGAAGAGGTGAATACACTTCCCTGCCATCTACTCCTAATTCTTTTAACATCCTCCTCTATCAGATGAGTTTCTTGTAAAAACACAATTCTTGAACACATGTCCTTTATTTTATTCATAACTTGTTTAAGTTTTTTTAAATTTTGTAGACCTCTGCAATTCCATGAAGTTAAATTAAGATTAACACTTTGGTCCATGATCAATAGAGAGTTTGGGATTACCTTGCAGTGTAAACATGCTCATACAGAGAAGCAAAAACATGAGTGGTTGAACATTCATCCTACAAACTACACACAAACAAATTTCCCCTTCCCACACTTGTGGCAAACCCCCCAAAATCAAAAGAAAAATTCTGTCTCCCGATATAGCCATCGACCGTTCCACACCCACGGGGAACAGCCTAAGCCACTCCTTCTTCATCCTCCCAATCACCCTAACTCTACTGCTTTTAATGACGTAACATTAACTCTCCTCTGTAGTTTTCCAACTTAACTCCAAAATTTTTAACAACTTTGTACATCATAGTTTTTTTTTTGTTTGTTTTGTTTTTGTTTTGTTTTTTTTAATATATAATACAATCTATATTTTGTAAACTTACTATTTACTTCAAGTCAGTCAGATGCCTGTGCAAATGCTTAATTATTCTACCTTATATTTTGTTCATGCTTAGCTCCCACCAGTCTCTTCTTCTTCTTTGATCTTCTTGATGAACTCCTGCGCCTCCTCTGGGGTCTTGAAGATGTGGGTTCTGCCCTCATACGTGGTCAGCAGTCTCGCAGGATAGATTACACCATGACGAATCCCAAGGTTGCGCAGCTCCTTACGTACGGGATCAAACTGCTTCCTCAATTGCTGGATTCCTGTGGCCAAATCTGGGTAGAACCGCACCTGCTGGTCCTGGTGTTTAATCTCTCCTTTAGCACGTGCAGCGTTGAAGATCTTCATCCTGTCTCTGTTGCTAAGAAACTTCATAATTAAGGTCCTCGGCGGTCCCTTATCTCTCCGTGGGCCAATACGATGTGCTTTTTCCAGAACCACTGCTGATTGCAACTCCTGGCTGCCCAGCACCTCCGGAATCCACTTTTCCAGAAAGGAACATACGTCCCGACCTTCTGATTCCTCTGGAAGACCCACCAGCCTCAAATTATTCTGTCTCGACCGAGATTCCAAATCCAAAATATTATCTTCCAGAGATTTATTTTTTTTTTCCAAAGTGCGTACCTTTAATTGAAGACGGGTGACGTCATCTTCAGCACTAGCGAGACGGAGCTCCATCTGCGCCGTTCGTTCTACACAGTCACCCAATTCCTTTCTTATTCCTTCCAACGCTGTCATAATCCCATCAAATCTAGAGGAAAAGTCCGCTCTCATTGAACTCATGGCAGCCATCAGCGCATCTGCGCCATTCCCCGCAGACATCGCACCGTTGCCAGCCTCCTCCGCCATATATGGAGTTTTGTTTGCTGCGTCACAGACCTGAAAGTCCGTTAATTTGGACTGTTTCGGCGGCTCGCTTTTTCCTTTTCCTGGTTTTCCAGCCTTAGGCTTCGCCGACATATCCTCGCCCAAATGCTGGGATACGTTCTGTCCCAAATGAGAGAGTTATTTGCCGATTTTTTTTCTCCAGGAGCAGAGCAGAGCGAGACACGTCCGTCCTACGTGGCAGCCATAACCGGAAGTCCCCAAATTACTAGTTAATGTAAAGCAAAAAACATGTTATAATTCCTTTGAGGGCCTGGTCCTCAGTGTTGGGCACTTTAGCAATTTCAGGTTAAACCCAATTTTATTTGCCATAGTTTATCGTCCCCCATCAACCTATTCAGAATTTTTATCCGAATTTGCTGATTTCTTAGCTGATTTAGTGCTGAAATCTGATAGAATAATTATAGTAGGGGACTTTAATATACATGTGGATGTAGATAGTGACTGCCTTAATGTGGCTTTTAATTCAATATTAGACTCGATTGGGTTTTCTCAGAAAGTAGGAAATTCTACTCATTACCTCCACCATACATTGGACCTTGTTCTGACATATGGCATAGAAATAGAAAATCTTGTAGTGTCTCCTCATAACCCTGTACTGTCAGACCATTGTCTGTTAACCTTTGATTTTACTATTTCTGACTATTTGGCTCCTAAAGAAAAATATTATCACAGTAGATGCCTCTCAGATGATGCTGTTTCCAAATTTATGCAGATTGTTTCCTCTATGCCATGTGTCAACACAACGGAAATAAGCTATAGACAGCTTGCTCCTTCTGTAATTGATAACATGGTGGATAGTGTTTCAGCTTCTCTGCATCAGGCTCTAGACTTGGTGGCCCCCTTAAAAAAGAAAAAGTCTAATCAGAGATTTTTAACTCCTTGGTTCAACACAGAAACTCATAGCTTAAAACAGAAGACTCGTCAATTAGAAAGAAAATGGCGCTCTACTAATTTAGATGAAATCTATTTAGCTTGGAGAAATCATATTTTAATTTATAAAAAATCTCTTAGAAAAGCTAGAACGAGTTATTACTCTGCATTAATAGAAGAGAACAAGAATAATCCCAGGTTTCTTTTCAGTACTGTAGCCAGGTTGACAAAGAGTCAGGACTCTGTCAATCCTAGCATCCCCTTAGAGCTTACTTGTCAGGACTTTATGAACTTTTTCAATAATAAAATTTCATCCATCAGAGATAAAATCAATCAGAGTCTTCCCACAGTTAACTTAAATACTGTAACTATTACAACTCCTTCTATTGATGTCTGTCTTGATGAGTTTACTCCAATCGACCTTTGTGAGTTAGACAAAATAGTTTCCTCATCCAAACCTTCAACTTGTCTTTTAGACCCTATTCCTACCAGGTTATTTAAAGAAGTCTTCCCACTTATTGGTAGCTTTATTCTTCATATAATCAATTCTTCATTAACTTTAGGCCATGTACCGCAGGCTTTTAAAACAGCTGTAATTAAACCCTTACTTAAAAAGCCATCGCTAGATCCAGGAGCTTTAGCTAACTATAGACCAATCTCTAATCTCCCTTTCATTTCAAAAATCTTAGAAAGAGTTGTTGCTACGCAATTATTTGACCACCTGCAGGGAAATGGTTTACTTGAAGAGTTTCAATCTGGGTTTAGAATCCATCATAGTACTGAAACAGCCTTAGCGAAGGTCACTAACGACCTCCTCATTGCATCTGATAATGGACTAGTTTCTGTACTTGTCCTTTTAGATCTTAGTGCAGCTTTTGATACTATTGATCATAATATTCTACTTGATAGATTAGAACACTATGTTGGACTTAATGGAACTTCGTTGCAGTGGTTTAGATCTTATTTATCTGATAGGTTCCAGTTTGTTCATGCAAATGATGAGTTTTCTTTCAGCTCAAAGCTTAGTCATGGAGTTCCTCAGGGATCTGTGCTAGGCCCTACTCTTTTTAGTTTATATATGCTTCCGTTAGGCAACATTATTAGAAAGCACTGTATACATTTTCATTGTTATGCAGATGACACACAATTATACCTGTCAATGAAGCCAGATGATACTAATCAATTAGCCAAGTTAGAAGCCTGTCTTAAGGAAATCAAAGCTTGGATGACTTGTAATTTCCTGCTATTAAATTCAGATAAGACTGAAGTCATTCTTGTTGGTCCAAAAAACCTTAGAAATTCCTTTCCAAATCAAACTTTCAGTTTGGATTCAGTTACTCTTTCTCTTAATAGCTCTGTGAGGAACCTTGGAGTTATTTTTGATCAGGATTTGTCCTTCAATTCACATATTAAATTTGTTTCTAAGACTGCCTTCTATCATTTGCGTAATATTGCCAAGATTAGGAGCATCTTGTCTCAGAGTGATGCTGAGAAGCTGATCCACGCTTTTGTTAGCTCAAGATTAGATTATTGTAATTCTTTATTATCAGGCTGTCCTAAAACATCTTTAAAAAGTCTTCAGCTGATCCAAAATGCTGCAGCAAGAGTTTTAACAGGTACTAGAAAGAGAGATCATATCTCTCCAGTTCTGGCCTCCCTTCATTGGCTTCCCATAGAGTTTAGAATTAAGTTTAAAATCCTTCTTCTTACTTACAAAGCTTTAAACAATCAGGCTCCTTTTTATTTAAAAGATCTGATTCTACCGTATCATCCTAACAGAGCACTACGCTCCCAAAATGCAGGATTACTTGTAATACCTAGAATCTCCAAAAGTACAATGGGAGGCAGAGCCTTCAGTTATCAAGCTCCTCTCCTGTGGAATCAGCTGCCAATCTGGATTCGGGAGTCAGACTCGATCTCTGTTTTTAAGAATAGGGCTAAAACCTACCTTTTTGATATAGCCTACAATTAGGGAGGGATCATGTGTTTCTGAACCCTCCCTTAGTTATGCTGCTAATAGGTTTAGTCAGCCGGGGGACCTCCAGTAATGCACTGGGCCTCACTCCTTTCCTCACTCTCTATGAATTTTTTTTTATTTTTTTTTTTTTTTTTTTTGCTGGTCATTAACATCTGTTTGCTCTCTCCCATAGATTGAGTCCCCATCGTGCTGTTTGCTCTCTACATGTCTGTTCTTTTCTTCTTCTCTATCCCCTCACCCCCCAGCCAGTCGCAGCAGATGACTGCCCCTCCCTGAGCCTGGTTCTGCTGGAGGTTTCTTCCTGTTAAAAGGGAGTTTTTCCTCTCCACCGTCGCCAAGTGCTTGTTCACAGGGGATCGCCTGATTGCTGGGGTCTTTCTGCAACTGTGGGGGTCCCCCCTTCAGTTGATAGTGCTATGAGATGACTGTTGTGAAATGGCGCTATATAAATAAAGTTGAATTGAATTTATTCTACCCTTTTCTGGCTGAGCACCATGAACTTGGAATTGGAAGTGGAGATTCTCATCCCGGCTGCCAGACACTCAGTAGCAAGCTGTCCCGGCAAGACCTGTAGGTCATTGCTGGATGAAGCCAACAAGACCACATCATTTGCAAATAGCAGAGGTGAAATCCTGTGGTCATCAAACATGACACCCTCTATTCCTTGGCTGCACCTATAAATCCTGTCCATTAAATTATGAACAGAATCGATGACAAAGGGCAGCCCTGGTGGAGTCCAACTCTCACTGGGAATGAGTTTGACGGACTTTTTTTTTTTTTGTCTTTCGGCTGCTCCCTTTCAGTGTCACCACAGCATATCATCACCTTACTGTATATTGCAATGATTCGCATGTTGATTTGGCAAGGATTTTTATGCTGGATGACCTTCCTGATGCAACCCTTCCCATTTATCCAGGCTTGGGACCGGCAGAGGGAGTACACTGGCTTGTGCACCCCTTGTGGATGGGTAACCAACCAACTGTCCTTCCTCCATTCTATTTTTGCTGAGCACCAAGCTAGAAGGCAGGAAGTACCATTTTTATGTGGTCTTTGGCATGACTCGGCCAGGACTTGAACCCACAACCTCCCCCGCTGTGGGGCGGATGCTCTACCTCCAGGCCACCACTCCGGTTTGACAGATTGTTTGCAATACAAACCAAACTCTTGCAACGGTCATATTGGGACCAGATAGCTTGTCGCACTGAGCCTGATACCACATACTCACAAAGCACCCCCCACAAGAAACCACAAGGGACACAGTTGAAGGCTTTTTCCAAGTCAACACAGCACATGTAGACTGGTTGGGTAAACTCCCACAAATCCTCAAGGATTCTTGAGAGGGTGGAGAGTTGGTCAGATGTGCCATGACTAGGACGAAATAAGAAGCAAATAAAATTAAATGTTTAAAGCAAACCTAGCTGAGCAGCACTAGTGAGGCTCCATGTGTGATAATGTCCCCCAGCTGTTATCATGACTGCCTCAACTGTGGCATCACAGTCAACGAAATAGTGTACAATAGTCAAAGAGTAAAGGTTCAGCTGTGCTTCTCAACCTGTGAATCTGTAAGAATTATCAGAGTCTCTACATATATCAAATCTGGATGTGCCCAAGAGACTGCTTCACAGGAGCCACTGTGACTGACATTACTAAGTAAACACAGGTGTTCCTCAGTGAGCTTTAATGAAGTTCTTGTTCCATTTATGTTCAGAGGCTTAATTGGATTAGTAAAACCTGCATTACCTTGGGGCTGTAGTCAACCGACAAAAATGTTTGCTCATTGAAATCACCTAGCTGTTAATTAGTTGTAGTGGGAGAGCAGGATGCTCTTAATCTCCAGGTTAAAAGGGCTGTATGTGCATATTTGACTGTGAAATTTAGTGACTGTGAGGCATGTACTGTATATAAAACAGAGTTTATCTTAGCCCTTTGACTAGTTTGGGATTCAGTAGCACTGCTGTGTATAATAATTTGCTAAAATCTGTTTGAAAACAGAAAACATTAACTACATTTAGTTAATAATGTAGTGGGCGCTGCCTCTCAGCTTTTTTAGCCTCAATGACGCATAAATAAGCAAACCAATCTATTACAGCCCATTTGAGCTAAACCCATAACAACTGACATAAATAAAATATTTTGCCACATAGATGAAAGAGGATTTCACACCCAACCTC
Organism: Pholidichthys leucotaenia; assembly: GCA_020510985.1. NCBI lineage: Eukaryota > Metazoa > Chordata > Actinopteri > Cichliformes > Pholidichthyidae > Pholidichthys > Pholidichthys leucotaenia. The sequence goes on along the minus strand of CM035840.1, from coordinate 135,283,561 downwards.
TCTGACGCTGTTTCAGTTTGTCTGTAGCCTACTTGATACAAAAGTACAAACATAAAAAATTAAGCCAACAGTCATATTTTCACAGTTTTTCATCTAATAGTCTGCTTCATAAAATACTGTATCAGTCCTTAAAGATAAGATGAGCCTTTATTAGTCCCACAATGGGGAAATTACAGGATTGCAGCAGCACAGGGATAGCAGCACTCAAGAGCACTAGTTAATAAGATAAGAATTGGTTTGCCAAAGCAGTAAATAAATATACATACGTACAAAGTTATATACACAGTGCAGGAGCATTGCAGGTAGATTGTATCCACAATGTTACAGTTAGTTAAATTACCCAGCAAAATATAAATATAGACCCAGACAGTATATTTCACATTTGAATGAACAGTGTTGTTGTCATCCTCGATAATAATTGTAATTGTATAAGTTGTGTATTGGAGGGAACGCTTAATGCGGCCTCTACAGGCAGCACCGGTTAGATTATAAAGTCTGACAGCCGTAGGTAGGAAGGACCTGCGGAACCTCTCTCTCGAGCACTTTACTATGGCAAGCCTACCATTAAATGAGCTCCTCAGTGCATTCAGCATGTCCCGCATAGGGTGGGACTTGGACTCCAGCAGAGATAACAGCTTAGCCATCATCCTCCTCTCTCCTGTCTCCTCCATTGGGTCGAGGCGGCACCCCAGAACAGGACTGGCTTTTTTGATCAGCCTGTTCAATTGTGCTGTATTGTAAAACAATCATGACTATGGTGGCCCATAAATCAACAGCGTAGTTGGGTTGATTTCATGTGTCTCTACCAAGCAGTTGGGGTAAGAGTAATTGCGATACCTACTGGCCAGGAGGTCTCAATGTTGTCTCTATCACCTTTAAAGGTTACTGATTTAACACTTTTCTCCATATAAAAGTAATATGTTCAAAACATTGTCAAAACCTGTAGATTAAATTATATTGGCTAAACAAGTTGCCCTACTGACACTGAAATTCCAACCTTTTTAACAGAATTACTGCTGTCAAACTTATATTTGACAGCATGTCAAGATGCTCCAAGATGATGAACAGCAGGACCTGGGGCCTCATGTACAAAGACTTGTGTGGATTTCCTACTGAAAGATGACATATGTTTAAATCAAGAAAATGCCGTAAGCAAAAAAAAATCCAGATGTATGAAACAGTGCGTAGGCAGGAATTCAAGCACATTTCCTTTGTGTATCCCAATCTACTTGAAATTGAACACACGTGAGGAAATACTGGACTCCTCCTTTGACACGCCTTCATTTGAATATCCAATTAGATGCAAATAGGCATGCAAATAGTGTGGTGATCCGCGGTGGGTGTGCTCTGTCTCTAATTATCTTCCACAGCTTCGCCCACACCTGCTCCTCTCATCAACACAGCGTTTATAAGGATTGGTGCCCTGCAGTCTGCATGGAGACGTGTATGCTCCTCCTGGGTAAAGTACTCTGTGCTTGAGTCTTCCCCTTCCTTCTGTAAGAGAGTTTTGCCTCCCTCATCTCTATGATGGCGATTCATCGTCTGGGAGTCTTGTTTCACCCACTCTGCCGTAAGCTACCTTTTGGAAATGATCTCCTCTGCTCCTGCCTCTCTCTCTGTTCCCTGTGCACAGTTGAACTTACCTCTTGGCGGACTTCCTCCTTCTCCTGGCGGCGGACCGGATTTCCATCTGCAAGCTATAGGCTCCACTCCTCTCTTCGGTAGAAGTGCAGGTGCCCTAAACTGAACTCTTTTTCCTCTAAGGCACCAGCACCGTTTATACTGCACAAGCACCACTTTATGTCAGAAGGACTCTGGTTAACTGGTGAAGAACTGACTCTCTTCGGTGCTGCTACAACCCTCCTGTGCCGTAAGATTAATTAATTAATTTGCTCATTCAATCAGTGTTCAGAGAGCTCATATTTCTGTCTCTCTTCTCTTTACAGGGTTGCCAGACTTGTCCCTGCTCTGCATGTCTTCATCCACTTTTTCACACATTCACCTACACCCACACACTTTCACTCATTCAATAAAGATTATTGTGTTTATTTTGAGCCTGTGTCTGCGCTTGGGTTTTGTCTGAACCATGTCAAATAGATATATATAAACCCTTCACATTTAATTCTCCTGTATCCACGATCAAAACTAATGGATTTAATGGAATTCCATGGACTGTGAGTTGGAGGCGCTCCTGAATAGGGTAGAGGCGCGTAAAACGTTTTGTTTGGCATGCTGTCCTCCGGCATTAGCACCGGATACAAGTAATTCAATAGCCTGCTCACAACCCTACAAGATTAGTTTACTGTTTTCCTTTATTCAGACAGGGATGAGAAGGAGATGTTTATTTAACCTTAGCATGTTTCCACTGATGTCTGCAGTCATCCTTAGAAGCATCAGCTGATCGCTGTGATTTATGACCAGCCGGGTTGGATCAGCTGGTTGAATAAAGGAAAACAGTAATGAAAAGAAGACAATATGAACCTATTTATTGGGTAGCCAGGGCCACCTGTCAGTTGAAAGCAGATCATATTAGACTCGACAAGTACATACAGTATTTTATGTCCAAAATGCAAATCTCAACCTTAATAGTTATATACAACTTACATGGATTACAAACACTACTATTGTAAATGTGGTTGAGGGCCTTTCGGGTTTTGCCCGAAACTCAAAAGGCCCTCAACCTCATTATCATCTCCCGCCGCTGGAAGTCATTTGTAACAAACTACCATGTGTTCAGAGGAGTGGAGCTTGGTAACACTGACCATAGCCTGCTGGTCACACAGCCTAAGCTAAAGCTTTGGGCCGATCCTTCTGCCAAATACCAGTCCCACCTGGAGTCCTCCCAGCTCCATGATCCCAGCATCACCACTGAGTTCCAATGCTCTATCAACAACCACTTCAGTGCCCTGCCCACGGACAAAGTGGGCGGCTGGGAGATTTTCAAGAAAAACATCATCCAGTCTGCTCACAATGCCCTGGGACATTTACAATCTTCCCCAAATGACCTTGGATCTCTCAGCAGACTCTGGACATCATCGACCATTGCCGAGAGGCCCACCTCTGAGGCGACTTGATGGAGTACCACAGATTAAACCATCTACGCAATGTGGCCATCGGAGAGGACAAAGAGAGATACTGGCCGAGCGCCTGGAGTCAGCGGCCAGAAATAACAGCATGAGCCGCATGTTTAGTATGCTCCGTCAAGGACGCAATGGCCCACACATCAAGACAGCCCAGGTGAGGGACATCAACTGCAAATTCATTAACACTGAGACAGACTGCCTCGACCACTGGAAAGAACACTTCAGTCATCTCCTTCATCATCCTCCTGTTCCTGTTGACCCCAGTCTCCTAGCCACTGCCAATGCCACTGCTTCCTGTGATTCCTGCAGGACTGATCTAGTCACCCCCGGAGAAGTCGCAGCTGCCCTGACCAAAATAAACAACAGGAAAGCCCCTGGAATTTGTGCTATAACTGCCAAAATTCTGAAGATGGGCGGAAATTTCACAATCCAGTGACTCACCCACATCATCAGTCATGTTTAGATGACAGACCAGCTCCCCAGTGACTGGACCAGGGGCATCATCCTCCCCTTCTGGAAGGGAAAGGGTGACAAACTCGTCTGCAGCAATCACAGAGGCATCACCCTTTTGTCTGTTCCTGGTAAGCTCTTCACCAGAATCCTCCTCAGTCGTGCCCTTCCAGCCATCAGAGGCGGCCGTCGCCCTCAGCAGGCAGGCTTCATGCCTAATCGCTTGACCTCAGACTATATTTCTGCTGTTCGCTTATTAATAGAGAAGGCATATGAATTCTGCAAGGACCGCCATCTCTATAGAGCCTTTATACATCTTAAGGCTGCCTTTGACACCGTGGACCACGCTTCTCTTTGGAGTGTCCTGCTGACCCTTGGAGCCCCACCCAAGATCGTAGCCCTGTTTAAGCGGCTCTGCAGCAGCTTGGAGAGCTGTGTCCATGTGAACAGAAAGGAGTCCACCTGGTTTCCCATTAACAGTGGGGTCCGACAGGGTTGTGTGGCCACACCTGATCTCTTCAATTGTGTCATAGACTATCTGATGACCAAGGTCTGCAACCAGGTCCCTGGCATGCAGTTTGGCAATTACCACCTGGCTGACCTTGAATATGCTGACGATACCATCCTGTTCAGTCCATCCTATAGTCAGCTAAGAGATTCTCTAGATGTCTACCACAAAGAGGCAGCAAAGCTGGGCCTTCAGGTGAGCTGGACGAAGACTAAGCTAATGCATGTCGGCAATGGACCGGACCCACCCAAGTTACAGCTCGGGAATGATGCCGTTGAGTTTGTCAATGCCTTTGTGTATGTGGGCTCCACAGTGACCAATAATGGGGACATGAAACCAGAGATCAACCGCAGACGTGGCCTCGCTGCATCAGCCCTGCAGGCACTATGGAAACCTTTATGGCGCCATCGTTCAATCTCCCGAAAGATGAAGCTCCGCATATACAATGCGTCAGTCCTCTCCATTCTATTCTATTCTATAGTTGGGCCCTTAGAACCATCGAGAACATCAGGTGGCCCCAGCGCACTTCTAATGATGCACTCTGAGCCCACACACATCAGCCTACAGCATCCCATCTTATTACACAGCGACGTAGCTGCTGGTTTGGCTATGTCCTCTGCCTCCCACCAGAACACCCGACAAAACCCATCCTCATGTTCGACCCCAGGGCCTCAGAGTGGAAAAGACCCCGGGACAAGCCACGCACCAGATGGCTTGATGTGGTGGAGAAAGATCTCTGAGAGCTCAGAGTCGCCGTTGACGACGCAGAGGAGCTGGCCCAAAACCGGCAATGTTGGCATGCACTGGTTAACTTGATTGGTTCTACGCATGGTGACAGCCACCAGCCTTCACCCCACAGGAGTAGTAAGTACTATTGTAAATAAATGCAGAAGTGTGCCAGGGAAGGGGAGAGACTGTTGCATTTCAAAATTTACGTATGTGTTTGTTGACATAACTACTGTACACGCGGGCAATTAGGGTCTTGGTAGAATGCTCTGAAACTATAGTTTAATCAACAAAAAAGGAAGTCACTTACTCCAACCACTGACTTGTAATGAAGTCTTGAAGACAGGATGATATTTAGGGGCTCACAGGCACATTGCGCATGAGGTGGGTTATTTAGGACATTTACATGAATTGATGCCATCCACACAGTGCCAGCTTGTAGTTTGTTCCCAACAATGCTGTTTACTAGAATCATTAGGAAAACCAGCTCTTGCTGCAAATTGCGCTTTGATGTTGGCTTGTTCAACTGCATTGTATGGGAATATGATGTACCTGGGTGACAGCCAGATAGTGCCATCCCACACAGCTGGCATAGCTCGGCTCAGGGTCGACTGGGAAATTTCCGATGGGTCTGCCAGCTCCCTCTGGAATGTCCCTGTTGCCAGGAACCCCAGTGTTGTCAGCACCTGCACTGGGACGGGCAGCGCACGGCTTCTCACCGTGTCGCGCTCCAAAAGCGGCCGTAGCTCTAAGCACAGTTCCACAAGGACTGCCCATGGAAACCTAAACCGGCTGACAAGCCAGTCATCATTCTGATCCAGAAAATCTTCTCTGTCTCTAAATACCCTTTCTCTTCTCACTGCACGATTTGCATTATCCTCTAATAATGCTAATACCATTGTTGTTGGAGGCATTTTCTGCACTTCTTAGCACTTGTTTTTATATACACTCATCTAATTGCACACACTTGGATGTTTGTTCATAATGTGCCTCTGATGTGTACAATAATTTTCACGTCATTATCAGTCTCTCAACATCACCTCTAAGTGTCGCCAACAGACCGATAACAGTAGAAACGTACATATGCCAGCCATGAAGTTGGCGTGGGGCTGCACATATTTCCACGGTCATTTCATTCTTGATACATCTGAAATTTTCCATGGAAAAGGACGTATGCCATGTTTCTGTGCATAAGTACCCTTTGAGGCCGCTGGACTCCTACACCGAGTCTGTCATTTTCTACTTCAAATGCTGTGTAGAAAATGTGACAGTCACCAAACACATCCGGGTCTTTCCAAACCGCAAACCCTGGATGACCAGTGAAGTCCAGGCTCTGATCAGAGCCCGCAACTCAGTCTTTAGGCAGAGGGACAGCTCTCTGTATGGCACTGCCAGAGCCAACCTGAGGAGAGGCATAAAACTCGTTAAAAACACCTATAGGAGGAAAGTGGAGGGCTTCCTCACAGACAACAACCCCCGACAGATGAGGAGAGGCATCCAGGCCCTCATGAACTACAGGGGCCAGAGCCTCCCAACATCAGACAGAAGGCTCACGCTGGCAGAGGAGCTTAACCTTTTAACTGTCCACGTTTTCATGCGCCCCTAGTGGCGCAGTGCTGCAACTGAATCTTGACATCCCTTTAACTCTCCAACTGTACCAGCACTTGTACTGATTGTGCCAGTTCAGAAGGTGGCAGGCACACGTTGGAGGACTCATGGCTGACACGGAATACAGCAAAGAAGAAGAAATCCTCATTATTTTTCTTCCTTTTCTTGCTTTGAGCTCACAAGACCAATATGGCTGCCATGATCGTCATGGATCGTCACAGAAAACTGCATCATACATGAAAAATAGCCGCGTAATACAAACGAAATTCACGTGGGATAATCATAAGAGTTTATAGATGTAGTAGAGAGCGTAAATGACCGACCAAATGCAAAACAACAACCACAATGGGCAAAAACGGACTGACCACGCGAGCGAGCGAGCCCCCCGCCACCGGTAAGTTACAAATTTATTTGTTTTTTTACATTGTACTGATTTTCTGGTTCATATACTTTGAAGATAAGATAAAAACATACCCCTGTAGACAAAACGGTGTCAAAAAAAATGAACCATTCTTTGTGTAAATGTGTCCAAAGTCCACTTTTGACTGAGTTATGTCATTTATATAGCTGCTGTGACATTATGCAAATTAGATCTGTAAATTTATTCCTATCTGAAACTTTGGATCATATTCTACATCCTTCTAATTGACAGTAAGCCATTATCTCTTGCAACTTTCAAGTTATAGCCTTGGAAATCTGAACTATTTTTTTGACAAAAAAAAATGATTACCACTCTTGACCACTAGGGGTTATGTCGCCATACAGCGACTGGGACAGTTTAATGGGTTAACAGCTTCTTCGCCCAGTTTGAGTACACCTCCCCCCAAACTCGTCCTCCCTCCTCCCCTCTCCCCCCTTCTCCCCCTCCTCCCCTCCCCCCTCTCTCTACAGGTGCATGAGGTGAGGAGGCAACTGAGAACAGTGAACCCCCAAAGAGCTGCTAGTCCAGACGGCATCCCAGGAGTGGTGATCAAAGCATGTGCAGACCAGCTGGCAGGGATCCTCACCAAGCTGTTCAACCTCTCCCTAACGCACGCCACTGTCCCCTCCTGCCTCAAGGCCTCCACCATCATCCCCATTCCCAAAAAGTCTGCAATTGACATCCTGAACAGCTACAGACCCATAGCACTCACGTCTGTAGTCATGAAGTGTTTTGAGTGACTGGTGTCCCAGCACATCAAGGACCTTCTTCCCCCTCCTTCGACCCCCACCAGTTCGCTTTCAGGGAGAACTGGTCTATGGAAGACGCCATCGCCACCATTCTCCACAGAGTGCTGAGCCACCTGGAGAACCCAAGGAGCTACGTGAGGGTGCTCTTTGTGGATGACAGCTCAGCTTTCAACAATATCATCCCGGACATCCTGATCAACAAACTGCATCTCCTCCAGATCCCCCCTACCTGCTCCTGGGTAAAAAAAAAAAACTTTCTCACCAACTGCCCACAAACAGTCAGACTTGGCCTCCACTACTCCTCCACACTGTCTCTCAGCACTTGCTCCCCCCAGAGCTGCATGCTAATTCCTCTACTATACTCCCTGTACACCTTTGACTGTATTCCAACCCACCCAACCACCATCATCGTGAAGTACGTGGACAACACCACCTTGGTTGAGCTCATCACCGATGACAATGAGAAGGCATACAGGTCGGAGGTAGAGATTCTGCTGCTGCGGTGCCAAGCAAACAACCTGAAACTGAACGTCCAAAAAAACCAAAGAACTCATAACCCTTCAGGAAGACTTCAGGAACCCTTCATAAGATTTCAGGAAGAACAGACAGGACCACCCCCCCACCTCATAAATGGCGACCGGGTGGAAAACGCCCCCCCCCCCCAGGTTCCTGAGCACCCACATCTCCTCTGACCTCTCCTGGACTGTCAATACCAAAGCCCTGGTGAAGAAAGCCCAGCAGCGGCTGCACTTCCTCCGTGTCCTGAGGAAGACACGGAGGAAGTGCACGTGCACGCAAGTGCAAGTGCACGCTCTCCACTGAGCAGTGGAGAGCGTGCGCACCTACTGTCTGGGTGTGTGGTACACCAGCTCCACGGCCAAGAACAGGAAGGCTGTGCAGAGGGTCATCAACACCGCCCAAAAAATTATCAGCGGCCCTTTGCCCTCCCTGGAAGACATCTCCAGATCCTCCTGTCTCAGAAGGATCAAGGCCATCACAGGAGACCCCTCACATCCCACCCACAACCTGTTTGACCTGCTTCCCTCTGGACGACGGTTCAGATCGATCAGGTCCCAAACCTCCAGACTGACAAACAGTTTCTTCCCCTGGGCCATCTGAACTGCAAACAGTCAGAGGCCCCACCCCCTCCCTCTGAACGCTTACATGCTCAGAACTTTGGACCTTTTTAATTATCACAATAACTCACCTGTCTTTGCACTCCGCACTTTCATGTTCATTGACCCATCTGTGAAACCACTACTGTGTATATTTTCCATAATCCTTGGGCCATTTCACTCAATTGTGTTTATTTTTTATTATTTTTTTTTATTACTTATTTTGTACCCGTAGGTAGATTTGTTTTGCAGTCTGGTGACAAGCCACCAGCTGCCAGTCGCTGCGTGCGCAAGCGCCCCGTTTCCCTAACCTGCATGTTTTTGGCATGTGGGAGGAAACCGGAGAAATCCCGGAGTAAACCCACGCAACACGGGGAGAACATGCAAACTCCACACAGATCACTGCTGGTGTGAATTGAACTGTGTGTTCAATTGTGTGTCTGCAATCAGCATTCTTATGTACAGTACATACAGTGGTGTGAAAAAGTGTTTGCCCCCTTCCCGATTTCTCATTTTTTTGTATGTTTGTCACATTTAAATGTTTCAGATCGTCAAACAAGTTTAAATATTAGACAAAGATAGTAAACACAAAGTAAACACAAAATGCAGTTTTTAAATGAAGGTGTTAATTATTATGGGGGAAAAAATCCAAACTTACATGGCCCTGTGTGAAAAAGTGATTGCCCCCTAAACCTAATAACTGGTTGGGCCACCCTAAGCAGCAACAACTGCAATCAAGCATTTGCAATAACTGGCAATGAGTCTTTTACAGTGTTGTGGAGGAATTTTGACTCACTCATCTTCGCAGAATTGTTGTAAATAAGCCACATTAGAGGGTTTTTGAGCATGAACTGCCTTTTTAAGGTCATGCCACAGCATCTCAGTCAGATTCAGGTCAGGACTTTGACTAGGCCACACCAAAGTCTTCATTTTGTTTTTCTTAAGCCCTTCAGAGGTGGACTTGCTGGTGTGTTTTGGATCATTGTCCTGCTGCAGAACCCAAGTGCGCTTCAGCTTGAGGTCGCGAACAGATGGCTGGACATTCTCCTTCAGGATTTTTTGGTAGACAGCAGAATTCATCGTTCCATTTACCACAGCAAGTCTTCCAGGTCCTAAAGCAGCAAAACAGCCCCAGACCATCACACTACCACCGCCATACTTTACTGCTGATATGATCTCGCCTGATTGCTGGGGTCTTTCTGCAACTGTGGGGGTCCCCCCTACAGTTGATAGTGCTATGAGATGACTGTTGTTGTGAAATGGCGCTATATAAATAAATAAATAAAGCTGAATCTTCCTTTTCTGAAATCCTGTGTTACTTTTACGCTGGATGTAATGTGACACACACCTTGCAAAAAGTTCAACTTTTATCTTGTCAGTCCACAGAGTATTTTCCCAAAAGTCTTGGGGATCATCAAGCTGTTTTCTGGCAAAAATGAGGCGAGCCTTTATGTTCTTTTTGCTCAGCAGTGGTTTTCGACTTGGAACTCTGCCATGCAGGCCATTTTTTCCCAGTCGCTTTCTTATGGTGGAGTCATGAACACTGACCTTAACTGAGGCAAATGAGGCCTGCAGTTCTTTGGTTGTTGTTGTGGGTTTTTTCGTGATCTCTTGGATAAGTTGACACTGCGCTCTTGGGGTAATTTTGGTTGGCCGGTCACTCCTGGGAAGGTTCACCACTGTTCCATGTTTTCGCCATTTGTGGATAATGGCTCTCACTATGGTTGACTGCAGTCCCAAACCTTTAGAAATGGCTTTATAACGTTTTTCAGACTGATAGATCTCAGTGACTTTGTTTCTTATTTGTTCCTGAATGTCTTTGGATTGCAGCATGATGTCTAGCTTTTGAGGATCTTTTGGTCTACTTCACTTTTTCAGGCAGGTCCTATTTAAGGGATTTCTTGATTGACAACAGGTGTGGCAGTAATCAGGCCTTGTTGTGGCTCGAGAAATTGAACTCAGCTTTCCAAAGATGTGATAAACCACAGTTAATTTATGTTTTCACAGGGGCGGCAATCACTTTTTCACACAGGGCCATGTAGGTTTGGATTTTTTTTAACGTTAATAATAAACACCTTCATTTAAAAACTGCATTTTGTGTTTACTTGTGTTATCTTTGTCTAATATTTAAATTTGTTCGATGATATGAAATATTTAAGTGTGACAAACATACAAAAAAAATGAGAAATCAGGAAGGGGACAAACACTTATTCACACCACTGTAGTTCCACCCATGTAGCCACTGCCATACCTGTGCATATTTCCATAATCCTGGGTCATTTTTATTTTTATTTTTATTTCAATCGTGTGTTTCATCGTGTGTTCTGTAACTGTGTTTTATCTAATCCTTCTTTCTTACTTTATTGCACAGTAGCCTGGTGGAGCTCCCACAATTTTGTTGTGCTGTACAATGACAATCACGCCTATCCTTTCCTATCCTATATTGGTGAATTCTCATAATCTGTGAACATCTGAATATAAAGTAGATATAAACATAGCAATCTTGTATGAAACAGTACACAGTGCACTCTTACTTTAAATGTCATTTTTAATCAGTTGTTTTCCCAGCACCCGTTATTTCCCTTGTCCTGACTTTTTTCCTTTTCTAGCCTCACTGCTTATGTTTGACAGACGGCGTTAATTGCTTTTCTCTGTCCTTCATTTTTTGCCTCTTAATGGCAGCCTGAGTAGCCATGTATATCCTTTTTTAACTGATTTTATTTTTTCTGCCATTTAAGGCCTGCTATTAGACAGGAAAGTGCATGTAAAGACAGAAAAGCGGGTGGATTTCACAGGACAGTATTACACCAGCCAGCCAAAGCAGAGAACTCCTGGGCCAAAATGTAAGCTCCCTAAGCATTAAACCAAGTTATATGGACAGTATATCTTTTTAAATACACCCTTCAAATATTATCACTGCTAATAGAAATGAAAGATATTATGCAGTTATTTCCAGTAGTATCAGAGCTGTACTACATGCTCATCATTTGTATTGGGTTAAAGTCTTTGCTTTGACTGGAGCTTTCTAAAAGTCATTTAATGTTTACTGTGATGTTTAATGCACTTGCTGGCTTATTTTGAAATCACTCATCCTCTGTTTAGTTTCAGAGCTGATAGGAAGTGTCTTGTATTATCCCGTAAGACCCCTTGATACATTTGATGATAGTAAGCTGTCACAGAGGCATCAGCCCATGAAACACTTTTCCATATTTCTGGAGATGTTAACCATCCCCAATGATTCTTCCGAGCCTTCAGCTGCTGCTCTGGACTTTTTTTTTGTTTTTTGCCTCATTGAGCATTCTCCGTTGGGCTTTTGGAGTCATCTTAGCTGCGTGAATACTGAGGAGAGCGGTTGTTCTGACCCGATAAAGGAGCTGAAAATCTTTGAAGTGACTAAATCAGGAGACACTAAACGTCAAATATCTTCCTGTATAACACTAAAATCCAGATTGATTTACCCATAAATATGAAATAAATATGATTTTTTTTTCATGGAAAATATAGTTTATTTGCTATGATTGGCCAGAAATAAACTCTAATGAATGAATGAATAAGGCAGTCTTTATGAGTAATATCAATTTCACAGTGTATTTGTTTGTACTCTTACTGTATGTTGTCATTATGGATGTTCACTGTATAATATCTTTTTTTATTTTCCTCACTGTGATTATGATTTTCATTTAATTGTTATTTATCCTGTCTGAATGGTTGCAGAATTAGTGAGCAATAAAGTATTTGAAGTTAATTCTAATATTTCAAAGGGAGCAGATGTGTCACTTACATTTGGTGGTCTTAAAATCTTACAGGGGAATGATTTGTGTAAGGATTCACAAACTGGGTCTGTCAGAAATCTTAAATATGCAAACAATACATTAGAGAGTGTTTTTTTTTCATTCATTCATCTTCAACCGCTTCATACCTTTTTGGGTCGGGGGGGGGGGGGGGGCGCTGGAGATTATCCCAGCGTCTTTGGGCGAGAGGCAGATTACACCCTGAACGGACCGCCAGTCAATCGCAGAGCCAACACAGCGAGACAGACAACAATTCACGCTCACATGGTGTATGTTTTATTTTTGTTTTATACATTTTCTTCAATTCAAGATGTGAATTATTCATGTGCCCACATTTTTTTCTAACTTTTAATTAATATTTTTCAACTTTCTGTATCTTTTTTCATTTATAAATTTTCTTGAAGAATAATTTGTGCTTCCACATTGTTAAACTATTTATGTTTCTGCTGTATTGTAGCATCAGTAGCTTTTAACAGGAGGTTCAATAGGCTTCATTGATGAAACCAGCAGTCATCTGTCATGAATTGCCTGCCCTTCAGGGGCAGAGAGATGAGACCCACGCGCTGAACTGTGAGTGTATGAGGTTTATTGAAAGTAACAAAACATAAGTCCAAACAGTGTTCTAACACAAAATACAAACAACGAATAAACTTACAGATTGCGCACCAGAACAGGGACTGGGATCTGGTAGAGACGAAGTGAGAGGAAATCACTCAAGACAGCGGCAACAGGAAATGAAAGTAACTGCCCTTAAATAGGGTCAAAAACAATTCACATAAGTAACGACAGGTGTGGGTCACATGAGCGGGCAGAAGGAAACAATGATTCATAATTAGACCAGCTGGGGGTAATGAGAGAGGAGCAACTGGAACTGACAGCTGACAGGGGCGACGCCCACACAGATCACAAATCTGGAAATGCAACTGACAGCTGTCAACCCAGAGAAAGAACACAATAGTAAAGATATAAAGAATAAAATATCAATAAATGCAGGCTGACATACAAATGCAAATTAATACAAAATAAAAGTGTAACAAAACTAAAGCATAAACAGGAAAACAGCAAACAGTACAAGAATTGCAGAAACCCAAAAAGCGCAAAATACAACAAATATATAAATGTAGAGAAAAAGCCATGAGACTGAGCAAAGGGGAAACCTCCAGTGCTCAGCTCATGACAGCCCCCCCCTCTCAAGGGGTGGGACCAGACACCCCAGGATAACATCAAAAGAAAAAGAAAGACCCCCCCCCCCCATAGGAGTACAACAATAATCCACCCCGGGTGGGTGGGTGGGTGGAGGACAAACTAGGTGGGAACAAAAACAAAACCCCACTCGGAACCCACACTAGGCAACACCCCAACCACCTAAGCCCCCTGGATCGAAGAACTGGACAGTTCAGGTGGGCGGCCAAAGTCCCAGGCCTGGCAGATGGCATGATGGAAAGAGATGGGTGGCCTACTAGAGAACGTGGGCCACCCAACCCTGCAACACAGTCTGTCGGGTGGTCTGCCAGAGTTTTTTAGCTGCCTGAACAGAAAGGGTGGCCCAGGAGGCGGCTGCCCATCAGGAAGAACTAATTGTGGGCACAATAGAGGAGTTGGGGAAACCATGACGATGTCAGGTGTAGGAGAAGGAACCACGAATACCTCGGGCAGAGGAGGGGGAACCACGACGGCGTCTGGCAGAGGAAGGGGAACCAAAATGCCCTCAGACTGGCCTGTAGCACCCTCAATGGTCCCGGACTGTGATATCGCAGTACCCACAGTAGCTCTGGGCTGGAGCAGAGCTGCACCCGCGGTGGCTCTGAGCTGGAGCGGAGCTGCACCCGCAGTGGTCCCGGACTGAGACATAGCTGCACCCTTGGTGGACCCGGACTGGGTCAGAGCTGCACCCACGATGGCCTCCAGGCTGGAGCATAACGTCCACGGCAGGTCCACACTGGAGTGCAGCACCCAAGTTGGTTTCAGGCTGGGGCGCAGCACCCACGACGGTCCCCAATTAGGACACAGCACCCACAGAGACCCAGACTGAGGAGGAGCTACACCCACGGAGGTCCCTGGGCTGGGATGGAGTACCCGTGACGACCTCAGCCAACGAGGAAGCAGCACCCTCGGATGTCCCAGGCTAGGACAGAGCACCGTGAAGACCTCATCTGAAGGGGGAGCAGCACCCACGGAGGTCCCGGGCTGGGACGGAGCACCCATGGAGGTCCCGGACTGGGATGGAGCGTCCATAAAGACCTCATTCAGAGGGGGAGCAGCACCCACGGAGGCCCCGGGCTGGGACGGCGCATCCGCGACGACCTCAGCTGGAGGGGAAGCAGCACCCACAGAGGTCCTGGGCTGGGATGGAGCACCTGCGACGACCTCAGTGGGAGGAGTTGGACCCATGGGGATCTCGGACAGCGAGCCAGGACCCACAGAGACTTCTGGCAGAGCTGGACAATCCTCGGTGACCCTGGGGGAAAGCTCAGGCAAAAGAGGCAGAGAAACAGGGTCAGGGTCACTGGCGGCAGTAGAGCCCGGCGAGGCGAGCTCAGGTGCAGCTGATGGATGCACTTGGCTCTCACCACCAAGGGCACAACAAGATCTCTCCAAAATTGAAACAATGAAAACAAAGGAGAGCACTTGGCTGCACTCAAGCTCCACTGCCGTCCAGGACTCCGTCGATCCAGGTGATGGTTCCTCGGGCCCAGCCCTCTGGAGGTCCAACAACGGCTCTGCTGTGGCGGCTCCTGGAGCAGGCAGGGTGGTCAATGTAGCCCTGGGAACCCCCAGTGAGGTGACCCACGCCGGTGGCTCGTCCGGTGTGGATTCAGGAGGTCGATTTCCTGCTGCCGCTGGATTCTGCTCAGCTGAGGCCCGGGGATGCTCGTTCGTTGGCACAGGCATCCGCTTGGTCTCAGCGCTCTCCCTCCGTCCAGAGCATGGCTGCGGGACTGGAACCAGGTCCTCCAGGACTGCAGGCTCCTCCAACGTCCGGTTGCTCAGTCCTGGGGCCGGCGGACACTCAGGGGGCAGAGGAGGAGACACGGAGAGAGCAGGTGAAAAGTTTATAGCTTCAGCAGGCGGTAAGGACTAGAGGACTGCATTGGCTGAGCCTCACCACCGGGAATCAGGCAAGGTAATTCATGTGTCAATAATAGAGAACGAAAAAGCACTTGCTTGTGTTCCCGGAACGTGATGTTGTCTGCTGTAGTTGGCATAGAATCTGCCCTCTCCGTGGCTGCAGCTGTTGTGGGCCCCTCAGAGAAATGTAGAGGAGCCGCCCCTGCAGACGTGGTGACGGGCGAAGCCTGGAAGGAGGCGACCAGTCCTTCAGCAATGGGAGGAATTGCCGAGGAGGCGGGAGAGGCAGCAGCAGCGGAGGAGCTAGCTGACGGAACAGCCGGAGAAGAAAAAACAGATAAGGGAACGGCTGCAAGGAGTTTTCGGCCTTGGCGAAGGAGGGGCAGCTGACGAGGAGGTGGAGGCGTTCCTCCGGTGATCTGAAGCTGGATGGTGACGTCATGGAGCAGGAGCAGGAATGGGCGCACTGGAGGCAAAGCAGGGTGTCTTCCATGGAGCGTGCCTCCTTGTGGGCGCTGGGTTTGCTGGAGGCGGCCCCCACGTCAGCCCAGGAAGGATTGTTGCAGCACAGAGAGCATGACCAGAAAGTCCGCGAACTGGGCATACCTCCATAACCCTGGGTGCGCTTCAACAATGGCGGTCACAGAATCCACACTCTTTTAGATCTTTTTTGGGCTGCGAGAGGCGAGAGCTTCATCCACAAAACTCTGGACGAACTCGGCGGTCCACTGCTCCTCCACTCTTGGAACCCCCGCTGCCAATCTCCCTTTGCCTGTTGGAGGTCAGCGTACTGGAGACATGATGAGCTCCGGAGAAAAAGGTGAGTGAAAACAGAAAGCCAAAAATCCACAAACTCACAGCAGCTGGGTCTCTTACGTGGCCGCTGTCTTCTGCCATGAATTGCCCTTCAGGGACAGAGAGGTGAGACCCATATACTGAACTGTGAGTTTGTGAGGTTTATTGAAAGTAACAAAACATAAGTCCAAACAGTGTTGTAACACAAAATACAAACAACGAATAAACTTACGGCCTGCGCACCAGAACAGGGACTGAGTTCTGGTGGAGACGAAGTGAGAGGAAATCACTCAAGACAGCGGCAACAGGAAATGAAAGTAACTGCCCTTAAATAGGGTCAAAAACAATTCACATAAGTAACAACAAGTGTGGGTCACATGAGCAGGCAGAAGGAAACAATGATTCATAATTAGACCAGCTGGGGGTAATGAGAGAGGAGCGACTGGAACTGACAGCTGACAGGAGCAACGCTCACACGGATCACAAATCCAGAAATGCAACTGACAGCTGTCAACCCAGAGAAAGAACACAACAGTAAAGATATAAAGAATAAAATATCAACAAATGCAGGCTGACATACAAATGCAAATTAATACAAAATAAAAGTGTAACAAAACTAAAGCATAAACAGGAAAATAGCAAACAGTACAAGAATTACAGAAACTCAAAAAGCACAAAATACAACAAATATATAAATGTAGAGAAAAAGCCATGAGAGACTGAACAAGGTGGAAACCTCCAGTGCTCAGCTCATGATACCATCTTTGACTAAGTTTATTGTCTCCCCACAACGGCTCTCACACCGATTGTAAAGTTCCTCTTCTTCCCACGTGTAGACATGATTTCTGATCCTGTAGTGAGGAGAATCTCACATATTTACATCTACAGTATTTGCATATTCAAATGGAGGTGTGTCGAGGGAGGAGTCTGGTATTCACTTGTGTGCTCAATTCTGGGTAGATTTGGATGTACAAAGGAAATGTCCTTGGATTTCTGCGTACGCACTGTTTCATGCTTCTGGATTTGTGTGTGCGTACACCGTTTTCTTAATTTAAACATACATCATCTTTCAGTAGGAAATCCATGCAAGTTTTTGTACATGAGGCCCCAGGTCCAGTGGTTTTCCCATTTTAAATGACAAAACTAATGACAAAGCTAAAATACAGCACATTTCCCATTATGACGTATGTGTGTCCTCTAGATTTTTTTGTCAGGCAAATCTGAGAGAATTGAACTTCCAACAATAAGATTGATTGACAGAATCTGTTTTTGTAGTTAATGCAAGTTAAGGAAGCTATGTTTTCTTAACCTGCTTGTCTGCTGATTAGATCACGTCGTTTAGTTTGCTATTGAATGTGAATGCTAGCTGAAGAGCTGCAAAGAGGAAGCTGTCACACAGTCGTGGAAAGAAACACAATCAAAAGTCACAGCCACTCTTCAAACTGATAATGATGTGGGCATCAATTTGTCTTTAAAACACAGAATGATGGAGATAAACAAAACTGCGATGGAGAGAGAGAACATGGTAGATTGACAGCCAACAGCTGAACTCAGGGAAACCAAAGACTGCAAGGAGAGAAACTGACAGCATTTGGCAACACAGGCAGAGATGGAAGGATGGAGAGGCAGAAATAGAGAGGTCAGAGGAATGAAAAAAACATTATGCATCGTCGGAGTAAAAGCTTTTAGAGAAAATATAGAAGCAAAAGTCAAAAGCAGAAGTGAGTCAGGGACAATTCAGTGAAGCCAAGGGTTAACAAACAAGAGATTTCAGGTTAGAGAAGGTGAGGAAAATATAGCTTCCCTGTTGGCTGACTCGATATCCAGCATTCTGTAAAGGCCAGAGCACAGACGGAGCTCTTGCATGGCTGTCACTTAGAAAATAAAGCCAATTATACGCAAGTGGCCCCCTAGAAGACAAGCAGACCATACAGTATGAGGCCTCTCTGGGCTACACAGGGATATGTTTGTGTGAATAATTAGAGACTTTTAGAGCTGCCCGCTTATTGTTGTTTGACAAGGAGCATGGGGAGGAGGAGGCTTCCAGGCCGAAAAAGATTTGCTTTTAAAACCCACAGGAAATCTATTAAAAGCTTTACATAAGGCATATTTACACAGGACTGGTCCCTTCTGCTAAATCCTTCTAACCTCAATGTGCCTCCCCATCTCTCTCCGTCACTTTTCTTTCTTTTTTTAAAGCATCACCCACTCATTCATTTTTCAGGCTCCCTACTTTTCTCTGATGTAATCCTGTGAAGCTTTCTAATCCCTGCTTTTTTCATTTACTGTTTTTTTTTTTTTTTTTCAAATGAGCTATTCCACAAAAGAACATTTATTTGGGAAAAAAATGAAATCAATTCTATGAACTTAAACGTGGAGTCTGGCGGCTTTGGAATGACATGTTTTGAAAACAAAATGATCTCATGGTTATGCATGAGAAGTAATTGCCATGTTGCTGTCAGTGTCTGGGGCGCTTTGTTGACCGTGCAGTGTCTAGAGAGAAATGAGAAGGACCACTTTGGGTCACACCATCTGTTAGCATGCCTTTGTCATAATGAAGGAGCATGACTCCTTCCATCAGCATCATTCCACCTCTCAATATGCACATGGATGCAGTGTTGCAGTAAAGAATAAGAATGAAACAAATTCCATGTCTCATCCATACTTAGAGACTCACAGACTGGGTTCACCTGGGTGAAACTATTAACTGGTTTTCATCCTATTTTTTGAATAGAGGTTTTAAGGTTTGTGTTGACAGTTTTACATCCTCAACTACTCACATGACACATGGAGTCCCACTGGGCTCAGTCCTTGGCCTTATTCTGTTCAGCCTGTATCTTCTGCCTGTTGGTTATGTAATTCAAGATTTTGCTGCTGTATGATATCATTGCTATGCTGATGGCTCACAAATCTACATTTCATTCAACTGCAAAAAACATAGAAACCTGGACTCTCTGCACTGTTGCATTACTGCCATTAAAGACTGGATGGCTTCCAACTTCCTGTAGCTTAACACAGATAAAACTGAAGTTATAGTCATTGGTCCTGATCAGTTATCAGATTTCATCACCCCTCCCTTGGCATCACTCAACTACAACATAAAATCTTCAGCCAGAAATCTGGGAGTTATTTTTGATAATAAACTTAATTTCAGTCAGCACTTAAGAAGTCTTACCCAATCCTGCTATTTACACATTTGAAATATTGCTAAAGGGAAACCAACCCTTCCAAACTCAACAGGTGAACAACTCATCCACACTCTCATCTTCTCCCATCTTGATTATTGTAATTCTGTATTGCAAATGGTCCACAACTCAGCTGCTAGTTGCCAAACAGCTCACCAACAGTTTTTAAGGTCAGACCAGTTCAAAATTTTGAACATGTTGAAGCATTTTATTTTTCTGCAAACAGTTGCAAAATAGTTGTAAACATTTGCAAATGGTTGTAACATGTGTCGTTAAAGTTCTTTTTGCCTCATCTATTAGTGAACACTAGCAACTATTTGAGACCCTCTATGACAAAAAAAAAACTGTGTGTGAATTGTTTTGCAATGTTTTCCAAATCCTGACGAAACCCAACAAGTGGAACGTTTGCCACTGTTCCTCAGCATTCGCTGCTCCGTGAGATACTAGCTTGATTTTCACCAACATATGTCAGAAGAATTGGCGAATCCAAAAATCACAGCCTTCCTTAGCATTCGCTGCTCTGTAAGATACTACCCTTACAAACACATGACGCAGAGAACACATCACAGCAGTCTGGCTGAATAACACTGGCTCCTCATCCACAGTAGAGTTCAGTTTAAGATTTTACTGCTGACATTTAAATTCCTTCATGATCAAACCCCAGTTTACATTTCTAAACTTCTAACCCTGTATTCAGCTCCCAGACCCCTGTGATCACAGAATCAGTTACTGTTAAATGATCCCATAATCTCGACTCCACACAAAGGGTGATTATGTTTTTTCTGTTTTAGCTCTAACTCTCTGGAACAGACTCCCCGCAGTAACAGATCAGCTAGCACAGTTCCACAGTTTAGGAAGTTGTTAAAAACTCATCTGTACAGACTGCCATTCTACAATGATTTAATTTTAATTTTTTGACTACTGCCTACAGTATACGGTGGGGTAAAAAAAGTATTTAGTCAGCCACCAATTGTGCAGGTTCTCCCACTTAAAAGATGAGAGAGGTCTCCAGTTTTCATCATAGGTATACCTCAACTATGAGAGACAAAATAAGAAAAAAAAAATCCAGGAAATCACATTGAAGGATTTTTAATGAATTAATTGGTAAATTCCTCGGTAAAATAAGTATTTGGTCAATAACAAAAGTTCATCTCAATACTTTGTTATACACCCTTTGTTGGCAATGACAGAGGTCAAACGTTTTCTGTAAGTTTTCATAAGGTTTTCACACACTGTTGCTGGTATTTTGGCCCATTCCTCCATGCAGATCTCCTCTAGAGCAGTGATGTTTTGGGGCTGTCGCTGGGCAACACAGACTTTCAACTCCTTCCAAAGATTTTCTATGGGGTTGAGATCTGGAGACTGGCTAGGCCACTCCAGGACCTTGAAATGCTTCTTATGAAGCCACTCCTTCGTTGCCTGGGCGGTGTGTTTGGGATTATTGTCATGCTGAAAGACTCAGCCACGTTTCTTCTTCAATGCCCTTGCTGGTGGAAGGAGGTTTTCACTCAAAATCTCACGATATATGGCCCCATTCATTCTTTCCTTTACACAGATTAGTTGTCCTGGTCCCTTTGCAGAAAAACAGCCCCAAAGTATGATGTTTCCACCCCCATGCTTCACAGTAGGTATGGTGTTCTTTCTCCTCCAAACACGACAAGTTGAGTTTTTACCAAAAAACTCTATTTTGGTTTCATCTGACCATATGACATTCTCCCAATCCTCTTCTGGATCATCCAAATGCTCTCTAGCAAACTTCAGACGGGCCTGGACATGTACTGGCTTAAGCAGGGGGACACATCTGGCACTGCAGGATTTGAGTCCCTGGTGGCGTAGTGTGTTTCTGATGTAGCCTTTTTTACTTTGGTCCCAGCTCTCTGCAGGTCATTCACTAGGTCCCCCCATGTGGTTCTGGGATTTTTGCTCACCGTTCTTGTGATAATTTTGACCCCACAGGGTGAGATCTTGCGTGGAGCCCCAGATCAAGGGAGATTATCAGTGGTCTTGTATGTCTTCCATTTTCTAATAATTGCTCCCACAGTTGATTTCTTCACACCAAGCTGCTTACCTATTGCAGATTCAGTCTTCCCATCCTGGTGCAGGTCTACAATTTTGTTTCTGGTGTCCTTTGACAGCTCTTTGGTCTTGGCCATAGTGGAGTTTGGAGTCTGACTGTTTGAGGTTGTGGACATGTGTCTTTTATACTGATAACAAGTTCAAACAGGTGCCATTAATACAGGTAGCGAGTGGAGGACAGAGGAGCCTCTTAAAGAAGTTACAGGTCTGTGAGAGCCAGAAATCTTGCTTGTTTGTAGGTGACCAAATACTTATTTTACTGAGGAATTTACCAATTAATTCATTAAAAATCCTTCAGTGTGATTTTCTGGATTTTTTTTTCTCATTTTGTCTCTCATAGTTGAGGTATACCTATGATGAAAATTGGAGACCTCTCTCATCTTTTAAGTGGGAGAACTTGCACAATTGGTGGCTGACTAAATACTTTTTTGCCCCACTGTATGTATGTGTGTATGTGTACATATACAGACGTGGACAGAATTGTTGGTACCCCTCTGTTAATGAAAGAAAAACCCACAATGGTGACAGAAATAACTTGAATCTGACAAAAGTAGCAATAAATAAAAATTCTATGAAAATTAACCATTGAAAATCAGACAATGCTTTTGAATTGTGGTTCAACAGAATTATTTTAAAAAACAAACTCATGAAACAGGCCTGGACAAAAATGATGGTACCCCTAGAAAAGATTGAAAATAATGTGACCATAGGGACATGTTCAACCAAGATGTGTCCTCTAATTAACATCACAGGTGTCTACAAACTTGTAATCAGTCAGTCGGCCTATTTAAAGGGTGACAAGTAGTCACTGTGCTGTTTGGTGACATGGTGTGTACCACACTAAACATGGACCAGAGGAAGCAAAGGAGAGAGTTGTCTCAGGAGATTAGAAAGAAAATTATAGACAAGCAAATTAAAGGTAAAGGCTATAAGACCAACTCCAAGCAGCTTGATGTTCCTGTGACTACAGTTGCACATATTATTCAGAAATTTAAGATCCATGGGACTGTAGCCAACCTCCCTGGACGTGGCCGCAGGAGGAGACGGATAATACGAATGGTACCAAAAGAGCCCAGAACAACCTCTAAACACATTCATGGTGAACTCCAAGGTCAAGGTACACTACCGTTCAAAAGTTTGGGGTCACCCAGACAATTATTTTGTGTTTTCCATGAAAAGTCACACTTATTTACCACCATGAGTTGTCAAATGAATGGAAAATATAGTCAAGACATTGACAAGGTTAGAAATAATGATTTGTATTTGAAATAATTTTTTCCAGATACTCAACCTGCTCAAAGGAAGGTCAGTTTTATAGCTTCTCTATCCAGCTAAACTGTTTTCAGCTGTGCTAACATGATTGCACAAGGGTTTTCTAATCATCCATTAGCCTTCTGACGCAATGAGCAAACACATTGTACCATTAGAACACTGGAGTGATAGTTGCTGGAAATGGGCCTCTATACACCTATGTAGATATTGCACCAAAACCAGACATTTGCAGCTAGCATAGTCATTTACCACATTAGCAATGTATATTAGATATTAGAGTGTATTTCTGATTAGTTTAAAGTTATCTTCATTGAAAAAAAACAGTGCTTTTCTTTCAAAAATAAGGAAATTTCTAAGTGACCCCAAACTTTTGAACGGTAGTGTACGTCAGTGTCAGATCGCACCAGCCGTCGTTGTCTGAGCCAAAGTGGACTTCATGGGAGATGATCAAGGAGAACACCACTGTTGAAAACAAATCATAAAAAAGCCAGACTGGAATTTGCCAAACTGCATGTTGACAAGCCACAAAGCTTCTGGGAGAATGTCGTATGGACAGGCGAGACAAAACTGGAACTTTTTGGCAAGGCACATCAGCTCTATGTTCACAGACACAAAAATGAAGCATACCAAGAAAAGAAGACTGTCCCCACTGTGAAAGATGGAGGAGGTTCTGTTATGTTGTGGGGCTGCTTTGCTGCATCTGGCACAGGGTGTCTTGAATCTGTGCAGGGTACAATGAAATCTCAAGACTATCAAGGTATTCTAGAGAGAAATGTGCTGCCCAGTGTCAGACAGCTTGGTCTCAGTCGCAGGTCATGGGTCTTGCAACAGGATAATGACCCAAAACACACAGCAAAAAACACCCAAGAATGGCTAAGAGCAAAACATTGGACTATTCTGAAGTGACCTTCTATGAGCCCTGATCTAAATCCTATTGAACATCCGTGGAAGGAGCTGAAACATGCCGTCTGGAGAAGGCACCCTTCAAACCTGAGACAACTGGAGCAGTTTGCTCATGAGGAGTGGGCCAAAATACCTGCTGAGAGGTGCAGAAGTCTCATTGACAGTTACAGAAATCGTTTGATTGCAGTGATTGCCTCAAAAGGTTGTGCAACAAAATATTAAGTTAAGGGTACCATCATTTTTGTCCAGGCCTGTTTCATGAGTTTGTTTTTTAAAGTAATTCTGTCGAACCACAATTCAAAAGCATTGTCTGATTTTCATTGGTTAATTTTCATAGACTTTTTATTTATTACCACTTTTGTCAGATTCAAGTTATTTCTGTGACTATTGTGGGTTTTTCTTTCATTAACAGAGGGGTACCAACAATTTTGTCCACGTCTGTATATCTATACATACATACATATAGCTATGTATGTGTATGTACAGTGTATATACTGTATATGTATATTTATTTATATACACACATATTTGTGTCTGAGTATATTCCTGTTTACTTGATGTTGTTGTTTATGTTGTGAAGCACATTGTACCTCTTGTTTAGAAACGTGCTATAGAAATAAAGTTTATTATTGTTATTATTATTATTATACAGTTTAATCCATTTGATGAACAGAGTGCTAGATCTGCCTCTGCATGCCTGTTATATTTTTCTTGAGGTCACCCCCACTCCGCTAATTTATTGATCTGACTCCTCATAGTTGTTGACTACACAGGCCTTATACACCAACACACTTACACAGAGAGAGGCTGCCTTCACCTAATGAGTTACGGCCAAAGTAGTGAAGCCAGCTTTTGCTTTGATCCAACCTGGGAATCTCGCTGTGCCATTTCATAGTAATTTAGTGACAGTCAGCTATCTGCTCAAGTTTGCTGTGATGTTCTAAATATGTGTGGCAGCGTTACAGAGGCGGCCTGCTGGGACTGCTGTCACACATTAGAGGAAGCCATATGTTTGTGTACAGTCTGTAGAGGCATGTTCACTGATCATCCAGGAAGGAAAGTTAGGAGTTTGGAGGTTATTAAATCACTGTGGTAACAGGAAGTTGCATTTTGCATGTGTGTGCAATTATGAAACCATGCATGTAGTTTTTTTTTGTTTGTTTTTAATAAACATTGTGTGGTGCCAGAAAAAAAAATAAATTTCCAAATCAGTGTAAGTCTGACACAGTAGTCTTGTGAGAGTTATCCTGTGTGGGGGGGGATTGTGTGAAGAAACTGTGCCCCTAAGCAGACTGGTTTCACCATCTGTCCTTGCTGTGTCCTGTGATTTCCCCGTGTAATTCAGACAAATGTCATACTACGGGCAGGGTATGAGCTTTGACAAACTGTTCCAGACATTCTCAGTTCACACTCCCCCGGTACTCCTGACGAGCTCTGCTGTTATTCCGAAGAGTGAGCACGTTGGAAACCTCATGTCACATTCAGCTGCTTCACTGGGAGCTCGTGTTTCCTGTGTGGTGGAGTAATTCTAGCTCTAACATACAGTGCAGATTGATTTTTTTTGTTTTTGCATCACTGAAGCATGTCTCTTATTTAATAGTAAATATGATGGAGCCATTATTGTGCTCTGACCTGTGTCCTGTCTCTCTGTGTGATTGTGCATTGACAGTATAAGGGCCAGGCCAACCTCCATGTGTTTGAGGACTGGTGCGGCTCCTCTATAGCCCAACTCAGAAAGAATCTGCACTTCCCTCTCTACCCGCATGTGAGTAGTACAGTCTGTCAACACTAACCACGCACAATATCAACTGTTATTTCATGTTTCTTAGGCCCAAGGGTATCTAGAATATTTTTTTTCTTTTGATTACCATTGATTATACTGGATAAATTCAACAAATGCCATGAGCGGATTTTACTAGCTCCCATTTGTAGAGGTGTTTAGTACATGTGCAAATCATCCGGTGAAGATGCCTTCAGTGAGTCATCACACAGTAGCTTTCAGCAGTGGAGCGCCTCTCAATGGTTACTAAAAATCACTGTGTTTATTCTGCTGAAATCACTTCAATAAATAACAAAAGGTTACAATACCAAACAAAATATAAACCATGATTTAACAATTCAGTTGGAAATGAAAAATACCGACACGCTAACCTTATTGTCATGAAATCAAAACCACTGGTGAGTTTTTTAATCTTTTGAGCTTATTAGCGACTACATACATAGGATATTACTGGAGAGCGTTCCAGTTACTGAGCTTGTCATGATTAATGTAGGAGTATTTTAAATACTATTGAAGCAAAGAGAAACGTAAATTCCTTAGACCCATGCCTTCCAGTGTATAGACTTAACAGCAATGAAGTTGTCTGTCTTTTTAGAGCCCTCTTCTTTTACTGCAATATATTGTGTCATAAATTTTTACAATTAATGCATATTCTAACATGAGTATTTTGCTGCTTACTATAGTACGCATACTTCCAGACTTGTGTTCTACTTATGCTGTAGGACATGCACTGTCACATGTTCTTTCTTTGTAAATGTCTATGAGCATTAAGATTGCTGTTTTTTTATGAGTCCAATAAGTACAAGATTTATTAGCAGTGCATCTTCCTTTCTTTTATCTACAGTCCAGAACCACAGCAAAGAAGCTGGCAGTGGCTCCAAAGTGGAAGAACTATGGGCTGAGAATATTTGGCTTCCTTCACCCTTACAAAGATGGTAACTAGCTCATTTTATTAGTGAGTCCCTTATGTGAGTGTGAGGGCCTTGGAGCATGTGTAATTTTACAGGAAGAGACAATTTCCATAGGCCTCTTAATTCAAGTGCCACTAATGTCACTCACATTTTCATTTGGGGCTGAATGCCAAAAATCTCCCCGCTAAATCTCATTGCAATCCCCTCATGGCTGTACCCTTGAGCCTTGTTGCTATGGGAACTGAAATGCTCTGCTGCCCAAGTGCCCTTACACAAATTGCAGAATATGAAGTTATTAATTAGATTAGCGTTCATTTTAGGTTTTGCCTTGGGGGTATGTCTCTCCCGAACTGATGGTTTAAAGGTCAAACTCTATGCAGTGTCACAGTTTGAGCTGCAACAAGTGACCTTTAACATTATCAATTCTCACTTTATATTGTGCCAGATACAAGTACATGAAAGATATGAATTGCCTCTAGACATAAACAGATACTATTTGTTGTATAGTTTATAATGCATCAGATATTAACCAATTTCTATATACACTCAACTCCAAAAGTACTGTAAAATAACAGTAACACAAGTTTTGTTATTTTAGCTGTTTACCAAAACATATTAAAGATACCATCGTACAGTCAACACAGTCTTAAAGTGCAGCCTCTCAGCTTTAATTTGAGGGTATTCGCATCCAGATTGGAGTTACCTTTTAACAAAATGCAGCCATTTTTATTCAAAGTCTCCTTGTTTTACTCAAAGTCATGGAGCAATTGACTCAAAAGCTATTTTGTGGGCTGCATGGGCTATTCCCTCATTAATCCATCATCAGTCAAGCAGGTAAAAGTTCTGGAGTTGATTCCAGGTGTGGCATTTGTATTCGAGGCTGTTTCGGTGAACCCATAACATGCAGTCAAAGGAGCTCTCAATAGAAGTGAAACAGACCATCCTTAGGCTGAAAAAAAGAAGAAATCCATCAGAGAGACATCGGAAATGTTAGGAGGGTCAAATCAACAGTTTGGTACA
This sequence comes from Pholidichthys leucotaenia, assembly GCA_020510985.1. Classification (NCBI taxonomy): domain Eukaryota; kingdom Metazoa; phylum Chordata; class Actinopteri; order Cichliformes; family Pholidichthyidae; genus Pholidichthys; species Pholidichthys leucotaenia. The sequence goes on along the minus strand of CM035840.1, from coordinate 135,256,099 downwards.
TTCTGAGAAAAAAAGAGTCTACTGGTGTGCTCGGGAACTCAAAAAGACCTGGGGCCTCATGCATAAATGGTGCGCACGCACAAAAACACAGCATACGCTGATTTTCACGCACATAGTGAGATGTATAAAAACAAACGTGACGTGAGAATCTGTGGGCCGAGCCACAAAGTTTCCACCTGCCGTGAGAAGTTGTGGTTGTCCGCAAAATTCTGTTTGGCTCTATCAGGTGGGTCTGTTAAACTACAACTACTGAGACTCACAGAATATGTTAAAATAACGTTTCTACTTCAGTTAAAATGCTTTGTCTATGAATTAGTCTGTGAAAAACATGATTATTATTATTACGTGATTTAACTCCATAACTCGGCTCACTGAAACCCCGATGAATTGACCTGCCTCACTCATGGACCAACCAGCGCCACTGGTAACTGGATCCTGTTTCTATAAATGTGTCATTTTGACCCAAAGAAAAAAAGAGCGATCTTCTGGGTTAATGTTGAATAGAAGGAGGACCATGGGGAGTTTTGGGCTGCAATTTACCTGGATTTCCAGGAACCCTTAATGGGTTCTGTTATGTCGTAACTCATAGACAATGATGAAGCCAGGAGTGGAGCTGAACACTTGTTTATTAATGAAACTGGACTCGGTACACCCGACCGTACATGCAGCCGCTTGGCAGAGGGAAGGCGGAAGAGACCGCCCCTCTACCAGCAGCCCTTCTTATATCACCAGGGACGGCGGAACCGGACACCGGAGCCGCCATCCCATACCACACAAACAGGAGCTCCAATATGAACATAGAACAAATACTTAACAGGTTTCCCGTCACATTTTGGCCTCCTCAGACCTTGGGAAGTGGTTCAAGGGAAACCATTATAACACTTGTTGTCTTCGAGTCATTTCAGGTTCAGGTTCAGGTTACTTTATTTGTACCCATAGGTAGATTTGTTTTGCAGTCAGGTGACATCCTTTTAGACACACATTTACAAACCACAGTTACATTCAACATGAACACAAACACAGGCACACGTGAAGCTGACTATAAACATGATAAAAGTACTCAAGACTCCACCAATCAGGACATAAGACAAAGAGATAAGAGAAAAAACAAAGAAATAAGAGAGAAGGGTCATATTAAAAAAGTTAAAAACTAAGTCAAAGAGATTAAAAACTCAATAAAAGTCTAAAGTCTAAAACCCAATAAAAGATTTAAAACCCAAATAAAAAACCTACAAAAATAAACAACTATAAAATAAAAATTAATAAATAGATAACTAAATTATATTGCTACATCTTGTTCAACTCTTTGACAGCAGCAGGAATAAAGCTGTTTTTGTAGCACTGGGTTTTACATTTTGGGACAACAAACCTCCGTCTGGAGGGAAGAAGCTGAAATTAAATTAAAATCATTAAATTAAATTAAATCACCCTTTATTGTCATTCAGCTGTACAACCAATCATGTACAGTAGAACGAGATTGTGCTTTACCTAGCTACTGTGTTAATTGCACACACCCCAAGTGCAGAATCAGAGGGCCGCTGTCATGCAAGGCGCCACCACAAATTTCCCTCCCCCATTCCATTTTTGCTGAGCACCAAGCTGGACGGCAGGAAGTTCCACTTTTATATGGTCTTCAGCATGACCCGGCCGGGATTTGAACCCCTGCCTCCTGGGTGTGGGGCGGATGCTCTACCAACTGAGCCACCACTCCGGTGGCTCAGTTGGTAGAAAGTTGCAGTGCAAAGGGTGGGAGTCATCATTTAAAATGGAGGTAGCAATCCTCTGTACCTGTCTGGTGTACAGGGATGTCAGGCTCAGCTGTGACTCACCAAGCAAATGACTGGACCATCGAACTACCTGATCCAAGGATTTCCTCTGTTTCAGTTTTATCTGACCAAACCATGACCCTAAAGAAAAGGATAAAACAGATTCAATAAAAGCCCGATAAAACATTGTCATTATGGTTCGGTCAATTTGGAAGCGTACAAGTTTCCTTAAACAATGCAAATGTTGCTGGCCCGAAGACAACGGGAGGATCCCCAGCACAATACGTGCTGTACCTTGGAGGTTGTAATATGGAAATAGAAGGCCTTTATACTGCGTAGCTCCGTGTGTTCCTCCTGGCTGTCATGCGTAATTTGGATTCTGACACAGATTTGGTTTGTAACTTGTATAAATTCAGCTGTAAGATTGGAGGGGTATTCAGTGGTGTTTATTTACTTTATTTATTTGTTTATTTTACTCAGAAACATCATGTCTGTCTATGCAGATTACCGATGGCTTTCTTTCACGGTGTTTTTTTTCCGTGTGTCAGCACCCCACCCACCCCCCGCCCCCGCGTCACCACAGCAACACTGTCGATGAGTAGTGATCCGTCTATTGACTTTAACTTTAATGGCAGACCATTTTATCTTATTTTATTTTATTTAAGTCAGAGCTGGCTGCATTAACTGTCATTGTAACACGGCCCACTTGGTAAACAGGTTTATTGTTGATTCCACAGGGTCAGAACATAATAATTTTTTTTTTGACCTCCACCTCTGCTATCAACACCTCAGCGTCACACTCTGTGAAGTTATTATTTTTTTATGTTGCGCTTTCCCACAGGATTTACGAACATAGTTTGACAGAAGAGTAACAGAAGGGGTGTTTTTCTTCATTTTCACTAATAGTCATTAGTGGGAGGAACCGAGGCAGAGTAAAGAGATCATGCACGTGCACTGGCTTTCATGTGAGGTGGGATGTATAAAGAAAAGGAGTGGAGAATCGGGCATATACACAGTTATATAAATCTGAAAAGTTTTGTGTGCACGTACTTTTCAAATTTTGTGAGTACGCCATCTTTTAGTATGAAAGCTGCGCAATCCTTTATACAGTGGGGTAAAAAAGTATTTAGTCAGCCACCAATTGTGCAAGTTCTCCCACTTAAAAGATGAGAGAGGTCTCCAATTTTCATCATAGGTATACCTCAACTATGAGAGACAAAATAAGAAAAAAAAATCCAAAAAATCACATTGAAGGATTTTTAATGAATTAATTGGTAAATTCCTCGGTAAAATAAGTATTTGGTCAATAACAAAAGTTCATCTCAATACTTTGTTATATACCCTTTGTTGGCAATGACAGAGGTCAAACGTTTTCTGTAAGTTTTCACAAGGCTTTCACACATTGTTGCTGGTATTTTGGCCCATTCCTCCATGCAGATCTCCTCTAGAGCAGTGATGTTTTGGGGCTGTCACTGGGCAACACAGACTTTCAATTCCCTCCAAAGATTTTCTATGGGGTTGAGATCTGGAGACTGGCTAGGCCACTCCAGGACCTTGAAATGCTTCTTACAAAGCCACTCCTTCGTTGCCCGGGCCGTGTGTTTGGGATCACTGTCATGCTGAAAGACCCAGTCACATTTCATCTTCAATGCCCTTGCTGGTGGAAGGAGGTTTTCACTCAAAATCTCATGATACATGGCCCCATTCATTCTTTCCTTTACACGGATCAGTCGTCCTGGTCCCTTTGCAGAAAAACAGCCCCAAAGTATGATGTTTCCACCCCCATGCTTCACAGTAGGTATGGTGTTCTTTCTCCTCTAAACACGACAAGTTGAGTTTTTACAATAAAGTTCTATTTTGGTTTCATCTGACCATATGGCATTCTCCCAATCCTCTTCTGGATCATCCAAATGCTCTCTAGCAAACTTCAGACGGGCCTGGACATGTACTGGCTTAAGCAGGGGGACACATCTGGCACTGCAGGATTTGAGTCCCTGGCGGCGTAGTATGTTTCTGATGTAGCCTTTGTTACTTGGGTCCCAGCTCTCTGCAGGTCATTCACTAGGTCCCCCCGTGTGGTTCTGGGATTTTTGCTCACCGTTTTCATGATAATTTTGACCCCACGGGGTGAGATCTTGCGTGGAGCCCCAGATGGAGGGAGATTATCAGTGGTCTTGTATGTCTTCCATTTTCTAATAATTGCTCCCACAGTTGATTTCTTCACACCAAGCTGCTTACCTATTGCAGATTCAGTCTTCCCAGCCTGGTGCAGGTCTACAATTTTGTTTCTGGTGTCCTTTGACAGCTCTTTGGTCTTGGCCATAGTGGAGTTTGGAGTCTGACTGTTTGAGGTTGTGGACAGGTGTCTTTTATACTGATAACGAGTTCAAACAGGTGCCATTAATACAGGTAACGAGTGGAGGACAGAGGAGCCTCCTAAAAAAGAAGTTACAGGTCTGTGAGAGCCAGAAATCTTGCTTGTTTGTAGGTGACCAAATACTTATTTTACTGAGGAATTTACCAATTAATTAATTAAAAATTATTCAATGTGATTTTCTGGATTTTTTTTTCTCATGTTGTCTCTCATAGTTGAGGTATACCTATGATGAAAATTGGAGACCTCGCTCATCTTTTAAGTGGGAGAACTTGCACAATTGGTGGCTGACTAAATACTTTTTTGCCCCACTGTACATGAGGCCCTTGGACGTCCACGAAAGACAACAGTGGCGGATGATCACAGGATCCTTTCCATGGTGAAGAAAAAAACTTTTACAACATCAATCCAAGTGAAGAACACTCTCCAGGAAGTAGTTGTATCAGTTTCTAAGTCTACCATAAACAGAAGATTTCATGAGAGCAAATACAGACAGTTAACCACAAGGTGCACACCATTAATCGGCCTCAAAAATGGAAAAGCCAGAATAGACTTTGCCAGAAAAAGCATCTTAAGAAGCCAGTCCAGTTCTGGAACAGCATTCTTTGGACGGATGAAATAAAGATCAACCTGTACCAGAATGATGGGAAGAAGAATGTATGGAGAAGACTTGGAACAGCTCATGATCTAAAGCACACCACATCTTCTGTAAAACATGGTGGAGGCAGCATGATGCATGGGTGTGCATGGCTTCATATGGCACTAGGTCACTAGTGTTTATTGATGATGAGACAGAAGCAGTCAGATGAATTCTGAAGTGTATGAGATGAGATGAGATGAGATTCAACTTTATTGTCATTACACATGTATGAATACAAGGTAACGAAACGTGACTTGGCATTTGGGCACGCTCTGCAGAGCGCATCCAAGGCCGGGGCAGCCGCTAGGCGCCAGTCATGGGGATATACTGTCCAGATTCAACCAAATGCGGCAAAGTTGATTGGATGGCACTTCACAGTATAAATGGACAATGACCCAAAACGTACTGTGAAAGCAACCCAGGAGTTTTTTAATGCAAAGAAGTGGGATATTTGGCAATGGTTGAGTCAATCACCAGATCTCATCTTGATCAAGCATGCTTTTCACCTGCTTAAGATAAAACTTAAGGCATAACGACCCACAAACAAACAACAACTGATGACAGCTGCAGTAAAAGCCTGGTAAAGCATCACAAAGGAGGAAACCCAACATTTCGTGATGTCCATCGCAGTGTTTCCTCTGGCTTAAAGATGTTGGCGTGGTGGCAACATATTTTTCGGGGGGGGGGGGCAGAAAACACTTATGTATGAATATGTTAAAAAACAGTAATTTTATTAAAAAAAACAGACAAAAATAAGCCATAAAATAATCCACAAATTTAGATAAATTTACAGAGAAAAGTAGAAAACTATAAGAAAATTGTTATAAATTTTGGAGAAAAACCTCAAACCTTCAAGACTGAAGTCATTACTCAAGTTTTAAGTGGGTGCTCTTTGTACCCTTAACTAGAAATTTTTGGTTGTCTCCTTTAATTTACATGGCATTTGATATTTTCTAACCTGTTTGTATACCACCATAGACAGAGACAGAACCTGAATTAGACAGAGCTCAGAGAGGGCAAGATGAGACAGAAGAGAGGAGCCAAGGAGAGGAAAGTGTTCAGGCAGAGGGTCCAGGAGAGGTGAGAGCAGAGGAAGGAGAGAAGGATGACACCAGTAAAAAGTCCAAACACAGGACGTCTGGGTGGGACCCCAAATGGCCCAATATTCTAACATTCAAGCCTTGTTTGTACAATACTTCAAATTGTAAGTTCCATATGCACTGCAGTGGCTCAGGAGGTAGAGCGGGTTGTCCAATAACCGGATGGTTGGCGGTTTAAATCCCGCTCTCCCCAGATATCCTGCTGTTGTGTCCCTGGGCAAGACACTTTACCCACCTTGCCTCCAGTGTCCATAACACTGGGTATGAATGTTAGGTGGCGGCTGGAGAGGCCGTTGGCCTGGATTGGCAGCCACGTTTCCATCAGTCTGCCCCAGGACAGCTGTGGCTCGAGTAGTAGCTTGCCACTGCCATTGTCTGTCTGGAGTGAATGAATAATGCATTTGTAAAAAGCATCTATGATAAAGTGCTATATAAATCTGATGCATTGTTATTATTATGTGCGAAATTTAAAAAAGAAATAAATAGTATAAAATTAAATAAATTTGAAACAGACTGTTATTTTTTTTTACTTTTTCCTTATAACAATTTATATTTTTGACCATAACTTTGCTGTCAGAACAGAACAATAATTTAACTTTCTTTACAAAGAAAAAATATTAATAAAATTGTATTTAATGATTTAACTTAAATGACCAAGGATGCCGTTATTTCTGTTATAATATTTCTATATATTTATAGGGTTTTTTTTTAGAAATCTCCTCACCGCCAAGAAAAACCTCCCTTATTTTGAAATCCAAATGTTGGCACGTTCAGTTTGTCTGAAGGCTGCTGACGGATTAAAGTCACTGACTTGGTGAATTTCGGTCATCTTAACTTGCCAGGTACATAATTGGGAACATAACTTAATATTGTAGTGGCTGGTGAAATATATCCTCAGCAATTCAGTAGTCCCCCTTGCCTTTCCCTTCATATGAAGCCAGCTGCATTTGAATTCTAACAACATCTCTTAGCTAAGCGATTCTTCTGTTATTGCTCCTGTTCCCAGCGGGTTGAAACCATGATAAATGCCTCCAGTGTTTACATACCTCTTATGATTTTTTTCCACGTTTAAAGTACTTTAATAAACTCATGTTTCTGTCGGACAGTCAAGCCTTATTCATGCTGCATTTCCACTCTAGTCTGCCTTGGTCCGCGTATGCTTTGGACGAGCCCGGCACGCACGCAGAGCTGTATATGCTCACTTTTTTCATCTACCCAGGCCAAGCGGTTGACGTATGCACACAACCATCATTTGTAGTTTCACTCCCGCCCGATAGGTAGCGCCAAGGCGCTGATGCGCCAGGGTTTTCACCAACGAAGAAACGGCGGACTTCTTCACAAAGTTTCTCTTCAAATAGAGTCTATTTCTGCTGTTTGACTCCCTGGTTTCCACTCCTTTTCTAGGAAAGTCATTGCTTCATATATTTTTCTTAAATTCATATCTCCATCTTGGAGAGGCGGTAAAATTTATGGCGCGGCGGGCCGCCACCGAGAAATATTACCAGAGGAAACCCTGCCATCGGTTCCAGACCTCAGGCAGTTATTGCCTGCAAAGGATGCTCAGCAAACTATTAAAAGTAGACATTTTCTTTATCGTAATGCTAATTTGTTCCATTACTTTTGAGTGCCTCACATAAGGACACTTTGTATAAAAATGGTTGCAATTCCTAAACTGTAACTCCAATCTAGATGTGAATACCCTCAAATTAAAGCTGAGAGTCTGCACTTTAAACACATATTGATTATATAATGGTATCTTGAATATGTTTTGGTAAACAGCTAAAATAACAAAACTTGTGCCACTGCTCCAATACTTTTGGAGGGGAGTGTATATTGCACACACAGCATACTGCGTCATATGCGAGTTGCCATTGTGTTTGGAGAAATTACAAAACTGTAATAAATACTGCCTTAAGTCAAATTTGGGAATGATTATTTTGAGAATAAAAGTGTGTTCAGACCAAACGTGACTGCGAACTTTTCCACACAGCGAGATTACATATAAAGTCGATGATCTGATCCAGGCGAGTTGGTCGCGGTAACTAATCAGCCTTGAGATTCCACTGTCAGCATAGTAAAAGTAACACTGGAGATTATAGTTTGAAGATGAGCTTTCCACTCACCCGCAGACAAAAGGACCAGAGCTCTACAACTGACATTAAGTGTCTGTTGTTTGTATCCACCCATGTACTCCTGCTTCTGATGTGATAACAAGAGCTAGCAGTTAAGACTGTAAACAGCCATCATCCAGGAGCACTTTCTGGGGGAGGCAGTGACATTTTCCCAGCCCTGTGTCTTGCTAGATAGCATTGTAAACCTAAACATGACAGTGTTTTGGGGATTCCAGAGCAGGTAAAAAGCAGCCGCAGAAATTATGAAGGCAACCCCATCAACATGCAACTTGCTTGGGGGCATGTTTACATTGACTTTATATGTAATTGCAGCACATGAAAAATTTTCACTTCGTGTTTGGTCTGAATGAACCTTAATTGCATATAGTTGCAAAAAAGTATTTGAACCCTTTGAAATTTCATGGTTGTCTGCATCAATTGGTCATAAAATGTGATGTACATCTAAGTCCTAAGTACAGACAAACACGATGTGCTTAAGCTAATACCACACAAACTGTTTTAAAATTTCATATGTTTATTGGGCACATCCACTAAACATTCATGGTGCTAGAGGAAAAAGTAAGTGAACCCTTGGATTAAATAACTGATCATACATTCTTTGGCAGCAATAACTTCCAACAAACACTTCCAGATGCTGCTGATCAGACCTGCACAGCATTCAGGAGGAATTTTGGAACATTCTTCCTTACGAAACCTCTTCAGTTCAGCCATATTCTTAGGATGCCTGGTTTGAACATCTCTCTTGAGATCATTCCACAATATCTCTATTGGATTCAGGTCTGGATTCTGGGCTACTCCAAAAGGCAGATTTTCTTTTTTTTTTTTAGCCATTTTGTAGTAGATTTTCTTCAATGTTTAGGGCCATTGTCCTGCTGCATCATCCAATTTCTACCAAGCTTCAGTTCGTGGACAGCCACCCTGACGTTATTCTTTAGGATACCTTGATGAACTTGAGACTTCATTGTCCCCTTGCTGATGGCAAATGATCCAAGCCCTGAGGCAGCAAAGCAGCCCCAAATGTCGATGTTGCCTCCACTGTATTTCATTGCTGGGATGATATTTTCATGTTGTATGCAGTGCCCCTTTTATGCCATACATAGTGTGACTGTCGTGGTTCGAGCACTGATTTCGTCCGCGCTCGGGCCATGCAGTATTTTCCCCCCATCTGGTGTGTGTGTTCCCGATGGCTCTCCGAGCTCTTATTGTGACAGAGCTCTGAGGGGCTTCCGGCTGTCAGAGCTGAGCCCTCTGACAGCTGAGCTGCATTAGTGATTGCCTCGTCAGCTGTTCCATCCTCAGCCCTATTTAAGGGAGCAGCTGAGGGCTAAACGTTGCTGTAGTCTTGTCGAACATTCCTTGTCTGACATCGTCAGACATTTCATCGTCCATCCTCCGTGCTGATTTCTCCTTTCTCTGTAAGTGTGTTTCATTGTGAGTCTGTTCTTCCTTGTCATAGTCTGAGTTATCGTTATAGTGTGTTTTGGCCCCCCGTGGCTCATTATTTTGTCGTTCTCCTTCCTTTAATAAACTGTGCAAACTCATCGGCTGGCATTCGGCGTCTCATTGATGGCTCGTGAGGGCCATCCATGACAGTGACGTGTTCTTCCCGAATAATTCAACTTTAGTTTCATTAGTCCACAAAATATTTTCCCCATAGCATTGTGGAGTGTCAGACTTCAGGCGTGTAGTGACGTTTTTTTTTTTTTGAAAAGCAGCGGCTTCCTCTATGGTGTCCAACCATGAACACCGTGCCTGTTCAATGATTTGTATATGATAGATTCATGAACAGAGATGTGATTCCTTAAAGCCTTTAGCTGTTACTTTAAGGTTCTTTTTTTACCTCACTGTACATTCTGCATTGTGCCTTTGGTTTGATGTCAAACATGTGGTCCACGGGCTAAAAACAGCCCGTCAGGGGGTCCAAGTTTTTCTCTGAATTTACAGTTTTCTTTCCAGTAAATTTCTGACTTTTTCTACTGATTATAATTGTTCATGTAAAGTTGAGACATTTTTCTTCTTAAGATGAGACTTTTTTTTATCAGTTTTCTTTTTCTTCTTCTTTTTCTGGTGAAAGGAGGTAATGTAGATTTAGATTAAATCCATCAGCAATAATGACATTATGCACCTCTGAAGGGGTGTTCCAATTCATAGGGGTAATTTTCAACCCCTGCCCCTTGGCCTTTGATTTCAATGGCCAAGGGGTAGGGGTTGGCAAAGGGGAAGAGGTACAGATGAAAATTGAGAAGGACCCCAAATCTACCTGTAATTCACTTATATTGCAAATATCTTTCTTGACTGTTTTACAGTATGTACTGCTCTTAATAATTAAACAGCATTTCTCTTGCTATTTTTTATGTATCTAGAAGGGTCATTTACATTTAAAAAGGTTGTAAATTTCGTTCAAGTAAAGTTTAACATGCGATAGTCAAATTTGATCATATTTAACATAACTTTCCAACCACAAAATTGTGGCTAGTGAAAAGGCTGAGTGGCTAGTAACTTTGGAAAATCACTAGCCACAGTGGCTGGTGAGCAAAAAAGTTAATGTCAAGATCTGGATGTGTCCAATAAAGACAGGAAATATGTTTGTGTGGTATTAGGTTAAGCACATTGTGTTTGTTTATACTTGAGACTTAGATGTACGTACTGTAGATTAGATCAATTTCAATCAATTAATGCAGAAAACCAGGAAAATCCAAAGGGCATCCTTTTTCTTGCAACTGTGTATGATAAATGAAGACAAGCTAACATCAGTCGAGTACCTTAGCAATGACTAAATAAAGAGCAGTGGTTCCATTTTAATTAATTTGAGGTTGAAATATCAGCTTAAGTCACTGCACATTTATCTTCAAGAATGCAGCAGCAGCTGTGGAACAGCTTTTATTCATGCCCACACACGCTCATCATGTACTTATTCACCATTTATCACAACATAAGTGCTGAAATCTGACTGTACACATACATTAACATACATACTCTAATACATTTTTAAATATATTTACGTATACTTCTCATTCAGATTTTCTGGTAGAACGTTAACATTTTGTTTTACAGCTTATGGTGTTTGTAGAGACAGGACAAGCTTCCACCCACAATTTTGATGTTCTTCTTTGAAGTAAACCCTTTGAAATATGCATGCTGTTATATGAATTTTAAATTTGCCTTTACAAATGAAGAAATAAAGTGTTGAGCCAAACAGCTTCTTCAGCCTTAGCAGCAAGGAGCATACTTCAAAAAAAAAAAAAAACGCAGGGATTGAGGCTTAAGGTTTTCAAAGATGCTGGGATAGGCTCCAGTCCCCCCGCGACCCAAAAAGGATTAAGCGGAAGAAGATGAATATTAGTTTTGTCAGAGATTTGTTAAAGATCAACGGCAATATATATAAACCCCTAATAAAAACAAATCTACTGTCTAAAATGGTATCTTATGCCCCCTTTTCTATTAAAAAAACCCTTTTACTGTCTTAGTTTCACTTTTCCTCCTTCAAACACCAAGATCTGATTACTAGGCCCACCGACATCCAACAAGGCTAATAGTGGCTAGCGCTACATCATCAGCATAAATCCTGTGATAAAAACACTTACCATTTGAAGGACATGCCCAGTAGTAGTAGCCCAGGATGATGACTGAAACTGCATTACTCAGTCCCTCCAGGATTTCGCGGGATGTTTTCATGATTGTTGCGGGCCAAAAAGCCTGAATTTGTGGGAGCTTTTTTAAAAAGTTGCGATATTTTTAGAGTGTTTTTTTGCACTAAAAGTTGTGGGAAGAATTTCAAATTTTTAAAGCAGATGCTTTTTTCCAGTTTACTGCAGTGATATTCTATATAACAATACAAGAAAAGCACAGGATTGTCAAAAATTCCCTATTACAGTGATCTGTAAATTAAGCAGAAACTTCTGCTACACAGAAAAACTCTTCTGTGCAACAGCAAATACAAACATTAACACAATATCCGTTACAACAGCTAAATTGCATTGAATGCATGTTAAAGAGTAGAGATTTGGAAATTATTGGCAGCACATTCATTTGAAAACTCCCTACAGTTCCCAACCACTCGTTACTGAGCGGAAAGGAAAAAATAAAAAATTTATTCTGTTGCTCTGTATTGGCTATTGGAGTCTGTGTTTTTCTGAAAAAACGATGCAGAAAATATTTGTCTCTCTTTCCACGCTTACCTGTCTGTCTGCTGCATGTTGGTCTTCACATACACACATCTTTCATTTACAGCGGGATGGTGGGGGGGTAGAGATGGGTGGATGCGTTTGTCCGTCCACACCGGAGGTTAACAGTTTTAAATCTCATTGACCAGATGTAGTAATGATTTTACCTCTAAAGATGTATAAATGTTCAAGCACTGGCTGTAGTGTAGTGTCCTCTCCTCATGCGCGCTCCCGCGACGGGGTGCCCAAAGGGCAGGCGCATGTTTTTCAACACAAACCCAGCACTTCGTACACACGGTCAGGACGGAGACGTGGCAAGGCGTCCAGGGGCAGGCTGGGGGATACGGAGGAAGGCATGGTGTTGAAAACCTTGCAGGTGAGTGTTTTTTTTAAAATCACACACTCTGTTTGCAGATGTGTTCCGTTACTCACTGTAAACTATAAACTCACTACTCACTGTGAACACGGAAGTGACCGCGGTGCAGCGATACATTTGATTGGTTAGACTGAGCATCTCAGCGCGTTGGAGACAAATTTGATTGGTGAAATTGGCAGAAGTTGACAAGGATTGGCCAAAATTGCGGGAAAGTTGCGGTGATTGGACAAAGTTGCAAGGTCGCGCAATAGTTGCGCTGATTGGCTGATTGCGTGTGAATTGGTGCGATCGCAACATGGCGAAATCCTGGAGGGACTGATCAGTCCTTAAAAGCAGTTTAATGGTAAAACCCATCTTAATTTGGGTGAAGTTTTCAAAGCAGCTGGTTAAAAAATGCTAACTGGCCTGGAGGCTAACTTCATTTAGGCCAGAGAAAGCTGAATGGCTCAACACTACCAGCATGCCAGCGCCATTGCATAGTTACATCACTAAAAACGCTCCATCTACAGAAGCTCAAACCAAATCAATAAATGCACGCCTTAAATTGATACATTTCAAATGGTTAATGCGGATGTATGTTACACCGGAGGAGTTAAATAGATATAACAAAAATATACCAGATACATGCACAAAATGCATGGAAAGTAAAGGAACCCTATTTCATTGTTTATGGGAATGTAGATTAATAAGAATGTTTTGGGAAGAGGTGAGGGTAACAAGTGAAAAAATAATCTCAAAACAAATCATATTGAATCCTAAACTGTTTTTGTTGGGTCTGTACCCAGAAAAGCATAATTTTAATAAAAGTGAAAGAACATTCATAGACCTCAGTTTGCTTAATGCCAAAAAATGTATTGCACTATTATGGAAAAAGACTCATAGACCAGATGTGACTCAGTGGTTAAGACAGATGTTAACAAACCTTCCATTAGAAAGAATAACATATATACTAAAATCAAAGGAAATTGTGTTTGAGAATATATGGAGACCTTTTATTGATTATGTAAAAAATTTAAACATAACTCTTGAAGAAGAAGGTGAATGATGTGTGTGGACCTTGTAAATTCCAAACTGGTGAACATAATATGTATACTTATGTATTGGATTGTCTAGACTAAACAGAGGAGCATTGTTGAAGACTTGATTTTGTTGGTGGTTGTTGGTGTTTTTAGTGCATTTTTTTTTTTTTGTAGTACTTTAGTGTTAGTGTTTGATTGTTTGTATCATGTTTGTTAAAAAAAAAAAAAAAAAGGTTCAATAAAGATATTGTGGAAAAAAAAACGCTCCATCTAAACTCACCTTTTTCAGGGGGCGGGGCTTAAGTGAAAGTTTAAAGCAAACAAAATAAAGAAAAACAGACTTATGAAGCATTTGAGTGATTTTGCTCTTGGTATGTCTTGTAAGTCATAAAAAACATGTTACAGACATGTTAGCAAGAAAGAAAGAAAAAAAACTGAATTTTTTTGACGGAGTGTCAGTTTAAATCTTTTTAAAAATCCCCGAGGTATTTTCTTTTAACCTTTAATACAGTTCAACAATGACTAAAACAATTTGTTAATGGGGGTCAGATTTTTGTTCTTTTAGCTTTAGATCTGTGCTTACGTGTTCATTTAAATTCATCCATTGTCACATAGGGATTAGAAATTCAGTTCCAGTAACAGTTTTCAAAATAATGTAACTAAATGTGTCATCTTCTACCTCTGCCCCAGGCAGTCTGGGCATCAAGTTTTTAATGCTTTTTATGCATATTAATCAGTTTCATGAGGCCATGTGCTGTCTTGACTACACACTCGACTTATCTAAGATCCCCGCATACCTACTTTCTCTAACACACACTTTGATCATGTCCTGTTCCTCCAGGCGATTTCCAGTTCTCAGTGTCGTCTGATGATAACTCCGAGTTCTGGCTGAGTCCTGATGAGAGCCCCCTCAATGCCAGACTGCTGGTCTATGTAGGACAGGTAAGCTCTAAGTTTTGCTGTGGTGAAGGTGCATACTTGCACGAGGAAGGGAACTTTGGCCTTGTTAAATGAAGATGCAATTATAAAAATCTTTTGTCTCAATGAATAATGGCAGTAATAGGCTTGTTCTCTGGCGAGCACCACATTCTCTGGAATTCCTTCGTCGTGAGGTGTAGTCTACAGTCTTCTTTTTTTCTCCTCTGCAGCCTTTGTGAACTAGATCTAGAAGCACGTTTGCATCACCCATCCACAGGGTGTTCATGAGTCCTTAAAAATGTATTGCCTTAATTAGCCTTAAAAATGAAAATTAATCCTTAAATCCATCTTTCATAGGCTTTTAAAAATGTCCCCAAAAATCTTTGTTTTCAGTTTTGTAAAATTGTTGGTCAATTTTACATTTAGACCCGATTTAATGTTTCATATGATTTTGGGGTATTATAACTAAATTTTAAAGCTGCAGCATTGGTCATCAGAAAATATAACTTTAATGTGAGCTGGAGTGATAACCCAAAGTTTGCGGCGGTTTCTGTTCAGGTAAATATTTAAAGAACACTATATGGTCACATGTATGGTCACATATTTTTGCTATTTTTTGTTATTGTAAGGTCTTAAATTTGATCAAGTAGTTTTAAAGATGATCTTAAAAAGTCTGAAATTTTACTTTTTATACCTTTAGATACCCAGATATATGGTATAACAAAAAGCCATATGCAGTCAGAATTGGTAGAATTAATTAATATTACATGAGCGGGACAAGCTGCGATGATTCATCATAGACTTGACATGAAGCGGAGGGCCGAAGACATCACCAGAGTTATAGATTCATGGTACCATACAACCTCAAGTGTAATATTGCATTTGTACAACCATTATACACAGGCACAGTTTATTAAATGACAGCAATACAGGACAACATATTATGATCTTTGTTTGTTTAACCAGTCATTTTGCTCCGCTGAGAAAGATAGTCCCTTCTGAATGTATACAGTTAACTGTTGTTAAGCACCTTAATGAGCAAAATATATAAAAGAACAGGTCTATTGTCATTTCACAAACATGTAACCAAATTAAATATTGTCCAGTGCAGAAGTGAGTGTGTTTACATACATACCTGCCACCCGTTGAGTAGGTTTTCTGGATCACCTTGACTCGTCAGGGGTTAGTTTGTTGCTGAATATTTTTGTTAGTTTCAGTGCACTTAGCTCATTTAATAAAGAGTCCACAAATTGTTTGTTACTCGAGACAGTAAATCTATCTCTAGCTTGTCTATTTTGTTGAAAAGAAACATGACTAGCAGACATTTACAAGGGTGGCACTTCCAGGTCACAGAGGTCTGGATTTTTAGGGCATTCTCCAACAGTGCCTCATTGTGGAAGTTAAGGTATCCAACACAATATTACAATTCTACAATATAAGACTCCACTAATATTAACTTCAAATATCATTAGAGCACAGCTGAAGTGGAGTGATACATATTCAGTGAAATGGGGAATATCTAAAGCAGAAGATAAAACTATAGGCAGCACAGTGGCCAGCCTAGTTTGGTCATAGGAAAAAGCAAAAACCAGACAGCTGTTTATAACAAAATAGCTTTCAAAAGAAGAGCAAGATGATTATTGAGAAATAAACTGATTTTGTTCTTCACTCAGAAACAGATGAAGCAAATTAACAATGAACCACACATTATACCTGGGCAGCCCACCCAATTATTGTCTATATGTGGGAATCACTGTAAATAATCTACGGACTGATGCACTCTTTTTAAACCTGATGGAGTTTCATGTTTGTTTATGATTCAACAACATCATTAAGTGCATGCCTCCAAGACTATGACTACTGTCTCCACTTTTAACTAACATTGCTTAGCAACAAGCTTTTACTGCAGAAACATCCTGAATCCTCTGGAGCCCAAATAGATTTCAGCCTCTCAATGTCATGACTTAAATAGCAAGATCACTTTATATAATATACACCTCTGGGGAAGCTATTTTACAGAACAATATCTGAAAGGAACCCAAACCTTCACCATTAGAGTTTGGAGTGACTTTTTTATTGAATATGATCTTCAGGCAGAGGGTGAGTCCTCTCTCTAAATGATATCTAATATAGTTTCTTTTTCCCAGAGACACTTGTGCATACACTGAAAACATAAGTATTCTGCTTGAAAAAATAGCTATTAATGGGATTCTGAGGGTCAAAAAGCTTGTATGCTAGAACTGGTGAAGCCCAATTATAGCTCATACACGATAAATAGATGGTGTGTGCATTCTTCCTCATAGCCAGCAGAGGCGACATCTTCAATTGCTATTGCAAGCCTACTGTATACAGTTAAGTTCAAGTACATTACTGGCCTGAAGTAACTCAAAACTGATTTTTTTTTTTTTTTTTTTTTTACTTTAATGGGACACAGATCTGATTTTTTAAAAGTTGTCTGAACACAAAAACTGATCAGAAGTCTGCTTTTTGGATCGGATCTAAATCATTTTCTTATGTGGTTCTAGATCAGATACTGTATACAGTATACGTATATCCAATAACTTATCATGCGACTCGATTGAGAAGCATCCATTGAGCAGCTGCAACTAAACACCTTGTGTCACATCCTCTGGTTTCTTTCCTTCCTCTACAGCTCATCCCATACAGCCAACTTACTGCTCCTGTCCTCCAGAGCAAAATGTTAAAAATATCTTTA
Source organism: Pholidichthys leucotaenia (assembly GCA_020510985.1). Taxonomy (NCBI): domain Eukaryota; kingdom Metazoa; phylum Chordata; class Actinopteri; order Cichliformes; family Pholidichthyidae; genus Pholidichthys; species Pholidichthys leucotaenia. The sequence goes on along the minus strand of CM035840.1, from coordinate 135,238,895 downwards.
TTGAAAACTCATCACTTTTCTTGGGTGAAAGTGAGTGGTTGCATAAATATGACGCCTTGATGATATGATGATAAAAGTCACTTGTAATAAAGAACATGAATTGTTATGACATGCAAATACCATCTGGCCAAAAAATAATAATAATACGACTAATAATGTGCACTTAAACCATAACGTCATAATGGCTTCATCAGTTTTTTGATAGAGTCGTGAGTGTCGGGCTTCATTGTAACCACCTGATAATATGCTGCTAGTTTCAACATTTTACATCAACTTCTTTTTTAGCCACAGTATGTGCTAGCAAGCTACTGTAGCTTGCTAAAACACCTGCAGCCATTATCCACATTAATTGTGATCTGATCTACATCTAAGTTCCAAGTATAGACAAACACAATGTTACCTAATGCCACACAAACAATTATCATATTTTATGTCTTTACTGGACACATCTGTTAAACATTCAGTGTTGGAGGAAAAAAGTAAGTGAACCCTTGCATTTAATAACTGGTCAAACTTCCTTTAGCAGCAATAAACTCCAACAAATGCTTCTGGTAGCTGCTGATCAGATCTGCACAACATGTCTAGATTAACTTAATAACTGTGTTCTTCGTTATTGCACTTGTGATATAATGTCCCATCACAAAACAGCTGGGCAGAGTTAACACAGTAGCACTTTTTATGAAAGACTACCACTCTTCCACTCCTACAGTGCAAGTGTTTCTTTATTGCAGTCTGTCTGTATTAGCATGGGGTCCTGACCAATTCACAGTATGAGCCTTTTGCTTTGCCAGAGCTTAGCCATACAGCAACAGGAGGAACATGAGCCATTTGACCTTGTTCGTCTTTAGTAATCTCCCACTCACCCCATGTCAGCACCCTAACACTCAGGCTATCACTCACCACCAACACAGCTCAGAATACAGGAGACTTAAGCTCTCGTGTAGAACATCCTGTGAAAAATCGTTTTCCTTTTCCATATATCCTTGAAGCACCCTCTGCCCACAATTGAATAAAAGTCAAGCTATGCTGCTGCTGCCTTTGCTAATAAAGTTTTCTCCGTGAAACCCTGTGAAAGATTTAAGAAGGGAAGGATGCAAGAGGTTGCACAATGTTTGAATTGCACCATGCAAGTGCTCTAAGCAAATGTGTGTTAAGAGCAAAGGTCCAGCTACGGGGCCATCTGTATTCCAACAGGATGTGAGATGCCATCGGGGTCCATGGGAGCTGAGATTAATTAGCTGGCAGTGAATATTGATGTGACATTTTAGCAGTGGAGAAATATCATCTCGGTAAAGGCAGAGGAGCGGCGCTGTGGGCAGGGATCATTCATCCTCCTGCTGGCTGACAGACGGGCATTGCTGCGTTCCCCCTCTTAGATTAAAAACCCGAGTCTTCATTACATTTGTCAGTATGTAACTTATCTGTCTGCTTGAAATTAGTGGAAAAAAAGTCATGAAATTTTTCCAAATCTTATTCACAATATGTGACCCGTGCTGGCAACATGAGCCGCAATGTGGAAATTTTCAAAACGGAGGTAATGTTATTTTCACATTCTGTATTGAAAGACCTTCAAAATGATACTTAATTTGTAGGAGTTGTGCAAAAATGGACCAGCAACAAGCCGATTTGGTTTATATTTGGCTGGTTTGAAAACTCGCGTTCGATCGGTCCTGAGTTACGTCTTCCGCAAAAACTTGTATTTTTAGAAAGCAGGAGTTCCACGCTTTACAATGATACCAGGCACTGACGGGGGTTTTCCCAGGACTTGCCGCCTAGCCAGCAAACAAAGAAAGATTCATGATTTATAACTTAACGTGCCTGTAGCTCGTAATTACCCGGTGCGCATTCCGACTCATTTTGCCAGCACGGGTCACATATTTAGATTTTTTCACCACTTTTTTGACATGCTTGCTTACACCCAGAGTAGCTGTTAGCTATCTCGCTAGTTAGTTAGTTAGTTAGTAATTGCTCTTGCTCGATGAGTCTGGGGTCATGCTGGTTATTGGCCTTGGAGACGTTGTTGTACGTAGAGCCGACCATGTTTACCAGTGCTGTCCATTGCTGGTGGTCCTGTGCCAGCCCTTCTGCGTCCTCTAGGGTGACGTTAAGCTTTCTGGAGGTCTTTTGTAATCACTTCCGTCAATCTGGTGTGGGGCCTGAAGTGGGGCCTCCTCCAGCCCACCGCTGCTGCATCAAACATGAGTAAGGCCCTGGTGGATGTTCTGGCAAGAAGCAGGTTTCTCCTGGTTGGTTTCCTAACAGACTGGGGTGTCTCCTGGGTAGGTTGTTCACAGGCTATCCTTTTCACAGGATATCCTTCACAGGATAGTTGGATGATGGGGCTGCCATCTGTAGCAGTATGGGGTATCATGCTCATTGCTACAAGTTATCTGCTCTCTATACGAACGTTGTGAGAGATTGGTTCGTATTGCCAACAATCAGTCAAACTCGTTCACAGTGAGAGCTGGACTGCGCCAGGGCTGCCATTTGTCATCGACCCTGTTTATAATATTTATGGACAGGATTGAGTGTCACACACCACCAGCCTGGGGACACTTATTCAGTCTAGGGGCTTTCAAGCCTGGGGGCCCATACATATATATATATATATATATATATATATATATATATATATATATATATATATATAAGATAATGTTTGGCTGTCAAATTCTTTCACTGGGAGATGGGAGCTTACCTGTTAGCTTCTATCGTGTAGGTCCCAGTCCGTGCACTCCACTGACCAGCCCTCTCGGTTCTTCACTGGGAGTCTCCTTGGGACTTCCAGACTATTGTTAGACAGTTCAGTTTTATTGTGTCAGAACACAGACAGAAACAAATAAAACATCCAAAATGCTGGGGAGAAGAGAAAGCAGCATAGTGTCCAGTGTTGGCATCCGACTCGCTGCTCCAATTGAGTGATTGACCAACTTAATTCCTTTCAGCCGGGTTCAGGGAGCCCCCGCCCACTGAAACCTGACAGCCATTTATCCAATCAAAATGTACTGCAATATGAGTGTGAAGCAGCTGGGATGAGAATCAGTTCCTCCAAGTCCAAGTCCATGGTCCTCAGCCGGAAAAGGGTGGAGTATCGTCTCCAGGTCAGGGACAAGCTCCTGCCCCAAGTGGAGGAATTCAAGTATTTTGGAGTCTTATTCACGAGTGAGGGGAGAATGGAGCAGGATATGACATTTGACATTTCTACATAAATAAACTGTATAATTTTCATTATTCAAACTACTAAAGTCTGACTCTAACACCATTATTATTTCCATTATATATTTAAACTCCAATTATTTACTGTTTTACAAGATACTTAATATTATGCACCGGAGTGGTGGCCTAGTTGGCAGAGCATCCGCCCCACAACTGAGAGGTCGTGGGTTCAAATCCTGGCTGGGTCATACCAAAGACCATATAAAAATGGTACTTTCCACCTTCTAGCTTGGTGCTCATCATAATAGAATGGGGAAAGTAAAGTTAACACACAGAGCTACCAAAGGACTGCCCCCCCCCCCCACTGTAGCTTTCACTACTCACAGTAGCTGTGTGGCCTAGGGTCAGTGCCGCTCCATACGCCACATGGTGTGGAAGGGTTGAACTTATTAACTTTAATATTATGCAAATGCATGCTATATATAGTATAGTAAGGAACTGTTATGTTCTGTAAGTTGTCACAGTCAATAGTGAACTAGCTGGAGATGGGATATTCTGCCATGAGGCATTTAACTGTGATATGACAAAAAAGAGTCATGCATTTCTGTGGTATTTAAATAGAAACTGCTCCCAGCATATTGTGGTAAACTTTTTGTGTGACTGATATGTCCCAGGAGGACTTTGAAGTCATTCCTGTCATCTGGGTAGATAGGCGTCAGTCTCACATAGGTATGCATAGAAAAGTTAAGTTGCAATCCTAGTTTGCTCGCAGTTTGTTCCAAATAAACACATCCAATTAAAAGCATAACTGGCCCTGAGTCGTACTTCAATTTCTGTTCAGTCCCTTATATGCACCGGTACCCTCTGCTCTGTTTGTGGGAGTGTAGTGGTGGGAACACAGAGCATTTTTATTGCAACGCTCTCCGTGTTCCTGCTGGGACCTTATCTGTGTGCATACAAATAGACTCAGTGTGAGTAAGGATTATCCATTGTCCTGCCTTGGCGTTAATCATATTTTTGCCCACAGCTAATCTGTAATGAGATTTTCCTTCAGTCAGGAAGTCCAGACAGCTCCTACAGAGCTTCCTACAGAACCAGAGCAGTTCATGTCAAACACTGAGAGCGCCTCATTTGCTGTAAAATAGATATGTGTTTATGACATCATGCAGTGCTTGACTATACTTTAGAGGTGGTTTATGCCATATTTACATATCAATTTTAACATAGAAACCACATTCCTAATATTGCATGGCTGGGTGAATTGGCCATGTTCACTTGCATCGCATGAATGCTAGACTGAAGCAGTCGACAGTCAGTGTCTCAGGCTGTTTTTTGTTACATTATTCAAGCTGTTACTGAGATGAAAGGTGTGTACTGTGATACCTATTCTGTCTGGTTCAAAAAGCAGACACAAAAAGACAACGACACGGATGGAGCAGAAAATGGGCCAGGGAGGTGCAAACAACAATAGCTGCTCATTCTCTGACAGAAAATACTTTGTCGCTTTTCACAAATTAATTCATCTCACAATGGAGTAAGGCTTATCATGCTGGGGTTTTGCTTAAATAGATATTTTTGTGCCATTAGGGGAAAGAAGTTCACTTTATCACTGAGAGGATGGATTTGACGATGTTTCATACTTTGACATTCAGCAGAAGAAAATACAAAGACATAAATGTGAACATGAAAAGTGTCTGAAATCTATTGATCTGGATCATTTTGTACAGAAAATGTTCAGGGTAAAACCTTAGAAATAAAACCATAATTAATGTTGGGTTGGGTTTTTTTTTTGTAACAATAGTCAGAATTTCTGCAAAAGAACAGATGCTAGTGTTAAAATCCCAATTCTTTGATTGAAAGATCCAAGAATAAGCCATAGAATTCTTCAATTCAAAGATGCAACATTTATTCAGATGCCACGTGTAAAGCAAGCAGCGCTGGGTTCAGCGTGACACAGCTCCTTCTGGAGCTTCTGGAGCAACTTACATTCATCTTCTCAGGTTGGTTAGACCAACCCCGTACAATAGGATGAGCTTGTACGCAACCGTCTGATTGGCCAGTTTAACTCTGACGTGAACAGGCCATCCGCTATTCACGTTATCTATCTCCTGAAATGTACTATAAAAAGTGTGTGTGAGTGTTGGTTTGGGTGTGTAACTAATGTAATAGACCTGACTAAAAGAAGTGAGAGAGAGAAGAAAGAGGGCTCTATAGCTCTGCCTAATTCCTGTTTATCAGAGTTTAACACAACATATTTGTTCATAAGAATGCAAACAGAGTATGTATAGAATATGTGTTGGGCATAATGGGAGATTACCTACAGAATTATTATTTTGGCACTCTTTTCATAACCCTTTCACTAGTACAAAAATGAAATGTAATGAATTTCCTTCTCTATAGAATTCTCCAATTTTAAATTTCATCCCTCTGTCAAACACATGTTTCTGTATAATACAATATAGCACAACAGAAAAGAAAATGGATGCTCCCGGGATTAACATTTTAAACCTTCTCAAGATAGGTAATCCATCACAGTATATAAAATGTCTATGGCTGCTTTTACTCTTGTCGTAGTTACATCACTGTGTGCAAAACACTGCAGTCAAACAAGCCCCATCTCTCATATAACCACCCATTGATGGAATAACATTGACAACAATAAAAACAGACAAGAAAATAAGCATGATGGATGACTGAACTAAAATCTTTTTTAAGTGTCTTTAGGTTGATTTTATGGTAGACTAGGATAAAAGAAAATCAGCGACTGGCTTGAAGGATGAATAAAATAGCTTCATTCAAGTGGAACACTTGAATCCACCCATGGGTTATTGCTTAGGGTGATCTGTAAACCAGGAGGTCATTGTTAAAATGTTGACTAATCCTCAAGGTCTTCATTTTCTTATCTTAATTTCATTTGAATTGGAGCAGTGGCATCCCCACACGTTGTTTATTTTCTGCACTAATACTTACATGTGCAAAGCTCCAGCTTGGGACAGGTGTCCATTGGTGTTGCTGAAGTAGATGATTTGGCATCAGTCTGAATATTAAAATGAAGAAGAATGAATAGACTTTCACATCTTGTCATATGATGTCATGTTAAACCTAAGAAGAGGATTGTACAATTATGAATGGCATTAAAAATCACTTATTTCCATTTAGAGGAAAATCTAAATGGAATGCAACCATACCTAGCATAATTTGCCAAAGTAATGTTTTTCCTGTCAGATTATTCTTTTCGCAGTATGTTAAAACATGGTCTGTGTGTAAACAGTTAGTGATAGGCAAGGGTACTTGAGTAAAGCAGATCATATATGCAGTGTATTCCGGCATATAGTGTGTGTAGTGTATAATTTTAGTGCTTGATTATAAATAAGATAGCTTGTTGATATTGAAGAATTTTGCTCACTAGTTCTCTAACTTCTAGGATGTAATAATCAACCATTGTTTTGCATCTTTAAAAAAAATAAAGTAAGACTTTATCAGCAATTTCAATAAAAGCAGAAGCCCTCAGGTATACTTTTTAAAAGCAAAAATAAGCAAAAAAAAACAAAACAACAACAGCAGGACCTCAATTAATACAATCTGCAGATGCACATGGCAAAACAGAGCAGTGATGGTTAGACGGGCCCAAATAGACAGTACATACAAAGCCCAGTCCAGAAGGATTCATTAAATTGACGACTGGCTGCCGGATCTGAATAAACTCTGCAATATTGTCATGTCGAGTAAATATCAGGATTTTTTTCCAGCGGAAGGAGTTTAAGTATTTCCCCATACATCGTAGAGATCTATCCACCCATCCTAGCAGTCTAAGCAGAGATGCCTAGACTTCCCTCTCCCCAGCCACCACCTCCAGCTCCTCCCCATAATGGACTCTAATATTCCCAAGTCAGCTGTGAGACATAATCTCCCCAGCATGTCCCAGGTCTGTTTCGGTGCCTCTTTTCAGCGGGACATGTCCAAAATACTCCTCCTGGGTGGCATCCAGGAGGCATCTTTGGTAGATGTCCAAGTGACTTCAGCTGGCGTCTTTCGATGTAGAGGAGCAGTTGCTTTACCGTGATCCTCTTGCAGAAGGCTGAGCTCTCTCTCAGGGTTAACTGACTGTATCAGCAATCTCATCATTTTTGTCACCACTCAGAGATCATAACCATAGGTGAGGGTAGAAATTCAGATCAGCCAGTAAATCAAGAAACTCATCTTTACGCTCCACTGTTTCTTCACCACTACAGATCAGTACAAACCTCATAATATTGCATAATATGCCACACACATCCATTTGTCAGTCTCCCACTCCCTTCTCCTCTTGTTCATGTTTGAGACCCTGAGATGCTTAAACTGCTCCACTTGAGGCAGAACCTCTTCCACAACCCAGAGAAGGCAGTCCACCCTTTTTCAACTGAATATGATTTAGTTGGACTTGGAGGTGCTGATTCTCATCTCATCCTCTTTACACTCAGCTGCAAACAAATCCGATCCCAGTTGAAGGTCGGTGCACAATGAAGGTATCAGAACCACATCATCCACTAAAAGCAGAGATGAGGTTCTGAAACCACTTTACGCAGCCACATCTGCTCCTTGGCTGCGCCTAGAAATTCTGTCCAAAAGGTCATGGGTAGCCCCAGTAAAGCCCAACTCTTACCAGGAACACATCTGACTGACTGTTGGCAGTGAGAACCAAGCTCATGCTGTGGTTGTATGGGGATAGGATAGCCCATAGCAATCCCACACTCCCAAAGTACCTCCCACAAGACTCCCTGAGGCATGCAGTCCACAAAACACATGTGGACAGTTTGGGCAAACTCCCAAGCACCTTCAGTTATCCTTGAGAGGGTAAAGAGTTGGTCCATTGCTCTGTGACTAGAGTGAGACCTGCATTGCAACTCCTGACTCGGCGGTTCAGCTAATGGTCAAGACTTTCCTCTCCAGTACTCTGGCAGAGATCTTCTCAGAGAGACTGACAGCATGATCCCTCTGCAGTTAAAACACACCTTCTGGTCCCTCTTGCTAAAAAGGGGAACCACCACTCCAGTCTGCTAGGCCAGGAGTGCAAATCTCTCTTACTCCGGGGGCGGGGGTGACTACCTTGGCAGCATCTGCCACTGTGATGGTTGAGTCACACCCCTCTCCTCGGGCTGTACTTGCTCTACAGAATGCATGTCAGTTGGATTGAGGAGGTCTTCAAAGTATTCCTTCCACCATTTGAGTATGTCTCCAGTTGTGGTCAGCAGTGCCCCATCTACTCTGTACAAAATGTGGATGAGAAGCTGCTTTCCCCTACTGAGATGCTAGATGGTTTGCCAGAATCTTTTTCAGGCCACCCAAAAATCTTGTTCCATTGCTTTACCAAACTCCTCACACACCTGAGTTTTTGCATTGGCAATCACTGAAGCCATATTTTGCTTGGCTCTTTGGTACCCATCAGTTGCCTTGGGAGACCCTCACTGTATGACTTCTTCCTCAACCTGAAGGCCCCCTTCACCTCATGTTTCCAGAATTTGTTGTGGAGTTTGCCTCTATGACAGACCTCAAGACTGAGCAGCTGCTTCAGCAGTGGAGGTGGAGAATATGGCCCATTTGGACACTATGTCCCCAGAACCTGTGAATGACATTATGCTGAAGGTGGTGACTGAAGATCCGGTGAACAGGGGTCGCCTCCAGATACTCCCAGTACCCTCATGATATGTTTTGGCCTGCCAGGCCTGTTCAGAATCCTCCCATGTCACCTGATCTAGCTCACCACCAGGTGGTGATGAGTTGATAGTTCATCACCTATATGTCAAAAACCTATGACTGGAGATCCAATAGCATTGTTTAAAAAATTGATCATGGGCCTCGGACCTAGGGTTTCCCGGTGCCATATGATCTACAGCGACTTCTAACAAAGAGTGGATAGGATGCATTTGGGTTGTGTCTAACCAGACTTATTACATTACAGGCCCTATTTAGACGGTCATCTGTGCACTTTTCAGACAGACTTTCTGCTGTGCAGCAGTGTTCTTATTATTTTCTGTTTCTGTCTGCTTTTTTACGCCTTGCATCATGTCATCAAATTACCAGTAGACAGCGTGTCCGCTATGCACTTGGAGGAGGTGCCTCATTTCAAAGAGGTGTGAAGGCGCACAATCTAATGCGAATAGTGCATTTCATCAGAATCCACTTTTGATCAGGAAAAAAGAGGGCTTTCCTCATAAGCGCATTGTGTAATGATATTTCAATTGCGTATTTTGACATCACTCAGCTCCAGAGCTCAGGAGACGGCATGCGCTGGGATCTGGGATAACAGTCATGGGGCCGTATTACAACGACGGGGTCAGTTGATCAGTTGTGTGATGCAGAACGTGTTTATGGGTGTTTCCAAGTTAATTTCCTTATCACAAAGCCATAAAAACAAACTTTTTGCCGGCGCATGATGCAAAGAGAGCAGTCTGATCATTCAGAGGTGTGTTTTGGATAATCCAATCCAAAGTGCTCCTTACCATCCCTTTAATGCAAAGAGGCGCATTATCTAAAGTGAACTGTGATCATGACAGTTTGAGACAGGTTGTGCACTGACCAAAGCCCATGTGTGTGAGCCAAAATGCACCCGATAGTAATGCTGCTTGGTAATAAGGAGGACATCAGTCACAGTTGATGCCCAATTAGGTTCAGGTTCAGGCTCAGGTTACTTTATTTGTACCCGTAGGTAGATTTGTTTTGCAGTCTGGTGACATCCATATTTACAAGCCACTAATTACATTCAACATAGACACAAACACAGGCACACATGAAGCTGACTATAAACATGATTAAAATACTCAAGGCTCCATCAATCAGGGTATAAAAAGACAAAGAGATGAGGGAAAAACCAGAGGTAAGAGAGAAGGGTCATATTAAAAGTTAAAAAATTAGTTATGTTAGAAAGAATAAACAGGTAAGAATGGGCTGAAAAATCAGCTGAATTGTTTAATGTGTGCATGGATGCAATGCAGACATGAAGAAAAGAGGATGATACCTGTGCAAATTTTCATAAACTTTCATTAATGATAGTGTGGAAGTCGCTCCCGACTGTGGGGAGATGGAGTGCTCCCTCTCCTGTTGTTTTCGCCGACCGAGGGTCTCCCCCTATCCGTCCTGGGTAGGAGAGAAGCAGGTGATCTGCGGCCTTCGGCCCCCGCCATGAAACAAGCCCACTCTCAACGGCCTCTGCTGGGGGCTAACGGGTGGCTGTCAAGGAGCTTGCTGGGCTAGAAACCCGGGGTGCATGACCGATGCAGGTGTGGGTGCATCTCCTGTCTCTCTGGGAAGTTAGTGAAAAGTAAAACGCTGCACACTCCTTGTTCATTCATTTATTCCCCTAAAAATAAACACATTAATGCCTAATAAGCCCGTGATGAAAATGAAAATCCCCCCCCCTCTGTGTGCCGCGCATCACATTGGAGCACGCTGGCACACATGCTTCCTGTTCATTCATTCATTCCCCTAAAAAAAATCATACATTAATGCCTAATCTATAGACCAGAATGGAATTTAAAAAAAGAAATAGTCTGTGATCATCATATAATTAAAATGATGGGCAATTATGACTGTTACAAGATCCCAGCGCATGCCGTTTCCTGAGTTCCAGTGCTGCGCGATGTCAAAACACATCCCTGAAATATCATTAAAGAATGCGCTTCTGATGATAGACCTTCTTTTTCCTGATCAAAAGCAGATTCTCGACTTCCGGTCTGGACGCCATGGCGACTGCAGCTTAACACTGAAGCTCTCAGACCCAATCCAGGATAACACCTTGAAAATCATACTTAACGGATTTTTGGAGGAGTGAAAATCAAAAGACAAAATCATCATGTCTAAAGGAAAACAGAAGAAACTGAAATTCTCCAGGCCAGGACACGTATCGGCCGGAGAATCTGAACTGGAAGATCTCCGTTCAGAAGACGAGGAACTGGTGATAGCTAACAAAAAAGTTAGTCTGAAATCACTATTTGAGGAGCTACGACGATTTCGCCGAGAAGTTACGGCCGAATTTCGGGAATTCAGAGAAGAATTGAAAAGGACAAACAGCAGAGTGGACCAGGCCGAGAACCGAATCTTGGAAACAGAGGAACGAATAAAAGTGCTCGAAGATTCTGTGCTGGACCTACGCAAAAGACAAGCATCTATAGAGGCTAAGCTAGCCAACCAAGAAGGAAGACAAAGAAGAGACAACATAAGAATTCATGGTCTGATAGAAGGAGCCGAAAACGGTTTTAACTCAATGGCAGAATGCGTGGAATCCTTACTAAGAGAGAAATTGGATATTCCACAAACCACCGACTTGAAGATAGAAAAGGCACATCGTTCATTAGCCGCTAGGCCGGCGGCGGAAGCGCCCCCACGTTCGGTGTTGGTAAGATTTTCCAATTTCAAAATAAAACAAGAGGTTGTAAGACTGGCCTGGCAGAAAAAAGGATTTATGCACCAGGAGAGAAAAGTCTACGTGGAACACGATTACGCCCCGGAGGTCCTTAAAAAGCACAGGGAATACAATGACACGAAAAAGGTGTTAAGAGAGAAGAAATTGCGCTTTCAGACTCCATTTCCTGCGAAGTTAAGGGTCTTCTACGGCGAAGAAACGTGTCTCTATAATTCGGCGGAAGAAGCAACAGCTGACATGGCGAAAAGAGGGCTCCCGGTAACGGTATTTAAACCCGCAGCAGACCCGAGTGAGAAGATCAAAGCGCAAACATGGACAACACAAAGACCTTCAAAATCCACGGACCAGCAGCGGGAAACCCAGCGCCAGAGCGTCGCGGATAAACTATCCGTTTTCAGGTTGGAATAGCGACCTTTTATTTTTTTTTTCTTTTTCTCTTGAATCAATCCGCACATCCAACCCCCCTCATGCAAGGTAACAAACATTAAAGGAGATGCGTATTCAGCATGTGGTAAAACATTTCATGGAACAGTCATAATAGTCTTTGTAATAAAAAAAAAAAAAAAAAACTTGTTAAAATAGAAATGTGACAATAATCCACATGTTCTCCTCATTCTAACAAATACTGTTTTTGCGTGAATGTTTGATGTGATGGGGGTGGGAGGGTGCACACAATTTCACAGGGTTTAGGCATAAAAGGAAAAAAAAAATCATTACAAGTTTGGATTGGGTTCTGAAACTCACATTAAAAGCATGGGGCAGCTTACAGGGGTAAGAGAGGGCCCTCAACACGTAACAGAGTTTGAGGAATTTCCCTCAGGGCCTTCACTCCATCAAGGCTCTTCCAGGGTCTTTAAAAAGACCTCAGCTCAGGAAGTTCTTCTGACAGCTTTTTGTTTTAAAGTTTTATACACTATGTTCTTAATGTTTTTCTTGTTTTTAATGTCCTTTCAGTTTCTGAGTAGCACAAATGAGGGCCACCACACAGTTATACTAAACAAAACAACACAATGGAGAAACAGGGTGTAACCAAAATAATTTCATATAATGTAAAAGGAATCCTGAATCGAGTTAAAAGATCCAAGATTCTAGGCAAAATGAGAAAAGACAAAGCAGGAATAATATTTTTACAAGAAACCCACCTAACAGACGTGGAACACAATAAACTCAGTAGACAAGGGTTTAAAATGATCTCTTCATCTTCATATAAGTCAGGGAGGAGGAGGGGAGTAGCGACATTGATATCAACCAAAATTACATTTGAAAAAAAATCAGAACACAAAGATAAAGAAGGGAGATACAGTTTGGTAACTGGGCGGCTAGAGGGAGAAGATATCACCCTGCTGAATGTGTATGCTCCCCCAGGGGCTAACTGGAAATTTTATAAAAATGTATTCGACCTAATGATAACTAAAGCTCAAGGTTTAGTGATATGTGGTGGGGACTTCAATCTTAGACTGAATCCATACTGGGATGCTTCTGGTAATTCTCCACATCAAAATAACACCCAAAACAGGAAGACTCGGATGCTACTAAAAGAAATGGTAATCTGTGACGTGTGGAGGGAACTCAACCCCAGTGTAAAAGACTATACATTTTACTCAACTCCACATTCATCTTACTCAAGGATTGACTATTTTTTTATGTTTAATAGGGACATTGGAAGAGTAAAAACATGTAAAATAGGACTGATGGATCTCTCTGACCACAGTCCGATCTACATGGACTTAAATATCCAAAAATACACAAATAATACATTTTCTTGGAGGTTAAATTCAAATGTCCTGAAAGGACCATTGAAAGATGAATTGGAATCAGATATTCTCAGATATTTGGAAGATAACGATAATGGAGAAGTATCCCCTTTAATACTGTGGGATGCATGCAAAGCTGTAATAAGAGGAAAGATTATTGCAAAACTGGCAACCCAAAAGAAACTAAGACAAGAAAAACTATCCACATTAGAGTCAGAACTTAGGAACCTAGAAAAAGAACACAAAGGCAACACTCATTCTACTGACTCGCTCAAGATTAAGGAAATTAAAAACCAAATAAATGAGATCTACACAATAGAAATCCAGAAGAAACTTACATTTTTGAAACAAAAACACTATGAAGCAGGCAGTAAATCGGCAAAATTGCTAGCCTATAAATTGAGGAAACATCAAACAGAAAGAGCAATCTACAAAATCAGAGACCCAGTATCAAAGGAAATAAAATTCAGAATTCAGGATATTCTTAAAAGCTTTGAGAATTACTATAAGAACTTATACTCCCACAAAAAACATAAAAACGCATCCGAGGCATTCCTAAACACATTAAACCTTCCCCAACTTACGGAGTCACAAAATAAAACACTACTGTCAGAAATACATCCTAAAGAATTGAAAAAAGCAATTATGAAACTTAAAGCTAACAAATCCCCAGGAGCTGATGGCTATACAGCAGAGTGGTACAAAACCTTTAAACAGCAACTATCTCCTCTCCTCCTGAAAACATTTAATTATGTCCTCCACACAGGGGAAATCCCCCCCTCCTGGAGAGAAGGGGTCATTGCAGTTATACCTAAACCTGAAAAGGATAAACTAGAGTGCTCCAACTACAGACCAATCAATGTACTAAATCAGGACTATAAGCTTTTTACCATTATCCTTGCCAGAAGGTTAGAAAATATACTGACAGACCTAATTCATTTAGACCAAACAGGTTTTATAAGACAAAGACAGACACAAGACAACATTCGACGCACTTTACACATAATTCATCATATAAAAAAATATAACTTAAATGCAGTCATATTGGGATTAGATGCTGAAAAAGCATTCGATTCGGTTGACTGGTCTTTTCTATATAGAATCTTATCCAGTTTCAATTTTCATAACAACTTCATTAGAACTATACAGGCATTATATAAAAAACCAACAGCTAAAATAAGGATTAACGGTAATTTATCATCATCTTTTGAACTGGAAAGAGGATGTCGTCAGGGCTGCCCCCTGTCTCCACTGCTCTTTGCAATCTTCATAGAACCTCTGAGCCAATGGATAAGACAAAATCAAAAAATTCAAGGTATTACACTTCGTCAGAAGGAACATAAAATAGCACTCTTTGCTGATGACATTTTAATATACCTAGGGCAGCCGGACACTTCTTTACCAGAACTAACCTCAGTTTTTTCAGAGTATGGAGATTTATCGGGGTACAAATTAAACATGCATAAAACCCAAGTTTTAACATTCAACTATGACCCAAATCATTATTCACTAAGCAAACTCAAAACTAACTGGGAATCGGAATCTATGAAATATCTGGGGGTCAATATCCCGAAACAACTCAACAAAATTATATCACTAAACTATGATCCACTGGTGACAAAAATAAAATCTGACCTAGCAAGATGGAATATGATACCATTCTTGGGTACTGCACAAAGAATTGAAGCAGTCAAAATGAATATACTGCCACGTCTTCTATACCTTTTCCAAACAATACCGGTAGAACCTCCCAAAAAAACATGGCAGGAGCTGGACAGAAGGATCTCAAGATTCATATGGCAGGGCAAGAGACCTAGAATCAGATATAGAACCCTACAGCTAAACAAAGACAAAGGTGGGCTCGCGCTGCCAAATATCAGGGACTACTTTAAAGCCGCACAAATTAAAACTTTAGTAGAGATATGTAACCCAGTCTACACTGCACAATGGAAGGAGATCGAATGCCAAATAACAAGTGACATCTCCCTACAGGCAATAATAGGGAACAATGCCTTACCTAAGCTTTTGAATAACACTAACCCGTGGATAGAGACCCCGCTAAAAATTTGGTTTAAGATAGTCAGAGAGAATCAAACTAAAGAGCCCTATCGACTTCTGCAATGGATTGCCTATGATCAGGATTTTACTCCTAATAAAACAGACACCAGATTTAAAAAGTGGAAGGAGAAAGGGCTGATAAAATATTACGATTTTTTTAAAGGGCAAATCTTAAGAAGTTTTGAAGATTTGAAAAAACAAGGCCTAATAAATCAAGACCTTTACAGGTTCTTCCAGCTTAGACACCACATAAACAATATACTTAAAAAGGAGGTTTTGGAAAGGGCCCAGTCAGGTGTTCTGAAGGTCTACTTAATGGCATATAAAGGGATCCAAGGGATCAGATACATTTCTAAAATATACCAAGGTCTTCAAGACTTAAAAGGAGACAACACATCTTATATAAAAGAGAGATGGGAAAAAGAGGGGAATTTCACTTTACAACTGGAAATATGGGAAAAGCTAAATAAACAGCAATGGAAAAGTACCTCATCCCTGCAGTGGAGAGAATTTGGATGGAAAAACTTGGTAAGATTTTTCAGAACACCTGCACAAAACAAATTTACCCATAAGGGATTGAACTGTTGGCGCTTGTGTGGTGAAAAGACTGCAAATCATTTTCATGTGTTTTGGTCATGCCCAGTTATCCACCAATATTGGACCAATGTACAGACAATATTGGGGAAAATATTCAAAATAACAGTTCCCTTTTCTTTTGTAACTTTGTATTTGGGTTTACTACCGGAATCACTGGAAAGACGAGGAGAAAAATACTTATTCAATGTTTTAATATTGGCAAGCAAAAAAGCTCTAACTAAAAAATGGATGTTGAAGGACTGTCCTACACCTGAAGATTGGATTAACGTGATCCAAGACATTTACTCGATGGAAAAGTTGACATTCGCACTGAGACAGGACATGGATGGGTTCATGAACTTTTGGCAACCCTGGATCGCATATGTGTCTTCCATTAGATCTAATCTTTGACAAATACTATTTCAATAATGGTTCCGCTCTTTGTTCCAACTCTACTCAGATGCTCTTTTACCTTTATTTACTTACTTTTTCTTTTTGTTTGTTTTTTGCTGGTTTGTTTGGTTTTTTTGTTTTTTGTTTTTTTGTTTTTTTTTCTCTTTAATTTCACTTTTTCTTTCACTTTAAAAAAAAAGGGGTGTTGTAAGAATTAATCTTCCAATGTTGTCAGATATCAGAAAATAAGGGAACATGTGATGAAAATGTAAACAATGCATTGCTGTAACGACCTGTATACCCTTTACAAAAACTTCAATAAAAAAAAAGCAGATTCTCATGGAATGCACTATAGTAGTGATGCGCATTAGATTGTGCGCCGCCACACCTCTTTGAAATGAGGCACCTCCTCCGAGCGCATAACAGGCGCACTGTCTACTGGTAATTTGATGGCATGACACAAGGCGTAAAAAACAGACAATGCGCTGACAGAAACTAACAAAAACACTTGTGCACAGCGGAAAGTCTGTCTGAAAAGTGCGCAGATGACCGTTCGTGTACATCAGCTGATTTTTTTCAGCCCATTCTTACCCGTTTGTTCTTTTTAACATAACTAACCTCGCCTCTTTGCATTAAAGGGACGGGAAGGAGCGCTTTGGATTGGATTATCCAAAACACACCTCTGAATGATTAGACCGGCCTCTTTGCGTCATGCACCAGTGAAAGTTCGTTTTTTTTGCCATTGTAATAAGGAAATGAACTTGGACACGCCCATAAACGTGTTCTGCATCAGTGACAGCTGATCAACCGACCCCGTTGTTGTAATATGGTCCTATATCTCAGTTCTTCTCAGAAGCCCTGAATTTTTAAAGTTCCAAATATCTAACTTTTTAAAAACATTTTTATTCACAAAGACAGTACAGCTGCACATAAGAACATAAATAAGATCCGTGTTCCAGTTTATGTATGATTGCTCATCTACAGTGTCAGTGTTTGGCTTTTATTCAGATAAGCAGAATCCTACATTCAAAACAAAATTACTCCCGACTCATACATATTTCTGAAATTGTAAGCCATCCTATTAACATTTTTTCTGTCAGTGTGCAGATGTATGTATCTCATACTTTATCATAGTAGAATGTGAGTTATCTTGTGCAAGCTAAATAAGTTATTTAGTAGTGCTGGTGTTATGTGTATTTGCAGTCTTTACTTAACACTTTGTTACTCAAATTCAATTGGAAAAATGCACTGAAGCAGAACAGAAGAAAGAAAATGGCGTTCTGACTTTATATCACAGGTCAGCTGTTTTTCTATTACTTCTCATATGGGGAGAAGAAAGAGAGTATGAAAGAAAAGATAGAAAGGGGAGTAATGTCTCCATAGCTCCACTGCACACTCATATTTCTTTTATCTCCTGACCCTGTTTTGTGTTTCAGTTTTCAGTGTTTCAGGGCCAGTGGCCATCTGAAATTAGATTTTTTAAGGTAGTGTACCTGCATACGTGGGTGAGGTTCACGCTGAGACTTGGTGTCGGGCTTCTGTGACCACCGGAATTCAATTGCTGAGTTGCCCCGCTTATTTTTGAGGAGTCTTCTAAAGTAGTGGGTGAAATATGACAGTATGTCAGTGAGTGGGTGTGTTTTACAGTAAGGTGCGATATGATGAGTGTGTGTGTGTGTGTGTGTGTGTGTGTGCGTGCGTGTGTGTACGTGCGTGAGTCTCCCCTCATGACTCGCTGGCTGCTTGCTTTCCGACTTCCCTCCGCCCTACTCTGGTGAGGAGATGCTACTTTCAATAAGCAATGACTCATCCTTCAGTGGGAAAACATGTCTGTGTGTGCATGTCACTGTGCGTGGGTGTTTTGCCCGTGTCAGTACTGCATGGACACCTTATAGAAGAGCTATCACTTTGAATGCACACCAGCTCTCATTGTGCCCTCCTCCTTTTCAGCCACATGCCTCATAGTCTCTGAGAAGCACAAGCTGTGGTGGTTGGTTTTGGACAGGCTGCTTGGTTTTGAGATTTTTCCCATATTTTGGCTCTCTTCTCATGGCTGTAAAATTCTTCATATGCGCCATTGTATAATCGATATTTCACATATGGGAGTCTGTGTGTGTTCTGCTTCTTTCTGTGACTACATCGTGGTAACCATGGTGAGGACCGACAGCCGCTCACAAGTTAAAAGGCTGCTGTTATCCATTAGCACCACTCATCACAACGTTTCCTGACCAGAAGTATGGCCAGCACAGACAATCAAAGCCATGCCCACTGTGATCTTTGTTTTATTTTTTTCCACTGTGAATCAGCACCAGCAGGGGCCCTAATTAGTTGCGTCGGCTTGCTGTGAAAATGAATGGGCATTCATCCGACCAAAGGGCCAAAATGGGAGCCCTGGGGGTTCAGATGAGCTGGCTTCTTCGAGTCAGTATTGGCAGGGAATCCGACTTTCTCATTTTCTGCATGTTTATAGACATTAGTTCTCATTTGTTTGCTCTCTCTGCCTATCAGAACTTGCCTACGGGGACTGACTCTCCCTGTTGCTTTGGGACATATTATCTTCTTTTTCCAATTACTCTTAAATTGTGTTTCTATGTTTACCAGGAAAGGTGCAGATATTTTTGAGCAAGCATCTTTTTCAGTCTACCACCCATTCTAGAAATAAAAAAAAAAATAGTTACCAGCATCCACCTGCTTACTGGGACAGTGTCCAAAATAGTCACTGTTGGTACCTAACAGCCATAAAGTGGATTTCTGAGAAGAATTTGCTAACACAATTTTGCATCCTGCTGCTGCTGCTGATGCGCTGCTCTCACATTTGTGCACTCCCTCTCCCCCTCCTTCCCTCCTCTCACACACTCTCTCTGACCTGCGTCTCCTCTCTTTTGTGTTGCAGCTGGGTACAGAATGGACTGCTCCAGGCGAGTTTAGCAAGTTCAGGTCCCAGGCCTCCAAGTCAGTGCAGTAAGTACCTGTGACAGCAAGACACGTGCCTGTACCGCAAGTTTCTGCCACTCTCACGCACACGTACAGAGAACAAAAGGGGGCGTAGGTACAGACCTCTAATGGGGTATCTCCTAGGACAGATCTGGTCATCTGCTGCAGTAGCAAAGCACTGTTTTTGTTAAATGTCACTCTGTCTGTTGAGTGGCGGTGTGTCCCCGCTGTGCTTTTTCTGTTCGTTCTGGCAATCTTAAAGTGTCTTTGAAAAAAAAAAGTCTGAAAATAAAACAAGTAGATTCAAGCCCCTTGCTTCAGGAGGCCTTTTCCTGCTTCTTTGCCAGCCGCAATTGATGCTCAAATGTTACCTGGAAAGCAGGTCCCCGCTGAATAAATTATGCATGCATGTCATGTCATTTCAGCTATAAATGAATTAACATGCTGTACAGAGTACTCTCATCGGGTGCCTGAATGTGGACATACTTAATCTTGAAAGGGCCGTCTTTGTAAGTGTAAGATGAGAAGGTATTAACCTATGCAAACCTCGACGCATCGTCCTCCCTCATTGCTTCAGGAAACCTTAATGCTAAAGAGCTTTTTGCGGTGAATCACACACTAAGTAATGACCGTCGACATACTGGCATTTTCACTCAAATGACACAGGCCATACTAAAAAAATCAAGCTTTTCGGTATTGTATTCATTGTAAATGAGTAATAATTTTTAATTCACTTTGATTTAACAGTTTTCACATAAAACATATGAATAAAGTTGTTGTGTTCATTTATCAAACATCAATGAATTGCATAAAAATAACAAATATTAACAATTCAGTCAATCTCACAGATAAAGCTTAGGGAATTCAGATTCATAGTAACAGCTTTATGAGTTTGTTATAAATCAACCTAGTTTGTTTTAAAATTGTATGATGTAAATTATTCTGGCTTGTTTCACAATCATACCAGATTAAAGCAGCACTATGTAACTTTCTTTTTCCGGGTAGGAACATTGAAATGACTGCAACAATGGCGACTGTGACCTGAGTCCCAACAGCCAATCACAGGGCGCAACTGTAGCCACCAACAACTAAGCACCCTGTGATTGGCTGTTGGGACTCAGGTCATAGTCGCCCTAGCTGTAGTCCTTTCAGTGTTCCAACCAAGAACAGAGCTGTTGTAGGCAGTGCGGGCCCACTCAGGCTATGTGGGAAGTGACATTCACTCAGTCAAAGGTTGCTGTACCATCAAAATAATTTTGGAAACATAATTTTATGATGGAAATCTTACATAGTGTTGCTTTAAACATGTTTTGTAAATTTTAAATGATTAAATAGTTTTGACAGTGAATACATTTATTGTAATTCCAAACAAACTGAATACATAAAAGTTATAGTAATTCAAATAAAAGCAAAATGATCCAAATACTTATATGCCACAAGTATTTTTTATAGTTCACCCATATTTGAATAAGTCCTCCTTTTGTCAAAAATCCATCTGTAGTTGTGTAGCTTTAGACTGTTGTTCTGTTGGCATTTAATGACATACCACAGTAACCAAAGCATCTTTGTCATAGTTCTTGCTGCAGTAGATGTCCACAAAAATCACAGTTTGGCACAATAATATACACTGGGCAGACTCACAAGATTAACACCACATACACACTCATGATTTGTAACTACCACTAGTTTGTATTTAAATTTGTTTTGTTTATGTGACTATCTCACTAGCAGTGGGACAATATTAAAATTTCATCTCACAATTATCGTAGTCAAAATAATTGCAATTAATGATATTATCATGATAATTATCACATTATTATTTAAACTTTGAAAATGTCACTAAACCACAATGGAATAACTTTACAGCACATTTTGGAACATGTGGAAACCAGAATTGTACTTCAGCAGGCCCCCGGAACAGCTTTCTGAACTCACTCATATGAGGATACTGGCAATTATCATGATAAACTATCATCACAACAATCAAAATTGGTCACAATAAAATAATTGAGTGTTTATATTGTGGTAAATGATAATATTGTATATTGTCCCACGCTTATATTTCACATTTCCTTGCTTGAATGAAGCTCAGCTGTGAACACACATGTCATGTTTGCAGTAAATGTTTAGAGATGCAGGGTATTATACAGTGGTGTGAAAAAGTGTTTGCCCCCTTTCCTGATTTCTCATTTTTTTGTGTTTGTCACACTTAAATGTTTCAGATCATCAAACAAATTTAAATATTAGACAAAGATAACACAAGTAAACATAAAATTCAGTTTAAATGAAGGTATTAATTATTAAGGGTAAAAAAAAATCCAAACCTACATGGCCCTGTGTGAAAAAGTGATTGCAACCCCTGTTAAAGCATAAATTAACTGTGGTTTATCACATCTTTGGAAAGCTGAGTTCAATTTCTCTTGCCACACCCAGGCCTGATTACTGTCACACCTGTTCTCAATCAAGAAATCACTTAAAATAGGACTTGCCTGACAAAGTGAAGTAGACCAAAAGATCCTCAAAAGCTAGACATCATGCTGCAATCCAAAAAAAAAAATCAGGAACAAATGAGAAACAAAGTAATTGTATCCAACCCCTGCAGCAGGCATGGTGGTAGGTGCAGTCCTGGGACCCTCCAGCGAGGTGGCCCATGCAGGTGGCTCACCCTGCGTGGCGACAGGAGTTCGGCTCCCTGCTGGTGCTGCTTCCTGCTCAGCTGAAGCTCGGGGACTCTCCTTAGTCGGCGCAGGCGTCAGCTTGGTCTCAGCACTCTCCCTCCGTCCATAGTATGGCTGCGGGGCTGGAACCAGGTCCTCCAGAGCTGCAGGCTCCTCCAATGTCCAGCGGCTTGAACCTGGGGCCAATGGACACTCAGGGGATAAAGGAGGAGACATGGAGAGAGCAGGTCAGAGGTGGGTAGCTGCAGCAGGCAGTGAGGACTCAGAGGACTGCACAGTCTGAGCCTCACCACCGGGAATCAGACAAGGTAATTAATGCGTTAATGATAGAGAATGAAAAAACACTTGCCTGTGTTCCCGGAGCGGGATGTTTTCTGCTGCAGCTAGCATAGAATCCACCCTCTCCGTGGCTGCAGCTGTTGTGGGCCCCTCAGAGGAATGTAGAGAAGCCATCCCTGCAGACGTGGTGACGGGCGAAGCTGAGAAGGAGGCGACCAGTCCTTCAGCAGCGGGAGGAATTGCCGAGGAGGAGGAGGGAGAGGAAGTTGCAGCGGTGGAGTTGGTAGACGGAACAGCCCAAGAAGAAAAGTCAGAAAGAGGGACTGCTGCGGGAGTCTTCTGCCTCGGCGAAGAAGGGGCTGCTGATGAGGAAGTGGAGGCATTCCTCTGGCGTTTTGGATGGCGGCATCAAGTAGCTGGCAACGTGGGAGCTGGAGGCAGAGACATCGGCTCCTGAAGAGGAGGGAGAGCGGCCATTGGAAGCTCCTTCAGTTCCAGGGCGAGATTCGGGAGGAGCCATGGCTTAAACTCAAGAAGGAGCTCAGTCTCTGCTATTATAACCTGCCTGCGCTCCTTCTGTTCCTCTGCCGATGGAGCAGGCCAGTATTTGGGAGGAAGAGGTGGAGCTGCCGCCGAAGAGCAGTGAGAGGCTGGAGGCTTCCGTGTGCGCGGGCGCTTGCGCTTCGTTGGCGCAGGCACGGACCCCTGAGTAAGTCGTTGAGCTCCGGGTGGTCCCACAGGCTGGGGCATGCCTCGAGTACCTGCGCCACGCCCTCCAGACACTCTCGGGCTGCTTCGGGGGTACGGGAGGCACAAGTCTGCGTGGCGATGTCCTCCAGTATGCGCACCGACCACCGCTCTGCTTCACTCAATCCCAGGATTGATAAGTCCGGGGTTACAGACATGGTAGCCCCCCAGAACAGGTGAGTGAAACAACAAAAAAAGGCAAAAAAAAATTCCACTAACTGCAGCAGCTGAGTCTTTTACTGGCTGCAGTCTTCTGTCATGATTTGCCCCTCAGGGCAGAGAGCGATGGACCCAGATGCCGACTGCAGTTTGTGGCATTTATTAACAAACACAAAGTTCTAAAGTGTATAAACGTAAAAATCCAAACAGAGAACAAGGTAAACTTACAAATGGAGTAGCAGAACAACTCACCAGAACAGGGAAAGGGTTCTGGCGATGAGGAGGAAGGATCTTTAAGACTGCAGCAAAAATGAAATGAAAATGGAGTCCTTAAATAGGGTCAGAACAAATAGCACAAGTAATGACAGGTGTGGGGTCACATGAGTGGGCAAAAAGGTAACAAATCAAATCAAATCAAATCAACCTTTATTGTCATGTTGCTGTACATACAACTGTAGTGCATGCAAAATGAAATTACGTTTCTCTAGGCATCCATATATGTAAAAAGAACATAATTTAAAACACACTCACTCACCCCCCACCCCAACACAGCCATTCACACATCCCTAAGACACATTTAGTTATTACAGTAATGTTAACTTATTACAGTTGCAGTTTAAAGTGATAATAACTACCTATGTATAAAATACCAATTAAAGTGGCTGAGTGAGTCAAAGTGGCTACTTAAAACTAACTGGAACTATAATATACTGTACATAAATATACATAATGTCCATAAGGTGCAGTAGCATGTATGAAAGATTCTGGATCAACTGTTCAGCATCCTAACAGCTTGTGGAAGGAAGCTGTTAATCAGTCTGGTGGTTCTGCCTCTGATGCTCCGGAATTGTTTGCCAGAAGGCAGCAGTTCAGATTGTTTATGCAGAGGGTGAGCGTGGTCCTTGACAATGTTCAGTGCCCTGCTCCTACAGCGGCTCTGAAAAAGTTCTTGGACAGAGGGGAGGGAAACTCCAATTACCCTCTCAGCTCTCTTGACTATCCTCTGCAGGGTTTTTATGTCTGACATACTGCAACTGGAGTACCATGTTGCAGTGCAGTACGTCAGAACACTCTCCACCACACCTCTGTAGAAGGTCCTGAGGATGCAGATGGGGAGAGAGGCCTGTTTGAGTTTGAGTTTGGCCTGTTTGAAGTGCAGTCTCTGCTGGGTCCGCTTCCTGATCCCCGAGGAATTCTTGCTCCAGGTCAGGTCCTGCGAGATCTGCACTCCGAGGAACTTGATATTCTCCACTCCATCGAATGGCCGCTGATGCTGAAAGGGACGTGTTCAGGCCGTGACCACCGGAAGTCGATAATCATCTCCTTTGTTTTGTCCACATTGAGCACCAGATTGTTCTCCCTGCACCAGCCCTCCAGGTCTCTAACTTCTTCCCTGTACATAGATTCCTCATCCCCTCTGAATAAGTCCCACCACTGTGGTGTCGTCCGCAAACTTAATAATCTGGTTCCCCTTGTGTCTGGACACACACTCATGTGTTAGAAGTGTAAACAACAGTGGACTGAGTACACAGCCTTGAGGGGATCCAGTGCTCAGCATGATAGAGTTGGAGATGTTGTTTCCAACATGGACAGACTGAGGTCTCTTGGTCAGGAAGTCCAGGATCCAGAGACATGTGGCGGTGTTCAGACCAAGAAGGAGCAATTTCTCCATCAGTCTCTGGGAAATAATGGTGTTGAATGCTGAACTGAAATCAATGTATAGGAGTCTGGCGTAGGTGTCTTTCTGCTCCAGGTGGGTGATGACAGAGTGCAGGGTGGTGACTATGGCATCCTCTTTGGAGCGATTTGAACGATACACAAACTGGAGCGGGTCATGTGATGCAGAGAGGCAGGCTGTGATGTGTGGTTTGACAAGCCGTTCAAAACACTTCATCACAATTGGTGTCAGTGCAACAGGACGATAGTCATTCAGACAAGACACAACTGGTTTGTTTGCCACCGGTACTATGGTAAAGGTCTTAAAGCATCTGGGAACAATGGCCTGGCTCAGGGAGATGTTATAAATGTCAGTCAGGACATCTGCCAACTCACTTGCACAGACTCGGAGCATACGTCCCGGGGTGTTGTCCGGACCTGCAGCTTTACGTGGTTTGACCCTGATTAGGTCCTCCGTGTGTCCGCTGCGTCGATGGTGATAGCTGGCCCAACAGATGGTGGAGATGGGCCAGCCCTCCCTCTGATTGTCGGGTTTGATGCTTCAAAACAAGCAAAGAAGTTGTTGAGCCTGTCTGGAAGCGAAGCGTCATCATCATCGACCCCCTGCCTAGACTTTTAATCCATCAGCGCCAGAACTCCCTGCCACATCCGTTTGGTGTTCCCTGTGTCACGGAGGTGTCCCTGGATTTTCTCCGCATAGGCACGTTTCGCCGTCTTAATTCCCTTTGAGAGCGCAGACCTAGCTGAGCGGAGGGCAATCCTGTCCTTCGCCCTGAAGGCTGCATCTCTGGCTGTGAGCAGCGAGCGCACCTCTGCAGTCATCCAGGGTTTATAGTTGCCCCGTGCAGTGAAGGTCTTCACTATAGTGAATATCCTCTGTGCACTTCGCAATGTAGCTGGTGACCGTTTCAGCGTACTCCTCCACATCTGTCCTGTCTCCCTGGGAGGCTGCTATTTTAAAAACGTCCCAGTCTGTATGCAGAAAACAGACTGGGATAAATGATAAATGATTAGGATCAGCTGCGAAGTAATGAGAGGAGAGCGCACCGGCTGACAGCTGACAGGGCTACACCCACACGGTGCACCAACCAGAAAATGCCCTGACAGCTGTCAATCTCAATAATAAGGATAATAATAAGACTAAAATATAAACAAGTACAACTCAGAAATAGGTACCAATTAATACAGAATCAGAATATAGTAAAACTAAGACATAAACAGGAAAATAAAAAACATGCAGGAATCACAAAAACCAAAAGGCACAAAAATAGGACAAATAAATAAATACAGTGAAAAAGCCACAAGACTGAGCATGTCGGAACCTCCAGTGCTCAGCTCATGACACTAACGGTGATAAAAAAAAATTGTGTGGAGCACTGTCTACATGTTTGAAATAAGTGAAAAAAAGATCTCTCTGTCTAGCCAATCGATACAAGTCCTTTTCTCCTTCCTTAGTGTTCAGCGTCTCATACATCTCACTATATGCCTTTTCATTTGCCTTTGCCAGCTCTCCCTTTGCCATGTGCCTAGATTCCAAATACTCTGTCGACTTTCTACATCTCCCTGACTATCCCACTTCTTCTTTGCTAACCTCTTCCTTTGAATACTTTCCTGTACCTCCTCATTCGACCACCAAGTCTCCTTGTCTTCCTTCCTCTGTCCACTGGATACACCACATACCTTTCTATCCATTTCCCTCAATACTTTTGCTCAATACTCAATACTTTTGCTGTATTTTCCCAGTAATCTGGTAATTCCTTCCTATCCCTTCACCACCAGAGTGGTGGCCTAGTTAATAGAGTATCCGCCCCACAACTGGGAGGTTGGGGGTTCAAGTCCCGGCCGGGTCATACCAAAGACCGTATAAAAATGGTACTTCCTGCCTTCTAGTTTGGTGCTCAGCTTAATAGAATGGGGGAAAGAGAAGTTGTTTGTGGTGGTGCCTTGCATGGCAGTGACCCCTCTGATTCTACATGTGATTAACATTGTAGATAGGAGAAATGTAGTTCCGTTCTACTGTACATGATTGGCTGTATGGACTGAATGACAACAGAGATGGCTTCTTCTTCTATCACCCAGAGCCTGTATCAACTCCTTCCTGAACTCTGTGCCACCTTCTTCCTTCTGTAAGTTCCCCCACTTAATCTTTGGCTCTGCCTTCACTGTTTTCCTCTTCTTGCTTTGCAAAATCATCCTACAGACTACCATCCAATGCTATCTACATTTTCCCCTGCCACCACCTTGCAGTCTCCTATCTTTTTCAGATTTCTCCTTCTGCATAAAATGTAGTCCACCTTTGTGCACCTTCCTCCACTCTTGTAAGTCACCCTATGTTCCTCTCTCTTCTTGAAGTACAGTATGTGTTTACCATAGCCATTTCCATCCTCTTAGCAAAATCCACAACCATCTGCCCTTCCACACTTCTCTCCTATTGATCATACCTACCCAGGACCACCTCATCACCTCTGTTCCCTTCACCTACAGTACCTGTCCATTAAAGTCCACTCCAATCAACTATCTCCCCCCTGGGAACACTCTCTACCACTTCATCCAACTTACTCCAGACTTCCTCTTTCTCTTCTACCTGACATCCAACTTGTGGGGCATACACTGACAACATTCAGCATCACACCTTTGACTTCTAGCTTCAGACTCATGATTCTGTCTGACTCCCTCTTTACCTCCTGAACACTCTTCACATACTCTTCCTTCACAATTACTCCTACTCCATTTCTCTTCCTATCTATACCATGGTAGAACAGTTTAAATCCACCACCAATGCTCCTAGCTTAGCTTCCCTTCCATCTGGAAGTATATACATTTTTTTTTGATTTTGTATACTTTATTGATCCCCAGAGGGGAAATTGAGGGCATCCACCTGGATGGATGAAGCAGCCACGGTACAGCGCTATCCCTTTACCATTCACACACACATTCACACCTAGGGCCACTTTTAGAGTCTCCAATTAACCTAACCTGCATGTTTTTGGCCTGTGGGAGGAAACCGGAGAACTCTCGGAGTAAACCCACGCAGACACGGGGAGAACATGCAAACTCCACACAGATCACTGTTGGTCAGGGGCTGGGATCGAACCAGGGATCCCATGGCCAAGGATGAGTTGCTGTGCTGCCGCAGTGCTAACCGCTGCGCCACCACACCGCCCAATATATCTGCCACCACCACCCGTATATCTACCTTTCTTCCCTCCATCATATCAACCAACTCTCTGCATTTACCATAGTCCCTACATTTAATGTCCCTACTCTCACCTCCACATTTCTACCTTTCCTTTTCTCTCTCTCGGAACACGCCTCCCCCCTCTCCTCCTCCTTGATCTTCAACCAACAGTAGCCCAATTTCCACCGGCAAATTGTCGGTTAACAGTACCGGTGGCGGTAGTTGTTAACCCGGGCCTCGACCGATCCAGTATGAAAGTCTCATTCGTCATGATCTGCGTGTTTGATTTGGCAAAGGTTTTACATCAGATGCCCTTCCTGACCCAACCCTCCCCATGTACCCAGGCTTGGGACCGGCACTAGGAGTACACTGGCTTGTGCACCCACTGTGGCTGGGCTACTCCAAAACTACTGGATGGATTTGGATGAAATTTTCACCAGAGGTGGCTCTTGGTCTACACACAAACCCATTACATTTTGGAGGTGATGCATGAGTGCATACCTCCACCAAGGCTCAGTCTTCTTGCAGTGCTTTAGCAGAATTATACAAAAACTACTGGATGGATTTTGCTGAAATTTTCACCAGAGATAGTCCTTGGGCTGCAGAAGAACCCAGTAGATTTTGGAGCTGATCTATGAGTGCATACCTCTACCAAGGCTCTGTCTTGCAGTGTATGGTGGGATGGAGGCAGGGAGGTACGGACAGATGAATGGACAATGGGAGGGAAGGAAGGAGCCTTGGGGGAAGTATGCACTCTCTGAGTGCTTTTCTAGTTTCGTATTCATTTGCCTTGATGTGTAGTGTGATCAGACTCATTTTCCCAATCAAAAATAAAGTATTTGAAAAAGTTACTGGGTTTTATGGCTGTTTGCTAAAGTCAAATATGTTTTTATTTCATAGCTTTGCACTCTCACTTGCTTAAGGGGGAAGCATGTCAAGAGTCGGAGACACCATGAGAGTCTGGCATAATATAATTAGTGAAAATCTAGTTTGATGTTTCTGTGTGTGCGTGCACATGAGAGAACATATCCACACATTCCCATGCACGCAAATAGAGTACATGCCTCCAACATGAACTCGTTTGGTAAACACTGAAGCATGTGAAATTATTCTGTGCATGAAATGATTTTATTGAATAGCTCCAAAGCAGAGGCAATTTGTCATCTTTACCACAGTCCCTATAGTGCACGCACCATTACACTTGGTCTGTTTATACAAAGGTATGCATAGCCCTTAATGTTGCAGATGTGCTCTGTGGGATTAATTGCCGTGCATTCATAAAAGAGGTGTTCTGCAAATTAAATGAGATTGAATTGAAATGAGCAAATTAGCAGTGCAGGACAGAACAAGATGTAATTTTCTTTAAAAAAAAATCAATCAGATAATGTGTGCAACAATGATGATACATCATTAGATTTTATCCCCTGGTAGTTTCAATCATTCATAAACCTGATAAAATAAAGAAATAATGAAACAAGATGAAATGATTTAGGTGTTTCGAGAATATTATGTTCAATTTTGTGGCTGGGCACTGTGAAAATGATTAGTCATTACACATGAGGCCTCTGTCAGTGTGATCCTTTTATGCAATTCGTTATCAGAGAATAAGTTCAGGGCCATTTCAGCTTATTTACCGTCTCCATTCTGCCACAGCTAAGTTCTGCACAAAGCCTTAATCAACGCTGCAATTTCAAACTGCTTTCATAACGTGCTACCGCTATAATCACATGGACTCTAGACTAGATGGAATGCGACAAAGCTATATTAAAAAGAACTAGATCTAGAATGAAGTCGAGAGTTGCAGAAAGCAGCCTTTAGAAATGTAATTGAATGGAGGAGAGACACTCCCACGTTAGCAAGGTTGGTGTTCTTTTTCTCCACACTCTGAAGTGCTGTTATTTATATGTCTTGCTTCATTGGACCTGTACAGCAGATTGTAGCAGAGTTGAGTGAGCAGTGACTAATGGTTGCTGCAGGGTTGGATCATATTGTCAGGGAATGTAACATATTGTTCTTGAGGTTCAATTTAAACACTTAACATGGGTGTTTCAGGTCTCTATGCGGTGCAATCAAAGGTTATTGGGAAAAAGTAAACATTCATGCACAGGCACACAATCACACGTGCAGCCATTGCATTTGTTAATGAATATGACTTTCACTTAGTAGTTCCTTTGTTGGTTTGGATGACAACATCTTTTGCTTTCAGTTGCACCGCTCCTCTCTGAAGTCTGCCACTCTTTTGCCTTTTATGGCCCACTCTTATCAAGTCAGTCTCGAGTAATCGTGACAATTTCATTGGAGGACATAGATTTAAAGGCATAAAAGGGGAAGGTGCGGGAAAAGTGTGAACGGTTGCCGCATGCAGTAGAGACACATGCTGGCTGAAATTATGCTCTCCTCACCCACTGGCCTTCCTGCCACTGCAGGGTGTGGAAGTTCATCTTCGGTGGCAATTTTAATAAATAGGAGGGAAATGAAAGTTGGACCATTACACCTGCTGGAAAGACATAGTAGTCATCCCCACCACCTGGCTATCACCTCCAGATGGTAATGACTCATGCTATTTGTGCTTGTGTGTGTATGTGTGCTTTTGGGAGGAAGGACTGCAATCTAATTCTGAATTGACCTGATCAATCCTCAGAGGTGGTGCTTATTTATTCTTTAAAGAGTGACTGACTGAACTTTTTTCACATTTCAACAGCTCACATGTATCTTAATGAAATGTTTTTGACATATTTTGGTAAAAATTTCTTTAATTATCGGAGCAAAATTATCATTTTTTGTAGCCT
Organism: Pholidichthys leucotaenia; assembly: GCA_020510985.1. Classification (NCBI taxonomy): domain Eukaryota; kingdom Metazoa; phylum Chordata; class Actinopteri; order Cichliformes; family Pholidichthyidae; genus Pholidichthys; species Pholidichthys leucotaenia. The sequence continues at coordinate 135,208,119 of CM035840.1, read as the reverse complement.
TTCTGAGAACTGTTGGTTTCAGTGCATGTCTCTTTAAATCTCAAAGGCCGCATTTAACTCCGCCCTCTCTCTTACGCCACTATTGCTAATCTTAGCTAGCTAGATCCTAGCTCCTTGCTTGGAGCCAACTAACTTAAATTTCTCTGAAAGAGTGAATGAAATAATGCATCAATGGTGGACAGGGGTGTGTGGTTTTAGTGGTTGATAGGATATGACTGGTCTCTGGAGCAAAATAAGCACAGAAACATTTGTGAATGAGCCAAGACTAGTAGCAAAACTGCTAGCTTCAGTTAGCCGCCTTAGTGGTGCTGAGGTATTAACAATGTAGCATCACAGCAAAAATATAAAAAAAATAAGCCATATTAAGCCAGATATACAGTGGTGTGAAAAAGTGTTTGCCCCCTTCCTGATTTCTATTTTTTTTTTTTTGTGTTTGTCACACTTAAATGTTTCAGATCATTAAACAAATTTAAATATTATACAAAGATAACACAAGTAAACACAAAATGCAGTTTTTAAATGAAGGTATTTATTATTAAGGGGGAAAACATCCCAGCCTACATGGCCCTGTGTGAAAAAGTGATTGCACCCCTGTCCCATTAAAACATAAATTAACTGGTTTATCACATCTTTGGAAAGCTGAGTTCAATTTCTCTAGCCACACACAGGCCTGATTACTGCCACACCTGTTCTCAATCAAGAAATCACTTATATAGGACCTGCCTGACAAAGTGAAGTACACCAAAAGATCCTCAAAAGCTAGACATCATGCTGCGATCCAAAAAAAAAAAAATCATAAACAAATGAGAAACAAAGTAATTGAGATGTATAAGTCTGGAAAATGTTACAAAGCCATTTCTAAAGCTTTGGGACTCCAGCGAACCACAGTGAGAGCCATTATCCACAAATGGCGAAACCAGGGAACAGTGGTGAACCTTCCCAGAAGTGGCCAGCCAACCAAAATTACCCCAAGAGTGCAGCGACGACTCATCCAAGAGGTCACAAAAGACCCCACAACAACATCCAAAGAACTGCAGGCCTCACTTGCCTCAGTTAAGGTCAGTGTTCACGACTCCACCATAAGAAAGAGACTGGGCAAAAATGGCCTGCGTGGCAGAGTTCCAAGATGAAAACCACTGCTGAGCAAAAAGAACATAAAGGCTCGTCTCAGTTTTGCCAGAAAACATCTTGATGATCCCCAAGACTTTTGGGAAAACACTCTGTGGACTGACGAGACAAAAGTTGAACTTTTTAGTAGGTGTGTGTCCCATTACATCCGGCGTAAAAGTAACACAGCATTTCAGAAAAGGAACCATGAGGTGCGTGATGCTGTGATCGCAAGATGTTCCGAGACTGTTGCTCAACAATCCAAAATTGCGACTCGCATCGACCAAGCATAAACAGATTTTTCCACAGGTAGTGTTTCTTTTCTTTTGTAATTGATCTGCTAATGGACTATCTGTTCCTTCGTATATCATTTCACCATCTTCTCGACGGAGCTGGAGGAACTTGAGAATTATATAGACGAGTTTTATTATTGCTACTTTAACATGGAGGACAACGTACCTCCCGGTTCTTTCTCCAACTCTGTGTCCAAGCGCCCCAGACCGGCGGATTCTCTGAATTTACCATCCGAGAAATCACGGGAGGGCTCAGAGGTTAGTGATATTCTTTTCTCGATTGAAAATAAACTTACCAGCATGGATGGCAGACTAGCGTTAGTAGAGGTTCTCCATAACAAATTCCAGAGCATACGGGAGAGTCTGGAATACAGTCAGGCGCAGCTCGTTTCTCTCTTAGAAGAAAACAGTAGTTTTGTAGCACCCATAATGGTAACATTATGTAGCTCACATATTTCACTGCAGAGACCCAAGCATAGAAGGACTTTAAGCTTGCGGTGTGTATTGACATCACGTCTCAGATGGACAATGAGTCTGGACCACTTGCGGACTTGGGAGGAAGACAGAGGATCTGGAGCGAGAGCCTGAAAGGACTGAAGAGCAAAGAGGACTTTGAAGTGATTAAGTGTAAATAGAAGGATTTGACTTGATTGTGTGATTCTGTGTTTGATGTGTGGGTATAAATGTATGTGGGTTTACCGCAGCTCTTCCTCTTTTTTCCTGACTGAGAGAGAGAGAGCTGGGGACCTGAGATGAATAAACCATACTGAGAAATTATCCAGTCTCATCATTTCATGATCCCCACATTGGTGACCAAGACGTACGATGCCGGGAGAACGGTACCCTGACCTGGATTCACCGGAGACCGACCGCACGAGCACAGGCTCGATTAAGCTCCCTGAGTTCTGGCAAGACGACCCGCAGTCATGGTTCCAACACGCGGAATCGCAGTTCGTGCTTGGGGGAATATCAGCAGATGACATCAAGTTTCATAATGTCATCACAAGACTCGACAGCCGCACAGCTCGATGTGTGCGGAGCCTGGTGCAGCAGCCGCCCGCTGCTGGCAAGTACGACGCGCTGAAAGCCGCCCTCATCGAGAGTTTTGTGCCATCAGCCGAGGTGAGGGCCAGGCAACTTCTGGACCTGCGCGACAGAGGAGGACGCAGAGCGACCGACCTCCATGAGGGTCCATGACCCTCCCAGCACACATGAGAGGTACCCTGTCTGGCATGAGATGTGTGAACCAGCAAGACTTCCGCGCGCTGGCCAGGGAAGCGCAGCGGCTCCTCGACGCCTGCGACGAGCAGGAGACTTCCGTGGCAGCAGCAGACCTCGGCGCGGCGGCCGGAGGCAGGGAGGAGCCAGAGGCAGCAGGAGCAACCCCAGCGACGACGGCAGCGGTGCGGTCCCGAGGCAGAGGAGGGGACGACCTCTGTTTTTACCATCGACGCTGCGCTGAGAAGGTGCACAGATGCAGCCCGCCGTGCAGTTTCAAGAAACAGGGAAACGCCCGGGCCGGGGGTCGTTAGCAGCTTCGACTCTCGGTGAACAGAACAAGCTGCTTTATCTAACAGACGCGGGCTCCGGGCGGCAATTCCTCGTGGACACCGGAGCCCAGAGGAGTTTCATCACCGCGACCTATGCGGATCGTGTGGCGGGGCCCCGCGGAGACGAAGCAACGGCAGCGAACAGCTCGTCGATCAAAACGTTCGGGGAAAGGACTCTATGCCTGTCCTTGCACGGCCGCACCTATGAATGGACCTTCATAGTAGCAGCGGTGAGTTTCAACATGTTAGGCGCTGACTTTTTGTGCTCACATGGCTTGTTAGTGGATCTGGTTAATAGACGCCTAGTAAATGCACTCTCCTTTTGTTCTATCCCTTGTGCAGCTCGAGTGTCCCCGCCGCCAGTACAGACCAACGTCGCCACAGCAGGCGGTAAGTTTCACACTCTTCTAACCCAGTTCCCAGCACTCACAGTTCCCACGTTTTCAGCTAAGATTGCGAAGCACGGGGTGGAACACTTTATCACCACAAGTGGCCCACCAGTTTTTGCGAAAGCTCGGCGCTTGGATGCAGCTAAGCTCTCCACTGCGCGCGAGGAGTTCGCCAACCTGGAAAGGTTGGGCATAATTCGCCGCTCGAAGAGCGCCTGGGCCTCCCCGCTGCATATGGTGCCTAAGGCTGACGGCTCGTGGAGACCTTGTGGTGATTACCGCAGGTTAAACAATGCCACAGCGCAGGACCGCTACCCAATTTCGCATATCCAGGATTTCTCAGTGCACTTAGCGAAGGCGTGCATTTTTTCTAAAATAGACCTGGTCCGCGGTTATCATCAGGTCCCGGTTCGACCAGAGGACATTCCCAAAACAGCGGTAATAACCCCGTTCGGACTTTTTGAATTTTTATGCATGCCTTTTGGCCTTAAAGGCGCCGCGCAAACTTTCCAACGAATGATGGATGCCGTGTTGCGCGACCTCCCTTTCGTTTTTGTCTACTTGGACGATATTTTAGTCGCCAGTGCCTCCGAGGAGGAACACGAAAAACACCTCACCACGGTTTTTCAGAGGTTGGGAACGCACGGGTTGATAATCAACCCAACCAAGTGCCATTTTGGCGTAGCGCAAATTGATTTTTTAGGACACCGCGTCTCCCCAGAGGGAGCAATCCCCTCTGCCGGCCAAAGTACGCGCAGTGGCTGAGTTTCCCCAGCCACAAACGGTCAAAGCATTGCAAGAGTTTTTAGGAATGGTAAATTTTTATAACCGTTTCATACCCCACGCAGCGCAGCTTATGCAACCGTTATACGCCGCACTTAGAAAGCAGAAGCCCTCCAATGCGATCGAGTGGTCCCCGGAGCGGGAGCGCGCATTCACAGAGGTTAAAAAAGCACTGGCAGACGCAGCACTGCTGGCTCACCCAGACCCATCAGCCCGCATAGCGCTAACCACCGACGCGTCAGATGTGGCCATAGGGGCCGTGGTAGAGCAGCAAGTTGCCGGGGTTTGGCAACCGCTCGCTTTTTTCAGCAGGTCCTTGCGCGATGCTGACCGGAAATACAGCGCGTTTGACAGGGAGCTGCTAGCGCTCCACCTGGCCATTCGCCATTTCCAGTTTTGGCTGGAGGGGCGACGTTTCACCGCGTTTGTCGACCACAAACCGCTCACTTTTGCAATGTCCAAAATTTCAGAACCGTGGTCAGGACGGCAGCAGAGACAGCTGGCCGCAATTTCGGAATTTACCACCGATATTCAGCACGTAGCCGGTAAACTCAACGTAGTAGCGGACTGTCTCTCACGTGCGGTAACAGCGCCTGTCCGCACGGAAACGGGTTGTACTACCGCAGACGCAGAGCGGGGTAACAGCGTGGACGCGCACGCGGCCCCTGTTCACGTGGGGATAGCTTATGCAGCCATGGCAGCGGAGCAGAGCGGAGACGCAGACGTGCGCGCGCTCCTGTCTGGACCAACAGGGTTAAGGCTGGAGAGCAAAAGTTTACAAACAGGTTCACCCCCTCTAATCTGCGACGTATCCACCGGGCGACTGCGCCCGGTGGTACCGGCCGCGTGGCGCCGTCGCGTTTTTGACGCGGTGCACTCCCTGGCGCACCCGGGAGTACGCGCTTCTGTGAAAATGGTAGCGGAGAAGTTTGTTTGGCCGAGCCTGCGCAAGCACGTGAAAGAGTGGGCGAAAGCCTGCATGGCTTGCCAGCGGGCCAAAGTCCACAGGCACACGAAGGCCCCTTTAGAACCGTTCCACATTCCGGCTAAGAGATTCGATCATGTGCACGTAGACCTAGTGGGCCCCCTGCCGCCGTCACAAGGTTTCACACATCTCTTGACAATGGTGGACCGAACCACACGTTGGCCGGAAGTGGTCCCGTTAACGTCGACCACAGCGGCAAAGGTGGCTCGCGCTTTTTTAACAGCCTGGGTAGCACGGTTCGGGGTTCCGTTGGATATTACGTCCAATAGGGGACCTCAATTTGTGTCGGAGCTGTGGTCAGTAATGGCCAGCGGCTTAGGAGCGGCAGTCCACCGCACTACCGCTTATCACCAACAGGCCAACGGTTTATGCGAGCGTTTTCACAGGTCTTTGAAGGCAGCCCTCAGAGCGTCGCTCACGGATGCAGATTGGGTAAACAAACTACCATGGGTTTTATTGGGGTTGCGTTCCGCACCCAAAGAGGACTTAGATGCCTCACCCGCAGAATTGGTTTTTGCGCAACCTCTCAGGCTGCCCGGCGAGTTCCTACCAGCCCATGCGGCACCAGGGCGCCCCCCGGTGCGGGGACCTCTGATTGGCACGGGAGCAGAAATGCTCCCGGGCCCCACTCATCACACTTTTCCGCGTGTTTTTGTTCCCAAGGCTTTACAAAACGCTGAATTTGTTTTTGTCAGGCACGACGCTCAGTGACACAGTCTCCGCCCACCATATGACGGTCCATTTCGACTGCTGGAAACCGGGGAGAAATATTTTGTGCTAGATTTGGGGGGCAGGAAAGAAACAATCAGTACTAATAGATTAAAGCCTGCCTTTGTGTTGCATGACAAATCTGTACGACCGGCGAGGACGCCTCGACGCGGCAGACCACCCAGGGAATGGCCCCTGGAGACCCCGCAGGGGACAAATAACCTTTCTCCCCCTCATTCCACAGATTCGCCGCAAGACGGCACAACACAGGCTGTGAAACCTGCGTACAGCAAGTTTGGGAGGAGGTTGAAGCCCAGATTACGGGCAGAGTGATGTGTGTTTCGATCAAACTGTGTAGGCCGTGCTGTAAATTCCGCAGGTGGGGGGTGACATATGCTGTATTGCCATCAGGATACGGTTATCGGGTGTGTCCATTCTTTGGCGTTGGGGGGGGAGTGATGTAGCGCCCATAATGGTAACATTATGTAGCTCACATATTTCACTGCAGAGACCCAAGCATAGAAGGACTTTAAGCTTGCGGTGTGTATTGACATCACGCCTCAGATGGACAATGAGTCTGGACCACCTGCGGACTTGGGAGGAAGACAGAGGATCTGGAGCGAGAGCCTGAAAGGACTGTCTGACCTCAGGAGGTCAGACAGAAGAGCAAAGAGGACTTTGAAGTGATTAAGTGTAAATAGAAGGATTTGACTTGATTGTGTGCTTCTGTGTTTGATGTGTGGGTATAAATGTATGTGGGTTTACCGCAGCTCTTCCTCTTTTTTCCTGACTGAGAGAGAGAGAGCTGGGGACTTCAGATGAATAAACTATACTGAGAAATTATCCAGTCTCATCATTTCATGATCCCCACAGTTTGAAAAAGTCAGTAAACATGCTAACCACGCGACTTGGCATTGTTGAAAGAGAGAACCGGAAAATGAAGGAAACAGTTCTCAATCTGCAGTCACGCAGCATGAGAGATAACCTTGTTTTTTTTCTGGAATTGCTGAAAAAAATAATGAAAATCCAGAACAACTGGTCCATGAATTTATGTCCACACAGCTGAAACTGTCCCCCAAAGTTACAAAATCAATTACCTTCCACCGAGTCCACCACACTGGGCAAAAAAATCTCCAAAATAAACATCCCAGACCTATTGTTGCCAAATGTGAAAATTTCAAGCAAAAACTTCTGGTACAGAGGCAGGGCAGGCAGCTTAAAAACACCAGTTATAGTCTAAATGATCAATTTCTACAGGAAATCTTGGAAAGAAGAAGAAAGCTTTTTCCCATTAGGAAACAAAAAATCCAAGAAGGTAAACAAGCTATTGTCTCTGTGGATAGATTGTTTATAAATGGCAAGCTGTTTATGGATGAAACTATAACCCCCTGGTTATTCTAGAGCCTCCTTTGTTGCCTTAGCTACATGTGGAAAAAGAGTGCGATTGTGCGCAGGTCTCTTATTCGGTCTCGGTTTAATTTGTTAACATTTGTCCTGTTTTTTCTTTTTTACTGAGGTTGTTGTTTGCTTGTTTGTCTGTTGTAGCTAATTTTGTTGAAGTTGTTAAGTTCTTGTTGTATGTTATCTGTATTTTTTCAACATTTACTAACTTTTATGTCTGTTCGCTCTCATACTTCTGGTTTACAGGAAACATGCAATTGCAAGCAAATGGAACAGAGATATCATGCACACACGCCCAAACATACAGACATAGGGATATATTTTACACACAACATACATACACACACACACATACATACATTATGGACATATAATCACATAGGCACATTTATTTAGCCTTTAGCACAAAAACCAGTTAGTGAAAACATGTCCACATTTAAGTTTGTTACGTGGAACATACATGGAATTGGTACCAGGGAGAAGAGGCTAAAAGTTTTTAATCGACTGAAGGTTCTAGAGGCAGACTTTATCTTATTACAGGAAACACATGTTTCTAAGTCATCTGTAGATGCACTCACCTCCCCAGAATCTCCCCACATGTACTCAGTCGGCTTTAATTCTAAACAAAGGGGGGTAGCTATATTGGTAAATAGAAGAATATGCTTTGTTGCGAATAATACCATAGCAGATCCAGATGGTAGATTTATAATATTAAAAATCTCGGTTCAAAATTTGGATCTATGTATTGCAAGCGTTTATAGCCCAAATGTTGACGACCCATCCTATTTTCATACTTTCCTCACTTCTTTTTTCTGAGCACTTGGACACTACACTCATAATAGGAGGAGACTTCCACCTGGTATTAAACCCTGCAATCGACAGGCTCAGTGCATCGGGGAATTACCGAAAATGGCAGGCTACTGACACTCTCAAACAATCCATAAATGATTTTGGTCTTTGCGATGAATGGCATTCTCTTCACTCAACTCTTCGGGAATGCACCTTTTTTCATCAGTTGATAGTTCACATTCACGTTTAGACTTCTGCTTACACTAGTAAGTAGGAAAGCTATAAGGAAAACTAGGAGCTGGAAATTCAATACATCACTACTAAAAGACAAAGACTTTATTAATTACTTTAATAAAGCGTGGGAATCATATCTGGAATATAATGATGTGCGAGGAATATCCACGTGCGTTCTTTGGGAAGCAGTAAAAGCGGTCATGCAAGGTAAAATAATCTCTTAGTGTTTGTTTAAGAATAAAAAAGAAAAAGTACTGCTACTGGAGTTATAACAGAAAATTAAATCATTGGAGATGACCTGTGCCATTTCTCCAAAGGAACAGGCACTTAACAATCTGAGAAAATTAAAGCTGGAATTAAAAGAAATTACTAACAAAAGAACACAGTTTTTAATACAAAGACTGTGTCTTGAGAAGTTTGAACACAGTAATAAAGCGGGGCGATATCTTTCGAACCAGCTTAGATTGAATAAAGAAAAACAACAATCCACTCTATTAAAGATACAACTGGAAATATTACCCATGAGCCTGAAGAAATAAATAATTCCTTCAGAAAGTTTTATGAAAACCTCTACTCATCTCAGATTAAGCCATCTGGCTCAGAGATAAATAAATTTCTGGACAATGTTAACTTACCACGATTAAATAATGAACAGGTTGCAGCTCTGGATGCACCTCTTCTGGTGTTCAAACTCCAGGAGGCACTTAAGCACATCCCAAACACAACAAAGCTCCAGGACCAGATGGTTTTCCAGTAGAATTTCATAAAGAATTCTGGCCTGTGATGGCACCTACTTTCTTTAAAATGGTGAACCAAATTAAAGAAGATAATGTAATCCTTCCAAATATGAACTTGGCTATTATTATCCTGCTCCTTAAACCTGGAAAGGAATCTACGCTTCCATCCAGCTACCGTCCCATCTCACTTATGAATGTCAATCTTAAAATAATTTACAAAGCTCTTGCCAAAAGATTGGAAAGGATAATTCTGTTTATTATACACCCAGTTCAAGCAGGTTTCATCAAGGGTAGGCACTCGGCTAATAATACACACAGGCTATTTTAATTTACTTACTGCTGTAAGATTAATAACTTAGAAACTGTGGGGAGACTTGAATAACGAAACCGAATTGTCTTTCATTTCAGTTTATTCAAGAAATCATTCCACTGTCTGCTCTTATTCTTGAGCAGCGAACAAAGAGAGTGAACACACCAAAGTTCTCTCATTTAAACCTTCTCACATCAAACCATTTCCCTCGCGGGGGAAATCACACATCTATATCAAAGTCTCTTTATTCACATTCATTAGCCTTTTATTTACATAACTCCCCCTTCTCTCTTCCCGAGCCTCAGTGGTCAGGAAGTCTTCTGTCCCCTGTCCTCCGCAGGGGGTCCAGGCTCTGTGGCTCCGCACCGCAGGGGGCTGGCTCTCCTTCATCGTGGTTAAATCACATATGCAGTGTCCAACATATACATGTCTCACAACACAGCCATATAACCCCCCCCCCAAACGATGAAGAACAGACTAATTCCCAAAATTTAATAGCACCTTACTCACTACTGAATAATCAACACCAACATTCAGTCTGTGCGCCGCTTGGGCTTCAGCCGTCTGCCGAATCTGCTGTGCGTTGGCCCCGCCTTGCCTGCGGTGCTGTTCTGCTCCGGGTCTGTTGACTGAGGAAGAGAGTGGTTAATTGCCCTCTGCGGGGGCCTGCCTCGTCGAGGCGCCACCGCGACCGGTACAGACACGTCCTTCATGACAAAAGCAGGTTTTAGTCTGTCAATACTGACTGTCTCAGGTCGCTGCTGTGGTTGCTTGCCCGCCGCAGGCGTCCAGGATCCCGTCTGCCTCCTGGGCCAGCTCCCGGAACTCCTCCAGGGTGTGACACTTTTTGCCGGCCAGCGTGCTTCTCGCATGCGCCGGGAGGTTGGAGAGGAAGATGAACTGAAAAATGAAATCATCGTTGTCCAACCCTTTCAGCTGTATCATCTCCTCCATCAGGGCGCTCGGCCTGTGTCCACCTTGGTCTAGCAAAGACAGGATCCTCCTCGCCCTCACTTCAGCCGAGGGGGTGAAAAACTTGATGAGGGTGGATTTCAGCTTGCTGTACCTGTCGGTCGCGGGTGGCTGCTCCACCAAGCTTTGCACGCACCGAGCTGTGCTGTTGTCCAGTTTAGCGATGACATGGTGGAACTTAGTGTCATCCACCGTTACTCCTGCGAGCGCGAACTGCGACTCTGCTTGCAGAAACCACGACCGTGGGTTATCCTGCCAGAAATCAGGCAGCTTAACGGCCACTGCGCTCGCCAGCTCTGAGCGCTGTGAGTCCGGGACCCTGAGAATTTCTTCGTTCATTCTCAACGTCGTCAGTCACCAATGTGGGGAGACTTGAATAACGAAACCGAATTGTCTTTCATTTCAGTTTATTCAAGAAATCATTCCACTGTCTGCTCTTATTCTTGAGCAGCGAACAAAGAGAGTGAACACACCAAAGTTCTCTCATTTAAACCTTCTCACATCAAACCATTTCCCTCGCGGGGGAAATCACACATCTATATCAAAGTCTCTTTATTCACATTCATTAGCCTTTTATTTACATAACTCCCCCTTCTCTCTTCCCGAGCCTCAGTGGTCAGGAAGTCTTCTGTCCCCTGTCCTCCGCAGGGGGTCCAGGCTCTGTGGCTCCGCACCGCAGGGGGCTGGCTCTCCTTCATCGTGGTTAAATCACATATGCAGTGTCCAACATATACATGTCTCACAACACAGCCATAGAAACTACAATTTTATCTCTGGATGCAGAGAAAGCCTTTGACCATGTTAATTGGAAATTTCTTTTTATGGTGTTAAACAAGTTTGGGTTTGGTTCATCTTTCGTAAACTGGATTAAAACACTATATAGCCATCCAACTGCATCTGTCCGAACAAATGATCAAACTTCTCAAAGCTTTAATCTCCAGAGAGATACTAGGCAGAGTTGTCCATTCTGTCCCTCATTTTTTTACAATCTTTATCGAACCTTAGCAGCAGCCATACGACAAAATGTTGATATCAGAGGTATCCAAACTGGAGAAAAAGAACACAAGATAAGTCTTTATGCTGATGATGTATTGATTTTCCTTGAAAACTCACAAAGGTTTGATCCCAGCCCCTTACCAACAGTGAGCTGTGCGGAGTTTGCATGTTCTCCCCGTGTCTGCGTGGGTTTACTCCGGGATTTCTCCGGTTTCCTCCCACATGCCAAAAACATGCAAGTTGGGTTAATTGGCATCAAACTGGGGATTCTAAATTGTCCTTAGGTATGACTGTGAGAGTGAATGGTTGTCTGTCTCTCTGTGTTGGCCCTGCGATGGACTGGCGATCTGTCCAGGGTGTACCCTGCCTCTCGCCAAAGATGTTGGGATAGGCTTCAGCCCCCCCCCCCACGACCCGAAAAGGATTAAGCAGAAGAAGATGAATGAATGAATGAACTCACAAAGATCTCTTCATCAGACAGTGGTGCTCATTGATAAATTTTCATCATTATCAGACTACTCTATTAACTGGGGTAAATCAAGTCTTACCTATAAATTGTAACTTTTCAAATATATCCATTAGTGCAATACAATCAGATAATATTAAATATTTAGGAATACATATTTCCCCCAGGCTGTCAGAGTTATTGTGACTAAATCACATCCCCCTTTTAAAAACAATACAAGACGACATTATGCACTGGAGGACACTACCTATATAACTAATGGGGAGAGTCACAACTGTTAAAATGATGGTCCTTCCTAAAATCAACTATTTGTTCTCAATGATTCCTACCCAACCATCTATGGTCTGGTTTAAATGTTTAGACTCAAATATAAGTATTTTTTTATGGAAGGACAAACCATCATGGATCAGTTTAAAAACTCTTCAAAAAGCAAAAGAGTGTAGAGGTTTAGATTTACCAAATTTTTTAATTACTTCTTAGCCAATAGACTGCAGTTTGTTTCTAAATGGACAAAATCAATCCCACTAGGAAACCCATGGTTAGATGCTGAACAGGCTCTCTGTGGGTTGCTAAATATCTCTGACTTACCTTTTATGAATCCCTGTATTAAACGCCATGACTGTTTTAAAAGCATTACTATCAGCTCCTCTCTGACAGCCTGGTGGAAATTTTTAAAAATAACGTGGTCTTCACTTGTCTCTTGTAAACTTACGCCCATTTGGAATAATCCTGATATCTTGCAACAGAAGAGGATGTTAAACATTCCACTACGGCAAGAGAAGGGAATAAAAAACTTAGAGCATCTCATTCAAGGTGGGAATTTTATCCAGTTTCAGGATGTCACAGTATGACATCAGTGATAAAAAGTTTCTTGAGTACCAGAAGCTTAAATCCATAATAAAAGCAATATTCAATCTTAATCAGACAGATTTAGAGGTACCAGTTAAGGTGGCAGAGTTTCTAAATCTTTGTTGCCCTAAATTTATATCGAAAATACACGGACTGTTATCAAAACTGGATGAGTCAATATCTCTTCCAAAATCAAAATGGTAGACAGACTTATCGATCAATAAGGATGAAAGCTTCTGGACACAAATATGTTTAAACACTTTTAAGATGACAGAAAACTCTAATTTACAACTCATACAGTACAAAGTTCTATATAGAACTCATTACACAGGACAAAGGATGTTCAAAATGGGCATGAGTCACACAAAAATCTGCTTCTACTCCACCAGCAATGTCCTGGATAGTTATATGCATGCTATGTGGTCCTGTGCACCAGTCCAAAAGTTCTGGCGGAAGACATGTGAGGACTTGTCGACATGGCTTGGGTATCGTGTCCCATCCTCACCCAAACTTTGCATATTAGGTGATTTAAGTGAACTAAATATAGAGGCAAGGATGTCACACATGGTTCTCACTGCCTTATGCATTGCGAAGAAATAATAAGAAAACTATCCTCATGAACTGGAAATCAAGAAATAATTTATGCACGACTCACTATAATAACCTACTATTAGATTATACTAGCCTGAAAAGAATATCTGCCTCCTCAAATAACCAATTGGCTGAATTCAATTCTCTCTGGTTCCTGCTTATTAATTCTATAACCCGAGGGGTGGCGGGCAGTGGTTCGCTCTCCTTGACGCCTCTGGCGGCTGGCTGTGCCCTGACCACGAGGGGTTTCTGTGACCCACTGGGGTGGCCGTGTGTCTGGCCCGGGGGGGGGGGGGGGGGGGGGTGCCGTAGTCCTGGGCCGGCTGGCCTTGCCTCCCGGGTGGGGCTGGGTCTGGCCCTGGCCCCTGGTGCTGTTGGGGGGGGGTTGTTCTCCCTTTGGGTCGGGGTCAAGTGTGTGCCGATGGTGCGGGCCAACCCTGGCGCGTCCTTGCGCGGTGGGGTCGTGCCCTCCCCAGCGCCCTGGCGGCACTCTGGGGTGGGTGCCTGCATCCTGCGGGGTCGCCCTCTCCAACCTTCGGGGCCTGCGGGTGTGGGTGTGCATGTGTGTGTACATGTGAGTGTGTGTGTGTGCGCATGCAGACGCACGTGAGAGTGGGTGTGAGTGGGTGCGTGTGTGTGTGTGGAAGTGGGTGTGTGCACATGAGTAGGTAGGCATGTGTGATGGTGAGTGTGTGTGTGTGCACCTGAGGGTGGTGGTGGGGGGTGTATATACAGGTGTGGATACCTGTGGGTGGATGTGCGGGGGTGGAGGATGTGTGTGTTGGTGGAGGAACCTCGTTGGGTGGCGGGGGTGGGGTGGACCATCTAGTGACATGGGGGTTGGCAATTCCGGGCCTGCTTGTCCTGACTGCACTGCCTTTGTGTCACGGGGTGGGGCGCTTTGTCACATTGCCCCTGGTGTCTTTGGGGCCAGGTGTGTGTGGGTGGTCGTGGTGCCGTTGGTGCGGGTTGGTGGCTGTGTTGCCGTCGGGCTGCTCCAGGGTGGCTGTGGCTGCGGGGCGGCCTGCTGCTGTCAGTGTGTGTCTGGGGTGGGTGGTCGGTGGGCTTGCGGTGGGCGCTCGGGTGTGTCGCTTGGCGTGTGGGGCACCGTATGGGTCCGGCCCATTGTTCACTATTGTGACTATTGTTGTTGTGCATGTTCATGTGTGCAAAATGAGTGGGAATGGGTGTGGCTGCTCCATAATGTTTGTGGTGCTGAGAGCACCAGGGTGCGACGCTGGTGGGTCCTGGGCTGCTCGGCCTGGCACCCCTCACCCTGAGTGGGGATTTAAGGGCAGTGGGTGGCCTCCTGAACCAGTTTGCGAGCTCGCTTCTTGGGGGAGATGGGCTCGCTTTTGGACCGCCTTTCTCGCAGTCTTATTCCTCCCCACATACACATACCTCCCCCGATTCTGGGTGGAATATACATCTTCTTGGATATACTTAGGGTTTTGGGGGGGTGCCGCACTGTGTCGGTGAAGGGGACACCTCTGCTGCGCAGTGGGGCTGCCATCACCTCAATTTTAATTGCATTTTAGACACTGGGGGCTTGGGGGGATGGGGGCCCCCTACCTATCACAGTGGCTAGTGGTGCTCCAACCACCATCCCCCCAATTTTAACTGCATTATGGTAGTATACACACCTGCACACAATCACATCATACAACCAACACACACCTATCATGATTTGTGCAAGGGGGAGGGGGTGGGGGTCTTCCCCCACCTCTGTTGCCCTCCTTCTGCCGAGGGCCTGGGGGCCCGGTGGGGGGCCTGGGACCCGTCATGTTGTCAAAATCCCTGGGTACTGCCGAATGAATAGATACGAGCAAGGGAGTGAGAAGGGGATTGAACAAGAGAGTAAGCGAGAGTGAGGGAGTAATGAGTGGACATGGTGATGGTGGGTCAGTTTTGTGTGGCGCTTTGCGTGTCAGGTGGCATCTCGGGGCACCTGCAGTGGTCTGCTGGTCAGTTGCTGGGGGTGGGGGTCTGCTTCTGTGCCCACCGCCGCCCTGGGGGGGTCGACGGGGGGTGGCTGCTGGCCTGCGCCGGTGGTCTACCCGGCCACTGCCGGGCACTGGTGCGCATTCAGGCTTGCTGCATCTACATCGCAGTCACCCTAAGAAGTAAGGGTGAATGAAGGTGGATGGGTGTGAGGGGGAGAGCACGAATGGATGTGAGTAGGTCAGAGTGTGAGTGAGAGTGCATGTATTGGTGAAGGTGAGTGAGTGTGGGTGACCCTGAGGGCGAGTGGGAACGAGATTGAGAGGGTACAGGAGTGAGAGAGAATGGGTGGGTCCGGGAGTGCGAGAGTGGGACCGTGTGGGGGAGTGGGTGAGTGAGAGTGAGTGAGTGCATGTGAGTGTGTATGAGAGCATGAGGGTGTGAAGGTGTGGGAATGGGTGTGTCTGCTAGTTGGGAGGTGTTGGATTGAGGGGGTAGTTACTCTCGGCTGTGTGGACTATCCGGGGCGGGGGCTTCTTTGGGAATGGGGGTCCCTGGGGTGTGCGGTGGTGGCACTGGTGGTGGGGGGCACTGTAGGGGTGCCTGTGGGGGGCTCGTGCCAAGGGGTGCAGGCTGGTCTCCGACCCGGAGGGTGGGAGCACAGGCCTCCTGGGGCCCAGGGACTGGCGTTGACCCCACTGGGGGGTGGGGGGTTGGCAGCCCCAGGGGTGTGGGCCCACCACGCCGGCCGCCTAGCGGCCTGGCTTCCCTCAGCCGTCCGTCCGGGGGTGGATGCCTGGCTTTCCTGGGGCTTGTTGACCTTGGGCATTTGTGCCCTGTGGGGGTTGGCGGCACTGCCTTGCCTGCTCGGGGTTTCTGGGGTTGGGGGGGAGTTGCTGCGACCAGCCCCTCTTTTCGTATGTTCCCTGACAAACCACTCACATGCACACGCTTATTTTGCACACGCTGTCATATACACGCATACGGACACACACGCACAAATGTCTCCCCTTTAACGGGTGCGGAAGCCAGACTCGTGTTTGAGGCCTCTTCTGCGGAAGAAGCAGTCTGTCTTCTGTTTGTTTTAGTTGTTGGTTTGTTTGTGTTTTTTTGTCTGTTCCTCTCCCTTTTCTTTCCCCCTCCACACACTTCCTTTCCCCATTCCCCATGCTGTTGGGTCCTTCATGGGTAAAATAATTTAAATAAAGTATTAAAAGTTATTACAGGAGGCATTTACAACAATATACAGTACATAGATAGGTACTGTATAGAGCTCCTTTTGGCAAAGTAAATCTGTTTTGGCACGATAAGGGTAGCAGATCTCTGCTCTGCTCACCTAGCTGCCTGACAGGCCTGGGGGGTGGATGGGGATTTCCCCCTAGACCTAATAACTGGTTGGGCTACCCTTGGCAGCAACAACTGCAATCAAGCGTTTGCGATAACTGGTAATGAGTCTTTTACAGCGCTGTGGAGGAATTTTGGCCAACTTATCTTTGTAGAATTATTTCAAGCATGAACCGATTTTTTAAGGTCATGCCACAGCATCTCAGTCGGATTCAGGTCAGGACTTTGACTAGGCCACCCTAAAGTCTTCATTTTGTTTTTCTTAAGCCATTCAGAGGTGGACTTGCTGGTGTGTTTTGGATCATTGTCCTGTTGAAGAACCCAAGTGTGCTTCAGCTTGAGGTCATGAACAGATGGCTGGACATTCTCCTTCAGGATTTTTTGGCAGACAGCAGAATTCATGCTTCCATTTACCACAGCAAGTCTTCCAGGTCCTGAAGCAGCAAAACAGCCCCAGACCATCACACTACCACCACCATATTTTACTGTTGATATGATGTTCCTTTCTGAAATGCTGTGTTACTTTTACGCCGGATGTAATGGGACACACACCTTCCAAAAAGTTCAACTTTTGTTTCGTCAGTCCACAGAGTATTTTCCCAAAAGTCTTGGGGATCATCAAGATGTTTTCTGGCAAAACTGAGATGAGCCTTTATGTTCTTTTTGCTCAGCAGTGGTTTTCATCTTGGAACTCTGCCACGCAGGCCATTTTTGCCCTGTCTCTTTCTTATGGTGGAGTCATGAACAGTGACCTTAACTGAGGCAAGTGAGGCCTGCAGTTCTTTGGATGTTGTTGTGGGGTTTTTTGTGACCTCTTGGATGAGTCGTCGCTGCGCTCTTGAGGTAATTTTGGCCGGCCAGCCACTCCTGGGAAGGGTCACCACTGTTCCATGTTTTCACCATTTGTGGATAATGGCTCTCACTGTGGTTCGCTGGAGTCCCAAAGCTTTAGAAATGGCTTTACAACCTTTTCCAGACTGATAGATCTCAATTACATTGTTTCTCATTTGTTCCTGAATTTTTTTTGGATCGCAGCATGATGTCTAGCTTTTGAGGATCTTTTGGTGTACTTCACTTTGTCAGGCAGGTCCTATTTAAGTGATTTCTTGATTGAGAACAGGTGTGGCAGTAATCAGGCCTGGGTGTGGCTACAGAAATTGAACTCAGCTTTACACAGATGTGATAAACCACAGTTAATTTATGTTTTAATTGGGAGGAGCAATCACTTTTTCACACAGGGCCATGTAGGTTTGGATTTTTTTTTTACCCTTAGTAATAAACACCTTCATTTAAAAACTGCATTTTGTGTTTGCTTGTCTTATCTTTGTCTAATATTTAAATTTGTTTGATGATCTGAAAAAATATACAAAAAAATGAGAGATCAGGAAGGGGTAAACACTTTTTCACACCACTGTATTATGAACTGTGGATTAGTGAACCAGGTGGAAACAGTAATGTCTATTAGGGTGACTGAAAATCAAAAGAAAATAACTGTTGGCTCTTAAACTAATGCCTTTGGCTCCTCCTCACCCATCTACACGACAGACAACTAGGCAGGCCAATAATAGAGCAGTTGGCAGGCTTATGATGTTTACCTTTTAGTGATATTTCCCATTTTGTGGCATACAGGAAAATACCTGGAAGTGTTAAAAGAACTTTTTGGAGAAAAAAACAAGACAAAGGCTTTGTTTTTTAAGAGAAGTGAGTGTTTTGATATTTTTTTGATAATCACTTGACCAATAGACAGATTTCAGAAGGTTAAAACCTAATACAATTTTTCAATCAGTGACCTTTTTTTTTTTTTCCACAATATCTTTATTGAACCTTTTTTTTTTTTTTTTTAACAAACATGATACAAACAATCAAACACTAACACTAAAGTACTACAAAAAAAAAAAAAATGCACTAAAAACACCAACAACCACCAACAAAATCAAGTCTTCAACAATGCTCCTCTGTTTAGTCTAGACAATCCAATACATAAGTATACATATTATGTTCACCAGTTTGGAATTTACAAGGTCCACACACATCATTCACCTTCTTCTTCAAGAGTTATGTTTAAATTTTTTACATAATCAATAAAAGGTCTCCATATATTCTCAAACACAATTTCCTTTGATTTCAGTATATATGTTATTCTTTCTAATGGAAGGTTTGTTAACATCTGTCTTAACCACTGAGTCACATCTGGTCTATGAGTCTTTTTCCATAATAGTGCAATACATTTTTTGGCATTAAGCAAACTGAGGTCTATGAATGTTCTTTCACTTTTATTGAAATTATGCTTTTCTGGGTACAGACCCAACAAAACCAGTTTAGGATTCAATATGATTTGTTTTGAGATTATTTTTTCAATTGTTACCCTCACCTCTTCCCAAAACATTCTTATTAATCTACATTCCCATAAACAATGAAATAGGGTTCCTTTACTTTCCATGCATTTTGTGCATGTATCTGGTATATTTTTGTTATATCTATTTAACTCCTCCGGTGTAACATACATCCGCATTAACCATTTGAAATGTATCAATTTAAGGCGTGCATTTATTGATTTGGTTTGAGCTTCTGTACAAGCCAATTCCCATTGTTCCTCTGAAATTTCAATTTGCAGATCTTCTTTCCAGTAGTTTAATCTTTTCAGTGAATTTTCACTTGAAGATAGTGTCAATGAGTTATAAAACTCTGAAATAATACCCTTTCTTTTACTATCTTTCATCATCATTTTTTCCAAGGATGAATAAATAGGTCGAGTGAGAGCTTTATTTTGATTTGATCGAATAAAGTTTCTAAGTTGAAGATATTTAAAAAATGTGTTCTATTGAGATTAAATTTGATCCTCAGCTCTTCAAAAGACATTATGTTGTCTGCACATGGCAAATATAAATCCTGAATCTTTTGTATCCCTTTTAAATTCCATACTTTAAATACAGCATCCGCTCTCCCTGGTTTAAAATATTGATTACCCCATATTGGACTAAATTGTGACAATAACTGTGGTTCTTTTAAATAGTTTTTAGCTTCACACCATATTTTGATCATATGCTTTACAAATGGATTTTTAACTTGTTTTTGTAATTTTTTTGCCGAATCTGAGTATATGAATATGGGAAGAGGTAAAGGTAAATTGTATGATTCCATTTCAGTCCAGTGAGGGAGATCATTTGATGAAAAATAATATGTCATAGACCTCAGTTGTGCCGACCAATAATACAACATAAAATTTGGACATTTCAGACCTCCACGATCAAATGGTAAATATAATAAAGACAGACGTAATCTAGCCCTCCTGTTGTTCCATATAAATTCCACTAACTTTTTTTTTATTCTTGAGAATAGATCTAAAGGTGGTGATAAGGGAATGTATTGAAATAAATAAAGTATTTTAGGTAAAATATTACTTTTAAGTATATTGATTCTCCCGATCATCGACATTGGTAGTGACATCCATCTCTGAGTTAACTCACTGATATCTGACATTAAGGCTTCATAGTTGACACTGGCGACTGATTCTAGCTTAGGCATAATTTGGATTCCTAAATATTTAAACTGATTTACAACATTGAATTGATTTACCTCAGGGGCTGGGTAATTTCTCTGGGTCTCATTTAGCATTAATATTGAAGATTTAGTTTTATTTATTTTATATCCTGATATTTCCCCAAAATTCTTTATTAAATTCAACAAGGTTGGAATTGATTTTTTTAGATTCGACATAAACAAAATTATATCATCGGCGTACAGGGAGATTTTATGTTCTGTTGGTCCAACTTTAATTCCATATATTTGTGAATGTAAACGTATCGCTATCGCTAAAGGTTCAATTGCCATAGTAAACAGTAAAGGTGAGAGTGGACAGCCTTGTCGACATCCTCTATTGATTTTTATTGGTTTTGAAATATTGTTATTTGTTAGGATTTCTGCTGTAGCATTATTGTATATTATTTGAACCCATTTTATGAAATTATTTCCAAGTCCAAACCTTTGTAGGACTTCAAAAAGAAAGGGCCATTCAACTCTATCAAAGGCCTTTTCGGCGTCCAATGATAGGAGAGCTGTATCCGGTGCTTCTTTATTAAAATAGATAATATTAAATAGTCTTCTTACATTATGGAAGCCTTGTCTACCCTTTATAAAGCCATTCTGATCTCGATTAATAATATTTGGTAAAATTTCTTGTATTCGTCTTGCTAAAATTTTACAGATTATCTTAAGGTCGGCGTTTAATAGGCTTATTGGTCTCATATTTTCACATTTATTAGAGGGCTTACCTGGTTTTGGCAGCAGTATAATTAAGGCATTATTTATGTATGATGGTAAATTATTATTTTGAAATGCTTCTAAAACCATTTCCAAAAAAGGTTTTATTAATTTATTCTTAAATTTTTTATAAAGGTCAACTGGAAGACCATCTGGTCCTGCACTTTTTCCTGATTTCATATTATCAATGGCTAGCCCAACTTCTTCTTGACTAATTTTAGACTCCAATATCTCCCTGTTTTCATTTGGAATACACGGTATAGATAGTTCGTTCAAAAACCCATTTAGTTTTGTTAAATCAGGTTCATTTTTGGTATCATATAATTTTTCATAGTAATCTCTAAAGGCTCTATTAATTTCTAAAGGATCTATAACTACCTGTCCATTACTTATAATACTGGTAATTGGTGTTTTAATTTCCAATTGTTTAATCTGCCATGCTAATAATTTTCCTGATTTTTCACCTTGTTCATAAAAAGATTGTTTCAATCTTAGAAGACTCGAGGCAGCTCTATTCGCTGATTTTTTGTCGTATTCAGCTCTCAAAATCAGTAATTCATTCTCCAACCTTGGGTCACTTCCTGCATACACTTTTTCCTGAAGATTTTTTATTTTATGTTCCAATTTAGCTCTCTCCTCTCGAGTCTTCTTAGATTTTGATCCTGTATAACTAATAATATGCCCCCTAATAAAAGCTTTGAAAGCCTCCCACTTTACACATGCTGATGTTTGTGTAGTATTGATGTCAAAGAACTCGTCTATCTGTTTTTCTATATACTTGACAAATTCCTCATCCTGAAGCCATTTATGCTGAAATTGCCATCTACCTGATTCCTTTGTCAATTTTTTATCTACATATATTAGACAACAGGGTGCATGATCAGAGATCACGATGTTATCATAAAAGCAGTTTTGAATCTTGGACCTTAATTCTGTGGAAATCAAAAAATAATCAATACGTGAGAATGTCTTGTAGGTACTGGAATAACAAGAATAGGCTTTAACTTGTGGTTTCATTTCTCTCCATATATCTAACAATCTCAATTCTTTCATAAAATGATTAATAGTCATCCTACATCCAATGTGCGTACAATCCAGTCCTGTTGATCTATCCACACCTGGATTCAATGTACAATTAAAATCCCCTGCTATTATATGTTGCCCTGTAAGTGATGATAAGATGAGAAATAAATTAGCAAAGAACTTCTGATCATCTATATTGGGACCATATAAGTTCACAAGATTTATATTTTCTAATAGCAAAGAACCTTGAATGATTACATATCTTCCAAATTTGTCTCCAATTACATTTTTCACTTGAAAAGGAACTGATTTATGTATGAGAGTCATAACTCCCCTGGCTCGGGATGAAAATGAAGAGGTGAATACACTTCCCTGCCATCTACTCCTAATTCTTTTAACATCCTCCTCTATCAGATGAGTTTCTTGTAAAAACACAATTCTTGAACCCATGTCCTTTATTTTATTCATAACTTGTTTAAGTTTTTTTAAATTTTGTAGACCTCTGCAATTCCATGAAGTTAAATTAAGATTAACACTTTGGTCCATGATCAATAGAGAGTTTGGGATTACCTTGCAGTGTAAACATGCTCATACAGAGAAGCAAAAACATGAGTGGTTGAACATTCATCCTACAAACTACACACAAACAAATTTCCCCTTCCCACACTTGTGGCAAACCCCCCAAAATCAAAAGAAAAATTCTGTCTCCCGATATAGCCATCGACTGTTCCACACCCACGGGGAACAGCCTAAGCCACTCCTTCTTCATCCTCCCAATCACCCTAACTCTACTGCTTTTAATGACGTAACATTAACTCTCCTCTGTAGTTTTCCAACTTAACTCCAAAATTTTTAACAACTTTGTACATCATAGGTTTTTTTTTTTTGTTTGTTTTGTTTTTGTTTTGTTTTTTTTTAATATATAATACAATCTATATTTTGTAAACTTACTATTTACTTCAAGTCAGTCAGATGCCTGTGCAAATGCTTAATTATTCTACCTTATATTTTGTTCATGCTTAGCTCCCACCAGTCTCTTCTTCTTCTTTGATCTTCTTGATGAACTCCTGCGCCTCCTCTGGGGTCTTGAAGATGTGAGTTCTGCCCTCATACGTGGTCAGCAGTCTCGCAGGATAGATTACACCATGACGAATCCCAAGGTTGCGCAGCTCCTTACGTACGGGATCAAACTGCTTCCTCAATTGCTGGATTCCTGTGGCCAAATCTGGGTAGAACCGCACCTGCTGGTCCTGGTGTTTAATCTCTCCTTTTTTAGCTCGTGCAGCGTTGAAGATCTTCATCCTGTCTCTGTTGTTAAGAAACTTCATAATTAAGGTCCTCGGCGGTCCCTTATCTCTCCGTGGGCCAATGCGATGTGCTTTTTCCAGAACCACTGCTGATTGCAACTCCTCGCTGCCCAGCACCTCCGGAATCCACTTTTCCAGAAAGGAACATACGTCCCGACCTTCTGATTCCTCTGGAAGACCCACCAGCCTCAAATTATTCTGTCTCGACCGAGATTCCAAATCCAAAATATTATCTTCCAGAGATTTATTTTTTTTTTCCAAAGTGCGCACCTTTAATTGAAGACGGGTGACGTCATCTTCAGCACTAGCGAGACGGAGCTCCATCTGCGCCGTTCGTTCTACACAGTCACCCAATTCCTTTCTTATTCCTTCCAACGCTGTCATAATCCCATCAAATCTAGAGGAAAAGTCCGCTCTCATTGAACTCATGGCAGCCATCAGCGCATCTGCGCCATTCCCCGCAGAAATCGCAGCGTTGCCAGCCTCCTCCGCCATATATGGAGCCCTGTTTGCTGCGTCACAGACCTGAAAGTCCGTTAATTTGGACTGTTTCGGCGGCTCGCTTTTTCCTTTTCCTGGTTTTCCAGCCTTAGGCTTCGCCGACATATCCTCGCCCAAACGCTGGGATACGTTCTGTCCCAAATGAGAGAGTTATTTGCCGATTTTTTTTCTCCAGGAGCAGAGCAGAGCGAGACACGTCCGTCCTACGTGGCAGCCATAACCGGAAGCCATCAGTGACCTTTTTAAATTTTACTGCCTTACTCTTTCTTTCCTCTTTTGTTTTTAGTACCATCCCCTTAAGGCTGATAAATGTGTCATGACCGGGTGCTGGAGATTTCTACCAGACTCAGTTTCATGGCTGTTTCCTGCTTATTTACTTTCTGTGCTATTTATACCTTTGTGGGCTTTTGTGTTCCTGTTCTGCTTGTCATTTTCTTGTTTGCATTTTATTTTTATTCTGTATTTATGTATATTTATTTGGTATGTTATGTTATTCTTTATTTCACTAGTGTACCTTTTTACTGTTGACAGCTGTCAGGGGCATAAAGCTTCGTGTGGGCATGCCCTGTCAGCTGTCAGGTTGGTTCGCCTCTCCCTCTCACTCACTCAGCTGATCCCAGCCCGTATCCTCACTTTCTCCTGCCTGTTCAGGCACCCACACCTGTTGTTCATTTTGGTTAATGAATTCTGACTCTGATTTTAGGGGCTCTGCACCATTATATGGTGCAGCGTCCTACTTTCTTCTCACCACCCTACACGTAAGTTCTTGTCTGTACGCTACGTGTGCAACCGATTGTCTCCAGGTTTAGTCCGTGATTATCCTCGCTTTAGCTGGACTATTTTGCTGACCTTCTGCCTGAGCTTAGTCTCCAGGTTATCTGGCGATTACTCTCGCCTTAGCTGAGCTATTTTGCTGACCTGTGTTTCAGTCTCCTTCTAAGTTTGGTTTGATCTTGTTTGTGCCTTTGTGTTTTGGTTTTTTTTTGTTAATAAACTTGAAACTCACAGCCAGCGCATGGTGCCTTTATCCTGCCCTACAAGAGAATTTATGACAGAAGGACACTGCCAGTGTGGGCACCAGCGGCTGTGAGTTTTTCCTTTTTTTTTTCCTTCCCTCCCGTATCTTCTCTATATTTGTGTTTTTTTTTCCACTGGCATGGCACCATTCCCTGACTACAGTCAAAATGGGTTTAGTGAGGAGGAATGTTGGGCTCTTGGCATAATACATAACATCGTATTGGAGGCTCATGTTTCCCGCACTCCCGAGGTGGTCCAGGAGTGCTGGTTTGGAGCAGTACAAGTACTGGAAGCACGCCCCAGCCTGTGGAGCCGTCTGGGACTCACAGACCTTCTCCTCTCTATAACTAACCCACTGTCCATGCTCCACGGGCTGGGGGAAATTCCGTCCAAACCTTCACCTGTGCCCACAAAGAAGGAGTCTCGGGTGTGAAAGCCCCGAGCCTCTCGCCGCTCTCCAGCAGCAGCAGCCCTACCTTATCCTCCCGAACCATTGCCCGAACCATCGGCGGAAGAGTTGGAGGAATGCCAGCAGGTTTTGGTGGCAGAAGTGGACCTGCTGTTGCAGTTTAAACCATGGCTCCTCCCTGAACTTGCGGATCAAGCAGAGGGAGGATGTCCAGTTCCGCCCGTCGGCATGCCTGCAGGGTTGGTCCGACCAGCTCATGCACTGGTGCTCCCGGCCCCCACAGCCAGTAGTGAGGATGATTCTGGGCCATCTGCAGCAGCCACTACTACATCTAAGGAGCACAGGCAAGTATCTTTTCATTCTTTTACATCCAAAAATGAATTGTGTTGCCTTGTTTCCGGTGGGGGGGCTCAGCTGCAGTCACCTATTTTGGCTGAGCCTTCCCTGCCTGTTGCTGCAGCCATTTCCTCCTCTTCACCTGCCTTTCCTGTGCCCTCTCCTGTTCTCTCTGTTTGTCCGTTGGTCTCAGGAGGGAGCCAGTGGGCAAAGAAGAGATCAGTGGTTCTGGAGGACCCAGCGACAGTCACACAGCTATACTCCAGAAGGGAGAGGAGCATTCCCCGAGGGCCAAGATCTGAGCCAACAAAGAGTCCCCTGATTTCAGTATCACGGGACCTGATACCATCCATGAGGCGAGTCCTGGGTCCCTCAGCGTTAGCCTCCACGCCTGGCGGTCCATCAGCGCTTACCGCCTCATCCGAGATCCCGCCAGCAGCAGTCGTCACGCTTGGAGGGTCACCAGCTTCCTTAACTGTCATGCCTGCTGCAGGGGCTGCCGTAGCAGTATTGGAGTTGGACCCCCAGAAGACTACACCTGAAACGTCGTCACCTGGATCATCTGAGTCCTGGACAGTGGTGGAGCTTCAGAACAGGCAAGTACACGCCGTTGTCTCTGTTCCTCTTTTGGAGAAATCTTGCCTGGCTCTAGGTGGGGAGAGCCAAGTGCAGCCATCAGCTGCACCTGAGCTCACCTCACTGGGCTCCACTGCCACCTGTGACCCTGGCCCTGTGTCTATGCATCTTTTGTCTGAGCTTCCTCCCAGGGTCACGAGGATAATCCACCAGTGCCAGACATCTCCGTGGATCCAGGCCCACTATTGGGGATCGTCGTGGGTCCAGGTCCTCTTGCTCAGGTCGTCGCGAGAGCTCCGTCCCAGCCCGAGACCTCCGTGGGTGCTGCCCCCCCTTCGCCTGGAGCCACCAAGGGTGCAGCTCCACTCCTGCCTGGAGCCATTGAGGATGTAGCTCCACTTCTGCCTGGAGCCACCGAGGGTGCAGCTCCACTCCTGCCTGGAGCCACCCAGGGTGCAGCTTCGTTCCTGCCTGGAGCCACCGAGGATGCAGTTTTGTTTCTGCCTGGAGCCACCGAGGGTGCAGCTCTGCTCCTGCCCAGAGCCACCGAGAGTGCAGTTCCACTCCTGCCTGAAGCCACCACGGGTGGTGCAATGCTTCAGCCTGGAGCCACCATGGGTGCTGCAACACTTCAGCCCAGAGCCACTGCGGGTACTGCAATGCTCCAACTTGGAGCCACCATGGGTGCTGCAATGCTCCAGCCCGGAGCCACCGCGGGTGTAGCAACACTCCAGCCCGGAGCCACCACGGGTGCAGCATTGTCCCAATCGAGGACCACCGCGGGTGCAACGTTGTTCCAATCCGGGACCCCCAGGGGTGCTGCTGGTCAGCCCACGGGCATCGTGGTTTCCCCTTCACTGCCAGTAACCATCGTGGTTCCCCTTCCTCTGCCAGATGCCACCGTGGTACCCCATCCCCTATCGGGCGTCTTTCTGGTTCCCACTCTTCTGCCGGATGCCATCATGATTTCCCCTTCTCCTCTGTCAGACATCGTCCCAAGTTCCCCAGTTCTTTCATCCGGCCCACTGCTTGCCCTTCCCGTTGGGCGGCCTCCTCCAGGACCACCCCTCCTGTTCGGGTGGTTGAAAAACTCAGGCAGACTGCCCGACAGGCGATGCCACAGAGTGGGGTGGCCCATGTTTTCTGGGAGGCCGCCCGACTCAGTTCATTGGGCCATCTGGCAGGCCTGGGACGCTGGACGATTGCCTGACGGACTGAGCCGTTGGGTTGGGTGGCCCATGTTCTCTGGCAGGCCACCCGACTCGGACCATCTCGCCGTCCAACAGGCCTGCTACTTTGGACGCCCTGTGGGTGACACACATGGTGGGCTCACATTTCCACAGAGATATGACTGCATGCGTATTCGGGGTTTCACGTCTGGAAGGACAAAGGACTCGAATCTGCAGAAGATAACGAGGAGGTGTGAGATTTGTCTTTTTGTCCCACAGAAGAGGCCCCGGAGGGATTTCCGGTTCATCAAGGAATGAGAGATAATGGTGAAGGTTCAAAGGGATGCTTTGTGACTTTATGTTTACTGAAGCATCATGTGACTTGAGTTCTGATGCTGGAAACATATAAAAGAGTGATGATGATTCTTCCTTTTCTTCCTGCTTTGAGAATGCTAGACGATGTGTTCTGTCAATAAAGCTGAACCTGAGAACTAAACTCAGCCTCATCATTCGAGCACATCCTCTACACTGGTGACCTACGACAAAGAATGAGCAGACAGAATTCTCCCGAGCGGGGCTCGGCGGAAGCCAGCCTGATGGCCGCCCCATGATCCGGCTGCCCGATTTCTGGCAGCACAGCCCGCGCTCATGGTTTAGCGCAGTCGAGGCGCAGTTCAACCTCCGGAGAATCTCCAACGACGACACAAGATTCTACCATGTGGTAGCGAAGCTGGACAGCAACACGGTCCAGAGAGTGGAGGATCTGGTTAATCATCCACCAGACAGCGACAAGTACAGTGCATTGAAGGACGCGCTGATCAGCCATTTCACCCCTTCAGTCCAACAGTGAGCAGAGGGGCTCCTGACGTTGACGGAGTCAGAGAACGATAGACCTGCGGACCTGATGGTGAAGATGCTGAGGCTGAAAGACTCTGAGGATGGCGAATTCATTTTCGCCCACCTTTTCCTTCGGACCCTGCCGCCAGCAGTGAGAGTGGCCCTGGCAGAGTCGCCCCGATTGGCCAGGCGAGACTACCATGGGCTGAGCAAAGAGGCGCAGCGGCTTGTCGACGCCCACAAGCGGAACGCGGTTTCAGCCGCGGCAGCTAGCCCAGGAACGGCGTCCGGAGACAGCGCAGATCCAGCGGCCGCGGCACCAGACGCACCAACGACGGCGGCGATGGGGACCAGGCGGCGCGGAGCGGAGGACGGCCGGTGCTTCTACCACCGCCGCTGTGCAGAGAGGGCGCACAAGTGCGTCCCGCCGTGCAACTTCAAGCGCCAGGGAAACGCCAAGACCGAGGGCCGGTAGCAGCTGCGACCCTCGTCGACGAGAACAAGCTGCTTTACCTGACGGATGCACACTCGGGGAAACAGTTCCTCGTGGACACAGGCTCCCAGCTGAGGTTCGTCACACCCACCTACGCGGAACGGCTGATGCCGTCTAAAGCTCCCTGGGTGTCAGTGTCAGCAGCGAACGGCTCCACGATTAAAACGTTCGGTGAGAGGACCATGCTTCTGTCCTTACAGGGCCGTTCATTTGAGTGGACTTTTATTGTAGCAGCAGTCAGTTTCAACATGTTAGGGGCTGATTTTTTGTGCTCACATGGTTTATTGGTTGACCTTGCTAATAGACGTCTGATTAATGCACTGTCTTTTCATTCTATCCCCTGCACAGCTCGGGTGGCCCCGCCGACTGCACATGCCAGCGTATCAGCTGCGGGTGGTAAGTTTCACACATTGCTCGCTCAGTTCCCAGCACTCACAGTCCCCACGTTTTCGGCGACGGTGGCTAAACATGGGGTGGAGCATTTTATCACCACCACCGGGCCTCCCGTCTTTGCAAAAGCTCGGCGCTTGGACCCAGCTAAACTGGCCATCGTGCGCGAGGAGTTCACTAATCTGGAAAAACTGGGCATTGTTAGACGCTCCAAAAGCCCCTGGGCCTCGCCGTTACACATGGTCCCAAAAGCTGATGGCTCGTGGCGACCTTGCGGTGATTTCCGCAGGTTGAACAATGTTTCAGCACATGACCGCTACCCGATTCCGCACATTCAGGATTTTTCTGTTCATTTGGCGGGGGCGCGCATTTTTTCTAAAATAGACTTGGTGCGCGGTTACCATCAGGTTCCAGTGCGCGCGCAGGATATACCCAAAACAGCGCTCATAACTCCTTTCGGGCTTTTTGAGTTTTTGCGCATGCCTTTTGGCCTCAAGGGGGCTGCGCAGACTTTCCAACGCATGATGGATGCAGTTTTACGCGACCTCCCTTTCGTGTTCGTTTATTTGGACGATATTTTAGTAGCCAGCACGTCCGAAGGCGAACACGAAAGCCACCTCACAGCAGTTTTTCGGAGGCTGGCAGAGCACGGGTTAATAGTTAACCCAGCGAAGTGCCAGTTTGGGGTGGCGCAGATTGATTTTTTGGGGCATCGCGTTTCGGCAGAAGGAGCGGTTCCTCTGCCCGATAAAGTGCACGCAATAACAGACTTTCCGCAATCTCAAACGGTCAAGGCGCTACAGGAGTTTCTGGGGATGGTTAATTTTTACAACCGGTTCCTCCCAAGCGCAGCACGGCTCATGCAGCCATTGTACACTGCGTTAAAAAAAACAAAAGCCCGCAAATAAAGTTGAATGGTCTCCGGAGCGGGAGCGCGCTTTTGCCCAGGTCAAATCAGTCCTGGAAAACGCAGTTTTGTTAGCACATCCAGTTCCAACGGCCCGCATGGCGCTCACCACTGACGCTTCCGATGTAGCAGTGGGGGCGGTAGTTGAACAGTTTGTGGCAGGTACCTTGCAACCTCTCGCGTTTTTCAGCAGGACTTTGCGCGATAGTGAGCGTAAATACAGTGCGTTTGACAGGGAGCTTTTGGCCCTACACTTGGCCATCCGCCATTTTCAGTTCTGGTTGGAAGGGCGATGCTTCACCGCGTTTGTGGATCACAAACCGCTAACGTTTGCGATGGCCAAAATTTCAGAACCCTGGTCAGGCCGGCAACAAAGGCAACTAGCCGCAATATCGGAGTTCACCACTGATATTCAGCATGTCGTGGGTAAACACAATGTTGTGGCAGACTGTCTCTCGCGCGCGGTAGCAACACCAAGCCCCATGGGGGCAGACTCTGTAGCCGTGGCCGCGGGCCCGGGCAGCGACACGGGAGCGCGCGCAGCCCCGGTCTGTGTAGGGTTAGATTATACAGTCATGGCCGCGGAGCAGGTTAACGACCCGGACGTGCGCGTGCTCCAGTCTGGACCAACAGGGTTAAGGCCGGTAGCACAGGGTGCAGCAAATTGGTATGCCCCCACTAATCTGCGATGTCTCCACGGGACGGCCTCGTCCCGTGGTGCCAGCCGCGTGGCGTCGCCGCGTTTTTGACTTGGTCCATTCCCTCGCGCACCCAGGGGTGCGCGCATCGATTAAGTTGGTGGGGGAGAAATTTGTTTGGCCCAGGTTGCGCAAACAGGTCAAGGAATGGGCGGCGGCCTGCGTAGCGTGTCAGCAAGCCAAAATACACAGACACACTAAGGCTCCGTTAGAACCTTTTCACATCCCTGCTAAGCGTTTTGATCACGTGCATGTTGACTTGGTGGGCCCGCTCCCACCATCACACGGGCAAACACATCTTTTGACGATGGTGGATCGCACCACGCGTTGGCCAGAGGCGATTCTTCTGACATCAACCACAGCGGAAGAAGTTGCGCGAGCATTCTTAGCAGCGTGGGTTGCGCGTTTTGGTGTCCCGTCGGACATAACGTCCGACAGGGGTCCCCAATTTATTTCCGAACTATGGTCATCGATGGCCCGCAGCTTGGGGATGAAGATTCATCGCACTACCGCGTATAACCCCCAGGCTAATGGTTTATGCGAACGCTTTCACAGGTCATTGAAAGCAGCCCTCAGAGCGTCGCTGATGGATACAAATTGGGTGGACAAACTTCCATGGGTTTTATTGGGGTTGCGTTCTGCACCTAAGGAAGATTTGCATGCCTCCCCAGCTGAGTTAGTCTTTGCACAGCCTCTCCGTTTGCCGGGGGAATTTCTCCCCGATAATCCCGCACCAAATGGTCCCCCTGCTCAGCCGTGGCAGAGCGACTCGGGAACAAACACACTCCCTGGCCCGGTCCATCACAGTTTCCCACACGTTTTTGTGCCAAAGGCTTTAAAAAATGCAGTTTGTTTTTGTTAGACATGATGCTCAGCGTCCAAGTTTGCGACCGTTCTATGACGGACCGTTCAGAGTGCTGGAGACCGGGCAGAAGCATTTTCTGCTAGATTTAGGGGGCAGAAGGGAGTTGATTTGCATAAACAGGCTCAAACCCGCTTTTGTTTTGGCTGATGAGCAAGTGCAGCTCGCGAGGCCCCCCCGCCGTGGCAGGCTGCCGAAAGGACATTCTCCAGACTTCACAGAAACGTGCTAACAGCTTTAATCCACAGATGCAGAGAGATGCTGCAGGGGTAGCAAAGCCAGGTTGCAGCAGATTCGGCAGAAGGTTAAAACCCAGGCAGTTGGTGGATTGATTAGTGATATGTGGAGTGTTTTGTGTTTTTCTTTTTTTTTTTTTTATGCCATGCATGTTTTGCTCTTAATAGACGTTTGGTGGGGGTAGTGTGGGTGACACACATGGTGGGCTCACATTTCCACAGAGACATGACTGCATGCATATTGGGGGTTTCACGTCTGGAAGGACAAAGGACTTGAATCTGCAGAAGATAACGAGGAGGTGTGAGATTTGTCTTTTTGTCCCACAGAAGAGGCCCCGGAGGGATTTCTGGTTCATCAAGGAATGACAATGGTGAAGGTTCAAAGGGATGCTTTGTGACTGTATGTTTACTGAAGCACCATGTGACTTGAGTTCTGATGCTGGAAACATATAAAAGGGTGATGTGATATGATTCTTTCTTTTCTTCCTGCTTTGAGAATGCTAGACGATGTGTTCTGTCAATAAAGCTGAACCTGAGAACTAAACTCAGCCTCATCATTCGAGCACATCCTCTACAGCCCCCCTGAACTTTCTAGCGCTCTGGTCCGGGGGGGGGGGGGGTGCGGCTGATCTATTGTTTTTTAACTGGTGTAGGTCCTGAGCGGGTTTGTTTCAGAATCAGAATCAGAATCAGCTTTATTGCCAAGTATATTTACAAGTAAACATACGAGGAATTTGACTTGACATTGGGCGCGCACGTTAGGCGCATCCAATGACGCGGCAGCCATGCAAGGCGCCTGTCATACAGTGGGGGTAAAGAGGGGAAGGGGGGGAGGGGAACACAATAGGCAGAGAGAAAAAACATAGTTAATCAGAATAACGCTCGTGTAAGCTCATATAAAGCTCAAACGAGCCAAATTTTGATTACACAGAAAAAACCCCTCTATGCACAATTAGCAGACAATAGATCACACATTAACAAAGCAGGAGAATTGAGAGAGTCAGTGTATGTATATTTGTGTCAGTTTACGTGTATCAGTCATTCATGTAATGTTGAATGCAGTGTAATGTAGGTGTGTCATTGCTAGTGAACAGCAGAGGGCACCCTCTGGCAATGGATAGATATTATTCAGTCATGTATTCTGTAGTCCAGACACATGATAACGCTGTCCTTGGAGCTCTGTCTGCTGAAACAATAACAATTGTCGAATGTTTGGGTAAGCCACCTTCTCCAGCCTTATCTTCATCAAGGAGGAATGTAAACAAGGGCACCAAAACAAGGTCAAATCTGCACAGTGCACTCAGAGAATAGAATTTCCCTCTCTTCGATTCTGTGCTTCATAATTTCATACAGGCTTAAATCATGCTTTAGATCATTCTCTGGAGAGCACTCAGCGATCCTCAGATGTTATCCACCTACCGAAACACAGGTAAACATGTCCAAGAGAGTCTGTTCTCTCTTCAATGCATGCCAGGTGGTAAATTCCATGTTAATCCTATTTGCCGCTGACAGTCAGTGCCCCCCCCAGCTGGACGAATTGTTGAATTTGTTGAGGGAGCTACGCCGGGGTCCGCATTTGATTAGCTCACCCAAATAATTTCGATACACAGGAACTCCAGGGGCCAAACAGAAAAAACCTGTGATCAGTTCAATCTTCAGTCGAATCACACAGACACATGAATTCCAATGCCATGAGTCTTCCTTGGGTTCCCCCTGACCCGATTTTCTTCTTTTTTCTTAAATTTTCTTAAACTAATGATATCTACAATATGAGCACCTCCTTTCTCAAAATGCACAGCAAAATATTAATCAAACCACTGACTCATCTCATTAATCTCTCCATTAGGTCTAGTACATTTCCATCTGGCTGGAAAAAAGCTGTCGTCATACCAGTTCATAAATCAGGCAGTAAAGACGATATATGCAATTACCGCCCAATCTCTATCTTACCAGTCCTATCTAAGGTTCTTGAAAAAGTTGTAGCTACACAGCTGATAGACTACTTACAAGACAGTCAACTTCTTCATCCACATCAATTTGGTTTTAGACCAGGATACTCAACAGAAACAGCAAATTGTTGCCTTATTGAAAACGTCAAACAGTCCTTGGACAGGGGTAATGTGGTAGGAGCTGTTTTTCTAGATCTCAAAAAGGCTTTCGATACTGTAAACCACAGTTTGCTTTTATCCAAAATGGTATCTTTTAACTTCTCCCCAAATACATTAGAATGGTTTGCATCTTATCTCCAGAATAGAGAACAATGTGTAAAAGTTCACCAGGATAAATCCTCATTTTTAAACAACCGCATGGGTATCCCACAAGGGTCCATTCTTGGTCCTTTACTTTTCAGCATTTTTATTAATGACTTGCCGTTACACTGCTCAGCTGCAACATGCCAACTTTATGCAGATGATGCAGTTATTTACACAGCTGCCAAGACTCCAGCACAGGCTGCAGATGTACTGTCTACAAGTATGGTTGATGTCCAAGAGTGGCTCCTCAAGAACCATCTATTGCTGAACCTTCAGAAAACAGTCTCAATGTGCTTTTCAATCAAAAAATGTAACCTGCAACATTTTAAAGTTAATATACATGATCATGACATCAGTTTAGCTACAGAATTCAAATACCTTGGCATTGTACTAGATCCTCAACTCAAATTTAATCTTCATATAAAGAAAATTTCAAAAACAGTAAAAAAAAATCTGAACTGCTTTAAATTAATTAGATATTACATACCTTACGAAGCAGCTGCACTGTATATGCATTCTATGGTTTTTTCTCATATATCATACTGTTTGACAGTCTGGGCTCAAGCAGCCCCTTCCACAATAAGACATATAGGTTCATTATATAATCAAACCCTAAAAATCTTGGACAAAAAGCCCATTAGGTGGCATCACTGTAATGTTTTAAAAAAATACAACCTATTGAGTTTTGAGAGCTTCATTGACCTCTGTCTTCTGAAATTAACGTTCAAATGTTTCCATAAATCAGCACCCGAGCCACTTGCTGGTTTCGTCCAAAGACAGGACAGCAGCAGAGCCACCAGGAGTTCTGTTAACAATAACTGTAAAATATTCCACCGCAGAACCACATTTGGACAAACAGCTTTCTCTATAAAGGGCAGTCACATCTGGAACACAATGCCAAATGAAATTAAAATAATAACGGACTTTAAAACATACACTAAAAATGTTAAAAACTGGCTGAAAAATAAACAAGAATGTACTCATGTATGAATTATTTGTCTGCAAAGTGAGAGTGAATGAAGGGAAGGAATAAATGTGTTTGTTTATAGTGAGTGACGGAGGGAGGAAGGCCTGAAATAGGCAAATGTGAGTTATGTTATATGTGTTAAATGTGAGTCAGGCTGTTATATTTGTGTATTTATAATATTTTATAATATATGTGTATTTATAATATTTATAATATTTATGTTAAATGTGAGTCAGGCTGTTATATTTGTGTATTTATAATATTTATAATATTTATAATTGTGTATTTATAATTTTTCTGCATTGATGTATGTGGTTATTGTGTATATTTTTTATCTTGATTCTTTTTTCTAAAGCCCATCCAGGGACAAGAGTTGCAAATTAGCTAATAGCTATACACTCTATGTGCAACACATCAGATTGATTGTCTTTGATTAATTGTCTATGTTTATTGCACTGTCCCTGTCAAATAAACTAATCTACTACTACTACTTTTAAAGTGGTGACAATCGCATAAAAGCCGCTTTTCCAGATCCATAATTTCCATTTGGATTAAGATTCAGCCAGAAGAAGAGCGAAAGACAGACATCGCAAGCAGGGAATAGTAAAGGAGAGGAGAGGGAAGGAAAGGCGTCTGCTCTCTCTCTAGAAGCCGGAAGAAAAGATGTTTTGTTCCCTTCTAGCCTGTTTCCCCCACCACCCACCCTGGGAGGGTCATTGTGGTTCCTGGTGGGGGGGATGAGCTCTTTTCTTTTTGTTGGTGTCACCATGGGGTGTTTGAGAACCACCCCTTGAGAGGGGGGCTCTGTCATGAACCGAGTGTTGGAGAGTTCTACCAGACTCGGTTTCATGGCTTTTTTCCTGCTTATTTACTTTCTGTGCTATTTATACCTGTGTGGGTTTTTGTGTTCCTATTCTGTTTGTCATTTTCTTGTTTGTGTTATATTTTTATTCTGTATTTATGTATATTTATTAGATATGTTATTTTATCCTTTATTTCACTAGTTTACCTTTTTACTGTTGACAGCTGTCAGGGGCGTGAAGCTTCGTGTGGGCGTGCCCTGTCAGCTGTCAGGTTGGTTCGCCTCTCCCTCTCACTCACTCAGCTGATCCCAATCACATATCCTCACTTTCTCCTGCCTGTTCAGACACCCACACCTGTTGTTCATTTTGGTTAATGAATTCTGACTCCAATTTCTACTACTCCAACTGCAATAGACTTACACAATGGTCCCCTCCAGTATATACAACTAGGACAGTATCGGTCACTACGGAGGGTGACAATATATATGTATGGGTACATATTCATACTATGTAGGATAACTAAGTAGATGGTTATGCTGTTTATTCCATCTTGCTACAATGCTCCGCACTTTGTATATATATTTATATATTGATGTGTATGTATGTATGTATATCCACTGCTCTTATTTATATCTTCCGTATCTTCTTAATTATTGCTGTGAGTGTTGCTATCCCTGTACTGTTGCAATCCTGGAATTTCCCCATTGTGGGACTAATAAAGGCTTATCTTATCTTATCTTATCTTAATTTTAGGGCTCTGCACCATTATATGGTCCAGCGTTCTACTTTCTTCTCACCATGCTACACGCAAGTTCTTGTCTGTATGCTACATGTATAACCGATTGTCTCCAGGTTTAGTCGGTGATTACCCTCGCCTTAGCTGGGCTATTTTGCTGACCTTCAGCCCGAGCTTAGTTTCCAGGTTAGCTGGCGATTATGCTCGCCTTAGCTGAGCTATTTTGCTGACCTGTGTTTCAGTCTCCTTCTAAGATTGGTTTGATCTTGTTTGTGCCTTTGTGGTTTTTTTGTTAATAAATTTGCAAACTCACAGCAAGCGCATGGTGCCTTTATCCTGCCCTACAAGGGAATTTATGACAAAATGTCAGGTGTAACCAAATAAAATGTAGCACCAGCAATGAAAAATATGATGCAACCCTGGTATATTTGTCATCTTTGGCACAATCATATAAACTCTTGAACAGTAGGGAAGAAATAATCCAAGATTGGAAAAGTGTCTAGTAGTTGATAGACAGAACATGCAGTGTTGAATATTATCTGAAATTACAATAGACAACCACTCATTTTTTCTTCTTATAATCTAAATAAATGATTTTTGTAATGTGCAGCACTGGCCTCTGAAGGGCCAAGAAAGTGGGCTACAAGAATCAATAACAAATTGATTTAAAATAAAATTAGATTTTAAGGTAAATGTTTAAAATGCAACAGCAAAGTAATACAGTCATTTCAAATTGTTTCATTTAGTAGTGAAAGAAAAGCAAATAATCAGAACAGCAGAAAATAAAAATAAATCTGTGCAAACACTATGGAGGGAACATTTAATCTTAGGCTTGTGTGGACAGTTTCACATATGTTTGGGGTGGACTTCAGAAGATTTTCAAGCTTCAAAATAATTTCAAAATAGGTCAATATCAGGGTGTTTAAATGGATTGCAGTAATAACAGAAATAACCAAAAGATGAATTATAATAAATTATGTAAGTTAACATTCTGAATCACAGTGAGAGTGGCATCAAAGTTGCTTTGATCGCACTAGAATCTGTTGCCATCACTTTTAATCTGACGCCTTTGTCAGTTTGAAAGTGTCCCTTTTTGTCTGTCTCAATGTCCCCCTATCTCCACCTCGGCTCATATCTGAGTATTGAAAACTTGACAGTGCCTGCTAGGTGCTGCCACAACAGCCTGATGACTGACAGTGAGGTAGTCAGATGCAGAGCCCAGATAACCCTGTCAACACCATCCCCTCTGAAACAGCTAACAGTGCCCCGGGCTGTGTAGACAACACTGGCAGACATTGGCTGGAATCAGAGTAACTGAACTTGTCTGAGTGTAGCCAGAGATGATCCATTTTTGTACTTGACAGGGAGTATTTTTGCACATTTTTTTTTTTTTTTTTTTTTTTGTTACCTATTTGTACCCGTAGGTAGATTTGGTTTGCAGTCTGGTGACAAGCCACCGGCTGCCGGTCGCTGCGTGCGCGAGCGCCCTAAACCTACATGTTTTTGGTATGCGGGAGGAAACCGGAGAAATCCCGGAGTAAACCCACGCAACACGGGGAGAACATGCAAACTCCACACAGCTCACTGTTGGTCGGGGGCTGGGATCGAACCCACGATCCCCGCGGTCCCCTGGCCAAGGGTAAACTGTGCTGCCGCAGTGCTAAACCACTGCGCCACCGTGCAGCCCATTTGGACTGCACATTTGGACTGACATTTGGAGTGTCAGAAATTAATATTGTTTGTTTTTGGTGGAATAAAAAAAATCATTGAAAGCATAAGATCAGAGCTTGGAAGAAAAAATGTTTTTAAAGTCCAGCGTGGGCACAGTTTATCTGAAAATATGTCCATCAGAGAGAGAGAGAGAGCGCAATCAATCAGTGAAACCACACGAACAATTAAAATGTCTTTTCCTGGCTAACTGCATTTAATTATGTCAAAGAATTAATTTTGCCCCTGGTCTTATCTAATGCTGTATTAGCAATCAACACAAAATATAAAATAATAACAACAGTTTAAAACTTGCATTTTCATGTTTGACATTTCAGTGAAATTACAGTGTGTAGCAATTTTTTCCCCTTGTCCTGTCAGGCAGCTAGATGAGCAGAACAGAAATCTGATACCTTTACTGTCCAAAAGGAGCTTTAAACAGTACCTATCTATGTACTGAATATTGTTATAAACTCCTCCTGTAATATCTTTTAATACTTTATTTAAATTATTTATTTATTTTACCCATGAAGGATCCAACAGGATGGGGAGTGGGGAAAGGAACTGTGTGGAGGGGGAAAGAAAGGGGAGAGGAAGAGACAAAAAAGACAAACAAACCAACAACTAAAACAAACAGAAGACAGACTGCTTCTTCCACCAAAGAGGTCTCAACACGAGTCTGGCATCCGCACCTGCCAAAGGGGAGACATTTGTGCGTGTGCATCCATGCGCATGTATATGAGAGTGCGTGCAAAATAAGTGTGTGCGTGTGAGTGGTTTGTCAGGAAACATACGAAGAGGGCGGCCAATTGCAGCAACTCCCCCACCCCGGAAACCCCTGAGCAGGCAAGGCATTGCCAACAAGCCCCAGGAAAGCCAGGCATCCACCCCCGGAGGGACAGCTGAGGGAGGCCATGCCGCCAGGCGGCCGGCGCAGTGGGCCTGCGCCCCCAGGTCCACCAACCGCCCACCCCCCCAGCGGGGCCAACGCCAGCCCCCGGGCCCCAGGTGCCAGGAGGCCTGCGCCCCCACCCCCTGGGTTGGAGGCTGCGCGGGCCCCCCCCAGCACCACCGCCGCAAATCCCGGGGACCCCCATGCCCAAAGAAGCCCCCTCCCTCCCGTCCAGGGGAGTCCACATAGCCAAGAAGTACTACCCCCTCAATCCAGCACCTCCTGACTAGCAGACACACCCATTCCCACACCTTCACACCCTCATGGTCTCATACGTACCCACATGCACTCACTCACTCTCGCTCCCCTACACAGTCTCACACTTGCACTATTGGACCCACCCATTCTCTCTCACTCCTTTACCCGCTCAATCTCGCCCTCTCTCGCCCTCAGGGTCACCCACACTCACTCACATTCACCCATACATGCACTCTCACTCACACTCCAACCTACTCACATCCATTTGTGCTCTCCCCCAGACACTCACCCACCCTCATTCACCCCTATTACTTAGGGTGACCATGATGCAGATGCAGTGAGCCTGAGCATGCACCAGTGCCCGGCAGCGGCCGGGAAGACTGCCGGCGCAGGCCAGCAGCCACCCTGCCCCCAGGGCGGCCACAACCACACAAGCAGACCCCCACCCCCAGCGACCACCCGACGACCACCGCAGGCGCTCCGAGATGCCACCTGACACGCGAAGCGCCACACAAAACCGACCCACCATCACCATGTCTACTCATCACTCCCTCACTCTTGGTTACTCGCTTGTTCAATCCCTCTCTCACTCCCTTGCTCGTATCTATTCATTCGGCAGCACCCAGAGATTTTGACAACATGACGGGTTCCAGGCCCCCCGCCGGGCCCCAGGCCCTCGGCAGAAGGAGGGCAGCACAGATCATGATAGATATGTGTTGGTTGTATGATGTGATTGTGTGCAGGTGTGTATACTACCATCGTGCAGTTAAAATTGGGGGGATGGTAGTTGGAGCACCACTAGCCACTGCAATAGGCAGCAGGGCCCCCATCCCCCCAAGCCCTCAATGTCTAAAATGCAATTAAAATTGACGTTAGGGCAGCCCCACTGCGCAGCAGAAGTGTCCCCTTCACCAACACAGTGCGGCACACCCCTGCCCCAAAACCCTAAGTATATCTAAGAAGATGTATATTCCACCCAGAATTGGGGGGGGGGGGTAAGACTGGGAGGGAGGTGGTCCAAAAGGATGCCCGTCCCCCCCAGAAGCCAGCTCAGAAACTGGTTCAGGAGGTCACCCACTGCCCCCAAATCCTAACCCAGGGCAAGGTTCGCCAGGCCGAGCAGCCCAGGACCCACCAGCATCGCACCCCGGCGCTCCCAGCACCACAAACATTATGGAGCAGCCACACCCATTCCCACTCATCTTGCACCCATGAACATGCACAACAACAATAGTTACAATAATAAACAATGGGCCGGACCCATACGGCGCCCCACACGCCAAGCGACACCCCTGAGCACCCACCATAAGCCTACCTACCACCCTCCCCAGACACGCACCGACAGCGGCAGGCCGCCCCGCAGCCACAGTCACCCCGGAGCAGCCCGACAGCAACACAGCTGCCAACCCGTGCCAACGCCCTCCCCCCCCGAGCACCCACACACACCTGGTGCCAAAGACACCAAGAGCAATGCGACACAGCACCCCGCCCCGTGACACAACGGTAGGGCAGCCGGGACAAGCAGGTCCCAAATCGCCAACCCCCGGGCCACTTGATGCTCCACCCCACCCCCGACACCCAACGGGGTTCCCCCACTTACACACACATCCTCCACCCACAGATATCCACACCCGTGCACACACACACACACACCTGCCCACCCTCATATGCACACACACACACTCACCATCTCACATGCCCACGCACAACACACACGCGCATGCACCCACATCCACGCCCGCACCCACTCACACCCACACTCACGCGTGTCTGCATGGGCACACACACTCACACACGTACACACACATACACATACACAAGCACACCCACACCCACAGGCCCCAGAGGACGGTGAGGGTGACCCCCCAAGATGCGGTCACCCATCTCAGAGCGCCACCAGGGCCCTGGGAATGGCAAGACCCCACCATGCAAGGATGCATCCCATGAAAGGGGGAACACCCCCCCCCCCCACAGCACCAAGGGCCTAGGGCCAGACCCAGCCCCACCCGGGAGGCAAGGGCAGCCGGCCTGGGGCCACGGCTCGCCCCCCCCCCCCGCCCCTCTCTCCCCGCAGCCCCTCCCCAACAACCCCCTGGGCCAGACACACCGCCACCCCTGAACAGGCCCCCTGACACCGGCCCCAGTGGGTCAGTGACCCCTTGTGGTCAGGTTGCAGCCAGCCGCCAGAGGCGCCAAGGACAGCAAACCACCGCCCGCCACCCCTCAGGTTATAGAATTAATAAGCGGAGAGAACAAAGAATTGAATTCAGCCAGTTGATTTTTTGAGGAGGCAGACATTCTCTCCAGGCTAATATAATCTAATAGTAGGTTATTATAGTGAGTCATGCATGAATTATTTCTTGATTTCCAATTCATGAGGATAGTTTTCTTTGCGATGCATAAGGTGGTGAGAACCATGTGTGACATCCTTGCCTCTATATTTATTTCACTTAAATCACCTAATAAGCAAAGTGTGGGTGAGGATGGGACACGATACCCAAGCCATGTCGACAAGTCCTCACATGTCTTCCGCCAGAACTTTTGGACCTGTGCGCAGGACCACATAGCATACATATAACTATCCAGGATGTTGCTGATGCAGTAGAAGCAGATATTTGTGTGACTCAGGTCCATTTTGAACATCCTTTCTTCCTGTGTAATGAGTTCTATGTAGAACTTTGTACTGTATGAGTTTTAAATTAGAGTTTTTAGTCATCTTAAAAGTGTGTAAACATTTTTGTGTCCAGAAGCTTTCATCCTTATTGATTGATTGATGCAGCAATTTTTAAAAAACTTTTTCTTCTTGTCAGAAAGTGATATTTCCTCTGTTGATTGTCTTAAGTACAGTGGTGTGAAAAAGTATTTGCTTCCTTCCTAATTTCTCATTTTTTGTATGTTTGTCCCACTTAAATGTTTCAGATCATCAAACAAATTTAAATATTAGACAAAGATAACACAAGTAAAC
Organism: Pholidichthys leucotaenia; assembly: GCA_020510985.1. Classification (NCBI taxonomy): domain Eukaryota; kingdom Metazoa; phylum Chordata; class Actinopteri; order Cichliformes; family Pholidichthyidae; genus Pholidichthys; species Pholidichthys leucotaenia. The sequence goes on along the minus strand of CM035840.1, from coordinate 135,166,073 downwards.
ACAAAATGCATTTTTTTTAAATGAAGGTGTTTATTATTAAAGGTAAAAAAAAATCCAAACCTACATGGCCCTGTGTGAAAAAGTGCCCCCCCCCCCCGTTGAAACATAAATTAACTGTGGTTTATCACATCTTTGTAAAGCTGAGTTCAATTTCTGTAGCCACACCCAGGCCTGATTACTGCCACACCTGTTCTCAATCAAAAAAAATCACTTAAATAGGACCTGCTTGACAAAGTGAAGTAGACCAAAAGATCCTCAAAAGCTAGACATCATGCTGCGATCCAAAGACATTCAGGAACAAATGAGAAACAAAGTCACTGAGATCTATCAGTCTGAAAAACGTTATAAAGCCATTTCTAAAGGTTTGGGATTGCAGTGAACCACAGTGAGAGCCATTATCCACAAATGGCGAAAACATGGAACAGTGGTAACCCTTCCCAGGAGTGACTGACCAACCAAAATTACCCCAAGAGCGCAGCGATGACTCATCCAAGAGGTCACAATAGACCCCACAACAACATCCAAAGAACTGCAGGCCTCACTTGCCTCAGTTAAGGTCAGTGTTCATGACTCCACCATAAGAAAGAGACTGGGCAAAAATGGCCTGCATGGTAGAATTCCAAGACGAAAACCACTGCTGAGCAAAAAAACCATAAAGGCTCGCCTCGGTTTTGCCAGAAATTATCTTGATGATCCCCAGTACTCTGTGGACTGACGAGACAAAAGTTGAACTTTTTGGAAGGTGAGTGTCCCATTACATCTGACGTGAAAGTAACATGGTATTTCATAAAAGGAACATCATACCAACAGTAAAATATGGTGGTGGTTGTGTGATGGTCTGGGGCTGTTATCCTGCTTCAGGACCTGGAAGACTTGCTGTGATAAATGGAACCATGAATTCTGCTGTCTACCAAAAATCCTGAAGGAGAATGTCCGGCCATTTGTTCGTGACCTCAAGTTGGAGTGCACTTGGGTTCTGCAGCAGGACAATGATCCAAAACACACCAGCAAGTCCACCTCTGAATGTCTTAAGACAAGATGGCACCAGTGTATGGGGCTGACCGTCTGTCTCTGACAGCTTTGCTTGTTTGTTTTTTTTTACTGTTTTTAACCATTGGCATTCAAGAAATCAAGTCCTTACTTGTGTACGACCGCCAAACATTGTTGGATCTTACACTTTCTGCCGAGGATCTTATTTCGTCTGATTATGGTGGTCAGAAGCCTCCACTCTTGTCAGATATCCTGCCTTACCTGTATCGGGCCTCAGCCCCTCTCTCTGAGCGAAGGCGGAGGCGGAGGAAGAGGCCTCACCGTCGCCGTGGGAAACGCAGCGGTCGGCTGGTGAAACTGAAGGCCCGCCTGGCACATTTCTTCTCTGTTCCCCGGACTCCGGGCGGATTATGTTCCCTGGATCCTGCTGATACCTGCCTTGTCCCTGTGACTGGCCTTGGTGAGGTGATCCAGCCCCGGCGCTGCTACTCTCCCAAGCCCCACCAGCGTGGGGTAAATCCCTGGCACCTGAGACCACTGCGGCACATTTCCTGTTCTGCTGAGGCCCAGGCTCCAGCTCCAGCTCGGATTGGCCTGGTAAACGCCAGATCGCTGGCAAATAAAACTTACATCCTGAAGGATTTCATCAGCTCCCGGAAACTGGATTTCTTTTTCGTTGCGGAGACCTGGCAGACTGTGGGTGAACTCTCTGCTCTGTCTGAAGTTTTACCCCCAGGTTATTGTTATTTTAATTCCCCGCAGACAACAGGATGAGGAGGAGGAACAGCAACTGTTTACAAAAATGACTATAAATGTCAGCAGTGCTTTTTACCTTCTCCATTCTCCAGCTTTGAACTGACTTTGTTTGAGGTGGGTTGAATAAACCCTGTACTGTGTGCTGTCATATACAGACCACCCAAATATAATAAGGACTTTTTAAATGACTTTGCCATTTTCTTAGCTGGTATTGTTACAAATTATGATCGTGTTCTTATCGTTGGAGATTTTAACATACATGTGTGTTGTCCTGATAAGCCGCTGGTGAAAGACTTTTTAAATCTCATTGATTCTCTAAATCTGGTGCAGTCCGTGACTGGTAGCGCTACACACAAGCACGGACACACGTTAGATCTTGTCCTCTCGTATGTCCTGTCTGTTGTTAATTTAGAAATCTGTGACACTGTATTGTCCGACCATATGCCTGTATTATTTGAGGCTGATCTGTCACGCACTGCAGCGAAAACTCGCGCTCCTGCTCAGCGCTGCCGGATTTTTAACCCTTCCACTGCCGGTCGGTTCTCCGCTGCCTTTGACCAGCTCTGTGTCCCGCCTGGTTCCACCTCATCTGTGGAGGAACTCAGCTCCTGGTTTCACTCCTCCTGCCAAACCATCTTGGACTCTGTGGCTCCACTGAAAACCAAGCAGCCTCGATCCAAACCTGAGCTGTGGTTCAATGACACAACTGGTGCAGTCAGACAGGAGTGCCGCAGAGCTGAACGCAGATGGACAAACTGCAGGTGTCACTGCAGATTTTAAAAGACTGCTGGCGTCAGTATCAAAATACTGTCAAGCAGGAAAAAAGCAAATATTTTGCTAATATTGTTTTATCTCATTGTCATAAACAGCGTGTTTTATTTAACACTATTGACTTTGTTCTTAATACCCCACAGAGTGACTGTTTGGAGGCCTCCTCTGAGTTATGCAATGATTTTATAAACTTTTTTATTGATAAGGTGGCCACCACCAGAGCTCTCATCTCACCTCCTGCCTCTGATCCCTCTGTCTCTGTTCCTTGTTCTGCTGTTTTCGATCAGTTTGAACCTGTGACTCTGTCATTTTTAGAGGATGTGGTTGGCCACATTAAGCCCTCAGGGTCTCCCTGTGATGCTGTCCCTCCTAGACTTTTTAAAGAGGTGCTTCCCAGTATAGGCCAGTCAGTTCTCACCATCTTGAACTGCAGCCTGTCATCTGGTGTGGTTCCTGCAAATTTTAAACATGCAGTAGTACAGCCCTTGATTAAGAAACCTGGTCTCGATCATACCATGTTGGCAAATTTTAGGCCTATTTCCAAGCTGCCATTTCTCTCAAAAATTTTAGAGAAAATTGTCTATATGCAGCTGAAATGTTTTCTGGATGAATACGGTATTTTGGAGATTTTTCAATCTGGTTTCAAATCAAATCAAATCAAATCAACCTTTATTGTCATATTGCTGTACATACAACTGTAGTGCAGGCAAGATGAAATTGCGTTTCTCTCAGCATCCATATAAGTAGAAGAACATGATTTAAGACACACTCACACATATCTTCACCCCCCCACCCCCCACCCCCCACCCCCATCCATTCACACATCCCTGAGACATACTTGAAAAAACTAACTAACTATAATATACAAATAATGCACATAATGTCCGTAGGTGCAGTAGTGAATATGAGAGATTCCGGGTCAACTGTTCAGCATCCTAACAGCTTGTGGAAGGAAGCTGTTGATCAGATTCAAAGCTCTTCATAGCACAGAGACAGCCTTGTTAAGAGTTTTTAACGATATTCTCTTGGCATGTGATTCAGGTGAATATGCTGTTCTTGTGCTGCTTGATTTAACTGCTGCCTTTGACACAGTGGACCATCATGTTTTAATTTCCCGTTTGCAGCACCTAGTGGGCATTTGTGGCACTGCTCTCAACTGGTTTAGATCCTATCTGTCAGACAGGACTTTTAAAGTTAGCATATCATATCTGGGTTTGAATCCTCTTCTGCTCCTCTGCCTTACGGGGTCTCACAGGGGCCAATTCTAGGGCCCATGCTTTTTTCTCTGTACATACTTCCACTGGGTTCCATTTTTAAAAAGCATGGTATCTCTTTCCACCTGTCACGACCTGAACGCTATCTTTTCTCTGCGTTCAGGTTGTCCAGTTTCGCTCCTGCTCCGGGGTAGTCCGTGCCGGGTCTTCCATGGCCCGCTCTTTGACAGCGCCCAGCTGATTGCCAGCTGTCTAGTTCAGCTGCGCTGGGACAGCTGTCTCCTATTCCCAATCATCTCCCCCATTTAAGCGAGCAGCCGAGAGTTACTCGTCGCTGCGACCTCGCTATGGGAAGACGTTCCTTGTGTTTCCCACGACTGTTAGCTCCTACGACTAGCTTCAGTCCGCCGTTACCTCGGCGCTTCACCCAAAGTAAGTGTTGCGACTCGGCGTGTATTTTTCCCTCGCCGCCTCTCTAGCCTTTCTCCCTGGGTGGTATGTTACCCTTAGTTCTGTGTGTGTTTTAGCCCCACGTGGCTCTTTACTTTTCTGTTCGTTATTTAGTGTAGTGTGTGCTTTGTCAATAAACTACGCCAACTCACTGGTCGCCCTCGTATCTCCTTTCCTGGCTCGTGAGAGCCAGAGTTATGACAGTAGGTCGCAGCCATAGTGAGACGGCCGCGACCGTGAGTTGGCTGTAAGGACTCGACGCCTTTTTTTCTCTTCCTCTGGGTACGGGCGAGCCAGTATCATGTCTCCATCCAAGAGACTCATGCGGCACCCAGGCCACGATCTCTCGGAGACTCTGGACCTTGTGGACGGAACGTTGTTCACCACGGACCTCTACGATGCCCCCAGCGAGATATGCTGGCGCCTGGAGCTCGCCGAGGGTATGCTTAACTGCTTTTCTCGCTACTTCCTTCTCCCCGAGGTTAAGGCGAGGAGGGCAGACATCTCTGTGGCCTGGGAGAGGCTCCGTAGGCTGGAGGAGAACTCCGGCAGGAAGCCGAGGACAGGACGCCTTCGCTCCTCGCTTCGGAATCCCGCTCCTGCCGCCGATCCAGTCCAGGAGTTCGCCTCACCCAGGGGTGATCCCCAGGATAGAGTGACGTCAACCGGGTTTCCCCCGGAGAAGATGAGAGTGACAGCGATGCGCATTGCGGATCGAGTGGCAGCCGCTTCTTCCGCCGCCGTTCCTCCCGTAGCCATGAAGAACGTGATTGCGGCGGTCAGGCTGGTCGAGAAGAACCCGGAGCTGAACGATTATCCGGAATACGCTGACCTGTTGGCTTCGCTCATCGCACAGGAGCGGCGTTTTCCCGACCTCACGTTCAGAAGACGTCGCTCCCAAATTCCCCACTCATCTCAGCAAGAGTCCCGTCCGGATCCCGCTCCAGGAAACCACACAAATTCCGCCTCCCAGCCTGCTGTTGCTCCCGTGTCTCACCGAAGAAGTGAATCAGCTGCTCCCGCTCCTGGGCCCGCTCTCCCCGCTGTCCCGTCAGCTTTGGGCCCCCAGCTCTCCTCAGCTGTTTCACCCCCCTCTTCGTCATTCACTCCGGCCGCTGGGAGAAGCGCAAATTCATCTCCAGGTGTTCCAGGTCCCGATCCGGTGCGGGTAGCACCGCCTCATCTGTCCGGGGGGTTCCCCACTTCTATCCGGTTGGGAGAAGAGAGACTCGAGTCCCTTGTAGCGGGTTCCACCGGCCCTCCGGGAATCAGGCAAGTGTCCTTTCATTCTCCTTCCATTATGAGTGAATTGCCTTGTTTGATTCCTGGGGGAGGAGTTCAGGGTTCACAGTCCCCTGAGCTCTCTCCTCCCGCTGCAAAAACTGAATATGAACCTGCGTCCTCTGTGTCTTTTCCCCTTGAGTGTGCCCCGGTGCCAGGTGTACACCGCTGCGCGAGGAGGAGGCGGCCTGCAGCCCTGGAGGGTTTTGCCCCAGCCCCGCAGCCACGTTATGGGCAGAGGAGAAGGTCGAACTGCCTGTTGGAGCCAGCGCCGACGATTAAGCGTCCCCGGGTCTCCACGGAGGAATGGTTCGGCCCAGCAGAGTCCAGATCTCCTGCCTCCACGCCAGGTGGGCTGTCGACGCGGTCTTCGGCGTTTGGAGGTCGTTTGACTGTGGAAACCATCATGCCGGCTGCGGAGCCATTCGCAGTCGAGTTGGAGCCGGAGGACGGAGTCCTGCACGCTGAGCCCGGAGCATCGAAGTCCTGGATGGCGGTAGAACCCGAGATCAGGCAAGTGCTCTATTTTGTTTTTCTCTTCTCTATTCTGGAGCATTATTGCCTGTCTCTCGGGGGGGCGGGCCGGGTGCAGCCGTCTGCTGCGCTCGAGCCTGTTCCGCCGGGCTCTGCCGCTGCCGGTGATCCTGATCCCGGTTCCTTTTGTCCCTCTGAGCCTCTCCCCAGGGCCACCGGGAGTGCTGTCTCGGTCCAGCTGGAGTCCACCGGGAGTGTTTCGCCGGTCCAGCTGGAGTCCACCGGGAGTGTTTCGCCGGTCCAGCTGGAGTCCACCGGGAGTGTTTCGCCGGCCCGATCGGAGTCCACCGGGGGTGCTGCGCCGGCCCGATCGGGGTCCACCGGGGGTGCTGCGCCGGCCCGATCGGGGTCCACCGGGGGTGCTGCGCCGGTCCGGGTAACGGTTAGTGTGGGAGCTGGAGGATTGTGTTCGCCTGACGTCAGGCTGACTTTGTCCCTTGCCTCCATCATTTCTCCTCCTGCCGCTGTTGGGGTTCCTCTCACCCGGGCCAGTTTCCCCCTACCCTTGTTGCCATTAGATGGCAGGCTAACTTTGCCCCTGGCCTCCATCTCTTCTCCCCCTACTACTGTGGGGGTTTCTCTCACCTGGGTCAGTTTCCTCCTGCCTTTTCCCTCAGGGAGGAAGCTGCACCAAGACTTCTCCCTCAGCTCTCCGTGGTCTGAGGTCACGGGACGACCGCCTGGGAAGCCATCTGGCTGGTTCGGTGATCTGGGTCGGCCTCCGGAGAAACTGTGTCTCCTAGCCTGGGACTCGGGTAGGCCACCCGAACTGGTGTTGTGGTTCCTGGCCTGGTGGAGTTCGGGCCGCCCGCCGGACAAGCTGTCATCGCCTGCCCCGCTCCACCTGCTGACGTCCTGGAAGAATTGACTGACTGTTTGTTGCCTTGCGTTTGATTGTCCTCCCTAATTTAATACTTTTCAGGACATCAAAGAACTCTCTGCCCTAGAGTCCTTATTGTGGGGTTATCCCAGTTAAAATTTCCTTGGACTATTTTCTTTGTTTTATAATCCCAGTATGATCCTATTCTAATTTCTCCCTTAAGTAGCATTTGCTTCACATTGCCTGGCCTCATTCCGAGTAGTCTTGTTTTTCTGTATTTATATCCTCCTCCAGACTGTTTAGTGACACTTTTGTGCTAATACGTGTTTGAGGAGTTGTTCCTTTTGTATTTTTATCTTCATGCCAATTTGCAGTTCCAGGCTCTATTTTTGGATCTTATGCCCGGTTTGCATCCTTTGTATATTCTGTTTTGGTCGGGGTTTACTTGTGTAAGTCTATTTTAACCATATGTTCAGAGTTTTGTAGTTTTTGGCCTTCGGGACATGAGTTTTTTTTTATTGTCCTCACCCTAAGTTATTGTGAACTTTTTCCATGACTGTGTCGCTATGTTTCTGCATTTTGGTTCTTGTCGTTTCTCCCCACCTCCTGTGGTCACCTGCACAGACCGTCTGGCCTCTGCAGGGGAGGGGGTGATGGTTTTTTTGGGGGGGTTTAAGATTATTATGGTATCTGACCCTATACTGTATCTAGGTTTTTTTTTTTTTTTTTTCTTCCCTGCCTCCTTTTTCTGGTCCCTCCCTTTCTCCCAGATCTGGCCCCCACCGCCCTCCCTGGTCTTCCCTCGGGGGGGGGGAGGGGGGGTTTAGGCCGCTCCAGGAGGCGCGGCTCGGGGGAGGAGTACTGTCACGACCTGAACGCTATCTTTTCTCTGCGTTCAGGTTGTCCAGTTTCGCTCCTGCTCCGGGGTAGTCCGTGCCGGGTCTTCCATGGCCCGCTCTTTGACAGCGCCCAGCTGATTGCCAGCTGTCTAGTTCAGCTGCGCTGGGACAGCTGTCTCCTATTCCCAATCATCTCCCCCATTTAAGCGAGCAGCCGAGAGTTACTCGTCGCTGCAACCTCGCTATGGGAAGACGTTCCTTGTGTTTCCCACGACTGTTAGCTCCTACGACTAGCTTCAGTCCGCCGTTACCTCGGCGCTTCACCCAAAGTAAGTGTTGCGACTCGGCGTGTATTTTTCCCTCGCCGCCTCTCTAGCCTTTCTCCCTGGGTGGTATGTTACCCTTAGTTCTGTGTGTGTTTTAGCCCCACGTGGCTCTTTACTTTTCTGTTCGTTATTTAGTGTAGTGTGTGCTTTGTCAATAAACTACGCCAACTCACTGGTCGCCCTCGTATCTCCTTTCCTGGCTCGTGAGAGCCAGAGTTATGACACCACCTGTATGCTGGTGACTGTCAGATTTATGTCCCTCTAAAACAAAAAGCTGCCTCATCAGTAAACTCACTCCTGACGTGCATTGAAGACATAAAGTCTTGGATGGCCCTAAACTTCCTAAATTTTAATGATAAGAAGACCGAAGTGATGGTGTTTGGACCTAGTCGCCCCAGTGAGTCCCTTCCTGTATACTTGGGCCCCCTTACTCCTTATGTTAAATTCACAACTAGGAACCTTGGTTTTATCATGGACAATGATTTTAAATTAGACACGCAGATTCGTTCTGTGGTAAAATCCAGCTTCTTTCATCTAAGGCGTTTAGCAAAAGTAAAGCCCATTCTCTCTAGACCACACTTGGAAACAGTAATCTATGCTTTTATTTCGTCTCGGCTGGATTACTGTAACGCACTTTACACCGGTGTCAGCCAGTCATCTCTTTCCCGTCTGCAGCTGGTTCAAAACGCCGCTGCTCGTCTTTTAACAGGTACACGTGGAAGAGATCACATCACACCCATCTTAGCTTCACTCTACTGGCTGCCCGTGTATTTTAGAGTTCATTTTAAAATTCTTTTATTTGTTTTTAAATCCTTGAATGGTCTTGCTCCACCTTACCTCTCTGAGCTTCTGCATCCCTACGCTCCCACCCGGTCCCTTAGGTCAGCTGAATAGCTGCTTTTGGAGGTACCAAAGGCGAGGCGCAAGCTCAGAGGGGACAGAGCCTTTTCAATCATGGCCCCCAGGTTATGGAATGATTTACCCCTGGACAATAGACAAGCACCTTCACTGTCCATTTTTAAAACTTGTCTTAAAACACATTTTTACTCCCTGGTCTTCGACCCAGTATGAGACATTGATTTTATTGAATGAAGTGGATTTGTATTTATTTTACTTTTTTTTTTTTTTTTTTTTTAACTGTAGTTCTTGTGTTAGCGCCCTTGTGTTAGTGCCCTGCTTTTATGTTCTCTTGCTGTACAACACTTTGTGTAGCGAGTGCTGCTTTTAAAGTGCTTTATAAATAAAGTTGATTGAGAAAAACAAAATGAAGACTTTGGAGTGGCCTAGTCAAAGTCCTGACCTGAATCCGATTGAGATGCTGTGGCATGACCTTAAAAAGGCGGTTCATGCTCAAAAACCCTCCAATGCGGCTGAATTACAACAATTCTGCAAAGATGAGTGGGCCAAAATTCCTCCACAGAGCTGTAAAAGACTCATCGCCAGTTATCACAAACACTTAATTGCAGTTGTTGCTGCTAAGGGTGGCCCAACCAGTTATTAGGTTTAGAGGGCAATCACTTTTTCACACAGGGCCATGTAGGTTTGGATTTTTTTTCCCTTAATAATAAACACCTTCATTTAAAAACTGCATTTTCTGTTTGCTTGTGTTATCTTTGTGTAATATTTAAATTTGTTTGATCTGAAACATTTAAGTGTGGCAAACATACAAAAAAAAATAAGAAATCAGGAAGGGGGCAAACACTTTCATACCACTGTAAATGGTAAAGAGCTATTTGTCTTCAAACTTTTTACCCCTCAGCTTATTGTTATTAAACCGTCAGGTGGATGGGCGGTGTCAAAACCTAGGTCAAGGTCAAATGCCATATAAACTATCCCAAGAACTAAGAAAGCTAGGGTGACCAAACTTGGTACACAAGTTTACCCTGTGACCCTGGCCTCCTACTGTGGGTTTGGAGTCAAGAGGTGAAAGGTCAAGGTTAGCATTTCCTATGCATATTGCTATAGAACAAGTAAAACTAGGGTCACCAAAGTTTGTACACAGGTTCACCTTGAGGTCCTGACCTCAAACTCTGGGTGTGGGGTCAAAAGGTGAAAGGTTAAAGTTTTTGATTTTCATTTCAAAACAGTGTAAATATAATAGCTCACAAAGGAAATGACGTACATGTTTGACATTGATATCATAGTTCTATCTTTAAAAAATCTGCAATGAGTTTTAATGTTGGCAACCTTGATCTCAGGTCAAGATCAGAGGTCAACTGTCAAACAAACCTTGTAAACTTGTGAATGAAATGACGCAGGCTTTTCATATTGATCTCACAGTTGCATCTATGACAGATCTGGAACAATTTCAATTTTGTGTAACTTTGCACAAACATTGAGCCAGCCAGTGTCCTTATTGCCAGCAAGCTGTGGGGTACCACTGACAGCTGCCAGTATTTTCTTACATTGCAGTTCTAAATCTAAAAAAGTACTCACTTCCAATGTTTTTAAATTTCTCTTTGTAAACTAGTATACGTAAATGTCAGTTTTGATAAATACTTTGTTCATATGTTATTGAAAATGTGCAGATTTGCTGTTTTTCACAGAATAATGACAACTTTGTATACTTTTACACAATTAGCAATTAATTAGTAACATACTATCAAGCAACAACATTTGTATTGTGTTACATTGCATTCTTCCTGCTGATATACATCATACTACAGCTATTAACTTTTTCTACTCTGTTTTTGTATTCATATATTTATGAAATACTTAGTTCCTTGGCCTTTTGGTTGTATATGCCACCACATAGAGTTTTATTAATTTTTCTGACTTTTTTTTTCTTCCGGTAAATGCAAGTGTAGTTGTAAAGAGACAACACCATCCATATGATAAAAATCCAGATTAAAGAGATTGAAAAGCCTGTCGCATCAGGCATTTTGATACAACATGGTGGGGGGGAAAACAAAGATTTTATCTGTCATGAAATTGAACAGAACCTCTGATCTTGTTGTAACAACTCTGTTCATTTATTGTTTTTAGTTTGTCTGCTGTAAAATGAGCCCGTTGTTTAGTTTTCTAATCTATTCCCATCTTAATTAGGCAAATTAGGGCATATTTTGTTGCCCACATGTGATTCCTTAGATTTGCGCTGCCATTGGAATTAGATTTTCAGATGTAATGTCTTAAATCAAATATTCCTGCTGCAGCACTTTTACAGTGGCATTGCAGGTACAAAGTGTGAAAGACAATTGTACAATTATCTCATATCTGTAATGCTATTTCTGGCATTTTGAAGAAGCAGCTCTAAGTTCACACACTGCAGAATGACACTGACTTTCAGTTCTCTAAGGCCACATGGTTTCTCATTTCAGCGTGATTTTATTTTAATTCACTTTTCCTTTATCTTTGTCTAGCTCATCTTTCTGCCCTTTTTATTTGGACACCTACACACTGCTTCTGGTGCTGTCAACTTTCTATACACATGACTCGACGTAGAATGAAAGTAGCTGGAAGGAAGAACTTAACTGAGCCTCTCCCACCAACAATGAGCAAAACCTAGTGGAGAATGGCCAGTTATTTCACTTTGGGATCTCTCAGTATCTATAATTGAATCACTTAAGCACTTCTGGCTATTAGCTGGTGAGGAGTCTCAAGTAGAGGGAAAAGTATAGTGGTGTTTGCTGCACCGTATCATAGGAAAGCTCATATAACATGGAGAGGAGCTGAATGTTGTACCTGCACTAAACTGGCAATAGTGTTTCATAATATGTACAAATGTGTGATAAATTTTCTGTAGGCACACAGTGATGCACTGTTTAAAAGACCTTTTTTGTCATCTAGTTTGTCATCAGGAGTGATGTGTAAAAGGGCACCCCATTAGAAATTTAAAGTGACACTCTGCCAAAAATCAAGTTTTGTTTACTTGTTAACATGTCTGTATCATGTTTTTTATGGCTTTAAGACGTATCAAGAGTGAAATCACTCAGATGTCTCATGTTTCTGTTTTTTTGCTTTAAAGTTTCACCTAAGCCCCACCCCCTGAAAAAAGGCGAGCTCAGACTGAGCATTTTTGGTGGTGTGGATATGTACAGCCACTGGCACGTGAGTAGTGTTGAGCCAATCAGGACTCTTTGGTCTAACTGAAGTTAGCCTCCAGCCAGTTAGCATTGTTGGGCTAGCTGCATTGAAAAGTTGACCCAAATTAATAACTGTCACAGGCGCCAAATTGCGCCATAACCCCCTAGTGGTCAAGAGTGGTCAAGATTTTTTTCAAGAAAATATTCAGATCAGATGTCAGAGATTTCCAAGGCTGTAACTTGAAAGTGGTAAGAGATAATGGCTTACTGTCAATTAGAAAGATGTAGAATATGATCCAAAGTTTGAGATAGGAGTAAATTTACGCATCTAATTTGCATAATGCCACGGCCACGATATCAAATTACATAGCTTTCAGTCAAAAGTGGATTTTGGACATATTTACATGAAGAATGGTTCTGCTTTTTGTCACCGTTTATTGTTTTTGGCATTTTGATATCTTATCTTCAAAGTATAGGAACCAGAAAATCATTACAATGCAGTGCAGTGTAAACAAAACAAACAGACATTTGTCACTTACCGCTGGTGAAAGGCGGCTCGCTTCGCCCGTTTTGCAGCATATTTTCTCTTCTGTCGAGTATTTTTGCTTTCTCTCCCACTTTCACAAACTGTTAGGATTTTTCCACCTCAATTTTGCTTTTATTCTGCCGCTATTTATGTTATAAAACGACATGGAACCGGAGTGATTGTTTCGCCCGGTCACATGGCGCAGCGGTCAACAGCAGGTGAAAATCAACGAGCTTCGCGCACCCTCTGTTATAACAAAATGTAAACATTTACCTTCATAAGTTAAATAATCTCTTTTTTGAATCATAGTTGGCAAATATGGGTGCAAACCAGTACATCCACAGCAATCAGTAACATCCAGTTGTGTTTTTCTAATCTAAAAGAAGAAGAAGAAAAATTTCTTCCTTGCTGGTCTAAATAGGGATACTTCTATGTCGGCCATAATTCCTCCAAGGCAAGAGCAGTAAGTTATACGTGTCTGCCACCTTGTGAGGTGGCATTCTCAGTACAAGGGGAGTGTTTGGCATGTCATATAACATCACTTGACAGGCGCAGCACTGCGCTGTGCCCCTAGGGGCACGATCTGTCCATGAAATCTTGCCACACTAAGGGTTAAGATGGGTTTTACCATTAAATGTAACCTTGTGGTATGTGGTTGGGCCTAGTCACTGATTCTGGCGTGTGTGTGTGTGTGGGGGGGGGGAGGATTTTGACATGAAACTGTAAAACAATGAAAGGTTTTGTCTGTAGAAAAAAAAGGCATAAGATACCATTTTAGACAATGTAGGTTTGTTTTTTTTAAGGAGATTTATAGCCACTGGAGTGTGTCTTTAAATTTTGAATATGAAATATGAACTTATCAACGTTTGATCTTCAGTCAAGTAATATCTTTTAGATAAGGGTGATGCTCCTGCATCATCTGTGCAAAACTAGAGGGCACTCAAAGAGCGCATACCTCTGCCAAGGCTTTGTCCATCCCTTCCTCTCTCCCTCCATCTGTCCATACTTCTGTCCCATCAGTCCCTCTGCACCTTGGTCCAGCCCACCGTCCATTGCAAGATAGGGCCTTGGCAGAGGTATGCACTCACGGATTACTTCCAGCATCCACTGGGTTCATCTGTAGCCTAAGGGCCACCTCTGGTGAAAATTTCATGAAAATCTGTTGAGTAGTTTTTGCATAATCTTGCTAACAGACGAACAAACGGACAAACAAACCACCCCGATCACATTACTTTCTTGGCAGAAGTAAAAGCAATAAATAATAGGGCAGTGACTCTTTAGAAGTCACATGATTCAATTCAGTTCTGATGTTTGGGGGTCACGATTCAATTCAGAATCAAATTTTGATTCAAAACAATTTTCGCTTTACATTTGGCTCTCAGTTCAGTACAAAAACCCACTAATCTCAAAAAAAAAAAAAAACTCCACTGCACTGCAAAAAAATGCTGAGGAAAGCTTGAGAGCAGAGTACAGTGTGTTGATGTTTTGGTTTTTATATTTTTTTTAAAATTACATCAACTGATTTGCAATAAAATACTGTTAAATGAAAAAGTAGGCTTAGGTTAGTAACTACTTTTTTATTTCTCGAAAACTTGTGAGTTTCAAAAATGAAATTGTACACAAGTGAAATAAATTTTGAAAACTTTCCTTTTCAGCATATCACAAATTCCTAACAGCTTTTACATAGTGTGTAGGTTTGGTCGCCCTCCAGCATTCTAGAAATGTAGGCTATTCATGTAAAACAAAAGTAAATTCTATCACAAATACTTTGAACATCCATTTAAATAGTAGTGCTACCTGACTGTATACAGTCAATGTACAGTTACCAACTGTATACAGTAATGTAATGCAATGAACAAATTCAGTAAGAACTGAATGTAATTAATGCATAAGATAAGTAACATTAATTTTAAACCTGCACAAATATAAACTTAAGTATCTAAATTCTTCGGAGACTTAAAAAACATATTAAAGTTATAAAACAAAATTAAGTGCTGTTACAAGATTTCATGATTTTTTTGCCCGTTCAGAATTTGCTGTACATGTACCAAAGTATTTGACTTGTTTTGCAAGCTTTACACATTACATGTGTCATGTCTAATGCTTTCTTTCCTGGAATATTGTAGAAACAAACAATGAATGTCTCCAATCAGTTATAATTTAGTTTCATAGGGCTCCAGCCTCTCGCAAAGTTGTCTAACTTTTCTCAGATTTTCGGACTCATGGAAACTAAATTGAGAAAGGTTCTAGATGGGTTCATGACACCTGCGAAGACTCTGTAACTATTTTGAGAGAAAATTTGTCAGACAAATGTTCACAATTCTTGCAACATGAGAGCAAGCCCTGAAACTCATAAGAGGAAATAGAGAGACTAAGTCACGCCCCCTCTACTTCCACATTGAGTTAAGTTAATTCCCTTCCACAGCATGTGGGACACCATGTGGTGTATAAGGGCAGTATCTATCTCCGTTTCTCTGACCCTAGGCCACACAGCTACTGTAAGTAGTGAAAACTGCAGTGGGAGGTCAGTCCTCTGGTAGCTCTGTACGTTAACTTTCCTTTCTCCATTCTACTATGCTGAGCACCAAGCTAGAAGACGGAAAGTACCATTTTTTTATATTGTCTTTGGTATGACCCGGCCTGGATTTGAACCCACGACCTCCCAGTTGTAGGGCGGATGATGCTCTACCAACTAGGCCACCACTCCAGTCTACTTCCACATATGGGACCTTAAATCGGAAAAAGTCTCCATTGAAGAGAATGGCAAGAGTGACATTATCGTTTGATTCCGATTGAATTTTGTCATGAGTTACACATATTATATTTGTCATTTTAAAAGATGATTTTTCCATGTGAATAGTGGTGTAGGTTGTTGTCTAAGCGTTAAGGTATAAGGTGACAATACATAAATTGAATGAGTACAAACAGACTCATGTAACTTGTTTTCAAAGAGCACCCAGGGGGAAGTAACAGTAACTGTCCTCTGGATCAGCTGCAGCTCTCAAAATACAACACATTTGTGTTGTTTTTCTCCTCTTTGCATGCTTCTTTCATCGGTCAGGAAACAGGAGGTGAGCTTTGTGAGGAAAACCACCTTAATTGTGTTTGGTGACATGTATAGTCTGAGACGAGTAAATGTATTCCATTGAGCTGTTTAACAAAAAATAAATATTACTCTGTGGAGAAAGGAGGCAGGCGAGGCAACGACGCTCACTATGGATGCATTTGATGTTGCCATAGGGGCAGTGGTGGAGCAGTACGTCTCAGGTTTGTGGTAGCCGCTCGCATTTTTCAGCCGAACTTTGCACAACAACGAACGCAAATACAGCACGTTCGATAGGGAATTGCTGGCTCTCCACCTGGCAATGCACCATTTCCAGTTTTGCTTTGAGGGGTGTGAGTTCACTGCGTTCGTGGACCATAAGCCGCTGACGTATGCCATGGCCAAAGTCTCAGAACTGTGGTTGGCCCGGCAGCAACAGCATTTGGCCGTGATTTCGGAGTTTACAACTGACATTCAACATGTCGCCAGTAAGCTCAACGTCATGGCTGATTGTCTGTTGCACACGTTACACAGTCTCCCTGGTATACATGGGAATAGATTTCCCCGCGATGGCCGCGGAGCAAGCTAGGAACGCAGACATTTGCACGCTCCAGTCTGCACCTACTGGATTAAGGCTGGAAAGCAAGGTGGTGCTCTCAGGTACATAATATCCATCCATCCATCCATGGATGGATGGATATTATGTACCTGGCAAGTTAAGATGACAGAATTCACGAAGTCAATGACTTTAATCCGTCCACAGCCTTCAGACAAACTAAACGTGCCAACATTTGGATTTCAAAATAAGGGAGGTTTTTCCTGCTGTCTGGGTGGTGAGGAGAATTCTCAAAAAACTGTAAATATATTGAAATATTTTAACAGAAATTACTGCATCTTTTGTCATTTAAGTTAATTTATTTCATTAAATATAATTTTATTCATATTTTTTTCTGTGAAATCAGAGTTAAATTATTGTTCTGTTCTGGCTCTGCAAACTTATGGTCAAAAGTGTAAATTGTATAAGGAAAAAATTAAAAATTTTACCACAATCTATTTCAGATTTATTTAAAAAAACCCAGTAATTTTATTTAAAA
This sequence comes from Pholidichthys leucotaenia, assembly GCA_020510985.1. Classification (NCBI taxonomy): domain Eukaryota; kingdom Metazoa; phylum Chordata; class Actinopteri; order Cichliformes; family Pholidichthyidae; genus Pholidichthys; species Pholidichthys leucotaenia. Next base: position 135,149,407 of record CM035840.1, on the reverse strand, counting down.
AAATAAACAGAAAATTAGCCATAAAAATCCACAAATTTATAATAAAGTCTCAAATGTACAAGAAAAGTCAAGAGGAAAAAGTTTACAAGAGGAAATCACAAATTTGAGGAAAACGGTTTCAAATTTAGATAAATTTACAGAGAAAACCAGAAAACTATAAGAAAATTGCTATAAATTTTGGAGAAAAACCTCAAACCTTCAAGATTGAAGTCATTACTCAGGTTTTTAAGTGTGTGCTTTTTGCATCCTTAATTCTACTAGAAATTTTTGGTTGACTGATATGTGTGTGTAATGGAATGTGTAGTTATAAAAAGAGGTTCCGGCTCACACGTGGTGATTTAAAAAAAAAAAAAAAACACAATGGTGGATGTGCAATGTCTGTTAATGTTATAAATTTTTTTCATGGGGGAGTTTGTCCACTGAAGTGTTTGACAGTTCATTTTTTATTCAGCTAAATGCCTTTGTGATGTGCCAAGGTCAGTTATGACCAGGATGTAGTATATTTTATTTCAAAAGGGAAACAAATGTTCATGCTACTAACAGAGTGCACATTGAGTTTTTATGCACTTTGAGATATGCCTGAGTAAGACATGACCAAAATGATTATTTACAGAATTTTTTTTATTCTTTTCTAAATTTGTAATTCAACAGATCGCTGAACATGTGCAGCCCAGTTACATGTCTTGATTTTAAATTGTGGCCCAACTGATTTTGTAATTGAATAGCCCTGACCTACAACTTTACACAGTGTTCCAAATTATTATGCAAATGATATTTGTCTCTGATTTTCCTAAATAGTCGATACAAATGACAGGCTAATTTTCAAGTCATCAACTATTAGAGCATAATTCAGATTTTATTGAACAAATCTACCAATAATAACTATTTTTTGCAAAAATAAAAAACTCAAAATGCACTGTTCCAAATTATTATGCCCAACAGAGTTTCAAAACATTTTATTGGTTGTAAAGAACTGAAAATGGTCATTTGTTGAATTTGCAGCATTGGGAGGTCATATTTACTGAAATCAAAAGCTATTTCAATCAAAAACATTTTAACAAGGCAAGTTTCATGTTAACATAGCACCCCTTCTTTGATGTAACCTTCACAATTCTTGCCTCCAATGAACTTGTGAGTTTTTGGAGAGTTTCTGCTTGAATTTCTCTGCAAGATGTCAGAATAGCCTCCCACAGCTGCTGTTCTGATGTGAACTGCCTCCCACCCTCGTAAATCTTTTGCTTGAGGATGCTCCTAAGGTTCTCAATAGGGTTGAGGTCAGAGGAGGATGGAGGCTACACCATGAGTTTCTCCCCTTTTTTGCCCATAGCAGCCAATGACACAGAGATATTCTTTGCAGCATGAGATGGTGCATTGGCTTGCATGAAGAAAATTTTGCTATGGAAGACACGGTTCTTCTTTTTGTACCATGGAAGAAAGTGGTCAGTCAGAAACTCTACAGTGGTGTGAAAAAGTGTTTGCCCCCTTCTTGATTACCTTTGCCAGGCCGGAGGCCAGGAGGAGGTTATGTTTTTGCCAGCGTTTGTCTGTTTGCCTGTCTGTTTGTCTGTCTGTTTGTCTGTTGGTTAGCAAGATAACTCAAAAAGTTTTGGACGGATTTCAATGAAACTTTCAGACCTTGTTGGAAATGGTACAAGGAAGAACTGATTAAATTTTGGGGATGATCCGGATCACTGTCTGGATACAGGAATTTTTTAAAGGATTCTTTAACATTGTGACATACGGCCATTTTCAACATGTGTGCAGGCCCAGTGGAGGGCGCTGCTTGTCGTGTCTGACGAACACAAACTCCGCCTTCTTCAAAGTTTTAGGCACAAAAGCACGCGGAAACCAGTGGTGGGCAGGGCCCGGCAGGGCGCCTGTGTTTGCGCTACGCTGCAAAAGCTGAGACGGGCAGCTGTCCGGTGCCGGATTATTTGGCAGAAATTCCCCGGGCAGCCTTAGTGGCTGTGCACAAAGAAGCTCTCTGCCGGGGAAGCTTCTAAATCCTCTTTTGCCGCGGAGCGCAAACCCAGTATAAAACCCACGGCAACCTGTCTACCCAATTTGCATCCGTCAGTGAACCTCAGTGCTGCTTTCAGTGATCTATGAAAACGCTTGCATAACCCATTGGCCTGTGGGTTGTACGCGGTTGTGCCATGATTTGTTTTGTTTTTTCTTTTGGATTCTTGGATGGAATATGGGTGGGCAATATAAGCTGCGGCTTCAGCCATCACCCATTTCGGATAACTTATGTTGAATTGTATAATCAGAGGAGTTATTGTCTAATTTGACCTTGTTGGATTTTATTTCCCCCTTTGTTATATTATTCACTTTCTTTTAACCTGTACTCTTAATCTATCCGAAATAAAGATTCATTCATTCATTCATTCATTCATTCAATTGCAACGCCCGCAGCCTGGGAGTTTGGAGATGGAGGAGATGGACACAACACCAACACTTCAGTTTATTACCTCCGCCAAGGAGGTAATGCTTTTACTACTGAACCACAAATCCTATCATTGTCAATCCAATTGCTAGTCATATGTTTTCATGGTCAAGGAATCTGAAAACGTACACACAAACACTGTATGGGGGGGAACTGTGGCACTTGGCGGAGGTCTGCGCTCTCCGAGTGCTTTTCTAGTTTCTCATGTTTTTGTATGCTTGTCACACTTAAATGTTTCAGATCATCAAACAAATTTAAATATTAGACCAAGATAACACAAGTAAACACAAAATGCAGTTTATAAATGAAGGTGTTTATTATTAAGGGTAAAAACCTACATGGCCCTGTGTGAAAAAGTGATTGCCCCCCACTGTTAAAACATAAATTAACTGTGGTTTATCACATCTTTGGAAAGCTGAGTTCAATTTCTCTAGTCACACCCAGGCCTGATTACTGCCACATCTGTTCTCAGTTAAGAAATCACTTAAATAGGACCTGCCTGACAAAGGGAAGTACACCAAACAATCCTCAAACGATAAACACCATGCTGCAATCCAAAGAAATTCAGGAACAAATGAGAAACAAAGTAACTGAGATCTATCATTCTGGGAAAAGTTATAAAGCCATTTCTAAAGCTTTGAGTCTTCAGCAAACCACAGTGAAAGCCATTATCCACAAATGGCAAAAACATGGAACAGTGGTGAACCTTCCCAGGAGTGGCTGGCCAACCAAAATTACCCCCAGAGCGCAGCGACAACTCATCCAAGAGGTCACAAAAGACCCCACAACAACATCCAAAGAACTGCAGGCCTCACTTGCCTCATTTAAGGTCAGTGTTCATGACTCCATCATAAGAAAGAGACTGGGCAAAAATGGCCTGCATGGCAGAGTCCCAAGATGAAAACACTGCTAAGCAAAAAGAACATAAAGGCTTGTCTCAGTTTTGCCAGAAAACATCTTGATGATCCCCAAGACTTTTGGGAAAATACTCTGTGGACTGACAAGACAAGAGTTGAACTTTTTGGAAGGTGTGTCCTCCACTACATCTGGCGTAAAAGTAACACAGTATTTCAGAAAAGGAACATCATGCCAACAGTAAAATATGGTGGTGGTAGTGTGATGGTCTTGCTGCTTCAGGACCTGGAAGACTTGCTGTGGTAAATGGAACCATGAATTCTGCTGTCTACTAAAAAATCCTGAAGAATGCCCAGCCATCTGTTCATGACCTCAAGCTGAAGCGCACTTGCGTTCTGCAGCAGGACAATGATCCAAAACACACCAGCAAGTCCACCTCTGAAGGGCTTAAGAAAAACAAAATGAAGACTTTGGAGTGGCCTAGTCAAAGTCCTGACCTGAATCCGATTAAGATACTGTGGTATGACCTTAAAAGGTGGTCCATGCTCGAAAACCCTCCAATGTGGCTGAATTACAACAATTCTGCAAAGATGAGTGGGCCAAAATTCCTCCACAGAGCTGTAAAAGACTCATTGCCAGTTATCACAAACGCTTGATTGCAGTTGTTGCTGCTAAGGGTGGCCCAACCAATTGTTAGGTTTAGGGGGCAATCACTTTTTCACACAGGGCCATGTAGGTTTGGATTTTTTTCCCCTTAATAATAAACACCTTCATTTAAAAATGGCATTTTGTGTTTACTTGTGCTATCTTTGTTTTATATTTAAATTTGTTTGATGATCTGAAACATTTAAGTGTGACAAACATACAAAAAAAAAAGAGAAATCAGGTGTGTATCCAGTGGTGTGAAACACTTTTTTCACACCATTGTATATGCTTTGCTGAGGTCATTTTCACACCTTCAGGAACCCTAAAGGGGCCTACTAGCTCTTTCCCCATGATTCTGGCCCAAAACATGACTCCCCCACCTCTTTGCTGACGTCGCAGCGTTGTTGGGGCATGGTGGCCATCCACCAACCATCCACTGCTCCATCCATCTGGACAATCCAGGGTTGCACAGCGCTCATCAGTAAACAAGACTGTTTAAAAATTAGTTTCCATGTATTCTATCTGGGCCCACTGCAACCACTTCTGCTTGTGAGCATTGGTTAGGGGTGGCCGATGTGTAACTTTATGCACAACTGCAAGCCTCTGGAGGATCCTACACCTTGAGGTTCATGGGACTCCAGAGGCACCAGCAGCTTCAAATACCTGTTTGCTGCTTTGTAATGGCATTTTAGCAGCTGCTCTCTTAATCCAATGAATTTGGCAGAAACCTTCCTCATTATGCCTTTATCTGCACGAACCCATCTGTGCTCTGAATTAGCCACAAACTTCTTCTCAGTATGATGAGCACACTTAAGTTTTCATGAAATATCTAATGTTTTCATACCTTGTCCAAGGCACTATTTGACACTTTTTGGCAGCAGAGATCCTTTTTCTTTCTCATATTGCTTGAAACCTGTGGCATGCTTAATAATGTGAAACATCCTTCTTAAGTAGTTTTCCTTTAATTGGGCTCACCTTGCAGACTTATTATGATAGGTGTCTGAGATCGATATCAGTGATCCAATGAGCCCTGAGACACAATACCATGAGTTTAATTGAAAAACAAAAAACTGAATGTTAATGACACTAAAATCCTATTTGCATAATAATTTGGAACGTGGTGTAATTACATGGAAAATTATCTTTAAATTGAGAAACATTATATGTGTTTCAAAACCAAAAATCAAAATCAGTGGAGCCAAAAATCAACCAGAAATGATTGACATTTCATTATCAACTTAGAGATATAAACTGTGCATTTGTTTCCATTGACTGGAATAATTAAGATGCAAACTTTTATAAGAAACAACCTCATTTTTAAAGGGTATGAATATACTGAGTTTAAGCCACACAGTGTTGAATATGAAACCGATCCTGAAAATCACTTTTTCAACAGTATAAAACATCAGTGTAAATACTTTAGCTCAGACCAACTAAAAAATACAATTCCTGACCAATCATTGTCAATAATACACTTTAATAGTAGAAGTCTCAACATGATTTTTTCCAAAATCCAGGACAGTTTGTTGCAATATAACACAAATTTTTCTGCTGTTGCAATTTCTGAGACTTGGCTAAAAAAATCACCAACTTCATACAGTGCAAATGAGAAGCTATGATTTATATTCCACAAGCAGGTCAAAAAAAGGGGTGGTGGTGCTGCTTTATACATCAGGTCCTGCTACCAAAGCCAAGTTGTAGATAATATGTCTTTTGAAATGGAAAACATCATGGAGTGTGTAACTGTGGAATTAATTACATCTACAAAAAACATCATAATAAGTTGCATTTATAGAGCACCGGGTACCGATATTGACATTTTCAAAGAAAAATTGTCTGAGCTTTTCAGTGCAGTAGGTAATAAGAAGCTGGTATTTATTTGTGGAGACTTCAATATTGACTTATTAAATCCAAATGACCATATCCAAATAAGGGAATTCATAAATTCCATGTTTTGTATGGGTTAATACCCTTCAATAACATATTGAGATTGAGATTGAGATTCAACTTTATTGTCATTACACATGTATGAATACAAGGTAACGAAACGTGACTTGGCATTTGGGCACGCTCTGCAGAGCGCATCCAAGGCCGGGGCAGACGCTAGGCGCCAGTCAAAAAAATATCCCACTAGAATAACAACACATTCAGCAACACTTATTGATAACATTTTCACAAATGTCACTGAGGGGAATGTAACTACTGGCCTTATTGTCAATGATGTGACAGACCATCTGCCTGTTTTTGTTTCTTCACACACTGGTGTAACACATAACATTGAAATAGATCAGATTTTTAAACGACTTGTAACAGAAACCGCAATCATCTTAGAAATGATCTAAAAATACAAGACTGGAGTGGTGTTTATGTTAACGACATTGATACAGCATAAGGAGAATTTGTCTCTATTTTATCCAAACTATATAATAAACATTGCCCTCTAGTGGTAAAGGAAACTAAAGTTAAATACAAAGATGAGCCTTGGATCACCAAGGGCCTGCAAAATGCTTGTAAAAAGAAAAACTTGTTATACAAAACATTTCTGAAATTAAGAACTGTGGAAGCAGAAAAGAAATACAAGACTTATAAAAATAAACTCTTTAGTATTTTAAGATTAAGTAAAAAAAACATATTACAGTAAATTATTGGAAAATAACAAAACTAATACATGTAATATATGGAAGGTGTTAAATAATATAACAAAGAGAGGAAAACTAAATTTCAACCACATCTCTTATTTAAATTCAGAAAATGGAATAATCAATGAAAATAGCTTGATCTCCAACACGTTTAATGAATATTTTGTTAATATAGGAAAAAAGATCGCCAACTCCACTGTATCATCAGCAAATACAAGTGGCGCTGACAATGTTGTCAACATAAACGCTTACTCAATGTTTATGAAAGAAACAGATGAAAAAGAAATTCTTGATATTGTTAACAAATTCAAAGACAAAAAAATCAACTCATTGTAATGATTTCAGTATGTTCTTGGTTAAATGTATCATTGATTGTATTGTTAAACACTTCACTTTCATATGCAACATGTCATTTACTGCTGGTAAATTTCCAAAGAAAATGAAAATAGCAAGAGTCGTTCCTCTGTACAAGACTGGTGACAAACACTTATTGTCAAACTACAGACCCATCTCCTTGTTACCTCAGTTCTCCAAAATACTGGAAAAAATATTTGTTAAGAGACTAAATGATTTCATTGATAAGCACAATATACTCTGTGAACAACAGTGTGGATTCAGGAAGAACCGGACCGCCTCACTGGCACTCATGGACTTTGTTGAACAGAAAACTGATGCAACAGATAGAAGAGAATACACAGTTGGAATATTTCTGGACTTACAAAAGGCATTTGATACAGTTGACCATAAATTACTCCTCAGTAAATTACATAAGTATGGCATCAGAGGAATTGCTTTTGACTGGTTACACAGCTATGTAGAAGACAGATATCAATATGTTCATGTGAATAATACAGACTCTGAGTTGCTGAAGATGACGTGTGGGGTACCACAGGGTTCTGTGCTTGGTCCATTGCTGTTTAAGATAAGATAAGATAAGATAAGATAAGCCTTTATTAGTCCCACCATGGGGAAATTCCAGGATTGCAACAGCAAAGGGACAGCAACACTCAGAGCAACAATCAGAAGACAAGAAAAAAACAAGAGCAGCGAGTATACATATGTACATACACAGTAAATATATAAATATATAAACACACAGTGTGGAGCATTGTAGCTAGATGGAATAAATATATAAATATATAAACACACACAGTGCGGAGCATTGTAGCTAGATGGAATAAATATATAAATATATAAACACACAGTGCGGAGCATTGTAGCTAGATGGAATGAACAGCATAACCGTCTACTAGTTATTCTACATGGTATGATTATGTACCCATACATATTGTCACCCTCCGTAGCGACCGGTATTTTCCTAGTTGTATACCGGAGGGGACCATTGTGTAAGTCTATTGCGTCTTTTGCATTCACTACTATTAGGTTGTCACGTTTTTTTGCTATCTCTGCGAGCAGCCCTGCTTAGGTTATACAGTCTGACAGCCGTAGGTAGGAAGGACCTGCGAAACCTCTCGGTTGTGCACCTAGATTGATGTAGTCTGCTGCTAAATGAGCTCCTCAGTGCGTTCAGTATGTCCTGCATAGGGTGGGACTCGGACTCCAGCAGAGATGACAGTTTAGCCACCGTCCTTCTCTCTCCTATCTCCTCCACTGAGTCAAGGCGTTTCCCCAGGACAGAGCTAGCTTTCTTGATCAGTTTGTTCAGTCTCTTCCTATCGGCTGCAGTAATGCCACTGCCCCAGCAGACCACTCCAAAAGTGATGGCTGATGCCACCACCGTGTCGTAGAATGTTTATTTTGTATATTAATGATTTATGTTCTGTGTCTAAATTGCTCAAGTGTATTTTATTTGCAGATGACACAAGTTTTTTTTGTAATGGAGAAAATATTAAGCAGCTTCTGGATTCAGTAGAAAATGAACTTAAACAAATCAATCAATGGTTCACTGCCAATAAATTATCTATTCACCTTGGAAAAAATAAAATGTATAGTATTTGGAAACCGCAAATTATATAATCACAGAAAAATTAAAATAAACAATGTTGAAATTGACACAGTTTTCGAAACCAAGTTCCTAGGGGTCATTGTTGATAACAAACTAAACTGGAAATCACACATAAATTATGTCAAAATTAAATGTCTAAATCCATTGCTGTACTGTATAAAGTTAAGGATCTCCTGTGTCAGAAATCTCTTTGCATTTTATATAATTCACTGATAGTTCCTTTTATGACATACTGTGTGGAGATCTGGGGAAACACATATAAAACAAACACAAACTTAATCTTTTTACTACAGAAAAAAAGCCGTACGCATTATATCAAAGAAACCTTACTGTGAACCAACAAATCCAATATTCATTCAATTACATACTCTTAAATTTAGAGATCTGCTAGATTATAATGTCATTCAAATCATGTACAAAGCAAATAATAACCAGTTACCTGTAAATATTCAGAGACTGTTTAAAAAAAGGGAAAGCAAATATGAGCTAAGAGGTAACTCTGTTTTTAATAAGCCAAAGGTTAGAACAAATACAAAGTATCATTGCATGTCAGTCACTGGAGTTAAACTGTGGAACTGTTGCTCTGAAAATATTAAAACATGTTCAACTCTGAAGCAATTCAAAAAATTGTACAAAGATGAGAAAATCTCCCAGTATCTCACTGTAAATGCTGGGAGATAAATTTGTAATAACTTAAGGTTGTTTTTTTTTTTGTCTACTTGTTTTGTTTGATTTTCTTTGTTGATTTTGGGTAAGACTTAAATTTTTATGTTATTGATTTTAAAATTGTAAAGGGGTAGGCACTGTATACGCACTAGCTTCAGCCTACACCCTTTCAGTTGTTCTTTTGTGTGTTCTTATTGTATTGTATGTGTTTATTATTATAATTACTGAATAAATTAATTAATTAATTCATTCATTCATGTGTAACTTGTTGCAAAATTCGATTGGAATCAAAAGATAATTTTGCTCTTGCCATTCACTTCAGTGGAGATTTTTTTCTGATTTACAGCCGTGGACAAAATTGTTGGTACCCCTCTGTTAATGAAAGAAAAACCCACAATGGTCACAGAAATAACTTGAATCTGACAAAAGTGGTAATAAATAAAAATTCTATGAAAATTAACCAATGAAAAACAGACAATGCTTTTGAATTGTGGTTCAACAGAATTATTTAAAAAAACAAACTCATGAAACAGGCCTGGACAAAAATGATGGTACCCCTAGAAAAGATTGAAAATAATGTGACCATAGGGACATGTTCAACCAAGATGTGTCCTCTAATTAACATCACAGGTGTCTACAAACTTGTAATCAGTCAGCTCGCCTATTTAAAGGGTGACAAGTAGTCACTGTGCTGTTTGGTGACATGGTGTTTACCACACTAAACATGGACCAGAGGAAGCAAAGGAGAGAGTTGTCTCAGGAGATTAGAAAGAAAATTATAGACAAGCATGTTAAAGGTAAAGGCTATAAGACCATCTCCAAGCAGCTTGATGTTCCTGTGACTACAGTTGCACATATTATTCATAAATTTAAGATCCACAGGACTGTAGCCAACCTCCCTGGACGTGGCCGCAGGAGGAGACGGATAATACGAATGGTAACGAAAGAGCCCAGAACAACCTCTAAACACATTCATGGTGAACTCCAAAGTCAAGGTACATCAGTGTCAGATCGCACCATCCGTCGTTGTTTGAACCAAAGTGGACTTCATGGGAAACGACCAAGGAGGACACCACTGTTGAAAACAAATCATAAAAAAGCCAGACTGGAATTTGCCAAACTGCATGTTGACAAGCCACAAAGCTTCTGGGAGAATGTCCTATGGATAGACGAGACAAAGCTGGAACTTTTTGGCAAGGCACATCAGCTCTATGTTCACAGACGCAAAAATGAAGCATACCAAGAAAAGAAGACTGTCCCTACTGTGAAAAATGGAGGAGGTTCTGTTATGTTGTGGGGCTGCTTTGCTGCATCTGGCACAGGGTGTCTTGAATCTGTGCAGGGTACAATGAAATCTCAAGACTATCAAGGTATTCTAGAGAGAAATGTGCTGCCCAGTGTCAGACAGCTTGGTCTCATTCGCAGGTCATGGGTCTTGCAACAGGATAATGACCCAAAACACACCTAAAAACACCCAAGAATGGCTAAGAGTGAAACATTGGACTATTCTAAAGTGGCCTTCTATGAGCCCTGATCTAAATTCTATTGAACATCTGTGGAAGGAGCTGAAACATGCCGTCTGGAGAAGGCACCCTTCAAACCTGAGACAACTGGAGCAGTTTGCTCATGAGGAGTGGGCCAAAATACCTGCTGAGAGGTGCAGAAGTCTCACTGACAGTTACAGAAATCGTTTGATTGCAGTGATTGCCTCAAAAGGTTGTGCAACAAAATATTAAGTTAAGGGTACCATCATTTTTGTCCAGGCCTGTTTCATGAGTTTGTTTTTTTAAATAATTCTGTTGAACCACAATTCAAAAGCATTGTCTGATTTTCATTGGTTAATTTTCATAGAAATTTTATTTATTACCACTTTTGTCAGATTCAAGTTATTTCTGTGACCATTGTGGGTTTTTCTTTCATTAACAGAGGGGTACCAACAATTTTGTCCACGTGTGTAAGGCCCCATGTGTAGAACTAGAGGAGGCGTGACTTAGGCTCGCTATTGTGAACCCCCATGTTTGGAGAGATTTTGAATACTCCCTTGTGAATGCCATTCTCCCACTAGTGGCGAGCTGCTGCGGCCCAGTGAGCCTGAACATGGATGGCCTGGCATGGCCATGTTGGCAATTAAATATCCGCTGCCTGTAGATTATTTTTCAGGCAGTGGAATAGCTCATTACAAATTCTTTTGCGACCTTTTTTATATTCCTTTCCAGACTCATATCTACGATATTCTTTCTGAAGGCCTCAGAGAGCCCGTTGGAGCTCAGCAGGGTGATACCACAATGAAGAGCAAATCAAATTAAGTAGCTGAGTCTTAATATAGACAGGCTCCTTCAAAATGCTGTCTAACACAATTCTAATCATTTATTTACACCTGAATCTGATTGTGAACATATTAAGAAGTAATCATTGTCAGGGTGTTCAACTTTTATCGGTGGGACATGGTGTCCTTTTAGATTTTTTTTTTTATTAAATAAGTGAACTTGTGGAGTGTGTGAAATCAGAGGCAGATTCATTTCAGACGATTTATTACACACTCACATCTCCGAAGCACAGAACAGACTGAACATTTAAGCAGAAGCTCTCCCCTTAAGTTTCATGGCATTTACATCACACACAACATGACATTTGCATCACACTGCCTTCAACATCCTTCATCCCTGACTCCTTCCTGCTATCTCACCAGGAACCTCCTGCTCTTTGTTGTCCCAAGCTTATCCACTGTCTCCTGTCTGAGATGCTAGATAATCTGGCTCCCCCAAGGTGCTACACCACCCCCTCCCCCAGCATCTTAGATAGGACAATAGAATAACAGTCCACATGCTGTGATAGAACAATTGAACATCAGTCCACATGTTGCTTGGGCTTCCGTCTCCTCCGTATCTGCTGTAACTGGGGTTTACTGCCTCCGCTGCTGTGCCGGTGGGGGGCTGCTGGGAGTGTGTCTGACTGCGGGTGGGCTGTTGCTGGGGGGGGGGGCACTTCGGTCTGTCCGTGTGGCTGTCCGTGTGGCTGCTCTGGTGAGTCGTTTCCCTGGGGAACTCTCTGTGGGGGTCTTCCACGCCGAGGGGCCCTAGCCAACAGCACTTGCTCGTCCGCCACAACGAAAGCGGGTTTGAGTCTGTCTATGCCAATTTTTTCCCTCCTACCCCCCAAGTCTAGCAAAAAATGCTTATCCCCTGTTTCCAGCACTCTGAACGGTCCATCATAGGGTGGGCGCAATGGAGGGCGGTGGGCGTCGTGGCTGACGAACACGAACTCCGCGCTCTTCAAAGTTTTAGGCACGAAAACACGCGGAAAACTGTGGTGGGCAGGGCCCGGCAGCGTGCCTGTGTTTGCGCTACGCTGCAAAAGCTGAGACGGGCAACTGCCCGGCGCGGGTTTATCTGGCAGAAATTCCCCGGGCAGCCGTAGTGGCTGCGCAAAAACGAGCTCTGCCGGGGAAGCTTCTAGATCCTCTTTCGGCGCGGAGCGCAACCCCAATAAAACCCACGGCAGCCTGTCTACCCAATTTGCATCCGTCAATGAAGCCCTGAGTGCTGCTTTCAGTGATCTATGAAAACGCTCGCATAACCCATTGGCCTGTGGGTTGTACGCGGTTGTGCGGTGAATTGTAACACCCAGGCTGTGGGCCATCGCGGACCAGAGTTCGGAAACAAATTGCGGGCCCCTGTCAGACGTAATGTCCAACGGGACTCCAAAACACGCCACCCATGCTGTTAAAAAAGCGCGCGCTACGTCCGCGGACGTGGTTGCCGCCAGCGGGACCGCTTCTGGCCAGCGCGTGGTGCAGTCCACCATTGTCAGGAGGTGCATGCACCCCTGTGATGGCGGGAGGGGGCCCACGAGGTCCACGTGAACATGGTCGAACCTCTTAGCCGGAATATGAAACGGCTCCAAGGGAGCCTTCATGTGTCTGTGTACTTTGGTTTGTTGGCACGCCACACAGGCTGCAGCCCACTCTTTCACTTGTTTGCATAGGCTCAGCCACACAAACTTCTCTCCCACCATTTTGACTGACGTGCGCACTCCTGGGTGCGCCAGAGTGTGAACCGACTCAAACACGTGGCGGCGCCACGCGGCCGGGACCACCGGACACGGGCGACCCGTGGAGACATCGCAGATTAGGGGGGGGGCCGCCATCCTGCAGCACCCTGCTCTCCAGCCTTAACCCTGTTGGTCCAGACTGGAGCGTGCGCACGTCTGCATCACTAATCTGCTCCGCGGCCATGGCTGCGTAATCTATGCCCATGCAGACCGGGGCCACAATGGCGCGCGAGAGGCAGTCCACCACTACATTCAGTTTACCAGGCACATGCTGAATATCGGTAGTAAACTCTGAGATCGCGGCCAGCTGTCTCTGCTGCCGGCCCGACCACGGTTCTGAAACCTTGGCCATTGCGAATGTTAGCGGCTTGTGGTCCACGAACGCGGTGAAGCTGCACCCTTCCAGCCAGAACTGTAAGTGGCGTATGGCCAGGTGGAGAGCCAGCAACTTTCTGTCGAACGTGCTGTATTTACGTTCGCTGTCGCGCAAAGTTCTTCTGAAAAAGGCGAGCGGCTGCCAAGCCCCGGCGACGCGCTGCTCCACGACAGCCCCTATGGCCACGTCTGAAGCGTCGGTGGTGAGCGCTATGCGGGCCTTTGGGTCTGGATGCGCCAGCAGTGCGGCATTTGCCATGGCTGCTTTAACTTCCAAGAACGCCCGCTCTTGCTCCGGGGTCTATTCGACCCTATCCGTGGGTTTCTGTTTCTTGAGCGCAGCGTACAATGGTTGCATGAGCTGCGCCGCGCGGGGAAGGAAACGGTTATAAAAGTTTACCATCCCCAAAAATTCCTGCAGCGCCCTGACCATCTGAGGCCGGGGAAAATCCGCCAAGGCGCGCACTTTGTCGGGCAGTGGGATCGCTCCTTCCGGAGAGACGCGGTGCCCCAAAAAATCAATCTCCGTCACGCCGAACTGGCATTTCGCCGGGTTGATTATTAACCCGTGCTCCTCCAACCTCCGGAAGACCGTCGTGAGGTGGGTTTCATGTTCATCTTCGGACGCACTGGCTACCAGGATATCGTCCAGGTAGACGAACACAAACAGGAGATTGCGCAGCACTGCATCCATCATGCGCTGGAACGTCTGTGCCGCTCCTTTTATCCCGAATGGCATGCGCAGGAACTCGAATAGACCAAACGGAGTTATTACCGCTGTTTTGGGTATGTCCTCAGCGCGCACTGGGACTTGGTGGTAACCACGGACCAGGTCTATTTTGGAAAAAATGCGTGCTCCGGCGAGGTGAATGGAAAAATCCTGTATGTGGGGAATTGGGTAGCTGTCGTGCGCTGTGGCGTTGTTCAACCTGCGGAAATCCCCGCACGGTCGCCACAATCCCTCAGCCTTAGGGACCATGTGTAGCAGGGATGCCCATGGGCTGTTCGAACGCCTGATGATGCCCAACCTTTCCAGGTTGGCGAACTCCTCGCGCGCTATGGCCAGTTTAGCTGCGTCCAAGCGCCGAGGTCTTGCAAAAACAGGCGGCCCGGTGGTGGTGATAAAGTGCTCCACCCCGTGTTTAGCGATGGCCGCGGAAAACGTCAGGACCGTGAATGCTGGGAACTGAGTGAGCAGTGTGTGGAACTTACCACCTGTAGCTGTGACGTTGGCTTGTGCTGTTGGCTGGGTCACTCAAGCTATACAGGTGACATATTATTCGGCCCAGGAAACACGCACACAGGCTCAGGAAGATTTGAAAGCTTTATTTCTTAACCAATGTGCCGTGTATGGATGCGTGTGTGAGGGATAAGAATGTATTGTGGGTGGAGAGTGCAGGTCAGGACAGAGCAGCACGCCGTACAGCCAGGCAACCCTATGAGCGAGAAGAGAACAGGGGTTAGCTGGGCAAACCACACAAGGGAGTGACAAGGTAATGTGCTTACTTGCAGTAACTGTGGTGGCTGGCGTTGGTAAGATCCCAAGCCTGGGAGACAGCGTCCTGCTGTGCGTCCAAGGAGAGGCAGAGTGGCAGAGGAGCGGTGAGGGGAGGGAGAGAGTGTCCGCCGCCAGGAGATCCAGCTGTGCACAGGGGAAGGCTGACAAGCAGGTAAGACAATAATTGACAGCTTACGTGTCGTGAAGAGAGTCAGCAGGCCTGGAGGAAAGGACATCCGCTGAAGGTTGAGCATGCAGGGAGACAGACGGCTCCAGGCCGAAGCTCAGGGCGAGATGGAATAAGTAGCTGCGCACTAACGAGATGCAGGTGTGCACGCAGCTGAGGTGGATGCCCGTGAGCGGCGAGTGGTGACAGTACTCCCCCCCTACCAGCGCCTCTTGGCGCTGGCTTACCTGGGTAAGCCCGGTGAAACTTTGCGATGAGGTCCCGATCCAACACCCACGAAGAGCGCACCCAGGATCTCCACTCTCGTCCATAACCTTCCCAATCCACCAGATATTGCAGCTCACGACCCCGGCGCCGAGAGTCAAGGATGGAAGTAACACCCCATGCCGGGTCACCGTCGATCATCCTAGGAGCGGGAGGCGACCTAGGAGGGGGGCAGAGTGGATTGGAAAGAACAGGTTTGATCTTAGATACGTGGAAGGTGGGACACACACGAAGGGAGGGAGGGAGGGCCAAATGCACAGCCACCGGGTTAACAATTTTAGAGATCACAAAGGGACCCAGAAACCGTGGCGCCAGCTTCCTCTTCTCAGCTTTGAGGTTGATATCCTGGGATGAAAGCCAAACCTGTTGACCCACATGGTAGTCAGGAGCTGGCCTCCTGTGGCGATTGGCGGTGGAACTGTTACGCGCTGCTGTGCGTAAAAGCGCATTCCTCATTTTGGGCCACACACTCCGGCAGCGCCTCATGTGCGCCTGGACAGAGGGGACAGCCAGCTCACCCTCCTGCTCGGGAAACAAGGGGGGATCGTACCCCAAGGACGCTTCGAAGGGCGACGCCCCAGTAGCAGAAGAACGAGCGGAGCTGTGGGCATATTCCACCCAGGTCAGGTAGGAGCTCCAGGACGATGGACTGGAGGAGGTCACGCAGCGCAGGGCGGCCTCCAACTCCTGGTTCGTGCGCTTGCATTGCCCATTAGACTGGGGGTGGTGACCAGAGGAGAGACTGACCGTGGCCCCCAAAGCGTTGCAGAAGCACCTCCAAACCTGGGAGACAAACTGAGGACCCCTGTCCAATACCACGTCCAGCAGGATCCAGTGCAGCCTGACGACATGTTGGACCAGGAGGTCAGCCGTTTCACGTGCCGAAGGGAGACCCTGAAGAGGCACAAAATGGGCGGCCTTAGAAAACCGATCCACAATCGTCAGGACTGTGTCATAGGTGTTAGAGACTGGGAGACCGGTGACGAAGTCAAGGGCGATGTGTGACCAGGGCCTGCCTGGGACCGGCAGGGGCTGGAGAAGACCCGCAGGTGGAGAGTTCTGGGACTTGCCGGCAGCGCACTGGGGACAAGCCCGGACATAATTGGTGACGTCCTTCTGGAGACCCGGCCACCAGAACGAGCATTGTAACAAACTCACCAGACGGGTGATGCCAGGGTGACAGGCGAGCTTGGAGGTATGGGCCCAGTGAATCACCTCTCCTCGGACCGCCGAAGGAACGAAGAGCCTCCCCTCTGGCCCCCCGCCAGGATCCGGCTCTGTCTCCTGCGCCCTTAGGATCTTGTCCTTGATGGACAAGGAAACCGCCCCCACGACGCACAAGCTGGGGAGGATGGTGTGTTCAGACTCCTCTGGATCCTCAGGGGCGAACTGCCTGGATAAGGCGTCGGGCAACCCATTCTTCGAGCCTGGACGGTACGTGATGGTAAAGTGAAAACGAGCGAAAAACAGAGACCAGCGCACCTGGCGGGCATTCAGGCGCCGCGCTGACCTCAAATACTCGAGGTTCTTGTGGTCCGTCCAGACCACAAAAGGTTGAGCTGCCCCCTCCAACCAGTGTCACCACTCCTGCATTTCGAGCTTGACAGTGAGGAGCTTCCTGTCGCCGATGTCATAGTTGCGCTCTGCCGCCGATAATCGTCAGGAGAAGAAGGCGCAGAGCCGCTTGACCCCATCCACTGTCGAGCGCTGAGAGAGCACCGCCCCCACCCCTGTGTCGGACGCGTCAACCTCCACTAGACACTGCAGCACGGGGTTGACCTGGGTCAGGACCCGGGAGGACGAGAACTCCACTTGGAGAGTCTTGAAAGCGGTGGCCGCCTCCTTGGACCACTGGAAGGGCACCTTCAACGACGTGAGGCGGGTCAGGGGGGTGACAATGGCGCCGAAGTTGGGGATGAAGCACCGGTAGAAGTTAGCAAATCCAATAAACTGCTGCACCTGCTTCCTGGAGGTGGGCGTGGGCCACTCGACTACCGCTTTAACCTTAGCGGGGTCGGGGAGTATCTGGTTGTGTGAGATCACGAACCCCAGGAAGGAGGTGGTCTGGGCGTAGAACTCGCACTTCTCCGCCTTGATGTACAGACGATTCTCCAGCAACCGTTGCAGAACCCGCCTCACATGGATCTGGTGCTCCTCCCGTGATTTGGAGAAGATGAGTATGTCGTCCAGATATACAAAAACAAAGACTCCCAGGAAATCCCGTAGAACGTTGTTTATGAGACGCTGGAAGACGGCAGGTGCCTTGGTGAGCCCGAACGGCATCACAAGATACTCGAAATGTCCGCTGGGTGTCCTAAAGGCCGTCTTCCATTCGTCTCCCTCCCGGATCCGCACGAGATGGTAAGCGCTGCGGAGGTCTAGTTTCGTGAACCAGGTCGCCCCCTGGAAGGAGTGGAAGGCGGTGTCCATGAGTGGCAGGGTGTAGCGATCCTTGATGGTGATGTCGTTCAGCGCTCTGAAGTCGATGCAGGGACGCAGGGACCCATCCTTCTTTGACACGAAGAAGAAACCCGCGCCGAGTGGGGACGAGGAAGGGTGAATAATCCCAGCGCTGAGCGACTCCTTGATATAAGTGTCCATCGCCTCGCGTTCCGGTGCTGAGAGACTGTACAGGCGGCCAGATGGCAAGGGGGCCCCTGGACAGAGGTTGATAGCGCAGCCATATGGCCAGTGAGGGGGAAGGGACATGGCCCTGGACTTACTAAATGCCACGCCCAAGTCGTGGAACTCCTGCGGCACCAGGGTGAGGTCTGGGGGCTCAGAGGCCGGCGTTGGCGGAGGGGTGGATGGAGCACAAGTCGCAGACTGGAGACAGGTGCCCAGGCAGAAGGTGCTCCAAGAAAGGACGCTGCCGGTTCTCCAATCCAGGACAGGGTTATGCAGACACAGCCATGGGTAACCCAGGATGACTCGGTCCGACGAGGAAGGCAAGACATATAGTGTCAGATCCTCCCGGTGGTTGCCAGAGATGATGATGGGGACTGGCTTGGTGCGATGCGTCACAGTTCCCAGGGGCGAGCGAGAGAGAGTGACCAAGTTAAGGGGAGTTGATAGCGGTTGGCAGGGTATGCCCAAACGGGTTGCCAGGCTTTTAGAGATGAAGCTCTGCTCTGCCCCAGAATCCACCAGTGCGTTCGTGCAGTGCCCGGTGGAATTGTGGCAGAATCGTATCGGCAATATGCATGAAGATAGGGGATTTGGCCGGTTAGAGTCCGCGAGGCCCCCTACAGTGACTCGCGGACCTCCTCGTTTGGCTTCACCGGGCACAGCTCCACGGGATGCTGGTCATCTCCGCAATACATGCAGAGACCCCGTTCCCGCCGGCGTTGGCTCTCCGCAAGAGGGAGCCTAGTGTGCCCGATCACCATGGCCTCTGGCTCATCGGCGGACTCCGGAGCCGGTAACGCCAGGGCGCGAGACTGAGAAGAGCGGGCAGAAGTTCCATGCGAGCAGCTAACAGACTTCCGCTCCGCGGCCTGCTCACGCAGCCTATTGTCCAAGCTAATGGTGTGCGAAATCAGCTCGGAAAGCCGCCCTGGGAGATCCCGACTGGCTAGCTCATCCCTCAGACCGGAACTGAGGCTACGGAGGAAGATACTGCAGAAAGATGCCTCTCCCCAGCCCACCTCCTCCGCTGCCACCCGGAAGTCAACAGCGTGTTCCGCCGCCGACCGGCTTCCCTGACTAAGAAGCCGATCAGCGAGGACGCTATCATGACGTGAGTGGTCAAAGACCTCTAAAAAGTCCCGCACGAACCGGTCATAAGAGAGGGTCACGTAGCTGGGCTTCGTCATTACGGCGTAAGCCCAAGCTAACGCTCGCCCCTCTAGGAGATTAGCCATGTACCCAATTCGGCTATGGTCTGAGGGAAAATCCTCGGGAACGCGCAGGAACACCGACTCACACCGCAGAATAAAACCCCTCGCTCTACCGAGTCTCCCGTTGAAGCGAGAGGGGGTTGGAATGGGTGTGAGACGGGTTGGCGCTCCCGAGTTAGGCTGCCCAGCCGCGGAAGCGACCGGAGCCGAGGCGCCGAGAGGACCCGAGGGGAATGCCCGCTGGGGATCCAAGCGGTCTAACCGGTTAGTAATTATGGTCAATTGATTAAGAATTACCTGTTGTTGGTGTGCTAACATATCCACCCGAGCCTCGAGAGTGGAAAAGCGGCGTGTGAGCCCGCTGTCCGCTGGGCTGCTTTGCTGGAGCCGTACTGACATATTATTTGGGCCAGGAAACACGCACGCAGGCTCAGGAAGATTTGAAAGCTTTATTTCTTAACCAGTGTGCCGTGTATGGATGCGTGTGTGAGGGATAAGAATGTATTGTGGGTGGAGAGTGCAGGTCAGGACAGAGCAGCACGCTGTACAGCCAGGCAACCCTGTGAGCGAGAAGAGAACAGGGGTTAGCTGGGCAAACCACACAAGGGAGTGACAAGGTAATGTGCTTACTTGCAGTAACTATGGTGGCTGGCGTTGGCAAGATCCCAAGCCTGGGAGACAGCGTCCTGCTGTGCGTCCGAGGAGAGGCAGAGTGGCAGAGGAGCAGTGAGGCGAGGGAGAGAGTGTCCGCCATCGGGAGATCCACCTGTGCACAGGGGAAGGCTGACAAGCAGGTAAGACAATAATTGACAGCTTACGTGTCGTGAAGAGAGTCAGCAGGCCTGGAGGAAAGGACATCCGCTGAAGGTTGAGCACGCAGGGAGACAGACGGCTCCAGGCCGAAGCTCAGGGCGAGATGGAATAAGTAGCTGCGCACTAACGAGATGCAGGTGTGCGCGCAGCTGAGGTGGATGCCCGTGAGCGGTGAGTGGTGACAACAGGGGAGAGAGTCAAAGGACAGTGCATTAACCAGGCGCCTGTTAGCAACATCAACCAGTAAACCATGTGCACACAAAAAATCAGCCCCCAGTATATGGTAATTCAGTGCTGCTACGACAAAAGTCCACTCATATGTACGGCCATGTAGAGATAAGAGCAGAGTCCTCTCACCAAAGGTCTTAATATCCGAGCCGTTTGCTGCCAACATCCCGGGGCCGCTAGATCCTGCCAGCCGGTCAGCGTAGGTCGGCCGGATGAAGCTCTTCTGGGCTCCGGTGTCCACGAGGAAACGCCTCCCAGAGCGTGCGTCCGTTAAGTAGAGCAGCTTGTTCTCTTCACCGAGGGTCACAGCTGCTACCGACCCCCGGCCTTGGCGTTTTCCCGAGCGCTTGAATTGGCACGGTGGCATACATCTGCGTGCGTTCTCTCCGAAGCGGCAGTGGTAGAAGCAGAGCGTGTCTCTCTGGCGCTCCTTGGCCCCCGCTGCTGCTACCGTCGGTGGCTCCTCGCCTCCTCTGGTCGTCTCGCTGTGCTCCGCCGCTGCCGCATTGACTGTGATCACCCTGGTGGCGAGGATGATCCAGTCTGCCTCCTGGGCTAGCGCACAGTAGTCGCGCATGGCCAGCCACGGCGAATTGGCCAGAACCGCTCTCGTTACTGTTGGAGGGTTCCGGAGGAAGAGGTGGGCAAACAGAAAGTGCCCATTGTCCGTGCCCATTAACACCAGCATCTTCTCCATCAGGTCTACAGCCGAACCATCTCCTAACTCGGTCCGCGTCAGGAGCCTCTCCGCTCTCTCACAGTCCGAGAGCGTGTAGCGCTGGATGAGCGCAGCCTTGAGCGCCTCATATTTGCTGCTGGCTGGAGGCTGATCGAGCAGGCTCGCTACCTGCTGAGCTGTGCGGGCGTCGAGCGCTGCGACCACATGGTAGAATCTGGTATCATCTGCCGTTACTCCCCGGAGGGTGAACTGGGCCTCGGTGAGGTGGAACCAAGAGCGCGGGTTGTGCTGCCAGAAATCCGGTAGCTTGACTGAAATCGCACACGCGTGGCTGTAGGTTCCAGTCTGGGCTGTCTGTGGGATGGCTGCCGCCTCGCTGTAGCTTCCTGACCGGGCCGGCTCCAGAGATCTTGCCTCGTGTTCCATAATACGTCTTGGGTCACCAGTGTGGAGTGTGTGAAATCAGAGGCAGATTCATTTCAGACGATTTATTACGCACTCACATCTCTGAAGCACAGAACAGACTGAACATTTAAGCAGAAACTCTCCCCTTAAGTTTCATGGCATTTACATCACACACAACATGACATTTGCATCACACTGCCTTCAACATCGTTTCATCCCTGACTCCTTCCTGCTATCTCACCAGGAACCTCCTGCTCTTTGTTGTCCCAAGCTTATCCACTGTCTCCTGTCTGAGATGCTAGATAATCTGGCTCCCCCAAGGTGCTACAAACTTATTGTTTTTTTAGGGCGGCGCGGTGGAAGAGTGTTAGCACTGCGGCAGCACAGCAACTCACCCTTGACCGGGGGATCCTGGGTTCGATCCCAGCCCCCAACCAACAGTGATCTGTGTGGAGTTTGCATGTTCTCCCCGTGTCTGCGTGGGTTTACTCCGGGATTTCTCCGGTTTCCTCCCACATGCCAAAAACATGCAAGTTAGGTTAATTGGCATCAAACTGGGGATTCTAAATTGTCCTTAGGTATGACTGTGAGAGTGAATGGTTGTCTGTCTCTCTGTGTTGGCCCTGCGATGGACTGGCGATCTGTCCAGGGTGTACCCTGCCTCTCGCCCAAAGATGCTGGGATAGGTTTCAGCCCCCCCCCACGACCCGAAAAGGATTAAGCAGAAGAAGATGAATGAATGTTTGCGTAAGTGGTGAAATTACATCACCTGTATCGATATTATTTGAAAGATCAAATGTTAGCATGTTGACATTTCTTAACAAAATAATTACTATTCAAAGTGATGTCCGAACTTTATAATAATACCATGTACTTACTTCAGAGTCAAAGTCAGTATCTTTCATCTATACACAAATATTGATTCTTTTTGAGTGAGACTACCAGCGTTAATGCTAGCCTCTCTTTGCTCAAGATAGTTGGTGGATACACTGTATAGCAGTTGGAAAAGAGTGAAGCTTTATGCCACTGAGCCGCAATGACTTCTCTGTCCTGCTTCCTTCCCTCAGGCCTTCACTCCGCCATCTGTTTCTATGAGTGATGGCCGCCTGTCGAGACACAAATCTGTGTTTGAGTGTGTCTGTCTTTGTGTGTTCAAGTGTGTAGAGGCTTATGTTTAATCAGAATCTCTTAGGGGTGTTGGTGCACATCTCTTGAGCTGTGAAGGCAGTGCAAGCAGACATCTGATTGGCAGTAATGCACGAGTGTGACTAAACTGTAACACAGGGGCCAAACGTGATTAGAGACAGTAATGATGACAGAGGGTCAGGTTAGTCCGAGATACACAGAAATTACGTTTCGAGCTCCAGGGAAACAGATATGTGAGCTGTTTGGAAAGTGACTATCCAGGATGGGCTGTCATGTGATAAGAGGGGACCAGTAGATAGGATTAAGCATTAATGTGCACACAAGCAAGCTTTTCTGGTAAAGCACTTAATCTAAGCAACAAGGAGTCAAATTGTTATTGCCAAATGTCCAAAATCATCAATCTAAATATTGCATCCATGTTGGAAATCCTATGTTAGAAACAGAAATCCCTAAACTGAGGGTCAGCAGCCTCTGTAATTATCCTTTTCTCCAACTTTGGGCCAAAAAAATCTACATGGAGCTGCAAAATATATTTGATCCTTAAAATGAAGGTAAAGCACCCACGTTATAAATATAAATTGGCCTATCAGTATTCATGAATGAATCTGTGACTGTATCCTGTTATCACAATGCTGCAGGTGCTGTCAACCATTATAATTACCTATAGAATATGGTGCCTCGATTTGCCGTGAAAGTGTTAGCCATGTCCTATCTGGTGTTTTTATATATGTACTGTATGTATATATAGTATATATGTTTCCGACCATTCTCATCATCTACCTTAAATATTATGATTATTTCAAACCTGTAGAAATTTTTAAAGTATTTTTTCATCAATATATTATTTTTTTGAAGAATATAAAGACGTTAATTCTGGACCTATCTAAGCAGATGCAGATTATTTTTTTAAAAAACATATTTGTTTTCATGAAAATACTAATCAACTTATAACTAACCAATTTATAACTTTTTTCTCATTTTGTTTTTTCTTTTAAACATGCTGCTTTCATGTACAGTTTTTTTAATTTGCAACTTTTCCCAAAAAATTTTCACTTTTTTTTCTTGCTAATTATGTCATGAATGTCCCCTCGGGGCAGAGAGACAGACCCATGCACTGAACTGTGAGTTGTGAGATTTATTGAAGATAACAAAAACATAAGGTCCCAAACGGTGCTCAAATGCAAAATTCCAACAAAAGAGAGTAACTTACAAATTACGCACCAGAGCGAGGACAGGCCTCTGGTGGAGATGAGGAGAAACTCGGGTGAAACTTACTCAAGACAGCCACGACAAAAAATGAAAATGCTGTCCTTAAATAGGGTCAGAAAAAATAACACAAGTAATGCCAGGTGTGGGGTCACATGAGCGGGCAGAAGGAAACAATGATTAATCCTTTGGCTCAGCTGGAAGTAGTGAGAGGAGAGCGACTGGCTGACAGCTGACAGGGCTATGCCCACATGGAGCACCAACCAGGAAATGCCCTGACAGCTGTCAACCACAATAATAAGGAATTAGAAGAATAAAATATAAACAAGTACAAACTGAGAAGTAGATACCAACTGATACAGAATCAGAACAGAGTAAGACTAAGGCATAAACAGAAAAATAAAAAACATTGCAGGGATAACAAAAACCAAAAGGCACAAAAATACAACAAATATATAAATACAGAGAAAAAGCCACAAGACTGAGCATGGTGGAAACCTCCAGCGCTCAGCTCGTGACAAATTAGTCGGTTTTTACTTAAATATTCCTCTTGTTTTATTGTATAATTTTGATTTTGTTCATGAAATGTGCATAAATAAATTATTATTATTATTATTGTTATTATTATTACTACATCTATGGATGGATGGATGGACTACTCCATGCATGATGACTGATGCCACCACCGAATCGTAGAAGGTCTTCAAGAGTGCCCCTGTGCTCCAAAAGACCTGAGTCTCCTCAGGAGGAACAGCCTGCGCTGCCCCTTCTTGTAGAGTGCGTTGGTGTTGTGTGACCAGTCCAGTTTATTGTTCAGGTGAACACCCAGGTACTTGTAAGATGTCACTATCTCAATGTCTGTTCCATGGATGTTTACCAGTGCTGTGGGGGGTTGTCCTCGCCTGCGGCAGTCCACCACCAGTTCCTTGGTCTTCCCCGCATTGATCTGGAGGCAGTTCTACAGACACCAGACCACGAAGTCCTGGATCAGTTCTCTGTATTCTGCGTCATCCCCATCAGAGACGAGGCCGACGATCGCAGAGTCATTAGAGAACTTCTGTAGATGGCAGTATGGTGTGTTGTATGAAAAGTCAGCAGTGTAGAGGGTGAATAGGATGGGAGCCAGAGCTGCTCCCTGGGGGGAGCACCCATGCTACACCGTGCTACAGATGATGGTGTCAGACACACAGTCCTGGGTCCTAACAAATTGTGGCTGGTCTGTGATGTAGTCCAGGATCCATGATGTAAGTAGTTGGTCCATCCCCTGCACGCAGCAGCTTGTCCCTCAGGAGCACTGGTCGAATGGTGTTGAAAGCACTGGAGAAATCAAAGAACATGATCCTCACATACCCATTTTCTACCAAAAAAAAGTGCCGGCGCTGGTTTGGTTCTGGTGCCTGTACCAGTGCTTAACCAGTTCAACTGTTGTGCCTCATAAGAACCAGCTGGGTTTTGACCGACACAGAACAAGTCAGGGCTACATCATTACGTAATGTAAAGCGTCTTTACGCAACCCACAGAACAGCATGGAAGAAGAAGGTAAAGGATGAGGAGAAGAAGTGCTAACTTGTGAACATGGAGGAGCTTGTTGTCTCTTTGTTAGGGCTACTTTTATTATTCCAAACCTGTATTACCATCCAGAAACGATACGCCCATCTGTTTCTAACGCCTATCATCGCTTTATTCTTAATCACAGAGAACAGTGACTATGTTTAAGGAGTTCAAGGAGACAGGTAATTATCATTATTTCAGTTATCAGCCATTGTTAGCTAAAGTCTGTAGCTCAGACTGTCTGTAAAGTCTGTAGCTCAAGAACTTTTTTAACAATATATCATATTATCATCTAGGTTCCCCTTGGATCATTCCCTATTTTTGCAAATTCAGTTGCTCATAAATCGTTGGGAGCATTTAAATGCAGCATTTTTTTAAACCTTGTATGATGCAAAAATTGTAGATCAAAGGAACACATGCTCCCTATGTGTTAATATAGCATGAACACACACACCACACGGGAACCAGGCACGTGAGCATGTATAAATATGAACTCTTCACACTTTCTTGCATACAGGTCAATAAAAGATGATAAAGAGTGGTAATAAAAAATTAAATGGGGAAAAAAGATTGTCATGAAGCCTTGTAGAAGGATTAACACTGGAGATAGTGATGCACTAATGCTATATTAGATAATTACAGATGGGGATTTGGATGTGGTCGATGGAGTTAGAAGAGACTGCGAGAAGAGGAAAGTGATGACATGAGAGGGAGATGAAGGAGAGCAAAGAGGGACGGAGTGGCAGGAGAGGGGATGGGAGAAAGAGGATTTATTGAGGCTGCAGGGATGAGCAGCGTGATAACTCTCTGATGGATTAAAGGGATGTACGAGAATTGGGGAGCGCACGCGGGGAGAAAAGTGACGTTTGTGGGCCTCCTCAGGGCAGCTCTAAACACTGGTATCATTAATGTGGTTTAAAGAAGTGCACTCTCTGAGAAGAGTCTTTTTTTTTAGGCCACCTGTGGGTATTAGAGCACAAGAAATTGGGCAAGTGAGAGATTTGGGTGACGGGGTGACGGTCAGATATCATTAATGAGAAATAGGATTGGAAAAAAGAGAAGCGATATTGAAAAAGTAGAATCAGGAAATTGCTGCGGCTGCTGGCAGATTGGGTGTCATGGAGAATAAGAGGGAGATTGTCTTTATTTCACCACGGCTTTGCTCACTGCAGACCAGGTTAGCTATACAATGTGTGAGCGTGTGTGTGTCAGGCTGTTATATTGGACTGACATTTTTTCTTTACCCCGACCGGTTTTCTTTCATATGCTTGTGTGAGGTTTTTTCCATCAACACTGGAATAAAAAAAAACAACCCTCCATACATTCCGCACCAAATAAATATTTCATGCTTCAATCCCAGACGACTTCAGGCAACAATGATATTCCCCGAGTTTAGCTCCGACAGTTTCCTCTTCTGTTATCCAGCCAAGTCAAGTTCCTTTTGTCTGTCTCTCTCCGTTCAGCCCAACAGAGGGAAACTAGAAACAAAGACGCCAATTAGTCAGGCAATTACACTCTTGTTTTGTGTCCTCTGCTCATCCTCTGAGTCACACGCTAATAGCTATTCTTTTCCACTCAAATTTCTCATTTGCCCTTCACTTGCTCTTTCATGCCCCCACCATTTCTAGCATGATATTCTGTATGAAGTCCCATCTCAGATCTGCTCGCTGTAATGTATTTTTTCCTCCAAGAAAGCATTTATAATTCCCTCTCTGTTTCTGCGGTTCATTTGCTATTTATCTCTCCCCCTTCATCTTTCTTTCTTGCCTTGTCTCCGTCACTCCCTGTCTTTCAACTAGAGCCGACTTCATCATCTATCAAGCTCAGCCGTGACCAGTCCACGCATGTGCGCGTGCACAGACCTGCAAACCCAAAACACCTCCGTTCCATCTACTTTATTACTTTGTTTGTCTCCCTCCTTTTTCCATCTTTCTCTACAGTCCTTTCACTTTAATATAATACTTGGGGAGTGTTTATTTCAAGCATTTCAAATGCATCATTGTCGGAGGCCTGATTTTAAATGCGTTTTTTTTTCAGAACTCTGTCATCTTCCTATCCTATCAAATTGAAGAGAAAAACAGGGCATGGGCATAAAGAACGCACACCAAGTTTGGAGCAGAAAATACCTGTCAGTGGGGAAAAAAACCAAAACAAAAAAAACTGCAGTTATAATAGCAAACAGTTGTTCCCAGGGGATTACAGAAGTGCTTCCCTCATAGAATGAAATTATGTCAGCCAAACATGAAATTGCTGCATCACTGGCCTATAAAATTGCTTCACATCGTGAAATGAAAGTACACCTATAAAGTTATAAAGGAAGTAAACAAAAGACAAAAAATGTGTGAATAACACATGATCTTCTGCTCTTATTTATTTCCTTTTTGGTCTCCATTTCACTTTGTTACAGCTGATATATCCGCTCTGTGTGTGTGTGTGTGTGTGTGTGTGTGTGTGTGTGTGTGTGTGTGTGTGTGTGTCTGTGTCTGTGCAGTTCTTGTCTTGTCTGGCATCATAACAGGAGGTAAAGTAGGTTTATTTTGACCCAGCTGACAACCTGTCATGTCTTAGCTTTTAAAATATTTTAGACCGTTGTGTTTGATTTGGCATTTTTGAGTGTTTCAAGGGGATTAAAAAAATTAAAATCTGGAGAGACAGTCTAGTGTTAGAGGGTATGCATATTAGCACATCTGGTGCATTTACTATTTATTTGAAGATGGCTGTCC
Source organism: Pholidichthys leucotaenia (assembly GCA_020510985.1). Classification (NCBI taxonomy): domain Eukaryota; kingdom Metazoa; phylum Chordata; class Actinopteri; order Cichliformes; family Pholidichthyidae; genus Pholidichthys; species Pholidichthys leucotaenia. The sequence goes on along the minus strand of CM035840.1, from coordinate 135,121,226 downwards.
TTTTCTGTGTGGTTAGAATAACTCAGAAATATTGTGGTGTCAGACTGCATCCTCTAAGCTTTCAGATTAGATTATCCTCCAGAGCGAGCCATATTACTGACTTAACTAGATAATTTAATGAAGGGTCAGGAAATGTACTGATCTTCCATAAAACCAGCTACAATTGTGTTTTATGGGATATATGCTCGATAAAGAATAGAAGATTAAATAAATTATTTTAGTTCTAGTTCAGGATGGTCAGCAAAATCTGGGCCCATATTCACAAAGTTTCCTAGCACTAAGCGTTAGTCCAAGTGCCATAATTCTTGGAAAATTCTCAGAATTAAGAATTTCCCCCTAAATTTAGGGGTAACTCCTTGTAAAAAAAAAAAAAAGTTATTTACAAACATCTTAGCCCTTAATAGTACTATTAAGCCAAGGAAATGCTAGGAGTGAGGAGGACTTTTAAGAGGCTTAGCAGTTGCTCAAGAAGAGGAAAAAAATGGAGGGAAGACAGGCAAAAGAGAAATGTTTATGAAACAATGAATGATAATGAAATAATTAAACATTATAGGTAGGACTATGTTGGTATAATGTATTGCACTTTGTAATACAGCACAAAGTTACAGGGTGTAACAGTTCTGTGTGTACTCTGCTGCTGTGTTCGAAATGTTCACTCCCTCCCCATATAGTGTACTATATAGTGAATCAGCCATTTTGTTGTGCTGTTTGAAATCTTAACTGAAAAGTTCATTCACTATATAGTACACTCAAAATATCCCACAATTCATTTTGAAAAGTAGTGTACAACAGATGGTCACTATATTAGCCAATATGTCCCATAATGCAATGCGCAGCTAACAGAGCAGTGAGAGGAGAGCTTCACATCACAACATAAACTACCTTAAGGTATTTATATTTATTAATTCAGCAAAAACGATTGGATTTAATACATATTTACTACAAATTACATGCAAAAATTCATTTTTTACCACCGTTAGTCTGTTATGTTTTACTGTCTCACCATGATGACGTCATTAACCGCACCATGAAAACAAGCCCAGTAGTGTCCGAAAGCTGTTAATTTTATTGTTATATTGAGTTTACTGTATAGTCCACTATATCTAAATTCACTATATAGCAAGTAGGGAGAGAGGGAGTGAGTGAACATTCCGAACACAGCCTGCCTCTCTCTCCCTCTGACTAGGCTCACACCTTGCAGCCCTTTTCCCCACCTGCTGGCAATTAGAGAGGCCCTTTAAATAGGGCACTCTCCCTTTACTCTACCTGGTGTGCTGCACACAGCCATATCATGCCTGAGCTCAGTATCTATGTATTATCCTGCCTTGTTGTGTTTTGACTTTTTCCCTGACCCAGAGTCTGCCTTCTGTACTGAAATTGTCTGCCTGCCGTTACCTGATCTGCTGTGCCTTGACCCCTGCCTGCTTCTAGATTTTGGATATTGCCTCTCGGACTGGATTTGGATGTCTTGGACATCCCCTGGGGCAGACCCCAGACTCGCTGGAGAGACTACGTCTCCCAGTTGGTCTGGGAACACCTTGATATCCCCTTTGAAGAGCTGGAGCAGGTGGCTGGGGAGAGGGAAGTCTAGGCTTCTCTGCTTGAACTGCTCCCTCCGCAACCCGGACCTCCGGAAAAGCGGTAGAAGATGGATGGATAGATGGATGGATGGATGGACTGTTCACACCTTCATCGTCCACCTGAACAACGAGAGCAAGTTTTAGCCAAAGTCAAATTCCTTGTATGTGTTGTGCATACTTGGCCAATAAATCTGATTCTGATTCTGATAACCAGAATCAGGTCCTTTTGAGTCAAATTAATAAACTGACCAAACGCCCAGCCCAGCTGGAGACCACAGTTCAGGGTCTCGTCACAGCCCTCTCCACCATCACTTCCGCTGCTACAGCTAGCTCTTCCGCCTGGTTGGGCCGTTCCCTCTTAGTCTCCACACCTCCCCGCTATAATGGTCGGTTAGCTAGCACCAGCGGGTTCCTCTTTCAATGCCAGCTTGTGTTTGATCGCGTCCTGGATGATTTCCCTTCTAACCACAGTCAGAGTTTATCTTTCGGGGTTTCTCAACAAGCGCACCCTTTCATGGGCCCAAGCCATTATTCAGGGGCCAAATTATAACTCATACGCCTACAACCGTTTTATGGAAGAGTTCACCATGTGTTTGATCATTCCAGGCAGGAGGGGACAGCGTCCTCCCGGCTCATGACGATTCGCCAGGGGGCTAGATCATCAGCCGAGCACTGCACTGATTTCCGGGTTCTCGCGGCCTCTGCGAGCTGGGGTGATGTCACGCTACACGCAGCATTTACCCACGGCTTAAACTCCACTCTCTGCATCAGGCTTGCCCGCTTTCGGGATGAACCCAAATCACTCGACACACTCATCTCCTTTGTTATTAAACTAGACGATAGGCTACGGGAGCGATCGGAGGAACGTAAAATCGTCTCTTGGCCCCTAGCTCACTCCCCACCACCCAGCTCCTTTCCCTCCCACCATCCGGCTCACCGGATCACATGGCCATGGGCGGATCCGTTCTTGCTCAAGCCGAACAGCAGCAATGTCGCGAGACAGGGTTATGTTTCTATTCTGGGCAAGCGGGTTACTCGGCTGCACAATGCCCCACTAAGTGAAAAGGCATTGCCTGCTAGTCGCTGTAGGAGGATTACTGAGCAATGCATCCGGACCCCTGCGCACATAAGATAAGATAAGATATGATAAGATAAGCCTTTATTAGTCCCACAATGGGGAAATTCCAGGATGTTTCACCTTACCCATACGTCTGTTGCTCAAGCACACCGAGCATGTCAGCTCAACCCTTATCGATTCTGGAGTTGAACAAAATTTTATTTCAGAGAGTCTGGCAACCCGATTAAAAATCGACTGCCCTCCGGCCGCCTGTATAACTTATCAGCCCCTGAGAAGGAGGCCAAGGATAAGTACATTGAAGAGTCCCTGAGTGCTGGTATTATTTGCTTTTTGTCATCTGCAGTGGGAGCGGTGTTCTTCTTCGTCGGTAAGAAGAATAGCACACTCCACCCATGCATCAACTTCCTGAAGCTCAAGGACAAGGACAAGTATGCACTGCCTCTCATTAACTCTGCCTTTGATCAGCATCAGTGCTCCACCATCTACGCAAAGCTGGATCTCAGAAACACATACCACCTGGTTTGAATCTGTGAGGGAGATGAATGGAAGATGGGATTCCATACCCCAACCGGCCATGTTGAATATTTGGTCACGCCCTTTGGCCTCACCGCCGCCCCAGCGGTATTTCAATGATTCATTAATGACGTCCTTCGAGACTTTCTGGGAACCATTGTATTTGTGTACTTGGATGATATTCTGATCTTTTCTCGCACCCTAGCGGAACACAAGAGCCATGTGTGGAGGGTACTTCAACGGCTCCTTGAGAACCAGCTGTTTGTGAAAGCTGAGAAGTGCGAGTTCCACACCACTACAATCTAATCTCTGGGCTTCATAATTACCGATGGCCAGAGTGAACCAGACCTCAAGAAAATGCAGGCAGTCACAGATTGGCCCATGCCCTCCTCCAGAAAGCAACTCCAGCAATTTTTGGGATTTGCCAACTTCTACCAGAGATTCATCAGAAACTACAGCACCATTGAGCACCATTGCCTCCCCTCGATCCGCCTGACATCATCTAAGCTCCCTTTCACTTGGTCCAATAAAACCAACACTGCCTTCACGGTAGTCAAGGCCAAATTCACAGAGGCACTCATCCTTACTCAGCCCGACCCAGCACGGAAGTTCATAGTAGAGATGGATGCCTCAGACATTGGTATGGGGGCAGTCCTTTCCCAGCAATCGTCACCGACAATAAGGTCCACCCCTGTGCGTTTTTCTCTTGGTGGCTCTTCCCCGCCAAGAGAAATTACAACATTGGTGGCTGAGAGCTGTTGGCGGTTAAGCTGGCGTTGGAGGAGTGGCGCCATTGGCTTGAGGGTTCTACCCAGCCATTCCTGGTCTGGACTGACCACAAGAACTTAGGGTATATTAGAACGGCCAAATGACTCAGTTCATGGCAAGCCAGGTTGGCACTATTTTTCGGCCGCTTCTCCTTCACCCTGACATTTAGATCGGGTTCTAAGAACATTATACCTGACGCTCTTTCCAGGCAGTTTGCTTCCGACTCGGTGCCCCCGGCTGAGGAGACTATCATCCTGAGGTCTACAGTCATCAGAGCTCTCACGTGGGGTATCAAACGGATGGTAAAAGAGGCTCAGGTCACCGACCCGGACCCGGACCCTGGGGAAGGGGGGTTACCAGGTAGCATGTTTGTGCCTGCCACAGTTAAGGCGGAGGTTATCCACTGGCTTCATGCCTAAGTTTGCCTGTCACCCAGGGGTAGCTAGGACCCTTGCCTCCCTTCGCCGTATGTTCTGGTGGCCAACTATGGACTGGGACGTGAGGGAATATATCAAGGCCTATATCAAGGCCTGCCCACAGTGCTTCGCAGGCAAGTTCCTAACTCCCCCCCACTCCCGGCCTTCTTCAGCCCCTTCCCATTCCCAGTTGTCCGTGGGTGAACATCACACTAGACTTTGTCACCAGATTACCACCTTCTCATGGGTACACCGTCATCATGACGATCATTAACAGGTTTTCCATGGCTGCGCACTTTGTCCCCCTGCACAAGTTACCATGGGCCTTTGAAATGGCTAATCTGCTCCCTGATCATGTCATCAGGCTACACGGGATTCCGGGTGACATTGTCTCGGACCGTGAACCCCAGTTTGTATCACAGATATGGCGGGCATTTTGAAGTTTCGCTGGACTACAGTTATCCTGTCCTTTCCATCACTGAGGAGGAGATCACCGTGCCCACTGTCACCAACTATATGGCTAAGTGCCACTGATTTTGGAGGGACACCAAGGCAGCGCTGCTCCACTCCACCGAGGAGAACGCAAAGTGGGCCAGTCGTAGGAGGACTCCTGCCCCCCTCTACTCTGTGGGTCAGAGGGTGTGGCTACCAACAAGGAACTTCCCACTCAAAACGGAGTGCAAGAAGTTGGTTCCTCGCTTTGTGGGTCTCTTCGTCATCAAAGCCATCATGAACCCTGTCTTGGTTCAGCTCGGCCTTCCTCCATCTTTCCGTGTGAGCCCCACCTTCCATGTCTCCCAGGTGAAACCAGTATTTGCCAGCTCCCTCTGCCCTCGATCCAAACCCCCACCACCGCCCAAGATGGTAGACCGAGGATTGGTGTATGCTATTCACCGCATCATTGATGCTCGCTGTCGGGGTCGCGGCATCCAATTCCTGGTGGATTGGAAGGTTTATGGTCTGGAGGAGAGATCATGGATCCCCAGATCTTTCATCATGGGTGAATCTCTCATCAGGACCTTCTACAAACACCACCCTGACAAGCCCAGAGTGATGCCAGCAGGCGTTTGTTGAGGGGGAAGTACTGTAATGGTTCTGTGTGTACTCTGCCTCCCTCTTTCCCTCTGATTAGGCTCACACCTTACAGCCTTTTTCCCCACCTGCTGCCAATTAGAGAGGCCCTTTAAATAGGGCGCTCTCCCTTCACTCTGACTGGTGACGTTATGCTGCACACAGCCATATCATGCCTGAGCTCAGTATCTGTGTATTATCCTGCCTTGTTGGGTTTTGACCTTGTCCCTGACCCAGAGTCTGCCTTCTGCACTGAAATTATCTGCCTGCTGTTATCTGATCTGCCGTGCCTTGACCCCTGCTTGCCTCTGGATTTTGGAAATTGCCTCTCGGATTGGATTTGGATGTCTTGGACTGTTCACACCTTCACCACCCTAAGTAAGTCGACTTACCGACGTTTGTCATCACTGCTCCTCACTCTCACTATCCAGCATTCAGGCCTGGCCAACCTGTCCCCTACAATCCCCTGCAGCACTGCCGCACCTCTTCCTCTGGCAATCTGCTCTCCCAGCGTGGAGTTCCATCACCTGCTTCCAGCTGCTCTCCCCTGTGAGTGTAAGCACAAAAACTAACATTAAGACTCCATCATACTGTTCTTCAGTTATACTTACCTGTCCCTCTGCTCTCTCCTCATAGGATTTCCAGATCCTCGAGAAAGATCTCCATTGCACATTATCTTGCACAATTACTGTAATAGAGATTGTTGTCTCACTTCTATTATCACTTTCTCCCATGTCTGCTTTTGGGTCATATGCCACACTCCTTAACACAGGGTAGTTGCTGTGTACTTTCCATGTACGAAAGCACCATGCAGTTATTAAGAAAAAAACACAGCTTGTTACCCCAATATTTCATTGTTCTTACTGATTTACACCTGTACTTTCACTGAAAGTATGCAGAAAATGTAACTTGGTGCTGTATTACAAAGTGTTACCAGATGTTTTTAGGTGCTCCTATTAGAGTGCTAATGTCTCCCACCCAGTGCAACTGCACTATATCACCAGAAATAAAAATTACTGCAACTTTAAGGTATTTGGCCACTGAATGCAACAATGCAGTAGTGATGATTTGGACAGGGTGATCTCACAGACAACTAGAAAAGCACTCAGAGAGCGCATACCTCCACCAAAGGGGCCTTTCATCCTTCATGAATCACCTCCAAAATGTAATGGGTTCGTGTGTAGGCCACAAGCCAGATCTGGTGAAAATTGTATTAAAGTCTCTCCAGTAGTTTTGGAGGATTCTTGCTAACACACTGTGAGGAGATAGGAGGGTTGGTGGAGGTATGTGTTCTCAGATCATCACCAAAATATTATGGGTTTCTCTCTAGGCCAAGAACCACCTCTGGTGAAAATTTCACCAAAATCCATCCAGTAATTTTTGCGTAATCCTGCTAATAAACAGACAGACAGACCACCCTGATTACATTACCTCCTTGGTGGAGGTAATAAACGCACTGTTGCAGGCTCATATTGTATTTATATCTCTCCCTCTGAATTTTTGCACCCTACAAGATCACAAAAGGGCTTTTATGCCCATAGCGGGGGTCCTTGATGTGGTTGGTGTAACTGACAGAAAACACACATATCCGTATCATGGCACCGTCAGAAATTGCAGAAATTTTTGTCAATAGAAAAAGGTATCACAGCATTGAATGCTGAGCCAGTCTCCCTCGTTAATATCACTTACCCTATGTCAGTCATTCTACATTTACCAGCATAATACAAAAACTTGAAGAAATAAATGTCATCATCACCAGGGCCATATTCTGCTATTGGGGGGGCCCTGTGCAAGATTGTGTTTGGGGCCTCCTAGTGCATCAGTCTTGTACAAAAAGAAAACAGGTTTCTTAATTTCCCAGCACCCCTTGCGGCTGATGGGGCATGTTAAATGTTAGAAAACTAGAAAAGCACTCAGAGAGCACATACCTCTGCCAAGGCTCCTTCCGTCCCTCATGGATCACCTCCAAAATGTAATGGGTTCACGTGTAGGCCACGAGACAGTTCTGGTGAAAATTGCAGCAAAGTCTATCCAGTAGTTTTGGAGGATTCTTGCTAACACACTGTGAGAAGATAAGAGACTTGGTGGAGGTATGCGTTCTCAGATCATCATCAAAGCGTAATGGGTTACTCTCTAGCCCAAGGGCTACCTCTGGTGAAAATTTCATCCAAATCCATCCAGTAGCTTTTGTGTAATTCTGCTAACAAAGAGACAGACAAACGGACAAACAAACAAATCACCCTGATTACATTAGCTCCTTGGTGGAGGTAATAAGCATTATCTCCTTTGTTAGACTGTAAGTTTCCTGTGTTACTCTTGTGTATGTGTCCAAGGTTTGGTTGCTGTGATATTTGGGTTTTAGAGAACTTTTGTGCACCATTCAAAGTTTTGTACAACGTAAGGTCATCTGATACCTTGATCTTCCTTGCTCAGAGTTGCTCCTGAATCACTTTTAAGCTCGGACTCCTTGTTAGGAATTTTCAAGCTAAGATAGGAGCTCTCTTAGAGGACTCTCAGAATGTTTGTGCACACAGGTCCTGATGTGTTCACAGGAAAGTTTTTTAGGTAGAAGTTGGGCAGTGAGATTTAGTTTTCTTATAACATATATGGCATGCTTCTTAAATTTTGGGGGGTTTGTAGGAATTTAAAGTGAGAATGTGTGAGAGTTTCCCTTACTTTTTTCATATAGATTTTTAAATATTTTATCAGGTTCAAAAAGACTTCTGTTCGTGCTTTCACATCTACAGGTTTTACTCCATTCTAATTTGTTTCTCCCTTACTGTGACTCATTTTTTTCTGGTGTAAACACAAAGAAATACGTGGAAGGAGACCTGCAAAAAGAAATGGTCTTGATTAGAGTCATCTGGCGAGTTGTTGTGAGGTCCTTCTGCTAGGATGTACTAAACCAAAATGGGACCAAAAGCTATGAATGACCAGGTTTGAATGCACTGGATTATGTGTAGGTTTTGATTTTCTTCATTTGTACGTCCAAAATATGCTGTTGGATAAATAATCAATGTGAGGGGAGGGGGACAAATAACTAAATCTATAGACTATTTAGTTTCAGATGCTGAAAAATGTCATCGGGGTACATTAAAATGTAAGACACACTGTATAAAATGGGGAGTTCCAGTAAGGAAAAAGACAACACAGTATGTTCTGCGTTACTTTTCTTGCTCCTGCAGAAGACATATCTGACCAATATGTGGAAAAAAAAAAAACAAGTGGAAAACTATAAGGTCACAAACTCATCACGCGATTCAGGCAAGCGGAAACAAACTAAGGTGTGAAAGCTTCCTCAGTATGTTTTGTCTGGAGCTGAGACTAAATAAGACAGATTTCTCAGTTTTATCAAGCATTTTTCATCGTGAAGTTTATTGCCAAGTTTGAATCATTTGGCAAAGGTTAAGCAGGGTGCCAGAAGCTGAAAGTTTGCTCAGTGCCATTTTAGCAACTTGCACACAGAGATCTTTCCTATTCATGAGGGAGTGACCTTAGCAAACTGTCACTGCTCCCCTGTATGTGCAGTGATTTATTGGCTACAGAGCGCTAGCATCGGGATGATGCAGCAGCATTTATGCACATTGCAACATGCGACCGTCCCACTGCACCCTTTATCGTTCCCTTTCAACTCAGTGAAACTCATCAAAAAAAATTTTAAAAAATCAGCAAAATAAGGCCGTCTGTTACATTTGAGTTTTTGATGTCACATGCTTTGAATCAGAGTTTTAATTAAGCAAAAACTGGAGGGAAAAAATCAAGGCATTTCAACAAACATTTGTCTTTGTCATTGATTGAATCTAATAAAGATTTAAACCAACATGCACATGTACTATGGAATAGCATTTGCTAGAACAAGGACAACATGAAACGCGTTTTTTTCTGTTTGCCTCCTCTGTTTTCCTCCCTTCGAAGACAAATTTCAATTCAAAACACTTCATCAAAGAGCGTGTGCTTGCTTCATGAGACAAACCGGAGAGAAGAGAAAGGGAAGAAAGAACATCAATAGACTCACGGAAAACAGAGACAGACACATCTTGGCAAAAGAGGATCAGAGAGGTTCATAGTCACAAATGTTTCGCAAATTACCTGGCTGCAGCATGCTGGATTAACATCATCTTATACATAAAAATATATTATCCCATTTATTTTAACATTTAAGCAGAGATTGGCTATTCATTAAAAAAACAAACACTTTCTGGCATAAGTAATGTTTTTAGATAGTTGGTGTGTGCATGTACAAAGTATAGCATGTGCATGTGTTCAGTTTTGATAGTATGTTGTGTTTTGAGGGTTAACAACATGCGCAGCAGTGGTTGTGTGTCTCACTCTAGCAGATGCTGCCCTGTTATCCAATCTGCTGTTTTAGGAGAATAAAACACTGTGGCTTTCATGCATGTAGGGAGTACTCGTACAGTGCACAGTCAGTCCTATACTTTGTCCACCCAGAGGTTCCAGATTAATACTCATGCCTGCACGGGAATAAAATGTTGATTCATGTGGAGCATTGGTTTTTCCCTGCACATTGATTTTCCTTCCCACAATGTCAAAAGTAGTGCTTTATTCAAGTACCTGAAAATTATAATATTGCGGTTTACTGCGGGTTTCTTTTTTCTTTCCTGCTTGTAATACAACATTGTATTACAAGACAAAAGCCTGCAACCTGTGCCTGTGAGCCCACATCCAGCTCTTCTGCCCACAGCCAGTGGCTCCCTGTGATTCCTGTGACTTTGATTTTAAGTAAATTAATAAATGAAAAGATGCACATTTAAAAGAAAAAAAGAACTGCAAACACACAGCATGTCAGAGTTCCAAATTAATGAGAAAGGTGTGGTGACATATAAGGACTATAGTTACTGTCAATTTAAGAGAAAAAATCCTTTACATTCACAAGAAAAAGAGAGCAAATTTATGTGAAAAAATTTACCAAGTGATTTTAAAAAGTTCCAAATATGCATCTATAAATGCAAGGAACATTGTGTGTGTGTGTGTGTGTGTGTGTGTGTGTGTGTGTGCGCGCGCGCGCGTGTGCGTGTGTGTGTGTGTGTGTTCATCTCTCAAGCCATTCGTCACACTGACCTAAGATCTGGTGCGTGTTTTGCTACGGTTCCGAGGGTTTGCATCCCCGAGTGTGGAGTTTTTCAGACAAAACATATCCAGTTATTATCATTAAAAGTTAAGCCATCACGCTGTCTCCTCCAGTGTCACATGCACAACCTTCTACAAGTATGTGGTGAGGTTTAGTGAAATTGACTCGGTGCTGATTGGAAAAAGCTCGCCACTATTGGTGTGAACAAAACAAGGAAATGGAAAGTGGCAGATATGACCAGAAAAAAAGATAATAGTGTTGATCTAGTGCTTAAAAAATTATCATATAAAGCTGCCGTGATAGCATAGGGTCAGCATGTGGGGAGGACACCGGCATTACAGCGGAGTGCCACAGTGCACAACACTGTCCTATGTGGGGGGTGCAGCCACACCCAGCCCGGCCAAGGTGAGTCCCCGCTGGCTTCTCCCCATGTGCTCTTGTGGCTATTATAATGTCTAAAAATGTTAAAGTTAATTCCACTGTAATCGTGAAGAGGAACAGCGAGATATCATATCTGGCCACACATGCATCGGGGTAGCAGAAACAGCTGAGAGGGAGGGCACAGGACCGGCAGCTCGGGCTGTTTGCAGCCAGCGAGCGAGTCCACACCATCCACCAGCTGCAGTTTGTACCGTTTAATCGATCGGTTCCTTTCCATAATCATTAGACAACAATGGTGGCAAGTTTGTCCCATGTGCTCTACTCTCCATTTATTTTGTGCATAATCAGTTTTGTATGATTTTATTTTATTTTGTCACGCTGTGTCGGGCTGAAACCGTGAGACAATTATGACATAAACAAATCCTCCAGATGGAGACAGATGGCTCCTACCCCCATAATGGAGACACGAGGGGTGAGAGGCCAAATACAGGAATGGCTCTAGAAGTTCCTCAGTTCAGTTCAATTCAAACAACTTTATTTATCACTCAAGGGGCAATTGATTTAAAAAGCAACATGGACATTGATGCACCAAGTTGTGCAAACACAAGAGACAATAGACAATACAGGAAGAAACTAAAAGTCACATCTAAGCAACCATTGGACAGAGTGCTATAATAAATAGTACTATAAAAAATACAACAGTAAGACAAGATTGGGGGTTACTAAAAGAATAAAAGAACAGTCATGATAAAACAAAAACCTAAAACCTGTATGATAAATAATAATATATGTTTTTTAAAAAAAACCTATGTGTGACATTTAACAACCTTAAGAAGCATTTAGTAGCTTTATTGCTAAGGGAATAAAGAACTTGGCATACCGATTAGTTTTGCTAGCAGGTAAAACATAACGGCACCCTGATGGCAAAAGAGAGAATTCATTTGAGAGGACATGATCAGGAGACGATAGAATGCATTCTGCTTTTCGACTGATCTTCTGGTTACAAAAGGAATTCAGATCTGTCTGACTCACACCGATAATCTGGGAACAGATCACAATATTGTTCAGACTATTCCTATCTTAAACCATTAAACCAGCAGATAAAAGAAAAGAAAAGCAAACTCTCAATAAAAGACTGATAAAAATGGCAGAGAATCATTTGACTCACTGAAAAGGAGTTCAGTTTCTTAAAAGGCAGATTTTCTGTTGCCCTTTCTTTGCAATGACCTCTGTAACCCAGCTGAGAAAATGACCTTTTTTTTTCCCTCAGATGTCAATTGTATTAATACAATTGTGTGATTTTATTTTGAAAAATGGTTATTTTGGGAAAAGGAAGTGTGATCCTCGTTATCCAACTTTTAAATTCCCATTTCATGGTCACGTTGGGTGATCTGGGTCTTTTCATTCGTTAAGAGCGATATTAGCCCCGCCTTCCGAGCAGAGTGCCGAGGCGCTCTGCTGGTTTGTCGATCTTTTACGATCTGAGAGCGGACGAGAGAGGACTGTGGACGGTCTGGGTCACACTGATACCTCTTCTTGTTGATGGGAGCACGAGCTTGAGAGGCCGTGAGGCTGTGACTTTTGCTGTGTTCACACTGATACCTTATCTTGGTTAGGTTTTTTTGGTTGCCGATCAAGAACCTTCTGGATCCTTGATTCTCTCCGAATGCAGATGGCGAGCCTGACCCGAGACTGAACCGAGACTGAACCGAGATCTGACCAAGATCTCAATTGAAGGACATCCTTCCTCTCTCCAGTGCACAACATTGAAGTGGTAACAACTCAAGCTGCCGCTTTAAAAGAGGAAAAGAAACCTGAGTCTGGAGATACAAGATATCTTGACTGGTCAAACGACTAAACCAAAGGGACAAACAAACACTGAGCTCAGTAGGACATTTTTGGGGTTTTATTTCATACCGGCCGTTGTTATATTTGTATAGTTGTAAATTGTTTGTATATATTGTTCGCTTTATCCCTACAAATAACAACCATTATTGCTCATTTCTTGCCTCCAGCTATTTCATTCCACACTCATTTTAATTCCCTATTGTAACCCTTACGAACCTAGCAACTGGTCTACACTTAATTATTTCCCTTACCTAATTAACATAAGGCAAGGGTTACACCTCAGTATTTACACTGAATTTCAGTTGATCATCAAAATACGTACCAAGGTATTTGTATGACCTTACTGTTTCGACTTTGTCATTGTGAATTCTAGTCTCCTGAACAGCTTCTTTTTTCTTTCTGAAATCAAGACGTGGACAAAATTGTTGGTACCCCTCTGTTAATGAAAGAAAAACCCACAATGGTCACAGAAATAACTTGAATCTGACAAAAGTGGTAATAAATAAAAATTCTATGAAAATTAACCAATGAAAATCAGACAAATTATTTTAAAAAACAAACTCATGAAACAGGCCTGGACAAAAATGATGGTACCCTTAACTTAATATTTTGTTGCACAACCTTTTGAGGCAATCACTGCAATCAAACGATTTCTGTAACTGTCAGTGAGATTTCTGCACCTCTCAGCAGGTATTTTGGCCCACTCATGAGCAAACTGCTCCAGTTGTCTCAGGTTTGAAGGGTGCCTTCTCCAGAACCTCCTCCATGTTTCACAGTAGGGACAGTGTTCTTTTCTTGGTATGCTTCATTTTTGCGTCTGTGAACATAGCGCTGATGTGCCTTGCCAAAAAGTTCCAGTTTTGTCTTGTCTGTCCATAGGACATTCTCCCAGAAGCTTTGTGGTTTGTCAACATGCAGTTTGGCAAATTCCAGTCTGGCTTTTTTATGATTTGTTTTCAATAGTGGTGTCCTCCTTGGTCATCTCCCATGAAGTCCACTTTGGCTCAAACAACGACGGATGATGCAATCTGACACTGATGTACCTTGATCTTGGAGTTCACCATGAATGTGTTTAGAGGTTGTTCTGCGCTCTTTTGTTACCATTCATATTATCCGTCTCCTCCTGCGGCCATGTCCAGGGAGGTTGGCTACAGTCCCATGGATCTTAAATTTCTGAATAATATGTACAACTGTAGTAACAGGAACATCAAGCTGCTTGGAGACATCTTATAGCCTTTACCTTTAACATGCTTGTCAATAATTTTCTTTTTAATCTCCTGAGACAACTCTCTCCTTTGCTTCCTCTGGTCCATGTTTAGTGTGGTACACACCATGTCAACAAACAGCACAGTGACTACTTGTCACCCTTTAGATAGGCCGACTGACTGATTACAAGTTTGTAGACACCTGTGATGTTAATTAGAGAACACATCTTGGTTGAACATGTCCCTATGGTCACATTATTTTCATTCTTTTCTAGGGGTACCATCATTTTTGTCCAGGCCTGTTTCATGAGTTTGTTTTTTTAAAATAATTCTGTTGAACCACAATTCAAAAGCATTGTCTGATTTTCATTGGTTAATTTTCATATAATTTTTTATTTATTACCACTTTTGTCAGATTCAAGTTATTTCTGTGACCATTGTGGGTTTTTCTTTCACTAACAGAGGGGTACCAACAATTTTGTCCATGTCTGTAATTCCTTGGTTTTAAGATACATTTAAATCCAAAAAGTTGTTGTCACACCAGGTGATAAAATCATTAAGAACAAAGCCATGCTCTGATTGTGGACCTTGAAGAAGGGACAGCAAAGCTGTGTCATCAGAAAATTTGACAATATAGCTACCCTCATAATTGCTCCTACATTGATCTGTGTACGTAATAAAAAGAAGGGGTGAAAGGACACACCCTTGTGGTGACCCTGTAGAAGTGCTCAGACAGTCCGAAAGGTGATCATTTACAAGTACCCTTTGAGTCCAACCAGTTAAAAAGTCCACAATCCAAAGCACGAGTAAGTGAGATAAATTAAAATCATAAATTAATCTTTCTGTTAAAAGATGAGGTTGCGGACTTCCGGTTATGGCGGCCACGTAGGAAGACGTGTTTCACACTGCTCTGCTCCTAAAAATAAAAAGTTGACTAAAACTCTCTTAATTGGAACAAAAACCCATCCCAGCGTTTAGGCGCGGATATGGTAAAGACTAAGGCTGGGAAATTAGGTGGAGGGAAAAGTAATTCGACAAAACAATCCAAACTAACAGACTTCCACGCTTGTGACGAAGCAGAAAAATCTCCAGAGACTATGGCAGAGGATGTAGCCAGCAGCGGAGCGGGAACTGCTGAGGAGGGGACAAGTGCGGTGCTTGCTGCCATCAGCTCCATGAGAGCAGACTTTTCGTCTAAATTTGATGGGATTATAGCAGCGATAGAAGGTATGAGAAAAGAAATAAGCGACTGTATGGAACGAGTATCGCAGGCGGAGCTCCGAATTTCAAGCGCTGAAAATGACGTCACCAGCCTACAATCAAAGTTGCAAACACTGGAATTAAAATGGAAACGTCTGGAAGATAACGTTCTAGATTTGGAATCCCGCTCGCGACGGAATAATTTGAGGCTGGTGGGGCTCCCGGAGGGAGCGGAGGGACGGGACCCATGTTCCTTTTTGGAAAAGTGGATTCCAGAAGCGCTGAACAACGCGGACCTGCAGTCATCGGTCGTCTTAGAGAGCGCTCACCGAATCGGCCCACCGAGAGATAATAAGACACCACCGAGTACGCTGATTATGAAGTTCCTCAACTACAGAGACAAGATGACGGTCACCAACACAGCGCAAGCTAAAGGGGAAATTAAATACCAGGATCAACAGGTGCGGTTCTACCCAGATTTGGCCACAGGAATTCAACAATTAAGGAGGCAGTTCGACCCCGCCCGCAAAGAGCCGCGCAACCTCGGGATTCGTCAC
This sequence comes from Pholidichthys leucotaenia, assembly GCA_020510985.1. NCBI lineage: Eukaryota > Metazoa > Chordata > Actinopteri > Cichliformes > Pholidichthyidae > Pholidichthys > Pholidichthys leucotaenia. Next base: position 135,105,520 of record CM035840.1, on the reverse strand, counting down.
GGAGTGATTCATCCGGCAAGATTGCTGGTCACATATAAGGGGAGAACCCACACCTTCAAGACCCCTCAAGAGGTGCAGGAGCTCATTAGGCAGATCCAAGAGGAGACTGGTGGGTGCTAAGCATGAACATGACAAAGGTAGAACATTTAAGCATTTGTACAGGCATCTGATTGATCTGAAACATATAACATGTCTACAAAATACAGACTGTATTATTAAAAAAAAGCTATGATGTACAAAGTTGCTATAAAACTTTGAAGTTATGGTGAAAAAACTACAGAAGAGAGTTAATGTCATTAAAAATAATAGTAGAGTCAGGGTGATTGAGAGAAGAAAGAGAGAGTGGTTTGACTGATCCTCGCAGGTGTGGAACAGTCACTAGCTATAACGGGAGACAGAATTTTTTTGATTTTGGGGGGATTACCACAAATGTGGGGAAAGGGAATTTGTTTTTGTGTAGTTTGTAGGATGAATGTTCAACCATCCATATTTTTGCTTCTCTGTATGAGCATGTTCATATTGCAAGGTAATCTCAAACTCCTTATTGATCATAGATCAAAGCGTTAATCTTAATTTAACTTCATAGAATTGCAGAGGTCTACAAAATCTAAAAAAAACTTAAACAAATTATGAATAAAATAAAAGACATAGATTCAAAAATTGTGTTTTTACAAGAAACTCATCTAATAGAGGAGGATGTAAAAAGAATTAGGAAAAGATGGCAAGGAAATGTGTTCACCTCATCATTTTCATCCCGAGCTAGGGGAGTTATGATTCTCATACACAAAACAGTCCCATTTCAAGTGAATAATGTAATTGGAGGCAAATTTGGAAGATATCTAATCATCCAAGGATCTTTGTTATTAGAAAATATAAATCTGGTGAACTTATACGGCCCCAATACTGATGATCAAAACTTCTTTGTTAATTTATTCCTTACTTTATCATCACTTACAGGGCAATATATAATAGCAGGGGATTTTAATTGTACATTGAATCCCAGTATAGATAGGTCAACAGGACTGGACTGTACGCACAATGGATGCAGGATGACCATTAATCATTTTATGAAAGAATTGAGATTGCTAGATATATGGAGAGAAATGAAACCACAAGTCAAAGCCTATTCTTGTTATTCTAATACCTATAAGACATTCTCACGTATTGACTACTTTTTGATCTCTACAGAATTAAGGTCCAAAATTCAAAACTGTTTCTATGATAACATTGTGATCTCTGATCATGCACCCTGCTGTCTAATATATGTAGATAAGAAATTGACAAAGGATCCAGGTAGGTGGAATTTTCAGCATAAATGGCTTCAGGATGAGGAATTTGTTAAGTACATAGAAAAACAGATAGATGAGTTCTTTCATATTAATACTACACAAACAACGGTATGTATAAGGTGGGAGGCTTTCAAAGCTTTTATTAGGGGGCATATTATTAGTTATACAGGTTCAAAATCTAAGAAGACTCCAGAGGAGAGAGTCCAATTGGAATGTAAAATAAAAATTCTTCAAGAAAAGGTGTATGCAGGAAGTAACCCACAGCTAGAGAATGAATTACTGATTCTGAGAGCTGAATATGACAAAAAATCAGCGAATAGAGCTGCCTCGAGTCTTCTAAGATTGAAGCAAACTTTTTATGAACAAGGTGAAAAATCAGGAAAATTATTGGCATGGCAGATTAAACAATTAGAATTTAAAACACCAATTACCAGTATTATAAGTAACGGACAGGTAGTTATAGATCCTTTAGAAATTAATAGTGCCTTTAGAGATTATTATGAAATCTATATGATACAAAAAATGAAACTGACTTAACAAAACTAAATGGGTTTTTGGGTGGATTATCTATACCGTGTATTCCAAATGAAAACAGGGAGATACTGGAGTCTAAAATTTGTCAAGAAGAAGTTGGGCTAGCCATTGATAATATGAAATCAGGAAAAAGAGCAGGACCAGATGGTCTTCCAGTTGACCTCTATAAAAAATTTAAGAATAAATTAATAAAACCACTTTTGGAAATGGTTTTAGAAGCATTTCAAAATGGTAATTTACCACCATACATGAATAATGCCTTAATTATACTGTTGCTAAAACCAGGTAAACCCCCTAATAAATGTGAAAAGGTGAGACCAATAAGCCCATTAAATGCTGATCTTAAAATAATCTGTAAAATTTTAGCAAGACGACTACAAGAAATATCAGAATGACTTTATAATGGGAAGACAAGGCTTCCAAAATGTAAGAAGACTATTTAATATTATTTATTCCAATAAAGAAGCACCGGATACAGCTCTCCTATCATTGGATGCCGAAAAGGCCTTTGATAGGGTCGAATGGCCCTATCTTTTTGAAGTCCTACAAAGGTTTGGATTTGGAAATAATTTCATAAAATGGGTCCAGATAATATACAATAATGCTACAGCAGAAATCCTAACAAACAGCAATATCTCAAAATCAATAAAAATCAATAGAGGATGTCGACAAGGCTGTCCACTTTCACCCTTATTGTTTACTATGGCAATTGAATCTTTAGCGATGGCAGTACGTTTACATCCACAAATATATGGAATTAAAGTAGGACCAACAGAACATAAAATCTCCCTGTATGCCGATGACATAATTTTGTTTATGCCGAATTTTAAAAAATCAATTCCGACCTTGTTAAATAAAGAACTTTGGGGAAATATCAGGATATAAAATAAATAAAACAAAATCTTCAATATTAATGCTAAATGAGACCCAGAGAAATCACCCAGCTCCTGAGGTAAATCAATTCAATGTTGTAAATCAGTTTAAATATTTAGGAATTCAAATTGTGCCTAAGCTAGAATCAGTCGCCAGTGCCAACTATGAAGCCTTAATGACAGATATTAATGAGTTACTTCAGAGATGGATGTCACTACCAATGTCGATGATCGGGAGAATTAATATACTTAAAAGTAATATCTTACCAAAAATACTTTATTTATTTCAATATATTCCTTTACCACCACCTTCAGATCTATTCTCAAGAATTAAAAAAAAGTTAGTGGAATTTATATGGAACAACAGGAAGGCTAGATTACGTTTGTCCTTACTATATTTACCATTTGATCGTGGAGGTCTGAAATGTCCAAACTTTATGTTGTATTACTGGTCAGCACAACTGAGGTCTATGACATATTATTTTTCATCAAATGATCCTCCTCACTGGACTGAAATGGAATCATACAATTTACTTTTACCTCTTCCCTTATTCATATACTCAGACTCGGCTAAAAAATTACAGAAACAAGTTAAAAATCCAATTGTAAAGCACATAATCAAACAAAATATGGTGTGAAACCCAAAAAATATTTAAAAGAACCACACTTATTGTCACAATTTAGCCCAATATGGGGTAATCAATATTTTACACCAGGGAGAGCAGATGCTGTATTTAAAGTATGGAATTTAAAAGGGATTCAAAAGATTCAAGACTTATATTTGTCACGTTCAGCTAACATAATGTCTTTTGAAGAACTGAGGATTAAATTCAATCTTAATAGAACACATTTTTTTAAATATCTTCAGCTTAGAAATTTTATTTGATCAAATCAAAATAATGCTCTCACCCGACCTACTTATTCATCCTTGGAAAAAATTTTGAAGAAAGATAGTAAGAGAAAGGGTATTATTTCAGAGTTTTATAACTCATTGACACTATTCTCAAGTGAAAACTCACAGAAAAGACTGAATTATTGGAAAGAAGACCTGCAAATTGAAATTTCAGAGGAACAATGGGAAATGGCTTGTGCAGAAGCTCGAACCAAATCAATAAATGTACGTCTTAAATTGATACATTTTAAATGGTTAATGCGGAAGTATGTTACACCAGTGGAGTTAAATAGATATAACAAAAACATACCAGATACGTGCACAAAATGTATGGAAAGTAAAGGAACCCTATTTCACTGTTTATGGGAATGTAGAAAAATCAGAATGTTTTGGGAAGAGGTGAGGGTAACAATTGAAAAAATAATTTCAAAACAATTCACATTGAACCCTAAACTGTTTTTGTTGGGTCTGTATCCAGAAAAACATAACTTTAATAAGAGTGAAAGAGCATTCATAGACCTCGGTTTGCTTAATGCCAAAAAATGTATTGCACTATTGTGGAAAAAGACTCATAGACCAGATGGGACTCAGTGGTTAAGACAGATGTTAACAAACCTTCCATTAGAAAGAATAACATACATACTGAAATCAAAGGAAAATGTGTTTGAGAATATATGGAGACCTTTCATTGATTACGTAAAGAAATTAAACATAACTTCTGAAGAAGAAGGTGAATTATATGTGTGGACCCTGCAAATTCCAAATTGGTGAATGTATAATATGTATTCTTGTGTAATAGATTGCCTAGACTAGGCAGGGAAGCATTGTTGTTGACTTGCCTTTGTTAATGGTTGTTGGTGTTTTTGGTACTTTTTTTTTTTGTTGTTGTTGTTGTAGTTAGTGGGGGTTTTTTTTGAATTGCTTTGGTGTTAGTGTTTGATTGTTTGTGCCATGTTTGTAAAAAAAAAAGGTTCAATAAAAAATATTGTGGGAAAAAAAAAAAGATGAGGTTGCATGGTGTTAAAATTTGATTAAAAATCAGCAAACAGAAGCCTGGCATGGGCCTGTGGTTTTTCTAGATGTTTATATATACAATTTAAAATGAAAAGTTTAGCATCCTCGACACCCTTTTTTGTTTGGTATGTGAACTGAAGTGGATCAAGTTTATCTTGAACAGACTGTAGAAAAAGATTTCTTACAATTTTTTCAAAGATTTTCATCATTAATGATGTTAGAGCCACAGGTCTGAAATCTTTGAGTTCTTTAAGAGAAATGGCCTTAGCAATAGGCACTACTGTAGATGATTTCCAGATGGCAGGAATATGACTGCAGTTCAAAGACATCTGGAACATATAGTAAAGGACACTGCTAAGCTGATCAGCACAATACCGGAGTGTCCAGCCACAGATCAGATCTGGACCTGGAGCCTTTCTAATATTAACCTTTTTAAGGTAATCCCTAACACTTTCCTCTTTAATAGTAATATTGTTATTTGAAGAAAGAGACTCTTTAAGGTTTTTACAGAAAAATCGTGCTTTTCAAAACGACAAAAAAAGTCATTAAAAACATTAGCAAGATTCACATCATCCTCACCCTCAGTTCTTAGAAGTTTTCTGTTACCTTCATTTACTTTCTGATTTATAGAGGACATGGACTTAATTCTTCTCCAGGCTGCTCTCAGATCACCACTGCTGTATTCCAACTCCACCTTTTCCTTGTACAGTCTTTTTGTTTTCCTTATCTCATTCCTAACCTCTGTTAATTTCTTTCCTTCCCCCAGTGTTACCAGTGAAAAGAAACAAGTTTTTTCTTATTTATGACAGTTTTTAGCTCTTTTGTCACCCATGGCTTGTTATTGGGGAAGACTGTAATGGTTTTACTTGGAATGTTTGTGTCCATACAGAAAGAGATATAAGATGAGACAGTCTCTGCCAGTTCATCCGTCTGTACATGAGCTATAAAAAACATCCCAGTCAGTACAGTCTAAACAAGACTGTAAGCTGGTGATACTGTTGTCTGACCAGCACTTCACTGTTTTCACAGTTTGCTTTTGTTGCTTACACCCGGGCTTGTAAATAGGAATGAAGTGAACACTGTTATGATAGGATGCTCCAAAAGGGGGCAGAGGCAAGGATCTATAAGCACCAGGCACTATGCCATAACACAAACCAATAGTGGAATTCCTCATTGTTGTGCCACATGTCACATACTGATTGTATGTTTTTAGAGTCTTATGTATCTGGCAGTGATTAAAATCCCCTAAAATGAACTTTGGCGCATCCGGACAGACAGAGTCCAGCCTGTTGGTCACCTCCTCTATTACCTGGATGGCCGATGTGATGTCAGCCTGTGGATGAATATAGACCAGTGTAAAGGAAATCTGTGGAAACTCTCTTGGTAAATAAAAGGGCCGAAATGAGACAGACAGGAGCTCCAGATCGGGGGGGCATGTTTTTTCCCCGAACAACCACAGTGTTACAGTACCTCTGGTTTCTATTCAAACAAACTCCTCCTCCGGAGGATGTATTTGTGATGAGAAACGACCGGTCCAAGCGTACCAAACGTCCATAGCCACTTAGACAGAGGTCTTCATCACGATCCGTGTCCTTAAGCCATGCTTCCGTAAATGCCAGGATATATGTCTCCTTAAAATCCCAGTTACACCGAGCATTGGTCTCCAGCTCATCCAGCTTGTTCTAGATGGACTGGACATTTGACAGCAGGATGGTGGGGAGCAGGGGGAGTCGGCGTCTGTCACGCAGGCCATACTTCCTTATTCTGCGCTGTATTCACCCTCTTCTCCCTCTTTTCCTCCGACGACTCATCGGCAGTGATAATCCATTTGCCTAAATTTGTTATCATTCAGGTGAAATAGATGAGGATTTGCACTCACACTTGGACGGAGGGAGAGAAGTGTCTCCCGACTGTAGGTAATCCTGTTGACGGAAACAGCGGCATTGCTGCCCCCAGTAAAATGGCATAAAAAGTCCACAAAGTGGCAAAAAAAACCCAAATACTCTCCTCTCATGGTGGAAACGGTGTGTTAAATACTCCCGGTGGTGACAAAAGTTAAAACTGACAAAGTTAAAATTGACAAGACCACACGCAAACACAAACTGCTGCTCTCGGGTCGCACAGGTGCGTGAGCGTGTTCCTGGTCCCCTCAGTTGGTTCCTGTTAGTAGAAATGGTTCTGTTGCCTGCATGTACACCTGTCTGTGTCTGACTTTCAAAGACAGCCTATATTTGGGCATGTAAACGCTAACTAGGCTACCTGTTCTTGACAGGAATGATTGTTTTCTACAGGCAATGCACGAGTACTAGTGATGCACCGATATATCGGCTTAACACCAGTATGACCGATATTCATTTGTTCACTGATATTGGCCTATTGGCAAGTAAGATAAGGGACAACAGTAGCCTACAGCTATTTCTGTAAGCATCTGTATTTCTTTGTTTGTTTACCTTAAAGAAATCACATTTACAAAAAAAATCACATTGCAAATTTGCCACTGAAAATAGCTAATTTAACACAAAAAAAGGATATTTACATTTTTTAAAAATGCAAATGTACGTGAAAAGTGTTGCAAATTTTGAGAGAAAAAACAATTACAAATGTTAACAGGCCAGTTTGTGCTCATAATTAAGTTGTTCACTCGTCATTTAAGGACGTTTTTTTTTTGTTTGTTTAGCTTGCTGCAGATTTTTTTGGCCCATGAATGGTTAGAAATGCTCATGCTGTTTCACAGGTTGCCAACCCTGAACAAGGCTGATTAATCTGTTTATGCTTTTGTTATTGTGCACTTTAAGACCATTAACCATTTACATTACACAGGTCCTCACAGAATAACAGGCATTGTGTTTTATATAGCATGCAGGCACAGAGAGAAGTGCTAAAGTACAGCCTGTAACCATGCTTGTTTTTTCTTCAGCATCACCATCACATCTAACATTAGCGCTCTCCCTGTTTCTCTTCTAGTCTGATTTCATCCAGACGATACTACTTTGAGATCCTTCACAAGCAGGATGACAAGGGCTCCGATCACGTGGAGGTTGGGGTATGTGTAGCAGCTCACTTCCACCATTTTGTCTGCCTGTCTGCATTTATCTTTTCCCATCCTTGGAGTTATTCCAATAACTTTAACACTGTGACAGTATTAGAAAACGGCTTCACTTGTCTGGAAAGAGCCTTACCCACTCTCAGGAAGATTTCCGTTTAGCTTTTACCGTATGTTTAGCGGTGTCAGAGTCGTGACTGAACTGTTGAGACTTTAAGTGGAAATCCTTTCACTCCTTTATTCTATATTATTTTTTATCTTCTTTCTTTTTCCAGCAAACCTCTTCTGGTCAGAGCTGCATGCAGCAAATACACTCGTTTCCCCAGATAAAGATGTAAATCACAGACTCATTTCGACTCTCTCCAGATGTCTTTCTCATTCTGTTTCTTCATCTGTCATCACTGCTTATCTTCACCTTTCTCACACATCACCTACCATTTGTTTTTTTTTTCCTTTCTCTTCCTTCTTATTGTACTCTACTTCTACTCTTTTTTGAAATTCTTCTAACTCTCCACGGCACCATTTCTCTCACACTACTGCTGTTCTGCACCTCAGGCAAAGCTCGGAGAGGAGTGGGGCTTAATTTCGAGATGAAGTTTCAAACGAGAGCCCACATGCCTCGTGCGAGCTTGTACTCTGAGTGGGAGGGCGGATGATGAAAAGAGATCATTGATGTGTGCACAGAATGAATCTCTTAATAAGCCTCAGGTTATCGTCTTCTTGGTGACCATCAGCAGCAGTGATATGGAGTTGAAGTTGTCTTTTTTTCCACCCTCGGATTCATTTTCTCTTTATGTCACTTCTTTCTCATTCTGTCTTTAGCACTTCAAATTTTGTCTGAAATCCTCTAGTGACATTTCTTTAGTTCTTTTAGGTTTCCTTCTGAATCTATATACACCTGGCTGTGCTGTCATATTTTTAGTTTTCAAAGGATGCTCATCACTTCACGACTCTTTAACCACTGCAGCAGTTTTCACCCCCATATTCTATTTTTATAGCCCCTTTACACAGGGATCGAGATTGTTGAGAGATCGCTGAGTGATGACAAAATTGCTAGATCTCCAGATGATCTTTCAAGCGATCTCTTGGTGATTGCCAAGATCTCTCAAGGATCTCTTAAGCTGGATTCATGCTACATTTCTACTCTGGTCCACTGACATGCGTGTCCTCTTTGGACGAGGCCGGCACGCACACGGTTGTGTATATACTTCATTTTTTTTGTCTACCAGACCAAGCCACAACTGTCATTTATAGTTTCACTACAGTCCTATGGGTAGCACAAATGCACTAACATGCCAGTCTGTTCACAGCTATATAAAAGTGAAGAAACGCAAGATTTTTTTTAAATATATCATGCATATGTGAACAACAACCACATCAGGTATCAACTAGGAACACTTGACAGCAATCTCTAAACGAGCTCCCTAAATAGGCCAATCAAATTGGCTCGCTGCTGCTCAGAAAGATTGCTGTACTATTTTTGTAGCAACAACAATGGCATCGTTTCGAGGAAAAAGAAGAATTATTGTTTTTCAATGGCCTTAGCCACTCAAGCTGCTGCTGCTGCAAAATGATTCATGTACTGTAAGTGTATTCTCGTCTTCCTCTCTCTTCGTCTACTTTGACTTTGTACGCTGTGTCGGTAGTGCCAGCTCGTGAATGGGAGGTTCAGTCTTGCACATGCCCAATCAATGCGCCCAAGCAATGCGGTCACAAAATTTTGGCTGCATGAGGATGACCACGGAAGAGGTCTGCAGAGTTTAGCGGGCTGGAGAGGATGACACAGTTTTTGTCACACAAGCCTCGTGGTCAAACGGACATGGACAGTGAAAGTGCAGCATGAATCCAGCTCCAGTGAGCTTCACTGAGCTCCACGGTCCTCAAAGTTTTGACTCATTCCAAAACAGTCTCTCAACAATTACGAAACAGAAGTGATCTCTTAACGTTCGCTCATGAATCTCACAGTGATCTCTCATCAATCTTTCAGTGAACTCTATTTGTCTTTCATTGAATGATATCTCAACCATCTCTATATTCAGGGTGGAAAAATTTGATGTTCATTGGATGATCACTATGAGATCATTGAAAGATTGCTAAGAGATCATTGGGAGATTAGTGAGATCGTTGAGCACTCCTTGAGCTCTCCTTGATCATTCAACTTTTTATTGACGTTTTACACAATATCCTAACTTCACTGGAACTGGGGTTGTATGTATTCCCCAGTCTGGTCTTGGGGTAATAGCAGGTCTGGAGACGGGAGGCTTACTTTTTTGGGCAGGATGCCCGCTGAGATGGTGCCCCAGCTGTGGCCTCGTCTGCCCGGCGGCCAGTGTGGAATAGCTCTGGGGTATATTTCCACTTGGGGTTTATTTCATTCATTTTTTTACCAAAGCAGGAAAGGTTAGGGACCGCTCCTCTAAGTGAATATTTTTTTGCAGCCATAAAGAGAGCGGGTGGGGGAGGTGTTATGTGTTCGGAGTGAGGGAGACGGAGTGTCAGTACAAGTACTACTGGGTCATCCTGTGTCAGGGGTGATGGGTGGCAGGGAAAAGCATCTTCATTAAGGCAGTATGACATGTAATAGTCATTTGGCAGGTTTCAGATTACTGTGGAGGTGATGTCAGATGTTGAGTTATTGATGAATAATTGATAATGGATATAATATGAATGCGAGGGTACTATGCAACAGTGAGTAATGAATTTCAGCATATGACAGCCGCATCCCAGTGTCAAAGCAATGCCTTTCCTCTAGCAAAGGTCAAACAGAGCAAGTTGCTAAGATACAGCATTAAGGAATGAAACCCACTCATGGGTCGGTAGGCAGTCAGTCAATGCCAGCGATCTGAGAAAGAAAAACGCCCCCTTTTTATGCCATTTTGGCAATGCAACAGCATCAGACTATGTAAAACTATAGAAAGCACACACTACTATTAGATTACATTATGTCAACAGTTTAATAGATTTATACAGTATCTAATGCTCATAGAGGTCAGCTGCTTGAGCTGCTGCCTCCGCGACCCGGACTTCTGGAAGAGTGGTAAAAAATGGATGGATGGATGGATGGATGGATGGATGGCTCAAAGAGGTCATATACCAGCAAACTCATGTGGAGTCTGTTCAGTTCAAACTGTTTTTGTCTGTGCAAACACAAGAAGCAACAATCACAAAAATAAGCAACAGTGACAGACATCCACATCCAACAAAACATTTATTCCCATTAAGGCAACTGATCATCTCTAAAATAATCTTCTTATTATAATTTGCTACGCTTATAAACTGGTGTTCAATACTTATTCATTCAAAGGTCACAGCTTTTTACTCTCATTCGGATTATTTTTGCTTGACTGCCAGACAACATGTGTAATTCCCAATAGCTCAAACCATCAAGGTCCACTAAACAAAACAATCTTTAAACCATGTTTATGATATTATCTCCTTTCATAACATCATAACAAATCTGGTGTTTAAGTGACCCATCGTTACACTGTCTATAGAACAGGTGTGCCAAGCATATGGCCCACGGGCCAAAACCGGCTCTCCAGAGAGAATTTACAAAGTGTGGAAAAACACAGAAGATACAGGCTGTCACTTTTTAATAAAGTAACTGCTATTCCCAATTTGTACACTGGGGGTTGCACTGTTTTATTAAGAGTAGCAGACACAACACAACACTGAGACTCAGAACTAAACAGCAGATGGCAGCAATGTGCACGCCCTATTTTATGTATTTTTATGTATAAATTTTTAAACATTTACAAGTCAGGGCGATAACTTAACTTTGATCCTTAATATCTCCCACTTTAGTTTGTATGATGTGGTGAGTCAGTTCACGTGGTTAGGATTGATGACTGATATGGAAATGTATGTACATTTGAAACAATAATAATTCTAGATCTTGATAAGCTGCTTTTATCATAAAGTGAAATACTATAGTTTTTAGTCCCACATAACTGTGACTTAATGTTATGTGCCTTTTTACATCCACTGTGATGTGTAAGTTGTAATGCACATATGTGAATGATTAAATGAGGCATAATATTGCTGAAATTGCACTTGGTTTTCTTATAAAATGTCAGGTTGTTTATAATATGCTTTGTAAAAGAATGGTTCATTAAATGAAAACATTTCATAATGTACTTCTTTGAGCTAAAACAAAGGAACAAATTTGGAGTTGTCATTATTTAGATTGTTATGCTATTATGTCACTGGTCTGGCCCACTTGAGATTAAATCAGGCTTTATGTGGCCCCTGAACTAAAATGAATTTGACACCCTCGCTACAGGAGGTTAAGCAAGCAACAAAAGTCTCATCAGTTGGCCGAATGAAAGTTCAGGAGGTGCAAGGCCAGAGAACTATATTTTTGTCCAGTTACTCAAATGTGATTGGGTGCAATACTTGCAATATATTAAGTGAAAATTCCCTGCAAGGCTCTTCAATCCATGTTGAATGCACAGCCTAATTGCAGGAAGTCAATTACAGAATTCCCAATATCTGTGAATGAAGATGACTTGTACAGCTCAATGCAGCTTGCTTTCCACTTGATACAAGAATGTTTTGATTCCTCCGGGGATGGTCTGTTGACTCAAAATTGAAGGGTTGTTCTAAACAGGTGACCGGCGTTGTTGCCAAAAAACTGACAAAATCGATCTCTTCTGAACACTGACTAAACCCCGTTGCATTAGAACAAGAGAGGAATGCCCTCAGCAAGTTCTATACACTCTGCTATATCATAAAGGTCAGCAACATTCCTACAGTGTGGGTCCAAACTGCAGGTGCTGTTAAACTGCAACAAGTCAGCATTATTGACTGTCATTTGGCCTCAGACACTAAATAGGTGCAGGAAGAAGTCTGAGGATCATTTTCATTGGAATAAACCTTCATCTGTTGCATGAGCATGAGGATTATATGCAGCATGTGAGAATGTGAGTGTTGTTTTTAAAATGAACCACACCCTTCTCTCTTATTGTATAAAATGCTACTTTCTAGTACTGATAGTCTGGCTAAGTGATGAATTTTTGAAACATCAGAAGAACCCTTAAACACCCTAATAACATTTATTATCTCAAAAGGTTGTTTTGGAAAAAACTTAAAGTGACACTCCACCAAAAATCAATTTTTTTCTGTTGTTAACATGTCTGTAACATGGTTTTTGTGACTTACAAGACATGTCAAGAGCAAAATCAGTCCCAAATCCCAAGTCTGTATTTTTCTGCTGTGAATGTTCAGTTAAGCCCCCCCCCACACACACACACACACAAAACAGCAACTCTGCACTGAGCGTTTCTAGCTATGAAAGCATTCGTGCTTAGCCTGATTGGTTATAACATTAACCAATCAGGCTAAGCACTGGGCATGGCTGAACACCTGACTTCACCCCCCCAGGAGAAGAGGGAGGAGCCAACTTGGATCTGCGGATGGAGGCTCAAGGTCTCTCAGTCAACAGCGTCCCTTCCCAGGGACGGCATGAAACCGACCGTGGCTGCCCGTAGTTTTCTATCACTGGGGTTACTGTATTCCGGAACTACATAGCACACGAGGGCCATGGTCAGCTCGGAGACTGGAGTCGACCGGTTGCTGCATCTATACATGCGGGGTCCCAGAGGTGCCCCACTCCACCGGCCTGGGGCTGGGGGAGACAGCGAAATGGGAGGCACACAGTTGGAAGGCCGAACCAGAGAGAGACGTCTGCTCTTAAGGCCCTGTCACACCTAGATGATTTAGGCAGCGTTTGCCAGACATGTAAAATTTGGAGAATACGCTGACGTATGTGGAATCAGTTATGGGTAAGTTTTTTATAAGTTAAGAGCACGCTGAAGCACACTGGTATACGGCGTTGTACGGCGAGCTCCTCTGAAAATTTTCTGAAAATTTTCCAACATAGCCAACATATGGCTGAAACGTCCTATAGCATAAGTTGTAAGGAAGTTATGCATTCATTCACACACGTTACTTATAAGCGACTCATAGTTACTCAGAAGTCGAAATACATTGAGAGAAATGTCTAGCGTACCCAAAACTTATTTCTAACATGAGTAATGCTCTTTGAACCTATGTGTAACTTACTGATCAGGTTTCTAACTTACAGCTACCGTAAAAAGTCGTATTGGCAGCGTTGGTTCACAGGAGGAACCCCAATAAACTGGTCTTGTTCTTTTATTCAGACAAAGAGATTTCCTACCTTGACATATTTTGACTGTGATGGTCTCTGTGTAGACTAGGCGACACCTTTACTAATTAAGAGCTGACTTGATCCACCTGCTCTCTCTTCTGATCAGCTCAGCTGGTGCCTGCAGCGCATACACACACGCACAGAGCTACACACACATACTTGTTCGCATAGCGGGACCTTTCGGGGACGTGTCCAAGCCAACTTAAGTGTAACACTTTCAAGCTATAGGATATTATGAAGATCCAAATCGCTGTTTAGTCCTCCTTTCCTCCTTGCTATTTTTTTTTACCTCTGACTGCAGTCTGTACCATCAGCTGTCCAGTGCTGTTCTGATAGATATGGCAAAATGTCAGAACACCAGAGGAGGTGGATCCAATCAGCTGATCACCCGAAGCACAGAGCTCAGCTGTTTTCCATGATAAATCCCACTTCGCTCTCCCTTGGCTGCTGCTCTCTGATGTTTTTGGGTTCACACTGGCAAAAGCACACTCCATGCATTATCATTTTTTTTCTTCCACATTATTGAAAATAAACTTTTTAATTGTCATCAGTTTGCGTGCCTTTGAGCCAGGTTGTTACAACTGTCATCTGACATTTGTGACATGTCACATAAGCTGTTTTAAACATGACTGACCTGACAGATTTGACAGCTCTGCCAGGTCAGTCACACACACACACACACACACACACACACACACACACACACACACACACACACACTGTGCGATGGTCTTTGGAGGGGAGAATCATCTCGGTTAAACAGAGATGATCTCTCGCACACCTAGGATTCATGGATCGGGAGGCTACAGCAGTTTGGCATAACCGCTCTATGCATAAGTTAGGATAAGCTATGCATAAGTTAACCTATTGTTGGGCATATGTTGGGAATGCCAGCAACACTCTAAACATTTGTTGGTTTAAGTTACTTATAAGTTATTGAAATATTCTATATAAGTTACTAAGATGTTATGTATACGCTCAACTCATTATGGCTACGTGATGCATATGGCCAGAAGGGAAAATTTCAGTGTATGCCAGCGTTTTACACCAATTTTTATACGTTTGGCAAATGCTGCCTAAATCGTCAAGGTGTGACAGGGCCTTTAGGGAGACGAAGGCACCAAGACCGCCACCTGTCTGTTTTGCATTCATTTGACTCTTCAGGGAAGGGGATTTCGGGGGGACCGAATTTGGGGGGGTTCTTGGGTGAGAGAGGAACCCATTACATTTTGGTGATGATCTGAGAGTGTATACCTCAGCCAAGGCTCTTATCTTCTCACAGTGTGTTGGCAACAATATTCCAAAAGTAATGGACAGACTTTGATTCAGTTTTCACCAGAAGTGGCTCTAGGCCTACACACAGACATTACACATTACATTTTGGAGGTGATCCATGAGGGGCGGGAAAGTGCCTTGGCGGAGGTATGCACTCTCTGAGTGCTTTTCTAGTTTGATTTTGCTGTTTGCTGCAGAGTTTGGCCTTAAACCCAAAAGTCACTGAAGTGCTCGACAAAACTGAGGAGAATTATTCGGATTTGTTTGTCACTATAATTGGTCCTTACCCAATAATGTCATAATTTTTTTCAGTTTTTACATGTACAATTTTTATGCAGAGTATATTTATAACAGAAACACTACTTTTTCAAAGTTAATTTGCTGGATTATATTTAAACTTCTGCTTCAAACCAGAAGCACCATGCCCCCAAGAGTATAGACTCTGTACAGCTATCTTTGTTACTCATGTCAAAACAGATTTTTTTTTTAAAGAGCAAACTCCCTGTAGTGCACTTAATGAAGCTCACTCAGTAAATGTTTCACACTCACGGTTAAGATTTGTGACAAATTAATTGAGAGAGGGAAGAAATAGCTGAGGAGTGAGAGAAAGAGAGGAATATGTGCAGGGTGAACAGTGGACACTTATATTTGAAGCATTCCTCCGCCTCACAGCTTTTGTCATTCAAATCGACTCCTCACCAGACCCCACCAGTCAACCACACAGCTGTTCATGTGATAATGTATACCAGCGAATCAAGGTCGTATAGAAAACCACTTCTCCCTCTCTTTCTCACATTCTCTCGTTTTCTTTCCCCTTAGTCAACTACCCGTGAGGCCATCAAAGTGGGTTTGTACTCGCAGAAACAATTTAATGAAGCATATAAAAGTTATGCAGCAGGTCGCTGCTGTGCGGGGGGAGTGTGTGTGTGTGTGTGTGTGTGTGTGTGTGTGTGTAGCGCGGCGCCTTCGTAAGGCCCCCGCGTGTGATTTAACGGGGAAATACATTTCACACCTTGACAAAAATAGCAGATTTACCGTGACCATCCCACAACAGCATAAGCCCGAGGCTCACATAAATCCACTGGAGCCCAGGCGCTCATTTGTTAAAGAGCAGATAGTGTGGTTTACAGCTCTTTCTGCTGTTTTCTGGGGAAACCTGTGATTGCGTGGCCAAAGGTGGGTCTTTTTGTTTTTTTCTATTTGGGATTGCATTTGTTTAGTAGCACTCCCGCTAAAGAATTAAGGGGTGGAATGAACATCAAATAATTCCAATGCACAGTCTGGTAGTTACATTTTGGGAAAAGAAAGATAATCCTTGTCTGCTGTGTGGTGGCCGCTTTCTGCTCTGTTCTGTTGTGTGTACAAATTAGGGAGAATGGCTGCAGGGAGGCGGAACACAAACAGCATTAGAAGCAGGAAGAGACAGGTTTGGATATGCTGTGTTTTCCTCAAGGGGGTGGAAACAACTGTATGTGCATTTAGCAACATCAGCCCTATGAATAAGTAGGTTGTTAACTTGTTGGGACAAGTTGGGGCTGTTTTACACTGCTGTGATGAGAAAATGTGGTGCAGTAGTGTGGTAAATCAGACAGATTTTTTTTTTCTACTTCAAGTTTGAAGCCTTATTGGGTGTGCTAACTTCTTCGCTTAGCCATGTTTCATGACCAAAGCCCATAACAATGCTTCAGAGTGCTTTAAGTTTCCTATGAATGTCATTTAATGCATAGGGTAGGTGTTGTGGCTAATGCAAACTAATTTATCTACCAACAAATATCTTTATTAAAGGTCTCTTTATACAGACGGAGATCACTGGGTGACCACTGAAAGATCAAAAACTGACCTGATCACTCAATGATCTCCTAAAGTCTCAACCTGTACATATATTTGAGAGGTTTCTAGTGTTCTTCTACCCCTTTACACAGGGGTGAAGATCAATGAGAGATCATTGAAAGATTAAAAAAATGACTAAATCTCTCAATAATCTTTCAATGATCTCTCAGCAATCACAAAGATCTCTCAATGATCTCTCAGTGATCTTCCAGTGCTCTCCACTGTTGCCACAGTTGAGATTATTTTGACTCAGTCCAAAACAATCTCAATGATCACCAAAGGAAAGCGATCTCTCAGCAAACTTTCAATGAACTGTCATGGAGTGCTCAACAATCTCATCAGTCTCACAGTGATCTCTCAATGAATGCCAAATTTTTCCACCCTGAAGAGAATGATGGTTGAGAGAGCAGTTGATAAAAGACTAATAGAGTTAATTGAAAGATTGCGGAGAGGTCACTGGGAGATTGATGAGATCGTTGAGCACTCGTTGAGAGATCACTTCCCTTTGGTGATCGTTGAGAGATTGTTTTGGAATGAGTCATAACTTTGAGGACCATGGAGGTCATTGAGAGATCTTGATGATTATTGAAAGATCACTTGGAGATCTGGCCATTTTTGTCATCATTTGGCGATCTCTCAACAATCTCCACGCCTGTGTAAAGAGGGTGTAAGGGACCATCAGCTACATACAACTGTGGGACAGCTTTGTGGTCCAGCTTATAGTTGAGTAAGCGAAAGTCCACAGAGATCAAGGTCCATACAGATAATTTTGTTATCAAGTGAATTTCAGAAAAATCCAGGTTTGGTGTAAACAGCTTTTTGGCCGATTCCCAAACTCCCATTTAGCTCAACCTTTCTACTAAAATCAATGCATGCCAATTAACATCACATAAACTCTTTTTTATTGTATTGCATGATGCAACCAATGATTTAGTGTTCAACTGTATCATTAACTTTCATAATTACCATCTGGATGATTGTCAGTGAAACACTTGTCTAATGGAAAACATCTCTTGCTATCAATGTGACAGGATGAATGAAAGTGTTGGCCATTAACCGCTGTGATTGAGTGGAAAAGGGACCAAGGGGAAAGAAGGGGAAGAAAGTCATGCCTTAATTAGCAATGGCAACTTTATGGAGAGGCCTGGCTGAGGCGCTTTAATACAGGATCTTAATGGCCCTGTTTTAGCACGTCTGCCAGTCTGAGCCTCAAGCTGCCCACACCCATGGCTGCGCACGCATCTAAGCAACCTCTGCTCACTCATGGGTGTATTCACGGAGGCACACACAAAGACCACTCAACATCTGCCTCACACCTTCACAAGAAACCTGGCACCAGCTGTTATTAAAACATATCACCTGTGTTTTGTTTTAGAAATAAATCCCTTTTTATACCACTTCTCTTATTTTAGTTCTATTCAACACCTCTCAGTACACACTCTCTCTTTCTCTCTACATATATACGTGTGTGTGTGTGTGTGTGTGTGTGTGTGTGTGTGTTTGGGGGGGGCTTCATTTCACTTTGAAGTTTTTGCTGCCTTTTCTTTTACCTTTTCAAAAGTATTTTACCCATGTGGTTATATTTGATCTCATTTAATACACTTTTTGTAATCCCTAGATGTGTATTAGCCTTTCTACCCATATAAAATCTGTTTAACATTTCATATTCAGGATAATTTAAATTTGGGGTTTTGTTTGTTTCCTGTCAAATGTAGCTACTGATGCAGTAGACTAAGGATTTATAAGATAAGTTAAGATAAGATAAGCCTTTATTAGTCCCACAATGGGGAAATTCCAGGATTGCAACAGCACAGGGATAGCAACACTCAGAGCAACAATCAAAAAGACAAGAAAAACAAGAGCAGCGAATATACATATGTACACATAAATATATAAATATATATACACAGTACGGAGCATTGTAGCTAGATGGAATAAACAGCATAACCGTCTGTTTAGTTACCCCACATAGTATGAATATGTACCCATACATATTGTCACCCTCCGTAGTGACTGATATTGTCCTAGTTGTATACTGGAGCAGGACCATTTGTGTAAGTCTGTTGCGTCTTTTGTATTCAATACTACTAGGTCATCACGTTTTTTTTGCTATCTCTGCGCACAGCCCTGCTTAGGTTATAAAGTCTGACAGCCGTAGGTAGGAAGGACCTGCGAAACCTCTCAATCGCGCACCTAGGATGATGTAGCTTACTGCTAAATGAGCTCCTCAGTGCATTCAGTATGTCCTGCATAGGGTGGGACTCGGACTCCAGCAGAGATGACAGCTTAGCCACCATCCTTCTCTCTCCTATCTCCTCCACTGGGTCAAGGCGTTGCCCCAGGACAGAGCTAGCTTTCTTGATCAGTTTGTTCAGTCTCTTCCTATCGGCTGCTGTGATGCCACTGCCCCAGCAGACCACTCCAAAGGTGATGGCTGATGCCACCACCGAATCGTAGAAGGTCTTCAGGAGCACCCCTTGTACACCAAAAGACCTGAGCCTCCTCAGTAGGAACAGCCTGCGCTGCCCCTTCTTGTAGAGTACATCAGTATTGTGTGACCAGTCTAGTTTATTGTTCAAATGAACACCCAGGTACTTGTAGGCTGTCACCATCTCAATGTCTGTTCCCTGGATGTTTACTGGTGCTGTGAGGGGTTGTCCTTGCCTGCAGCAGTCCACCACCAGCTCCTTAGTTTTTCTCGTGTTGATCTGCAAAATTTGGTAATAAATGACATTTCAGTCTGCATGCCATGTGTAGGAGCTTTATTTGAATGGGTCATATACAGTGAAAGTATTCACAGCGCTTCACTTTTTCCACATTTTGTTATGTTACAGCCTTATTCCAAAATGAATTAAATTCCTTTTTTTCGTCAAAATTCTACACACAATACCCCATAGTGACAACATGAAAAAAGTTTTTTTTTTTTAGATTTTTGCAAATTTATTAAAAATAAAAAGCTAAGAAATCACATGTACATAAGTATTCACAGCCTTTGCTGTGAAGCTCAA
The DNA here is from genome assembly GCA_020510985.1 of Pholidichthys leucotaenia. NCBI lineage: Eukaryota > Metazoa > Chordata > Actinopteri > Cichliformes > Pholidichthyidae > Pholidichthys > Pholidichthys leucotaenia. Next base: position 135,085,594 of record CM035840.1, on the reverse strand, counting down.
AATTGAGCTCAGGTTCATCCTGTTTCCACCGATCATCCTTGAGATGTTTCTACAGCTTAATTGGAGTCCACCTGTGGTAAATTCAGTTGATTGGACATGATTTGGAAAGGCCTGTCTACCTGACCTTATATAGACCTGTCTATATAAGGTCCCACAGTTGACAGTGCATGTGAGAGCACAAACCAAGCATGAAGTCAAAGGAATTGTCTGTAGACCTCCGAGACAGGATTGTCTCGAGGCACAAATCTGGGGAAGGGTACAGAAGAATTTCTGCTGCTTTGAAGGTCCCAATGAGCACAGTGGCCTCCATCATCCATAAATGGAAGAAGTTCGGAACCACCAGGACTCTTCCTAGAGCTGGTCGGCCGTCTAAACTGAGCAATCGGGGGAGAAGGGCCTTAGTCAGAGAGGTGACCAAGAACCCGATGGTCACTCTGTCAGATCTCCTGTGTTCCTCTGTGGAGAGAGGAGAACCTTCCAGAAGGACAACCATCTCTGCAGCAATCCACCAATCAGGCCTGTATGGTAGTGTGGCCAGATGGAAGCCACTTCTTAGTAAAAGGCACATGACAGCTCACCTGGAGTTTGCCAAAAGGCACCTGAAGGACTCTCAGACCATGAGAAACAAAATTCTCTGGTCTGATGAGACAAAGATTGAACTCTTTGGCATTAATGCCAGGCATCATGTTTGGAGGAAACCAGGCACCGCTCATAACCATGACAATGGTGGTGGCAGCATCATGCTGTGGGGATGTTTTTCAGTGGCAGGAATTGAGAGACTAATCAGGATAGAGGGAAAGATAAATGCAGCAATGTACAGAGACATCCTGGCTGAAAACCTGCTCCAGGGCGCACTTGGCCTCAGACTGGGGCGACGGTTCATCTTTCAGCAGAACAACGACTGTAAGCACACAGCCAAGATATCAAAGGAGTGGCTTCAGGACAACTCTGTGAATGCCCTTGAGTGGCCCAGCCAGAGCCCAGACTTGAATCCAATTGAACATCTCTGGAGAGATCTGAAAATGGCTGTGCACCAATGCTTCCCATCCAACCTGATGGAGCTTGAGAGGTGTGGCAAAGAGGAGTGGGTAAAACTGCCCAAAGATAGGTGTGCCAAGCTTGTGGCATCATATTCAAAAAGACTTGAGGCTGTAATTGCTGCCAAAGGTGGATCAACAAAGTATTGCACAGAGGCTGTGAATATTTACATCGGGGAAAATAAGTATTGAACACATCAACATTTTTCTCATTAAACATATTTCTGATGGAGACATTGATCTGAGATTCTCACCAGATATCAGTAACAACCCATGTAATCCATACATACACAGAAATCATGGCAACTGTGTTCACAGAACAAGTTATATCTAACAAAGTGAAATGACACAGGGAATAAGTATTGAACACATGAAGAAAAAGCGCTGCAAGAATGCATAGAAAGCCAAGAAACCAGCTGAAATCCATCAGAATTTAGGAAGCCATCCCATCCCCCATCAGTGAAAATTAATTTCAGCTGGTTAAGTTCTGACTGATAACCTTTAAAAAGGTCTGTCAGTATGAGATTGTCACACCATAAAGAACTCAGGATGGGTAGAAGCTAAGAGCTCTCTCTAGACTTTCGCAGCCTTATTGTTGCAAAACATAATGATGGCATTGGTTACAGGTGCATTTCTAAAGTGCTGAATGTTTCACCAAGCACTGTTGGAGCCATCATTCGGAAGTGGAAAGACCATCATTTTACCATAAACCAGCCACGACCAGGAGCTCCTCACAAGATTTCTGACAGAGGAGTCAAAAGAATTATCAAAAGAGTTACTCAAGAGCCAAATACCACCTGTGGAGAGCTCCAGAAAGGCCTGGAGTTAGCAGGAACTGCTGTTTCAAAGAAAACAATAAATAATGCACTCAACCGACATGGGCTGTATGCCCACTTACCTCACAACACTCCTTTACTGAAGAAAAAGCATGTTGAAGCTTGTTTAAAGTTTGCTGCACAACATTTGGGCAAGCCAGTAAAATACTGGGAAAATATAGTCTGGTCAGATGAGACCAAAATTGAACTTTTTTGATGCTTTGATGCCCCACCATGGAGGAGAAATGGCACTGCACATCAGCCCCAAAACACCATACCAACAGTATTGACAGTATGCCTGCACCTAGTTTCTCCGTACAGGAGGCATCTGGAAGCTGTTATTACCAGCAAGGTTCTCTACTAAATCAGGGGTGTCCAATCATGTGCCATGGAGGGCCAAGGCCCTGCAGGCTTTACCTCCGACCGGTGTCTGCAACAGCAGATTTCACTGAACTTCTTCCCACTGATTGCTGATAAGTGAAAACACCTGCTGAAGAGACTGGGTAGAAGAGAAAACCTGCAGGGTCTTGGCCCTCCATGGCACATGATTGGACACCCCTGTACTAAATATTAAATGAATTTCACCAAGCGTGTTCAATACTTATTCCCTGTGTCATTCCACTTTATTAAATATAGCTTGTTTTGTGAACACAGTTGCCTTGATTTTATTTGTATGTATGGATTACTTTGGTTGTTACTAATATCTGGTGAAAATCTCAGGTCAATGGCTCCACCAGAAATATGTTTAATGAGAAAAATGTTGACGTGTTCAATTCTTATTTCCCCCACTGTATTTAGATACCAGAGTTATAAAAACCAAAGGACTTTTTCTGTCCATTAGACAACCACCGAACCAAAAGTGGCCACAATGAGTTGAATAGATTGTAAACTTACATGAAACAGACATTGACAGTTGTAGTTTTGGGACAAAATTTGATATTGAATGTGGAAAGGCACATATGTATTGCAATACTGAAGGAATCTCAGTATTGTGATTATATTGCATCATGATCCAAGTATCACAGTACATATTGTATCATGAGGTCCCTCATGATTTCCACCCCACGATATAAATGATGGACCACGATTTACTCCCATGTTAGAAAAGTGAAGCGTGTGCGTGAGTGGCCAGTAAACAACATCACAGTGTCAGGTACCCATCCCAGTTTATGCAGCCACCCACTAGCAGCTCTCTCACTCCTGACAAATCACAACCAGTTTATTTGTTGAGTATTTTTAGTTCAGAAAAGGGCCACACAAAACAATAGGGAAAAAGCCAAGACTCAGTCTTACTGCAGTCACCAGAGGACAAATCCAGTATTAAATATCAGTGAGTATCAGGCTTAATTACTGGTTCTAATACTCACAAATTTGAGACGAGACTGTATACTGATATCAAGTTGTTGCACAAAGTGAAAAGGGCAATTTAGAACAAGAGCTACGTCAAGTAAGTACACGTTCACCACCCTTTAACTTGTAAGTAAAGCAATGTGGAAGAAAAGTTGGTAGGATGGGAATATTTTACAGTAAAGGTAACACAAAAAGTAGGATGTATATGAACTGGAAAACAAAGTTTTTATCAAGTACTGCGACTGCTACTCTTTTGAAGAGTACTCAAACTGAAGTACTTATAGTCTATCTAAAAAAATGGCCCTACTTCTCATTATTAAAACCTCTAGATGGATGCTACAGTGTGAGCCTTCAGGGAATTAAGCGTGTTGCAGAGCTAATATTCTGTCTCTCTTTCTGGCTTACATGTCAGCTTTCATCTTGTCGTCATGTGGATTTGATCAGACACCTCCAAAAGAGCACCATCCCACACATGACATATCATTTAAACGTTCAAAACAAAGCTATGCAGAGCCTTGTCTTTTCCATTCACTCAGTCCTTTTCATCTTGGATTTCATTTCCCATGATCCCCTTTTACCAAATGCTCCCAAATCAGGCTGAAGCATCTAACTGTAGGAGCAAAATCTTGTCTGTTTATGTGTTCAACTGTTCGTCTGATCTTCTTACCACTTGGAGATTGCACTGCTTGGACTGCTCCGAGGGTCCGGTTTGAAGCCGTGTTAGTTTTTGGCTCAAAGATGTTTTCTGTCACGGTGTCTTGAGTCGGCTGACAGCTGTGCTTTACTGTGTGGACATATGCAGTGAAACAGACATGGACACTGGAACAAAATAGAGGGGGAAGAGAAGAGCTGCTTTAACTGACAACAAACTAGGATAGATATGTGGACATGCTTAAGGTAAAAAGGAGAGGAAGGAAATGCAATGTTTCTTCTGATTTTTTTTATCTTTAACAGTTTCCTCTTTGGGTTCTTGGATGATTTGCAATAAGAGGCTGCAAGAAATTATTTTAATCAGTTTTACTTACAAGCTGCATCCACTTTCTAGGAGCTAACTCAATCATACGCTGTATTTTTGCATACAAATGACCTAAAGATGAACCTTCTTTCTCTCATCTTCACTTGTCCCCACTGGCTCAGAGAACGTGATGGTTGTGCGTTTATTAACTTGTTATTCAAAAAGTGGTCAAATAACTTTTTCATAAATGGTGGAAGGATATTAGGTTAATTATACTTTTGTCAAGGACAAAGTTGGTGTTCTTGTTAATTTTAAAAAAAAAAGGCAGCATGGTGAATCAGTGGTTGACACTGCTGTCTCACAGCAAGAGGGTAGGGGATTGAACCCGGGTTTAATCCCTAGTCAATACCATCATGTGCCCATCTGTCTGGAGTGTGCACATTTCCCCATGCTGCGTGGGTTTCCTCCCACAATTCAAAGACATGCTTGTGGCAGCGCCTTACATGATAGCAGCCCCTCCAATTCTAGGGTGTGTTAAACCATTGCAGATCGGAGGAGCGTAATTTCATTCTACTGTGTATGACATGACAATTAGGTTCTTTCTTGCCAAGAATAATGCCCATTTGATATGACTGCATGTTTAAAATCGGCTGTTGTTTGTGCTGTCTTATTAAGGACATTGCAACATGTTGGCATCGTCTTTGTTTTGTCATGCTGATATCTAGTCAAAAGGCTTTTCCGCTCGTCTTTCATTCTTTTTCTTATTTGTATTCAAGTGAAACTTTTCAAATTACCTGCATGAGCATTTTTGTTTAAACTGTTGCAGAGAAAGAACACAGCTGGAACATTTTGTTAAGTACTTTTGGCCCGATTTGCATCCACTGAGAGTGTTAGTGTGACTAACTAGTCTCCCCCCAGAGCATGTAGACACAATGAATACAGCCTGCCAGTGATTGCTATGGATATTGGACTCATTTGTCTTTTTGAAATGTCTGGTGTTAGACACTTTGGTTAATGTATAATTCAGTGTAGAAAATCAAACGCCCGTCTGTGTTTCCACCTCCTCATGTCCCTTTGAAAATTGTCCCTTCATCCCGAGGCAAGACATGATTTGACATATAAAACAAGCCACTGTTTTCATGTCACTGACTGGCAATAGAGTCTGGCATTCATACCCTAGCATGTGAATACTTGGTTCTCTTTAGCTGTCAATTCATATAAGAGTGTGGTCATTCAGCACTTTATTCACACTGTCTTTATTTTCATGCTGTTGCTTTCATTTTTTTTAGGCTCTTTATCTGATTTTTCTTTACCATCTGCATCCTTGTCACTTTTCATTGCATGACTGTTCTTCAGTAGAAGCACCAATGTATCGAAACACCAGCAGCTTTTTATGGCTTCTGTGCTCTGCTGGAGAGATATTTGTTCAGATCCTGTCAGGAGGCTTTCCTTGATGCTCTGCTGCCAGGCGCTTGTCAGTGGGCTGCTCCAGTCAATGGGCTTTCCATTAGTGCCAGTGCTAAAATTCGCTCTTTGTTTCTCATTCTGCCAAAAGTGTCATAACTTTCAGTGCATCCCATCAGTAAAGGGTGTATTTTTCTGGTACACTTGGAACTTCTCTTCTGGAGAAACAAAGGTGCCATCACTTAATATCAGGTCTTAAACATTGATTTGAGTGGGTGCTGCTACTGAACAAAACCATGTGAAGTAAAATACTAAAATTTGTGTTGCTGTAAGAAAATCCAAGCAATATTGTCATGCAAATCTCTGCAAGAAAATGAATAAGCAACAAGCAATCACACCTTTAGAAAAACGACCATCATGAAAGGTGGTGGGGGGACGGGGGACAACCTTGCAAAGATCAGTCAGAAGCATCATCATTCTAAAAAAATACTGTGATTACTGTGCTGCTATTTCACTTATGTGAAAATATAATTGCCCCCCATCCTCTTGAATTAAGATATCACTTAAATAGAACCCGTCTGACAAAATGAAGTAGGCTAAAAGATCTCAGAAAGTAACACATCCTGCTGCGATCTAAAGAAATTCAAAAACAGATGAGGAACAAAAATGGCATCCATGAGAGAGTTCCAAGGCGAAGAGCACTGCTGATCAAAAAGAACAAAAAGGCTTGTCTCACATTTGCCAAAACATCTTGATGAGCCCTAAGACTTTTGGGAAAATATTCTGTTGACTGACAAGACAAAAGTTGAAATTTTTGGAAGGCGTGCATCCTGTACTTGGACCAATATTATTCTCCCTATACATAAATGATTTACCAAATGCATGCAGAAACATTCATATACAAATGTATGCAGATGACATGGAAATATTCACACCTGCAGAAAACACACAAGAAGCTGTCTGTATTCTTACAACAGCGATGACTCAAATCAATGACTAGCTGAATAATTCATGTCTCCTACTAAACACTAAAAAACTGTTTGCATGATATTTACCAAACGACGATCAAACATGACAAACTCAAATATTTTCTTAAAAGGGGAGGAGCTTCAAATAGTCAAGGAATTTAAGTACCTCGGCATGATTTTCGACCCCTCATTAACCTTTAAAAAACACATCAAAAAAATCTCAAACATAATTCAATCTAGGAAATTTTAAACAAATTAGACCATTGCTGACAGTTAGTGCTGCCAAAATGTTTCTGCATGCAATGATCTTCTCACACATCAATTATTGTTTTACCAACTGGTCACTCACTGGTGTTGTGGAGGATGGAATCAGACGAGACAGCAAGCTGATGACACAGAACTTTATTCTCCTCCAACAAATAGAACAGACTGCCCTGGGTACTGAAGCACCCTCTTTTATCCACTTTATTCCTGCCTTTGGGACCCAGGGTGAGAAAACATTAACATATGAGACACACAGCATGTACACACATCAACATACACTACACAGAGCATGGCTTATTACAATACTTTCGCGCCCCGGCGTTCTCAGGTGTGAAACCTGTTGCAGCGGAGATGAAGGCACCTCTTTGTTTAGTTAAATACCCCCTACCGCTACGGCACACTTCGCTGGTTCTGCTCACTCCTTCACCATTACCATGTCTCACCTCCTTCTCCCCCCCAACCTCAAGTCCTGGGTGGAGTGCCATCTGTTATTGTGTCACCACGCAGCCCCTCTCCCTTCCCGCCGAACACCCAGAATGAGCCCTAACCCCCTGGTCCTTTGGCCTTGAGCAAGTACCCATAGTGGCTGTAGCGGGGAGCTGCTGGTCTGGTCGTAGCGCCTTCCTGCCGAGGTGGGCAGGAGGAAAAGCTGGTCTCTGGAGGGGGAGAGGGTGGGGAAGGGACAGAGTTAGTTTCGTGAGCACAGTTCTCTGCAGGGGGAACACAAACTTGTGGACCCACTGTAGGTGGGTGTCTGCGCCGGGGAGCCTGAGCCAACACCACCTGCTTGTCTGCCAACACGTAAGCGGGCTTAAGCCTGTCAATGCAGACGGTTTCCTTATGCCCCCCCCCCCAAGTGTAACACAAAGTGTTTTGCCCCTGTTTCCAGTACTTTGAACGGGCCATCGTACGGTGGACACAGCGGGGTTCTGTGGACGTCGTGCCTGACGAAAATGAATTTGGCGTTCTCCAAGCGCTTTGGAACAAAGGTACAGGGAAAACAGTGGTGTGCCGGGTCCGGCACACTGGCAGCCCCAGTACCCAAAAAGAAATGCGCAGGCAGATCGGTTTGGGGCACAGGGGTCTCTGGCAAAAATTCCCCAGGGATCCGCAATGGCTGAGAAAAAGTGAGTTCTGCCGGGGAAGCTGCCAAGTTTTCCTTAGGTGTGGAGCACAACCCCAATAGGACCCCAGGCAGGCAGTTGACCCAATTTGCATCCGTTAGCGAGGCTCTGAGCACTGCTTTAAGCGACGAACGCTGCAGCCCATTCTTTCACATACCTGCGTAGGCGAGGCCAGACAAATTTGGCTCCCACCAGTTTAACTGAGCCTCGCACGCCGGGATGTGAAAGGGAGTGGATGGACTCAAAAACGCGGCGGTGCCAAGAGCTCGGAACCACCGGGTGAATGCGGCCGGTGGAGACATCGCAGAGCAAGGGGGGCACCCTTCTTGCACCACCCTGCTCTCCAGTTTTAATCCGGTAGCTGCGGACTGGAGTACACAAATGTCTGCGTCCCCTGTTTGGCCGGCGGCCATAGCGGAAAAATCGATTCCCATGTTGACCGGGGAGACTAACGCACGCGGCAGGCAGTCAGCCACAACATTAAGTTTACCGGCTACGTGTTGAATGTCGGTAGTGAACTCTGAGATTGCAGCCAAGTGCCGTTGCTGCCAAGCCAACCACAATTCCAAAACTTTGGACATTGCATACGTTAGTGGTTTGTGATCAACAAACACGGTGAACTTGCGGCCCTCAAGCCAAAACAGGAAATGACGCGTAGCCAGGTGGAGAGCCAACAACTCCCAGTCACAAGTGCTGTATTTACACTCACTGTTGCGCAGCATACAGCTGAAAAATGCAAGTGACTGCCACGACCCAGAGGAGTACTGCTCCACCACAGCTCCTATCATGACGACAGACGCATCTGTGGTGAGCGCTATCCGCGCTGACAGGGTTGGATGGGCCAGCAAAGCTGCATTAACAAGTGCCATTTTGGCATTTGTGAAAGCCTGGACCCGCTCAGGGGTATAGTCAATGCTTTCCAAAGGCTTCTTTTTTTTGAGCGTGCCATACAGTGGTTGGAGCAGTTCGGCTGCCAGGGGGGAGGAAACGGTTGTAAAAATTGACCATCCCCCAAAATTCCTGTAGCGCCCTTATGGTCTGTGGACGTGGAAAATCTGACACCACGAGCACTTTATCTGGCAGCGGGATCGCGCCCTCCGGCGAGATGCGATGACCCAAAAAAATCAATCACTGGCAGCCCAAACTGGCACTTTGCCAGGTTAACAATAAGCCCGTGCGCTACCAACCGTTGGAAAACTTGTTTGAGATTGGCGAGGTGCTCCTCCTCTGACTCACCAGCCACCAAAATGTCATCTAAGTACACAAAAACAAATGTCAAGTCACGGAGCACTGCGTCCATCATTCTTTGGAAAGTTTGCGCTGCGCTCTTTAACCTGAACGGCATGTGTAAAAACTCGAAAAGACCAAAAATGTCACGTCCCCTGTGTAACTTGCAGTGAACATATGAAATAAATGCGAGCCCAACGTGCAGTAATGTAACATGTTTATTAACAAAAGGGAAAGTATACTCAATGTCCATATAACAGTCACAAATACTGTAGATGCTGAGACAACCGGCTACTAGCTCTGTTGGCGGGGAAGAAAAGCCAAGTGCGCTCCAGACAGAACAGGAGCAGAGAGAAAGGCAATAATAAAAGGACATACAGTGGGGCAAAAAAGTATTTAGTCAGCCACCAATTGTGCAAGTTCTCCCACTTAAAAGAGGAGAGAGGTCTCCAATTTTCATCATAGGTATACCTCAACTATGAGAGACAAAATGAGAAAAAAAAATCCAGAAAATCACATTGAAGGATTTTTAATGAATTAATTGGTAAATTCCTTGGTAAAATAAGTATTTGGTCAATAACAAAAGTTCATCTCAATACTTTGTTATGTACCCTTTGTTGGCAATGACAGAGGTCAAACGTTTTCTGTAAGTCTTCACAAGGTTTTCACGCACTGTTGCTGGTATTTTGGCCCATTCCTCCATGCAGATCTCCTCTAGAGCAGTGATGTTTTGGGGCTATCGCTGGGCAACACGGACTTTCAACTCCCTCCAAAGATTTTCTATGGGGTTGAGATCTGGAGACTGGCTAGGCCACTCCAGGACCTTGAAATGCTTCTTACGAAGCCACTCCTTCGTTGCCCGGGCGGTGTGTTTGGGATCATTGTCATGCTGAAAGACCCAGCCACATTTCATCTTCAATGCCCTTGCTGGTGGAAGGAGGTTTTCACTCAAAATCTCACGATACATGGTCCCATTCATTCTTTCCTTTACACGGATCAGTCGTCCTGGTCCCTTTGCAGAAAAACAGCCCCAAAGTATGATGTTTCCACTCCCATGCTTCACAGTAGGTATGGTGTTCTTTCTCCTCCAAACACGACAAGTTGAGTTTTTACCAAAAAGTTCTATTTTGGTTTCATCTGACCATATGACATTCTCCCAATCCTCTTCTGGATCATCCAAATGCTCTTTAGCAAACTTCAGACGGGCCTGGACATGTACTGGCTTAAGCAAGGGGACACGTCTGGCACTGCAGGATTTGAGTCCCTGGCGGCGTAGTGTGTTTCTGATGTAGCCTTTGTTACTTTGGTCCCAGCTCTCTGCAGGTCATTCACTAGGTCCCCCCATGTGGTTCGGGGATTTTTGCCCACCGTTCTCGTGATAATTTTGACCCCATGGGGTGAGATCTTGCATGGAGCCCCAGATCGAGGGAGATTGTCAGTGGTCTTGTATGTCTTCCATTTTCTAATAATTGCTCCCACAGTTGATTTCTTCACACCAAGCTGCTTACCTATTGCAGATTCAGTCTTCCCAGCCTGGTGCAGGTCTACAGTTTTGTTTCTGGTGTCCTTTGACAGCTCTTTGGTCTTGGCCATAGTGGAGTTTGGAGTCTGACTGTTTGAGGTTGTGGACAGGTGTCTTTTATACTGATAACGAGTTCAAACAGGTGCCATTAATACAGGTAACGAGTGGAGGACAGAGGAGCCTCTTAAAGAAGAAGTTACAGGTCTGTGAGAGCCAGAAATCTTGCTTGTTTGTAGATGACCAAATACTTATTTTACCGAGGAATTTACCAATTAATTCATTAAAAATCCTTCAATGTGATTTTCTGGATTTTTTTTTCCTCATTTTGTCTCTCATAGTTGAGGTATATCTATGATGAAAATTGGAGACCTCTCTCATCTTTTAAGTGGGAGAACTTGCACAATTGGTGGCTGACTAAATACTTTTTTGCCCCACTGTACATACGCGTTGGAGTGGAAAGGCTCTGGGCTAACAATACGATTCAGTCCAGGGGAAAAAGCCAACGGTCCACAAGCCAGGAAGTCCAGAGTAGACTAAGCTGCCACACTGACTGATCACACTGCCTCCCATAAGTACACAAATGACTAATGAAGGCAAGTGGACACAGCAGTGTGGCAAGCAAGTGCATGACTGATTGGCAATGTGTGTGTATATGCATGTGTGAGTGTGTGTGCGTGCATGAGTGTGTGAGTGTGTATGTGGTGATGAGATGCAGCCGGTGAATGTCTGGTAAGAGGAGGAGGCGTGGCTGTAGGACTGTCAGAGAGCAAGGCTCAATCTGCCAGCTGAAATTAATAAGCAGTAATCAAAACCCTACAGCCACAGGTCCTGGACGGGATTGTAAACAACCCCGAACATGACAAAAAGGAGTTATTACCATTGTTTTGGAAACGTCCTCTGCGCGGACCGGGACCTGGTGGTAACTGTGGACCAGATCCACTTTTGAAAAAATGTGCGTCCCAGCCAGGTGCATGGAAAAATCCTGTATATGCGGGATGGGATACCAGTCGTGTTCCGAGGAGGTAAAAGAAACAGCATCCACTAAACATCTGTTGGCAACATCAACCAGCAGTCCATAAGCACACAGAAAATCAGCACCTAAGATCGGGACCGAACATGCATCTACCACAAAGTCCCACTGGTAATTGTGTCCATGTAAATATACAGTCACCGTCCTTTCTCCAAACGTCCTGATGTGGGAGCCATTGGCCGCCGTAAGAGACAGGGCTGCAGCGTTCTGCCTGCCTATCCGCGCTGACCGGCAAAATGAAACTCTTCTGGGAGCCAGAGTCTACCAAAAACGTCTCCCAGAACGTGTGTCCATGATGAAAAGCAGCTTCTCCCTATCGCCAGCGGTCACAGCTACTACTGACCGCTGGCTGTCTCGTTTCCTGGCTTCCTTGAAGTGGCACAGCAGCAGACAACGTTGCACTTCCTTGCCAAAATGGTGGTGATAAAAACACGTGTCTTCCATTAGATCTAATCTTTGACAAATACCATTTCAATAATGGCACCTCTCTTTGTTCCAAAACTACTCAGATGCTCTTTTATTTTCATTTATTTTTTTTCTTTCTTTTTTCTTTTTTTTTTGTTTTTTGCTCTTTTGTTTTGTTTGTGTTTTTTTTGTTCTTTCTTTAATTTCACTTTTTCTTTCACTTAAAAAAAGGGGTGTTGTAATAATTATTCTTCCAATGTTGTCAAATAACAAAAAAAGGGAATGTGATGAAAATGTAAACAATGCAATGCTGTAATGACGTGTATACCCTTTACAAAAACTTAAATAAAAAAAAAAAACTAACCCAGCATTTCATAAAAAGAACATCATACTAACGGCAAATGTGGTGGTGGTAGTGTGATGGTCTGGGCTGCTTTGCTGCTTCAGGACCCGGACGACTTGCCATAATTGCTGTCTACCAGAAAATTCTGAAGGAGAATATCCAGCCAGAGTGCCCCCAGAGTGGGCCAAAATTCCTCAACAGCGATGTAAAAGACTAATTACCAGTTAATTACAAAAGCTTGGTGGCAGTTGTTAAAGCCAAGGGTGGTACAACCAGTTATTTGGTTTAGGGGGGAATTATTTTTTCACATAGGGCCAGGTGGGTTTGGATAGCTTTTTTCTTGTAATAAATGAAATCACCATTTAATAGCTGCATTTTGTAATTACTTGGGTTATCTTTGTCTAAAATTTGTTTGATGATCTGAAACATTTAAGTGTGGCATATACTGTATGCAAAAACGTAAGAAATCAGGAAGGGAGGAAATACTTTTTCATAGCACTGCACTTCACAATTTCTTACTCTTTTATGATAGAAATAGCAGTTTAATTGGTGAAAAATAAACTACTTTTGCACCATCAGTAATGGTTTTGGTCCTAGGATTGAGAAAGAATGTTTTAAGTAACAATGAGGTGATGTGAAATAACATTTAACCTGTGCGCTCTAGAAGGTGAGTTAATGTGCTAAAGCCAAGCTATCTTTTTTACTATCTGACTCACCATCACTGCTGTTGAACACCTTTCTCAGTCTTCTCATGTTGTGCACAAGGAACATGAGTGTTTCCACATAGTCAGGGAGAAGTGTCCTCTGTGTTTTGCCAGATTAACAATGCTATATCCAGCTGGCATTAAAATGTGTTTCCTGTGATTAGATTGCAGTTGAATATCAATTGACCACATTCAGACTAATTAGTCACCATGCGTTCCAGCTTGTGGCACAAAACATAAACAAAATATGGAATTTTATGTTGGTGCTTTATGCTACAGTATCTATGCAAGACTATATGATCTTCACAATGCTACATAAAATAATCATACATGAATTCCAGAGCATATGCAACATGACAGACACTGCTAGTGTGTGGCTCTAGTTCATTAGAGTGGGACTCCGTACCAAAACGTAAGAAGCACCAACATGTGGCGTCCTCCCGCATTGCAGTAAAACCTAAACCTGCAGCCATGTTTCAATTCATTTATCATCCAAGGTGTAGCGCTTCTTTTATTTTCTAAGTTTGTGTGACCCTCTGGAGAAAGCGTGTTACTCACCCCTAGTATAAATTATTTAAAGCTGATTACCAATGTGAAAAATTACACATAGATCATTTAACATGCCTGTATATAGCTTCTACCCTAGCAGCCTGTTTTGTGAACACCAGTCAGTAATTGATATATTTGCAGCTGAGTTAGAAGTTGAGTGGAAACCTGCTATTTTTTTAATTCTCTTGCCAGTAATGCGCTTTCATTGTCTTGTTATCACCTGACTAACCTTGTCTCACAGCAACTTGTGAAAGCCAAGAAATTGAATCTATTGATTTGTGCACATGGACACTTTAATTTCTTGAGCAGGAGATTTCATTTCAGCTTTATCAAACAACACATTTACTGTATTCCATTTCACATAGGTTTTCTGGAATAAAGAGGAGAAACCTTAAAATTGCTGACGCTTGAGTTTGTTAAAATTGGTGAAAATAAATAAGGGAGCCTGCAATCAGTTTAGTAGTAGGGAAGAAATGGTGAAAGTGTAGCTGCTCTTTACCAGGTACCCCTGCCTACCCTGGTCTCGTGACAATGCCATCTGTGAGCATATAGACTAGCCATATTACAGTTGTAACTTCATTATTCTATGTGGCTGTTTTATCATATTTCTTTCAACATACGAAATAACCAGTCATATATTCTCTAGACTATGTCAGCAGGCAACTACTGAATGTCGAGTGAGATGATATGTGATAAAATAGTTTATTACTGAAGAGAAAAAACAAGAGCAGAAGCCATTTAACTTCTGATAATCTTATTTGACCTCTGATAAAAAGAGAGCAGGCATCTTTTTCTTTTCAGGATGCCATTGTCATCACATTGAAAACAACAACAATCCTGCTGTAGAACCTCGAGCTTTTGAGCAACCAGCTGAACTGAAATGAAACAAGCTCCACAGCCAGCGTTCTCAGATGCAATAAACTGCTGATCACTGAGGGATAAAATATAGCTCATATTTGATGCAGTTGGCACTCTTTGTGCGTGCGTGTGTGTGTGTGTGTGTGTGTGTGTGTGTGTGTGTGGGTGTGTGGCTTGAAATAAAGAAATCAGTATGTGTCACACTCCAGTCGGAATCAAGCCACACAGCAGTGAGTGGTAACAACACTGCTGGCTTCTTGCTGTCAGCTTGCTCTAAAATTGGTACTTTTTTATTATTTCCCCTTAGATATTGATTTTCTTTCCTCACTAGCAAACCAGTATGACCGGGCAGGCTTCAGCTTTTCCTGCTGCTTCCTATCAAAGCAATTTAACACTAGTACACACACATGTACTGCACACCAGCATTAACACAACTATATTGTGTATATGTGCTTTTACTAGGTGCACACACAGACAAGTTTGGAAGAATTCTTTTGAAAATTGCCCACAGAGTTTAAAAAATATTTTCCACAGTGGCAAAATGCTGGTGACAACAGCAGCACTTCTCTGTAGAAAAAAGGTCTGTCCTTTTCTCATTTTAAATTCCAAAAACCACTTCAAGCTTAAATGAAAAAAAAAAAGGTGTGGTAAATCAGAAAGCTCTAAAATAAGATGACGATCCATCTATTAATCTATTTTCTTAGAGGTCATGGAGGGGGATGGGGGGTGGAGCCTATTCCAGCGTCCCTTTAGGTGTGAGGCAGAGTACATTGCAGGGCCAACACAGAGAGACAGTCCACCATTCACACTCGCATTACCTAAGGACAGTTTATCCCCGGTTAATGCCAGTTAATCTAGCGTTAGGGGTGGGAATCACCAGAGGTCACACAATGTGATATTATTGCGATACTTGGGCTGCGGTGCAAAATTATCATGATCTTGATATCCGTTGAATATTGTGATATGTTTCCCAACCCGATCTTTGTGTTGTTCAGGTCCCAGCTAGAGCTCATGAGTCACTTCTGTGTTGTAGCAACCTAACCAGACAGTGAGTATTTAGCACCATCTAATGAATGGAAAAGTCAATTGGTTTTTATTACTCCGGAATCTAAATAGGAAAGCTTATATTTGCAATATTTATTAAGAATTTTTCATGAAGTAAATACCTGGTATCAGTCATCTAATGCAATGGAAAATGCACAAGAGAGGTGAAGAAGAGAGTGCAGGGAGAGTGGAGTGGGTGGAGATGAGTGTCAATGGTGAGTTGTGACAGGATAGCAGCTAGAGTGAAAGGGAAGATTTACAAGACGGTAGTGAGACCTGCTATGATGTAATGATTTGGCACTGACAAAAAAAAAAACAGGAGACAGAGTTGGAGGTGGCAGAGTTGAAGATGTTAAGATTCTCATTGGGAGTGACTAGGAGGTACAGGATTAGAAGTGAGTATATCAGAGGGACAGCTCAGGTTGAGCGGTTTGGAGACAAATAAGAGAAATAAGGCTGAGATGGTTTGGACATGTGCAGAGGAGGGATAGTGGATATATTGGACAAAGGATGTTGAAGATGGAGCTGCCAGGCAGGAGTAGAAGTGGAAGACCACAGAGAAGATTCATGGATGTAGTGAAGGAGGACATGGAGAGGGTTGGTGTTACAGAGGAAGATGCAAGGGATGGGGTGAGATGGAGGCAGATGATCTGTTGTGGCGACCCCTAAAGAGAGCAGCTGAAAGAAGAAGAAAAAGAAGTATCACAATACTGATGTCTCTAAATTAATACAGTATTGCTGCCACAAAGTATCACAATATTACACTACATTGATCCCCCCCCCCCCACACACACACACACACCCTACCTATCGTGCATGCTTTTGGGCTGTGGGAGGAAACCGGAGTACCCAGCGAAAACCCACACAGACACAAGGAGAACATGCAAACTCCACACAGATAGGACCTTCTTGCTGTGAGGCGACAGCACTAACCACTGCCTCACCGAGCTGCCAATTAGACAATGTTGTGTAACTAAAATGTCAAGAAAAACTACAGAATTGAGCTCAGACGTTTTACTAATCAGCGGTTAG
Source organism: Pholidichthys leucotaenia (assembly GCA_020510985.1). Lineage (NCBI taxonomy): Eukaryota > Metazoa > Chordata > Actinopteri > Cichliformes > Pholidichthyidae > Pholidichthys > Pholidichthys leucotaenia. The sequence goes on along the minus strand of CM035840.1, from coordinate 135,068,963 downwards.
TACCATATTTAAACTGAAAGCTCCTGTGTTTAGTGGAAAGGCCCTCACTACCTCCTGTGTTTTACAACTCCTCTGGCGTTCACTTTTTGCCCTTCTTTAATTTGGGCTGTGACAGCCTTCAGGCTTGACCTTGAAGGCTATCATCCTGAAATCATGACAGAATCCTGAAGTTTTCAGGAGCCCGCTGCGCTGCTCCCCTGTGCTGCTCAGCGTGATGTTACACTTTGTCCTTGTTTGCTGTTCTTCAATACATGTGGACTTTTGTGAGCTTCTGTAGCAATGCATTGGTGCTATACAAAGTGGAAACTGGTGCTATAATTATAGCTACAGTTTATTTAAATCTCCCAAAATCTAAAATGGTGTTGTGCATACATATGTAGAGACATTTGCATGAGCCTGAGGAGGGTGTTTATATTTGTATTCTCAAACTGAGGGTTGGAAAATGACCTGTCTCCTGTGATTATATTCTGGCTAACAAGAAGTGACGAGGTAATTGTGAAATCTATTTAAAAGAATTGTAGCTTGTCTCTTTCTCATGTGCCCTCTTTTCATTTCTCTCTCAGTGTCCCTTTGATTTCAGATCATTACTGAGATCTTCCTTGTTTTCCTGTTGGTCATTTTTCCTGCTGTTTTTCCTGTTTCTTTGGTTTCCTTTCTTATGTTTTATGGCATTACATTGCTTCTTGTGTTATGTACTGCATTCCTAATTCACTTTCCTTTTCTCTCTGCGTATGTGTTTTATTTTTCTAGTTTAATAAAATAAATAAATACAAACAAATAAATAAAACCCAGCATCAGATTGATGCTGTGATGTCTCTAAGATCAATAACACTGAGAATGTCACATTCAGCCGGTGGTGATTCATGATTTCTGCTCACCTTATACTTTGCACATGTTGGCATTTGCTTTTTTGTTCTCAATCTTTTCTCTCTGTCACACACACAGTGGCGTCCATTCCTCCCTGGTCTGAAATATGAAGTGATAGACTCGGCCTACATCTCTTTGTACACAGGTAAGAGCTGTGACACATTTAATGGAGCCAAAATAGATTTTATGGTCTTTGTAGCAGAGATAGACATGAGGCTCTTAAAGGTCCCATACTGTATATTTTTCAGAGAAGAATTTTAAGTGTAGACATCTTCAGGCTCCTCAAAAAGCTGTCCTGAAACCTCTGTCTGAAACAGTTGGTTTTCAGCCTGCTCGTTACTATTAATCAAGCATATCAATATTTACAGTATATAGCACTTTTCATGCAAAAAATTGTAACACAAAGTGGTTCACACATTGAAATAAAACAATAATTTAGCCCCCCCCCACACACACACACACACAAAGAAACTTTCAACTGTGTAAGACTTACGGCTTATGGCTGGGCACCGAGGATCCAAGTGTGGAAGCACCATCACTAGAGATAAGAGCCATCACTAACAGGGAAAAGCACCAAGTCCACGGCTACAGGAACACCCCCTTTGAGACCAACCAAGTCCAATCCAAGGGGTCGACACAGCAAACGTGGCACTGCAGTGCACGATCCTCTCAACCGGGCAGACCAGGGCAGCCACAGGCTAGTGCCCTGCAGCCAGGAAACAGGCGCAGTTCCCCGTGGGAGGGCTCCCCATGAGGAAACACCAGAGCTTGGACAGGGATGAGCTCCTTGTCTGATTGGGAAGTTTTTTTGAGTTAGCCAATCACAAGCAAGTAGTCTGTTTTGCTAACTTGTTGATGTAGATAGTGATTGCCTTAATATGGCATTTAATCCAATATTAGACTCAATGGGGTTTTCTCAGAAAGTAGGAAATTCTACCCACTATCTCCACCATACGTTGGACCTTGTTCTGACGTATGGCATAGAAATAGAAAATCTGGTAGTGTCTCCTCACAACCCTGTACTGTCAGACCATTGTCTGTTAACCTTTGATTTTACTATCTCTGACTATTTGGCTCCTAAAGAAAAATAGTACTACAGTAGATGCCTCTCAGATGATGTTACCAAATTTATACAGATTGTTTCCTCTATGCCATGTGTCAACACAACTGAAATAAGCTATAGACAGCTTGCTCCTTCTGTAATTGATAGCATGGTAGATAGTGTTACAGCTTCTCTGCATCAGACTCTAGACTTGATGGCCCCTTTAAAAAAGAAAAAGTCTGGACTTCCGGGAAGATGGCGGAGAGGCATAACGCTTAAACAGAGAGCTCTCCCTAGTCGGATTAAAAATCTTTGGTAAATGGCCAACTCAACATAAATGGATCAATAAACCAAGGGATGAAAACACGAAGAAGCCGGGCACACGGACAAAAGCAGGGTAAAACTAAAGAATCCCTCTTCAACAACGCTGGAGAAATCGCTGAACACGAGGCCCAAAAAAACAAGGTGACTACAACAGAGAAAATGGAGGACGCTAAACTCGATGTTATGAACACTGGCTTCGCCAATATAAGTAAGGACATAAAAGACTTCAAGCGACAACTCCAACAGGATTTAACAGCTCTTAAGGAAGAACTGAAAAAAGAGATGAAGGAGGAAATTATGGGTCTCCGAAAAGAAATGGAGCGCAAGCTAGCGGAAACCATGGAGGAACTGCGCACTCAACGGGCATGTATGGCAGAAGCACAGGCTCGAATATCAGATTTGGAAGACTGGAAGACCGAGGCAAGCGAGCGGCTGCAGACCCTGACGGCACAAACACAGAGGATGCAGGAAAAAATAACCGACCTGGAGAGCAGGTCTAGGCGGAGCAATATACGCATCTTCGGGATTCCGGAGGGCATTGAAAGCAACTCGATGACGAAATTCATAGATCAATTCTTAAAAAAAGAGCTTGAGCTGCCCAATGAAACAGACCTGCAGATCCAACGAGCGCACAGAGCCTTGGCACAGAACCCGAATTCAAACCCTACACCCAGGTCAGTTGTGGTAAACTTTTTAAAATATGACGTAAAGGAAAGAATCCTGACACAAGCGTGGAAAAAAAAGATACGAGTCGGCAACAAACAGATATTCTTTGACCATGACTACCCGACAGAAATTGTGCAGCAGCGAAAGAAATATGCCAACATTAAAAAAATGCTGAAAGAGAAAAAAATTAGATTCCAAACGCCGCTAACGAAGATGAGAATTCATTGGGAGGACGGCGTGAAAACCTACAACACGGCCAGACAGGCAGCGCGGGACATGACGAAGCGAGGCTTTGTGGTGAGCATACCGGAGGAAGCGGCTGGAGCAGCGGCGGCACGGAGCACATCGAGACAGCCGGAATGGAGGCGAGGGAGCGGCAGAGGGCGGGAGACGGACGTGGCACACCGGGCCCAAGAAAAACTGCAAGGCTTTCAACAGAAAGCCTAGATTATAACAAAGATTAAGAAGGACACAGAAGAAATGAAGGCCAAGAAGACAAGGTAAAAGAGAAACAAACGGCTAGGAGAGGTTTAAGTGATTTTTGTTGGACATTTCTAGACTAATGACTATTACTTGGATAGTAACTACAGGTCTAGGGAGGGCCCCTCACTCGGTGAGGACATTCCCTCCACCCATCAACAGGGACCAGTGGGCAGAAGAAAGGCCCAAAGTACGGAGGTCAAGATTCGTTAATGTGTTTTTGTACATATATGTGTTAGTTTTGTTGTTAAAGGGGTTAGGAGCACAAGTTAAAAAAATGGAAAAACATGAATATGGTTAAAAATCTTAAGATAATGACATTAAACGTGAATGGTCTGAACTCACCTGATAAAAGGGAAACAATAATAAGAAAATTCAAGAAGGAAAAAGCCGAAATTATATTTATGCAAGAGACACATTTGAACAAGACAGAACATGAGAAACTAAAGAGATTTGGCTATAAGAACTCCTACTACAGTTCATTTAAGGGAGGAACTAAAAGGGGGGTTATGATACTAATTTCAAATAAAATACAATTTGAATGTGAACAAGAAATCCAGGATAAAGAAGGCAGATATGTAATAATAAAGGGAAGAATAGATGGTATGCAGATCACATTAGTGAACATCTATGCCCCACCAGAAAGTGACAAGGGGTTTTTTTCAGCATCTGTTTGATCTCATAGCAACACACAGTGAAGGAGTCCTAATTTGTGGAGGAGACCTAAATGCCATCATGGATCATGAAGTTGACACAACAAGTGTTAAGAAGACAAAAAAACATGTAACAAAGTTCATAAGAACCTCACTGGCAGAAATGGGTATGGTAGACATATGGAGGGACCTGCACCCACTCGAAAAAGACTATACACATTATTCAGCAGCCCATAAAGTACACTCTAGAATAGATTACTTCCTTATGAATGAAGGTGATAGACACAGGGTGAGAAATTGTCAGATTGGAGGGGCAGAAATATCAGATCATAATCCTATATACATGGAAATATATTTAAACAATAGAAAACGACAAACAACATGGAAACTTAATGTAGGACTATTAAATGATGAGAAAATGAAAGAAAGAATAAAGGTAAACATAAATGAGTATATCGAGGAGAATGATAATGGAGAAGTGGACCCAACAATACTATGGGATGCACTAAAAGCCGTGTTAAGAGGTAAATTAATTGTTGAATCAGGAAAAGCAAAAAAGTCTAAACTGGAATCATATGAACAAAGATGTGAGAGACTGAGGGATTTAGAACGTAAACATCAAAACACAAATGACCCAAAAATATATCAAGAAATTAAGGAAGAAAAAATAAAGATAAAAGAAATACAAATAGATGAAATTGAAAGGAAAAATAGATATTTAAAACAAAAATATTATGAAACGGGGCCAAAGGCCACAAAACTGCTGGCAAAACGGTTAAGAAAACAACAAACAGTGAATAATGTATATACGATTAAGGACCCCATCACAAATAAAACCACAGTTACCCCAGAAAACATCGAAGAAATATTCCATAAATTCTATCATTCTATACTCGCAACCTGAAGAGACAAATGTTACGGATATTAAAAAATTTCTATGCACATTGGACTTGCCATCAATAGGAAACCAACAAAATGAAAAGCTAACAGCAGAAATAACAACACAAGAGATTAAAGATGTGATTAAGTCACTTAAAAATGGTAAATCACCAGGTAGTGATGGATACCCATCTGAGTTCTATAAACTGTTTATAGAAGAACTCAAGCCACAGCTCCTAAAGTCATTTAATTGGACATTAAACAACAACAAAATACCTCCATCATGGAACAAAGCCATTATTTCAGTTATTTTAAAGCCAGGGAAAGATAGGGAACAATGCGGAAACTATAGGCCAATCTCTTTATTAAATGTGAATTATAAAATATATACAACAATTATCTGTAAACGAATAAAGACATTCTTGACGGAATTGATAGAGGATGATCAAACTGGTTTCATAGAGGGACGCCAAACACATGATAATATCAGGAGAACAATACACATAATTAATCAAATACATAAAGAAAAGAAAAGCGCAGTAATAATGAGTTTAGACGCAGAAAAAGCATTTGATAGGGTTAATTGGATGTGCCTGTATAATGTGCTGGAACGCTTTGGATTTAACGAAAAATCAGTACAATGCATAAAGACACTGTATCAAAAACCTGTGGCAAGAATCAAGATAAACGGTAGCTTAACAGACAAAGTAAATATACAAAGATCAACTAGGCAGGGATGCTGCCTATCGCCCACCTTGTTTGCTCTGTTCATAGAGCCACTGGCTCAAGCGATGCGACAAAATAAGAAATTAAAAGGTGTAACAATAAAGGGAGCGGAACACAAGATTGGGCTATTTGCAGACGATATTGTAGTTTACCTTGAACAACCAGATGAATCAATAATGGAAATGATGGACTTGATAGAAAATTTTGAAAAATTATCAGGATACAAGATAAACATAACAAAAACACAAATACTGACATTCCACTATAACCCTTTAAACCAGATAACTGATAAGATCAAACTAAACTGGAAACAAAAAGAAATAAAATACCTTGGAGTGAACATACCTAAAGATTTAAGCAAAATCTATAAAGCAAACTATGATAGGTTAGAACAAGAAATAAAAAAAGATATTGATAGATGGTCAATCTTAAATATGGATCTGAATTCAAAAATTAAGACAGTCAAAATCAGCATACAACCTAGACTGCTTTACCTCTTCCAAGCTCTACCAACAGAGATTCCTGGTGCCCAGTTCTCAAAGTGGGACAGGATGATATCGAGGTTTGTTTGGGGAGGTAAAAAGCCAAGAGTGAAATATAAAACTCTCCAATTACCAAAAGAGAAAGGAGGCATGGATCTACCGAGTCTAAAGGAATATTACTACTCAGCACAAATAAGATATATCATATGTTGGTGCGACGGAGGATATGAGGCAAAATGGAAAGAAATGGAAAAGGAGATTGAGGGACTCCCAGTACAAAGCATAATAGGAGATAAGGATGAATATAAGCAAATCAAACAAATAGACCCAATCACTAAATTTACTTTGGAACTGTGGTATAAAATAGTACAAAAGTATAATATAAAGGAGGACATAAAACTATTGAAATGGGTAGCATTTGACAGTCAGTTTGAACCGGCAAAGCAAGATAGGGGATACAAAAATCTGGTGAACAAGGGAATCACAGCATGGGGCAATATGGGAAAAAAAGATTTCGGGAGTTTTGTAAACATCAGAAGAAAATTTAAACTAGAAAAATCTGAATTCTTCAGATATCTGCAGATGAGAGATTATTATATGAGGAAGATTAGGCATAACCTCCACACAGATGTGAGCGAGATTATACAATTCATTTTAAGCTCGTATGTAGGAAATAAAATAAGAATTATTTCAAAGCTATATCAGAAACTTACGGCAAACAAACATTCAAGTAACTATATAAAGGAGAAATGGGAGAAAGAGCTAAATTTAAACATAACAGAAGAAAACTGGCAAGAAATATGGAAAACACAACACACATCAACAAGTTCAAGGACATGGAGGGAATTTGGATGGAAAAACCTGATTCGCTATTTCATTACACCACAGATTCAAAGAAAATATACAAATACCCAATCTATATGCTGGAGGGGCTGTGGGGCTCAAAATGCAGACCACTCGCATATGTTTTGGAAATGCTGCAAAATGTCATCATTCTGGAAATCTATACATGTGACAATACAGAGGATATTAGGATATAATATACCAATGAACTGTAACTTGATGTATTTATGTGATCTTAAAAGAGACAATGTAATACAGGCTGAGGACAGATATCTAGTTAAAATCTTGCTGATTGCATGTAAAAAAACAATCACAAGAAAATGGAGATCAGAAGTTCTTCCTGACCAAGAGCAATGGACTGACATTGTTGAGGATATACGTTTAATGGAAAAACTAACATATCGACAAAGAATGCAAGAAGGACAATATGAAAAAAAATGGTGGAAATGGACACACTACAAAGTGCAACAACGAGACTAGAAATTGAAAGAATAACCAAAGACACTGGAAAAACCAGAAGAATTAAGAGATGGAAACTAAAAACTTGATGCTCCAACATTTGTCCCCCCCCCTTTTTCTTTTTTTTTTCTCTTCCTCTAGCTCCTTTTTTTAAATATAGAGACTGTGATCTGAATGTAATATGTATGATGAAAAATGAATAAAAATCAAAGTTACAAAAAGAAAAAGTCTAATCAGAGATTTCTAACCCCTTGGTTCAACACAGAAACTCGTAGCTTAAAACAGAAGACCTGTCAATTAGAAAGAAAATGGCGCTCCACTAATTTAGATGAAATCTATTTAGCTTGGAGAAATCATCTTTTAATTTATAAAAAATCTCTTAGAAAAGCTAGAACGAGTTATTATTCTGCATTAATAGAAGAGAACAAGAATAATCCTAGGTTTCTTTTCAGCACTGTAGCCAGGTTGACAAAGAGTCAGGACTCTGTCAATCCTAGCATTCCCTTAGAGCTTACTAGTCAGGACTTTGTGAACTTTTTCAATAATAAAATTTCATCTATCAGAGATAAAACCAATCGGATTCTTCCCACTGTTAACTTAAATACAGCAACTATTACAACTCCTTCAACTGATATCCATTTGGATGAGTTTACTCCAGTTGACCTTTTAGAGTTAGATAAAATATTTTCCTCATCCAAGCCTTCAACTTGTCTTTTAGACCCTATTCCTACTAGGTTATTTAAAGAAGTCTTCCCATTTATTGGTAGCTTTATTCTTAAAATAATTAATTCTTCATTAACTTTAGGCCATGTACCACAGGCTTTTAAAACGGCTGTAATTAAACCCTTACTCAAAAAGCCAGCACTGGATCCAGGAGTTTTAGCTAACTATAGACCAATCTCTAATCTCCCTTTCATTTCAAAAATCTTAGAAAGAGTTGCTGCTACGCACTTATTTGACCACCTGCAGGGAAATGGTTTACTTGAAGAGTTTCAATCTGGGTTTAGAATCCATCATAGTACTGAAAAGCCTTAGTGAAGGTCACTAATGACCTCCTTATCACATCTGATAATGGACTTGCTTCTGTTCTTGTCCTTTTAGACCTTAGTGCAGCTTTTGATACTATCGATCATAATATTCTACTTGATCGATTAGAACACTATGTTGGACTTAATGGAACTTCGCTGCAGTGGTTTAGATCTTATTTATCTGATAGGTTCCAGTTTGTTCATGTCAATAATGAGTTTTCTTTCAACTCAAAACTCAGTCATGGAGTTCCACAGGGATCTGTACTAGGCCCCACTCTTGTTAGTTTATATATGCTTCTGTTAGGCAACATTATTAGAAAGCACTGTATACATTTTCATTGTTATGCAGATGACACACAATTATACCTGTCAATGAAGCCTGATGATAGTAATCAATTAGCCAAGTTAGAAGCCTGTCTTAAGGAAATCAAAGCTTGGATGACTTGCAATTTCCTGCTATTAAATTCAGATAAGACTGAAGTCATTCTTGTTGGTCAAAAAAAACCTTAGAAATACCTTTCCAAATCAAACTTTTAGTTTGGATGCGGTTACTCTTTCTCTTAATAGCTCTGTGAGGAACCTTTGAATTATTTTTGATCAAGATCTGTTTTTCAATTCACATATTAAATTCGTTTCTAAGACTGCCTTCTATCATTTGCATAATATTGCCAAGATTAGGAGCATCTTGTCTCAGAGTGATGCTGAGAAACTGATCCACACTTTTGTTGGCTCTAGATTAGATGATTGTAACTCTTTATTATCAGGTTGTCCTAAAACATCTTTAAAAAGTCTTCAGTTGATCCAAAATGCTGCAGCAAGAGTTTTAACAGGTACTAGAAAGACAGATCATATCTCTCCGGTTCTGGCCTCCCTTCATTGGTTTCCCATAGAGTTTAGAATTAAGTTTAAAATCCTTCTTCTTACTTACAAAGCTCTAAACAATCAGGCCCCTTTTTATTTAAAAGATCTGATACTACCATACTATCCTAACAGAGCACTACGCTCCCAAAATGCAGGATTACTTGTAATACCTAGAATCTCCAAAAGTACAATGGGAAGCAGAGCCTTCAGTTATCAAGCTCCTCTCCTGTGGAACCAGCTGCCAATCTGGATTCGGGAGTCAGACTCGATCTCTGTTTTTAAGAATAGGGTTAAAACCTTCCTTTTTGATATAGCCTACAATTAGGGAGGGATCATGTGTCTCTGAACCCTCCCTTAGTTATGCTGCTAATAGGTTTAGACAACCGGGGGACCTCCAATAATGCACTGGGCTTCACTCCTTTCTTCACTCTCAATGAATTTTTTTTTTTTTTTTTTTTTGCTGGTCATTAACATCTGTTTGTTCTGTCCCATAGATTGAATCCCCATTGTGCTGTTTGCTCTCTGCATGTCTGTTCTTTTCTTCTTCTTCTCTTTCCCCTCACCCCCCAGCCAGTCGCAGCAGATGACTGCCCCTCCCTGAGCCTGGTTCTGCTGGAGGTTTCTTCCTGTTAAAAGGGAGTTTTTCCTCTCCACCGTCGCCATGTGCTTGCTCACAGGGGATCGCCTGATTGCTGGGGTCTTTCTGCATCTGTGGGGGTTTCCCCTACAGTTAAAAGTGCTATGAGATGACTGTTGGTGTGAAATGGCGCTATATAAAAAGTTGAATTGAATTACACTTATGCTGTGTTTGGAATGTTCACTCACTCATTCCCCACTCGCTATACAGTGGATATAAAAAGTCTACACACTCCTTTTCAAATGCCAGGTTTTTTTGATGTAAAATAATGAGACCAAGATAAATCATTGCAAAACTTTTTCCACCATTAATGTGACCTATAACCTGTACAACCCAATGAAAAAACAAACTGAAATCTTTTAAGAGGAAAAATAAAAAATAAAAAACTTACAATAACCTGTTTGCATAAATATGCACACCCTTAAACTAATACTTTGTTACAGCACCTCTGGCTTTTATTACAGCACTCAGTCTTTTTGGGTAGGAGTCTATCAGCATGACACATCTTGATGTGACAATATTTGCCCACTCTTCTTTACAAAAACACTCCACATCTGTCAGATTGCAAGGGCATCTCCTGTGCACAGCCCTCTTCAGATCACCCCGCAGATGTTCAATCAGATTCAGGTCTGGACTGTGGCTGGGCCATTCCAAAACCTTAGTCTGCTTCTGGTAAAGTCATTCTTTTGTTGATTTGGATGTGTGCTTTGGGTCATTGTCATGCTGAAAGATGAAGTTCCTCTTCATCTTCAACTTTCTAGCAGAAGCCTGAAGATTTTGTGCCAACACTGACTGGTATTTGGAACTGTTCAAAATTCCCTCCACCTTGACTAAGGCCCCAGTTCCAACTGAAGAAAAACAGCCCCAAAGCATGATGGTGCCACCACCATGCTTCACTGTAGGTATGGTGTTCTTTTGGTGATGAGCAGTGTTGTTTGTGCCAAATATACCTTTTGGAATTATGGCCAAAAAGTTCAACCTTGGTTTCATCGAACCATAACACATTTTCCCACATGAGCTTGGGAGATTTCAAATGTGTTTTTGCAAGATGTAACCAGGCTTGGATGTTTTTCTTCCTAAGACAAGGCTTCCGTCTTGCCACCCTACCCCATAGCCCAGACATATAAAGAAGACGGGAGATTGTTGTCACATGTATTAAACAGCCAGTACTTGACAGAAATTCCTGCGGATCCTTCAGTGTTGCTGTCGGCCTCTTGGCAGCCTCCCTGACGAGTTTTCTTGTCGTCTTTTCATCAATTTTGGAGGGACGTCCAGTTTTTGGTAATGTCACTGTTGTGCCATATTTTCTCCACTTGATGATGACTGTCTTCACTGTGTTTCATGGTATATTTAATGCCTGAAAATTCTATTGTACCCTTCTCCTGACTGATACCTTTGAACAATGAGATCCCTCTGATGCTTTGAAAGGTCTCTGTGGACCATGGCTTGTGCTGTAAGATGTGACTACAAAAATATCAGGAAAAGCCTACTAAATGGCATTCACTTATATAACGCTTTTTCTCATCTCTAGATGACCAAAGTGCTTTACAAATCCTGCTATCCACCCATTCACACACTGATGGCAGCAGAGCTGCCATACACAGGCACTGGCCTGACCCACCAGGAACAACTGGGAGTTCAGTGTCTTGCTCAAGGACACTTCGACATGCAGACTGCAGACAGAACGGGAATCCAACCCTTGACCCACCGATCAGTAGTTGGCCACACTACACCTGTGCCACAGTCACCCCCAAACAACCTCAAACAAGAAAAGTTTAGTCTGATTTAATGTCAGACAATGAGAAAAAAAGGTTATGTATCTTTTTATACAGTGTATGTAAACTTATGGTTTCAACTGTATATGTGAACCACAGTCATATTTTATACATTTACAGTGTTGTGAAAAAGTGTTTGCCCCTTCCTGATTTCTCATTTTTTTTGTATGTTTGTCACACTTAAATGTTTCAGATCATTAAACAAATTTAAGTATTAGACAAAGATAACACAAGTAAACACAAAATGCAGTTTTTAATAGAAGGTGCTTATTATGAAGGGTAAAAAAAATCCAAACCTACATGGCCCTGTATGAAAAAGTGATTCCCCCCCCCATGTTAAAACATAAATTAACTGTGGTTTATCACATCTTTGGAAAGCTGAGTTCAATTTCTCTAGCCACACCCAGGCCTGATTACTGTCACATCTGTTCTCAATCAAGAAATTACTTAAATAGGACCTGCCTGACAAAGTGAAGTAGACCAAAAGATCTTCAAAAGCTTGACATCATGCTGCGATCCAAAGAAATTCAAGAACAAATGAGAAACAAAGAAACTGAGAGCTATCAGTCTGCAAAAGGTCATAAAGCCATTTCCAAAGCTTTGGGACTCCAGTGAACCACAGTGAGGGCCATTATCCATTGTATACTGTCACTAGCCATTGTATACTGTCACTTTTATTGCACTTGTCATTTGTTTTGTTTTTTTTACTTTTTTGTTCAAAATAAAGTATCTATCTATCTATCTATCTATCTATCTATCTATCTATCTATCCACAAATGGCAAAAACATAGAACAGTGGTGAACCTTCCCAGGAGTGGCCAGCCAACCAAAATTACCCCAAGAGCGCAGTGACGACTCATCCAAGAGGTCACAAAAGACCCCACAACAACATCCAAAGAATTGCAGGCTTCACGCCAGACTCCACCATAAGAAAGAGACTGAGCAAAAATGGCCTGCATGGCAGAGTTCCAAAACGAAAACCACTGCTGATCAAAAAGAACATAAAGGCTCATCTCAGTTTTGCCAGAAAACATCCTGATGATCCCCAAGACTTTTGGGAAAATACTTTGTGGACTGATGAGACAAAAGTTGAACTTTTTGAAAGATGTGTGTCCCATTATATCCAGCGTAAAAATAATACAGCATTTCATAAAAGGAACATCATACCAACAGTAAAATATGGTGGTGGTAGCATGATGGTCTGGGGATGTTTTGCTGTTTCAGGACCTGTAAGACTTGCTGCGGTAAATGGAACCATGAATTCTGCTGTCTACCGAAAATCCTGAAGGAGAATGTCCGGCAATCTGTTCATGACCTCAAGCTGAAGCACACTTGGGTTCTGCAGCAGGACAATGATCCAGAACACACCAGCAAGTCCACCTCTGAGTCACTTAAGAAAAAGAAAATGAAGACTTTGGAGTGGCCTAGTCAAAGTCCTGACCTGGATCAGATTGAGATGCTGTGGCATGACCTTAAAAAGGCGGTTCATGCTCGAAAACCCTCCAATGTGGCTGAATTACAACAATTCTGCAAAGATGAGTGGGCCAAAATTCCTCCACAGCACTGTAAAAGACTAATTGCCAGTTATCGCAAACACTTGATTGCAGTTGTTGGTGCTAAGGGTGGCCCAACCAGTTAGGTTTAGGGGGCAATCACTTTTTCACAAAGGGCCATGTAGGTTTGAATTTTTTTCCCCTTAATATTAAACACCTTCATTTAAGAACTGCATTTTGTGTTTACTTGTGTTATCTTTGCCTAATATTTAAATTTGTTTGATGATCTGAAACATTTAAGTGTGACATACAAAAAAATGAGAAATCAGGAAGGGGGCAAACACTTTTTCACACCACTGTAAACCCCACAAAAAATGCAGTTTTGCACAATATGGGATTTTTAATAGAAAGTTATTGTTTTTTTCTAGTTGAGGACTTGCCAAGTCAACAGAAGAAATTGTGCTATAAAAAACAATTTCATTAATCTAATCTGCATCTGTAAGTCATTCATTCATTCATTGATTCATCTTCTTCTGCTTAATCCTTTTCGGGTCGCGGGGGTGCTGGAGCCTATCCCAGCATCTTTGGGCGTGAAGCAGGGTACACCCTTGACAGATCGCCAGTCCATCGCAGGGCCAACACAGAGAGACAGACAACCATTCACTCTCACAGTCATACCTAAGGACAATTTAGAATCCCCAGTTTTGATGCCAATTAACCTAACTTGCATGTTTTTGGCATGTGGAAGGAAACCGGAGAAATCCCAGAGTAAACCCACAGAAAATGTCTTGTTTGTCAAAGTAATTTATCATTTAATTATTATCAATATAGTGTTCAAGTTCTGGGTGTCATTTTTAGAGCACAGCATATTTTCTCTACACAGAGCCAAAGATGAGACACAGAATCTATTAGAAGCTCTATTTTTCCACTCTATGGGTGTCATTCGTAGCAGAGACAAGAACACAAGCACCCAAGTTAGACGTCTAACCTTTAGAACTCCAAGAATAGTACACAGGAATTCAGCGTTGTTATTTGGGGGGGGGGCTGCCAGCTGCACAGAAAATGATGTGTGGAGTTGTCATCTTGGGCGATACTGCAGTGGTGTTGGATGCACTCCAGCTACTACCTTCTTGTTTATGATGAGGTTTGACGGAGAGAAATGAGGCCTCAGACAGCATATGAGGTCACCTGCTGGATTCGTGCATAAGCGTTTCCTTGTCTGTCTCCCTCCACCCATTCATCCATCCATCCACCCATCCCGCATCCTTCCTTTATGTCATCATGCTCTCTTGCTTGCTCGTTTTCTCCATTCTCTCACCCTGGAAAGGAATATATAGTCCTCCCATATTCTTATACTTTTTGTTACTCGGTTTATAAGGCCTCTGATTTACTTCCAGTATATTTTACTGTGCCTTTTCCCATTGCTCTGCAACAACTTTGACAGCCTTCTTTTCACAGACAACTCTGCAGAGTCGGGTGTCTTAACAGCTCATGTGCAAAGATATTTTGAGATTAGATTGACAAAAAAAAAAATCACACTCACTTGCTTTCTAACTTCCTTCTTTCTAACTTCCTTTTGAATTAAGTGAAAATGTATGTAATTATTATTGTAATGTCATTTGCAGGATAGCCTCACTACTGTTCCACAATAACTTCTCAGGAACTTGTATTTAATTTTGTATCCCCCACTAGTTGAAGACCAAAAGGCAATGCACGTCTGTCCGTCTGCTCCACCTGTTTTGTGAAATCACCTCCTTCTATAGTTTTGTTCCAAATGTTTTGAAACTTGGTACCACGGTTTGATATACATGTACACTGATGATGCACCTATTACAGGTGGATCTGCGTCCAAGTTCTGCTCAAGGTCAAGGTTGAAGGTCAGGAGATATGGGCAGTTAATGTGTTTTCAGAAAAATCTCTACTTCTCCTAGGAAACTGCCCCAGTGACCTTTGAGACTAGAAAAGCGCTATATAAGTACAGGTCCTTATCCCTTACCAAACTCATTCACAATGATCCTCAGGTGGGTCTGCATCCAGGTTGAGCTGAAGGTCAAGGTCAATGTCAAAGGTCAGGAGATCTGGGCATTTGGGATTTCACACAAAAAGTTACTCCTCTAGGCCATTGACCTTGACCTTAAGCACATCCCAGATGGGTCTGCATCTTAAGGTCAAGGTCAACAGTCAGGAGATCTGAGGACTCTGGGTGATTTCATCAGGCCAGAATGAGCTACTCCATCATTGATAGTCTGGTTCCAAATGTTTTGAAGCTTGGTACCAGTGTTTGATATACACTGATGATATGCATGGAAGAGTTGACAACTGCTCTCCTTCAATAAGATATTGGAATCTCCAAAGAACACAGAGATGGGGGATATTGCACTCGCCTCAGAGTGCTCTTGTTAGTAGTGCAATCATATGAACTATATCTCATTATTTTCCCCTGCCTGTTTGGTGAGTTACACATTCAAATGCAGCCCAATTGCAGCCATGAATGTTTGAAGTTGCAAAATCACAAACATCTAAACTCTGACATTTACTGATTGATATGAGAGTTGTAAAACATGTCAGTTGCAATCTGAGGTTGGGTTTCAGGCATTTTCCAGCCAGAGGTTTTCAGCTCTGAAACTCGGAGGAACCTCACGATGTCTGACTTCACAATCCAAGATGGATGCACTGATGCACCATGCATCAAAAAGCTTAGCCCTTCTGTTTTATGTCTTTTTTTCATCAGTTTTACACATAGTAAAATCTATCACTGAGCATGTCACTGCTAAGTTTTTATGTTGACTGTCTACCTTATTGTTTTTGGTCACTGTTGCTAACGATGGTTAGCAATAGAGTCAGGGTTTTTTCACTTTCTGCGGTGGAACACAGTCAACTCTGACATCACGCTATTCATACATCGGGTCAGAAATGTACCATTAATATGGAATTACAAGCTCACTATTTATGCTACCACAAATTAATGCTGTGGTTTTTATTATAACCCAAGTTCATACTGTAGTAGATCTAAAATGTTACAACTTTTACCAAAGGGAAAAAAAAACTTCATTCCACTAGATTGGATTAATTTGTTTGGGTTCCCATTTGACGCGGGGAATTAGTGTTGGTGAGGCTTTTGATCAACAGAGGACTTGTTAGAAAAAAGAAGTTTGAGAAGGCTTTTTCTGTTGAAGGGGTGCACAAGCCACCCTCAGGAATATAAAGGGATGCTGACCTCCCTGTTAATTATAAAGCATTTCTCCCATCAGGCACTGCTCATGACATGCCATTAATCACACATGCTCCCTCTCTTCCACCTCTGCTATCGATTGGTATAATTATGACTCTGCTTTCTTCTGCTTCTGTTTGCTTCTGTTTTTATCCTCTCTCTTTGTTTTCATTACAGCCATCCTTCTCTTCTTCTGCTTCCTTTATTTGATTCCCTCCTCCCTTCCTTTTGTCTTTTCTCCCATCTTTCTTCATTCTTGGTAAAGATATATAATGATTGCATTAAATAAGTGTCTTCTTTCCAACAGCAAATAACAGATTTTTTCTTTCATTATTAAAGGTCCCACATTGATTAATTTTAAATTTTGACATTTTCAAGTGTTGCTAGTATATACAGTACATACATAGTTTTAAAGACAATTTCTGTGTTGTTTTAGAGCTGTTTAAAAAAGGCTGTGTTTAAAGTTTTGCCGATAACATGGTTTTCAGCCTGCTCACTCATATTAAACAGCCCCTTCTATGACTGGGTAAAGGTTTTCTCAGTGGACCAGTCACAAGTAAGGAGACTTTTTTTTTGCTAACTTTGCTCGACTGCAAGGCCTGTGTGATAGGGTGGAGTAAAACAACACCATAACAATATAGTGTAATGTTGCAATACTTTGCTGTGACAATATTGTACTGATTCAGAGACACCAGTATTGTGATATTTTGTTAAAAATGAAAAATTGTCATGATTCGCCCTTCAGCGCAGGAAGAAACAGACCCACGCGCCAACTGCAATTTGTGGTGTTTAATAACAAAAGCACACAATGAACAAAAATGCACAAACACAAAAATCAAAGGCAGACGAGGAGGTAACTTACAGTTAGATCACACCAGAGCAGCGTCTGGGCTCTGGTGACAAGAAGAAGGAGCATTGAGCATCGAGACTGCCGCAATAATGAAGAGAAAAGGCAGTCCTAAAATAGGCACAGAACTAACAATATGAATGATCACAGGTGTGGAGTCACATGAGCAGGAAAAAGGGTAAAAATGACTAAAGATTGGAATCAGCTGAAAGTGACGAGAGGAGGGCATACCGGCTGACAGCTGACGGGGCTACGCCCATAGAGCTTAAACCAGGAAGTGTTCTGACAGCTGTCAGCCTAAATAATAGGGAACTAGAAAAACATAAACAAGTGCAAGCTAAGGAATAGATGCCAGTTAATCAAAACTAGGACGTAAACAGAGAAATGAAAAAGCAAAGCACAAGTACAAGACCCAGAAAGGCACACAAATATATCAAAAATATCTATAAATACAGAGAAAGAGCCATGAAACTGGGCCTGGCAGAACCTCCAGAGCCCAGCTCGTGACAAAAATGTTGTAAATAGTTCTTCAGTACCAGAGTAATAAAACCCGATCAACTATTCAGCCCATTTGATAGTGCTAATTATATTATATTATATGTTATTATATGGTATTGTGGAGTCTCTGGCAATTTGCACCCCTGCAGTGTGAATTAAATTTTGTCTTCTCCAGTTCACTAGAGTCCACGTGGTCCCTCTGACAATGTGCACATGCAGCCCTAAATTTTGTGGCCGCTCAGACTGTATGTGACTGTATGCATGCACCAGAATTTGATCTCTTACTTCCCATTCAAAAGGCGGTGCCTGAATGAGCGGCAGGTCAAGCTGACCCAAATCAAGTGTGAACGCATGACTGTGTGCGCATCTGCATGATCACAAGCAGTTCGCGTGCGGGGCTGTGCAAAGCATAAACTCAAAATGAGAGAACTGAAGGTGAAGAGGCTTATGATATCATATGCAATCGGTACATTTATTAAAGAGGGTAACTAAATAAAGGCAGTGTTCTTTCACATTTCTTTGTGAATATTTTAGTATTTTAACAGTGAACACCTGACGCATGGTCATATTTTATAAGGTTAAAAACACAGAAAAACACCATTTCACACAATAATGGGACCTTTAAGAGCATCAAAACAGAAAATTAAATGTCAAAAATCTTTCTCTTTCTGCTGCCTTTAACTCCACATTTTTTTCTAGATGAATCCAGTGTGAAGATGAACGTTGTAGACCACATCCCTCAGACCTTGGCGAGTCACGTCCGTCTCCCAGAGGAGTCACACCCTCAGGGTCTGGAGAGAGGACGTATCGTGCTGCATGGAGCCGATATGCTGAAGCCAGATCCCAGGGACACCTTCTACAGCAGTAAATCTTCATTCATCATTCTGCTCTGCTACCCCCCCCCCCCCATCTTCATCCTGATTTAAGGGACTGTCATTTTCTCTGACTGTCTGGCTCACCAGTTTAGAAAGTCCGCCAAGGTCTCCGCCTTTGACTGCCACCTAATCCACATAGCACCGGACTTCCATGATCCCTCCTGCAGGTGGTGAACCTACTGGAGGGCGGACCCATGTAACTCCTTCGGGCTGAGCCCGGCCGGGTCCCATGGGTGGAAACCCGGCCACCAGACGCTAGCCTTCGAGCCCCTCCCCCAGGCCTGGCTCCAGGGTGGGGCCCCGGTAACCCCATACCGGGCGGGGTACACTGAATCCTTGATATACAATTTATCATGAGAGTACCTCAAGGCCCTGGATGTTGTTGGGTTGTCATGGTTGACACGCCTCTGCAACATTGCGTGGAGGTCGGGGGCAGTGCCTTTGGCATGGCAAACCGGGGTGGTGGTTCCTCTCTTCAAAAAAGGGGACCGGAGGGTGTGCTCCAACTTTAGAGGGATCACACTCCTCAGCCTCCCTGGGAAGGTCTATGCCAAGGTACTGGAGAGGAGAGTCCGGCCGTTGGTCGAACCTCGGATTCAGGAGGAGCAATGTGGTTTTCGTCCTGGCCGTGGCACATCGGACCAGCTCTTTACCCTCTCGAGAATTCTTGAGGGTTCGTGGGAGTTTGCCCAACCAGTTTACATGTGTTTTGTGGACTTGGAGAAGGCATTTGACCGCGTCCCTCGTGGATTTTTGTGGGGGGTGCTTCGGGAGTATGGGGTATCGGGCTTGTTGTTACGAGCTATTCGGTCTCTGTACGACCGTTGTGAGAGTTTAGTTCGCATTGCCAACACTCGGTCGGAGTCATTCCCAGTGAGAGTTGGACTCCGCCAGGGCTGCCCTTTGTCACCGGTCCTGTTCATAATTTTTATGGACAGGATTTCTAGGCGCAGCCAGGGAATGGAGGGTGTCATGCTTGGTGACCACAGGATCTCATCTCTGTTGTTTGCAGATGATGTTGTCCTGTTGGCTTCATCCAGCAATGACCTACAGCTCTTGCTGGGACGGTTTGCCGCTGAGTGTGAAGCGGCTGGGATGAGAATCAGCACCTCCAAGTCCGAGTCCATGGTCCTCAGCCGGAAAAAGGTGGATTGTCCTCTCCGGGTTGGGGACAGGCTCCTGCCCCAAGTGGAGGAGTTTAAGTATCTTGGGGTCTTGTTCACGAGTGAGGGGAAAATGGAGCGAGAGATCGACAGACGGATTGGAGCAGCATCTGCAGTGATGCGGACGTTGTACCGGTCTGTTGTGGTGAAGAGGGAGCTTAGTTCTAAGGCAAAGCTGTCGATTTACCAGTCAATCTACGTTCCTACTCTCACCTATGGTCACGAGCTTTGGGTAATGACCGAAAGAACGAGATCGCGGATACAAGCGGCTGAAATGAGCTTTCTCCGTAGGATTGCTGGACTCACCCTCAGAGATAGGGTGAGGAGCTCAGTCATCCGGGAGAGGCTCAGAGTAGAACCGCTGCTCCTCCACATTGAAAGGAGTCAGTTGAGGTGGTATGGGCATCTGATTAGGATGCCTCCTGGACGCCTCCCACTTGAGGTGTTTCAGGCACGTCCCACTGGGAGGAGACCCCGGGGCAGACCCAGGACTCGGTGGAGAGACTATGTCTCCCAGCTAGTCTGGGAACGCCTTGGTATCCCCTCTGAAGAGCTGGAGCAGGTGGCTGGGGAGAGGGAAGTCTGGGCTTCTCTGCTTGAACTGCTGCCTCCGCGACCCGGACCTCCGGAAAAGCGGTAGAAGATGGATGGATGGATGGATGGATGGATGGATGGATGGATGTCTGGCTCACAGTCTCTGTAGATGTCATCTTTGCTACATTCAGGCTGTCAGTTCATCTGGTTGCGAATGTTTGATTTTGCCCTGAACATCTGTCACTTTTTTTTCTCGTACATTTGTGTAAATGAGAATTCCATACATATATTTGCTCAATTTGTAAAATATTTGCATCCTCTTGTTCACCTTAGCCCCAATGATTGACCCATCTCGCCTGGAAAACATTCTTCCAGCCTGCCTCTACTCGCCAACCTATGTAGTCAAAGATTTTCCCATCGCCAGATACCAGGGCCTCCAGTTTGTAAGTTGCAAAAGAGTGATGTCTTTGTCTGTGTCAACCCGTGTATTTCTTTGACTGTCAGCCGTTGCTACAGTTTGGCCATTTCAGCAGATCAGATCAACAGAACTGCATCTAGTTCCTGTAGCATGCCTAAAGAAAGTTGCTGCTCACAGTGTTGGTATAATAGTCCAGTCAGATGAACAGTGAAAGATACAGGCTAGCTCCATGCTGGTTTGGCCATGACTCCATTTTTCAGTAGTGTTGTGCACTGCTTCCCTCTTAAGGGCAACACAGGTTACTACAGCTGGAACAAAATGCAGTTTTGCAGTGTGGCTTTTCTTTAATTTGTGTTGGTTGGATACAGTGTGACAATGCCAGACAGCTGTATTAAACACTTGCAGTTCTGACTACAGCATTCATTTCTACCTAATGTTTAAACAATCTGTGCAGCCAATCAGATGACGTTTTGGTTAAAGGTAGGATGTTCTTAAAAGGAGAAGAATTAAAAGGACAAGATAAATACAGTGTATTATAAATAAGAAGTATTTTAAATTGTAAATTATACAAACCTGCTCTTGCTGAGGTCAAGAACAAAACATGGATCTGGAAATGATCATGATAGAACCCCTTTAAGATTTAACAGAGCTCACTGATTACTGACAAACTCCTCTTTGTTTTTCAATTAACACTCATCTCTCCCTCAGGTCTATCTCTCTTTTGTCTACCCAAATGACTTCACGCGACTCACCCATATGGAGCGAGAGAACAAGTGTTTCTACCGAGAATCACCTATCTACTTGGAGAAGTAAGGACGTTTCTGTCATTATCTCTTAAAGATCTAAGGGAGCATTCATCTTTGTCCTGTAGTATATACTCGCGAGCACCCTGACTGTGCACAAAAAAGTGTTTAGTGTCTGCATTTGATCGCAGTGATTCATGCGACCCCCTCAATAAGAAATTAACTCCTGCAAGGCACATTAAAACTTTAACCTTCTGCTAATGTGTGTGTGTGTGTGTGTTGCGTT
This sequence comes from Pholidichthys leucotaenia, assembly GCA_020510985.1. Lineage (NCBI taxonomy): Eukaryota > Metazoa > Chordata > Actinopteri > Cichliformes > Pholidichthyidae > Pholidichthys > Pholidichthys leucotaenia. The sequence goes on along the minus strand of CM035840.1, from coordinate 135,047,173 downwards.
GCCTCTTGATTTGTCTGCTAGATTTGGTTTCTACAAATATATGAAGATGGATGAGGAAGAAGATGACAGACCGTTCTTCTTCCCGAACCCAGATGGTAACTAATAATGAGCAAACATGCGCTATTTCGTGCACCCAGACACTTGTGTTTACGCTTTTGTTCAACTTTGAGGCGTCTCTCTGTGCACAGATTTCCTCGAGGAGGAGGAGGTGGTGGATGCAGAGGATGAGGCCGAGATCGTCGGCACGCTGTCGCCCAAAAGGGCCTCTCACCCCAGTCAGACCAGCCATACCTCAATCCCAGCGAATCAGCGCTCAAAGCCTGGGCCGACATCAGCTGGCAGAGGTAATGGCGAAGACAAGGAAGACCCCAACAATGAAGATGAGGAGGGAGCCGTTGGCAGTATCATGCAGCGAAGAGAAAGGAGACACTTTCCTCACAGGGACAGACAGATGGATAGAGATATAGACAGAGATTGGGGAAGAGATCCTCCCAGGCGTGTCGTGAGACATGACACTGAAAAGGCTCAACTTAGGCTTCCTCAGCCTGATATGGACACTGTGGTGAGGGCTCGCTCTCTCTCCTGGATGCACACAGATCCTGCCGATCTGAACTCTGTCAGGAAAGGTGAAGAAGAGAGAGGAACTGAGAGGCGGCCTAAACTCAGCAAGTCGTCGCTTCTTTTCCCCCAAAAGTCCTCTCTGTCTGCCCTTGCCAATCGAGCCAGGCAGATTCTGAGCAACTCCGCCCACAGCAACAACAACCTCCACGACAAGCTTGCTGGAAACAAGAAAGAGAAGAGGGACGAGAACAAGATCTACATCACCAGGCCCCGGCCGGCAAAGGAAAGAGAAAAGGAGAGAGAGAGGGAGCAGTGGAGAGAGAGAAGGGAAGAGAGGGCGTCTCGCCATCCTAGGGAGGTTTTCCCGGGAGTCTTTTTGTACCAAACGGGAAAGACCACCCGGCTGGTCAACCTGGGTCCAAGGAGACATGGCATAACAGGTGGTAGGAGCCTAATTAGTGCCGCCAAGCTCTGGCCCAACCCTCCTGTAAAAGAAGGAAAGACAGCACCTCACAATGGAAGTATCACTGTGCAGAGTGAAAGTACGCAAAAGCCAGCCAACAAGGCAGTGAAGCAACTTGAGAAGAGCAGAAGGAAAGGGGACTCTCAGGATTTAAAAGCCACTGTGGAAGGTGATGTTCAGAACAAAGCAGACCACAGAATCCCACTAACCGATCGTCAAGGCCCTCCTCTTTCCCCAGTTACCCTACCAAAGTTAAACTCCACAGACATCATGAACCAGGGTCCGTCTCATGTCACATCTTACTTGAGAACCTCAGAGATCACAGAGTCCCAGCAGCAGCCATACCTCAGCCCAGCCGACACCGACCCAGAGGCGAACCACTCTAACCCTGACCCCGACCGTGATCTCGAACAAGAACCAGAACCGGAGGAGGGCGAAATGTCGGACTACAGCTACGAGGAGGTCGAGGCACGACCAGGTTGGGCGGAGGAGAGCATCAACTGGCAGAGAACCTTCTCAGTTAATCCGATGGACTTTGAGCTGCTGCGCTCTGACTGGAATGACCTGCGCTGCAACGTGTCTGGAAACCTGCAGCTGGCAGAGAGCGAGGTGGTGGACGTGCTGGCGCAGTACATGGAGAAACTGAATGAGCGCAATGGAGGGTAAGATTAAAGAGAACGGTGTGAAAAATCAAATGCAGCAAGGAGAATGTGTTTGCTTGCATCCTCATAAGTTCAAATGTGAGGTTTGTGTTTGTAATGCAGAATGTAATTTTACTGAGAACATGGTGGTCACGCCCTGGTGCTTTGATGTCTTGTTCGCCGACCTCGGTGTGCTGATTACCATTTTCCTCAGTACGGCTTGCGAACCTTGATGTTATTTGCGTGGAGTAGCTCCGCTCTTTTTTCATTTTCATCATCCATGCAAACTTTACAGCAGCAGAGATAATGACTCACAGCTCTGTTGAAGTTGAAGTATAGTTGGGTCTGCATACACACACAATGATTACTTTAGTCGTGAAAATGATAAAAGAAGTACGGTAACTATTTATGTTTTTACCCTTCCTGTCTGCTTTGAATATTCCAGAGCGTGCACAGCCTGTCTTTCTTTTTTTTTCTCATGATTTGTTTTCTCTCTTGCCACAGGATCTACACCCTGCTGCGAATCATTAACGTTGAGAAGCGGCGTGACTCGGCGAGAGGGAATCGCTACCTTGTGGAGCTGGAGCTGATGGAGAGGGGCCGCAGCGTGGTGCGTCTTTCCGAATACATCTACCTGCTGCTTCACCGCGGCCGGCAGGGAGAGGAAAGCCTTGAGAACACCGACTCCGTGCCGGCCTCAGCACCGGCCTCCCCCCCGTCTGCCGCCACGCCCAGTCTCACCACTCAACCTCCGCCGCCGCCTGCTCCCACCAAGTCCCCCGCGCATCCGGCAGCGACGCCTTGGAGCACAGCCTACGCTAAGCCGCTGCTGTGCCAGCCGGTCATGCTGCAGTGGAGGAGGGATGTCATGGTGCACTTTGTGGTGCCAGGTCAGTCAAACGCCAAGCGTGTGCAGTGACTATCCACTGTGAAGGGATATTTCTCATGCTGTCCCCCCTTTCCTCTGTGGTCTTCCCGTTTCCCTTTCAGTGAAAAACCAGGCTCGCTGGGTGCAGCAGTTCATCTCCGACATGGAGAATCTCCACCGGCAGACGAAAGATGACAACTTCAGCATCATCATCGTAGATTTTGAGAGTGACGATATGGACATGGAGCAGGCACTCCGGGAGAGCAGCGTGCCTAGGTGTGTGCATGTGACACAAGCAGTCATGCAGTATAACTTTCTGTACTTTTAAAAATTCTGCATGTTTTTTTTTTTTCCCCTGTATACATTTGTGTTTGGCAGGTACGAGTATCTTAGGAGAGAGGGGAACTTCGAGCGCTCAGCTGGACTGCAGATTGGTGTGGACACTATTGAGGTTAGAGAAATAATCACACACAGGCGGTAGACAACATTCTGTGAGCTGGTGGGTAAAAAAGACACTCATTGAAGGTTAGACAGCACACACTGACCGCATGACCTTTACCGTCTGATGGACAGACAGAAAGAACATTCATGCATAATGAATGTATCACTGCTAGGGCTGACTGTCACGGGCCGAGGATCGCGCCCTTATCTCCACGCCTCCTCCTGCTTCCCTGCTCCCAGTTGCGGCTGGCGGAGAATTGCTTAGACAGATAGCCGCATTTCCTCTGTCATATGTACGCCATAGCTGTCACATCCACTCCCTTCCACAGGTTATATGCGTGCACGTCCCCTCGTGCCATTCTCTGGCTGTCGCAATCTTGCGCACAAGCACACCCACCCATGGGAGCTGAAAACTTGGACAGACGTTAATCCGTCAGTTGAGTGTCAGTGCTGTCACTGTGGAGATGACAGAGCTGTCACTCATATCTTAATGGCCTGCAGCCTCCTAAAGTGAAGACAAGCCCAACTTCAGATTTAAAGAGAGCTTGTACTCTCTGTAGTGCTAAAACTTTAAGTTTCTTGTGATTGCCCACTGAAACTGTGTGCATTCACATTAAATGAGAGTTTCCTTCTTTTCCAAACACAGGACAGCCACAGCATCGTGTTCCTCTGTGACCTGCACATCCACTTCCCTCTCAACATCCTGGAGAGCATCAGAAAGCATTGTGTGGAAGGACGCCTTGCATTCGCTCCCATTGTCATGAGACTCGGCTGTGGTAGTTCACCGCAAGAGCCTGACGGTAACACACTCACCCTTTTTTTTAGTTTGATTCACCGTTGAAACTCTTCTAAAAGTGATGGCGCATTTTCGTTTCATTTACATGCTTGCATTAAAATCAAATAGCGGACAGCAGCCTCTCTTTTATCATATCTGCCCTGTAATGACACAATGTCACACAGAGGAACCCAGTTTGTCTGTTGTCTCCTAGGTTACTGGGAGGTGAACGGCTTTGGTCTGTTTGGAATCTATAAGTCTGACTTTGATAAGATTGGAGGGATGAACACAGAGGAATTCAAAGACCGATGGGGCGGAGAGGACTGGGAGCTGCTGGACAGGTAACCCCTTAACAAAGCAACAAAACCAAATAAATTATAAAAAGTTAATTTTTTGAATATTGTGCATATGATGTTTCAGTTAAACTTTCAAAATAAATCATTGGCAGTCAATGTTATCTTGCACTGACATTATAATTAAGCAATATTATGGCATCATCATCTACGTTTTAACACTGTGAATGAGCCTTTGAAGTTATTTGTTTCACTCGTGGAGTTGTGCCTTCGTCGTAGATGACAGTTGTTTTATTTTGAGTGTAAGTGGAGAGTGTGCTCATCCAATCAGAGGGAAAGTGTCAAAGTGCAGCAGTACTAAAATAGCACTGTAGGGGGAAAAAAAGAAGCTTTCAGAAATTTAATTAGAGAACATTTCCAACAACAAGGTCTTTCACAAGTATTCAGAGTGTGGGCTTTTATCCTGTTTTACTAACATCAAGACCAGACGTTTCTATCAAAGCTTAGAAGGCTCGTTTAAAGGCTTAGTTTATAAAAAGACAGTTTTCCTTATTTGTGTTCCTCTGCGGCTATTAAGCTATTGCATAGTCTTATTCTTTTATTTTTCCACAAGCTCTATCCAAGATAGATTTTTTCCTCAGATGTAGCCTATGCTTCTTTCTAAAAGAAATTAATGTAAAAATATCATCCTACATTATTTAAATTTCGAACCTCTTTAATACAGAACTTGAATGAATCAAACCAAGTGCCACTGAATGCGTTACCTGGCTGGAGAAAAAAATGTAAAGACTTACTCAAAAATACTTACATTACATAACTTGCTCAGTTGTGGCCATCATAGAGTACATTAAACACACTGTCATTAGAGATGTAAATTCAGTTGATTATTAAAATTTAAATGAATGAATGAATAAATAATGAAATAAATGGGGTCCCACTCACTCTGGAAAACCTGGAAAATGATTTACCAATTTTCCATCATGGAAAACATATGGAAACAGGGAAAAAAGTCAAATGCCTTGGAAAAGCTTCAGTTGTCCTGGAAAATTATTTCTCCTCCCTCTGCTTTTCTCTGCCTTGTGAGTGAATGCAAATGGTTAAAAAGTTATGCACATGCATGTCTGTTGCCACCCCATCTTTAATGGGCATCGTTGAGGCACAGCGCTTCTGTGCATCCATAGATATGAACACTAGATCTCGTGGCTATCGCTTATCACTGGAGCGAATGCATCAATGGAGCCGCCATCTTGGTAGAGGGTAGCCACCCCTATTTAGTTCATAAACGGCAATCGGGGCCATGCCCTACCCAGAATTAAATCACCATAAATTGCCAAATTTACAAGTTTTTTTTAAATTTCTTGGTTTGTTAAAAATGTCAGAGATGTATTTATGATCGAGTCATGGGTAAAATTAACGAGAACGTGTTTTATGTTAATATAGCCTACATCATCCCTGCTGCTGTCAGGTTTTATAGTCTGCACTGCTCATAGAGACTCCACATAACACTGCCTCTTTGCACTAATAAGGAACTTTCCTTTTCATATCCACTGTAATATCATTATTGAAGGCTGCAACAATACTGTTCTCATTCCACTGTGAAATATACTGCTGAATAATTTAACTGCTTACTAGTACTGTAAATACTATTTTATCTATATTATAGTTGGCACTCGCTCCAAACTTCCTCAGCTATTGGTTAAAAAAAACTTATAATGCTATTAAAAATAACGTCTCCTGTCAGCGGCAAAATGGAAGGTGCTGGTGGTGCTCGAAAGAAAATGGTAAATGGCGTTCCCTGATATAGCACATTTTACTCACCTCTGGATGACCAAAGCGCTTTACAGATCCTGCTGTCCACCCATTCACACAGTGATGGCGGCGGAGCTGCCATGCACAGGTGCTGGCCTGACCCACCAGGAGCATCTGGGGGTTCAGTGTCTTGTTCAAGGACACTTCACCATGCAGACTGCAGACAGAGCGGGAATCGAACCACTCACCCTCTGATCAGTAGTCGACCACACTACACCTGTGCCACAGCCGCCCCCCACAGAGGAAAGGAAAGGGAAAATAGGAGCAGAGAGGGAGTGAATTAAAAGGAGAAAATCCCTTACCACAGATGCAGCAAAATGCAGTAAAATCACTGAAATGTTTGGAACTAAAACAGCAGGTCGACTTCCGGTTATGGCGGCCACGTAGGAAGACGTGTTTCACACTGCTCTGCTCCTAAAAATAAAAAGTTGGCTAAAACTCTCTTAATTGGAACAAAAACCCATCCCAGCGTTTAGGCGCGGATATGGTAAAGTCCAAGGCAGGGAAATTAGGTGGAGGAAAAAGTAATTCGACAAAACAATCCAAACTAACAGACTTCCACGCTCGTGACGAAGCAGAAAAAACTCCAGAGACTATGGCGGAGGATGTAGCCAGCGGCGGAGCGGGAACTGCTGAAGAGGGGACAAGTGCGGTGCTCGCTGCCATCAGCTCCATGAGAGCAGACTTTTCGTCTAAATTTGATGGGATTATAGCAGCGATAGAAGGAATGAGAAAGGAAATAAGTGACTGTATGGAACGAGTATCGCAGGCGGAGCTCCGAATTTCAAGCGCTGAAGATGACGTCGCCAGCCTACAATCAAAGTTACAAACACTGGAATTAAAATGGAAACGTCTGGAAGATAACGTCCTGGACTTGGAATCTCACTCGCAACGGAATAATTTGAGGCTGGTGGGCCTCCCGGAGGGAGCGGAGGGACGGGACCCATGTTCCTTTTTGGAAAAGTGGATTCCAGAAGCGCTGAACAACGCGGACCTGCAGTCATCGGTCGTCTTAGAGAGCGCTCACCGAATCGGCCCACCGAGAGATAATAAGACACCACCGAGGACACTGATTATGAAGTTCCTCAGCTACAGAGACAAGATGACGGTCACCAACGTGGCGCGAGCTAAAGGGGAAATTAAATACCAGGATCAACAGGTGCGGTTCTACCCAGATTTGGCCACAGGAATTCAACAATTAAGGAGGCAGTTCGACCCCGCCCGCAAAGAGCTGCGCAACCTCGGGATTCGTCACGGAGTGATTCATCCGGCAAGACTCCTGGTCACATATAAGGGCAGAACCCACACCTTCAAGACCCCTCAACAGGAGCTCATTAAGCAGATCCAAAAGGAGACTGGTGGGAGCTAAGCATGAACATGATAAAGGTAGAACATTTAAGCATTTGTACAGGCATCTGATTGATCTGAAACATATAACATGTCTACAAAATACAGACTGTATTAAAAAAAAAAAAAAAGCTATGATGTACAAAGTTGCTATAAAACTTTTAAGTTATGTTGAAAAAACTACAGAAGAGAGTTAATGTCATTAAAAATAGTAGTAGAGTCAGGGTGATTGAGAGGAGAAAGAGAGTGGTTTGACTGATCCTCGCAGGTGTGGAACAGTCACTAGCTATAACAGGAGACGGAATTTTTTTGATTTTGGGGGGATTACCACGAATGTGGGGAAACGGAATTTGTTTTTGTGTAGTTTGTAGGATGAATGTTCAACCATCCATGTTTTTGCTTCTCTGTATGAGCATGTTCATATTGCAAGGTAATCTCAAACTCCTTATTGATCATAGATCAAAGCGTTAATCTTAATTTAACTTCATGGAATTGCAGAGGTCTACAAAATCTAAAAAAAACTTAAACAAGTTATGAATAAAATAAAAAGATATAGATTCAAAAATTGTGTTTTTACAAGAAACTCATCTAATAGAGGAGGATGTAAAAAGAATTAGGAGAAGATGGCAGGGAAATGTGTTCACCTCATCATTTTCATCCCGAGCCAGGGGAGTTATGACTCTCATACACAAAACAGTCCCATTTCAAGTGAAAAATGTAATTGGAGACAAATTTGGAAGATATCTAATCATCCAAGGATCTTTGTTATTAGAAAATATAAATCTGGTGAACTTATACGGCCCCAATACTGATGATCAAAACTTCTTCGTTAATTTATTCCTTACTTTATCATCGCTTACAGGGCAACATACTGTATAATAGCAGGGGATTTTAATTGTACATTGAATCCCAGTATAGATAGGTCAACAGGACTGGACTGTACGCACAATGGATGCAGGATGACCATTAATCATTTTATGAAAGAATTGAGATTGCTAGATATATGGAGAGAAATGAAACCACAAGTCAAAGCCTATTCTTGTTATTCTAATACCTATAAGACATTCTCACGTATTGACTACTTTTTGATCTCCACAGAATTAAGGTCCAAGATTCAAAACTGTTTCTATGATAACATTGTGATCTCTGATCATGCACCCTGCTGTCTAATATATGTAGATAAGAAATTGACAAAGGATCCAGGTAGGTGGCATTTTCAGCATAAATGGCTTCAGGATGAGGAATTTGTTAAGTACATAGAAAAACAGATAGATGAGTTCTTTGATATTAATACTACACAAACAACAGCATGTATAAAGTGGGAGGCTTTCAAAGCTTTTATTAGGGGGCATATTATTAGTTATACAGGTTCAAAATCTAAGAAGACTCGAGAGAGAGAGTCTAATTGGAACGTAAAATAAAAATTCTTCAAGAAAAGGTGTATGCAGGAAGTAACCCACAGCTAGAGAACGAATTACTGATTCTGAGAGCTGAATATGACAAAAAATCAGCGAATAGAGCTGCCTCGAGTCTTCTAAGATTGAAGCAAACTTTTTATGAACAAGGTGAAAAATCAGGAAAATTATTGGCATGGCAGATTAAATAATTAGAATTTAAAACACCAATTACCAGTATTATAAGTAACGGACAGGCAGTTATAGATCCTTTAGAAATTAATAGTGCCTTTAGAGATTATTATGGAAAACTATATGATACAAAAAATGAAACTGACTTAACAAAACTAAATGGGTTTTGGGTGGATTATCTATACCATGTATTCCAAATGAAAACAGGGAGATACTGGAGTCTAAAATTAGTCAAGAAGAAGTTGGGCTAGCCATTGATGATATGAAATCAGGAAAAGAGCAGGACCAGATGGTCTTCCAGTTGGCCTCTATAAAAAATTTAAGAATAAATTAATAAAACCACTTTTGGAAATGGTTTTAGAAGCATTTCAAAATAGTAATTTACCACCATACATGAACAATGCCTTAATTATACTGTTGCCAAAACCAGGTAAACCCCCTAATAAATGTGAAAACATGAGACCAATAAGCCTATTAAATGCTGATCTTAAGATAATCTGTAAAATTTTAGCAAGACGACTACAAGAAATATTACCAAATATTATTAACCGAGATTAGAATGGCTTTATAATGGGAAGACAAGGCTTCCATAATGTAAGAAGACTATTCAATATTATTTATTCCAATAAAGAAGCAGCGGATACAGCTCTCCTATCATTGGACGCCGAAAAGGCCTTTGATAGGGTCGAATGGCCCTATCTTTTTGAAGTCCTACAAAGGTTTGGATTTGGAAATAATTTCATAAAATGGGTCCAGATAATATACAATAATGCTACAGCAGAAATCCTAACAAACAGCAATATCTCAAAATCAATAAAAATCAACAGAGGATGTCGACAAGGCTGTCCACTTTCACCCTTATTGTTTACTATGGCAATTGAACCTTTAGCGATGGCAGTACGTTTACATCCACAAATATATGGAATTAAAGTAGGACCAACAGAACATAAAATCTCCCTGTATGCCGATGACATAATTTTGTTTATGTCGAATTTTAAAAAATCAATTCCGACCTTGTTAAATTTAGTAAAGAACTTTGGGGAAATATCAGGATATAAAATAAATAAAACAAAATCTTCAATATTAATGCTAAATGAGACCCAGAGAAATCACCCAGCTCCTGAGGTAAATCTATTCAATGTTGTAAATCAGTTTAAATATTTAGGAATTCAAATTTTGCCTAAGCTAGAATCAGTCGCCAGTGCCAGCTATGAAGCCTTAATGACAGATATTAATGAGTTACTTCAGAGATGGATGTCACTACCAATGTCGATGATCGGGAGAATTAATATACTTAAAAGTAATATCTTACCAAAAATACTTTATTTATTTCAAAACATTCCTTTACCACCACCTTCAGATCTATTCTCAAGAATTAAAAAAAAAGTTAGTGGAATTTATATGGAACAATAGGAAGGCTAGATTACGTTTGTCCTTACTATATTTACCATTTGATCGTGGAGGTCTGAAATGTCCAAACTTTATGTTGTATTACTGGTCAGCACAACTGAGGTCTATGACATATTATTTTTCATCAAATGATCCTCCTCACTGGACTGAAATGGAATCATACAATTTACCTTTACCTCTTCCCTTATTCATATACTCAGACTCGGCTAAAAAATTACAGAAACAAGTTAAAAATCCAATTGTAAAGCACATGATCAAAATATGGTGTGAAACCAAAAAATATTTAAAAGAACCACACTTATTGTCACAGTTTAGCCCAATATGGGGTAATCAATATTTTACACCAGGGAGAGCGGATGCTGTATTTAAAGTATGGAATTTAAAAGGGATTCAAAAGAGTCAAGACTTATATTTGTCACGTTCAGATAACATAATGTCTTTTGAAGAACTGAGGATCAAATTCAATATTAATAGAACACATTTTTTTAAATATCTTCAGCTTAGAAATTTTATTCGATCAAATCAAAATAATGCTCTCACCCGACCTACTTATTCATCCTTGGAAAAAAATTTGAAGAAAGATAGTAAGAGAAAGGGTATTATGTCAGAGTTTTATAACTCATTGACGCTATTCTCAAGTGAAAACTCACAGAAAAGACTGAATTATTGGAAAGAAGACCTGCAAATTGAAATTTCAGAGGAACAATGGGAAATGGCTTGTGCAGAAGCTCAAACCAAATCAATAAATGTACGTCTTAAAATGATACATTTTAAATGGTTAATGCGGATGTATGTTACACCAGTGGAGTTAAATAGATATAACAAAAACGTACCAGATACATGCACAAAATGTATGGAAAGTAAAGGAACCCTATTTCACTGTTAATGGGAATGTAGAAAAATCAGAATGTTTTGGGAAGAGGTGAGGGTAACAATTGAAAAAATAATTTCAAAACAATTCACATTGAACCCTAAACTGTTTTTGTTGGGTCTGTATCCAGAAAAACATAACTTTAATAAGAGTGAAAGAGCATTCATAGACCTCGGTTTGCTTAATGCCAAAAAATGTATTGCACTATTGTGGAAAAAGACTCATAGACCAGATGTGACTCAGTGGTTAAGACAGATGTTAACAAACCTTCCACTAGAAAGAATAACATACATACTGAAATCAAAGGAAAATGTGTTTGAGAATATATGGAGACCTTTCATTGATTATGTAAAGAAATTAAACATAACTTCTGAAGAAGAAGGTGAATGATATGTGTGGACCCTGCAAATTCCAAATTGGTGAATGTATAATATGTATACTTATGTAATAGATTACCTAGACTAAACAGAGGAGCATTGTTTGATGACCTGCCTTTGTTAGTGGTTGTTGGTGTTTTTAGTACATTTTTTTTTTGTAGTTAGTGTTTTTTTTTAATTTTTAAATTACTTTAGTGTTAGTGTTTGATTGTTTGTGCCATGTTTGTAAAAAAAGGTTCAATAAAAAATACTGTGGAAAAAAAACAGCAGGTCAGTCAAGAAAACTGACTTTTATGTAGGCTAAGGATACAACTATGTAGTTATTTTTGTTTTTCAATCTTTATGTTTGTGTTATTAATGCAGTTTTTCTCATTTTTGCCTCTATGTAACTCATTGAAAAAGTCCTTATACTGGTTCTGAGCATTCAGTTATAATCCAAATAATTTTTGCAAAATAAATCCACACAGTGTGAGTAAATATATTTTTTTCCATCCAGGCTAAAGTCATATACTGCAGCTAATGCTCTGTCAACCCATTTTTATCCAGCACCAGTCGAAGACCTTTGAGTGAAGAGTAAATGGTGGATTATGTTATTGGGCAGTCCGTCTGTCCAGCCGTCTGTCCCGGTTTTGTGAAATCAACTCCTCCTACAGTTTTGTTCCAATTATTTTGAAACTTTTTATCAGTGTTTACCCTAACAAGTAACACTATGGTCACCAAGCTTGGTACACAGGTTCACCCTGAGACCATGACCTCTGACTATGGGTTTTGGGTCAAAAGGTCAAAGATCAATGTTAGCATTGCCTATGCCCTAGTGCTATACAGATACGTCTCAAAAAATTAGAATATCATGAAAAAGTTAAATATTTTTTGTCACTCATTCTAGAAAGTGAAACCCATATATTATATAGATTCATTAAACAGAGAGTGATATATTTCAGTGTTTATTTGTTTTAATTTTGATGATTATGTCATGGCGGCCTCTGGGCCGTCATTGGCGTCATCAGTTCCAGCTGCGCACAGACCAACAGGTGTCAATCAACGGCTGTTAAAAGCCAGCGTTGCTGACAGCCCGTCACGGAGTCGTCTGTCCTCCTCGTCGGAGTATGAACCAGAGCTCCGCTCTCGAGCCTCGTCAAGAACCTCTCGTCAAGTACAACCACGTAAGAGAACTATTTGTTACTCTACCCCTTGTCTTAACCCCTGTGCACAGGTGGACCTCCCAGGCGGCGGACCAGCTACCCCAGCCGACGGGGCAACGCCACCTCACCCACGTAGCTCCTCGCTACCACCTCGACTATCGGTACATCTTGCTCCTCAGCTGCAGGAACTGTTATTATCTCAGTTGCAGGAACAGTCGTCACCAGGATCTGTGGAATCCTTGTCATCGTTATCATCAGTACTGTCATCGCCACGGTCAAAGGAATCACTATCCTCACCATCCTCTGAGCAGTCATCGTCACGGTCAGTGGAATCACTGCAGTCATCATCACTGGAACTCCCTTCGTCACAGCCACGGGTGGATTCACTAGCACGGCCACGGACACCTTCACCTCCATGTCACACGGCCGCTGGAATTCAGCAGGACGCCCCCTGCGCCTTGCCCAAGTAAGCCCCTTCTCTTACAGTTACCCACGAGTACTGTATAGCAATAATTGTGTCTGCTTGTGTGTTACAGGGTTGCCGGGTCTCCGTCCAGGTTGCTCAGTTCCAGTGACCAGAACACATTACTTGCACTCACTCACGCACTACATACTCTCACAATTCAATAAAGGGATTATTGTCACAATCTGCCCGTGTCAGTGTCTGTCTCCTGGGTCCTAAACCATGTCAGTACGACTCCGTCACGTTGACCCAGCGGACAGTGCACTGTCGCGCAAACTCAACACTCTTAGCGCCCGGGTAGATTTGTTAGCACATCAACAGACAGTAATCTTGAATCAATTGACTTTAATTAATAGTCGGCTGGATCGCCTGGAAGGACACCAGACGTTCCCCCCGACTACAAATGTCTCAACTCCTGCAGGCTTAGCGTCAGGACAGGCTAACATCTCGTCGTCCTCTCGCCTCACCCCTATTCCCACACCTGCCCGGTTCAGCGGAAAACTCGGGGAAGCCCGAGGATTCATATTACAATGCGAATCAGTTTTTCTCCGCGTCCCGGGAGATTTCACCCTTGATTCCAACCGGATTGGTTATGTCATTAATTTGTTGGCAGGTAGAGCTCTAGATTGGGCATATTCTATCATGGCTAAACCAAGCTATTCCACGCTTACTTACCAGGAGTTTGTGGCAGAATTTATGTCCGTGTTTGACCGTACTGATAGGGGTGAGGTGTTGACAGAACGGCTGTTGAGCCTACAGCAGGGAAAAAGATCAGCTGCTGACTACGCTATTGACTTCCAGGTCCTGGCTGCAGAGATTGGGTGGGGGGAGCCATCACTGTGTGGTATTTTCTTATGCAGTCTCAATGATGAGTTAAAGGATGAGTTAGCGGCACGGGATAAACCAAACAACCTGCACGATTTGATCGCCCTAACAGTTAGCCTGGATAGCAGATTAAGGGAGCGGGCGGTGGAACGGCGAGCTACTTCCCGTTCGGTTAAACCCCGCCCTCGCGTCACTAACTCTCCTCTTCTCGCTCTACCCGCGCCAGAGGAATCCCCGGATCAAGAGGCTATGGTTATGGGCCGGTCTAAAGTGTCAGCAGCTGAAAAGCAGCGCCGCAGGGATCAGGGCCTCTGTTTCTACTGTGGGAAAGAGTCACATGGGGTTTTCGAGTGTCCCAGTAAGTTAAAAGGGAGGGCCCGTGGATCGCAGTAGGGGGATTCACGGGCAGGAATTCAGAGGAACCCCTTACTAGTTGCCGATTACCCATCAGACTGATCCATGCACATACAGAACACTCCACCCTAGCGTTAGTTGACTCCGGTGCAGAGCAGAACTTTGTTTCTCGAGACCTGGCAACCCGGATGGGCCTTAGCTGTCAGACTCTAGATCCCCCTGTCAAACTTATCACTCTGTCCAAGGCATCTCTGACCACCGTCGCCCATCAGACGGCCCCAGTATCCATTATTGTGTCAGGAAACCACAGGGAGGAAATTAAGTTCCTAGTTCTGCCCGTCTCTTCTTCACCCGTTATTCTGGGGTACCCCTGGCTTCGCTTGCATAACCCCACCATTGACTGGCAAGCAGGGAGAGTTACAGCATGGAGTACGTTCTGCCTAAGTGCCTGTCTCCAATCTGCAGCGTGCGCCCTGTCTGTCAAGGTGCCTCAACCTCATTCGTCACCACCGGACCTGTCCAAGGTGCCAGAGGTCTACCATGACCTGGGGCAGGTTTTTAGCAAGTCTCGGGCGCTGTCTTTACCCCCCCATTGCCCGTATGATTGCGCAATTAATCTGAAGGCTGGGGCCCCTCTTCCTGCAAGCCGCCTATACAGCCTATCAGCCCCGGAGCGCGAGGCTATGGATACATACATCAAGGAGTCCCTGGCCTCTGGTATCATCCGCCCGTCGTCTTCGGCTGTGGGAGCCGGATTTTTCTTCGTCGGGAAGGACGGCTCATTACGCCCCTGCATCGACTTCCGGGGTCTGAATGAAATAACGGTAAAGGACAAATACACTCTACCTCTGATGAACACCGCTTTCGACTCCCTCCAGGGGGCGTGCTGGTTTACCAAATTAGACCTTAGGAATGCCTATCACCTAGTGCGCGTAAGGGAAGGAGATGAGTGGAAGATGGCTTTCCGGACCCCTAGCGGGCATTTTGAGTATTTAGTAATGCCGTTTGGGTTAACCAACGCTCCAGCCGTCTTCCAACGTTTAATAAACGATGTTTTACGGGACTTCCTAAACTCGTTTGTGTTCGTATATCTTGATGACATTCTAATCTTCTCCCGCACACTAGAAGAACATCAGGTGCATGTCCGCAAGGTACTACAGCGCCTCCTGGAGAATCAGCTGTTCGTCAAGGCGAGTTCCACACTGACCAAACCTCTTTCCTCGGGTTTATAATAGCCCGGAACCAGGTGCTTCTGGACCCGGCCAAGGTCAAGGCAGTAGTGGATTGGCCTGCACCCACCTCCAGAAAGCAGCTTCAAGGGTTCTTGGGTTTTGCTAATTTTTATAGGAGGTTTGTGCCAAATTTTGGTAATATCGCCGGCCCGCTGACTGCCCTCACCTCCCCTAAAACCCCGTTTTGCTGGAGTGAGGAGGCAGCTGGAGCATTTGAGAAGCTGAAGAGGGAGTTTGCCTCGGCCCGAGTCCTTACGCAGGTGGACCCGAAGCTGCAATGCTTGGTGGAGGTGGACGCCTCTGATTCGGGAGTAGGAGCGGTACTCTCCCAACGCTCTCCCAAGGACGGTAAGATTTGCCCATGTGCTTACTTCTCTCGTCGTCTTTCCCCTGCAGAGAGAAATTACAGCATAGGAGACAGGGAGCTGCTGGTGGTGAAGCTCGCTTTGGAGGAGTGGAGACACTGGCTGGAGGGGGCTGCTCAGCCGTTCGTGGTTTGGACTGATCATCGCAACCTGAAGTACCTCAGGATGGCGAAACGCCTGAATGCACGCCAGGCTCGCTGGTCCCTCTTCTTCGGCCAGTTCAACTTTTCCATCACCTACCGGCCGGGAAGCAAGAACGGTAAACCAGATGCCCTCTCGCGGCAGTTTGACGCTCCATCCTCTGAAGACCAGGAGACCCCTATCCTGCCACCCTCCTGCGTCGTGGGCGCTCTGTCCTGGGGTATCTGCAAGACGGTTCGCCGGGCTCAGAAGACCGAGCCGGACCCCGGGGGGGGGACCCCGGGCCGCTTGTTTGTTCCATGCGCCATTCGGGGCAAAGTGATCGAGTGGGGTCACGCCTCCAAGTTGGCTTGTCATCCAGGGGTGGGCCGGACTGTGGATCTTCTCCAGAGGACCTTCTGGTGGCCAGGGCTACGGAAGGACGTGGTAGGCTACATCCGGGCCTGCACTCAGTGCGCCACCGGGAAGACGACATCATCCCCCCCGGTGGGCCTGCTACACCCGTTGCCGGTCCCTTCCCGTCCCTGGTCCCACGTTGCTATGGACTTTGTGACTGGTTTGCCCACTTCGGATAACTTCACCACAGTTTTAACCATCGTGGACCGTTTCTCGAAGGCAGCCCATTTTGTGCCCCTGCGGGGTTTGCCTTCGGCCCAGGAGACAGCGGACCTCCTCGTACAGCATGTGGTCCGTCTCCACGGCATCCCCGCTGACATAGTGTCGGACCGGGGACCACAGTTTGTCTCTCAGGTTTGGAAGTTCCTTCTGCGCGGCGCTGGGAGCCACAGCCAGCCTCTCCTCGGGTTATCATCCCCAGAGCAATGGCCAGTGCGAGCGGGCTAATCAGGAGCTTGAGGCTGCATTACGCTGTGTCATCTCCTCCTGCTCGTCCTCCTGGAGCAAGTATCTTCCTTGGATTGAGTACGCCCATAATGCCACGGTCTCTACAGCTACGGGCGTCTCCCCCTTCAAGGCGTCATCGGGGTTTGATCCACCGCTGTTCCCGGAGGAGGAGAGGGAGGTAGCGGTTCCCTCGGTCCAAGCCCACATCAAGCGCTGTCGGCAAGTTTGGCTCATCGCCCGCCAAGCCCTGCTTAAGACCACCAAACGCAATATCCAGGTGGCCAACCGGCATAGGAGACCCGCCCTGGATTATAAGGTGGGTCAGAAAGTTTGGTTGTCAACCCGGAATATTGGTGTACCAGCCGAAAAGCGTAAGCTCACCAAGCGCTTCATTGGCCCCTACACCATCAGTCGTATTATTAACCCTGTGTCCGTGCGCCTGTCTCTCCCCTCTTCGATGCGCATCTGCCCCACCTTTCATGTCTCCCAGGTCAAACCGTACATCTCTGACCCCCTGTGCCCTGCTCCCGCGGCCCCCGCCCCCCCGAGGATGATCGATGGCCATCCGGCCTGGGGGGTGACTGCCATCCTGGACGTCCGCAGGCGAGGTCGTGGTCTTCGGTATTTGGTGGACTGGGAGGGCTTTGGACCGGAGGATCGTTCTTGGATTCGCCCAGCGTTGATCCTGGATAAACAGCTGATCCGCGATTTCCATCGGGCGAATCCAGGTAGAATTGGGCAGGTGCCTGGAGGCACTGCTAGAGGTGGGAGTACTGTCATGGCGGCCTCTGGGCCGTCATTGGCGTCATCAGTTCCAGCTGCGCACAGACCAACAGGTGTCAATCAACGGCTGTTAAAAGCCAGCGTTGCTGACAGCCCGTCACGGAGTCGTCTGTCCTCCTCGTCGGAGTATGAACCAGAGCTCCGCTCTCGAGCCTCGTCAAGAACCTCTCGTCAAGTACAACCACGTAAGAGAACTATTTGTTACTCTACCCCTTGTCTTAACCTCTGTGCACAGGTGGACCTCCCAGGCGGCGGACCAGCTACCCCAGCTGACGGGGCAACGCCACCTCACCCACGTAGCTCCTCGCTACCACCTCGACTATCGGTACGTCTTGCTCCTCAGCTGCAGGAACTGTTATTATCTCAGTTGCAGGAACAGTCGTCACCAGGATCTGTGGAATCCTTGTCATCGTTATCATCAGTACTGTCATCGCCACGGTCAGAGGAATCACTATCCTCACCATCCTCTGAGCAGTCATCGTCACGGCCAGTGGAATCACTGCAGTCATCATCACTGGAACTCCCTTCGTCACAGCCACGGGTGGATTCACTAGCACGGCCACGGACACCTTCACCTCCACGTCACACGGCCGCTGGAATTCAGCAGGACGCCCCCTGCGCCTTGCCCAAGTAAGCCCCTTCTCTTACAGTTACCCACGAGCACTGTACAGCGATAATTGTGTCTGCTTGTGTGTTACAGGGTTGCTGGGTCTCCGTCCAGGTTGCTCAGTTCCAGTGACCAGAACACAATACTTGCACTCACTCACGCACTACATACTCTCACAATTCAATAAAGGGATTATTGTCACAATCTGCCTGTGTCAGTGTCTGTCTCCTGGGTCCTAAACCATGTCATATTATGGCTTACAGACCATGAAAACTCCAAATTCAGTTTCTCAAAAAATTAAAATATTACATAAAATTAATTTTTAAAAAAATAGTTTTTTAATAGAAATGTGGGCCGACTGAAAAGTATGTCCATGTACACACTCAATACTTGGTCGGGGCTCCTTTTAGATTAATTACTGTATCAATGCATACCTGCCAACTACTCTGGTTTTGCCGTAATGGTTCCGGTTTTCAAGACCCCATTCCGGGTTACGGCTTTATTAATGAAAATTACGGTTTTTCACTAAAAATTCAGTCAAAAATTTTAAATCGTAAAAAAAACACGAAAGCAATTCCAAACACAAGATCGCTAGGAATCGTATCTAATTTTAGAACAAAGGCAATCGGCACTGCTTCCTGTAGGTGTATTGCGCATGTGCGAGAGGTCTGAGCCTAAGGTGCGCCCTTTCAGCCAGATCTGGAAGTGGCGTATGGCCAGGTGGAGAGCCAGTAACTCTGTCGAACACGCTGTATTTACGCTCACTGTCGTGCAAAGACCTGCTAAAAAGGTGAGCGGCTGCCAAGAACCGGCAACATATTGCTCCACGACGGCCGCTATGCTCATGTCCGAGGCGTCGGTAGTGAGCGCTATCCAAGCCACCGGGTCTGGGTGCGCCAGCAGTGCAGCGTTCGTCAGAGCTGTTTTAACCTCAGAACGCCTGCTCCCACTCAGGAGTCCAGTCGACTCTGTCCGCCGGTTTCCGTTTCTTGAGTGCGGCGTACAACGGCTGTATGAGCTGGGCTGCACGGGGGAGGAAACGGTTATAAAAGTTAACTATCCCCCAAAACTCCTGCAGCGCCCTGACATTGATGTTGAGGAGAAAAAAATAGCAAAACAATTTAGTTACATTACTTTTATGATTCCAACCAGTTTGAAATTGACAGTGCACAGTGGACATTGACTCATAACTTCTGAATATTTCTAAGACTCGGCTACATCAGTGGTTGTGCAAAATGAACAGCTCAAGACTCAATGGAGATTGAAACTGGTGATCTGAAATGAATGCTGAAATTATAAAAAGTAATGGTATGCTGGAATTTTATTTCTATTGTGGAATAGATAAAATTAACTGATTTTGATTTGATCAGGTGTTAAAGCATGTGATGGATAATGCTTGTTGGAATATTTTAGGAATGCTATCTTCTTGGAACATAAGTCAATATTATACAGTAATAAGTGGCGTTCAGCTGTTTGTTTTATGTCATTTAAGCACAGTTCTGGTACTTAAAAATCATAACAGCCCAGGAGCTTCGGGGGGCTTTGCCCCCCTTGCACCACCAGGGCTCTGCCCCGGACCCCGCTGGGGGACTATGTGCCCCAGACCCCCTGCTAAATTTTCAGATAATTTCCCCAACCCCAAATCACATCCCTGGAGCCATTGTTTCCATTTGGAATCGCGAAGGAATTAGGTCAGCATTGTATACATTTTCATCATGGAATCTGCCGGAGAAAAATCACAAATGAGTGTGAAACCCAAACGAAAAATACAGTCTTTTCACGAGGAATACTTTAAAGCATTTCCAGGAATTGTTAATCACTCAAGAAAGGGGGAAAATTACGCCAACTGCGCTTTGTGTAGACAAGAGTTTTCGATCAGACATGGAGGAATCAGCGATGTGAAAGACCACGTGGGAACGAAAAAACACAAGTCGAATGCCAATGCCAGTGACACCAGTGGCAAACTTTCTACGTTCTTCATAAGAAAAATAGAAACATGATTATTGAAGAAATATGAGGTTGTTAGCCACATTTTAACTTGATTTAATGCTAATATTTGTTTGCCGTCTGGGGCTTTGCCCCCCTGAACCCCTCACCAGGACTTTGTCCTGGACCTACCGGGGCCTGCGGCCCCTGGACCCTGGCTAGCTACTAGGCTTTTCAGGTTTTAAAAGTTGGCAGGTATGTCAATGTGGCGTGGCATGGAGGTGATCAGCCTGTGGCACTGCTGAGGTGTTATGAGGGCCCAGGTTGCTTTGATAGTGACCTTCAGCTCGTCTGCATTGTTGGGTCTGGTGTCTCTCATCTTCCTCTTGACAATACGCCATAGATTCTCTATGGGGTTTAGATCAGGAGAGTTTGCTGGCCAATCAAGCACAATGATGCCATGGTCAATAAACCAGGTTTTGATACTTTTGGCAGTGTGGGGGGGGGGGGGGTGCCAAGTCCTGCTGGAAAATGAAATCAGCTTCTCCATAAAGCTTGTCAGCACAGTGAAGCATGAAGTGCTCTAAAATGTCCTGGTAGACGACTGCGCTGACTTTGGTCTTGAGAAAAAAAAGTGGACCAACACCAGCAGATGACATGGCTCCTCAAATCATCACTGAAAGTGTTTAGTGTGGAAACTTGACACTAAACCTCAAGCAGTTTAGATTCTGTGCCTCTCTGCTCTTTCTCCAGACTCTGGGACTTTGATTTCCAAATGAAATGCAAAATTTACTTTTATCTGAACAGAGGTCATCTGCTGGTGTTGGTCCACTGTGTTTTATCAAGGCCAAAGTCAGCGCAGTCGTCTACCAGGAAATTTTAGAACACTTCATGCTTCCCTCTGCTGACAAGCTTCATGGAGAAGCTGATTTTATTTTCCAGCAGGACTCCCCCCCCCCCCCCGCCAAAAGTATCAAAACCTGGTTTAATGACCATGGCATCACTGTGCTTGATTGGCCAGCAAACTCTCCTGACCTAAACCCCATACAGAATCGATGGAGTATAGTCAAGAGGAAGATGAGAGACACCAGACCCAACAATGCAGATGAGCTGAAGGTCACTATCAAAGCAACCTGGGCCTTCATAACACCTCAGCAGTTCCACAGGCTGATCACCTCCATGTCACGCCACATTGATAAAGTAATTAATCCAAAAGGAGCCCTGACCAAGTATTGAGTGTGTACATGGACATACTTTTCAGTCGGTCCACATTTGTATTAAAAAACTGTTTTTTAAAATTAATTTTATGTAATATTCTAATTTTTTGAGAAACCGAATTTGGGGTTTTCATGGGCTGTAGGCCATAATCATCAAAATTAAAATAAATAAACACTTGAAATATATCACACTCTGTGTAATGAATCTATATAATAAATGGGTTTCACTTTCTGAAATGAGTGACAAAAAATATTAAACTTTTTCATGATATTCTAATTTTTTGAGATGTACCTGTAGAATGAGTGAAGCTAGGGTCACCAAACTTGCTGTACAGGTTCACTTTGGGATCCTGACCTACATTTACGGGTTGTACAACTATTTCCGTTGTATAGTCATGGATGATAGGCTTGTCATAATTTGGTTCTGCCCCAATAATTATATGGAAATGTTTAAACTATTGTGTAATATGTTATACAATATTAGATTATGGCAAGTTTGCTATCATAATCATAATAATTATAATCTTATTCATGTACAGTATGATTATAACAGCCCCTGGCTCTTAAGTGGTGTGAAAAAGTGTTTGCCCCCTTCCTGATTTCTCATTTTTTTGTGTTTGTCACACTTAAATGTTTCAGATTTAAATGATGGATTTTTTTTTTTTTTACCCTTAATAATAAACACCTTCATTTAAAAACTGCATTTTGTGTTTACTTGTGTTATCTTTGTCTAATATTTAAATTTGTTTGAAGATCTGAAACATTTAAGTGTGACAAACATACAAAAAAGTGAGAAATCAGGAAAGGGGCAAACACTTTTTCGCGCTACTGGATTAGCGTGCATTTGTACCAAACAAACAGTTAAAAGGAGACACGTTTTCATATTTAAGTCCTTACATATTTATTTCAGAGCATTTTTACAATAGTAAAATCTCACCTATGAAATGTTATGCCTTTTTCTTTAGGTTTTTTTTTTTGTCTGTTTATTACAACAGCCATGTGTGGCACGAAAGTCCGGTACATCTCTATAGTTGCAAGAAACAACTATAGAGATGTACACCTCGGGGGATGCATTAGTGTATGGTGTGATAAGCTGTCTATCAGCAGCTGAAAATGTCCTGGAAAAGTGGAAAATAATTTCAAGAAAAGAGTGGGAACCCTGATTAAAAAATAAAGCCCCTCGTGGATTGCTACCTTATCGTGGAGGAGGGGTTTGTGTAGCCTAATGATTCCAGGAGCTACTGTATGTTGTCTGGGGCTACTTACCCTTGGTAAGGTCTCCCAAGGCAGACTGGTCCTGGGTGAAAGGCCAGACTAAGAGTGTTCCAGTGATCATTAAAAAGTTACAAGAAGGATCCTGCATACACTGCTCGGTACGGGGTTAGCCTAGCCACGAGGAGGTGCTCGAGAGCAAGGGACCGGTGACCAGGTTTCCACCCACAGGACCTGGCAGGGCTCAGCCCTAACAAGCCACGTGGGTCCACCCTTCACTGGGCTCACCGACGGAAAGAGCTGCTTAGAGATTTTTTTTCCCAAAATTTCTGAATGGAGCCTCAAAGCACATTAGACCCGTAAAAGGAAATAAGTATAAATTCACCAGGTGAGTTTTGCAATTTTTGTCTTGAAAAACTGCAACGTTATTCTTGCAAGTTTTTTTTTTTTTTAATTTTGTGACTTTTTGCTCCTGAATTTGTGACTTTTCTGTTCCACATTTCTCTTAAACCTGTAAATTTTTCATTAATTTTCATTTTCTCCTGTAAAATTGCTATTTCTTTACATTTTCGAGTTTTTCCCTCTTAAATTTGCAGTTTTTCTTGTAAATTTGTACCCTTTTTGTAAATTTGTGAGCTTTATGTTTGTTTTCTTCTTTTGCTTGCCAGCCATAAGAAGCTGGCTTAAGGCAGATGTGGCTCCAGAGCTGCAAGTTGAGGCCTCCTGGTGTGGACGCCACCCACCCAGGTGTAATCACAGTAATGTGACAATGTGAAAACAGCTGTGTTTAACTCAGCGTTTGTGTTTCTCTTCCAGGGTGCTGCAGAATGGTTTGGAAGTGGAGAGGTTACGGCTGAGGAACTTCTTCCATTACTACCACTCCAAAAGAGGCATGTGGAATGCCCAAAACAAGAAGACTCCAAAGGGATAGCACAGCCTGCTGTCCAGAGGATCATAAACCCTCCGTACGTGCAGATCCACTGTGTGTGAGAGAGAGAGAGACCCGTAGGAGCTCGCTCACTGCCTGAATTCTGCCTTTTTAGAAACAGGCTCGTTCCGGGGACGCCTCTGTCTTGGTCCCTGCTCTAGGTTTGTCTGTTAAACTGTAAAGTGAAAAGCTCCTCACGCAGACAGACCTGAGTCATCACTTTGCCTCACTGACTGAACTACTGTACAGAGAGGGGAGGGATATTTTTATTCTCCTTCTCTCTGTCCTTTTTGGTGCAATGTTTTCAGACAGACAGACTGGGGAGCAGCTGTTTGTGTGAGAGTGTTTTTTGCGTGCATTTGTATGTCTGTGGATGTATATATTATATATAAAAGCGTGTGAGCGTGTTGCAGCGGTTGTACGGGTGAGTCGGAGTTTGTGTGCATTCTTACAATGACAGGAAGCACCTTTTTTTAATCTAACAAGGAGACGTGAAGACAACCTAAGATCTTTTTTCTAACATGCTCTGTCACATGGGAGCCTAATAGAATGTGTGTGAAAACAGATTCTGACGTGGTGGCGTAGGGTGTCACTGAAGAAGTATTTCTGAATCTGAATACTTCAAGTACTACCTGTTGGACAGAAATAGTAACCAGGATGGCTGCGGTGCTGAACGTCTCCTTATATCAGATGTGATGAAACGGTGAAATTTTCCCAATCAGAAAAAGCCCACTATATCATACATCATCTCTGTATTTCTTTCTGTCCACCTACTTTTCAGTTTAATGCTGAATTGTTCTTGTACCTGTTTGCAAAACCATTCATACTATGACTTGATTCATTTTGTTTGACTCTAATTAGTCATTTAAAAGACATAATTTGACCTGAATAAGGACAAACTAACATTTAGGGTGATATTTCTGTTCAAAAAACACTGAATCTGTGAACAGTTCAGGCATTTAAACTGCTGTCGTTTTCATCTGCTGCCTAAAGAGCTGTACGCTCGCTGTCACAGGAACGTAAGACTGTAAAAGTGGAGGAAGAGTTGTTTTAAAACACTGAATATGAGGAAGAAGAACATCACCCTCACATTATAGCGGGAACAGGGAGAACTAGGCTTATGAAAAACACTATGTTTCACTGAAGCCTGAAAAAAAAAAAGCTCTAACATAAGGGAGACCATTCCACATGTCGGGCACAGTGTTGTGGGAATGCATGGCTGTTTCACAAACGTGTGCCTTTATCAGGGATTGGCTGCGGGCAGTTTTGTTTTTGTTTTTTTTTAAACTACTGTAATGACTTTTAGAGCGAGTGAACAGATAGACAGGAGTACATCATTATTTATCAGCAGGCTGTAATGTCACTGTAAGCCCAGATACACTGTAAAAGAGGGAATTACGGTATACACTGTAATGAGGTTTAGACGTGTCGGTGTGTTTGTTGTGTTAGAGGAAAAGTAGGACAGACATTAAGCACTCACTGGTGATATAGACACAGAGGGAGAAATGTTAAGAATGACTGCGGAGGGGAAACGGGAGGGCGTGATGAAGAGCCACCCTGGCAGCTGCAGTCCAGCCGGACCCCACCTGCTCCCAATATTTTGGCTGGAGGTCGAGGTCCTAGTGGCTCTGTTTATGCAACATGGTACTTAGACTGACAAAGAGTGGCTGGAGGGCTCCAGGGCTGCACATTTATATGGATGAGCGCTAATGATCCGTTATTGACTAAATGATTGTCAAAATGCCCTCCAAGACCCTTTTGGCCTCTAAATGGGAAAAATAGGTCTATACTGTACATCATGTGACGCTAGGATGGTACTATTTGAAAATATAAGAATCACATTAATATAAGATTATATATATAAGAAATATAAAAATGAAAATAGGAATATACATTCCAAGGTAATTTCTGTGAAATTGTTTTGTAGAAGAGGGATTTTAAGAATGTATTGTACCTTTATTTTGATTTGTTGTTTTTTGCAAATAAAATTTTATCCCTTTGTCTGGACTTATTTATTACTAATTGTCATTCTTGTCTGTTTGTTACATATTGTTTGAACAAATATACAATTGCATCACAGATATAAACCGTAACGCCAATTCCTGATACAACCACAAGGTGGTGCTGCATCTACATAAACATGCTCATGTTCAGGGAGGATCAAAACTGCTGCGTTTCATGAAGAGTAGTTTCGTGCGTCTGCGTGTGTGACTACATTTAAGAACTTCTTGGTTTAATCAAACAGTATGCACCCCAATATTCAAACAGCTTCTACTTTTGATATTGCTTCTTTGCTAGTATGGTATTTCCACTGCCCCTGAACTCCAATCTCATTTAGAAACTGCAAGGAAATGTGATGTAATGCCAAAACCGTCTGCATCCCTTGCTGTGTTTGGACTCCCCCGGACTGAGCTGACATCACTCTGTTCATCACCAGTTAACCTCATCTACAGCAGCATGCATAAAGCGAACATTATCAAACTATGATTTTGAAATTTTCAACCGAGCTGACATGTTTTGGTGCACATGTAATCGTTTGCAGATTTGCTGCCTCTCTGCCAAGACCATGAGGTAAGTTCCACCCACCCCAGAGCTGAGCAATGAGGCAAGAACTCCTCTAGGCCCTGCGTGCCCTCTGCTCTGCTGATGTTCTGACTAAGAGCAAAACTAGAGGTTATCTGGACTGGAAGGTTAACTCCCCATTCAGTTCACCTGACCTGTGATTCATGCACATCACTAATACTTTGCTGTCTTAGACATGCACTATGAGTGCTCTGCCCTACATTCGTGAAGTCATAGTGTTGGACTGCTGGAGACACACCTTAGCTTGTATACTATACGAATGCAGACTAAAGAGAAGCAGGTAGTCACAGGCATCACTAAAGCACATAATCACAAACAGGCCCACGTGATGATCCACTATGCAAACTTAGAACTTTTCTGTGACGACAAGAGCTGCAACGTGACTGACTAGTCAACCTGTTCATCATGTCTAAGTTTAAAACAAAAACTGAGACAGGCTTTTGCAATATTGCAACATGTCTAACTCATAATTCTGCATAAACCTTTGAAATTCACTTTTTGTAAAAGCCCTAATCCACCTGTTGAAAATAAGCCCTATTCTACCTGTTATACCATAGGGGCTTTACAGACTCAGTTTCTCTTACTGGCACAGCTGATATGACCCAGTATGTTTTTGGCAAAGAATTTTCACAAACTAATACAACAGAAAACAAATTCTTTATTGTTATTGAAGACTGGCTGGTGCTATGTATGTGGCTTAATAAATGGGCAGTGGTTAGGGATGTGGATCCATTGTTAGGGATGTGGACTGGTGAGTGGAGAGTCGCAGGTTCGATCCCTGGACTGGCAGATTAGATCTGGGTGGGACAGATAACATAGCAGTGTTTGCCCCACCCTTCTTAACCCCACTGTGGTGCCCTTGAGCAAGGCCCTTAACGCCAACTGCTCCACTGGAGCTGCTCAGTGGCCACATGTCAGTCTGGTTGTACTGGGCAGCTTCCTGGTGTGAATGTGTAACTGTGTGAGTGTGAACAGGGCATCCTTGAAAAACAGCGGTTGCCTCTCCATGGAACTCCCCTGTATAAATAAAGGTTAAACAGAAATAAATAAATGTACAATAAAAAAGACCTAGACTAGCATAAACAATACATAGCATAAATAAAAAGTAGAATTGACATGATGAATTAAATAAATGAATAATAACAAAGGAGATGAAATAAAATAAACAGAAAAACACAACATGGCTAGTTACAGTATGATCAAAATGTGCAATAGATGTAAGATGCATAACCAAGGGGCACCACACTTGAGGTAAAGATGGCACAAATTACCTGGGCTCACAGTGGAGAGGGGGCCCACTGGAAGCTTCAATTGTTTCATTCAAATTAGATTTAAGATTTTATTTGTCAATACTACTATGCGTACAGGACATACAGGAGAACTGAAATGGTGTTTCTCTCTTCAGTGGTGTGCCCAATATAAAAAACAAAAGGGATAAGGCTGGAAAAACAACAACAGCAGTGTATGTACAGTAATGCTACCCATAGTGCAAATAGCAACAAAAGATAGACCCAGACATCCCATAGTGCAAATAAAGATAAATGATAAGACCCAGCAATACACAAAAAAAGTAGAGCAGTAATACTCGTGGTTGCAATCCAATGCGGTAGTGTAGATGCAGACAATGACAGGTTGGACTGCACATGATCAGTATTGCAAAACAGACAGCAGCAGATATGGCATTTGTGCAAATGGTTGCAGTAAAGTGCAGAGACATACAGCAGCAGATGTATTACTGGTGGTGTACCAGTCTTTCTGTGCCAACAGCTGAGGTCGTTATTGTGCGGGTGAGTGCATTACGGGGGCGGGGGGGCAGAGTTCAGGGTCCTGATAACCTGATGAAGAAAGCTGTTTAGCAGTCTTGTGGAGCGGGCCTGGAGGCTCCAGTACCTTTTCCCCGAGGGCAGGGGGCTGAAGAGGGAGTGTGAGGGGTGGGAAGTGTCGCCTGGTGAGGTGAATGTCCGAGAGGGGGGCAGAGGGGCACCGATGATGTTGCTGGCTGCTTTCACTGTGTGTTGTAGTGTCTTTCGGCAAGAGGGGGGGTGCAGCTTCCATACCACACCGTGATGCAGCTGGTGAGGATGGTCTCAATGGTGCCCCGGTGGAATGAGCACATGAGGGGTGGGACTTGTGCTCTCAGTTGGCGGAGGAAATGGAGGTGAGTTTGAGCCTTCTTGGCCAATGATGTGGTGTTGTTGGACCAGGAGAGGTCCTCAGAGGTCCCAGGAACTTGGTGCTGCTCACCCTCTCCACAGCTGCTCCATCGATGATCTGAGGGGGATGCTGTGTGTGTGTTGCCTCCTAAAGTCAACCACAATCTCCTTGGTTTTTCCCATGTTCAGGAAGAGATTATTGTTTTTACACCACTGAACCAGTTGGTTCACCTCATTTCTGTAGTTGGCCTCCTCATTATTGGTGATGAGGCCTACCACTGTCGTGTCATCCGTAAACTTGATGATGTGGTTGGTGCTGTAGGCTGGTACACAGTCATGGGTCAGCAGGGTGAAGAGCAGCGGGCTGTGCACGCACCCTTGTGGGGCCCCTGTACTCAATGTGATGGTCTTGGATGTGTTGCTGCCAACTCGAACGTTCTGTGGCCTCCCTGTGAGAAAGTCCCACACCCACTTACAGAGAGAGGTTTTGAGTCCCAAGTTTCTGCGTTTTTGTATTAGGTGCTGCTGGATGATTGCATTGAATGCTGAACTGAAGTCCAAGAACAGCATTCACACGTAGGAGTTCTTTGAGTCCAGTTGGGTGAGGGCTGGATGACTGCAGAGGTGCGCTCACTGCTTACAGCCAGAGATGCAGCCTTCAGAGCGAAGGACAGGATCGCCCTCCGCTCAGCCAGGTCTGCGCTCTCAAAGGGAATTAAGGCAGCAAAGCGCGCCTATGCGGAGAAAATCCAGGGACACCTCTGTGACACTAGGAACACCAAGCAGATGTGGCAGGGAGTTCGGACACTGACGGGCTATAAGTCTAGGCAGGGGGTCGATGATGATGACGCTTCGCTTCCAGACAGGCTTAACAACTTCTTTGCACGTTTTGAAGCATCAAACTCGACAATCAGAGGGAGGGCTGGCCCACCCCCACCATCGGTCGGACCAGCTTTTACCATCAACACAGCGGACACATGGAGGACCCTAACCAGAGTCAACCCACGCAAAGCTGCAGGTCCGGACAACATTCCGGGACGTGTGCTCCGAGACTGCCTGAGCGAGTTGGCAGATGTCCTGACTGACATTTATAACACCTCCCTGAGTCAGGCCATCATTCCCAGATGCTTCAAGACCTCTATCATTGTACCGGTGGCAAAGAAACCAGTTGTGTCCTGTTTGAGTGACTATCGTCCTGTTGCACTGACACCAATTGTGATGAAGTGTTTTGAACGGCTTGTCAAACCACACATCACAGCCTGCCTCCCTGCATCACACGACCCGCTCCAGTTTGCATATCGTTCAAACCGCTCCACGGAGGATGCTATAGTCACCACCCTACACTCTGTCATCACCCACCTGGACCAGAAAGGCACCTACGCCAGACTCCTGTACATTGATTTCAGTTCAGCATTCAAAACCATTATTCCCCAGAGACTGATGGAGAAATTGCTCCTTCTCGGTCTGAACACCGCCACATGTCTCTGGATCCTGGATTTCCTGACTGAGAGACCTCAGTCTGTCCGGGTTGGAAACAACATCTCCAACTCTGTCACGCTGAGCACCGGATCCCCTCAAGGCTGTGTACTCAGTCCACTGTTGTTTACACTTCTAACACATGACTGTGTATCCAGACACGAGGGGAACCAGATTATTAAGTTTGCAGACGACACCACGGTGGTGGGACTTATTCAGAGGGATGAGGAATCAATGTACAGGGAAGAAGTGAGAGACCTGGAGGGCTGGTGCAGGGAGAACAATCTGGTGCTCAACATGGACAAAACGAAGGAGATGATTATCGACTTCCGGCGGTCTCAGCCTGAGCACGTCCCCCTCAGCATCGGCGGCCGTTTAGTGGAGAGAGTGGAGAACATCAAGTTCCTCGGAGTGCAGATCTCGCAGGACCTGACCTGGAGCAAGCATTCCTTGGGGATCAGGAAGCGGGCTCAGCAGAGACTGCACTTCTTGAGGAAACTCAAACAGGCCTCTCTCTCCATCTGCATCCTCAGGACCTTCTACAGAGGTGTGGTGGAGAGTGTTCTGACGTACTGCATTGCTACATGGTACTCCAGCTGCAGTATGTCAGACAAAAAAGCCCTGCAGAGGATAGTCAAGGGGGCTGAGAGGGTAATTGGAGTCTCCCTCCCCTCTGTCCAAAAACTTTTTCAGAGCCGTTGTAGGAGCAGGGCACTGAACATTGTCAAGGACCGTTCTCACCCTCTGCATAAACACTTTGAACTTCTTCCATCTGGTAAACGATTCCGGAGCATCAGAGGCAGAACCACCAGACTGATCAACAGCTTCCTTCCACAAGCTGTCAGGATGCTGAACAGCTGACCCGGAATCTCTCATACACACTACTGCACCTATGGCCATTTTGTATATTATTTGTATATTATAGTTAGTTAGTTTTTTCCCAAGTATGTCTCAGGGTTGTGTGAATGGATGGGGGGTGGGGGGGGGGGGGGTGAAGCTATGTGTGAGTGTGTCTTAAATCATGCTGCTTCTATTTATATGGATGCCGAGAGAAACGCAATTTCATCTTGCCTGCACTACAGTTGTATGTACAGCAATATGACAATAAAGTTTGATTTGATTTGATTTGATTTGATTTGAGAGCAGCAGAGATGGCATCTTCTGTGGATCTGTTTGACCTGTATGCAAACTGAGATGGGTTGTGGGAGGGAGGGAGGATGGACTTTATTTATTTATTTAGCGAATGCAAAGTCCTTAAGCCAAGCAGTTGCCTCCTGGTTTGCTGTATGGAGGGTGTGTAATCCTCCTTCCAGTCTTTGGAGCGGGCAAGCCTCTATGATGTGTTCCATAGTTTGCTCCTCTCCACATGCGCACAGTGGGCTAGGGCTACTGCCCCATCTGTGAAGGCTGGCCAAGCAGGGGCCATGTCCAGTCCTGAAGCGATTGAGTGTAGACCACTGTCTCCTTGGGAGGTTGGTGCCCGGGACCTGTTGGTTGGGGTTGGTTGGGGTTGGTTGGGGAGGATGGACTTAACGTTCTGCATGACCAGCCGCTCGAAGCACTTCATTATGATGAGGGTCAGTGCTACGGGCCGGTAATCCGGTAGGTTTTAATGTGGGTGAGGGGCCCTTACACAGTTTCCAAAATGTTACTGACAGTAACAATAGGCCTAGATAAAATATTAATTACATAATGTGGCTGTAGAGAATGTATAAACTGGGGGAAATTATTGCAATTTAGTCAAAGTTAGACAATTTGGGTTTTGATTTGATTATATATTTTGTGCTAGCACGTTGAAATTGTGATTAATGGTAGCCTAACTAGATCTGTGAAACACTGTGTCACTGCTGTGCCATTGCGTGAGCGTACTCTTACAGAAAGAGCCCCAGTCTGTCTTAATTAATGTTTCGGAACTTCCTATATGTTGCTCATGTTCGGGGAAGTTTTCTTTTTCTTCATAACACAGGGAACTTATGTTTTGCTTTTTGATTGGCTGTCACAAAAGTCGGCCGCTTCCTAATTGGTGATTGAGCTGCTTCCGTGGTGTCTTTCATCTTCAGCCCCTCCTCCTGCACAGCTGAAGTCTGTTGTAGACGCAGCTCAGTGGGGAACCGTGAGAAGAGAATAAGAAGTAAGCTCGGACTGTTCAGCAGTTGTTCAAAGAGAAAAACAATTTTTTTGGGCGGTGTATTAGCTAATTTGGACTCGTTTTACAAGCAAACTTGAAACTGGCTTCACTCAGAAAGCGGGGAGGATTTTTATTCGCTTTTAAACGCTGGGGGAAAGTTCAAATCCCTTTAAAGGTGAGGCTGGTTTTTTTTCTCATCTGTCCTGATTGTTAATGAAATTGTAGAGTGATTTTTAATTCGGTTACTTCTCTTATCAGTGGGACTCCCTTTGCTGTGGCAGTTTTCGTTTCCCACTGAACTCTCCAGCATGTCAGGCGACTGATGTCCCGCGTAACCAGTTCCTCCAGCTCGGCGGGGACTTGCGACGCTGCCTGACTGACTCCGGGGAGCCGCTGACCGGTCCCCCCCCGCTCCGCCAAAGAGACTGTTTTAAACGTCGTCGGACAATGGCTGGTTTGACCAATGTTCACATGAAAACCCTGGAGGACCTGACGCTGGACTCGGGCTACGGGGCGGGGGACTCCTGCAAATCCCTCAGCCTGTCCTCCTCCAAGTCTAACTCTCAGGCTTTCGTGACGGCTCCTCACCGGGGGAACTGGTGGTACTATTCCGGCTCCATGAACAGCAGGAACAACAGCTGGGACACGGTCAACACGGTCCTCCCTGAAGACCCGGAGGACATCTTCTCCAAGTGCCCACGCTTACCTGAGCTGGAAGAGTTCCCCTGGACGGAGGAGGAGGTGGCCAGGGTGCTGCGTAAAGTGGCTGGCCACAAATGGGGGGCGACGCCGGTGTTCTCGCTGGAGGCTGTGAGGAGGCTGTCGGCGCTCCTCCGCAGGGCCCTGATCCGCATCTCCAGGGAGGCGCAGCGGCTCAGCGTCATGCACTGCCGCTGCACACGCTTTGAGGTGCAGAGCGCCATGAGGCTGGTCCTCAGCTGGGCCCTGGCCGACCACTGCGTCTCCGCCACCGTCAAGGCCATCTCTCTGTACAGCATGAGCGCGGGCGAGCTGCTGAGGGAGGGCAAGTCCGCCCGCTGCGGCCTCTCCCTTTCCGTGGGACGC
Organism: Pholidichthys leucotaenia; assembly: GCA_020510985.1. Lineage (NCBI taxonomy): Eukaryota > Metazoa > Chordata > Actinopteri > Cichliformes > Pholidichthyidae > Pholidichthys > Pholidichthys leucotaenia. The sequence continues at coordinate 135,014,288 of CM035840.1, read as the reverse complement.
TTCTTCCGCTGGATGGTGGACACCCGCGTCTCCGTGCGCATCCACGATTACGCAGCCATATGCCTCGCCGCGTGCGTGGAGGCCCTGGCGGAGGAGATAGGAGCCCGGGTGCTGATGGCCGAGAGAGGTCACTCGGGGCCCGACCCGGGGTCAGGATCCGGGTCCGTGAGTGCGGAGGCCCTGGAGGGAGTGGTGAACAACGACGCGGAGCTGTGGGGAGTCCTGCAGCACTACGAGCACCTCATCTGCGGGAAGAATGCCAACGGTAAATATGGAGTGGCCAGTTAGGTAGTATGGCTGATTTACAGTGGCTTTGCCAAGCCCGCACACCCACATACATTTCACACATTCTCCATCTGAAGGGCCGCTCACAGCTTTCCAGTCCTTCATGGTGCACATGTGGAAAAGCTGGACCGTGGCCTGCTGCTGGGTACAGTAGCTGCTCTTTATGCATGAAGGTGTGATGGATTTGTTGCTAATTTGATCATATGAGAATAGGGGGGGGGAAAAACTGTGCAGAAACATTTCAGATGAACAGATCCCTCATTGACAAAGTTCAGAAAAGGAGAAGTGACTACTGGAGATGCTTTTGTTTTTGCTGCAAACGCTCATTTGGCATTTGCTGCTCATTTGTCATTGGCACGACTGAGTCCCCACTTGTCACTGATGTTCTGGTGTTGTGATTTTGGTGTGCAGCGATTACAAAGCTCTTGGGCAGGAGACTTTCAGTTGATACAGCTCTCTGTTTGCGCTGACTTCACCTCTCAGCCTCTCGCTGTGTTGGCTACACGCCTTTAAAAACCCTCCCTCTCCTCCATTTCCTCACCCCATGTTTCTCTCCTGGCGGTGGACTGATTTCTTTTACCCACCGCCATCTCCACTGTATCTTAATTCTGTTTCCTCCGTCTACAGCTGTGCATCCTGCTCTCTGTCCATTTGTTCCCTCCACCCTCGCATCCCTTCTCCATCAATTCTCTTTCGTACCAAAAGCCTACAATATGCTCACAGTGCTCTTTCCATGACTATTTTGGCAGCCCAGTGTTGAGCTGATTCATGAGCTTGTGTTGGGACAGTGTAACTGGCCTTTGTCTGTAGCCCACTACCAGCTCCCCAGAGCAGAGCTTTTTATTGCTGCACAATGGCCTTTTGTTAAGTGATTGTGCAGCTTAGTCAAACACTGAGGGAGAGAAAACAAATGCTGGGAAAACACACAAGTGTACATCATGAAGTGCATCACGGAGGGAGAGAGAGCACATCTGGAGATGGCTGGTTTTTCAGGTTATAATTGGAGGGACTGGAGTTGAGATGTCATCATGCAGAAGCACCTTTCACTGCTAAAACATGCATGTGAAAGACACCAATACTGCCAGCTTGAAATTTCACACTTGTATACATTCATCCATCTTCTACTGCTTATCTGGGGGTCTGGATCATGCAGTCAAAACAGAGACTACCCGCCATTTCACATAGCACCATGATCTCCATGATCCCTCCTGCAGGTGGTGAGCCCAGTGGAGGGCAGACCCATGTGGCTCCTTTGGGTACACTGGGTCCTTGATGCAACTTTTTCATAGAGATCTACTGCACTGCTGTTGGTTTGGCCCTTCACCCAGGACCAATTTGCCTTGGGAGACCCTACCAGGGCCACGTTGCCCCGACAACGAAGCTCCTGGGATCATTAGGGCACACAACCCCCTCCACTATGATAAGGTGGCATTCCACGGAGGGGTGTTTGTATATAGACATTTCAAATTCTGTGCAACCTTATTGGCTTTTATTATCACATAATCTTGGCAGACCTTGATATAGTTAAAAAAAAATCTGCTCTCTGGCCTTGTCAATAAGTCAGGATTCAGTTTCATTATAAAATATGTTAAAGAGCAGTCTTTGTTCCTGTGTTCAACCAGACGTATTTTGGTTCATTCACTGGTTTTGAGAAAGACATCTGTGTGTGTGTGTGCATGTGTGTGTCTTTGTAATAACAACAGACTATTATTCTGACCACCCTAGCTTTTTATAGGTCTGTGACTGGGCTGTGGAAGCCACACACCCCTCTACCACCTGACCACCTGGCAATCCACACCCCGAAAGTGGCTTTCAGCCCCCCCACCCCCCGCTTCAACCGGTTTCCCCTTCATCGTCTGCCAATTAAACATCACATCTCAGTTTTTCCCTCTCAAACAGAATACAGTGGTTGACTGCTGATCATACACATTGGCACAGTGTGATTAAAACCCCTCCCTTCTCACTTAATTTCTCCGTCGTCTTTCTGACTCTTTCTCAGGGGCTGCCCCACATCTGGAACTCTTTAAGTCAGAAATGACTTCTACGGCTCCAATAACAGAACTGAAACCTCCCTCCCTCCTTTCCTCTCATGCTTAGCTTCACTTTTGCCTCTTGCTCTGCCATTGCACTCATATCCACTTCATCTTTATCTGTTTATTTCTTCTGGTCTGCTGGGAGTGCATTAGAGGAACTTGGTTGTGATGTGCCAGGATCTTATTCATTACTCTTGCACACACTTGCCCAAGCACATTGGCATGCCCGTGGACCTTGAAGCGAATTTAGCTCCCCCTGTATCCGTTCAAATGGCTCCACAGCACTGGTTGAACTGAACATACAGTACCACTATACAGAAGAATCCATTTGTCATTCACTTCTTCTCACAAGCAAACAACATGATTGAGTTCTTCCTGGTGTAATTTGTATTGATGGTACAGAGAGGTATTTTAAAGTGCCGAGTAGTAGCTTTACTAATGGACAGTGGAAGTGGCTATGAAATCACTGAGCTTTATGACCAGGGCATAAAAGTTGTTTTTTTTTTAATCTGTGTGGATGTCAAGGCTATTTTTCTTGTGCAGCTCCAGTTGTTTGTCTGTTAGCGGGGTTGCACAAAAACTGCATGATGGATTTTGATGAAATTTCAGAGGTGAGTCTTGGGCCAAGTATGAATCCATCAGATTTTGGGGCAGATTCAGAAAAGTCTCTCTTCTGGATCACCTTTTCACTTGCTCTTTTCATTCAAAGGGGTCTTTTTTTTTTTTTTTTACTGAAAAAAAAAATGGTGTCTTTGTAGGTTTTAACCTTCTGAAATGCGTCAGTCGGTCCTGTGATTATCTAAAAAATATCAAAGCACTCACTTCTCTTTAAAAAAAAACAAAACAGCCTTTTTATAAATTTTCTCTCCAAGAAGCCATTTTGACTGTTCCAGGTTTGTCTTGGGTCATATAAAAGGTAAACTCAGTCCAGCACTGTAATTGACACCTGCCCACTGCTCTATTACAGAGAGCGTAAGTTACGCCTCCCCTACTTCCACATATGGGACCTTAAATCCAAAAAAATTCTCAATTGAAATGAATGGTGAGGGCGAAATTATCTTTTGATCCCCATCAAATTTTGCCACGAGTTACACATATGATGTTTGTCAGTTTAAAAGATAATTTTCCATGTAATTAAAGCGTTTCGATTAGCGGACGACAACTTCCATCATCCCACATCACCAAACACGATCATGGCGGGAGATTACTAAAACCTCACCTCCTGTTTCCTGACCGATGAAAGAAGAATCCAAAGAGGAGAACCACCGGGGCACCATTGAGAGCATCCTCACCAGCTGCATTACAGTGTGGTATGGAAGCTGCACCACCTCCTGCCAGAAGACACTACAACGCACAGTGAAAGCAGCCAGCAAGATCATCGGTGCCCCTCTGCCCCTGCTCTTGGACATCGACCTCACCCGCAGAGCCATCAACATTGCAGGTGACACCTCCCACCCCTGACATTCCCTCTTCAGCCCCCTGCCCTCAGGGAAAAGGTATCGGGGCCTCTGGGCCCGCTCCACAAGACTGCTAAACAGCTTTGTTCATCAGGCTATCAGGACCCTGAACTCTGTCTGCCCCCCCTTCCCCCCGGACCGTAGTGCACTCACCCGCACAATAACTACCTCAGCTGTTGGCACAGAAAGACTGGCACACCAACAGTAATACATGTGCCGCTGTATGTCTCTGCACTTTAGCTGCAACCATTTGCACAAATGCCATATCTGTGCTGTCTTTTTGCAATACTGTTCATGTGCAGTCCTATCTGTCATTGTCTGCACCTACACTACCGCATTAACTTGAAACAACGGGTATTACTGCTCTACTTTTCTGTATATAGGATTGCTGGGTTTTATCGTTTATCTTTTTTTGCACTATGGGATGTCTGGGTCTATCTTTTGTCACTATTTGCACTACGGGTAGCATTACTGTACATGGACTGCTGTTGTTATTTTTCCAGCCTTATTCCTTTTGTTCTTTATATTTCGCACACCACTAAAGAGAAAGAAACACCATTTCAATTCTCCTGTATGTATAGTAGTATTGACAAATAAAAATCTTGAATCTTGAACAGTTAGACAACAACCTACACTGTTATTTATGTGGAAAATTGTCTTTTAACCCTTTAGCTGTCCCAGTCGCCGTATGGCGATTGTGACGGTTAAAGGGTGGTCAAGGCCCGTAGTGGTCAAGAGTGGTAAAAAATTTTTGTCAATAAAATAGTTCAGATTTCCAAGGCTATAACTTGAAAGTTGCAAGAGATAATGGCTTACTGTCAATTAGAAAGATGTAGAATATGATCCAAAGTTTCAGATAAGAATAAATTTATGCATCTAATTTGCATAATGTCGCAGCAGCTGTATAAATTACATAACTCAGTCAAAAGTGGACTTTGGACACATTTACACAAAGAATGGTTTGGGTTTTTTTTTTTTTTTTTGACACGGTTTTGTCTACAGGGGTATGTTTTTAATCTTATCTTCAAAGTATATGAACCAGAAAATCAATAAAATGTAAAAAAAAAAAAAAAAAAAAAACTTGTGACTTATCTGTGTGGGGGGGGGGGGCTCGCTCGCTCGTGTGATCGGTCTATTTTTGCCTATCGTGGTCGTTGGTTTGCATTTGGTCAGTCATTTACGCTCTCTATCACATCTACAAACTCTTATGATTATCCCACGTGAATTTTGTTTGTATTACGCGGCTATTTTTCCGGTTTGATGCATTTTTCTGTGAGGATCCATGATCATGTGGGCGCGGCCATCTTGGTGTTGTGAGCTCAGTTTTTCACCCATCGTGGTCGTTGTTTTGCGTTTGGTCGGTCATTTACACCTCTACCACATCTACAATCTCTTATGATTATCCCACGTGAATTTTGTTTGTATTACGCAGCTATTTTTCCTGTAAAATGCAGTTTCTGTCAGGATCGCCGCTGCCATGACCGGTCACGGCAGTGGCCACATTGGTGTTGTGAACTCAAAGCAGAAGAAGGAAGAATAATAATGAGGATTTCTTCTTCTTTGCTGTATTCCGTGTCAGCCATGATTCCTCCGACGCGTGCCTGCCACCTTTTGAACTGTCAGATCAGTACAGATCAGTACAAATTGTCAGTATAGCCGGGGGACGTCAGTGAGTTGACAGGCGCAGTTGCTGCGCTGTGCCACTGGAGGCGTGTGACCTGTCCATGAAATGTAGACAGATAAAAAGTTAAATTGACAGACGTTATGTGTAACTCGTGGCAAAATTTGATCGGGATCAAAAGATAATTTTGCTCTTGCCATTCATTTCATTGGAGAATTTTTTCAATTTAAGGTCCCATATGTGGAAGTAGAGGGGGCGTGACTTAAGCTCTCTATTAGCTAGTCTTGCTGTCTGTCATGTAGATGGATAGGAGCCAGATACATTAGCTTCAAGCTAAGAGTGGTACTAAGAAACTCACACCAAGCGTGGTTTATATTATTTTCGTTAGATTTCAGTCACCCATAAACATCCCTGTTTCCACCTGGTTCACTAGTCCACTGACAGTTGATAATATAGCTTGTGTCATTCTGGCTTATTTTGTTATATTTACTCTGAGTCCGTCACTTTACCCAGACACGGCTCACCTCGACGGGGAGGTGGTGACGGACAAGCATCATGGATCTGGCCCGGTTTTGATCGCCATTTTCTGTAAATTCTATCTTTCCTCTCCCACCACCACCATCACTGGAATCTTCATCATTTGACCATATACTATATTTCCTTCTTGATGTTATTTTACCTTAGTTAAAGCTTTATTTTCTCAGCCATGATTCAAGGCAGCTGCAAGAATTCACCTATGTTTCTGTGATTATTGTACTCCAGGGACCAGTCATAGCCTATCAACCACTGAAACCACACACCCCCACCCACCAGTAATGCATCATTTCATTTATTCTTTGAGACAAATTTACATTAGTTGGCTCCGTGTTGGGCAGCTAATGTTAGCAATAGTGACGTAAGATGGGGGGCGACGTTGAATGCGGTCTCAGAGATTTAAAGTGACAAGTACTAAAATCAGCCGTTCTCAGAAAGGCTGGGGAGAAAACTATTTGCTGCAATAATTTAAGAAAATTGGAACAAAATATGTCCAAACATTTCATTATGACGTGTGAGCTGTTAAAATGTGGGGAAAAAAGTGCAATCAGTGACCCTTTAAGCATTGGCAGAGTTTTGGTGTTATCATGAAAAATAATGGCCTAATCAACCTGAAAATATTCAGGTGCAGACGATTTCGAATGCGTTGTCAGATGGTACATTTTAATTGGTGGCCAAATAACCTTGGCGCAGTGATGTGCTCTCTGTGTGTGTTGTGATTTTATAGTTGTCAGACCTTGTTGTCTGCAAACGTTGTAGTAGTTCTCTAATACATGTAAAACAGTTGAACTGAAGGTCATTCCTTCATGCGTGGTTTGCAGTTGGCAATAGTGGGAAACTGTGGTTTGAAGAACTTCTATGCATCTAAGGCAAGAACTATGAAAGAGAGCATTCATTCTCAAAAAAAAAATTATCTGGATTGATAAATGCAGATTTTGTCCAATACTAACACAGTCCTGAGTCCAGTGTTTTCTACTCCAGCTCTGTAAAGGTAGTAAAAAGGTTACCAATAAGGGAAGTGCACCATCGCAGCATATGATTTGTTGCTTAGTATGTCACTAAATATGTATTTAGCCCAAAAAGAGGCGTGGGAACAGTGGGCAGAGAGAGGCAGGGAGAGCAGCCCAGAGCTGTGGTCACGCAGATGGGGAAACCAGCGCTCTGAAAATATACTCCCAACTCCACAAAACTGGTGCAGGATCAAATACAGTTATAAAAAAATCTAAGAGGACATAAATAATAAAATTATAAAAAATATAAAAATAAAATGTTCACATTTGTGTGTTAGTCATTCTCCAGATTTGCCCAGGCATTTGAGACAAGCCTGTAATTTTCCTAACTACACAATTCATATCTGCAAGTGGGTTTTTAAAGAGTTAAGGCAATAACTTATATAGCTTTGGTTTGATAACTGAAGATAATTCGCCATTATTTATGTTTCTCTGAAAGTTTTATGTGTGGCTACATGTACCACCAAGTTATCCACACACCAATGGCCCATGTCACTGATTGCATTGGCTTCTTGTCTGGTCCCAGCTGTAAAAACACCACCTATTAGAGTACTGGTGTGCACATGTTTCAGTGTGCTCATCTGTGGGTGCTCACATTTTTGCGGGTACTGATTTTTCTTGGTAAATCATGAGTAATGCTTTCACAGTTATGACAGGACAATGAATTTAACCGACTATTACAAAGCCAATAATATGGAACCTGGAGAAGTTTTCATTGATTTTTGCTTCTTTCATTGTCGGCCATTTGTCAGATCAATACAACACACTATCTTTGCAAAGTGTACCTTCCCTCTGCGTGTAGCAGCTTGTTTGGACTTTTCCTTCATTTTCTTTTTTTCTAAATATTATAGTCATGAATTTCACCTTCAGCAACACTCCTAATACATTGCAACAGTATGAGTCATGCTTCTTAACACTGTTTACAGAAAAGAGAGATGGCAGTGACAGTTACTCAAGGGAAAGAGGCCTAGACACACAAATTGTGTCTATACTAACTGGGAAGCATCCACACATCACATTTTGATTTAGTCTTTTATTCGCGGTCTTGTAGAGAACATTTGAGTCTTTGTCTGCCCCAGATAACCGAAGAGGTCAGACACTGTATGCATCAGAATTCTTGGGCTTGATTACATTATATACAGTATGTTGTGTTTATGGTTCCTTTTGTTGGATTTTGGTTGTATCAGGGGTAGCTTCTAATGAAACCATGACATCTGACGAGAAAACAAGTGAAATTTTGAAGCAAATAGTATTGTGCACTATCTGGATGGCAGCACTATTTTGAATCATTCTATTGTGGTGTCTGACTTAAGCTCATAGTTATGCTAAAGTTGCTATGCAGTTAAACCATCAAAAGATCCGAGCTGAACCAGAGATTTCTATACCCGTTTTGTGTTGGAATCACTGAGATTTCTGCAAGGAAAAAGAAAGGATAGGTGAACTGATTTAGTGTATGATGAAAAAAAGTTGGACTATACCAAGTTTACTTCAATGATTACATCAGTACGTTCATAATCTATATACAGTAAGCTACAATGCAACAGCAATTTTGTCATGCTGATATACTGGCTAAGGAAAAATTGACCCCCTGAGTATCTAAATGATGGAGTCAGAGCATCCTCAAAAGAATTGTCTAGTGTTCCTGGTAATAAACTACTAAAGTGGCCCCAGTGCTTGTTTTCTCCTGCTGTCCTTGGTTGTCCATCCTGTACACTGATCAGTGCTATTGCATCACAACCCAAAAAGACAATGTCAACATAACAGACTGTCTTGGTTTTGAGTTTAACGTGTGTGTGAGTGAGGCTAAGGTGCAGGAAAAAGTTCCAGCTTTACGATCTATGCAGAATAGGAAGGAACTGAATTACAATTTTGTGTGTATCTGCCATGAACGTTTCTATGTTTCTGACTGATCTGCTGGTAGAAAAGAGATGCCTGTCTGTATGTGTTTGCTGAGACATGCAGGTAAAATATAAAATTACACGTGGATGGTTATACCTAACGTGCATTACCAATACTGCATTTCTACGTGGGATAATCAATATATAATTCATGTTGTACAATTTGGATTTAAAATGGGGGGGAATCATACTTTATTACAGTAAAAACAGTGAATGTCTTGTATGTACAGCAGTTAGAAAATTGCAGCACGTATCAATCAGCTGAAACATAAATGGTTTAAATAAGGGTTTTACAAGGTGTTTCAGTCTAGAATTTGAGGGAAAAAAAAAAAAAGATGTGAACAGTGCTCTCTCCAGTCCTTTATTTGATTCTATCTGGGCCAATCTAGATCATTCCCTTAAAGAATTAATTTAATAGAGAAGTCTTTCACAGGCAAACTTAGACTGGCTCTCCGAGTCTGTGCCAAACCACAAAACCTCAGTAAAATATTATCTAGAAGAAATAATGAGGTTATTATTAGGAAACATTAGTTGGAGCCTGTCAGTTTATCTGCAGTAAAACTGAAGTCGGGCATGATTTACAGAGTAATTTTTTGGATGATATGTTTGTAATCAATAATTCTGCACACAAGTGTGTGCGTGTGTGGAGAAGGGATCACAGAGTGGCAGTCTTAAGTGGACACACATTTGTGTGAGCAGAGATTGAATATAACATGGCATGCTATGAGACGACTGTGAAAAGGCACTATATAGATAAAGTTGAATTGAATATCAGTATCTCTGAAACAAACTGTCATAGCCCGTTTAGTTAGAGCCAGTAGGTGATTTGAGGGGGGATGTTATCCCCTTGCATAATAACCCCAAACTGTCCCCCTTGTTAGCCTGCCATCCCCTGAGCCTCATAAAGAGTGTACAGTGCATCTGTAAAGTCTTCACAGTGCTTTACCTTTTCTGCATTACATTGTTACAGACTTATTCCAAAATGAATTAAATTCATTTTTTTCCTCAAAATTATACACACAATAAATACCCCATAATGATGATGTGATTTTTTTTTTTGAGATTTTTGCAAATTTATTAAAAATAAAAAACTAAGAAATCACATGTACATAAGTATTCACAGCCTTTGCCGTGAAGTTCAAAATTGAGCACAGGTGCATCCTGTTTCCACTGATCATCCTTGAGATGTTTCTACAGCTTAACTGGAGTCCACCTGTGGTAAATTCAGTTGATTGGATATGATTTGGAAAGGCACACATCTGTCTATATAAGGTCCCACAGTTGACAGTGCATGTCAGAGCACAAACCAAGCATGAAGTCAAAGGAATTGTCTGTAGACTTCCGAGACAGTATTGTCTCAAGGCACAAATCTGGTGAGGGGTACAGAAAAATTTCTGCTGCTTTGAAGGTCCCAATGAGCACAGTGGCCTCCATCATCCGTAAATGGAAGAAGTTCGGAACCACCAGGACTCTTCCTAGAGCTGGTCGGCCGTCTAAACTGAGCGATCGGGGAAGAAGGGCCTTAGTCAGGGAGGTGACCAAGAACCCGATGGTCACTCTGTCAGAGCTCCAGCGTTCCTCTGTGGAGAGAGGAGAACCTTCCAGAAGGACAACCATCTCTGCAGCAATCCACCAATCAGGCCTGTATGGTAGTGTGGCCAGACGGAAGCCACTTCTTAGTAAAAGGCACATGACAGCCCACCTGGAGTTTGCCAAAAGGCACCTGAAGGACTCTCAGACGATGAGAAACAAAATTCTCTGGTCTGATGAGACAAAGATTGAACTCTTTGGCATGAATGCCAGGCATCATGTCTGGAGGAAACGAGGCACAGCTCATCACCAGGCCAATAGTGGTGGCAGCAATCATGCTGTGGGGATGTTTTTCAACAGCAGGAATTGAGAGACTAGTCGGGATAGATGAATACAGCAATGTACAGAGACATCCTGGATGAAAACCTGCTCCGGAGCACTCTTGACCTCAGACTGGGGCCACGGTTCATCTTTCAGCAGGACAACGACCCTAAGCACACAGTCAAGATATCAAAGAAGTGACTTCAGGACAACTCTGTGAATGTCCTTGAGTGGCCTAACCAGAGCACAGACTTGAATCAATTTGAACATCTCTGGAGGGATCTGAAAATGGCTGTGCACCAACGCTTCCCATCCAACCAGATGGAGCTTGAGAGGTGCTGCAAAGAGGAAAGGGCCAAACTGCCCAAAGATAAGTGTGCCAAGTTTGTGGCATCATATTCAAAAAGACTTGAGGCTGTAATTGCTGCCAAAGGTGCATCAGCAAAGTATTGAGCAAAGGCTGTGAATACTTATGTGCATGTGATTTCTTAGTTTTTTATTTTTAATAAATTTGCAAAAATCCCTCAAAAAATGTTTTTCACGTTGTCATTATGGGGTATTGTGTGTATAATTTTGAGGAAAAAAAAGAATTTATTCCATTTTGGAATAAGGCTGTAACATAACAAACTGTGGAAAAAGTAAAGCGCTGTGACTACTTTCCGGATGCACTGTAAATATTAGACAAAGATAACACAAGTAAACACAAAATGCAGTTTTTAAATGAAGGTGTTTATTATTAAGGGGAAAAAAATACAAACCTACAGGGCCCTGTGTGAAAAAATGATTGCCCCCTAAACCTAATAACTGGTTGGGCCACCCTTAGCAGCAACAACTGCAATCAAGCATTTGCGATAACTGGCAATGAGTCTTTTACAGCTCTGTGGAGGAATTTTGGTCCACTCATCTTTGCAGAATTGTTGTAATTCAGTCACATTGGAGGTTTTTCTGAGCATGAGCTACCTTTTTAAGATCATGCCACAGCATCTCAATCGGATTCAGGTCAGAACTTTGACTAGGCCACTCCAAAGTCTTCATTTTGTTTTTCTTAAGCCATTCAGAGGTGGACTTGCTGGTGTGTTTTGGATCATTGTCCTGCTGCAGAAGCTAAGTGCGCTTCAGCTTGAGGTCACAAACAGATGGCTGGACATTCTCCTTCAGGATTTTTTGGTAGACAGCAGAATTCATGGTTCCATTTACCACCGCAAGTCTTCCAGGTCCTGAAGCAGAAAAACAGCCCCAGACCATCACACTACCACTACCATATTTTACTGATGGTATGATGTTCCTTTTCTGAAATGCTGTGTTACTTCTACACCGGATGTAATGGGACACACACCTTCCAAAAAGTTCAACTTTCGTCTCGTCAGTCCACAGAGTATTTTCCCAAAAGTCTTGGGGATCATCAAGACTTTTTCTGGCAAAACTGAGACGAGCCTTTATGTTCTCTTTGCTCAGCAGTGGTTTTCGTCTTGGAACTGTGCCATGCAGGCCATTTTTTCCCAGTGTCTTTCTTATGGTGGAGTCATGAACACTGACCTTAACTGAGGCAAGTGAGGCCTGCAGTTCTTTGGATGTTGTTGTGGGGTCTTTTGTGACCTCTTGGATGAGTCGTTGCTGTGCTCTTGTGGTAATTTTGGTCGGCCAGCCACTCCTGGGAAGGTTCACCACTGTTCCATGTTTTCGCCATTTGTGGATAACGGCTCTCATTGTGGTTCACTGGAGTCCCAAAGCTTTAGAAATGGCTTTATAACCTTTTCCAGACTGATAGATCTCAATTACTTTTTCTCATTTGTTCCTGAATTTCTTTGGCTCGCAGCCTGATGTGTAGCTTTTGAGGATCTTTTGGTCTACTTCACTTTATCAGGCAGGTCCTATTTAAGTGATTTCTTGATTGAGAACAGGTGTGCCACTAATCAGGCCTGGGTGTGGCTAGAGAAACTGAACTCAGCTTTCCAAAGATGTGATAAACCACTGTTAATTTATGTTTTAATAGGGGGGTAATCACTTTTTCATACAGGGCCATGTAGGTTTGGATTTTTTTTTATTTTTTTTTTACCCTTAATAATAAACACCTTCATTTAAAAACTACATTTTGTGCTTACTTGTGTTACCTTTGTCTAATAATTAAATTTGTTTGGTGATCTGAAACATTTAAGTGTGACAAACATACAAAAAAATGAGAAATCAGGAAAGGGGCAAACATTTTTTCACACCACTGTATATTCATGGAAGTAATGTACATTTATACATTTGTAGCTTGTGCTAAATTTATGAATTCCCATTACTATCATCCCCGTTGTTAAAAAAAATAACGACTCACCTCCTGGTTAGAGCTCCATCTCTGCTGAGGGAGAAGTCTGTGTCTTCTGAATGCCGCCTTGCTCCAGTTTATGCATGTAGTATGTATGCCAGAGGAAGGACTATGATTTACTTTAATCTGAGCTGAAAAAGGACATGGCTCCTTTTAGATGTTTTTGAGCCAGGCTTTGAAAGTAATGCTTTCCCCCCCTTTCAAGTCTAAACTGTTGTTTTTGCAAACAAACTAAAAGAGGGAACTTTGTTTGATGCTGCCAATGACCTCTTTGTCCAGCGAAGTCAGAGAAACAGTGTATGGTGGCTGAATGGCAAAGTTCAGATTTACAGTATTGTACTAAAAGTGCAAAGAGTCTTCTGGTTGAATCTCTGTTTACATCAGAGGTCTCTCCACCAATGGTACTGAAATACAGATACTCATTTACATGGAAACATACACCACCCTGTACGGTTGTACTGTATTGTCTATGGAAATGTTTGACCAGCTCTGTTGCAGTCCATTCTGGTGACATTACCAAACAGATAGCTGCAAAAAAAATCTAAAGTCAGTCACTGCCCACTCACTGCTGCTGCACTGACAGAAAATATTGTAAGTGCATTGCTTTATGCTGCATCTTACTGAGACAGTCAGGACTTTGTCATACAAGCTTTCACATTAGGTCATAGCTTGCAGGAAGTGCTCAAGAGAGATTTATTGAATTATATATAGAGTGATATATCAAGCAATGACTTTCCGATTTATAGAGTGATAAGCAGTTGGACAAAGAGGAAGAACAGTGATATAAGATAAGATAAGATAAGATAAGATAAGCCTTTATTAGTCCCACAACGGGGAAATTCCAGGATTGCAACAGCACAGGGATAGCAACACTCAGAGCAACAATCAGAAGGCAAGAAAAAAAACAAGCAAGCAAGAGCAGCTAATAAACATATGTACGTATTACTATAAAATATATATATATACACACACACACAGACACACAGTGCAGAGCATTGTAGCTGGATGGAATAAATATATGAATATATGAACACACAGTGCAGAGCATTGTAGCTAGATGGAATAAATATGTAAATATATAAACACCCACAGTACGGAGCATTGCAGCTAGGTGGAATAAATATGCAAGTATATAAACACACACAGTGCGGAGCAATGTAGCTAGATGGAATAATATGTAGATATATAAATATATAAACACACCCAGTGCTGAGCATTGTAGCTAGATGGAATAAATATGCAAATATATAAACACACAAAGTGCAGAGCATTGTTGCTAGATGGAATGAAACAGCATAACCGTCTACTTAGTTATCCTACATGGTATGATTATGTGCCCATACATATTCTCACCCTCCATAGCGACCGGTATGTTCCTAGTTGTATGCCGGAGGGGACCATTGTGTAAGTCTATTGCATCTTTTGCATTCAAAAAACTATTAGTTTGTTACGTCTTTTTGCTATCTCTGCGAGCAGCCCTGCTTAGGTTGTACAGTCTGACAGCCGTTGGTAGGAAGGACCTACGAAACCTCTCGGTTGTGCACCTGGGATGATGTAGTCTGCTGCTAAATGAGCTCCTCAGTGCATTCAGTATGTCCTGCATAGGGTGGAACTCGGACTCCAGCAGAGATGACAGTTTAGCCACCGTCCTTCTCTCTCCTATCTCCTCCTATTCCTCCTCCTCCAAACATTTCCATAGGATAAAGTGAAGTATGTGGCGGTAATGCACCTGTAAGTTGGTTGCCAACCGCCAATCAAATCTAAAAGAAGAAGGAAGTGCTCAACTGCTTCCTTAAAGTCAGACAATTTTCCATAGAGTGGGAGAGAGATTGAGAAATTCAACAGATTAAGATGAAATGGTGACAAAAAAGGACAAGGAAATTTAGCATTTCTGAGGGGATGGGGGGGGGGGGGGTGTCACTGCATGAGTGTGTATTTGTGGTGGTTTAAGCTTTCCTTCCATGTTGGCATCATTCATTGAGAGCTGACAGAGTGACAGTTATGAGATGCTCACAATCAAACTGATGAGTGGAACCCGAGAGTCTGAGTCGGTCTGAGTGTTCTCAAGATGTATCTTCTTAAATAAAGAAGAACCATTGGCTTTCCTTCCTTTTCCTGTTAAAAAAAACAACAATGACCAGTGCCATAAATGGATGAAATCTTTTTTTCCTTACTATCCAACCTCCTCTCAGCTGTCTAGTCTCTCTGCAACACGGTGGAATGTTTGTGTTTTGAACCTACAGCTTCATCAGCAACATGCATGTAAACACTGAGGCTCAGCTGCTTTTTTTTAAAAACCACCTTTTGCCCACATCACAGGGCATATGACGTCCTCCCCCGAGTTGTGCTGATTCCCAGACTACAAGTCATTTCAAGTGTCTCTCTTATGTTCAGATTAACCTTTTCTGACCTTCACAATACAACAAAACACTATTCACCCTCTTTTGACCATGCCTCTGTTGCCGTAAGTGACAGAGACCTAAAAACTTGTTGGTTTCTGTTTTCCATGTGTTGTTTGCAGTGCATTTATAAAATAACTTTGTTTTTATAGTCAGTTCCTTCTCTGATAAGCATCACCTGCTTGGCTAAGATTATCCTGATAATGACATGCTGCATTGCAGTTAGGAGAGCCACAGTGGCATGCTGCATATTTAGACCAAAACCATGTACAGTTTGGCTTCCTGGAATTCCCTTGTGGTTTGTGGAGGGAAGAAGCACATTTAGAGGGCCATATGGAGTACACATGTGGGCACACGAAAACGGTCTCTGTCAAGACAGGACACTCGCTTCGCCTTAGACCTTAGTCTCATTCTTGTGATAAGATCTGCACAGCACATCCACCGCATATGGCCTTCATCCTGAAACCAAAATATACAGTTCAGATCTCAAGGTAAGCAAACCAAGATGTGCACGTAATAAAAACCTAGCTTGGAGAATCCCTACTGGCCAGTGGGATTTAAGACTTAGGAGTGCACTTAACGTTTAGATAAGCTAATCAGGTTTGTCTGGCCTGTACACCGTGATCCCCTTGGGTTTAAGACACACTATTACAGAAATGACCATGACCAATGTGTTTGGGCTGCATCTGTGTTGTGCTTGTTTGACTGTAGTAGACTTGATGAGCAATCTGACGCTTTATTTGTGTTCCATCGGCACACACACACACACACACTCTCTCTCTGTGGTGTGGCCCCACTAACTTGGATTAACACATGTCCATGTAAGTGCGTGACAGGTTTTGCGTGCTGTCCATTCAGCCACACTTGCACTCTGTGCTGGCCTGCCCGTCTCTGTCTGTATCTGTGTTGTCTGTTGTTTGCCGTCTGTGTGTCACTGCAGGGCCGTAGACATGCTGGACACTGGCAATGATGGCCAAGTTTCCTCTCCAGCACTGATATAATCTGAGCCACAGAGGGGAAAAACACGGTATGGTGGAATTTCACTCCAAAGAAAAGACCCCTTGTTCATTCAACTTTTCATCTTGATTAGTTCTGTGTTTTGCCTTCTATCCAAAGACTGTCAATATGAACTGTATGAGTAGTATCCTGGATGCTCTTGTGCTAGTAATAGCAATAACTGTGCACGTGGAGGCTGCAGGGGAAGTCATTCAGGCAGTAGTTAAGCCGAGTTTGAACACCCCTCAATACTTTCCCTTCTCCACTTCTGAGAGCAAAAATAAGAGCCGACTAAAAGACAGCCACGTTGCCAGCATGTTCACCAGCTCGTCAACATTGTTTCAGTTTAGCTCTGTTTGAACCCAGTGGGATTATTAAACATGTTCGGGTTAGCCATTTGTTCCACCAGTGTGCTCTGTAGATGTAAGTGTCACTAAATTTAGCTTAATGGAAGAGGGAATCTTATTTTCCGTGTGTTACGCATTAACAGTTCATACAGGCTCGTGGGGCCTCTGTTGAAAGGTGCTTTAAATTATCTTTTAAAGGCCATCTGTCATTAGTTAAACTTATAATATTATAAAATGCGGCGACACATTTACAGTGACAGAGGTCAAGAAGAAGGAAAGTGGGCTGCTTGGGCATGTGTCTGAGTTACAGGAGTAGACGTGCTTGAGGGGTTTGAGGTGTTGTGTTGGGACGGAGTCGGCCCGCCTGAGGCCCAGCTAGTCATAAATGATGAAACGCCGCCCAAGCCTGTCAGCTGAGCTCCAGACAAATTATGGAGTGTGAGCAGCTTTTACTCACCCAGGTGCTTTCATACGTACAGTTCAACAAATTTGTGTTAATTTGTTTTACTGAAAGGCTTTGTTATGACAAGATGTTCTCAGACACGAGCCAAAGCACGGGCAGCCTGACGTCAGGGGGACAATGGCGGCTGAGTAAGCAGGAAGCCCATGAGTAAAGAGGGGGGGGGGGGGGGGTCTTAATGCTGTGACTGATAACATTGCCGCTGTAACCTGCTGTCTGAATAGACAAAGATATCTTGCAGAGAACATGCTCACAATGTTATACAAATATATCAGACACTTGAGCTAGAGACCGACTGATAAATGGCAAATGGGCAAATAATGATAGAGAGGAATTTACACTATCAGCAGACAGAGTGACTTTTTTCCACAGTGGAGATGTGATAGCTTGTACTTCTTAACACTTCTGAAGCTTTCTGATATCTTTTGTGCTTAAAAATGTGACAAGGGAAACGGATAATTACATTCATCCAGCATGAATAGATAAATCCTCTTTGGATGCACGGAGGGTAGAAATAAAGTTTAGTCAAACCTCTTCATCTTGTTCTGACTCCATGGAAGCATTCCATGAGCTCTTTTACTCTCTAATCCCAAATCCAATTTTGCTCTTTTTATTCTTTGTCCATTTGTTTTGCTGCTCCCTGTTTTTAGTGCACAAGTCTTGAAATACCATCACCATCCCCGCCAAAGTGAGCCACAAAAAAACCAAAACGCTGTATTTTGTATGTGTGCAGTTGCAGTGTCTCAACTTAACAACTTTATTGGCACAAAGGTAAAATCTGATCAATGCATTATTAAAAAATGATTTAACAGGTAAAGACTAAATCTGTCATGGCTGCCAAAATTTGAGTTATTCTAAAGTAGGCAGAAGGGGGGGAAATGACACAGATGGGGGAAAGAGCAAGAGATGAACCTGCCTTGTGGTTCTTGGCACTCGTACACTTTTTCTGTAAGGGCCATAATTATCCTCTGACCAACTTGTTTCGGTCGCTAGAGAGTGGTGAGGTCAGCAGTTAGCTGACAGGTCAAGTACTATTCATGCCTCGACTTGTACACTTCAGCCTGCAACCCACCATCTACAGTCTCTGGCTTTTTTCTAACTCTATCTTGGTCATATAGGAGTTCAGGCGTGTGTGTATGTGTCACCGCAGTCTGAAAACTAAATCAAGGAGTCACTCCCCCGAGTCTGCTGTCCTGCAAACCCTTTCCCCTCAGCTTTTTGATTCTCCTCCGTTCTTTTTGGCTGGCTTGCTGTATGTATGTTTCGCCAGGTCCCCACTGGCTCGCGTTCAGCCAGAGATTTCCTGCACAGGGTTGCTGTTGCAGCCCGACTCCTGGGAACCTGCTGCACAGAGACAATGGCTGGGAAACGAATCATTTTAGACATGCATAAAACAACACACATACCAGCAGGCTCAGTTTTAAATATGTTCACTAATCCTAGGGTATGAAATGGTCAGGACAGTGGCTCCAGGGTTCACTGTGAATTGCAGAACTTCTCTACTACACAAGACCTTTTGAGCTTGTTTAAGTAATCTTTTTGGGTTATGTTATTTTCTTTTTCTCTTCTTCCCAGACTAGGCTTGTCCAGAGTTGTGTGAAATATCACATAAACCACTTCTTCTGTCGGTGCAGCCATTTGTGAATGCAGTGATGAAGATGGGTTATGGCTCACATACATTCTCGGCTGTCATCATCACACCAAGACTCCACTCTGGGAAAAGGAGAATGAGAACAGATTTGTCACTGTTTGTATAGAAGCTGTGTGCAGGAATAGCCCTGCAAACATTCTTGTAAAGGACTCACTCACACACACACACTCCCTCTTTTTGAAGCGTCTCTGGCTGCCGGGCAATCGCGTCTCCCAGGGAAGGGCCAAGGGGGTTTGTGTGTTTAGTTGTGTGTGGTCAGGATGTGGCTAGCACCTCTCACTAGTCAGGATTTACTAACAATGCCCACGGTGGTTAGAGCCCAGCACTCGGCACATATTACACGTCTGAGTTGGTTTACTGTACAACAATCTGGAAAGTTTTTACCCTCACATTCACCGATTTTTGTCCGCACTGTAGCCGAGTCTCATTCAAGAAGGGAGTCTCAAGGTTGATGATTTATTATTGATTTCCTGTCAGATGAGGTTTTAAAAATTCCTGTTAAGGATGTAGCTGGTAATAATATACAATGTGGCTAGTCTGAAATTAATTTGTGCGCCAAGGTTTGAGTTTCGCTGTGTATTTTTGTTGGGAAGGGCTAAAAGTCTGTCAGTTATTATTTAGTCATTGTGGTTTTGGGTAGCCCTGTGGGAACATCAGTTTAAGTGAATGAAGTAACTGGGTCTTCTGCTATACTCAGGAAGAAATGTATTAACACACAAATACACACACACAGTTGTAAGATTTATCCAGTTTCCTAAGCATTCATAAGATAAGATAAGATAAGATAAGCCTTTATTAGTCCCACAACGGGGAAATTCCAGGATTGCAACAGCACAGGGATAGCAACACTCAGAGCAACAATCAGAAGGCAAGAAAAAAAAAAAAAAAAAAAAAAAAAAAAAAAAAAAAGCAAGCAAGAGCAGCTAATAAACATATGTACGTATTACTATAAAATATATATATATACACACACACACAGACACACAGTGCAGAGCATTGTAGCTGGATGGAATAAATATATGAATATATGAACACACAGTGCAGAGCATTGTAGCTAGATGGAATAAATATGTAAATATATAAACACCCACAGTACGGAGCATTGCAGCTAGGTGGAATAAATATGCAAGTATATAAACACACACAGTGCGGAGCAATGTAGCTAGATGGAATAATATGTAGATATATAAATATATAAACACCCACAGTACGGAGCATTGTAGCTAGATGGAATAAATATGCAAATATATAAACACACACAGTGCAGAGCATTGTTGCTAGATGGAATGAAACAGCATAACCGTCTACTTAGTTATCCTACATGGTATGATTATGTGCCCATACATATTCTCACCCTCCATAGCGACCGGTATGTTCCTAGTTGTATGCCGGAGAGGACCATTGTGTAAGTCTATTGCATCTTTTGCATTCAAAAAACTATTAGTTTGTTACGTCTTTTTGCTATCTCTGCGAGCAGCCCTGCTTAGGTTGTACAGTCTGACAGCCGTTGGTAGGAAGGACCTACGAAACCTCTCGGTTGTGCACCTGGGATGATGTAGTCTGCTGCTAAATGAGCTCCTCAGTGCATTCAGTATGTCCTGCATAGGGTGGAACTCGGACTCCAGCAGAGATGACAGTTTAGCCACCGTCCTTCTCTCTCCTATCTCCTCCATCGGATCAAGGCGCTGCCCCAGGACAGAGCTAGCTTTCTTAATCAGTTTGTTCAGTCTCTTCCTATCGGCTGCAGTAATGCCACTGCCCCAGCAGACCACTCCAAAAGTGATGGCTGATGCCACCACCGTGTCATAGAATGACTTCAGCATTCAGATGGCAAGTTGCCTTTGGCTTTTACATTGGTTCTGCTTCTTAAAGTGCCCTTTTTAGTGGGGGGAAAAGGGAAGGAAGAAAACAAAGATTTTGAGATGCAAAAGTCTCCCCACATGATATCTCTCCTTGTCAGTGACCCTTTGCCTTTTTTCCATCTGCTGCTTAGAAAGAAAGAGGGTGGCTTCAGTGGGTGGTCCACAGTGACCCGTGGAACAAGAGCATTGTATAACCTGCATGACACAGGAGCATGCACGCGCCCAAACACACAAAATAACAAACAGGCAATCAGACAATTCAAAACAGTCTGCTGGGTTTAAACCTTTTTAAAGTTGTTGAGATTACTCTATAAAGTATTTAAATAAACGATTCAAGATTGTCTGTCACACCCAGAGAAGTACCAGCTGGGAACACACACACAGTAACTAACAGCCTTGTACATACATACACATTTGCCCGCCTCCAACAACTTTATTTGTGCTGCTGCCATGAGTGTTGCTGAAGAATGTATGAACAGGTGCCCCTTGTAGAGAAGAAGCAGCCAAACTCATTCATTGGTTTCAGACCAAGTGAGATGATCAAAGGAGCAGTGGTATAGAGGTTTGGGAGTAATTATGGATTCACTTTTTCAAATTAAGATTCCCATGCAGTGAGAGCAAACCACCAGTGACAAGACTTACTATACTTCTTAGGGTTCCAGACAGCTGTGCTGAGGGAAACTTATTGTTTTTGTTCTGATTCTTCTTTTTCTCTGCTAAAGTGCAGGGTGAGCAAAATGGTAATATGTAGAAATTTTACAGTCTGATCAGAAATTCTCCCCACTGCTCGGAGACCAAAACTAAAGGCACTGAGTAAATGGGTGGTGCTATAATAAACAATTGTACATTTGTGCAAGTATCTTGAATGGTGGGGTCTAGACTAAAAATTCTTTCATCATTCTATTCTCTGAAATCTTCCACAACTTTTCTTCAACAGTGGTAAACTCTGAAAATGATGTTTTCTTCAGCATATTTTCAATAATGTGCAAGTGAACTTAAAATAAACTCCTCCTAGGCGTTCATACAGATTGCTTGAAATTTAAGCAGAGATCATCTGCAGACACAAATTATCCAAAAGTGTCAATCTGTTTGGATTTTCTACACCAATCAAGTTGTACATTTTCTATTTGGCATGTATTTTTGGGTTTAACTTCTAATATAGTGATTCAAATATGATGAAACTTTACACTCACAATCACAACAGTATTCTTCAGCAAAACACCAAATTTCATGCAATTCTGTTCATGTTCCAAAGGCACGTTTATGAAATGTCTGTCAGCCATTTTGTCTTGTCACTGGAACATTTTGTTAGTGTGTGAGGAAGTCGGTGTGTGACCCAAAGCAGTTGTGTGGTGTAGGGGTTAAGATGCTTTTCTGTCATGTAGGAAACCTGGGTTCAAATCTTCCCAGTAATGTGTTGTTCTTCTAAGGTGCAACATACAGTGGGGCAAAAAAGTGTTTAGTCAGCCACCAATTGTGCAAGTTCTATCACTTAAAAGATGAGAGAGGTCTCCAATTTTCATCATAGGTATACCTCAACTATGAGAGACAAAATGAGAAAAAAAAAATCCAGAATATCACATTGTCTGATTTTTAAAGAATTTATTTGCAAATTATTGTGGAAAATAAGTATTTGGTCACCTACAAACAAGCAAGATTTCTGGCTCTCACAGACCTGTAACTTCTTCTTTAAGAGGCTCCTCTGTCCTCCACTCGTTACCTGTATTAATGGCACCTGTTTGAACTCGTTATCAGTATAAAAGACACCTGTCCACAACCTCAGTCAGACTCCAAACTCCACTATGGCCAAGACCAAAGAGCACCAGGCTGACCTGCACCAGGCTGGGAAGACTGAATCTGCAATAGGTAAGCAGCTTGGTGTGAAGAAATCAACTGTGGGAGCAATTATTAGAAAATGGAAGACATACAAGACCACTGATAATCTCCCTCGATCTGGGGCTCCATGCAAGATCTCACCCCGTGGGGTCAAAATTATCACGAGAACGGTGAGCAAAAATCCCAGAACCATACGGGGGGACCTAATGAATGACCTGCAGAGAGCTGGGACCAAAGTAACGAAGGCTACCATCAGTAACACACTACGCCGTTAGGAACTCAAATCCTGCAGTGCAAGACGTATCCCCCTGCTTAAGCCAGTACATGTCCAGGCCCGTCTGAAGTTTGCTAGAGAGCATTTGGATGATCCAGAAGAGGATTGGGAGAATGTCATATGGTCAGATGAAACCAAAATAGAACTTTTTGCTAAAAACTCAACTTGTCGTGTTTGGAGGAGAAAGAACACTATACCTACTGTGAAGGATGGGGGTGGAAACATCATGCTTTGGGGCTGTTTTTCTGCAAAGGGACCAGGACGACTGATCCGTGTAAAGGAAAGAATGAATGGGGCCATGTATTGTGTGATTTTGAGTGAAAACCTCCTTCCACCAGCAAGGGCATTGAAGATGAAACGTGGCTGGGTCTTTCAGCATGACAATGATCCCAAACACACCGCCCAGGCAACGAAGCAGTGGCTTCGTAAGAAGCATTTCAAGGTCCTGGAGTGGCCTAGCCAGTCTCCAGATCTCAACCTCATAGAAAATCTTTGGAGGGAGTTGAAAGTCCGTGTTGCCCAGCGACAGCCCCAAAACATCACTGCTCTAGAGGAGATCTGCATGGAGGAATGGGCCAAAATACCAGCAACAGTGTGTGAAAACCTTGTGAAGACTTACAGAAAACGTTTGACCTCTGTCATTGCCAACAAAGGGTATATAACAAAGTATTGAGATGAACTTTTGTTATTGACCAAATACTTATTTTCCACCATAATTTGCAAATAAATTCTTTAAAAATCAGACAATGTGATTTTCTGGATTTTTTTTTTTCTCATTTTGTCTCTCATACTTGAGGTATACCTATGATGAAAATTGGAGACCTCTCATCTTTTAAGTGGGAGAACTTGCACAATTGGTGGCTGACTAAATACTTTTTTTTACCCCACTGTACCTCTTTCTGTGCATTTGAAAACATTGTGTAGCGCACATTAAGTTTAACTGTTTTTGTTGTTTTTCTACTACTGGGAATCCTTTCAATTGAGCATTTATCATTTGAGAAAGTTAGAGTGAAAGCTAAAACGGTTGTGTGATGTTGTGCTTAAGGTGAGTGCTTGGTATGCAGGAGGCCCCAGGTTCAAATCTTGGAGGTCTTGTTCTTCTGAAGTACAGCATACCACTCCTGTACTTTTTAAAGATGTACTATGTAAGATTTTCACCTCAAAATAATGTTTGCAAAATTATTTTGATAGTACACCAACATTAGACCATGTGAATGTCACTTCCTCCATAGCCTGCAACAACTCTGTGTGTGTGTGCACAATTACTGGGGGTGACGGCAGATGTGGCGGTTGTGGCCTCGGTCCCAACAGCGTATCACAGGGCATGACTTAGGGTCGTATCTCACTGGGCTGAGACGGCTCACAACTAGTTGGATTGCTCTTTTTATAAGGACCGTGCAGGTGAATGAACATTGATAATAATCAATGTAAACTTGCCAGATTGTAGCCAGTGGCTAATTTCCATCTGTTGTCTAAGGGTTACAACTGGAGATAAAAAAAAAAAAAAACCCAAAACAAAACGTGAGACAAATCCAAGAATTTGCGACAATTTTCACTAGGAATCTCACTGTCTCATGAATGTTGCAACACTGTTGCACAAGCTCCAAGTGTGTTTTTGGCCAAATTTCTCTGGGTGTTTGCATATATGTCGTGCAAGTATTGCAAGACATTCTCGCCGCATGTGTGAGTCCCACAATGGCTGCCCATACCTGCAATGACTGAGACTATTTTGAGAGAAAGCTGTCGCACAATTTTTTTGAACATGCTCAAAATTCCTGTGAGACCAGTGTGAGACCCTGCGACTCAAGAGAGGAAAATGAGAACCGCTGAGAAATGTTTGGAGACATTTTGGAAACTTACTCAAGAATGCCATTCTTTAACTAGTTAGTCTCAAGCTGTCTCAGCCCAATGAGATACTATCCTTAGCCACCGACAACAAGACGCTGTGGTTGGCTGTTGTGACTGGGGTTGTGGTTGCTGTAGTTGTGGTCTTTTCAGTGTTCCTACAAGGAACAAGGAAGTTATGTAGTGCTACTTTTAAATCTAATGTGTAGCAGACCTTAGGTTTTAAATGCTGTTACTAAATAATACAAGACCTTGAAGTATACATCTGCTCGGAACCCGATGATTGCCACTTGTATATAAGTATATATTTTTTTATGTTTTTTTTATTCCTTTGTGACTCAGGTTTGTGATACATGGTGTACAATAAAGTGTTTTTCATCTTCATTCCTAGATGGGCAAATCTCAAGTATACTGTACATTCTATTCAAACAGTGTTTTTATTTTGGGTGTTTTTAACTTTGTTCCTTTCTTCTCAAACATAAACTGTGGTATCAAAATCAGACATCACATCATAGAGTAAGTTCCGTTGTTTAGCTTTTTATCCAGGACATTTGATTAAAATGTGTAAAGTTGGGAAAATTGGAAACTGCTTTGACTCACTTTACTCTTGGTGTTTTATTGTAGCAGCACAATGAGGCTTTGTTTATCTTTAAGTGTTGCATAGAGATGACCGCCACATGGGAGCTGGGTAGCTCATGGCCATACAAAACGGTGACCTAAGCAAGCCTTGGTGTGTGAAGTGTTCCTTTGTGGGTGTATAGAGTTGAAGGGTCAAGAGATAAAACATAACTACATTGGAGGATTGTTGTTATTGAGCTACGGATGGTCACTCCCTCTGTGGTCACCATGTATGTGAGGGGTGTGTACGGGGTGTGTTCGGATCAGGGGTGAGCTGTAAACCTCATTTGGTGTCACATGGGTCACACAACCATTTGAATGAGGTGGCTGCTCCGCTTGAAGGTATTTTACTGCCTCTTGCTAATAACCCGACACACCCTGCAGGACCCTAACGCACCCAGGCTGCACAGATGTGGGGCATTTAGTGCCGTTATCTGCTTAGCGCCGTCATCTGTGAGACTGACACTTGGCCCCATCATTTGTGCTTTTGATGACACCTCAGTGTTTGGAGATGCCTTCTGTGCGGACTTGCGTGTGGCCAGACTGGACCAAGCACATTTATCAGGACATCATCATGTGTCCGAGAGTGGGTGGTCCATTGATTTATTTTCAGTATGATGCTT
The DNA here is from genome assembly GCA_020510985.1 of Pholidichthys leucotaenia. Classification (NCBI taxonomy): domain Eukaryota; kingdom Metazoa; phylum Chordata; class Actinopteri; order Cichliformes; family Pholidichthyidae; genus Pholidichthys; species Pholidichthys leucotaenia. The sequence continues at coordinate 134,988,377 of CM035840.1, read as the reverse complement.
ATTACACATGAGTCCGTAAGTGTCACTGATTTACCAGCTAATTGTTCAAAGTGATTTGCCTACTCTAACTGTGTAAGCTGTGGCCATTAATGTTCTTTTGTATTAGAGACAGTTGTTGTCAACAATGGGCTGGGTAGCAGTAAGACGTAAATGTAAATGCATGTAAAGGGACCAGCCCCTATCATTGCTGTGTACAAAAAATGGGCCTTTGGAACAAAGCTCTGCTTTGTTTGCTCTCTGCTGGTGCTGTGAAATGCTGATACGTTGTAATGTCTGTGAAATAATGCACACTCACTCTCTATTTATCTTACCCGTGGCAGGCCATAATGGGATGGAGCAGTTCTATGGGTTGCTCTTTCTTAATGCAGTTTTAATTGAAATGTGATAGTAGCAAGAGGGTTAATGGAACACTGCTGTACTCATGGTTTACTGTCTATAAAAGACAATAGAGCTTCCTTTTCTTTATAGAGCACACTAGGCATGTTTTAATCACTTAAACTAGAAAGTGTATACCTCGAAATGGAAAGTCTTTACTCATGCTCCATTTCAATGTACTTGTGCTCTAATGGTGTTATATACACTGCTCACAAAAAGTTGGGGATATTTGACTTTCGGATGAAATTTCAGGATGCACCTAAAATGCACTGTAACCTTTACAGGTGAACTTAATTTGACCTTCTCTAACCCTTTCAATACACATGTCCAACTGTTCAATGTTTCAGTACTTTTTATATGACGTGCTGTTCTCTAACAAGATGCTTAACAGCAAAATTCACAACAGGTGTTTGATCCTTAATCGATCAATAAATTTTCTGGTTCAATTAGAATTGGTATTTAAGCAGTCTTCTTCATCATGCTGTCCACATTTTGACATCATGAGACCAAGATGACACCTAGCAACTGATCAACAGTATTAGTGCAGCGGTTAATTGCATATTTCATAAGAATCCTTCAAATGGTGACACAAGCATGAAATTCTCCACAAATATGCTTTAATGTCCTCTCTTTCAGAAAAGGGTCCTGGCCACGCCAAAAATTCAAGATGGCCGCCATTTTCCAAGATGGCTGCCAGAATGTGACAATTTTTTGTTATTTTTCCTCTTTTCTTAATTTAATTTTCCAAGTGAACCATGTTTATGCTCTTATATACTAATTTTACAGATTTTGTTGTCTCTGATATAAATTTAAGAAGGTTAGCCTTCAATGTGGTGCCCAAAATGGCTGCTACTCCTTGAAAATTATGATTTATCCATCGTAAATTCAGCATATTTAACACACACATGTAATCGTTTCTGGATGTGGATCTTGGTTGGTGTGGTGCAGATCCCATTCAACCGTTTTTATAAACTACAGTTGTGACTGTGATTGCAATTAAAAAAAAACAAGAGTGATTGTCAGCACACAACCAGGGCACACTGGTGTCAATCACTGCTGTGTAACTCGGCATGGGGTTCAGTGTCAACTGATCTAGCTTTACTAACACTGCAGTATTAGACTAGTTGTAGTAGTATATGCATAGTTTAGTGTCCCAAATGCTTTCTAACAGCCCCATATCATGTAGCTACTAAACTGTAGTTTTTTAGTTATTAGATACTAGTTAGAGAGTCGCACCTGAATTGACAGGATGTGCCAGCGCGGGAGAGCCGAGCCAAGGGTAAGGGGGTTATGCATGTCTCGCCAAATGTTCATGTACTTACCCGGATGGTGTACAGATCACACGGGACTTAAATGGCACTGGATGAATGATCGGGCTAGGTGTAGGGCAACCGAACCTAGTTGAATCCCATACAGTAATGTGTGCACAATTTGATTAGGGTGGTAAAAGGATAGCCCCTCGGCCTTAATCAAGACACATCATGGCAGAAGCGAATGTGATATCTGCCAATCGGAAAACAAATTGGAGCTTGTGTTGCCTTTGCCAGAAGGACAAAATAGGTGAGGGCCTGACATCCACTCCAAGTCATCATTCCCCAGAACATGATGGATACAAAATGCTGGCAAGGAACATTCCCATGTTCAGCGAAATCAATGACATGCCATTGAGAATAGATCCAACGAGGCTGGATGAAGGTGATGGCATAGAAGCCACACTCAGGAAAAATATGGCAAAATACCATGTGAGCTGTCGCTTGTTGTTCAACAACACTAAATTGCAACGGGCACAAAAGCGCCATTCCAGTAGTCAAACCAGTGAAACTGAGACTGGAGCTTGTCAGTCAAAACTGCGGCGAAAAAGTCATGACAGTCAGACATGCATTTTCTGTGAAAAAGTGGCACCTGCATCAGACCTCAGAGAGGCCAGTACAACGGGCCTAGACAAGAGGCTGCGCGACATTGCAGAGATGCTTGCTGATGGTAAGCTTCTTGCAAGATTGACTGGTGGTGATGTCATTGCACAGGAGTTCAAGTACCATAATGTTTGCCTTCGGGCTCTCTACAACAGGGAAAGGGCGCACCTGAGGAACCTTGAGAAACGTGACACTAAGTCACAACCAGATGTGTATCCAATGGTGATCTCAGAATTGGTTGCATACCTTGTTGAAAGCAACCTATGTTCAGAAGGACCAGTTACATTTCGCATGCCAGATATCTGCCACATGTACCAAAAGCGTCTGGAACAGCTGGGGGTGGACTCACCAAATGTGAATTCCACTAGACTGAAAGAAAAGCTATTGGCTGAAATTCCAGGACTTGAGGCTCACAGATCTGGCGCAGATCATAGAGAAGTGATACTTACATTTCAGGAAGATGTAGGCAAAGCGCTTGCTCAATCCACAGATCTTTCAGATGCACTTATCATTGCTAAAGCAGCAAAGATCCTCAGAAGATGTATACTTGACCACAAGTCTAGATTTGAAGGTACATTTTCTCAGGGTTGTGTGCAAAATGCTATACCTCCCCTTCTGCTTCAATTTGTGGGGATGGTTGAGCATGGTGCTGACATAAAATCACAGCTGAGATTCGGGGCATCAAAGTCAGACCAGGCAATTGCTCAGCTCATGCAATTCAACTGCTACACCCGCTACAAGGAAGGAGCAGCAACTCACAGGCATTCTAAAGACAGAGAGACCCCATTTCCCGTGTACATGGGGCTCTCTGTTTATGCCAAAACCAGAAAGAGGAATCTGGTTGAGATGTTGTCCGATCATGGTCTCAGTATCTCTTATGACAGAGTGCTGGAGATCTCTGCTCAACTTGGAGATGCAACAGTCAGCAAGTATGTTGAGGAGGGTGTGGTTTGTCCTCCAGTGCTGCGGAAAGGGTTGTTCGCTACTGCAGTGATGGATAACATTGATCACAACCCCTCTGCAACAACTGCAACTACCTCCTTTCATGGCACAAGCATCTCTCTGTTCCAACATCCCACAAAGGATAATAGTGGACAGGAACGAGGGCAACTCAGGTTTGGGCCTGAGAAAGTAAAGTCAGTTCCTGAACTTCCTGATACATTCACAGATATCTCTCCAGCTTCCTTCCGGACAACAAATCCTGTTCCACCAGGTACTGCAATGCCAAAACCACCCACAGATATTCTGGGGCCACAACTAGCACTAGAGTACCAGTGGCTGGACAAGGTCTCAGTGACACAAGAAGTTGATGATGCATTGAACCTAACATGGTCAGCACATCATGCTTCAATGAAGAGAAGCCCTGAATTTGAAGTTACCATTACTTCTTTGCTTCCTCTCCTGCGGGATCCAGCTCATTCAGTTGCTACAGTCAAACATGTAATGAACAAAGTAAAAGATGTTGTTGATTTCCTCAACCCTGGCCAGGTACCTGTCATCACAGCTGACCAGCCAATCTACGCCATAGCAAAGCAGGTGCAGTGGCAGTGGCCAGGTCAGTATGGTGAGGACAAGTACCTGGTCATGTTTGGTGGTCTGCACATTGAGATGGCAGCACTGAAGTCGCTGGGTACTATCCTCCAAGCCAGTGGATGGACAGGAGCTCTAGTTGAAGCTGGTGTGGCTTCATCTGGCACTGCAGAGTCCTTCCTGTCAGCTGCAAGTGTTACCAGGACGCGACAGATGCACCAAGTGACAGCCTCCAGCTTGTACAAACTCTTGAAAGCTGCATATGATGAGTACTGTACTGAGCAGGAAAATCAAGATGAAGAGGCACTGGACTTTGAGAAGTGGTGTGACTCCCGAAAACAGGATAGTCCACAGTTTCACTTCTGGCACATGGTACTATCCATGGAGCTTGTTGTCTTTCTGCTGATTAGATCTTTCCGCGAGGGAAATTTTGCTCTCTACTGCCAGGCACTACATGAACTGATACCCTGTTTCTTTGCCAACAACAATACAAACTATGCTCGTTGGCTGCCCATCCACCTCAGGGACATGCTTATGCTAGAGATTTCACACCCAGAGTTAGACAAAGAGTTTAAAGCTGGCAACTTTGTGGTGCACAAGACCCGTCGTCCTTTCTCAGCAATGGCTCTAGATCAAGCCCATGAGCAGACCAATGCCATCATCAAGGCTGATGGTGGAGCCATTGGGTTGACAGAAGATCCATCTGCACTCAGGCGATGGATGTTAGCTGGCCCAGAGGTCAGTCGCTTGTTATCTGTTTATGACACAGAGGCCCAACGCAAAGAAATTCCCGAGCAAGCAACACACCATGAGCAAAACCCACAGGCACAGAAGACTTTTCTGGACAAGGTCAACAAGCTTTCTGCAGCCTTGCAAAACCTAGGCAGTCCTTTTCAGGAAGAAAGTTCTGACTTGTATTCCATTGACACCAAGGATATTGCCCACCCCAACACAGCAGAGCTTCTCAAGACACACATGAACAGAGGCCATGCCAAGTTCCAGGAGTTCTCAGATGCTCTGGCAAGCCGCCCTGCCTCCATGTATGAACCCATCAAGAAGAATGTGACCGACTTCTTCCAACAAGAATCGGCTAGTCCTGTACAGTCAAAGCAAAGGCTATTGAAAGAAGACTGTCAGTTATTCTCCTAACAGTCTCTCTTTCTTGTGAGAAACAGTTCATGATCACAATCCCATGATTTAAAGTTCATTTAAATGAAAAAAGCATGTTTATTTCAACAGATATATGGTCTCGGTGTGAGATTGCCAGATACTGATGGCGGCCATCTTGAAAAAAGGTCGCCATCTTGAATTTTCACGTGGCCAGGACCCTAATCTGAAAGAGTATATCCAGGAGGGTATCTGTGCAAAATTTCATGCTTGTGTCACCATTTGAAGGATTTTTTTAGTTATCTGCTCCACTATATCTCGCCATTGTGAGGCTTCAAACAGGATGTTCTCAGAGGGAAATGGCCACTGACCTTAGTGTGTCACAGACGGCCCTTTTCCACTAGTGTCAGTTTGGCCCAGTATGGTACAGTACGGTATAGTTCGGCCCGCTTGTGTTTCCACTACACCAGAGTACCGCTTGATGTGGGTGGGATTTGTTACAGGAAGGCAGCGCAACCCTCCCCTGATGTAAAACACGCCACACACAATCAACACAGTATCAAAATATAAAATGGCAGGATACAAGGCGACTGCAGTGTCTGGCTTTTTTTGCCAGAGTAAAGGTAGAAAAGAGCAGAAGGCCATAGGCGGCAAGACGACACACTCTGGAAAAGTACTGGAGCGTTTAGGAAACCATATAGAGCAGTATAAAGTGGAAGACATGAGGATACGAACTACATCGCATATGACTGCAAGCTAATGATTGCTAATGCTACTTTTAAGTCCGCTGTGCTACGTTGCAATGTCGGCAAGTTATCGCTATTAGGTACTAAAATATGTAATCTGTGTGTGTGTGTGTTATAGATGGCTCTCTTGTGGCAAAATTACCGCTTTAAACCATCGGTCTGGATGTTCAACACAGGCTCCTAGTGATGAGATGTCACCCCGGCTTCACAAACGCTCAGTGGTTGTAGTTTTGGGGTTATATTAGCTGTAAAATATATATTTCATCATGTAAAAAGTACTGAGTTAGGTATGATAAGATATATTTAACAATTATGATGCATTGTAAGCCAAAACAAACATGATTTAGGATTAAAAGCAATTAAAATAATGCAGTCACAAGGTTACATGGAGAAATACATGGATTTACTGGATATACATCATATCCAGTATTGCTGACTACATGTAGATTCTGTATAAATATATATTCTCTGCATCAACAGTGAACTATACATGTATTCATTTAGTATAGCACTGGGAATTTTGACAATAAACCTTTGTATGTTTTGCAGATGTCTCCACTTTTGTTTTATGTGTGAACGTTACCACCAAGTGACACAAATTAAATACTTAAAGATTGGAAAAGCAGTCCCCCTCATGGATCGTCACCTTATCGTGGTGGGGGGGTTTGCGTGCCCCAGTGATCCCAGGAGCTATGTTGTCCGGGGCAATTTGCCTCTGATAGGGTCTCCCAAGACAAACTGGTCCTGGGTGAAGGGCCAGACGAAGAACGATCCAACAGACTCTCATGATAAATTGTATATCAAGGATTCAGTGTACCCCGCCCGGTATGGGGTTACCGGGGCCCCACCCTGGAGCCAGGCCTGGGGGAGGGGCTCGAAGGCTAGCGTCTGGTGGCCGGGTTTCCACCCATGGGACCCGGCCGGGCTCAGCCCGAAGGAGTTACATGGGTCCGCCCTCCAGTAGGTTCACCACCTGCAGGAGGGATCATGGAAGTCCGGTGCTATGTGGATTAGGTGGCAGTCAAAGGCGGAGACCTTGGCGGACTGATCCCAAGCTTTCTAAACTGGCTTTTGGTACGTGGAATGTCACCTCTCTGGTGGGGAAGGAGCCTGAGCTGGTGTACGAGATTGAGCGATACCGGCTAGATATAGTCGGCCTCACCTCAACACACAGCTCCGGTTCCGGAACCAGTCTCCTGGAGAGGGGCTGGAGCTTGGCCTTTTCTGGAGTTGCCCCGGGCGAGAGGCGACGAGCAGGGGTAGGTACTCTTGTATCGCCCCACCTTGCTGCCTCTATATTGGAGTTTTCCCCGGTGGACGAAAGGGTTGCTTCCCTGCGCCTTCGGGTTGGGAAACGGGTCCTGACCATCATTTGTGCTTATGCACCAAATGATGTTTCAGAGTACCCACCCTTTTTGGAGTCTGTGACTGGGGTGCTGGAGGGTGCTCCTCCTGGAGACTCCATTGTCCTACTGGGGGACTTCAATGCGCACGTGGGCAACGACAGTGAAACCTGGAGGGGGGTGATTGGGAGGAACGGCCTGCCCGATCTGAACCCGAGTGGTGTTCAGTTATTGGACTTCTGTGCTAACCACAGTCTGTCTATAACGAACACCATGTTCAAGCATAAGGGTGTCCATATGTGCACCTGGCACCAGGACACCCTAGGCCGCAGGTCGATGATCGATTTTGTTATCGTATCATCAGACCTGCGACCGTATGTCTTGGACACCCGAGTAAAGAGAGGTGCAGAGCTGTCAACTGATCACCACCTGGTGGTGAGTTGGATCCGATGGCAGGGGAGGAAGCCATTCAGACCTGGTAGACCCAAACGTATAGTGAGGGTGTGCTGGGAGCGTCTGGCTGAGGCCCCTGTCCGGGAGGTCTTCAACTCCCACCTCCGGAAGAACTTCAACCACATTCCGAGGGAGTCTGGAGACATGGAGTCTGAATGGGCCATGTTCTCCACCTCTGTTGTTGAAGCGGCAGCCCAGAGCTGCGGCCGCAAGGTGGTCGGTGCATCTCGTGGTGGCAACCCCCGAACCAAGTCGTGGACACCAGTGGTGAGGGGGGCCATTAAGCTGAAGAAGGAGTCCTATCAAGCTTGGTTGGCTTGTGGGACTCCCGAAGCAGCTGAGGTGTACCGGCAGGCCAAGCGGAGTGCAGCTCGGGTGGTTGCTGAAGCAAAAACCCGGGTATGGGAGGAGTTCGGTGAGGCCATGGAACAAGACTTTCGGTCGGCTTCAAAGAGATTCTGGCAAACTGTTCGGCGGCTCAGGAGGGGAAAGCAGCTCCCCGTCCACACTGTGTATGGTGCGGATGGGACACTGTTGACTTCAACTGGGGATATCGTCGGGCGGTGGAAGGAATACTTCGAGGATCTCCTCAATCCCACTGATACGCTTTCCACAGAGGAAGCAGGGTTTGGGGACGAGGGGGATGACTCGCCTATCACAGGGGCTGAGGTCGCCAAGGTGGTTAAAAATCTCCTTGGTGGCCGGGCCCCGGGGGTGGACGAGATTCGCCCCGAGTACCTCAAGGCCCTGGATGTTGTTGGGTTGTCATGGTTGACACGCCTCTGCAACATTGCGTGGAGGTCGGGGGCAGTGCCTTTGGCATGGCAAACCGGGGTGGTGGTTCCTCTCTTCAAAAAAGGGGACCGGAGGGTGTGCTCCAACTTTAGAGGGATCACACTCCTCAGCCTCCCTGGGAAGGTCTATGCCAAGGTACTGGAGAGGAGAGTCCGGCCGTTGGTCGAACCTCGGATTCAGGAGGAGCAATGTGGTTTTCGTCCTGGCCGTGGCACATCGGACCAGCTCTTTACCCTCTCGAGAATTCTTGAGGGTTCGTGGGAGTTTGCCCAACCAGTTTACATGTGTTTTGTGGACTTGGAGAAGGCATTTGACCGCGTCCCTCGTGGATTTTTGTGGGGGGTGCTTCGGGAGTATGGGGTATCGGGCTTGTTGTTACGAGCTATTCGGTCTCTGTACGACCGTTGTGAGAGTTTAGTTCGCATTGCCAACACTCGGTCGGAGTCATTCCCAGTGAGAGTTGGACTCCGCCAGGGCTGCCCTTTGTCACCGGTCCTGTTCATAATTTTTATGGACAGGATTTCTAGGCGCAGCCAGGGAATGGAGGGTGTCATGCTTGGTGACCACAGGATCTCATCTCTGTTGTTTGCAGATGATGTTGTCCTGTTGGCTTCATCCAGCAATGACCTACAGCTCTTGCTGGGACGGTTTGCCGCTGAGTGTGAAGCGGCTGGGATGAGAATCAGCACCTCCAAGTCCGAGTCCATGGTCCTCAGCCGGAAAAAGGTGGATTGTCCTCTCCGGGTTGGGGACAGGCTCCTGCCCCAAGTGGAGGAGTTTAAGTATCTTGGGGTCTTGTTCACGAGTGAGGGGAAAATGGAGCGAAAGATCGACAGACGGATTGGAGCAGCATCTGCAGTGATGCGGACGTTGTACCGGTCTGTTGTGGTGAAGAGGGAGCTTAGTTCTAAGGCAAAGCTGTCGATTTACCAGTCAATCTACGTTCCTACTCTCACCTATGGTCACGAGCTTTGGGTAATGACCGAAAGAACGAGATCGCGGATACAAGCGGCTGAAATGAGCTTTCTCCGTAGGATTGCTGGACTCACCCTCAGAGATAGGGTGAGGAGCTCAGTCATCCGGGAGAGGCTCAGAGTAGAACCGCTGCTCCTCCACATTGAAAGGAGTCAGTTGAGGTGGTATGGGCATCTGATTAGGATGCCTCCTGGACGCCTCCCACTTGAGGTGTTTCAGGCACGTCCCACTGGGAGGAGACCCCGGGGCAGACCCAGGACTCGGTGGAGAGACTATGTCTCCCAGCTAGTCTGGGAACGCCTTGGTATCCCCTCTGAAGAGCTGGAGCAGGTGGCTGGGGAGAGGGAAGTCTGGGCTTCTCTGCTTGAACTGCTGCCTCCGCGACCCGGACCTCCGGAAAAGCGGTAGAAGATGGATGGATGGATGGATGGAAAAGCAGTCTAAGAACAGTGCAGCAGTTTGAGAAATCACTTTTGGTTTGGTGCAAGTCTGCCAACACAATTATGAACCATAAAACAGTTTGTGCTAAAATGTTAAATCGCATTAAACCCCAACTCAGGGTTGTCCAATCATGTGCCATGGAGGGCCAAGACCCTGCAGGTTCTCGCTTCTACCCAGTCTCTTCAGCAGGTGTTCTCACTGATCAGCAGTCAGTGGGAAGAAATTCAGTGGAATCTGCTGTTGAAGACACTGGTTGGAGGTAAAGCCTGCAGGGTCTTGGCCCTCCATGGCACATCATTGGACACCCCTGCCCTAATCCATTATTAGAAAATACAGATGGTAATATGGCCCAGACTAATCACTGAGTGCCTTCCCATTCATGTGCCTACACATGTCCAACTGTTGTGTTATTAAAATCAATTTTTTGTACCCTTTTCAGATACATCCTCTCTGTTGTTTATAAGGGTTAATTACGAAGGTAAGAGTGATTAAATGCTGAAAGACAGGGGAAGCCGTCTATGAATAATCCAGCACTTACATATATCACTTTTGGTGTGATGCAAGTGTGTTAACAGAATTATGCATTGTGTTGAAACAAGTTAAATCCCATGTAACCTTTTCCCATTATACTGAAAAACTTAAATGTTTTGTTAATCGTTTCTTACCCCTTAGCATTCCTGGCAATTTTCCAGTGTGGAAAAGTAGACTTTTGGTTGAGAAAGAACTGTCATTATTCACCATTACACACAGATAACATGAAAACATTGCACGGCTGGATTTCCAAAATGTATCTAAATATTTTGTAACCACAATGTCAGGATACACTGCATCACAAGATTTTGTTGGTCCAAAACTGCTCCCACAACCTACAGTCATGTGATAAAATTTGGACACGCTGTATTAGCCTGTGTGGTTTTTTGGTGAGGAATTCAGACATGTGGATATTTAATATCACTGTTACAAATACTGGGAGATTCATATAATACAACTAAACAATTAAAAATGAAGACTTTTTCCAAATTTTCTGTAAAATGTAATTGTAAACAGTGAGGAAAAAATTAGGACACCCCCCAAGCTTCTTTAGGACACCCCCACATTCATTCCCACTTAAAACGGCTAAAGTAAATATTTTTATACAAATAAAAACATAACCAGGGTTAGACATAGATATGAACATTTCTTAATACAGAACTGACTATTTCATGGTGTCCTATTTCACATGACTGTTAACCTTGAGCTTGACCTGTTGACTTTTAAAGTATGTTTAAGTAATTATTAGACTCCATAACACACTCCAATGGCATAATCTTCCAACGCTTGTCTGGGGAAAGGTCTGGAAAAAACTGGTAATAACAGACAAAACAATCATGATGCCAACAGTCACTGGTTTATTACAAGTTTCAGCAAAATTAGTCATTTTGCTGACTAACATGTACACATGTTTTACATGTGTACATGTTAAAAGAGACTTGTGGGGAGACTGGGTCATATACGCTGGCCACCCATCACGATGTTGCGACACAAGGTCCAGTTTGGGTTGGATCATTTTCCTCTTGCCTAGACGAAAGACAGAAATGGGTGGTGGATAATTAAAGCAAGTTTAAAACATACTTGAGAAATAAACTTGTTGCTAAAAGCCAGTGATGGAATGTGACAAAAAAGTACTTTGTTGTTGTATTTAACCACAGTTTTCATGTAGCTGCGCTTCAGTAAAGTAGATTTTATAAGGCCTGGGTTATGTTTAAAATCATTTGTTTTTACTGTGGCCTCAGCAATCAGAATGAGTTGATACCTTCAGTTGAATGGAATATAGTACTTTTAACTGAGGGTGTGCATCCCCGAGTATGGAGTCGCTCAGCCAAAATATGTAATTTTTATCAATAAAAGTTTAGCCACCACTCTGTCACCACTGTGTCGCCCTGGTTTCAAGTGTGGGTGGTGTTTTGTACTTGTATTGCTAAAATATAAAAGGAAGCACTACAACGGGTCTCAAATATTTCTAACGTGTCCTGTTACTGCATGAGTTTATTGACGATAGACTATAAACTACACATATAAACTAAATTATAATGGTGACTGAACAACTGCCATTCCCCAAAGTGCAAGATAGACTATTATGAATATAACTCAAAGGATCACACAAGTGATCTGATTAAAAAAAATAAAGAAACAAGCGGTTTATTTTACAGTGGCTACTATTGGATGTGCCATTCATTTTCAATTATTCTGTAATTAATATTCACACAATCAAATAAATCTCAGTTCAGTCCCTTTCATATTAAGTGGAAATTGTGCTACTTTAATTTTGGCACTTTACCTATACTTTACCTTAAAAAAGCAAAGGATTTGAGTATAAATAACGATGATGATGATGATGATGAACAGGATGTGCAACTCACCACTCACAACACATTGCTGTGTCATGCCAAACGTTGTCACAGCAGATGCTGGTTGGACTCTACAATGAAGATACACACAACTTAAGTACATGCACAGCACAAAAGTAACCACATTTTTAACCAGGATTACAACTAGCTTATTTCATCAGATTATTGTCAACAGCATGGAGCACAGAGTTAGCATTGACGGCTATCTAGCTAGTTCTTTTGCACCCAAGAAACAACGTTGTTGTCTGTTCAAAGTGAACTTTCCACTGCTGGGGTAAATAATGTAAAAGATGCATAATATCACATCATATCACATCACTCACCTTCCTCTATATCCAAATATCACAGTTTTTAACTGCTGAAGTTGGGTGCTCCCGCGGCCATAGATTCATTTTGGGTGGCTCCGTCTAGTTCCCTCTGGATTCTCTCATCAGCCGAAAGGCACAGAAAACTGCTGGGCTGTGGTGTTGATTTCTGTGAAGCCATTCTATCATTGTTGTTTATATCGCTTGTTCGCTGGCTGGCTCACGAACGAATCTTTGCAAATGGCGGCTCGCAATTCTGTAAACTCAGCCTCAAACGCCGCTCTCATGACGTTATGCCCGGACCATTCAGTGGCCTGCAGTGTTTTTACGTCACATTTTCGTGTCAGTACAGTACGCTTGGAACCCCTCTCCAGCAGGTCTGAAAAATCGGAACCATAACCGTTACAGTCCCTAATGGAAAAGCCTGCAAAGCGTACCATACCGAACTGGGCCAAACTGACACTAGTGGAAAAGGGTCAAGAGTTTCATCAGCAGGTTGCAACAGAGATATAGAGAGACTGGAAGAGTCACAGAAAGGCATAGAAGTGGACGTCCTTTGGCCACATCCCACGCTGATGACCACACGCTGATGACCGCTTTGTTGTGAACAGTGCCCTGCGGAACTGGATGATGAATGCTACGCAACTCCAGGCACATTTAAGGGAGGTGAGAGGCACCCAGGTGTCACGTTAGACCATTCAGAACCATTTACATTAGCGTGGTCTGTGTGCTAGACAACCTGTAAGGGTACCTGACCACACCACCAGACACAGGCGTCATCGTCTTGCATGAGCCAGGGAGCATTTATGCTGTTCAAGGGACCAGTGGGCCTCAGTGCTGTTTTCTGATGAAAGTCGATTCACGTTGAGCAGAAATGATGGCTACCAACGATGTTGGAGACGTCAGGGAGAGCGCTATGCATCAGCCACTGTTGTCACCATGTTGTAGTCTGCGTAGGTGTGTCTAGTCAATACAGATCTGCCTTACACCTTGTGAATGGTACAGTGACAAGCCGATACTACCAGAATAACATCATTTATCTAGTCATTGTGCCCCTGCCTGAACAACACAGGCCTAATTTCATCTTCATGGACGACAGTGCTTCAGCTTATCGAGATCACATCATTAGGGAACGGCTGCTAAAGGCTGGGGTACCTCAAATTGAGTGGTCTGCACTTTCTCCAGAGCTGAATCCCATAGAAAACCTATGGGATCAGTTGAATCGCTGTGCAGAGGCTCGTATCCCTGCACCCCACAACCTCAGTGACGTGAGGGCCGCTCTTCAAGAAGAGTGGAATGCCATGCCTCAGCAGACAATAAGTCGACTTGTGAACAGCATGAGACGTCAAGGTGTAATTGATATTAAAGGGCACATGACAAGTTATTGAAACATTGACATTTTTTGTTGTGGTATACCTACCAGCGTTGTTGGTTTTTGTTTCAATAAATTGTTTGAGATGAGGAATCACCATTGTATGCTTCTACTTAAATGCCCTACTTTCATGATATTATATCACTGTAGCGTGAACTTTTTACATTTTCCATAAATTTCACCTGAAAGCCAAATATCCCTAACTTTTTGTGAGTAGTGCAATTTTGCACTGTAGCATAAGTCTTTTTTAATAATTTTTGTAACTTCTACATCATTTACGCTCACATAATTATTCTAATAGTATGATTATTTTCACAGCTCCTATATGTAGACACTGTAAAAAAAAAAAAAATGAAGCTACCTTTGCACTATTTCAAAGATTATATTCAGGGCGTGACATTAAAACCCGCCAGCCCGCCAATGGCGGGTAGATTTCAGCAGTGGCCGGTAAGACGGCAACTTCCACTAGCTATTTTTTTGGGTTGTAGTTTCCTATTGCAATGTGAGACTATGAAACTACAACTCCCATAAGCCCAATCTGCACACAGTGTGTGCTCATTGGTCCACTGTCGCCGTGGACGGAGTCGGGCTCCGCTGCCGGCTCAGTGCAGGAGAGGCTGCGGATGGTCTCCTCCGTGGGTCGGTATCCCATCCTGCCCCAGTTCATGCCGCAGCCTGGTGGTGGCGGCTTCTCCTGTACTGAGCCCAGAGTGGAGCCACACTCTGTCCACAGCGAGTTAAATTTGCAGCCAGTCTGGAGAAACTGCAATGAACAGAGTTTCTTTTCCTTTCTCTTTTTTTTTTTTTTTTTTTTTTTTTTTTTTGGGTGAAAACGGTGTCCATTTAGGTTAAATGGACACTACCTGCAGCTACTAATGACGTAGAGGAGCCCAAAGGGGTAGGGATACAAATGAGAATTGGGACAGACCTCAAATCTACCTGTACTTCACTCTCACATTGCAGGTATTTTTTTCTACTGTTTTACAGTATTTGCTGCTCTTAATAAATAATTAAGCATTGTTTTGCTATTTTTTATGTATGTATAAGGGTCATTTACAGTTAAAAATGTTGTAAATTTAGATCAAGTAAATTTTAGCATGCCATTGTCAAATTTGATCACATTTAACGTAATTTTCCAAACACAAAATTGCGGCTAGGGAAAAGGCTGAGTGGCTAGTAACTAGCCACAGTGGGTGGTGAGCCAAAAAGTTAATGTCAAGCCCTGATTATATTTACATGTGTTTCACTTTCAAGCATGGTCCATATGTAGTTCTTTATATTTAGTGTAAGAGCAATGGAAAGGACAAAGGAAACAAGAGTTTAGAAGTAATTAAGACACAACATCCCCAAAGCCACCCTCTGTGTTTATCTCAAAATTTTACTCAGTTATGCATCATGACTTTGCTCCTCGCCTAGCCCAATTCGGAATGTTAATCAGCATAATGCTGCCCTGGATTTACGAGGGGGAATTTGGATCCAGTTCTTTCAGACATCGGGCTCTTAAGCCCCTGTACCAAAACCACTAGTTGGATTATGAGAACCATGCAACTGCTTAAAGAATTTATATGTGGATGGAGAAGTTTGGTAGTATTTGGTGCTGACTTCATCCTTTTCCTTTGGTAAATGACATACCCCTCTGTCTATTGACAGTTTCAAAGTATATCTCTAGTGTTTAATGTGTAAATGCTCAAATGAATATGTAGAGGAGGAACTGGGAAGGAATGGGAGTTACAATCAGAAACCTAACAGGGTAGTTATAGATGTTGGTAAGACAGCAGTACAAGTGCCAATAACAAAGCACCTGATGCATGTGTATCAAACATCAGGCCTTTTTATAATAAAAAAAAATGCATATTGTAATCAAATTTTTTAGAAAAATATAAATCCTGCATAATGTTGATAATACGAGATTTCTATACAAGCTTAATTCAACAAATAAAGATACAAAGTAGATAGATTTTTTTTTGTTTTGTTTTTGTTTCTCTCCTGAAAAGTTTAACTCTTGAGTCCTCAGTACTGTGACTTGTTAGTACTCATTGCTTGTGTGTGTTTGTGTTAATGTGTTGCTCAGAATTGAGTCGATCTGGAGTTCAGGTTCAGACTTCTGCTCAATGAGCTTGTTGTCTGCCATGTAAACTGACTGGTTCTTTGTTCCAGCTCTGAAGTTCCATCTGATGGAAAACGAGCTGATCCTAGCAACAGAAAGGGAGCAATTAGCACAAGAACACACTCCAGTACAAGCATAGACACAGTGTACACCTACTTGCCAAGACAGCCTGCTGCCCATAGAGAGCTAAATTGCCAAATAAATCACCCTTGATCTGGTGCAGACAATGATGTCCACTTCTTTGCTAAGAACACATAGAACCACATTGCTGCCATTGTTTTTTGCACTTTTGCCTGCTTTCTTTTTTGAAGCCTATGGCAGTGACATCATCTCAATGGCAAAAGTGGTGCAGAGTATGAGAGAGCAGATTTGAGGTTGGATGTTTAAATGGCTGTGTTCGTGCTGCCCATACGTGTGATAACCATCATCCTGTCAAACCAGCCCTCCATATATGGTTCGGTATGATTTGTAGCTGAAGTACCAAGTAATATCCCTCCAAAAACCTATAAACCTAGTCATACAGTTATAGACCTATACTGTCCTTTAGCTGTACACTGTGTGAAGCGGTGTCACATATGGAAAAAGGGGGTTGGAATAAGGTTAGATCACCACAGGCAACCAAGTGAGCCTGGAATGTAAAAATATAAAACAAGATTAGAGAGAGAAAGAAGGAGAGAGTAGCAGGGCACAAAGCTGAAGTCATGTTTAGGATTAGGGTCGGTTTTGTAGAGCTTAGGGCGATATTTTTCAAGGTTGTGGAAAACCAAAGCCAGCCCTCCTGAATCCTAATTTGTGTGTGTTTGGTGGTGGTAGTAGTAGTAAATATTTCAGATCACACCGTGTGGATGCATGACACTCAGCACCTCTAGATACTAGAACCTTTTTTGTTTGAATTTACATGTGAGAGCGGGGCGGTTCATAGTTAAGGTAACAGATTTGTACCTCTCAAGTGTTGTAATGTAAAAAACCTTTCATTTCAGACTTCTTGAGCATAGATGGCAAACTCCTTTTAATAATTTGCCATACCGCATGTGGAGAATCGATTTAATCGTCTTGGTTTTGCTTACTGGGATTTTGGGCAGACTTCTAACGGCTAAAAAAATCACACTTGTTTCTTAAAGGACAAGACTTGGTAAAACCTTTAAAGCTTCTTTACACAAAGGATGTTTCTTCCCACTGCACCTTAGCTGTAACATTCAATTCAACTTTATTTGCATAGTGCCTAATCACAACAGAAATCATCTGAAGGTGCTACATATGTAAGGCATGACTCATAGGTAATTCAGAGACAACCATAATGATCAAAGGATCCCCTATGAGCAAGCACTAGGTGACAGTGGGAAGGAAAAACTCCCTTATTGGAAGAAATCTCCAGCAGAACCAGGGTCAGGGAGGGGCAGTCTTCTGCCATGACTGGCTGGGGGGGTGAGGGGAAAGGGACGAAAAGAAAAATAAGAGTATTCGTACATATAACCACAACATACAGGTAGAACAACGTTCATACCAATACAACATGAGCAGTGTTACATCAAAGCTAGATTAACCTAGGATTACAGCATTTTATAGGCTTTTTTCAAGCTTTTCAAGCTAGTTGGCAAGTCTCATAGGTAGGACTACAAACAGACGCATGCGTAGCTGGCTCAGACCCTATACACGTGAATTAGCGGAGTGGTGGCTCAGTTGGTAGAGCATCCGCCCCCACACCCGGAAGGCAGGGGTTCAAATCCCGGCTGGGTCAAGCCGAAGACCATATAAAAGTGGAACTTCCTGCCGTCCAGCTTGGTGCTCAGCAATAATGGAATGGAGGAAGGAAATTTGTGGCGGCACCTTGCATGGCAGCGGCCCTCTGATTCTACACTTGGGGTGTATGTGATTAACACAGTAGATAGGTAAAGCACAATCTCGTTCTACTGTACATGATTGGTTGTACAGCTGAATGACAAAGGGTGATTTAATTTAATTGATTTAATTAATTTTTTAAATTTAATTTAATTAGAAGTCTTGCAGTGGACAAAGTAGATGGTAATAAAATTGAAGTAACATTCAAAAACTGACATGCAAAATCCAAACTAAACTTGTAAATAACATTCAATTAAAACACTCCGTCATCTTCTTGCTAGCCAGCTTGTCACATAGCTTATGCACACAATTAAACACATGTACAGCGGGCCCCATTGATGTTTACGTCACACTACAGGCATGACTAGCAATACAACGGTATGCATAGTACCGTTATAGTTATATGACTCAAACATGTGGGAAGTCTAATCAAAAGCTTTGTCAAATAGGAAGGTTTTCAGTGTTTCTTAAAGGCAGAGAGGGTGTCTGCCCACAGACCCACACTGGTAATTGGTTCCATAAAAGAGGGGCCTGATAACTGAAAGTCCTACCCCTCATGGTAGTTTTAGGGCGCATTCACATGGCCACTGTTTGACCAAAGTACTATCTGCAGATAGTTTGGTTCGTTTGGTGCAGTCTGAATGCGCATTTGAACTCTGGTGTGCACCAAACAAACTAATTCTGGTCCGCCCGAAAACGGGGGTCTTGGCAAGCGAACTGAGACAGCTTTGCTTGCAGTGTGAATGCAAACGGACTATCCAGCGGACCAAAGGGCGGAAGTGTAACCATAGCAACACGTAGACTGAGAAGAGGAAGTGGCATTTACCATAGTGCATTTTGGGTAGAAAATAACAATAAAGACAACCACATAAATGCAAGAAATCCTTTTACAGGAGAAAGCCGAGGAAAAAAGTTAAATGTCTTGTTTGTGGTGGACAAACAACCCAGCCGAAGGAAATGGATTTCCGTTTTCGATCCCGGACAATCGATGAGCCGGATTTTTCTTCTTCACCAAGATTTTTTTCTTCCTGGTCAGTGGTGGTTTCGGCTACAGTGCCCCAAACGAGCAGTTGTTGTAACTGCGTGACATTGTCCAGGCAGTTTGGGCCTCTGCTGTGTGAATGCAAACCAAATGAAGGTGCAAAAATTCTCGGCATTCCTTGCCCAATTGAACTGAGACCCCTGGGATTACTAGGAGTCCCGTATTCTGAAAACATAATGTTTTATTAGGATAATGAGGTACAATCAACCCGTTAAGATAACTAGGGGTTAGATTATGTATGGTTTTATATGTCAAGGGGAGGAGTTTAAAACGTGGTGTCTTAAACACGCTGCCTTTCAGTTATTATGAGGTAAAGCTCCTACTTGGTGACTATGGGAAGCTTGTTTTTACCCAGCTGATAAAGTTACTTCCTCTTTTAGCCTCAGCTGTGCACTGACATCTCTGACTTATGACCCGGGTGGCCCCTTGCTTCCAGGGATCACCAGAGGTGTCAGGAGGATGTTGACCAGACCTCACTTCATATGTCTATCAATGTTTCTGTTTCAACAAGCCCTGTCAGACATGCATGTTTATGTATGTTGAGGGGAAAAAAAAAGATCTGTAACTGTTTATGCCTCTTTATACGGAAACGCAAAGACTTGAACACAAATACTTAGAATGAATGGTTACTTCAGGCAAAACTGAGATTAAGCAGCTTTGGGTTATGACTGCTTCACTGTCTATTTTGTATTAAAAAAAACTTGTCAAAGAAGCCTTTACATATTATTATTTTAGGCCAAATATTAATGCTCTACTTCAGGTTTCTGACTGCCCGTCTGTCCTTCATCTGTTTAGATAAAATTCTTAAGAAGGGTTCAATAGAGAAAACAGAGACATGGATATTTATATCTGCATGTGCTAAAACTCTGCAGTATACATAGCTCTGTCCAATCTGTCTCGACCTGCAGATATTGAGTCATTTATTTTACTGCTATTGTCTGTCAATAACAAAGGAGCGCATATTGAGAAGGAAGTGTTGGCGTGTGGGTGAGGTCAGATGTGTGGAAAAAAAACAGGTGTTTTGGGGCCTGAAAGTGTGGAAAACAAGAGCTCAGGCCTGTGAGTGAACAATCACATCTGGCATATGGATTTAAGTAATGACAAACAAAGCGTGAGCGTGTGGCTTTTCAGCGTGTGTGAAAGATCAGGGCACCGTGGGAGTGTTACACACCTAATGACAACCCTGTCAAACACTGTACTATTGTGCGTCTGTTCCCTCTCCAGCCTCCACAAAGAATGAAGCGAGCCTCCTGGAGCAGAATCAGAGCTGCTATTTGGGAAGGGGAAGTGTCTTTGAAGCCCCCTCTCCTTTTTGACTCTGATTTATCCTCCTTGTAATGAATGAAGAGGCTGTTAAAAGAGGAAAGGCAGGTGCCCGGTAGAGAGTGTGTGTGTGTGTGTGTGTGTGTTTGGTGCGCTATCCTGAGCCTCAAGTTTTCTAATGGCTCAATGGGAGCATGCAGCAAGAGCAAAGCTAATCATGACACTCTGTCTTTCACACGCTCTGTCTACAGCAGACAAAACAGATTAGTGCAGACGGGAATGCATTTTGCTGGTGGGAACAAAAATTCACTAATAAAGGAGTTACTTTTCCAAGGTCTCAATGAAAAGCAATAATCAACTGAACTTTTTAAAAACAAAACACTTTTAGTACCGGCTTATGAAACATTAGCATAGATAAATCTTCATTGCCCTGGGGACATAACGAAGTCTGTTATCAAAGGTAAAAAACTGTAATCCTGAGATATGAAAAGCAGTTACTGTACGTAGTCTAAACCACAAATATCTCACCTGGCATGTCTGCTGATAACTTTGAAGTTGAGGAGGATGAATCGTGGCATTGTAAGATAACATGATAGAATTTCAGGAGTAACAGTGATGGTAAAAATGTGTTAGGATGCAGTGATACAGTAATGATATGTCGATGACATATTTGGTATATTTTACCGGTAGGCCATGGTTCAAATTTATGACTTCCTACAAACTGGTGGAATTGAAAATTAAAGTTTGGTTTTACAGGGTGGTTGAGCAGGGTTTTTCCCCAATGGAGTTCTTGAATTATGTCCATGTAAAATAGCCAATAACTGATGCTGTCAAAAAATGCATCACTACTACTGCTGGTGAATGAGAGAGAAATGGAAGACATACACACTGGAGAGCTTCTCTCAGACACAGTGTTGATTGAACTTACTGACTTATAATAACATAAGGGGACAGATATAAGCATTAAATGATGATATTTGCCTAGTTCCTTCAACGTTTCTTTTGTAAAAATATGTTTTATATTTACTTTTTCATGCCCTTAACACGCTACCCGAGGCTTAGACCAACTAATGTCTGTGGTGAAAAATATACATGTATGTACTGCTGAAAAAAAGATTATAAAGTAGCAACAACAGCCAGTTTCTTAAAAATCTGACCAGTAGAATTAGTAAGGCAGATTCATTTAGACCCCTCCATGGATCGCCATCTTATCATGGCGAAGGGGTTTACATACCCTCATGATCCTAGGAGTTGTGTTGTTGGGTGTAACTTGCCCCCGGTAGGGTCTCCCCAGACAAACTGGTCTTGGGTGAAGGACCAGAGTAATGGCCCTTTTCCACTAGCACCTACTCATCCTGACTCGCCTTGACTCTACTTGGCCCAACACAGTTTAGGTCGTTTTCTATTACAACTGAGTGCCACCTCAAGGTGGGTGGGTGGGTTTATTACTGGAAGGCGGCCCATTATGTTGTTGACATGCTGACGTTTTGCTGTCAGAAGCGAATACTTATTATTACTAATACTAATTAATTAATTAATACTAATACTTATTACAGCAAGCAAAAAATACAAGCAAAGCACGGAGTTGGGATTGATGACTAGCTAGCTAGCTCACTGTCTGCATACAGGAGACAATGGCGATATCCTTGTTTGTTCAAAGTGAGCTTGCCACCAATGGGATAAATAACGTAAAAGATGCTTAAAATTACAAAACACCATCTTCCCCATGAGCAGCTTTCATCTTGGAGACCTTCTAGTATACTTTTTCATTTCGGGTTGCTTCTCCGTCGATGGGGCTGAAAAGTTCATAGTGGTCAAATTTGACCAAATGTGTTTTATTTTTCAACCGCTGGGATCCAAGCGCTGCAACACTGATGGAAGAAGTGTGTGGACTGACGGGGAGACTGTTGAAAAATAAACCACATTTGGTCAAATTTGACCACTATATGAACTTTTAAGCAATGTAGCCCCCCCTGGATTTTCTCATCAGCCACCAAGCACAGAAGAGTCTGCACCTCGTCATTAGACCACGGTGCTGATTTGTGTGCAGCCATTTATTTCGTTTATTATCACAGAAATGATAAAAACTCACCGCCGAATTTATAAATGGCGGTTATGACTCTTGTGAAGACACTGCTCTCATCCGTGACGTTACGCCCTGGCCAATCAGTGGCCTGCAATCTGTTGACGTCACATTTTCAGCTTGACTCAGCAGCTTGGAACCCGAAAGGAGTAGGTATGAAAAAAGTACCTGGTACCAAGTACTAGGTACTAATGGAAAACCCTTAAAACTGGAAGCTCTTTAGCCCCTACAAGGATCCAGTGTACCCAAGGGAGCCACAAGGGTCCAGACTCCAGTGTGCTTGTCACCTGCAGGTGGGATCATGATTGTATGTGAACTGGGTGAAAGGCTGTCTCCTCTGCTGCTGCCCCCGTAACCCAGATAAGCAGTAGATGATGGATGGATTAATTTAGAACAGATCTAGATATGATGTGACTCTAACAATGACAATGAAAAGAATATTATTTAATATTTTATGCATAAATGGAAAATGAGCCAAATAATAACCATAACACGATGGCTGTCATGGTGATTACTGTGATAGCCCATTGACCCTACCCTGTTTGACAGTATTTTTACTGTAGTATAATTCCCAATATTTAAATGAACAAAACAGTCTCTCTAGACAGTTCAGAAAACTTTCAGCAGCAAAAAAGTCTTAGTTTCTAACAGTTCTTCTGACATGTCAAACATCAGAATAAGTGATCGTTTGGCTGAGGTAGAAGGAGTTGTAATTCTCTTGAGATAGTTTGGATGGGCTGAGAACTGCCGCAGGCTTTGTGGTGAGTTTCAGCTGTGATTTGTAGCCGAGATCCCGCCACGACATTTGCAGGGTCAGCCTCAGAAATGGAACCATAATGGCCACAAAAGAATGAATCTCTTGTGTCACTTGTCTTCCCCTATCATTCTCTCCACAGTCTCACATATTCCCATCTTCTCCTCAGTCCTCTCCCTTTTCTCTGTGACTCATTCATCTTCTGTCACACCTCTACAACCTTCCACTGCACTTGGCTTCTACCCTGATCCCGTCGTCTTTTCGTCAGCCTCTCCCAATGCCAAAAAAAAAGGATGCATTTATTGCTGGAGCTGCTGGTACTCGTGATGTTTAGCGGTGGTGGGGACAGGTCCCACTTGGCTTACAGACCTACATGAGGCCCTGATGACGCAGGCTCGGGTTCAGCGGTGAGGCAAGCAAAAGGGGTGGGACTGTGGGAAATGCTGAACGTTGTGTAAATATCTGTCACTTATTTTAAAGTATATTGTAGACATTTTACAGTTCAAGCAGCTTTTATATTTGCTGGGATTCTGCTCACCCAACGATCTCAGTCTGTGTAAAGGGGCTCTGTTGGTTTCTTATTAGATTTGTCTTTAAAACCATTTCAACCAGGCTTATAGCACCTACTCTGACTTCGTGTTCTTGCTGCAAGTTGGATTTAGGACTATGCCTCTCTAGTACTTCCCACTGTGAAGTCTGTTTTCACCTTGTGAAATCTGGTGAGTCGACTTAAGAATCCAAGATGGCTACACCCGTGTGTCATGCATCAACAGTAGTGTAAAATATACTATTTGTTGGTGCTTATGTTTTCTAAGTCACTTGTGCACACAGTTGTGCCCACGTTCTTCCTCTGTGCCTGTCACCATGGTGTTTTTATGAAAATGACCATGCACTGTTGTTTTCAGTCACTCTTGCTTGCAGTGGCTGATAAACAATGGTTAGGTAGCTACCTAGATGATTCCTCCTTTTTGTACAACAAAAGAAAAAGTAACTCATTTAATGTGCAATTTGTAATTTAAAAGGCAAAGGGTTAAAATGAACTTTTACAGTGGACAAGATTGAACAGATGGTGATATGTGTTTGTTAGATTTGCCTGAAAACTTCTGGAAAAACAACCTTGGTTTTACGGGTTATTGTTACTGAATGTTTTCAACTAGGATGTGACATTTCGATGGCTCGGTTTTTTTCCCTCAGACGGAAATGCAATGCACTGTTGTGCAAAGTTTCAGTTTCATGCTATTCAGTTCATGCTTCTTAGTTTCTACCAGATCATATTTTCTTGGTTCTCATTTTTAATGAGATAGATAAATATCCAATATGTATCTGATATAGCCTACTCATTTTAACCATTTCCCCCTTTTTTAAGCCGGCTGAATGGTTGCTCTTTGCAAACAGAACAGCAGGTCCAGTAGCTTAACTCCTTTGAGAAACATACTTGTGAGGAGGCCTTGTTAAAGATCTTCTCTCCTACTGAAATAATATAATCGAGTGAAAACAAGTGATGTGTGATGTTTGTATTCATTATATGTAAAAGTTCATATATATGTATGATAGAGAATCAGCAATAGTATATTGGGTTTCATATCTGTTTTTAGTAAAGTTCATAATATTCTGATTAAAAAAAAAAAAATCACAATGCCGCTCACAAGACAAGTCTTGCACGCACCTCTACATGTTAATTTTTCCACACGACTCCACCCACAGTAATGAGACAGAATCGCAAAATGGCTCCTGGAGGGCTGGAGCCGTACTGACATAAACTGGAATCAAGCTGCATGTGAATGAGTTCTTTTCACCACGTGCCACACACAGCAACACCTACTCCTCTACCATAGAAGCCACATTAGTCATAGTGGCCATAAAGCATTTTAGCATGCACACAGTGAGACTGTGTAGAGCAGGAGAAATTAAACGTAAAGCTGCGAAAAATAATATGCATATGAGGCTGTCGAAGGATAGCCCACGGCTTTTAGAAAGTAATGTAGGTTTTGGGAAAAATGTTCCACATGCCTCACCCACATTTATGTGTATATATCATTTAAGGAATGATTAACACACTGCAAAACTCATCATACCAATTACCAGAATACCTGAAGTGATACATCAAAGAGGTGCCAACATACTTGATACGCACAGGCTTGATTGTGTGGGTATGGTTGTTCTGGTGTGAGTGAGCTGGGATGAGTTGAGGCTTGTTCAGACTTTGTTTGCATGAAGTGCATGCTGCGTGGAGCAGTAGTACTCTGCTAGAGGCAGCTGTTTCCACTGCGTTTGAACGAGGACTCGGCACATATTATTCAAGTCAGATGTTGCAGAGAATGAGGAGGAGACGGAATTCACTTTTCCTGGCTAAGTTCTGTTTTGCAGCCATAGTGAATGTGTATTTATCTCATTAAATATACATTTTATTTATAACGCACTGCTCTGGTTGGAAGTGACTTCCTTCTCCCTGCTCAGCAGTGTATTTAAAGATAATGTACACTTTGATGTGGCAGCATCCTGTTAGCCTAATGATTTGATTCTCTGTGACGGCAGTCTTTCCTGCATGTCTCGCCCCTTCTCATCATCGCATTTATTGCCTCTCCCTTCACTCCATTTGTCCAATAAAAGAAAAACTGCCCGTCCATCGTCAGTTTTCTGTAAAAGCAGTGAGAGGGCCAATATTTTCTCATATTGCTGAATTGGTTCGAATTTAGTGAACAGACTAAGTGGATGTCTGTTTTATTTACTACATAGACACACTGTAAGATACTTTGTTATCCTTTGAGCAAATTATGAATAAATATGGTAGAAAGTGTAAGTAAAATAAAATATTTTGTTAGTAAAGGCAGTCACATATTTTATATTTCCCTTATTCATAAGGATTCAGTCCACTGTTAACACTTGTTGGTATAATGAAGCATTGAAAGGAAGTATCTTCAAAACAAGATAATTGGATTTAATAGAAGATGAAGAAAAAGAAAAATTGTCACTTACTTTCAACATTCCTTTGTAATTCCTGTGAGAGCGCAACACTTTGCGGAAGCACATGGGAATGTCATTTTAGGGATGATAGCCCACGTTTCTCTTGTGGGAGATGAGGGAGCGTTTAAGATGATGTACAGTAGTTTTTCCCCTTTGGTTTTTATACATAAATCTCAAAACTGTACTGTTAATCTTTCCTTCCATCTGTCCTCGGCTACCCCACTTATTTCCTCTACCTTCTGACTTTTGAAGCCAAACTAAAGTTTAAACTTTGAGCAGCGCTCTAGAACCACAATGTGACACCATGTTTGCTGGGTGTCCCTCTGAAACAAACCTTTCTCCATGCTAAACTAATACTGTAAGGCTGTGCCCTGACATCCAGCAGAAACACTGAAAGGCAAAAAAAATGACCTTTTTGTTCTTGCACTCCACTAATGGTTAAGGTTAGGAAAAGATTAGGTTTAGGCATCACCTCCTCTAATGGTTGGGGTCGGGAAAAATGTTTTGGTTTAGTGTCACTTCTAATGGTGAAGAAGAATGAAAGAGAAAGTGGCAGACAAAGCAGACACATTTCTGAAAGCTGTAAATGGCATGTATCCACTACACGTAATTTTTTTTTTTTTCTGTGTCTATACACATTTTCTCAGAGTCAAAAAACGTGCAGTTTTACATTTTCTTTGGTGAGGGCTGGTCCAGTAGCATCCATCTATCTATCTCTTATCTACAGTCTGGGTCATAGGAGCAGCGGTCCAAGCAGAGAAGCCTGGACTGCCACCCAGTTCACATAGCACCATAATCCCCATGACCCCTCCTACAGTTGTCGAGCCCACTGGAGGGTGGACCCATTTACATCCTTTTGGGTACACTGGTTAGCATTTTTGCCTCTCAGATAGGGTAGGAACCTTTCTGTGTGGAGTTTGCATGTTCTCCCTGTGCTGTGTGGATTTACTCTGAGGGCTCCGGTTTCCTCCCACAATCCAAAGACATGTATGTTTGGTTAACTGGTGGTTCTAAATTGTCCCTAGGTATCCGTCTCTGATATAGGGGGTTAATGTAGCCACTAGTTAAGCACTTTGAGTGGTCTCTGTGATTAGAAAAAGCACTATAAAAGTACATGCCCTTATCCTAACTTTTTCATGGGGATGATCCATTGGATCGCTCTTGGCCCTTCACCCAGGACCAGTTGGCCTTGGGAGACCCTACCAGAGGCAAGTTACCCCTGAGATCATAGCTCCTGGGATCATTTGGGCACTCCCCCCCCCCTTCCACCACCACGATAAGTGATAAGGTGGTGATCCATGGAGGGGGTCTCCAGTAGAAGTTCAAATTTCAAGAATGTTTTGCACTCCTGTTGTGTCTGTTTTCTTTATCTGCAAGTGGATTAGTGCCAGTGGATCATAAAAAGATATGTTTGCTTCCTTTTCTATCTTTTTTTTTTTCAAATATGTACTTTGTGTTTTTACATGTTACATTAGGACATATAAAGATGTAATTTAAAGAGAAACCTGAAGAAGCTGGATATAGACAGGAGTTCCTGGCAGCGGAAGGTGAAGGACAGAGCTGCGTGGAGGAATCTGATCAGACCTAAATGAAACGGTCATTGTCGCCCCAACAGACTGCTATGATGATGAACGACTACAATTAAATACTTGCACACTGTATTCAGTCAACGTTAACACCAAGCTTCGGTTTGTCTGTCTGGGAGCTGTTCGCCTGTGTCTGATCCAGCGTGTTTGTTTTGTTTGGACTACCCGACTTTGTATAGTCAGTTTATTTACCTCACTGTGTTGACAGCAGTGTTGTTTCCCTCGTTTCTTTCGTTAGCCTGAGTGGTGTGAATTACAAATGCATTACATAAATAGCACCCGTCATTGTTTTACTGTGCGACCTCTGTGGGAGCAGTTAGGATTGATGGCTGCAAAGATTATGAAGTTTTGTTTACATGGCTCAAAAATGTGTTTGTGTCCGCAGGTGTTTTGTCTCTGCCGGCCCATTTCAGCCCCTACACAGAGAACCAGCAGCCGGCTGTGGACAGCAGGGAGGATGCTTATGCCCAGCTGGAGCTGAGAACACTGGAGCAGTCCCTGCTGGCTACCTGTGTGGGCAGCATCTCTGAACTCAGTGAGTACACATGCTGCAGTTGAGAGGACTCCCGGCTATAAAAGCATTTTTGTTTTTCTTCATTTAAATGATTAAGTTCTCTGGAGTGAACAAGTAAAGTTGACCTCTGCACTGTTCTTGTTGTCACAAACCAACTTGTCATTACATTTCCTAGAAATAATGAACAAAATGTTCCAGCTTTCAAATGTGGGTTTCACCTTTCTCTTCTCCTCCTAAATCTAAGACGGCCAATCTGTCACATGTTTTGCAAACCAGCATCTTGTTTTTCACAGTCAGGGTAGTCCGTCTGCTTGTATCAGTCTCTGCTGTCAGTCTGAGTGTAATTTTAGCTCTCCATTTTTTTTTATTTGATCTTTGCATGTTTCCCTCAGGATTGCTTTAGTCATAAGCAGTTTTCACACATACACTGCCATTCTAATTTAGTTTTTTTTTTTTTTTCCACGACACTTTTTTTTTACCCAGTGGGGCTGTAAGTGATGGAATTTCCACCACAGTTCGATATTAAAGGATCATTACGCTGTTTGTCTTCACTTGAAAATGTGTAAAGACTGATTGAGCCAGCTTAAAAGCACAGGCTAATTGTCTGTCTGAATTCACGTTGAACAGGCAGGTGTTCAGCCTTTTGCATATACTGTCCTTGCTGCATGTTAAATGCACAGGTGGCAGCTGAACTCAGCAAGGCACAGTCATTCTGTAACCGTACTGTACATGAGGTCTGTTCAAAATGGAAGCTGTGATATGGCAGTCATAAAGAGCAGGCATCAAGTATTTAACAAGTGAGGGGGAAAAAAAGACATGAATAGAGGTAGGGTGTAAGGGTTGAAATGGGGGGAGGGTTACGGTTTGGGGGGGGGGTCAGCAAGCACTGCAAAGGTAAAGGTGAGGCGAGGGCATGTTGTGGCAGGGGAAGGGAAGGAGAGATGGAGATTATTGGTGGTCAGAGCAGGGACTCGTTTCCTATTCCAAGGGAGGCTAACACTTTGCCATTTGTTCCACAGTACAAGGCCACGTTCATACACTGCTGCAGTTAGTGAGGCATTTAAAAAAAAAAAAAAAAAAAAGTACACACATGAAGCTTGACAAAGACACACTTTCTCTCACTTCTTCTCAGTGACCTCTTTGTGCCACATCTCACTGGCGTGGTGAAGTCGGGCCGCTCTGGAGCAGGGCTGGCATCCAGACTCATTTGCAGCTTCAAACACAAGCGGACGTGTGTCCTGTGATTCGTATACACACAGTGAAAACACAGTGGCTTTGGCCAGCTGAAAGGCCCAGACACCAGGCTAACACAGGAGCATCTATACTGGCCTGCTGGGCCCTGCTGGATCACTCAGCCAGACTTGGCCAGACACACGGCATATAAACGTGATGGGTAATGAGTTGCAGTACACCAGACAACTGAATGTTCAGGATGATTGGAAATATAGTGTTAGAAATGTTTACTGATTTATTTTTTTAGCTCTGTGAAATTGGGAACATTTCATAATCCAGCAGAGAAACGGGAATGGAGAAATTAGAAAATGAAAATATAGGTAGGGTTCTCTACAGAGTAAAGATAAAGGACATGTGGATTTAAGTAAAAGTAGAATGTCCATCACCTTCTAAATGAAGAACACAGCCTTGCTGTTTCAACTTCAGGGATATTTTAATATACATTTCATAAAAAAGCAGCCATATCGCCTTTATTGGCTTTGTGGCTTCCAAAAGGTTTGTAATTATGAAGCTGTGATGTAAGAAGAAAAACTGTTATTTTTTTTGACAGTCTCTCTGGCCCCCTGGAGCTAGTTTAGCTTCAGGGCTCAATATGTTCTGGAAAGCCTGGGAGAGGCTCTCCTTCTTGGGCAGTAACTCCTAGGAGACCTCCTGGAGCGACTGCTGCTGGTGGTGATTAACACAAAGGAGGTCCTTCAGCTTCAAGTGGGGTCTGTTTTGGGGGGCTACCCCAATCCCCCCACCCGAAACACTTCTAAACCTCTTGATGCACACATACACAGTCCCACTGCTGAACTATTCAGCTTTCACTGCTGTGTAGTGCCCATTTGCAGTAATCTGGTTAGAAATTAACCCAGGGGTAATGATGGTAAATAAGCGTTACACGATCCAAGTTCATCCTGACCTCCCTCCGTCACGCTGCCCTACCTGCTCCACTTCTCTATCCCTGTGATGTATGATAGTCTCTGTTGTTTTTGTCTTAATCATGTTTGGTTCTACATATCGTATCGGATATACAGTTGCTCAAAAATGATCCCGTATTTCACTTATCTCAGACCAGATTTAACATCTTTTCAAACTTTTTCCTTGCAAGACCTTGCACATAACGGTTTCCTTTGTTTTTTTCATCTGCGTGGCTTCCACCGTTCCAGACTGATTGCAGTCACTGAACTGTGCTCGTATATAAACAGTTTAGAAGGGTCTGTGATCAACTGTTAACCCATTAGCTCCTTTAGTGATTAAAGATGAATGACGCCCAGTTAGTCTGGCTGTTCTTGCTGATAATGACAATGTTAATGGCAAATACCACTAGAGACAGAGAGGGAGAGCAATTGAGTCAAGGACGGGGGATGGTAAGTGGTTTAGGAGAAGGGGAAATTCCGGTTTGACTCTGAGCCCATGTGGCTGCTACTTCATGAGCATATTATTAAAGATTTTTTTTCTTCCGTTTAAATGTCCCTCACACCATTTGATTTAAAGCACGTTCCACTCCATTAATAAATTTGATTTATTTTTTTGGTTTTGGTATTGCATTGTTGAAACCAGCCTATTGCATTATATTAGGACAACAGTCTACTCAACTTTCAAACTCTTATCTTTGCCATATGTTGCATGTTCCAGGTGATCTGGTGTCCCGTGCAATGCACCACATGCAGCGCCTGAGCTCAGTCCGACCGGGACTGAGCCCTGCCCGCCACGCCCGTCCTCAACAGCCCGTGTCATGGTCGCCTGATGCCCTCCACACCCTTTACTACTTCCTGCGCTGCCCACAAATGGAGTCCATGGAGAATCCCAACTTAGATCCCCCACGCATGGCACTTAGCAAAGAGCGGTAGGAATTGTGCATGAGTGAACACAGAGCAATTTATATCCTTGCCACTGTACAATGGCAGAAATGACATATCTAATATTAGACTGTGACCTTCTGTCCATTTTAGCTTTTGTATCAAGAATTAGGTGTGGTTTGGTAATGCACTTTTCAGAAATAAGACTTGTCACCTGATGTCTTACAAATACACAAACCAAAAAGGTGTACCCATTCAATTTAAGAACTTAATAGCAGGCTCCAAATCACATTAGTCCCTCCTTTACTAGACAACTTTGTGATTTCCATCGCTTCCTTATGGCATTACCCTCATTCCATTCATATGTTATTTTTTGCTGGTAGATTATAAGTAATCCAAAGCTTGAAGGTGTAATTTTAATTTAATTAAAGGGTAAATTGAACTTTTGAGGCGTAAATTCTGCTCAAGACCAGTTGCTTAGGGGGACTTAAAGTGCAAATAAACTGTAATTCTATTATGGTGCCTGCCCACCTAGGCATGCATTTTCATGCTCCCCATTCATTGTATATGCAGCACATCTTGAGCCTCAAGAATCTTGAGCCGTCACTTGGAGGTGCCTGCTCTTCATTTCATAAATCCCTGCTCCAGTCCATCCATCCATCCATCTTCTACCGCTTTTCCGGAGATCCAGGTCACGGAGGCAGCAGTTCAAGCAGGGAAGCCCAGAATTCCCTCTCCCTGGCTACCTGCTCCAGGTCTACAGAGAGGATATTAAGATGTGTTCCCAGACCAGCTGGGAGACATAGTCTCTCCAGTGTGTCCTGGGTCTGCCCTGGAGTCTCCTCCCAGTGAAAGGTGCCCAAAACACCTCAAGTGGGAGGCATCCTGAGCAAATGCCCAAACCACCTCAACTGGCTTCTTTCAATGTGGAGAAGCAGCGGTTCTATTCTGAGCCACTCCTGGATGACTGAAGTCTTCACCCTGTCTCTAAGGGTGAGTCCAGCAATCCTATAGAGAAAGCGCATTTCAGCCACTTGTATCCCTGATCTCATACTTTCAGTCATTACCCAAAGCTCATGACCATAGGTGAGGGTAGGAATACTAGTAAATCAACAACTTTGCTTTAGAGCTCAGCTCCCTCTTCACCACAACGGACCAGTACAACGTCTGCATCACTGCAGATGCTGCTCCAATCAGTCTGTCAATCTCTCACTCCTTTCTCCCCTCACTCGTGAATAAGATCCTGAGATACTACTTGGGGCAGGAGCTCATCCCCAACCTGGAGAGGACCATCCACTCTTTTTCAGCTGAGGACCATGGACTCGGATTTGGAGGTGCTGGTTCTCATCTCAGCCGCTTTACACTCAGTAGCAAACTGTCCCAATGAGACCTGTAGGTCATTGTTCGATGAAGCCAACGGGACATCATCATCTAAGATGAGAGATGTTGACTACGAACCAAACTCTTGCAACGGTCATATAGAGACTGGATAGCTTGTAGCGATAAGCCCAATACCCTATACTCCCACAGCACCCCCCCACCCCCACAAGAGACCACGAGGAACACAGTCGAATGCTTTCTCCAAGTCCACAAAATACATGTAGACTGGTTGGGCAAACTCACACAAACCCTCAAGGATTCTCGAGAGGGTAAAGAGTTGGTCTGATGTGCCACGGCCAGGACAAAAACCACATTGCTCCTCGTCAATCCAAGGTTTGACCAACAGTCGAACTCTCCTCTCCAGTACCCTGGCATAGACCTTCCCAGGGAGGCTGAGAAGTGTGATCCCCCTAAAGGTGGAACACACCCTCCAGTCCCCCTTCTTTTAAAAAAAGGAACCACCATCCCGGTTTGCCACGCCAAAGGCACTGTCCCCGACCTCCACTCAGTGTTGCAGAGGTGTGTCAACCATGACAGCCCTACAACATCCAGGTCCTTGAGGTACTTGAGGCAAATCTCATCAACCCCTGGGGCCCGGCCACCGAAGAGTTTTTTAACCACTTCAGCGACGTCAGCTCCTGTAATGGGTGAGTCGTCCCCCTCTTCCTCAAGCTGTGCTTCTTCAGTGAGAGGCGTGTCAGTGGGATTGAGGAGATCCCCGAAGTGTTCCAATGTCCTCAGTCGAAGTCAACAGCGCCCCCATCCGTACCATACACAGTATGGACAGGGAGCTGTTTCCCCTTCCTGAGTCCTGAGTTCACCAAAATCCTCTCACACCTAAGTTTTTGCTTCAGCAAACGAGCTGCACTCCACTTGACTTGTCAGTACACCTCAGCTGCTTCGAGAATCCCACAAGGCAACCAAACTCAATAAGACTCCTTCAGCTTGATGGCCCCCCTCATCACTGGTGTCCACCACTTGGTTTGGGGGTTGCCACCACGAGATGCACCAACAACCTTGCAGCCACAGTTCTGGGTAGCTGCTTCAACAGTGGAGGTGGAGAACATGGCCCATTCAGATTCCATGGCTCCAGACTTGCTCAGAATGTGGTTGAAGTTCTTTCGGATGTGGGAGTTGAAGACCTCCCAGACAGGGGCCTCAGCCAGACATTCCCAGCACACCCTCACTATATGTATAGGTCTACCAGGTCTGAGTGGCCTCCACCCCTGCCATCGGATCCAACTCACCACCAGGTGGTGATCAGTTGACAGCTCTGCACCTCTCTTTACTTGAGTGTCTAAGACATATGGTTGCAGGTTTGATGACACAATAACAATCAATCATTGACCTGTAACTTAGGGTGTCCTGGTGCCAGGTGCACATATGGACACCCTTATGCTTGAACATGGTGTTCATTATGGACAGACTGTGGTTGGCACAGAAGTCCATTAACTGAACACTACTTGGGTTCAGATGGGGCAGACCCAGTCACCCCCCTCCAGATTTCACTGTCATTGCCCACATGTGCAGTGAAGTCCCCCCCAGCAGGACAATGGAGTCTCCAAGAGGAGCATTTTCCAGCATCCCAGTCAGATTGTTGCTGAGATATTTTTCAAAATCAATTTCATTTTCTAGTTTAAGGCTCTTGTCTTTATCTGTTTACCCAGCAATTTAAACACGTCTTAACGAATCCTTGTATATAAGGCAATGTTTATTGTCTGGTTTCCAGTGAAGACGAAGACTAACACTTAATTGATTTAGATCTCTTCTCCTAAAAAAATCTTGAGATAAAACATTGTTTTAGGGTTCACAATATATTGATGATAATTGCAATATTCAGCAGTTCCACTTAATGTGAGAGATTATACATCTTTAGTCAAGATTAGTCAGAATTATGAGTCTGTGTGATCAAAATACTTGCAGCCTGCCCACACATCTGTCTCTGGTCTCAGGAAAGAAGAAAAAAACCACTCAGACTGGTGGGTGTGTTTCAGAGTAACTACATGTATATGTTGAAAATGTCAGTGGAAAGTGCTGTCATATGTGTAAAGGTTGACATTTTCAAGCTCACATATAGGGCCTTGTTGAATGGCACCACTCAAAATGTGATGCAGATTTCACTCCAGTGCGTTTTCATTTTGCTCTGTTTTGTCAGGGCATGTTGATGATTTTTCTCTACAGTGTTTTAACCTCTTGAAAGTGTTTAGGTAATGCTGAGGCTATGAAGTGAAGATTGTTGCCTAAAAGTATCTGTAATAAAATCAGTCAAAACATTTATTATTGTGTTCTGACTTTGCTACATTGAATAAGGAATTGACGCTGTGTGAATAGACAGAGATGGGCTTCATCAAAGAGAGCAAAACAACAAAAACACCTCTCCGTTTCTCCATCCATATCCTGGCTGTTTCTTCAAGGTCCTCAGATGGTTTTGTGATTGAGTGCATATCAGTCTGGTTTATGTCTACAAGTTGAGACGGTTTCCTTTTGTGTGTGTCTTTAAACGTTTGGTTTTTGGTTTCTTGACCACAGCTGGATACTGGTTTAGATTTCTGTATATTTACATCCCTACGTCTCTGTAGATGGTACTTGTTTGCATTTGGGGCACGCTCAGGTGTCTGGGTGTAGTGGTGCAAACCTGTTAGTCATTACAATGTGAGAGGCTGGTAATAATACAGACTGCTTTCCTTCAGTGGGCCTCTCCATCGCCAGCTCGTCCTTTATTGAAAGCTTTTCAAAATCTTTGGTAGAACCCCAAGACCACCAAGTTCTGTGTGGGCTACATCAAACATTTTACGGAGACTGGTGATAGCCTTTTTGCAGAATCCTTGAGACTACTCATGAAGCTATTTTTTGTTTTGCTCCTTTAAAGCTGGTGATTAGTTGTGGGTGATGCTGTTTTGAAGTGTTAAGCTTTCTAAAGTAAAGAAAGGCATGAGTATCTGTGTTGTCTATTTTTTTCCTCTCGCAATCAGCTATTAAAGCCATGAAGCAGATTTTATTTTCATTCTTGCATGAACGTTGGCCATCCATTCCGAACACACTCCCACACGCCTAAGGTCCTAATGGAGCTCCTTTCTAACCTAATTTGCATCAGATATGGTTTCATCTACCCTTCATGGGTGTAATCTGACTCTAGATCAGTGGTCAACTTTGACCCAAACCACGATTGGGTCTACTTTAAGACCCAGTTTGAAATTTCTTACTCTGTGAACTCCTGGCTGCAGGTTATAGGGCGTACAGGAGAAAAGGGGCCAGTAAGCATGTGTGAGGGGAAGGAAAAAAACAACTTTGCTTTTCATCTTGGACAGGTTAGAGTTCAAACACACCTGGCCATTACGTGAGCTATCATTTTATGAGCTGCCAGCTGGTAGTGAGCAATGAATCACATTGAGCATTTACACGTGACTATACGAACATGTGTCTGTGTGTGTCTATATCCCGCCGCTCTCAGTGTGAAGACTTGCCATGTCTGAGGTCTAGCTTGTAGTGCTATCTGGTTTCACTGTTAAGTCACCAGAGCTTTGATGTTGCTCCGACTGTGATGAAGCTAAAGTTTGTGTTTCAGGCTGAGGGGCATAACCCAGACATACACAGGGGTCAGATCTGAGGCGTCTGCAGGGAGCGGCAAGAAAGGATGGGTGATAGTGTAGATTTACTGGATTGGCCTGCAGGACTGGGAAACCACAGTTCTGCACCTCACTGGATTAATGTGCGTATATGTGTAAATCCTTGACGCATACACACACTCATATACAATTAAACATCCCAAATTAAAGACTCAAAAAGACAGTTGACTGTGTTTTATTGGAATGTTTGTAGTCTAAATGTAAAAGATCCTGTATCATTTTGCTAAAATTTAAAGCTTTTTACTTACTAAAACACAGGCCGTTTTTTAAGGAAAAGTTGAGTCTTTCCTCTGATGTGCATGTATGAACTTACTATGGTCTAGGGCTGCACTTAATGACTATTTTACAGCTCGAGTAATTGACCACTCTAATCGACAATTACTCGAGTAATCTGATACTTTTTTTTTAAGAAACTTGCATTGACCAACACGTGTGGAACTTTCTTTCCTAAAGAGCAGTAGTAATTGTACCAAACACTCAATAACACAGGTACACACTTATTGCAATGTTTATCGCACAGAACGTAACTTGAAATGTTACACCATAGAGTTTTGTAGCGTTAGCTTGAACTGGCAACATAACAGCTGTCGCCGCTTGGTAGCAGCGGTGGATACATGCGGTGACTATATGTTCTTTCGCCATATAAGCATAACCGGAGTGGTGGCCTAGTTGGCAGACCATCCGTCCCACAACCGGGAGGTCGTGGGTTCAAATCCTGGCTGGGTCATACCAAAGACCATATTAAAAAAAAAATAATAAAAAAATATGGTACTTTCTGCCTTCTAGCTTGGTGCTTAGCATAATAGAACAGGGAAAGAAGAAAGGAAAGTTAACGCACAGAGCTACCAGAGGACTGAACCCAACCACTATAGCTTCCACGACTTACAGTAGCTGTGTGGCCTAGGGTCATGAAATGGAGGTAGGCGCTGCCCCATACACCACATGGTATCCCACATGCTGTGGAAGGGATGAACTTAACATATAAGCATAATTAGTGTAGCTGACTACATTCTGTTCATCTTAATTTAAAATCTCAATCACGTGCACTTGCTGTGCATGCAGTGGGATGCTTTCTGCCGAGACACTTTAACAATGACGTTATGGGATGCTAGCTCGCCGCTCGGCTTTACATTTTACACTCTGCAGTGTTGTCCTTCAGTTTGAGCTTGAAAGGATCCCAGACTTGAGATACTTTGTCGTTTTTTCTGACTTTCTTCCTTTTTGCCGTCGCTCCTTTGCTCTGATATGGCGCCATTAAACAAAGCCGCATCTTGTTTACTTAGCATGACCAGAAGAAAGTCATACAGATCGGAAGTGCTACATTAAATGATGCTTCGAATTATAGATTTTGAATCGATGAATTTTTGTAATCGAATTACTCAAATTATTCGCGTAATTGTTGCAGCCCTACTATGGTCTACAGATGTGGGCAGTAACTAGTCACATAAACCTCAGGATGTGTGGTCAGGTAAACGTCACTAAATAGCACTTTGAGATTCCTTGACAAAATCAAAGTAGTATGCATCCAAAACACACTTCTTCTTTTTTTTCAAAACCTGTAAGTACACACTGATGAATTTGGCACACATTTAATTCCATACCCACTACCCAGGCTTGTGATATACCAGTCCTGGTGCTGTAGAAAGGCTAAATTAAGGCACGTCAGCTGGTTTGGTTTAAAAATGACATCTGGCAGTGTTGAGCTGATTACTTTCTTTTGTAGAAACCATACTATTGTAGGATATTTTTTACTGTTTGGTACATTTATGAAGGAATCAAAAGTATACTAAAGTACATTTGACTTTACTGTTTGAGTTAATTTCACTGATTTGAAAGCTGTTAGAAATGTGCTGATTTATACAGTAAAAACTTCTTACCAGAAATTATTGAATTTTTAGGCATTTCAGTGAATTATTTTATTGAGATCAGTTTCTTTATATCATTTGGATTACTTGAGGTTTTATTTTCCTCAGTCAAACTCATTTTAGAGGAAAGACCTCCTAAACTGGAGAGAACAAAGCTCCAAATCTACAAATAAAACTGTTGAAAATGATTTGGAAAGCATTGTGGAGATAAATTGGAAATTTACATGAAAATGTCGCAAAACTATTATTCAAAGTAATGCATTTATAAGAAAAAAGTAGTACATTTTATAAGTAAAAAAATAATACATTTATGAATGGGGGAAAAATGGCAAATTCACGAGTAAAATTTACCAAAAAAAATGTCTCAGATTTCAGGACCATCTCAAATGTAAAAAAAAAAAAAAAAAAAAAAAGTTGCAAATTCATGTGATAAGAGCTGTTAAAATTATGAAGAAAAAGTTACAACTAAAAGAATGAAAAGAAATTCACAAGTAAAATGGCTACTGTACTCTGAAGTAGATAATTTCTTATTCTTAGTCAAGTTTTTTGTCTTCCCGTACTTATAGTGGATATAAAGTCTACACACCCCTGTTCAAATGCCAGGTTTTTGTGATGTAAAAAATGAGACCAAGATAAATCATTTCAGAACTTTTTCCCCCATTAATGTGACCTATAACATGTACAACCCAGATGAAAAACAAACTGAAATCTTTTAAGGGGAAAAATAAAAAATAAACTTACAATAACCTGTTTGCATAAATATGCACAGCCTTAAACTAATAGTTTGTTGCAGCACCTTTGGCTTTTATTACAGCACTCAGTCTTTTTGGGTAGGAGTCCATCAGCGTGGCACATCTTGATGTGGCAATATTTGCCCACTCTTCTTTGTAAAAATGCTCCAAATCTGTCAGATTGCGAGGGCATCTCCTGTGCACAGCCCTCTTCAGATCACCCCACAGATGTTCGATCAGATTTAATGCCTTGGAAATTCTTTTGTACCCTTCTCCTGACTGATACCTTTGAACAATGAAATCTCTCTGATGCTTTGGAAGGTCTCTGTGGACCATGGCTTGTGCTGTAAGATGTGACTACAAAAATGTCAGGAAATAGGGCAGCTCGGTGGTGCAGTGGTTAACACTATGGCAGCAGAGTAAGGTCACAGGATCGATTCCACCCCTGATCATCGGTGACCCTTCTGTGTGTGGAATTTGCATGTTCTTCCCGTGTCTGCGTGAGTTTACCCCAGGTACTCTGGTTTCCTCTCACAGGCCACAAACATGCAAGTTAGGTTAATTGGAGACTCTAACGTGACCCTAGGTGTGAATGGTGAAGGGATCGGCGTCGCACCATGGCTGCCTCATCCATCCAGGTGGATGCCCAGAATTTCCCTGAATACAAAAAAAAAAGCCTACTAGAACAGTTGAACTTTATTTGGAGTTAATCAGAGGCATTTTAAATGGTGGCAGGTGTGTGCTGACTCCCATTTAACATGAGTTTGAATGTGACTGGTTGATTCTGAACACAGCCACATCTCCAGTTATAACAGGGTGTGCATATTTATGCAACCAGGTTATTGTAAGTGTTTTATTTTTCCCCTTAAAAGATTTCAGTTTGTTTTTCAATTGGGTTGTACAGGTTATAGGTCACAATTGTGGAGGAAAAAGTTTTGAAATGATTTATCTTGGTCTCATTTTTTTACGTCACAAAAACCTGTCATTTGAACAGGGGTGTGTAGACTTTTTATATCCACTGTATATCTGAGCAGTAAATGTCATGAGGTAGCACTATTTTTACTTGAGTACAGTTTTTTGCTACCCTTCGCCACGTCTGCTGTGAATTAGGCCACTGTGCCTGTAAACAAGCATGCAGTTTAGTAGCAGGGTGGATCCCTTCAAGAAGACGCGCGCATATCTACATTTTGCACAACCTAATTTGCATTGAGTGGAGGCTATTAAGGGAGCAATAATAAAGATTCCCATACTCATCTTCAGAAATGTCTTTCACTCTTCATCCTGGCAATATATTCAAATTAGCATAAACTATGACCCAACCCTCGTCGTTTTGACGTACCCCATCTGCTTTCTAACTGTGCCCCGCACACTTAAACTGTCATTATGTGCACCCATCGGCAACACTAGCACTGCCTTCAGCTCCCGAGCCCCCCTGTGTCTGCTTGTTAACTGTCACGCCTGGGTGACGGCAAGACCTCCTCCCGACTGATTAGCAAATGATAAAGTACCACAGCTACACGGGATAGAGTAGTTGGATGGGTAACTGCACAGTGTCTGTGTCTGCAGGTACTTCCATTTAACGTTAATGCCACAAATATATTCTAGTTAGGTGAGCTGAAGTATTTCAGAAGAATTATGTTAAGAATATTAAGCAATGGGATTCACCAATAATTGGCTTCCTAATTAAATTTTTAAAATGTCTAGTATTGAAATATTTGATGTTCGGCTTGATTAATTTGTTGTTGACTGTATACGTACTTGTTTTTAATGTTAATTCAAGTTAAAGCCTTCCCCAAGAATTGAGAAAAGCCATTTTCCACTTTAAAAAAACAGAGCTCTACAGTTGACAGTCTTTTTAGATAGCTTGTTAAAGTAGTAAATGGCACGGCCAGTGTTTGGTTCAGGCTAAAGGACCAAAGTGTGTATTCCGT
Organism: Pholidichthys leucotaenia; assembly: GCA_020510985.1. Taxonomy (NCBI): domain Eukaryota; kingdom Metazoa; phylum Chordata; class Actinopteri; order Cichliformes; family Pholidichthyidae; genus Pholidichthys; species Pholidichthys leucotaenia. The sequence goes on along the minus strand of CM035840.1, from coordinate 134,947,933 downwards.
GGATAGTTCAGTTCGTTTGGCGCCATCTGAATGCGCCTGGAACTTTGGTGCAACACCAAACAAGCGAACTCTGGCCCCCCTGAAAAGGGTGTGTGTGTCTCTATTCGCTTGCAAACGCAGTCTGGTGAGCTTCGCTTGCCGTGTGAATGCTAACGGAGTATCCAGCGGACCAAAGGGTGGACGTGTCCCTCTGTGTTTGTGTAACCACAGCAACACACAGTGAGAAGAGAAGGTGGCGTTTACTGTAAAGGTGCCTTCACAAAAAACGCAAACAGGTGAATTTTTCGCACAGCATGATTACATTATAACTCAGTGTAAATACATGTAAGTTCACCGTCTGGGTGAGATGCAGACAGGCGAAGTTCCCACTCACCTGAAAAAGTTATCCCTGTTGAAAACTTGATGTGTGTTTCCTGGCAGCACGTCCGTGGTAGGAATCCGTGGGTAAAATAAATCCAACATCCCGATTCAGCTGAAGAGCTCCTGGTTCTTCAGCCTCCATTTTGGGTAGAAAATAACAATAAAGTCAACCGCGCGAATCCAAGAAATACTTTTACCGGAGAAAACCGAGGAGAAAAGTTTAAAAAAAAAAAAAAAATGTCTCTTGGACTTAGAGTAGTGAGGAGTGAGATGCAGGCTCTGATAGATATTTGGTCTGAGAACCAGATTTCTCAGCTGCTTGTGGCTTCACACAAGAATACCAATGTTTTTAAAGCATTTAGTGACATGATGGCGGCATGGAGGGTTTATACAGACAGCGGAGCTTTTCATTTTTATTAGTGTGTGGCGCATAAACACCTTACTGAAGGGAACAGTGTTATGCTGAGAATTGCATCCCATTGTTGAATAAACATAATTTAAAGATAATTTACAAGAGGTAATAATTTTTACTTCTAAAAATGTATAGGTACTTCTAAAAATGCACAAATGGTTACAAGCCTGGCTGTAGTGTTATATTTTGTAGTTTTGGTGCATGGGATGCAATTCTCGGCAAGTGAGCAATTCTCGGCATAGCACTGGTCCTGGCCAATCGATGAGCTGGATTTCTCTTCTTCGAGATTTTTTTCTTCCTGGTCAGTGTGCTGGCTTCGGCTACAGCACCACAAATACGCAGCTGTTGTAACTGCGTGACGTTGTCCAAGCAGTTTGGTCCGCTTGAGTGAAGCGCTGTGTGAATGCAACCAAACTAAGGTGTGAAAATTCTCACCATCCCCCGCCGAGTCGAACCGAGACCCCTGGACTATCCTGGTGTGGATACAGCCTTTGTCTCTGTATTGAATGCAGGCATTATGGTGTTTGCATTTCCTCAGAACAAAGGTAAAAGCAATGATTACCGTCACAGTAGGAGAAAGGCAGCTACAAAATGTACGATAACACCATATAAATAATCATTAACACACTAACTAGAGCTTCACTGGATTACAATCAAACTGTAGCTTTTGTTAATTTGTCATTGTTCACAGGCTCATTCAATGCACATCTGGCGAGAGACAGGCTGAGACCTGAAGAGACTGAGACAAGATAACAGGCCAGACCTTATGCTACAGATAACCATATCACCACTGCTATAAACGGGTTTAAAGGAGGACAATGGAAGAAAACAATGAAACTGAGTCCTGAGATACAGTCCTCATGCTGTGCTTAGACATTCTCATACTCTCATTTGTCATCCATGAAACTTACCAGCTTACGAGAAGTTGGGAAGGGAGTGCACTAAATGTCGGGTCCAGGGTGTGGAGAGATTAGCCACAGTTGTTGCTATCAAAAGCAGATGAGCCAATGTGTTCAGTGGAAGTGACGTGTGTGTGTGTGTGTGTTAAAAGTGCACTGGTTAGGATGTGAAATATGTCATGTGGTTTCATATACTGTAGTGTGCGGGTTAATGTGAATGAATTATGAGTGATGCAGAAAGATTACGGTCTGTGTTTTACACAGCCTGTTTGTTCAGAGTTGCAGAGCTCTTGGGAAAAGCTTTTGTTGTCCCAGCAGGTGCATATTCTGCAATAATTTAATGGAAGTTGAACAGTTTTTATACACCCCTCGAAAGAGTGGATGTATTGGTGTGTGATTATGTCCATCCAGCTAACTCCTATAGTTTTCAGGCATTTCATTTCACACAATGCTTGTACATGTGTTGAAGAAGTGTATACTGTGGGGGTTAATGACATTTTCTCCAAACTTGCCCCGCTTTGAATTGTAGATTGCTTGCTTTGCTTAAATCCCTTGCAGTTACAGGGTTATGAGTTTAATTACAGATCTAGAGTATATTGAATCTTGAATTTGTAATTAGTTTTTATGTTGTTGGTGTGCTCGTTCTGCACCATCAATAACGGTTATGAACGAGCGTATAATGTACCGTGTACGGTGCTCTTGCTTTCTTGTTTCTTCTTTGTAGGCCTTTTCTCCTCCTGCCACCTCTGATGGAGTGGATGAGAGTGGCCATAGTTCATGCTGAGCATCGCAAGAGTCTGTTGGTGGACAGCGATGATGTCAGACAGACTGCCAGGCTTCTTCTTCCTGGGTTGGACTGTGAGCCAAGACAGCTGAAGTAAGTAAAAAAGCACTTTATCACGTTAAGATCCAAATCTCACTAATGACTTGATAAGAGTCTAAACCTGTTTACTTTGACCACATTTGGCTTCCAGATATTTCCTCTGACCCATAAACTACTGTGCACTTGTGATTCAACTGGTTTGTTAAGAAATGATTAGAATTTTATATACAGAAGATTAATGATGACGACTGCACACAAATGTTGCATGATTGACAATATAGCGAGGCTGAATTTTCACAACGATCATTTAAACAATCTGAGCAGAAACACTGTACTGAATAACACTAACATGGCCCTTACTTTCTTTCAGGCCTGAATGTTGCTTTAGCTCCTTCAAGCGTTTAGACTCCAAGGCTGCCACAGATAAGTTCCACCTAGATTTGGGTTTTCGGATGCTCAACTGTGGCCGCACGGATCTCATCGCCCAAGCCATCGATCTGCTGGGGCCAGATGGCGTCAACAGCATGGATGACCAGGTACTAAATGCACTATATGTATTTTACAGGATGTGGTCATTTCTGTATATTCACTCCTTTCTGTCCATTATTCAGGGTATGACCCCTCTGATGTATGCCTGTGCAGCTGGAGATGAGGCCCTCGTCCAGATGTTGATTGACGCTGGGGCCAACCTCGACATTGCGGTAAATATCTTTCTTCCACTCACACAAATGGACGGTTTTATCTTAACAATGCATACTTTAGTTAAACGTAGCTAGGTACATAATAGGGTTTTTACCCTGAAGAGGACAATCATTTCACAGAGATAATGTCTGACTGTGAGAATGATTTTGGTGTGTAGTGCTAATTCCTCCTCCCTTGCCAGGTTCCAGCATGCTCGCCAAAACACCCCTCTGTGCATCCTGATAGTCGTCACTGGGCAGCTCTCACCTTTGCCGTGTTACATGGACACATCTCCGTAGTGCAGGTTGGAAAAACATTCATGCACACACCTGCAGCAGCCAAGATATTAGTCAGTAGGTTACTTCTCTGCTCTGTGTGTGTCTCTGAGTAAAGCCACTGTAGAAATGATCCATTTAAAAAGTATAGTCGCAAAGTGAAGGCCATACGTCAAGCCATAATTGAGTTGCAAGATGTTAGAAAATGCTTAACATGACAAATGTGATGTTATTGTGCAGCTTCTGTTGGATGCCGGAGCCAATGTCGAGGGGGCAGCAGTCCGAAATGGTCAGGAGAGCACAGCAGACACCCCGCTGCAGCTGGCTTCTGCAGCAGGTGAGAAAACACACACACACACTGAACAGCTGATATTTGTGGGTTTGAACTGATCCTGTGCATGTGAGAAAACAAATGCCCTGTGCAGTCGTGTCAGACATGAGCTTGTCTCCAGGAAGTCAGCACCCTTCTAAGTCTGTGATGTTGTATTGTGCCAATGTGCAAATATGGCAGGATTTAATCTGCTGTGTTGCTGTCATTGTATACACTAGTGCATTAAAAGCAAGTATTCCTGTCTGAAACGGGTTTCCCAATCAGGCTTTACAGGCTCAAATGTAGGCTGTGTTTGAAAGTGGAATACAAAGAGGTGGAGGCTCGATGTTGGCAATCACATGTAAGACTTTGACAAACATGAAAGGGAGTAGATGGCACTAAGATTTATTTGATTGTGTGAATATTAATTACAGAATACCTAATTACTGAAAACGAATGAGACATCCAAAATTAGCCACTGTTGTGGAACCCTAGTTTATTTGTCAGATCACTTATTTGTGTGTATCTTGCACCATTATAATTATTTTAGTTTATCACTGTTCAGTGATGGAGTTCAGTGTAATATTGAATTTCTTCTGTGTATCATCAATAAACTCATGCAGTACTATAACAGGACACGTTTACAAATATTTGAGACCCATTCTAGTGCATCCTTTTATATTATAGCAATATTTGTGTGATTACAGTTTTAGAAACCTTTTAACAAACGAATTAAGTACAAAACACCCAACATTATACACAGCAGAAGGACCTGCTTTACTGCAACCATTGCATCATTGTCGCTCATTTAACTAAAAATTATTTATTTCGCTCTCTGGGCGTTGTTGTGTCCTGTTTGGTGATGGTTTACGTCAATCAAAGTGTGCATATGTAGCCGCATATGATATGCAATCGATTGGGCCATTCTGCTCCACAATCATGGTGGTATTAGTATTAAGTTTTAATTTTTGGGAGGAGCGCTATGCATTTATAGATAGATGAAGCTGCTTTGCCTAAGCAAAACAAAGAACTGTTGCTGCTGTTAGAATGCATTTAAAACAGATGTTCCTGCTGTGTGCTGCATGTCAGAAAAGATGACCCTAACTAAACCTGATTGTTTACCAATTCTCCACAGTAACATAGTAAAATAGTAACTTCACAATAAGTCTTTGTTCTGATGTGAGTTGTGGTTGCTAAAATTCTACTTTAGGATTAAGCAAAAGAAAAGATGAATAAATGAGAACTCTTCAAGTAACACCCTTCAAGACAATGATGCTGTACAGGTGCCGCTCAATAAATTAGAATAACATTAAAAAGTTAATTTATTTCAGTAATTCAGTTTGAAAAGTGAAACTCATATATAGATAATTACACACACTGATATATTTCAAGCATTTACTTCTTTTAATTTTGGTGATTATGGCTTATAGCTCATGAAAACCCCAAATTCACTTTCTCAAAAAATTAGAATATTACATAAGATCAATTTTAAAAATATATATTTTTAATTGAAATGTTGGCCGACTGAAAAGTATGTCCATGTACCCACTCAGTACTTGGTCGGGGCTCCTTTTGCATGAATTACTGCATCAGTGCAGCGTGGCATGAAGGTGATCAGCCTGTGGTACTGCTGAGGTGTTATGGAGGCCCAGGTTGCTTTGATAGCGGCCTTCAGCTCATCTGTATTGCTGGGTCTGGTGTCTCACCTTCCTTTAGGTTTAGGTCAGGACAGTTTGCTGGTCAGTCAAGCACAGTGATGCCGTGGTCATTAAACCAGGTTTTGGTACTTTTGGCAGTGTGGGCAGGTGCCAAGTCCTGCTGGAAAATGAAATCAGCATCTCCATACAGCTTGTCAGCAGAGGGAAGCATGAAGTGCTCTAAATTTTACTGGTGGATGGCTATGCTGACCTTGAACTTGGAAAAAATACAGTGGACCAACACCAGCAGATGACACTGCTCCTCAAATCATCACTGACTGTGGAAACTTCACACTGGAGCACATGCAACTTGGATTCTGTGCCTCTCTACTCTTCCTCTAGACTTTGGGACCTGGATTTCCAGATGACATGACTCGGCACCTGATTTGGGGAGCCATGTCATCTGCTGGTGTTGGTTTTCATTAGCTGTAAGCTATAATCATCAAAATTAAAAGAAATAAACACTTGAAATATATCACTCTGTGTGCAATGAATCTGAGTTTCATTTTTTGAATTGAATTACTGATTTTTTTTTAGCACAGAAACCCAAGATTTGAAACAGAAACTCAAAGACAATCAGCACTTTAATATTGAGGTGCAGGATGTTAAAAGGGAGTTCTGCGCTGTAAAAGTGAACAAAAGTCAGGGCCCTGATAATATATGTGGGCGCTTGGTAAAGTCCTGTGCACATGAACTTAGTCCTATATTTCATTACATTTTCAATAAGTCCCTACAGACACAACATGTGCCTAAGATCTGGAAAGAAGCCGTGGTTGTTCCCGTTCCAAAATCCAGCTGTCCTAAAACGGTAAACGACTTTAGACCAGTTGCTCTGACTTCAATTTTAATGAAAATTTTTGAAAAACGGGTCAGATGTGAGGTCCTAAGGCAGACTGAACATGCATTGGATCCTCTGCAGTTTGCCTATAGGCCTCACAGAGGAGTGGAGGATGCCACTGTCACTCTGTTTAACATGCTTTTTAAACATCTGAATTTTAATGGGACACACGCCAGACTTTTGTGGACTTTTCCTCCGCCTTTAATACAATCCAACCTCATATCTTAGTTGAAAGGCTCCTGCAGCAATTTGATTTGAGCAATAATCTGGTGGGTTGGATTCTGGATTTCCTAACCAACAGGACGCAAAGAGTAAGGGTCAATGGTACATTGTCTGACCTAAAGTGTTCTTCTACTGGCTCTCCTCAGGGGTGTGTGTTGTCACCACTACTCTTCATCCTGTACACAAACATGTGTCGGAGCAGACATGACAACAGACACATTATAAAGTATGCTGATGACTCAGTTATTGTCAGTCTCCTCTAGGATGGTGACAGTGGCCACGGCCCAGTAGTTGATGATTTTGTTCACTGGTGTGAGGATTCCTACCTGCAGCTGAATACGACAAAAACTAAAGATATGATTATTGACTTTAGGAGGAAAACTCCCAGGCACAAAGTCACCGTACTAAAAGGCCAGACCACCAAATGTGTACAATCCTACAAATATCTTGGGACGATTGATAGTAATTTAAACTTTGAAGAGAACTGTGAAAGGGTGTGCAAAAAAGGGTCAGCAACATTTGCATTGCTTGAGAAAACATGCACGCTTCCAAATTGACCGAACCATAATGACAATGTTTTATCGGGCTTTTATTGAATCTGTTTTATCCTTTTCTTTAGTGTCATGGTTTGGTCAGATAAAACTGAAACAGAGGAAATCCTTGGATCAGGTAGTTAAATGGTCCAGTCGTTTGCTTGGTGAGCCACAGCTGAGCCTGACATCCCTGTACACCAGACAAGTACAGAGGATGGCTACCTCCATTTTAAATGATGACTCCCACCCTTTGCACTGCAACTTTCAGCTTCTTCCCTCAAGACGGAGGTTTGCTGTCCCAAAAAGTAGAACTCAGCGCTACAAAAACAGCTTTGTTCCTGCTGCTGTCAAAGAGTTGAACAAGCTGTAACAATATATTGCACATAATTTAGGTACCTATTTATTAACTCCATTTTTATATTTACTTATTTTTGTAGGATGTTACTTGGGTTCTAAATATTTTATTGGGTTTTAGACCTTTGGGTTTTTAACCTCTTTGACTAGTTTTTAACTTTTAATATGACCCTTCTCTCTTACCTCTGGTTTTTCTCCCATCTCTTTGTCTTTTTATACCCTGATTGATGGAGCCTTGAGTATTTTTATCATGTTTATAGTCAGCTCCATATGTGCCTGTGTTTGTGTCTATGTTGAATGTAATTTGTGGCTTGTAAATATGGATGTCACCAGACTGCAAAACAAATCTACCTACGGGTACAAATAAAGTAACCTGAACTTAATTAACTTTTTGATGATATTCTAATTTATTGAGATGCACATGTACAGTATGTACTTGTAGCCATTAGTGTGGTAGCTTCCCTAAAACCACCAAGAGCAGTATACACTACTCACAAAAAGCTGGGGATATTCGAATTTTGGGTGAAATTTCAGGATGCACCTAAAATGAATGCACTATAACCTTTACAGGTGAACTTAATTTGATCTTCTCTAACCTTTTGAATGCACATGTCCAACTGTTCAATGTTTCAGTACTTTCTGCGTAACTTGCTGTTCTCTAACAAGGTGCTTAACGGCAAAATTCACAACAGGTTTGAGCCATGAATCAGCCAATAAATTTTCTGGTTCAATTAGAATTTGTATTTAAACAGTCCTCTTCATCATGCTGTTCACATTTTGACATCATGAGACCAAGACGACACCTAACAATTGATCAACAATACCTCACCATTGTGAGTCTTCAAACAGGATGTTCTCAGAGGGAAGTGGCCACTGAGCTGAGAGTGTCACAGTGTGTCATCAGCAGGTTGCAACAGAGCTACAGAGAGACTGGAAGAGTCACAGAAAGGTATAAAAGTGGACATCCTTTGGTCACGTCACACGCTGATGACCGTTTCATTGTGAACAGTGCCCTGCGGAGCCAGATGATGAATGCTACTCAACTCCAGGCACATTTAAGGGAGGTGAGAGGCACCCAAGTGTCATGTCAGACCATTCAAACCATTTACATCAGCGTGGTCTGTGTGCTAGACAACCTGCAAGGGTACCTAACCACACTACCAGGCACAGGTATCATTGTTTGCATGGGCCAGGAAGCATTTACGCTGGACAAGGGACCAGTGGGCCTCAGTGCTGTTCTCTGAGGAAAGTCGATTCATGTTGAGCAGAAATGATGGCCGCCAACGATCTTGGAGACGTCAAGGAGTGCGCTATGCATCAGCCACTGTTGTCACCATGTTACAGTATGTGCAGGTGTGTCTAGTCAATACAGAACTGCCCTACACCTTGTGAATGGTACAGTGACAAGCCAATACTACCTGAATAACATCATTAGTCCAGTCATTGTGCCCCCGCCTGAACACCACAAGCCTAATTTCATCTTCATGGACGACAATGCTCCAGTTCATCGAGGTCACATCATTAGGGAACGGCTGCTGGAGGCTGGGGTACCTCCAGTGGAGTGGTCTGCACTTTCTCCAGACCTGAATCCCATAGAAAACCTATGGGATCAGCTGAGTTGCCCTGTAGAGGCTCATAACCCTGCACTCCACAACCTCAGACTGGAGAGCTGCCCTTCAAAAAGAGTGGAATGCCATGCCTCAGCAGACAATAAGTTGACCTGTGACCAGCATGAGATGTCGTTAAGCTGTAATTGATGCTCGAGGACACATACAAGTTATTGAGACAGACTTTTTTTTTGTGGTATACCCACCACTGTTGTTGGCTTTTGTTTCAAGAAATTGTTTGAGATCAGGGAATCACCATTGCATGCTTCTACTTAAATGCCCTACTTTCATGATATAATATCAATGTAGCGTGAAATTTTTACATTTTTCATAAATTTCACCCGAAAGCCAAATATCCCTAACTTTTTGTGAGTAGTATAAGATAAAGTTGTGACTTGACGCAAGATTTAGGAAGTTGGAGCATAAATGAAGAGACATAATAAAAGTAAAAAGTTGCCTGTGGATGTTTAGTAGGCTCCGGGCCACATTCCTCCATAGAATCATCTGAAAGCCACATGTAGTGCTAGTAAAAGATGCACATGGTCTACATAGCAGTAGTGACAGTGTGTAAATAGTTACTACTATGACTCTAAAAGTATGAGCATATGTATCTCTGTAAAATGTAAAATAAGCGAGAAAAATAGAGGGAAACAAAAATCTTGATACTGCAATAACAAACAATGTTGGTATTAGTAAAATTTTCTGTTTACTATGCAAGTGTTTCGTCTTTTCATTAAAGAGGCATATAATGGCTGTTTTTTGCTCTCTAGGAAACTATGAGATGGTGACCTTGCTTTTGGCACGAGGGGCCGACCCCTTATCAAAGACCCATGATGGAAATGCACTCACGGCCTCACTCTATGAGGACATGAACTGCTTCAGTCATGCTGCGGCACATGGACACAGGTACACCTTCCACAGTCTGAACCAAGGAGATCTTTTTTTAATGTTCGTCATCATGTTTTCAAACTTTTATACAAACTGACGAAAGTAACACCTACACCATGCAGTACAGACCTTATCCATCAGGAACTGTATTAGACCAAAGTTACTGTTTTGCTCAGAGGTTTTATTTCGTAATGAAATAAATAAGTCCAGAAAGTAAGCTCAGGGTCTCACTCCATTCAGAGACATTCTGTTAAAGTCCTCCACCTGTTCTCTGTGCCTGTGTGAACACAATGTAGACTCAACACTTAACATTCCACTGTGAGGGTGATGGATTATGTAATGAGAGCGAGGATTACAGGGCCTCGGAAATCATTTGTGAAGTTACTGATTTTTCCCTCATTTGAGCAAACTGTATATTAATAATTTCATTGCCTTCTTGGCCGTCTTTCCACCTTTTCCTCGCCCCCGTCTACATCCCATTTATCTTGATAGGAACGTGCTGAGAAAGCTACTGACTCAACCACAGCAAATCAAAGAGGATGTCCTGTCCCTGGAGGAGATCTTAGCCGAGGGGGTGGAAGATGAGGCAGCTGGGATCTGCCCTTTCCTCCCCCTCTCTCCTCTGCCAACACCTCCCAATGGGCCTGCCGCCCTGCCGGAGGGGGGCAAACCAAGGCTTTGCAAGGCCAGGATGAAGGCTCTGCAGGAAGCCAGCTACTACAGTGCTGAGCACGGCTACCTGGACGTCACCATGGAGCTACGTGCTTTGGGTACCTATCAGATGGTTCAAAAACTCTACTGGCTTTCAAAAAATTGAAAAAAAAGGGGAAAATATATATATATTTTTCTATCAGGTGTTCTCTGGAAACTACACGTGTGGCTGGAATCTCTCCACTGTGCCCAGCAGCAGTCGCAGGCAGGGGTCACCCTCTCCCTCCTCAAAGAGTTCAGCACAATCCGAGAGGAGGACTACTGCGAGGAACTGGTCACCACAGGCCTGCCACTAATGTTCAAAATCTTACGCAACACCAAGGTAGAGTAAAACACACAAAAAATATGCTTTCCTTCCCTGTCTTCTGCTTTTAGTGTAGAAATCGTTTTGATTAACTTCCTCTCTGCTTTCTTTTACTGTCCTTCAGAATGACGCCATCATTCAGCAGCTGGCTGCTATTTTTAGTCACTGTTTTGGTCCTGCACCCCTACCAGCCGTCCCCGAGATGAAGACTACTCTTTTAGCACAGCTGGGTAAGGGAACTATGATTTTTCTTATAATAATCCAGAAGAATACCTGTCAATACCAGGCTGCACGGTGGCGCAGTGGTTTAGCACTGTGGCAGCACAGTTTTACCCTCGGCCGGGGGATTGCGGGGATCATGAGATCGTGGGTTCGATCCCAGCCCCCGACCAACAGTGAGCTGTGTGGAGTTTGCATGTTCTCCCCGTGTTGCGCGGGTTTACTCCGGGATTTCTCCGGTTTCCTCCCGCTTACCAAAAACATGTAGGTTTAGGGCGCTCGCGCACGCAGCGACCAGCAACCGGTGGCTTGTCACCAGACTGCAAACCAAGTCTACCTACGGGTACAAATAAGTAACAAAAAAAAAATAAAAAAAAAATACCATGTTGATTATTGGCTTATTGTTTGCTGATTTAGTCTTAAAAATCTCAGAACATGGCTAGAAAAAAAAACTACCAGAAATACTGTGAAATTGCTTGTTTTGTTTTATATCTGAAAACTACTCAAGAAAAACAGAACATTTTTTTTCAAGACAAATAACTTGACTAATTAAAATGATTAGCTTTGATTAGTTGGTTAATATAGTTGTGGGCATGTATGTACTAGACTAACTTCTGTGTACCTGATAAAGATGGTGGATCCAGTAATCTGGCTCCGTTTTTTTCCTACAGATCCTCATTTTCTGAATAACCAAGAAATGTCCGACGTGACCTTTGTTGTCGAGGGGAAACCTTTCTATGGGCACAGAGTCCTTCTGGTCACCGCGTCTGACAGGTGAGTTTTGATTATTCTGGCTCTCAAACATTCTATTAGTCCCCCACAGCACTTTAAAATGGCAGTAACTTGCACAGATTTATTTTCATTCAGATTTAAGTGTCTGCTTTCATCCTCTGGACCGGATGGAAACCCAGCCAAGGAGATTAAGATCAGTGATGTCAAGTATAACACTTTCCAGGTAACAGATACTGTTCATATTTACAGGCAATCTGACACTTTTTTTTTTGTTTAAATTATTTACTGCTCCAACTTGTATCTGAGAGTTTTTCTGTTTGCAGATGATGATGTCATACCTGTACTGTGGGGGAACGGAGTCACTGAAAACAAATGTGCCTGAATTGTTAGAGGTGAGCCGCGCTAAATAGGAGTACTTCATCTGTCTGGAGTTTGTCACCTTTCACATCTAAGGAATCCTCAGAGTTATTAGTCACACATGTACTTAAAGCTGTGATGACAGTTTCAGGAAGTCATTTCATATGATATATACACTTCCTCTGTGAGTTAACAAGACTGGTGGCAGGGCAAAGCATGAGTGAATTCTGTGAATGGCATTAGTGTACAAAGTTCATAAAATAAACAACTTCCTGCCTGTTCCAGCCTCTGCAAATGTTTTTATGCCATAAAATCTTTGCAGCAATCCATTGAGTTTTGGAGCTGCAATTATGTAGAGTTAAAAGAAAAATTCAAATTGTGCTAATGCTATTAAAAAAACAAAACAGTTAAACACTAATGGAACTTAAAGGTGAAAAAAACACTAGGTCAAAAGTCTTCAATAAAATGGTGTCCACACATAATGCATGGCTTCATGCAGTGGCTTTCTCCACTGTAAATGCTTGTTTTCCCCTCACCTGTAGCTGCTGTCAGCTGCTAGTCAGTTCCAGCTGGTAGCTCTACAAAGACACTGTGAACTCCTCTGCTCCCAGCACATCAACTTGGATAATGCAGTCAGCATCTACAAGGCAGCCAAGGTAACCCACACGGGGAACAAAAAACATCAACCACTGGAAAAACCAAACTTGCTCCTAACTTCTTTTCTAAAATGACATCTTTAATCCCACAGGCACATGGTTCAGTAGAGCTTCCCTCCTTCTGTGAAGGGTACTTCTTGCAGCAGATGCCTGCACTGATGGAAAGAGAAAGCTTTAGGAACCTCGTGTTGGGAACCCCCGCAGCCCGACAAGGGCACAACTCCGCCTCGGCGCTGGCCCACAGCCGCGGTGACTCACCTCTGGAGGAGCTGGAGACCACACTGGCCCAAAGGTTACGCTCTCTCTATGTCACATCCCGGGTCTGAAGGCAAAAACGTGACGGATGCTGCGTAAAGGAGACAAAAAAAAAAAAAAACAACCTGAAGAATGTGGCAGAAGTGTTATCTCGTACCTGACAGAGATGTTTCCTTCACCTCTTACCAGAGAACTTTGATCAGGTCGGATCAGTTGGCTGAGCTTGGCTGTAGTTTAATCTGTGGGCAGTTCAGCTTTCATATTTTGTGCCAATCAGCTCATTTGACAGTGGTTTTGATGTAGAGCAAGATTATGACGAAGAAGAGAACAATGCCACACTTTCTTCTAACCTGGGGAAGGTGAAGCGGACAGCAAATGCTAACTGAATATGAGGACACTGCTGCCCTCTCATGGACAAAAGTGATCATGCATAAGCCTTTCAACTGGGAGCAGCTGCACCCTCCTGGTTCTTCTGACTGAAGATATGTAAAGTTACTAAGGACTTAAGCATTTATTAAAGGATCAAGGGAGGTGACCTGCTGGACTTTTAACATAACTTATGAGAAAGGGTAGGAGCCTCTCTGCCTTTTGCACTGAGGTAAGTTTTGGATAATATAACAAATATACTTTTGTATGCAACTATTTTTTTCATTTTCTTGAAAGGTGAATGGTTAAACACTTCACAAAGAGTGGACATTTTCTATTTAATGAGGAAAAACTAGATGTGAGAATATTTAATGGGGAGTTTCCCCCTTTTTAATTTTGTTTTTAATCAAAGTATGAAAATTTTTCTGCTTCAGTTGTTTTTCCAGGTACACTAACAGTTAATGAAGCTCATGTATGCCGAGTGTTATTGCTTCAACACAGGTACAGCTAATGGAAACAAGGGATTTGGAGAACAGTCTGTTTTAATGCTGAATATTGATAATAAACCTGGTAAACATTTAAAGAAATTAATCTGATTGCGTGGATTTTTGTAGACTCACCTGAAGTCAGGAAAAGAATGCTCAAACCTACAAAAAAAATTGAGGTAATTCTGTATTAAAATCATATTGGAAGTGCTGGGGGGTTTACAATCCATGAATCATGCTCATTTTCAGTTTGCACTTACCATTACTCGCATATCTCCACGAACAAGAAAAACAAACACACCATAACTGAATGAGTTTATTTGTTTCAGCACTGAAGATGCTCACAGTTATGTTATATGGGGATTACAGTCAGTTTTGCTCCTGCTCTGTCAGAAAGACCACTCTGGGCTTCAGAATCACTGGCTGTCCTTAGTGCTGCTAGCTTCCCATTGTAGAAAACAGAAGGGAGGGTGAACATCAGGGTATTGCTTTGTTTTGCCTTTTTTTTTTTTTTTTTTTTTTTTTAGTACTGGTATCCCTTCCCTGTGCCTCCTCTACCAACTGGTAGAGAGCCCAGGCCTCCGAGCCTTCCAGAGAGAGGTACAGAGTTGAGGAAGCATTGTTCAATACTTTGTGCACAAGACAGAGAAGGAGGAGGAAAGAAAAGATCAGCGGGGCTAAGGGGAAACTAAATTTAACAAAAACAAAGGCCAGAAATAAAAGCAGAGAGGGTGGAAAAATAAGGGACAGAGCGGGAAATTTAAACTTTCAAAGGTAGCTTTGCAGAGAGGGAATCGATGAAGGCTGAGAGGAGAGGTGAATTTGGCATGGAACATTAACACTAAAGCCATGCAAAGAAAAGCTCATGTTTGACATGCACACAGCAATACAAGCTAAAAGCAGAGAGCAGGAATCCCCAGCATTGTTGAGTAGACAATCAACCCCCATGGTTCATCTGTCTATTTACAAAGAGAAGAGGCAGATCAGGATCTGTGGTGTCCTCCTCCGTTCTGGCCTACACGCACGATAATATGAAACTGACAAATATCAATAGAAGAGCATATTCCCTCTCCAAAAAGAGGCTAAGTCTACATTCTTAAATTACTGGTAAATCATTTCCCCCCCCCCCCCCCCCACCAAAGAGTTCCCACAAGTTCTCTTTCCTTCTCCACACAGGATGGGGAATGGAGAATTTATGACTTTATGTCAAAGTTCACATAATTCTGTTAAAGTGAGACCAAAACAAAAAGTTCATTTTTTTTCTTCAAATGTTGTCCCATTTACAAACACACAAGAGGGTAATAAATAACATTCAACTGACCTAACAGCTTTGTTCATATAAATAGTCAAGTTATAATAAATTAGGAAATCAAACAGTGAGATGAATAAATAAGGGCAACAATGCAAAAAAAAAAAATATCCACAGTTGCATTAATCACATCATTTTTTGTTCCTCTACCCCTACTGCTGGTAAGTGAGACTAGAGAGAGGTATCAATTGAAAATCAGAGAAAGTGCTGCAGATAACAAAAAAAAAAAAAACAGGAATGTTTGGGTCATCAATAATCAAAGACATACATGATCATGTAACAAAAATACACGGGAAAATTTAAAATCAAATTAAGTGGCGGGGCGGGTTTAGCGACCCGCTCCTATGGTGTCTACCCAGTGTTACAACTAGACATTTTATCTTTTATTTTATTTTTTTTTTACATAAGAAATGATATCAGTCTGTACAACAGAATAGATCATTCATTTTTAAATACCCATATATCCACCCACATCCCCACCCTCCCACCCCCGAGCTATCGTTTCATCTCCCCGGCTGCAACCCCGCCCGGCCCTGCAAATCACGGCCCGCTCCTCTCTGAAATCGCAATTCCAGTCCATTGTGCAGCAATAGAATTAGAAGTCTAATAAAGTCAGTCCAGTATCTCAAGCCTGGTTCTTCACAAAGAAAGTACATTAATAAAAAAGCAAACGAATACAATCCAGCAGGCATCCATGTCGGCTGTTTTAGGCTTTCCACATGACTCTCCTCCCTTCTTTCCTCCTCCTCGGTGTCTGTGCAGGTCGTCTTCTTTTTTTGTCATTAATACATCCCAGAGTTTTCTGTGCATACTGAACCCGTGTGCGTATGCCATCTTTTTAACGTGTTGTCTTTAATATATTTTTTTTAAAAAAAGAAATGCTCCTTTGACTCAAACAGAGGAAAGAGGCTGGCTGTTGATGGGAGTGTGTGTGTGATATCGTCATAGTGTGGGGGGGGGGGGCATATTTGTGCTTGTACTAAACTAAAGGATTTCCATCTACGTCTACTGATGGCCGGCAGAGGAAGGTGACTGTAGCAGAAGTCTGCGTGAAGGGTGTGTTTCCATGGCAACTCCTCCTCACCCCACAAGCACACATCTACAAGAAGTCCTCCGTCAACAAATGTCCATCTCTCTCTCTCTCTATTGGCACACTCGATGGGGGTGAAGGGGTGGTCAAGGGAGGGCGAATGGAGCAGGAGGACAGAAGGACTTTAATAGGTTTTCTGGATAATTCCTGGTGTCAGAAACAAGTCAGGTCATCACACAGGTTTGCAGCAGTATGGGAGCAAACAACAGGCCTACAGGTGATCAGATGGTTGGGGTAATGAGAGCAGACAGAAGGGAGAGTGGATGGAGTGTTTATGCATTATACTGTTTATAAAATATCACTTTGATTCTCTTAATATAATTCTATCTATATAAAGTCTCTTTGTAGAAAACCATGTCCACAAGTGATTTATACATCTAGTTATGTACAGACAGAATACTCTCTCCATGCCACTGGCTTACAGTGATACTGGGATGGGTTTTGCGCTGGTTCAACTATACAGTGCCTTGGACTAAGACTCCTCCTGTGTTCCCACCGACGCCACAGACAACTGGGCTCTGTCCCGGACGGTGGCGGGGAATTTGGTGTCACTATTTTCTGGCTCATGCCTCCGGACGTGCATGGGTGAGGGGCAGTGCTTGGAGGGCGTGCTGGGGGGGTAGGGCACCTGTCCGTTCTTCTCGTCTGAAAAAAGTTGTTTAATTACGTCAAAGAAGTTACTCAATGGGCTGCCTAGGTACACAGATGGGGAAGAAAGGGGAACAAAAGATGGGGAGGAGACAGAGAAGAAACACACTATTGAACAATGGGGTTAACAGGGTAGAGACGTGGCTGCATGTGAGGCGGAGCGAGGAAGAACAGCGAACGCTGCGACGATGAGAGCTGCTGCAGCAGCCTCGTGTTGGACTACTGTATGTCATGGACAAGCTCCCACCAATCATGCATGTGTTAAAACACGGCCAATGAAAGCACAGACACGTATGGTGAATCTAGGAATTAAGGAGCACATGTAATACGTAAACTTTGCACTGAACATTGGACAGGTATGATAATCAGTCAGCCCAATTAGGTCAGCCAGAAGGTGTGCAGATGAGAGGAAAGGACAATGAGAAAGACAAGAATAAAGACAAGCGAGAGACGAGCTAGTCAAACTGCAGTTTGCATCCCTGTTGGCCCCAACTCATTTAAAGCTTAAGTAGGCATAAACATTTAGAGTAAATTTCAAAATGAGCTGCATTTAATCCTACAGCTATTTGTAACGCAAGTGGTCTAACAGAACAACCACACCACAGCGTTTCCTCTGGATTCCACTCAGCCTGCAGAAAGCTTCACAAACATGATACCTTATCTGCCCAATCACAAGGCTTGTTAGCCAGAAGCTTTGCTATTGGCTGCTCCACAACAGCTGATTGGCCTTAAGATAGCATCTCACGAAGTGGCGAACGATGACGAACATCGCAATTTTTGGATTTGCCAACTTTTCTGATAAATGTTCAATCAGCGACATTTAACAGCATTCGTGTGAATATTTGTGGAACTGTCTGCAAACGACAACTGGCAAACATTAGCGACTGTTAGCAAATGTTAATGGCAACATTTGGGATGATTAGCAACTATTTGCCACTCTCTTGCCATTGTTTGTGAACATTTGGGTACCAGGCAAATGTCGGGTGAATCTTTGACCCATCCATCCATCCATCCATCCATCCCTGCTTATCTAGGGTTCGGGTCACAGAGGCAGCGGTCCAAGCTGAGAAGACAGACTGCCGTTCGGGTCACATACCGTAGCGCCATGATCCTAACTGCAAGTGGTGAGCCCACTGGTAGCAGACCCATGTTGCTTGTTGTGTACACTGGATCCCTGTGGTAACTTGTTCATGGGGATCCACTGGACTGCTCTTGGTCTGGCCTTTCACCCGGAACCCGTTGCCATGGGAGAACCTACCAGGGGCAAGCTGTCCCTGATAATATAGCTTCTGGGATCACGAGGGCGCTCAAAGCCCACCACCACGATAAGGTGGCGATCCACAGAGGAGAATGTTGGACCCAACCCTATGAAAAGGATGAGCAAACCCTCCCCAGCATTCAGATTTCAAGGTTTTGTGAAGGTTCTTAAACTGTTGCTAATGTTCATTCTTGGTGAACCAAAGAGAACTTTAGCAACACAACTGTTTACCAATGCCTACATCTATTTTGGAAATGTTTGCAGATAAATGAATTCATAAAGAAATTTTGAACATGTTTGCCCCATAACTCATGAAGCAGCGAATGCTGGCAAACGTTGGTTTTTTGGGGGGTTTTGTCAGGGTTCGTAAAAGTTCCAAACATGTTCAACCATGTTTTGAACGTGTTCCAAAAATGTTCAAATTTAATTTTTTTTTTGCAAATGTATTTTTCCACAAACAGTTGCAAACGTTTGTACAATAGTTGTAACGTGTGTCGCTAAAGTTCTTTCTGTTTTCGGTAGAGAAGTAGAGAACATCATCAACCATTTAAGAGCCTTTACGACAAAACTGTTTGCCACTTTAAGAACTGTTGGCCAATTGTTTTGCAACCTTTTACAAACCCTGACGAAATGCCACAATCACAATGTTCTTCAGCATTCGCTGCTCCACGAGACACAGACTTTATAAATGTGACCTTTAGATAAGAAGTGGCTCACGACAGGGAAAGGAGGGGAAGATATAAGAGGCAGGCAGTTTTTTTTTTTCTTCTCCAAACTGTAGTCATTTTTTTTCTGGTTTCTCAGATTTCTGCCTACTCCAGCTTTAGTACATCTTGCAAAGGCACTGAAAAGTTTTAATTAGTAGACAATTAAAATCTAAGTCTAGCTATAAAATACTAAAGCAACTGTTAGTGAAGTGTTTGTTTTACATCTGCCATCTCAAATTGCATACCATTTTTCCTGACAAAGCTACATGAGGTATAATTAAAATATATGGTCAGCCATTTGTTAAATAATAATCTCTCTTTCGCTGTTGCCTTTTGTTTTCTGCCTTTGTAATTTGTCCTTCAGGGCCACTGTAGATATGTTAGACTTTGAGTTCTTGATTTGATGCTAAAATAGTGCAAGATATGAAAAAAAAATCCCTTAAGGTGCACAACATCTGTTCATGAGACTAGGACAACGCCTCTCCCCTGTCACCAGTGTGGCGGTACTGGAAAACAAATGTGTGTCTTCTCCCTTTGGCAAAAGTAATCAGCCCAGTAGGGTGTTACTATAGCAATGCAGAGCATACATGTAGGACCTCGGCAAAGCTGCGTTGATGCACATGAAGCTCTTTAATGTTTGGACTCCAATCTGTCTGGAACAGAGAAACGCTTTGATCAACAGCACTCTTCTCCTGAGTTTGGAGTTTTCTATTCCCGGGACTAGAGAGCACATCTGACATCACACGGAAAGGCTTCATTCATTGTGCAAACTGAAGAAAACTTCCCTACAGGAGACTCAAGCTTGTGATGAGCTGCATTAAATGATGCATCAAAGTCAGGCACACTGTCTGAAAATTATGTTTACAGCTGAATAAAATTGATAAGTATGCTGAATAATACAGATTTATAACTCCTTAGACAGTAGTCAGAGCACGTGTGAACAGACTTCTTCCAGGAGGATTTAAATGGTCCCACTGTAAGTAAACAGTGCAGGAGGGACACCAAATGTGGAAAAAAATATTCAAATAAAAAGCCTGAAGTGTACACAAACATTTTTAGGAACTTTAAATTACTTACAAAACTTCCTGCACGGCTTGACAGATTACTGACACACTTCATTTCTGCAATGGGTGAGTGACCCTGTTGTGTTTGTGTACACGTGCAGCCGTGCCACAGCTGGGTTTCACCGCTCCATTATCCAGACAGAAAATGGTTGCTGCTAACCTCTCCCCAGTGTTCCCTCTCCCAGTACAACATTCATTTATTTCACTCCTCCTGAGTTTGAGTGAAGGCATACAGCTAAATAATAACCCATCCAGTTCTGCATGAACACCGCTGCAGCCTGCCCCACATCCGTCCAGACATCAATTATTGGTCCAACCCACTATTTCCTTCCTAAACTGGACTCTCCAGTATGGAACATCACCAGTTTTGATAAAGTCTTTTGGGACACTTTGCAGAGCCATTTCAGTTCTTAACTGCAGTCATTAAGTTTAATTTTTAAAGTCCATGTGGTCAGGCTGCACTATAGGTTGTTAATAATGAATGGGGCGCTGCTCTCAGTGCTGCTACATGAGCACACACTGACCTGCTGTAAGGCTCATATCAACATGTTCATGTAAGCGATGATACCTAACCTCTGACAAATACAATTTACTCTCAGAGTTAATGATGGATAATAATAATACTTGGCTGTATCTCATATTAGACACTATATTTTGAACTGTATAGTCGCATCCCCACTATATCAAACCCCTGCTGTCATTCACACTCCATCCAGTGTAATTTATTATTTCACACATCCTGCACCTTAACTTGGTATTGAGCTTGACGATTTAAAAGATCAGAAAATAATTGGTAAACTTGCTGACAGCAGCCGCTTAAATGTCACAGCAGCTGTCATGACTGCTGTTCACTTATGAAGTTCCAGTGGGAAAAAATGCGTAAAAGACACACTTCAGAAGGCCCGAATTGATTTATTAAGTGGAAAAAAACTTAAGCACACGCATTCAGGAGCCAACGCTTCCAGCTCAGAGGAGGGCTGCTGCAGCGTTTCCCTGTCTGACCAGCAGATGGCGGAGTGAGACAGAGGATGAAGACTGACACGAAGACAAACGGAGGGGTGTCAAAAGACAGAGCATGCTGAGAGCAGGAGAAGGGGAGGAGTATTAGCCCTGTTTCTGTCTTCATCATCCAGACTGTGCACTGAGTGGAGAGCATCTAGCCACAGTGGGGCAAAAACAGACTTAAACAGGCCAGGGACTAAAGTGCCACTAATGAGAAGAGCAAACAGAAGCAGGACACCACCCAGGTGAACAGGGCAGTGATTAACTTTAATGATCAGAGCTTTTTCTGCATCTAGGCTCCACAGAGAGAAATCGTATCAGGTGCGGTGTCGCCGATGGGCGCAGTGGATTGTGGGAGTAGGTTAAGGTGCAGCAGTGTTGCCATGGTGACAGGCTCCAGCGATCAGTCTTGGAAGTAGGCGTAACGGCGCACGGGGAGGAGGGGGGGGGGGATGGAGATCGGCTCACCCTACCTCGACTCTAATCTCCCCTACCAGGGCAAAGAGCCAACATCTGATCTGCAGCCAGTGCCGAAAGAAGCTCCCACCCTTTCGCGGCAGCGGGGCGCCGGCATGCAGAGGGAAGCCGCATCAAGAGGCAGAGAGCGGCTCGGCGAGTTTCAAGCAAAAGGAGGAGAGGGGGCAGGACTGAGCTTAGCTTTAGCAGTGAGAGTACTTTTAACATGAGTGGGTGGGTGGGGATGGGCGGATGAGGCGGTAGGGATGAAGAGATTTTTGGAAAGGTTTGAAAATGTCTTCACTCTTGTTGAAGTTTTTACTCACCAGACAGCTGCTGGACCCCAGGCTGGTCATGTGTGCTTAACAACTGGCTCTGAATTGTCTCCACTACTCGTTTAAAACGCCGGCTGGGTCCTAAATGGAGGGATAAACACACACACACACACACACGGTATAAGTATTGGGCCTGTTCTTCACAAAAGTAGATAAAGCACACCTGTGAATTCCCTACAGCAGGGGTCACCAACTGGAGGACTCCGGTCCGGATCCAGACCTCCAGAGTCCTCCATCCGGACTCCAAAGCTTTTTAATATAATTCGGAAAAGAATTATACTGTCTTGTTTTAATCGACTGAAAAAGCAGGACTCAAGTGCTGTATTGAGAGTGGCCGCCCGGACATTTTATGGCGTGGGACTTTGGACGTTCCCCGTGGGATACAGCGGGCGGACAGTCACGCGTCCTTCCCGGTGTAATCCACGGAATGAACCGCTGCCGTGAAATCGTGTCTGCCGCCACTCTGGCTGCCTGCGATGGTGCGGGTCCACCCGGGGGTTTGTTGACGGAAGGTCCCCGCGGCTCCTCCACACCTTCCTGGGACCGCGGCCCCTCTGGGCTGCACAACATTGTTGGTAGTGTTAATTTCCGTGGCCCTCTGACATCATGTCAGATTTGCAGTGTGTTACTGAACATGAAAAGTTCCACACATCCACCTCCTCGCTCCCTGTGACAGAGTTACCCGGACAGACCGAGACAAGGTTAAGCAGATAAAAAATAAAAGGCTTACAGTTTGAAACTTTAATACTGAAAATATAGTATAGAGGCGGACTTTTGTGAGATTTTGTTTTGTAAATATTAATCTTTTTAAATGCATGTAATTTAGTTTGTTTTCGCCAGTAAAATTTTCCATTTTTAGGATTTAAGTTGTAGATTTTAGAATTTTAGAGCTATTTATTTGGAGTCAAAAACACATTTAGTGTTCCCCTGTATTATGATTAAATTATTACGTTTTATTTGAAATTGAGCAAAGAATTTATTTGATTTTTTTTTTTTGGTTTAAAAATATACAGAACTAAAAGCAGCTGAAACATCTGCTTAATAAAACTAGAAAAGCACTCATAGAGCGCATACCTCCACCAAGGCTCCTTCCGTTTGTCATGGATCACCTCCAAAATGTAATGGGTTTGTGTGTAGGCCTATAGCCACTTGTGGTGAAAATGGCATCAAAGTCTGTCCATCAGTTTTGGAGTATTGTTGCTAACACACTGTGAGAAGATGAGAGCCTTGGCTGAGGTATGCATTCTCAGATCATCACCAAAATATAATGGGTTCCTCTCTAGGCCAAGAACCACCTCTGGTGAAAATTTCATCCATGAAAAGATGAAAGTTCTTACAAGCGTGTTTTCAGATAAATATGTCCATGTGACTTGTCACATTTCTCTTCCATTTATTAAAAGATGTTTGAAGTAAATTCATGGGTCACTGCAAACACTTGGCTTTAAAAGTACCAAGCTGTCACACAGTGAGAGGAATAAAATCCTGAAGAAAAAAAAAACAAACAAAAGATGCATCAAGAATCATTTTAGAATCAAATCGGAGACCCTGAATTATAATTGTATTGTGAGGTGCCTAAAGATCCCCAGCCCTAATTTGGACCTCTGCTGGGGAAGAGGACTGACTTATCAGACCTTTTGCACTTTTAGTTGGTGACCCCTGCCCTACAGTAACTCTTTAAAGGGCATTTGCTCAATATGCTTACGAAAGCTTTCTTTCTAACAGAAATCATTTCCTCCTTCATCATGATGGATGATTTTCCCTTAAATATGCCAGAAGAAGCAAGGAGAAGTTTTGGAAGAGTAAAGGGAGGAAAAACGGCTGTATTGTACACAAAAGTCTCTTATCAAATGACTTAATATAAAAATCCTAGAGGAGCTCTAATGATATAAGCAGGAGACGTGTTTCAGTATGCAAACATTAGCACCGGCCCCACCTGTTGCCCGTGAACTGCAGCTCAATCACTCTAACTCACCACTTTTGCAGCTGGCAGGTTCTGTGATACAGTATTGACAAAACCCATTTCTAAATGATAAAGTGATATAATAAAGTCACCGATTTTATTTGAAAAAAGGTACAAAATTATGATAAGTTGGAAACAAACTTGAAAGAATAATGGATTGGATTCATATAGCGCTTTCACGACACCCAAAGTGCGATATACACCCAATCCATTATTGACCCCAGAGACAGATGCTGAATGGAGGTAAGCTACCCCGGTAACCACAGCATCCCTGGGGCAGACTGACAAAAACGTAGATGCCAATCCACACCAACGGCCTCTCTGACAACCACCAAACATTTACAGCGGGGAAAATAAGTACTGAACACGTCAACTTGTTTCTCATTAAACATATTTTTGATGGAGCTACTGACCTGAGATTTTCACCAGATACAGTATCAGTAACAACCCAAGTAATCCATACATACAAAGAAATCAAAGCAACTGTGTTCACAAAACAAGTTATATCTAATAAAGTGGAATGACACAGGGAATAAGTTTTGAACACACGAAGAAAAAGGGATGCAAAAAGGCACAGAAAGCCAAGAAATCAGCTGAAATCCATCAGAATTTAGGAAGCCATCCCATCCCCCATCAGTGCAAATTAATTTCAGCTGGTTAAGTCCTGACTGATAGCCTTTAAAAAGGTTTGTGAATAGCAAATTGCCATACTACAAAGAACTCATGATGGGTAGAAGCAAAGAGCTCTCTCTACACCTTTGTAACCTTACTGTTGTAAAACATAATGATGGTATTGGTTACAGGCACATTTCTGAACTGCTGAATGTTCCTGTGAGCACTGTTGACGCCATCATTTGAAAGTGGAAAGAACATCATTTTACCATAAACCAGCCACGACCAGAAGCTCCTCACAAGATTTCTGACAGAGGAGTCAAACGAATTAACAGAAGAGTTGTCCAAGAGCCAAAGACCACTCGTGGAGAGCTCCAGAAAGACCTGGAGTTAGCAGGTACTGCCGTTTCAAAGAAAACAATAAGTAATGCACTCAGCTGGCATGGGCTGTATGCCCGCTCACCTTGCAAGATTCCATTGCTAAAGAAAAAGCATGTTGAAGCTCGTTTAAAGTTTGCTGCACAACATTTGAACAAGCCAGTAAGATACTTGGAGAATATAATCTGGTCAGATAAGACCAAAAGTGAACTTTTTAGATGCCACAACACACAGCATGTTTGGAGGAGAAATGGCACTGCACATCAGCCCCAAAACACCATACCAGCAGTGAAGTTTGGAGGTGGGAGCATCATGGTGTGGGGGAGTTTTTCAACACATGGTACAGGCAGACTTCATGTAATTGAAGGAAAGATGAATGGTCAAATGTAGAACAACATCCTTGATAAGAACCTGTTGCCATCTGCCAAGATGCTGAAGATGAAACGAGGGTGGACATTTCGGCAAGACAATGATCACAAACACACAGCCAAGAAAACTCTCAACTGGCTCCAGAGAAGGAAAATAAAGCTGCTAGAATGGCCCTGTCAGCCACCTGACCTGAATCCAACTGAAAATCTATGGAACGAACTGAAGATCAGAGTTCATAGAAGACACCCATGGAACCTTCAAGATTTGACAATTTGTGTGGCAGAACAGGCTAAAATCTCTCCTAAGCAATGCCTGTGCCTAGTTTCTCTATACAGGAGGCGTCTGAAAGCTGTTATTATCAACAAAGGCTTTTCTACTAAATATTAAATGAATTTCACCAAGCGTGTTCAGGACAGTGCGGTGGCACAGTGGTTAGCACTGTGGCAGCACAGCAACTCACCCTTGACCATGGGATCCCGGGTTCGATCGCAGTCCCTGACCAACAGTGATCTGTGTGGAGTTTGCATGTTCTCCCAGTGTCTGAGTGGGTTTACTCCAGGATTTCTCCAGTTTCCTCCCACAGGCCAAAAACATGCAGGTTAAGTTAACTGGAGACTCTAAAGTGGCCCTAGGTGTGAATGGTGAAGGGATAGCATCGTACCGTGGCTGCTTCATCCATCCAGGTGGATGCCCTGAATTTCCCCTCTGGGTATCAACAAAAAAAAAAATACACAGTACTTATTCCCTGTGTCATTCCACTTTACTTAATATAACCTGTTTTGTGAACACAGTTACCTTGATTTCTTTGTATGTATTGATTACTTGGGTTGTTACTGATACCTGGTGAAAATCTCAGGTCAATGGCTCCATCAGAAATACGTTTAATGAGAAAAATGTTGACATGTTCAATACTTATTTTCTCCGCTGTACATTTTTTTCTAGTACTGAGCACAACTAATGACTTAACCTTTTCTGGCCAAAATGGGTTTTTTTTTCCCCATACTAGATGTTGGCTAGTGAAAAGGTCGAGCAGCTACCAACTCTGAAAAACTACCCAAAATGGCCGCTCAGACACACACAGTACCACAAATAAGATGCACAGCAGGGCACTATATCTATATATATGAAAACATCAATACAGGAGAAAGGTAAAGCCTTTCAATGGGGACAATACAGGGTCAAGAACATGGTTGATAATTTCAGGTGGAAAGCTACAGAGCTGAACTTATAAATGGAAGCCTGAGAGGAGTGCAGCTGTGAGCTCCTGCTGCCTACCTGCGGTGTACATTGAACGGTCAGTGACATGAAGAACCGGCCTCTATTACACCTCATTCAGCTCAACTGTGCCCCCCATTTGAGTGTGTGAAAGAGAGAGAGAGAGAGAGCTAGACTAAGGAGGATGGAACAGAGCTTGCAGGTGTTTCTGCACAGCTTAGCATTCACACGATGCTGCATAGTAGGGAAGCTTCATTTTCGTCACGCTCACAAAGTAAGTGCTACAAGAAATGTTGAAACTGACATGCAACTTTTTTCATGGGGGGGTGCGCCACAGTCTCTGAAAACAGCACTTCAGGCTTACTTGGATGTTGTCGCATATAATCAAGTTCAGCTCTGGTAGTTGTTTGGCTGGTTTCACACATTCACTTATGAAGGAGGATTACCTTCGTCCTTGAAAATCTTAATGAGGCTGAATGCAAGCTGTCCAAAGTTGCATAGTACTAGAGGTGGTCTATCTTTTTGCTATCCGTTAAAAAATTTAATTTTGAATTTTTAAGACCTTTTTAAGGCGACTTGATCAAGAACTTAAATTCAATAATTATAAAATGTGGCAAACTAGAAAAGCACACAGAGAGTGCATACCTCTACCAAGGCGCCTTCCGTCCCTCATGGATCACCTCCAAAATGTAATGGGTTTGTGTGTAGGCCACAAGCCAGTTCTGGTGAAAATTGCATCAAAATCTGTGCAGCAGTTTTGGAGGATTCTTGCTAACACCGTGAAAAGATAAGAGCCTTGATGGAGGTATGCATTCTCGGATCATCACCAAAATATTATGAGTTCCTCTCTAGCCCAAGGGCTACAGTTAGGCCCAGAAATATTTGGACAGTGACACAGTCTTCATGATTTGGGCTCTGCATGCCACCACATTGGATTTGAAATGAAACAACTACAACAGAATTGAAGTGCAGACTTTAAGGTTTAATTCAAGGTGTTGAACAAAAATATATGATTAAACATGCAGGAATTGTAGCTATTTTTATACAAACGCTCCTCATTTCAGGGGCTCAAAAGTAATTGGACAAATAAACATAACTCTAAGTAAAATGTTACTTTTCAATATTTTGTTGAGAATCCTTTGCAGGCAATGACTGCCTGAAGTCTGGAACCCATGGACATCACCAAACGCTGGGTTTCCTCCTTTGTCATGCTTTGCCAGGCCTTTACTGCAGCTGTCTTCAGTTGTTGCTTGTTTGTGGGTCTTTCTGCCTTAAGTTTTGTCTTGAGCAAGTGAAATGCATGCTCGATTGGGTTGAGATCTGGTGATTGACTCGGCCATTGCAGAATATTCCACTTCGTTGCTTTAAAAAACTCCTAGGTTGCTTTTGCAGTATGTTTTGGATCATTGGTGACGCGCCGTCCAATCATCTTTGCTGCATTTGGCTGAATCTGAGCAGAAAGTATATCCCTATACACTTCAGAATTCATCTGGCTGCTTCTGTCTTTTGTCACAACATCAATAAACACAAGTGACCCAGTGCCATTGGAAGCCATGCATGCCCATGCCATCACACTGCCTCCACCATGTTTTACAGAAGATGTAGTGCTTTGGATCATGAGCTGTTCCAATTCTTCTCCAAACTTTATTCTTCCCATCATTCTGGTACAGGTTGATCTTAGTCTCATCTGTCCAAAGAATGCTGTTCCAGAACTGGGCTGGCTTCTTCAGGTGTTTTTTGGCAAAGTCAATTCTGGCCTTTCTATTTTTGAGGCTGATTCATGGTTTGCACCTTGTGGTGAATCCTTTGTATTTACTCTCATGAAGTCTTCTCTTTATGGTAGACGTAGATACTGATACACCTACTTCCTGGAGAGTGTTCTTCACTTGAGTGGATGTTGTGAAGGGGTTGTTCTTCACCATGGAAAGGATTCTGCGATCATCCACCACTGTTGTCTTCCGTGGACATCCAGGCCTTTTTGAGTTCCCAAGCTCACCAGTGCACTCTTTTTTTCTCAGAATGTACCAAACTGTTGATTTGGCCACTCCTAACGTTTCTGCTATCTCTCTGATGGATTTCTTCTTTTTTTTTCAGCCTCAGGATGGTCTGTTTCACCTCCATTGAGAGCTCCTTTGACCGCATGTTGTGTGTTCACAGCAACAGCTTCCAAATGCAAACGCCACACCTGGAATCAACTCCAGACCTTTTAACTGCTTAATTGATGACAGGTTAGCGAGGGAAGGGCCCATGCAGCCTTGTTATTTTTTTTTTGCAGCCTTCTGAGTCAATTGTCCAATTACTTTTGGTCCCTTGAAAAAGAGGCGGCTACGTATTGAAGAGCTGTAATTCCTAAACCCTTGCTCCAGTTTGGATGTGAATACTCTCAAATTACAGCTGAGAGGCTGCACTTTAAGCCCATATTGATTATATAATTGTATCCTGAATATGTTTTCGTAAACAGCTAAAATAACAAAACTTGTGTCACTGTCCAAATATTTTTAGGCCTAACTGTACCTCTGGTAAAAAATTTCATGAAAATCCGTACAGTAGTTTTTGCATAATCCTGCTAACAAACAGACAAACAAACAAACACACCACCCTGAAAATGTAACCTCCTTGGCAGAGGTAAAAAGTCTGTGGCCATACCCTTGTCCAAATTTGGGGTAAAAAAAAAAAAAAATCCAGTTCACATAAATTTGTACTTTCCGAAAATCGATGTTGGCACTAGATAATTAAAATATCTAAGTAAAATAAAGTAAAAACTAAATAAAGTAAAAACTTTATATGAAAAAAGATGCCATAATACAAGAATTAAGACATTAGTTTTCCATAAGAAAGTTGCACATTCACAAGAAAAAAAAAACACAAATTTAAAAGACACCAAATTTACAATAAAAATGCACAATAAGACTAGAAAAATGTCACAACTTTATAAGAAAAGTCACTAAATTTACAAGAAAGAAATTACAATTTGACAAGCAAGCTCCTTGACAGAGTAGCTCATCCCGGTGTCCAAAATCAGCCCAAGAGTGCTCATATCTCCTTTGACCGTGAACTTGGCCTTGAACACAGCCTGGATGCAGACCCACCTGACGATCACTGTGTGTGAGTTTGGTGACCATCAGGGCAATTGCCTAGGAGAAGTAATGATTTCCGTAAAATGTGGATGGACGGACAGAGGATGCTTTCCGCGCCATCGCGGGCCTACAGTATAAAGGGAGCCTTTCACAAGAATAAAATTCACAAATATATAAGACAGAAGTCTTAATTTGCAAAAAAAAAAAAAAAAAATCAAATTTAAAGAAAAAGTCACCAAGTTTACAAAAAAGCAATCGTGATCAGAAAAAAACAAAAAATTACAAATTTAAGGCAAATGATTGCTCTTTGTTCTGCTCATTTCCATTCTGTTAAAATTCAAAAACATTAACTACAAATCCACAGAAGTGAATACGAGGTTCTCACCACACAAAGCAAGAAAACAGCATTGCTATGACGACCATAGCTGTGGTACTTGAGACATTTCACAGGCAGATTGAAGGATGATTTGTGACAGGCATGAGCTGACCTGAGAGCAGGGTGAAGGTGACGGAGTAGATGCCGTTTTCCTTTGTGGCAGCTGTGCTCTCCGTGTAGGTGATATCCACCTGAAATTTGACCGGCTTCTGGAAGACTGTGGGGCCGGCTGTGGACTTGTACTCTGCTCGGAAACTGGTCTGAGAGATCACGCTGTGGCTCAGGCTGGGAATCTGAGGCAAAGACGGGAGAGTTAGAAAACTTTAAAAGAGAGAGAGGGCAGAGGTAGAGATGGAAATAAAAATAAGTAGCACAAAAACCCAAGTAATGGGATTATACATTGTAGCAGGGTGCTAAATTTACTCCCACACCTCGCAAATGACAAAGTGAATAAACCCTCATTAAAATACCCTCCGCATACTAGGAGCCACAGTTGAAACTCTAAGGAGATTAATGCCTTGGGGAGTAGCCATGCACGCCAGAGAGACTTAAGCTAATGTAATCTGGAGTCATCCAACAACACTGCGCTCTCCCACCTAAAATGAATTTGTATGCCCGATGAACAGGTGAGCCCTGAAATTGCCACATTCTGCCACAGTGCTGGGCAGGCTCTGACATTCCATTAATGTGACTGTGCTGAGAGCTGTAATTCCACTGAATCGGGTGCCATTCTCCTGTCTCCAGCACCAGCTTCTTTAACCCAGAGAAGAAAATAGCTTCCTCCAGGGATGGGGAGAAACAGGTTTGACATTGACCTGCACTGGCACAGTTTGCATTTACTTAGGCTTTGTTAAATTTAACTGAGGTGAAAATAGGCTCTGTTAAATTATGTACCCTGAATATCAACTACCTACTGCTTAATGCTTGTTGATCCTGATTCTGCTGCACTTGCTGGAAAAACAAAACAAAATACACGGTACCAGCTGCATTTGCACATGCATTTGCACATGCACACTAGTCTAAAACCCAACAGATACAGGTACAGATACACTTTGCTCTCCGAGTATATACACACATGTTCAAACCACAGCACCGAGGGCAGAGCATCTATATGCTAATGATCAATCCTCACTGTTGATTTTCTATTGACCTCAAGTGGGTCTGCAGTCAAAGAGAAAATAGCAGCACTGAATACAAACAGTTTACTGAATTGCTACATAAATAAGATGCATGTTGGCAAACACTCGTCGAGGCTGCCTCACAGCACGGCCAACATCCTGCATTAGAGAGCAGATACAAAGGTGATACTGCAACATTTACATGCAAACAGACACATTATTGTAGCAGAATGAGAGAGGAGTGGATGGGAGAAGGTGAGCAGCAGAGGAATTCAGGGGGAAAAAGGGAATGGACCTGCGCATCGACATGCATACCGAGAGGAAGGCTTGGACGATGTCTGCCTTGATGGAACTCAGAGGCTTGTCTCTGATGACGATGAAGATCTGCTCTTCTTTTTCCAGGTTAATGAAGTTACCAAACCAGGATTTTTTGGCAAGTCTATAAGGGAAGATGAGAAGAAACTTGACAGTGTTTACCAGAGTAAATGCGATCATTTAATACCAAACACATTTGAAGTTATTTTCCACCTTGTTTTACCCACCCTACCATCTGCCGCACACCCCTGAAAAAACAACAACATCCAAACACTCTGCATCTGTGAATGTTAGGGGCACATATGACAATGTATGTGCATTAGAGAGAGAGAGAGAGAGAGAGGAGAGGAGGGGGGAGGTAACCGAGCCTCTGTGTGAACAGAAGGAGCAGAGGTAGATGAATTCACCACGGGCTTTGGCCCAGGTGTACCTCCAGCCACTAATAAGCCATATGGGCTCCTGCTTCCTGGCATATTAATATTAGATGAAATATATTCACAATATAATGTAATATATTAATATAAGCAGGCCTTTAAAATCTGTGACGAGCAACATGGACTCACAGTGTTTAAAAATGTGCAGCAACATAAAGGCATAAAGGAATGCACTGTTCTGCAGGAACGAGTGCTTACAGATGGCGTGCGACTACGTACACTCGCTTTCACACATGAAGTCCATGCAATGCCTGCAGTGTCCTCACTACTGGCTGCACAAGTAGCACCCACTCACTGTTAACTTACCAGTATTCACACATATGCACAATAATTATTTTGTACAATCCTGCCCAATCCAACACACTGACGTCTAGAAAATGTTTGAGCCACAATACATGTCTGAATAACTTATGCCATGCTTTTGGTTGGTGCTCTGCATTTCTTGGAGCATTGTGGGATACTTTTTCATTGCTTTATAGGGTATGGTGCTACAAAACTGTGAAGGCCCTATCAATTCCACTTTATCATGAGCAGCGATGCGGCCTCTTCTTGGCAACTTTTTAAGTCCCGCCAGCCACCACAGTCCACCTAGCCAGGTGAAAATGACCAACTCAGACAGCCGCCAAATAAGCAAACAGACATATCTAGGCCAAACGTGAGTTCTCAGACCCATGGGAGCGCAGGAGTCACACACAGTCTGCCTTTTCCACCCTCATAACCCACTCACTAGTGATTGCCCCAGTGCTTCTTCAACCCAGACCAGACCTGAGGTCATTACAGGGAGCTCAGCAAGAAAAAATATAGAATCTAACATTCATAGATCTTACACTTCCCAAAGCATCAGCAGGCCTGTTTGAGCAGGTAACTGAGGGGCTGACAGGTTCTACCTAGTCATGACAGCAACGGCACTTTCAGAAAGGACAGCATCTACTTACTCTGGGGAAGACTCTGGAGTAAGGCTGGACATCTCCTCTTGTGTGGGAACTGTAGAAGAAAGACCAAAGGTCAGATGACATTAGAGTGAAGTAAATATTGTAGCTATGAAATAAGAACACATTGGGTGTTTCTGTGGTAACCTTTTTATCAGCTGAAGCAGAAATACCTTGGAGTTTCCTGCGGTGGAAACGTGGCGAGCCCAGGAAGCTGTTTTTGATGGTGTTGAGACGCGTCCTCCAAGGCATGCCACCGATGGAGGGGCTCGGGGGCGGCGTAGGGGTGGGGGTCCCGGCCGGGCTGTCCTTCGGCGTGTGCACTGGAGTGCCCTTGGGGGTGGGGATGGGGCTGCCTCGAGGGGAGGGATGAGGGGTGACCTGTATGAGCGGGATAGATTTGTGCGGGTGGTCAGTAAACGGGGAAGGGACTGGAGCTACCGGGTGAAAGTGGTGCAGCCGGATCGGCGACTGGGGCGCCACGGGGCTGAAGGGCACAGAGAGTTGGGGATTGGCAGCATAGTGAGAACGCCGTACCTGAGGGCTGCTCGGTATGGGAGCACTGGTGACGGCGGATGAGGCAAAAGGGGTGGACGGACTGGGAGGGGAGGTAGGGGTAGGAGGCACAGAGGCAGAGGGCGGATGGGATGGAAACTGGTTTGGAGTGGAGGGCTCTGATTTGGCTGCAGGTGCTGGTTCGGGGGTGGTGTCAGGGAGGGGGTTTGATCGCGTAGCATGGAGTGGTTTTGGGGCGGCTCGTGACTTGGTGGGCAGCGTCTGCGTCTTGCTGAGCACCTCTGGCAGGGCCTCACTGTTTGGAGTGAGCGAGTTTGGGGTGGAGATACGCTGGCCTGCGCGATTTGGAACGAGCTCGGGGGAAGGGCACGGGCTGTTGTTAGGGGAATAAGACAAGTCTGGGGAGTGAGGTGGTACCCCAAACTTTCTTACAGGCTGTACGTAAAAGAACACAGTGTGAAGGCATGCAGCAAAAAAAAAAAAATTAGCAAAAATAAAGAGCAGGTGGAAAGGGAAAAAGACAACAAAACAAACCAAAAAACACATGGGAACCCGGGCAAACACAGAAGCACATAAATGAAGCAAAGAAAGAAAAAGCGGAGGAGCAAACAACCACAAAGCCAGAGGGAGAAGCAGCCAAACATCATGGAGGCAGGTGATAAGAGTACGTACGTGGGAAAGATGGAGGGATTGCAAAAAGAAAGAGAAAAGAAACATGACCATTCAGTGACGTGTCAAAACAAAAGTGAAATGGGACCGACAGAAACAGCAAGCAATGTAGAGTGTTTCAGAAAACAAAATCCAAAAGAAAACAAATAAGAAGACAGTCCTTACTTCCATAAAACACACAGAGCTCTCAGCAGAGAAAAGCAAGCAAACCCAGACAGACGAGAAAGACACAGGGCCAGGCGTCAAAACAAATTTGGCTGTCTTCAAAACAGAAGGAAGGCAGCATATCTGCCGTGAGTTTTCGTGATTGCTGATAGGTTATATTGCTCATTATTCTATTGGACACCTCCCACTTTAAGTCTGAGAAAATAACCCCATGCAGAGCTTCATGCTGAGAGCACAATCCAGGCTTTGAGTAAGTCTGAGAAATCAATTTCCCTTTCAGATAAGCCCGAAAGAACCTGCGCGGTGTGAGGAGCTCGTTTTAGGATCCCGGCTAATCCCAAGCCTTCTCAGGTTAGTCAGCCGGAAAAGTTTACTACAAGCTCCCCGGCTTTGAGCGCAGGAAAAGCGGGATTCTCTGAAGCATTCCCTGAGCTGGATTTCTGCAGAGCTCGGGCCACAGAAAAACAGGGCGAGGGATAATAAATGGGGAGGAAGGATAGAGGAGAGGGCTTTGAGAGGGGAGGAGAAAGTTTACTGTTCTGACAAGTGCCCTCATTGGTGTGTTCGACTTGGAGTAAACAAACTTATTCAGAGGAGAGGAGCTACATGTATATTTGATAAGCATGGGGAACAAAAATTAGGCATCTGGAGAGAGAGATGCAATGATACACACTTTAACCCTTTAGCTGCCCCAGGCGTCGTATGGCAACAGAGAACGGTTAAGGGGTAAACCCCTAGTGGTCAAGAGTGGTAAATAGTTCAGATTTCCAAGGCTATAACTTGAAAGTTGCAAGAGATAATGGCTTACTGTCAATTAGAAAGATGTAGAATATGATCCAACGTTTCAGATAGGAATAAATTTATGCATCTAATTTGCATAATGTCACGGCAGCTATATAAATTACATAACTCTGTCAAAAGTGGACTTTGGACACATTTACACAAAGAATGGTTCGGGGTTTTTTATGCTGTTTTGTCTACAGCGGTATGTTTTTATCTAATCTTCAAAGTATATGAACCAGAAAATCAATAAAATGTAAAAAAAAACAAAAAAACATTCGTCTTACCTGTTGGGGGGAGAGGGGCTCGCTCGCCCACGTGTCTGGTCCATTTTCGTCCATTGTGGTCGATATTTTGCGTTTGCTCGGTCATTTACACTCTCTACCACATCTACAAACTCTTATGATTATCCCACATGAATTTTGTTTGTATCATATGGCTGTTTTTCCTGTTTGATGCATTTTTCCTTTGAGAATCCATGACGACGTGGATGCTGCCATCTTGGTGCTGGTAGCTCAGTTTTTCACCCATCGTGGTCATAGTTTTGCGTTTGGTCGGTGATTTACACCCTCTATTACATCTACAAACTCTTAGGATTATCCCACGTGAATTTCGTTTGTATTACGTGGCTATTTTTCCCGTTTCATGCAGTTTCATTCAGAATCGCTGCCGCCATGACCGATCATGGCGGCGTCCACATTGGTGTGTGAGCTCAAAGCGGAAAAAGGAAGAATAATAATGAGGATTTCTTCTTGCTATATTCCATGTCAACCATGATTCCTTCGGCGCGTGTCTGCCACCTTCTGAACTGTCAGATCAATACAGATCAGTACAAATTCTCAGTATAGCCGAGGGACGTCAATAAGTTGACCACTGGGGGCGCGCGACCCTTCCATGAAATGTGGACAGTTAAAGGGTTAAACTTCCCCAGGCTGACAAAACAGAAATAAGACGCTGCCCCAGTTGGATGGTGGACATATTGAGACATGAGTGATTGAATAGGCAACTGACAGCCGAGTGTGTGTGTTTGGAAGTAGACAAAGGGCTGTGACTTACCCGTGGGCTGCTGAGAGGGCTGGTGGAGAGGCCGGAGGAAGCCCCGCTGATCGACCGCGACCTGCGACACAAGCGTGACAGAAACAAACACCGGGGTGAAGTAATCAACATGTGAGCCTGCTACATGTTCCAGCAGCTACATGTTGTGCATCGCCGAGGAAGCAGCGCAGGACATGCCACCTATCAAGCCCCCTGCAAACACAACTACGCACACTAGAGAGAGTAAACACACTACAACACAGGAAGAGCACTAGCAGCACACTGCAGGCACGGACTCCCAGCAGTTTGACTCTTGTTTATATCCTGTTACAACCACAGAGGAACTGATAAGAGCAGAAGATTTATTTTGAACAGGAAAAAGCACAGCAAGACAAAAGCCATTTTGAGATGACAGATGTCTCTACAGGCAAGTCACACACAAACACTCAGAGGGAAAATCTGTATATTTGATTTTGTGGTAAGTTGTCGCTTTAAAGGGAAAATTGATTTTTTTTTTGTCTGGTTAAGTGCCCCAATAAACATAAGTGCTACTGCAGTGGGTGCTGCGGCTGTAAATGCATACAGTATGTATTCCCAGAGATGGGCAGTGATGGATTACATGTACTCAAATACACATTCACTCAAGAAACTTTTTCACAGAATTGTAGTTTTGTGAGCAGTTTTATTGCAAGATACCTTTTAAAACCTGTGCTTTTACTCAACTACATTTGCTCATCCTATTTAAGTTACTTCTGATTTCACCGATTTCAAACTGGTTACAAATGGGATTATTTATATTGTAATAACTTGTTCTTACCAAAAACTACAGTTTTTTGTCATTTTAGAGAATTTATAATTTTATTAAAGTCAGAGTTGAAATCATTGTTCTTCTCTTCTGGTTCATCTGTAAAGGAATGAGTAAAAGGTTACAAATTATAGAAAAAGTCAAAAATTTATAAGTAAAGAGTTGCAATTTTACAATAAAAAACTATTTACTCTTATTACTCTTTATACTGCGGACTACTCTTTATACTGCGGACTTCTCACACAACACAACACACTGCCATCTACAGAAGTTCTCTGATGACTCTGCGATCGTTGGCCTCATCTCCAATGGAGATGAAGCTGAGTACAGAGGGCTTATCCAGGACTTCGTGGACTGGTGCCATCGGAACTGCCTCCAGATCAACGCGAGGAAAACTAAGGAGCTGGTGGTGGACTGCCGCAGGCATGGGCAGCCCCTCACAGTACCAGTAAATATACAGGGAACAGACATCGAGATGGTGACATCCTATAAGTACCTGGGTATTCATCTGAACAATAAACTAGACTGGTCACACAATACTGATGCACTCTACAAGAAGGGACAGCGCAGGCTGTTCCTGCTGAGGAGACTCAGGTCTTTTGGTGTACAAGGGGCGCTGCTGAAGTCATTCTATGACACGGTGGTGGCATCAGCCATCACTTTTGGAGTGGTCTGCTGGGGCAGTGGCATTACTGCAGCCGATAGGAAGAGACTGAACAAACTGATTAAGAAAGCTAGCTCTGTCCTGGGGCAGCGCCTTGATCCGATGGAGGAGATAGGAGAGAGAAGGACGGTGGCTAAACTGTCATCTCTGCTGGAGTCCGAGTTCCACCCTATGCAGGACATACTGAATGCACTGAGGAGCTCATTTAGCAGCAGACTACATCATCCCAGGTGCACAACCGAGAGGTTTCGTAGGTCCTTCCTACCAACGGCTGTCAGACTGTACAACCTAAGCAGGGCTGCTCGCAGAGATAGCAAAAAGACGTAACAAACTAATAGTTTTTTGAATGCAAAAGATGCAATAGACTTACACAATGGTCCCCTCCGGCATACAACTAGGAACATACCGGTCGCTATGGAGGGTGAGAATATGTATGGGCACATAATCATACCATGTAGGATAACTAAGTAGACGGTTATGCTGTTTCATTCCATCTAGCAACAATGCTCTGCACTGTGTGTGTTTATATATTTGCATATTTATTCCATCTAGCTACAATGCTCCGCACTGTGTGTGTTTATATACTTGCATATTTATTCCACCTAGCTGCAATGCTCTGCACTGTGTGTTCATATATTCATATATTTATTCCATCCAGCTACAATGCTCTGCACTGTGTGTCTGTGTGTGTGTGTATATATATATATTTTATAGTAATACGTACATATGTTTATTAGCTGCTCTTGCTTGCTTGTTTTTTTTCTTGCCTTCTGATTGTTGCTCTGAGTGTTGCTATCCCTGTGCTGTTGCAATCCTGGAATTTCCCCGTTGTGGGACTAATAAAGGCTTATCTTATCTTATCTTATCTTATCTTATCTTATTTTTTTTTAAAAAAATCACAGACAATCCCAAATTTACAAGAAAACGTAATGGATGCATTATTTAGAAAATTATATTAAAAATTATTAAATTTACAGTAAAATGTCACAAATGTGTTAAACAACTGAAATTTATAAGCAAAAATTTGCTAAGTTGTGTAAAAAATATAAATCATAATTAATAATTTTCCAAAAAAAATCAATAAATTTACAAGGA
Source organism: Pholidichthys leucotaenia (assembly GCA_020510985.1). Taxonomy (NCBI): domain Eukaryota; kingdom Metazoa; phylum Chordata; class Actinopteri; order Cichliformes; family Pholidichthyidae; genus Pholidichthys; species Pholidichthys leucotaenia. The sequence goes on along the minus strand of CM035840.1, from coordinate 134,909,568 downwards.
AAAAAAATCAAAATTATGGAGAAACAATGCAAATTTATGAGAAAATTTACACATTTAATAGAAAAAAACTTGACAAACTGCCAAGAATAAATTGGTACTCACTACTCTTTTTTTAGTACTTTCTTCCTCAAACTGATATAATGTTGTGGGTTACAACAATCACTTGTACTTAGGGAATTAATTTCATAAGGTAACTTAACCCCTCTGTGGATTACCACCTCATTGTGGGGGAGGGTTTGCGTGCACTAATGATCCCAGGAGCTATACTGTCGGGGGTAACTTGCGCTGGGTAGGTTCTCACAGGACCCTATCACAAGACTGCTTTTGTACCTGGATGAAGGGCCAGTTGATCCCCATGATGAGGTTACAACAAGGACCCAGTGTACCAGTGTTTTTTTTTTTTTTTTCTCTCGGCGCCACACGAGTAGGCTGCCTTTTGCAACAGCGGCTCGATTCCGAGTCTTTTTTCCCTTCCTCTCTCTTTTGATCCGTCTTTTTTTTTCACCCCACTTATATCACGGACACACAGATCGTCCTAAATGTCTCCTGAGCCGGTGGACGGAGCCACTGTTTATAGCAGGATACGATACAGCAGAGAACAGCTGCTAGCATTCAAACGCCACCCGGTCCCATTGGAAAAACTCGACATACCGAGAGAACTGAGGCGAAAACGCCGCGGCTGCCGGGCTGGAGTAAGGCGGAGGACAAAAAATATAAGGTACAGACCCTCCCTTCCATCTGTTGTCATGGGAAATGTACGGTCGATACTGGGAAAGTTAGATGAGCTAGCGGCTATCTCCCGTTATGATAGCACATACCGGGAGTGCTCTCTCCTTTTGTTTACTGAGACGTGGCTAACTGAACTAGCAGCAGATGCTAACATTGAGCTGGAGGGTTTTCACATGATACGAGCTGACCGAACACCAGACAGTGGCAAGGCTAGGGGCGGTGGAGTGATAATGTATGTTAACAACAACTGGTGCAGACCGGGACATATCACTGTTAAACAACGACACTGCAGCAAAGACATTGAGTTGCTAGCTGTTAGCATGAGGCCTACATATCTCCCGAGAGAACACTCACACGTGATCTGCATTGTTGTTTATGCAAATCCGACGGCGAACGCTGGGACAGCACGTGACGTCATCCATTCAGTAACCAGCAGGCTGCAGACAGAACACCCAGATGCTCTTCTCCTCATCTCAGGCGATTTCAACCATGTTTCACTGTCTCCCATTCTACCCACGTTCACCCAGTATGTCACATGCCACACTAGAGACAATAAAACACTGGATTTATTCTACGCAAACACTAAGGAGGCGTACACCTCATCACAACTCCCCCCACTCGGGAGATCGGATCACAACTTGGTTCATCTCCGGCCGGTGTACAAACCCCTAGTGCACAGACAACCTCCGGCCATGCACACTGTGGAGTTATGGTCTGAGGAGACAATGGACACTCTAAAGGGCTGTTTTGAAGCCACCGCCTGGAAGCAGCTCTGCGATCCACATGGTGAGGACATCGATGGCCTCATTCACACCTTCACGGGCTACCTCAGCTTCTGTGTGGACAAATCCGTTCCCACCAAGACCATACGGCGTCACTCAAACAACAAACCCTGGATCAACCCTGAGATAAAAACACTTCTGAGAGAGAAGAAGAGGATCTTCAGGTCAGGGAACAGGGAGATGCTGAAGTCCGTACAGAGGGAGCTGAGGAGAAAGATCAGAGAAGGCAAGGACAGCTTCAGGAAGAAGATGGAGGACAAGCTGCAACAGAGCGACATCAGCGGGGTCTGGAGAAACCTCAAAACCATCTCGGGGCTCCAGAATACCTCCCCCCAGGCCACAGGGGGCAGGGAGTGGGCGAACAACCTGAATCTGTTTTTCAATAGATTTGACCAACCGCCCTCCCCCCTGACTGCACAACAACCACTGCTGCCTCTAAAGAAATCAAGTCCTGCTGCCCACTCCCCACTCCACCAACACCCCCCCACTCCCAACACACAGCCCCCCATCCTGACCCTGACCAGGACCCAGGTGAGGACGGAGCTGAGGAAGATCAAGGCGAGGAAGGCGCCGGGACCGGACGGCATCAGCGCAAAGCTCCTCAAGTCCTGTGCAGACCAGCTGTGTGGGATTGTGACGTATATCTTCAACATGAGCCTGAAACTGGGGAGGGTACCACAGCTGTGGAAAACATCTTGTGTGGTACCTGTACCAAAAACTTCCCACCCCAAAGACCTGAACAGCTACAGACCGGTGGCCTTGACGTCCCACTTGATGAAGACCCTGGAGAGACTGCTCCTTGCTCACCTCCGCCCCCTGGTGGAACCAGCGATGGATCCACTCCAGTTCGCCTACCAGCATGACATTGGGGTGGAGGATGCGGTGATCTTCCTCCTTCACCGTTCTCTGTCCCACCTGGAGAAGCCCGGGAATATGGTGAGGATCATGTTCTTTGACTTCTCCAGTGCTTTCAACACCATCCAACCGATGATCCTGAAGGACAAGCTGCTGCGCGCAGGGGTGGACCAGCACCTGTCATCATGGATCCTGGACTACCTCACGAACCGGCCTCAGTTTGTGAGAACCCGGGACTGTGTGTCCGACACGATCATCAGTAGCACGGGGGCCCCCCAGGGAACGGTGCTGGCTCCCTTCCTGTTCACTCTTTATACTGCGGACTTCTCACACAACACAACACACTGCCATCTACAGAAGTTCTCTGATGACTCTGCGATCGTTGGCCTCATCTCCAATGGAGATGAAGCTGAGTACAGAGGGCTTATCCAGGACTTCGTGGACTGGTGCCATCGGAACTGCCTCCAGATCAACGCGAGGAAAACTAAGGAGCTGGTGGTGGACTGCCGCAGGCATGGGCAGCCCCTCACAGTACCAGTAAATATACAGGGAACAGACATCGAGATGGTGACATCCTATAAGTACCTGGGTATTCATCTGAACAATAAACTAGACTGGTCACACAATACTGATGCACTCTACAAGAAGGGACAGCGCAGGCTGTTCCTGCTGAGGAGACTCAGGTCTTTTGGTGTACAAGGGGCGCTGCTGAAGTCATTCTATGACACGGTGGTGGCATCAGCCATCACTTTTGGAGTGGTCTGCTGGGGCAGTGGCATTACTGCAGCCGATAGGAAGAGACTGAACAAACTGATTAAGAAAGCTAGCTCTGTCCTGGGGCAGCGCCTTGATCCGATGGAGGAGATAGGAGAGAGAAGGACGGTGGCTAAACTGTCATCTCTGCTGGAGTCCGAGTTCCACCCTATGCAGGACATATTGAATGCACTGAGGAGCTCATTTAGCAGCAGACTACATCATCCCAGGTGCACAACCGAGAGGTTTCGTAGGTCCTTCCTACCAACGGCTGTCAGACTGTACAACCTAAGCAGGGCTGCTCGCAGAGATAGCAAAAAGACGTAACAAACTAATAGTTTTTTGAATGCAAAAGATGCAATAGACTTACACAATGGTCCCCTCCGGCATACAACTAGGAACATACCGGTCGCTATGGAGGGTGAGAATATGTATGGGCACATAGTCATACCATGTAGGATAACTAAGTAGACGGTTATGCTGTTTCATTCCATCTAGCAACAATGCTCTGCACTGTGTGTGTTTATATATTTACATATTTATTCCATCTAGCTACAATGCTCAGCACTGGGTGTGTTTATATATTTATATATCTGCATATTATTCCATCTAGCTACATTGCTCCGCACTGTGTGTTTATATACTTGTATATTTATTCCACCTAGCTGCAATGCTCCGTACTGTGGGTGTTTATATATTTACATATTTATTCCATCTAGCTACAATGCTCTGCACTGTGTGTTCATATATTCATATATTTATTCCATCCAGCTACAATGCTCTGCACTGTGTGTCTGTGTGTGTGTGTATATATATATATTTTATAGTAATACGTACATATGTATATTAGCTGCTCTTGCTTGCTTGTTTTTTTCTTGCCTTCTGATTGTTGCTCTGAGTGTTGCTATCCCTGTGCTGTTGCAATCCTGGAATTTCCCCGTTGTGGGACTAATAAAGGCTTATCTTATCTTATCTTATCTTACCCTGATTGGTATGGGGTTACTAGGGTTCCACCCTGGAGCCAGGCCGGGAAGAAGGGCCTCAGTGCCAAGGGCCTGGTGACCGGGTTTCTGCCTGTAAAACTCAATCAGGCTCAACCTGGATGAGCCACATGGGTCCACCCTCCAGTGAAATCACCACCTGCAGGAGGGATCATTGGAATCATAGGCGCTATGTGGAGTCTGGGCTTCTCTGCTTAGGCCGCTGCCTCCGCAAGCCCTCTGGATAAGCAGTAGAAGATGGATGGATGGATGAATGATGGACACTACTTTTAATTAAGTACAATTTCTGGTCACTTTATCCGCATCTGTCCATTCATATTTTCCTTGTCCCCTAGTTAAAGTGACTAAGAACTAACCCAGAGACTGTAGTGCCAATAAGAATAAACAAATCTTTTCTTCTTTACCCCTCTTCAACAAGGGGTCACTGATACCATCATAAAAAAGTTCTTACAGCTCTCCATTTCATCAACAAATAGATGGTAGCTAAATCACAACAGGCATCCTCGCTGTGCTGGCGCATGAAAGTACTGTTGGGCGTATACTTTTTCCACCAAAAAAAAAAAAAAAAGACATTTAAGTAAAAAGTAAAGCTTACAACATCAAATCTGAAGACCAATTTTACTCACTAAGCACTTGTAAAAAGGCTTTAAAAAGTTAAATAGTCAACTAGTCCAACAATCCATGCTGCCATCAGGATAACATTATACAGTAGTATAAGTTAAAATCGACAAATAGCAACTTTTCACTGACCAGCTTTATGTCACATATGTATAATACACCACTAAACCAATCAAGCTGCTTTTTTCTAATACCTTCAAGCTTGGAAAACATTCTGAGAGACATTTGGTCAAGAGCCTTTTGTCATGTTTGTCATTTCCTTTGCCGTCAATAAACCCGTATGAGAAGCGTCCTACCCAGAAATGAACACTCACCACGCAATCCGTCTCCAACAAACACACGCGCACGCACACACACACACACACACGCCTGTCAACAGTCGGACACACCAGCTGCTCACTGTCACAACACAGTTCCTTTTTGTCATTCAGTTTAATGTAACCCCTCCTCCTCTTCTGCCTCTTTGTTCTCCGTATGTCACTACTGATACATTTGTGAGCGTGTAGCTAAGGCTACACATCTTTTACTTCTTTCTGAAAAGAGGTGAGAATCAAAACTATACCTGCATTTTTGTTCAAATTTATCTGCTTTTAGAGGAGCAAACAAGATGGAAGAATTAGGGAGTGCGGCAGTGACGGAGAGTCATGAGAGGACGGGCTGGAACGACAGGGACTTTAATGTTCATTCCTCATGTATTCTCAGAGGACCACACAGGCCAAGAAAAGGGCAAAACTAAATGTTACTGTAGTTGTCAGCCCTACAAAATGTGCACATATTACTACCTCTGGATAAGTCCCATGCCTCACTCTTCTAAAGGTATCCCTTATTGCAGCTTAGACATCATACACACTTTGAACTCTTCATTTACTTGAAGTAAGGACAGATACTAGAAAATACATTTTTACGTCTGACGAAAGACATTAGAAGCAACAGCTACCACGGGAAAGAGAAATTTTGGATCGCTCCCTGCAAAGAAATTTTTGCAAGTTTCCCACTGTCTCTGTGGGTTTAGCTATTTTCAGATATTCATGAGTAGGCGATGCTGAGTCCACATAGGCGAGTATTTCTCATTTCACAGAGCAGCTGACCAGACAGTTGCTATATTTCATTTACATTTAAGTTTAAATTTTACAGTCCACTGAGACATGTCCACAGCCATTCACAACATCCCTTGTACGCACAGAGCCAGCTGAACTTCATTTAAACAAGGCCAAAACTCAGCGTCCTCTAGCCATTATGAGCATACTGTTGGAGGCGCTCTGCATCTGCTAGTGTTGGACCAGCAGGTCTTTAAAGCTAATGCTGCAGATGGTTGTGCCGAACAGCAACAGGCTGTCAGAGGCTAAGAGAGAAATAATGAATTGTGTTGGTGAGTGTTTTATTATGAGTGAACAGCAAACACAACTCGGGAGTCATTTAATATAGATCACCAAAACCTACGAGTAACATTATTAAGCAAGTATTACAGAAGATCTTGGCCTTACTCTTACAAGGTTCTTCAGACTCAGTATACTTAAAATATATTGAGTCTTGAGCTATTTTTGGCTACTTACCTTTCCTTTCAAATGTGTATGTTACTGTGTGGATGAGATGGAGGTTAACATGTTTTATTGTGTTCTTGTTGGTAGTTTTTGTCATGTTGATACATACTGAAGTGTTCATTTTTTGAATCAGTTCAGTTTTAATTAGTATTTTGATGCAATTAAAATGGGAGTGTGGACAAGAATGTACATGGTCATGATTGTGTTTGAGTGAGCTGCATATGGCCTACTGCACAGACTAATGGGCAGCAGTATGGGCGGGAACTTAACATCACGGCGCTGCTTCAAGGTCGCTACCCTGCAGACTCACTGCAAATGATATCAAAAATGCAAGATGGCAGCACCTTAAATCCAAGTTGTGGAGCTTCACTTGTCTTCTTTAAATCTGAAGTCAGATGGACACTGGGCAAGATGAAATCGGGAAAATGTGGCACCTACAGTGAAATGCTCAGAGCATTAGATGAGGGTGGCATTGACATGATCTGTTGAATTATCACAAAAATCTGTGGGACAGGAAAGTTCCCACAGGACATGCTGAAGTCAGTTTTCATCGCTCTTCTGAAAATCCCTGGAACCTTTAACAACACAAACCACTGCACCATAACTCTCATATCACATACACCCAACTTATTCTTAAAGATTGTCCTGCAAAGAATCAGATGGAAGCTACTTTCACAAATTCCACAAACTCAGTTTGGATTTATGAAAGACTGAGGTACGAGATGTGCGATCTTTGTCCTGAGAATGCTAGAAAAACAGGCCATTCAGCACCAACAAGACATTTTTCTGTGCTTCACTGACTACCAAAAAGGCCTTCGACAAAGTGTGTCACACCAAACTATTCAAGATGCTGGCCAAAATTCAAGTGAACCACAAAGATTTGTGCATTGTCAGATCAGTCTACTATGATCAGCTCATTGCAGTCTGTCCCCCCTGATGGCACCCTGTCAAATAAACTAATCTACTACTACTACTACAACGAACTGGTTCCCAATCAAACATGGAGTCCACCAAGGATTTGTTATGTCACCAGATCTCCTTAACCTGTACACAGAAGGGATCCTCAGAGAGCTTCAGGACATGCCAGAAGAATTGTCCTCAATGGCATCAAGATCAACAACATCAGGTACGCTGACACTATGGTTTTACTCACACTGTCTGCTGAACAGCTCCAAAGGCTCCTTGATGCTGTAGCAGCCGCAAGCAAATGTCTTGGGTTACATGTCAGCAGCAAGAAGAGCAAATGTATGGTCAGTTCAAAGTTGGAGGTTCACTGGCATGCCATCTGCAACACGGGAATGTGACGATCGAATGGGGCTCTTCGTTCAATTACCTCAGTGCTCTAGGCACCTCAGATGCCTGTTGTAAAAAGGAAATCAAAAGAAGGATCAGCCTTCATCAAGCTTTGGTCAACACTCACAACAAGAAACTCGTGCTCTCACTCAAAATCCGACAACTGAAAACCTTCATCTGGTCAACTCGTACTCAATGTACGCATGTGAATCTTGGACCTTCACAGCGAAACATCGGCAAAGCGGAAATGGTTTTACTGCTGCATGCTCAGGCTCTGGATTGGGTTACAAATGAAGAGGTTCTACATTAAGTTGGAATGGAGTGAGAGCAGCTACTGATGATCCAACAGAGACAAATGAAGTTTCCTGGCCACCCAATTCAAAAAGGGGAGCTTAAAGACCTAAGTGGAAATTCTATGGAAAATGCACCCCTGGCAGGCAGAGGAAAACCTTCCTAAACAACTTCAACCTTGGTCCTGCAAGACGTTTTTGGAACGGTGCAGGAAACAGACCAAAGTGGCATGCAGTTTGCCAAACACGGACAACTCCATGAAGGTACTTACGACGATGACGCACCGCATTCAAAAATTCATCATCACTTTTCCAGCTGAAGAGTTTGTTTGCAAAAACCAATAAACGCCACTTCCATGACAATTTCCCTCTTTACATCAAACAACTGTTAACGTTACCTACTTAAAGAAGTTCAAATTGTTTTTTCTCAAAAGCCGATATGTTCTATGTTATAGACGCTACAAATTCATGTTTTGGGGTTTTTTTTCAAAAGCTGATAAACGCCGGGAGTGTTTTTTTTTTTTTTTTTACTAAAGCAGATAACTTCACAGGGCAAATCAGTGCTTGGTATTTGGGTCACGTGACTCATCTTGGCTACCTTCCTGGTCTGCTCGCTCTGACTGATTTCCCTGGCTATGTTCAGAATGTTCACTCACTCACTCCCGCCCTACTCGCTATATAGTGAATTTAGATCTAATGGACAGAGGATTAGTACTAGTGAAGTGCTTTGAGTGGTCTTTGAGACTAGAAAAGCGCTATATAAGTACAGGTCCTTATCTCTTATACAGTAAACTCAATATAACAATAAAATTAACCGCTTTCAGACACTACTGGGCTTGTTTTCACGGCACGGTTAATGATGTCATCACGTGAGACAGTAAAACGAAACAGAGTAATGGTGGTAAAAAAAAAAAAGAATACCTGCATGTAATTTGTAGTAAATATGTATTAAATCAAATTGTTTTTGCTGAATTATTAAATATAAATACCTTAAGGTAGTTTATGTTGTGATGTCAAGCTCTTCTCTCACTGCTCCGCTGGCTGTGCATTCACTATATAGTTCACTATATGGGGAAGGAGTGAGCATTTTGAACACAGCACCTGCTTGGTGTGAGTGATTTCCCTGCCAGTTATTTTTTTTATATATAATTTTGTTGCATTTTATGTCAAATATGGATAATTTTGATGAAGCAGATGAAGCAGTGATGTGTTCACCAGTAGGGCGCAAATGAGGTTGGAACAGCAAACAATATTCAGAATTCTTACTACTATTATCTTCTATTATCAGAAGTCTTGCTACTTTGCTGCTGTATGTCTCTGCACATTAACCGCAACCACTTGCACAAATGCCATATCTGCTGCCATCTCCCCGTCTGTCACTGCAATACTGATCACGTGCAGTCCTATCTGTTACTATCTGCATCTACACTACCACAATGAACTGCAATTTAAGGTATTACATCTCTAGCTGTCTGTAAATAGGATTGCTGGGTTTTATCATCATTAATCGTTTATCTCAATTTTGCACTATGGGAGGTCTGGGTCTTTCTTGTCGCCATTTGCACCACGGGTTGCATTACTGTACATATTGTATATTAGACTGCTGTTGTTGTTTTCTTTTTTCCAGCCTTATTCCTTTTTTTTTTATACTGTGCACACCAGTGAAGAGAGAGAGAAACACCATTTCAATTCTCCTGTATGTTCTGTATGTATAGTAGTATTGACAATAAAATCTTTGAATCATGAATTACAGCCTTATTATAGCTATATTATAAGATAAGATAAGATAAGATAAGATAAGCCTTTATTAGTCCCACAACGGGGAAATTCCAGGATTGCAACAGCACAGGGATAGCAACACTCAGAGCAACAATCAGAAGGCAAGAAAAAAAAAACAAGCAAGCAAGAGCAGCTTGCTTGCTTTATACCATTTTACTGAGCGGATATGCCTAAATCAGTGTATCAATCATACTACATTGATGCTTATAGACATCCAAGTATGCTCCAGACAAACTAGCCTGGTTTTTGGGACATGTCTGTTTTTGCAAAAGAATGGCTTGTGGACTTATCTGTTTTTGCAAATAAAAAAAGTACTAATAAATTGCCAAAAAGTAACTATGAGTTGATGTTCAATTTTTTTGCTTTATTATGTCTGAGATACTCATTTCAAGTGACCATGTCTTAGAAGCTGAATTGGAAATACTAACACCTATAAACCAGCAGATGAAAATGTTGTTTTTGTCAATATTAAGCCAATTAGACTTATCTGTTTTTGCAAAAGAACTCATCAATTATCTCCTTTCATCAATCAGCCAGCCAGCTTGGACACAGAGGTCCCTGTTCTTTACATTTGGTGATACCGTCTCTACCATTCAAGTATCTCTTCTCTGCCCTAGTTCCACATCATCCCGGTTTCCTAGAGCCTCACATCCCAAATCCCATTAAACCCTGTGATGATTCTGCTCCACCAACTCCTACCTTCATCTCTGTACTGGGAGTATCTTATGATGCTACTTCTAATTAGAGTTTAACTTCCAAAAATACCTTTTACATGTTAAAAGCCTTTGCAATAAACACTTAGCCCTGCACTCAAAAGTAATTTCACATATAACTCAACCCAAAGCGCTGCCACTTCCAGGGAGTGCATTTTTTACATTTTTCAAGATATTACAGGTTACCTCCTGCACAGCTGAGGCTGTGCTTTTCTATTTTCTGCTGCTGGGCAGGAATATGAGGCAGTGAAGTGGTATATTTCTCACAGTGCAGATTGTAGTCCAAGGTTCAGATCATGGTGAAAGAGCCTAGGTTCTAGAAAAATGAAAAGTAATGACTATAAAAGATAACTATCACAACTTATTGTTGCTCCAATGTTATCCAGGCAAGTGAGGCAGGGGTTTAACTTGGATGCTTTAATGGGACAGTCATAGTCTCAGGGATCAGCTGATGATGGCATCACTCAGTCACAGCTTGGTCTCATAGGCCTACAGTACAGTTACCTACAGCACTCCAATAAATAGTGTGATTTTAATCACTTAAAAACAAGACTGAATGAAAACCATTCATTTTCAGTGACAAAGACCAGATAACCTAAGTATCAATGAAATGCTGATCAACACAAATTAAAAACCTGCTTGTTTAGATATATCCCTTGAAGAGTCAACCCTATCCCCCTCAATGTAGTCCCCCATTACAGCACTTCTATTATCCTTCAGTCCCCTTTCAATAAGCCTGTTTTGGACGTGGCCCCACATCCACAGTGTGTGGCGACCGACTGTGTCAGAGACCCATCCAAAGCACCAGTGGGGGACTAATGTTGGGCTGCTGGGAATGGAACAAGAACAACAGATTCTGGGATGAGGGCATGGACTGGAATAAAAGAAAATGAAATCCACAGTGCCAGAAGTAATGAAAATGAAAATTACCGCCAAAGACAAAACGCAATGTTACTGTGTCCTGCTAGGGCAGTTTAATAGAAGGAACAAAAATAAACTGTTTTGCTCATCCATATCAGTAGTGTCTTACTATACAAAGCAGATAATTTCATAAATCTACAATCTTCCTTCTTCAAGAACTGACAACTCTCTGATGACTCCTTACATTAATATTCACAGCTCAGCTTCTCAGCTTCCTAAACATAATACTACCCCTGCAGAGCCTGCTGTAGAGATCAGTGTTTAAGCTGTTTTATTTGTGCTTATTTCAGCCCCTTAAATAAATTAGTGTCAATAATTAGCAGGAGAGCCTGACTTATTAAGACTCCACTGTTCACTCCACATTGAAACTGCAAGAAGCAACTAGAGCAGATCTGAAATAATAAAAAAAACTCAATTGATATTCTCTTCTTCACACTGCAGCACTTTTCCATATTTCATTTACATATCATTAACCTCCCTTCATTTCTCCTGGCATGTTGTTAAGATTTAAAATTAAATCAGCGGGATTTTTTTGTGCATTGAGTTAAGTTTTATTTTTTTTTAAATGACATTTGGACATAAAAAGGATGAACAGCCATTCACATGAGAATCTCCGTGTGTATTACTATGCAACATAGCTACTGCAGGTCCACTCAGTTATGTTTCTCAAGAGCAGGGAAATCACCAATCATATGTTTGAGAATGAAGTCCGGGCTGTTCTGAATTTAACCACATCGCATACATGCGGCAAGAAGATGGATACAGATTGAGATTCAGAAATTTCCATTATATAATATTAGATCAAACCCACTTCCTCTCTCTTTCAGTATTTATGCTGGTGGAAGTGTATCCTGTCAAAACCCCGTGTTTCAAAGTCAGTCCGCTCTCCGCACCCCTCTGATCTCAAGTTCTACGAATCCTTGGTGCTGTCGACAAAAGTTTGCTGTCGGGCCAAAGATAAGGTTAGGTTCAGAGAAAGTCACTCAGATCTTTGGACATTATTCTGCCGCACATGCGTGCGCGCTGACATGAGCACACGCAGCACGATCAAACAGAAGTTCACACAAGGGCGTGATAAAAGGCAGAAAAGGGTTTTTTTCCTAAACACTCCGAAATCCAGATGCACACAGACTTTGTTTGCAACATATCTGTCCAACTACAGCTATGGATTACAATTTGTAGAAGGAAAAGACACTTTTGAGTCTGTGGTATCGGACACCCCAATCACACACAACACACGATACTAACAGAGGGGGATGTTTGGGACTGAAGGTCAGCGGCACACAAGGGACCACGGGAAGGAGAAAGAGAGGGCAGCGGCATTAACTATAGGGAGGAGTTCTGCAAGAAATCTGGGTGGAGGAAACAAACTGATCTAAAGTTGTATGGAAGAAAGATGCAGGAGGCTTTTTTTCTTTCCTGTATAAGCAGGATTCGGAGAGAAATGTTCAATAAATTCAATGCAAATGAAATTTGGGCAACGTCAAGATGACTGAATAGAAAATGTCAGAGTGAAGGACTAACATAACATTTAAATAAAGAAGAGATAGGGCATGGATTGCCTGGAGGGATGAAGGAGGACGGCAGCGGCGATGAAACAAAAACATTCATCTTAAACTGGATTTTAGAGGCACCTGAGGACAGTGAGAATTAAGCATTTCGTGTTTAGGGGAAACGGATTTCAAACTTCTGAAGTGGCTCGCCTAAGTGAAATGAAGTGAGAAGTAAATTCTTGATATTTTGTTGCTGGCAGAGTACTGTGGTGAGAAGTTATTAATGCACCTGACATTTGGATGAATATTTAACATTATGACTGTATATATATTTTTTTAACTGTATAATATATGCACTCCCCGGCTGTGCATTTACATTCTCTACCTCTGAAAGCTTTTCCCAGCACTCTGCCAATCTGCCTATCATTAAGGAGATCAGGTTATCACCCCCTCAGATTCAATCTTCCCCACTGTCACAAATGTCAGTGCCTCTGAGCGGAAATCTGTGGTCTGATGATATATTGGTTGTTGAAATAAGATGAGGAAAAAGATTTTTTTTATTTTTAAATCAGTCCACTGTGCCTTGTGGGGGGTGTTTCTGGCTCCACTTGAGCATTTTTTAAAATGGAGAGAACGGAGGAATGTTCTGCATCTGGAGAAAGTGGGACACAGTATGGGAGAACTGATTATCAATGCATTCAGATTATAAAAAGGGGAGATAATTGAGCTAACGGCGGAAAAAGTTATTAAGGCTCTGAATTGCAAATGCAAAAGCCTTCCTCTGTTTTAGAAGTTAATTAGGAGTGTTAAAGCAAAAACTTCAGGAACTTTCATCTAAATTCCAACATGCCACCTAGACTTTCTGTATGAACTAAAAAGTCAAACAATGTTGTGTTTGGACTTCAGCCTTTAGCTTTGATTTTCAGCAACTGACCTTGCTGTATTCTTTGCCAGACACAGGACAATAATTTGACCCTTTCAAAACAAACATATTTCCAACAACCGCAGAGTATGTTTTCCTACGTGGGTGTTTAAAGATCCCATATTGTCCAATTTGTGTTTTCGCAGGTTTTAACCTTATAAATACGGCAAATAGTCACATGTATACCATTAACATAATAAAACACTAACTTCACAAAGAAATACACTACATATGTTTAGTTACGATCTTAAACAGATGAGAAGATTGCAGTTCCTGGGTTTTATGATGTCACAGAACCAACATGCACCACCCTCAGTTTTCCAAGTTAGACCAGTGGTTTTAACCTCAATTTTAATAAAAAAATCTTTGGAAAAACTTGTGCAGTCAGAGATTTTAGGGAGCACTGAGCAGATGTTGGATCCTGTGCAGTTGGCTATAGACCCCACAGAGGAGTGGAAGATGCCACACTTGCTCCTTAAACAATTGGAAGAAGAGGGGTGTATTATGCAAAATGTTGAATATCTTTGAGTCTTTCTGAAATTACTCAGTATAGTAGAGAATGCATACCTGCCAATAGTGGCAGAGGGTTCGTGTGACCTCTAGTTAGGCTCTTTGGGACCAGAAAAAATGTTATAAATACAGGCCCTTATCCTTAATATTGATTAGCAAACTGTTCCAGACTCAAATTTTCACGTATCTTTTTTGATGGGCTGTAACACAAAACACAAATGTTGTTTTGAACCTTTAAAACTATATATATATATATATATATATATATATATATATATATATATACAGTGGGGCAAAAAAGTATTTAGTCAGCCACCAATTGTGCAAGTTCTCCCACTTAAAAGATGAGAGAGGTCTCCAATTTTCATCATAGGTATACCTCAACTATGAGAGACAAAATGAGGAAAAAAAAATCCAGAAAATCACATTGAAGAATTTTTAATGAATTAATTGGTAAAGTCCTCGGTAAAATAAGTATTTGGTCACCTACAAACAAGCAAGATTTCTGGCTCTCACAGACCTGTAACTTTTTCTTTAAGAGGCTCCTCTGTCCTCCACTCGTTACCTGTATTAATGGCACCTGTTTGAACTCATTATCAGTATAAAAGACACCTGTCCACAACCTCAAACAGTCAGACTCCAAACTCCACTATGGCCAAGACCAAAGAGCTGTCAAAGGACACCAGAAACAAAATTGTAGACCTGCACCAGGCTGGGAAGACTGAATCTGCAATAGGTAAGCAGCTTGGTGTGAAAAAATCAACTGTGGGAGCAATTATTAGAAAATGGAAGACATACAAGACCACTGATAATCTCCCTCGATCTGGGGCTCCACGTAAGATCTCACCCCGTGGGGTCAAAATGATCACGAGAACGGTGAGCAAAAATCCCAGAACCACACAGGGGGACCTAGTGAATGACCTGCAGAGAGCTGGGACCAAAGTAAAAAAGGCTACCATCAGTAACACACTACGCCGCCAGGGACTCAAATCCTGCAGTGCCAGACGTGTCCCCCTGCTTAAGCCAGTACATGTCCAGGCCCGTCTGAAGTTTGCTAGAGAGCATTTGGATGATCCAGAAGAGGACTGGGAGAATGTCATATGGTCAGATGAAACCAAAATAGAACTTTTTGGTAAAAACTCAACTTGTCCTGTTTGGAGGAGAAAGAACACCATACCTACTGTGAAGCATGGGGGTGGAAACATCGTGCTTTGGGGCTGTTTTTCTGCAAAAGGACCAGGATGACTGATCCGTGTAAAGGAAAGAATGAATGGGGCCATGTATCGTGAGATTTTGAGTGAAAACCTCCTTCCATCAGCAAGGGCATTGAAGATGAAATGTGGCTGGGTCTTTCAGCATGACAATGATCCCAAACATACCGCCCGGGCAACGAAGGAGTGGGTTCGTAAGAAGCATTTCAAGGTCCTGGAGTGGCCTAGCCAGTCTCCAGATCTCAACCCCATAGAAAATCTTTGGAGGGAGTTGAAAGTCCATGTTGCCCAGCAACAGCCCCAAAACGTCACTGCTCTAGAGGAGATCTGCATGGAGGAATGGGCCAAAAATACCAGCAACAGTGTGTGAAAACCTTGTGAAGACTTACAGAAAACGTTTGACCTCTGTCATTGCCAACAAAGGGTATATAACAAAGTATTGAGATGAACTTTTGTTATTGACCAAAAACTCCTTCCACTTGCGCTGCATTCGCCACATCCTGGACATATCCTGGCAGGACAAAGTGCCCAACACAGAAGTTCTGTCCCGCGCCGGCCTTCCCTCCATGTTCACTCTACTCAGGCAGCGCAGGCTCCGCTGGCTAGGCCACGTTCACCGTATGGAGGATGGCAGAATCCCAAAAGACGTCCTCTACGGAGAACTGGCAACTGGCAGGAGAGACGTTGGCCGCCCACAGCTGCGCTTTAGAGACGTCTGCAAGAGAGACATGAAGGCCCTGGAGATCAACACAGAGCGCTGGGAGGACCTTGCAACGGACCGCTCCAAATGGAGAGGCACCCTGACCAGACAGCTCAAGGCGGGTGAAGAGAGACTGACTGCTGCAGCAGATGAAAAAAGGACCCGCAGGAAGAACCGCCACAGACCCAGCAGCATGGAGACCACCCACAAGTGCGACCTGTGTGACAGGGACTGCCATTCGCGCATCGGCCTGTTCAGCCACAGGCGGTGCTGTTCCAGCAGAGTAGACGTTTAGGATTCTCTTCCATGGTCATCATAGACCGACGAAGGCCGACGACCATAATTTGCAAGTAAATTCTTTAAAAATCCTTCAATGTGATTTTCTGGATTTTTTTTTCTCATTTTGTCTCTCATAGTTGAGGTATACCTATGATGAAAATTGGAGACCTCTCTCATCTTTTGAGTGGGAGAACGTGCACATTTGGTGGCTGACTAAATACTTCTTTACCCCACTGCATATATATATATATATATATATATATATATATATATATATACACACACACACACACACACACACACACACACACACACTACTCACAAAAAGAGATATTTGACTTTCGGGTGAAACTTCAGGATGCACTGTAACCTTTACAGGTGAACTTAATTTGACCTTCTCTAACCTTTTGAATGCACATGTCCAACTGTTCAATGTTTCAGTACTTTTTACATAACTTGCTGTTCACTAACAAGGTGCTTAACAGCAAAATTCACAACAGGTTTGATCCATGAATCAACCAATACATTTTCTGGTTCAATTAGAATTGGTATTTAAACAGTCCTCTTCATTATGCGGTTCACATTTTGACATCATGAGACCAAGACGACACCTAACAATTGATCAACAATACCTCGCCATTGTGAGTCTTCAAACAGGATGTTCTCAGAGGGAAGTGGCCACTGAGCTTAGAGTGTCACAGAGTGTCAGAAGCAGGTTGCAACAGAGACACAGAGAGACTGGAAGAGTCACAAAAAGGCATAGAAGTGGACATCCTTTGGCTACATCCCACACTAACGACCGCTTCATTGTGAACAGTGCCCTGTGGAACCGGATGATGAATGCCACTCAACTCCAGGCACATTTAAGGGAGGTGAGAGGCACCCAAGTGTCACATCAGACCATTTGAAACTGTTTACATCAGCTTGATCTGCGTGCTAGACGACCTGCAAGGATACCTGACCACACTACCAGGCACATGTGCCATCGTCTTGCATGGGCCAGGGAGCATTTATGCTGGACACGGGACCAGTGGGCCTCAGTGCTGTTCTCTAATGAAAATCAATTCACGTTGAGCAGAAATGATGGCTGCCAACGATGTTGGAGATGTCAAGGAGAGTGCTAAGCATCAGCCACTGTTGTCACCATGTTACAGTCTTGGCAGGTGTTAGTCTAGTCAATACAGAACTGCCCTACACCTTGTGAATGGTACAGTGACAAGCTGATACTACCTGAATAACATCATTAATCCAGTCATTGTGCCCCTGCATGAACAACACAGGCCTAATTTCATCTTCATGGACGACAATGCTCCAGCTCATCAAGGTTGCATCGTTAGGGAATGGCTGTTGGAGGCTGGGGTACCTCAAATGGAGTGGCCTGCACTTTCTCCAGACCTGAATCCCATAGAAAACCTAAGGGATTAGCTGAGTCGCCGTGTAGAGCCTCGTAACCCTGCACCCCACAACCTCAATGACCTGAGGGCCACCTTTCAAGAAAAGTGGAATGCCATGCCTCAGCAGACAATAAGTCAACTTGTGAACAGCATGCGATGTTGGTGTCAAGCTGTATCTGATGCTCAAGGGCACATGACAAGTTATTGAGACACTGACATTTTTGTTGTGGTATACCTACCACTGTTGATGGTTTTTGTTTCAATAAATTGTTTGAGACGAGGAAATCACCATTGCATGCTTCTACTTAAATGCCCTACTTTCATATTATATCACTGTAGCGTGAACTTTTTAAGTTTTCCATAAATTTCCCCCGAAAGCCAAATATCCCTAACTTTTTGTGAGTAGTGTATGTTTATGAGGATGCTGAAATGTAAAATTTATCGATGGAAAATGCATGAAAGCATCAGTAAGAGTTAAATAGTTCCTGCTGACTGAACCATATTAATCATTGTACTGATCATCCAGCAGAAGGCTCCATTTACAAGTTAAATAAAGTTTGTTTTTTTATGGACAGTGTATGTTGTGACCTTTTAAAAACAAACTACAAACCGCTGCATCTTTACCTGCTGCATCCTTGCATGGAAGGGCGGGGGTTAGACATAAAGCAGGAGGAGGAGAGAAAGCATGGATGTCTGAGTTAATACCTTTCTTCTTTGTTGCATTTTGTTCTTCCATCAGGAATTTCCAAACTTTTACTGTATGCTGATTTACTAGGGTGAGACAGGAGACAAAGTAATCAGAGAGTCAGTCTTTGATTGTGGCTGTCTATCAGGTAGGATCCAGACTCTCTGGCGGACCTGCTGCAACACTAACGGGCTGTTAGTGGCACCAACCACACACACATCAAGCCTGTCTGTTTACTAAAAAAAAAAAGTATTGATTTTTCTTTTCTTTCTCTTCCGCCCTATGTGTACCTTTGTCCATGCTGTGTCATGTCGATGGCCCTCCTGGCCGGTACAGGTGAGCCTCCATCCGTGACGCTCAGAACCTCCATAGACTTTCTCTCTGGCCTCCTCTTGCCGTGACGGTTCAACATGGGCGAGTCCACCCGCTTCCTTGGAGGATCTGTGTGCAACAACAAAGCACAATGACCACAAAATCTCCATATGTGCTGTCGCATGGATCCGTACCCATTGAGCACTTTCATGAGCCGAGTGTTTGAGTGATAGTAAGTGCCGATCACGCTGACATTTTAACTAATAGTGAATAAGTAATGGTTTCCTCCCAGACCTTGAACTAATGGCCACTGTATTGACTGTATCACATTCACTGAAGAGGGAGTCTATTCATCAAAATGTCGGTATCTCACCGCATTTACACACACTTGCACATAATGCTCTTCCTATTGCAGAGCTCTTGTCAGAAAATAACCCTGGCAGAAGTCTAAGTGCAACATCACTTGCTCTGCTGAGATTCCTGTGGGTGGAAATGTGCATTTTTGTCCTATACAAACGGAACAGTCAAATATCTTTTTTTTTATGAGTGAATATCTGAAGCAGTTGGAGATGAGAGCTTTTCAAAAAGGAAAAAATAAACTGTGGCCTATTGACAGCCTCTATTTCTGCTACTACAATTCATTGAATGGCTTATTTATTTTCAATAAACACAAAGGATTTTTTTTTCTACTAGAGAGCCAATCTTTCACTGCTGGAGCTGATCCAATTTCTTCTTAGTGGGGAAAAAAAGCTGCAAAACAGTTGTGACACTAGAACCATTCATGGGTTACCTTTGTGCTGTGCTCATTATTATGAAATTGGTTTGCTTTGTTTGTATAAGCAGCAGTCAATTTTAGGATTGTTTAAAAAGCAAAATGATAAACGCTACTTTTACACGATGGTTTTCCACCATGTGATTTTTTCCTACAATGTCCTTTTCTTCTTTTATTTCATTATGCTGTATTTTTTATGAGCATTTTGTCACTATTTCAAGCCTCACCGATCTCATTGCGTGGTGGAAGATTCTGGTCCTCCTGACTCGGGTACCTCTCCTTACGGTCCAGTAGCAAGAAGTAGATCATCTTCTCCTGGTTTTCACTGTGGAGGGGCCACGATAAATATACCACAGCAACATTTAGAACAGTAAAAATACCACTCAAACCCACTCCTACACAACCATGCATATAATTATACACCTTGCTTGTGGCAGAAAATAGACAAATAGATAAATGAATAACCACTTTATTCTGTGAAAGCCCTCACAATGATTAATGTCCTTAAATTCTCTTTAGTTTCTTTGTCAACCAGCTAATAAATAGCTTTCATTGTAACAACAAAAGTTCAGTTTTACAGCTCATTAAGCCATCTTATAATATTATGCATACACTTTTTTTTGAGGGTACAGCCGATCTCGATGTGCAGAGTCTGCTGGTAACTTTGTGAAAGTATCAGAACATTACAAGTTCAACCTTTTCTTTCTCAGCATATCAGGAAGCCTAATAGCTTTAGCCTCCAGGCCAATATTCTCTATGTTAAATTCCCAAGGATTGGCCCTCCATAATAAAGACAGATTGGAAAGCAGTAGGAGGCAAAGAGACAAGGACCTGCAACTTCAGCTAAAATGAAGCAGGGAAAGGGAGATAGAGGCCGCAGGTTTTGCTCCAGTCCAGCACTATTACCAGATTCTCCCAGGAGAGAGGAAGCAATTGGAAAAAATGGGGAGAGGGCACAGTGATAGAGTAATGCTGGTTAAGCATTAAATAGGAGACGATGAGTAAATCTAAAATAGAAGGGAAGGGGACTTTAAAAAGGAGCTAAAAGCCTGTGATGTCTGTTTTAATATATAAGTGCATGAAAGACAGGAGTTTAAGTACTGCCTTTTTAGAGGAACAAAACATAAGCAGGTCTAACTGAGACTATTATCAGCAGGAAAACTTCCACAGTGTGACCCAGAGTAAACCACAGTCTATGGACGGGATATATCCAGTGGTAAGCTGTGTAAGTGCTGTGTGATAACAGCTAAGTGATCCAAAGCTTTTGACATCTAAAGTGACAGCCTCGCAGAATTTTATAAGAGCCGGAGAAACCCACGGCTGAATGTGCATGCTGACACAACACACCCGTCCACCAACTGCGCTCCTCTCTTGCTGTATAGCACCATGGTCTTCTTCCTGTCTACAGTTGTGCCACCTCTCCCCTCGTTTCTCTGTCCTCACACCCCCTTTGATCCACTGAACCATACTCTTTCACCCCTCCTGGCTTCAGATCCATTTACTCACTCATCTGACAGCAGATCTTTCAGTAATTTGTTTTTGTCTCTGAAGCAGCCCAGAGAGTGCATGCTGTCCAGTACGTCTGGGTCTATGTCATCTGCAGACGGCAGACTGCGGATGGTCACCTTCCTGGGCACGGGCTGCTCTGGCTCTGGTTCGTTTTTCCCCCCTCTGTGAACGCAGACACACACAGACTCAAATAAACATTTTGTCCTATACTAAGGTAGTCTGGAGTAACTTTAAATTCAAGTTTTCCAGTAACCTAACTGTGGATCTGCATATTTAATGAGTGCTTGTTATACAAACATATATGGAGTATGTCAGGTATTTCAGGGTGTGATAACCTGTTGCTTATCTGATCATTTTGGTTTATATCACAGATGCACTGATCCAATATTGGTATTGGATAGCTGATATGACTCGAATCCCTGCGCTGGTATCAAATGGGGCAGTTTTGCTACATGCTGCTAGCACTGCTAATATAGAGCAGCTGCTGTTGGGCAATGTCATGCAAAGCAGATGATCACCTGTACAGCATTGACCGTACAATTTATTTAGTGTGTGAAGTTCCAGTTGTGTAATAATGGAGCGCAGATATGTGTGAATTGGAACTGCTGTTCGTTTTAAAGATGTTTTACAAAGTTGCGCCCCATGCAATAAATTTTGAGCACATTCAATTGTTTTTCTTTCTTATTTTTATAGTACACTGCTAAAAACTGTTTAATCTCAGCCAAACGTTACTTAAAAGAGCCCCAGTCTCTTTGTCACACAGTAATTAACTTTTTAATTTGACTTTGGTGTTCGATATTGCTGCCAGCAGATACTGATATCTTGACTTCAGTATCTGATTGGTGGCCAAAAAAAGTTGGATAAGTGCATCTGTAGTTTGCATCATGAATCCACATTCATATTCACATTTTACCAGCTTTAATAATTTCATATGTAGGTTTCAGAGTATGAACAGTGCTCATAGGATACACCATCATGCAGAAGACTTAATTTTTTCTTCCCATAGTGCACCTTTTCAACTTTTACCATCATTTCCTCATTCTTTTAATAAATATTCAGCTATTTTACTCCATAATTTAGTTCTTCCATCTAGGGAGTTTATGTTCAGATATTTATTCTCTGTGATTTAAACACAACTCTAAACTGCACTGATTCCTTTTCTTGTGGATTTTGTGAAAAGAAAAAAAAATCTGACTGATTTTCTCTTTGAATAAATGTTATTTTTCTAAAAATCTGAAACATCAATTTGACCATAATACCTGCAACAAACAGAATTAGTCGTGATGAGGATGACTGATTTAAAAATCCTTTTGGACCTATATTCAGTTGAATACACTACAAAGACAAGATATTTAATATTCAAACTGATAAACTTTACTGTTTTTTTGCAAATATTCACCTGCAACACGTTCCAAGAAAGCCTAGACAGGAACAACAAAAGACTGGGAAAGTTGAGGAATGCTTAAAAAAACACCTTTTTGGAACATTGCACAAGTGAAGTTAATTGGAAACAGGTGAGTGTCATGATTGGGTATAAAAGGAGCATCCCTGCAAGGCTCGGTCATTCACAAGCAAGGATTTGGTGAGGTTCACCAATTTGTGAACAACTGCGTGGACGAATAATCCAGTGAGCTAAGAACAGCATTTCTCAACATACAATTGCAAAGAATTTAGGGAGCTCATCATCTCCAGTCCATAATATCATCAAAAGATTCAAAGAATCTGGAGAAATTTCTGCATGTAAGTGATAAACCCAAAAACCAACATTTAATGCCGTGACCTTTGATGCCTCAGGCAGCATTGCACTAAAAACAGGCATCATTCTGTTAGGGATATTACCGCGTGGGATCAAGAACACTCTGGAAAACTACTGTCAGTTAACAACAGTTCACCACTACGTCTACAAGTGCAAGTTAAAACTCTACCATGCAAAACGAAAGCCATATACTATAAACAACAACCAGAAACACTGCTGGTTGCTGTGGGCCAAGCTCATCTTAGATGGGATGACACCAAGTGGAAAAGTGTGCTGTGGTCTGATGAGTCCACATTTCAAACTGTTTTTGGAAATCATGGACGTCGTGTCCTCCGGCTAAAGAGGAAAGGGACCATCCAGTTTGTTATCAGTGCAACGTTCAAAAGTCAGCATCTGTGATGGTATGGGGATGTGTTCGTGACCATGGCATTGGTAACTTGCATATCTGTGAACCACTAAGCCTTTTGGGGGTGCTCCTTTTATACCCAATCAAGACACTCACCTGCATCCAATTAACCTGTTCACCTGTGGAATGTTCCAAAAGGGTTTTTATTGGTCGTTTTTAGCATTCCCCAACTTTCTCAGTCTTCTCTTGCCTCTGTCCCAGCTTTTTCGGAATGTGTTCAAATTCAAAATGAGTGAATATTTGCTAAAAAAAAAAAAACAACCTATAAAGTTTATCAGTTTGAACATTAAATATCTTGTCTTTGTAGTGCATTCAACTGAATATGTTGGAAAGGGTTTTTAAATCATTGTATTCTGTTTTTCTTTACATTTTATAAAACACCCCAAACTTCACTGGAATTGGGGTTTGTAGTAGACTTTATAGAAGACACTGCATAAAATATAGTACCCAAAAATCTGATCTGGTAATAATGTTTCGACTCATTGCTATCCTCTCAATATCAAAGCTGAATGATGAGACTGCTATACACTCACCATCTATTTAAGCAAATATAAAAAGTTTCTAGGTTGATGGAAAGTGTGAGTTTGTATAATTTGTTCACATAGCTGCCCGTGTTTCATTTCATCTTCTTTTTTTAAATACTGACAAGTTGCCAGTAGGAAACAGGCACATTTCTCAGACAACCTTCCCCTCTCATTCATTCATATGTTCGTTCATTCAGTCGGTTACTTGACAAGTCAGCCTGCCATGCAGAGACAGATAGCTGGGGAACTTTCACACTGACAGAAGCCATAATGTATTAACCCCCATGTTCTTGCCTTCTCTTTTCTTTTATTAGTGTTGCTGTCTGTCTACATGATCTTTTCGTACAGTACAGAAACTATAATTCAGGACACTCTAGGACTCACACTCCCATCATGATTCATCTTTCCTTTGGTGCCAAAAAAAAGTCTATCCAGAATAGAGCTGGGTATTGTGGTGTATGGTTACAGACGTGGACAAAATTGTTGGTACCCCTCTGTTAATGAAAGAAAAACCCACAATGGTCACAGAAATAACTTGAATCTGACAAAAGTGGTAATAAATAAAAATTCTATGATAATTAACCAATGAAAATCAGACAATGCTTTTGAATTGTGGTTCAACAGAATTACTTTAAAAAACAAACTCATGAAACAGGCCTGGACAAAAATGATGGTACCCCTAGAAAAGATTGAAAATAATGTGACCATAGGGACATGTTCAACCAAGATGTGTCCTCTAATTAACATCACAGGTGTCTACAAACTTGTAATCAGTCAGTAGGCCTATTTAAAGGGTGACAAGTAGTCACTGTGCTGTTTGTTGACATGGTGTGTACCACACTAAACATGGACCAGAGGAAGCAAAGGAGAGAGTTGTCTCAGAAGATTAGAAAGAAAATTATAGACAAGCACGTTAAAGGTAAAGGCTATAAGACCATCTCCAAGCAGCTTGATGTTCCTGTGACTACAGTTGCACATATTATTCAGAAATTTAAGATCCACAGGACTGTAGCCAACCTCCCTGGATGTGGCCGCAGGAGGAGACGGATAATACGAATGGTAACAAAAGAGCCCAAAACAACCTCTAAACACATTCATGGTGAACTCCAAGGTCAAGGTACATCAGTGTCAGATCGCACCATCCGTCGTTGTTTGAGCCAAAGTGGACTTCATGGGAGACGACCAAGGAGGACACCACTGTTGAAAACAAATCATAAAAAAGCCAGACGGGAATTTGCCAAACTTCATGTTGACAAGCCACAAAGCTTCTGGGAGAATGTCCTATGGACAGACGAGACAAAACTGGAACTTTTTGGCAAGGCACATCAGTGCTATGTTCACAGACGCAAAAATGAAGCATACCAAGAAAAGAGCACTGTCCCTACTGTGAAACATGGAGGAGGTTCTGTTATGTTCTGGGGCTGCTTTGCTGCATCTGGCACAGGGTGTCTTGAATCTGTGCGGGGTACAATGAAATCTCAAGACTATCAAGGTATTCTAGAGAGAAATGTGCTGCCCAGTGTCAGACAGCTTGGTCTCAGTCGCAGGTCATGGGTCTTGCAATAGAATAATGACCCAAAACACACAGCTAAAAACACCCAAGAATGGCTAAGAGCCAAACATTGGACTATTCTAAAGTGGCCTTCTATGAGCCCTGATCTAAATCCTATTGAACATCTGTAGAAGGAGCTGAAACATGCCGTCTGGAGAAGGCACCCTTCAAACCTGAGACAACTGGAGCAGTTTGCTCATGAGGAGTGGGCCAAAATACCTGCTGAGAGGTGCAGAAGTCTCATTGACAGTTACAGAAATCGTTTGATTGCAGTGATTGCCTCAAAAGGTTGTGCAACAAAATATTAAGTTAAGGGTACCATCATTTTTGACCAGGCCTGTTTCATGAGTTTGTTTTTTTAAAATAATTCTGTTGAACCACAATTCAAAAGCATTGTCTGATTTTCATTGGTTAATTTTCATAGAATTTTTATTTATTACCACTTTTGTCAGATTCAAGTTATTTCTGTGACCATTGTGGGTTTTTCTTTCATGAACAGAGGGGTACCAACAATTTTGTCCACGTCTGTATGCGTGTCTGGGATGCCGTGCCCACCCACAGGGTGACGTCAGGCGGGCACGGCCCATTCTGTATATAAACCATGTTTGTGTAATAAAGTTAGAGAGTTGGTTGCTGCATGAAGACTCACCTCGCTCTCCGTCATTTACAGACATAACGGGTATCATCACCGATTCCAAGAATCACTTAACTGGTCCTTCTTCAATTAAATTCAAATTAATTCAACATTGTTTCAGTCAGGGATATATAGTCATTACAATAACCATTTTCCTTGCATATGATAGAATTTCTGAGACCTAATACTGTAAATTGTACCAGGAACCATCTACATAACTTAGTGAATTAAATATAGGAACGCAAGGGTTCAGCCACACTCCGGACAGCTTGTAAACCTCTTGCAAGTGTTCTAGATGCAAAAGGCAAGGCAAGTTTATTTGTATAGCAAGTTTATTTGTATAACACATTTTGTGTACGAGACAATTCAAAGTGCTTCACACAAAAACATTAAAGCATTACAGAAAGTTGCAAATTGAACACATAAGAACTTAAAAGCAAACTAAAAAGTAAATTAAAGAGAAACAAAAACAAGCTAAAATAGAATAAGACAGAAAACATGAAATAAAAGTTACAGTACATTATGGGACATTTGTCATGTTTGGGGTCGTTACACCGTCCATGACCTGTGGCTGTAAGTTTTGATTACTACTAATTATTTCCAGCTGCCAGATTGAGCCTCGCTCTCTGACAGTCCTACAGCCATGCCTTCTCCTCTTACCAGACATTCACCGGATTCTTCTCATCACCACATACACACTCACACACTCATGCATGCACACACACCCATACATGCACACACACACACTGATTGCTACTCATTCATACACCTGTTTGCCACACGGCTGGGGTGACTCGCCATCGTTAATGGTTTTGTACAAATAGCATAGCAGTACGACCAGTCGGCATGGCAGCTTAAAGAATGTCAACGTTGGACATCCAGGCTCGCATCTGTTGGTTTTCCCCTGGACTTAACTGTGTAGTCGCTCCAGAGCCTTTCCGCTCCTATGCATTTGTAAGTCTTCCTTCTGTGCCTTTTTTCTCCGCTCCCGTTTGCTTGGAGCGCATTAGGCATTCCCTTGAGCCAACAAGGTTTGTAGCAGAGTGTCTTCCCCTTTTTCACTGTGACTGTTATTTGGACATTTTGTACATTTTTTCCCACTGTAAATAAACAGGTTAATACTGCACTTTGGGTTTGCTGCTGTTTCATATGTTCGCTGCAGTTTACGCAGCGAACATATGAAACAGTATGATTAACAATTGTTCTACTGAAAGGCCATGGCAAATAGGAGAGTTTTTAACTTCAATTTAAAACAGCTGAGAGTTTCAGCAGCCCTGATGCTTTCTGGGAGTTTGTTCCACATGTGAGGAGCATAAAAACTAAATGCTGCCTCACCATGTTTGGTTCTAACTCTGGGCACAAATAGTAGGCCTGACCCTGATGACTCTGGGTGGTTCATATTGGACAAGCAGATCTGAGATGTATTTTGGTCCTAAACCATTCAGAGCTTTATAAACCAACAGCAGTATTTTGAAATATCTATTATTTGACAGACAGGAAGCCAGTGTAAAGATCTGAGGACTATAGTTATATGATCCACTTTCTTGGTCTTAGTGAGGACTCAAGCTGCAGTGTTCTAAACCAACTGCAGCTGTCTGATGGACTTTTTTAGGGAAACCTGTGGGGACAGCATTACAATAGTCCAGTTTACTGAAGATAGATGCATGGACAAGTTTTTCTAGATCCCGCGGAGACATCAGACCTTTAATCCTCGCTATGTTCTTTAATTTATAATAGGATGACTTCACTACTGTCTTAATGTGGCTGTTAAAATTCAGGTCTGAGTCCAGAACCACACCCATATTTCTAGCTTGGCTGGTGGTTTTTAGCATCACTGATTGAAGCTGGGTGCTAACTTTAAGTCTTTCTTCTTTGGCTCTGAAAACTTATTATTATTAGTAGTAGTATTCTTATTCTTATTATTATAGTTTTGTCTTCATTTAACTGAAGAAAATTCTGGCACATCTACTCTTTAATTTGACCAATGCATTTGATCAGGGTTTTAATTGAATCATAGTCTCCTGGTGAGATGATTATGTAGATTTGTGTATCATCTGCATCATTATGGTAATATATTTTGTTGTTTTTTTTATGATTTGAACTAATGGAAGCATTAAGAGGTGGCCTACCTCTAGGTCACCAGAGCATTCACCCCACAACCAGGGGGTTGGGGTTCAAGTCCCAACTGGGTAATGCCAAAGACCATAAAATGGAACTTCCTGCCATCCAGCTTGGTGCTCAGCAAAAATGTAACGGAGAAGGGAAATGTGAGCAGCAGTGGCTCGGGAGGTAGAGCGGGTTGTCTAATAACTGGAGGGTTGGTGGTTCGAATTCCGCTCTCTTCAGACATCCTGCCGTGGTGTCCCTGGACAAGACACTTTACCCACCTTGCCTCCAGTGTCCATGACACTGGGTATGAATGTGTATAAATGTTTGGTAGTGGTTGGAGAGGCCGTTGGCAGCCACGTTTCTGTCAGTCTGCCCCAGGGCAGCTGTGGCTACAGTAGTAGCTTACCACTACCACTGTCTGTGGAGTGAATGAATAATGTATCCATTGTGTCTTTGAGTCTCTGTGGAAAAAAACGCTATATAAACCTGATGCATCATTATTATTATTAAAGCAAAGGTCCCAAAATGGAACCTTGGGGAACTCCACAGGTTATTTTTGTTCGCTCAGATTTGTAGTTACCTATAGACACAAAATAGTCTGTCTTTTAAATAGGACTCAAACCAGCTAAGTGCTGTACCAGAAAGTTACACCCAAAAAGGCACTACCTTATAAAAATATAGTGGATTTTGTTAATCAATATCGAATCTGTTACATATGTAAATAGGCTGGTACCAGCAAGATGGCGGCCAGGTTGGACGCGGGTGGACCGGGGGTGGTTGACTACTGGTTTCTGGTAGTGACGCCACCCGGGGTATAAAGGAAGTGGGCGGAAGAGGCTCTGCCTCTTTTGTCGTGAAGCCACCTGGCATGCAGGCGAGTGCCGTAAGCCTTTGTATATAGTTTGTGTTATCCTGAATAAACCCTGTTAACCAAGTCTTGACTTACTCGTCATTCTCATAATTATGGACACAACATTTGGCGACGAGGTAAAAGCGGTAATGGAGCATTCCATTGCCAGCTTTCGGCCTTTTCTGGAGGCCCCGGGCGAGCCGCCCATGCCGTGGCCTCGTTGGTTTGTTGCTTTTACCAACTATCTCGTTGTCTTAAACCTGGGCGAGATGGAGAAGCTCCGAGCGCGAGCTGTGTTGGTCCATAATTTGGGAATGGGAGGGCAGAGGATTCTGGAGAACCTTGGAGGTGCTGACAGCTTTGACAAGGTAGTAAGGCTAATGGCATGGTACTTTAGGGTGCCGGAAAACGTCACCATGAAGCGCATTCAGTTTCGACAGCGCCGCCAGCGGTCGGGAGAGCCGGTGAGAAGATTTTTGGCAGACCTCCGTGAGCTGGCGAGAGAATGCAGATTTGGGGCCCCGGAGGACGAGATGATTCGGGACCAGCTGGCAGAGCACATCCGCTTCCCGGTGGTGCAGTACAGGTTGTTGACACACCCAGGGGAGTTGACTTTAGCTGAAGCTGTCGAGCTTGCCCAACAGTTCGAGGCGGCAGAGACCACTGCGAGAGGTCTTACTGAAGGGGCTTCTCTGGAGAAGAATGAGTCTCGTGCTGAGGCACTGATCATGGACCCATGTTATGGCGAGTGCGGAGAGGAAGATTTTGCCTCCGTGGTCAGGATAAGGTCTGCCCCCGGTACGCCGACATGTTATGGGTGTGGGTCCACTGAGCACCGCTATAAGTCCAGGATGTGCCCGGCAAAAGGAAAGCGTTGTGGCAAGTGTGGTGTTTTGAACCATTTTACCAGGGTGTGCGAAAAGTTCATACGCAGGAGCCATAGGGGTGAACCAGGTGTTGCGCAGAAGACCCCAACAGTTGTGCATACCATCTCCCCAGAGATGACAGGGAGGATCAGCTGCACCGTCATGCTAGATGGTGTTGAGATCCCGCTTTTGGCGGATACTGGAGCAGTGATTTCCGTCCTGAATCTGGAAACCATGGAGAGACTGTTTCCCCACCGGGAGATTAGAAGGCAGTATGAAGAGTATTATGGTTATGGACGGAACAGGTTGGCTATTTTGGGCTATGTGGAAATGGAGGCCTGGTATAATGACAGTGTGGCACCCAGTGTTCACATCAATATTTCAGCATGCAGGGTAAACGTTATGGGTTGCAACCTATTTTACAGTCTTGGGTTCTCTATCGCTAATGTGTTGGGTGAAGAATGGTCTGGATATGGACTGTGGGGCCGACCTGTTCCGGTCGTGGAGGGTGCTGAGGTGTGGGATTCAGACTGGTTGGACAGAGTGACAGAGGGAGAGCACACGCTGCACTACATGGAGCCGTTTCAGGCTGGACCCGATGCCGTCATGTAGGCTGCCCTGGATGAGGGTGCCGGACGGCACGACGGGACCCCCGATGAGGCTCATCAGGACGAGGCGCCAACGCCGGGAGAAAATGGGGCTAGATCGCGGAGCGTGGTGATCGTAAAGTGCTCGCCAGCGACGGCCTGCCAAGGGGAGACCGAGACAAACCTGCGAGCTGGAGCGATTGGTGACGGAGGCCTGTCGCAGGATTGGTGATCTGGATAAAAGGAAGAGGGCTCCCTTGAAGACCAAGGTTGATGCTCGAGTATGACAAGATCACAGTCCACGCTAGCAGCGGGACGACCAGAGGCGGTTCCAGGTGGAGCCCGGCTGGATGGAGGCAGATGGGCGTAGGTCTATTCACGTCCGGAGACACCCGAGGGATCTGCGGCTGCCAGTGGTGGAGAGGAGACGGTGCAGCAGGGGCCCTGAGGTGAAGCGATGGAGACGCCTGGAGAGGGATCCATCCAAGGACTGAGGGTTTTTGGTTTTGTGTGTCTGTTGTGTTTTCCTTAGTCCTGTATGTGTTATCTACTATTTGGTGCTCCAGTAGATTTATTTAAAAAAAAAAAAAAAAAAAAAAAAAAGTGAGTGCGGTAGGCTTATTGGTTTGTGTAGTTGCGAGCCTGAGTTGAGTGCTTGCATGACAATTTTAATGGCCTGTGTGGTGTGATGCCTGTTTTGCACTGAGTTTCAGAGTGTTTCATTCGATTACTAATTATGTGTTAAATTTTGTAGTTAGAAGGGTGTTGGCTCGGTAAATGATTGTGTTTATGATGAATTTGAGCCCACCTGTTTATTTGACCTATTTTAATTGAATGACCCAACATGTTTTTGCTCTGTGTGCCTATTGTGGGGTAGGAGTTGGGGTGGGGGCCGCCAATAGTATATGTATTGTGGTTTGGTATGTTATATGTGTATAGTATAAGTATGGTGGATTGTTTTACAGTTAGAGACACGGCCTTATGTTATTTCAGTTTCAGCTTTAGTTGTGTGAGTGGATAGGTGTTTTTCCTGTTAGTGCGTGAGTCGGGTGACAAATTTGGGTGGGTTTTTTTGTGTGCCTGACATTTTTTTTGAGGGGGGGGATGCTACAAATGTAAATAGGCTGGTACCAGCAAAATGGCAGCTGGGTTGGACGTTGGTGGACCGGGGGTGGTTTACTACCGGTTTCCGGTAGTGACGCCACCCGGGGTATAAAGGAAGTGGGCGGAAGAGGTGCTGCCTCTTTTGTCGTGGAGCCACCTGGCATGCAGGTGAGTGCCGTATGCCTTTGTATATAGTTTGTGTTATCCTGAATAAACCCTGTTAACCGAATCTCGACTTACTCGTCATTCTCATAATTATGGACACAACAGAATCATTTAACCCTGTATCTTATGGAGAGGTGAATGCTGGCAAATGTAGGGGGGTTCGTCAGGGTTCGTTAAAGGATGCCAAACAGTTCACAGTTTTTAAGGTCCCACTGTTTTTGTTGTCCAAAAAATTTGAAAACATCCCCCCCCCCAAAAAAAAAAATTGTGCAAAAAGTTGCAAATGTTTGCAAATGGTTGTAACATGTTTGCAAATGATTGTAACACGTGTTGCTAAAGTTATTTTTGGTTCGCCAAGTAGTGAACACTAGCAACTGTTTAAGAGCTTTTAGGACGAAACTGTTGGCAACCTTAAAAACTGTGTGCAAACTGTTTTACAACCTATTACAAACCCTGACAAGACCCTAAAACCACAACATTCTTGAACATTCCTCAGCATTTGATGTTCCGTGAGATACTAGGTTGATTTTCACCAACATTCGTCAGAAAAGTTGGTGAACCCACAAATCGCAACGCTTGTCGAGATTCGCCGTTCTCTTAAAACAAAATCAATTCAGTATTGTCTGATTTACATTTTAAACCCATGCATAAAGTGTGCAATATAAAATGAGTATTATCTGATTACTGAGGGAAGTTACATGTTATGAGCATAAGTTACAATTATGTTTAACTAGTGCTGCCAATTCATTAAAATATTGAATTGTGATTAATCAAACAATTCCAACAGTTAGCTTGTGATTAATCACACTTTTATCTGTTCTAAATGCACTCTAAAGGCATATTTTTTTCAAGTTTTTAATATTACTAGAGACAAATCTAGAGCATTCCGTCAGTCTGGGGTGTCACTTAGAATAAGTTTTAGTCTTGACAAGCATTTCAGGAAAACAAAGTGTACAAAACCTCACAAATTAATAAACATCACCAGAAAAAATTCAGGAAAACTGTACAGGGGGAAAATAAGTATTGAACATGTCAACGTTTTTTTCATTAAACATATTTTTAATAATGCGTAATGCAGATTTTCTTTGAACATTTAGGTGATTTTGGATGAACTCTGTACTAAAAATGTTAAACGACAAGTACACCAAGGTTAGCAGGGTTCAATCTGTGGTACATCGGTGCTCGTTCCTTTGCCCTGCTCCCTGGTCGGTGACCATATGCTTTAGGTCCTCTTTCATGCACTACCAATTTACCCCCACATCCCCGAGAGTGGAGTCATGCCCCGCTTAAATGCACTCTTGTGTACAGAGCGGAAACACAAAGTCATTTTTCATGTGGTTGCTCCCTTCAGGACTACAATCCCTGGAGAACAGCATAAGAGAGAGGACAGGAGAGAGGGCTGTGGGGATGAGGAGGAGACGAAGGTGTACTTACATGTACCATGTGTGCTTCTGGATCTTTTCTAACTGTAAAAGACATGAGAGAAAAATTATGCAGATCAGTACTGTCATCTTAATTGAGATAAAAGAAATCATAGTCAAAACAATCAATTTGAATAAAGATGAAGAACACAAAAAAAGTTTGTTTTTTTTTTCTGTGCAGAGCATTACTGTATTTGGTATGCCCTGTGTTTGCAAGCTTGCGTGGAATATAAGATAATAAACAGGTTAAACAGAGGATGCAAATAATAGGGACTTCAAATATTAATACAGACAATGGAGGAGAAACATATTGAGGATAAGAGTAAGAGAGAGAGAGGTGATACAGCTGAGCTATAAACGGAGAATATTATCTCTCTCGCACACGCTGCTGACCCTGCCAAGCCCTCTGGTCTAACGGGACTCTCCCTTTCTCATTCTCTTCCCATTTCTCTTACTCACACGCTCGCTTTCTCAATACTACTCTTGTCATCACACGTTTTAAGTGGCCACTTTGTCACCAACAGCGTCAATGCGGTCTTTTGTAGAAAAAAAAACCTAAAGAAAGTGAAACAGACAGCAAAAAAGCAACAAAGGAAGATGTCTGCCAGAATGACTCCAGAGTGTTTCAACTGCCCACAGAAGGACACCGAATCAGTGTCACTGTTGGGACTTTTTAATTTGTTGGGCCTGTTGTTGTGGGTCCACTGGAGGTACACATGGCAGCTCTAATTACTGTCACTGATTCAGAGGCTTTGTTCTTGTGTATGTGTTTCCATCAACATCCTGACATTGCCATCGTCCCAGAGGATTCCGCTCCGCGCTTTAGCACTGATAGAATGCCTTCATGAGATATTAGTGCCATCAACGAGCCAATCTGACTCTGGTTACTGACTATAGGTGACTCCTGACAGCCACTGTAGAGGTCACGGTATCGACGGGGACACCCTGCCTGTGGGATACGGGCCAGTGGGTGACCTACTCCTCCTGACTTTTATCAAAAGGCCTGGAGGCAAGAGACTGGTATCACACGGATGCTTGAAAGGACGTGGTTTTAAATGTAGAACTGCATCAATCAGTCTTTGGATGTGTCACTATCAATTACAGCTGCTTTCAGACAGAGGGAATACAGCTGAAACACAGAGTGGGGTAGGTGGGAATAACAGCACTACTACAATAGAAAAGAAATGCTGCATCAATGTTCAAATACTGATATAATCACTGAGTTCATCAGGTCATAATTCAGAGCACAATAGTATGTATGTTTTCGCTCTTTAATATAAGCCAACCAATTATCTCCATTACTTAGGTGCCATAAGGGGACAGATCTTTCCGGAGTGTCTGTGCTTATTTGAATAATGAAGAAGAGATGATTGTGTTAAGGTGGCTAGCCCAGTTGCCCCCGAGACCCAGACAGGAAATGAAGAAAAACGCTTTTATTGGGCTAAGCCTCTTAAGCCTGGATACATGCCCTCCTCCTCAGACTCTTACGGGGCCGTGGCTTTGTGTGTTTACTCGTGAGCATCTACTTACAAATTCTAATTAACAGTAGGGGGACAACAGACCTGCTGAAACACAGCAAGTTGTCAGGGTCCGATTACCCTTTTGATTTCATTCTGCAAACTGTCGTCAGGATTTTTATGAAAAAGAATCACAAGAAAAACAGTGTCATGTTCTCTTAGGGTGACATTACCGCCCTTGCACGAACAAGTCTTATGCCTGGCAGAGCTGCCACTGCTACACTAAAGGCTGCTCAATCTAAAACAGGCTATTTGACATTCTTCGAGGTTACGACACATCCCTGGAGCTCTGTATGGAGTCCTCATGCAAGGCAGAGGAGCAGACAGGTAGCATATTCTCTCCCAGCAGCCTGATCTACGTGTAACCCTCTGACTAGGACATTGCTTGAGGGTGGTGGGTATATCTAGGGGATCTCAGGGTGACCTGTCCTCATCAGGCTCAGAGGACAGAAAAATAAAGCCTCTTCCATGCACACAGCATAATAATAATTGTGGTCTTTGCATGATCTTTCAAGTTATTGTTTTTAACAGCGCTGCTTTTGTAAAGTCACCTTAAGGCTGTCTGCTCTCATGCAAATGAGCATTTCTTTCTTTGAAGCTGTACCCCCCCCCCCCCACACACACACACACACACACTGGTGTCTTTTTCGTTTCTGTGGTTTTAGTCATTTGGACTCTGACAGACAAGTTAAGGCATGAAGAAACGGAGCAATAACTTCCACAAAGAATGGCATAACCACATGCATTTCAGGCAAATGTATGGGCACATTTTACTTTAGTTACGTGGAGAAGCTGGGTGCGTGCAGTGAAATGTACATGCTTATTTATTGTGTATGCATATGTATCTTGGAATCTTTTCTGCATTTCTGAAAAGCAGGACAGGAAAAGGGCAGCACCATCTCTCTGCAAAGCACTCTTTTATAGATCTGTCAGCTATTTTTACTGTTCACTTTTCCTGTTGTCCACCTCTCTCTCAGCCTGCATCTCTGCCTTTCACGTAAATGTACTCGCTCTCTCTCCTCCAGCTTCCTTGCCAAGTTATAAGTCCAATAAACAGTACACAAACAGCACTCGTCTTCTGAATGCACACAGCGTACTTGAGATAGGACTGAAAGGGAATTGGGGATGAGGCAAACACATTCAGAACATAAGGAGGGGGAGAAGCAGAAAAAAAATGCAAGGAGAAATAGATGGTTTGGCAATGCTGAACTGATATTAGACATTTCAATCTTTTACGTGAGGTGTGTGCCTGCTCCATTATGTTCTATTCTTTGACTATTATTCCCTATTCCCTGCTGTGGATATAAACCAGGGGTAGTATCCAATTCCAGCCTGATGAACACACCCCGAGGTCAACAAGTGACTTCACTTCCCTCTTCAAATATATGGATAAAGCCCAGGTCTACTTAAAGTTGAAACAGCACTGACTCACATCTTGAAAACTGATTCTGAGTTTGAGTTTGGCAAGGATACTGACAAGTGCACAGAAGGAGTAGCAATTTTGTTAAAACAAAATGGTAACAAGAACTCCCGACTATTGAAAGCACAACCTGGCGTAAACCCACGTGACAGTCACTGTATGTGAGTTTGGTAGCCATTGGGGCAATTGTCCAGAAGAAGTAGCGATTCTCATGAACTCATGTGGACAGGCAAAAGGACTGACTTATAATGGACACGGTGTCCTAGCATAAGCTCATTTTATCTTTACTGGAATGAGCTAAAAATGACAATCTTCTTCTTAACCCAGGACCCATCCATCCATCTTCTACTGCTTTTCTGGAGGTCCGGGTCACGAAGGCAGCAGTTCAAGCAGAGAAGCCCAGACTTCCCTCTCTCCAGCCACCTGCTCCATACCAAGACGTTCCCAGACCAACTGGGAGACGTAATCTCTCCAGCAAGTCCTGGGTCTGCCCCGGGGTCTCCTCCCAGTTGGACATACCCGAAACACCTCAAGTGGGAGGCGTCCAGGAGGCATCCTGATCAGATGCCCAAACCACCTCAACCCAGGTCCCATATAGCGTTTTTTTTTTCTTATAAGATTTTTTTTAACGCTTAGTGCAAATAGTGTGTAAGTAAAGATACTTTAAACAAAAAACAACAACAAAAAAAGTGAATAGATTAATTTTTGCTGTAATCCTAATTAGCTTGGTATTTTCATAATTGCTTCCAGCATTCTGGAGAAATTTTCACAGTTGCTCTTTGAATCTAATCCTAACTCCTTCCCACATGAGCCTGTTTTATTGCTGGTGCCATGCTAAGCACCGTTCCCCATATTTCCACCACAAAAACACTGGTACTGGTGCATTTTTTTTTTTTTTTGGCTCCAGTACAAAGCAGATCAGGAAATGGGACACCTGCTTTTCTCAAAGCACACCCATGTCTGCAAAATTCTTGTCATCATTATGTTATCAGCTTAGCTTCACAACAGTGACAAGCTGAACTGGCATCTTCAGGAGCTGAACTTAGCACGGGTTGAGCACTGGCCCAGCCACAGCTCCAGCAACAGCACTCCTGACATTGTGAAAAAGTCTCATTAGCTTCTGTTTCTCCAATTAATCCCTATCAAGCTACAATTATGGTCCTGTACTGTGATATTCTGTGCTGCAGAAGTGTTTCTGTTAATGAATTTGGCTGCATGCCTGCACCTATTGCGATACTGTGACTTCAAACTTCTGAACCTTTCCAACAATTCAGTCCTTTTTCTCACACACAAAGTGTATGGACTGCACAATTAGGTAAAACCTATATTGAGTTTTCCCAAGCAGATACAGTATATGTGGCAGTAGTTTCAATACTTAATATACAATTTACTTTTAATAATTTACACACATATAAAGTTCCAAGTCTTCTCACTGAACTGACCGTTAGTCTTTTAGAGGCATCCACTTCAATCATGCCTCGAAGAAGGTTCTGACAGTCTGGGGGGATGAAGTGTGGCATGTGAAACACTCCTAACTTCACCTTCTCCAAAAGATTCCTTAGGTTGTCATCATCAAACGGCAGAGCACCCTGGAGAAACACAGGAGCAAAGAAGCAAAAAAAATGGGGGGGGGGGGCTTCAGATGGTAGATATAAGCAAAAACTCAGAGGGAAAAAAAAAGCATGCACTTGATAGAACAGCAGCATTACAGCAGAAAAAAGAATTTGCCTGAATGAAGTCAGAAAAATAAAAAGATGAGAAATGACTAACAAGAGCTGCCTGAAACATACACACACGCACACTTACACCTCAATACCATAAAGCTGGGACAGATCGTGTCTCATTGGCTAAAAAATGCATACACTTTGCTCCAAATTATTATGCAAGTCACGTGTCAGGAGGACTTCAGTTAAATAATCATTTCTTTTTGTTTTTCAAATAAAGTTTTTGCTAGTTATGTTATTTCTGTCTTGTTAGATAACTGGGATCAGTCTCAAGACAGGTTTGTCACACCATCTTATTAAAAGCAAAACCTACTTACAGGAGGATGTTTCACGTAATTACGCAAGTCATAGTTCTGATGCAATATGGGGAGAAAAAAAGATCTTTCTGAAGACTGAAAACATGAAATAGCATGAAAAGGCATGAAAAGAATTGATGCTGCATGAAAACTAAAGCTAGATCACCAAACTCTGAAAAGATTTGTGTGACTCACAGCACACAAATTTGGTTAGATAAAGGATAAGGAAAGTGTCTGTGATGCAAATTAAGAGTATTAAAAGAGCAGCTAACAAAAAAGCCACTGATGAGCAGCAAACAGATATTTGAAGCTACTGGTGTCTTCGGAGTCCAGCGGACCTCTTGATGTAGGATCTCCATTGGCTTGCAGTTTTGCATAAAAGCTGTATTTCGGCCACCCCTAACCGATGCCCACAAATAGAAACATTTGCAGTAGGCCTAGAAATACATTACGACTATTTTCAAACAGGAGGAGCACAACGAGTTTGATGTGTTGACTTATCCTCCAAATTCCACAGATCTCAATCCAACCAAATATCTGTGGGACGTGCTGGACAAACAGATCCAATCCATGGAGGCCCTACCTCACAACTTACAGGACAGGACTTAAAGGATCTGCTGCTTACATCTTGGTGCCTGATACCACAGCACACCTTCAGGGGTCTAACAGAGTCCATGCCTCCACAGGTCAGGACTGTTTTGGCAGCAGAAAGGGGGACCAACAAAACATCAGGCAGGTGGTCAGAATGTTATGTCTGGTCAGTGTTAATTGCTAATGATTTTTTAAAAAAAAATCTTAATTGTACTGAATGTTTAGGGGGAAAAATGGCATGTGCATAATAATTTGGAACAAAGTGACCTTTGGGCATATTATAAATCAAGCAAAAATCTAGTACAAGTGGCTTTGGTTAGAAATGATAGCATAAGGAGCAAAACTAAGACACCCTGATCCCAGTGGTTAGGTCTTTAATCTGAAAAGAAGGTCAAAAGTCTAAAGCGAAAGGTCAAAACTGACTTATTTTAACGATACTAGTGCATGCTCCTCCCATGTAACCCCCATGGGTCCGCACTCCAGTGGGCTCACCACCTGCAGGAGGGACCATGGGGGTCCGGTGCTATGTGGATCAGGTGGTGGTCAAAGGCGGGGACCTTGGCGGTCTGATCTCAAGCTTTCTAAACTGGCTTTTGGGATGTGGAATGTCACCTCTCTGTGGGGAAGGAGCCTGAGCTGGTGCATGAGGTTGAGAGATACCGGCTAGATATAGTCGGCCTCTCCTCAACACACAGCTCCGGTTCCGGAACCAGTCTCTTGGAGAGGGGCTGGAGCTTGGCCTACTCTGGAGTTGCCCTGGGAGAGAGGCGACGAGCAGGGGTGGGTATTCTTGTATCCCCCCACCTTGCTGCCTCTATATTGGAATTTTCCCTGGTGGACAAAAGGGTTGTTTCCTTGCGCCTTCGGATTGGGAAACGGGTCCTGACCATCATTTGTGCCTGTGCACCAAATGATGGTTCAGAGTAACCACCCTTTCTGGAGTCTCTGACTGAGGTGCCAGAGAGTGCTCCTCTTGGAGACTCCATTGTCCTACTGGGGGACTTCAATATGCACGTGGGCAATGACAGAGAAACCCGGAGGGGGGTGATTGGGAGGAACGGCCTGCCCAATCTGAACCCGGGTGGTGTTCAGTTATTGGACTTCTGTGCTAACCACAATTTGTCCATAACGAACACCATGTTCAAGCATAAGGGTGTCCATATGTGCACCTGGCACCAGGACACCCTAGGTCACAGGTCGATGACCAATTTTGTTATCGTGTCATCAGACCTACGACCGTATGTCTTGGACACTTTGGTAAAGAAAGGTGCAGAGCTGTCAACTGAGCACCACCTAGTGGTGAGTTGGAACCGATGACAGGGGAGGATGCAATTCAGACCTGGTAGACCCAAAAGTATAGTGAGGGTGTGCTGGGAATGTCTGGCTGAGACCCCTCTCTGGGAGGTCTTCAACTCCCACCTCTGGAAGAATTTCAACCACATTCCGAGGGAGTCTGGAGACATGGAGTCTGAATGGGCCATGAATGGCCATGAATGGCCCCCCCTCACCAGTGGTGAGGGGGGGCCATTAAGCTGAAGAAGGAGTCCTATCAAACTTGGTTGGCTTGTGGGACTCCCGAAGCAGCTGAGGTGTACCGGCAGGCCAAGCGGACTGCAGCTTGGGTGGTTGATGAAGCAAAAACTCGGGTATGGGAGGAGTTCAGTGAGGCCATGGAACAAGACTTTTGGTCAGTCTCAAAGAGATTCTGACAAGCTGTCTGGCGGCTCAGGAGAGGGAAGCAACTCCCTGTCCACACTGTGTACGGTGCGGATGGGGTGCTGCTGACTTCGACTGGGGATATTGTTGGGCGGTGAAAGGAATACTTCGAGGATCTACCTCAATCCCACTGACACGCCTTCCACTGAAGAAGCAGGGCTTGTGGACAAAGGGGACGACTCACCTATCACAGGGGCTGAGGTTGCCAAGGTGATTAAAAATCTCTTTGGTGGCCAGGCCCCGGGGGTGGACAAGATTCACCCTGAGTACCTCAAGGCCCTGGATGTTGTAGGGCTGTCATGGTTGACATGCCTCTGCAACATTGTGTGGAGGTCGGGGGCAGTGCCTTTGGCATGGCAAACCGAGGTGGTGGTTCCTCTCTTCAAAAAAGGGGACCGGAGGGTGTGCTCCACCTTTAGAGGGATCACACTCATCAGCCTCCCTGGGAAGGGAGGTTGTCCACCCATTGGTTGAACCTCGGATTCAGGAGGAGCAGTGTGGTTTTCGTCCTGGCCATGGTATATCGGACCAGCTCTTTACCCTCTCGAGAATCCTCGAGGGTTTGTGGGAGTTTGTCCAACCAGTTTACATGTGTTTTGTGGACTTACAGAAGGCATTCGACCATGTCCCTCGTGGTTTTTGTGGGGGGTGCTTCGGGAATATGGGGTATCGGGCTTGTTGTTATGAGCTATTCAGTGTCTGTATGGCCGCTGTGAGAATTTGGTTCATATTGCCAACACTCAGTCGAACTCATTCCCAGTGAGAGCTGGACTCCACCGCAGCTGCCCTTTGTCACCGATCCTGTTCATAACTTTTGTGGACAGGATTTCTAGGTGCAGCCAGGGAACGGAGGGTGTCATGCTTGGTGACCACAGGATCTCATCTCTGTTGTTTGCAGATGATGTTGTCCTGCTGGCTTCATCCAGCAATGACCTACAGGTCTGACTGGGACGGTTTGCCGCTGAGTGTGAAGTGGCTGGGATGAGAATCAATACCTCCAAGTCCGAGCCCATGGTCCTCATCCGGAAAAAGGTGGATTGTCCTCTCCGGGTTGGGGACAGGCTCCCGCCCCAAATGGAGGATTTTAAGTATCTTGGGGTCTTATTCTCGAGTGAGGGGAAAATGGAGCAAAAGATTGACAGACAGATCGGAGCAGCATCTGCAGTGATGTGGACGTTGTACCAGTCCATTGCGGTGAAGAGGGAGCTAAGCTCTACGGCAAAGCTGTTGATTTACCAGTCAGTCTGCGTTCCTACTCTCACCTATGGTCATGAGCTTTGGGTAATGACCGAAAGAATGAGATTGCGGATACAAGTGGCTGAAATGAGCATTCTTCATAGAATTGCTGGACTCACCCTCAGAGATAGGGTGAGGAGCTCAGTCATCCGGGAAAGGCTCAGAGTAGAACTGCTGCTCCTCCACATTGAAAGGAGCCAGTTGAGGTGGTATGGGCATCTGATCAGGATGCCTCCTGGACACCTCCCACTTGAGGTGTTTCAGGCATGTCCCACTGGGAGGAGACCCCGGGGCAGACCCAGGCCTCGCTGGAGAGACTATGTCTCCCAGCTGGTCTGGGAACGTCTTGGTATCCTCTCTGAAGAGCTGGAGCAGGTGGCTGGGGAGAGGGAAGTCTGGGCTTCTCTGCTTGAACCGCTGCCTTCGCGACCCGGACCTCTGGAAAAGCGGTAGAAGATGGATGGATGGATGGATGGATGGATGGATGGATAGTGCATGCTCGTAGAAAGTAAGTATTCTTGTCTGAAAACAGGCAGCCAAATTAGACTGTGTCTGAAAGTGGAATAAGATGAGATGAGATGAGAAAAGCCTTTATTAGCCCCACAATGGAGAAATTCCAGGATTGCAGCAGCAAAGGGATGGCAGCACTCAGAGCAATAGTAAATAAGAATACAAAGAGGTGTAGCCCATATGTAGGCAATCCCACATGTTAGACTTTGACAAATATGAAAAGGACTGAACACTAACATTTATTTGATTGTGTGAAAATTAATTACAGAATTATTGAAAATTAATGGGACAGCCAGTATTAGGGACTGTTTAAGAACCCTTGTTTATCTGTTTTTCAGACTTATTTGTGTTATCTTTTATGACTTATATTCATAATAGTGTATCTTGCACTTTGGGGAATGGGAGTTGTTCAATCATCATTATAATTGTTTTAGGTTGTATGTGTAGTTTATAGTCTATCGTCAATAAACTCATGCAGTACTATAACAGGACACGTTTACACATATAAGATAAGATAAGATAAGATAAGCCTTTATTAGTCCCACAACGGGGAAATTCCAGGATTGCAACAGCACAGGGATAGCAACACTCAGAGCAACAATCAGAAGGCAAGAAAAAAACAAGCAAGCAAGAGCGGCTAATATACATATGTACATATTACTATAAAATAAATATATATACACACACACACAGACACACAGTGCAGAGCATTGTAGCTGGATGGAATAAATATATGAGTATATGAACACACAGTGCAGGGAAAAGCCAGTGTGAACACACAGTGCAGAGCATTGTAGCTAGATGGAATAAATATGTAAATATATAAACACCCACAGTACGGAGCATTGCAGCTAGGTGGAATAAATATGCAAGTATATAAACACACACAGTGCGGAGCAATGTAGCTAGATGGAATAATATGTAGATATATAAAAACACAGTGCGGAGCATTGTAGCTAGATGGAATAAATATGTAAATATATAAACACACACAGTGCAGAGCATTGTTGCTAGATGGAATGAAACAGCATAACCGTCTACTTAGTTATCCTACATGGTATGATTATGTGCCCATACATATTCTCACCCTCCATAGCGACCGGTATGTTCCTAGTTGTATGCCGGAGGGGACCATTGTGTAAGTCTATTGCATCTTTTGCATTCAAAAAACTATTAGTTTGTTACGTCTTTTTGCTATCTCTGCGAGCAGCCCTGCTTAGGTTGTACAGTCTGACAGCCGTTGGTAGGAAGGACCTACGAAACCTCTCGGTTGTGCACCTGGGATGATGTAGTCTGCTGCTAAATGAGCTCCTCAGTGCATTCAGTATGTCCTGCATAGGGTGGAACTCGGACTCCAGCAGAGATGACAGTTTAGCCACCGTCCTTCTCTCTCCTATCTCCTCCATCGGATCAAGGCGCTGCCCCAGGACAGAGCTAGCTTTCTTAATCAGTTTGTTCAGTCTCTTCCTATCGGCTGCAGTAATGCCACTGCCCCAGCAGACCACTCCAAAAGTGATGGCTGATGCCACCACCGTGTCATAGAATGACTTCAGCAGCGCCCCTTGTACACCAAAAGACCTGAGTCTCCTCAGCAGGAACAGCCTGCGCTGTCCCTTCTTGTAG
Source organism: Pholidichthys leucotaenia (assembly GCA_020510985.1). Taxonomy (NCBI): domain Eukaryota; kingdom Metazoa; phylum Chordata; class Actinopteri; order Cichliformes; family Pholidichthyidae; genus Pholidichthys; species Pholidichthys leucotaenia. The sequence goes on along the minus strand of CM035840.1, from coordinate 134,865,899 downwards.
AGTGCGTCAGTATTGTGTGACCAGTCTAGTTTATTGTTCAGATGAACACCCAGGTACTTATAGGATGTCACCATCTCGATGTCTGTTCCCTGTATATTTACTGGTGCTGTGAGGGGCTGCCCATGCCTGCGGCAGTCCACCACCAGCTCCTTAGTTTTCCTCGCGTTGATCTGGAGGCAGTTCCGATGGCACCAGTCCACGAAGTCCTGGATAAGCCCTCTGTACTCAGCTTCATCTCCATTGGAGATGAGGCCAACGATCGCAGAGTCGTCAGAGAACTTCTGTAGATGGCAGTGTGTTGTGTTGTGTGAGAAGTCTGCAGTATAAAGAGTGAACAGGAAGGGAGCCAGCACCGTTCCCTGGGGGGCCCCCGTGCTACTGATGATCGTGTCGGACACACAGTCCCGGGTTCTTACAAACTGAGGCCGGTTCGTGAGGTAGTCCAGGATCCATGATGACAGGTGCTGGTCCACCCCTGCTCGCAGCAGCTTGTCCTTCAGGATCATCGGTTGGATGGTGTTGAAAGCACTGGAGAAGTCAAAGAACATGATCCTCACCATATTCCCGGGCTTCTCCAGGTGGGACAGAGAACGGTGAAGGAGGAAGATCACCGCATCCTCCACCCCAATGCCATGCTGGTAGGCGAACTGGAGTGGATCCATCGCTGGTTCCACCAGGGGGCGGAGGTGAGCAAGGAGCAGTCTCTCCAGGGTCTTCATCAAGTGGGACGTCAAGGCCACCGGTCTGTAGCTGTTCAGGTCTTTGGGGTGGGAAGTTTTTGGTACAGGTACCACACAAGATGTTTTCCACAGCTGTGGTACCCTCCCCAGTTTCAGGCTCATGTTGAAGATATACGTCACAATCCCACACAGCTGGTCTGCACAGGACTTGAGGAGCTTTGCGCTGATGCCGTCCGGTCCCGGCGCCTTCCTCGCTTTGATCTTCCTCAGCTCCGTCCTCACCTGGGTCTCGGTCAGGGTCAGGATGGGGGGCTGTGTGTTGGGAGTGGGGGGGTGTTGGTGGAGTGGGGAGTGGGCAGCAGGACTTGATTTCTTAGAGGCAGCAGTGGTTGTTGTGCAGACAGGGGGGAGGGCGGTTGGTCAAATCTATTGAAAAACAGATTCAGGTTGTTCGCCCACTCCCTGCCCCCCGTGGCCTGGGGGGAGGTATTCTGGAGCCCCGAGATGGTTTTGAGGTTTCTCCAGACCCCGCTGATGTCGCTCTGTTGCAGCTTGTCCTCCATCTTCTTCCTGAAGCTGTCCTTGCCTTCTCTGATCTTTCTCCTCAGCTCCCTCTGTACGGACTTCAGCATCTCCCTGTTCCCTGACCTGAAGATCCTCTTCTTCTCTCTCAGAAGTGTTTTTATCTCAGGGTTGATCCAGGGTTTGTTGTTTGAGTGACGCCGTATGGTCTTGGTGGGAACGGATTTGTCCACACAGAAGCTGAGATAGCCCGTGAAGGTGTGAATGAGGCCATCGATGTCCTCACCATGTGGATCGCAGAGCTGCTTCCAGGCGGTGGCTTCAAAACAGTCCTTTAGAGTGTCCATTGTCTCCTCAGACCATAACTCCACAGTGTGCATGGCCGGAGGTTGTCTGTGCACTAGGGGTTTGTACACCGGCCGGAGATGAAATGATATGAGACACATTGTACTGCATCCTTTTATATTTTAGAAATATTATGAGTACAAAACACCCAATATACACAGCATAATGACCTGTTTTGCTGCAACTGTTGCATCAGTCTTGGCCATTTATCAGTAAATAAAAATTATTTATTTTGTTATTTAGGCATTTTTGTGTGTTTGGTCACATCGTTGTTTAGTCAAAGCGTGCATATGTGTCTGCTTATGATATGCAATTGATCTGGCCATTTCGCTCCACAATCATGGTAGTGTAGCACCTTGGGAGAGCCAGATTATCTAGCATCTCAGACAGGAGACAGTGGATAAGCATGGGAAAACAAAGAGCAGGAGGCTCCTGGTGAGATAGCAGGAAGGAGTCAAGGATGTAGGGGGTTGAATGCAGTGTGATGCAAATGTCATGTTGTGTGTGATGTAATGCCATGAAACTTAAGAGGAGAGTCTCTGCTTAAGAGTCAGTCTGTTCTGTGCTCGTGAGATGTGAGTGTGCAATAAATCATTTGAAATGTATCTGCTTCTGATTTCACACACTCCACAGTAGTATTATTATTAACTTTTAATTTTTAGATAGCCGTGCAAGCACACCAGCACCGAGAGGAATGCCATGTTGAACCTGCAGTGCCGCAAAGGACAGCGGTGGCACACGGGTGAAGCAGCAGCTGAGACTCCGTTAACCAGGCAGGCTGGGCTTGGCTCCCTGTGAAGGACTGTGGTAAGGCGGTCCGGCTGCTGCTCCCCCTTCCCCCCCAGCGTACCCGTGCACCTCGTGTTATCCACATATGGCGAATTATCCTTTAGAGCTATACAATCACAGCAACATTATAGTATAATTTTTTTAAGCATTAAATCTTCAATATTCTCTTTTTTTGGTCAAATTTGTCACTTTTCACTTCCTTGTTTTGTTTACGGAGGGCTCTGGCATGACTGGTCGTGATACCGCGATTTATCCAATCAGTACAGAATCAATCAGAAACCCTGCCCACACCTCTAGAAGCCAGAGCATGAGGAAACAGAGCAGGAGCTAAACTTTTATTGATAAAAATTACATATTCTGAATGAGCAACTACATACTCGGGGATGCACACCGTCGTAACCTCAGCAAAGCACTTATAAAATCTGAGGCCAGTCTGACAAACGGTTTGAGAGATACTGCGTGAACACATGCACAGACACACACACAGACAGAGATTTAGTGCATTCATAGATAGATGTAAGTCACACAGGAAATGAGTATATATTTTGATTTTTTTTGTTTTGTTTTACTTTTGCTGTTTTCATCCTACAGCAGTGGTAATCCTGCACAAGTTAAAGAATGGGCTTTCCGACTTGCAATTAGACTAATATGGCCCTGAACAACGACACTAAATAAATAATAAACAGCGTGAGCTGAAAGCAGGGCTTTTCTCATGATTACCCAGATTTCTCATTTACCTCGTTCATTTAGTATTCTCTCATCAGAGCCATTTATCAGAGAGTGCTGACACCTCACAGATGTGGCTGTTTGATGAATGGCAACCTCCATCAGAAGAGAAGACAGAGGGGGGGAGTGAAAGAGGGGAAAATGTGACCAAAATGCAGAAAGAAAAGCTGAGAAATAAGGAGATGGGGGAAAAGGAAGGTGGACTCGTTTAACAGATGATCTGAGCGCTACCTAACTGCTGGGGAGTATGCGTGTCTCCCGCAATCAGACAAATGGTTATCTCACAGTCAGAAAGCAGGATGAAACTGGGAAAAGAGTGTATTCATTTGTAGTCAAAGCAGCAGTTACTGAAAACTTTTGAGAGGCATGACCATGATGGAGAAGATGGTAAAAAAGACATCAAGTTTATCCAACACAACAGTGCACAGGATACTCTCTTTAAAACAAGTATGCATATGCACTTACACATTTACACAAAATTCAGGACAGACAGAAAGAGTGAGAGGGTAAACAAAGATAAAGACACAAGGCCTGTGGCCAAAAGTTGCCCTGTCAGCATTGGTATTTATTTTGGGATCTTGTCTTTCAGTTTGGCTTCGTGAATTATTCATGGAGGAGGTTGTGTAGGAACTACAGTACAGCTGTTGGTGAAACAAAGCTTCAGGGCTGCATGGCTGGGAAACCACAGACATAATACAGCTGGAGAATAGACCTGATTTTGTACACGGCGCTGTGTGTGCATACAGGATAATGAATAAAAAGATGCTTCAATTCTCTGATCTTCTGTTGTGCGAGAACATCAGCTTGAGGGTGTCTCCAACATTTTTTGTAAGACCATCTAAATGATACAACTTTGAATTTAAATCCCGAGTTTATGTGTGAGGGTCTGTGCTGACTCTTCTCACTTCATTAAAGGGAGTCCGTGCAGATGAATAGGGTAAACACTTTAACCAAAAGATATAACTAAATCCTGGGGACATATTTTGCATTTTTGCAAGTTTGTTAAAATGGTGAGGAATAACAGTCCATCTAAATCTGTGCTACTTTGCAAAACAATTACCTAACAATTTCAGGAACCAATACTCATTAAATATTTCCCTTGACTCACTTCTTCCAGTTATTGTAGGAGGCTGAAATTGCACACATACACTACCGTTCAAAAGTTTGGGGTCACTTAGAAATTTCCTTATTTTTGAAAGAAAAGCACTTTTTTTCAATGAAGATAACGTTAAACTAATCAGAAATACACTCTATACATTGCTAATGTGGTAAATGACTATTCTAGCTGCAAATGTCTGGTTTTTGGTGCAATATCTACATAGGTGTATAGAGGCCCATTTCCAGCAACTATCACTCCAGTGTTCTAATGGCACAATGTGTTTGCTCACTGCGTCAGAAGGCTAATGGATGATTAGAAAACCCTTCTGCAATCATGTTAGGTCTGCAATGCTGTAATTGCTGCAAATAGAGGATTCTTTGACAAAAGCAAAGTTTGAAGGAAAACATTATTATTTCAAATACAAATCATTATTTCTAACCTTGTCAATGTCTTGACTATATTTTCTATTCATTTTACAACTCATGGTGGTAAATAAGTGTGACTTTTCATGGAAAACACAAAATAATTGTCTTGGTGACCCCAAACTTTTGAACGGTAGTGTATAATAACACATATCTCTATAGGTAACATGGTAATTTGCAGCTCTGAACTCCTAAGAGTTTTTCTTTTATAGGTGCTAAGGTGGAGTAAGGTGTGATAATGGAGTCAGTTGAATGCAGAGTGGTCATCAGGTTCCAGTTGAGAGGCCACACACCACAGGAGACATTCGATGAGATATCGTATGATGTAGTCAATCACTGAGATCGACAGTTCAAAAATGGCACCCCTTCCTGGGTGACCACGGTGCTCCATTGATGAAGACACCATCCAGCAAGTGGAGGCCACCATTCTGGAGGATCGCCACATTATCATTCACCAACTAGCCCAAGATGTCAAGATCAGTGTGTGGTCTGTAAGAAAAAAAAATCAGCCATGTGCATATGCACATGCAGAAGTTGTCTGCATGATGGATTCCCTGCTTGCTCACACCTTTCCAGAAGCAGGAATGAGTCACGTGCTCCTAGGCTCCTTTGACCATGTGCCAAGAAAACCAGGAGGACTTCTTTGACAGACTAATCATGCAGGATGAAACACGAGCAGCACCAAGTTTTGGGGGGTGCACATCTCTGAGGACCTCTCCTGGTCCAACAACACCACATCACTGGCCAAGAAAGCTCAAACTCACCTCTATTCCCTCCACAAACTGAAGAGAGCATGAATCTCACCCCAATCATGTGCTCATTCTACCGGGGTACCATTGAGAGCATCCTCACCAGCTGCATCACAGTGTGGTATGGAAGCTGCACCGCCTCCTACCGAAAGACTCCACAACACACAGTGAAAGCAGCCAGCAAAATCATCGGTGCCCCTCTACACCCTCTCTCGGACATCTACCACACCCGCAGAGCCATCAACATTGCAGCGGACACCTCCCACCCCCTCTTCAGCCCTCTGCCCTCGGGGAAAAGGTACCGCAGCCTCCATGCCCGCTCCACAAGACTGCTAAACAGCTTGGTTCACCAGGCCATCAGGACCCTGAACTCTGCCCACTCCTGGACCGTAACACATTCACCCACACAATAACTACCTCAGCTGTTTGCACAGAAAGACATGGCACACCAACAGTAATAAATCTGCTGCTGTATGTCTCTGCACCTTAATGCAACCATTTGCACAAATGCCATACCTGCAGCTGTCTGTCTGTTATTGCATTATTGATCATGTGCAGTCCAATCTGTCACTGTCTGCACCTACGCTACCACATTGAACTTGCAATTACGGGTATTACAGCTCCACTTTTTCTGTATATAGGATTGCTGGGTGTTATCGTTTATCTTTATTTGCACTATGGGATTGCTGGGTTGCATCTTTAATTGAACTAGGGGTAGCATTACTGTACATAGACTGCTGTTGTTTTTCATCCTTATTCCTTCTTTTCTCATATATTGTGCACACCACTAAGAGAAAGAGAAATGGCATTTCAATTCAAAGATTCAAAGATTTTATTTGTCAATACTACTATATGTACAGGACATACAGGAGAATTGAAATGGTGTTTCTCTCTCTCTTCAGTGGTGTGCACAACATAAAAAAGAAAAAGGAATAAGGCTGGAAAAACAACAACAGCAGTCTATGTACAGTAATGCGACCCATAGTGCAAATGGCGACAAAAGATAGACCCAGACCTCCCATAGCGCAAATAAAGATAAATGATGAAACTCAACAATCCTATATACAGAAAAGTAGAGCAGTAATACTTGTAGTTACGAGTTCAATGCAATAGTGTAGGTGCAGACAGTGAAAGATAGGACTGCAATGATTAGTATTGCAATGACAGACAGCAGCAGATATGGCATTTGTGCAAATGGTTGCAGTAAAGTGCAGAGACATACAGCAGCAGATGTATTACTGTTGGTGTGCCAGTCTTTCTGTGCCAGCAGCTGAGGTAGTTATTGTGCAGGTGAGTGCGTTCTGGTCTTGGGGGGGTTGAAGTGGACAGAGTTCAGGGTCCTGATGGCCTGATGAACCAAGCTGTTTAGCAGTCTTGTGGAGCGGGCCCAGAGGCTGCGGTACCTTCTCCCCGAGGGCAGGGGGCTGAAGAGGGAGTGTGAGGGGTGGGAGAAGTCGCCTGCAATGTTGATGGCTCTGCGGGTGAGGTAGATTTCCGAAAGGTGGGAGCAGAGGGGAACCGATGATCTTGCTGGGTGCTTTCACTGTGCATTATAATGTCTTCTGGCAGAAGGCGGTGCAGCTTCCAAACCACACCATGATGCAGCTGGTGAGGATGCTCTCAACGGTGACCCGGTAGAATGAGCACATAATGGGGGGTGGGTGCTCTCCTCAGTTTGCGGAGGAAATGGAGGCAAGTTTGAGTCTTCTTGGCCAGCGATGTGGTGTTGTTGGACCAGGAGAGGTCCTCAGAGATGTGCACCCCCAGAAACTTGGTGCTGCTCACCCTCTCCATAGCTGCACAATCGATGATCAGAGGGGGATGCGGTGTGTGTCCCCTCCTGAAGTCGACCACAATCTCCTTGGTTTTTTCCACGTTCAGGAAGAGGTTATTGTCTTTGCACCACTGGACCAGTTGGCTCACCTCATTTCTGTAACTGGCCTCCTCGTTGTTGGTGATGAGGCTCACCACCGTCGTGTCATCTGCAAACTTGATGATGTGGTTGGTGTTGTAGGGTGTTACATAGTCATGGGTCAGCAGGGTGAAGAGCAGTGGGCTGAGCACGCACCCTTGTGTGGCCCCTGTGCTCAGTGTGATGGTCTGGGAGGTGTTGCTGCCAACTCGCACATCCTGTGGCCTCCCTGTGAGAAAGTCCAGTACTTAGTTACAGAGAGAGGTTTTGAGTCCCCAAGTGTCTGCGTTTTTGTATTAGGTGCTGGGGGATGATTGTGTTGAATGCTGAACTGAAGTCCAAGAACAGCATTCGCATGTAGGAGTTCTTTGGGTCCAGGTGGGTGAGGGCTGGATGGAGAGCAGCAGTGATGGTATCTTCTGTCGATCTGTTTGACCTGTATGCAAACTGAGATAGGTCATGGGAGGGAGGGAGGATGGACTTGATGTTCTGCATGACCAGCCGCTGGAAGCACTTCATTATGATGGGGGTCAGTGCTACGGGCCAGTAATTGTTGTAGCTGGATGGGACGGGCTTCTCTGGGATTGGTATTATGGTGGCAGTTTTGAAACATGTGCGGACAGCAGCTTGAGTCAGGAAGATGTTGAAATGTCAGCCAGGACATTCTTGAGCTCCTCTGCACAGTCCTTCAGGATGCAACCCGGTATGTTGTCTGATCCAGCTGCCTTGCGTGGGTTCAGCTGGCAGAGGGTCCTCTTCACGCTAGCCAGATCCAGAGTTATGGCCTACTCGTCTGAAGGAGGAGTGGTCTTCTGTGCTGATGTGCTGTTTTGTGCTTCAAAGCGGTCAAAGAAGTCATTTAGGTTGTTAAGCAGTGTGATGTCGCTCACACAGGCCTGAGGTGGAGGTTTGTAGTTGATGTGGGTTTGTATGCCACGCCAGAGGGAACGTGTATCTCTGGTGTTGCTGAAGTGGCCGGTTGTTTTCTTGCTGTACTGTTGATTTGCCTTCTTGACACCACGGGACAGGGTGGCCCTAGCTGTTGCTAGTCCTGCAGTGTCGCCGGCCCTGAAGGCTCCGTCCTGAGCCCTCAAGAGCCCGTGGACCTCTACTGTCATCTATGGCTTTTGGTTGGCACGAACAGTGATGGTTTTGCAGTGAGTGACATTAAGCTTTTGCATTTAGCTATGAATGCTACAACAACCTCAGTGTACTCCTCTAGGTTTGTGTGTCCATTGTGAGTGGCTGCGTGCTTAAAAGTGTCCCAGTCTGTAGTGGATAAGCCGTCTTTCAGAGCATCAGAGGCCCCCTCTAGCCCCACACGTACTTGCTTTTTTGTTGGTCTGATTGGTTTCACTCTGGGTTTGTATGCCGGCCTTAACAGGATGGTGGTGTGATTAGAGAGACCCAGGTGGGGAAGGGGGGAGGCTCTGTATGTTTTCTTGTGAGTTGTGTACACCAGGTTCAGCAAATTGTCTCCTCTTGTTGGAAAGTCCACATGTTGGTGTAGTTGGTAGGAGGGCCTTTAAATCTGCATGGTTTAAGTCTTCTGCTGTGATGAGGAATCCTTCTGGATGCGCCGTTTGTGTCCACTGATGGCCTGATAGAATTCTTTTAGTGCTTTGCTCCTCTCGCTGATGGCAGTGGACGGGGCATACATGGCGACTAGTAGGACAGATGAAAATTCTCTCGGAATGTAAAAGGGTTGGCACTTGATGATCATAAACTCCACCAATGGAGAACAGTGTTGTGTACAGCAGTTGCATCATGGCACCAGGCATCACTGATGTACACACAGATGCCTCCCCCCGCGGGTTTTCCCTCCTTCCGTGAACACTGTCACCCCAATAGCATGTTCGCCCTGCTAACTGAATGGCAGAGTCTGGTGTATTGTCATTTAACCACGTTTCTGTAAAGATAAAAACACAGCAGTTCTGTGCATCATGGTGTGTAGTTCTCAGGAGCTGTATGTGGTCTATTTTGTTGTCTAGTGAGCATACGTTGGCCAGAACAAGGGAAGGAATCGGCAGTCTGTTTGGGATAGCGGTTAGCTTCGTTCGGATACCTCCACATTTACCTCTTTTGTCGCTGCTCACACTGTGTACAGTGTCTCCATTTGGAATAGGACACAGCAATCAAGTCCGAGGGTGTGGAGGTCTGGTGGAGGAGACCTAGGCCACGGAGTTCCTCTGTAACACTCTGGTCCAGGATGTAATGTTTGGTCATATTCCTTATCTCCAGAAGGCTGTGGTGACTGTAGCTTGTGCGCAGCATCATATACAGACATTAAACACATAAATATACACTTAGGCGTAATTTAAACAGCACTAAGTGGCACAAACATGAAGAGAGAAGAGAGGCCACTGCGTGTTCACGCGCCACCTAGCGGATGTTGTCCTGTAATTCTCCTGTATGTCCTGTACGTATAGAAGTACTGACAAATAAAAATCTTTCAATCTTTGAATCCATCACTATGATCCAGAGACTAAAACCCAGTTGAAGCAATGGAAGCATTATAACTCACCACCTCTGAAGAAGACATGTGTCCAACCTTTGGTGGGCAAGATAATGCTCACGGTCTTTTGGGACGAGCATGGAGTATTGCTGATGGAAGTCCTGGCAAAGGGTACCACAATTACCGGGACTTACTACACTTCACTGCTGCAGAAATTGTGGAAGGCCATAAACCAGAGAGGTGTGGTATGCTGACCAACGATGTCCACCTCCTGCAAGACAACGTCCTAGTTCACAACTTGCATGCTGCCCAGATGGAAAGATGGTCCTGTGGCTATGAAATCCTTCCTCAACCCTCTTACTCTCCAGACCTTGCACTATCTGACTTCCACCTCTTTCCAACCATGAAGTCATTTTTGAAGGACAAGCACTTCCAAGAAGAATGAAACACTCATTTCTGAGGTCAAGTTGTGACTTCTGATGCAACCTGCAGACTTCTACAGATGAGGTCTCCCCAGCTGCATAAAGCAATGGCTAGAAGTGGTGACCCTTGGCAGTACCTATGCAGAGAAAGACTAAGATCTGCACCTTCACTTGTTCATTTTAAGAAGCCGTTAAAAACCCATCTTTTGGGGTTTTATTAATCCTCTGCTGGTTGTATATTGTTCTTGTGTCTTTTATTGTTTACTGTTTTTATTCTTAAGTCTTTTATTGTCTTTTATTTATTTACAGTTTGATTTTATGGAAAGCACTTTGTGATGGTGTCTGTGAAAAGTGTTCTACAAATAAACTTATTATTAGTAATAACTGTGCCAAGTTTGGTTCCTGTCAGTTCTTGGGAAATGAGTCTGGGGAAATCTTTAATGAACAGTCCTCATATATTTATAAGTAGTTTATAAGAAGATTATTAATTGAGTTATAGATGCTTTATAAATCATAAATAAGTAATTATAAAGAAGATGCAAAATATATGCTGACTCACTATTTGGCAAGCTCAAGAAAAAGCATTTTTAGGCCAAAAAAAAAAAAAAAATGCTTATACTGCTGAAATGCTAGTAACGTGTTGACAAATATCCACATGTGAAAAGCTAGCTGATGAGAAAGAGTATGTAGGGTTTAGGTTTAGTATTTATAACATTCTGATTACTAAATAGACTGATATCTGAGGCTTGAGAGGACAGGTAAGTGCTGGCTCACTATTTGGCAAGAAAGAGGTCATTATTGCCTTTTATCTAATTGCTATAACAACTTAGTAATATTTACAAAGTGTATACAACCTAATTAATAGCCCATTAATAAAGTATTTATAAATCCTTCACTAGTGTAATCTTATTGTGAAGTGGCACCAAATCCAATCTCATTTTATGCTAAAACAAAAACAAAGCCTAAATAAGCAAATTAATGCATCTCCTCAAAACCATAGTCTAAATGCACAGCAGGTAAAATGCTGTGCACAATTTTCTTTTCAAAAATTTAAAAGGAAACATACATTCTGAAAGCTGAATTCTGGAAATGGCTCAAACATCTTAAAATAGCCTTAACACATGGAAAAAAATGTGTTTTCCAATCGCATTTCTCCTTAGGCTCCATCTTCATTTAGCTGCCAGACTGCGAAGTCATGACCGCCCTCTCTAAGGGTTCCTTTAGTTTCTATTTTTAATCCTTTACAGCACAAGACTAGACATGTCTGTTGGATGTTGGGTATGAAGTGAAACCAGCACCCCACATACAACTGTATTATGCCATATTAATATAGAGAATTAAGTTAGCAAAGGACCAGCCGACACTCACCACCAACAGAGCAAAGAGAATAACCCCACAGCTCCAGACGTCCGCTTTCCTTCCGTCATACTTCTCTCCCTGAGGACAAAATAGCTTGTTTAGACGGAACATTAAAACTGGCACAAACAAAACTGAGGAGTGGAAATGAGTGAAAAAAAAGATATTTACCCTGATGACCTCTGGACATGCATAGTGTGGAGATCTGTTGGGGAAGAAGAAAGTGCCAACAGTGAATAAATGAACTAAAAGAAAGAAGTAAAGATATTTAGGAACTTCTGCATTTGCACTGCTGTGCTGCAAAGTAAGTTATATGACAAAACAAACATTTAGAAGGTATAACCTCCGGTCTGAAATGAACAGTTTAAGCAGACCGTAAATGTTGCCAGTCAACGTAGATCAAAATGTGTTTCAGGAGCTGAGACATCCCGAGGGTGTTTGGATGTCCTCCTGCCTGCTCAGTCAAGGGCATCCTCGCACGGCAGACGGTGAACAGACCCACTAATCTTTACAGCCACTGGATGGACTGACAGTAAAGCCAATGACTAGATTGACACATCAATATCATATGAAGAGTTATGGAGCTACCCTGTAAAAACTGCTCCATAAGCCAATGGCTATGAATGACTACAGCAGAGAAGTGAATTGTTATTCCATGCAATTATTTTTCCCTGTCTGACTTTTCTATATTTTCAAATGAGGGAAATGGATCACAACAAGAGGTTTACATCTACCTGTAATCAATTAGAATAAGTGACTCATTCTCTTATCGGCTTCTTAAAGAAAATCAGCTCAAACCTCTCACTGTGGTGAAATGTAATTTTCACCCACTTCAGTCTAATGGGGGACTATCCTGTGTGTAAACACGGGATCCGTTGGTTCTCCTGATGTCTTGTACACTCATTAATATTATCCATGACAGCGCAGCTTCCTCAAACTGTCAAAATACACCCCAATAAAAAACACTGCCACTATTTTAATAAATGGAGCTTAAATGCAACCAGTGCAATTATATTAGTTGCTTTGTGTAGGATGAACAGTGTGATATTGCAGGAATGAAAAAAAAAGTTTGAAATTTTGACGAGCTGTGAGCTTCTTCTTCTTGCTGTTCCCTTTAGGGGTCACTACAGCGGATCATCTGCCTCCATCTCACCCTCTCACCAACCCTCTCCATGTCCTCCTTCACTACAATCTTCTTTGTGGTCTTCCTCTTTTCCTCCTGCCTGGCAGCTCCATCTTCAACATCCTTTGTCCAACATAACCACTGTCCGTCCTCTGCACATGTCCAAACCATCTCAGCCTTGCCTCTCTTACTTTGTCTCCAAACCAGTCAGCCTGAGCTGCACCTACTCATTTCTAATCCTGTCCCTCCTAGTCACTCAATCAAAATCTTAGTATCTTCAACTCTGCTACCTCCAGCTCTGCCTCCTGCCTTAAGCTGGATTCATGCTGCACCTCCACTGTCCATGTCCACAGGACCGCAAGGGTTGTGTGATGAAAATTACGTCATAGTCTCCAGTCTGCTAGGCTCCGCAAACCCCTTCCTTCCCTCCGTGTTGCCTGAGTGTGTTGACTGCACATGCGCAAGATTAAACCTCTCATACGAGGTGACGCTACTGACACAGCATACAAAGTCAAAGCAGATGAAGAAGAGGACAAGGAAGACATAAATAAACATACATGAACTGTTTTGCAGCAGCAGATTAACTGGAGAAGAGCAATGAAAAACAGCAATTGCTCCTTTTCCTTGAAACAACACCATTATTGTTGCTAAAAAAATGTACATCGATTTCACTTTTCTTCATGCTGCAGCGGACTGGCGATCTGCCCAGGGTGTACCCTGCCTCTCGCCCAAAGATGCTGGGATAGGCTCCAGCCCCCCCGCGGCCCGAAAAGGATTAAGCGGAAGAAGATGGATGGATGGATGGATGGTGAACAAAGTGGCATATTAGCGCATTTGTGCTAGCCATAGGACTGGGGTGAAACTATAAATGACAGTTGTGCACATGCGTCAATGGCTTGGCCTGGTAGGCGACAAAAATGAAGTATATACTACATAACTGCGTGCGCACCGGCCTTGTCCAAAGTGGACATGCATCTCAGCACACCAGAGTGGAAATATAGCATGAATCCAGCTTTATTGTCAGTGCCACTGTCTCCAAACTGTACATCATAGCAAGTCTCACTACCGTCTTGTAAATCTTCCCTTTCACTCTAGCTGCTATCCTTCTGTCACAAATCACTCCTGACACACGTCTCCACCCCCTCCACCCTACCTGCACTCTCTTCTTTACCTCTCTTGTGCATTGTCCATTGTATTGGACCCCAGGTATTTAAACTCATCTACCTTCACTACCTCTACTCCCTGCATCTTCACTGTTACACCTGCCTCCCTCTCACTCACACTCATGTATTCTGTCTTGCTTCTACTGACTTTCATTCCTCTTCTCTCCAGAGAATACCTCTACCTCTCCAGGTTCTCTTCCACCTGCTCCCTACTATCTACTCACAAACATCATGGTCCACAGAGACTCTTACTTGATCTCATCTGTCAGTCTGTCCATCATCATGGGAAGCAAGACTTGACTAGCTGTGATACAGTATACCATACAATTGCCAAAACAGAGAAGTCATATCAAAAAGCAGACGTACATCATGTCAGAACAAATCATGTCAGTACAGACATGCTATCAACACAACACTGCCATCACAATCAACCCTTTTTCATTCATCCTCCCTCCCGATGAGATGTTTAGACCTAGCTACACATCATTTGAGAGAACCTTGCATTCTCTCTTTTGAAAATTCTATTCAGGAGTTAATGTTTCTCAGTATGACGGAGTGATTACATCTGTCACTTTAAGGGTGGCATTTTGCCCTATACTAATAGGGGACATGGACATTAAATGAATGAATGAATGAAAATAGATGGTTTAAAAGAAATGAAATGCATATGAATTTGGACATGCCTTTGGAATCTGACTATATTATTCAAACACAAGTAAAAAAAAATATTGGTTTGAAAACAGGGTGAGCACGGTTGACAGCGTCAGTCTTGCTCATATATTTTCTCAAACTAACACTGCCAACATCACACGAAAAGATTCAACAAAGAGGACAGAAAATCTGATGATTTTCTTGGCAGGGTCTGGAGCATAATGATGCACGAAAAGCTGTCTTTATCTCAAACAGGAAGCATATCAGTGTCGCTCCACACTGCGGGGTGATCTCTGGACCATAAGTTTGAAAAAGCATTTATAAGTTTACCATTATATTTCCATGCCCCTCACAGCATACAGAACACTGATCACAGCATGCAGCGGCAGTCAGCTGAGCTTAAGACATATGAATTTTAAGAAAAGCAGTAAAAGAAGCAACAGAGTGTGCTGGTGATACCGAGAAGACGTGGAGACATGCAGCTCTTCTTAATGAAAATTCCTCTTTTGGAGTTAAATTTGTGGGGCTCCTTGCTGTAGATGAGATCGTTTGCTTTCATCAATCAGTGCTACAGAATTACTGTAAATAAACAGCGAGCAGTGATGAACTCACAGCTGGGCTTGTGCAGACAGAAAAAGAGACTGTGAGTGCATTCCCGTATACATGCATGCATTTGCCAACGCCTCTGCTGATCTATACATCAGTATGTCTGCATGTATTTATGAATGTGCTCCAAGGCTCCTACTACTTTACCTGGGGCAAGACTCATCTACACTCAGCTCCATTACCCACAGCAAATGGAATACATTTGTGTCAGACCGCTGCATGATGAGAAGGGCCCAGATAAATGTGTTTAATTAAAAAGTGTCATATCTACACTTAGAGATGGGGCAGTGAGAGGGGCATGAATAATCAATAAGCACACATCCAAAAACACAACCACAGCCAAAGATGGGGAGAACACATTTTGAGAGGTATTTGTAAACAAAACAGGAATGTGGTGATACAAATGCATCCAGATCATAATCTCTTGGGAAGGACAGTGTCCAACGTGACCAACATGTAAGAAGATATTTAGTTTGTTTTCCCCTTTCCTGTGTTAAATTGAATTGAAATATGACTATATGATGATTATAATGTCAAGTTATTTTTCCCAACAATAATTTCACTTCAAATACTCAGCACTTTAACTAATACTTGCAAAATGAAACGCACATGTAAGGAGGTTTACTTTTGCCTTTTATCTTAGCAAGAATTCTCAAAGACTTTTTTTTTTGGAGGGGTGGGGTGTCTTAAGGAACATTCTATTTAATTTTGGTTGTTTTGTGTGCTTTCCACCAGGAAAGCACAATCTCGCTGGATGTTTTCAGTGATGTCTGCTGAGAGTAACGTAAACAGAATCTCAGTTCAGTTTTTAGTCCTTGGTGGAGGTTTGTGCTCTCTCAGTACATAATAGTGCACAATGGAGTAGATTTTAGGGGCAGGAAGACAACATAATTCAAGATGAAAACAAGTTTTGTTACTATGAACACAAAGATGCACCTCCTCCAGATCCCCCCCACCCCCACCTGCTCCTGGATAAAAAAAACTTCCTCACCAACAGCCCACAAACAGTCAGACTTGATCCCCACCACTGCTCCACACTGTCTCTTAGCACTGGCTCCCCCCAGGGCTGCGTGCTAAGCCCTCTACTGTACTCCCTGTACACTGACTTTATTCCAATCCACCATCATCGTGAAGTACGCGGACGACACCACCTTGGTTGGGCTCATCACCAATGATGATGAGAAGGCACACAGGGTGGAAGTAGAGAATCTGCTACTGTGGTGCCAGGCAAACAACCTGAAACAGTACAGGTATGTCCAAAAAACCAAAGAACTCACACTGGACTTCAGGAAGAACAGACAGGATCACCCCTTGCCTCCCCATAAATGGCGACCGCGTGGAAAATGTCCCCACCTTCAGGTCCCTGGGCACTCACATCTCCTCTGACTTCTCCTGATTCGTCAACACTAAGGCCCTGGTGAAGAAAGCCCAGCAGTGGCTGCACTTCCTCCGTGTCCTGAGGAAGAACAACCTGGACCAGAAGCTGCTGCTGGCCTTCAATCGCTGCTCAGTGGAGAGCGTGCTCACCAACTGTCTGTCTGGGTGTGTGGTATGCCTGCTCCACGGCCAAGAACAGAAAGGCTGTGCAGAGGGTCATCAACATCGCCCAAAAAATTATCGGCAGCCCTCTGCCCTCTCTGGAGGACATCTCCAGATAACTCCTGTCTCAGAAAGATCAAGACCATCACAGGAGACCCCTCACATCCCATCCACCACCTGTCTAACCTGCTTCCCTCTGGACAACGGTTCAGATCAACCAGGCCCTACACCTCCAGACTGACAAACACTTTCTCCCCCTGGGCCATCCGGACTGCAAACAGTCACAGGCCCCAAACCCCTCCCTCCGAACGCTCACATGCACAGAACTGAGGACCTTTTTAATTATCACAATAACACAACTGTCTTTGCACGCCGCACTTTCATGCATATTGACCCATTCGTGAAACCCCTACTATGTATATTTTCCATAATACTTGGACAATTTTACTCAATTGTGTGTTTTGCACTCTGCACTCTTATGTACATAGTTCCATCCGTGAAGCCACTACCATACCTGTGTATATTTCCATAATCCTGGGTCATTTTTTTTTAATTTCAGTCGTGTGTTTAATCGCATGTTCTGTAACCGTGTTTTATCTAACCCTTCTTACGTTATTGTGCAGTAGCCTGGTGGAGCACCCACAATTTTGTTGTACTGTACAACTGTACAATGACAATAAAGCCTATTCTATTCTATTCTAAAGATGATTTTGAATAACAAAGGAATTTCAGGTCATCCAAACTCAAACTTGAGATTTTTTCAGATATATGTATGGTATGAGTATGAAAAGTCTACATCACTTCCTTCACAAGTTATCATGTTTACAAGATTTGGGGAAAAACTGACCTCTGACCTTGACCTCAAGATGAAGGTCACCCATATTCAAACTAGTCCAAGAGTTTTTCTTAAACTATGGTATTTATTTGAAAAGCATACATTATTTCTTTCTCTAATCATTGCATTTACAAGAAACGTTTTGACACCGCCATCCAGTGGAAAAAACTGAACTCTGACCTTGACCTTGAGTTCAAGGTCACATGAATTTGAACTCATCTGAGATGCCCCATAGATACAACTATGATATCAATATCAAAAGCCTCTATAATTTCCTCCTTAAGTTATCATGTTTACAAGAGTTATGGAAAATCTGACTTCTGAACTTGAGGTAAATGTCAAGGTCACCTAAATTCAAACTAGTCCAAGATTTATTTTATAGATATACTATATCTATGGTATCAATATAAAAAGCATACATCTTTTTCTTCTCAAGTTATCAAGTTTACAAGATTTTGGAACAAACTGACCTCAGACCTTGACCCCAGGGCCACGGTCACCCAAACACGAACTCATCCAAGATTTTTCTTAGATAAAACTATAGCATTGAGTTGGAAAAACCTGTATCATTTCTTTCTCTAGTTATTGCATTTAAAAGGTAGGTGATGATCTGCCCACCAGGGTGGCAATAAACCATCAGCCTTTTTAAAGGCTTTAAAAACGGATATGTATGTTTTAACATTATGCAAGCAATAAAAATCTCTAATGGTAGTAGAAGAAACAGGGTAAAGGGGGTACAATTGCAATGTGTGACAACTAATCTGACACCTTGTCCTTAACATAAAAATTTTAGTGCGTACCCTTCCCTTAATCAGTTAAAAGTATATATTTAAGAAGAATTTGCAAAGTTAGTCATCAAACTGGAAATGAGCCGCAAATGAAAAAGTGAAAATATGCACAGACAGCAGTAACTAAAAGTCATGAAAGGGATACAAACTAGTCTCGAGGGTACTCTCCCACCTCTGTATTCAGTCTTAAGCAGTTTTAAAATGAAGATATGCAGTGAAAATTGTACATAAGGGCACATTCCAACACATGCTGTATTTCCAATCATCTTTTACGCACCATTAGTTGGAGGCCAGATATCGACCAGCAGCAGGATGAATCCATATTTCATATCTACAGTCCCTTCTAAAAGTATTGGAACAGTGACACAAGTTTAGCTATTTTAGCTGTTTACCAAAACATATTGAAGATACAGTTACATAATCAATATGGGCTTAAAGTGCAGACTCTCAGTGTTAATTTGAGGGTGTTCACGTCCAAACTGAGTTACAGTTTAGGAATTACAATTTTTTTTTTCAAAGTCTTCTCATTGAAGGTGCACAAAATGGAACAAGTTAACATTACTATAAATAAAATGTTCATTTTTAATACTCTGTTGAGAATCCTTTGCATGCAATGACTGCCTAAAGTCTGGAACCCACAGACATCACCAAACGCTGGGCTTCCTCCTTTGTGGTGCTTTTCCAGGCCTTTACTGCAGCTGTCTTCAGTTGTTGTTTGTCTATGGGTCTTTCTGCCTTAAATTTTGTCTTAAGCAAGTGAACTGGATGATCGATTGGGTTGAGATCTGTTGACTGACCCAGCCATTGCTGAACATTCCACTTCTTTGCCTTAAAACACCCCCCCCCCCCCCAGAAAAAACAAAAAACTCTTGGGTTGCTTTTGTAGTATGTTTTGGATCATTGTCCGTTTGTACTGTGAAGTGCCATCCAATCAACTTTGCTGCAGCTGGCTGGATCTGAACAGACAGTATATCCCTTGTAGTAGACTCAAGCCAGATTGAACTGTGTAATTCCCCTCTCATGAACTTTGTTTCCTCCATTAATGAACTTTTAAGACTGTTTTAACTCTGTACAAGGTGCATCCTCCCCACACGAGGAGCAGAGGAGCTGAACAAAAGGCCCCTTACCCACACCTCAGGGGTTTTATGACCGCAGCTACACAAGAGGAAGTCCTGAGATCCACATTGTTCTCTTTGCATTGTTTGTTTGTCATAAATATCTGTGCACGCTTTTCCTCATTATAAATTCTTATAGAGTGAACAAAAATCATGGAGAAATGTGGTTGTAGACAAACCTGTATCAGTCACATGTACTTATTCCAGTGTGCCTAGCTCTGTGATAATTAAGCATTTCTCTCTCTGCTCCCCCCTTTCTTCAAACCTGAGCGGGCTGATTTGCATACACAGAGAGAGGGATCCAGCCAGTCCTGACCTGGTGGGGTCACTCAAGACCACCCCTGGGTGTGAAAAAGCATCCATTTTGTCCTACTCCAAAGTAGGGTTCTCCCTCTTTTTTCCTTGGCGCTCAGCCAAGCAAGAGGCCTATGGCCTTCTTCCACTCTGGCTTCTGGGGCCTTTGGGCCTATTCACACAGCTCTCCTGTTTTACTTAAGGCAAATACAGCTTTTGTTTCTTAGAATTACTTCTTTACCAAAACCTTCACACTTATAAATTTTTCCTTAAAGTTTCTCCATTTTTCCTAGAAAGACAGAACCAGTTTTAGCGATTTTAAGTTTCTCCTTTTTCAAGCAATTCAGGTTTGATTTTTTCTTTAACCTTAATTTTTCTGTAAACTCGAGCGTACCTGTATACTTTTGAGCATACCTACTTAACCTAGCTTAAGGCTTCCTTTTGGGCTGTCCTCCATCATCACAATGCCACCATAAACAGGATAACGAAGAGGAAAGCAGACCCAAGCCACAGGCCCTAAGTCAGGTCCCCACCTCTGAGAAGGTTCTTAGGTCAAGACCCTGGGCGCAGAACCACAGAGAGGACCCCTCCCATGAAGGCCCCATTTCCAACCCAGGTTGGACCAGCCAGGCTGCCAGAAGCCCGAATCCTCCAGCGTCTGTGACCCAATGATGCTTGACTATTTCATTCTGGTCTTGGTCTGAGTCTCTTGAGACCCCCAGCCATTCTAAGTAAGGCAGCCAGCAGCATTAGTTTCAGGAGCAGACATTTATTCACCTCAACCATAACCTTTTCTGTAACTGCTGTTCCCTTTTTGAGCAGAAAGTAAAGTTAATTTGTTCTTTTTTTGAAAGCGGTAATAATACTTAGCTTATTATTTGCCAAATTCTTAAGCTAAATTGTTTCTTAAGAGAGTTCTCACTTCACTTAAAACAGTGAGTGGTGCCCCCCCAGTGTTAGAACGAGGTAATGCAATAATTACTATTAATAATTATTAATTCCAGTTATTAATTATGAATAATCATATTCAGTCCGCCAAGGTCTCCGCCTTTGACCGCCACTTAATCCACATAGCACCGGACCCCCATGATCCCTCCTGCAGGTGGTGAACCCACTGGAGGGCGGACCCATGTAACTCCTTCGGGCTGAGCCCGGCCGGGTCCCATGGGTGGAAACCCGGCCACCAGACGCTAGCCTTCGAGCCCCTCCCCCAGGCCTGGCTCCAGGGTGGGGCCCCGGTAACCCCATACCGGGCGGGATACACTGAATCCTTGATATACAATTTATCATGAGAGTCTGTTGGATCGTTCTTAGTCTGGCCCTTCACCCAGGACCAGTTTGTCTTGGGAGACCCTATCAGAGGCAAATTGCCCCCGGACAACATAGCTCCTGGGATCACTGGGGCACGCAAACCCCCCCACCACGATAAGGTGACGATAGGGTGAGGAGCTCAGTCATCCGGGAGAGGCTCGGAGTAGAACCGCTGCTCCTCCACATTGAAAGGAGTCAGTTGAGGTGGTATGGGCATCTGATTAGGATGCCTCCTGGACGCCTCCCACTTGAGGTGTTTCAGGTACGTCCCACTGGGAGGAGACCCCGGGGCAGACCCAGGACTCGGTGGAGAGACTATGTCTCCCAGCTGGTCTGGGAACGCCTTGGTATCCCCTCTGAAGAGCTGGAGCAGGTGGCTGGGGAGAGGGAGGTCTGGGCTTCTCTTCTTGAACTGCTGCCTCCGTGACCCGGACCTCCGGAAAAGCGGTAGAAGATGGATGGATGGATGGATGGATAATCATATTCATATAATTGGAGCCTTAACGCTGCATAGTTAATGGCGCCACCGTGTAACGCTACACCCTATATACTTCAGAATTCATCTGGCTGCTTCTGTCTTCTGTCACATCATCAACTAGAAAAGCACTCGGAGAGCGCAGACCTCCGCCAAGCGGCACAGTTCCCCCATACAGTATTTGTGTGTACGTTTTCAGATTCCCTGAGCATGAAAAGATATGAGTAGCAATTGGATTCACAATGATTATTTGTTTATTTGACATGGACAGTGCAATAAACAGACAATTAATGAATGACAATCAATGTGATAGTGATAGGATTAGTGGTTCAGTAGTGTAAAACGGGGCTATAAGGGACGGCGGGTTAATAAGGGACACTTTTCTGGGAAATGTTTTAAATGTAATTCTGCTTTTTTTATTTTGAGCAGGACGCTGAGTTGTGTTGTTATTGTCAAATATCCATGAATCCTTCATCAAATCTAGGCGGAAGCAAAATTAAAAAAGCAGAATTACATTTAGAAAAGTGTCCCATATTACCCCGCCGTCCCTTATAGCCCCGTTTTACGGTTGTAAAAGCATTGCCTCCTTGGCGGAGGTAATAAACTGAAGTGTTGGTGTGTCCATCTCCTCCACTGACGGATGCAGATTGGTTAGACAGGTTGCCGTGGGTTTTATATTATATTGGGGTTGCGCTCCGCGGCAAAACAGAATTTAGAATCTTTCCCGGCAGAGAGGTCGTTTTTACGCAGCGCCTATAGCTGGGCGGGGAATTTGTGGCAAATAATCGGGCGGCGGACAGGTGGCCGTGTCAGGTTTTGCAGCGTGGCGCAAAAACAGGCACGGTGGCGGGCCCAGGCCAGCAGTGTTTTCCGTGTGCTTTTGTGCCTAAAACGTTGAAGAACGCGGAGTTTGTGTTGGTCAGACACCACGACCAGCGCAATGTGCGCAGCGCCTATGGCTGGCACAGGCACGCTGGGGGGCCCAGGCCACCAGTGTTTTCCGCATGCTTTTGTGGCTAAAACGTTGAAGAAGGCGGAGTTTGTGTTGGTCAGACACGACGCCCAGCGCCCTCCATTGCGCCTGCGCACATGTTGAAAATGGCCGTATGTCACAGTGTGGAAAAATGCTTTAAAAAATTCCTGTATGCAGACAGTGATGCGGATCATCCCCAAAATTTAATCAGTTCTCCCTTGTACCATTTCCAACAACGCCTGAAAGTTTCATTGAAATCCGTCCAAAAGTTTTTGAGTTATCTTGCTAACCAACAGACAAACAGACAGACAGACAAACAGACAAACACACAGACAAACCCCGGCAAAAACATTACCTCCTCCTGGCCTTTCGGCCTGGCGGAGGTAATAAAGCCATGCATGCCCACGCTACCACCACCATATTTTTTTTGTAACTTAGATTTTTATTCATTTTTCATCATATATAATGCATTCAGATCACATTCTACATTTAAAAAACAAAGGGGTTAGGGTAGGGAAAAATAAAAAAAAATAAACAAAATAAAAATAAAAAATAAAAAAAAATAAAAAATAAAAGGGGGGGGGACAAATGTTGGAGCATCAAGTTTTTAGTTTCCATCTCTTAATTCTTCTGGTTTTTTCAGTGTCTTTGGTTATTCTTTCAATTTCTGCCTCGTTGTTGCACTTTGTAGTGTGTCCATTTCCGCCATTTTTTCTCCCATATTCCTTCTTGCATTCTTCGTCGATATGTTAGTTTTTCCATCATACGTATGTCCTCAACAATGTCAGTCCATTGTTCTTGGTCAGGAAGAACTTCTGATCGCCATTTTTTTGTGATAGTTTTTTTACATGCAATCAACAAGATTTTAACTAGATATCTGTCCTCAGCCTGTATAACACTGTCTTTTTTAAGATCACATAAGTACATCAGGTTACAGTTCATTGGTATATTATATCCTAATATCCTCTGTATTGTCACATGCATAGATTTCCAAAATGATGATATTTTGTAGCATTTCCAAAACATATGTGAGTGGTCTGCATTTTGAGCCCCACATCCCCTCCAGCATAAAGATTGGGTATTTGTATATTTTCCTTGAATCTGTGGTGTAATGAAAAAGCGAATCAGGTTTTTCCATCCAAATTCCCTCCATGCCCTTGAATTTGTTGATGTGTGTTGTGTTTTCCATATTTCCTGCCAGCTTTCTTCTGTTATGTTTAAATTGAGCTCTTTCTCCCATTTCTCCTTTATATAGTTACTTGTATGATTGTTTGTCATAAGTTTCTGATATAGTTTTGAAATAATTCTTATTTTATTTCCTGCATATGAGCTTAAAATAAGTTGTATAATCTCGTTCACATCTGTTTGGAGGTTATGCCTAATCTTCTTCATATAGTAATCTCTCATCTGCAGATATCTGAAAAATTCCGATCTTTCTAATTTAAATTTTCTCCTGATATTTACAAAGCTCCCGAGATCTTTTTTTCCGATATTGCCCCATGCTGTGATTCCCTTGTTCACCAGATTTTTGTATCCCCTATCTTGTTTTGCCGGTTCAAACTGACTGTCAAATGCTACCCATTTCAATAGTTTTATGTCTTCCCTTATATTATATTTTTGTACTATTTTATACCACAGTTCTAAAGTAAATTTAGTGATTGGGTCTATTTGTTTGATTTGCTTATATGCATCTTTATCCCCTATTATGCTTTGTACTGGGAGTCCCTCAATTTCCTTTTCCATTTCTTTCCATTTTGCCTCATATCCCTCGTCGCACCAACATATGATATATCTTATTTGTGCTGAGTAGTAATATTCCTTTAGACTCGGTAGGCCCATGCCTCCTTTCTCTTTTGGTAATTGGAGGGTTTTATATTTCACTCTTGGTTTTTTACCTCCCCAAACAAATCTCGATATCATCCTGTCCCACTTTGAGAATTGGGCATCTGGAATCTCTGTTGGTATAGCCTGGAAGAGGTAAAGTAATCTAGGTTGTATGCTGATTTTGACTGTCTCAATTTTTGAATTCAGATCCATATTTAAGATTGACCATCTATCAATATCTTTTTTTATTTCTTGTTCCAACCTATCATAGTTTGCTTTATATATTTTGCTTAGGTCTTTAGGTATGTTCACTCCAAGGTATTTTATTTCTTTTTGCTTCCAGTTTAGTTTGATCTTATCAGTTATCTGGTTTAGAGGGTTATAGTGGAATGTCAGTACTTGTGTTTTTGTTATGTTTATCTTGTATCCTGATAATTTTCCAAAATTTTCTATCAAGTTCATCATTTCCATTATTGATTTATCTGGTTGTTCAAGGTAAACTATAATATCGTCTGCAAATAGCCCAATCTTGTGTTCCGCCCCCTTTATTGTTACACCTTTTAATTTCTTATTTTGTCTTATGGCTTGAGCCAATGGTTCTATGAACAGAGCAAACAAGGTGGGTGATAAGCAGCATCCCTGCCTAGTTGATCTTTGTATATTTACTTTGTCTGTTAAGCTACCGTTTATCTTGATTCTTGCCACAGGTTCTTGATATAGCGTCCTTATGCATTGTACTGATTTTTCGTTAAATCCAAAGCGCTCCAGTACACTATATAGGAATTTCCAGTTAACCCTGTCAAATGCTTTTTCTGCGTCTAAACTCATTATTACTGCGCTTTTCTTTTCTTTATGTATTTGGTTAATTATATGTATTGTTCTCCTGATATTGTCATGTGTTTGGCGTCCCTCTATGAATCCAGTTTGATCATCTTCTATCAATTCCGTCAAGAATGTCTTTATTCGTTTACATATAATTGTTGTGTATATTTTATAATCTACACTCACCGGCCACTTTATTAGGTACACCTGTCCAACTGCTCGTTAACACTTAATTTCTAATCAGCCAATCACATGGCGGCAACTCAGTGCATTTAGGCATGTAGACATGGTCAAGACAATCTCCTGCAGTTCAAACCGAGCATCAGTATGGGGAAGAAAGGTGATTTGAGTGACTTTGAACGTGGCATGGTTGTTGGTGCCAGAAGGGCTGGTCTGAGTATTTCAGAAACTGCTGATCTACTGGGATTTTCACGCACAACCATCTCTAGGGTTTACAGAGAATGGTCCGAAAAAGAAAAAATATCCAGTGAGCGGCAGTTCTGTGGGCGGAAATGCCTTGTTGATGCCAGAGGTCAGAGGAGAATGGCCAGACTGGTTCGAGCTGATAGAAAGGCAACAGTGACTCAAATAACCACCCGTTACAACCAAGGTAGGCAGAAGAGCATCTCTGAACGCACAGTACGTCGAACTTTGAGGCAGATGGGCTACAGCAGCAGAAGACCACGCCGGGTGCCACTCCTTTCAGCTAAGAACAGGAAACTGAGGCTACAATTTGCACAAGCTCATCGAAATTGGACAATAGAAGATTGGAAAAACGTTGCCTGGTCTGATGAGTCTCGATTTCTGCTGCGACATTCGGATGGTAGGGTCAGAATTTGGCGTCAACAACATGAAAGCATGGATCCATCCTGCCTTGTATCAATGGTTCAGGCTGGTGGTGGTGGTGTAACGGTGTGGGGAATATTTTCTTGGCACTGTTTGGGCCCCTTGGTACCAATTGAGCATCGTTGCAACGCTACAGCCTACCTGAGTATTGTTGCTGACCATGTCCATCCCTTTATGACCACAATGTACCCAACTTCTGATGGCTACTTTCAGCAGGATAATGCGCCATGTCATAAAGCTGGAATCATCTCAGACTGGTTTCTTGAACATGACAATGAGTTCACTGTACTCAAATGGCCTCCACAGTCACCAGATCTCAATCCAATAGAGCATCTTTGGGATTTGGTGGAACGGGAGATTCGCATCATGGATGTGCAGCCGACAAATCTGCGCCAACTGTGTGATGCCATCATGTCAATATGGACCAAACTCTCTGAGGAATGCTTCCAGCACCTTGTTGAATCTATGCCACGAAGAATTGAGGCAGTTCTGAAGGCAAAAGGGGGTCCAACCCGTTACTAGCATGGTGTACCTAATAAAGTGGCCGGTGAGTGTACATTTAATAAAGAGATTGGTCTATAGTTTGCGCATTGTTCTTTATCTTTCCCTGGTTTTAAAATAACTGAAATGATTGCTTCGTTCCATGTTGGAGGTATTTTGTTGTTGTTCAGCGTCCAATTAAATGACTTTAGGAGTTGTGGCATGAGTTCTTCTATAAACAGTTTATAAAACTCAGATGGGTATCCATCACTACCTGGTGATTTACCATTTTTAAGTGACTTAATCACATCTCTGATCTCTTGTGTTGTTATTTCTGCTGTTAGTTTTTCATTTTGTTGATTTCCTATTGATGGCAAGTCCAATGTGTCTAGAAATTTTTTGATATCTTTAGTATTTGTTTCTTCAGGTTGCGAGTATAGTTCTTGGTAGAAATTATGGAAAATTTCTTCGATGTTTTCTGGGTTAACTGTGGTTTTATTTGTGGTGGGGTCTTTAATCTTGTATACATTATTCATTGTTTGTTGTTTTCTTAACCGTTTTGCCAGCAGTTTTGTGGCTTTTGGCCCCGTTTCATAATATTTTTGCTTTAGATATCTATTTTTCCTTTCAATTTCATCCATTTGTGTTTCTTTTATCTTTGTTTTTTCTTCTTTAATTTCTTGATATATTTTTGGATCATTTGTGCTTTGATGTTTACGTTCTAATTCCCTTAGTCTCTCACATCTTTGTTCATACGCTTCCAGCTTAGTCTTATTTGCTTTTCCTGTTTCAACAATTAATTTACCCCTTAACACGGCTTTTAGTGCGTCCCATAGTATTGTTGGGTCCACTTCTTCATTGTCATTCTCTTGGATATATTCGTTTATGTTTATTTTTATTCTTTCTTTCATTTTCTCATCATTTAACAGTCCTATGTTAAGTTTCCATGTTGTTTGTCGTTTTCTATTGTTTAAATATATTTCCATGTATATAGGATTATGATCTGATATTTCTGCCCCTCCAATCCAACAATTTCTCACCCTGTGTCTGTCACCTTCATTCATAAGGAAGTAATCTATTCTAGAGTGTACTTTATGGGCTGCTGAATAATGTGTATAGTCTTTTTCGAGTGGGTGTAGGTCCCTCCATATGTCTACCATACCCATTTCTGCCAGTGAGGTTCTTATGAACTTTGTTACATGTTTTTTTGTCTTCTTAACACTTGTTGTGTCAACTTCATGATCCATGACAGCATTTAAGTCTCCTCCACAAATTAGGACTCCTTCACTGTGTGTTGCTATGAGATCAAACAGATGTTGAAAAAAACCCTTGTCACTTTCTGGTGGGGCATAGATGTTCACTAATGTGATCTGCATACCATCTATTCTTCCCTTTATTATTACATATCTGCCTTCTTTATCCTGGATTTCCTGTTCACTTTCAAATTGTATTTTGTTTGAGATTAGTATCATAACCCCCCTTTTTGCTCCTCCCTTAAATGAACTGTAGTAGGAGTTCTTATAGCCAAATCTCTTTAGTTTCACATGTTCTGCCTTGCTCAAATGTGTCTCTTGCATAAATATAATTTCAGCTTTTTCCTTCTTGAATTTTCTTATTATTCTTTCCCTTTTAACAGGTGAGTTCAGACCATTCACGTTTAGTGTCATTATCTTAAGATTTTTACCCATATTCATGTTTTTCCATTTTTTTAACTTGTGCTCCTAGCCCCTTTAACAACAAAAATAACACATATTTATATAAAAACACATTAAAAAAACTCGACCTCCGTACTTTGGGCCTTTCTTCTGCCCACTGGTCCCTGTTGGTGGGTGGGGGGTTTGTCTTCACAGAGTGAAGGGCCCTCCCTAGACTTCTAATTACTATCAAAGTAATAGTCATAAGTCTAGAAATGTCCAACAAATATCACTTAAACCTCTCCTAGCCGTCTGTTTCTCTTTTACCTTGTCTTCTTGGCCTTCATTTCTTCTGTGCCTTTCTTAATCTTTGTTATGATCTAGGCTTTCAGTTGAAAGCCTTGTAGCTTGTCCTGGGCCCGCTGCTCTACGTCTCTCCCCCTTCTTCCGCCGTTCACTCGTCTCCACTCCGTCTGTCGTGGTGCGTTCAGGGCCGCCGCTGCTCCAGCCGTCTCCTTCGGCACGCTCACCTCAAGGCCCCGCTCCATCATATCCCGCGCTGCCTCTTCGGCCGTGTTGTAGGTTCTTGTGCCTTCCTCCCAATGAATCCTCATTTTCGTTAGCGGCGTTTGGAATCTAATTTTTTTCTCTTTCAGCGTTTTTTTAATATTGGCATATTTCTTCCGCTGCTGCACGATTTCTGTCGGGTAGTCATGGTCAAAAAATACCTGTTTGTCGCCGATTCGTATCTTTTTTTTCCATGCTTGCGTCAGGATTCTTTCCTTTATGTCATATTTCACAAAGTTTACCACAACTGACCTGGGTGGAGAGTTTGTTTTCGGGTTCTGTGCCGGTGTTCTGTGCGCCCGTTGAATCTGCAGATCCGTTTCTCCGGGTATTTCCAGTTCTTTTTTTAAGAACTGATCCATGAATTTTGTCATCGAGTTGCCTTCAATGCCCTCCGGAATTCCAAAGATGCGCATATTGCTTCGTCGGGATCTGCTCTCCAAGTCGTTTATTTTCTCCTGCATCCTCTGCGTTTGCGTCGTCAGGGTCTGTAGTTGTTCGTTTGCCTCGCTTTTCCAATCTTCTAGTTCCGAAATTCGGGTCTGCGCTTCTGTCATACACGCCCACTGGGAGCGCAGCTCCTCCATGTTTTCCGTTAATTTACGCTCCATTTCTCTTCGGAGGTCCATGATTTCCTCCTTAATTTCTTTTTTCAGTTCCTCCTTAAGAGCCGCTAAATCCTGTTGTAGCTGTCGCTTGAATTCTCTCAACTCTTCACCCAAACTGGCGATGCCAGCGTTCATGTTGTCGAGTCTGGCGTCCTCCATTTTCACTGCTGTGGACATCTCGTTTTTTTGGGCTTTGCGTACAGCGGTTTTTCCTGCGTTGTTGGAGAGGAATTCTTCAATTTTACCCTGTTTTTGTCCTTGTGCCCGGTTCCTTCGTGTTTTCATCCCTTAGTTTATTGATTCGTTTATGTCGAGTTGGCCATTTACCGATGATTTTTAATCCGGCTAGGGAGAGCTCTTTGTTTAAGTGTTATGTCTCTCCGCCATCTTCCCGGAAGTCCCACCACCATATTTTACAGAAGATGTGGTGTGCTTTGGATCATGACCTATTTCAAGTCTTCTCCATACACTTTTCTTTCCATCGTTCTGGTACAGGTTGATCTTGGTTTCATCTGTCCAAAGAATATTGTTCCAAAACTGGCCTGTTCCAGACTAATCTAGCCTTTATTTTTGAGGCCGATTAATGGTTTGCACCTTGTAGTGAACCATCTGTATTTGAGCTCGTGAATTCTTCTCTTTATGGTAGACTTAGATACTGATACATCTGCTTCCTGGAGGGTGTTCTTTACTTGGAAGGATGTTGAAAAGGGGTGTTTCTTCATCATGGAAAAGAACTTGTGATCATCCACCAGTATTGTCTTTTGTGGATACCCAGGACTTTTTCAGTTCCCGAGGTCACCAGTGCAGTGGTTTTTCCTCTCAGAATGTACCAAACGGTCGGTCGGTCGGTCGGCCGGCCGGTCGGTAGGTAGGTCGATTGATAGCTAGCTAGCTAGCTAGCTAGCTAGCTAGCTAGCTAGATAGATAGATAGATAGATAGATAGACAGACTTTATTGATCCCAAACTGGGAAATTACAGTTTAACAGCAGCATGACAGTAAACAACCAAACAACAGAAACACACACATGACAAAGGGATTACCCGTGGAAAGTAAAACTAACAACCTATATACATCATAGCTTAATATATGATGACCTGTATAAACACATGAATCATCCCATTGCACAAAGAACGACTATCAGGAGCAGAGTGAAATGTGAGGTACCAGTTAGTCTGTAAGGTGCAGTGCAGCAGCATTGTTATGACCAGAACACAACATCATAGTGAGTTATTGTACAGTAAAATTACATGTGGCAGGAAAGATTTCCTGTACCTGGCCGTTCGACAGCGAAGCTGTAGCAGTCTGCTGGAGAAAGTGCTTCGCTGTCTGTCTAGTGTGTATTGGAGGGGGTGATCAGGATTGTCCATGATGGACTGCAGTTTATTTAGTGTTCTCCTCTCCACCACTGTCTCAAAGGTCTCCGGTCTGAGACCAATTACAGAGCCAGCCCTCTTGATAATCTTGTCAAGTCTGTTGGTGTCTCTGGCCCTGATACTGCTAGCTCAACAGACAGCAGCAAAGAAGATGGTGCTGGCGACAACGGTCTGGTAGAAAAGCTCCAGCATCCTGCTACACATGTTGAAGGATCTCAGCTTCCTCAGGAAGTACAGTCTGCTCATCCCCTTCTTGTGCGCAGCATCAGTGTTAGATCTCCAGTCCAACCCACTGCTGATCCTCACACCCAGACATCTGTAGTCCTCAACCACTCCCACATCCTCCCCCCTAATCTGCAGTGGCTGAGAAGGTGTCTTCCTCTTCCTGAAGTCAATCACCATCTCTCTGGTCTTGCTGACATTCAGCCTCAGGTGATTCTGTTCTGTCCACTCCACAAATCCAAATCTGTCTACCAGTGCCCTGTACTCTCCCTCCTCTTCTCCTCTTATACACCCCACAACAGCTGAGTCGTCAGAGAATTTCTGCAGGTGGCATGACTCTGTGTTGTACTGAAAGTCAGTATTGTGTAAGGTAAAGAGAAAAGGAGAGAGCACAGTCCCCTGTGGAGCTCCCGTATCACTAGCCACCACTCCAGACAAGACATTGCCCAGCCGGACAAACTGTGATCTGCCTGTCAGGTAGTCAGTAATCCAGGAGATCACAGAGCTGTTGACCCCCATCACCCGCAGCTTCTCACCCAGCAGCAGTGGCTGGATGGTGTTAAAGGCACTGGAGAAATCAAAAAAAGTGATTCTCACAGTATCTCCTCCACCATCCAGGTGCAGATGGGCTCGTTGCAGCAGGTAGATGACAGCATCTTCAACTCCTAAATGGGGCTGATATGCAAACTGCAGAGGGTCCAGCCACGTCTTCACCTGCGGCCTCAGATGGGCTAAGACCAGTCACTCCAGGACCTTCATCACATGAGATTTGAGGGCAACTGGTTGATAGTCGTTCAGGTCCGATGGAGATAACTTCTTGGGGACAGAAACCAGGCAGGATGTCTTCCACAGCACCGGTACTCTCTCCAGACTCAGGCCCAGGTTGTACAGGTGTTTCAGTACCAGAGCTAGTTGGTTGGCACAGGTCCTCAGGGTCCTGGTGGAGATGCCATCAGGGCCTGCTGCCTTCTGCTGACGGAGTCTCTCCAGCTGTTTCTCCACCTGGTCTGTAGTCACTGTGAAGTGAGGGAGGGTCCTGGTGCCCCCTGAGGAGGAGGAGGGGGGAGATGGAGAGAGGTTCTGCACAGGAGGGTGAGTGGGGAGGGGTGTGTGGGGGTCTGGTTGTGTTGCTGGGGTGACAGACTGTGAGTTGAACCTATTAAAAAACAGATTCAGTTCCTCAGCTCTCTCCTGGCTCCCAGATGGCTGCCTGACTCTCCCCTAGCACCCAGTTATTTGTTTCATTCCCACCTACATATCTTTTGCGTTGTTTTGCCTGAGTTTATCTTCCAACTTCCTCCTATAATTGTCCTTGCACCTCCTCAGCATCTCTCTCAGCTCATGCTGCACTCCCCTCAGCTTCTCCGTGTCTCCAGCCCTAAAAGCTCTCTTCTTTTTGTTCAGAAGTGCTTTCAGGTCACTCGTGACCCATGGTCTGTTGTTGGAGAAGCAGTGCACAGTCTGAGCTGGCATGGTCATGTCTTCACAGAATCTAATGTATTCTGTGATACAGTCAGTCATATTGTCTATGTCCACCGCACGTGGTTCACAGAGTACGCTCCAGTCCGTCGTCTTGAAGCAGTCCTGTAGTGCATCAGCAGCCTCCTGTGTCCACCTCCTCACAGTCCGTGTATAAGCAGGCTGCCTTTGCACAAGGGGAACGTACTTGGGTGTTAACATGACCATGCAGTGATCTGATTTGCCTGTGGGGAGTAGAGCTGTGGCATTTCCACTGTCTCTCTGATGGATTTCTTCTTTTTTCAGCCTAAGGATGGTCTGTTTCACTTCCATTGAGAGCTCTTTTGATCACATGTTGTGGGTTCACAGCAACAGCTTCCAAATGCAAATGCCACACCTGGAATCAACTCCAGACCTTTTATCTGTTTGATTGATAATAGATTAACAAGGAAATGACCCATGCAGCCCATGAAATAGCTTTTGAGTCAATTGTTCCATTACTTTTGAGCACCTGAAATAAGGAGACTTTGTATAGAAATGGTTGGAATTCCTAAACCATAACTCCAATTTAGATGTGAATACCCTCAAATTAAAACTAAGAGTCTGCACTTTAAGCCCATATTGACTATATAACTGTATCCTGAATGTGTTTAGGCAAACAGCTAAAATAACAAAACTTGTTCCAGTACTTTTAGAGGGGAGTGTATTATCCAGTCTCAACACTGTGACAGTGAGGATGACACCATAAACTTTCCTACTAACAGGTGTTTTTTAACCAGCCTTCCCCTAAAATAGCCAGTCACCCTGAATCAAATCAATTAGACTATAGAGAAAATTTCCACATCTGACAGCTGTAAGATTAAACCACTAAGATACAACTTTAGCACTTTGAAAATGTATGCAGGAGACTAACCATATGGACTGCCTGTGACTTGGATAGCAGTCCTGCTCAGGGTGACTCAAAATGAAATCAACTGTGAACATAGCTGATCTACAGGAGACTGCTGAGTAAGAGCTGCTGCTTATAGAGATTTTCTAAAAAAAAAAAAAAAAAAAACCCAGATACTTCAGCACGGTCACTGTGACTGCAGCATGACTTAACTATGCATAGCTGGCTTGCTGATTGCTATTCAAACACTGCTCTTATTCTGGTTGATTTCTACAGATAAGCCATGAGAGCTTAGGCTCTGTGACTACTGGAAAAAAAAATGATGCAACAGCTTCATGCATGTGTGTGCATGTGCACGCCGAAATGAGTGTGCATCTTTATTATATAAAAGGAGGGTGAGTCAGAGAGACTACCTAGCATGGAGAGGACACAGACTCTGAGGTCAGGGATAAACTAAGCCTCATATGTGTGCACGTGCCTTTCCTATAATGCGTACAAATGACTGTGTGTAATTTTCACAGCAGCAGAATTAGAGATTTAATCTGGACAGAATCAATCTGAGCTGGAGACAGCTGTCACAGGGATGCTATGTGTCACTATTAAGCAAATACGCTTCCTCAGCCAGACACATTCAGCGCAAAAATCTCCAGATCACTCCGTTTACAATAATGGACAACAGCAAAGTTTTTAGACACATTTCTGGTCTATCACCACCTGTGTTACAGAACAAGCATGTCTGTCATCTATAGATAATGCAGATTACACTGCAATAAACTGACACTTTTCTGTATGTACTGAGGTAATGTGTGACTAATGATCGGTCTTAGATTTTCTGAGATGGGGAAAATACAGCTCTAGGAAAAATTAAAAGCCCAAAGAGACCACTGCAAATTATCACTTTATCTGGTTTTACTATTTACAGTCATGTGAAAAAATTATGGCAACCCATTAAATATTCAGTTCTTTTTTAATAAATGTTCACATATCTACGTCTAACCTTGTTTTTGTTTTTATTTGCATTGTTTAACATTTATTTTAGCCATTTTAAGTGGGAATGAATGTGGGGGTGTCCTAAAAAAGATGGGGGAGGATATAATTTATTTCTCACTATTTGTTTAGAATTACATTTTACAGAAAATTTGAAAAAAGTCTTTAATTAATTTTTAATTGTTTAGTTGTATTACATGAATCTCCCAGTATTTTTAACATTGATGTTAAATATCCATATGTCCAAATATGTTAAAAAAAACAACCATGCAGGCTTATACAGGGTGTCCTAATTTTTTCACATGACTGTATATGTACTGTATGTCTCTGAGTAAAATGAACAGTTTTGTTTTATTCTCTGACAACTCACCCAAATTTCAAGTCAAAATATCGTCATTTAGACTATTTATTTACAGAACATGACAACTGGGCAAAACAACAAAAAGATGTTGTTTTTTGATGTGTTTTTAGATCAAATAATGCAAAGAAAGCAATTTCATGTTCATTCTTAAACACTACAATACTAAAGTTTTAACTTAGAAAGAACTCAGAAATCTTTGTGGAATAACTCTGATTTTTATTCACAGCTTTCCTGATTCTCACCATGGTTAGAAGATTACCTCATCAGTAGTGCCCTGCGTAGACCGAGGTATCCCTGCGTTGGAATTCAACAGATACTCAAAGGGAACGGCTGCCATACATGCAGAGATGCTAATTTAGGAAAGATTTGGCAGTGGTCTCTTACTATTTTTCAAAACTGTATATCCAATAATCAATCATTCAAATGCACCATCATAAATTTATAATAAATCATAAGTTGGCTGTGGTTAAACCATAATTTCAAAAAAAAAAAAAAAATTAATGGAAGTGAAGCAAGTGTTTCCCTTAATCCATGACACTACTGGGTTTATGAAGCCAGCACCTAAAAGTGAACCATCATCAACTATGTTTCCACCTATCACCTAATACAACTCTGCACCGTGGGCACTGCACTTCAGGGCTAAATAAAAACAGCCCCATAAAAAAATTGGGGCTTCAGTCCTCTTTCAAGTGCAGCCATGTCACTTTGAAAGTGACTTTTCCTACAAGCGAATTCATTAAAGTCGTGGGATTGATGGGCCCGGCTCGGTCGTGACTGTTAGATCATAAAGCCAGCGTGAAATATTAGGAGATGGAGAGCAGTAATGTGTGGCCATGGCCCTGGCCGTGCTCACAGCCAGACAGCACAATCTGTGTGAAAGTCTTCTTATAGCCTCACCGGCGCCAACTTTAAAAATCACTCTTCTTCTCTGCTGCTTCCCTGTACACTAACAATTCTAACTCACTTCCAGCTACAGCCTGTTTATTACAATGCATTCATCCTTAACTGGCTTTGAAAATGGCAATAAAATAGCTTGAATAGTTTTGTTCCTATAGCATAGGGGGTGCAGCAATGTGAGCAAGATGGCACACCACACAATGGATTCCAGTCACAGACCACTGGAGAAGAAACTGCAACAACAGACTTTATCCATGAAAACAAGCCCACCTAATATGACTCGCTTGCACTTTCCATCTCTTTCATGCACCTTTTTGGGTCACCTTTGATCCATTTGGCCACCGACTACAACTGCTCATTTTTACAAATGACATTCTGACAAAGACAGCGCATGGGAGAATAAGTGAACTTCTCATTCAGGTCCAGGAAACCCAACAAAATCTCTCAGGATCAACCCTGACTTTATAAACAAACATGGCAGACAACCTTTTCTTTGTGATTACGTGTCGTTTTGTTCATGTGCTCATCTCTCCTCACGGACCGGAAATATTCAACATGTTGGATATTTACAGTTTGAGATGGGAGCAGCCCCAGTGTTGGCCCTAGTTGCCCGGATCACTCGTAACACATCCCACACCACAAGAAATTCCGACAAGACAATCAGTAGGACCACAAAGACCATTGGGACTTTCCCTAAAGTTGTCAGATGGTGAGAACTGGGACCTGTGACTGGTTTTACGTGCTACTTACCCACAGCTGGTTTCCAACAGACTGTCTCCAACCTGAAGGGAGGCCATGCCAAAGTCTGCTATCCTGATGTTGTTCTTTTCATCTAGCAACAGGTTCTCTGGCTTTAGATCCCTGTGACTGAAAAATAGTGGTAGAGAAAGATATAAAACTGTTAATGAAATATGCCAGGGCTCATTGTGAGTGACTAAAGATGGAAAAAAAGGTCTATGAAACTCCTGTGTACCATGGTTGGATTTAAACACACCAAAGCAACTATGAAAAACACCCTGCCGATGTAAGAAGCACTTCTGTGACCAATCCACACTTAAACTAGGGGGCTCCAGACTGGAAGAAGGTGTGACAGCCTCCTGCTGTGTCCCTCTCCCCTTCTGTTTCCTTTTCCCTTTGTTCCCGATCCCTTTCCTCTTATCTGGCAGACGGCCACCAGCAAACCAGCTGAGCAGAAGGGCATCAAGGGGAAGCAGTGACTGAGGTGGTGGTGTTCATTAGCCGCTATTCATTACAGCTAAGCACAGCGAGGGGGGACAACATCCAGTGGACACCGTCTCCCAGCTTAAAAGGAGTCGTGAGGGGAATAACTTTATGTTGCCAAGTTGGAGGTTAACATCTCTTTATGAGCAGATTTAGTATTTTATTCACCATTTAATTTTTTCCCATAGCTGAGGGTTGTATTTCATTGCTACGCAGTGCTCTGCAAGTTCCGCTGAGAGTCCTGACACTAAATCCAGACAGCATGTCTTACCGTTTGTCCTTTCAACAGACAATAAGTACTCCGTTTCTTCTTTACTTTAAAGGGGTCACTGATTGAAAAATGGTGTGTCTGTAGGTTTTAACTGTCTCAAATGTGTCAACTGGTCATGCAATTAGCCAAAAATTTTCCAAAATGTCAGCCATCTTAAAAAAGCACACTGCCTTTATCTCGTTTTTCTCTCAGAGAAACTCCCCAAAACGTTTTTTTTTTTTTTCACTCTTCCGGGTAAATCATATACACCAGGTTTCGAAAAAGCCAACCACTGCCCACTGCTCAATTATTGGCCCACCTAGCTGTCTGTCATGTAGATCGAAGTGGTGGCTAAAGGTAGCCCATTAGTCCCTGAGCTACTAGCCCACGAGCTAACACTGTTACCAGGACACTGGCTGTAAGTGCAGCTTATATTGTCATTTTCCTCAGATCTTAGTCACCCTAATAGCCATCCCTGTTACCACCTGGTTCACTGTGGCCCAGCTCTGAGTGGTTCCATCGTGATTCTGTGGTCGATCGCCTGCCACGGCACACCGGCCACTTTTGTGGCCCGGGACCAGGGCTACTGGCTGGTGTCATGCCAAGAACTCCCCCGGATTGGCGGGGGAGTTATTGCAATGACACCGGTGCATGCGTTCTGTTGCGGAATCATGACGAAGCCTCCGGCTCCCTACAATCAAAATGTCCCAAGACCAGATGCTGTTGGCCCTCACGCCCAGCAACTCCACCGTCCCCCATGGATCCACTCTGCTCTCATGGGCAGCGTGTGAAAGCAGAGTGGACTCCCACAGAGCCACACTGCCCTTTGAGATCCCTTGGCTCGGTAGCTCGCCTCGGGTTGCGGTGATCATCCAGTGTGTGGCACTAGTAATTTGTTGTGAAATCACGGCAAAATTTATTGGGAGACAGACAGGACTGATGCGAGCTACACCATCGAGTGTGGATCAGTGAAGCAGAGCGCTGCTCAACCGAGCTGGGAGGCTAGAAGCTAGTCAGCTATAATGGCTAACTGACGTAAGAGGGAGGGCTGAGTTGAAACGGCGAAGGATGGTTCTTAAAGTCACAGGCCATAAATCAGAGAGTTTACAGAAAGCCAGGAAAAATTAAAAAAAACACATTTGATTCAATAGTTTAAAAAATGACAGAAAATGAGAACAAAATGTCACAAACATTTCATTCAGACATGTGTGAGCTATTAAAATATGGAAAACAGAGGTCGGGCACATGTAGGGTTGGGTGTTACGGAGCTAAAGGGTTGTCAGGGTGTTACGAACGAGACTTTCATCTCTCCTTTAGCCTAATGATAGAAAGGACAATAGATGGATGCACCTCCCCTTTGAAGACTGCCTCATCACAGTGGACATTTAACCTTAGATGACACCAGTTTCTGTTTCCTGTCCAGAGGGATTAGCTGTCAGCCGGCTTCTTATCACACTGACAGTCTCTGTGATCCCTGCTATAATTGAAATAAAACACAGATCGCATCTAAAACACTTCTCCCCAGGCTAAATCCTTTATCAGTTCACACAACCATCATTTGGCTGCAATATCAGTGGCCTGGGAGTTTTAACTAATACTGCCAGCACATGAGGAGGGAACAAATATCCGGTAACCTGCTCAGGGGCCACCACTGCTGGACAGTGCACGGTAAGAGTGCACTGGTGTCTGCGATGCTCGTTGTATTAAAGCTGGCAGGGCTATACAGGTAAGTGTTTGAAACAATAATGTTTCTTCTGGTGACAAAATATTGAAGGCAGGTTAAAAAAAATCTTGACTGAGTTTAAATGTGACAGGAGTTGAGCTCAAGAAATTGCCGACACCTTAATTACGCTACAATGAATAATCTGGTGTGACATTAGTGGCTACAGTGACTGGACCTGCCGGGCTGACTGTAACCAATGCTCACAATTAAACATTTTCTATAAACAACATTCTGCTAGAGCATATGTTGAGATTGTTGAGTGCTCCTTGAGTCATCCTTGACTGCTCTACAATCTCACTGATCTTCTAATGATCTCGCGGCGCTCTTTCAATGATCTCTCAGCGATCTTTCAATGACTGCCAAATTTTTCCACCTCGAAGGCAGAGAAGGCTGAGAGATCAGTAAGGGATCGCTGTTCGTTTGTTGAAAGACCAATAGAGTTCATTGAATGATTGCTGAAATAAAAGCATCTTTCACACATTAACATCTATAATGAAATGTCAACCTGATAAGGCTAAAACTTCCTCCATCTCATTCAGCAAATGTGTGTCGGGGGGAAAACTTTGTTGAAAAGACCAGCCTTTCAAGTGTGTAATGGATCGATTACCACTTTGTTTTTGTACTGCAGTCATTTACTGGTAGAGGGAAGAATTAATTCAATTAGATACTAGGAGGAGGACACAGCTGAAGATGAAAAGACGGTGACTTCTTCAACAGGATAATGGCTATAGACTCTATGAAGATGTTTTGTTTCAATAGTGAAACTGGTTACAGTCTATGGACAGACTTCATATGTGAAGAGTGTGGTAAATAACTGAAGAATATTACGAACTGGAAGCCTTTAGCAGAATTTACCATCTCAGCCTTGCCTCTCTTACTCTCGTCTCCAAACCACCCAACCTGAGCTGTCCCTCTGACATACTCATTTCTAACACACATTTTAGCATCTTTAACTCTGCTACCTCCAGCTCTGCCTCCTGTCTTTTCATCAGCGCCACCGTCTCCAAACCATACATCATAGCAGGTCTCACTACAGTTGTAAATCTCCCCTTTCACTCTGGCTGCTATCCTTCTGTCACCAATCACCCCTGACACTCATCTCCACCCACTCTGCCTGCACTCTCTTCTTCACCTCTCTCATGCATTTTTATTACTTTGGCTGGTTAACCCCAGGTATTTGAACTCATCTACAGTATCTTCACTACTTCTACTCCTTGCATCTATACAGTTACACCTGCCTCCCTCTCTTTCACACTCATGCGTTCTGTCTTGCTTCTACTGACTTTCATTCCTCTTTTTTCCAGTGCATACCGCCACCTCTCCAGGTTCTCTTCCACCTGCTCCCTACTCTCACTACAGATCACAATGTCATCTGCAAACATCATGGTCCATGGAGGATTTTGCTTGACCTTGTCTGTCAGCTATAAAGAAATTAATGACTTTTGAGGATTGGACAATACTTTCCTTTTTAGTCATTCGAAAAATACATTTTGACCATACAAACTCTCATCTTAAGACGCACCACAACTAAACAGTTCCTAAAGGTCAGACTAATCAGATGTGCAACAGAAACCAACAGCATTAAAGAGACTAAAGGAAGACAGCGACAGCACATTTAACGAGTGGAGGTACCGAGAACAAACTGCATGTGAATGTTTTATTT
This sequence comes from Pholidichthys leucotaenia, assembly GCA_020510985.1. Taxonomy (NCBI): domain Eukaryota; kingdom Metazoa; phylum Chordata; class Actinopteri; order Cichliformes; family Pholidichthyidae; genus Pholidichthys; species Pholidichthys leucotaenia. The sequence continues at coordinate 134,825,722 of CM035840.1, read as the reverse complement.
CCTGTCGTGTCCGTGGTATCTATAATGGGACATTAAACTGCCTCAGTGACACATTAGGCTGCACTTTGCTACTATAATCTTGCTTGCACAGCATGCTTCCCAGCAGGGATATCACACTTGCCATGTAGGAGCCTGTGCTGTTCTAAAAAATTCAATATTTGCAATGAACCTGAATATTCAACAGTTTTTCTTGTCACAGTACTGGACTGTATGCAACCCTTAATGCAATACTTTATTAACTAAAATGTCCTATGAGTGCATATTTTGCAGTCATGGTTTCTACAAGAGATAAAACACTAAGAACATTTTTGCCATGTTTATTCCATACATACAGGACATTAAAGGAGCAGAGCAGAAAAATAAAACTAATCAGTGACACAGTCTTATAAGGTGCATGTTCAGTATTATCAACAGGAGTGTGCTGCACGGGCCTCTAACTCTACTGTGCACTAATCTCTGACAATAATTGTGTGTAATTTACAAGGCGTTTGTGTGTGCCTACAAATTCTACATGCTATCTGATGAAGGTTTATACCCCCGGGTGCTGTTGGACATGATTCCTGCAATCAAACACCAAGCTCCTAATTGTCTGTGATCATTTACACATGCGTTGCTGGTGCGTTCCGTTTTACACGGGGCCATAACAGGTCCGTCCTCTCGTGGCTCTCATCTCTATATAGCACCATAGACAAGTTTATGGTGATGAGCGGTTATATAGCCGCAGCCCCCAGCTGAATTAAAGCATATTTTTCCCCATGGTGACACCATTGACATGAACCATGCTTTAATTTTTTTTTCCTCATTAAGCCTGCTATCACATAAGGATTTGCAGCACTAATTAGCGACACCAGAACATTTAAAACCAACACTAATGGCTCAAATGCATCTTTTTGACACATCAATGTGCCATGCCACTGACACACCTGTTCCTGGGTTTTCATGAAGCCATCCCAGTACTTCTATAGTCAGCTGACTTTTAAACTGTGGTGAGGTGATATTCAGTCATTCAGTGTCTGATGCTTCTTTGTGTCATCCTCCTTTATCCGTCTGTTCTCTTAAAACTATTTTTTGCCTTTCAATGACACAATTAGACAGAGATCAAGCACATTTACTGAAATAGCTTTAGGCTAATATGCTGTCACATTAGCAAAACAGGACAATATTCTGCTGACTTGAAAGTTGTAGCCAGTGGGTTTAATTGTGCATAAAAAAGCAATGAGGGAAGAGAATGATAACATTTATTTATTAAATTATTATCTATTTTTAAGTTGGATTTTAGCTTAAAGCAAGTAAGTGGCACATGTGGAGGTTTTTACTACAAGTTTAAATATATCTTTTCAAAGAAGGAAAGATTTACATGATGCAAACTATATTGTTGTACTGGCTACTCTTAGGTACAGATCAACAGCACTAGAAATTACTCTGTTTTCCTCCAAGAACAACAGCTCATGTCATCACTGGACCCAATCAGGAAACAGTCTAAATCAGCATTACACTACTAGATTTCAATGGTTTACCATTTCCTTATTCATTTACTAAATGAAAATAATTCAATACATGATAAGAATTCTACACATTGGTGCACCGATTAACATTTCCACCTCCACGGAAGACTAAAAACCTCTAATTAGAAGCCACTGTACAAAGACTCCTAAACTATTCTAAATACTCTAAGTTGCTAACTGCAGTACAAGCCCAGCTCTGGTGAAGGTGGACCATTGTGTAAAATGAAAATAAAAACAAAATACAATTATTTGCAAATCCTTTTCAACCTATATCCAACTGAATACACTGCAAAGCCAAGATATTTAATGTTCAAACTGATAAGCTGTTTTTGCAAATATTCACTCATTTTAAATTTGATGCCTGCAACATGCTCCAAAAAATCTGGGACAGGGGAATGTTTACCACTGTGTTACATCACCTTTCCTTTTAACAGCACTCAGTGAGCGTTTAGGAACCGAGGACACTGATTGTTGAAGCTTTGTCAGTGGAATTCTTTTCCATTCTTGCTTGATGTATAACTTCAGTTGCTCAGCAGTCCGGAGTCACAATTGTCCTATTTTGAGCTTCATAATGCGCCACACATTTTCAATGGGGGACACGACTGGACTGCAGGCAGGCCGGTCTAGTACCCACACTCTTGTCATGCTGTTGTAACACATGCAGAATGTGGCTTGCTAAAATAAACAGGGATGTCCCTGAAAACCACCACAACTAAAATGGTGGTCTAATGTTTAGGGATGTGGACAGGAGAACAGAGGGCTGCCGGTTCAATCCCTGGACCGGCAGAATCAGATCTGGGTGGGACAGACAGCATAGCAGTGTTTACCCCACGATGGGGCCCTTGATGGTCAGTCTGTGGTTGTACTGAGCAGCTTCCAGGTGTGAATGTGTATCTGTGTGAGTGTGAACAGGGTGTCCTTGAAAAAAAGAGGTTGCCTCTCAATGGACCTCCCCGTATAAATAAAGGCTAAATAATAATTTTATTATTTTTAAAAAAGATATTGCTTGGATGTCAGCAGAGTTTGTTGCTCCAAAACCTGTATGTACTGTTCAGCATTAATGGTACCTTCACAGATGTGCAAGTTACCCATGTCATGGGCACTAACACCCCCCCATACCATCACAGATGCTGGCTTTTTAACTTTGTGCTGATAACAATCTGGATGGTTATTTTCCTCTTTAGCCCCGAGGACACAACATCCATGATTTATGAAGCGAGAGTGGACCTGACAGGAAAGTTTGGCACACTATGCCCCTAGGCACTGTGTGGGCCTGAGACTCATCTGCCATAGTCACCTTGAATAATCTAAACCCGGGGTGTCCAATCATGTGCCATGGAGGGCCAAGACCCTGCAGGCTTTACCTCTAACTAGTGTCTTCAACAGCAGATTCCACTGAATTTCTTCCCACTGATTGCTGATAAGTGAAAACACCTGCTGAAGAGACTGGGTAGAAGAGAGAACCTGCAGGGTCTTGGCCCTCCATGGCACATGATTGGGCACCCCTGATCTAAACGCTAAAGCTAGACCATGCGAAGCTATAGCTACATCGGGACAGGTAGGACCTTAACAAAAGAGATTATCTACATTTTTTTCCAATGCAAGATTAATCGCTTGGCCCAATTACTCTTCTTTTTAAACACACACCTGCTTTTATTCGATAGAGAGTTCAGTCACCCTCAGCGCTTCTCTGTTTCCATTCACAAGTGTGTGAACAAAAACTCTTGTCTATTTTGACTGAAAGACAGAGCTTGTGACCTATTTCAAACTCTGAGTCTTATGAGGGATGAAGGTCACAGGCATTCAAGGTTGGTTTTCAGCCTTGCTGTTTACATGCAGAAATTTCTGTTGATTCTCTGAATCTTCGGATTAAATTATGGACTGGAGATGATGACACTTCACATACAGCTCTGGAAAAAATTTAAGAGCCTAAAGAGATCACTGCAAAATTATCACCTTTTCTGGTTTTACTATTTATATGTATGTGTTTGAGTAAAATTAACAGTTTTGTTTTATGCTCACTTAAATTCCACGTCAAAGTGTCATCATTTAGAACATTTACAGAAAATGACAACTGGGCAAAACAACAAAAAAATGTTGCTTCTAGATGTGATTTTTGATCAACTAATGCAAAGAAAACAGGTTTATGTTCATTCTTAAACACTACAATACTTAAGATTTAACTTGAGAAGAACTGAAATCTGTATTTGTGGAATAACTCTCATTTCTATTCACAGCTTTAATGTGTCTTACCATTCTTAGATGATCACCTAATCAGTACCTCCTTGAGTAGATTGAGGTGTCATAACGCAAACTGAATGGCCACAAACCACAACCCTGCTGCTTTGTTAGGGTCCACCATGATCTCACTAGGTCTTGTTCAGTGAACATTTCTCATTTGTCACCAGTTGTGACATGATGGTAAGCCCGTGCCCGGCACATCAACAGTAGTATAAAATGTACTATTCATTAACAATTCTGTTTCATGCGTCTCTTCTAGTCGGTCGTACACAAAGCACTGTCCAACTTCTATTTCTGAACATGCCCCTATGGTGTTTTTTTACACAAATAACCAGATACTGCATTGTTTCCTGCTGGAGATGCTAGCAGGGGCTAATGGCTAACTGGCTAGAGCAGACAATTCCTCCACCTGGTACACTGAACCAAAATGAAAGCTCATTTGAAGTGTAACTGGGGATTTTAAATTGTCCTTGGGTATGAGTGTGAGAGTGAATACGCCAAATTAGGGTGCTGATTTAGGAAAGATTTTGCAGTGGTCTCATTTTTTTTTTTTCCAGAGCTGTATGTTATTAATGGTCCCAGCACGGACCCATCAACACGTCCCCAGCAAAGAAAACTTGAATATTTCAGTTGTGATCAATAATAGTGACCTTGTGACCCTAATAACAATGAGCATGTGCAAGTGCTATGAAAGTTCAAAAAGAAAACCTTCAGTTTTGCCCCTTACGTTAAACACAAATATTTTACCTCCCTTTTGTTTTTAAAGTGCTTATTTTGTCAGTCAACTTTTAGTTTTGACATTTTTTCAACAGACTAACTTAAAGTTAATTAACAGCTTTTATTACTGTGACACACTGGCTGAAAAATGTGTCATTAGAATCGGAAGGAATGTAAAGCTCATACTTGCTTGCCTTGACTGATGCAGTGCATTTTGGGATTTGTAGTATCCTTGGTGACCTCAGGCCAGTTATTATAGACACTCTAGATATTATCTCGTGGTCCAGACACAGTTGTGTCAGGGGCCAGATCCCACCACGAGCCTCAAGTTTAACATGTATGCTGTAGATGCTGCCTGCAGCAAAACTTTGTGCATCATATTTTTGTCATTTAAAATAAAAGCTTAAACTAAAGGCCACACAACAATAGCTGCTGTTTTATCTACAAATGCCCTAAACAATTAAGTCGTGCCCCTCTTATATTTTTTTCAATTAAAGCTGCATTTGTATGAACATGAAATAACAGCATTTTTTCCACACTGTAACAGGTTGTGAGGCTTCTTCTGTCATACAGGGCATTGCTATCAATTCGTTTGGGGCTTTGTGTACCACTGGGGCATTAATGCATTGTTGCATGTAATGCAGTGGCTGAAAAAAAAGTAGGATTACAATGACAGCCAGAACTGCAATAAACAAACTGTTTGCTTTGTTGTGCCAAATTTTTGTGTGCAACCAAGCGTTTGCTCTTAATCCAGAAGAGTTTGACTAGGGATGATAGGATGAGCAACGGACCTTCAAGGCAGGATAAACAGACAAGCTGCCAGAGAAGCATTGGCGTAAAGGAGTAGCATGCATAATAAAACCTGGAGTAGCAACCTCTTAAACTGTCATCCATGTCTTGTACAAAATTAGGAAGCTCAGTACTCCTCATAAACCTCATGCTTTGTTATCTTGCCTCTGATTTAGCTGCTTTACCTTATTTTCTTTGTGCCACCTTACAGTCAAATTTCTTTCACCTTCCACTTCATTTCCCACCTTTCTTAGGACAGCCATTCATCTACAGCCACCAGCCTAGTTTCCCTAAATGGAGCCCCATAAACCAACCAGCTTTCACTTTCTTTTCCCCTGCTCGATTTTCCGTAACCATTTTACCCGTCCCATTTCCATTCTTTCATATCTACCTCCTCTCAACATCCATTTCCTTCCTCTCAAAAAAGTTACACTTTGACAGTAACTGGCACTGTGGGAGAAGAAAATATCAGACAAATATCATAGAAGCAAATAAAAGATTTCCTTTGCATGTTGTTAGTAACCATCAGTTGTAATGATAGGCCATAAGTAAGGCTTTCTGCAGGCGTACAAGTGTCACATTCTGCTAGGAGTGACACACATTAAAGCAGCCAATGCAGAAAGCAGAAAATGCAGCAACATGAACTGCAAATGACCGATCATATTCAATTAGTTAACATACACAAGTCAGCCATGCTTCAAATTGTGGTAAAACGATTAATAATCCACGATGGAAATATCACATTTATTTTGTTTCCCGGTCTGTGAGCAATATTATGTAAAGTTGTTATTTCCAATGAAATTTGTTATAAGTGGAAGTGGAGCTTGGGCAAAGAGATTAGGCTAGTTTACTTAAGCTCCACAGAACAGGGCCTCAGCCTTGGAGGCGGATAAACTCTGCAAAAACCCTTCTAGTTACATTATGAACTGATATGAGGAATGTTGACTTCATTGATCTGGACCAACAAGTCCTCCAACTAATATGCTTCTTGCCCTTGTGATATGAAAAGAAAAAAACCCACATGCATTTTAAAAGCAGTGAAATCCACACAAAGATGTAGGACAGCACCAAAATTTGTGCTTCCATGCACGCAGCCATGATTTAAGTCCAGCTGCAAACATTTGTTAAGTTTCACTTTTGCTTTATTTATGGGTTGCTGATCTGGACGACGGTCTCACGTGTACACATCTGTCTCTGCTTTTCCATCTCTTACACTCGCGTGTCGGACTTCATGAATGTCAATCAACAAGCTCCTAAAACAGAGCCGTAATACAGCTTATCACAGTGTGTGGGAGAGACAAAGTCAGGGAAATGTGGATATGGATGACGTCCGTAATTTCGCTACGCGTTTCCATACGTGTAGGTGGCGACAGAAATGTGCACTTCACGGATTAGGGAGATGAGGATGGGGGAGTGGGGGAGTGCGAGTGTCAGCCGCACGTGAGATGAAGCTGTGAAATTTAAGGAACAAGTTTTCTTCCAGCTGTACTTGCAATCTCAAGCTATAGTCATTTTACCTTAACCACGGAGCGGGCGGTTAGGTGAAAGTTGTTACTGAATAAAAAATGAAGGTACAAATCAAAACAGTGTACTGCACAAAGGCTGAAAATGCACTTCTGTTTTCAGTGAATCTGATCGTACTGGTGGCTGTGAAAAATAATTTCACCTATTGTTTCTATAACAAATTTTGAGACAAACTTCTAAACGGTCCATTCTTCACCTGTCTATTCAGTAAACATCTCCCCTAAAATTAAGAAACATTTGCCTGATCTGAATTCAGTGTGTGCTAGGTGCAAAAAAGAAAGTCTTATTTAAACTTATTCTCAGGCTTTGAAGAGTTATATTCAATCCCCTCTCAAAGGTTTTTGATATTCTGCCCAATGTATCTGGCATATATGGCAGCAATCTTGATGGGGTTCCTGAAGAAACTAAGCTTCCAAAATAAAAATTGCATGCTGTTTCTGTCTGATTGCTAGATGGCTAATTCCTCTTAAGGGGAAGAAATGTTGCCCAAGTGCTGTCATTGGAATAGATATGTAGCTCTTCTTGCTACCAGATAAGTGAGATTTACTCAGAGGAAATCTGTTAAATTGCACAGTGCCCGGCAGCCGTTCATCATGCATGTCAGGAACTGCAGAGTATAAAGTTTTGAGCTGCTTGAGAATTGAGTCTAAAGTATGAGGGAGGAAAGGGGAAGCATGCGTGGTGCTTTTTATCATTTAAAGCAAATTAAATTAAAATGAAGGCAAATGTGTATGCAGCCCTAAATGCCCCTTTAATAACAATTTCACATACTTCTTTGGAAAGAAGCTGACACAGTGCAAAAGAAACTGACTTTGCCTATATTAACTCTGTGTTTACATTCATGGCCGACTGCCACATCGACTTTTCAGGCGGGCGTGTGTGTGCGTGTGCGCGCGTGCTTTGTTAAGGTTTCTCACGATACTGTCGTCAGACCTTCTCGGGTAGAATATTATGGCAGCGTCTTCAGCCGATCCACTTTGTTAATGTGACCCTGAGAAGCAAACTGGAACTAAAGCAGCTCTATGAGTGCTGTTCTGTAGTCAGTCACGGCCTCTGACATCTCTGCAGAGGAACTGAAAAGACACAACGATCATAAGATTTATTATTAAATCTGGCCCGAGCTCTGATCTCTGCTCTAACCAGTGTGTCAGTCTCTCTCTGCATGAGTCACAGATCCAGAAGACACAAAATGTTATGCAAACATGATGTTTTAATGAGAAGGAATGGGGGAGGAGAATAGGCAATCATTTTGACACAAGAGCTCCTCTAGATCCAATCAGAATTTTATTTCTTTCCCTAGGAATTAATCATGGATACGATCTTTTTAATGATGATTACTCGGCCCCTGTCTAGTTTTATCCTAATTATGTCTTCTTTTTTTTTTTTTTTAATAAATGTGATTCGGTCTATATATGAGTGCAGTCTGAGGCAGATGAAAACAGAGTCATAAAAGCCCCATTTTCCTGTTACTTCATTCATATCAAGACTTACAACCATCAGGCTGGAGAGAGTTATTTTGGGGATGCGACGTGGGTGGAGAACGGAAGCATGAGGCAGCAAGAAGTGGGAAAAGTGGGAGGTGTGCAGAAAAGGCAGGTTGGGGAGCATGTGCACGCTACACCCCCCCCCCACACACACACACACACACGGTGAGTCACAGAGGGAAAAAAAAGGGAGGGGGGGGGCACTTCTAATGGCCTGTGTAGATCCCCTGTGCAGACAAACAGAAATGGAAGGAATGACTGCTGAAACGCTTTTTTTTTTTTGAGGGGATGCTGGGATCTCATTAGTGGGGATGGAAGGGAGGTGAGAAGGACAGTGTGTGCGTGTGTCTGTCTGGTCCTAACTGAGGCAGAGAGGAGGGCGGGCGAGCGTAGCAACATTCCCAAATAATCCTCCTCATGATAAATTTACAGGACGTGATTCTCTGAGTGTTAGTGGGGGGATTTGAGGAGTTAAGAAAGGGAGGCAGCAGCAAAGAAAACAGGAAGGGGGAGATAAATCTTCAAGTGAATATTACAAAGGAAGAGCTCCAATAATATATGGAAGTGTATGCACTTAATGTCAGTCCCAGATGTTTTATCTTGATTGGTCTAATCTGTTTGCTCCACAGCCGTTATCTGATGTTATTTACACAGAGTGATAAAAGACTTTTTCACTCGTTTTATTTCCAGGGTATAACAGTTGTATGTTGTGTGTTTCCTATACATCTCTCCGAATGCAGAAACAACTGGACTAATGGTTGAAACACCAAAACGAACTTGAGTGCATCATCCACACATAATTAAAATGCTTTGACACAAAAATTAAAACGGCGTGCATGTAATAGTTCTCACAGCAGCTTCGTCATTAAATAGCAACAGCTAAAATGGAACTGCCTGTTGAATAAACTATTGTGAATTAACACAAAGACTATCTAATCATGGAAACTCAAGTGTATAATTCCATGACAAATTATTTTAACTGTTTTGCTTTAATTAACTCTGCAGTATTACTGTGATTTATATTCCAGACATTTAGTACTCAACAATGAGTTAAAGGGAATATTATACACACTGCTGTATCAGTGGAAGCTCAGAGCCAACTTTTTAGCAGACACACATGTACTGTCATCAGCATCCAGCCATTTCATCTACGTAGCCTTGGCTCAAAAGTTATGACAGGCAAATATCACCGGGTGGTAAACAGTTATGGTACCAATGAAAGAGGAAATGTCCATGGACCAGCCATGGCTGTGCTGTGAGTTTTATGATCTCCAAATGTTCAAATCTGAAGGCCCTGCCAGTGAATATTACAGCACAGTGAACAGCAAGGAAACAGTCATAATGTTTTCAATAATGCTCATGCTAGAAAATCTTTTTTTTAATGTAATGCTCATTTAGTTTTTAAACAATACAAATCACTCAAATGTTTTGGCATGTCCAAGGTTATATGCTTTGTCTCCTTACTTTTATCTTTTGGGCATCATTAAGTTCAATAATCATCCAATACTGTCTCCATAATATCTATCCTTAGATATATAATTATATAATAATCCCACTCTGTGTTGTATATTCCCATATTACAACAAGCAGCACGGACGTGATGGCGCAGGCACAGATGACGTCATCCCATCGTGCCTGTAATAAGGGACTGTTGGCGGCAGCCTAGTCTCTCTTGGCACTCCGCCTCTAGCCAACACATTGCCTGTACCCTGCTAGTGCTAGCTTGTTTTGTACCGTTCCATGTGCTACCAGTTTGTTAATAAAGCCACAGTTCAGCACAGTCAACGTGTCCGTTGGTTCCTGATTCTCAAACATAACAATGGCAAAAAAAATTATCCTTCTGGAGGAAAACAAGACATTTTCCTGAAGATGGAAGCATGTTTGGCACCCCCACCACTGTTCCTCACAACCCCAGGTGAACCGCCCATCCCGTGGACTCACTGGTTTGAGTCGTTTCAGACATACGTGTCGGCTATGGGCCTAGCCAACGCTAGCCAGCATCATCTAGGTGCTTTGCTGATTCATAACCTGGGCAGCGAGGGACAGTGTGTGTTCAGAGCTCTGGGCCCTGCAGACACCTACAGTGAATGTGCCACCTTATTACCCGCACATTTCACTGCTCCAGAGAGCATAATGGCCCGGAGATTTGTGTTTTACCAGCACCGACAGAGACCAGACAAGCCGGTCCTACAGTATGTAGCCGCCCTCCACTGTTTGACTAGCATGTGTGAGTTTGGACACTTGGAAGACAGGTTGGTGTGAGAACAGTTGAAGGTGTACGCCACAAATTCGTCGATACAAGATTTGCTACAGACGGCACCGGACAATCTGCCAGTGGCAGACTCAGTGGAAATGCTACGGGAGTCGGTGCTGACAGCACTGGGTGTCCTGTCAGAGACGGAGGCAATGGAATTAGCATCCCAGCTAGAGATAATGACCCAGGTAACATCGCAGCTCACGGGCCCCGGCCTGCGCACCCCACAGTCAGTTCCGCTGGTACAGATGGTGGCCCCAGCTGCTGAGCCCGTCGACCCCATGTCTTCTCAGGAGGGCCTTAAAGTAGACGCCGCGGGAAAGCAGGGCACCACAGTGTGCTGACCCAGCGATGAACTCAGTTTGGCCGACGATATCTCAAGTCCGTTGCACTCAGACGTGGATGCAGCCATTCCCTGACTTACACTGCTCGCCGAGCAGAACCCAGTAGAACCAGAGCAGCCGCAGGAGCCCCAGACTGCATCCATGCAGGACCCAGAGCCGCCACAGGAGCTCCAGACTGCACCTACACGGGACCCGGAGCTGGTCCTCGTGCAGCATGAGCATTCAAGTTGTTGCTTCATTGCAGGAGAGAGAGAGTTCGTGGCCAAGCAGGACCCCAGTGAATGACAACAACCCGGCGTGCATCCTGTCGCTGGTGAGAGCAACACACAGCTGTGACCACAACCAGCACTAGGAGAGAGAGGGCATAATCCAGACTCGTCTCAGATCCTCGCCCGGCATAAGCCTCAGGGAGCCGCCGCAGCACTGCAGGAGGGAGAGTTTGTGGTTGAGCAGGACCCAGCAGAGCAACACCAATCCAGAGTGCGTCCTGCCACTGGCGTGAACGGCACACCGCCACAACAGCAAACAGCATCTGGGACGAGAGAGCAGCAGCGCCCAGTGCAGCCAAACAAATCGCCGTTTGCAGTATTCGATTGGGTTTGGGTACACCAATCCGAACGCCTGGATCTGCAGATGCTCCAGTCACTGCTGGTGATGATCATCATGCAGCTGGAGCCAACCAACTTCCAGAGGGCCGAGGGTTCGAGATGGCATGCCAGCCATCTGTGAAAGGTAAGAGCAGCTGCCCCAGATCAAGCCACGACGCTGGAACTAATCCAGCCAGTGTGGGACCCGGACTGGGACTTCGCTGACGAGAGAGCACACCCAGGTCCACTGCAGCTGGTGCCTCCAGGGCCGCACCCACCGCAGGCTCGCCAGAGGCCTCTGAAGTTGAACTGCAACAATGACTCTGTTTTACAATGTTTAGACAGAGCATGGTTGACTACAGTGGGAGAATAACCCACTCAACTGTGCAGGGTCTGCCGGCAGTCCTCCCAGTGGCCCAGGTTCAGGTTTGAATTATTGTGAGTTCACATGCCTGTCTTGACGTTAATAATGATTTTGGTTTATCCCAGGGGGAGGTGAATGTTGTATATTCCCATGTTACAACAAGCACCACGGATGTGATGGTGCAGGCACAGATGACGTCATCACGCCTTGCCTATAATAAGGGACTGCTGGCAGCAGCCTAGTCTCGCTTGGCACTCTGCCTCTAGCCAACACACTGCCTGCACCCTGCTGATGCTAGCTTGTTTTGTACCATTCCATGTGCTACCAGTTTGTTAATAAAGTCACAGTTCAGCACAGTCAACATGTCTGCTGGTCCCTGATTCTCAGACATAACACTCTGGTCAGGATGGATAATCTATTAATAATTTTGCCTTGTTTCCAAAAGCTTTTTTATGCTCCCTTTATGTATTCTTGCATTCTAAATGCTGTAACTAAATTTCCTCATAGTTCTGCTGGTCTTTGCTGAACTGTTGCTACTCTGCCTGACACTGCACCAAAGATTTCCAGTGGTACTGCTATGTTTGGTCCATATCCCAACGTTTTCAGAAAACGTGCAGAAATACAGACAAAATCACAAAGCATGTCTGTCTCTGTACATGTATCTACTCTAAAACATAAAAGAGGTTTCGTATGCCCTAGTTTGGCTGAAGGAAACAACAATCACAGTAATCTAATAAGATGGTAAGGATTCTGCTCAATGCTAATTTTACAGGCCCGCATCACTGATAATGTACTCATTGGGATGAGGGCTGTTATTCTTTTTCAGACTAGAAATTGCTTGTTTTATTTATGATTCTTTGCCATTCCTTGAAACAACTCCTATTTTAAGAAGACTGGCCTCACATTCTATCTATTGTCCAATTCTGGTACTCAGTTTTCTATTCTCCTCTGTTGTAGGTATCGCCTGTTATTTTGTTTTATTAACTTGAATTCTGAGATGCCACACACAGCACAAGAAAAAAAACATTGTATCTCTCCTTAAAACATAAAAAACCCAGCACACATGAAGACTAACAAAGATTTGATATCACATTAAATCATACAGTGGAAATACAATAACTAAATTTTAAAAATAATAATTCTTCTTCTCCTTTTGGTTGTTCCCTCACCACAGCGGATCATCTGCCTGTCACCCTCCCTTGCATCTTATTCTGTCACACCATCTGTCTCCATGTCCTCTTCCTCTTTTCCTCCTGCCTTCCAGCTCCATCTTCAACATCCTTTGTCCAATATCCACTATCCCTCCTCTGCACATATCCAAACCATCTCAGCCTTGCCTCTCTTACTTTGTCTCCAAACTGCTCAACCTGAGCTGTCCCTCTGATATACTCATCTCTAATCCTGTCCCTCCTCGTCACTCCCAGTGAGAATCTTAGCATCTTCAACTCTGCCACCTCCAGCTTTACCTTCTGTCTTGTTGTCAGTGCCACTGTCTCCAAACTATACACCATAGCAGGTCTCACCACTGTCATGTGAATTTTACCTTTCACTCTAGCTGCTATCCTTCTGTCACAAATCCCCACTGACACTTGTCTTCTCCCACTTCACCCTGCGTGCACTCTCTTCTTCACTGCATTTTCCATTCCTTTGGATGGTTTACCCCAGGTATTTAAACTCATCTACCTTCACTACCTCTACTCCTTACATCTTTACCGTTACACCTGCCTCCTTCTCATTCTCACATGTATTCTGTCTTGCTTCTACTGACTTTCATTCCTCTTCTCTCTAGAGCATACCTCCACCTCTCCAGACTATCAAACAAACTCAGATTCTCTTCCACCTGCTCCCTACTGATCATAATGTCATCTGCAAGCATCATGGGCCACAAAGAATCCTGCATAATTTTGTCTGTCACCCTGTCCATCACCATAGCAAACAAGAAGGGGCTCAGGCCTGATCCCTGATGTAGTCCCACCCCCACCTTGAATCCATCTGTCAGTCCTACAGCACACCTCACCACTATCTCACTGTCTGCATACATGTCCTGCACCACCCTCACATATACTCTGCCACTCATGACTTTCTCATAGAGTACCACACCTCTCTTGGTACCCTATCATATGCTTTCTCTAGATCCACAAAGATCCTTCTCTATACTTCTTCATCAGCACTCTTAAAGCAAAGATTGCATTTGTAGCACTCTTTCTTGGCCAAAAGTTAGTGTGCTTTACATTAGTAGTATTAGTGTTTTATTTCAGCAAAGTCAGCAATTTCATTATTTCTGTCAGTCTATATTTTTGTTCAACAGAAACCAAAGTTCATTGCATGATTGATTATTCAGGATAATTTGAACCCATTTATATATTTATCACCCTCTACAAACTTTCATTACTGACTGATAAAAAACATTTTCTGGTGCCTAGGTGGAGGCAGGCACATCTATTTTTTCACATTTGGTTTAATTGGCTTCTTTATCTTTAATGCAATACATTTCTTTTTTTGTGACCAACATAAAGACAGACTAGATTCTGCACTCAAGTTCTAGTGTTCTCTCCAGGCAGGAAATAGATATTCTGTAGTGTAGAGATAAACAAAAAAAAATTTACTCTTTTCTTTAGGACCCCGAATCTACAACCATAACATTTTCACTACACACACTTTAGTGCACGTACATAAAAAGCAAAGAACAAGCAATCAAACAAGCACCCACAAATGATGCTCTAAAGCAGTCCCATGCTGATGTGTTTGACTTCTCAAGTGTATATGATTACCTCAAGTCTATGAACTGGTAAACAGCTGAATTACCCCCTAAGGCCAAAAACAATGTGTCATGTTGGAGAATGTTGTGAAAATTATGGGGAACTAGTTTGTGCAGAACTAATGCTTTAGGAGAAAGAGATGTAAAGAATAAAACAGATGTATTAATTATGGAAACACTACAAGTCAAGGAAAGAAAGATAACCTACTTTTTCCAGTACTATGAGCATTAATTTTAGAGTTTAATTCTTCCAAACTGTTACTATTTTTTTCTTCCAATGAACATGATTTCTACTTTTGTCTTAACTCCACCAAACCTCCAGATTTCTTAAAGATGTAAATACACAGAAGACTGCTGAAAAGGCATCCAAGGCCATTCCACATAGTTCATTAATCATAGACAGCACAGTTCAAGTGATATACGGTACAACATAAAAACAGACATTTTCCCCAGCCCTACAATAACATGCTCATCTGTGTAGGAACCAGCACCAATGTGACGTCGGTGACGGACCAACAGCATGTTTGATGACAAGCAACAAGTCATTTGTTATGAAAACAGACAATATGATCTATAATATTAACATTTATTTTATAAAAAAAGACTTGCTACAAATCAAACAAACTCAACCACGTGACAAAACAAGCTATATTAAGTTTTCTCAGTTCTGTGATCTCCATACCGATTCATTGGTTTGAAAACTTAGCAGCGTGCCATGAATCTGAATAAACTGACTGAAAATTCAGTGGCAGACTCACATCAGAAAGAGTCTGTATCTTTTCAGAATTCATTACTGAGAAACTCATTATTTGTTCAATGTTGTATGACAACCAAATCGACTTCTTTCTGCCTCCTGAACATGATAGTTTTACATTTTCAAATGTCAGAGATGTATTTTTGGATAACAGAAAATGAATGAGGCTTTTATACAGTCGTTTTTCAAAAGATGTCTAAACTAAACTTCTTGTGACACTTGATATACAAGTATGATTTCAATATGCAAACATTACTTACATTTTTTTTAAGAAAAACATGTTCTTATCAAATTCAAATCATCTCTCCCTCACATAATTTCCTTGATTTCTGTCAAAACCTTTAATCAGTCAATACCAACAGAATAGCATCAATAGGTTGAAGGACCTCCTCCTTCAGTACCTGATTAATAAAACCTAAACCTCCAAAGCATCATTCTCAAAACAGCTAAAATATGTTTTGTGTGTGTGTGTGTGTGAACACATCACTTACCATATGGAATGACTGTGGCAAAAGTCCAAGGCAGACATGATCTGTCTGAAGAATTTTCTGGCCTCTTTAGGTGTTAACCTGCCCTTCTTCACCAAGTAGTCAAAGAGTTCACCACCAGACACGTGTTCTAGCACAAGGTACCTGGGAAACAGAAATGAAAAAAAAGGGCACTGAAAAAAATCAGAGCAAAGATCTTTGTGCTCCTGAGTCCTTTGTTAGAGCTCCAAAGACCTCAGAGATGTGGAAGTTGCCCAGTTTGAGCACCCCCCCCCCCCCAAGCCCACCCTTCCTCCCCTCTCTCTCTCTACAGGTGCATGAGGTGAGGAGGCAACTGAGAGCAGTGAACCCTCACAGAGCTACTGGCCCAGACAGCATCCCAGGAGCGGTGGTCAAAGCATGGGCAGACCAGCTGGCAGGGATCCTCACCAAGTTGTTCAACCTTTCCCTGATGCACACCACTGTCCCCCCCCTGCCTCAAGGCCTCCACCATCATCCCCATCCCCAAAAAGGCAGCAATTGACAGCCTAAATGACTACAGACCCATAGCACTCACGTCTGTAGTCATGAAATGTTTTGAGTGACTAGTGTCCCAGCACATCAGGGACTGTCTTCCCCCCTCCTTCGACCCACATCAGTTCGCCTACAGGGAGAATCGGTCTATGGAAGACACCATCGCCACCACTCTCCACAGAGTGCTGAGCCACCTGGAGAACCCAAGTAGCTATGTGAGGATGCTCTTTGTGTACTACAGCTCAGCTTTCAACACCATCATCCCGGACATCCTGATCAACAAACTGCACCTCTTCCAGATCAACCCCCCCACCCCCACCTGCTCTTGAATAAAGAACTTTCTCACCACCTGCCCACAAACAGTCAGACTTGGCCCCCCACCACTCCTCCACAGTGTCCCTCAGCACTGGCTCCCCCAAGGCTGCGTGCTAAGTCCTCTACTGTACTCCTTGTACACCTTTGACTGTATTCCAACCCACCCAACCACCATCATTGTGAAATACGCAGACGACACCACCTTGGTTGGGCTCATCACCGATGACGATGAGAAGCCACACAGGGTGGAGGTAGAGAATCTGCTGCTGTGGTGCCAAGCAAACAAACTGAAACTGAATGTCCAAAAAACCAGACAACTCATTCTGGACTTCAGGAAGAATAGAGAGGGCCACCCCCACCCCCACCCCCCATAAATGGCGACCGTGTGGAAAATATCCCCGCCTTCAGGTTCCTGGGCACCCACATCTCCTCTGACTTCTCCTGGACTGTCAAAACCAAGGCCCTGGTGAAGAAAGCCGAGCAGCAGCTGCACTTCCTCCGTGTCCTGAGGAAGAACAACCTGGACCAGAAGCTGCTGCTGGCCTTCTATTGCTGCTCAGTGGAGAGCATGCTCACCTACTGCCTGGGTGTGTGGTACGCCAGCTCCATGGCCGAGAACAGGAAAGCTGTGCAGAGGGTCATCAACACCGCACAAAAAATTATCGGCAGCCCTCTGCCCTCCCTGGAAGACATCTCCAGAGCCTCCTGTCTCAGAAAGACCAAAGCCATCACAGGAGACCCCTCACATCCCATCCACCACCTGTTCGACCCGCTCCCCTCTGGACGATGGTTCAGATCAACCAGGTCTTACACCTTCAGACTGGCAAACTGTTTCTACGCCTGGGCCATCCGAACTGCAAACAGTCAGAGGCCCCACCCCCTCCCGCTGAACGCTCACATGCACAGAGCTGAGGACCTTTTCAAAAATCACTATAACTCACCTGTGTTTGCACGCCTCACTTTCATGTATATTGACCCATCTGTGAAATCACTACTGTACATATTTGCCATAATCCTCGGCCCATTTTACTCTATTATGTGTTCTGCACACCGCACTCTTATGTACATAGTTCCATCCGTGAAGCCACTACCGTACCTGTGTATATGTCATTGGGCTATTTGCTATTTTTACTTCAGTCAGATGGTTAACTGTGTGTCCTGGAACTGTTTTATTTTCCAGTTCTTCTCACTTACTTTACTGCGCAGTAGCCTGGTGGAGCACCCACAATTTTGTTGTGCTGTACAACTGTACAATGACAATAAAGCCTATTCTATTCTATTCTATTCTAAGTTGTGGCTCAACCAGAGGCATTATACACATGAAAGCACCAAGGTGCTGATGCCTCCGTGCCAGAGCCTTGGTGGAGGTATGCATTCCCAGATCATCACCAAAATGTTATGGGTTCCTCTCTATCCCAAAGACCACCTTTAGTAAAAATTTCATCCAAATCCATCTAGTAGTTTTGGAGTACATGCATTCGCAGTGAAAATAATCTGCAGTTCACATGCCCATACTGTTGGCAGCAGCCAAGAGCCACCAAACTGATTTGAACAGCTGCACTCCAAACACAGAAGAAGAGCACGATGGCAGACATTTTAAATGGCGGAAGCGATGGAGATATGTGAATACAGTGACAATCAAGACGAACAGGAGCTTTTGCTGTTTAGTGGCAGAGGAAGAAAACAGACAGGCTAAAAGATGGACATTTGTTCAGCCAATATTGGTGGTTTGCGGAGTAATAGTGGTGTGCGATACTGCAAGATTTGGTATCGATACAATACCAAGTAAATACAGGGCCAGTATCACCGATACAATTCCAATATTTTTTAATCATTAAGGTGGATGGCATCATCAAATTACTAAATCTGAACTAATTTTCATGAGCTTTAAGTGTTTTGTGATTTTTCCTTTGGATTATTAATTAGTTAAAACCCAGGACAGAATTTGGGCAAAGTTTAGAGGTAAATACATACAGTATCCCTTTCACAGTTTACACAAAAGGGTAGCTTGTCATGTGTCTAAGCGTGCGTCCACAGAACTCAGACTCTCACGTTAATTCTAAGTTTTGTATGTCTGTTATTATTGTGTTGTCTGTTTTTGTATATTTTCTGGTTTTATGACAGAGTCTTTCCTCTCTCTCCAGACACTCCCCACCAGTTGCCCACTGTCTGCTCTCTGCCACCTCAGCCGTGGGCAGTTGTAATTAGGTCACCGGCCCACTCGGGGGCACACACCTGTTGCTCATCTACTGCCTGTTATTTAAGGCTGCCTGCACATTCCCTCAGTGCAGCAGCACTGTCTATGCCCTCTCGCCTGACGACTCATGTCAAATGTCTATTCTCAGTCATCTCATGTCTGAGGACTTGTTTGGACTGATCCTACTCCTGTAAGTTACTTTAAGTTTGCATTTTTGTGTCATGCACAGGTTGTTTTGTGTTTTTCCATTAATAAATGTCACTAAATAGTTCAACACTTGGATCTGTCTCTCTCTGCCTCGAGGGGCGTTCATGACAGAATGCTGCTGCCAGATTAAAGATCCAGCTGCTGTTTAGTGTTTTTTCGTCCTTTTTCCCTTTCTGTTTTTTTCCCTTTTCACTCACATGTGCATTGGAACTCATTATGTCCCCGGCTCATTGGCCTCACCCAAACAAAGGACTGGCAGTGGGGTCTCCAAGTCTGGAGGAAGAATGGGCGGCAGACTTTATCCAGAGCTACGTGGATGAAGCTCTTGCTGCCCGCGGACCCAAGAAGGTCTGGTGGAGTGTGTATGGAGCAGTGGGGATTCTGGAGGTGTATCCCGGCCTTTGGAAATACCCCCAGTATGCCGGACTGCTGGCCACAGTCACTGCACTTCAGCAATCGTTCCCCAAGCTGAAGATGGGGTCGTCTCCTGATGGACCAGAATCGTCACGGAGGCGCTCCCCTCAATGGACGTCCTTCTCCTCTTCTGGCTCTCCAGCTCCAGCACCAGCATGTGTGTCGTCGGCCTCATGACGGCACCATCATCCTGCATTGGACCGCCAGAGGAAGCCTTCCTCCTCTTCAGCAACCATTCCCCTGACGTCAAGCTCGACAATTACTGTGGCAGAGCCTCTCTCCCCTCTCTCTCTGCCGGCTGTCCTGTCAGCCCGATCTCTCTCCACTGCTGCCGCAACTCCCGTCACCTCGACGTTTCCTGCTGCTGCCGAGAGGTCCTCCAGGGTTTCCCCGGTTACTCCCACTTGCGTGTCTACAGGGACGGCTCCTCCACTATCCATAGAGGGACCCAGGTTCACCATAGACATGGAGAGGGATGACAGCCGGCCTGCTGCAGCAGAGAATATCGCACACCGGAATGTCAGGCAAGTGTCATTTATTTCTCCTTATATTGATGATGATATACCTTGCCTGATTCCCGGGAGAGAGACTCAGGTTGTGCAGTCCTCTGAGCTCTCTCCACCTGCAGCAATTACTAAACCCTCACCTACCCTCTCCGTGTCGCCTTCTGTTATTCCTGAGAGTCCGCCGGCCCTGAAACTGAACCGATGGATGAAGGAGGAGCCTGTGGCCCTGGAAGACCCCACTCCAGTGCAAGCAGTGAGCGAAACCCCAGCTGTCGCGCCGCAGGAATCACCAGCGTGGGTCACTTCGCCTGGGGACATCAGGACTGCAACCACCATCATACCCGCAGAGGAGGCCACTGCAGCAGAGGCTACAACTGAGCTGGACCTCCATGAGACCGGGCCCGTCACGTCGTTGCCATCTGAATCGACGGCGGTGGAGCTTGAGCTCAGGCAAGTGCTCTCTCTAGTTTTTCTCTATTCAGTTTTAGAGAGGTCTTGCCTGACTCTTGGTGAGGGGAGACAGGCGCAGCCGCCCACTGCGCCTGAGCTTGCCTCACCGGGCTCCGCCGCTGCTGGTGACCCTGACTCTGTATGTTTCCTCTGAGCTTTCTCCCAGGGACACCGGAGATGTTCCAGCGCAGCCAGAGGTCTTCGTGGGTCCAGACTCACTACCCGAGGTCGTCATGGGTCCAGCTTCCCCTGCTGAGGTCGTCGCGGGTGTCCCATCCCAGGCCGGGTCCTCCGTGGGTGCCCCTTCCCCTCTGCCCGAGGCCGTCATCTGGGTTCCCCCACCTCGGCTTAAGTCTCCATGAGTGCTGTGTCCCGGTCGAGGACCCTCGTGGGTGCTGCACCACAGCTTTAACCCAACGTGGATGCTGCGCTCCAGTATGGGCCCGCCATAGGCGTTACCCCCCAGCCCGGGGTCCGCTGACGGTGTTGCAGTGCTCCAGCTGGGAGCCACCGAGGATGCTGCAGTGCTCCAGCTTGGAGCCACCGAGGGTGCTGCAGTGCTCCAGCCTGGAGCCGCCGTGGGTGCTGCAGAGCTCCAGCCCAGAGCCACCATGGGTGCTGCAGAGCTCCAGCCTGGAGCCACTGCGGGTGCTGCAGAGCTCCAGCCTGGAGCTACCGCGGATGCTGCAGAGCTCCAGCCCAGAGCCACCGCGGGTGCTGCAGAGCTCCAGCCCAGAGCTACCGCAGGTGCTGCAGAGCTCCAGCCCGGGGCCACCGTGGGTGTTGCAGATTCTCAGCCAGAAGACATCGTGGTCTCCCCTTACTCCTCTGCCAGATGACGTCGTGGTCTCCCTTCCTCTTCTGCCAGACGCTGTCATGGTCCCTCATCCTCCTCCACCACCAGACACCATCATGGTCTTCCCCCTCCGGCCCTGCTTCCCGTCATTGGACCTTCCCGTGGGGGAGCCGCCTCCTGGGTCACCCCTGCGGTCCTGGTGGCTGAAGAACTCAGGCCGGCCGCAGGAAACACTGAGCTATCGGGTCGGGTGGTCCTTATTCTCTGGCAGGCCACCTGACACCTTCCACCTGGACTGAGACTTCGGCCGGCCGCCCGAACTGTTTGGGGGGCCCAAGGCTTTGATGTAGCATGGGTGTGGGTCCTGAGCAGGCTCTGTGTTTTTGCTCCCCCGTACAAGTTCCCCCCACCTCCCACCATGACTGGTGTAGTACTTTTTTTTTGAGGAGGGGAGTGGGGGTTCTTTGGTGTTACCTAGGGGTGTCAGGAATCCACCCCTTAAAGGGGGGGCTCGGTCATGTCTCCAAGTGTGTGTCCACAGAGCTCAGTCTCTCACGTTAATTTTAAGTTTTGGATGTCTGTTATTATGTTGTCTGTTTTTGTATATTTTCTGGTTTTATGACAGAGTCTTTCCTCTTTCTCCAGACACTCCCCACCAGTTGCCCACTGTCTGCTCTCTGCCACCTCAGCCATGGGCAGTTGTAATTAGGTCACCGGCCCACTCGGGGGCACGCACCTGTCACTCATCTACTGCCTGTTATTTAAGGCTGCCTGCACATTCCCTCAGTGCAGCAGCACTGTCTATGCCCTCTTGCCTGACCACTCATGCCCAATGTCTATTCTCAGTCATCTCGTGTCTAAGGACTTGTTTGGACTGATCCTACTCCTGTAAGTTACTTTAAGTTTGCATTTTTGTGTTATGCACAGGTTGTTTTGTGTTTTTCCATTAATAAATGTCACTAAACAGTTCAGCGCTTGGATCTGTCTCTCTCTGCCCCGAGGGGCGTTCATGACACAACTATATTCAATCAAATCTGAGCCATATTATATTCAGTATATTTGTTTTAATTCCAGTAAATGTATTCGTTTAAATAAAATGTTTCAATGGAATAAATGTATTGTACCAAGGTCTTCACACAATTTATATTTTTTGAGTTGGCTAAAGTAACAAATGACAAGTTGCACTTTGAAAATTAATATTAACTAATGCCGAAGATGACTAAAATACCTGGAAATTCTCTGCCATACTGAAAGGCCTCTGCCAATGATCTCTGGGTCTGGCTCTGGGTCTTTGTCTGTCGGGGTCTGGGGGTGGGGTATTTCTCTCCTCTTCGCTCCGTTTCTGTAGCTTGGCATTGTCTTTTGGATGATTTTTCATATGCTTGTATAAATTAGTTGTGTTACCACTGTAGTTCACAGCCTTTTTACAAATTGTACAGCTTGCCATTGTGTCACTTTTAACCTGGAAATATAACCACACAACACGCTGTTCCTCTTCCTCTCTGCCATTCTTCTGCTCCATCTCTGTGCTGTGTGTATGTGCTGTGGTAGCGCATCTCGATAAGTAGCATAGAACTGTTGTGTGCTAGCTAGGGATGGGCGTATCGATACTCAAGTATCAATACTTCGATACCAGCTGGTCAATATTTTGGAGTCGATACTTTTTAAAATATTGCAATACCACTATGTTAATACAAAACGTGCAATTTGTTTTCACTTCTGAGAGTTTTACGCATTAAATTTATGTGTGAAAACCGGTGAAAAACCAGCCCAGGCTTATTTTAGAGATGGTCTGCCATGTCACATAATTATGGCCGCCTATCAGATGTCAGAACCAAAGACTCACTGTATACTGCCCAGCCAAGCACTCACTCCCATGCAGAGTGAGTAAGCTCAGCAGTGTCGGGGGTGATAGAAGAAGTATTATTTCTGAAATGTTTCACCATTCATCCAAATTCTATGGTGATACCTGTGATGTATCAAATATGATACATTTCATACTGTGTGCACTATGGGTGGCGACTCGACCTTTCCGGTTCCGCTGCCACCCTGGGCATAAAAGGCGGATGCGGAAAAGGCACAGTCTCTTTACGACCAGACCTCTGCCTATACGAGAGCACCTGTATTGTAGTGTGAGTTCTTCAATAAACCTTCATTCTACTGCACCTCCGGCCTTGTTATTGAAGTACGGGTTATGGACATAACATTTGGCTACAGGGATAAAAGTATGGATAGGGGAATTTCTAGTAATCGGCCATTTTTGGAGATCCCGGGCAAACCACCAGTTCCCTGGGCGAGGTGGTATGCGGCATTCCAGAACTATTTGGTGGCTTTGAACCTCAGCAAATTGGAGAAACTGTGCACGAGCGATTTTGGTCCATTATCTCGGCATGAAGGGACAACGAATTCTCAGCACATTGGGTGAGTGATAGTTTTGACGACGTGGTCGGGCTAATGGTTGTCTACTTTCGCGCTCCAGAAAACGTCATAGTGCGGAGGATTCAGTTTTGGCAGCACTACCAGCAGACTGGTGGGTTGGTGCAGCAATACGTTGCAGACCTGTGTCAGTTGGCTGGGGAATGCCAGTTTGGAGCTTTAGAGGAAGAAATGGTTCACGATCAGTTTGCGGAGCACACGCTATATTCTGCGGCATGGTCAAGGCTCCGCACACATTCTAGTGAACTGACAGTTAGCCACGGCAGCCGAGATAGCTCAACAGTTCGAAGCAGCGGAAAAATTGTCCAAGGACCTCGGTAAGAGAACTACGTTGAGGCATACGGAACCACAATCGGCGGCACAGGCTGTGGACTCGGATAGCGACGACAGTGTGGATGATGGAGAAGAATGCGCTACAGCTATAAAAATTAGGTCCGCCCAGGAATTGCCAAAGTGCTTTGGCTGCGGGTCCACCAAGCACCGATACAAGGCAAGAGAGTGTCCGGCGAGGGGCAAACGCTGTGGCAAGTGTGGACTCCTACACCATTTCGCCAGAGCCTGTAAAAACTTTGGACGAGGGGAACGATGACGCAAAGTGGGTTCTTCCGCCATGACTCCTACGGTTGTTCACACCATCTCCCCAAGCACAGATGGGCGGATTTATTGCAATGTGATGCTGGACGGCATGTAAGTGCCGTTGTTTGTGGACACGGGAGCAGTGGCTTCTGTGTTGAACTGGCCTACTGTGAGGAGTTTGTTCCCCTATTACTGAGTGAGAGGAGTGTCGGCGTCATATTTGGGCTACGGAGGTAATAAGCTGGCCATCGTGGGTTCGCTGGAATTAACGGCGAGATACAAGTCGGCGGTGATGTCCAACGTCCAATTCGTGGTGACCGTCAGCGGGTCGAACATGATGGGCTGTGACATGTTCTACGGCCTGGGCTTCACGATCACCAGTGACGTCGGAGAAGAGTGGTCGGGCTGTGGTTTGTGGGACTGACTGGCTCCGTGCATGGTGGATGATGCGGTATGAGACAAAGACTGGCCTAGTATTCTGGGAGATAACCAGGACCAATACCATCCAGAGCCATCGCGGGAGGGTTCCGGTGCCAGAGTTCAAGTTGCCCTGGATGTGGGAACTGGGCGGCACGGTGGAATGCCTGTGATGGCGGATGGAGCCGAGAGGATAGCTCCTGCTGCTTCCGGAGTTCGGCCTGGAAATACTGAGAACCAAGGGGCTACAACAACTTTGCTGGCATTCGAAATGAAAGAGAGCGGGGCAGGACTGGCTGGCACGGTGGACGGACGTGCCACACAGCAACACTGGAGGCCAAGTCGGGCATTGTATGGGGTCGGTGGAGCGGTTCGACCCAGAGAGGATGCCCGGTCTAAGTGTTGTGGACATTTGAAGCCGAGTCGAGCTCATCTGCAGGTTGCTGACATGTTTCGGCCCAGGGGGGAGGGTCAGCTTTGGGGGGCCCATGACAAGAGGAAACAACGAGATGAACAAGGGCGGCTGCAGGTAGTGGCTGTTCGGGAGGATGGCTACCTCCAGCTGTCCGATGACTCATGGAGACATCCCAACGAGCTACGGTGCATCAGTGATGGGAAGGAGGTGTTGAGACTATGACGTGGCTCATCTCCAGATTCAAAGAGACAAAGGCGCTCTGGGCAGGACTCGCCAGACGGGTCTCCAGGGGGTGGCTTCTCCATTGGGACTGTATTGTAGCTAAGGGGGTGATGTGTCAAACTGCATATAGTGTTGTGTATTGCCTGAGCTACGTACTGTAGTCAATATGTTCCTTATACTGACTGCTATATAAGTTGCCCATGTATGAAACAAAAAAACAAAACAAAAAAAAACAAGTGATGTTTAAGATGTATGTATTACTGTGTGGTTTGCCAGGGTTATGGAGT
Organism: Pholidichthys leucotaenia; assembly: GCA_020510985.1. Lineage (NCBI taxonomy): Eukaryota > Metazoa > Chordata > Actinopteri > Cichliformes > Pholidichthyidae > Pholidichthys > Pholidichthys leucotaenia. The sequence continues at coordinate 134,800,162 of CM035840.1, read as the reverse complement.
GGTTATGTCGGGTGTGTAAATAGCACTGTGCAGACGTAAATATTGACTGTTTGTATGAAAGTTCATGGGATTATTTTTTATACAGTATAATAGGAACACGGCAGCTTTTATTTTTTATGGACTATATATATATGTCAATAAAGATGGCAGAATAATCCGTCTAGCCGTGTGGAGGTGGGACAACAGTCCACCTGTCCCCCTCTAGTTTTAGTTGTTTTGTGTGCATGGATAAGCCTATATATACATATATTCTGGGCCTAATTGGTGTGTTTTGAACTTTTCTACGGGGGGTGTGGGGGTGATGTATCAAATATGATACATTTCATATTGTGTGTACTATGGGTGGCGGCTCGATCTTTCCGGTTCCGCCGCCACCCTGGGTATAAAAGGCGGATGTGGAAGAGGCACGGTCTCTTTACGACCAGACCTCTGCCTATATGAGAGCCCCTGTATTGTAGTGTGAGTTCTTCAATAAACCTTCGTTCTATTGCACCTCCGGCCTTGTTATTGAAGGACGGGTTATGGACATAACAATACCAAGCAGCATAAAATTTGAAAAATAAACAAGAAAAGCACTATTTAAGTTTGTAAAATAATCGGCATTGGTATTGAAGAAAAAGTCCCATAAATTAAGGGTATCGTATCAAAAGGAAAAATGCTGTTATCGCCCATCCCTATTGCTAGCCTGTTTACCTCACGCTGCTGAGTCACGTGATGGTACAAGAGGGAGGAGGAGGGAAGAGGTAAAGCCACAAGAAGAAGAGGAGCAAAGTGTGGCTGAGTGTACCTGCTCCGTGCTGTGATGGGAGCGGCAACACAAACACGGAGTATCGATCTCGTTACACATCAATATCAATGATGTGCTGCACGGTGGCGCAGTGGATAGCACTGTGGCAGCACAGTTTTACCCTCGGCCGGGGGATCGCGGAGATCGTGGGTTCGATCCCTGCCCCCGGCCAACAGTGATCTGTGTGGAGTTTGCATGTTCTCCCCGTGTTTGCGTGGGTTTACTCCGGGATTTCTCCGGTTTCCTCCCACATGTCAAAAACATGCAGGTTAGGGAGTTAAGGGGCGCTTGCGCATGCAGCGACCGGCAGCTGGTGGTTTGTCACCAGACTGCAAAAACAAATCTACCTACGGGTACAAAATAAGTCCAAAAAAAACAAAAAAAAACAACGTTGGTATTAATATTATCATTATTTGGATCGCTCCACCCACCACAACTGAGTACTTTCCTCTGGTGGGAGTTTCCAGGCGCATGCGCAGTACCATCCTATTGATGGTAAAGATGAGCTATTTTTGTGTTTATTTCTGGGCCTAACTGGGCCTAATTGGTGTTTAGACCCAAGTTTAGACCTAAGTTTAAAATGCTTCTTCTCACTTTCAAAGCTCTAAACAATCAGGCCCCTTTTTATTTAAAAGATCTGATGCTACCCTATTATCCTAACAGAGCACTACGCTCCAAAAATGCTGGATTACTTGTAATACCTAGAATATCCAAAAGTACAATGGGAGGTAGAGCCTTCAGTTATCAAGCTCCTCTCCTGTGGAACCAGCTGCCAATCTGGATTTGGGAGTCAGACTCAATCTCTGTTTTTAAGAATAGGGTTAAAACCTTCCTTTTTGATACAGCCTACAATTAGGGAGGGATCATGTGTCTCTGAACCCTCCCTTAGTTATGCTGCTAATAGGTTTAGACAGCCGGGGAACCTCCAATAATGCACTGGGCTTCACTCATTTCTTCACTCTCAATGAAATTTTTTTTTTGCTCGTCATTAACATCTGTTTGTTCTCTCCCATAGATTGAATCCCCATCGTGCTGTTTGCTCTCTACATGTCTGTTCTTCTCATCTTCTCTATCCCCTCACCCCCCAGCCAGTCGCAGCAGATGACTGCCCCTCCCTGAGCCTGGTTCTGCTGGAGGTTTCTTCCTGTTAAAAGGGAGTCTTTCCTATCCACCGTCGCCAAGTGCTTGCTCACAGGGGATCGCCTGATTGCTGGGGTCTTTCTGCAATTGTGGGGTTTTCCCCTACAGTTGAAAGTGCTATGAGATGACTGTTGTTGTGAAATGGCGCTATATAAATAAAGTTGAATTGAACTGAACTGAATTGAAAAACAAAGCGTTATTTCGAAATTCTGGCAAAGTGAAAGTTGAGAAAATATGGTGATACTGATAAGTCCGGAAACCCAGAATGACCAACGGAAAGAGTAGCTGTGCTGGAACTTGAACTTTATTATACTGAACACTTGTTATTATAGTACAGGCTACAGTGCATTTGCACTCTGGATCGCTATGAGTCGAGAGAGGTCTAAGATGGCCGACTCTCTCCCTATATGGGCTGGCGTGATCACATCACCAGCTGGCTACGTCATCACGCCGCTACTTATTATTAACCCCTTCATTACAGATACAATGATACAAACCTTTAGTTCCACTTAATTTTGACCAGGCGAGCTGAAACAGAGAGGTGGACGGATGGACAGACAGATACACACAGCCACAAACAGATGCACTAACTGACCACTGTATGCCTCTCAGTTTCACCGAGGCATAATAATACAAAACCAACACTGGGGGCAGTGGTGGCCTAATGGTTAGGATGTGGACTGGTGAGCGGAGAACACTGGTTCAATCCCCGGCCAGGCAGGATAAGATGTGGGTGGGACAGATAATGCAGCAGTGTTTGCCCCATCCTCCTAAACCCCACTGTGGTGCCCTTGAGCAAGGCCCTTAACCCCAACTGCTCCAGTGGAGCTGCTCAATGGCCTCAGGTCAATCTGTGGTTGTACTGGGAAGCTTCCAGGTGTGAGTGTGTAACTGTGTGAATGAACAGGGCATGCTTGAAAAAGAGAGGCTGTCTCAATGGAACTTCCCTGTGTAAATAAAGATTAAAAAAACCCAATAAAAACAAAATAAAAATAAAAGCCATGTGTGTAAAGTGATTGCAGACATCAGTAAGGGTAGTATAAATGCATTTAATTTACCATACCTTATTGGGTGCTTTGGTCGAGTTATCTGTAAGCTGTTCCTATACAGACTAAAATGTGTCAAATATATATAAGAAACAATGCATTCTGGAAGTGAAAGTTTCTCCTATACTGTGAAGTCAGTTTTAGAATGAAAGCATCACAAGGATGACAAACTGCTCAGTTACAAAAAAATAAACAAGACATGTATGCAATTAACTTCGAGATTGAAAAAAATCTGCCATGCTCAAAAGACAATGGATTGTACATTTGCTGATGAAAGGAGATGACATTAACATTTGTAGCTAGTAGTTTTACAAAATTACTCTACTACCCAAGCCATACTTCTATGTCTGTATATTATCTTAAATCTGCATGTTTTTCATGTAAATTTACAACTTTTCCCATAAATATGTCTCTCATCAATGTGCATATGCTTTCACTTGTAGATTTGTATTTTTCCTGGTAAATTTATGATTTTTTTAAAAGTGTTCTTCTTTACTCTTGTAAATTTACACATTTTTTCCTTAAGAATATGATGGTATTTTGTCCATTCCATTTTTCCTTCTATCTTAACAAATACTCTAGTCCCTACTGCAGTGAAACACCCCACAACAGGATATTACCACCTCCATGCTTTGCTGTGGGAATGGTGAAATTTGCATGTCAAGCTGTATTGGATTTCTACCAGACATACTGTATGGTATTGAGGTCAAAGGGTTTTTCCACTTGGGCCCAGAATCTTCAAGGTGTGCTTGGCAAAGCTTCATATGTTCTTTCTTGAGTAGTGGCTTTCCCCCCCTTTTTTCTTGTATAAATCTGTGGGGAATTTAAGATACTGCTATCACATGCACACAGCAACCACTTTTCATCATAAATTCCAGCTTCAGAGCTCTCTTAGTAGTCTCTCTGAACATTTTCTCATCCATTCCTATGGATTAATAAAGATTAGTTTTTTGTACCCATCTTCTGACTTGCACCTGTCCTCAACTTTATCTCAGAGATATTTTGATAAAGTCTTGAGATCCATAGTTGACTGTTTGCTTCAGCTGTACTAAGGACAGAAATGCTCTATGAATAGCTCTTTTTATGCTGAGCTAATCAAAACAGTCACAATTCATCACAACCGTTAAAATAAAATGGCTTGGTGTGTCACTGAGATGGGAATTAGCTACACCTGATTGAGTTTACAAATCATTTTTAGGAGGAGGAGTGATCCTTTTTCCAACTCAGTGATTCTGCTTCTTTTTTTGTCCTGACCTGTTGCTGTTACATCTATCAGCTGGATGTTATAAGTTGTACTGAGTAAATACAGCTGGTTAAAGCAGCACTATGGAAGGGCCCCTTTACACAGCACAGAGATCATTGAGAGACTGTGCCAATTTTTGATCTTTGGGATTGTTTGGGAGCTCTTTGATTGTTTTGGGACTGAGTCAAAACTTTGAGGAGACCGTGGCAACTGTGGAGATCACTGAAGATCATTGATAGATCAAAAATTGGTCAGATTTCTCAACAACCTCTCAGAGATCACCATCCCTGTGTAGAGATGGTATAACGTTCATGCTCCTGGTAGGAACACTGAAAAGACTACAACTATTGCCACTATAACCTCAGTCCCAATAGCCAGTCACAGAATCTTTAGTTGTTGGCGGCTAACGTTGTGCTCTATAATTGGCTGTTGGGACTGAGATCACAGTCGCCATATTTGTAGTCTTTACAGTGTTCCTACCAAGAACAGAGCTGCTGCAGACAGTGCAAGTTGATGCACCATTAAAATAATTTTGGAAACATTATCTTAAGGTGAAAAACTGCTAAACAAAAATTATGTCTACCATCATTTCAGGCTGTAAAGCAACACAATGGGATTATTTTGAAAGGGGGATTTTTCTTAATACCTACAGCAATTGTATACTATTAAAATGAGGGAAGCAGCACCTAATTTAATAAACTTAATTTTGTAATCTTGAATTTTAATTAACTAAATTATATCTCAAAATTCCTAATACTCCCAGGAGAAGGAGACATGGCATATCTGCCAGAGGGGCAGTGAATAACATGGAGACATACATGCATACACATGTATTTGCTATATTATTTATAAAGCATGGTGAATTGAAATTACTTTAATATATTTGTCCTTTTTGCATGTTGATGCTTTGGCAATGCTGTTTTCTTCAAGCTTTCATGCAGTTATACACAATACACATTGGTGGGACAGAGGTAGAGAGGGTGAAAACATTTAACTTCCTTTGAACCCACATTAGCAAGCATCTCACCTGGTCTCACAAACGTCACCAACTCAAAGAAAGCCCAGCAGAGACTGTACTTCCTCAGGAGGCTGAGGAAATGTGGGATGCCAACCAAAATCTTCTGCAACTTCTACAGATGTACAGCTGAGTGCATCATCACCAACTCAATCACAGTGTGGCAACGTGGCTGCACTGCTCAGGACAGGAAGGGTCTCCAGCATGTGACAAAAGACGGCATAATCCATCTCTGGAGCAGCCTTCCCATCACTAACAGGCATCTACGTCACCAGGGTCACCAGGAGGGCCCACAACATCATCAAGGACATCCACAACACAGTCTGTTCACACTCCTGCCATCAGGAAGGTGCTACAGGAGTGTGAAATCCTGCACATCCAGGCTAATGAACAGCTTCTACCCAAAGGCCATAGCCCAGGATTTCTACTGACTCTAGATGTGGTTCATTACTTCTGCGATCCGGTCTCCGCAGCAAATAGTTCCCATTCCAATTAATGTTCTACTCCCCACCTGGTCCGGACCACTGTGGAACGAATCCAGCTCGTTAGATTCGGATCGCTAAAAATATGCAAGGAGTCTATTTGTTGATAGATGGTGGCTCCAGTCTGCAAGGAAAAGCCCCGATATCTACTGCATTTAATAACTGTTTGTATATTTTATATAATTCTCCCAATCTTGTATTTCGAACCCTGTTCTTACCCATGTTGCTTCAAAACACAAACAGAGCTGGTAGGGATGGACACAAGTCTGCATCCGCTCTGCATCCGCAATGGACTGCATCCGGAGTCAGTGGAAATCCTGGGCTAGATTCTTGAACACTACACCACCCCCTCAATGCTCCATCCCCCACCGCTAGTCTCCTAGACTCTGAGTTTTGTTTGTACTAGTCAGCGCTGCCCCTCACAAAAACTCACTGCACATTTTCACAAGGCACAGCACACTTTATTTTTATACTTATTCTTATGTTACTTTTTTTCTGTTGTGTGAAGGGAGCTGTGTAGCAATAAGAATTCCATGACATGGTGTAACGGCTGCTTACTGTGTTTATGACAATATATGCTTCTGATTAAAGAAAGCACTTTAAATTAAAAAAATATAGCATGTAAATATCCCACCTGCCATCCTGGCTAGTGAGAGTGATTGAGCTGCCCTGCAGACATGTGTCTAGTGGGCTGGTGCTAATGTCAAGCCCTGGTTAGTATACATATACTGTACCTACTGTACTATTTTTGTCTGTGCATTGCAAATGGGGGTATAACTGCTTGATGCATACTCATCTATCCATTTACTTCTCTACAGCATAATATACACAAACATCACCTCCTACCATCACTTCACATTTGGCCACTCGTCAGGTGGCCTTCATGTCTGTGTGGCCGGGCTTCTGGGAGGGCAGTCTGTCATCCTGACTATTTGGCCGCGCTCTGAGGCTCTTAGGGGACAGAGGGGAGATGAATCTCCACTGACCCAAGCCTACAGCTGCATCTGTGGGTTGAAAGGCACCAGTGCCCTGCCTGTGCTCCAGTCTTGACCGCTCATATATCTTCTGAAACTTCCTCCATCTTAAATTGACCAAATTGAAATCCAGACAGGCAGTAAAATACCTCCTTTTTTCCTCTCCTTATGTGAATATATTTTGTGCCTATATGCATTTTGGGTTATATTATTTAAATTCCATGTTAAAAACAAACTGGTCATGTTGCATGTATTCACTTATAAAATCCAAAGCAATGGCAAAATCCTATAAAAGTTTGACACACACAAAGTGTACATCCATCATTCCAATCACTAGTGAAACACATACTCTAGATCAGGCCTATTCAATTAGCGGCCCACAGGCCACATGCAGCCCAGAACCAACCTCTGAGCGGCCCAGGCCACGCTAAGGAAACATAAATTTAAGAAAAAAATATGAAGGAATGATGTTTCGCAAGTGTGCACACAAACAACATGCATGATCATCATCTGTGGAGTTCAGAAGCGCCCCGCCCACGTGACCGTCCCAGTCAGCAGGCAGAGTGTCTCGCTAGCATCGCTGTCCAAGAGAAGCATGAGCTTATTAAAGACCTTTAAACTTTAAAAAGCAGAAGAGGTATGCAAGCGCTGGAGGCATTTATGGTGGTTTTAACCTAGTGGTAACGGGAACAATAATGAAGAGTCACTTAGCGAACAGGTGTGGCTAGGCTTCATACGCAGGGAAAGGCAAGAGTGACTGAATCGCTGAGGATTGACCTCACCAGCCATTACATTAACTAGTAATTTGAGTTCATTATTATGTACCTGACAAGTTAAGATGACCAAAATTCACGAAGTCAATGACTTTAATCTGTCAGCAGCCTTCAGACAAACTAAATGTGCCAACATTTGGATTTCAACATAAGGGAGGTTCTTCCTGCTGTCAGGGTAGTGAGGAGATTTCTAAAAAACTATAAATATATAGAAATATTATAACAGAAATCACGGATTCTTTAAGTTAATTTATTTCATTAAATATAATTTTATTAATATTTTTTTCTTTGAAATCAGAGTTAAATTATTGTTCTGTTGTGGCTGAGCAAAATTATGGTCAAAAGTGTAAATTGCATAAGGGAAAAAAGTCAAAATTTTACCACAATCTGTTTCAAATTGTTAAAAAATATAGTAATTTTAATTTAAAAAATTGACAAAAATTAACCATAAAATAATCCGCAAATTAATAATAAGGTCTCAAATGTACAAGAAAAGTCAATTTTACAAGAGGAAATTACAAATTTGAGGAAAATGGTTTCAAATTTAGATTAGATAAATTTACAGAGAAAAGTAGAAAACTACAAGAAAATTGTTATAAATTTTGGAGAAAAACCTCAAACCTTCACGACTGAAGTCATTACTCAAGTTTTTAAGTGGGTGATTTTTGCATCCTGAACTCTACTAGAAATTTTTGGCTGACTAATATGTGTATGTAATAGAATGTGCAGTTATAAAAAAGAGGTTCCTACTCACACATGTGGTGATTTAAAACAAAACAAACCACAATAGTGGATGTGCAATGTCTGTTAATGTTATATTTTTTTTCTTGGGGGAGTTTGTCCACTGAAATGTTTGACAGTTCATTTTTTATTCAGCTAAATGCACTTTGTGATGTGCCAAGGTCAGTTATGACCAGGATGTAGTATATTTGATTTAAAAAGGGAAACAAATGTTAATGCTACTAACAGTACAGATTGAGTTTTTATGCACTTTGAGATATGCCTGAGTAAGATGTGACCAAAATGGTTATTTACAGGATTTTGTTTCCCCCCCCCCATTCTATTTATTTGTTGTTCAATAGGAAAAATATTTCTACTACAAATTCTGCTCAACTCCAGCACTGTTATTGTGTTTTTATGCACTTTTGATGTGCCTTTGTCATGTGCCAAGTGCACATCTAAAACCAAGACAATGAATAAAAAGTGCATATTTTTCGTCAAATTGATCTGTGTTGGTCTGAAATTTATCATATTCAACAGATCGCTGAACATGTGCGGCCCAGTTACATGTCTTGATTTCAAATTGTGGCACAACTGATTTTGTAATTGAATAGCCCTTCTCTAGATATTCTTGAAATTCATACAGAATCAATCACTTTTCCTTCACATTAATACTGTAATTTAAAAAAGCCTTAAATAGCTAATGTTTCAGCTGACCAATCCACATCAGTGTCTTGATTTGGGTGTGACTGTGTTTCAGTGAAGACACCTCCAAAAATTCTTCTCTATTCCAAATAAACCTTTTTTATTATCGCCACCAATGAGGAAATGTAATCGGCACAGTCCGTTTGTCTGTCTGTCTGTTAGCAGGATTATGCAAAACTACTCAACAGATTTCAATAAAATTGCCACCAGAGGTGGCTGGTGGCCAAAGGATGAACCCATTAGATTTTGGAGGTGATCCGAGAGTGCATACCTCCATCAAATCCCCATCTCACAATGTACTGGACGGAGGTACGGACAGACAGACAGATGAAGGAAGGGAAGGATGGAGCCTTGGTGAAGGTGTTTGCTTTGTGAGTGCCCTCTAGATTTACATACAAAGCCAGATTGAAATCGTATGGGGAAAAAAAGACACACACCCCCCCAAAAAAATGACAACGCTGAAAAAAAATGTCAATTACCGAATGTTATTCAGTCTCAGACATAATTTATAGCAGCATCTTCATGTAACTGTTCATTATTATTTTCTAATGAAAAATTCATAAATCAGATATTAGTGTGTACTGTATCAAATTCATTCTCCTCCAGTTTGCACAACCCCCACCCTTGTTTAAACATCAGAATCATAAATGTTTAAAGCTCAGGGACATGAGCTCCAAATATGCTGTATGTCTGTCAGTTACTGCCTTTCAAGTGCAGATAACTGAGGGAGAATATGAACGACATTAAGAGCAAACTTGCATTCCTGACGCAAAAGTCAAAAGTGTATTGAAGTCACTTGGAAAGCAAATGCAAAGCAATTCGTCTTCTGCGATGCTGCTAGTGACCGTATGTCAAACGTGACGAAGCAATGGGCACAAAATGTGATTTTAATAATCCAATTATAGGATGAATCATAATATTACAGTATTGCTATCATCTTAACAGATGACAAGTACAGCAATGCATGCCCAATCCCATTTGGTGTGCAAGTTAAAGATGAGAACTAATAGAATCTGGTTGACAAACAGTCCTCCATAGATTCAGAGGCCCACTCCCAACAACTGATGGGGCTGTCGCTCATCACCACTAAAGCTAACTAATAGAGTTGTGCGTGTGTGTGTGTGGCTCCTGCAGCAGACTCTCCATGTCTAATGTGTCTTAATGCCGTGGTGTTGCCTCTGATAAGCATGTCATGGTGTTTACATTACCGAGGCTTCCTCTCCCTATTAGCAGTCCCCTAGCGTGCACAACCAAATTAAGTGCTTCATGCCAATACTAATGGGGCTTCCATCCCTCCAAGGCTATAGTTGTTGGCCTACAATCATAATACACCAATCACAACTGTTAAACAGAGCAGTAAAATGATTTGCGGTTTAAAATTAAAAAAAAAATGCTCTGGCATCTAAAACAGCACTTGACAGTAATGGTATATGCGTGAACCACAGTTTTTTTTTTTTTTTTTTGCACAATTACAGTGATTGAATGAGGACAATACATTTGTGCTTCTTTCTCCCCCATTACATGCAACAAACAAAAGTTATACTTACAAGTATTTTTTATTTTCATAGACATCGTGTAGCTTTAAAACATGCGGGTGTTCTATGAGCTTCAGAATTGCTATTTCTCGCTCCACCTGTGTGAAACAGACAAAGGAAAAGGAGAAAAACAGTTTTATTAATGAAATATTAACCACTGAAACCGGGTAAAAAGACATTTTACACCAGACAGCTCTAATTTATCTCACTCTTACAATGCTTTCACACCAAAATTAGTGCGCTTAAACATTAGGTTTCACTAACATAAACTGCCATCTAACCAACCCTCCTGACTCCTTCCCAGAGCCAGCAGACCAGGGTTTGATCACCTGCACTGTTTCTCTGGTGCATCAAGTTTGACGTCATCAAGTTGACCACGTCACACAAAAATGGGACGAAGCAGTGTTAGAAAATGATTGAAAGCAGCATGGAAGCTGGTGATGGTGGTATTCAGTCTTTTAGTACTTTTGTTGCTCCATCAAACTCACGGTATACTGTCTGATGCTCAAACAAGGCCAAGGATTGAATTTGAGGCAGAGTGGTGGCTCAGTTGGGAGAGCATCCGCCCCCACACCCGGGGAGGCCGGGGTTCAAATCCCAGCCGGGTCATGCCGAAGACCATATAAAAGCGGAACTTCCTGCCGTCCAGCTTGGTGCTCAGCAATAATGGAACTGAGGAGGGAAATTTGTGGCGGCGCCTTGCATGGCAGCGGCCCTCTGATTCTAGATGTGATTAACATTGTAGATAAGGGGAACGTAATTTTGTTCTATTGTATATGCTTGGCTGTATGGACTGAATGACAATAAAGTTGGCTTTACCTTCTATATATGGCGCTATGCTATGGTGGTATGGTGCTATGGTCATTCATCCCAGTGTGAATGCTTTCCCATTACAGACACAACCCAGGTCTTGGAGGATGTTCCTGGATTATTAGGCCACTGTATAAGGAGCTACACACTGCTACCATCCTATGAGCATTTCAACCTCATTACAAAGGAAAACAATAACCTAAAAACCAAAAAGAATTTGATGAGGTATCACTAATTGTTTTCTTGAAAAAGTCACCTTTAAAGAGAGATGATGTAATAGTATTTCAAATAAAAAGAACAATGGCTGCTTCCTTTTTCCACATGGAGAAGAGACAGATAAGCTTTGACCACACTCTGTTTGGCATCCAGGCCAGTAAGCACTGCTATCTTGCATTTAAAAAAAAAACATGTTTTTTTTTCTTCCATTTCTGATGGAAAATGGATTACGTTTGTCTTATCTTACACACTCTCACAAAAACAAACTATGCAGTCATATTTCATAACACAGTGCATTTTTTTAGGTGAATTAAAAACGTGAAAGAGAATAGCAGAAGTCAGACCTCCATCTGAACACTGCTACCTTATAACACACTATGGGGATAACATTTTTTTTTTTTGTTACTTATTTGTACCCGTAGGTAGATTTGGTTTGCAGTCTGGTGACAAGCCACCGGCTGCTGGTCGCTGCGTGCGCGAGCGCCCTAAACCTACATGTTTTTGGTATGCAGGAGGAAACCGGAGAAATCCCCGAGTAAACCCACGCAACACGGGGAGAACATGCAAACTCCACACAGCTCACTGTTGGTCGGGGGCAGGGATCGAACCCACGATCTCCGCGATCCCCCGGCCGAGGGTAAACTGTGCTGCCACAGTGCTAAACCACTGCGCCACCGTGCAGCCATTAACACAGCCTAATTTAACATTAGGTTAAAATGTTCACCCAGGTATACCAAAATCTTTTTTTTTTTTAATTTCTGGCAGTTTGTCGACGATATTGACTGTACATATAAACACAACACTGTCAGGACAAACAGAGGTCTGAGTTAACACAAGTTTCTAAGCTCTTTTTTTTTTTTTTTGCTTACAGGACCACTGAGAGACACGCACCATGTACTTTGAGACCGTGAGAGCTAAACGCCACAAAAATTGAGCTGATCACTTTAGACTTATGTCAGCATCTCCAGATGTGTTTGTTTGCATGTATAACTGCTGCTGAAAATCGGCACAAAGACAGACGCTAATGCAAAGCTCCAGCACCCTGTCCTCCCACTCTCCTCACGGTCATCTGCCCACCCTGACCTCCACATTTATTGTCCAAATTCCCCTCTACCATAAGCATCTAGCTCTGAACGACAAGGATGGAGATGAAAGAACAGTGTGATTTAAAGACTCCTCTCTCAAGCTCATCAAAATCAATTTCACTATGTCACTAGCTTTTGACAGCCTTCACGTCGCTTTAATGTCACACTCAGCGTGTCTTTGCTTTATGAACGCTCATGTGGAATAAAGTCAAAGTGTGATCTGTCAGTGAACTGTTTTTCTTAAACTCCCGCTAAGCTTGTTTCTCCTTACTCTTGTATGTGCAGTGCTGTGAAAAGGTATTTGCTCCTTCCTGATTTATTATATTTTGCATATTTGCACATTTAAATGTTTCAGATCAAACAAATTTAAACATCAGACAAAGATAACCCAAGTACTGTAAATACAAAATGCAGTTTTTAAATGACGATTTCATTTATTCAGGGAAAAAAGCTATCCAAACCTACCTGGCCCTATGTGAAAGAGTAATTGCCCCCATAAACCTTGGTGACAACAACTGCAATCAAGCGTTTGCCATAATTGGCAATGAGCCTTTTATGTTGCCATTGAGGAATTTTGGCCCACTCTTCTTTGCAGAATTGTTTTAACTCAGCCACATTCGATGGCTTGATCTTGGGTCACAAACTGTTTTCTGGACACTCTCCTTCAGGATTTTCTAGTAGAGAGCAGACTTCATGGTTCCATCAGTTGCAGCAAGTTGTCCAGGTCCTGAAGCAGTAAAGCAGCCCTAGACCATCACATGACCACCACCATGTTTGACTGTTCTTTTGATGAAATGCTGTGTTAGTTTTACACCAGATGTAATGGTACACACACCTTGCAAAAAGCTCAACTTTTGACTTGTCATTCCACAGAATATTTTCCCAAAAGTCTTGGGGATCATCAAGTTGTTTTTTGACCAATGTGAGATGAGCATTTGTGTTTTTGGTCAGCAGTGGTTTTCTCCTTAGAACTCTCCCATGGATGCCATTTTTGTCCAGTCTCTTTCTTATTGTTGAATCATGGACCAGCGTCCAAACTGAGGCAAGTGAGGCCTGCACTTCTTTAGACCCCCAGTTACTCCTGGTGGGTCAGGCCAGCACCTTGCATGGCGGCTCCGCCACTATCAGTGTGTGAATGTGTGTGTGAATGGGTAGCTGGCAGGATATGTAAAGCGCTTTGGTCATCCAGAGGTGAGAAAAAAGCGTGATATAAGTGAATGCCATTTACCATTTAGATGCCGTTCTTAGTTTTTGCTTCTCATCTTCTTTCTTCACTTCCGCCTCCCAAAGAGAGCAGACGCCTTTTTCTTCTCTCCTGCTCTGATTTATCTCCTTCCTCCTCTAACTAACTGGATCCCAGCTTGCTATCGTCTGTCTGCGTGTCTCTACTGCTGATTATCGAACGAAACTATGGATTTAATAAGCTGGGCTTTGAACGCAATTGACACTATTTTTTCAACGAGGAAAAGTGCCCCGGGGGAGGTTGTTTGCCCCGCAGAAACGGCTGCTGCGGGCTATTTGAGGGACACAAGTAATTGGAAACTCTTGTGCCTGTCTGATCTTTCCATCGAAGATGTCGAAGATTTGTACGTCTTCGTAGTAATGGTCATCGGGATCGTTCTGATTGGATCTAGGATTGTCCTGGTGTACCGTAAAAAAAATGCTGGCCAAGCGAGGTTTAACCATCAAATTGGAAAAATGGAGAGGACTCTGACAGCGGCAAATGGAGAACTGTCTAGGAAAATGGATTACATCATGATCACGCTGAGAGCCGTCCATGAAGGATTCAACGTCCAGCAATGAAGGATTAAGTACTGAATCTGTAAGAGGATATAAAGTTTCTTTCTCTGGGATCAGTACTATTCGACTAATCTGACCCCCCTCACACAAGTCCTCCAGATTATCTGCAGTTTTTTGTTTTCAAAATATTTGCGCTGCACTGACTCCACGGACAGTCAGCTGCATGGCCCAAGGACAATGCCAGCAGCTAAGACAAAACATCTCCTGCCAAAGAGACTTTGTTGTTCTTAACTGATACAAACACCTACACTCAACACTACACCCACACTGACTCAAAAACTGATGAAAAAGATCACTCACTCACTGCTGTCTTTGTGTCCTTGTGTACTTTCTTGTCTGCTAACTGTGCATTGAGGGCTTTTTTTCTTGTAATCATAATATTGATCATATATGGGATGCACTGAGGAGCTCATTTAGCAGCAGACTACATCATCCCAGGTGCACAACCGAGAGGTTTCGTAGGTCCTTCCTACCAACGGCTGTCAGACTGTACAACCTAAGCAGGGCTGCTCGCAGAGATAGCAAAAAGACGTAACAAACTAATAGTTTTTTTTTTTTTTGAATGCAAAAGATGCAATAGACTTACACAATGGTCCTCTCCGGCATACAACTAGGAACATACCGGTCGCTATGGAGGGTGAGAATATGTATGGGCACATAATCATACCATGTAGGATAACTAAATAGACGGTTATGCTGTTTCATCCCACCTAGCAACAATGCTCTGCACTGTGTGTGTTTATATATTTACATATTTATTCCATCTAGCTACAATGCTCTGCACTGGGTGTGTTTATATTTATATATCTATATATTTATTCCATCTAGCTACAATGCTCCGCACTGTGTTTTTATATATCTACATATTATTCCATCTAGCTACATTGCTCCGCACTGTGTGTGTTTATATACTTGCATATTTATTCCACCTAGCTGCAATGCTCCATACTGTGGGTGTTTATATATTTACATATTTATTCCATCTAGCTACAATGCTCTGCACTGTGTGTTCATATATTCATATATTTATTCCATCCAGCTACAATGCTCTGCACTGTGTGTCTGTGTGTGTGTGTGTGTATATATATATTTTATAGTAATATGTACATATGTATATTAGCCGCTCTTGCTTGCTTGTTTTTTCTTGCCTTCTGATTGTTGCTCTGAGTGTTGCTATCCCTGTGCTGTTGCAATCCTGGAATTTCCCCGTTGTGGGACTAATAAAGGCTTATCTTATCTTATATGACCAGTATTCTGACAATCAATGGTTTTTTACTCTTTCCTATTGTGTTATCCTTTTCTTCCCTATGCATCCTGTACCCATCTGATGACAGGCGCATTCTCAGATGCTGCCGTGTCACCGGAAATGCAGGTCGTTTTCTGTGTCAAGTCAAATCCCTCGTATGTTATCAGTCATACCTGTTAATGTACTTGGCAATAAATCCTTTCTGAGTCTGAGTCATCTGTTCTTAAATTTCTTTAGATTGTGGAATGATGTGTTTGGGTTTTTTACATCCTTTAGTGTGCGTTACTTTGTCAGACAGGTTCTATTCAAGTGATTTCTTGACTCAAGAGGTCTGGAAAGTTATCTTTATTATTAAAATTTGTTTGATAATCTGAAAAATTTAAGTCTGACAAATATGCAAAAATATAAAAAAAATCAGAGAGGGGGCAAATAATTTTTCACAGCACTGTAATGAATTTATTTCAAGAAAGCTACTACAGTATATTTGCTCTCCTCCTCTCTTCCCCTCAGCTGCAAATCATGACTGATGGCTATACCTCAAAACACTTGGTTCTGCAGAGCGCCTGCTCATAGGGGACGTGAACATCGCTAATATTGCAGGGTCCTTATGTTACAATGCAATTTAGTGCCTTCTTGTTAAAATGTGCTATATAAAATTAAAATGACAGAGGTAGAGTTCTGTCTCCTCCTTTATGGATCAAGCCACACACATACAGCACAATGATTGTATGATAAATCCCTTGAAAAACATCGTTGCAAAAGTATATAAGAACGACAGTCACTGAAATGAAACATGCTGTGCACTGTCCTGCTGCTGAAACCTGAGCCAAAAAAAAGGCATAAAAATATAGAAGTTAAATCAGATATACAACAAACGTCAGCAGACACATTTTTCTGAAAATGATGGGCCTACACTGAGGTAAATACATAATTAGCACTAGCGTGGTGAGGTGTCAGTAGGAGGAAAAAGCGCAGCTAATCAGGGCTGATCCAGACACTAATGAGCCATCAGCAGTGCTACACTTTGCCACTTTCTCACCTGAGGCTAACGTATCATTAAGAAGGGGCCCGGTGTGGCTACCTTGGTAGCTGGCAGCGGGGCTTCCTACAAAGAGACTGATGTTAACCAGGACTCTAATGAGCTGTTAAAATCCTACAGCTGTCTATTTAAGCTTCCTGTAAGCACCTCCTATTAGTTGATTGAAATAATAGAAATGAGGATTAATGTGAAGACTTAACTGTACAACAGCTTTCTTACTGCAAGATTAGCTGTTGATTAACATGCCAACGTAAATCACTGGAGCAATAATTGCTCTTTCTAGCAGCATGAAGTATGGAGTGACCTCCATTAATCTATTTCAAAAAAATTGCTTCACACATACCTTTTAACCACACTTTTGTCACCATGAGTCACAGTCCACTGGTGGATGGATTCAAAGACGTACAGTATGACACAGACAGACACTGTAGGATCCCAACAGTCACTCTGTTATCTATGCACACAGTAGCTTCTCACTCATAATCAAAGACTAAAACACAGCTGCCCTTCCTCTGTCTAGTCCTGGCTCCTTTACAAGGCATGCTCCCTCATTAAGTTTTACATCTGTGAATGCGGATGGTTCCCCCCCCCCCCCCCCAGTCGCCATATCTCGATGGCACTTCATTAAGCTTTTATTAGCAGGCACTTTTTGCTCGCACACAAACACACACATATATGTACACGAGCAGATGGACAGGTGGTTAGATACAGAGCACATGCTCTTTTTACAGTGTGTGTATTTCTTCTTTCTACTGCATTTCACATCACAGCCAATTTGGTCAGGCCCCTTCAAAGCACATTAGAGGAAGCCACCAGAACAGGAGCTTGTTAGTGATCGACGAGAGAAGGATTCATATCAGTGGAAAATCCTGAATCAATAGGTAGCAGTGATTTTTTTTTTTTTTAGAAGTGTTAAAAACAAAGGTGCTCACAAACGTGAATCACAATCGACAGAGAGATCACTTTCCTCTTAAATTTACACTTTTGAGCTTGGTATTGTGTGGAAAAATACATATACAGAACATATTAGAGCATTATATTTTTTTTTTTTGTTACTTATTTGTACCCGTAGGTAGACTTGGTTTGCAGTCTGGTGACAAGCCACCGGCTGCTGGTCGCTGCGTGCGCGAGCGCCCTAAACCTACATGTTTGGTTTTTTTGGTATGTTGACAAATTAATCAATAAAACAATAAATGAAGTATTTGGAAGATCAATGCAACCTGAACAAACATGGCAAAGCATGAGCTGTAGCTTTTCCAAATTCAAAGGATCAGAGCCAGTTCAGCATGGCTCCATCAGCTCATCATCGATTCTTTAAATTACAATCCTGAATCTGAATTACCGAATGGACGAGTGAACAGTGACAGACGACATCAACAGTTTTATCAATGTGGCTCACAGTCGAGCAAGAAAGGACAGGCAATCACAGCCAGCCAGACGACAACAACAAAGACAAAAAAGAAATTAGATTCATGTCACATATGTAAACTCTCAAAGGACAAAATATCGGCTCACAGACTCCGCCATCTCTCACCCTTCACTTATTGTGCTTCACACCATTTCTCCAGCCTCTCTCTCCCGCTCGCCCTCAGCCTTTCATGCACACAGAAGGGAAACACAGACATTTCTGTCACCTCCCCCTGCCAAGCAAGCCAGTGGTCCCTCGATAGTGAGATCTGAGGATCAAAGTCGGGAGGGCAGCCATGTGTGTCAGACATAAAATCGAGGGTGGCTATGCTAACGCGGTGGCCACGGCATGTGCCAGAGCTGCTGGGTGGGTATAAAACCAAAGAGAAGCAGAAGGGATGGAGAGTGGATGAGGTAAGGATAAAGCAATACAGAGGGCAAAATGTCATCTCTCCATCAATTTCCCAGCTCTTGCATCCTCTTTTGTAGTTTATTAACACAATATGAGGCACAACAGCTGCCAAATAAAGTATGGATGACAATGGGTAACGGGTTCCCAGACCTTTCTGCAGTCACTCCACATAATTTTGGCAGTTTGTCAGTATGAACAGTTATACAACACCATTTGCGTCAAAGGCATCAACATTTTAACAGTGGCATATCACCGTTTTCCATATATCCGTTGTGTCACAAATCATTTTCTTTCTCAACACTGGACAAGCAGAGGTCCACGCTCAGTATGAAATAAATTCTATACTGAATTTGAAGGAGAGCTACAGTATATAGTGCTTAACATATGGCTGATGGAGAAATGATTTATAAATGGGTTAATGCTTGGCGAGAAGGAGACCCAACCCCAATCTAACTAGTGAGCAGAAGGGGAGGAGACAGCACAGCTTGGCCACTGGCTCACCGACAAAACCAGTCAACTTGTCAGCCATTTATACTTGTGACATGTGGATATATTGCCCCACGTTTCTCTCTCATACACACACCAACAATCTACATGCGCATGCCAGTGACTGCGGCAAGCCAAGTGCCACCTCTCTCCCTCCATATGTCGGTCAGTGAGCCAGTAGGGCAGAATAAGTGTTTCCTGCCAGAGAGAGAAGGTTGCCAAGCTTGTGTGTATGCATGCATGTGCCCGTCAGTGTGTATGTCTTTTCACATGTGTGGTAATGATAAGGAGTTTAGTGTCTGAAGACTGCTATATGTCAATCCTTGTACCCAGGAAGGAAGGACATAAGTTTCAAGGGCAAGCACACACTATCTACTTGTTACAGCCTTGCAGAAAGACACCCGGTGACAAAGATTTAACTCCCAGCTCTACTTGCTGTGCAGAGCATGATCGCCAACTTCGCAGGTGTATTTAATATATGCTTCTAAGAGAGGCTGTTTATCCAAAACTGGTTCAGAAATTTACAAAGGCAGGCTTGGGGCAATCTAACCGTTTTTGGTGAGGTGAGCAGTGTGCATATTAGGTGGCTGTGTTATCTTGCACAACTGTGTGCTTCCTGCTGAGAGCAAAACAAATACAAAATAAGATTATATTTTTGTATGATTCCATTCCAGTCAAAGTGGCTGAAACTGAAAAAAAAAAAACCACACATTTTTCTCATACTTTGATATTTGTATCGCCTTTTCCTCCATGTTTTGGACCTCATGAATACACAGTGCTATGTGGGCACATGTAAACACTCCAGTCCATGGGACACACTCAGTCAGCACAGCAGGTTTTTCTGATCACCACTTTATCAGTCATCCTTTGTGAGGAGGAGGTAAATCCCCTACACGAGGGAGTCCGATCAATGCCACAGACATGTAAATCGATCTGGACATAGTTTCTTCTAGTTGGCTTGTCCTTATCCTTTATCCATCTTCCACCCTTTGAAATACCACTCATTACTGCTTCCCACCCAGGACCAATTCTGGTATATCTCCTCCTTTTCATCTTCCACTCCTACCCCTCATTTATTCTTGGCTTCTCTCATTCTGTATCTCTAATCATGTCTATGATGCGGCCATGTGCTGTTGACAGATCCATCAGACGGGCACTTAGAGCAGAGGCAGACCACATCATTTCACATACTGACAGACATGTCCCCAGATAACCTTGGCCGTAATAAAGTCTAATGGCAGAGGTCCTCCACACCATCAGCACAATAAGTATAATCCTAGAAAAAAAAAAATCTTCAAAGCTATTGGAAAGGACTGAAGGTAGAAGGGCATAAAGGGTTTAAATGTATGGCTGCATATTTTGTACGTGCAAAAGCCACCTCCAGAATGAGTGATTTATCAGTGATGAGCAGGCTGTGGATTCTTTTGGCAGTTATGATTTTGTCTGATGTTTTTTTTTTCTTTTGTCAATCTTTCCATTCTGTCACTTGTTCCCCAATTTCATAGGAGAGGATTGACGAGGTGACCTTGGACTGTGAACAGCTGTGAAATGTGGATTAATGGACTAGTTCTCACTAGTTTAGTGATTTTAATTTAGTGATTACATCCAAATGTCATCTGTATAGCAGTAAGAAAAAGGTATAAAGTTAATAAATGGTACCAAGATGGCTGCACGTCCACACGCTAGACGCTCCGGACTATTGTGCTACTGGAGTGGTAGCCTTGTTTGTAAAGCATCCGCCCCACAACCGGGAGGTCGTGGGTTCAAGCCCTGGCCGGGTCATACAAAAGAACATATTTTGAAAGAAAAAAAAAAGGTACTTCCTGCCTTCTAGCTTGGTGCTCAGCATAATAGAATGGGGGAAGGAAAAGCTGTTTTTGGTGGCGCCTTTCATGGCAGCGGCCCCTCTGATTCTACATGTAATTAACATTGTAGATATGAGAAACATAATTTTGTTCTACTGTACATGATTGATTGTATGGATTGAATGACAATAAAGTTGGCTTCTTCTTCTTCTTAAAACATCTTTGAACAGCAAGACCTGGACTCCTAGACCGAGTCTGTCCTCTTCTACATTAAATGCCGTGTAGAAAATGCGACAGTCACCAAACACAGCCGGGTTTTTCCAAACCGAAAACCCTGGATGACCAGTGAAGTTCAGGCTCTGATCAGAGCCCGCAACTCAGACTTCAGACAGAGGGACAGCTCTCTGTACAGCACTGCCAGAGCCAACCTCAGAAGAGGCATAAAACTTGCTAAGAACACCTACAAGAGGAAGCTGGAGGGCTTCTTCACAGACAACAACCCCCGACAGATGTGGAGAGACATCCAGGCCCTCACCAACTACAGGGGCCAGTGCCCCCAACATCAGACAGCAGCCTCACTTGGCTGAGGAGCTTAACAGCTTGTTCACCTGGTTTGAGCACCCCCCCCAACCCATCCCCCACCCCTCTGTCTCGCTACAGGTGCACGAGGTGAGAAGGCAACTGAAAGCAGTGAACCTCCGCAAAACTGCTGGTCCCAACGGCATCCCCTCCTGCCTCAAGGCCTCCACCATCATCCTCATCCACAAAAAGTCCACAATTGACAGCCTGAATGACTACAGACTCAGAGCACTCACGTCTGTAGTCATGAAGTGTTTTGAGCGACTGGTGTCCCAGCACATCAGGGACTGTCTTCCCCCTCCTTCGACCCCCACCAGTTTGCCTAGAGGGAGAACCGGTCTACGAATGATGCCATCGCCACCACTCTCCACAGAGCACTGAGCCACCTGGAAAACCCAAGGAGCTGCGTGAGGATGCTCTTTGTGGACTACTGGTCACACTTCAACACCATCATCTCGGAAATCCTGATCAATAAACTGCACCTCCTCCAGACCCCCCCCCCCCACCTGCTCCTGGGATAAAAAAAAAAAAACCAAAACTTTCTCACCAACTGTCCACAAACAGTCAGACTTGGCCCCCGCCACTCCTCCACACTGTCTCTTAGCACTGGTTTCTCCTAGGGCTGCGTGCTAAGCCCACTATTGTACTCCCTGTACACCTTTCACTGTATTCCAACCACCTTCATTGTGAAGTACGCAGACAACACCACCTTGGTTGGGCTCATCACCGATGACGATGAGAAGGCATACAGGGTGGAGGTAAAGAATCTGCTGCTGTGGTGCCAAGCAAACAAACTGAAACAGAATGTCCAAAAAAACCAAAGAACTCATACTGATCTTCAGGAAGAACAGACAGGACCACACACCCCTCCTCATAAATGGCAATCACATGGAAACCATCCCCACCTTCAGGTTCCTGGGCACCCACATCTCCTCTGACCTCTCCTAGTCTGTCAACACCAAGGCCCTGGTGAAGTAAGCCCAGCAGCGGCTGCATTTCCTCCATGTCCTGAGGAAGCACAACTTGGACCAGAAGCTGCTGCTGGCCTTCTATCGCTGCTTAGTGGAGAGCGTGCTCACCTACTGTCTGGGTGTGTGGTACGCCAGCTCCATGACCGAAAACAGGAAGGCTGTGTAGAGGGTCATCAACACCGCCCAAAAAATTATTGGTGGCCCTCTACCATCCCTGGAGGACATCTCCAGATCTTCCTGTCGCAGAAAGATCAAGGCCCCTCACGGGAGACCCCTCACATCCCGCCCACCACCTGTTTGACCTGCTCCTCTTTGGACGACGGTTCTGATCAACCAGGTCCCACACGTCCAGAGTGACAAACAGTTTCTTCCTCTGGGCCGTCCGGACTGCAAACAGTCAGAGGCCCCACCCCTCTCCCTCTGAATGCTCTCATGAACAGTACTGAGGACCTTTTGATTATCATTATAACACACCTGTATTTGCACTCTGCACTTTCAAGTATATTGACCCATCTGTGAAACAACTACCATTCCTGTGTATATTTTCCATAATCCTTGGGCCATCTTATTCAATTGCATGTTCTGCACTCCGCACTCATATGTACATAGTTCCATCCATGAAGCCACTACCATACCTGTGTATATACCTGTGGGCTATTTTTTTTTTATTTCAGACCTATGTTTAATCATGTATTCTGCAACTGTGTTTTATGAAATCCTTCTCTCTTACTTTATTGTACAGTAGCCTGGTGGAGCACCCACAATTTCGTTGTGCTGTACAACTGTACAGTGACAAAGCCTATTCTATTCTATTCTAAATAGCAGAGAATTAATCGAAGGCAAAGTTTGACTGGATTGTTTCATACTGCAGAAAAGAAAAAAAAAATTGCATTCCCTCAGGATTCTAAACATTGTTCCTTTAAGTGCCATCTGCTGCCTCTTCATGAAAAAAAGTATTACATTAAACACACAGATTTAAAATTATGTAAAGAAAAGCTCAACACCATATTTAACTACAACAGTAGAATTGAAAATAAAGCCTTGACAGCAAAATTTAAATAATCAAACACACTGCAGTGTTGATTGGCAATGTGAAAAAGGTGTCTATTATTTCAGTACCAAGGACTAGTTATTGCAGCAATCCAGGCAGAAAGTAACAATGGGCTAACAGTGATTGACTCAGCAACTAATTATCTCTACCTATGAATTCATTGCTCATTCACTGACACATAAACCAGAAACAGAAAAAGCAGTCAATACAGGACAGACAACAGGTCAATGGGTAAGACTGGTCAACTGAAACAACTCAAATTAGCTCAAAAGTTTGTAAATGAGTTTGGTGCAACTCTGATAATGTATTCACAGAGTTCCTTTAGCTCCCACTCTTGTCTCTTCTCAATTAGTTCCTACACTGGCACACAACATGGACAGGTGCTCTCTTGATACTGTGTATAAGTACTTATTTGGCCAAAAAAATGAGCATATGCATTAAGTTATAATGTAGTCATGTACAGTAAAGAAGAAATGGGTGGAAACGGAGAAGATCTTTCAGATCGTGTTAGCACAAAAGTATCATTAGCAAACAATCCACAGGGATTAGGGTGAAGTAGCTGATTGAGTTTAAAAGTGTCTTTTTTATATACAGTGGTGTGAAAAGAGTTTGCCCCCTTCCTGATTTCTCATTTTTTTGTATGCTTGTCACACTTAAAAGTTTCAGATCATCACACAAATTTAAATATTAGACAAAGATAACAAGTAAACACAAAATGCAGTTTTTAAATGAAGGTGTTTATTATTAAGGGGGGAAAAAATCCAAACCTACATGACCCTGTGTGAAAAAGTGATTACCCCCTAAACCTAATAACTGGCTTGGCCACCCTTGGCAGCAACAACTGCAATCAAGTGTTTGCAATAACTGGAAATGAGTCTTTTACAGCACTGTGGAGGAATTTTGGCCAACCCATCTTTGCAGAATTGTTGTAATTTAGCCACACTGGAGGGTTTTCGAGCATGAACCACCTTTTTAAGGTCATGCCACAGCATCTCAAAGAGACTCAGGTCAGAACTTTGACTAAGCCACTCCTAAGTCTTCATTTTGTTTTTCTTAAGCCATTCAGAGGTGGACTTGCTGGTGTGTTTTGGATCATTGTCCTGCTGCAGAACCCAAGTGCGCTTCATCTTGAGGTCATGAACAGATGGCCAGACATTCTCCTTCAGGATTTTTTGGTAGACAGCAGAATTCATGGTTCCATTTACCACGGCAAATCTTCCAGGTCCTGAAGCAGCAAAACAGTCCCAGACCATAACACTACCACCACCATATTTTACTGTTGGTATGATGTTCCTTTTCTGAAATGCTGTGTTACTTTTACGCCGGATGTAATGGGACACACACCTTCCAAAAAGTTCAACTTTTGTCTCGTCAGTCCACAGAGTATTTTCCCAAAAGTCTTGGAGATCATCAAGATGTTTTCTGGCAAGACTGAGACAAGCCTTTATGTTCTTTTTGCTCAGCAGTGGTTTTCATCTTGGAACTCTGCCTTGCAGGCCATTTTTGCCCAGCCTTTTTCTTATGGTGGAGTCATGAGCACTGACCTGAACTGAGGCAAGTGAGGCCTGCAGTTCTTTGGATGTTGTTGCGGGGTCTTTTGTGACCTCTTGGATGAGTCGTCGCTTCGCTCTTGAGGTAATTTTGGTCGGCTGGCCACTACTGGGAAGGTTCACCACTGTTCCATGTTTTCGCCATTTGTGGATAATGGCTCTCACCTGTGGTTCACTGGCGTCCCAAAGCTTTAGAAATGGCTTTATAACCTTTTCCAGACTGATAGATCTCGATTACTTTGTTTCTCATTTGTTCTTGAATTTCTTTGGATCGCAGCATCATGTCTAGCTTTTCAGGATCTTTTTGTCTACTTCACTTTGTCAGGCAGGTCCTGTTTAAGTGATTTCTTGATTGAGAATAGGTGTGGCAGTAATCAGGCCTGGGTGTGGCTAGAGAAATTTAACTCAGCTTTCCAAAGATGTGATAAACCACAGTTAATTGGCTGAGACCAAGATGGCGCCCACAGCGGTCGACATGGTGCTTCGCTGCGCTCTTTGTTTGTTTTTGTTTGTCAATTGTGTGTCTGCTTGCACTTATACCCGTGAAGAACTTCTAAATATCAGGACTTTCACCCCCACGGACCTCCTCCCAGTTTTTTTAGCCCCTGCCGCCGATCTGGTTCATTGCTTGGCTCGAAAAGTGAGACGGCGAAAGAGAGGTAGACGAGCGGGCGCTCTCGTGCGGCTTCGTAGGAGAGGCTCACGAACGGCGCTGCCTGGCATATTTCTGTCCAATACCAACTCTCTCTCTAACAAGGTAGATGAACTGAGACTGCTGATGCGTTTTAGGGACCTCGCCTCCTCAGCTGCCCTCTGCTTTACTGAGACCTGGCTCCGGGAAAATATACCGGACAGCGCGCTACGCCTCGACGGCTTCCAGCTCTTCCGGGCTGATCGTGACACAGAGCTTTCCGGCAAGACCACAGGAGGAGGAGTCTGCTTCTTCATCAACAGCAGCTGGTGCTCTGATGTAACGGTAATTTCCAAACACTGTTCTCCCGCCCTGGAATTTCTTGTTATCAATTGCAAGCCCTTTTATTCCCCGCGGGAGTTTGCTTCTTTTATACTGATCGCTGTGTACGCCCCTCCCGACGCGGACACGCGCGAAGCTCAGCGCGTGCTCGCGGATCACATTCAACACACAGAGCGGAGTTTTCCAGACTCGCTAATTATTGTGGCTGGCGACTTTAATCAGTGCAATCTGAGCCACGATCTCCCCCGCTACAAACAGTTTATTAAATGCCCCACCAGAGGATTAAACACACTGGATCACTGTTACACCACAGTGAAAGACGCATATCGCGCTGTTCCTCGTGCTGCGCTGGGATTATCTGATCACGTGATGGTTCACCTCATCCCCACATACAGACAGAGATTGAAGCTCACTAAACCTGTTGTGAGCACTACGAAGATACGGACCAGTGATGCTGAGGAGAAGCTGGAAACGTGCATGGAAATATCTGACTGGGGCATGTTTAAAGGAGCCACGCATGATCTGGATGAGTACACGGACACTGTGAACTCATATATCAACTTCTGCGAGGAGAACATTCTTCCATCGCGCACCAGGGTGAGTTACTCTAATGACAAACCCTGGTTCACAGCTAAGCTCAGACAGATCAGGAAGGAGAAGGAAGCAGCGCTGAAAAGTGGAGACAGGGACTGCTACAGGGAGGTTAAATACCGGTTTAACAGAGAGCTGAAGAGAGCTAAATCTGTGTATTCTGAGAGACTCCAGCAGCAGTTCACTGCTAATGATTCGGCTTCCGTGTGGAGAGGACTGAGGCAAATCACCAACTATCGGCCTCAGGCTCCTAAAGGTCAGGATGACAAAGCCCTTTGTCAAAGACTGTCCCAACACTATGCCCGTTTTGACACCTCGTCATCTGTGTCCAACTCCCCCCCCCCCTCCAGCTCCACAGCCTCCACAATCCCTACTTCATTAAAGGCACCCCCCCCCTCCTCCCCCCCTGCCCTTATCATCAGTGAGCAGGATGTGCTCAAACAGTTCTCCAGACTGAACCCGCGCAAGGCCCCCGGCCCGGACGGCGTGTCTCCCTCCACCCTGAGACACTGTGCGAAACAGCTGGCTCCTGTCTTCACAGACATTTTTAATACCTCCCTTAAGTTATGCCACGTGCCATCCTGCCTCAAATCCTCCACCATCATCCCTGTCCCCAAGAAGCCACGGATCACTGGACTTAATGACTACAGACCTGTAGCGCTCACCTCTGTAGTCATGAAGTCCTTTGAGCGCCTGGTCCTGCCCCACCTCAAGTCCATCACCACCCCTCTCCTGGACCCGCTGCAGTTTGCCTACCGAGCCAACAGGTCTGTAGACGATGCAGTCAACCTGGCCCTCCACTCCATCCTGCAGCACCTGGACTCCCCGGGAACCTACGCCAGGATCCTGTTTGTGGACTTCAGCTCCGCATTCAACACCATCCGCCCCGCTCTGCTCCGGGACAAGCTGTCCCTGCTCAACGTGCCTGACTCCCTCTGCAGGTGGATCACCGACTTCCTGACGGACCGGAGGCAGCATGTGCGGCTGGGAAAGACTGTCTCAGTCTCTACTAGCATCAGCACCGGATCACCCCAGGGCTGTGTACTTTCCCCCCTACTCTTCTCCCTTTACACCAACTCCTGCACCTCCAGCCACCAGTCTGTCAAGTTGATCAAGTTTGCGGACGACACCACCCTCATCGGGCTCATCTCCAACGGCGACGAGTCCGCCTACAGGAGAGAGGTGGCCCAGCTGGCGTCCTGGTGCAACAATAACAACCTGCAGCTGAACGCTCTGAAGACAGTGGAGATGATTGTAGACTTCAGGAAAGTCACTACCCCTCTGCCCCCCCTCACCCTCTCAGGCTCTCCCATCACCACTGCTGATTCCTTCCGCTTCCTAGGCACTACCATCACCAGGGACCTCAAATGGGAGCCGACCATCAGCTCACTCATCAAAAAAGCCCAGCAGAGGATGTTCTTCCTGCGGCAGCTGAGGAAGCTCAAGCTACCCACCAAGATGTTAGTGCAGTTCTACACAGCCATCATCGAGTCCATCCTCACCACCTCCATAACCGTGTGGTACGCAGGAGCCACTGCCAGGGACAGACTAAGGCTGCAGCGCGTCGTGCGCACTGCTGAGAAGGTGATCGGCTGCAAGCTCCCATCTCTCCAGGATCTGTACATCTCCAGGACCCGGAGGCGTGCTGGCCGGATCATAGCCGATCCCTCACACCCTGGTCACGTACTGTTTGCCCCCCTCCCCTCTGGTAGAAGACTTCGGTCCATCCAGACTAAAACCTCCCGTCACATGAACAGCTTCTTCCCCTCTGCCATCAGACTGCTGAACACTAAGTGACTTATTGACTCTCGTGCACTATGTACAGCAGCTCAACCAGACTCATGTCAATCATCACTGTTTTCTTTCTGCATTACCGACTGCACTATATAGTTCTCCACAGTATCTGCTGCTCGCTAATATATTTTAACTGCTGACCAGTATCACTTACTCTTATTCTACACTTTTTTGCATGTATAGTTTATTTCTTTTATCTTATCATGTTTAATGTTGCAGCATTGCACCGAGACAAATTCCTAGTTTGTGTACTACATGAACAATGGCAATAAACCTGATTCTGATTCTGATTCTTCTAATTTATGTTTTAACAGTGGGGGGCAATTAATTTTTCACACAGGGCCATGTAGGTTTGGATTTTTTTTTTTTACCCTTAATAACAAACATCTTTTAAAAAAAAAACAACAACTGCATTTTGTGTTCACATTCTGTCCACCCCTCTGTTTTTGAGTAATTTTGTCAACACATTAGAAGAAGATGGAGCTTTGGCAGAGGTATGCACTCTCAGATCATCACCAACATATATACTTGCATTTTACCATCAGTTATCAATCTTAATCAATCCTAGCCACCTGAACAGACTCATCACACCATATAAACTAATGGGCCGGTTCTGGCCCGCATGTTTGATTCCCCTGGACCAGACTGTAAAAATAGCCTACATATATATAGGGTTTAGTTAACCTCAGAAGAAACTTCATTTGTTCTTTACAGCAATGTATAACTAATCGAAGTGAGGTCACTTCTTTTCTCTGTTGTAAGAAAACACGTTTGTAAAACAGCAGACAATATTGTTCCAGTGACCAGGGGCCTCATGTACGAAGGGTACTTGCGTACAAAAACGCATACGTCTTTTTCCATGGAAAATTTCAGATGTATCAAGAATGAAATGACTGTGGAAATATGCGCAACTCCACGAAAACTTCATGGCTGGCGTACATACATTTCTACTGTTATTGGTCTGTTGGCCACATTTAGAGGTAATGTAGGGAGACTGATAATGACGTGAAAATTATTGTACATACCAGAGACACATGATGAACAAACATCCAAGTGTGCACAATTAGATGAGTGGATATAAAAGCAAGTGCAAAAAAGTGAAGAAAATGCCTCTAACAACAATGGCATTAGCATTATTAGAGGATATTGAAAATCACGCAATGAGAAGAGAAAGGGTATTTAGAGACAGAAGATTTTCTGGCTCAGGATGATGACTGGTTTGTCAGCCAGTTTAGCTTTCCACGGGCAGTCCTTGTGGAACTGTGCTCAGAGCTACAGCCACTCTTGGAGCACGGCACGGCGAGAAGCCGTGCACTGCCCATCTTTGTGCAGGTGCTGACAACACTGGGGTTCCTGGCAACAAGGGCATTCCAGAAGGAGCTGCCAGGCCGATCGGAATTTCCCAGTCGACCCTGAGCCAAGCTATGCCAGTTGTGTGGGATGGCGTTACCTGGCTGTCACCCAGGTACATCATATTCCCATACAATGGAGCTGAACAGGCCAACATCAAAGCACAATTTGCAGCGAGAGCCAGTTTTCCTAATGTAATCAGAGCTATCGACTGCACACACATTGCTATAAAACCACCTTCACAAGATGAATGTGTGTACATTAACGGGAAACATTTCCATTCTATCAATGTACAAATTATATGTGATGCACAAATGCAACAAACCAACATTATTGCAAGGTGGCCTGGTTCAACGCAAAATTCATTCATTCTACTGAACAGCATTGTTGGGAACAAACTACAAGCTGGCACTGTGCAGATGTGTGGCTTCTTGGTGAGTAAATTCATGTAATTGTCCTAATAATAACCCACCGCATGCACAACGCGCCTGTGCGCCCCCAAATATCACCCTGTCTTCAAGGCTTCATTTTAAGTCAGTGGTTCAAGTAAGTGATTTTTCTTTTGTTGCTGATTAAACTACAGTTTCACAACACTACAGCTTTCTACCAAGCCCCCAATTGCCTCATTGTGTACAGTAGTTATGTCAATAAACACATGCGTAATGCCTGAAATGCAACAGTGTCACCCTTTCCCCGGGGTATTTCATTCATTTACAATAGTAGAGTGTGTAATCCATGGTATATAACTATAAAGGATGAGATTTGCATTTTGGACATAAAATATGTACTTGTGTTGCTGCAACCTGCTGCCCTCTTTACATGTTTCCTGGCAAACCACTCACATGCACACACTTTGCACGCGCTCTTATACACACGCCCACACATGCACACACACATATGGTATCTCACAAAAGTGAGTACACCCCTCATATTTTTGTAAATATTTTATTATATCTATTCATGGGACAACACTGAAGATATGACACTTTGGTATAACGTAAGGTAGTCATTGTACAGCTTGTATAACACTATAAACGTTACAACTCATTCTGGGCCGTCATCCGCTTCAGCTGCGCGCACACCTGTGGGTAATCAGCCCCGGGCTATATAGCCTGCTCTGCCTGGAGCTTCGGCACGGAGCCGTCTGCTATGCTACGCTCTTCGTCCCGCGCACGCCCCGACTCCTTTCAGCCCTGCGCATCATCGTTGGACTCTCCGTTGGCACGTAAGCTCAACATTCCAACTCACCTTTTCTTCCAGGCTCTCCCCTGTGCACAGGTGGATCCCTTTGGCAGCGGTTCTCTCCCTCGCGGCAGCGGAATCGCCCTTCTCTCCACGCCACGCATCACAGTGCTTCTCCGGGTGCGCTCTGCAGACGCTGTCTCCCTGGCAGGAGGCCCTAAGCCCAAGCCGACGCCATCTCCAGAACATCTGCAAGTAAGCCCCGTTAGTCTCCCATTCATAATAACATGGCTGAATCTAATATCTGTGTTTGGTTCTGTCTCAAGGGTTGCCAGGCTGTACGGCGCTCTGTCTCGTCCCCGGCTGCAGCTCGTTCACCCACAATACACTCACATACCGCATACACGCACTCACACACCTGCTGGTTATTCAATAAAGATAATTGTATTGCACTTGAGCCTGTGTGTGTGTGTGTGATCCCTGGGTCCGACATTATGTCAGTACGGCTCCGTCAGAGTGACCCAGCGGACAGCGGGCTCGCACACCAGTTTAACATCTTGGAGGCTCGTGTTGATCAAATAACGTACCAGCAGCAGGTTATTCTGAACCAGCTATGTCAGATTAACAGCCGGTTGGATCGCCTGGAAGGACAGCAGGAGTTCCCTCCAGCTCAGAGCAGCAGGCCAGCCCCCGTTAGCTCACCACCTAGCCAGGCTAGCCCGGGCGCGCTCACGCATCTCACACCGATCCCCATGCCCACGCGCTTCAGTGGGAAGCTCTGGGAGGCGCGGGGTTTCATCCTCCAGTGTGAGACGGTGTTTCAGCGCGTTCCCGGGGACTTCCCCTCCGATCACAGCTGAATTGGTTACGTGGCTAATCTTTTGGAAGGACAAGCGTTAGCTTGGGCTTACGCCATGATGGCGAAACCCAGCTACACCAGTCTTACCTTAGCCCAGTTCGTCCAAGATTTCCATGAGGTTTTTGACCATTCAGATCGTGATGACGTGCTAACCACCCGCTTACTAAACCTTCGCCTGGGTGGTCGGTCGGTAGCCGATTACGCTGTCGACTTCCGGGTGGTAGCGGCGGAAGCTGGGTGGGAAGATGCTTCGCTTTGCAGCATCTTCATCCGTAGCCTGAGCCCTAGCTTACGGGATGAGCTGGCCCGCTTAGATAAGCCGGAGCGGCTCACTGAGCTCATTTCTCTAACCATTAGTCTAGATGACAGGCTGAGAGAGTGGGCTGCCGAACGGAGGTCTTCAGGCCGTTCCAGCAGACCGTTACGCCGCTCTTCTCAGTCCTCCACCTTGGCTCTGTCCGCGCTAGAGGGCCCAGATGAACCTGAGGCTATGGTAATGGGACTGACTAAAATCTCGCAGGCAGAGAGACAGCACCACAGGGACCTTGGTCTCTGCATGTATTGTGGGGATGACCAACATGAGATAGAGTCCTGCCCGGTTCGGCCAAAAGGGGGGGTCCGCAAGTCACTGTAGGGGGTCTTGCGGACTCATCTCGGTCAAATCCCCTATCCAAATGTCTCCTGCCGATTAGATTTTGTCACAACCGCACTGAGTTCCTCACACACGCACTGGTGGACTCGGGGGCCGAGCAGAGCTTTATCTCTGAGAAACTGACAACCCGATTGGGGCTTCCCTGCCAAGTGCTGCCGACGCCCCTTAACCTCGTCACCTTGTCGAAAGCTCCTTTAGAAAAGGTGACGCACCGGACTGCCCCGGTCTCAGCCATCATTTCTGGGAACCATTGTGAGGATCTCCGGCTGTTCGTTCTCTCCTCATCGGCTGCCCCTGTCATTCTAGGTTACCCCTGGCTGCGCTTGCACAACCCCACCTTCGACTGGCGAACTGGGAGTGTTCTTGCCTGGAGTCCGTTCTGCCTGAATGCGTGCCTCCAGTCAGCAGCTTGTTCTCCATCGGTCCCCCTCTCTTTCCCCGCCCCCCGACTTGTCCAGGGTGCCTCCAGAGTTTCACGACCTCGGAGCGGTATTCAGCAAGTCCCAGGCACTGTCCCTTCACCCCCACCGCCCATACGACTGCGCCATTAATCTCCGCCCGGGTGCCCCCCTGCCGTCGAGCCGCCTTTACAGCCTATCGGCTACGGAACGGGAGGCTATGGAGGCGTACATCAAGGAATCACTCAGCTTGGGCATCATCCAGCCGTCGTCATCGCCAGTGGGGGTAGTCTTCTTCTTCATTGGGAAGAAGGATGGTTCCCTTCGCCCTTGCATCGATGTCTGGGCTCTGAATGACATTACTATTAAGGACAAGTATACACTACCTCTGATGGACTCTGCCTTCGACTCCCTTCAGGGGGCCTCCTGGTTTACGAAACTGGATCTCCGCAGCGCTTACCACCTCGTGCGGATCCAGGAGGGCGACGAGTGGAAGACGGGATTCCGGACCCCCAGCGGCCACTTTGAGTACCTCGTCATGCCGTTTGGGCTCACCAACGCTCCGGCCGTCTTCCAGCGGCTCATCAACGACGTTCTCCGGGATTTCCTTGGGTCCTTCGTTTTCGTCTACCTGGACGACATCCTGATCTTCTCTCAGTCCCGGGAGGAGCATCAGGTTCACGTGAGGCGGGTCCTTCAATGACTGCTTGAGAACAAACTTTTTGTGAAGGCTGAAAAGCGTGAGTTCTACTCTGAGAAGACCTCCTTCCTGGGCTTCATCATCTCACACAACCAGGTCATCCCGGACCCAGAGAAGGTGAAGGCAGTGGTGGATTGCCCCCCCCCCCACGTCGTCAAGGAAACAGCTGCAACAATTTCAGGGGTTTGCCAATTTCTACCGGCGGTTCCTGCCCAAGTATAGCTCCATCGCTCTCCCCCTGACCCGCCTCAACTCCCCCAAGGTGGCGTTCCGGTGGACGGAGGAGGCCGCATCGGCCTTTGTGGCCCTGAAGACGGAATTCTCTTCCTCCCGGGTCTTGACGCAGGTGGACCCCACTCTGCAGTGCCTAGTGGAGGTGGATGCCTCTGACTCGGGGGTGGGGGCAGTACTTTCGCAGCGCTCCCCGGTGGACGGGGTGATCCGCCCCTGTGCCTTCTTCTCTCGGCAGCTGTTCCCCGCTGAGAGGAACTATGACATCGGTGACAGAGAACTCCTGGCGGTCAAGCTCGCGCTGGAGGAGTGGCGGCACTGGTTGGAGGGGGGCCACGCTACCCTTTGTGGTTTGGACGGATCATAAGAACCTGGAGTACCTGAGGATGGCTAAGCGCCTGAATGCTCGCCAGGCGCGTTGGTCCCTGTTCTTCGGGCGCTTCCAGTTTACCATCACCTACCGCCCGGGGTCTAAGAACGTGAAGCCAGATGCCCTGTCCAGGCAGCTCACCTCGGAGGCCGCTGAGAAGCAGGAGCACACCATCCTCCTGGCCTGGTGTGTCGTGGGCACCCTCTCCTGGGCCATCAGGGACAAGGTCCTGAAGGCTCAAGAAACTGAGCCGGATCCGGGCGGAGGCCCGACCGGGAAACTGTTCGTGCCATCAGCCGTTCGGGGTGACGTGATCCATTGGGCCCATTCATCCAAACTCGCCTGCCACCCTGGGATCTCCCGTCTGGTGGAACTGCTCCAGAGATCGTTCTGAATCGTCTTCGGAATGACGTCATCGGCTATGTTCGTGCCTGTCCCCAGTGCGCCACCGGGAAGACGTCGTCATCTCCGCCGGCGGGCCTTCTCCACCCCTTGCCGGTCCCTGGGAGGCCGTGGTCTCACGTGGCCCTGGACTTCGTTACCGGCCTTCCGGTATCCAACAGCTATGACACCGTGCTGACCGTTGTGGACCGCTTCTCTAAGGCCGCCCACTTCATCCCTCTACGTGGGCTCCCAACGGCACGAGAGACGGCGGACCTTCTGGTGCAGCACGTCGTGCGTCTGCATGGGATTCACACGGACATGGTCTCTGACCGAGGTCCGCAGTTTGTGTCCAGTGTGTGGAGGAGCTTCTGCAACGCTTTGGGGGCTACGGTAAGCCTGTCCTCTGGCCATCACCCCCAGAGCAATGGGCAGTGCAAGCGGGCAAATCAGGAGCTGGAGGCCGCTCTGCACTGCGTCATTACTTCCATCCCGTCATCATGGAGTAACCATCTGCTGTGGATTGAGTACGCTCATAACCTGACTCTCTCTTCTGCAACCGGTATGTCACCTTTCAAGGCGTCGCTGGGCTACAACCCCCGCTGTTTCCTGAGGAGCAGGGGGAGGTGGCCATACCTTCAGTTCATGCGCACCTGAGGCGCTGTCGTCAGCTTTGGGCTGCTACACGCCAGGCCCTTTTACACACAGCGGAGCGCAACACCAGGACGGCGAACCGGTGCAGGAGGCCTGCTCCCCAGTATCAGGTGGGTCAGCAGGTATGGTTATCCACACAACACATTAACCTGAAGGCTGAAAAGAGGAAATTGGCCAAGCGTTTTATTGGGCCCTTCCCGATTGTCAAAATGGTGAATCCTGTAGCTGTGCGTCTGGCTTTCCCCCCTACTCTCCGTGTTTGTCCCACGTTTCACGTCTTGCAGGTCAAACCCGTGGTCTCCAACCCGTTCTACCCCCCTCCTAGAACCCCACCTCCACCCGTGTTGATCGACCGTGACCCTGCTTGGCCAGTCA
This sequence comes from Pholidichthys leucotaenia, assembly GCA_020510985.1. Taxonomy (NCBI): domain Eukaryota; kingdom Metazoa; phylum Chordata; class Actinopteri; order Cichliformes; family Pholidichthyidae; genus Pholidichthys; species Pholidichthys leucotaenia. Next base: position 134,764,775 of record CM035840.1, on the reverse strand, counting down.
ATTCCATCCTGGACGTCCGCCGCCGGGGTCGCGGCTTGCAGTACCTGGTGGACTGGGAGGGGTTTGGCCCCGAGTGGAGATCCTGGGTGCGCCAGTCGTTTGTGCTGGACAAACACCTCATTAGGGACTTCCACCAGGCGCACCCAGGTAAGCCAGCGCCAGGAGGCACTGCCCGAGGGGGGGGGGGGGAGTACTGTTACAACTCACTCTGGGCCGTCACCCGCTTCAGCTTTGCGCACACCTATGGGTAATCAGCCCTGGGCTATATAGCCCGCTCTGCCTGGAGCTTCGGCACGGAGCCGTCTGCTTTGCTACGCTCTTCGTCCCACGCATGCCCTGACTCCTTTCAGCCCTGCGCATCATCGTTGGACTCTCCGTTGGCACGTAAGCGCAACATTCCAACTCACCTTTTCTCCCAGGCTCTCCCCTGTGCACAGGTGGATCTCTTTGGCAGCGGTTCTCTCCCTCGCGGCGGCGGAATCGCCCTTCTCTAAACGCCGCGCATCACAGTGCTTCTCCGGGTGCGCTCGGCAGACGCTGTCTCCCTGGCAGGAGGCCCAAAGCCCAAGCCTACGCCATCTCCAGAACATCTGCAAGTAAGCCCTGTTAGTCTCTCATTCATAATAACATAGCTGAATCTAATATCTGTGTTTGGCTCTATCTCTAGGGTTGCCAGGCTGTACAGCGCTCTGTCTCGTCCCTGGCTGCAGCTCGTTCACCCACAATACACTCACATACCACATACATGCACTCACACACCTGCTGGTTATTCAATAAAGATAACTGTATTGCACTTGAGCCTGTGTGTGTGTGTTCCCTGGGTCCGACATTATGTCAATAAATTTGCTGTCCCCTCAAAATAACTCATCATACAGCCATTAATATCTAAACCGCTGGCAACAAAAGTGAGTACACCTCTAAGTGAAAGTGTCCAAATTGTGCCCAATTAGCCATTTTCCCTCCTCTGTGTCATGTGACTTATTAGTGTTACAAGGTCTCGGGTATTAATGGGGAGCAGTTGTGTTAAATTTGGTATTATTGCTCTCACACTCTCTCATACTGGTCACTGGAAGTTCAACATGGCACCTCATGACAAAGAACTCTGTGCGGATCTGAAAAAAAAGAACTGTTGCTCTACATAAAGGTGGCCTAGGCTGTAAGATTGCCAACACCCTGAAAATGAGCTGCAGCATGGTTGCCAAGACCATACAGTGGTTTAACAGAATAGGTTCCACTCAGAACAGGCCTCGCCATGGTCAACCAAAGAAGCTGAGTGCACGTGCTCAGCATCATATCCAGAGGTTGTCTTTTGAAAATAGACACATGAGTGCTGCCAGCATTGCTGCAGAGGTTGAACGGGTGGGGGGGGTCAGCCTGTCAGTGCTCAGACCATATGCTGCACACTGCATCAAACTGTTCTGCATGGCTGTAGTCCCAGAAGGAAGCCCCTTTTAAAGATGATGCACAAGAAAGCCTACAAACAGTTTGCTGAAGACAGCAGACTAAGGACATGGATTACTGGAACCATGTCCTGTGGTCTGTTTAGACCAAGATAAACTTATTTAATTCAAATGGTGGCAAGGGTGTGTGGCGACAACCAGGTGAAGAGTACAAAGACAAGTGTATCTTGCCTACAGTCAAACACAGTGGTGGGAGTGTCATGTTTTGGGGCTGCATGAGTGCTGCCGGCAGTGGGGAGCTACAGTTCATTGAGGGAACCATGAATGTCAACATGTACTGTGACGTACTGAAGCAGAACATGATCAGAAACTGGGCCGCAGGGCCGTATTCCAACATGATAACGACCCCAAACCCACCTCCAAGATGACCACTGCCTTGCTAAAGAAACTGAGGGTAAAGGTGATGGACTGGCCAAGTATGTCTCCAGACCTAAACCCTATTGAGAATCTGTGGGGAATCCTCAAATGGAAGGTGGAAGAGCACAAGGTCTCTAACACCATGGTGTTGTCATGGAGGAGTGGAAGAAGATTCTAGTGGCAACCTGTAAAGCTCTTGTGAAGTCTAAGCCCAAGCGAGTTAAGGCAGTGCTGGAAAATAATGGTGGCCACACAAAATATTGATACTTTGGGCACAATTTGGACATTTTCACTTAGGGGTGTACTCATTTTAGTTGCCAGTGGTTTACACATTTATGGTTGTGTGTTGAGTTATTTTGAGGGGACAGCAAATTTGCACTGTTATAAAAGCCGTACACTGACTACTTTACATTATATCATATCTTCAGTGTTGTCGCATGAATAGATATAATAAAATATTTACAAAAATGTGAGGGGTGTACTCACTTTTGTGAGATACTGTATGCCTCTCCTTTAACAAGTGTAGATACCAGACTCATGATGAGACCTTTTCAGTAAAAGAAACAGTTTGTATTCTGTTTGTTTCAGTTGTGTTAGTCTGTTTGTCTTCTCTGTTTGTTCCTCTCCCTTTTCTTTTCCCCTCCCCACCCCTCATTTCCTCATTCCTCCCCTGTCGGGTCCTTCATGGGTAAAACAATTTAAATAAAGTATTAAAAGCTATTACAAGAGGAGTTTATCAATAACATACAGTACATATACAGTGGTATGAAAAAGTGTTTGCCCCCTTCCTGATTTCTCATTTTTTTGTATCTTTATGTTTTTGTATGTATGTCACACTTAAATGTTTCAGATCAGACAAATTTAAATATTAGACAAAGATAACACAAGTAAATACAAAACACAGTTTTTCAGTGAAGGTGTTTATTATTAAGGGGGAAAAAAATCCAAACCTACATGGCCCTGTGTGAAAAAGTGATTGCCCCCTAAACCTAAAAACTGGCTGGGCCACCCTTAGCCGCAACAACTGCAATCAAGCATTTGAGATAACTGGCAATGAGTCTTTTACAGCACTGTGGAGGAATTTTGGCCCACTCATCTTCACAGAATTGTTGTAATTCAGCCACATTGGAGGGTTTTCGAGCATGAACCGCCTTTTTTTTTTTTTTTTTTGTAACTTAGATTTTTATTCATTTTTCATCATATATAATGCATTCAGATCACATTCTACATTTAAAAAACAAAGGGGTTAGGGTAGGGAAAAATTAAAAAAAATTAAAAAAATAAAAATTAAAAATTAAAATAAATAAATAAATAAATAAATAAAAAATAAAAGGGGGGGGGACAAATGTTGGAGCATCAAGTTTTTAGTTTCCATCTCTTAATTCTTCTGGTTTTTTCAGTGTCTTTGGTTATTCTTTCAATTTCTGCCTCGTTGTTGCACTTTGTAGTGTGTCCATTTCCGCCATTTTTTCTCCCATATTCCTTCTTGCATTCTTCGTCGATATGTTAGTTTTTCCATCATACGTATGTCCTCAACAATGTCAGTCCATTGTTCTTGGTCAGGAAGAACTTCTGATCGCCATTTTTTTGTGATAGTTTTTTTACATGCAATCAACAAGATTTTAACTAGATATCTGTCCTCAGCCTGTATAACATTGTCTTTTTTAAGATCACATAAGTACATCAGGTTACAGTTCATTGGTATATTATATCCTAATATCCTCTGTATTGTCACATGCATAGATTTCCAAAATGATGATATTTTGTAGCATTTCCAAAACATATGTGAGTGGTCTGCATTTTGAGCCCCACATCCCCTCCAGCATAAAGATTGGGTATTTGTATATTTTCCTTGAATCTGTGGTGTAATGAAAAAGCGAATCAGGTTTTTCCATCCAAATTCCCTCCATGCCCTTGAATTTGTTGATGTGTGTTGTGTTTTCCATATTTCCTGCCAGCTTTCTTCTGTTATGTTTAAATTGAGCTCTTTCTCCCATTTCTCCTTTATATAGTTACTTGTATGATTGTTTGTCATAAGTTTCTGATATAGTTTTGAAATAATTCTTATTTTATTTCCTGCATATGAGCTTAAAATAAGTTGTATAATCTCGTTCACATCTGTTTGGAGGTTATGCCTAATCTTCTTCATATAGTAATCTCTCATCTGCAGATATCTGAAAAATTCCGATCTTTCTAATTTAAATTTTCTCCTGATATTTACAAAGCTCCCGAGATCTTTTTTTCCGATATTGCCCCATGCTGTGATTCCCTTGTTCACCAGATTTTTGTATCCCCTATCTTGTTTTGCCGGTTCAAACTGACTGTCAAATGCTACCCATTTCAATAGTTTTATGTCTTCCCTTATATTATATTTTTGTACTATTTTATACCACAGTTCTAAAGTAAATTTAGTGATTGGGTCTATTTGTTTGATTTGCTTATATGCATCTTTATCCCCTATTATGCTTTGTACTGGGAGTCCCTCAATTTCCTTTTCCATTTCTTTCCATTTTGCCTCATATCCCTCGTCGCACCAACATATGATATATCTTATTTGTGCTGAGTAGTAATATTCCTTTAGACTCGGTAGGCCCATGCCTCCTTTCTCTTTTGGTAATTGGAGGGTTTTATATTTCACTCTTGGTTTTTTACCTCCCCAAACAAATCTCGATATCATCCTGTCCCACTTTGAGAATTGGGCATCTGGAATCTCTGTTGGTATAGCCTGGAAGAGGTAAAGTAATCTAGGTTGTATGCTGATTTTGACTGTCTCAATTTTTGAATTCAGATCCATATTTAAGATTGACCATCTATCAATATCTTTTTTTATTTCTTGTTCCAACCTATCATAGTTTGCTTTATATATTTTGCTTAGGTCTTTAGGTATGTTCACTCCAAGTTATTTTATTTCTTTTTGGTTCCAGTTTAGTTTGATCTTATCAGTTATCTGGTTTAGAGGGTTATAGTGGAATGTCAGTATTTGTGTTTTTGTTATGTTTATCTTGTATCCTGATAATTTTCCAAAATTTTCTATCAAGTTCATCATTTCCATTATTGATTTATCTGGTTGTTCAAGGTAAACTATAATATCGTCTGCAAATAGCCCAATCTTGTGTTCCGCCCCCTTTATTGTTACACCTTTTAATTTCTTATTTTGTCGTATCGCTTGAGCCAATGGTTCTATGAACAGAGCAAACAAGGTGGGCGATAAGCAGCATCCCTGCCTAGTTGATCTTTGTATATTTACTTTGTCTGTTAAGCTACCGTTTATCTTGATTCTTGCCACAGGTTCTTGATATAGCGTCCTTATGCATTGTACTGATTTTTCGTTAAATCCAAAGCGCTCCAGTACACTATATAGGAATTTCCAGTTAACCCTGTCAAATGCTTTTTCTGCATCTAAACTCATTATTACTGCGCTTTTCTTTTCTTTATGTATTTGGTTAATTATATGTATTGTTCTCCTGATATTGTCATGTGTTTGGCGTCCCTCTATGAATCCAGTTTGATCATCTTCTATCAATTCCGTCAAGAATGTCTTTATTCGTTTACATATAATTGTTGTGTATATTTTATAATCTACATTTAATAAAGAGATTGGTCTATAGTTTCCACATTGTTCTTTATCTTTCCCTGGTTTTAAAATAACTGAAATGATTGCTTCGTTCCATGTTGGAGGTATTTTGTTGTTGTTCAGCGTCCAATTAAATGACTTTAGGAGTTGTGGCGTGAGTTCTTCTATAAACAGTTTATAAAACTCAGACGGGTATCCATCACTACCTGGTGAATTACCGTTTTTAAGTGACTTAATCACATCTCTGATCTCTTGTGTTGTTATTTCTGCTGTTAGTTTTTCATTTTGTTGATTTCCTATTGATGGCAAGTCCAATGTGTCTAGAAATTTTTTGATATCTTTAGTACTTGTTTCTTCAGGTTGCGAGTATAGTTCTTGGTAGAAATTATGGAAAATTTCTTCGATGTTTTCTGGGTTAACTGTGGTTTTATTTGTGGTGGGGTCTTTAATCTTGTATACATTATTCATTGTTTGTTGTTTTCTTAACCGTTTTGCCAGCAGTTTTGTGGCTTTTGGCCCCGTTTCATAATATTTTTGCTTTAGATATCTATTTTTCCTTTCAATTTCATCCATTTGTGTTTCTTTTATCTTTGTTTTTTCTTCTTTAATTTCTTGATATATTTTTGGATCATTTGTGCTTTGATGTTTACGTTCTAATTCCCTCAGTCTCTCACATCTTTGTTCATACGCTTCCAGTTTAGTCTTATTTGCTTTTCCTGTTTCAACAATTAATTTACCCCTTAACACGGCTTTTAGTGCGTCCCATAGTATTGTTGGGTCCACTTCTTCATTGTCATTCTCTTGGATATATTCGTTTATGTTTATTTTTATTCTTTCTTTCATTTTCTCATCATTTAACAGTCCTACGTTAAGTTTCCATGTTGTTTGTCGTTTTCTATTGTTTAAATATATTTCCATGTATATAGGATTATGATCTGATATTTCTGCCCCTCCAATCCAACAATTTCTCACCCTGTGTCTGTCACCTTCATTCATAAGGAAGTAATCTATTCTAGAGTGTACTTTATGGGCTGCTGAATAATGTGTATAGTCTTTTTCGAGTGGGTGTAGGTCCCTCCATATGTCTACCATACCCATTTCTGCCAGTGAGGTTCTTATGAACTTTGTTACATGTTTTTTTGTCTTCTTAACACTTGTTGTGTCAACTTCATGATCCATGACAGCATTTAAGTCTCCTCCACAAATTAGGACTCCTTCACTGTGTGTTGCTATGAGATCAAACAGATGTTGAAAAAAACCCTTGTCACTTTCTGGTGGGGCATAGATGTTCACTAATGTGATCTGCATACCATCTATTCTTCCCTTTATTATTACATACCTGCCTTCTTTATCCTGGATTTCCTGTTCACTTTCAAATTGTATTTTGTTTGAGATTAGTATCATAACCCCCCTTTTTGCTCCTCCCTTAAATGAACTGTAGTAGGAGTTCTTATAGCCAAATCTCTTTAGTTTCACATGTTCTGCCTTGCTCAAATGTGTCTCTTGCATAAATATAATTTCAGCTTTTTCCTTCTTGAATTTTCTTATTATTCTTTCTCTTTTAACAGGTGAGTTCAGACCATTCATGTTTAGTGTCATTATCTTAAGATTTTTACCCATATTCATGTTTTTCCATTTTTTTAACTTGTGCTCCTAGCCCCTTTAACAACAAAAATAACACATATTTATATAAAAACACATTAAAAAAACTCGACCTCCGTACTTTGGGCCTTTCTTCTGCCCACTGGCCCCTGTTGGTGGGTGGGGGGTTTGTCTTCACAGAGTGAAGGGCCCTCCCTAGACTTCTAATTACTATCAAAGTAATAGTCGTAAGTCTAGAAATGTCCAACAAATATCACTTAAACCTCTCCTAGCCGTCTGTTTCTCTTTTACCTTGTCTTCTTGGCCTTCATTTCTTCTGTGCCTTTCTTAATCTTTGTTATGATCTAGGCTTTCAGTTGAAAGCCTTGTAGTTTGTCCTGGGCCCGCTGCTCTACGTCTCTCCCCCTTCTTCCGCCGTTCACTCGTCTCCACTCCGTCTGTCGTGGTGCGTTCAGGGCCGCCGCTGCTCCAGCCGTCTCCTTCGGCACGCTCACCTCAAGGCCCCGCTCCATCATATCCCGCGCTGCCTCTTCGGCCGTGTTGTAGGTTCTTGTGCCTTCCTCCCAATGAATCCTCATTTTCGTTAGCGGCGTTTGGAATCTAATTTTTTTCTCTTTCAGCGTTTTTTTAATATTGGCATACTTCTTCCGCTGCTGCACGATTTCTGTCGGGTAGTCATGGTCAAAAAATACCTGTTTGTCGCCGATTCGTATCTTTTTTTTCCATGCTTGCGTCAGGATTCTTTCCTTTATGTCATATTTCACAGTTTACCACAACTGACCTGGGTGGAGAGTTTGTTTTCGGGTTCTGTGCCGGTGTTCTGTGCGCCCGTTGAATCTGCAGATCCGTTTCTCCGGGTATTTCCAGTTCTTTTTTTAAGAACTGATCCATGAATTTTGTCATCGAGTTGCCTTCAATGCCCTCCGGAATTCCAAAGATGCGCATATTGCTTCGTCGGGATCTGCTCTCCAAGTCGTTTATTTTCTCCTGCATCCTCTGCGTTTGCGTCGTCAGGGTCTGTAGTTGTTCGTTTGCCTCGCTTTTCCAATCTTCTAGTTCCGAAATTCGGGTCTGCGCTTCTGTCATACACGCCCGCTGGGAGCGCAGCTCCTCCATGTTTTCCGTTAATTTACGCTCCATTTCTCTTCGGAGGTCCATGATTTCCTCCTTAATTTCTTTTTTCAGTTCCTCCTTAAGAGCCGCTAAATCCTGTTGTAGCTGTCGCTTGAATTCTCTTAACTCTTCACCCAAACTGGCGATGCCAGCGTTCATGTTGTCGAGTCTGGTGTCCTCCATTTTCTCTGCTGTGGACATCTCGTTTTTTTGGGCTTTGCGTACAGCGGTTTTTCCTGCGTTGTTGGAGAGGAATTCTTCAATTTTACCCTGTTTTTGTCCTTGTGCCCGGTTCCTTCGTGTTTTCATCCCTTAGTTTATTGATTCGTTTATGTCGAGTTGGCCATTTACCGATGATTTTTAATCCGGCTAGGGAGAGCTCTTTGTTTAAGTGTTATGTCTCTCCGCCATCTTCCCGGAAGTCCATGAACCACCTTTTAAGGTCATGCCACAGTATCTTAATCGGATTTAGGTCAGGACTTTGACTAGGCCACTCCTAAGTCTTCATTTTGTTTTTCTTAAGCCTTTCAGAGGTGGATTTGCTGGTGTGTTTTGGATCACTGTCCTGCTGCAGAACCCAAGTGAGCTTCAGCTTGAGGTCACGAACAGATGGCCAGACATTCTCCTTCAGGATTTTTTAGTAGACAGCAGAATTCATGGTTCCATTTACCACAGCAAGTCTTCCAGGTCCTGAAGCAGCAAGACCATTACACTACCACCACCATATTTTACTGTTGGTATGACGCTCCTTTTCTGAAATACTGTGTTACTTTTACACCAGATGTACTGCAACACACACCTTCCAAAAAGTTCAACTTTTGTCTCGTCAGTCCACAGAGTATTTTCCCATAAGTCTTGGGGATCATCAAGATGTTTTCTGGCAAAAGTGAGAAAAGCTTTTATGTTCTTTTTGCTCAGCAGTGGTTTTCGTCTTGGAACTCTGCCTTGCAGCCATTTTTGCCCAGTCTCTTTCTTATGGTGGAGACATGAGCACTGACCTTTACTGAGGCAAGTGAGGCCTGCAGTTCATTGGATGTTCTTGTGGGGTCTTTTATGACCTCTTGGATGAGTCATCACTGCTTTCTTAGGGTAATGTTGGTCGGCCAGCCACTACCAGGAAGGTTCACCATTGTTTCATGTTTTCGCCATTTGTGGATAATTGCTCTCACTGTGGGTCGCTTTCGAAATGGCTTTATAACCTTTTCCAGACTGATAGATCTCAATTACTTTGCTTCTCATTTGTTCCTGAATTTCTTTGGATTGCAGTATGATGTCTAGCTTTTCAGGATATTTTTGTCTACTTCCCTTTGTCAGGCAGGTCCTATTTGAGTGATTTCTTGATTAAGAACAGGGGTGGCAGTAATCAGGCCTGGGTGTGGCTAAAGAAATTGAACTCAGCTTTCCAAAGATGTGATAAACTGTGGAGAAAGGGATAGGTGAGGCAACGAGCTGAACGACACAAGGCTTTATTCTTTCTCCAACAACATAACAGCAAACAGCACTCCTGGGTCTCGGTGCATTCCCCTTCTATATCTTTAATCCCATGCATCGAGACCCGGAGTTTCCGACCATCATACACTGTTGTTTAACAAAGGAATGTGTGGCACATTAGGTTCAGGTTCAGGTTACTTTATTTGTACCCGTAGGTAGATTTGTTTTGCAGTCTGGTGACATCCATATTTACAAGCCACTAATTACATTCAACACAGACACAAACACAGGCACACATGAAGCTGACTATAAACATGATAAAAATACTCAAGGCTCCATCAAACAGGGTATAAAAAGACAAAGAGATGAGGGAGAAACCAGAGGTAAGAGAGAAGGGTCATATTAAAGTTAAAAGTTAAAAACTAGTCAGAGGTTAAAAAACTCAAAGGTCTAAAACCCAATAAAATATTTAGAACCCAAGTGACATCATACAAAATAAGTAAATATAAAATATGTACAATATATTTTTATAGCTTGTTCAACTCTTTGACAGCAGCAGGGACAAAGCTGTTTTTGTAGCGCTGGGTTTTACTTTTTGGGACAGCAAACCTCCATCTGGAGGGAAGAAGCTGAAAGTTGCAGTGCAAAGGGTGGGGGTCATCATTTAAAATGGAGGTAGCAATCCTCTGTACTTGACTGGTGTACAGGGATGTCAGGCTCAGCTGTGACTCACCAAGCAAACGACTGGACCATCTAACTACCTGATCCAAGGATTTCCTCTGTTTCAGTTTTATCTGACCAAACCATGACACTAAAGAAAAGGATAAAACAGATTCAATAAAAGCCCGATAAAACATTGTCATTATGGTTCGGTCAATTTGGAAGCGTGCAAGTTTCCTCAAACAATGCAAATTTTGCTGACCCTTTTTGCACACCCTTTCACAGTTCACTTCAAAGTTTAAATTAAGATAAGATAAGCCTTTATTAGTCCCACAACGGGGAAATTCCAGGATTGCAACAGCACAGGGATAGCAACACTCAGAGCAACAATCAGAAGGCAAGAAAAAAAAAAAAAAAAAAAATTACTATCAATAATCGTCCCAAGATATTTGTACGATTGTACACATTCGGTGGTCTGGCCTTTTAGTATGGTGACTTTGTGCCTGGGAGTTTTCCTCCTAAAGTCAATAATCATATCTTTCGTTTCTGTTGTATTCAGCTGCAGGTAGGAATCCTCACACCAGTGAACAAAATCATCAACAACTGGGCCGTGGCCACTCTCACCATCCTGGAGGAGACTGACAATAACCGAGTCATCAGCATACTTTATAATGTGTCTGTTGTCATGTCTGCTCCGACACATGTTTGTGTACAGGATGAAGAGTAGTGGTGACAACACACACCCCTGAGGAGAGCCAGTAGAAGAGCACTTTAGATCAGACAATGTACCATTGACCCTTACTCTCTGCGTCCTGTTGGTTAAGAAATCCAGAATCCAACCCACCAGATTATTGCTCAAATCAAATTGTTGCAGGAGCCTTTCAACTAAAATATGAGGTTGGATTGTATTAAAGGCGGAAGAAAAGTCCACAAATAAAAGCCTAGCATGTGTCCCATTAAAATCCAGATGTTTAAAAAGCATGTTAAACATAGTGACAGTGGCATCCTCCACTCCTCTGTGAGGCCTATAGGCAAACTGCAGAGGATCCAATGCATGTTCAGTCTGCCTTAGGACCTGACATCTGACCAGTTTTTCAAAAATTTTCATTAAAATTGAAGTCAAAGCAACTAGTCTAAAGTCGTTTACCGTTTTAGGACAGCTGGATTTTGGAACGGGAACAACCACGGCTTCTTTCCAGATCTCAGGCACATGTTGTGTCTGTAAGGACTTATTGAAAATGTAATGAAATATAGGACTCAGTTCATGTGCACAGGACTTTACCAAGCGCCCACATACATTATCAGGGCCCTGACTTTTGTTCACTTTTACAGCGCAGAACTCCCTTTTAACATCCTGCACCTCAATTACATCAACATACAACAACCACATTAACATAACGTACACCGACATCACTTTCACACCGCTCTTCTCTCTGCGGCTCCGGTCATTCTTACTCTCCCCAGAGGGTGCACAGACCTAACTGTCCCCTCTGATACCCCCCGGTGACACCTCCTCTTTGGTCCATTGTTCTCCATTCCCCTTGCCTTCTCTGGGTGGAGAAAACCCCCACACCATGCCCCCACACAGCCCCCCCAAACACCCAGAAGGGGTACTAACCCCCCGTCCTTTGGGCTCGAGCCGGCGTCCATAGTGGCTGTAGCAGGGGGTCGCCGACCCAGTAGAACCGTCCTGCTGGTGAGGAGTACAGGAGGGCACGTCAGTCTGTGGAGGGACGGGGGAGGGGGGGGAAACACATCAGCTTTGCGAGCACAGGTCCCTGCCGAGGGATTGCCAACTTGCGGCGCCAACAACGGTGGGTGTCCGCACCTGGGTCCGGTGCGCATCGTGCCTGCCGAAAACAAAACTGGCCTTCTGCAAGCTTCTTGGGACAAATGTGCAGGGAAAACAATGGTGGGCCGGGCTGGGTCACTCCTAGCCTCCGTCTGTGTAAAAGCTGCATGGGTGGATCAGCCTCGGCGTGGGGTTTTCGGGTACAAACTCTCCAGGGATCAGCAACAGCTGAGAAAAAAATGAGTTCTGCTGGGGAGGCTGACAAATCCTCCTTAGGTGTGGAGCGCAGCCCTAAAAGAACCCAGGGCCGGCGGTAGACCCAATTTGTGTCCGTGAGCGTACCGTCCGTGTCCGCTCACCAAATGTCTTGATGGTGGATCTGCTGGCAACCATAAGCTCGGGACCACTGCTCCCTGCCCCGTCTGTGTTGACCAGCAGGATGAGGCTCTTCTGGGAGTCTGAGTCCACCAGAGACTGTCTCCCCAAATGTGTGTCTGTGACATACAGCAGCTTGCTTCTCTCTCCAGCAGTCGCAGCTGCTACTGACTGCTGGCCGTGCCGTTTCCCAACTTCTTGAATTGGCATGGCGGCATGCATCACTGGGCATTTGAGCCAAAACGGCAATGATAGAAACAGATCGCCCCATTCCTGCATCTCCTGGCATCTGCTCCAGCTACCACCAATGGCTCCTCGACCTCACTGGAATCCCTCCTGGACGCCGGCGGCTCCTGGAGCGGAGCAGGCTTGTCGCCTGTTGCATGGCGCACGCATCCGGCGCTGCGACCACGTAATAATATTTTCTGTCATCCATAGTTATCCCGCGGAGTGCGAACTGGGCTTCCATGTGCGAAGACCACGCTGCCGGGTCATGAAGTCAGGGAGCTTGACTAAAACAGTGCACGCGGTTCTGGTGCTCTCCCTCCAGGTAGTCTCCGGGGCGGTGCTTGTCTCGCTCTCCATGGCACGTCAGGGTCGCCAGTATGGAGAAAGGGATAGGCGAGCCAATGAGCTGAATGACAAGGCTTTATTCTTTCTCCAACAACATAATAGCAAACAGCACTCCTGGGTCTCTGTGCATTCCCCTTTTATATCTTTAATCCCATGCATCGAGACCCGGAGTGTCTGACCATCATACATTGTTGTTTAACAAAGGAATGTGTGGCACATTAACATAACATACACATCTCTGCGGCTCCAGTCATTCTTACTCTCCCCGGAGGGTGCACAGACCTAACTGTCCCATCTGATACCCCCTGGTGAAACCTCCTCCTTCAGTCCATTGTTCTCCCTTCCCCTTGCCTTCTCTGGGTGGAGAAAACCCCCACACCATGCCCCCACAAAACCAGTTCATTTTTGTTTTAACGGGGGGGGGGGGGGTGTCACTGTTTCCCCACAGGGCCATATAGGTTTGGATTTTTTTTTACCCTTAATAATAAACACCTTCATTTAAAAACTGCATTTTGTGTTTACTTGTGTTATCTTTGTCTAATAATTAAATTTGATGATCTGAAACATTTAAGTGTGACATAAAAAAAAGAGAAATCAGGAAGGGGGCAAACACTTTTTCACACCACTCTATATGTACTGTATCAAGTAAATTTATCAAGTAAATCTGTTTGGCACAGTAAGGGAAGCAGATTTCTATTCTGCTCACCTAGCTACTTGACAGGACAAGGAGAAAAAAAAAGTACTTGTCAAGTCTAATATGATCTGCTTTCAACTGTCAGGTGACCATGGCTACCCACTAAATAGGTTCATATTGTCTTCTTTTTCATTACTGTTTTCCTTTATTCAATGAGCTTATCCACCTGGCTGACCACAAATCACAGCAATCAGCTGACGCTTTTGAGGACTGCAGATGTCAGTCGAAACATATCAAGGTTAAATAAACATCTTTTCATCCCTGTTTGAATAAAGGAAAACAGTGAACTAATCTTATAAGGCTGTCAGCAGGCTATTGAATTACCCGTAAAATGAGCACATTTGAGTTATAAATGTTTATTTACCTTGAGGGAAATCTGAATCACCACATGTTGTGGTACCACCCCTTTGAGGGTAGTGTCACCCACAAGACTGGCAATGCTCTGCTTAAATGGACTGAGTTCAGCCTCTCCTTGCCCCCCCTCCTGTTTTGACCACGCTTTGGCGATGGGCAGCCATCCTCTGCTTCACTTCCCCCTTTATGTCTGACCATTTCTTTTTTATTTCTGTGGGTGTGCGCTGCTCTGACCCCACAGCACTGACAGTTGCACACACACACTGTCCCATTCACTCCTCTTGCATCTGGCACTATGAAACAAGTTAAATGTAGACTGTAAGGCAGTGTTGTCATATCACAGCTGCACTACAGCAATGTATCCATTCCCTCCTCCTCTCCGTTCCTCCGTCTCCAGCCACTTGTCAGCGAACTGCACCGGTAAGGTTAGCAAGTAACATTAGCACTTATTATTTTTAATGAGCGACTTTCTCAGCTTTAGGAAACTGACCACACTATTAGTGTGTGCCGTTTAAATAGTTTACCTGCTGTTGGACAGTAATCTCTCTTACGATGGTTGCTGACAGATGAGCTGCTTCCGTTATGCTAGCTACTGTATATGTTAACTGCAGTAAATGGGTGAATTACAAGAGCAATTTACTCTTTTTCATATTCTCCATTATTGTTGCAGTAATATAAGCCTTCATTCTGAATATTAGTGCATCTCGGTACATTAGAATATTATGATTTGTAATTTAATTAAAAAAAGATAACCATCACAAATATATTTAAAACGGCTTAAATATTTCACTGTTTGTGTAGTGAAGGTTCACATTCCTGCACTGATATTTAAAGGATTTTTTAATGTATTTTGGACTGAAAGAAGTTCTTTGAATTTTCATCTGAAGCCTAATTAAACTTTTAAACTTCGAGACCCAACATGGTTTCAAACAGGATTGACTAGCTTGTTGGGTAGCAGCCCACCAGCCTCTGGAACAATGGGTGGAGACCCACCAGCCTCTGGAACAACAGATGGAAGTGCACCAGCCTCGGGAACAGCAGGTAGAGGTGCAAAGGCCTCAGGAATGGCAGGTGGCTGAGGTGAAGCATGGTACTCCTGTGGCTCCGTCCTTGACATGGCTGTCTTGGACGGGGAAGGAGAACAGGAGGTCGGTGAGGTGACACCACAGTCATCGGCAGCACAGACTGGTGGGGAGGACCCATAAGCTGTTGGAATCTGCGCTTGGGTCTTTTCTAAAATAGATGTTGAAAATAAGGGGAACAGTACTTTCCTTGACTCCTGGTCTCCAGCTGCAGGAGTGACGACCTCTGATGAGCTGCAGGCATGACAACCTCTGGCACCCTTGATGGAGGCTCCCCAGCCTCTGGAACACGTGACAGAGGTCCACTGGCTACTGCAGCAAATGGCGAAGACACACCGGCCTCAGGAACAGACGGTGAAGGTGCGCCGGCCTCAACAGATGGCAAAGGCTCACTGGCCTCAGGAACTGACGGCAGAGGCGCACCAGCCTCGAGAACTGACAGCGGAGGTGCACCCGCCTCAGGAACTGATGGACGAGGTGCACTGGCCTCGGGGACAGCTGACGGAGGCTCATTGGGCTCAGGAACAGACAGAGGCTGGGGAACACTGACCACCAGAAACAGCAGCTGAGGTGCGAGAGCGTCCAGCCCTGATGCCTGGAGACCCTGGACAGAAGGCAGGGAGTTAGTGAGGTGTCACCACAATTACCAGGAGCTAGGCAAGTCTTCCCTAATATAGGTGTTATAGAAGTAAGGAAAAAAACTTGCCTCAGCTCCTGGTCCCTGGCTGCAGGGGTGACTGCCTCAGAATGAGCTGCCGGAACGCTGGTCTCTGGAGGCGAGGGTGGAGCAGACTGCTTGGGCGTACATGGTGGTTGGAGTGTGCTGACCTCAGGAGCTAACGGTTGCAGCGTGCCAACCTCAGGCGCCAGCCGAGGCAGGGGGGCTTTAGCTCCATCATCCGCAGCAAGCAGGACCTTAGTCTGGCAATCTCCAGTCTGAGAGCCCTCAGCTCAGAGTCTGACAATGACTGGAGGGCACCGGTCTTAGGAACAGGCAGTTGAGGTGCACTGACCCCAGGAGCTGATGGCTGGAGTGTGCTGACCTCCAGGGCTGATGACTGAGGTACGCCGACCTCCGGTGCAAACATCAGGGGTGCACCAATCATAGCTACAGGAGATGCTGGCTGATCTGCATCGACCCCTGACCACTAAGGCTGATTGGGGGTGATCCCAGAAGATGAAGGATGGTCAGCAGAAAACCCACATCATGCAGACTGCTCGATGACGAATGCAGCTGGTCGAACAGCTACGAACCCAGATGACACAAGCTGGGGCCCCTCGAGCCCAAACATCTGGGGACTCATCGCCAGTCCAGACACTTTGGATGGCGAGCTCGGAGGAAGGGAGATGGAGGGTGCAGGTGAGATGGAGACAGCAGCAGAGACCGGGAGAGAGATCTCAGCTATGGCAGATGGCTGAGCCCCCTCCCTGGGAACAGGACAATTTTGTGTTTTCCATGAAAAGACAATTTTGTGTTTTCCATGAAAAGTCACACTTTTATTTACCACCATGAGTTGTAAAATGAATAGAAAATATAGTCAAGACATTGACAAGGTTAGAAATAATGATTTGTATTTGAAATAATAATTTTTTCCTTCCAACTTTGCTTTCGTCAAAGAATCCTCCATTTGCAGCAATTACAGCATTGCAGACCTTTGGCATTCTAGCTGTTAATTTGTTGAGGTAATCTGGAGAATTCTGACGCAATGAACAAACACA
This sequence comes from Pholidichthys leucotaenia, assembly GCA_020510985.1. Lineage (NCBI taxonomy): Eukaryota > Metazoa > Chordata > Actinopteri > Cichliformes > Pholidichthyidae > Pholidichthys > Pholidichthys leucotaenia. Next base: position 134,747,989 of record CM035840.1, on the reverse strand, counting down.
TTGTACCATTAGAACACTGGAGTGATAGTTGCTGGAAATGGGCCTCTATACACCTATGTAGATATTGCACCAAAAACCAGACATTTGCAGCTAGAATAGTCATTTACCACATTAGCAATGTATAGAGTGTATTTCTGATTAGTTTAAAGTTATCTTCATTGAAAAAAACAGTGCTTTTCTTTCAAAAATAAGGAAATTTCTAAGTGACCCCAAACTTTTGAACGGTAGTGTATATAGTGCCATTTCACAACAAAAGTCATCTCATAGCACTTTCAACTGTAGAGGGAACCCCCACAATTGCAGAAAGACCAAAGCAATCAGGCGATCCCCTGTGAGCAAGCGCTTGGCGACGGTGGAGAAGAAAAACTCCCTTTTAACAAGAAGAAACCTCCAGCAGAACCAGGCTCAGGGAGGGGCAGTCATCTGCTGCGATTGGCTGGGGGGGAAGGATCAAGGAAGGAGGACAGAGGCCAGGAGTGCCTCCACCGGAGACAAGAAGCCGGGCCACTGTGTTTTCATGTGCCGGAGCAAGCCGTGTCTCCTCACGGCATGACATGATTCCTCCTTCCCTTGTTCCTCTCCCATCGCAGGCGGTGTCCTCACCAGCTCCCGGAGCATCTGTTGTAGATTCAGTACGGAGCGCAGGAATCTGGCAAGCTGGGGGTAACGCTGCAGGGAAGGAAAAGCCTCAATCAACTCCTCAGCACCCCCGAGGAGAGTGAGAGCTTGTTCTGGCGTGCGGGCACCCTCGATGCAGATCTCGATGTGGTAAGCAGCCCACACCTCCTCCTCATCGAGGCCCGTTTCCATGAACTTGAGTTCTGCTGGGTCCATGATCAGGTGTCGTTCTGTCAGGGGATGGTTTAGACAGGACCCAAATGCTGGACGTCAAGTTCAAAATGATTTATTAACAAAACATCAAATAAAGACGGCTCATGGGCTGAAATAAAAAGAAACAAACTGGATGAGAAAACACTGAGTGGGATACACGGCAGCACTGAACATGACTGCCAATGAAGCGTGTAATCATGCACAAGAATAAAATATACGAGAAGGCTGAGACAAGGCAGGAGACAATACAATGACATCCCAACAGAACAAATGCAGCACAGGACTTAAATACACTAGGAGGGTAATCAGGAAACACACAGCGGGTGGGGAGAACAATCAAGGTCAATCAAAAACACACTAGAACAATAAAGCACAGGATGGGCGGAGCTACATAGCCAGACAAAGCATAACGAGGCCAAGATAATAATGATAATGAGAACCTGATGAAAAACAACCCAAGACAATGGAAGGGATGAAAATAAAACACAGAGAAACATGAACTGAGGGCGAGGACATGGCTGAACTCATGTCCTGAAGATCAAAGAGAAACAAATAACATCATAAAGCGAGGACATAAGCACAGCCATGTCCAGACCCTAATGAGAGTTATAAAAGTGTAAACAACATGTGTCAGATACAGTTGCATAAATAGGTGCCACTTTATAATTGGGCTACTCTAACAAAGGGTTTACATAGTGTTTATAAGTAGGTTATTAATTAGGTTAAGAATACTTTCTAAATCATTAATGAGATAGTGATGAAATAGTGACCTGCAATAGAGTGAGACTCCACGTCTCTGTTCTCTCACACCTCAAACGTTTATCTAAATTACTGTTTTCACATCAAGTATTTATATCATCAAATATTGGTTGAGCCTGTGTCGATGAATAAAATATTTTGTGTAACTTATTTATCATTTATTGCTTATTCATGATTTATAAAGCATTTATAACCTAATTAATACATTTAATTATGAATTGTGTACCTCTGAACAAAAAATATATTTCTGTGCTGCTGGGTGCAAACCTCACAACTCCATATTTCTTTTCTTTTTTTTTTTTTTAAGTTTTTTGTATAAACTCATTCTATTGATCATCCTTTGTCTTTTCATGTTTGTTTTTTTTTAATAATAACAAACTAAGCAGAAGCATTACAAAAGCCAAATGAATAAATTTCATGGCTGCTAAATCAATCAGAAAATACAGGAGTTTTCTAATTTTCTGAAAAATGTCTGTTTTGGAGATATGAGGTTTGCCTAAAACAGTGATGATTTACAGGTTGAAATTCAAAATGAAGCACCTATACTTAGACTATCCCAGTACACACTAGTTGTAAAAAATGGGTAAAAAAAAAAGACCAGTTTTTTTTAACAGTACATTTCCCAATGAAATAATTACTCCACTTAAGAGGAGAGGAAATGGATAAAACACGACCTTTGTTGACAAAGGAACAGCTACAAAAAGAAAAACAGGTAAAGCAACAACAAAAAGAAAAAACAAAGCTTTCTCATCTATCTGACAACATGGCATCTGTTGCCTTTGAAGAAGAGAAACAAATGCCATCGATTTAGACGTCTGTCTGTCTCCTGTCGAGCTCATTAGGGATCCCGCCCCATCTTCTGTTCCGCCACCCTCCATTTCATTATTTTGCCTGCACTCCATCTCTCTTTTATCTTGATAAGGCATATGAAAGGTAAAAGCAGTCAAACAACACTGCGTGTGCGTGATGAGCTTTGTCACCACAGTGAGCAGCAGCAGAGAAGTCGTTTGGAGTTTCACATGCTGAAGATTCTGATCTGTGTCTAACTCATGTTCAGGGTCACAGAACAGGGTTATTTTTTGTTTCGCTTTTCAAATACCCATAACCGGGTAAAATCTACTCCTTGTGTGGACTGAAGACTTTCTCAATACAGATGGTTAAGAAACAAAAATAGGACGAAAAGAATGTGAGTGACAATCGAACAAAAAAAACTTTGCATGGCCTTAAAGACAGAACAGGGGAAAATGTGATTTTTTTTTTAATTTGATCTATAAAACAGATTTAAAACTCCCATTCACTGCACTTTTTCCACATTTTGACAGCTCCAACAGGTCTTAATGAAATGTTTGTGATGCATTTTATTCAAATTTTCTTTAAATATTTAATTATTGCAGCATCACTGAGAATCATCTTTTGTAGCTTTACTCAGAATGGCTTGTTTCAGTGCATGTCTCTTCATTAGGTAGCTCCTAGCTTGGGTGTGAACCTGAGCCAATTAACTTAATTTAATTTGTCTCAAAGAATAAATAAAAATGCAGGACTGGCAGACAGAGATGTGTGGTTTCAGTGGTTGTTAGGATATTACTGGTCCCATAAGTACAATAAGCACAGAAACATTCATGAAAGAGTGGCTAAACTGCTAGCTTCAGCTAGCCATCAACCACCTTGTCAAGATAATGCTAAAGGATTGATGTAGCGTTACGGCGAAAATTTAACATGCAAGATATATTATTGACTGTGGATTAGTGAACCAGGTAGAAACAGGAATGTTTATTAGGGTGACTAAACTCTTAAACAGGGGTTACCAACTGGTGGACTCCGGTCTGGATCTGGGCCACAAAAGTCCCACTGTCCTGACCCTGAAGCCTTTTAATATCATTTGGGAAAAAATTATATTGTTTTAACGGAGTGAAAAAGCAGAACTGAAATACTGTATCGGTGGCCGCCCGGATATTTTATGGTGTGACACCTTGGGCATTCTCTGCAGAGCAGGGATGCAGTGGGAGGCAAAATCACTGTTCGTGTGTCACATGAGGTGGACAGCCACACCTCCTTCTTGGTGTGTACCCATGGAATGAAGTGCTGATGTGAAATTGTGTATCCACCGCTACTATGGCTGCCTCGGATAGCACGTGTCCACCTGGGGGTCTGTTGATGCAAGGTCCCCGCGCCTCCTCTGTACCTCCACAATTCTGCTGAGAGTAGTCCATGCTAGGATGGAGGGGAAGGTCGCCTCCCCCGGGATCGCATCCCTGTTGACCCGGAATGACACTGGTTATGGAGGTAATTTCCGTGACTTCTGATATCACGAGCAAACAATAACCTGCTCTGTGTGTTACTGAAAGTGAAAAGTGCCACATACATCCACCTCCCCCTCTCCCTATGACAGAGTGTTATCCAAACAGACACAAATGAGGTTAAAAAGAACATTGTTGACATAAAGACAAAAAAAACCCTCCAAGGAATTCTTTAAAGTATCAAGCTGTCACACAGTGGGAGGAAAAAAAATCCTGAAAAGGAAAGAATGCATCGAGAATTGCTTTAGAATCAAATCAAAGACACTGAATCATAATCAAATCATGGTGCCTAAAATTCCCAGCCCTGATTCAGACCTCAGCCGGGAAGGAGGACTGACTTATCGGACCTCTTGCAGTTTTAGTTGGGGACCCCTGATCTAAAGAAAATAATACAAACAGCGCTTGGTAAGCTAACTCCCTAGCTCTGAAGCTAGACAGACAGCTATGCCAACCAATAATAGAGCAGCAGCTGGGCTTAATTTTTCTTGACAGAGGAACAAACCCAGATGAGTTAAAAACAACTGACTGGACACACAAATGATATAAAGGCTGTGTTTTTTTAAGAGAAATGAGCATTTTTATGTTTTTGTGTTTTTTTTTAAATCACATGCCCAACAGATGTATTTCACTGGTTAAAACCTAAAAAACCCCTACAATTTTCCAGTGAATAGGACCTTTAAAAATTGGGATCACACAGAAAATGTCATGTTTTTGTAAAAAAAAATAAATAAATAAATAAAAATATTCTTGTATTCCTAAGAATGAAAACGATATGATGCAGCTTCAACAATTAAGTGGAAAGGAGCATTTTAAAAAAAATAGAAAGCAACAACAAGAGCCATTCATTGGCTTTGTTGGTGTTCATTTGTTGTAGTTGGCAAACATTTCAGCCATACTTTCTAGTGTCATCCAAGGTAACCTTTCACAGTCAGGTACCACTGGTTGTCCATGTTGTCTAGCAACAATGACTAACCTACAGCTAACGTTCCTCCAAGGCTGCACTGTCGGTCTTTGATTCTACAGTTTTATTAAATCTTCATGAAGTTTCCTGTTTTTCATTGATACAACTGCTGTAGCAGTTGATGCTTCCTTCACTTCAGTGAATAGACTGTCCTGCTCAACCTGCAGCACTTCCTCTACCTGTTTTATATACATAACTGCTGATGTACTCACATTATTCCCCCACACACACACAAAAAAATAATAAAATAAAATCAGTGATGTTTATATATGCCAGAGAAAATTCAAGGACTGAAACTTGAAGGATTCAAGGAAAATTTAAAAAAATCCATTCTGACTGCTGATTTTGTCATCATACACTTGTAAAATAAGCTCTGAAATATTTTAAGTTCATTGAAGGTTACTTCAATGAAGGTTATTTTTCTTGGAACAGTTATAATGAATCTGACCGTTAAGGACTGGTGACTTCTGAAAGTAGAGACTCTGACATGCCAGTTCCCTCACACTGTCATGAATTGCCTCTCTGGGCAGAGAAATGAGACCCACGTGCTGAACTGCAGTTAGAGGAATTTATTACACACACAAAAAGACGATGACAGGTTGGGAGTGTCTGGAAGAGGAGGTAAGGCAGTCATGTCATAAAGAACAAAATATAAATCCTGAGCTACAGGAACTGACAAAATAATACTAATACTAAAGACAAATAAGGGCTCGGGCTCAAATGACATAATGTTACACACTTGTACAGTAGGTGGCGGTATGCACTTTTCAGTTGTTTGTTATCTGCCAGTAACCGAGAGAAGAATAATAATAAGACAGACATAAATAACTAACAGAATGATAAGCTACTAAGGCTACATCATAACAATACACAGGAAAACAACACAAAGCTGGAAAAATACAGAAAATATTCAGAAATGAATTAAGAGCCTGAGCCCGTTGAAACACCACGCTCAGCCTCATGACAGAGTTCCCCTCCCAAAGGGGTGGGATCCAGACACCCCAAGGTAACACCCAAAAGAGAAAAAAGCCCCCCCCCCCCAAAAAAAAAGTAAAACAATAAACCACAATGGGTAGGAGGTGGGGAGAACAGGCTTAGGAGGGAACAAAAAACACAAACCCCACTCATGACCCACACCCACGCAATATCAGACCCCTGGGCCCCCTAGGCCACAGAACTAAACAGTTTGGGCGGCTGGCCGAAGTCCCAGACCTGACAGATGGCAAGGTAGTGCGAGTTGGGTGGCATACCGGAGAATAAGGGCCACCCAACCCAACAGCACAGTCCATCAGGTGGCCGATTAGAGTTCTTTAGCCACCTGAATAGGAGAGGTGGCCTGGGAGGCGGCTTCCCCATGGGGAGGCCCAACAAAAGGAAGGAGAGTTGAGGAGGGGGAACCACGACGGCGTAAGGCACAGGATGGGAAACCACAACAGCGTCTGGCACAGGAGGGGGAACCACAATGGCGTCCGGCACAAGATGGGGAACCACGACGGTGTCTGGCAAAGGAGAGGGGACCCTGAACTGACCAGCAGCACCCTTGGTGGTCCCGGACTGGGACAAGGTAGCACCTGCGGAGGCTCCGGACTGGAGTGAAGCAGCACCCGTGGTGGCTTCGGGCTGGAGCAAAGCAGCACCCGTGGTGGCCCCAGCCTGAAGCAAAGCCGCACCCGCGGTGGGCCCAGACTGGGCCAAGGCTGTACTCTCAGTGGGTCCAGACTGGACCAACGCTGCACCCCCGATGGGCCCGGACCGGGCCAAAGCTGCACCCATGGTAGCTCCTGGGCTGGGGCGTAACAGCCATGGCAGGCCCACACTAGACCGTAGCACCCAAGTTGGTCTTAGGCTTAGGTCTAGGCACAACACCCACAGAGACCCAGACTGAGGTGGGGCTGCAGCCACGGAGGTCCCGGGCTGGGACAGAGCACCCGTGATGACCTCTACCAGAGGGGGAGCAGCACCTGCGGATGACCCGGACTGGGCCGAAGCATCCTCGACAGCCTCAGTGGGGGGAGCTGGACCCACGGCGATCTCGGGAGGTGAGCCTGGACCCACGGAGACATCTGGCAAGGGTGGAATTTCCTTGGTAACCCTGGGGGAAGACTCGGACAGAACATGCAGAAAGACAGGGTCAGGGTCACCGGAAGCAGTGGAGCTCGGCGAGGTGAGCTCAGGTGTAGCTGACAGCTGCACCTGACTCTCCTTATCAAGAGCCAGGCAAGATCTCTCTAAAACAGACACAAGAAAAACGAAGGAGAGCACTTGCCTGAGCTCAAGCTCCACCGCTGTCCAGGACTCCGTCGATCCAGACGATGGTTGTTGGGGCCTGGTCCTCTGGAGGTCCAGCTCCAACTCTGCTGCGGCGGCCCCTGCAGCAGGCATGGTGGTCGGTGCAGTCCTGGGATCCCTCAGCGATGTGGCCCATGCAGGTGGCTCACCCTGTGTGGCGACAGGAGGCCGGCTCTCTGCTGGCACTGCTTCCTGCTTAGTTAAAGCCCAGGGACTCTCCTTAGTTGGCGCAGGTGTCAGCTTGGGTTCAGCACATTCCCTCTGTCTATAGCGTGGCTGTGGGGCTGGAACCAGGTCCTCCAGAGCCGCAGGCTCCTCCATCATCTGGCGGTTCAGTTCCGGGGCCAGCGGACACTCAGGGGTGATAGGAGAAGACACAGAGAGAGCAGGTAAAGGGTGTGTAGCTGCAGCAGACAGTGAGGACTCAGGGGACTGCACAGCCTAAGCCTCACCTCCGGGAATCAGACAAGGTAATTCATGTCTAAATGATAAAGAATGGAAAAAAAACACTTGACTGTGATCCCGGGGCGTGATGTTTTCTGCTGCAGCTGAGTTGCAGTCATCCCTCTCTGTGGCTATGGTGGACGTTGGCCCCTCAGAGGATCATGGAGGAGCCACCCCTGCAGGCACGGAGATGGGCGGAGCAGGGGGAGAAATGACCAAACCCTTAACAGCGGGAAAGAATGCCAAGGAGAAGGGGAAGACAGCAGCTGCAGGAAAAGTTGACACTGACGAGGCAGTCCGAGGGGAAAATAGCACAGAAGGCACTGCTGCAGAGGTCTTCTCCCTCGGCGAAGGAGGGGCTGCTGACAGGGAGACGGAAGCATTCTTCCGGCAGCCTGGAGCTGGATGATGACGTCTCGGAGCTGGTGACGTGGGAACTGGAGCCAAAGCTGGTGAACAGGGAGGGGAGAAGGACGTCTGCTGTGGAGAGTGCCTTCGTGTTGGCTTCAGTCCCACTTCAGGCCCCATCGTCAGCCCGGGGAACAACTGCTGAAGCGAGGAGACCATGGACAACAGTTCCAGTATAGGAAATATTTCCACAGGCCAGGGTGTGCTTCCACCATGTCCACCACCATTCCATTCATGCTCTCCCAGGTCTTTTTTGGTCCATCCGCGGGTGGCGAGAGCTTCATTCAGAAAACTCTGGATGAAGTTGGCAGCCTACTCCTCCTCCAGGCTTGGGGGCACGGCTGCTGATCTCCCTTTAATTGGCGGAGGCTGGCGCGCCAGGGACATAATGACCTCCAGGTGAGTGAAACACAAAAACAAAAAAAAGCAAAATCCACTAACTACAGCAGCTGGGTCTCAACTGGCGGCAGTCTTCTGTCATGAATTGCCTCTCTGGGCAGAGAAATGAGACCCACGTGCTGAACTGCAGTTAGTGGAATTTATTACACATACACAGAAAAAAGGCAACACAAGTCCCAAGAGGTGTACGAAAATAAAAGTCCAAGGACAGACACTGAGGGAAAACTTACAGGCAAGATGATTCCAGATAACCTCACCAGAGCGGAATTGGGTTCTGGTGGTGATGAGGAAGAAAGTTAAACAAGACTGCCGCGGTGAGAGAACAAAGAGACAGTCTTTAGATAGTTGGGGAACATGATGAAAAAATGGGCGGCAGGTGCGGGCTGCATGAGCAGGCAGGTGATCTAATTAAACAACAACTCAAAGGATCACTTTGTGTCTGTTTTACTGTCAAAACATACAAGTTTTCCAGGGACTTCCGGTCTGGACGCCATGGCGACTGCAGCTTAACACTGAAGCTCTCAGACCCAATCCAGGATAACACCTTGAAAATCAAACTTAACGGATTTTTGGAGGAGTGAAAATCAAAAGACAAAATCATCATGTCTAAAGGAAAACAGAAGAAACTGAAATTCTCCAGGCCAGGACACGTATCGGCCGGAGAATCTGAACTGGAAGATCTCCGTTCAGAAGACGAGGAACTGGTGATAGCTAACAAAAGGGTTAGCCTGAAATCACTATTTGAGGAGCTACGACGATTTCGCCGAGATGTTACGGCCGAATTTCGGGAATTCAGAGAAGAATTGAAAAGGACAAACAGCAGAGTGGACCAGGCCGAGAACCGAATCTTGGAAACAGAGGATCGAATAAAAGTGCTCGAAGATTCTGTGCTAGACCTACGCAAAAGACAAGCAGCTATAGAGGCTAAGCTAACCGACCAAGAAGGAAAACAAAGAAGAGACAACATAAGAATTCATGGTCTGATAGAAGGAACCGAAAATGGTTTTAACTCAATGGCAGAATGCGTGGAATCCTTACTAAGAGAGAAATTGGATATTCCACAAACCACCGACTTGAAGATAGAAAAGGCACATCGTTCATTAGCCGCTAGGCCGGCGGCGGAAGCGCCCCCACGTTCGGTGTTGGTAAGATTTTCCAATTTCAAAATAAAACAAGAGGTTGTAAGACTGGCCTGGCAGAAAAAAGGATTTATGCACCAGGAGAGAAAAGTCTACGTGGAACACGATTACGCCCCGGAGGTCCTTAAAAAGCGCAGGGAATACAATGACGCAAAAAAGGTGTTAAGAGAGAAGAAATTGCGCTTTCAGACACCATTTCCTGCGAAGTTAAGGGTCTTCTACGGCGATGAAACGTGTCTCTATAATTCGGCGGAAGAAGCAACAGCTGACATGGCGAAAAGAGGGCTCCCGGTAACGGTATTTAAACCCGCAGCAGACCCGAGTGAGAAGATCAAAGCGCAAACATGGACAACACAAAGACCCTCAAAATCCACGGACCAGCAGCGGGAAACCCAGCACCAGAGCGTCGCGGATAAACTATCCGTTTTCAGGTTGGAATAGCGACCTTTTTTTTTTTCTTTTTTTTTTCTTTTCTCTTGAATCAATCCGCACATCCAACCCCCCTCATACAAGGTAACAAACATTAAAGGAGATGCATATTCAGCATGTGGTAAAACATTTCATGGAACAATCATATTATTTGAAACAAATAAGTCTTTGTAATAAAAAAAAAAAAAAAACTTGTTAAAATAGAAATGTGACAATAATCCACATGTTCTCCTCATACTAACAAATACTGTTTTTGCGTGAATGTTTGATGTGATGGGGGTGGGAGGGTGCACACAATTTCACAGGGTTTAGGCATAAAAGGAAAAAAAAAAAAAAATCATTACAAGTTTGGATTGGGTTCTGAAACTCACGTTAAAAGCATGGGACTACTTTCAGTGGTAAGAGAGGGCCCTCAACACGTAACAGAGTTTGAGGAATTTCCCTCAGAGCCTTCACTCCATCAAGGCTCTTACAGGGGCTTTAAAAAGACCTCAGCTCAGGAAGTTCTTTTGACAGCTTTTTGTTTTAAAGTTTTTTACACTATGTTCTTAATGTTTTTCTTGTTTTTAATGTTCTTTCAGTTTCTGAGTAGCACAAAAGAGGGCCACCACACAGTTATACTAAACAAAACAACACAATGGAGAAACAGGGTGTAACCAAAATAATTTCATATAATGTAAAAGAAATCCTGAATCCAGTTAAAAGATCCAAGATTCTAGGCAAAATGAAAAAAGACAAAGCAGGAATAATACTTTTACAAGAAACCCACCTAACAGACGTGGAACACAATAAACTCAGTAGACAAGGGTTTAAAATGATCTCTTCATCTTCATATAAATCAGGGAGGAGGAGGGGAGTAGCGACATTGATATCAACCAAAATTACATTTGAAAAAAAATCAGAACACAAAGATAAAGAAGGGAGATACAGTTTGGTAACTGGGCGGCTAGAGGGAGAAGATATCACCCTGCTGAATGTGTATGCTCCCCCAGGGGCTAACTGGAAATTTTATAAAAATGTATTCGACCTAATGATAACTAAAGCTCAAGGTTTAGTGATATGTGGTGGGGACTTCAATCCTAGACTGAATCCATACTGGGATGCTTCTGGTAATTCCCCACATCAAAATAACACCCAAAACAGGAAGACTCGGATGCTGCTAAAAGAATTGGGAATCTGTGACGTGTGGAGGGAACTCAACCCCAGTGTAAAAGACTATACATTTTACTCAACTCCACATTCATCTTACTCAAGGATTGACTATTTTTTTATGTTTAATAGAGACATTGGAAGAGTAAAAACATGTAAAATAGGACTGATGGATCTCTCCGACCACAGTCCGATCTACATGGACTTAAATATCCAAAAATACACAAATAATACATTTTCTTGGAGGTTAAATTCAAATGTCCTGAAAGGACCATTGAAAGATGAATTGGAATCAGATATTCTCAGATATTTGGAAGATAACGATAATGGAGAAGTATCCCCTTTAATACTGTGGGATGTATGTAAAGCTGTAATAAGAGGAAAGATTATTGCAAAACTGGCAACCCAAAAGAAACTAAGACAAGAAAAACTATCCACATTAGAGTCAGAACTTAGGAACCTAGAAAAAGAACACAAAGGCAACACTCATTCTACTGACTCGCTCAAGATTAAGGAAATTAAAAACCAAATAAATGAGATCTACACAATAGAAATCCAGAAGAAACTTACATTTCTGAAACAAAAATACTATGAAGCAGGCAGTAAATCGGCAAAATTGCTAGCCTATAAATTGAGGAAACATCAAACAGAAAGAGCAATCTACAAAATCAGAGACCCAGTATCAAAGGAAATAAAATTCAGAATTCAGGATATTCTTAAAAACTTCGAGAATTACTATAAGAACTTATACTCCCACAAAAAACATAAAAACGCATCCGAGGCATTCCTAAACACATTAAACCTTCCCCAACTTACGGAGTCACAAAATAAAACACTACTGTCAGAAATACATCCTAAAGAATTGGAAAAAGCAATTATGAAACTTAAAGCTAACAAATCCCCAGGAGCTGATGGCTATACAGCAGAGTGGTACAAAACCTTTAAACAGCAACTATATCCTCTCCTCCTGAAAACATTTAATTATGTCCTCCACACAGGGGAAATCCCCCCCTCCTGGAGAGAAGGGGTCATTGCAGTTATACCTAAACCTGAAAAGGATAAACTAGAGTGCTCCAACTACAGACCAATCAGTGTACTAAATCAGGACTATAAGCTTTTTACCATTATCCTTGCCAAAAGGTTAGAAAATATACTGACAGACCTAATTCATTTAGACCAAACAGGTTTTATAAGACAAAGACAGACACAAGACAACATTCGACGCACTTTACACATAATTCATCATATAAAAAAATATAACTTAAATGCAGTCATTGGGATTAGATGCTGAAAAAGCATTCGATTCGGTTGACTGGTCTTTTCTATATAGAATCTTATCCAGTTTCAATTTTCATAACAACTTCATTAGAACTATACAGGCATTATATAAAAAAACCAACAGCTAAAATAAGGATTAACGGTAATTTATCATCATCTTTTGAACTGGAAAGAGGATGTCGTCAGGGCTGCCCCCTGTCTCCACTGCTCTTTGCAATCTTCATAGAACCTCTGAGCCAATGGATAAGACAAAACCAAAAAATTCAAGGTATTACACTTGGTCAGAAGGAACATAAAATAGCACTCTTTGCTGATGACATTTTAATATACCTAGGGCAGCCGGACACTTCTTTACCAGAACTAACCTCAGTTTTTTCAGAGTATGGAGATTTATCGGGGTACAAATTAAATACGCATAAAACCCAAGTTTTAACATTCAACTATGACCCAAATCATTATTCACTAAGCAAACTCAAAACTAACTGGGAGTCGGAATCTATGAAATATCTGGGGGTCAATATCCCGAAACAACTCAACAAAATTATATCACTAAACTATGATCCACTGGTGACAAAAATAAAATCTGACCTAGCAAGATGGAATATGATACCATTCTTGGGTACTGCACAAAGAATTGAAGCAGTCAAAATGAATATACTTCCACGTCTTCTATACCTTTTCCAAACAATACCGGTAGAACCTCCCAAAAAAACATGGCAGGAGCTGGACAGAAGGATCTCAAGATTCATATGGCAGGGCAAGAGACCTAGAATCAGATATAGAACCCTACAGCTAAACAAAGACAAAGGTGGGCTCGCGCTGCCAAATATCAGGGACTACTTTAAAGCCGCACAAATTAAAACTTTAGTAGAGATATGTAACCCAGTCTACACTGCACAATGGAAGGAGATCGAATGCCAAATAACAAGTGACATCCCCCTACAGGCGATAATAGGGAACAATGTCTTACCTAAGCTTTTGAATAACACTAACCCGTGGATAGAGACCCCGCTAAAAATTTGGTTTAAGATAGTCAGAGAGAATCAAACTAAAGAGCCCTATCGACTTCTGCAATGGATCGCCTATGATCAGGACTTTACTCCTAATAAAACAGACACCAGATTTAAAAAGTGGAAGGAGAAAGGGCTGATAAAATATTACGATTTTTTTAAAGGGCAAATCTTAAGAAGTTTTGAAGATTTGAAAAAACAAGGCCTAATAAATCAAGACCTTTACAGGTTCTTCCAGCTTAGACACCACATAAACAATATACTTAAAAAGGAGGTTTTGGAAAGGGCCCAGTCAGGTGTTCTGAAGGTCTTCTTAATGGCATATAAAGGGATCCCAGGGATCAGATACATTTCTAAAATATACCAAGGTCTTCAAGACTTAAAAGGAGACAACACATCTTATATAAAAGAGAGATGGGAAAAAGAGGGGAATTTCACTTTACAACTGGAAATATGGGAAAAGCTAAATAAACAGCAATGGAAAAGTACCTCATCCCTGCAGTGGAGAGAATTTGGATGGAAAAACTTGGCAAGATTTTTCAGAACACCTGCACAAAACAAATTTACCCATAAGGGATTGAACTGTTGGCGCTTGTGTGGTGAAAAGACTGCAAATCATTTTCATGTGTTTTGGTCATGCCCAGTTATCCACTAATATTGGACCAAGGTACAGACAATATTGGGGAAAATATTCAAAATTACAGTTCCCTTTTCTTTTGTAACTTTGTATTTGGGTTTACTACCGGACTCACTGGAAAGACGAGGAGAAAAATACTTATTCAATGTTTTAATATTGGCAAGCAAAAAAGCGCTAACTAAAAAATGGATGTTGAAGGACTGTCCTACACCTGAAGATTGGATTAACGTGATCCAAGACATTTACTCGATGGAAAAGTTGACATTCGCACTGAGACAGGACATGGATGGGTTCATGAACTTTTGGCAACCCTGGACCGCATATGTGTCTTCCATTAGATCTAATCTTTGACAAATACCATTTCAATAATGGTTCCGCTCTTTGTTCCAATGCGATACTCTTTTATCTTTATTTACTTACTTTTTCTTTTTGTTTGTTTTTTACTGGTTTGTTTGTTTTTTTTTGTTATTTGTTTTTTGTTTTTTTTCTCTCTAATTTCACTTTTTCTTTCACTTTAAAAAAAAAAAAGGGGTGTTGTAAGAATTAATCTTCCAATGTTGTCAGATATCAGAAAATAAGGGAACATGTGATGAAAATGTAAACACTGCATTGCTGTAACGACCTGTATACCCTTTACAAAAACTTAAATTAAAAAAAAAAAAAAAAACATACAAGTTTTCCCATACTCGGACACAGTCCAAGGACGCATATTTTTTTCATACATAAGGAGTTGTTCAGAACTCCTTACACAAAGATATAGAGTGATGATAATGAAGTCAGTGGCGGTAATGCACCTGTAAGCTGGTTGCCAACTGCCAATCAAATCTAAAGAAGAAGAAGAAGAAGCTGAGATGACTAGGGAACAGGCAGTGAGACGATGACAGGGTGGGAGTATCTGGAAGAGGAGGTAAAGCAGTCATGTCAAAGAACAAAATATAAATCCTGAACTACAGGGACTGACAACATAATACTAATACTAAAGACACAAATAACTAACAGAATGATAAGCCACTAAGGATACATCATAACAATACACAGGAAAACAACATAAAGCTGGAAAAATACAGAAAATATTCAGAAATGAATTAAGAGCCTGAGCCCGGTGAAACACCGCGCTCAGCCTCATGACACACACAGTTACTCTTTCATCTCTTTTTAAACCAATTTGAGTTATAACCAAACACACTAATGACGTGGACACCAAAATGCTTTTTTTAATGAGCACAGTTTTCACCTGTGCTGTATAACTGCATTACACTGCCAATTGACATCAGTGATTATTCCTGAAGCATAGTCTTCTGTAAATCTAAAGTAGATACTGTCAGGAACCGAGCTGGCTTGGTTTCCCCCGGCTCGGTCCTGGCCTCTCTGTGGGTACATGCCACGTTGTATGTATGTTAATATGTATTTCTGTGTACTCTGCCATACCCATAGCCACTGCTGTCTGGCCGGCAGCGGTGAGGCAGCCTCTTGGGCTCACGCTGGAGTGAGCGCTGTCTAACTGTCTGCCGGTCGGACCACGCCCCCTCTCTATTACTGCCAGCTGTTTCCACTCCCATGTGCCATCTCCCCGCTCCTCGCCCAGGAGGATCCAGCAATACATGTACTTAAGGAGCCTTTTCCCAGTCATGCATTGCTGGGTCATTGTAGTCCATTAACGGTGTGCGTGCATCGTATGGAGTCTCGTCAAGGGATTGTAACTCTGAGCTTAATTTGGGACGCACTCGGACAGCTCCAGTATTGTGAGTATTACTGTGCATGTTTTCCCGGTGACCTCATTCTTGACTGTTGAGCGTCCTGGAGGACTCCTTAGTTTCTGAGCCATTGTTAATCGTGGACACTGTAACTGTTTATCAGTATGCTGTGTTTAATAAATGTGTGTGGTGTAACCTGCGCCTAAATCCTCATCCTTATTTTCCCCTCCTCCGTGCGCTGTGGAGAAGTGCACGAGGAGTTCATGACAGAATGACCCAGCCGGAATAAAGGGATTTAGCGGGTACACCCACACATCCTTTTACCCTTCCTCCTTTTGTATTATTTTTTTGGGACTGAGCTGTGTTGGAGTGGGCCATGGATTCGGTGCCCCACAGCCATTCTTTGAGCTTGGAATGGGAATGTTGCAGAGCATTAATGGACATCGACGGGCTCATCGCATCGGCCAGCATGTATTCTACCCCGGAGGGCATTTCTCTGGTATGCAAGTCTGGCGGAGGCAGAGGTCCCGTGGTGCTCTCAGCTCACTCGGCATGCCGAAGGAATGGAGAAGATTAACTGGTTGGCAACGCTGCGGTGTGGGTGTGGCAAAGGGGTGAGGAAATCCCCTAGGAAGACCGAGCTCGCATCGAGGGTCAAGCGCTCCCGGGGCTCCATTCCTCCTGCCTCCTGCCCGAGCGAGATGCCCCCTCCCGTCCTGGCTCCTCCAGCTCCAGCACGCAGCTCTCAACGTTGTCCTAGGAGACACCGGGAGAAGCCCTCCACGTCCACAGTGATTACTGTCGTCCCACCTGCCGTGAGGTCCGCTGAACTCACCTCGGCCACGTCCACCTCCCTCATCATGGAGACGGCTCCTCCACCAGTCTGCAGAGGGGCCCACGTCACGACGGACACGGAGAGGGATGACTGTCTGCCGCCTGCAGCTGCTGATACCAATGACCGGGATGACAGGCAAGTGTTTTTTCTTTCTACTCCGTCTAATAGTATTGAATCTTGCCCGTCTCCCAAGGGAGAGGCCCAGTTTAAGCAGTCCGCTGGGTCCTCTCCTCCAGCTGCAAAAATTAATTCATTTCTCCCCCTCTCCGTGTCTCCTCTAATTCTTCCTGAGGGCCTGTTGGCTCAATGTCAGGGCCATCAGACGGTGGAGGAGCTAGTGGCTTCGGATGACTCCTTCCTGGAGCCAGCATAGAGAGGTTCCCCTGCAGCCACGCTGGATGAACTCCCAGTGTTGGAGCCACTGCAGGGGGAAACTAGGAGTGTTGTGACCATCTCGCCTGCTGTGGAAGAAGTTGCAGCGGAGTGGGAGCCGGAGAGGGATCTCCTCGAGGCCAGGCCCAGGTTGTCAACATAAAGTTCGACGGAGTCCTTGATGGCGGTGGAGCTCCAGCTCAGGCAAGTTTTCACTCTCGTTTTTCTTATGTCAGTATTGGAGGGATCTTTCCTGGCTCTGGGTGAGGAGAGTTGGGTTCAGCGCGCAGCTGCATCTGAGCTCCCCTTGTCAGGCTCTGCCGCTGCCGGTGACCCTAACCCTCTTTTTCTCCTGCTATCTCCGAGCATTCGTCTAGGGTAGCCAGAGAGGGAGTGCTGTCACCGGAGGTCGTCGTGGGTCCAGTCCTGCCGAAGGAGGACGTCGCTGCTCCAGCCTCTCCTGCCAGGGTCGTCAGAGCTCCTCCCATCGATTGTCTCCTCAGCCTGGTGCTCCTGCGGGTTGGCCCACTCACCGTAGTTGCAGCTTTGGCCCAATCGGGGTCCACTGCGGGTGCTGCAGGGCCTCAGCTGGAGGTCACCGCGGGTGCTGCAGAGCCTCAGCCGGAGGTCACCACGGGTGCTGCAGAGCCAGCCCAGCCGGAGGTCACCACAGGTGCAGTGGAGCCTGCCTGGTCAGAGGTCACTGTGGGTGCAGTGGAGCCGGCCCAGTCGGGGTCCACCGCAGGTGCAGCTGGGTCCCAAGCCGGGATCACCGAGGGTGCTGCAGATCGCCATGAGGACGCCGTGGTCCCCTTCTCCTCCCGGTCCTACGCCATGAGGGTTCCCTCCCTCTGGTCCAGTCACCCACCAGTGAGCATCCCAGTAGGCAGGCCATCTCCTGCCCCATCCCGCCGGCCCTGGTGGATGGATAACACTGGCCGGCCGGCGGAAAGATTGACTCCCCGGGTCTGGTGGCCCATGTGTTCCGGCAGACCGCCAGATTCTGTCCACTGGACCTTCTGCTGGGCCTGGGACTCTGGGCGGCCTCCTGAGCCCCAACGCCCGTGGACTTGGGGGGGGTTAATTGTGGTCCCTGGGCAAGGAGTTGTGTTCCCACCTTTCCTGTTTCCCCTACCTCCCACCCGAGTTTGTGTTGTTTGTTCCTTTTGGGGGGGGAGGGTGTGGGTTGGGATGCTTTTTTGGGTGTCTGGGAATCCACCCCTTAAAGGGGGGCTCTGTCAGGAACTGAGCCGGCTTGGTTTCCCCTGGCTCAGTCCTGGCCTCTCTGTGGGTACGTGCCACGTTGTATGTATATTAATATGTATTTCTGTGTACTCTACCGTACCCATAGCCACTGCTGTCTGGCTGGCAGCGATAAGGCAGCCTTGGGCTCACGCTGGAGTGAGCACTGTCTGTCTGCCGGTCAGACCACGCCCCCTCTCTATTACTGCCAGCTGTTCCCACTCCCGTGTGCCATCTCCCCGCTCCTCGCCCAGGTGTGATCAGTTTGTGGATCCAGCAATGGATGTACTTAAGGAGCCTTTTCCCAGTCATGCATTGCTGGGTCATTGTACTCCATTAACGGTGTGCGTGCATCGTATGGAGTCTCGTCTAAGGATTGTAACTCTGAGCTTAATTTAGGACGTCCTCGGACAGCTCCAGTATTGTGAGTACAGTGGTACTTCTACTTACGAAATTAATTGGTTCTGGAAGTAGTTTCGTAACCTGAAAATTCCGTAAGTAGAGACGCGTTTTCCATGTAAATGCCCTAATCCGTTCCAAGCCCCTCAAAATTCGGACATAAATTTTTTATAAATCATAAAAATGCATCAAAACATGTAACAAATAATGTTACAATTAGATTACTGCACAATAAACGCTTGTCACTCCGGGACAAGCTGTCCCTGCTCAACGTGCCTGACTCCCTCTGCAGGTGGATCATCGACTTCCTGACGGACCGGAGGCAGCATGTGCGGCTGGGAAAGACTGTCTCAGACTATACTAGCATCAGCACCGGATCACCCCAGGGCTGTGTACTTTCCCCCCTACTCTTCTCCCTTCACACCAACTCCTGCACCTCCAGCCACCAGTCTGTCAAGTTGATCAAGTTTGCGGACGACACCACCCTCATCGGGCTCATCTCCAACGGCGACGAGTCCGCCTACAGGAGAGAGGTGGCCCAGCTGGCGTCCTGGTGCGACAATAACAACCTGCAGCTGAACGCTCTGAAGACAGTGGAGATGATTGTAGACTTCAGGAAAGTCACAACCCCTCTGCCCCCCCTCACCCTCTCAGGCTCTCCCATCACCACTGCTGATTCCTTCCGCTTCCTAGGCACTACCATCACCAGGGACCTCAAATGGGAGCTGACCATCAGCTCACTCATCAAAAAAGCCCAGCAGAGGATGTTCTTCCTGCGGCAGCTGAGGAAGCTCAAGCTACCCACCAAGATGTTAGTGCAGTTCTACACAGCCATCATCGAGTCCATCCTCACCACCTCCATAACCGTGTGGTACGCAGGAGCCACTGCCAGGGACAGACTAAGGCTGCAGCGCGTCGTGCGCACTGCTGAGAAGGTGATCGGCTGCAAGCTCCCATCTCTCCAGGATCTGTACATCTCCAGGACCCGGAGGCGTGCTGGCCGGATCATAGCCGATCCCTCACACCCTGGTCACGTACTGTTTGCCCCCCTCCCCTCTGGTAGAAGACTTCGGTCCATCCAGACTAAAACCTCCCGTCACATGAACAGCTTCTTCCCCTCTGCCATTAGACTGCTGAACACTAAGTGACTCTCGTGCACCATGTACAGCAGCTCAACCAGACTCATGTCAATCATCACTGTTTTCTTCCTGCATTACCGACTGCACTATATAGTTCTCCACAGTATCTGCTGCTGGCTAATATATATTTTAACTGTTGACCAGTATCACTTAATCTTATCCTACACTTTATTACATGTATAGTTTATTTCTCTTATCTTATCATGTTTAATGTTGCAGCACTGTACCGAGACAAATTCCTAGTTTGTGTACTACATGAACAATGGCAATAAACCTGATTCTGATTCTGATTCTGATTCTGAATAAACATAAAATGAGAGTTGTACATAATGTAAAAAACAAAGAATAAAGTAAAGAATAAAAATTATGTTCATTTACCTTTTAACTGCTATCGTCGTCACCTTTTGCCTTCTTTGGTTCATGTTCTCTCTCAGCAGTGGTTTTTGCCTGACGTTTTGTAAAGAACCGATCCAAGGACGTTTGCTTTTGTCGGCTTTTAACAATCCTTCGAAAATGTGCAAGGCAAACATCATCATAGTGAGCATTGGCCCTCCATAGCACCTGAAGTTTTTCTTTTAATATTTTGTGAGCCTTGAATGCTCTGGGATTTTCGGAGTGGTACACCAGCAGGGGCTTGATTTTGCAATCCCCACTGGCATTGGCACAAAGGGCAAGCGTAAGGCGGTCCTTCATGGGCTTGTGGCCTGGCATTTTCTTCTTTTCTACTGTGATGAAGGTACGGCGAGGCATCTTTTTCCAAAAAAGGCCCGTCTCGTCACAATTAAAAACTTGCTGTGCAACGTAGCCTTCATCGATCACCAATTGTTTGAATTTTTGCACAAATTCGTCGGCCGCTTTGTGGTCGGCGCTACATGCCTCGCCATGCCGAAGAACAGAGTGAATTCCAGTCCTCCTTTTGAACTTCTCGAACCACCCACGCGATGCCTTAAACTCCTGGTGTAGTTCTTGCGCCAAAGTTCCCTCGCCTGCATCCTCCTTCACGAGGTCATTAAAGATGGCGGTTGCCTTTTCGCAAATTATGGCCTCGGTCACTGTGTCACCAGCTATCTCTTTCTCCTTTATCCACACGAGTAACAACCTCTCCATCTCATCGTTCACTGCCGACCTCCACTGCCTTTCGTATCCTGAAATTTCTTTCGTAACAAGAGGCAATATTTTCCCGTTGAGGCGTGTCGTAACCTGAAAATTCCGTATGTAGAGACGTTTGTAAGTAGAGGTACCACTGTATTACTGTGCGTGTTTTCCCGGTGATCTCACTCTTGACTGTTGAGCGTCCTGGAGGACTCCTTAGGTTCTGAGCCATTGTTAATTGTGGACACTGTAACTGTTTATCAGTGTGCTGTGTTTAATAAATGTATGTGGTGTAACCTGCGCCTAAATCCTCATCCTTATTTTTCCCCTCCTCTGTGCGCTGTGGAGAAGCGCACGAGGAGTTCATGACAGATATTCAATTAAATATCAGTAAAAAGTAATATGAGTTTTAACACAATTAACATTTGAGATTTCTGATTAATAAGCAGGAAAGTTAGATATATTAGCCATCTGACATTTGAATGCAAGGTCACTGTACATTTACAGAGAAAACTCAATGAAAAGTACAGAGAATAAACTTGATAATTCTGCAGTCTTTCTGTGCAGTCAACCTGTTCCGATCAAACTATGTTAAGCCCTTGCTTCTGGCTCAGCACCATGCAAAGCTGATGGATCAACGTGCAGAGGCACAACATATGAAACCCATTTATTTTAACGGGTGTCGCTGCACACTCTGAGGCACGGACGTGCACACAAACACAAAAACACACAGCATTAAGTTAAGGGGGGTGGAGGGGGTGCATGTTGGAGGCATTTCTATATCCAACCCACTTGCAGCAATATAGAAATGGGAGAGAAGGGCCAATCTATAATCATTAGGCACGAAAAGAAGAGATGGCGGGGAAAGAAAGCCACCGTACTGTCACAGAGGTGTCGGGATAACAAGATTAGAACTTGTGTGATTCATCTGTGGCCATGCCATTCTGCTCCTCACCCGCCCACCACAGTGTCTGCTGGTTGGTGTACTCAACCTTAATTCCTCACATTTTTTTTGGCGGGGGGGGGGGGGGGGGGGGGGGAGAGATTATGTCTTAAATTATTATGCTATATGTTGTAGATTTACATCTCAGAAATGTGCTATAGAATTATACACAAAGGCTTTTCTTCTAATAATGTAGCATCTAGACTACGAGGGGGGGCTGAAAAGTTCATAGGTTGACAATGATGCAGTGATCAAATTTGACCAAATGCGGTTTAGTTTTCAACGTTTCAACATTGGTGTTGCAGCACTTGGATCCCTGCGGTACAGAAGCTCTCTTCTTGATCCTTAATGACATAACTCCTCCTTAGTCAGCTTATGAACTTTTCAGCCCCCCCCCCCCCCCCCCCCCCCCAGCACATGTAAAGATGTAGAGTTACAGAAGTGGCAACTGTAAATTCTGGTAAAGCTACCCAGCAAAGAAAAGATTAATCCATAAAAGACCAAAAGGGTTTGTTTTCTTTGTAGGTTTCCATGATCAGCTAATGTGTGTGGCTCTAACAGCTCTATGTAAATTTAGTCAGTATACTATATGAACTATCATAGCTGCTCTCTATCTTGTGTCACAGAGAATGTGAATGAGAAAGGTTCATCAAAAGGGCCATTACCTTAAAAAGAAAAAAAAAGAGGGTCATTGAATAACATAGTAAAAGGGGAAATATGAAAGTTTGCTTATGCATTCTGCTTTTCTTGCACACGCTCTGAAAAATAAAAAATGTTTAGAGACAGAGCATGTCAAGTGTTTGCACCAATCTAAACCGTACTTAGACTGTGAATTTCAAGTATAATTTGCAAAGGGATGCCTTCTATAATTTATTCCATTCCACTTTAACCAATTTAATAATTCCACTGAATTTGCTTAAAAAAATTCCGAAAACATCTACTGAACTTATTAAAATGCCAATGATCTTGTTATTTTACTTTCAACATTCTTGTCTTTATTTTGGGCTACCCTCACTGTTCTCAGATTGGTCTCCTGCACAATACTTCAGTTATTTGCTTAAGGGGGCAATTATAGTGCAGACCTCTGCAAACTCCCAACTGTTTTTCAAGGACAGAGTTTACATATACAAGAAACTTTGCTCTGCTAAAAAAATTAATGAATAGAATAATGAAAAAAAAAATCACAATAAGCAAGGCTATGTGGAGATATCTTCATTACAAGAAAACCCTCCAAAGTGTTCTAACTTCATGTTTCTATCTAACCCTTTTCACACACACTTCTCTTGCCTATCTTCCCTCATCCTGTAATTCAATCCTCCTTTCCCTCTCTTCCTTTCTTTCTCTGAGCTTAGGGACAGAAGAGTGACTTTGAAGTTCTGCTGCTTCAGGAGAAGAGAGAGTCACTCTGGCTAATTAGTTGCCGTTATCCCAACAGCAGTAGCTGCCACCAGCTCACTGGCTCTGAGAGGAGAAAACAGAGCAGGCACCAACGGCAGCTACCAACTGCTGCATGTTAAAGATACCCTTCTCCCTCTGCTAGTTGTTCATGCTAATGGCTAGCAGCAATTAAACTCACCCTGAGACTAAACTGTGGATTAAAGAAGTTGCTTCTTTGTGTGTAGTTTAACGATACACAATATTGTATGAAAAATGGCTCGGCAAATCCTCTGCTCTAAGGGAAAACTCTGCAGCACAGTCGAATGTAAGACGTTATTCAGTTGTTAGACAGTGTATCGCTTCCTCGTGTCAATGTCATCTGCTGCACAATGAATTCACTACACTCTACAAACTAAACCTTTTTTGGGGGGGGGTCACCGTCATTTAATTGTGCTTTTAATTAATCACCAATCAAAGTGCTTACGTTCATGCTTGTTTCATTTTCTTCCTGTTTTCTGTTATTGTATATTAGTCCTCATTTAAAATCCATGAGAGAAACCCTTTTATTTCATTGCATTATGAAGGATTCTTGATCTGCAAAGTCAAACAATCCTATCCATTCATCTGCACAGGACTTCTCTCCCACAAAATTGTAGGACTACAACTCTGCCTAAACACCTCATTTGGATTTGAGCTCGTCTTCTGTAAGGTTATGTTTTTACCGGCGTTTGTCTGTCTGTTACCAACATAACTCAAAAAGTTATGAACGAATTTTGACGAAATTTTCAGGAAAGGTGTGTAATGGCACCGGGAACAGATGATTAGATTTTGATGATGATCTGAGAGTGCATACCTCCACCAAGGGCTTTTTTGTATTTGTGCAGCAGGATTACACAAAAACTACTGGATGGATTTGGATGAAATTTTCACCACAGGTGGTTCTTGGCCTACAGAAGAACCCATTACATTTTGGTGATGATCTGGGAATGCATACCTCAGCCAAGGCTCTTCTCACAGTGTGTCACCCACAATACTCCAAAACTAATGGACAGACTTTGATGCAATTTTCACCCCAAGTGGATCTAGGCCTACACACAAACCCATTACATTTTGGAGGTGATCCATGAGAGACCGAAGGAGCCTTGGCGGAGGTATGCGCTCTCTGGGTGCTTTTCTAGTTACTTAAAGGTTCAATTATTGCACTTTTTTCCCACATGTTGACAGTTCCCACAGGTTTTATTAAAATGTCTGTGACGTACTTTGATCAAATTGCCTTTAATTATTGGTGCATCACTGTGAATCATCCTTTATGTCTTCCTCAGAATGGTTCGATTCAGTGCATGTCTCTTTATGTGCCCGAGAGCCACAGTTAACTACACCCTTCCACTTTCGTTACTATTGTTAATCTTAGCTGGCTAGCTCCTAGCTCAGGTAGCGAGCCTGAGCCAACTAATGTAAATACGTCTTAAAGAATGATTGAAATAAAGCATCAGTGGTGGACAGGAGTGTGTGGTGTCAGTGGTCAATAGGTCATTACAAGTTCCTGGAGTACAAAAGCACAGAAACAACCATAAATGACTAAACTGCTAGCATCAACTAGCCACCTTGGGCCATGGTTAGAGAAAATAAACTGTAGGTCTTTGATCCATGAATCGACCAATAAATTTTCTGGTTCAATTAGAGTTGGTATCTAAACAGTCTGACATCATGAGACCAAGACAACACCTAACAACTGATCAACAGTACCTCGCCACTGCGAGGCTTCAAACAGGATGTTCTCAGAGGTAAGTGGCCACTGAGCTTAGTGCCATCAGCAGGTTGCAACAGAGGTACAGAGAGACTGAAAGAGTTACAGAAAGGCAAACAAGTGAACATCCTTTGGCCACATCCCTCGCTGATGACTGCTTCATTGTGAACAGTGCCCTGCAGAAACGGATGATGAAGCCACTTATCTCCAGGCACATTTAAGGGAGGTGAGAGGCACCCAAGTATTATGTCAGACCATTCAAAACTGTTTACATCAGTATGGTCTGCATGCTAGACGACCTGCAAGGGTACCTGACCACACCACCAGGCACAGGCATCATCTTCTTACATGGCCAGGGACCATTTACACTGGACAAGGGACCAGTGGGCTTCAGTGCTGTTCTCTGATAAAACTTGATTCACAGTGAGCAGAAATAATGGCTGCCAACAATGTTGGAGACATCAAAGAGAGTGCTATGCATCAGCCACTGTTGTCACCAGATGAGCCTTTGGTGGTGGTGGTGGTGTTACAGTCTGGACAGGTGTGTCTAGTCAATACAGAACTGCCCTACACCTTGTGAATGGTACAGTGACAAACCAATACTACCTGAATAATGTCATTAATCCAGTCATTGTGCCCCTGCATGAACAATACAGGCCTAATTCACGAACGACAATGCTCTAGCTCATCAAGGTTGCATCATTAGGGAATGGCTGCTGGAGGCTGGGGTACCTCAAATGGGGAGTACCTCACTTTCTCCAGACCTGAATCCCATAGAAAACCTACGAGATCAGCTGAGTCACGGTGTAGAGGTTCAAAACCCTGCACCCTACAACTTCAATGACCTGAGGGCCGCCCTTCAAGAAAAATGGAATGGAATCTTTGGGCTGTGCTGGAGAAGACTGCGCAGTGGTCCGACTCTCCCATCATCAATGCAAGATCTTGTATGAATGAAAATGAATAAGACTCTGGATGGAAATAAATGTTGTGGTATTGCAGAAGCTTATCGAAGCAATGCCACAGCGAATGTGTGCCATAATCAAAGCTAAAGGAGGTCCAACGAAATATTAGAGTGTGTGACATTTTTATAGCCAGGCAGTATATTTTGGTTGCGATAACTGGGTAGATTAGCTGGTCTGAGTGGCCATAGTCAGAGTTTCTGACTGAATTCAAGCTAACGGAACAAAGTCCACTATCCTTCTGTACCTTCTTCTATTATACCTCAAGGACAATCACATGCCATCGACCACTCAAACCACACACACCCATCTCCGATGATGCTTTATTTGGGGTTTTGAACTCTAACATCAACCAATATTTGTTATTATGTTACTTAGTCCAACAACTGAAGTTAAAAGCTAACATTAGCTTCAGACAGTGTTGCCATCTAAGCACAAACGAGCAAGTAATACACTTAAAAACAGCCCATTTTAACTAAAGGATGTCAAAGACATTTCGTTAACTCGGGGAACAGAAAAAATGCATATTCAGGCACAAAAGACAAAGGAGACGGGTAAGGGATCAACATATGTTCTATTTACAGCCTTAGTTAAAACCGTAAAAACCAAATGTAACCCATGTTGAAAATAGGGTTACTCGACCTACAGTATATACTGTATGTTATTTAGACCTGTAGTACATCATTTGTCCCTTTGGGGACACTGTGGCCATTAAGTATAAAACTGGGGCAGCAAGCCATATGACTTCCTTTTCCGCACTTCAGCCTACAGAGACCAGACATGCTCTACTATACCTGAGGCCAAACTGTGGGCACTGGGAGACGATAACTGCTGAGTAGTTTGTCATTGGAAACTCCAACTGTTTTTTTTGATACCTACTGAAAGAACTTGGATTCTGAGATGGCGAGCCCAGCCCAACTAGCTTGTGGACGATTGATTCCCTGATTCCCCATTCACTTAAAACCAGATAATCCCTGAATACACTCCCAACACTTGCCCAGTAGTTGTAGGAATTCCCAGACACAAAACCACCAGACAGAACTGTTGCACACAGAACCGAACTTTACACTGTTCATTGGTCAAGGGAGCAATTGTGTTTCACGCAATTGAAATCAAGAGACATGAACTCATTTTGGTTTCCTTTTGTTTATTTTTGGGGAGCTCCATTTTCTTTATGAAATTGCAGCACTGTGCGCATGTCAAAAGTTGATATGATGTGGATACTGGTTTTGTTTGTTTTTGCTGATGTTTGAAAACTGTTGTAAATAAAAGTGTTACTTGTTCAAAGTTACTAGAGCAGGGGTGTCCAATCATGTGCCATGGAGGGCCAAGACCCTGCAGGCTTTACCTCCAACCGGTGTCTTCAACAGCAGATTTCACTGAACTTCTTGCCACTGATTGGTGATAAGTGAAAACACCTGCCGAAGAGCCTGGGTAGAAGAGAAAACCTGCAGGGTCTTGGCCCTCCATGGCACATGATTGGACACCTCTGTACTAGAGTAACTGCTAACAAACCTAGAGAGACGCCTAGTGCTTCTTGAGGTGGGGCCGGCTAGGAACTACAGGGGCGCTACACAAACAAACAAAAACAAAAAAATGCTCTTTTCTGATCCACTGTATCGCAACAACCTGGTCATGCCTTATGTGTGAATGTCACATTAGATCACGTAAACAGATTCATACACAGGAAATAGACTGAGATGTGCTGTCTGCATAAATACTGTGTATGTTACAGTACATTTTCTCATTCTCTTTTTCTGAAGTGTCAAAGGATATCCATTTCCCCTGAGCTTTGCTGGCATTCGTCCTCCCTTCGGCCCTCTATTTCTAAACCTCACAGCCCCATGTACGAGATGGCAGTGAGCAAGGAAGAAAGAGCTGGCTGAGTTTCAGAAACATTAACCAACTACTCCCTTCACACACACACAGAGCATCATATTACCATGGCCTTCTCTGTTTGGCCTCAGTGTCAAAGACTGTGACAGTGCTGTCATATGTGGACAATAGACATATAGAGCATTCAAAACATGGCAGTCACTTCTAGGAAAAAAGTATATTATTCTAGTAATTAACTTCACATATAGAATTCCACATAATCTGTCCCCATGTTATCTTAAGGGTCTCATTGTGCCATATCATTCTAATAGAGCAGTAGGCTCTCAGAATTCAGGACTTCTCATAGTTCCCAGTTTCTAGAGGGACTATGGGAGAGAGAGGTTTTAGCCATCAGGACATTTACCAGCCTGGGTTCAAGAGACAGACACCTTCTGTTTTAAGATCAAGCTGAAAGCCTTTTTATTTGACAGGGATTTTGAATAAATTTGTGTATATTGTATTTGTTTTAAATGTCATTTACTATATTCTTGTTCATCATGTTTACTTTTTCCTTCTTCTTTCTCCCTCAACCAGTTGCAGCAGATGGCTGCCCCTCCCTGGACCTGGTTCTGCCCTAAGTTTCTCCCTATAGAAAGCCCAAGTCATAGCCCCTCTACTTCCACATATGGGACCCAACTTCCAAAAAAATCTCCAAAGGAGGGAATGGCAAGAGAAATTTTTTTTTTTATCCCGATCAAATTTTGCCATGAATATGATGTTTGTCAATTTAAAAGATAAGTTTCCACATAAATAATGCTGTAGGTTGTTGTGTAGCTGTTAAAGTATAAGGTTGTGAAAATGCGTAAATTGAAAGACTACAAACTCAACCTGATGTAAGTTACATCATTGTTTTCGAAGTTCGTTCCCCCTGGGGTCTGTAACAGTCCTATGGATTAGCTGCAGTTCTCAGAATACAGTACAATCCATTTGTTTTATTTTTCTTTTATTTGGATGCTTCTTTCATTAGTCAGAAAAAAGGAGGTGAGCTTTGACATGTTTGGTGACGTATATAGTCTGCGACAAATAGATGTAGTTCACTAAGCAGTTTCACAAAAAACTAAATATTATTCTTATTATATGGCAACCTACAACTTTATTTCCATGGAAAAATATCTTTTAAATTGACAAACACCATATGTGTAACTCGTGGTAAAATTCAACAGGGATGGAAAAATAATTTCTCCCTTCCCATAGACTCCAAGTCAGATTTTTTTTTTTTCCCAAAGTTAGGCCCCATACACAGAAGTAGAGGGGCTGAAACTTATGGGACTGTAAGGGAATTTTTTTTCTTCCCACTGTTGCCTAGTGTTTGCTTATAGGGAATCACTTTTTCCATAGTATTCATGACATGATTCATGCCTTTTCTGTATTTACCAGCTTTAAGATGAGTTTGTTGTGGTTTATAGAAAATAAAGCTGAACTGAATTTAACTATTTTGTTGGGCTTTCTGGCTGGAAATTTAAAACTCAACACTGGGCTGCACTTGCCCTTTGAAATGGTCAAAGCTCATTCCCCAGTTACAAACTGACAGCAGGTTCACAGACACATGCATTATCCAAGACAATTCAATGTCTTTCTGGTCCAAAGTGTAGTCAGCAGAGCTATGGACCAGAGAGTTCAACATTAGTTATATAAAGTTCAACACAGTCAGAGCACTATGCCAGATACTCTGAGACAATTAATTCCACCCGTCTCCTCGTCTTCACACACCCCTGACTCCCAAGGCCAGTCACAGGGAGGACAGACGGAGAGAGATGACATGGGTCATGGAAGATGTGTTCGTGCTCATACAGTGGAATGTGTGTACACTGTATGCCTATGACACATGTACACACATTCTTAAGAACATTTGCATCCATGCATTTGCGTATTAGTGTGTGCATGCATGCATATGCTATGTGTCAGCAAAACACACACACACACACACCTGTCCAGGAGAGTCAGAGTCTCCCCTAATGGCACCATGGGGACCCGAGACATTAGCATATTAAAAGGTGACATTTCACAGCCAGAGTCTTGCAGGGGAGCGTAGGCCGATCACTCTGACAGTCTGACAGGCCAGAGAACAGACGCATTAAAACACAATAGTTACTATATATATGGAAAAAGTGTCTGCTGTATTCAGGTTTGAAAACATCTGGTGATACACCCCAGGAATCCTGGATTGCAAGTAATCACATTTGTGAGTTTCCAGAATTCAGACAGAATTGGTTCAGGAAGTTCGAGCTCTGCTGCAATAGCCTTTTCAGTATCCAACTGGCATATTCATACAGTATATTGTTTATCTGTTATAGCCTGTCTATAATGCTGCATAGCTACATAGTGCTTGGTAACCCACCCAGCTCCCACTTGGATGTTTTTTCCTCCCTTAATCAATGACATGACTGTTGTTATTGATGCCTTTCTCTGTCATGCTATAATTTTTCTCTTGCCGTCTGAACAAGAGGAATTTTAGTTATTTATATTACAGAACTTGGTACATTACAGTACATTAAGACTGATATCATTAAAACTTTAAGCATTTGTGCATTATCTGCCAAGAAAAGTAACTGGTTAGAGCCTTTTGGCACTGTACAAATCATAATTAATTTGCAATAAGCTTGGTTATATTTGTACACTTACGTTTAGCTACTGAAAATGCAGCTGCAGCCCCAGTATCAACAGGCCTTGTCACCAGATTTATTGAGCTGTACTCCACTTACAGTCATTTCTTCAGCATGTGAAGCAGCTGCTGATACACACCTACACACTGGCACAAAATAACTGTAATAATTCCAGTCTCCACCACCATCCTTTCTGCCACCATACATGTTGACCTTAACATGTGTGGTGACAGGAGTGAAAACTTGCTACTCCTTGCAGCTGTTGCTTTTGTGGCCACAAAATGAACAGGGAATATTCCACTTAAGAAAAGGCTGCTTAGATTCTTAGAAAAAGAAAATGACTAATTCCTTGAATTACAAAACTAGCTTGTTATGTTGTGCGTCTTGAGAGACAAATCCTCTGACTACTCTGAAGAAACTTTGTGTTACACCTAAAGCATTATACTTTACAGACTATTGTTAGTGACATTAATGAGCTCATGGTATAATGAATAATGCACATAATGTACAGTACAAACCCCAATTCCAATGAAGTTGGAATGTTGCGTAAAACGTGAATAAAAACAGAATACATTGATTGTCAAATCATTTTCAACTATATTCAGTTGAATACACTACCAAGACGAGATTTAACGTTCAAACTGACAAACTTTTTGTTTCAAATATTCACTCATTTTGAATTTGATGCCTGCAACATGTTCCAAAAAAGTTGGAACAGGGGCAAGAAAAGACTGGGGAAGTTGAGGAATGCTCAAAACACACATTTTTGGAACCTTCCACAGGTGAACAGGTTAATTGGGTACAGGCCAGTGTCATGATTGGGTATAAAAGAAGTATCCCCGAAAAAGCTCAGTTGTTCACAAGCAATGATGGGTGAGGTTCACCACTGCATGGGTAAACAGTCCAACAGTTTAAGTACAACGGTTCTCAGCGTACAATTGCAAGGAATTTAGGGATTTCATCATCTACAGTTCATCAGGAGATTCGGAGAATCTGGAGAATTTTCTGTGACAAGGCTGAAAACCAACATTGAATGCCTGTGACCTTTGATCCCTCAGGCAGCACTGCATTTAAAAACAGACATCATTCTGTAAAGGATATTACCACGTGGACTCAGGAACACTTCAGAAAGCCATTGTCAGTTAACACAGTTTGTCGCTACATCTACAAGAGTAAGTTAAAACTCTACCATGCTAAGCAAAAGCCATATATCAACAACACCCAGATATGCCACTGGTTATTCTGGGCCTGAGCTCAACCGGGATGGACTGACACAAAGTGGGAAAGTGCACTGTGGTCTAATGAGTCCACATTTCAAATGATTTTTGTGAATCATGGACATCATGTTGTTCGGGGCTAAAGAGGAAAAGGACCATCCAGACTTATCAGTGCAAAGTTCAAAAGCCAGCATCCGTCATGGTATGGGGGTGTGTTAGTGCGCATGGCATGGGTAACTTGTGCATCTATGAAGGCACCATTAATGCTGAACAGTACTAACAGATCATGGAGCAAAATATGCTGCCAGCCAAGCAACATCTTTTTCAGGGATGTCCCTACTTATTTCATTATGACAATGCCAAGCCATATTCTGCACGTGTTAAAACAGCATGACCTCGTAGTAAAAAAGTGTGAGTACTAGACTGGTCTGCCTGCAGTCCAGACCTGTCTCCCAATGAAAATGTGTGGCACATCATGATCCACAAAATACGACCATGGAGACCCCGGACTGTTGAGCAACTGAAGTCATACAGCAAGCAAGAATGGGAAAGAATTCCGCCTACAAAGCTTCAACAATTAGTGTCCTCAGTTCCTAAACACTTATGGAGTGTTGTTAAAAGGAAAGGTGATGTAACAGTGGTAAACATGCCCCTGTTCCAGACATCATATTCAAAATGAATGAATATTTGCAAGTAAAGTTTTTTAGTTTGAAGATTGAATATCTTGTCCTTGTAGAATATTACATTGAATATAAGTTGAAAAGGATTTGCAAATAACTGTATTTTGTTTTTATGGGTAACTTGCACATCTGTGAAGGCACCATTAATGTTGAATGGTACAGACAGATTTTGGAGCATTTTATTCAATGTGGCACCGTCACCGGAACTAGGCTTGTACTTCAACTGCCAACTTAGAATCAACATTTAGAATATCCTCATGTTTTCTCGCCTGGCACAAGATCAGTCTTGGGGTGTGGCTGCTCCGAGCATGGAAATCGAATTTCCAGTATCCGCATGAAGTCTTTTTTCCTCATCACTGTCTTCAGCGCCTGCTGTTTATCGACACCAAGCAGTTCAACCCTCTTCCACGGTTCAAAGAGTTTAGGACTCTTTGGACTGTGACTTCTAATTTGAGGTTTTCAGTGTTACTTTGAGGTGGAAATGTTAATCAGTTCACCAATGTGTATAATTCTTATAATGTATTTAATTATTTTAATTCAGAAAATGAATAAGGAAACAGTAAACCATTGAAATCTAACAGTGAAAATATTCATTCTGATTTAGACTGAATATTTGCAAGAAACCAGTAAAGTTTATTAGTTTGAACATTAAAGATGCACTCTGGTGGATATATATCTCCTATAAAAACAAATATACATTGTCTAAAATGTTACAAATAAAACCTTCCATTGTCTTAAAGTTTTGTGTCAAAATCTTTTCACTTCCCCCCCTCCTTCAAACGACAGGGTCTGTGATTACTAGGCTCACCCACATCCCACAAGGCTAACAGTGGCTAGCACTACATTGTCAGAATAAATCCTGCGATAAAAAGACTTACCGGTTGAAGGACATGCCCTGTTGCATGCACGGTAGCCCAGGATAATGACTGAAACTGCATCGGTCCTTACAAGCAGTTTAATGGTAAAGGCCATCTTAATTTGGGCAAAGTTTTAAAAGCAGCTAGTTAAAAAAATGCTAACTAGCCTGGAGGACAACTTCAGTTAGACCAGAGAGTCCTGACTGATTCAACACTACAGACATGCCAGCGCCATGCGCCAAAAATGCTCCATCTAAACTCGCCTTTTTTCAGGGGGTGGGGCTTAAGTGAAACTTCAAAGCAAAAAAAAAAACAGATACATGAGACATTTGAGTGACTTTGTTCTTGATGTGTCTTGCAAGTCATAAAAAAACATGTTACAGACATGTTAACAAGCAAAAAAACTCGATTATTGGTGGAGTGTCGCTTTGAATAGCTTGTCTTTGTCCGTCCATCCATCCATCCATTCATCTTCTACCGCTTGTCTCTGTAGTAGATTAAATTCAATATAGGTTGAAAAGGATTTGCAAATCATTGTATTTTGTTTTTATTGACATTTTACACAATGTCTCAGCTTCACTGGAAAATTGGGGTTTGTATATAAAATGTCCTATTATACATGAGCTCAGAAGCTGGAGCCCCTAGCTGAGACCAGGGAACCACATTTTCATTGCATAAAACCCAAAGAAATATGGAGCTCATAATGAAGATGACCCCAAGCCCCTCTCAACTTTCTTATTTCTCTCTCTTGCTATTCAAGTTGAATAGTTCTACCTGTAGATAGCAGGCTATTCAATTTCTGTGCAAAGGCGATAAAATGCCGTCTGACTTCTTTCAAAAGATGCCAGCAGTCTGTTCTGAGTTGGCATTGCCGGAATATACATGACAGACAAGCAACTCTATCCGTAGAAATAAAATAAAGTCACATAACACAAGCCCCATTTTGAGTTCCATCTATGGTTCCCCGGTCAAAAAACTGTAAAAGTTTAATTCTGTTTGTATGTTTAATTTGGGGCCCAAAAAAATCCCATAAGGGGCACTACTAGCTTTAGAGGCACTAGCTCTTGTAGAGTAACATACGCCTACATTCACGAGGGAGCAGCAGTTTAGACAAATGTGACAATAGTTGTGTGCAGTAATTGGTTGGGAAATGCAGCTTCAGCAAAAGACTTAGCCCTGCCCAAACCCTGTCAATATTTGGCATCCATTCTTCTCACTTTTGTCTACATGGCAGGAAGATGTCCAAGCTCAGTGTCACATATTACAGTGGTTTCTCCAGCCAGTTCTTCTCCAGCTCTAAGACCACTGTCAGAGCTGAAGCAATGCAAATTACCCGTCTATCCCACATGAAAATGTTACACTGCATGTTGTGGAGGATAAGAGGCAGAACAGAGACATATTTTCAGTGTGGCACAGCAGCGAGGGAGAAACAGATAGGAAACACACAGCAAGAAGC
Source organism: Pholidichthys leucotaenia (assembly GCA_020510985.1). Lineage (NCBI taxonomy): Eukaryota > Metazoa > Chordata > Actinopteri > Cichliformes > Pholidichthyidae > Pholidichthys > Pholidichthys leucotaenia. Next base: position 134,713,472 of record CM035840.1, on the reverse strand, counting down.
TGATTAACACAGACTGGTTATCAAACAGGGATAGTCAGGGACATAAAGCTTTTCATCTAAAGCCTAATGATGCTTTTAAAGTGATGTAAACCTGGGGGATTTCTCCAGAAGACCTGTACAATAAGCAAAGCCATTCTCTTTCTGTTTTTCAGCTCATAAGCAAACAATTACACAACTCTAGCCTCACTGCGTGTGTTCTGTGAAAAGCAATTTTCAGATAGTGTTTTACAGTTGTCCTCTTTCTTTATCAGGCTTTTTTCTGCTTCTTTAGAACAATTTTATCAACTCAAGGGTCAATTTTTGCAGAATGCCAATTTCGCAGTAAACGGAGCTACTCAGCAGGTGTCCTGGGATGCAGTGAGAAAGATGACAAACTTTTCTTTTGTGCCACTAAAAAAACAGAAGCAACAGAAAAAAAAAGATATTGCTGTTTTAAGTGTTCTGAATGAGATTTATTATTGCTGACTGGAGGGTCTGATGGAGATGCCCTGACATTTTTAGTTTTAAATCTAACAGAAGAAAAATAACCAGCATTTATTAATTTTTTTTCTATCAACAAATCGTATTGAAGATATTTTGCAAGATCCGTCACTGCCTCATTGATCAAGTCATTTGTTCAGTTCTTTAGTCAAGCTGTCCACATCTTTGAAATGCTCACTACATCTCCTCAGAGGACCTTTGGATTGCAAAATCCACATTCAAGAAACTCAGCATGTTTACAGACACACAAAATGGGTTTTAGCCTACAAAGCTAATATTTCTGTTACAGCTACTTTGAAGACTGTGGCTAGTCACATTTTCTTAAAGCATAATAAAATGGCCATGTTGACTGAAAGGTGCGCCAGCACCTACGGTCAAGGATGTAGCCTGAAAAACTAGTTTGCTGGTGTTGGTCAATAATTTAGCAGTCCACTCACTGCTCTAACGTAGTTTATCCGAAATCACTCCCTGCTCACTATATAGTGCATTATAGCGTGTGCCATTTCTAGGGGCATCCAAATGTCTGGGGTTTATAAATTACTGCCTTACCAATAAAGTTGTAATTGATGATCCAAAGAAAATAAGCAGAGCTGTGCTGAATGCTCAGGGGTTTTTTCGAATGACTTCACTATAACCTCCACATTTGATTTCACTATATAGTGAAGTAAGCAGGAGATAGGAAACGAGTAAATGATTTTGGACACAGGCATGATCACTTTTAGCTAAAAACAGTATTAAAAGCCCTACATTAAAATTTAATATGAAGAGCTTTAAAAAAAATCAAAAATGATACTTCAAACTAGAGGGCACTAAAATGGAGCAGACCTCCACCAAGGTTTGTCTGTCTTTCCGTTTGTGAGCAGGATTACAGAAAAAGAACTTCAGGGATTTTGATGAAACTTTAAGATGAGGTTGGGCTTCTGTTGAACTCATTAGATCTTGGAAGTGGTCCGGGTCAGGATGTGGATTCTGTATCACTTTTTCCATTTCCTTTAACACTGCAAGATAGGGCCTTGGCAGAGGTAAGCACTCTCAGATCACCTTAAAAATCTAATTTGTTCATTTGTAGCCCAGGGGCCACCTCTGGTGAGAATTTTATCAAAATCCATGCAGCAGTTTTTGTGTACTCCTGCTAACAGACAAACAAACCACCCCCATCACATTACGACAAGTCTGTTTGCAAGTTCTCCCCATGTCTGCATGGGTTTTTGCCGCTTACCCTGGATTCCTCCCACAGTCCCAAAGAGACGCACATCAGGTTAATTGGCATCAAATGGGGATAAGTTGATAAACTGTCGTTAGGTATAAATGTGAGAGTGAACAGTTGTCTCTTTCTACGTGTTGGCACTATGATGGACTGGTGATCTGTCCAGGGTGTACCCTGCCTCTAGCCCTAAGACGGTGGGATAGGTTCCAGTCCAACTGCAATCCGAAAAGGATTAGGTGGTTAAGAAGATGAATAAATCAATAAATGAATGTTGCCATCTTCACAAGAAAACTTTACAGGAGGAAAGACTTTTTATTTCTACTAGCATCATCTCCACCTTTAAGCCTTGCCTAAAAGCCACAAAATGTAAAGCCATACACATACCTTCATTAGTACTGACTCGCTGAGTTTCTCACGGTTGACAATCTTTATGGCGACTTTCTGGCACGTTACACAGTGGACTCCCAGCTTGACCAACCCTGGTAAAATAAACAGGAAACACACACTTCATTAAGTCAAACAGATCAAGCACACCTTGGATGTCTGCGTGCAGAACAAATGCCAATATGAAGAGTGTCCAGACTGCTCTAGAATGCAATTAATAGCTCAATTATACACCGTGCTGAATTCTTATTGAGCACATTATGCAAGTGTCTAAAATAGCCAGGGAGGATTTTTTTTTTTTTTTATTGCAAACTACTAATGTGCATTGACCAGACTGATGTAAAATGGCTCTGGACCTAATGTTCACAATGCTCATAATGACTTCTGAAGTGTATACGGCTCCTTAAATAAACTGCCCTCTGGGGTTTATTTGAGCCTTACAGGCAGTTAGTGAGTGAGCCAATTGTGCCATTGATTCCAATAATGTGGTGTAATCATGTTACATTTGCTGAAATGGCAACAAAGACATTAAAAAGTCAAAGGTCAGACAGTGAACGAATTTCAGACGTAACAGAAATGATGCAAAACCTCACAGAACTGTAGGAGAGAGACATTTGATTCAAACAACCCAGCCTAAACCATTACACAATTCTTCACAGAACAAACACACTGATGTATGGGGAGAGATTTGATTGTTTAATACACCATGCCAGGCGATCCCACTGGGATTACCCCGCAGAGATTCTGTTGAAACTTGCATAAGTTGTGTGATTTAAGTGACATAAGCTCAGAAGCATCTTGTCTTCTTTACTGTCTTACAACGTGTCCCCAGGTAGCCACGGCTTAATGATGAGTCAAAAACAATGTAGAACACAGTCAAGGATGCCGCAGCGAGTGTAGTTACAGTAGAGAAAGTGATATGTGCATTCAATACAAGGGGGCCGTGACAGTGCCAGAAATTCATTTTCTACCTGGGAATATAGAGCTGCACAAACATTAGAAAGATGTTTGCATCAGAGAGATACTTATAAACTGAGGCATGCACACACTCATATAAAATAAATGTTCCTCTCTGATCGATTTCCCTCCTGACTCAGTGGCACTGCAATAATTTAGAAAAAAACAGAAGAGGATTTTTAGCTTTGAAACATACCACTTTATTTTCAGACAGCTAGCAGATCTAATTCACCAACAAGTCAAACTGTAAACTTGTGGATTTTTTGATTTGTTGTCACTTGTACTGACACAAAGGAAGATGGAGAAATTACCAGGTGCAACTTTCCATTTCATCCTGCAACTTGTGTTCTAGTCTCTTGCGTTTTGCCTTGTGGATCTGTTAAAGGGGTCAATGACTGCACTTTCTTCCAAATTTTGACAGCTCCCACAGGTCTTAATGAAATGTTTGTGAGATATGTTGGTCAAATTTTCCTTAATTATTGCAGCGTCATTATGAATCATCTTTTGCAGCCTGATCAGAATGGACCGTTTCAATGCATGTCTCTTTAAATACCCACGAACCGTTGTTAACTCCACCATTTCCCTTACATCACTATTGCTAACTTTAGCTGGCTAGCTCCTCGCTTGGATAGCAAACCTGAGCCAACTAGCATAATTTGTCTTAAAGAATGAATGAAATAAAGCATCACTGGTAGACAGGGGTGTGGTTTCAGTGGTCGATAGAATATGACCAGTCGCTAAGCAGCTGCCTAGCCATCTTGGGTCTCCATTAGAGAAAACAACAAAGCGAATGGTTCGATGTATCATCACAGTGAAAATAAAACAAAATAATCCAGAATGACATGAGATATATTATCAATAGGGGTGGGTTCAAAAGATCAATATATCGATATGGATCAATCCACGTTTGACTGAGCCAATATCGATCCACAAAATCCGCAGATCGATCTTTTAATATAATATTAATATATTGTAATATAATATTTTTACGTTTGTGAACGTCTGCTGAGTATAATCGGGTCGAAACCGGGTCAGTGAGCCAAGAACAATGGCCGAGAACCATAAACAACCGACACGCTAACGGAGCTAGCAAGCTAACGGATATGCTAGTTCTTCTTCTGTGGTGTTAATACGGTTCTCATCCGGCAAGAGTTTCCTGCCGCGCGTGCACACGTCTTTCGTGTTTACACGAGCGGAGTTAATAACGTGCGTCTCTTAATTTAGCAACAAAAGTCACTGTAAAGACTGTCCTCAACAGCTTCTGAATATTTTTCATAAATAAAACTTCTGTGTTCTCTGCGGCGCGTGCACACATCTTTTGTGTTTACACGAGCGGAGTTACTAACGCGCGTCTCTTACATACAGACAGAGATTGAAGCTCACTAAACCTGTTGTGAGCACTACGAAGATACGGACCAGTGATGCTGAGGAGAAGCTGGAAACGTGCATGGAAATATCTGACTGGGGCATGCTTAAAGGAGCCACGCATGATCTGGATGAGTACACGGACACTGTGAACTCATATATCCACTTTTGTGAAGAGAACATTCTTCCATCACGCACCAGGGTGAGTTACTCTAATGACAAACCCTGGTTCACAGCTAAGCTCAGACAGATCAGGAAGGAGAAGGAAGCAGCGCTGAAAAGTGGAGACAGGGACTGCTACAGGGAGGTTAAATACCGGTTTAACAGAGAGCTGAAGAGGGCTAAATCTCTATACTCAGAGAGACTCCAGCAGCAGTTCACTGCTAATGATCCGGCTTCCGTGTGGAGAGGACTGAGGCAAATCACCAACTATCGACCTAAGGCTCCTAAAGGTCAGGATGACAAAGCCCTTTGTCAGAGACTGTCCCAACACTATGCCCGTTTTGACACCTCGTCATCTGTGTCCAACTCCCCCCCTCCCTCCAGCTCCACAGCCTCCACATTCCCTACTTCATTTAAGGCACCCCCCCCTCCTCCCCCCCTCCCCTTATCATCAGTGAGCAGGATGTGCTCAAACAGTTCTCCAGACTGAACCCGCGCAAGGCCCCCGGCCCAGACGGCGTGTCTCCCTCCACCCTGAGACTCTGTGCGAAACAGCTGGCTCCTGTATTCACAGACATTTTTAACACCTCCCTTAAGTTATGCCACGTGCCATCCTGCCTCAAATCCTCCACCATCATCCCTGTCCCCAAGAAGCCACGGATCACTGGACTTAATGACTACAGACCTGTAGCGCTCACCTCTGTAGTCATGAAGTCCTTTGAGCGCCTGGTCCTGTCCCACCTCAAGTCCATCACCACCCCTCTCCTGGACCCGCTGCAGTTTGCCTACCGAGCCAACAGGTCTGTAGACGATGCAGTCAACCTGGCCCTCCACTCCATCCTGCAGCACCTGGACTCCCCGGGAACCTACGCCAGGATCCTGTTTGTGGACTTCAGCTCCGCATTCAACACCATCCGCCCCGCTCTGCTCCGGGACAAGCTGTCCCTGCTCAACGTGCCTGACTCCCTCTGCAGGTGGATCATCGACTTCCTGACGGACCGGAGGCAGCATGTGCGGCTGGGAAAGACTGTCTCAGACTATACTAGCATCAGCACCGGATCACCCCAGGGCTGTGTACTTTCCCCCCTACTCTTCTCCCTTTACACCAACTCCTGCACCTCCAGCCACCAGTCTGTCAAGTTGATCAAGTTTGCGGACGACACCACCCTCATCGGGCTCATCTCCAACGGCGACGAGTCCGCCTACAGGAGAGAGGTGGCCCAGCTGGCGTCCTGGTGCAGCAATAACAACCTGCAGCTGAACGCTCTGAAGACAGTGGAGATGATTGTAGACTTCAGGAAAGTCACTACTCCTCTGCCCCCCCTCACCCTCTCAGGCTATCCCATCACCACTGCTGATTCCTTCCGCTTCCTAGGCACTACCATCACCAGGGACCTCAAATGGGAGCTGACCATCAGCTCACTCATCAAAAAAGCCCAGCAGAGGATGTTCTTCCTGCGGCAGCTGAGGAAGCTCAAGCTACCCACCAAGATGTTAGTGCAGTTCTACACAGCCATCATCGAGTCCATCCTCACCACCTCCATAACCGTGTGGTACGCAGGAGCCACTGCCAGGGACAGACTAAGGCTGCAGCGCGTCGTGCGCACTGCTGAGAAGGTGATCGGCTGCAAGCTCCCATCTCTCCAGGATCTGTACATCTCCAGGACCCGGAGGCGTGCTGGCCGGATCATAGCCGATCCCTCACACCCTGGTCACGTACTGTTTGCCCCCCTCCCCTCTGGTAGAAGACTTCGGTCCATCCAGACTAAAACCTCCCGTCACATGAACAGCTTCTTCCCCTCTGCCATTAGACTGCTGAACACTAAGTGACTCTCGTGCACCATGTACAGCAGCTCAACCAGACTCATGTCAATCATCACTGTTTTCTTCCTGCATTACCGACTGCACTATATAGTTCTCCACAGTATCTGCTGCTGGCTAATATATATTTTAACTGTTGACCAGTATCACTTAATCTTATCCTACACTTTATTACATGTATAGTTTATTTCTCTTATCTTATCATGTTTAATGTTGCAGCATTGTACCGAGACAAATTCCTAGTTTGTGTACTACATGAACAATGGCAATAAACCTGATTCTGATTCTGATTCTGATTCTTCTCTTAATTTAGCAGCAAAAGTCACTGTGAAGACTGTCCTCAACAGCTTAATATTTTTCATAAAGCGGGGATAAACGGACTTTTACTCCATGCAGCGCTGTGTTGGAACATAAAGTTGATGACTGATAAACAGAAAATGCACGGAGACTGAAACCCGTGAAGCAGAGGGAGACTTGGAGCTGCTGAGACTGTAAGCATAATATCATAAGATAAGATAAGATAAGATAAGCCTTTATTAGTCCCACAACGGGGAAATTCCAGGATTGCAACAGCACAGGGATAGCAACACTCAGAGCAACAATCAGAAGGCAAGAAAAAAAAAAAAAAAAAAAACAAGCAAGCAAGAGCAGCTAATATACATATGTACATATTACTATAAAATATATATATATACACACACACACACACACACAGACACACAGTGCAGAGCAGTGCATCATTTGTTTGTTTTAACGTTTGTGTCGTCAATTAATAATTTATCTGGCATGATGGTGGTTTCTTTTACAAGCTATGGACACAGAGAGAACTGTTGGTTAAGCGCTGTGAATAAATGCAGAATAAAGGCATATTTTATGAGATTATGGACTTCAACCACTTAAGTAAGAGATGTGAAGAGAATAAATCACAATAAAATTAATAAAGGCTGCAGTACAACAAGCTATTTTTACTCAGTAGAACTAAACTGAAATGAACAAACCTTCTCAGGAAATGAATTGAAACCCTTTTCAAACATTGAAAGTTAATTTGTAGTTAAAATATATTAAAAAAAACTAAATTATTAAACCCTACTGTGGTGTGGGGATCTAAAAATATGAATGTTAATTTTACTGTGAAATCTATTCACTGTTTAGCTCAAAAAGTGAGACGGTGAAAGAGAGGAAGGCGAGCGGGCGCTCTTGTACGGCTTTGCAGGAGAGGCACGCGCACGGCTTTGCCTGGCATATTTCTCTCCAACGCCAATTCTCTCTCTAACAAGGTAGATGAACTGAGACTGCTGATGCGTTTTAAGGACTTCTCTTCCTCGTCTGCCCTCTGTTTTACCGAGACCTGGCTCAGGGAAAATACACCGGACAGCGCGCTGCTCCTCGAGGGTTTTCAGCTGTTTCGTGCTGATCGTGACACAGAGCTCTCCGGTAAGTCCTCAGGAGAAGGAGTCTGCTTTTACATCAACAGCAGCTGGTGCTCTGATGTAACGGTGATTTCCAAACACTGTTCTCCCGCCCTGGAATATCTTTTTATTGACTGCAAGCCATTTTATTCCCCGCGGGAGTTTGCTTCATTCATCCTGGCCGCTGTTTACGTCCCTCAGTGCGCGCTCGCAGATCACATCCAACATACGGAGCGGACTTTCCCGGACTCTCTGGTTATTGTGGTTGGTGACTTTAACCAGAGCAATCTGAGCCACGATCTCCCCCGATACAAACAGTTTATTAAATGCCCCACCAGAGGAAAGAACACGCTGGATCACTGTTACACTACAGTGAAGGACGCGTATCGCGCTGTTCCCCGTGCTGCGCTCGGACTATCTGATCACGTGATGGTCCACCTCATTCCCACATACAGACAGAGACTGAAGCTCACTAAACCTGTTGTGAGCACTACGAAGAAATGGACCAGTGAAGCTGAGGAGAAGCTGAACACGTGCATGGAAATAACTGACTGGGGCATGTTTAAAGGAGCCATGCATGATCTGGATGAGTACACGGACACTGTGAACTCATATATCCACTTTTGTGAGGAGAGCATTCTTCCATCGCGCACCAGGGTGAGGTACTCCAATGACAAGCCCTGGTTTACAGCTAAGCTCAGACAGATCAGGAAGGAGAAGGAAGCAGCGTTGAAAAGTGGAGACAGGGACTGCTACAGGGAGGTTAAATATCGTTTTAACAGAGAGCTGAGGAGAGCTAAATCTGTGTATTCTGAGAGACTCCAGCAGCAGTTCACGGCTAACGACTCTGCTTCTGTGTGGAGAGGACTGAGGCAAATCACCAACTATTGGCCTCAGGCTTCTAAGGGTCAGGATGACAAAGCCCTTTGTCAAAGACTGTCCCAACACTATGCCCGTTTTGACACCTCGTCAGCTGTGTCCAACCCCCCCCCCCCCCAGCTCCACTGCCTCCACGGTCCCTACTTCATCAAAGGCGGTCCCCCCCCTCCTCCCCCCCGCCCTTGTCATCAGTGAGCAGGACGTGCACAGACAGTTCTCCAGACTAAACCCACGCAAGCCCCCGGTCCGGACGGCGTGTCTCCCTCCACCCTGAGACACTGTGCGAAAGAGCTGACTCCTGTCTTCACAGACATTTTTAACACCTCCCTTAAGCTATGCCACGTGCCGACCTGCCTCAAATCCTCCACTATCATCCCTGTCCCCAAGAAGCCACGGATCACTGGACTTAACGACTACAGACCTGTAGCGCTCACCTCTGTAGTCATGAAGTCCTTTGAGCGCCTGGTCCTGCCCCACCTCAAGTCCATCACCACTCCCCTCCTGGACCCGCTGCAGTTTGCCTACCGAGCCAACAGGTCTGTAGACGATGCAGTCAACCTGGCCCTCCACTCCATCCTGCAGCACCTGGACTCCCCGGGAACCTATGCCTGGATCCTGTTTGTGGACTTCAGCTCTGCATTCAACACCATCCGCCCCGCTCTGCTCCGGGACAAGCTGTCCCTGCTCAACGTGCCTGACTCCCTCTGCAGGTGGATCACCGACTTCCTGACGGACAGGAGGCAGCATGTGCGGCTGGGAAAGACTGTCTCAGACTCTGTTAGCATCAGCACCGGATCACCCCAGGGCTGTGTACTTTCTCCCCTACTCTTCTCCCTTTATACCAACTCCTGCACCTCCAGCCACCAGTCTGTCAAGCTGATCAAGTTTGCGGACGACACCACCCTCATCGGGCTCATCTCCAACGGCGACGAGTCCGCCTACAGGAGAGAGGTGGCCCAGCTGGCGTCCTGGTGCAGCCACAACAACCTGCAGCTGAACGCTCTGAAGACAGTGGAGATGATTGTAGACTTCAGGAAAGTCACTACCCCTCTGCCCCCCCTCACCCTCACAGGCTCTCCCATCACCACTGCAGATTCCTTCCGCTTCCTAGGCACCACCATCACCAGGGACCTCAAGTGGGAGCCGACCATCAGCTCCCTCATCAAAAAGGCCCAGCAGAGGATGTTCTTCCTGCGGCAGCTGAGGAAGCTCAAGCTACCCACCAAGATGTTAGTGCAGTTCTACACAGCCATCATCGAGTCCATCCTCACCTCCTCCATAACCGTGTGGTACACAGGAGCCACTGCCAGGGACAGACTAAGGCTGCAGCGCGTCGTGCGCGCTGCTGAGAAGGTGATCGGCTGCAAGCTCCCATCTCTCCAGGACCTGTACATCTCCAGGACCCGGAAGCGTGCTGGCCGGATCATAGTCGACCCTTCACACCCTGGTCACGTACTGTTTGCCCCCCTCCCCTCAGGTAGAAGACTTCGGTCCATTCAGACTAAAACCTCCCGTCACATGAACAGCTTCTTCCCCTCTGCCATCAGACTGCTGAACACTAAGTGACTTATTGACTCTCGTGCACTACGTATAGCAGCTCAACCAGACTCATGTCAATCATCACTGTTTTCTTTTTGCATTACCGACTGCACTATGTGGTACTCCACAATATCTGCTGCTCGCCAATATATTTAAAAACTGCTTTGACTAGTATTACTCATTCTTATTCTACACTTCATTGCATGTATAGTTTTTTTTTTACTTCTTTTATTTTACTTTTTTTATTTTATTTTTTTATTTTCATGTTTAATGTTGCAGCATTGCAACGAGACAAATTCCTAGTTTGTGTACTACATGAACAATGGCAATAAATCTGATTCTGATTCTGATTATTCTTTTTATCTGCCTTCAGATGTGTGAAGACTGGAAGCTTCATCCTCACTGAGACCTTCTGAAGGTCAGAGGTCATCACTGGAGGAGCATCCCTGCTTTATGTGGATTTCAGCACAGAAGAAGACCTTCAAATTCAAGATTCAAGGAGGTGCTGCCATCATTTTCTCCAGACTAACATGCATTCAATGCAATTTAGTTGTTGTAATGACAAATTCTTTTATTTCTTTTTTTTAAGTTCTCAGCAAGAATTAAATTAAATCACCCTTATTGTCATTCAACCGTACAACCAATCATGTACAGTAGAATGAGATTGTGCTTTACCTATCTAGTGTCAATCACACACACCCCAGTGCAGAATCAGAGGGCCGCTGCCATGCAAGACGCCGCCACAGATTTCCCTCCTCCATTCCATTATTGCTGAGCACCAAGCTGGATGGCAGGAAGTTCCACTTTTTATATGGTCTTCGGCATGACCCGGCCGGGATTTGAACCCCTGCCTCCCGGGTGTGGGGCGGATGCTCTACCAACTGAGCCACCACTCCGGTAACACAATATTGGTCTTTTTTTTTCCATCCATCCATCCATCTTCTACCGCTTTTCCGGAGGTCCGGGTCGCGGAGGCAGCAGTTCAAGCAGAGAAGCCCAGACTTCCCTCTCCCCAGCCACCTGCTCCAGCTCTTCAGAGGGGATACCAAGGCGTTCCCAGACTAGCTGGGAGACATAGTCTCTCCACCGAGTCCTGGGTCTGCCCCGGGGTCTCCTCCCAGTGGGACGTGCCTGAAACACCTCAAGTGGGAGGCGTCCAGGAGGCATCCTAATCAGATGCCCATACCACCTCAACTGACTCCTTTCAATGTGGAGGAGCAGCGGTTCTACTCTGAGCCTCTCCCGGATGACTGAGCTCCTCACCCTATCTCTGAGGGTGAGTCCAGCAATCCTACGGAGAAAGCTCATTTCAGCCGCTTGTATCCGCGATCTTTCTTTTTTTTTTTTTTACAATTTTACTGAGCATTTAATTCTAAATAAATCACTGTTTAACAGGAAATTTTTGGCAATCCTGTGCTTTTCTTGTGGTGTTACATAGAATAGCATCACTGTAAACTATGGAAAAAGCAGCCGCTTTAAAATTTGTACTTCCTCACACAACTTTGAGTGCAAAAAAACTCTAAAAGTGCCATAACTTTTTGGAAAAGCTCCCACAAATCCAGGCTTTTTGGGCCACAACAATCACAAAAACAGCTGACAAAATCCTGGAGGGACTGAAATACAGTGAGATTATGTCTGCATGGTTCATGCATTGAATTTGTTTACTTACTCTGGGTGGTGAACTTGACATGACACACCCTTTGCACTAAAGAAAGCACCTGTGAGCACTTTATGAAATGATAAGTTAAATAATAAAAAGTGCATTATTGTAACTGATTTTGGGTCAGTTCTATATGTGATAATTTATGTATTAACAAAGTTAGAAGATTCTTGGTACAATTTGCAGCATTAGGTCTCAAAGATTTTTGTTTCATGGGAAGTAAAATGGCTATTAAAATGGTAATTCCCCAGATCGAATTGGGATCGAATCAATCGGATCGATTCAGAATCTCAAGAATCGGAATCCAATCGATTCTGGAAATTAGGGATTGTTCCCAGCCCTAATTATCAATTGTGGGTTAGTGAACCAAATGGAAACTGGGATGTCTATTTGGGTGACTAAAATCTAAAGAAAATAACAATACAAACCATGCATGGTAAGCTAACTCCCTAGCGCTGTTATCTCTGAAGCTGAGCCATGCTCCCATTTGCAGACACACAACTCGGCTGGTCAATAATAAAGCAGTGGGCGAGTATTGAGGCTGGGCATACCATGTTTATGACATTCCGTAGCACACTTGGAAGAGTTAAAATGGCTCGTCAGAGACAGAAATGATATAAAGGCTGTGTGTTTTTGGTATTTTCTCAATAATCATGTGACCAATAGACACATTTCAGAAGATTAAAACCTACAAAAAAAACAATTTTTCAGTCAATGACCCCTTTAAAATAAGCAGAGAACTTTTCTGTATGAGCGTTGTAATGAGTTACAGTTCATGCAGCTTTTCCCCTAAATACTACTTTACTGAGTAGCTTTTCCCCAATGAGTAGTTTTACTGAGTACTGAGCCAAATATTCACATATTCAAGTACCTAAATCATGTTTGACATCTTGCAGTGGAATGTGATATTTTTTGTAGCTATCACCAGAAACCCTTACCTTCTTTTCACACCATTTGCTCTCATGATAGCAAAGATGTGCTTTTCTGGAAACGAGTCCTGTATTTCAGGATTTCTAATTTCATGCAAAGTAAGAGATCCAGCATCCCATCATTGTAGATTAAATAGTTAAAATTGGAAGGAGCAATTTAAGGAAACAAAAGGAGACAACCTTAAAATGGGCAACAATGAAATTTAAATTAAGGCAGTGGTTCTTTAATGTTAGATCCACAAAAACGGCAAGTATTCCTGTAATGTGTCTAAAGTGGAGATGTAGTTATTTTAAGAACCAAGTTGATATCATAGCAAGATGGCTTCCTGAGATGAATCAGCTATATGGGCTTCAAACTCACCCTCTTATGATTCCCTCACAGTTTTATTTCCATATAAACAAGCAGAAGGGAAGAGCCAATATGTTTTGAGCAGGCAGTAAAACTTAGTGAAAGCAGAAGATGGCATGGGGACTGTATATAAATGTGGTGAGAAAGTGAAGATGTGAAGAAACAGAAATTCAAAGACGAAGGGGAAAGTGACAAATTGAGAGGAAGGGATGACCCATTATTCAAATGGCAGGCCACAGAAAATTAAGCAATAAAGGAGAGCATTGTGTTTGTGTGAGCCCGCAGCTTAGGAACTGGAAGTGCTGCAGGGCCCTTAGTGGAGACACACGAAGGAGAGGGATGGCAGCAAGAAAGAGAATGACACAGGACAAGGAAGTCAATGCTAAGAAGAGGGAGATAAAAGATGTAAAAAGAAAGGATTTGGAGGGGGTGAGGCCATTGAGTAGAAGGGGGAACAACAGACAACCCATTAGCCTTGCAATGATAATCATATGTTAATAGCTGCTATAGAGAAGCTCATAAGTCATGATAAACACATTAAAGAGAAAATATCTGCCTGCAAACACATGAAAAGTTAACTGGATTATTTGTTTCACTATCCATCTTCTTTTTGTGTTTGTGCTGAGTTGAGGCTGCATTAGCAAAAAAGAAATCTGCACATGGAACACATTAAGATTTTACACCCACTTTGTGCATGGATGGAAATGAACTGTTACAAGGAAGTTTAGTACATGACATGACATGCATAGAAATGTGAACTTAAAGCAACAAATGGGGAGCAAAGACAATCTCAGAAGACCTACAAATGATAGACTTAAAAATGTTACAGCAAAAGAAAAGTTGCATTATCCTTTTCAGCAAATCAGCACTATTATTGCAGAAAGCACAGCTGATGGGGCTATTTTAGTTTAGAAAACGAGGAGTCACAAAACAAAAGATTTCGGTTAATTTGAGTTGACGATATAATAGTGTAATCAGTTGAAAAGATCAATGAAATAAAAGAGCTTTGAAAAAATCTGAAATGGTTTGGGGAAAAAAGAAGTAAAATGACTGTGTCAAACTTTAGTAACTGGCAGTGTTGAGAGTAATGTATTACAAAATAACGCGTTACTGTAACACCACTACTTTTGCAGTCATGTGCTGTGTAATGAAATTACTGTTTAAAAATTCAGTAATGCGTTAGTTACTGAAATTTAATCAGATGCGTTACTCGTTTTATTAATATGGATAGATATTTTTAGAGCAAACGGACAGTCATACAACTTGCAGTTGCCAGACACCCTTCTCATCAACTGCCAATTGGGGATGAATACACAGTTTCAGTGGCTATTGGCGGGACTGCCATCCCCAGCGCCACCAGTGGCCCCAAGCCACTGGAGGTTGTCATGTCAAAGGCAAAGATAAGCAAATAAATATAAACTGCAAATGTATGGTATTAGGGGAATGGCTCTGAATTGGGTTACAAGTTATCTATCTGAGAGACAACAGTTTGTGAAGATGGGAGAATATCTGTCTGGGTGTATGGGAATTGCCTGTGGGGTCCCCCAGCGGTCAGTATTGGGCCCCAAACTATTTAACATATATACAGTGGGGCAAAAAAGTATTTAGTCAGCCACCAATTGTGCAAGTTCTCCCACTTAAAAGATGAGAGAGGTCTCCAATTTTCATCATAGGTATACCTCAACTATGAGAGACAAAATGAGAAAAAAAAAATCCTGAAAATCACATTGAAGGATTTTTAATGAATTAATTGGGAAATTCCTCGGTAAAATAAGTATTTGGTCAATAACAAAAGTTCATCTCAATACTTTGTTATATACCCTTTGTTGGCAATGACAGAGGTCAAACGTTTTCTGTAAGTCTTCACAAGGTTTTCACACACTGTTGCTGGTATTTTGGCCCATTTCTCCATGCAGATCTCCTCTAGAGCTAGATGTTTTGGGGCTGTCACTGGGCAACATAGACTTTCAACTCCCTCCAAAGATTTTCTACGGGGTTGAGATCTGGAGACTGGCTAGGCCACTCCAGGACCTTGAAATGCTTCTTACGAAGCCACTCCTTCGTTGCCCGGGCGGTGTGTTTGGGATCATTGTCATGCTGAAAGACCCAGCCACGTTTCATCTTCAATGCCCTTGCTGATGGAAGGAGGTTTTCACTCAAAATCTCACGATACATGGCCCCATTCATTCTTTCCTTTACACAGATCAGTCGTCCTGGTCCTTTTGCAGAAAAACAGCCGCAAAGCATGATGTTTCCACCCCCATGCTTCACAGTAGGTATGGTGTTCTTTCTCCTCCAAACACGACAAGTTGAGTTTTTACCAAAAAGTTCTATTTTGGTTTCATCTGACCATATGACATTCTCCCAATCCTCTTCTGGATCATCCAAATGCTCTCTAGCAAACTTCAGACGGGCCTGGACATGTACTGGCTTAAGCAGGGGGACATGTCAGGCACTGCAGGATTTGAGTCCCTGGAGGCGTAGTATGTTTCTGATAGTAGCCTTTGTTACTTTGGTCCCAGCTCTCTGCAGGTCATTCACTAGGTCCCCCCATGTGGTTCTGGGATTTTTGCTCACTGTTCTCGTGATAATTTTGACCCCACGGGGTGAGATCTTGCATGGAGCCCCAGATCGAGGGAGATTATCAGTGGTCTTGTATGTCTTCCATTTTCTAATAATTGCTCCCACAGTTGATTTCTTCACACCAAGCTGCTTACCTATTGCAGATTCAGTCTTCCCAGCCTGGTGCAGGTCTACAATTTTGTTTCTGGTGTCCTTTGACAGCTCTTTGGTCTTGGCCATAGTGGAGTTTGGAGTCTGACTGTTTGAGGTTGTGGACAGGTGTCTTTTATACTGATAACAAGTTCAAACAGGTGCCATTAATATAGGTAACAAGTGGAGGACAGAGGAGCCTCTTAAAGAAGAAGTTACAGGTCTGTGAGAGCCAGAAATCTTGCTTGTTTGTAGGTGACCAAATACTTATTTTACTGAGGAATTTACCAATTAATTAATTAAAAATCCTTCAATGTCATTTTCTGGATTTTTTTTTCTCATTTTGTCTCTCATAGTTGAGGTATACCTATGATGAAAATTGGAGACCTCGCTCATCTTTTAAGTGGGAGAACTTGCACAATTGGTGGCTGACTAAATACCTTTTTGCCCCACTGTATAAATGATATATTCCAAGTTTCTAAATTATTAAAAATAATATTATTTGCTGATGATACTAATATATTTTATTCTGGAAACAATTATAATCAACTAATCCATACTCTAAATAATGAATTAAATAAGTTTAAAAAATGGATGGATTGTAATAAATTATCACTAAATATAGATAAAACTAAGGTAATGATATTTGGTAATTGTAAAAATAAAGAAGATATACATATTAAGATAAGATAAGCCTTTATTAGTCCCACAACGGGGAAATTCCAGGATTGCAACAGCACAGGGATAGCAACACTCAGAGCAACAATCAGAAGGCAAGAAAAAAAAACAAGCAAGCAAGAGCAGCTAATAAACATATGTACGTATTACTATAAAATATATATATATACACACACACACAGACACACAGTGCAGAGCATTGTAGCTGGATGGAATAAATATATGAATATATGAACACACAGTGCAGAGCATTGTAGCTAGATGGAATAAATATGTAAATATATAAACACCCACAGTACGGAGCATTGCAGCTAGGTGGAATAAATATGCAAGTATATAAACACACACAGTGCGGAGCAATGTAGCTAGATGGAATAATATGTAGATATATAAATATATAAACACACCCAGTGCTGAGCATTGTAGCTAGATGGAATAAATATGCAAATATATAAACACACACAGTGCAGAGCATTGTTGCTAGATGGAATGAAACAGCATAACCGTCTACTTAGTTATCCTACATGGTATGATTATGTGCCCATACATATTCTCACCCTCCATAGCGACCGGTATGTTCCTAGTTGTATGCCGGAGGGGACCATTGTGTAAGTCTATTGCATCTTTTGCATTCAAAAAACTATTAGTTTGTTACGTCTTTTTGCTATCTCTGCGAGCAGCCCTGCTTAGGTTGTACAGTCTGACAGCCGTTGGTAGGAAGGACCTACGAAACCTCTCGGTTGTGCACCTGGGATGATGTAGTCTGCTGCTAAATGAGCTCCTCAGTGCATTCAGTATGTCCTGCATAGGGTGGAACTCGGACTCCAGCAGAGATGACAGTTTAGCCACCGTCCTTCTCTCTCCTATCTCCTCCATCGGATCAAGGCGCTGCCCCAGGACAGAGCTAGCTTTCTTAATCAGTTTGTTCAGTCTCTTCCTATCGGCTGCAGTAATGCCACTGCCCCAGCAGACCACTCCAAAAGTGATGGCTGATGCCACCACCGTGTCATAGAATGACTTCAGCAGCGCCCCTTGTACACCAAAAGACCTGAGTCTCCTCAGGTCCTGAGGAGAGGAATAGGTCTCCTATTCATATAGATAATGTGATTATTGAAAAAGTTAAGGAGATCAAGTCTTTGGGTGTAATACTAGATGATAAAATTAGTTGGAAACCACACGTCAGATACATACAAAACAAAGTTGCAAAAAATATTGCAATTATAAATAAAATTAAGCAGGTCCTAGATTACAAATCACTTCATATCTTGTATTGCTCATTAGTACTTCCATACTTGACCTATTGTATAGAGCAGGGGTGTCCAACCATGTGCCATGGAGAGCCAAGACCCTGCAGGTTTTACCTCCAACCAGTGTCTTCAACAGCAGATTTCTGTGAACTTCTTCCCACTGATTGCTGATAAGTGAAAACACCTGCTGAAGAGACTGGGTAGAAGAGAAAACCTGCAGGGTCTTGGCTCTCCATGGCACCTGGTTGGACACCCCTGGTATAGAGATCTGGGGTAACAATTATAAAAGTAAACTTAATTCATTGCTAATATTACAAAAAAGGGCAGTCCGTGTTATACACAAAGTCGGGTGTCTTGAACATACTAATTTATTGTTTTTACATTCAAAGTTATTGAAATTACGGGATCTGGTTCATTATTATACAGCACAATTAATGTTTAAAGTCAGTAAAAACCTTTTGCCACA
This sequence comes from Pholidichthys leucotaenia, assembly GCA_020510985.1. Taxonomy (NCBI): domain Eukaryota; kingdom Metazoa; phylum Chordata; class Actinopteri; order Cichliformes; family Pholidichthyidae; genus Pholidichthys; species Pholidichthys leucotaenia. The sequence continues at coordinate 134,695,228 of CM035840.1, read as the reverse complement.
CAATATACAAAATCTTTTCAGTGAGAGAGAAGGGAAATATAATTTATGGGGGAACACAAAATTTAAAATGCACTTAGTAAGATCTACTAGGAAGTGTTTTTGTGTGTCTGTGTGTGGGGTAAAATTGTGGAATGGGTTGGGGGAGAAACACAGGCAATGTCCAAACATCCATATATTTAAATCAACATATAAAGAAATGATTTTTGAGCAGTATGAAAATGAAGGGCAGTGATGTTACAATGTGTCTTCAGTTAGGGAAGGTTGTTGTTGTGTATGTTATTGTGTTATGGTGATTGTGATGGTATTGTCTGTGTTTGTGTTGAACATGCCAGAAGTGTTTATTGTTGTTGCAATATTGTTGGATGTTGGTATTGTTGTCAGTATGGACTGTCATTGTTGTGTCATTTATGTTGTATAATTTGACTGTGGGGTGTATTATGGTGAATGTGGTTGTGGGAGGAATGATGATTAAGAGTGATACTGTAATTTGTTGGGTATGGAAAAGGGGTGGGACTATATAAACGTTGGCTTCTTCCCACTCCTTTCTGAACATTTTATTATTTTTGGGGGGGGCTTGTTTTTTGTTTTGTTTTAAATTCTTTATTTTTCTTTTTCAGAATGTTCAAATAAATAAAATCAATCAATCAATGTAAACTGACCCTACCATAACTGATGCAGCCGTCACAGTCTCCTCTGTGGGTCCGTTTCCTGTCCTGCCCCAGTTCACATCACAACCTGGTGAAGAAATGCCATGGTGGTGGCGATTTCTCATACCGAACCCTGATTGCCTGTTGTCTGAGCAGTGAGTAACCCCTACAAGCTCCTACCTCTGTGGTTACACATGAGTATTTTTTGAGCAAGAAGCTCGCATTTAATGTCCGCATTAAATGCATTTAAAGTTTTCTTACGCACAGAGAAAAAGTGACTGATTTGTTGCAGTAAAGAACAGCTTCTTCAAAGTGGTGAACCTTCATTTATCTGTGCTTTCTATTTTATTTTATCTCATTCATTTACATGCTGTTGTGATATGCAACCATTTCATGGAAGTAAATTCTCTAAATGTGCATTTTTAATGGGCTGGTCCAGGGGTGTCAAACATATAGCTCGTAGGCCAAAAACGGCTCACCAGGGGGTTCAAAATTTTCTCTGTGAATTCACAGCTTTATTTCTAGTAAATTTCTGACTTTCTACTGATTACAATAAGACTTTTTTCTCATCAGTTTTCTTTTTCTTCTTTTTTCTGATGAGAACAAGGGGCCCTTGATCTTGCTGTGTGTGCAAGATGATTTAAGTATGCATTTAAAAGTAATGTGAAAGTTACTTTTCAAACTAGTTACTTTAATCATGCAGTAACTCAAAAGTAACTCACTTACTTTTGAAAAGAAGTAACTAGTAACTGTAACTAGTTAACTTTTTTTTAGTAACTTGCTCAACACTGGTAACTAGTATGCAGAAATTTTACAAATCCACTTGACACACAAACGTAAAAGTGTAAATATGTAAAACTAGAATATCAAACTAGAATCTGCATTAACACAAGGAATCTGGTAAGTCCCCAAAAGAACAAACCAAACTCAAAGATAAGAATCTTGATGTATTTTGGCCACCAAAATGGCTTGTGTTGAAAGAGCATGACTGTAGATAGGCAAGTGTCGGGGTGTGCAAAAACTGATACTCATAACATGAGTATTATCTCCAAAGAAGCATGTTTTTGATCATATCCAACCATTGCCTCTTTATAATCTCCAACTACTTTTCAAATACTTACACAAGTGTGTGTCGATATTTGCTCCATTCCTCATTCTCAACTTCAAAACTCTCCACCTAAAGGGAACAAATGGAAAAGATTCCCACAATCCTTGGACTGTGGTTTCATTTGTCTGAAGGACGCCGATGCCTAATTAACCTCCCTCTCCTTATCATCCTATATTAACTACAATCTCCTCTCTGATGCCCTATAATTAAGAATGATTGCCGGCTCCCAGTGCACCTTTGACTAATCTGGAACAATACCCCTTCTAGCTCTGGATGATGATGATTAACTGAACCTGCGTTGGCAAGGCTAGGCACAGGGATGTTTGGGAGACGCCCAGGATCACAGCAGGGCTTTGTCTGGATCATGCTGGGCTGGGCAGGTACGATGCCTTTGAACACAGTTTCAAATGTAAAGCTTTGACTTGAAAGCACAAAGGATCAGAGCCTTGTGGGGGAATGGGGAGAGGATTGCAGCTGCATTCGCCAGCATGCATGGTCATGTGTAAATGATGTGGTACAAGTAAGGTTTTTAAAAACAGAAAAGACATGTCAACATATCAACCTCCACTATGACATTAATTTGCTTTTCATTGGGCCATGCTGTATGTGGACTCAATCAGACTGTACAGCTGAGTTTCCAATAACAGTGAATCACCAAATTTACTGTTATCTCCTCTTCTTCCCCCCTCCTTCCAAACCAATGCCATCAAAACTCTGAACTTCACAACAGTGCAATTTTAATGGCTATTTACTTACTTGCTCCTGTAAGTAGCAATCTAATGTTGAGGGACTGCTGGATAAAAATACAGAGTGTTAAAAGCTGAGGAAGACCAGCTACTCCAATGGGCTAAAGAACTGCCGTCAGGACAAAAAGCTTTAAAACAGGGAAAAGAAAAAATAGGAAGAGAACTTGGAAAGAATTTCATGATAAGTATCTGTATACGACCTCTTTATTAATATAATTACAAAAAAGAACCTAGTTATGGAAACTGCTTTAATCAACTATACAGTATATATTAATTTAAAAAAGCCCTAAAGAACAGTGCAATTCTGCATCTTGACACCAATGATCCACATGCCAGGACTGATTTGGTAACAAGCTTCTCATCCCACATTCAACTGAGTCTGCTCTTCTCAGAGTGTCTAATGATATTTTAATGTCATTAGATGCTGGCAAATGCTCCGTTTTAGTGCTACTGGATCTTACCGCAGCTTTCGATAGTGAACCATTGTATCTTATTACAAAGGCTTGAGTGGGTCGGATTATCTGGGAAATCCTTAGAATGGTTTTCCTCTTATCTCTCTAACGGAAGTTTTTCAGTAACTACTTGTTCTTTTATCTCGGTGTCTCCTGCTTTAACTTGTGGGATGCCTCAGGGCTCTATTCTGGGTTCTCTTTTCTTTGCCATTTATATGCTTCCCTTGGGTTTTATTTTAAACAAATTTAAAGGTGTTTCTTATCATTTTTATGAAGACGATATCCAGCTGTACTTTTGCTTTAAACTAGACAAACTTAATTTTAAAGTTTTTTTTTTCCAAGGGCAATAAACAGTTTAACAAAGATTCAACTGAAATGATTCCATACAAATAAAGAATAAGTCGTGCCACAAAACAGAAAGAAAAAAATGCAGAAATGCAAACTGTATACACTGACAAATCATATCTAAAAAGAAAATGTACGAGAAGAAAACATCATAAGGTGGCTGTGGAGCACAAAAGCTGTTTTTCCACATTCTCTTTTTTTTTTCCTTCCCCCCCCCCCCATCCCCATCCCCCTCCCCCACCAGAAATAAGAAAAAAAAGTAAAAAGAAGAAAGAAAAGAAAAAAAAGGGAGGGTCAGCATGAACATCTGCATATAGGGAGTGATTGTTAATGTACACACACACTTGTATATATATTAACAAAGTCTGCTATATCAATTCTGCAAATTGAAAGTCCGGCCTGAGTGGTGTTACATACTTAGTCCATTTTTCCCATTGTGACATAAATAAATCTTTTTTGTAATTGACACAAGCTGTTATTTTCTCCATCTTATAAATGTCCATTGTAATGTCCATCCACATATCAAGAGATGGACTCTCCTGTGAAAGCCATTTTTTTTGTAATTGCCTTTCTGCTTGCAGTCAGTAGAATACATAATAAATATTTGTCCCTCTCTAACCACTCTGCGGGCATAAGCCCGAAGAATAGAGTTTTGCTTTCCAGAGGTAGCTGACATCCAAAAATATCTTGTATAGCTTTATGAATTTCCTTCCAATAATTTTGAATAACATGACAGAGCCAAAATATATGATAATGATTTGCATTTGCACTACCACATTTTCTCCAACAGCTTGGGGAGTTACCTTTATACTGAGCCTTCTGGGAAGGTGTGATGAAGTATCTAATTAGGCTTTTCCAGCCAAACTCCCTCCAGCTCTGTGAACTACTACATTTCCATTGATATGACCATATTAATGTCCATTCCTCTTCCGATATTTCTATTCCTCCTTCTGTTTCCCATTTTGTTTTAACACATTGGGTTGAGTGTCTTTTCAGGTTTATAACCTTTATATAAACTTGAAATTAGGCTTTAATCTTTATTTGAATTATATGCCCTTTTAAAGTAGAACTGAACTCACCTTTTTGCCAAAAAAGTAGAATAGCAGATTAATTCCTTATTACCTATTGTATTTTTCAACACATAAAAGAAATTTTTAGGCCGTGCGATGGCCAAGCTATAAGCCGATAAACTTTTGCCTCTGGCTGGCAGTGCCAAACAAACCGGAAGTAGTGCAGACGACGCTGCGTGACGTCACCATACAGATTAGAGCCAGAATTATTGGGGGATTCCGGCACCGACTCAGACCGCAGCAGTGATGGGGAGGAGAGTCGCTTATTGAATACAGAATGGTGAGTCTTTACTTTGGCATGTTTGGGGTGTCAGGATAAGGAAAATTAACAATAAAAAAGAAAGGGAAAAAAACCATCAGCATTTTTCCAACTTATTACAGTGATCCCTCACTTATCGCGTTTAATGGGGACCAGAACCGACCGCGAAAAGTGAAAAACCGCGAAGTAGCGTCACCCCCCCCAAGGGCGTCACAAGCACTATTTTGCACAAAAAGGCACAAGAGAACAGCGAAAAGTGCCACTAAGCAACACGAGCGATAAAGAACAATGAATGCGGTCTTCCTTCGCTGGGTATAGGCGCTCGGTCAGGGAGCGAAGCTGGGTAAAACGTCTCGGCCAATCAGCTTGCGAGGTAAAACGTCTCGGCCAATCAGCTTGCGAGATTCCCGAGCGGGCTGGGGAGCCGGGGAGAGCGGGCTCTCCGTGTTGATACCTGATGTTCTAATGTAGTCTCCCTGCCTTCTCATTAGAACATCAGGTATCAACACGGAGAGCCCGCACAACTCAAAATGTACCTCTCTGACCACCGCTCCACTCCTCTCCGCCCACCTCTTCACCGCTCGGGAATCTCGCAAGCTGATTGGCTGAGACGTTTTACCTCGCAAGCTGATTGGCTGAGACGTTTTACCCAGCGAAGGAAGACCGCATTCATTGTTCTTTATCGCTCATGTTGCTTAGTGGCACTTTTCGCTGTTCTCTTGTGCCTTTTTGTGCAAAATAGTGCTTGTGACGCCCTTGGGGGGGGGGGTGACGCTACTTCACGGTTTTTCACTTTTCGCGGTCGGTTCTGGTCCCCATTAAACGCGATAAGTGAGGGATCACTGTATATCTAGAAACGCATCGCTTCCCGGTCGCTTTTCCTCCCCCTTTCTTTTCTTTCGTCGCCATGACAGCTTTCCTTGGCCACTGAACAGATCTTCCCAGGTGTTGGAAGTGTTTTGTAGTCGACTATCACGACAAAATGCACCAAAAACAACCAGTGTCGACGTGCTCGCAATGGTAAACATGAGGACTGGGTCACACTCGTGACATCACGCGGAACTCCGGCTGCACTTCGGCGGATTTGTCTGATTTTTCAGGGCGGGAAATTCAAAATCGCGATTTTCTCCAAGATTCCGGGATTTGTGGAAGGGGTTAGTTAGTTAAGTTAGTTAATCCCTTCACACCTGAAGGTGTATATGGGCGGCGCCTATCTCCGTTTCTCTGACCCTAGGCCACACAGCTACTGTAAGTAGTGAAAGCTACAGCGGGGGGTCAGTCCTCTGGTAGCTCTGTGTGTAACTTTTACTTTCCCCATTCCATTATGCGGAGCACCACGCTAGAAGGCAGAAAGCACCATTTTTATATGGTCTTTGGTATGACCCGGCCGGGATCATGTGGAGGGGGTGCCAATGATAAATTATCTTTATAATTGTATGTACTATCACCCAGTGCCGTTCAATGCCGTTCAGTTCAGTTCTACTTTAAATAAATTTAGCAATGGTTTACATGATTCTGCTATACATTTTAACCTGTTATTGACAAAGTGTCTCATCTGCAGGTAGCGATAGAAGTCTTGTGATTCCAACTGATACTTCCCTTTAAGTGTTTCAAAGCTAAGTAGTGCGTCATCTTTCATTATCTTACATATGGTTGTTATACCTCTATTTGCCCAAACTTTAAATCTTGTGTCTGACTTATTTGGAGTGAAATGTGAGTCATATGCGCACCACTTTAGAATTACTATATTCTCTTCTAAATTATATTTTGATATTACTCTTTTCCAAATTTTTAGAGTCCACTTAACCCATGGATTTTCTGTGTTCTTGATAATGTCTTGTAGGTTACCATCAGCTATTGTCGCTTGTATAGGAGTGGGGGTCATTCCCTCTTCAATACTTTTCCACTGGGCAATATATGATGGATTACACCAGCAAATTATGGGTCTAAGTTGTGCTGCCCAATAATAGTCTCTCAGAGAAGGAAGGCCCCACCCCCTTTTTGTTTTGACAGTTGTAGGGTTTTAAATCGGATTCTAGGTTTCTTACCTTGCCATATGTACCTGGATAGCATTTTGTCCCCTTCATTAAATTGTTTTCCACTTATCTCTATTGGCAAGGTTTGAAATAAGTATAATAATTTGGGGAGTACAGTATATTCATTTTAATTGAAACAATTCTTGAATTTAGGTTTAAATATGGAATTAGATTCCATCTAGCGATGTCCTCTTTGATTTTTCTTTGTGTTGGTGAATAATTACATTCTAGTAGTTCAGAGAGGTCTTTTGGTATAATGACTCCCAAGTACTTTAAGAATTCTGTTCGCCAACCTAGTTGAAAATTATTTTTGATTTCTTCTGGCGGATTATAATTGTATTTACTGTAAATAATTGTGTTTTACTTATGTTAATTTTGTACCCTGATAATTGACAAAAATAGTTGAATGATTCCATAAGTTTAGGTAGGGAATCTGTTGGTTGCCCCAGGTAGATCAAAATATCATCTGCGTAGCAGGCCAATTTATGCTCCTTCCCATTTATATTGATGCCTTGTATTCCTTTGTTCTGTCTAATATACTGGGCAAATGGTTCCAGATATAATGCAAATAATAACGGTGAACATGCACAACCCTGTCTAGACCCTCTTTCTAGGTTAAAACTATTCGACAAAAAGCCATTAACTTTAATTCTTGCAGTGGGTTTATTATATAATGCCTGTATTGTTTTAATCATTTTTTCATGTAAGCCAAATCTGTATAAAACTTGATTAAGAAAACTCCAGTCCACAGAACCAAAGGCCTTTTCTGCATCAATACTGATTACCATTGCTGTGATATTATTTCTTTGTATATGATTGATAATATGGAGAGTTCGACGTATACGGTCTTGTGTTTGACACTCTCGGATAAAACCTGTGTGATCGTTGTGTATCAAATGTGATATGGACTTTTCTAATCTTCTAGCCATGATGGCAGTAAACAGCCTATAATCAATATTAAGAACCAATATTGGCCTATAGGATCCACATTCTAATTTGTCCTTGTTTTCTTTTGGTATAGCAGAAATTATTGCTTCATTCCAACTAGGTGGTATTTATGCCTTCTTTAGAACCCAATTGAATGTGGATAGTAACACCGGCATCAGTTCTTCTTTAAGCTCCTTATACCACTCTGCAGTATACCCATCTGATCCTGGTGATTTGTTTAGTTTAAACTTAATTTTAAACTTATTAATGATTACACAACATAACAAAAATATTTTTTTTGTAAGTTGTCTGTGTTTTTTCAACTGATTTAAGACAATTTTGCACCACTGAATCTGAAAATGACATCCGTTTCTCTCGATCAGGTCAAGTTTTTATGCTAAGTTGTAAGCAGTTGTACAGTTGTACTGTAAATTGAATAGTAGACACAGATAAAGGTAAGTACATGTAAATTGAATGTTACATCATCATTGTTCAAAATTCTGAGAATTTCAAGAAATAAAAAAGAATTTTGCATCATATAAAGCGGAAATACCCATACATGTAAACAAAAACGTAAAAAACGTGGCCATAGTTCAAAAAGTTGACCTGCTTGAGCAAAACCAATGTGATTTTTGGATTCAGCACATCAAAATTGTCCTAAATCAGCTAAAAAAAACTTAGATAATAAATTTGGTGTTGACCAGTGTTATCTGTCTGAGATCAAGGAGTGGTTAAGTAACAACTTTCTGCAACTTAACACTGATAAAACTGAAGTCCTCATTGTAGAACCCGACAGTATAGCTCCAAAGGTGTTGGATGGTATTGGGTCATTGAGCACCCAAGTATGGGCTGATCTTAAAAATCTAGGAGTTATTTTTGATCAGTCCGTGTCTTTTGATAAACATGTAAAGTCATTAACTAAGTCATGTTTTTACCAGTCGTGGATGCTCTGCGGCATGCGCATATATACCGTATATGTGCCCGTACGTCACACACATATGCTCCGCCTCTTGTTTGTTGTTGCTGTGAGGTGCTTGGGTGCATGTGTGTGTGTATGTATATACAGCACTTCACTCGTGTGACATTTTAATGTTTTGATTTGTAGCACCTTAACTCTTGTACTTCTGCATATCCACTTTGTATAGTTTAGTGCAGATGTTCTTTTCGTGTATGACTGTTTGTTTATGTGACCCGCTGGGGGACTACAGATGCAAATTAGCAGTATTGCTAAATCTGGCATACTTACAGAAGTGGACAAAATTGTTGGTACCCCTCTGTTAATGAAAGAAAAACCCACAATGGTCACAGAAATAACTTGAATCTGACAAAAGTGGTAATAAATAAAAATTCTATGAAAATTAACCAGTGAAAATCAGACAATGCTTTTGAATTGTGGTTCAGCAGAATTATTTTAAAAAACAAACTCATGAAACAGGCCTGGACAAAAATGATGGTACCCTTAACTTAATATTTTGTTGCACAACCTTTTGAGGCAATCATTGCAAACGATTTCTGTAACTGTCAATGAGACTTCTGCACCTCTCAGCAGGTATTTTGGCCCACTCCTCATCAGCAAACTGCTCCAGTTGTCTCAGGTTTGAAGGGTGCCTTCTCCAGACGGCATGTTTCAGCTCCTTCTACAGATGTTCAATAGGATTTAGATCAGGGCTCATAGAAGGCCACTTTAGAATAGTCCAATGTTTCGCTCTTAGCCATTCTTGGCTGTTTTTAGCTGTGTGTTTTGGGTCATTATCCTGTTGCAAGACCCATGACCTGCAACTGAGACCAAGCTGTCTGACACTGGGCAGCACATTTCTCTCTAGAATACCTTGATAGTCTTGAGATTTCATTGTACCCCGCACAGATTCAAGACACCCTGTGCCAGATGCAGCAAAGCAGCCTCAGAACATAACAGAACCTCCTCCATGTTTCACAGTAGGAACAGTGTTCTTTTCTTGGTATGCTTCATTTTTGCGTCTGTGAACATAGCACTGATGTGCCTTACCAAAAAGTTCCAGTTTTGTCTCGTCTGTCCATACGACATTCTCCCAGAAGCTTTGTGCTTGTCACCATGCAGTTTGGCAAATTCCAGTCTGGCTTTTTTATGATTTGTTTTCAACAGTGGTGTCCTCCTTGGTCATCTCCCATGAAGTCCATTTTGGCTCAAACAACGATGGATGGTGTGATCTGACACTGATGTACCTTGACCTTGGAGTTCACCATGAATGTGTTTAGAGGTTGTTCTGGGCTCTTTTGTTACTATTCGTATTATCCGTCTCCTCCTGCGGCCACGTCCAAGGAGGTTGGCTACAGTCCTGTGGATCTTAAATTTCTGAATAATATGTGCAACTGTAGTCACAGTCACTGTCATTCGCGCATCGGCCTGTTCAGCCACAGGCGGTGCTGTTCCAGCACAGTAGACGTTTAGGATTCTCTTCCATGGTCATCATAGACCGACGGAGGCCGACGAGTCACAGGAACATCAAGCTGCTTGGAGATGGTCTTATAGCCTTTACCTTTAACATGCTTGTCTATAATTTTCTTTCTAATGTCCTGAGACTACTCTCTCCTTTGCTTCCTCTGGTCCATGTTTAGTGTGGTACACACCATGTCAACAAACAGCACAGTGGCTACTTGTCACCCTTTAAATAGGCCGACTGACTGATTACAAGTTTGTAGACACCTGTGATGTTAACTAGAGGACACATCTTGGTTGAACATGTCCCTATGGTCACATTATTTTCAGTCTTTTCTAGGGGTACCATCATTTTTGTCCAGGCCTGTTTCATGAGTTTGTTTTTTTAAAATAATTCTGTTGAACCACAATTCAAAAGCATTGTCTGATTTTCATTGGTTAATTTTCATAGAATTTTTATTTATTACCACTTTTGTCAGATAGTGATGTGCAGATCGATCCTGAAATATCGATACCTCCGATACCGGATCTTTATGCTCTTAAATCGATACTCAAATCAAAATATCGATACTTTTGATACTTAAGTCATTTGAGGTAAGGTATAAGATAAGATAAGATAAGATAAGCCTTTATTAGTCCCACAATGGGGAAATTCCAGGATTGCAACAGCACAGGGATAGCAACACTCAGAGCAATAATCAGAAGGCAAGAGAAAAACAAGAGCAGCAAGTATACATATATACAGTATATCCTTAACAGAAACATGGTGAAAAGTAACTAAACTATTGAGATGTTGTCTAAGTGACACGCGGTTGGTGGGACTACTTTTTCTTCCGCCTGGGTAAGTGCGTCATGCGTTTTTTTAGATTTAAAAGACATATTAGGTGTAGCCGCAAAAAATATCGGTATCGCCGATACCAGCCTGAATTTTACTCAGTATCGGATCGGAAAGGAAATCAGTGGTATCGAACATCACTATTGTCAGATTCAAGTTATTTCTGTGACATTGTGGGTTTTTCTTTCATTAACAGAGGGGTACCAACAATTTTGCCCACGTCTGTATATACTGTACCTGTAAAACACACAAAGAGGGGAAAAATGACTTTGAATTCCCATTGATGATTCCTGTGTGTCTAGAATTTATGTGGGAATATGTGTTATGCATGCGCACTAGTTTATTGTGTATAAATAGATACTTGTTAAAATCTAGACAAATAAAACCAAACTATCCTGCATAGAGATACCGCTGGCAGTTACAGTTGCAATCAAAATTATTCAATCCTCACTGCAAATTAAGTTCATTTGCAAAATCAACAAACTATGCAGCTGTTTACAATAAACAAATCAAACAAGAACAACTTAAATAGCTCAACACAACTAATATTACAAGTGGTTTCTCCAAATTCAATGCAAAATGCCATTTTCATGACAACTGCAATCTCAAAACTATTCATCCCCTTCATGACAAACATCTTTAGTACTTAGTAGAGCACCCTTTTGCTGTTATGACCTGCTGCAAATGTGATGCATAGCCAGACACCATCTTCTGGCAGCATTTCTGTGGAATCTTATTTCACTCCTCACTGGCAAAGGCCTCCAGTTTACGAATATTCTTGGGTTTGCGTGCTGCAACCACCTTTTTCAAATCCAGAGATTTTCAGTGGTGTTCAAGTCACGCGACTAATGACAACTCTAGTATCTTCCAGGACTTCTTCGAAACCAAACCTTGGTTGGTATGCTAGGAATCATTGTCCTGTTAGAAGGTCAAATGGCATTCAAGCTTCAGCTTTGTCATAGACATCAAGACATTTTCTCCCAGGATTTCCTGATACTTGATTGAATCCATCTTGCACATCACAAGCTGCAGGTTTCCAGTACCAGAAGAAGCAAAGCAGCCCCAGAACATCACTGAGTCACTGCCATGCTTCACTGTATGCAGGGTGTTCTTTTCAGCGTATGCTTCATTCTTCCTCCTCCAGACATACCACTGATCCATAGGCCTGAAAAGTTCCAGTTTTGATTCATTGCTCCACAGAACAGAATCCCCAAACCTCTTTGGCTTATTTATACAGATTTGAGCAAATTGGAGCAGACCTTCCTTGTACTTTTGGGTCAGTAGTGGTGTACATCTTGGAGTTCGTGTGTAATTTGTTTATTGCAAACACCTGACAAATTGTATATTTTGCCAATAAACCAAAAATGTAATGGGGTTGAATCATTTTGATTGCATCTGTAAGTGAAAATATTTGTTTAGTCTTCAATCTGTCCATAATAATCAAGTAAGATAAATAAACAAAGATAAATAAGTTATTCTTTATTTACAACACTGGAAAAAATACTGGTTGTGGATGGGACTGGGCTTTTATCACTAAGCTGAGAGTTCCCAAATCACTTCACAAATCTGGACAGGCTCGGGCTGCATTTCACAACACTCTACAGAACAGGATTTAACCATGAACATCCACAGGGTTGTCTCTGATTCAGAGATGACAGAAGCATGATGGATTCTCTGACAGACATAAATCTTTTTGAGATGGTCTGTCAGTGGATTGTTCAAATATTTGAACAATTACCTAACCCATCTTGAGGATCTAAATGTTGACATGACAACATGAAATCGAGGCAACAGGATTTTTTTCTTCAATTATTGATCTTTTGAGCTCTGTTTTATTCCATCTGTTTGGTGATTAAAGGTTAGTAGCAGTGACATGTGTTACAGTGGGAGCATCACAGTTTATTTTCCTTTTTGGGCAGACTTTTATGCTTCAGTGATTACTACTGTAAGCAGTGTTAGCACTATGTGGGGTGTTGGAGCTCTGCATTGGTTAATTTGGGCTTATGTCTGAATATTGTTTTGCATGTAACTTCACAGGTCTTTATAATCCCAATCAAGTTAACCTACATACACTTGGACACAGCAAACATGAAGTTAAAACTGAAAATTTGTGTCCACTGTTCCACATGTATACCTCCTGGGTGTGCATGTACTATGTCCATATACATGCATCTGCAGTGGTGTGAAAAAGTGTTGGCCTCCTTCCTGATTTCAAATTTTTTTGTATGTTTGTCACACTTAAATGTTTCAGATCATCAAACAAATTTAAAGATTAGACAAAGATAACACAAGTAAACACAAAATGCAGTTTTTAAATGAAGGTGTTTATTATTAAGGGGAAAAAAATCCAAACCTACATGGCCCTGTGTGAAAAAGTGATTGCCCCCTCTGTTAAAACATAAATTAACTGTAGTTTATCACATCTTTGGAAAGCTGAGTTCAATTTCTCTAGCCACACACAGGCCTGATTACTGCCACACCTGTTCTCAATCAAGAAATCACTTAAATAGGACCTGCCTGAAAGTGAAGTAGACCAAAAGATCCTCAAAAGCTAGACATCAGGCTGCAATCCAAAGAAATTCAGAAACAAATGAGAAACAAAGTAATTGAGATCTATCAGTCTGGAAAAGGTTATAAAGCCATTTCTAAAGCTTTGGGACTCCAGTGAACCACAGTGACAGCCATGACCCACAAATGGTGAAAACATGGAACAGTGGTGTACCTTCCCAGGAGTGGCCATCCAACCAAAATTACAGGAAGAGCGCAGCGACGACTCATCCAAGAGGTCACAAAAGACCCCACAACAACATCCAAAGAACTGCAGGCCTCACTTGCCTCAGTTAAGGTCAGTGTTCATGACTCCACCATAAGAAAGAGACTGGACAAAAATGGCCTGCATGGCAGAGTTCCAAGATGAAAACCACTGCTGAGCAAAAAGAACATAAAGGCTTGTCTCAGTTTTGCAGAAAACATCTTGATGATCCCCAAGACTTTTGGGAAAATACCGTGGACTGACGAGACAAAAATTGAACTTTTGGAAGGTGTGTGTCCCATTACATCTGGCGTAAAAGTAACACAGTATTTCAGAAAAGGAACATCATACCAACAGTAAAATATGGTGGTGGTAGTGTGATGGTCTGGGGCTGTTTTGCTGCTTCAGAACCTGGAAGACTTGATGTGGTAAATGGAACCATGAATTCTGATGTCTACCAAAAATTTCTTTAGGAGAATGTCCAGTCATCTGTTCATGACCTCAAGCTGAAGCGCACTTGGGTTCTGCAGCAGGACAATGATCCAAAACACACCAACAAGTCCACCTCTGAATGGCTTAAGAAAAACAAAATGAAGACTTTGGAGTGGCGTAGTCAAAGTCCTGACCTGAATCTGATTGACATGCTGTGGCATGACCTTAAAAGGCAGTTCATGCTCGAAAACCCTCCAATGTGGCTGAATTACAACAATTCTGCAAAGATGAATGGGCCAAAACTCCTCCACAGCACTGTAAAAGACTCAGTGCCAGTTATCGCAAATGCTTGATTGCAGTTGTTGCTGCTAAGGGTGGCCCAACCAGTTATTAGGCTTAGGGGGCAATCACTTTTTCACACAGGGCTATGTACACTACCGTTCAAAAGTTTGGGGTCACCAGACAATTTTGTGTTTTCCATGAAAAGTCACTTTTATTTACCACCATGAGTTGTATTTGAAATAATAATTTTTTTCCTTCAAACTTTGCTTTCGTCAAAGAATCCTCCATTTGCAGCAATTACAGCATTGCAGACCTAACATGATTGCACAAGGGTTTTCTAATCATCCATTAGCCTTCTGATGCAGTGAGCAAACACATTGTACCATTAGAACACTGGAGTGATAGCTGCTGGAAATGGGCCTCTATACACCTATGTAGATATTGCACCAAAAACCAGACATTTGCAGCTAGAATAGTCATTTACCACATTAGCAATGTATAGAGTGTATTTCTGATTAGCTTAAAGTTATCTTCATTGAAAAAAAAGTGCTTTTCTTTAAAAAATAAAGAAATTTCTAAGTGACCCCAAACTTTTGAACGGTAGTGTAGGTTTGGATTTTTTTTCCCCTTAATAATAAACACCTTCATTTAAAAACTGCATTTTATGTTTACTTGTGTTATCTTTGTCAAATATTTAAATTTGTTTGATGATCTGAAACATTTAAGTGTGACATACAAAAAAATGAGAAATCAGGAAGGGGGCAAACACTTTTTCACACCACTGTAAGTGATCACAACATCTCCCATGTATCCATGTCTATCAGCAGGTGGACAGATGTATTATCCATACAGGTCTGTGTGACTGTGGCTTAAGCAACGAAAAAAGTAAAATACCAACATTTTGACTTCCGGTTATGGCTGCCACGTAGGACGGACGTGTCTCGCTCTGCTCTGCTCCTGGAAAAAAAAAATCGGCAAATAACTCTCTCATTTGGGACAGAACGTATCCCAGCATTTGGGCGAAGATATGTCGGCGAAGCCTAAGGCTGGAAAACCAGGAAAAGGAAAAAGCGAGCCGCCGAAACAGTCCAAATTAACGGACTTTCAGGTCTGTGACGCAGTAAACAAAACTCCATATATGGCGGAGGAGGCTGGCAACGCTGCGATATCTGCGGGGAATGGCGCAGATGCGCTGATGGCTGCCATGAGTTCAATGAGAGCGGACTTTTCCTCTAGATTTGATGGGATTATGACAGCGTTGGAAGGAATAAGAAAGGAATTGGGTGACTGTGTAGAACGAACGCCGCAGATGGAGCTCCGTCTCGCTAGTGCTGAAGATGACGTCACCCGTCTTCAATTAAAGGTGCGCACTTTGGAAAAAAAAAATAAATCTCTGGAAGATAATATTTTGGATTTGGAATCTCGGTCGAGACAGAATAATTTGAGGCTGGTGGGTCTTCCAGAGGAATCAGAAGGTCGGGACGTATGTTCCTTTCTGGAAAAGTGGATTCCGGAGGTGCTGGGCAGCGAGGAGTTGCAATCAGCAGTGGTTCTGGAAAAGGCACATCGTATTGGCCCACGGAGAGATAAGGGACCGCCGAGGACCTTAATTATGAAGTTTCTTAGCAACAGAGACAGGATGAAGATCTTCAACGCTGCATGAGCTAAAAAAGGAGAGATTAAACACCAGGACCAGCAGGTGCGCTTCTACCCAGATTTGGCCACAGGAATCCAGCAATTGAGGAAGCAGTTTGATCCCGTACGTAAGGAGCTGCGCAACCTTGGGATTCGTCATGGTGTAATCTATCCTGCGAGACTGCTGACCACGTATGAGGGCAGAACCCACATTTTCAAGACCACAGAGGAGGCGCAGGAGTTCATCAAGAAGATCAAAGAAGAAGAAGAGACTGGTGGGAGCTAAGCATGAACAAAATATAAGGTAGAATAATTAAGCATTTGCACAGGCATCTGACTGACTTGAAGTAAATAGTAAGTTTACAAAATATAGATTGTATTATATATTAAAAAAACAAAACAAAAACAAAACAAACAAACAAAAAAAAAAACTATGATGTACAAAGTTGTTAAAAATTTTGGAGTTAAGTTGGAAAACTACAGAGGAGAGTTAATGTTACGTCATTAAAAGCAGTAGAGTTAGGATGATTGGGAGGATGAAGAAGGAGTGGCTTAGGCTGTTCCCCGTGGGTGTGGAACGGTCGATGGCTATATCGGGAGACAGAATTTTTCTTTTGATTTTGGGGGGTTTGCCACAAGTGTGGGAAGGGGAAATTTGTTTGTGTGTAGTTTGTAGGATGAATGTTCAACCACTCATGTTTTTGCTTCTCTGTATGAGCATGTTTACACTGCAAGGTAATCCCAAACTCTCTATTGATCATGGACCAAAGTGTTAATCTTAATTTAACTTCATGGAATTGCAGAGGTCTACAAAATTTAAAAAAACTTAAACAAGTTATGAATAAAATAAAGGACATGGGTTCAAGAATTGTGTTTTTACAAGAAACTCATCTGATAGAGGAGGATGTTAAAAGAATTAGGAGTAGATGGCAGGGAAGTGTATTCACCTCTTCATTTTCATCCCGAGCCAGGGGAGTTATGACTCTCATACATAAATCAGTTCCTTTTCAAGTGAAAAATGTAATTGGAGACAAATTTGGAAGATATGTAATCATTCAAGGTTCTTTGCTATTAGAAAATATAAATCTTGTGAACTTATATGGTCCCAATATAGATGATCAGAAGTTCTTTGCTAATTTATTTCTCATCTTATCATCACTTACAGGGCAACATATAATAGCAGGGGATTTTAATTGTACATTGAATCCAGGTGTGGATAGATCAACAGGACTGGATTGTACGCACATTGGATGTAGGATGACTATTAATCATTTTATGAAAGAATTGAGATTGTTAGATATATGGAGAGAAATGAAACCACAAGTTAAAGCCTATTCTTGTTATTCCAGTACCTACAAGACATTCTCACGTATTGATTATTTTTTGATTTCCACAGAATTAAGGTCCAAGATTCAAAACTGCTTTTATGATAACATCGTGATCTCTGATCATGCACCCTGTTGTCTAATATATGTAGATAAAAAATTGACAAAGGAATCAGGTAGATGGCAATTTCAGCATAAATGGCTTCAGGATGAGGAATTTGTCAAGTATATAGAAAAACAGATAGACGAGTTCTTTGACATCAATACTACACAAACATCAGCATGTGTAAAGTGGGAGGCTTTCAAAGCTTTTATTAGGGGACATATTATTAGTTATACAGGATCAAAATCTAAGAAGACTCGAGAGGAGAGAGCTAAATTGGAACATAAAATAAAAAGTCTTCAGGAAAAAGTGTATGCAGGAAGTGACCCAAGGTTGGAGAATGAATTACTGATTTTGAGAGCTGAATACGACAAAAAATCAGCGAATAGAGCTGCCTCGAGTCTTCTAAGATTGAAACAATCTTTTTATGAACAAGGTGAAAAATCAGGAAAATTATTAGCATGGCAGATTAAACAATTGGAAATTAAAACACCAATTACCAGTATTATAAGTAATGGACAGGTAGTTATAGATCCTTTAGAAATTAATAGAGCCTTTAGAGATTACTATGAAAAATTATATGATACCAAAAATGAACCTGATTTAACAAAACTAAATGGGTTTTTGAACGAACTATCTATACCGTGTATACCAAATGAAAACAGGGAGATATTGGAGTCTAAAATTAGTCAAGAAGAAGTTGGGCTAGCCATTGATAATATGAAATCAGGAAAAAGTGCAGGACCAGATGGTCTTCCAGTTGACCTTTATAAAAAATTTAAGAATAAATTAATAAAACCTTTTTTGGAAATGGTTTTAGAAGCATTTCAAAATAATAATTTACCATCATACATAAATAATGCCTTAATTATACTGCTGCCAAAACCAGGTAAGCCCTCTAATAAATGTGAAAATATGAGACCAATAAGCCTATTAAACGCCGACCTTAAGATAATCTGTAAAATTTTAGCAAGACGAATACAAGAAATTTTACCAAATATTATTAATCGAGATCAGAATGGCTTTATAAAGGGTAGACAAGGCTTCCATAATGTAAGAAGACTATTTAATATTATTTATTTTAATAAAGAAGCACCGGATACAGCTCTCCTATCATTGGACGCCGAAAAGGCCTTTGATAGAGTTGAATGGCCCTTTCTTTTTGAAGTCCTACAAAGGTTTGGACTTGGAAATAATTTCATAAAATGGGTTCAAATAATATACAATAATGCTACAGCAGAAATCCTAACAAATAACAATATTTCAAAACCAATAAAAATCAATAGAGGATGTCGACAAGGCTGTCCACTTTCACCTTTACTGTTTACTATGGCAATTGAACCTTTAGCGATAGCGATACGTTTACATTCACAAATATATGGAATTAAAGTTGGACCAACAGAACATAAAATCTCCCTGTACGCCGATGATATAATTTTGTTTATGTCGAATCTAAAAAAATCAATTCCAACCTTGTTGAATTTAATAAAGAATTTTGGGGAAATATCAGGATATAAAATAAATAAAACTAAATCTTCAATATTAATGCTAAATGAGACCCAGAGAAATTACCCAGCCCCTGAGGCAAATCAATTCAATGTTGTAAATCAGTTTAAATATTTAGGAATCCAAATTATGCCTAAGCTAGAATCAGTCGCCAGCGTCAACTATGAAGCCTTAATGTCAGATATCAATGAGTTAACTCAGAGATGGATGTCACTACCAATGTCGATGATCGGGAGAATCAATATACTTAAAAGTAATATTTTACCTAAAATATTTTATTTATTTCAATACATTCCCTTATCACCACCTTTAGATCTATTCTCAAGAATAAAAAAAAAGTTAGTGGAATTTATATGGAACAACAGGAGGGCTAGATTACGTCTGTCTTTATTATATTTACCATTTGATCGTGGAGGTCTGAAATGTCCAAATTTTATGTTGTATTATTGGTCGGCACAACTGAGGTCTATGACATATTATTTTTCATCAAATGATCTCCCTCACTGGACTGAAATGGAATCATACAATTTACCTTTACCTCTTCCCATATTCATATACTCAGATTCGGCAAAAAAATTACAAAAACAAGTTAAAAATCCATTTGTAAAGCATATGATCAAAATATGGTGTGAAGCTAAAAACTATTTAAAAGAACCACAGTTATTGTCACAATTTAGTCCAATATGGGGTAATCAATATTTTAAACCAGGGAGAGCGGACGCTGTATTTAAAGTATGGAATTTAAAAGGGATACAAAAGATTCAGGATTTATATTTGCCATGTGCAGACAACATAATGTCTTTTGAAGAGCTGAGGATCAAATTTAATCTCAATAGAACACATTTTTTTAAATATCTTCAACTTAGAAACTTTATTCGATCAAATCAAAATAAAGCTCTCACTCGACCTATTTATTCATCCTTGGAAAAAATGATGATGAAAGATAGTAAAAGAAAGGGTATTATTTCAGAGTTTTATAACTCATTGACACTATCTTCAAGTGAAAATTCACTGAAAAGATTAAACTACTGGAAAGAAGATCTGCAAATTGAAATTTCGGAGGAACAATGGGAATTGGCTTGTACAGAAGCTCAAACCAAATCAATAAATGCACGCCTTAAATTGATACATTTCAAATGGTTAATGCGGATGTATGTTACACCGGAGGAGTTAAATAGATATAACAAAAATATACCAGATACATGCACAAAATGCATGGAAAGTAAAGGAACCCTATTTCATTGTTTATGGGAATGTAGATTAATAAGAATGTTTTGGGAAGAGGTGAGGGTAACAATTGAAAAAATAATCTCAAAACAAATCATACTGAATCCTAAACTGTTTTTGTTGAGTCTGTACCCAGAAAAGCATAATTTTAATAAAAGTGAAAGAACATTCATAGACCTCAGTTTGCTTAATGCCAAAAAATGTATTGCACTATTATGGAAAAAGACTCATAGACCAGATGTGACTCAGTGGTTAAGACAGATGTTAACAAACCTTCCATTAGAAAGAATAACATATATACTGAAATCAAAGGAAATTGTGTTTGAGAATATATGGAGACCTTTTATTGATTATGTAAAAAATTTAAACATAACTCTTGAAGAAGAAGGTGAATGATGTGTGTGGACCTTGTAAATTCCAAACTGGTGAACATAATATGTATACTTATGTATTGGATTGTCTAGACTAAACAGAGGAGCATTGTTGAAGACTTGATTTTGTTGGTGGTTGTTGGTGTTTTTAGTGTATTTTTTTTTTTTTTTTTGTAGTACTTTAGCGTTAGTGTTTGATTGTTTGTATCATGTTTGTTAAAAAAAAAAAAAAAGGTTCAATAAAGATATTGTGGGAAAAAAAATACCAACATTTAATTCCCCAAGTGGAGGAGTTCAAGTATCTTGGGGTGTTATTCAGGAGTGAGGAGCTCAGTTTTGCAGGAAAGGCTCAGGGTAGAGCTGCTACTCCACATTGAAAGCAGCCAGCTCAGGTGGTTTAGGCTGCGTGTCCACCAAATGCGTTTTTTCCGATCTGGGCGACAGTTTTCTATTCATTCTTTATGTAGTCCAGTGTTTACAGCGCTGAGCGCCCTTGGCGCTCAAACGCTTTGAGCGGTGGCTGTTTTTTGTCGCAGCGCTCAGCATTGAAAAAAGTTAAACTTTTCAGACAGCAGCTGAGCTCGTCAGTCAGACCTTTATAAGCAGCCAATCAGAATAAGGAAGGGCGGGTCATAGGACGCCGATACAGTCTCTACTCAGACTCCTGTTTTCCGTGTCATCATATTTTACATCCAGAGCTGCTAGAATACGTTTCCTGTCCATTGTTATTTAGAGACTGCTATTAAAAAATCAGCAGGAAGTCTGGCCATAGGAAAAGCGGAAGTGCTGAGCTGAGAGTGACAAGCTGTCAATTGGATACAGGGCACGGACTTTTTTCCCCAGAGTGCAGTGCACAAACACTGAAAAAAAACACTCAGGGCAGTTGGGCGACAAAAAACACGTTTGGTGGACACGCAGCCTTAGGCATCTGATCAGGATGCCTCCTGCATGCCTCCCAGGTGAGGTGTTTTGGGCACATGCCACTGGGAGGAGACCCTGAGGCAGACCCAGGACACGCTGGTAAGACTAAGTCTCCCAGTTGGTCTGGGAACACCTTGGTATCCTCCTTGAAGAGCTGGAGGAGGTGGCTGGGGACAGGGAAGTCTGGGCTTCTCTGCTTAGACTGCTGCCTCCACAACCCAGACCTCTGGATAAGCGGTAGATGATGAATGAATGGATGGAATTTAATTCACAAAAACCTCAACACCTTTTGAACACTACTAAAAAGGCCATTTCACAAAGAAAGTCAAGGTATTTATCAAACAACTACATTAAAAGATATCTAAGGGGCAATCCAAAAAAAATGACATGAAAAAAGAGCTGTTTTGTATGTATGAAAATCTTTTTCCTTTCACTTTCCAAAGCTGTAACATTTTAACATGGGGATCTCTTGAACTTTATCTGCTTCTGGAATCGAGGGGCTGGTTATTAAACTGTTAGTTTTCAGCAGTGAATACTGTCGCTTGGATGCAACATGCCCACCAGTTCCCAATTCCCACAAACATCCGTTTCAGTTTCAGTGTTTGGAAAAGTTTGGCTGACAATATTTGTCACATTCATTGACTGTTACAGGTCCCAAAAACATTTTTTTTCCAGTTTTTTAGAACTGGTAGGAGCTTAGTATGTTCCCCCCCCCCCCCCCAATGGACCCTTGCTGGCATGTTTATTTTTGCCTTCCTCAGCTTCTCCTTAGAGGTATTTATCCTGGCAAAGCAGGTAGGACCACCCCCCCCCAAATGCAAGGTAAAAGTCCCTTCTTCTTCTGCCCTAACTTGTGAGAGCTTTTGCTGTGCCAGCTGTCAAAGTAGCCTGACCAGTGTTTGATTTATCATGGGGTTTCTAGAGAAGATTTTCGGATTTCCAATGCTATTTGAGACAGAGTGAACAAAAAAGGAGGACAACAACACTGCTTGTGTTTCAGCCTAAGAGAAGAATTTCATCAACTCCACCTGCTACACACATCCATGAGGGCCACACACAAAGGCAGCACTTTCAACTTTATCCTCCTGACAGCTCTGGCATCCACGCAGTTAAAGATCATTACTGGATTAATTTCCATCTTGAAGCAACTACAAGGAGAGGAGAGCAAAGGATGAAAAAGGAGATGCTCCCAGTAGCTCACCTCTCTCACTTTCAAATCTGGATCTTTCAGAAGTGTTGAACCAATGCTGGCAGATGGTAGTAGCTTATGCTGACTTAGTTTTCTCTCCCTGAGGCACTGGCTGTGAGAAGCTCATTGCCCTTAGGCACAGATCTGTTAGCTGCTTCTCACTTCTGCTCTCTAACCCTGGGTGCTCTACATCAGGGTTGCAGCTCTGCCCTAGGATCAGCCTTTGAAAGGAAACACAATGTGGCACCAGGACTTCCTCAAGCTTTCTCTGACCGTATGGAAAGCTCTCACAGGAGGCCGTGAGAATCCTCTCCACCAGGGCAAAGGGCTGCGGTTCCTAACATCAGCTACTCACAAAAAGGGCCAACTACACAAGCAGCTTCAAGCACTGCTCCTTCACCCCCCCCCCCCCCCCCACAGTGAGTTGGATTTCGGGTGTGCCTAACAAGTGCTTCAGGGCCTTTCATTCTTGAAGTAAGGCAAGCCTAACTTTAGTATTCAAAATGGCTGCACCCATGCACTGCTCAACAGTGGTGAAAAAATTATTGCACCTCTGTTTTTTAGTGCTGCCCAATTCGATGCACATGTCACAATAGTGTTTTATATGCAAATTACAATGTACTGCATTGTTTTCACTCGGCAATGCTAGCTAACACTAGAGACAGGATTTTTCTTTCTAATTTTCTGTAACGTCAAACATGGTGACTGGAATAGAAACACACGCTTTTGTTTATGATGCACAAAAGTCCTCACATATGTATCATTAAATAAGGAAAATAGAAATAAAGGGCCCCTATTTCAGTGATCCAGTCGACAGTTTATTGTCCGAGGTGCAGAGTGCATTTATGGGTGCGTCCAAGTCCACTTTACTATTACAGCTTTGTAAAAAAAAAAAAAAAAAAAAATGCATTGGGTCGACAGTGCCAAGAGGGTGTCCTAATTCTCCTATTTATTCAGAGGTATGTTTTGGATGTAAGGTGAAATAAACCAATCACTGTCTTTGTTCTTAATCCCTTTAATAAGAGGGGTACAAGATCAAAGGCTTAATACAACTTAAATGCCAGGACAAATCCATTTTGTACTGTGGACTATACGGGCTCATTTACAAAGTGAAAATTACCATATTTATGCTGACGACACACAACTGTATGTCGTTGTGTCTCCTGATGACATGGAACCAGTTAAGACCCTTTTAAACTGTATTTTAGACATTAAGTCATGGATGGCAGCAACCTTTCTTCAGCTCAACCAGGACAAAACTGAAGTTTTACTCATTGGTCCTAAAGCTCAGAGAGAGAAAATTTTACCAAAATTACATAGTCTGTCCTTTACCCCATCACAACATGTTTAAAATTTGGTCGTCATTTTAGACTCTGAGCTCGGTTTTATTCCACACATTAAAAATGTAATACAAACGGGATTTTACCATCTAAAGAATATAGCCAGAGTCCGCCCACTTCTCTCTCGAGCAAACACGGAGATACT
This sequence comes from Pholidichthys leucotaenia, assembly GCA_020510985.1. Taxonomy (NCBI): domain Eukaryota; kingdom Metazoa; phylum Chordata; class Actinopteri; order Cichliformes; family Pholidichthyidae; genus Pholidichthys; species Pholidichthys leucotaenia. Next base: position 134,671,159 of record CM035840.1, on the reverse strand, counting down.
GATGCACAGTTTTATCACCTACCATATTGATTACTGTAATGCCCTGCTCTCTGGTCTTCCTAAAAAGACAATTTCAAATCTGCAGTTGTTACAGAATTCAGCTGCACGTGTTCTGACGAGGACTAGATGGCAGGCTCACATCATGCTGGTTTTAAAACCGATGTGGAGCCCATAATTATAACTTATGTGACTCACATGTGGCTGGCTGAATTCAGCCAAGACAGACTTTGAGCTAGCCATGTGTATTGACTTCACACCTCAAGAGGACGATGTGTCTGCACCCCCTGGGGACTCAGGAGGACTCAGGAGAGAGGAGAAGATTACCCGGGTTGACCTTTTGGGGGTCAGAGAGGAGAACAGAAGGACTCTGGGTGTTCTATTACAGATGAGAGGATGTAACTGAGTATTGTGACTTTTGTGTGATGTATTGTTCGAGATGAGTGTATAAATGTATGTGTGTGACTGCGTCCTGTCTCTTTTCACTCCAATCGAGAGAGGACATAGGATGAATGAGAATTAAAGCAGATACTGGAAAATCATCCAGTCTCCTCAATTCTTGACTCCTACACCACTGCATTGGCTCCCCGTGTCCTTCAGGATCGATTTTAACGTTCTTTTACTGGTTTATAAATGTCTGCATGGTCTTGGGCCTTCTTATTTATCAAAATTGCTTTTGGCATATGAGCCACCACAGTCCCTGAGGTCCTCCGGCACTAGCCTTTTAACTATTCCTAGTATCAGAACACACACCCACGGTGAGGCGGCTTTTAGTTACCATAGCCCACGCCTGTGGAATAGCCTGCTGGAGAACATCAGGGCTGCTGAGAATATCCATGGTTTTAAAAGCAGGCTCAAGACCTACTATTTTAACCTTGTTTTTGATTATCTTCCTATTTTAATTCTCTTAATTTCTGATTTTAAATCTATTTTATGTCACACTTATTTTACTGCAAATTAATATTTATCAGCATATGTCTATTTGACTGTGTTTGGATGTTGTTATATTCATCTTGATTGCCTGGTCTTTTTTGTCAGCAGGCCATCTTGTTGTTTATCAGTGACTTTTTGTCGCTCTGTCCGGGCTCCGGCGCTTCCTCATGGGGGGCCCTCCCATGGGTGTTGTGCCTGTTTTCTGGTTGCAGGGTGCTGGCCTGTGATTGCCCTGGTCTGCCTAGCTGAGGGGGTAGTGTGCTGTGGCACTGTGTGGATGCGGTGTCGACCCCTTGGGTTGGACTTGGGCGGTCTCAGAGTTGGTGTTTCTGTAGCTGTGAACTTGGCACTTTCCCTGCTGGTGATGGTTCCCTAGTGATGGTGCTTCCACCCTTGGATCCTCGGGGTCCAACCATAAGCCTTAAGCCATAAGTTTTACACTGATGAGAGTTTCTTTGTGTGTGTGTGTGTGTGGGGGGGGGGTAAATTGTATTTTATTACCTCCGCCAGGCCGAAAGGCCAGGAGGAGGTAATGTTTTTGCCGGGGTTTGTCTGTGTGTTTGTCTGTGTGTCTGTGTGTCTGTCTGTCTGTCTGTCTGTCTGTTTGTCTGTTGGTTAGCAAGATAACTCAAAAACTTTTGGACAGATTTCAATGAAACTTTCAGGCGTTGTTGGAAATGGTACAAGGAAGAACTGATTAAATTTTGGGGATGATCCGCATCACTGTCTGCATACAGGAATTTTTTAAAGCATTTTTTTCCACACTGTGACATACGGCCATTTTCAACATGTGCGCAGGCGCAATGGAGGGCGCTGGGCGTCGTGTCTGACCAACACAAACTCCGCCTTCTTCAACGTTTTAGCCACAAAAGCATGCGGAAAACACTGGTGGCCTGGGCCCGCCAGCGTGCCTGTGCCAGCCATAGGCGCTGCGCACATTGCGCTGGTCGTCGTGTCTGACCAACACAAACTCCGCGTTCTTCAACGTTTTAGGCACAAAAGCACGCGGAAAACACTGCTGGCCTGGGCCCGCCAGCGTGCCTGTTTTTGCGCCACGCTGCAAAACCTGACACAGCCACCTGTCCACCGCCCGATTATTTGCCACAAATTCCCCGCCCAGCTATAGGCGCTGCGTAAAAACGACCTCTCTGCCGGGGAAGATTCTAAATTCTGTTTTGCCGCGGAGCGCAACCCCAATATAATATAAAATCCACGGCAACCTGTCTAACCAATCTGCATCCGTCAGTGGAGGAGATGGACACACCAACACTTCAGTTTATTACCTCCGCCAAGGAGGCAATGCTTTTACTACCGTAAAACGGGGCTATAAGGGATGGCGGGGTAATATGGGACACTTTTCTAAATGTAATTCTGCTTTTTTAATTTTGCTTCTGCCTAGATTTGATGAAGGATTCATGGATATTTGACAATAACAACACAACTCAGCGTCCTGCTCAAAATAAAAAAAGCAGAATTACATTTAAAACATTTCCCAGAAAAGTGTCCCTTATTAACCCGCCGTCCCTTATAGCCCCGTTTTACACTACTGAACCACTAATCCTATCACTATCACATTGATTGTCATTCATTAATTGTCTGTTTATTGCACTGTCCATGTCAAATAAACAAATAATCATTGTGAATCCAATTGCTAGTCATATCTTTTCATGCTCAGGGAATCTGAAAACGTACGCACAAACACTGTATGGGGGGAACTGTGCCGCTTGGCGGAGGTCTGCGCTCTCCGAGTGCTTTTCTAGTTTCAATGTGTGAAGCACTCTGCATTGCATCTTTTTGTATGAAAAGTGCTATTTAAATAAAGCTTTGATTGCTTGATTGATCAAAAATGCCTTTAAGGGCAAGGCTTCTTAACATCCTTCTCCACAGCCCTGCTTGCACTGGGGAGACTTGATCATAATTACACACCGATGAGAGCTGTACAATTTATTATGCCAGTCTTCCTCTTTGTCCATAATTTTGACAGAGTTGTAAAAAATTCCTTCAGTTTGTACAGCACTGTCACGAACATCACCTGAAGTTCTCTTTTAAACAGAATTCTCTTTTAGAACCGAGGAGAGCTGTTCATCTCGGGCCTGAGGTCCTTTAATGTTCCCTCCTCTGTTCAATGCAAAATTGTTGTGTTTTAAGTCAAAACAACTGGCAGGATACTTACACTCCGAATCATTCTGTTAAGAGAATGACAATGAATGAAAATGAAAAATTTTGAAAATGTGATAAATTAGATAATGATGGAGTTGGCTTTGCATGCCTCTGCCAGTTCTCCTTCGACTATGGTGACAGCTCTTTTCTCAGTAGAGGGCAGACTGGTCCCACTGTGCGCCTGCACGGAAGTCCGGTAGTTAAATTCAGAAAAACAGTGATCCACATTTTGTTCACTTAAGGAGAGGATAAATACATAAATGAATTCTTAATGTGTGTACTTGTCTAAGTTCACAATTCATTCATTCCTCTTCTTAACAGTCCTTTTTGGGTTGCTGGGGGGCTGGAGCCTGTCCCAGCACCTTAGGGCGAGAGGCAGGGTACACCCTGGACAGATCACCAATGAGTGAAAGATCAGATAAGGGATTATGGTAGATTTTTACAAAATCAGTCCATTAAAATAACAGACAATGAGAAATTCTCGCAACAGTATATAACAGGTATACATGTGCCTCCATGCCTTTTAAATGTGCTGCTGAAATAGTGGTTGAAAAGGCACTGCTGATTTCAGATGTGCTTTCTGCAGGTCTCTTGGGGCTGCACGGTGACGCAGTGGTTTAGCACTGTGGCAGCACAGTTTTACCCTCGGCCGGGGGATCGCGGGGATCATGAGATCGTGGGTTCGATTCCAGCCCCCGACCAACAGTGAGCTGTGTGGAGTTTGCATGTTCTCCCCATGTTGCGTGGGTTTACTCCGGGATTTCTCCGGTTTCCTCCCGCATACCAAAAAAAAACCATGTAGGTTTAGGGTGCTCGCGCACGCAGCGACCAGCAGCCGGTGGCTTGTCACCAGACTGCAAACCAAATGGGTATTTGAATAAAATGCACCTTAATACCAATGTGCCAAACTCACCCACTTTAAATCAGTCCCCTCCTATGAGCGCAAGAAGCACATACAGTCAGTTCCTATTCAGGTGGCAAGAGTACACAGCGGAAAACCAGAAAATGTGCTGACAAAAACTAATGAAAGCACCAGTGCAAGGTACAAAAGCCCACTCCAGATTGTCAAAAGAGGGCCTAAAGTCTCCCACAGGATGTGGCATACCATAGCTACAAGTATAAACTACAGACATATTTACCAAATGAGAGTGGCGGAGAAGAACACCCAGCAATGAAATATCAGAAATAATCTTTTAATGTGTGCATTTGGACTGCTATGATGATGATGATAGATGGCTAAATTATACATAGACATTAAATTTTAGCATGAACAAATGTATCTGTTGCAATCAGTTCCTGCCTTACTCTACCTTCTGTTATGTCTACACTTTTTTCTTCCTTGTTTACCAGTTTCTGCGAAATTTTTTCTCACCCTCGGTGTTTTCTGACTTGTTTATCTCCATGTCCCTCTTTTCATCCACTTATCTCCAAATAAAAAGAGCATACACCAGCACAAAGCTGTTGAGTCATATTGTGCAAGAGGGAGAGAAAATATTGGAGATCAAACAATGTTCACTCACTGCTGAATGAATGCGACCTCAGTCTCTCACCCACCATTTCTCTAGTCTTTCCATTCACTAAATCTGAATCTCCTCCATTTCTCCACCTCCTCTTTTGCTCTTTTTGCATTTTCAGTCAGCCGTGACGTTAGTCTACCCAGTCTGAATTCCCCTGCAACCCTCTAAGCCCTACAAGCGAAAGCAACGGCAACAACATCAGTAACGCCAGCGGCCCCGACCAACAGAAGAGCTTCAAAAGCAGGAAGAGCAGTTTAGCCCTGGAGTGCTGGAGCGAGGAGGGAGGCACACTGACGCATGCATACAAAAACTGTTTATTTGGCCTGTGTAAAATAAGACGTTTGCTCAACAGTTCTCTTGTAAGTTAAATCCATGCATAAAACAAAGTTCTTTGGTAAACACAATAATAATGACACTCCACTGACAACAAAACGGAAGTTAGAATTAAGATATACAGTGGTGTGAAAAAGGGTTTGCGCCCTTCCTGATTTCTCTTTTTTTTTGTATGTTTGTCACACTTAAATGTTTCAGATCATCAAACAAATATAAATATTAAAGATAACACAAGTAAACACAAAATGCAGTTTTTAAATGAAGGTGTTTATTATTAAGGGTAAAAAAAAAATCAAAATCTACACGGCCCTGTGTGAAAAAGTGATTGCCCCCTCTGTTAAAACATAAATTAACTGGTTTATCACATCTTTGGAAAGCTGAGTTCAATTTCCCTAGACACACCCAGGCCTGATTACTGCCACACCTGTTCTCAATCAAGAAATCACTTAAATAGGACCTGCCTGACAAAGTGAAGTAGACAAAAAGATCCTCAAAAGCTAGACATCAGGCTGCGATCCAAAAAATTCAAGAACAAATGAGAAAAAGTAACTGAGATCTATCAGACTGGAAAAGGTTATAAAGTCATTTCTAAAGCTTTGGGACTACAGCGAACCATATTGAGAGCCATTATCCACAAATGGCAAAAACATGGAACAGTGATGTACCTTCCCAGGAGTGGCCGGCCAACCAAAATTACCCCAAGAGCGCAGCGACGACTCATCCAAGCGGTCACAAAAGACCCCCCAACAAAATCCAAAGAACTGCAGGCCTCACTTGCCTCAGTTAAGGTCAGTGTTCATGACTCCACCATAAGAAAGAGACTGAGCAAAATGGCCTGCATGACAGAGTTCCAAGTCAAAAACCACTGATGAGCAAAAAGAACATAAAGGCTCATCTCAGTTTTACATCTTGATGATCCCCAAGGCTTTTGGGAAAATACTCTGTGGACTGACGAGATAAAAGTTGAACTTTTTGGAAGGTGTGTGTCCCATTACATCTGGTGTAAAAAAGTAACAGCATTTCAGAAAAGGAACATCATACCAACAGTAAAATATGGTGGTGGTACTTTGATGGTCTGGGGCTGTTTTGCTGCTTCAGGACATGGAAGACTTGCTGTGGAACCATGAATTCTGCTGTCTACCAAAAATTTCTGAAGAAGAATGTCCGGTCATCTGTTCGTGACCTCAAGCTGAAGCGCACTTGGGTTCTGCAGCAGGACAATGATCCAAAACACACCAGCAAGTCCACCTCTGAATGGCTTAAGAAAAAACAAAATGAAGATTTTGGAGTGGCCCAGTCAAAGTCCTGACCTGAATCCGATTGACATGCTGTGGCATGACCTTAAAAGGTGGTTCATGCTTGAAAACCCTCCAGTGTGGCTGAATTACATCAATTCTGCAAAGAGTAGGCCAAAATTTCTCCACAGTGCTGTAAAAGATGTATTGCCAGTTATTGCAAACGCTTGATTGCAGTTGTTGCTGCTAAGGGTGGCCCAACCAGTTATTAGGTTGAGGGGGCAATCACTTTTTCACACAGGGCCATGCAGATTTTGATTTTTTTTTACCATTACTAATAAACACCTTCATTTAAAAACTTTATTTTGGGTTCACTTGTGCTATCTTTGTCTAATATTTAAATTTGTTTGATAATCTGAAACATTTAAGTGTGACAGACATACAAAAAAATGAGAAATCAGGAAGGGGGCAAACACTTTCACACCACTGTACAGGTGCATCTCAATAAATTAGAATATCAAAAAGTTAATTTACAGTGCATCCAGAGAGTGCTTCACTTTTTCCACATTTTATGTTACAGCCTTATTCCAAGAGGGATTAAATTAATTTTTTCCTCAAAATTCTACACACAATACCCCATAATGACAACATGAAAACAGGTTTTTTTTTTGAGAATTTTGCAAATTTATTAAAAATAAAAAACTAAGAAATCACATGTACATAAGTATTCACAGCCTTTGCTCAATACTTTGTTGATGCACTTTTGGCAGCAATTACAGTCTCAAGTCTTTTTGAATATGATGCCACAAGCTTGGCACACCTATCTTTGGGCAGTCTCGCCCATTCCTCTTTGCAGCATCTCTCAAGCTCCATCAGATTGGATGGGAAGCGTCGGTGCACAGCCATTTTCAGATCTCTCCAGAGATGTTCAATTGGATTCAAGTCTGGAATCTGGCTGAGACACTCAAGGACATTTACAAAGTTGTCCTGAAGCCACTCCTTCGATATCTTGGCTATGTGCTTAGGGTCGTTGTCCTGCTGAAAGATGAACCATCTCCCCAGTCTGAGGTCAAGAGCGCTTTGGAGCAGGTTTTCATCCAGGTTGTCTCTGTACATTGCTGCAATCATCTTTCCCTCTATCCTGCCTATTCTCCCAGTTCCTGCCGCTGAAAAACATCCCCACAGCATGATGCTGCCACCACCATGCTTCACTGTAGGGATGGTCTTGGCCTGGTGATGAGCGGTGCCTGGTTTCCTCCAAACATGATGCCTGGCATTCACGCCAAAGAGTTAAATCTTTGTCTCATCAGACCAGAGAATTTTGTTTCTCATGGCCTGAGAGTCCTTCAGGTGCCTTTTGACAAACTCCAGGCGGGCTGCCATGTGCCTTTTACTAAGGAGTGGTTTCCGTCTGGCTACTCTACTATACAGGCCTGATTGTTGGATTGCCGCAGAGAAGGTTGTCCTTCTGGAAGGTTCTCCTCTCTCCACAGAGGAACGCTGGAGCACTGAGAGTGACCATCGGGTTCTTGGCCATCTCCCTGACTAAGGCCCTTCTCCCCCAATCGCTCAGTTTGCATGGCCAGCCAGCTCTAGGAAGAGTCCTGGTGGTTCAGAATTTCTTCCATTTACGGATGATGGAGCCCACTGCGTTCATTGGGACCTCGAAAGGAGCAGAAATTTTTCTGTACCTTCCCCACTCGGAGGGCTACAGACGGTTCCTCTGATTTCATGATTGGTTTGTGCTCTGACATGCACTGTCAACTGTGGGACCTTATATAGACAGGTGTGTGCCTTTCCAAATCATGTCCAATCAACTGAATTTACCACAGGTGGACTCCCAATTAAACTGCAGACACATCTCAAGGATGATGAGTAGAAACAGGATGAACCTGAGCTCAATTTTGACCTTCATGGCAAAGGCTGTGAATACTTACGGTGGGGCAAAAAAGTATTTAGTCAGCCACCAATTGTGCAAGTTCTCCCACTTAAAAGATGAGCGAGGTCTCCAATTTTTATCATAGGTATACCTCAACTATGAAAGACAAAATGAGAAAAAAAAATCCAGAAAATCACATTGTCTGATTTTTAAAGAATTTATTTGCAAATTATAGTGGAAAATAAGTATTTGGTCAATAACAAAAGTTCATCTCAATACTTTGTTATATACCCTTTGTTGGCAATGACAGAGGTCAAACGTTTTCTGTAAGTCTTCACAAGGTTTTCACACACTGTTGCTGGTATTTTGGCCCATTCCTCCATGCAGATCTCCTCTAGAGCAGTGATGTTTTGGGGCTGTCGCTGGGCAACACGGACTTTCAACTCCCTCCAAAGATTTTCTGTGGGGTTGAGATCTGGAGACTGGCTAGGCCACTCCAGGACCTTGAAATGCTTCTTACGAAGCCACTCCTTCGTTGCCCAGGCGGTGTGTTTAGGATCATTGTCATGCTGAAAGACCCAGCCACGTTTCATCTTCAATGCCCTTGCTGATGGAAGGAGGTTTTCACTCAAAATCTCACGATACATGGCCCCATTCATTCTTTCCTTTACACGGATCAGTCATCCTGGTCCCTTTGCAGAAAAACAGCCCCAAAGCACGATCTTTCCACCCCCATGCTTCACAGTAGGTATGGCGTTCTTTCTCCTCCAAACATGACAAGTTGAGTTTTTACCAAAAAGTTCTATTTTGGTTTCATCTGACCATATGACATTCTCCCAATCCTCTTCTGGATCATCCAAATGCTCTCTAGCAAACTTCAGACGGGCCTGGACATGTACTGGCTTAAGCAGGGGGACACGTCTGGCACTGCAGGATTTGAGTCCCTAGCGGCGTAGTGTGTTACTGATGTAGCCTTTGTTACTCTGGTCCCAGCTCTCTGCAGATCATTCACTAGGTCCCCCATGTGGTTCTGGGATTTTTGCTCACAGTTCTCGTGATCATTTTGACCCCATAGGGTGAGATCTTGCGTGGAGCCCCAGATCGAGGGAGATTATCAGTGGTCTTCTATGTCTTCCATTTTCTAATAATTGCTCCCACAGTTGATTTCTTCACACCAAGCTGCTTACCTATTGCAGATTCAATCTTCCCAGCCTGGTGCAGGTCTACAATTTTGTTTCTGGTGTCCTTTGACAGCTCTTTGGTCTTGGCCATAGTGGAGTTTGGAGTCTGACTGTTTGAGGTTGTGGACAGGTGTCTTTTATACTGATAACGAGTTCAATCAGGTGCCATTAATACAGGTAACGAGTGGAGGACAGAGGAGCCTCTTAAAGAAGAAGTTACACGTCTGTGAGAGCCAGAAATCTTGCTTGTTTGTAGGTGACCAAATACTTATTTTCCACCATAATTTGCAAATAAATCCTTTAAAAATCAGACAATGTGATTTTCTGGATTTTTTTTCTCATTTTGTCTCTCATAGTTGAGGTATACCTATGATGAAAATTGGAGACCTCTCTCATCTTTTAAGTGGGAGAACTTGCACAACTGGTGGCTGACTAAATACTTTTTTGCCCCACTGTATGTATATGTGATTTCTTCATTTTTTATTTTTAATTCATTTGCAAAAATAAAAAAAAAAAAAAAACTTTTTTCATGTTGTCATTATGAGATATTTGTCACGGTCCGTGTGCTAACTCTGTCTGCACTCGGGTTGTGCGGTAGTTTCCCGTTCTCTTCTCTAGTGCACCTCTTGGCCTCCAGGCTTTTATTTTGACAGCATCTCGGCGGTGTTTCCGGCTGTCAGAAGCCAAGCTCCGCGGGATGGCTGGATCCCAATGAGCCGATGATTCCATCAGCTGATCAATCACTATTTAAGGGAGCAGCTCTGTTTGCTCAGGGCTGCGACCTCGTCGAACATTCTTTCTTCCACCATCCATTCCTGTAAGTGCTCTCCTAGTATCTGTATTCCTGTTGTACCTTAGTTGTGTTTTTGCCCCCCGTGGCTCGTTATTTTGTCATTCGTCCTGTATTAATAAATTATGCAAACTCATCGGCTGGCACTCGGCATCTTATAGATGGCTCATGAGGGCCATCATTGACAATATTGTGTGTAGAATTTTGAGGAAAAAAGAGAATTTAATCCATTTTGGAAAAAGGTTGTAACAATAAAATGTGGAAAAAGTCAAACGCTGTGAATACTTTCTGGATGCACTTTATTTCAGTAATTCATTTTAAAAAGTGAAACTCATTACATAGATTCATGACACAGTGATATATGGATTTTTAATAGAAATGTTGGCCGACTGGAAAGTATGTCCATGTACACACTCAATACTTGGTCAGCGCTCTTTTTGCATGAATTGCTGCATCAATGCGACGTGGCATGAAGGTGATCAGCCTGCGGCATTGCTGAGGTGTTTTGGATGCCCAGGTTGCTTTGATAGCAGCCTTCAGCTCATTTGCATTGTTGGGTCTGGTGTCTCTCATCTTCCTCTTAACAATACTCCATAGATTCTCTATGGGGTTTAGGTCACGAGAATCTGCTGGCCAGTCGAGTACAGTGATACCATGGTCATTAAACCAGGTTTTGGTACTTTTGGCAGTGTGGGCAGGTGCCAAGTCCTGCTGGAAAATGAAATCAGCATCTCCATAAAGCTTGTCAGCAGAGGGAAGCATGAAATGCTCTAAAATTTCCTGATAGATGGCTGCATGACTTGAGCCTTGATAAAACACAGTGGACCTGGACCAGCAGATGACATGGCTCCCCAAATCATCACTGACTGTGGAAACGTCACACTGGAACTCAAGCAACTTGGATTCTGTGTCTCTCCACTCTTCCTCCAGACTCTAGGACCTTGATTTCCAAATGAAATGCAAAATTTACTTTCACCTGAAAAGAGGTCATCTGCTGGTGCAAGGTGCCAGATCACACAATTTATTTATTATTTATTTATTTTCCAACAATCGATAAGATTTTAAAATCAACTTGAAACTTTACTAAAAGATAATCAAGTCAAAAAAGAATGATGGTAATGTGTAAATGCTGGGAGTATGTGAACAGGAGGTTATGATAATTCGGGATGTGAATTGATGAGATTTTATCAATATCAATGGCATTGTCAACTTTGCTTATCGATTTGATTCTTTATCGATTCCCTTATCAATTCTTGACCAATTTTAACATGTGGAAAAAAGCAGGCCTTCACAGGATTTCAGCATCCATGCAGGAGTTTTATTTTTCAGACTTTACACAATGCTTCTTCTCTTAAAAAGATATAATAAAATCAAATACTGTAAACATGCTTTCCTTAGAAAAATGGGCATTTATGTCTTGTAACATTTGTAATCTTTAAATGCTGAAAAGCATCATAAATAAAAGCAGTATAAATGGAATATTGAAATGATTAGAAACAACTACACAATTATGTTTACAATAAGTGATACAATAAGCAAAAACGTTGCTATAAAAGACTCTGTCTTCATAAAGAACACAGATGAGAGAGAGGTCACTGATATTGTTAAATCGCTTAAAAGTAAAACATCTACGGATTGTGATGGTATTGACATGCTTTTAGTCAAAACTATCATCGAAGACTTAGTGAAGCCACTGACGTATATCTGTAACCTGTCTCTCCAAACAAGTATATTTCCCAATGCAATGAAAATAGCCAAAGTAATTCCGATACACAAGACGGGTGACAGAGGAGAATTTTCAAACTACAGGCCCATTTCACTATTGCCGCAATTTTCAAAGATACTCAAAAAAATATTCTATGAAAGAACTGACAACTTTATAACAAAGAATAATTTATTGTGTGAACAGCAATACATGTTCAGACACAAGAGGACAACTGCATTTGCTCTAATGGAATTTATAGAAAAAATATCAACTGCTGTTGAAAATAAAGAGTATTCAGTTTGGGTATTCCTGGATCTTAAAAAAGCATTTGATACAGTGGATCATATTATTGTTAAAGAAACTATAAAATTATGGTATTAGGGGGGTAGCACTGTCCTGGTTATGTAGTTACTTAAAGAACAGACATCAGTACATATGTGTAGGTAGCAAAAACTCACAGTTACTGAAGGTTACTTGTGGAGTCCCACAGGGTTCAGTTTTGGGGCCATTGTTATTCAATCTGTATATAAATGATACAGTGATCCCTCGCTACTTCGCGCTTCACCTTTCGCGCCCTCAGTGCATCGCGGATTTTTCAAAAATATTCATCAAAAATTCAAAATTGAGAAATAATGGGCGGCCGCTAGCAGAAGGCAAGGAGACTACATTAGACCATCAGGTGTCAACACGGAGAGCAGCACAACTCTCTGTTCGCTGTTCTCGTGTTGGCTCTGCTCGGAAATCTCGCAAGCTGATTGGCCGAGACATTTCACCCCGCAAGCTGATTGGCCGAGACGTTTCACCCACCTCCTCTCCCTGCCGAGCACCCATGAAGGGAAGGAAGACCGCATTCATTGCTTTTTATCGCTCGTGTTACTTAGTCTCGCCGCGTGGAACTTTTTGCTGTTCTCTTGTGCCATTTTGTGCGAAATAGTCTTCCCGTCGAGCCACTACGCCGCCTCCTGCAGCTTCAGCTCTATCGGAAGCTGCCCTCGATGATCCTGCGCCTCCAGCACCTCACGATGAGGCGTCACCTGAGGAGCAGTAAAGCTCTCATTAACCTGTGCAGTAAATCATTTTCATCTTGAGTTACGTATCTTGTTATAAGAATAAAAGAGTTCTAAAAACATATTTATGTACACTTTGTTTACATCTACGTATGTATGTACACGTACACACACACACACGTATCATATGAGAGAGAGAGAGAGTGAGAGAATGAACGTACGTATTATTTATGGATGACGTCATTAGGGGTGACGCTACTTCGCGGTTTTTCACTTTTCGCGGTCAGTTCTGGAACCCATTAACCGCGATAAGTGAGGGATCACTGTATATGTAAAGTTTCGGAAAAATGGATTTAATATTGTTTGCAGATGACACTAATTTATTATGCAGTGGAAGCAATTTGGAACAACTTTTGGATACACTCCGAAAGGAATTAGGAAAGCTTAAACTGTGGTTTGATTCAAACAAATTAACGCTCAATTTAAGTAAGACAAAATTTGTAATTTTTAACAACCATCACAACAACTCAGTATTTAAACTCAGCGTAAATGGTGTAGAGATTGAAAGGGTATCCGAAATTAAATTCCTTGCAGTAATATTTGATAAACAGCGCAGGCTGTTCCTGCTGAGGAGACTCAGGTCTTTTGGTGTACAAGGGGCGCTGCTGAAGACATTCTATGACACGGTGGTGGCATCAGCCATCACTTTTGGAGTGGTCTGCTGGGGCAGTGGCATTACTGCAGCCGATAGGAAGAGACTGAACAAACTGATCAAGAAAGCTAGCTCTGTCCTGGGGCAGCGCCTTGATCCGGTGGAGGAGATAGGAGAGAGAAGGACGGTGGCTAAACTGTCATCTCTGCTGGAGTCCGAGTTCCACCCTATGCAGGACATACTGAATGCACTGAGGAGCTCATTTAGCAGCAGACTACATCATCCCAGGTGCACAACCGAGAGGTTTCGCAGGTCCTTCCTACCAACGGCTGTCAGACTGTACAACCTAAGCAGGGCTGTTCGCAGAGATAGCAAAAAGACGTAACAAACTAATAGTTTTTGAATGCAAAAGATGCAATAGACTTACACAATGGTCCCCTCCGGCATACAACTAGGAAAATACCGGTCGCTATGGAGGGTGAGAATATGTATGGGCACATAATCATACCATGTAGGATAACTAAGTAGACGGTTATGCTGTTTCATCCCATCTAGCAACAATGCTCTGCACTGTGTGTGTTTATATATTTACATATTTATTCCATCTAGCTACAATGCTCCGCACTGGGTGTGTTTTTATTTATATATCTATATATTTATTCCATCTAACTACAATGCTCTGCACTGTGTATTTATATATCTACATATTATTCCATCTAGCTACATTGCTCCGCACTGTGTGTGTTTATATATTTACATATTTATTCCACCTAGCTGCAATGCTCCGTACTGTGGGTGTTTATATATTTACATATTTATTCCATCTAGCTACAATGCTCCGCACTGTGTTTATATATTCATATATTTATTCCATCCAGCTACAATGCTCTGCACTGTGTCTGTGTGTGTGTATATATATATTTTATAGTAATATGTACATATGTATATTAGCTGCTCTTGCTTGCTTGTTTTTTTTCTTGCCTTCTGATTGTTGCTCTGAATGTTGCTATCCCTGTGCTGTTGCAATCCTGGAATTTCCCCGTTGTGGGACTAATAAAGGCTTATCTTATCTTATCTTAATAAATTGTGTTGGAAGTCACATATTAATTATATTAAAGGTAAAATATCCAAATCAATCACAGTACTACCTAGAGTGAAATATTTGCTGAATCAACCCACACTATATACCCTGTATCATTCATTAATACTTCCATACATGACATACAGTGGGGCAAAAAAGTATTTAGTCAGCCACCAATTGTGCAAGTTCTCCCACTTAAAAGATGAGCGAGGTCTCCAATTTTCATCATAGGTATACCTCAACTATGAGAGACAAAGTGAGAAAAAAAAATCCAGAAAATCATATTGAAGGATTTTTAATGAATTAATTGGTAAATTCCTCAGTAAAATAAGTATTTGGTCACCTACAAACAAGCAAGATTTCTGGCTCTCACAGACATGTAACTTCTTCTTCAAGAGGCTCCTCTGTCCTCCACTCGTTACCTGTATTAATGGCACCTGTTTGAACTCGTTATCAGTATAAAAGACACCTGTCCACAACCTCAAACAGTCAGACTCCAAACTCCACTATGGCCAAGACCAAAGAGCTGTCAAAGGACACCAGAAACAAAATTGTAGACCTGCACCAGGCTGGGAAGACTGAATCTGCAATAGGTAAGCAGCTTGGTGTGAAGAAATCAACTGTGGGAGCAATTATTAGAAAATGGAAGACATAGAAGACCACTTATAATCTCCCTCGATCTGGGGCTCCACGCAAGATCTCACCCCGTGGGGTCAAAATGATCACGAGAACTGTGAGCAAAAATCCCAGAACCACATGGGGGGACCTACTGAATGACCTGCAGAGAGCTGGGACCAGAGTAACAAAGGCTACATCAGTAACACACTACGCCGCCAGGGACTCAAATCCTGCAGTGCCAGACGTGTCCCCCTGCTTAAGCCAGTACATGTCCAGGCCCGTCTGAAGTTTGCTAGAGAGCATTTGGATGATCCAGAAGAGGATTGGGAGAATGTCATATGGTCAGATGAAACCAAAATAGAACTTTTTGGTAAAAACTCAACTTGTCCTGTTTGGAGGAGAAAGAACACTATACCTACTGTGAAGGATGGGGGTGGAAACATCATACTTTGGGGCTGTTTTTCTGCAAAGGGACCAGGATGACTGATCCGTGTAAAGGAAAGAATGAATGGGGCCATGTATCGTGAGATTTTGAGTGAAAACCTCCTTCCATCAGCAAGGGCATTGAAGATGAAACGTGGCTGGGTCTTTCAGCATGACAATGATCCCAAACACACCGCCCAGGCAACAAAGGAGTGGCTTCGTAAGAAGCATTTCAAGGTCCTGGAGTGGCCTAGCCAGTCTCCAGATCTCAACCCCACAGAAAATCTTTGGAGGGAGTTGAAAGTTTGTGTTGCCCAGCGACAGCCCCAAAACATCACTGCTCTAGAGGAGATCTGCAAGGAGGAATGGGCCAAAATACCAGCAACAGTGTGTGAAAACTTTGTGAAAACTTACAGAAAACGTTTGACCTCTGTCATTGCCAACAAAGGGTATATAACAAAGTATTGAGATGAACTTTTGTTATTGACCAAATACTTATTTTACAGAGGAATTTACCAATTAATTCATAAAAAATCCTTCAATGTGATTTTCTGGATTTTTTTTTTCTTATTTTGTCTCTCATAGTTGAGGTATACCTATGATGAAAATTGGAGACCTCTCTCATCTTTTAAGTGGGAGAACTTGCACAATTGGTGGCTGACTAAATACTTTTTTACCCCACTGTATTGTATTGAAGTATGGGGAAATACATATAAAACAAACATATATCCACTTTTTATGCTTCAGAAGAGAGCTATTAGAATATTAAACAAAGCTGCTTACAGGGAACCAACAAACCCACTTTTTCTTAAATTAAAAGCTCTCAAGTTGAAAGATCTGGTTGATTTTAAAACTGCAGTCATAATGTTTAAAGTGAAGAATCTATCACTGCCTGCACATATCCAAAAATTGTTCAGAATAAGGGAGAAACAATATCATTTCAGAGGAACATGTATATTTCAAAAACCTTCAGTGAGAACTACCACCAAGCAACACTGTGTCTCAGTGCAGGGAGTCAGACTGTGGAACGCTTTTGAAGCTGAATTAAAATCATGTACAACCCTTGGACAATTTAAACAAAAACTAAAGGAAGAAACACTCCAAACATATATACAAAATGACCTGTAAAATCACATAAGCATTATCATATCCAGTCTGTGTTGTGTTGTTGCTTAGATTTGTTCTGTCCCGTTTTGTTTTAGCTTTGTTTTGTTTTGCAATTACTTTTTTTTTTTTTTTGAGTTCTTAGATGGAACCTGGGTGGGCAATATAAGCTGCAGCTTCAGCCATCACCCTTTTCGGATATTTTATGTTGAACTGTATAATCCGAGGAGTTACTGTTTAATTCGACCTTGTTGGATTCCCCCCCCCCCCGCCGGTATATTGTTCTGTTCCTTTCTTTTTTCTTTTTTCTAAATCGAATCTATCCAAAATAAAGATTCATTCATTCATTCATTCATGTTATTTCAGCAATGACAAAAATATATATGCTGTACTTGGGTGCAATTTTTGCATCCATCCATTCATCCATCTTCTACCACTTTTCCAGAGATCTGAGTCGCGGAGGCAGCAGTTCAAACAGAGAAGTCCAGACTTCCCTCTCCCTGGCCACCTGCTCCAGCTCTTCAGAGAGGATACCAAGATGTTCCCAGGCCAGCTGGGAGACATTATCTCTCCAGCGTGTCCTGGGTCTGCCCCAGGGTCTTCTAACAGTAGGACGTGCCCGGAAAACCTCAAGTAGGAGGCGTTCAGAAGCCATCCTGATCAGATGCCCAAACCACTTCAACTGGCTTCTTTCAATGTGGAGGAGTAATGGTTCTACTCTAAGCCTCCCCCGGATGACTGAGCTCATCACCCTATCTTGAAGGGTGAGTCCAGCAATCCTACGGAGAAAGTTCATTTCAGCCACTTGTATCCGCAATCTCATTCTTTCGGTCATTACCCAAAGCTCATGACCATAGGTGAGGGTAGAAACGTAGATTGAATGGTAAATCGACAACTTTGCCTTATAGCTCAGCTCCCTCTTCACCACGACAGACCGGTACAACATCCGCATCACTGCAGATGCTGCTCCGATCCATCTGTCAATCTCTTGCTCCATTCTCTCTTCACTCGTGAATAAGACCCCGAGATACTTAAACTCCTCCACTTGGGGCAGGAGCTCGTCCCCAACCCGGAGAAGACAATCCACCCTTTTCCGGCTGAGCACCATGGATTCGGACTTGGAGGTGCTGATTCTCATCCCAGCCGCTTCACACTCAGTAGCAAACCGTCCCAGCAAGACCTGTAGGTTATTGCTCGATGAAGCCAACAGGACAACATTATCTGCAAACAGCAGAGATGAGATCCTGTGGTCAGTGAATATGACACCCTCTGTTCCTTGGCTGCGCCTAGAAATCTTGTCCATAAAATTTATGAACGGGATCGGTGACAAAGGGCAGCTCTGACAGAGTCCAACTCTCACTGGAAACGAGTCCAACTGAGTGTTGACAATACAAACCAAACTCTCACAATGGTTGTATAGAGACCGGATAGCTTGTAGCAACAAGCCCAATACCCCATACTCCCGAAGTACCCCCCACAAAAAACCAGAAGGGACGTGGTCGAATGCCTTCTCCAAGTCCACAAAACACATGTAGACTGGTTGGGCAAACACCTACGAACCTTCGAGGATTCTTGAGAGGGTAAAGCATTGGTCCGATGTGCCACAGCCAGGACAAAAACCACATTAATCCTCCTGAATCCAAGGTTCAACCAACGGCCAGACTCTCCTCTCCAGTACTCTGGCATAGACCTGCCCAGGGAAGCTGAGAAGTGTGATCCCCCTGAAGTTGGAATACATCCTCCGGTTCCCCTTCTTAAAACCCTTTAACTGGCAAGATTTTCACGCTTCCCTAGTGGCACAGCGAAGCAACTTCACCTGTCAACTGAAGCTGACGTCCCCAGCTGTACTGAGGATTTGTACTGATCATCCCAGTTCAGAAAGTGGCAGACATGCGTTGGAGGAATCATGGCTGACATGGAATACACCAAAGAAGAAGAAATCCTTATTATTATTCTTTCATTTTCCTTCTCTGAGCTTACAAGACCAATATGGCCACCATGCATCGTCATGCATCGTCACATAAACCGGCTTCATACACGAAATGCAAATGAAATTGATGTGGGATTATCACAAGAGTTTGCAGATGTGAGAGAGCGCAAATGACCGACAGAACGCAAAATAACGACCACGTTGGATGAAAACGGCCCGACCACGCCAGCGAGCCAGCCCCCTTCGCCAACGGTAAGTGACGAATTTCTTTGTTTCTTTACATTGTACTGATTTTCTGGTTCATATACTTTGAAAATAAGCTAACAACATACCCCTGCAGAAAAAACAGTGTCAAAAAAACAGAACAATTCTTTGTGTAAATATGTCCAAAGTCTATTTTTGACTGAGTTATGTAATTCCATATAGCTGCCACAACATTATGCCAATTAGATGCGTAAATTTATTCCTACCTGAAACTTTGGATCATATTCTACATCTTTTCAAATTGACAGTAAGCCATTATCTCCTGCAACTTTCAAGTTATAGCCTTGGAAATCTGAACTATTTTCTTGACAAAAAATCTTTACCACTCTTGACTACTAGGGGTTATGGTGCCAAACGGCGCCTGGGCCAGTTAAGAGGTTAAAGAGAGGAACCACTACCCCAGTTTGCCATGCCAAAGGTACTGTCCCCGACTTCCACGCAATGTTGCAGAGGAGTGTCAGCCATGACAGCCCTACAACATCCAGAGCCCTGAGGTACTCAGGGCGAATCTTGTCCACCCCTGGGGTCCGGCCACCAAAGTGTTTTTTAACCACTTTGGCGACCTCAGCCCCTGTGATGGCAGAGCCAACCCGCTCATCCTCTGTTTCTGCTTCCTCTGCGGAAGGCGTGTCAGTGGGATTAAGGAGATTCTCAAAGTATTCCTTCCGCCACCTGATGATATCCCCAGTCGAAGTCAACAGCGCCCCATCCGCACCATACACAGAGTGAACAGGGAGCTACTTTCCCCTTCTGAGTTGCCAGAATCCCTTCGAGGCCGACCAAAAGTCTTATTCCATGGCCTCACCAAACTTCTCCCACACCCAAGTTTTTGCTTCAGCAACCACCAAAGCTGTACTCCGCTTGGCCTGCCGGTACCCCTCAGCTGCTTCAGGAGTCCCACAAGCAAACCAAGCTTGATAGGACTCCTTCAGCTTGATAGCCCCCCTCATCACGGGTGTCCACCACTTGGATCAGGGGTTGCCACCACGAGATGCACCAACAACCTTGCGGCTGCAGCTCTGGACAGCCACTTCAACAATGGAGGTGGAGAACATGGCCTATTCAGACTTCATATCCCCAGACTCCCTTGGAATGTGGTTGAAGTTTTTCTGGAGGTGGGAGTTGAAAACCTTCTGGACAGGGGCCTCAGCCAGACATTTCCAGCACACCCTCACCATACATTTGGGTCTACCAGGTCTCAATGGCATCCTCCCCTGTCATTGGATCCAACTCACCACCAGGTGGTGATCAGTTGACAGCTCTGCATCTCTCTTCACCCAAGTTGTCCAAGAGATACGGTTGCAGGTCTGATGACATGATAACAAAATGAACCATCGACCTGTGACCTAGGGTATCCTGGTGCCAGGTGAACATATGGACACTGATATGCTTGAGCATGGTGTTCGTTATGGACAAACTGTAATTGGCACAGAAGTCCAATAACTGGCTGGAGGAGGTGATGGACACGCCACCTAGTAGGGGTGTTGGAAAAAAAAATTGATTTGCATAAAAATCAAGATTCTCATTTTACACAATCCAGAATCCATTCACAAAAATTAAGAATTGATTTTTTTTTATTTTTTATTTTTTTTGAGGAGGTGGTGCCGGTGTCCTGTCACGTGACGCATATTGCCGCTTCGTGATACGCAATTACACAATGATACTGCTGACGCAGGACAACCATGCTGAGTAGCTTACTAGGTAGCAGCCAGATGAAACAGTCGGAATAAAGAAAAAGGGAGCAGCAAGAAATTCAGCCAGTCCCATCTTCATTGAAAGCCAGTATGTGGGCACATTTTTGTTTGTACAACATTCCACAAAAGAAAGCGCTAGACATGACACATGTAATATGTAAAGTCTGCAAAATGAAAGTCAAGTACTTTGGTAACACCACAAATGCCAGGGCTCACATTAACCGCCATCACTCAGAGTTGAAAGAAGTGGAAAGTCCTCCTGCTGAACAATGCACACTGTACCACTTCAGCAAACTCCCAGGAAATTCTGAATGGGGAAAAAAAAATAATGAAATCTTGTAACAGCACTTTATTTTGTTTTATAACTTTAATTTGTTTTTTAAGTCTCCGAAGAATTTAGATTCTCAAGTTTATATTTGTGCAGGTTTGAAATTAATGTTACTTATCTTATGCACCGGTTGCATTCAGTTCTTATTGAATTTGTTCATTGCATTAAGTTACTGTACAGGTAACTGTACACTGCATACAGTCAGGTAGCACTACTAATTAAATGAATGTTCAAAGTATTTGTGATAGAATTTACTTTTGTCTTTAAATGAATAGCCTATATTTCTAGAATGCTGAAGGGAGACGAAACCTACACACTGTGTAAAAGCTGTTAGGAACTGTGATATGTTGAAAAGGAAAATTTTCAAAATTTATTTCACTTGTGTACAATTTCATTTTTGAAACTCACAAGTTTTCAAGAAATAAAAAAGCAGTTACTAACCTAAGCCTACTTTTTTCATTTAACAGTATTTTATTGCAAATCAGTTGATGCAATTGTCTGCTAAATTGCCTGCTAAGTGTGCATTGAGGGTTTTTTTTCTATGTGATCATAATCTTGCTCACTCGAGCGCTATTCTGATAAATATGTTTTTTTTGTCTCTGCCCAATGTGTTCCCTCCCCCTCCCCCTTCCCCTCTTTACCCCCCACTGTATGATGAGGTGCCTTGCATGGCTGCCGCGTCATTAGGAAGCGCTTACCGAGCGCGCCTAATGTCAAGTCAAATTCCTCGTATGTGTAAACATGCTTGGCAATAAAGTTCATTCTGATTCTGATTCTAATTTTTCAAAAAATATAACCCCCCAAAACATCAGCACACTGTTCTCTGCTTTCAAGTTTCCCTCAGCATTTTTTGCAGCGCAGTGGACTTTTTTTTCTGAGATTAGTGGGTTTTTGTACTGAACTGAGAGCCAGATGTGAATCGAAAATCGATTCTGAATCAAACCGCAACCCCAAAAATCGGAATAGAATTGAATCGTGTGACTTCTTGCCAGCACCTGTCACCCTCTGCCGCTCTGCCAGACACGACCTTCAGGGATCCCAGAGCCAACTTGCCTTGTATTCAACTCAGGCTACATCGGAGCTAGCGGCCTGCTGATATGGGCTTAAGGCTAGGAGTTGGCCAGCTAATGGTTAAGCGACATAAGAGGGAGGGCGGAGTTGAATGGGTTAGGGCTTTTTCTTAAAGTGGCAGGAATAAAAGTGTTTTTCAGAAAAGTTTGATAAATAAAAAACAATTTCTGCTGCAACAATTAAATAAGAAAATGTGAACAAAATATGTCAAACATTTCATCAAGACATGTGAGCAGTTAAAATGTGGAAAACGTGCAGTCAATGACTCCTTTAAAGGAACTCTCTTGGTTTCATCAAACAGTCAGCGATCCTTCACTGATCTCTCACCCATCTCTGCCTTCGAGGTAGAAAAATTTAGAGTTCATTGAGAGATTGCTGAGCGCTCATCGGGAGATCAATGAGATCAATGAGAGTGCTCAACTATCTCATCAATTTCCCAATCATCTCTCAGCGATATTTTACCATGAAGGTACAGATGGCTGACAGATCAGTGAGGGATTGCTGAGCATTTCATGAAAGACCGTGGATATCACTGGAAGGTCATTGAAAGCTCTTGGTGATTGCAGAGAGATCATTGAAAAATTGTTGCGAGAGCTGGACATTTTTCCACCACTCACCAATCTCTCAATGATCTCCATACCTGTGAAGAGGGGTATTGCCCAGGATTTAAAAATAACAAGATTTCAAATGATTAGACTAAAGACACCCTGGGCCTTTATCAACCGAGGAGCCATATTTGATATCTTCAGTGGGTATAACAACATAATGATACCAATCTGCATAATATATCCTCCAATAATGGTACAATAATGGTGTACAATTTTGAATTTCCAAGTATTTTAATGAATGCCCTATAAAGGATCCGATGCAGGCGGGGGCTAATAAGGTAGTTTAATTCAATTTTGAATCCAGCTAAGGGCCAAATATAAGGACCTAAGTTTCGTATTGAAATAGTAAAGCATTAGCAAAGCCTCGTTACTAGAGCCAAATGTGTCACTACATTCTGACCAAAGGACACCTGTGTCAGTGGTTTTCAATTTCTAGTTTTCATTTCCCTAGTAACCAAATAAACTGGAATCATCTATGATATTTTTGTTAAAGACAGTTACTATAGACACTTAATTACATATACATTTAGCACCTGCTTCCCCCTATGTATTCATGTGTGTGTGGCATGAATTTGTGAGCAAATATCTTCGCTTTAGTCTACTTGGGTTATAGCGAGAGTCAGGAGAGGAGGGCCAATTTAACATGCAGCACACGACAGTAATTTACATGACACATCTCCACTGAACACAGAGCGAAATGCATTACGAGATGATGAAGTGGCTCCAAGGTGCTAATCTATTTTACACAGTTCTGATACAAGTATGAGAACAATCACAAACATCGCCCAAAGGCAGCAAAAACAGAGTCATCCATTTAGCTGGTAACAGGCTTTCTGATAGGGAGATCTTGGAAAACTCCCACAACTTGCTGCGCTGATCTCATCAGAATGTAAATATGTGCACGGATACATCCTCAAAACCTGCACAGTATAATATACAAGCTTCAAACACTTGTTTTTGCCAGAAAGGCAAATAAGTCTCATTGCCAGAGGTGACTAACACTGGAATTCACAGCAGAAGATACAGCAGGGAGCTCTGGATGCTGTAAAGTTGAGTCTTAAAAACATTTGTTTTCCTGGAGCCGTTTTCATATCTTAGTATAATAGAAGGTATCCTGTCTATGCAATTTTTTTTTTTTTTAATATCAAAAAAGAAAAGTCAAAGAATCTTTTGGGCAAGCATTTGTCCATTGTTAAGGAGACAGTCTCCCCATTAAGTCAATCAGAGGCTGGACAGTCGCTTCACTTCTGAATCTCTGAGATGTCTTAGCATGTTCAAAATATTCAAAGCTGAATTCTGGCCCGATGCGACTCGGGGGTCAGGCCACAGAGCCGAGCGAGAGCGACGCTGTCAGAGGAATGTTCCGCCTGAAACCCAAACAGGAACATCAGAGAAACATGACTGAGGAGATGGCGGAGGGAGGATGAGGAGGGGCGAGATGGAAGGAGAGAAAGGAAGAAAGAAAAAAAAAGAAATATGGAAAGACGAGGCTTCAACAATCAGGCGAGTGACGGGGAGAGAAATTCTGAAGAGAATGGATAAATGGAGAGATGCAGGGAGAGACGTGGGGAAAACAGAGAAAGTGGGGCCTAGAAGGGTGGTGCACAGAGACTCAGATCTATTTTTAATGCCTCTGACTGGGGATCAGCAAAAGGAATGTATAATTACAGCCTCATGAATAATGTAAGTGGGATTCTTTTAATTAGCCACACTAGGCCCGATGCAGCAACTGCAGCAGAGAGGACAAACACGTGCGCATGTACAGGAGACACACGCATCCACCCGCAATGTCCGGGTCCAAACCTCTGAGTCCGTCCACTCCACTGATTAGCCTGGCATTGTGGCGTGAAAGAGCAGTTTTCCAGTCCAATGAGCGCCGCGCGAGGACTAATGATCACCCAATCAGCGCCACGAGTGGGACCGACAGTGCCGTCCACCTCCAGAGCGGAACAAAAGTCAACAGTGCAGTCTAACACCAGGCTGGCTAAGAGATGCCTGCACACACTAATGGATAAGAGTTTGCATCTGGCACTCCTCTGCACGCACGAAACGTGCGCTCTTAACCAGCTGGAGAGGGGCTGAACGGATGGGAGAAACAACGAGCGAAGGTCCAAAACTAATAGTTCTTACAGCATCAGATGCCGCTCGAAGGGCTGCTCACTGCATGCCTGTCATGTGTTAGATAACCCACGTAAAAAGCGTGAATTATTAAACATCTGTCTGGATAATATTACGAAACGCTGCTGTAACCACAGAAAGCTGTGCCAGAAGCCCGAGTGTGCTCCTTTTCATTTAAAAAGTTTCCACACTCGTGCACACTGAGGAGGATGCAAGCAAACATGAAACGTAAAAGTGATTTCTCCCTCATGAGGAGAGAGGGGAGAGCCGACTGTGGGAAGCAGCAGCTAATCAAACCTCCATCATCTGCTGTTCAGCTTGAATTTTCTTCATTAATTAACACGGGTTGGCTTGTCTAGGCCACATCCTCATTGTCAAACAAGGATCAAACCAGCTCAGACTTCAACAAGATGAGCTCTCAGGAACCCATTTGAGTATCCACCGTCTCCAAAGTTAAAATTAAAATGGACAATCGAAGCTCAAACAGGAAAAAAACAAAACTCACCTATATTCTCCCCATACCAAAAAAAGAAAGCAGGAAGCTGTATCCAAGTTGGAACGGCAGATCAGGGCACCGGCAGGATGTTATTTGGTCGTTATCTGGCAACTCCAATTCTCCCGTCTTCAGAGCATTCATTTGTTAGCTAATTTGTGACTGCCAAAGACAGGCTTGAGTATGGAAGAGGATATTGGATGTAATTTGATGTCTTGCTACATCTTCGCATTGATTGGAGTTTAATTGGCAATGAGGGCGCTGGATTCTCACTCTGGGGGCGCATGGGAGAGCGGCGGCACCCACACCCACAACACACACTGCTTCACTCGGCTTAAGAAACTTTCATTGCCGACAACAAAACTCCTCTTTCTTGGACCTAAACTTCAACTTATCAAATACCACTTGGTGAAAAGTTGTGTATTTCTAAGTATTCGGAAAAAAAAGAATAACAGGACGGATTGTCCAAGGTGAGCATGAACCCCACTATTATGGTAAATTATGTTGTTTTTTTCACAGCATGAACCAACAGCCTGTGGTTCTAGGACAAAGCAATCTCGTGGTGCACGTGTGCTCCATATGGGGGGGTGGGGGTGGATGCCTCCTGGTGGGTGACATTGAAACGCACACATATAGGGCAGCGCGGTGGCAGAGTGGTTAGCACTGCGGCAGCACAGCAACTCACCCTTGGCCGGGGGATACTGGGTTCGATCCCAGCTCCCGACCAACAGTGATCTGTGTGGAGTTTGCATGTTCTCCCCGTGTCTGTGTGGGTTTACTCCGGGATTTCTCTGGTTTGACATGCCAAAAACATGCAAGTTAGGTTAATTGGCATCAAACTGGGGATTCTAAATTGTCCTTAGGTATGAATGTGAGAGTGAATGGTTGTCTGTCTCTCTGTGTTGGCCCTGCGATGGATTGGCAGTATGTCCAGGGTGTACCCTGCTTCTCGCCCAAAAGATGCTGGAATAGGCTCCAGCCCCCTCGGGACCCAAAAAGGATTAAGCGGAAGAAGATGGATGGATGGGTGGATGGACATATGCGTTACTGGAACTCTCTCCCTCCTTCCTATGTCCGTGTAGAACCTTTGTTTTCTACTGACAGCCAACATTACACGGAAGAAAGTTTAAAGTGTCAGTGCTGCCATTAGTGACTGAGCCAATCAGAAACAAAGGCACAGACAGTAAAGGCAGTTTGAATGTATGTGTGATTTTCTGTTACTACAGCCACTGATGAAAGAAGCCAGCACAAATCACCATCACGGGGGTTTTGTCAGCAGTAGGGATGCATTCACACCACCATCCATTCACAACTGGTTCTATTGGTTCTGCAGTAGACACTGGTTGCTTCTGGCTTCTTCTTCAAGTGCTAGTTTTGTCCTTACCCCACAAACACACCGATTTGCAAATTTCAGCTGCTACAAGAGTATTACCTTAATAAAGCCTTTGATAAATGGTCTTCATTTAGTGGAGTGTGCCCAAGCTGTGATGAATTCAACTCAGGCATAGTGTTTTCACAATTAGACTTTTATTCCCCAAATAACTCCACATTTACAAAGCATTATTTTTTACAACCAATTCAAGCAGTACTATAAGTAAGCATGACTCATCTGTTTTGCAAAATGTCCGCCTTCTCAATTGTTTACATCTATAAATAATCAATGGTAAAAAGCCCATTTTCCAGGCACATGTATAGTCACTGGGTTATTTGCATATTAAAGGATCTTATGGGAATATTAGCTTCAGTTTTTTTGTTTGTTTTTGAGGCTTCTGCTCTTGCCATTTCCCAATCAGTTATGCTCTTCCCACACATATATACTGTATGTTAGTAGTGACAAACAAAAACAGACCATCAATGATGGAGCAGCTCATTCTGACCTGACGTCACCCTGAGTGCTTAGCTCTCCCGACTGTCGACCTTGACCTTAAGCACATCCTAGATGCAGACCCATCCAAGGATGTGCTTAAGACCAACGGCTTAGAAGAAGTAACAATTTTTGTGAAATCATAAATGCCCAGATCTCCTGACCTCTGACAATGACCTTGACCTCAACCTGGATGCAGACCCACCTGAGGGTCCTTGTGAGTGAGTTTGGTGAGCATCAAGGCAATTTCCTAGGAGGAGCAGTGAGTTTTCTAAAATCATATAAGGGCCCAGATCTCCTTACCTTTTACCTTAACATTGACCTTGAGCACAACTTGGATGCAGACCCAAGTTAGGATCATTGTGAGTCGATCTGATGAGCATTACAGCAAATGCCTAGAAGGAGTGACGATTCCTGCGAAATGTAAACAGATAAACAATGCCCCCCCCCATCATCAAATTAGCTCCTTTCAGCTTTGTCAGAGTGAGCTAAAAATAATGAAAATGTTTTTGAATGCTATTAAAGTACTGCTTCACTAAGTCTAACTCCAGCCACTCAGTATTCTAGCTTAATAAAGGCATAAGAACCTAACACACTGAGCCCCTGTATATCCCAGAGGGGAGGGGGACTTCAGATGAGTGCATAACAAGTTATAGAAGGTGTTTTGGTGGGACGACGATTTGGCAATCACCAGCAGACGTTGGTGAAACTGTTGACATCTCTGTGAAAGAGAGAGATAAATTAAGCAGCTCTTCTCGCTAAATCAATGCATCAGCAGCAGCGAAGCTCATTGCCCAAGCCACCTCTGCATCGCAACAGGGCAACAGGGGAATTTTTAATTCACCACCAGAAGCTGAATCTCCATTACTGTCTCTCTATTTAACCCCTGTAGCTCAAGTGTCTCATTTTCCTCTACTCCCACTACCCAGTCAGCCACTTCCCTGCCCCCCCCTTGTTTTTGTTGTTGCAAGATAAGCTTCTTTTTTTTCTTCTGCAACTCCCCACATATTTTTCCCAAGAGACATTAGGAGGCATGGCGCCACTGTTGCATCATGCGTTTTTTACCATGACTGTGGCTTCTGAGTGTGCATCAATGTGTTTAAGTGACAGTTTTTCAGAAAAAAAAAACCCAAATCCAAACAACACGAGACAAAAGATTAAAATCTTACTAAAGCAAAGAAAGCAGGTCTTTGACCCTGCTTGAACACTCTTCAGCTTCTCCATAATTATTAAAAGTGATGCTCTGTGTGTGTGTGTGTGTGTGTGTGTGTGTGTGTGTGTGTGTGTACACGAACAGTTCATGCATGTAATGCTGTGAGTAAAGTCCCAATGCTAAATGGAAATGAAAGTGATTCTGGAGACATTCCAGCTTCCAGATTGCCTGCTTTCTCACACACTGGGTTCACGTCACAGAACTTGGAACACAGCCGTGTAAAAAAAAAAAAAAAGAAAAGCATAGATGTGCACGGTCTCCCTCTTTCTCTCACAGACATACAGTGAAGTTAAATTACACGTAACATAGCACAGGAGGCTCCGCACCAAGACTCCATTTCACCTGGCCTTTCACAGAACAAAGGGAGATATCTAACTAAGCCTGGAGAGGCCTCAGCGTATGTAATTGGAAGAAAAGGAAAAAGGAAAATAAAAGGTGGGGGTAGGGTTTGGAAAAAAGGTGTTGGGCTGGAATAGAACGGGAAACTTTAATTGAAGAGTAAATTGAAAGAGAAAAAACTAGAAAGACAAGAAAGATGGAGAGAGGTTGACAATAGCGTGCCAGGTATTCCACCACCGGGGGAACCAAGAGCAAAAAGAGACATCTGTTCAACTCATCTTCAGGGGGCTTTTACTCTGATGTCAGCCTGTCACCACATACAGGACCACAGGAGCAGACGCATGCTGAGCCTAAAGTACACACACACACACACACACACACACACACACACACACACACACACACACACACACACACACAAGAAACAGCATTCATTTTCTGTTCCTTTCTCTCCCTTACGTCTCCCTCATAATCCTTTCATTGCAATCCCAAATAAAGACTACACCTTAATTTTGGCCTCACTTTTTTTTTTGGGCGGGGCGGGGGGGTGTAACTGGACCCATTTTACACTTGATCACAGGAATTTATTCTTTTTTTACATATGAATGGCTAGTTCTTGCCTGGAAAGTGGGATTGAATCCGAAAGCCAATGCTTTTGATAACTGCTTGACAAGATCCTTAAAGGAGATATGTATACAGTATGTGATGGTCTACAAATGTTCCGACTTGGTGACCCATGTGCTCATTAAGTGAACTGGCAGACCCACTCTAGTTGCTCGTTGTGATGTGCATGCTTGCACTCCCGTTCTGCTTATCATACACAGTACAGCAGATTCCCCAGTTGCTGACATTAGTCACTGTGGAGGCAGGCCAAAATAAATGTTAATGATCCTGCAGAACTCAGATTTGGACCAGGTAACCTTTTTTGCCTGTTCAGATGTTATACCCAGCAGATTGCTGATCTTCAGTCAGAGAGCTCTATAATATTTTTTCAACGGCAATGCAAATAAAGCCTTTTTCATAAGACTGGTGTTTTCACCCCTACACACATGAGCAATCCACTTCAGATACTGCACTGTGATAAAATCTTTGAAGGCCACAGTCTTTGTCAATTTAAAAAATCTTCATTGGAATAAACAAGGTGAAATGCATCTCCCTCATCATCACAAGCCTTCCGGCACCAGCCTCCTTTCACCATACTTTTCCGGCATTGTGTCCAACATACTTCAAGTTTGGCAGTTTGCCTCTCATTAGGGAGCCACACTTGAGTGCCATAGACAAGTCTAGACCGAATGCATGCCTCTACAATCTTTTGTCTCATATACATGGATACACTGCAGTCGGTCAGCACATTGCGTAGCTCAGTGAACTTCGTTATTGCACTGGCCACACAGTGTTTGGTAAAGCATCCATCCTCTGCATTGGTAATAATCTGACCAAGATAGCAAAACTGTCATATTCTCAATGGCGTGACCTTCTATAGAAAACAAGGTTGTCTGCTTTGCAAGGGCTTGGCTGTTGAACACTTGAGTCTCAATTTTCTTGAAAGATATTGCTAGCCCAAAACAGTTGCCCGCCTCGTTGAGGATACTCAAAACTTTTTCAGCTTCACGGATGGACTTAGAGAACAGAGCAACATTGTCAGCATACAAGATCCACTTCACAACTTCCATCCCTCGCAGCCGGCCACGACAGCGTTGTTCTCTATTAGTACAAAGATGTGGTATGTTGTAGTCAAGATTAACTCCCCATCCGCTAGTGAAAGCCTTGTCAATCTCACTGGCTGCAACTTTTAGCACAAAGTCAAAGTAACAGTTGAACAAACAAGGGGATTCTTGGCCTCCACACCAAGCATGGATTTTTTGATCCTAGCCAACTTCTGCTGTGGAAATGAACATTAGAAGAATAAGATCGTTTGATTCGGGTGATGTCACTTCCAGGTTAAAATGAGAACAAAAATAAATAAACCAATTTTATACAAGATTGTCAAGAGGCTGGTCTTTGACGATAGCCTGTAGCTGATGTTCACTTGAAAACGTACGTATGTCGGTACAAAAAGGAGCTAGCTAAGAATGCCATCTGACATTCGTAAGGAACTTAGCACTGTTCCTAATTTTGTTATGGGCTGAAATATCTATGACTGAAGTTAACATGCCCAAACTGTTCCATGCATAAGAAAATACTGCCAGAAATGGAATAAAATTAAAATTCTGCAAATTTTGTACCAGAATGGTGTGAAATTATATGGGGGAAAAAAATCATGGGCTGATTTTCCACACTGCTGCACCTCCTTTTCACATCACAGCAGAATTTTCTTCTGATTTAATGCTTTTGTGGCATTTGGCTTGGACTATAACTTGTGATGAGTCATGCATGTGTTAGACTCAATTCTGAACTAAAACAGTTACTTCTGTGTTAGTGCTATACAGAGCACTGAAGAGCCAATCAGGACACACTGTTGGCAAATCATGGTGCATCATTTTTGTGGAAAACCATCTCGAGACCTCCTAAATAAAAAATTAGCACAGAGGGCCATGGGGGCGACAGAGGAATTACTGTTTCTTGTTTACATTAGCAAACACATTTTTAGACAAAAGTAATAGTGTGGAAATGTGAAAGGACGAGGCAGAGTTTATCTCACGAGTCAGGTTTATTCACATTCTCCAACATCAGCAATACAGAAAGAGGAAGAAACCCAGACCTTCATCCCTTTTTATACCCCAGGAGCTTCAAAGCTCCAGTCACATTGCATTTAATCCCAAGTAACAACGCATCCCTTTCAGATCTTATCACCTCCACTCAAAGTCACTGGCAGCCAGGAAATCCCCCACGGCCATCTCTTTGCATACCAAAGACCACATTTCACATCCTCCTGTTATCTCCGAGGAGGCTCAGTCCTTTGTTCATCTGAGACGTGAAGCATACAGTGAGCATAAAGTGATATACATATGAAGCATAAGGTGATATACATTTGTGCATATGAAACCCACATATGTGTCCCACATGACCCCCCCCAAACGTCTAAGATGTAACAACGGAATAACAGTCAGCCTGTCATGATAAAATCATTACACATCAGCCCACATGTTGCTTGGGCCTCAGTCTCCTCCCGTATCTGCTGTAAGCTGGCTTCAACACTTCCGTGGCGCCATCCTGCTGGGGGGCTGCTGTCTGAGGGTGAGAATTGTTAGTCAATCCCTGTGGGTGTTCTGGGGGATGTTCTCGAGGGGGTCTGCCGCGCCGAGGAGCCCTGGCCAACAGCACATCGTCGTCTGCCACCACAAAGGCGGGTTTGAGCCTGTTAATGCCAATCTTCTCCTTCCTGCCCCCCAAATCTAGCAAAAAATGCTTATCCCCTGTTTCCAGCACTCTAAATGGCCCATCATAAGGTGGTCGTAGCGGTGGGCAATGGGCATCGTGTCTGACAAAAACAAACTCCGCGTTTTTTAAAGCCTTAGGTATAAAAACGCGCGGAAAACTGTGGTGAACGGGGCCAGGCAGCGCGCCCGATTCCGTGCCACACTGCAACCGCTGAGCCGGGGAACATTCTGGCGCAGCATTATCTGGGAGAAACTCCCCGAGCAGCCGAAGTGGCTGCGCAAAAACTAGCTCCGCCGGGGAGGCTTCTAAATCCTCTTTAGGTGCAGAACGCAACCCCAATAAAACCCATGGTAGCCTGTCCACCCAATTTGCATCCATAAGCGACGCTCTGAGCACCGCTTTCAATGACCTGTGAAAACGTTCGCATAACCCGTTAGCCTGCGGATTGTACGCGGTTGTGCGGTGGATCGTTACCCCCAGGCTGCGGGCCATTGCTGACCAAAGTTCTGAAACAAATTGAGGGCCTCTGTCGGACATAACGTCCGACGGGACTCCAAAACGCACTATCCATGCTGTTAAAAACGCACGCGCCACCTCTTCGGCTGTGGTTGATGCCAGTGGGACCACTTCCGGCCAGCGCGTGGTGCGGTCTACCATTGTCAGAAGGTGTGTGCACCCCTGTGACGGCGGAAGGGGGCCTACGAGGTCCACGTGAACATGATCGAACCTCTTAGCTGGGATGTGAAACGGCTCCAAAGGAGCTCTCGTGTGCCTGTGTACCTTGGCTCGTTGACAGGCCATGCAGGCTGCTGCCCACTCCCTAACTTGTTTGCGCAGGCTCGGCCACACAAATTTCTCTCCCACCATTTTGACCGACGCGCGCACTCCCGGGTGCACCAGAGAATGAATAGAGTCAAAAACGCGGCGGTGCCAAGCGGCGGGTACCACCGGACGCGGTCGCCCAGTGGAGACATCGCAGATTAGGGGGGGCATACCGTCTTGCAGCACCCTGTTCTCCAGTCTTAACCCTGTTGGTCCAGACTGGAGCGCGTGCACATCCGCGTCGCTAACCTGATCTGCGGCCATGGCTGCATAATCTACCCCTACGCGGACTGGAGCCGCCACGGCGCGCGAGAGGCAGTCTGCCACTACATTAAGTTTTATCCGCCATATGCTGAATATCGGTAGTAAACTCTGAGATCGCGGCCAGCTGTCTCTGCTGCCGGCCTGACCACGGTTCTGAAACCTTGGCCATCGCGAACGTCAGCGGCTTGTGATCAACGAACGCGGTGAAACGGCGTCTCTCCAGCCAGAACTGGAAGTGGCGGATGGCCAAGTGGAGAGCCAACAACTCCCTGTCGAATGCGCTGTATTTTCGTTCACTATCGCGCAAAGTCCTGCTGAAAAAGGCGAGCGGTTGCCAAGCCCCGGCCACATGCTGCTCCACGACCGCCCCTATGGCCACATCTGACGCGTCAATAGTGAGCGCTATGCAGGCCGTTGGGTCTGGATGTGCTAACATCGCAGCGTTTGCCAGGGCTGTTTTGACTTCCGAGAATGCTCGCTCTCGCTCCGGCGACCATTCGATTTTATTTGTGGGTTTTTGTTTTTTTAGTGCGGCATATAATGGTTGCATGAGCTGCGCTACGCGGGGGAGGAAACGGTTATAAAAATTCACCATTCCCAAAAACTCCTGTAACGCTTTGACCGTTTGTGGCTGGGGAAAATTTGTTACCGCGCGCACTTTGTCAGGCAGAGGAACCGCTCCTTCTGGAGAGACGTGATGCCCCAAAAAAATCAATCTGCGTCACCCCGAACTGACACTTCGCTGGTTTGATTATTAACCCGTGCTCTCCCAGCCTCCGGAAAACTGCCGTGAGGTGGTTTTCGTGTTCGTCTTCGGACGCGCTGGCTACCAAAATACCGTCCAGGTAGACGAACACGAAGGGGAGATCGCACAACACCGCGTCCATCATGCGTTGGAACGTCTGCGCCGCTCCTTTAAGCCCAAACGGCATGCGCAAAAACTCAAATAGACCGAACGGAGTTATTACCGCTGTTTTGGGTATGTCCTCAGCGCGTACTGGGACCTGATGGTAACTGCGTACCAAGTCTATCTTAGAAAAAACGCGCGCCCCCGCCAAATGAACTGAAAAATCTTGGATATGCGAGATTGGGTAGCGGTCGTGCGCTGTAGCGTTGTTCAACCTGCGGAAATCTCCGCAAGGTCGCCACGAGCCATCGGCTTTCAGGACCATGTGAAGCGGTGAAGCCCATGGGCTTTTCGAACGCCTGATGATGCCCAACTTTTCCAGGTTGGCGAACTCCTCGCGCGCTATGGTCAGTTTAGCTGAATCCAAGCGCCGGGCTTTTGCAAAAACGGGCGGTCCGGTGGTAGTAATAAAATGTTCCACCCCGTGTTTAGCCACGGCCACCAAAAATGTTGGGACCGTGAGTGCTGGGAACTGAGTGAGCAGTGTGTGGAACTTACCACTTGCAGCTGTGACGTTGGCTTGCGCTGTTGGAGGGGCCACTCGAGCTGTACAGGGAATAGAATAAAAAGAGAGTGCATTAACCAGGCGCCTGTTAGCCAGATCAACCAACAACCCATGTGAGCACAGAAAATCAGCCCCTAACATATTGAAATTCACTGCAGCTATGACAAAAGTCCACTCAAATGTATGGCCGTGTAGGGACAGAAGCAGAGTCCTCTCACCAAAGGTCTTAATCGCCGAGCCGTTCGCTGCTGACACCCCTGGACCACTGGAAGGCGCCAGCCGGTCAGCGGAGGAAGGTGTGATGAAACTCAACTGGGAGCCTGTGTCCACGAGGAAATGCCTCCACGAGGAAATGCCTCCCTGAGCGCGCATCCTTCAAGTAGAGCAGCTTGTTCTCCTCCCCGAGGGCCGCAGCTGCTACCGACCCCCGGTCTTGGCGTTTCCCGAGCGCTTGAAATGGCACGGTGGTATACATTTGCGTGCCTTCTCTGCAAAGCGGCGATGGTAGAAACAGAGGGTGTCTCCTCCGCGATCCTTGGCCCCCACCGCTGCCGTCGTCGGTGGGTCTGCTACCGCCGTCTCTGGCCCCTCACCGTCTCCGGCCGCCGCGCCGCACTCCGTCGCAGCTGCGGTGGCCGTGAACTGTTTGCTGGCGTTGAGAATCCGGTGCGCCTCCTGGGCCAGCGCGCGGAAGTCCCGCCGGCCAACAACGGCGAACCGGCCAGGGTCGCTCTAGTGGCCGACGGTAGGGTTCTCAGGAAAATGTGGGTGAAGAGGAAGTCGTCGCCGTCTGAGCCCCTCAACCTCAGCATGTCCTCCATCAGGTCAACGGGCGTGCCATTTCCCAAGTCGTTCAGAGCCAGGAGTCTCTCCGCTCTCTCCTGGACTGAGAGAGTGAAGCGCTGGATGAGCGCAGCCTTCAACACGCCGTATTTGTCGTCGGCCGGTGGCTTCTCCAAAAGACTCTGCACATGCCGAGCCGTGCGGTTGTCGAGCTTGGCAATTACATGGTAGAATTTCGTCTCATCTACCGTTATCCCCCGGAGGGCAAACTGTGCTTCGACCAAGAGCAATCAGGAGCACGGGTTGTCTCGCCAAAAGTCCGGTAGCTGGACGGTAGCGGCATACGCCTGGCTGGGAGCTCCTGACCCGGCTGGTTCGGGGGAATTTCTTTCACTCATCGTCTTAGGGTCACCAGTGTGGAAATGTGAAAGGACGAGGCAGAGTTTATCTCACGAGTCAGGTTTATTCACATTCTCCAACATCAGCAATGCAGAAAGAGGAAGAAACCCAGACCTTCATCCCTTTTTATACCCCAGGAG
This sequence comes from Pholidichthys leucotaenia, assembly GCA_020510985.1. Classification (NCBI taxonomy): domain Eukaryota; kingdom Metazoa; phylum Chordata; class Actinopteri; order Cichliformes; family Pholidichthyidae; genus Pholidichthys; species Pholidichthys leucotaenia. Next base: position 134,635,481 of record CM035840.1, on the reverse strand, counting down.
CTTCAAAGCTCCAGTCACATTGCATTTAATCCCAAGTAACAATGCATCCCTTTCAGATCTTATCACCTCCACCCAAAGTCACTGGCAGCCAGGAAATCCCCCATGGCCATCTCTTTGCATACCAAAGACCACATTTCACATCCTCCTGTTATCTCCGAGGAGGCTCAGTCCTTTGTTCATCTGAGACGTGAAGCATACAGTAAGCATACAGTGATATACATATGAAGCATAAGGTGAAATACATTTGTGCATATGAAACCCACATATGTGTCCCACAATAGATTTGATTGCTTTAGATTAGCCAAAAAATGGTATGAAGACCTCTTTTAAGTATACATTAAAAACACATACTATGTAAAACATCTGTCGGTTGCTGCATTTCATATATTTGGGTTTTCCAAGTTTGTTTTTAACAATGTAACCTAAAGTGTTTTGCTAAATCTTGAAAAAAAAAGCCTTTTCTGTCATTTTTATAGCAGGCATTTGCAATCAATATTACAAGTATTTTTTTTTAGCAGCAGCTCATTATCAAGCAGTACTCACCACAAGCAGAGCAGACACTGGATTTCACTCAGTGTTAATGTTATATCATGTAGAAAAAGTCAGCTGTCGAATATCATTAGCATGATGCAAACAGCCAAATTACGGCTATCTTTATCAACGGATATCTATTTCTTTATTAAATACAAGTTTATCAATATTGTATTCTCTTTATTTTCTAAATACAATCGGCTAATATGCGACACCTGAACAGAGCGCCACTATGATCACCGCAGCAGCTGTGAACTTTTAGAGACCTCTGGTTCTGTCTTGCTCATCTCAACGGCCATAAGCGGGGTAAAAAAGTGCAGTCATTAAAATGGTAATGGCACATTGAGAGAAACTGATGACGTATTGATTAGGCACAACGCCTCTCCCATCTGTAGCGCTTCACACTGATACACAGCCATCTGATGAGGGAGACTGCCTGTGTGCATCCTTGTCTGTTCCTGTATACACAATGCCTGTTATTGTGGATTGCCATTTACCGCTCCACATAAGGGTCTGTTTGTTGCTGCCATCAAGCTCAGTCAATATGTGTCGTTAAGAGATCAAATCAAGACTGTATCTGTACCCCATGTCATTTTAGATAGGCTTGAAAAAAATTTGTAGTTGCAGTTTGTAGGGGTGTTTGTGGATTTTATATGTTAAAGTTCTCAGACGTGGGTGGTATCCATGGAATGCTTATTACATGCTGTACATCACTGGACTGAAAGGTATTTTGCGGCATGATGGCTATGAATGATTCTGTCACAACAGCACGATGCATGTAATGCCTCCCTGATGGATGTGTACGATGCAGTCAAAGACAGAAACATGAATTTGATTGAAGACCGCTCATCCACACTTATCCTTCAGCAGCAAGAGAACCACTTCTTATGGTATCCTCTTAAGATGACAAAACCCTAATGATTGGGATGCATAAAGGCTTTGAGGCATTGTAAAATGTAACAAAAAGATGAAGGAACAGATACGATTCTGTAGAAAAAGCATTTGTGGTGGGCATTTTAATTGTGATTAATCACAAGACGCGATTATTGCGAAGTTTTCTCGCTTGTCTATATGCTGCCACCAACAAAATTATCATGCTCACATGATTAATCGAGTTCACAGTTTTACATTTTAATCACGATTAATGTGATTAATCACAATTAAAATGCCCACAACTAAAAAATATCCATTAAGCATGTAAACCAATCATTAAAACTAAATACTGTATGTCACTGTAGCTTACTTAAGATGACAAGCAAAAGGCTTTCATCTGCTGACTTTCATCTGTGAACACTATCTAGGAACATATACAAGTTTGGAGCAAATGTATAACCCATTTTGGCTCATTATAAATTAAAAATACAGCTGTGAAGACTCTGCTGCTGTTGGGTGGGAGGAATTAAGAGTTTGATTCCCAAAATCTTTTCTGTTAACATAAGAAGTGATGCAACATACTGGTAAACACGTCCCAGCCACAACTGTCCCCCCCCAAAAAAATATGCTGCTGACAAAATATTAAAAAGCTCAGTTTTAACATTTGATGGGCTGCCTATATACTGTATTTAATTGAATTAAAGGACACCGTGGACTGGCCAGCTGGCAGCATGGGTTCCCTCTGGGTACTCTGGCTTCCTCCCTACAGTCCACAGACATCCATGTTGGGTTAATGGGAACCAACTGAAGATTCTAACTTGTTCATAGGTATGAACTTTTTCCACATTTTAACAACTCACACACATCTTAGTGAAATGTTTGACATATTTTGTTCAAATTTTCTCTAATTATTTAATTATGGTAAAAAAATTCCCCAGCCTTTCTGAAAACGCTTCGTTTCAGTGCTGTCACTTTACATCACTATTGCTAACTAGTGTTGCCAACTTGGCAACTTTCTCACTAAATCTGGTGACTTTCCAAACCCTCTTGGTGACTTTTTTTGGTCAAAAGCGACTAGTGACAAATCTAGAGACTTTTCTGGTGTTTTCTAGAGTCTGACGTGCAGGGCTCGGTGGGTTTTAGTTTCCTTAGACGGCATCTAAATTAAAACCTATCTGTAATGTGAGACTACGAAAATACAACTCCCAGAAGCACTATCTGCACACAGTGTGTGCTCATTGGTCCATTGTTACCTGGTTGGTCTCCTGTCCTGCCCCAGTTCACACCGCAACCCGGTGGGAAGAAATGCTGTGTCCGAGTGGTGAGTAGTCCCCAACATCAGTTCCTACCTCTGTGGTTAAACATGAGCATTTTGAGAGCAAGAAGCTCGCACTTAATGTCCGCAGTTGTGTAAATGTAAGTTTTCTTACCACACAGAAAAAAAGCGACTGTGATTTGTTGCTGTAAAGAACAACTGAAGTTTCTTCTAAGGTGAACTTTCATTTATCTGTGCTTTCTATGTTATTTTATCTTATTCATTTACATGCTGTTGTGATATACAACTATTTCATGGAATTATATCCTCTGAATATGTATTTTTAATGGGCTGGTCCAGGGATGTCAAACGTACGGCCTGTGGGCCAAAAACGGCCCACCAGGGGATCCAAAATTTTCTCTGTGAATTTACAGCTTTATTTCTAGTAAATTTCTGACTTTCTACTGATTAGAATGGTTTGTGTAAATCTGAGACATTTTTTCTCTGTAAGCTGAGACTTTTTTCTCATCAGTTTTCTTTTTCTTCTTTTTTCTGATGAGAACATGGGGCCCTTGATTTCAACGGCCAAGGGGTATGCGAAGGGGAAAGGGAAGAAATTAGAATTGGGATGGACCCCAGATCTATCTGTACTTCACTCTCACAGTGCAAATATTTTTCTCGACTGTTTTACAGTATTTACTGCTGTTAATAATGTAAAACTTTTTAATGTTAAAAACTGGCTGAAAAATAAACAAGAATGCACTCATGTATGAATTATTTGTCTGCAAAGTGAGAGTGAATGAAGGGAAGGAATAAATGTGTTTGTTTATAGTGAGTGACGGAGGGAGGAAGGCCTGAAATAGGCAAATGTGAGTTATGTTATATGTGTTAAATGTGAGTCAGGCTGTTATATTTGTGTATTTATAATATTTATAATATTTATGTTAAATGTGAGTCAGGCTGTTATATTTGTGTATTTATAATATTTATAATATTTATAATTGTGTATTTATAATTTTTCTGCATTGATGTATGTGGTTATTGTGTATATTTTTTATCTTGATTCTTTTTTCTAAAGCCCATCCAGGGACAAGAGTTGCAAATTAGCTAATAGCTATACACTCTATGTGCAACACATCAGATTGATTGTCTTTGATTGATTGTCTATGTTTATTGCACTGTCCCTGTCAAATAAACTAATCTACTACTACTACTAATAACTGCTTACACAGACAGTGTTTCTCTTGATATTTTTTATGTATGTATAAGGGTCATTGCATTTAAAAAGGTAAAAGGTAAAAGTAAATGTTTCTTCACTGTCAGTGTCACACTAATAAATCACTGCATTTACCTAACAGCCTCAGTCACGTACTCACTTCGTCCACTGTGTGTGTGTGTCTGTGACATATGCTAAACATCTAGCAGCTAGCTTGTCATGTCACAGTCTAAACTGTACGCTCAAAAATACAGAAATGAGTGGGAATCAAACCCTGAATTCAAAGGCTGGTTGAAGCTGTTTATTGGAGATGATACAGAAGTGACGATCTATTTAAATGCCAAATTAAAACAAACAAACCAAGAATCAGCAGAAGAAAGTTAATTTGTAGTTTTAAACATATTTAGGGTGTTTTTTTACTCACTTTTTGTCTCTTCCACAACATTATTCTTCTGTCCTACAGTGTCCATTACAATTACATGCAAATGACCAATTATGCAAATTAGACAATGATGTCATTTAGCGACTTCTAGAGACTTTTAGGACAGCCAGTAGCTACTTTCTCTACTGAGGAATTGGCAACAGTGTTGCTAAGATTAGCTGCTCATAGGTGCCTAGCTCAGAGCCAACTAATGTAAATTTGTCTCATAGAATGAATGAAATAATGCATCACTGGTGGGCAGAGGTGTGTGGTTTCAGTGGTCGATAGGATACGACAGGTCCCTGGAGTACAAGAAACACAGAAACATTTGTGAATGAGTGGCTAAACTGCTAGCGTCAGCTTTGGTTGTGGTTATAGATAATACTACAAGAAAATAAGCTAAAATAACATCTAAGAATGACTTACAATACATGGACAAGTGTTGTTAAATGAACAAGCATTCCAGTGGGGGTGAGTATAATTTCCAGAAAATAGTGATCAAAACAGGCCGGATCAACAGTTAAACTATTGCTAGGTTAAGCATAAGCATTAGATTAAGTATAAGTCACTGAAGCATATGCTCACATAGCGGCTACAGCTGGTAAAAGTGGCGGCGAGTAGCAGCAAGCTGGGGTTGACTCACAATATAAAGTTCGTCTCGACTGAGCCTAAAAGTGTGCTCCTTTTTAGCAGCGTTATCACTTTGCACAGTGAAGCCCTCATTTTTTCCCCTGATTGGAGAGGTCACCTTCAAGTCTGGCTCGGTAATTAATGCAGCAGCCACGCTTAAGCTACACTCATATCGTCAGTGCAACAGTTCTTACCGTCAATCATTTTACAACATAGCAGCTGTATTAGACAGCGCTACCAGGAAAAAAACAAAACTCAAAATAGATATTAAGGCCTATGAAGTTGAAGTTTTCATTATGTACTGTAGTTCTCTACTGTGCCGTCTCAGACAGTGCCGATTGTAAACAAACGGTGCTTACCGATGACATAAAGCCATGCGTCTTGGTCGTCCGTGGCAACGTATGAACAGTAGTGGCCAAAAATGTTTTTTATTTTGCTTGTTTTATTTAGGTTTATTTATATAAGTTATTTTAAATATTTTTTCCAAATTTCTATTCTAGTATTTAATATTGTTCATAAATAAAAGTTCTACGATCTCTGAAAAGTTGTGCATAGACCGTTATTATATCACTGTATTTGTCATGACAAAATAGTTGTCATGATAATTTGGGAGAAAATTTATCATCCGTCAAAATTTGTTATTATTACAGGCCTATGCTAGGTGGCCTGTCTGTCACCTCCTCCCCACCGAGGCGAATGATATCCAGAGATAGGGTGAGGAGCTCAGTTATCAGGGAGAGGCTCAGAGTAGAGCCTCTACTTCTCTACATCAAAAGGAGCCAGTTGAGGTGGTTTGGGCATCTGATCAGGATGCCTCCTGGAGGGCTCCCATGTGAGTTGTTTTGGGTACGTCCCACTGGAAGGAGACCCTGGGGTGGACCCAGGACATGCTGGACAGACTACTGTATGTCTCGCAGCTGGTCTGGAAACACCTTGGCATCCTCTCTGAAGAGCTGGAGGAGGTGGCTGGGGAGAAGGAAGTCTGGGCTTCTCTGCTTGGACTGCTGCCTTGGATAAGCAGTAGAGGATGGATGGATGGATGAATCTGTTGTGTGTTCATAGCTGATGTTCTAGTTTACAAAACCCTTCTACATGTTTGAAATTGTGTTTGTTTCTCCTGAGGTCAAATTGACTTTGAACGTAATATATGCACCTATTCTTGATGACAAATTGCTTTCATTCCAAATATTATAGATAACAAAAATATGTATTTAGAAATATTTATAAAACCATTAAAACACACAACACACATCTCTTTCCAATTTTAAGTCAATCAGTGAGATTTTATCTGCACATTTTGCCATAGTTGCATAACAAGTAGTTTGGATGTATAAGGGGAGTGGGGCGTATTTAAAGGGCTATTTAGGTAGTCAACAAACAACCAAAAACTGCCCAACATATAAACTTGGGTAACAAATTTAATTATAATAATTTCCTGAAGGTTTAAATTGCTGGAGTCAAAATGACCCCAAGGTTAAAAGATGTTAGTAAATCTGAACATAACAGGAGGGTTAAGAGAAGGGAGCATTTGATGGGTTTTTTCTCAATAATCACATGGCCAATAGACACACTTCAAAAAGTTAAAACCTACAAAAATACAATTAATGGTTGCCTGTCTCTTTATGTTCGTCGTGCGATAGACTGGTCAACTGTCCAGTGTGGACCCCACCTCTCGCCCAAAGAAGATGACATAGGTTCTACCCCTGTTTTCCTAAAGGATTAAGTGGTTAAGAAAACGAACAAATGCAATGCAACCAAGGGAACATTTGACGGTGCAGCACCCTTGCATCTTAATCAACACTGAAATACATGCAGGCAATAATGATTAACATGGATGAAGGCAAAACCCCAAGCACTGATGCCTTTAGATTAAGGAATGAACAATGTTTTATTGTCTTTACTGATACAATGGATAGAACAGCATGTGATTCCTCCATTTTTCCACATGTAACAGGCTGCAGTTGGAGAAAATTAAGTTAAAGCAAAGTTTAAAAATGTGAATGCTAATTTTGTCATTATTCACTTGTAATATAGATTTGAAAAAATAGTCTTAAATTAATAAAAGTCTCATAAAGGCCTCTAAATGAGTTTTCAGAACTAGGTTTTTAAACCAATTTTTCTATTCCTACACTTTTTCTTCATAGACCCATTAAATTGTGTAGAGATGCACTCGCTGTGCATGCCTTGGCCAGAACTGCCAATCAAGGTGTCAGAGCGGCTGGCGGAGAATCTCTCAGCCATTGATGGCAAATGGATGTTTTCGAGGCATGCGCTGAAGTCAAGAACTTGCCTTCTGTCTGGGTCAGTGAAGGGGGTTCCTATGGAGACGAGGCAGAGGGACAAATAGTTTCTAATGGACACTGACGGGTGGCTGCATGCCTCAGAACCACCTGGGTGAGGGCGTTTGCAAACTTGTGTTTACTTTATCAATAACTAGTACGCATGTAAACATCAGTATGCAAGGATCACACATCATTCATCTTCTCCTTATTTCTGCATCATGGCCTCCACAGGGGCTGTGGGAAATACACAGTGGTCAGAGCTCAACATTCAAACACTGTAATGTGGAGAGTTCAGTACACACACACACACACACACACGAACACACCAGATTCTGCCTGGAGCTAATGACGCAAACAGCCTTATGAGTCGGAGTTGGTGCAGCACAGACAGAAAAGACACTGGAGGTGGGGGGGGGGGGGAGTACTATGACAGGAGTTGTTGCTTCTTCTAGAATCGGAAAAGAACTTGTAATAACAGCATATTGTTATTGCAAACATACAGTGGCTCCAGACAACAGGAAAAGTGAGATCACCACTGGTGTGAGCACCTTCATCTGTAACCTGATACGATGATTACTCCCTCATTCTGATGGATATGGACCAGAAAGAAGAACAAAAGAACAAAAAAAAAAGAAAACTGGGGCTAAAAGATGAGGGATGGGGGTGTTCTGCAATAACTACTAGCTCCAGCCAGATGGGGTCTCCCCTTGACCTGCAGTTTTGCCTCATCTTCATCCATTCTTTTTCTGTCTCTTCCTCTTATTCCTTTAGACTTTTTTAGATTTACAATTTAACTTTGTGTGTTTGGTGCCTTAAAACAAGGTCAATACATGTTTCCTCATTTTTTTCCTCCTTCTCACTGGATTCCATCTCACCCCCATTCTGTCCATCTGCTTTGATGACAGTGTCTTTCTGCAGGCACTGCACTCCTGTCCAGACACTGAGATTTTACTGCAGACACACCAAAATAGGAATAGTCAACAGCACTAGGTAGTCAAGAGAGAAATTTGATATGACTAGTGGTGTCAATGCATGTAATAAGTTAAAAAAAAAAGAATGACTAAAAAAGATGGAAAACAATGAAGCATGTGTTATTTGGGGGGTAATATGGTCCAAATAACAATGATGGCAAATATAAATGCATGCAGCCGACAGATTCAGTGTCACAGATAGTGAGGACGGAGCAATGGAAGTAGAGAGAGAAAAGGAGGATGAGGAGAAGGGGGACAAAGAGCTGATGGACACACAGCTGGACAAGGAGAGTGAGGGAAATGTAGGGAGGGAGGGAGGTGGTGCGCTAATGGCATCCCTGTGGATTAAAGGACAAATCAGTAGTGAGAATACCACCACATATCTCCTTTTTTTTCTGAGGCCAGTGATTTCACATATCATCACCTCACTGCAGCGCTGTGCCACACACACACACACAGGGCAGTGCTTCCCCTACTATTACTCCCCCCTCCCCCAACCCCCTTCAAAGCAGTCAAGCCAGGTAGAACAGTGCAGACACAGACATAGAGCAGCAGCAACAGCCCTGGTCAACAGAGAGGAACACTACATTACAAGAGACAAGCGACACCCAAGAGGGCAGTAGCAAAAAAGGTTGTTTGACAGTAAAAACTGCAAGAAAAGCACGATATAAAAAAGTGAAGTGATTCTAAATAAAGCAGATATGATTTGTCTACGTGTTTCCATTATGCTACTTTCTTCCCTTCCCTTTGTAAAAACAATAATGCATCACACTTATATAGCGCTTTTCATAGACACTCAAAGACAGGCGATACATTACACTGGTCAACACCAAATTTATTGTCTAAGTTTTTTTTTTAGCTGATTTAGGGCAATTTTGATGTGCTGAATCCAAAAATCACATTGGTTTTGCTCAATCAGGTCAACTTTTTGAATTATGGTCACATGTTTTGTTATACATTTTTGTTTACATGTACGGGTATTTTCGCTTTATATGATGCAAAATTCTTTTTTTATGTCTTGAAATTCTCTGAATTTTGAACAATGATGATGTAACATTCAATTTACATGTACTTACCTTTATATAAAGGTAAGTACATGCACAGTACTAAGTAAGTACTAAGTACAGGTTTTAACTTAGCACCTGATCAAGAGAAACGGATGTCATTTTCGGATTCAGCGGTGCAAAATTGTCTTAAATCAGTTGAAAAAGCACAGACAACTTACAAAAAAATTATTTTTGTAACCCTGTGTTATTCATTCCCTCCAGACAGACATTGATAGTGGTAAGCTACTACTGTAGCCACAGCTGCCCTGGGGCTGACTGACAGAAACATGGCTGCCAGTCCAAGCCAATGGCCTCTCCAACCACTACCGAACATTTATACACATTCATACCCAGTGTCATGGACACTGGAGGCAAGGTGAGTAAAGTGTCTTGCCCAGGGACACAATGGCAGGATGTCTGTGGAGAGCAGCACTCGAACCGCCAACCCTCTGGTTATTGGATGACCCGCTGTACCTCCTGAGCCACTTCTGCCGACATTTTCCTCCTCCGTTCCATTATTGCTGAGCACCAAGCTGGATGGCAGGAAGTTCTATTTTTATATTGTGGAGTGTGTAAAATAAGAGACATATTCACGACAGACGGTTTATTACACACTTCACATCTTTCAAGCACAGAACAGAATGACTCATTTCAGCAGGCACTCTTCTTTTACCCAAATCACTCCTCACAAGTTTCATGGCATTTCTCCACACACAACATGACATTTGCATTACACTGCATTCAACCCCCTACGTCCTCGACTCCTTCCTGCTATCTCGCCAGGAACCTCCTGAGCGTTGTTCTCCCATGCTTATCCACTGTCTCTTGTCTGAGATGCTAAATAATCTGACTTCCCCAAGGTGCTACAATATGACCTTTGGCATGACTCGGCCGGAACCTGAACACCCGACCTCCCGGTTGTGGGGCGGATACTCTAGCTCTAGGCCACCACTTGTGATCATTAATAGATTATCTAATGTCCTATTCAAATGACTGCTGATGAGAGTTGAGGTGGACAATGAGCCACATCACCTGCAGAGTCAGAGAGTTTGACCAGGGGACTTTTTCTGGGTTACGTCACCTTCCACAGCATGTGGGACTCCATGTGGTGTACTGGGGTGGCACCTGCCTCTATTTCTGTGACCCTGGGCCACACAACTACTGTAAGTAATGAAAACTGCAGTGTGTGTGTGTGTGGGGGGGGGGGTCAGTCCTCTTGTAGCTCTGTTTAATGCAGAAAGTACCATTTTTATCTGGCCTGGGGTGACCCAGCTGGAGCACAAACACACAACTTCCCTGCTGTGGGGCAGATGCTCTCCCACCAGTCCACCCCTCCGGTACTTACTCTTTTCAAACTACAGATACACCCCAGGTCTTGGAGGGTTTTCCAGGGTTATTTGGGCATTATGAAAGGGGCTTAAGTGTCATGATAAGCTTGGGTGCTACGATGACAGGAGCCCACAGCTACTTGGTGAGCAGCACCTAATCATGACAGAAGCCTTTTAAATGCAATAAAGACCTCTTCAACAATCAGTTCAAGAAATGTATTGCACCCAATTTCCCTTTTAAAGTCTTTGAATGAGGTGCTTGAAGTGGGGAAAAAGTGAGTTTTCAGAATTCATTATTAAAGTAATGTGCTACTATCACACACCAACTGTGCGCTGCAGCAATGACTCACTAGCTTTGCACATCATATTAAGATGCCTTTTAGCACAGTAAAGGGCCATTTTCATCAGATTTCTTATATAAAAATGCTTCTGATGAGTCTTACCTGTTTAGGTACAAGGACACCAAATGTTCCATCACCCAGCAGAGGCAGGGAGGAGGAGGAGGAGGAGAACGGGTGGGGGGGGGGAGAGAAAGAGAGAGAGCAACGATTAGAATAAAAAATGCTAAAAAGTAAACTGCTATTTAAATACAAACATCAAAAATCTACTTAAAAAGGCATATTTAAGCCTATTTTCACTATATTACATCCATCACCATCAGTGCACGTTGCTCAGAGTTGAACAGTCACCCCTCCTCTGGACACTCTGACAGTCCCTTATACCCTTCACTACACTAAACACACAACAGCCACACACTCTCCGACTGACTTCCAAAGTAAAACTTGACTGTTTACCAAGCCAGAGAATCCCGAATGGAATCACATTTTGCCTTTCAAAGGGTTTCTGAAGTTCCCACACAGATGCCTTCTCGCTTTCTTTCATGATTTTTATTTTATATACAAGCTCTTCCCTTTGCTCGTTCCACCACCTTGCTCAGCACAGTGTGACACCCTTTCAGCTTCTCTCAGCCTCCGCCCCATCCCTCAGTATCTGTCCCCATGATCACAGGAGGGAAGTTTCTATCCAGGAGAGAGGTGTGTTTTGAAAAGAAAGTTGCTGGGATGGTCTCAGCAGACAGTGGAGGAAAGGGAATCAGACACTGAGCCTTAAAGAAGGATATTTAGTTAGCATGCTAGGCTCGAACACGTGTGAAAACTGAACAAATTTAGACTTGCAGTCAACCGTGCAATCAAATCACGCAGAAACACGACATTGGAAGAATGAACGACTTTGCGCCATGTCTCAACTGTATGAGCGCATGCAGACATATGTGAACAATGATGCATCGTAAGTGAAATGAAAGATTCCCAACACAGGCCAGAGTGTCTGAGGGTCTGTCCAATGTCGTCCAGTGTGGATTTTTCTCTCCTCCAACCTTCTGAGTTCCATGATGTTTGATTTACACATTATACACTTAATTTTCCCTTCTTTTTAATGAAACACACACATTCTTCTGTTACAGAGATGGATCCTGTCTACTCTGCCAAAGTATTGGGTGGGGGGGGGGGGTGAATGGCAGGAAAGCAGCTCTGGGGTGAAGTGGGGACTAATATGTATATTCACTGATCCACAGACATGAATGCAGAAAGAGTTATATTTATGGCATGAAGGAATGGTAGGAAGGAAATAATTTTGCAGTGAACATCTAAAGAATTCTTTTTGATAAGCAGAATTTTTTTCAGGACGGTAAAGTTCAATAAACTGGAGAAGGAAAATGCCACAATACGGAGTTCATTAGGTGAGATCTGAAACTCCCAAAACAACAGTTTCATTCCTTAGAAGGCAAGATGCTGAAAACTTACAGCAGGTACTATGTAGGTGTGGATGGCTTCAGAAGCAAAAAGTTTGCCCTGGACCTGATGAGTTCCCTGCTGAGTTCTACAAACATTTTGGTCAATTTTATCTCCCTTATTTATAAGAATGATTTCAGAATTCAGCTCTACGTCAGAAATACCTTCAAGCATGAAAACTGCTTTGATCACTTTACTTTTGAAACCCAACAAAGATCCCACCCATTCATCTAATTATCGTCCAGTATCTCTCTTAAATACAAATATAAAAATTTTAACTACAGCTTTGGCATCCAGATTAGATAAAGTTGTGCCCACCCTCATTCATTCTGACCAAACAGGTTTTATTAAAGGGAGACAACTCATCCATGAACACTCGCAAACTGATCAATCTCATACAGCTTTCCCACATCAGAAAATTAACACCATATTTTTATCATTAGACACAGAAAAAGCATTTGATAGGGTAAACTGGAGATTTCTTCTTGCAACACCTAACAAATTTGGATCCGGGGAATCATTTATAAACTGGATACAAACACTTTATATTTCACCAACAGCCACAGTTACCACCAGTGGGGTGATCTCACAAAATTCCCTTTTCACAATGGGACCAGGAAGGGATGCCCTCTCTCTCCTATGCTGTTTGCCTTATTTATAGAACCACTGGCATCTGCTATAAGACAAAATGAGAATATCAAAGGTATACAAATGACAAAGGCAACAGAACACAAAACCATTTTTTATGCAGACGATATTTCATTACTCTTTCGAAACCCACACGCGTCCTTATCAGAATACTTTTCAGTCATTAATTTTTTTCAAAAATTAGATTAAAGATTAAAAATATCTAATTATTCGGTGAGCTGGTCTAAATCCACAGCTCTACCACTTTGTATGGAGGAGCAGGATGCAGCAGCCCTTCTATCACCTTTTCACATTCACACAGGTAATATTAAATATCTTGGCATCAACTTTTCTCACAAGCTGCCAGAGTTATTCACACTTAATCATACTCTATAACTCAAAACGATACAAGATGACTTAAATCATTGCTCTAACCTCCCCGTCTCCCTTTTTGAATGGACTGCCATCATAAAAATGTCAGTTCTACCTAAAATCCATTATTTATTCTCAGTGATTCCAGTATCTCCTACCAGTATTTGGTTTAGATCCTTAAATCCCAGTCTGTCAAAATTTTACCGGAAAAACAAACCCCCTCATATTAAACTTTTAACACTACAAAAAACAAAATCTCAAGGAGGACTAAAAGCCCCTAACTTTGAATTATATTACCCTGCAAACCAGCTCAAATACATCATTAAATGGTTCAACCACTCTCACCCCGACTGCTCCTGGCTAGATACTGAACAAGCACTTTCTGAAGATATACAGTACATCCAGAAAGTATTCAGTGCTTCACTTTTTCCACATTTTATGTTACAGCCTTATTCCAAAATGGATTAAATTCATTTTTTCCCCTCAAAATTCTACACACAATACCCCATAATGACATGAAAAAAGTTTTGAGATTTTTGCAAATTTATTAAAAATAAAAACTAAGAAATCACATGTACATAAATATTCACAGCCTTTGCTCAGTACTTTGTTGATGCACCTTTGGCAGCAATTACAGCCTCAAGTCTTTTTGAATATGATGCCACAAGCTTGGCACACCTATCTTTGGGCAGTTTTGCCTATTCCTTTTTGCAGCACCTCTCAAGCTCCATCAGTGTGGATGGGACACTTTGGTGCACAACCATTTTCAGCTCTCTCCAGAGATGGTCAATTGGATTCAGGTCTGGGCTCTGGTTGGGCCACTCAAGGACATTCACAGAGTTGTCCTGAAGCCACTCCTTTGATATCTTGGCTGTGTGCTTAGGGTCGTTGTCCTGCTGAAAGATGAACCGTTGTCCCAGTCTGAGGTCAAGGGCGCTCTGGAGCAGATTTTCATCCAGAATGTCTCATTACATTGCTGTATTGTACTTTGCATTGCTCATTACATTGTACATTGCTGCATTCATCTTTCCCTCTATCCTGACTAGTCTCCCAGTTCCTGCCACTGAAAAACATCCCCACAGCATGATACTGCCACCACCATGCTTTACATTCACAGAGTTGTCCTGAAGTCACCACCAATATGCTTCACTGTAGTGATGGTACATGCCTGGTGATGAACAGTGTCTGGTTTCCTCCAAACATGACGCCTGGCATTCACACCAAAGAGTTCAATCTTTGTCTCATGAGACCAGAGAATGTTGTTTCTCATGGTCGGAGAGTCCTTCAGGTGCCTTTTGGCAGACTCCAGTTGAGTTGCCATGTGCCTTTTACTAAGGAGTGGTTTCCGTCTGGCCACTCTACTATACAGGCCTGATTGGTGGATTGCTGCAGAGATGGCTGTCCTTCTGGAAGGTTCTCTCTCCACAGAGGAATGCTGGCGCTCTGACAGAGTGACCATCGGGTTCTTGGTCACCTCCCTGACTAAGGCCCTTCTCCCCCGATTGCTCAGTTTAGACGGCCGGCCAGCTCTAGAAAGAGTCCTGGTGGTTCTGACCTTCTTCCATTTATCAATGATGGAGGCCAGTGGGCTCATTGGGACCTTCAAAGCAGCAGAAATTTTTCTGTACCCTTCCCCAGATTTGTGCCTCGAGACAATTCTGTCTCGGCAGTCTACAGACAATTCCTTTGACTTTATATGTGGTTTGTGCTCTGACATACACTGTCAACTGTGGGACCTTATATAGACAGGTGCCAAATCATGTCCAGTCAACTGAATTTACCACAGGTGAACTTCAATTAAACTAGAAACATCTCAAAGGTGATCAGTGGAAACAGGATGCACCTGAGCTCAATTGTGAGCTTCATGGCAAAGGCTGTGAAATCTCAAAAAAAAAAAAAATTTTTTAAATCTTTTTTCTTTTTTCAATAGGGTATTGTGTGTAGAATTTTGAGGAAAAATTTTTTTTAATCCATTTTGGAATAAGGCTGTAACATAACGAAATGTGGAAAAAGTGAAGCACTGTGAAGACTTTCTGGATGTACTGTATATGTGTATATGTGCAAGAAAGGACAAGACAGGATAAGCTTTTGGGCTTCAATCCTGTTCCTTTTCGGACTGTTATTTTCAGACTGGTTTTGTTTTATTCTTGTTTTTAATTTTGTTTGAAATAAAAGGCATCAATCAATCAATCTCAAACACACAGCCAAGGAAACTCTCAACTGGCTCCAGAGAAGGAAAATAAAGCTGCTAGAATGGCCCAGTCAGTCAGCTGACCTGAATCCAATTGAAAATCTATGGAATGAACTGAAAATCAGAGTTCATAGAAGACACCACGGATCCTTCAAGATCTGAAGACAGTTTCTGTGGAAGAATGGGCTAAAGTCACTCCTGAGCAATGCCTGCATCTAGTTTCTCCATACAGGAGGCGTCTGGAAACTGTTATTACCAACAAAGGCTTTTCTACTGTAGCATCACCTCGCTTTGGCTCATCAATAAAATTTTTCTTCAGCTTAAAGACATTGTTTCACCCAGGAAAAGGACAGTCAAGAACTGCTCTTTTATCCCAAGACCACAGCTGAACTAACATTCCTTTGTTAAACCAGTCTCAGGAATTCCTCCTGAACCTTTTATTGGCCCATAAAACGTGGAGACAAAGAACAGACTCTTGTGGAGTACCTCATATGGCCGACAAAATATCCACAACTCAACATTGCCCTCTACTGGCAACTCTGGGACATGCTGGACTTAACCAGTGACCCATTCATTCATCTTCTTCCGCTTAATCCTTTTTCGGGTCGCGGGGGGGCTTGATTTTAGATCCTTGATTTTAAATATGTACATGTTAAAATGTTTAAATGAATGTTTATTCTTGCATGTTAATTTAAAAGCACTAGTTATACAGTCGCATGAATCACTAAGGCTAGCTTAGACTTTGTACATAAGTAGGTTAAGGAATCCCCAGTGTATTAAAATTGTGTGTGTTTCCACGGGGACCGGTATCAAATATCACCCAGCACTTACTGGGCTCCAGCTCCTCCATTCCATTGGTTCCTCACAGACAAAAGCCTGTTTGTTTGTTGGACTAAAGTTCCTAATGCTCTGCTCTGCCTCTCCCTCTCTCTCTCACTGATAAATTCATTAAGTCTGTGGATGTGCTAAGAAGGCAGGTGGGTCTGGACCTCCTGGATGAAAGGAAGCGTTATCGCCTCAAGAAACACCTGACAGCCCTGCGTAAAGCAGCAGGGGGAACACCGGTTAAGCGTGCCCGACAGGAGGAATGAATGGCGGTCGTTCCTCTGCCTGTTTTACACATTTTTTGGGATATTGTTTGAACAGACTGGTATATGACAATTAATTGACTGTCACAGAACTGGATCTTTGAATAGGTGGACTGCAGGGACTGCTCTGTGTTGTGTGTGTGGGGGAACATTTCAGTTTGCACTTTTTCCAATGTGACACACTTGGAGGAATGATGTTGGTGTGCTTACATTTTTTTGAAGTGTGCAATAAAAGCTTTTTTCAAAGTCAAGTCTCTCTCTCTCTCTCTCTCTCTCTCTCTCTCTCTCGCTCTCTCTCTCTCTCTTGACTACGAACCCATCCGAGATGCGCCGCCATGCAGTGGATTACTACGGGGCCCTGTTTGCTGCGGGAACATGTTGCAAAGAATCTCAAAATCAGCTCTTCGAGGCCCTTCCGGTGCTCGGCCAGGACGACAGGGCCGCTCTGGACTGTGCCCTGACTTTGGATGAGTTGACTGTGGCTGTGAATCAGATGGCGCTGGGACGCGCGCCTGGACTTGATGGCCTTTCTTCAGAATTTTTTAAGCATTTTTGGAATGTTATTGGACCAGACTTCTATGACGTTCTGACTGCCTGTTACAGGGAAGGAACGTTACCTGTCTCCTGCCGCCGTGCAGTGCTGTCTCTGTTGCCAAAGCAGGGGGACTTGGCCCTGCTGAAAAACTGGAGGCCTGTGGCTCTTCTTTGCACGGACGACAAGGTGCTTTCCAAGGCCCTGGCAAACAGACTGAACACTGTCTTGGGTTTGATCGTGGATAAGGATCAAACATATTGTATTCCTGACCGGAACATTATGGACAATGTTTTCCTCATACGTGACGTTCTCCAGCTCAGTAAATGTCATGACTTACAGTTTGGAATTGTGTCTTTGGACCAGGAAAAGGCCTTTGATAGGGTTGACCGTTCCTATTTGTTTTCTACCCTGAGGGGGTTTGGTTTTGGAAATATGTTTTTGAGGTGGGTCAATCTGTTATACACTGGAGCTGAGTGTTTGGTGAAGGTGGGGGCGGGCCTGAGTCGGCCAATCCCTGTACACCGGGGAATACGCCAGGGGTGTCCACTCTCGGGTCAGCTGTACAGCTTGGCTATTGAGCCTTTGCTGTGCAGGTTGCGCACTCGGCTGGGTGGTCTGGTTCTGCCGGGGCCATCAAGCTGTGGCTGCCCGATTGTCTTGTCTGCTTATGCGGATGACGTCAACGTTTTCATCACCTCCCACGGGGATGTGCAGCATCTGGTGGACACTTTGACAGTTTATGAAAGGGCATCTTCTGCACGGGTTAATTGGGCCAAGAGTGAGGGTCTATTGGTGGGCCACTGGTCGCGTCAAGGCGTCCCTCGCCTACCCGGCGGCCTTCAGTGGGGGACGGCCGGTCTCAAAGTGTTGGGGGGTTTTTTCTACCACAGCTGTCATATAGGGGCAGGGTTCTGGTCGCGAATAATCTGGTTGCCTCGGCTCTCTGGCATAGGCTGGTGGCTTTGACACCGCCCAGGAGCCTCGTGGAGGAGATTCAGAAGATCATCGTGGACTTCTTTTGGTCTGGTCGCCACTGGGTCCGTGCGCCAGTTCTCTACCTGCCTGTGGCCAAGGGGGGACAGGGCCTGGTGGACATACATTCCAAGATCGCCAGCTTCAGGCTTCGAACTGCACAACGACTCCTTTACGGATGCGGACCCTGCTGGATGGACACTGCTAAACTGCTCTTGAGGAGAGTTGGTCGCTTGGGCTATGATAAGCAGCTCTTCCTCGTGACATCTGGGGAGGTGGACCTTACTAGACTATCTGCTTTTTACACGTCCGTTTTGCATGCATGGCGAGTCTTCAACGTGGCCCGCTTCCGTGACGAGACGCCGGGCATGTGGCTGTTCGAGGAACCACTGTTTTTCAATCGATTCATCGACGCCGAGGTGCTGCAGTCTGTCAGTCTGCGGAGTTGTTTGCGGGAGGCACGCTGTACCAAGCTTGGTCATCTTATGAGGATGTCGACCACATCGATGGATATGAGGCGGAATGCCAACATTACATCTGTCAGACTGCTGCAAAGGGTGGTGGAGGACGTGTGCGCCGCCCTGCCACAACCGCTTCGAGCGTTTGCGACAAACCGCACTCTTTCCAATCAATGGGATGACGACACTGCATCCACCTTTCCTGCACTTTCCATAACTCCAGATGTGGGGGAGTGGCAGGGAGGAGAGGATCACCTACTGACCTTCAGGATTCCTCGCCTGGGCAAGTTCCAGTTTGTCGGGACAAGGGCAGTGTATCACATCTGTGTGAAGGTTCTGAATCTGCGCTCTCTGAAGGATGTCACGGAGTCGAGGTGGGCGGGTTGTTTGGGGCCAGGGGTCTCCCCAAAAGGCAGCTGGCGGTGCATGTACAAGCAACCTATTGAGAAACGCACAGCAGATCTCCAGTGGAGGATTGTGCATGGGGCAATAGCCACGAATAAATACAGGGCACACCTTGATCCGACTGTGGGGGGGGGGAATGTTTGTTTTGTTCCCAAGTTGAGGCCCTCGACCATTTGTTTGTCCACGGTCTTCGTTTATCTGGACTTTTTGAGATTTTGCGCGAGTGGTTTCGGGCTTTGGGTGAACGATTCTCTTTTGGTCTGTTCATTTACGGTCCGAAGTATAAAGTGGCAAGGAAGGCTGCCCACACTTTGATGAACTTCCTATCTGGTACTGCTAAGCTTGCCATCTGGCTGACGAGGAAAAATCGGGCAAGCAATGCTGGCAATGTGGATCCTGTGTCCGCTTTCAAGGTCTTGTTGAAAGTCAGACTCCGGGTGGAGTTCTCTTACTATCAAATGGTGGACAATTTGGAGGCATTCATCAATAGATGGGCTGTAGGGAATGTTTTGTGTTCAGTGGGTCAGGGGGATGAGTTATGTTTGCACTTTTGAGGTGTGACACACTTGGACAAGTGATATTGGTCTTTTTGCAATTTCGGAATGTGCAATAAAGCCTTTTTAAAAGTCAAGTCTCTCTCTCAGGATGTCGACCACATCGATGGATACACTAAGGCGGAGTGCAAAAATTACATCTGTCAGACTGCTGCAAAGGGTGGTGGAGGACGTGTGCGCCGCCCAGCCGCAGTCGCTTCGAGCTTTTGCGACGAACCGCACTCTTTCCAAACAATGGGATGACGACACTGCATCCACCTTTCCTGCACTTTCCATAACTCCAGATGTGGGGGAGTGGCAGGGAGGAGAGGATCACCTACTGACCTTCAGGATTCCTCGCCTGGGCAAGTTCCAGTTTGTCGGGACAAGGGCAGTGTATCACATCTGTGTGAAGGTTCTGAATCTGCGCTCTCTGAAGGATGTCACGGAGTCGAGGTGGGCGGGTTGTTTGGGGCCAGGGGTCTCCCCAAAGGGCAGCTGGCGATGCATGTACAAGCAACCAATTGAGAAACGCACAGCAGATCTCCAGTGGAGGATTGTGCATGGGGCAATAGCCACAAATAAATACAGGGCACACCTTGATCCGACTGTGGGGGGGGGGAATGTTTGTTTTGTTCCCAAGTTGAGACCCTCGACCATTTGTTTGTCCTCCGTTTTCGTTTATCTGGACTTTTTGACATTTTGCATGAGTGGTTTTGGGCTTTGGGTGAACGATTCTCTTTTGGTCTGTTCATTTATGGTCCGAAGTATAAAGTGGCAAGGAAGGCTGCCCACACTTTGATGAACTTCCTATCTGGGACTGCTAAGCTTGCCATCTGGCTGACGAGGAAAAATCGGGCAAGCAATGCTGGCAATGTGGATCCTGTGTCCGCTTTCAAGGTCTTGTTGACAGTCAGACTCCGGGTAGAGTTCTCTTACTATCAAATGGTAGACAATCTGGAGGCGTTCATCAATAGATGGGCTGTAGCGAATGTTTTGTGTTCAGTGGGTCAGGGGGATGAGTTATGTTTGCACTTTTGAGATGTGACACACTTGGACAACTGATATTGGTCTTTCTGCAATTTTGAAATGTGCAATAAAGCCTTTTTTCAAAAGTCTCGTTTATCTGGACTTTTTGAGATTTTGCGCGAGTGGTTTCGGGCTTTGGGTGAACGATTCTCTTTTGGTCTGTTCATTTACGGTCCGAAGTATACAGTGGCGAGGAAGGCTGCCCACACTTTGATGAACTTCCTATCTGGGACTGCTAAGCTTGCCATCTGGCTGATGAGGAAAAATCGGGCAAGCAATGCTGGCAATATGGATCCTGTGTCCGCTTTCAAGGTCTTGTTGAAAGTCAGACTCCGGGTGGAGTTCTCTTACTATCAAATGGTAGACAATCTGGAGGCGTTCATCAATCGATAGGCTGTAGGGAATGTTTTGTGTTCAGTGGGTCAGGGGGATGAGTTATGTTTGCACTTTTGAGATGCGACACACTTGGACAACTGATATTGGTCTTTCTGCAATTTTGAAATGTGCAATAAAGCCATTTTTTAAAAGTCAAGTCTCTCTCTCTCTCTCTCTCTGGCTGACGAGGAAAAATCGGGCAAGCAATGCTGGCAATGTGGATCCTGTGTCCGCTTTCAAGGTCTTGTTGACAGTCAGACTCCGGGTAGAGTTCTCTTACTATCAAATGGTAGACAATCTGGAGGCGTTCATCAATAGATGGGCTGTAGGGAATATTTTGTGTTCAGTGGGTCAGGGGGATGAGTTATGTTTGCACTTTTGAGATGTGACACACTTGGACAACTGAAATTGGTCTTTCTGCAATTTTGAAATGTGCAATAAAGCCTTTATTAAAAGTCAAAGTCTCTCTCTCTCTCTCTCTCTCTAGTGGAGGATTGTGCATGGGGCAATAGCCACAAATAAATACAGGGCACACCTTGATCCGACTGTGGGGGGGGGGATGTTTGTTTTGTTCCCAAGTTGAGACCCTCGACCATTTGTTTGTCCACTGTTTTCGTTTATCTGGACTTTTTGACATTTTGCGCGAGTGGTTTTGGGCTTTGGGTGAACGATTCTCTTTTGGTCTGTTCATTTACGGTCTGAAGTACAAAGTGGCAAGGAAGGCTGCCCACACTTTGATGAACTTCCTGTCTGGGACTGCTAAGCTTGCCATCTGGCTGACAAGGAAAAATCGGGCAAGCAATGCTGGCAATGTGGATCCTGTGTCCGCTTTCAAGGTCTTGTTGACAGTCAGACTCCGGGTAGAGTTCTCTTACTATCAAATGGTAGACAATCTGGAGGCGTTCATCAATAGATGGGCTGTAGGGAATGTTTTGTGTTCAGTGGGTCAGGGGGATGAGTTATGTTTGCACTTTTGAGATGTGACACGCTTGGACACCTGATATTGGTCTTTCTGCAATTTTGAAATGTGCAATAAAGCCTTTTTTTAAAAGTCAAAGTCTCTCTCTCTCTCTCTGTATACTTGCTGCTCTTGTTTTTTTTCTCTTGCCTTCTGAGTGTTGCTATCCCTGTGCTGTTGCAATCCTGCAATTTCCCCATTGTGGGACTAATAAAGGCTTATCTTATCTTATCTTAAAGCCCACCCACGAAGGAAAACTATTGGCTGAGCTCGTGTCAATCCGGAAGCCCGCTAAAACTTGACTGAAGTTATAAAAGGAGGGAGACCCCTCGCTTCTTCCTCTTTTGTCTCTTTCGGCTCTGCCCTTCGGTCTTTGTCTTGTCTTCACACCAGATGACTGCACAGCACCACTGGAGAACAAAGGACATTTCTCCCATGTGTTTCTTTAAATGCCTAGGAATTAATCCTTTCCTTTCTTGAGCTCAAATTGTAAACTTGGAGTCAAACTCCATTTCTAGACGTTTATTTTTATAACTTTTTCCTGTTACACTTCCTTTAAACTCACCATTTTTAATCTTGACTTTATTTTTAATTTTTTTTATGGACCAACTCCACACTAAAAACTAATTTCACCTCCACAAAGTCCGAAGATCTGTTAATTTTGCTATCAGATCAGATTTTTAATTATTCTTGAATTCCTCATGGGAAGCCGCAGATCCTCGATGCAGCTCGCCACAACGCGCAGCTGAAGAAATCCACACGCCACGGAAAGGAGACGCCTTGACTGGACCGCAGCCCTTGTGGTCAAACATACCAATCTCATCCCGCATCAAAGAATATTTGCTGGTCAAATATTCTGACTTTTGGAGCCATCTAAGAACTACAGGATGACGCAGAAAGAACTCTTCACCAATCTGGATCACGTGAGCGACACTCTTTATCCATCTGCTGAATGAAACGTCTGAGATTTGAGAATAATTTAATATCTGATCAGATACAAACTTAAAGAACACTTAGCATAACTCTTCTTTTCCTTAAAATTCCGTTTTCATTTTCTTAAGAGTAATCCACAATTTTCCATATAATTAGTTTAATTTTCCCCATAAATTTGCGTTATGTTTTTTTTATACTCTGTTAACTTCAAACTGATCTAAATTCAGCTCACCTTTCCACCCTGGTTCTACAAATGTTCACATTATTAATCCATCATTTACAAGTTTAATTTAATGTTTAATGAAACTCATTTCAATGTCCTTTAATCATCATTTCATTTAATAAATATGTGAAAATGAGAGAAGTTGTTGGGAATTTATTTCATTCTGAGTCTGGTTTCAAAGTCCTCAGTATCAAATTCACTAAAATTTTGAGACTGATAATTAATTTATTGAGTGATTAAACAGGTATAAAGTGAAATTAAAGATTAAAGTGCTCCCTAAAAGTAGCTGGTGCCCCTACGAGTGTTGATTAACTTTTTCTGTGTGTACGGACCCAGAGTTCATCTCAGGGCCCAATACATTAATACAAATTAAATATTTTTTATACCTGATCATAATTATTAATCACATATTGTTACACTACTAAAATATTAAATGAATGTCACCATGTGAACACAGTTGCCTTGATTTCTTTCTATGTACGGATTACTTGAGTTGTTACTGATATCTGGTGAAAATCTCAGGTTAATGGCTCCATCAGAAATATGTTTAATGAGAAAGATGTTGACGTGTTCAATACTTATTTTCCCCGCTGTGTTTGTGTTAATCCTAGGCTAACCTAGCCTTGACCCAACACTGCACATGTCATATCTGTACAAAAGTTGTTCTACCTTTATATTGTGTTATCTGTACGAATAGTATGTCACTTCTTTTTTTCTCTCTCCCTTCTCCCCAGCCAGTCATGGCAGAAGACTGCCCCTCCCTGAGCCTGGTTCTGCTGGACGTTTCTTCCTATAAGGGAGTTTTTCCTTCCCACTGTCGCCTAGTGCTTGCTCATAGGAGACTGTTCGATCACTGGGGTCTTTTCTTTTTTTCCACAATATTTTTTATTGAACCTTTTTTTTGTACAAACATGGCACAAACAATCAGACACTAACAAAAGTAATTTAAAAATTAAAAAGAACAATAACAAAAAAAATGTGTAATAAAAACAACAACAACAACAACAACCATTAACAAACACAAGTCAACAACAATGCTCCTCTGTTTAGTCTAGGTAATCTATTACATAAGAATACATAATATACATTCAACAACTTGGAGTTTGCAAGGTCCACACATATTCACCTTCTTCTTCAGACATTATGTTTAAATTCTTTACATAATCAATGAAAGGTCTCCATATATTCTCAAACACATTTTCCTTTGATTTCAGTATATATGTTATTCTTTCTAGTGGAAGGTTTGTTAACATTTGTCTTAACCACTGAGTCACATCTGGTCTATGAATCTTTTTCCACAGTAGTGCAATACATTTTTTGGCATTAAGCAAACTGAGGTCTATGAATGCTTTTTCACTCTTATTACCTCCACCAGGCCGAAGGCCAGGAGGAGGTTATGTTTTTGCCAGCGTTTGTCTGTCTGTCTGTTTGTTTGTCTGTTGGTTAGCAAGATAACTCAAAAAGTTTTGGACGGATTTTGATGAAACTTTCAGGCGTTGTTGGAAATGGTACAAGGAAGAACTGATTAAATTTTGGGGATGATCCGCATCACCGTCTGGATACAGGAATTTTTTAAAGGATTCTTTAACATTGTGAGATACGGCCATTTTCAACATGTGTGCAGGGGCAATAGAGGGCGCTGGTCATCGTGTCTGACGAACACAAACTCTGCCTTCTTCAAAGTTTTAGGCACAAAAGCACGCGGAAAACTGTGGTGGGCAGGGCCCGCCAGCGTGCCCGTGTTTGCGCGACGCTGCAAAAGCTGAGACGGGCAGCTGTCCACCGCCGGATTATTTGGCAGAAATTCCCCGGCCAGCCATAGGGGCTGCGCAAAAACCAGCTCTCTGCCGGGGAAGCTTCCAAATCCTCTTTTTTTCCGCGGAGCGCAAACCCAATAAAACACACGGCAACCTGTCCACCCAATTTGCATCCGTCAGTGAAGCCCTGAGTGCTGCTTTCAGTGATCTATGAAAACGCTCGCAGCCTGGGACTTTGCACATGAAGGAGATGGACACAACACCAACACTTCAGTTTATTACCTCCACCAAGGAGGTAATGCTTTTACTACTGAACCACTAATCCTATCATTGTGAATCCAATTGCTAGTCATATGTTTTCATGGTCAAGGAATCTGAAAACGTACACACAAACACTGTATGGGGGGGAACTGTGGTGCTTGGCGGAGGTCTGCGCTCTCCGAGTGCTTTTCTAGTTAAAGTTATGCTTTTCTGGATACAGACCCAACAAAAACAATTTAGGGTTCAATATGATTTGTTTTGAAATTATTTTTTCAATTGTTACCCTCACCTCTTCCCAAAACATTCTGACTTTTCTACATTCCCATAAACAGTGAAATAGGGTTCCTTTACTTTCCATACATTTTGTGCATGTATCTGGTATGTTTTTGTTATATCTATTTAATTCCACTGGTGTAACATACATCCGAATTAACCATTTAAAATGTATCAGTTTAAGACGTACATTTATTGATTTGGTTTGAGCTCCTGCACAAGCCATTTCCCATTGTTCCTCTGAAATTTCAACTTGCAGGTCTTCTTTCCAGTAATTCAGTCTTTTCTGTGAGTTTTCACTTGAGAATAGTGTCAATGAGTTGTAAAACTCTGAAATAATACCCTTTCTCTTACTATCTTTCATCAAAATTTTTTCCAAAAACGAATAAGTAGGTCGGGTGAGAGCATTATTTTGATTTGATCGAATAAAATTTCTAAACTGAAGATATTTAAAAAAGTGTGTTCTATTAAGATTGAATTTAATCCTCAGTTCTTCAAAAGACATTATGTTATCTGAGCGTGACAAATATAAGTCTTGAATCTTTTGAATCCCTTTTATATTCCATACTTTAAATACAGTATCCGCTCTCCCTGGTGTAAAATATTGATTACCCCATATTGGGCTAAATTGTGACAGTGAGTGTGGTTCTTTTAAATATTTTTTGGTTTCACACCATATTTTGATCATGTGCTTTACAATTGGATTTTTAACTTGTTTCTGTAGTTTTTTAGCCGAGTCTGAGTATATGAATAAGGGAAAGGGTAAAGGTAAATTGTATGATTCCATTTCAGTCCAGTGAGGAGGATCATTTGATGAAAAATAATATGTCATAGATCTCAGTTGTGCTGACCAGTAATACAACATAAAGTTTGGACATTTCAGACCTCCATGATCAAATGGTAAATATAGTAAGGACAAACGTAATCTAGCCTTCCTATTGTTCCATATAAATTCCACTAACTTTTTTTTAATTCTTGAAAATAGATCTGAAGGTGGTGGTAAAGGAATGTTTTGAAATAAATAAAGTATTTTTGGTAAGATATTACTTTTAAGTATATTAATTCTCCCGATCATCGACATTGGTAGTGGCATCCATCTCTGAAGTAACTCATTAATATCTGTCATTAAGGCTTCATAGTTGGCATTGGCGACTGATTCTAGCTTAGGCAAAATTTGAATTCCTAAATATTTAAACTGATTTACAACATTGAATTGGTTTACCTCAGGAGCTGGGTGATTTCTCTGGGTCTCATTTAGCATTAATATTGAAGATTTTGTTTTGTTTATTTTATATCCTGATATATCCCCAAAGTTCTTTATTAAATTTAACAAGGTCGGAATTGATTTTTTAAAATTCGACATAAACAAAATTATGTCATCGGCATACAGGGAGATTTTATGTTCTGTTGGTCCTACTTTAACTCCATATACACTACCGTTCAAAAGTTTGGGGTCACCCAGACAATTATTTTGTGTTTTCCATGAAAAGTCACACTTATTTACCACCATGAGTTGTAAAATGAATAGAAAATATAGTCAAGACATTGACAAGGTTAGAAATAATGATTTGTATTTGAAATAATAATTTTTTCCTTCAAACTTTGCTTTCGTCAAAGAATCCTCCATTTGCAGCAATTACAGCATTGCAGACCTAACATGATTGCACAAGGGTTTTCTAATCATCCATTAGCCTTCTGAAGCAATGGGCAAACACATTGTACCATTAGAACACTGGAGTGATAGTTGCTGGAAATGGGCCTCTATACACCTATCTAGATATTGCACCAAAAACCAGACATTTGCAGCTAGAATAGTCATTTACCACATTAGCAATGTATAGAGTGTATTTCTGATTAGTTTAAAGTTATCTTCATTGGAAAAAAAGTGCTTTTCTTTCAAAAATGAGGACATTTCTAAGTGACCCCAAACTTTTGAACGGTAGTGTATTTGTGGATGTAAACGTACTGCCAGCTGGGGTCTTTTCTGATTTATTTATGATCTGTGGCTTGTTTATCTAGTGTTTACCTTTTATGTCTGTTTTTTTGTGTTAATATATCTGTTGCAAAGAAAATTTAATAAAAATAAAGAAGCAGCAAACAGTTTGTTGACTGCCAAAGCCTACGTTTTTAGTTTGTTTCTTTGGATCAAGTTTATTCCTTTTTGGGTTCATACTGTACCACAATAGCTTGACAAAAGCAAAGAACTATAGGCAAGTTTAGATTGGAACTCTTAATTTGTAAGGTCTGATGTTGATGTTGTCAACCCTTCAACAAATTCACTCTCTCCAGGCTGGCCAAAAGCACATTGAATTATCCGCAGTCAAGCACAGCACAGACTGGCTTTAAAGTACATGTTGCTTCTGTCCAGCGTTCAGATTATATGCATTTTCCTTTCTAAACAAACCTTCTTCACTTGAGCAACTCTGGATTTAAAAGCCAAGCGGTGTGAGGCAGAAAGGGTGGCTGTGTCAAAGGGTTTATGACCTAAACAGCAATCAACCTCTCGAGCTGTCTTGCTTCGGAATGAAGTAGATCGCCAAGCTACTCATAGGTTAACAGTGCTATGTCACACCGTTAAATTCAATTGGATTTTACGACCTTCTCAATCTGTCCCCAAGGGCAGGCTGATGGAACGTTGTGCAGAAACAACAGGGAGAGGACTAAAAGATGCAGCATAAGGCTGAGAAAACTGTCTGTGTGGGAAGATGATCACCAAAGCTATGAGTGGAAGAAGCAGATGAAAGTAAGAAAAAAAGAAGGAAAAAACCTTTTCAGCTGAGAATAAGAGTCACTCATCCCCTCCTGACAAGAACAACGTGTGTTATGATTCTGACATTGCAAAATGAGGCCAGCTTTGATTATGCCTCACTCTGCTATGAAAATGGAGCTCTGCAGTGCATGCACACACACGCACGCACAAAGTCTATGGAGCAACGTTGAGACACGGGCCATGGTACAGCACAGAGAAGAACAAAGGCTGTGGTTGAAAGCTTCCTACGGGAGCTAATTGCAATATTAGTGGGCCTGGCTAGGAGAAGAGAAGGAAAACACCACCACTACTAATTAAAAGAAATGGAGTATTCCCCAATTGAACAGCTGGAGAGAGAATAGATTGTACAGAAATGTTGAAAACAAAAGAAGAAAGAGTGTATTAGGAGTGAGTGCAAAGGCACACAGTCACTGTGGAGTAGTGGGTGGAATTCCAACTATGCCTATGTACTGTATGGAGAGTGAGCAGGACTGTGTTTGTGTGTTTAAGTAGTTTAATGGATGTTGGCATCTTTAAAAATTATTCGTATTTCATGTGAAACAAATGTGAAATGCAATGAATGAATGATTTTTTTAATTTTTTTTTTTTACATTGGATGGACATTGTGGGCCATATTATAATAGTCTAGTCAATCTATGGCTCTTTTCGTCTCAGCAGACAGTCTTAAAAGCAGCATTTCATTTTGGTTAAAATGTTATTTAGTTTAAAAACACATTTAAGCAAAATTTTAATTTTTGATTTTGGTCTTATTCTACAGCTTCTTTCATGGCTAATTCGACCAATGTTGGAGCCAAGAGTATGATGGCAGTAAGTGCAGGTCAGTCTGGTGGTGGCAGGGGGGAGGGTGTTGCACCTCCTCCTTTTGCATTTCTCTTTGTAGGTCTCTGTAGCGCTTTCTTCTTTCAGCTTTAGGTCTTCGTGCAACTCCTGGCACCACAAGGACCTATTTTCTGCTGAACTTTCCCAGGAATTGGCATCTATGTTAAAGTCCAGCATGATTGTTTTGCAGACATCTTTGAATTTTAGTTTTGGTCAGCCAGTATTTCTCTTGCCATGAGCTAATTCCCTGTAAAGTAACTGTCTAGGAATGTGGTCTAGTCAATCTAGTCAATGGTATATTGTTTAAGGTGCAGAGTGCATTTATGGGTGTTTATGGGCAGCGCAAAAACAAATTTTGCACCAAGCAAAAAGGGGGAAGAGGTTGGTTTTAGAATAGAATAGAATACAATAGGCTTTGTCACTGTACAGTAGAACAGCACAATGAAATTGTGAGTGCTTCACCAGGCTACTGTGCAATAAAGTAAGAGAGAGATGCGTTTTGGGAAATCCAATCCAAAGCTTTCCTGCACTTCCCTTTATGAACAGAGGCGCATGATCCAAGTCAAACTGTGATCATGATGACTTGTTTAGAAGACTTGTTTAGTGTGTGTGTGTGTGTGTGTGTGTGTGTGTGTGTGTGTGTGTGTGTGTGTGTGTGTGTGTGTGTGTGTGTGAGCGAAAAGGTGTGCAATAAGAGGCTGCTTGGCAAGCTAGCCAGCCATCAATTACAGTCAATGCCCAGTCACTAATTTTAGAAGGAAGAGGAGGACATGCTTGAACAAATGGGCTGATCAATCAAGCTGAATCTAAATTAATGCAAGTTTAACGTATCACAAATAGATGCATATCTTGCTGCACTGCACACACCTTTTTTGTGCTGTGAAAAACAGTTTCTTCAAATGATTTGGTATAAGATATATTACACAGCATATGTGGATAATTTATATTTAATTGTCTTCATACGTTTAACAGAAAAAATACCAGCCGTGTTTCTCATTAACTGGGAGGACATAGACATGTGCGCGAATGAACACAAGATGGAGACATAATGTATATGTGAACAGCATACTTTGTAGTTTAAAATCTTCAAATTAACAGGATCCTGTGAGTTTTAGATATAGTGGGGTAAAAAAGTATTTAGTCAGCCACCAATTGTGCAAGTTCTCCCACTTAAAAGATGAGAGAGGTCTCCAATTTTCATCATAGGTATACCTCAACTATGAGAGACAAAATGAGAAAAAAAAAAATCCAGAAAATCACATTGTCTGGTTTTTAAAGAATTTATTTGCAAATTACGGTGGACAATAAGTATTTGGTCAATAACAAAAGTTCATCTCAATACTTTGTTATATACCCTTTGTTGGCAATGACAGAGGTCAAACGTTTTCTGTAAGTCTTCACAAGGTTTTCACACACTGTTGCTGGTATTTTGGCCCATTCCTCCATGCAGATCTCCTCTAGAGCAATGATGTTTTGGGGCTGTCGCTGGGCAACACGGACTTTCAACTCCCTCCAAAGATTTTCTATGGGGTTGAGATCTGGAGACTGGCTAGGCCACTCCAGGACCTTGAAATACTTCTTACGAAGCCACTCCTTCGTTGCCCGGGCGGTGTGTTTGGGATCATTGTCATGCTGAAAGACCCAGCCACGTTTCATCTTCAATGCCCTTGCTGATGGAAGGAGGTTTTCACTCAAAATCTCACAATACATGGCCCCATTCATTCTTTCCTTTACACGGATCAGTCGTCCTGGTCCCTTTGCAGAAAAACAGCCCCAAAGCATGATGTTTCCACCCCCATCCTTCACAGTAGGTATGGTGTTCTTTCTCCTCCAAACACGACAAGTTGAGTTTTTACCAAAAAGTTCTATTTTGGTTTCATCTGACCATATGACATTCTCCCAGTCCTCTTCTGGATCATCCAAATGCTCTCTAGCAAACTTCAGATGGGCCTGGACATGTACTGGCTTAAGCAGGGGGACACGTCTGGCACTGCAGGATTTGAGTCCCTAACGGCATAGTGTGTTACTGATGGTAGCCTTTGTTACTTTGGTTCCAGCTCTCTGCAGGTCATTCACTACGTCCCCCCCGTGTGGTTCTGGGATTTTTGCTCACCGTTCTCGTGATCCTTTTGACCCCATGGGGTGAGATCTTGCGTGGAGCCCCAGATGGAGGGAGATTATCAGTGGTCTTGTATGTCTTCCATTTTCTAATAACTGCTCCCACAGTTGATATCTTCACACCAAGCTGCTTACCTATTGCAGATTCAGTCTTCCCAGCCTGGTGCAGGTCTACAATTTTGTTTCTGGTGTCCTTTGACAGCTCTTTGGTCTTGGCCATAGTGGAGTTTGGAGTCTGACTGTTTGAGGTTGTGGACAGGTGTCTTTTATACTGATAACGAGTTCAAACAGGTGCCATTAATACAGGTAACGAGTGGAGGACAGAGGAGCCTTTTAAAGAAGAAGTTACATGTCTGTGAGAGCCAGAAATCTTGCTTGTTTGTAGGTTACCAAATACTTATTTTCCACCATAATTTGCAAATAAATTCTTTAAAAATCAGACAATGTGATTTTTGGATTCTGGATTTTTTTTTCTCATGTTGTCTCTCATAGTTGAGGTATACCTATGATGAAAATTGGAGACCTCTCTCATCTTTTAAGTGGTAGAACTTGCACAATTGGTGGCTGACTAAATACTTTTTTGCTCCACTGTATCATCTCCTCCATTTACAGGATCCACAATAGCCACTGCAACCACAGCGCCTCTGATACCAGTCTGTCAGAACCAGTAACAGAGGCCGGACAGCCAAGGCTCTGATGAGAGTGCCTTTACACCTCCAAAATGTTATAGTCTGCGGTGAAAAAAAAAAAAAAAATCACCCACTCCATGTTCATTCATTCATTCATTCTCCTAAAAAAACAAACTAATTAATGCCTAATCTATAGGCAACACTCCTCCTGTAAGTCCGTGATGAAAATCAAAATGTGGACAGAATAATAAAAAATCTATTCAGTGTCTCACCATAATTAAAATGACGGTTAACAATACTTTGATTAGAATATAACTGTTAAAACTCTGTCTAGCAAAATAATAGGAAAAAAATGCTGTATTTTCTCGTGTGCCCCTGTCAACAGGAGTGCCTCCCCAATTATAAAACCTGTCATTGAAATAACTAATGATGCACTTTTGATGGCAGATCTGTCTTTTACATTGAAAGCACAGTGACATGAAATGCACCAAAATAGTAATGCCGAGATTACACCGGTGCCACATCTCTTTTAAATAAGACTCCACTTTGCAGTGAAAAGCAGTAGGGGTGGGACAAAAGACCGATTCAGTGATGGATCTCAATACTTGACACTAACAACGATGTGCTGATCCCTAAACGCATGGATTGATCTTTTATTAATTGTATATGCAGTATCTCACAAAGGTGAGTACACCCCTCACATTTTTGTAAATATTTTATTATATATTTTCATGGGACCACACTGAAGATATGACACTGATACAATGTAAAGTAGTCAGTGTACAGCTTGTATAACAGTGTAAATTTGCTGTCCCCTCAAAATAACTCAACACATAGCCATTAATGTCGAAACCACTGGCAACAAAAGTGAGTACACCCCTAGGTGAAAATGTCCAAATTGTGCCTAATTAGCCAGTTTCCCTCCCTGGTGTCATGTGATTCGTTAGTGTTACAAGGTCTCAGGTGTGAATGGGGAGCAGGTGTGTTAAATTTGGTGTTATCACTCTCACACTCTCTCATACTAGTCAGTGGAAGTTCAACATGGCACCTCATGGCAAAGAACTCTGAGGATCTGAAAAAAAAGAATTGTTGCCCTACATAAAGATGGCCTAGGCTATAAGAAGATTGCCAACACCCTGAAACTGAGCTGCAGCATAGTGGCCAAGACCATACAGTGGTTTAACAGGACAGGTTCCACTCGGAACAGGCCTCGTCATGGTCGACCAAAGAAGTTGAGTGCACATGCTCAGCGTCATATCCAGAGGCTGTCTTTTGAAAACAGACGTGCGAGTGCTGCCAGCATTGCTGCAGAGTTTGAACGGGTGTGGGGGGGAGGGGGTCAGCCTGTCAGTGCTCAGACCATATGCCGCACACTGCATCAAATTGGTCTGCATGGCTGTCGTCCCAGAAGGAAGCCCCTTTTAAAGATGATGCACAAGAAAACCCACAAACAGTTTGCTGACGACAAGCAGACTAAGGACATGGATTACTGGAACCATGTCATGTGGTCTGATGAGACCAACATTATTTGGTTCAGATGGTGTCAAGCGTGTGTGGTGGCAACCAGGTGAGGAGTACAAAGACAAGTGTGTCTTGCCTACAGTCAAGCATGGTGGTGGGAGTGTCATGGTTTGGGGCTGCATGAGTGCTGCCGCAACTGGGGAGCTACAGTTCATTGAGGGAACCATGAATGCCAACATGTACTATGACATACTGAAGCAGAGCATGATCCCCTCCCTTCGCAAACTGGGCCGCAGGGCAGTATTCCAACATGATAACCACCCCAAACACACCTCTAAGATGACCACTGCCTTGCTAAAGAAACTGAGGGTAAAGGTGATGGACTGGCCAAGCATGTCTCCACACCTAAACCCTATTGAGCATCTGTGGGGCATCCTCAAATGGAAAGTGGAAGAGTGCAAGGTCTCTAACATCCACCAGCTCCGTGATATCATCATAGAGGAGTGGAAGAGGATTCCAGTGGCAACCTGTGAAGCTCTAGTGAACGCCATGCCCAAGAGAGTTAAGGCAGTGCTAGAAAATAATGGTGGCCACACAAAATATTGACAGTTTGGGCACAATTTGGACATTTTCACTTAGGGGTGTACTCACTTTTGTTGCCAGCGGTTTTGACATTAATGGCTGTGTGTTGAGTTATTTTGAGAGGACGGCAAATTTACACTGTTATACAAGCTGTACACTGACTACTTTGCATTGTATCAAAGTGTCATATTTTCAGTGTTGTCCCATAAAAGGATATAATAAAATATTTACAAAAATGTGAGGGGTGTACTCACTTTTGTGAGATACTGTATTTATGTAAATATTGCATATTCTTGGGTATTAATCAACAAATTGTGTTTTCAGGCCACTAGATGGCACAAAGCAAGCACTCAGTCAAGTAAAGTCATAGCTTGTCTTGCAAGATCTGCAGTCAGCTTTGAAAGTTAGAAAGCAGTTGGATGCCTCTAAAAGTTAGCTTAAATGTCAGGCCGTTTTTGGATTTTATAAGAAAGATGTAACGAAAAACCTTGTCATGACACACAACCCGCAAGCAGCACTGCATTAAAAAAAAAACCCCACTCAGAACACCCAAGTCAGCACACATCTCGGAGTAACGTTAGCAACAGCTAAGCTAAAAACACACTGGCATGGAGCTTGCTTTTTCTCCAAGCAGCACTGACCAGCAAACTCCGGACACCACCATCAACCTCAGAGCGAGCCAAGTAAATGCAACCATCCACCGCCCTCCATGTGTGCAGCGACATGTCTCCATGAAAAATGAAGCCCCAAGAATGTAGGCAGCAGAAAGGACCACAGCAGCTGGAGGACAGAGAGCCAGCAGCCACCAAAACAAAAGCAGTTGCGGTGAGTTGAAAAGAGTTAAAACTTACATGGGACGGATATTGACAGTTGTACTTTAGGGACAACCTTTGATGGTGACATGGGAGGGGGGATGCATGATATTGCGATGGATTGTAATAGTGATGGGATCATGATAGATCATGACAGTATTGGATCGTGACCCAAGGATCTGAATAGGGTCGTGAGGTCCCTCACAATTCCCACAACTAAAATGCAGGCACGCCCTGTACAGGAACTTAGATGGCGTGATGAAAATGAATGGAAATCAGACTATGCTCTGTCTTAAACTAACAAATCCACAGGCACAAGATGGGAAGTGTGGCACAAATGTGGGCCTTAGAATGTCAAACTAGGGGATATTATGCTAACACTTAAAGCAGCAAAGTTTTGTTGCTGCTTGCAATTGGTTTGCTTAAAAAATAGATACTAGAAGTGGGTTTTTTGTCAGCACTTTGTATGCTCTTTGTTTTAAATTGACAAAACTGGATTTTTTTTAAACATTATACAACCATTGTGTGACCAGCAAATATTGAGTTGAATTATTAATTTCTGTTTTCATCTGTATTGTCATTTCTGTTCTCCGCATGCCTAAAAATCACAAGTTAAGAATAGATGCCGATATAAAAGTTGATAGCTACATAAAAGCCAATTGTGTCAATAATCAGTATATTAATAATCAAAATAGTCATTAGTTGGAGCCCTACTGATAATGATTTCCAATTAAATAACCCAATGATGAAAATTAAATGACATCATTCAACTCCTGACAGAAATCTGCAGACAACTGGGTTTCACTTTAATCTCTGAGAGCACAGCACACAAATGTGAATAGCTGTGTCTAATGCCACTGACCCACCAACTCACTACACACGCAGTGTTACAAGTTTGTACTGCAATAACATGTAAGCACCGCCTGAAATGAACGGTTATGGCACAAACTCAGAAGAGCTCTGTCAGAAAATGCCTAGCATTTCAACTTTTTGTATGACCGCCAATTTTGCAATTACAAGCTACAAACACTGCAGAAACACTCCCTTACAATATTAACCAGAAATTGCAGACGGAATCGTGCAAATCCACAAGAAACATCTGAGGGAAATGCACCATATTACTGTAAAAAAAAAATAAATGGTTTATTAGAGGTCTTGTTTACCTCACTGTTGCAGCTCTTATATTCATTGCATACTGTGTAAAAGTGTGTTGTAGGTGTGTGTTCTGTTCATATGTGTAAGACAGTCAGTCTAGTGTCAGCTTTCCTATCTTTTATATTCCAGCAGCAGCACACAGAGAACTTGATAAAATCGCAAGAGAGTAAAGCAGCTCTAATTTTCTGCTTCCTCTCTCTTTACATTTTCTTCTCTTTGCATTTATCTCCCCCCAGTGAAGATGCAGACATCCATCCACCCATGAGACCACAATGAAGCTTCTTCATGCACAGAAACCAAAACTGTTGTGAGCCTCAACTCTGCAGGCATCACTGCTTCTCTCTCTTTTAATCCTCTCCACTCTGCCTGATCATCCCGGCATCCATTTTCCCCTTACCTGCCTCGCCCCTTATGAGCCCTCTCCTCCAATTAACTTCAGTCGTCTCCCTAGCCACCCCCTCATCCTTGCTTCTTTGACCATATGATCACCCTGCTGCCTCTGAGCCATGTTGCGTGCTGTGGTCTTTGTCGCGATGGGAGGTCAAGAACTGGCACTTGTCCGGTTCATACAATCAGACATGCTGCTCTCATTGACCTGAATAGACCATCTCACATGTACACAGCACATGGCGTAAGAGTGTACTCATACTGTATGTACTGCATAATAAATGCCCACAACAGTGATCACTTGGTAATGGTCGTTACTCTCATTAAAGAAAAAAAATTAATCTCGAGAAATTTAGGTTTTGGCTTCAAACTGCATTTTAAAATACTGTATAGAATGCAGAAAGAGAAGCCTCCCCGTGCATGTAAGAGGCCCACCATTAAGTTGATGTGCGCGTGCATGTGTCCAGCTCCAGCGCTGCGACACCTGACATGAGGCACCTGATCCGAGTCACAAGCACCCGATTGCTTTAAGAGCGGGGGCTCAGGTGCATCTATCTCACTGAACTGAGAAGAATACTACAGGGAGCCGGGATTCCCCGCTCCACCAGGCGCATGCACACACATTCAAACAAGTGACTCAAAGGCACAAGCCGAAGCATGCGGGGGACTCTGTGCATAAATCAAACTGCAACACACACACACACACACACACACACACACACACACACACACACATACACCCCTGCACAAACAGCAAGACGCTGCACTCAGCTTGTGTTCTCACTGCATCCATGGACATACACATGACAAAAACACACACATTTTCCCAAATATAGACTCGGTTTCATTCACCCTATTTCTTTCATTAAGTTGATTAATCTATGGGGAAACTGATTTGAACACTTTAATCAATTAAGTAATTTATCGAGGAGAAAACTATCACTTCATCCAGCTGAAATATGCGTATTTGTTCCTCTATCGCTCTCCTAATTATAATTTGATTGAATTAGGCTGTGGATTGTTCGATGATGAAAATGAGAAACCCAGAAGTCTGATTGGCTCAATGTCGACGATCATCCGCTGTAGCTCTGAGAAGCTCTCGGCCAAGGAAATAAATGCATTTAACAAGCAGTTAAGGAGAGAAAAGTAGGAAAGCAGAGCCGAGACCCATTCCTTTCAACTCCTCCACTTTATTTCAGACTCACTTTGGCCTCTCACACCATTGTCTGCCTGCATTTATTAAGCTCATTTAAAATGATTCTTGCTCACAAATGAGTCATGGTCATAAAGAGACAATGCACACGTCTGTGTTAGATCTTCTCACAAACACACAAAGTCAAATATGTGACAACATTCTCTTGCTAATGACATTTCTGTTATCCTGCGTACTGCTTCAGCCATCCATCCATCCATCCATCTTCTTCCACTTAATCCTTTTTGGGTCGTGGGGGGGTGGGGCCTATCCCAGCATCTTTGGGCGAGAAGCAGGGTACGCCCTGGACAGATCGCCAGTCCATCGCAGGGCCAACACAGAGAGACAGACAACCGTTCACTCTCACAGTCATACCTAAGGACAATTTAGAATCCCCAGATGATGCAAGTTAACCTAACTTGCATGTTTTTGGCCTGTGGGAGGAAACCGGAGAAATCCCCGAGTAAACCCACGCAGACACGGGGAGAACATGCAAACTCCACACAGATCACTGTTGGTCAGGGGCTGGGATCAAACCCAGGATCCCCTGGCCAAGGGTGAGTTGCTGTGCTGCCGCAGTGCTAACCACTCCACCGCCGCGCTGCAGCCATGGGAGCAAATTCTTCTCAGTCCTCACCTCTCATTTGAATGAATTTTCTTGAGCTCCAATAGTGTGACCTTTTACAGCTTAGTGCTCCCTTTTTTAAAAACCTTACAGGTGCATCTTAGAAAATTAGAATATCATGAAAAAGTTCAATATTTTTGTCACTCATTTCAGAAAATCCATTTATTATATAGATTCATTACACAGAGAGTGATATATTTCAAGTGTTTATTTATTTTAATTTTGATGATTATGGCTTATAGCCCATGAAAACCCCAAATTCAGTTTCTCAGAAAATTAGAACATTACATAAAATTAATTTAAAAATAGTTTTTTAATAGAAATGTTGGCCGACTGAAAAGTATGTCCATGTACACACTCAATACTTGGCTGGGGCTCCTTTTGGATTAATTACTGTATCAATGTGGCGTGTCATGGAGGTGATCAGCCTGTGGTACTGCTGAGGTGTTACGGAGGCCCAGGTTGCTTTGATAGCGGCCTTCAGCTCGTCTGCATTGTTGGGTCTGGTGTCTCTCATCTTCCTCTTGACTATACTCCATAGATTCTCTATGGGGTTTAGGTCAGGAGAGCTTTCTAGCCAATCAAACACAGTGATGCCATTGTCATTAAACCAGGTTTTGATACTTTTGGCAGTGTGTGTGTGTGGGGGGGGGGGGGGTGCCAAGTCCTGCTGGAAAATGAAATCAGCTTTTCTATAAAGCTTGTCAGCAGAGGGAAGCATAAAGTGCTTGTGGTGGAAATTTACTGTCTATGCATTAATTTACTGCCTATGCATTAATCTGTTGAGTAACTTGGGATCATATGTTTTATAAGTGTGTGTCAATATATGAATTGTTCTTATATCCATATATGAACTGTTTTTATATACTGCCTATTGTAACCTTATTAGGGTATAAGCTGCATAGTGTTTATCGGGCTTCACAGAAACAGTATAAGAGTGAAGGATGACCTAAGCTACATTAACAAGCTGTTTGACATATCTGTTTTATTTTGTGTTCCAGGATGAAGTTTTTATGTCACACTGACCTGTTAAGGTCTTCATGGTCTCTCTCTCTCTCTCTCCCTCCTCCTGCTCTCCACTCTGTTATCAGCATTTCAGATATACTGTAACACTGAAGGCTATAAAAAACCTGTAGCTCTCGCTGAGGGGAGAGCAGAGCTGACTTTTTTCCCTGCTCTCCGTTCCTCTTGTTGCTGACAGCAATGAAAAGGTTATTCAACTTACAGATCTGTCTCATTATTTACTCCAGGACCTTAAAGGTGTTTAGATAAAATTCGGTTACATGCTCTAAAATTTCCTGATAGGTGACTGCGCTGACTCTTGATAAAACACAGTGAACAAACACCAGCAGATGACCTCCATTCAGATAAAAGTAAATTTTGCATTTCATTTGGAAATCAAAGTCCCAGAGTCTGGAGGAAAAGCGGAGAAGCACAGAATCTAAGTTGTTTGAGGTTTAGTGTGAAGTTTCCACAGTCAGTGATGATTTGAGGAACCATGTCATCTGCTGGTGTTGGTCCACTGTGTTTTATCAAGACCAAAGTCAGCGCAGTCGTCTACCAGGAAATTTTAGAGCACTTCATGCTTCCCTCTGCTGACAAGCTTTATGGAGAAGCTGATTTCCTTTTCCAGCAGGACTTGCCCCCCCCCCCCCCCACACACACACACACACTGCCAAAAGTATCAAAATCTGGTTTATTGACCATGGCATCACTGTGTTTGATTGGCCAGCAAACTGTCCTGACCTAAACCCCATAGAGAACTGATGGAGTATTGTCAAGAGGAAGATGAGAGACACCAGACCCAACAATGCAGACGAGCTGAAGGTCACTATCAAAGCAAACATAACCATAACACCTCGGCAGTACCACAGGCTGATCACCTCCATTCCACGCCACATTGATACAGTAATTGACGTCCTTGACGTTCCACTTGATGAAGACCCTGGAGAGACTGCTCCTTGCTCACCTCCGCCCCCTGGTGGAACCAGCGATGGATCCACTCCAGTTCGCCTACCAGCATGGCATTGGGGTGGAGGATGCGGTGATCTTCCTCCTTCACCGTTCTCTGTCCCACCTAGAGAAGCCCGGGAATATGGTGAGGATCATGTTCTTTGACTTCTCCAGTGCTTTCAACACCATCCAACCGATGATCCTGAAGGACAAGCTGCTGCGTGCAGGGGTGGACCAGCACCTGTCATCATGGATCCTGGACTACCTCACGAACCGGCCTCAGTTTGTGAGAACCCGGGACTGTGTGTCCGACACGATCATCAGTAGCACGGGGGCCCCCCAGGGAACGGTGCTGGCTTCCTTCCTGTTCACTCTTTATACTGCGGACTTCTCACACAACACAACACACTGCCATCTACAGAAGTTCTCTGATGACTCTGCGATCGTTGGCCTCATCTCCAATGGAGATGAAGCCGAGTACAGAGGGCTTATCCAGGACTTCGTGGACTGGTGCCATCGGAACTGCCTCCAGATCAACGAGAGGAAAACTAAGGAGCTGGTGGTGGACTGTCGCAGGCAAGGACAACCCCTCACAGCACCAGTAAATATACAGGGAACAGACATCGAGATGGTGACAGCCTATAAGTACCTGGGTGTTCATCTGAACAATAAACTAGACTGGTCACACAATACTGACGCACTCAACAAGAAGGGACAGCGCAGGCTGTTCCTGCTGAGGAGACTCAGGTCTTTTGGTGTACAAGGCGCGCTGCTGAAGACATTCTATGACACGGTGGTGGCATCAGCCATCACTTTTGGAGTGGTCTGCTGGGGCAGTGGCATTACTGCAGCCGATAGGAAGAGACTGAACAAACTGATCAAGAAAGCTAGCTCTGTCCTGGGGCAGCACCTTGATCCGGTGGAGGAGATAGGAGAGAGAAGGACGGTGGCTAAACTGTCATCTCTGCTGGAGTCCGAGTTCCACCCTATGCAGGACATACTGAATGCATTGAGGAGCTCATTTAGCAGCAGACTACATCATCCCAGGTGCACAACCGAGAGGTTTTGCAGGTCCTTCCTACCAACGGCTGTCAGACTGTACAACCTAAGCAGGGCTGCTCGCAGAGATAGCAAAAAGACATAACAAACTAATAGTTTTTGAATGCAAAGATGCAATAGACTTGCACAATGGTCCCCTCCGGCATACAACTAGGAAAATACCGGTCGCTATGGAGAGTGAGAATATGTATGGGCACATAATCATACCATGTAGGATAACTAAGTAGACGGTTGTGCTGTTTCATCCCATCTAGCAACAATACTCTGCACTGTGTGTGTTTATATATTTACATATTTATTCCATCTAGCTACAATGCTCCGCACTGGGTGTTTATATATCTACATATTATTCCATCTAGCTACATTGCTCCGCACTGGGTGTGTTTATATTTATATATCTATATATTTATTCCATCTAGCTACAATGCTCCGCACTGTGTGTTTATACTGTATATCTACATATTATTCCATCTAGCTACATTTTTTTTTTTGTTTTTTTTGTTTGTTACTTATTTGTACCCATAGGTAGACTTGGTTTGCAGTCTGGTGACAAGCCACCGGCTGCTGGTCGCTGCGTGCGCGAGCGCCCTAAACCTGCATGTTTTTGGTATGCGGGAGGAAACCGGAGAAATCCCGGAGTAAACCCGCGCAACACGGGGAGAACATGCAAACTCCACACAGCTCACTGTTGGTCGGGGGCTGGGATCGAACCCACGATCTCATGATCCCCGCGGTCCCCCGGCCGAGGGTAAAACTGTGCTGCCACAGTGCTAAACCACTGCGCCACCGTGCAGCACATGTGCAGCACATTGCTCCGCACTGTGTGTTTACATATTCATATATTTATTCCATCCAGCTACAATGCTCTGCACTGTGTGTCTGTGTGTGTGTATATATATATTTTATAGTAATATGTACATATGTATATTAGCTGCTCTTGCTTGCTTGTTTTTTTTTTTGTTTTTTTTTTCTCTTGCCTTCTGATTGTTGCTCTGAGTGTTGCTATCCCTGTGCTGTTGCAATCCTGGAATTTCCCCGTTGTGGGACTAATAAAGGCT
This sequence comes from Pholidichthys leucotaenia, assembly GCA_020510985.1. NCBI lineage: Eukaryota > Metazoa > Chordata > Actinopteri > Cichliformes > Pholidichthyidae > Pholidichthys > Pholidichthys leucotaenia. Next base: position 134,593,528 of record CM035840.1, on the reverse strand, counting down.
TATCTTATCTTATCTTAATTAATCCAAAAGGAGCCCCGACCAAGTATTGAGTGTGTACATGGACATACTTTTCAGTTGGCCCACATTTCTATTAAAAAACTATTTTTAAATGAATTTTATGTAATATTCTAATTTTTTGAGAAACTGAATTTGGGGTTTTCAGGGGCTGTAAGCCATAATCATCAAAATTAAAATAAATAAACACTTGCAATATATTGCTCTCTGTGTAATGAATCTATATAATATATGGGTTTCACTTTCTGAAATGAGTGACAAAAAATATTTAACTTTTTCATGATTTTCTAATTTTTTGAGATGTACCTGTACTTCATCTCCACTTGACTTTGTCCCCATATTTCTCCTTGCTGCCATCTCGAGCTCCCATTTAAGTTTTTTTTCACGATGCAGAGAAGGAAGAAAGTGTGATCATATTTCATGGATAACGTGATAGCCACATGTGACACACACTAGATTCATCATATTCAGGTGCAGCATAATGCTCCAATTCTGGTTTAATGCGTGATGTCTCTAATTCTGAATTGATTTGTACAGGCGATGTTATCTTCACTTTTCATTCTGTGACTTCGCAATCTGTGTTTTCTTCTCAGAGACGAGTTTCTCTTGTTTTCTGTGAGCCGAAACGAGCTTTTCTCAAACCTGATTAGAGGAACTGACATCCAGATAACCTCCCAGAGACAAATCTTTGGATATAAATCTTGCTTCTGACACAAGCAGAAAATGCCAGTGTCTATTCAGCTGTAGTTATGGCATTTCGGCGATTCAGTATGAAGTGGCTTGATCAGTCATGCTCACATCACAGGGCGAGTGAAGATTTTTTGACTTATTGAGTGCAAGATCTCTCAACCTAAGCAGAAAATAGTGGGACTTTGACAACCAAAGAAACACATCAGTGCGTGCACAACAGGGGATGCTGTATTTTTTTTTTTCCAATTTGCCTGTGTGCGGTGTATTTGCTTTCAGTTTAACAAGATTCACACAAGATCGAGGTTTTAGTAGCTCTGTGTGTGCATGTTTGTGTTTCAGTGTCAGGATTCACTGGGACTGTGACAGAAGGGCAAACTGGCAGTAATGGGTCTTTGCGTTGGGGATGTGTGAGGAGGGCGATGGCCCTAATGTTTGCCAACTCACCCAAAGACCACTGCACTCAAGGGCTTTCATTGACACATTCATCACCTTCCTACAGAATGTGCAAAATGTGCATGGGCATAAATGACTGCATGCAGCATTTAACCTGTCACCCCCACAGCTAAGACACACACACACACACACACACACACACACACACACACGTGTTAACTTTTCAAACCCTAAAGGCCCAGTCATACAGACCATATGGGTGAATACCGTAGACTGCCTCTATTCACCAGCAATGCAGGTGGGTGAAAGTGGTGATGGTAAGAATGCAAGTATCCGGACATGTGGTGCAAGCAGATCAAAGTATTATGCAGGTGTGGGGCACAGGGAACACAGGGGAAAAGTGCATGTATCTGCAGATGACTGCATATAAGCAGGCAAGTAAAACAAAGTAAGCCCAAGTACAGTATGCCGAGTAAACAGAAGTATGCGTTACAATTTTTAAAATATTTTCAATCATTCTCACCTGATCTGCAGTAGTGCAGGGATCGTGGACATTAGGGCATCAGCAAGATTACATCAACAATTCTGAAGTTTGGTTTCACTTATTTTTTTCCCCCAGTTATTTTTATGGTTCATCACCCCCTAATGGGCACGAACCCAAAGTGCATTTTTCCACCTTTGCTTGTGCAAATCCCAGGTAAGCATCGCATGATGTAACTGAAACTTAAAGGTCCCATTCACTCAAACATGTTTGTGGGTTTTATTGGTCTAAAATGCTTTCTTGGGTCATATGACAGCAGTAAAAATATAAAAATTTCTTCACTTGGAAATAATTATACATTTGTAGCATTTTAACATTTCAACAGAATGAGCAGAAGCCTGTTTTGCTCTTCTAAGATCTTTTTCGTAAAGTCACTGACGAATGATTCGGTCTTCACTTACAGTCCATCACCGTACTACTGGCTATGATGATTCAGTCCCTGCCTACAGTGTGAGCCCAAGGTAGCTTCCCATTTCTTCTACTCTTGTCTACTTTTCATATATACTATTCATATTTACACATTTTTATCTGTTGACATTTTTATTTATTACTTTTCATAAAAACTCAAGATGTAATTCATTTTTTTAGGTTAAAAAGTGTTTTTTTTAGTAAAACTAGTATAAATTAAAGCAAGTGAACATAACATTTTGATAAAAAAAATTTATATATGAACAGTATATATAAAAAGTATATGAGAGTAGATGAAATGGGAATAAACCAAGCCCAAGTGTTAACATCAAAGCTAACAGTTCAACTATGGAGTTAGCTTGCCAAGTTTATAGCTTACTTAAGCAATATTACACTCGAGGTTGTGCAGTATCAATGAATATAGTAACTGTGGTGATGTCTTCGGCCCAACGTGACGCAGAGGGCCAAAGACATCACCAGAGTTATTATATTCATGCAACTGCACAACCTCAAGTGTAATATTGCTTTTATACAACAGTTCCACAAGCCCAGTTTATTAAATGGCTGCAATACTGGACAAAATATTATGATTTCTTTAACCAGTTATTTTCCTCCGAGAAAAATAGTCCCTTCTAAATGCACCCAGTCAACTGTTGCTAAGCACCTCAATCAGCATCATATAGAAAAGAATTGGTCTATTGTCATTTCACACACACACACACACACACACACACACACACACACACACACACACACACGTAAACAAATTAAATATTGTCCAGTGCATAATACATACCAGTCACCTGTCAAGTTGGTTTGTGGTCATCATGAGATCACATAGGTGGCTAGTTATATAAGTGCAGGTTAGTTAGTTAGTTAGTTAGTTAGCATGCTAGCAATTTGGCTTTGGCATACTTCACTCGCTTTTTCTTGGCATTTTCAGATGAAATAAAGAGTCCGTCACCATAAAGGTATTGTGATTTGGTAATTGAGACAGTAAATCCAACTCTAGCTTGCCTCTTTTTTTTTTTTAAACAGACATGAAATAGCTTGCAGATGATTACAAGGGCAGGACTGTAAACTAATTAAAGTATTAAAAAAGGGATAGGGACTTCCGGTTATGGCGGCCACGTAGGAAGACGTGTTTCACACTGCTCTGCTCCTAAAAATAAAAAATAGGCTAAAACTCTCTTAATTGGAACAAAAACCTATCCCAGCGTTTAGGCGCGGATATGGTAAAGACTAAGGCTGGGAAATTAGGCGGAGGAAAAAGTAATTCGACAAAACAATCCAAACTAACAGACTTCCACGCTCGTGACGAAGCAGGAAAATCTCCAGACTATGGCGGAGGAGGGAGCCAGCAGTGGAGCGGTAACTGCTGAGGAGGGGACAAATGCGGTGCTCGCTGCCATCAGCTCCATGAGAGCAAACTTTTCATCTAAATTTGATGGGATTATAGCAGCGATAGAAGGAATGAGAAAGGGAATAAGCGACTGTATGGAACGAGTATTGCAGGCGGAGCTCCAAATCTCAAGCGCTGAAGATGACATCACCAGCCTACAATCAAAGGTGCAAACACTGGAATTAAAATGTAAACGTCTGGTTTATTGAGGATCTGGTTCATTATTACACAGCACAATTAATGTTTAAAGTTAGTAAAAACTTCTTGCCACACAATATACAAAATCTTTTCAGGGAGAGAGAAGGGAAATATAATTTACGGGGGAATACAAAATTTAAAATGCACTTAGTAAGATCTACACGGAAGAGTTTTTGTGTGTCTGTGTGTGGGGTAAAATTGTGGAATGGGTTGGGGGAGAAACACAGGCAATGTCCAAACATCCACATATTTAAATCAACATATAAAGAAATGATTTTTGAGCAGTATGAGAATGAAGGACAGTGATGTTACATTGTGTCTTCAGTGAGGGAAGGTTGTTGTTGTGTAATGGTGATTGTGAAGGTGATGGTGTTGTCTGTGTTTGTATTGAACATGCCAGAATTGTATGTTTATTGTTGTTGTAATATTGTTGGATGTTGGTATTGTTGTCAATATGGACTGTCATTGTTGTGTCATTTTTGTTGTATAATTTGACTATGGGTGTATTATGGTGAATGTGGTTGTGGGATAATGATGATTATGAGTAAATACTGTAATTTGTTGGGTATGGAAAAGGGGTGGGACTATATAAGCGTTGGCTTCTTCCCACTCCTTTTGAACATTTTATTTTTTGTTTGGTTTTTTTTGTTGTGTTTTGAACTCTCTTCTTTCTTTTTTTTTTTTTTTTTTAAGAATGTTCAAATAAAAATCAATGTCAACGTCTGGAAGATAATGTCCTGGACTTAGAATCCCACTCGCGATGGAATAATTTGAGGCTGGTGGGCCTCCCGGAGGGAGCGGAGGGACGGGACCCATGTTCCTTTTTGGAAAAGTGGATTCCAGAAGCGCTGAACAACGCGGAACTGCAGTCATCGGTCGTCTTAGAGAGCGCTCACCGAATCGGCCCACCGAGAGATAATAAGACACCACCAAGGACGCTGATTATGAAGTTCCTCAGCTACAGAGACAAGATGACGGTCACCAACGCGGCGCAAGCTAAAGGAGAAATTAAATACCAGGATCAACAGGTGTGGTTCTATCCTGATTTGGCCACAGGAATTCAACAATTAAGGAGGCAGTTCGACCCTGCCCGTAAAGAGCTGCGCAACCTCCGGATTCGTCACGGAGTGATTCATCCGGCAAGACTGCTGGTCACATATAAGGGCAGAACCCACACCTTCAAGACCCCTCAAGAGGCGCAGGAGTTCATTAAGCAGATCCATGAGGAGACTGGTGGGAGCTAAGCATGAACATGATAAAGGTAGAACATTTAAGCATTTGTACAGGCATCTGATTGATCTGAAACATATAACATATCTACAAAATACAGATTGTATTATATAAAAAAAAAAAGCTATGATGTACAAAGCTGCTATAAAACTTTGAAGTTATGTTGGAAAAACTACAGAAGAGAGTTAATGTCATTAAAAATAGTAGTAGAGTCGGGGTGATTGAGAGGAGAAAGAGAGAGTGGTTTGACTGATCCTCACAGGTGTGGAACAGTCATTAGCTATAACGGGAGATGGAATTTTTTTTTATTTTGGGGGAATTACCGCGAATGTGGGGAAAGGGAATTTGTTTTTGTGTAGTTTGTAGGATGAATGTTCAACCATCCATGTTTTTGCTTCTCTGTATGAGCATGTTTATATTGCAAGGTAATCTCAAACTCCTTATTGATCATAGATCAAAGCGTTAATCTTAATTTAACTTCATGGAATTGCAGAGGTCTACAAAATCTAAAAAAACTTAAACAAGTTATGAATAAAATAAAAGACATAGATTCAAAAATTGTGTTTTTACAAGAAACTCATCTAATGGAGGAGGATGTAAAAAGAATTAGGAGAAGATGGCAAGGAAATGTGTTCACCTCATCATTTTCATCGTGAGCCAGGGGAGTTATGACTCTCATACATAAAACAGTCCCATTTCAAGTGAAAAATGTAATTGGAGACAAATTAGGAAGATATCTAATCATCCAAGGATCTTTGTTATTAGAAAATATAAATCTGGTGAACTTATACGGTCCCAACACTGATGATCAAAACTTCTTCGTTAATTTATTTCTTACTTTATCATCACTTACAGGGCAACATATAATAGCAGGGGATTTTAATTGTACATTGAATCCCAGTATAGATCAACAGGACTGGACTGTATGCACAATGGATGCAGGATGACCATTAATCATTTTATGAAAGAACTGAGATTGCTAGATATATGGAGAGAAATGAAACCACAAGTCAAAGCCTATTCTTGTTATTCTAATACCTATAAGACATTCTCACGTATTGACTACTTTTTGATCTCCACAGAATTAAGGTCCAAGATTCAAAACTGTTTCTATGATAACATCGTGAACTCTGATCATGCACCCTGCTGTCTAATATATGTAGATAAGAAATTGACAAAGGATTCAGGTAGGCGGCATTTTCAGCATAAATGGCTTCAGGATGAGGAATTTGTTAAGTACATAGAAAAACAGATGAGTTTTTTGATATCAATACTACACAAACAACGGCATGTATAAAGTGGGAGGCTTTCAAAGCTTTTATAAGGGGGCATATTATTAGTTATACGGGTTCAAAATCTAAGAAGACTCGAGAGGAGAGAGTCCAATTGGAACGTAAAATAAAAATTCTTCAAGAAAAATGTATGCAGGAAGTAACCCACAGTTAGAGAACGAATTACTAATTCTGAGAGCTGAATATGACAAAAAATCAGCAAATAGAGCTGCCTCGAGTCTTCTAAGATTGAAGCAAACTTTTTATTAACAAGGTGAAAAATCAGGAAAATTATTGGCATGGCAGATTAAACAATTAGAATTTAAAACACCAATTACCAGTATTATAAGTAATGGACAGGCAGTTATAGATCCTTTAGAAATTAATAGTGCCTTTAGAGATTATTATGAAAAACTATATGATACAAAAAATGAAACTGACTTAACAAAACTAAATGGGTTTTTGGATGGATTATCTATACCGTGTATTCCAAATGAAAACAGGGAGATACTGGAGTCAAAAATTAGTCAAGAAGAAGTTGGGCTAGCCATTGATAATATGAAATCAGGAAAAAGGGCAGGACCAGATGGTCTTCCAGTTTGACCTCTATAAAAAATTTAAGAATAAATTAATAAAACCACTTTTGGAAATGGTTTTAGAAGCATTTCAAAATAGTAATTTACCACCATACATGAATGATGCCTTAATTATACTGTTGCCAAAACCAGGTAAACCCCCTAATAAATGTGAAAACATGAGACCAATAAGCCTATTAAATGCAGACCTTAAGATAATCTGTAAAATTTTAACAAAACGACTACAAGAAATATTACCAAATATTATTAACCGAGATCAGAATGGCTTTATAATAGGAAGACAAGGCTTCCATAATGTAAGAAGACTATTTAATATTATTTATTCCAATAAAGAAGCACCGGATACAGCTCTCCTATCATTGGACGCCGAAAAGGCCTTTCATAGGGTCGAATGGCCCTATCTTTTTGAAGTCCTACAAAGGTATGGACTTGGAAATAATTTCATAAAATGGGTTCAGACAATATACAATAATGCTACAGCAGAAATCCTAACAAACAGCAATATCTCAAAATCAATAAAAATCAACAGAGGATGTCGACAAGGCTGTCCACTTTCACCCTTATTGTTTACTATGGCAATTGAACCTTTAGCGATGGCAGTACGTTTACATCCACAAATATATGGAATTAAAGTAGGACCAACAGAACATAAAATCTCCCTGTATGCCGATGACATAATTTTGTTTATGTCGAATTTTAAAAAAATCAATTCCGACCTTGTTAAATTTAATAAAGAACTTTGGGGAAATATCAGGATATAAAATAAATAAAACTAAATCTTCAATATTAATGCTAAATGAGACCCAGAGAAATCACCCAGCTCCTGAGGTAAATCAATTCAATGTTGTAAATCAGTTTAAATATTTAGGAATTCAAATTTTGCCTAAGCTAGAATCAGTCGCCAGTGCCAACTATGAAGCCTTAATGACAGATATTAATGAGTTACTTCAGAGATGGATGTCACTACCAATGTCGATGATCGGGAGAATTAATATACTTAAAAGTAATATCTTACCAAAAATACTTTATTTATTTCAATACATTCCTTTTCCACCACCTTCAAATTTATTCTCAAGAATTAAAAAAAAGTTAGTGGAATTTATATGGAACAATGGGAAGGCTAGATTACGTCTGTCCTTACTATATTTACCATTTGATCGTGGAGGTCTGAAATGTCCAAACTTTATGTTGTATTACTGGTCAGCACAACTGAGGTCTATGACATATTATTTTTCATCAAATGATCTCCCTCACTGGACTGAAATGGAATCATACAATTTACCTTTACCTCTTCCCTTATTCATATACTCAGACTCAGCTAAAAAATTACAGAAACAAGTTAAAAATCCAATTGTAAAGCATATGATCAAAATATGGTGTGAAACCAAAAAGAACCACACTTATTGTCACAATTTAGCCCAATATGGGGTAATCAATATTTTACACCAGGAAGAGCGGATGCTGTATTTAAAGTATGGAATTTAAAAGGGATTCAAAAGATTCAAGACTTATATTTGTCATGTTCAGATAACAATGTCTTTTGAAGAACTGAGGATCAAATTCAATCTTAATAGAACACATTTTTTTTAAATATCTTCAGCTTAGGAATTTTATCCAATCAAATCAAAATAATGCTCTCACCCGACCTACTTATTCATCCTTGGAAAAAATTTTGACGAAAGATTGAAATAATACCCTTTCTCTTACTGAGTTTTATAACTCATTGACACTATTCTCAAGTGAAAACTCACAGAAAAGACTGAATTATTGGAAAGAAGACCTGCAAATTGAAATTTCAGAGGAACAATGGGAATTGGCTTGTACAGAAGCTCAAACCAAATCAATAAATGTACGTCTTAAATTGATACATTTTAAATGGTTAATGCGGATGTATGTTACACCAGTGGAGTTAAATAGATATAACAAAAACATACCAGATACGCGCACAAAATGTATGGAAAGTAAAGGAACCCTATTTCACTGTTTATGGGAATGTAGAAAAATTAGAATGTTTTGGGAAGAGGTGAGGGTAACAATTGAAAAAAAATTTTCAAAACAATTCACATTGAACCCTAAACTGTTTTTGTTGGGTCTGTATCCAGAAAAGCATAACTTTAATAAGAGTGAAAGAGCATTCATAGACCTCAGTTTGCTTAATGCCAAAAAATGTATTGCACTACTGTGGAAAAAGACTCATAGACCAGATGTGACTCAGTGGTTAAGACAGATGTTAACAAACCTTCCACTAGAAAGAATAACATACATACTGAAATCAAAGGAAAATGTGTTTGAGAATATATGGAGACCTTTCATTGATTATGTAAAGAAATTAAACATAACTTCTGAAGAAGAAGGTGAATGATGTGTGTGGACCTTGCAAATTCCAAATTGGTGAATGTATAATATGTATACTTATGTAATAGATTACCTAGACTAAACAGAGGAGCATTGTTTGATGACTTGCCTTTGTTAGTGGTTGTTGGTGTTTTTAGTACATTTTTTTTTTTTGTAGTTAATGTTTTTTTTTTAAAAATACTTTAGTGTTAGTGTTTGATTGTTTGTGCCATGTTTGGGGGAAAAAAAAAAAGGTTCAATAAAAAATATTGTGGAAAAAAAAAAGGATTGGACATCCAGGTCACGGAGATGATTTCTTTTCAAACAGCACTTCACTGTGAAAATTAGGGAATCTAACACAGTATTACAATTCTAATCTATAAGAAGCCTCTGAATTGATAGATTTGAGACTAAATAACATTTAGTAACTAGAGGGCACTCAGAGAGTGCATACCTCCGTCCCTCCCTCCCTTTGTCCTCCCCTCCTTCCCTTTGTCCGTCTATATCGCCATCCATCTGTACATTGCGAGATAGGGCCTTGGTGGAGGTACGGATCACCTCCAACATCTAATGAGTTCCTCTCTAGTCCAAGAACCACCTTTGGTGAAAATGTCATCCAAATCCATCCAGCAGTTTTTCTGTAATCCTGCTTCACAATTAAAAACAAAGCCCTTGGTTAAGGTATACACTCTCAGATCATCAACAAAATCTAATCATCTCTCCCCTGTGCCATTACACACCTTTCCTGAAAATTTCTTCAAAATCCATTCATAACTTTTTGAGTTATGTTCTTCGTCGGCCTCCGTCGGTCTATGATGACCATGGAAGAGAATCCTAAAACGTCTACTCTGCTGGAACAGCACCGCCTGTGGCTGAACAGGCCGATGCGCGAATGACAGTCCCTGTCACACAGGTCACACTTGTGGGTGGTCTCCGTGCTGCTGGGTCTGTGGCGGTTCTTCCTGCGGGTCCTTTTTTCATCTGCTGCAGCAGTCAGTCTCTCTTCACCCGCCTTGAGCTGTCTGGTCAGGGTGCCTCTCCATTTGGAGCGGTCCGTTGCAAGGTCCTCCCAGCGCTCTGTGTTGATATCCAGGGCCTTCATGTCTCTCTTGCAGACGTCTCTAAAGCGCAGCTGTGGGCGGCCAACGTCTCTCCTGCCAGTTGCCAGTTCTCCATAGAGGACGTCTTTGGGGATTCTGCCATCCTCCATACGGTGAACGTGGCCTAGCCAGCGGAGCCTGCGCTGCCTGAGTAGAGTGAACATGGAGGGAAGGCCGGCGCGGGACAGAACTTCTGTGTTGGGCACTTTGTCCTGCCAGGATATGTCCAGGATGTGGCGAATGCAGCGCAAGTGGAAGGAGTTCAGTCTCTTTTCCTGCCGGGCGTATGTTGTCCACGTCTCACTCCCATAGAGCAGTGTGCTGATGACGCAGGCGTTGTACACTGCCATCTTCGTCTTGACAGAGAGTTTGGGACTCTCCCACACTCGTGTGGTGAGGCGAGCGAGTGTGAAGGCTGATTTTCCAATCCTCTTGTTGATCTCTGTATCAAGGGAGAGGTTGTTGCTGATCGTGGACCCCAGGTACGTGAACTGATTCACGACCTCCAGCTTGTAGTCATCAATGATGTGGTTGGTGGTGCTTCCGTGCCTTGCGCCAAGACGTTAGTCTTCTTCAGGCTGATGGTAAGCCCGAAGTCCTTGCATGCCTGGGAGAAGCGGTCCATCAGGGTCTGAAGCTCCTGCTGTGTGTGGGTTGCGACTGCAGCGTCGTCTGCGAACAGCATGTCTCTGATTAGAGCCTCGCGTACTTTGGTTCTGGCTTTCAGGCGGGCGAGGTTGAAAAGCCTGCCGTCAGATCTTGTGTGCAGGTAGATTCCCTCTGTTGCTGTGCTGAAGGCATGCCTCAGGAGCATAGCAAAGAAAATCCCAAAGAGGGTTGGCGCAAGTACACAGCCCTGTTTCACTCCGCTGCGTATGTTGAATGGCTCTGAGACGTTGCCATCGTGCTGCACTATCCCCTGCATGTTGGTGTGAAACGATTCGATGAGGCTTTGCAACTTTGGTGGGCATCCTATCTTTGGCAGGATCTTGAAAAGGCCCTCTCTGCTGACCAGATCGAACGCTTTGGTGAGGTCGATGAAGGCGACGTACAGAGGCATGTTCTGTTCTCTGCATTTCTCCTGGAGTTGGCGGATGGAGAATATCATGTCTACCGTCGATCGCTCAGCGCGGAAGCCACACTGAGACTCGGGGTAGACACGTTCGGCAAGCTTCTGTAGACGAACGAGAACAACTCGTGCGTAGACTTTGCCAACAACGCTGAGGAGGGAAATGCCCCTGTAGTTGTTGCAGTCGCTTCTCTCCCCTTTGTTTTTGTAGAGGGTGATGATCTTGGCATCCCTCATGTCCTGTGGTACGGCACCTTCCTTCCAGCACTGGCAGAGGACGTCATGCAATGAGTTATGTTACTAACAGACAAACCAATGCCGGCAAAAACATGACCTCCTCCCTTGGCAGAGGTAATTAATGGTTATTAGAACACGTTTGAAGCAGAGTGATACACATCCAGAGAAAAGTTGGAGTGTGGTTATCGTGGGATACAGTAACTTCTGGAATCCCCATTGTCCAATCAAATTGCTCGGTCAGAACCAACTAGTGTATATTGTTTTTCTTAAATTTCAGTCACCCTAACAGAGATCCCCGTTTCCATCTGGTTCCCTAATCCACAGTTGATAATATCTCTGCCATCATTCCGCCTTATTTTATATATTATTGCTGTGATGCTCCATCGAACTGTTAGCATTAGCTTGAATCGGCAGTTTGAGTCGGTCAGTCCAACTGCATCAGAGCTCACTTCAGCAAGGAGAGGCTGACAGTCAGGCCGCCTGGCGTTGGCTTAACTGTTGATCCAGCCAGTTTGGATCGCTATTTTCAATAAATTCTATTCACCCCCACTAGAATCCTTGCTCATCTACAAACACTTAACCATATACGTCATTCTTCAATGTTATTTTAGGTTAGTTTACTATAGTGAATTTTCTCTAACTGAGCCCCTGAGCTGATGCTAGCGGTTTAGACATTCCTTTATTAACCAATGTTTCTGTGCTTATTGTATCCCAGGGAAGGAAGCCACATACCCCGTCCACCAGTGATGCTTTATTTCATTTATTCTTTAAAACAAATTTACATTAGTTGGCTCCGGCTTGCTACCCAAGTTAGGAGCTAGCCACCTAAGATTAGCAATAGTGACAAAAGAGGGAGGGTGGATGTAACTGAAGCTCTTGGGCATTTAAAGAGACATGCACTGAAACAAGCTGTTCCGAGGAAGGCTGCAAGGGATGATTCCCAATGATGCTGCAACAATTAAAGGCAGTTTAGCCAAAATATGTCAAACAATTCATTAAAATCTATGGGAACTGTCAACATGTGGAAAAACTGAAGTAAATGGGACCTTTAAAGAAATGGTACACACACTGTACACTATTTTCAGAGGAGCTAGCCAATAGGAAGTGTTTTTTTTTTTCCAGTAAACCCTTTGGAAACAACACTTATTGACTATATCTAGTGAAAATCAACAGACAAACTGGACACGGAGGTAAGAATACTCTATATTTTAATAAAAACTGTATTCAAATGAATGTGGATTGGACTAAATGGAGTATATCTCTGGAGTTTTAGTATGTTGTGAGTTTGTGTGTTGAAAGGGTCACAGAAGCAGTGACTCGGACTAATGTAAATTACACCTACCAGCCCTGTGCCACAGCTTCATTCCATCCATAGATATACTGGATAACTCATGCTTTGTCAAACTAGAAATTTTCCATTATTTCCACCCAACCACACACAATTCATGAAGTCTTTTCCCTCAGTAAGCATTAGACTCATTACGCTTAGTTTGGGAGTGGTCCCTACCCACCCCCCCATAATAGATTGAACTGTTGATACAGTGAACAGTACTCACTCATTTGAATTAAGTAAGTGGGTGACAAATCGTCCAGCCAAAAATCAATGAGGGGAATTATGCATACACGCAGGAAAAGGAGGCACAGGAAGAGAGACGCTAAACACTGCCAAAGCATGAAGGCATACACACGCTAAGCCATGCAAACAAAGCAAACCAAACCACTACTGCAACAAACCCTCCATTTAATCATGTGTGCTTTTCATGAGTACAATCTAATAACACAGAGAATACAATCCTTTTCCTACATCCATTATTAACGTAGTGTTTGATCTTGCACTCAGTCACCCTGCTTGGAAAAATATGCAGGGAAAAGACCACAAGACTGACTATAAGTATTTCCACTAGTGTCGCTGAACATAACATTGTCCAATTATTATGTCTGTAGAAAAGATTAAGGTCTGTGAGTAAATGTGTGCTGCACATGCAAGCCTACTCTGTAAGCAAAATCAATCGATATGTTATTAGCGTCTTTTATCTCTACCCATGTCTTTCTTATTGAATTTCTGTCAATTACTGATGTAAATATCCCAGGTAATTCTACAATATCGTTCTATTTCTAGATTGAATCAACTCCCACATTTACCAGCACTGAGGTAATTATCTTGTGTACCCTTAAGGGTAATGATATGGTATAGAAATGGAGTCATGACTACACAGTAAAGGCCACTCGCAGATCAGTAAATGTTTGATTGGACGAATGGTTGAAATTTGTGACGGGTACATAAGATGCAGTGTATTGCTGATATGAGTAACGGCCCCTTTACACAGACAGAGATCATTGGGTGACCACTGAGAGATCAAAAATTGACCCGATTGCTTCTAAAGCAGACCTTCTGAAGCCTCAAAAAAGCTGTTTCTGTGTAAATATTTGGGAGATTGTTGTACGATTTTCATGGCATCTATTGACGCTGTTAAAGACTGTTGAAGAGATCATTGAGAGACCAGGAGAGATCGCTGAGGGATCATTGAGAGTTTGTTGGGGGACCAAAGAGGTCTATATATACATTTGAGAGGTTTCTAGTTCTTTTCTATCCCTTTTACACAAGGGTGGAGATTGCTGAGATTATGGAAAGATGAAAAAAATGGTCAGATCTCTCAACTGTCTTTCAATGATCTCTCAGCAATTACAGAGATCTCTCAATAAGCATCCAGTGAGCTCCATAGTTGCCACAGTTCAGAGATTGTTTTGGCTCAGTCCAAAACAATTTCCCAACAAACTCTCAATGAATATCCATCGAACGTTCAACAATCTCCTTGATCTCACAATCTCCTTGATTTCTCCTTGATCTCTCAGCAAGCTTACAATAACTCTATTGTTCTTTCTGTAAACACTCAGTGATCCCTCACTGATCTCTAGGCCATCTCTATCTCTACATTCCTATCCAGGAAAATTTTGGCATTCATTGAAGGATTGCTGCGAGATCATTGAATGATCACCAAGAGATTATTGGGAGATTGATGAGGTCATTGAGCGCTCCCTGAGCTCTCCTTGACCATTTAACAATCAGCAATCTTTCAATGAACACCAAATTTTTCCACCCAGAATGTAGAGATGGCTGAGAGATCAGTGAAGAACTGCTGAGCATTCAATGAAAGACCAGTAGAGTTCATTGAAAGATTTCCGAGTGCTAGTTGCGAGATCGCTTCCCTTTGGTGATCATTGAGAGATTGTTTTGGACTGTTTTGGTAATTGTGGAGATCACTGAAGATCATTGAGAGATCTTGGCAACTGTTGAGAGGTCACTGAAAGATCGTTTGGAGATTTGGCCATTTTGTCATCACTCATCTATCTCTCAACGATCTCCACTTGTGTAAAGGGGGTATAACTGTATGATTATTAGAAAAACAAACATAAAAAGCTTGACAGCATTGATACAAATTACTAGTAAAATATATTATGATTGTATAAGTTCAATCTGTGTGAAAATAAAAAACAGAGCAAAATACCAAACTTTTCTATAAGCATGACCCCATCTTTTGTACAAACCAACATTCAAACTAGAGAAATTCAGACTGAATTGAAATGTCTCATTAAAGTCCTTAATATCTTAAATGATGAGGTCAGCCAACTTCTTAATTTGGCACTAGATACTTCCCAGGCTAATGGGCTAGTGCCGATATCATGGGCGCTTTCCAGGCGGAAGAGTCATAGTAACGGGCGTAATCAGAGGGACGCAGTCCAACATGGCTCTACATGGAGCAAAAACGACCTGCAGGAATTCATTAGAGTGGTTACTTGTGGGACCGTCAAGCACACACAGCTCACACAGAAGCAAAAGCTTCCGAAAATGTTTCAGCCAGAAGCCGAAATGGATTCGGGAGCAAAAGCAGACGCAGACTGGCAAAGGCAAAGTTCCAGTGTGGATGTGGGGAGTGGGTCCGACTCCTCATTAACCAGTGGGTTCTTCATAGGGGGGACAACAACACTGATGTCTACACGTAACACCATTTATGCCCATTTTCTTAAGTACACACACACACACAAACACACACACACACGCACGCACACAGGGTAATGGTCGTCTTCACACAGAGGTCACCCCCCCTGCTAACAGGGATACAGACCTCTCTTCACTGGCATTAATGCTCAGCTTGGAGGACCGCTCAGAGTAAACACTAGACTCTCGCACACATTACCCACACGTGTATCGCTCTGAAGACAAACCAGGGCTCATGGCTCCGTGGAGCTTTAAAAGAGGGGGAAAGAATGGTCTTTTGAAATTATAACTTAATTGCACTGTGATAGCAATAATTTATTAGAATTATCAATATTTATCAGCCCGTACAGAAGATTAACAAAACATCTCCGCGATGCAGTCTACAGGATGAGTTACCACATCTGATGGGTTTACCTCCACGTGTGTGTGTGTGTGTGTGTGTGTGTGTGTGTGTGTGTGTGTGTTTGCATTTGCAGGATTACACTAAAACTACTAACTCTACTTTAATGTACTTTGGTTGAAGGGTGGTGCTTGGACCACAGAAGATTTTCACGTGGTCAAGCGGTGGATTTTTTTTTTTTTTTTTTTTTTTTAAACTCTATTCAAGGGTGGTATGTCACAGTGCGGTGAATGCTGATGAACGTAGTGATTTTTGGATTCACCAACTTTTCTGACCAATGTTGGCAAAAAATCAAGCAAAAATCAAGCTAGTATCTTACAGAGTGCTGTGGAATGTTCCCCGATGCTGCACTTTTGGGGTTTTGTCAGGGTTTGTTAAAGGTTGCAAAACAGTTTTTAAGGTCAGAAACAATTTTTCCCCATAAAGGGTCTTAAAGAGTTGCTAGTGTTCAATACTGGGTGAAACAAAAAAACTTTAGCGGCACATGTTACAACCGTTTTCAAATGCTTACAATTATTTTGCAGCTGTTTGCAGAAAAATAAATTTGCAAAAAAATCCTGGACATGTTCAAAAATTTTTGACAAGAAGAAAAACTGTTGGCAACCTTTTACAAACCCTGACAAAACCCAAAACGCACAAAGTTTGTGAGCATCCTCAGTGTTTGCCGCTCCGTGAGATACAGGGAAACATAGCAGGATTGGTGATGTCCAGGAATTCCCTTTAATTTCCATGGAAGTTATCCGTATCTCACCCATTACTAATATGACTACTGCAGCACAAGAGAAATTTTACTTTTGATGGTTGTTAGAAAAAAAAACACTGGCAAATAAAATATGGCATAACAAATTACAGCAAGTACTGCAACAACCGCTAAAAATATTACAAAAAACTCTTGAGTTACTGAAAAATTAATACTACTTTTTGTAGTTAAAAACAACTGACAGGATTCATTAAAACATCTATACTGTCATAATGCTGTTATGTATATCATAATTACAGTATGACACCAATCAGAGTAATTACTGCAGTGTTTGAGATTTACAGAAGATAGCGGTCATGCAGATGTGATCCTCACAGGCTGGCTTGATGTTGAGTGAATAACCTGACAGTTACTGCGTGGTCACATGCTGCAGTACCGCTGACAAGTTACTGATCAATTACTCGTCCGTGTTTGTGTTGGTTTTCTTGCTCATGATGCAGCCAAACTATTGACTGAAACAGCAAACAGTTGGTGACACTAATGACCTGTGGAGAGTGTAGAAGCTGACTGTTGTCCTTCTTTTCAGCGATCATCATCCAGTGAGCCATGCTCACTCTGCCCGACTCTAAAGCGGCTCAGTGCTTAAACCTCACAGGATGGCAGAGGAGCGCTTGCCGCTTCCAAGGCAGCAGCACAAAGAGCCAGTGAGAACAAGAGCTGGTTCACAGCTTGCAGAGAGCCACACTTCCAGCAGCACTGGTCTAAAGGGCCTAGTAATGAGCACCATTCAACTCCCATGGTCAGGGGATGTGAGCGGAAAGGCTGGAAGGATGATAACATTACAGTGGGGCGAGAGATGGAAAGTGGAAAGTGGAAAGCACAGATGTAATGAGAATAGGAGAGGATGAAAGAGAGCTGCTGGGTTCAGGGCCCAATTCACGTTTGAAAATGACACTTTATTTCCATGTTCAGATGTGGACCTTCACAAAGCCTTCTGGGAGCCCCCGGCCCAATCCAGACCTCTAACGAGTCCTATGGCACATGCTTGAAATAACTGGCATCCTGTGGAGGCCAACACTCTACCAGGCTGAGTCCAGTGGAACGGCCACAGGAAACAGTACTGTGTTAAGAAGTGTTCCTGGGTTTCCATCCAACTTACTGGCATTTTAATACACACTTCATGTAATTCAGTTAAAGATGTGTCCGTTTCCCTCAACCGTGTGAACGAATTATCTGAGGAAAACCACATCATATGTAAATATGTAAGGTAACTTTCGATGTAACAAAATGTAATAAATGATTGTGAGCCCAAATTAAAACATACTGTAAATAAAATCCTAGGTGTTTGAAGAACAGCTGTTGTTAAGAGGAACTTTTGAAGAGTTGTGTGTCATGCTGGGATCATCATCAACCACCTGTTTTGTCAGTAGCTGCGTTTTTGTGTCGGGCCAGTAACCAAGGTAACTTGTTGTGCCAGTGTTAGCCACGTTACTGAAGATTAGTAACTAATTACAGTCACTAGTTCCTTCTTTTCAAATGTGCATAAGTTACTTTATGATTACTTCCTGATCATTGGGAACGTCACTTCAATGTTACTTTTAAATGCATATTTAAATTATCTCGCACACATACTGTAGTGTTTGGTCTTGCTGAGCATGAGTTGGTGTGCGGGACATGAAAACTGTCCATGTTTGTCTTACCTCTATGACATGGATTAATCCGATATGCAGAGATCCAAAGAAAACTTTTAGTTTCCACAGTGCAAATGTCTTCTGTGTCAGAGACATTATCCAGTCCCTCAAATGTCTTTTGGAGGTCAAAATGCATTTTTGAATAATCTTTATCCAGGCAGCAGGAAGAGGCAGGAAGCAGGAAGTGTTTTCTCACAGTGTGGCTCATATTTTGCTAATCACCTGTCTGAAGGCGACTGACTGAACTGTCAATGACAGCATATCTTCAGTGATTTATATGGCAGTCAGTCAGCTTTTCTTGCAGGGTCACACATTATCCAGATGCATGCCTGTGTTTAGCTGCTGTGGCTCCATCATCATCAGTGCTAGCAATTAGGTTTGTCAGAGAATGTTGTTTAATCAGATGATTCTGAAGATTTGAGTTACTATTTTTTTGATGTGAAGTACATCTTCACACCGGCACATAGTTTGCAACTCACCAATATATTATTGTCCTTAACCTCGAGAAAGGAAAACCTAATATTTCAATGACAAGTAACTTGCTGCATCTTGTCCATTGGTCACTGTCACACTGATTCACGCTCTGAGCAACAGGTCATATGAGTGATGGCCACATGTCAGCTTATGATAGAGTCTGTGTTATCAACTTATGTAAAATAAAAACAGCAAGTAACGAGCCTGCTAAAATTTCAGTAATTGAAATGGCATTATTTAATTTGTGTGATGCTCTGGCGAGCGTCCTCCCCCTCCCCTCCTGTTTCTGTTGTCTCAGCTCCAGATCAGACACACCTGCATGATTACACACCTGCTGCGTCCTGATGACCCAGCATATTTAAGAGCCAGCGTGTGGAGTATCCAACGCTGGATCATTAGGTTTGCAACCACGAAATGTTCAAGCTCGCTATGTTATTCTCTCTGGTTGGTCTGTGTCTAGACTCCCATGTCCTTCTGTCTTCCAGGTCTGCTGCCACTCGTATGTGTGCACTCCAGAGCTGATCATGCTCACCTGACCAAGAAGATGCCAGACGTCCACCCAGGTCACCGTCTTCCCCTGTCCCCCTGGTCCATGCAGAAGTTCCCTTCCGGCCTCCTCTGCTCACAGAGTAAGAGTGT
This sequence comes from Pholidichthys leucotaenia, assembly GCA_020510985.1. NCBI lineage: Eukaryota > Metazoa > Chordata > Actinopteri > Cichliformes > Pholidichthyidae > Pholidichthys > Pholidichthys leucotaenia. Next base: position 134,574,143 of record CM035840.1, on the reverse strand, counting down.
TCTCCCCTTATTATTCTCCCCCTCGGGAGATTCTGTCCCTAATAATCTCTATCTGCTCTTTTCCCGTAGGCTACGCACGCTCCAGCAGGCACTGGTTTTGTCTCATTTAAGTGTGCGTTTTTGTGTTGTGCTTTTCTTCAGTTGTGCTGCTTTATTTAGAGTTGTGCGTTAGCTTTATTTTTACAATAAACTGGTGAACTTTTACAACAGAGTCTGAGTGTTCGTTCTGGCAGCTCTGCGTTTGAGCCTCACCCGCACTGAATCATGACAATTTGAAAAAGTAACTCTGCTACTCAACAATTACTGCAGAAGTAGTGGAGTTACTTTTTAATGTATTAACAAGTACCTGTAATCTGACATGTTAATTTAACACCTCTAATAATGATACTTAAGAAGTGAAGAAATGCCTGCTAACCACAAGAGAACAGATGCAGGATGGCTTCATAACTCGGGTTCACTTTTATCTCAGCTGACTGTAAGTGCCACTCTGAGGGACATTACTGTACTTGTTGCTAGTTACAAGGATGATGGAAGCTGTTAGGAAGGCCCTAACATCAACTCTTCATGTAATAAATACAAGGTGTCCGGCAGCCCAGTAGTTATGATGTGCATTAAATGGGAGCAAGTTGCTCAGTTGCAGGGATCCCTGGTTTGATTCACAGTCACAGTGGTCTTTTTTGGATGCACTTCACCCCATTCCCGTATCTCTCTTAAATGTATCTGTCCAATTAATGCAAAAGCCTATTTTTTTTTAAGTTAAACACACATTCCAACACATTCTCTGGACAGGATTAGCTATTCACAATAAGCGATAATTTCTGGTAAAAATGGTAAATGGCGTTCACTTGTATAGCACTTTTTTCCTCATCCCTGGATGACCAAAGCACTCTACACATTCAGCTATCTTCCCCTTCCCACACACTGATGGCAGCGGATCCGCCTAACCCACCAGGAGTAACTCGGGGCTCAGTGTCTTGCTCAAGGACACGTTGACAAGCAGACCACAGAAAGAGGAGCAATCGAACCACCGACCCTCTGATCAGAGGTCGGCCACACTCTACACCTGCGCCACAGCCACCCCATGAGAATTACTTTCTTCAGTAACATAACAGATTACTTTGTACTGACAGTAATCCAGTATCCTAAAGAGTTACTTTTAGAAGTTACATTACCCGACACTGGTTAGGAAACTTGCACAGGCAAAAAAGATGCATGAGGAAGGAGTAAGAGAAGCATAACCACACACACACACACAGAGATCGGATGCTAGGTCAAGCAACAGCCAAGAGCTGTGCAGCACAAACTCTTAGCTCTGTAAACACGCCAACATTTTAAGAGCAAAAGCCAGTTTTGTTGGTAAGAGGACTAGCTCTTAAAGTAGGCCATAAATACAAGAAGTTGCACTTGAATGGTTTACGGAGCATGAGGTTTAAGAGGAAAAGAGGGTCTTAGTAGAGAAAACGATGAGGAGAAGGGAAGATAGAAAATATTAGCTATTTACGCCCAAAAGAAGAAAATATGCCAGTGCTTCGGAAATAACACATCGTTCAAAGAGAATAGGAAACTGGTGACTGGAGGATAGTTAGAGGCCGATTTAGCTCTGTGTACATATACCATATGTGAATGGATACATTTATGCTATGGGTAAGCCATGTAGGAAAAGAGAAAGGAAAACACTTAATGGAGCACCAAGAGACTAAGGAAGAGGAAGAAAACATGTAAAAGATGAGGGGAAATTTCCTTCCATCAATTATTAAATGCTGGAAGGAATAATAAGTAATGCCGATAGAAATCATAGACCACAGTGGGCTTAATTAATCGCACACATGTTGTTTTGTTCTTTAGTTAATATAATGTTTATGGTATAATAGAATGCAAATGGAACCATCTTCATGGCCTAAAGACAAAACATAAACAGCAGATAAATGTGACAAAATAAGTCGCTGTAATCAAAAGTTATACCCATGATGTCCTCATGCTATTTTGTTTCCGCTCGCTCCTTCTTGTGCTTTTTTCCCTTATCACAAAAATGAAACAAAAAGGAAAAGCAATAACTTCCAAACAGGCTACTGATTTGTATAATTTGATCTTGCACTTCTCTGTTAACATTTCCATGCAGCTGCACCCCCTCAGCTGTAGAGACAAAAAGGGAAATGGGGGTGGATGGGAGGATTGGAAGCCTTTAAAGAAAATTTATAAAATCTCCTCTACAAGAAAGAGCTCCTGAAGAAGAAAAGGTGATGGGCCGTGAGCTAAAACTGTAACACCAGCACTTTTTGCACAGGTAGATGAATAACTAAGACTCCTTCCCCTCATGAGATGGAGCATGTGCACACGTCAAAGGCAAACGGGGTCAATCATAAGATTTCATCATGGCTGGAACAGAAGCAGACTCCACTCAGAGAGAGGGAAAAAAAAAAAAAATCAACCTTGGGATACAGCAGTATCAATCTTTAAACTGCAGTGGATTGGAATGTATTCAACATCTTGCACACAATAAAACCAAACTTGACCCAAGCCCTATGAGCGTTCCAACTTTGTGGATAAATTATTGCATGTTGAAAATCCTCAACCGACTCTTAGCCCTCAGGGCGGGTGAAGATGGATGACTCATCTCAAGAGTTAGGGAGGTCAAAAAACAGGAGAGTTTGCTGAAGGGTTTCAGCTCTATAAGCCTTTGTCAGGGCTGATAATTGATAGATTTCCACACAATGTTCATGCACATATGACCATATCTGTATATACATTGTGTGCAGCATGCACATCAAGGTAAATACTGCACAACAGTGGTGGGGTGAAAAAAAAAATCCATGCAGTGCACAATATCATACCAATTTATTGAAAATTATTAATGAATGTTGCAAATGCAAACTTACCTATTTAGGTACCAGAGTAATGAAAATCAGTTGAATTTCCAGTCCATTAGATGGTGCTAAATGCTCAGTGTCTGGTTAAGTCAACACAGCAAAGGAGAAACTCCTGAGATCTAACCGGGAGTTCAACAAGACAAATTTCAGGATGGAAAATCGCAGTATATTATATCACAACACTATGCGTGTCACAAGTTTTCCCTTAAGACTGAGAAAAAATTAACCAGATGGTAAGTAGAGCTTCAAAATGCCAAAAGAAGAAACAGGAGCAGCAGACAAAAAAACAGTAGACAATTTATTGAAAACGGCATTTTAACTCAAACAGGCTGTTCATCAGAGAGCAAAAAATCAGTTATTCTAACTAAATCAGAGATTTCTAACCCCTTGGTTCAACACAGAAACTCGTAGCTTAAAAGAGAAGACTCATCAATTAGAAAGAAAATGGCGCTCCACTAAATTAGATGAAATCTATTTAGCTTGGAGAAACCATCTTGTAATTTATAAAAAATCTCTTAGGAAAGTTAGAACAAGTTATTATTCTGCATTAATAGAAGAGAACAAGAATAATGCCAAGTTTCTTTTCAGCACTGTAGCCAGGCTGACAAAGAGTCAGGATGCTGTCAATCCTTGCATTCCCTCAGAGTTTACTAGTCAGGACTTTATCAACTTTTTCAATAATAAAATTTCATCTATCAGAGATAAAATCAGTCAGATTTTTCCCACCGTTAACTTAAATACAGTAACTACTACAACTCCTTCAACTGATATCCGTTTGGATGAGTTTACTCCAATTGACGTTTTAGAGTTAGATAAAATATTTTCCTCATCCAAGCCTTCAACTTGTCCTTTAGACCCTATCCCTGCCAGGTTATTTAAAGAAGTCTTCCCATTTATTGGTAGCTCTATTCTTCAAATAATCAATTCTTCATTAACATTAGGCCATGTACCACAATCTTTTAAAACTGCTGTAATTAAACCTTTACTTCAAAAGCCAATGCTGGATCCAGAAGCTTTAGCTAACTATAGACCAATCTCTAATGTGCCTTTCATTTCAAAAGTCTTAGAAAGAGTTGTTGCTACACAATTATTTCACCACTTGCAGGGAAATGGTTTATTTGAAGAGTTTCAATCAGGGTTTAGAATCCATCATAGTACTGAAACAGCTTTAGTGAATGTCACTAATGACCTCCTTATCACATCTGATAATGGACTTGTTTCTGTACTTGTCCTTTTAGACCTAAGTGCAGCTTTTAATACCATCGATCACAATATTTTACTTGATAGATTAGAACACCATGTTGGACTTAATGGAACTTCATTGCAGTGGTTTACATCTTATTTATCTGATAGGTTCCAGTTTATGCAACATTGCGTGGAGGTCGGGGGCAGTGCCTTTGGCATGGCAAACCGGGGTGGTGGTTCCTCTCTTCAAAAAAGGGGACCGGAGGGTGTGCTCCAACTTTAGAGGGATCACACTCCTCAGCCTCCCTGGGAAGGTCTATGCCAAGGTACTGGAGAGGAGAGTCCGGCCGTTGGTCGAACCTCGGATTCAGGAGGAGCAATGTGGTTTTCGTCCTGGCCGTGGCACATCGGACCAGCTCTTTACCCTCTCGAGAATTCTTGAGGGTTCGTGGGAGTTTGCCCAACCAGTTTACATGTGTTTTGTGGACTTGGAGAAGGCATTTGACCGCGTCCCTCGTGGATTTTTGTGGGGGGTGCTTCGGGAGTATGGGGTATCGGGCTTGTTGTTACGAGCTATTCGGTCTCTGTACGACCGTTGTGAGAGTTTAGTTCGTATTGCCAACACTCGGTCGGAGTCATTCCCAGTGAGAGTTGGACTCCGCCAGGGCTGCCCTTTGTCACCGGTCCTGTTCATAATTTTTATGGACAGGATTTCTAGGCGCAGCCAGGGAATGGAGGGTGTCATGCTTGGTGACCACAGGATCTCATCTCTGTTGTTTGCAGATGATGTTGTCCTGTTGGCTTCATCCAGCAATGACCTACAGCTCTTGCTGGGACGGTTTGCCGCTGAGTGTGAAGCGGCTGGGATGAGAATCAGCACCTCCAAGTCCGAGTCCATGGTCCTCAGCCGGAAAAAGGTGGATTGTCCTCTCCGGGTTGGGGACAGGCTCCTGCCCCAAGTGGAGGAGTTTAAGTATCTTGGGGTCTTGTTCACGAGTGAGGGGAAAATGGACCGAGAGATCGACAGACGGATTGGAGCAGCATCTGCAGCGATGCGGACGTTGTACCGGTCTGTTGTGGTGAAGAGGGAGCTTAGTTCTAAGGCAAAGCTGTCGATTTACCAGTCAATCTACGTTCCTACTCTCACCTATGGTCACGAGCTTTGGGTAATGACCGAAAGAACGAGATCGCGGATACAAGCGGCTGAAATGAGCTTTCTCCGTAGGATTGCTGGACTCACCCTCAGAGATAGGGTGAGGAGCTCAGTCATCCGGGAGAGGCTCAGAGTAGAACCGCTGCTCCTCCACATTGAAAGGAGTCAGTTGAGGTGGTATGGGCATCTGATTAGGATGCCTCCTGGACGTCTCCCACTTGAGGTGTTTCAGGCACGTCCCACTGGGAGGAGACCCCGGGGCAGACCCAGGACTCGGTGGAGAGACTATGTCTCCCAGCTAGTCTGGGAACGCCTTGGTATCCCCTCTGAAGAGCTGGAGCAGGTGGCTGGGGAGAGGGAAGTCTGGGCTTCTCTGCTTGAACTGCTGCCTCCGCGACCCGGACCTCCGGAAAAGCGGTAGAAGATGGATGGATGGATGGTTCCAGTTTATTCATGTCAGTAATGAGTTTTCTTCCAACTCAAAGCTCAGTCACGGAGTTCCACAGGGATCTGTGCTAGGCCCCATTCTTTTTGTTTATACAGTGGGGTAAAAAAGTATTTAGTCAGCCACCAGTTGTGCAAGTTCTCCCACTTAAAAGATGAGAGAGGTCTCCAATTTTCATCATAGGTATACCTCAACTATGAGAGACAAAATGAGAAAAAAAAAATCCAGAAAATCACATTGAAGGATTTTTAAAGAATTTATTTGCAAATTATGGTGGAAAATAAGTATTTGGTCAATAACAAAAGTTCATCTCAATACTTTGTTATATACCCTTTGTTGGCAATGACAGAGGTCAAACGTTTTCTGTAAGTCTTCACAAGGTTTTCACACACTGTTGCTGGTATTTTGGCCCATTCCTCCATGCAGACCTCCTCTAGAGCTGTGATGTTTTGGGGCTGTCGCTGGGCAACACGGACTTTCAACTCCCTCCAAAGATTTTCTAAGGGGTTGAGATCTGGAGACTGGCAAGGCCACTCCGGGACCTTGAAATGCTTCTTACGAAGCCACTCCTTCGTTGCCCGGGCGGTGTGTTTGGGATCATTGTCATGCTGAAAGACCCAGCCACGTTTCATCTTCAATGCCCTTGCTGATGGAAGGAGGTTTTCACTCAAAATCTCACAATACATGGCCCCATTCCTTCTTTCCTTTACACGGATCAGTCGTCCTGGTCCCTTTGCAGAAAAACAGCCCCAAAGCATGATGTTTCCACCCCCATGATTCACAGCAGGTATGGTATTCTTTCTTCTCCAAACACAACAAGTTGAGTTTTTACCAAAAAGTTCTATTTTGGTTTCATCTGACCATATGACATTCTCCCAATCCTCTTCTGGATCATCCAAATGCTCTCTAGCAAACTTCAGACGGGCCTGCACATGTACTGGCTTAAGCAGGGGGACACGTCTGGCACTGCAGGATTTGAGTCCCTGGCGGCGTAGTGTGTTACTGATGGTAGCCTTTGTTACTTTGGTCCCAGCTCTCTGCAGGTCATTCACTAGGTCCCTCCATGTGGTTCTGGGATTTTTGCTCACAGTTCTCGTGATCATTTTGACCCCACGGGGTGAGATCTTGCGTGGAGCCCCAGATTGAGGGAGATTATCAGTGGTCTTGTATGTCTTCCATTTTCTAATAATTGCTCCCACAGTTGATTTCTTCACACCAAGCTGCTTACCTATTGCAGATTCAGTCTTCCCAGCCTGGTGCAGGTCTACAATTTTGTTTCTGGTGTCCTTTGACAGCTCTTTGGTCTTGGCCATAGTGGAGTTTGGAGTCTGACTGTTTGAGGTTGTGGACAGGTGTCTTTTATACTGATAACAAGTTCAAACAGGTGCCATTAATACAGGTAACGAGTGGAGGACAGAGGAGCCTCTTAAAGAAGAAGTTACAGGTCTGTGAGAGCCAGAAATCTTGCTTGTTTGTAGGTGACCAAATATTTATTTTCCACCATAATTTGCAAATAAATTCTTTAAAAATCAGACAATGTGATTTTCTGAATTTTTTTTTCTCATTTTGTCTCTCATAGTTGAGGTATACCTATGATGAAAACTGGAGACCTCTCTCATCTTTTAAGTGGGAGAACTTGCACAATTGGTAGCTGACTAAATACTTTTTTGCCCCACTGTATATGCTTCTGCTAAGCAACATTATTAGAAAGCACTGCACGCATTTTCATTGTTATGCAGAAGACTGAGAGTGAATGGTTGTCTGTCTCTCTGTGTGGGCCCTGCGATGGACTGGCGATCTGTCCAGGGTGTACCCTGCCTCTCGCCCAAAAGATGCTGGGATAGGCTCCAGCCCCCCTGCGACCCGAAAAGGATTAAGCAGAAGAAGATGGATGGATGGATGGATGCAGATGACACACAATTATACCTGTCAATGAAGCCAAATGATAGTAATCAATTAGTCAAGTTAGAGGCCTGTCTTAAGGAAATCAAAGCTTGGTTGACTTGTAATTTCCTATTTGTTTTTTTGTTTTTGTTTTTTTAATGCCGCCAAAGGCATGGTGGCCATACCAGCAGCAACTCTCTCATGCCTTTGTGCTTCTATCTGCTTATTCCTGTATATAGTGTGTCTCTTATTAACCAGGGCTCGGTAGGAAGATTCAGATTAAGACTGGGCCAAATTTTTTTCTATTTTAGCCCAGTCTTTCTCTTAGTTTTTTCTACTCCTCAGGCAACAGAGATCAACCGGGGGGGGAGACGCATTGTTTACACACGTGACCAGCTAATTGCGCTGAGGAGGCCAGAGCTACTGCCCGAAGCAAAGCCCCTCATCTTGGATAAGCTAAAGAGGAGACGCCACGGGCAAAGGGCTGGAACTAAGGTGAGAAGGAAGCATACGCCGGTTGTACTGATGGTCATCACCGGAAACGTACGATCGCTCGGAAACAAAACAGATGAGCTTACAGCGCTGGTCAGGACGCAAAAGGAATATCGTGAGTGTAGTATCATGTGTTTCATAGAGATATGGTTACACTCACAGATCCCGGATATTAACGCAGCAATACCTGGCTTCAAGACTATACGGGGGGACAGAGATGTGATAAGTAGCAGGAAAAAGAGAGGAAGAGGAGTGGCACTTCTTGTGAATGAAAAGTGGTGTAATCCTGGACACATTTATGTGAAGGAAAGTGCTGCAGCTCAGACATTGAACTGCTGGCTGTGAGTATGCAACCTTATTATATGCCACAAGAAATGGCGTGTGCCTTAGTAATTATTGTCTACGTCCCTCCATCAGTTGACGCAGCGGTGGCCTGTGACGTCATCAGCTCCACTACGGCCACGTTACTGGAGAAGTACCCGGATGCATTTATGGCCATCACAGGTGATTTTAAACATGTCTCACTTGGAAAAACATTACCAAACTTTAACCAGTTTGATGACTGTCCCACCAGAGAAAACAAAACAGTGGAATTACTGTATGCCAATGTCAGAGATGCATATAGTGTCACAGGTCTAACCCCCATTGGCAAATCGGATCACTGCATGGTCGTGTTATCACCCAAGTACGTTCCCCTTGTGCAAAGGCAACCTGCTTATACACGGACTGTGAGGAGGTGGACACAGGAGGCTGCTGATGCACTGCAGGACTGTTTCGAAACAACAGACTGGGGCATACTCTGTGAATCACATGGGGTGGACATAGACAATATGACCGACTGCATCACAGAATACATCAGATTCTGTGTAGACACAAACATGCCAGCTCAGACTGTACACTGCTTCTCCAACAACAGACCATGGGTTACCAGTGACCTGAAAGCACTTCTGAACAAAAAGAAGAGAGCTTTTAGGTCTGGAGACAAGGAGAAGCTGAGGGGAGTGCAGCATGAGCTAAGAGAGATGCTGAGAAGGTGCAAGGACAATTATAGGAGGAAGTGGGAGAATAAACTCAGGCAAAACAAGGCTCAAGATGTGTGGATGGGAATGAAACAAATAACTGGGTGCAAGGGGAGAATCAAGCAGACATCTGGGAGCCAGGAGAGAGCTGATGAACTGAATCTGTTTTTTAATAGGTTCAACTCACAGTCTGTCACCCCAACAACACATCCAGGTGCCCACACACCCCTCCCCCCACCCTCCTGTGCAGCACTTCTCTCCATCTCCCCCCTCACCCCCCTCCTCCTCCTCAGGGGCCACCAGGCCCCTCCCTCACATCACTGTGACTACAGACCAAGTTAAGAAAACAGCTGGAGAGACTCCATCAGTGGAAGGCTGCGGGCCCTGATGGCATCTCCGCCACGATCCTGAAGACCTGTGCCAACCAGCTAGCTCTGGTACGGTACTGAAACACCTGTACAACCTGAGCCTGAGTCTGGAGAGAGTAACAGTGCTGTGAAAGACATCCTGCCTGGTTCCTGTCCCCAAGAAGTCATCTCCATCGGACCTGAATGACTATCGACCAGTTGCCCTCACATCTCATGTGATGAAAGTCCTGGAGTGACTGGTCTTAGCCCACCTGAGGCCGCAGGTAAAGATGTGGCTGGACCCTCTCCAATTTGCATATCAGCCCCATTTAGGAGTTGAAGATGCTGTCATCTACCTGCTGCAATGAGCCCATCTGCACCTGGATGGTGGAGGAGACACTGTGAGAATCACATTTTTTTATTTCTCCAGTGCCTTTAACACCATCCAGCCACTGCTGCTGAGTGAGAAGCTGCGAGTGATGGGGGTCGACAGCTCTGTGATCTTCTGGATTACTGACTACCTGACAGGCAGGCCACAGTTTGTCCGGCTGGGCAGTGTCTTGTCTGGTGTGGTTGTTAGTGATACGGAAGCTCCACAGGGGACTGTGCTCTCTCTCCTTTTCGCTTCACCTTATACACCACTGACTTTCAGTACAACACTGAGTCATGCCACCTGCAGAAATTCTCTGATGACTCAACTGTTGTGGGGTGTTTAAGAGGGGGAGTACAGGGCACTGGTAGACAGATTTATGGAGTGGACAGGGCACAGTCACCTGAGGCTGAATGTCAGCAAGACCAGAGAGATGGTGATTGACTTCAGGAAGAAGAGGATGCTTTCTTAGCCATTGCAGATTAGGGGGGAGGATGTGGGGGTGGTTGAGGACTACAAATATCTGGGTGTGAGGATCAACAACTGGCTGGACTGGAGATCCAACACAATGCTGCGCACAAGAAGGGGATGAGCAGACTTTACTTCCTGAGGAAGGTGAGATCCTTCAACATGTGCAGCAGGATGCTGGAGCTTTTCTATCAGACCATAGTCGCCAGCGCCATCTTCTTTGCTGCTGTCTGTTGGGGTAGCAGCATCAGGGCCAGCGACACCAACAGACTTGACAAGATTATCAAGAGGGCTGGCTCTGTAATTGGTCTCAGGCCGGAGACCTTTGAGACAGTGGTGGAGAGGAGAACACTAAATAAACTGTGATCCATCATGGATAATCCTGATCACCCCCTCCACCACCCACTGGACAGACAGCGGAGCACTTTCTCCAGTAGACTGCTACAGCTTTGCTGTCGAATGGCCAGGTACAAGAAATCTTTCCTGCTGCATGCCATTTCACTGTACAATAACGCACTATGATGTTGTATTCTGGTCATAACTATGCTGCCATACTGCACCTTACAGTCTAATTGGTACCCCACATTTCACTCTGCTCCTGATAGTCCTGCATTGTGCAGCGGGTATGATTCATGTGTTTATACGGGTCACCATATATTCAGCTATGATGTATACAGGCTTTTATAGCAGTGTTAGTTTTACTTTCCATGGGGCTCCAGCACCCCCGTGACCCGAAAAGGATTAAGCGGAAGAAGATGGATGGATGGATGGATGGGTAATCCCTTTGTCTGTCACATGTGTGTGTTTCTGTTGTTTGGTTGTCTACTGTCATGCTGCTGTTCCCAGTTTGGGATCAATAAAGTGCATCTATCTATCTACCTATCTTAAATTCAGGTAAGACTGAAGTCATTCTAGTCTGTCAAAAAACCTTAGAAATACCTTTCCAAATCAAACTCTTAGTTTGGATGTGGTTACTCTTTCTCTTAATAGTTCTGTGATGAACCTTGGAGTTATTTTTGATCAAGATCTGTTTTTAAATTCACATACTAACCTTGTTTCTAAGACTGCCTTCTATCATTTGCGTAATATTGCCAAGATTAGGAGTATCTTGTCTCAGAGTGATGCTGAGAAACTAATCCACACTTTCGTAGCTCTAGATTAGATTATTGTAACTCTTTATTATCAGGTTGTACTAAAATACCTCTAAAAAGTCTTCAGCTGATCCAAAATGCTGCAGCAAGAGTTTTAACAGGTACTAGAAAGAGAGATCATATCTCTCCGGTTCTGGCTTCCCTTCATTGGCTTCCCATAGAGCTTAGAATTAAGTTTAAAATCCTTCTTCTCACTTACAAAGCTCTAAATAATCAGGCCCCTTTTCTTTAAAAGATCTGATACTACCCTATTATCCCAACAGAGCACTACGCTCCCAAAATGCTGGATTACTTATAATACCTAGAATCTTACCTAGAGCCTTCAGTTCTGCTGGAGGTTTCGTCCTGCTAAAAGGGAGTTTTTCCTCTCCACCGTCATCAAGTGCTTGCTCACAGGGGATCGCCTGATTGCTGGGGTCTTTCTGCAATTGTGGGGGTTTCTCCTACAGTTGAAAGAGCTATGAGATGACTGTTGTTGTGAAGTGGCGCTATATAAACAAAGTTGAATTGAATCAGCTGATCAAAGGTTTAACACCATACCCCCCCAAAAAAAAAACCTAAACCCAAAACAGAACTGAAAGTGTCAAAAAAAAGGACTCAGTAGTGAGTAGCCCCACCGTTCTTGTTGATTACATCAAACATCTGTTTAGACATGCTTGATGCCAGTGTTTCCAGGAGGCTGGTGGGAATGTTGTGCCATGTGGTGAAGGGCTTCACCAAGGGCATCCCCACTCTGGAACGAATGTCGATTTTTGCAAACTTCCCTTGGTGTCCATCCTCAAACATTCTCACTGGGATTTAGATAATGATAGTATCATATCTTGCAACCTCTGCAGAAGCCCGCACCTGCCTTCCTCTTCCTGAGACAAGCGACGTCCCCATTCAGCTGCAGCAGTACCAGGTCAGAACCATCCTGCGCAGAGTCAACATGAGGAAAGCTGCTGGTCCAGATGGAATCACAGGAAGGATACTTAAGGCATGCACAGACCAGCTAGCGGAGGTTTTTACCACCATCTTCAACCTCTCGCTACTGCAGTCTGTGGTTCCCACCTGCCTTAAATAAGCCACCATAGTTCCAGTGCCCAATAAGAACACAGTGAGCTGTATGAATGACTACCACCCATTTGCCCTAACCCCCATCATCACCAAATGTTTCGAGATAGTCATTTTTCCTCATATTAAGGCTGTCATTTCTGTTGACCTTGATCCACGTCAGTTTGCATACAGAGTAGCGATGTTACTGATTAATTGACTTTCGATTAATTGTTGATAAGAATTTAGTTGAATGAATTAAATTAGTTATCAATTAACTGATAACTCAGCAGTCCTTTTCATCCATCCATCCATCTTCTTCCGCTTAATCCTTTTTGGGTCCGGGGGGGGGGGGGGGGGCTGGAGCCTATCACAGCATCTTTGGGTGAGAGGCAGGGTACATCCTGGACAGATCGCCAGTCCATCGCAGGGCCAACACAGAGAGACAGACAACCATTCACTCTCACAGTCATACCTAAGGACAATTTAGAATTCTTTTCAATGGGAGCTTATTCTATGAAATGTAGTGGCATCGCCGTCCAGCCGGGGGTGCATGCGGTCACCCACTGCCACATTTCAACTGAAAAAGCAGAAGAAGACGCCTAGTCCCCAGAGACCATGCATGCGCTGTACAGAATGAAAAAACTCACCCTTCCAGGTTGCGTCAGAACACCACAACAAGTTCTAATAGCACGTGAGCTTGAAGGTCCAACTGCTTCAAATTAACATAGTGGAGAAATGGACCAAAGCAAAGAAAAATACAACACAAGCACAAAAACCCATCCCCACTGCCCCACACCGCAAGACAGAAAAACAGTCCAGACTCAAGTTACCACTGAAGTAACAGACAGAGAAGCCCAGATCATACTGGGTTTGTCTGGATTGCTGGGGTACTGTAATAATGTTTAACATGCAACCGATGAAGCAGCTCACAATTTATTTTCCTGTTAACACAGTCTAGGTTCAGCTTCAGGTTACTTTATTTGTAGCCGTAGGTAGATTTGTTTTGCAGTCAGGTGACATCTTTTTAGACACACACAGTATTTACGAACAACAATTACATTCAACATGAACACAAACACTGGCACACATGAAGCTGACTATAGACACGATAAAAGTACTCAAGGCTCCATCAGGACATAAGACAAAGAGACAAGAGAAAAAACAAAGAGAGAAGAAAGAAGGGTAATATTAAAAAAGTTAAAAACTAAGTCAAAGAGATCAAAAACTCAATAAAAGTCTAAAACCCAATAAAAGATTTAAAACCCAAATAAAAAAACCTACAAAAATAGATAAATATAAAATAAAAATTAATAGATAACTAAATTATGTGCAATATATTGCTACATCTTGTTCAACTCTTTGACAGCAGCAGGAACAAAGCTGTTTTTGTAGCGCTGGGTTTTACATTTTGGGACAACAAACCTCTGTCTGGAGGGAAGAAGCTGAAAGTAACAGTGCAAAGGGTGGCAGTCATCATTTAAAATGGAGGTAGAAATCCTCTGTACCTGTCTGGTGTACAGGAATGTCAGGCTCAGCTGTGACTCACCAAGCAAATGACTGGACCATCGAACTACCTGGTCTAAGGATTTCCTCTGTTTCAGTTTTATCTGACCAAACCATGACACTAAAGAAAAGGATAAAACAGATTCAATAAAAGCCCGAGTCTAGTAGTGCATCTCAGTAAATTAGAATGTGAAAGTTGTTTTTTTTTTTGTAATATAACTAAAAAAGATAAATTTTAGATATTGGTAATAGCGTTTGTAAACCTGTAATTTACCGAGATGTACCAGCACATAGTACACACTATACAGTACAAAATTTATTAAACTACAAAAAATGCCATTGTCTGTAGCAAAAAAAATGCAAATGGTACAATAAAATCATTGAGGAATAGGATGTTCCTGTTTTATTAAGTATATCAAAAACAGTAATTACTTTTTATATGTTAAAGATAGAAAGACCGTATTGTACCAAGGGAAATTCAGAAAAAAATTCAGGAAAATTGCCGCTTATCAATTAATTGATCGATCGATAAGATGAGTCAATTAACAGTTAATGAATTAATTGATAACTTGCATCCCTAATACAGAGCAAACAGGTCAACAGATGACGCCATCATAACGGCCCTTCACACAGCCCTCACACACTTGGATAACAGCAACAACTATGTGAGGATGCCATTTGTGGACTTCAGTTCCACCTTTAATACATTTCTACCCCATAAAATGGTTCAGAAGTTGGGCTACTTGGGCCTGAGTAGTTCACTGTGCACCTGGATACTGGACTTCCTCAGCAATAGACCCCAGAACGTCAGGATAGGAGACCACATCTTCTCCACTCTTATCCTGAACACTGGCACACCACAGGGTTGTGTCCTCAGCCCCCTTCTTTTCTTCCTCTTCATGCCTGACTGTTCCCCAATTCACACTAGCAACACCATCATCAAATTTGCTGATGAGACTGATTAAGGATAACAATCAGTCAGCCTATAGGGAGGAGGTCCAGCATCTGTGGCAATGGTGTGATGACAATAACCTGAACTTGAACAAATCCAAGACCAAGGAGATGATAATGGACTTCAGGGGATCCAAACAAACTGAGCACTCCCCCCTCTATATCGATGGAGGTTAGGTAGAGAGGGTGGAGAGCTTCAAGTTCCTGGGAGTCCACATCTCGGCCGACCTCACCTGGTCCACAAATATTTTTCACCAACTAAGGAAGGCACAACAAAGACTGTAGTTCCTCAGGAAGCTCCATCAAGTCCATCTACCACAACCCCTGCTCTACACTGACAGCGTCATGACCTACTGCTGTTCAGTGTGGTTCAGCTGCTGTACTGCGGAGGACAGAAAAGACCTGCAGCGGGTGGTGAAAGCAGCAGAGCAGGTGATCGGGACAGCACTAACCCTCGTCAGCGACAGAGGAAAGCTGGTAGTATAATCAGAGACCCCTCACATCCTGGACACTCCCTTCTCTCCTCCTCCCTTCCAGTAGAAAATACAGGACACTCAGGACAAAGACAAACAGACCCAAAAACAGCTTCTACCCACAAGCTTTTAAATACATCCACCCCAAGCCCTCCTACTAGCTGAACAACCATCAATATCAATATTCAATGACTCATGCACCTTGTTTTTAATCCTTGTGTGTTCTTATATTGTGTGATAGTTGTTTTATATATAGTAGAGTTTGTAGAGAGTTTTATTCTGCACCTTAAGAATCTGCTGCTAAACAGAACAGAGCTGCTAAACCGATTTTTGTTTTTCCTGTAACAATGACAACAAAGGTCTGTTCTTTTCTATTCTCACCCATACTGCATGTGCAGCTAAAGGTACATTTTCCAAACTCTCACTGTCTTATTTCTCTATGATTGTAAACCCCGTTTCAGACTACTTTTTTTGTCTTTCACAATGTCAAAATGTCAGACTAGTAAGATAAACTCTTCCTGTGTCTTCACCAGGAGAGCGGCAACAATACAGTACATGTTTTATCATTGTTCAGGACCATCATGACTTGCTTAGGACTCACAGCAGTCAAGAGGAGAGTCATCAAAGTGTCAATCATGAATGGGCACATTCATGGGTTTGTCAAAGACAACAGTATGAACTATCATTTCTCCAAAGAGGTAATGTGCCAAGAAAACCAGAATATATGTGGCCTAAATGTAGCTATAATGTTAGTGAGGTAGCTAGGTTCAGTGCAGGTAAACAGAAGGTCCCCAGGAGAGGAATAATGTACAGACAGCTGCCAGCTTATTGGTCACTGTCAAGTAAATATCACTTCCCATTGTGACAAGCTGTCAAACTAGGTGATAAAGCACAAAAACTTCTGACGTGCTAATCTTGCTAAGGCACAAGGCCTGTTCTTGGATCAGGTCACACTACGCAGCTGTTCATTGTGCCCGACCTACACTGTACGATGGTTGGACGTGACAAAATTGGGTCATTACCTGGCTGAATTCATGTAGTCTGAACTGGGAACAAGGGAGAGCAGAAAGCAACAGAGGTTAGCCGACAATGTCGCTCGCCAGGCCCTTTGCGGTGCACAAGGGCCGCTTAATGTAGCCACTGGCAGCTGTTGTGGAAGAGCACTCCAGCCCACCTCTTCCCTTTCTATACCTGTGCCATCCTTTGCTCCTGCCATCATTATCACTGCCACCAGATAGCAATGTGCTGGGAAAAGAGAGAAGTGGTCCCAGCATCCCATATCTGCTACAGAGAGAGAGAGTGAGAGCAAGAAGGGCAGCGAGGGAGGAAAGTAAGGGGAGAAAATCAACATGCAAGGGGCGAGAGAGCAGCTGTTAGTGCTGAGAGAGCTGGGTGTGAGGGACCAACGTGGAATGGTGAGAAGAGCGAGGAGGAAAAGATAAATATGGAGGGGGGGGGATTGTAGTCGTTATAGGGCTGATGTGCAATAAACTGCATCAAGGAGCCTTTAGGGAAACATTATTTTCTACCTCAACACACCCCATCTCCAAGTGAAGCACACACACACGCAAAACCGTGAACTCTGCGTGACTCATAACCTTATCCATATTTATGAGCATTCAAACACAAGCAGACTGCACTGATAAGGAAAATTTGGTAGACTCACCCATTGTGTCAGTCTGGTGGATTAATGATTTTTTTTTCTCTCCAAAGTTATAGATGGGGGCACTAGCAGGTGACTCTGCTGCAGATGTTCATTGGTGTCAGCATGAGTGTAAACCTTCACATTTACACCACCTTGAACTGGGCCAACACTGAACTGGCTCTAAAAGAAAAAACCCTGAAAAACAATGCAGCGCTGAGACTGGAGGATGCCCGTTATTTACCACCACTACCATGTTCAGCGTTTCCCCTACCAACACCCCCCCACCACCACCAGAGTGTCAACTTAATCTTCTATCTAAATGCAAGGAATCTCTGTCTGTGTAGAAAGGGTAGTCCCCACAAGTGATGGATCAGAAAATTGGTCCCCATCAAACACGACAGCCAGTATGCGTGTTTGTGTGTGTGCTGTCTTTCTGTTCTTGTGTGGACCACCCCTTGACAAACCTCCTTTTGTGTGACATTTTTCCTTGTGAGGACATTTGGTCTGGTCCTCATACAGAAAAATGCTAAAAATGCTAGGATCCAGTCCCCAAAGTACAAGACACTATTATGAATATAAGTCATAAAAGCTCACATAAATAAGTGATCTGACAAACAAATAAAGAAGGGTTCCTAAACAGCCACTAATATTGGATGTCCCATTCGTTTTCAATAATTAGGTATTCTGTAATTTTTCTATATAGTGCCAGAACACCATGATTCCTTTAAGAGCTTGTCATTGTCGTCCGTCACCCCCCCTCCCCCCAAGGCTATAAACCTAGGGGAAACACTGATGTTACAATGCAGCTCCTTACTTATGTCTTGGGCTCTTTGATAAGCTTCTGAAAGGTCCAGGTTCATCTTGTCTTCCTATCGATATCTCCCACTGTCATTTAACAACCCCATGTTACCTTCCCAGTATAGACTAATGATTAAATATCAGCAGGGAACAGAGTAGGAACAGGAACTCAGCTCAACTTTAGAGTCATGAATTTTTACACAATTTCACTGATAATATATGAATCAACTCATGATTAAAAGAGAGCCAAGGGCAGAATGACACTCCCATGGCTGCTAACATTCACTGAAATGCTATATGGAGTGGTAACAGGAAAAGAGGAATAAAGAATAAACATCAACTATAACTGCAACAAAGTGGAGGTTCATTTGCAGAAGCAGGCTTCCAGTTTCCCAACTGTTCTCCTCCTCTCAGCCTATTTTTTTTTTGGGGGGGGGGGATTACAACACAATGTATCTGCCAGTGGAGACAGCAGCAACACATTGCTTTGACCCAAATGCAGCTGTATGGTGATGATTGGCCAAGAGAAGGAGCGAAACAGAAGGAGGTACTGTGCAACACGTCAGCAGCAACACCTTTGAAATTCAAACATTTATATAACCACATTTTCTTAAAAAAAAAAGGGGGGGGGGGGTTCTGCTTTTTATTCATTTCTCCTATCCGTGCCACATTTCCTGCACCCATCTATTCTGTCACTCACATACTATATAATTCCATCATCTCACCTTCTCCTTTCCTGTCCATACTGTCAACATTATGCTCCCAGCTTTCCCTCTCCTACATTTCCATACTGAGCTCCTTAGAAAACAAGAAGTATGAGCGTGAAAGAAAGATGGAACAAAAGATAGAAAAGAGAACAGAGAACAGTCATACATTCTTAATCAAACCGGCGGCATAAAATCATGTGGTACTGCATGTCACACTAGCGTGCTTGCATCTTGCCAAACTGAAACTTGGAGTTCTCGCTGTCTCTCATCAAACTCAGCGTGTCTGCTTCCATCACGGCCTCATCAGACAGCAAGCTGATCAGAAGAAAAAAAAACAACAACTATGGATGAGTTCATAACTGCAAAGTAAGGCCCTGCATCCTATCTGGATGGGTACAAAACGTGTCCAAGCATGTGCATGAAATTAATGTGGATGTTACATCGTTACGTTCCCTGCTGACATCTCATTTTAGTTAACTTGGATTTCAGCAGGGTGCCACGCTTTCACTGGCCATCAGTTGTGATGTTTCTCTGGGAATATATCTACAAGAGTCAGATAATTGGTGAATTAATTAAATTTCAGCTTCTTACGTGCACTCTGCAGTTGGTGGAGCCACTGCAGACAATTGGGCCCTTTCATAGATATGTTGCATGTTGTATACTGTACATGTTGGGGATAACATATTCCAACGTTTAGTATAAGTAATCAAAAATAATAAATGTTAAATGTAACTGAAATCTCATTGTGCTCCATGGTGATGAACTCCTGCATCTTTGCCTGTAATTCTCTATTACTGTACACTCCCAGAATGAATGTAATTATGATATTAAATATGCATAAAAAATAGCATGGACCCCTTATGAATAATGTTATTATAGTACCCTGGTCTATTTTCTATGCCACAGAATCACCACCACCCCCGTGTAATACGACTAATCTCAGAGTATCTGGATACATTTATTACAATTTTAACGCTAAGATTCTTTAACGTTTACTTTTTTTTTAGTGGTAACGGGGGGAGGGGGGTCATATTCTGTTGAGGTCTATGTACGATCTCACAACCTGAAACTGTACTGACACAGAACTATTTGCACATTTTGAATTTCTTGTAACCATATCAGATGCACTGAATTTGAAAGCAGCTGATCAATGACAGAGCAGCTCATCCCGGCCCGATGAAGTCAACCCCCAGAGTGCTCAGGTTTCATGATCTGTGACTCGTGGCCTCAAGCACAACCTCAGGATCATGGTGTGTGTGTGTGTGTGTGTGTGTGTGCGTGGGGTGAGCATTGAGGCAACTGTGTCGGAGAAGTAGCGATTCCCCTGAAATGTGGATGAGTGTAAATCAATGTTAACTGTACTCTTTACTGATGATTTAAAAACAGGGGTCTCCAACCTGGGGCCCCTGGAATGTTCAGGTTCCTATGGGAAATTTTCTAATTTCTGTTGTGCATGGGTGAAAGGGTGCCTACAGAACACATGCACAACGACGGCAAATTATTTGCAGTTCTTCTGGCCCAATTAAGAAGTGAGATTAGAAAATTTCCCACAGGAACCTGAACGTTCCAGGGGCCCCACATTGGAGACCCCTGATTTAAAACATCTCTTATGCTCAGATATTACATACTAAACCAATGCAGCTTCCATGTCCCCCCTTTCAGTGCATGAGCCACGCTAGTATGCAGCTTTCATGACAGCCCAGCTGCTGGAATCTTCAGGGATGACAGGCTCCAACATCTAACCCAGGTAGCCACACACCGGGGGGGACAACACCCGTGGAAAGGCAGACAAGTTCCACCGTGTGTGCTTTCTCAGGGGACACAAATGCCTTTTGGGTAGGGTGCGGTTTTAGAAATTTTGTGCATTTTTTGGTCCGAGTGGCTGGCCATGCAGATAATCACAAAAAGCCCGCGGGACAATTTAAACTTTCCTATCAACACAGCAGCAAATTGTAATTATTGGATCCACGGGCGACTACATTCACACATTTAAAAATGGAAAAAAGGAAAAGTAAATATTTGGTGTAATGTACGAGCTGCAGTCAATAAGTCCACAGCGAGGCAGCAGGGACCACACACGTTCTTCATCCACCTGTCCATCCCCAACATTCCTCTAATATGCTTCAAAGACATCTCTACTGCCAAGCAATCAAATGACAAACACCTTCAATTTACTGCAATGCGATCACAAAGGACACCCCGTTTTCCCTTCCTCACCCCCCGCCCTTCCCCCACTCCTCACTTTTTCCTTCTCAGGGGACATAAATGAGGCCACTTTTTTCTCCCCTTTTCTCTTATGCAACTTAATCAGGACAATGACGCAGGCGGCTGCTTATAGACGAGGAAACTCTCCAAGTTTATCCCCCCTTTTTCCCCCCCACAGCGCATCCCCCTCATTCTCTTACATATTCTAGTGTTGCTCATATCTACAGCACAAATATAGACATCAGACTCCCAGTCATGGTGGATCACATAACCGCTTACATACACCAACACCAATAAAAGGGAAATAACTGGCTGAATTTGTAACATTATCTCTGTGGATCAAAGTCATCCCGGAGAAATAAATGCTGATAATTTGACCTTCCAGTAAAAGATTTACTCATCAAGTTTCTGTATTCATACACCTACAGATCCATTCATTGATCCATTTCTCAATTCGATTTTCACGTGATCATCCATCTCTTCAAACATTTGGTATGGGTGGGGACACACACACACACACACACACACACACACACACACACACACACACACACACAGAGCAGCAGCGTTTCAGCAACATGAAGGAGTTGCTTGGCACAAACTTCCTTCACATGCTTGAAGCAGAGCCCAAGGCACGCATGACGCTCTGCTCATTCACATTCAGTAACAATGCCGTGTGTGTGTGTGTGTGTGTGATACTTTGGGGATAGTGTGACAGAGAGTGTGTGTGTGGTCAATGCTGGCCACTACTTCTTGCCTGATGTATAACCCTGACATAAGAATGACGAATGGAAGAACAGAGTGGTCAGACGGCGCATGCACATAGAAAGAACACGGCCTAGCAGAAACAAGAGGGAGACGCGGCAAACGAGGAGGACGAAGCTGCAGAAAGGGGAAGAAAAAAAGAGTAAACCGACACAAATTGTGTGTGAAAAGCCCCCTAAAACACCACCATTTTTTCTCCTCTTTGGTTTGTGTTTTAGAGAAAATAAAGCTGTTTTCCCTGAGCACAGCAAGCCCAAATCAATAGCGCTCCCAGTGCTCGCCCATTACTTTTCAAAAGCTCCAGCAAGGGAAGGGGAAGTGTGTGTGTGTGTGTGTGTGGGGGGGGGGGGGGTAGAGGAGGGAGCATCATTTCTGCAGCACAGAGGAAGACACGCGGCACAGTATTACCCAAATGAGTTTGTATGTGCTAAGAAGAGGTTCTCGGACAAAACAACCTCACACTGTAGCTCAAATGGGTCAGAGAGAAACACACAGAGCTGAGATGAGCTTCATCTTTAAATCAAGCCAGACCACAGCAGTCCAGTGTCCAGATAAAAGATTCACTGATGCCTCGGTTGTCCTGCATTTCCTGTGTATTTTTGAAGTCTTTCTCCCCTAAGAGGCATAACCTATGGAGCTGCTTTGAAGCAGCAGCCTGTTTGATGTGACTTACACCTCCAGCTTGGAGCTAGAGGTTTTAGCCCCCCCCCCCCCACCATCCCCCCCAACAACCTTTTAAGACCAATCCACGGTGCAAACACACATACAGACATACAATGACATACTGTATAAGATATAACAATTCTGATATGCATCAGAACGTGTCCAATTGTAATTCTTGTCAACACATCTCTCCCCGTTTACGCTAAACCAGATCTAGGGGAGACCATGACCTGACAGGTGGACATCTTTTAAACCTTGGCAGCCAATGTTTATGAATCAGCAGGGTAAACCTTCCACCACTGCCACTGCTCCCTCCATCGAGATTCTTTATACCCCTTTACACAGGGGTTTAGGTCATTCATAGATCATTGAGTGGTGAAAAAATGGCCAAATCTCTCACTGATCTTTCAGAGCTCCAGTGGTCTCCATGGTCACCAAAACATAGTACAAAACAATCTCCCAACAATAACCCAAGGGGAGCAATCTTTCAACAAACTCTCAAGGAGCGCTAAATGATCTCCCAATGATCTCTAACTGATCTTTTGATGAATACCAAATTTTTTCACCTTGAAGACAGTTGAGAGATCAATGGGGAGCTGCTGAGTGGTCCAACAGAGTTCACTGAAAAACCACAGCTGAGATCACTGAGATACCATTGAGAGATTGATGAGATCATTGAGTGTTCCCTGAGGGTTTGTTGAGAGTTCATTACAAGATCGCTTCTCTTTGGAGATTGTTTAGAGATTGCTTTAGACCGAGTCCAAACACTGAGGAGACCATGGTGACCATGAAAATCACTGGAAGATTGCTGAGAGATCATTAAAAGATCGTTGAATGATTGTGCCATTTTTTCCATTGCTCAGTGACCTTTCAACAATCTCCACCTCTGTGTAAAGAGGATAGAAGAGCACTAGAAAACCTCTCAAATGTTCAGCAACCTCCTTGGTCACCAGAGAATCTCCCAATGATCCCACAGGGATCTCTCCTGATCTCTCAGTGATCCCTCAATGATCCTTCAAATATCTCTATAGATCACCGTGAAATTGAATTTTTAATTGCACAATATCCCAAACATTTATACAGAAAGATGTTTTGAGACTTTAGGAGATCAATGAAAGATCAACCAATTTTTCATCTCCCAATGGTCCCCCATGCTGTGTAAAGGGGCCTTTATAAAGCTCATGCAATAGAAAATTGCTGCTGTCCAAAAAATTGCCTGTTATATTTTTCTGTTATTGGTCTCCAGTGCCATCCATCCATCCATCTTCTACCGCTTTTCCGGAGGTCCGGGTCGCGGAGGCAGCAGTTCAAGCAGAGAAGCCCAGACTTCCCTCTCCCCAGCCACCTGCTCCAGCTCTTCAGAGGGGATACCAAGGCGTTCCCAGACTAGCTGGGAGACATAGTCTCTCCACCGAGTCCTGGGTCTGCCCCGGGGTCTCCTCCCAGTGGGACGTGCCTGAAACACCTCAAGTGGGAGGCGTCCAGGAGGCATCCTAATCAGATGCCCATACCACCTCAACTGACTCCTTTCAATGTGGAGGAGCAGCGGTTCTACTCTGAGCCTCTCCCGGATGACTGAGCTCCTCACCCTATCTCTGAGGGTGAGTCCAGCAATCCTACGGAGAAAGCTCATTTCAGCCGCTTGTATCCGCGATCTCGTTCTTTCGGTCATTACCCAAAGCTCGTGACCATAGGTGAGAGTAGGAACGTAGATTGACTGGTAAATCGACAGCTTTGCCTTAGAACTAAGCTCCCTCTTCACCACAACAGACCGGTACAACGTCCGCATCACTGCAGATGCTGCTCCAATCCGTCTGTCGATCTCTCGCTCCATTTTCCCCTCACTCGTGAACAAGACCCCAAGATACTTAAACTCCTCCACTTGGGGCAGGAGCCTGTCCCCAACCCGGAGAGGACAATCCACCTTTTTCCGACTGAGGACCATGGACTCGGACTTGTAGGTGCTGATTCTCATCCCAGCCGCTTCACACTCAGCGGCAAACCGTCCCAGCAAGAGCTGTAGGTCATTGCTGGATGAAGCCAACAGGACAACATCATCTGCAAACAACAGAGATGAGATCCTGTGGTCACCAAGCATGACACCCTCCATTCCCTGGCTGCGCCTAGAAATCCTGTCCATAAAAATTATGAACAGGACCGGTGACAAAGGGCAGCCCTGGCGGAGTCCAACTCTCACTGGGAATGACTCCGACCGAGTGTTGGCAATGCGAACTAAACTCTCACAACGGTCGTACAGAGACCGAATAGCTCGTAACAACAAGCCCGATACCCCATACTCCCGAAGCACCCCCCACAAAAATCCACGAGGGACGCGGTCAAATGCCTTCTCCAAGTCCACAAAACACATGTAAACTGGTTGGGCAAACTCCCACGAACCCTCAAGAATTCTCGAGAGGGTAAAGAGCTGGTCCGATGTGCCACGGCCAGGACGAAAACCACATTGCTCCTCCTGAATCCGAGGTTCGACCAACGGCCGGACTCTCCTCTCCAGTACCTTGGCATAGACCTTCCCAGGGAGGCTGAGGAGTGTGATCCCTCTAAAGTTGGAGCACACCCTCCGGTCCCCTTTTTTGAAGAGAGGAACCACCACCCCGGTTTGCCATGCCAAAGGCACTGCCCCCGACCTCCACGCAATGTTGCAGAGGCGTGTCAACCGTGACAACCCAACAACATCCAGGGCCTTGAGGTACTCGGGGCGAATCTCGTCCACCCCCGGGGCCCGGCCACCAAGGAGATTTTTAACCACCTTGGCGACCTCAGCCCCTGTGATAGGCGAGTCATCCCCCTCGTCCCCAAACCCTGCTTCCTCTGTGGAAGGCGTATCAGTGGGATTGAGGAGATCCTCGAAGTATTCCTTCCACCGCCCGACGATATCCCCAGTTGAAGTCAACAGTGTCCCATCCGCACCATACACAGTGTGGACGGGGAGCTGCTTTCCCCTCCTGAGCCGCCGAACAGTTTGCCAGAATCTCTTTGAAGCCGACCGAAAGTCTTGTTCCATGGCCTCACCGAACTCCTCCCATACCCGGGTTTTTGCTTCAGCAACCACCCGAGCTGCACTCCGCTTGGCCTGCCGGTACACCTCAGCTGCTTCGGGAGTCCCACAAGCCAACCAAGCTTGATAGGACTCCTTCTTCAGCTTAATGGCCCCCCTCACCACTGGTGTCCACCACTTGGTTCGGGGGTTGCCACCACGAGATGCACCGACCACCTTGCGGCCGCAGCTCTGGGCTGCCGCTTCAACAACAGAGGTGGAGAACATGGCCCATTCAGACTCCATGTCTCCAGACTCCCTCGGAATGTGGTTGAAGTTCTTCCGGAGGTGGGAGTTGAAGACCTCCCGGACAGGGGCCTCAGCCAGACGCTCCCAGCACACCCTCACTATACGTTTGGGTCTACCAGGTCTGAATGGCTTCCTCCCCTGCCATCGGATCCAACTCACCACCAGGTGGTGATCAGTTGACAGCTCTGCACCTCTCTTTACTCGGGTGTCCAAGACATACGGTCGCAGGTCTGATGACACGATAACAAAATCGATCATCGACCTGCGGCCTAGGGTGTCCTGGTGCCAGGTGCACATATGGACACCCTTATGCTTGAACATGGTGTTCGTTATAGACAGACTGTGGTTAGCACAGAAGTCCAATAACTGAACACCACTCGGGTTCAGATCGGGCAGGCCGTTCCTCCCAATCACCCCCCTCCAGGTTTCACTGTCGTTGCCCACGTGCGCATTGAAGTCCCCCAGTAGGACAATGGAGTCTCCAGGAGGAGCACCCTCCAGCACCCCAGTCACAGACTCCAAAAAGGGTGGGTACTCTGAAACATCATTTGGTGCATAGGCACAAATGATGGTCAGGACCCGTTTCCCAACCCGAAGGCGCAGGGAAGCAACCCTTTCGTCCACCGGGGAAAACTCCAATATAGAGGCAGCAAGGTGGGGCGATACAAGAATACCTACCCCTGCTCGTCGCCTCTCGCCCGGGGCAACTCCAGAAAAGGCCAAGCTCCAGCCCCTCTCCAGGAGACTGGTTCCGGAACCGGAGCTGTGTGTTGAGGTGAGGCCGACTATATCTAGCCGGTATCGCTCAATCTCGTACACCAGCTCAGGCTCCTTCCCCACCAGAGAGGTGACATTCCACGTACCAAAAGCCAGTTTAGAAAGCTTGGGATCAGTCCGCCAAGGTCTCCGCCTTTGACTGCCACCTAATCCACATAGCACCGGACTTCCATGATCCCTCCTGCAGGTGGTGAACCTACTGGAGGGCGGACCCATGTAACTCCTTCGGGCTGAGCCCGGCCGGGTCCCATGGGTGGAAACCCGGCCACCAGACGCTAGCCTTCGAGCCCCTCCCCCAGGCCTGGCTCCAGGGTGGGGCCCCGGTAACCCCATACCGGGCGGGGTACACTGAATCCTTGATATACAATTTATCATGAGAGTCTGTTGGATCGTTCTTCGTCTGGCCCTTCACCCAGGACCAGTTTGTCTTGGGAGACCCTATCAGAGGCAAATTGCCCCGGACAACATAGCTCCTGGGATCACTGGGGCACGCAAACCCCCCCACCACGATAAGGTGACGATCCATGAGGGGGATCCAGTGCATATACATATTTATCCAACATAAAATAAAAGTGCTGTACCCAAATAAAATTAAAGTTCACACATTCAGTCAGCAAATTCTTTTGATGAGGAATGCTCTTAAAAAAATCCTGAGATTTTTTTTCCCTCTTTCGTTCCCTTCTTTTTTTTTTTATCTGCTGCCCCTTTCTATCAACATGCTGACACTGTGGCAGCAGATGTGCAAAAATGAGAATAGTTAACTCAGTAAACTTTTTTTTGGCCTCCACTCAGCTTGCGATTATCTTAGCATCTTAGTAAGTCAGAGCTGAGATGAGAGTGGAGCGGTTATGTAACACCAGCCAAAGATGAGCTCCACCAATGAACACAGTGATAGGCGACTTTTGCTTAGTAACATAATCATGCTCGGCACAGAGGGGAGAGACAAGGAGGAGACGTGCAACACAGAGAGAACGGGTGAGCTAGTGCTATATTAAAAAAAAAAATGTCTGCATGAGTAAGAGTAACGAGTGCGGAGCTGAGAAAAAAGACCCACATCTGTGCCTCTGACCTGCAGTGCTGTGTATGGTTTCGGGACAAATCCTTGCTTTGATGGCATGTGATCTTCAGACCCTGAGCTCCAATGGGAGGCAGGGAGGCAGGGACACCCACCTGCAGCTACATGCCACTGGTCTCCTGGGCAACAGAGTCGCACTCACAGCTATGAGGAGTCAGGGTGATACCCAGGGATGGCTGGCTCTTCACGGCTGTGAGTCAGTGCAAATAAAAGCATTATTTGCATAGTTCATGCAACTAAATGTTTGTTTAATAACTAATTCACTATTGGTATTCTTGGAGTGTAAACAGTGTTTGGGGGAGAAAAAAAAAACATTTTTCTGTGTATGTGTGCTGAAAATACAGTATATACAGTAGACATTGGAAATTAAATTAGACCAAAGCAATGATTAAATGCTAATTTGGTAATAAAATCTGCCCATATCTTCTTACTCTGAAAAATACTAAAACTGATCATTCACAAACAATATGGATGTTAAGAAATACGCACAATTTCAAAGAAATATATGCGTCTCATAAAATGGCAGAAGATAATGTATACACCACATTTCAATATCAGGCTTTTTTTCCCCCTTATGAATTAAAGCTTTCTCAAAACAGAAAAATACAGCAAATTTTCCACATTTGTGGATAATGTGATGACACATTCCAACTAGTATTGGATTAGTTATGTACACTAGAAATTACAGAAACTGTCATGTGATATTTTGGGGGCTGGTTGATGAACAGTACGTCATGATGAAGGGCAGCATGGTGGCCCGGACATTAGCTACTGTCAGCCGAGGTGGGAATCAAGGGGACCTCACAATACAATACGTATCCTGATACTTAGTCACCATGCAATATGATCACGATACTGCAATTCCTTAAGTACTGTGATACCATATATTATATGTATAATTAATAAAAGATCCGTATGTGCATTGAGGGATCGGTGCATCATCACAAGTGTCAAGTATTGCGATACTACGCTGAGCCAATCATTGGCCCCACCTGGAGAAGCCCAGGAATACGGTGAGGATCATGTTCTTTGACTTCTCCAGTGCTTTCAACACCATCCAACCGATGATCCTGAAGGACAAGCTGCTGCGCGCAGGGGTGGACCAGCAGCTGTCATCATGGAGCCTGGACTACCTCATGAACCGGCCTCAGTTTGTGAGAACCCGGGACTGTGTGTCCGACACGATCATCAGTAGCACGGGGGCCCCCCAGGGAACGGTGCTGGCTCCCTTCCTGTTCACTCTTTATACTGCGGACTTCTCACACAACACAACACACTGCCATCTACAGAAGTTCTCTGATGACTCTGCGATCGTTGGCCTCATCTCCAATGGAGATGAAGCTGAGTACAGAGGGCTTATCCAAGACTTCGTGGACTGGTGCCATCGGAACTGCCTCCAGATCAACGCGAGAAAAACTAAGGAGCTGGTGGTGGACTGCCGCAGGCAAGGACAACCCCTCACAGCACCAGTAAATATACAGGGAACAGACATCGAGATGGTGACAGCCTATAAGTACCTGGGTGTTCATCTGAACAATAAACTAGACTGGTCACACAATACTGATGCACTCTACAAGAAGGGACAGCGCAGGCTGTTCCTGCTGAGGAGACTCAGGTCTTTTGGTGTACAAGGCGCGCTGCTGAAGACATTCTATGACACGGTGGTGGCATCAGCCATCACGTTTGGAGTGGTCTGCTGGGGCAGTGGCATTACTGCAGCCGATAGGAAGAGACTGAACAAACTGATCAAGAAAGCTAGCTCTGTCCTGGGGCAGCGCCTTGATCCGGTGGAGGAGATAGGAGAGAGAAGGACGGTGGCTAAACTGTCATCTCTGCTGGAGTCCGAGTTCCACCCTATGCAGGACATACTGAATGCACTGAGGAGCTCATTTAGCAGCAGACTACATCATCCCAGGTGCACAACCGAGAGGTTTCGCAGGTCCTTCCTACCAACGGCTGTCAGACTGTACAACCTAAGCAGGGCTGCTCGCAGAGATAGCAAAAAGACGTAACAAACTAATAGTTTTTTGAATGCAAAAGATGCAATAGACTTACACAATGGTCCCCCTCCGGCATACAACTAGGAAAATACCGGTCGCTATGGAGGGTGAGAATATGTATGGGCACATAATCATACCATGTAGGATAACTAAGTAGACGGTTGTGCTGTTTCATCCCATCTAGCAACAATGCTCTGCACTGTGTGTGTTTATATATTTACATATTTATTCCATCTAGCTACAATGCTCCGCACTGGGTGTGTTTATGTTTATATATCTATATATTTATTCCATCTAGCTACAATGCTCCGCACTGTGTGTTTATATATCTACATATTATTTCATCTAGCTACATTGCTCCGCACTGTGTGTTTACATATTCATATATTTATTCCATCCAGCTACAATGCTCTGCACTGTGTGTCTGTGTGTGTGTATATATATATTTTACAGTAATATGTACATATGTATATTAGCTGCTCTTGCTTGCTTGTTTTTTTTTTTTTTGTTTTTTTTTTTCTTGCCTTCTGACTGTTGCTCTGAGTGTTGCTATCCCTGTGCTGTTGCAATCCTGGAATTTCCCCGTTGTGGGACTAATAAAGGCTTATCTTATCTTACCCCTAGAACCATCAAACGGACTGAAACTCAAGTGGTTTTTATTACTGTGGTACTTGAATATGTAAGTTTGTATTTGTAACATGTATGGATAATTTTTAATAAAGTATAACCATACTGAGTCTCTGAATCGATCCAGTATCACCCCCACAGAGTATCACAAGACTATCTTCCCCCACCTCTACTGTTAGCTTACAGCCATTAAGGTTCTCAGTTCCTTTCCCCAGACTGGCAGCAGGGCCTTCACAGTAATGTTTGTGCTCACCAGCAATTGTGACTCATAGTTTCTCTTTTATAAGGGAAAGGAGTCATTGTTAATAAGCAAGATTTTTCCTCTTAAATTTACAGTTTTTAATTTTGCCACTTGATTTAAGTGGAATACCACTCACTGTTCAGCCTGTACACTAGCATGAACAGTAGTTGTTAACCAGAGCACTGAGTGGTCACTGGTAAATATCCTCAATTTTTCATGTAACGTCCTAAGTTCTGGATTTTGATGCTGCGTTGGTATTTACCCACCTGTGTCTCAGCAGCAGTAATCAGCCCTTGTGTCTATATAATCTGCCTTGTCACATTATTTTTCTGCTCTTAGTTGTTATATACCTCATGTTACCTATGCGGGCCCACATCTGCTCCGTTAGCTTTTAACTTCTACAGAGTTTAGGTTTTAAGTTAGTTATATGGAAAAAATTAGGACACCCTGTATAAACCTGTGTGTGTGTGTGGTTTTTTTTTTTTTAACATATTTGGACATATGGATATTTAATATCAATGTTAAAAACACAGAGATTCATGTAATACAACTAAACAATTACCAATGAATTAAAGACCTTTTTCAAATTTTCTGTAAAATGTAATTCGAAACAAATAGTGAGGAATAAATTAGGACACCCCATCTTTTTTTTAGGACACCCCCACTTAAAATGGCTAAAATAAATGTTAAAAAATGCAAATAAAAGCAAAAACAAGGTTAGACATAGATATGTGAACATTTATTATTAAAGAACTGAATATTTAATGGGGTGTCCTAATTTTTTCACGACTATATGAATCCTGCCGATCCCAACGCCTTGTGCTGCTGTTATTAGATTCAGACAAAAATCTTGTTTTCTTCAGTAATTCTGGCTCTGATGTCAGGTCTGACAGCAATTCACTGCTCATCAACGTTGCAATCTGTGACATTCTGGAAAACAATGTTAGTATTATTTAACTTCAAAGCCAATGAAAAAGAAGCTCTCGCTATTGAATACAACTGTCATCTCATCGCTTTTCACTTAGATAAACTAAGCTAAACAATGAGACATATCAGCCTCTGAGATGGCAGAAATTAATCGGGGTACAATTGGCTTACATTAGTGCATCCGGAAAGTATCCACAGCGCTTCACTTTTTCCACTTTTTGTTATGTTACAGCCTTATTACAAAATGGATCAATTCATTTTTCTCCTCAAAATTCTACACACAGTACCCCATAATGACAACATGAAAAAAGTTTTGAGATTTTTACAAATTTATTAAAACTAAGAAATCACATGTACATAAGTATTCACAGCCTTTACTCAATACTTTGTTGATGCACCTTTAGCAGCAACTGCAGCCTCAAGTCTTTTTGAATATGATCCCACAAGCTTTGCACAACTACCTTTGGGCAATTTTGCTCATTCCTCTTTGCAGCACCTCTCAAGCTCCATCAGGTTGGATGGAAAGCATCGGTGCACAGCCATTTTCAGATCTCTCCAGAGATGTTCAATTGGATTCAAGTCTGGGCTCTGGCTGGGCCACTCAAGGATATTCACAGAGTTGTCCTGAAGCCACCCCTTTGATATCTTGACTGTGTGCTTAGTGTTGGTGTCCTGCTGAAAGAGGAACCATCGCCCCAGTCTGAGGTCAAGAGCGCTCTGGAGCAGGTTTTCTTCCAAGATATCTCTGTGCATTGCTGCATTCATCTTTCCCTCTATCAGACTCTCCAGGATTTCACAATGTTGCGATTCTACCAATTCCCGCAAATTCAACAGGCCCTGCATAATTTGAATTTTGTCCAATCGCTGCAACTCTCATGCAATTTTGGCCAACTGTCATCAACTTCTGCCAATTTTGCCAATCAAATTTGTCCCTGAGGAGCGCGCAGACGTGTACGTCATCAGTCTGACTAATCAAATGCGGCGCTATACTGCACTCACTTCCACATTTACAGTGAGTATGTACCAAACACATTAGCAAAAAACAGTGTGTGATTTAAAAAAAAAAAAAAAAAAAAAAAAAACCCTCACCTGCACGTTTTCCCACATCGTTCCTCCCTCCATCTCCCCCGGCCCACTGGTGAACGTCTCGAATCTCCGTAATGCCCACATGCATGAAGTGCTGGGTTTGTGTTGAAAAACGTCCGCCTGCCTGAAAGCACCTCCGTCTCGGGAGCACGCATGAGGAGACACGCCGTAAAACCACACAAAAAACGAGCCAATCTAATACTACAGCTAGTGTTGTAACAGTTTATATGCCTTTAAAGGTAGGTTCCTGTTCTCGGCTGTGGAGCCGGCGTACCACACACCCATGTAGTAGGTGAGCACGCTCTCCACTGAGCAGCAATGGAAGGCCAGCAGAGGTTTCTGGTCCAGGTTGTGCTTCCTCAGGACACAGAGGAAGTGCAGCCGTTGCTGGGCTTTCTTCACCAGGGCCTTGGTGTTGATAGTCCAGGAGAGGTCTGAGGAGATGTGGGTGCCCAGGAACCTGAAGGCGGGGACATTTTCCATGCGGTCATCATCTATGGGGGAAGGAGGGTGGTCCTGTCTGTTCTTCCTGAAGTCCAACTTGAGTTCTTTAGTTTTTTTGGACATTCAGTTTCAGGCTGTTTGCTTGGCACCACAGTAGCAGATTCTCTGCCTCCGCCCTGCATGCCTTATCATCATCAGTGATAAGCCCAACCAAGGTGGTGTCGTCTGCGTATTTCATGACGACGGTGGTTCATCATCATCATCATAGAACTCTGTCATGGGCGACAATAACCATTTCATTTAGGTCTGATCAGATTCCTCTACGCAGCTCTGTCCCCCACCCTCTGCTGCCAGGAACTT
This sequence comes from Pholidichthys leucotaenia, assembly GCA_020510985.1. NCBI lineage: Eukaryota > Metazoa > Chordata > Actinopteri > Cichliformes > Pholidichthyidae > Pholidichthys > Pholidichthys leucotaenia. Next base: position 134,541,176 of record CM035840.1, on the reverse strand, counting down.
CCGACTCTGCAAACCCGGGCAACGTCCGAGCCGGTATGAGTTGCTTTCTGATTGACCATTTCATGAAACTGCTTGCAAAGTATTTGAGTACCGCTAGCTTTTGCTGGACTAGCAGCACATTCTTGGCAGATAGGGGTATTATCAGTAGCAAGGACAGGCCAAGACAAACTGACTCCAGTATCTGTTGCAGTGACTGACCAGATGATAGTTTACAAACAGACGCAGTTGGCATCTGTTTGTAAACTGGGTCACTTTTACACATACTGGTTATCTTGTCTGTTTTTGTTTGTTGTATTAGCTCCATTTTAAATTTTTATCTCTTTTTATCTCTTTTACTGATATTAACTTTTTACTTAGTGTTAGCTCAGTAAATACAACAGCCCGTATTGGCTCACAGGTCAATCAGACCCCGATCAGGGCTGTTCACCGGGTTAGGCTAACCCATCTGTTTTAGCTAGCTAGCTAGCCACTTCTGGCCTGGAAAGCCATGGCTCTATCCCCAACCTGTGTCAGCTGTGTTTCCCTCTATAAGAAGGTTTCTGAGTTGGAATTGAGACTCTCTTACCTCTATAAGATTTGAGAGGCTGAAAACCATCTGGATACTACCAGTGACGGACTCGCAGCTAGCAGAGATGGCTACTTACCTGGGCAAAATTAGCATATCGCCATCCACCTCCACCCCTGCTCCGGTCACCTCAGCTGTCCAGGACTCCAGCACCAAACACTGGCTTCAGCTCAGAGCTAAACCCAAAGGCCCAGGTGGTTCTTCACAGCCTCATTGCGCGCCCTGGACAGTGGTTGGGCCCAATAGCAAACGTCGGGGATTGATCAGATATGGCCACGCCTCCTCCCTTCCCCTTTTGCTGGACAACAGATTTGACATCCTTTCCCTGGAAGATTTCCCCCACCTGGACGTTGGATCTTCCTCCCATGGCCACCCCTCCTCCTTCAGCAGCGGCCCAAAACTGCAAGCCCCAGATCAAAACTACCTTAGGCGTGCCAAACTTAACACCAGCTCCAAAAAGAAGATAGCACAACCCCCCACATCACCCCTGCACCGGCACCCCGCTGCCACTGCAGCAACAACAACGGCAAAATTATCCACCATTTCAGAAGCCACCGCCAAAGTCCCCCCAGACGACGCTGGTAATTGGTGATTCAATAATGAGGAACTTCAGAAGCAGGTACTGTGTTACAAAATTTTTTTCCTGGGCCTAAAGTGTCAGACATTGAGGCTCTTACCCCTGACCTATTAACCCCTTGCACTCTGGTCAATTTTCCTAAAAACGCCAAAAAATAATGTGCCCAAAGTAAATCGAAAGCTGTTCTTCAACCCTTTGCAGCATCTTCATGGGGTTGGTCTCATTTGAAAGAAAACACTGAATTTTTTGGCAAAAAAAACATGATCTCTCTAAGTGCTCCGGCCACAGAGTTACAGTCATCTAAACATAGTGAACTTGAAGAAAATAAATTTGGCCTGGGTGTTTTTTTTGGATACAAATGCTTGCAAATAACACACAGCTTCAGATCCAGGCTGGAAAATGCAACAGAAATGTAGAACCAAGTGTTATCCAGCTGAGGTCCAAATTTTGTAACAATACCACAAAAAATGAATATATTACACAGCTTTTTCCTCAGGTAGTTCCCAGGCGTTTTGGAACTGTGCCAAATTGTGCCAAATGGCACAGTTTGGGAAAACGTCTGTAACTTTTGAATGCTTCAATGTAGAAGCTTCATTTTGGGCTCTAATGAAAGGTCACACTCAGGGCTGTCTGTGTGTGTGGGGGTTTTCTGTGGGGGTTTGTCCCCCCGCCCCCGCTTGCTACAGAGGATGGACTTCTGCCATTGCTACACAACGGATTAGCCTCATGTGGTGATGTGGGACAGCAGTGTAATCACCGCGGCTTCCCCCCCCTCGCTGCAGAAGAATAGCGGGGGTGGGGGGGGCGTTCACAGTCTGTACGTGGCGAACAACCCCTTGTACAGCGGCACACGAACTGCGCCGCGAAGCACAGTTGTAATTTACCGATCGGTCAAAAGTCATTTTGGATTACAATTTTCAGGGATAAAAAATAATTTGGCTTATAACACCTTACCTCTTCACAGCCACATTGTCCTGGCCAACTTCTCTTCCTCCCTGTCAGACGAACGCGACGCTGGTCTGCTCTGGTTCTGGTCTCGCGACCCGGTCAAAACATAATTCCATTATTGCGGTTTTGTGCTTCCATGATTGTGGTTTTTGGCGAACGATTTTTCAAAACAAATAACAGTAGTAATTAAAAAAAGACTGGCGAAGGCGTGTGTGTCACTCAGCCTTCGTCGTCAGCCTCCATCGGTCTATGACCATGGAAGAAATCATAACATCTCATAACATCTAATCCTTTTTGATCCGCTCCAGCAGTCAGTCTTCACCCAGCCTTAAAAAAAACAGCTCGCGAATTTCTCTGCTTCAATTGGCTCACTGCATTCACAGCAGGCGGGTCCTTCTGGCTAGGTTTTCAGTCATTGGTTCTTCAAGGTTTCAGAAACCCAATTCAAGGCTCTTATTAGTCGAATGAGAGGTCAATCAGATGAACTAATCTGTTCGCGGCTGTGTCTGCAGCTTTTATTTTCAGTGCGCGCTTGGACGCCACTACATCACCACCTACATCACCATCTACACCATGCGTCCTAGAGCGCACGAGAGCGCCCTCGTGCGCTCTCGTGCGCTCTAGGACACAGAGACTTGCCCGTCCGCGGTACAACAGAGTGCAAGAGGTTAAATGAATACCCCCACGCTAAAACTGTTATTGTGCATGTTGGATGCAACAACATCCCAGTTGAAGCGTCTGAGATCTTAAAGAGAGACTTCAGGAGCCTTCTGTCCACTCTTAAGAACTGTGACAGACGTGTGTTTATTTCTGGGCCACTTGCTCCTCTTAGAAGAGGCTGCAATTATTTCAGCAGAACTCTTAGCCTTAATACCTGATTGTGTTCAACATGTCCTACTTTTAACATTGGTTTTATAGACAGTTTCAACCTGTTCTGGAACCGCCCATCATTTATGAGGCCAGATGGCATCCATCCAAATAGACTCGGTGCACGCGTTCTAATGGACAATCTGTTTTATTCCATTCAGCATTTTTTAGTACAGTGACTGAAAGCTGGTGTGTTATCTCACCCCAAAGTACCTGGGTCTGCCAACCAGCCCTTCTTTGCTTCCACTTCTCATATTAATCCTATTAATCCAAATAATTCTCGCTGTTTAGATCAGTCTTCAATTCATAACCCCATAGAGATCGTCTGTCCCCGATACCCAAAACATTATAACCCAAGACAAATACAACATAACTTGATAAAGATTAAAACCACTAATTTATCACAGTTAAATAAAATAAATGTGGACTGCTGAATATAAGATCTCTATCAGATAAAGCGACCTTAATTAATGATATGATCACGGATTACAATATAAATATACTCTGTCTCACAGAAACATGGCTATGCCCTGATGACTTTGTTAGTCTCAATGAGCCCCCCCAGCCATGGTAATATTCATATTCCTAGAAACACTGGCCAAGGTGGTGGTGTCGGGGTAATATATGAATCCACATTACCAATGAACCCTCAGCCTAAGCTAAACTCAAATTGTAACTCTTTTGAATGCTTAATTTTTAGCTTAGCACATCCATCCTGGAGGTCAAAGCAGCCCATTTTATTTACCACAGTATATCGCCCTCCCAGTGCGTCTTTTGCTGAATTTATGTCTGAATTCTCTGAGTTCTTAACAACCTTAGTTCTTAGTTCAGACAACATTATCATAGCTGGTGATTTTAATATTCATATAGACATTGATAATGATAGTCATAGTGTAGCATTCTCTCCTTCTTTAATTCAACTGGTTTTTCTCAGTGTGTTAGTAAACCAACTCATCATCATAATCACACCCTTGACCTGGTCTTGGCCTACGGTGTAGAAACTGATGAGCTGCTTGTCATTCCCCAAAATCCTACACTGACTGACCACTATTTGATAACGTTCAAATTTGTGCTATCCGATTTCACAGCATCAAGCAGAAATATAGTTACTAGAGACTTATCTGATAGTGCCATGGCTCGCTTTAAAGAATTAATCCCTTCCGCACTTACTGTATTACCATGTCTCAATATAGCAGACAGCACTGACTACTTGAATCCATTAGAATTAGACCTTTTAGTTGGTACTGCAGCCTCACTGCAGTCAACACTTGACTCCATAGCCCCTCTTAAAAAGAAAACCATTAAAAATAGGAGACTAGCTCCATGGTACAACTCCAGCACCCGTAAGTTAAAACAGAAAGTTAGATCCTGTGAAAGGCTTTGGCGTGCAAATAAGAGAGGAATCTTGTTCAGCCTGGAATGCCAGCCTTACCACTTATAAGAAATCTCTCCGTAGTGCTAGGCGACAGTACTATTCATCCTTGATAGAAGAAAATAAAAACAACCACAGATTTCTCTTTAACACTTTGGCTCAGCTAACCAAGGGCCATAATGCCATAGATCCCTACATCCCTCCAACTCTTAGTGCTGATGACTTTTTGAATTTTTTTAATGATAAAATTGTCAGTATTAGGAATAATATTCCCAAAAATAGCATTCCTAAAAATACCAAGCCTCTACCCAACACTGCTGTGCCCACAGGCTCAGAACTCCACTTTTCTAAATTTTGTCATATTAATTATTCTGATCTAGCCCTAATAGTGTCAGCTTCAAAATCAACTACCTGTCTTTTAGATCCAATCCCCGCTAGACTAGTGAAGGAATCGCTATCTCTGATTAGTCCATCTCTTTTGAACATAATTAATATGTCCCTATTGACAGGACATGTACCGCAGTCATTTAAAGTGGCAGTAATTAAACCTCTACTTAAAAAACCTTAGCTTGATTCTGGGATTTTGGCCAATTATAGACCAATATCTAACCTCCCTTACTTTTCCAAGATCCTCGAAAAAGTAGTCGCCAATCAACTATGCACCTTTTTAGAAAAAAAATTCTATATTTGAGAAATTTCAGTAAGGTTTTAGGAAACATCACAGCACAGAGTCAGCCTTAGCGAAAGTTCCTGATGACATCCTTATAGCATTTGACAAAGTACTTGTCTCCGTCCTTGTTTTATTGGACCTCAGCGCTGGCTTTGATACCACTGACCACCATATTCTGCTAGAGAGACTTGGCTTGAATGGAACAACGCTAAGATGGTTCTAGTCTTATCTATCAGATCGTTCCCAGTTTGTTCACGTCCATAACAAGTCCTCTACTCAGACCACAGTTAGTTATGGCGTTCCGCGGGGATCAGTACTTGGACCAGTACTGTTTACATTATACATGCTGCCTTTGGGAGACATTATGAGGAAGCATTGTATTCATTTTCATTGTTATGCTGATGACACTCTGTTGTATTTATCCACCAATCCAGATGATCCTAGCCAGTTGTGTTTACTCCAGGAGTGTCTAAAGGATATCAAAACCTGGATGAACTACAACTTTCTATTGCTGAATACAGATAAAACTGAAGTCATCATTCTTGGCCCCAAACATGCTACAAGTACTCTTTTTAGCAAGATAACAACACTAGATGGCATTGCACTGGTTTCGACATCTTCTGTTAGGAATCTTGGAGTTGTCTTTGACCAAGATATGTCTTTCAACTCTCATATACAGCAAACCATTAAGACCGTCTTCTTCCATCTGTGTAATATTTCTAAAATTAGGTCCATCCTGTCTCATAAAGATGCAGAGAAACTTGTCCACGCCTTTATCACCTCTAGACTTGATTATTGTAACTCACTTTTATCAGGTCGTCCAAATAAGTCCATAATGTTTCTCCAACTCATTCAAAACGCAGCTGCACATATCCTTATGACAGCAGGGAGAAGAGATCACATTACTCCAGTTTTAGCTTCTTTACATTGGCTCCCAATAAAATATAGAATTGAATTCAAGATATTGCTTTTAACCTATAAAGCTCTTAATGGTATGGCTCCTTCTTACCTGCAAGAACTCTTAGTTCCTCATCATCCAGCCAGAGCTCTGCGCTCCCAAAAATCCAAACTACTGACTTCCGGTCTGGACGCCATGGCGACTGCAGCTTAACACTGAAGCTCTCAGACTCAATCCAGGATAACACCTTGAAAATCAAACTTAACGGATTTTTGGAGGAGTGAAAATCAAAAGACAAAATCATCATGTCTAAAGGAAAACAGAAGAAACTGAAATTCTCCAGGCTAGGACACGTATCGGCCGGAGAATCTGAACTGGAAGATCCCCGTTCAGAAGACGAGGAGCTGGTGATAGCTAACAAAAGGGTTAGCCTGAAATCACTATTTGAGGAACTACGACGATTTCGCCGAGATGTTACGGCCGAATTTCGGGAATTCAGAGAAGAATTGAAAAGGACAAACAGCAGAGTGGACCAGGCCGAGAACCGAATCTTGGAAACAGAGGATCGAATAAAAGTGCTCGAAGATTCGGTGCTGGACCTACGCAAAAGACAAGCAGCTATAGAGGCTAAGCTAACCGACCAAGAAGGAAAACAAAGAAGAGACAACATAAGAATTCATGGTCTGATAGAAGGAACCGAAAATGGTTTTAACTCAATGGCAGAATGCGTGGAATCCTTACTAAGAGAGAAATTGGATATTCCACAAACCACCGACTTGAAGATAGAAAAGGCACATCGTTCATTAGCCGCTAGGCCGGCGGCGGAAGCGCCCCCACGTTCGGTGTTGGTAAGATTTTCCAATTTCAAAATAAAACAAGAGGTTGTAAGACTGGCCTGGCAGAAAAAAGGATTTATGCACCAGGAGAGAAAAGTCTACGTGGAACACGATTACGCCCCGGAGGTCCTTAAAAAGCGCAGGGAATACAATGACGCGAAAAAGGTGTTAAGAGAGAAGAAATTGCGCTTTCAGACACCATTTCCTGCGAAGTTAAGGGTCTTCTACGGCGATGAAACGTGTCTCTATAATTCGGCGGAAGAAGCAACAGCTGACATGGCGAGAAGAGGGCTCCCGGTAACGGTGTTTAAACCCGCAGCAGACCCGAGTGAGAAGATCAAAGCGCAAACATGGACAACACAAAGACCCTCAAAATCCACGGACCAGCAGCGGGAAACCCAGCACCAGAGCGTCGCGGATAAACTATCCGTTTTCAGGTTGGAATAGCGACCTTTTTTTTTTTTTTTTTTTTTTTTTTCCTTTCTCTTGAATCAATCCGCACATCCAACCCCCCTCATACAAGGTAACAAACATTAAAGGAGATGCATATTCAGCATGTGGTAAAACATTTCATGGAACAATCATATTATTTGAAACAAATAAGTCTTTGTAATAAAAAAAAAAAAAAACTTGTTAAAATAGAAATGTGACAATAATCCACATGTTCTCCTCATACTAACAAATACTGTTTTTGCGTGAATGTTTGATGTGATGGGGGTGGGAGGGTGCACACAATTTCACAGGGTTTAGGCATAAAAGGAAAAAAAAAAAAAATCATTACAAGTTTGGATTGGGTTCTGAAACTCACGTTAAAAGCATGGGACTACTTTCAGTGGTAAGAGAGGGCCCTCAACACGTAACAGAGTTTGAGGAATTTCCCTCAGAGCCTTCACTCCATCAAGGCTCTTACAGGGTCTTTAAAAAGACCTCAGCTCAGGAAGTTCTTTTGACAGTTTTTTGTTTTAAAGTTTTTTACACTATGTTCTTAATGTTTTTCTTGTTTTTAATGTTCTTTCAGTTTCTGAGTAGCACAAAAGAGGGCCACCACACAGTTATACTAAACAAAACAACACAATGGAGAAACAGGGTGTAACCAAAATAATTTCATATAATGTAAAAGGGATCCTGAATCCAGTTAAAAGATCCAAGATTCTAGGCAAAATGAAAAAAGACAAAGCAGGAATAATACTTTTACAAGAAACCCACCTAACAGACGTGGAACACAATAAACTCAGTAGACAAGGGTTTAAAATGATCTCTTCATCTTCATATAAATCAGGGAGGAGGAGGGGAGTAGCGACATTGATATCAACCAAAATTACATTTGAAAAAAAATCAGAACACAAAGATAAAGAAGGGAGATACAGTTTGGTAACTGGGCGGCTAGAGGGAGAAGATATCACCCTGCTGAATGTGTATGCTCCCCCAGGGGCTAACTGGAAATTTTATAAAAATGTATTCGACCTAATGATAACTAAAGCTCAAGGTTTAGTGATATGTGGTGGGGACTTCAATCTTAGACTGAATCCATACTGGGATGCTTCTGGTAATTCCCCACATCAAAATAACACCCAAAACAGGAAGACTCGGATGCTACTAAAAGAAATGGGAATCTGTGATGTGTGGAGGGAACTCAACCCCAGTGTAAAAGACTATACATTTTACTCAACTCCACATTCATCTTACTCAAGGATTGACTATTTTTTTATGTTTAATAGAGACATTGGTAGAGTAAAAACATGTAAAATAGGACTGATGGATCTCTCCGACCACAGTCCGATCTACATGGACTTAAATATCCAAAAATACACAAATAATACATTTTCTTGGAGGTTAAATTCAAATGTCCTGAAAGGACCATTGAAAGATGAATTGGAGTCAGATATTCTCAGATATTTGGAAGATAACGATAATGGAGAAGTATCCCCTTTAATACTGTGGGATGCATGTAAAGCTGTAATAAGAGGAAAGATTATTGCAAAACTGGCAACCCAAAAGAAACTAAGACAAGAAAAACTATCCACATTAGAGTCAGAACTTAGGAACCTAGAAAAAGAACACAAAGGCAACACTCATTCTACTGACTCGCTCAAGATTAAGGAAATTAAAAACCAAATAAATGAGATCTACACAATAGAAATCCAGAAGAAACTTACATTTCTGAAACAAAAATACTATGAAGCAGGCAGTAAATCGGCAAAATTGCTAGCCTATAAATTGAGGAAACATCAAACAGAAAGAGCAATCTACAAAATCAGAGACCCAGTATCAAAGGAAATAAAATTCAGAATTCAGGATATTCTTAAAAACTTCGAGAATTACTATAAGAACTTATACTCCCACAAAAAACATAAAAACGCATCCGAGGCATTCCTAAACACATTAAACCTTCCCCAACTTACGGAGTCACAAAATAAAACACTACTGTCAGAAATACATCCTAAAGAATTGGAAAAAGCAATTATGAAACTTAAAGCTAACAAATCCCCAGGAGCTGATGGCTATACAGCAGAGTGGTACAAAACCTTTAAACAGCAACTATCTCCTCTCCTCCTGAAAACATTTAATTATGTCCTCCACACAGGGGAAATCCCCCCCTCCTGGAGAGAAGGGGTCATTGCAGTTATACCTAAACCTGAAAAGGATAAACTAGAGTGCTCCAACTACAGACCAATCAGTGTACTAAATCAGGACTATAAGCTTTTTACCATTATCCTTGCCAAAAGGTTAGAGAATATACTGACAGACCTAATTCATTTAGACCAAACAGGTTTTATAAGACAAAGACAGACACAAGACAACATTCGACGCACTTTACACATAATTCATCATATAAAAAAATATAACTTAAATGCAGTCATATTAGGATTAGATGCTGAAAAAGCATTCGATTCGGTTGACTGGTCTTTTCTATACAGAATCTTATCCAGTTTCAATTTTCATAACAACTTCATTAGAACTATACAGGCATTATATAAAAAACCAACAGCTAAAATAAGGATTAACGGTAATTTATCATCATCTTTTGAACTGGAAAGAGGATGTCGTCAGGGCTGCCCCCTGTCTCCACTGCTCTTTGCAATCTTCATAGAACCTCTGAGCCAATGGATAAGACAAAACCAAAAAATTCAAGGTATTACACTTGGTCAGAAGGAACATAAAATAGCACTCTTTGCTGATGACATTTTAATTTACCTAGGGCAGCCGGACACTTCTTTACCAGAACTAACCTCAGTTTTTTCAGAGTATGGAGATTTATCGGGGTACAAATTAAATATGCATAAAACCCAAGTTTTAACATTCAACTATGACCCAAATCATTATTCACTAAGCAAACTCAAAACTAACTGGGAGTCGGAATCTATGAAATATCTGGGGGTCAATATCCCGAAACAACTCAACAAAATTATATCACTAAACTATGATCCACTGGTGACAAAAATAAAATCTGACCTAGCAAGATGGAATATGATACCATTCTTGGGTATTGCACAAAGAATTGAAGCAGTCAAAATGAATATACTTCCACGTCTTCTATACCTTTTCCAAACAATACCGGTAGAACCTCCCAAAAAAACATGGCAGGAGCTGGACAGAAGGATCTCAAGATTCATATGGCAGGGCAAGAGACCTAGAATCAGATATAGAACCCTACAGCTAAACAAAGACAAAGGTGGGCTCGCGCTGCCAAATATCAGGGACTACTTTAAAGCCGCACAAATTAAAACTTTAGTAGAGATATGTAACCCAGTCTACTCTGCACAATGGAAGGAGATCGAATGCCAAATAACAAGTGACATCCCCCTACAGGCGATAATAGGGAACAATGTCTTACCTAAGCTTTTGAATAACACTAACCCGTGGATAGAGACCCCGCTAAAAATTTGGTTTAAGATAGTCAGAGAGAATCAAACTAAAGAGCCCTATCGACTTCTGCAATGGATCGCCTATGATCAGGACTTTACTCCTAATAAAACAGACACCAGATTTAAAAAGTGGAAGGAGAAAGGGCTGATAAAATATTACGATTTTTTTAAAGGGCAAATCTTAAGAAGTTTTGAAGATTTGAAAAAACAAGGCCTAATAAATCAAGACCTTTACAGGTTCTTCCAGCTTAGACACCACATAAACAATATACTTAAAAAGGAGGTTTTGGAAAGGGCCCAGTCAGGTGTTCTGAAGGTCTTCTTAATGGCATATAAAGGGATCCCAGGGATCAGATACATTTCTAAAATATACCAAGGTCTTCAAGACTTAAAAGGAGACAACACATCTTATATAAAAGAGAGATGGGAAAAAGAGGGGAATTTCACTTTACATCTGGAAATATGGGAAAAGCTAAATAAACAGCAATGGAAAAGTACCTCATCCCTGCAGTGGAGAGAATTTGGATGGAAAAACTTGGCAAGATTTTTCAGAACACCTGCACAAATCAAATTTACCCATAAGGGATTGAACTGTTGGCGCTTGTGTGGTGAAAAGACTGCAAATCATTTTCATGTGTTTTGGTCATGCCCAGTTATCCACCAATATTGGACCAATGTACAGACAATATTGGGGAAAATATTCAAAATTACAGTTCCCTTTTCTTTTGTAACTTTGTATTTGGGTTTACTACCGGACTCACTGGAAAGACGAGGAGAAAAATACTTATTCAATGTTTTAATATTGGCAAGCAAAAAAGCTCTAACTAAAAAATGGATGTTGAAGGACTGTCCTACACCTGAAGATTGGACTAACGTGATCCAAGACATTTACTCGATGGAAAAGTTGACATTCGCACTGAGACAGGACATGGATGGGTTCATGAACTTTTGGCAACCCTGGACCGCATATGTGTCTTCCATTAGATCTAATCTTTGACAAATACCATTTCAATAATGGTTCCGCTCTTTGTTCCAATGCTACTCAGATGCTCTTTTATCTTTATTTACTTACTTTTTCTTTTTGTTTGTTTTTTACTGGTTTGTTTGTTTTTTTTATTTGTTTTTTGTTTTTTGTTTTTTTCTCTTTAATTTCACTTTTTCTTTCACTTTAAAAAAAAAAAAAAATAAGGGGTGTTGTAAGAATTAATCTTCCAATGTTGTCAGATATCAGAAAATAAGGGAACATGTGATGAAAATGTAAACACTGCATTGCTGTAACGACCTGTATACCCTTTACAAAAACTTAAATAAAAAAAAAAAAAAAATCCAAACTACTAGTGGTCCCCAAGGTATCTAGAAGTAGACTGGGAGGTAGAGCTTTCAGCCATCATGCTCCCTTCCTGTGGAACCGTCTTCCCAGTTCAGTTTGGGAGGCAGACACTCTCTCTTTATTTAAGAGTAAGTTGAAATCCTCTCTCTTTGATAAGGCCTTTAGTTAGAAATGCTGCCCCTGCCAGGCCTTCGCTTGCATGTGCAGCCTGGCCAGGCTTGGTACTGGACTGTTTGGCTTTGAATGTTGTATTTGTATGTTTGTTTTAGAATGTAGCTACTCAATCCAGCCAGTCGAGGCAGATGGCCATCCTCTATGAGCTACGGTTCCGCCTGAGGTTTCTGCCCATTAAAGGGACGTTTTTCCTCACCCGTGTCGCCACAGTGCTTGCTCTTAGGGGTCTCTGCTGGGTTCGAAAAGTAAGAGTGTGGCCAAAACCCACTCCTTTCTGTCAAGTGCCTTGAGACGACCTGCGTTGTGATTTGGCGCTATATAAATAAAATTGAATAAATAAAATTGAAACTGAATTGAATGATAGGTTTGTTTATCTCTGCTCTTTGTGTAGTGCATGTCACAATGCACCGACTGGCAAAAGTCCACCACAGACCTTGCGACAGATGTGCTTATCTGCCAGGATGTCCAGTCTCACCCCGTGCAACTGGGAGTGTTCCACCACAGACCTGTGACAGAAAATGTTTTTAGTTCTGCCAGGATGCCCAGTTTCACCCTCCGTGCCGGGCGGGGTTGCCGGTTGAGTCGCCGACGGCCCGACCCACAGTGGTTGGGTGGGTTGGAATACAGTCAAAGGTGTATAGGGAGTACAGTTGAGTGCTTAGCACGGAGCCCTGTGGGGAGCCAGTGCCAAGAGACGGTGTGAAGGAGTGGTGGGGGCCGAGTCTGACTGTTTGTGGATGGTTGCTGGGAAAGTTTTTTCTCCAGAAGCAGGTGGAGGGGGGAAGGGATCTGGAGGAGATGCAGTTTGTTGATCAGGATGTCCGGGATGATGGTGTTGAAAACTGAGCTGTGGTCCACAAACAGCATCCTCACGTAGCTCCTTGGGTTTTCCAGGTGTCTCAGCACTCTGGAGAGTGGTGGCGATGGCATCTTCCATACACCGGTTCTCCCTTTAGGCTAACTGGTAGGGGTCGGGGGGGGGGGGGTAGTCCTTGATGTGCTGGGACACCAGTTGCTCAAAACACTTCATGATTGCTGATGTGAGTGCTATGGGTCTGTAGTTGTTCAGGCTGTCAATTGCTGACTTTTTGGAGATGGGGTTGATAGTGGAGGGCTTGAGGCAGGAAGGGACGGTGGTGTCAGGGAGAGGTTGAACAGCTTGTTGAGGATCTCTGCCAGCTGGTCTGCACATGCTTTGACCACCGCTCCTGGGATGCCGTATGGACCAGCAGCTCTGCGGGGGTTCACTGCTCTCAGTTGCCTCCTCACCTCGTGCATCTGTGGGGGGAGGGGGGAAGAGGAGGCGGGGGACAAGTTTGGGGGGGGGGTGTACTCAAACTGGGCAAAGAAGCTGTTAAGCTCCTCTGCCAGAGTGAGGCTGCAGTCTGATGTTGGAGGCTCTGGACCCTGTAGTTGGTGAGAGCCTGGATACCTCTCCACATCTGCCGGGGGTTGTCTGTGAGGAAGCCCTCCACTTTCCTCCTATAGGCATTCTTTGTAAGTTTTATGCCTCTCCTCAGGATGGCTCTAGCAGCACTGTACAGAGAGCTGTCCCTCTGTCTGAAGACTGAGTTGCAGGCTCTGATCAGAGCCTGGACTTCACTGGTCATCCAGGGTTTGCGGTTTGAAAAGACCCAGATGTGTTTGGTGACTCATATTTTCTACACAGCATTTGATGTAGAAAAGGACAGACTCGGGGTAGGAGTTCAGGTCCTGCTGTTCAAAGATGCTCCAATCTGCGCAGGCAAAGCAGTCTTGTAACTGGAGGAGAGCATTTTCAGGCCAAGTTTTAAATGTTTGTTTGGTTGGGGGTGAACGCTTCCTGAGGGGGGTGTAAGCAGGTATTAGAAGCAGAGAGAGATGGTCTGATTGTCCAAGGTGGGGGAGGGGGTGGCTCTGTAGGGGTGCTTAATGTTGCTGTAAACATGATCCAGAGTTTTTAAAGGTTTTCAATGGTGTTTATTTACTTTATTTACTTGCTTTTCTTACTAACATCACGTCTGTCTGTCCCTCGTGTGCAGATTACAGAGGGCTTTCTTTCACAGATTTTTTTTTTTTTTTTTTTTTTTTTTTAAATGTGTCAGTATGGGCTCTCCCCTGTCACTCCAGCGCATGTACTTTTTAGATTTTGTGAGTACACCATCTTTCAGTATGAAAGCTGCACAATCCTTTATACATGAGGCTCAAGGATACTAAAACTTTGACTTATCCATCAAAGATGTAAAGACAGAATCATAGAAAAACGGGCTATTCTCAGTGCATTGATAGAAGCTTCTAAGGGCTGCATTAACAAAAACTAACACATTAAAAGAAATAAATCCTCATCACAATATTTATTATAAGCGGAGATTAATATTTTTATAAGAACCTTACAAAGCATTTGTCAGGGTCTAGTGATGTTTACATTGGTATAAGCCTCTCTTATTTTTAATGCTCCTAGAACATTTTCAGTGAAAAAGTTACTCTGAAGTCACAATACAGTATTCGTAAATACCTAAATATTAAAGCTATATTATATTATCTGTATATTGTAGTGTTGGACACACTTCTGTACCGATACTCAAAAAGTCATTACTCTACTTTTATGTATGCAAGTAGCACATTATTTAACTTTGAATCCAACGACTTGGTCAAAATGGCTTTATGACACAAACCTCTGCAATACCAGACCTAATCAAGCTGTACTTTATTGACCAAGTGAGCCAAACTAAAAGGATAAAAAGAGATGCTACAGTGGATGGATGGATGGATGGATGAGCATTACAGGTACATCTCAAAAAATTAGAATACCATGCGGTGGCGGAGTGGTTAGCACTGCGGTAGCACAGCAACTCACCCTTGGCCTGGGGATCAGATCAGGGAACAGTGATCTGTGTGGAGTTTGCATGTTCTCCCCGTGTCTGCGTGGGTTTACTCCAGGATTTCTCCGGTTTCCTCCCACATGCCAAAAACATGCAAGTTAGGTTAATTGGCATCAAAAACTGGGGATTCTAAATTGTCCTTAGGTATGACTGTGAGAGTGAATGGTTGTCTGTCTCTCTATGTTGGCCCTGCGATGGACTGGCGATCTGTCCAGGGTGGACCCTGCCTCTCGCCCAAAGATGCTGGGATAGGCTCCAGCCCCCCCGCGACCTGAAAAGGATTAAGCGGAAGAAGATGAATGAATGAAAAAGTTCAATATTTTTTGTCACTCATTTCAGAAAGTGAAACCCACATATTATATAGATTCATTACACAGAGAGCGATATATTTCAAGTGTTTATTTATTTTAATTTTGATGATTATGGCTTACAGACCAAGAAAACCCCAAATTCAGTTTCACAAAAAATTAGAATATTACATAAAATTAATTTTAAAAAATAGTTTTTTCATAGAAATGTTGGCCGACTGAAAAGTATGTCCATGTACACACTCAATATTTGATCGAGGCTCCTTTTGGACCAATTACTGTATCAATGTGGCGTAGCATGGAGGTGACCAGCCTGTGTCACGACTAAGGTGTTATGAAGGTCCAGGTTGCTTTGATAGTGACCTTCAGCTCGTCTGCATTGTTGGGTCTGGTGTCTCTCATCTTCCTCTTGACAATACTCCATCGATTCTCTATGGGGTTTAGGTCAGGAGAGTTTGCTGGCCAATCAAGCACAGTGACGCCATGGTCATTAAACCAGGTTTTGATACTTTTGACAGTGTGCGTGTGGGGGGGGGGTGCCAAGTCCTGCTGGAAAATGAAATCAGTTTCTCCATAAAGCTTGTCAGCAGAGGGAAGCATGAAGTGCTCTAAAATTTCCTGGTAGACGACTGCGCCGACTTTGGTCTTGATAAAACACAGTGGACAAACACCAGCAGATGACATGGTTTCTCAAATCATCACTGACTGTGGAAACTTCACACTAAACCTCAAGCAACTTAGATTTTGTGCTTCTCCACTCTTTCTCCAGATTCTGGGACTTTGATTTCCAAATCAAATACAAAATTTACTTTTGTCTTAACAGAGGTCATCTGCTGGATGAATTTGGGTTTTCATGGGCTGTAAGCCATAATCATCAAAATTAAAATAAACATTTGAAATACAGTATATCACTCTGTGTGATGAATCTATATACTATATGGGTTTCACTTTCTGAAATGAGTGACAAAAAATATTGAACTTTTTCATGATATTCTAATTTTTTGAGATGTACCTGTAGTGTTGCTCTGAAATACAGTGGTGTGAAAAAGTGTCTGCCCCCTTCCTGATTTCTCATTTTTTTTGTATGTTTTCACACTTAACTGTTTCAAATCATAAAACAAATTTAAATATTAGACAGAGACAACACAAGTAAGCACAAAATGCAGTTTTTAAATGAAGGTGTTTATTATTAAGGGTAAAAAAAATCCAAACCTACATGGCCCTGTGTGAAAAAGAGATACATCCCCAACCCCCCCTCGTTAAAACCTAAATTAACTGGTTTATCACATCTTTGGAAAGCTGAGTTCAATTTCTCTTGCTACACCCAGGCCTGATTACTGCCACACCTGTTCCTCAGATCCTCAAAATCTAGACATCATGCTGCGATCCAAAGAAATTCAGGAGCAAATGAGAAACAAAATAACAGATCTATCAGTCTGGAAAAGGTTATAAAGCCATTTCTAAAGCTTTGGGACTCTAGCGAACCACAGTGAGAGTCATTATCCACAAAAGGTGAAAACATGTTACAGTGGTGAACCTTCCCAGGAGTGGCCGGCTGACCAAAATTACCCCAAGAGCACAATGATGACTCATCCAAGAGGTCACAAAAGACCCCACAACAACATCCAAAGAACTGCAGGCCTCATTTGCCTCAGTTAAGGTCAGTGTTCATGACTCCACCATAAGAAAGAGACTGGGCAAAAATGACCTGCATGGCAGAGTTCCAAAAAAAAAACCACTCCCGAGCAAAAAGAATATAAAGGCTTGTCTCAGTTAGGCCAGAAAACATCTTGATGATCCCCAAGACTTTTGTGAAAATACTCTGTGGACTGACGAGACAAAAGTTGAACTTTTTGGAAGGTGTGTGTCCCATTACATCTGGCGTAAAAGTAACAGCATTTTGGAAAAGGAACATCATACAAGCAATAAAGTATGGTGGTGGTAGTGTGATGGTCTGGGGCTGTTTTGTTGCCATGAATTTTGCTGTCTACCAAGAAATCCTGAAGGAGAATGTCCGGCACTCTGTTCGCGATCTCAAGCTGAAGCGCACTTGGCTTCTGTAGCAGGACAATGATCCAAAACACACCAGCAAGTCCACCTCTGAATGGCTTAACAAAATGAAGACTTTGGAGTGGCCTAGTCAAAGTCCTGACCTGAATCCGATTGAGATGCTGTGGCATGACCTTAAATAGGTGGTTCGTGCTCAAAAGCCCTTCAATGTGACTGAATTACAACAATTCTGCAAAGATGAGTGGGCCAAAACTCCTCCACAGCACTGTAAAAGACTCATTGCCAGTTATCGCCAACACTTGATTGCAGTTGCTGCTGCTAAGGGTGGCCCAACCAGTTATTAGGTTCAGGGGGCAATCACTTTTTCACACAGGGCCATGTAGGTTTGGATTTTTTTCCCCTTAATAATAAACACCTTCATTTAAAAAACGCATTTTGTGTTTACTTGTGTTATCTTTGTCTAATATTTACGTTTGTTTGATGATCTGAAACATTTAAGTGTGACAGACGTACAAAAAAATGAGAAATCAGGAAGGGCGCAAACACTTTTTCACACCACTGTAACTACACAGCGTGGGCTGGGAGTAACGCGTTACTGTAACACCACTACTTTTGCAGTGGCATGCTATGTAACAAATTTACTGTTTAAAAATTCAGTAACACATCTGATCAAGTTTTATTAACTATAACGCATTACTGCAATGCCTTACAGTTACTGAAACTTGATCAGATACGTTACTCGTTTTATTAATATGGATTGTAGGAGAAATTAGTGCTATAAGTGTGATAAGGTACAAGGATTATTCACTCTATACATAGAGGTGTGGGGGGGGGAAGACGGGGGTTTACTCCGTGACCACAAACACTCACAAACTAAAGGGGGGGGGAGGACTTGTAGGGGCTCCAGTCCACAGCTTGGACAATTTATTTATAACTAATCTTTGTACCTTTCATCAACCAGTCTCAAATATTCGTGAATTCTTCTGTGTAACTCAGAAAACAGACACACACAAAAAAAATAATCGAGCAGAAACTTCTGTATACCGTTAACAGTTTTAATGATCAAACTCAGATTAAATGACATTACATTCAATTGATTTGTAAGCAGGTGAAATGATCAAGTATCAAATATCATATTAACTGGTAGCGGATTCCTGAGCATAAAGTCTATAGTTAAACCTTTGTGGAAACAAGAGAAACCAGATTTTGAATTTGTAACTGTAATGCAACGGGAGACTGAAGTAACTGTAACAAAAATATGCATAAAATTGGATGCAATTTTATGGGGAAAATGATAAAAACTGATTATATGAAAAAGGAAATTCTGAGTTACTCTACAAAAAAAAAAAAAAAAAAAACGGATGTTAATGAAAAGAAGAATGTTATTTTTCCTTCAGTTTTATAGCTCCTCTCGTAGCTTATGGACTAACTTTTAACATGAAAAATTGGTCATATTAAATTAAAACTAGAAAAGCACTCGGAGAGCGCAGACCTCCGCCAAGCGGCACAGTTCCCCCCATAGAGTGTTTGTGTGTACGTTTTCAGATTCCCTGAGCATGAAAAGATATGAGTAGCAATTGGATTCACAATGATTATTTGTTTATTTGACATGGACAGTGCAATAAACAGACAATTAATGAATGACAATCAATGTGATAGTGATAGGATTAGTGGTTCAGTAGTGTAAAACGGGGCTATAAGGGACGGCGGGTTGATAAGGGACACTTTTCTGGGAAATGTTTTAAATGTAATTCTGCTTTTTTTATTTTGAGCAGGACGCTGAGTTGTGTTGTTATTGTCAAATATCCATGAATCCTTCATCAAATCTAGGCGGAAGCAAAATTAAAAAAGCAGAATTACATTTAGAAAAGTGTCCCATATTACCCCGCCGTCCCTTATAGCCCCGTTTTACGGTTATAAAAGCATTGCCTCCTTGGCGGAGGTAATAAACTGAAGTGTTGGTGTGTCCATCTCCTCCACTGACGGATGCAGATTGCTTAGACAGGTTGCCGTGGGTTTTATATTATATTGGGGTTGCGCTCCGCGGCAAAACAGAATGTAGAATTTTCCCCGGCAGAGAGGTCGTTTTTACGCAGCGCCTATAGCTAAGCGGGGAATTTGTGGCAAATAATCGGGCGGCGGACAGGTGTCCGTGTCAGGTTTTGCAGCGTGGCGCAAAAACACGCACGCTGGCGGGGCCCGGCCAGCAGTGTTTTCCGCGTGCTTTTGTGCCTAAAACGTTGAAGAACGCGGAGTTTGTGTTGGTCAGACACGACAACCAGCGCAATGTGCGCAGCGCCTATGGCTGGCGGTCCCAGGCCAGCAGTGTTTTCCGCGTGCTTTTGTGGCTAAAACGTTGAAGAAGGCGGAGTTTGTGTTGGTCAGACACGACGCCCAGCGCCGTCCATTGCGCCTGCGCACATGTTGGAAATGGCCATATGTCACAGTGTGGAAAAATGCTTTAAAAAATTCCTGTATGCAGACGGTGATGCGGATCATCCCCAAAATTTAATCAGTTCTTCCTTGTACCATTTCCAACAACGCCTGAAAGTTTCATGGAAATCCATCCAAGACTTTTTGAGTTATCTTGCTAACCAACAGACAGACAGACAAACAGACAAACACACAAACCCTGGCAAAAACATAACCTCCTCCTGGCCTTTTCGGCCTGGCGGAGGTAATTAGGCATCACCTTTAGCCCAGCAAATATAAAGTTGGAGTCTAGCTTACAACCAGCTGTGTCTTCAGAGTTCAGCAATGATCTTTGGCGAACACCAGTAGATGGCAAAGGGGAAGACTGCCCGTAGTCCTTCCCAGTCGGTGCAGCAGTTGCTCAGACTCAGCGGCCGCAGCAACAGGGGAGCCGGCAGTAGAGTGGGCGGCTGGCCCCCGGGGCAGGTGACGTCTTCTCCTAAGCAACAGGTCCTTCCCTGTCCCACAACTTTGGGATGTCCACCGGCCGACAAGAACCGCAGAACTGAAGAGAAAAATGGATGTAAAACGGTTCCACCTGAAGCGGCATGGAAAAATAAGCAGCAGTGCTGTGGTTTTAAGCAGGTTTTATTAATCATGTCGCCTTCACGGGATCCCCTCTCCGGTGCATAGTGGAGCAGCCCGGAGCGGGATCCCTAGGCTCTCAGAGCAGGAGAGGCACACACAGTGTGTCCGCCAGTTGCAGGATCAGAGTGAGAGAGTAAGAGAGGATTGCGTTACAGAGTTGCGCCTTAAATACTTGTCCATAACAATACATGAAAGAGACATACCCCACAGTGATCAAAGGGATAACAGAACAGGCAGGAGGTATTTGCATTTGTGAGACCAAGGGCAGATTAGCTAGACCTCGCTCCAGGTGCGGACAAAGAGGCTAACAAGCACATCTACATATTGATCTGAGTCTCTAGGTCACAGTAAGGACAGGACGCATGAGTACAAAGGATGAAAGGCATCGATTAACATCACATAGGTGAGACAGAAGAAACTCGTCTACCTGTAGACATTAATACACCAAAGCACATCTAAGATGCTCAGAAAAAGCACAGTAAGGACAAGCCATATGCACACTATACAGAATGGCGCATTACATCACAACACATGCATGTTTGCATCACAAATACATGAATGGCACATTGCTTCTCAGTAATGCAGCAGAAAAACAGAGAAAAGAGGGCTGAGTGTCCTTAGTCTGTTGTGGGGTTAAAACGAACCGCCACACCACCCACAAAATCCAAGTTCTTCTGACATCGTGGTATGTGGGTGAGACAGTCTCGAGGTGAGTCCACTTCAACAGTGAGTTAAGGAAAATCAATAGGAAAAGTATAACAGAATAAAACAGCATCTGAGGAGAGGGGAAAAAAACTGAGTTTTGGAGATTTACACCAAGTAAGAGGGGTTGAGCTCAACAAGAAAGGATGACCTCTCCTCAGATACTAGAGAAAAAAAAACGCACACAAAAGAGAATTCAGACCAACGAAAAAGACTTCAGAAAGACCACAGAAAGAACTGAACAGAACTGAACTGAAAGACAACAGAACTACTAGGGTATTTCCCTCTTTTAAATGAGAGCAATTCTTTGGTCATACCACTTGACTGGCAGCTGGAAGCACCAATTATCGTCTATCGGGGGAGATATGAATGAACTCTTGTCCAATAAGAAAGCAGTCCTTTGTCTGTAACTGACTAATAGAATAGTGATTGGCTGATACCAGGCATATGACTTACAAACGTGGACAAAATTGTTGGTACCCCTCTGTTAATGAAAGAAAAACCCACAATGGTCACAGAAATAACTTGAATCTGACAAAAGTGGTAATAAATAAAAATTCTATGAAAATTAACCAATGAAAATCAGACAATGCTTTTGAATTGTGGTTCAACAGAATTATTTTAAAAAACAAACTCATGAAACAGGCCTGGACAAAAATGATGGTACTCCTAGAAAAGATTGAAAATAATGTGACCACAGGGACATGTTCAACCAAGATGTGTCCTCTAATTAACATCACAGGTGTCTACAAACTTGTAATCAGTCAGTCGGCCTATTTAAAGGGTGACAAGTAGTCACTGTGCTGTTTGGTGACATGGTGTGTACCACACTAAACATGGACCAGAGGAAGCAAAGGAGAGAGTAGTCTCAGGAGATTAGAAAGAAAATTATAGACAAGCATGTTAAAGGTAAAGGCTAGAAGACCATCTCCAAGCAGCTTGATGTTCCTGTGACTACAGTTGCACATATTATTCAGAAATTTAAGATCCACGGGATTGTAGCCAATCTCCTTGGACGTGGCCGCAGGAGGAGACGGATAATACAAATGGTAACAAAAGAGCCCAAAACAACCTCTAAACACATTCATGCTGAACTCCAAGGTCAAGGTACATCAGTGTCAGATCGCACCATCCATCATTGTATGAGCCAAAGTGGACTTCATGGGAGACGACCAAGGAGAACACCACTGTTGAAAACAAATCATAAAAAAGCCAGACTGGAATTTGCCAAACTGCATGTTGACAAGCCACAAAGCTTCTGGGAGAATGTCCTATGGACAGACGAGACAAAACTGGAACTTTTTAGCAAGGCACATCAGCTCTATGTTCACAGACACAAAAATGAAGCATACCAAGAAAAGAACACTGTTCCTACTGTGAAACATGGAGGAGGTTCTGTTATGTTCTGGGGCTGCTTTGCTGCATCTGGCACAAGGTGTCTTGAATCTGTGCAGGGTACAATGAAATCTCAAGACTATCAAGGTATTCTAGAGAGAAATGTGCTACCCAGTGTCAGACAGCTTGGTCTCAGTCACAGGTCATGGGTCTTGCAACAGTATAATGACCCAAAACACACAGCTAAAAACACCCAAGAATGGGAACGAAAGAAAAGAGTGAAACATTGGACTATTCTAAAGTGGACTTCTATGAGCCCTGAACTAAATCCTATTGAGCATCTGTGGAAGGAGCTGAAACATGGCGTCTGGAGAAGGCACCCTTCAAACCTGAGACAACTGGAGCAGTTTGCTCATGAGGAGTGGGCCAAAATACCTGCTGAGAGGTGCAGAAGTCTCATTGATAGTTACAGAAATCGTTTGATTGCAGTGATTGCCTCAGAAGGTTGTGCAACAAAATATTAAGTTAAGGGTACCATCATTTTTGTCCAGGCCTGTTTCATGAGTTTGTTTTTTAAAATAATTCTGTTGAACCACAATTCAAAAGCATTGTCTGATTTTCATTGGTTAATTTTCATAGAATTTTATTTATTACCACTTTTGTCAGATTCAAGTTATTTCTGTGACCATTGTGGGTTTTTCTTTCATTAACAGAGGGGTACCAACAATTTTGCCCACGTCTGTACATAAGAAGAAGAAAAACCCATTAACGTTGAAATTCATATTATAGACTTATATATAATCTAAGCTAACTTCCGTGATTCATGACTAACTTTCATGACTACTTCCAGTGAGCATGCACTTTTATAACTCGTTTAAACATATTTCAGACATGCAATACATTTCAAATCAATGATTAATAAAACATTTCACCACAATTGTCCAACACAGGGGCAGTCATCTTCAAGCGGTATTTCCTGGAAACATATCAAAGTCTTGAGAAGAGAGGATTATTTTAGGCAGATAAAACGCAGTCCAATGTTGATCAGAGTATGAGCAAACATGTTCCTGAGTTGAACAGAAAGGGGCACCGTTGGGCTTTGGATAATGGTAGGAGGCTCCAGGAAGGCGTTTTGACTATTCTGCTTTGTATCAAAAGGCTCTTAGCACATAAAACTGTCCGAGGGTAAGTGGTCCTCGGGGATTTATGATAACAGTCCAGGCATCTTCCTGGCACAAAGAGGATCCTTGGGGCCTTAAGTCAAGCAAGGAATGTGGCGTTTCAATGCTTTAACATTGAAACAGGGTGAGTTGGAGGTCTCTTGTTCACAAAGACTGTTCATGTAGACTGGAACTCAGATGTAACGTTACAGGATAGATGCTTTTAGTGCAAATAAATGAATACACAAACTGACCCTACCGTAGCTGAGACGAGCAGTCAGTTGACGTGACCTGTTGCAAAGAGCCGAGTCTTCACTACTGAGCGGAGGAAAAGATAAAGCTACTTTGTTTTTGTGGAAATGGATTATTTTTCCTTTGTCACAATTAAGGACCAAAGCATATTGGTGGGATGCAAACTAAAGTGCTAGTTGAGACCTACTGCAATCCTGAGAAGCGCTTGAAAATAGCAACAAAGCTCTGACAAATCTAGTGTTAAGGAATGGCTAGCTATGCTAACAACACTGTGTTAGTGGATCTACACTATGTGAACAGCCACAGCTGGATGTAAAGTGGAAATACTCTTGTCTCAACAAGCCACGGCTGGATTTCAAGCACAGGTATGCATCTGGACAGTATGTGACCAAGCAAAAATTAAACAGATTGATTGCCAGACATATCGTTACAGACTGAAGATGTGATAACAGTGATTTTCCATCAAACAGCTGAAACTCTGATCCACTGAAGCTAAAACACATTTACTTGCTACCTGGATCAAGATTATTCAAAAATGGATTTTGATCTCCACAAGGAATTTGAGAGACTGGCTCATGTCTCTGTCACAGCAGACATTTGGACTTTGAATAATGGACATTTTCTTTGGGTCACTGCATATCAGATTAAATCCATATCATAAAGGCAAGATAAACATGGACAGCTTTATGCAGTGTTGCCAACTCTCACTCCAAAATGAGGAAATTACTGGCAATATCATGTTGATTTTCTTCCACAATAAAGGCTCTCAGGGCAGGATAAAGCAGACTGAACATGTTCTAAAAGCTCTGTCTGAAACAGTCTGTTTTCAGCCTGACATTAATAAGCCTGTAATGTAATCCATCAATTAAATTATCTTGCTATGTGTGCAAGATGATTTAAGTATGCATTTAAAAGTAACGTGAAAGTTACTTTTCCAAGTAACTAATTCCTTTAATCATGCAGTAATTGGTAAAGAAACTCAATTACTTTCGAAAAGAAGTAACTTGTAACTGTAATAAGTTACTGTTTTTTAGTAACTTGCCCAGCACTGGTTATGACAGTTGTATTGTTAAATAACACTGCACAGTTTGCTCCTGATTAAACTTCCTTCTTTTCCATTATACACAACACTGACTCTGACATTTCCCTCCTGCGCTCTTCAATGCCTGCTACATTTAAGAACAAACAGTAAAATTCCTCGTGTTGCCCTTTCTTTACCCCTCGATTCTGAAGTCCTCCTCTCCCTGTCCTCTGTCCTTTCTCTCCTTATCACCCCGCCTTTCATCTATGACAGGACACAGGAGGACTGCTTCCAGGTCCTGATCTGTATCTCTCCAACACTCCCTCTCACTTTGCTTCCTCTTTCCCTGCCCTCCTAGCCTGGCCTCACGACCCCCCCCATTCTTCCTCCATATCTATGCCCTGGTCTGTGCTCTGCGGCTCTTCGTCCATGTCAGAACAGAAACACACCCCGATATCCATCTGTCTGCTCTCTGAAGAATACACAACATGAATCAGTCAGAAAAGGATATTCTCCCTCTGCCGCTCCCCGCATGCATCTGTGATTCAAGTTTAAGTGTGTATATAGTATGTCTACCACATGATTGTAGTCTCCTGTCCCCCATGGGGAGGAGGATGTATAAGCTGCACATTATCAGTAGAAGAGCTTTTCTGAGAGACGAGAACAGATAAAACGTGCTTTAGTAGTAACACACACATGCTGAGCAGGAATGTGTGTGTGTGTGTGTGTGTGTGTGTGTGTGTTTCTCCTCTCCATAAATGGCATTTGCCTGTTTATACTTTATGAAATATTACATCCAGAGTCATGAAAAAAGCATATAGGCTTGAAGGCAAGTTTGGAGGACTTCCATTTACATAATGTCAATTGAAAGTCATATCACTTATGTCGCGCAGTGCAAAAGAATTTTAATGGTTATGGAAATTTGCAAGGTCACTAAATTATGTTGTTTGCGCTTCAGGCTGTGTGTACACATATGTTTGTTTCCCTTCTCTAGCTTCTCTACATTTTACTTTCATGCTAGTCATCTGTATGAATCACACACAAACACCACAACAAGCACACACACAAACAGGTGCCCTGGATGTTGTAGTCCTATACCCATTGCATCACTGGCTTGTTGCCAGGGTCCCTCTGCAAAGCAGGGTTGGGGAAACAAACAGCCCGTAATATAATTGGAAACTGTACAACATAACGGTGCATGACCTGCCCCGTTACCCTGGAGACCTCCATCTATCTCATCATACTCAGCTGCACACACTTGCCCTTAAAAAAAAAAAAAAAAAAGGTTGCAACTTCAGCAGCAAGTTGATAGTTTAAAATCGAATAAAAAAGGCAACACTTGCTAATAATGAAGTAATAAGTCTAAGAACTGAAACTTGAAAGCTGCACATTTCTTTCAGCCGTTTTTATAGCAACAAAAGCTGATATGAACCGACTGAAAACTCCACATTAAAAATGGCTCAGACAGAGAAAAGCCATCTGCGTTTGTGTGCGGGACTCCCATGTAAGAGTGGTATACAGTGACACTTCAAGGCGCTGCAGCCTGAGCTAGCTCACACTTGCCGAGTGTTTAATCTCCAGGCCTAATAAGGATCAATGTAAATGCAGAGTGATACTGTTCTTTCCAATGACAGGAGCTGCCACCAAGCAGAGAGGATCGCCCGGCTCTCCGCCCACTCACACCAACATACAGGCTTCTCCACACCCCGACAGCTGCGCATCTATGTGTGTGTGTGTGTGTGTGTCTATTCCCCGTACAGTGTGTGTGAAGTCAGCCATTGCAGATGAAGACTAAGATTACTTATGCAACAGCAAACACATTAAGATTCTCAACAGCCCTCATATCAGATTCTCTTTATCAGTGTCATGTTTTTATACACCTACATGAGGAGTGGGGAGAAAGTCAACGTTGCATGCTAATGGAGGCCAGAAAACAATACTAATATCAGTGTGGATCTCTGCTGTGAAAGGGAGGCTGATAGCTGCAGCAATATTAAGACCACACATGCTATAAGCGGTAGACAGATTGTATCACAGAGTGAATATGACAGATGTTATTTATTACAGTTTTATGTACAAGTGCAGAATTCAGAATGTGCACCCCTGAGTGTACTTCCCATGTTCTGTTGGGGGAACGTGCAGGTTTCATGCTGGGATGATACAAAAGTTCTTTGATTTAGTATTTGTTTACGATTGGGTATAAAATATAATTTCTTTTGGAGTGTAGGCTAAAAAGTACTTAAACTAGGTGGTGATATACTTACTTTCTACATATGGACTCTGTTATGTCCATAACCAACACTTCAGTAATGAGGTTGAAGATGCCGTCGAATGGAACTTTATTGAACAGATTCACTGAACTCCAAGGCGCTCCCGTCGAGGCAGAGGTGCTGGTTGAAGAGACCGTGCCTCTTCCGGGTAGGCCTTTTAAACCCTGGGTGGCGGCAGAACCGGAAAGGTGTAGTCGTCACCCATAACATACAATAATAATAATCATAATTAATACACTACACCCCCCCCCGTAGAAAAGTCCAAGACACACACCATTAGACTCACCCAAATCTCAACCCGAATCACACACTAACAGTAAATACAATAACAGGGCCTATCCATGCACACAAATAACTAAAACTAGAGGGGGACAGGTGGACTACTGCTCCACCTTCACACAGCCAGACGGGTTATTCTACAATTACAAAACTGTCCGTAGAACAAACTAGGCTGCTGTGTTCCTAATGTAACATGTAAAAATAATCCCAAAACATATGTACAATCCAAACCTTCTCAAAACACTACACACAGACAATATGTGCATCCACACCCTGCTGTGCCAGCCCCCCACCCAACACCAAACACACACACAGGGCAATCCCACAGTAAGTAAGCGTGAAACATATCACCAACATGGTTCGGGCAATACACACCTATTAACAAATTCTGCACCCCCCCCCCCCCAATAAAAGTAGCCCACGCCTTTTTTTTTTTTTTTTTTTTTTTTTAAAGGAGCACTCAACCCAGCCCCTTTTATGCATAGACCACGTCAACACAACAATAATGCAGCCCTGGTGGTGCACACATTAACATTTCAAACATTAGCATGTTAATAGGTCAACCCCAAAACACATCGCCCCCTTGCCACCATACAGTCTCGATAGGGAGACCACCCCCCGGAGACCCGTCCGGCGGGTCCCGACCAGAGCTTCTCCTGCGCTTCGCCCCCTGAGATGAACCACGTCAGACCCCTGACACCTCCATCTCCTCACCGGCATGTTTCAGCTCGTTGGGGCGTCTCCACGACACATTGGACATCTGAAGATAACCGTCCTCCAGGACGACCACCACCTGCAGCCGTCCCTGGTCCTCTCGTCATTTCCTCTTGCCGTGAACTCCTCTTAGTCGAGCCTCCGCCCTGGGTTGAACCACATCAGCAGGGGAGCTCGACTTGGCTTCAAACATCCACGATGTCTAGACCGGGCTTCCTCTCTGGGTCAAACCGCTCCACCAACCCCATGCGAAGCCCGACTCGGCCTCCAGTGTTG
This sequence comes from Pholidichthys leucotaenia, assembly GCA_020510985.1. Lineage (NCBI taxonomy): Eukaryota > Metazoa > Chordata > Actinopteri > Cichliformes > Pholidichthyidae > Pholidichthys > Pholidichthys leucotaenia. The sequence continues at coordinate 134,512,825 of CM035840.1, read as the reverse complement.
CTGTGTGGCATGTCTGTCCACCGTGCCAGCCGTTCCTGTCCCGCTCTCTTTCATTTTGAATGCTGGCGAAGCCGTTGCAGCCCCTTGCTTCTCGGCATCTCCAGGCCAAACTCCGGAAGCAGAGGGAGCCGTCCCCACAGCTCCCCCTGCCGTCGTGGGCATTCCACCGTGCTGCCCAGTTTCCACATCCAGCGTAACTTGGGCCCTGGCACCAGAACCCTCCCTCGATGGCCCTGGGTGGGATTGGTCCTGTCCATCTCCCAGAATACTAGGCCAATCTTCATTCCATTCCGCATCGTCCACCACGCACGGAACCGGTAGGTCCGACAAACCACGGCCTGACCACTCCTCTCCAATACCGCTGGTGATTGTAAAGCCCAGTCCGTAAAACAGGTCGCAGCCCACCACGTTCGACCCCTTGACAGTCGCCACAAACTGGACATTTGAGACCACAGCAGACTTGTTCTTCGCTGTCAGCTCCAGCGAGCCCACAATGGCTGGTCTGTTACCGCCATAGCCACAATACGGCGTCGACAGCACTCTTACACGGTAATGCAGGAACAAACTCACAGCAGGCCAGTTCAACGTGGACACTCCTGCGCCCGTATCCACCAACAACGGCACTTTGTGACATTACGTGACATTATGTCATAATAAATACGCCCACCTGCGCTCGGGGAGACTGTGTGAATAACCATAGGAGTCATGGCGGGGGAGTCCATTCTGCGTTGCCGTTCCCCTCGCTCAAACTTTTTGTAGGCCCTGGCGAAATGATGTAGGAGTCCACATTTGCCACAGCGCTTGCCCCTCGCCAGACACTCTCTCGCCTTGTATCGGTGCTTGGTGGGCGGGCAGCCCAAACATCTGGGCGACCCTGGGGTGGATCTAATCTTAATAGCGGTAGCATAGTCTTCTTTATCTTCTGCGCTGTCATCGCTACCCGGGTCCACAGCCTGCGCCACTGATTTTGAGTCAGACTGCCTCAACGTTGTTCTCTCACCAAGGTCCTTTGATAGTTTATCTGCTGCTTCGTACTGTTGAGCCATCTCCACAGCTGCTATCAACATCAGTTCACCAGAGCGCATGGGGAGCCTGGACCCTGCCGCAGAACATAGGATGTGCTCCACTAACTGATCGCGGACCATTTCTTCCTCCAAAGCCCCAAATTGGCACTCTCCAGCCAGCTGGGGCAGGTCCGCAACATACCGTTGTACCAACTCTCCTGGCCGTTGGCGTCACTGTCGGAACTGGATCCGCCGGACGATGATGTTCTCAGGAGCACGAAAGTAGCACGCCATTAGCTCAATCACGTCCTCAAAACTATCACTCACTCCCAATGTGCTGAAAATACGTTGCGCTTCCATGCCAAGATTATGGATCAGCATTGCTCGTGCACATAATTTCTCCAATTCTCAGAGGTTCAATGCCACCAAATAATTTTGGAATGCTACAAACCACCTCGCCCAGGGAACTGGCAGCTCACCTGGGAGTTCCAAAAATGGCAGAATACTAGAAACTCCTTTTTCCATAGCTTTATCCTCGTCGCCTCTTCTGGGTAGGCCTTTTATACCCTGGGTGGCAGCGGAACAGGAAAGGTGTAGCCATCACCCATAACACACAATAATAATAATCATAATTAATACACTACAGACCCCACCATTTGGAAACCATACTGTACTCAAACATTACGGGCCCTATTAGGAGCACATTTTCCCCATGCTTCCCGTGTTGTGCTGGTGGGTTTGTTAGTTTCTTCTAGTGCACAGTCTGGTTTTCATGCTTTGCATCACGCCATCTAAGTACCTGCATATAGTGTGACTGCTTTATGCTGCAAGGTGGAGTTTTATTTAAAAGAGGTGTGGCACTGGTGCAATCTCAGCACGTTGCTATTTTAGTGCACTTCATATCAATGTGCTTTTGATCTCCAAAAAGCAGGTCTGTTATCAAAAGCACATTGTTAATGCTATTTCAGCAGTGTGTTTTACAATCGTGGGTGCACTTCTACTCACAGGGGCACACAAAGAAACACAGCATGCATTGGGATTTTACATTACTTTGCTAGACAGAGTTGTAACAGTTGTGCACGGGGGATGCGTGTCAGTCTTAAGATTTTTATTACATCCACATTTTCAATTTCACCATGGACTTACAGTATTAGGCATTAATGTGTTTATTTTTAGGGGAATAAATGAATGAACAAGGAGTGTTCAGCGTTTTACTTTTCACTGGAACTTCCCGGAGAGACAGGAGATGTGTCCACATCTGCCTCAGCCATGCACCAGGTTTCTAGTTGGGCTGAGGCTGCCTGCACTCCTCCTACAGTCATGGTTCTGTGCCAGCAAGAGCCCCGACTGCCACTCGTGAGCCCCCGGGAGGGGCCACTGAGAGTGGGCACGCTTTGTGGCAAGGGCTGGCAGCAGATGGGAAGCCGCGCCAGATCTCCTCCTTCCCTCCCACCCTGGAGGGACTGAGATAGACAGCCACAAACCTCAGCAGACTCCCACACGAGACGGGGAGAACCTCAGTTGGTGAATGCAACAGGAGAATGAGCACACCATCTCCCCATGGGCTGGGAGAGTCTTCTGCACCACCGTTAATGAAAGTTTCTGAAAATTTGCACAGGCATCCTCTTTTCCAGAAATTTCAAACCCATTTGTGTCTGCATGTTGCATCCGTCCGCACTACATTAAACCATTCAGCTGATTTTTCAACCCAGCATTCTTATCCGTTTGTTCTCTCTAAAATAACCTAATGGGCATCAACTATGATGTCTTCTTTATTACTAAGCAGCATTACTATCACATGAATTTTTGCTCATATGCACAGGCTTTGGTCAGCACAAAACCCATCTTAAACAAGCAATCATGATCAGAGTTCACTTTAGATAATGCACCTCTTTGCATTAAAGGGATGGGCAGGAGCGCTTTGGATTAGATTATCCAAAACACACCTCTGAATAGTTAGACCAGCCTCTTTGCACCTTGCGCCCAGTGGAAAAAATAATTTCTGCACTGCTGTGATTAGGAAATGAACTTGGAAATGTACATAAACCCATCCTGCATCAGTGACAACTGATGACTGACCACATCCTTGTCATATCACCCCAAGAATTAATAGAGTTGTGATGGCACTTTCCACTGAGCCTCAGCTGTGCCACCTCTGTGACTAGTTCTGACAGACTGGTACCAGAGGCTCTGTGGCGGCAGTGGCCATTGAGGATCCAGTAAATGTAAAAACTAAACAGTAAAATCTGCAAATCTCTCCACTGTGACAAAGTATTTTGTCCTGGTTAATGAAAAACATACACATTCAGCTGATGTTTTTTCTGTTAAATGTATCAATCTGAAGATAAATACAAACTACCACAACCTATTCCAAATCATTTGAAGAAACAGTGGATTTTTACAGCATGGAGAAAAAAAAAGTGCATAGAGTATAATGAGGCATGCATCCATGCTCGCTTCATTAAATCTAAATTCATTTAGATTGAGCTTGATTATTCAGCCCATTTCTTCAATCATATCTTCCTCTTCCTTTTATAATAAGCAATTGGGCATCGACTGTAATTAATGGCTGGTTAATGCCAAGCACCATACTATCACACGTGCGTCCTTTGGCCAGTGCAAAATCCCTCTTCTAAACAAGTCATGATCACAGTTCACCTTAGATCATGCACCTCTGTTGATTAAAGGTAAGGGCAGGAAAGCATTGGATTGCCAAAAACATACCTCTGAATAATTAAACTAGCCTCTTTTCGCCAGGCATAAAATTTGTTTTTTTGCTGCTGTGATAACAAAACAGACTTGGTCACACCCATAAATGCACTCTGCACCTTAGACAACAGACTGTTGACTAATATGGCATAATATGACTCGAAGTATGATTGATTACAAAGCTTGTCAAAAGCATCTGCCTTTTTAGATTTTAAGATTACTTGCTATGCAGATGCTTAGTTTTTTAAGGTTTATTTTGCACAATTTTAAAATAAAATATAAACAAATAACAATATATGGGTGTACAGGAAACCTTGAAAAATTAGTTAAAACTTGACCAAAAGGAGGAAAAAGAAAAAAACAGTTATTGAATGATAAAGCCATTTATCATCAAATACTACACCATCATACAAAATAACAATAAGACAGTGGCTGGTTAAAGCCAACATAAGAGGAACATTGTAATTTCTTGTTCTATAAAAAAACAAAACATTAACTCTCTGAGACTCTTTCACAATGGACCCACTGATGTTGAAAAGTTCTTTGATGGTAAAGTAAATTCAAAAGAGAATGGGCTGCTCAGTTAAAGCTTTCACACACTGATCTGATCTTTTTTTTTTTAATCTCAAACATGGTATTCTTCAGATAACCAAAAAAGCTGCGATGATGCAAAGTGTAAAAAAAAAAAAAAGTATCAGTGAAATCGTCCCACAAGTGAAACACAAGTCCTACTTCATAATTTAAAGCAGTCCATTTGTAGCACTATTTAGAGAACTGTGACTACCCATTCTAAAGCAACTCAGATTTATCATCTTCTGAATAAACAGGTGTTAAACTTGCATCAGACACAAGTAAATGAGCTCTCAGCTTTGACCATGTCCCATCCCATTAAGCCAATAGCCACTTCAATTTAAATGCCCTCAGAAGAACCTGGCCTCAATAATGTATGCAGCCATACAAGCCTCTATTACTCAAAATTAATAATAAATGGACAGCCTGCCCGGGTATCCCCATCTCACTATTCTTCCCTCCTTCCCTTCCCTGTCTGTTAACAGTGATAGGCCGTACCATCTGGCACTGAGGAGACGCTCGAGGAGGAGGGGGGCTGCTGAAGTCCACACAACGCGTTTTGTTTGCTCCCAAAGTAATACGCACAAGACTGTTTTTAAAGGGAGCAAAAAAAAAATATGAAAACTATTCTCAGACAAGACACTGCAGTGACCTTTTCGTGGTATCGGTAGACGACGCTCACTTCCTAGTTACAAAAGAGCTCATGGGAGACACTAAAGTTGGGATTGTAGCTATTTGGGGACTGTGGGTGTATTAGCTCCATGTGGACAAATGTGTGTCTGGACTACACTAACGGTTTAGAAGGTCAGCCATCACATTTCATCAGCTCCACTCGTGCCCCACCCCGCTATAACGAAACTAACAAGACCTACAACCTTTCTCCTGCTCCACGTTACTCCTTTAACATATGTGTTAACTGGAACTGGTTGTCTACATGCCAGCGCCATATGGCGCGAATGACGCTCCTGAAACCTGTCAAGTTAACAACCAGTGGTCCCTTATGACGAACTGCAATGCCCTCAATGGCTGTTTTCATTTTGCACATATTAAAGGGAAGTGTAAGGCTGTTGTTGTCGTTGAAACAACAATTTATTGATATCTCTGGAAAAAAAAAAACTTTTAAAAGTGGACAGCTATAAAAAAAAAATGTGTGCAAGCTGACAATTAGCAAGGAAGCAGCTAAATAATTAAACAGAAACTCACCTTCTGTTTGTCACTCCCTTCAGCCTTACAGCGTTAAATGATTTATAACGGTGCATGTATTTACTGTAGCGTTTCTCACAGGTTAAAAATGCACCACCGGTGTTGTGGAAGAAATTCACAGCTATTACATTTCTAGAAGACAAATGAGCATTCAAGTTTCAGCAGGTGTGTTACGTATCTGTACGTTCATGTGTGCATTGCATTTTTCAAGTTTAGTAAAACTAACATTTACAGAAAACTTGCCTGTATTTTTCCTCCTTGAGCAGTGTATATTTTCAACAGAAATGTTTATTAAAATGTTGAATATATGAAGTAGCATGACAACCGAGCACTGAAATTCCAAAAAAGCCGAGAATGTGATGTGTTTGCATCAAGCTGTACAAATCCAAAATTGCAACAGTAAAGAACTCAGAACTAAACTGGGGAACAGATGAAAAAGCAATTGTCCTGATTTGAAAATAAATATACAGTATAAAACCTTTATGATTTTGATTAACTTTAGAATTAGAGATTCTGGGGTTCTGGTAAAGTAGCCCTAATTTTGAGTACAAATAATGGACTACCTTAGTAAGGGCCCCTTTACACAGAGAGAGATCATTGGGTGACCACTGAGAGATCAAAAGCTGTCCTGATCTCTCAATGATCTCCTAAAGCCTCCAAAAAGCGGTTTCTGTGTAAATGTTTGGGAGATACTTTTGCAATCAAAATTCAATTTTAAAAGTTCCTTGAAAGATCATACAGACCAGGTGAGATCACCGACAGACCAGGAGATAGGGGTGGGGCAAAAGATTGATTCAGCGTAGTATTGCAGTACTTGGCACTTGTGGTGATGGTAAATGGTAAAATGGTAAATGGCGTTCACTTATACAGCACTTTTTACTCATCTCTAGATGACCAAAGTGCTTTACAGGTCCTGCTATCCACCCATTCACACACTGATGGTGCTGGAGCTGCCATGCACCAGCGCTGGCCTGACCCACCAGGAGCAACTGGGGTTCAGTGTCTTGCTCAAGGACACTTCGACATGCAGACTGCAGACAGAGCGGGACTCAAACCCCTCACCCTCCAATCAATAGTCGTCCACACTACACTTACAACACAGCCACTCCCATGCACCAATCCCTCAGGACCCCTTTATACAGCATGGAAATCATTGGGAGATTGGGCCAATTTTTGATGTTTGGGATCATTTGGGAGGTCCTTGTGTGCTTTGGACCAAGTCAAAACTTTGAGGAGTCCATTGCAACTGTGGCGATCACTTAAGATCATTGATAGATCAAAAATTGGCCAGATCGCTCAACGATCTCTCAATGATCTCCACCCCTGTGAGTAGGGGGTATAAACACAAGTAGTTATTTTATTAATTACAGTGGGGCAAAAAGGTATTTAGTCAGCCACCAATTGTGCAAGTTCTCCCACTTAAAAGATCATAAAAGCGAGGTCTCCAATTTTCATCATAGGTGTACCTCAACTATGAGAGAAAATGAGAAAAAAAAATCCAGAAAATCACATTGTCTGATTTTTAAAGAATTTATTTGCAAATTATGGTGGAAAATAAGTATTTGGTCACCTACAGACAAGCAAGATTTCTGGCTCTCACAGACCTGTAACTTCTTCTTCAAGAGGCTCCTCTGTCCTCCACTCGTTACCTGTATTAATGGCACCTGTTTGGACTCGTTATCAGTATAAAAGACACCTGTCCACAACCTCAAACAGTCAGACTCCAAACTCCACTATGGCCAAGACCAAAGAGCTGTCAAAGGACACCAGAAGCAAAATTGTAGACCTGCACCAGGCTGGGAAGACTGAATCTGCAATAGGTAAGCAGCTTGGTGTGAAGAAATCAACTGTGGGAGCAATTATTAGAAAATGGAAGACATACAAGACCACTAATAATCTCCCTCGATCTGGGGCTCCACGCAAGATCTCACCCCGTGGGGTCAAAATGATCATGAGAACGGTGAGCAAAAATCCCAGAACCACACGGGGGGACCTAGTGAATGACCTGCAGAGAGCTGGGACCAAAGTAACAAAGGCTACCATCAGTAACACACTACGCCGCCAGGGACTCAAATCCTGCAGTACCAGACACTTAAGCCAGTACATGTCCAGGCCTGTCTAAAGTTTGTTAGAGAGCATTTGGATGATCCAGAAGAGGATTGGGAGAATGTCATATGGTCAGATGAAACCAAAATAGAACTTTTTGGTAAAAACTCAACTTGTTGTGTTTGGAGGAAAAAGAATGCTGAGTTGCATCCAAAGAACACCATACCTACTGTGAATCATGGGGGTGGAAACATCATGCTTTGGGGCTGTTTTTCTGCAAAGGGACCAGGACGACTGATCCGTGTAAAGGAAAGAATGAATGGAGACATGTATTGTGAGATTTTGAGTGAAAACCTCCTTCCATCAGCAAGGGCATTGAAGATGAAACGTGGCTGGGTCTTTCAGCATGACAATGGTCCCAAACACACCGCCTGGCCAACGAAGGAGTGGCTTCGTAAGAAGCATTTCAAGGTCCTGGAGTGGCCTAGCCAGTCTCCAGATCTCAACCCCATAGAAAATCTTTGGAGGGAGTTGAAAACATCACTGTTCTAGAGGAGATCTGCATGGAGGAATGGGCCAAAATACCAGCAACAGTGTGTGAAAACCTTATGAAGACTTACAGAAAACGTTTGACCTCTGTCATTGCCAACGAAGGGTATATAACAAAGTATTGAGATGAACTTTTGTTATTGACCAAATACTTATTTTCCACCATAATTTGCAAATAAATTCTTTAAAAATCAGACAATGTGATTTTTTGGATTTTTTTTTTTCTCATTTTGTCTCTCATAGTTGAGGTATACCTATGATGAAAATTGGAGACTCTCTCATCTTTTAAGTGGGAGAACTTGCACAATTGGTGGCTGGCTAAATACTTTTTTGCCCCACTGTATATATATTTATGTAAATGTTGTAAACTCTTGGGTATTAATCACCAAATTGAGTTTTCAGTCCACTAGATGGTGCAATGTGAGAGTGCATTGTTAGGTGAAGTCATAGCTATGTGTACAAGCTAGGAAGCAGTTGGAGCCGCCGAAAAGTTAACTCAGATCTCAGACCTTTTTTGGATTTTATAAGAGATGGCATGAAAGACCCTGACATGACACACTCAACCTATAAAGAGTGCCACATGAAAAAAAAAAACCCTCACTCAGAACACATGAACTCTCAGCAATCTTTGGATGAACATCAAATTTTTCCACCCTGAAGTTGGAGATGGCTAAGACATTGTTCAATGAAAAATCAAGAGTTCACTGAAAGACTGCTGAGAGATCACTGGTTGACCAATGAGACTGTGGAGTGCTCATTAAGAGGCTGATTCCCTTTGGTGACTGTTGAGAGGTTGTTTTGGACTGACTCAAAACTTTCAGCCCATAAAGATCACTGCAAGATTATTGAGCGATCTTAGCTATTGCTGGGCTCTCGTTGAAAGATCATGAGACACCTGGTCATTTTTTAAAAATCTGTCCACGATCTCCACCCCTGTGTAAAGGAGGGTCAACGACAGCATGAAGACAGATCTATCATTAATACAGGGTGATTATTGGGGATAATAATAAATAAGTAACTACTGCGGGTCTACCACAGACTCAAACACAGTCAACTTAAATTTTGTTTCTTGTATGAAGACAGTAAACACTTGGCATCTGTCCCAGATGGACTGTGATTAACAGCAGCTGAAAAAAAGGCCATCCACTAAGGGCCCTGGCATCACTCCCTCTACAGCGCACACAACCACTGAAGCAGTCACTCAAGCAGCACTCTGGGAAACGAAGCAGCCAATCGTCAGAACAGGGTGACCTTATACCACCATGGACTGCTCTCCAGAGTGCAAATCCACGTCAGCAGTTGCTTTGATGACACCGATGTCAGCTGTTGATGTGGCCGTCGCTGTTATTTTGAGTCTTTCAAAGCAAATGTAAATGCACTCACTTTGGTAACTGATCTAATATTTCTGAGCCCCACGGAAGGCTTCGTATCAACACGAAACATTCACATTAGCGATAGAAATCAAACGGTGCCCCAAGTGTGTGAGTGTAACTTATCTCCATTATACAGAAATCCTATCAGGAACATAAAATCGTAGCCCTCTGTGTGTGTGTGTGTGTGTGTGTGTGTGTGTGTGTGTAATGTGAGGAAGCACTAGCAGGAAGAAAAAAAAAAAACCATGTGGGACGAAGGCTAACTGGGCAGTCAAAAATGTCAGTACCCTCTACAGCATGACCCTGACGGCTGTAGCGAAGATACAAGTAGACGTCTAATAATGCAAATGCCAAGGGTTCACTGACCTTTGCAGCTCTAGGGCATGCTGTCTGTTACCACTTGTGTTTACACAAGGGAAACAGAGTAAAGGAAAAAAAAAAAAGACATCCTACTGATATCTCCTTTGTCTGGCACAGTTTTCTAGACAGTAGCTGCAAAAAAATAAATAAATAAATAAATAAATAAAAAAATAACTCTACAACTTCCTCACTCTTGTTTTCCATTTCCTCCCGATTGCTCCATCCACCTGCACAAATGAATAACTGAAGACAAATTACAGCCCTGAGGCCAATGTGTTACATGTGTGTGCAGGTGTGTGTGTGTGTGTGTGTGTTGAGCACTGCGCGTGCAAGTGTTAAAAAGGGCGTTAGCGTGTGAGTGACTTTACCAGTTTGAGCATGTGCAAGTCGAGGTGACGATTTGAAAAGAGCTCTTCTGGGCTTTGTGGTAGCGTGTGTGTGTGTGTGTGTGTGTGTGTGTGTGTGTGTGTGTGTGTGTGTGTGTGTGTTTGCGCGCGCACTCGCAGTGTGGAATCACAGACAGCTGAGGTACGTGTGAGAATAAATGGCAAAGAGAACTTCTCTCCTACAACATGGTGTAGCCTGCCTACTTCCACCCTCCTTTGTATGTAATTTATGCAGACAACCTTATTTTTTTAACAACTTTTGGTCACAAACTCTATACTTCAAAGACCTCCCATTCATGTGCAAATGGTCATTTTTCAAGATATTCAGTCATAATTGAAAATACTGCAGAAAAATAACAGTTAAAGCCAGTGCTGAAATATTTAGGGGATGACTTTTTTAATCTGTTTGGATCTTTATAAAACCTTTCATTCTTTAAGAACCTAAAAAAATGTCTGACTGGATGATGTGGCATACCACAGAAGATCAGCCCAGGGGCGTCAGGTGGACTCTCTTCACTACCCTGGAAGATCTGGATTCCGTGGGTGATACTGCGCTGCTCTCTTGCACCAACAGACATGTGCATGAGAAGACCAGCCGACTCAGCTCCCGGGCACATCAGGTGGGACTGATGTTGAGAAGAACAAAGTCATGACTCTTAACATCCTCAATCTGGCTCCCATCAAAGTAGAGGGAAAAGACACCCCTTCAACCCAACAGTTCACCTACCTAGGCACCACTGTCAGATATAACTGAGGAGTCCGCAATAACATTCAGAGCCAGCTTAATAAAGCTAGGAACACCTTCATGATGCTTGGCAATGTGTGGTGGTCCACCCAGTCCACACCAAGCTCAAACTACACCACTCCTGTATGGATCAGAGTGCTGGTGAATTGCACAGAGTGACCTGGCAAAACTATCCACCTTTCACACTAAAAGCTTATGGAAAAATTTGTCACATTTTCTGGCCACAAACAAACAAATATCTGCTTAGCCAGTGTAGTCAGGAAAGCATGAGTACCATCATCATGCACAGATGCTGGACGGGAAGATGGTTCGATCACACAGACTGCCCTTTACTGGACCCTGGAAGGCAAGTGCAGACGAGGTAGGACCAAGATGTCGTGGTGAACAGCGGTGTCAGAAATGAAGATCCGGGATCACAGCTGGGGCACCATCGAGACACTGACCAAAGACAGAAGCCCTACATGCCAGGGAGCATAATGGAATCTGAACCAAAAACATTTCATGGCTATCAACTTCTATGTAAAAAAAAAAAAAAAAATCATCCTAAACTTGAGTCAGTCAACTGTGTGAACTACTAGACTACCAGCTTCCAAAAGCCTCATCTATAATATATAATAATACTATATCTGAAAAACATTGGTCATTGGATCAATATGCAAGACAGTAAATCACTGCACCAAAAGCAACCTGTCAAAATGGGCAAAACCTGAATGACTTTGGGAGGAAAAATTTGCCAATCACTTGACAGCACCCCTTTCTTGATGATCCCACCAGGTTGGAATAAATGATCAGGGGAAAATGCGTGATTCTTCAGTTTTACAATCACTTAATCTGACAAAGCAACCACAACGGCAGTCATATAGTAGCAACCTTACAGGCAAGACACTAAAACTAAACAACTAAACACAGCAGTGTGTGTGTTTATTATAAAGTCCAGCTCATCATTCACCCAGAGACCTCCAGTCTTTCCCAAATAAGTGTGTGTTGTGTGTTTGTGTTGGGGTATCCTGTGGAGAACTCCAGACACAACAAGCTTTTCCCTGCAGGACTCCGCCTTACCATGACAGGCTGATTACACTCGCACAATCTTTCCCTCGCACACACACACACACACACGCGCGCGCACGCGCGCACACACACACACACACACACACACACACACCTCATCATATATTGCAAGTCGCATCTCAGGGGAACAGGTGCACACATACGCTTATGCACATCAAACCGTTCAAGCTTAGTTTCCACCTGTTTAGCATTTTCAGACATGCGCCATATCAGCATCAAGCCAAACAAAGGAAGCGTTTACTCTCAAATGCATGTGTTCAAAGAGACAAAGGAAATTCCTGCTCAAAGTACTGCCCCTCTGGGCTAACCAATCATTAGCTGTATATGTTTCAGACTGTGATAACAGCAAAAACGTAAACATCATAAATATCATTCCCTTCGCATCAATCCTATCAGTCACCGTCAAAGCAGCGCTGGCATTTAGGCAAATCTCATGTTAAGCCCCAGAAAAAGGACAGGTCACGGCACTCCCCCATTGGACAGTCCCTTTTCTCCCTCTTCAGAGCTCCATGGACTTGAAACGGAGATAGAGCGTGACATTTCCATCCGAATGATGAAGAAGGAGAACACGAGAAGAAGAAAAAAAATTGCAGGGATTAAGCTGCAATGGGCAGAAAGAGTTAGAGATGTGAGGAAGAGAGAAAAAAATTGGATCAATACATGAGGTCTAACAAAGGGGGGGGGGATTTATTGGCACCTTGCAATAATGTGAGGCCGTGTCAATACAGCTCAGGAACCGTCTTAGAGAAGGGAAGACTTATAAGTGTAAGGAGAGGGAGCGGGTTGTTGCTTCAGCACCACGGAGAGATCCTGGTGTCAGCTTATTCCAACAGCACCGGGACAGCTCCTCAAGTCCCCAAGAGTGCTTGCAGCCTCTTTCAGGGCACAACTACTCTATTATTCAGCACAGCTGTCAAGTTCTCACCTAAAGACCCGTTAAATTCACACCGCTGTAATACTAAACCAGCAGTTCAGGCATTTCTTTATTATTAGATGTAGAAAAGTTGTAATTTCTAAAGAAGAAAAATTAATGTAGCCCCAGGCAAAAGGGCTTAGAATAGACGGCTGGATGAAGCAGACACAAAAACAAATGCATTCATTAAGGAAACAGGAGAACCAAAGTGTCCCTGTAGTCCGCTGCTGGTTGTCGTTTCATTTCACTCACTTCAAGCCTGATATTTCTCGCCGTCTATGATTTCAGCTAATATTACAAGATGGTGGGGGGGGGAGACTTCAAAGGGTGAAGTACCGCTATAAAATCATTTAAGAAGAATCGCAAACACAAGCACAAATTGAATAAAAATACAGAGAACTATAAAATAAGCTGCTGTCAGCAACAGTTCTGAAGAAACTGTCAGCATAAGATGAATCAGTAGGGCGGGGAGTCTCTGTGCGCAAACACACACACACACACACACACACACACACACACACACACACACACACACAGACACAGAGGAGGACAGCAAACATTTAAATCATTTAACACTTCCCTGAGAATTACCAAACCTTAATATAGGCAGAAATTTCACAATGTCAATCACATGCTGCAGATGTGCATGAGAATGAACACACACACACACACACACACTATAAATCCCAGAATGCCTTGCAACGGACCAGACGTACCAACTTACCCTTCTCCCATCTATTGACAAACTCCACCATTTAGCTAGCCTGTCAATAATAATAATAACAACAACAATACTATTATTATTATTATTATCATTATTGTTAATCATAAGCTAGTTGTCAACAGCCTCGTGGCTGGAATTTTTGCTCATGTCCATCAAACTGATCACAGTTCAAATACTCTCATTTTGTGGTTGTATGTGATGACAATGAAAAACATAACTGCATTTCCCTTGGGAATTTTTTTCACCTAGTTTTGATTGCTTGAAAAGCTTTTCAATAGAAATGATTGAGTGAAGCTGCCGGTACAGAGAGAGAAGGAAAACATTAATGATGATGTCTTTTTCAATGATCACTGTTTTTTTTTTTATCTTTATCTTTTTTTAATCCAAGATGTCTTAGATGAGTTCTTAAGATCTTAATTATTTGTCACAACATTGCTATATGAAATGCAGTCAGTTTCTGTTTTTCAGTAAAATTTGGCAGTTTGATCCTTGATTTGGTCTCAGTCCAAGCTTGGCCCCCCTCTTTGACTGTGTTATCCCTGCTTGCTTACACTGATTGACCACTGAATTAAGCATAATCAACTCAGGCCTAACCTTAACAGATATACTGTTTCTACAACATGAGTAAACAGCACTGTGCTTCCAATCAGCCGCTCAGATAGCAGGGCCTCACCACTTCTAACTCCTCATTTCCCCAGTCATCCACTCCTCTTTACTCCCTTGTTCTGAGCCTCAGCCCTCGTGGCTCCCCTGCTCCTTCCATTTCTCTCTGTCAGCTCATTAAGCTTGACTTATCTCACGGCACAAAGCGGAAATTAAATCCTGTGCCCCCCCCCCCATGCCTCTGCCCCATTTCTTGCTCTTCGCCCTTGTCGTTTACCCACATAACCAAGCCAATGGGGGTAAATTGTGCTTATTTCACATGCGCAGCAAAGTGGAGTTACTGTGTGCTGGAGTTCTTTTGGATGTTTGCTAAGATTTGATGCCAACCGGGTGGATGATGCACTGCTTAAGCTTTAATTACCATAATTAGTACCACCCATGTTTAAATACTATTTATTATCAAACTGCTGCTGTGAAAGAGTCTTTTGTGTCTCCAGAACAACCCATGATGTCAGTGGGTCAGCAAAACTTACAAGTGTTGATTACATTAATGTTATCATACACCGAGTTGACATAACTAAGAGTACAGTTTGTCACTGGATCAATGCCATGTAGCCAGCTGCCAGTAAACAGAAAGTGTACACAAGTGGCAATAACTTGGGATATCAATTACTCAAATATCACCAATGACTTGACAAATGACCTGAATAAGAATATATTTACCAAAATTTACTTGCGCCGTAACAAACTATTTTATTCTTGCCAATTTGTTAGTTTTTCATAAATTTGGGCTTTTTCCAATGCATTTTCTACCCTTTTCTTATTAAAAACTTGTGACATCAAGATAAATTTAAATCTTTCATGCCACTCTGCAACTTTTTACTCATGCATTTGCAACTATTTTATTGTAAAATTGTCATGATCAGGTGAGCGTGCACTCCCCCTCCCTTTCCCCGTCTCCGCAGGCAATCACCACACCTGTGTGATTAGACGCACCTGCTACCTCTTCCCTGCCAGCGCTGAAAAGGACCAGTCTGAACGCTCCAGCGCTGGCTCGTTGGGTATACTGCCTCATACAAGCAAGTAAGTCTATAATTCACTCTCCCAGGAACAATATTAATTCCTCTTCTCCTTTCTTCCTTGTCCAGGTTGCTGCCATCTTCGTGGTGTGTCTCTGGGGTTCGTTGTGCACTCACCTACCCCATCATTCTCATCACCACTTCACCTGCCTATTCCACTCGGTCAGACACCTCACCCAGCTCTACTCCCGTCTACCAGCATCCACACCTGGTTCGCAGTTTCCTGCTGGGTTCCACTGCCAGGCTCCCTGCTCATCCCACGTGAGTGCTGTCCTATTTTTCCTTTACCAATCTCCCTCCTATTCTAGTCCACTCTCGTCTCCCCTTACAGGCTGGGTCTTCCTCTGGCGAGTGGCGCCTTTCATTAACTAAGCCTCTTTTTGAATCAATAAATTGTGGTTACTCAGCTTCTGTGTTCTTCGTGTGTTTTCTCTTGTGTCGTTCCCTGCATGTGAGCTGTTCATTATTGCCAATCATGACAAAAATTGCAAATTTCTTGCCAGTACTATTAGTGTGAGGGGGGGGGAAAAAACTAAACAAATATTTACAGGATTTCTTCATAAATGCACTCAAGACCAAAAAGTATCCTGCAATAAAATGACAGTGCAATTTTGCGAAAGTTGAGTACATGCATGTAATTGGATACAATCAACCTCTGCTACAAAAAAAAAAAAAATTGCTTGAGTAGCTCCAATAGTTTGCAGCACTTTAATGTTGGTGGTGATGTAAAGCGAGGGGGGCAGTTTTTGATAACTGTCATACTAGCTAACTGCCATTAGCTGTACCGTTATAGTCATATGTTTAGTTTTGTCATCTTTGTGAGATGATCGAAGCATCTGTGGCATGACTCGGATGGAAAGCTGACACCTACAGCAGGTTGTAGCTCTACAGAGCATCCAGTGTTGGCCAGTGTTTCGAGAAGTGCTTTCATTCTCCTGTGCCTGTATGACAAATTAGGAATTCTCTGCAATTTACATGCTTTTTTTTTTTTTAAAGTGTCTTATTTGCCTGCATGTTTTGCAACAGTCTGCCCCTCTCTGGTCATACAGCATCTTCATCAGCTCCTCCACCCTGTAGGTCTCCACTTCTGCTTTTAACTCTGAGGGAAGTAAAAGATAATGTATGTGATAGAAGAGTAATCAGGGTATTCTTAAGCAGTAAGACCATGCTGCACAGGGAATCAAAGCAGATTAAGGAACTGTATTTGGCAGCATTAACATGAAATCGTTCCATAAGCTCTGCTAATTCAACTTCACTGCAGGAAAGGGGAGCCCCTTCCCCATCAGCACCCATACAGGCCGCGATAATATCCTAGTGCAGACATACACAGGCTCTCTGATGCCGAAAACCACACACACACACAGTACACAAAGTCACTAATCAAGGCCCAGCTCCATCCTGCATCCTCCAGCTCATTCATATCTGACAAGCTTTAGGTGTAGTTAAGCATTTACACTCGCCTTGTTCTACCCAGCAGTGACACGCACTGCAGAATGTCGGCAATTCGTCAGTAGCCAATAGGATTAGTGATGCAGACTGTTGCATTGTGGGTACTCCCATGCCTTAGTGTGGCTCGCTCACTAAGGCAGAAGTGTTCAGGGGTTTTTTGTTTTTTTTTCCTGGAACAGTGACTGTATATCCAACAAAAACGCAACAGAAAACACACAGGAATGGAGCATGTGACGTGAATCTCTAATCCATTCATTGGTAGTCATAGATCACACCACAATGAACAGAAAACATTTGCAAAGACACAGATAACAGTGCACCGCCCACACCATGTGTATGGTCTTTTGTGCAATGGACTGAATTGAATCTGGCAAACCATTCAGACAAGAAAAATGTTCAGAGCTTTGAAGAACGGGAAAACAGATACGCACTTCTGATACAGAGAGGGAACTGATAGGCTGAGTAAATATAGCTAATGTGTGAATACTTGACTGGAAATCCAGTTGGACAGGCATACAATGGCATCCATTAGATGTCTTTGAAGCTTTAGACTGAAGTGGGCAGACACTGATGTTGTGGAGCAATTTTGAAAAACTAAATCAAGATTTACCCGTCAGTTATAGGTGTCAAAGAGGTTAGACGAGATACGTGAGGGCTGCATCTGCTATCAAATGCCTAAGAGCAAGGCTGGATTAAGGAGGGTGGTGGCCTGTGGGCTCCAGAGCACTTTTGTGCACCCCCCCCCCCCCAAAAAAAAAGAAATATGGACACTAGCGACATAAGCACTACACATATCAACCTGAAGATCACAGAGAGTAAGGTAAAAGACTCCAAAGCAGTCTTAACTTAAAGGATGAACCATATTGCAGTGTTTCCTCTGGCTTAAAGACCTTGGCGCAGTGGCAACATATTTTTCCCCAGGGGGGTAAACAGACCGGAATATGTTAATCTTATACTATTTATTTCTTTTTAAAATTTTACACAGTAACCTTGCATATGGAACTTACCATTTGAAGTATTGTACAACCGAGGCTTGAATATTGGGCCAGTTGGGGTCCCACCCAAACATCCTGTTTAGACTTTTTAGTGGCGTTATCCTTCTCTCCTTCCTCTGCCTGAACACTTTCCTCTCCTTGGTTCCTCTCTGAGCTCTGTCTAATTCAGGTTCTCTCTCTGTCTATGGTGGTATACAAACAGGTTAGAAAATATCAAGTGTCATGTTTTGTCCTGCAGAATTTTTTTTTTGTCATGGTTTATATAAATGACAAAAAATGTGTATTTTTTTGTATTTTTATTCTAGTGTTTCTTTTTTTCCATTGAGAGAGTAGGGAAGGGAAAGAAACATTCATAATAGTAATGTACTCATGCATACTTAAATTATATGATCAGGTGGGTATAGTAACCAGAAATTCTACTCATGTAAAAGCAGTGCTTTGAAATTAATAAAAGTAGACAACCACAAATTTCTAATTGAGTTAAGGATACAAAGAGCACCCACTTAAAAACTTGTAATGGCTTCAGTCTTGAAGGGTTGAGGTTTTTCTCCAAAATTTATAACAATTTTCTTAGTTTTCTACTTTTCTCTGTTAATCCAAAGTTGAAACCATGTTCCTCCAATTTGTAATATCCTCTTGTAAAATGGACTTTTCTTGTACATTTGAAACTTTATTATAAATTTGTGGATTATTTTATGACTAATTTGTGTCTGTTTTTTAAAATAAAATTACTGGGGTTTTTTTTTTTGATAATTTGAAACAGACTGTGGTAATTTTGTAATTTTTTCCTTATAACAATTTACATTTTTGACCATAACTTTGCAGTCAGAACAGAACAATCATTTAACTCTGATTACAAAGAAAAAATATTAATAAAATTGTATTTAATGAAATAAATTAACTTAAATGACCAAGGATGCCGTTATTTCTGTTATATTTCTTTATATTTATAGTTTTGTTTTTTTGGTTTTTTTTAGAAATCTCCTCACCACCCAGACAGCAGGAAAAACCTCTTATTTTGAAATCAAATATTTACACGTTTAGTTTGTCTGAAGGCTGCTGACGGATTAAAGTCATTGACTTTCTGAATTTCGGTCATCTTAACCTGCCAGGTACATAATAGGGAACTGTCGTGGACTCTAAAGACATAATTCACTACAATATGTGTTCATGTACAGAATGATCTGCTTAGGCAGTTATAGATGTGCTCTCAGGCTTTCTCATCAGGCACCTCTCTAGGCAGCTGCTGAAGGACCTCAGTTTAGAGTGAAGAGAGCTAGCGTTTTCAGCTGTTGCTTTTTGTCACTGCCGCTGGAGAATAAAAACGGCACGCCTGCTCGTGCGAGAAGAGAAATTGCCAGTCTCTTCATTCCTGCAATTCCTACAGAACATAACTTTTTAATATTGTAGTGGCTGGTGAAATATATCCTCAGCAATTCATCAGTCCCCCCCCCACCTTTCCCTTCATATGAGGCCAGCTGCATATGAATTCTAACCACATCTCTTAGCGGCAAGCGAGTAGTTCTCGACATAACCGCTCCCGTTTCCAGCGGGTTAAAACCATGATAAAAGCCTCCGGTGCTTACATACCTCCTGATTTTTTTTTTCACGTTTAAAGTACTTTAATAAACTCATGTTTCTGTCGGACAGTCGCACTTAGCAAGACACTGCCTGCTGACTGGAAAACTCGTGTGGCCGGGGCGCTTCTAAACTTGTGCGGATAACGGCCACGTGCGTTGTTCGTATTGCTTCATATATTTTTCTTAATAAATTTGTATCTCCTTGGTGTGGTGGTAAAATTTCTGGTGGGGTGGGCCGCCACTGAGAAATGTTACCAGAGGAAACCCTGATATTGGGTATCAGCCATGTTGTCAGACATTATTACTTCTCATACTCTTCATCTGATATTGGATAATACTCCATACTATTGCTACACTGAAGCACAACATATATATGTATTACAATAGAAAAAGAATCAACTATTCACTCATTGCAGGTCAGGGTTTGGTTCTTTTTTCTGACACAAGAGATGTAAAATTGCTCTTAAATATTTTTTCAGCTGTCTGGTTGCATTTAGCACAAAACCTGCCCTTGCTTTTCTAGCATTTGTATTACAATACACCTGCAGCACAGCAGAGATTTTGACACGCTGAAGAGTAGGAAAGTGCTAATGAGGACTGCATTTCAAATAAGACAGGCTCGATTTCTGTGCATGCTGGTTCACTATAAAGAACTGTGCCATAATTAATTGCACTACTGTGTAAAAGATCCCCTGTGCGCCACAGAAGTGTCTTATGTCTTATTTTATCTGAATGCAATATAATATGAAAACAGTTCATCATCCTGATAGTCCCAAGTGTTCTTGAGAAAAAACTAATACCTTTTTTTATATGATGACGTATGAAAGTGACAGAAAGACGAGGCATTAGTGTCATTCCCGTTTTCAGTGCATTACTATAAAATGTGGAGAACATGTCTGATGATGTGCACGATGGCTTAATGCTGACTGCCGCATGCTAATCCTTCAGATTCACCTGGGAGGCAAAAAACTCTGACCGCGCATCATCAGAAGCACCCTCGCAGCTCGTCCTGAGATCAAACAGTCGGCAGGTCTCTTGGTGGCAAAGATGCGGTGAAGAGAGACACCTGGCCTGCAGCACACGACTGAACACCCACTGTGGACCGCGCAGTCCCCAGCACGCACACACACACACACACACACACACACACACACACACACACACACACACACACACACACACACACACACACACACACACACACACACTCACTCTCAGTGCATGCCCACATGACCGAACTGCAACACATTCTCATCCCGGGGCATAAATTTGTGCCTTCATGCCAGGTGCTGAATGCGTTTCCCCATTAAACAGAGGTGACCTTTGGTACTGGTGCTTTGATGCTCCATGTGCAGTGATATACGCCACCAAGAGTTAACAGCCCCTAATGAAAGACCCACAAAGCCATTGTTAGTTTGAGATGTGAAGGGGGCATTAAGTCATGAGCTTAGAGGAGTTTGTTACACATTCCTTTTGTTTTCACTTGCTTCTTTCAGCTTGTGTTTGCGTGAGTTAGGACCATTTTACTCATATCACCACCGCGTGCATCACAAAATGCAGCCAAAGGACACCTTCTGCCTTGGGGAAACATACCAGGGAAGGCACTAATTGGTGCCCTGGGAATGAGAACGGGCTGACAAAATCCTGCATAACGGAGGTACAATATTAACTGTGACAAAACCCATGCACTGCACTCAGATGGATGAGCAGAGCAGCAAAACACACAGACTCATTATTATGACATCTTTACCAGCCACACAGATGAACAAACAAACAAAGACAAACAAACAGCAGATTCACATAATGGCTGCTGCAAAAAAAAAACAAACACCAAAACACCAGACCATACAGTATCTCTCTTCCTTTCATTCTCCAGGGAAAGTCAAAATAGACAGAGAGAGGGATTTAGAGAGATGGAGCAAAAAAAAAAAAAAGTGTGTGGGTGAGAACCAACACTCAACAGGAATGAGAGAAAAAAAAAATCAGAACATGTCTGAGTGGATTATAACTGTACCATGTCACAGGGGAAAGGAGTGGGAGGAAGGGAGGAGGAAAGGAAGGATGGTGCTGGTGGATGAAGGAGAGGCAGGTGCGGAAATGTATGGAAAAGAGAAGTTAAGACTATCCCGCCACACCCTTGAAACATATCACTTTGGAAAAATACCCACATATAAGAAACATGCCGTAGACAAGGTATACACAGGTAAGGACTCAAACCATTCTGTTACTTACTGTCTGACACCCCAGCCCCCCCCCCCCACACACACACACACACACACTGCAGCAGTACTAATCTCCTTCTCTGAGTTATATGCCATCCCCTCTCCACCCCGCCTCCCCTCTCTGTTTCATCCAGTGGCCCCCATTTTAGAAATCTGCCTCAGTAGAGGTTGCCTTCAAAGCCCAGTAATCTGTCTGGGGAAGCAGCAATGAGTGAGAAGAGGGAGAATTGCTCTGGATTAGATCCCCTCTCTTTTTTCCCCTCCCAAAAATAAACCCATTTCCTTTCTCATTTTCTCCCTTTGCCTCCGTCCCAGCGCTACATTTACATTTAGGCTGTAATGCGTCTCATTCTGCTGCGAGCTGGCAATCCATCCCTTACCAAAAGTGGTTCACTTAAATATATCCAGCTATTATGTCAGATTATGTGATACTTGCATTTACACGTACAAAGATAAGGAAATGATAAATAACAGCTATGCCACAATCAACAGAATAAATGCTTTATGTCCTTTCAGGGGACATCTACAATTTGGACACTATACAATGGAATCTAAGAAATGGTCGGCATACTACAGTGGTGAGCTGCAAGAGCTGTTAAAAAAAATCCAAGCTACCTGGTTCCAATTTTGTCCAATCCCTACTTGGCAGAGGATGTCCTTTTTTATTAAAGATGAGCCAATCCGATATTTAGTATCAATATCAGGTTCAATGCAGGCAAAATGACTGGATCGGTATTGAGGAGCAATAAATAAATAAAACTGATCCATTAAAATATAAAACAAACCAATAAAGACCTATTAAAACAGTCTGCAACAATCTCACTCCCTCCACAGCTGATGGGGCCTGAGATAAAGGCTCCAGTCTGTGAGCAGAGACTGCATGTCAAAGATGTGATGGATCGAACCCACGACCTTCTTCCTGTGCTGCCACAGTGCTAACCACTGCTCCACCGAGCTGCCCACTCAACTGATGTATATAAATGATGTTACAGAGATTCTTAAAAACACAATCGTACTAAACAAACCTTCAAACAGCTTGGAACACTATAGCGGATTTAAGTAATTTGCTGCAATTCCACCCTTACAAAAATATAAGGAACGCACATACAATATTGCTGAAATACGTGCAACCAGTCCCTCCGCTTCATTTTGGCTGTGTCACTCAGCAAGACCTCGCCGAATAAAAGAAGCCTTAACCTACAAAGCAAGATCAGAGTAATCATGAAATGATTAAGTCCCAGAAACAAGGCTCTTAAATAGCCCTTCACAGGCAGTCACAGGAGGGGTATTGTGGAGTAGAGGTGTAGCTTAAAAGATTAAACTTGGAAGCTCTTTAAATGAGTTTCCTTATTGTGATTGTAGGACTAAAGGCGATGTGCAAACAGAAACTTAAAAAAAAAAAAAAAAGTTCAACCCTCAGGGGGAAATTGAGGCGATGTACTGAAAATACCCCACTGCCAGCTGCTGAGCTGCCATAAAAAACAGGAGAATAAATAAGATTAAAGCATGATGTGTGGTCAGGAGAGATACTTTCCTGGAGAACTCAACAGGCAGAAAAGAGGGAAGGTTGGGGGGGAAAAGTGGATTTGGGGAAATGTGGATACATAAGAGGAAAACCAGCCTCACTGTGCACTCACCCTCATTTTTATTAGAAACCCTTTAACCCGAGTCCTGTGTATAAAAAATAAAAATATTAATTTTATTAATCTTTTTCCTCGTTCTTCTCATCTTGTTAGCGATACAACCACTCATTTGGTTTCAGTAGCCAGTAATTCAAATCTTGGTACAAATGCACAAGATGTAATAAATGTACAAGAGTACAAAAAGCCTTTCACAAGTCTAATCATTAAGGCTGCATTTAGTCCAAGGGCCAGGACCGACTCATGCAGCTGGGTCATATGAATTCAACTCCATGATATTCAATTTAATATCTATGATTGTTCCCTATAGTTTTAATAGTAGAGGAAATGATTATAGTGGAAGGAGCTTACTGAAAATGGTCAGTAGTTGGGACATTTTTTAAGACTGCTATACAAATGGGTTTTGCATAGGCTACTACTGGAATATTTTTTTTATTTTTTTTTGATCGTCTTTGTTTTCTCTCTTAAGGTACTCGTCCATCTAGACATCTGTTGACAGAAGGTTCCCGCGCCTCCTCCGAATCGGGATTCGCTGGGAGCGTGAAAGAGGCATAACCAGGAGAGAGTCAAGAGTCCAGTTGCAAACTGCACAGACGGCATCACTGCCTGGCCAGAGAGCTTTGGACGGTTTTCAAGCAGTATTTTCAGGTACAAAAGTGCAGTTTGACGAGCCTTTTCCTGTCTACCCCAACCTGCTCTGTTCGCATTATTGGTCGCCATGACTCCTGGTGGTTGGGCTGTTCTAGTCTGTTCACAACACATCCAGATGTTAAACTTTCATCTATATCTCAAAATTTTTTCAGAAAACTGTCTAAGCGAGAAATAAATGTGTAGTTGCCAAATATGTTTTTATTTTTTTTTTTACTAACAACCACTACGTATATTTGCCATGTGCAGACAACATAATGACTTTTGAAGAGCTGAGGATCAAATTTAATCTCAATAGAACACATTTTTTTAAATATCTTCAACTTAGAAACTTTATTCGATCAAATCAAAATAAAGCTCTCACTCGACCTATTTATTCATCCTTGGAAAAAATGATGATGAAAGATAGTAAAAGAAAGGGTATTATTTCAGAGTTTTATAACTCATTGACACTATCTTCAAGTGAAAATTCACTGAAAAGATTAAACTACTGGAAAGAAGATCTGCAAATTGAAATTTCAGAGGAACAATGGGAATTGGCTTGTACAGAAGCTCAAACCAAATCAATAAATGCACGCCTTAAATTGATACATTTCAAATGGTTAATGCGGATGTATGTTACACCGGAGGAGTTAAATAGATATAACAAAAATATACCAGATACATGCACAAAATGCATGGAAAGTAAAGGAACCCTATTTCATTGTGTATGGGAATGTAGATTAATAAGAATGTTTTGGGAAGAGGTGAGGGTAACAATTGAAAAAATAATCTCAAAACAAATCATATTGAATCCTAAACTGTTTTTGTTGGGTCTGTACCCAGAAAAGCATAATTTTAATAAAAGTGAAAGAACATTCATAGACCTCAGTTTGCTTAATGCCAAAAAATGTATTGCACTATTATGGAAAAAGACTCATAGACCAGATGTGACTCAGTGGTTAAGACAGATGTTAACAAACCTTCCATTAGAAAGAATAACATATATACTGAAATCAAAGGAAATTGTGTTTCAGAATATATGGAGACCTTTTATTGATTATGTAAAAAATTTAAACATAACTCTTGAAGAAGAAGGTGAATGATGTGTGTGGACCTTGTAAATTCCAAACTGGTGAACATAATATGTATACTTATGTATTGGATTGTCTAGACTAAACAGAGGAGCATTGTTGAAGACTTGATTTTGTTGGTGGTTGTTGGTGTTTTTAGTGCATTTTTTTTTTTTGTAGTACTTTAGTGTTAGTGTTTGATTGTTTGTATCATGTTTGTTAAAAAAAAAAAAAAGGTTCAATAAAGATATTGTGGAAAAAAAAAAAAACAACCACTACGTATTTTAAAAGTTCGGCAAGCAATCGGCTCAACGCGCCTGCTCCTCTTTTGAGTATTTTGGACCTGAGTGGGGATTCAGGAAGAGGAGCAGCAGACACCTCCAAGCAACCACTCGAGATTCTTGACGCCATGCTACCAGAGTGCATGCGGGGCATGCTAGATAGACAATGAATGGGAAGCGTGAAAACGCACGCCTAGGTGGACAAGTAGTGTTATAGGGTGCATTCAGATGGCCAGTGTTCGGTCTGGACCAAAGGACCAAACAGTGGTGTGGCATATTGGAAATACCACAGCAGATGCCACAGATGTGAGGACACAGGTACGGATGACGTCACCACGCCATGGGTATAAAGGAGGACTGACAGTGGGAATAAGTCTCTTTGGCACTCCGCCTCCGTGCAAGTAGTAGCCTGTATCTGCTAAGAGTTAGCTTGTAAGCTCATACACTGCAACACATGTATTAACCAGTGTGTCTGTAATAAAGTTACTGTTCAGTTCACGTCCGTTGACAGCGCCTCATTTCCAGACATAACAAATGGCTGTGTGGCTGTGATGAACGTGTTTTTGGCTGACAGACACAATGTAATGGCACAAAGAGCGGTTTTTAACCAACGCCATCAGCGCAGACAAGACGACCCCACAGTTAGCTCCACTGGTACAGACGGTTTCCCCAGTTGCTGAGCCCGCCGACCCCACACCTTCTTGGGAGGGCCCCGAGGTAGACATCGTGGGACAGCAGGGCACCACAGTGCAACAACCCAGTGGTAAACTCAGTTTGGCCAACAACAGTTCGATGGTGAACGATGACAACCTGACGCACGTCCCGTCGCCGATGACAGCAACACTTCACCACGATCACAACCAGCACCAGGAGAGAGAGGGCAGAAGCTGAACTCATTTCGTATCCTCCCCCAGCATCAGCCTCAGGGAGCTGCTGCAACACTGCAGGATAGAAAGTTCGTGGCCCAGCAGGATCCAGCAGAACACCACCAACCAGGGGCACGTCCTGCCTCCGGAGTTAACGGCACACCGCCACAACAGCAACGTCAAGTGCAGCTGAACAGACTGCTCGCACTACTTGATTAGGTTCGAGTCCAGCGATCCGACCGCCTGGACCCACAGACGGTCCCGTCATCGCAGATGAGAATCATTGCACAAAAGAGGCCAGCCGCCGTTCAGATGGCTGATGCTTCAAGATGGCATGCCAGCCGTCTGCGAAAGGTAAGAGCAGCTGCCTTGGATCAAGATGCAGCACAGGAGCCAACCCAGCTGGTGTGGGACCCAGGCTGGGACGTTGCTGATGAGTGAGCCATGACTCCAGCAGGATGGCACTCAGGCCCACTGCAGCCGATGCCTCCAGGGGCGCGCCCACCACAGGCTCGACTGAGGCCCCTGAAGTTGAACTATGAAATGACTCCATTTTGAAAATGTTTAGGCAGACCACAGTTGACAACAGTGGCAGAGTAATCCACTCAACCATGCAGGGCGTTACCAGCAGTTTACCCAGTTGCCCAGGTTCATATTGGTTACAATAATGGTTTTGGTACATTAAACCTTAGGTGATTTATGGTCATGGGTCTAGCTGCTAATACTACCATATTGTGCCTTAACATCAAGCAAATATGTGTAACTTAACATTGGCAACCTAGCGTGCTTAATATGCAATATACCACCTCCCAATAGCCAGGCCATGTATGTTTGTTAGCTAGCTCTGTGCTACATTACATAAAATGGCTCTGGTTATATTTGTGTTGTGCTAATCGTATGCCACTACAATGTCACCTAGCTAAGGTTAACCCTCACCAGTAAGGTTCTGGTTTTTCCTGAGGGGGGATGTAAATGTGGCATATTGGAAATACCACAGCGGATGCCACGGACGTGAGGACACAGGCACGGATGACGTCACCACGCTGTGAGTATAAAGGAGAACTGATTGTGGGAATCGGTCTCTTTGGCGCTCTGCTTCCATGCAAGTAGTAGCCTGTATCTGTTAGGAGTTAGCTTGTAAGTTCATACGCTGCAACACGTGTATTAACCAGTGTGTCTGTAATAAAGTCATTGTTCGGTTCACGTCCGTTGTCAGTGCCTCATTTCTGCAGATAGTTCGGTTCATTTGGTGCCCTCTGAACGTGCACTGGAACTCTGGTGCGCACAAAACAAGCGAAGTCTGGTTCTCCTGAAAACGGGGGTCTTGGTTCTCTTGCAAACAAAGTCTGGTACACTCCGTTTGCAGTGTGAATCCAAACGGACTATCCAGGGGACCAAAGGGCGGAGGTGCCCCTTGGCATTTGCGTAACCACAGCAACACGTAGTCTGAGAAGAGGAAGTGGCATTTACCGTAGTACATTTTGGGCAGAAAACAAAGACAACCGTGCGAATCTGAGAAATCCTTTTACCGGTGAAAGTCGAGGAGAAAAGTTAAAAAATGTCTCATTTGTGGCGGACAAACAACTCGGCTGAAGGGAACGGATTTCCGTTTTCGGTCCTGGCTGATCGATGAGCCTGATTTTTCTTCTTCGCCGAGATTTTTTTCTTCCTGGTCAGTGGTGGTTTCGGCTACAGCGCCCCAAATGAGCAGTTGTTGTAACTGTGTGACGAAGTCCAGGCAGTTTGGCCCGTTGCAGGGCAAATGCAAACCAAACCAAATGAAAGTGTGAAAATTCTCAGCATTCCCCACCCAGTCGAACCGAGACCCCCAGATTGTCCTGGTCTGAATGCAGCCTTAGTTGTGGTTAACAGTGGGGAGATATAACAATTTCATTAACATTAAGACCCTCCGTCCTCTGCTTTGCACCCCGAGTGTGAAGGAACAGACACACAAAAATAAGTAGAAAAGCTCATATTTCTTAATCATCCCAATCTTTATTTTCCCAAGTTAGAAAATCAATATTTAGCTCATATGTTTTCAACAATCTTCGGTCTTTTGGATAATATACGAGTCAGTTTATGGCTGTAGTTTAACGTCGCTGTTAGAGCAGTACTCCACATCAGCTGATGCATAAATCCCAAGTATCTGTTGTGATGGAATGACAAGAAAAAGTGATGCACCTCTACTAATAATAACTGCTCAGTGGAAATCCATTTTCAGAAGTTCTCCATATTTTGCAGTAATGCACACATCTGCAGCAGCCGTGCTGCAGTAATCCCACAATCGTGCATTAACAGAGTCTGATGGGTACATTTACACACGCCATGCAATCCAGTTTTCACTTCTGAAGTTATTCTCTCCAATTCTCCCCCTTCATCTCTTCCTCATACTATTTGTCTTTGTTCCTGCACTTTTATTCTTGTCCTCTTTGTCCCCAGTCTCCAAATCATTCCCCCCTCCTCCTCCTCCTTCTCATCCTCCTCCTCAATATAAAGAGCTGTGGATTAAGGTGTTGTAATATGCTGTGGTAGGAGTGTCATTTTGAACGCACGCTTGGATGCATCCTGCCGCACCAGTATAAGCATGACAGGATTTGAATAGCCTAAATCTCAAAAACTCAAAGAAGCAATGTAGATGTGCCTGCAGTCGGTGTATCACCATCATGACCGTAAACTTGACAATAACACTTTTCATCTTAGTGTTATAGGCATGCACAAGTTGTTAATATGAAAATGACAAATAATAGGAGACAAACAATAGACACAAACAGACTGCTTAGCAGAGAATAATGTCTTCCCTCTATAACATCACTTGATCTTAGGGGAGGTTTGCTTTGAGAGTAGTTGAGAATGAAGCCTCTAGATGTGTGCTTTGTATGCACAAGCAGGCGCTCCTGTGCATATGTCAATATATCCTGTCTAATTGAATTGAGTGGAATAGGAAATGCTGCCACTCGCCATTCATCTCCCATCTCTCCCAATCTCAAAAAAAATAAACTGCAGATGTACACAAACACAGAAAATATTCACACATAAACACATCCAAGCACAAAGCTGCACGTACACACCGTACCCTCTAGACCTGTCATTCTAAGGTAATTACCTGGCCTCACTAACTGACAAGGTTACAGTAGTTAGACCTCAGGCACTGGAAGTTAACAACCCTATATTTGCCCCTAAGCCTTCTATACAAACACAAAAACATAGCATCTAGTATTAAATATTTAGTGTCAGATTTGGGCATTTACATATTTCTAAATTCAACTTCTTCGCTGTGAGCATCCTGATGCAGATGCATACACTGTAGCAAATAAAGAAGAGTAGAAAAGTGGGTAAAACAAGAATATCAATCATCATTATTTACCTCCATTTTAACTGGCTTTCCATTCCCTTCATTTCATTTCCTATTTTTTTTAATGCTGAAACAGACCAGTCACGCCTGGGCAAAAGTCCATACACATAGACAAACATTTAAACATAAAAATGTGCATGTAGCCGTTTGCTGTACATTTGTGTGAATTAACAAAAGCCACTGTGTGTGCGGGAGTACAGGGGTGGAAAATGCATGCCCTAAACCAGTCAGCAACTCCCATTATACACGGGATAAATGGGGACAAATTGAGAGGAGGATGGGAAGACCATGACCTTGAGAACGGCTGTATAGCAGAGTGTGTGTGTGTGTGTGTGTGCGCGCGCACGCACATTTATGGTTTAGTTTCACAACAACCTACTTTCTGTTGGAAAATAAAGCAGGAAATTTCTAAGATACTGAAGCAAAAAAAAAACAAGCGGATTTATAGTTATTCTTTTTTTTTACATCAGTTACTTGGTCAAGAGGGGTTATCATTTATGTTAAAATGCTAGATATTGTTACCCAAATAATCAAATATTCACACTGCATTAGACTAAATGGTTTGCATTATTAGGGCCATGGATTCACCGAGTGGCAGGCGGTCATACCAAATATGAAAAGGCCAAGGTGGCTCCTACCCAACAAGCAGCCGTTCATTTTACAGCCCCTTCCATATGGAAGATGAAGAACTGCAGGAGAAGAATTATTTTGGTCTTGTTAGTCTTTTCCACGCATATATGGACTGTCGCAACATCTGAAACACTATGACTTTCTTAAATGTGGCATTTAACTCGCAGACAGGCGTACCGCAACAGAATAAATGAGAACTTTAAAAAAAAAAAAAAGCAAAACCACAAACCTGAAAGAAGAACGCTGATTAGACATACAGTGGTGTGACAAAGTGTTTGCCCCCTTCCTGATTTCTCTTTTTTGTATGTTTGTCACACTTAAATGTTTCAGATCATCAAACAAATGTAAATACTAGACAAAGAGAACAAAAGTAAACATCATGCAGTTTTTAAATGAAGGCATTTAATATTAAGGGGGAAAAAAATCCAAACCTACGTGGCCCTGTGTGAAAAAGTGATTGCCCCCTAAACCAAATAGTAACTGGTTGGGCCACCCTTAGCAGCAACAACTGCAATCAAGTGTTTGCGATAACTGGCAATGAGTCTTTTACAGCACTGTGGAGGAATTCTGGCCCACTCATCTTTGCAGAATTGTTGTAATTCAGCCACATTGGAGGGTTTTTGAGCATGAACTGCCTTTTAAAGGTCATGCCACAGCATCTCAATCGGATTCAGGTCAGGACTTTGACTACGCCACTCCAAAGTCTTCATTTTGTTTTTCTTAAGCCATTCAGAGGTGGACTTGCTGGTGTGTTTTGGATCATTGTCCTGTTGCAGAACCCAAATGCGCTTCAGCCTGAGATCACAAACAGATGGCCAGACATTCTCCTTCAGGACTTTTTGGTAGACAGCAGAATTCATGGTTCCATTTACCACAGCAAGTCTTCCATGTCCTGAATCATCAAAACAGCCCCAGCCCATCACACTACCACCACCATATTTTACTGTTGGTATGATGTTCCTTTTCTGAAATGCTGTGTTACTTTTACGCCGGATGTAGTGGTACACACACCTTCCAGAAAGTTCAACTTTTATCTCGTCAGTCCACAGAATATTTTCACAGAAGTCTTGGGGATCATCAAGATGTTTTCTGACAAAACTGAGACGAGCCTTTATATTCTTTTTGCTCAGCAGTCGTTTTCGTCTTGGAACTCTGCCATGCAGGCCATTTTTGTCCAGTCTCTTTCTTATGGTGGAGTCATGAACATTGACCTTAACTGAGGCAAGTGAGGCCTGCAGTTCTTTGGATGTTGTTGTGGGGTCTTTTGTGACCTCTTGGATGAGTTGTCTCTGTGCTCTTGAGGTAATTCTGGTCGGCCGGCCACTCCTGGGTAGGTTCACCTCTGTTCCATGTTTTCGCCATTTGTGGATAATGGCTCTCACTGTGGTTCGCTGTCCTCCCAAAGCTTTAGAAATGGCTTTATAACCTTTTCCAGACTGATAGATCTCAATTACTTTGTTTTTCATTTGTTCCTGAATTTCTTTGGATCGCAGCATTATGTCTAGCTTTTGAGGATCTTTTGGTCTACTTCACTTTGTCAAGCAGGTCCTATTTAAGTGATTTCTTGATTGAGAACAGGTGTGGCAGTAATCAGGCCTGGGTGTGGCTAGAGAAATTGAACTCAGCTTTCTGAAGATGTGATCAACCACAGTTACTTTACGTTTTAACGGGGGGGGGGGGGATCACTTTTTCACACAGGGCCATGTAGGTTTGGATTTTTTTTTTTTTTACCCTTAATAGTAAACACCTTCATTTAAAAACCACATTTTGTGTTTACTTGTGTTATCTTTGTCTAATATTTAAATTTGTTTGATGATCTGAAACATTTCAGTGTGACAAACGTACAAAAAAAATGAGAAATCAGGAAGGGGCAAACACTTTTTCACACCACTGTATGTGAAGAAGCAACTGTCTGATTAAGTTTCAGTCTATGCACACCTGGGCTGTTCAACTCTGACATGTTTTGACAGAATGCACTTTGGTAGACATCTTTTCATAAAGTTCTATAATTTGCTAATTAAGAAAACTGTAAAAACTCTTTAGCAGAGTGGCATCAGTCTTGAATAAAACTACAGAAATGAACAAAATGGCAAAAAAACCAGTGATTAGAATGGGCAGGGAGGCTTAAAAAAGAAGAGGAGCAGCATGCTGTTATTGACTTCACTTTGTTCATTTCCAAATCTCTCTTGGGACAATGGCTGACTTACAGCCAGGCTGATAAAGTGACAGAGAGACACAGAACATGTAAGAAAGAGAAAAACAGAAGATGGGTAGTTGATGGGGAGGTAAAGTTAATGAACAAGGAACATTCAGGTTGCGGAATATAGCAAACACACAAAATCCCATGAAGCACCAATAAATTAACTACGCAAACTGTAGTGGTTAATTACGTTGGCATAGGCTGGAATATTTGGCTGAAGCTCCTCATATCAAACCTGTGTGATCTGTCAGCGCAGTTTACAGTCAAACAAAAAAGTGATTAAAGTGCATTTCACTGTGCCAGCCAGAGCCAATGTTAGTAGTAGAAAGATTAAATCACAATGAATTCCCTCAAAGCTGGATGCTCCAAAGCAGCTGTCCTACAGCATAACCAATTATCAATACATAGAACAGTTTCCATGGATGGTTAGTGTTAATGTCACTCCGTATCAAAACAGTAAAGAAAATGATGCATTTATCTGGTGTCACGTTTGTTCATCTGTTCTCTTTATATAATTTCTAAAGAATTAAGAAGTCAAATCTTCACCCTGGTACATAGTAGTGTTGGAAATCCGCTAAAATCACAGCAGGCATATAAAGAACGACTGTATTTATTAGTGTTGGTGGCATCAAAATTGCCTTTTTTTTAAATTCAATTTGAAGTTCTGTACGCAGTTAGCCCACTTTGCTTTCATTTCTGGTGAAAATGGGAAACTATAGCAGGGTCATAAGAATCAGTTCTTTTGGAATGATGATCTGCCGTTTCCCATATTAGGGTGGAAATAGGTTTTTGCCTTGCAGCCTGGGACATGGTAATGGTATCATTCGTGTCCCAGTACAACAATGCATGGGGTACATCTGCACACAGAAGAATAAGACCTCTCTCTGTGCCACCTGTGCACCTGCAAATATTCACCTACTGTGATAGCAGTTCATCTCAACTCTAATCTATATTCAAAAGAGAAGAAACACAGAGAGAATGAAACTCCCCGGCACTGTTACTCTGACTATATGGTTAGAGATTAGTCTTCTTCATGTCTCTCACTTCTCTTTCTCTTAACATATTCACAGACATCAGCTATGACCAACTGACGCCGACCCATGATGTTGTCTTCACACAGACGCTAGTCTCTGCTTTGACGATAATGCTTCTGGAGCTTCAATGTTCTGCCGCAGCATGACAAGCTGAACGCCATCACGGCGTATGGCTCCATTCAGAGGCTCTCCCAACACTCATCACTGGTGTCAGGCCATCACTGCTTGCAGATGACATCAGGCCTACCCTGTCAGGAGTGGGCACTTACTAAAGGGTTAAGAGCCATGCAAAACACCTCTCGGTGCAATGCTTTCTGTGGAATGTCTCATCCATGGAATCAATGGATTCTGACAGCTTCTCACTGCAGTGAATAAACCGCTCCGTACTGAGTGCAAACAGGCTGACACAAGGAGGCATGTCCCATTAGAGATGACGTATGAGCACTGCAGAAGCTCTGTCATGACACAAAAGGAGACCGTTAATTATACTTGAGAACAAATATGCAACCCGATGCATTGTGAAAAAAGCCCATGATATTAAAGCAACAAAGGTAATATCCACAAATTCTCTCTTTCAAGTCCCCCCCAAAAAGCTTCAGAGACAGAGAGCTTTTCTGACAGTTTGAATGAACCTCTCCAGCAGCTCAAGTTTTTCCCTTAACTCGTATTTCCCACTCATCCCTCCCCTCGTTTAAATAACTTCAAAGCACATAGGCTTTTTTTTTTTTTTTTTTAATGCTCGCTGCCCTGACTCTGCTCTTGCCTCTGGTCGCAGGTAAGATAGGAAAAAAATTAAAACACAGAGAAGGCCTTTTCGTGCCTCTTAAGTAATGATCAAAGCGGTGATTCATCTGCACAAGGGCTCGGTGTGCTGATTCTGGGGCCTCTGTTAAAACCAGAGTTATTTCTAACAAGAATTTAGACCATAGCAAGGAAAAAGCAACATATACTCGTGATTATGTTTATATTGTACACCCTATCCTGACTCTTCAGAGCCATTTTGAAACCCACTTTGTAGGCAATTGTGTAAAAGGACTGCAAAAACATTTTAAAAGGCAGTACTGGGGGTACGAAGAAACAATGTCAGCCTCTACTGACAAAATTACTCAAGTGACAACTCTGTTGAACGTCCAGCGTTCATGTATGAAGACCATCCATCTCCATCCCTTCCTCTGACGGGTCACGGACTGCACACACAGCGATGCGCCATGTTCCGGGGAGGGGGTGCATGACTTCTGACAGCCGTGACACCAGCAGCTCCCGCAGATCATCACACCTTCAATTTCTGAGTGTCACCGACATGTTTATGGGCACACAAAATAGGGTACGCACACCCACACATAAATTTTAAAGCAAGGGTATAGCAAAAACACACACACTCTTAAGAGACCCACACAAAGCATTCGCGCACATGCTTCACACAGGCGCACACACACACAGCCCAGCTGGGAGCAGCAGATAAGACCACTTTTGGGAACGGAGGGTTAGGGAGCTACTCAGGGACACGCTGCAGCTTTTTTCAGGAATACTATTGATTTTTGCAACAAGCTGGAACAGAAATAGCTATGTCTTATTCTAAAGATGTTTCCGTTTCTACCCTGAACAGTCTTTTACAGTTTAAAAAAATATATAGAACAAGAGTCCGTAAAATCCATCAAGCTGAGAGACTCAGAGTGAGCTAGCCTCATATCAAAGTCGCAGTTAAACCGAGGCTCTGAGAGGGCTTTCCCGTCTCTGCTGAAGCCCATAATGCCCGTCCATCCAAAATCAGGCCAGACTAAGAGCAGCACCAACAGGGAACTGCTGAAAATAGATATATAATTATTACCCTTAAAACTTCCTGCAGTGCAGGACACATGGCCTGTAAACCATTTTCCTTTCCTTATATCACTGATTTATGACACCATTGAGGAGTCAAGAAGGTGATTTTTTTTTCCTCCCTCCACAGCTAAAGAAGGGAGGGTGCTATAAAGGTGTAAGAAAAAGAAATACTCAGAAAGGAAGGAGAGGCATCAGATAGAGGCTGGAACAGACTGACATCACATATATTGGACAATAATTCACAAATGTAGCAGAAGAGTTTTCAATATTGCTACTCGAGCAGAAAGTACGACTTGCACTGACACCTATGAAATGATCCGTTTGTGAAATGGAATTATGGGAACACCTTGTGCTTGTAAGTGGGAAAAAAAAAAAAAAAAAAAAGAAAAATTCACTTGAGCACAAGTGTGGGAAATCACACCATCAGACTTGGGCACGGTTTCAGAAGATATTCATATTTAAAATACACTTTTAAAGCCCAGTTCCTTTTATAGAAACATCTGGGTCAGCTCAAAAAAAAAGAGAAAGAAAATGTGATATGGGCATAAAAAGTTGTGAAAATGTTCCATTTATTAAAACTTGCATAAAACCTGAGGTTACACTGCATTATACATCTGCACTGATGGTTGAAGCTGAGAAATTATTTCACAGTGTTTCATAAGGATTGACCTGCAGCTAAAACACAAGGGGGCCTGAAGGTAGTGTGCATGCATTTGTGCCCGTGTGTGTGTGTGTGTGTGTGTGTGTGTGTGTGTGTGTGTGTGTGTGTGTAAGATGGGTAAGGTAGAGGATGAGAACAGGGTTCTTTCAACTTCAGGCTCCCTCTGCACCTCTTACAAGCATGGAAATTTAGATAACGGGGGGGGGGGGGGGAAAACAGGAGAAAAAGATGAAACTATAAGTAAAATCAAATGCAATGACATAAAACCGTAAGAGAACAAATCTGTTCATACTGTTTTTTATGTGTATGGTGTATAAAAACATCCATAAAAAAAGCAGGGTTTCAATTTTGAGCACCCATTGGTGTTTTTGGAGTCCTTTCTGTGCTCACACAGTAATGCACTCCACACCAACTTATCGATAAAAACGCACTACCATAGTAGTAATTACTCCCTGGTCTCGACCTCTGGCCCTCCTTCCCTCTTTATCTCTTCACGTGTGAGAGAAAAGCGATGGGGATAAACTTCTGGTGTGTGTGCAACGCTGATTTACGTCCACCTATAAAACTGCCAGCCCCTTTAGGAACCCTCTTTTACCACCTCCTCCATCGCACATCTTCCCCATCTTCTACTAAAATTGGAAAAGAAAGAGGAAGAGTCTCTTGGAGAGGCTGTGCGCTGCAGCTGTGAGCTGTTGGTTTTCGTGCACGCATGTGTTTGGGAGTAGAGGAGTGTGTTCCAGCTGCGGCTATAAGCCCGTTCAAGGGCACAGCGCCTTTTACACACACACACACACACACACACACACACAAAGCATTCACCATCTCAGATTTACCTCCCAGGGATATTAATCACTGCTGCAAATTACATAAGTTAAACACATTTCTAAATACCCCAGGGACTAAAAGAGGATATCAGAAGGAGGGGAAGGTTTATGATTGATCAAACAGGAAAGCCTGGAGTCTCTGATCTATATAACCCTTATCGGGGTTTATCACACCAGACATTTATAATCTAACTCTTGATAAATGTGAGGAAACGAATACTGATCGCCTGATGGAGGCAAGAGTAAACAGAATTAAAGCAGCCCAGAGATGGCGAGCGTTTTGGTGTGATAGCAACAAGATGTATGCGCTGAGCCACGTGGAGGTCGGGAGGTCACAAAAAGTCCAGAGAAATACATCATATGGGAGCAGTCTATGTATTTATCAGGGTGATTCCAGCTGGCTGTGAGCTGAAATGATGGCTTCATTTATTGTCAGCGATGCCTGGTGTTTAAAGATCCGAGATTACATTGAGCCATGTCCCGAGCAGCATCAGCCTATTGTCTGTCATGTATCGAGCGTGCGAAATGCACAGGGGGAGTCTCTGTGAGCGCATGCACTGTGTGACGTACACAGCATAAACAGTCAGTAGGGGTAACCTGGATTAATGCATCATCTGGACATGAGGGCACAGCCGGAGAACGGGTCAGATTAAACGGGACAATGGTGGTGGTGGTGGTGGTGGAGGGGTGGGGGGGGGGGGGGTGACAGAATGAGGGAGAGAGAAAGAGGGAGAAATAGTGGGAGGACCCAGTAGGCACAGGGCTAGGGGTCTCCAACCTGCAGCTCTCAAGCCACATTTCGTTCTTTTGTTCATGACCAGAGGGTTCCTGTGGCTTTGGCAAAAAAAAAAAAAAAAAAAAAAAAAAAGACTGAAATGTACATGGGGGACTGCAATTTTACAATAAATATTCTGTAATAGAAAGTCTAAAGTACAGATTTACAAGAATAGTTTCAAAATCTATTTAAAAAAAGTTGAAAACGTTTTAAGAAGCTTGATTATAAAGAAAATATAAATTTATGAAAAAACATACAGCTGTACATGCCTTTGTACAACAGCTGATGAAGACAGATCACAACATCCCGCGACTCTTCTGAGGCAGGCATGTAGAGACAGCTGCTGAAACATGTCAATGGAAAATTAATCTAATTTTACCAGTCTACTGATGGGGGTGGGGGGTGGGGGTCTAAACAGATCACAGGTCAGATAAGACAGATAACTTCACTGCTCTCCTTGATTTCTACAAAAAAAAAATAAAAAAAAGTGGCTGCATGCAAATTTTCATTGGGCAAAAATGGCCATTTCCATAGTATAGGTTGCATTTGGCATTAAGGGACACTATTTTCGGAAAAAAGGAAACCATAGTGGACAGATGTGGTGCTGTTCTGATAACCATGAGGGAAGGGGGGGGGGGGAATGAGAGAATGAGCTTGGTTGTGTTTTATTAAGCTCTTCGCATTCAGACGGCCACTGTTTGGTCTGGACTAAAGGACCAAAGAGTGTATTCCGCAGATAGTCCGGTTCATTTCATGCCATCTGAACGCACACTGGAACTCTGGTGCGGCACCAAACAAGCAAAGTCTGGTCCCCCTGAAAACGGGGTCTCGGTTCGCTTGCAAACAAAGTCAGATGCGCTTCACTTGCCGTGTGAATGCAAACGGAGTATCCAGCAGACCAAAGGGCGGACGTGCCGCTCGGCCTTTATGTAACCACGGCAACACATAGGGAGAAGAGAAAGTGGCGTTTATCATAAAGGTGCCTTCACATCAAATGCGAATGGGCAAATTTTCCGCACAGCATGATTACATTACAACTCCATGTAAAAAGCCATGAGTTCACCATCTGGGTGAGATGCAGACAGGTAAAGTTGCCACTCATCTGAAAAGTTGTCCCTGCCTTGAAAACATGATGTGTGTTTCCGTTGCTAGCTTGCTAGCCTTGTTAGCACATCCGTGGCAGGAATCCTTGGGTAAATAACTCCAACATCCCAATTCAGCTGAAGAGCTCCCAGTCCTTCTGCCTCCATTTTGGGTAGAATATAATAATAAAGACAACCGCACAGATCCAAGAAATACTTTTACCGGAGAAAGTTGAGGATAAAAGTTATAAAAATGTCTCGTGGACAGACTTGGAGTAGTGAGGAGATGCAGGCTCTGAAAGACATTTGGTCTGAGGACCAAATTTCTCAGCTACTTGTGGCTACACACAAGAATACCGAGGTTTTTAAAACGTTTAGCAGCATGATGGCGGCACGGGGGTTTATACAGACAGCGGAGTTTTTATTTTTATTTGTTTGTGGCGGACAAACAACCCAGCTGAAGGGAATGGATTTCCGTTTTCAGTCCTGGCCAATCGATGAGCCGGATTTCTCTTTTTCGCTGAGATTTTTTCCTTCCTGGTCAGTGGTGGCTTCGGCTACAGCGCCACAAACGAGCAGCTGTTGTAACTGCGTGACGTTGTCCAAGCAGTTTGGTCAGCTTGAGTAAAGTGCTGTGTGAATGCAAACCGAACCAAATGAATATTTAACTACATTTTCAATAAGCCCTTACAGACACATGTGCCTAAGGTCTGGAAAGATGCCGTGGTTGTCCCCGTTCCAAAATCCAGCTGTCCTAAAACGGTAAATGATTTTAGACCAGTTGCTTTGACTTCAATTTTAATGAAATTTTTGAAAAACTGGTCAGATTTGAGGTCCTAAAGCAGACTGAGCATGCATTGGATCCTCTGCAGTTTGCCTATAGGCCTTACAGAGGAGTGGAGGATGCCACTGTCACTCTGTTTAACATGCTTTTTAAACATCTGGATTTTAATGGGACACACGCCAGGCTTTTATTTGTGGACTTTTCTTCCGCCTTTAATACAATCCAACCTCATATTTTAGTTGAAAGGCTCCTGCAACAATTTGATTTGAGTAATAATCTGGTGGGTTGGATTCTGGATTTTTGTAACCAACAGGACACAGAGTAAGGTCAATGGTACATTGTCTGACCAAAAGTGTTCTTCTACTGGCTCTCCTCAGGGGTGTGTGTTGTCACCACTACTCTTCATCCTGTACACAAACATGTGTCGGCACAGACATGACAACAGACACACTATAAAGTATGCTGATAATTCAGTTGTTGTCAGTTTCCTCCAGTATGGTGAGAGTGGCCACGGCCCAGTAGTTGATGATTTTGTTCACTGGTGTGAGGATTCCTACCTGCAGCTGAATACAACAAAAACAAAAGATATGATTATTGACTTTAGGAGGAAAACTCCCAGGCATGAAGTCACTGTACTAAAAGGCCAGACCACTGAAGGTGTACAATCCTACAAATATCTTGGGACAATTATTGATAGTAATTTAAACTTTGAAGAGAACTGTGAAAGGGTGTGCAAAAAGGGTCAGCAACATTTGAATTGTTCAAGGAAACTTGCACGCTTCCAAATTGACCGAACCATAATGACAATGTTTTATCGAGCTTTTATTGAATCTGTTTTATCCTTTTCTTTAATGTCATGGTTTGGGCAGATAAAACTGAAACAGAGGAAATCCTTGGATCAGGTAGTTAGATGGTCCAGTCATTTGCTTGGCGAGTCACAGCTGAGCCTGACATCCCTGTACACCAGACAGGTACAGAGGATTGCTACCTCCATTTTAAATGACTCCCCCCACCTTTTGCACTGCAACTTTCAGCTTCTTCCCTCCAGATGGAGGTTTGTTGTCCCAAAAAGTAAAACCCAGCGCTACAAAAACAGCTTTGTTCCTGCTGCTGTTAAAGAGTTGAACAAGATGTAACAATATATTGCACATAATTTAGTTACCCATTTATTAATTTTATTTTATATTTATTTATTTTTGTAGGTTTTTTATTTGGGTTCTAAATCTTTTATTGGGTTTTAGACTTTTGAGTTTTTAACCTCTTTGACTAGTCTAACTTTTTAATATGACCCTTCTCTCTTATCTTTGTTTTTTCTCTTATCTCTTTGTCCTATGTCCTGATTGGTGGAGCCTTGAGTACTTTTATCATGTTTATAGTCAGCTTCATGTGTGCCTGTGTTTGTGTTCATGTTGAATGTAATTGTGGTTTATAAATATGGATGTCACCTGACTGCAAAACAAATCTACCTACAGGTACAAATAAAGTAACTTGAACCTGAACCTGAAGGTGTGAAAATTCTCATCATTCTCCACTGAGTCGAACCGAGACCGCTGGACTATCCTGGTCTGAATGCAGCCTAAGCTGAACTCACAGAGTATCTACAAACATCCACGGAACAGAACATTACGCATATTCTATATGTCCCCTGTCGATTGCCACCTTAGGGTTTTGGGTTTTGCACGCCCTAAAGATCCCAGGAGCTACGGTGTCAGAGCAGTTGCACCTGACAGGGTCTCCCAAGGCTAGCTGTTCCTGGGTGAAGAAAAAGACCAAAAGCAGTCCAATAGACCCCCATGAAAGACTTAAAAACAAGGATTTAGAGTATCTTGCTTGGTATGGAATGGAATAGTGGGGCCGTGCCCCGGAGCCAGACCTGGGGCTCGACAGCAAGTGCCTGGTGCCATGGTGGCCAGGTTTCTACCAATGGGACCCAGGCTCACCCCAAACAAGCCACATGGATTCGCCCTCCAGTGGGCTCACCGCCTGCAGGAGGGATCATAGGGGTATGGTGCTATGAATCAGGTTGCAGTCCAATCTCTGGCTTCGTAAACTGGACACCTCAAACGTGAGGTGTTTTGGGTGCATCCCACAGAAAGGAGACACTGGGGTAGACACAAAACACGCTGGGGAGACTATGTCTCCCAGCTGGCCTGGGAATTCCTTGGCATCCTCCCTGAAGAGCTTGATGTGGAGAGGGTAGTCTGGACTTCTCTGCTTAGGCTGCTGCCTCAGCAACCTGGAGGGATAGATGGATGGATGGCAAATGTTCAGTTTGTTTTCTGGAGCTTTCGTGTGTTTAGTGTCACTCAAGTATTCAGTTCATTTTCATTAAGAAGTAGTTGGCAGCGACTAGGTGTGCAGGGTGTGGGCCAGTACACAGATTTTCTTCTTGTGAGTGTCAATCAAGAACACATGTGCACGAGTCATGGATAAAATAACTATTTTAATCCAGCAAAAGAGAAATATGTCAGACTTTACTGAAGATCATATGAACTTCACATTCATATTACTTCAATAAAATTAGCAAAATCACTGGAAACACATTATTCATGTGTGGTCTGTTTAATGTCATGTTTCCAAAGTTACCAGCAGGAAACATCCCTTCCGTATCTACAGACAGATTTGCGGCGGACGTGGACAGAGAACAGATCACTTCCCATGTGAAAAAGCCCTTACGGTTCCATATATAGCCCACAGTGCACATCTGGGTTAGACCACATTTTAGTGCTAATACAAACATTACCATTGATTAACAACCCATTAAGCAAATGCAACTGAGAAAAGTGTTGCCAGATGTCTAAACAACTTGAGATCAGCCAGCAGAAAAGGCTTTTCACTTTTACCAATTGACAATTCCGTCTTTTCAACATGTTTTTTTTTTTTCCTAACACTTTACTAGCTGGGTGGTAGAATTAGACGTGAAAACATGAAAAACAAAGAGAAAGGAGTAAAAAAACAAAACAAAACAACAGTGCAAGTGAGAGAAGCCACACCAAGAGATGTCTGAGTGAAAAGCCAAATGGTTGAAACTTTCTGACCTTGGACTTTAGGCTCTTGTGTCTTCACATACACTCAAACACCCTAACAGCAGCAGAAGCACACACAAGGACACAGACTGCCTGAGGTGCTCCGTTGCGCCGTCAGCCCCTAGTGGTCAAGATTTTTTTCATGAAGATATTCAGTTCAGATGTCAAAGATTTCCAAGGCTATAACTTGAAAGTGGTAAGAGATAATGGCTTACTGTCAATTAGAAAGATGTAGAATATGATCCAAAGTTTGAGATAGGAGTAAATTTACCCATCTAATTTGCATAATGCCACAGCAGCCATATTGAATTGCATAACCTTTTTTCCGGTTCCGCCGGACTGGTGGCGCCACACGAGTAGGCTGCCCGTTGCAACAGCCTTTTTTTTTTTTTTTTTTTTTTGTTTTGTTTTTTTAAATCTTCCTTCTTCTTTCTACACCTTTCACTCTGTATATATATCACGGATGCACGGATCGCCCCGGGGGTCTCCCGGG
Organism: Pholidichthys leucotaenia; assembly: GCA_020510985.1. Lineage (NCBI taxonomy): Eukaryota > Metazoa > Chordata > Actinopteri > Cichliformes > Pholidichthyidae > Pholidichthys > Pholidichthys leucotaenia. The sequence continues at coordinate 134,470,078 of CM035840.1, read as the reverse complement.
TCGGCGGACGGAGCCACGGTTTGCAGCGGGAGACGCTACAGCAGGGAGGAGCTAGTGCTAGCTAGCACTTGGCCGCCGCCCGGTGCTAATGGGAAACTCGACATACCGGGAGCTGTAGCGAAAAGGACGCGGGTGCCGGGCTGGAGTTTAGGCGGCGTGCAATAAATATAAGACAGAATAATAAAGAGCGATGGCAAGAACCAAGCAGACCGCCCATAAAATCTACTGGAGGAAGAAGCCCCCCAGGAGACAGCTAGCCACCAGGGCTGCTCGGAGAGGCGCTCCGGCCACCAGCAGAGTGAAGAGGCCTCGCCGTCACAGGCCCGTGGCTCTGAGAGAGATCCGTCGCTACCAGAAATCCACGGAGCTGCTCATCCGTAAGCTGCCCATCCAGCGCCTGGTGAGGGAGATCGCTCAGGACTTCAAGACCGTCCTGCGCTTCCTGAGCTTCGCCGTCATGGCTCTGCAGGAGACCAGCGAGGCCCACCTGGTGGTCTCTTCTTTGCTAAGGGGGTCACCATCATGCCCAAAGACTTCCAGCTGGCCCGCCGCATCCGCGGAGAGAGAGTTTAGACTTTCTGCTGTGCATTCACCAACCAACCATAATGCTCCGCACTGTGTGTCTATATTAGGGATGGGCATAATTTACCGATTAACCGATAATTGATCATTAAGAATTTCACCGAGGAAGTTCATTTTCGTCGACAAACCGTTTTTGTTTTTTTTTTTTAAACAATCCGAGGTTATTAAGGCCTAGTGCACGGCCGTCCTCAAACAATGCAATGGCAAAATTTGGGCACCAGGGGGCAACATTACACCATCGCCGTACCCTGGCGTGCCTCCGTTGATACATGCGGGCTTCCGTAGGGCGATCGCCAAATCATGAGGCGGTTACGGCGAAGTGTTGCGTGGGACCATTTCAATTTAAAAAATGACCAGGTGTACTGCAATCACTGCAATGCAGCATACAAATATACCTCATCGACAGGGTCCATGGAACACCCTTATTACGCGAAGAAACCGCCAACAGTGGTTGCGCGCTGAGTAATGGCGGTCGTGAAGATTTTTTTTTTTTTCAGAAACTTTATTGAGAAGGTCATGAAGATTCGGTGTACACACGTCGAGGGAAGCTGCAGGAGGCGGCGTAGTGCCTCGACGGGAAGACTATTTCGCACAAAATGGCACAAGAGAACAGCAAAAAGTTCCACGCGGCTAGACTAAGCAATACGAGCGATAGAGCAATGAATGCGGTCTTCGTTTGTTGGGTGGCCGCTCGGCAGGGAGACAGAGCTGGGTAAAACGTCTCGGCCAATCAGCTTGCGGGGTGAAACGTCTCGGCCAATCAGCTTGCGAGATTCCCGAGCCGAGCAAACATGAGAACAGAGAGAGAGAGATTTGAGAGAGAGAGGTAGATTTGAGTTGTGCGGCTCTCCGTGCCCTCCGTGCTGATACCTGATGTTCTAATGCAGTCTACCTACCTAAAAATGTTAATGATTAACCGATTATTAATCATTAATTCTCCCGGCGATCGGTGAAGAAAATTTCACCGAATGCCCATCCCTAGTCTATATATATACATTTATAGTAATATGGACATATGTTTACTAGATGTTGTTTTTTCTTGCCTTCTGATTGTTGCTCTGAGTGTTGCTATCCCTGTGCTGTTGCAATCCTGGAATTTCCCCATTGTGGGACTAATAAACGCTTATCTTATCTTAACTTTCAGTCAAAAGCGGACTTTGGACATATTTACACAAAGGATGGTTTTGGTTTTTGTCACCGTTTTTTGTTTTGGGGTTTTTGTTATCTTATCTTTAAAGTATATGAACCAGAAAATCAGTACAATGTAAACAAACAAAGAAATCTGTCAGACTTACCGCTGGCCAGGTGGCTCGCTTCGTTCATTTTCGTCCATCCTGGTCACTATTTTGTCTCCATCGGTCATTTTTGCTTTCTCTCCCACATCCAGAAACTGTTATGATTATTCCACCTAAATTTCGCTTTTTTTTTTTTTTTTGCGGCTTTATTCCGCTGCAATTTATCTCACATGACAACCAGGACTGGTACGATTGTTCTGTCCAGTCACATGGCGCTGGGGGTCGATGGCAGGTGCAAATCAACCAGCTTCATCACCCTCTGTTAACAAAATGTAGATACTTACCTTCATAAGCCAAATAATCGCTTTTTAGAATCATAGCTGACAAATTTGGGAGCAAATGCCTCCTCTGTCTTGCGATCAATCAACATTTGTTTACAAACTCTTCTTCTCTGGTGTCCAGAAGTGGGGGTTATATGGGGGCCATTAGTCCTCCAAGGCAAGAGCAGTAAGTTATACATGTCTGCCACCTTGTGAGGTGCAATACTTAGTACAACTGGGGATTTATTATGGTTTAAGGCTACGTCACATGACAGTCGCAGAACTGCAACACAGACACTCCACAGCGCTACCTGTGCATCAACCAAGGCAGTTTAAGGGTTAAACACAGCAGTCGCAAATACTTGCTTATATGTTTGGACAGATGTTTCATTAATGTCATTGTGGGCATCATGCTGCCAACTGGTTGAATGTGCTCTTTGTACAATGAAAACAGGGAAAGACCCATTTCACCAAAAATAAACACACATCCATTGCTGACAAAAAAGAAGCAGTTCACCACCTCCTGATTCAGTCCATTTGAACTGGTGCAGAGGACAAAGAAGGTTCTCTCTCTCTCTCTCTCTCTCTCTCTCTCTCTCTCTCTCTCTCTCTCTCTCTCTCTCTCTCTCTCTCTCTCTCTCTCTCTCTCTCTCTCTCTCTCTCTCTCTCTCTCTCTCTCTCTCTCTCTCTCTCTCTCTCTCTCTCTCTCTCACAGGAGCTGGTGCGTTCACAGGCTGCCCCCAATGCCAACAGTCACCACCGCACTCTCGCAAAGGCAGCATTTCTCAGGGTCAATGGATTCATTAGCATTTAAATCTTGCAGTGGCGGCCTGAATTAGAAATAAAGAATCACAGAAACGCATAGACAGATACAAACATAAAAGGCATGCATGCTCAACGTTCTCAGCAACTTTGTCGCACCACTACACAAAACTGCTCCTTTGTCGTTGTGGACAACTGATGTTCCCAAGGTTTTGGCACCCTCAAGGCCCACTCAGTCCCCCCTTTTCCTCCACCACCACATCACAGCTGCCCCTCTGAAGTGACATGTCCGCCCCCCTATCCCACACTCCTGCTTTAATGGGGCTTGAAGTGCACACAAGCACAAAAGGCTCAAACCTAGATGAGAGTTTCACTGAATCCTTAAGGCTCCACACAAGCAGATTGTCCAGGCACAAGTACAAGCCAACCACCCATCATTAACACATACTACATACTGAAGGACACATCACCGTCACAGCGATGCCACATATCCTCATCACATCATCGTCCATCTATCCAACTGTCCTGTCAATTTTGTGGCACCAGATTTTTTGCCTTAGGCTGTGGACTTGGCTTATGCGATCCCATAAGCATAATCAGGGTTTTTTCTTTTATACACGTCTTTGTGTACAATTTATAGGGTATGGCACTGCAATCTATTTTTAAAAGACTATAATGTAAATAAAACAAATGTACACCTATTAGCAACAACATTAATGGAACCTTTCATGAATAGTTTTGGGTTTGTTTGTTTTTTTAATAACTGAGCATGCTTTTGGACTAGATTGACACCTCTGATGTTTTAGAAAGCGTTGTGGTTTTAACGTACTACATTGCAAAAAAAAAAAGAAGCTTTTGGAAAGTTCAAATGTTGAATACTGTCTGCTCTGGAGCACAGAGTGAATGTGAGAGAGGATGCACACATTTAACACAGATGTTACCTTTCTTTCACAATCTCCTGTGAGCCTTTCTGAAAAGCCTGGAGGTCTTCAGTGACCTTCCTCAGACACACTCTTGCTCATTCCCACTCCATTTTGTAAAGACCAATCTCTATATTTTAATCAAACCCAACTTTTCTCCTGCTCTCCTCCTTTGATGCCAGCAGCTAGCCTTCTTGAACCTTCTCCTCTAAACTGTCAACATCCCTCAATTCTGCACACTTCTACGGGAACACGTACCTCTCACTGACTGACACTTCCACTCAGCCCATGCCAGCGGGAAATCCTGGAGCAGCATTTAAACGCTTGGTCAAGCCCTGTCTGAGTGTGGTGCTATGGGCTTGACAGGAATCAACTATGGGGCTCCACAGTTCCGCACACACAAACACATACACCACCACCACCACCACCAGCAACAACTAGCACCCTCCCCTCACCACCCCAGTGCTGGGAGCGCCAATGTAGGGCAGAAAAAACAAACCATAAGCAGAGTATTTGCCTCCATTATTCTGCAATCTATCTTTAAAGTGTATTTTTACATCACCGGTCTCTGAGAATTCTTACAATGTTGCATTTTGGATGGTGTCGTCTTTTTAACATTTTCACATTATTATTACAGCCATGGCTTCAATTGATACTGACGGCATCGGCATTTCACTGTGGTGAGTTACAGTATTTGGAGCCCTGACCTTAAATGATCCTCTGCAGTACCAGGTTGGATTCACCCCATCTTCACCCTTATCTCAGCCTTCCTAAGCACCTCACTGATCCTCACCGCCTCAGGCCTCAGTGCGCATTCACATCTGCCGATGTGTGGTGCGTTCACACTTGTCTCAGCGTCGCAGACATATGCATACATGTGTGCATGTTGCGTGTGCATTCATATGTCAGACCCTCGGTGTGCTCGTTAAGCTGCTCGTGCGTGCATGTGTGTGTGTGTGTCCGTGGATGAGTGCAATGTCAGTTTGAGGAGCACCCAGGGACCACTCAGGAAGAAGCGCCCGGGGCACCCACTCACCAGCCTAAAGCAGAGTTTGGTTTGCATCACTGCAGAGTCCCTAAGGTAAACAGCATCACTCCTTACCAAAACACACACACACACACACACACACACACGCACACACACACACACGCACGCGCGCGCACCCAGGTCAGGCACATGGCACCATCAGCAGGCTGATCAAAGCATTTAACTCTCGTTGAACCTGGCTCAGTTGGAGTGATGTTTTAAACATAAATCTGTCTTCTTAGGAGAGGGGGGGGCTGGGATCCTGCAGTGTCTCAATGAGTGTCGCTCCCTTTCTGTGTTAACCCTTATTTACCCTCTCATATTCTACAGCTAAATCCTATCACACAGATTATCGTGACCATACCATAAGCACCAAGATTTTTGGTTCTTTCTTCCTTTTCATGTTAGACACATCAACTGATTAAAATAACCATGCAAACCTGAATATTGAGGGTCTTGTCATACGACAGGGCCTGGTGGGTGTTACCATCATATCATGCTATTGTGGTTATCCAGTACAGCTCTCTAACAATGAACGGGCTCCTGTACCGCACACAGAGACGGCAGGTCTGTGGCATTAATGAGTTATCACAGTTAACGGGATGAGTGGTGGGATGATGGAGCAAGGAACGGTGAAGCGGCACTGCCTCTTTAGAAAGGCAAATGTGCCCCAGTCCCTGTTGTCGTCTCGCTGACAGGCAGCCGTGGGGGGTGCTGAATGAGGTGTGTGTGTGGTGTTGTCATGCCGTGGGTACCCTGGTATCTGGAATAACACAGAGGCAGAGACTAAAAGTGTATAGGTGACGTTAGGAATGGGTGGGTGGGTGTACACAGAGTGACAGTAAGTGACTCACAGAGAAACCGTGATGACACTAATGACTGTTCTCACAGAAAAAGTGAATGGATGCTGGACTATTGTTACCATACAGTCTGAAAGGGAGTTTGAATGTGCTTCCGTGTGTGTGTGTGTGTATGTACTGTATATGGGGTCACCCATTTTTCAGCATGTCCTCACTCACACTCGCTGCGCTCTCCCTTCATTGGTTCCACAGTGAGGAACTAAAGCCTTGAGCACAGCCTCCATATGCATGATATCTACATATAAATAAAAGGTGATGCAAAAGCAGGCACTAATAGCAGTGAGGAGCAGACGGAGAGAAACAGCCACAGAGAGGGCAGCTGAATTGTTGCTTCTGCAGAGGGCCACTCAAACACTGAGGTAAGTCCAGTGATTGTGAGTCAACCTTAGAGTAACCTCTCTCATTATTGGGCACAGTGTAACTTCAATGAGCCGGGCTGCCAGGGTTTTATATTTCAAAAAGGTTTTCCGAAACACAAACTGTTCCCAATAATGCTGGGAAATAAACCGTGTAGGAACATGTAAAAATTTTACTCAGGGCATCAACCCGATTCCCCAACGAGCTATTAAAGACCATTCAGTGGTAAGTTTAAAATCAATAAAGAGATTTGAACTTCTTGGTCACATTCAAACACTACTTCCTGCTTCATTCCAGAAATAATCACATTAAGCCTTCTTTATCCCTGCGTATCTCCTTTTTTTTTTTCTGTTGGGAATCTTTATTGTGTCACCGCATTATTGAACTTCCACATGTACTTTAGAGCAGATTGAAATGGTGCTTTTAGTAAAATGTCTCTGAATATAAAAAAAAAAAAAAAAAATCCTTGCCGACGTACAACAGATGTAAAGCCAGTTAAAGGTACAGAGCACACAGTATTTCATCAATTACGATAATTCAAATGAGGCACAAACATATTCTATTGCATTTAAAAGAATCAAGCAACAAAAAGACTTTACTTACAGTGGGGCAAAAAAAGTATTTAGTCAGCCACCAATTGTGCAAGTTCTCCCACTTGAAAGATGAGAGGTCTCCAATTTTCATCATAGGTGTACCTCAACTATGAGAGACAAAATGAGGAAAAAAAATCCAGAAAATCACATTGAAGGATTTTTAATGAATTAATTGGTAAATTCCTCGGTAAAATAAGTATTTGGTCAATAACAAAAGTTCATCTCAATACTTTGTTATATACCCTTTGTTGGCAATGACAGAGGTCACACGTTTTCTGTAAGTCTTCACAAGGTTTTCACACACTGTTGCTGGTATTTTGGCCCATTCCTCCATGCAGATCTCCTCTAGAGCAGTGATGTTTTGGGGCTGCTGCTGGGCAACACAGACTTTCAACTCCCTCCAAAAATTTTCTATGGGGTTGAGATCTGGAGACTGGCTAGGCCACTCCAGGACCTTGAAATGCTTCTTATGAAGCCACTCCTTCGTTGCCTGGGCGGTGTGTTTGGGATCACTGTCATGCTGAAAGACCCAGCCACGTTTCATCTTCAATGCCCTCGCTGATGGAAGGAGGTTTTCACTCAAAATCTCACGATACATGGCCCCATTCATTCTTTCCTTTACACGGATCAGTCGTCCTGGTCCCTTTGCAGAAAAACAGCCCCAAAGCATGATGTTTCCACCCCCATGCTTCACAGTAGGTATGGTGTTCTTTCTCCTCCAAACACGACAAGTTGAGTTTTTACAATAAAGTTCTATTTTGGTTTCATCTGACCATATGACATTCTCCCAGTCCTCTTCTGGATCATCCAAATGCTCTCTAGCAAACTTCAGACGGGCCTGGACATGTACTGGCTTAAGCAGGGGGACACGTCTGGCACTGCAGGATTTGAGTCCATGGCGGCGTAGTGTGTTACTGATGGCAGCCTTTGTTACTTTGGTCCCAGCTCTCTGCAGGTCATTCACTAGGTCCCCACATGTGGTTCTGGGATTTTTGCTCACAGTTCTCGTGAAAATTTTGACCCCACGGAGTGAGATCTTGCGTGGAGCCCCAGATCGAGGGAGATTATTAGTGGTCTTGTATGTCTTCCATTTTCTAATAATTGCTCCCACAGTTGATTTCTTCACACCAAGCTGCTTACCTATTGCAGATTCAGTCTTCCCAGCCTGGTGCAGGTCTACAATTTTGTTTCTGGTGTCCTTTGACAGCTCTTTGGTCTTGGCCATAGTGGAGTTTGGAGTCTGACTGTTTGAGGTTGTGGACAGGTGTCTTTTATACTGATAACGAGTTCAAGCAGGTGCCATTAATACAGGTAACGAGTGGAAGACAGAGGAGTCTCTTGAAGAAGAAGTTACAGGTCTGTGAGAGCCAGAAATCTTGCTTGTTTGCAGGTGACCAAATACTTATTTTACCGAGGAATTTACCAATTAATTCATTAAAAATCCTTCAATTTGATTTTCTGGATTTTTTTTCTCATTTTGTCTCTCATAGTTGAGGTATACCTATGATGAAAACTGGAGACCTCTCTCATCTTTTAAGTGGGAGAACTTGCACAATTGATGGCTGACTAAATACTTTTTTGCCCAACTGTAGATGTCTGAGCTCCTATGTGTGACAGTGTTTGAATTTTTTGTGAAGATTTATACATGAGCATAGTGTCACATGGACCTAGTATGCTTTACTAGCTCACCCTTCCAAATGTTCTTCTGTAACCTGTAAAGTAAACCAGTGAATCACTGAAGTCTTATCATTGATGGAGCAGACACAGCACACTAAGGAGACAATGAGATTATGAGACCATGTTTATACACAAACTCAAGTACTGTCTAAAGTTCCTCAGCTACTCTTCGTTTCTTTATATTTTGGTTCAAAGAAGCCAGACTTTCTTGTATTTTTAATGTGGTCAGGAGCAATAGTTCTCTATGCTTTCTAGAGGTTTTTCAAAGTTTTTCTTTGAACTCTTGCTGTGTTTTCACTCATTTTCAGTCCAGTCCTTGTACCTGACCACTGTCAAAGTTTTGGTCTAGTCCATTTGAAAACAAAAACGGACCAGTGGACCACAAATGAAGAAGTGGTAAGTCTTTAAAAAAAACTACATACAGCAGATGAACAACATCTGAAATTCATGTCCTAAGAAACAAGAACAATATCCAGCAAAGACCTGAAACATATGCATAATAACGACATGAGAGGTGGCTCGGGGCTTTTGTACAGTACTGTACAGACAATCAGTACCGGTCTGTAGAGACGATAAAGTAAACACAAAACACACTTCCATTCATGTCTGTTCAGATCAGCCACACGACCACCAATAATGGGTTTCTTGCCCCTACAGCCGTTCCACATTGTACCACGCCAACCTCCTCAATGTCAGCTTGTCAGCAGAGCGCTGCTGGCTCCAGGCTCCATCTGAGTCCCAACACACTCACAGGTCCTGCCACCATACAGAAGCGTCTAACCCTTCAGCCCAGTCCCATGCTTTCAGAGGCCTCAGATATTCATCGCCATCAGTCTGACATCAGTCAGCCCAGTTGGCTGGCATGGTGACCCTTCATTCACCTTGTCAGGTCACCTTGCCTTACCAAAGCACCCTAGTGTGTGTGTGGGGGGGGGGGGGGGGTTTGCAAACACGCAAGGGGGAGAGAGATCATGACTGTCTGGATCTTCTCCAAATCTTCTGGCACTGTGCCACTGCCCTTCCTCTTCTTCTGCAGTTCTTCCCTCCACTTTCACTCATTCTTTTCTCCTCCATCACAGTTCATCAAAAGTCTGATTTGGTGAATCAAAGGTACAAAACAAAGTAGAAAGTAAATATAACACTATAAACTACCATGTTAGCACACCAGTTATTTTGGGAGGTTTGTTTTATGTGCGTCCGGAAGATGCATTGTGTTTGCATATGGACTGTTCCTCAGTAAGGTTACATAACAAAAAGGGCAGCCATCTGCTTCACCCCAGCCCCTGGGTTAGCATCAGGATCTAATCCACCACGTTGTTTGTGTATTTATGTGCATGCAGGAGGGGTGCGCGCGTGGATACACATGCACGCTTGTGTTGCCTAATCTGCCTGTGTTTTCATAGCACTTGAGTGGGGAAGTTGGTAATCTCGCAGGGTTGGGGATAGAATGAGATATAATCCTTACAGCTAGCCACCATCTCTGACTTTCATGTGCTATTTTTTTCCCACCAATTCTGCCTATTCCTCAAAAGATCCTTTCAATCTTTTTTCCTTCCATTTTGACTTTTTTTTTTTACCTAAAACTCAAAACATTTTTGGATGAGTTTTTAAATCCGCTAGCTTGTTCATTACCAGTTTATTGTAAAAAGTAATGAATGACTGTAAGTTAAATGTTTACCAAAGGTGAATATGATTTATTTCAAAGGCAATGTGATGTGAAAGATGGAATTGACCAAAAAAAAAAAAAAAAATTCAAGAAAACTGCAAAGGGCCAAGCCACTGGTGTGTCCTGTAAGATCCTCATTACCAATGTATCTTCTTTGTATACGGCTTATATCTCTGATCCCACAACCAAGAGAACCTGGAGAGGTGAAGGTATGCAATGGAGAGAAAAGGAATGAAAGCAAGACAGAATACATGTGTGTGAATAAGAGGGAGGCAGCTGTAACGGTGAAGATGTAAGGAGTAAAGACAGTGAAGGTAGAAGTGAAGGTAATTTAAATACCTTGGGTCAACCATCCAAAGCAATGGACAGTACACAAGAGGGGTGAAGAAGACTGCATGCAGGGTGGAGTGTGTGGAGACGAGTGTCTGGGTGATTTGTGAGAGAAGAAGAGCACTTAGAGTGAAAGCGAAGATTTACAAGACAGTAGTGAGACCTGCTATGATGTATGGTTTGGAAATGGTGGCACTGACAAAAGGACAGGAGGCAGAGCTGGAAGTGGCAGAGTTGAAGATGCTAAGATTCTCACTGAGAGTGACAGGATTGGAAATGAGTATATCAGAAGGACAGCTCAGGTTGAGCAGTTTGGAGACAAAGTAAGAGAGGCAAAGCTGAGGTGGTTTGGATATGTGCAGAGGATGGATAGTGGATATATTGGACAAAGGATGTTGAAGGTGGAGCTGCAAGGCAGGAGGAAAAGAGAAGACCACAGGGAAGATTCATGGATGTAGTGAAGAAGGACATGGAGAGGGTTGGTGTGAGAGAAGAGGATGCAAGTGTTGGGGTGAGATGGAGCCAGATGATCTGCTGTGGCGACCCCTAAAGGAAGCAGCTGAAAGAAGAAGAATATCTCCAGTCCCACAACCATTAGACCAACTTGCTACTGTGGATTAAACATGTAACAGTAAACATCACAAGGTACAGCACTGAATTCTCCTAATAAGATATATGCACACCTTTCAATGGATCTATTGACCAACCGCTTTAAGCAGATAAAAATTTCGAGCAAATAATGATTGAATTTGCAGAAGTGTCTTGAACAGATGGGTATCACCTGACAAGGATTTATTTTCTAATGCATGTGCCAATTTTTACACAACAGCTACATTGATATTTTCATTGCTTACAGATATTAACAGACAAAGCATATGTAGGTTCCCAGATTGCTCTGAACTTTTTATGCTAAAGCAACATGCAATAAGCAAAAAAAATAAATAAATAAATAAATCACAGCTAACAATAAAGATAGGGGATCATCATAAGATCACTGAACAATAAATAAATAAAATTATATTAAGCTAATAAAATTAACTTACGTTCTCTGGTTAAATTCATTATGATGTTTGGTTGTTTGCGAGTAGTTTGAAGGCATCATCTTAGACTGTGTGAATCATTTTCTAGACAAAAAAAAATGCATGCCTTATTTCAAACAAATAGTGGCATATATTATTAACAAGTAATGGGGGGAAATGAATTAACATCATTCTTTCACAAACTACAAAAAAATTGGCAATCAGCTGTTGCAGCTGCACAGTAGACTCAAATTTCCTCTTGGACCTGTTATGACAACATCGCCATCAATTATAGTCGGTCCCCCAGTGTAATGTGGCCTGAGCTTTCAAAGACCCAGTAACATTTAAAGCGGATGAATGAACGAGGTACATGGTCAAAGCCAGCAGCAACAGTCTGTCTTTTTTTTCCATACACCCATACAGATAGGCAGCATTAGCCATCCACTATGTTGGTTACTATGGTGACCATATGCGACTATAACAGTGTCCAGCAACAAGGGCAACCAGCTACTGGAGAAAACAGACACACAAATGCATAAGCACTTAAACATTAAAAAACAAAACAAAAAAGTGACACTCTCACTCTCCTTCCTGCATGTGCTCCTGCAAAAATCAACTGAAAAACAGCCCCCCCTCACACTCGAATGTGCAGTGAATACATATCAATGCTCATGTGAGGTGGAGTGTATGCATGGATGGGCGGGTGGGGTAAAAGGAGGGTGACTGAACATAAGCAGAGGGGGGGTCTGACTTCGGCAACGCTGTCTTGATTGGAACCACTAGCTGTGAGATGCTGACATGCTGTCTGAACTCACTAGGTGAGCCTCCGCACCTTCTCCACTTGGTTCTGTGTTTAGTGTGGGAGAGAGAGAGAGTGCGAGAGAGACTATATTTGGCATCAGTAAAGAGGCTTTGTGACAAATCATTTTCTATCTGCAAATGCATTTTTCTCATTGACTAACACATGAGCCAAGCAACAGGCAATGTGGTGCATGCACTAAAAATGATTCAATTTTTTTCCATATTTAATGTTGCAGCACGGCATACAGGATACATACATTCAATTCAATTCAGCTTTATTTATAATGCCCCACATTACAACAAAAGCCATCTCGTGGCGCCACAGTGCAGATAAAAAAAAAAAAAAAAATCACACAGTCACAGAAAGACCCAGCAATCAGACGATCCCCTATGAGCAAGCACTAGGCGACAGTGGAGAGGAAAAACTCCCATTTGGAAGGAAGAAATCTCTAGCAGAACCAGGCTCAGGGAGGGGCAGTCGTCTGCTGCGACTGGCTGGGGATGAGGGGATAGGGAGGATGGAAGGACAGACGAAGAACATAGCAGTAAGATGCCAAGTACAATATTGGAGGTCAACCAGCAGTATGGCTAAGATAACAATAGAACAAGAGTGGGGTTAAAAGACACAAATACCCTCCTTAAACAAAAGCTATATTAAAAAGGAAGGATTTTGACTTCCGGTTATGGCTGCCACGTAAGACGGACGTGTTTCACTCTGCTCTGCTCTTGGAGAAAAAAAATCGGCAAATAACTCTCTCATTTGGGACAGAACGTATCCCAGCGTTTGGGCGAGGATATGTCGGCGAAGCCTAAGGCTGGAAAACCAGGTAAAGGAAAAAGCGAGCCGCCGAAACAGTCCAAATTAACGGACTTTCAGGTCTGTGACGCAGTAAACAAAACTCCATATATGGCGGAGGAGGCTGGCAACGCTGCGATATCTGCGGGGAATGGCGCAGATGCGCTGATGGCTGCCATGAGTTCAATGAGAGCGGACTTTTCCTCTAGATTTGATGGGATTATGACAGCGTTGGAAGGAATAAGAAAGGAATTGGGTGACTGTGTAGAACGAACGGCGCAGATGGAGCTCCGTCTCGCTAGTGCTGAAGATGACGTCACCCGTCTTCAATTAAAGGTGCGCACTTTGGAAAAAAAAAATAAATCTCTGGAAGATAATATTTTGGATTTGGAATCTCGGTCGAGACAGAATAATTTGAGGCTGGTGGGTCTTCCAGAGGAATCAGAAGGTCGGGACGTATGTTCCTTTCTGGAAAAGTGGATTCCGGAGGTGCTGGGCAGCGAGGAGTTGCAATCAGCAGTGGTTCTGGAAAAAGCACATCGTATTGGCCCACGGAGAGATAAGGGACCGCCGAGGACCTTAATTATGAAGTTTCTTAGCAACAGAGACAGGATGAAGATCTTCAACGCTGCACGAGCTAAAAAAGGAGAGATTAAACACCAGGACCAGCAGGTGCGGTTCTACCCAGATTTGGCCACAGGAATCCAGCAATTGAGGAAGCAGTTTGATCCCGTACGTAAGGAGCTGCGCAACCTTGGGATTCGTCATGGTGTAATCTATCCTGCGAGACTGCTGACCACGTATGAGGGCAGAACCCACATCTTCAAGACCCCAGAGGAGGCGCAGGAGTTCATCAAGAAGATCAAAGAAGAAGAAGAGACTGGTGGGAGCTAAGCATGAACAAAATATAAGGTAGAATAATTAAGCATTTGCACAGGCATCTGACTGACTTGAAGTAAATAGTAAGTTTACAAAATATAGATTGTATTATATATTAAAAAAAACAAAACAAAAACAAAACAAACAAAAAAAAAACTATGATGTACAAAGTTGTTAAAAATTTTGGAGTTAAGTTGGAAAACTACAGAGGAGAGTTAATGTTACGTCATTAAAAGCAGTAGAGTTAGGGCGATTGGGAGGATGAAGAAGGAGTGGCTTAGGCTGATCCTCGTGGGTGTGGAACGGTCGATGGCTATATCGGGAGACAGAATTTTTCTTTTGATTTTGGGGGGTTTGCCACAAGTGTGGGAAGGGGAAATTTGTTTGTCTGTAGTTTGTAGGATGAATGTTCAACCACTCATGTTTTTGCTTCTCTGTATGAGCATGTTTACACTGCAAGGTAATCCCAAACTCTCTATTGATCATGGACCAAATTGTTAATCTTAATTTAACTTCATGGAATTGCAGAGGTCTACAAAATTTAAAAAAAACTTAAACAAGTTATGAATAAAATAAAGGACATGGGTTCAAGAATTGTGTTTTTACAAGAAACTCATCTGATAGAGGAGGATGTTAAAAGAATTAGGAGTAGATGGCAGGGAAGTGTATTCACCTCTTCATTTTCATCCCGAGCCAGGGGAGTTATGACTCTCATACATAAATCAGTTCCTTTTCAAGTGAAAAATGTAATTGGAGACAAATTTGGAAGATATGTAATCATTCAAGGTTCTTTGCTATTAGAAAATATAAATCTTGTGAACTTATATGGTCCCAATATAGATGATCAGAAGTTCTTTGCTAATTTATTTCTCATCTTATCATCACTTACAGGGCAACATATAATAGCAGGGGATTTTAATTGTACATTGAATCCAGGTGTGGATAGATCAACAGGACTGGATTGTACGCACATTGGATGTAGGATGACTATTAATCATTTTATGAAAGAATTGAGATTGTTAGATATATGGAGAGAAATGAAACCACAAGTTAAAGCCTATTCTTGTTATTCCAGTACCTACAAGACATTCTCACGTATTGATTATTTTTTGATTTCCACAGAATTAAGGTCCAAGATTCAAAACTGCTTTTATGATAACATCGTGATCTCTGATCATGCACCCTGTTGTCTAATATATGTAGATAAAAAATTGACAAAGGAATCAGGTAGATGGCAATTTCAGCATAAATGGCTTCAGGATGAGGAATTTGTCAAGTATATAGAAAAACAGATAGACGAGTTCTTTGACATCAATACTACACAAACATCAGCATGTGTAAAGTGGGAGGCTTTCAAAGCTTTTATTAGGGGACATATTATTAGTTATACAGGATCAAAATCTAAGAAGACTCGAGAGGAGAGAGCTAAATTGGAACATAAAATAAAAAGTCTTCAGGAAAAAGTGTATGCAGGAAGTGACCCAAGGTTGGAGAATGAATTACTGATTTTGAGAGCTGAATACGACAAAAAATCAGCGAATAGAGCTGCCTCAAGTCTTCTAAGATTGAAACAATCTTTTTATGAACAAGGTGAAAAATCAGGAAAATTATTAGCATGGCAGATTAAGCAATTGGAAATTAAAACACCAATTACCAGTATTATAAGTAATGGACAGGTAGTTATAGATCCTTTAGAAATTAATAGAGCCTTTAGAGATTACTATGAAAAATTATATGATACCAAAAATGAACCTGATTTAACAAAACTAAATGGGTTTTTGAACGAACTATCTATACCGTGTATACCAAATGAAAACAGGGAGATATTGGAGTCTAAAATTAGTCAAGAAGAAGTTGGGCTAGCCATTGATAATATGAAATCAGGAAAAAGTGGTATATGGGGTAATCAATATTTTAAACCAGGGAGAGCGGACGCTGTATTTAAAGTATGGAATTTAAAAGGGATACAAAAGATTCAGGATTTATATTTGCCATGTGCAGATAACATAATGTCTTTTGAAGAACTGAGGATCAAATTTAATCTCAATAGAACACATTTTTTTAAATATCTTCAACTTAGAAACTTTATTCGATCAAATCAAAATAAAGCTCTCACTCGACCTATCTATTTATCCTTGGAAAAAATGATGATGAAAGATAGTAAAAGAAAGGGTATTATTTCAGAGTTTTATAACTCATTGACACTATCTTCAAGTGAAAATTCACTGAAAAGATTAAACTACTGGAAAGAAGATCTGCAAATTGAAATTTCGGAGGAACAATGGGAATTGGCTTGTACAGAAGCTCAAACCAAATCAATAAATGCACGCCTTAAATTGATACATTTCAAATGGTTAATGCGGATGTATGTTACACCGGAGGAGTTAAATAGATATAACAAAAATATACCAGATACATGCACAAAATGCATGGAAAGTAAAGGAACCCTATTTCATTGTTTATGGGAATGTAGATTAATAAGAATGTTTTGGGAAGAGGTGAGGGTAACAATTGAAAAAATAATCTCAAAACAAATCATACTGAATCCTAAACTGTTTTTGTTGGGTCTGTACCCAGAAAAGCATAATTTTAATAAAAGTGAAAGAACATTCATAGACCTCAGTTTGCTTAATGCCAAAAAATGTATTGCACTATTATGGAAAAAGACTCATAGACCAGATGTGACTCAGTGGTTAAGACAGATGTTAACAAACCTTCCATTAGAAAGAATAACATATATACTGAAATCAAAGGAAATTGTGTTTGAGAATATATGGAGACCTTTTATTGATTATGTAAAAAATTTAAACATAACTCTTGAAGAAGAAGGTGAATGATGTGTGTGGACCTTGTAAATTCCAAACTGGTGAACATAATATGTATACTTATGTATTGGATTGTCTAGACTAAACAGAGGAGCATTGTTGAAGACTTGATTTTGTTGGTGGTTGTTGGTGTTTTTAGTGCATTTTTTTTTTGTAGTACTTTAGTGTTAGTGTTTGATTGTTTGTATCATGTTTGTTAAAAAAAAAAAGGTTCAATAAAGATATTGTGGAAAAAAAAAATGAATTTGATTTAACAAAACTAAATGGGTTTTTGAACGAACTATCTATACCGTGTATTCCAAATGAAAACAGGGAGATATTGGAGTCTAAAATTAGTCAAGAAGAAGTTGGGCTAGCCATTGATAATATGAAATCAGGAAAAAGTGCAGGACCAGATGGTCTTCCAGTTGACCTTTATAAAAAATTTAAGAATAAATTAATAAAACCTTTTTTGGAAATGGTTTTAGAAGCATTTCAAAATAATAATTTACCATCATACATAAATAATGCCTTAATTATACTGCTGCCAAAACCAGGTAAGCCCTCTAATAAATGTGAAAATATGAGACCAATAAGCCTATTAAACGCCGACCTTAAGATAATCTGTAAAATTTTAGCAAGACGAATACAAGAAATTTTACCAAATATTATTAATCGAGATCAGAATGGCTTTATAAAGGGTAGACAAGGCTTCCATAATGTAAGAAGACTATTTAATATTATTTATTTTAATAAAGAAGCACCGGATACAGCTCTCCTATCACTGGACGCCGAAAAGGCCTTTGATAGAGTTGAATGGCCCTTTCTTTTTGAAGTCCTACAAAGGTTTGGACTTGGAAATAATTTCATAAAATGGGTTCAAATAATATACAATAATGCTACAGCAGAAATCCTAACAAATAATATTTCAAAACCAATAAAAATCAATAGAGGATGTCGACAAGGCTGTCCACTTTCACCTTTACTGTTTACTATGGCAATTGAACCTTTAGCGATAGCGATACGTTTACATTCACAAATATATGGAATTAAAGTTGGACCAACAGAACATAAAATCTCCCTGTACGCCGATGACATAATTTTGTTTATGTCGAATCTAAAAGAATCAATTCCAACCTTGTTGAATTTAATAAAGAATTTTGGGGAAATATCAGGATATAAAATAAATAAAACTAAATCTTCAATATTAATGCTAAATGAGACCCAGAGAAATTACCCAGCCCCTGAGGTAAATCAATTCAATGTTGTAAATCAGTTTAAATATTTAGGAATCCAAATTGTGCCTAAGCTAGAATCAGTCGCCAGTGTCAACTATGAAGCCTTAATGTCAGATATCAATGAGTTAACTCAGAGATGGATGTCACTACCAATGTCGATGATCGGGAGAATCAATATACTTAAAAGTAATATTTTACCTAAAATACTTTATTTATTTCAATACATTCCCTTATCACCACCTTTAGATCTATTCTCAAGAATAAAAAAAAAGTTAGTGGAATTTATATGGAACAACAGGAGGGCTAGATTACGTTTGTCTTTATTATATTTACCATTTGATCGTGGAGGTCTGAAATGTCCAAATTTTATGTTGTATTATTGGTCGGCACAACTGAGGTCTATGACATATTATTTTTCATCAAATGATCTCCCTCACTGGACTGAAATGGAATCATACAATTTACCTTTACCTCTTCCCATATTCATATACTCAGATTCGGCAAAAAAATTACAAAAACAAGTTAAAAATCCATTTGTAAAGCATATGATCAAAATATGGTGTGAAGCTAAAAACTATTTAAAAGAACCACAGTTATTGTCACAATTTAGTCCAATATGGGGTAATCAATATTTTAAACCAGGGAGAGCGGACGCTGTATTTAAAGTATGGAATTTAAAAGGGATACAAAAGATTCAGGATTTATATTTGCCATGTGCAGATAACATAATGTCTTTTGAAGAGCTGAGGATCAAATTTAATCTCAATAGAACACATTTTTTTTAAATATCTTCAACTTAGAAACTTTATTCGATCAAATCAAAATAAAGCACTCACTCGACCTATTTATTCATCCTTGGAAAAAATGATGATGAAAGATAGTAAAAGAAAGGGTATTATTTCAGAGTTTTATAACTCATTGACACTATCTTCAAGTGAAAATTCACTGAAAAGATTAAACTACTGGAAAGAAGATCTGCAAACTGAAATTTCAGAGGAACAATGGGAATTGGCTTGTACAGAAGCTCAAACCAAATCAATAAATGCACGCCTTAAATTGATACATTTCAAATGGTTAATGCGGATGTATGTTACACCGGAGGAGTTAAATAGATATAACAAAAATATACCAGATACATGCACAAAATGCATGGAAAGTAAAGGAACCCTATTTCATTGTTTATGGGAATGTAGATTAATAAGAATGTTTTGGTTAGAGGTGAGGGTAACAATTGAAAAAATAATCTCAAAACAAATCATATTGAATCCTAAACTGTTTTTGTTGGGTCTGTACCCAGAAAAGCATAATTTTAATAAAAGTGAAAGAACATTCATAGACCTCAGTTTGCTTAATGCCAAAAAATGTATTGCACTATTATGGAAAAAGACTCATAGACCAGGTGTGACTCAGTGGTTAAGACAGATGTTAACAAACCTTCCTTTAGAAAGAATAACATATATACTGAAATCAAAGGAAATTGTGTTTGAGAATATATGGAGACCTTTTATTGATTATGTAAAAAATTTAAACATAACTCTTGAAGAAGAAGGTGAATGATGTGTGTGGACCTTGTAAATTCCAAACTGGTGAACATAATATGTATACTTATGTATTGGATTGTCTAGACTAAACAGAGGAGCATTGTTGAAGATTTGATTTTGTTGGTGGTTGTTGGTGTTTTTAGTGCCTTTTTTTTTTGTAGTACTTTAGTGTTAGTGTTTGATTGTTTGTATCATGTTTGTTAAAAAAAAAAAAAAGGTTCAATAAAGATATTGTGGAAAAAAAAAAAAAAAAAGGAAGGATTTTACCCTGTTCTGAAAGACAGAGACCGAGTCTGACCCCCGGACCCAGAGTGGTAACTGGTTCCAGAGAGAAGGGGCTTGGTAGCAGAAGGCTCTGCCTCCCACCGTACTTTTGGAGATTCCGGGCACCACAAGTAAGCCAGCATTTTGGGAACATAATGCTCTGTTAGGATGGTAAGGTAATATCAGATCTTTTATATATTGGGGGGCCAGATTGTTAAGAGCTTTGAAAGTAAGAAGAAGGATTTTAAACTTGATTCTGAATTCAATGGGAAGCCAATGGAGGGAGGACAGAACCGGGGAAATATGATCTCTTTTTCTAGAACCAGTTAAAACTCTAGCAGCAGCATTTTGAATCAATTGAAGACTTTTTAAAGATACTCTAGGACAACCAGATAATAGCGAATTACAATAATCTAATCGCGAACTGACAAAGGCGTGAATCAGTTTCTCAGCATCACCCAGAGACAAGATGCTCCTGATCTTAGCAATATTGCGCAGATGATATAAGGTGGTCCTAGAAACAGTTTTAATATGTGAATTAAAGGACAAATCCTGGTCAAAAATCACTCCAAGGTTCCTCACACAACTGTTCAGAGTGAGAGTGGCAGCATCTAAATTAAGGGCATAATCTGAAAAGGAATTTCTAAGATGTTTTGGGCCAACAACAATGACTTCAGTCTTCTCAGAGTTCAATAGTAAAAAATTACAAGTCATCCAAGCTTTGATGTCCTTAAGACAGGCATCTAGCTTGGCCAACTGATCACAATCATCGGGCTTCATTGACTGGTATAGTTGTGTGTCATCAGCATAACAATGAAAATGTATACAGTGCTTTCTGATGATATTGCCCAGCGGGAGCATATATAGACTAAAAAGAGTAGGGCCCAACACAGATCCCTGTGGAACTCCGTGAGTGAGCTTAGAGCTGGAAGAAAATCCATCATTGACATGGACAAACTGAAATCTATCAGACAAATAAGATCTAAACCACTGCAACGGAGTTCCACTGAGTCCAGCAAAGTGTTCCAATCTATCAAGTAGAATGACATGATCGATAGTGTCAAAGGCTGCACTGAGATCTAAAAGAACAAGAACAGAGACAAGTCCATTATCAGCTGCAGTCAGGAGGTCATTAGAGACCTTCACTAAGGCAGTTTCAGTGCTGTGATGAGCTCTGAACCCAGATTGAAACACCTTAAACAAACCAACTCCCTGCAAATGGTCAGATAATTGCACAGCAACAACTCTTTCCAAGATTTTTGAAATGAAAGGCAAATTGGAGATTGGTCAATAATTGGCCAAAACTCCAGGATCGAGCGTCGTTTTTTTAAGTAAAGGTTTAATTACAGCAGTTTTAAAAGCCAGTGGAACATAACCCAGAGTTAAAGAAGAATTAATGATAAGAAGAATACGGCTACTAATAATTGGGAAAATAATTTTAAATAACCTGGAAGGAATAGGGTCCAGAAGGCAAGATGAAGGCTTAGAAGAGGAAACTACCCTATCCAACTCCAAGAGGTCGATTGGAGTAAATCTATCCAAGCAGATATCAATTGAGGGAGCTGCAGTAGTTAATGTACTAGGGTTTATGGTAGGAAGAATCTGACTAATTTCATCTCTAATAAATAAAATTTTAAGATTGAAATAGTTCAGAAAGTCCTGACTAGAAAGCTCAGGGGGGATGCGAGGATTGACCGAGTCATGGCTCTTTGTAAGCCTGGCTACAGTGTTGAAGAGAAACCTGGAGTTATTCTTGTTTGCTTCTATTAATGCAGAATAATAGCTTGATCTAGCTTTTCTAAGAGATTTTTTGTAGATTAAGAGATGATTTCTCCACGCCAAGTAGAATTCATCTGAATTAGTTGAATGCCATTTTCTTTCCAATTGGCGAGCCTTCTGTTTCAAGCCACGAGTTTCTGAGTTAAACCAAGGAGTAAGAAATCTCTGGTTAGACTTTCTTTTTTAAAGGGGCTACCAAATCTAGAGTCTGATGCAGAGAGGCAGTAACACCATCAACCATGCTATCAATCACGAATGGAGCAGACTCTCCATCACTTATTTCAGGTGTTTCTGTTGTGTTGACCCATGGCATAGAGGAGACAATCTGCAAAAATTTAGCAACGTCATCAGAAAGACACCTGCTGTAGTAGTATTTTTCTTTAGGAAATAAGTGATCAGAGATAATGAAATCAAAAATTAACAGACAATGGTCAGACAGTACAGGATTATGAGGAGACACAACCAGATTTCCGATATCTATACCATATGTCAAAACAAGGTCCAATGTATGGTGGAAATAATGGGTAGATTTTTTTACTTTTTGGGAAAACCCCATTGAGTCTAAAATTACATGACGTATGTATTTTGAGTATCTGGAGTCCACACATTTAGTTATCCTTGTCAAGTTTTAGCTCAAATAAGCTAATGCCATGGAGCTGCGTACATCAACTTCCTGTCTATTTCTCCATCCACAATTGCCAAAATGCTCACCAAACTCACACATGACAATTCTCAGGTGGGTCAGCATCTAGGTGGTGTTTATGATCAAGGACAGGGCCAAAGGTCATGAGATCTGGGTACTTATGAGTTCTCTGCCTGAGTGCTCACTAATGGCCCTTTTCCACTAGCAACTACTCAGCCTGACTCGACTCTATTCGGTTTGTAGGGTTCTCCATTAGTACCTAGTACCTGGTACTAGGTACCTTTTCAGTACCTACTCAGCCAGGGTTCCAAGCAAGCTGAGTCGAGCCGAAAATGTGACATCAACAGACTGCAAGCCACTGATTGGCCAGGGCGTAACATCACTGGATGAGTCCTGAGAGCGACGTCTTCACAAGAATCATACCCGCCATTTGTAAATTCGGCAAAAGCGGATGTGAGTTTTTATTATTTCTATGATAATCAATGAGATAAATGGCTACACACAAATCAACACTGTGGTCCAGCAGGTTCAGACTTTTCTGTGCTTGGTGGCTGATGAGAGACTCCAGAGGGAGCTAGACGAAGCGACCCGAAATGAAAAAGTATACCAGGAGGTCTCCAAGCTGACGGCTTGGCTGCACGGTGGCGCAGTGGTTAGCACTGCGGCAGCACAGTTTACCCTTGGCCGGGGGATCGTGGGGATCGTGGGTTCGATCCCAGCCCCCGACCAACAATGATCTGTGTGGAGTTTGCATGTTCTCCCCGTGTATGCGTGGGTTTACCCCGGGATTTCTCCGGTTTCCTCCCACATCCCAAAAACATGCATGATAGGTTAATTGCAGACTCTAAAGTGGCCCTTGGTGTGAATGTGTGTGAATGGTTAAAAAGGGATGGCGCCGTATTGTGGCTGCTTCATCCATCCAGGTGGTGGATGACCCTTAATTTCTGTAAAGCGTCTTTGAGTGTCTATGATAAAGCACTATATAAATCTGATGCATTGATTGATTTGATTGATTGGCTACTCACGGCTACCACTGGACAATAAAAGTTTATTACCAGACCATCAAGGACCACAACAGCCAAAGTGACTCAAACAGAAAAGGCTGGAAGTGGTTCAGCCATTACAGGCACCAACCGGTGACCAACGGGAGAGAGAGTGGCCTCGACTCGGCTACAGCATTGTTGGAAACTGTGATAGATGATGGTGAGCGTTTTATAATTTTAAGCATCTTTTACGTTATTTATCTCATTTGTGGAATGCTCACATTGAGCAAACAAGGATATCGCCTTTGTCTCCTGTATGCAATGAGCTAGCTAGTTAGCTACCTACTGTAGATAGCTAGCCAGCCATCAATGCCAACTCCATGCTTTGCTTGTATTTTGCGCTTGCCGTCTCTTAAGTATTCACTTCCAACAGCAAAAGGTAAAGTCAGCATGTCAACAATATAACGGGCCACCTTCCTATAATGAACCCACCACTTTGCCGTGGTACTCAGCTGTAATGGAAAACAACCAAAACCTTGTCAGGGAGAGTAGAGTCAAAAATTTATATATATCCCAAGACCCAATACAGGTAAATACAAATCATGAGTTTAGAAGAGACATGGTAAAGGCTAATACAAAACAAAAGTGAGAAGCTGCGCCAAGGAATCATCTTCACTGAAAGTACCAATTTAAACAACTACATTTCTCTTATTTTAAGTATACACTTAAAATTTGTCTTCATAACATTCCAAATTACTTATTATAACTTACAATGTTCCAGTTTACTTATATGATAACAATAAATACAACAAACCATTATTTGCATATCTTGTTATCACAACACTGCCAGAGCCGTCAACAGGACTATATTCAGTGCCAATATGGTGCCTAAATTTGCTGTCAAAATGTTAGCCATGAGCACTGTAGCCCACCTCCGTCAGGCGGCATGTCCATCACCTGGTGAGGTGAGCTGTATCCGGTTACAATGATTGTCTCCGACTGCCTAGCACACTAATGCTAATGGTTCAATATAGCATCAAGGTGAAAATATAGCAAAATAAGGAAGAATGATGTTAGATATATTATCGACTATGGACTAGAGAAACTGATGTGCATAGAGGAACAGAATTCTTGGCAGTTACAGGGAAGTTAATATAGTTACCCAGCACTGAGTAGCAAACATGTGGCAACTTTAGTTTGTATGCAGCAAAACATAAAAATTACACAAAATATTTAGTTACAGCAGTACACAGAGTGCCTTTTTTCATAGGTGTTAATTCCACACTATTTACTTGACTGTAGTGATGTGTGGGTAAGAGCTCATAAGTGAAAGACTGGTTCTGAGCCTTTATTTTTTTTTAATTTATCTATTTTTGTCAATTAATACAAGATGGAATGATAAGATCAGCTCTCCGCAATTCAAGCAGGCACTCTGTGTACTGCTGTGATTGAATACTGTGTGTGTTTGGAGGGTTTTAATGCATACACCCAAATGCTAATATTCATTTTTGCCACCCAGTCCTTTTTTTTTTTTTTTTTTTTTTAAACTGCCATGAGTTCTGTTCTGTGACATCATGTGCATGCCCTCCATTTGGGTGACGGTAATCTGAAGAAAATAATATAAACCTCCCTTGGTGCGAGCTTCCTAGGCTAGTACCACTGTTGGCTCCAGGGCTAATATTTTCAGCTTGTCGTCCGTCGACAAGACAGACAGCTATGCTGATCAATAATAGATCAGTGGGTAAGCATCAAGGATGGCGCTGGGCTGGGTTTACCATTTGTTGACATACAAGAAAATCCCCGGTAGACTCAAAGCCATTTCTTGGAGAGAAAAATAAGATAAAGGCTGTGTTTTTAAAGTGAGTGTTTTGATATTTTTTCGATAATCACGTGGCCAAAAGACATATTTCAGATGGTTAAAACCTACAAACACACCAAGTTTCAGTCAATGAGCACTTTAAATAGTTTTGTCAGTTCACTCAATATGCCTCGTCTCTGCACAGATTTTCTCATTGCTAGAATCAGCGCAGTATTCTGAAAGACCAGCCAGTCATCGTAAAGCTACACAAATACACAAACATGTTTGCAGATGCATACTTTTGCAACAGCACCATTTGAGTACGTAGGCTACTTATGTGCACAGCCCACCAACATTTGTGTGGATAATGCATGTGTGTGTAACCTACATGATAAAATGGGCTACATATAAGACACTAAACATGCAGAACATCAAAGATAAAACAGTTAATAAAAAATAAGTGAAAAATACCAATTATTGTCCTAAGAGGGAATATATTTTTATTTGATTTTTGTTTGCCGTTATTTGTCAATTGTGAAGTTGCACATTTTCACCCAATTAACAGTTCATTATGTAGTTACAAGATTAGCTCAGCCAATTCGAGATGTTGCCCACGGCAGTTAGCCACGCCCACCTGCTAGGAGAGTGGCTAACCCTGTTTGTGAGTCAGAGAGACGTTTGGATTTCAGCAGTAGAGTACATGGTCACAGTGTACATAAGCAGGAGTACACAATAAGAAGCGGAACAAGAGTGAAACGAGATAAACCTACAATATACTGAAGGTAGATTACTTTTACTAAAGCGGTGACTTGTAAAAAGTAACCATAAGTGAGCTAAATCAGCTCAGTAGATACCAATTAGCACTAAATGCTAAGATAAGTCTCTGTTTGACCGTCGCCCCTCGTGCAGCTGAAAGAGTGAAGCTTCCCAACGGTTTTCTACAACTTGTTCTTTACTGCCTGAAGCTGAAAGGTTATACATATGACGTTCAATTAATGTAGTTGTTTAATTTGGTCGTCAGTGTGAGCTGACTTTTCTGGAAAGTAAAAGATTGCATTGCCGTATGTTTGTTTCGAGGCCTGTGGCTTAACTGGGCGCCTCCATTTCGTGCCATGTCCAAAACCCCCCAGAGAGATCGGTGAGCACGAGTTTTACTTTCCCATAGAGGGATTTCATTCACTTTGCACCTTGTTAAGCTGTTTATTGGACAATTCTGGATTTCTCTACTGAATTTATAGCTGCTGAATATAAGGTTTATTTGTCATGTTTGTTCAGTGAATATAGCTATTGTATTTTTCTACTCGTTAAAGGAAAAAGTTATTTCATGGTAATTAAATTGCCATATGCACCGATTTCCTGGTGAAACATTTTAAGGAAATGTAAACAGTGATCATTTAACATTTCATGCTAATTGATGTATTTTATTTTATTGTTAAAAAGAAGTCAATATAGATTTCATGATGTGACTGCAGTTAAAAAAGAGAACTATTTAGATAATTGACTTATGTTTCTCTGACCCTGTCTGTCGACAGGTCAGGGTTTATTTTTTTAAATTGTGCCTTGATTCTACAATGATTGTCCTGCGTGAATTTGTCCTGTAAGGATCCACGCTTTGACCTTGATGGCGAGCCGTCCCAACAGGATCTAGAACGGATCATCAGGATATCACCGGATGCTGGATCAGTTCTGCTGCACTCCTCGGTGTGGTAGGGCCAGTATCTGCAGACGCCTTCACACTCAGCCCATTACACAATTTCCCCCTTCCCCCAACATCACATACATTTCCCCTTTTTCCCTTGGACTCTGGACACCACTGACATTTTTTCTTCCCCTCCCCCTTTCCCTTCGAACTGTGGACTTATTTGTGTGTTTTTGATTGTTTCTAATATTTTGGACTTGCCTCAACTACTGATTGCTAATTGCTAAAATTGTATACTGGTGCTGAAGTGCAGGCTATCCTCGCTGTCTGAATGGTGTTTGTTACTGATTTGTACAGTGAGCTGTGAACCTAGAACTGAATCCGATAACTTGGATTTAAGTTGCACCCGAGATCAAATCTGACTCAGCTGAGACTGAACTAATAGAAGTGAAACAAAGGTAGCAAACCTTTGATTGGTTTTGACCATTCACTTGGTGGATGTTCTATCCATTTCAGTTGTATGTTGTTAAATGTCTTTGTCTTTATTTTATTTTTCCATTCTTCACTGAAGCCGGCAATTATTCAACTTTATATTTCTGTCTCTGAATCTCATTTAAATGCTCCACTTTGCTCCAGCAGCCCAACCTACTGGTTCAATTGAGTAAGATTGGCTAATCACTTTTTTTATTTTGAGTGACACAAATTATACACACAAGTTCCATACACATGGTGGTTAATATATGTTACATGTGTTATTACAGAATACGGGGTATCGTGTGACATAGCATTTTTGCATGCACAGAACACACACACAATAAATTACTTGGACTTCCTCAGAAAACAATTCATGTAAAGGCTCAGGGTCACCAATAAAAGCCCAGTACTGCCTGTAAGAGAAAATAAAGCATTAAAGGCAGAGGGTAGGCAGGTAGTGTTTGTGCTTACTGAGTGAGCACAGCATTATGTACATCCAGGCTTTTCCATTTCAGTATCAAAGCTACAGAATACAGACATTTAAACAGATTTTAGGAGATAAAAATACAAAAGAAAAAGAATAAATTTTATGGCATTACTGACTGCGTGCAAAGAATAGGATTAGGAGTTCAAAGATAGGAGGCAGATGAGAGAAAATGCATTTTGAGGGTTTCAAGTGGGCTTGATATTTAGAATCTTGTGGAGAAAAGGGTTATTGGATTAAAGATTTTATAATAAGGAAGTGGAATGAAGAGATGAAGATATCACAGGTAAGAAGGTTATAGTAGGCAGTGAGCGAGAGGGTCATTCTTGAACTCCATTTCATTAACTTTACAGCGATAAGTGAGGATATAGGAGAGACCAAAGGTAGAGAGGGAGGCATGTTAACCGATGATCCCATTAGGCTGAAAAAGGGTAATACAGAGAGATGGAGGAGGAGAAAAACAGCAGGGTGACGCTGAAAGCCACGGAGAAAATGGTGAGGGAGTTTCAGGGCAGGAAAGAGGAATTGCAAAAGGCACAAAAAAGTGGAAGTGGATGAAAATGAGAGGGGGTGGTTGAGGAAGAAGCTGCTGGAAAAAGCAAAGGAAGTGGAGCAGGGGGAAAAGCACCTTTGAAAATAGCTGATAAAACCCATTAAAAAGACTTCAGCTACTGGTATCACCACTGTGCTGGACAGAGGATGTTGATTTAACTCTTGCATACGAGTCCAAGCCAGGGGAATTATTGGAAACCTCCATTAAAGCTGCACCTCCAAGTGATTTCAGTATGCTGGGGATCATTTTACAGTGTTTGCTTAGAAACATGTGAGCAGTGAGGCATTTTCAAGCCAGCGCATGTCCAAATAAAATAATCATAGGCTAATGTGGCCTGGCTTAATTAACTTGTTTTTGCTTACTTGCTGAACCAATAAAAATGCAGCCCATTATTTATGTTCAGATAATTGAACAAATACTCATTCAAATTATTAAAAATTCAGGGAACTTTGGTACTTAAATATTGATTTTATCAAATAACACAAACACTCGTGTGTTTTAGCATCACGGACAATTTGGCTGTCTGAAAGGTAAACAACATTCATTATGAGATAAATGCTTAAAACAATGTAGTTAGAGATTACAGGATGAATATTCAGCGGCGACTTTTCATCTTGGCCTCGAACACACATTGCAGCTAAATTAAAAATTTACATACTTACATGTTTTTGTTTAAAAAAGGCATTTAAAAGGCCTGCCCGTTTATTATAAACACATCAGAATCACATGAAAGATTGCCACACATCATTTCAATAGGGGGGAGGGGAATTACTCATGGGTAGTCACGCTGGTTCTGAGGAGTTAAAGTGTTTTTCTCAGCAGTGCTCTGCTCATCTCCTCATCAACGATAAGGTTACCGATGTCCCACGGGGGGCGGCACATTGAGGAAAAGAATCGTATGAAGGCTAAGCCCCACCAACCCCTATCTTAATCACTGTCTTTAGCGCCATAGGCAACTCCACCCTGACCCCATCACCTCAGGCCCTCAGAGATTAACCACACACACACACACACACACACACACACACACACACACAGGCTAGCATTGTTATACAAGTGTGCACACAGAGGCACCCACAGGCATTATGCATATTCATATAAGATGTACTCTGTGCAACACCAAAGTCATGCAGAAAGCATCAAAATCTGAGTGGTTTGTCAGGTCCCACTGAGCAACAGGCATGCATGTACAGATATAATCAACAGAGAAAGATGCATGCACTTTGCAAAAAGTTACTTCGAATTATCTAGAAAGAGAAGTAACCTCTGGTGAACTGTACACATTGTCTTGCTTGCACTGTTCACTGAAGTCTAGTCTAGATAAGTGTAAAAGATCACTAAAGAAGGCCTCTGTCTCCGTCTATCATTTCAGTGGACAAGCACACATAAAACTGCAGTCACTGGCAACAGACAAGACAAGATAAAGATCAAACATTTCATATAAAAGAGAAGCTGTGGTGGACATGGGTTGCAAGGCAGCTTGCAGATGAGCAACAACCGGGTAGTCTCAAAAAACTCAAACATAATGCTCAGCAGTGGTGGGAATCACCAGAAGCACCATAATATATCACAATACTTGGAATATGATGCAATATTATCCCGACCTTGCAATGAGTATTGTAATATCATACAGCATATTGTAATTTCCCATCCCAATCTGTGTCTTACTGATCTTCCAGCTACGTAGTTCTCAGGAGTCTCTTTTGCTATGCTGGCCTAACCAGACAGTAAGCATTTAGCACTATGTATTAGCAGCGTTGGGAGTAACGTGTTACTGTAACGTCACTACTTTTGCAGTAACGTGCTGTGTAACGAAATTACTGTTTAAAAATTCAGTAATGCGTTACAGTTACTTAAATTTAATCAGATGCGTTACTCGTTTTATTAACCCCTTGCACTCTGGTCAATTTCCCTAAAAACGCCAAAAAATAACGTACCCAAAGTAAATCAAAAGCTGTTCTTCAACCCTTTGCAGCATCTTCATGGGGTTGGTCTCATTTAAAAGAAAACACTTTGAATTTTTTGGCAAAACAGTCATAATCTCTCTAAGTGCTCCTGCCACTGAGTAACAGTCATCTAAACATACTGATCTTGAAAATAAATTTCGCCTGGGTGTTTTTTTTGGATACAAATGCTTGCAAATAACACACAGCTTCAGATACTGGCTGGAAAATGCAACAGAAATGTAGAACCAAGTGTTATCCAGCTGAGGTCAAAATTTTGTAACAATACCACAAAAAATGAATATATTACACAGTTTTTTTCTTAGGTTGTTCCCAGGCGTTTTTGAACTGTGCCAAATGGCACAGTTTGGAAAAACGTCTGTAGCTTTTGAATGATTCAATATAGAAGCCTCATCTTGGGCTCTAATGAAAGGTGAAGGGCTGTGTGTGTGTGAGGGGGGGTTGTTTATTCATTCATGAATGAATGAATGAACAAACAAGCCCCCACACACAAAGAAGCATGCCACGTAAAAAATGTGTGGCTTTTTTTTTTTTACAAGAAAAAATAACCTACAGTGCACTAAAAATTATACTAAAATATCTGTAATGTAGAAGATAACAACTCCCACCCCCCACCCCCGCTACAGAGGACGGACATCGCCCATCGCTACATGACGGAAAGCAGTGACGGTGCGCCGCGGTCTACTACGCACAGTTGTACTAAAATATCTGCAATATATCTGCAATCCGCTACAGAAGAGTAGCGGGGGGGGGGGGGGGCGTTCACAACATGACGGGGGCGCCTGTGATAACTGTGATAATGCACAGTTGTAATTTACCGATCGGTCAAAAGTCATTTGGATTACAATTTTCAGGGATAAAGAATAATTTAGCTTATAACACTTACCTGTCCACAACAGCAGTGTCGCTGGTGAACTTCTCTTCCTCATTGTCAGACGAACATGATGCTGGTCCGCTTATTACGGACTCGTGGTTCTGGTCACGCGACCCGGTCAAACCATAATTCCATTATTGCGGTTTTGCGCTTCCATGATTACGGTTTTGGCGAACAATTTTTCAAAACAAATAAGAACAGTAGTAAGAAAAAAAGACTGGTGAACGCCTGTGTGTCACCCAGCCTTACACAAAACAGCTTTCGAACTTCTGTGCTTCAATTGGCTGGCTGTATTCGCAGCCGTTGGTAGGCGGGTCCTTCTTGCTAGGTTTTCAGTCATTGGTTCTTCAAGGTTTCAGAAACCCAATTTTGTTAGTCGAATGAGAGGTCAATCACATCTAAACCAATCAAAGCACTCCTTTGGCTTTCTGTTCGCGGCTGTGTCTGTAATGGAAGAACGGATATGCAGGGGGGTTTTTTTCTTCAGTGCGCCCTAGGACGCACAGTGTGCGTACTAGGGCGCCCTCGTGCACTCTAGGACGCAGAGACGTGTCCGCCCGCGGTACACCGGACTGCAAGAGGTTAATATGGATAGATATTTTACCAGAAATAAATATAAACTGACCCTACCGAGCTAAAAAGCTGTCAGTCAAAGAGTCTCTTCACTGCTGCAGCCACAGATAGAGCTTTCTCCTGCTGGGAAAAGACAAAGCTAACTTTGTTTTTGTGGAAATAGATTATTTTTTCTTTGTCGCGGTTAAAGATAGTGGGTTGCAAGCTAAATACGTTTGAGACCCACTGCAATCTCCAGAAGCGCCTAAGAACAGCAACAAGGCCCTGCAAAGCTACTGCCATGCTATGTTAAGCTAACACTGTGTTAGTGGATTTACGCTATCTGAACAGCGGCTGGATTTCAAGCACAGGTATGGATCTCGACTGTTGGTGACCCAGAAAGAATTAAACCGACTGATTCCCAGATACGTCGTTACAGAATGAAGATCTGATAACAGTCATTTTCCATCAGACAGCTGTTATCCACTGAAGTTAAAACACATTTACTTGCTACCTGGATAAAGATTATTCAAAAATGGATTTGATCTCCAAAAGGACTGGATCATGTCTCTGTCACAGCATACATTCGGACTGTGGATAATGGACATTTTCTTTGGATCACTACACATCAGATTAAATCCATATCATAAAGGTAAGATAAACATGGACAGCTTTATGCAGTGTTGCCAACTCTTTTGTAGTGATTATCACTCTTTTTCCCTCTCTCTCACTCCCCAAATCCTATTTCTCACTCCAAAATGAGGAAATTACTGGCAATTTTGTGTTGACTTTCTTCAGACTTTTCCCACATTAAGAGCTCTCAAGGCAGGAAAAAACAGACTGAACATGTTCTGAAAGTGCTGTCTGAAACTGTTTTCAGCCTGACATTAATAAGCCTGTAATGTAATCCATTAATTAAATTATCTTGCTATGTGTGCAAGATGATTTAATTGTGCATTTAAAAGTAACGTGAAAGTTACTTTTCCAAGTAACTAGTTACTTTAATCATGCAGTAACTTAAGTAACTCAGTTACTTTTGAGTTACTTTTGAAAAGAAGTAACTGCAACTAGTTACTATTTTTTGGTGACTTGCCCAACACTGTCTATTAGACTGATCCCCCCATGGATCACCATCTTATTGTGGTGGGGGGTTTGCGGGCCCTCATGATCCCAGGAGTTATGCTGTCTGAGGCAATTTGCCTCTGGTAGGGTCTACCAAGACAAACTGGTCCTGGGTGAAGGGCCAGACTAAGAGCGATCCAACAGAATCCCATGATGAATGAAATAACAAGGATTCAGTGTACCCTGCCCAGTATAGGGTTACCAGGGCCCCACCTTGGAGCCAGGTCTGGGGGAGGGGCTCGATGTTAAGTGCCTTGTGGCCGGGTTTCTGCCCATGGGACCCGGCTGGGCTCAACTTGAAGGAGCTACATGGGTCCGCCCTCCAGTGGGCTCACCACCTGCAGGAGGGACCATGAGGGTCTGGTGCAATGTGGATCAGGTGGCGGTCAAAGGCAAAGACCTTGGCGGTCTGATCCTCGGCTTTCTAAACTGGCTTCTGGGACACAGAACATCACCTCACTGGTGGGGAAGGAGCCTGAGCTGGTGCACGAGGTTGAGAGATACCCACTAGATATAGTTGGGCTCACCTTAACACACAGCTCTGGTTCTGTAACCAGTTTCCTGGAGAGGGGCTGGAGCTTGGCTTACTCTGGAGTTGCCCCGGGAGAGGAGACGAGCTGGGGTGAGTGTTCTTGTATACTCCTACCTTGCTGGCTCGACATTGGAATTCTCCCCGGTTGACGAAAGGGTGGTTTCCCTGCACCTTTGGGTTGGAAAATGGGTCCTGACCATCATTTGTGCCTTTGCACCAAGTGATGGTTCAGAGTACCCACCCTTTTTGGAGTCTCTGACTGAGGTGCTGGAGAGTGCTCTTCTTGGAGACTCCATTGTCCTACTGGGGGACTTCAATGTGCACGTGGGCAATGACAGTGAAACCTGGAGGGGCATGATTAGGAGGAACAGCCTGCCCAATCTGACCTAGAGTGGCGTTCTGTTATTGGACTTCTGTGCCAACCACAGTTTGTCCATAATAAACACCATGTTCAAACGTAAGAGTGTCCATATGTGCACCTGGCACCAGGACATCCTAGGTCACAGGTCAATGATCGATTTTGTTATCGTGTCATCAGACCTGTGACCATATGTCTTGGACACTCGGGTAAAGAGAGGTGCAGAGCTGTCAACTGAACACCACCTGGTGGTGAGTTGGATCAGACGGCAGGGGTGGACGTCACTCAGACCCGGTAAACCTAAACGTATAGTGAGGGTATGCTGGGAACATCTGGCTGAGGCCCCTGTCCAAGAGGTCTTCAACTCCCATCTCTGGAAGAACTTTGACCACACTCCAAGGAGGTCTGGAGACCTGGAGTCTGGATGGGCCAAGTTCTCCACCTCCACTGTTGAAGCAGCTGCCCAGAGCTGTGGCCGCAAGGTCGTTGGTGCATCTCGTGGTGGCAACCCCTGACCCAAGACGTGGACACCAGTGGTGAGGGCAGCCAATAAACTGAAGGAGTCCTATTAAGCTTGGTTGGCTTGTGGGAATCCCGAAGCAGCTGAGGTGTACCGACAGGCCAAGCAGAGTGCAGCTCGGGTGGTGGCTGAAGCAAAAACATGGGTGTGGGAAGAGTTTGGTGAGGCCATGGAACAAGACTTTCAGTTGACCTGGAAGAGATTCTGGGAAACTGTCCAGCAGCTCAGGAGGGGGAAGCACCTCCCTGTCCACACTGTGTATGGTGCGGATGGGGCGCTGCTGACTGCGACTGGGGGTATCGTTGGGCGGTGGAAGGAATACTTCAAAGATCTCCTCAATCCCACCGACATGCCTTCTACAGAGGAAGCAGGGCTTGAGGATGAGGGAGACGATTCTCCCATCACAGGGCCTGAGACCACCGAAGTGGTTAAAAAGCACCTCGGTGGCTGGGCCCCAGGCGTGGATGAGATTTGCCCCGAGTACCTCAAGGCCCTGGATGTTGTAGGGCTGTCATGGTTGACACGCCTCTGCAACATTGCGTGGAGGTCGGGGACAGTACCTTTGGCATGGCAAACTGGGGTGGTGGTTCCTCTTTTTAAAAAGAGGGACCGCAGGGTGTGTTCCACCTTTAGGGGGATCACACTTCTCAGCCTCCCTAGGAAGGTCTATGTAAAGGTATTGGAGAGGAGAATCCGACCGTTAGTCGAACCTCAGATTCAGAAGGACCAATGTGGTTTTTGTCCTGGCCGTAGCACATTGGACCAATTTACCCTCTCGAGAATCCTCGAGGGTTCGTGGGAGTTTGCTCAACCAGTCCACATGTATTTTGTGAATTTGGAGAAAGCATTTGACTGCGTCTCTCGTGGTCTCTTGTGGGGGGTGCTGTGGGAGTATGGCATATCGGGGCTTGTTGCTATGACCTATCTGGTCCCTATATGACCATTGCAAGAATTTGGTTCATATTGCCAACACCCAGTTGTACTCCTGTTCATAATTTTTAGGGACAAGATATCTAGGCACGGCCAAGGAAAGTAGGGTTTCATGTTTGGTGACCACAGTAGCTCATCTCTGCTGTTTGCAGATGATGTTGTCCTGTTGGCTTCATCAAGCAATGACCTACAGGTCTTACTGGGATGGTTTGCTACTGAGCGTGAAGCGGCTGGGATGAGAATTGGCACCTCCAAGTCCAAGTCCATGGTCCTCAGCCGGAAGAGTGTGGATTGTCATCTACGGGTTGGGGACCAGCTCCTGTCCCAAGTGGTGGAGTTTAAGTATCTCAGGGTCTCATTCACGGGTGAGAGGAGATTGAAGCGAGAGGTTGACAGATGGATCAGAGCAGCATCTGCAGTGATGCGGACGTTGTACCGGCCTGTTGTGGTGAAGAGGAAGCTGAGCTCTAAAGCAAAGCTGTTGATTTACCGGTCAATCTACATTTCTACCCTCACCTATGGTCACGAGCTTTGGGTAATGGCAAAGAATGAGATTACAGATACAAACTGCTGAAATTAGCTTTCTCCGTAGGATTGCTGGACTCACCCTTCGAGATAGGGTGAGGAGCTCAGTCATCCGGGAGTAGCTCAGAGTAGAACTGCTGCTCCTCCACATTGAAAGGAGCCAGTTGAGGAGGTTTGGGCATCTGATCAGGATGCCTCCTGGACACCTCCCACTTGAAGTGTTTCGGACACGTCCCACTGGGAGGAGACCCCGGGGCAGACCTGGGACACGCTGGAGAGACTATGTCTCCCAGATGTCCTGGGAACCTCTTTGTATCCTCTCTGAAAAGCTGGAGCAGGTTGCCAGGGTGAGGGAAGTCTGGGCTTCCTGCTTGGGCCACTGCCTCCCTGACCTGGACCCCCAGAAAAGCGGTAGAAAATGGATGGATGGATATTAGACTGAAAAGCCAATTGATTTTTATTACTCTGGTACCCAAAAAAAATGAATTTGTAATAGCAACATTTATTAATACTTTTATTCAAGTATTGCGATACTGGTTTCTCTGAATCGATACAGTATCATGGACACAACACTAACACATGATATAACACTAACGATTTTTGATCCACACCTTGTGCTAAGCCATAAGCTGATTTTGAGAGTGAAGTTGGATTTTGCCATCTGCTACAACTGACCATCAGGAATATTTTCAACAAAGAAAATATCTTCAGAACACAAACTTCACAAATATGTTTTTGATTCAGTAAAATTAATTTGTTTTAGCTATTAAACTTAGACAGAACCCACAGGGGGAGCAGTAATCACCTTGTGTTTATGTACCACTAAATGGGAGACTCTTGTCTCCTCTTCCTCCATGTTTAGCCTCTCCATAAGACATCAGACTGCCAAGAGTGTGAGGTGCATGTAAAAGCCAAGAGCCACGTCAGGCTGAGAGCCTCCGTGAACCTGAAAAGGTCTGATGTGAGTCCTGGGAATCACTTAATGAATCGCTTCATAGTCTGGACACATAACCCCAGGCCCCGGGAGAGGGACTCGGGGAGCTTGCTCTCACCTCCATGCCCTTAAACATGGGACTTCTCATACGTGACATAAAAAACAGCTACAGCTTAATTCACAGGGAACAAGTGCACTTCATTAAAGTGATCTTCAAATGGGGCAAGAGCAGCAGAGAGGGTCTTCTCCTCAAGTCAAACAAGACGAGGGGAGGTAAATTAGCTGCTTCTTCTGGACTATTGGGAGAAATACAGTCGTGAAGACTCAAGCAGTTTTATCAAAGTTCAACATTCCTCTCACAGCGACTGCTTGATATACAACCCACAATCTACTGTTTATGTTTCAGACAGGGCCAGTGAACTATCCATGTGTGCCTCGTCTGTTTAAAGACCAGAGAAAATGTGTCTTTTAATTAAAAAGTCTGGTTGATTTAATGTTGTGCTCAGTTAAGAGACAACTGGAGAAAGCGAGAAGTTCAAAAATGAAGCAGGAAAAAAGAAAGGAGACCCAGAAAACATCTAACACACAAAGACAATATGAACAGCACTCTCTCTCAGGTTTAATGAGGCTCATCTAGCCTGGACCCCCTTCATCAGCTGGTACGATCAACTCCGGAACAACAAATCATTACGCTGATTCAAATTATGTCTGCCTGCAGGTGCGTGTAAATGTATTCTTGCTGTCTGTTTTTTGCACATCACCGCGTGCACATCAGCACTCAGATACAGCTAGACAAGAGTGCTGGAGACACAGACAATAACACACATCCTCTGAACTTCCTCAGGAAAAGGTTAGATGTTTTTCCTACAACCTCATTAAAGAGTGAATAAAAGAGGTTGAAGTATAATGACACTGGTTGAGGCAGTAATAAGCTGAGGTCCTATTCGAGGCCAGTCAGTACAAGTGTTATGGACAGTCACAAGCTTAAGGGCATCAGAAGTACAAGCAACAAAGAGTGAAGCTCCAATCATCAATTAACTATGCTCTAACATGTATCAATCATCATGCTGACAAAGAGAGAATAACTACTACCTATAAAATCTCAGAGACTTAAAAAAAAATCCACAATAATAAAGTATAAGAAGCATTTTTAAAATTATGTACACACTCATCTTATATCATTGTCCAATTACCATTACCGTCTTCCCTTGTGGTTTGTTACATGAAGTATGGTGATACATTCCGCTCAAATCGGTTTTTACAAGCAATTACCAGCAATTGCCCATAAAGCCAACAAAGGGTCTGCTTCTTTCATTAAATGTGTTATGACAGACTTCCGGTTATGGCGGCCGCCTAGAAGGACACGTATCACTCTGCTCTGCCCTTGGAAATAAAAATTCGGCAAATAACTCTCTCATTTGGAACAGAACTTTTCCCAGCGTTTGGGTGAGGATATGCCGGTGAAGACTAAGGCTGGGAAATCAGGAGGGGGAAAAATTGAATCGCCGAAGCAGTCCAAATTAACGGACATTAAAGTTTGTGGCGCAGTAGAAAAAGCTGCGGATATGGCGGATGAAACTAGCGGTGGTGCGGTAACTGCTGCTGCTGACGACGACGGCACAGGTGCAGTGCTGGCTGCCATTAGCTCAATGAGAGCAGACTTTTCCGCTAAACTTGATGGGATTATGGCAGCGTTGGATGCAATGAGAAAGGAGTTGGGTGACTGCGTGGAGCGAGTGACGCAGGCGGAGCTTCGTGTCTCAAGTGCGGAGGATGAAATTAGCGGACTTCAAATAAAGGTGCGCACTTTGGAAAAAAAAAATAAAGATCTGGAAAATAGTGTTCTGGACTTGGAATCTCGGTCCAGAAGGAACAACCTGAGGCTGGTGGGTTTACCGGAGGGAGCCGAAGGTCGTGATTCATGCTCCTTTTTGGAGGGGTGGATCCCGGAGGCGCTGAACAACGCGGAGCTAAAATCATCAGTCGTCTTGGAAAGCTCCCACCGAATTGGCCCACCGAGAGGTAACAAGGCAGCACCGAGGATGCTAATTATGAAGTTTCTCAGCTACAGAGACAGGATGACGATCTCCAACGCGGTGCGGGCCAAAGGAGAAATTAAATACCAAGATCAGCAGGTGCGGTTCTACCCAGATCTGGCCTCAGGAATCCAACAATTAAGGAAGCAGTTTGACCCCATCCGCAAAGAACTGCGCAACCTTGAGATTCGTCATGGAGTGATTCACCCTGCAAGACTTCTGGTCACATATGAGGGCAGAACACGCATCTTCAAGACCCCCGAGGAGGCGCAGGAGCTCATCAAGAAGATCCAGGAAGAGACTGGTGGGAGCTAAGCATGAACAGAATATAGGGTAGAATATTTGAGCATTTAACTGATTAGAAGCATATAACAAGATTACAAAATATAGAATGTATTACATATTAAAAAAAAAATAAAAAAAAAAAAGTACAAAAGTGCTAAAAAAAATTTGGAGTTAAATTGGAAAATTACAGAAGAGAGTTAATGTTACGTTATTAAAAGCAGTAGAGTTAGGGTGATTAGGAGGATGAAGAAGGAGTGGCTTTGGCTGTTCCTCGTGGGTGTGGAACGGTCGATGGCTATATCGGGAGACGGAATTTTTCTTTTGCTTTTGGGGGGTTCGCCACAAATGTGGGAAGGGGGAATTTGTTTGTGTGTAGTTTGTAGGGTGAATGTTCAACCACTCATTTTTTTGCTTTTCTGTTTGAGCATGTTTACACTGCAAGGTAATCCCAAACACCCTATTGATTATAAATCAAAGCATTAATCTTAATTTAACTTCATGGAATTGCAGAGGTCTACAAAATTTAAAAAAACTTAAACAAGTTATGAATAAAATAAAAGACATGGGTTCAAAAATTGTGTTTTTACAAGAAACTCATCTAATAGAGCAAGATGTAAAAAGAATTAGGAGTAGATGGCAAGGAAATGTTTTCACCTCATCATTTTCATCCCGAGCCAGGGGAGTTATGACTCTCATACATAAATCAGTCCCATTTCAAGTGAAAAATGTAATTGGAGACAAATTTGGAAGATACGTAATCATTCAAGGATCTTTGCTATTAGAAAACATAAATTTGGTGAACTTATATGGTCCCAATATAGATGATCAAAAGTTCTTTGCCAATTTATTTCTTATCTTATCATCACTTACAGGGCAACATATAATAGCAGGGGATTTTAATTGTACATTGAATCCCAGTATAGATAGATCAACAGGACTGGACTGTACGCACAATGGATGTAGGATGACCATTAATCATTTTATGAAAGAATTGAAATTGATAGATATATGGAGAGAAATGAAACCACAAGTTAAAGCATACTAGAAGACATTCTCACGTATAGATTATTTTTTGATCTCCACAGAATTAAGGTCCAAGATTCAAAACTGTTTTTATGATAACATCGTGATCTCTGATCATGCACCCTGCTGTCTAATGTATGTAGATAAGAAATTGACAAAGGAACCAGGTAGATGGCAATTTCAGCATAAATGGCTTCAGGATGAGGAATTTGTTAAGTATATAGAAAAACAGATAGATGAGTTCTTTGATATCAATACTACACAAACATCAGCATGTGTAAAGTGGGAGGCTTTCAAAGCTTTTATTAGGGGACATATTATTAGTTATACAGGTTCAAAATCTAAGAAGACTCGAGAGGAGAGAGTCCAATTGGAACATAAAATAAAAATTCTTCAAGAAAGAGTATATGCAGGAAGAGATCCAAGGTTGGAGAACGAATTACTGATTTTGAGAGCTGAATATGACAAAAAATCAGCGAATAGAGCTGCCTCGAGTCTTCTAAGATTGAAACAATCTTTTTATGAACAAGGTGAAAAATCAGGAAAGTTATTGGCATGGCAGATTAAACAATTAGAATCTAAAACACCAATTACCAGTATTATAAGTAACAGACAGGTAGTTATAGATCCTTCAGAAATTAATAGAGCCTTTAGAGATTACTATGAAAAATTATATGATACCAAAAATGAATCTGACTTAACAAAACTACATGGGTTTTTGAATGAACTATTTATACCGTGTATTCCAAATGAAAATAGGGAGATACTGGAGTCTAAAATTAGTCAAGAAGAAGTTGGGCTAGCCATTGATAATATGAAATCAAGAAAAAGTGCAGGACCAGATGGTCTTCCAGTTGACCTTTATAAAAAATTTAAGAATAAATTAACAAAACCTTTTTTGGAAATGGTTTTAGAAGCATTTCAAAATAGTAATTTACCATCATATATGAATAATGCCTTAATTATACTGTTGCCAAAACCAGGTAAGCCCTCTAATAAATGTGAAAATATGAGACCAATAAGCCTATTAAATGCCGACCTTAAGATAATTTGTAAAATTTTAGCAAGACGAATACAAGAAATTTTACCAAATATTATTAATCGAGATCAGAATGGCTTTATAAAGGGAAGACAAGGCTTCCATAATGTAAGAAGACTATTTAATATTATTTATTCTAATAAAGAAGCACCGGATACAGCTCTCTTATCACTGGATGCCGAAAAAGCCTTTGATAGAGTTGAATGGCCCTTTCTTTTTGAAGTCTTACAAAGGTTTGGACTTGGAAATAATTTTATAAAATGGGTTCAGATAATATATAATAATGCTACTGCAGAAATTCTAACAAATAACAATATTTCAAAATCAATAAAAATCAATAGAGGATGTCGACAAGGCTGTCCACTTTCACCTTTACTGTTTACTATGGCAATTGAACCTTTAGCGATGGCGATACGTCTACAGTCACAAATATATGGAATTAAAGTTGGACCAACAGAACATAAAATCTCCCTGTATGCCGATGACATAATTTTGTTTATGTCGAATCTTAAAAAATCAATTCCGACCTTGTTGAATTTAATAAAGAATTTCGGGGAAATATCAGGATATAAAATAAATAAAACTAAATCTTCAATATTAATGCTAAATGAGACCCAGAGAAATTACCCAGCCCCTGAGGTAAATCAATTCAATGTTGTAAATCAGTTCAAATATTTAGGAATCCAAATTGTGCCTAAGCTAGAATCAGTCGCCAGTGTCAATTATGAAGCCTTAATGACAGATATTGATGAGTTACTTCAGAGATGGATGTCACTACCAATGTCGATGATCGGGAGAATTAATATACTTAAAAGTAATATTTTACCTAAAATACTTTATTTCAATACATTCCCTTACCACCACCTTTAGATTTATTCTCAAGAATTAAAAAAAAGTTAGTGGAATTTATATGGAACAACAGGAGGGCTAGATTACGTCTGTCTTTATTATATTTACCATTTGATCGTGGAGATCTGAAATGTCCAAATTTTATGTTGTATTATTGGTCGGCACAACTGAGGTCTATGACATAATATTTTTCATCAAATGATCTCCCTCACTGGACTGAAATGGAATCATACAATTTACCTTTACCTCTTCCCATATTCATATACTCAGATTCGGCAAAAAAATTACAAAAACAAGTTAAAAATCCATTTGTAAAGCATATGATCAAAATATGGTGTGAAGCTAAAAACTATTTAAAAGAACCACAGTTATTGTCACAATTTAGTCCAATATGGGGTAATCAATATTTTAAACCAGGGAGAGCGGACGCTGTATTTAAAGTATGGAATTTAAAAGGGATACAAAAGATTCAGGATTTATATTTGCCATGTGCAGAAAACAATGTCTTTTGAAGAGTTGAGGATCAAATTTAATCTCAATAGAACACATTTTTTTAAATATCTTCAACTTAGAAACTTTATTCGATCAAATCAAAATAAAGCTCTCACTCGACCTATCTATTCATCCTTGGAAAAAATGTTGATGAAAGATAGTAAAAGAAAGGGTATTATTTCAGAGTTTTATAACTCATTGACACTATTTTCAAGTGAAAACTCACTGAAAAGATTAAACTACTGGAAAGAAGATCTGCAAACTGAAATTCCAGAGGAACAATGGGAATTGGCTTGTACAGAAGCTCAAACCAAATCAATAAATGTACGCCTTAAATTGATACACTTCAAATGGTTAATGCGGATGTATGTTACACCGGAGGAGTTAAATAGATATAACAAAAATATACCAGATACGTGCACAAAATGTATGGAAAGTAAAGGAACTCTATTTCATTGTGTATGGGAATGTAGATTAATAAGAATGTTTTGAGAAGAGGTGAGGGTAACAATTGAAAAAAATAATCTCAAAACAAATCATATTGAATCCTAAACTGTTTTTGTTGGGTCTGTACCCAGAAAAGCATAATTTTAATAAAAGTGAAAGAACATTCATAGACCTCAGTTTGCTTAATGCCAAAAAATGTATTGCACTATTATGGAAAAAGACTTATAGACCAGATGTGACTCAGTGGTTAAGACAGATGTTAACAAACCTTCCATTAGAAAGAATAACATATATACTGAAATCAAAGGAAATTGTGTTTGAGAATATATGGAGACCTTTTATTGATTATGTAAAAAATTTAAACATAACTCTTGAAGAAGAAGGTGAATGATATGTGCGGACCTTGTAAATTCCAAACTGGTGAATATAATATGTATACTTATGTGTTGGATTGTCTAGACTAAACAGAGGAGCATTGTTGAAGATTTGATTTTGTTGGTGGTTGTTGGTGTTTTTTAGTGCATTTTTTTTTTGTAGTACTTTAGTGTTAGTGTTTGATTGTTTGTATCATGTTTGTTTAAAAAAAAAAAAAGGTTCAATAAAGATATTGTGGAAAAAAATGTGTTATGACAGCCTCAGCTCACTTCAAATTAACCAATTTACATGCATATCCACAAATGATTGTGAGTATGATTTACTCTTTTTAATATTACATCTCTGTGTGTGTGTGTGTGTGTGTGTGTGTGTGCA
Organism: Pholidichthys leucotaenia; assembly: GCA_020510985.1. NCBI lineage: Eukaryota > Metazoa > Chordata > Actinopteri > Cichliformes > Pholidichthyidae > Pholidichthys > Pholidichthys leucotaenia. Next base: position 134,426,822 of record CM035840.1, on the reverse strand, counting down.
TACATGCATGTGTGTATGTAATGGAAAAGATGTGATATCGAAGAAAAGAAGGGGCAGGGTCAAACTTCTGATCATATGCAAGGCTTATCAAATATACATGGATAGAAGCCACCGCCATGATAGCATGCATAAAAGGAAATATTGTGCTGTAGGTCAATGTACTTTTTTGCATTTATACTTGCTGGAGTGTGCTAAAGTGCATGTGCATACAGTGTGTGTCTGCAGACTGGCAGGTATATACAGTGGTGCAAGGGGAGTATATGTAAAGATTTAATTGAATTCCTTTTGCTACAATGCAGCCCCACAGCATTCTGGCTTATCCGGCCCTGAATTGCTGCCAGTTAGATGCAATCATGCTGCATGAAATGAGCCCTACCTGAGCAGAATGGCAGTACTGGGTCTGCAGGCTGCAGGGGAATACCTCCATTAGGCACAAAGTGAGGAAATGAGAGAGCAGGATGAGGAAGGGTCAAGAAGACAGACAAGGCATGTAAGATAACAGTGTAAGAGATGGGGTGTAAATGGTACAATTCAGCTTTAATATTGGAGTATTTAGCTTGATGAAAACCCTCCTCACAATATGCAAAAGTCGAGGTGCATTCAGACCAAATGCAAATGGGCAAATTTTTTGCATGGCCTGATTACATTTTAACTCAATGTAAACACGCAAACAGACATGAATTCAGAGTCTGAGTGAGTTGCAGACAGGTGAAGTTGCCTTTATAAGTTCTGCAGCTGGGTTCAACCTGCTGTGGAAATTCCCAAAACACCGTCATGCTTAGGTTTACATTATCCAACAGGGTCTCACCTGAAAAAATTGTCCCTGCTGTGGGGAGACTTGAATAACGAAACCGAATTGTCTTCCATTTCAGTTTATTCAAGAAATCATTCCACTGTCTGCTCTTATTCTTGAGCAGCGAACAAAGAGAGTGAACACACCAAAGTTCTCTCATTTAAACCTTCTCACATCAAACCATTTCCCTCGCGGGGGAAATCACACATCTATATCAAAGTCTCTTTATTCACATTCATTAGCCTTTTATTTACATAACTCCCCCTTCTCTCCTCTCGAGCCTCAGTGGTCAGGAAGTCTTCTGTCCCCTGTCCTCCGCAGGGGGTCCAGGCTCTGTGGCTCCGCACCGCAGGGGGCTGGCTCTCCTTCATCGTGGTTAAATCACATATGCAGTGTCCAACATATACATGTCTCACAACACAGCCATATAACCCCCCCCAAACGATGAAGAACAGACTAATTCCCAAAATTTAATAGCACCTTACTCACTACTGAATAATCAACACCAACATTCAGTCTGTGTGCCGCTTGGGCTTCAGCCGTCTGCCGAATCTGCTGTGCGTTGGCCCCGCCTTGCCTGCGGTGCTGTTCTGCTTCGGGTCTGTTGACTGAGGAAGAGAGTGGTTAATTGCCCTCTGCGGGGGCCTGCCTCGTCGAGGCGCCACCGCGACCGGTACAGAAACGTCCTTCATGACAAAAGCAGGTTTCAGTCTGTCAATGCTGACTGTCTCTTTTCTGTCTCCAAAATCTAGCACAAATTGCTTATCACCTGCCTCCAGCACTCGAAATGGCCCTTCGTAAGGTGGTTTGAGCGTTGCTTTAAGGGCTTCGCGCCTGACAAAAACGAAATCGGCATTTTTCAAAGCCTTGGGGACGAAAACTCGTGGAAAAGCGTGATGAACCGGACCCGGGAGCGTGTCTGCCCCCGTGCCGACTAACGGTCCCAGAGCAGAGAGAGGTGGGGGCTCTGGGTGCTCTGGTAAAAACTCGCCCGGCAGCCTCAGAGTTTGTGCGAATACCAGCTCCGCTGGGGAGGCGTCTAAGTCCTCTTTAGGCGCAGAACGCAACCCTAATAAAACCCATGGGAGTTTATTTACCCAATCTGCATCCGTGAGCGACGCTCTGAGTGCTGCCTTCAAAGACCTATGAAAACGCTCGCATAAACCATTAGCCTGAGGGTGGTAAGCCGTAGTGCGGTGAATTTTGGCTCCTAAGCCGTTGGCCATCGCTGACCACAGCTCAGAGATGAATTGCGGTCCTCTATCGGACGTAATGTCCGACGGAACCCCGAAGCGCGCCACCCAAGCCGTTAAAAAAACGCGAGCCACCTCCGCGGCCGTGGTCGTCGCAAGTGGGACCACTTCCGGCCAACGTGTGGTGCGGTCCACCATTGTCAAAAGATACGTGAACCCCTGTGATGCCGGTAGGGGGCCCACAAGGTCGACGTGCACATGGTCGAACCTTCTGGCCGGAATGCGGAACGGTTCTAACGGGGCTCTTGTGTGCCTGTGAATTTTGGCCCGTTGACAGGAAATGCAGGTTTTTGCCCATTCCTTCACGTGCTTGCGCAGGCACGGCCAAACAAACTTTTCCGCCACTAGTTTCACCGACGCGCGCACCCCCGGGTGCGCCAGTGAGTGGACCGAGTCAAAAACACGGCGGCGCCACGTGGCCGGAACCACCGGACGCGGGCGCCCCGTCGACATGTCGCAGATCAGGGGGGGCATACCGGTTTGTAAACACTTGCTCTCCAGCCTCAACCCTGTTGGTCCAGACTGGAGCGCGCGCACGTCTGCGTCCGCCCCCTGGTCCGCTGCCATGGCTGCGTAATCTATACCCACGTGCACCGGGGCTGCGCGCGCCACCGTGCCGCTCTCCTGCGGCGCGGTCACGGTGGCCCGTTCTGCCTCTGCGCGTGTTGGGGTCGTGAACGCGCGTGAGAGACAATCCGCTACTACATTGAATTTGCCCGCGACGTGCCTAATGTCAGTGGTAAATTCCGAGATTGCGGCCAGCTGCCTCTGCTGCCTGCCGGACCACGGATCTGAAATTTTGGCCATGGCGTATGTGAGCAGCTTGTGGTCCACATAAGCGGTGAAGCACCGTCCTTCCAGCCAGAACTGGAAATGACGAATAGCCAAATGCAGCGCCAACAGTTCTCTGTCAAACGCGCTGTATTTTCGCTCAGCCGCGCTTAAAGATTTGCTAAAGAAAGCCAAAGGCTGCCAAACTCCGGCTACCTGTTGCTCAATAACGGCCCCTATGGCTAAATCTGAAGCGTCTGTCGTCAGCGCGATACGTGCTGCAGGGTCTGGGTGGGCCAGGAGCGCAGCGTCAGCCAAGGCTTTTTTAACCTCTGTGAACGCGCGCTCCCGCTCCGGGGACCATTCGACCGCCTGGGTCGGCTTTTGTTTTTTGAGCGCGGCATATAACGGTTGCATGATTTGAGCTGCGTGGGGCAGGAACCGGTTATAAAAATTCACCATCCCCAAGAATTCCTGTAGTGATTTGACCGTTTGTGGACGGGGAAAATCCGCTACCGCGCGTACTTTCTCTGGTAACGGAACCGCTCCCTCCGGGGAGACGCGGTGACCCAAAAAATCAATCCGCTCAACGCCGAACTGGCACTTGGCTGGGTTAACTATTAAGCCGTGCTCTCCCAGCCTCCTAAAAACTGCTGTGAGGTGCGTTTCGTGTTCGTCCTCTGAAGTACTCGCGACCAAAATGTCGTCGAGGTACACAAACACGAAAGGGAGATCGCGTAACACGGCATCCATCATCCGCTGAAATGTTTGCGCCGCCCCTTTGAGACCAAACGGCATGCGTAAAAATTCGAAAAGTCCGAACGGGGTTATTACCGCTGTTTTAGGAATGTCCTCCGGTTGGACCGGGACTTGGTGATAGCCGCGAACTAGATCAATCTTTGAAAAAATGCGCGCCCCCGCCAGGTGCACCGAAAAATCCTGAATGTGCGGGATGGGATAACGATCGTGTGCCGTAGCGTTGTTTAGCCTGCGGTAATCCCCGCACGGTCTCCAGGAGCCATCGGCTTTCGGTACCATGTGCAGCGGCGAAGCCCACGGGCTCTTCGACCTACGAACGATGCCCAGCCTCTCCAGGCTGGCGAACTCCTCGCGCGCAATGGCGAGCTTAACTGCATCCAAGCGCCGAGCTTTTGCAAACACGGGAGGACCAGAAGTGGGGATAAAGTGTTTCACCCCGTGCTTCGCGACCGTCGCTGAAAAAGTGGGCACAGTGAGCGCTGGAAATTGGGTGAGGAGTGTGTGAAACTTACCACCTGCTGTAGCGACGTGGGTCTGTACTGGTGGCGGGGACACTCGAGCTGAACAGGGGAGAGAGTAAAAAGAGAGTGCATTTACCAGCCGTCTATTAGCAAGATCAACTAACAGATTGTGTGAACACAAAAAATCCACGCCCAACATGTTGAAACTCACCGCCGCTACTACAAAAGTCCATTCATATGTGCGGCCATGTAAGCATAAAGGCAAGGTCCTTCTCCCGTAGGTGTTGATGTTCGAGCCATTTGCCGCTGTAGCTCCGTCACCGTGGGGTCCAGCCACCCGGTCCGCGTATGTTGGGGTGATGAAGCTCACTTGTGCTCCGGTGTCAATGAGGAACACTCGTCCGGAGCGCGCATCCGTGATGTAGAGCAGCTTGTTGCGTTCTCCGAGGGTCGAAGCTGCTAGCGACCCCCGGTCTTGCCGTTTCCCGAACTCCTGAAGATGCAGGGCGGCACACACCTGCGTGCCTTCTCTGCGAACCTCCGATGGTAAAAGCAGAGATCTTCTCCTCCGCTGTGTCGTGCCCGCGCCTCTGCCGCCGGGCTATTGGCTCCCCCTCGTCGCGGCCGTGTTGCCGCCGTCGTCGGCCAGTCTGGTTCTGCCGCCTCTGGCTCCCCGCTGTCTCGGGTCGCTGCTGTGGTTGCTTGCCCGCCGCAGGCGTCCAGGATCCCGTCTGCCTCCTGGGCCAGCTCCCGGAACTCCTCCAGGGTGTGACACTTTTTGCCGGCCAGCGTGCTTCTCGCATGCGCCGGGAGGTTGGAGAGGAAGATGAACTGAAAAATGAAATCATCGTTGTCCAAACCTCTCAGCTGTATCATCTCCTCCATCAGGGCGCTCGGCCTGTGTCCACCTTGGTCTAGCAAAGACAGGATCCTCCTCGCCCTCACTTCAGCCGAGGGGGTGAAAAACTTGATGAGGGTGGATTTCAGCTTGCCGTACCTGTCGGTCGCGGGTGGCTGCTCCACCAAGCTTTGCACGCACCGAGCTGTGCTGTTGTCCAGTTTAGCGATGACATGGTGGAACTTAGTGTCATCCACCGTTACTCCTGCGAGCGCGAACTGCGACTCTGCTTGCAGAAACCACGACCGTGGGTTATCCTGCCAGAAATCAGGCAGCTTAACGGCCACTGCGCTCGCCAGCTCTGAGCGCTGTGAGTCCGGGACCCTGAGAATTTCTTCGTTCATTCTCAACGTCGTCAGTCACCAATGTGGGGAGACTTGAATAACGAAACCGAATTGTCTTCCATTTCAGTTTATTCAAGAAATCATTCCACTGTCTGCTCTTATTCTTGAGCAGCGAACAAAGAGAGTGAACACACCAAAGTTCTCTCATTTAAACCTTCTCACATCAAACCATTTCCCTCGCGGGGGAAATCACACATCTATATCAAAGTCTCTTTATTCACATTCATTAGCCTTTTATTTACATAACTCCCCCTTCTCTCCTCTCGAGCCTCAGTGGTCAGGAAGTCTTCTGTCCCCTGTCCTCCGCAGGGGGTCCAGGCTCTGTGGCTCCGCACCGCAGGGGGCTGGCTCTCCTTCATCGTGGTTAAATCACATATGCAGTGTCCAACATATACATGTCTCACAACACAGCCATACCTGCCTCCAAAATTTCACCTGAATGATGGGTTCTTTACACTGCTAGCCTGCCATCCTTGTTAGCACATCCGTGGCAGGAGTTCATGGATAAAAAACTGACACTCCGATTCAGCTGCAGAGCTCCCAGTCCTTCTGTCTCCAGGTCTCATTTTCAAGCTAGTTTACGCTCCAATGTTGATTCTTTTACTCCGGTGACAGTAGAATCTCTAGGCCATTACTAGCTAGCGTTATCCCTTGGACATGAACGCGTGAGAGTTGCATGTCCTTGCCACTTTCCATTGACTTTGCATGTATTCGCGCTGCCCGTTTGCATTTGGTCTAAGGCACCTTAAGACCTTTTAGTTTATTTTTACAGCTAAACTCAGCTGCTCGAGAGCATGAGCTACTGCAGTTTGGCCTTATGCAGGATCCAAATGCTTGAACGTCAGTGGGGGCCGGTAAGTGTTATCCCTTCCATTGTGGACAAGGTTTACTTTGAACTCTGTCTATACACAAAAAATGCAGCGACCAATTAGAAATACTGTATGCAATTGCTTTATATGTTTCCATTAGCAGTTAGGGCACTAGGAAATTTTATTTTAATTTGTTTCATTTTATTTTCTCTCAGATTCATTTTTTTAGTGGTAATTTTCCAAAATTCAGTTTGAAGTTTTCTGAATTGTGTGTTTTACGATGCAACCATTTTTTACTTGAGTGTTTGTTTTTGGAGTACAAACCCCAAATCCAATGAAGATGGGATGTTGTGTAAAATATATATATAAAAAAAACAGAATACAATGATTTGCAAATCCTTTTCAACCTATATTCAACTGACTACACAACCAAGACAATGTTCAAACTGAAACTTTACTGTTTTTTGCAAATATTCACTCATTTTGAATTTGATGCCTGCAACACGTTCCAAAAAAGTTGGGACAGCGGCACGAAAAGACTGTGAAAGTTGAAGAATTCTCAAAAAACACAGTTCAACAGTTTAAGAACAACATTCCTCAACATACAACTGTAACAAATTTAGGGATTTCATCATCTACAGTCCATAATATCGACCTTGGCGATCTCGGGTTTCTTGAAAGCTGCTATATAAAATGAAACCAACATCATCAGATTCAGAGAATCTGTAGAAATTTCTGCACATAAGCGGCAAGGTCCCTCAGGCAGCACTGCATTAAAAACCGACATCATTCTGTAAAGGATATTACCACACGGGCTGCGGAACAGTTTGGAAAACCATTGTCAGTTAACACAGTTCGTCATTACATCGATAAGTGCAAGTTTTGCACTTACCATTCACCATTAATGCGGAATGGTACATGCAGGTTTTTGAGCAACATGTGCTGCCATCCAAACAACGTCTTTTTCAGGGACTTCCCTGCATATTTCAGCAAAACAATGCCAAGCCACATTCTGCAGGCGTTACAGCAGCATAGTAAAAAAGTGTGTGTACTAGACCCGCCTGCCTTATGTCCAGACCCGTCTCCCATTGAAAATTTGTGGTGCATTATGAAGTGCAAAATACAACAACGGAGATCCTGCACAGTTGAGCAACTGAAGTTGTACATAAAGCAAGAATGGGAAAGAATTCCATCAAAAAAAGCTTCAACAATTGGTGTCCTCAAGTTCTTAAATGCTTACTGAGAGTTGTTAAAAGGAAAGGTGATGTAACTCAGCGGTAAACATGCCCCTGTCCCAGCTTTATTGGAACATGTTGCATGCATCAAATTCAAAAGGGGTGAATATTTGCAAAAAAAAAAACAAAAAACAATAAAGTTTGTCAGTCTGAACATTAAATACCTTGTCTTTGTAGTGTATTCAGTTTAATATCAGTTGTAAAGCGTTTGCCAATCATTGTGTTTAATTTTTATTTAGGTTTTACACAATGTTCCAACTTCACTGGAACTGAGGTTTGTAGACAGCAAACAGTTTTAACAGTTTAATACAAAAATACCCCAGATTTAAAGAATACTGATACATTTCTGAATAAATATTTTATTACACTTGGACTATGAACTAAACACTTATAATTCATTTCACAAGCAGAATTTTTGTGATCCTGATGCACTGATCTCCGCACCAAATAATTGGTGCTTTACATCTGCTTGTGTGGTTTTTGTTGTTTGATGAAATCCCAGCATGGTGGCGGCACGAGAGGAACACAGGAACCGCTACTCACTTTTCAATCCTCTGTGTCTGTACGGGAGACCTAAATGCCACCCTCCATGAAAACAGTTAAAATACACACAAGCTGCAGCCACATTCTCAAGAGTTTTCTGTTTATTTGTCTCAGCGGCTGTGGAAAAACATCTTGTTTGGGAGGTGGAACCCAGCACTTTATAAATCATTCCTTTTAGAGTAGATTTCATTTTTATCAAAATCTGTAATTCTGTCTTGAGATTCCATGAACACAGAAATCATAGGGCTATAAGTAGTGCAAGGGGAGACGTATGAAAATATCACCAAGCTGGAAGGGATTTCCAGCTTTTGATGAGGGAATACTGTGGCCAACGCTAAATGTAGAACATCGAGTCCAAAAGTTGCAGTGTGCTCACAGCTCTTTGTTTTTATGTTTCAGATAGTAAATGCACTAAATTGAAATTTTCCCAAAGGTATGATGAGAAAACGTCTCGCTGTAACCCTACTGACTACTGTAAACCCAGAGGACGCGTCTACTGTATGTCCACCAGAAAAGTCTGGTGTCGAGAGCATTACACACAGACAGAAGTAACCTCCATAATGATTATAATGATGCACTTGTGAGTCATGCGGTGCCACACGCAGGCCCGCATATATCATCGACTTTTCTACAACACACAGTAGTGGTGTGCACACAGCCAAATGGACATGGACACTGCAGGCTCACATTCATGGTCTCATTATACAGCCCATAATACATCAAAACAGCACTGACCAACTAAAATAACAACTTACTTGGGCACGGCCACAATCACACCCTCAGCATGCGAAATTGTACATGAAAATGTTCCTCTGTATTGCTATGGCTACTGACTCACCATTTAAAGCACAAAAAACAGGTTTACATATACGTGAACGTCACAGTGTCTGTTGTATCAATATGCATCAACATTATGAAAGACTTTGTGAAGTGCTGGCATGAGCAGGTAAATTGTGAGGTTAAATAGAGGACAGGATTGAAGATTAGAGGAACAAGCTTCCTAAACAGAAGCACGGGGGGGGGGGGGGTCCGTCCGTCCTCAGGCTCCATACCAAGAGCAACCCTTCCTGCTGTGGCTGCATTTCCACCAGTAGTGTAAAGGCAGAGCTGTAATGATTCCTGAAGGAACCAAAAATCCTCCACAGTAAGGACGCACAGCACATTCCTGCCCGTGTGCGTCCACGCTTTAGCCTGTGCATCATATGCCAACTGTGCATCAAGGTGGCTGTGTACGCTGGATTTGAATAATAATAGACCCTCTGACCCTAAGAGATGATTTACTGCTGTGACTCTTTTTCTGACTCAGAAACTCTCTTTTGGTGAGGTTGACACCCCCCACCACCACCACCGTCCCATGAGTTACAGTTCTCAGACGCTGTTATGTAGCAGCAAAGAGCCCGCAAAACGGAAACAGGCCATGCACACTAAAGCACTAGCACTCAGACAAGTACACACACACACACACACACACACACACACCATCAGAAACAAGCACCTCTTAGCAGTGAATAAAAAATTCAGCTAGCTGTGATGACAAGATGGAGCTCTTCTTTACTTCATAGTTTTCCTTTTAATTTTTCTATCAAATGTTACAAAGGGGGGAAAAAAAAGCTTGAATTGGTTTAAAGAGCCTCCATTATGCTCCTTTTCTGCATGCTGACACAGTTTCCAGAATTGTTAATGAAATGTCTGCGACACACTTTGGTCAAAACAACTCAGTGCTTAATTATTGTAGTCTCTTTTTTTTTTAAACTGGCGATTTTATGGCATACCGCTTTAAAAGCTAATGAACTCAGCTCACCCCATCCTCCCTCTTTCATCATATCTCTGAAATCTGTTTTGATGCTGATGCCATGTTTGAGGCTAATGTTAGTTTTGTCATGGATGGCCCTAGCGAGCCATCATAAGACGCCGCAAGACACCAGTGAGTTTGCACGGTTTATTGATGAACAGAAAAGGAACACAAAATAACAAGCCACGGTGGGCTAAAACATACTACACTACATACAGACAATCATAGGGCAATAAAGAAGCACACTTACGATCATAGCAGTAGAGTGGTCAGCGTACGAACAGAGGGATGCTCACTCACGTCTGACAATGGTACATTGTCGGTACAAACAGTTTATTAAATGCCCCACCAGAGGAGAGAACACGCTGGATCACTGTTACACTACAGTTAAGGACGCGTATCGCGCTGTTCCCCGCGCTGCGCTCGGACTATCTGATCACGTGATGGTCCACCTGATTCCCACATACAGACAGAGACTGAAGCTCACAAAACCTGTTGTGAGCACTACGAGGAAATGGACCAGTGAAGCTGGGGAGGAGCTGCGCACGTGCTTGGAAATAACTGACTGGGACATGTTTAAAGGAGCCACGCATGATCTGGATGAGTACACGGACACTGTGAACTCATATATCCACTTTTGTGAGGAGAGCATTCTTCCATCGCGCACCAGGGTGAGTTACTCCAACGACAAGCCCTGGTTCACAGCTAAGCTCAGACAGATCAGGAAGGAGAAGGAAGCAGCGTTGAAAAGTGGAGACAGGAACTGCTACAGGGAGGTCAAATACCGGTTTAGCAGAGAGCTGAGGAGAGCTAAATCTGTGTATTCTGAGAGACTCCAGCAACAGTTCACTGCTAACGACTCTGCTTCTGTGTGGAGAGGACTGAGGCAAATCACCAACTATCGGCCTCAGGCTTCTAAAGGACAGGATGACAAGCCCTTTGTCAAAGACTGTCCCAACACTATGCCCGTTTTGACACCTCGTCAGCTGTGTCCAACTCCCCCCCTCCCCCCAGCGCCACTGCCTCCATGGTCCCCACTTCATCAAAGGCAGCTCCCCCTCCTCCCTCACTGCCCTTGCCATCAGCGAGCAGGACGTGCACAGACAGTTCTCCAGACTGAACCCGCGCAAGGCCCCCGGTCCTGACGGCGTGTCTCCCTCCACCCTGAGACACTGTGCGGAGGAGCTGACTCCTGTCTTCACAGACATTTTTAACACCTCCCTGAAGTCATGCCACGTGCCGGCCTGCCTCAAAACCTCTACCATCGTCCCTGTCCCCAAGAAGCCACGGATCACTGGACTTAACGACTACAGACCTGTAGTGCTCACCTCTGTAGTCATGAAGTCCTTTGAGCGCCTGGTCCTGCCCCACCTCAAGACCATCACCACTCCCCTCCTGGACCCGCTGCAGTTTGCCTACAGAGCCAACAGGTCTGTGGACGACGCAGTCAACCTGGCCCTCCACTCCATCCTGCAGCACCTGGACTCCCCGGGAACCTACGTCAGGATCCTGTTTGTGGACTTCAGCTCTGCATTCAATACCATCCGCCCCGCTCTGCTCCAGGACAAGCTGTCCCTGCTCAACGTGCCTGACTCCCTCTGCAGGTGGATCACCAACTTCCTGACGGACCGGAGGCAGCATGTGCGGCTGGGAAAGACTGTCTCAGACTCTGTTAGCATCAGCACCGGATCACCCCAGGGCTGTGTGCTTTCCCCCCTGCTCTTCTCCCTGTACACCAACTCCTGCACCTCCAGCCACCAGTCTGTCAAGCTGATCAAGTTTGCGGACAACACCACCCTCATCGGGCTCATCTCCAACGGCGACGAGTCCGTCTACAGGAGAGAGGTGGCCCAGCTGGCGTCCTGGTGCAGCCACAACAACCTGCAGCTGAACGCTCTGAAGACAGTGGAGATGATCGTGGACTTCAGAAAAGTCACAGCCCCTCTGTCCCCCCCCCTTACCCTCACAGACTCTCCCATCACCACTGTGGATTCCTTCCGCTTCCTGGGCACCACCATCACCCGGGACCTCAAGTGGGAGCCGACCATCAGCTCCCTCATCAAAAAGGCCCAGCAGAGGATGTTCTTCCTGCGGCAGCTGAGGAAGCTCAAGCTACCCACCAAGATGTTGGTGCAGTTCTACACGGCCATCATCGAGTCCATCCTCACCACCTCCATCACCGTGTGGTACGCAGGAGCCACCGCCAGGGACAGACAAAGACTGCAGCGCGTTGTGCGCGCTGCTGAGAAGGTGATCGGCTGCAAGCTCCCATCTCTCCAGGACCTCTACATCTCCAGGACCCGGAGGCGTGCAGGTCGGATCATAGCCGACCCTTCACACCCTGGACACACACTGTTTGCCCCCCTCCCCTCAGGCAGAAGACTTCGGTCCATTCAGACTAAAACCTCCTGCTACATGAACAGCTTCTTCCCCTCTGCCATCAGACTGCTGAATACTAAGTGACTTATTAGACTCTCGTGCACTACGTATAGCAGCTCAACCGGACTCATGACAATTATCACTGTTTTCTTTTTGCACTACCGACTGCACTATGTGGAACTCCACAATATCTGCTGCTTGTTAATATATTTAAAAATTGCATAGATTAGTAGAACTTATTCATATTCTAGCTTTTATTGCATGCATAGTTTTTTATTTTTATCTTTAGTGCTACTCCATGTTTAATGTTGCAGCATTGCACCGAGACAAATTCCTAGTTTGTGTACTACATGAACAATGGCAATAAATCTCATTCTGATTCTGATTCTGACAATGGAGAAGTTTTGACGAGACTGCCGCGTCTTTTCGCTCCCAGCTGCCCTCTTAAGTGGAGGGCCGCTGATGAGGCGAAATGCAGCTCAGCTGTCCAGTTTGACAGCCAGAAGCCCCTCCGAGCGCTGTCACAATAAAGGCTCAGGGAGCCAAAAGGAACACACAGCCATCAAACAGCTAAAGATAGTGCATGGTTCGAGCGCAGACGAGATCGGCACTCGAACCATGACAAGTTTTTAGTTTTGACTGTTAGACTAAGGGTGTTTTCACACGTCAAAGTCTGCACCAATGTCTGGACCAAGGTTCATGTTTTTGTTACACTGTATACATTTGATCCGGTTAGGTTTCACACTGCTGTTTATCCAAGGGAACTAAACAACTTTACATGCTGCAACTACATCTTGTTGTCATGAGGTTTGTTATTAGCACAGACTGTTGGTTAGCAAACATGCTACTCACCCTGCGTGGTGTTTTCTGTAACTATGGGCACATCAGTAACCACACTTGAAGTATAAACCAGGGAAGACTCCTTCCTAATAAGAGGGGATCTGGTTCAGCAAGGTTCCAAGAAGTTGTCCAGGTCTTCAATAAAAATGATGTTTTCCTTCTTATCAGTTGTGATGATTTTTCAGGTGATATTGCTCATCTTTTTTCATAAACTCTGTCACATCCTCTGGTAAGTGTCTGCATTTTTATGATTTTTTTTTTCCTCCCCATTTGACTATTTATGTGGCTAACGGCCATATTTCAGTTAAAAACTGGGTCTCTTCCTTTCCCCGAGAACTACTACAGATCATTTTCCCTCATTTCTGCTGCCATAACTTCCTGTGTTTGGTCCTTTCTGAAAATTGCTTTCACACTCTACACTGGACTATGGTTCAGTTTGATCCGGACCAAAACCACCTCTTTTTGCCACCACACCTAAAGTTTTGGTCCAGATCAACCTGAAATGTTGCAAGTCCTAACCAAATGGGTTAGGTGTGAAAGCACCCTCAGTAACATACTAACATACACTACTCACAAAAAGTTAGGGCTATTCGGCTTTCAGGTGAAATTTCAGGATGCATCTAAAATGCACTATGACCTTTACAGGTGAACTTAATTTGACCTTCTCTAACCTTTTGAATGCACATGTCCAACTGCTCAATGTTTCAGTACTTTCTGCATAACTTGCTGTTCTCCAACAAGGTGCTTAACGACAAAATTCACAACAGGTGTTTGATCCATGACTCAACCAATAAATTTTCTGGTTCGGTTAGAACTGGTATTTAAACAGTCCTCTTCATCATGCTGTTCACGTTTTGATATCATAAGACCAAGACGACACCCAACAATTGATCAACAGTACCTCGCCATTGCAAGGCTTCAAACAGGATGTTCTCAGAGGGAAGTGACCACTGAACTTAGAGTGTCACAGAGTGTCAGCAGGTTTTAACAGAGAGACTGGAAGAGTCACAGAAAGGCATAGAAGTGGACGTCCTTTGGCCACGTCCCACACTGATGACTGCTTCATTGTGAACAGTGCCCTGCGGAACCGGATGATGAATGCCACTCAACTCCAGGCACATTTAAGAGAGGTGAGAGGCACCCAAGTGTCACATCAGACCATTTGAAACCATTTACATCAGCGTGGTCTGCATGCTAGAAGACCTGCAAGGGTACCTGACCATACCAGGCGCAGGCGTCATTGTCTTGCATGGGCCAGGGAGCATTTAAGCTGGACAAGGGACCAGTGGGCCTTAGTACTGTTCTCTGACGAAAGTCGATTCACGTTAAGCAGAAATGATGGCTGCCAATGATTGTGCCCCTGCATGAACAACACAGACCTAGTTTCATCTTCATGGACTCAATGCTGAAGCTCATCAAGGTTGCATCATTACGGAATGGCTGCTGGAGGCTGGGGTACCTCAAATGGAGAGGGCTGCACTTTCTCCAGACCTGAATCCTATACAAAACCTATGGGATCAGCTGAGTCGCTGTGTAGAGGCTTATAGCCCTGCACTCCACAACCTCAATGACCTGAGGGCCGCCCTTCAGGAAGAGTGGAATGCCATTGCCATGCCTCAGCAGACAATAAGTCGACTTGTGAACAGCATGAGACGTCGTCGTCAAAACTGCAATTGATGCTCAAGGGCACATGACAAGTTACTGAGATACTGACATTTTTTGTTGTGGTATATCCACCCACTGTTGTTGGCTTTTTTTCAATAAAGTGTTTGAAATGAGGAAATCACCACTGCATGCTTCTACTTAAATGCCCTACTTTCATGATATTATATCACTGCAGTGTGAACTCTTTACATTTTTCATAAAATTCACCCGAAAGCCAAATATCCCTAACTTTTTGTGAGTAGTGTATGCTGGCTGAATAGTAAGCGTTTAACCAGACTATCAATGATGAAGTAGCTCATTCCAGCCTGATTCTTTTAAATTTATTTTTTATTTAACCTTATATACAGGGGAAAGTCAAGGGGAGGTGAATCAGTTTGCTGAACATTGAGGCAATTGCCTAGGAGGAGTCACAATTTTCGTGAAATCACAAATTCACTGAAAATAGCAATGTTGATCACCCCAGTATCATGCTGAAGGAAAAAAATAAAATATCAAAACTGGCCACAATGACATGAACTATATTATCAATTGTGGATTAATCAACGAGCTGGGACCACATATGTCTAGTTGGGGGACTAGAATTTACAGTGACGAGAAACCCCGTTTGGGCCGCTAGCAAAGCTAGTTGTACTGTAACTATACGCACACTGAGGTTCAGTGGGGAACTTTGTCTCCTCCTGTCAGGAGAGGGTGTACCAAACTAACCAGCAGGCAGGTTTGTATCAAATCTGTTAAGTAATAATCACACAGAAAATAAGACAACAGCATTTCAGGCAGATTTGTAGTCCTAGTTTTTTTAAGAATGGAGAGCTCCTGTCGAGGCGGACTTTAGTCTGTTTAACTTTACAGACCATCTGTCACAAAAATCATACATAACTCAGAAAGGAGAAACCTCAAAAAGCCTATTATGACTCTTTTAAAATGAAGAGTACAACATCAGGAAGGATAACAACGAGAAAACAAAAGGGGGCTGAAGTTTTTAAGAAAAAACAATCTAAATCCTGAAAATGGCTGATCATTCAATGAAAAGGGTGAGGGCTGACATATTTTTCTATAAAGTATTACTCACAGTTTTTGATAATACTGCAATAAAAAGCTGTTTTCCTGACTGATTTAAAGCCTACTGAATAGTAAAGGATGTCATTTGCTTCTATCATTAAAACAATCAACCACTTTTTCCCCCTGCATAAGGCCTCTTTTTTAATCAGCATTCAAGCTTGGCCTTTGACCTACTGTTGCCACTCTATAAAAGAAATTACATCACAAAACAGAAAGGAGCCACATTCCAATTGTTGGATCATCATCCAATAGGAAAATCCAAAATCAGAGAACTGGATGCCATATTAAAAGATTAAAAGATGCCAAAATACTTTCACAAACCAGTAAGCACTACAAAGTGAGGAAAAAGATAATAACCAGAAAAAGTTGCACAGGCTGAACCTAAAATTCAGGTCAAAAACTCACTGCTTCAGGTATGTCATTTCCATGTGATCAGTTTTCATCCTCATACATAGTCATGATGGAGGATTTGACTTGGCAGCAAGCTCAAAACGCTGACCCCGTCTTTGATCGAGTGGCGGCACAGAAGAAACAGTTTGTTTTGGCCAGACAACAGCAGCAACACCTGTGATCCAAGTGTTTTTTTTTTTCCTGTTAACTGACATCAAAACTCTCCATTATCAGAATATCAAAATGAACCAGCCTCCTTTACTCTCTTGATAAGTAACTAAATCCTTGATCATCCAAGCTGAGATAAAACAAGTGGATGTAGCTAACGCGGTGATAACTCTCTCTAGTCCGGCCAAGTGTTAGAAGTCTGTGTCACAGAGACAAGCAGCCAGTGCAGATTTCTGGTTTGTGACCAGTCATGCTCATCTAACCTAATCTCATTGAGACCTGTCTGCTTCACTTCACATGCCAAGCCACATCTCAGGTGTTTCAGGCAAGGGCAACATTCTGCTTCATAGCCTAAAGAGCTGACAACGGAGCGTGTGGCGCTGTAAACTCTGAATACATCACAATTACCCTGGCCCCGCCATCTGGGATGTGCTGCTCTCAGTAAATGAGTCCACATTTTCATTCAAGTACTTTTCTTTTCCTTGGATTGCAGTCCAAAGGGAGTTGCCAGCGGGTCTGTCAAAGCAAAGGCATTGGCTTGTTCAATTTAAAAGTCATTCATTCAGTATATTCATACTGGAAATGCAATTACACTTCAATAAGCAAAACTTTACAAGCAAACAGATTTTCTTAATGCAGAGGCATCCCAGGTGAAATAGCCAATTTGGCTCAGTGTGATGTTAAAAGCTGCAAGCACAACCTTTTTTTATTTATCTTCATATTTCATTAATATTTCAATGGCTTAATAAAAATTAATGGTTTTGGTGTGCATTTATGTGAACGAAGATTAAATTTAGATAAACAAACTAACAAATATTTATTGAAAGATGAATCAGCAACATTTACGCAATCTTTTACAAGGAGTACACATTTAAATAAGCTAATAGAAACAACATAAGAGCCAACATGACTCCGGCCTGAAAATGCTCTCCTCCAGCTACAAGACTGCTTTGCCTGCACTGATTGGGGCGTCTTTGAACAGCATGACCTGGGCTCCTACACCGAGTCTGTCCTTTTCTACATTAAATACTGTGTAGAAAATGTGACAGTCACCAAACACTTCCGGGTCTTTCCAAACTGCAAACCCTGGATGACCAGTGAATTCCAGGCTCTGATCAGAGCCCACAACTCAGCCTTCAGACAGAGGGACAGCTCTCTGTACAGCACTGCCAGAGCCAACCTGAGGAGAGGCATAAAACTTGCTAAGAATGCCTATAGGAGGAAGGTGGAGGGCTTCCTCACAGACAACGACCCCCAACAGATGTGGCAAGGCATCCAGGTCCTCACCAACTACAGGGGCCAGTGTCCCCCAACATTGGACAGCAGCCTTACTCTGGCAGAGGAGCTTAACAGCTTCTTTGTGTGGTTTGAGCACACCTCCCCCCCAAACCCCTCTCCCTCTCTCTCTCTCTCCCCCTCTCCCTCTCTCTCTCTCTCTCTCTGAGGCAACCGAGAGCAGTGGACCCCCGCAGAGCTCATGGTCCAGATTGCATCCCAGGAGCGCTGCTCAAAGCATGTGCACACAAAATGATAGGGATCCTCACCAAGCTCTTCCACCTCTCCTTCATGCACACGGTCCCCTCCTGCCTCAAGGCCTCCACCATCATCCCCATCCCCAAAAACTCACCAATTGAAAGCCTGAATGACTACAGACCCACAGCACTCACGTCTGTAGTCATAAAGTGTTTTGAGTGACTGGTGTCCAAGCACATCAGGGACTGTCTTCCCCCCTCCTTCGACCCCACCAGTTTGCCTACAGGGAGACCTGGTCCACAGAAGATGCCATCGCCACCACTCTCCACAGAGCGCTGAGCCACCGGAGAACCCAAGGAGCTACAGTGGGGCAAAAAAGTATTTAGTCAGCCACCAATTGTGCAAGTTCTCCCACTTAAAAGATGAGAGAGGTCTCCAATTTTCATCATAAGTATACCTCAACTATGAGAGACAAAATGAGAAAAAAAAAATCCAGAAAATCACATTGAAGGATTTTTAATGAATTAATTGGTAAATTCCTCAGTAAAATAAGCATATGGTCACCTACAAACAAGCAAGATTTCTGGCTCTCACAGACCTGTAACTTCTTCTTTAAGAGGCTCCTCTGTCCTCCACTCGTTACCTGTATTAATGGCACCTGTTTGAACTCGTCAGTATAAAAGACACCTGTCCACAACCTCAAACAGTCAGACTCCAAACTCCACTATGGCCAAGACCAAAGAGCTGTCAAAGGACACCAGAAACAAAATTGTAGACCTGCACCAGGCTGGGAAGACTTAATCTGCAATAGGTAAGCAGCTTGGTGTGAAGAAATCAACTGTGGGAGCAATTATTAGAAAATGGAAGACATACAAGACCATTGACAAGCTCCCTCGATCTGGGGCTCCACGCAAGATCTCACCTCGTGGGGTCAAAATTTTCACGAGAACGGTGAGCAAAAATCCCAGAACCACATGGGGGGACCTAGTGAATGACCTGCAGAGAGCTGGGACCAAAGTAACAAAGGCTACATCAGAAACACACTACGCCGCCAGGGACTCAAATCCTGCAGTGCCAGACGTGTCCCCCTGCTTAAGCCAGTACATGTCCAGGTCCGTCTGAAGTTTGCTAGAGAGCATTTGGATGATCCAGAAGAGGATTGGGAGAATGTCATATGGTCAGATGAAACCAAAATAGAACTTTTTGGTAAAAACTCAACTTGTCGTGTTTGGAGGAGAAAGAACACCATACCTACTGTGAAGCATGGGGGCGGAAACATCATACTTTGGGGCTGTTTTTCTGCAAAGGGACCAGGACGACTGATCCGTGTAAAGGAAAGAATGAATGGGGCCATGTATCATGAGATTGTGAGGGATAACCTCCTTCCACCAGCAAGGGCATTGAAGTTGAAACGTGGCTGGGTCTTTCAGCATGACAATGATCCCAAACACACCGCCCGGGCAACGAAGGAGTGGCTTCGTAAGAAGCATTTCAAGGTCCTGGAGTGGCCTAGCCAGTCTCCAGATCTCAACCCCATAGAAAATCTTTGGAGGGAGTTGAAAGTCTGTGTTGCCCAGCGACAGCCCCAAAACATCACTGCTCTAGAGGAGATCTGCATGGAGGAATGGGCCAAAATACCAGCAACAGTGTGTGAAAACCTTGTGAAAACTTACAGAAAACGTTTGACCTTTGTCATTGCCAACAAAGGGTATATAACAAAGTATTGAGATGAACTTTTGTTATTGACCAAATACTTATTTTACCGAGGAATTTACCAATTAATTCATTAAAAATCCTTCAATGTGATTTTCTGGATTTTTTTTCTTAGTTTGTCTCTCACAGTTGAGGTATACCTATGACGAAAATTGGAGACCTCTCTCATCTTTTAAGTGGGAGAACTTGCACAATTGGTGGCTGACTAAATACTTTTTTACCCCACTGTATGTGAGGATGCCGCTTGTGGACTACAGCTCAGCTTTCAACACCATCATCCTGGACATCCTGATCAACAAACTGCACCTCCTCCAGATCCCCCTCTCCCCCGTTCCTGGATAAAAAAAAACTCTCTCACCAACCACCCACAAACAGTCAGACTTGGCCCCCACCACTCCTCCACACTGTCTCTCAGCACTAGCTCCCCCCAGGGCGGCATGCTGAACCCTCTACTATACTCCCTGTACACCTTTGACTGTATTCCAACCCACCCAGCCACTGTCATCGTGAAGTACACGGACGACACCACCTTGGTTGGGCTCATCATTGATGATGATGAGAAGGCACACAGGGCAGAGGTAGAGAATCTGCTGCTGTGGTGCCAAGCAAACAACCTGAAACTGAATGTCCAAAGAAACCAAAGAACTCATACTGGACTTCAGGAAGAACAGACAGGACCACACACCCCCTCATAAATGGCGACCGCCTGGAAACCGTCCCTGCCTTCAGGCTCCTGGGCACCCACATCTCCTCTGACCTCTCCTGGACTGTTAACACCAAGGCCCTGGTGAAGAAAGCCCAGCAGCGGCTGCACTTCCTCCGTGTCCTGAGGAAACACAACCTGGACCAGAAGCTGCTGCTGGCCTTCTATTGCTGCTCAGTAGAGAGCATGCTAACCTACTGTCTGGGTGTGTGGTACGCCGGCTCCACAGCCGAGAACAGGAAGACTGTGCAGAGGGTCATCAACACTGCTCAAAAAATTATTGCCGGCCCTCTGCCCTCCCTGGAAGACATCTCCAGATCCTCTTGTCTCAGAAGGATCAAGGCCATCACAGGAGACCCCTCACATCCTGCCCACCACCTGTTCGACCTGCTTCCCTCTGGACGATGGTTCAGATCGATCAGGTCCCAAACCTCCAGACTGACAAACAGTTTCTTCCCCCAGGCCATCCAAACTGCAAACAGTCAGAGGCCCCACCCCCTCCCTCCAAACACTCACATGCTCAGAACAGGGACCTTTTTAATTATCACAATAACTCACCTGTCTTTGCACTTCGCACGTTCATGTTCTTTGTAACATTTGTGAAACTACTGTGTACTGTATATTTTCCATAATCTTTGGGCCATTTGTGTTCATTTGTGTGTCTGCACCCTGCACTCTTTTGCCCAGCGTTCCACCCGTGTAGCCACTACCGTACCTGTGTATATATCCATAATCCTGGGCAATTCTTATTTTTATTTCAGTTGTGTGTTTAATCATGTGTTCTGTAGCTGTGTTTTATCTTATCCTTCTCTTTTACTTTATCGCGCAGCAGCCTGGTGGAGCAGCCACAATTTCGTTGTACTGTACTACTGTACAATGATAATAAAGCCTATTTTATTCTATAATGGGGTTGGGCAAATGGTAGAAAAATATCAACCAAAGGCACTTGTTTAGAGCCATCAGTTTTTATTTTGCAGGACTTTCGGTAATTTCTGACAGTTGACTTTGCTTATTTAGTGTTAATGTAATTGTGATTTGAGCCATAAGTAGGTGACCTGTCCGTTTTTGTTGTGCTGAAACAGAGTGGGTACCATGACATTGATGAAGAATTACTCACATATTATTCCTAAAGGTAGTGCTGTGGAGTAGTGATACTGACGGTTAACTAGGGCTGCAACGACTAGTCAACGGCAAAGTTTGTCAACAATTAATTTAGTAGTCAACGCGTCGTTAGTGACATCATCGTGTGTATCCCACGGCATGCAATGTCACGCTAAACAATGTTTCACCATAGCCAACTGAAGCAGCTCAGAGTGAGACATGATGTTTTTCCCAGCTCTTTAGTGCGCTGACAGAGTATGCGCGCTAGTGACTAGAAACAGAGCAGGGGAAGCAGCACCATGACAGAGGCTGAAGCGGAGCTCACACGAAACAAATGTTCCAAAGTTTGGGAACATTTTGTACGCCACTCAGCCAACAAAACTGTTCAATGCAAGCTCTGTAAAGTGAGCCTTGCGTACCATGGGACCACTACAGCGATGCACGAGCATTTGAAGAGGAAACACATTTTGGAAGAATCAGACACCCCTCGTTAAGATAATTAGCTCCCATACTAGTGGCTAGCCTATTACTGTAGGTGCATGTGAAGGATCATGAATGAATGAATGACTTTATTTGGTAATAATAATACACACATACAATAAGAACATACAAAAGAACAACCGAAAGGGTGTAGGCTGAAGCTAGTGCTTATATAGTGCCTACCCCATTACAATTTTAAAATCAATAACATAAAAATTTAAGTCTTACCCAAAATCAACAAAGTAAATCAAATAGAACAAGTAGACAAAAAAAAAAACCTTTAAGTTATTACAAATTTATCTCCCAGCATTTACAGTGAGATACTGGGAGATTTTCTCATCTTTGTACAATTTTTTGAATTGCTTCAGAATTGAACATGTTTTAATATTTTCAGAGCAATAGTTCCACAGTTTAACTCCAGTGACAGACACGCAATGATACTTTGTATTTGTTCTAACCTTTGACTTATTAAAAACAGAGTTACCTCTTAGCTCATATTTGCTTTCCCTTTTTTTTTTTAAACAGTCTCTGAATATTTACAGGTAACTGGTTATTATTTGCTTTGTACATGATTTGAATGACATTATAATCAAGCAGATCTCTAAATTTAAGAGTATGTAATTGAATGAATATTGGATTTGTTGGTAAGGTTTCTTTGATACAATGTGTACGGCTTTTTTCTGTAGTAAAAAGATTAAGTTTGTGTTTGTTTTATATGTTTTTCCCCAGAACTCCACACAGTATGTCATAAAAGGAACTATCAGTGAATCATATAAAATGCAAAGAGATTTCTGGCACAGGAGATCCTTAACTTTATACAGTACGGCAATGGATTTAGACATTTTAGTTTTGACATAATTTATGTGTGATTTCCAGTTTAGTCTGTTATCAACAATGACCCCTAGGAGCTTGGTTTCGAAAACTGTGTCAATTTCAACATTGTTTATTTTAATTTTTCTGTGATTATATCATTTGCGGTTTCCAAATATTATACATTTTGTTTTTCCAAGATGAATAGATAATTTATTGGCCGTGAACCATTGATTGATTTGTTTAAGTTCATTTTCTACTGAATCCAGAAGCTGCTTAAGATTTTCTCCACTACAAAAAAAAGTTGTGTCATCTGCAAATAAAATACACTTGAGCAATTTAGACACAGAACATAAATCATTAATATACAAAATAAACAGCAATGGACCAAGCACAGAATCCTGTGGTACCCCACACGTCATCTTCTCCTCTTCAGGAGAGGATTTTTGCTGTTCACCAGTAACTGATACACACACTGCATACAACATTACATGACTGATACACATACACTGACATACACACACACACACACACACACTGTCTCTCTCAACTTGCTGCTTTGTTAATGTGTGATCTGTATTGTCTGCTAATTGTGCATTAGAGGGGTTTTTTCTATGTGATCACAATCTTGCTCATACGAGCTTTATTTTGATAAACTATGTTTTTTCTCTCTGCCCAATGTGTCACCCCCCCCTTTACCCCCCACTGTATGACAGGCGCCTTGCATGGCTACCGCGTCATTAGGAAGCGCTTATCGAGCGCGCCTATTGTCAAGTCAAATTCCTCGTATGTGTAAACATGCTTGGCAATAAAGCTCATTCTGATTCTGATCTTCAGCAACTCAGAGTCTGTATTATTCACATGAACATATTGATATCTGTCTTCTAAATAGCTGTGTAACCAATTAAAAGCAATTCCTCAGATGCCATACTTATGTAATTTACTGAGGAGTAATTTATGGTCAACTGTATCAAATGCCTTTTGTAAGTCCAGAAATATTCCAACTGTGTATTCTTTTCTATCTGTTGCATCCATAATCTGTTCAACAAAGTCCATGAGTGCCAGTGAGGTGGTCCGGTTCTTCCTGAATCCACACTATTGTTCACAGAGTATATTGTGCTTATCAATGAAATCATTTAGTCTCTTAAATATTTTTTCCAGTATTTTGGAGAACTGAGGTAACAAGGAGATGGGTCTGTAGTTTGACAATAAGTGTTTGTCACCAGTCTTATACAGAGGAACGACTCTTGCCATTTTCATTTTCTTTGAAAATTTACCAGCAGTTAGTGACATGTTGCATATGAAAGCGAAGTGTTTAACAATACAATCAATGATACATTTAACCAAGAACATACTGAAATCATTACAATCAGTTGATTTTTTGTCTTTGAATTTGTTAACAATGTGAAGAATTTCTTTTTCACCTGTTTCTTTCAAACATTGAGTAAGCGTTTATGTTGACAACATTGTCAGCGCTACTTGTATTTGCTGATGATACAGTGGAGTCGGTGATCTTTTTTTCTATATTAAAATATTCATTAAACATGTTGGAGATCAAGCTATTTTCATTGATTATTCCATTTTCTGAATTTAAATAAGAGATGTGGTTGGAATTTAGTTTTCCTCTCTTTGTTATATTATTTAACACCTTTCATATATTACATGTATTAGTTTTGTTCATTCATTCATCTTCTTCCGCTTAATCCTTTTCGGGTCGCAGGAGGGGCTGGAGCCTATCCCAGCATCTTTGGGCTAGAGGCAGGGTACACCCTGGACAGATCGCCAGTCCACCGCAGGGCCAACACAGAGAGACAGACAACCATTCACTCTCACAGTCATACCCAAGGACAATTTAGAATCCCCAGTTTTGATGCCAATTAACCTAACTTGCATGTTTTTGGCATGTGGGAGGAAACCGGAGAAATCCCGGAGTAAACCCACACAGACACGGGGAGAACATGCAAACTCCACACAGATCACTGTTGGTCGGGGGCTATGATCGAACCCAGGATCCCCCGGCCAAGGGTGAGTTGCTGTGCTGCCACAATGCTAACCACTGCGCCACCCCTATTAGTTTTGTTATTTTCCAATAATTTACTGTAATATGTTTTTTTCTTGATCTTAAAATACTAATGAGTTTATTTTTTATAAGTCTTGTATGTCTTTTCTGCTTCCACAGTTCTTAATTTCAGAAACGTTTTGTATAACAAGTTTTTCTTTTTACAAGCATTTTGCAGGCCCTTGGTGATCCAAGGCTCATCTCTGTATTTAACTTTAGTTTCCTTTACCACTAGAGGGCAATGTTTATTATATAGTTGGGATAAAATAGAGACAAATTCTCCATATGCTGTATCAATATCGTCAACATAAACACCGCTCCAGTCTTGTATTTTTAGATCATTTCTAAGATTGTTGATTGCGGTTTCTGTTACAAGTCGTTTAAAAATCTGATCTATTTCAACGTTATGTGTTACACCAGTGTGTGAAGAAACAAAAACAGGCAGATGGTCTGTCACATCATTGACAATAAGGCCAGTAGTTACATTCCCCTCAGTGACATTTGTGAAAATGTTATCAATAAGCATTGCTGAATGTGTTGTTATTCTAGTGGGATATGTTATTGAAGGGTATTAACCCATACAAAACATGGAATTTATGAATTCACTTATTTGGATATGGTCATTTGGATTTAATAAGTCAATATTGAAGTCTCCACAAATAAATACCAGCTTCTTATTACCTACTGCACTGAAAAGCTCAGACAATTTCTCTTTGAAAATGTCAATATTGGTACCCGGTGTTATCATGACAATTTAAAGAGTAATGTCATTTTGTCTGTCAATTTCATTTTAAAATTTATGCAGCGTAAAGAAGACAGGGACCATGGATGGCTTTTTGCTGAAAAAGCAGACATGTACTAGGCAACAAGCTACTGCTCTTACAGAGTCAGTTCTAAACACGATGGTCAAAGACATGAGGCCACGTTGCATGGTTGATGGGGAAGGATTTCAACAAATGATTCACCAGTTCAACCCTGAATATACGCTGCCATCCAGAACCCATTTCACCCACTTGATGGAGAAGAAATATGAGGCAACCCTTACAAACGTGATTTTCTCTCGCGCATGCAGACACCCACACACATTTAACAAATGTTAAACGTTATGCATTGTTTGTTATGCACAAAATGCACTTTAAGAAAAAATGTTTATTTTATTGCTGATTGTAATTTTTGTTCTTGTTGTTCATCAAATACTCTATTTTTTAAAGGTAAAGGTTTTATTTTTCACAATAAAAAAAGATTTTTTTTGTGCAGTTCTTATTGACTAGTCGACTTGTTAAAATAGTCGGCGACTAGTTGACTATTGAAACAGTTGCAGCTATATGGTTAAGGACTTAATTAATTTGACAAAACTTGTGAGCTCTTTTAACTGTACATTTTAGCTTTCTTAAAGATCTTGCTAACCTGTTTGCCATTTCTTTAATAATACTTGCAAAAGGAGGAGGGATAAATATCTAATATATTGTATCGCTCTATAGTAGGTTAATTAATTTCATCAAATCCAGTTAAACTATACATTCAGTGCTGTGGAAAAAGTATTTGACCCCTTCCTGATTTCTTATATTTTTGCATATATGTCACACTTAAAAGTTTCAGATCAAACAATTTTTAATATTAGACAAAGATAACCACAGTAAACACAAAATGTAGTTTTTAAATGATGATTTCATTTTTTATTAAAGCTATCCAAACAGAATCACATTATTTGATTTCTACAGTGCATTTAACACCATTCAGCCGCTGCTGCTGGGCGAGAAGCTGTGGGTGATGGGGGCTGACAGCTTTGTGATCTCCTGGATTACCGACTACCTGACAGGCAGTCCACAGTCTGTCTGGCTGGGCAGTGGTTTGTCTGATGTGGTGGTTAGTGAAACGGGATCTCCACAAAACACTGTGCTTTCTCCTTTTCTGTTCACCTTATACACCACCGACTTTCAGTACAACACTGAGTCATGCCACCTGCAGAAATTCTCTGACGACTCAGCTGTTGTTGGGTGTATAAGAGGGGGAGTACAGGGCACTGGTAGACAGATTTGTGGACTGGACCGAGCAGAATCACCCGAGACTTAACATCAGCAAGACCAGAGTGATGGTGACTGACTTCAGGAAGAAGAGGACACCTTCACAGGAATTGCAGACTCAGGGGGAGGTTGTGGGGGTAGTGGAGGACTCCAAATACCTGGGTGTCGCGATCAGCAGCAGACTGGACTGGAAATCAAACACCAATGCTGTGTACAAGAAGGGGATGAGCAGACTACTTTCTGAGGAAGTTGAGATCCTTCAATGTGTGCAACAAGATGCTGGAGCTTTTCTACCAGGCCGTTGTTGCCAGCGCCATCTTCTTTGCTGCTGTTTGTTGGGGTAGCAGTTCACCTGTGGGAGGGCCGGTTTCCTCCCACAGGCCAAAGACATGCAGGTTAGGTTAACTGCCATCAACTGGGGATTCTAAATTGTCCTTGGGTATGAATGTGAGAGTGAATGGTTGTTTGTCTCCCTGTGTTGGCCCTGCGATGGACTGGCCATCTGTCCAGGGTGTACCCTGCCTCTCGCTCAAAGATGCTGGGATAGGCTCCAGCCCCCACCAACCCGAAAAGGATTAAGCGGTAGAAGACGGATGGATGGCTTGTCTCACTTTTGCCAAAACATCTTGATGAAAATATTCTCTGGACTGACTAGACAAAAGTTGAACTTTTTGGAAGGCATGTGTCCTGTTACATCTGGTGTAAAACTAACACAGCATTTCATGAAAACAACATCATACCAACAGCCAAGCATGGTGGTGATAAGGCGCTTTTCCACTAGCCTCACTTAGCCCTACACCGCACCACTCAGCCCGCTAAAGGCGCTTTTCCACTAGCCCCAGCACCGGTTAGCAGGTACTTTTTTAGTACCTGATCCAGGGCAGGGTCTAACCGAGCTGAGTAGGGCTGAGTATGGCTGTGATATGACTTTAAGAGACTGGTCGCCGCTGATTGGTCAGGTCGTAACGCCACAAAAGCGACTTTTTCTGCTGAATTTACTCCACGACCGCCATTTGTAGTTGTTCAGCCAGTGAACACAGTGCGCCCCTTTAATACAGTATATTATATTAATATACTGTATAATATAATTATATAATAATATACTCCTAATATTATATATTAGGAGGTGCGCAATTTTCTTTCTATATTAGGTGACGATCACATCCAGCGCGAGTTGGACGGATCTACTCGAAATGAAAAAATATACCAGCAGGTGTCCGAGCAGATGGCTTCCCAAGGGCACATCCGTACTGCCAAACAGTGTCGGGAGAAGCTGAAAAAGCTGAAAAGCGATTACCGAGCAGTGAAGGACCACAATGGTCGAAGTGCAGCGGATCGGAAGGAGTGAAAGTGGTTCGCTGAGAGACATTGGGCTCGACACGGCCACAGTCACGGTCACGACCTTGGAAACCGTGGATGGTGAGTGTTGTTTTGATATTGCGCATCTTTTCACCACTTTATCGTTTCTGTGCCAAGCTCACTGTTTTTAAGAAATAGGAAGGTTGTTAGATTGTGGGTAATGGTTGTTACTGAGGCTTGCCTATTGTTTTGCAGCCAGCTGCAGATTCTCCTTGCTTTGTGTTAAGTATTAGCGCGAACAAAACGCTGAATTACGCTTATTGTATTCCGGTTAAAAACTTGAGTGTTGTGTACATGTTGCACTTTGGTGTTAAGTTTTAAATTGCGTGCATTTTCTTTCTAGAATCGCAGTTCATATCAACCTCAGTGGACAGACACAGCGGACTCTCCTGGCGTTGCGTCTGCATCTGGCTGAGCGCCAGCTGGATCGACTCCCATGTCAGCCACATCACCAGCTCCATCTGGATCACGTTCAAGTGCCGGTAAGGCACAATAACCACGATTTTTTTTTTTGGTTGAAACAGGTCCAGCAGAAACCAGGGTCGAAAATCCATCCATCCATCCATCCATCTTCTACCGCTTAATCCTTTACAGGTCGCGGGGGGGCTGGAGCCTAACAAGTTATGTCCCAAATTGATTAATGCAATTTCCTGTAGCTGCATATTAATTAATTGAAAATGTCTTTTTAAATGTACAAAAAGGTTATTCTTAGGTCTTCACTTATCGGTGTTCCACAACCATTTTTAGGTGTGGTGATTGAAGTGCTGTAATTCCTGTTTTAGAAAAACAACTAAAGCTGATGAACTGCCGTTGAAATAAACATGCTTCATTGAAATGCTTCGCGTCAGCTGACTGTATTAACCCATTCAGATTTCTGCAGCCACACTACAAGCAACTAGTTTAAACATTACCCATCCATCCATCTTCTTAATCTTAATCCTTTTTAGTTTTGCAGGGGGGCTGCAGCCGAAGACAGCACCCTGCGTGTTGCAAAATCTGCTCTACTGAGGGGCAGCAACATGACAGTTCAGCTTATATACAGCAATGAAGCATAATATAATGATGACATTCCACCACAGACTTTCACCTGTGTAATTCCATAATATATGTAGTGATCCAGCTTTAACAACCATGCCTTTCTGTCTTTCCATCTACATTAGCGATGGCCAACATGCATGACGAAGAGATGCGGCTCTTGGAACAGCAACATGACCAGCGGCAAGAACACCATCAGGAGTACATGCAGCATTTGCGACAGGTGGCCGCAGATGTGCGGGCAGATGCACGTGAAGCCCTGGAGCAGGACGCTGTGTTACGAAGGGAAGAGCTCGCACAGATGTCATCATTCAACAGAGATTTCCTGACCCTATTTGGCAGGCTTGTGGACGCATTTAGCAGTCAGCGTGTCTAACCATGTCTCCCCACGCCCAGTCTGTTTTTTTGTTTGCAAATTTTGCTTCTGGAATAAAATTGTATTGTTTGCATCAAAAGTCTGGTTTATCTGTTATGACACCGTATGAGAAAAGCCAATAATTACATACACATTCCATTCTCTGTTCACTCCACATGCTGCTGTTCATCAGGTCAGGTGTATAGCCTTCTAATGGTAATTTAATTTTTAACAACACAACGAAACGTAATGTCTTGGTAGTTTGTTTTTTTTTTATTTTAAACAAATTTGCAATGCTGAATCCATTTCTCTTGAACGGGTACATTTTTTAGGTTATAAGCAGTTGTACAGGTGTGCTTGAACTTGTAGACACTGATAAAGGTAAGTACATGTAAGTTGAATGTTGCATCACCAGTCAAAATTTAATAAATTAAGAAGGAATCTAGCAAAAATTTGGCACTAATAACAGTAGACAAATCGGACAAGGATACACAACTGTGTTTTTGTTGCACACAACTGTTGTTACCAACAAGTGCAAAATTTATATTCCCTTTTCCCAAAAATTAAAAATCAATTTGTAAGTAAAAGTGGGAGACCTTTACATGGGAAAATATGACATGTATCAGCACATGATTTATAGTTCAATTTGCATTTCCACCTAAGCAAAACTGGCTTGTCAAGCTGGATTTTTGTGAAGATGGCCTGTGCGGTGTTTCTGCATGTAATTACATACCTGTCAAGTGATACGGTTTCGCCGTATTTTAATACGGGGAAAATGCAATTTTAGCAAATACGGGCGTATTGCCATTTCTGTACGCCAAAGAGAAAAATATACGGGAAAAAAAATTGAGAGTATGGGGAGGAACACGTCGTGTGTGACCCCCACAGCGTACGGGCGGGCAGGGCGCTCAGCGTGAGCAATTATCACAACAGTGAGAAGTGTGGACTCATCATTAGGCTGATGGCTTCGCACCTTCTTAACAGATAAGCGTTATGAACAACAGGACAGGTAAATGGACCATGCACAACATTTTATTTACAAAAAACATTTTTGAAATATGTATGCACATAAATGTGGACGAAATAGACAAGTATTGCATCACAGCATCTCGTATTATATTGTAACATGCAGCTCGACATGGTGACGTCCCACCGGGAGGTTCGAACTCACGCCTCCTGCTCCGGAGTCCCGCACTCTACCTGTGTCGCCAGTAGGGTCAACCCACTTGGCAAGCCAAGTAGGGTGCTTATATTGAGTTCGCTACAATATCACCACCCTGCTCCTCTGCTCTCTGTGCCGCTGCCACCACTGGTTCATCTACTGCATCATCCAATGTAGTGTCAAACGTCTCTCCATGACTCTCACACAGATTGTGCAGAGCACAACAAGTCAGCACCATAGATTTAACCAGTTTCATGTCACAGTCATTCCTCTCTCCTTCCTCCTTCCTTCTCTCCTTGTCATCAGCCATTTTGTTTGTTGTGGAGGATTCGGTCGCGTGTTTCACGTCACGAGGGTGTGGCGCCGCCTGCTGTTCAACAAATCCCACCCACAGCAGGTGTGCCAGCAGTAGTTGAAAAGCAACTGAGGCCGAACCGAAGTGAGTAGAGTCGGGTTTTCAATCGGGGCTGGGCTGGGCTAGTGGAAAAGCGCCTGTAGTGTGATGGTCTGGGGCTGCTTTGGGACCTGGACGACTTGCCGTAATTAATGGAACCATGAATTCAGCTCTCTACCAGAAAATCCTGAAGGAGAATGAGTAGCCATCAGTTTGTGAACTCAAGCTCAAGCCCTCCAGTGTGGCTGAAATTAAATAATTCTGCAAAGAAGAGTGGGCCAAATTCCTTGACAGCGATATAAAAGACTCATTCCAGTTACTGCAAAGCTTGATTGCAGTTGTTGCTGCCGAGGGTGGCACAACCAGTTATTCGGCTTAGGGGGCAATTAGTTTTTTTGGTGCTTGCGACCTTTATCCATGACCTTGAGTAGAAGTTGGATGCAGACCCACTAAGGGATCACTGTGTGTGAATTTGATGAGCAAATGGGTAATTGCCTAGGAGGAGTGGCAATACTAAAGAACTGTAAGCAGATGGAGGGATAGACAGACCAACTAATGCACCATGACATTTGCTCATTTCACCTCGTCTAGAATGAGCTACTAATTTCTAGAATCATAAAATGTTTACCAAACAAAACGGTCCCCTTCTATGTTTGAAATTTGCATAATGTAAAGTACTGTAGTGGCGAATGTTGCCATCCCCAGTTGAATGCATGTAATGTTGTGAGTTAATTCTGAAATAAAGTCAAGGTCACTGGAATACTCCTATATTTGTTGGTGGATAAAGTACAGCAGAATAGTCAGGGAGCACTGGGGAATGAGCACAGAGCTCACACCCCCCCCCCCCCCGCTCTGAGGACAACCTGCCAAGGCTAGCTGAGCTGACAGCAACTAAAGCCGAGGCTCCCCACATGTGCTAATCTCCCAGATTTAAATGGAAGCACAGCAAACTGCATAGAGCACAGAGCAGGGCAAGCCGGTCTGATCCATGACCGTATGTCTGAGCACAAGCCCTGCACATGCAGTCACATGCTGCATATTGTCATACAGTCACTCACAGGTTTAATTCCTCAGATATGTAAAGACAAGGGTAATTTTTAAAAAAAAGTCAGACAAACTTGCGTGCACACAAAGTAGTGGGGAACTGTGTAGTCGGACTCTTGTGATGCTAATTTCAGATTGCAGCGACAGAGCAAGAGGAGCAAAAGCAGGAGAGAGAGAGACAGAGAGAGAATTCCCTTTATTTTTTCATGAGGGAAGACTGGGAACCAACAAGAAGCAGGGAAACCATGACAACCAGACATCCAACCTTGGCAACCAACTCGGCATTCTCACAGTCAGAGCCAGACAGGCGGCTCACCAAGGGTTAATCTGAACTGGGTGAGACAGCAGAGAGCAAGTAAGAGGAAATGGGCAGGCTGCTTAAGCCTACTGCTGTGTGCACAGACGTTTAATACAATATAGTTCTCTTAGATGCCCCAAGTTGACAAAGAACAACAGACAGGGCAGCTGACCTGACGAGCCGAATAGCTGACTGCTGCAAACAAACGTGCACCGAGACAGAGGTGGCTGCAGAGATGTCTGAAAGTCACACATAAATGTAACAATTTCTAGTACCATGGAAAAAGAAATTGTGTGTATCTGCTCACATTCGCTCTGCTGCGCCTGAAAACGAGCAGTGTGAAATTTAAAATCGCCTGAGACGATAACACATTACACAAAACACAGGAGCTGAGCAGAAGTGGGGGACTCTACAACAGGGTGGAGGAAAGAGAGCGAGCGTGCATGTATAACTGAGGGGGAAATGGACCATAGCACCATGTCACCCTAACCTGGTTCTCAATCCTATATAACCCAACAGAGAAAGAGTGAGTTAGCAAGAACAGCAAATAGGATGCAATGAGCCCTGTCCAAAAACAACACACACGCAACTAAACACGCTCATTCATGATCATCCATGGTGGCTGTTCGATCGGCCAGCCTCTTTATTCTTAAGACCTCCCACTCAAAGACCAAACCCTTTTCTACTCTGGAGGTCACCAATAGAGAGATGAAAATTAGGTAGGAGGGGAGAATAATAGAGAGAATGATCGATACTTTGCCTTAATTAATAACATCCACTGCAGTTAGGACATTCAAGACCACTTTGTGCTCTCTCACGTCAAGATTCCCTACGTCTCGTTGATTTCATTGCTCTCTCTCCCCCCACCCTGGTTCTCCACCTCTTTCCTCATCATTAATCTCTGAAAATTGTTGGCTACATACATTCCTCCCAATCGATGCAATTCCACTGAGGTCTTGTCTGATTTACCACATGGCTGAATCCCTGTATGAATCTTGACTGGCCAGGGGAAGGGGGGACAGAGAGGGGAGAGAGATAGAGCACGGCAAATGAGGGGAGAGGCGAATGACGGAAACCATCATCATTATATAACCTCCACCAAAGACATGGGACTGTAAAAAGGCTACAGACCTGGATTGATTTGCTCGAAGCATAGTTTGGGTGTGTGTGGATTTCTAGCCATGCCAAGAAACAATGCACACATAGGATGGTAATAAGGAAATATTGAAATAGACAACATGTATATTATATCAGATGTTATTGTAGCTCGTATCATTTGGGATACTTTTCAAGGATGACTGGGAAGAGCTCTGGTTATACCTAGAAAGCTAAACAGCAGAAATCATGCAGGGTTGGCTTCCTGCTCCACAGAGCTGATCCACTCTGCCAACATGGCGTGCTACCCAGCTGGGAGCCACACAGCACAGCCACTGGGGTCAGGGCTTCTCTGGCCTGAATCTTGGATCTCAATTACTAACTTTGCTCACCAATTTTAGGTCAACTGCAGTAACTTTTTCTGCATAATCTTGTGAACACAGGAGGAGAAAGCAGATGTTCAGTAGCATGGTACTGTCTTAAGTACAATTTTGTGTGAAATAGAATAGGTCAAAGAGAGTTTGAGCAGCTGTTTTGCATACAAGTCACACGTGTAGCACCTTGCTGTATTTATTTTCTGTGGATTTGCCAAATGGCTTTTCATTGACGGCATTGAGTGAGCATGCCCTGCTCACTTGTCATCATCAGGAATATCATGTGCTGTGAAACAGTATGGATCTCTTCCACCTGACAGGAAATCTCTGGGAGTGGCCATTGATCTAAATCACTGCCTCACCGGCTATAAATCAAAGTCGAATTATCGCTTATACGTTACAGTGCTATGTACCAGTCCCCCAGAACAATCTAACTAATGCATGCAGGGTTTTGCATTTGTAATTAAAAATGAGGGTTAAACAGGGAGACTTACTGTAACAAACTTCCCATCCCTTTGCAGACCCAGAAACAGTGAGAACAGCAATATTCTGGCCTAAATGCCAACTAAAAGCCCAGTGATCTCAGAACAAGAACTCTACATCAGATAGACAAAAAAAAAAAAGAAAAAGAAAAAGAAACAGAGAAAGATGTAAAGAGAGGAAGTAGGACCACAGATAGCTTTTTGTCAGCTGAACAGTCAATGTGAAAGTCACTGAGGCACAAATGATTTCACTCTAAACATCAACCAAGGAATCAAGGAGCCTAAACATCAGCCTCCATCTCTTAGCTTGTCAATATTTCAATGTAAGGAGAAAAAAAAAACAAAACAGGGATTTACACTAGATTAACATGCACCGTTTTCCAGACAATAGGCCTCTATTCACTAATCAACTGCCTTCAGGAACAAAGTAAAAGCGAAGTGAGGCAGTGTTTCCTAACCAATCAGGGAATAGAGTGGTGATTCAGCCCTTCTTAAGTCAGCGCACTGGAGAAAACACAAATCCAACATATTCAGCTTTGTCAAACAAAGCTTCAAGATTCTGAAATACAAGAAGCCTTGTACAGCAAATCCTGCACTGATGGAGACTTAAAAGTTTTACCTCAATTACTCTACCTCATGATGTAGATTATAGACTAGTGACATCCATATACAAACTAACATTGTGTCCTCAGACTAGCATACAGAGAGCATGAGGTTGACGCAATCAACGTTTGCTTTATAACTATACTAGGATCCTACTATGGTAAAGTTTTGATGTGAAATTCATCCTCAAACTAAACATTTGGTTGGCCATTTTAATTTAGTATTGTATTAAGGGTAAGCAGTATGCATTTAAATAGAAGCGCTTCCAGAACATGTAGCATCAGTTAGCCATGTACTTGTTCTTTTAATGATAAGTGGCCATGGGCATTTGCAAATACCAGCTTAAGCACGTTAGTCTGATGAACGCTCTTTTTGAAAATCCTACAGGAAAGGACCAACCATAGAGATCATTTCTATTGATGTCTGCAGCATGTAAATTCAAGATCTGTAACAAAACCTGGGATTTGGAAAACTGTTATATTCCAAAGCAAAACTATATCAGAGACCATAGACTAAGGCCTGGGACGCAACAAGCCGATGACCCCATCATCTGTCAGGTTTCAAGACGTCGATGAACTTCGACTGCTTGATATGTCCAGCACCCTTGACACAGAACAAACCTCAACTATAGTTGTTGGGTTTTTTTTTCCTCTCTCACCATTTGAACCTGTTGAATCGGTGTCTGGGTTATCGGTGAAAGAGTTCAATCTGACTGGCTGCTGAATGTACCACATGAGTGAGTGAAAAGGGAGACAGACACGATGCAGGCCCAAAACCTACTACATGCTTGTTTGCCATTGGCTGTAGTCCTCCCAGAGTGTCCAAGTGCAATTCTTTTATGTCAACAAACTCGACAAAAGGGGACACAGCAGGGTGTTATTAATCAGGTTTTATCAGGGAAGTCAGCTTGACCTAAGCGACAATCCAGCAATGGCATAGCCCATTTTTTAGACCCCAATTTTTAAGTCTTGAGCTGCGCACCTCCACTATTGTAGTCTTGCTGGTCTACATGGGATTTGTGGGGGCAGGAAATGGAGCACAGGTGAATATTCACTGGCTAGAAAGTTGACAAGCAGAGAGTAGAAGCCAGTCAGAAGTACCCAGCTTTATTGTGCAAAAAGGGGCCATAACACACACAGTATTATGTTTGAATGATATAATTTCTTGGGCAACCTGTGACCTAATGGGACTGATGCATATCAAGAGCATGGCGCTCAACCACAGGATTTCTAGCTCAATTCACAGTCAGAGTGATCCTCCCTGCGTGTCTGTCCAGTGCTCTTCTCCCCATTTCCTTTCATTCTTAACTGCATCTGCCCAGTAAGGGCAAAAATCCCACTGTACACTGTACAACTAATATTAATAATGCACCCCACAACATGTAACTAATACATGTTACTTGTCCAGTTGAAATAAATGCATGTTGTGATACGGAAGTGCTAAGGTGCTGAGGTAGAATGGAACAGCCACAGTCCATGCTGCCTTTGGGCCACGTGAGTGTGTGGGTAAGAGCCAGCGGGACTTTAGCTGCATAGGGGATTAGATCAGGAAGCCAAACCAGAACCACTGTGGTGGCCATGTGTGTGTCAGGACAGGGCCTAATCGCTTCATGAACACGGAGGAGTGAGTATGTACAGTCAGATCAGCCAGAGGCCTTCCACTTTCTCCAGTCTAATAATACCAGCCAACCACAGCCAAAGAAACCTCTTGCGGGATTTATCTCACTGGACGATCCCAGCTGCCACTCACGGCTGAGCCCAGCCCACTGGACGCTCACAGTTGCCATGCCAACCCTTAATGTGGGGACCTGGGAAAAAGATCTAACAGATTAACGTATAGGTAATGGGCAAATATTAGACACTGCCATTAATCTGAAAAGGTTTGGCATGGAGAAGCTAGACAGAGGCCAGGAATCACAGGATTTTTCTAACACAAACAATTCTGGATTTGATTGCTTTCCTCCATTTAAAACCCACAAACATAATTGGAAAAACTCAGGCAAAGTCATTCAAAATAAATATTCTGAAGTTACCTTCTATCCAAAACAGAGGGTGAATACAACATATCTGATATATACGAAGGGCATACTTCCACAACGTCCTGTAGCTTTCATGCTCTGACCTCAGAGGTGAGCATGAAAAGTCCATCAAAACCTGCCCCAGCACTCACGTAAATATAGACTGCACCACGGATGATCTCGGCAATATATCATTAAACATAGTACCTCCACAACAGCATAAACACACATTAGAGACACCTTAGCAACCTGAAAAAGAAAGGCAGGAGTGTGAGACATTCATGAAGAAAGAGTAAAGACTTAAAATACAATCTGGAACTTGGTCTCACATTTATATTTCCACTGAAATATCATACAGCAATCGTGGCACAATTGCAAATGAAACAAAACCAACTCTGAATACAACGTGTTGTAAATGGGGGGGGGGGATCAATTCAATTCAACTTTATTTATATAGCGCCATTTCACAACAACAGTCATCTCATAGCACTATCAACTGTAGGGGGAACCCCCACAGTTGCAGAAAGACCCCAGCAATCAGGCGATCCCCTGTGAGCAAGCACTTGGCGACGGTGGAGAGGAAAAACTCCCTTTTAACAGGAAGAAACCTCCAGCAGAACCAGGCTCAGGGAGGGGCAGTCATCTGCTGCGACTGGCTGGGGGGTGGAACAGTTATGAAGGCACATTCTGTTAATGGACAGTGAGAACTGACCTGGCGAATGAAGTGACCACGACAATATCTGAAGTGCCAGAGATCTGTCACAAACATGTACACAACTCGGCAAGGCCTGCTGCACCATGGGGCGAGTGTCACCTACTGTAACCCTTTTCTGATGACAGACAGTAGTGAGATGTGAGGACAATTAGCGAGGAGGAGAAAACCCATGACACTCTCTTTCTAGGTGAGCTCAGCGATCAGGCTGCATCACTCCTGCCGACACGGGGGCACTGGCTGCCTCCGCTTCAGACGGCTCCACTGGCTCCCAGTTAGCAACAGCAGGGCAGGAGTACTACACTGTGAACTAACGATCATACAAGAGAGGATGAGTTATGAGGGAATTACGTCCAGCTTGACACCGATTCCTCCGTAGCTTTGCCACACAACTTTAGAAACTGCAGTGTCATTGCTGTCTGGGCTGAAATAAAGCTTGTGCCCCTCATTTAAGAAGCCCAGTCGCTTCCCCCGGGTGAAGTGGAGCCCTCATTTCCTAGCAGCTCGTTGTGTAATCTGTCAAGGTGGCACAATATGCTCCAAAAATCAAAGGGGGAGAGAACAGTATTACACCGCCACAGCCTATGGGAGGAGCGCCTTCCTCCCGTGTGCGTGCCGACGGACTAAGAATAGATCAATGTATCAGGCAAATCGGGATTAACGGGCGTTGTGCTTCAAGTGCACAGTGCTTACGCACTCGTGCACAGGCCGGAACAGGAGGGGAAAAAAAGTTAATTTTCACTGTCCATCACACTCCCATCATTTCTGCTGTTGGACGGGTTTCCACGCTGCTATTTACACACACAATGCAACGCCAACGCACAGCCAACAAGCCAGTGTAAAGCAACATCACCCAAATCCCCGCTCGTCCCCACTCTCCACGTGCGTGCGTGCGTGCGTGCGTGAACAATGATTGCGCTCGATCACTGATGAAATCACAAACCCCCGCCAAATTTCCGCTCACAAACCCGGGCAGGTGTTTGGAACTAAGCGGTTAGTTATTCATCACCCGCAGACACCCAGCCGGCCAAATCTTCAACTCGCGGCGGAGAACCGCTCCGAAAATAAATTGTGCAATTAAAGGGGGGGGGGGTGATCAAAGCTGTCCCAACTAACCTGTCTGTCCTTTCCCCAGCGTCTTCTCCAAACGATAAGGTCCCACGTAATTGGAGTGCGGGGCAACGCTGTTGTCTTTACCGGATGATGACATGTCGAATCTGTGCGTGAATTAGACACTTTTATAATGAAGCGGAGACAATTGAGCAGTCCTCAGAGGAGCTCCGAGCCGCCGCTGTGCTCCCGTGCCTCCTCTCGCTCTCCGTCTCTCTTCTCCCTGCCTCACTCGCTGCCGGAGGAGGTGATCCTCTCTCTTTTTCTCTCCTCTTTACCTCCTATCGCTGCAGAAGAGCCGCAAGTGCCTTGAATATTATCGTGGCAGAAAGCTGCGCTGCCGCTGTGCGTCTGTGGGCGGTGCTACAGGGCGTCAGGGATGATTGACGGCGGAGCTGACCAATCAGAGAGGAAATATACCGCCCGGCCTGTTTGATATTTCTGGAGTAGCTTTTTTTTTCTCCAGAATTTTAGCATGTGATGAATGAGAGAAACAGTTTACAGGAGAAGGTTAAGGCAAAAAAAAAAAAAAGTTCGAGGAAACTGTTTTCCCTATTCTTTTAAATCCTTAAAAGAATTTGCAATTTCTTTGGTTTAAAAATCTGTATAATCCAGTATTAATTATGTATCAATTTTTGCATTACACACTTACAAGCTGCCTTGTGCAATAACACAGATGTAAACCATATTGGATTTTAAAACACAGTATGACTAGAATATACACTGTGCTTTAAAACTGCAAATTTCGAAGGACAAAAAGAAAATTAAATTCATTTTTTCTGTATTATGTGTTTATTTATTCCATCCATCCATCTTCTGCCACTTAATCCTTTTCAGGTCGCGGGGTACTAGAGCCTATCCCAGCATCTTTGGGCGAGAGGCAGGGTACACCCTGGACAGGACGCCGGTCCATCGCAGGACCAACACTGAGAGACAGACAACCATTCACGCTCATATTCATACCCAGTGGTGGGCTTAGTCCATTTGAGGCCCAAGGCAAAGACAGAAATGGGGCCCTACTTTTTCTTTGTTCTACACTTTCTTTTCAGGCCTTATTAAAATCCTACCTGAAACTTATTGTCCTCAGAAGTCTTCAAATGATATCATTCAGGTATCAGGAACTGCATCTGTAGAAAAACAGAAATTTAACAAATTGAATGTAGACTCTTGTCTATTATAAAAAAAAAAAAAAAAAATCACATGGAAGATCTGTTGTTTGTTCACACTTACCAGTCCCTCCAGGATTTCGCAATCGCACTAATTCATGTGAATTCAGGCCATTGCCGTATCTTTTGAGCGACCTTACAACTTTTTCCAATCACCGTAACTTTCCCACAACTTTGGCCAGTCCTTGTCAACTTCCACCAATTTCGCCAAATCAAATTTGTTCCTGAGTAGTGCTCAAACACTCAGTCTAACCAATCAAATGTGTTGCTGCACCGCACTCACTTCCGTGCTTACAGTGAGTATTAACAGAACACATCAACAAAAAACAGAGTGCAATTTAAAAAAAAAAAAAAACACTCATCCACGAGTTTTCCTACACTATCCTGTCCTCCGTCTCCCCCGGCCCACCGGTGGATGTCTCCCCACGTCTCTGTCTTGACTGTATGTATGAAGTGCCAGATTTGTGTTGAAAAAAGTCCACCTGCCTGAAAAGCGCCCCATTGCAGAAAAGCGCCTGAGAAGAGACACTGTAAAACCACAAACAAATGAGCAAATCTAACACTACAGCCAGTGTTGTAACATTTTATACATCTTTAGAAGTAAAATCATTACTACATCTTGTCAATGAGCTTTAAAGCTGTGAATCTCCGGTCTGGACACGGACCAACGTGCGGCGCGGCAAACCCCCAAGGAGACCCCTTCCTCCCAGTACGACTCCCGGTAAAGGAAAGATGAGTATCTGATGAGACAGGTGTGTGTCAAGACGTGCGGCAGATAGATAGATAGGAGTCAGACATGGAAAGAGAGAGAATATTCAGCAATTTTTTTTCCAGAAAAACGCAGACATGAATAGACAATACAGCTCAACAGAATAAATTATTTCTTTTTTCTCTGCTCTTGGTACTGAGTGGTTGGGCACCACTGCGGTTAGGGAGTTTTCATATCAAGGTTCTGCCATGATTTCCAAATCTATTCTCTTTAACATGGAGTCAATGCAATTTAGCTGTTGTAATGGATAATTACACTGGTCAACACCAAATTTATTGTCTAAGGTTTTTTTTTTTTAACTGATTTAGGCTAATTTTGATGTGCTGAATCAAAAAATCACATTGGTTTTGCTTTATATGATGCAAAATTCTTTTTTATGTCTTGAAATTCTCTGAATTTTAAACAATGATGATGTAACATTCAATTTACATGTACTTACCTTTATATAAAGGTAAGTATCAGCGGTGCAAAACTGTCTTAAATCAGCTGAAAAAACACAGACAACTTACAAAAAAATTACTTTTGTAACCCTGTGTTATTTTTTCCATCCTTTTTATTCAAGTTCTTAGCAAAAGTAACCTACAGTGTTGGTCATTTTTATGACAAATTTATGAGTATCTACTTCATTCTTACTTAATAGTGTTAAAGTCTGTATTTGCTGTTGCACAAAATAGTTTTTTTTTCCAGTATTGCTGAATACTGTTTTCTCCCCCTTCGATTTTTGGAGCAAATTGTGCTTAATTTACAGCTCACTTTAATAGGAATTTTTTGACAATCCTGTGCTTTTCTTGTGGTGTTATATAGAATATCATTGCAGTAAACTATGGAAAAAGGCATTTGCTTTAAATTTGGAATTCTTCCCACAACTTTTAATGCAAAAAAAAAACCCCTCGCCAAACTATATTTAATCTCATGTAACGTCATCTGCTGAGACTGCAGATATCCTGTGCATGCCTGGGGAGCACAGTTGGCCATATTTAAATTTAACAATGTTAGCCTTGGCCTCTGCAAATCTTGCAATTAGAAGAAAATAGTAAAAGCATTTTGTTGTTTACCTCTACTATCATCAACCGGTGTCACCGCTGCTCCTCATTAACAACAGGTGCTCGTCATTAGCGTCATGTGTGTTCCTACAACCAGTGTTGCTATCTGCTCCTTGGGAGGGTAAGTCTCCTCCCAAGTTGAAGTGAAAAAGGTTGTTTTGATTAAAAAAAAAAAATCTGTGCTCTTCCCTTTTTCTCCATTTCTCTGCACCGCTCGGATAACTTTGTTTCTATTTTGCTGCTATTCTACACGCTGTATGGTTTGTTTACATGCAACCAAAGATCTGTGCATGTCTCACAGACACAATGGAGGAGTCCAACGGTCTGAGGAGAAGGGGGAAGGACGTTACGTTCGTGATTTGATTTGCCGTTTGTGTAAATACTGGTGTTCCATTATTTTGTCAGACATCATATTAAATATGCTAAACATAAAAAAAAAATAAAAATATGGGGCTCCTAGCAGATGAGGGCCTAAGGCAGTCACCTGTCATGATTTAAGACGGAGCCACCCTAAATAGTAAAAGCATGAATTTACGGCCTTTGTGGGGAGACTTGAATAACGAAACCGAATTGCCTTTAATTCCAGTTTATTTCAAGTAACCATTCCACTGTCTGCTCTCATTTCTGAGCAGCGAACAAAGAGGGTGAACACACCAAAGTTCTCCCTTTTAAACATTCTCACATCAAACCATTTCCCTCGCAGGGGAAATCACACATCTATATCAAAATCTCTTTATTCACATTCATTAACCTTTTATTTACATAACTCCCCCTTCTCTCCTCTCGAGCCTCAGCGGTCAGGAAGTCTTCTGTCCCCTGTCCTCCGCAGGGGGTCCAGGCTCTGTGGCTCCGCACCGCAGGGGGCTGGCTCTCCTTCATCGTGAGGTTAAATCACATAT
Organism: Pholidichthys leucotaenia; assembly: GCA_020510985.1. Lineage (NCBI taxonomy): Eukaryota > Metazoa > Chordata > Actinopteri > Cichliformes > Pholidichthyidae > Pholidichthys > Pholidichthys leucotaenia. The sequence goes on along the minus strand of CM035840.1, from coordinate 134,384,383 downwards.
GCAGTGTCCAACATATACATGTCTAACAACACAGCCATATAACCCCCCCCAAACGATGAAGAACGGACTAATTCCTAAAATTTAATAGCACCTTACTCACTACTGAATAATCAACACCAACATTCAGTCTGTGCGCCGCTTGGGCTTCAGCCGTCTGCCGAATCTGCTGTGAGTTGGCCCCGCCTTGCCTGCGGCGCTTTTCTGCTTCGGCTCTGTTGACTGAGGAAGAGAGTGATTATTTGCCCTTTGCGGGGGCCTGCCTCGTCGAGGCGCCACTGCGACCGGTACAGACACGTCCTTCATGACAAAAGCAGGTTTTAGTCTGTCAATACTGACTGTCTCTTTTCTGTCTCCAAAATCTAGCACAAATTGCTTATCACCTGCCTCCAGCACTCGAAATGGCCCTTCGTAAGGTGGTTTGAGCGTTGCTTTTAGGGCTTCGTGCCTGACAAAAACGAAGTCGGCATTTTTCAAAGCCTTGGGGACGAAAACTCGTGGAAAAGCGTGATGAACCGGACCCGGGAGCGTGTCTGCTCCTGTGCCGACTAACGGTCCCAGAGCAGAGAGAGGTGGGGGCTCTGGGGGCTCTGGTAAAAACTCGCCCGGCAGCCTCAGAGTTTGTGCGAATACCAGCTCCGCTGGGGAGGCGTCTAAGTCCTCTTTAGGCGCAGAACGCAACCCTAATAAAACCCATGGCAGTTTATTTACCCAATCTGCATCCGTGAGCGACGCTCTGAGTGCTGCCTTCAAAGACCTATGAAAACGCTCGCATAAACCATTGGCCTGAGGGTGGTAAGCCATAGTGCGGTGAATTTTGGCTCCTAAGCCGTTGGCCATCGCTGACCACAGCTCAGAGATGAATTGCGGTCCTCTATCGGACGTAATGTCCGACGGAACCCCAAAGCGCGCCACCCAAGCCGTTAAAAAAACGCGAGCCACCTCCGCGGCCGTGGTCGTCGCAAGTGGGACCACTTCCGGCCAACGTGTGGTGCGGTCCACCATTGTCAAAAGATACGTGAACCCCTGTGATGCCGGTAGGGGGCCCACAAGGTCGACGTGCACATGGTCGAACCTTCTGGCCGGAATGCGGAACGGTTCTAACGGGGCTCTTGTGTGCTTGTGAATTTTGGCCCGTTGACAGGAAATGCAGGTTTTTGCCCATTCCTTCACGTGCTTGCGCAGGCACGGCCAAACAAACTTTTCCGCCACTAGTTTCACCGACGCGCGCACCCCCGGGTGTGCCAGTGAGTGGACCGAGTCAAAAACACGGCAGCGACACGTGGCCGGAACCACCGGACGCGGGCGCCCCGTCGACATGTCGCAGATCAGGGGGGGCATACCGGTTTGTAAACACTTGCTCTCCAGCCTCAACCCTGTTGGTCCAGACTGGAGCGCGCGCACGTCTGCGTCCGCCCCCTGGTCCGCTGCCATGGCTGCGTAATCTATACCCACGTGCACCGGGGCTGCGCGCGCCACCGTGCCGCTCTCCTGCGGCACGGTCACAGTGGCCCGTTCTGCCTCTGCGCGTGTTGGAGTCGTGAACGCGCGCGAGAGACAATCTGCTACTACATTGAATTTGCCTGCGACGTGCCTAATGTCAGTGGTAAATTCCGAGATTGCGGCCAGCTGCCTCTGCTGCCTGCCGGACCACGGATCTGAAATTTTGGCCATGGCGTATGTGAGCGGCTTGTGGTCCACATAAGCGGTGAAGCACCGTCCTTCCAGCCAGAACTGGAAATGACGAATAGCCAAATGCAGCGCCAACAGTTCTCTGTCGAACGTGCTGTATTTTCGTTCAGCCGCGCTTAAAGATTTGCTAAAGAAAGCCAAAGGCTGCCAAACTCCGGCTACCTGTTGCTCAATAACGGCCCCTATGGCTAAATCTGAAGCGTCTGTCGTCAGCGCAATACGTGCTGCAGGATCTGGGTGGGCCAGGAGCGCAGCGTCAGCCAAGGCTTTTTTAACCTCTGTGAACGCGCGCTCCCGCTTCGGGGACCATTCGACCGCCTGGGTCGGTTTTTGTTTTTTGAGCGCGGCATATAACGGTTGCATGATTTGAGCTGCGTGGGGCAGGAATCGGTTATAAAAATTCACCATCCCCAAGAATTCCTGTAGTGATTTGACCGTTTGTGGACGGGGAAAATCTGCTACCGCGCGTACTTTATCTGGTAACGGAACCGCTCCCTCCGGGGAGACGCGGTGACCCAAAAAATCGATCCGCTTGACGCCGAACTGGCACTTGGCTGGGTTAACTATTAAGCCGTGCTCTCCCAGCCTCCTAAAAACTGCTGTGAGGTGCGTTTCGTGTTCGTCCTCTGAAGTACTCACGACCAAAATGTCGTCGAGGTACACAAACACGAAAGGGAGATCGCGTAACACGGCATCCATCATCCGCTGAAATGTTTGCGCCGCCCCTTTGAGACCAAACGGCATGCGTAAAAATTCGAAAAGTCCGAATGGGGTTATTACCGCTGTTTTAGGAATGTCCTCCGGTTGGACTGGGACTTGGTGATAGCCGCGAACTAGATCAATCTTTGAAAAAATGCGCGCCCCTGCCAGGTGCACCGAAAAATCCTGAATGTGCGGGATGGGATAACGATCGTGCGCCGTAGCGTTGTTTAGCCTGCGGTAATCCCCGCACGGTCTCCAGGAGCCATCGGCTTTCGGTACCATGTGCAGCGGCGAAGCCCACGGGCTCTTCGACCTACGAACGATGCCCAGCCTCTTCAGGCTGGCGAACTCCTCGCGTGCAATGGCGAGCTTAACTGCATCCAAGCGCCGAGCTTTTGCAAACACGGGAGGACCAGACGTGGGGATAAAGTGTTTCACCCCGTGCTTCGCGACGGTCGCCGAAAAAGTGGGCACAGTGAGCGCTGGAAATTGGGTGAGGAGTGTGTGAAACTTACCACCTGCTGTAGCGACGTGGGTCTGTACTGGTGGCGGGGACACTCGAGCTGCACAGGGGAGAGAGTAAAAAGAGAGTGCATTTACCAGCCGTCTATTAGCAAGATCAACTAACAGATTGTGTGAACACAAAAAATCCGCGCCCAACATGTTGAAACTCACCGCCGCTATTACAAAAGTCCATTCATATGTGCGGCCATGTAAGCACAAAGGCAAGGTCCTTCTCCCGTAGGTGTTGATGTTCGAGCCATTTGCCGCTGTAGCTCCGCTACCGTGGGGTCCAGCCACCCGGTCCGCGTATGTTGGGGTGATGAAGCTCACTTGTGCTCCGGTGTCGATGAGGAACTCTCGTCCGGAGCGCGCATTCGTGATGTAGAGCAGCTTGCTGCGTTCTCCGAGGGTCGAAGCTGCTAGCGACCCCCGGTCTTGCCGTTTCCCGAACTCCTGAAGATGCAGGGCGGCACACACCTGCGTGCCTTCTCTGCGAACCTCCGATGGTAAAAGCAGAGATCTTCTCCTCCGCTGTGTCGTGTCCGCGCCTCTGCCGCCGGGCTATTGGCTCCACCTCGTCGCGGCCGTGCTGCCGCCGTCGTCGGCCAGTCTGGGTCTGCCGCCTCTGGCTCCCCGCTGTCTCGGGTCGCCGCTGTGGTTGCTTGCCCGCCGCAGGCGTCCAGGATCCCATCTGCTTCCTGGGCCAGCTCCCGGAACTCCTCCAGGGTGTGACACTTTTTGCCGGCCAGCGTGCTTCTCGCATGCGCCGGGAGATTGGAGAGGAAGATGAACTGAAAAATGAAATCATCATTGTCCAACCCTCTCAGCTGTATCATCTCCTCCATCAGGGCGCTCGGCCTGTGTCCACCTTGATCTAGCAAAGACAGGATCCTCCTCGCCCTCACTTCAGCTGAGGGGGTGAAAAACTTGATGAGGGTGGATTTCAGCTTGCCGTACCTGTCGGTCGCGGGTGGCTGCTCCACCAAGCTCTGCACGCACCGAGCTGTGCTGTTGTCCAGTTTAGCGATGACATGGTGGAACTTAGTGTCATCCACCGTTACTCCTGCGAGCGCGAACTGCGACTCTGCTTGCAGAAACCACGACCGTGGGTTATCCTGCCAGAAATCAGGCAGCTTAACGGCCACTGCGCTCGCCAGCTCTGAGCGCTGTGAGTCCGGGACCCTGAGAACTTCTTCGTTCATTCTCAACGTCGTCAGTCACCAATGTGGGGAGACTTGAATAACGAAACCGAATTGCCTTTAATTCCAGTTTATTTCAAGTAACCATTCCACTGTCTGCTCTCATTTCTGAGCAGCGAACAAAGAGGGTGAACACACCAAAGTTCTCCCTTTTAAACATTCTCACATCAAACCATTTCCCTCGCAGGGGAAATCACACATCTATATCAAAATCTCTTTATTCACATTCATTTACCTTTTATTTACATAACTCCCCCTTCTCTCCTCTCGAGCCTCAGCGGTCAGGAAGTCTTCTGTCCCCTGTCCTCCGCAGGGGGTCCAGGCTCTGTGGCTCCGCACCGCAGGGGGCTGGCTCTCCTTCATCGTGAGGTTAAATCACATATGCAGTGTCCAACATATACATGTCTAACAACACAGCCATAGCCTTGATAAAACACAGTGGACCAACACCAGCAGACGACCTCTGTTCAGATAAAAGTAAATTTTGCATTTCATTTGGAAATCAAAGTCCCAGAGTCTGGAGAAAGAGTGGAAAGGCACAGAATCTAAGTTGCTTACGGTTTAGTGTGAAGTTTCCACAGTTAGTGATAATTTGAGGAACCATGTCATCTGCTGGTGTTGGTCCACTGTGTTTTATCAAGACCCAAGTCAGCGCAGTCGTCTACCAGGAAATTTTAGAACACTTCATGATTCCCTCTGCTGACAAGCTTTATGGAGAAGCTGATTTCATTTTCCAGCAGGACTTGGTACCCCCCACACTGGCAAAAGTATCAAAACCTGGTTTAATGACCATGGCATCACTGTGTTTGATTGGCCAGCAAACTCTCCTGACCTAAACCCCATAGAGAATCAATGGAGTATAGTCAAGAGGAAGATGAGACACCAGACCCAACAATGCAGATGAGCTGAAGGTCACTAGCAAAGCAACCTGGACCTTCATAACACCTCAGCAGTGCCGCAGACTGATCACCTCCATGCCAGCCACATTGATACAGTTGTTGAGATTGTGTGGAAAGGATGAGGCAGAGTTATTTCTCAGGTTCCATTTTTATTCACAACACACTCTCCAACATTCAAAAGCAGAAGAAGGAAAAACTCCCAACATCTGCCAGTCTTATACCCCTGACATCAAAGTACTAAATCCCATTGTCTTTAAATCCCAAACACAATGCATCCCCCCTGCAGTTCCTCTTGCTTCCACCCCAACCTGGGTGGTCAGGCAATCATTCATGTCCATCTCTTTGCATATCAAAAGGCCAACTCTCTAATCCTCCTCTTATCCCTAGGAGGTCCAGACCTTTTGTTCCTCTTCAGACGTGAAGCCAAAATAAGCACACAGGAATATACATGGGAGCATATGAACAGTCATACACATGTGAGCCCGTGAAACTACATATGTGCACCACATATAAACCCCCCCCCAAACGTCTAAGACGGAACAAACTAACACAGATTGCATGTCATAATAAAATCGCCATACATCAGTCCACATGCTGTCTTGGTCTCAACCGTCTGCCGTATCTGCTGCAGGCAGGCTTAACCTCTTCCGCGGCGTCCTCCTGCTGTGGAGCTGCTGTCTGGGGATTAAAACTGTTAGTCAATCTCTGTGGGTGTACTGGGGAATGCTCCCTAGGGGGTCTACCCCGTCGCGGGGCCCTCGCCAACTGCACAGCTTCGTCAGCCATCACAAAAGCAGGTTTGAGTCTGTCTATGCCAATCATCTCCTTTCTGCCCCCCAAATCTAGCAAAAAATGCTTATCACCTGTTTCTAGCACTCTAAATGGTCCATCGTAAGGCAGTCGCAGAGCTGTGTGGTGGGCATCATGTCTGACAAAAACAAACTCCGCATTTTTTAAAGCTTTAGGCACAAAAACACGCAGAAAACTGTGGTGAACGGGGCCTGGTAGGACACTCGGGCCCATGCTATTCTGCAACCACTGAGCCGAGGAGAACTCTGGCGCTGGGTTGTCAGGGAGAAATTCTCCAGGCAGCCGAAGTGGCTGTGCGAACACTAGCTCCGCTGGGGGGGGGGCGTCTAAATCCTCTTTAGGTGCAGAACGCAACCCCAATAGAACCCATGGTAGTTTGTCAACCCAATTTGCATCCGTAAGCGATGCTCTGAGAGCCGCCTTCAGCGACCTGTGAAAACGTTCGCATAACCCGTTAGCCTGCGGGTGATACGCGGTCGTGCGGTGGATCGTTGCCCCCAGACTGTGGGCCATCGCCGACCAAAGTTCGGAAACAAATTGTGGGCCTCTGTCAGACGTAATATCCGACGGAACTCCAAAACGCGCTACCCATGCAGTTAAAAAAGTGCGCGCCACCTCCTCGGCTGTGGTTGATGACAGGGGAACCACTTCTGGCAAGCGCGTGGTGCGGTCAACCATTGTCAGAAGATGTGTGCACCCTTGCGAGGGCGGTAGGTGGCCTACGAGGTCCACATGGACATGATCAAACGTTTTAGCTGGAATATGAAACGGCTCCAAAGGAGCTCTCGTGTATCTATGCACTTTGGCCCGCTGACAGGCCATGCAGGCTGCCGCCCACTCTCTAACTTGTTTGTGCAGGCCTGGCCATACAAATTTATCCCCTACCATTTTGACTGAAGCGCGCACCCCCGGGTGCGCCAGCAAATGGATCAAGTCAAAAACGCGGCGGCGCCATGAGGCCGGAACCACCGGACGGGGTCGCCCAGTGGAAACATCGCAGATTAGGGGGGGCATACCGTCTTGCTGCACCCTGTCCTCCAGCCTTAACCCTGTTGGTCCAGACTGGAGCGCGCGCACGTCTGCGTTGCCACCCTGCTCCGCGGCCATGGCTGCGTAATCTATCCCTACGCGGACTGGGGCTGCGCGCACTTCTGCGCCGCTACCCTGGTCCGCGGCAACAGCTGCGAAATCTACCTCTACGCGGGCTGGAGCAGCCATGGCACGCGAGAGGCAGTCTGCCACTACGTTAAGTTTACCCGCTACATGCTGGATATCGGTAGTGAACTCCGAAATTGCGGCCAGCTGTCTCTGCTGCCGGCCCGACCAAGGTTCCGAAATCTTGGCCATCGCAAAAGTCAGCGGCTTGTGGTCAACGAACGCGGTGAAACAGCGTCCCTCCAGCCAAAACTGGAAGTGACGAATAGCCAAATGGAGAGCTAACAACTCCCTGTCAAATGCGTTGTATTTTCGCTCACTATCGCGCAAAGTCTTGCTGAAAAACGCGAGCGGCTGCCAGGCTCCATCCAGCCACATACTGTTCAACAACCGCTCCTATGGCCACATCTGACGCGTCAGTAGTGAGCGCCATGCGGGCCGTTGGGACTGGATGCGCTAACAACGCAACGTTTGCCAAGGCTGTTTTGACTTCAGAGAATGCGCGCTCCCGCTCGGGAGACCATTCGATTTTATTTGCGGGTTTTTGTTTTTTAAGCGCAGCGTACAATGGTTGCATGAGCTGCACCGCGCGGGGGAGGAAACGGTTATAAAAATTCACCATTCCCAAAAACTCCTGTAACGCTTTGACCGTTTGTGGCTGGGGAAAATTTGCCACCGCGCACACCTTGTCAGGCAGAGGGACTGCTCCTTCGGGAGAGACGCGATGCCCCAAAAAATCAATCTGGGCCACCCCGAACTGACACTTCGCTGGGTTGATTATTAGCCCGTGCTCCGCCAACCTCCGGAAAACTGCCGTGAGGTGATTTTCGTGTTCGTCTTCGGACACACTGGCTACCAAAATGTCGTCCAGGTAGACGAACATGAAAGGGAGATCGCGCAACACCGCGTCCATCATGCGTTGGAAAGTCTGCGCTGCGCCTTTAAGCCCAAACAGCATGTGCAAAAACTCAAAAAGCCCAAAAGGAGTTATTACCGCTGTTTTGGGTATGTCCTCAGCGCGGACTGGGGCCTGATGATAACCGCGTACCAGGTCTATCTTAGAAAAGATGCGCGTCCCCGCCAAATGAACTGAAAAATCCTGGATATGTGGTATTGGGTAGCGGTCGTGTGCTATAGCATTGTTCAGCCTTTGAAAATCACCGCACGGCCGCCACGAGCCATCAGTTTTAGGGGCCATGTGAAGCGGTGAAGCCCAAGGGCTCTTTGAACGTCGGATGATGCCCAGTTTTTCCAGGTTGGCGAACTCCTCGCGCGCTATGGCCAGTTTAGCTGAATCCAAGCGCCGAGCTTTTGCAAAAACGGGCGGTCCGGTGGTAGTAATAAAATGCTCCACCCCGTGTTTAGCCACAGTCGCCGAAAACGTTGGCACCGTGAGTGCTGGAAACCGAGTGAGGAGTGTGTGGAACTTACCACCTGCAGCTGTGACGTTGGCTTGTGCTGTTGGCGGGGCCACTTGCGCTGTGCAGGGAATAGAAGAAAAAGAGAGTGCATTAACCAGGTGTCTGTTAGCAAGATCGACCAACAAACTATATGAGCACAAAAAATCAGCACCTAATATGTTGAAATCGACTGCCGCTATGACGAAAGTCCACGCAAATGTGCGGCCGTGTAAAGACAGAGACAGGGTCTTCTCTCCGAAGGTCTTAATCGCTGAGCCGTTCGCTGCTGACACCACAGGGCCTCTGGAAGACGCCAGCCGGTCAGCGTAGGAAGGTGTGATGAAACTCAGCTGGGAGCCTGTGTCCACGAGGAAATGCCTCACCGATCGCGCGTCCCTCAAGTAGAGTAGCTTGTTCTCCTCACCGAGAGCCGCAGCTGCTACCGACTCCCAGTCTTGGCGTTTCCCGAGCTCTTGAATTGGCACGGTGGAATGCACTTGCGTGCCCTCTCGGCGAAACGGCGATGGTAAAAGCAAAGGACATCGTCCGCTCCGCGCCTCCTGGCCTCCGCCGCTGCCGTCGTCGGTGAGTCTGGTGCTGCAGCCTCTGGCCCCCCGCCATCTCCGGATGTTGCGCCCAGCTCCGCTGCTGCGGTCGTGGCTGTGTGTCGTCTATGGGCGTCGACGAGTCGTTGCGCCTCCTGGCCCAGCTCGTGGTAGTCTCGGTGGGCCAGCAGCTGTGAACTGGCCAGGGTAACTCTCACCGCTGGCAGTAGTGTCCTGAGGAAAAGGTGGGCGAAAATAAAGCCATCATCTTCGGCGTCTCTCAAACTCAGCATCTTCGCCATCAGGTCTGCAGGTCTGTCAACTTCACACTCAGTCAACGCCAGGAGCTTCTCTGCTCGCTCTCCCAGCGAGGGGGTGAAAAAACGGATGAGAGCAGCCTTCAAAGTGCCGTACTTGTCGTCGTCTGGCGGGTGGTTGATCAGGCTCTCTACACGCTGGGCTGTGTAGCTGTCCAGCTTTGCAACTACATGGTAGAACTTCGTGGCGTCTGCCGAAACCTTCCGAACATGGAACTGTGCCTCGACTGCGTTAAACCAGGAGCGCGGACTGTTCTGCCAGAAGTCTGGAAGCTGGACTGTGGTAGCTGCATTAGCTTGGCTGGCTCCTGATGAGTCCGGTGCAGGAGAATCGTCTCCGGCCATAATACGTCTTAAGGTCACCAGTGTGGAGATTGTGTGGAAAGGATGAGGCAGAGTTATTTCTCAGGTTCCATTTTTATTCACAACACACTCTCCAACATTCAAAAGCAGAAGAAGGAAAAACTCCCAACATCTGCCAGTCTTATACCCCTGACATCAAAGTACAAAATCCCATTGTCTTTAAATCCCAAACACAATGCATCCCCCCTGCAGTTCCTCTTGCTTCCACTCCAACCTGGTTGGTCAGGTAATCATTCATGTCCATCTCTTTGCATATCAAAAAGCCAACTCTCTAATCCTCCTCTTATCCCTAGGAGGTCCAGACCTTTTGTTCCTCTTCAGACGTGAAGCCAAAATAAGCACACAGGAATATACATGGGAGCATATGAACAGTCATACACATGTGAGCCCGTGAAACTACATATGTGCACCACACAGTAATTATTCCAAAGGAGCCCCGACCAAGTACTGAGTGTGTACATGGACATACTTTTCAGTCGGCCCACATTTCTATTAAATAACTACTTTTTAAAATTAATTTTTTTGAAATATTCTAATTTTTTGAGAAACTGAATTTGGGGTTTTCATGGGCTGTAAGCCATAATCATCAAAATTAAAATAAATAAACACTTGAAATATATCACTCTCTGTGTAATGAATCTATATAATAGCCTATATAAGTTTCACTTTCTGAAATGAGTGACAAAAAATATTGAACTTTTTCATGATATTCTAATTTTTTGAGATGTACCGGTATGTCTAATGTATGTTGTGATTGTTATATGTTATGTGTATAAGGAGCTGTTCTAAGGGATTATTTTAATTAGAAACACGGCTTTTCTTTTGAGTTGGACTGTTTTAAGTATGGCGGCAGAATAACCCGCTTAGCCGTGTAGGGGGCGCTGGCAGTCTACCCAGTCCCCCAGCCTTAGTTGTGTAAATGGATAGGCAGTTTGTTTCTTTTTGTATATATTTGTTTTAGAGTGTGAGTCAGGAAACAAATTTGGGTGGGTTACCTGTATGCTTGACATTTCTTTTTTGAAGGGGGAAAAATGTTATGTATGTAAAAGGCTGGTAGCAGTATGATGGCGGCCGGGTTGGACGGGGAATGGACTGGGGTGGTTAACTACTGGTTTCCGGTGATGATGCCACTCCTAGTATAAAGGAGGCGGGCGGAAGGGGCTAGTCCTCTTTTGTCGGGAAGACACCTGGCCTGCAGGCGAGTGCCGTAAGCCTTATTTGTATGATAGTTTGTATTTTAATAAAGCTCCATAAACCGAGTTACCACTTACTCATTATTTGCCTAATTATGGATGCAACAACAAGTAAAAAACACTGCCCACATTTGAAGCCAGGGCAACACAGTAGTGACAAAGCGGTGGCTAAACTTTTATTGATAAAAATTACATATTTTGACTGAGCGACTCCATACTCGGGGATGCACACCCTCAGTTAAAAGTACTATATTCCATTCAACTGAAGGTATCAACTCATTCTGATTGCTGAGGCCACAGTAAAAATAAATGACTTTAAACATAACCCAGCCCTTGTAAAATCTACTTTACTGAAGCGCAGCTACATGAAAATTGTGGTTAAATACAACAACAAAATACTTTTTTGTCACATTCCACCACTGGCTTTTAGCAACAAGTTTATTTTTCAAATATATTTTAAACTTGCGTTAATTAACCACCACCCATTTGTGTCTTTTGTCTAGGCAAGAGGAAAATGATCCACCCCAAACCGGACCTTGCGTCACTATTTACAGAGATGCAGGCCGAAGATCTGCTGAACCGGGACCAGCTTGAGCGGCACATCCAATTGCTTCTCAGTGAGGCAGCATGGCCGGCGTGTGTGACCCATTCTAATTTTTTTTTTTTTACAGGTTGAATTTTGCACATTCTAAATAATCTGGAATTTGCTGATGATTGTAATAAACAATTTAGTGACTTATGTGTTTGCATCATGATTTTCTATTTTGTCTGTTAAGACACCGGTGGGAAAAGAGTCAACAGTACAAACCATTTATCAGTGACTTTGAAAATAATGGCTCATTTTTTAAGAAAAAGTAACCAAAAACAATTATTTTATTTACTGAAGACTGTCCTGTTGGATGTGCCATTGCAGAAGACACTGCACACTTTAGTGATAGTACCAGTATGTGGAGGAATTCTGGGCCATATTAGCATCTGTATTTTCTAATAATGGGTTAGGGCGGGGGTGTCTAATCATGTGCCATGGAGGGCCAAGACCCTGCAGGCTTTAACTGCAACCAGTGTCTTCAACAGCAGATTCCATGGAATTTCTTCCACTGACTGATGATCAGTGAGAACACCTGCTGAAGAGACTGGGTAGAAGAGAGAACCTGCAGGGTCTTGGCCCTCTATGGCACATGATTGGACACCTCCTGGGTTAGTGTTTAATGGGATTTAACATTTTAACACAAACTGCTTTATGGTTCATAATTCTGTTGGCAGACTTACACCAAACCAGAAGTGATTTTTCAAACTGCTGGATTGTTCTTAGACAGCTTTTCCAATCTTTAAGTATTTAAGTATTATTTAAGTATTATTTAAGTATTTCATTTATGTCACTTGGTGGTAACCTTCACACATAAAACAAAAGTGGAGACAGATCTGCAAAAAGTACAAAGGTTTATTGTCAAAATTTTAGTGCCATACTAAATGAATACATGTTGTCACGGACGGGGCTGAGGCATCAGCCCCGTTCCGTGATTGTGGCTGTAGTTCCTGATTATTTGATAATTATTCCAGCTGGCAGTTATTGGAGCCTGAGCGTGGCTCCCTGTCAGCCTATGGCTACGCCTCCTCCTCTCTGCCAGGCATCCAAGAGGAGACGCCACGGGCGAAGGGCTGGAGCGAAGGTGAGGAGGAGGAGGAGGAAGCATAAGCCGGCTGTACCGATGGACATCACCGGGAACGTACGATCGCTGGGAAATAAAACAGATGAGCTTACAGCGCTGGTCAAGACGCAAAAGGAGTATCGTGAGTGTAGTATCATGTGTTTTACGGAGACGTGGTTACACTCGTAGATCCCAGATGTAAACATATCGATACCTGGCTTCAAGACTATATGGGGGGACAGAGACGTGATAAGCAGCAGGAAAAAGAGAGGAGGAGGAGTGGCACTTTTTGTTAATGAACAGTGGTGTCATCCTGGACATATTTATGTGAAGGAAAAGTGCTGTAGCCCAGACACTGAACTGCTGGCTGTGAGTATGAGACCTTATTATATGCCGCGAGAAACGAAGTGTGCCTTAATTATTATCGTCTACATCCCTCCGTCAACTGATCCAGCGGTGGCCTGTGACGTCATCAGCTCCACTGCAGCCACATTACTGGAGAAGCACCCGGATGCATTTATGGCCATCACGGGTGATTTTAATATTGTCTCAGTGGGAAAAACACTACCAAACTTTCACCAGTTTGTTGACTGTCCCACCAGAGAAAACAAAACACTGGATTTACTGTATGCCAATGTCAGAGATGCATATAGTGCCACAGCTCTACCCCCCATTGGCAAATCAGATCACTGCATGGTCATGTTAACACCAAGTACGTTCTCCTTGTGCAAAGGCGACCTACTTGAGCCACTAAGGAGGCGTACACCTCATTACCACTCCCTCCCACTCGGGAGATCAGATCACAACTTGGTTCATCTCCTGCCGGTGTACAAAACCCTAGTACACAGACAACCTCCGGTTATGTGCATGGTGAAGATATGATCTGAGGAGGCAATGGACGCTCTAAAGGACTGTTTTGAAATCACTGCCTGGGAGCAGCTCTGTGATCCACATGGTGAGGACATCAACGGCCTCACTCACACCATCACGGACAACATCAACATCTGTGTGGACAACACTGCACCCACCAAGATCATACAGTGTTGCTCAAACAACAAACCCCGGATCAACCCTGAGATAAAATCACTACTGAGAGAGAAGAAGAGGATCTTCAGGTCGGGGGACAGGGAGATGCTGAAGTCTGTACAGAGGGAGCTAAGAAGGAAGATCAGAGAAGGCAAGGACAGCTTCAGGAAGAAGATGGAGGACAAGCTGCAACAGAGTGACATCGGCGGGGTCTGGAGAAACCTCAAAACTATCTCTGGGCTCCAGAATACCTCCTCCAAGGCCACGGGGGGCGGGGTGGGGGGAGCAGGAAATGAGTGAACAATCTGAACCTGTTTTTTAATAGGTTTGACCAACCGCCCTCCCCCCGCCTGCACAACAACCACTGCTGCCTCTACCGTCATCGAGACCTGCTGCCCCCCCTCCACTCCACCAACATTCCCCCACTCCCAGCACACAGCCCCCCAACCTGACCCTCACTAAGACCCAGGTGAGGGCGGAGCTGAGGAATATCAAGGCAAGGAAGGCCTCGGGTCCGGACTGCATCAGCACGAAGCTCCTCAAGTCCTGCACAGACCAGCTGTGTGGGATTGTGGAGCACATCTTCAGCCTGAGCCTGAAGCTGGGGAGGGTACCACAGTTGTGGAAAACATCTTGTGTGGTACCCATACCAAAGACTTCCCACCCCAGAGACCTGAACAGCTACAGACCAGTGGCCCTGACGTCTCACCTGATGAGGACCCTGGCGAGTCTGCTCCTTGCTCACCTCCGCCCCCTGGTGGGACCAGCGATGGATCCACTCCAGTTCGCCTACCAGCATGGCATCGGGGTGGAGGATGCAGTGATCTTCCTCCTTCACCGTTCCCTGTTCCACCTGGAGAAGCCCAGGAACGCGGTGAGGATCATCTTCTTTGACTTCTCCAGTGCTTTCAACACCATCCAACCGATGATCTTGAGGGACAAGCTGCTGTGCGCAGGGGTGAACCAGCACCTGTCATCGTGGATCCTGGACTACCTCACAAACCGACCACAGTTTCTGAGAACCCGAGATTGTGTGTCCGACACGATCATTGGCAGCACAGGGGCCCCCCAGGGAATGGTTTTGACTCCCTTCCTGTTCACCCTTTATACTGCGGACTTCTCACGCAACACAACACACTGCCATCTACAGAAGTTCTCTGATGACTCTGCGATCATCGGCATCATCTCCAACGGCGATGAAGCTGAGTACAGAGGACTTATCCAGGACTTCGTGGATTGGTGCCATCGGAACTGCCTACAGATCAATGCGAGAAAAACTAAGGAGCTGGTGGTGGACTACCGCAGGCAAGGACAACCCCTCACAGCACCAGTAAACATCCAGGGAACAGACATTGAGATGGTGACATCCTACAAGTACCTGGGTGTTCATTTGAACAATAAACTAGACTGGTCACACAATATCGACGCACTCTACAAGAAGGGACAGCGCAGGCTGTTCCTACTGAGGAGGCTCAGGTCTTTTGGTGTACAAGGGGTGCTCCTGAAGACCTTCTACGATTCGGTGGTGGCATCAGCCATCACTTTTGGAGTGATCTGCTGGGGCAGTGGCATCACAGCAGCCGATAGGAAGAGACTGAACAAACTGATCAAGAAAGCTAGCTCTGTCCTGGGGCAGCGCCTTGACCCAGTGGAGGAGATAGGAGAGAGAAGGATGGTGGCTAAGCTGTCATCTCTGCTGGAGTCCGAGTCCCACCCTATGCAGGACATACTGAACGCACTGAGGAGCTCATTTAGCAGTAGGCTACATCATCCTAGGTGCGCGACCAAGAGGTTTCGCAGGTCCTTCCTACCTACAGCTGTCAGACTTTATAACCTAAGTAGGGCTGCTCGCAGAGATGGCAAAAAAAATGTGATGACCTAATAGTATTGAATGCAAAAGATGCAACAGACTTACACAAAATGGTCCCCTCCAGTATACAACTAGGACAATATCAATCGCTACGGAGGGTGACAATATGTATGGGTACATATTCATACTATGTGGGGTAACTAAATAGATGGTTATGCTGTTTATTCCATCTAGCTACAATGCTCCGCACTGTGTATATACAGTATATTTATATATTTATGTGTACATATGTATATTCACTGCTCTTATTTTCTTATCTTCTAAATTATTGCTCTGAGTGTTGCTATCCCTGTGCCGTTGCAATCCTGGAATTTCCCCATTGTGGGACTAATAAAGGCTTATCTTATCTTATCTTATACACGGACTGTGAGGAGGTGGACACAGGAGGCTGCTGATGCACTACAGGACTGCTTCGAGACGATAGACTGGAGCGTATTCCGTGAACCACATGGGGTGGACATAGACAATATGACTGACTGCATCACAGAATACATTAGATTCTGTGAAGACATGACCATGCCAGCTCAGACTGTACACTGGTTCTCCAACAACAGATCATGGGTCACCAGTGACCTGAAAGCACTTCTGAACAAAAAGAAGAGAGCTTTTAGGGCTGGAGACAAGGAGAAGCTGAGAGGAGTACAGCATGAGCTGAGAGAGATGCTGAGGAGGTGCAAGGACAATTATAGGTGGAAGCTGAAAGATAAACTCAGGCAAAACAACGCTAAAGATGTGTGGGAGGCAATGAAACAAATAAGTGGGTGCAAGGGGAGAGTCAGGCAGCCATCTGGGAGCCAGGAGAGAGCTGAGGAACTGAATCTGTTTTTAATAGGTTCAACTCACAGTCTGTCACCCCAGCAACACAACCAGACTCCCCCACACCCCTCCCCACCCACCCTCCTGTGCAGCACCTCTCTCCATCTCCCCCTCCTCCTCCTCAGGGGTCACCAGGACCCTCCCTCACTTCACGGTGACTACAGACCAGGTGGAGAAACAGCTGGAGAGACTCCGTCAGTGGAAGGCGGTGGGCCCTGATGGCATCTCTGCCAGGACCCTGAGGATCTGTGCCAACCAACTAGCTCTGGTATTGAAACACCTGTACAACCTGAGCCTGAGTCTGGAGAGAGTACTGGTGCTGTGGAAGACATCCTGCCTGGTTCCTGTCCCCAAGAAGTCATCTCCATCGGACCTGAATGACTATCGACCAGTTGCCCTCACATCTCATGTGATGAAGGTCCTGGAGACACTGATCTTAGCCCACCTGAGGCCGCAGGTGAAGACGTGGCTGGACCGTCTGCAGTTTGCATATCAGCCCCATTTAGGAGTTGAAGTTGCTGTCATCTACCTGTTGCAACAAGCCCATCTGCACCTGGATGGTGAAGGAGATACTGTGAGAATCACTTTTTTTGATTTCTCCAGTGCCTTTCACACCATCCAGCCACTGCTGCTGTGTGAGAAGCTGCGGGTGATGGGGGTTGACAGCTCTGTGATCTCCTGGATTACTGACTACCTGACAGGCAGACCACAGTTTGTCCGGCTGGGCAATGTCTTGTCTGGAGTGGTGGCTAGTGATACGGGAGCTCCACAGGGGACTGTGCTCTCTCCTTTTCTCTTTACCTTATACACCACCGACTTTCAGTACAACACAGAGTCATGCCACCTGCAGAAATTCTCTGACAACTCAGCTGTGGGTGGGGTGTATAAGAGGAGGAGAGGAGGGAGAGTACAGGGCACTGGTA
Source organism: Pholidichthys leucotaenia (assembly GCA_020510985.1). Lineage (NCBI taxonomy): Eukaryota > Metazoa > Chordata > Actinopteri > Cichliformes > Pholidichthyidae > Pholidichthys > Pholidichthys leucotaenia. The sequence continues at coordinate 134,367,323 of CM035840.1, read as the reverse complement.
GACAGATTTGTGGAGTGGACGGAGCAGAATCACCTGAGGTTGAATGTCAGCAAGACCAGAGAGATGGTGATTGACTTTAGGAAGAGGAAGACGCCTTCTCAGCCACTGTAGATTAGGGGGGAGGATGTGGAAATGGTTGACGACTACAAATATCTGGGTGTCAGGATCAGCAGCGGGTTGGACTGGAGATCCAACACTGATGCTGCGCACAAGAAGGGGATGAGCAGACTCTACTTCCTGAGGAAGCTGAGATCCTTCAACATGTGTAGCAGGATGCTGGACCTTTTCTACCAGACCATTGTCGCCAGCGCCATCTTCTTTGCTGCTGTCTGTTGGGGTAGCAGCATCAGGGCCAGAGACACCAGCAGACTTGACAAGATTATCAAGAGGGCTGGCTCTGTAACTGGTCTCAGACCGGAGACCTTTGAGACAGTGGTGGAGAGGAGAACACTAAATAAACTGCGATCCATCATGGACAATCCTGATCACCCAATCCTGATCACCTTGGATCATCTTGGTTGATCCAAGATGGCGCCCACAGTGGTCACCATGGTGCTTTGCTGCACTTTTTTTTGTTTGTTTTTGTTCATCAATTGTGTGTCTGCCTGCTCTTACACCCGTGAAGAGCTACTAAATATCAGGACTTTCACTCCCATGGACCTACTCCCAGTTTTTTTGGCTCCTGCCGCCGATCTGGTTCACTTTTTAGCCCAAAAAGTGAGACGGCGAAAGAGGGGAAGACGAGCGGGCGCCCTGGTGCGGCTTCGCAGGAGAGGCACGCACACGGCTTTGCCTGGGATCTTTCTGTCCAACGTCAACTCACTTTATAACAAGGTAGATGAACTGAGACTGCTGACGCGATTTAAGGACCTCTCCACCTCGTGTGCCCTCTGCTTCACTGAGACCTGGCTCAAGGAAAAGACACCGGACAGCGTGTTCCTCCTTGAGGGATTTCAGCTGTTTCGTGCAGACCGTGACACGGGGCTCTCTGGCAAGACCACAGGCGGAGGAGTCTGCTTCTACATCAACAGCAGCTGGTGCTCCGATGTAACTGTGATCTCCCAACACTGTTCTCCCACTCTGGAATATTTATTCATCAACTACAAGCCATTTTATTCCCCGCGTGAGTTTGCTTCATTCATCCTGGCCGCTATCTACATCCCGCCCGACGCGGACGTGCGCGAGGCTCAGCGCGCGCTTGCGGATCACATTCAGCAAACGGAGCGGACTTTCCCGGACTCTCTGGTTATTGTGGTTGGCGACTTTAACCAGAGCAACCTGAGCCACGAACTCCCCCGGTACAAACAGTTTATTAAATGCCCCACCAGAGGAGAGAACACGCTGGATCACTGTTACACTACAGTTAAGGACGCGTATCGCGCTGTTCCCCGCGCTGCGCTCGGACTATCTGATCACGATGGTCACTGATGGTCCACCTGATTCCCACATACAGACAGAGACTGAAGCTCACAAAACCTGTTGTGAGCACAATGAGGAAATGGACCAGTGAAGCTGTGGAGGAGCTGCGCACGTGCTTGGAAATAACTGACTGGGACATGTTTAAAGGAGCTACGCATGATCTGGATGAGTACACGGACACTGTGACCTCATATATCCACTTTTGTGAGGAGAGCATTCTTCCATCGCGCACCAGGGTGAGTTACTCCAACGACAAGCCCTGGTCACAGCTAAGCTCAGACAGATCAGGAAGGAGAAGGAAGCAGCGTTGAAAAGTGGAGACAGGGACTGCTACAGAGAGGTCAAATACCGGTTTAGCAGAGAGCTGAGGAGAGCTAAATCTGTGTATTCTGAGAGACTCCAGCAGCAGTTCACTGCTAACGACTCTGCTTCTGTGTGGAGAGGACTGAGGCAAATCACCAACTATCGTCCTCAGGCTTCTAAGGGACAGGATGACAAAGCCCTTTGTCAAAGACTGTCTCAACACTATGCCCATTTTGACACCTCGTCAGCTGTGTCCAACTCCCCCCTCCCCCCAGTGCCACTGCCTCCATGGTCCCCACTTCATCAAAGGTGCCCCCCCCCTCCTCTCCCCCTGCCCTTGCCATCAGTGAGCAGGATGTGCACAGACAGTTCTCCAGACTGAACCCGTGCAAGGCCCCCGGTCTGGACAGCGTGTCTCCCTCCACCCTGAGACACTATGCGGAGGAGCTGACTCCTGTCTTCACAGACATTTTTAACACCTCCCTGAAGTCATGCCACGTGCCGGCCTGCCTCAAAACCTCTACCATCGTCCCTGTCCCCAAGAAGCCACGGATCACTGGACTTAACGACTACAGACCTGTAGCGCTCACCTCTGTAGTCATGAAGTCCTTTGAGTGCCTGGTCCTGCCCCACCTCAAGACCATCACCACTCCCCTCCTGGACCCGCTGCAGTTCGCCTACAGAGCCAACAGGTCTGTGGACGACGCAGTCAACCTGGCCCTCCACTCCATCCTGCAGCACCTGGACTCCCCGGGAACCTATGTCAGGATCCAGTTTGTGGACTTCAGCTCTGCATTCAATACCATCCGCCCCGCTCTGCTCCAGGACAAGCTGTCCCTGCTCAATGTTCCTGACTCCCTCTACAGGTGGATCACCGACTTCCTGACGAACCGGAGGCAGCATGTGCGGCTGGGAAAGACTGTCTCAGACTCTGTTAGCATCAGCACCGGATCACCCCAGGGCTGTGTACTTTCCCCCCTGCTCTTCTCCCTGTACACCAACTCCTGCACCTCCAGCCACCAGTCTGTCAAGCTGATCAAGTTTGCGGACGACACCACCCTCATCGGGCTCATCTCCAACGGTGACGAGTCCGTCTACAGGAGAGAGGTGGCCCGGCTGGTGTCCTGGTGCAGCCACAACAACCTGCAGCTGAACGCTCTGAAGACAGTGGAGATGATCGTGGACTTCAGAAAAGTCACAGCCTCTCTGCCCCCCCTTACCCTCACAGACTCTCCCATCACCACTGCAGATTCCTTCCGCTTCCTGGGCACCACCATCACCCGGGACCTCAAGTGGGAGCCGACCATCAGCTCCCTCATCAAAAAGGCCCAGCAGAGGATATTCTTCCTGTGGCAGCTGAGGAAGCTCAAGCTGCCCACCAAGATGTTGGTGCAGTTCTACACGGCCATCATCGAGTCTATCCTCACCACCTCCATCACCGTGTGGTACGCAGGAGCCACCGCCAGGGACAGACTAAGACTGCAGCGCGTTGTGCGCGCTGCTGAGAAGGTGATCGGCTGCAAGCTCCCATCCCTCCAGGACCTGTACATCTCCAGGACCCGGAGGCGTGCAGGTCGGATCATAGCCGACCCTTCACACCCTGGACACGCACTGTTTGCCCCCCTCCCCTCAGGCAGAAGACTTCGGTCCATTCAGACTAAAACCTCCCGCTACTTGAACAGCTTCTTCCCCTCTGCCATCAGACTGCTGAACACTAAGTGACTTATTAGACTCTCGTGCACTACGTACAGCAGCTCAACCGGACTCATGACAACTATCACTGTTTTCTTTTTGCACTACCGACTGCACTATGTGGAACTCCACAATAACTGCTGCTTGTTAATATATTTAAAAATTGCATAGATTAGTATTACTTATTCATATTCTACCTTTTATTGCATGCATAGTTTTTTATCTTTAGTGCTACTCCATGTTTAATGTTGCAGCATTGCACCGAGACAAATTCCTAGTTTGTGTACTACATGAACAGTGGCAATAAATCTCATTCTGATTCTGACCCCCTCCACCACACACTAGACAGACAGCGAAGCACTTTCTCCAGTAGACTACTACAGCTTCGCTGTTGAACGGCCAGGTACAGGAAATCTTTCCTGCCACATGCAATTTCACTGTACAGTAACTCACTATGATGTTGTATTCTGGTCATAACAATGCTGCCCCACTGCACCTTACAGACTAACTGGTCCCTCACATTTCACTCTGCTCCTGATAGTCCTTCATTGTGCAGTGGGATGATTCATGTGTTTATACAGGTCATCATATATTAAGCTATGATGGTGGCGGAGTGGTTAGCACTGCGGCAGCACAGCAACTCACCCTTGGCCGGAGGATCCTGGGTTCGATCCCAGCCCCCGACCAACAGTGATCTGTGTGGAGTTTGCATGTTCTCCCCGTGTCTGCGTGGGTTTACTCCGTGATTTCTCCGGTTTCCTCCCATACGCCAAAAACACGCAAGTTAGGTTAATTGGCATCAAACTGGGGATTCTAAATTGTCCTTAGATATGACTGTGAGAGTGAATGGTTGTCTGTCTCTCTGTGTTGGCCCTGCGATGGACTGGTGATCTGTCCAGGGTGTACCCTGCCTCTCGCCCAAAGATGCTGGGATAGGCTCCAGCCCCCCCGCGACCCGAAAAGGATTAAGCAGAAGAAGATGGATGGATGGATGGTATATAGGTTTTATAGTCGTGTTAGTTTTACTTTCCACGGGCAATCCCTTTGTCTGTCATGTGTGTGTTTCTGTTGTTTGGTTGTCGACTGTCATGCTGCTGTTACACTGTAATTTCCCAGTTTGGGATCAATAAAGTACATCTATCTATCTATCTATCTATCTATCTAACACTGTCACCTGTTGTATATTATTATTATTTGTCCTTCTCCTTGTTTTCTACATACTCATTTACACACCTGCACGCACTCAAGCACACTCCTTCATACACACACACACACACACACACACACACACACACACACACACACACACACACCATTCTGACTCACAGTCACTCATGCACCTGCTCTGCCACACTTCTGCATCCACTTGACATCATTAGCTCTCTGGGTACTGGGTACATCGCCACCACAAAGAGCCCAGTGGTGAAGTGCGTGTCGTTTTTTTTTTTATCTTTTTGTGTGTTTTTCCCCTACCTGCAACCAGAGCCATGTTGGACTACGGGAGCGATGCAGAGCTGAATGGATTGGCCTGTCTGGAGGATGCCTTCACTTCCATGTAGGGGCCAGTTTCTCACAAGGCCGCTTGGGCCGCTCGGGACACCGCAGTGAAGGTGTTGAAGGAATGTCCTGATCTCTTGTTTTTCCCTGAATCAGCCGACATCCCTCACTTCATCCTTGTGCTGCATGGAGAGGAACCCGAGAGGGAATTGCCAGCGTTGGAGCTGCCTCCAACATGGAAGAGGCGTTCATGTCGGAAGAAGCCTCCCTCCTCCCTCAGCTCTCCCACTCCAGCAACACCCTTGTCTCCAGAGCTCCAACCTGAAGACGGCTCCGCTTCATCTTCAGGTGTTTGGGAGAAACAAAGACTGGCTTTAATGGTGGAGCTTGATCGCCGTCTGGAGGAGGAGAAAATGGCGGCCACCTTTCCCTCTCCAGCGCTGTTCTGGGAGGCTTCTCCATGGCCTATGGAGGAGTCCAGCCTCACCACAGCCAATGCGAGGAATTATGCCTTGTCAGCTGCAGCAGGAAACACCATCAGCCAGGAGAACAGGCAAGTTTTTCCTCCTTTTGTTCCTAAAGTTGTCGAAAATTCTTGCCTGATTCTTGGTAGAGAGTCTCTGGGTGTGCAGTCCCCAGAGACCTCAGAGACCCAGAGGGAGTTTAAGATTGCAAAGACCATCACGCCTGCTGCGGAGGCCATCACAGCAGAGTCAGCTCTTGAGCTGAACCTCCAGGAGGCCGAGCCCGTGGGAACATCACCCGGCTTGTCGGAGTCCTGGATGGTGGTGGAGCTCGAGCTAAGGCAAGTGCTGTCTTTTGTCTTTCTTCTTTCCATAATAGAGCATTTTTGCCTAGCTCTAGGTGAGGAGAGCCAGCTGCAGCCGTACGCTGCATCTGAGCTTACCTCGCCGGGCTCCGCCACTGCTGGCGACCCTGATCCTTCTTCCTCTTTGTCCGAGTCTTCTTCTAGGGTCGTCGGAGAGAGGTCCACATTGTCGGATGAGTCCGAGGATCCAGGCTCGCCACTGGAGGTTATTGTGGCCGCTGCCACCCCCGCCGAGGTCTCCATGGGTCGAGCTTCCCGTCTGCTGGAGGCTATGGTTTGGGTTCCACCTCAGTCCAGATCTCCGTGGGTGCCCATGATTGATCACCTCCTCGCTCAGGTGCTCATTTAGGTCGGCTGGCCCACAGTCAAGATGGCGTTAGGGTCAGCAGTGGCCCAGCCGGGCCCCACCACAGGTGCAGCAGGGACCCAGACGGGTTTCACCGTGGGTGCAACCATGGCCCGGTCGGGGTCCTCTGTGGGTGCAACACAGGACCAACCGGGGCTCACTGCAGGAGCAATAGGGCCCCAGGCAGGGGCCACCGCTGGTGCTGCGTTGTCCTGGGCCGTAACCACTGTGGGTGCAGCCATGGCCCAGTAGGGGTCCACCGTGGGTGCGACCAGGCTCCAGTCCACCGAGGACACTACCAGCCAGTTTGGGGACACCGGGGTCTCCTTGTTCCTTCAGGAGGCCTGCTGGGTGTTCCTCCTGCTTCTGCTGAGCATCGCCATGGTCCACCTGATCCTGCCACCAGTAGTAATGCCAGTAGGTCCCCCTTCCCGGGTCTGGCCACCCACCTCTTAGCCTCCCGGTGGGTAGGCCGCCTCCTCGATCACCCCTCGGGTTCTGGTGGCTCAACTTTGTGGGCAGGCTGCCTGAAGGACTGGGTCTCTGGGTCAGGTGGCCCATTTTTTCTGGTAGGCCACCGGACGCTGTATTGCAGGCTGCCTGTTGGCCCTGGGACTTTGGCCAGCCTCCTGAACTTTGGGACTGTTAGGTCTTGGCGGGGGGGGCCTAGTCCTAGGTTTGGGGCTGGGGATTTTGTTTCTTGTATTGCTTTGTGTATCGTTTCTGGTTTGTTCCCTCCTGACCTGTTTCCCCCCACCTCCCGCCCTGGTTAGTGGTGATGGTTTTCTGGGTGGGGTGGGGGGCAGGTTTTTCTCTTATGTTTTGATGGTACGATGGGTGTCTGGATTCCACCCCTTGGGGGTGGGGGTGGGGGCTCTGTCACGGACTGTGGCTGTAGTTCCTGATTATTTGATAATTATTCCAGCTGGCAGTTATTGGAGCCTGAGCCTGAGCCTGAGCCTGGCTCCCTGTCAGCCTATGGCCATGCCTCCTCTTCTCTGCCAGGCATCCACCAGTTAACACTGTCACCTGTTGTATATTATTATTATTTGTCCTGCTCCTTGTTTTCTACATACTCATTTACACACCTGAACGCACTCAAGCACACTCCTTCATACATGCACATACACACACTTACGCTTACACACACACAAACACACACACACACACACACACACACACACAAACACATCCATTCTGACTCACAGTCACTCATGCACCTGCTCTGCCACACTCCTGCATCCAATTGACATCATTAGCTCTCTGGGTACTTATGCTTGTCGGGTGGTACACTCAGTGTGGCGATATCAGTCAATTGTGACTAGTCTTTAGTCAGGAGTTTATACAAGTCTACTCTACACTGGGTTTACGTTGATGTCCTGGAGCTGTTGGTTTCCCTTTTTCTTTGGACTGCTCAGGTGTTGTTTTCCAGAGCCAGCTGTGCTCTGACGCCCTTGTTAGTCTTTCTCATTTTTGCCCTTCTTATCCGCTGGTCAGTCCCGTCTGGGAGCGCGTGGGGGCTCCTCCTCCTGCCAACTGTGCTCGGTCATCCGCCACCTTGTGTATTAGATTGTTTTTCCATTGAACATATTGTGTATTTTGTGTTTTCCCCTTTCTGTTAATAAACATATTCACTTCACCTGCATATTGGGCTCATACCAATTCATTTGTTCGCTGCGCATTTCCGCAGTGGACATGACACATGTATAGTTCACTGTTGATGCAGAGAATATATATTTATACAGTATCTACATGTAGTCAGCAATACTCAATATGATATATCCAGTAAATCCATGTATTTGCCATGTCACCTTGTGACTGCATTATTTTAATTGCTTTTAATCCTAGATCCAGTTTGTTTTGGCTTAAAATGCATCATAATTGTTAAATATATCTTATTATAACTAACTCAGTACTGTTTACCTGTTGAAATATAAATTTTACAGCTAATATAACCCCATAACTACAATATGGCATCTGGCGATCAAGTTTTGGCAGCTGATCATGTTTTGTCACGACACCAGTGGCTGGAGCAGGTGCATCCCATGATGACTGAACAGTCTGTCCTTGATTTTCACACAGATCAGAGCAATTTGTTGCACAGCAATCTAAACATTTCTACAGACATTCTAAAGTTATGTAACCACGTTTGTGAAGCCGGGGTGACATCTCATCACTGGAAGCCTCTGTTGAACGCCCAGACCCACGGTTTCAAGCGATAATTTTGCTACAAGAGAGCCATCTGAAACACACACACACACACACACACACACACACACACACACAGAATACATATTTTAGTACCTAATAGCGATAATTTGCCAACATTACAATGTAGTACGGCTGACTTAAAGCAAAGTAGCATTCGCAATCATTAGCTTACCTTCATATGTAATGTAGTTCGTTTGTCTTCCGCTTTATACTGCTCTATATGGTTTCCTAAACGCTCCAGTACTTTTCCAGAGTGTGTCGTCTCACCGCCTATAGCCTTCTCTGGCTGTCCTTTTTTGCCTTTACTCTGGCAAAAAAAAAGCCAGACACCGCAGTCACCTGATATCCTGCCATCTTGTGTTTTGCCTGGGTCACTTGTTTTACGTAACAGGAGGGTTGCGCCGCCTCCCTGTAACAAATCCCACCCACATCAAGCAGTACTCTGGTGTAATGGAAACACAAGCGGACTGAACTGAACTGTACCATACTGTACCAGGCCAAACAGATACTTGTAGAAAAGAGCCAAAAGTTGTTCTACTAGGGTATAGATAGGAAGCGGAATGGAGAAGGGGTAATTTTGAAGGAAGAGTATGTGAAGAGTGTTCAGGAGGTAAAGAGGGAGTTGGACAGGATAATTACTTTGAAACTTGAAAATGAAGGTGTGATAGCACGTATGTCCCACAAGTTGGATGTTACATACAGGAGAAAGAGAAATTCTGGAGTAAGTTGGATGAAGTGGTAGAGAGTGTTCCCAGGGGGAAGAGAGTGGTGATTGGAGTGGACTTTAATAGGTGAAGGGAATAGAGGTGATGAGGAAGTTCTGCGTAGGTATGGTCTTAAGGAGAGAAATATGGAAGGACAGATGGTTGTGGATTTTCAAAAAGCATGGAAATGGCTGTAGTGAACACATATTTCAAAAAGAGAGAGGAACATAAGGTGACATAAGAGTGGAGAAAGGTGCACACGGGTGGACTACGTCTTATACAGAAGGAGAAATCTGAAAGAGGAGACTGCAAGGTGGTGGCAGGAGAGAATCTGACTAGTCAGCATTGAATGGTAGTCTGTAGGATGACTTTCTATACCAAGAAGAGGAAACAAGTCAAGGCAGAGCCAAGGATTAAAAGGGGGAAATTAAAGAAGGAACAGAGTTCAGATAGGAGGTGAGATTGGCTCTGAGTGGTAGGGAAGAATTACCAGAGGACTGGGCAAGTACAACAAAGGTATTGAGGGAAACGGGTAGAAAGGTAAGTGGTGTATCCTCTGGATAGAGGAAAGAAGACAAGGAGACTTGGTGGTGTCATGGTTTGGGGATGACCGTAGGGTCATGCCCACTCTTTGAGTTTATTTCTGTTTCTTTGTGTTTATTGTTATTTGTATCTTGGGTTTATTATTCCTGTCATCATTGGTTTGGGATTTAATTTGACAGTATTTTCTGATCAAGCTCTGGTTCCTGTTGTGGGTTTATTTTGTATTGCTTATCCACACTTCGTCCTCAGTCCTGTTGTCATGTTTTGTGTTTCCTCTGCTCTGTCTGTGATTGTGTGTGTGTGTGTGTGTGTGTGTGTGTGTGTGTGTGTGTGTGTGTGTGTAGCCCCACCACGGGATCTCTATTTTCTTCATGTGTCAGCCATTGTCATGATTACTCCCCACCTGTGCTATACTGACGTGATTATCCCGTCTGTATATGTGCATTTCAGTCTGTGTCCTGTGTGGTGTCCTTAGTGTATGTTGGCGTGATTACACGCTTCAGTCGTGTCAGTTCATGCCAAGTTTGTATCATCCTGCCAGTCTGTAGTCCGCCTATTTTTTGCCTTTTCATTTCTGCCCATGCACAGCTTTATTTTTCTGTTTTATAATAAATCATGTATCACCAACCTCGCCTTGCGATTGGGTCCTCTTCTCCACTCCGTAGGGGCTTTTGTGAGAGAAGGACACTGCCAGTCCAGGACCTAGCGGGCAAAAAAAGGAGGAGAAGCAAGAAGAGGATGGAGAACGGAGCAGCTTTGTGTGGTAATCCAGGTACTGGATTGTGACGCTGCTGCGCAATGCTGGTCTAATCCTGCAGACACTGTGAAGCATTGGGAGGCAGCCGCAGCATTGACGGAAGTGAATCTGGACAATCTGGGTGGTAGTCTATAAGCCTCTAGGGGTTTCTTTCCCTCCCATGCACTAAAATGTCTTCTATTGTTTTAATTTCTGTATATTGTTTTAAATCCGTGCAAATAAATGAAATGAAATGAAATGACATCTGTTCCCATCCCTGGGTGTGGGAGCTCCCTATTCTTCCATTACCACCGTTTCCCACCGCCTCCTCCTTGCCGGAACCAGATGACCTCTCACCACTGTAATCGCCTGTGGAATCTGCCACTGAGGAAGAGGTTTATGAGTCTCGGTTGGCGTTTGGCGGGTCTGGGTGGAAGAAAGGCGCCGGGAGACGCCACTCCTCTCAACGTCATGGATCTCCGGCTCTTCATCAGACGAGTTCCATCTTTTCCCGGGAGGACTCATCCCACTTCCCCGCTGCAGCAGAGTGGGAACAGAGGCAAGTACCTTTCCATTTTTGAACATCTGCTCCAGAAAGGTCTTGTTCTGTTCCCGGTAAGGGGGCTCAGCAGCAGTTAATTGCCACCACTGCTGAGCTCTCTCCACCGTTATCTGCTGCAATTTCTGCTGCCACTGTTTCCATCCCTCCATCCTCGCCTGCATTTCCTGTGTCCACTCATGTGTTTTCTGAGTGTCTGCCGATCCTGGGTGTCAACCAGATCATCAGGGAAGTGCCCGCAGTTCCTGAGAACCCAGTGGTCTGCCGGATTGGGTTGGCGCCATTGGACCCTCAATGTCCAGTTGATGAGGAAGAGCAGGAGGAGCACTGATTGACTGTGCTCATCCAGAAGGAGCTTATGCTGGACTACAAACCATGGCTTCTTCCAGAGCATGTGTCTCAGCTGGGTTGGAACCAGCTGGCAAGGGATGTATCAACTCCACGGCGTGACCCAGCTCCAATTCCAGTTCCTCGTCGCTCCCCAGTTCCTGTGTCAGCTCCTCATTGCTCCCCAGTTCCAATTCTTCATTGCTCTCCAGCTCCAGATGTCATGACTTGCCTCTAACGAGGCGAGGAGAGAGACAGATTCACGTGCAGGATTTCACCACAGACAAGTTTATTAAAGGAAAGTCCCAAAACGGTGTAGACATACAAAAACACGAAGAGAATAAACTTACAGTGATCCACGGCGCAACGTGTCAAAGAACAGCAAGCAGGAACTATGGCGTGACATGGCAGTGACAAATAATAATCCAGCAATGAGAAACACAAATGAGCTGACTAAATACACATACTAATGATAAGGTGATTGGGTGCACCTGTGCGAGGGAGCAGGCCAGTAATCAGGAACATAAAACAGCTGAGAGTCAGGAGAGAGGGGGGAGCGGTGTGGCTGGCAGATTGACAGGCAATGCCCACACCAAGTACAGATTTCAACGTGCTGCCTGACAGCCTGTCAGTCAGAACCAAATCAACACAACAACTCAGAACCAGACTGGCAATGAATAGCAAACAATACATGGATGACATGACACACAGAGGACAGTCATGGAACCGAGCCTAAAGGACAAACTGGCTCGTTTCATGACACCAGAACCTGTTCCACGGCACCTCCCTGTTCCTGAACCTGCTCTATGGTGCCTTCAAGCCCCAGAGCCTGCTATTTCAACTCCACTCCATTGGACAGAGATCCTCAGTCAGACGAGTTCCAGCAGCTTCCGGGATGACTTGCCTAATGCTTCAGCAGCAGCAGAGCAGGAACAAGGACAAGTATCTTATCATTGTTTTACACCTATTAATGAAGGGTCTTGCCCTGTTCCTGGGAAGGGGGCTCAGTGGCAGCCACACACCACCACTGAGCCCTCTCTCCCTGTCTCTGCTGTATAATCTGCTGCTCCCATACTCTTACCTGCCTCTCCCCTTTCTCTCCCGAGCTCCACGTCTGAGGACTTGGTGACCTGTGAGGATCCATGAACAGTCATCAATGAGGTGGCTGAGTGCTTCAATCTCTGTCATCTGAGGAATGGGTTGCAGGACATGATGTGGAGAAGGGCTCGTGGAATCGCAGAATCCAAGCCCCATTTGTGAGAGAACATTCCAGCCTTCCTTCAGGCCTTCCTGCTCTCCAATGAGTTTTCCTCCACACCAGAAGTGGATGAGCCATTTGCTTTCGGCTCACCGGAGACAGGGGTCTCCTCTCCAGTTACGGCTCTCACCCTCTCTCCAACGCCGCAGGCATCCGTTCCCGAGGCAGGTGAGCCTCCATCAGCCATTCTGGAAGTCAACGCACCCCAATTATCATCAGCTCCAGTGGCTGAGCCTGCCGCTTCAGTAGCTGATTCCGAGGTTGTCACCCCAGCAACAGGAGACCAGGAGCTAAGGCAAGTACTTGTTTCTTTATCTTCTATTACTGCTTTTGTAAATGCTTGCCTTACTTCTGGTGGGGGAACCCAAGCACAGAGCCCACCAGCTCTTGGGCCCTTCACACCAGTCTCTGCTGCTAATAGCTGTGGTGTCACCTCACTGACCGCCTGTTCTCCTCCCTCATCCAAGGTGGCCATGTTGAGGATGGGGTCGCAAGAGAACCACGCTCCAGCCAATTTTCCCGAGGTCAGGAGACCTCCAGCCGATGTTCCTGAGGTTAGGAAACCTCCAACTGATGTCCCCGAGATCAGAAGACCTCCAGTTGATGTCCAAGAGGCCAGGAGACCTCCACCCATCGCAGTTTCTGAGGGCGAGCAGTCTGCTCCACCCGTCGCGATTCCTGAGGGCGAGCAGGCCGCTCCACCCGTCGCAGTTCTGGACAGCCAGCAGGCTGCTCTACCCGTCACAGTTTTGGGGGTCGGTGGACCTCATCCCACTGTTTCTGAGGCCAGGGGGCCTCTACCTGCTGTCCGTGAGGTCAGGGTCCCGCCGTTGCCCGCTTCTGGATTAAAAACTGCTATATTGGTAACTCCAGAACTGGGAACTTCTGGGTTGTTAGCACTTAAGCAAGAGACTCCTATGTTATTTTCTGAGTTTGAGACCCCCTTGTTGTTTTCTGCTAAGTAAAAGCCTGTGGTGTTTTCTCCAGAATTTAGAGCCTCTATGTTTTTGTTCCCAGAGCAAGGAGCCCTTACTCTGTTTTTTTCTGAACAAGAGGCTCTTATTTTGTTTTCTCCAGGACCAAGAGTTCCCATGTTTTTTTCCTGAGGTAAAGGTTCCTATGTTGTTATTATCCTCTGAGTTTGAAGTTTCTGTGTTATTTTCAGTGCACAAAATTCCTATGTTGTTGTTCCATGAACAAGAGGGTCCCTTGTGGTCTCCAGAGCAAAGAGCCCCAATGCCATTTTCTGAGTTTAAAACCCCCAAGTTGTTTTCTTTGAGCAAAGGGTTCCAATGCTATCTCCTAAGTTTAAGGGGGCAATATTTTCACTTCCTGAGTTTAGAAGTTTTGTGTGGCCACCTTCTGAATTTAAAGGGGTTTTGTGGTCATCTCCAGAGTTTAAAGTGCCTGTTTTGTCTTTACTTTATGAGGTTAAAGCTCCTCTGTCATCTGCTGAGTTGAAGATTTCCATATCATTATTTCTTGGGGTTAAAATTCCCATGTTATCTTTTTAGCATAAAGTTCCTTTGTTAACTCCTGTGTTTAAGGGCAGCGCGGTGGTGGAGTGGTTAGCACTGCAGCAGCACAGCAACTTACCCTTGGCCAGGGGATCCTGAGTTCAATCCCAGCCCCTGACCAACAGTGATTTGTGTGGAGTTTGCATGTTCTCCCCGTGTCTGCATGCGTTTACTCCGGGATTTCTCCGGTTTCCTCCCACATGCCATAAACATGCAAGTTAAGTTAACTGGAGACTCTAAAGTGGCCCCAGGTGTGAATGCGTGTGTGAATGGTGAAAGGGCTGGGCACCGCACCAGTGGCTGCCTCATCCATTCATGTGGATGCCCTGTAATTTCCTCATTGTGGGACTAATAAAGGATTCTAAAGCTCCTGAGGTCAACACCCCCATGGCACTGTGCTTCCCCGTCTGGTGGCCCTTGGACTTTGGTAGGCCACCAGACCCGCAGTGCACTTCAGTCTGGGGACCCATGGACTTGGGGTAAGCCCCTGGATTGGCCTTGTTCCCCGGTCCGATGGCCGTGGGTCGATAGAAGACCACCCGACCTGCCTTGTTTATTGGTTTGGGACCTGGGACTTTGTTTGGTTTCCCAAGCTGCATTTTTGTTTAGAACTCTATCGTGGGCGGATAGAGTGTGTTTTGGTGCACCAACCTCGCCTTGCGATTGGGTCCTCTTCTCTGCCCCATAGGGGCTCTTGTGACAGATGGTGGAATGAGGAGATACAGAAAGTGTCATGAATGGCTCTTGCGAGCCATTAAGGAGACGCTATAGTCAACCGATGAGTTTGCGTTTTTTATTAACATAGGACATGAATACACAGAATGACAACACAATAAGCCTCGAGGGGCAAAACACGCACATAAACTCTGACACAGAACTCTACCTCGGGAGATTGGCTAGTGAAGGGAGCGAGGACGGAACCTACGCTGAGCAGTTAGTACTTACGGGAGGATGAGGAACAGAGTCACAGAAGAAACTGGAGTTGGGCGTAGGAACTCCAGCTACGTACACTGAGGTGCACGATGTCATAGGGTGTGGGTCGCAGCCAGGAGTAATCCTCAGCTGCTTCCTTAAATGGGGAACAGAACCCAATCAGGAAAAGGGGAAAGGTAATTAATGACAATATCATACAGCTGTCCTGGAGCAGCTGGGCTTTGACAGCCGGAAGTCTGCCGAGATGCTGTCAAAATAAAAGCCTCGGAGGAGGCCATAAGACCAGACCCAGAATGGGGTAGAACTGGAGAAATACCGGACCACCCGAGCGCGGACAGAGTCAGCACTCGGATCGTAACAGTAGCCCCCCGTTCGCAAGGCGAATTCCAGGCGCCATGTAACATCAAAGCCCCCCCCCCCCACACACACACACACACACCCAGAGGGTCAACCAGACCACCCCAGGGAGGGAGGCGGGGGGAAGGCCAGGCGGGCAAGAAGCAAGACATAAGGTCAGAGAGAGAGAGAAAAATAAACCAACTCCAGAATACGGCAACCATTACAGAAGCGAAATACAGAAGCCGGCCCTCGAACAAACTACATAAATGGGGCCAAACAGAGGAACAAAGCAATCATCTGCCGTGCAGAATAAACGATAGCAACTTAACACAGTGAGCCGAATTTGATATCACCAGACATTAAAAAAAACAAAACATTCACTTCCTTGGAAGCAAGGCAATAACATTGGCATATTGCCCGCAAATTAATTCAATTCAATTCATTTCAACTTTATTTATATAGCGCCGTTTCACAACAACAGTCATCTCATAGCACTTTCAACTGTAGGGGGGACCCCCACAGTTGCAGAAAGACCCCAGCAATCAGGTGATCCCCTGTGAGCAAGCACTTGGCGACGGTGGAGAGGAAAAACTCCCTTTTAACAGGAAGAAACCTCCAGCAGAACCAGGCTCAGGGAGGGGCAGTCATCTGCGGCGACTGGCTGGGGGGTGAAGGGACAGAGAAGATGAAAAGAACAGACATGCTCTGTAGAGAGCAAACAGCACAATGGGGACTCAATCTATGGGAGAGAACAAACAGATGTTAATGACCAGCAAAAAAAAAAAAATTACCAGTAACATGTATACACAAAGTTGAGGGAAAAAGGTATAAACGGGAGCAAAGGAGCTGGTGCATACATTTCCTCAGATACAATGTGGAACTGGGTGATTGAGACACAAATATAAACACCTCTTGAAAAGTGTAGAGTCACTTAGAGTCAGTAACATTTACATCAATAATTAGCCCAAATTGGCTTCCTTATATGCAATCTCTCGGGAGAGGGATGACAGCAGGCAGAGCGCAATAGAGAAAAAACCCACAAGTTCAGGTGGACTGCCTACGTCTAGCGTCCAGATCGCTAATGGGGGGAAGAGAATTAGTTCAGGCGGCCTACCCAGAATGCCAAATAGGTGAAGCAATGTCCCAGGCAGCCAACCCATGTCATTCCACCACCAGAACCGCTGGAGAGCACTCGGAGACGGCCTCCCTATGGAGAGGAAAAGCGAGGGAGGGCCGAACCAAGGACGGGAAGTCCCAGCGGCCCCCGATGGCCGGAAACGAGGAATGGACGAAAAACAGGGAGACAGTCCAGCTATGATCAGCGGAAGATCTGCAGCTCCACCTCCGAACTTCACCAGATTAGGCACAGTCCTCCCATTGGACCCCACGTGAGCCCGAGCTGCACCCATGATGGACCCAGATTGGATCGCGGCTGCACCCACGATGGACCCCGACTGAATTGTGGCTGCACCCACGATGGACCCCGACTGGGTCGGAACAGCACCGGGAACGGCCTTCAACCCCGAACCCAGGTCCTCCAGAGCAGAGACTAAGACTGACTCATCACCGGCGACCCTGGGGGAAGGCTCAGGAGAGAGAAAAGGGCCGGGATCAGGATAATCGGTAGCAACAGAACCCGGCGAGACAGGCTCGGACGCAGCGGACGGCTGCACCCGGCTCGTCTCCCCGAGAGATAGGCAAAAATGCTCCAAAGCAGAAAGAAGGAAGACAAGGTAGAGCACTTGCCTGATCTCGGGTTCTGTCGTCATCCAGGACTTCAGCGAGCCGGGCTCAGGATGAAGAAGGACGTCCTCTGGCTCCCACTCGGCGACGGCGGGCCCCGTAGCCGGCATGATGGTTTCCACAGCCTGAGGATCCTCCCGCGCTGATGACCACGCCGACAACCCGCATGGCGTGGGGGCAGGAGATCCTTGACCTGCTGGGTCGAACCGCTCCGCCGTGGAGACCCGGGGATGCTTCATCGTCGGCGCAGGTTCCAAACGGCAGTCCGCCCTCCTCCTCTGCCCGTGATGTGGCTGGGGGGCTGGAACCAGGCTCTCCTGGCCCGCAGGCTCCCTCCTCGTCCGGTGGCGTTGGCCTGGCGCCGCAGGACGCTCGGGGGAAGGAGACACAAAGGTGGCAGGTTCGTCATTAATTTCTGCAGCAGGTGGAGGAAGCTCAGGGGGCTGTGAATCCCGAACTCCACCCCCAGGAATCAAACTAGGCAATCCACCCAATACAGGAAGAGAATGAATAGATACTTGCCTGATTCCCAGAGGGCTGATGGAACCCACCGCAGTGGACTTGAGTCCTCCCTTCCCCCGCTGGATGGTGACAGAGGGCCCCCCGGGAAGACGAGGAGGAGCCGCTTGCGATGGACCAAGGATGGGCCTCGCCGGAGCAGGACTCTTGGCACACACAGCAGCCGGGGAAGACGTCGAGGAGGAGGGGATGACGGCCGAGCCGAACCGGGCACGATGAGCTGACGGGACAGCAGGGAAAGATGACCCGGGGGGAGAGGCTGCGGGGGTTCCCTCTAGACGAGACGCAGGAGTGGCAGCTGTCTGAGAGGTGGAGTCCTTGCGACGACCCAGAACTGGATCCGGACGGGGTTCTCGCGGAGTCTTGTTTGGAGCATGGCGACGACGTTCACTGGCTGATGGCGAGGCAAAGGTGAGGTCTGGGAATCGCCGCTCCTGTGCGGAAACAGAAGCGAGCAGCTCAGCGTAATCAGGAAAGTCACTCAACTCTGGATTCCTCTCCACCAGCCTGACAGCCACCGTCACATGCCTAATTATCTGTGTGGGGTGAACAGCAGAGCGAGCTGCTGCCACTTGGTCCCGGATGGAAGCAGCTGTGCGTTGTAGCTTCTCCGGGGAATTTCCGAATGACAACACACTCCAACGGGGATCATCCCTGGGCGGTGCGAACTCCTGGACTGGAACGGAGACAGGAATGGGATCCGGACGTGAGGAGCGAGGATGCCTCCTCTTCAGCTTCCTGACGGGGTTTCCCTCCAGCCCACGGAGTCTCTCCCGTTGCACAGCGATGTCAGCTTTCCTCGCCGTAATTTCCGGGTGGTTGGAATAGCGGGGAAGGCGCATTATAATGTCCTCAGCAAGGTCCAGGTGTCGGCGTATATCGCTGGGGGTGTCGTAAAGCGTAGCGGTGAAAAGCATTCCATCAACATAGTCCAGAGCCTCCGCTAGCTCGTAGCCCAGGCGCTGAACGCTGCACCTGAAAGACGACATCCTCCCAGCAAGCAGTCACCCAGACAGGGAAGAACAAATGTCCAATTAGGCAGAACTCACCGGGACTGGTGTCTCAGTCTGGCTGCGACCTCCTGTCATGAATGGCTCTCGCGAGCCATTAAGGAGACGCTATAGCCAACCAATGAGTTTCCGTTTTTATTAACATAGGACATGAATACACAGAATGACAACACAATAAGCTTTGAGGGGCAAAACACGCACATAAACTCTGACACAGAACTCTACCTCGGGAGACTGGCTAGTGAAGGCAGCGAGGACGGAACCTACGCTGAGCAGTTAGTTCTTACGGGAGGATGAGGAACAGAGTCACAGAAGAAACTGGAGTTGGGCGTAGGAACTCCAGCTACGTACACTGAGGTGCACGATGTCATAGGGTGTGGGTCACAGCCAGGAGTAATCCTCAGCTGCTTCCTTAAATGGGGAACAGAACCCCATCAGGAAAAGGGGAAAGGTAATTAATGACAATATCATACAGCTGTCCTGGAGCAGCTGGGCTTTGACAGCCGGAAGTCTGCCGAGACACTGTCAAAATAAAAGCCTTGGAGGAGGCCATAAGACCAGACCCAGAATGGGGTAGAACTGGAGAAATACCGGACCACCCGAGCGCGGACAGAGTCAGCACTCGGATCGTAACAGAAAGTTTTCAAAGGAAGAAGCTGGCAAGGAAAACGTGGGCTGGAGAGAGGATTAATGAAAGTCAACAGAAGCAAGACAGAATACATGTGTGTGTAAATTAGAGGGAGGCAGGTGTAACAGTAAAGATACAAGGAGTAGAGGTTGTGAAGGTAATTTAAATACCTGGGGTCAACCATCCAAAGCAATGGGCAGTGTAAGGAAAGGTGAAGAAGAGAGTGCAGGCAGGGTGAAGTGGGTGGAGTCGATCTGAGACTGATCTGTTCAGGGTTGATTTGTGACAGAAGCTAAAGTGAAAGGGAAGATTTAAAAAAAAAAAAAAACAGCAGTGAGACCTGCTATGATGTATGGTTTGGAGATGGTAACACTGACAAAAAAGACAGGAGGTAGCGCTGGAGGTAGATGAATTAAAAACACTAAGATTCTCAGTGGGAGCAACTGGGAGGGACACAGTTAGAACTGAGTATATCAGAAAGACAGCTCAGGCTGAGCAGTTTGGAGACAAAAAGAGAGGTGAGATATGAGACATTTAAGTGATTTTGCTCTTGATTTGTCTTGTAAGTCACAAAAAACATGTTACAGACATATTAACAACAGAAAAAACTTGATTTGGGGGGGGTGTGTCACTTTTAAGGCTAAATCACAGCCACCCCAAATACCAGAAAGTTGTGCAGAATTCATTAAGTGACTTGTTATATTGTTTGTGTAAAGATAGCAAAAGCAAAATAAATCTACAGTGTAGAAAAGTTTGTGGTCTCTTCTACTTCCTTTCCTGTGTCCTTCGTCTCTTTTCATTCCCTCACAAGCACGCACACACACCCCACAAACACAACCACACAGTGACTTTGAGTGTGTGGAACAGGAGGAGAGTGTGTTGGCCCTCTGATTCATTTCACACCCCACTGGTCTGAGACCTGTGACTGTGGCTCTGGCCTCTGTCTGTTCCTCACACCCTGGGAGAGTACAGGTGTCAGGGGACACATGTGGGAGAAACACACTTGCAGATATTCATGCACAGACACACAAACACACTGTGACCTCTATTTTTTCCTTTCACAAAAAAAAAACAAGGTTGAGGGTGCTGCTGAAATATTAAGCAGAAAGAATTGCATCAGCTCCACACTGGAGGTTACTTCAAAGATCAGGATTTTCGGCAAAGATTCCCAGGCTTTCCTCTGAAAATTCACAATAACATGGTATATACTTGACTGGGGTCACTGCACTCTAATTATGCGCTTGATCGGAAGTTAAAATTGGTTTTGTTCATCACAGTTCCCCCACAAACAAGTTCACAAATGTATACACGAGAGAAAATGTTACCCCAACTAACACATTAGTCTTCACTCCTCACTTTTCCTTCAAAGTTTACAAACTGCACATGCCCCAGTTAATTGCCTTTGAGGTCTATGTTGAGAATGTGTGCTGAATCCCCTGATGCCCTTCTTCCACACTGGGAGCCAGGAGGTGTGACCCAAAGTGGCGCCCACGTGACCCATGCAGTGACAGGTGGACAGGGTGTGTGATGCCAGGTGCCAGGTGGGCCCCATTTCAATAATGCATCATGCCCAGAACTGGCAGGGGCACCACTTTGAAGTGTTCCAGAAACATCTGTAGCCTGAGTTTTTAATCACCTTGCCTGTACCTCCCTGCTTCCTATCAATCTGCCTTCACTCCTTCACAGCCCCCCGCCCCACCCCGCTTGCAAACAAATTAATGAGAAACTCTTCTCTAGCTTCTGTTTGAGACTTTGTGTTTGTGCTCCTTTGTGATTATGTGTTTATGTACATATTTACAGAGTTAACCCAAAGAACCACCAAGCTGCAAAAATCCAATCAGCAGGATGAACAAAATTCAGAAAGAGCCCTTTGTCGTCCAAGTGTTTGCCGAACATACAACAAGGTGAGAATTATCAGAGCTGTGCAAGACAAAAATTAGTTTATCACTGGCCAAATAACAGGGCTCCAACACTCCACAGTATTTGAATACCAATGATGTCCTCCCAAACAACTATTCCCACCAAACTATTCTCAAAAGGCACAAATACTGGAAAAATGTATGAAAGTGCATGACATCGCTCTACATGTGGAGGAAAAAGGGTGAAGAAAGTTGAAGTCTGAAAACAATAAAACAACAACAGAATCAGATAGAGGTTCATTCACAATGTGTAGCGTATCTGACGCGCAGCAAGAGTCCAATAACCTCTGAAGGTGAAAAGGAGTCCAGACAGCATAATTACTTCACCGTACTACCATGTAATGAATAGCTTCATAGTTTCAGGCCAATTCAACAGGGGGGCACAAACACATTAACTTACTCTGAATGTGTGTATGTATGCAATCCCTTCCCAACACACAAACTCACACTGTGATTGTATCATAGAGAGCCACAGTACATGGATATGAACTTGTAGTCCTTCAGGGTTGTACAAACTACCTGCTGCTTGCAGAGCTGTTGGCTGTTGGGCCTACCAACATAGTCTGCTTGATTAATTAGAGTGTCACTGATATACAGAGACTATTGGTGTTTTTATCCATAAAATGACTGAAGACTGAAGTGGGGGGGGGGGGGGAGAATGTGGCCATATGGTACAGATCGTTTCATCTCATTCGAACACCAAATGATTGAGGAGAGGTCATAAAGCAAACATCACAGGGACACCATAGTAGCCTACAGGTTATGCCCAGTGATTTCTGTCCATATGGAGGCTCTGATTTTAAGTTCGTATAAAATAAAAAGGAAAACAAAAGGTAACCCAATGCCCATTTTGAACAAAGGTGCACAGCTTGAGAGTATATCACATGAAAGGGTGGTAGAAGAATAAAAGCTCATAATGCATAATCTGATACTTGTCACTGAAGACAATCATTTAAGTGGGATTCCTGAGTCCTTCTTCAAATGAGTGGCATCACACACCCAGATGCTTGCAGGCACACACCACAGACATATGTTCCTCCATCCACCATGTTCATGTACCATGATCAGTGGTCAGCTGGTGTTCATTTCAAATGTCACCACAGTACGTTAGCTGCACACTGACATGCCCATGAGAGTGAGGCTGCGGAGGGAATAGTCTCCACAGGGAATCTCTCTCTCTCTCTCTCTCTCTCTCTCTCTCTCTCTCTCTCTCTCTCTCTCTCTCTCTCTCGTAGTCAAACCTCCACAGCTCTACTACCCCCTGCTGGTTACTCAAACCTTCATTCTTTCACCTCTGAAACCATCAGAATCAGAATCAGAATCAGAATCAGGTTTATTGCCATTGTTCATGTAGTACACAAACTAGGAATTTGTCTCGGTACAATGCTGCAACATTAAACATGATAAGATAAGAGAAATAAACTATACATGTAATAAAGTGTAGGATAAGATTAAGTGATACTGGTCAACAGTTAAAATATATATTAGCCAGCAGCAGATACTGTGGAGAACTATATAGTGCAGTCGGTAATGCAGGAAGAAAACAGTGATGATTGACATGAGTCTGGTTGAGCTGCTGTACATGGTGCACGAGAGTCAATAAGTCACTTAGTGTTCAGCAGTCTAATGGCAGAGGGGAAGAAGCTGTTCATGTGACGGGACCATCAACCTCTACATAAAGAAACCGGAAAACGTTCACATATTTAGGATCATTCAGCACTGATTGTTTGACAGTTTTTTTTGTTTGTTTTTTTAGATATTTTTGAAAGGTGAGATGTCAGCAGAGAAACTTAAATATGTCTCATACTTTTGCCCATCAACATATTGCTGCACTGACATCATGAAATCACAACCATAGCCATCTGAGCCAATTTGCCTCTATCCATTTGTGCTGCTGTTGGCAGCGTTCAGCTCCGGACAGCTTGGTTAACAGTGATCTGTAAATGAAGTTAGATCACTTAAAAAACAAACTGAAATTTAACAGTAAATTAAATTTGCTATTAAATGAACACAAAAAGTGAGATCATGGAGCTGTGACTAATGAGGCTAGCTGTAACATGTACCATTATTTTCATCCACAAATGCTTGTAACCACGACTTGCACATTTTACAAACACAAAACAAGCATTTCCTCCTTAGTCATAACTTTTTTGCCATTTACAAAAGTAAATTACAACTGTTCGCAATCATGTGGAGGGTTTGGCTGTGGCATTGGGTAATTACACCGGCTGTGAGCACTTCACTAATCATTGGAACATTTAATGGAGGTGTGAGGAAAAGGATTAAACAACTGCTTCTAGCTGTAGTAAATTTACTGATCGTCCCCCAATCAGGTGCAAACCAGAGGTTTCTTTTTCACATTGACAGTTTGAGTTTGAATTTAGAGAAACAATACACAAACTTTCAACAACTGTGTCTTCTTTAACTCCAATGTATAAGCTACATTCAAAGAAAGCAGTAGCAAAATGTCATATACAGTACTATTTCAAATAAAAAAATACAATTTAAGCATCAGACAAGGATACATCGGTGTTCACTGCTGATTTCCACCCCCCCACATACCTGTGATTGAGCTCTTACACTGTCCACACTCTTAAATCTTAATTCTTCAAATCTTAAAGCGTACCTCTGGTGGTCGTGAAGACGCATTTAACTTGAAAACATTATGAAAAAGTATTTCTTATTTTGGTAAATAATTCTTGCCAGCCATATACCACCAGACATACATTCAAATAGGACCTTGGCCATGGGCAGCCAGTGAAAACTGTGGGTGCAGCCATGACACATGCGGATGTGACGTCACTTCGTTGATACTCAACAGTCAATGCTCCGCCTGTATGGGAGACTAGGGTGCTGTTGTGAGTGTTTTTATTCTATTATGGCTGAATTGTCGGACTCTGAGGAAGAATTTGTCCAACATGGCTACAGGTTTGAGCCAGAAAGGTCTTCTGAGGGTTAAAGTGACGAAGTGGTCCTCACACACAAAGCAATTTTGTCTGAAATTATTCGTCTGTGCCCTGTTTCCGCTCCGATCTTCTGACAAGGTGAGCTGGGTTTGGGTACACAAAAAAAGTGTTTCTTTGTTTTTTTCGCTTATTATTCAGACATCCAAAGGCTTTACATTCCGCCATGTTGCGATATCCATATCGCATTGTATGTTTTTGTTTTTACAAGAGCACCAAGTGTCTGCTGCTCTGTATATAGTTGTAGAATCATCTTCCGTGTTGCGGCAGTTACGAGATCAGATGAGACAAGCAGCTGAATTTAAGCATTTATTTATTTATTTTCTACTCATTTCAGTTCTGCATTTAATATGAACCCTGAGTTTGAAATAAACGTTTGAATTTTGGTCCTCACACAACGCATCGCGCTGTCTGCCGCTCTTTATAGCGGTGAGGGAGGAGCCGAATTATCTGCCGTGTTGCGGCTGTTAATGACCTCAGATCAGACAAGAGGACCCGCCGAATTTAAGCATTTATTTATTTATTTTCTACTCGTTTCAGTTCTGCATTTAATATGAACCCTGAGTTTGAAATAAACGTTTGAATTTGAATTTGAATATCCCCAAAGCCGCTGCACATCCGGGTACTCGAGGCTCAGCCAATACTGATCCAGATCGCGGTAGCCACGAAATTACGTCACAGGAAGCGTCCTGGAAGTCCATGTAGCCGCTAGTATGGCTGTACCCATGTTTTGCTGACATAGCTGAACCAGCACATCAGCAATGGATTTATATCAAATTGCTTTGAACGTGAATTTCAACTTAAACTTGAACTAGAACGTGAGACAGGGGCTCAATATAATATCTTTTTTTTCACAACCACCATAGGTACGCTTTAAGTGCTTTTTACCTCCCCTCAAAGTCCAGCACAAACACCTACTTTAAAACCACTTACTATGTGCTAGCCCCCATTTATTCTCAATTAAGAGCAGTTGCTTGTGGGGCTGGCTACATAGGTGACCTTTTGTCTATTGGCTGAATACCCTTGAATATGACTCTCTCTCTCTCTCTCTCTCTCTCTCTCTCTCTCTCTCTCTCTCTCTCTCTCGCTCTCATACACACACACACACACACACACACACACACACACACACACACACACACACACACACACACACAGAGTTTCCTTTCTAGCCAATTTCAAATCTGCTTCTGGCAATGTCATTCAGACTAGCCTTGAAAAACTTGCTACATGTGTATACTACATGATCCAAGAGGTTCACTTAATATATAAAAAAAAGTGGTACATCATGCATACACTGCAGTACACAAAGTCTGCTATTCATCGTTCCCTAAGCTCAACTCTTCATTCAGTGCTTAGGTTTCTGTCCTGTTTTTGTACAATATAGAGCTTAGAGGTGAAGAAGAGAAATCAAACATGTTGCACACACACGTGCGTGCATACATGTGTACATGTGTATATATTTATATATATTACAATAGGATAAATGGAGGGGTTTATTTAAAGATAAGATAAGATAAGATAAGCCTTTATTAGTCCCACAACGAGGAAATTCCAGGATTGCAACAGCACAGGGACAGCAACACTCAGAGCAATAATATAGAAGATAAGAAAATAAGAGCAGTGAATATACATACTGTATGTACACATAAATATATAAATATATATACACAGTGAGGAGCATTGTAGCTAGATGGAATAAACAGCATAACCGTCTATATAGTTACCCCACAAAGTATGAATATATACCCATACATATTGTCACCCTCTGTAGTGATTTATATTGTCCTAGTTATGAATGAATGAATGAATGAATTTATTTCGGATAATACAGTACAGGTTAAAAGAAACTGTATAATATAACAACAAGGTCAAATTAGACAAAGACTCCTTCTACTAAACAATTCCACGTGAGTTATCCGAAATGGGTGATGGCTGAAGCCGCAGCTTATATTGCCCACCCATATTCCATCCAAGAATTCAAAAGAGAAAAAAGAGTAAACAAGACAAGAGTGATTACAATTTAAAACAAAGCTAAGACAAAGTGTGACTGAGAGAAAAAAAAGAAAACTAAGCTAAGCTAAGTTAAGTGGTTACTATTCAAAACAAATCTAAGACAGAATGTCACAGAGAGAGAAAAAAAAAAGTTATATCCTGGAGCAGGACCATTTTGTTTAAGTCTGTTGCGTCTTTTGCATTCAATACTTTTAGGTCATCATGTTTTTTTTTTGCTATGTCTGAGAGCAGCCCTGCTTAGGTTATAAAGTCTGACAGCCGTAGGTAGGAAGGACCTGCGAAACCTCTTGGTTGTGCACCTAGGGTGATGTAGCCTACTGCTAAATGAGCTCCTCAGTGCATTCAGTATGTCCTGCGTAGGGTGGGACTTGGACTCCAGCAGAGATGACAGCTTAGCCACCATCCTTCTCTCACCTATCTCCTCCCTGGGTCAATGCGCTGCCCCAGGACAGAGCTAGCTTTCTTGATCAGTTTGTTCAGTCTCTTCCTATCGGCTGCTGTGATTCCACTGCTCCAGCAGACCACTCCAAAAGTGATGGCTGATGCCACCACCAAATCGTAGAAGGTCTTCAGGAGCACCCCTTGTACACCAAAAGACCTGAGCCTCCTCAGTAGGAACAGCCTTCGCTGTTCCTTCTTGTAGAGTGCGTCGGTATTGTGTGAAAAGTCTAGTTTACTGTTCAGATGAACACCCAGGTACTTGTAGGATGTCAACATCTCAATATCTGTTTCTTGGATGTTTACTGGTGCTGTAAGGAGTTGTCCTTGCCTGCGGCAGTCCACCACCAGCTCCTTAGTTTTTCTCACGTTGATCTGGAGGCAGCTCCAATGGCACCAGTCCACAAAGTCATGGATAAGTCCTCTATACTCAGCTTCGGCCGACAATTGCGGAGTCGTCATAGAACTTCTGTAGATGACAGTGTGTTGTGTTGTATGAGAAGTCCGCGGTATAAAGGGTGAACAGGAAGGGAGCCAAAACCGTTCCCTGTGCTGCCCCCGTGCTGCCGATGAGCGTGTCGGACACACAGTCCCGGGTTCTCACAAACTGTGGCCGGTTTGTGATGTAGTCCAGGATCCACAATGACAGGTGCTGTCACGTCTCAGTAAACAACATCATGCTAATCTCTCTGAAGATGCTCTCATAACGGGACATGACCGCCAGTTCATCTGTCTTATTGAGTAGCGATCGAACGTTCCCCATAATAACGGATGGGAGGACTGGTCTGTACCTTATATTCCTCGCCCGCCATCTTACTCCAGCTCGACATCTATGCCGTTTCTGTCTTATTTCTCCCGGTATGTCGAGTTTTTGCGTTAGCATCGTGGGCCAGTTAAGTGCTAACAGTGCCTGTTGTACTGTCTCCTGCTATAAACTGGCTCCGTCCGCTGGCTCAGGAGACATCTGGGGCGATCTGTGTGTCTGTGATGGATAAGGTGTCGCTGGAGCGCGAGAAGCCAGACAGTAAATAAGAAATAGGAAGAAAAAACTCAGAATTGAGCCACAGTTGCAAAAAGGCAGCCAACTCATGTGGAGCCGGAAGAGAGGAATTTACAGTAATTTTTGCTGCACGAGTTAAAATAGCTTTTGTCAGCCCATGTCCTCACCTTAGTTTGTAGTTTGAGTGTTCTGTTGTAACCGGGACATGGGCTCAGTTCACGTCCTCACTTTGAGTTTATTATTGTGACTCTCTGCCCTTAGTTCTTGGTTGCCATTATTATTATTATTATTATCGTGGTCTCTATTTGGTTATTATTATTATTATCCTTGCCTTAGTCTTAGTTTTGCTCTTAGTCATCCTGTTTATTTGTATTATTATTTGTATCATGTTCTTGTTTCATGTTTATCCTTGCTTTGTCCTTAGTTCTGGTTTCCTGTTATTATCATCAGTCCTGGGCTAGCCTTTGTTTTGATAGTGTCTTGTTATGTTCTTGATTGTTCATGGCTGTTTGTATTTGAGTTGATTTGTTCTGTTCTTATTTAAGGGACGCCGCTCCCTAAATCAGTGCTGCATCCTTACGTCAACCTGGCGTGTACCACACGCTTCTTGCCAAGCCATGTCCTTGCCACAATTCCTAGCCTGTGAGTTTTGTCCTGCCTAGCCTTGTGTCTTAGCCTTTTGTTTTTCATTTTCAGCCCACAAGCTGTCCTTTATTCTGTGTTAAATAAACATCATGTCAATCGCTCGCCCAGCTATTACGTCCTATTTTCTGCCCCGTTGTGGCACCCATCATGACAGAAAAATGAAGCCAGTCATGGACTCAGCGGGCAAGCCCAGTAAGAGGAGAAGAAGGTGGCGTCGGAACGAGCACAAGGTGGTGGCCGCGGTGAAGGACCTCACGGCTGGTGCGCGGAGCTGCTCGTCCCCAGAGGACCCTTTGGATTGCTGGGGGGGGGAGTTCCACACTTGATGATTGCTAGACCGATTTTGCCCTCCCACCCCCAGATGCAGAGACTGGCACTCTTTCCACTACCACCGCTGCCATCTGCCTCCTCCTTGTTGGAGCCAGCTTTCTGGCCATCTATTCTCTCTCCAGCGGAGTGGAGAGAGTTCTGTAGCACCAAGCTGACGTTTGGGGGCCCTGGGTGGAAGGATTCTTCGAGGAGGCGCAGCTCCTCTCGAAGCTCTATTCCCACACCCACAGCTCCCAGCCAGATGAACTCCGGAGTCACCCAGAAGGAGTCATCTGGACCATCTGCAGCATCAGAGTGGGAACACAGGCAAGTACCCGTTCATTTTTTAACATCCATTAATGAAGGGATTTGCCTGGTTCCCGGAAACGGGGCTCAGTGGTGGCCATCTGCCACTGCTGGACCCTTGCCACCTGCCTCTGCGATCACCTCTGCCGCCACTTCCATCCATCCATCCTCACCTGCATCTCCTCTCTCCTTTCTCCTGAGCTCCATGTCTGATGGGTTCCAAGCAGCTGTAGCCCCCAAGTTTGGTGATCTGTCAGCTGCTTGAGTCGCCACGTCTGGGGTTCCGCCAGCACCCGTCTCCACGTCTGGGGCTCCGCCAGCTGCTCCTGCTGTGTGGGAGGTCCATGTGGGTTGCTCTCGCCCTCCATTGCCGGCTCCACGTCGCTCCCTAGCTCCAGTGCCGGCCACCATGTCTAGTTCCTTGTTTGTAATCACATCTGTTGCTGGGACTGCAGCAGAGTCACCCGGGTCGTCAGCAGTGGAGCAAGTGTTAAGGCAAGTCCTTTTCTTGGCATTTTTAACACCAGTCTTAGAAAGGTCTTGCCTTGCTCTTGGTGGGGGGACGCAGTTACAGCTATCATCTGCTCCTGGGCTCTCCCCACCAGGCTTCACTGCTGCCAGTTGTAGTGACTCGGGTGTTGTTTTTTCCTCCACATCTGAGGTGGCCATTTCTGGGATGGATCCACGGACATCTGGGCTCGAGGTCCTCCAGCCTTCGTTGTCTGGGTTCACTGGTGCTCCTTCGTTGACTGTTCCTGAGGCTGGTGAACCTCTGCTGTGTGTTCCTGAGCCCGGTGCACCTCCGCCGTGTGTTCCTGAGGCCAGTGCACCTCTGTCATGTGTTCCTGAGGCCAGTGCGCCTCTGCTGAGTGTTCTTGAGGCTGGTGCGCCTCCACCGAGTGTTCCTGAGGCCGGTGCACCTCTGCTACTTGCTCCAGAGGCCGGTGCGCCTCCACCACCTTCTCCTGAAACCAGTGCACCTCCGTCGTCAGCTCCTGAGATTGGTCTGCTCCAAATGTCAACTCCTGACATTGATGCACTCCAATTGTTAGCTCCTGAGGTTGGCGCACTCCAACTGTCAGTTCCTGAGGTCAGCGTGTCGCCGTCATCTGTTTCTGAGGTCAGTGCAGCGTAGTCGCCTGTTTCTGAGCTGAAAGCTTCCTCGATATTGTCTCCAGAGCTAAAAGCTCCCTTATTTGTGCCTCCCAAGTGCAATGCTCCTGCGCCATCTGCCATTCCGGTCTGGAGGTCCATGGACTTGGGTAAGACCCCCTGACCCACCTTGTGCTGAGGTTTGGTGGCCTAGGGACCTTGGTAAGCCGCCCGATCCACCCTATGCTCAGGTCTGGGGGCCCATGGACTTGGGTAGACCCCCTGACCTGCCTTGTTCTCCGGTCCAGTGGTCTTGGGATGATGGAAGACCACCCAACCTGCCATGGTTTCTGTTTTGGGGCCTGTGAACTTTGGAAGGCCCCCTGACCCATTTTACTTTGTGTTGGGGCCTTGGACCCTGTTTTGCCCCCACATGTTGGGTCTTTTGTTTTGGACTCTGTGTGGGGGGAGAGATTGTTTTGGCCCGCCTGGTCTTATGCCCCCACCACCCACCTTGGGAAGGCTGTGGCGCAGGTGTAGTGTGACCAGCTACTGATCGGAGGGTCATGGGTTCGATTCCCACTCTGTCTGCAGTCTGCATGTCGAAGTGTCCTTGAGCAAGACACTGAACCCCCAGTTGCTCCTGGTGGCCAGGCTGGCGCCTGTGTGTGTATGGCAGCTCTGCCACCATCAGTGTGTGATTGGGTGGATAGCGGGATTTGTAAAGCGCTTTGGTCATTCAGAGATGAGAAAAAGCGCTATATAAGTGAATACCATTTACCATTTGTTGTTGGGACGTGTGGTACCCACCCCTGAAGAGGGGATACTGTCAGCTCACCATAGTTTATAGTTTGAGTATTCTGTTGTGAAAGGGACATGGGCTCAGTCCATGTCTTCACTTTGAGTTTATTATTGTGACTCTCTGCCTTTAGTTCTTGGTTGCCATTATTATTATTATCATGGTCTCTATTTGGTTGTTATTATTACTGTATTATTATTATCCTTGCCTTAGTCTTAGTTTTGCTCTTAGTCATCCTGTTTATTTGTATTTTTATATGTATCATGTTGTTGTTTCATATTTATCCTTGCTTTGTCCTTAGTTCTGGTTTCCTGTCATTATCTTCAGTCCTGGGCTAGCCTTTGTTTTGATCATGTCTTGTTATGTTCTTGATTGTTCACAGCTGTTTGTATTTGAGTTGATTTGTTCTGTTCTTATTTAAGGGATGCCGCTCCCTAGATGAGTGCTGCTTCCTTACGTCAACCTGGCGTGTACCACAGGCTTCTTGCCATGCCATGTCCTTGCCGTGATTCCGAGCCTGTGAGTTTTGTCCTGCCTAGCCTTCCCTAGCCTTGTGTCTTAGCCTTTTGTTTTTCATTTCCAGCCCACAAGTTGTGCTTTATTTTGTGTTAAATAAAAATCATGTCAATCACTTGCCCAGCTATCGAGTCTTGTTTTCTTTCCCATTGGGGCACCCACCGTAACAGCTTTCTTTTCATTGTTGAGATTGTTGAGATTTCTTTTTTTTTTCCGGTTCCAGTTCTGCCGGACCGGCGGCGCCACACGAGTTGGCTGCCGTTTGCAACTGCCCTTTTCTTATCTTCCTTCTTCTTTCTACACCTTTCACTCTTTATATATATCACGGACACACAGATCGCCCCAAGGGTCTCCCGAGTCGGCAGACGGAGCCACTGTTTGAAGCGGGGGACGATACAGCAGGCTAGCTAGCTCCAACCGCCACCCGGGCTAACGGAGAAGCTCAACATGCCGAGGAACTGTGGCGAAAACGACGCGGGTGCCGGGCTGGAGTTTAGGGGGCGTGCAAGAAATATAAGACAGAATAATAAAGAGCGATGGCAAGAACCAAGCAGACCGCCCGTAAATCTACCGGAGGAAAAAGCCCCCCAGGAAGCAGCTAGCCACCAAGGCTGCTCGAAAAAAGCGCTCCGGCCACCGGCGGAGTGAAGAAGCCTCACCGTTACAGGCCCGGTACCGTGGCTCTGAGAGAGATCCGTCGCTACCAGAAATCCACGGAGCTGCTCATCCGTAGGCTGCCCTTCCAGCGCCTGGTGAGGGAGATCGCTCAGGACTTCAAGACCGACCTGCGCTTCCAGAGCTCCGCCATCATGGCTCTGCAGGAGGCCAGCAAGGCCTACCTGGTGGGTCTCTTCGAGGACACCAACCTGTGCGCCATCCACGCCAAGAGGGTCACCACCATGCCCAAAGACATCCAGCTGGCCCGCCGCACCCGCGGAGGGAGAGAGAGCTTAGACTTTCTGCTGCACATTCACCAACCACAATGCTCCGCACTGTGTGTCTCTCTCTCTCTCTCTCTCTATATATATATATATATATACTGTATATATATATATATTTATAGTAATATGTACATATGTATACTAGCTGTTCTTGTTTTTTCTTGCCTTCTGATTGTTGCTCTGAGTGTTGCTATCCCTGTGCTGTTGCAATCCTGGAATTTCCCCATTGTGAGACTAATAAAGGCTTATCTTATCTTATCTTATCTTATCTTATCTTATCTTATCTTATCTTATAATCATAAAGAATGAATGTTAAGAGAAGATGAAGCATTTAAACACTCTTCTGTTCAAATCCTATTGATGGCTGCCCAAGAAAATATAATCCATATTAAGATGTAAGTGGAAGCAACTTTTTAACTGTTAGGTGGTATACTATAGTACAACTCCAATTCCAGTGAAGTTGGGATGTTGTTTAAAACATTTAAAAAACACACACACACAATGGCACCATTGCAGGCATCAAATTCAAATTGAGTGAATATTTGCATAAAACAATAAGTTTTATCAGTTTGAACTTTAAATATCTTGTATTTATAGTGTATTCAACTGAATATAGGTTGAAAAGGATTTTTAAATCATTGTCCCACCTTCACCGGAATTGGGGTTGTAGTACTGTTATAATTTTTCCCCAGAAACAAGAGATGATCATGGTGATGGGTCCTAAATATGTCCGATTAACTGAATTATTCTCAAATAATTTGTGTTAATGACTACAAATTTGAAACTTGGTAAAATTTGATACAATTCTTGATCAGGGGTAACTATTGCTGCTTGTAATATCACTGCCTTCCCAAACTGGAGGGTGCTCAGAGAATGCATAGCTCCAGAAAGGCTCCATCCCTCCCTCCAATCATCTATATCTCTGTTCATCCGATCATCCCTCCATACCACCGTCCTTCCATACATTGAGAGAAGATATAACCTTGTGGAGGTGTGTGCTCATGGATCACCTCCCAAAGCTAACAGACAAACAAACAAATTACCTTGATTACGTGACCTCCTTAGTGGAGGTAGTTATTCACATACATCACTGACAGTGAAATGCTCTAATTTCCAACAACTTCTACCATGTCTGGATCCACACCAGATCCTGATTAATACCTGGATCCACAGCATATTCTTTAATTCATATGCCTGACAATTTTCCATTTAGTTCCATGCAATTTTTTCTCAAGAAATTAACAAGAATGGCAAAAAAAAAAAAAATTAATTAAAAAAAAATGCTCTCACTAACAATGCTAAAGAAAATGGGAAAAGGGGGGGGGGGGTCCTGGAATACCCCTTTATTCTGGTCTTCTCTGAAATGTAATGTTTTTTTTTTTTCACAGCCCAAGTTCAATGCTTCCACCAAAATTTGTTATGGTATAATCATATCAACACAGCCAGCCAGCCAGATAAATTACACCAAAAATATAATGGAAGGTAGTAAAATGGAGTGCAGAGCCCACCATGTACCTCCTCATGCTGTGTGACTAAGGGATTTTCCCTCTGATTCTTTTTGAAAACACAATTAAATTGGTGACTTCCATGTATGTTGTATTTGCATCACTGTTGGCCTCTTTGCAGAATAAAACATATTTTCAATTAAATTTGGTGGAAGATAGAATTTTGGACAGGAATGAAGTCCACTGTGAATTTAAAGCAGATTCAAATCAATTGGTGGATGCTGGGATTTTTTCTTTCATTAACATTGCCAGAAAGGATGTGTGTGTGTGTGTGTGTGTGTGTGTGTGTGTGTGTGTGTGTGTGTGGTGTTTTCCTCATGACTCTCTCATTCTCCGAGAGTCATGCATGGGACCTGATGAAATCATTCAGATACACAGTATGTGGGAGGTGGGCATCTATGCGTGTGTTGACTATGGTGTGGATCCAAACATTGTTGTAAGTTAAAACACAAGCCTAAGTAGATTACGCTTTCTATACTTTTCTAGAAATGTGTAAAAATTCTCTTTGCATCAAGACACTTATTAATAAATAAAGTGGTGTAAAAAAAATAAAAAATAAAGAATGAAAAGCCATCATGAGGGGCAGTCACAGTGCTGTAAAAATGTCCACAAATCACAGACTGAATGCAGGGATTAGATGGTCTACCCTTTTACCTGCACATTTGTGGCACTCTGGCTGAACATTTATTTTGTGTGTGTGTCCACTGGATGCTTATTTTCCCTGCTTCTCATTCATTATCTGTAAGCCTTTAAAAAGGCTTTTGCTGGGACACTCCATTTAAAACCCTTTAAAAAGTTTTAAAGGGGTCATTGACTGAAAAATTGTGTTTTTGTAGTTTTTAACTTCTGAAAGGTCTATTGGTCATGTGATTATCAAAAAAAAATCAAACTATACCCTTCTCTTAAAAAACCACGCAGCCTTTATATCGTTTTTCTTTCTTTTTTAAAAATATTATTTTATTTAGATTTCAGTTACCTTAATGGAGAGTCATGCCCCCTCTACTTCTGCATATGGGACGTTGAATTAGAAAACATCTCCACTGAAGTAAATGGCAAGAAAGAAATTATCTTTTGATCGTGATCGAATTTTGCCACGAGTTACCCATATGTTTGCAATTTAAAAGATAATTCTCTACCTAAATAACGGTGTAGGCTGTTGTCTAACTGTTAAGGTATAAGGTTGTGAAAATACATAAATTGAATGACTACAAGCAGAGACTCACATAAGTTACATCATCGTTTACAAAGAGCACCCAGGGGTAGTGATGGCCAGATGAGGCTTTCTGGAGGACTTGAGGCTTTTCATCAAAATGGCTCATATAGACGAGGCCTCATGTGAAACTTAATTTTCTCTACTAGGCTATTTAGTGGAGAAAACGTACACAACATGCAGATTTTTACAAGGGTGTTATTGGTTTGTGTATGTTTTCATTTCAATAAATGCACTGTCTTTTAAGAAATGTCAACGATCATAAGGGAAAAAAGAAATAATAAAACTGAAGCGACTACAGTGAATGTGCTTGTGCTACTTATCCATTTTTATTAAGAAATAATAACTTTTCAACAGTCTTATACTGTTTTTCCCAGTACATTCATCTCTGTCCTTATTGTCATGCAGGGCACAATAGTGCCTCAGCATAATGATGTGTTATTATTGTATCCAAACTCTTTGAAACACAATAGACGCTTCACCTTGCAAATAAAAATAAGAATAACTCCACAGGGACTTAAACCCCAGCTCACCAGACGCAAGACAGACATTTTACCTCTAGGCTACCACTTAGTGATAGCCAAGTAAGGTTTTCTTGAAGACTTGAGCCTTTCCATCAAAATGGTTCATATCAACGAAGCCTCATGTGAAACTTCATTTGCACTACGAGGCCATGTAGTCGACAAAAAGTATACAGCATGCAGATTTTTACAAAGACATTATTGGTTTAGTGTGTATTTTTTCAATTTCAATAAATGTTCTGTCTTAGATGAAATATCAATGATCATAATGGAAAAAAGAAATAAAAATGGGGTGACGACAGTGAATGTGCCTGTGTTACCTGGTATGCTTGTATTACTTATCCATTTTTATAAAGAAATAATACATTATCAACAGTCTTATACTGTCTTTCCCAGTCAGTATATTCAGCTCTGGCCTTATTCTCATGCAGGGCGCAATAGTAATAGTGCCTCAGCATATTGATGCGTAATAATGATCCAAGCTCTTTGAAACACAACAGACACTTAACCTTGCAAATAAAAATGTAATTACAAGAAAAACACAACTGGGATTCAAACCCAGGCCTCCCACTTATAAAGTAAATGCTTTACCACTAAGCCATCATTCAGTTACAATAAACAGCCACTATTTGTGGAAAATACATTAATGGGAGAAATACATTCAAAATTTTCCCAAACGGGAGAAGTCAATGTTTTTGGTGCTGCCTCCTGAAAACTGGCTGTGACAAATCCCTTACACAGTCAAGCATCAACAACACAAAATGTGAGGGACTGGGATTTTTTGACTTTGTATACTTTATTGATCCCCAGAGGGGAAATTGAGGGCATTCACCTGGATGGATGAAGCAGCCACGGTACGGCGCTGTCCCTTTACCATTCACACAAATGCACACCTAGGGCCACTTTTTAGACTCTCCAATTAACCTAACCTGCATGTTTTTGGCCTGTGGGAGGAAACCGGAGAACTCCCGGAGTAAACCCACGCAGACACGGGGAGAACATGCAAACTCCACACAGATCACTGTGTATTGCTGCTCACTTTATTTCATGTTGCGTGCAAAATCATGAATGGCTTCCTGACCCAGTCACGTGACACAACGTCAACACATACATTAGCAATACACACCTCGAAACGCGCTTTGCCAAATATTTCCTGGATGAGCTCAGAGCACCCTCGAAGCTCTGGAGCCTGCCGCCCCATCATTACCTAGGGGGAAGTAACCAACAGTCCTGTGGATTAGCTCCAGCTCTCAAAATACAGTACATTTGTGTTGTTTTTCTCCTGTTTGGATCTTTCTTTTATCGGTCAGAAAACAGGAGGTCACCTTTGAGATACGAACCAGCAAAATTGTGTTTGGTGAAGTGTATCCACCTTATTCCTAGGCCCCAAGATGCCTTGTGGGAATTATGGTAGCAACTTCCAGTACTAGTTTATAACGTATGGTTGTCACTGAAACGGGACACTTTTCCTTGTTATAAAACAATGACTTCGGCATCAGAAATGCGGGAACATGGCCTCTTGCACCTCAAAACAGTAATATAATCATACCACTTCCCACGACTACCGAGGGGTGGAAAGATGACCTTAAAAATGGCCTCGTACACAGTAGCTCCATTAGTTAGTGCCTCTGCTAAGATGCTAACGGTGTAAACAAATGACCTGTGCTGGCAAAATTAGTCACTTTGAGGACATTTTCAAAACTTATGTAATGTTATTTCCATATTCTCTATTGAAAGACCTTCAAAAATGATATTTAATTTGTAGGTAGTGCCCAAAAACTGACCAAGAAAAAGACGATTTGTTTATATTTTAGCTAGGTTGAAAACTCGATCAGTCGGGAGTTACATCTTCTGCAAAAACATAGGTATTTTTAGAAAGTACCATTTCTAAGCTTTCCAATGATACCAAGCACTCATGGGGTTTTCCTGGGACTTGCACTACCAAACAAAGAAAGAGTCATGATTTATGACTTCTCATTGCCTATACTCATAATGACACAGTGCGCATTCTGACCAGCATGTCTCCACCGCAATAAAGTCGGCTGCATTTTGTTAAAATATGTTGGACATAATCAAATTTACCTTACAGCAGACATACGCCACAACACCATACTTGGATGTCATCTGTCACCATGTGGTGAGAAGCCTCCATTTATCCAGTCTGGCACAACCACAAACACCAGCAAGTACCGTCATCATCATCATAGCAGTGTAGAACTACACAAAAACATTCAAAAAATACAAAAACTAGAAGAGCTGAAATTAGCTGCCACTTGAGTGCAAAACACGATTGTGGACTATACATTAAAATGAATTTGAAAAACTTTCAAAAAATGCTATTTTAAATGTCCCTGCTACTCCACTCTTACTGACTGATTTAACACTAGGTCAGCCGAAACTGGAAGCTCCACCCATAATCGTTCCTACAGTGGAACCCCCAGGAATAAGGTGGATAGTTCGAGACAAGGGGATGTAGTCCACTAAGTGGTTTCACAAAAACTTACTCTTTCCTTATACAACAACCGACAACTTTCATTACGTGGAAAATTATCTTTTAAATTAATAAATGTAGCAGTGTCAATAAAAGCATTCCTACTTGGCTTGCTAAATGGGTTGACCCTCTTGGCAACACAGGTAGAGTGCTGGACTCCGAAGCTGGAGGTCATGAAGTTCAAACCCCCGGATGGTTGTTGTCTGTTGGGGCTTGATTGACTGTCCACTCACTTAAATAAACATCACATGTGTAAGTCAGGGCAACTTTTGAATGGGATCAAAAGATAATTTATCTGTTTTCATTCACTTCAATGGAGATTTTTTCCAATTTCAGGTCCCATATGTGGAAGCAGAGGGGGCTTGACTTAGGTTCTCCATAGACATCATTGTTTCCACCTGGTTCACTAATCCACAGTCGATGTATCTCCTGCCATCCTGGTTTATTTTTTTTTAATAGTTTCACTGTGATGCTACATTGTGCTCTGTTAGCATTAAATTGGCTAGGCGGTCAGTTGGTATTGGTCACATGACCGACAGGCCACCTAGAGTTAGCTTAACTGTTGATCTGATTGGTTTGGATCACTATTTTCTGTAAATTCTATCCACCCCCAACCCCCACCATACTGGAATTCTTGTTCATCTACCAACACTTGACCATACATGTCGTTCTTGTTATTTTGAGTGGCTAGCTAATGCCAGATGGTTGCTAACTGGCTAGCAAGCAGAGATCCCCATCAAAAAGATTTTTCTTTGTCACCAACAAATGTAAGGAGTTTTCAAGAAATTCTCTGTCTGTGCCACGAAAGATCCCAGGCTCAATCCGACCCGTATTTGGCTCAGAATACATCCAATACATCCACGCTAAAGGCTAGGAGCTAGCCATTCAATGTTAGCAATAGTGATGTAAGAGGGAGGGTAGAGTTGAATCCCATCTGATCTGAAGATTTAAAGGTACTGTAAAAAATCATTTTCTGGACATTTAGCATAATCTTTTCATTTAACCAACCAATGAGCACAGAAGAAAATACTATTTCTCAGCCAAACTTTATTGAAACACGCAAGGAGTCAGCATTGCCACGGATCCTCCCAGCTCTGTTTCCTGGAGAGGACTCCGCACAAAGGAAGTCACAACTATATAAAGGCTTGCCGTTAGTGGGTGTTACTTTTCAACAATACATGTCCATTGTTTCAAAGTGGGTCCTTTCAGTGTGCAAATGGCTTCAGAGCTCTTTTATCACTTCCATCCTGTCCAGATGTCTGCTTTCCTCTTAGCGTCCATGTTTTCTCTTCAGCCTTACACACGCTCATGTATGGAAACAAGAACAAAGACTTTCCTGTGAAACTTACATGTCTGTGTAGTATGTGTGTGTACTTTGTGTGTAAGTAACTGATGTAAATGTGTGAATGGTGTATGTGCGCGTTTAAGAGATATGTGTATGCAAGCACTTTGTGAAATATCTAATTAATTAATCTTCACTATTTATTTATTATAACAATTATTTCCTCTCTTGACTCCATTTTATGGAGTCAATACCTATAATAAACAGGTATCAGACACCTGATGTTATTCTCATGTGTGATGAGTGAAAAACCTATAAGCAATACATACTTTCATGAGTAATCATTGCAATGCAATTTTCTTTTCTGTCTTCATTCTTTGAGCATTGATACAGGAAAAATTCTCACCTCGTTTCTACTACCTTTGACAACCATAAAAATGAGTCATCATTTACAAACATTCAGTATTACAATTTCAATATCAAAAATAAAAACTTCCAATAAATGTATTTACACAATTTTCAGCTGTTACATTGTGCTTTAGTCATTATAGGCATATTGTCAATACCAACAATTTTTTCTTGCAGAGACACTGATAGACATGATTTAAACCTGACTGTCCTCATCACTTGAATCCTTGTCACTCTCCTCCTGCTAAGCTAATATGAGATACTGGCGTACAACAGCAGCATGTACTGTTTTTTCAGTAAGGCCTCTACCACAGGGAATGCAGCAACATCTTACACACATAAGGATGGCAATTCTAATCATAAGGGATAATATTATGTTGTTGTTTTTTTTATCACTCCTGCCCACCGTTCAAAGAAGGATTGTAACCAGGCAGTGAAGACATCAGGTTCATACCTAATATCTTGGCCAAAACTCAGTCCT
The DNA here is from genome assembly GCA_020510985.1 of Pholidichthys leucotaenia. Lineage (NCBI taxonomy): Eukaryota > Metazoa > Chordata > Actinopteri > Cichliformes > Pholidichthyidae > Pholidichthys > Pholidichthys leucotaenia. The sequence continues at coordinate 134,327,368 of CM035840.1, read as the reverse complement.
AAGAATATTCTTTCCAACCCCTGTCCAAGGAAATAGTGCGAGTGTGACCTTTTGGACAACGCTCCAATGTTTAATTCAACTGGTATATCCGTTGCTCAGACTGCATCATGTGGTTTGTACTCCAGGTTCCTCTTTCAACATCCTGACTGTCTGACTTAATCCAGATACATCATGATAGTGTGGTCAGTCACTCATACAGGGGCATAGAGATCTCCCAGTTAGAGGGCAGGTGTGAGTAGACCCTATGCCCACAGAGCCACTATCCTCCATTTAGTTCAAAGGTGTTGTTCTGCCCTGGCGCCATTGATGCTGGGACTACGACTGCAGAGGATGGCTTGAAGGAACTGTTTGAAATGTTCCTAAGTCCTGAGCAGGAGAAATTTGTTTTATTTGTCCTACTAGCAAAAAACTCTGCATATTCCCACCAATAGTTAGTTGTCAATACCTGTTCTACATATCTTGGTGTGTGTTTGAATACAGTATTATTGTTTCACCATTAGGATTAGGATGAATAGTAGACAATGCTTACGCTCTCTAAGGGGTCGTTTCCAAGTACATTTACTCCAACATAATATTGTCCAGTTTAACAGTCATCAGGTCCTGTGCGACTGAACACATCAGCCCAGTTATATAGCGAAGTGCACATGTACTTATGACTCTTTTCATACATCCCCTCATGGATAGTCACCTTATCGTGGTGGGGGGTTTGCGTGCCCCAGTGATCCCAGGAGCTATGTTGTCCGGGGCAATTTGCCTCTGATAGGATCACCCAAGAGAAACTGGTCCTGGGTGAAGGGCCAGACTAAGAACGATCCAACAGACTCTTATGATAAATTCTAGATCAAGTGTACCCCGCCCGGTATGGGGTTATCGGGGCCCCACCCTGGAGCCAGGCCTGGGGGAGGGGCTCGATGGCTAGCGTCTGGTGGCCGGGTTTCCACCCATGGGACCCGGCCGGGCTCACCCCGAAGGAGTTACATGGGTCCGCCCTCCAGTGGGCTCACCACCTGCAGGGGGGATCATGGGGGTCCGGTGCTATGTGGATTAGGTGGCGGTCAAAGGCGGAGACCTTGGCAGACTGATCCCAAGGTTTCTAAACTGGCTTTTGGTATGTGGAATGTCACCTCTCTGGTGGGGAAGGAGCCTGAGCTGGTGTACGAGGTTGAGAGATACCGGCTAGATATAATCGGCCTTACCTCAACACACAGCTCCAGTTCCGGAACCAGTCTCCTGGAGAGAGGCTGGAGCTTGGCCTTTTCTGGAGTTTCCCCGGGCGAGAGGCGACGAGCAGGGGTGGGTATTCTTGTATCCCCCCACCTTGCTGCCTCTATATTGGTGTTTTTCCCGGTGGACGAAAGGGTTGTTTCCTTGCGCCTTCGGGTTGGGAAATGGGTCCTGACCATCATTTGTGCCTATGCACCAAATGATGTTTCAGAGTACCCACCCTTTTTGGAGTCTGTGACTGCGTTGCTGGAGGGTGCTCCTCTTGGAGACTCCATTGTCTTACTGGGGGACTTCAATGCGCACATGGGCAACAACAGTGAAACCTGGAGGGGGGTGATTGGGAGGAACGGCCTGCCCGATCTGAACCCGAGTGGTGTTCAGTTGTTGGACTTCTGTGCTAACCACAGTTTGTCCATAACGAACACCATGTTCAAGCATAAGGGTGTCCATCTGTGCACCTGGCACCAGGACACCCTTGGTTGCAGGTTGATGATCGATTTTGTTATCGTGTCATCAGACCTGCAACCGTATGTCTTGGCTGCTCGGGTAAAGAGAGGTGCAGAGCTGTCAACTGATCACCACCTGGTGGTGAGTTGGATCCGATGGCAGGGGAGGATGCCATTCAGACCTGGTAGACTCAAACGTATAGCGAGGGTGTGCTGGGAACGTCTGGCTGAGGCCCCTGTCCGGGATGTCTTCAACTCCCGCCTCCGGAAGAACTTCAACCACATTCCGAGGGAGTCTGGAGACATGGAGTCTGAATGGGCCATGTTCTCCACCTCCATTGTTGAAGTGGCAGCTCAGAGCTGCGGCCGCAAGGTGGTGGGTGCGTCTCGTGGTGGCAACCCCCGAACCAAGTGGTGGACACCAGTGGTGAGGGGGGCCATTAAGCTGAAGAAGGAGTCCTATCAGGCTTGGTTGGCTTGTGGGACTCCCGAAGCAGCTGAGGTGTACTGGCAGGCCAAGCGGAGTGCAGCTCGGGTGGTTGCTGAAGCAAAAACCCGGGCATGGGACGAGTTCGGTGAGGCCATGGAACAAGACTTTCGGTCGGCCTCGAAGAGATCCTGGCAAACTGTCCAGCGGCTCAGGAGGGGAAAGCAGCTCCCTGTCCACACTGTGTATGGTGCGGATGGGGCACTGTTGACTTTGACTGGGGATATCGTCGGGCGGTGGAAGGAATACTTTGAGGATCTCCTCAATCCCACTGATACGCCTTCCACAGAGGAAGCAGGGCTTGTGGATGAGGAGGATGACTTGACTATCACAGGGGCTGAGGTCACCAAGGTGGTTAAAAATCTCCTTGGTGGCCGGGCCCCAGGGGTGGACGAGATTCACCCTGAGTACCTCAAGGCCCTGGATGTTGTAGGGCTGTCATGGTTGACATGCCTCTGCAACACTGCGTGGAGGTCGGGGGCAGTGCCTTTGGCATGGCAAACTGGGGTGGTGGTTCCTGTCTTCAAATAAGGGGACTGGAGGGTGTGCTCCAACTTTAAAGGGATCACACTCCTCAGCCTCCCTGGGAAGGTCTATGCCAAGGTACTGGAGAGGAGAGTTCGGCTGCTGGCCGAACCTCGGATTCAGGAGGAGCAATGTGGTTTTCGTCCTGGCTGTGGCACATTGGACCAGCTCTTTACCCTCTCGAGAATTGTCGAGGGTTCGTGGGAGTTTGTCCAACCAGTTTACATGTGTTTTGTGGACTTGGAGAAGGCATTTGACCGCGTCCCTCGTGGTTTTTTGTGGGGGGTGCTTCGGGAGTATGGGGCATCGGGCTTGTTGTTACAAGCTATTCGGTCTCTGTACGACCATTGTGAGAGTTTGGTTCGTATTGCCAACACTCGGTCAGACTCATTCCCAGTGAGAGTTGGACTCCGCCAGGGCTGCCCTTTGTCATCGATCCTGTTCATAATTTTTATGGACAGGATTTCTAGGTGCAGCCAGGGAATGGAGGGTGTCATGCTTGGTGACCACAGGATCTCATCTCTGTTGTTTGCAGATAATGTTGTCCTGTTGGCTTCATCCAGCAATGAACTACAGTTCTTGCTGGGATGGTTTGCCGCTGAGTGTGAAGTGGCTGGGATGAGAATCAGCACCTCCAAGTCCGAGCCCATGGTCCTCAGCCGGAAAAAGGTGGATTGTCCTCTCTGGGTTGGGGATAGGCTCCTGCCCCAAGTGGAGGAGTTTAAGTATCTTGGGGTTTTATTCACGAGTGAGGGGAGAATGGAGCGAGAGATTGACAGACGGATTGGAGCAGCATCTGCAGTGATGCGAACATTGTACCAGTCTGTTGTGGTGAAGAGGGAGCTGAGTTCTAAGTCAAAGCCTGTCGATTTACCAGTCAATCTACGTTCATACTCTCACCTATGGTCACAAGCTTTGGGTAATGACCAAAAGAACGAGATCGCGGATACAAGCGGCTGAAATGAGCTTTCTCTGTAGGATTGCTGGACTCACCCTCAGAGATAGGGTGAGGATCTCAGTCATCCGGAAGAAGCTCAGAGTAGAACCACTGCTCCTCCACATTGAAAGGAGTCAGCTGAGGTGGTATGGGCATGTGATTAGGATGCCTCTTGGACGCCTCCCACTTTAGGTGTTTTGGGCACGTCCCACTGGGTGGAGACCCCAAGGCAGACCCAGGACTCGCTGGAGAGACTATGTCTCCCAGCTGGTCTGGGAACGCCTTGGTATCCTCTCTGAAGAGCTGGAGCAGGTGGCTGGGGAGAGGGAAGTCTGAGCTTCTCTGCTTGAACTGCTGCCTCCGCAACCCGGACCTCCGGAAAAGTGGTAGAAGATGGATGGATGGATGGATGGATACATCACAGACTTAGATTCATACTGCATGGAGTGGTCGGAGTGGTCACAATTATATACGTATATCGCAGTAGTTAAATTAGACTACACAAGCTTTAGCTTCAGTGCACGTTATTGTGGGTGGTGTCCCTTTATCCTTAATGTCAATGTTTATTGATTTGTCAATTACCTTTTAAAATAGTAACTGAGCTGCATAACAACTGTATCAGGAGGACTACGGCAAGGACAAGCATGAGGGACACGCATGTGAGCCATTCAAAAAACTGGAATCTACGTCAGTATTCTCTGAGGGGTCTTTCATTGTTAGCCATTTTGAGTGTATTCTACCTGCTGTGGACTCTTAATTTCTTCACCAAGGTTTGAGACAATCAGGTCAACTAAAATACCTGACTACCTTTGTAGTCCCAGACTTCCTCCACAACAGCAACACTCTATGGCTAGCTTCTATAGTTTGTTTTGATAATAATTTACAGCGTGTAAGGTGTACCCAAGTGTCTCTGCCTTGTGCTTTTACAGCTGTTGGAATTGACAAAATTACCTTATATGGCCCCTGCCAGGGAGCTTCTGACCAGGTCTTCTTTTAACAGTCTTTGTAAGTACTTGGTTTCCGGGTTTTATGGTGATGAGTCCTCCTGTATGTTCCTTCCTAGGAAGAATAGCTTGAATAGAATCTTTCTGAGTCAACATTTTTAACATGTAATCTGCTAAACCAAATCTCTTCATCTTCTGGGTTTAATTGTCTAAGAGGGGGTACTAATTAAATCTTTTCATGTGAACTTTAAATAGAGATAAACCTTCTTTTGTAGGCATTATTCTCATATAAAATAGTATCAAAGGTAAACAATAAATCCAATTATGTCCTGTTTGTGCCATTGTTTTCTTAATCTTTCTATAATGGTGCAGTTATGTCATTCCACAAATCCTGCAGACTGTGGGTGATATGCTGCATGGGGTTTCAAATCACTATTCAACTCTTTCCCAAAATGTGAAATAATGTGTAACCATATCCACTGTAACTAAACAATATGTCTTTCCTTCACATTTGGTTAGCTCAATGAAGTTCATGCAAATGTTCTGAAATGGTTATTTTGATGATGGAAAACTACCCTTCTCTGGTCTTGATATCTCCCTGAGCATTATTTTGAGCACAAATTATACATTATTGGAAAAATTTTGTAGCAAAATTTTCAAACCCATAGGCAGTGATAGCTAATAACCAATATCACCATCCCTCCCTTGGACACATGACAAAGTCTATGTGTTCAAGTAGCAACATAGTGAAATCATTTTTGTGGGAGGATGGGTTTACCCTTTGGTCAGGTATAAATTTGGGAACCTTGATTAAACACAGCACCTTTATTTAATCTCTTATATACTCCAGCCTGCAGAGATATGTTTTGGTTGCATATTTCTTCATCAGGAGATGCCAGCAATATGTCATAGGAGCAATTGACTCCTATTTGGAGGTATAAAATGTGCAAGATTTGCTTACATTGCCTGAGAAAAGTTGGAGGAAACTCTCAGTAAGCCTGTGGTAGTCTGGTGAGTGTGTACTTTTTGTTTTCAGATATGAATGTAAACCAGAATTGATGATCTGGGTGTACTGGTATACCAAAAATGCATTGCTAATAACTACCACTGTGAAAAATTGCATTTGGAGTTTTAGTTCATTTAACAATGTGTGTGATCCTGGTACATAATGAGCACAAAGAATTATAGCTTTGTTAATTCCTGCAGGGCCTGCATCATCAGGATGTTTCCCACAGGAATGGGAAGGCTGAGCATGACACTATGACATCTGCTGCTTTTAGCTTTTTTATGACCTGTTTAGCACCTTTTTGAGCTTCTAGACGGAGAGGATATTGTGTAACTTTAATATTATAGTGACATATTTTGCTTCCTTTTATAAGAACAACATCTGTTTCATCTTTTTTTTATTATAATGAATTTGGAATTGCTTCAAATTTTCTCATCCTCTCTTCTGTTAATGGTAAGATTGGTCATGTAAGAGATTTCTGGTGTCAACTGTGCACAGCCTTTTGTGCTGTGGTTACCCATTTAAGTGATAATACATACATTATGTTTGTAATTTAGGAGAATATTCTATCTTAAGGTCAGATGTTAGCTTCCCATGGATGGCTATATTCCTCAGCAGAGGTGACAAAATGTCCAACATTTTTCCAATCCATGTGTTCGGGTTTAACCAGTGAGCTATGTGGAACCCCCCCATTGTCTAAAATGTCTCTTATTGTCACAACTCGCCGCTCCCAGTCATCTACCTCAGTTGCGCGCACACCTGCGCCTCGTCAGTCACGGGCTATTTAACCCACTTGGCCCAGAGCATCGGTCTGGAGCTGTCTGTGTATCTACGCTCTCAAACTCTCCGCAGGATCGTCTCTTCCCATCCTGCAGTTCCTCTCATCAGCACGTAGCTGTTTTGCCACTCACCTGTCTACCAGTCTCTCCCCTGTGCACAGGTGGATTCCCTGGCGGCGGATTCCTCCCGTCTTCGTCATTTCCTCTCCCCTCTTCTCCACTCCTCGTCGTGTGCGCAGCAGGGCGCTGCCTCCCAGGCAGGAGATCCTTTGCCAACGCCAGCCATCTTCCACCCTGCAAGTAAGCAATTCTCAGTATATCTCTCCCGTATGGTGAAGCCCAGCTCATATCTCTGTCTCTGCTCTTCCCATAGGGTTGCCTGGCTGCACGGTGTGCTGTTCTGTTCCCGACACTCCTCGTTCACCCACAGTCCATACACATACCACATACACGCACTCAGTCACCCTTGTTATTGAATAAAGCTGTTGAATCTTACCTGAGCCTGCGTGTGTGTTTCCTGGGCCGATAATTATGTCAGTACGGCTCCAGCAGGGCGGCCCAGTGGACAGCGGGCTCGCACGCCGTTTTTCCACCCTCGAGGCTCGGGTGGATTTGATAGCTCATCAACTGCAAGTGATATTAAACCAATTGTCCACAATTACTCGCCGGTTGGACTGTCTTGACCCCCAGCAGGCGTTCCCCCCGGGTCATCATGGCGGATCAGCTCTGGCTATTTCCGCGGCTGGCCAGCCTAGCTCGGGAGCGCCAACCCGGCTCACTCCAATCCCCACTCCCGCTCCCTTTAACGGGAGGCTCGGTGAAGCGCGGGGGTTTATCCTGCAATGTGAGTCGGTGTTTCAGCGCGTCCCCGGGGATTTTCCCTCAGACCACAGCCGAATTGGGTACATGGCTAATCTCTTGGAGGGGCGAGCCTTAGCTTGGGCTTACGCTGTCATGGCGAAGCCCAGCTACGCAAACCTCTCCTATGACCAGTTCGTGCGGGACTTTCTCGAGGTGTTCGACCACTCGCGTCGTGACAGCGTTCTCGCTGACCGGCTCCTTAGCCTTCAACAGGGTAGCCGGTCGGCGGCTGATTACGCTGTTGACTTCCGGGTGGCAGCGGAGGAGGTTGGCTGGGGCGAGGCTTCTCTCTGCAGCATCTTCCTTCGCAGCCTCAGTTCTGGTCTGCGGGATGAGTTGGCCAGCTGGGACCTTCCGGGGTGGCTGTCCGAGTTAATTTCCCTGACAATTAGTTTAGATAACAGGCTGCGAGAGCGGGCCGCCGAGCGGAAGTCCAACAACCGCCCACGCGGATTCTCCGTCTGCGCCTCTCAGTCTCGCCCCATGGCGTTACCCGCTCCGGAGTCCGCCGATGAGCCAGAGGCGATGTTGGTCGGGCGAGCCAGGCTCCCCCTAGCGGAGAGACAATGCCGCCGGGAGCTGGGCCTCTGCATGTATTGCGGAGGCGATCAGCATACCGTGGAGCAATGCCCGATCAAGCCAAACGAGGGGGGGGGTCCACGAGTCACTGTAGGGGGCCTCGCGGACACCAACCAGCCAAATCCCCTCTCCAATTGTTCCTTGCCCATTAGGTTCTGCCACAACTCCACCGGGCACCTCACTCACGCACTGGTGGACTCGGGGGCAGAACAAAGCTTCATTTCCAAGAGCCTGGCAACCCGTTTGGGCATCCCCTGTCAACCATTGTCAGCTCCCCTTAACCTCGTCACTCTCTCTCGTTCGCCCCTGGGGGTAGTGACACATCGCACCAGGCCGGTGCCCATTATTGTCTCAGGCAACCACCGAGAGGACCTCAGGCTGTACGTCCTGTCATCCTCGGCGGCCCCCGTCATCTTGGGTTACCTGTGGCTGCGCCTTCACAATCCCGTGCTTGATTGGCAATCTGGAAGTGTCCTCTTGTGGAGTTCGTTCTGCATGGGCACCTGTCTTCAGTCTGCGGCTTGCGCTCCATCCCCTCCTCTTCCTGCTCCTGTCTCGTCTCCTCCGGACCTCACCCTGGTGCCTCCGGAGTTCCACGACTTGGGGCTCGTTTTCAGCAAGTCCAAGGTGATGTCTCTTCCTCCTCACCGCCCGTATGACTGTGCCATAAACCTCCGCCTGGGGGTGCCGTTACCATCTGGCCGCCTCTACAGCCTTTCTGCCCCGGAACGTGAGACCATGGACACATACATCAGGGAGTCGCTCAGCGCTGGGATTATTTGCCTCTCCTCGTCTCCACTCGGAGCCGGCTTCTTTTTCGTCTCAAAGAAGGATGGGTCCCTGCGTCCGTGCATCGACTTCAGAGCCCTGAACGACATCAGGGTGAAGGATAGATACACCCTGCCTCTCATGGACCCGCCTTCCACTCCCTCCAGGGGGCCACCTGGTTCACCAAGCTAGACCTCCGCAGCGCATACCATCTCGTTCGGATCCAGGAGGGCGATGAGTGGAAGACGGCCTTTCAGACGCCCAGCGGCCACTTCGAATACCTGGTTATGCTGTTTGCGCTCACCAACGCCCCCACCGTCTTCCAGCGGCTCATTAACAATGTCCTGCGAGATTTCCTAGGGGTCTTCATCTTTGTTTACCTAGATGACATCCTGATCTTCTCCAGGTCTCGGGAGGCGCACCAAGCCCACGTGAGGCGGGTTTTGCAGCGGCTGTTAGAGAACAGACTTTATGTCAAAGCTGAGAAGTGTGAGTTCTTTGCCAAGACTACTTCTTTCCTGGGTTTTGTTATCTCCCACAATCAGATCCTCCCCGACCCTGCAAAGGTTAAAGCGGTGGTCGAGTGGCCCACTCCTTCCTCCCGGAAACAGGTGCAGCAGTTCATCGGCTTTGCTAATTTCTACCGCCGCTTTGTGCCCATCTTCGGCGCCATCGTCACCCCTCTGACCCGCCTCACCTCACCCAAAGTGCCCTTCCAATGGACCGAGGAGGCAGCGGCCGCATTCGAGACCCTGAAGACGGAGTTCTCTTCCTCCCGGGTCCTGACCCAGGTTGACCCCACGCTGCAGTGCTTGGTGGAAGTGGATGCGTCTGATACGGGGGTGGGGGTGGTTCTGTCCCAGCGTTCACCGGTGGATGGAGTTAAGCATCCCTGCGCCTTCTTCTCCCGGCACCTGTCGGCGGCTGAGCGAAACTATGACGTCGGCGACAGAGAACTTCTGGCTGTGAAGCTTGTGCTGCAGGAGTGGCGTCACTGGCTGGAGGGGGCAGCTCAGCCCTTCGTGGTCTGGACGGACCACAAGAACCTGGAGTATTTGAGGTCAGCCAGGCGTCTGAATGCCCGCCAGGCGTGCTGGTCTCTGTTCTTTGCTCGGTTCCAGTTTACGATCACCTACCGTCCAGGCTCCAAGAATGGGTTGCCCAATGCCCTGTCCGGATAATTTGCCCCTGAGACCCCGGAGGAGCAGGACCACACCATCCTGCCCAGCTCATGTGTTGTGGGGGCGGTTTCCTGGTCCATCAGGGACAAGATCCGAAGGGCGCAGGAGACCGAACCGGACCCTGGCGGTGGCCCGGTTGGGAGGCTCTTCGTTCCATCGGCGGTTCGGGGGGATGTCATTCACTGGGCCCACACGTCCAAGCTCGCCTGTCACCCTGGCGTCTCCCGACTGGTGGACCTCCTTCAGCGCTCTTTCTGGTGGCCCGGTCTACAGAAGAACGTCGCCAATTACGTCCGGGCCTGCCCCCAATGTGCTACTAGTAAGACCCCGAATTCCCCTCCCGCAGGTCTGCTCCAACCCCTGCCGGTCCCGGGCAGGCCCTGGTCACACATCGCTCTGGACTTTGTTACTGGTCTCCCCGTTTCTAATTCCTACAACACTGTTCTGACTATTGTGGACCGATTCTCCAAGGCCGCTCACTTTATGCCTCTCCGGGGTCTCCCTTCGGCACGGGAAACGGCCGATCTCCTTGTCCAACATGTGGTCAGGCTGCATGGGATCCCAGTGGACGTCGTATCTGATTGGGGGCCCCAGTTCGTGTCCCAAGTGTGGAAGTCCTTTTGCAACGCCCTGGGGGCCACAGTGAATCTCTCCTCCGGTCACCATACCCAATCCAACGGGCAGTGTGAGCGCGCCAACCAGGAGCTGGAAGCTGCCCTGCGCTGCGTCACCTCCTCCAACCCATCCTCCTGGAGCTCTTACCTGGCCTGGGTGGAATATGCCCACAACGCGACACTGTCATCGGCTATCGGGATGTCTCCCTTCCGGGCGTTGTTGGGCTACTATCCCCCCTTGTTCCCTGAGCAGGAGAGTGAGTTGGCCGTTCCTTCCATCCAGGCGCATCTGAGACGCTGCCGGAGCCTGTGGACCAGGGCGCGCGAGGCGCTTTTACACACGGCGGCACGCAACAGCACCATGGCTAATCGCCACAGGAAGCTGGCCCCCGGTTACCAGGTGGGCCAACAGGTCTGGCTATTGGCCCGGGATGTTAATCTTAAAGCCGAGAAGAAGAAGCTGGCACCACGCTTCATCGGTCCCTTTACCATCTCCAAGATTATCAACCCGGTGGCTGTGCGTTGGCCCTCCCCCCCCTCCCTCCATGTTTGCCCCACGTTTCACATGTCCAAGATCAAACCCGTGATCTCCGACCCACTCTGTCCTCCTCCTAGGGCACCGCCCCCCTCCCATGATGATCGACGGCCACCCGGCATGGGGGGTTGCATCCATCCTGGACTCCCGGAGTCGAGGTCGTAGGCTGCAGTACCTGGTGGATTGGGAGGGATATGGCCCGGAGTGGAGATCCTGGATGCACTCTTCTTTTGTGCTGGATGAAGATTTCATCACGGAGTCCCACCGGGCGCACCTGGATAAGCCAGTGCCAGGAGGTGCTGCTGGGGGGGGAGTACTGTCACAACTCGCCGCTCCCAGTCATCTACCTCAGCTGCGCGCACACCTGCGCCTCGTCAGTCACGGGCTATTTAACCCACTCGGCCCAGAGCATCGATCTGGAGCCGTCTGTGTATCTACACTCTCAAACTCTCCGCAGGATCGTCTCTTCCCGTCCTGCAGTTCCTCTCATCAGCACGTAGCTGTTTTGCCACTCACCTGTCTACCAGTCTCTCCCCTGTGCACAGGTGGATTCCCTGGCAGCGGATTCCTCCTGTCTTCGCCATTTCCTCTCCCCTCTTCTCCACTCCTCGTCGTGTGCGCAGCAGGGCGCTGTCTCCCAGGCAGGAGATCCTTTGCCAACGCCAGCCACCTTCCACCCTGCAAGTAAGCAATTCTCAGTATATCTCTCCCATATGGTGAAGCCCAGCTCATATCTCTGTCTCTGCTCTTCCCATAGGGTTGCCTGGCTTCACGGCGTGCTGTTCTGTTCCCGACACTCCTCGTTCACCCACAGTCCATACACATACCACATACACGCACTCAGTCACCCTTGTTGTTGAATAAAGCTGTTGAATCTTACCTGAGCCTGCGTGTGTGTTTCCTGGGCCAATAATTATGTCACTTATCCTCATCAGATAAGACAACGGATGTTCCCACATATCCCCTTGGTGACCAGTACAAGTATTTTTATGACCAATCTGGAGGATGGATTTGCAAAAAATGTTTGTTCATAATTTGGATCAGATCCGTTCAATTGCCTATAGTACATGGTACAATGATATTGATTTGTAGATTGCCATTCATTAGGAACTATGGATGTAAAATGCTGTGTAGCTCTTCTACACAAGTCTAATATCACTGAAAATGGTCCATCATGACCAGGTTGAGTGAGTATCAGTATTTCAGTTTGGAAGTCTCATAAACTGTCATGAACCTGGGTTTGGTGGTCCCAAACCTAGTTCTGACCAGTGGCCTTTTGGCCGTCTCCCTATTTATTTTCCATCAGGCGTGTCAGGGAGCCCTTTGGGTCCTTCGCTCCCTGACAGCTCCGGCAGCCCCCCCCCCCTCCTGTCAGTGTCATCAACTGTGTCTCGTTTATGGGTGTTTCATGCACATACACGCACACACTCCATTCATTCTCATTCACACATTCATACACTCACTCATGCACACATGCTTTCAATTATGTTCAGCCTACACATCCACACACCGGCGGTCTCTTCCCTCATTAGTATTATTATTACTTAAATGCTGTGTTAGTAGGAAGAGACCGTTGGAGCAATGAGATTCATACACAGCAGCATGTTCCTCCGTGTATGCTTGTATTCACTCCCTACGGATGATCTACAGCCTGTTTTTCCCTCATCCACCAGACAGCCCCAGATAGCTCCTGCACCGTAAGTTAATGTCTGCCTTTCTCCCCATGCCAACAGCAGCCCTGCGGCAGAAGGCTTTCCCTCTCCCGGGCAGTTGAGCATCCAGGAGGCGTCCCTGTATGTCTGGTGGCCTCTATTGTCATTACTGCATCTGTTCAACTCACTGTTCTGCATGATCATTTGCTGGACTTGTTATTTTTGGGGTTTATGTTTAATAAAGTGCACGTTCTACTCCCGCAATTGGGTTTTTCATTCCTTCCTTTGTGCGCCACATAATGGCGCACGGGGAATCATAACATAAACTAGCTTTACTTCCTCAACACGTAGGTAGCCTCTGACAAAATGAACCACCCTTCAACAATGTTACCGGTAGTTGGATCCTTTACTTTCACAGATTTTGATAGGTATTTTACTGTTAGTTTGCCATTTGCAGATTTTAACTGTTACTTTTCCTTCTGTCTTTGAAAAGGCCTTAATGTCATTACCTGAAATTACTGGTCTATATGCACCTGTGTCATACAGTTTTAATCGGAGTACTTTGAACTTCCAACATTACTTCTGGTAAACAGTATATTGTTAACACTAGATCAAAGTCAGGTAAATGGAAGATGTCGGCTATTTTCTAATAATTTTCTAATAATCTAATTTTCTGCTAATTTTCTGTATATGTGTAGGAGTGAGTGCACTTATCTGTTTTAGTCTTAATCATGCAGTCCAGTTTTGACATAGTGCATGTGGCTCATGGGCGCCTCCCTCTCCCAGCAGCCGGTCTTGCCATCAGTCAGTTTCCACTGTGGGGTTGCGCCCCCTCCTCGGCCATGGTTGAGGAAGGCGAGACCCACGCGCTGAACTGTGAGTTTGGGTAATTTATTGACAGAAACAACAAACGTAAAGTTCAACAAAGTGCTCAAAACACAAAATACAAACGAAGGCAAAAACTTACAGATTTTGCATACCAGAGTGAGGCAGGGCTCTGGTGGAGACAAGGTGAGTATAATCAAGACAGTGGCAATTAGAAAATGAAAATAACTTCCCTTAAGTAGGGATCAAAACCCTTTACATTATTAGTGACAGGTGTGGGTGCCTGAACGGGCAGGGGAAGGCATAATGTGGACCAGCTGGGGCAGAGAGAGAGAGAGAGAGAGAGAGAGAGAGAGAGAGAGAGAGAGAGAGAGAGAGAGAGAGAGAGAGAGAGGCGAACCAAAACTGACAGATGACAGGGCAATGCCCACACGAAGCCTCACGCCACTGACAGCTGTCAACCAGTAAAAGAACAATAACAAAGATATAAAAAATAAAATAACAATCCCCGCTTACCAGACTATAAATATAAATAGATACAAAATAAAAATGTAACAAAACTAAAACACAAACAGGAAAATGGCAAACAGAACATGAATACAGAAACCCAAAAAGGCATAAAATGCAACAAATAAGTAAATATAAAGAAAAAGCCACGAGACTGAGCATGGTGGAAACTGCCAGTGCTCCAGTCGTGACAGAGCCTCCCTCTCAAGGGGTGGGGCCCAGACACCCCAGGGTAACATCAAAAGAAAAAGAAAGAACCCCCCCCCCTACAGGAGCACAACAATAACCCACCCAGGGTGGGTGATGGGGGGGGGGGGGACAGGCTAGGAGGGAAAGAAACAACCCTGCTCAGGACCCACACCAGGCTAAACCAGGCCCCCTAGGCCAAAGAACTAAACAGTTCAGGCGGCCGACCAAAGTCCCAGGCCTGACAGATGGCAAGGTGGTACGAGTCGGGTGGCCTGCCGGAGAATATGGGCCACCCAACCCAGCGGCTCAGTCCATCAGGGGGTTGACCAGAGATTTTCAGCCACCTAAACCAGAGAAGTGGCCCGGGAGGTGACTCCCCCACGGGGAGGCCCAGCAAAGGGAAGGAGAGCCAAGGAGGGGGAGCCACGATGGTGCCTGGCTGACGAGGAGGAACCACGATGGCGTCCGGCGGAAGAGAAGGGACCACCACAGCATCTGGCAGAAGAGGGGGAACCACGACGCCCTTGGGCTGACCTGTAGCACCCTCGGTGGTCCCGTTCTGGGACATTGTAGCACCTGCAGTGGTTCTGGGCAGGAGCGGAGCTGCGCCCATGGTGGCTCCGGGCTGGAGCAGAGCTGCACCTGCGGCGGTTCCGGGCTGGAGCGGAGCTGCACCCGCGGTGGCTCCGGGCTGGAGCAGAGCTGCACCTGCGGCGGTTCCGGGCTGGAGCGGAGCTGCACCTGCGGAGGCTCCGGGCTGGAGCGAAGCTACACCCGCGGTGGCTCCGGGCTGGAGCAAAGCTGCACCCTCGATGGGTCTGGACTGGACCAAGGCTGCACCCTCGGTGGGCCCAGACTGGACCACGGCTGCACCCACGGTGGATCCGGACTGGGTCAATGCTGCACTCTCCGAGGCCCCGGGCTGGAATGGAGCACCCATGACGACCTCCACAGCAAAGGAAGCAGCACCCTCGAAGACCTCAGCTGGAGGGTGAGCAGCACCCATGAAGGTCCTGGGCTGGGGCGGAGCGCCCACGACGACCTCAGCGGAAGGAGCCGGACCCATGATGATCTCTGGCAGTGAACCTGGACCCACGGAGACAGCTGGTAGATCTGGGATAACCTCGGTGACCCTGGGGGAGAGCTCAGACCAAACAGGCGGAGAGACAGGGTCAGGGTCACCGGCAGCAGTGAAGCCTGGCAAGGTGAGCTCAGGTGCAGCTGACGGCTGCACTTGGTTCTCCCTGCCAAGAGCCCAACAAGAACTCTCCAAAACTGTGACAATGAAAACAAAAGAAAGCACTTGCCTGAGCTTGAGCTACACCACCGTCCAGGACTCCGTCGATCCAGGTGACGATTTCTCAGGTCTGGTATTTTGGAGGTCCAGCTCCAACTCTACTGTGGTGGACCCTGCAGCAGGCTTGGTGGTAGATACAGTCTCCAGATTCCCAGGTGAAGAGACCCACGCCGGTGGCTCATCCGGCATGGCGGCTGGGGGTCCACTTTCTGTGAGCACTGGATCCAGTGTAGCTGAGGTCCGGGAATGCTCCATTGTAGGAGCAGACATCAGCTCAGTACCAGCGCTTCCTCTCTGACCAGACTGTGGCTGCGGGGCTGGGGCCAGGTCCTCCGTGACCGCAGGCTCCTCAATCGTCTGGTGGCTCGGCGGGCACTCAGAAAACATTGGAGGAGACACAGAGAGGGCAGGTTAAAGGCTAATAGCTGCAGCAGGCGGTGAGGACTCAGAGCCGTTCCAAGATATTAAAAATGGTTTTAACAACATAGCATTACATTCAGGTTTATGCTGTGTCTTCATGTTGGTCGCTGCAACTGGGTTTTTTCCTTCTCTTTCTCTCTCTTAGGGTGCTTTCACACCTAAATTTGTTTAATTTGGTCTGAATCAGTTGACAAGTTTGTTACTTTCTATCATTTTCTCCTTGGTTTGGTCCCCTTTCACACAGGCAAAAACTGAGGCAGACCATAAGCAGACCAAACTGTGTCACGTTAAATCCCGTGAGACTTACATTAGAATGCTCTCTGTTCTTATTGGTCAGATTTTTTTTGCCGCAAGAACAGGAAAGGTAAATACAGGAAGTATAATGACTACACTATATCTATGTATTTCTGGGAGAAATTAATACAAATCGTAGTGTAATCTACGGGGGGTTTTCATTGCCCTGGCTATTGTTTATTACATACGTGCATATACCACTTTTGGCAAATCGTACAGTTTGAAAATGAAGGTCTGCTACAGATGGAAAATAACATGTTAACGTTCATTAATCCTCCAGAACCGTGACATGCTCTGCCACAGATATTGTCAAAGATCTATCAGGTATGTACAGTGACATAAAATGTTTTACTATTTGCCGCTGGTCCCGTTTTAGTGTGGTCATTTTCTCACCTCCAGAACCATACCAGAGGTCGCCATTTAATTCAAACCGGTACAGTTGTTTTGGTATGCACTTGAGTGCAATTACCGTGTTCTCACCAGACAAAATGAACCGCACTAACGGAGAAAACAAACTTGAGTTCGACTGAAACGAACTAAAGCCTGCAGGTGTGAAAGCACCCTTAGACTTTTAGTGAATGAAACTGCTTTAGCGGTAGTTTTAAGCGTCAGTTATTCAATTTCAATTTTCGTGAACACGTGCTGACTGTAAATGATTCACGAATGCTGCTTACACATGCTAGGAGAACTTATAAGCAGTTTGTTGAATCTGGAGTGGCTTGCTAGTACTAACACAGCTTCCTCACAAGATATGCATGATTTACACAGACTAACACTAAAATGTTCTTGAATGAGATTCAATATTTGAGACGCTCTCAGAAAAGTAAATGGAAAAACAATATAATGTACTTACGTGTGGTCAGTTTGATCATCTTTGTCCCATCTCTCAATGTCCCTTTGTTTTAAATTCTTTTACTGTAGTCACGGAGGGAGGAGTTAGTCATTAGGCGATGAAGTGGAGGGGGGTGGACTCAGCCAATTCAAGTGGGTCTTAGAGGAACTCACATGGTTGCTGGGATAGGGAGGCCCAGAAACACAGCCACCACCATCGATAGATAGATAGATAGATAGATAGATAGATAGATAGATAGATAGATAGATAGATACTTTATTTCGAACAAAAAAGTATAACAAAAACAAAACAAATGACAAATGCAATAAAGTAACAGTATAGTGTTCGAAAGGGAGAAGGAAGAAGTGAACACTTATTAATTCCATCTCCTCTTTTCCATAAATACACCCATGTGAATTATATACAAATTACCACATTTAAGACCCCAAGTAAACAATTAACTGTATTTTGTACATATCAACATTAACACCTATCCATCCTAACATATATTGATGTCCATACATCAAAACCAGCCTCAAACAACACAGATATACACAGTGCTGTCCCACCCACCATTCCATAGTGTCCCATAGTGTCCCAGAGTGAGCATAGTGAATCGTACATATAAATACTACCCTTCTAACATATATCCTTTCAGCAAATAATGTTTATACCTCTTTTTGAATTGATTTCTGTTTGTACATAGTTTCAGTTCCGGCTCCAGATTGTTCCACAAATTCACCCCACAGACAGATATGCACATACTTTTCTTGGTTGTTTGTATCTTGGGTTTTGTCAAGTTTAAGTCTCCTCTCAAATTATGATCATTGTCTCTTTTTTAAATATTTTTTGTATATTAGCTGGGAGTTGATTATTAATTGCCCTGTACATTACTTGTGCTGTCTTAAATTTAACTAAATCGATGAACTTTATGACATGTGACTTTAAAAACAATGAACTGGTATGGTCTCTATATCCTACATTATTTATTATCCTTATAGCTCTTTTTTGTAATGTGCATATTGACTATAGGTTGGTCTTGTAGGTGTTTCCCCAGACTTCTACACAGTAGTTAAGATAAGGTAGAAACAGTGAATTGTACAGTAAGACCAATGATTTATAGTCCAAGATGTGTCTTGTCTTCCCCAGTATGCCTATACATTTTGCCAACTTGACCCGGATGTGACTGATGTGAGGTTTCCAGTAGATTTTATTGTCTAGCGTCACCCCCAGAAACTTATTTTCCTGTACTGTTTCTATTCTGGTATCATCTATTGTTACCATTATTTCATGATTTATTTTATAATTTCCAAACAACAGAATCTTTGTTTTTTTTTGATTTAGAGATAATTTATTTTTGTTGAACCACTGCGTTAACTTTTTCATTTCAGTTTTGACCACCTCTAAAACCTGCTGCAAATTCTCACCAGTGCAAAGGATATTTGTGTCATCCGCAAACAAAATAAATTTCAGAATTTTTGATACTTGGCATATGTCATTTATATACAAAATAAAGAGTTTGGGTCCCAAAACTGACCCCTGGGGCACACCACAAGTGATGTCTGGGTCAGGGTCTTGTGCGTAGCAGAGCAGCTACTCGCTGCGATCTATTGAAAGTCAGCCCTCGATCCAAGCTTTTGTGACAGGCGCCTCGTCATGGCTGCCGCGTCATTGGATGCGCCTTTCGTGCGCGCCCAATGTCAAGTCAAATTCCTCGTATGTTTACTTGTATGTTTACTTGTAAACGTGCTTGGCAATAAAGTTTATTCTGATTCTGATGTCCATGAAGGGTGATTTGTGCTTACCAATTTGTACAAATTGTTGTCTGTTACTTAAATAACTTTCCACCCAACTCAGTCCGACCCCTCTTATCCCATACCTTTCCAGTTTCCTTAGTAGTATTCTGTGGTCAATGGTGTCAAAAGCTTTCTTTAAATCTATAAATACTCCTACAGCAAACTTTTTTTTATCTATACAACTAGTAATTTCTTCTATAAGTTCGATCAGTGCCAAAGATGTAGATTTATCTGCTCTAAAACCATACTGGTTGTCTGTAAGGAGTTTGTGTTTTTCAATGAAATCATCCAGTCTCTTAGTGAAGATTTTTTCAAGTATTTTGGAGAATTGTGAGAATAAAGAGACTGGCCTGTAATTTGTGAAGCAATGACTGTCTCCTGTTTTGTATAGAGGTATTACTTTTGCTATTTTCATTTTGTTTGGAAATTTACCAGTTTGAAATGACAGGTTACAGATGTGGGTGAGTGGCTTAACAATTCCTTCAATTACTTTTTTCACTATTGTCATGTCAATTTCATTCCAGTCCGTTGATTTTTTGTTCTTAAATTTATTCACAGTCTCGATAATTTCCTTTTCAGTAACTGCACCCAAAAAGATTGTGTTTGGATTTCTATCTTCTATTTCATTTACAGAACCACTGTTGTTTGTTTCTGTTGTCACTATTGATTTTGCTAATTCAGGATCAACGTTTACAAAAAAATTTATTGAAACCACTGACCACATCTTCCATATTTTTTATCAAATTGCCATTTTCAATAAAATATTCTGGATAATTAGCATTCTTAGGTCGATTACTAATAATCCCATTGAGTACTTGCCATATTCCTCTTAAGTTATTTTTATTATCCTCTAATATTCTGTTGTAATATTCTTTCTTACAGGTCCTCATTATATTAGTAAGCTTATTTTTATATCTTTTATATTTGATCTCAGCCTCCACTGTTCTGCACTTAATGAATTGTTTATATAATGTATTCTTCTTTTTACATACATTTATTAACCCCTTGGTGACCCAAGGAATATTTTTCTTTTGTTGTCTGTCACTGTATTGTTTTATAGGACAGTTTTTATTGTACAATGATTGAAATATTTGTAAAAATTTATAATATGCTTTATTTATATCATTTTCATCATAAACTATCTTCCAATCTTGTATTAATAATTCCTTTGTCAGTAAATACATAGATTCTTCGGTTCTTATTCTTTTATATTTAATATTTTTGGTATACTTTTTCTTCCTATAATCACATTGGTAGACAACAAAAATCGGCAGGTAGTCACTGATATCATTCAATAAAAGCCCACTCCTGATATTATTTTCCATAATGTTTGTGAATATGTTATCTATTAGTGTGGCACTGTGACGTGATTCTGCTAGGTCCGGTAATGGTTGGATGTAAGCCCATAATGTACATTGTGTTGATAAATTCTTCTGTCAAACTATGTTGTTTTGAATTCATCAGATCTATACTGAAATCCCCACAGATGAACATAACTTTATGAGTTAGTTTTGCATACATTTTTTCCATCCAGTCCTTAAATAAGTCAATGTTTGATCCAGGTGTTCTATATACACAGCTCACTACTATATTCTTCACATTGTCCAGACAGATTTCTATTGTAATACATTCAAATAAATCATCCACAGTTACTGACAGATTTTTAACAACCTTGTATTTCAAGCTCTTGTCAACATAAATTGCAACTCCTCCTCCTTTTTTCCCTTTTCTATTTATATAATTTAATTCATAGCCATCCATGGTAAAATCCACTCCTTTCTCTTCACTGAGCCACGTCTCTGATATTGCCACAATATTGAATGGCTCTTTAAACTGATGTAAATAATCTTTAATATTATTAAAGTTGGCATAGAGACTTCTGCTGTTGAAGTGGATCATAGAAATATTGAAATCAGATGTGACCATTGTGTTAAACTGTTCATCCATGTAGTAACTACAGTTATTATTGATGGAGCTACATAAATTATTATCAGGGTTTATGTTATATTCTACGTCCTATGGGTTGTGATCTGTATATTCAAAAACTTTCAGTTCCTGTTGTTCCTGTTTGTTGATCTTTTGTTTCATGTTGTTAAATGTCTTGTAGCAGATGAGTATATCCCTTCAGTGTCCTACAATTGTCTCTTGTTGCTGTGACTCCATCGTCTCGGATTAATGAGAAAACAGACAAATGATGAGAAACAGACTCACCAT
The DNA here is from genome assembly GCA_020510985.1 of Pholidichthys leucotaenia. Lineage (NCBI taxonomy): Eukaryota > Metazoa > Chordata > Actinopteri > Cichliformes > Pholidichthyidae > Pholidichthys > Pholidichthys leucotaenia. The sequence goes on along the minus strand of CM035840.1, from coordinate 134,306,456 downwards.
TAAACAGCATCTTTTTTCTTTTCATTTTTGTCATATTTATTGTTTTTTTTATCTCACCATTGCAGCGTCAGTTTCTCATTCTTTTGTTTTTCCTTCTCTTTTTCCAATTTTCTCCATACTTTTCCCTTATATCCTGCACAAAACGTTCACATTCATCAGCCTTCAATTTTCCTCTAAAACCAAACTCCCTTCTCCATTTCTGTCCACTCTCAGCGTACAAAATTCACCTCACCAACACACACACAACAATAATAATCTCCCAACATTTATTTTTCTTATTTTTTTCCTTTTTTCTTCAGTATTGTTTTAATTACCTTATTTTTATATATTCTCCACCTAGGATTTTCACAACAACACGTTCCTTTTTATAGTTAGAAATAAATCTACTTATTGTTTTCTCTGCCCAGATTAAAGTTGAACCTATTCACTCTCCAGCTGATTGAGTAGCCTCTGCCTCACTGCATCAAACCTGCTATGGAGCTGGCGTGGGAGGTCTTTGCTTTGCCGTGTGCACAGTCTTAAAGCTTTCCTTTTAGCTAGAGAGATACTAAGGTTCCCAAAATTATTAGAAAAATTTCCTTTAAAGTTAACTTGAAGCTCGATTTGAAGGTAAATTTATGAAAGAATGCAATTCTTATAGTTGACCACAAGATGGAGGCAGTTCCTTCTGCACTCAAGGTGGAGGGAGCACAGTGACATCACTTTAATGCATTTCAAGATGGCATTTACACGCACATGCACACTGAATGCCACGTGGCCTCTTCAGTCATGCGCAAATATGAACACGCAACATGGCCGCGAAGCCTGTTGACCACAAACCACGCCTTGTTTGTTTTTTTTCTCCAAAAAACTGGAGTGCTGTCTCCATAAATTTAGCTCTGAACATGCAAGAATAATCATACAACTTTAACTTAGTGTTCAATTCAACGCTGTTCCTCAAACAATGTCCTCTCAGTAATTTTATCATGCTTTAAACAATCTCTCAGCTCAGCTAAGGAGAGAGCAGGTGAAACAACCCCTCCCCTTTGTGGAAAAACACACACACTCTCGCTTTTGTTCTCCGCATGGCAAGAAAAGCTCTAAGTTAAATCGCCTATATCCTACATAAAACATCAATGTGAACAATATTCACACAGAGTTATTGTGAATATGTCCCTGCCGCTTCATGACCAGTTTAACTCCATATAGAGGCTATTTTCCCTGACCCCGCATCTAGGACCAGAACAAGTGATAGCTTATTATGGAGATTAGTCTAATTTTAACAAACTGGGTGACACAATTACACACTATTTGTTGATACTTAAGTTTCTTGTATTGTGTCGTATAGTCCTTATATTCCTTATGGTGACACAATTCACTCACTATTTCTTTTTACTTAAGATTCTTGTGTTGTGTCCTCTTATTCATTAACATATAAAAGCATTATTTCACACCAAGACTTCCCATATATCCATAAAAATTCATTGGTAACATATGAAAGTCTTAGTGTACATCAAAACCTCCTATGTATCTTTGGTAACATATAAAAGTCTCAAAACTTTCCATGTATCATTAGTAACATATGAAAGTCCTATTTACATAAAAACTTTCTATGTATCAATAGAAACATGTGAAAATCTTAAGACTTTCTATGTATCTATAACATATGAAAGTTTTATTTTATATTAAAACTCCCTATGTATCTTTAAAAAGCGGCTCATTAATCTGTCCCTAACATGTGAATGCATGCATGATTTAGACTCCCTGCGTGCTCTTACAATCATAGAAAATAGCCACAAAATATAACATTATCTTTATATTAAGTTTTCCAATAGAATTAAAAAAACAGGACCAAAGATTTACTTTGACTGAATGTCGCAGACAATCCTACAGAGATTTTTAGAAGAGGTTCTGCTCACCTTCTGATCAGTGGGGCCCTGGTTGTCTGCGACATCCAGACAAAGGCTTTGTCTCCTGATGATATCCACTCATCCAAATAGTTGGCTAAATGCCCACATCCTCCACCATTCTTGTAAAAATCCATTTCTGGACATTTAGCACAATCTTTTATTTAACCAACCAGTGATCACAGAAGAAAATACTATTTCTCAGCTTAACTTTATTGAAACACGCAAGTAGTCAACATGGCCACATCCCAGCTCTGTTTCCTGGGGAGGACCCCGCACAAAGGAAGTCACAGCTACTGTATATAAAGGCTCGCCATTAGTGGGCTTTACTTTCCAACAATACATGTCCATTGTTTCAAAGTAGGTCCATTCAGTGTGCAAATGGCTTCAGAGCTCTTTTATGACTTCCATCCTGTCCAGATGTCTGCTTTCCTCTTAGCGTCCATGTTTTCTCTTCATCCTTACACATGTCCATGTATGAAAACAAGAACAAAGACTTTCCTGTGAAATTTACATGTATGTGTAGTATGAGTGTGTGTACTTTGTGTGTGAGTAACTGATGTAAATGTGTGAATGGTGTCTGTGTGGGTTTAAGAGATATGTGTATGCAAGCACTTTGTGTAATATCTAATCAATTAATCTTCACTATTTATTTATTATAACAGTACTGTATGTGCACTCAAACAGGCCATTTTCAGAAAGCCTGGAAAGATAAAAAAACAAATCTGCTGCAATAATCAAATAATTAAAGGAAATTTGAACAAAATGTGTCACAAACGTTTCATTAAGACATGTGTATGCTGTTAAAATTTTGAAAAATGTGCAATGACCCCTGTAAACTAACAGGTGATCATGTCAAATAAATATAGATTGAGAACCTAAACAGCTTATGTCTCACCTTATTTTATTTTTTCAGAAATACTTGTTGCTCTGCTGTATTGTTTCATGATAGCAGAGAAATTTTACAGTAGAGCGACATATGAATTTCTTTCATGACAAAATTATCAATATCAGGAGAATTATTCCAAAAAATAGCCCCTTTAAAAATCCCAAGCCTCTGCTGTGTCCACAGGCTCAGAGCTCTACTTTTCTGATTTTTCTCTTATTAGTCATTCTTATCTAGCCTTAATAGTTTCATCCTCTAAACCAACTACCTGTCTCTTAGACCAAATTCCTGCTAGACTTGTGAAGGAGTTGCTACCTCTGATTAGTCTACCATTTTTGAACATAATTGATACGTCCCTATTGACAGGACATGCACCGCAGTCTTTTAAAGTGGCAGTAATTAAACCTCTGCTTAAAAAAACCTTTGCTTGATTCTGAGATTTTGGCCAATTATAGATCAATATCTAACCTCCCCTACCTTTCCAAGATCCCTGAATAAGTAGTTGCCAATCAACTATGCACTTTTTTAGAAAATAGCTTTACATTTGAGTAATTTCAGTCAGATTTTAGGAAACACCATAGCACAGAGACAGCCCTCGTGAAAGTTACTAATGACCTCTTCATGGCATTTGACAAAGGACTTGTCTCTGTTCTTGTCTTATTGGACCTTAGTGCTGCCTTTGACACCATTGACCACCACATTCTGTTAGAGAGACTAGAACAGCAAATTGGTTTGAAATCCAAATCCAGACTACCATTAGCTATGGAGCTCCACAGGGATCGGTACTTGGACCAATACTGTTTACATTATACATGCTGCCTTTAGGAGATATTATGAGGAAACATTCTATTCATTTTCACTGTTACGCTGATGACACTCAATTATATTTATCCATCAATCCAGATGATCCCAGCCATTTGGGTTCATTCCAGGAGTGTCTTAAGGATATTAAAACCTGGATGAACTACAACTTTTTATTGTTAAATACAGATAAAATTGAAGTGATTGTTCTTGGTCCCAAACAGGCTAGAAGTACTCGTTCTAGTAAGATAGCAACACTAGATGGCATTGCTCTGGCTTCTAATTCCACTGTTAGGAATCTTGGAGTTGTCTTTGACCAACATATGGCTTTTAACTCTCATATACAGCAAACTATTAAAACTGCCTTCTTTCATCTGCGTAATAATTCTAAAATTAGGCCCATCCTGTCTCATAAAGATGCAGAGAAACTTGTCCATGTCTTTATCACCTCTAGGCTAGACTACTGTAATTCACTTTTATCAGGCTGTCCTAATAAGTCCATAAAGATTTTCCAACTCATTCAACATGCAGCTGCACATATCCTGATGAGAAAAAGGAAGAAGAGATTGCTCCAGTTTTAGCTTCTCTAAGCTAGGTTCACACCATAACGTTTGGATCGACTTTTACTGACGTTTTGAAAAATCAGAGAAATCAGTCCAAACGTTGGTGAAATTATGTTTGTGAGCAGTTTTTTTAATCCAGCGCACACCAACTTCTACGAACGTTTGCTAACACTTCCCAGCATTGCATTCAATGTTGTCAAATTTTTTCCAACTTAGGATAACATATGTGTAGCAGTTGCCAACTTTGGTTAACTTAAACTTGTGGTGACCCACCACAATCTACAGGGACATTCATCCTCACACTCAGAAGGTCTGGAAGAAGCAGAGGACCATTCACATATGGACAGAGAGCCCCTGGGAGGACAACCAGAACAATGGACTATTGTTTATACATCCCCGGATTAAGGAGAAGACATCCGGGCGCCAGTTGGTCAGGCTAATCATATGTATTGACTGATATGTATATCAATATGCTAATGTGCCATGCATTTTCTCTGTTTGTATAACATATAAAAGAGCTGACGATACATGCCTCACAAACACGACATAGAGCACTACACAGCACAGCAGCACAGTAGCGCACAGTGCTACAAGTGCATCTCATTTTGATGGAGGAAATAAAACTCTGCAACCTTCTAGCTCGTCATATCTCACCTGAATCTAACCCTCCAGACTGGTGACCCCGACGTGTCATGGTGCGCCCCTCGCCTGATCTTATTCCTCCACACAGGTGACCTGACGAGAGAGAATGACTGTCTGCTCCCTCTCACCGTGCTGTGGACACAGAGGACCAGAGAATGCCTGCAACCTCTTCATCCTCACCGGAGCGCAGCGCTGAGACCGACATGCACCATGAACGGCAACACGAGCGAGCCGAAGGAAGCAGCCTGAACGGGAAAGGACATCAGCGCCGACTGCGCTGATTTCCGCCAAGCTCCCTGAATCTGACTCAACTCACGGCAGCCGACCTCCCACGCACAGAAGCCCTGCACGCACACTGCAGGATTACGAGGACAGCACAAGCGCGCGCCACGCACAGAGTCAAGCCGGCTGTACAGACCGATACAGCGTCCTCCGCCACTGCACATGCCCAAGAAACACGGCTGATCGCCAGCCTGGGAATCTTCAGGGCTGCTCATGCACCTGAAGCAGACGTGCAGCCTGCACACAGGACTTTCTATGGGTTTCTCAGCCACAGCACACAAGGTGAATTTAGCCGATTGCTGTCCCCGATGGCTTTAGGGCTGCTTCCCCACCTAAAAGCCAAACCGCCAAGTCCCTCACACAGGTGCAGTTGTTCCACAGCCACTATGCATCCTCGGGGAATTTGGCCGTTCGCTTTCCCCACATCCTCGCTGGACTGAGCCGCGAGAGGAGTCAGAGACTTCATTTTTTTTTCACAGCCGCTGTGGATCACCGCCAGGTTTACCGGGAAAGTCCCTCACCATTGCGGATCCACACGCAATTTTTGCGCGGCCCAGACACCTTTGACGTCCTGGGCCGGCACTCACTTACTCCACCCCCCTCCCCCTCCTCCTAAACAACGCTCTTCCCGCATCTCACTCCCTAAAGCCAGCCGATCGCCGTCTTGTTCCATTACGCATGAAGCGCACCAGCCCGTGTGCCCATGATCCACGGCCATTCAACGTGCTGGAACCTGGAGCGGAGCACACTGTTTTTTTTCACCCCTCCCCCATCCCCCCCCACGGACTGACATGCCCTCCGACAGTTCTACTGGAGCTGGAGACCAAACGACAGGGTGGGGGTGGGCGGGTCACAGCCCCTTCTAAGTGTTCTGGGGGAGCCCTGTGGTGACCCTCCACAATCTACAGGGACATTCATCTTCACACTCAAAAGGTCCGGAAGAAGCAGAGGACCATTCATATACGGACAGAGAGTCCCTGGGAGGACAACCAGAAAAATGGACTATTGTTTATACATCCCCGGATTAAGGAGAAGACGTCCGGGCGCCAGTTGGTCAGGCTAATCATATGTATTGACTGATATGTATATCAATATGCTAATGTGCCATGCATTTTCTCTGTTTGTATAACATATAAAAGAGCTGACGATACATGCCTCACAAACACGACACAGAGCACTACACAGCACAGCCGCACAGCCGCACAGTAGCGCACAGCGCTACAAGTGCGTCTCATTTTGATGGAGGAAATAAAACTCTGCAACCTTCCAGCTCGTCATATCTCGCCTGAATCTAATCCTCCACAAACTAAGAATACTCTGCGCAGTTCAGCTGACATCAGCGCCAGGTGACGCTCATATAAAGATCAGCGTTTGTGGAGGGTTCCAGCTATCCTGGACCTGTTTTTTTGGGTGGATTCACACTACAATGTTTGGACCAACTTTTACTGATGTTTTGGCAAATGTCTGGCTCTGCTGGCAAAAGTTGATAAAAGTTAATGATAGTTGGTGTTTGTTGGCAAACCTATTTGTTGAGAATTTTCAGCATGCTGAAAATTTGGCGACATTTGGAAAAAAACATTGGTGAAAGCTGTGCTCTGTTTTTCAAAGTTCCTGAGCACTGAGTTATGCAGAGTTCGCCTAAGTCAGCCTAAGTTAAGCTCCTTTGGCAAACATTGACTGAAATGCTGGTGGAAGCAGATGATATTCATGAAGGAAAGAGAAATAGAGAGATGGGGGAATTAAAAAAAGAAAATATATATGTAAGAGGACAATGTGCAGTATTTGTTTGGTGATAACAAGGTGTGCATGACTTTTTTTTAAACTTTTTTAATATACGGGATAATATATACACATAAATACTATGGGCATTTGATGGTGTGATAGGTGTGGTCTGGTGAGTGGTTTGGGGTTTCATGTCTTTGCAGTGTTATTTTTCTACCACTAGGCTGTGCTATTGCAAATGTGTCTTTGGCCAGTACGGATTACCGGTTGCCTTGGGAATCATCATTTATTTATTTATTTATTGCTGTCTGAAAAAAACATTTTCTTGGTACGTGGAATAATGTTTTTTTTTTTTTTAATGAAATTTTCAGAGCCTGTCTACTCTCTGCCTGCTACATATTCAGTATATACATACACATATATGCACACACACACACATATATATACATATATATATGTAATCTCCCCAAAATGTAACAGCAAAAAGAAAAAACAAAATCTCCGAGAAATTTACTGTTCTTATTTTTCTGCTCCGTGCTTAATCATTCTCCAGGATTTATTGGTTCGGCTTCCATTGTGGGTAATCAAACTGGCTACTGTGGTGTCAAAAAGTAAATGACATTTAATGGAATTTTATGTTATTTTAATGGAGAGAGTTGTAACAGTCAAAATATAATCACCCATCATTTTATTTACATGATGATTCACTAAACAGTTTTTTTAAATTATTTTTTAGATGATTAATTGAATGAATGAATGAATGAACAGGGGAAAAGGGTATGCAGAAGTAACTACATAGGAATATAAAATGAAAATAAATACTGAAAAGTATGCCCAAAGGAGATGTGCTCACTCCAAAAGCAGAACAGCAGGAAGCATCCACAAACGCTGATCTTTATATCAGCGTTGCCTGATGCTGATGTCAGCTGGTCTGCGCTGATTATTTCTCTGATTTTTCAAAATGTCTGTACAAGTCGTCCAAACGCTACAGTGTAAACCCAGCTTTAACTTAGGCTGACTTAGGAGAACTCTGCATAACTTAGCTCAGCACTCAGGAATTTTTACAAACTGAGTACAGCTTTCACTAATGTTTATTTCCAAACGTCGGTAAATTTTCACCAGGCTGAAAATTTTCAAAGAACACAACTTTCACTAGCATTTGCCAACAAACACCAGCTATCATTAACTTTTGCCAGCAGAGCCAGACGTTTGCCAAAATGTCAGTAAAAGTCAGTCCAAACATTATTGTCATGAGCTGAGAGCTGGAGATTTCTGCCAGGCTCGGTCTCATGGCTTTTTCCTTATATTTACATATTTGTATTTTATGTTTTTTGGGTTTCTGTATTCATGTATGTTTGCCATTTTCCTGTTTGTGTTATAGCTTTCCTTTTCAGGATGGATGGATGTGTTATAGTTTTGTTACACTTTTATTTTGTATTAATTTATATTTTAGTCTGCTTGGGTTGATATTTTATTCTTTATATCTTCACTGTTGTTCTTTTGCTGGTTGACAGCTGTCAGTGGTGTGGTGCTCCGTGTGGGCGTTACCCTGTCAGCTGTCAGCTTCGGTTCGCTCCTCGCTCACTGTCCCCAGCTGGTCCCAATTATGTTTCATTGCTTTCTCCTGCCAGCTCAGATAACCCAGACCTGTCATTGATTATGTAAATGGTTTCTGATCCTATTTAAGGGCTGTATTTTAATTTTCTCATCGCCACAGTCTTGTTTGTATTCTCCTCGCCTCCACCCTGCCCTGCTCTGGTGCGCTATCAGTAAGTTTACGTCCTCATTTGTATTTCTGTGTTGTGAGTACGGTGTAGTCTTTGTTTGTTGTTTTTCCAATAAATCTGCCAAACTCACAGTTCAGCGCATGGGTCTCATCTTCCTGTCCCAAAGGGCAAATCATGACAATTGTAGTGTGAATCCACCTTTACACTGGCTTCCAATAAAATACAGAATTGAAGTCAAGATGTCACTCCTTATAAAACCCTTAATGGCCTGGCTCCTTCTTACCTGCAAGAACTCATAGTTCCCTATCATCCAACCAGAGCTTTGTCCTCCCAAAATTCCAAACTGCTTGTGGTCCCCAAGGTCTCCAGAAGTAAAGCTTTCGGTTATCAAGCTCCCCTCCTGTGGAACCTGTTATACCTGTAATTACCCTTAGTTCACTGAAGAGGGGAGGTGACTTGGAACACAGCTTTTATTAGCTCACTCCCGTTGACAGCCGCTGACAGATCACTGGCTAAGCTCAGGTGAGATAAGAGGCCGTAAGATGGTCGACCTCGGCCTTACATAGGGCGGTCCGGCGACATCACCGGAGGTGAGCATCACCACCCAGCAATTCACAATAAAATAACTATACAACAGAACCATCTTCCCAATTTAGTTCGGGAAGCAGACACTCTTTCTTTATTTAAGAGTAAGTTGAACTCTTTCCTCTTTGATAAAGCCTATAGTTAAAACTGATTCGTCTGCTCTAAATGTTGTCGCTGCCAGGCTTTCACCCACAGGTGGAACCTAACCCGGCTTGACACTAGCAGGTCTGGCTGTGAATGTTAATGTTTGTACTTACTATGTTTCTCTTGAATGTAGCTGTTGCCAGGCCTCCTACTTTTCTACCTCTTCTTTTCAACCCAGCCGGTCAAGGTGGATGGCCGTTCTCTATGAGCTATGGTTCTGCTCAAGGTTTCTGCCCATTAAAGGGGAGTTTTTCCTCACCTGTGTTGCCGCAGTGCTTGCTCTTAGGGGTCTCTGCTAATTTCTATAGATTTGAGAGTGTGGCCTAAACCCGCTCTTCTGTAAAGTACCTTGAGATAATCTTGTGTTGTGATTTGCCACTATATAAATAAATCGAATTGAATATTGAGCAATCCAGAAATTCTTGAGCGACTTCAGCTTCAGCTGAATACATTGCCTGTTGGAGGAGTGTGCTCTTTGAGCTCTTTCTGTTATTGATAATGAAATAGGAGCAGGACATAAATAAATCAAAAGGAATGTGCAGTGGGTGCTTATAAGTATGATCCTGTAGGGACACAAATGTGGACATTTTTAAAGGATGTACTGTATCTGTGTGTATTGTATTGAAGGTGCTCTTCCATGTTATTAATGTCCTGTTAAACAACACCTTCCTGGCTGAGGTCACATCACCTCTTTGTAGTAGCAGCAGTAAAAGTGATTAGAAGGGAGAAGCTTTGTAATAAATCTTTCAAAGCTTTTCACTTGTTTAATTGTCTGCAGGTCAGGATGTTGGGTTCAAGTGGCTCTCACTTCTAAGGAGACCAGTAAAAACCCTATTAATCATCAAACAGAGGTAACATTATATCATAGAGTGGATGGCTTCACTGTGGCTGCTATTGCTCTACTTCAATAACTGTGCAAGATGACAATTTGCTGGGATGCTGACAGAGTCCCATTTACACCCACTTTATTGGGTATACCTGCCTTCAAAATAGCCTTAATTCTTCATGGCAGAGATTCGACAAGGTCCTGCAAACACCTCAGAGATTCTGATCCCAATGGATATGCTAGCATCACAATTGCTGCAGATTTTTTGGGGCTGCATGCCCATGATGATCATAAATAAAGATCCATGCATGCATGCATACTGTTATGTTGTTTGCATCACACCATACCACCCGAATGTTGAAGCAAAAATTGAGACTCAGAAAAGGCACCGTTTTTTCCAATCTTCTGTTCAGTTTTGGGTAGCCTGCGTGAATTGTAGCCTCAGTTACCTGCTAGCTGACAGGAGTAGTAGCAGTTGAGGTCTTCTGCTGCTGTAGCCCATCTACTTCAAGAGTCAATGTGTTGCTCCCTCAGAAATGCTCTTCTATATACTGTGGTGACTCAGCACAATGCAGACTGATACTATTCACGCTCAGCAGGGCTGGAGGAAACGGAGGACAATTTGCATAAGGACAGTAGAGCACAGTAGCGCACAGACCTACAAAGTGCATATTATGTTGGAGGAAAATAAAACTTTGCAACCTTCCAGCTCATTGCATCTCGCCTGATCTTATTCCTCCACACTGGTGACCCGACGTGTCATGGTGCGCCCCTCGCCTGATCTTTTCCCTCCACACTGGTGACCTGACGAGAGAGAATGACTGTCTGCTCCCTCTCACTGCGCTGTGGACTCCAGAGGACCAGTGAACGCCTGCAACCTCTTCATCCACACCCACGAGGATCAGTGGCAGCGCTGGGACCGACACGCACCATGAATGGCAACATGAGCGAACCGAAGGAAGCAGCCTGAACAGGGAAATCATTGACGCCGTCTGCGTTGATTTCCACCAAGCTCCCTGACCCTGACTCACATCGCGACAGCGGACCTTCCGCGCACAGAAGCCCCACACGCACACCGCAGGCTTACAAGGACAGCGCAACTGCCAGCTATGTGGTCACTGCGCCAAGCGCGCGCCACACACGGGGACAAACCGGCTCCACAGACTGATACATTGTCCTCCGCCGCTACACATGCCCAAGAAACACAGCCGATCGCCATCCTCAGAACCTTCAGGGCTGCTCATGCACCTGAAGCAGACATGCAGCCTGCACACAGGACTTGTATGGGTTTCTCAGCCACGGCGCACAACGGGAGCCTAGCCGATTGCTGTCCCCGAGGGCTTTAGGGCTGCGTCCGCCCCTAAAGCCACACCGCCAAGTCCCTCACACAGCTGCAGTTGTTTCACAGCCGCTATGCATCCTCGGGGAATGTGGCCGTCGCCTTCCCCACATCCTCGCTGGACCGAGTCACAAGAGGAGTCAGAGACTTAATTTTTTTTTTCACAGCCACTGCGGATCACTGCCCCTGGTTTACCGGGAAAGTCCCTCACTATCGCGGATCCACACACAATTTTTGCACGGCCCAGACACCGTTGACGTCCCGGGCTGGCACTCACTTACTCCCACCCCCTCCTCCTCCTCCTCCACAGCACTTTTCCCGCACCTCACTCCCTAAAGCTGGCTGATCGCCGTCTTGTTCCATTATGCACGACGCGCACCGGCCCTGTGCACCCATGATCCACGGCCGTTTAATGTGCTGGAACTCGGAGCGGAGCACACTGTCCTTTTCACCCCTCCCCCGTCCCCCCCACGGACTGACATGCCCTCCGACACTCCTCTACAGCAAGACAGTTCTACCGGAGCTGGAGCCCAAATGACGGGGGGGGGGGGGATCACAGCCCCTTCTGAGCGTTCTGGGGGGAGCCATGTGGTGATCCAGCACAATGCAGACTGATACTATTCATGCTCAGCAGGGCTGGAGGAAACGGAGGACAATTTGCATAAGGACAGTAGAGCACAGTAGCGCACAGACCTACAAAGTGCGTCTCATTATGTTGGAGGAAAATAAAACTTTGCAACCTTCTAGCTCGTCGCATCTCGCCTGATCTTATTCCTCCACAATACCTCAGTTGTTGTCATGCATGTATGGGCAAAGCAGGAATAGGATACCTGTTTTGAGTGAGTACATTGTCTGCTTGTTGAAATTGAGGAAGCATTAGCTACTCCAATGATTGTATCAGTGAAAAGAAGAAAGCTTTATTCATGCCAGACAAAATTTTATTCATGCTTTTCTTTTTGGGTGTGAAGAAGGTAAGTACTTAAAAAAAGATACAGTCCAAGGGGTAAGGTTAATCACTGAACAAAAACAAATGTGAAAATATATGAAACAATGGGGAAGCTGAACCGAATAATGTTGACTGCATTCCCTTTTATCATATATTAAATGTATGCCCCTTTACCTATTTTAGGTCCCCCCCCAATGCTGATAACAAACTTCTACTCTAGATGTTGCAGCCAGAGAATAGGCCTGATATTACATTAAGGTTATTGGATATAAGCACTGGTAGGAGTCAGAGTGCAATTTCAAATCATGAATGAATGAACTGTAAGACAAAAAAACGTTTGGAACAGCTTTTCCTACAAACCCAAATTAGAAAAAGTTAGAGATATGCAAAATTCAAAAGATTTACAGTTTTAAAGATGCACTGCAATGGATATAAATCCCCTTGAAAACACATTGTCTACAATGGTGTCATGGTCTGAGCGCTGATATCATCCGTGCTCAGGTCATGCAGTAGTTTCCTCCCGTTCTGTTAGTTTTCCTTATGGCCTTCCCGGGCTCTCATTCTGACAGCATCTCTGTGGGACTTCCGGCTGTCAGAGCTGAGCTCCACGGTGACAGTTGACTGCCATTCCTCTGATGATGTCCTCATCAGCTGGTTAATCCTCTAGCCCTATTTAAGGGAGCAGCTATGGTTACTCCGGGCTGTGACCTCACATGCATAACGCTGGTCTCCCCAACGTTCGGCTGGAGTCCCTAGTCCCCGGCTCTGACATAATGCACGGCCCAGGAGACACACACGCAGGCTCAGGATAGATTTAACAGCTTTATTAGCAACAGGGAAGTGTATGGCTGCGTGTCTGCGTGGCGATAGTTTTTCCGGGTGCGCTCGATGAAACTCAGAAATGAGTGACCGGTCCAACACCAGCGAGGAAGGCACCCACTGTCTCCACTTGGGTCCATAGCCCTCCCAATCCACCAGGTACTGCAATCCGCGACCCCGGCGTCGGGCGTCCAAGATGTCAGCGACGGTCCAGGCCGGATGGCCACCAATCATCCGGGGAGCGGGGTGCACTGCAGGTGGAGGGCAGAGGGGGTCAGAGACCACCGGTTTGATTTTGGAGACGTGGAAGGTGGGATGGATGCGGAGAGAGGAGGGAATAGCCACACGCACAGCCACCGGGTTGATGATTCTGGTTATGGGATAAGGGCCGATGAACCGTTGGGCCAGCTTTCTCCTCTCACCCTTTAGGTTTACGTCCTGTGTGGATACCCAAACTTGCTGTCCCACCTTGTAGGCAGGTGCAGGTCTCCTATGTCGGTCCGCCGTAGACTTATTGCGCTCCGCCGTGCGTAAAAGCGCATTACGCGCCGTGGACCAAAGGGAACGGCACCGCCTCAGATGTGCCTGGACAGAGGGAACAGCCAACTCGCCCTCCTGCGCGGGGAACAGGGGTGGATCATAGCCCAAGGATGCTTTAAAGGGCGACATCCCGATGGCCGTAGAGCGAGAGGTGTTGTGGGCGTACTCCACCCAGGCGAGGTGAGAACTCCAGGACGTGGGTTTGGATGACGTAACGCAGCGGAGCGTAGCCTCCAGCTCCTGATTAGTCCGCTCACACTGCCCGTTAGACTGGGGGTGATGGCCGGAGGAGAGGCTTACCTTGGCTCCCAGGGCGTTGCAAAATGACCTCCAGATGTCCGAAGAAAACTGGGGGCCGCGGTCGGAGACCACGTCGACCGGGATTCCATGCAGTCTGACCACGTGCTGGATGAGGAAGTCCGCCATCTCCAAGGCTGAGGGAAGTCCACGTAGGGGCACGAAGTGGGCGGCCTTGGAAAAACGGTCTACAATGGTCAGAACTGTGTCAAAGTTGTTGGAGACAGGGAGCCCGGTGACAAAGTCCAGAGCGATGTGCGACCAGGGCCTGCCAGGGACGGGCAGGGGCTGGAGCAGACCCGCAGGGGGAGCGTTACCTGACTTATTGGCAGCACAGACGGGGCAGGCCCGGGCGTAACGGGGGGCATCCTTCCGCAGGCCTGGCCACCAAAAGGATCGCTGGAGAAGGTCAATCATCCGCGAAGCTCCAGGATGGCAAGTGAGCTTGGAGGTATGGAGCCAGTGTATGACGTCCCCCCGGACGGCAGATGGCACGAAGAGCCTCCCCTCCGGTCCGCCGCCAGGGTCCGGTTCCGACTCCTGCGCCCTCCGGATCTTGTCTTCTATGTCCCATGTAACAGCCCCCACAACGCACGACCTGGGCAAGATGGTGTGAGCAACGTCTTCTGCGGCCTCCGGGGCAAATTGCCTGGAGAGGGCGTCGGGCAGGCCGTTCTTGGAGCCAGGCCTATATGTGATGCTGAACTTAAACCTTGCAAAGAACAGGGACCAACGCGCCTGGCGGGCGTTCAGACGCTTGGCAGATCTCAGGTACTCCAGGTTCTTGTGGTCGGTGAGGACCACAAAAGGCAAGGCTGCCCCCTCCAGCCAGCGACACCATTCTTGAAGGGCAAGCTTGATGGCAAGAAGCTCTCTGTCCCCCACGTCGTAATTTCGTTCTGCCGGGGACAGGTGCCGAGAGAAGAAGGCGCAGGGTCGCTTGACTCCATTGGCTGGGGACCGCTGGGACAACACCGCCCCCACCCCCGTGTCCGAAGCGTCCACCTCCACAATGCACTGCAGCGCGGGATCGACCTGGCTGAGGACCCGGGAGGAGGAGAACTCCGTCTTCAGCGCCTGGAAGGCCGAAGCGGCCTCTTCAGTCCACCGGAACGGGGTCTTAGGAGAGGTGAGGTGGGTCAGGGGCCCGACGATGGCTCCAAAGTTCGGGACAAAGCGGCGGTAGAAATTGGCGAACCCGATGAATTGCTGAACTTGCTTTCGAGAGGTTGGTGTGGGCCAATCCACCTCTGCTTTGATCTTTGCTGGGTCCGGAAGCACCTGGTCATGGGAGATGACGAACCCCAGGAAGGAAGTTGTCTTGGCGTAGAATTCACATTTTTCCGCCTTGACGTACAGACGGTTCTCCAGCAGTCTCTGCAGGACCCGCCTCACGTGGACCCGGTGTTCATCCCTGGACCTGGAGAAGATGAGAATGTCGTCCAGGTAGACGAATACGAACAGGCCGATGAAGTCCCGGAGGACGTCATTGATGAGACGCTGAAAGATGGCTGGAGCATTGGTCAACCCAAACGGCATCACAAGATATTCAAAATGCCCGTTTGGGGTTCGGAAGGCGGTTTTCCACTCATCTCCCTCCCGGATCCAGACGAGGTGGTAAGCGCTGCGGAGATCCAGCTTAGTAAACCAGGTCACCCCCTGGAGGGAGTGGAAGGCAGTGTCCATAAGGGGCAGGGTGTACCGGTCCTTCTCCGTGATATCGTTGAGAGCTCGATAGTCGATACAAGGACGAAGAGATCCGTCCTTCTTTCCAACGAAGAAGAACCCTGCACCTACTGGAGAGGAGGACGGTCGGATGATCCCAGCACTGAGCGACTCCTTCAGGTAGCTGTTCATTGCCTCCTTCTCCGGCGCTGACAGACTGTAGAGGCGTCCTGAGGGTAAGGGCGCCCCCTGGCGGATGTTAATGGCGCAGTCGTAGGGCCGGTGAGGAGGCAGAGACATCGCCTTGGACTTACTGAAAACGGCACCCAGGTCGTGGAACTCTGAGGGCACTAGAGTGAGATCCGGGGGCGCAGTGTCCTGAGCTGTGGGAGGCGAGGACGGGGCGCAGGCAGCAGATTGGAGGCAGGTACCCATGCAGAAAGTGCTCCACGCTGAAACCTTCCCAGTCTTCCAGTCCAAGGCGGGGTTGTGGAGGCGGAGCCAGGGATAACCGAGGATGACAGGTGTTACTGAGGTGGGCAGGACGTAAAAGGAGATATCCTCCCGATGGTTTCCAGAGATGATCACCGGGACAGGGGATGTTTGGTGAGTTACTTTTCCCAGGGAAACTTGGGAGAGATTAACTAGGGCGAGAGGAGTATCGAGGAGGTGACAGTGGATGCCCAGTCGGGTTGCCAGGCTTTGTGAAATAAAGCTACCCTCCGCGCCTGAATCCACCAGTGCATGTGTGAGGTGCCCAGTGAGATTGTGACAGAAGCGGATGGGCAGCGTCAAATGTGTGAGGGGACTTAACCGATTAGCGTCCGCGAGGCCGCCTACAGTGACTCGCGGACCACCTCGTTTGGCTTCTCCGGACAATGCTCCACCGTGTGCTGGCTACCTCCGCAATACATGCAGAGGCCCAGGTCACGACGGCGCTGTTTCTCCGCCAGGGGGAGCTTTGTCCGGCCCGTCACCATTGGTTCCGACTCCTCGGAGACCTCCGGTGGCGGTAACGCCAGGGGGCGAGCTTGGGGCAGACGTGCAGAGGCGCCCCGCGAACGAAAAGACTGCTTCCGCTCGGAGGCGCGCTCGCGCAGCCTGTTATCCAAACTGATGGTGAGAGAAATCAGCTCCGCCAGCGTCTCCGGGGTATCCCGTCCAGCCAACTCATCCCTCAGACCGGAATTTAGACTGCGGAGGAAGATGCCGCAGAGCGCACGCTCTTCCCAGCCAACTTCCTCCGCGGTAACCCGGAAGTCGATCGCGTAGTCGGCCGCCGATCGGCTCCCCTGTTGGAGTCTGAGAAGACGGTCGACCTGGACACTGTCCAAACGCAAATGATCGAACACTTCCAGAAATTGTCGCACGAACTGGCCATAGGTGAGGGTGGCGTAGCTGGGCTTCACCATAATGGCGTAAGCCCAGGTAAGCGCACGACCCTCAAGGAGATTACCTATATAGCCAATTCTGCTATGGTCTGAGGGAAAATCTCCGGGAATGCGAAGAAACACGGACTCACACTGCATAATAAAACCCCGAGCTCCACCCAGCTTACCGCTGAAGCGAGCAGGAGTGGGGATTGGTGTGAGCCGTGTTGGCGCACCCGGAGCAGGCTGGATGGCCACCGGAGCCGCAGGAGCCACGCCACCCGGACGAGCCGAGGGGAATGGCTGCTGGGGCTCCAAGCGGTCTAATCGGTTAGTGATGATAATTAATTGATTTAATATCACCTGTTGCTGATGGGCTATTAAATCCACCCGAGCCTCGAGGGTGGAAAGACGGCGTGCGAGCCCGCTGTCTGCCGAGCCGCTCTGCTGAAGCCGTACTGACATAATGCACGGCCCAGGAGACACACACGCAGGCTCAGGATAGATTTAACAGCTTTATTAGCAACAGGGAAGTGTATGGCTGCGTGTCTGTGGAATAAGAATGTATTGGTGGTGGCGTCTGCGTCAGGCACGGGGGCAGGAGGCCGTACAGCCGGACAACCCTGTGGGAGACAGCAGAGGGAGAAGGGTAACGGGTACCACACCAATACAGGGAATAATGATGGTAGCTGGCTTACTTGGTTGTGACAGGTGGCTGGCGTCGACAAGGGCGGAGCCCGGGAGACAGCGACCTGCGGTACCTGTGGCAGCAGCGTAGAGCCAACGGCGAGGTGATGAAGTCCGCCGCCGGGAATGTCCACCTGTGCACAGGGGAAAGCTAGAGGAGAGAGGTAAGGGGAGCTTACCCAGGATATCTTCGCTAGTCGGTTTGAGATCCGTAGTAGCAAAGGGGCCGAAGTAGAGAGACGGCTTCAGGCCGAAGCCCAGGGCAGAGTGGATTAAATACCTCGCCGCTGACGAGGAGCAGGTGTGCGCGCGGCTGGCGCCGCTGATGAGCGGCAAGTCATAACAGGCTCCAGTCGTGCTCGTGTTCTCCTCTTTCTCAGTAAGTTTACCCCCGTTATCCTGAGTGTATTGTTAATGTGCCTTTGCTGTAGTTGTTAATTGTGTTTTGCCCCACGTGGCTCTTTATTTTCATATAGTGTGTCTTCCTTTAATAAATATGCAAACTCAACGGCTGCCTATAGTGTCTCAGTAGTGGTCCGCAAGGACCACCCCATGACAGTAGGTTGCAGCCAAACGAGACACCGGTGACCATGAGCTTGCTTAGTTTTGGGCTTGTAGTTTTTCCCCTTTTCCGTGTACCAGTGTGCAGGGAGATGGCGTTGCCACCCAAGGGCTATGCCATGAGCTTGGGCTACGAACTGGTAATGGCCCTTATCGAGATTGATGTGATCATTTCCAGCGCTCACCATCACACCATCCCCATCGCCTCACGCTGGTACCTGGACCTCGCTGAGACGACGATCAACCATCATCCTTGCTACGCTGACCATCCCGAAATTGTGACAAGGAAGACGGAGATCTCTGCATTCCGGGAGAAGCTCCGTGGGCTGGAGGGAAACTCCGGCAGGAAGCCGAAGCGGAGGCATCCTTGCTCCTCACCTCGGGATCCCACTCCTGTCACCTGTCCAGTCCAGGAGTTTACTCCACCCTAGCGCCCTTCCCGGTGGAGAAGGACATCAGCCAGGATTCCCTCGGTGAAGCCTCAGCAAGAACCCCGTCCAGATCCAGTTCCGGGTAGCCGCACAAACTCTGTTTCCCAGCCAGCTGTAGCCTCTGCGTCTCATCAGAGGGGTAAGACAGCAGCCTCCTCCGGGTTGTATGTTCCTTGTCCCTGGACCACCTCTGCTGTTCCTCCCTTCTCCTCGACGCTCTCCCCAGCTGCTGTGAGCTCCACAAGTCCGCCTCCGGCTGCTCCCATTCCGAATCCGGTGCAAGCGGCTCCTCTTCATCCTCCCGGGGGGCCCTCTGTCACCATCCATCGGGGAAAGGGAAGAACCAAGCCCGCGACAGCAGGTACCATTGGCCCTCTGGAGGAAAGGCAAGTGCAATTTCATTCTTCTCCTCCTTATTGTGATTTGCCTTGTCTGACTCCTGGGGGTGGAGTTCAGGGTTCACAGTATCCCAAGCTTCCTCCACCTATTGTAGCCAGTAATTATGAACCTGCTACCTCTGTGTCTCCTTCCCCTGAGCATTCCCCGGTGCCAGGACTACACCACCGGACGAGGAGGGAGCCTGAGGCCCTGGGGAGCCTGGTTCAAGCCCCGCAGCCACGACATGGGCAGAGGAGGAGGTCGGACTGCCAATTGGAGCCTGCGCCGACAAGCAAGCGTCCCCGGGTCTTCACGGAGGAACAGTCTGATCTGGCAGGTCACGGATCCCCTGCCACCACACCGTGCGGGCCTTCGGCGTGGACGTCAGCGGCAGGGAATCCCAAGACTGTGGACACCATCATGCCGGCTGTGGAGCCTGCCGCAGTCGAGTGGGAACCAGAACTGGACTTTCAGCGTGCTGAACCCGGATTGTCGAAGTCCTGGGCTGCGGTAGAGCCCGAGATCAGGCAAGTGCTCTATTTTGTCTTCCTTTCCTCTATTCTGGAGCATTTTTGCCTGTGTTTCGGGGAGACGAGCCGGGCGCAGCCGTCCGCTGCGTCCAAGCTTGTCTCACTGGGCTCTGCCGCTGCCGATGATTCTGATCCTGGTTTTCTTTTCTCCTCTGAGCCTTCTCCCAGGGTCACCGGTGACGAGCCTGCTCCGGTTGTCGCCTTGGAGGTTCTGGGTTTGTGTCTGGAGGTCAACCCTGGTGCTGCGCCGGCCCAGTCGGCGTCCGTCGTGGGTATTGTTCTGGCCCAGTCGGGGTCCATCGTGGGTGCAACCTTGACCCAATCAGGGTCTGTTGTGAGTGCAGCACGGTCCCGCTTGGGATCCTACAGGAGCGCAGTGCCAGTCCAAGTGGAGTTCGGAGAAGGAGCTGTGGATCCTCTGCCGATCAACGCCGGACTAGTCCCTCATCTTTTCCCCATTTCCTTTTCCCCCCCATCGGGTGCCGCGGGGATTCCCTGTAATCGGCTCGGCTCTCCCTCACTATTTCTCGCGATAGGGAGGCCACCTCCGAGTTCTCCCCTGTGGTCCTGGTGGCCTGATGATGCGGGTCGACTGCCTGGGAAACTGCTTTGCCGGTTTGGCATTGTGGGTCCGCCACCCGACAAACCGGACTCTTTATTTGGCGACCTGGTCCGGCAGCCAGAGGTACTGTTTCTTCAGGCCTGGAACTGGGGTAGGCCGCCTGAACTTATTCGTTTTTTCCTGCCAGCCGTCTGGATGCTGGAAGACCTCCAGAACTATTTGTTTTTTGATTCATTGTGCTCTGCCTGCCGACATCCCTTTAGTTTTTTTTCCTCCCCTGTAGTTCTCAGATGCCTTTGTGGTTTTTTTTCTATGAACTATATTGTACTGTGTATATCGCTGCTCTTTACCGTGTTTTTTCGTTCCCTCTTTTGTCTGGTATTATTAGGGTATGTTGGACTTTTGTAATATGCCTGTATTTCAGTTTCTTGCTTCCTCTGTGGTTTGAGAGATGCTCTTTTGTCTTTTTGTTTCTCTTGCCTGTTTATACTGGGTTATATTTGTGGCATTGCTGCTCTACGTTGTGGCTTTTGAGGTTTTTTTTTCCTCCTGGCGTTAGGGTACTATGTATTTTCCTTTTGGTACCTGTATTTTAGTTTTCTTGTTGCCTTGTTCCTTTTTATACTTCATCCATGCTCAGACTGTTGTACCATGTCCTTGTTTTTTTTGTTTTTTTTTCCCTTGTATTTGACCCTTGTCATTAGTGTTTCTCAGTTTTCTTCCTGGGGTTCTTGCCCTCTGGGCCTTCCCCCTCCACCCACCCTGGATGCGCCTGAGTAGCCTTCGGGATGGGGGGGGAGGCTTGGGTGTTACGCTGCACCCAGAGTGCGCCGTTTGGGGGGGGGGAGTACTGTCATGGTCTGAGCGCTGATATTGTCCGCGTTCGGGTCATGCAGTATTTTCCTCCCGTTCTGTGTTAGTTTTCCTTATGGCCTTCCCGGGTCTCTTATTCTGACAGTGTCTCTGTGGGACTTCTGGCTGTCAGAGCCGAGCTCCATGGTGACAGCTGATTGTCATTCCGCTGATGATGTCCTCATCAGCTGGTTAATCCTCTAGCCCTATTTAAGGGAGCAGCTATGGTTATTCCGGACTGCGACCTCACACACATAACGTTGGTCTCCCCAACGTTTGGCTGGAGTCCCTAGTCCCCGGCTCCAGTCACACTCATGTTCTCCTCTTTCTCAGTAAGTTTACCTCCGTTATCCTGAGTGTATTATTAATGTGCCTTTGCTGTAGTTGTTATTTGTGTTTTGCCCCACGTGGCTCTTTATTTTCATATAGTGTGTCTTCCTTTAATAAATATGCAAACTCAACGGCTGCCTATAGCGTCTCAATTGTGGTCCACGAGGACCACCCCATGACAAATGGTATCTTATGCCCTTTTTTTACACACAAAAAACCTTTCATTGTCTTGCAGTTGCTTGGGAAATTTTTTTGCCCTTTTCCTCTACCTCAAACATCAGAATCTAATTAGGCCCACCCATCCCACCCATGAGGACACTGATGCACCATCTCTCCTCCAAGACCACAGCACACAGATGTCTGCAAGATGGCAAATTTGAACAGCCAGGGCTTTAGTTCTGATTGGTTCACCTATTATAGTGACATCATAAAAATGTTCTGTCTAAACTTGTCTTTTCCCAAGGGGAGCTTAACTGAACTTTCACAGCAGAAAAACACAGACATGACACATAAAAGTATCTCTGCTCTTGATATGTTTTGTAAGTCATAGAAAACATGTTAGACATGTTTGTCAAGGTGTGGTAGACAGTGGTGGACAACATTCCGGGACGTGTGCTCCGAGACTGCGCGAGCGAGTTGGCGGATGTCCTGACTGACATTTATAACATCTCCCTGAGTCAGGCCATCGTTCCCAGATGCTTCAAGACCTCTATCATTGTACCGGTGGCAAAGAAACCAGTGGTGTCCTGTTTGAATGACTATCGTCCTGTTGCACTGACACCAATTGTGATGAAGTGTTTTGAGCGGCTTGCCAAACCACACATTACAGCCTGCCTCCCTGCATCACACGACCCGCTCCAGTTTGCATATCGTTCAAACCGCTCCATGGAGGATGCTATAGTCACCACCCTACACTCTGTCATCACCCACCTGGACCAGAAAGACACCTACGCCAGACTCCTGTACATTGATTTCAGTTCAGCATTCAACACCATTATTCCCCAGAGACTGATGGAGAAATTACTCCTTCTCGGTCTGAACACCGCCACATGTCTCTGGATCCTGGATTTTCTGACTGAGAGACCTCAGTCTGTCCGGGTTGGAAACAACATCTCCAAGTCTGTCACGCTGAGTACCGGATCCCCTCAAGGCTGTGTACTCAGTCCACTGTTGTTTACACTTCTAACACATGACTGTGTATCCAGACACGAGGGGAACCAGATTATTAAGTTTGCAGATGACACCACGGTGGTGGGACTTATCCAGAGGGATGAGGAATCAATGTACAGGGAAGAAGTGAGAGACCTGGAGGGCTGGTGCAGGGAGAACAATCTGGTGCTCAACGTGGACAAAATGAAGGAGATGATTATCGACTTCCGGCGGTCACAGCCTGAGCACGCCCCCCTCAGCATCGGCGGCCGTTTAGTGGAGAGAGTAGAGAACATCAAGTTCCTCGGAGTGCAGATCTCGCAGGACCTGACCTGGAGTAAGAATTCCTTGGAGATCAGGAAGCGGGCTCAGCAGAGACTGCACTTCTTGAAGAAACTCAAACAGGCCTCTCTCCCCATCTGCATCCTCAGGACCTTCTACAGAGGTGTGGTGGAGAGTGTTCTGACGTACTGCATTGCTACATGGTACTCCAGCTGCAGTATGTCAGACAAAAAAGCCCTGCAGAGGATAGTCAAGGGGGCGGAGAGGGTAATTGGAGTCTCCCTCCCCTCTGTCCAAGAACTTTTTCAGAACCGTTGTAGGAGCAGGGCACTAAACATTGTCAAGGACCGTTCTCACCCTCTGCATAAACACTTTGAACTTCTTCCATCTGGTAAACGATTCCGGAGCATCAGAGGCAGAACCACCAGACTGATCAACAGCTTTCTTCCACAAGCTGTCAGGATGCTGAACAGTTGACCCGGAATCTCTCATACACACTACTGCACCTACGGACATTTTGTATATTATAGTTAGTTATTCTTTTTTTCCCCAAGTATGTCTCAGGGATGTGTGGGTGGGGGTGGGGGTGGGGGGGAGCTATGTGGGAATGTGTCTTAAATCATGCTGCTTCTTATATGGATGCTGAGAGAAACGCAATTTCATCTTGCCTGCACTACAGTTGTATGTACAGCAATATGACAATAAAGTTTGATTTGATTTGATTTGATTTGATTTGATTTGAGGACCCAAATGCAGGACTTAAGTTTATGGATTTATTGACAAAAACATAAAATAAAGAACAGCTCGTGGGCTGAAATAAAAATAAACAGACAGGCAGGCAAACACAGACTAGGACACATGGCAGGAACAAACAGGGCTGAAGTGTGTAATCACGCACAGAGACACTGACAATACACAAGGAACCCAAACAGAAAAATGGCAGAAACAGCACTTAAATAGGCAGGGGAGCAATCAGTACAACACTGACCAGGTGGGGAGACCAATCATGATAAATCAAAGACACATGGGGGAAAACAGAAACAACAAGTATGGAGAACAGGATGGGCGGGGCTGTCACAGGATTTATGCTGTTTAATGTAGCACTAGCCACTATTAGCCTTGTGGTATGTGGGTTGGGCCTTGTTTTTTTTGGGGGGGGGGGGTGCGGTGAAAAGATTCTGACACAAAATTGTAAGGCAATAAAAGGTTTTGTTTGTAGAAAAAGGGCATAAGATACCATTTTAGACAATATAGATTTGTTTTTATAAGGGACTTAAAGCCACCGGAGTGCGTTTTTAAATAATTTAAGGAATTTAGAGGAATTTCAGTAAATGAATCTCCACTCCCTCAGACAGCACTGCAACAACAACTACCATCATTGATCAATAGCTGATATAATCCCTAAAGCAAGGGATTATTTTGCCAAACCTTTGTCAAGCATTATGAGTTATATTCACAATTGACACTTAAAACTTATTATGTAAAAAAAAAGAATCCTTATTTTAACCGTGTCGAGAACTCAACATCAATTGCTCTGAGTTTGAAGACACTGGGATGGACCATTATACAGTGGAAATATGAATTGTGGTCAGATGGATCAGTAATCCCAGCCTTTTTTTCCAAGAAGAAGAAGAGGATGACGAAGAAGAAGGAACCATTGTCGGAGTAATAAAGGCTTATCTTACCATGTGTGCCAGATCAAAGACAAAATGGACTCATCCAGACTGTTGTCAGCAGCAAGCCCCAAATCCAAAGACTGTTGCATCAGTGCCTTTGGCAAAGGTAATTTATACCTCTGTGGTGGGAGCATTAATGGAAAGAAGTACACTGAGATTTTAGGGCATCTTTTCCAGGGCCATGCACATATTTCTCAACAAGACCAACCGCACTGTGTACACATTGCAAAGATATGGTTGTGGAAAAAGACGGTATGGGTACTGGACTAGCCTGCTTGCAGTCCCGGTCCTTCTCAGTAAAAAATGTGCTGAGAATTTTGAGACAAAAAAATCCAAGAATATTGAACCTATGCTGTTATATACCTTTAAGGCATGTTTGCATGAAGAATTTCATGAAATAACACATGAAACACTTTGGGCCCTATTCATCATCATCATCATCATAGCAGTCTGTCGTGGGCAACAATGACTGTTTCATTTAGGTCTGATCAGATTCCTCCACACAGCTCTCTGCTTAGCCTTCCAGGCCCTATTACAGTAATCTAAAGCAGGCATTTGAGTGATGCTTCACACCTTTTGCTGGTGGTTTCAATTAAGAATGGACGTGTGACATCACCTGACCGAAAAAAAGCAAGGAATTGTGGGAAAAGTGTTCTACCTGTCTGTTTAGTAGTGAGCAATGAATGGTAGTTAAGCTAAGGTTTTTTTAGAGGGTTACTTCAGTCTGTTATTTATTTATTTGGATAAAAATGGCACTGAATATGGTATACAAACATAGAAAATGTAAATACACATATAAGAGAAGATAAGCCTTTATTAGTCCCACAGTGGGGAAATTCCAGGATTGCAACAGCACAGGGATAGCAACACTCAGAGCAACAATCAGAAGGCAAGAAAAAACAAGAGCAGCTAGTATACATATGTACATATTAATATACGTATATATATATATATGTAGAGGAGCTGAAATAACGAGGCGATTTTTGTATTAAAAACAGGGTTTTTAATGAATAGCTCTTCTATCGAGTCTCATCAGGTGTAGAGCTTGGCAGAAGGCAAGAGAGTGATCTCTGCTCCGCTCGCTGGTTAAATACAAGTACACATAGAGCCACACATTGAAAAAGCTGACATCAGAGCCACACATTGAAAAAGCTGACATCCCCCCGTTATCTTAACCCCCCCATTGTTCTGCTATCTCCTCTCCTTGTCTTGGGAGGTGATGGGAACTCCTCCTCTCGCCTTAGGGGGTAAAGGTGTCAAGTCCGTTTCCGCCGCCGCGTCTTGGGAGGTCCATTGACTTTAACCCGGCAGGGGAGATCCTTTGTCCTTTCCAGGTGTGAAGTTCCTTACATATGCTGTCACAAAACATTTCCACTTGTTCTAACATATGTAGATATGGGATATAAGAGTCATATATACCACAGGCCCCCCAAACACTAGGAAAGGACACAGAAAGAATCACAGTCTAAGATAATAACTATGAAATACTACGTGTTACAACTGTTGCCACAGGAGAAGTTTTCTAGCAGCCATGCTCCTAAGAAAGTTCAGTGGTAAACATAACAGCATAGTGAAATCATAAGTAGCCTTAAACTGTTGTAGCACAATTAGTGAATAATTGCGGGGTGGTTGGTATCAGTCCCTGTGCCGTCTGGGCTTTATTCTTCTCCCAAAACTGCTGTAGGTTGGCTTAGGTGTCCCGCTGGGACCCTCTCGTGGTGAATCTGCATTGTGGGAAGGAAAGAGATTATTTGTTCCCTGCCTGGGGGCTGAGACTTTTCCTCTGGGGGGTCTACCACGCCGAGGTGCTCGTGCCAACTGTGCAGGTTCGTCTCTCAGCAAGAAAGCAGGTTTGAGTCTGTCAACACTGACCACTTCCTTTCTGTCCCCATAATCAAGCACAAAGTGTTTGTCACCATTTTCCAGCACTCTGAACGGGCCATCATAAACTGGGCGTAACGTTGGTTTAATGGCTTCATGCTTAACAAAAACGAACTCAGCGCTTTTTAAAGTTTGAGGAAGAAAAACGTCGTGGAAAAGAGTGATGAGCTGGACCGTGGAGGGAGTCCGGTCCACTGCTGCCTAAAAACCTTGGGACTGGAAGGTGTCCTGGTTCTGGGTTCTCTGGTAAAAATTCTCCTGGGAGTCTGATAGGCTGGGCAAAAACTAATTCTGCAGGAGAAGCGTCTAAATCCTCTTTAGGTGCTGTACGCAACCCCAATAAAACCCAGGGAAGTTTATTTACCCAATTTGTGTCCGTTAGTGAGGCTCTGAGGGCGGCCTTTAAGGACCTGTGAAAACGCTCGCATAACCCATTAGCCTGAGGGTGATAAGCGGTGGTGCGATGAATTGTTGCCCCTAAACTGTTGGACATGGCTGACCAGAGCTCTGAGATAAATTGAGGCCCTCTGTCTGACGAGATGTCTGATGGAACGCCAAAACGTGCCACCCAGTTTGCTAGAAAAACGCGAGCGACTTCCTCCGCTGTGATTGACGCTAGAGGGACTGCCTCTGGCCAGCGCGTGGTGCGGTCTATCATTGTTAACAGGTGTGTGAAACCTTGGGAGGAAGGTAGCGGCCCCACGAGGTCGACATGAATGTGGTCGAATCTTCTAGCAGGGATTGGAAAAGGCTCCAGAGGGGCTTTTGTGTGTCTGTGTATTTTGGCGCGTTGACAAGGAATGCAAGTTTTTTCCCATTCTTTTACGTTTTTGCGCAGGCCTGGCCACACAAACTTTTCGGCAACCATTTTGACTGAGGCGCGCAACCTGGGTGTGCGAGGGAGTGAATTGCGTTGAAAATGCGGCGGCGCCAAGCAGCTGGTACTAACGGGCGAGGTCGGCCGGTTGAAACGTCGCATATTAGGGGGGGCACGCCGTCGCGCAACCCTTTTTTCTCCAGCCTTAACCCTGTTGGTCCAGACAGGAGCGCGCGCACATCTGCATCACTGCTTTGTTCTTCCGCCATGGCTGCATAATCTATCCCATCATGGATAGGTGCTGCGTATGTGTGTGCGTTAGTGAAGAGTTCCGCTGCTGAGGCGGTGTAATCTGTCTCCTCGTGCTCTGGCGGTGTCACAGCGCGAGAGAGACAGTCAGCTACTACGTTAAGTTTGCCTGCTACGTGTCGAATGTCTGTGGTGAACTCTGAAATTGCAGCTAGCTGTCTTTGTTGTCTGCCTGACCATGGTTCTGAAATTTTAGCCATAGCAAAAGTGAGCGGCTTATGGTCCACAAAAGCCGTGAAACTCCGCCCTTCTAACCAAAACTGGAAGTGGCGGATGGACAAATGAAGCGCCAGCAGCTCTCTGTCAAAAGTGCTGTATTTGCGTTCAGTTGGGTTTAGCGATTTGCTAAAGAATGCTAAAGGTTGCCAGACCCCACTGACAAGTTGTTCTACAACTGCCCCTATAGCCAGGTCTGAAGCATCTGTGGTTAGAGCAATGCGGGCTAAGGGATCTGGGTGGACTAACATTGTGGCGTTAGCTAGGGCGTTTTTTACTTCCGCGAAAGCGCGTTCGCGCTCCGGGGTCCATTCGACCGCGTTGGAAGCTTTCTTTTTTCTGAGCGCGTCATATAGGGGTTGCATGAGCTGAGCTGCATGGGGGAGGAAACGGTTGTAAAAATTAACCATCCCCCAAAATTCCTGTAGCGATTTAACCATTTGGGGCCGTGGAAAACCTTCTATCGCATGAACTTTGTCTGGAAGCGGAAATGCACCTTTTGGGGAGACTCTATGTCCCAAAAAATCAATTTGTGATACGCCGAATTTGCATTTGGCTGGATTGATTATTAGTCCATGCTCTTCCAGCTTCTGAAAAACAGTAGTGAGGTGTTGCTCGTGTTCTTCCTCGGATGAGCTGGCTACCAGCATGTCATCGAGGTAGACGAAGACAAAAGGAAGGTCGCGTAGGACAGCGTCCATCATCCGTTGAAAAGTTTGAGCAGCGCCTTTGAGGCCGAATGGCATTCGTAGGAATTCAAAAAGGCCGAAAGGGGTTATTACCGCTGTTTTAGGAATATCTTCAGCTCGGACTGGGACTTGGTGATAACCGTGGACTAAGTCTATTTTTGAAAAAATGCGCGTACCCGCTAAATGCAGTGAAAAGTCCTGAATGTGAGGAATGGGGTAGCGGTCATGCGCTGTAGCGTTGTTTAGCCTGCGGTAATCTCCACACGGTCTCCAAGAACCGTCAGATTTCGGAACCATGTGAAGTGGTGAAGCCCAGGGGCTCTTCGAGCGTCTAACAATGCCCAATTTTTCGAGAGCTGCAAATTCATCCTTTGCTATGTTGAGCTTGGCCGCGTCTAAGCGGCGAGCTTTGGCAAAAACAGGAGGTCCTGTTGTTGGAATGAAGTGTTTAACCCCGTGTTTGGCTACAGTGGCTGAGAATTTGGGGGTTGTGAGTGCTGGAAATTGGGTGAGGAGTTGTTCAAACTTACCTCCAGCTGTGGTGACGTTGGCCTGCACAGGTGGTGGGGAAACTCGAGCTGAACATGGAATAGAAGCAAAAGATAGTGCATTAACCAGGCGCCTATTTGCAAGATCCACTAATAACCCGTGTGCACACAGAAAATCTGCGCCTAACAAGTTAAAGCTCACCGCTGCTACAACAAATGTCCATCTGTAGCAGCGGCCGTGGATGAGGAGGTGCAGGCTCTTTTCCCCGAACGTGTCGATGTCAGAGCCGTTGGCTGCCACTGCTCCGTTGCCCCGGGTGCCCATGGTTCGATCTGCGTGGGAGGGCATGACGAAACTCAGCTGAGCTCCCGTGTCGATGAGGAACTGCTTGCCTGTGTATCCATCCGTCACGTATAACAGCTTATTCTTCTCGCCGAGAACCGCTGCTGTTAATGGCCCTCGGCTTTGGCGTTTCCACGACATCGTAAACTTGCAGGGGGGAACGCATTTGCGGGCTTTCTCTGTGAAGCGGTGGTGATAATAGCAGACGTCGTTCTGCTCGTTGCGCTTGGGCCGCGCCGCTGTCACCGTGGGTTGAGTCTCTCCAAGGCTCGGGGTGTCAGTTTTCAGATCTGCAGATGCCGCTGTGGGTGTCCGTTCTCTGCAGGCGTTGACGAGCCGGTAAGCCTCGTTGGCCAGTGTGCGGAAATCCTGATGATTATTGCACTTCATACTGGCGAGTGTCCCTCTCAACTGCGGTGGTAGCGTGCTGAGGAAAATGAATTGGAAAAGGAAATTATCATTATCCTCCTCCTTGAGTTGTAGCAAATCCTCCATGAGGGTCCTCGGATTGCTCCCTCTGTGGCCGTAGACCGCCAGGATCCTCTCGGCTCTTTCCTCCGCTGACTGGACATAATTCGCCACGATGG
This sequence comes from Pholidichthys leucotaenia, assembly GCA_020510985.1. Lineage (NCBI taxonomy): Eukaryota > Metazoa > Chordata > Actinopteri > Cichliformes > Pholidichthyidae > Pholidichthys > Pholidichthys leucotaenia. The sequence goes on along the minus strand of CM035840.1, from coordinate 134,276,648 downwards.
TCGCCTTGAGTGTCTCATATTTGTCCCGGGCTGGTGGTCGCCGGACCAAGCTCCGCACACACTTCGAAGTGGCGGAGTCGAGTTTGGAGACGATATGGTAAAACTTAATATCGTCTGCTGTGATGCCCGCCAGTATAAACTGGGCTTCAGCTTGTTGAAACCAAGAGGCGGGGTCTTCTCGCCAGAAGTCTGGCAGGTTGACAGCAACGGCGTTCGTGCACACCATCACTGTTGTGCCCGCCGGGTGAGAGTGCCTTGCCTCAGCACTCACGGCGGTGCTGGAGCTCGGTTGAGCTCTCTCAGTGCCCTCTGCCGTGGGGAACAGCTGTCTGCTTGTTCCCTCGTCTGCGTCGTCGCTGGCGTATGCCCGAGTCACCATGGATGAGCAGCTTGAAGAACGCCTCCGGTCCATATTCTCGTGTCAAGGTCACCAGTGTAGAGGAGCTGAAATAACGAGGCGATTTTTGTATTAAAAACAGGGTTTTTAATGAATAGCTCTTCTATCGAGTCTCATCAGGTGTAGAGCTTGGCAGAAGGCAAGAGAGTGATCTCTGCTCCGCTCGCTGGTTAAATACAAGTACACATAGAGCCACACATTGAAAAAGCTGACATCAGAGCCACACATTGAAAAAGCTGACATCCCCCCGTTATCTTAACCCCCCCATTGTTCTGCTATCTCCTCTCCTTGTCTTGGGAGGTGATGGGAACTCCTCCTCTCGCCTTAGGGGGTAAAGGTGTCAAGTCCGTCTCCGCCGCCGCGTCTTGGGAGGTCCATTGACTTTAACCCGGCGGGGGAGATCCTTTGTCCTTTCCAGGTGTGAAGTTCCTTACATATGCTGTCACAAAACATTTCCACTTGTTCTAACATATGTAGATATGGGGTATAAGAGTCATATATACCACATATATATATATATACATGTATATATATATATATATATATATAGACACACAGTGCGGAGCATTGTGGTTGGTGGATGTGCAGCAGAAAGTCTAAGCTCTCTCTCCGCGGATGCGGCGGGCCAGCTGGATGTCTTTGGGCATGATGGTGACCCTCTTGGCGTGGATGGTGCACAGGTTGGTGTCCTCGAAGAGACCCACCAGGTAGGTCTCGCTGGCCTCCTGCAGAGCCATGACGGCGGAGCTCTGGAAGCGCAGGTCGGTCCTGAAGTCCTGAGCGATCTCCCTCACCAGGCGCTGGAAGGGCAGCCCACGGATGAGCAGCTCCGTGGACCTAAGGCAGCGACGGATCTCTCTCAGAGCCACGGCACCGGGCCTGCGACAGTGAGGCCTCCTCACTCCGCTGGCGGCCGGAGCGCCTTTTCGAGCAGCCTTGGTGGCCAGCTGCTTCCTGGGGACTTTTCCTCCAGTAGATTTACGGGCGGTCTGCTTGGTTCTTGCCATCGCTCTTTATTATTCTGTCTTATATTTCCTGCATGCCGCCCAAACTCCAGCCCGGCACCTGCGTCGCTCCCGCTTCAGCGCTCCCGGTATGTCGAGCCTCTCCATTAGCACCGGGTGGCGGCTGAGTCATACAAAATCCAGGATGACACATGAAAGTGAAACAATTATTTCCAATGTGATGTGTTTCAATCACATTATTATTCCTCCGAATACCACACAGTGTTAGAATGGGGAAGATTTGCTGCGTTATCAAATGCAACAACTGCTCTCACAATTGGCGCAGAAAAAGATTGATAATGGTGTACACTTTTTTTAACTTCCCAACTTGGAAGAAAAGTGGAGAGAATAGGGTCTCCGAGGTAACAAAGAGGCGTCGGATGGAATGTATTGTAGTGGTCAGAAGGAAAGACATCAGCTTTGACAATATTCTTGCACACATGGTCGTGTGTTCATAGCATTTTCATGAAGTTGTGATTTAAAAAATAATAAAGATGATACGCACATCACACAATCCACCTGGTTGGGTGCTGGACCCCAAAAAAATATATCAGAAAAATCAAAGATGATCTGCATCCCAAAAAGCTCCCATTCAGTATTTATTATTTATCAGTAAGGTTTCGGGCCACCTCCCCTTCCTCAGACAAGTTGGACTAAACAGCGAACGAGAAAACACCCAAATAGCACATTAAATTATATCTAATGTGACCAAGTGACATCAGGTCAACTAACGAGACATGTTCACAAATATTCGAGCCCAACTGTAATATATTCCTTGAAATTTAATTTAATAATTTTGGTATTTTGTGTCCTGTTCGGACACATATGTTGTTTAATCCAATTAAAGATTTTGCAAAAATCTGTTCATCCTTGCCTGATGTTTCATTCATTTATTCATTGGCAATCTGTTCAGGGAGTATCCCACCTCTCACCCCAAGATATTGGGATAGGCTCCAGCCCTCTGCCAACCTGTAAAGGACTAAGCAGTTAAGAAAATGAATGAATGAATTGCGGCGGCAGATAAAATAAAGCGGCGTTGTTGGAGGTTTTAAGTAGAGTTTTATTATCATACCGCCGTCACAAGCTCCGCTCCCGGCGCCGTGCATGAGCGCCGGTGAGCGAGCCCACGGCTCTCAGAGAAGGAGAGGAGAGGCGGACACGTGTGTGTGTCTACCAGTTGCAGGATCAGAGTGAGAGAGAGAGTTTGTGTTACAGAGTTGCAGCATATATACTCGACCACAACAATACATCAAAAGGACATACCCCAGCAGTTGGTATGATCAAAGAGATAACAGAACAGGCATAAGACATTTGCATTTGAGAGACATATTGATCTCAGTCCCTAGGTCACAGTGAGGACAGGACGCATGAGCACAATGCATGAAAGGCAACATTAACATCACAGAAGTGAGCCAGACGAAACGCGTCTGCCTGTAGACATTAATACACATTACATTGTTCTGTTATTTGCTCTAGCCGAGTGCTGTGTTTGACCAGTCTTTTTGTGGAGATTTACCTCAAAGCACATCTACATATGTAAGATGCTCAGAAGAAGCACAGTAAGGACAAGATGCATGAACACTTTAACTTCCCGGCTGTAAACGCAGCATGCAGCGGAAAAACCCAGGAGTGCGAGCTGACTGTCTCTGTGTTCTGTCTGTGTGTTGTGGGGGGTTGAATTAACCCGCTACACTGCTCCCCCCCCAGAGGGAACGGTAGGGGACCGTGACCTCGATGTTGCAGTCTGGGCAGCGAGCAGGGAAAAGCACTGTGCAGGAGGAGGGGGGGGTAGTACATGCTGACCGGGCACGGGAAAATCGTTCGAATCGCGCCAAAAGTGTTTGCTGCTCCGCAATGTCCCATCTGAACATGCAGAGATCAGAAGAAGAAAAATTATTCTCTGGCTCCTCTCGTGGCCATGAAGAAAAGCAGGAGCGGCTGTAAGAAAAAAATAAACAAAAGCAGAGGGACTGGCGTGTTGGTCTTAGGTGCAGGAGCAACCCCAAAACCCCCCGGGAACAGCTGACGGCTGAAATCTTTTTGTGCCGTGGCTGAGACCATTAAAAAATCCAGTGGCACGCTGCATGCTTGCTTCAGGTGAACGAGCAGCCCTAAAGGTTCTGTGAGCAGCGGCAGAGGACGATGGCGGTCTCTGGAGCCGTTACTTGTCCCGTGCGTGATGCGCCGTCCTCGTAACTCCCCGGTGCGTGCGCGGGGGTTCCGTGCGTGGGTGGGCCGCTGGAGAGGAGAACCAGGGTGCAGAATCTTGGTGGAGATCGGCGCAGACGGCGCCGATAAAAATCCAGGTTGAGCTGTGGCTGTAGATTGGCCATGGAGCGGTGGAGCGGTGAGAGGAAATAGACGATCTTTTGTCCCTCAGGCTCGTGCAGATGCGTTGGAGCGGTGAGCGGGAATAGACGATCTTTGTTCCTCAGGCTCGGGCGTGGTGCGTTCAGGTCCACGCGTTGCGTTCTCCGCCGGCCATGAAGGACGCCGTCGTGGAGAAGGGACGAGGTGCCCGCGCTCTTGTGTGAAGGAGCTGCAAGCACGGCCGGTCCAGCGTGGATGAGCAGATCTCATCCTGAAGAACGGGTCACCAGTGCAGCTGTCCAGCTCAGAAGGTTGCTTCGCACAAAGCGTGTGCGTGTCCGGGTGCTGCGTTCGCTGGCCGCTCGTTTTTTTCAGCGTCGGTTCGCCAGAGTGGCCGTCCTAATCAGAAGGCTGCGTCGCACAAAGCGTGTGCGTCTTCAAGGGGTCACCAGTGCGGCGGCAGATAAAATAAAGCGGCGTTGTTGGAGGTTTTAAGTAGAGTTTTATTATCATACCGCCGTCACAAGCTCCGCTCCCGGCGCCGTGCATGAGCGCTGGTGAGTGAGCCCACGGCTCTCAGAGAAGGAGAGGAGAGACGGACACGTGTGTGTGTCTACCAGTTGCAGGATCAGAGTGAGAGAGAGAGTTTGCGTTACAGAGTTGCAGCATATATACTCGACCACAACAATACATCAAAAGGACATACCCCAGCAGTTGGTATGATCAAAGAGATAACAGAACAGGCATAAGACATTTGCATTTGAGAGACATATTGATCTCAGTCCCTAGGTCACAGTGAGGACAGGACGCATGAGCACAATTCATGAAAGGCAACATTAACATCACAGAAGTGAGCCAGACGAAACGCGTCTGCCTGTAGACATTAATACACATTACACTGTTCTGTTATTTGCTCTAGCCGAGCGCTGTGTTTGACCAGTCTTTTTGTGGAGATTTACCTCAAAGCACATCTACATATGTAAGATGCTCAGAAGAAGCACAGTAAGGACAAGATGCATGAACACTTTAACTTCCCGGCTGTAAACGCAGCATGCAGCGGAAAAACCCAGGAGTGCGAGCTGACTGTCTCTGTGTTCTGTCTGTGTGTTGTGGGGGGTTGAATTAACCCGCTACAGAATCAATGAATCAATTTTCACCAGATATCAGTAACAACCCAAGTAATCCATACATACAAAGAAATCAAGGCAACTGTGTTCACAAAACAAGTTATATTTAATAAAGTGGAATGAGATAAGGAATAAATAATGAACACGCTTGATGAAATTAATTTAATATTTAGTAGAAAAGCTTTTGTTGGTAATTGTCAGAAGCCGAGCCGGCTTGGTTTCCCCTGGCTCGGTCCTGACCTCTCTGTGGGTTTAAGTGCCGCTGTTTATGTGTTTATTATGTATTTCAGTGCTGCTTCCGTATCTCTTGCCACTGCTCTTGGGCTGGCAGCTGTGAGGCAGTCCTCTTTTGCTCACTCTAGCATAGCGCTGGCTGACAGCCTGCCGGTCCGACCACACCCCCTCTTTTCTCTTTACTGCCAGCTGATTCCCACTCCTGCTAATCATCTTTCCCGGTCCTCGCCCAGGTGCTCCTCATCTCACCATCACCAGCAATGCGTGTACTTAAGCAGCCTTTTGCCAGTCACGCATTGATGGTTCATTGCATTGTCTACCGTGTTGTCAGTCAGTTGTTATTGTCAGCACTATCACAACATGTTAGCCACTCCACGTTTGCCGTGGTTCTCATGCGCCCTTGAAGCGATGTTGGCTCTGGGGCGCAATTGTGGTTAATATGTTTCTCCTCATACATTTGCTGGGCGATGTCGGCCCCCGAACGCCAACAGTAAGTGTTTCTCTGTGTTTTTGTAAGTCTTCACCTTTTTAGGTGAATAGGCAGGAACAGTCTGCCTATTCGTTAATAAATGCGTTGTGGTGAAACCTCTGCGCGTAAATCCTTGTCATTTTACCCCTCACCATGCGCTGCGTAAAAGCGCACAGGGAGGTCCATGACAGTAATAACAGCTTGCAGATGCCTCCTGTATGGAGAAACAAGGTGCAGGCATTGCTCAGGAATGATTTTAGCCCATTCTTCTACACAAACTGTCAAATCTTGAAGGTTCTGTGGGTGCCTTCTATGAACTCTGATCATTAGTTTGTTCCACAGATTTTCAACTGGATTCAGATCAAGACTGACTGGGCCATTCTAGCTGCTTTATTTTCTTTCTCTGGAGACAGTTGAGAGGTTCCTTGGCTGTGTGTTTGGGATCACTGTCTTGCTGAAATGTCCACCCTCGTTTCATCTTCAGCATCTTGGCACATGGCAACAGGTTCTTATCAAGGATGCCTCTGCACATTTGTCCATTCATCTTTCCTTCAATTATATGAAGTCTGCCTGTACCATGTGCTGAAAAACACCCCCACACCATGATGGGATGTGCAGTACCATTTCTCCTCCAAACATGCTGTGTGTTGTGGCATCCAAAATGTTCAATTTTGGTCTCATCTGACGAGACTATATTCTCCCAGTATTTTACTGGCTTGCCCAAATGTTGTACAGCAAGCTTTAAATGAGCTTCAACATGCTTTTTCTTCAGCAATGGAGTCTTGCAAGGTGACCAGGCATAGACCCCATGTCTGTTGAGTGCATTACTTATTCGAAACAGCAGTACCTGCTAACACCAGGTCTTTCTGGAGCTCTCCACAAGTGGACTTTGGCTCTTGGATAACTCTTCTGATAATTCTTTTGACTCCTCTGTCAGAAATCGTGCAAGAAGCTGCTGGTCATGGCCGGCTTATAGTAAAATGATGTTCTTTCCACTTCCGAATGATGGCTCCAACAGTGCTCACTGGAACATTCTGTCATAAACCTCCGTGTGTCATAGCTCGGCGCACGGGAGAGAGACTAAAAACCCAAGAGTGAGAGTAGATGGTGCACTTTTATTAACAACACAAGGGGAATAACAAGTCCAGTTAACACCAAGATTAGTTCAGATCAACCACAGAAATACGGAGAGATGTAATGACAAGGTTTGGCCACCAAACATGCAGGGCACCAGCCAAATGCTCAACAGCCTGGTCTAAAATGGAGCCTCGTGCTGCAGGGCTGTGTAAAGCACAAAAAGAAAGGCGCACAGCCTTGTGCTGCAGTGCTGCAGAGCACAGGAGAAAAGGCAAAGAAAGACACTGAGCTGGAGCTGATCCGGGGCGAAACCAAGCAGTCTGGTGGATAAGGGTTAGAAGCTGAGGCAGCCGTGAACACCCAGGGTTTGATCATCTGGAGATGTCGGGCTGAGTACGTGAAGGGAGTGGTACATGGAGAGCTTGCTGCCATGAACGAGGGTGAATGCCCCCGCAATCTCTTTCCTCTGGCGTGGCCAACAAATACTCCAGAAGCTAACGAGGAAAGAGATTGCCGGTGTGAGAATGCGTGGGCAGAACTGATTAACACCAGGTGTGTGAAAGTGTGTGAAATGAGAATGAATGGAGCGTGTGCATGTGTGAGTGCATGTGGGTGTGTGTGTGTGTGAGCACCAGATAGTGCAGCTGACGGAGCTTGACAGGAAGAGGGGTGTGCCAGAGCTGTCAGTAGGAAACTAAGACAAATCATAACAATAAGCCAGAGCTGGGTTTGGCCTCCAAACCCAGATTCATGACACATTCAGCAGTTTAGAAATGCACCTGTAACCAATGCCATCATTATCTTTTGCAACAATAAGGTTGCAAAGGTCTAGAGAGAGCTCTTTGCTTCTACCCATCAAGAGTTCTTTGTGGTGTGACAATCTGATATTCACAGACCTTTTTAAAGTGTCATGATTACTAGAAATATCAGCCCACGTGCAAGATGCTACACCAGAGAATGCACACAATGCAGAGAGGCAAAGCATTAAACACAATTTTTTTGAAAAGAGTTGATGCAAAATTAGGGGAAAAAATACCTCACTCACCAGAGGAGAGCCCAGCCTGTAAGGAGGGAGACAAGAGCAAATTAGAATGAGGAGGGAGGCAGGTAATAATGAATCATAGGAAAAAAAACCTCTTACGAGTGAGAGCAGAGAGACCGACGAGGAACACAGGAAGGCAAGGATGAATTGGAATGGAAGCTGTGGATGAGTATGGCTGGTGAAATGTCTGACTAGGTGGAGTAGGTGATCTGGAGTGAAGACGATGATGAAGGAGCAGGTGAGCACACAACGAATCCCCGGGGACACACCGCAGAGATGGCAGCAACCTGAGAAGGAGAAAGAGAGAGACAGATTATTCTCTGGGTTCCGAGACAATTAATACTTTACTTACTTAATTCTTTTATCGCAGTATACTCAATGAGCCAGCGCTGGAGCATTCACAAACTGGTCCTTTTAAGTGCTGGCAGCCAAGAGACAGCAGGTGCGTCCACTCATGCAGGGGTATTGATTACCTGCGGAGCTGGGGACCCTCCCACAGGACGGGAAGGAGAGTGCGCTCACCAGATCATAACAGTGCCCCCCCCCCCCACCCTCAAGGGACGCCTCCTGGCAACCCACCAAACTTGTTGGGATGGGCTCGGTGAAAGGCCTGGATCATCCCCTTGTCATGGAAGTATGAATGGGGAATCCATGACCTTTCTTCAGGTCCGTAGCCCTTCCAGTGGACCAAGTACTGCAGCCCCCAGCCCCGAAGACAAACATCCAGAATTCTCTGAATGGAGTAAGTGGTCTGACCATCGAGGATCCGAGGGGGAGGAGGAGGCTTGGGGGGGGGCAGAGATGACTGGTGGAGAGGGGCTTGATCTTCGATACGTGGAAGGTCGGGGGATACGGAGAGTTGGCAGAAGTTCCAGGCAGACTATCATGTCATTGATGAGTCAGGAGATGGAAAACGGCCCCAGGAAGCAAGGTGACAGCTTACAAGATTCTGTTTTTAGAGGTACCTGGTCCGCCGACAGCCACACCTTCTGCTCAACCGTATATCTGGGCACTGGAATCCGCCTGTGGTCCGCGTACTGTCAGTTCCGTTCAGTGAAGCAGAGGAGCACAGCATGGGTGGCCCTCCACAGTCGATGACAATGGCGAGCGTGGGCCTCCACTGATGGCACGGCGACCTCCCTCTCTGCCATGGACAACAAGGGGGGGGGTGTACCCCACCGATGCCTCAAAGGGTGTTAATCCAGTAGTCAATGAAACTGCAGAGTTGTGGGCGTACTCCACCCAGGTCAGATGAGTGCTCCATATAGATGGGTTGTAGGATGCCACACATCTGAGGGCGACTTTTAACAAAATGATTCAAAATGAAAGTAGATGTAAACTTTATTTTATCTTATCCCAATAGTTTTTATTTTTGAGTTAAAATACAACCATTTTGCATTCAGTAGCAGGAACATTAAGAGATCTCTGGTCAAGAGCTTCTAGAGGAATGATTCACTCTTCCTCAGTTTCACCGAGTAGTTCGGATGACAGCTCGGTGGGTGGTCCCATGTCTCCCGTGTGCCATGATAATATAACTGAAGAAATTTTAACAACTCTTTCCATCAAAATCATGAACAAAGAGAAACACCCATCAACCACTGCACTCGGTGGAGCAGTGGTTAGCACAGTGGCAGCACAGTAAGAAGGTCACGGGTTCGATTCCACCCCTGACCATCAGTGACCTTTCTCTGTGGAGTTTGCATGTTCTTCCCGTGTCTGCATGGGTTTCCTCCCACAGGCCAAAAACATGCAAGTTAGGTTAATTAGAGACTCTAAAGTGGCACTAGGTGTGAATGGTGAAGGGACTGGCACCATACCGTGGCTGCCTCATCCACCCAAGTGGATGCCCTGAATTTCCCTGTGGGTTTCAATAAAGTATACAAAAAAAAAAAAATCAATGTGCACTTATGATAATCAATCTTTGTGGGTTGCAGACTGATTTATTTCTGCAGCAAATCTTGGGTGATGTCAATTTTATTTGGTAAACACAATAATTTACACTGTCTTATTTAAATCCTGTTTTATTTATCTTGATCCCTAGTGCAAGCAGAGCTGTGGATGGTCCTTAAATGCATTTTCACTTTGTGAATGAGCCTTCATTGTCCCCAGCACAAAACAGATTTGTCCTCTTCAATGGCATTATATTAGTATTAGGTTATGCGCCGCACTTTGTATATACATTTATATATTTATGTGTACGTATGTATATCCACTGCTCTTATTTATATTTTTTGTATCTTCTTTAATTATTGCTTTGAGTGTTGCTATCCCTGTGCTGTTGCAATCCTGGAATTTCCCCATTGTGGGACTAATAAAGGCTTATCTTATCTTATTACACCTTACATCTTGCATCCCTGTGTTAACCGTTCCTGCTTCTCGTCTCCTAACCGTGGTTGGGGGACGCAGGGGAGATCCGTCTTCTCCAGGGCCGGAGGCGCTTTTCCTCCTCTGGGGTCAACTCCCGAGTAAAACCTCACTCTTGTTAAGCAGGAGATATGGTGGTACACAGAGGCACAGGCCGTATTGCTGAAGCGTTGGGGCTTTATTTACAGACTGCACTGTTGATAGCAATGATTTCTACCTGCTCCGGTCGCCTCGCTCTCTGTCTCTCATCCGCCCAAAATCACACACACCGTTCACTCGTCGGGGCCATTTTACACACCTGGGGCGCGACTCGGCTGCGCGCACGCACTCACTCACGTTCACACACTGAGCTGTCCTTTCTAAACACCTGCATTAGGCACATCTTACAACACCTGTTTATTAAAGGGAAGCAAAGACAGCAATTGGTTTATTGCACATTACATCCAAAACATACCTCTGAATAATAAAGATCATCAGCACAGCCCGTTGCTCTTTCTGCCAAGCCCAGAATTCATTTTTGTGCTGTTGTAATCAGGGCTTGACATTAACACCCGCTAACCTGCCAATGGCGGGTGTCTCACAATGTGAGACGATGAAACTACAACTCCCATAAACACTATCTGCACACTGTGTGTGATCATTAGTCCACTGTCACCGTGGACATAGTATGGCTCTGCTGCCAGCCCGGCACAGGAGAAGTCAGACGTGAAGACTGGCTGCGCTCTGGGCTGGGTACAGGAGAAGCCATGGACTGTCTGCTCACACCACAGCCCGGTGGGAAGAAATGCTTTGGTGGGTGGCAGCTTCTCCTGTACCCAGCCTGGAGCAGAGCTAGACTCCATCCATTGTGAGTTCATTTTGTGGCCAGTCTGGAGAAATGGCGACGAACAGACAGCAGCCAGTAAACTACACCAGTCCCCGCTCTCAGGGGCAACTGCCCTGATCCCCCGTTGTCCCAGCGGCAAGTAGCTAATCCACTCTAAAGTGGCGTGTCCACCAAACGCGTTTTTTGTCGCCCGACCGCCCTGAATGTCTTTTTTTTTTCAGTGCTTGTGCTCTGGTAAAAAAAAGTCTGTGCCTTGTATCCTAGCAACATTGTCACTCACAGCTCAGCACTTCTGCTTTTTCTATGGTCAGACTTTCTACTTATTTTTTAATACTAGTCTCTAAATAACAATGAATAGGACATGTATTCTGGCATTGGTAGCAGCTCTGGATGCAAAATATGATGACATGGAAAAGAAAACAGGAGTCTAGGTACAGACTGTACCTGCCCTTCCTTAAATCTGACTGGCTGCTTAGAAAGGTCTGACATTAACGAGCTCAGCTGTATTCTAAAAAGTTGAACTTTTTTCAGCCCTGAGCACCCTGAGTGCCACGACAAAAAGCGGCCACCACCGAGAGCATTTCGTAGACACTGGACTACATAGAGAATGAATAGAAAATAGTCACCCAGAGTGGAAAAAATGCGTTTGGTGAACATGCAGCCTAATCCATCAGCTCTTACCTCTGCGGTTAAACATGATTATTTTAAGTACAAGAAGCTCCTGTTTAATGTCTGCAGTTGTGCAAATTTAAGTTTTGTTATGACAGAGAGAAAAAGTGATTTAAAAATGATTAAAACATAACCATGATAATAATAATAATACTAAGGATACGTGTCATGAACTGAGCCCGTGTTTCCTGTAGGCTCGGTTCTGACCATTCTTGGTGGCTCAGGCATTGGGTTTATTACGTTTTGATTTCTCGTTGTTTTCATGTCTGTGTGCTGTTTCTTTTCCATGCCTGTAGCCGCCGCTCTGGCCGGCGGTTGTTGGGCAGCCATTTGACCCACTTCCTGGTGGGCGCTGTCTAACATTCGCCGGTCCGACCACGCCCCCTCTCTCTCTGACAGTCAGCTGTTCGCCCCGGTAATTATCTGTCCCGCGCCTCGCCCAGGTGTTTCCAATTTGTCACGCCAGCGATGTTTGTACTTAGGCAGCTCTTTGCCAGTCAAACACCGCTGGACCATTGTACGAGTTCACATCGTCGTTATTCGCCGTGTGACAGTCACGTCGGTGAAGGATTGTTTGTGTGTGTGCTTGCTGGCAGACTTGGACGACTCGGACTGTTCCTGCATGGTGAGTAGAACTGTTAGGGTTTCTGTTTGCAGTTGTACTGCTACGCTAGTTGGTAGCGTTTCCCCTTGCAGCACAACTGCTACGCTTAGGCACTGTTGCCCAGCTTCTTCTCCCGTGCCAGCCGAGTGTCCTGGAGGACTCTAAATTTCACCCCAGCAGTCTATGTTATTTTGTTCTGTTTATTTTTGTATCAATAAATGTGTGTTTGGTGTGACCTGCGAGTAAGTCCATTCTTCCTTCTCCTCCTCCATGCACTACATAAAAGTGCACGAGGAGGTTCATGACAGATAAGCAGAGAAAATCAGTAACATAAAACAGAGACCGTGAAACAAAAACACCAATGAAATAGAACAGAGAATCTGACAAAAATAAACTCAAAGCGAGGACGTGGGCTGAGCCCATGTCCAGGTTACAACAAAATGTATAAACTATAAATCAAGACGAGGACATGGGCCCAACCCATGCCGTGGCAGAAGCTTCTTCTGAGTTGAACTTTAAAACTTAACTGTAATTTCAATTTTATTTTATCTCATTCATTTGTATGCTGTTTTGCTATGCAGCTATGTCATGGAAGATAACCCTCTAAATATGTATTTTTAATGGACTAGTACAGGGGTGTCCAAGCCTGTGGGCCAAAAATAGCCCACCAAATTTTTCTCTTCGAATTTACAGCTAGTCAAATTCGACCATATTAAACATAATTTTCCAGCCACAAAATTGTGGCTAGTGAAAAGGCTGAGTGGCTAGTAACTTTGGAAAATCACTAGCCACAGTGGCTGGTGAGCAAAAAATTTAATGTCAAGCCCAGGTTGTAATAATGAAATACATGTGCTCTACACTTTAGAGAATAGACTGTTGACTTGATCATCGTAATATGATCATTAATCTCGATATCTTCTTTGATAAAATCTCTTTTTGACATGATTTTAAGCTTGACCAAGTTGTAGACACACACACGAGAAGAATTGTTTAAACAATGTTTACTTAGTTCAGGAGCAGAGGATATGTGGCAAAAATCTGGCAACCCTGCAGGCAGAGGAGAAGATGGATGCTGAGTATGAGGCAGGGCAATTTGGCAATTTACTGTTTGTATTGTCTTCTTACAGTTGGCGATGGGTAATGCCGTCTGCACAGCGGATCGCCAGCGTTGCTGTACTGAATTGGTGAGTGTGCTTCTTCCTGTGTTGCGTGGTGAAGGGAGATACCCTGGCTGGGGTGAGTGGTGATGATGGGTTTTAGGGATAATGGTGGAGACTTACTGGAAGAGTTCTTGTAGAAAGCATATACGATCCACCAGGGAGAATAAGGTTCACCTGTGCACAGGTTGAGGTCCTGGGAGAGAGCACAAACAGTTGTGAGGAAAAGGTTTGAGGCTTACATGATTCTACATTGGAGGAGAGGGCTTTGAGAATGGAATTGTCATAAATCGCCATTCAGGGCAGGATAAAGACCCAAACGCTAGCTCTGAGTTTGCAAAAGTTTAATAATAAAAACACAAAATATATCAAAAATACAAAACTTATGAGGCAGGGAATTACAGGGAAGAACAATGCTGCGGCTGAGATGTGGAACACACGTCAGGATACAAAATGAAGCGTGGAGTGCACGCAGGATACAAAGATGAAATAAGACGGGGAACTCCCATCTGAGCATAGCAAACGACGGCGCAGCAGTCCTTAAATAGAGCAAAATGGAATCATTCCAAAATGAGAATAGGTGTGGGTACAAGAGCGAGGATAATCAGATCCAACTAGTGACGGCTGTAACAGCCCGCGAACAGAACTTGAAATACCAGAAGTAACAAAGACAACTGTCAAAGTAAAAGCACAGGAGAACATAAAGTAACTGACTATACATATGAAATGGAACAGACCAGAATACATGAAGAGTAAATAATAACAACTGCCAAGACTAGGACAAGAGGAAATACAAAAACCAAGAAGTGCTCAAATACAAAACTAATACAAAAGGAGAACTGAAGGCAAGGACGGAGAAGACTCAAAATATAAACATAGGAAGATAATATAAACTGCTAGAAGATCCAAAAATACATAATAATAATAAACACGATAACAATGACCAAACTAAGCTATGATAACGGGACCAAACAAGCAGAAACAAAAACCAAACTCAGATAACATATACAGACAACCATACTCAGATACTATAATAAAACTCAGATAAGGAAAATACAGAAAATAATCAGAAAGAACTTAAAGCCTGAGCACGGCTCTCCACCTGTGCTCAGCATCGTGACAGGAATGAAGAGATGGGCTGCACATCAATGAGAGGAATGCTCCGGTCTGGGCGCAGGTCATGTAACACCTCTGTAAAGACTGACGGGTTTAATCTCCTTTTAAAGGGGCTGTCTGATTAGAGGCACAGGTGTGAGTGGTGCAGCAGCTGAGGATAATAAGAGTAATCAGGAGAATAACAACAACAACAGTGTGCAGCCCAGATCTTAAGTGTCCCCTCCTTAAGGGTGCCTCCTGATGTCCACAGGTGTCCCACCAGGCTGCTCTCAGTGTGCTTGGTGAAATGCTTTAATGATACCTGGGTACATGATGAACGCTCAAGGGATCCATGACCTCTCTTCAGGGCCCTAAACCCTTCCAGTCCACCAGGTATTGAAAACCACGTCCCCTCTGCTAGACATCCAAAATCCAGTTGACTTTGTAGACCAACCTCCCATCAACCACCTCCGGAGAAGGCGGGGCGGGGCTTGGTGTGAGGACAGAGGGGACTGGTAGATGCTGGTTTCACCTGTGAGACATGGAATGTAGGGTGGATACGGAGAAGGCAGGGAGACTGAGCCGGACAGCGACAGGGTTGACAATTTTTGAGATGGAGAAGGGGCCAATAAAACATGGCAACAACTTCTGGGTGTCAGTTTTTAGTGGAATATTCTTGGTTGAGAGCTATACCTTCTGCCCCACCTAATAGGTGGGGGTCAGTATAATGTGTCTATTATATAATGTGTCCACTGCGGAGTTCTGGTTGCCTGTGTGGACGAGGGTAGCTCTGATGGATCTCCAGATGCGCCGGCAACACTGGATGTGCGCCTGCACCAACAGAACCACCACCTCCCCCTGTGAGATGGATAATAGTGATGGACTGTACCGAATGGATGCTTCAAAGGGAGAGAAGCCAGTGGTGGCAGAGGTGGCTGAATTGTGGGAGTATTCGACCCAGGGCAAGTAGGAGCTCCATGATGCTGGGTTCGTAGCAGTGACGTGCCTCAGCGCAGCCTCCAACTCCTGAGTAGTGTGTTCACATAATCCATTTCTCTGTGGGTGATATCCAGACGTTAAATGTTAAAACTAACCTCAGGTCCCACTGCCTTGCAAAACGCCTGCCAGATCTGGGAGACAAACTGCAGGCCCCAGATCGGTCACCATGTCCACAGGGATGCCATGGAGACGCTTGACGTGCAGGCTGAACAGCTCTGCCATCTCACTAGCAGTGGGCAGCTTTTGTAGGGGGACAAAATGTGCAGCTTTAGAAAAACAGTCAACCAGAATTAAGATGACTTTATGGCCATTATATGGAGGAAGACCGGTGACAAAATCTAAATCCACATGCAACCATGGTCTGCTAAGAACAGGCAGGGGATGAAGCAGGCCAGTGGGGGAGATGAGGACAACTTGCCCGAGGAGCACTGAGGGCAGGCCTTGGTATAATTAGCCACATCTTTCCTCAAAGACCACCAAAAGGTCTGCTGGAGATGGTGAATGGTCCGTGCTGTCCCCGGATGACAGCCGAACCTTGCAGTGTGCAGCCAGTGTGTAACTTCACCCCCATGGTGGGAGGAATGAACAGTTGTCCCTCAGGGCCCCCACCAGGATCAGGCTCCTTCTTCAGCACCTCCCTAACCTTCTCCTCGATCCTCCGTGCTAGAGCTCTGACCACACATGCTGGCAAAACGATGGTCTGTTGTTCCGGTGGAGATTGGTCAGTGGCAAACTGTCGGGAGAGAGCGTCAGGTTTGATATTGCGGGAACCTGGGTGGTAGATGATTGTGAAATCAGCCTCAGCAGACCATAGGAAGCTGAGGTTCGTGGAGGTGAGTTGGATGAGAGGGTGGGCGACCCTGCTGTAATCCTGTATAAACCTCCGGTAGAAGTTGGCAAAACCCAGGAAATGCTGCAACTGCTTACGAGAAGATGGAGTGGGCCAGTTGGTAATGGCTTTGATCTTACAAGGATCAGGCTTTAGCTGGTGATGAGCGATGAAGCTCAGAAAGATGGTGAAAGTGTGGAACTCACACTTTTCTGTCTTCACATAAAGTTGATTTTCCATCAGCCTCTGCAACACTGTCCTGACATGAACTTGGTGTTCCTCTAAAGAGCAAGAAAACACAAGGATGTCATCCAGGTACACAAACAAGTTCAAAAAATCCCTGAACATGTCGTTGATCAGTTGTTGGAACACTGAAGTGTTGGTCAACCCAAATGGCATAACAAGATAAATGCCCAATTGGAATACGGAACCCCATCTTCCACTCGTACCCCTCCTTAAGCCGAACAAGGTGATAAGCATTCCTCAGATCTAATTTAGTGAAGACGGTGGCCCCTTGCAACAGATCAAATGCGGGATTGATAAGTGGAAGAGCATATTTATACTTAACAGTGATGTCATCAAGTCCCCGAAAATCAATACATGTCCTGAAGGAGCCATTTTTTCCCCCCAGAAAATAATCCCTGGCCCAACCACTGAAGAAGATGGATGAATAATACCTAACCTGAGAGATTCCTTGATGCACTTTTCCATAGCCTCCTGCTTAGGACCCAACAGGCTATACAACCTGCTGGATGGTAAACAAGCCCCCAGGAAGAAGTTAATCTCACAGTCATATGGGCGGTGAGGCGGTAGAGAGAGTGCCTTCATCTTATTGAAGACCAGGGCCAGGTCGTGATACTCCAGTGGCACGGAGGAGAGGTCAGGTGGCTCTGTGGGGGGGAAGAGTGAGGAGAACAGAAGGAGAACATGCTGCAGACTGCAGACAGGTGGATAAACAAAAGGTGCTCTATGACGAAACCCGTTCCGCTTGCCAATCCACCACCAGATTATGGAGACGGAGCCATGGGTATCCCAAAACTACAGATGATGAGAGAAGAGAAGAGAAGAGAAGAGACGTTTAAAAAGTCCCTTTATTGTACAATTCAAAAATATAAAATCACCATCATACCATTATTCCACCCAAGTGTTCCACATTTCAAAAATTCAAACATAACTAATCCCCCTCCCCCACAGAACACAAAACACTCCCAACAGTCCATTTATTGGTGAACCCCTCCAAATTGTCCACCATTTTATAATAACAATACTCCACCCGGAGTCTGACTTTTAACAGGGCCTTAAAAACAAACACGGGGTCCACATTGCCAGTGTTAATAGTCCGATTTTTCCTAGTCAGCCAAATGGCAAGTTTAGCGATACCAGACAGGAAGTTTATCAAAATATGCACAGACTTCTTTGCCACTTTGTACTTCGGACCGTAAATAAACAAACCAAAAGAAAAACATTCACCAAAATCATGAAACCACACTTTCAAAAGATCAAAAAGGCCAGATAAACGAAAACATTTAACAAACAAATGTTCCAGGGTCTCAACTTGAGAACAAAACAAACATCCCTCCCCAACACTAGGATCCAGGTGTGCTCTGTATTTATTTGTAGCTATTGCCCCATGTACAATCCTCCACTGGAGATCTGCTGTCCGTTTCTCTATAGGGAGCTTGTACATGGAGCACCAGCTGCCTTTTGGGGAGAATACCGGCCCCAAAAACCCCGCCCGCTTCGACTCTTTCACCCCCGTCAGAGAGTGCAGATGTAGAACTTTCACACAGATGTGATACACCGCCTTCTTCCTTGCAGCCTGGAACTTGCCCAGACGAGGAGTTCTGAAAGACAGCAGGTGATCTTCTCCCTCCTGCCACTCTCCCACTGCTGGACTTATGGAAAGGGCAGGAAAGTTGGACACAGTGTCCTCATCCCATTGATCAGAAAGAGTGCGGTTTTCCACAAAGGCTCTCAGTGGTCATGGCAGGGCAGCACACACTTCCTTCACCACCCTATGCACCAGTCTGACAGATGTAATATTGGCTCTCCGCCTCAGTGTTTCTATGGACGTGGTTGACATCTTCATCAGATGACCAAGCTTGGTGCAGCCCGCCTCTCTTAAACAAGTTCGCAGACTGACAGACTGCAGCATTTGAGTGTCCATGAATTCATTGAAAAACAACGGTTCCTCAAACAGCCACATACCTGGTGTCTCCTCAGGAATATGGGCTACAGTGAAGACTTGCCATGCATGCAAGACAGAAGCATAAAAGGCAGAAAGTCCAGTAAAGTCCACCTCCCCGGATTTCACGAGGAAAAGCTGCTTGTCGTAGCCCAAGCGGCCAACTCTCCTCAGGAGCAGTTTTGCAGTGTCCATCCAGCAGGGGCCACATCCATAGAGGAACCGTTGCGCAGTCTGAAGCCTAAAACAGGTGATCTTGGACTGTATGTCAACCAGGCCCTGTCCTCCCTCGGCAACAGGCAGGTAGAGAACAGCCGCACGCACCCAGTGTCGACCAGACCAAAAGAAGTCCACGATCATCTTCTGGACCTCCTCCACCAGGCTTCTGGGCGGTGTCAAAGCAATAAGTCTATGCCAAAGAGCCGAAGCGACCAGATTATTGGCGACCAGAGCTCTTCCCCTATATGACAGCTGTGGTAGCAACCAATTCCATTTAGAAAAACGGGCACACACCTTCTCCTTAAATCCCTCCCAGTTCTTGCTTTCAAAGTCCTCAGAACCCAAAAACACTCCCAACACTTTAAGACCGGCTTTCCCCCACAGAAGACCTCCAGGTAGATGAGGAATGTCTTGATGTGTCCACTGCCCCACCAATAAACCCTCACTTTTGCCCCAGTTTACCCGCGCAGAAGATGCTTTTTCATAAATAGATAGAGTGTCCACCAAACACTGTACATCCCTGTGGGATGTGATGAAAATGTTGACGTTGTCTGCATAAGCAGACAAGACGAGTGGACGACAACTACTGGAGGGCCCCGGCAGGGTCAAACCACCCAGCTGAGTGCGCAACCTGCACAGCAAAGGCTCAATAGCCAAGCTATACAGTTGACCCGAGATCGGACAACCCTGCCTTATTCCCCGATGTACAGGGATTGGCCAACTCAGCCCTGCCCTCAACTTTACCAAACACTCAGCTCCAGTATATAACATATTAACCCATGTCAAAAAAAAATTGCCAAAACCAAACCCCTTAAGTGTGGAAAACAAATAGGAATGGTCAACCCTATCAAAAGCTTTTTCCTGGTCCAAAGACACAATACCAAACTTTAAATCATAACATTTACTAAGATTAAGAACATCACGTATGAGAAAAATATTGTCCATAATGGTTCGATCAGGAATACAATATGTTTGATCTCTATCTATGGTTACATCCAAAACATTTTTTAGTCTATTTGATAGGGCTTTAGAAAGCACCTTGTAGTCTGTGCAAAGAAGAGCAACGGGCCTCCAGTTTTTAAGCAAGGCCAAGTCCCCTTTCTTAGGCAGCAGGGATAGTACTGCACGCCGTCAGGAGACAGGCAAAGATCCAGTTCTGTAACAGTCAACCAGAACGTCACAAAAATCTGATCCTATAATGTCCCAAAAGTGCTTAAAAATGTCAGAAGAGAGACCGTCAAGTCCAGGTGCACGTCCCAGAGCCATTTGATTAACTGCTACAGTTAACTCATCCAAGGTCAGTTCGCAGTCCAGAGCAGCCCTTTCCTCTGGGCTGAGCTTGGGAAGACCCTCAAAGAGTTGATTTCGAGATTCTATGCAGCATGGTTCTGCACCAAACAGGGCCCCATAAAAATCCACTGCATGGCTCCTCGTCTCAGATGGATTTGTAGTTATTTGACCATGTGGGAGTTTTAAACAAGTCATCAATTTCTTTTTTGCGGCAGACTTCTCCAGATTGAAAAAAAAAGACGTTGGGGCATCCATGTCCCTCAGCTGAGTAAACCGGGATCAAACAAGTGCTCCCTTCACTCTTTCCTGCAGCAAAGAGCTCAGGGCTGATCTCTTCTCCTGCAACAGGGGACCCGAGGTAGAATCCTGATCCTTAATCAAACTCTCCTCCAGCCTCTTAACAGTGTCCTCAAGTTCACAAACTTTGGTTCTGATGATAGCAGTCGAGTTTGCAGTATACTGCTGACAAAAAATGCGAATTTGCACCTTGCCAACCTCCCACCACTGTCCTAAGGAACTAAAATGAGGCTTTGTAGCCCTCCAGTGTTCCCAGAAACACACAAAATAATGACAAAAAGCGTTGTCTTGAAGGAGCTTATTGTTGAAATGCCAATAGGATCTAGTTCTTTCCCCTGGTGAAATGATTAACATCACAGAGGCTAGATGATCTGTAAAACCGGCAGGACTTATGTTACTATGAAGAATTCCTGGGCCAAAACTTTGAGAAACATATATCCTGTCTAATCTAGCAGCACTGACCATGTTATCTACGACTCTGACCCAGGTATACTGTCTAGTGTTTGCATGTTTAATTCTCCATGTATCCAATAGGTCAAACTGTACAGTGATATTTTTTAAAACTTGTGATGACTGAAGATGAGGTTCTGCATTAGTTCGATCCACAGTAAAATCTAAGGTACAGTTAAAATCACCAGCAACAATAAGTTGATCTTGGTGATAGTTCTGCAATTCATTTTTAAGTTTATTGAAAAAGGCAGTTCTTTCAGAACTCTGATTTGGAGCATAGACGTTGATCAAACAAAACACGGAATTCTCTATTTCTGCCATAACAAAGAGCAGCCTGCCCTTCACTACCTCCACTACAGATAAAACTGTTGCATTCACAGATTCCCCAAACAAAATGGCTACTCCTGCACTAAAATTTGTACCATGACTAAGTGAAAAAGGGCCCTTCCACCACAAGCCCCAGTCCACTTCATCTGCTGAAGTGGTATGAGTTTCTTGCAAAAACAAAATGTTAAGATTTTTTTGTCTAAACAATTCACTAACTAGTCCCCTCTTATGATTGCCCCTCCCACCATTGATGTTTAGGGTTCCTAATTTTATGTTTTGCATAGGGAGATAGAGAAGATAGAAGGCAGAGAGAGACAGCAAAGAGCAGTAAATATATAGGAACACCGTGCTGTGCATACCCATGTAAGTTATTTCATCTGTCGGGTGCGTGTGACCTTTTTTCCTCCTGCTGATTTACACAGGGCCGTTAGGTGTTTTTTAAGGCGAAAACGTTTTCTCTCATCCAGGAGGTCAAGGTCAACCCGCCTTTCCAGCACTTTAACAGATCTAATAAATTTATCGGCGTCACTGAAGTAATCAGTGACTTTAACTGCTCTTTTGTAGGTTTCGTCCAGGAAAACATTTATTTCATCCAGTGAGTACAAGCTTTTGCTTTTACTGCAAGTTTCTCCAATAGACACAGTATCAGAATCAGAATCCATTTCCTCATCACAACTTAATTGACTGTTTGATACAGCTGTCTCAGCTGATTGATCGTGATCTGCAGTTTCCTGAACGCCACTTACAGCAGCTGACTGGTGTTGTTCCGTCAGCTGTTCAGAAACGTTAGCAGCCACCGGAACCACAGCTGCTGATTTTACAAGCTCTTTCTCACAGCTAGATTCTGACGCACCATCAGTGACTGTTTGGGCGTCATCACCAGCCACGCTCCCAACCGTAAGCTGGGCTGCGGGCGCCACAGCCGGGCTGTCCACAGACACAGCAGCAGGTTCCGGAGCAGGACCGGCGGAAGGCCCCGCAATGTCATCTGTAGTAGTGGCATGAGCGGAAGCTGCACCGCTGGTTTCAGCTGCGGCTTCATCAGAGCCTCCCGCACGTTGCTTATGCTTATGCACGTTGCTTATGCTTATGCGGACAAGCGAACCGTTTATGGCCCACGTCTTCACATTCAAAGCACTTCATTTGTCCTGAGCTCGCATACACCATGTAGGAGCCGTCCCCATGTTTGACCCGGAAGCACACTTCTAGCGTTTGAGTGGGCGAGTCCAAAAACATGAACACCTGGCGCCTGAGTGATTTGACATGTTTTAATTTGCTATCCCTACATCCCAAACTCACAGTTCTAAACGGGCCCGCAAATTTCCCAAATCTGCGAAGCTCCGTCTCCAACTGCTCATTAGTGATGAAGGGAGGAACACCTGAAACGGTGATGCGCGTTGATGGAACAGATAACGGGGACACCTGTACATACGTGTCCCCGATAACAACACCGCTCCCAATCAGACTGTGGACATATTCCTCACCAGTCAAAAACACAACGACAGCTTTATTCATTCGTGAAGCAAAGCAGATCATATCATGTCCCACCTTCTCACCCACAGCAAGAAGAACCTCTTCCACAGCAACGCTGCTATCCGGCGGGACTATCCTCACTCCCTGCCGGATAGACGGAGGTGGCGTCTCAAAGGACGCCATCCTCCAGCAAAGCGCCAAAAAAACAAACAAAAACACAAACGCACTCAAAAGACTGAAATAAACTTACCTGAATATGCAGCCAATAACAAAGGATAAAGGAAAAGTCCAAACGTTGTGAAAAAGTATAATCCAAAACTCCTCACTCACACACCCAACACCTCCTCACTCACGCTCTCACTCGCACCCACCGGAAGTGGAAACGAGAGAAGAGAAGAGAAGAGACTTTTGACTTTTAAAAAAAAACCTGTATTGCACAATTCAAAAAAATGTAAGCGCACCAACATCATTAGAGAAGCGAAGAGAAGAGAGGTTGAGGTTTAAAAAGTCCCTTTATTGTACAATTCAAAAATATAAAATCACCATGATACCATCATTCCACCAAGTATCTCACATTTCAAAAGTGCAAACATAACTCATCCCCCTCTCCCACAGAACACAAAATATTCCCTACAGTCCATCTATTGGTGAATACCTCCAAATTGTCCACCATTTTATAGTAAGAATACTCCACCTGGAGTCTGACTTTTAACAGGGCCTTGAAAACGAACACAGGATCCACATTGCCAGTGTTAATAGTCCGATTTTGTCTTGTCAGCCAGATGGCAAGCTTAGCATTACCAGATAGGAAGTTCATCAAAGTGTGCACAGACTTCTTTGCCACTTTATACTTTGGACCATAAATAAACAAACCAAAAGAAAAACATTCTCCAAAATTATGAAACCACACTTTCAAAAGATCAAAAAGCCCAGATAAACGAAAACATTTAACAAACAAATGCTCCAGGGTCTCAACTTGGGAACAAAATAAACATTCCTCCCCCACATTAGGATCCAGGTTTGCTCTGTATTTATTCGTAGCTATTGCCCCATGTACAATCCTCCACTGGAGATCTGCTGTCCGTTTCTCAATAGGAAGCTTGTACATGGACTGCCAGCTGCCTTTCGGGGAGAATACCGGCCCCCAAAACCCCGCCCACTTCGACTCTTTCACCTCCGTCAGGGAGCGCAGATTTAGAACCTTCACACAGATGTGATACACTGTCTTCTTCCCTACAAACTGGAACTTGCCCAGACGAGGAGTTCTGAAGGACAGCAGGTGATCTTCTCCCTCCTGCCACTCTCCCACTGCTGGACTTATGGAAAGGGCAGGAAAGTTGGACACAGTGTCCTCATCCCATTGATCAGAAAGAGTGCGGTTTTCCGCAAAGGCTCTCAGTGGTCGTGGCAGGGCAGCACACACTTCCTTCACCACCCTATGCACCAGTCTGACAGATGTAATGTTTTCTCTCCGCCTCAGCGTTTCTATGGACGGGGTTGACATCTTCATCAGATGACCAAGCTTGGTACAGCCTGCCTCTCTTAAACAAGTTCGCAGACTAACAGATTGCAGCACTTGAGTGTCCATGAATTGATTGAAAAACAGTGGTTCCTCAAACAGCTACATGCCTGGTGTCTCCTCAGGAATGCGGGCTATGGTGAAGACTTGCCATGCATGCAAGACAGATGTATAAAAAGCAGAAAGTCCAGTAAGGTCCACCTCCCCGGACTTCACGAGGAAAAGCTGCTTATCATAGCCCAAGCGGCCAACTCTCCTCAGGAGCAGTTTTGCAGTGTCCATCCAGCAGGGGCCACATCCATAAAGGAGCTGTTGCACAGTCTGACGCCTAAAACAGGCGATCTCGGACTGTATGTCCACCAGGCCCTGTCCTCCCTCGGCAACAGGCAGGTAGAGAACAGCCGCACAAACCCAATGTCGACCAGACCAAAAGAAATCCACGATGATCTTCTGAACCTCCTCCACCAGGCTCCTGGGCGGTGTCAAAGCAATAAGCCTATGCCAAAGAGCGGAATCAACCAGATTATTGGCGACCAGAACCCTTCCCCTATATGACAGCTGTGGTAGCAACCATTTCCATTTAGAAAAGCGAGCACACACCTTCTCCTTAATTCCCTCCCAGTTCTTGCGTTTAAAGTCTTCAGAACCCCAAAATACCCCCAACACTTTGAGACCAGCTTTCCCCCACAGAAGACCTCCAGGTAGCTGAGGAATGTCCTGATGTGACCACTGCCCCACCAATAAACCCTCACTCTTGGCCCAGTTTACCTGTGCAGAAGATGCTATTTCATAAATAGATAAAGTGTCCACCAGACGCTGTACATCCCTGTGGAATGTGATGAAAATGTTGACGTTGTCTGCATAAGCAAACAAGACGATTGGACGACAACTACTGGAGGGCCCCGACACAATCAAACCACCCAGCTGAGTGCGCAACCTGCACAGCAAAGGCTCAATAGCCAAGCTATACAGTTGACCTGAGATTGGGCAACCCTGCCTTATTCCCCGACGTACAGGGATTGGCAGACTCAGCCCTGCCCCCATCTTTACCAAACACTCAGCTCCATTATATAACAGATTGACCCACCTCAAAAACATATTGCCAAAACCAAACCCCTTCAGTGTGGAAAACAAATAAGAATGGTCAACCCTATCAAAAGCCTTTTCTTGGTCCAAAGACATAATACCAAACTCTAAATCATAACATTTACTGAGATGAAGAACGTCACATACGAGAAAAATATTGTCCATAATGGTTCGGTCAGGAATACAATATGTTTGATCTCTATCTATGATTAAATCCAATACATTTTTCAGTCTATTTGACAGGGCTTTAGAAAGCACCTTGTAGTCCGTGCAAAGAAGAGCCACAGGCCTCCAGTTTTTAAGCAAGGCCAAGTCCCCTTCCTTAGGCAGCAGAGATAGTACTGCACACCGGCAGGAGACAGGTAAAGTTCCAGTTCTGTAACAGGCAATTAGAATGTCATAAAAGTCTGATCCAATAATATCCCAAAAATGCTTAAAAAAGTCAGAAGAAAGACCGTCAAGTCCAAGTGCACGTCCCAGAGCCATTTGATTAACTGCTACAGTTAACTCATCCAAAGTCAGTTCACAGTCCAGAGCAGCCCTGTCCTCTGGGCTGAGCATGGGAAGACCTTCAAAGAGTTGGTTTTGAGATTCTATGCAACATGGTTCTGCACCAAACAGGGCCCCGTAAAAACCCACTGCATGGCACCTCATCTCAGATGGATTTGTAGTCATTTGACCATGTGGGAGTTTTAAGCAAGTCATCAACTTCTTTTTTGCAGCAGACTTCTCCAGATTGAAGAAAAAAGATGTTGGGGCATCCATGTCCTGCAGGCGAGTAAACCGTGACCTAACAAGTGCCCCCTTCACTCTTTCCTGCAGGAAAGAGCTCAGGGCTGATCTCTTCTCCTGCAACAAAGGACCTGCGGTAGAATCCTGATCCCTAACCAAACTCTCCTCCAGCCTCTTGACAGTGTCCTCAAGTTCACTGACTTTGGTTTTGATGATCGCAGTCGAGTTCGCAGTATACTGTTGACAAAAAATGCGAATTTGTACCTTGCCAACCTCCCACCACTGTTCCAGGGAACTAAAACGAGGCTTTGTAGTCCTCCAGTGTTCCCAGAAACACACAAAATATTGACAAAAAGTGGTGTCCTGAAGGAGCTTGTTATTGAAGTGCCAATAAAATTTAGTTCTTTCCCCTGGTGAGCTAATTAACACCACAGAGGCCAGATGATGATCTGTAAAACCGATGGGACTTATGTTACTGTGGAGGATTCCCGGGGCAAAAGTTTGAGAAACATATATTCTGTCTAACCTAGCAGCACTGACCATATCATCTGTGACTCTGACCCAGGCATACTGTCTAGTGTTTGCATGTTTAACTCTCCATGTATCCAAGAGGTCGAACTGTACAGTGATATTTTTTAAAACTTGAGAAGACTGCAGATGAGGTTCTGCATTAGTGCGATCCAGATTGAAATCCAAGGTACAGTTGAAATCACCAGCAACAATAAGTTGGTTTTGGTGATAGCTCTGCAATGCTTTTGTCAGTGTATTGAAAAAGGCAACTCTTTCAGAACTGTGATTTGGAGCATAAACGTTGATCAAACAAAACACGGAATTCCCTATTTCGGCTCTAACAAGGAGCAGCCTGCTCTTCACTACCTCCACCACAGATAAAACTGTTGCATTTGCAGGTTCCCCAAACAAAATGGCTACTCCTGCACTAAAATTTGTACCATGACTGAGTGAAAAAGGACCCTTCCACCACAAGCCCCAGTTCACTTGATTTGCTGAAGTGGTATGAGTTTCTTGCAAAAACAAAATGTTAAGATTTTTTTATGCGGAAGAAGATGAGTGAGTGAGTGAGGTCACCAATTAATCCCCTCTTATGATTGGCCCTCCCACCATTGATGTTTAGGGATCCTAATTTTATGTTTTGCATAGAGAGATAGATATTAGGAACACCGTGCTGTGCCCATGTAAGTTATTCCATCTGTCGGGTGCGCTTGACCTTTTGTCCTCCTGCTGATTTACGCAGGGCTGTTAGGTGCTTTTTAAGGCGAAAACATTTTCTTTCATCCAGGAGGTCAAGACCAACCTGCCTTTTTAGCACATTAACAGACCTAATAAATTTATCAGCGTCACTGAAGTAATCAGTGACTTTAACGGCTGTTATAGGTTTCATCCAGAAAAACATTTATTTCTTCCAGTGAATACAAACTCGCGTTCCTACTGCAAGTTGCTCCAATAGACACAGCGTCAGAATCAGAATCCATTCCCTCGTCAGCACAACTTAGCTGACTGTTTGATACAGCTGGCCCAGCTGATTCATCATGAGCTACATTTTCCTGAATGCCACCTACAACAGCTGACTGGCGTTGTTCTGTTGGCTGCTCTGAAACGGTAGCAGCCACCGGAAACACAGCCGCTGATGTCACAAGGTCTTTCTCACAGCTAGATTCTGACGCACCATCAGTGACTGTTTGTGCGTCATCACCAGCCACGGTCACAACTGTAAGCTGGGCTGCGGGCGCCACAGCCGGGCTGTCCACAGACACAGCAGCAGGTTCCGGAGCAGGACCGGCGGAAGGTCCCGCAACGTTGTCTGTAGTAACGGCGTGAGCGGAGGCCGTACCGCCGGCTTCAGCTGCGGCTTCATCAGAGCCTCCCGCCCGCTGCTTGTGTGGACAAGCGAACCGTTTATGGCCCACGTCTCCACATTCAAAACACTTCATCTGTCCTGAGCTCGCATACACCATGTAGGAGCTGTCCCCATGTTTGAAGGACACATCTAGTGTTTGAGTGGGCGAGTCCAAAAATATGAACACCTGTCGCCTGAGTGATTTTACATGTTTTAATTTGGTATCCTTGCATCCCAAACTCACAGTTCTAAACGGGCCCGCAAACTTCCCAAATCTGCGGAGCGCCGTCTCCAACTGCTCGTCAGTGATCAAAGGAGGAACACTTGAGACGGTGATACGCATTGATGGAACAGATAAGGGGGACACCTGTACATATGTATCCCCGATAACAACACATAGGCTTTACTGTCATTGTACAGTAGTACAGTACAACAAATTTGTGGATAGCACATAGAATTGAAGCTGTTCTCTGTGGTTGCTGGAGGTTATGATAGCAATAGTGCCAGTTTTTTTGGTAACTTGAGCTAGGGACTTTCCTAAAAGAGCAGTCAAGTTGAGGGGAGGGTCAAGGTCATGGTAGGGAAGTTTAAGGTGGGTTGTCAGACTCTTGGAAATGAAGTTTAGCTCGGACCCCAAATCATTTAAGGCAGATGTGGAAAAATCAGTGGCCCTAAAATGAAAACAGATGGGGATGTGCAATTGCGTGAGGGGATGGGAATGAGATCTACGTACCAGTCCCCCTTTTAGTACTGGTGGGCCCATTCTTTTGTCTTAACCAGGCAACTAGAAATGTCAGGGTCCCCACTAACACAGTACATACATAGCCCGAGATTGCTATGCTGCCATCACTCTACGAAGGACTGCCTAGCCCGCACAACTAGCATGGGCTCGGATGAATGGGGGGGGGCGGGGGATTGGTGGAAGGCAAAGCCAGAAGATGGGGCGGTGGAGGTGAGTGTGACTGAGAGAAGGTGCTGCTAGTTGGCCAGTGCTTGCTCAGCCATTCCCTAAGGCGATTCTCAAGTTTAATAATTTTAATAATTAGGGGTATGAGATCGTCTAGGGTAGGTGGCAAGTCATGGCGACCAAGCTCATTGCATAAACTAGCGCTCAAACTCTGGACAAAAAGGTGGCAAAGTGAAGAGTGGTCCCACCCCACCTCCGTAGCTAAAACTGTAAGGGTTTGGACATGACTGTGCTCATGGCCTTGCTTTATGTTCATATTTGTTTTTCTGTTATCTGCAGGACATGAGTTCAGCCATGTCCATGCCCTTTGTTATTATATTCTCTATGCTGTAATTATCTTTGGTATTTTTGGTCTCTGTGTGCCCTGCCTGCTCTGCCCCGTCCGTCCTGTGCTTCTCTGTTCTCTTTGATTGCTTCCCACCTGTTGTGCATTGTTTTGATTATTTTCCTGCCTATATTTACCCTTGCCAGTCTGTGCCAGGTGTGGCATCATTAGCATTTCTGTCGATTCTGTTTGGTGTCTAAGCCTGTGTTTCTGATCTGCAGCCCACGCACTGTCATTTGTTTGTTCCTTTAAGTTTTGTTAATAAATCATCATTTCTGCACTGAACCCCTACCTGCATTTGAGCCTGTGTAACCCACTTTGACAGAATGATGCCACCACAAAAGGTCTCAGTGGGCAGGACCGACAGGAGGAAAGGGCCGAGTCAGCGTTCCAGAGAGGAGGATCTCGACCAGGTGCTTCACTTTTTGGACTGGGATATGGGTCAGTCCAACCGGTGGGAGATGAACTCCGAGTTGGTGGAAGCAAAAACGGTCCTCTGTTCACCGGCCCTGCTAAAACATCCGGAGTTGGCCAAGCTTCACTCCCACGTCGCCCAGCTGAGCGACGAGCTGTTACAAACTGGCAATCTGTTTTACTCGGTCCAACTTGGCTCCGGGCCGTTGACTCCAACTCCTGCCTCCAATGTGTCGCCTCCTGCTTTCCCTGTTGCTCTTACATCATTTGCCTACTCCGTTTCATCAGCCACAACGGAGGACGTGTTGGAGCAGGAGGAGCGGATGCAGGCGGTCCTCGCACAAACTGACATCTTGCTAGAATATAAGCCCTGGCTCGCTCCAGAGGTGTTATTCCCAGTATGTGAGAATCAACCACCGTCAAAAGGGCCAGTGGGGAAGTGGGCATCGAGGAAGCATTGCTAGGCCTACCATCCAGGCCCTTCACTCGAGCTTTCTCCGAGGGTTTCTGCTGCACTATCCTCGAGTGCTTCAGCAGCGGCAGCTTCAGTGGCTGCAGGACAGGAGGTCTGCACGTCCCAGCCGTCAATTCCAGCAGCGCACACACTAGCTCGTGCCCCACCCACTTCTTCTGCTGTCACGTCTGCAGTGTCGGTTTTCATACCTGCTGCACTGGTGCGCCCGCCCACTGCTGCATTTCAAGCTGCTTCATCAGCTGTTCCTCCAGCGCCTCATGAGACTGTCATCGCCTCGCCGGCAGCAGAGTCACCGAGGTCCTCATCAGCAGAAGAGCAGGAGTTAAGGCAAGTACCTTTCTTTATTTCTATAACATCAGCTTTAGAAAGGTCTTGTCTTGCTCGGGGGGGGGGGGGGTGCAGTTGCAGCTCCCATCTGCTTCTGTGCTCTCCCCGCCGAGCTTTTCTACTGGTTGTTTGGGCTTAGACATGGCACCAACCTGTGTTTCTCCCTCCACTTTTGAGGTGTCTGCATCAGGGATGGAGGTGCATGTCATAGCTCCACCCGTCATTGTTCAAGAGGTCGAGCAGCCCACTCCACCTGTCACTGTTCCAGAGGTCAAGCAGCCCATTCCACTTGTCGCTGTCCCAGAGGTCGAGCAGCCGCCCCACCCATCGTAGTCCCAGAGGTCAAGCAGTCTGCTCCACCCGCCACAGTCCCAGAGGCCAAGCAGTCCGCTCCACCCGTCGTTGTCTCAGAGGTCAAGCAGTCCGCTCCACCCATTGCTGTCCCAGAGGTCAAGCAGTCCGCTCCGTCGTTGTCCCAGAGGGTGAGCAATCCGCTCCACCCGTTGCAGTTCCAGAGGGGGAGCAGTCCGCTCCACCCGTCAAAGTTCCAGAGGGTGATCAGTCCGCTCTACCCGCCGCAGTTCCAGAGGGCAAGCAGTCCGCTCCACCCATCGCAGATCCAGAGGGCGAGCAGTCCGCTCCATCTAGGCTATCTGAGCAATCTGTTCTACCTTCGCCGCCTGCGGTGACCGCGTCTCAGCTGCTGTTGGCTCCTGCGCTGAGGGCCCCTCAGGTACCCGCTCCACAACTAGAAACTCTTGTGTTATTAGCTCTGAAGCAGAAGACCCTTGTGTTATCTTCTGAGTCTGGCATGCCCATGTTGTTTTCTGCTGAGCAAAAGGCCCCTATGTTGTTATTCCCGGAGCTTAAGGGCTCCACATTGTCGTTTCCAGAGTTTAAGGGTTCTATAGTGGCATCTACTGAGTCTACAGATTTCTCGCTGTCACCCCCGAGCATAAAGTTCCTATGTTAGCTCCCGTCTTAGAGGCTCCTGAGGTCGTGCCCCCACGGTGCCGTGTTCATCTGTCTGGGGGCCTTGGACTTTGGTAGGCCACCCGACGCTCCGTGTCCATCCGTCTGGTGGCCCTTGGACTTTGGTAGGCCACCCGATGTGCTGTGTCCATCTGTTTGGTGGCCTATGGATTGGGACAGGCCACCCGATGTTCCGTTTCAGGCCTTTTTGTGGTCTTGGGACACTAGCAGACTACCCAATCCGTTTTGGGAATTTGGATTTGGCGTGGGCCCACGGGACTGTGCGTTGGGGTTTGGACTCTGTGGGGGATAAATAATTGGTTTTGACCTGCTTGGCCTTGTGCCCCAACCACCCACCTGGTGAGCGTCTCTCTGTTTTGTCATCATCAACTTATTTTGAAGGTTTGTCTCTCTCTTTTTGACCGGGTGGAAGTATTATGTAGAGATTCATTAATTTTGGATTTTGTCAACTATATCTTTGTTGCATTAGTGCCAAAGGATAGAAGTTTATTACGTGTTCCTTTATTACAAAGTGCCTAATATTGACTTGTTCCTGTTTGCATTACATTGCACCACTTAGACTGAATTATTTGATGTTATTTGGCCCCACTGCTATTTTTCAAATTCTGCAATATTCAGCTTTTTACAGATTGTTAAATTGATTTAGAGTGGCTATGACCAAAGACAAAGAGTTGTTAACTTACTAGAAAGTGCCGCAGTTTTCTCAAAGGGTAAAAAAAGGTACAAAGAAAAAACATTGCTGTCACACTGTTAAAGAATCATTAGATCATTAGGAAGAAGTCTCCAATTTACAGAGTGAGTATTTCAAAGGTTATATGAAAATAGTTGCAAATAATTTGTAAAGGTATTTTACTAGAGGGAAGAAGCTGCTGATTTCTAAGAGAATTCTTTTTTCTAGTTTATGTAAAAGAGAAAAGGTTAGAAAATATTACGGAAACATTTGCAAAGTTACAAGAATAGAAACTTGTACGATCATGGGAGCCACTGATTTCTAAAGGAAAGGACCTGCAAATTTATGACTGAAAAGTTGCAAACTGCTTGAGGGGAAAAGAAAGGGAAGAGAATGTTCAAATGTGCAAGAAGAATGTTTCAAATTTACATGGAAAAAGTGGCAATTTATTTGGAAGGGCACACATTTCTGGTGGAAAGAGAAGTTTACAAGAAAGGGTCTGCAGATTTCTGGGAGATTTTTTAGCTGTTTTTTTTTTTTTTTTTGCAATTTATGTAAAAGGAAAACTGTTTCAAGGTCCTAAGGGACAATTTGCAAATTTACAAAGAGAGGAAAAAGAAAAGACTTGTTCATTTATGTGAGTCACAATTTTCTGAGGGAAAATCCCTGCAAATCTATGACAGACAGGTTAAATTGATTTAAGGAAAGGAAGAAGGGAGAAAGAAAGGGTGATAGATTTATCTGAAACAAGAAGGTAGTAACCATGCAATTTATGAAGAAACTGTTTCTGATTTACAGGGAATGGATCACAAAACCACAAGGTAACATTTGCAGATTTACAGGAAAGTTACAAATGTATGAGGAAAAGAGAAGAGCTGCATTAATGACTAAAAAGGAAACAGACGAATGAACCACTGTGCACAGAAGAAAACATTAAGTATTTATAAGAATTGTGTGATTTTGAAAATAAGCAATTTGCAATGAGGATTGTTTAATTTCTAGTGCAACACCACTATGCTACCACGTAATATTTCTCAGGTCATTGTCAATTTGCAACTCATTACTACTGTTGAATCTCCAAATCTGGTTGGCTGTGCTGCAGGCTGTTTCTTGTTTGCACTTTATGTCCTTTTTGTTGATGTTACGTTCTGGGTCATCTGGAATCCAACCCTTGAGAGGGAGATACTGTAAGGGTTTGGACATGACTGTGCTCATGTCCTCGCTTTATGTTCATTTTTGTTTTTCTGTTATCTGCAGGACATGAGTTCAGCCATGTCCACACCCTTTATTACTATGTTCTATGATTACCTTTGGTATTTTTGGTTTCTGTGTGCCCTGCCCATCCTGTGCTTCTCTGTTGTCTTTGATTGCTTCCCACCTATTGTGCGTTGTCTTGATTATTTTCCTGCCTATATTTACCCCTGCCAGTGTCATGATGCTGTTGCTTTCAGTTCATTTTTGATTATTTCCTGTATTTCCTCATTTCTGGGTTACTATTGACTTCATGTTTGGTTTTGGATGTTTTATGTGAATTGAGTTCGCCAGGTGTTTTGGTTATGAAAGTTTTTGTTCTTAGTATCGTACTTTATTTACCTTATGCATCCATCATCATCTACTTTTGTATTATTAATATTGTCTGCCTGTTGACATGAGTCTCCCTTCATCCTTGTCCTCACCTTTCGTTTCTATTTAGTCTCCCTGTCTGTAGTTCTGGTCGGGTCTGTTACGTGTGGCCCTCGCGAGCCACACAATGAGAGCCGAGGGCGAGCCAGTGAGTTTGCGATGTTTTATTGTAACAGGGAACAGGGGATAAGGAACACGGCCTCGTGGGGCCAAAAAGCACGAATACTCATACAGTGGTACACTTACAAATAATGTAGAACGACGAGCAGAGGACTGGCGCTGGGCGTAGGGGTTCCAGCCTTCGATGTGCTAAGTCACAGCCCCGAATGATCGGAGCTGCTCCTTCTTATGCTCACTAGCAGCGCCTCAGCTGATGAGGGTTAATTGGGCTCCAGCCGTCCCGAAACTGACAGCTGGGAGCCCGCTGAGACGCTGTCACAGAAAGAACAGGGTTGAGGGGAATATGGTCTGAGCGCCGGATGACACGGCGTCTCATCCCACGTGACAGGGTCTTATTTTGTTTTGGTAGTCAGTCACCTTTTGCCATTTCTGGTCTGTGCTCTTATTTTGACAGTGTGCTTTGTTGACTTCCTGTATTAGCTCAGTTCGTGGTCTTGCACAGCTGTCATCATCTTTGGATTATTTACTCCTCACTTCTGTTACCCACACCTGGGACCATTTGTTGTTAACTCCCTTTTTTTTTTTTTTTTTTTTTTTTGTTACTTATTTGTACCTGTAGGTAGATTTGGTTTGCAGTCTGGTGACAAGTCACCGGCTGCTGGTCGCTGCGTGCGCGAGCGCCCTAAACCTACATGTTTTTGGTGTGCGGGAGGAAACCGGAGAAATCCCGGAGTAAACCCGCGCAACACGGGGAGAACATGCAAACTCCACACAGCTCACTGTTGGTCGGGGGCTGGGATCGAACCCACGATCTCATGATCCCCGCGATCCCCCGGCCGAGGGTAAAACTGTGCTGCCACAGTGCTAAACCACTGCGCCACCGTGCAGCCTTTGCCTTATTTAAGGGGTTTGGCCCCGCTGTTTGGCACAGCACCCTTCTCAGTGTTCAAACATAATTTCCATGTTTGAATTCTATCCTGTTGTCTGATGTGTATTCCACATTTATTCTCTGCATTTATCCTGCGTGTGCGCCATGCTCATTCCACTTGTTATTTTTGTGTGTTTCCCTACGCCTCAGCCACCGTGCTGTTAGCACCTTGTTTATTTCTCATCATTAGTTTTGTGTCCAGCTATAATTTGTGTTTGTTATTATTAAACTTGCAAACTCACACCCAGCGTTTGGTGCCTTTATCCTGCCCTGAAGGACATTTATGACAGAAGGGTGCTGCCAGTGTGTGACATCAGCAGCTGTGAGTTTGCCTTTTGTTTTTCCCTCCCATTTTTGTTTCAGTCCATTTTTGTTAGGTGAAATGTCAGCCCACACGGACTGTGCTGGAGTTTGTGGACTCAGTAAGGTGGAGAGTAGAACTGCGGAAGTGCTTCTAGACATCTTATTGGAGACTCGTGCTTCTCGCACTTCCGAAGCGACCCGGGAGTGTCTGGTTGGGGCGGCACAGGTGCTTGAATCATGCCCTAGCCTGTGGAGTCACCCAGAGCTCATGGATCTACTCTTCTCCATTATCAGCCCACAGCCCATGCTCCACGGGCTGGAAGAAACTTCTTCCACATCCGTGCCTATGCCAACGAGGAAGCATCCCCGGGCACGGAGGTCCCAAGCCTCACGCCGCTCTCCAGCAGCAGCCCCGCCTTCTCCTCCCAAACAGTGGCCCGCACCATCGGCCGAGGAACTGGAGGAGCGCTGGTGGGTCATATTATCGGAGACCGAACTTCTGATGGATTATAAGCCATGTCTCCTCCCTGAATATGTGTAGCAGCTGGAAGGAATTTCTCCGGATGGAGCGGAGTTTGAGCCGACGATTGAGCATCCGCTGACTAAGAAGCCTCAGCCACCCTGCCATGAGCCCATGTCTCCGCCTCCTCGCCAGACGACCTCCACAGCTCCTGGGGGAACATCGTTTGGTCCAGCAGCAGCAGCTACCATCACACCCCGGGAAGTAAGGCAAGTGCTTTTTCATTCTTCGTCACATAAAAATGAATTTTCTTGCCTTATTCCCGGTGGTGAGATTCAATATCAGCAGTCCACTGTAGCTGAGTCCTCACTAACTGCTGCTGCCATTTCGTCCTCACTTGTTCCTCCTGTGTCCCTCTCCATTCTTCCTGAGTGTCCGCCGGTCCTGGGAGGGAGCCGCTGGATGGCAGAGGGGTCTGCTGTCCCGGAAGGTTCAAATCCAGTTCCGCAGCCACATCCTGCATGGGAGAAGAGCGCCCCCCCTGTGTCCCGAAGCCTGTACTGACAAGGAAGTGTCCCCTGGTTTCAGCATCATGGGACCTGGTGCCATCAGTGAAGCACGTTCTGGCTCCGTCACGCAGGGCTGGAGTTTTATCTGTGCTGAAGTCTGAGCCGACGAAGAAGCGTCCCCTGACTCCAGCACATCGCCCCCCTCACCAGAAGCCCGTGTTGCCGCCATCTTGCCAGACGACCTCAGCTATCGCCGGAGGAGCTTCGTCTGGTCCTTCAGCAGCAGATACTACCATGCTCCGGGAAATAAGGAAAGTATGTTTTCATTCTCCTGCACATAAAAATGAAATGTCTTGCCTTATTGCTGGTGGTGAGGCTCAGCATCAGCAGCCCACTTTAGCTGAGTCCTCACCGCCTGCTGCTGCCACCTGTTCCTCACCTGCCTCTCCCGTATCTCCTCCTGTGTTCCCTGAATGTCCGCCAGTCCTGGGATGGAGGCGCCGGACGACAGAGGAGCCTGCGACCCTGGAAGATTCCGTTCCAGCCCCTCAAACACATCCCAGATGGGAGGAGAGTGATACCTGTGCCCCAAAGCTTGAACGGACAGAAGAGTGTTCCCTGGTTTCAGTGGCATGGGAGCCAGCCTCATCAGTGAGGCAACCTCCAACGTCAGCCGCCACGCTGGGAGTTCCATCAGCATCGGCCGCCACACCTGGGGGTTCTTCAGCTGCATCCACCATCGTGCCTGCTGCAAGAATCGCCGCAACAGAGTCGCCAGAGTCTTGGACGGCAGTGGAGCTCAAGTCTAGGTAAGCAATCTGTTCTGTTTTAACGTCAGCAGATTTAGAGAAATCTTGTCTAGCTTGTGGTGGGGAGAGTCGGTTGCAGATGTCCTCTGCTCCTAAGGTCTCCTCACCAGGCTCCACTGCTGCCGGTAATGTTCCGGTGATTTTTTTCTCTCTCTCCATCCGAGGTGACCACATCAGGAGCAGACGTCCAGGTGAATGGATCTGAGACGTCCCAGCCTGAAACGTCGGAGTCCTGGATGGTGGTGGAGCTCGAGCCAAAGCAAGTACTCTGTTCTGTTTCTATGTCATCAGTTCTAGAGAAACTTTGTCTTGCTCATGGAGGGGAGAATCAGCTGCAGACGCCCTCTGCTTCTGAGGTCCCCTCGCCGGGCTCCACTGGTGCCGGTGATTTTAATCCGGTGTCTGTTTCTGTCGTTTTGTCCGAGCCATCGCCTGAGGTCACTGAGGATCGTCAAATGTCGCTGGAGATTACCGAGGGTCCTTCATCTCCGCCTGAGGTCATCGAGGGTCCGCCATCTCTGCCTGAGGTCACCAAGATTTCTCCATCTCCGCCCGAGGTGGCCGTGGGTTCTCCTTCTCCTTCTCCACCTGAGGTTGCTGTGGGTCCTCCTTCTCCGCTCGAGGTCACCGTGAGCACTCTCCCTTCACCTGTGGTTGCTATGGGTCCTCTCCCTTCACCTGTGGTCACCAAGGGTCCTCTCCCCTCGCCTGTAACCGCCAAGGGTCCTCTCCCTGCGCCGTTGGTCGCTGAGGGTCCTCTCCCTTTGCCTGAGGTTGCCAAAGGTCATCCATCGTCACCTGAGGTCTCCGCTGGTCGGCCATCCTTTTCGCCTGTTCTCCCTGCTGATCAGTCATCTTCACCACATGGTTCCCTCACTGGTCAGCTGCTTTCTTCATCTGATTCCCCGCTGATCAGTCATTTCATCTGGTTTCCTCGCTGGTCAGCCACCATCGCCGCCTGGCTCCATCGCTGGTGAGCAATTATTGTCGAAAGTCATCTCTCCACAGATCCTGGTCCGCCTCATCCACGCTGCAGTCCCTGCAGTCCGTTGGGGGCAAAGATTCCGGCTACCGCTTCCAGGAGAGGGCGTATTGTGCCCCGTGGCCCATTGGCTCAAGGATGTTGGGAGACCACCTGATGGACTGCGCCGTTTGGTTGGGTGGTTCATGAACTCTGGGAAACCACCCGACAGACTATGCCCTCTGCTGGAGTGGTTTAAGAACACTGGGAGGCCGCCCGATGGTCTACTCTGTTTGGTTAGGTGGTCTGGAAGTCTGGGAGACCACCTGACCTATTCCATCGTGTGACCTGGTGGTCTTGGGACTCCAGCAGACCACCTGAACTGCCTTACGTCCTCGCCCGGTGGGCCTAGGGTCTCTGTAGTCACCTTATTTGTTCTGTTTTGTGGGTCATGAGTGAGTTTTTGTTTTGTTCCCTCCTAGCCTGGTTTCTCCACCACCCTACTGGGTTGGTTATTTTTCTATTCTGTTTGGCGGGGGGGGGGGGAGTCTTTTCTCCTTTTGATGTTACGTTGGGGTGTCTGGGATCCACCCCTTAAGGTGGGGGGGGGGGCTCTGTCATGATGCTGAGCACAGTGCATTCACTATGCTCATGCTTTCAGTTCAGTTTTGATTATTTCCTGTATTTCCTCATTTCTGGGTTACTATTGACTTCATGTTTGGTTTTGGATGGTTTATGTGATTTGAGTTTGCCAGGTGTTTCAGTTATGAAAGTTTTTGTTCTTAGTATCGTACTTTGTTATTTACCTTATGCATCCATCATCATCTACTTTTGTATTATTAATATTGTCTGCCTGTTGACATGAGTCTCCCTTCATCCTTGCCCTTACCTCTCATTTGTATTTAGTCTCCCTGTCTGTAGTTCTGGTAGGGTTTTATTTTGTATTAGTAGTCAGTCACCTTTTGCTATTTCCGGTCTGTGCTCTTATTTTGACAGTGTGCTTTGTTGACTTCCTGTATTAGCTCAGTTCACAGTCTTGCACAGCTATCATCATTTTTGGATTATTTACACCTTGCTTCTGTTACCCACATCTGGGACCATTTGTTGTTAATTCCCTTTGCCTTATTTAAGGGGTTTGACCTTGCTGTTTGGCGCAGCACCCGTCTCAGCGTTCAAACGTAACTTGCATGTTTGAATCCTATCCTGTTGTCTGATGTGTATTCCACATTTATTCTCTGCATTTATCCTGCGTGTGCGCCACGCTCATTCCACTTGTTATTTTTGTGTGTTCCTCAATTCACCGGCAAACCCGGGACTGTGTTTCCGACACGATCATCAGTAGCACGGGGGCCCCCCAGGGAACGGTGCTGGCTCCCTTCCTGTTCACTCTTTATACTGCGGACTTCTCACACAACACAACACACTGCCATCTACAGAAGTTCTCTGATGACTCTGCGATCGTTGGTCTCATCTCCAACGGAGATGAAGCTGAGTACAGAGGGCTTATCCAGGACTTCGTGGACTGGTGCCATCGGAACTGCCTCCAGATCAACGCGAAGAAAATTAAGGAGCTGGTGGTGGACTGCCGCAGGCATGGGCAGCCCCTCACAGCACCAGTAAATATACAGGGAACAGACATCGAGATGGTGACATCCTATAAGTACCTGGGTGTTCATCTGAACAATAAACTAGACTGGTCACACAATACTGACGCACTCTATAAGAAGGGACAGCGCAGGCTGTTCCTGCTGAGGAGACTCAGGTCTTTTGGTGTACAAGGGGCGCTGCTGAAGTCATTCTATGACACGGTGGTGGCATCAGCCATCACTTTTGGAGTGGTCTGCTGGGGCAGTGGCATTACTGCAGCCGATAGGAAGAGACTGAACAAACTGATTAAGAAAGCTAGCTCTGTCCTGGGGCAGCGCCTTGATCCGATGGAGGAGATAGGAGAGAGAAGGACGGTGGCTAAACTGTCATCTCTGCTGGAGTCCGAGTTCCACCCTATGCAGGACATACTGGATGCACTGAGGAGCTCATTTAGCAGCAGACTACATCATCCCAGGTGCACAACTGAGAGGTGTCGTAGGTCCTTCCTACCAACGGCTGTCAGACTGTACAACCTAAGCAGGGCTGCTCGCAGAGATAGCAAAAAGACGTAACAAACTAATAGTTTTTTGAATGCAAAAGATGCAATAGACTTACACAATGGTCCTCTCCGGCATACAACTAGGAACATACCGGTCGCTATGGAGGGTGAGAATATGTATGGGCACATAATCATACCATGTAGGATAACTAAGTAGTCGGTTATGCTGTTTCATCCCATCTAGCAACAGTGCTCTGCACTGTGTGTGTTTATATATTTACATATTTATTCCATCTAGCTACAATGCTCAGCACTGGGTGTGTTTATATTTATATATCTATATATTTATTCCATCTAGCTACAATGCTCCGCACTGTGTTTTTATATATCTACATATTATTCCATCTAGCTACATTGCTCCGCACTGTGTGTGTTTATATACTTGCATATTTATTCCACCTAGCTGCAATGCTCTGCACTGTGTGTTCATATATTCATATATTTATTCCATCCAGCTACAATGCTCTGCACTGTGTGTCTGTGTGTGTGTGTATATTTATATATCTTATAGTAATATGTACATATGTATATTAGCTGCTCTTGCTTGCTTGTTTTTTTTTCTTGCCTTCTGATTGTTGCTCTGAGTGTTGCTATCCCTGTGCTGTTGCAATCCTGGAATTTCCCCGTTGTGGGACTAATAAAGGCTTATCTTATCTTATCTTATCTTATCTTATCTTATCTTATTTCCCTACACCTCAGCCTCCATGCTGTTCGGCACCTTGTTTATTTCTCATCATTAGTTTTGTGTCCAGCTATAATTTGTGTTTGTTATTATTAAACTTGCAAACTCACACCCGGCGTTTGGTGCCTTTATCCTGCCCTGAAGGGCATTTATGACAGCCAGTCTGTGCCAGGCATGGCGTCATTAGCATTTTTGTCAGTTCGGTTTGGTTGTCTAAGCCTGTGTTTCTGATCTGCAGGCCACATGCTGTCATTTGTTTGTTCCTTTAAGTTTTGTTAATAAATCATCATTTCTTCACTGAATCCTGCCTGCATTTGAGCCTGTGTAACCCACCTTGACAAAAACCCGGAAATCTACACAGTACTCCACCACTATATGCATGCCCTGCTGTAGATTTAATAACCAGTTGGCATTGTTATCCTTGCAATCTGAGTGGTCAAAAAACCCAAGTGAATTCCCCAGTAAAGTGATCAAAGGTGTAATTAGGGTACTCAGGACTGTCCATAATGGTGTATGCTCATGCTAATACCTGTCCCTCCAGAAGGTTAACTACATAGCTGATGCAGCTATGGTCTGAGAGAAATTCCTCTGGAGCCCGTTGAAAAGCTAAGCGGCACTGGAGTAGGAACCCCCTAGCTGCCCCCATCTTGCTGCTAAAACAAGCCAGAGTAGGAACAGGAACAGCATGATGTGTGGCTACAGGTGGTGGTAAGGGTAGGAGAGGAACAGCTTGCGCTGTGGAGGTTGTGAGGATGCTGAATGTGGTGGTGACCTGATTGAGGTGTTCAGTAACCCCCGCTAGCTGATTGAGGATTACCAACTGTTGGTAATCAATCTGGTCTAACTGGGCCTCTACAGTGGCTAAGCGACGAGCTAATGCAAATAGTTGTGAGGAAAAGATTTGAAGCTTATATGATTCCACATTGAATAGAATACAATCTTTATTGTCATTGTACACAAAATACAACTAAACTCTGTTTAGCACAGTCTCTTTTCAGCAACTTAAAATACAATCATCATCATAATAATAATAATAAATAGAAAAAATACTAATGCAATCTATGTACATGTGACTGTGTGCACACCAGCTAAAAGGATTATGAGTTTAATTGCATTGGAGGAGAGGGTTTTGAGAATGGAATGAAGAGATGGCCTGCACACAGATGAGAGGAATGCTCTGGTCTGGGCACAGGTAGTGATGGGAAGGCAGGCACCGGTGCTCTGAACAGTGATCTGATCCAGGAAATATTTGGTGAGGCATTATTTTGAGGCATGACTCATGACATATGTGTTGACATCGGACCAAGTGACTGGGTCAGGAGAAATAAACTGTGCAGCGCAATGCAATGGAAATCCCCGTCCCTCACATTTTGTTTTGTCATGTTTGACAGTGTAAGGGATTTGTCACAGACAATCTTCAGATGGAGCCAGCACCAAAAACACGGACTTCTCCCGTTTAGGAACAGTTTGAGGTTGTTTCTCCCATTGATGTATTTTCCACAAATAGTGGCTTTCTATTGCAACTGAGGTGATGGCTTAGTGGTAATATATCCATTTTGCAAGTGGGAGACCTGGGGTCGAATGCCAGCTGTGTTGTTCTTTTAATTTCATTTTTATTTGCAAGGTGAAGTGTCTCTTATGTTCAAAGAGCTTGGATCATTATTACGCATCATTATGCTGAGGCACTACTGTGCCCTGCATGACAATAAGGACAGAATGAATGTACTGAGAAAGACAGTATGACTGTTGAAAAGTTATTTCTTAAAAAAATGGATAAGTACACAAGCACATTCACTGTAGTCACCTCAGTTTTATTATTTTTTTCTGCCTTATGATCACTGATATTTCTTAAAAGACAGCACATTTATTGAAATTGAAAAAATTCACATTAAACCAACAATACCCTTGTAAAAATCAGCATGTATACATTTTGTCCACTAGATGGCCTGATTTTGAAAATTAAGTTCCACATGAGGCCTTGTCTATGTGAACCATTTTGATGAAAGGCCTCAAGTCCTCCAGAAAGCCTCATTTGGCCATCACTTGGTGCAGGTCATCTAACATCTCCATAAAGACTGATGGGTTTTCTCTCCTTTTAAAAAGGCTACCAGATTAGAGGCAGGTGTGAGTGGTGCAGCAGCTGAGGAGAATGAGAGTAATCAGGAGAACAACAACAACAACAGTGTGCAGCCCAGATCATAACACTTTTAAGTGATATGAAAAAAGGAATGCCAACAGTACAATTTAATTCCTGTTCAGTATGAAATACAAGAGTATGAATCTATATTAACAAATGTATTAGCAAATGAAATGAAGTTAACTATGAAAAAACATATTTTGGTTCATATTGTCTGCTAAAATAAATGTATGAATCACTGAATCTTTTTCAAATTGTTTCTCCACCATTTCAACTTTTTTGTGATTTGGAGTTGCAGAAAAAGCTGTTGGGATGTTTTAAGCAGGCTTTGTCTCATAGTGATTATTGGGACATGCACTAACCTCATTATCTCATGTTCAATATGAGCATCTACCACTGTACCAGTATGACAGAAAATGCATATTTAGTATTCTAAAATGACAGCACTATCTTTTTCAAATCATAATGCAGATCTACTAATGTGCTTAAGCTAAGAATACTTGTGGTATTAACTTAACAGCACTTCATATCTGTCTTATTTCTGTCACCAATAAGGCAAGAGCTGACCTGGCTATACAAATGTAGACATGAGCTGGAATTCAGCTCATATTTGCACTGACATTTACAATGGCATTTAGAGCATCTTGAGGTATATCACTTTAGATTGGAGATTGTATCGCATGGTCCCTTTTGAACAATACCTTTAAAGTCACACTGTAGTCACTCGGAGCCCCCTTTGTCTTTGTCTCGGAGGGAAAAGGAGGAGAATATAGGTGGGGAGCAGGGAGAAAGAGATGGATGGAGAATTGGAAGGAGGCGACAGACGCGAGCAATGCAGGGGTGGCTCAGGCTGTCAGCAGCACGCGACAGTGGCAGATGCATTACCAGCAACATGTCCATCCCCGCTGACACCGGAGTCTCTCCATCGCACGTACACACAAACACGCATGTCCAAGTTGATTGAAGCCAGCAGTTTGGCTCCACACCAGGCACAGGGGGTATTGACTGTCACCCTTTTTCCCTCCATCAGCCCCCCACCTCAACCTCTACATACACATAATCACACATGCACCCGCAGATGGATCCACATATACTGTGCAACTGCAATCCTACCATCCTCTCCTGCCTCCACTCTGCCGCTCTCTGAAATGTCAGGCTGGCAGGGGGCTGTGTGAGGTTCCTCTGGAGAGCAATAAAAGCTGATTGGAGTTAAAACAGTTGGTCAGGCCTTCCCTCCCCAGCATCTGTTGGATTACAGTCAGCCAACCTGTCATCTGTGAAATGAAGGCTGGTATGGGAGGTGAGGGGAAAGGCCACAGGAGGGGATGGGCAGACAGGACTAGAGACAGAGGGATGTGTGAGACAGGATGAGGGAAAGGGAAAGGTTGTGATTCAAATTAATATTTTAAAATGACTCGATTTGCAAATGGTTTACTCAAGTAAAGCAGAAAAAGAAAAGGAGATCCCAGAGAAAGACAGTGATGGGTGAGCGGGTTCAGACTGAGGGACGGACAGACACGTCTGACCTTTAGATGAATCATTTCATCTCTCTGCCCTCATGTATCAGTGCCTCGTAGCTCTGTAGGGTACCAGCAATCCCTTTGACCCCCCCCTTCCTTTTACCCCTCCATCTCACCCCTTTTCTCCGTCACCCACTGCTAAACCCACCCACAAACTCCACCTGCAATTGCCACCCCAAAGGGAATCATTTTCACTCTAACAGCTTCAATTAACCTTACCCGCTCATGCACGCAAACGCACATCCAAAAGCAACAACGCACACACAGGTACACCACCATCCATGGACGCACAGACACATGCATTCACTCCCATATCAGTCACAGGT
Organism: Pholidichthys leucotaenia; assembly: GCA_020510985.1. Lineage (NCBI taxonomy): Eukaryota > Metazoa > Chordata > Actinopteri > Cichliformes > Pholidichthyidae > Pholidichthys > Pholidichthys leucotaenia. The sequence goes on along the minus strand of CM035840.1, from coordinate 134,232,317 downwards.
GTTAAGGTCACTGGACTGGGAGACAGAAGCTCCACATGGCATCTCCAGCGACATGTGAAGAATATGTATGCGAGGCTACCTGGTGTAGCATGTGCATACACTGTGCTTAAACAACTAACACAGTGGCACTACCATAAGTCTTCTGAAATAATTAGAGACTGGACAGCCAAAGGAAATGTAGTTAATTTCATGCTTGAAGTAAGTGGTGAATTAACTTTGGGAGGTTGTGAGCTAAGATGCCCCAGGGTAGAAGAGACAAACAAGTTAAAAATAAAAGAGAACTAGAATCCAGCACACGAGACAATTAGGAATCACAATTCAGCCTTCTGACTCTGAAACTGCAAAGAAGTCTACGATCTGTTCTTGAAGGAAAAAAGGTCAAAAAGTACAGTGTGATTGGAGAACTAACTGGATGTATTTTCCAGAGGTGGGTAAAGAAAATAGAAATTGTACTCAAGTAAAAGCAGTGTTACCTTATGACACACATTACTGACAAAAAGCTAGAGGTATTCAGCTTTCAGGTGAAATTTCAGGATGCATCTAAAATGCACTGTAACCTTTACAGGTGAACTTAATTTGACCTTCTCCAACCTTTTGAATGCACATGTCCAACTGTTCAATGTTTCAGTATTTTCTGCATAACTTGCTGTTCTCTAACAAGGTGCTTAATGGCAAAATTCACAACAGGTGTTTGATCCATGAATTGAGCAACACATTTTCTGGTTCAGTTAGAATTGGTATTTAAACAATCCTCTTCATCATGCCGTTCACATCATGACTCCAAGACGACACCTCACAATTGATCAACAGTACCTCGCATTGCGATGCTTCAAACAGGATATTGTCAGAGGGAAGTGGCCACTGAGCTTAGAGTGTCACAGAGTATCATCAGCAAGTTGCAACTGAGATACAGAGAGACTAGAAGAGTTACAGAAAGGCATAAAAGTGGAAGTCCTTTGGCCACATCCCACACTGGTGACCACTTCATTGTGAACAGTGCCCTGCGAAACCAGATGATGAATGCCACTCAACTCCAGGTACATGTAAGCAAGGTGAGAGGCACCCAAGTGTCACATCAGACCATTCGAAACCATTTACATCAGCATGGCCTGCGTGCTACACGACCTGCAACGGTACCTGACCACACCACCAGGCACAAGCATCATCGTCTTGCATGGGCCAGGGAGCATTTACGCTGAACAAGGGACCAGTGGGCCTCAGTGCTGTTCTCTGATGAAAGCTGATTCACGCTGAGCTGAAATGATGGCCGCCAATGATGTTGGAGATGTCAAGGAGAGCGCTATGCATCAGCCACTGTTGTCACCAGACGAGCCTTTGGTGGTGGTGGTGTTACAGTCTGGGCAGGTTTGTCTAGTCAATACAGAACTGCCCTACACCTTGTGAATGGTACAGTGACAAGCCAATACTACTTGAATAACATCATTAATCCAGTCACTGTGCCACTGCATGAACAACACAGGTCTAATTTCATCTTCATGGACGACATTGCTCCAACTCATCAAGGTCGCATCACTAGGGAATGGCTGCTGGAGGCTGGGGTACCTCAAATGGGGTGGCCTGCACTTTCTCCAGACCTGAATCCCTTAGAAAACCTATGGGATCAGGATTAAGTCGGCTTGTGAACAGCATGAGATGTCGTTGTCAAGCTGTAATTGATGCTCAAGGGCACATGAAAAGTTATTGAGACACTGACATTTATTGTTGTGATATACCCACTACTGTTGTTGGCTTTTGTTTCAATAAATTGTTTGAGATAAAGAAATCACCATTACATGCTTCTACTTAAATGCCCTACTTTCATAATACAACATCACTAGCGTGAACCTTTTACATTTTCCATAAATTTCACCCAAAAGCCAAATATCCCTAACTTTTTGTGAGTAGTGTATTTAATTACTCAAGTAACCACTAAAAATTACTTGAGAAAAACAAAGCATCTACTAAAAAAGTTCCTTCAGCAATAACGATGGTCACCAGTTTGTAAGGTTTTTCCTCTTAGATTTGTGGCTCTTAACGCTTAAGTTTTGTTTTCTCATACTGTACATTTGTGAGGCTTTTGTCAAGATTTTGCAACTTTTTCCTCATAGTTCTCAAAGGTTTTTCCAACATAATTTTTATAAGTTTGTGGGTTTCTGTCTTATATATTTGTTTAATTTTTTTCTTGTACATTTAAGAATTTATTCTCATAAATTGGTAAGATATTTCTCATACGTTTCAGATTTTTTTTTTCTTTCAAATGTATAATTTTTTTCTTTTAATTTTTTAACTACTTTTGAAAATGCTGTGGGGGATGTGTGTGTGCTCGTGCGCTAAAATGACCAAAGATGGAGTCATTTATGGTGAGAATAAATAATATGGTCGAAGACAGCACGTTTCTGACCAGTTTTCAAATCACTGAAATCAAAAGGAACTCATGCAAATCTACTTGAGTAAAAGCAATTTTTACACAAAAATCTACTCAAAATAAAATATATTTTTTTGCAATAAAACTAAAAGTATACATTTGTGGATTTGTATGCACGGTATTGTCTGTTGTGGGAGAAAAAAAAAAAACCTGCTGGGGGGAGGTTAAATCCATACAGCTGCTGTAGAAATGAGACTTGGCTGGTGTGCGAGTGCCTGCAGGCAGGAAACTCATGTCTCAGTTTCCACTCATTTTCATCATCATTTAGCTACTCTGCAACAATGCCAGGCTGCTGTTTAAGTCGTCATGTCCAAAAACTAACAAGTGCCAACATTGTAAATGAAGTGTTTTAATGTGTAATGATGGGGGGAAAGATGTCTTCACTCATAAGAGTACACTTGAAGAATAATGATGCACCATACTGATTCAAAGCTTCTGTTTATCCAGCTGGTCCACAGTACCCGTGCTTATAGTTTTATTAATAACTTTGCATCACCACAGATGAGAACACAGCTTGCCTAGTCATGGCTTCAATTAGCACCTGATAAGGACCTTGGGACTGGAACCCATCTCGCATCTGATCATAATAATACGCCCGTGAAGGGATTAAAACCTGGAGGATAAAAAAAAAAAGTGCGCTCAATTAAATATACTTGTAAAACACATGTTAATTGTATGCGCAGGCACACAAGCTTTAATCCTGCACCAAAAAGGCTTCCAATCACTCTACAAATGCCACATCTTTTTCCACACACACCCAGCAGAGCTCTCCCTGGGCTTATCAGTGCATAATTGCTGTTGATTGGTGTATTATTGCTCTGGTTAATCTGCCTGTGGGTGGCTAATAAAGGAACTCCATCAGGGATGTTATCAGACTCAGGCAGAAGGTGCGCAAACTGGAGGCAAGGAGAGGAAAAAAAGAGGAGTAGGGCTGGGCGTGGGGAAGGAAAAGGAGGACTGACATATGAAAGAGGGGATAAAAGCCAGGAGTGAGTGTGGGATGGAAGGGGAATGAGAATGCTGAAAGGGGGAAAAGGGAGCAGAAGAATTTAGACACTGGCTAAAAATGTTTGTGGCCATCATAAAGTAACATCGGGGATGCTGCTATCAATCCCTGGAGAATCCTTTTATGATTGATGCGACGCTGTTGCTGTGCCGCACGGTTCTATTTCCAAACACAGGCTGGAGGAGGAAGCGGTGATTAGATTCCCCCCCATTATGGCGGCAGGCTGAGAGAGATATCACCGACAGCAGACGCCCCTCGGTCCCAGCGCCCTGTGCAATAACAGCATGCTGGCAACTGACCCCACGGTGTGAGAGGGAGACACCTAACATGACAAACTGTGTGTGTGTCTCTCTCTTTTTTTTTTTTATTCCGTGGGGGAGCAGTGATTGAGCTGGCACACACTCCAGAGAGCACTGGAAAGTAGTGCTGCTGCTGCAAGATGGAGGCAAAGACAAGTAATGCGATAGCAAGGACAAGAAGAAGTTGCTTCGAGTCTGGGAAGGTTTTGGGATGTACATATATCACTGCGGGCAAAGTGAGGATATTAAACACCGGGAGATAAAGTATGATTTCACACACGTCTAATGAAACTTCATCTGTCTCCAGCAGCGTCTTATGCTGTCACAGTCACACATTAAAGCACCTAAACGGATTTTAGTGAAGAGTCTTTTTTTTTTTTTTGTTCTTTTGCAAGTCACAGGCTGTGTGATAGATGTTGTTGAGGGTTAACAGCTGGGACCGCAGTTTGGGAAGAACAGGCCCGGGGATCCTGCAGTGACTTATTACCTCTGAATTAATACAATTCGGTACATTGTTATGCTGGAGTAGTTGAACTGAAACATACTGGAATTACATAAAACTTTCTTCAGGTTTGATAGACCGAGATAATGTGTGGATCTCACCTCGTGTGACCAGTTTTTTGTATAGCCTGGAGCACATGTAAAATGAAATGGACATAATCAGTTGATCAAATTGGAAATTGATTCCTAAATTATTTTAACTCTAGAATTTTAATGGAGAGATTAGCTGGTGCTCAAATTAGAATTCAAGTCAAATTGATTATGTTATTAATCTATAAGAGGCTTGCAGATATTTTATATTATAATAGCGCCTCCAGGTGGTGAGATGCTTGTAGCACACTGATGCTTGGAGATAAATAATTGCACAGAAAATCCACATGAATAAATTTCTAACAGGTGGGAAAAGAACACAATGGACCATATAATACCATAATGTAATAAAATAATGTACCAAATAATGGTACATTATTTGATATGAGTTGAATGAAGAAATTCACAAAAATAGATTGCTTATCCAAATATCCATCTTCTACAGCTTAATCCTTTTCGGGGAGGGGTGGCTGGAGCCTATCCCAGTGCCTTTGAGTGAGAGGCAGGGCACACCCTGCACAGATCGCAAGTCCATCGCAGGGCCAATACAGGAAGACAGACAACCATTCACTCTCATATTCATACCAAAGGACAATTTAGAATCCCCAGTTGATGCCAGTTAACCTAACCTGCATGTCTTTGGCTTGTGGAAGGAAACCAGAGTACCCAGAGTAAACCCACACAGACACGGGGACAACGTGCAAACTCCACACCAAAGGTCAGGGGTGGGATCAAACCCACGGTGGTCGAGGGGGGAATCGATCCCGTGACCTTCTTGCTGTGCTGCGACAGTGCTAACCACTGCACCACTGAGCTGCCGAATGAAGAAATTCACAAAAATAAATTGGTTATCCAAATATCCATTCATCATCTACCCCTCAACCAGGGTCCAAGTCATGGGGGCAACAGTCAAATCAGAGAAGCCAAGACTGCCACCCAAACCACATAGCACCCATGATCCTGATGATCCCGCTTACACAGTGGTGAAAATAAGTATTGAACACATCAACATTTTTCTCATTAAACATATTTCTGATGGAGCCATTGACCTGAGATTTTCACCAGATATCAGTAACAACCCAAGTAATCAATACATACAAAAAATCAAGGCAACTGTGTTCACAAAACAAGTTATATTTAATAAAGTGGAAAGACACGACTTCCGGTTATGGCGGCCGCGTAGGAGGGTGTGCTTCACTCTGCTCTGCTCCTAATGATAAAAAAGTAGGCTAAAACTCTCCCAATTGGAACAAAAACCTATTCTAGCATTTGGGGGCGGATATGGTAAAAACTAAGGCTATGAAATCAGGCGGAGGAAAAACTGATTCGTCGAGACAAGCCAAGTTAACAGATTTCCACGCTCGTGACGCAGCAGATAAATCGCCTGTGACCATGGCTGAGGAGGGAGCTAGCGGTGGTGCGGTGATTGCCGAAGGAACGAATGCGGTCCTTGCTGCCATCAGCGCTATGAGAACAGACTTTTCATCTAAGTTTGATGGGATTATAGCTACGTTAGAAGCTATGAGAAAAGAATTAAGCGACTGTATGGAGCGAATATCGCAGGCAGAGCTCCGGATCTCCAACGCTGAAGATGATGTCAACAGCCTGCAATTAAAGGTCCAAACATTGGAATTAAAAAATAAACGTCTGGAAGATAACGTCTTGGACTTAGAATCCCGGTCGAGACGGAATAATTTAAGGCTTGTGGGCCTTCCGGAGGGGGCGGAGGAACAGGATGCGTGTTCCTTTTTGGAAAAGTGGATTCCAGAAGCGCTGAGTAACGCAGATCTACAGTCATCAGTCGTCTTGGAGAGCGCACACCAAATAGGCCCACCGAGAGATAAGAAGACAACACCGAGGACGTTGATTATGAAGTTCCTCAACTACAGGGACAAGATGACGGTCTCCAAAGCAGCGCGTACTAAAGGAGAAATTAAATACCAGGATCAACAGGTGCGGTTCTACCCAGATTTGGCCGCAGGAATCCAACAATTAAGGAAACAGTTTGACCCCGCCCGTAAAGAGCTGCGCAGCCTTGGGATTCGTCACGGAGTGATTTATCCTGCAAGACTGCTGGTCACGTATAAAGGGAGAACCCAAGTCTTTAAGACCCCTCAGGAGGCGCAGGAGCTCATTAAGCAGATCCAAGGAGAGACTGGTGAGAGCCAAGCATGAAGCAAGAACAAGATATAAAAGGTAGAATATTTAAGCAAGTGTTCAAGTATCTGACTGATTTGAAACATATAGCATGTCTACAAAATATAGATGGTATTATATATATATATATAAAAAAAGAAAAAGCTATGATGTACAAAGTTGCTATAAAATTTTGGAGTTAAATTGGAAAAACTACAGAAGAGAGTTATTGTCATGTCATTAAAAGTAGCATAGTCAGGGTGATTGAGAGGAGGAAAGAGTGAGTGGTTTGACTGATCCTCACGGGGGAGGAGCAGATTCAGGCTATAACGGGAGACGGATTTTTTTTTTTTTTAATTTTGGGGGGATTACCACGAATGTGGGAAGGGGGAATTTGTTTGTGTGTAGTTTGTGGGATGAATGTTCAACCATCCATGTTTTTGCTTCTCTGTATGAGCATGTTTATATTGCAAGGTAATCTCAAACTCTTTATTGATCATAGACCAAAGCGTTAAGCTTAATTTAACATCATGGAATTGCAGAGGTCTACAAAATCTAAAAAAACTTAAACAAGTTTTGAATAAAATAAAAGACATAGGTTCAAAAATTGTGTTTTTACAAGAAACTCATCTAATAGAGGAGGATGTAAAAAGAATAAGGAGTAGATGGCAGGGAAGTGTGTTCACCTCATCATTTTCATCTCGAGCCAGGGGAGTCATGACTCTCATACATAAATCAGTCCCATTTCAAGTGAAAAATGTAATTGGAGATAAATTGGGAAGATATCTAATCATCCAAGGATCTTTGTTATTAGAAAATATAAATCTGGTGAACTTATATGGTCCCAGTATAGATGATCAAAACTTCTTCGTTAATTTATTTCTTACTTTAGCATCACTCACAGGGCTATATATAATAGCAGGGGATTTTAATTGTACATTGAATCCCAGTATAGATAGGTCAACAGGACAGGACTGTACGCACAATGGATGTAGGATGACCATTAATCATTTTATGAAAGAATTGAGATTGCTAGATATATGGAGAGAAATGAAACCACAAGTCAAAGCCTATTCTTGTTATTCTAACACCTACAAGACATTTTCACGTATTGACTATTTTTTGATCTCCACAGAATTAAGGTCCAAGATTCAAAATTATTTCTATGATAACATTGTGATCTCTGATCATGCACCTTGCTGTATAATATATGTAGATAAGAAATTGACAAAGGTTCCTGGTAGGTTGCAATTTCAGCATAAATGGCTTCAAGATGAGGAATTTGTTAAGTACATAGAAAAACAGATAGATGAGTTCTTTGATATCAACACTACACAAACATCAGCATGTATAAAGTGGGAGGCTTTCAAAGCTTTTATTAGGGGGCATATTATTAGTTACACAGGTTCAAAATCTAGGAAGATTCGAGAGGAGAGAGTCCAATTGGAACGTAAAATAAAAATTCTTCAAGAAAAAGTGTATGCAGGAAGTAATCCCAAATTAGAGAATGTATTACTGATTCTGAGAGCTGAATATGACAAAAAATCAGCGAATAGAGCTGCCTCGAGTCTTCTAAGATTGAAGCAAACCTTTTATGAACAAGGTGAAAAATCAGGAAAATTACTGACATGGCAGATTAAACAATTAGAATTTAAAACACCAATTACCAGTATTATAAGTAACGGACAGGCAGTCGTAGATCCTTTAGAAATTAACAGTGCCTTTAGAGATTATTATGAAAAACTGTATGATACAAAAAATGAAACTGACTTAACAAAACTAAATGGGTTTTTGGACGGATTATCTATACCGTGTATTCCAAATGAAAATAGGGAGATACTGGAGTCAAAAATTAGTCAAGAAGAAGTTGGGCTAGCCATTGATAACATGAAATCAGGAAAAAGTGCGGGACCAGATGGTCTTCCAGTTGACCGCTATAAAAAATTTAAGAATAAATTAATAAAACCATTTTTGGAAATGGTTTTAGAAGCGTTTCAAAATAGTAAATTATCGCCATATATAAATAATGCCTTAATTATATACTGTTGCCAAAACCAGGTAAACCTTCTAATAAATGTGAAAACATGAGACCAATAAGCCTATTAAATGCAGACCTTAAGATAATCTGTAAAATTTTAACAAGACGACTACAAGAAATATTACCAAATATAATTAACCGAGATCAGAATGGCTTTATAATGGGAAGACAAGGCTTCCATAATGTAAGAAGACTATTTAATATTATTTATTCTAATAAAGAAGCGCCGGATACAGCTCTCCTATTATTGGATGCTGAAAAGGCCTTTGATAGGGTCGAATGGCCCTTTCTTTTTGAAGTTTTACAAAGGTTTGGACTTGGAAAGAATTTCATAAAATGGGTTCAGATAATATACAATAATGCTACAGCAGAAATCCTAACAAATAGCAATATCTCAAAATCAATAAAAATTAATAGAGGTTGTCGACAAGGTTGTCCACTTTCACCTTTACTGTTTACTATGGCAATTGAACCTTTAGCGATGGCAGTACGTTTACATCCACAAATATATGGAATTAAAGTAGGACCAACAGAACATAAAATCTCCCTGTATGCTGATGACATAATTTTGTTTATGTCGAATTTTAAAAAAATCAATTCCAACCTTATTAAATTTAATAAAGAACTTTGGGGAAATATCAGGATATAAAATAAATAAAACTAAATCTTCAATATTAATGCTAAATGAGACCCAGAGAAAGCACCCAGCTCCTGAGGTAAATCAATTCAATGTTGTAAATCAGTTTAAATACTTAGGAATTCAAATTGTGCCTAAGTTAGAATCAGCCGCTAGTATCAACTATGAAGCCTTAATGACAGACATTAATGAGTTACTTCAGAGGTGGATGTCACTACCAATGTCGATGATCGGGAGAATTAATATACTTAAAAGTAATATCTTACCCAAAATACTATATTTATTTCAATACATTCCTTTACCACCACCTTCAGATCTATTCTCAAGAATTAAAAAAAAGTTAGTGGAATTTATATGGAACAATAGGAAGGCTAGATTACGTCTGTCCTTACTATATTTACCATTTGATCGTGGAGGTCTGAAATGTCCAAACTTTATGTTGTATTACTGGTCAGCACAACTGAGGTCTATCACATACTATTTTTTATCAAATGATCTCCCTCACTGGATGGAGATGGAATCATACAATTTACCTTTACCTCTTCCCTTATTCATATACTCAGACTCGGCTAAAAAATTACAGAAGCAAGTTAAAAATCCTATTGTAAAGCATATGATCAAAATTTGGTATGAAATCAAAAAATATTTAAAAGAACCGCACTTATTGTCACAATTTAGCCCAATATGGGGTAATCAATATTTTACACCAGGGAGAGCGGATGCTGTATTTAAATTATGGAATTTAAAAGGGATTCAAAAGATTCAAGACTTATATTTGGCACGTTCAGATAACATAATGTCTTTTGAAGAACTGAGGGCCAAATTTAATCTTAATAGAACACATTTTTTTTAAATATCTTCAGCTTAGGAATTTTATTCGATCAAATCAAAATAATGCTCTCACCCGACCTACCTATTCATACTTGGAAAAAATTTTGACGAAAAATAATAAGAGAAAGGGTATTATTTCAGAGTTCTATAACTCACTGACATTATCCTCAAGTGAAAACTCACAGAAAAGAATGAATTATTGGAAAGAAGACCTGCAAATTGAAATTTCAGAGGAACAATGGGAATTGGCTTGCACAGAAGCTCAAACCAAATCAATAAATGTACGTCTTAAATTGATACATTTTAAATGGTTAATGCGGATGTATGTTACACCGGTGGAGTTAAATAGATATAACAAAAACATACTAGATATATGCACAAAATGTATGGAAAGTAAAGGAACTCTATTTCATTGTTTATGGGAATGTAGAAAAATTAGAATGTTTTGGGAAGAGGTGAGGGTAACAATAGAAAAAATAATTTCAAAACAACTCATATTGAATCCTAAATTGTTTTTGTTGGGTCTGTATCCAGAAAAGCATAACTTTAATAAGAGTGAAAGAACATTCATAGACCTCAGTTTGCTTAACGCCAAAAAATGTATTGTACTACTGTGGAAAAAGACTCATAGACCAGATGTGACTCAATGGTTAAGACAGATATTAACAAACCTTCCACTAGAAAGAATAACATACATATTGAAATCAAAGGAAAATGTGTTTGAGAATATATGGAGACCTTTCGTTGATGATGTAAAGAAACTAAACATAACTTATGAAGAAGAAGGTGAATGATATGTGTGGACCTTGTAAATTCCAAATTGGTGAATGTATAATATGTATACTTATGCAATGGATTACCTAGGCTAAACAGAGGAGCATTGTTTGACTTGTTTTGTTAATGGTTGTTGGTGTTTTTAGAACATTTATTTTTAATTTACTTTAGTGTTAGGGTTTGATTGTTGGTGTCATGTTTGTTAAAAAAGGTTCAATAAAAATATTGTGGAAAAAAAAAGTGGAATGACACAGGGAATATTGAACACGCTTAGTGAAATTCATTTAATATCTAGTAGAAAAGCCTTTGTTGGTCATAATAGCTTCCAGATGCCTCCTGCATAGAGAAACTAGAGATAGATATTGCTCAGGAGTGATTTTAGCCCATGGGTGTCCAATCATGTGCCATGGAGGGCCAAGACCCTGCAGGTTTTCTCTTCTTCCCAGTCTCTTCTGCAGATGTTTTCACTTATCAGCAATCAGTGGGAAGAAATTCAGTGGAATCTGCTGTTGAAGACACTGGTTGGAGGTAAAGCCTGCAGGGTCTTGGCCCTCCATGGCACATGATTTGACACCCCTGTTTTAGCCCATTCTTCCACACAAACTTTCTTCGAATCTTGAAGGTTCCATAGGTGTCTTCTCTGAACTCTGATCTTCTCTGAACTCTGATCTTCAGTTTGTTCCATAGATTTTCAATTGAATTCAGGTCAGGTGACTGGGCCATTCTAGCAGCTTTATTTTCCTTCTCTGGAGCCAGTTGAGAGTTTCCTTGGCTGTGTGTTTGAGATCATCATCTTGCTGAAATGTACACCCTTGCTTCATCTTCAGCATCTTGGCAGATGGCAACAGGTTCTTATCAAGAATATCTCTGTACATTTGTCCATTCATCTTTCCCTCAATTATATGAAGTCTGCTTGTACTGTGTGCTGACAAACACCCCACACCATGATGCTCCCACCTCCAAACTTCACTGTTGCTATGGTGTTTTGGGGCTGATGTGCATTGCCATTTCTCCTGCAAACATGCGGTGTGTTGTAGCATCCAAAAAGTTCAATTTTAGTGTCAGTGTCATGGCGGCCTCTGGGCCGTCATTGGCATCATTAACTCCAGCTGCGCACAGGTCCACAGGTGTTAATCAGCAGCTGTTAAAAGCCAGCGTTGCTGACAGCCCGGCACGGAGTCGTCTGTCCTCCTCGTCAGAGAAAGAACCAGAATTCCGCTCTCTGGCCTCGTCAAGGTATTCTCTTATCTCGTCAGAAACTGTCTCGTCAAGAACTGTCTCGTCAAGAACTGTCTTGTCAAGAACTGTCTCGTCAGAAACTGTCTCGTCAGGAACTGCTTCGTCAGGAACTGTCTCGTCAGGAACTTCTCTGGCCTCGTCAAGAACTTCTCTTGCCTCGTCTAGGACTTCTGTTCAAAGTCAAGCACGTAAGAGAACTGTTTGCTACTCTACTCCTAACCTCTACCCCTGTGCACAGGTGGACTCCCTTGGCGGCGGACCTGCGTCCCCAGCTGACGGGGTAACGCCAACTCGCACACGTAGCGGTTCGCTACCACCACGACTACCGGTACGCCTTGCTCCACAAATCCCTGAATTATTACTGTATCAGTTACAGGAGTACTGGCCACTGTTACCGGTGGAGTTTGTGTCATCGTCATCTGTCGTGTCATCGTCACCACGTTCTGTGGAATCACTCACCTCGTCATCATCTGGATTGTCATGGTCACCACGCTCTGTGGAATCACTCGTCTTGTCATCGTCTGGATTATCATCGTCACCACGTTCTGTGGAATCATTCGTCTTGTCATCATCTGGATTATCATCGTCACCACGTTCTGTGGAATCACTGGTCTTGTCATCAGCTGGTTTGTCATCGTCCCGGTCAGTGGAGTCACAGCCGGAGTCTCTGGAAGACCTGTCCTCGCCACAGTCACAGGTGGAAGCCTCAGTACGTTCACGGACGCCTTCACCTCCACGTTGCACGGCCGCTGGTTCTCAGCAGGACGTAACCTGTGCTTCTCCCAAGTAAGCCTCACTACTGATAGCTTGTCATTAGCGTGGGACAAAAGTAATTGTCTGTGCTTATATGTTCCAGGGTTGCCGGGTCTCCGTCCAGAGTGCTCAGTTCCAGTGACCAGGATACTATCCACGCTCTCACACTTGCACTACACACCCTTTCACTCTAATAAAGATTATTGTTCACTAATTTTCCCGTGTCAGTGTCTGTCTCCTGGGTCCCGAAACATGTCAGTACGACTCCGTCACGTTGACCCAGCGGACAGCTCACTGTCGCGCTTAATTAACACTCTTAGCGCCCGGGTAGATTTGCTAGCCCACCAGCAAACAGTAACCTTAAATCAACTAACTCAAATTAATGGTCGGCTGGATCGTTTGGAGGGACACCAAACGTTTCCCCCGACCGTAAATACCTCTACCCCTGCAGGCTTAGCGTCAGGATTAGCTAACACCTCCTCGTCCTCTCGCCTCACCCCTATTCCAACACCTGCCCGGTTCAGCGGGAAACTCGGGGAAGCTCGAGGATTCATTTTACAGTGTGAATCAGTTTTTCTGCGTGTGCCGGGGGATTTTTCTCTCGACTCTAGCCGGATAGGCTATGTCATAAACTTGCTGGCAGGTAGAGCCTTGGACTGGGCATATTCGATCATGGCTAGACATAGCTATTCTCTACTTACCTATCAGGAGTTTGTGTCTGAGTTTCTGTCTGTATTTGATCACACGGATAGGGGAGAGGTGTTGACAGAACGTTTTTTAAGCCTACAGCAGGGAAAGAGATCAGCTGCAGATTACGCCATTGACTTCCGGGTCTTGGCCGCAGAGATTGGGTGGGGGGAGCCATCTCTTTGTGGTATTTTTCTACGCAGTCTTAACGACGAGCTAAAGGATGAGTTAGCGGCTCGGGATAAACCAGATAACTTGCAAGATTTAATTGCTTTAGCAGTTAGTATCGATAGTAGGTTAAGGGAACGGGCGGCTGGGCGGCGAGTTACTTCCCGTCCGGTTAAACCCCGCCCTCGTGCTTCTGTCTCTCTTCCGCTCGCTCTACCCGCGTCAGAAAAGGCCCCGGATCAGGAAGCCATGATTGTTGGTCACTCTAAGGTGTCAGCAGCTGAGAAACAACGCCGTAGGGATCAAGGCCTGTGTTTCTATTGTGGGAAGGAGTCACATGGGGTTTCCGAATGTCCTAGTAAGTTAAAAGGGAAGGCCCATGGATCGCAGTAGGGGGATTCACGGGCAAGAACACAGAGGAACCCCTTACTTGTTGTCATTTACCCCTCAGACTCATTCATACTCACACAGAACACTCCACACTAGCGTTAGTTGATTCTGGAGCTGAGCAAAATTTCATTTCTAGAGACCTGGCAACCCGGATGGGCCTTAGTTGTTAGACTTTAGAACCCCCTGTTAGATTGATTACCCTGTCGAAGGCGTCGTTGACTACCATTAACCTTCAGACAGCGCCTGTGTCTATAATTGTCTCAGGGAATCACAGGGAGGAAATTCAGTTCTTAGTGCTGCCCGTTTCCTCTTCGCCCGTTATTCTGGGATACCCCTGGCTGCGCCTACATAACCCCACTATTGATTGGCAAGCTGGGAGAATAACGGCATGGAGTACGTTCTGCCTTAGTGCCTGCCTCCAATCAGCGGCGTGCGCCCCATCCGTGAAAGTGCCTCTGCCCGATTCATCTCCACCGGATTTATCTAAGGTACCTGAGGTTTACCACGATTTGGGGCAAGTGTTCAGCAAATCTCGGGCGTTGTCTTTACCCCCCCATCGTCCGTATGACTGCGCCATTAATCTGAAGGCTGGGGCCCCTCTACCTGCTAGCCGCCTTTACAGCCTATCAGCCCCGGAGTGCGAGGCTATGGACACTTACATTAAGGAATCTTTGGCCTCTGGTATTATCCGCCCGTCGTCTTCAGCCGTGGGGGCCGGATTTTTCTTTGTAGGAAAGAAGGACGGTTCACTACGCCCCTGTATTGACTTCCGGGGGCTGAATGAAATAATGGTCAAGGATAAATATACTCTGCCCTTGATGAACACTGCGTTTGACTCCCTCCAGGGGGCATCATGGTTTACTAAACTGGACCTTAGGAATGCCTACCATCTAGTGCGCATTAGAGAAGGTGATGAGTGGAAAACGGCTTTCCGGACCCCCAGCGGTCATTTTGAGTACCTGGTAATGCCGTTTGGGTTAACTAACGCCCCAGCCGTTTTCCAGCGTTTGATTAACGATGTACTACGGGATTTCTTGAACTCATTTGTTTTCGTTTAACTTGATGATATCCTCATCTTCTCCCGGACACTAGAGGAACATCGGGTGCATGTGCGCAGAGTATTACAGCGCCTCCTGGAGAACCAGCTGTTCATCAAGGCCGAGAAATGCGAATTTCACACTGATCAAACCTCCTTCCTTGGATTTATTATTGCTCGGAACCAGGTGCTTCCTGACCCTGCCAAGGTCAAGGCAGTGGTGGAATGGCCTGCACCCACCTCCAGAAAGCAGCTTCAAGGGTTCCTGGGGTTTGCTAACTTTTATAGGAGGTTCATGCCTAACTTTGGTAATATTGCCCGTCCTTTGACTGCTCTCACCTCCCCTAAGATTCCATTTTGCTGGAGTAAGGAAGCAGCCGATGCATTTGAGAAGCTCAAGAGGGAGTTCGCCTCGGCCCGAGTCCTTACCCAGGTGGACCCGAAGCTTCAATGCTTGGTGGAGGTGGACGCGTCTGATGCGGGAGTTGGAGCAGTACTCTCCCAACGATCTTCCATGGATGGTAAGATTCGCCCTTGTGCTTTTTTCTCTCATCGTCTCTCCCCTGCAGAGAGGAACTACAGCATCGGGGACAGGGAGTTACTGGCTGTGAAATTGGCCTTGGAGGAATGGAGACATTGGCTGGAGGGGGCTGCTCAGCCGTTCGTGGTTTGGACTGATCACCGTAACCTGGAGTACCTCAGGACGGCTAAACGCCTGAATGCACGCCAGGCTCGCTGGTCCCTCTTCTTCGGCCGGTTTAATTTTACCATCATGTACCGGCCGGGAAGCAAGAACGGTAAGCCGGACACTCTCTCCCGGTAGTTTGACCCCCCATCCTCCGAGGACCAGGAGACCCCTATTCTGCCGCCTTCCTGCGTCGTGGGCGCCCTGTACTGGGGTATCTGCAAGACGGTTCGCCAGGCCCAGAAGACTGAGCCGGACCCTGGGGGGGGGGGGGGGCCGGGCCGCTTGTTTGTTCCACGCGCTGTCCGAGGCAAGGTGATTGAGTGGGGTCACGCTTCCAAGTTGGCTTGTCATCCTGGAGTGGGTCGGACTGTGGATCTTCTTCAAAGGACCTTCTGGTGGCCAGGGTTGCGGAAGGACGTTGTTGGCTACATTCGGGCCTGCGCTCAGTGCGCCACCGGGAAGACGACGTCATCTCCCCCGGCAGGCTTACTACATCCGTTACCTGTTCCTTCACGCCCTTGGTCTCATGTAGCAATGGACTTTGTTACTGGGTTACCCACTTCAGATGACTACACCACAGTATTAACCATTGTAGACCGGTTCTCGAAGGCGGCCCATTTTGTGCCTCTTCGGGGTCTGCCTTCGGCCCAGGAGACTGCGGACCTCCTGGTGCAACACGTGGTACGTCTTCATGGCATCCCTGTGGATATTGTGTCCGATCGAGGACCCCAGTTTGTATCTCAAGTTTGGAAGGCCTTCTGCACGGCACTAGGAGCCAGTGCCAGCCTCTCTTCTGGCTATCACCCCCAAAGTAATGGTCAGTGCGAGAGGGCTAATCAGGAGCTGGAGGCCGCCCTCCGTTGTGTCATCTCCTCCTGCTCATCCTCCTGGAGCAAGTTCCTGCCCTGGATTGAGTACGCTCACAACGCTACGATCTCCACGGCCACGGGCGTCTCCCCGTTTAAAGCCTCTTGTGGGTTTGATCCTCTGTTGTTTCCTGAGGAGGAGAAGGAGGTAGCGGTTCCTTCTGTCCAGGCACATATTAAACGCTGCCGGCGAGTGTGGCTCCTCACTCGTAAAGCTTTGTTGAAGACCACTGAACGTAATATCCAGGTGGCCAACCAGCATAGGAGACCCGCCCCGGAGTATAAGGTGGGTCAGAAGGTTTGGTTATCTACCCGGAATATTGGTGTGCCGGCTGAAAAGCGTAAGCTGACTAAACGCTTTATTGGTCCCTACACCATTAATCGTATTGTTAACCCTGTGTCTGTGCGCTTGTCTCTCCCCTCTTCGATGCATATCTGCCCCACCTTTCATGTCTCACAGGTCAAGCCGTACGTCTCTGACCCCCTGTGCCCTGCTCCCGCGGCACCCCCACCCCCAAGGATGATCGATGGCCATCCGGCCTGGGGGGTGACTGCCATCTTGGATGTTTGCAGGCGGGGTCGTGGCCTTCAGTATTTGGTGGACTGGGAGGGCTTTGGACCGGAGGATCGGTCTTGGATTCACCCAGCGTTGATTTTGGATAAGCAGCTGATTCGCGACTTCCACCGGGCGAATCCAGGTAGGATTGGGCAGGTGCCTGGAGGCACTGCTAGAGGGGGGAGTACTGTCATGGCGGCCTCTGGGCTGTCATTGGCATCATTAACTCCAGCTGCGCACAGGTCCACAGGTGTTAATCAGCAGCTGTTAAAAGCCAGCGTTGCTGACAGCCCGGCACGGAGTCGTCTGTCCTCCTCGTCAGAGAAAGAACCAGAACTCCACTCTCTGGCCTCGTCAAGGTATTCTCTTGTCTCGTCAGAAACTGTCTCGTCAAGAACTGTCTCGTCAAGAACTGTCTTGTCAAGAACTGTCTCGTCAGAAACTGTCTCGTCAGGAACTGCTTCGTCAGGAACTGTCTCGTCAGGAACTGTCTCGTCAGGAACTTCTCTGGCCTCGTCAAGAACTTCTCTTGCCTCGTCTAGGACTTCTGTTCAAAGTCAAGCACGTAAGAGAACTGTTTGCTACTCTACTCCTAACCTCTACCCCTGTGCACAGGTGGACTCCCTTGGCGGCGGACCTGCGTCCCCAGCTGACGGGGTAACGCCAACTCGCACACGTAGCGGTTCGCTACCACCACGACTACCGGTATGTCTTGCTCCACAAATCCCTGAATTATTACTGTATCAGTTACAGGAGTACTGGCCACCATTACCGGTGGAGTTTGTGTCATCGTCATCTGTCATGTCATCGTCACCACGTTCTGTGGAATCACTCACCTTGTCATCATCTGGATTGTCATGGTCACCACGTTCTGTGGAATCACTCATCTTATCATCGTCTGGATTATCATCGTCACCACGTTCTGTGGAATCATTCGTCTTGTCATCATCTGGATTATCATCGTCACCACGTTCTGTGGAATCACTGGTCTTGTCATCAGCTGGTTTGTCATCGTCCCGGTCTGTGGAGTCACAGCCGGAGTCTCTGGAAGACCTGCCCTCGCCACAGTCACAGGTGGAATCCTCAGTACGTTCACGGACGCCTTCACCTCCACGTTGCACGGCCACTGGTTCTCAGCAGGACGTAACCTGTGCTTCTCCCAAGTAAGCCTCACTACTGATAGCTTGTCATTAGCGTGGGACAAAAGTAATTGTCTGTGCTTATATGTTCCAGGGTTGCCGGGTCTCCGTCCAGAGTGCTCAGTTCCAGTGACCAGGATACTATCCATGCTCTCACACTTGCACTACACACCCTTTCACTCTAATAAAGATTATTGTTCACTAATTTGCCCGTGTCAGTGTCTGTCTCCTGGGTCCCGAAACATGTCACTCAGCAAACTAAACGAGCTTCAGCATGCTTTTTCTTCAGCAATGGAGTCTTAAGAAGTAAGCGGGCATAGAGCCCATTTTCAGTTTTTTGTTCTTCTTATTTCAGACAGGGAGAAGAAGGAGATATTTTTACCTTTACATGTTTCAACTGGCATCTAGATAGATAGATAGATGTACTTTATTGATCCCAAACTGGGAAATTACAGATTACAAATCTGCAGTCTTCCTCATAAGTGTCAGCTGATCGCTGTGAAGTGTCCTTTATCAGCTGTTTTTAGGCGTGACCAGCCCACCGGAACTGTCAGAGCCACTGGGCTGGCCACGCCGGCCGCCGTTCGATGGTCTCTGGAGAACATAGTCCCAGGTGTGGGAAAGCATACAGTAAATGCCCCCTCATTCCGATTCATGCTGTCTTTGCCCTGCTTCCTGATTTCTATGTTCTCCTTGATCGAACGTTTGTGTCTGTTGCTCTCTGATCTAATGATTTTTGTGTTGTCCCAGTCCATGAAGTGATTGTTTCTTTTGTAGTGATCTGATATTGCTGATTTTAGTGTGGCTTGTTCTGCCTTTTCTTTTTGCCATCTTGTAAGTCGCCCTTGTATTTCCTTCTCACAGTCCTTCTGGTGCTCTTTTTTCCTTGTGGTTAATGATCTTCCCGTTTCTGCGATGTAAGTCTTGTTGCATGATCTGCATGATATTTCATATATTACGTTGCATTTTTTGCCTTGTTCTATTTTATAGAGCCCATGTTGGTTGAGTGCATTACTTGTTGTTTTCTTTGAAACAGCAGTATCTGCTAACTCCAGGTCTTTCTGGAGCTCTCCACGAGTGGTCTTTGGCTCTTGGATAACTCTTCTGATGATTATTTTGACTCCTCTGTCAGAAATCTAGCAAGGAGCTCCTGGTCGTGGCCGGTTTATGATAAAATGATGTTCTTTCCACTTCCAAATGATGGCTCCAACAGTGTTCACTGGGACATTCAGCAGTTTAGAAATGCACCTGTAACCAATGCCGTCATTATGTTTTGCAACAATATGGTTGTGAAGGTCTAGAGAGAGCTCTTTGCTTCTACCCATCATGAGTTCTTTGTGATGTGACAATTTAATATTCACAGACCTTTTTTAAAGGCTGTCAGTCAGGACTTAATCTGTTGAAATTAATTTGCACTGATGGGGATGGAGAGGCTTCCTAAATTCTGATGGATTTCAGCCGGTTTCTTGGCTTTCTCTGCATTTTTGTGCCTCTTTTTCTTCATATGTTCAATACTTATTCCCTGTATCATTCCACTTTATTAAATATAACTTCTTTTGTGAATACAGTTGCCTTTATTTCTTTGTATGTATGGATTACTTGGGTTGCCACTACTATCTGGTGAAAATCTCAAATCAATAGCACCATCACAAATGTGTTCAATGAGAAAAAAGTTGACGGGTTCAATACTTATTTTCCCCGCTGTAGGTGGTGAGCCCACTGAAGGACGGACCCATGTGGCTTGTTTGGGCTGAGCCTTGTTCGGGCTGAACCTGGTTGGGTCCCATGGGCAGAAACAAGGTCACCAGGCACTTGCACTCAAGCCCCTCCCCCAAGCCTAGCTCCAGGATGGAGCCCCAGCAAGCCCATGCCAGGTGGGTTACAATGGATCCTTTTTTCTTTTTTTTTTTAATTTAAGTTTTTGTAAAGGGTATACAGGTCATTACAGCATTGCATTGTTTACATTTTCATCACATGTTCCCTTATTTTTTGCTATTTGACAACATTGGAAGAATAATTATTACAACACCCCTTTTTTTTTTTTAAAGTGAAAGAAAAGGTGAAATTAAAGAGAATTAAAAAAACAAACAAACAAAACAAAAGAGCAAAAAACAAACAAACAAACAAACAAACAGAAAATAAAAATAAATAATTAAAAATAAAAGAGCATCTGAGTAGCGTTGGAACAAAGAGCGGAGCCATTATTGAAATGGTATTTGTCAAAGATTAGATCTAATGGAAGACACATATGCGATCCAGGGTTGCCAAAAGTTCAAGAACCCATCCATGTCCTGTCTCAGTGCGAATGTCAACTTTTCCATCAAGTAAATGTCTTGGATCACGTTAATCCAATCTTCAGGTGTAGGACAGTCCTTCAACATCCATTTTTTAGTTAGGGCTTTTTTACTTGCCAATATTAAAACAGTGAATAAGTATTTTTCTCCTTGTCTTTCCAGTGAGTCCGGTAGTAAACCCAAATACAAAGTTACAAAAGAAAAGGGAACTGTTATTTTGAATATTTTCCCCAATATTGTCTGTACATTGGTCCAATATTGGTGGATAACTGGGCATGACCAAAACACATGAAAATGATTTGCAGTCTCTTCACCACACAAGCGCCAACAGTTCAACCCCTTATGGGTAAATTTGTTTTGTGCAGGTGTTCTGAAAAATCTTACCAAATTTTTCCATCCAAATTCTCTCCACTGCATGGATGAGGTACTTTTCCATTGCTGTTTATTTAGCTTTTCCCATATTTCCAGTTGTAAATTGAAATTCCCCTCTTTTTCTCATCTCTCTTTTATATATGATGTGTTGTCTCCTTTTAAGTCTTGAAGACCTTGGTATATTTTAGAGATGTATCTGATCCCTGAGATCCCTTTATATGCCATTACGAAGACCTTCAGAACACCTGACTGGGCCCTTTCCAAATCCTCCTTTTTAAGTATATTGTTTATGTGGTGTCTAAGCTGAAAGAACCTGTAAAGGTCTTGATTTATTAGACCTTGTTTTTTCAAATCTTCAAAACTTCTTAAAATTTGCCCCTTAAAAAAATCGTAATATTTTATCAGCACGTTCTCTTTCCACTTTTTAAATCTAGTGTCTGTTTTATTAGGAGTAAAGTCTTGATCATAGGCAATCCATTGCAGAAGTCGATAGGGCTCTTTAGTTTGATTCTCTCTGACTATCTTAAACCAAATTTTTAGCGGGGTCTCTATCCATGGGTTAGTGTTATTCAAAAGTTTAGGTAAGGCATTGTTCCCTATTATCACCTGTAGGGGGATGTCACTTGTTATTTGGCATTCGATCTCCTTCCATTGTGCAGTGTAGACTGCACAATGGAAGGAGATCGAAAGTTTTAATTTGTGCGGCTTTAAAATAGTCCCTGATATTTGGCAGCGCAAGCCCACCTTTGTCTTTGTTTAGCTGCAAAGTTCTATATCTGATTCTAGGTCTCTTGCCCTGCCATATGAATCTTGAGATCCTTCTGTCCAGCTCCTGCCATGTTTTTTTGGGAGGTTCTACCGGTATTGTTTGGAAAAGGTATAGAAGACGTGGAAGTATATTCATTTTGACTGCTTCAATTCTTTGTGCAGTACCCAAGAATGGTATCATATTCCATCTTGCTGGGTCAGATTTTATTTTTGCCACCAGTGGATCATAGTTTAGTGTTATAATTTTGTTGAGTTGTTTTGGGATATTGACCGTCAGATATTTCATAGATTCCATCTCCCAGTTAGTTTTGAGTTTGCTTAGTGAATAATGATTTGGGTCATAGTTGAATGTTAAAACTTGGGTTTTATGTATGTTTAATTTGTACCCCGATAAATCTCCATACTCTGAAAAAACTGAGATTAGTTCTGGTAAAGAGGTGTCTGGCTGCCCCAGGTATATTAAAATGTCATCAGCAAAGAGTGCTATTTTATGTTCCTTCTGACCAAGTGTAATACCCTGAATTTTTTGATTCTGTCTTATCCATTGGCTCAGAGGTTCTATGAAGATTGCAAAGAGCAGTGGAGACAAGGGGCAGCCCTGACGACATCCTCTTTCCAGCTCAAAAGATGATGATAAATTACCGTTAATCCTTATTTTAGCTGTTGGTTTTTTATATAGTGCCTGGATAGTTCTAATGAAGTTGTTATGAAAATTGAAACTGGATAAGATTCTATATAGGAAAGACCAGTTAACCGAATCGAATGCTTTTTTAGCATCTAATCCCAATATGACTGCATTTAAGTTATATTTTTTTATATGATGAATTATGTGTAAAGTGCGTCTAATGTTGTCTTGTGTCTGTCTTTGTCTTATAAAACCTGTTTGGTCTAAATGAATTAAATCTGTCAGTATATTTTCTAACCTTTTGGCAAGGATAGTGGTAAAAAGTTTACAGTCCTGATTTAATACACTGATTGGTCTGTAGTTGGAGCATTCTAGTTTATCCTTTTCAGGTTTAGGTATAACTGTGCCCTTCAGAGGTAAAGTGGGCTATCCCACAAAACCATTATTTTGAGAAAATGAGCTCTAAAGTTGAAATATTCTCAAAAAAATCAGTGTGCCTATATCATTAAAAAGTTACCCCCTATAGGGGTAACTTTACCCCTTTACCCCTATAGGGTTACCCCTATAGGGGTAACTTTTTAATGATATAGGCACACTGATTTTTTGAGAATATTTCAACTTTAGAGCTCATTTTCTCAAAATAATGGTTTTGTGGGATAGCCCACTTTACCTCTGAAGGGCACAACTGCAATGACCCCTTCTCTCCAGGAGGGGGGGGGATTTCCCCTGTGTGGAGGACATAGTTAAATGTTTTCAGGAGGAGAGGAGATAGTTGCTGTTTAAAGGTTTTGTACCACTCTGCTGTATAGCCATCTGCTCCTGGGGATTTGTTAGTTTAAGTTTCATAATTGCTTTTTCCAATTCTTTAGGTTGTATTTCTGACAGTAGTGTTTTATTTTGAGACTCCGTAGGTTGGGGAAGGTTTAATGTGTTTAGGAATGCTTCGGATGTGTTTTTATGTTTTTCGAGGGAGTATAAGTTCTTATAGTAGTTCTCGAAGCTTTTAAGAATATCCTGAATTCTGAATTTTATTTCCTTTGATACTGGGTCTCTGATTTTGTAGATTGCTCTTTCTGTTTGTTGTTTCTTCAATTTATAGGCTAGTAATTTTGCCGATTTACTGCCTGCTTCATAGTATTTTTGTTTCAGAAATGTAAGTTTCTTCTGGATTTCTATTGTGTAGATCTCATTTATTTGATTTTTAATTTCCTTAATCTTGAGCGAGTCATTAGAATGAGTGTTGCCTTTGTGTTCTTTTTCTAGGTTCTTAAGTTCTGACTCTAATGTGATTAGTTTTTCTTGTCTCACTTTCTTTTGGATTGCCAGTTTTGCAATAATCTTTCCCCTTATTACAGCTTTGCATGCATCCCACAGTATTAAGGGGAATACTTCTCCATTATCGTTTTCTTCCAAATATCTGAGAATATCTGATTCCAATTCATCTTTCAGTGGTCCTTTCAGGACATTTGAATTCAACCTCCAAGAAAATGTATTATTTGTGTATTTTTGGATACTTAAGTCCATATAGATCGGACTGTGGTCAGAGAGATCCATCAGTCCTATTTTACATGTTTTTACTCTTCCAATGTCTCTATTAAACATAAAAAAATAGTCAATCCTTGAGTAAGATGAATGTGGCATTGAGTAAAATGTATAATCTTTTACACTGGGGTTGAATTCCCTCCACACATCACAGATTCCCATTTCTTTTAGTAGCATCCGAGTTTTCCTACTTTGAGTGTTATTTTGATGTGGAGAATTACCTGATGCATCCCAGTATGGATTCAGTCTTAGATTGAAGGCTCCACGACATATCACTAAACCTTGGGCTTTAGTTATCATTAGGTCAAATACATTTTTATAAAATTTCCAGTTAGCCCCTGGAGGTGCATATACATTCAGCAGGGTGATATCTTCTCCCTCTAGCCGCCCAATTACCAAACTGTATCTCCCTTCTTTATCTTTGTGTTCTGATTTTTTTTTCAAATGTAATTTTGGTTGATATCAATTTCACTACTCCTCTCCTCCTCCCTGACTTATATGAAGATGAAGAGATCATTTTAAACCCTTGTCTATTGAGTTTAGTGTGCTCTACGTCTGTTAGGTGGGTTTCTTGTAAAAATATTATTCCTGCTTTGTCTTTTTTCATTTTGCCTAGAATCTTGGATCTTTTAACTGGATTCAGGATCCCTTTTACATTATATGAAATTATTTTGGTTACACCCTGTTTCTCCATTCTACTGTCTTATTTAGTATAACAGTGTGGTGGCCCTCTTTTATGCTACTCAGAAACTGAAAGAACATTAAGAACATAAAAAACATTAAGAACATAGTGTATAAAACTTTAAAACAAAAAACTGTCAAAAGAACTTCCTGAGCTGAGGTCTTTTTAAAGACCCTGGAAGAGCCTTGATGGAGTGTAGGCTCTGAGAGAAATTCCTCAAACTCTGTTACGTGTTGAGGGCCCTCTCTTACCCCTGTAAGTTGTCCCATGTTTTTAACGTGAATTTCAGATCCCAATCCGAACTTGTAATGATTTTTTTTTTTTTTATGCCTATACCCTATGAAATTGTGTGCACCCTCCCATCCCCATCACAGCAAACATTCACGCTAATACAGTATTTGTTAGTGTGGGGAGAACATGTGGATCATTGTCACATTTCTATTTTAACAAGTTTTGTTTGTTTTTTTTATTAAAAAGACTTATTTGTTTCTAATATTATGACTGTTCCATGAAATGTTTTACCACATGCTGATTCTGCATCTCCTTTAATGTTTGTTACCTTGTAGGAGGGGGGTTGGATGTGCAGATTGACTAAAAAAAAAAGGTCGTTATTCCCTCCTGTAAACGGCCAGTTTATCCTTGTAGCTCTGGTGCTGAGTTTCCCGCTGCTGGCCCGTGGATTTTGAAGGTCTCTGTGTGGACCACGTTTGAGCCTTGATCCTATCGCTCGGGTCTGCTGCGGGTTTAAACACCGTTACCGGGAGCCCTCTTCTCGCCATGTCAGTTGTTGCTTCTTCCGCCGAATTATAGAGACATGTCTCTTCACTGTAGAAGACCCTTAACTTCGCAGGAAATGGCGTCTGAAAGCGCAGTTTTTTCTCTCGTAGCACGTTTTTAGTGTCGTTGTATTCCCGGCGCTTTTTAAGGACCTCCGGGGCATAATCGTGTTCCACGAAGACTTTTCTCTGTTGGTGCATAAATCCTTTTTTCTGCCAAGCCAGTCTTACAACCTCTTGTTTTATTTTGAAATTGGAGAATCTCACCACCACCGAACGTGGGGGTGCTTCCGCCGCTGGCCTAGCGGCTAATGTACGATGGGCCCTTTCTATCTTCAAGTCGGTGGTTTGGGGGATATCCACCTTCTCTCTCAGTAAAGATTCCACGCATTCCGCCATTGTGTTGAAACCATCTTCGGCTCCTTCCTTCAGACCATTAATTCTTATGTTGTCTCTTCTCAGTCTTCCTTCTTGGTCGGTTAGCTTAGCCTCTAGTCTTGACTGTCCTTTGTGTAGATCCAGCATGGAATCTTCAAGCACTTTTATTCTTTCTTCTGCTTCCAAGATTCGGTTCTCGGCCTGGTCCACTCTGCAGTTTGTCCTTTTTAATTCTTCTCTGAATTCACGAAATTCGGCCCAAACCTCTCGGCGAAATCGTCGTAATTCTTCAAATAACGTTTTCAAGCTAATCTTCTTGTTAGCTACATTCAGCTCCTCGTCTTCTGAATGGAAATCCTCCGGTTCAGATTCTTCGGCCGATGTGTGTCCTGGCCTGGAAAATGTCGATTTCTTCTGTTTTCCTTTAGGCATGATGATTTTGTCTTTTGATTTTCACTCTTCCAAAAATCCGTTAAATCTGATTTTCAAGATATTTTCCTGGATTAGGTCTGGGAGCTTCAGCGTTAAGCTGCTATCACCATGGTGTCCAGACCGGAAGTCGGATCCTTATTTTAAACTATTTCTTGGGGGCTCACTGGACCGCTTTTGATCTGACGTTTCACCCAGGACCAATTTGTCTTGGAAGACTCTAGCAGGGTCAACTTGCCCCCTACAATGTATAGTGCTGTGAAAAAGTATTTGCCCCTTCCTGATTTCTTATATTTTTGCATATACGTATGTCATATTTGTTTCAGATCATCACACTAATTTTAATATTAGGGGCTGCACGGTGGCGCAGTGGTTTAGCACTGTGGCAGCACAGTTTTACTCTCGGCCGGGGGATCGCGGGGATCATGAGATCGTGGGTTCGATCCCAGCCCCCGACCAACAGTGAGCTGTGTGGAGTTTGCATGTTCTCCCCGTGTTGCGCGGGTTTACTCCGGGATTTCTCCGGTTTCCTCCCGCATACCAAAAACATGTAGGTTTAGGGCGCTCGCGCACGCAGCGACCAGCAGCCGGTGGCTTGTCACCAGACTGCAAACCAAGTCTACCTACGGGTACAAATAAGTAACAAAAAAAAAAAAAAAAAAAAAAAAGATAACCCGAGTAAATACAAAAGGCATTTTTTAAAAAAATGATGATTTCATTTATTAAGAGAAAATAATCTATCCAAACCTACCTAGCCATATGTGAAAAAGTAATTTCCCCCTAAACCTAATTACTGGTTGTGACATCCTTGGTGGCGACAACTGCAAACAAGCGCTTGCAATAACCGGCAATAAGTCTTTTACATCACTGTTGAGGAATTCTGGCCCACTCATCTTTGCAGAATTGTTTTAATTCAGCCACACTGGAGGGCTTCAGCTTGAGGTCATGAACTGATGGCCAGACATTCTCCTTCAAGGTTTTCTGGTAGAGAACAGAATTCATGGTTCCATCAGTTACAACAAGTAGTCCAGGTCCTGAAGCAACAAAGCAGCCCCAGAGATAAGGATAAAGGCTTTGTACTTATATAGTCTCAAAGACCTTCACTAGTACAAACCCTGTATTCTAAGGGCCTATCAGAGATGGATACCTAAGGACAATTTAGAATGACTAATTAACCTAATATGCATGTCTTTGGGTTGTAGGAGGAAATCGGAGCTCCTGGAGTAAGCCCACACAGCACAGGGAGAACATGCAAACTCCACACAGAAAGGTTCCCACCCCTGCCAGCCTGGGGATTCAAACCTGGAACCTTCTAGCTGTTGGGCAACAGTGCTAACCACTGTACCACCATGCTGCCCATCATCACACTACCACCACCATGTTTGACTATTGGTATCATGTTCTTTTTATGAAATGCTGTGTTAGTTTACACCACATGTAACAAAAAGTCCAACTTTTCTCTCATCAGTCCAAAGAATATTTTCCAAAAAGTCTTGGAGATCACAAAGATGTTTTTGACAAATGTGAGACTGTGGTGACACAAAGGAGATGACACTCCACCCAGTACTTCGGGGTGTTGGGGGGCCAGCCAAGGGCACCAGAGCGCTGGGGGGTATAACTTCAAGTATACAAAATGACCACCAACCCATTAACACTGACCACAAAACTCTTGGAAGTAGAAAGGATGTACACTGTATACCCATGACATGGTCTGTTCAGGATAATAAGGCAACGTCTGTATGTTATAACATGCTGGTGTACCCAACGTATCATAAGTGAATACTTTCGGTTTTCTAGCATTACGTCTAGGTCTCTGATTCACTTCCTCTCCAGGATCACTATAGGTAGGAGAAGGAGGGTGCGGTGAAGGAAAGCTCACCTCCGCAGGTAAGTCCTCTACCTGACCAATGTCATCCTCTGGTGGCTGGTTAGCTGCTACAGCTTCAAGCTCTGTCTCCTGCTGCACCGCTTCAGGTATGTTGTCCTCCTACTGAACTGGGTCTGCGGTCCTCTCAGGCGGTGGCGAATCAGGGCGAGTGCTCAAGTGAAGTGGCACTGGATAATACTCGTCCTCATCATCGTCGTCCTCTTCTGAGTGAATCCCCGGTGTCTCCGCTGATCTGGCAGTGGCGCACCTCCTCGAACGAGGCTGCAAAGAAGTCTCCAAGGGCACATGGATCACATGGCAGAAGAAGATTGCGATGCAAAGTTCTAGATCTACCCTTGCCCCTCTCAGGTTTCAGTTCATAGATAGGACTGTCCTGCCCAACTTGCCTTACTACAGTATGGATTGTGTCCCCCCAGTGATCCCGCAGCTTACTAGCTCCTCCACGTGGTGAGTTGGTGTACGGGGGCCGGCAGCCATAGCGTCTACGTACAAAGTATGGTGGGAAGCACTGTCTGCCAGGGAAAGTGGGTCTGCGCCATTGTTGCTGCAGGTCTCCTTCGGGGGCGTTCTCTCCCCTCTCCCTGCTGCCTTTGTCACGTCCAGGTTCGCCCTCTCCATCACTCTGGTAGTTCTCTGGATAGTCTCCACGGGGAGGGCCTCTCCTCCTGGGGTAGTGCCTATAGCGGCTCCTGTCAGTGGCATACCTGTTTCCCTGGACTGCAGTGCCTCCTGGGCCAGTAATATTTGCTGCCTCTGCTCCCTTTTCTCCCTCAACTACATCAAACTCCACAGTTTCGCCATCTCCAACACTGCGAAGGTATTTCCTCGGGTTGTTCTTTTTGATGGCTGTCTGGTGTACAAAAACGTCTTCTTTTGTGTCATTCCTATTGATGAAACCATATCCATTCCTGACGTTGAACCATTTGACTGTACCCAAGACTTTTGTTGCGATGACCTTCTTATTCTCCGCTGGAGCTGCGGCTGCTGGGCTGGATGGGCTACTGCCTTTCGGGCTCTCTGCTTTCCTCTCTCTTGCAGCACCATGCTCCCTACATGCTCCACAGCCCGCCCGAAAATGCTCACCACTCCCTTTACGAATACTACCACAGATGTAGGGCTTACATTTGGCTTTGTGTATGGGCCAGTGCTCTCCTTGACACTTTTTGGAGCAGTACAAGGTGTGGGGAGCGTGAAATAACGAAGCTGAATTGGCTTTTAATTCAGGTTTTATTCGAGCACTTCATCCCCAGCCTTCTCTCAAGAACAAAGGAGGATGAGCTGCATCAGACCTTCACATTTATACATCTCACACAAAGGGAGAATCACATATCCCTGTCAAAACCCCCTATTGACATTAACTCCCCCTCCGGTCTCTCAGTCTTCCACCTGTCCCCCAGGAGGTCGGGAAGTCCTTCCAGTCTTTTATCCCTGTACCTCCGTCCTCTTGATGTTAACCGCAGGTGGTCCAGACATATTGTTCCATTCAGGACGTGAGGTCAATCCACACATGCAATCTCCTTTATGCTTAAGTATATGTAGGCAAAAATACATGGGCTACATACCCCCCCCCCAAACGTAGAAGAATGGACAATATATTAAAATTAAGAGAACATGTTAATATCAACAGCACAGTCTATACCACATGACCACATCAAAAATCAGTGATAACATCAATAACATAGTCCATACCACATGATCACATCAAACATCAAACATCAAACACCAAACCGTCAAATTAAGAGAACATGTTAATACCAACAGCACAGTCTATACCACATGACCACATCAAAAATCAGTGATAACATCAATAGCATAGTCTATACCACATGATCACATCAAACATCGAACATCAAACACCAAACAGTCAGTCCGTACGCCGTCTGGGCTTCAACCGTCTTCCAAATCTGCTGTAAGCAGGTCTCGGCGTCCCTGCAGCGTCGTCCTGCAAAGAATCTGCTGACTGAGGAAGAGAGTGGTTATTTGATCCCTGCGGGGGCTCCGGGACTCGTTCCCTGGGCAGTCTGCCGTGTCAAGGTGCCCTCGCTACCCGTACAGACTCATCGTTCATCACAAAAGCAGGCTTTAGTCTGTCAATACTGACTGTTTCCTTTCTGTCTCCCAAATCTAGCACAAAATGCTTATCACCTGTCTCCAGCACCCTACATGGCCCATCATATGGCGGTCGGAGGGTTGGTCTTAGAGCCTCGTGCCTGACAAAAACGAACTCAGCATTTTTTAACGCTTTGGGAACAAAAACGCGCGGAAAAGTGTGAT
Source organism: Pholidichthys leucotaenia (assembly GCA_020510985.1). Lineage (NCBI taxonomy): Eukaryota > Metazoa > Chordata > Actinopteri > Cichliformes > Pholidichthyidae > Pholidichthys > Pholidichthys leucotaenia. The sequence continues at coordinate 134,202,030 of CM035840.1, read as the reverse complement.
GAACGGGGCCCGGGAACATGTCCGCTCCCGTGCCGATCGGTGGTCCAAGAGTCGGGAGGTGTCCCGGTTCCGGATGCTCTGGTAGAAACTCACCGGGCAGGCTGAGAGGTTGAGCAAAAACTAACTCCGCTGGGGAGGCATTTAAATCCTCCTTAGGCGCAGAACGCAACCCTAATAAAACCCATGGTAGTTTGTTTACCCAATCTGCATCCGTAAGCGACGCTCTGAAGGCTGCCTTCAAAGACCTATGAAAACGCTCGCATAAACCATTAGCCTGGGGGTGATAAGCCGTAGTGCGATGAATTTTCGCTCCTAAGCTGCTGGCCATCGCTGACCACAGCTCAGAGACGAATTGAGGCCCTCTGTCGGACGTAATATCCGACGGGACCCCGAAACGCGCTACCCAGGCCGTCAAAAAAACGCGAACCACTTCTGCGGCCGTAGTCGATGCCAGTGGGACCACTTCCGGCCAGCGTGTGGTTCGGTCCACCATTGTCAAAAGATGTGTGAACCCCTGCGACGACGGTAGGGGGCCCACAAGGTCGACGTGCACGTGATCGAATCTTTTGGCCGGAATGTGGAACGGTTCTAAAGGGGCTCTTGTGTGCTTATGAATTTTGGCCCACTGACAAGCCATGCAGGTCCTCGCCCACTCTTTCACGTGCTTGCGCAGGCTCGGCCAGACAAACTTCTCCGCTACCATTTTCACAGAAGCGCGCACCCCTGGGTGTGCCAGGGAGTGAAGCGAGTCAAAAATGCGGCGGCGCCACGTGGCCGGGACTGCCGGGCGTGGCCGCCCGGTTGACACATCACAGATTAGGGGGGGCATATCGGTTTGCAAACACCTGCTCTCCAGCCTTAACCCTGTTGGTCCAGACTGGAGCGCGCGCACGTCCGCATCTCTGCCCTGCTCCGCTGCCATGGCTGCGTAATCTATTCCCACGTGAACTGGGGCCGCGTGCGCTTCCGCACTGCTATTTTGCTTCGCGGCTGCTGCAGTATAATCTGCCTCTGCGCGCGCCGGTGCTCTGGCCGCGCGAGAGAGGCAGTCTGCTACTATGTTGAGTTTACCCGCTACGTGCTGAATATCAGTGGTAAATTCCGAAATTGCAGCCAGCTGCCTCTGCTGCCGGCCCGACCACAGATCTGAAATTTTGGACATCGCGAAAGTGAGCGGCTTATGGTCAACAAAAGCGGTGAAACGCCGACCTTCCAGCCAGAACTGGAAATGGCGGATGGCCAAATGGAGCGCTAACAGCTCTCTGTCAAACATGTTGTATTTCCGCTCAGCTTCGCTCAAGGATTTGCTGAAGAAAGCTAGCGGCTGCCAAACACCGGCAATGTGCTGCTCTATAACTGCCCCTATGGCCAAATCTGATGCGTCGGTAGTTAGCGCGATGCGGGCCGATGGGTCCGGATGAGCTAGAAGCACGGCTTCAGCCAAGGCTTTTTTTACCTCCGTGAACGCGCGCTCCCGCTCCGGGGACCACTCGATTGTATTGGAGGGTTTTTGCTTTCTGAGTGCGGTGTATAATGGTTGCATGAGCTGCGCTGCGTGGGGTAGGAAACGGTTATAAAAATTCACCATTCCTAAAAATTTCTGCAATGATTTGACCGTTTGCGGTCGGGGAAAATCTGCTACTGCGCACACCTTATCCGGCAGCGGAACTGCCCCTTCTGGGGACACGCGGTGGCCCAAAAAATCAATCTGCGCAACGCCAAACTGGCACTTGGCTGGATTAATTATTAAGCCGTGCTCTTCCAACCTCCGAAAAACCACAGTGAGGTGTTTTTCGTGTTCTTCCTCTGAGGTACTGGCGACCAAAATGTCGTCGAGGTAAACGAACACGAATGGAAGATCACGTAACACGGCATCCATCATGCGTTGGAATGTTTGTGCAGCGCCTTTCAAGCCAAACGGCATGCGCAAAAACTCAAAAAGTCCAAAAGGGGTTATAACCGCCGTTTTAGGAATGTCCTCCGGCCGGACCGGAACCTGATGGTAGCTGCGAACCAGGTCTATTTTAGAAAAAATGCACGCCCCCGCTAAATGCACCGAAAATTCCTGGATGTGTGGGATGGGGTAGCGATCGTGTGCCGTGGCGTTGTTCAGCCTGCGGTAATCACCGCAAGGTCTCCATGAGCCGTCGGCCTTCGGGACCATATGCAGCGGCGAAGCCCATGGGCTTTTCGAACGGCGAATAATGCCCAGCCTCTCTAGGCTGGCGAACTCCTCGCGCGCCATGGAGAGTTTAGCAGCATCCAGGCGCCGAGCTTTCGCAAAGACGGGGGGGCCAGTTGTAGTGATAAAATGCTCCACCCCATGTTTCGCAACAGTTGCCGAGAATGTGGGAACCGTGAGTGCTGGAAACTGGGTGAGTATTATGTTAAACTTACCACCTGCTGTGGCGACGTTGGTCTGCACCGGTGGCGGGGACACTCGAGCTGCACAGGGGATAGAGTAAAAAGAGAGTGCATTTACCAGCCGCGTAGTCAGCGTAGGTTGGGGTGATGAAACTCACTTGGGCTCCGGTGTCTATAAGGAACTGGCGCCCGGAGCTCGTATCTGTGATGTATAGCAGCTTATTTTTTTCGCCGAGAGCCGAAGCTGCTAACGATTCTCGGTCCTGCCATTTCCCGACTTCTTGAAGTTGCACGGTGGCACACACCTGTGCGCCTTCTCTGCGAACCGCCGATGATAAAAGCAGAGATCCTCTCCTCTGCTGCGTCGGGGCCGCGCCTCTGCCGCTGGGCCATCACCTCTGCCGCGTCGGGGCCGCACCGCTGCCATGGTTGGTAGGTTCGGCTCGGCTGTCTCCAGCTCGTTGCTGCCTCGGGTCACCGCCGCGGTTGCCTGCTTACCGCAGGAGCTGAGGAGCCTCTGCGCCTCTTGGGCCAGGTCACGGAAATCCTGCTGGGTGTCACAACGCATGCTGGACAGCGTTCCTCTCATATGCGTCGGGAGGTTAGTCAGGAAGATGTACTTAAAGAGGAAATCGTTGTCGTCTGACCCCCTCAGCTGCAGCATGTCTTCCATCAGGGCGACTGGCCTGTGATCTCCTTGGTTGAGCATAGCCAGGAGCCTCCTAGCCCTCTCTTCGGCTGAGGGCGTGAAACACTTGGTAAGGGCAGCCTTCAATCTGCCGTATTTGTCTTCGGCGGGTGGCTGCTGTACCAAGCTCCGCACGCATCGAGCTGTGCGGTTGTCGAGTAAAGCGATGACGTGGTAGAACTTAGTGTCATCCGCCGTTATGCCTGCGAGCGTGAACTGTGCCTCTGCCTGGAGGAACCACGAGTCTGGGTTGTCCTGCCAGAATTCCGGCAGTTTGACGGCGATGGCGCTCGCTAGGGCAGACTCCAATGAGTCCTGATCGTGGAGAGCATTTCCAGGCATTCTCACACGTCACTGGTCACCAATGTGGGGAGCGTGAAATAACGAAGCTGAATCGGCTTTTAATTCAGGTTTTATTCGAGCACTTCATCCCCAGCCTTCTCTCAAGAACAAAAGAGGATGAGCTGCATCAGACCTTCACATTTATACATCTCACACAAAGGGAGAATCACATATCCCTGTCAAAACCCCCTATTGACATTAACTCCCCCTCCGGTCTCTCAGTCCTCCACTTGTCCCCCAGGAGGTCGGGAAGTCCTTCCAGTCTCTTATCCCTGTACCTCCGTCCTCTTGATGTTAACCGCAGGTGGTCCAGACATATTGTTCCATTCAGGACGTGAGGTCAATCCACACATGCAATCTCCTTTATGCTTAAGCCTATGTAGGCAAAAATACATGGGCTACACAAGGCACTTTTACACACTGAACAACATTTCAAACTCTGGTTTTCACCCTCTGTAACATAGCTATAACAACACTGGGACCTTTTTATGTCACTGGTCACACCATGTCCCGTTGGAGTGACCCCTTCCAGTTTAGTTACCTCTGGCTAGTTTCACTGGCTTCTGTGCTTTACAGCCTGCTCTAAAATGCTCGCTGCTCCCACAGCTAAAACAATGCTGGCAAAACTCTTCACCTGTCTGAATGCAATAATAACACCTTGGTTGTGGGCGGGGCATGTGGTACCGCTGAGGGGCGAAGCGCTGCTGGGATTGTGCAGTGCCTCTCATTGGTGCCAGGCCTTGCGCTGGATAATACTGCTGAAGAGCTGCTGAGGGCTGCTGCTGAAGGACTGCTGGGGATTGTTGATGAAAGTAGTGCTGAGCAGATGGGTCCATTGGTATTGTGGGTATGGTGTGAAAGTCGGCGCTGGGGAGTGGTTTTCAGGTCCTCCGCTGGTGTTGGGTTGTGCTGTGGCTGAAGACTTCTGCATGGTTTCTCGGATTTGGGACACTTCAGCTCACAAGTCCTTTAAAAGTACCATCTCAGACTGCATCTCTTTAATCTCTGCCAGCAGATCAGGTGACGGAATGGCTGTGCTTTGTTTATGAACTGTCTTTTTTTCTGCAGGTGCAGGAGTGTCACTGGGCTGAACAGCATTCACGGCGGCCGCTTGCTGGGGGACAGCATGTTTCTTCTTGTCTTGTCTTTTCTTTTCATTTGCGCATGCAATATTCACCTTTTCCAATAAAACTTCATCAGGTGTCGTGGGCCGAAGAAGGTACGGCTGCATGTCACTCTTAACATTGTCACTCTGCAAACCTGTTAGGATGGTGTGCATGAACAAACTTTGGACTAAGGCGGGATCATATTTTAGACCCGACTCATCTTCCTGGGATGCGAAGAGAATCTTCTGGTGAAGGTCCATGGCTCTCAGAAGGAAGTTTTGAGGAGTCTCTTTACTGCTCTGAGCTTCTGAAGAAAGCTGCTTGTACAGTTCAGTAGCCCCTCTCTCCTGATAGTGAGACCTTAGGATCCTCTGCAGGGCAGGAAGAGTCAGATTACCTTTGCCTTCTAGGTAACTTCTCAGCTGCAGGCCCGGTGTGATGGCGCGAATCACTGCGTCGATGATCTCATCTTCATGGTAGCCTTTACTGAGCCCACTTTCAAGCTGCCTGGCCAAACTGGAAAATGTGAGCTTGTCTTTTTGTCCCGACTCCCCTATTTGGCCTGATATCTTAAAGCCACATGAAATTATCCGGAGGCGCTGAAGCTCGTCTGTGCATTGGTGTGCTCTGTAGGCTCAGTTTATTACTCATTAATAAGACCGTCAAGACCGTCAAGACCGTCCTGCGTTTCCTGAGCTTCGCCGTCATGGCTCTGCAGGAGACCAGCGAGGCCCACCTGGTGGGTCTCTTCTTCGCTAAGGGGGTCACCATCATGCCCAAAGACTTCCAGCTGGCCCGCTGCATCCGCGGAGAGAGAGCTTAGACTTTCTGCTGCACATTCACCAGCCATAATGCTCTGCACTGTGTGTCTATATATATACATTTATAGTAATATGGACATATGTTTACTAGATGTTGTTTTTTCTTGCCTTCTGATTGTTGCTCTGAGTGTTGCTATCCCTATGCTGTTGCAATCCTGGAATTTCCCCATTGTGGGACTAATAAAGGCTTATCTTATCTTATCTTATCTTCTTAGCTGCATAGTCTCTTCTTTGGCTTGAAGTGTGGCCCATAAAGCATGTACCTCTTTCTGCAGGTCTTCTTTCTGTTTATCTTCACCCGCTATCTCTAACTCTGGCATCTTTGCATTTTCAATTAAGTTCTTTATATTTAGCAAATGAGACATTCCCTCATCTTCTAGCTCAGCTAACTCAGCTCTTTCAACATAACTTGTGACAAATGTGATTAACTGGCCTCGAGTTTTGTCTGCAAATTGCTCTTTTCCTATTCCAGATATTTGCAGTCCATTGCATACATTAAGTAGTTGTTCAACATTCAGTTCGTATAACGCACCTTTAACTTCTAACTGCACTTTCTCCAACTCCAACTCCATTTTCATCAGAGAAGTGGGCATAAAACAGTTCAACGTAGGCCTCTTTTACCTTCGTGGTGTAGTGGTGCTCTCTAGTGGTGATTGTGGCACTAGAATTACAACCTTTGCACGTGGTGCTAGACCTATGGTGAATGTTGGCGGTGCCTTAAGTCTCCGATGCCAGGGTTCGTGGAGGGATATTCGGCTCGAGTTTCCACTTCGGCTGGCAGATTTTCCTCTCACCAAACATCCCAGCGGTGTCTCCAAAATGTTGCGCCCTCTGCTCCACAGTTTGGGAGAGGTACGTGGTAATTTTGAGCAAAAAACAACGAACAGAGTCGCGGTCTACGTCTTTACTCCATTTTTCTTTATTCAAAAGAACATGGAAACTTCTGCGCAAGCGCACAACACAGTTCTCTCTCTGAACTTTTAACAAACTGTAAATAGTGTACACAGCATTTAAACTTTTTTAGTACTGTATTAATGTTTTTAAATGTAACAATCATGTGCAAAAATAATAATGAAATATTAATCTTTTTAACTCTCATTTTTAACTGTATATATTGTCTACAATCAGCTTTTTAACTTGTGTATGATACGCTTTTAATTAATTAATTAATTTTATTTTTAACCTGTCACAGGTGTGGCTTGTGAAACTGAACTCAGCTAATCACAGTTAATTCATGATGTAACAAGGGGGCAATTACTTTTTCACATGGGCAGGTAGATTTGGATAGCTTTTTTCCCTTAATAAATAAAATCATCATTCAAAAACTGCATTGTATTTACTCGGGTTATCTTTGTCTAATATTAACATTTGTTTGATGATATGAAACATTTAAGTGTGACAATATGCAAAAATATAAGAAATCAGGAAGGGGCAAATACTTTTTCACAGCACTGTAGTTATTAGGATCATTTGGGAACACAAATCCCTCCACCACAACAACATGGAGATTCAGCGGGGGAATAAATTATTTAACTTTAAATTATTTAACAGTAAAAGGGATCATCTTACAACAACTAGTCTATCAAAATATTAATGAACAGATACTCTTTTTTTTTTTTTGTCTTTTGGCTGCTCGCTTTTGAGGTCACGACAGCGTAACATTAGCTTATATTGCAATGATCCACATGTCGATTTGGCGAGGATTTTTACGCCAGATGCCCTTTCTGATGCAACCCTCCCCATTTATCCGGGATTGGGACTGTCACAGGGAGTATACTGGCTTGTGTAGTGCAGCAGATAACTGAAAATTTCAGGGAAATCTTTCAAAACTGGATACAAGCACCAATATTGGCAAAATACTCTTTAGACATTACTCTTTTGAAAAAAGATGAAGGCCATTTACAATTCAAGATGGCTGCTGATTTCAAGATGGCCACCATATCCGGTACAGAAATATTACTTCTTATAATAAAAATGCACAGACTTGCCCTATATTTGTAATGGCTCCTGTGTGCACTCTGTCTCCCTCTCTCCCTCTGATTAGGCTCATCCTCTGCAGCCTTGTGCTTCACCTGTGATTAATCAAGGAAGGCCTTTAAATAGGGAGCTCACTTCACTCTGCCTGGTGATGTTGACCTACTAACAACCCGATCTGGTCTGATCTGTATTGCATGTTTTTCCTGCTCTGCTGCGCTTTGTGATTTTGCCTGCTTTTGACCCTGAGACTATCTCCCCCTTTTGAAATTGACTGCCTGCCTAAGCTCAGCCTTTGTGCCTTCACCACCACCTGTCTTTGGGTTTGGAACTAGCCCCTCAACCTGAACTTGGAAAATCTCAGACTGTGCACTTTCCTCATTCCTCACGTAAGTCGACTTACCACCATAAACCCTTCTGCTCTTCACTGTCACTCCCCAGCACATAGGCACAGCACACAGCCATCTCCTCGGTCACTCTCGCTGATGCCGCAAGCTCTTCTGTCCAGCCAGGTCGTTCTCTGTTAGTCTCCACTCCTCCGCGCTATGACGGTTGGTTAGGAGGTGCCAGCGGTTTTCTGTTACAGTGCCAGCTTGTTTTTGATAGAGTCCCAGACGATTTCCCTTCAGACCGCAGTCAGCTAGCGTATGTTACTGGGTTTCTCGATGAGCACGATCTCACCTGGGCTAAAGCTATTATCCAGGGGCCGCACATTGACTCTTACTCCTTCAACCATTTTTTGGAAGAATTCATCCGGGTGTTTGATCACTCCGAGCAGGAAAAGATAGCGGCCTCCCATCTCATGACAATTCGCCAAGGGGCTAAATCAACTGCCGAGCACTCTACCAACTTCCAAGTTCTCACGGCTTCTGCAGGCTGGGGTAACATCACATTGCGCTCAGCCTTCATTCAAAGCCTCAACTCCTCTCTTCTGGATGAGCTCGTCCATTTCTGAGAGGAACCCGAGTCACTAAATGAGCTCATCGCCCTCGGGATTAAGCTAGATAATAGGCTACAGGAACGCTGGAGGGAACGGAAATCTGAATCACGGTTGGCGGCTCATTTGCTCCGCACCCGGTCCCTCCCCTTCCCGCCCTCTGACTCACCGGTATCTATGGCAGTAGACTGGCATAAACTCCCTTGGTCCGAACGGCAACAACACCACAAGGCGGGGCTGTGTCTTTACTCTGGGCAATCCGGTCATTGGGTTAATAAATGTCCCATGAAGGGAGAAAAACACCGCTTGGTAGTTGCAGTAGGGGGAGTAGCAGGTAATACATCTGGGGCCTTACGTTCACGTTTCACTCCCCCCATTAGATTGTTACTCAAGGACACTGAATATGCAAATTCCGTTCTTACTGATTCTGTGGCTGAACAGAATTTTATTTCTGAGAGTCTGGCAACCCGATTAAAAATTTCTTGTAAGAGGCTCCAGAAGCCCATAGGGGCAGTTGCTCTATCTGGCCAACCCATGTCTCAGGTCTCCCAGCCAACTGTCCCCCTGACAATGTTGTCCTTGGGTAACCATTGGGAGGACTTAGAGTTTTTTGTTCTCCCCGTTTCTTTGTCCCCCCCATAGTTCTAGGCTACCCCTGGCTCAAACTTCATAATCCCACCATTGACTAGGGAAGGGGGACTATAAGGTCTTGGAGCCCATTTTGCCTCTCCACCTGTCTCCAGTCAGCTGCCTGTTCTCCTCACATCCCCACCCAGCTTCCCATTACTGAACCCCCGGATCTGACCAATGCACCCGCTCTCTACCATGATCTGGCACTAGTTTTCAGCAAGTCCAAAGCATTGTCCCTCCCTCCTCACAGACCCTATGATTGTGCCATCAAGCTCCAGCAGAGGGCGTGGTTACCCTCCAGTCACCTGTATAGCCTGTCAGCTCCGGACAGGGAGGCCATGGATAAATATATCAAGGAGTCTATCGGCGCTGGCATCATTTGGCCTTCATCATCTGCAGTGGGGGCCATTTTTTTCTTTGTAGCGAAGAAGGATGGATCACTCCGTTCTTGTATTGATTACCGGGAACTCAACAACATCACTGTCAACGACAAATATGCTCCTCTCATCAACTCTGCCTTCGACCAACTCCAGGGTTCCACCATCTACTCCAAGCTGGATCTCAGAAATGCCTATCATCTGGTTCGTACCCGGGAAGAAGATGAATGGAAGACAGCTTTCCATACCCCTACTGGTCATTTTGAATATTTGGTCATGCCCTTTGGCCTCACCAACGCCCCAGCGGTTTTCCAGCGCCTCATCAATGACGTCCTGCGGGACTTTCTGGGGTCCTTCGTGTTTGTGTATTTGGACGATATCGGGATTTTTTTTTTCTCTGAACCTGGCAGAACACAAGGTCCATGTGCGGAAGGTGCTCCAGCGGCTTCTGGGAAAAAAAAGCCATTTGTAAAGGCAGAGAAGTGCGAGTTCCACACCACAACCACCTCTTTTCTGGACTTTATAATTTATGAAGGCAGAATGGAACCAGACCCCAAAAAGATTCAAGCAGTCACCAACCGGACCACACCATCTACCCGAAAATAACTTCAGTGGTTCTTCGGTTTTGCCAACTTTTATCGCAGGTTTATCCGCAATTGCAGTTCCATTGCCTGTCCACCCACGCATCTGACATCCACCAAGGTCCCGTTTTCATGGCCCAGTGAAGCTGAGGCTGCTTTCTCTCTTTTGATGAACAAATTCACAGAGGCACCCATCCTGATGCAACCTGACCCCGAATGGAAATTTACCGTCGAGGTTGATGCTTCGGACATAGAGGTTGGGGCCGTTCTGTCACAGCGCTCAGTCACTGATCACAAGGTCCACCCATACGCGTTCTTCTCCAGACGCCTTTCCCCTGCTGAGAGGAACTACGCCGTCGGTGACCAAGAGCTGTTGGCAGTCAAAGACGCACTCCAGGAATGGCGGCACTGGCTGGAGGGGTCGGCTCAACTGTTCATGGTCTGGACCGACCACAGGAACTTGGAGTACATCAGAGCAGCTAAACAGCTGAACTCCCACAAGGCCAGATGGGCGTTGTTCTTTGACTGCTTCAACTTTTCCATTACCTACAGGCCAAGGTCAAAAAACACCAAACTCAACGCTCTCTCCAGGCAGTTCTCCCCTGACTCCGCTACCTCCGAGACAGACACCATTCTCCCGGTCTCTGCTGTCGTGGGGGCTCTCAGGCGGGAGATTGTGTGCAAGGTACTGGAGGCCCAGGCCACCAACTCTGACCCTGAGGGGCATTCACCAGGCTGGTTATTTGTCCCTGCGGCAGTTAAGGGGGAGGTTGTGCACTGGATGCACACAGCAACATTTTCCTGCCACCCAGGAGAGGCCAGGACCCTCGCTGCCCTTCACCACATCTTTTGGTGGCCCACCATGGATCATGATGTACAGAAATACATCAAAGCTTGCCTCCAGGGCTCAGCAGGCAAGTCCTCTACTACCCCACTGGCCGGACTACTCCACCCACTTCCCACTCCCAGCCGTCCCTGGTCCCATATAGCCCTGGACTTTGTCACCGATCTGCCATCATCCCGGGGTCACACTGTTATTCTCACCATTGTGGACAGGTTCTCTAAGGGGGCACACTTCATACCCCTATACAAGCTCCCTTCCGCCTTAGAGATGTCCAGCCTGCTTACCACACGTCAGGCTGCACGGCATTCCGAGTGACATAGTCTCGGACTGTGGCCCCCAGTTCGTGTCACAGATCTGGCACGCATTCTGCAAATCCACCGGGGCCACAGCCAGCCTGTCATCTGGGTACCACCCACAATCCAATGGGCAGTGCAAAAGGGCCAATCAGGAGCTGGAGGCATTTCTGAGGTGTGTCACGGCCTCTGACCCTGCGTCTTAGAGCACCTATCTGCCCTGGATTGAGTATGCCCATAATACTGCCACATCTGCTGCCACCGGTGTCTTCCCCTTCGAGGCATCCCTGGGGTATAACCCTCCCCTCTTGTCCATCACGGAGGAAGAAATCGCCGTCCCCAGCGTTGCTGACCAAATGGCTAGATGTTGCCACTTCTGGCGTGACACCAAGGCAGCACTGCCCAGGAAGTGGGAGCAAAACATCAGACAGGCTAACCGGAGGAGGACACCTGCCCCTGCCTATTAGGTATTTCATGTCTCTTAGGTCAAACCAGTTTTTGCCAGCTCCCTCTGCTCGCAATCCAAACCCCCACCTCCACCCAAGATGGTTGACGGAGGCCTTGCTTATGCCGTCACCCGCATCATTGATGCTCGTCGCCGGAGTTACAGCATTCAGTACCTAGTAGACTGGGAGGGGTACAGACCACCAGCTACACCCTGACAAGCCTAGGGTGGCGCCAGGAGGCATCCATTGAGGGGGAAGTACTGTAATGGCTCCTGTGTGCACTCTGTCTCCCTCTCTCCCTCTGATTAGGCTCATCCTCTGCAGGCTTGTGCTTCACCTGTGATCAGGGAAGGCCTTTAAATAGGGAGCTCTCCCTTCACTCTGCCTGGTGACGATGACCTACTAACATCCCGATCTGGTCTGATCTGTACTGCATGTTTTTTTCTTCTCTGCTGTGCTTTGTGATTTTGCCTGCTTTAGACCCTGAGACTGTCTTCCCCTTTTGGAATTTGCTGCCTCCCTAAGCTCAGCCTTTGTGCATTGACCACTGCCTGTCTTTGGATTTGGAACTAGCCCCTCGAACTGGACTTGGAAAAACTGTGCACTTTCCCCATTCCCCACGTAAATCGACTTACCACCGTAATCCCTTCTGTTCTTCACTGTCACTTCCTAGCACACAGGCCTGGCCAGCCTGCCCCCCACCCTGCAGGATGGACCATCTTCTGCTCCTAGCTGCTCACTCCTGCTGAAGCACAAGAATAACAGATTAATGCACATACTCCCTATTCAGCTGCGGTTAAACTAATCTACCCCTCTGTTCTCTCCTTGTAGGGTTGCCAGACTCCCACATCTCTCCCCAGCACATTCACTCACGTTGATCTGTTTATTAAAGATCATTGTTCACCTTCATTATTGCTTTCTCCTGAGTCTGCTTATGGGTCTTACACCCTTAACCTTAACAATATTGATGGTCTTGGCATCAAAATATACATTTTGATCATGTAGAATCTGAATCTTGGACTCTAAAATCACCCAGAAGCACACGTTTACCTTATTCTGAGCCTGAAATAAAAAATAACTCACTAACCGAGCTCTAGTTATGATGCATGTTTGTACAGGCTGTAGCAATATGGTGTAGTAGTTGAGGTAGTACCTTTGTTTCAGCAGTCATCCACATCCTCAGGATGGACTCCTGGCACTGGTCCTCACTACTTAGCTTATACTCTCATCTATGGCTCCAAGAAGTTGCTAGTGCACGGTAACGGCCACACCCCGGTACCTCATGATAGCTAACAAGCTAAACTAGGTGAGGGTAGCACACAGAGCGATTCTATGAGTGATTGAGCATGCCAGGCTCCAACAGCACAAACTCCACCAAGAACTCATCCCGGTGACTTCTCAGGAAAGATAAGAACCAAATGATGGACGCATACACACCAAGAAGAGGAGAGAGACAAAATAGAGTGGATGTCAAGGCACAACCAGGGCACACTGGTGACATCACACTACTGTGCAACTCAGCATGGGGTTCAGTGTTGGCAGAATAAGCTTTACTTACTGTACTTGCACACTTATTTATTTTATTTGTTTTTTTGTTACTTATTTGTACCCGTAGGTAGACTTGGTTTGCAGTCTGGTGACAAGCCACCGGCTGCTGGTCGCTGCGTGCGCGAGCGCCCTAAACCTACATGTTTTTTGGTGTGCGGGAGGAAACCGGAGAAATCCCGGAGTAAACCCGCGCAACACGGGGAGAACATGCAAACTCCACACAGCTCACTGTTGGTCGGGGGCTGGGATCGAACCCACGATCTCATGATCCCCGCGATCCCCCGGCCGAGGGTAAAACTGTGCTGCCACAGTGCTAAACCACTGCGCCACCGTGCAGCCGGTGGCGCAGTGTTATTGTAGTTATTGTATTGTAGTATTGTAGTTATTATTATTACTTAATGCACTCTTTATATTGTAATTTAACTGCAACATAGTGTAGTGCCAATGATAATACCTGTACAATAGTACATGTAGTAGTACAATGTAGTGATAACTGCATGGTGTAGCAGGTCTTCTGAACAATGCTTCCACCTATTGCTGAGATTTGCAAACAACTGGCCGTGTGGATGCAAGTCAGAATTTTTTTTGTGTGTGTGTGTACTTTTATTGATCCCCAGAGGGGATATTCAGGGCATCTACCTGGATGGATGAAGCAGCCACGCTACGATGCTAATCCCTTCACTATTCACACACACATTCAGATCTAGGGCCACTTTAAGCCTGCTTCATGCTACACCTCTGCTGTCCACGTATGCGTAACTGGAAACCTCGTGTGACGAAATTTACGTCATTGTCTCCACTCCGCTAGTGTCCACAGTGCTCGACCGCACGTGACCACGTGCAACCCAAATTTTGTGACCGCGCCACCCGCCCACGACCTGAAAGTGTTGAAAAGCACACACGCAAAACTGAATGTCCCATTCACGAGGTGGCAATATCGACACAGCATACATCAGTAGACAAAGAAGACAACGAGGAGGTGGAAAACGAGAATGAAAATATACATGAATCATACATACATACCTTCTTTCACAGCGGCAGCAGCATCTTCGTGGAAAAGGAGTGAAAACCAGGAAGTCAAACAGCAGAAATGGACTCTATTTGAAGAGAAACTTTGAGAAGAAGTCCGCCGTTTCTTCGTTGGTGAAAATCTGGTGAAACGGTGAAAATGTTTTTTTTTTGGCCTGTGGGAGGAAACTGGAGAAATCCCGGAGTAAACCCACACAGACAGGGGAAGAACATGCAAACGCCACACAGATCACCGTTGGTCATGGGATGGGATCGAACCTGGGATCCCATGGCCAAGGGTGAGTTGCTGTGCTGCCACAGTGCTAACCACTGCACCACTGCACCGCCCAAAGCTATCGGTTTGGTCTTACCTACACCAGACTATGTAGCTGTAAATGTGATGATTAGGCCAAATTCAGAATGAAATCGCACGGATAAGAAGGAGGCCCACAAACTGATAAAGTGAAGGACAAATGCCACCAGCAAACTGCAAGAGCCAGTGACTGTAGTTGACTCATGGGAACTCTTTTCAATAAATGTACATTTAGTGAGCACGTTGTTTTAACCTGGCACTCAAAAGTACCATGGACTTGGATTTTTCAAGCTTTTTTACCTCCGCCAGGCCGTAGGCCGCAGGAGGTTATGTTTTTGCCAGCGTTTGTCTGTTTGTCTGTCTGTTGGTTAGCAAGATAACTCAAAAAGTTTTGGACGGATTTCGATGAAACTTTCAGGCATTGTTGGAAATGGTACAAGGAAGAACTGATTAAATTTTGGGGATGATCCGCATCACCGTCTGAATACAGGAATTTTTTAAAGGATTCTTTAACATTGTGAGATACGGCCATTTTCAACATGTGTGCAGGCGCAATGGAGGGCGCTGGTCGTCGTGTCTGACGAACACAAACTCCGCGTTCTTCAAAGTTTTAGGCACAAAAGCACGCGAAAAACGGTGCTGGCCAGGGCCCGGCAGCGTGCCTGTGTTTGCGCTACGCTGCAAAAGCTGAGACGGGCAGCTGTCCGGCGCCGGATTATTTGGCAGAAATTCCCCGGGCAGCCATAGTGGCTGCGCAAAAACAAGCTTTCTGCCAGGGAAGCTTCCAAATTCTCTTTTGCCGTGGAGCGCAGCCCCAATATAAAACCCACGGCAACCTGTCTACCCAATTTGCATCCGTCAGTGAAGCCCTGAGTGCTGCTTTCAGTGATCTATGAAAACACTCGCATAACCCACTGGCCTGTGGGTTGTACGCGGTTGTGCGATGAATTGCAACACCCGCAGCCTGGCAGTTTGGAGATGGACACAACAACAACACTTCAGTTTATTACCTCCGCCAAGGAGGTAATGCTTTTACTACTGAACCACTAATCCTATCATTGTGAATCCAATTGCTAAATCTGAAAACGTACACACAAACACTGTATGGGGGGGAACTGTGGCGCTTGGCGGATGTCTGCGCTCTCCGAGTGCTTTTCTAGTTTAGATGTGTTGTTGATGCATTACACTGCAAGATGACAGTCTCAAAATTACATTGCAAATAAATGGGCATTTCATTTGTATATTCACATAACAGTCAAATAAATGTCTCATAATATATGTGTTCTATCTATATTTTCTTCAGCATCTTTCACCAGAAATGGTAGTGAGTATCATGTACGCCCCTCCAGGGCAGATGAATGGACTCATTTGCAGGGCAACATTTAACCACAATTTATTGGAAAATAAATGCAGCATGAGAGTTGAAACACAAAATAAGCCACAACGGCAGTAATACGGCTACACTGGGGGGAGAAGCCCAAACAGCTGAGGTGGAGAACGTTTGTGATATGAATAACGACGAGGACCCAACACAGAGATAAGGGAGTGACATCAGTAAATAGGGAAGAACATAATCAGCTGATGAGGAACAGCTGTGAACAAAAATTAGTAACTGAGGATGAGCTATACTAGAAAGGAAGTAAACAAATGATGCTGTCAAAATAAAAGCCAACTCAGAAACGATGATGATGCGGGGAAAATATATAATATACAAATGTAACTGAGAAGGTGATATAATAGTGATAATGAAAACTCAGATAAGAGTGGAAATACCAATGATGATAATAATAATCATATTAAAATGCAAGAAATCTCTTTCTGTCTGTGTGTGTGTGTTCCGTGTGTATCTCCCGAACCGTTTGTCAGACTGGCCTCAGATTTGACACGTGCTGCCCTGAGGTTACGAGGGTGTGCATCCTTGAATTTCAGCCTCCCTGGATATGTGGAAGTTTAGGAGGGGGAAACTTTATTGAACATCCATAGGGGAGCTATGGGCATTCATGGGCTATGGGCCAGGGAGAAATCAGAGGCAGGCATCACCATGGTTACTGTTGCCAGGCAGACACATCTTCAAAGATCAAAGGCAGGCATCACTGAACTAGTGGTGACGTCAAAGATCAAAGACAGGTTTCACCATAGTTACTATTGCCATGGTAACAGTAACTTTCTACGGGCATGCAGAAATGCTTGCTTACAGTTGCTTTCTACAGGCATGCAGAAATACTTGCTTATACTTGGTTTCTACGGTCATGCACGGGTATGCACTAGTAATGATAATAATTATAATAATGAGTCCAACAAATAACATAAAGCATGGACAGGGTCTGACCCTGTCCAGATCACTATAGTATCCCCCTTTTAAGGGCGGATCCCAGACAACCTCAGGAAGAAGAGAGGGACCCCCTCAGCTGGATGGGTAGTGGGGGGAAAGGCCAGGCGGGCCGAAACAAACCACCTTTTCCTGCAAAGTCCAACACAAAAAACCCAGTTTGTGGGGTCAACCCAAAATTCAAGCCCCAAAATGAAACAAGGTGGATCAGGTGGTCTCACAGAAACCCAGGACCACCAGACCGGAGAGCAAAGTGGGTCAGGGGGCCTATCCATGTCCATGGGTCCCCAGACTGAGAAGCAGGGTGGATCTGGCAGCCTCACAGAGTTCCTAGGCCCCCAGGTCATGGAACAAGGTGGTTCAAGGTGTCTACCCACGTTCACAGGCCCCCAAATCAGGAAAAAGGATTAGTCAAGTGGCCTACCAGAGTCCCTGGGTCACCAGACTGGAGAACAAGACAGCACTGGGTGTTGAGCTCATGGAACAGTAACAAGCTGAGTTGACCTCAAGATGAAACAGCTGGGGTGCGCTGACCTCAGGATAAGGTGGCTGGGACATGCTGACCTCTGGATGAGATGGCTGGGATGCATTGTCGTTACGATAAGACAGCTGGGGACTGCTGACCTCTAAATGAGATGGGTGGAGCACACCGACCTCTGAATGAGACAGCTAGGGCGTGCCGACCTCTGGAACAGATGACTGAAGTACGCCAGCCTCATGTGTGGATGGTTTGAGCACACTGACCCCCGAATGAGAAAGCTGGGGTGCGCTGACCTCAGGATGAGAGAGCTGGGGCTGAAGCGCATCTGGCCCAGATGCCCAGGAATCCCTCTCAGACGCCACCACCTTGGACAGGGAGGAAGAGGAACAGGTTAAAGTAGGGACCACACCATAACAGTCAGCAGAAGAGCTTGGTGGGGAGAGCTCAGAAGCAAATGGAGGCTGCAACTGGGTCTCCCCACCAGGAGTAAGACAACACCTCGTTAATACAGATATTAAGAAAATAAGGAAGAGTACTTTCCTTAACTCCTGCTGGTGAGAAACCCAATGACCCAATGACTACCACTTCCTTGTGGTAACGTATCGTCACTTCCTGTTTTGCTGTCTGCCTGTGTGGTTTGCTTTGTGGTTTGCTCTCCAGCCATTAGCTATGGCTACTAGCTCTCCTTCCTCTCCTCCTCTGGTGTGCTCTCTCTGTCAGATGTTTAGCTACACCTCTGCCTCTTTTAGCGATAACGGTAAATGTAATAAATGTTGTCTTTTTGAGGCGCTCGAGGCGAGGTTGTCTGATTTGGAATCCCGGCTCCGCTACATTGAAACACCGTCTGCGCCAGTTAATCTTGACGGACGCCCATTAGCTGCAGCGGAGCTAGCTAGCTTAGGTCCCACTGTCAGCGGTCCCTCGGCTCTCCTCAGCAGCGAGGAGACTGGGTGGGTGACGGTGAGAAGGAAGCCTAGTCGCAAAGCCCCGGTACACCACCAACCTGTTCACGTTTCTAATCATTTTTCCCCGCTCAGCGACACACCCGCTGAGGAAAAAACTCTGATCATTGGCGACTCTGTAGTCAGAAATGTGAACCTAGAGACTCCAGCGGCCATAGTCCAATGCATTCCTGGGGCCAGAGCAGGCGACATCAAGTCAAATTTGAAAATGCTGGCTAAAAGTAACTCTGAATATTCCACAATTGTTATTCACGCCGGCATTAATGACATCCATCTCCGGCAGTCGGAAGTCACGAAACTTAATATAGAATCGGTGTGTGACTTTGCCAAAACGATGTCTGCCACTGTAGTATTCTCTGGGCCCCTCCCCAATCTGACCAGTGATGACATGTTTAGTCGCTCGTCATCCTTGAACCGCTGGCTGTCTGTGTGGTGTCCTAAAAATGACGTGGGCTACATTGACAATTGGAGCTCTTTTTGGGGAAAACCTGGTCTTATGAGACGAGACAGCATTCATCCCACTTTGGATGGTGCTTCTCATTTATCTAACAATCTGGCATCTTTTTTATCCAAATTTCCAAAACCATGACTACTCAGAGTTGGGACCAGGAAGCAGAGTCGCAGTCTTACACGCCTCTCTGCAGCTCCTCTTCATCCGCCACCCCTCAGCTTAGCCCCTGTCTTCCCCATCAGAGAATCATTGTCTGCTCCCTCCAAAGTGAATAAAAATATAATGTATAAGCATCCCAAAGTGATAAAGCAAAATATTGGTAAAACTCAAATTAAACATAAAGCCTCTACATTGAATGATTTGGCCTCTGTTCCTCCTCATAATTTAAAAATTAAATGTGGTTTATTAAATATTAGGTCTCTAACTCCCAAGTCTCTGTTAGTCCATGATTTGTTAATTGATCATCAGATTGATTTAATTTCCCTTACAGAGACTTGGTTAGGGCAAGAGGATTATGTTGGTTTAAATGAATCAACTCCCTCTGGTTATTTAAACTGTCAAAATCCCAGAAGTTCTGGTCGTGGAGGAGGAGTAGCAACAATTTACCATTCCAAATTACTAGTTAATGTAAAGCAAAAAACATGTTATAATTCCTTTGAGGGTCTGGTCCTCAGTATTGGGCACTTTAGCAATTTTAGGTTAAACCCAATTTTATTTGCCATAGTTTATCGTCCCCCATCAACCTACTCAGAATTTTTATCCGAATTTGCTGATTTCTTAGCTGATTTAGTGCTGAAATCTGATAGAATAATTATAGTAGGGGACTTTAATATACATGTGGATGTAGATAGTGACTGCCTTAATGTGGCATTCAATTCAATATTGGACTCGATTGGGTTTTCTCAGAAAGTAGGAAATTCTACTCATTACCTCCACCATACATTGGACCTTGTTTTGACATATGGCATAGAAATAGAAAATCTTGTAGTGTCTCCTCATAACCCTGTACTGTTAGACCATTGTCTGTTAACCTTTGATTTTACTATTTCTGACTATTTGGCTCCTAAAGAAAAATATTATTACGGTAGATGCCTCTCAGATGATGCTGTTTCCAAATTTATGCAGATTGTTTCCTCTATGCCATGTGTCAACACAACAGAAATAAGCTATAGACAGCTTGCTCCTTCTGTAATTGATAACATGGTGGATAGTGTTTCAGCTTCTCTGCATCAGACTCTAGACTTGGTGGCCCCCTTAAAAAAGAAAAAGTCTAATCAGAGATTTCTAACTCCTTGGTTCAACACAGAAACTCGTACCTTAAAACAGAAGACTCGTCAATTAGAAAGAAAATGGCGCTCCACTAATTTAGATGAAATCTATTTAGCTTGGAGAAATCATCTTTTAATTTATAAAAAATCTCTTAGAAAAGCGTAGAACGAGTTATTACTCTGCGTTAATAGAAGAGAACAAGAATAATCCCAGGTTTCTTTTCAGTACTGTAGCCAGGTTGACAAAGAGTCAGGACTCTGTTAATCCTAGCATTCCCTTAGAGCTTACTAGTCAGGACTTTATGAACTTTTTCAATAATAAAATTTCATCCATCAGAGATAAAATCAATCAGATTCTTCCCACAGTTAACTTAAATACCGTAACTACTACAACTCCTTCTATTGATCTCTGTCTTGATGAGTTTACTCCAATCGACCTTTGTGAGTTAGACAAAATAGTTTCCTCATCCAAACCTTCAACTTGTCTTTTAGACCCCATTCCTACCAGGTTATTTAAAGAAGTCTTCCCACTTATTGGTAGCTTTATTCTTCATATAATCAATTCTTCATTAACTTTGGGCCATGTACCGCAGGCTTTTAAAACGGCTGTAATTAAACCCTTACTCAAAAAGCCAACGCTAGATCCAGGAGCTTTAGCTAACTATAGACCAATCTCTAATCTCCCTTTCATTTCAAAAATCTTAGAAAGAGTTGTTGCTACGCAATTATTTGACCACCTGCAGGGAAATGGTTTACTTGAAGAGTTCCAATCTGGGCTTAGAATCCATCATAGTACTGAAACAGCCTTAGCGAAGGTCACTAACGACCTCCTCATTGCATCTGATAATGGACTAGTTTCTGTACTTGTCCTTTTAGACCTTAGTGCAGCTTTTGATACTATCGATCATAATATTCTACTTGATAGATTAGAACACTATGTTGGACTTAATGGAACTTCATTGCAATGGTTTAGATCTTATTTATCTCATAGGTTCCAGTTTGTTCATGTAAATAATGAGTTTTCTTTCAACTCAAAGCTTAGTCATGGAGTTCCACAGGGATCTGTGCTAGGCCCTACTCTTTTTAGTTTATATATGCTTCCGTTAGGCAACATTATTAGAAAGCACTGTATACATTTTCATTGTTATGCAGATGACACACAATTATACCTGTCAATGAAGCCAGATGATGGTAATCAATTAGCCAAGTTAGAAGCCTGTCTTAAGGAAATCAAAGCTTGGATGACTTGTAATTTCCTGCTATTAAATTCAGATAAGACTGAAGTCATTCTTGTTGGTCCAAAAAACCTTAGAAATTCCTTTCCAAATCAAACTTTCAGTTTGGATGCGGTTACTCTTTCTCTTAATAGCTCTGTGAGGAACCTTGGAGTTATTTTTGATCAGGATTTGTCCTTCAATTCACATATTAAATTTGTTTCTAAGACTGCCTTCTATCATTTGCATAATATTGCCAAGATTAGGAGCATCTTGTCTCAGAGTGATGCTGAGAAACTGATCCATGCTTTTGTTAGCTCGAGATTAGATTATTGTAATTCTTTATCATCAGGCTGTCCTAAAACATCTTTAAAAAGTCTTCAGCTGATCCAAAATGCTGCAGCAAGAGTTTTAACAGGTACTAGAAAGAGAGATCATATCTCTCCGGTTCTGGCCTCCCTTCATTGGCTTCCCATAGAGTTTAGAATTAAGTTTAAAATCCTTCTTCTTACTTACAAAGCTCTAAACAATCAGGCTCCTTTTTATTTAAAAGATCTGATACTACCGTATTATCCTAACAGAGCACTACGCTCCCAAAATGCAGGATTACTTGTAATACCTAGAATCTCCAAAAGTACAATGGGAGGCAGAGCCTTCAGTTATCAAGCTCCTCTCCTGTGGAATCAGCTGCCAATCTGGATTCGGGAGTCAGACTCGATCTCTGTTTTTAAGAATAGGGCTAAAACCTACCTTTTTGATATAGCCTACAATTAGGGAGGGATCATGTGTTTCTGAACCCTCCCTTAGTTATGCTGCTAATAGGTTTAGTCAGCCGGGGGACCTCCAGTAATGCACTGGGCCTCACTCCTTTCCTCACTCTCTATGAAATATTTTTTTTTTTTTGCTGGTCATTAACATCTGTTTGTTCTCTCCCATAGATTGAGTCCCCATCGTGCTGTTTGCTCTCTACATGTCTGTTCTTTTCTTCTTCTCTATCCCCTCACCCACCAGCCAGTCGCAGCAGATGACTGCCCCTCCCTGAGCCTGGTTCTGCTGGAGGTTTCTTCCTGTTAAAAGGGAGTTTTTCCTCTCCACCGTCGCCAAGTGCTTGCTCACAGGGGATCGCCTGATTGCTGGGGTCTTTCTGCAACTGTGGGGGTTCCCCCCCTACAGTTGATAGTGCTATGAGATGACTGTTGTTGTGAAATGGCGCTATATAAATAAAGTTGAATTGAATTGAATTGATGTTGGGATGACGACCTCGAAAGGAGCAGTCTCTGCAGGGGCGTGCACATGAGGAGAAACAGTCTCTGTAGGGGCATGCACGTGAACAGAAACAGCTTCTGCAGGGGCATGCATGTGGAGAGAAGCAGTCTCTGCAGGGGCGTGTACATAAGGAGAAGCAGTCTCTGCAGGGGCGAGCACATGAGGAGAAGCAGTCTCTGCAGGGGCGTGCACATGAGAAGAAGCAGTCTCTGCAGGAGTGTGCACGTGGAGAGGAGCTGTGGCAGCGGTTGAGCTCAACTCTTCCGTTATGGACCCAACTGAGGTGGAGATGGCCTCGGGGAAGCAAGAAGTAGAGGTGGGTGGTGGAAGTATGGAGGCGGCACCAACAACGAAAAATGAGGGCTCAGCAGCAATAGGAAGTGGCTGCTGAGGCTCCTCACGGGGAACAAGGCAAGACTTCTCACTATTAGATGTTAAAAAATGAGAAAATAGTACTTGCCTTGTCTTCAGCTCCGTTGTTGCTGAGGCTGCCGCTGCTGTTGAAACTGCCACTAGAGAACCAGACGAATCAGTCCTGGTGGTTATGGTGACCGCCTGGCGAGGAGTTGTTGTGCAGTGGCAAGGAGCTGGTGTTGGAGCGGAGGAGAGGTGTGTGGAAATTGTGGAAGCCAGGGGACATTTCAGTGTCGGCACAAGCTTCCATGGTGCTGGGACTGGCGAGTGGCGAGGAAGTGTTGAAGACGTCAAGGCCAGGGGACACTGTCTCGTTGGCACAGTCTCCGGTGTCTTGGGCAAACACCTTCCCTGCTGGTGGTATGGCTGCAAGGCTGGTGAGTGGCAAGGGATAAGGGATGTCGGAGTCAGGGGATGCTGCGCCGTCGGCACAAACGCCGGTGCCCCACATAACTTCCTCACCAGCCCACAGTATGTCCGGTGGAGGTTGGAGACAGCGCCCAGTAGTCCCGCCAGCTAAAGATATCTCCTCAGACTGGGTGCGCCTCCACTATCTCAGCTGTGGCGTCCAGGTACTCCAGGGCCTCCTCCAGCATGTGGGAGGTGCGGGCTTCCGAGACAAAGTCCTGGATGAGCTGGGTTGTCCACTGGTCATCCACATTGGGAGTCCTTTTTTGGTTGGGTCCGACTGTCATGTACACCCCTCCGGAGCAGATGGACAGACACACTCACAGGGTGACGTTTAACCATAATTTATTGGCAAATAAATGCAACATGAGAGCTGAAACACAAAATAAGCCACAACAGCAGTAATACGGCTACACTGGGGGGAGAAACCCAAACAGCTGAGACAAAGAACATTTATGAAACAAATAACGACGAGGACCCAACACAGAGATAAGGGAATGATCTCAATAAATAGGGAAGAACATAATTAGCTGATGAGGAACAGCTGTGAACAATAATTAGTAACTGAGGATAAGCTATGCTATAAAGGAAGGAAACAAACAACACTGTCAAAATAAAAGCCAACTCAGAAATGATGACGCGGGGAAAATATACAACATACAAATGTAACTGAGAAGGTGATATAATAACAGTGGCCACGGTTACATGGGCAAAATTTCTTCAGTCTGATTACAATTCTGATCAGAATTTTACTGTTTACATGGATCCTGAAAAAGCTGGTCTGATTAGGACGTGCGTTTCCATGTGTCACATGTTTGAACGGAATAAATCATTTTGACATGCACACGTCAACATTTCGACATTCCGAAAATAGTAGAAGAAGAAGCAACTTCCGGTGTTAGCAAGCCCCGCTTCCTGTCGAAATTGACCTGTATTGTGTTATTCAGACTGTACTTTTGCTTCTGCTGGTCTCCGTAATGAAGCTACACGTACATACTTCTGCATATGACGAACAGAGGGAGACAGCAGGACGATACAGACCAGTTTTGTTTTACTCCCGCTATGTTTTCCGCTAGCTGCTGCTAAGGCGGAAATACGTCACATCAACGTGCAGCTGGTGTACAGACATGCGCAGTAAACATATTTTCTGCCCTACGTTTGGAGTGTTTTCATGTGCACCACTCCGATTAACAATCGGCATAACCCACCCCTCTTAATCAGAATGAAATTTTGATCCAAATGAGCGTGATCGGGTCAGAATATTCAGATTGCTGTGTTTACATGAAGCATTTTTATTCCGATCAGGCTGTTAATCCGGTTATTTGTGTCCATGTAAACATAGCCAGTGATAATGAAAACTGAGATGAGAGTGAAAATACCAATGATGATGATAATAATGATAATAATGAGTCCAGCAAATATCATAAAGCATGGACAGGGCCTGACCCTATCCAGATCATCACAGAGAGAAACTCCATACAGGGTTTAGAACTGAATTTTTGTTTTTCCCATACTCAAAAACCTAATTTTAGACACCAAGGTCATCCAAATTGATCAGATTAGTGAGATTCTGTAGTAAAATATACATCAAAATGGTGGCCATTTTGAAATCGGCAGCCATCTAGAATTTCAAGTGTCCCGCAGGTTTTTTCAAAAGAGTAATGTCTAAGGAGTATTTGTGCCAAAATTGGTGCTTGTAGCCACTTTTGAAAGATTATTTCTCTTATCTGCTGCACTTGTGGCTGGGTAACCAACTTTTCTTGAACAGATACATATTCAAATATAATTTTTTAACCAAAAGGTTTGCTGAAAGCATCCAAGAAAATTCAGAATCCTGAAATTTTGTCAAAAGAAAAAACAGAAACTGACTCGGTTCACTCATTCAAATCATATGTGTAACGGATGCCAACTAGTACTGTTCGGCGTAGAACGTTAGTAAAACCTCCCTCCCGAAAAGCCTCATACAGTATCGGTAGCGCTGAGCTATCGGTCGGACCTTTAGCTCAGCGCGATCGTGCTGTGTCTCCCATGCTCGAACTGTGTAGTTGACTGAGAGGTCGCGGGTTCGTGTCCCGTGTGGGGCGAACTGCGCAGGATGATCTGTCACAATGGTGCCGTGAACCCGGGATGGGAGTGAGGTTTAAGGGGGAGAGTGTAACGGATGCCAACTAGTACTGTTCGGCGTAGAACGTTAGTAAAACCTCCCTCCCGAAAAGCCTCATACAGTATCGGTAGCGCTGAGCTATCGGTCGGACCTTTAGCTCAGTGCGATCGTGCTGTGTCTCCCATGCTCAAACTGTGTAGTTGACTGAGAGGTCGCGGGTTCGTGTCCCGTGTGGGGCGAACTGCGCAGGATGATCTCTGTCACATATGCAATCAATTTCCAATGTGGAATTAACACACATGGCAATTTAAATTTAAAAGGGAAAGCTGAAGCAAAAGAGTTTAGTAACCATTTAAATTGTCTTACAAAAACTTGGCTACAGGCCTTCTTCACAGCAGCTGTTGTGACATACAGTAGTTAGAAAAACAGGTGTTAATTATCACATTAATTAAAGTTCTGTGGTGGAACCTTTGTTAGAGTGATTAGCAGCAGCTGTTTCTTTATTATTTTGTGTGGGGGGAAAAAAGTCTGCATTACTAAATTTTAACAGGTCTCTTGGAATATTGGTAATATGATCTACAAACCACAATTCCAAAGAAGTTGGGATGTTGTGGGATGTTGTGTAAAAAATAAAAACAAAATACAATGATTTGCAAGTCACAGAATACATGAGTGTGAATGACAGGGAGGCAGATGCAACGGTGAAGATGGAAGGAGCAACGGTAGTGAAAGTAGATGAGTTTAAATACCTGGGGTCAACCATCCAAAGCAATAGAAAATGCACAAGAGAGGTGAAGAAGAGAGTGCAGGCAGGGTGGAGTGGTTGGAGACAAGTGTCGGGTGATTTGTGACCGAAGGGTAGCAGCAAGAGTGAAAGGGAAGATTTACAATACGGTAGTGAGACCTGCTATGATATATGTTTTGGAGACAGTGGTGCTAACAAAAAGACAGGAGGCAGAGCTGGAGGTGGCAGAGTTGAAGATGCTAAGATTTTCATCAGGAGTGACTAAGAGGAACAGGATTAGAAATGAGTATATCAGAGGGACACCTCAGGTTGAGACGGTTTGGAGACAAAGTAAGAGAGGCAAGGCTGAGATGGTTTGGACATGAGCAGAGGAGAGATAGTGGATATACTGGAGAAAGGATGTTGAAGATGGAGCTGCCAGGCAGTTGGAAAAAAGGAAGACCACAGACAAGATTCATGGATGTAGTGAAGGAGGACATGGAGAGGGTTGGTGTTACACAGGAAGATGTGGGGGTCAGGGTGAGATGGAGGCAGATGATCCACTGTGGCGACCCTTGAAGGGAGAGGCCGAAAGAAGAAGATGATGATTTGCAAATCATTTTCAATCTATCAATCAATCTTCTCTTATTAAACTGGAGAGGCTCGAGTTGAGCCAAACTCAAGCCATGGTTCAATGACAGAACTCGAGCAGTCAGAAAGGGATGCCATAAAGCTGAGCGCAGATGGAAGAAGGACAAGCTGCAGGTATCTCGTCAAATTTTAAAGGACTGTTGTCATCATTATCAGAGTGCTGTTAAAGAGGCTCAAAGGGAACATTTGTCCAATATTACTGTGTCCAATCATCATAACCCACATGTGTTATTCAAGACCATTGACTCTGTTCTTATTGCCTAACTGACTGTCGGTATAGAAGCATCCTTTGAATTGTGCAATTGTAGAGACTTGGGTGAGTCAGCAGACAGCGTCTCAGTCAGGATGCAGATGTTAAACATAGGAGGACAATAGTCAGGGAGATCCTGGGGAGTTGGCAGGAAGAAGGAGCCGGGGGGTTTAAGGGTGGATGTATTGTGATGTTAAATGTCATGCAATGTGATGTGAAATGTCATGCAGATGTGAGATGGGCGGTTGGGATAAAAGGAGAAACCGTGCTTGGTTGTATCATGACTTTTCTGTGTATGACTGATGAGAGAGTGTAATAAACCTCGTCTGTTCTTAAACCTGCCTCCTCATTTCACACACTCTCCACACAATGACTTTTTGTATTTTTTTATTGATAAGATCACCACCATTAGGGATCTCATCCCAGCTCCTGCTTCTGACCCCTCGGTCTCTGTCCCTTGCTCTGCTGTCTTCAATCAGTTTGAGTCTGTGACCTTGTTGCAACTAGAGGAAGTGGTTGGCCATATTAAGCCCTCTCCCTCCTCGCTTTTTTAAAGAGGTTTTATCTAGCATAGGTCAGTCAATTTTTAACCATTTTAAACAACAGTTTGTCTTCTGGTGTGGTTCCTGCAAATTTTAAGCATGCAGTAGTGAAACCTTTGCTAAAGAAACCTGGTCTTGATCAAACTGTGTTAGCTAATTTTAGGCTTATTTCAAAGCTACAGTTTCTCTCAAAAATATTGGAGAAAATTGTTTATCTTCAGTTAAAGTTTTTTTGGATGAGAATGGTATCCTGGAGGTGTTTCAGTCTGGATTTAAAACCCTCCATAGCACAGAGTGGGCTTTGTTAAGGATCTTTAATGACATTCTGTCTGTTTATTTTGTTGTCTCCTGGTTTAGTCCAGGAGAATTCTACAGATCAAGTTTTGGTACTTTAATAGTCCTTCGTTGTCTGTGGGTCAGTGTGGGTCATTTTTAAATATGGAGGAAAGTGTTTATTCAGAAAGTTTCAGGATCCATTAGTGTCTCAGAATATGAATTCTTGTTTATGATGAAGAAAAAGGGGGCTAGTAGATCAGTTTGGGGGATATCTCCTGGGCCAGAGGGCTGAAGAATGTTGGAGAAAAGAAGATCATCTGCTTTGTCCTATGATATCATTACAGTAGCTGGGCACTATCTTGCTGAAACTAGCAGGGAAGTCTCTGAAAAAGATGTTGCTTGGATGGCAGCATACATTGCTCCAAAACCTGTACCGTTCAGCATTAATGGTGCCATTTATCATTATAGAAAAAGTACTGAGCTAAACCAAGCTAAAGCTTGGTCCAGAAATCTGTCTGTCTGTCTCATACAAAATATTTGGAACCATTATCTAACACTGTTACTGAAGAGTTCTTTAAAATACTGTGTCATTTGTGTATAATGTAGGAATATGTAACAAAGGAGTGATTGCAACTGCATCATTTTCACTAAGAAGGGATAAAAATCATGTGATCAGTTTTACTGCTTCCTTTCTGACCTTGCATGTGAAATTGCATTGCAGTGTGTATGAATAAGTGTGTAGATTTTTAAATCAAACCACTAATTTCCAGTTAAAAGTGCTTTTTTAAAAATCAACTACATTTGAAACAGTGTTGATACCATTGCAACGTTAGAAGTATTTAACTTACAGTGGTGTGAAAAAGTGTTTGCCCCCTTCCTGATTTCTCTTTTTTTTGTATGTTTGTCACACTTAAATGTTTCAGATCATCAAACAAATTTAAATATTAGACAAAGATAACACAAGTAAACATAAAATGCAGTTTTTAAATGAAGATGTTTATTATTAAGGGTAAGAAAAATCCAAACCTACATGGCCCTGTGTGATAAAGTGATTGCCCCTTCTCCCCATGTTAAAACTTAAAATAACTGTTTTATCACATCTTTGGAAAGCTGAGTTCAATTTCTCTAGCCACACCCAGGCTTGATTACTGCCACACCTGTTCTCAATCAAAAAATCACTTAAATAGGACCTGCCAGACAAAGTGAAGTAGACCAAAAGATCCTCAAAAGCTAGAAATCATGCTGCAATCCAAAGAAATTCAGGAACAAATGAGAAACAAAGTAACTGAGATCTATCAGTTTGAAAAATGTTATTAAACCATTTCTAAAGCTTTGGGACTCCAGCGAACCACAGTGAGAGCCATTATCCACAAATGGTGAAAACATGGGACAGTGGAGAACCTTACTAGAAGTGGCTGGCCTACCAAAATTACCCCAAGAGCGGAGTGGTGACTCATCCAAGAGGTCACAAAAGACCCCACAACAACATCCAAAGAATTGCAGGCCTTACTTGCCTCAGTTAAGGTCAGTGTTCATGACTCCACCATAAGAAAGAGACTGGGCAAAAATGGCCTGCGTGGCAGAGTTCCAAGACAAAACCCACTGCTGAGCAAAAAGAACATAAAGGCTCATCTCAGTTTTGCCAGAAAACATCTTGATGATCCCCAAGACTTTTGGGAAAATACTCTGTGGACTGACAAGACACAAGTTTAACTTTTTAGAAGGTGTGTGTCCCATTACATCCAGTGTAAAAGTAACACAGCATTTCAGAAAAGGATCATCATACCAACAGCAAAATATGGTGGTGTGGTGGTGGAGTGGTTAGCACTGCGGCAGCACAGCAACTCACCCTTGGCTGAGGGATCCTGGGTTTGATCCCAGCCCCGACCAACAGTGATCTGTGTGGAGTTTGCATGTTCTCCCCGTGTCTGTGTGGGTTTACTCCAGGATTTCTGTTATGACCCGAGCGCCGGTTCTGATCGTGCTCGGGTTAAAGTTATGTCCCGCTGCCGGCCTTGACAGCTGCGGGCTGTATTCTGGCCTCACCGGGCTCTTATTGTGAAGGTGCTCGGTGAGGTTTCCGCCTGTCAATGGTCGGCCAGCTGAGCGTCATTACCGTCGTTAGTTCACCATATAAGCCCAGCATTGGCGACGGTATGACGCAGCAGTGTAAGTCGCTATACGTCTGAACTACGGACGACTTGGATCTGTATCTACCTCGCATGCTTGTGATTGACCATCGCCTCTCCGGCACCAGTAAGTTAGCTGTTAGCCTTGCTCCTCCCGGTGAGAGTGGACCTTTGTGTGTCTTTGCTTTAGCAGCCTGTGTAGCTAATTAGTTTATCAACATTTGCCTGTGTATGACTGTCTCCTCCTTTGGACTCGTAAGTGAGCTGTCTAGCCTTACGCCTACTGAAGTGTGGAGACTCATGTGTTATTGCCCCTGCATCTTGTGTTGTTAACCTTTCACCGTAAATAAAAACTCACTGTAAACTCACTGGTGACTGTGTGCGTCTCTAGCTGGCTCGTGAGAGCCAGTGCATGACAGTACACTGCTGCCAAAACAGCGTTACGGTGACGCCAACCCGAGACGCTATTCACCAGTGAGTTTGAGTTTTTTGGGACATTTGCTTTTTTCCTGTCTGGGTGCCGTGTATGTGAAGAATGCCGTCGCGGAGGAACCGTGTGTGGAGTCCGAGCCACGAGCTGACTGATGTGCTGGAAGTGGTGGATGAGCTTCTCAGCTAGACTATGACCACGGCATACACTGGTACCTGGACGCCGCCGAGGATATACTTTGTCATCTCTCTCCCCGCTACGCTGACCACCCGGAAGTCGACGCGAGGAGGGAGGACATCGCTGCGCAACGCGAGATTTACCTGATGATGGAGGAGGAACGCGGCATGAAGCAGGAGAAGAGGCACTCCTGCTCTTTGCTCTTGGATCCTGATCCTTTCCTCGATCCGTTCCGGGAGTTTGCACCATCTGGGGGCCGGCGAAGGCGTCGGCGCCGCGGCCGGGCGCGTCCTCGGCAAGCTCCTGCTCCGGATCCAGTTCCGGGCCGCCGGGATGACCCCCTCAACCAGCTGGCTGCTGTGAGTGAGCTGAGTCCTGTGCCGGTGGGTTCCGTCCATGGGTCCGTTTCCACCATCCAGCGAGCGAGGGAAGGAGCGATGTCCGCTACAGCTGATACCATCCTCCCCCCGGGAGACAGGCAAGTTCAAGTTCACTTACCTATCGATCATAGTGATCTGTCTTGTCTGACTCCTGGGGGTGAAGCTTGGGGTTTGCAGCTCCTTGAGTTTCTTTCCCCAGCTGTAGCCATTGTTATTAAACCTGCTGCCTCTGTGTCTCCTCCTGTGGAGCGGTCCTCGGCGTCAGTCCCACACCATCGAATGAGGGGGAGGCCTGCAGCTCTGGGAGATATCCCGGCCCTGCAGCCTAACATTGGACAGAGAAGAACGGACTGCAGTGAGGAGCCAGAGCCGACGAGAGAGCGTCCCCAGGGTTCCTCAGGGATGCAGCCCGAGTCAGCAGGTCCAGGGTCCTCTCCCTCCACGCCATGCGGGTTATTGGCGTGGACGCCAGCGCGTGAGGATCCAGCTGCAGAGACCATCAGGCCGGCTGTGGAACCCGATGCAGCCGAGTGGGAGCCCGACGACGAGCTGCTTCTTGAACCTGGATCGGCAAAGTCCTGGACGGCTCCAGAGCCCGAGTGCAGGCAAGTGCTCTTTCTTGTTTTCCTGTATGGTGTGTTAGAGCATTTTTGCCTGCCTCATGGGGAGGCGAGTGAGGGGCAGCCGGCCGCTGCACCCGAGCTCGTCTCGCTGGGCTCTGGCGCTGCCAGTGGAACTGATCCCGGTTCTCCCTTGTGTTCTGAGCACCTCCACAGCGTTACCGGTCCGGAGCCAGTCAAGGTCACGGGACCGGGGGTTCCAGGTTCGTAGATGGGGGTCCGACGTGTGGGCCGAGGTGACCCAGTCGGGGTCCAACGTGGGTGCAGCGGTGACCCAATCGGGGCCCGTCCTGACCCAGTCGGGGTCCGACGCATGGGCTGAGGTGACCCAGTCGGGGTCCAACGTGGGTGCAGCGGTGACTCGATCGGGGTCCGTCCTGACCCAGTCGGGGTCCGACGCATGGGCTGAGGTAACCCAGTCGGGGTCCAACGTGGGTGCAGCAATTACCCAATCGGGGTCCGACGAGGTCCAGTGGGGGTCCAGCGCAGGTGCGGCTGTGACCCAATCAGGATTGGACGGGGCCCAAGGTTTTGTTTGTTCCCCTCTCAGGAGCCACCAGCTGGGGTCCGTGAGAGGGCTCTGTTTGACGGTCTGGCGCTCCCCTGTCTTGTTCTGTTCAGGTGAGCGGCTGCATGCAATCCCTCCACGGTCCTGGTGGTTGTGGGATACGGGTCGGCCACCTGAGGAACTGCTTGGAGCATTCGGCGTCTTGGGTTGGCCACCCAATAAACTGTGTGTGTTACGGGGTGACCTGGTTCGGCCACCAGAGGACTTGTTTCTGGGGGCATGGGACTGGGGCAGGCCACCTGATTATGCACTGTGTGACTATCTGTGGGCCCATATGGGGCCTGGTCATGTGAAGTACGTCTGGAGATTTTTTCTTGTTTTCTTGTAAGCCAAAGTCATAGTCTTAGTCAGGTCTGAGCAATTTTTAGATTGCCTCTTGTTTTCTTGTAAGCCAAAGTCATAGTCTTAGTCAGGTCTGAGCAATTTTTAGATTGCCTCTTGTTTTCTTGTAGCCAAAGTCATAGTCTCAGTCTAGTCTGAGCAATTTTAGATTGCCTCTTGTTTTTCTTTGTAAACCATAGTCATAGCCAAAGCAATTTTAGATTGCTCCCTGTGTGTTGGTGTGTATTTTTTTTTTGTTTTGTTCGTGTTTTGTAAACCAGAGTCAGGTAAAGCAATCTATATTGCCTTTTGTGTTTTGTATTCTTAGTTTGGTCAAGTCTTGTCTTTGTTTTGTTCTCCCCTCCTTTTTTGAGGGGCTATTGTATGAGGATTTTGTTTGTTTCCAGGTATTGTCATGTATTTATTTTTGGTTTCGTATGGTTTTTTGGTCTGGTCATGGTCTTGTTCAGGGGTTGGTTTCTCTCCCTCCGCACCTGTCCTCCCACCTCCCACCCTGGGGGGGCGGGGGGGGCAGGGTGGTTCCTTGGGGCGTTCAGAGTCTGCCCGTGGAGGGAGGGTACTGTTATGACCCGAGCGCCGGTTCTGATCGTGCTCGGGTTAAAGTTATGTCCCGCTGCCGGCCTTGACAGCTGCGGGCTGTATTCTGGCCTCACCGGGCTCTTATTGTGAAGGTGCTCGGTGGGGTTTCCGCCTGTCAATGGTCGGCCAGCTGAGCGTCATTACCGTCGTTAGTTCGCCATATAAGCCCAGCATTGGCGACGGTATGACGCAGCAGTGTAAGTCGCTATACGTCTGAACTACGGACGACTTGGATCTGTATCTACCTTGCATGCTTGTGATTGACCGTCGCCTCTCCAGCACCAGTAAGTTAGCTGTTAGCCTTGCTCCTCCCGGTGAGAGTGGACCTTTGTGTGTCTTTGCTTTAGCAGCCTGTGTAGCTAATTAGTTTATCAACATTTGCCTGTGTATGACTGTCTCCTCCTTTGGACTCGTAAGTGAGCTGTCTAGCCTTACGCCTGCTGAAGTGTGGAGACTCATGTGTCATTGCCCCTGCATCTTGTGTTGTTAACCTTTCACCGTAAATAAAAACTCACTGTAAACTCACTGGTGACTGTGTGCGTCTCTAGCTGGCTCGTGAGGGCCAGTGCATGACAATTTCTCCAATTTCCTCCCACATGCCCAAAACATGCAAGTTAGGTTAACTGGTATCAACTGGGGATTCTAAATTGTCCTTAGGTTTCAATGTGAGAGTGAATGGTTGTCTATCTCTCTGTGTTGGCCCTGCGATGGACTCTAGCCCAAAAATGCTGGGATAGGCTACAGCCCCCCTGCGACCCGAAAAGGATAAAGCAGAAGAAGATGAATGGATGGATGGTAGTGTGATGGTCTGGGGCTGTTTTGCTGCTTCAAGACTTGGAAGACTCACTGTAGTAAATGGAAACATGAATTCTGCTGTCTACCAAAAAATCCTGAAGGAGAATGTCTGGCCATTTGTTCGTGACCTCAGTCTGAAGTGCACTTGGGTTCTGCAGCAGGACAATGATCCAAAACACACCAGCAAGTCCACCTCTGAATGGCTTAAGAAAAACAAAATGAAGACTTTGGAGTGGCCTAGTCAAAGTCCTGACCTGAATCCGATTGAGATGCTGTGGCATGACCTTAAAAAGGCGGTTCATGCTCAAAAACCCTCCAATGTGGCTGAATTACAACAATTTTGCAAAGATGAGTGGGCCAAAATTCCCCCACAGCGCTGTAAAAGACTCATTACCAGTTATTGCAAATGCTTGATTGCAGTTGTTGCTGCTAAGGGTGGCCCAACCAGTTATTAGGTTTAGGGGGCAATCACTTTTTTCACACAGGGCCATGTAGGTTTGGATTTTTTCCCCCTTACTAATAAACACCTTCATTTTAAAACTGCATTTTGTGTTTACTTGGGTTATCTTTGTCTGATATTTAAATTTGTTTGATGATCTGAAACATTTAAGTGTGACAAACATACAAAAAAATGAGAAATCAGGAAGGGGGCAAACACTTTTTCACACCACTGTACTGTATATGACACAAGAGTACCTTGTCAAAATTTTAGGCAATTCATATTTTAACCAGACCATGGTACATACCAGACATGGTAGCTGTTAAAAAGGTTATTGAGGAGATTGCTAAACCATTGAAACACATTTGTAACTTATCATTCCAAACTGATACAATTCCAAGTAAAATGAAAATAGCTAAAGTTATACCTCTATACAAAACTGGAAATAAACACCACTTCACAAACTACAGGCCTGTTTGTCTTCTGCCCCAATTCTCAAAAATACTGGAAAATCTCTTTAATAACAGATTAGATAACTTCATAGCTAAACACAAATTACTCACAGCCAGCCAGTATGGATTTAGAACCAGCTACTCTACATCATCAGCTTTAATGGATGTTATAGAATAAATCACTAATTCTATGGACAGAAAGAAATTTGCAGTAGGAGGATTTATTGATTTTTTAAAAAAGCATTTGATACATTAAATCATGAAATATTACTTAACAAATTGGAACGGTATGGACTCAGGGAGGTAGTATTGAATTGGGTCAGAAACTATTTAAAAAAACAGGCAACAATTTGTGAAGACGGAGCAATAAGAATCTGAGTGTCTAGAAGTATTTTGGTCATGAGCAGAACAAAACAGATACTGGATCAGAAATCACTCCATACTCTGTACTGTTCACTGGTTTTATCATATTTAAATTACTGTTGAGAAGTTTGGGGAAATACATATAAAAGTTCATTACAACCACTTGTTATTTTACAAAAAGAGCAATAAGAATCATCCATAAAGCTGATTGCCGTGATCACACAACTTTTTTTATTTTTACAGACTAATAGTTTGAAATGATTTGATCTGGTGGAATATAAAACTGCCATAATAATGTACAGAGTAAGGAACAATTTACAGCCAGTCAACATCCAAAACATGTTTGTTGAAAGACAAAAGGGATATCATTTAAGGGGGAGTTACTTTTAAAGACAGTGGGTGTACGAACAATTAGAAGCTTTTGTTTCATCTGTGGGGTTAAATTATGGAATTGATTAAATAAACAATGTCCAAACATTCTAGTTTTTAAAAAAAGAACAAAAAGGAGAAATTAGATAAATACAGGGAGGAAGATGGATCCGTTAATCACAAGGGTTGGTTGAGAATAGGTTATATAATCAGTGGTAATTTGTTTGCTCATTTTATTTTTATTTTGAATTTCTATTATTTTTTTAATAAGTGGTTAGATTTTGAAATGAGTGTTGAGATTTGTTCATTTATTCGTTTCTATTGCTGTTGTGGCAATGCATGTACACTACCGCTCAAAAGTTTGGGGTCACTTAGAAATTTCCTTATTTTTGAAAGAAAAGCACTGTTTTTTTTCAATGAAGATAACTTTAAACTAATCAGAAATACACTCTAATATCTAATATGCATTGCTAATGTGGTAAATGACTATTCTAGCTGCAAATGTCTGGTTTTTGGTGCAATATCTACATAGGTGTATAGAGGCCCATTTCCAGCAACTATCACTCCAGTGTTCTAATGGTACAATGTGTTTGCTCATTGTGTCAGAAGGCTAATGGATGATTAGAAAATCCTTGTGCAATCATGTTAGCACAGCTGAAAACAGTTTAGCTGGTTAGAGAAGCTATAAAACTGACCTTTCTTTGAGCAGGTTGAGTATCTGGAAAAAATCATTATTTCAAATACAAATCATTATTTCTAACCTTGTCAATGTCTTGACTATATTTTCTATTCATTTTACAACTCATGGTGGTAAATAAGTGTGACTTTTCATGGAAAACACAAAATAATTGTCTGGGTGACCCCAAACTTTTGAACGGTAGTGTATATACAGTGCATCCGGAAAGTATTCACAGCACTTCACTTTTTCCACATTTTGTTATGTTACAGCCTTATTCCAAAATGGATAAAATTCATTTTTTCGCTCAAAATTCTACACACAATACCCCATAATGATAATATGAAAAAAGTTTTTTTTTTTTTTTTTAGATTTTTTTCAAATTTATTAAAAATAAAAACTAAGAAAGCACATGTACATAAGTATTCACAGCCTTTGCTATGAAACTCAAGATTGAGCTCAGGTGCATCCTGTTTCTACTGATCATCCTTGAGATGTTTCTACAGATTAACTGGAGTGCACCTGTGGTAAATTCGGTTGATTGGACATGATTGACACCTGTCTATATAAGGTCCCATAGTTGACAGTGCATGTGAGAGCACAAACCAAGCATGAAGTCAAAGGAATTGTCTGTAGCCCTCTGAGACAGGATTGCCTCGATGCACAAATTTGGGGAAGGGTACAGAACAATTTCTGCTGCTTTGAAGGCCCCAATGGGCACAGTGGCCTCCATCTTCTGTAAATAGAAGAAGTTCGGAACCACCAGGACTCTTCCTAGAGCTGGCCAGCCGTCTAACTGAGCGACTGGGGGAGAAAGGCCTTAGACAGGGAGGTGACCAAGACCCCAATGGTCACTCTGTCAGAGCTCCAGTGTTCCTCTGTGGAAAGAGGAGAACCTTCCAGAAGGACAACCATCTCTGCAGCAAGCCACCAATCAGGCCTATATGGCAGAGTGGCCAGACAGAACCCACTCCTTAGTAAAAGGCACATGGCAGCCTGCCTGGAGTTTGCCAAAAGGCACCTAAAGGACTCTCAGACCATGAGA
Source organism: Pholidichthys leucotaenia (assembly GCA_020510985.1). Lineage (NCBI taxonomy): Eukaryota > Metazoa > Chordata > Actinopteri > Cichliformes > Pholidichthyidae > Pholidichthys > Pholidichthys leucotaenia. The sequence continues at coordinate 134,165,054 of CM035840.1, read as the reverse complement.
AACAAAATTATCTGGTCTGATGAGATAAAAATTGAACTCTTTGGCGTGAATACCAGGCGTCATGTTTGGAGGAAAACAGGCACCGCTCATAACCATGCCAATGGCGGTGGCAGCATCATGCTGTGGGGGTGTTTTTCAGCGGCAGGAACTGGGAGACTAGTCAGGATAGAGGGAAAGATGAATGCAGCAATATATAGAGACATCCTGGATGAAAACCTGCTCTGGAGCACTCTTGACTTCAGACTAGGGCGACGGTTCATCTTTCAGTAGGACAACAACCCTATGTATACAGCCAAGATATCGAAGGAGTGACTTCAGGACAACTCTGTGAACGTCCTTGAGTGTCCCAGCCAGAGCCCAGACTTGAATCCAATTGAGCATCTCTGGAGAGATCTGAAAATGGCTGTGCACCGACACTTCCCATCCAATCTGATGGAGCTTGAGAGGTGCTGCAAAGAGGAATGGGCAAAACTGCCCAAAAATAGGTGTGCCAAGCTTGTGGCATCATATTCAAAAAGACTGTAATTGCTGCCAAAGGTGCATCAACAAAGTATTGAGCAAAGGCTATGAATACTTATGTACATGTGATTTCTTAGTTTTTTATTTTTAATAAATTTGCAAAAATCTCAAAAAATTTTTCATGTTGTCATTATGGGGTATTGTGTGTAGAATTTTGAGGAAAAAAATGAATTTAATCCCTTTTGGAATAAGGCTGCAACATAATAAAATGTAGAAAAAGTGAAGAGCTGTGAATACTTTCCGGATGCACTGTATGTATGTACTGTATGTGTGCATGAAGGTACTGTATATACAGCAGGTATGCTAATTGGTTAAGGTTGGAATAGGACAACGTAAGCTTTGCTTCAATACTGTTCCTTTTCGGACAGCGTTTATTTTTTTTTTCTTGGTTTTATTTTGTTTTGTTCGAAAGAAACAATATCAATCAATCAAACCCTCAATGACAGAAGTAGCTCATTCCGGGGTTATGAACCAACCCCATGGCCATCAAGAGCTTTGACTTACACATATTTTCCTTGTGCCTATACAGAAACTCTTGTACTTCACTCTTTTTTTTTTAGTATGCCAAGGCAGCAGGTGAGGAAATGGGGGCTATCAGCAAATATTCTTGCATGAGATGGCACGAGGCAGGGAAAAGCACTAAAGACCAAGCAAACTTACAAAACCCCAAAGGAAAAAGGTTTCAGAAAACTGCCCTATGACGGCTAAATGTTATCAAAGGACTTTTTAATATCATTTTTTAATCCCTGAGGATAAGAAAAACAGAAACAAGACAGAGACCAATGAGACACTGGTACAAGATCCCTGACCTTCAGCCACAAGACGTTTTTTTTTTCTTTACCTCTGCCAAGGAGGTAAATATGATCAAGACAGTTTGTTTGTTTGTTTGGTAGCAGGATTACACAAAAATTACTGGATGGATTTTGATGAAATGTTCACCAGAGGTGGTCCTTTGGCTATGGATGAACCCAGTAGATTTTGGAGGTGATCTGAGAGCATATACCTCTGCCAAGGCAGACAGAGGGACGGCTGGATGGACAGAGGGATGGAGGGACAGATGGTGCCTTGGCAGAGGTATGCACTCTGAGTGCCCTCTAGTGGCAACTGGACTTTTGCCAGTTAGTGCATCATGACATGCACTACACAAAGAGGAGAGATAAACAAACCTATCATCTGGTCAATCACTGCAACAGATACTGGTCAGTTTGTCTTGGCCTGTCCTTGCCACTGATAATACTATTGTAAGCAGTTTCATGAAATGGTCAGTCAGAAAGCAACTCATACCGGCTTGGATGTCACCCGGGTTAACAAGGTCAGGAGTTCCTGGCAGCGGAAGGCGAAGGACAGAGCTGTGTGGAGGAATCTGATCAGACCTAAATGAAACAATCATTGTCGGCCCCAACAGACTGCTATGATGATGATGAAGAACTGAAGTGCTGCTTCATCTTTTATTCAGTTTCCACCAACATGACAAAAAGTGTGTTGTGGTACTGAAAACTGAGGAGCAAAAACTTGACTCCTATTAAATTTAAGTCATTGAAATCAAAAATAATATGAAGAGTATAGTTAAAGCAGCACTTCTGTAAATGTATATAGCTCTTTTCTTTAAAAATGTATTCAAGCTAGTAAACCTGCAATAAAAATTACTACTTATAGCAAAGTACAATTTAGTGGAAAAAAGTTACTTAAGTACATGTACTTCAGAAGATGTAACTGGTTACTCCTCACCTCCAATAATGAGTCTGTCACCATTGATATTTGGACGAGATAAGGAAGTGTGCTTTGAGACTAAAATGTCTCTTACAGACAAAAACAATCAAAATGAAAAGTTTCAGTTGCTCGTAGCTGAAACTCTACATAAATTAACATTTAAAGAGGGATATGTTTTTAACTTTAACAGCTTTTTTTTAGAATATTGGATTGTTTTAAAATTTAGTTCAGTTTGACTTGTAAAATGTAAAAATGAACCTTTAGGGTTAGGTGATATGAAACTACAAAATACCTAACAAAATTAAGTTGTGATAATTAACTGTTTTAGTAATGGAGCTATATAAAAAGGTCTTTTTTTCATAAGATACAATCACAAATAATATAAAATGAGAAATAAAATTAAGTAGCATGCATATCTTACCAGGAACAAGACCAAAATAAATGACACAGGTTTTCCTCCTGAAGTCCATAAAAAGAGCAGCGTGCATCAATGTCCTTTTTATACTTTGTTTAAAGAAAAGGGAAAAAAAAAAAGCTTGGTGGCACAAAACTGTAAATTATCATGAATGTGATTTCACTTGCCTTATGGGTTAACCAAATCTTTCTCCAGTCCAGGTCAAAATAAAGGGGTTTTTTTGTAAAAAAAAAAAAAAAAAAAGACGTTTGGGGAAGGAAGTGTGGGTTTACTCCGGGTACTCCGGTTTCCTCCCACATGCCAAAGACACGCAGACGAGGTTAAGTGGCATTAACTGGGGATTCTAAATTGTCCTTAGGTATGGATGTGAGAGTAAATGGTTGTCTGTCTCTTTGTGTTGGCCCTGCGATGGCCTGGCGATCTGTCCAGGGTGGACCCTGCTTCTCACCCAAAGATGCAGGGATAGGATCCAGCCCCACCCCCCCCCCGCGACCCGAAAAGGATTAAGCGGTAGAAGATGGATGGATGGATGGATGGATGGAGAAGGAAAAAAATGAGGAAGTGTATGGGAGCATGACTTTTTGGCCCCAGAGGCCCCATGGGTGTCAATGTAGGCCAATTAAGTGTTTAAACAGAGCAATGAGACCTATTTTACACTGATTCCAAAAACTTTTGTCAAATGAATCAAATCTAATGAAGAAACCTCCCAAGATAAGTAAAACTTGGGATTGCCACACTACCACGCACGTGCTGGGTAATGTTATGTTGTGGAGATTGTGTGGAAAGACGAGACTGATTTTATTTCTCAAGATCAGTTTTATTCAACACCACATTCTCCAACATCCAAAACGGGAAAGAGGAAGCATGCTCCCACCTCTGTCCCTTTTATACCCAGGACATCAAAGCACACAGTCACATTGTCTTTACATCCCAAAACACAATGCACCCCCCTTCAGGTCCTCTGTCTGTCTCCACCTGAAATCCTGGTGGTCAGGAAATCCCTCACGGCCATCTCTCTTCATACAAAAGGCCAGACTTCGCGTCCTCCTGTTACCCCTAGGAGGTTCAGACCTTTTGTTCCTCTGAGACGTGCAGTAAACAATAAGCATACAGTAATAAGCATGTGAAGCATATGGAACTCACATATGTGCCCACATGACCCCCCCTCAAACGTCTAAGATGGAACAACACAACCACAGATTGCATGTCATACTAAAATCACTACATATCAGTCCAAGTGCCGCTTAGGTCTCAGCCTTCTCCCGTATTTGCTGAAAGCGGGCTGTACCACTTCCACGGCGTTTTCCCGCTGTGGATCTGCTGCCTGGGGATGAGAACTGTTAGTCACCCTCCGTGGGTGTTCTGGGGAATGCTCCCTAGGGGGTCTGCCACCCCGAGGAGCCTTCGCCAACTGCACAATTTCGTCAGCTACCACAAAAGCGGGTTTGAGTCTGTTAATGCCAATCCTTTCCTTTCTGCCCCCCAAATCTAGCAAAAAATGCTTATCCCCTGTTTCCAGCACTCTATATGGTCCATCATAAGGTGGGCGTAAAGGCGAACGATGGGCGTCATGTCTGACAAAAACAAACTCCGCATTTTTTAAAGCCTTAGGCACAAAAACACGTGGAAAACTGTGATGAACAGGGCCAGGTAGTGTGCTCGGGCCCGTGCCATTCTGTAACCGCTGAGCCGGGGAGCACTCTGGCGCTGGATTATCCGGAGAAATTCCCCGGGCAGCCGAAGTGGCTGTGCGAACACTAGCTCAGCTGAGGAGGCTTCTAAATCCTCTTTAGGTGCAGAACGCAACCCCAATAAAACCCATGGTAGCTTATCCACCCAATTTGGATCCGTAAGCGACGCTCTGAGAGCCGCCTTCAATGACCTGTGAAAACGTTCGCATAACCCGTTAGCCTGCGGGTTGTACGCGGTCGTGCGGTGGATCGTTGCCCCCAGGCTGCGGGCCATCGCTGACCAAAGTTCGGAAACAAATTGCGGGCCTCTGTCGGACGTAATGTCCGATGGGACTCCAAAACGCGCTACCCAAGCTGTTAAAAACGCGCGCGCCACCTCCTCGGCTGTGGTTGATGACAGTGGGACCACTTCCGGCCAGCGCGTGGTGCGGTCAACCATTGTCAGAAGATGTGTGCACCCTTGTGAGGGCGGGAGGGGGCCTACGAGGTCCACGTGGACATGATCAAACCTTTTAGCCGGGATGTGAAACGGCTCCAAGGGAGCTCTCGTGTGTCTATGAACCTTGGCCCGCTGGCAGGCCGTGCAGGCTGCCGCCCACTCTCTAACTTGTTTGCGCAGGCTCGGCCATACAAATTTCTCTCCTACCATTTTGACTGACGCGCGCACTCCCGGGTGCGCCAAAGAATGGATCGAGTCAAAAACGCGGCAGCGCCACGCAGCTGGGACCACCGGACGCGGCCGCCCAGTGGAGACGTCGCAGATTGGGGGGGCATACCGTCTTGTAGCACCCTGCCCTCCAGCCTTAACCCTGTTGGTCCAGACTGGAGCGCGCACACATCCGTGTCGCTAACCTGCTCCACGGCCACGGCTGCATAATCTATCCCCACGCGGACCGGGGCCGCACGCACTTCCGCGTCGCTAAGCTGCTCCGCGGCCATGGCTGCAGGATCTACCTCCGCGTGGGCTGGAACCCCCACGGCACGTGAGAGGCAGTCCACCACTACATTAAGTTTACCCGCCACGTGTTGGATATCGGTGGTAAACTCCAATATCGCAGCCAGCTGTCTCTGCTGCCGACCTGACCGAGGTTCTGAAATCTTGGCCATTGCAAAAGTCAGCGGCTTGTGGTCAACGAACGCGGTGAAACGGCGTCCTTCCACCCAGAACTGGAAGTGGCGAATGGCCAAGTGGAGAGCTAACAACTCCCTGTCGAATGCGCCGTATTTCCGTTCGCTGTCGCGCAGGGTCTTACTGAAAAAGGCGAGCGGTTGCCAGGCTCCCACTACAAACTGTTCCACGACCACCCCTATGGCCACATCTGACGCGTCAGTAGTGAGCACCATTCGGGCCGCTGGGACTGGATGCGCTAACAATGCAGCGTTTGCCAGGGCTGTTTTGACTTCGGAAAATGTGCACTCTCGCTCCGGAGACCATTCAACTTTATTTGTGGGTTTTTGTTTTTTTAGTGCAGCATACAATGGTTGCATGAGCTGCGCTGCGCGGGGGAGGAAACGGTTATAAAAATTTACCATCCCCAAAAACTCCTGTAACGCTTTGACCGTTTGTGGCTGGGGAAAATTTGTTACTGCGCGCACTTTTTCAGGCAGAGGGACGGCTCCCTCTGGGGAGACGCGATGCCCCAAAAAATCAATCTGCGTCACCCCGAATTGACGCTTCGCCGGGTTAATTATTAACCCGTGCTCTGCCAACCTCCGGAAAACTGCCGTGAGGTGGTTTTCGTGCTCGTCTTCGGACGCGCTGGCTACCAATATGTCGTCCAGGTAGACGAACACGAAAGGGAGATGGCGCAAAACCTCGTCCATCATGCGTTGGAACGTCTGCGCCGCGCCTTTAAGCCCAAACGGCATGCGCAAAAACTCGAAAAGTCCGAAAGGAGTTATTGCTGCTGTTTTGGGTATGTCCTCAGCGCGCACTGGGACCTGGTGGTAACCACGTACCAAGTCTATTTTAGAAAAAATGCGCGCTCCCACCAAATGAACTGAAAAATCTTGGATCTGCGGGATCGGGTAGCGGTCGTGCGCTGTAGCGTTGTTCAGCCTGTGGAAATCACCACAGGGCCGCCACGAGCCATCAGCTTTAGGGACCATGTGAAGCAGTGAAGCCCAAGGGCTTTTCGAACGCCGGATGATGCCCAGCTTTTCCAGGTTGGCGAACTCCTCGCGCGCTATGGTCAGTTTAGCTGAATCCAAGCGCTGAGCCTTTGCAAAAACGGACGGCCCGGTGGTAGTAATAAAATGTTCCACCCCGTGTTTAGCCATGGCCGCCAAAAATGTTGGGACCGTGAGTGCTGGGAACTGAGTGAGGAGTGTGTGGAACTTACCACCTGCCGCTGTGACGTTGGCTTGTGCTGTTGGCGGGGCCACTCGAGCTGTACAGGGGATAGAAGAAAAAGAGAGTGCATTAACCAGGCGTCTGTTAGCAAGATCGACCAACAAACTATGTGAGCACAAAAAATCAGCCCCTAACATGTTGAAATTGACTGCCGCTATGACGAAAGTCCACTCGAAAGTGCGGCCATGAAAAGACAGAAGCAGAGTCCTCTCACCGAAGGTCTTAATCGCCGAGCCGTTCGCTGCTGATACCTGGGGACCACTGGAAGGCAACAGTCGGTCAGCGTAGGAAGGTGTGATGAAACTCAGCTGGGAGCCCGTGTCCACGAGGAAATGCCTCCCCGAGTTCGCATCCTTCAAGTAGAGCAGCTTGTTCTCCTCTCCAAGGGCCGCAGCTGCTAACGACCCCCAGTCTTGGCGTTTCCCGAGCGCTTAAAGTGGCACGGTGGAATGCACTTGCGTGCCCTCTCTGCGAAGCGGCAATGGTAGAAGCAAAGGCTGTCGTCTGCTCCGTGTTTCCCGGCCCCTGCCGCCGCCGTCGTCGGTGAGTCTGGTGCTGCAGCCTCTGGCCCCCTGCCGTCTCCGGACGTTGCGCTTGGACCTGCTGCCGCAGCCGCGGCCGCGCCCCGTTTACTGGCGTCGACGAGTCGTTGCGCCTCCTGGCCCAGCTCATGGTAGTCTTTTCGGGCTAGCAGTGGTGAATTGGCCAGGGTCACTCTCACCTCTGACGGTAGGGTTCTGAGGAAAAGGTGGGTGAAAATGAAGCTACCATCTTCGGAGTCTCTCAAACCCAACATCTTCTCCATCAGGTCTGCAAGTCTGTCGCCCTCAAATTCAGTCAGCGCCAGGAGCCTCTCTGTCCGCTCCTGCACCGAGGGGGTGAAACAACGAATGAGCGCAGCCTTCAGCGTGCTGTACTTGTCGCTGTCCGGCGGGTGGTTGATCAGAATCTCCACTCGCTGGGCTGTGTGGGTGTCCAGTTTTGCAACCACATGGTAGAACTTCGTGGCGTCTACCGAAATCCTCCGGAGGTGGAACTGTGCCTCGACTGCGCTAAACCAGGAGCGCGGACTGGTCAGCCAGAAGTCTGGTAGTTGGACTGTGGCTGCGTTCGTTTGGCCGGCTCCTGGCGAGTCTAGCTCGGGAGATTCGTCTCCACTCATGATACGTCGTAGGGTCACCAGTGTGGAGATTGTGTGGAAAGACGAGACTGATTTTATTTCTCAAGATCAGTTTTATTCAACACCACATTCTCCAACATCCAAAACGGGAAAGAGGAAGCATGCTCCCACCTCTGTCCCTTTTATACCCAGGACATCAAAGCACACAGTCACATTGTCTTTACATCCCAAAACACAATGCACCCCCCCTTCAGGTCCTCTGTCTGTCTCCACCTGAAATCCTGGTGGTCAGAAAATCCCTCACGGCCATCTCTCTTCATACAAAAGGCCAGACTTCGCGTCCTCCTGTTACCCCTAGGAGGTTCAGACCTTTTGTTCCTCTGAGACATGCAGTAAACAATAAGCATACAGTAATAAGCATGTGAAGCATATGGAACTCACATATGTGCCCACAATGTAATAATTTTGATAGGATTAACCACTGGTGTTTGTTTAGAAAACTGATTGATCGAGGTATTCCTATTTACATTGTTAGCATCCTGTTATACTGGTACAGAAGGCAGTCTATGGTTGTTAGGTGGGGCAATGTTACTTCATCCAAATTTCATGTGACTAATGGTGTTAAACAAGGTGGTATACTGTCACCCTTGTTGTTTAATGTCTATGTTGATGATCTCAGTGTACTGTTGAACAATACTAATGTGGGTGGCTCCATTAACGGTGCACTGTTAAATCACATTTTCTATGCTGCTGATCTCTGTTTGTTAAGTTTGTCTACTGCAGCGATGCTACATCTCCTCTCGGAATGTGAAAAATATGGTGAAAAAAATGACATCTTGTTCAACTGTACTAAATCTATGTGTATGGCTTTCAAACCGAAGGGTGTCAATACTTCGAATCCTGTTATGCCACTTTGTGGTGATAGCTTGAACTTTGTTGAAAAAGTCAAATACCTAGGTGTGTGGATTGAATCTGATAAGGCCAATGTTGATTGTAACAGGCAACTCAGGAAACTCTATGCTCAAACAAATTTACTGTTGCGAAATTTCCATAGATGTTCTCCTGATGTTATGGTTTAATAGCAATGTTGCTGTTAGGAACAAAATCCGCATTGCATATAATAACTCCCTAAGAAGGTTGTTAGATATACCACATAGATCGAGTGCAAGCAAGATGTTTGTGTCCTTGAACATTCCGTCTTTTGGCGTGTTGATACGAAAGAATGTTTACAGTTTTATGAGAAGGTTGCTGGCATGTAACAATCATCTTATATCAGCAATTGTCAACTCGTCACTCACACTTCACTCCAGCATTTGGAAGTGGTGGCGTTCTATTTTATACTGAGTTCAATATTTTTTTTTATTTTTTTGTTACTTATTTGTACCCGTAGGTAGATTTGGTTTGCAGTCTGGTGACAAGCCACCGGCTGCTGGTCGCTGCGTGCACGAGCGCCCTAAACCTACATGTTTTTGGTATGCGGGAGGAAACCGGAGAAATCCCGGAGTAAACCCGCGCAACACGGGGAGAACATGCAAACTCCACACAGCTCACTGTTGGTCGGGGGCTGGGATCGAACCCACGATCTCATGATCCCCACGATCCCCCGGCCGAGGGTAAAACTGTGCTGCCACAGTGCTAAACCACTGCGCCACCGTGCAGCCTAATATTGTATGTTATTGTTGTTACAAGAGCGCCTAGTGACTGCTGATCTGTATATACTTTTATTTATTTATTTATTTATTTATTTTCTATTCGTTTTAGTTCTGCATTTAATATGAACCCTGAGTTTGAAATAAACGTTTGAAATTGAAATTGAAATTGAAATACACAAAATGACCAACAGATGGCGCGTAAACGCAGTTGATGGGAATTCTGTCATTCAGAATCAGAAATTATTCATTTTTACTAGATGACTATCACGGTGGGCGGATAGAGCAATAACGAATATGGAAACTTTCGCGTGTGTAAAAGACAGCTTTCTATAAGGAGACATCAAAGAAGGACCAGAGCTTAGAGCAGACATCCTCCCGCGGACGTGACGTCCAACACGCTCGCGGCCGCAGGCGCATCCGCTCTCATGAGCATGTGCGCAGGTGACGCTGCCGGCAGGCGGCAGCTTGTATAAATAGGAGGAGGCGTTAGCGCAGCATCACCACTGCGGGACGGCTGCACGAGGCGCGCACATTCCAGCTCGGCCAAGCATCTGTGTCAGGGAAACGCTTTAAGGTAGTATGAACCATCCTCTATAGTCTGTTAAAGGAATTGGGGCTCTTTCTTTTTCTTTTTGTTGCATAGAAGCTGTTTAAAGAGGATTTTATCAGTCAGATTTTGGATGACGGATGTCGCTCATCATTAGTTTCTAATAATCGTTTGCAATCACTTGTGAACCAATTTAGCTTTTTTTTTTTTTTTTTAGAGGTGATGGTAAGGATTTGGGGGGGTTCGGGCGACTGGCGCAGTAGGATGGATGCTAGGTTTGTGTCAACCTGCGTAACAAGTGTCGTGAAACGTCACGGAACTAGTTATATCATTTAATAACGTCACGTCTAAGAAACATTTAAAGATGGAAGCAAAATTCCAGCCGCGCCGGACTCGTCTTCGTGATTGCAGCGGGTGTCATTTTGGGTGATGTAATTTTACGCAGTGGCTGCGCATGTCCCATACTGCCGATGGCGACCATGAGCTGACATGTGGGTGAGAATCGCCTGCGCCCACTGCTGTTTCTGGTCAGCTGTCTCCTGGTCAGACCCGTGATGGTCTGATTGTGCACACTAATGCCGTGACTGGGCGCAGTCGTGGATAAATCTGTGAGGGATGCAGAGCGTTTGCAGCAGCAGACTGGCTGTCCGCTGCCAATGCGCCACTGAGTCCTGAAAATAAACGGATCTTCTAGTAGACGTGGTACACAAGACGCGTAAAGCACTGACGTGAAAGCTGAGCTGCTGATATGTGACACTCTGTTGGAGATCAGTAAACCCATTAATGGCCAAATGATCTAACACAAAATATCTCTTCAGTAGTGTGTTGCAGCTGCTTATGTCAGAAATTCACATCCAGAATTTCATGGAAAACCTCGGTCTGCCTTTAAGAATTATGTTTGCAACCAGTGTTTTAATGCATCTTGTAATGCGGAGAGTCGGAGAGAGACGTGACTGGAATTTTGCATAAAGCTGTGCTACTAAATGCTAACATGGCTTAAAATCCCCTCCAAGAGGTGTGCCAGCTCAGTTATTCCTGTCAGGCTCCCCTCAGACATGCTGCTCTCCACATCTCAGGGGGAAAACCTGTCCAGTCATGCTGGCGACGTACACTCCTGAAGCCAGGAAACGACTCATAGCGGTGTGGGTGACTGTGCTGCACGGCCTTTCCCTATTTGTGGTTGCCATGGAAACAAAGATGTGTTAAGTTTTTCAAAAAACGTCTACACATAGAAAAGGGGTTGGATGAATGTGTGACAAATATGGCAAAATTTCAGTTCTGTAATGACATGAAGGGGAAACCAGAGTGACTAATTTGTCCTTCCTCAAAGCTGAGTCAAAGGACTACCAACGGCACATTCAACAGCCGCGGGCTTTCTGCAGTTTGACAGTCCCTTTGCAATTTTTTTGCAGTCCAAGTTAACCTTATTGTCAATACTTCTATATGACCTGTCTGTGTCCCTCACTACATTTATTTAATGTTTTGGTCTTTTTGTTTTTGGGACAGATGTCTACCAAGGAGAAGCTGATTGGCCATGTGATGAAGGAAGAGCCTGTTGGCAGCAGGAACAAGGTCACTGTAGTGGGTGTCGGCATGGTGGGCATGGCCTCTGCCATCAGCATCCTGCTCAAGGTGAGAATAAGCAGCTCTAATTGGAACTGACATTGTTGGTTTGCTTAAAGTTATTAGATGCATTTTGGTGGTGGGTTAACACCTCTGTTAAATCAGGACTTGTGCGACGAGTTGGCTCTGGTTGACGTGATGGAGGACAAGTTGAAGGGTGAGGCCATGGACCTGCAGCACGGAGCCCTCTTCCTCAAAACGCACAAGATTGTGGGTGACAAAGGTGAGATGCTTAACTGTTTGACCTTTTTTAGTCCCACGTGATTCCCTGGATTTTCACTCCAGCTGATTTTTCTTAACTTTATAGACTACAGCGTGACGGCAAACTCCAAAGTGGTGGTGGTGACTGCTGGTGCCCGCCAGCAGGAAGGGGAGAGCCGTCTCAATCTGGTGCAGCGCAATGTTAACATCTTTAAGTTCATCATCCCCAACATTGTCAAGTACAGCCCCAACTGTATCTTGATGGTGGTGTCTAACCCAGGTAAGATTTCAGGTGCTGGGTCTGATCCCTAGAATGGTTGATGACATTGTTCAATGCAACTAAATGCCCCCCCCCCCCCCCGCTGTCACCTCACAGTGGACATCCTGACCTACGTTGCGTGGAAGCTGAGTGGTTTCCCCCGTAACCGTGTCATTGGCTCTGGCACGAACCTAGACTCTGCCCGTTTCCGCCACCTCATGGGAGAGAAGCTCAGCCTCCACCCTTCCAGCTGCCATGGCTGGATCATCGGAGAGCACGGAGACTCCAGTGGTATGCTGCCCCGACTCAAAAATAACACCCTTGAACAGCTCCTCAGTACCAAGCAGCTGCTACACTTGTGACATCTTTGCCTCTGTATGCAAAATTGTGTCCTGTCTTCCTCACAGTGCCTGTGTGGAGTGGTGTGAATGTTGCAGGAGTTTCCCTTCAAAGCATTAACCCACAGATGGGCTCAGATGGTGATGGTGAAAACTGGAAGGAAGTGCATAAGAAAGTGGTTGATGGGTGAGTGCAACTTATTGTCCTTACAGGTAAGACAGGTTTAATGCTTTTAGGGTTTAATGCCTTGCAGTTGCTCAGTATCGTGAAGGCTTCAAAACTGAAAGGTGATTGAGGTCATCTAGACTTCCCAAGGAATTTGGTCTGAGACATGAATTGCTCTGGCAGCCAATTTTGACCAACATACTCCTGCTGTTGTAGCTGCGACTCATTTCAAAATGGTGCCCTGAAGGACTGCTGAAGTCTCTGTTGCCTCAATAATACTGATAAAATATTTAAATCGTAACTGAATATCCTTCCCTTTATCAACATTGGTTATTTAAGTGGCATTCTCTTTTATAATTTACGTGAGCCCAGAGTTGTATTAAAAAATTATGATTGCACCATAGTTTTGTCTGTAAGCTGCACTTATCTTGGAATAGCCCAGTGTTTGGAAAGTTCACCCATGTATGACACAAAAGGTTTTGTTGCAAAAGGTTACAATATGAAGTCAGATATTGCACAAAGGGGAAATGCAAATAAGTTCATATCTCGGTAGAGGAAGTTGTCAATCTTGACACAAGACCAGAAGATGTGTCTTAAGACTTAATTTTTTTCTGTTAGTGTAAAGTCTGACTTGCATGAACAAAGCTTAGTTGCCTCATACCTGACACGTACAACTAATCTTCTTCTGGCTGGTCCCTTTTTAAGGGTCACCACAGCGGATCGTTTGCCTCCATCTCACCCTGGTCTATCCATTGTATCTTCCTCTGTAATACCAACCCTCTTCATGTCCTCCTTCACAACATCATGAATCTTCTTTGGTCTTCGTCTTTACTGCTGCCTGGCAGCTCCGTCTTCAACATCCTTTGTCCAGTATATCCACTATCCCTCCTCTGCACATGTCCAAACCATCTCAACCTTGCCTCTCGTACTTTGTCTCCAGTAAAATAAATTGGGGTATCTGGGATCAATTACTTGCATTTTGGATTTTGAGTCACTGCACAAAATTACAAGACAGACATGCAATTTAAGCCCAGTTGGCATGCAGCTCTTGTGGTAATTTTGCATTCTGTTTAAACCGTAGAGCTTATGAGGTTATCAAACTGAAGGGCTACACCTCCTGGGCCATTGGCTTGTCTGTGGCTGACATGGTAGAGAGCATCATGAAGAACCTACACAAGGTGCACCCAGTGTCTACGCTTGTCCAGGTATGTGCTTTTTTTTTTTCTGGATTCAGACATTCTCTTGTTACAGGAGTACTCAATAACATTCTTTCCCCATCTGTCACTTAGGGAATGCATGGTGTGAAGGAAGAAGTTTTCCTGAGCATCCCATGTGTCCTGGGCAACAGCGGCCTGACGGATGTCATTCACATGACCCTGAAGCCCGAAGAGGAGAAGCAGCTGGTCAAGAGTGCTGAGACCCTCTGGGGTGTACAAAAGGAGCTCACACTGTGAAGAGCACTCCTCTGAAGTAGTCCCTACAACACTAGCTGACTCCTTTCTCCCATAACGGTGTCCCTTGTATCAAAGAATGAATTAGACCTGACATAATCAAAGCTAGATATTAACCTTCACTGCCTTCGTGTTTCCTCGATTGAATTTTCAAATTCCAATCTTTGGCCTTAGTGGTCGGCCTGTGTAGGGGAGTATAGCCTGCCCAGTTGTCCTAACTAAACAAGTTGTTGCACATTTAGTGTAAATTGTGTTACTGTGTACTGTTGGTGCTTCCTCTGTACAGTCCTAGGTCAACATTGTGTGTATTCTGTGGTCATTACAGTTGCCTTTTTTTCCATGTGATAATCTGTTTATTTAATTTGGAGTTTGACAAGGACATTCCACTCCGAGGCGGGCTTCATGTCCACTCACAGTAATACTGCCGTTATGTCACTAGGCCAAGAGCTTGTGATACCAAAGGTACCTTATTTCAGTAAACCAGTGCTGCTTGGTATTGAAGCCTTTTTAACACATAACCATAAGTGCAATGATGGCAAAGAGTATAAAGAAGTGTTTGAGGTTTAAAAAAATTTATATCTGAAAGACTGGGTTAATGGAACATTTCGCCACAAGATCAATCTTAAGAGGAAGCCAGTGGAAAAGAATAGGCTGGGACAAGGTTATGAATGGTGGGGGAACTGCAATTCATAGCCTCAAAGGGTGTCTGTAGCACACCGTAAACTACAGGCTCAAATGGTAGTCAACATACTATGGAACAAAGATGAACTATGTGTTCTTTATGTATAAATATTACATTAAATAGGACTTATTACTTGCAGAGATCTGTTGTGGCAGCTGGATATTTTTATTTTCAACATCAAATAAATCTGCCAGGATGATAAAGTTTTGTTCTGTTACTGCATCGCTGACGTTCAGTTGCTGGCTAGCTTGGCATTGAGATGGTTCAGGGTTTTCTCAGACAGAAACAAAGCATGTCAAAACTTGACTGGATATGAGAATCATGAGCAGGAACTTGAAATCCTATTGGATGTTGTACCAGAGTATGGTGCATTGATGAATAGGCTTTGTCATACAGTGCAACAAAATTGGGTGCTCCACCAGGCTGCTGTGCAATAAAGTAAAAGGATTAGATAAAACATGGTTACAGAACACATGATTAAACACACTATTGAAAATGGAAATCGCCCAGGATTATGGAAATGTACATGGGTATGGTAGTGGCTTCACGGGTGGAACCATGTACACAAGAGTGCAGGGTGCAGAACACACGATTGAATAAAATGGCCCAAGGATTATAGAAAAAAATGACAGGTATGGTAGTGGTTTCACGGCTGGGTCAATATACATGAAAGTGCGGTGTGCAAAGACAGGTGTGCTATTGTGATAATTAAAAAGGTCCTCAGTTCTGAGCATGCGAGTGTTCAGAGGGAGGGGAGTGGGGCCTCTGCAGTCCAGGTGGCCCAGGGGAAGAAACTCAGTCTGGAGGTGTGGGACCTGATTGAGCTGAACCGTTGTCCAGAGGAAAGCAGGTCGAACGGGTGATGGGCGGGATGTGGGGGGTCTCCTGTGATGGCCTTGTGCTTTCTGAGACAGGAGGATCTGGAGATGTCCTCCAGGGAGGGCATTACTGTCAAAACTATTGCTTGGGGACCAGCTGTGGCCCCAAGGCCATCTTTAGGTTACCTCAAGCAAATTATAAAAATGGAATATGACAATACATCAGATTATATGCATGATGCTCTTGATTTAACATCAGTGATCATTTCCCATGGTGCAAAAATATTAGGTCTGTTTTCTCTGAGGAAGGAAATTTACTTTTCAAAAAAAATCTGCTCCAGTGATGAAGACGCTACACTGTGTGCATCTGAGCAAAGTGAGCACAAAGACTAAAGCAGATGAAAGTCAGCATGTTTGCTCAACCGCATTTTTATGCAAAAAAGTCATAGTGGCCAGGTGCAAGTTTGGACAGCTAATTCCGTAAGAGAAAATTTAGACTTTTACTTTATGAAAGAGCACTTCACCAAAGTCATCATCATAGCAGTCTGCCGGGGGCGACAATGACTGTTTCATTTAGGTCTGATCGCCCAGACAATATAAACAAGAACCATCATTACTAAGAAAATGGGAGTGTCAGCAAATATCAAAGTTTGCGCATTTGATTTTTTTTTTTGACTGCATATGAAAACCGCACAGACACCCCAGCTGCTATTTCCTGTGCAGACTTGACCATTGTTAAGTCTTTAAAAACTTCTGCTTGGTAATCCTGTATATGACCTGCGACTGATATTTCTGTATATGGTCCTCACCAAAAGAATTAAGACACTCCTGGCATAGAGTAAGTTTAAAAAACACTACTCACAAAAAGTTAAGGATATTTGGCTTTGGGCTGAAATTTATGGAAAATGTAAAAAGTTCACACTACAGAGATATCGTGAAAGTAGGGCATTTAAAGTAGAAGCAGGCAATGGTGATTTCTTCATCTCAAACAATTTGTTGAAACAAAAGCCAACAACAGTGGTGGGTATATTACAACAAAAAATGTCAGTGTCTCAATAACTTGTCATGTGTCCTCAAGCTTCAATTACAGCTTGATGACCTCTCATGCTGTTCACAGGTCGACTTATTGTCTGCTGAGGCATGGCATTCCACTCTTCTTGAAGGGCGGCTCTCAGGTCATTGAGGTTGTGGGGTGCAGAGTTACAAGCCTCTACATGGCAACTCAGCTGATCCCATAGGTTTTCTGTGGGATTCAGGTCTGGAGAAAGTGCAGGCCACTCCATTGGAGGTACTCCAGCATCCAGCAGCCATTCCCTAATGATGTGACCTCGATGAGCTGGAGCATTGTTGTCCATGAAGATGAAATTGGGCCTGTATTGTTCATGCAAGGGGCACAATGACCGGATTAATGGTGTTATTCAGGTAGTATCGGCTTGTCACTGTACCATTTACAAGGTGTAGAGCAGTTCTGTATTGACTAGACACAGCTGCCCAGACTGTAACATAGTGACAACAGTGGCTGATGCATAGAGGTGCACCTCAATAAATTAGAATGTCGTCAAAAAGTTAATTAAATTCAGTAATTCAATTCAGAAAATGAAACTCCTGTATTATATAAATTACACACAGAGTGATATATTTCAAGTGTTTATTTCTTTTAATTTTGATGGTTATGGCTTATAGCTCAAGAAAATCCAAATTCAGTTTCTCAAAAAATTAGAATATTACATAAAATTAATTTAAAAAAAAAGATTTTTAATAGAAATGTTGGCCTACTGAAAATTATGTCCATGTACAAGCTCAATACTTGGTTGGGGCTCCTTTTGCATGAATTACTGCATCAATGTGGCGTGGCATGGAGGTGATCAGCCTGTGGTACTACTGCGGTGTTAAAAAGGCCCACGTTGCTTTGATAGCGGCCTTCAGCTCGTCTTCATTGTCGGGTCTGGTGTCTCTCATCTTCCTCTTGACAATACTCCATAAATTCTCTATATAGTTGAAGTCAGGTTAGTTTTATGGCCAATAAAACACAGTGATACCATGGTCATTAAAACAGGTTTTGGCACTTTCGGCAGTGTGGGCAAGTGCCAAGTCCTGCTGGAAAATGAAATCAGCATCTCAATAAAGCTTGTCAGCAGAGGGAAGCATGAAGTGCTCTAAAATTTGCTGGCAGATGGCTGCGCTGACTTTGAACTTGATGAAACACTGTGGACTGACACCAGCAGATGACCTCTTTTCAGATGAAAGTAAATTTTGCATTTGGAAATCAAGGTCCTACAGTCAATCTAAGTTACTTGAGGTCCAGTGTGAAGTTTCTACCGTCAGTGATGATTTGAGGAGCCATGTTATCTGCTGGTGTTGGTCCACTGTGTTTTATCAAGTCCAAAGTCAGTGCAGCCATCTACCAGAAAATTTTAGAGCATTTTATGCTTCACTTTGCTGACAAGCTTTATGGAGATGCTGGTTTCATTTTCCAGGAGGACTTGGCACCTGCCGACATTGCCAAAAGTGCCAAAACCTGGTTTAATGACCATGGTATCACTGTGCTTGTTTGACCATAAAACTAGCCTGACTTCAACTCCATAGAGAATTTATGGAGTATTGTCAAGAGGAAGATGAGAGACACCAAACCCAACAATGCAGACGAGCTGAAGGTCACTATCAAAGCAACTTGGGCCTCCATAACACCTCGGCAGTACCACAGGCTGATCACCTCCATGCTATGCTGCATTGATACTGTAACGTCGGGGCCGTGTTAAGGGGGGGGCAGGGATTTCCCAGCATGCTTTGCCAGCAGAGAACGTTACTGTGTGTGTGTATTAAATGTTATTACTGAGTTATTTTACTGCTGTGTCATTATAACTGCGTTATAATGACCCAGCAGTGTTTATAGGCAGGATTAGGGCAAGATGTATCGTGTGTGTGTGTAACCATGATTGAAATGGGGGTCTGGGAGAATGACCTCCACTCCTGTCTGTGCTCAGAGGTGGGTGTTGGGTGGTGTGTTGAATAAAGCCTGTTCATCGCAACCATCTGCTCCTCTTCTTTGTGTGAACCTTGCCTACGTCACACTGGTGTCAGAAGTGGGATGGAGCAAGATGGTGGCCAGGACCCGGGCGGAGGTCCAGCGGCTGGGGCGGTTCATCGCTCGGCTGGGAACGGAGCGCAGAGCTGAGACGCCGACCCCCGGAGTGGCTCGCCGCGATGGACGGACCAGCGTACCCCGCCTTCTGCCTTTTTCAAGGCAGAGCGGGCCAAGCAAGAGCAAACCAGCCCTGCTTCCTGCCCTTTTCAGGGTAGGACGGGCTGGCGATTCCAGGGCGATCAGGAGCGGCGATCGACCGGGAGGCGACGTCCCATCCATCCGGCAGCGGGCCAAGATTCCCCGCTACAACGGCGAGAACCTGTTGGATGACCACCTGGCCCAGGTCGAGTTGGCTGCCGTGCTGAACGACTGGTCACCGGAGGAAACCGCCGTGCTGAGAACGAGGGGGAGGAGGAGGAGGAGTTACGGCAGACCACGTCGGCGCGTCCACGGAGGAGACGGCCGCGGCGATGCGAGGAAAGGTGCTTCCGCTGTGGAGAGCCAGGGCACATCGCACGGTACTGCCCCGCGCCCACCCCACGAGAAACTGGCCCCTCGCTGACGTTAAATTAGAGCGAGGTGGTATGGACGGGGACAGACCGCCTCCCGCAGATGCTTCCCCCGGCGGTGATGTCACAGAGGCCCTCGGTGCGCAGCAGCAGCGGAGCGAGCAGGACAGATCCGGTCTTTTCCTGGGCTCGGCAGGGGCTGGAAGTGGGCCAGCGGCCGCCTGGGAGGTCCTGGCAGCAGTGGGAGTTGTGACTCCCGCTGCCAGGGGAGGGACTGTGCGTAGTCCTACCGCCTCCCACAGATGCTTCCCCCGGCGGTGACATCACAGAAGCCCTCGGCGCGCAGCAGCAGCAGAGCGAGCAGGACAGATCCGGTCTTTTCCCGGGCTCGGCAGGGGCTGGACGCCTGGACATGGGCCAGCGGCCGCCTGGGAGGTCCTGGCAGCAGTGGGAGTCATGACTCCCGCTGCCAGGGGAGGGACTGTGTGTAGTCCTACTGAAGCTGTTGGATGTGCTGGTCATCGGCATCGAAGCCGCCCCAACACCTGGACTGATTCGTGTTGGACTTCTGGGTTGGACTTTGATTTTTCTGGGGACAGAAACCAGTCCGGGGGGGGGGGGGCAGTGTAATGTCAGGGCTGTGTTAAGGGGGGGGCAGGGATTTCCTGGCATGTGTTGCCAGCAGAGAACGTTACTGTGTGTTTGTATTAAATGTTATTACTGAGTTATTATACTGCTGTGTCACCATAACTGCGTTATAATGACCCAGCAGTGTTTATAGGCAGGATTAGGGCAAGATGTATCATGTGTGTGTAACCATGATTGAAATGGGGTCTGGGAGAATGACCTCCCCTCCTGTCTGTGCTCAGAGGTGGGTGTTGGGTGGTGTGTTGAATAAAGCCTGTTCGTCGCAACCATCTGCTTCTCTTCTTTGTGTGAACCTCGCCTACGTCACAATACAGTAATTCATGCAAAAGGAGCCCCGACCAAGTATTGAGTTTGTACATGGACATACTTTTCAGTCGGCCAACATTTCTATTAAAAAACACTTTTTTTAAATTAATTTTACAAAATATTCTAATTTTTTGAGAAACTGAATTTGGGGTTTTCATGAGCTGTAAGTCATAACTATCAAAATTAAAAGAAATAAACACTTGGAACTACATCACTCTGTGTGTAATGAATCTATATAATATAGGAGTTTCATTTTCTGAATTGAATTACTGAATTGAATTAACTTTTTGATGATTCTAATTTATTGAGATGCACCTATAGTGCTCTCCTTGACATCTCCAATATTGTTGGTGGCCATCATTTCTGCTCAGTGTGAATGGACTTTCATCAGAGAACAGCACTGAGACCCACTGGTCCCTTGTCCAGCATAAATACTTCCTGGCCCATGCAAACAATGACACCTGTGCCTGGTAGTGTGGTCAGGTACCCTTGCAGGACATCTAGCACGCAGACAAACCGTTTCGAATGGTCTGGCATGACACTTGGGTGTTTCTCAGCTCCCTTAAATGTGCCTGGAGTTGAGTGGTATTCATCATCCAGTTCCGCAGGGCACTGTTCACAATGAAGCGGTAATCAGCATGGGATGTGGCCAAAGGACGTCCAATTCTACACTTTTCTGTGACTCTTTCAGTCTTTCTGTTGCAACCTGCTGATGACACTGTGACACTAAGCTCAGTGGCCACTTCCCTCTGAGAACATTCCGTTTGAAGCCTCGCAATGGTGAGGTACTGTTGATCAATTGTTAGGTGTCGTCTTGGTCTCATGATGTCAAAATGTTAACAGTATGATGAAGAGGACTGTTTTGATACCAATTCTAATTGAACCAGAAAATTTACTGGTCGATTCATGGCTCAAGCACCTGTTGTAATTTTTGCTGTTAAGCAGAACAGCAAGTTATGCAGAAAGTACTGAAATATTGAACAGTTGGACATGTGCATTCAAAAACATTAGAAAAGGTCAAATTAAGTTCACTTGTAAAGGTTATGGTGCATTTTAGGTGCATCCTGAAATTTCACCAAAAGCCAAATATCTCTAACTTTTTGTGACTAGTGTATGTTGGATGAATACCAAGATCTCTGATGGTGGGAAATAAATATTTTCTGGATTATACATGAAGCATCTCAAAAGTAATGTACGGTTAGTTTTCTGGTAGTAGTTTACAGGTGATATTGTTGAACGTGTGAGCAGCAGCCACCAATAAAAACTTTATAATCTGGACCCTAACATTCCCCACAACAATTCCATTGGATGAACACATCTCATCGAGCTAATAAAATGCTGACAGTGATGACCAATTAAATCAGTTTTATTTGTACTGATTTACATAAATCTACAGATATATAAAAGAACAGCTGATCTATGGTTGAAAACAAGAAAAAAGATACTATACTATCATACAATTCAAAGTGCATTTAGTAAAAGGCTAATTTTAAATGAGATTAAATTTTACATAAGTTATATCTTATTAGTTGTACCCTCTAACTTTCAACTTTATCCACTTTTTTTCCTTTAACTGCAGCTTCCTGTGCAGGACTGAAAACAAGCAGACAAAAAAAAAAAAAAAAAAAAAAGTAAACGTATCAAACAAAGCTGAATTTCCGTTGAAATAAAGACAGAATTAAATAACAGCACACCAGGACTTCCATTCACCAGAGAGACAATGTAGAGAGAGAGAGAGGAAAAAAAAAAAGACTGAACTTGACTGAATATGACGTTGGCCGACTGGAGTGCAGACATGAGCAGCAGATACATTTAAAGTTTCTCAATCACACACACATAAGGAGACAAATACAGTAGTTATGTGTAGGCAATGGGAATAGGAGCTCAAACATCTGCTCATCAGACGAGACAGTTTAGATCTCTGCTGCATGAAAAGAAATGTTTGTTTGTATGGCTACCAGCATGGTCCAGGGCTTATACAGTGTTAAGACACGTGTATCCACCAAAGCTGTTTTTTTTTTTTCTCCTTTTTTTTTGCCAAATGAAAAGTTTGGAAGCACAACATTTACCTCAGATCATCTTCCATGCTTATATCTTGGCATATGCAGACAGGAACACTGAGTGGAATTAACTTTTCCTTCACTAGTGTTTCATAGTTCTGTAAGTAAGCAAGCTGTGACAGCTGGTCAGTTTAGTTTTTGCTCTGCTTCAAATTTGTTGCAATTCAAATGCATGGGGGAAAGTATGGGTGGAGCAATTTTGCCAGAGTTGAAAATCTAATCAATGTCACTGATATTTAGCATTTTGTAAAGACAGCAAGCAGCTGAAATGGTATTCCTCAGTTGGGAAAATTCGGGTGGGTCTCTACATCCTGAGAATGAACCTCCATCTTTCCTGGTAAGTTGCCTTGGGCATTTTAAACTATTTCTTTAAGACCATGGATCTCCTAACCCCTCCTCAACTATTTGTGGTTAGTAGCCAAATTACTTAGTCTGGCAAATGGCTAGGGAACAGAACATGTGGGCCACCCTGCAGAGCAGCATACCGTTAACAGGCTGACATACAAATTCACTACACAACTGACCAATTACAGCACAAGCTCTGTTGGCCAAAGTCACACACAACATAGACCTGCTCCAAAATATGGCATCACAGTGGTTCTTGATTTCTGGGTCAGAAATAATACCATGTCTGTGTCAACCTACTACATGAAATCAAAGGAGTGTTAGGTTGGATCAAAATGCAAATTGTGTCATACACCATTTCACAATTCTTCATTAATGCATTTTGTTTGTGTTGCTGCTGTTTAACATTGTCACATGAGAATGGATCTTATACAGATTTTTAAAAAAAACAAACAAAAAAAAAACAGCTGGTTAATAAACAAGATGCCATTAAAAAGAAAATAAAACAGAAGGAGGAGAAGGGAGAACATGAACATGTGACTATTTCCCATCAGTCCATATAGGTCAGCAGAGGTCACTAAGCCCAGCAGTCTTGCGGGCTTTCTGCATGAGAGCACGAAGCTGGAACTGCTTCCTGGACAGAAGTCGTACATGCTGTAACAGAGGACAATCAATAAGGTGAGCATGTTTGTTACTATTGCCCATGTTCTTGTAGTTATTTTATAAAGTGGTTACCTTAAGAAAAACTTCCAGGTCTATGACACCCCTGCGAAGGGCCTCTCCCAGGTAAAAAATTGTGTCTTCAATTGCATTCTCTTCAGCATACAGGTTCAAAATCTGTTTGTACAGCGGAGCCGTGGGCACAATGACGTCATCAATGTCATTGTTCTCCGACTGGTTCTCCATTTTCTCCAGTGCCTCACTCAGCTCCTCGTCCTTTCTCTTCAGCAGCTCAATGTTCCGATCGACCTCAGCCTAGAAGTAACACATTAAAGATCACAGAACAAAAATATGAATCTGGGAAGTTAATGACACAAGACTTAAAAACATAAAATTCAACTGCAAAAATGAGGGAATCTTACCACTTCCTGGTCCAGTCTTGTGACCATCTCCTCCAGTTTCTGATGTCCTTTCTTCAGGTCCTCCTCTGTTCGCTTCAGGGCATCCAACTCTGCCTGAGCTCTGTCCATCTCCTCCTTCATCCTCCAGCGAAGCTTGTCACTCACAGCTGAAATCAAAGAGGCTCGGATGGTGTCCTCACCAATGGTGCCATCTCTGTTTGGACCTTGAGAGAGAAGGAGTTTAAAAAAAAAAAGATGACTTTCATTCTTCTGAACTTCATCTTATACAGTGGGGCAAAAAAGTAGTCAGCCACCAATTGTGCAAGTTCTCCCACTTAAAAGATGAGAGGTCTCCAATTTTCATCATAGGTATACGTCAACTAAGAGAGACAAAATGAGGGGGAAAAAAATCCAGAAAATCACATTGAAGGATTTTTAATGAATTAATTGGTAAATTCCTTGGTAAAGTAAGTATTTGGTCACCTACAAACAAGCAAGATTTCTGGCTCTCACAGACCTGTAACAACTTCTTTAAGAGGCTCCTCTGTCCTCCACTCATTACCTGTATTAATGGCACCTGTTTGAACTCATTATCAGTATAAAAGACACCTGTCCACAACCTCAAACAGTCAGACTCCAAACTCCACTATGGCCAAGACCAAAGAGCTGTCAAAGGACACCAGAAACAAAATTGTAGACCTGCACCAGGCTGGGAAGACTGAATCTGCAATACGTAAGCAGCTTGGTGTGAAGAAATCAACTGTGGGAGCAATTACTAGAAAATGGAAGACATACAAGACCACTGATAATCTCCCTCGATCTGGGGCTCCACGCAAGATCTCACCCCGTGAGGTCAAAATGATCACGAGAACGATGAGCAAAAATCCCAGAACCACACGGGGGGACGTAGTGAATGACCTGCAGAGAGCTGGGACCAAAGTAACAAAGGCTACATCAGTAACACACTACGCTGCCAGGGACTCAAATCCTGCAGTGCCAGACGTGTCCCCCTGCTTAAGCCAGTACATGTCCAGGCCCGTCTGAAGTTTGCTAGAGAGCATTTGGATGATCCAGAAGAGGATTGGGAGAATGTCATATGGTCAGATGAAACCAAAATAGAACTTTTTGGTAAAAACTCAACTTGTCATGTTTGGAGGAGAAAGAACACCATACCTACTGTGAAGCATGGGGGTGGAAACATCATACTTTGGGGCTGTTTTTCTGCAAAGGGACCAAGACGACGGATCCGTGTAAAGGAAAGAATGAATGGGGCCATGTATCGTGAGATTTTGAGTGAAAACCTCCTTCCATCAGCAAGGGCATTGAAGATGAAATGTGGCTGGGTCTTTCAGCATGCCAATGATCCCAAACACACTGCCCGGGCAATGAAGGAGTGGCTTCGTAAGAAGCATTTCAAGGTCCTGGAGTGACCTAGCCAGTCTCCAGATCTCAACCCCATAGAAAATCTTTGGAAGGAGTTGAAAGTCCGTGTTGCCCAGCGACAGCCCCAAAACATCACTGCTCTAGAGGAGATCTGCATGGAGGAATGGGCCAAAATACCAGCAACAGTGTGTGAAAACCTTGTGAAGACTTACAGAAAACGTTTGACCTCTGTCATTGCCAACAAAGGGTATATAACAAAGTATTGAGATGAACTTTTGTTATTGACCAAATACTTATTTTACCGAGGAATTTACCAATTAATTCTTTAAAATCCTTCAATGTGATTTTCTGGATTTTTTTTTTTCCTCATTTTGTCTCTCATAGTTGAGGTATGCCTATGATGAAAATTGGAGACCTCTCTCATCTTTTAAGTGGGCGAACTTGCACAATTGGTGGCTGACTAAATACTTTTTTTCCCCCACTGTACAATCAACTAACTGCTTGCAGTCCTCCAGAGCAAAATCCCAAACATATCATACCTAAAATGCATTTATCGGCTTAAAGTAAACAAATGGTTGCACAATTATGACAAGTTTTTGTTGTCGTTGATGAAGCAAAGATGTGGGCCTATGTGCAGTTCAGACAACAGATGCATTCATTATGGAGTCATTAAAAGTTAATTGTATTTATGAATTGCATCCATCATGACAATTCAATTCATAAATACAATTAGGCCGCAGGTCGATGATCGATTTTGTTATCGTATCATCAGACCTGCGACCGTATGTCTTGGACACCCGAGTAAAGAGAGGTGCAGAGCTGTCAACTGATCACCACCTGGTGGTGAGTTGGATCCGATGGCAGGGGAGGAAGCCATTCAGACCTGGTAGACCCAAACGTATAGTGAGGGTGTGCTGGGAGCGTCTGGCTGAGGCCCCTGTCCGGGAGGTCTTCAACTCCCACCTCCGGAAGAACTTCAACCACATTCCGAGGGAGTCTGGAGACATGGAGTCTGAATGGGCCATGTTCTCCACCTCTGTTGTTGAAGCGGCGGCCCAGAGCTGCGGCCGCAAGGTGGTCGGTGCATCTCGTGGTGGCAACCCCCGAACCAAGTGGTGGACACCAGTGGTGAGGGGGGCCATTAAGCTGAAGAAGGAGTCCTATCAAGCTTGGTTGGCTTGTGGGACTCCCGAAGCAGCTGAGGTGTACCAGCAGGCCAAGCGGAGTGCAGCTCGGGTGGTTGCTGAAGCAAAAACCCGGGTATGGGAGGAGTTCGGTGAGGCCATGGAACAAGACTTTCGGTCGGCTTCAAAGAGATTCTGGCAAACTGTTCGGCGGCTCAGGAGGGGAAAGCAGCTCCCCGTCCACACTGTGTATTGTGCGGATGGGACACTGTTGACTTCAACTGG
Source organism: Pholidichthys leucotaenia (assembly GCA_020510985.1). Lineage (NCBI taxonomy): Eukaryota > Metazoa > Chordata > Actinopteri > Cichliformes > Pholidichthyidae > Pholidichthys > Pholidichthys leucotaenia. The sequence goes on along the minus strand of CM035840.1, from coordinate 134,138,703 downwards.
GGATATCGTCGGGCGGTGGAAGGAATACTTCGAGGATCTCCTCAATCCCACTGATACGCCTTCCACAGAGGAAGCAGGGTTTGGGGACAAGGGGGATGACTCGCCTATCACAGGGGCTGAGGTCGCCAAGGTGGTTAAAAATCTCCTTGGTGGCCGGGCCCCGGGGGTGGACGAAATTCGCCCCGAGTACCTCAAGGCCCTGGATGTTGTTGGGCTGTCATGGTTGACACGCCTCTGCAACATTGCGTGGAGGTTGGGGGCAGTGCCTTTGGCATGGCAAACCGGGGTGGTGGTTCCTCTCTTCAAAAAAGGGGACCGGAGGGTGTGCTCCAACTTTAGAGGGATCACACTCCTCAGCCTCCCTGGGAAGGTCTATGCCAAGGTACTGGAGAGGAGAGTCCGGCCGTTGGTCGAACCTCGGATTCAGGAGGAGCAATGTGGTTTTCGTCCTGGCCGTGGCACATCGGACCAGCTCTTTACCCTCTCGAGAATTCTTGAGGGTTCGTGGGAGTTTGCCCAACCAGTTTACATGTGTTTTGTGGACTTGGAGAAGGCATTTGACCGCGTCCCTCGTGGATTTTTGTGGGGGGTGCTTCGGGAGTATGGGGTATCGGGCTTGTTGTTACGAGCTATTCGGTCTCTGTACGACCGTTGTGAGAGTTTAGTTCGTATTGCCAACACTCGGTCGGAGTCATTCCCAGTGAGAGTTGGACTCCGCCAGGGCTGCCCTTTGTCACCGGTCCTGTTCATAATTTTTATGGACAGGATTTCTAGGCGCAGCCAGGGAATGGAGGGTGTCATGCTTGGTGACCACAGGATCTCATCTCTGTTGTTTGCAGATGATGTTGTCCTGTTGGCTTCATCCAGCAATGACCTACAGCTCTTGCTGGGACGGTTTGCCGCTGAGTGTGAAGCGGCTGGGATGAGAATCAGCACCTCCAAGTCCGAGTCCATGGTCCTCAGCCGGAAAAAGGTGGATTGTCCTCTCCGGGTTGGGGACAGGCTCCTGCCCCAAGTGGAGGAGTTTAAGTCTCTTGGGGTCTTGTTCACGAGTGAGGGGAAAATGGAGCGAGAGATCGACAGACGGATTGGAGCAGCATCTGCAGTGATGCGGACGTTGTACCGGTCTGTTGTGGTGAAGAGGGAGCTTAGTTCTAAGGCAAAGCTGTCGATTTACCAGTCAATCTATGTTCCTACTCTCACCTATGGTCACGAGCTTTGGGTAATGACCGAAAGAACGAGATCGCGGATACAAGCGGCTGAAATGAGCTTTCTCCGTAGGATTGCTGGACTCACCCTCAGAGATAGGGTGAGGAGCTCAGTCATCCGGGAGAGGCTCAGAGTAGAACCGCTGCTCCTCCACATTGAAAGGAGTCAGTTGAGGTGGTATGGGCATCTGATTAGGATGCCTCCTGGACGTCTCCCACTTGAGGTGTTTCAGGCACGTCCCACTGGGAGGAGACCCCGGGGCAGACCCAGGACTCGGTGGAGAGACTATGTCTCCCAGCTAGTCTGGGAACGCCTTGGTATCCCCTCTGAAGAGCTGGAGCAGGTGGCTGGGGAGAGGGAAGTCTGGGCTTCTCTGCTTGAACTGCTGCCTCCGCGACCCGGACCTCCGGAAAAGCGGTAGAAGATGGATGGATGGATGGATGGATGGATGGATCCATCATGACAAACCTGATATGATGGGGGCGGGGGGGGGGGGGAGCGTCAGTATTGAATAATCTGGCTTGTAATATGAAAGTCGCCTTAGTGACATCTAAATGAATTGGTACACCAATTACATCAACTTCACAATTAAAGTCTTTATTGAGTCATTCATTGTGGATAATTTTGCACATTCCTGTTTTTACAATCATTTCTTCAGGGTTTTCCTTCACCTTAACACCCATTTCTAATTTGCTGACAGATGGGTTTTCAGTTTAAGAATGTATGAAACATTGTTTTCAACACTGTACTTCCTACTTTGCAGACACCCATCCATCTATCCATCTTCTACCGCTTTTCCGGAGGTCCGGGTCGCGGAGGCAGCAGTTCAAGCAGAGAAGCCCAGACTTCCCTCTCCCCAGCCACCTGCTCCAGCTCTTCAGAGAGGATACCAAGGCGCTCCCAGACCAGCTAGGAGACATAGTCTCTCCAGCAAGTCCTGGGTCTGCCCCAGGGTCTCCTCCCAGTGCAACATGCCCAAAACACTTAAAAGCGGGTGGCATCCAGGAGGCATCCTGATCAGATGCTCAAACCTCCTCAACTGGCTCCTTTCAATGTGGAGGAGCAGCGGTTCTACTCTGAGCCTCTGCCGGATGACTGAGCTCCTCACCCTATCTCTGAGGGTGAGTCCAGTGATCCTACAGAGAAAGTTCATTTCAGCCGCTTGTATCCATGATCTTGTTCTTTCAGTCATTACCCAAAGCTCGTGACCACAGGTGAGAGCAGGAACGTAGACTGACTGGTAAATCGACAGCTTTGCCTTAGAGCTTAGCTCTCTCTTCACCATAATGGACCGGTACAACATTCGCATCACTGCAGATGCTGCTCCGATCTGTCAGTCTCTCGCTCCATTCTCCCCTCACTCGTGAATAAAACCTAGGAATACTTAAATTCCTCCACTTGGAGCAGGAGCCTGTCCTCAACCCGGAGAGGACAATCCACCTTTTTCCAGTTGAGGACCATGGATTCAGATTTGGAGGTGCCGATTCTCATCCCAGCCGCAAACCGTCCCAGTAAGACCTGTAGGTCATTGCTGGATGAAGCCAGCATGACATCATCTGGAGATGAGATCCTGTGGTCACCAAACATGACACCCTCCGTTCCCTGGCTGTACCTAGAAATCCTGTCCATAAAAATTATGAACAGGATCAGTGACAAAGGGCAGCCCTAGCAGAGTCCAACTCTCACTGGCAATGAGTCTGACCGAGTGCTGGCAATGCAAACCAAACTCTCACAATGGTCGTATAGAGACCGGATAGCTCATAATAACAAACCCGATACCCCATACTCCCGAAGCACCCCCCACAAAAAACCACGAGGGATGCAGTCAAATGCCTTCTCCAAGTCCACAAAACACATGTAAACTGATTGGGAAAAACTCCCACGAACCCTCGAGGATTCTCGAGAGGGTAAAGAGTTGGTCTGATATGCCACAGCCAGGACAAAAACCACACTGCTCCTCCCGAATCCGAGGTTCGACCAACGGCCGGACTCTCCTCCCCAGTACCTTGGCATAGACCTTCCCAGGGAGGCTGAGGAGTGTGATCCCTCTAAAGGAGGAGCATACCCTCTGGTCCCCTTTCTTGAAGCGAGGAACCGCCACCCCGGTTTGCCATGCCAAAGGCACTGTCCCCGACCTCCATGCAATGTTGCAGAGGCATGTCAACAATGACAGCCCTAAAACATCCAGGGCCTTGAGGTACTCAGGGCGAATCTCGTCCACCCCCGGGGCCTGGCCACCAAAGAGTGTTTTTTTTTTTTTTTTTAACCACTTTGGTAACTTCAGCCCCTGTGATAGGCGAGTCGTCCCCTCGTCCACAACCCTGCTTCCTCTGTGGAAGATGTGTCAATGGGATTGAGGAGATCCTCGAAGTATTCCTTCCACCGCTCGACGATATCCCCAGTCGAAGTCAGCAGCGTCCCATCCGCACCATACACAGTGTGGACAGGGAGCTGCTTCCCCCTCCTGAGCCGCTGGCTAGTTTGTCAGAATCTCTTCAAGGCCGACCGAAAGTCTTGTTCCATGGCCTCACTGAACTCCTCCCACACCTGAGTTTTTGCTTCAGCAAACAGCCTCAAAATCTTAGTAATGCAATTAGATTTCATGCAGTTGCCTAATTGGAAAATTACTGTACATGAAATGACTGTACATGTCCTTGATGAAATTAAGACTGTAGTTTATGATTTAACTGCAATACTACAGTGTTTCTATAAATTCAATATTTTGTTGGTAATGTTATGATCCATCTTTAAAGTATAACTGTAGGGTGTATGATGTAATCTATCAGATCAAGTGAAAACTCCAGCTTTTATCACAATAAATGTAGTGATAGACTTCTTCGGAGTCAAATCTACCTCATCTACACTCTGGAGTCACCAACACAAATGTCAGGGTTGATTCAACATCAAGGAAAACTTGTAGCTTCTCTTTAGAGCTCCCATCCTAAATATAGCACTGTGTATTTCAAGGAGTAAGAAGGTTTTTGTTTTTTTGGGGGGGTGGGGGGTGCTCCTTTTCGTTCAGGTCCAGCATACCCTTTGCCCTTTAAAAGACCCCACTAGAGTTACACCAATGACCTTTCCTTAGTAGCTTAGCGAGCCACTGGAGTCACTCAGAGAGTCAGAGAGTTTAAGTCAAAAGGACAAGAGTTGTTCTTTCTGAAATAACTTATGATGGTAAAGTATTGTTTAATCTGGACTGAACTGATTTTATGCTTTAATCAATATAACATTAACACAAAGGACAAAAAATGGGCTAAATTGTTGAGAAAACAGGATATTTCTATATATAAACAACTTTGGAAAGCATGCAGGATTTAATAATATACTCAAAAAAACAGTAATACATACCCACTGTGGAAACTGGATTTGGAGTGGGGTAGTGTGCAGTTCCAGCAGTGGCTGGGTAAGAGTTCCCTGCTGGGTACTGATAACTTGGATAGCCTCTGAAAAAGTTGCATGAACAACATGTGATATGCTTTCAATTTTTTAACATTTCAGTCATAATTAAATTTTAGCCAATATATTATACTTTCATTCAGTAGTCTATGAAACCACTTTATTTGCATTTATAGTTTTAAATTCTGAAGTGTTTTTGTAATGAGAGAACAGGGCTAAAATGCCTGGCAAATGCCTTACCCAGAGCTAGGATTTGGGCTGTAAGGTGACACCCCAGGCATGTAGGAAGCTGAGATAGAGAGAAAACTGAGCAATCAGGCAAAACAAATAAGTCTTCAAAAAACTGTAATTCTTTTGCCATCACAAAGGTTTCTGTTTTAAAGACAGTGATATGTGAGCTCCATCTAGTGCTGGAGGGAAAAAAGCAGTAATTATAGCATCTTAAAACCCTTTAACTGCCCAAGGTGCTATGTGGCGCCTGGGGAAACGCAAGGCAACTCAAGGCCCCCACCCAGTGGTCAAGAGTGGTAAAAAAAAAAATTCTCTCAATAAAATAGTTCAGATTTCCAAGGCTATATAACTTGAAAGTTACAAGAGATAATGGCTTACTGTCAATTAGAAAGATGTAGAATATGATCCAAAGTTTCAGATAGGAAAAAAATTTACGCATCTAATTTGCATAATGTTGCAGCAGTTATATAAATTACATAACTCAGCCAAAAGTGGACTTTGGACACATTTACATAAAGAATGGTCAGTTTTTTTTAACGCCGATTTGTCTACAGGAGTATGTTTTTATCTAATCTTCGAAGTATATGAACCAGAAAAATCAATAAAATGTCAAAAAAAAAAAAAAAAAAACTCTCTCTCTCACCCGTTACCGGGAGGGGGGCTCGCCCACCCACATGACTGGTCCGTTTTTGTCCATTGTAGTCGATGTTTGTGTGTTTGCTCAGCCATTTACACCGTGTACCACATCCACAAACTCTTATGACTACCCCACGTGAATTTCGTTGGTATTACGTGGCTATTTTTTCCTGTTTGGTGCATTATTCCTGTGGGAATCCATGTCGCCCGTGGGCGCTGCCATCTTGGTAATGGGAGCTCAGTTTTTCGTCCATCGTTTTTGATGTAACACGTTTACTTAGTAATTTACACCACATCTACAAACTTATGATTATCCCACATGAATTTCATTTGTATTATGTGGCTATTTTTCCCGTTTCATGCAGTTTCAGTCATCATCGCTGTTGCGATGTCCAAATACGGCGGCATCCACATTGGTGTGTGAGCTCAAAGCGGAAAAAGAAAGAAGAATGAGGATTTCTTCTTCTTTGTGTATTCCATGTCAGTGTTGCGTCTAAATTACCTTAAACCCCAGTTCTTTTATACGAAGGCCAAAGAACCAGACTGAGAGATGAAGTATACTTTCACTTATTTTACTGAAAGTGAGATATGGATTACAAGCAGCTCTGGAACACAGCTCTTTAGGAAATACCCAGGAGAATGCTACCCAAAAAGTGGGCCCTGTAGTTTTTATAAAGCTTAACCACTCCCTCGTGCAAGAGGGAGGGGTTTTACCTCAATTGTATCAGTACACTTCCACATGTGTGTCAGCTCGGCTGTGTGCAGAACTGATTCTAACAGATTTCAGCAAATGAATTACAGGGTGTAAACTAAACTCTGCAGTGTAGCGTGTGAAGCAAGCAGATAAAGAAGTGTGAGAAAGACAGAGCAATCATGTCATTTTACCAACAATACCCCTGTTGAGGTGTCCTATTAGGGCACCTCACTATCTATCTATCCATCTATCTATAACCTAAACTTACGTTTTTGCATCTCCCCCTGTTGAGATGGGCCTAAACCCATCTCATAGCCCTATTCTATTCCCTGTGTGTAGTGTTTCTAAAGTTCTATATGTGCGTGATGTCCTCTTTCCGGCAGTCATTTAGACCCGTCTCCCCTCAGGTCGCCATTTCTCCAGAGGACATCGGGTGTGGTGCAGACATTATGGGTCAAAATAGCTAACAATCCTATATGTGTAAAATATATTCAAAACTAAACTATCCTCATCTATGCATATACAGTTAGGCCCAGAAATATTTGGACAGTGACACAATCTTCATGATTCGGGCTCTGCAGGCCACCACATTGGATTTGAAATGAAACAACTACAACGGAATTGAAGTGCAGACTTTAAGGTTTAATTCAAGGGGTTGAACAAAAATATATGATTAAACATGTAGGAATTGTAGCTATTTTTATACAAATGCTCCTCATTTCAGGGGCTCAAAAGTAACTGGACAAATAAACATAACCCTAAGTAAAATGTTACTTTTCAATATTTTGTTGAGAATCCTTTGCAGGCAATGACTGCCTGAAGTCTGGAACCCATGGACATCACCAAACGCTGGGTTTCCTCCTTTGTGATGCTTTGCCAGGCCTTTACTGCAGCTGTCTTCAGTTGTTGCTTGTTTGTGGGTCTTTCTGCCTTAAGTTTTGTCTTGAGCAAGTGAAATGCATGCTCGATTGGGTTGAGATCTGGTGATTGACTTGGCCATTGCAGAATATTCCACTTCTTTGCTTTAAAAAACTCCTGGGTTGCTTTTGCAGTACGTTTTGGATCATTGTCCATCTGTACAGTGAAGCGCCATCCAATCAACTTTGCTGCATTTGGCTGAATCTGAGCAGAAATAATATCCCTATACACTTCAGAATTCATCCGGCTGCTTCTGTCTTTTGTCACATCATCAATAAAAACAAGTGACCCAGTGCCATTGGAAGCCATGCATGCCCATGCCATCACACTGCCTCCACCATGTTTTACAGAAGATGTGGTGTGCTTTGGATCATGAGCTGTTCCAATTCTTCTCCAAACTTTCTTCTTCCCATCATTCTGGTACGGGTTGATCTTAGTCTCATCTGTCCAAAGAATGCTGTTCCAGAACTGGGCTGGCTTCTTCAGGTGTTTTTTGGCAAAGTCAATTCTGGCCTTTCTATTTTTGAGGCTGATTAATGGTTTGCACCTTGTGGTGAATCCTTTGTATTTTACTCTCATGAAGTCTTCTCTTTATGGTAGACTTAGATACTGATACACCTACTTCCTGGAGAGTGTTCTTCACTTGAGTGGATGTTGTGAAGCATTCAGGGATGGCAACAGGAAATTCTGATTTCAGCTGAAATCTAATTTGGTCGATTGACTTACGGGGGGGCCGGGGGGGCGCAGCCCCCCTGAAGCTGGGAGGTTTTCAGTAAAATAAAAGTAATTTAGACTGAAAAAAATGATTTAAAAAAATGAAATACTAGACTTAGATAAATCATTAAATTTAATGAAAAGTTAACTTACTTTTTCTTCAATGTTGTCTCACTGTCTTTAGTCCAACATATTTAACAGTTCTATTAGAGTTTTTTTACACTATTTACACTGGTCACCAAGTCACTTCTAATGTGAAACTTTCTTCCTTTTGGCAGCAAGCTGTGTCAGTCTCTGAACTTTGAACTTCATCTCCTTTTCTGGTTTCTTCAGAAACTGTCCGAGTGTTTCTGTTACCTCATTGAACTTTGAGCCAATTTTCACCTTTACTGTCACTTCGCTCCCCGAAGCTCCTGGGTTTTTATGATTTTTAAGTACCAGAACTGTGCTTACATGACATAAAACAAACAGCTGAATGCCACTTATTACTGTATAATATTGACTTATGTTCCAAGAAGATAGCATTCCTAAACTAGAAAAGCACTCAGAGCGCATCCCTCCGCCAAGGCTCCTTCCGTTTGTCATGGATCAACTCCAAAATGTAATGGGTTTGTGTGTAGGCCTATAGCCACTTGTGGTGCAAATTGCATCAAAGTCTGTCCATCAGTTTTGGAGTATTGTTGCTAACACAATGTGAGAAGATAAGCGCCTTGGCTGAGGTCTCAGATCATCACCAAAATATAATGGGTTCCTCTCTAGCCCAAGAACCACCTCTGGTGAAAATTTTATCCAAATCCATCCAGTAGTTTTTGTGTAATCCTGCTGCAAAAATACAAAAAAGCCCTTGATGGAGGTATGCACTCTCAGATCATCATCAAAATCTAATCATCTGTTCCCCGTGCCATTGCACACCTTTCCTGAAAATTTCATGAAAATCCGTCCATCACTTTTCCTTGCTAACAAACAGACAGACAAGCCAACGCCGATGAAAACATAACCTCCTTGGCGGAGGTAAATATTCCAACAAGCATTATCCATCACATGCTTTAACACTTGATCAAATCAAAATCAGTTAATTTTATCTATTCCATAATAGAAATAAAATTCCAACATACCATTACTTTTTATAATTTCAGCATTCATTTCAGATCACCAGTTTCAATCTCCATTGAGTCTTGAGCAGCTCATTTTCCTCCCCCGCGCAGCCCAGCTCATACAGCCGCTGTACTCAAACGGAAACCGGCGGACAGAGTCGACTGGACTCCTGAACGGGAGCAGGCGTTCTGAGGTTAAAACAGCGCTCATTACCCACGTCTCGGACATGGGCATAGCGGCCGTCGTGGAGCAATGCGTTGCCGGTTCTGGGCAGCCGCTCACCTTTTTTTTAAGCAGGTCTTTGCACGACAGTGAGCGTAAATACAGCGTGTTCGACAGAGAGTTAATGGCTCTCTACCTGGCATACGCCACTTCCGGTTCTGGCTGAAAGGGCACACTTTCACTGCGTCGTGGACCATAAGCCGCCAACGTACTTAACGTACATATAATATACAAATAAAGCGGAATTCGGTGAATTACCGGAAAAATCACATCCCTGAGAACAAGCCGAAATGAATTTTTGACAAAGCATACGAGCCATTTGATTGGTCCAATTGTTTGCAACTATCCAATCGCAGGGCTGTTTACAATACGCAGTAGCTTGAGTACATCCGGGTTATCGCGAGACTTCGGGGAAGCGCCGAGCGCGTATGTTTTTTTTTCCCCCAAACTTTATTGAGAACAAGGTAAAGGTACAAAATTATGACATAGATGATGATAAAATCGGTGGAAATCTGCGGATCGGCGGAAAATTGCCATCCCTGAGCATTGTTCTTCACCATGGAAAGGATTCTGTGATCATCCACCACTGTTGTCTTCCGTGGACATCCAGGCCTTTTTGAGTTCCCAAGCTCACCAGTGCACTCTTTTTTTCTCAGAATGTACCAAACTGTTGATTTGGCCACTCCTAACATTTCTGCCATCTCTCTGATGGATTTCTTCTTTTTTTTTTTCCAGCCTCAGGATGGTCTGTTTCACCTCCACTGAGAGCTCCTTTGACCGCATGTTGTGTGTTCACAGCAACAGCTTCCAAATGCAAACGCCACACCTGGAATCAACTCCAGACCTTTTAACTGCTTAATTGATAACAGGTTAGCGAGGGAAGAGCCTTGTTATTTTTTTTGCAGCCTTCTGAGTCAATTGTCCAATTACTTTTGGTCCCTTGAAAAAGAGGCGGCTACGTATTAAAGAGCTGTAATTCCTAAACCCTTGCTCCAATTTGGATGTGAATACTCTCAAATTACAGCTGAGAGTCTGCACTTTAAGCCCATCTTGATATCCTGAATATGTTTTCGTAAACAGCTAAAATAAAACTTGTGTCACTGTCCAAATATTTTTGGGCCTAACTGTATATGAAAATATATGTGAAGATGCATATATGCATATATGAATACATTCATATACATGCATCTATTCTTTCATTAATCATTTATCACAAAGGAAACCTGTAGGGCAGAAGCACAGCAAAGCAAAATCTAACACCATGTGAATGTGCATTGTCGACCCTACTGCAGACCCTAAACTATCTTAAATTACTTTACTTAGTAATTTACACCACATCTACAAACTCCTATGATTATCCCACATGAATTTCATTTGTATTATGTGGCTATTTTTCCCGTTTCATGCAGTTTCAGTCATCATCGCTGTTGTGATGTCCAAATACGGCGGCATCCACATTGGTGTGCAAGCTCAAAGCAGAAAAAGGAAGAAGAATGAAGATTTCTTCTTCTTTGCTATTCCATGTCAGCCATGATTCCTTTGGCGTGTGTCTGCCACCTAAACTGTCAGATCAACAAAGATTAGTACAAATTCTCAGTATAGCCGGGGGACGTCAATAAGTTGATACATGCAGTTGCTGCGCTGTGCCACTGGGGGTGTGCGACCCATCCATTTAATCTGGGCAGTTAAAGGGTTAAGGATCATTTCTGGCGTGTGAATTTAATCTCAATCGCTGTCACCTATCACTGTTCTGACATGACGACTAAGTTGTGGTTCCCATAAGTTGCATTTCTGTGAAAAGATCTGTTGCTGTATGTGTGTAGTTTTGCTTGTGTTCAAAAATTTAATCTACCATCATCACTATAAATTGGCTGACCAAGCTCAATGACTTGAGTATTTATGAGTATTTATTATATTATACAATATTGCATACATCATCCACATATTATTATAAAATTGGCAATATAAAACATATATAAAAGCTACCATGGAATGCCATGTCCTTCTTATACTTTCCTACCAGGCCATGGCTCCTAAGATCACAGGACTAGAATTACTGTATCTCACTCACCATTGGGGGGTCCAGCTGCTTGAAAGGCTTGGTAGGGTGCTTGTGTGGTGGGACGAGAAAACACAGGGGGCTCCTCCCCAAACACCACGATCATCACCTGAATTAGACCATACAGGTCTGACTGAGGCTGTAAGAAATCCAGCAAAATAAAGTTTTATTAACCACACCCACAACTGAAGCATTAATAACTAGAAAAGCACTCGGAGAGCGCAGACCTCCGCCAAGCGCCACAATTCCCCCCATACAGTGTTTGTGTGTACATTTTCAGATTCCTTGAGCATGTAAACATATGAGTAGCAATTGGATTCACAATGATTATTTGTTTATTTGACAGGGACAGTGCAATAAACACACAATCAATGACAATCAATCTGATAGTGATAGGATTAGTGGTTCAGTAGTAAAAGCATTGCCTCCTTGGCGGAGGTAATAAACTGAAGTGTTGCTGTTGTGTCCATCTCCTCCACTGACGGATGCAAATTGGGTAGACAGGTTGCCGTGGGTTTTATATTATATTGTAACGTGCTGCTCGACATGGCGACGTCCCACCGGGAGGTTCGAACTCACGCCTCCCGCTCCGGAGTCCTGCACTCTACCTGTGTCGCCAATAGGGTCAACCCACTTGGCAAGCCAAGTAGGGTGCTCATATTGAGTTCGCTACAATATTATTTTTTGGGGGGGTTGCGCTCCGCGGCAAACGAGAATTTAGAAGCTTCGCCGGCAGAGAGCTCGTTTTTGCACGGCTCCTATGGCTGGCCGGGGAATTTCTGCCAAAGAATCCGTCGGCGGACAGCTGCCTGTGTGAGGTTTTGCAGTTGCGCGCAAACACAGGCACGCTGGCGGGCCCAGGCCAGCAGTGTTTTCCGCGTGCTTTTGTGCCTAAAACGTTGAAGAACGCAGAGTTTGTGTTGCAGACACGACGACCAGCGCCCTCCATTGCGCCTGCGCACATGTTGAAAATGGCCCTATGTCACAGTGTTGAAAAATGCTTTAAAAAATTCCTGTATCCAGACGGTGAACCGGATCACCCCCAAAATTTAATCAGTTCTTCCTTGTACCATTTCCAACAACGCCTGAAAGTTTCATGGAAATCTGTCCAAGACTTAAGAGTTATCTTGCTAACCAACAGACAAACAGACAGACAGACAAACAAACACACAGACAAACCCCGGCAAAAACATAACCTCCTCCTGGCCTTTTCGGCCTGGCGGAGGTAATTAGGACAGTCACAGCTAAAGCTGCATTTATAGTTACAAAAATGTGTTGTCCTCTTAAATTTTCAATTCTGCAAACTTGAGCAATTCAAATAATAGCTGTGTTTTGTAGTAACTTAGTTATCACTCAAACTAAGTTTTCCAGTACAATCCCCATCATAAACTCAGATTCATACAGCATTGACTTTACCCACATCAACAACTTTATTGCACACATGAAAAGAAATGCATTTGGGGTTAAGCAACCTGCCCAAAATGCTAATGGTATGAGCTGGGGATAAAATATTATTTATGCAGTTTTATGTCAATACATATGAAGGAAGTAAGAGGTATCACACATTTCTCTATTCAAGCTATATGATGGTAATCTGGAGCTCTTTGAGAGAGTTCTTAAAACTCATCTGATGCAAAAGCACCACGATTGTTCACACAGCAGCTGAAATTATTTTTTTAAACTTCACACTAAGGTCAGCTGTGTATTTATTATCGGAGCATACTTTTTCAGAGCCAACAGGAATGCTGAACCTAAATACAAATATTAATTTTAAATTTAATTAGGTTTGTTGTTTTTTTTATTAGTAACAATACGGAAAAATAGAAAATATGCCATGTCAGAGGATATGATAAAACAGGCTGTGTAAATCTCGAGTAATGGCACCATTATTGTATTAGTTGCTACTTCAACATACCATGTTTTTGGATGAGCAATAAATCCACCATCAACTACAGACATAAATTTGTAAAATTTCCTTCCATGCGCCTATTGAATACTATATTAAATTTTAACCTACTACTGCCTACCTGTGCATGCCCGTAGAAAGCAGGTGTAAGCAAGCACGTTAGCACTCGTTCAGTGATGCCTGCCTTTGATCTTTGATGGTGTCATATAGACATCATGTAGAGATCATAGGAACATCATAAGCGGTCATATAATCTTTTAGCGAGTCCTATGATTGTGGACATCATAGGAACATTATACGCGGTCCTATGATCTTTGACTAAGTCCTACGACCGGTGACATAGGAGCATCATAGGACATCATGTAGACATCACAGCCGGTCCTATGATCTTTTAGCGAGTCCAATGACCATGACACACTGACACACAGATTTTGTGAATTATATATAGAGTGATGACACTACTCTAAAAATCGTGGTGAAAACACAAACATACTGATCAGCAGAAAAACATGGAATACAGGCACTGGTAATCCGTTAGGGCTGATCATGGCCTATTCCTACTCAATTTACATACAACAGCTACAAAGAAGATACAACATCCATTTCAGCAGGTTGATCACACTATATACCAAATATTATCTTCCCTCCTTCAATCATCAACAGCAGCTGGGGAAACTCTGCATTTCCAACACAGACACAGCTTCTGTCACAGCGGCCTCCGTCTTTTTACGAAGGTGTACAGAGCTACTCCCCACACCACACTCTCAACTTCATATTTACTAGAAAACAATATGGATGAAATCACACTTACGTGCTTCCACTCATGTAGATAAGGCAGGTAGATCTTGCCATTGGCATCAATGTGCTTGCCAGTTTTGATCATCATGGCACTGGTAGGTTTGACAAAACATATAGGAGGGTTGTAGGGATACGTGTCCAGCAACCACAAACACACTGGGATGTTGTAGACATTGCCTACAAAAAAGATGCACATATCTTAATCTTGAACAAGGCTGAAATTTTACAGTCCAGCAATCCATAAAATAACAATGATAAAATCTAATTAATTTTGAAGATGATGTATTGTTTGTACACTTATGTCCCTCACAATAGCCCTTTTCTCAATGGCCAAAAAAACAACAACCTGTATTTACGCACCAGCATCTGGCTTTTTGTGTGGTGGGAATGCATTCACCCGAGTAGCTGGATTTACTTACCTCTCAATAATTTACTTACCTCTCAATAACTGCAGTATAAATGTTTTTTTGGGTAGCAATTTTATGGTTCCAATAATCAACAGTGGCAATAAAAGATATCAAAAAAAGTGACAGCCACCTCACCGGCTCCATGCTTCTGTTGTTTAAAACACTGTTTACTGGCATGATTCCAACATCACCAACAGAGATGTTTCATCATGTGCACATAAGGCCCCTGGTGACCTCACAGTTGCTTCATCATCATCATAGCAGTCTGTCGGGGGCGACAATGACTTTCATTTAGGTCTGATCAGATTCCTCCACGCAGCTCTGTCCTTCACCCTCCACTGCCAGGAACTCCTGACCTCGTTAACCTGGGTGACGTCTGAGCCAGTATGAGATACTTTCTGACAGATCATTTCATGAAACTGCAAAGTATTTGAGTACCACTAGCTTTTGCTGGACTAGCGGCACATTCTTGGCAGATAGAGGTATTATCAGTGGCAAGAACAGGCCAAGACAAACTGACTCCAGTATCTGTTGCAGTGACTGACCAGATGATAGGTTTGTGTTAAGGGCACACATAACATAATGATCATGCTCTCATCAGCAGTAACCCTAGTTCGAGTTCTGTCCAGAGCAATCTCTCCTACATGCTCTCCCTGCTCTTCACCTCTTTTCCTGTCTCTAATCATTGATCCCACCTAAATATAGGCAAAAAGTAAAAAAAAAAAAAAAATCTTTAAAAAATGTGCAAATAAAGGCAAAACTGTGAGAAAGGAAAAGAAAGTAAAATAAAGTAAAATCTAATCCTTTTAAGTCCACAATTTTTTTTTCTCCATTCCATTAAAGAAAAAGGAGAAACTTTAAATACCTCTGTAGCTTACAGGGACAGTTCCTGTCAGGCTCATCAGGTCTCTTGTTGAGCCATCATTAAACACTGAAAGACATAAAAGATGTGCACCACCATGTTAGCATACAATGTTTAACTTACAGTGCATCCGGAAAGTATTCACAGCACTTCATTTTTTCCACGTTTTATGTTACAACCTTATTCCAAAAGGGATTAAACCTTATTCCAAAAGGGATTAAATTCATCTTTTTCCTCAAAATTCTACACACAATGCCCCATAATGATAATGTGAAAAAAGATTGAGATTTTTGCAAATTTATTAAAAATAAAAAAAACTATGAAATCACACGTACATAAGTATTCACAGGCTTTGCTCAATACTTTGTTGATGCACCTTTGGCAGCAATTACAGCCTCAAGGCTTTTTGAATATGATACCACAAGCTTGGCACACCTACAGTGGGGCAAAAAAGTATTTAGTCAGTCACCAATTGTGCAAGTTCTCCCACTTAAAAGATGAGAGGGGTCTCCAATTTTCATCATAGGTATACCTCAACTACGAGAGACAAAATGAGAAAAAAAAAATCCAAAAAAATCACATTGAAGGATTTTTAATGAATTAATTGGTAAATTCCTCGGTAAAATAAGTATTTGGTCACCTACAAACAAGCAAGATTTCTGGCTCTCACAGACCTGTAACTTCTTCTTTAAGAGGCTCCTTTGTCCTCCGCTCGTTACCTGTATTAATGGCACCTGTTTGAACTCATTGTCAGTATAAAAGACACCTGTCCACAACCTCAAACAGTCAGACTCCAAACTCCACTATGGCCAAGACCAAAGAGCTGTCAAAGGACACCAGAAACAAAATTGTAGACCTGCACCAGGCTGGGAAGACTGAATCTGCAATAGGTAAGCAGCTTGGTGTGAAGAAATCAACTGTGGGAGCAATTATTAGAAAATGGAAGACATGCAAGACCACTGATAATCTCCCTCGATCTGGGGCTCCAAGCAAGATCTCACCCTGTAGGGTCAAAATGATCTCGAGAACGCTGAGCAAAAATCCCAGAACCACACGGGGGGACCCAATGAATGACCTGCAGAGAGCTGGGAACAAAGTAACAAAGGCTACCATCAGTAACACATTACGCCGCCAGGGACTCAAATCCTGCAGTGCCAGACGTGTCCCCCTGCTTAAGCCAGTACATGTCCAGGCCCGTCTGAACTTTGCTAGAGAGCATTTGGATGATCCAGAAGAGGATTGGGAGAATGTCATATGGTCAGATGAAACCAAAATAGAACTTTTTGGTAAAAACTCAACTTGTCGTGTTTGGAGGAGAAAGAACACCATACCTACTGTGAAGCATGGGGGTGGAAACATCATGCTTTGGGGCTGTTTTTCTGCAAAGGGACCAGGACAACTGATCTGTGTAAAGGAAAGAATGAATGGGGCCATGTATCGTGAGATTTTGAGTGAAAACCTCCTTCCATCAGCAAGGGCATTGAAGATGAAACTTGGCTGGGTCTTTCAGCATGACAATGATCCCAGACACCCCCCCCGGGCAATGAAGGAGTGGCTTCGTAAGAAGCATTTCAAGGTCCTGGAGTGGCCTAGCCAGTCTCCAGATCTCAACCCCATAGAAAATCTTTGGAGGGAGTTGAAAGTCCGTGTTGCCCAGCGACAGCCCCAAAACATCACTGCTCTAGAGGAGATCTGCATGGAGGAATGGGCCAAAATACCAGCAACAGTGTGTGAAAACCTTGTGAAGACTTACAGAAAACGTTTGACCTCTGTTATATACCCTTTGTTGGCAATGACAAAGTATTGAGATGAACTTTTGTTATTGACCAAATACTTATTTTACCGAGGAATTTACCAATTAATTCATTAAAAATCCTTCATTGTGATTTTCTGGATTTTTTTTTTTCTCATTTTGTCTCTCATAGTTGAGGTATACCTATGATGAAAATTGGAGACCTCTCTCATCTTTTAAGTGGGAGAATTTGCACAATTGGTGGCTGACTAAATACTTTTTTGCCCCACTGTATCTTTGGGCAGTTTGGCCCATTCCTCTTTGCAACACCTCTCAAGCTCCATCAGGTTGGATGGGAAGCGTCGGTGCACAGCCATTTTCAGATCTCTCCAGAGATGTTCAATTGGATTCAAGTCTGGGCTCTGGTTGGGCCACTCAAGGACATTCACAGAGTTGTCCTGAAGCCACTCCTTTCATATCCTGGCTGTGTGTTTAGGATCATTGTCCTGCTGAAAGATGAACAGTCACCCCAGTCTGAGGTCAAGAGCGCTCTGGAGCAGGTTTTCATCCAGGATGTCTCTGTATATTGCTGCATTCATCTTTCCCTCTATCCTGACCAGTCTCCCAGTTCCTGCAGCTGAAAAACATCCCCACAGCATGATGCTGCCACCACCATTGGCGTGGTGATGAACAGTGCCTGGTTTCCTCCAAACATGATGCTTGGCATTCATGCCAAAGAGTTCGATCTTTGTCTTATCAGACCAGAGAATTTTGTTTCTCATGGTCTGAGAGTCCTTCAGGTGCCTTTTGGTAAACTCCAAGCGGGCTGCCATGTGCCTTTTACTAAGGAGTGGCTTCCATCTGGCCCCTCTACCATACAAGCCTGATTGGTGGATTGCTGCAGAGACGGTTGTCCTTCTGGAAGGTTCTCCTCTCTCCACAAAGGAACACTGGAGCTCTGACAGAGTGACCATCGGCTTCTTGGTCACCTCCCTGACTAAGGCCCCTCTCCCCCGATCGCTCAGTTTAGATGAGTGTGGCGCCGTCTCGTGTGGCGCCACGAGACGGCTTTTGTTGTGATGTGGCGCATTATAAATAAAACTGAATTGAATTGAATTAGATGGCCGGCCAGCTCTAGGAAAAGTCCTGGTGGTTCCGAACTTCTTCTATTTACGGATGATGGAGGCCACTTGGGCTCACTGGGACCTTCAAAGCAGCAGAAATTTTTCTGTACCCTTCCCCAGATTTGTGCCTTGAGACAACTCTGTCTCGGCGGTCTGCAGACAATTCCTTTGACTTCATTCTTGGTTTGTGCTCTGACATGCACTGTCAACTGTGGGACCTTATATAGACAGGTGTGCCTTTCCAAATCATGTCCAACTAGAAAAGCACTCGGAGAGCGCAGACCTCCGCCAAGCGCCACAGTTCCCCCCCATACAGTGTTTGTGTGTACGTTTTCACATTCCTTGACCATGAAAAATATGACTAGCAGTTGGATTGACAATGATAGGATTAGTGGTTCAGTAGTAAAAGCATTACCTCCTTGGCGGAGGTAATAAACTGAAGTGTTGGTGTTGTGTCCATCTCCTCCATCTCCAAACTCCCAGGCTGCGGGCATTGCAATTGAATGAATGAATCTTTATTTCGAATAGATTAAGAGTACAGGTTATAAGAAAGTGAATAATATAACAAAGGGGGAAAGAAAATCCAACAAGGTGAAATTAGACAATAACTCCTCTGATTATACAGTTCAACATAAGTTATCCGAAATGTGTGATGGCTGAAGCCGCAGCTTATATTGCCCACCCATGTTCCATCCTAGAATTCAAAAGAAAAAACAGAAATCATGGCACAACCGCGTACAACCCACAGGCCAATGGGTTATGCGAGCGTTTTCATAGATCACTGACAGCAGCACTGAGGGATGCAAATTAGGTAGACAGGTTGGCGTGGGTTTTATTGGGGTTGCGCTCCGTGGCAAAAGAGGACTTGGAAGCTTCCCCGGCAGACAGCTTCTTTTTGCGCAGGTACTATGGCTGCCCGTGGAATTTCTGCCAAATAATCCGGCGGCGGACAGCTGCCCGTCTCAGCTTTTGCAGCGTAGCGCAAACACAGGCACACTGCCGGGCCCTGCCCACCACTTTTTTCCGCGTGCTTTTGTGCCTAAAACTTTGAAGAAGGCGGAGTTTGTGTTGGTCAGACACGACGAGCAGCGCCCTCCATTGGGCCTGCACACATGTTGAAAATGGCCGTATCTCACAATGTTAAAGAATCCTTTAAAAAAATTCCTGTATCCAGACGGTGATCCGGATCATCCCCAAAATTTAATCAGTTCTTCCTTGTACCATTTCCAAAAAGTCCTGAAAGTTTCATTGAAATCCGTCCCAAACTTTTTGAGTTATCTTGCTAACCAACAGACAGACAGACAAACGCTGGCAAAAACATAACCTCCTCCTGGCCTCCGGCCTGGCGGAGGTAATCAACTGAATTTACCACAAGTGGACTCCAGTTAATCTGTAGAAACATCTCAAGGATGATCAGTGGAAACAGGATGCACCTGAGCTCAATTTTGAGCTTCATGGCAAAGGCTGTGAATACTTATGTACATTCATTCATGTGATTTCTTAATTTTTTTAAATTTTTAATAAATTTGCAAAAATCTAAAAAAAAAAAAAAAAAACCCACTTTTTACATTGTCATTATGGGGTATTGTGTGTAGAATTTTGAAGCAAAAATGAATTTAATCCATTTTGGAATAAGGCTGTAACATAACAAAATGGGAAAAAGTGAAGCGCTGTGAGTACTTTCAGAATGCACTGTATAACCTGAGCCCACAACAGACTAGCTGCTGCATCACACTTACCATAAGCATCCATAACTGGCTTCAAATCCTTGTATTGGGTGATGACATTGGTTATCTCTCGAACAGTAAGATCTCTATATTTGTATTGCTGGACAACAAGGATAAGAAAAACCTGTTTCAGATACACATGCAACTCTTTATTTTGAGCATGGAATTTAACAATATTACCTATTTTTCTAACATTTATCCTACATTGTGGACTGTGATCCAACGTTACTTTTAGGTAAATCAATGACTACACAGAATCAAACCGCATAAATGAACCAAAAATGGGGAATGTTTATAACTGTATTAAACTTTGCCAAGAGACCAAAGCACAATGTGTTAAAAGCACTGAAGTTGGCATCAGGTTCGATATTCATATTCAAATATGGAGCTACCAGTGTGCAAGCAGGATCCGTGCCGACCAAAGTATACACTGTACACTAGTCCCCCCCCCCCCCAAAAAAAAAGTTAATGGTCAAAACCCCATGGGGTTACCACAGTGATTATGTAATGTGGCACACTTGTGCAAACATACCCTTCTCTCCAATACAGTCAATCCCAATGAGTCTAAAACGAGTGTCCAAAGCTACCAAACTACGCTGTGCCACCCTAGACCCCATAAGGCTGTGACCATCAATGACAGAGGGTTCTTGCGGATTACTGTATAGGGTGGGACAACGTGTATATACAGTATATATTTCACAGTGTTGTTACAATATGATAATGTTTTGTATCAGTTTGCGTATACATAACAAAATCAAATGTTTTAGGCAGGTGCTAAACAACTAAACGGGCACTTTATCAACTACGACTCGTTCTCAGAAACGATATGTTCTAGTTGTTTTAGCTACCCTAGCCCCAATCGGTTTTTGTCGACAAAGTGTCACAATAGTGAGCAGCAGGCTTACCTTCAACATTTTCTTCAGCGCGCTTTCGTTGACAACTGCCATGTTTTCTTATTTCTTACTCTTTTTCTTAATGAACTGAGTAAATGAAGCGAAAGCTGACTGGCCAGCTACACTGACAGCTAACACAAGCTAAGCTAACGTTAGCTAAGCTTAAGGACGGCTTCAGTTACAACTTTCACTTTTTATATGAAAGCCTAGTGTCCAGTAGAAGTGATGTTCTTTCTCTGAATGTAACAATAAGTATGCAAAAATCCGTTATAAGTTAAGAATAATATAGAGAAGAGGCCAAAAAACAAACACCGACTGGTCAACAAAAGCGCATTTCCGGCAGTACAACGTCTTCTTCGTGCTTGTTTTATGGCGCTTGACACCAAATTAGTGCATAACCGCCACCCACAGGTGAGGAATGATCTCCTATGACTCACAGATTTGTATTAAAAAAATCCTTTTGTACAGGCCACTTTCCCTTAGAAATTCAAATACAGTACTTAGAACTTTTCTCCCTAAACGCTTTCCCTAATGCACCCCTTAAGTTAACCCCCGCCCCCCCGTTACATTACAAAAGCTACAATTCCCATTTTCATGTTTCCCCAAAATAAACAGTGTGCGGCGGCATGAAAAAATAAGCAGCGATGCTGTGGTTTTAAGCAGGTTTTATTAATCATACCGCCGTCACGAGCTCCGCTCCCGGCGCCGTGCATGAGCGCCGAGAGCGAGCCCACGGCTCTCAGAGAAGGAGAGGAGGACACACAAGTTTGTGTCCTGCAGCAGAGGCTGAAGTGAGAGAGAGGGGGTTTGCGTTACAGAGTTGCAGCTTATATACTTGACCATAACAATACATCAAAGGAACATACCCCAGCAGTTAGTATGATCAAAGAGATAACAGAACAGGCATAAGACATTTGCATTTGAGAGACATATTGCTCTCAGTCCCTAGGTCACAGTGAGGACAGGACTCATGAGTACAATGGATGAAAGGCAATCATTAACATCACAGAGGTGCGCCAGACGAAATGCGTCTGCCTGTAGACATTAATACACATTACACTGTTCTGCTATTTGCTAAAAGCACAGTAAGGACAAGACGCATGAACACTATACAGAATTGCGCATTACATCACAATACATGCATGTTTGCATCACAAATACATGAATGGCACATTGCATCTCAGTAGTGCAGCGGGAAAAACAGAGACAAGAGGGCTGAGTGTCTTTATCTGTTGTGGGGGTTAACCGAACCGCCACAAGTGTCTTATTTAATCCAATGTGACCCACTCTCAGTCTAGTAAAAGTGGTCTCTTGTCTCCGATATGTACTTTCTTTCCTTACTTTCCCTACAACTGGTTCAATGAAATATAAATCTCTTCCCATATCACCATTATTCCAGAGCTCTTGAAACATTTCTGTAATTCCCTTTTTTTATTATTGATTTGATCTCTGACCTACCAAGGCTTATCTGTACTGATATATATCATATTATAAAGCAAGAAATCTCTGTCTGTCTGTCTGTCTGTCTGTGTGGGTGTTCCGCGCATATTTCCTGAACCGTTCGTTGGACTGGCCTCAGATTTGATATGTGCTGTGCTGAGGTTACAAGCGTGTGCTTCCCTGAATTTCAGCCTCCCTGTATATGCGTAAGTTTAGGAGGGAAAATCTTAATGAACGTCCCTAGGGGCGCTATGGAGTTAGCTCAGGGAGTAGGCAGGCATGGTCACTGTGATGTCATAGATCAAAGGCAGGCATCACCATGGCTACTGTTGCCAGGCAGACACATCATCAAAGATCAAAGGCAGGCATCACTGAATGAGTGGTGACGTCAAAGATCAAAGGCAGGTTTCACCATGGTTACTGTTGCCATGGTAACCATGTCAAAGATCAAAGGCAGGCATCACCATGGTTACTGTTGCCATGGTAACAGTAACTTTCTACGGACATGCAGAAATGCTTGCTTACACTTGCTTTCTACGGGCATGCACGAGTATGCACTAGTTCTGAATGAATGGCAGTTTTTGCATATTTGTCTGCCAACTCATTTCCAAGAATCTCTGTATGAGCAGAAATCCAGACAAACTTGACCACTATGCCTACCTTGCAAATTGCATTGAGGCATGTTAACAGCTCACAAACTAGGTCTTGTCTTTCACTTGTATTACCTTACTCTACCTCTATATTATAGACAATAGGACTGGCTACCTATGATGTAGTGTCCTATAATGCCTGCCTTGTTGTCTTTATGATGTCATATAGACCGTCACTCACAATACCTGCCTTGATGTATTTTACGACTGGCGACCTATGATGTATTGTCCTATGATGCCTGCCTTGATGTCTTTATGATGTCATATAGATCATCACTCACCAAAGAAGAGATACTCATGACCTGATTACGAATAGGACACAGTGTAGAGGATGTGCTCAAGGAAGAGGCTGAGTTTATTTCTCAGGTTCAGCTTTATTAACAGAACACATACTCTAACAATCTCCAAGCAAGAAAAGAGACAGATCAATATCACATCGCTCTTTTATATCCCGGAACATCAAAACTCAAGTCACATGGTGTCTAAGCAAACATACAGTCACATGGTACTTAATCCCAGTCACATGTAACCCTTTTGATCTTCCACCATTGTCCCTTAGCCTTCGATGGTCCGGAAATCCCTCCAGGGCGTCTCTCTGAGACAAAGGCCAAATCTCACACCTTCTCGATATCTCCTGCAGACTCAGTCCTTTTGTCCCTCGAGACGTGCAGCACACAATAAACATACAGCAATACCTTTATGGAAAATATGTACCCAACATATGTGCCACATGACCCCCCCTCAAACGTCTAATATGGGACAAACATAATCAGAGATGCATGACATAAAAACATTACTACATATCAAATATCAATCCACCAGTTGCCTAGGTCTAAACCTCCTGCCGTATCTGCTGTAAGCCGGCCTTGCTGCTTCTGCAGTGTCCTCCTGCACCTGTGGATTAGAACTGTTAGCCAAACTCTGTGGGTGTTCTGGAGAATGCCTTCTCGGAGGTCTGCCGCGACGGGGACCCTCGCCAACTGCACTTGTTCATCCGCCAACACAAAAGCGGGTTTGAGTCTGTTTATACAAATCAACTCCTTTCTGTCTCCCAAATCTAGCAAAAAATGCTTCTCTCCTGTTTCCAGCACTCTGAAAGGTCCATCAAACAGCGGCCGCAAGTTTGGACGATGAGCATCATGTCTAATAAAAACAAACTCCGCATTTTTTAAAGCCTTCGGCACAAAAACGCGTGGGAAACTGTGATGAACCGGGCCAGGAAGGGTGTTCGATCCTGTGCCGCTCTGCGAAAGTTGAGCGGCGGGGAGCAATTTGGCGCAGGATTGTCGGGGAGAAATTCCCCGGGCGAACGGAGAGGTTGTGCAAAAACTAACTCAGCTGGGGAGGCCTGCAAATCCTCATTAGGTGCAGAACGCAACCCCAATAAAACCCATGGAAGTTTGTCCACCCAATTTGTATCCGTAAGCGACGCTCTGAGGGCTGCTTTCAATGACCTATGAAAACGTTCGCATAAACCGTTAGCCTGGGGGTTATACGCGGTAGTGCGGTGGATCTTCACCCCTAGGCTGCGGGCCATCGATGACCAGAGTTCAGAAACAAATTGAGGACCTCTGTCGGACATTATGTCCGACGGAACTCCAAAACGCGCAACCCAAACTGTTAAAAACGCGCGTGCAACTTCCTCCGCTGTGGTTGATGCCAGAGGGACCGCTTCCGGCCAACGCGTGGTGCGGTCCACCATCGTCAAAAGGTGTGTGTACCCCTGCGACGACGGAAGGGGGCCCACCAAGTCAACATGCACATGATCAAAGCGCTTAGCCGGAATGTGAAAAGGCTCCAAAGGAGCCCTAGTGTGCTTGTGTATTTTGGCTCGCTGACATGCTACGCAGGCTGCCGCCCATTCCTTGACCTGTTTGCGCAACCCCGGCCAAACAAATTTCTCCCCCACCATCTTGATCGATGCGCGCACCCCCGGGTGCGCCAGGGAATGGACCAAGTCAAAAACGCGGTGGCGCCACGCAGCTGGTACCACGGGACGCGGCCATCCCGTAGAGACATCGCAGATTAGGGGGGGCATACCAACTTGCAGCACTCTTTGCTCCAGCCTTAACCCTGTTGGTCCAGACTGGAGCGCGCGCACATCCGCATCGCTAACCTGCTCCGCGGCCATGGCTGCATAATCTAAACCTACGTGGACCGGGGCTGCGTGAGCTTCCACGTCGCTACCTTGGCCCGCGGCCATGGCTGCAGAGTCTGCCCCCACGGGGTCTGGCGCTGCCACAGCACGCGAGAGGCAGTCTGCCACTACATTATATTTACCTGCGACATGCTGGATATCGGTGGTGAACTCCGATATCGCGGCCAGCTGTCTTTGCTGCCGGCCCGACCAAGGTTCTGAAATCTTGGCCATCGCAAACGTTAGCGGTTTGTGGTCCACGAACGCGGTGAAACGGCGCCCTTCCAGCCAGAACTGGAAATGGCGGATGGCCAAGTGTAGGGCCAACAGCTCCCTGTCGAACGCGTTGTATTTTCGCTCGCTATCGCGCAAGGTTTTGCTGAAAAACGCGTGCGGCTGCCAGATCCCCGCTACAAACTGTTCAACGACCGCCCCCACCGCTAAATCGGAAGCGTCAGTGGTGAGCGCCATGCGGGCCGTTGGGACTGGGTGTGCCAACAAAACCGCTTTTGCCAGGGCTGATTTGACTTGGGAGAATGCACGCTCCCACTCAGGAGACCATTCGATTTTATTTGTGGGTTTTTGTTTCTTTAGTGCAGCGTACAATGGTTGCATGAGCTGCGCTGCGCTTGGGAGGAAACAGTTATAAAAATTAACCATTCCCCAAAACTCCTGTAACGCTTTGACCGTTTGAGGTCGGGGAAAATCTGTTATTGTGTGTACTTTATCGGGCAGAGGGACCGCTCCTTCTGGCGAAACGCGATGCCCCAAAAAATCAATTTGCGCCACCCCAAACTGACACTTTGCTGGGTTAATTATTAACCCGTGCTCTGCCAGCCTCCGAAAAACCGCTGTGAGGTGGCTTTCGTGTTCGTCTTCGGACGTGCTGGCTACCAAAATGTCATCCAAGTAGACGAACACGAAAGGGAGGTCACGTAGAACTGCGTCCATCATACGCTGGAACGTCTGCGCGGCACCCTTGAGCCCAAAAGGCATGCGCAAAAATTCAAAAAGCCCGAAAGGAGTTATTACCGCTGTTTTGGGTATATCCTGAGCGCGCACAGGGACCTGATGGTAACCACGCACCAAGTCTATTTTAGAAAAAATGCGCGCCCCCGCCAAATGAACCGAAAAATCTTGGATGTGCGGAATCGGGTAGCGGTCGTGTGCTGAGGCGTTATTCAACCTGCGGAAATCACTGCAAGGTCACCACGAACCTAAGGAGCTGGTGGTGGACTGCCGCAGGCATGGGCAGCTCCTCACAGCACCAGTAAATATACAGGGAACAGACATCGAGATGGTGACATCCTATAAGTACCTGGGTGTTCATCTGAACAATAAACTAGACTGGTCACACAATACTGACACACTCTACAAGAAGGGACAGCGCAGGCTGTTCCTGCTGAGGAGACTCAGGTCTTTTGGTGTACAAGGGGCGCTGCTGAAGACATTCTATGACACGATGGTGGCATCAGCCATCACTTTTGGAGTTGTCTGCTGGGGCAGTGGCATTACTGCAGCCGATAGGAAGAGACTGAACAAACTGATCAAGAAAGCTAGCTCTGTCCTGGGGCAGCGCCTTGATCCGGTGGAGGAGATAGGAGAGAGAAGGACGGTGGCTAAACTGTCATCTCTGCTGGAGTCCGAGTTCCACCCTATGCAGGACATACTGAATGCACTGAGGAGCTCATTTAGCAGCAGACTACATCATCCCAGGTGCACAACCGAGAGGTTTCACAGGTCCTTCCTACCAACGGCTGTCAGACTGTACAACCTAAGCAGGGCTGCTCACAGAGATAGCAAAAAGACGTAACAAACTAATAGTTTTTTGAATGCAAAAGATGCAATAGACTTACACAATGGTCCCCTCCGGCATACAACTAGGAAAATACCGGTCGCTATGGAGGGTGAGAATATGTATGGGCACATAATCATACCATGTAGGATAACTAAGTAGACGGTTATGCTGTTTTCATCCCATCTAGCAACAATGCTCTGCACTGTGTGTGTTTATATATTTACATATTTATTCCATCTAGCTACAATGCTCCGCACTGGGTGTGTTTATATTTATATATCTATATATTTATTCCATCTAGCTACAATGCTCCGCACTGTGTGTTTATATATCTACATATTATTCCATCTAGCTACATTGCTCCGCACTGTGTGGGTTTATATATTTACATATTTATTCCACCTAGCTGCAATGCTCCGTACTGTGGGTGTTTATATATCTACATATTTATTCCATCTAGCTACAATGCTCCGCACTGTGTGTTTATATATTCATATATTTATTCCATCCAGCTACAGTGCTCTGCACTGTGTGTCTGTGTGTGTGTATATATATATTTTATAGTAATATGTACATATGTATATTAGCTGCTCTTGCTTGCTTGCTTTTTTTCTTGCCTTCTGATTGTTGCTCTGAGTGTTGCTATCCCTGTGCTGTTGCAAT
The DNA here is from genome assembly GCA_020510985.1 of Pholidichthys leucotaenia. Classification (NCBI taxonomy): domain Eukaryota; kingdom Metazoa; phylum Chordata; class Actinopteri; order Cichliformes; family Pholidichthyidae; genus Pholidichthys; species Pholidichthys leucotaenia. Next base: position 134,111,392 of record CM035840.1, on the reverse strand, counting down.
CCTGGAATTTCCCCGTTGTGGGACTAATAAAGGCTTATCTTATCTTATCTTATCTTATCTTATCCATCAGCCTTTGGGACCATGTGTGTCAGGCGCGGCTCTAGGGAGCCACGCAATAAGAGCCAAGGGCGAGCCAGTGAGTCGTGATGTTTTATTAAAGGTGAGGGATGAGGGATGAGGAGAGCACAGATACTCGTACAGAAGTACACTCACAGGTTGCACAGCGCAGGAGCAGGGAGCTCGTACCGGACATAGGGGTAACAAGGCGTGCATACTCACAGCGGGTTACAATCACAGGAATGCTGTAAGGGGAGTAGAGGCTGACACCAGACGAAGGGGCTTCAGCCTAGCAGTGCTTATGTCGCAGCCCCGAGTCATCGAGGCTGCTCCTATTTATTCTCATTGGCAGCGCCCCAGCTGATGAGGATTAATTGGCCCCAGCCGTCCGTAATGCTGCCAGCTGGGAGCCTGCTGAGACGCTGCTCAATGAGAAGCAGGGATGAAGGGACACATGGGCTGAGCGCTGAGACGGCATCTCATCCCATGGTGACAATGTGTAGCGGTGAAGCCCAGGGGCTTTTAGACGTCTAATGATGCCCAGTTTTTCCAAGTTGGAGAACTCCTCACACGCTATGGCCAGTTTAGCTGAGTCCAAGCGCTGAGCTTTTGCAAAAACGGGCGGCCCGGTGGTAGTGATAAAAATATTCCACCCCATGTTTAGCCACTGTCGCCGAAAACGTTGGGACTGTGAGTGCTGGGAACTGAGTGAGTAGTGCGTGGAACTTACCACCCGCAGCTGTGACGTTGGCCTGTGCAGTCGGCGGGGCCACCCGGGCTGTGCAGGGAATAGAGTGAAAGGACTGTGCATTAATCAGACGTCTATTAGCAAGATCAACCAGTAAACTATGTGAGCACAAAAAATCAGCACCTAACATGTTGAAATTGACTGCCGCTATGACGAAAGTCCATTCAAATGTACGGCTGTGGAAAGAGAGAGACAGGGTCTTCTCCCCGAAGGTCTTAATCGCAGAGCCGTTCGCTGCTGACACCCCGGGACCACTGGAAGGCGCCAGCCGGTCAGCGTAGGAAGGTGTGATGAAACTCAGCTGGGAGCCTGTGTCCACAAGGAAGTGCCTCCCCGATCGCGCGTCCCACAGGTAGAGCAACTTGTTCTCTTCACCGAGAGCCGCAGGTGTTACTGACTCCCGGTCTTGGCGTTTCCCGAGCGCTTGAACTGGCACGGTGGAATGCACTTGCGTGCCCTCACGGCGAAACGGCGATGGTAAAAGCAAAGGACGTCGCCCGCTCCGCGTCTCCTGGCCTCCGCCGCTGCTGTCGCCGGTGAGTCTGGTGCTGCAGCCTCTGGCCCCCTGCCATCTCCGGATGTTGCGCCCAGCTCCGCTGCTGCGATCGTGGCCGTGTGTCGCCTATGGGCGTCGACGAGTCGCTGCGCCTCCTGGCCCAGCTCGTGGTAGTCTCGGTGGGCCAGCAGCTGTGAACTGGCCTGGGTAACTCTCACCGCTGAGGGTAGTGTCCTGAGGAAAAGGTGAAAAGATAAAACCATCATCTTCGGAGTCTCTCAAACTCAGCATCTTCGCCATCAGGTCTGCATGTCTCTCGACCTCGCCCTCAGTCAACGCCAGGAGCTTCTCTGCTTGCTCTCCCAGCGAGGGGGTGAAGGAACGAATGAGAGCAGCCTTCAATGCGCCATACTTGTCGTCGTCTGGCGGGTGGTTAATCAGGATCTCTACTCGCTGGGCTGTGTGGCTGTCCAGCTTTGCAACCACATGGTAGAATTTCGTGACGTCTGCCGAAACTCTCCGAAGATGGAACTGTGCCTCAACTGTGTTAAACCAGGAGCGCGGGCTATGCTGCCAGAAATCAGGTAGCTGGACTGTGGTAACTGCATTAGCCTGGCTGGCTCCTGATGAGTCCGGTGCAGGAGAATCGTCACCGGCCATAATACGTCTTAGGGTCACCAGTGTAGAGGATGTGCTCAAGGATGAGGCCGAGTTTATTTCTCAGGTTCAGCTTTATTAACAGAACACATACTCTAACAATCTCCAAGCAAGAAAAGAGACAGATCAATATCACATCGCTCTTTTATATCCTGGAACAGCGAAACTCCAGTCACATGGTGTCTAAGCAAACATACAGTCACATGGTACTTAATCCCAGTCACAGTGTAATTCTTTTGATCTTCCACCATTGTCCCTTAGCCTTCGATGGCCCGGAAATCCCTCCAGGGCGTCTCTCTGAGACAAAGGCCAAATCTCACACCTTCTCGATATCTCCTGCAGACTCAGTCCTTTTGTCCCTCGAGACGTGCAGCACACAATAAACATACAGCAATACCTTTATGGAAAATATGTACCCAACATATGTGCCACAACAGCACTTTAAACCACACCTGCAATTCAAAAGAACATAAACTGTGGAATGGGAGTTGCCAGAAACAGGAAAGAAGAGATACTCGTCACCCGACCTAGCCTCGCCTGGGACACAGTCCAAGGACGGATAATTTTTTCACACATAAGGAGTTGTTCAGAACTTCTTATACAAAGATATAAAGTGATGATAATCAAATCAGTGGCGGTAATGCACCTGTAGGCTGGATGCCAACCGCCAATCAAATCTAAAAGAAGAAGAAGATTAAGAATAGGACACACTATAATTTAAACCAGATGCTACATAAATGGAGAGCAATAGAGTGAGGAGAACTGCTGCACATCAGGAAAGATCCCGTGAAGATGACACAGCTGAGGTTCAAGCAGTACCTCCCAGGCATGACTGTGTTGCACGTCAGAAAAGACGTGAAGATGAAACACCTGAGGGAACAACACACCTGTCTGAGACAGGAGGAGACCCTTCACCAGCATAGGATACGAAAGACAAGGGATGCACAGACAGACGGGAAACGTGTGGCAGTGTGCCATGCACGTGCTGAGTCACTTGAAGCCTGAAATGCCCGCAAAGCGAGCAACGCTGCACGCCAGGCAAGGCTCAGACAAGCTGAGACCCAGGAGATGTGGAATAGTTGGTTGGCCGCCAACGCTGCACGCCAGGCAAGGCACAGAGAAGCTGAGACCGAATAGGACACACTACTTTAAACCACACCCATTCAAAGCAGTAAATCTGATAATCTCACTCCGTAAGGCAGAAGGCACTCTATAAATTCAAAAAATCTCTGTCAGTGTGTCAGTCTGACACACTACTTTAACCCACACCCATTCAAAGCAGTACCCATGAAGAATGGCAGTCTACACTACAAATGTGTAAAATGCCAAGCAAAGCGCTGATTTTCTCTGGGTGCTCTGGTTTCTGGGTTTCAATGGGCATGCACGGGTCTTCCTGAACAGGGTGGAAAGCCACTTTTTGCTCAGACTTATTTTCATGATCCTGCCCATGAACTGGAATTACAACGCACCTACCCCTCAACCAGTGGTCTGAACGAAGAAGAAGAAGAAGAAGAAGACCCACCAGATGGAGAGCAATACAGTGAGGAGAACAGCTGCACGCCAGAAAACATGCCATGAAGATGAAACACCTCAGGTTCAAGCAGTACGCCGCAGGCATGACTGAACAACACTGCTGTCTCAGACAGGAGGAGACCCTTCAGCAACGGGCATGCAGAAAAACTTGCTTATACTTGGTTTCTGCGGGCATGAACGGGTATGCACGGGTATGTACTAGTCACTCTATAAATTCAAGAAATCTCTGTCTGTCTGTCTGTCTGTCTGTGTGTCTGTCAGTGTGTGTGTCACGACCAAAGATCATAGGACCGCCTATGATGTTCCTATGATGTCTGCATAATGTCATATGATGTTCCTATGTATAATGACTCGTGTGAAAAAATTATCCGTCCTTGGACTGCATCACTCACGATCATAAGACTCACTATGACATCATCAAAGATCAAAGGCAGGTATCACTCACGATCATAGGACTTGCTATGACATCATCAAAGATCAAAGGCAGGCATCACTCACAATCATAGGACTCGCTATGACATCAACAAAGATCATAGGACTCGCTACGACCTTTGTTGATGTCATAGGAAGTTGCTGATGTCATAGCAAGTTGTTGATGTCATAGCGAGGAATTTTACCTTCACCCCAAATTCCATCCATCCATCCATCCATCTTCTTCCGCTTAATCCTTTTCGGGTCGTGTGTGTGTGTGTGTGGGGGGGGGGGTGTTGGAGTGGGGTTGGTCCCAGCATCTTTGGGCGAGAGGCAGGGTACGCCCTGGACAGATCGCCAGTCCATCGCAGGGCCAACACAGTGAGACAGACAACCATTCACTCTCACAGTCATACCTTCACCCCAAATTCTATTATATAATTCTAGAATTACTTTCTAGAATTACACACAGAGATTTCTTGCATTATAATATGATTAATGCATACCCGTGCATGCCCGTAGAAACCAAGTATAAGCAAGTATTACTGTATGCCCGTAGAAAGCAAGTGTAAGCAAGCATTTCTGCATGCCCGTAGAAGGTTACTGTTACCATGGCAACAGTAACCATGGTGAAACCTTCTTTTGATCTTTGATGTCACTACTCGTTCAGTGATGCCTGCCTTTGATCTTTGATGATGTGTCTGCCTGGCAACAGTAACCATGGTGATACCTGCCTTTGATCTATGACATCACAGTAACCATGGTGACTATGATGCCCATAGCCCCCCATGGATGTTCAATAACTATATACTATATATATATATTATGATCAGTATATTGATTATGATCAATATACTATTGATCATAATATTCTACTTGATAGATTAGAACACTATGTTGGACTTAATGGAACTTCGTTGCAGTGGTTTAGATCTTATTTATCTGATAGGTTCCAGTTTGTTCATGTAAATGATGAGTTTTCTCTCAGCTCAAAGCTTAGTCATGGAGTTCCACAGGGATCTGTGCTTGGCCCTACTCTTTTTAGTTTATATATGCTTCCGTTAGGCAACATTATTAGAAAGCACTGTATACATTTTCACTGTTATGCAGATGACACACAATTATACCTGTCAATGAAGCCAGATGATACTAATCAATTAGCCAAGTTAGAAGCCTGTCTTAAGGAAATCAAAGTTTGGATGACTTGTAATTTCCTGCTATTAAATTCAGATAAGACTGAAGTCATTCTTGTTGGTCCAAAAAACCTTAGAAATTCCTTTCCAAATCAAACTTTCAGTTTGGATGCAGTTACTCTTTCTCTTAATAGCTCTGTGAGGAACCTTGGAGTTATTTTTGATCAGGATTTGTCCTTCAATTCACATATTAAATTTGTTTCTAAGACTGCCTTCTATCATTTGCGTAATATTGCCAAGATTAGGAGCATCTTGTCTCAGAGTGATGCTGAGAAGCTGATCCACGCTTTTGTTAGCTCGAGATTAGATTATTGTAATTCTTTATTATCAGGTTGTCCTAAAACATCTTTAAAAAGTCTTCAGCTGATCCAAAATGCTGCAGCAAGAGTTTTAACAGGTACTAGAAAGAGAGATCATATCTCTCCGGTTCTGGCCTCCCTTCATTGGCTTCCCATAGAGTTTAGAATTAAGTTTAAAATCCTTCTTCTTACTTACAAAGCTCTAAACAATCAGGCTCCTTTTTATTTAAAAGATCTGATACTACCGTATCATCCTAACAGAGCACTACGCTCCCAAAATGCAGGTTTACTTGTAATACCTAGAATCTCCAAAAGTACAATGGGAGGCAGAGCCTTCAGTTATCAAGCTCCTCTCCTGTGGAATCAGCTGCCAATCTGGATTCGGGAGTCAGACTCGATCTCTGTTTTTAAGAATAGGGCTAAAACCTACCTTTTTGATATAGCCTACAATTAGGGAGGGATCATGTGTTTTCTGAACCCTCCCTTAGTTATGCTGCTAATAGGTTTAGTCAGCCGGGGGACCTCCAGTAATGCACTGGGCCTCACTCCTTTCCTCACTCTCTATGAAATATTTTTTTTTTGCTGGTCATTAACATTTGTTTGTTCTCTCCCATAGATTGAGTCCCCATCGTGCTGTTTGCTCTCTACATGTCTGTTCTTTTCTTCTTCTCTATCCCCTCACCCCCCAGCCAGTCGCAGCAGATGACTGCCCCTCCCTGAGCCTGGTTCTGCTGGAGGTTTCTTCCTGTTAAAAGGGAGTTTTTCCTCTCCACCGTCGCCAAGTGCTTGCTCACAGGGGATCGCCTGATTGCTGGGGTCTTTCTGCAACTGTGGGGGTCCTCCCTACAGTTGATAGTGCTATGAGATGACTGTTGTTGTGAAATGGCGCTATATAAATAAAGTTGAATTGAATTGAATTGAATTTAAAGAGTTCCCCTCCTAAACTTTCGCGTATCCGGGGAGGCTGAAATTCGAGGATGCACACCCTTGTAACCTCAGCACAGCACGTATCAAATCTGAGGCCAGTCCGACGAACAGTTCAGGAGATCTGTGCGGAACACACACAATGATACACAGACAGTCACACACACACACAGATTTCTTGCATTATAATATGACTAGTGCATACCCGTGCATGCCCGAAGAAACCAAGTATAAGCAAGTATTACTGTGTGCCCGTAGAAAGCAAGTGTAAGCAAGCATTTCTGCATGCCGGTAGAAAGTTACTGTTACCATGGCAACAGTAACCATGGTGAAACCTGCCTTTGATCTTTGACGTCACCACTCATTCAGTGATACCTGCCTTTGATCCTTGATGATGTGTCTGCCTGGCAACAGTAACCATGGTGATGCCAGCCTTTGATCTATGGCATCACAGTAACCATGGTGACTATGACGTCTACAGCTCCCCTAAGGACGTTCATTAAAGATTTCCCCTCCTAAACTTCAGCAAATCCAGGGAGGCTGAAATTCAGAGATGCATACCCTCGTAACCTCAGCACAGTACATATAAAATCTGAGGCCAGTCAGAAGAATGGTTAGGGAGATATGTGTGGAGCACACACAGACACAGACACACACACAGATTTCTTGCATTATAATATGAGATCGCCCATGAGTCTTTTTTTGCCGATATGCTGATATCAGTCTAGAAGATGAGTTTTGGTTAATACCAATATTTTTGCTGATACTGTGTATAGGTGCGTACCTAATACATATTTCCTGAACTCTAATTTTCAAGTGCACTTGTCTCACCCAGCATTTCAAGTTAAACTGAGGTTTGCACATTTGTTTTTCTTGTTGTCTAGCAACATCGTGTAATGCAACTGTTCCTGAAAGAGCTATTAAATTGAGATTAACCCCTGATTTCAAGGTATGAATAATGTTTTATTTGTCTTTTCACTGATACCACAGTTGTACTACCTGCTGCTTCCTCCAATTAAGAGAAAGGATTATAATCAACTCACAACACAAATCCTCTGTTTTATTGACATAAATGCTCAGGTATTTACACCACTCTCACAAAGAATGACCTTTTTTGTTGACATGTATTTGCAAAATAGGTTTCAAAAACAATATAAACTTCAAAATGTAAAATTACGTGTATAACACAACATAAAAATAATTTTTTGTAAGTTGTCTGTGTTTTTTCAACTGATTTAAGACAATTTTGCATTGCTGAATCCGAAAATGACATCCGTTTCTCTCGATCAGGTCAGGTTTTTATGCTAAGTTGTACAGCAGTTGTACAGTTGTACTGTAAATTGAATAGTAGACAGTGATAAAGGTAAGTACATGTAAATTGAATGTTACATCATCATTGTTCAAAATTCAGAGAATTTCAAGAAATCAAAAAGGATTTTGCATCATGTAAAGCGAAAATACCCGTACATGTAAACAAAAACGTAAAAAACATGTGGCCATAGTTCAAAAAGTTGACCTGATTGAGCAAAAGCAATGTGATTTTTGGATTCAGCACATCAAAATGGTCCTAAATCAGCTAAAAAAAAACTTAGACAATAAATTTGGTGTTGACCAGTGTAATAGATGAGGTTGCCTGTTATGTCGGAAGTAGGAGCCAAGAACAAGGCCAGTTGTTAAGCTGAACACAGGTTTATTAGGAGATTCAGATTCAGGTTCAGGTTCCTTTATTTGTACCCGTAGGTAGATTTGTTTTGCAGTCAGGTGACATCCATATTTACAAGCCACAATTACATTCAACATGAACACAAACACAGGCACACATGAAGCTGACTATAAACATGATAGAAGTGCTCAAGGCTCCACCAATCAGGACAAAGGACAAAGAGATAAGAGGAAAAAAACAAAGCGATAAGAGAGAAGGGTCATATTAGAAAGTTAGACTAGTCAAAGAGGTTAAAAACTCAAAAGTCTAAAACCCAATAAAAGATTTAGAACCCAAATAAAAACCTACAAAAATAAGTAAATATAAAATAAAATTAATAAATAAATAACTAAATTATGTGCAGTATATTGTTACATCTTGTTCAATTCTTTGACAGCAGCAGGAACAAAGCTGCTTTTGTAGCGCTGGGTGTAAAATTTTGGGACAACAAACCTCCATCTGGAGGGAAGAAGCTGAAAGTTGCAGTGCAAAGGGTGGGAGTCATCATTTAAAATGGAGGTAGCAATCCTCTGTACCTGTCTGGTGTACAGGGATGTCAGGCTCAGCTGTGACTCACCAAGCAAACGACTGGACCATCTAACTACCTGATCCAAGGATTTCCTCTTTCAGTTTTATCTGACCAAACCATGACACTAAAGAAAAGGATAAAACAGATTCAATAAAAGCTCGATAAAACATTGTCATTATGGTTCGGTCAATTTGGAAGCGTGCAAGTTTCCTTAAACAATGCAAATGCTGCTGACCCTTTTTGCACACCCTTTCACAGTTCTCTTCAAGGTTTAAATTACTATCAATAATCGTCCCAAGATATTTGTAGGATTGTACACATTCAGTGGTCTGGCCTTTTAGTACAGTGACTTTTGTGTACAGTGACTCTCCACAGTACACCAACGTACCCGCTAGGCAGAGAGGTGGCCAAGAGACCGCCCCTCCCGCTCACTGCCCTCTTATACCCTGGGTAGTGGCGGAACCGGAAGGGCAGAGCCACCACCTGTGTCTCACCAATAACAGTCCCAAACTACAACACAACACTCCCCACCCCACAAAAGCCATAAGGCCACACACACAATTCGAATTACCCCCCCCCCCCCAATTTGGAACCCAAAACAGACTCTAAAGACAGAAACAAACATAAATGGCCTAACACATTCATACTAAAACGACTACACATGGGGAAGATGGGTAGACTGCCATCGTACCCCACACGGCGAAGTGGATTATTCTGCCACTTATTTTCACAACAAACAATACAACACAAAATACCACCATGATTTAACCTAAACAACACATGAAATTAATCCCCCACACATAGCCAATCAACAAACTTGAGAGTGTTTTTTTTTTAACTGATTGAAACATGAAAACAGATTGACCATTAAAACAAATCCCTGGTCCCCCTCTCGTCCTTCAGCGAACCGTCCAACCATCAGTCTGACCCAAGGGAAGGACCACCCACCGGGTCACCGCTGGCTGACCCGACCCCGGTGCGCCTCCCTTTCACCACCATCGGGGACATCCCTTTTTCAGGCTCAAGCCCACCAATCTCCTCCCGGGCGCGCCGCAGCTCATTTGGATACCTCCATGAGCCGTCTGATAGCTGGAGGTAGGCATCCTCCCGTATTGCCACCACCTGCAGCCGCCCCTGGTGTTCTTCCATCTGACGCTTGGCCTGAATCCTCCACGACCGTGCTTCCTCCCGGGCCCGGACCACATCCGCAACCCCCAGAGGAGCCCTACTCGGCTTACGGTGTCCCTGTTTGGCACGTCGTTCTACCGTGTCAGCCGGTCCTGCCCCGACCGCTTTCATTTCCGCTGCTGCCCTCACTATTATGACTTCATGTCTTCTGGTCCCTTCCAGCCGACATCCGGGAACAGATGGAGCCAGCCACTTGGCGCCACCCACCGTCATAGATGTTCCGCCGTGCCACCCACTTCCCTCAGCTAGGGCTACTTGGGCTCTGACACAGGTGGGGTGTCAGAGCCCAAGTAGTCACCTGTGTCACCTGTGTGACACAGGTGACGCAGGTAGGGCCTGCGATGGCCCTAGGTGGGGTTGGTCTTGCTCACTCTCCAGAGTGCCAGGCAGTTCCTCATCCCGCACCGTGCCATCTACCACTCTCAGGGTCGGACAGTCTCACGTCTCGGCCAATTTGCACTGAGCTGTCGGTTCCAGCGTTCCCACCATGGCCAGCTGTCCTCCTCCACAATCACAACGTGGCGCCAGGTCACTCTCAATCCTGACGTGCGGGGAAAAAAACATCTCATGGTTGTCCAATCCGCCACGGAGCCCACCGCTCCCACACCAATCCACAACAACACTTCCATCCCGTCCAACTCCATCATATCGTATGCATGACCGTTGGTGCTCGGAGACACAGTATGAACAACCGTGAGGGCGCAAGAGTCCTCCTTGTGCCACGGACCTCCTTGCTCGGATCTGTGGCATCCCCTGCTGACATGAAGCAAGCGGCCACACGTGCTGCAGCGCGCCGCTCTTGCCGAATAATCTCTGTCTCTGAAACGGTGCTTCGTGGACCCACAGCCCTCACCTTTGGGCTTTCCCGGGGCGGACCTCATCTTTACAGCATTAGCATAGCCTCCATCACCCTCCACGCTGTTGTCGCTGTCCGGGTCCACTGCCTGCACCGTAGACTGTGGAGCAGACTGTCGGTGTAACACGCTCTCACTGAGCTCCCGCGATAGCTTGCCGGCTGCCTCCAACTGCTGAGCTAAATCGATGGCCGTGGATAACGTCAGTTCACCTGAGAACGTAAGCAGCTTCAACCTCGTAGAAGGGCAGATAGTATGTTCTGCCAGCTGGTTGTGAACCATCTCTTCTTCCAGTGCTCCAAAACTGACAGTCCCTGGCCAGTTGACACAGATCTGCCACAGACTGCTGCACTGACTCGCCGACCCGCTGCCGGCGCTGTCGAAACTGAATCCTGCGAATGATGACGTTTTCCAGGGCGCGAAAATGTCGCGCCATTAGCTCCACCGCTTCCTCACAGCTATCACATTCGCCCAGAGTACTCAAAATACGTTGTCCTTCCATTCCCAAATTATGAACCAACAGTGCACGTGCCCTCAACTTCTCAAACCTCCCAAGGTCCAGCGCCACCAAGTGCATTTGAAACGTGGCAAACCATCTCTCCCAAGGAACGGGCGGATCACCGGGAAGCTCCAGAAACGGCTGGATGGATGTGACACACACGTCCACAGCTTTTATCCTCTTCGCCAAATGTTATATCGGTAGTAGGAGCCAAGGAGCAAGGCCAGGTGTTAAGCTGAGCACAAGTTTATTAAGGGACTCTCCACAGTACACCAGCGTACCCGCCAGGCAGAGTGGTGGCAAAGAGACCGCCCCTCCCGCTCACTGCCCTCTTATACCCTGGGTGGTGGCAGAACCGGAAAGGCAGAGCCACCACCCGTGTCTCACCAATAACAGTCCCAAACTACATCACATTTCCATTTAAATAGCACTATTTGTGGAACAAAGATATTTAGCCATGGGTCAGAAATGTACTTTTAATCCCCCCAAAATGTGAGTGTTCAGTCCTAAAACATGTTTTGTACCCAAACCAGAATTTTCAATTAAAGCAACAGTAATATTAGAGTTTTAGGTGACTTACCTTCATCTGTGATGGTATTTCAGTGAGAGTGACCGCCTCTTCTTTTACTGATGTCTCCATTTAAAAGCTGATGGGATAAAAATAAGTGATTAGAAAAGCAAACTATTTCTTTAAAAACAGAAGTTATTTCTCAAATTCAGAAATAAACCAACATATTTTTTGTATAGTGTAAATGTTATTTTTTTCCCGTGAAATAATGAGGAGAGCTGTAAAAAAAAAAACTTTGGTAGAGCATCAACAAGTGAAACATCTAAAAATGAAATCATAGTTTTTTGCCTTCTGTACATGAAAGATGTTCGGTTTGTCTCCTGCAGGTTATTGTAAATTCTCATAGAGTTCAAACACAGATGAGTTGGAAAGATGCACTCATTGTTTCCATGGTAACCAAAGTTTTATTCATTTCCAAAGGTTCCATATCGAAGAACAACAGAAAAAACAAACTGTATGAAATCTCAGTCATGTCAACTGGATTCAAATTAAATAAGCAAAATAAGCATTATTTTAATTGTAAAATAATAACAGTAAAAAAAAAAACACTGAAGCTAAAAAATACAAAAATGTGGCTTTTTTATGTTTCTTTGCTTTATTAAAAAAAAATAGTGCATACCTGTGCATGCCCATCGAAAGCAAGTGTAAGCAAGCATTTCTGCATGCCCGTGGAAAGCACTGTTACCATGGCAGCAGTAACCATGGTGAAACCTGCCTTTGATCTTTGACGTTACCACTTATGAGATGAGATGAGATGAGATTCAACTTTATTGTCATTACACATGTATGAATACAAGGTAACAAAACGTGACTTGGCATTTGGGCATGCTCTGCAGAGCCAAGGATTCAGTGATGCCTGCCTTTGATCTTTGATGATGTGTCTGCCTGGCAACTGTAACCACGGTGATGCCTGCCTTTGCTCTATGACATCACAGTAACCATGTCTACCCACTCCCTGAGCTAACTCTATAGCACCCCTAGGGACGTTCATTAAAGATTTCCCCTCCTAAACTTCCGCATATCTGGGGAGGCTGAAATTCGAGGACACACACTCTCGTAATCTCAGCACAGCATTTGTCAAATCTGAGGCCAGTCCAACAAACGGTTAAGGAGATACACATGGAACACACACACACATGCACGCACATGCGCGTGCACACACACACACACACACACACACACACACACTGAGGCAAACAGAGATTTCTTAAATTATGACTAGTGCATACTCATGCATGCCTGTAGAAATCAAGTATAACCAGGTATTTCTGCATGCCTGTAGAAAACAAGTGTAAGCAAGCATTTCTGCATGCCTGTAGAAAGTTACTGTTACCATGGCAACAGTAACCATGGTGATGCCTGCTTTTCATCTTTGACATGGTTACCATGGCAACAGTAGCCATTGTGAAACCTGCCTTTGATCTTTGATGTCGCCACTCGTTCAGTGATGCCTGCCTTTGATCTTTGATGATGTGTCTGCCTGGCAACAGAAACCATGGTGATGCCTGCCTTTGATGTCTCCCTGGCAACAGTAACCACAGTGATGCCTGCCATTGATCTATGATGTCCACAGCTCCCCTATGGACATTCATTAGATTTCCCCTCATAAACTTCCACATATCCAGGGAGGCTGAAATTCGGAGATGCACACCCTCGTTACTTCAGCAAAAGATGCAAGTAGTGGTAAAGTGGGCTATCCAGCAGAGGTGGGTAATCAGAAATTGTACTCAAGTAAAAGTAGTGTTACCCTACTTAAAAAGTGAGGGGTGAATTATGATTAAGTTTATGACAATTTCTCCTTAACTGTTATATTTTTCTTTTAAATCTACATCTTTTCCCCACATAATCTTAGTTTGCTTATAGCAACTTTTTGTTAATTATCCACCCATCCATCCATCCATCCATCCACACTTGCAAATTTTTCCTCAGAATTCTGAAACTTTTTTCTTGTACATTTGTGACTTTTTTCCTCATAAATTGGCAACTTTTTCTTGTATGGTTGCAAGGTGTTTTTGCACATTTGCCCCATTTTTCTAGTGATTTTGTGACATTTTTATTTTAAATGCACAACTTTTTAGTCATAAGTTTAAAGTACAACCAAATGCACTTGAACACACTTTTTTCTTCAAAAATGTACTTAAGTCCTCAGTTAAGAGTGAAAAGTGTCATGTAATAAACTACTACAGTTCAAGCTGGGCTGTTATTTAATTTTACACCATATAGAGATGAAAATAAATCAACTGTTGCATCATAGAACTTGTATTCTGCAAACCCAACCATAACACTTAGGTCAAGATTAAAGATTGCTATAACAATAAAGAATGATTGAAAGTTCTTACAAAAACATTTATTCACTCATTATTTACAATAACAACATAATCCAGACAGTTTTTTTAATGAGATTAGGCGGTATCATTTTATTCAGCAGCCCTGTTTGTGAGAATAATTTGGACTTTATTGAATAAGTTGTGTTGAAGTTTTGTTTTACTAATGTGCTGAAATAATCTTCAATCTTTTTCATCTATTAATAAGACCGACTTTGTGTACATGAACATCTACTTTGAGAGAGTGAGCTTTCTAGAACAAACTAAAACCCTCTTGATTTCAGTTTTATGTCTAAGTGAAGGTTTGTGAAGTCTACACCTGCTGGTGTGTATTGTCGGGTCAAAAGTCCAAATGCTTTTAGATGAGCCTGTTTATGACCGCTGTGTGGGTGGAGAGTTAAGACACAACTGTTTTGAGCTGTTTTTGCAGGAATAATTTCTTTGAAACAACTATTTGAAGTAGTAGTACCATTTTTAAACATGTAAAATATCAAACATTTCACATGTCTAGATGTCTAAATAGACATACGTCATACTGTTTTAGGTTTTAATTAACATACATTAAACTCAGCAGATACCATGTGACACTGTACAACATTAAAGCAACAACACACAATTCACATTTGCATCCATTGTCAATTTGCCTTAAATATTAACAATTAGTCTCATTCTCCTGGAAAGGTTGTCCATCTTCTCTGGCTATACACAGATACGAACTCCCATCTGAATTTGTGTGGACTTCTGTTTGTCTTTGGAACTGAAGCCAACCTAAAACCAAAAGAGGAAACACATGAACAGAGAGCATAGAGTCACAGTCAGGTGAGGCTCAGACTAATGGCTCTGTCTTATCAGCGTTATCTAGGGCAAAGACTGTTTGGAAGAGAATGAGGAAGCTTGTTCTTGTTCACTTACAGGAGGCTTGCTCAGGCTCAGGCTCTGGGTGAGGTTTCATACACAGGGGAGGGAACTCTCCAAAAATGACAACCATCACCTGTAGTAGGCCTAATAAGTCACACACACCCTGATAGGGAGGAGACAATTAGCATTAATGTCAGTTCAGACAAAATGAGACATCAGTCCTTTATGCTAACAACTACTGTTACCGCCACCAAGGAGGTAAAGTGATCGGCGTAGTTTGTCTGACACTTAGCAGGATCACGCAAAAACTGCACGACGGATTTTGATTAAATTTTCATCAGAGGTGGTCCTTGGGCTACAGATGACCCCATTACATTTTGGAGCTGATCATGGATCAGGATGCAGATTTGCGGAGGTCAGAGTCCTTCTGGCTGCCATTGGCACCACGGGTTGCATCACTGTATATAGACTGTACATAGACTACTGCTGTCACTGTTCTTGTTTTTTTTTTTCCCTTTTTTTAATCCAGCCCAGTTTCCTTCTTTCATAAAACGCACACCAATGTAGAGAGAGAGGGACGCCATTTCAATTCTCCTGTATGTCCTGCACATATAGTAGTATTGGCAATAATCTTTGAATCCTTGAATCCTTGAATTTTGGGGTCTTGGCAGTAGTATGCGCTCTGTGAGTGCCCTATAGTTCCTTGTTTTTCAACCAGGAATACAAGGACCTCAGGGGGTTCTTGAGAAAGCATTCAGCGGTCCTCGGGAGCTTGTCTAATTTCACTTCTTAATTGGTCCAAAAATTGCAAATAATTTTTGTGCATTGGTGCCTGTAGAGGCTCTTCCATGTCGGTAGGTGGCAGTATGAATGCAATAATAATGGCTACTGTCTTCTTTCTCATCTTCTTCACATGTTTTACAGAGGTTAATGACCTTGTCAAGGCCTGCTAGAAGTCATGGTGACTAGATGAAAAACAGTGTTGCATAAATATTTGACGAGGAAAGATTCAGACTCTGAATTTGGCCCTGTACTGATGGAGCTGTCCCCATGGTTGGATGCACCAAAGGCTTTGTTAACAGCGTGAAAGAGAGGCATCACAAGGCACTCCTTGCCAAGACTTTACCAGCAGACCTAGCTCCTGTGTTGAATGATGTTGTGTATCTGGTAAACTTTGTAAACACAAGATCTCTGAAAAGCTGCATATTTGCATCTTTATGTGAGGAAATGGGAGCGGAGCATAAAATCCTATTGCTCCATATGGAAGTCCAATGGTTGTTGCGTGGCAAAGCATGCATGAGCTCTGAGAGGAACTAAAAATGTTTTTGACTGGTGAGAGGTGCGATGATGCAAAACTGCTTGCAAGTGATGAGTGGTGTGCAAGGCTGGCATACCTGGCAGATATATTTAAGCATCTGAATAAACTGAACACACAAATGCAAGGCAAAAGTGAAAACCTGCTCACAAGCTCAGACAAAATAAATGGATTCTGATGAAAGGTCCCCCTCTGGCAAAAACATCCGGAAAGTGCCAACCTTGACATGTTACTACCAGGGGATCAGCTTTGTGTTCATTTTAACAAGCATAAGTTTCACACTGAGTATAAACTAATTACAAGACTAAATTGTCATTACAAATGCTGTCATAGGCTACAGTGTGCCATTTTGTAACATTTTTGGTTGGTGGGGTTCCCAGAAATGTTTTCAATGTAAAAAGGGTTCCTTGACTCAAAAAGGTTGAACAACACTGCTCCAGTTTACCTATTAAACATGCAGTTCTGACAAATTTATACAGTATTAAATCAAATATGTGGTATTATTTCAGTGCTCACATTCTTCCACTCTTTCAGGTAAGGCAGGCGGACTTCACCACTGCTGGAGACGTACTTTCCTCTGACCACCATCATTTCTCGTGTAGGTTTGACATAGCAGATTGGAGCAGTTCGTGGATAGCTTTCCTCAAGCCACACGCATATGGGTATGTTGTATGCCTTTTCTTGTGTTATAAAAAAAAAGAAAAATACATTACAATGATCTGATTCTAAATTTTTAAAAGTACACAATACAAGCTCATTATTACCTTTAATTGTAACAGGAATGGTTCCTGATAGACTCATCAAGTCCTTTGAAGTTCCATCATTGTAAACTGTATAAAACACAAAAATCACGTGTTGTGTGGAGTACAAGATTTAACATTACATATGCTGAAAGAGTATCTTTACCGTATTTATTCACCATAGGCACAAGGTGTTTGAAGAAAGTTAAGGCAATATTTATTTCGTGGGCCACCCGTTTTCGAAAATATGTCTTCAAAATACACAAAAACAAGGAAAAAAATACGATGAAATTTAGAGCCAATAGTACATGTGCTGATTGTTGCACAGTATGTGTTAGATCCAGTGATAAGAGAACTGCCATGATGATCATTCTTACCTTAGGAAGCATTTTCTTGATTGCGCCCTCATAGTAGGACATGGTTAAGGTCCCCGAGAAGAAATAACTTTAAGTGTCTTTGTCGATTGACAATCCTTGCTAACCTGTGACTTTGACTGTCTTAGCTGTTGGAGAACCTTCCATCTTTTATGACCCTTGGAAGGCATAAAGAGGGCTGTCTCATATTTATGCAAATCACCTGCCCTAAAACGCAATAACTGGACTACATTGAAAACAAGACATGAATACCAGGGTCATGGTTCAATACTGAAGTCCACAAGACAAATATTGGCCCATTTGTCTGGCTTTTCGCACATTCATCCATGTTAAACAAAATGCTGCTGATAAGCATAATTCTATTTGCCTGTAATAACTATCGAACAGTTTCAGTTGGTTACTATATGACAAACACCAAGTATTAAGATGCAACCATCTCACAACTGCTGTGTCACAGTCCTTCAGTGTTTGTTAGCTCATAGTTCACTGGGTCTGTCAGAGTCTGGTAGATCTAAAGATGTGTCAACTTGTGGTTGAGTAAAGTCTGTTCCTTGAAAGTTTGTTTAAAATAAGTAATCCTCTACTAAACAGTATTTCAGTTTTACTTCCTTGTTCCCGTTCAGTTGCTGGAAGCGTCAAACACCTCTGATCTAATTCTTTAAATAATGAGACCAGCTGTAAACATGCTCCAAATACGATACTGAATAAGAGATACTAAGAAATCAATTTTAAGAGACCACACATTTTTTTAAATACAATGTTTAGCTGTCATAATACTTGACAATGACCCTTTTTTGCACAGCATTGTGTGATTAAAGAAACAAAACATGTCCTGGTCACCTGCTGTAAATGTCTCTGTTGATTGGTTACCCTCTTGTGTACACATTATTTTATGATCATCCTACAAGTATGCATACTTATTGCACGCTCTACTTCCTTATGATCCTGCCAGTCAGGCTGGGAAAAATGCATTTTAATCAACTGTGCTAACATTGTTTTAATCTTATTTTTTGGTATTTTTCTCACCATTACATACAAGTTGGCCTGTAGGTGGAAGCAAAGTGTCATTAAAAAAAAGTGTATAGACTAGCGTTTCATCTTGACATCTTTATTCCTGTCCTGCAATACAATTGCCACATTTTCAAAGAGTAAATACATCTTAAATAGCTAAACAGTTGACACTTTCACAAAATCCTTCCACACCTCATTCCACAGTTCGCAAGGGGAGAAACAAGCCCTTGAGCCCACTGCCTCCTTGTGCAAAATCCCCAGTGGTCCATTAAAAGTCTTGTCATGCGCACCAGAATTTCTGCCGTGTATACTGGTGGTTTACTGGTTCAGTATTGCAACAACACGATGCTTTGTGATGGGGTTTCTGGATGCATAGATTTCTGAAACTATGGTATTATCAATTCAGTATGGATGTACTTTTTTTTTTTTTTTTTAAGGATTTGACAGGGAATGGACAAGCATACCACAAGGACTGCAATTACATCTTACCACACTCGTTTTCCATTAAAATATTGAAAATGACAAATAAAAAGGAAAAGCTGGGAACATCGCTGCCAGAAGTTGGGCCAAGGATCATCCCCCTGTATCATTTTAAATCCTAAACAAAATCAAAGTTTCTTTAGAACAATATTTAGAGACTTAAACACATTCACAGTTCATAGGTTTCAACCTGACAACTGTCGTCCACACAGTAACTAGACTGGCCATATTTCTGTAAGCTGTGGTATGGCGGGGGGGGGGGGGGGGGCTTTAATCCGATGTCTAGAGTTTACACTTGAATCCTCCCTGTAGTTCCTACAGTATATGGCCAAATACACTGATCCATTCTTAATTTCATCATCTGTCATCATGGTTTGGAAATGTCATGCCAGAATTAGATTAAGACGAACTGTCTTTACAGTAAAAGTCAGTCAGTGTAGTGTTGTCTCTCAACTGTACAGCGCATGTCTGGAGTCAACATAGTTGTATTTTTTCTTTTTTTTTTTGTTTGTTTTGCACACACAATCACAAACAATACAGCAAATCAAACAGATAAGTATCTCGGTGGACCTTGTTGCATACATGAGGTACAAACTAGATAACACAAGGCAAAGGAAACACACATCAGTCTTTTATGTAGGCAGAGAAAAAAGTCATGGATAGCACAAACCTGTGTGTATTAAGAACCAAATGGAAACACTCCCTCTATCCATCACAGGTACTCACAATAGCCTAACGTACAGTATACAGAAAATATGGTTCCGACATGACTAGCACCTGACTGTTATATTTTCTTTAAAGGTGACAGACATCGAAGCAGTTTGAGGATCGTACGGTGGTGTGTGTGTGTGCACGTGTTTGTGTGGAGAAACTAAAGTACGACTTTGAGGCAGGACTTGTGCAGACAATCTGAAAAATTAACTTGCAACACCCCTTAGCCCCAGCATCCGGGACTGTTAGATGAGATATTCCTGGACCCCCGATTCCTGAGCCTTAATATCTACAAGGAGTGACTCTCGCAGTCCATAAATAACCATTTTCACCATGTAGTAAAACAACAGTTGTACACCTTACAGTTACTGAAATTAAATGCAGGAGGAGGGAAACAATCAACTGGTTGTCATTTAACAACCTGCCTTCTGCTTTAGCAGCTGCAAAGATGACAACTCATGCGCTGTACCTCTACCTCTCCTTAAAATTTTAACAAGTAGTCAGGAAAGTGTTTATTCCCAGTAATTTGTAGAATTTGGACAGTCAAGAATTATATTGCACCAGAATCTACATACACTAGCCGTTACTATTATTATTCCACAAAGACAATAAAATATCTTTTTAAAAAAGAAAAGGCAGCTGTGTTCTGGAAAACCGCCTCATCCTCAATAAGCTACTTCAGGCATGACCGTAAAAATGTCAGAAAGAAGCACTTGTTTGGGCATCGTGCTGAGTGACTTTCAAATTATCTAATCACAAAAGAAGAACCCACAGTATAAACAAACTATTTTTGCAGCTATGCCAATTGTTAAAAAAAAAAAAAAAAAAAAATTCAATCTTTCCCACATCAACTTTCATCCCTTGCGTCAAATACAGCAACGGGATTACCAAAGGTGGTCGAGTTGCGGAGGAGGTGTGTTATTCATGTATGAGGTGTTGGGGTAAAACTAATTGTCCATTCCAGTTATTTCCATTGAAATCAGTCAGTCCTTCCAGTGGCGAGGCAGAGGGGAGGTGAAATGTTGAGATGAGGTGTGTGGCATGAGAAACACCCCCTGGATGACCAGTGTAGAGACTGAAAACAATAAGTTAGCAGGAAAGTTGTGGTGCAACCCAGCAAGACCATGCCAGAGTTGAATAAGAGTCATTAGTGGTGTTGCTCACAGGTCAACGTGGACCACGGGGGGAGGGGGGGGGAGGGAGGAAGGGAATGGACCAGGCTGGTTCAGTGACCCACTTTAGGCAACAGCCCAAATTGCTCCTTTCCATTAAAGTGTCTTGTTCCTTTAGCCCTGGTGTTCTCTGTCAGAGCTTTTTGCTTCAGTCATCCTCTTTTTTTGTAAAAGTTCATATTTGATCATTCATCTTTCTATCTTCAAGTCCATGCTGCCACTTTGCACTGTAGCATTTCTCCTCAACAGGTAGTGGTGAGCTGGGAAAGAAGACAGGAGACAGAACAGGTGTTAAGTTTAATAAATAAAATGGTTTGGTGTCTTGTAGATGGCAGTGGTTGAAAATACCATCTATCATTTAACAATTCCATCCATCCATCCATCCATCCATCTTCTACCGCTTTTCCGGAGGTCCGGGTCGCGGAGGCAGCAGTTCAAGCAGAGAAGCCCAGACTTCCCTCTCCCCAGCCACCTGCTCCAGCTCTTCAGAGGGGATACCAAGGCGTTCCCAGACTAGCTGGGAGACATAGTCTCTCCACCGAGTCCTGGGTCTGCCCCGGGGTCTCCTCCCAGCGGGACGTGCCTGAAACACCTCAAGTGGGAGGCGTCCAGGAGGCATCCTAATCAGATGCCCATACCACCTCAACTGACTCCTTTCAATGTGGAGGAGCAGCGGTTCTACTCTGAGCCTCTCCCGGATGACTGAGCTCCTCACCCTATCTCTGAGGGTGAGTCCAGCAATCCTACGGAGAAAGCTCATTTCAGCCGCTTGTATCCGCGATCTCGTTCTTTCGGTCATTACCCAAAGCTCGTGACCATAGGTGAGAGTAGGAACGTAGATTGACTGGTAAATCGACAGCTTTGCCTTAGAACTAAGCTCCCTCTTCACCACAACAGACCGGTACAACGTCCGCATCACTGCAGATGCTGCTCCAATCCGTCTGTCGATCTCTCGCTCCATTTTCCCCTCACTCGTGAACAAGACCCCAAGATACTTAAACTCCTCCACTTGGGGCAGGAGCCTGTCCCCAACCCGGAGAGGACAATCCACCTTTTTCCGGCTGAGGACCATGGACTCGGACTTGGAGGTGCTGATTCTCATCCCAGCCGCTTCACACTCAGCGGCAAACCGTCCCAGCAAGAGCTGTAGGTCATTGCTGGATGAAGCCAACAGGACAACATCATCTGCAAACAACAGAGATGAGATCCTGTGGTCACCAAGCATGACACCCTCCATTCCCTGGCTGCGCCTAGAAATCCTGTCCATAAAAATTATGAACAGGACCGGTGACAAAGGGCAGCCCTGGCGGAGTCCAACTCTCACTGGGAATGACTCCGACCGAGTGTTGGCAATGCGAACTAAACTCTCACAACGGTCGTACAGAGACCGAATAGCTCGTAACAACAAGCCCGATACCCCATACTCCCGAAGCACCCCCCACAAAAATCCACGAGGGACGCGGTCAAATGCCTTCTCCAAGTCCACAAAACACATGTAAACTGGTTGGGCAAACTCCCACGAACCCTCAAGAATTCTCGAGAGGGTAAAGAGCTGGTCCGATGTGCCACGGCCAGGACGAAAACCACATTGCTCCTCCTGAATCCGAGGTTCGACCAACGGCCGGACTCTCCTCTCCAGTACCTTGGCATAGACCTTCCCAGGGAGGCTGAGGAGTGTGATCCCTCTAAAGTTGGAGCACACCCTCCGGTCCCCTTTTTTGAAGAGAGGAACCACCACCCCGGTTTGCCATGCCAAAGGCACTGCCCCCGACCTCCACGCAATGTTGCAGAGGCGTGTCAACCATGACAACCCAACAACATCCAGGGCCTTGAGGTACTCGGGGCGAATCTCGTCCACCCCCGGGGCCCGGCCACCAAGGAGATTTTTAACCACCTTGGCGACCTCAGCCCCTGTGATAGGCGAGTCATCCCCCTCGTCCCCAAACCCTGCTTCCTCTGTGGAAGGCGTATCAGTGGGATTGAGGAGATCCTCGAAGTATTCCTTCCACCGCCCGACGATATCCCCAGTTGAAGTCAACAGTGTCCCATCCGCACCATACACAGTGTGGACGGGGAGCTGCTTTCCCCTCCTGAGCCGCCGAACAGTTTGCCAGAATCTCTTTGAAGCCGACCGAAAGTCTTGTTCCAATTGTTCCAGTCTTGTTAACAATTCCAATATGTCTATAATTATTTTACATGCCAAAGGTAGTCCTGGTCTGACTAGGGTTTTTACAGTCAGTCTGGCTGTTTTTCCACACTCCAAAACACTGACTCAGAGATAAACACCAAATATTGTGCATATATAGTAAAATGCAAAGTTCAACACATACATTCATTTAAGGGGCCGTGCACAGACAACGTTTTTATCCCAAACTAGGGAAGTTCGTCTACAGTTTACCTGTCCGTGCACATGACGCCGGATATTTGGAGGTATGAAGGTGTAGAGATTTGAAAACCAGTCTCCAGAGTGGACAGGTTTTATCGGCACCATTTTTCAGCGTCCAAGTAGACCGAAATAACCAGCAACAGGACGTGACAGCCACAATTTACAACAGATTTCAGCCACTCCACCCACCATGATTAAATCTTACGCTTGATGCATTTATAGTTAGGATGAGGTTTAAAAAAAAAAAAAAAAAAAGAGGCTGTTAACAGTATCTGTAAAACTTTTATTTTTTTACACAATAGATGCAGCCTTGTAGAAAAAAATAATCATCAAATTTATAACCAAGGAGGATTTACAAACTGAAATACATCCCTAAAATGATGCCTATACCTTTGCTGAATGATGAGAAAAAAAAAATCGCTGTGGAGCACCCAGTGGTTTAAATCCAGTTTTGCGCAGCTGCTCAGCCTGCCTACATCCCATCATATCACTAGTTTTTCTTACTTGTAACGCTTTTGTACAAGTTATCACTGAAGACTACTTATCAAATATTTAAACCAGCTGTCAGTAAGTCAATTTTTTTTTGTTATTGCCCACAACTACAGTATTTATTTATTTATGACTCACTCATTCTTTCAATTTCAAAAAAACGAATAAATATTTTTGCAAGGGGAACCTGGCATTTACAGTTGTGGTTTTATAATCCAAACTAAAACTTCCACTTGTCATCCGTTAGTTACAACAGCAGTTGTTCACACCTTCGGTGGATCCGTGTGCACGCATGGTTGCTTCTGTGACGTGTCGTGTGCACGCACATCTTTCTCTCTAGTTCTAAACAAAAACGCTGTCCTGTGCACCAGGCCTAAATGTCAAAGGTCAAGTAGACAGGAGTTACTCATGGGTCTGCACCACCACTGGCTGCCTTCTAGTTTAGGTGAGACCTGTGACAGCAAACGAAAACAGGACAGCGGTGCCAAATGTTCAAGGCTGTGGGCCAGACCCAGACCCACAACGGATCAAATCTGGTTCAGAGGAGCACTATGCAGGCTGTAAAAATTGTACAGTAGGAGGGCATCATTTTTAGATTTTCCAATTAACTTTGGTACTAGATAGAATAGTGTTGCAAGTCACTGATAATGGACCAGACCACAAAAGTGACTGTCCCAACTGTTAAACTTCTTTTAGCCAGATATTTGAATAACCAATTACAACCAACCAAAGCAAAGTTAAGCAGAAGAGGTGTGCATGTTGTAGAGTGAAAAAGTGGAGAAATACAGCCGGAATTTATTTTCCTTGGACACATCAATTTCTTCAACCACTGGTAAATATGAACAACAAAAGTAAAGAAGACAGAACTGCTTGTGGTCAATTACACTAACACACCTGATATCAAATTAGCTATACTAATGCACACCTGTGCATGCCTGGAGAAACCAAGTATAAGCATTTCTGCATGCCCGTAAAAAGCAGGTGCAAGCAAGTACGTCACCATTCGTTCAGTGATGCCTGCCTTTGGTCTTTGATGATGTCATAGCAAGTCCTATGATCTGTTAGCAAGTTCTATGATCATGACATCATGACAGACAGAGACTTCTTGAATTATATCTAGAGTGATGTGCATCAAAGCAAGCCGAGAATCAGCTTGTTAAACGTGCCGAGACGCCATTGAGGATACAGTCCAAGGATGGATAATTTTTTCACACATAAGGAGTTGTTCAGAACTCCTGATACAAAGATACAGAGTGATGATAATCAACCTGTAAGCTGGTTGCCAACCGCCAATCAAATCTAGAAGAAGAAGAAGAAGAAGAAGAAAGCAAGCCGTTAGTTGGTAAACGCCGAGAGGACCAGTTGCTGGCTGGGAATCCGGCTACGGCTAAGATGGATAATTTTTCACACATACGCAAGTTGTTCAGAACTCCTTATACAAAGATATAAAATTATGATAATCAAGTCAGTGGCAGTAATGCACCTGTGGGCTGGTTGCCAACCGCCAATCAAATCTAAAAGAAGAAGAAGAAAACTAAAATAAGTCTGGCTCCTTGACAGCTTATGATTCACATTTTCATAACCATCAACAACTCAAATGGGGCCATTAGCATTTTTGTGTCATATTCCACCCATAAAGCTCACTTTCATCATGATTAAAAAAAAGTTTCATCATATCACAAAGGTGATCACTTCATACAGCATGATTTGCAACGACTATTCTTGTTTAGAGGAGAAGAGTTACAAAACCATGTACCAACTGACCCTCATCACCGTAAGAGTCAACTGTTCAACAATTTCCTCTTTATTTTGTCATCCAGCTGTATTTATATCCCAACATAATGTCTCACCTGCATCATGATACCACACAGCGACAGCTCATACAGTCCTGACCGCTCTCATCTGGTGGGTTCAGCTTCCTCAGTTTATGCTGCCTGATCTCCCTTACCAGTGTGTAAAAGGCATCCTCGACTCCCTGTAAACATACAAACATGGACAGATGTTAGAGAAAAATCTAGGCACTTACAATAGGGAAACACAGGTGAATCGCGTGGGTAAATGCATGTACTGTAAGGGACAGCAAACCTTTCAGGTGTACTCAGCACTTGGCCGCATTGCCATAGCAACGCTGATCATTTCCAACACTTCAAATTAATGAAAAAAATAATCAGGACTGAAAGAAGTAAATGCTCAATTCTGTACTTCCTTTGTAATGACAGACCTTCTGCGGGGTCAGTGATGGAAGTCCGCATGTACCTATATAATGTCACAGTGAGTCACAGACAGTGGGAGCTGTGCGGCAACTAGTCCTTATGAGGCCTTTCAAATACTCTAGTTGTGTTTTCAAGCCAAGGTAACCTGGCGATGACTCATTGCCTGCAGCATAATAAAGTGTTCCCAGCAACACAAATCACATCATACTGCACACCATGTATTGCTTCTTCATGTGCATGGATATGGCTGAAAAGGCAGAATAACAGAGACCCAATTTAAATGCTGCTACAAGATGTAGATTCAGCAACAAGGCTGCACATGTGGACTTAAAGATTCACATGGAATATGTGGAAATTACTAGCAAAAAGAGGCAATCAAATCATACAAAGAACTGAGATGCAGACCCGTGCATTTTGCAGCCCTGCAGATTTAAAACCTTGACCTTTGGACCCCAAAACCCATAGTCATAGGTCAGGGCAAACCTGTGTACCAAGTTTGGTGAGCCTAGCTGTACTTGTCCTATAATAGGGCATAGGGAATGTAAATATTGACCTTTTGAGCCCAAACCAATAGTTCTAGGTCAGGATACCAAGGTGAATCAATGTACCAAGTCTGGTGGCCCTAGCTGTCTTTGTTGTTGAGATAAATTATTTGGTGTTCTGACTGTGACCTTTTGACCCCAAAAGTGTAGCCATAGGTGCCAGTTCCACGGTCAACCTATGTACCAAGTTTGGTGGCCTCAGCCTTCTTCTCTGTCGAGTTAGAGCATGGACATTTGACGTTTCATTACTCTGTGGCCTTAACCTTTACCCTTTTGACCCTAATAGTATAGCCATAGGTGCTAGTCCCAAGGTCAACCCGTGTACCAAGTTTGGTGGCCGTAGCCTCATTCTATGTTGAGTTATGAAAAAGCCAGTAGAGCAGGGGTGGGCAATCATGTGCCATGGAGGGCCATTCTACTGCAGGTTTTTTGTTCCACCCAGTCTCTTCAGCAGGTGTTTTCAATGATTAGCAATCCTTGAAGCTGGTCAGAGCACACACCTGCTGAAGAGACTGGGTGGAACAAAAAACCTGCAGTGGAATGGCCCTCACTGCCCACCCCTGCAGTAGAGGGTGCTGATGTGTGCTCCATGTTCACCACCTACCTGTCGAGTTTTGGCAGATGTCTCAATGTACGGGATACCATAAGAGCGAGCTAGCTCCTGGGCTTGCCTCGTGTCCACCGTTCGTGCCGGGAGGTCACATTTGTTTCCTACGAGCACCATGGGAACATCGTCCGAGTCCTTTACTCGTTTAATCTGTTCTCTGAATTGTGAAACAAGAAAAATTGAATAGTTTACATGAAGTTTAAACATGTTTTCACTTTAACTTACACAAATACTGTTTAGCCTTAGTGATGGGTCTCTAGCTTGAGAACCTCCCAGCTTCATAAACAACAACGCCCAGCCCCAGCACTTGAGAACTGCCCACCATGGGAACTCTAGGACCCAGAGGAGGTGAAAGGGCCTGCCGGTGCTGGGATGTGCTGCACTGCTGAAGGAGGGAGGTGGAGGGGAAGAGAGCAAGGGGGAGGGATGGACAACAGGCAGGCGGCATTACCTCATCACTATAGCAGTAAGTGCCAAACGCCATGCAGCCACGGAGAGAACTGAGTGAGAGGAGTGGGTCAGAACACTCCATCGACTCAGCTCTAGTGAAACCTCCATTATGCTTAAACCAGCTCTTATGCAGTCATCATTGTTGATGCTACTAATGACCACACTAACTGAGTTTTTTTGTCACAGCATGCAGAGTACTGAGTTAAAACCTCAGACTGCTAACTGGATGGTAAGGCAGGCATCCCATATCCAGTAATTTACTTAAAACTCCACAATGCCTATATTTTAGTAGCAATTTTGCATCCCTTCAATTAATCCAGCAATGCTGGGCTTATTATGTTATTAGGTGTCAGTTGTGGAGAGGGGGCTTTTCAGAAATTCACCCAACTATAAATATACACTACAGATCTTTAAATAACCCAAAGATTCGCTAGTTCACCATGAAAGATCTATGCTGGCTTTCACATGCTGCATAATGGCTTAAGAGCAATTATGGTACAGCTGGGCCTAAAAAAAAAGCATGGGTTGAGACGGCAGCAAGGCAAACAAATGTGTGCAAAAACCCTGCAAAACTGTAGAAGTGGTGGCATTCTTAACATGCAGGCTTTTTTACTTGCCACATGTAAGACTGGCAAGAGGGTCAGAAAGACAAAATGTGGGAAAGAGCGAAAACACTGTCATCTCCAGCTGAAAATCTCTTCCCCTCCCATTCTCCTTCCCCGTCCTTGGGAGCTCTACCTCTCCCTGCTCCTCTAATTGAGTCAGGATCGATTTCATTGGCATCGGGCTTTAAGCCTCCAGTTGGGGGCTAAGCTTTCTTTAGCTGTGTTAAATGCTACAGCATGACATCACCAACTACTGCAGAGAGTTGGCACACAAGTACACACACACACACACCCCTCTCCCTCCAGACCCCACAGGAGTCCCATTAACACACACTGCATATACACAAGCGCATGGAGAAAAACAACAAACAAAAGTGGATTTGTGTTAGAGCTCTGCCCACAGGTTCACCTCTGCTTTTCCCCCCCCCTTTTTTGTTGCCTTAAGACACACCTGTACTGGTGAATGTCCTCAAAAGACTTCGTGTTGTTGATGGCGAAGACGCAAAGGAAACCCTCTCCTGTTCTCATGTACTGATCTCTCATGGCGCTGTACTCCTCCTGACCTGCAGTGTCCAGGATGTCCAGCAGGCAGGTCTCCCCGTCGATCACCACTTGCTTCCTGTACGAGTCCTGCAGAAAAACAGAAAACATTTAGAGTGGAAGGTTGAAAACTCGTGAATGGGACACCAAACAGACTGACTGAGGCAAGTGGTGGCTAGTCAGTAGTGAGATCTTTGCTTTGGTCACCGAGCTGAGCAGTGCGTATGTATAATCAAAATCAGTGACTGTCATATATATATAGAATATGTGGGTTTTCCAATTTCAGGTCAAATTAAAATAAATCAGAAGTGTGTGGTGTCAGAGCTAATGTTTAGCCTTCCAACAAGCAGGCACAAAAACATGAAGAGCTGTTCCTTTGTTTGTTAGCGTATAGGGGCCAGGAATGCAAATACACAAAAAGGACATTGTCTGGTCAGAGCCAGGCGTGGTGAGAGAGGGAGAGAGTGGGGGAAAAGACAAAAAGAGAGAAGACATTCTCACTGGGCTCCTATTTTTCTTCGCAGAGCCTGCAGTGTTTGTCAGTGAAGTTTTCTTTTGGGTGTGGGGAAATACAAAGTGAAATAATGAAGAAAATCTTTAAGGGATTTCTTTAGGAACTGCCATTTGGAGGACTGCTTCTGAATTAAATTACTTTAAGTGATCTTTTTGAAACTATCTGCAGGCTTGGAGTGCTCTATTTATAAAAAAAAAAAAAATCTTGCTTGATTGAATATAAAATGCAATTCAATTAACAATTTAAAGGGTGTGTCTGTTATATGTTAAAAATTTGATCCCCCATAAGTTCTCTACTTCAACCCCACAGACTATCATGGGATTTCTGTACGCTGTATTTTAAAGAGAGTTGTACCTCTATAGTAGGGTCATATTCATCCACAAAATGGTTCTGGATCAGCTGGATGGTCAGTGCACTCTTTCCCACACCTCCAGCTCCCACTACCACCAGCTTATACTCCGTCATGTTTGCTGCTGGTCCTCAGCGAACACACACGCTGCCGCTGGACAGAGAAAAGGAGGCATAAAGTGCAGAGATTAGTACACTGTTGACTGACTACAATAAATATGACAAGTACACTCTGCTACTGGGCAGGCATGATGGGGTGCACAATCTGTGGTTCAGACAAAACATACAATAGAACTGATATCCAATGGTGAGCAATGAGTGAGTTTTTTTGTGTTTTGTGTGCTGAAGTGTGCATATAGCGGGGGTCTGCAGTTGAGACCCTCAAAGGGGAATGTGAAAAATGTGCTGAAGGTACTCAATGTTCCAATCCTCTCTCGCTCAGCGCGAGCTGCAGCAAATGAGCATGAGAGGGAGCACTATGGAGGCAACAGGAGAGAAAAAGGAGGGGCAAGACACTGCCAGATAGATTCTTATCACCAAGGTGTCACATTACTAATGCGTATCTTTGATTCCACTGCAAAGATGCTGCAAGTACAAATTTAATAAAGACAATATGCTGAAGCAAAAACATGGCACACTGAAATTTCATTCATTCATTTAAATGCACAATTTTGACATTGAGCTACCCAACTCACTATTCACAGTGGGAAGCAAATTGATAACTGGTATGAACCATTTCTTGGTTTGCTGTGGCTGTTCTATAGGGATCAGTTCATGGTAACAGAGGAGTGGCATAAAAAAGGAATTTATGTCTCCAGGTGTACCTGCAGTTGTTCCCTTGGAACCATCTAAACTCACTTAATAGGTCTAGTCGATGTAACAGGGTTGTGTTGACTATAAATTGTTATTTTAAAAGAACCCCATCATCAGCCTCCTGAGAAAATGCAAGTAATATCCATTTTCTGTCAAATCTACACAAGGTGAGCATTATCTTGATGAAGATTTATGGGCCTGCCCTGCATTTCAAATGCCAGTGGAAAGAATGGACACACCAGGTGCTGTACATATCTTTCAACGTTGTCATAAAACATTAAAGTTTTAAATACATTTGTTCTGTCACAGCTGTACTTCTGTTAATGGTATTGATTTGAGGAAGCACAAACAGCAAAAATAATAGAGGTGCAAAAGTAAAATGGCAGAAAATCATTAATCTTTTCTACTCAGAAATGGATACACTACACATTACATACAGGATACTATGGTATTCTATTTATACCAAAATACCAAATACCACAATTTATTTGCAACATAAATGCATAGCATCTGCACATTAGAGCACTTTTCTTTAATCTCAACCTATTGAAAATTTATATTTTAGAAGTAATCAGTCTGTCACACTTGCAAAGAAGGTGTCAAATCATAGTATAATCAATTTCAAAGAACACTATTCTTTGCAATAAACTCTAATAATCTACTTCATATACAGTATATTACCTGGATTATCAGCAGTGTAAAATAAACTTAGCAGCAAATCACGAGCAAGAATCAAAACACACTGACACATCTATGCAAAACAAAGCAGCAAATACAAGAGCCAAAGAAGATGCATGCTGTTTCTCTACTCTAACTGTACTGCATTTTTTATTCAGAGTATTGTTATATACTCTAAGTTATTTGTACAAATACCTTAATATATTCCAAAAGCTGGAAATCCATACATTGTTCTTACATTGGCAAAGAAATTATATTAATTACTGATGATGATGTGGCTCCTTTAGACAACTTAGACTGTGAACATCGCCTGTCCCGGTCTGATTTGTGAGATCAGCAGAGGTTATCACAGTGATCTAGTCAAGATGAAAGACAGTTCTTATTCTTAACATTGCTAACTCTGATTTAGGCTCATAATACTGCGCTATATTGTTAATGAGCCTTTATATCATACTTGTACACCCCCTCCCCCCAAAAAAAGTTACAGGTTGCTACAGTTACAGAGCTGCATATGTATTGTGGCATTGTCCGCTTAGTTGCCTAGACAGCTCAGTGCTTGCACTAATAGTATTTGTCAATGTAAATATAAACTGTAGTTTGCAACAGAAAGGCTGATATTGTCCGAAGTGATTATGAGATATAATTTTAATTTATTTAACCATTATTTATTCAAGGAAGGTCTATTGAGAGGAAACCTCTCTTTTTCAAAGACGCCCTGTTCACACTCACACCTAGAAGCTGCCCAGTACAACCACAGACTGATCTGTGGCCACTGAGGAGCTCCACTGGAGCAGGTAGGGTTAAGGGCCTTGCTCAAGGGCACCACAGTGGGGCAAAAACTGCTATGTCATCTGTCCCACACAGATCTGAACTTGCCAGTCCGGGGATTGAACCGGCAACCCTCCAGACACCAGTCCACATCACTAACCATTAGGCCACCACTGCCCCTTATAATAATAAGCTTTGATAAAATGGACCTACTTATCCATGCATACTACACATTCAATATTTATAAAAACCACATTATCCAAGCCTAAATCAACAGTATATGAGTATGAGAACTGTATAAAGGAATAATTTAGCAAATAATGAAAAACGGGGCATGCAGTTTATGTGGAAATATAATTAAATCTGTAATGAAAACAACATTATGGGAAGAGAGTGTGTGAGTGCGTGAGCTCTTGTTTAGTGCCATGTCAGCATCTATGGCTATATTATGACAGTGTGAACAAGAGCACTGCACACTGTACGTTATACACATGGCAAAGCCATTAGTGACAGTGTATAGTTAGCACACCAACAACTGGAAAATAAATTACAAATTCACAATTCAATACACTGTAGTGCTGTAATAAATCTAACAACCATGTAATTGCAAGGACTTTTAGCAAACCAACCAATCTGCAATTCAAAGTGGAACAAATTTAGAGAAAACATACATGTACAAACATCGTGTGAAATGAAAACGTCCTAGCTTGAAAACTGTGGGAGGAGTTAGCTGGACAAGCCATATACCCTCTTGAAATTGCATAGAAAAAAAATGATGAAGCCTAGACCTTGTAATTTTCACAAACATGATCCCCAATCAAAATCCTAGTACTATGCACATCTTCAATACAGGTACAAACACTGTGTGAAATAAAAAAAGTTGTCGCTTGAAAACTGTGGGAGGAGTTTGCCAGACAAGTGGTATGGACAAACATCATTATAAATAAGGTTAACATTATGTGAAAATTGTGTTCATTTAGGTAAGAAAATGTATGAAACGTGTTTTCCCAACAGCTGAAAGGTTTTGAAAACAAACATGTTTTGCAATGGGGGTTGAATAATTTCTAGTCTAATGGAAAATGAAGGACACAATCCAACTTTGATGGCCAGTAATACAGATTCTTTACTAATAATGGACAAAACAAAGACAACTAACCTAGTTATGTTTAAATGGAACAGGGAATTCAAAGAAAAGTTTAAGTCAAATACAGTATTATGGCTTTATGAAGCTGGAACAATACAAGTACATACTGTATAATATACATTTATGGATACAGATCCCCCCTCAATGCTTTCACTAATACAACACTGAGCAGTGAAACTGTCAGAGTGCTAAAGAGAAAGTAGCGCTGTGGGTGTGTCTACTATGCACTGTGGCTACGTGTGACTCAATTTACTGAAAATTTACCACAAAGTTACCAAACAGCGGTCAATGACCCAACTGTGGCTCAGCAGAAGGCATGATGAGTCAGAAAGTGATGAATCTCTTGTGTACATTTGGCAAGAATAAATGGGCAGCAAGGGCAGGACTGTGCTGTGGTTGGGCTTAGTTTGACATCATACACATGAGTGGTCAGGTGACGTTATCACTGTAATATCATCTCCGCTGAAATATCACAGAGGAAAATAAGTGGGAATCCCTGTAACAGTTGGGATTCTTTTGATCCAAGTAGCAGCTTGGGTTTCACTTTCTGTTTAACAAGAAAACCCAAAAACTAATTTCTGGGTTTGTCCCCCCTCTACTTTAAACCCCTATTTTATTTTCCTCAAAAATATTTACTATTCCTCACAGATTAGATGAATCTGATGTCAAAAAGAGGCACATGGGTTTATACAATCACTACAAGCTCATTAACAGCATCTCTCACTTTGCTGAATGCTCTTAAATATAATCACTAATCTACTCCACCTGCTACAGTGGGTAATCAGTCAGTTCACATTTGCTATTTTACCTTCCTCGGGGAACCATATATCATCCTTAATATGTAACACACCCTAAATCTATCTGTTGCACAAACTCTTTGCTCACTAAACAGTGTAAACCCCAGTGCCTTAATCAGCCTGAGCAGACAACGCACACACCCTCTCTCTTGAGCTTTAACACCCAAAGGAGCAAACACAGCTGGAGAATGTATAACTTGTAGAAAGAGAGGAGTAACAGGTGACACATCAGGAAACATCTAGATGGTTTAATTAAGAGTGTAACATACATATTCAAAATTATGCTCAACTTACAAACTTAATTTAGTTAACAGTGCAAAATAACAAGCAGACTGTTCATCTTTGAGGTGGTAGTGTACAGGTGCATCTCACCAAATTAGAATATCATCAAAAAGTTAATTTATTTCAGTAATTCAATTCATAAAATGAAACTCATATTTTATATAGATTCACTACAGACAGAGTGATATATTCCAAGTGTTTATTTCTTTTAATTTTGATGCTTATGGCTTGCAGCTCATGAAAACCCAAAAATCAGTTTCTCAAAAATTTACAATATTGCATAAGATCAATTTTAAAAAATTGATTTTTTTTAATAGAAATGTTGGCCGACAAAGTATTTCCATGCACACACTCAATGCTTGATCAGGGCTCCTTTTGCATGAATTAATACTGCATCACTGTGGCGTGGCATGAAGGTGGTCAGCCTGTGTTACTGCTGAGGTGTTATGAAGGCCCAGGTTGCTTTGATAGCGGCCTTCAGCTCATCTGCATTGTTGGGTCTGGTGTCTCTCATCTCCCTGTTGATGATACTTCACTGATTCTGTATGGGGTTTAGGTCAGGAGAGTTTGCTGGCCAGTAAAATATGGTGATACCATGGTCATTAAACTAGGCTTTGGTACTTTAGGCAGCAGTGTGGGCAGGTGCCAAGTCCTGTCGGAAAATGAAATCAGCATCTCCATAAACCTTGTCAGCAGAGAGAAGCATGAAGTGCTCTAAAATGTCCTGGTAGACTGCTGCATTGACTTTGGACTTGATAAAACACAGTGGACTAACACCAGCAGATGGCATGGCTCCCCAAATCAGGTGTCAAGTCCTGTCACTTGGAAATCAAGGTCCCAGAGTTTGGAGGAAGAGTGAACTGGCACAGAATCCAAGTTGCTTGAGGTCCGGTGTGAAGTTCCCACAGTCAGTGATGATATGTGGAGCCATGCCATCTGCTGGTGTTCTTCCACTGTGTTTAATCAAGTCCAATGTCAGTGCAGCCATCTAACAGGAAATTTTAAGAGCACTTCATACTTCCCTCTGCTGACAAGCTTTATGGAGATGCTGATTTAATTTTCCAGCAGGACATGGCACCTGCCCACACTGTCAAAAGCACAAATACCTGGTTTAATGACCATGGTATCACTGTTCTTGATTAGCCTGCAAACTCTCCTGACCTAAATCCCATAGAGAATTTATGGTGTATTGTCAAGACGAAGATGAAATACACCAGATCAAACAATGCAGACAAGCTGAAGGCCGCTATCAAAGCAACGTGGGCTTCTATAACACCTCAGCAGTAACACAGGCTGATCGCCTCTATGCCATGCTGCATTGATGCAGTAATTATGCAAAACCAGCCCCGACCAAGTATTGAGTGTGTACATGGACATACTTTTCAGTCGGCCAACATCACTCTATAAAAGCAAGAACCCGCAATCTCATGTGTGTCTGTCACATTCATAGGACATCATAGGACGGCCTATGATCTCTGCCTGAACATCATAGGACGTCCTAAACACTCAGGCATCATAGGATGACTCGCGATTGTCTTTATGATGTGATATACATCAAGCCTGCCTTCATGTCTTTATGATGTCATATACAGTGACGGACATCAGGCAACATGTCTTTATGATGTGATATATAGTGGGGCAAAAAAGTATTTAGTCAGCCACCAATTGTGCAAGTTTTCCCACTTAAAAGATTTGAGAGGTCTCCAATTTTCATCATAGGTATACCTCAACTATGAGAGACAAAATGAGAAAAAAAAAATCCAGAAAATCACATTGAAGGATTTTTAATGAATTAATTGGTAAATTCCTCAGTAAAATAAGTATTTGGTCACCTACAAACAAGCAAGATTTCTGGCTCTCACAGACCTGTAACTTCTTCTTTAAGAGGCTCCTCTGTCCTCCACTCGTTACCTGTATTAATGGCACCGGTTTGAACTTGTTATCAGTATAAAAGACACCTGTCCACAACCTCAAACAGTCAGACTCCAAACTCCACTATGGCCAAGACCAAAGAGCTGTCAGAGGACACCAGAAACAAAATTGTAGACCTGCACCAGGCTGGGAAGACTGAATCTGCAATAGGTAAGCAGCTTGGTGTGAAGAAATCAACTGTGGGAGCAATTATTAGAAAATGGAAGACATACAAGACCACTGATAATCTCCCTCGATCTGGAGCTCCACGCAAGTTCTCACCCCGTGGGGTCAAAATTATCACGAGAACGGTGAGCAAAAATCCCAGAACCACATGGGGGGACCTAGTGAATGACCTGCAGAGAGCTGGGACCAAAGTAACAAAGGCTACCATCAGTAACACACTACGCCGCCAGGGACTCAAATCCTGCAGTGTCAGACGTGTCCCCCTGCTTAAGCCAGTACATGTTCAGGCCCGTCTGAAGTTTGCTAGAGAGCATTTGGATGATCCAGAAGAGGACTGGGAGAATGTCATATGGTCAGATGAAACCAAAATAGAACTTTTTGGTAAAAACTCCACTTGTCGTGTTTGGAGGAGAAAGAACACCATACCTACTGTGAAGCATGGGGGTGGAAACATCATACTTTGAGGCTGTTTTTCTGCAAAGGGACCAGGACGACTGATCCGTGTAAAGGAAAGAATGAATGGGGCCATGTATCGTGAGATTTTGAGTGAAAACCACCTTCCACCAGCAAGGGCATTGAAGCTGAAACGTGGCTGGGTCTTTCAGCATGACAATGATCCCAAACACACTGCCCAGGCAACGAAGGAGTGGCTTTGTAAGAAGCATTTCAAGGTCCTGGAGTGGCCTAGCCAGTCTCCAGCTCTCAACCCCATAGAAAATCTTTGGAGGGAGTTGAAAGTCTGTGTTGCCCAGCGACAGCCCCAAAACATCACTGCTCTAGAGGAGATCTGCATGGAGGAATGGGCCAAAATACCAGCAACAGTGTGTGAAAACCTTGTGAAAACTTACAGAAAACATTTGACCTCTGTCATTGCTAACAAAGGGTATATAACAAAGTATTGAGATGAACTTTTGTTATTGACCAAATACTTATTTTACCGAGGAATTTACCAATTAATTCATTAAAAATCCTTCAATGTGATTTTCTGGATTTTTTTTTTCTTATTTTGTCTCTCATAGTTGAGGTATACCTATGATGAAAATTGGAGCCCTCTCTCATCTTTTAAGTGGGAGAACTTGCACAATTGGTGGCTGACTAAATACTTTTTTACCCCACTGTAAGCAAGTATTTCTGCATGCCCGTAGAAACCAAGTACAGTGATCCCTCACTTATCGCGGTTAATGGGTTCCAGAACCGACCGCGAAAAGTGAAAAACCGCGAAGTAGCGTCACCCCTAATGACGTCACCCATAAATAATACGTACGTTCATTCTCTCACTCACTCTCTCATATGATACGTGTGTGTGTGTGTGTGTGTGTGTGTGTGTGTGTGTGTGTGTGTAAGTGTACATACATACGTAGATGTAAATAAAGTGTACATAAATATGTTTTTAGAACTCTTTTATTCTTATAACAAGATATGTAACTCAAGATGAAGATGATTTACTGCACAGGTTAATGAGAGCTTTACTGCTCCTCAGGTGACGCCTCATCGTCAGGTGCTAGAGGCGCAGGATCGTCGAGGGCAGCTTCCGATAGAGCTGGAGAAGCTGCAGGAGGCGGCGTAGTGGCTCGACGGGAAGACTATTTTGCACAAAATGGCACAAGAGAACAGCAAAAAGTTCCACGCGGCGAGACTAAGCAACACGAGCGATAAAGAGCAATGAATGCGGTCTTCCTTCGCTGGGTATGGGCGCTCGGCAGGGAGAGATGCTGGGTGAAACGTCTCGGCCAATCAGCTTGCGGGGTGAAACGTCTCGGCCAATCCGCTTGCGAGATTCCCGAGCCAACACGAGAACAGCGAACAGAGAGGTGGATTTTGAGTTGTGTGGGCTCTCCGTGTTGATACCTGATGTTCTAATGTAGTCTCCCTGCCTTCTGCTAGTGCCCGCCCATTATTTCTCAATTTTGAATTTTTGATGAATATTTTTGAAAAATCCGCGATGCACTGAGGGCGCGAAAGGTGAAGCGCGAAGTAGCGAGGGATCACTGTATAAGCATTTCTGCATGCCCGTAGAAAGTTACTGTTACCACAGCAACAGTAACCATGGTGATGCCTACCTTTGATCTTTGACATGGTTACCATGGCAACAGTAACCCTGGTGAAACCTGCCTTTGATCTTTGACGTCACCACTCGTTCAGTGAT
The DNA here is from genome assembly GCA_020510985.1 of Pholidichthys leucotaenia. Taxonomy (NCBI): domain Eukaryota; kingdom Metazoa; phylum Chordata; class Actinopteri; order Cichliformes; family Pholidichthyidae; genus Pholidichthys; species Pholidichthys leucotaenia. Next base: position 134,073,330 of record CM035840.1, on the reverse strand, counting down.
GCCTGCCTTTGATCTTTGATGCCTGCCTGCCTTTGATTTTTGATGATGTCATAGCAAGCCCTATGATCGTCTCACACACACACACACACACACACACACACACACACACACAGATTTCTTGCATTTATACAGTAGACAGATTTTAGCAATATTTTATTAAAAGGTTTTTTTAAACTTTAATTATTCTTCTTTTAGATTTGATTGGCAGTTGGCAACCAGCTTACAGGTGCATTACCGCCACTGACTTGATTATCATCACTCTATATCTTTGTATAAGGAGTTCTGAACAACTCCTTATGTGTTAAAAAATTATCCGTCCTTGGACCGTGCAAGGTGTGGTATTCAGCAAAGCAAGTCTGCTGCTAAGATTGAGGCGGTGCTTACTGAGGCCAATGATCTGAACCTTGAGGGTGTGACTGGCAAAGACTCACAATGTGAACGCCACGGCTCTACTTTAAGCAGTTGGGGGTTTTTTTTGGAGGAGAGAAGATAATCTATTATTACTATTATTATTACACTTAAATGATGGCATTTTTGACCCTCTAAACGTTATCCAAAACACATTTTTTTCCAAACACAGCTCACACTCGGTGAAAAATTTTATAAACTGGAAAACATATGTGCCCCATGCTGAAAATTTATCCAGCCTATGGCTGATATGTCTCGCATTCATGGAGCAAAGGTTGTAGGGCTTTCCCCCCCATGTTTTTTTTTTACCTTTGGTTTAAAAAAAAAAAAAAGTGGATCCAATCAGCTGATTGCTGGAACCACAGAGCTCAGCTGTTTTCCATGATAAATCAGCCTCAGGCCAAAAGCACACTCCATGCATTATTTTTTTTTTCCACCTTATTGAAAATAACTTTTTTTTTTTTAAAATCGCCATCAGTTAGCGTGCCTTTGAGCCAGGCCGTGTAAGCCATGTTTGAAAGTGGAATACAGAGGTGTAGCCTATATGTAGGCAATCACATGTTAGACTTTGACAAATATGAAAGCGACTGAAGTGAGATTTGATTGTGTGAATATTAATTACAGAATAACTGAAAATGAATGGGACATCCAATATTAGCCACTGTTTAAGAACCGCTTGATTATTTTTTTGTCAGATCACTTATTTGTGTGATCTTTTATGAGTTATTGAACGTTTTGTGTCCAGTTTGGTGATGGTTTTCTTCTTTTAGATTTGATTGGCGGTTGGCAACCAGCTTACAGGTGCATTACAGCCACCGACTTGATTATCATCACTCTATATCTTTGTATAAGGAGTTCTTAGAAGGAGTTTTGAACAACTTCTCAGGTGTGAAAAAATTATCCGTGACAGTCATCGTTTAACCGTGCATGTGGCCACATATGATATGCAGTTGATCTGGGCATTCTGCTCCACAATTATTAACTTTTAATAATTGTGCGAGCACACTGAGAGCAGCACCACCGGCGATGGCAAGTCATGGTTCTGCAAAGGGACTCCCATCTACCGCTGACTGGGGCAGGCTGGGCAGTCCTCCCTGCAAAGGACCGTGGTCCGCCCGGTTAGGCTGCTGCTTCTCCTGGCATGTTATGTGTTCATACACCGATACTCTTTGTCAGACCCGGGTCCCCACTGATGCTCCGCCCAGTCTGCTCGTGCACCTCATGTTCTCCACATATGCCAAATTATCCTTTAGATCTACGCAATCACAGCAAATTATAGTATAATTTTTTAAGCATTAAATCTTCAATATTATCTTTTTCTAGTCAAATGTCATTTTTCACTTCCTTGTTTTGTCCAGGGAACACTGTGGCGGCTGACAGGTCGTGATGCTGGCATCCTGTCCAATCAGCTTGGTCGTGATGTGGTGTATTATCCAATGAGCACAAAGTCAAGCACCCCACCCACACTTCTTGAAGCCAAGACATAGAGAGCGGTCAGAGCGGTGGCTAAAATTTTTATTGATAAAAATTGCATATTTTGACTGAGCGACTCCATATTCAGGGATGCACACCCTTGTAACCTCAGGAGACCACGTTTAAAATCTGAGGCCAGTCTGACAAACTGTTCAAGAGATATGAGTGGAACAGACAGACAAACACACACACAAACGCGCACACAGACAGAGACTTCGTGAATTTATAATATAATAAAAATACATTGTGAGCTGCTTCATCTGTTGCATGTTAAACATCATCACAGTACCCCGGCGATCCAGGCAAACCCAGTACGATCTGGGCTCCCTCTGTTGTCTGTTACCTCAGTGCTAAATTGAGTCCAGTCTGCTTTCCCGTCTAGCGGCAGGTTGAAGATAGCAGGGATGGATTTTTGCACTCGTAGTAGTTTCTTTCTTGCTCCGGTCCATTTCTCTGCCCTGCTGATTTGAAACAGGCAGGTGGATCTTCAAGCTCGCATGCCATTGGAACTTGTTGTGGCTCTCCGACATAACCCAGAAGGGCACATTTTTTGCTCCACACAGTGCATGCGCTGTGGGGGCTTACCATCTTCTTCTGATGTTTTTTTAGTTTTGGTTGAAAGATGGCAGTGGGTGACCACATGTGCCCCCGCCTGGATGGTGACAACACCACATTTTATAGAATAAGCTCCCATTGAAAAGGACTGCTGAGTTATCAATTAACTGACAACTAATTTAATTTAGTCGACTAAATTCTTATCGACAATTAATCGAAAGTCAATTAATCATCAACATCCCTAATACAGATGGTTAACAACCAGCTCTATAGCAGACTGACTCCTCTATGAACAATGAAACAAAAAGCAAATTATAACTTAAAAGTGAATTTGAAAAGGTTAAAAATATATATAAAATCCTATTTACAGTGGATTAGATCAGTTAAATAATTGTGTCTATGAGGTAAATTTGTGTGAAAACACCAGACAACATCATTTTTTCAGATGGTTTTCAACCTCAGATTTAAAAAAAAAAATGCCTCTACAGTTGCAGTCTAAATTATTCAACCCGGTTGCAAATTGTTAATTTTTGCGTTTACCAACTTTCAGATGTTTGCAAAAAAAAAAAAAAAATTCAAGTGACGTGCTGCCAAAAATCATTTTTTTTCCTGTTGTTAATATGTCTGTAACATCTTTTTTTTTGTGACTTACAAGACATATCGAGAGCAAAATCAGTCCCAACTCTCAAGTCAGTGTTTTTCTCCTGTGAATTTCCAGTTAAGCAATGCTCCCCCAAAAATACCAGTCTGGACAGAGTGTTTCTAGCTACATAAACATTCCTGCTTAGCCTGATTGGTTAATGGTATAACCAATCAAGCTAAGCACTGGGCATGGCTACAGACCTGAGTTCACTGCCTCAGGGGAAGAGTGAGGAACCGAGGAGCAGCAGGAGCTTTTACAATTTGGGAAAGGTGGCAGATTATATGTGTTCAGTTTTTGGCTGTGTGATGGACCACTTCCAGTTACACGGTGTGAGACCGGACATCCTGGCAGATAAGCACATCTGTCACAAGGTCTGTGGTGGACTTCTGCCAGTCGGTGCATCGTGACATGTACTACACAAACAGCAGAGACAAACAAACCTATCATCTGGCCAGTCACTGCAACAGATACTGGAGTCAGTTTGTCTTGGCCTGTCCTTGTCACTGATAATAACTATCTGCCAAGAATGTGCCAATAGTCCAGCAAAAGCTAGCGGTACTCAAATACTTTGCAAGCAGTTTCATGAAATGGTCAGTCAGAAAGCAACTCATACCAGCTCGGACGTCGACCGGGTTAACAAGGTCAGGAGTTCCTGGCAGTGGAAGGCGAAAGACAGAGATACATGGGGGAATCTGATCAGACCAAAATGAAACAGTCATTAGACTGCTATGATGATGATAATGAGCAAGAAATCCTCTTCTTGTAAGTTACCTGTCTTACCCACAGACATGAAAATATGGCAGCAATGATTAATTTTATTTGGAAAAACCTCAGTGTCCCTGCTAAAATACCGGAGAGGACACGAGTCTGCAGCCTGCATTTTACCCTGCATGCTGGGCAGACGGCCCTGGTGTGCGTGGCGCAACAAGTCATGGGGCAAGCCGGTGAGTATCGTTGTAGGTGAACCTGCAGAAGGACCATTCTCGGTGGAGTGAAGAACCGCTGCCCGGCCCTGCGTGGAGGCTGGAGGGCTCCTTGCCGGTCTCTGGTTGCCCACTTGCTGTGAATCTCCCCAGCTCGCTCCGAGTCTCTCCCGCGTGGGCGTGAAGGAGTCGAGTCGTCAGGCGGGCTTGTTGGAGCAGCTCACCGGCGAAGCGAGCTGCTCGGTGGTCTGCTCACTGGGGGCCAGCAGTCCAGTACGCCCGCCCGCCAGCTCGCATCCTTCACTCCCATGCAGGAGAGACTCGGAGCGAGCTGGGAAGATCTGTGATGAGTGGGCAACCAGAGACTGGCAGGGAGCCCTCCAGCCTCCATGTGGAGTTGGGCAGCGACTTACCACTCCACCGAGAATGATCCTTCCGCAGGTTCATCTATGGAAACCTTGTTACGACTTTTACTTCCTCAAGTTGGATCACCTTCTCGGAGCCTTGTATAATGTCCTCATCTTCTTCCAGCTACTGGTGGGCAAGAGAATATGTAGAGCTAATTAGAATATTCATAGAGCCACACATATTGAAGTAGGTGAAAGATGTAAAAGTTCTTTCCAAGCAATTCTAAGACAATGAAAGTGTTTTTGTGTATAAAAAACCACAATACACCGCGTTCCAAATTATTATGCAAATAGGATTTTAGTGTCAAACATTCAATGTTTTGTTTTTCAATTAAACTCATGGATGGTATTGTGTCTCAGGGCTCTTTGGATCACCGCCATCAATCTCAGACACCTATCATAATTAGTGTGCCAGGAGAGCCCAATTAAAGGAAAACTACTTAAGAAGGATGTTCCACATTATTAAGCATGCCACAGGTTTCAAACAATATGGGAAAGAAAAAGGATCTCTCTACTGCCGAAAAGCATCAAATAGTGCAATGCCTTGGACAAGGTATGAAAACATTAGATACTGTATTTCACAAAAACTTAAGCATGATCATCGTACTGTGAAGAAATTTGTGGCTGATTGACAGCACAGACGGATTTGTGCAGATAAAGGCATAATGAGGAAGGTTTCTGCCAGACAAATTCATCAGATTAAGACAGCAGCTGCTAAAATGCCATTACAAAGCAGCAAACAGGTATTTGAAGCTGCTGGTGCTTTTGGAGTCCCACGAACCTCAAGGTGTAGGATCCTCCAGAGGCTTGCAGTTGTGCATCAACATACTATTCGGCCACCCCTAACCAATGCTCATAAAGCAGAAACGGTTGCAGTGGGCCCAGAAATACATGAAGACTAATTTTTAAACAGTCTTGTTTACTGATGAGTGCCGTGCAACCCTGGATGGTCCAGATGGCTGGAATAGTGGATGGTTGGTGGATGGCCACCATGTCCCAACTAAGGCTGCAACGTCAGCAAGGAGGTGGCGGAGTCATGTTTTGGGCCGAAATCATGGGGAGAGAGCTGGTGGGCCCCTTTAGGGTCCCTGAAGGTGTGGAAATGACCTCTGCAAAGTATACAGAGTTTCTAACTGACCACTTTCTTCCATGGTACAAAGAGAAGAACCATGCCTTCTGTAGCAAAATTATCTTCATGCATGTCAATGCACCATCTCATGCTGCAAAGAATACCTCTGTGTCATCGGCTGCTAAAGGCATTAAAAGGAGAGAAACTCATGGTGTGGCCCCCATCCACCCCTGACCCCAACCCTATTGAGAGCCTTTAACAACCCAAGGATCATTCCAGCATGGACGCCGCGAGAGTCTTCGCCATGACTGAAACTGATACGACTTCTGACGACCAGTGCAGAGTATCTGATGATGGAGGAGAAGGAATTGTAGAGATGTTACTGCTCGTGTTATTAACTGGAATTAACCAAACTACCTGTAACCCAGATCATTTCGCCTTGGACTGCAAGCTCTGCCTCAGCATGGGATGGCATCCCCCAGGGCTCCATGCTGGGAACCCCTTGGTTTTAGCTGCAGGGAAGTCCCAGAACAGACTTTGGAAATTTGATTTTGGAAATAGGAAGTGACGGGAATGATAAAGATGGCAGCGGGGGGGGGGCAGTTGCATGTGCAATTACTGTAGGTGTAGTGTGAGTACTGTATTACTGCACTATATGAAGGATAGCTATTTATTGTGTCCAGAAGGAGTTTTTATTCTTGTTTGTATTTTTTAATGGCTCACTTACTCGTATCAGGTATTAGAGTCTAAAAACATTCCAGTACTGAACAGTATTTAAAGGACCAATGGCTTGCCATCGTAAACTGCTCCTGTTTTTGTTTTTTTTTGTTTTTTTAATTTAAGTGCGGGGATCTCAGCGATGTCAGGAAGTGTTGGTCTTCAGGGAGCGAAAAGGGACAAGGTGGAGTCGAGCTAGCTATAATCAGGAGTTTGGATGGCGGAAGCTAAAATCAAACTATAAGATAAATTATTAATATATTAATGCTAGTGGAGAGTTTTTAGCACATTTTTTAAAATTGACTTTTGTGTTGTTTGTTGAAAGAAGTGCACCGATTGGTCCATTCAGTGTTAGCAGAAGAAAAGTGTACTGTAACAAAAAGAGACTGTAGCATCAGTTTACTCTATTTTTTTTGTGTACATACAGATGTTAACGGCGTCAACAGATGGGAGATGAGATTCATTTTACATTATTGCTATAAATTAAATCTTATTTTTTATGGGAATAATATAGATTATAAAGTGGGGTTTTTGCAATTGTGCATTTGAAGAGAAGCTGTGTAACCTCACTGACGACACGTTGACAACTGTTAAAGATGGCTGACATTGAGGAAGCGTGGTCTGGTTTGAACTGAGCGGCGTCGCTCTGCTGTAGCATGACTAGCTTACGACAGACGTCCAGTTTAATTATCGTTTCAGTGTAAATTCACTAGGCCTCTAAGGATAATTAATATATCAACTTATCATATGAAAATTATTTTTTACACTTGTACAAAATGAGGAGGAAGAATATGAAGGCAGCTCATTTCAGTGTAAACAGCATTATATCATAAGTTCATTTTTTAAAATTATACTTAACACACTGATTTATCGAGGTAATTTTTATAACGTTTGTATACCACTGTTAATAGTCTCTTGGCGCCACACCAGTCGGCTGCCTTTTGCAACAGCGGCTCGATTCCGAGTTTTTTTTCCCCTTCCTCTCTCTTTTGATGCTCTGAGTGTTGCTATCCCTGTGCTGTTGCAATCCTGGAATTTCCCCGTTGTGGGACTAATAAAGGCTTATCTTATCTTTAGAGCATCTTCAAGCGAAAGATCTATGAGAGTGGGAGGCAGTTCACATCAAAACAGCAGCTGTGTGAGGCTATTCTGACATCTTCCAAAGAAATTCAAGCAGAAACTCTCCAAAAACTCACAAGTTCAATGGATGCAAGAATTGTGAAGGTTATATCAAAGAAGGGGTCCTATGTTAACATGTAGTTTAGCCTGTTAAGATGTTTTTGATTGAAATAGCTTTTGATTTCAGTATGACCTCCTAATGCTGCAAATTCAACAAATGACCATTTTCAGTTCTTTACAACCAATAACATGTTTTGAAACTCTATTGTGCATAATTTGGAACAGTGCATTTTGAGTTTTTTATTTTTTGCAAAAAATAGTTATTGTCATTTGTTCAATAAAATTTGAATTATGTTCTAACAGTTGATGACTTGAAAATTATACTGACTGTCATTTGCATCGACTATTTAGGAAAATCAGAGACAAATCTGTCCAGGGTGTGCTCTGCCTCTCGCCCAAAGATGCTGGGATAGGCTTCAGCCCCCCCGCGACCCGAAAAGGATTAAGTGGAAGAAGATGGGTGGATGGAGACAAATATCTGCATAATAATTTGGAACGCGGTGTAAACTATTTTGGGCAATACACACTGGTTTTTGAAGTGGTTTTAGAGCTGCTGGAGTGCGTCTTTAAAAACTAGCCAATCACATTGAAATAGTTAACTCTTGAACTACCTGAATGTTTTTTGTTTGTTTTGTTTTTTTTGCATAATTTGCAATGCTGGCTGAATAATTTTGAGTGCAACTCCACACACACACACACACACACACACACACACACACACACACACACACACACACACACACACACACACACACACACAAAGACTCCTGCATCACATTCTCTACCTTATAATCCACTGCCAGTATTAATGGAACAGGAAGCTCTGAGCACCATCACCATTATCACTTATCTATCAAAACATACTCACTGCTATTATTCTGAAGCAAAACAACAAGGAAATTATATTGACCCCACAAATTTGTGGTGAAGCACTTAGAAATTCAAGGTGGTGCAGCTTTCAACCTGCCCTGGCAGGGACTGTGGTAGAGCCACAGAGCCATGGAAGCTTTGCAGAGTCTTCTCTCAACAAGTAAACAGAAGTTTTACAAGGCACACAGGTGCTGAGACACCTTTAGTCAGTAAAGGCACCAAGCTCAAAATAAGACAAAGAAGAACATCAAGACTCAACAGGCACTACTTTTTGAGTGGTACATGAAAATATAGTGTCGCACATGTATGGATATTTAAAATCATTTTTCACAGTTCCCTGAAACAGATAAGTGAGCAATCACGTATGATGTATGATGGCACAATTGCTAGTTACTAGTCAGCGGCTTTTGCTAGGATATTTTTATTCTTTTCCATTATTTATTTTATTCTGTATTGTTTTGGGTGAGAATAAAATAAACTAGAAAAACAATCAGAGAGTACATACCTCTGCCAAGGCTCTTTCTCTCCCTCCCTTTTGTCCATCCATCTGTCCATACCTCCCTGCCTCCATCCCTTCATACACTGCAAGATAGGGCCTTGGTGGGGGTATGCACTCATTGATCACCTCCAAAATCTAATGGGTTCATCTGTAGTCCAAGGGCCACCTCTGGTAAAAAATTTCATCAAAATCCATCCAGTAGTTTTTTTGCATACTCCTGCTAAACCATTGCTAGAAGATTGAGCCTTGGTGGAGGTACGCACTCATGGATCACCTCCAAAATGTAATGGGTTAGTGTGTAGTCCAAGCGCCACCTCTGGTGAAAATTTCATCAAACTATGTCCAGCAGTTTCTGAGTAATCTTGCACACACTTTTTGAGAAGATAGAACCTTGGTGGAGGTATGCACTCTTGGATCATCACCAAACTCTAATGGGTTCATTCTAGGGCTATGTGATATGACAATATATACTGGATGATGATATAAAAACGTCTATCGTTTCATAGAATACTCTATCGTTTCTTCTTCTTTTAGATTTGATTGGCGGTTGGCAACCAGTTTACAGGCGCCACTAACTTGATTATATCACTCTATATCTTTGTATAAGGAGTTCCCATAAGGAGCTCCGAACAACTCCTGATGTGTGAAAAAATTATCCGTCCTTGGACTGCGTCCTCGGCAGCGTTGACCAACACAGACCATCACTCTATATATAATTCAAGAAATCTCTGTGTCATGATAGACCGGCCTGAGTAGACGACATCTTGGCCATGGCAGATGTGTAGAATGATGATATAGAGTGAAGTGATGATATAGAGTAAAGTATGAGGAGACGAAGAAGAGTGTGATGTCTGAAGATAGAGTTGAGGTTCGATTGGACACAGCAATGATGATAGAAGGACCACAGCTCCTGACCAGATAGAGTGGATATAGAGTGAAGTGCATGGTGGTAATGCACCTGTAAGCTGGTTGCCAACCGCCAATCAAATCTAAAAGAAGAATAATCTCACTCGCTAAAAGATCATAGATTGCCTATGATGTTCCTATGATGTCTACATGACGTCCTATGATGCTCCTATGATGTGTACATGTTGTCCATATGATGTCATAGGACTCGCTAAAAGATCATAGGATCGCCTAATGTCAGACACCAAAAGAGCAAAGGCAGCCTTCACTCACTATCATAGGCAAAATCAAAGGCATCCTTCACTCAGGATCATAGGACTCGCTATGACATCATCAAAGATCATAGGACTCGCTATGTCACGATCATAGGACTCGCAAAGAGATCAGAGGACTTGCTAAAAGATCATAGGACTCACTATGACATCATCAAAGATCAAAAGCAGGCTTCACTCACGATCACAGGACTGTCAAATCGACATCATAGGCACATCATAGACTCAGTGATGCCTGATGTCATAGCTGACATCATCAAACCCTGTCTGTCACGATGTCACGATCATAGGACTTACTCAAAGATCACAGGACTCGCTATGAGATCAAAGGCAGGCTTCACTCACAATCATAGGACTTGCTAAAAGACCATAGGACTTGCTATGACGTCAAAGATCACAGGCAGGCATCACTCACGATCATAGGACTCGCTATGACATCATAAAAGATCAAAGGCAGCATCACAGATCAAAGGCAGTCATCACTGAACGAGTGGTGACGTCAAAGATCAAAGGCAGCTTTCACCATGGTTACTGGTAACAGTAACTTTCTACGGGCATGCAGAAATGCTTGCTTACACTTGCTTTCTGTGGGCTTGCATGGGTATGCACGGGCATGCACAGGTATGTACTAATTATTTAAAATGCACATACCCCGTTTATTCAGTAAAGCTCCTGACACTACTTGTTAGTGTCCTGCCTCTCCCCTGCAGTGCACGCAGCGTGTGTGGTATGTGGCTTGGCTCTCCGGTGGTTGCCAACTCTAAACTCCATTTGGCCAAATAGCCACTAGCCCTCTGCTTCTGTTTGCCAGAGAGGATGTGGGACTGTTTCCCATCGTGCTGCGTCAGAGAGGTTAGTTCACTAACCTCGTTTTAATAGGAGGTAAGTAACGTTAACACCATGTCTAATTATAAAATGGGGAATGCTAAATAATGGTGCTAAGTTGTGCTACCTGGAAACATAATAGTATATCAGACCATTGTTTCTTTGGTTTAAATTACTGCTGAGTTTCTTAGTTTTGTCTGAAAAAAATTTATTAAAGCTGCAAAAGTGCATGATGGTGGAACATACACGCAAAATAATTAATTAAAATGGGTCAGAGGAGCAAGTTGGCTCTTAATGTAATTTATGTGATTTCTAAGAATTTTAATTAGTGAAGTAGCAATAATGAACAAAGTTAAAGTCATCACATGTATCTTATTACCTTTTGTATCTTTGATTTTCAGATCATGACCAATCTGAAATATTTTTACTAAGAAGCGAACAGGTTAAATCAGGCCAGACTAGCAGTCATCATTGTAGATCTACACTTAAATTTTCATTGATTTAAACTAACTCCTAATTTATATCTGTAGATGGCAGCGATGGGTAATTTTCTCATTTTCAGACATTTTTTATGTCATCTTTTTTTTTTTTTTGCTATTCTCCTCTGGCTCAGGAAATATTTAACTTATTGATGTTTACTTTTTATTCATATGATATGATTTGGAAGAAAAACCTGAAATTTATGAGAATCAAGGCTCAAATGCACATTAAAAAACTTTTATAACAACACTGCAAAATTATGAGAGGAAAAAGGTTAAAAAAAAAAGATGGTCCTTTTTATGTGATTCTCTAAACTGTAGAATTTACAGGAAATGTATATCGTAATATATATCGTTATCGTGATATAAAATGACTTATATCGTGATATGAAATTTTTGTCATATCGCACAGCCCTAGTTCATCCTTAGGCCAAGGGCCACCTTTGGTAAAAATTTCTTCCAAACACTGTGAGAAGATAAAAACCCTGGCGTAGGTATGCATTCTGGGATTATCACCAAAATGTAATGGGTTCCTCTCTAGCCCAAGGACCATCTCTAGTGAAAATTTCATCCAAGTCCATCCAGTAGTTTTTGTGTAATCCTGCTGCACCAATACAAACAAGGTCCTTGGTAGAAGTATGCACTCTCAGATCATCACCAAAATTTAATGGGTTCATCCTTGGCCCTAGGGCTACCTCTGGTGAAATTTTCATCAAAATCCATCCAGTAGTTTTTGTGTAATCCTGCTAACAGTCAAACACACAGACAAACCACCCAGATTACATTACCTCCTTGGTGGAGGTAATAATGGAAAAGAATAAAAATATCCTCGACAAAACCAGTGACTAGTAACTGGCAATTGTGCCATGAGCACCCCAAAGGTGCGTATCTACTTCCTTTGTAAACCTACTCTTTCAATATGTGCAGTAACATACGTAAAAAGAGGCTTTTAAAGCATCATGATAAGTTTTCCCCACACATTTTGGATCAATCAGGTGTCACTCAAAGGGTGATGTACATTAATAATAACGAGATTAATTTTCATCAAGCAGTGTGCTCTTAATGCATTCATTTGTTGAGTGACAGTGACCGCACATCAGAGCTTATAAAATTTTACTTGGATCCATTTTATATTAATCCAACACTAGTGCATACCTGTCCATCCCTGTAGAAACCAAGTATAAGCAAGTATTTCTGCATGCCTGTAGAAAACAGGTGTAAGCAAGGGTGTAAGCAAGCATGTCTGCATTCGTTCAGTGATGCCTGCCTTTGATCTTCGATGGTGTCATAGCGAGTCCTGTGCTCTGTGATGATGTCATAGCGAGTCCTATGATCATGAGTGATGACTGCCTTTGATCTTTGATGTCATAGCGAGGGCTATGATCTTTGATGATAGCATAGCGAGTCCTATGATGCCTGCATTTGAACTTTGATGTCATATGATACCTGCATTTGATCTTTGATGATGTCACAGCTAGTCCTATGATCGTGAGTGATGCCTGGCGTTGATCTTTGATGTCCTATGATAGTGAGTGAGCTTGAGTAAAGCCACCAAGATGAAGTCCCAGCTCCTGGACACAGTCCAAGGAAGGATAACTTTTTCACACAGAACTCCTTATATACAAAGATATAGAGTGATGATAATCAAGTCAGTGGCGGTAATGCACCTGTAAACTGGTTGCCAACCGCCAATCAAATCTAAAAGAAAAAGAGTAATGCCTGCCTTTGATCTTTGATGATGTCATAGCAAGGCCTATGATCGTGAGTGATGCCTGCCTTTGATCACATAGTCAAAGACACTGTGACAAACCACACAGATTTTCTCGAATCACTCTATACAGTGGTACCTCTACTTACGAACGTCTCTACATACGGAATTTTCAGGTTACGACACGCCTCAACGGGAAAATATTGCCTCTTGTTACAAAAGAAATTTCAGGATACGAAAGGCAAAAAAGTACGCGCTCCTCGCAGCTCCCGTAGTTTACCGAACGTAAACATACTTGTAGCTGCTCTGCCATTGGCTATCGCCTAGCATCTTCCTGGTATCCCATTGGCCACGAAGTGTTCGGGAAGTAAGGGCAGTTTTACGTGTGTGTACAGTACAGTATTAACTTTTATTCACTATGGGCCCCAAGAAAGTGATGGAGATAAGTGGAAAAGGAGAAAAGAAGAAGAAGAGAGTTTTTTTGTCCATACAAACAAAGCAAGAGATAATAGAAAGGTATGAAAAAGGGATGCGTTTGGTTGATCTCGCCAAAGAATATGGCCGTAATACATCTACGATCGGCACGGTATTAAAACAAAAGGAAGCCGAAGGATTGTTAAAAGCCGACAAAAGCAAACGTCCTTGGATCGGTTCTTCACAAAACGTCAGGCAAAAACTACTGATGAGAGACAACATGAACCAAAGAAGGCAAAAGGTGACGACGACGACGATAGCAGTTAAACGGTAAATGAACATAATTTTTATTATTCTTTACTTTATTCTTTGTTTTTTTAAATTATGTACAACTCTCATTTTATGTTTATTGTGCAGTAATCTAATTGTAGCATGTATTTGTTACATGTTTTGATGCATTTTTATGATTTATAAAAAAATTATGTCCGAATTTTGGGGGGCTTGGAACGGATTAGGGCATTTACATGTAAAACGCGTCTCTACTTACGGAATTTTCACGTTACGAAAATACGTCCGGAACGAATTAATTTCGTAAGTAGAGGTACCACTGTACTATGGTGTCTATATGGTGTCATATATAGACATCATGTAATCGGCTATCAAGAGCTGGTCGATACCGCCAAGAGAAACAGCCGCACCTAGGACACGGTCCAATGACGGATAATTTTTTCACACATGAGTTGTTCAGAACTCCATATACAAAGATATAGAGTGATGATAATCAAGTCAGTGACGGTAAGGCACCTGTAGGCTGGTTGCCAACCACCAATCAAATCTAAAAGAAGAAGACATCATGTAGACATCATTGGAACGTCATAGGTGATCCTATGATATGATCTTTTAGCGAGTCCTATGTTCTATATGACGTCATATAGACATCATGTAGACATCATAGGAACATCATAGGTGATCCTATGATATGATCTTTTAGCGAGTCCTATGGTCTCTATGACGTAATATAGACATCATGTAGACATCATAGGAACATCATAGGCGATCCTATGAACTTTTAGTGAGTCCTATGGTCTAATATGATGTCATATAGACATCATGTAGACATCATAGGAACATCATAGGCAATCCTATGATTTTTTAGCGAGTCCTATGGTCATGACACACAGAGTGATAACATCTTGGCCATGGATGTGTAGAGTGATGATATAGAGTGAAGTACGAGGAGACGAAGAAGAGTGATTGGACACAGCAATGATGATAGGACTATCATCCTTCTACTCCTGACCAGACAGAGCAGGGATGGGCAGTGAGGGCAATTCCACTGCAGGTTTTCTGTTCCACCCAGTCTTTTCAGCAGGTGTTTGCTCTGATCAGCTTCAAGGATTTCTAATTACTGAATACACCTGGTGAACAGACTGGATTAAACAGAAAACCTGTAGTGGAATTGCCCACCATGGCAAATGATTGCCCACCCTTGAGACAGAGTGATGATATATATAGAGTGAAGTACGTGGCGGTAATGCACCTGTAAGCTGGTTGCCAACCGAGGACGCCAAGGACGCGGTCCGGGGATGGATGGTTTTTTCACACATGGGGAGTTGTTTGGAGCTCCTTGTAAGAACTCCTTGTACAAGGATATATAGAGTGATGATACAGAGTGAAGTACATGGCGGTAATGCACCTGTACCCGGTTGCCAACCGCCTCAAATCTAAAAGAAGAAGAAGAATAAACGCCAATCAAATCTAAAAGAAGAAGAGATTTCTTGAATTATCTTCTTCTTCTTCTTTTAGATTTGATTGGCGGTTGGCCACCGGGAGCTGTAGTCCTTACTGCGACGTACTTCACTCAGTAAAATTTTTGGAATTATATACAGAATGATGATCAAGTAAAGCTGAGTGATGACGTAAACGCCGAGAGGACCAATTGCTGGCTGGGAATCTGGCTACAGCCAAGACGGATAATTTTTTCCACACATAAGGAGTTGTTCAGAACTCCTTATACAAAGGTATAGAGTGATGATAATCACGTCAGTGGTGGTAATGCACCTGCAGGCTGGTTGCCAACTCCCAATCAAATCCAAAAGAAGAAGAAGAAGAAGAAGCTGAGAGAACGACAGACATCGTCACAGAGATTTGTTGAATTATATATAGAGATATTAGCACCTGTAAGCTGGTTGCCGGGATACTTAGCAATGATGATATAGAGTGAAATACATGGCGGTAATGCACCTGTAAGCTGGTTGCCAACCAGCAATCAAATCTAAAAGAAGAAGAAGAAGCTGAGAGAACCCAGCGATGGTAGTGGAGGACACAGTCCAGTCCAAGGACGGATAATTTTTTCACACATAAGGAGTTACTCATCTTCTTCTTCTTTTAGATTTGACTGGCGGTTGGCAACCAGCTTGCAGGTGCATTACCACCACGTACTTCACTCTATATCATCACTCTATCCGGTCAGGAGCTGTAGTCCTTACCGCGACGTACTTCACTCAGTAAAATTTCTGGAATTATATACAGAATGATGATCACGTAAAGCTGAGTGATGACGTAAATGCCGAGAGGACCAATTGCTGGCTGGGAATCTGGCTACGGCCAAGACAGACAATTTTTTCACACATAAGGAGTTGTTCAGAACTCCTTATAAGAACTCCTTATACAAAGGTATAGAGTGATGATAATCACGTCAGTGGCGGTAATGCACCTGCAGGCTGGTTGCCAACTCCCAATCAAATCCAAAAGAAGAAGAAGCTGAGAGAACGACAGACATCGTCACAGAGATTTGTTGAATTATATATAGAAATATTAGCACCTGTAAGCTGGTTGCCAAGATACTTAGCAATGATGATATAGAGTGAAGTACATGGCGGTAATGCACCTGTAAGCTGGTTGCCAACTGGCAATCAAATCTAAAAGAAGAAGAAGAAGCTGAGAGAACCCATCGATGGTAGTGGAGGACACAGTCCGGTTCAAGGACGGATAATTTTTTCACACATAAGGAGTGGTTCATCATCTTCTTCTTCTTTTAGATTCGATTGGCGGTTGGCAACCAGCCCACAGGTGCACCACCGCCACGCATTTCACTCTACGTCATCACTCCATCTGGTCAGGAACTGTAGTCCTTCCATCACCATTGCCGTGTCCAATCAAACCTCAACTCCCATCTTCAGACATCACTCCTCTTTGTCTCCTCGCACCCCACTCCACATCATCAGTCCATCTGGTCAGGAGCTGTAGTCCCTCCACCATCACCGCTGTGTCCAAACGAACCTCAACTCCATCCTCAGACATCACTCCTCCTCGTCCCCTTGTACTTTACATCATCACTTCACTCTGTATCATCACTCTACACATTTTGGCCGTGGTCGGCCACTCAGGCCAGATAGGCGAGCTATGAAGGAGTTGTTCAGAACTCCTTATACAAAGATATAGAGGGAGGTGCACCTTCCTCCACTCTTAGTAATTAAAAGCAGCTAGCCAATTCAGCCTCAAAATCAACATCAAGAAGACAGAGTGCCTTTATCAACCTCCAAAGTTCCAGTTATCAACATCACTACCAGAAGAGATCAGCATTGGTACAGAGCCACTAGTCAAGTGGCATCGTGGGAAAGCTCCTGCTGCTGACGACTCCAAGATATACAGTATAGAGTGATGATACAGAGTGAAGTACGTGGTGGTAATGCACCTGTAAGTTTGCTGCCAACCGCCAATCAAATCTAAAAGAAGAAGAAGAAGATATAGAGTGATAATAATCAAGTCAGTGGTGGTAATGCACCTGTGAGCTGGTTGCCAACTGCCAATCAAATCTAGAAGAAGAAGAAGAAGCTGAGAAATGCATGATGTTGAATTTTTATGGGAGCTTTTGACAATATCACAATGAAAGTAGTATTTTTCTGTCTTTGGATTCTCCTGTAATTAAAATTCTACCAATACCCAATTATCTCACCTTGGTTGTATTACCTTCAAAATCTGCAGATTTGAATAAATACTTGTGAAGCACAATTTGAGAAAAAAGCGTGACTGCAATTATGGCCCCAAATATTGTGATCTGCAATGCAGTTTTGATAATGTTTTAATTTTTTCCCCCCTCACAGATTTCATGAGTCTACTCTTTACTTTTTAAAATCAAGGAATATGCAGAGTAAAAGGATCATTTTAAATTGTTTCTCTCTCAAATCAAACATTAAGTTCCATAAAAAATACAGAAATCAAAGTTTGTTGAGTCTCATTTACATCAATTAAATTGAAATTTCAGCATTTTGTGTGACTTTTCAGGTGCATCTTAAAAAATTAGAATATCATCAAAAAGTTAATTTACTTCAGTAATTCAACTGAAAAGGTTAAACTCATACAGATTCCTTACAGAGTGACATTTCAAGCATTTGTTTCTTTTAATTTTGATGATTATGACTACAGCTAATGAAAACCCAGAATTCAGCATCTCAGAAAAGTAGAACATTAAAATAAATTGAAAATTAAAATTAAAAGAAACAAAAGCTTGAAATATATCACTGTGTGTAATGAATGTATGGGTAAAGTTTTGAAAAAGATGAATAACATAAATATACATGAATAAATCTAAGCCAAATTTGCATACTGTGTATGGCATTTTATATTCTGCACATTTTAATTTGGGGTAATACATGTTTCAATATCTTCCATCATCTGAAAAGCAAAAATCAAAGTAAGAAACTAATCATACTCCAGTTATCACTGATAAACCTGGATTGCCCACCCAAGTATATGAGGGGAAAAAATACTGAACTGTATCACAACTTCATCGAAACACATCTCCAAAAATCTTAAAAGTAAAGGCTTTTTAATCACTTTTTTATGTTAGTATAGTATAATAAACAAACACAAACCCAACATATGGGATATGAAGCAAAACACAAAGAGGATAATCTTCACATCTCAGATTTTAACACAGTATGGTTGCAACTGTCATCAACATAATCAGATCATGTGTGTATGTCTTCCAAATGATAACCTTATGCTAACTCAACAAACCCATAATACTAGGCTAGAAGAACCAAAGCAGACAGCTGTGCTGTCTCCTCTCAGAACTAGGTCATGTCAGCCACTGATTAATAATCCACACATACATATGGAGATGAATAGCAAAATTAATCAGTGACACAGACACTGCTGTGTTTCTAGAGCCACTTGTTGTCAGGAGGAGCTCATACTGAGCTGTTCTTTGTGGAGACGGATAGGAGGGATGAGGACACAGCTTCTGGAGGTCAAAGCCATCAGTGCTTGCATCAATTTCATCCACACAGGGACAAAGCATAAGGACTTTTTGTATAAGCAGTCTATGAGATGTCACACGACCCCACTGGTAATGCTGCTTACTTTCTTATTGGCTATTTCTTCATGTAAGCACATGGTTAACATGCACAGCACTTAATTTTCCATGCAGAGGCTAGAACAAGTTTACAGCCAAGATAATGAACAAAATGGACACGGTTTTTTTTTTTCTGTTCAATGTTGTGCATCATCATCCTACTCATATTTTAACAAGACATACAATACAGAAATATGGATGGGTATGTCTCAGTATGACTGATTTATTTTACAACCACTAATCCAATTCCCTTCAAACTTGGCAGCTATAGTGCTGAGTACCCAAGTGCAGCGTTGAGGGTGTTTTCCAAAAGTCGTTTTCAGTTTCTGCATGCCACTGCCTGACTGCAAGGGATTTAGAGATCAACAAAATTGTATTTACAAAGATTACCCGTGTTACACCCTCGGTGAGCAGACATTTAATAAATGTTTATTAAAGTAATAACCTTTTTTATAGGATAAGTTATGGTTGTACCATTCAAATTGCAGAAGTAACACATCACCTCATCAAAGATCACAAAACACAGAGCCAGTTTTCAGCTTCCATTGTCAGAGGTCAAACAACTTTCTCTATGTTTTCCATATTATTCTATAGCTGCTGCCTAATATGTGATCAAAGAGCACCACAGTACATGTTTCTATTTAAGATTATTAGTGCATACCTATGCATGCCCATGCATGCCCATAGAAAGCAAGTGTAAGCAAGCATTTCTGCATGCCCATAGAAAGTTACTGTAACCATGGCAACAGTACCCATGGTGAAACCTGCCTTTGATCTTTGACATCACCACTCGTTCAATGATGACTGTCTTTGATGATGTCATAGCGAGTCCTACGATCATGAGTGATGCCTGCCGTTGATCTCTGAAGATGTCATAGCGAGTCCTATGATCGTGAGTGATGCCTGCCTGTGATCTTTGATGATGTCACTGAGCCTATGATGTGCCTATGATGTCTATATGACAGTCCTATGATCGTGAGTGAAGCCTGCCTTTGATCTCTGATGACGCCATAGCTTTGATCTTTGATGTCATAACGATTCCTATGATCTTTTAGTGAGTCCTATGATCGTGACATAGTGAGTCCTATGATCTCTGATGATGTCATAGCGAGTCCTATGATCGTGAGTGACAGCTGCCTTTGATCTTTTGGCGTCTATATTACATCATACAGACATCATGTAGACATAGGCACATCATAAGCAATCCTATGATCTTTTAGCGAGTCCTATGGTCGTGACAGACAGATTTCTTGAATTATATATATACAGTATATAGTATACATATACTGTATACACACACACACACACACACACACACACACACACACACACACACACACACACACACACACACACTAGTGCATACCTGTGCATGCCCGTAAAAACCCAAGTATAAGGAAGTATTTCTGCATGCCCATAGAAAGCAGGTGTAAGCAAGCACGTCACCACTCGTTCAGTAATGCCTGCCTTTGATCACTCTATATAATGGTGTCTATATGACGCTATAGACGTCATCTAGCGATCATAGGAACATCATAGGCCACTACTCGCTATGATCTTTTACCGAGTCCTATGGTCGTGACAGTGTACATGACATCATACGGACATGTAGAGATCATAAGAACATCAGTCCTATGGTCTATATGACATCATATAGGCATCATGTAGACTATGGTCTATATGATGTCATATAGACATAATGTAGACATCATAGGAACATCATATCATGTAGACATCATAGGAACATTACAGGCGGTCCTATGATCTTTTAGCAAGTCCTATGGCCGTGACACAGAGACTTCTTGAATTAGAGTGATGATGAAGTGATGTCATAGCGAGTCCTATGATCGTGAGTGATGCCTGCGTTTGATCTTTGATGTCCTATGATCGTGAGTGAGCACGAGTGATGCCTGCCTGTGATCTTTGAAGATGGCATAGCGAGTCCTATGAACTTTGATGATGTCATCATATAGACACTATAGGCTGATGGCATACAGTCCTATGAAGCCTGCATTTGATCTTTGATGATGTCACAGCGAGTCCTATGATCTTTGATGATGCCACAGCGAGTCCTGTGTTTGTGAGTGATGCCTGCGTTTGATCTTTGATGTCCTATGATCGCGAGTGAGTGTGAGTGATGCCGGCCTTTGATCTTAGATGATGTCATAGTGAGTCCTATGATCGTGAGTGATGCCTGCCTTTGATCTTTGATGTTGTACGATCGTGAGCGATGCCTGCCATTGATCACACACAAACACACACAGAGGAGTCTGCTCTCCAGTCCAAGGACGGATAATTTTTTCACACATAAGGAGCTCTTACACAAAGACATCACTCTTCTTCATCTCCTCGTACTTCACTCTCTATCATCACGCTATCTGGTCAGGACCTGTAGTCCTTCTCTCATCATTGCTGTGTCCAATTGAACCTCAACTCTATCTTCAGACATCACTCTTCTTCGTCTCCTTGTACTTCACTCTATATCATCACTTCACTCTATATCAGTTTACACATCTTAAGATGTCGGCCCCACAGCACACAACCTGAAGATGGAGTTGAGGTTCGATTGGACACAGCAATGATGGTAGAAGGACTGCAGCTCCTGACCAGATAGAGCGATGATGTGGAGTGAAGTGTGTGGCAGTGGTGCACCTGTGGGCTGGTTGCCAGCCGTCAATCACTCTCACTCTATCATCACTTCACTCTATTAAAGCAAGAAATCTGTGTGTCTGTCACATTTATAGGACATCAAAGGATGGCCTATGATCTCTGCCTGATCATCATAGGACGTCCTATGAACTCAGGCATCATAGGACTCGCCTATATGATGGCACATAGACAAATGTGTCTTTATGATGTCAGTCAGTCTTTATGATGTCACATACAGTGAGTCCTAAAGGAATCTGGCGTCTGCATGATGTCCTATGATGCATGACATTTTTGTATTTGTATACTTTATTGATCCCCAGAGGGGAAAGTGAGGGCATCCACCTGGATGGATGAAGCAGCCACGGTACGGTGCTATCCCTTTACCATTCACACACACATTCACACCTAGGGCCACTCTCCAATTAACCTAACTTGCATGTTTTTGGCCTGTGGGAGGAAACCGGAGAACTCCCGGAGTAAACCCACGCAGACACGGGGAGAACATGCAAACTCCACACAGATCACTGTTGGTCAGGGGATGGGATCGAACCAGGGATCCCATGACCAAGGGTGAGTTGCCGTGCTGCCACAGCGTTAACCACTGCTCCACAGGCGGTGCGGGCACATGACATGTCTTTATGACGGCACATAGACAAATGTGTCTTTATGATGTCATATACGGGCAACAATAATAGCAACCCAGGATAATCACTCAGTAAAAACAAGAAATCTGTGTGTCCCGTTCATAGGACATCATAGGATGGCCTATGATCTCTGCCTGAACATCGTAGGAGGTATGAACTCAGGCATCATAGGACTCGCGATGCCATCATATAGACAAATGTGTCTTTATGTCATATAGACATAGGACATCATAGGATGTCCTTATGACGTCATATAGACAGACGTCTATATGATGGCACATAGACAAATGTGTCTTTATGATGTCATATAGACCATCACTCACGATGCCTAGACTAATGTGTCTTTATGATGTAATGTGGCTCATAGACAAATGTGTCTTTATGATGTCATATAGACCATCATGGACGATGCTCATGATCCTTTACATGAACTGGGATTACGACGCACCTATCCCTCAACCAGTGGTCTCAACAAAGAAGAAGAAGACCCACCAGATGGACAGCAATAGAATGAGAACTGCTGCACATCAGAAAAGATGCCATGAAGATGAAAACACCTGAGGTTCCAGCAGCACATCGCATGCATGACTGAACAACACAGCCGTCTCAGACAGGAGGAGACCCTTCACCAGCATAGGGTACGACAGACAAGGGATGCACAGACAGGACGAATGCCAGTCTACACTACACATTTAATGTGATCACACAAAATATGCCCTGCCATCTGGGGCTGTTTGCCCCTGCTTGTTACTTCTTCTCCTGCCTGCCACTGTTCTGTGTTATGTTGCTTACCTGTGTTTATATACAGTGGGGTAAAAAAGTATTTAGTCAGCCACCAATTGTGCAAGTTCTCCCACTTAAAAGATGAGAGAGGTCTCCAATTTTCATCATAGGTATACCTCATCTATGAGAGACAAAATAAGAAAAAAAATATCCAGAAAATCACATTGAAGGATTTTTAATGAATTAATTGGTAAATTCCTCGGTAAAATAAGTATTTGGTCAATAACAAAAGTTCATCTCAATACTTTGTTATATACCCTTTGTTGGCAATGACAGAGGTCAAACGTTTTCTGTAAGTTTTCACAAGGTTTTCACACACTGTTGCTGGTATTTTGGCCCATTCCTCCATGCAGATCTCCTCTACAGCAGTGATGTTTTGGGGCTGTCGCTGGGCAACACAGACTTTCAACTCCCTCCAAAGATTTTCTATGGGGTTGAGAGCTCGAGACTGGCTAGGCCACTCCAGGACCTTGAAATGCTTCTTATGAAACCACTCCTTTGTTGCCCGGGTGGTGTGTTTGGGATCACTGTCATGCTGAAAGACCCAGCCACATTTCATCTTCAATGCCCTTGCTGGTGGGAGGAGGTTTTCACTCAAAATCTCACGATACATGGCCCCATTCATTCTTTCCTTTACACGGATCAGTCGTCCTGGTCCCTTTGCAGAAAAACAGCCCCAAAGTATGATGTTTCCACCCCCATGCTTCACAGTAGGTACGGTGTTCTTTCTCCTCCAAACACGACAAGTTGAGTTTTTACCAAAAAGTTCTACTTTGGTTTCATCTGACCATATGACATTCTCCCAATCCTCTTCTGGATCATCCAAATGCTCTCTAGCAAACTTCAGACGGGCCTGGACATGCACTGGCTTAAGCAGGGGGACACGTCTGGCACTGCAGGATTTGAGTCCCTGGCGGCGTAGTGTGTTTCTGATGTAGCCTTTGTTACTTTGGTCCCAGCTCTCTGCAGGTCATTTACTAGGTCCCCTCATGTGGTTCTGGGATTTTTGCTCACCGTTCTCATGATAATTTTGACCCCACGGGGTGAGATCTTGCGTGGAGCCCCAGATCGAGGGAGATTATCAGTGGTCTTGTATGTCTTCCATTTTCTAATAATTGCTCCCACAGTTGATTTCTTCACACCAAGCTGCTTACCTATTGCAGATTCAGTCTTCCCAGCCTGGTGCAGGTCTACAATTTTGTTTCTGGTGTCCTTTGACAGCTCTTTGGTCTTGGCCATAGTAGAGTTTGGAGTCTGACTGTTTGAGGTTGTGGACAGGTGTTTTTTATACTGATAACGAGTTCAAACAGGTGCCATTAATACAGGTAACGAGTGGAGGACAGAGGAGCCTCTTAAAAGAAGTTGTTACAGGTCTGTGAGAGCCAGAAATCTTGCTTGTTTGTAGGTGACCAAATACTTATTTTACTGAGGAATTTACCAATTAATTCATTAAAAATGCTTCAGTGTGATTTTCTGGATTTTTTTTTCTCATTTTGTCTCTCATAGTTGAGGTATACCTATGATGAAAATTGGAGACCTCTCTCATCTTTTAAGTGGGAGAACTTGCACAATTGGTGGCTGACTATATACTTTTTTGCCCCACTGTATGTCTTGTAGGGAGTCATGTGCTCTCTCTATGTGCCGTCATACAGACATCATCTGGTGGGTCTTCTTCTTTGTTCAGACCACTGAAGGGTCTCCTCCTGTCTCAGACGGCTGTGCTGTTCACAGTCATGCCTGCAGTGTACTGGTAGAACTTGAGGTGCTTCATGTTCACGGCATCCTTTCTGATGTGCCGCAGTTCTCATTCTATTGCTCTCCATCTGGTGGGTCTTCTTCTTCATTCAGACCACTGGTTGAGGGATAGGTGCGTCGTAATTCCCAGTTCATGGGCACGATCCTGAAAAAAGTGGCTTTTGACCCTGTTCAGGAAGGCCCGTGCATGCCTACAGAAATCAAGAAACTGCAGCACCTGGAGAAAATCAGCACTTTGCTTGGCATTTTACACATTTGTAGTGTAGATGCATTCGTCAAAGTTACACATTTGCCGTCGTGTAGGCATAGCGAGTCGTCCTATGATGCCTGAGCTCATAGGACGTGCTATGATGATGAGGCAGAGATCATAGGCCGTCCTATGATGTCCTAGAAATGTGCTTTAAAGTCTGTCGTACCCTATGCTGGTGAAGGGTGTCCTCCTATCTCAGACGGGTGCGATGTACTGCTGGAACCTCAGGTGTTTCATCTTCATGGCATCTTTTCATAGTGCAGCAGTTGTTGTCATTCTATTGCTCTCCATCTGGTGGGTCTTCTTCTTCTTCGTTGGGACCACTGGCTGAGGGATAGGTGTGTCGTAATTTCAGTTCATGGACAGGATCATGAAAATAGATCTGAGCAAAAAGAGGCTTTCCGGCATGGACTCACTGTATATGACATCATAAAGACATGAAGGCAGGCTTGGTCTATATGACATCATAAAGACATGTTGCCTGATGTCTGTCACTGTATATGACATCATAAAGACATGAAGGCAGGCTTGGTCTATATGACATCATAAAGACACATTTGTCTGTGCCGTGGGCTTGATTTATATGACATCATAAAGACATTTGTCTATGTGCCGTCATATAGGCATCGCAACTCGTCCTATGATGCCTGAGTTCATGGTCTATATGACATCATAAAGACACATTTGTCTATGTGTCCTATGATGCCTGAGACCATGAGTTCATGGTCTATATATCATAAAGACACGTTTGTCTATGTGTCTATGATGCCCGAGTTCAAAGACACACGGTCTATATGACATCATAAAGACACATTTGTTTATGTGTCCTATGATGCCTGAGTTCATAGGACGTCCTATGATGTTCAGGCAGAAATCATAGACCATCCTATGATGTCCTATGAACGTGACACACACACACACACACACACACACACACACACACACACACACTTCTTGCTTTTATAGAGTGATAGTGATAGAGGAACGATCTTTTAGCAAGTCCTATGGTCTATATGACATCATATAGACATGTAGAGATCATAGGAACATCACAGGCAATCCTACGATCTTTAAGCGAGTCCTATGGTCATGACACAGACACAGAAACTTCTTGAATATAGAGTGATGATGATGATGATTAGAGTGATTTATAGTATGACACTTCCTGTCTGAAATTAACTGTTCATTTTGAAACCATAGAGCCTTGCCTGGACTGAGAGGATAATCTTACATGACAGCTTGCGGAGGGTGCAGGTACACAGCAGCAATTTGGGTGGTGGGAAGAGAGTGCCCACGCGTGAGGGAGAGGGCTTCTTTTACCATATACCAAGAACACAAACATGTGAGAAAAGAACAATTAAATGTTTTTATATACATACAATGGATATAAATGTGTAGACTATTTATATCAAATGCATTTATATCAAATGCATTTATATCAAATGCCAAGTTTTTGTGATGTAAAAAAATGAGACCAAGATAAATCATTTCAAAACTTTTTCCACCATTAATGTGACCTATAACCTGCACAACCCAACTGAAAAACAAATCTTTTAAAAGGAAAAATAAAAAAGCTTACAATAACTTAGTTGCATAAATAAGCACACCCTTAAACTAATACTTTGTTGCAGCACCTCTGGCTTTTATTACAGCACTTAGTCTTTTTGGGTAGGAGTCTATCAGCGTGGCAATATTTGCCCACTCTTCTTTGCAAAAATGCTCCAAATCTGTCAAGACTGCGAGGGCATCGCCTGTGCACAGCCCTCTCAGATCACCCCACAGATGTTTGATTGGATTCAGGTCTCGACTCTGGCTGGGCCATTCCAAAACCTTAATCTTCTTCTGGTGAAGCCATTCTTTTGGTGATTTGGATGTGTGCTTTGGGTCATTGTCATGTTGAGAGATGACGTTCCTCTTCATCTTCAGCTTTCTATCAGAAGTCTGAATCAGGTCTTGTGCCAACACTGACTGGTATTTTGAACTGTTCATAATTCCCTCCACCTTGACTAAGGCCCTAGTTCCAGCTGAAGAAAAACAGCATCAAAGCATGATGCTGCCACCACCATGCTTCACTGTAGGTATGGTGTTCTTTTGGTGTTGTATTTGCGCCAAATATACCTTTTGGAATTATGGCCAACAAGTTCAACCTTGGTTTCACTGGATCATAACACATTTTCACACATGCATTTGGGAGATTCCAAATGTGTTTTTGCTAAATGTAGCCAGGCTTGGATGTTTTTCTTCATAGGATAAGGCTTCCATCTTGCCACCTTAACCCATAGCCCAGACATATGAAGAAGATGAGAGACTGTTGTCACATGTACTAAACAGCCAGTACTTGCCAGAAATTCCTGCAGCTCCTTCAATGTTGCTGTCGGCCTCTTGGCAGCCTCCCTGACCAGTTTTCTTCTCGTCGTTTCAATTTTGGAGCAACGTCCAGTTCTTTGTAATGTCACTGTTGTGCCATATTTTCTCCACTTGATGATGATTGTCTTCACTTCTTCTTCTTCTTGTAGATTTGATTGGCGGTTGGCAAAAAGCTTACAGGTGCATTACCACCATATACTTCACTCTATATCATCACTGTATAACTTTGTATCACTATCTGGCCAGGAGCTGTAGTCCTTACCGCCACGTACTTCACTCAGTAAACATCACTCTATCACTTCATCACTCTATAAATTCAAGAAATCTCTGTGTGTCTGTCACGTTTATAGGACATCATAGATGATGTCTGCCTGATGTCCTATGATCTCAGACATCATAGGACTCGCGACGCCATCATAAAGATATGATGTCTATATGACGGCACATAGACAAATGTGTTTTTATGATGTCATATAGACCATTACTCATGATGCCTAGACTAATGTGTCTTTATGATGTCATATGGCTCAAAATTGGCAAGGTGAATGTCACAGGACCAGTCTTTACAGCGCGTTCGTGTTTTCTGCACAAGATTTCTGCAGCCATGGCCAATTCTACGTTGCCACGAGCAGAGTTGCCAAATCAAGCAGTCTTCATATAACAATATGAAGACTGCTTGATTTACTGCTTGAAACTAAGCAAAAGCGTCGCTTTCTCAGCAATGTCGTTTTTAAAGAGGTGCTGACAGTAAAAATGTGTAACCTTTAAGAATGCCAGTCTACACTACAAATGTGTAAAATGCCAAGCAAAGCGCTGATTTTCTCCAGGTGCTCCAGTTTCTTGGTTTCTATGGGCATGCACGGGCCTTCCTGAACAGGGTTGAAAGCCACTTTTTGCTCAGATCTATTTTCATGATCCTGCCCATAAACTGAAATTACGACAACCAGTGGTATGAACGAAGAAGACGACCCATCAGATGGAGAGCAACAGAATGAGGAGAACTGCTGCACATCAGAAAAGATGCTGTGAACATGAAACACCTCAGGTTCCAGGAGTACACCGCAGGCATGACTGTGAACAACACAGCCGTCTGAGACAGGAGGAGACCCTTCAGCAACGGGCATGCAGAAATACTTGCTTATACTTGGTTTCTATGGGCATGGATGGGTATGCACAGGTATGTACTGGTGTGTGAAAAAAGGAGTTCTTATAAGGAGTTCTTCTTCTTCTTCAAACAGTGAGATTTCCATGTCTACATGATGTCTATAACACTCTATCTGCTCCATATCATCACTCTTCTTCTCCCAGACTTGATTGGCGATTGGCAACCAGCTTACAGGTGCATTACCGCCATGTACTTCACTCTACATGAAGAGTGGGTGTGTTTTCGCTGCTCAGGAATGAGAGCAGACAGTGGAATGGTTACTTGAAATAAACTGAAATTAAAGGCAATTCGGTTTCGTTATTCAAGTCTCCCCACATTGGTGGGGAGACTTATATATAAACACACCCACGCACTGGGTGTGTTTATATTTATATATCTATATATTTATTCCATCTAGCTACAATGCTCAGCACTGGGTGTGTTTATATTTATATATCTATATATTTATTCCATCTAGCTACATTGCTCCGCACTGTGTGTGTTTATATACTTGCATATTTATTCCACCTAGCTGCAATGCTCCGTACTGTGGGTGTTTATATATTTACATATTTATTCCATCTAGCTACAATGCTCTGCACTGTGTGTTCATATATTCATATATTTATTCCATCCAGCTACAATGCTCTGCACTGTGTGTCTGTGTGTGTGTGTGTGTATATATATATATTTTATAGTAATATGTACATATGTATATTAGCTGCTCTTGCTTGCTTGTTTTTTTTTTGTTTTTTTTTTTCTTGCCTTCTGATTGTTGCTCTGAGTGTTGCTATCCCTGTGCTGTTGCAATCCTGGAATTTCCCCGTTGTGGGACTAATAAAGGCTTATCTTATCTTATCTTACATCATCACTCTATCCGGTCAGGAGCTGTAGTCCTTACCACCACGTACTTCACTCAGTAATCATCACTCTATGTATCAAAAGTCAGAATTCTTCTCGGTTGGCAACCTCTTCTTCATCTTCTTCACTCTATAGCTTTGTATAAGGAGTTCTTATAAGGAGTTCTGAACAATCTTCCTCTTCTTCAAACAGTGCGATTTCCATGTCTACATAATGTCTATAACCTGTTGTCTTCACTGTGTTCTATGGTATATTTAATGTCTTGGAAAATATTTTGTGTCATATGCGCCTCTATGAGGCGCAGAGAGAGACAAACCCAAATGCTGAATGGTACCAATAGCAGTCCATTCAGCCCCAGGCATAGTGGTCCATGCAGGAGGCTCATCCAGAGTGGCAGCTGGGGTCCGGCTCACCATTGATGCTGGACTCAGCATGGCAGGCTTGGGTTCAGTGCCTTTCCTCTGTCCG
This sequence comes from Pholidichthys leucotaenia, assembly GCA_020510985.1. NCBI lineage: Eukaryota > Metazoa > Chordata > Actinopteri > Cichliformes > Pholidichthyidae > Pholidichthys > Pholidichthys leucotaenia. The sequence goes on along the minus strand of CM035840.1, from coordinate 134,043,703 downwards.
TAGGGAGACTGCGGGGCTGGGATGGTGTCCTCCAGCACCGCAGGCTCCTCCATCATCCAGCGGTCGAGTTCCAGGGCCGCTGGACACTCAGAGGCAAGGGGAGGAGACACAGAGAGGGCAGGTGAAAATTCATTATCTGCAGCAGGTAAAAAGCACTCAGGGGACTGTACGATCTGAGTCTCTTTACAGGAGTCAGGCAAGACAATTCATCAATAATTGGAATGGAATGAGATTGAACCTGCCTGTTCTCCTGGTGTGTGGTGTTCCATGCTGCGTCTGGTGGACAATCAGCCCTCTCCGTGTCCATGGCGGGCCTGGGCTCCTCTGTGGGTAGTGGAGGAGCTGCCTCAGCAGGCACGGAGGCAGGCGGAGCCGGGGAAGTAGTGGCCAAACCCACAACAGCGGATGAGTGCGCAGAAGAGAAGGAGGAGGCAGCAGCTGCGGAGGGAATGGATGCTGGCGAGGCAGCTAGAAGGGGAAATTGTGGAAAAGGTTCCGCTGTCAAATTCTCCTCCCTCTGTGAAGGAGGGGCTGCTGACTGAGAGGTGGAGATGTTTTTCTGCCGAGATTTCCGGGATCGGCGGTGACAAGTGGGAGACGGAGGCATGGGCTCGTCGTGGAGATGAGGAGGCTCCGAGGTCAGGGGATGCTCGGTCATACGCACTAACTCGGGTTCCCTCAGAGACAACTCCTCCAAATCCAAGGCCAGATCCGGGAGAAGCCACGGCTTCACTTCCAGGAGATCTGTCTCAGCCAACAACACCTGTCTTCATTCCTCCAGCTCCTTGGCTGATGGAGTGGGCCACGGCTCAAGAGGAGGAGGAGGAGGAGGCGGAGCTGCTACAGGAGAGGCTGAAGGCTTCTTACGGCATGAGCGTTTCCTCTTCATTTGGGTCGGCTCCGGCATCGGAGCGGCTTCTCCAGGCTCATCGCTCATATACGAGAGGATGTATATGGAGAGGAGAATGTCGGCTGCCTCCGAGTGATTCCAAAGGCTAGGGCATGTCTCCATCATCCACGCTGCACCATCCCGAGCCTTTTGAACCATCTCGGGAGTACAGGATGCCTGTATCCATGACAAGATGTCCTCCAATACGCATAGCGCACACAGCTCCACATCATTCAAGTAGGACATTGTGCTCCAGAAACCAGGTGGGTGGAAAATACACAAAGGGTGAGGAGAAAAAAGAAACACACGACACCACAGCTGGGTTCTGTTACTGGCCGCTCCGTACTGTCATATGCGCCTCTATGAGACGCAGAGAGAGATGACCCAAATGCCGAATGGTATTGTGTGTTTATTAATGGAAGAGCAAACAGTTCAAAATGTGCCAGACACAAAAATGCCAAATGATACAATATAACCTGTAGTGCCTCAGAGCAGGACACAGCTCTGGAGGGGAAGCCAACACTACAGTGGATAAACAGTTCAAAATAAAAAACAAAAATGCTAGTGTGGCATATATGTTGGTTACATATTCTCCACAAATGTATTGCTGTATGTTTATTGTGTGCTTCACGTCTCATGGAACAAAAGGGACTGAGACTCTGGGATTCAGCAGAAGAGTGTGAAATCCGGCCTTTGTTTCAGGGAGACGGCCTGGGGAGATGTCCGGACCACCAAGAGACTAAAGGACAATGGTGTGAGGTCAAAGGGGTTACTTTGTGATTGGGATTAAGTACCATGTGACTGTATGCTTGATTAAACACCATGTTACTGCTGTTTCGTGTCCGGGGTACAAAAGCCCTGTTGTTAGATGAAACTTCCTCTTTACTTGCTTTGAGATTGTTGGAGATGCGATCTGTGAATAAAGCTGAATCTGAGGAATAAACTCAGCCTCATCCTTGAACACATTCTCCACACTGGTGACCTTACGACGTAAAATGAGCAGAAATAATTCTCCCGAGCGGGGCTCGGCAGAAGCCAGCCTGATGGCTGCCTCCACACTCCGGCTGCCTGACTTCTGGCAACATAGTCCGCGCTCCTGGTTTAGCGCGGTCGAGGCACAGTTCAACCTCCGGGGAATCTCGAAGGACGACACGAAATTCTACCATGTGGTGGCGAAGCTGGAAAGCCACACAGTCCAGAGGGTGGAAGACCTGGTCAACCACCCACCGAACCGCTACAAATACAGCGCATTGAAAGCTGCGCTTATCAGCCATTTCACCCCCTCGGTGCAACAGCGAGCAGAGGGGCTCCTGGCGTTGACGGAGTCGGAGAACGACAGACCCGTAGACCTGATGGTCAAAATGCTGAGGCTGAAAGACTCCGAGGACTGCGAATTTATCTTCGCCCACCTTTTCCTCCGGACCCTGCCGCCAGCGGTGAGAGTTACCCTGGCAGATTCACCCCGGTTGGCCAAGCGAGACTACCACAGGCTGAGCAAGGAGGCGCAGCGACTCGTCGACGCCCACAAGCGGAGCGCAGTTTCGGCTGCAGCAGCGGAGCTAGGAGCGACGCCCGGAGACAGCATGGGGCCAGTGGTTGCAGCACCAGACGCGCCGACGACGGCAGCAGTCAGCACCAAGCGACACGGAGCGGGCAACGTCCTTTGCTTCTATCATCGCCGCTTTGCAGAGAGGGCACACAAGTGCCTCCCACCGTGCCACTTCAAGCGTTTGGGAAACGCCAAGACCGAGGGTCGGTAGCGGCTGCGGCCCTCGGGGACGAGAACAAGCTGCTTTACCTGACGGATGCACGTTCGGGGAGACAATTCCTCGTGGACACAGGCTCCCAGATGAGCTTCATCACACCTTCCTACGCGGACCGGCTGATGCCGTCCAAGGTTCCCCGGGTGTCAGTGTCAGCAGCGAACGGCTCAGCTATTAAGACCTTCGGTGAGAGGACTCTGCTTCTGTCTTTGCAGGGTCGTTCATTTGAGTGGATTTTGTTGTAGCTGCAGTCAGTTTCAACATGTTAGGGGCTGATTTCTTGTGCTCACATGGTTTATTGGTTGATCTTGCTAACAGACGTCTGGTTAATGCACTGTCTTTTCACTCTATTCCCTGCACAGCACGAGTGGCACCGCCAACTACACAAGCCAACGTCACAACTGCGGGTGGTAAGTTCCACGCACTCCTCACTCAGTTCCCAGCACTAACAGTCCCAACATTTTCGGCGACAGTGGCCAAACATGGGGTGGAGCATTATATCACTACCACCGGGCCGCCCGTTTTTGCAAAAGCTCGGCGCCTAGACTCAGCTAAACTGACCATAGCGCGCGAGGAGTTTGCCAACCTGGAAAAACTGGGCATCATCAGACGTTCGAAAAGCCCCTGGGCTTCACCATTGCACATGGTCCCAAAGACTGATGGCTCGTGGCGACCTTGCGGTGATTTCCGCAGGTTGAATAACGCCACTGCACACGACCGCTACCCAATCCCACACATTCAAGATTTTTCGGTTCATTTGGCGGGGGCGCACATTTTTTCTAAAATAGATTTAGTGCGCGGCTACCATCAGGTTCCAGTGCGCGCCCAGGACATACCCAAAACAGCAGTAATAACTCCTTTCTTGCTTTTTGAGTTTTTGCGCATGCCTTTTGGACTCAAGGGGGCCGCGCAGACATTCCAGCGCATGATGGACGCGGTGCTACATGACCTCCCTTTCGTGTTCGTCTACTTGGATGACATTTTAGAAGCCAGCACGTCCGAAGACGAACATGAAAACCACCTCACGGCAGTTTTCCGGAGGCTGGCAGAGCACGGGTTAATAATTAACCCAGCGAAGTGTCAGTTTGGGGTAGCGCAGATTGATTTTTTGGGGCATTGCGTTTCGCCAGAAGGAGTGGTCCCTCTGCCCGATAAAAGTGCGCGCAATAACAAATTTTCCCCAACCTCAAACGGTCAAAGCGTTACAGGAGTTTTTGGGAATGGTTAATTTTTTATAACCGTTTCCTCCCAAGCGCAGTGCAGCTCATGCAACCATTGTACGCAGCACTAAAAAAACAAAAACCCACAAATAAAATCGAATGGTTTCCTGAGCGGGAGCGCGCATTCTCTCAAGTCAAAACAGCTCTGGCAAACGCGGCTTTGTTGGCACATCCAGTTCCAATGGCCCGCATGGCCCTCACCACTGACGCGTCCAATTTAGCGGTAGGGGCGGTCGTTGAACAGTTTGTAGCGGGGACCTGGCAACCGCTCGCGTTTTTCAGCAAAACCTTGCGCGATAGCAAGCGAAAATACAGCGCATTCGACAGGGAGTTGTTGGCCCTACACTTGGCCATCCGCCATTTCCAGTTCTGGCTGGAAGGGCGCCATTTCACCGCGTTCGTGGATCACAATCCGCTGACTTTTGCGATGGCCAAGATTTCGGAACCTTGGTCGGGCCAGCAGCAAAGACAGCTGGCCGCGATATCAGAGTTCACCACTGACATCCAGCATGTCGCAGGTAAACATAATGTAGTGGCAGACTGCCTCTTGCGTGCTGTGCCGGCGCCAGACCACGTGAGGGCAGACTCTGCAGCAATGGCCGCGGGCCAGGGTAGCGACGCGGGAGCGTGCGCGGCCCCGGTCCGCGTAGGGTTAGATTATGCAGCCATGGCCGCGGAGCAGGTTAGCGATGCGGACATGCGCGCGCTCCAGTCTGGACCAACAGGGTTAAGGCTGGAGGACACGGTGCTGCAAATGGGTATGCCTCCCCTAATCTGCGATATCTCCACAGGACGGCCGCGTCCCGTAGTACCAGCTGCGTGGCGCCGCCGCGTTTTTGACTTGATCCATTCTCTGGCGCACCCGGGGGTGCGCGCATCGGTCAAAATGGTGGGGGAGAAATTTGTTTGGCCGGGGTTGCGCAGACAGGTCAAGGAATGGGCGACAGCCTGCGTAGCGTGTCAGCGAGCCAAAATACACAAACACACTAGAGCTCCTTTGGAGCCTTTTCACATTCCGGCTAAGCGCTTTGAACATGTGCATGTCGACTTGGTAGGCCCCCTTCCGTCATCACAGGGGTACACACACCTTTTGATGATGGTGGACCGCACCACGCGTTGGCCGGAAGCAGTCCCTCTGGCATCAACCACAGCGGAGGAAGTGGCGCGCGCGTTTTTAACAGCTTGGGTAGCGCGTTTTGGAGTTCCGTCGGACATAACGTCTGACAGAGGTCCTCAATTTGTTTCCGAACTCTGGTCATCGATGGCCCGCAGCCTCGGGGTAAAGATCCACCGCACCACCGCGTACAACCCCCAGGCTAACGGTTTACGCGAGCGTTTTCATAGGTCATTGAAAGCAGCCCTCAGAGCGTCGCTTATGGATACAAATTGGGTTGACAAATTACCATGGGTCTTATTGGGGTTGCGTTCTGCACCTAAGGAGGATTTGCAAGCCTCCCCAGCTGAATTAGTTTTTACACAGCCAAATGTGAATTTCTCCCCGATAATCCTGCCCCAAATTGCCCCCCTGGCTCAGCTGTTGCAGAGCGGCACAGGATCAAACACGCTTCCTGGCCCGGTTCATCACAGTTTCCCACGCGTTTTTGTGCCGAAGGCTTTAAAAAATGCGGAGTTTGTTTTTGTGAGACATGATGCTTGTCGCCCCAACCTGCGCCCGCCTTACGATGGACCATACAAGGTGCTGGAAACAGGAGAGAAGCATTTTTTGCTAGATTTGGGAGGCAGAAAAGAATTGATTTGTATAAACAGACTCAAACCCGCTTTTGTTTTGGCGGATGAAGAGGTGCAGTTGGCGAGAGCCCCCCGTCGCGGTAGACCCCCTAGAGGGCATTCTACAGAACTCCCACAGAGATTGACTAACAATTCTAATCCACAGGAGCAGGAGGATGCTGCAGAAGCAGCAAAGCCGGCTTTCAGCAGATACGGCAGGAGGCTGAGAGTTAAGCAATGGGTGGATTGATATGTATTAATGTTATTATGTCATGTGTCTCTGGTTAGGTTTGTCCCATTTTAGACATTTGGGGTGGGGGTCATGTGGCACATATGTTGGTTACATATTCTCCACAAATGTATTGCTGTATGTTTATTGTGTGCTTCACGTCTCATGGAACAAAAAGGGACTGAGACTCTGGGATTCAGCAGAAGAGTGTGAAATTCGGCCTTTGTTTCAGGGAGACAGCCTGGGGAGATATCCGGACCACCAAGAGACTAAAGGACAATGGTGTGAGGTCAAAGGGGTTACTTTGTGATTGGGATTAAGTACCATGTAGACTGTATGTTTGATTAAACACCATGTTACTGCTGTTTCATGTCCGGGGTACAAAAGCCCTGTTGTTAGATGAAACTTCCTCTTTACTTGCTTTGAGATTGTTGGAGATGTGATCTGTGAATAAAGCTGAATCTGAGGAATAAACTCAGCCTCATCCTTGAACACATTCTCCACACTAGACGAGAAAATGTAACATGCAATGCCTCAGAGCAGGAAAAACAGCTCTGGAGGGAAGACCAGCACTATAGTCGATTACAGCAGAACAAGATAAAAAAAACTTACATGTTGTGCCTCAGAGCAAGGCTAAGCTCTGGAGGGAAAATCAGCACAACAGTGGGACGTACGATTGAACAGAAGGATGACAATCGACGGAGCAGCAATGAATGAGTGAACAGGTAGAACTTAAGTAGTGGGTGACATGATAACAAGAGTGAAGACAGGTGTGCAGGAGAGCAACAACCAAAGTGATAACAGGTGTGTGAGCTGAGCTGCAGGTGAACTGATTGCAAAGCTGCTCACAGCTGATGGCAGACAGACTGAGCAGCAAGTGGGAGTGTCTGGAGAGAGAGGGGCAAAAACAAAGACCCAAACTGAACATATAAGCAGACACAATAATAATGGCAGAAGTGCAAAACTCATCAACAAATTAAGTCTGAACTCAGAGATGACCTTTGAGCTCAGGCAGATGACACTTTTGTACCCTTCTCCTGACTGATACCTTTGAACAATGAGATCCCTCTGATGCTTTGGAAGCTGTCTGCGGACCATGGCTTGCGCTGTAAGATGTGACTACAAAAATGTCAGGAAAAGCCTACTAGAACAGCTGAACTTTATTTGGGTTTAATCAGAGGCACTTTAAATGGTGACAGGTGTGTGCCAACTCCCATTTAACATGAGTTTGAATGTGATTGGTTAATTCTGAACACAGCCACATCCTCAGTTATAACAGGGTTTTTTGGTTTTTTTTTTTTTTTACTTATTTTGTACCCGTAGGTAGATTTGTTCTGCAGTCCGGTGACAAGCCACCAGCTGCCGGTCGCTGCGTGTGCAAGTGCCCCTTAACTCCCTAACCTGCATGTTTTGGCATGTGGGAGGAAACCGGAGAAATCCCGGAGTAAACCCACGCAAACACGGGGAGAACATGCAAACTCCACACAGGTCACTGTTGGCCGGGGGCAGGGATTGAACCCACGATCTCATGATCCCCGCGATCCCCCAGCCGAAGGTAAACTGTGCTGCCACGGTGCTAACCACTACGCCACCGTGCAGCCCCGGGTGTGGGTGTGCATATTTATGCTAAGTTATTGTAAGTTTTTTATTTCTTATTTTTCCCCTTAAAAGATTTCCGTTTGTTTTTCAATTGGGTTGTACAGGTTATAGGCCACATTAATCGGGGAACAAGTTTTGACAAGGATTATCTTGGTCTCATTTTTTTTACATCACAAAAACCTGGCATTTGAACGGGGGTGTGTAGACTTTTTATAGCTACTGTATAAATATAAATAAAATAAAGATTTTCTCCTAACTTTATTCCCCACCTTTTCTACCTCTTAATAAATTTTGGTCAATAATTCCTAAATCTAAACTCCTAAATATATTTTTCTACAATTCTTTCATTTTAAAAATATATATATCTATAGTTTCAACAAATATGATGTGAGCAGTAGGGCACACAAATGACCACCTTTCTAAACATGCACTCTGCTCTCCATTTGAGAGTCTAATTGGTTAAAAAAAAAAAAAAAAATCCATACTGGCCGAGCCACAAGACCACTGCAAAGATAATAGATTTTTAATGGAGTGATGATGGTAAGGAGACCCTCTCTAGAGAGGTATCACAGTCCAATATTGAGACTGCACGACCCATCCTAAAGCAATGATAGCCTACCACACCCTCTTGCTGCTCTGCAATGACATCATTCATTTAACCTGCATCCAAACATAGCAGTTACACAAGCAGCTGAGGAACCACTGTTCAAGTCTCACCCTGACGAAAATGCTAAGTTGAGACTTGAGTCAAGTTCTATAATGTCTGTAAAGTCAATGATAAATCCTGTTGCCTATAACCCAATTGAAGAAACAGTAATGGAATTTAAAGCTGAAGAACCCATACTTAATAAATGCAAACTTAAACAGCCCCTTGTTAAATATCTTCACTTTTTATACAATCGCAAGTGTTTGAGAATTTGAGTGCATAAATGCATGCATGTCTGAGTAAGTTGCTCTTAAAAAACACTAGAGTCCTAGTGACCTTTTCCCTACTGGGTCATCCTTTTAGTGTGTCAGACAGGGTAAGATGACAGAGGCAGCAGGGAGCACAGATGAAAAGGCCATCTGACCACCACACAAAGGCCTGGCAGCACAGCAAGGCATATCATTAGACACCAACAACCCCAAAAATTTATGAGGGAATTATTTTTTTCCATTATTTTTTGCAACATTGAGATAATATTCCTCCGTTTTAGTTTTGCAGTAGAAAAGACACCTTGGACATAAAGCTCAAGCCTTCCAAGACTCTAATTCATAGCACCTTTCAAGAATGAATGAAGTGAATGAAGCAGCAGGTGAATTTGGTGCCACAAAAAAAAAATAAAACTTTTTTAAAAATCTGAGTTTCCAAAAGTTTAATATGATACCATTTTTTTTTTTTTGTTACTTATTTGTACCTGTAGGTAGACTTGGTTTGCAGTTTGGTGACAAGCCACCGGCTGCTGGTCACTGCGTGCGCGAGCGCCCTAAACCTAAATGTTTTTGGTGTGCGGGAGGAAACCGGAGAAATCCCGGAGTAAACCCGCGCAACACGGGGAGAACATGCAAACTCCACACAGCTCACTGTTGGTCGGGGGCTGGGATCGAACCCACGATCTCATGATCCCCGCGGTCCCCCGGCCGAGGGTAAAACTGTGCTGCCACAGTGCTAAACCACTGAGCCACCGTGCAGCCATTGGGCGAAGAACCATATGGTCACTTCAGGAGGCATAATATATTGTAATACTATAATAATAATAACAACAACAACAACAACAACAACAACAACAACAACAACAACAACAATCAATGAAACAATCTTGTAACATCTACCAATAATGGTCTCTGTTTGAAATTTAGAATTTTCAAGTATATTAGTGAGTGCCCTATAAAGGGCAACGACACTATAATAATCAGTCCGTATGGACATAAAATGTTGATGTTTTTTTACTTTTTTTTTTTAATATATACACACTAGTGCATACCTGTGCGTGCCTGTGCATACTTGTGCATGGCTGTAGAAACCAAGTATAACTAAGTATTTCTGCATGCCCGTAGAAAGCAGGTGTAAGCAAGCATGTCACCACTCGTTCAGTGGTGAATGGACATCCTGATTATTTTTTGGAATTTGGGAGGAAACCGGAGCACCTGGAGAAAATCCACGCTTTGCTTTGCATTTTACACATTTGTAGTGTAGACTGCCATTCACCTCTTGTTCAGTGATAAATGGACAGCGTGATCATTTTTTGGAATGTGGGAGGAAACCGGAGCACCCGGAGAAAATCCTTGCTTTGCATGGCATTTTACACATTTGTAGTGTAGACTGCCATTCTTCAAGGTTACACATTTTTACTGTGTCAGCATCTCTTTAAAAACAGCATTGCTCAGAAAGCGATGCTTTTGCTTAGTTTCTTCATCTTGAGCAAGAATACGAAGACTGCTTGATCTGCCAACTCTGCTTGCGGCAATGTAGAATTTGGCCATGGCTGAAGAAATCTTGTGCAGAAAACACCAACGCGCTGTAAAGACTGGCCCTGTGACTTATTCACAGTCATGGCAAAGCACGGTGTTACCGGAAACTATTTATGTCGCAAGGTGAATGGAAACATGTTGTCAGATGGTGTGAGTGTGATTCGTGGGATCAGGAAAGTGCATCCAGCATTGACACCAATCACAGATGTTGCAACCAACAGGTGAGGCTACCTATGATCTTTTAGCGAGTCCTATGGTCTATATGACGTCATATAGACATCACGTAGACGTCACAGAAACATCACAGGACCATCATGTAGACATCACAGGACCATCATAGGCGGTGCTATGATCTTTTAGCGAGCCCTACGGCTGTGACACACAAGACAGACACACAGACATACAGACACACAGACAGAGATTTCTTGAATTATATATAAAGTGAGATATGTATATTAGATGCTTTGAATTGGCCGCACCTCAGACACAGTCCAAGGACGGATAATTTTCACACATAAGGAGTTGTTCAGAACTCCTTATACAAAGATAGAGTGATAAAAGAAGAAGTCAATGGCGGTAATGCACCTGTAAGCTGGTTGCCAACCGCAAATCAAATCTAAAAGAAGATGCTTCGATCAGCAGTAATGGATTAAAATAGGCACAGACAGATAAATTCTGTGCCAAAAAAACTAAAAAATAAATTTGTCTAAACAGGGAAATATCAGTTTTTAAGAATAGAAGACAATTAAATGTTTGATGTGTTTTTGAACAGCAAATGAAAGTAATACAATATGATTATAGACCCAGTGGCCAGGAATCTACAGAAGAAAAAAAAAATTACAAAATCATTGCCCTCCTGCATCCAGCCCCACTCTGTTTTAAGTTTCACCAACCAGATGACCACATCTGTTGTTTTACACTGAAACAGACTGTATCACTATGGACAGCCTGTACTACCTATGCCATGTTCTTTTCTGTCTGAAGTCAGAGCCAAGCCTACAACATTCCATACCAACAACCCGTAAAACCAAGATTGTTTATTCATTCATTCATCTTCTTCCGCTTAATCCTTTTCGGGTCGCGGGGGGGCTGGAGCCTATCCCAGCATCTTTGGGCGAGAGGCAGGGTACACCCTGAACAGATCGTCAGTCCATCGCAGGGCCAACACAGAGAGACAGACAACCATTCACTCTCACAGTCATACCTAAGGACAATTTACAATCCCCAGTTTGATGCCAATTAACCTAACTTTGCATGTTTTTGGCATGTGGGAGGAAACCGGAGAAATCCCCGACTAAACCCACGCAGACACGGAGAGAACATGCAAACTCCACACAGATCACTGTTGGTCGGGGGCTGGGATCGAATCCAGGATCCCCCAGCCAAGGGTGAGTTGCTGTGCTGCTGCAGTGCTAACCACTCCGCCACCGCGCCGCCCCCAAAACCAAATCATCACTTGGCTCATCTACTGCAATGCAAAAAGGACTTAAATGCTTTGACTTTTACAGCAAGTTATAATTTGCACTTTCAATTCATTTATCTGCAGTCCCGCCAGGGGAGCAGAGCGCCTCCTCGTCAGGCCCAGCATGTGCGGGCGTGGCTACTGGTGGACATCACCACCCAAAATTGCTTGTAGGTTTAATTTTTGAGCATCACACCAGTTACCAATGAGACAGGTGTGTCAAGACAAGCAAACAGACAACACTCAGGAAGTCACACACAGGAAGAAAGAATATTCTGTAATTTTTCAAAATAAAACAGACTTCGATAGTCAATACAGACAAACAAAATATATTATTTGTTCCACAGCCCAATATCAAGTGGTCCACAGAAACCCGGTGGTTGAGGATCACTGATTTAGGGCACCACTATTTTGCACCGATGACATTTGTAGCCAGAGTCTGTGCAGTAGCAACTGTAAAGTGAGGCCCACCATCAAGTTCCCCACCCACCTTGAGCAGCATGGTGGAACAGTGGTTAGCACTGTTGCCTCACAGCTAGAAGGTTTCAGGTGTTACGCCATTTTACCATACGTTCTCAGAATATCATACCGGTATGGCAAACCGATAGCTATAACTATCGGTTTAGCATACTTTGTCAGAATGAGTTGCACTGCAAATATGGCACTAACATTACATAATTGCTCACCTTCCATCAGCTGGGCCACGGTATGCTATGGTTTACCTTCTGTCAGCTGTACTGAGTAATTTTTAACAGCAGGAAATATACAGTATGTGATATATATAAATAGTCACACCAAAACTGCACCACATTTTTGGATCAGCCAATCACGGTGCAGCACCCCACCCCTTTCCTGTTATAGCCATGTGCACTGCTAGTGTGTGGTGGCCTGGGTGGCTGACATGCCACGGCCAAGATGTGTAGAGTGATAATATAGAGGGAAGTGATGATATAGAGTAAAGTACGAGGAGACGAAGAAGGCGATGTCTGAAGATAGAGTTGAGGTTTGATTGGGCACAGCAATGATGATAGGACTACAGCTCCTGACCAGATGGAGTGATGATATAGAGTGAAGTACATGGCAGTAATGCACCTGTAAGCTGGTTGCCAACTGCCAATCAAATCTAAAAGAAGAAGAAGAATGACCAGACAGAGTGTTATAGACATCATGTAGACATGGAAATCTTGCTGAAGAAGAAGAGGAAGAGGAAGTGGATTGTTCATAACTCCTTAAGAAAAAGACACACAGAAAGACAGACATATACACACATGGACAAAATTGTTGGTACCCCTCTGTTAATGAAAGAAAAACCCACAATGGTCACAGAAATAACTTGAATCTGACAAAAGTGGTAAATAAAATAAATATTTTATTTATTTATAGTATTTATAATTTTAAAATAAAAATTCTATGAAAATTAACCAATGAAAATCAGACAATGCTTTTGAATTGTGGTTCAACAGAATTACTTGATTCAGCAGAATCAGAGCAGAATTACCGCTGCTCCTCCACATTGAAAGGAGTCAGTTGAGGTGGTATGGGCATCTGATTAGGATGCCTCCTGGACGCCTCCCACTTGAGGTGTTTCAGGCACGTCCCACTGGGAGGAGACCCCGGGGCAGACCCAGGACTCGGTGGAGAGACTATGTCTCCCAGCTAGTCTGGGAACGCCTTGGTATCCCCTCTGAAGAGCTGGAGCAGGTGGCTGGGGAGAGGGAAGTCTGGGCTTCTCTGCTTGAACTGCTGCCTCCGCGACCCGGACCTCCGGAAAAGCGGTAGAAGATGGATGGATGGATGGAGAATTACTTGAAAAAACAAACTCATGAAACAGACCTGGACAAAAATGATGGTACCCCTAGAAAAGATTGAAAATAATGTGACCATAGGGACATGTTCAACCAAGATGTGTCCGCTAATTAACATCACAGGTAAGATAAGCCTTTATTAGTCCCACAATGGGGAAATTCCAGGATTGCAACAGCACAGGGATAGCAACACTCAGAGCAACAATCAGAAGGCAAGAAAAAAACAAGAGCAGCGAGTATACATATGTACATATAAACATAAATATATAGACACACAGTGCGGAGCATTGTAGCTAGATGGAATAAATATATAAATATATAAACACACACAGTGCGGAGCATTGTAGCTAGATGGAATAAATATGTAAATATATAAACACACATAGTGCGGTGTCTACAAACTTGTAATCAGTCAGTCAGCCTATTTAAAGGGTGACAAGAAGTCACTGTGCTGTTTGGTGACATGGTGTGTACCACACTAAAAACATGGACCAGAGGAAGCAAAGGAGAGAGTTGTCTCAGGAGATTAGAAAGAAAATTATAGACAAGCATGTTAAAGGTAAAGGCTATAAGACCATCTCCAAGCAGCTTGATGTTCCTGTGACTATAGTTGCACATATTATTCAGAAATTTAAGATCCACGGGACTGTAGCCAACCTCCCTGGACGTGGCCGCAGGAGGAAACGATGAAAAATGGAAGAGACGGATAATACGAATGGTTAACAAAAGAGCCCAGAACAACCTCTAAACACATTCATGGTGAACTCCAAGGTCAAGGTACATCAGTGTCAGATTGCACCATCCGTCGTTGTTTGAGCCAAAGTGGACTTCATGGGAGACGACCAAGGAGGACATCACTGTTGAAAACAAATCATAAAAAAGCCAGACTGGAATTTGCCAAACTGCATGTTGACAAGCCACAAAGCTTCTGGGAGAATGTCCTATGGACAAACGAGACAAAACTGGAACTTTTTGGCAAGGCACATCAGATCTATGTTCACAGATGCAAAAATGAAGCATACAAAGAAAAGAACACTGTCCCTACTGTGAAACATGGAGGAGGTTCTGTTATGTTGTGGGGCTGCTTTGCTGCATTTGGCACAGGGTGTCTTGAATCTGTGCAGGGTACAATGAAATCTCAAGACTATCAAGGTATTCTAGAGAGAAATGTGCTGCCCAGTGTCAGACAGCTTGGTCTCAGTCACAGGTCATGGGTCTTCCAACAGGATAATGACCCAAAAACACACAGCTAAAAACACCCAAGAATGGCTAAGAGCAAAACATTGACTATTCTAAAGGGGCCTTCTATGAGCCCTGATCTAAATCCTATTGAACATCTGTGGAAGGAGCTGAAACATGCCGTCTGGAGAAGGCACCCTTCAAACCTGAGACAACTGGAGCAGTTTGTTCATGAGGAGTGGGCCAAAATACCTGCTGAGAGGTGCAGAAGTCTCATTGACAGTTACAGAAATTCTTTGATTGCAGTGATTTCCTCAAAAGATTGTGCAACAAAATATTAAGTTAAGAGTACCATCATTTTTGTCCAGGCCTGCTTCATGAGTTTGTTTTTTAAAATAATTCTGTTTAACCACAATTCAAAAGCATTGTCTGATTTTATTGGTTAATTTTCATAGAATTTTTATTTATTACCACTTCTGTCAGATTCAAGTTACTTCTGTGACCATTGTGGGTTTTTCTTTCATTAACAGAGGGGTACCAACAATTTTGTCCACGTGTGTATAAAGTGTGTGGCGGTAATGCACCTGTAGGCTGGTTGCCAACCGCCAATCAAATCTAAAAGAAGAAGAAGAAGATATAGAGCAGGGGTGTCAAACTCATTCCATGGAGGGCCAAGACCCTGCAGGTTTTACTTCCACCCAGTCTCTTCAGCAGGTGTTTTCACTGATCAGCAATCAGTAGGACGAAATTCAGAGAAATCACCTGTTGAAGACACTGGGTGGAGGTAAAACCTGCAGGGTCTTGGCCCTCCATGGAATGAGTTTGACACCTGTGATATAGAGTGAAGAAGACAAAGAAGAGGTTGCCAACCGAGAAGAATTCTGACTTTAGATATATAGAATGATGTTTACTGAGTGAAGTACATGGCAGTAAGGACTCCTGACCAGATAAGAGTGATTATATAGAGTGAAGTATGTGGCAGTAATGCACCTGTAAACTGGTTGCCAACCATCAATCAAATCTAAAAGAAGAAGAAGAAGAAGAAGAACCTTCCGTCAGCTGTATCATATGCTGAAATTATAGGCGGAAGCATATTTCCTGTCACTACGCATGCGTGCGCATGCCGCACATGCGTAGTAACCCAGGGTACGGCCGTTCTGATAAGTATGGTAAAATGTCAGAACACCAGGTTCAAATCCCCAGGCTGTGTGGAGTTTACATGTTCTCTCTGTGGCATGTTAGGTTGATTGGTGATTCTAATTATCCCTATGTACGTTGCCAAGAATAGAGGGTTAGTGTAGCTACTAGCACTTTGGGAGGTTTTTGTGACTAGAAAAAGCACTATACAAGTACAGGTCCCTCTTACAGTCTATGCAGGAGTGTATAGGGAGCTTCCTCAAACATGGCAAATAAGAACCACACCCCCATATCTGTAGCATCAAATGACAACTTAAAAGTATCTCTGGGGGAAAAATAACATTTGAGGTGTATTCTTACTTTGGCAAAATGGTGAACACAATAATGAGGTGAGGCATGAATTATCTTACTGCAGTCTGCCAGCCACATGAAGGGATGCTAGTACTTCACTTTTGTTAAAACTCTTATTGCCCATCTGCATTTACAGCGTATGATTACAACCCAGCTATCTTAGGTAAAAGTCTATTCTTTAACCATTTATCAGCACGGAAAACATCCCAGAGATGAACAGGGGACCGTTTCCCTCCCAATGATGGGAATAAAACATACTGAAAGGTTCTTATAGACCCCCCTCCCAAAGTCAGCTAAGAGTGGTTTAATTATTTCTTTGAACTGAATACTTCATAGAAATATTCACTCATTCACAGCTTACTAAACAGCTTTTTTTTTCTCAATACAATGGGGTAAATTTCATGTCATCTTTGTAAAAGCTTTGTAATGGAATCTCACTTCCGCAGTGATACATTCAGGTTTAATTCAGGGGCGTCACCCTACTCGTCTCTGGGGCCACTGTAGGCACCAACAACTGGAAGAAAAAAGAAAAGCCTGGACTCTACAATAAAAAAATGCCTTCACTTTCATTTTTTGGTAAGACGATACGAGAAGGAAGGGGAATGCGAGGGGCAGATAACCAAGTTTCAACTGCCGAACTCGAGAGAGACCGTTAACAAAATTGCTAGAACTAATTTTAAGACTAAATGTCCATCATGTGAAAGTTCTCACTGGGGTAAAAACATTAATAGAAAGCATGAATTATAGGCTGGAAAATGAAGCATAAAGGCTCGCCCGGGCGTTGAATTTAAACGGTACAGCTAGCTAGCGTGTTTTCACCGCATAATCCAGCGGTGCCCCCAAAAACGCCGAAAGCACATCAAGATAGGACCTATAATTTAAAACAACCACTGTTTACATGTTTATTACATATATGAACACTTACTACAAGCAGAGATCTGTAGCGCAACAACGGCGACGTTTCCACCGGAGAGGAAGACAAAAAATCTTTTCCCTACTAAAAAAAAAAAAAAAAAAATCAGACAAAAAAAAAAAAACCCAAAACCGTCCCCAGTCTCCTTCTTCCAGTCGTCTTCGGGTATCTTCGTCCTTTACTCTATCGGGAAGAGGGTGATTTTTTTCAGCGAATAAACTGCACCGTTGAATTCATCGGTTTGACAATGTGCTTCCAGAGAGAGCAGAGGGGATGAAGAGTGACGAGCCCACGCCCAGCTCCATCAAGCATGGACCCGCCCCAGAAACAGTCCACGGTCCGCCCCGGTTACCGACTGTTGATGCTGCACCAAAAATGGGCTAGCAGCAGCAGGCTAACGATGCCTATTTCTGATTTGTGCGTGTGTGCGCGCGCGCGTGCATATTTTAAGAAAGCAAAATAATCAAGAGTATATTCATCCTTAACGACATTTACAGAAATAAGAATCTATGAAAAAAGAAACCTAAACTGGCTTTAAACCTGCTAGATCCATAGTCTCAGAAAAATGGGGAAAAAAAATCTTGTCTCAATGCTTATTTTTCTAGATCAAGGTGTACTTTGGTTAAATTCTATAAACTTAAAGACGTTAACAATTAATTCCCTGTTTTTTTCCTACCTTTAAAGATAAGTACTATCATTTTGTCACATTCCCATCCTCCAAATATGGCAACGTTGTAGGACCACTGGTTTCATTTACGTGTGAACAACAGCCATATAATAGTGAGTGCAGGCCCTTGGTCATTGTCCCTGCAGGAGTGTTGTTGGTAGCTGTTTATCATACATACAAGCCCATCGCAACAAGAATCAGTCTAAACACAGTGAGCACACTACTACTGAATTAGAAATTGGTATTTAAAGTGCACCAATTTAATAGATAAATAAATAAAGTGTTCTTCTGCTTTTCATGCGCTGACATTTACGTGTGTGATGTTATTTTAAAAAGTAATAACAGCGGATCACACATATGGTTCTGGTTTGCCCGTGTACTACATTTCCCATGAACCAACGTATCTGTTAGTGCCGTATCCAGGAAGTCGTCTGTCGTTGTCAAGCAAACTTTTGCCTCTAGATTTCCGTCTGTAGCCTACAATATTCTAGTATTTGGACTTTTCTCCTTCGGGTAAACACGTCTTCATCTAGACGTTCTCATAATATTCACACTGTGTTGTTATTTTAATCGGATTTGGCGCCGTATATGCTCCATTTCTACGTAATACTAGTATATTGTCACCATACTTTGTCTTGTTTATTCCACATAGCCGTGGGAGATGAGTTGCTGTCGCGGGTCTGTGGCCCGGGAGGCTCGGCCTGGAACAGCGCGGGTCCTGGTGACTGAGCTGAGTGATTTAGGCTCCGTCATCAACCCAACTCCTGTCACTAAACCCTGTGAGGACTCTGCTGAATCCACAGTGGAACCTTACCTCTCTAGGGAGAAGCTGGTAAGTACCTGACAATAAAATCTGTGTGCAAACATCCATGTCATGTACCCTGTTTTCTCATTATTTGGTTTATGTGTCCAAATCTAGCTCAGGTGCTGGACCCTATAGAAAGAACCATTTTGAGGTATTTTTGGTTTAAAAAAAAATCTAAATGGAGCCACAAAACACTTGCAAAACATCCATCCGTCTTCTTCTGCTTTATCCTTTTCGGGTCGCGGGGGTGGGGGGGGGGCGCTGGAGCCTATGCCAGCATCCCCGGGTGAGAGGCCGGGGAGCCCCCGACCAACAGTGATCTGTGTGGAGTTTGCATGTTCTCGGACTTGCAAAACAGCCAAGTAATATTGATAATAATGTGGCTTGTCAACATTTGTAATAGTAAATTTTCCTTACCTTAAATATCTCAACTTTTATATTCCAGATATCCAACTTTTTGTGCCATTTTTGAACTTTCCCCCTTTTTGTGCTTTTTTTCTCATAACTTAATGAGTTTTTCCCTGTAAATTTGCCATTTTCTTTGTAAACGTCATGATCTTTGTTATGTCCACAAACCTGGCGATGAATGAGGCGAAGAGAGTGGTAACGTTGAACACAGCTTTATTGAATAAATAGTGAAGCAGTACATGGCAAGCACCCAGCAGGATCATCCGGTACAAGAGACCATACCGTGCCTATGGCAGCTGTCCCGCTATATAAGGCAGTGTGGTGACACGACAGGAAGTCAGCGTCACTACACTGCACTTCACAATAAGTGCGCCAGCACATTCTTCCCCCCTTTACAAAGTCCAAAAACACACACACAATTTGAACCCACCCCAATTTGGAATCTGAGTCACACTCTGAAATAATGCAAACTAAGGTACTAAAAGAGCCTAACACACTCACACAAAGCAACCTAAAATAGGGCTGGTGGGTGGACTACCACACGACCCGCACAACGCGGTGGATTATTCTGCCACCAGACTAAAGTCTTTATTGCAAACTAAAATAACTGCCGTGCTCCTAAACTAAACATAGTAAACACACAATAACACCAGAACTATAAACAAAGTGCTACAGCACAGTCACTTGGGTGAAAAAGGTGGAACCGGCACTGGGGGGCCCAGGGCAGCCCCTCAGCAGGTGCGCCCCTGGAGGCAGCAGGCCCCCGGAGCGATGGCTGATCTTCTGGACAACGGAGCCCAGATCCCACACCGCCATCACGACTCCCGTCCAGCCTTGCCACCTGGAGTGTCCTCCTGGACACGCTGTAGCTGGTTGGCATGCCTCGTTGAGTCGTCGAACACCCGGAAGCACGCCGCTCCCAGATTTGCCACTATCCGCAGATGTGCTTGATGTTTTGCTGGCTGTCATCTGGCCCATCTTCGCCGTGGTCGTTCATCATCCCGAACCCGAATCAAGTCCATAACCCAAAGTGGAATCTTACTCGGCCTGATGAGCTGCTGCTGAGCATGCGGTAACTCCATGCTCTGGCCCCGTCCTCTTCTATAAACGCTGTAGTGTTCACCATCATAGCTGCAGACCCCCCGCCCAACTGTGGCCAAGTACCTGAGGCATCTGGGGCTAGCATGGTGTCACTCATCGGTATGGGTACCGACACTGAGCGAGAACTGGCTGACTTGAAAGCGAGGGTGCCCATTAGCACTTCTTCCCAAACCACATCCTCTTCGATCACTGGAGCCCGCTAGCCCCAGCGACCACAGCCAGACCATTCGTTCCCAGTGCCGTCCGTCGGGGGTGGGTGGGGTGGTTTTTTCTGCGGGCTCCCCGGGTAAGACAAACAGCACACCCAGGCACAGTGATTCAAGCATCCACATCAACTACAACGTTTTCCTCTTGCCAGGCACTCTTTCGCTTTATGGTGGTGCATCGCAGACCCACAACCCCTGCAATGGGGGTTCCCTGGGATAGACCTTCGGCTGGCAGCATTGGTTCCAAAATGATCTTCGTCCAATCTATCCTTGCTATCAGGGTCCATGACATTAGTTGAGGCGGGCGGCTCCAGCGGCTTCTGTGACTGGTGCCAATTTAGCTCCGAAGTTAGCTTATCAATGGCTTCCAACCGGAGAGCTAGCCTGACGGCTCCAGCTAACGTCAAGTCATTAGGCGCCATTAATAGCCTAGCACGCAGCTCAGCATTGCACGTGTGTTCTGCTAGTTGGTCGCGTACCATTTCGTCTTCAAGCTGCCCAAAACAACACTCGCTAGCTAGCTGCCTCAAATCAATGACATACTGGTGGATAGGCTCAAAGACACATTGGCATCTCTGGTGAAAGCGAATTCTCCGAACAGTCATGCTGTCTGGGGTGGAGAAATGATTAGCTAGCAGCTCCACGACGTCCTCATACGAATCCGATGCACCAAGCGTCCATAGGACCCTCCCGCCTTGAATACCCAGGTTGTCGACAAGGAGCGCACGTACCCTCACCTTATCGAGTTTCCTGAGGTCCAGCGCCATAAGGTACATTTGAAAGGCCTTCAGCCAGTGCGGCCATGGCGCCGGTGGCTTGCCCGGGAGCTCAAGGAATGGACGGAGTGGTGTAATGCGTGCCTCCCTACGTTAATCCTCAGTCACCAAATGTTATGTCCACAAACCTGGTGATGAATGAGGCGAAGAGAGTGGTAATGTCGAACACAGCCTTATTGAATAAATAGTGAAGCAGTACACGGCAAGCACCCAGCAGGATCATCCAGCACAAGAGACCGTGCCTATGGCGGCTGCTCCGCTATATAGGGCAGTGCGGTGACGCGACAGGAAGTCGGCGTCACCACACTGCACTTCACAATAAGAGTGCCAGCACAATCTTTACCTCTTAATTTTGAGTCTATTTTCTCATAAATGTTGTTCACCTAAATTTGGATATTTTTTCACATAAATTTGCCATTTTTCTCAAATAAGTTCAACTTTTGTCTCATAAGTTTGTGAATCTTCTCCCCCAAGTTTGTTGTTAAGGTGTCACAAAGCCACTGGTTATGGGCTAAAAATGCATGTGACTGCAGTATGAGGTTGTTGATTATATTTGTATATGTATATAAAGTTCAGTTTCAGCAGTGTGTAGCTTGCTTTTTGTCTGCATAGTGCACATTTTAAAGTGAAAAAAATTGTCCTCTAAAATGTCCAATAAATACCTCCGTAAAATGTTGGATAGAAAAATGAAAGTGCCCACTAGAATTTAATGATGATGATCTGCTGTGTAAAAGTCAAACCCAATAGCTGTTACGCTGTTCATTTTTAATATCCTCCAGATATGGCTGTGTGGAACTCATGACCTGTCTAATGTGACCTCACTGGAGATCTGTGTAAACACTCAAGAAAACACACTGGGTAACTTTGGTAAGATGTGCCACCTCATTAGCTGTTTATCATTTATGTTTTTGTTTGTTTGTTTGTTTTTACATATGGTCCAGGTACCTCAAGCTTTCGTGATATAAAAAATCCCGTAAAAAGATGAACAGAAATGATAGAACTTTAGTTGCTTTTATAATAATGAATCATAATACATACTTACAAGAACCAAAGGAAATTATAATCCATCCATCTATCCATCCATCCATCCATCCATCCACCCACTTGTCTGGGGGTCTGGGTCGCAGTGGCAGCAGTCTAAGCAGAGAAGCCCAGATTTTCCTCTTCCCAGTCATCTCCTCCAGCTTTTCAGGGAGGGTACCAAGGTGTTCCCAGGCCAGCTGGGAGACGTCGTCTTTCCAGCATGTCCTGGGTTTTTCCCGGGGTCTCCTCCCAGTGGGACATGCCCAAAACACCTCACGTAGGAGATATTCAGGTGGCATCCTGATTAAATGCCCAAACCTCTGCAACTGGCTCCTTTCAATGTGGAGGAGTAGCGGCTCAACTCCGAGCCTCTCCTGGATAACTGAGCAGATGCTGCTCTGATCTGTTTGTCAATCTCCCGCTCCATTCTCCCATCACTCATGAATAAGACCTAGAGATATTTGAACTCCTTCACTTAGAGTAGGAGCTTGTTCCCAACCCGCAGACGACATAATATTTATGGGTATATTGATTTCATAATATTTATGGACAGGATTTCTAGGCACAGCCAAGGAACGTATGGTGTAATGTTCGGTGGCCACAGGGTCTCATCTTTGCTGATTGCAGATGATTTGGTCCTGTTGGCTTCATCGATCAATGACTTACAGCTCTTGGTGGGACTTGGTTTGTTACTGAGTGTGAAGTGGCTGGGATGAAAATCAGTACCTCCAAGTCAATGGTGCTCAGCTGGCAAAATCACAATTCAGTGCTGTATAATGTGTGCGCACAAGAAGAGGATGAGCAGACTCTACTTCCTGAGGAAGCTGAGATCCTTTAATGTGTGTAGCAGGATGCTGGACCTTTTCTACCAGACCGTTGTTGCCAGCGCCATCTTCTTTGCTGCAGTCTGTTGGGGTAGCACCATCAGGGCCAGCAACACCAACAGACTTGACAAGATTATCAAGAGGGCTGGCTCTGTAACTGGTCTCAGACCAGAGACCTTTGAGACAGTGGTGGAGAGGAGAACATTAAATAAACTGTGATCCATCATGGACAATCCTGATCACCTCCTCCACCACACACTGGACAGACAGCAGAGCACTTTCTCCAGTAGACTACTACAGCTTCGCTGTTGAACAGCCAGATACAAGAAATCTTTCCTGCCGCATGCCATTCACTGTACAATAACTCACTATGATGTTGTATTCTGGTCATAATAATGCTGCCACACTGCACCTTACAGTCTTAACTGGTACCTCACATTTTACTCTGCTCCTGATAGTCCTTCATTGTGCAGTGGGATGATTCATGTGTTTATACGGGTCATCATATATTAAGCTATGATGTATATAGGTTTTATAGTCGTGTTAATTTTACTTTCCATCGGTAATCCCTTTGTCTGTTATGCGTGTGTTTCTGTTGTTTGGTTGTCTAATGTCATGCTGCTGTTACACTGTAATTTCCCAGTTTGGGATCAGTAAAGTCCATCCATCCATCCATCCATCCATCCATCCATCCATCCATCGCTAAAAAAAAAAGATACAACCAACATATCCCTATCCTTTTCCATAGCTACCTGACAGGTGTGGCAGATAGGGTTAGGTAATGGTGGATGAAATAAGTGGTTATGCCCAGTTTTGTCCTGAAAAAAATCCTTGACAGTCTTAACGAGTACAGGCCTGAGAGAGCACTGTCTGCACAAGCGTGACTCATATCTCTTGCCTCAATGAGGTGAATGAATTAATGTTTAACTGAACCAGTTATTTAAATTGAGACTATATAAAACACGCACAAAAAAATAAAGTTTTGTCTTCTCTGATCTTTCTATAGCTGTCTACTTGCCCAGATTGGCACAGCTTAAAATGAATAACAGTATTATTCTGTCAACGAGGTAAGTTACACAACACAGTACCAGTTTTGTTTTTGACTAAGAATCTAAAAATGTCTCAAAATGGATTCTCTGTTCTGCCTTTTACTAAATGACGTCTGTAAGTTGATCCAGAGCAGATAAATGCCTGGTGAACCACATAATAAAAGTGTTGCGTAGGACAGAATCCATAAGGGTGTGTGTCCAAAAATGTGTGGTTGTAGTTGTAGTGCAGAATTGAACTGTGCTTCAGCAGGGATTGTAAAGTAAAACAATATTTATGTGTTGGAAAATGCATGTTGCAGCTTGTAAACCAGGTTACCAGCAGACTGAATGTTCAGCACAATCAGAATGTTAGATGAAAACATGTGGAGAACAGGTCCAGCCGCATGTCTCACACTAAGACGCAGAGGGGTCTGGAGCAGATAGGATTTCAGATTCTTCAATGTGGAAAGTCCTGGGTAAAGCTTTTCCTAGACTGTAATGAAAGTCTTAAAAGCCATGTTATCAATAGATGGATGCAAAGCTGCAAACACCCATGGAAAGCATCAAAATATAAATTACCCTTATATAAAGTCACGAGGAACAAGTTTTTAAGATATTGTTAAGGGGTCAACCAAACAGCCAAAGAAAAAGATGGAGAGCTGCCTGCTCCACCCTGAGAGCAGCAGAACACAGTCAGCTGGATACGGACTGCTCCTGATAGCATTTCCTGCTGTGGGCTGAGAAGTCTGCTGTGAAGAGGGTGTTACAGAGTCAAATACAGTGTCCAAAACTCTTCTGAAAGGGTTGGAGCAGATGTGAGAGACAGAGGAGAGATCTGTTTTTTTGGGGGGGAAGTAAGAAGAGCGTCAAGCTTCACTGGCCAAGACACTGCATAGTCTTTCCCATGATTCATGTTGTTGTGCAATATGCGTCCCTGCCTCTAAATTAAATTTGTGCTGTTTTGTTTCCTTAGAGACCTGGGAACCACCCTCTCCCACCTGCAGGTGCTGTGGATGTCTCGGTGCTGCCTGCAAGACATCGATGGGATTTCTACTTTTTCCTGTCTTAAGGTAGACTTTATAGGTCACACCTGGCTCTGAGACAGTTCAGCAATTCTGGAAAAGCTGGAAAGTTTTTTCAGGTTAAAATTTGTGGTTAAGGAAATGATAATTTATCAGAGAATTCCAGGACAAAATATAATACATAATATATATATATGTTTCACACAATTGTTCTAATGTAATAGTTTATTTTTACCTCTGCCAAGGAGGTTATGTGATCATCGGCGTTGGTTTGTCTGTCTGTCTGTTTGTTTGTTTGTTTGTTTGATTGTTAGCAAGATAACTCAAGAAGTTATGGACGGATTTTCATGAAATTTTCACAGATTGTCAGAAATGGGGTATCCTACAGATGATTAGATTTTGGTGGTGATCCGGATCACCGTCCACAAGAAAACCACCATTACGCAAAATGCCATTTTCGTGAATAACTACTAAACCACTAATCCTATCATTGTCAATCCAATTGCTTGTCATATGTTTTCATGGTCAACGAATCTGAAAGCGTACACACAAACACTGTATGGGGGGAACTGTGGCGCTAAATCGCCATTACGGAAAATGCCATTTTCGTCAATAACTACTGAACCACTAATCCTATCATTGTGAATCCAATTGCTAGTCATATGTTTTCATGGTCAAGGAATCTGAAAACGTACACACAAACACTGTATGGGGGGAACTGTGGCACTTGGCGGAGGTCTGCGCTCTCCAAGTGCTTTTCTAGTCTTGGTTATAAGATACCAGTGTGTGCCTGCAGGACGTCATAGATTTGGGACTTGAGTCCAATATATTCTCTTTCTGAGGTTCTCAGACTGCGTTCATTTATTTTTGTCTTCTAATATTTCTTGTTGGTTTTAATTGTTATTTGTAGAAAAAAACACTCATTCACATTTTTATTATATTAACATTATTACTGATTAATGTCCAAACATCGGAGGGCTTCTGGACTATGTGAATGAAAAAGTATTTAGTCCTAAGGCTTGGACAATTTGACCATTTTAACCTAACCTTAACCCTAGTGCCTCTGATACACCCATAACATAACCCAGAGTTATCATCCATACACAATCCCTGGGACACTGCTAACTAGAGGACACTCAGAGACCACATACCTCCACCAAGGCCCTATCTCGCAACATTAAAGAAAGTGAAAAAGTGTTCCAGAACCCACATCCTCACACAGATCCCTTCCAAAATCTAATGGGTTCATCAGTAGTCCAAGGGCCACCTCTGGTGGAAATTTAATCAAAAGCCACTGAGCTGTTTTTGCATAATTCTGCCAACAAACCAACCAACCAACCAACCAACCAACCAACAGACAAACAAAATGACATGAAAATGTTACCTTCTGTGGAGGTAATGACAAGTAAGCCAAACCCCAAACTCCCCGTTAATAAAATAATTGATTTTCAGCTTTTGAAGAAACACTCCTACATCTTGGTGTTGCATCTCAAAAGCAAACAAAAAGGCCATTCCCAACTAGAAGGCACTCAGAGAGGGCATACCTCCACCAAGGCTCTATCTGTCCCTCCCTCTCTTTGTCTTTTCAAAGATTCAAGATTCAAAGATTTTATTTGCCAATACTACTATACGTACAGGACATACAGGAGCATTGAAATGCAGTTTCTCTCTCTTCAGTGATGTGTGCAATATGAAAAAAGGAATAAAGCTGGAAAAACAACAACAGCAGTCTATGTACAGTAATGCTACTCATAGTGAAAATAGCGACAAAAGATAAACCCAGACATCCCGTAGTGCAAATAAAAATAAATGATAAAACCCAGCAATCTTATATACAGAAAAAGTAGAGCAAGGCCCTTAACCCCAACTGCTCCAGTGAAGCTGCTCAGTGGCCACAGGTCAACCTGTGGTTGTACTGGACATCTTCCTGGTGTGAATGTGTAACTGTGTGAATGTGAGCAGGGTCTCCTTGAAAAAGAGAGGTTGCCCCTCAATAAAACTACCCTGTATAAATAAAGGTCAAATAAATAAAATAAATAAATTTTAAAAATCCCCCCATCCTCCCATCCCTCCATCCCTCCATCCTTTCATACATGGCAAGATGGGGCCTTGGTGGAGTTATGCTCTGATAGATCACCTCCAAAGTCTAATGGGTTCATCTGTAGCCCATGGAGCCACCTCTGGTAAGAATTTCATCAAAACCATCCAGCAGTTTTTGTGTAATCCTGCTAACAGACAGACAAACAAACAACCCCAATCACATTACCTCCTTGGCAGAGGAAATGAACACACTGTTGAAAAATTATAGACTTTATGTTCATATACACTAAATTTATGTGATCTGTGATTGCCCTCCCTTTTTTCAGGAGCTGTACTTGGGCTACAATAATGTGTCAGAACTGAGTCAGATTGGCATGCTGGAGAACCTGCAGCTGTTAGACTTAGAAGGGAATGATGTGGATGACTTAGTCCAGATTCAGTATTTAGGTTTGTGTAGTAAACTCCAGACACTTACCCTGGAGGGAAACCCTGTGTGTTTACGTCCAAACCCAACGTCCGCTCAGGTAGGTCATTATTATTTCTTGTTGTTCTTGTCCTTGTCCTCCTCCTCTTCTTCTCGGCTGCTCCCTTTAGGGGTCACCACAGCCTCCATCTCCCCCTCTCCATGTCCTCCTTCACTACATCCATTAATCTTCTCTGTGGTCTTCCGCTTTGCCTCCTACCTGGCAGCTCCATCTTCAACATTTTTTTTTCTTCGGTCAAATCCAATAAAACTAAAAAACACCCCATCATGTGATCACCATTTGAAAAATGTGTAGGCAAATGTAAGCTATTCATAGCAGGTTTTCAGTGGACATTTGGCAGATAGTGTTACATTCAAACACACTTTGAATCAAGCAGCTTCAAAATTAGTTACTGCATTTGTACTTGTGCAACTGGGTCACCATGGTAAGATGATGACATAAGAGACAAGTGAAAATGTGAACATTTTACTTGGTTTATCTGAAGGCATTTAGAAGATTAACATACGTATTTTGACCACAGGATCAGGTAACAAAATATGCATGCATGGATGCAGGATCAACACATCTTGAAGAAACCATTGCCAAGTTGTGCAGTGTTCAGAGTTACACCAGTTTGGCAATGGATAAGCAATACTGAGAGTGGTTGCAGTTGAATGGAGATTGAGTAAGAAGCTGGGCAATGTTCCTGAGAAGGAAGTGTTGTATTCAGTACATGTTGTAAATGCAACTTGTGATTGGAATTATTTAAGAGTCTCTCCTCTGCTAGCCAATAGTCAAAGTCCTTATCACTGATTATTATCTATTATTTAGGATAACTCGTTAATAGTTCATTAATATGACAGGGATTTTTAAGCAGCCCACCGTAGGTCAATTCAGTGATGTGGCTGAGTATACATTAGAAGCTTCATTTCCACCACAGTGAATGTGTTTATTTACACCCACCAGCGGAGCATTAATTAGGAAACTAGGGCAATGGGGGAGATGCTGAGCTGAATATGCATTAGGCCTGTGCTTTGCCAAGACTGAGGGGTTCTTGGGTCTGTGCTCCTGCCAGCCAGTGACTCCTCATGCACTCTCTCTCTTTCCGTACACCCGCTCACTTCCTTTCACTTAAAACTCATTATCCCCCTCTTTTCTCCTATTCTCTTTTCTTTTTTATGTCTGCCAACCTCTCATTCTGTATTTCGTTCTGCATCTGAATCTGTGTGGTTTTGATAAACAAGTACTGAGCTCTACTGTAGTTTGATAACCCAGTGACTTTATTACTGTATTTACTAACCTTAAAGCATATTTCATTTATATTGTATATTAACACAAACAGCTTTAAGATAACTAGCAAACTAGCAAAGATAGAGGTAGATTTATCAGATTTTCTATGTCTCAGTGTTTACATGCACACTAATAAACTGTTTATAATCGGCTTTCTGGACTTATCCGATTATTTTAGTAGTCACATAAACAAAATAATCAGATAAAGGTCATCATCAGATTATGAAAATCACATTACCTCAAGCAGCTTACTGCCCAATAACACAGGGTTACAAAAATAATTTTTTTGTAAGTTGTCTGTGTTTTTTTCAACTGATTTAAGACAATTTTGCACTGCTGAATCCGAAAATGACATCCGTTTCTCTCGATCAGGTCAGGTTTTTATGCTAAGTTGATTTTTAAAAAATCTGATCTTCTGACTAAATGATTACATTTTTGTGACATTATCGGTTGATTTTTGTTAATATTTCTCATCCGAAATAGATTTTTAAGAGAAAAAATAATTTTCTAACACAATTTATTGATTAAATGTTACAAACTTCGATTACTGTAAATTGAATAGTAGACACTGATAAAGGTAAGTACATGTAAATTGAATGTTACGTCATCATTGTTCAAAATTCCGAGCTTCAACTTCCATTTATTCAAACCTTTACATCCCTGAGACATCCCTGCTCAGCGGCAAGGATGTCTCTCTTCAGAGTCCAACAGTAATCAGCCATCATGACAATTTATGACATCATGTCATAAATTGGTGCATGCAAACTCTTCAGAGTTCGAGAAATTTCAAGAAATAAAAAAGAATTTTGCATCATATAAAGCAAAAATACCCGTACATGTAAATGAAAACGTAAAAAAACAACATGTGGCCATAGTTCGAAAAGTTGACCTGATTGAGCAAAACCAATGTGATTTTTGGATTCAGCACATCAAAGTTGTCCTAAATCAGCTAAAAAAAAACCCTTAAAACAATAAATTTGGTGTTGACCAGTGTAATCCGTTTATTCAGTACATGTAAACAAGTCCAAGTCAAGTCTGATGTCCTTGTATATGAGACTTAAGTGCGACTAGAGTCCAGATCTCAGACTTAAGTCCCCATCACTGCTGGTTATAAGATACCAGTGTGTGCCTGCAGGACGTCATAGATTTGGGACTTGAGTCCAATATATTCTCTTTCTGAGGTTCTCAGACTGCGTTCATTTATTTTTGTCTTCTAATATTTCTTGTTGGTTTTAATTGTTATTTGTAGAAAAAAACACTCATTCACATTTTTATTATATTAACATTATTACTGATTAATGTCCAAACATCGGAGGGCTTCTGGACTATGTGAATGAAAAAGTATTTAGTCCTAAGGCTTGGACAATTTGACCATTTTAACCTAACCTTAACCCTAGTGCCTCTGATACACCCATAACATAACCCAGAGTTATCATCCATACACAATCCCTGGGACACTGCTAACTAGAGGACACTCAGAGACCACATACCTCCACCAAGGCCCTATCTCGCAACATTAAAGAAAGTGAAAAAGTGTTCCAGAACCCACATCCTCACACAGATCCCTTCCAAAATCTAATGGGTTCATCAGTAGTCCAAGGGCCACCTCTGGTGGAAATTTAATCAAAAGCCACTGAGCTGTTTTTGCATAATTCTGCCAACAAACCAACCAACCAACCAACCAACCAACAGACAAACAAAATGACATGAAAATGTTACCTTCTGTGGAGGTAATGACAAGTAAGCCAAACCCCAAACTCCCCGTTAATAAAATAATTGATTTTCAGCTTTTGAAGAAACACTCCTACATCTTGGTGTTGCATCTCAAAAGCAAACAAAAAGGCCATTCCCAACTAGAAGGCACTCAGAGAGGGCATACCTCCACCAAGGCTCTATCTGTCCCTCCCTCTCTTTGTCTTTTCAAAGATTCAAGATTCAAAGATTTTATTTGCCAATACTACTATACGTACAGGACATACAGGAGCATTGAAATGCAGTTTCTCTCTCTTCAGTGATGTGTGCAATATGAAAAAAGGAATAAAGCTGGAAAAACAACAACAGCAGTCTATGTACAGTAATGCTACTCATAGTGAAAATAGCGACAAAAGATAAACCCAGACATCCATGCAAACTCTTCAGAGTTCGAGAAATTTCAAGAAATAAAAAAGAATTTTGCATCATATAAAGCAAAAATACCCGTACATGTAAATGAAAACGTAAAAAAACAACATGTGGCCATAGTTCGAAAAGTTGACCTGATTGAGCAAAACCAATGTGATTTTTGGATTCAGCACATCAAAGTTGTCCTAAATCAGCTAAAAAAAAACCCTTAAAACAATAAATTTGGTGTTGACCAGTGTAATCCGTTTATTCAGTACATGTAAACAAGTCCAAGTCAAGTCTGATGTCCTTGTATATGAGACTTAAGTGCGACTAGAGTCCAGATCTCAGACTTAAGTCCCCATCACTGCTGTGAATACTGAATAAGCAACTTCAGACCAAATCCCAGGTTACCCTTTGCTAAGACATGTACCTGGCAACCATTTATGCAGGGTTAGGTGTTAAACCATTTAAGCTGCAAGAATGGTGAGAATGGTGAGAAGTTCAGTTTTCAGTGCTCATCTGTCTGGTGGAGGAACCTAACATTCGGTCAATGGCAGGGCATTATATTTTCCTTTTGTGAGGAACTGCACCTATGAGAGTCCTGGCAAGTCAACATTGTAGTGTTGCTTATAGGGAAAAAAAACCCTAAATCCCAAATTATAAATTACTAGTGCATACCCGTGCATGCCCGTAGAAACCAAGTATAAGCAAGTATTTCTGCATGCCTATAGAAAGCAAGTGTAAGCAAGCATTTCTGCATGCCTGCCTTTGATCTTTGACATGGTACCTATGCATGCCCATAAAAAACAAGTATAAACAAGTATTTCTTCTTCTTCTTTTAGATTTGATTGGCGGTTGGCAACCAGCTTACAGGTGCATTACCGCCACATGCTTCACTTTCTGCTTCATGCCTGCCTTTGATCTTTGACATGGTTACCATGGCAACAGTAACCATGGTGAAACCTGCCTTTGATCTTTGACGTCACCACTCGTTCAGTGATGCCTGCCTTTGATCTTGGATTGCGGTGTCTGCCTGGTAACAGTCACCATGGCAAGTGTAAGCAAGTATTGCTACACGCCCGTAGAAAACAAGTGTAAGCAAGCATTTGCCTTTGATTTCTGACATCACCACTTGTTCAGTGATGCCTGCCTTTGATCTTTGACGTCACCACTCGTTCAGTGATGCCTGCCTTTGATCTTTGATGATGTTATCACAAGTCCTATGAAACAGTCATAGGACTTATCCATGGTGAAACCTGCCTTTGATCTATGACATCACCATTCGTTCAGTGATGCCTGCCTTTGATATTTGATGATGTCATAGCATTTCCAATGATCTTTGATGATGTCATAGCGAGTCCTATGATCGTGACACACACAGACAGAGATTTCTTGAATTAATAAAGACTAGTGCCTACCTGTGCATGCCCGTAGAAAGCAGGTGTAAGCAAGGGTAAGCAAGCACTTCAGCACTCATTCAGTGATGCCTGCCTTTGGTCTTTGATGGTGTCATAGCGAGTCCTATGAGCTTTGATGATGTCATAGCGAGTCCTATGATCGTGAGTGATGCCTGCCTTTGATCTTTGATAATGTCACAGCGAGTCCTATGATCATGAGTGATGCAGTCCAAAGACAGACAATTTTTTCATACATAAGGAGTCGTTATACATAGGAACATCATAGGACATCATGCAGACATCATAGGAACATCATAGGTGGTCCTATGATCTTTGGTCATGACACACACACACAGACACACAGACAGACACACAGACTGACCAAACCAGCCTGCCACTACTTGATTGGTGGTTGGCAGCCAGCTTACAGGTGCATTACCGCCACATACTTCACTTTTATCACTCTTCTTCTTCTTCTTCTTCTTCTTCTTCTTCTAGATCTGATTGCCGGCTGCAACCCTACTCTTGTTGTTTAAAGAACTTTTGTGTAGTTTCTTTGTTAGTTTGGTAAAAACAGTAAAAACGACTTTTTCAAGTATTGGTCAATATGATGACTTCATAGGAATCCTATGTTTTGTTTAACCTTTTGCACTCTGTTGTACCGCGGGTGGGCAAGTCTCTGCGTCCCAGAGCGCAATAAGCATGTATTTTTATGATACAGTAGTTGTTTATAATAAAGACAACCTATACCGTAAGTTGCTGCATAACAGAGGTTAATTTCTTATTCTGACCTGATTCCAACAAACAAACCATTAAGACCAAGGGCCCTATCGCAGAGATCAACAGCTCACATTTGTGGCACACTTCCCTTCTGCACCAGTGGATTTGTCAGTTTCTGCCAGTGCATAGTCTGTTTTTCCCGCTTTGCGTCACGTCTAATTACCTGTGCACTGTGCGCCCGCTTTATGCTGCAAGGAGGAGATTCATTTAACCTCTTGCACTCTGTTGTACCGCCGGCGGGCAAGTCTCTGCGTCCCAGAGCGCATGAGGGCGCCCTCATGCGCTCTAGGACGCACGATGGAGCTGCGTCCAAGCGCGCACTGAAAATAAAAGCTGCATTTCCGTTCTTCCACTGCAGACACAGCCGCGAACAGATTAGTTCATCTGATTGGCCTCTCATTCGACTAATAAGAGCCTTGAATTGGGTTTCTGAAACCTTGAAGAACCAATGACTGAAAACCTAGCAAGAAGGACCCGCCTACCAACGCTGTGAATGCAGCAAGCCAATTGAAGCACAGAAGTTTGCAAGCTGTTTTTTGTAAGGCTGGATGAAGACAGACTGCTGCAGCAGATGAAAAAAGGACCCGCAGGAAGAACTGTCACAGACCCAGCAGCACGGAGACCACCCACAAGTGCTACCTGTGTGACAGGGACAGCCATTCGCGCATCGACCTCTTCAGTCACAGGCAGTGCTTTTTTTTTTTTATTCGAGCAGAATAGACGTTTAGGATTCTCTTCCATGGTCATCATAGACCGACGGAGGCCGACGACGAAGGTCGTAAATCATTTGCCAAAACCGCAATCATGGAATTATGTTTTGACCGGGTCGCGAGACCAGAACCACGAGCGGACCAGCGTCGCGTTCATCTGACAATGAGGAAGAGAAGTTCGCCAGGACACTGCTGCTGTGAAGAGGTAAGGTGTTATAAGCTAAATTATCCTTTATCCCTGAAAATTGTAATCAAAAATGACTTTTGACCGATCGGTAAATTACAACTGTGCAGCGCATGAAGTTCGAAGTTCGTGCGCCGCGGTACACAGGTCGTGCGCCGCGTCCAGACCGTGAACGCCCCGCCCCCCCCCCGCTACTCTTCTGTAGCAAGGGGGGGGGGGAAGCCGCGGTGACTGCGCCGCTGTCACCACATGACTATTCCATCATGTAGCGATGGCCGATGTCTGTCCTCTGTAGCGAGGGGGGGGGAAACCTCCACACTCACACATGCACACACACAGCCTTGAGTGTCACCTTTCATTAGAGCCCAAGATGAAGCTTCTATATTGAATCATTCAAAAGTTACAGACGTTTTTCCAAACTGTGCCATTTGGCACAATTTGGCACAGTTCCAAAATGCCTGGGAACTACCTGAGGAAAAAGCTATGCAATATATTCATTTTTTGTGGTATTGTTACAAAATTTTGACCTCAGCTGGATAACACTTGGTTCTACATTTCTGGATCTGAAGCTGTGTGTTATTTGCAAGCATTTGTATCCAAAAAAACACCCAGGCCAAATTTATTTTCTTCAAGTTCAGTATGTTTAGATGACTGTAACTCAGTGGCCGGAGCACTTAGAGAGACTATGACTGTTTTGCCAAAAAATTCAGTGTTTTCTTTTAAATGAGACCAACCCCATGAAGATGCTGCAAAGGGTTCAAGAACAGCTTTCAATTTACTTTGGGCACGTTATTTTTTGGCGTTTTTAGGGAAATTGACCGGAGTGCAAGGGGTTAAAATATAAGGTGTATATACGTGTTTCTCTGAAGCACATAATGGAATATAATGATTTTGCTTTCTGGAACAATGTGACTCCAAATATTTTCTAAAAGGAATCTTTATGCTTTGCATTTCAAAATATGATACCCATGGGCCCATTCACATTCTCATTCCCTAGATACAGTAGCTTTCTATCTTCTACAGTACATCAGCTCCATCTCTTGTTTCCTCTCTTCTTCTCAGACGATAGACTACAGTTATCGTGCAGCCATAAGGGAGTTGGTCCCTCAGCTGCATTACCTAGATGATGTGAAAGTGGAGGAAGACAAGGAGAGTTACTGTAGCACCAATACAGAAGAATGGGACATTCTCAAAAACTCTATCAGAGACTGGAGCCACTCTGCTGTTACTGATGGTATGTAGATGTATAGGATACATATGATGTTTCTAGTCACTCTGAAAGTCCAATTTATAGATGTATATTCAATGGTGAGCTATTTTTTTTTTCTTTATAGAAGAGACAGAACAGAGTTCACGGCCTCAAAGCAGTCACAGCTCACCCAGGTGCCCCTCTTCCACCCTCTCCCATGTCTGGCTTCTATCATCTGTGGACTCCAGATCTCAAACTGGCACTAGGCTCATGTCAGCTAGCAGGTCTGGAGTTTTTTCTTCTCCTAGATCCAGACCGGGTTCTGCAGACTCAGATTTGGCAGCAGTGGAACCAGAAACCAGCGTTCTGACACATGGTTAGGCGTTTGATCTCAACATTTTCAAGCAGCTGTAGCGTCATGTTCCTATATGCTCATACTGTATTAGGCACCTTGCACTGCAATCTTTACTCAACAGTGCCACCAAGAGGACAATTATTATTCTTAGCTTAATAACTATTCTTTGGTGATTCACTCAAAATCCTCTCTCCTGACAATTTTTTAAGGAGCTGGGAAGATCCTTTTCTGTGGGAACCCAGTCCAGGCTGTTCGAGCAAGAAGAGAAAAGCTGCAGGTGAGTAGTAACAATGTTTTCACAGTTTGAATGAAACACTTTTTTTGCTTTGTTTTGGGGGAAAATATCACAATAATCTACACATATATAGAGCAAAAGTTATATTTGGAATGTTTTTCCTATGCAGTGAAGCCTGCCAGCTTAAAGGAACAGCAAGGTTTATGGGCTCTGACAGGCCATTATGAGGGCCTGGAACCAGTAGCTCATCCCTTTGTTGTGTCAATGTAAAAAGAAGCTGCTATTTATTAGCAGAAGAATAGAAATCTGAGAGGACAGGCACAACAAGTGAAGATACCTGTGATGGAGATGTGTGATGGGCAGTGTCAAAATAACTATGACAAAATAACTATGACAGATCTCAACAGCCAGTGATCAGTCATACTGACATACTATCTACAAAGACCCCACTTTTGCCACTCTTCCCTTGCACCCTGCCTCTCCTGTGTTTCTGCTTCCTCCCTGACCATTATATCAAGTTTCTATTCATAATTTATATGCTCATCTCCCAGCTATTTTCTTTCCTAACCCTCATGCTTATTTTCCCTCTCTTCTGTGTCTCAGACAGCACCCACAAGATCTAATTTCATCCCCCGGGATGTGCCCATCCATGTCCCAGAACACACATATGATTTGGAGGAACATGATCCTAGAGAACGTGCCAGTGCATTTGCTGAGCTCAAAGCTTGGAGGAAGCAGTATAGCAGGTACTAAATGCTTACATAATTCACATGCTAAACCAAAACATAATCAAAATATGTTTTTTTAAAGCAAAGTTTTAGACCATATATTAGATAGGTGCCATACATTAATTTAGTTTTATACTTAGGGCAACAGCGGGAGAATGATGTTTTGTTTTGTTTTTCTTGTCTTTTAAACACTCGGGGCCCTATTTTGACAGTCTAGTCTACAGTCGATTGTCTGAGGCGTAGAGTGCATTTATGGGTGTGTCCAAGTCCATTTTGTTATCAGGGCAGCTGGAAAATGGTCTGTGCTGGGCAAAAAGTGCAAAGTTAAGTTAATCCCTTCCACAGCACGTGGGACACCATGTGGTGTATGGGTCGGCACCTATCTCCGTTTCACTGACCCTAGGCTACACAGCTACTGTGAGTAGTGAAAGCTACAGTGGGGGGGTCAGTCCTCTGGTAGCTCTATGCGTTAACTTTCCTTTCCCCATTCTATTATGGTGAACACCAAGCTAGAAAGTGGAAAGTACTATTTTTATATGGTCTTTGGTATGACCCGGCCGGGATTTTTTGCCCCCACCCTCCCATTTGTGGGTTAGATGCTCTACCAACTAGGCCACCACTCCCGTGAAAAAGTGCAAAGAACCTGGGGCCTCATGTAATGTACAAAGGGTACTTACGCACAAAAACATGGCATATGTCCTTTTCCACAAAAAATTTCAGATGTATCAAGAATGAAATGACCGTGGAAATATGCGCAGCCCCACAACAACTTCATGGCTGGCGTATGTACGTTTCTACTGTTATTGGTCTGTTGGCGACACTTAGTGGTGATGATTATTAGAGGATATTGCAAATCGTGCAGTGAGAAGAGAAAGGGTATTTAGAGACAGATTTTCTGGCTCAGGATGATGACTGGCTTGTCAGCCGGTTTAGGTTTCCACGGGCAGTCCTTGTGGAACTGTACTCAGAGTTACAGCCGCTCTTGGAGCGCGACACGGCAAGAAGCCATGCGCTGCCCATCCCAGTGCAGGTGCTGACAACACTGGGGTTCCTGGCAACAGGGGCATGCCAGAGGGAGCTGGTAGACCGATCGGAAATTTCCCAGTCGAACATGAGCTGAGCTATGCCCGCTGTGTGGGTTGGCATTATCCGGCTGTCACCCAGGTACATCATATTCCCATACAATGTACTTGAACAGGCCAACATCAAAGCGCAATTTGCAGTGAGAGCCAGTTTTCCTACTGATTCTAATAAACAGCATCGTTGGGAACAAACTACAAGCTGGCACTGTGCGGCTGGATGGCTTCTTGGGGAGTAAATTCATGTAATTGTCCTAAATAATCCACCTCATGCGCAATGCGCCTGCACGCCCCCAAATATCACCTTGTCTTCAAGGCTTCATTACAAGTCAGTAGTTTGAGTAAGTGACTTCCTTTTTTCCCTGATTAAACTACAGTTTCACAGCATTCTACCAAGCCCCCAATTGCCTCTGTGTGTACAGTAGTTAAGTCAATAAATACATGCGTAAAGTTTTGAAATGCAACAGTGTCACCTGTTCCCCTGCACACTTCATTCATTTAGTAGTGTGTGTAATCCATGTAAGTTGAATATAACTATAAAGGATGAGATTTGCATTTTGGACATAAAATATGTACTTGTCAAGTCTAATATGATCTGCTTTCAACTGACAGGTGACCGTGGCTACCCACTAAATAGGTTCATATTGTCTTCTTTTTCATGACTGTTTTCTTTATTCAACCAGCTGAGCCACCCAGCTAGTCACAAATCACAGTGATCAGCTGATACTTCTGAGGACTGCAGACATCAGTTGAAACATGTCAAGTTAAAATAAACATCTCCTTCTTATTCCTGTCTGAATAAAGGAAAACAGTTAAACTAATATTATAGGGCTGTGAGCAGGCTATTGAATTACCTGCATCCAGCGCTAATGCCGGAGGACAACGTGCCAAACAAAATGTTTTTACGCGTCTCTACCTCATTTAGGAGCGCCTCCAACTCACAGTCCATGAAATTCCATTAAATCCATTATTTTTGACTGTGGATACAGTAGAATGAAATGTGCAGGGCTTGTATATATCTATTTGCATCTAATTGCATATTCAAATGGAGGCATGTCAAGGGAGGAGTCCGGTATTTCCTCACGTGCGTTCAATTTCAAGTAGATTGGGATGTACAAAGGAAATGTGCTTGGATTCCTGCGTATGCACTGTTTCATATATCTGGATTTAAAAAATTTTTTTTTTTTGCTTACGGCATTTTCTTGATTTAAATGAACGTCATCTTTCAGTAGGAAATCCATGCAAGTCTTTGTACATGAAGCCCCTGGTCTAGTTATTCTGAGGTATGTTTTGGGCAATCCAACCAAAGCCCTCCTACCCGGAAGAAGAAGAAGAAGACGACAGTTGGGACCGCATTTCTGTCTGTGTTTGGCTGGCGGTAGGATTGATTTGTTTGTGGCAGATAGCAAAAACTGTACGCTGTCTATAACTTTATGGCATCTAGCTCTGTGGGTACAATAAAGATGAGGTGGGCTGGACACTATCAAGGCCTGGGGGCCGGAAAAGAGCAGCCAGGGGGGCAACAAGACCTAGAAGCAGGTCAGATGAGAGTGATGCAGGAGAAAGTAATAATGCGAAGAAAATACGAACTAGCCAAAATGCATGGCAGTTTGAGGATGCAGGGAATGAGTGGAAGGTTGTCATTGAGTTCAATCAGGGTGGGGGGCACTATCACTCGGTTACTTGAATAATAACTGGCTGTTAATTCATGCCACAAGTAAACAACAGCAAGAGAAAACACTGGCAATGACATGTCTAAATGGAGAACAAATGAAGGCGCATGTTCCTGGCATGACAGCTAACTTGAGGGGAGTAATATCAGGTGTCCCTTTGTGCATGTCTATGGAAGAAGTGAAAAACGAGATCCAAGGAGGAAAGGAGAAGGATGTGAAAAGGCTAAAGACTAAAAGAGAAGGTTCACTGAAGGACACACTGTCTGTCATGATTCAGTTTGAGGAAACACTCCCTAAATCAGTCCTAATAGGATACATGTATTACAGTGTCAGAGAAATCAAATATGTCCCAAAGCCACTCAGGTGCTACAAATGTCAAAGGATGGGTCACACTGCTCAGCAATGTAAGGGAAAGCTAAGATGTGCTAGACGTGGAGGGGAACACGAATATGGTAAATGTGACAAGGACGCCAAAGTGAAGTGTTGCAACTGCGGGGGTGAGCTCAGTGCTGCATATGGAGGATGTGTTGTGCAGAGGGAAGCTAGACAAGCCCAGGAAATTAGAATAACTAAGAAAATCTTGTATGCAGAAGCTCTAAAGACAGTTAGAGAGGCAAGAATAGTCAGAAACACAGCAGGCCTTCCTCAAAGAAGTTCAGTTCAAATGGAAGCCCAGCCATCAATGGGTCCCACGCAAGCACTGGATCGTGCAGCTGCAAGGAATGATTGTGTTCACAAATGCAAAATGGATGATGACACACTGATAGTTAAGAGGACAAACTTTATAGCTTTTATCTGCCACACCATGAATGTTGCTGCACAGCTAAAGAAGAAAAGTGAAAGAATCAAAACCATTGTGGAAGCAGCAGAAAGCTTCCTAGATGTGAAAGATATCACTGCTGACCAGATTCATGCTTTATTGAAAGCTGAAACTGGGGAGATTGCACATGCTGAAACAAGACCTTAATTATGACACTACACATACTACAGTGGAATGCGAGGAGTCTTATAGCAAACGGTCAAGAACTCAAGAAGTATCTTTATGAACTAGAAGTTGTTCCACAGGTAGTGTGTGTACAGGAGACATGGCTTCAACCTCACTTAGATTCTGTTATTCCAGGATTCACTTCAATCAGACAGGATAGAATTAACAGTGTAAATGGAGGAGGATATTCCACTTTCATTAAAGATGGCCTGGTGTATAGGGTGATTCCCTCCCCTGAGGATATAGAGTGTAATATTATTGAAATATGTAGGCCAAATGGACAAGGAAATATTAAGCTGATTAATTATTACAACCCATGTAGGAAGTTAACAGCAGATATTTTCAGTGTTATGGGAGGGGAAGGGCATATGAAAGAGGTATGGTGTGGAGACTTTAATGCCCATAATAGCTTGTGGGGATGCACACATACAGATAAAAATGGAAATGTTGTGGAAGAGATGTTAGATGAAAGATCGTTAATTTGTCTAAAACAGTGGTGAAGGTACCAGGGTGGATGAGCATAAGGGCACATTATCATGTATTGACCTGACTCTGGTATCGGATTCTTTAATGGGCACCTGTGAATGAACGGTTATGAACAGGACAACTATGGGAAGTGGTCACTTCCCAATTCTTACAGTCATTAAAACTGAAGTATGTATACAAGAGGGAAGATGTTTTACAAGATGGTGTTTTGACAAGGCAGACTGGGGAAAATTTAGGCAATACTATGTACAATCATGTCATTTGGTAACATTAGAAGGTGGCATAGAAGAGTGTTCAAGTCAGGTAACCAATCATATTCTGAATGTTGCAATAGCAAGTATACCTAAGAAAACAACACAGGGTAGGAAGAAGGTTGTACCCTGGTGGAATGACGAATGTAGTATTGCAGTAAAAGAGCGAAACAAGGCATCCAGAGAGCTGAGGAAGAACATGACTAGTGAAAACTTAATAGAGTACAAAAAGAAAAGGGCAGTAGCTCGAAGGATTATTAAAAACAGGAAAAGGTCAACATGGAGAGAATTTTGTTCCACCATTGGTAGGAAAACAGAACTAGGTGATGTCTGTGGTATGCTTAAAAAAATGAGTGGGAAAAGGGTATCAGTTAAAATTCCAGCTTTAGTGGATGGAGACAAGATGGCTGTATCAGCCAAAGAAAAGGCAGAAGTCCTAGGTAGAGCATTTGCAGCAGTGCATAGAGGAGACCATCTTGGTGAGAGACAGCAAAGGCAGCATAAACTCAGAGAAAATGCAAACTTAAAAAAATGAAGTGAAA
Organism: Pholidichthys leucotaenia; assembly: GCA_020510985.1. Taxonomy (NCBI): domain Eukaryota; kingdom Metazoa; phylum Chordata; class Actinopteri; order Cichliformes; family Pholidichthyidae; genus Pholidichthys; species Pholidichthys leucotaenia. The sequence goes on along the minus strand of CM035840.1, from coordinate 134,002,626 downwards.
GAGGACATGACTGCGTTAGACCTGGAGCTCACAATTTCAGAGCTTAAGAGAGCTTTGCAAGATAGTGGATACACAGCTCCAGGATATGATCAGTTAAGCTATGCTATGTTCCGGCAGTTGCCTATGCAATCAGTGCAACTGGTGCTGAAATTGTTCAACAGAATATGGAAGGAGGGGGTTATCCCAAGTGGGTGGGAAAAGGCTGTAATTTTACCATTTAATAAGCCAGGGAAATATCCAGCTCATCCAGGCAACTACAGGCCAATAGCATTAACGTCACACTAAGGGAAATGGATAGAGAAGGTGTTAGTTTACAGACTCTCATATGTACTAGAGCAAAAACAATTAATAAATGACTATCAGAATGGTTTTAGAACTAACTAACTAACTAACCTGCACTTATATAGCGCTTTTCTAGTCACAAAGACCACTCAAAGCGCTTTCATTAATACTAACCCTCTATTCTAAGGGCCTATAGGAAACAAATATCTAGGGACAATTTAGAACAGCCAATTAACCTAACATGCATGTTTTTGGCATGTGGGAGGAAACCGGAGAAATCCCGGAGTAAACCCACGCAACACGGGGAGAACATGCAAACTCCACACAGATCACTGTTGGTCGGGGGCTGGGATCGAACCCACGATCCCACGATCCCCCGGCCAAGGGTAAACTGTGCTGCCGCAGTGCTAACCACTGCGCCACCGTGCAGAGGAAGATCCACAGCGGATGCTCTAGTTAGTGTAAGTAATGATATTGAAAAGACTTAAAATGGAAGAAGTAATGTTTATAATTTATATGGATATTGAGAAGGCTTATGACTCACTGTGGGGGGATGGACTTCTTATCAAACTGAAGAAAATGGGCATTGGTGGTAGGATGTATAATTGGTTAATGGATTTTTTAACACACAGGACTTTTAGGGTTAAAGTAGGGTCAGAAGTTTCTAATAACTTTGAAATAGAAAATGGTGTTCCTCAGGGGAGTGTGATAAGCCCTGTTTTATTCAATATATTGATAAGTGATATGTTTGCTGCTCAAGAGAGCCATCAAAACAGCACTATATGCAGATGATGGAGCCATATGGATGAGGGGAAGAAATGAGAATTTTTGTTCTAAAACATCAGGAAAGCAATGGAGAAAGTGGAAAAGTGGTCATATGACTGGGGATTTAAATTTTCAAACAGTAAAACCTGCTATATGACTTTCACAAAAAAACGCAGAACTGGTACAGAACCATTAACATTATACAGTATAATCAACCAACAGAGAAAGTCAGTGAGTTCAAATGTCTAGGATTGTGGTTTGATAGTGCATACACATGGAGAGTTCATGTTGAAACTCTGGAGACAAAGTCCAAAAAAGTCATTAGTCTCATAAAAGCTGTAACTGGACACAGATGGGATGCAGATAAACAGGTATTAATTGACATTTACAGAGCATTAATGCGATCGAAAATAGACTACGGATGCATGATTTATGGAGCAGCGGCAAAGACAACTCTGGAAAAAATAGACAGAATGCAGCATAGAGCGCTTCGCCTGTACATTGGAGCCGTCAAAACAACACCAAACAAGCAAGTTTTAATAGAAGCAGGAGAAATGCCAATGGATTTGAGAAGAGATAAACTCGCATTATCATACTGGGTCAAGCTGAAAGGAAGTGACAAAGCAAATATTTCAAAAACAACACTACAAGACTGCTGGGAATACTTTAATTTCCAGGGGCACGGGTTTGGGTGGACAATTGAAAGAAAAGCCAGAATGTATGGGCTACACACTCTTGATATAGCTAGCACCAGTCCAGTGAGTAATGTTCCCTCTTGGCTGTTTCCAGGAATAGAAGTAGACACTAGTCTGCTAATGAGTAAAAAGGATTGGCATATGAGTAAAGTTGGTGTTAAAACAAGCATTTACCTCAGGAACAATTACTATAACTTCTTACAGCTCTATACTGACGGTTCAAAGAACAAAGAGGGCTCTGTTGGAGTGGGAGTATACATTCCAGAGTTTAAAGTGACCATCGCAAAAAGACTCTCCAACAATACATCCGTGTTTACAGCAGAGATGGTGGCAATAATTATTGCTTTGCAGTGGGTGGAAGAGGTCAGACCGGACTGGGTGGTGGTGTGCACAGATTCACTTGCAGCGTTAAAAACCATACAGACACTAAAATCTACAAGGGAAGACTTGGTGATTGAGCTATATCACAGTTTATTTAGGGTACACAGGGTGGTGAAGAAGTTCAGTTTTGTTGGGTCCCTGCACATGAAGGGTTGAAAGGGAATGACTATGCAGACAAATTAGCAAAAAGCACTCTTGGAAAAGAGATAACTATACCATTGTCTCTTAGAAAAGGTGAAGGGAAAGTAGTAATCAAGAAAAAAGGAACTGAACTATGGCAAAAAAGATGGGATGAAGATCATAAAGGTAGATTGTATTACAGAATACAAAAATCTGTTGCAATAAAGAATTACATAACAACCAAAAGGAGGGAAGACATCATTATGGCAAGACTCAGACTGGATCACACAGGTTTAAACGGCACTTTATTCACCATGGGGAAAAGCGAAAGTGACAAATGTAGGGAATGTGAAGTAAAAGAAAATGTCGAGCACATCTTATTACACTGTCACAAATATGGGAATGAAAGACAGATAATGGAAAATGAAGTTCGAGAATGGAAAATGAAGTTCGAGAGGCCGGTAGGGAATGGGATTTAACTGGGATTCTGGGAACAGATGGAGATGGAGAGGTAATAAGAATCACAAGAAGGGCTCTTTTCTCTTTTTTAAATAACACAGAATTAAGTCATAGAATTTAGGGGTCGAGCTCAGATGACATAATGTTACACACTGTTGTACAGTAGGTGGCGGTATGCATCTTTCAGTTGGTTGCCATCCGCCAGTAACCGAGAGAAGAAGAAGAAGCCCTCCTACCCTTCCCTTTAATATACAGAAGCACATTATCAAAGGTGAACTATGATCATGATGGCTTGTTTGTAAGATGGGTTTGTGCTGGGCAAAGGGTGTGTGTATGAGTGAAAATGCACGCAGAATTAATGCTGTTTGGCATTAATCGCAGTTGATGCCCAATCAGTTATTTTAGAAGGAAGAGAAGGATATAATTTAACAATTGGGTTGAACAATCAAGCTGAATTTACATTAATTTAGCACGGATGCACACCTCGTTGCACTCCATGCACGTTTTTTTCTCTATGCAGTGAAAAACTCTTCCTACTGTTTCTTCAAAGGATTTGTGATAAACTATATTATACTGTCGTCAGATTAATACATTTAACAGAAAAAACAACAGCTGAGTGTGTGTCATTAACCCAGACAGAACATGCATGTGCGAACGGACAAGATCAAAGGAGGTGACTGGGACTAAATCAAATCAAATCAAATCAACCTTTATTGTCATGTTACTGTACATACAACTGTAGTGCAGGCAAGATGAAATTACGTTTCTCTAGGCATCCGTATAAGTAAAAAGAACGTAATTTAAGACACGCTCACACACACCCGTCACCCCCCACCCCAACACAGCCATTCACACATCCCTGAGACATACTTGAAACTAACTAGAACTATATACATATAATATACATAATGTCCATAAGGTGCAGTAGTATCTATGAAAGATTCCGGATCAACTGTTCAGCATCCTAACAGCTTGTGGAAGGAAGCTGTTAATCAGTCTGGTGGTTCTGCCTCTGGTGCTCCGGAATCGTTTGCCAGATGGCAGCAGTTCACAGTGTTTATGCAGAGGGTGAGAGTGATCCTTGACAATGTTCAGTGCCCTGCTCCTACAACGGTTCTGAAAAAGTTCTTGGACAGAGGGGAGGGAAACTCCAATTACCCTCTCAGCTCCCTTAACTATCCTCTGCAGGGCTTTTTTGTCTGACATACTGCATCTGGAGTACCATGTTGCAATGCAGTACGTCAGAACACTCTCCACCACACCTCTGTAGAAGGTCCTGAGGATGCAGATGGGGAGAGAGGCCTGTTTGAGTTTCCTCAAGAAGTGCAGTCTCTGCTGGGCCCGCTTCCTGATCCCCAAGGAATTCTTGCTCCAGGTCAGGTCCTGCGAGATCTGCACTCCGAGGAACTTGATGTTCTCCACTCTCTCCACCAAATGGCCGCTGACGCTGAGAGGGACGTGTTCAGGCTGTGACCGCCGGAAGTCGATAATCATCTCCTTCATTTTGTCCACGTTGAGCACCAGATTGTTCTCCCTGCACCAGCCCTCCAGGTCTCTAACTTCTTTCCTGTACATTGATTCCTCATCCCTCTGAATAAGTCCCCCCACTGTGGTGTCATCCACAAACTTAATAATCTGGTTCCCCTCATGTCTGGATACACAGTCATGTGCTAGAAGTGTAACCAACAGTGGACTGAGTACGCAGCCTTGAGGGGATCCGGTGCTCAGTGTGATAGAGTTGGAGATGTTGTTTCCAACAAGGGCAGACTGAGGTCTCTCGGTCAGGATCCAGAGACATGTGGCGGTGTTCAGACCGAGAAGGAGTAATTTCTCCATCAGTCTCTGGGGAATAATGGTGTTGAATGATGAACTGAAATCAATGTACAGGAGTCTGGCGTAGGTGTATTTCTGCTCCAGGTGGGTGATGACAGAGTGCAGGGTGGTGACTATAGCATCCTCCGTGGAGCGATTTGAACGATATGCAAACTGGAGCGGGTCATGTGATGCAGGGAGGCAGGCTGTGATGTGTGGTTTGACAAGCCGTTCAAAACACTTCATCACAATTGGTGTCAGTGCAACAGGACGATAGTCATTCAGACAGGACACAACTGGTTTCTTTGCCACCGGTACTATGGTAGAGGTCTTAAAGCATCTGGGAACGATGGCCTGACTCAGGGAGATGTTATAAATGTCAGTCAGGACATCTGCCAACTCACTCGCGCAGACTCGGAGCACACGTCCCGGGATGTTGTCCGGACCTACAGCTTTACATGGATTGACCCTAATTAAGGGTCCTCCCATGTGTCCGCTGCGTTGATGGTGATAGCTGGCCCAACAGATGGTGGAGATGGGCCAGCCCTCCATCTGATTGTCGGGTTTCATGCTTCAAGACATGCAAAGAAGTTGTTGAGCCTGTCTGGAAGCAAAGCGTCATCATCATTGACCCCCTGCCTAGACTTATAATCCGTCAGCGCCCGAACTCCCTGCCACATCCATTTGGTGTTCCTTGTGTCACAGAGGTGTCTCTGGATTTTCTCCGTATAGGCGCGTTTCGTCGTCTTAATTCCCTTTGAGAGCGCAGACCTGGCTGAGCGGAGAGCGATCCTGTCCTTCGCTCTGAAGGCTGCATCTCTGGCTGTGAGCAGCGAGTGCACCTCTGCAGTCATCCAGGGTTTATAGTTGCGCCGTGCAGTGAAAGTCTTCACTATAGTGACATCCTCTGTGCACTTCGCAGTGTAGCTGGTGACCGTTTCAGCGTACTCCTCCACATCTGTCCTGTCTCCCTGGGAGGCTGCTATTTTGAAAACCTCCCAGTCTGTGTGAAGAAAACAGTCCTGAAGTGCCGAGGCTGCACCCTCTGGCCAAATCCTGATTTGTTTCTTTACTGGCCTGCTGTGCTTTAGTAAAGGTTTGTAGGCAGGCACCAGCATCACGGATAGGTGGTCAGAATGACTGAAGTGGGGGCGAAATGTTGCCTTGTATGCATCTGGGAAGTTTGTGTACACCAAGTCCAACATATTCTCTCCTCTGGTCTTAAAGTCCACACATTGTTTGAACTTGGGGAGCACAGTGTTTAAACTGGTATGATTAAAATCCCCTGCAACCACCACAAAACTGTCTGGGTGTTAAGTTTGAAATTCACTGATAGCGTCGTGCAGCTCTCCGAGTGCCTCGTTAGCATTAGCTTTAGCATTAGCACTAGGAGCTATGTAAACAGCAGCATTAACACATTGGTGAATTCCCTCGGCAGGTAGAATGGCCAGCAATTCACGATAAGGAACTCCGCCAACGGAGAGCAGTGTTTAGTTGCTAATGTGGCGTTAACACACCAGTTCTTATTAATATAAATACATAGGCCCTCCCCTCGACTCTTACCGGAGCTAGCAGCCTCCCTGTCTGCTCGGAACGATGTCATTCCTTCCAGCTGAATGGCCGCTTCAGGAATGTTGTCATGGAGCCATGTCTCCGTGAACGCAAACACACAGCAGTCCCTCCCTCTCTCCAGGTTTCTCTCAGCAGATGCAGCTCATCCAGCTTGTTGTCGAGGGAGCGGACATTGGAAAGTAGGAGCGATGGTACTGCTGTTCTGGAGGGGTTAGCCTTTAGCCTAGCATGAATCCCGGCTCTCTTTCCTCTCTTTTGTTTGCATTCGCACCACTTATGCTTCCTCCTCTCCCGGGTAGCTGCCAGCGAAACCTCCGATAGTATTCCATGCAGGCGTAGAATGTTCAAGTCACACCCGAGCACCACAATTTTTGCAGTGTGCATTACCTTTATGTTTAATAAGGTCTCACGGTTGTAAGTTTTACAGAATGTACGTCTGGGATGATTAAAACACTCAAAACTCACACACTCACTGATGCCTAGAGGGGCCACAGCGTCCATGTGCACCGCCATCTTGTAATCATTTGCCGCCATCTTGTAATCATATGTAATCATAAAATTGCGCATTTGGACAGAATACTTTGTCACAGCAGAAAGGTTTGTAGTTTAAAATCTTCAAACTGACAGTTCCACCACTGTCACAGTTCATTACAGGGAGGAGCGGAGAGGATCAAACACCAGCCAGTGCAGCCACCAAACCACAGTCTGTGTCCAGACCAGATCACAGAGGCTGGACAAGGCACGTCCTGCCTTAATACCTCTCCTGAACATACAATCTGTGGTGAAAAGTAAAACAGACACATTCCCTCTTCATTAAATCCTTCATTCCCCTAAAAAATAAATACATGAATGTAATCCTGTAATCATCCTGTAAGTCTGTGATTAAAATGAAAATGTGGATGGAATAAAAAACTATTAAGTGTATCATCATATAATTTAAATGAGGGGTGATTAGATTATAACAGTTACAACCCTGTCCATTAAAATAACTGAAAATCCTAGTGCATGCTGTTTCCTCATGTGCCCCTGTCAGTAGGAGCTGCGTGATTTCAAAATGCGCTGCTGAAATAGCATTGACAATGCACTTCTGACGATAGTCCTGTATTTTCCTGATCAAAAGCGCATTTTCATAAAATGCGATTGCGCCAGTGCCACATCTCTCTTAACCCCTTGCATTCCGGTCAATTTCCCTAAAAACGCCAAAAAATAACGTGCCCAAAGTAAATCGAAAGCTGTTCTTCAACCCTTTGCAGCATCTTCATGGGGTTGGTCTCATTTAAAAGAAAACACTTTGAATTTTTTGGCAAATCAGTCATAATCTCTCTAAGTGCTCCAGCCACTGAGTTACAGTCATCTAAACATACTGAACTTGAAGAAAATAAATTTGGCCTGGGTGTTTTTTTGGATACAAATGCTTGCAAATAACACACAGCTTCAGATCCGGGCTGGAAAATGCAACAGAAATGTAGAACCAAGTGTTATCCAGCTGAGGTCAAAATTTTGTAACAATACCACAAAAAATGAATATATTACACAGCTTTTTCCTCAGATAGTTCCCAGGCGTTTTGGAACTGTGCCAAATTGTGCCAAATGGCACAGTTTGGAAAAACATCTGTAACTTTTGAATGATTCAATATAGAAGCTTCATCTTGGGCTCTAATGAAAGGTGACACTCAGGGCTGTGTGTGTGCTTGTGTGTGTTTGGGGGGGGTTCCCCCCCCCTCGCTACAGAAGACAGACATCGGCCATCGCTACATGACGGAATAGTCATGTGGCGACAGCGGCGCAGTCACCGCGGCTCCCCCCCCCTCGCTTCAGAAGAGTAGCGGGGGGGGGGCGGCGTTCACGGTCTGGACGCGGCGCACGACCTGTGTACCGCGGCGCACGAACTTCGGACTTCATGCGCCGCACAGTTGTAATTTACCGATCGGTCAAAAGTCATTTTTGATTACAATTTTCAGGGTTAAAGAATAATTTAGCTTATAACACCTTACCTCTTCACAGCAGCAGTGTCCTGGCGAACTTCTCTTCCTCATTGTCAGACGAACGCGACGCTGGTCCGCTCATGGTTCTGGTCTCGCGACCCGGTCAAAACATAATTCCATGATTGCGGTTTTGGCGAATGATTTACAACCTTCGTCGTCGGCCTCCGTCAGTCTATGATGACCATGGAAGAGAATCCTAAACGTCTATTCTGCTCGAATAAAAAAAAAAAAAAAAAAAAGGACCGCCTGTGACTGAAGAGGTCGATGCGCGAATGGCTGTCCCTGTCACACAGGTAGCACTTGTGGGTGGTCTCCGTGCTGCTGGGTCTGTGACAGTTCTTCCTGCGGGTCCTTTTTTCATCTGCTGCAGCAGTCTGTCTTCATCCAGCCTTACAAAAAACAGCTTGCGAACTTCTATGCTTCAATTGGCTTGCTGCATTCACAGTGTTGGTAGGCGGGTCCTTCTTGCTAAGTTTTCAGTCATTGGTTCTTCAAGGTTTCAGAAACCCAATTCAAGGCTCTTATTAGTCGAATGAGAGGCCAATCAAATGAACTAATCTGTTCGTGGCTGTGTCTGCAGTGGAAGAACGGAAATGCAGCTTTTATTTTCAGTGCGCGCTTGGACACAGCTCCATCGTGCGTCCTAGAGCACACGAGGGTGCACGAGGGCGCACTTGTGCGCTCTGGGATGCAGAGACTTGCCCGCCCGCGGTACAACGGAGTGCAAGAGGTTAAATGAATCTCCTCCTTGCAGCATAAAGCGGGCGCACAGTGCACAGGTAATTAGACGTGACGCAAAGCGGGAAAAACAGACTATGCACTGGCAGAAACTGACAAATCCACTGGTGCAGAAGGGAAGTGTGCCACAAATGTGAGCTGTTGATCTCTGTGATAAGGCCCTTGGTCTTAATGGTTTGTTTGTTGGAATCAGGTCAGAATAAGAAATTAACCTCTGTTATGCAGCAACTTATGGTATAGGTTGTCTTTATTATAAACAACTACTGTATCATAAAAATACATGCTTATTGCATACGGATAAAGAGCTGTCCCTTTACAGCCAGCTAGGACTTTCCAAGCCTTGTAGTTGCTTCCTCACTCTTACTGCTGACCTGCCCAACTAAATATCATCCAACATTTTTCAGGCGCCTTCAGGCCATAGAGAAAGAAAGATTGCCTCAGGTCCTGACCATTCAGCATAGTGATGACGAAGAGTCATTTGGCAATGAAGAAGAAGAAGGCTTTTATCGTATTACATGTGGCAGTAGTGATGAAGAAAATGAGGATGGGAAATGCTATGAAGGCACAGATATGGTGTCACCAGATTCCGCTTTCCAGTCTCTTTCCCCAGGTGAGTTTTCATGAAGTTGCCTTTTACTGATTACACATTGTACACTGGAGCCATTAGTGGCAGAGTCTGACTGTTTTCTGGCACCTAACATAGCCTAAAATAGTTTATCCTTTTTCCTCTGTTTTTTAAGACCTGCATCTGAGAGAGGCTTCATCCCCTGACATTGCTCACCTTTCCCTGGCCTCAGACACTAAGCACTCTCCTTCTCCTCCTCCTACATCATTTGGTAATTGGAAGCCTTCAGGGGTCCGTGCTCACAGGCTTTGTATTAGCCAGGCCAACTCAGAACTTTTACTTGATTCTAGTAGATTAGGATGCAACTCTGGAACAGGAGGAGCTACAGCACATACAGAAACTGTCCGTCAGAGGGCAACGACCAGAGTGCCTCAGCCGACCCCACCTTCAAAAGAATTATGGTGAGGCATTATTAAAACCTAATGGTATATTTGTGTTTTGTATTGTCAGTGATTTGCCAGTATAAACAAAAGTTCTCTCTTTTCTAGTTTTAGTTTATCCAGTGGACTATCAAGCCACAAGCATGAGAGGTCCCAGGTTCTCCACAGACCAGCCATTGCTCGTCCTCACACAGCCAGAGCAGCTCTACAGAAACATCACCAGCACCACATTGTCCAGCCCTGCAGAGGGAGCTCACACCCAGCCTGACACAAGAATGAGACGATTTCTTGGGATCAGTAGGAGTTTGCTTGCTCTTACGGAATTCATCCCACACTTAAAACTTTCACACTATAATGCATTATTGTGTTGGAATAACCTTCACTGTAAGATTTTCTCTGTCTTTTTAAAGAAGATGTCAAATCTCCACTGTTGGGACTCAGGAATGCATAAACATCCAGTAACCTCCTTGCTCACAGCTGAGTGATTTCAAAAGACTAATGGAGTAATTAACTTGAACAGGTGTAACTGGAAGATTTACTATGATGGGACATTAGGTTTTTTAAAATTGTTGTAATATATTAAAATGGGTTGTAATAAACCTCCCTCATTCTTGCATTTCTTGAGATGAAATGCAGAATTTTAAGATAAGATAAGCCTTTATTAGTCCCACAATGGGGACATTCCAGAAAAAAATAATAACGGATCGTAGAACAGGCTTGTACCTTGTCTACCTCACGCCTCGCTTCGCTGCAACTCGACATCCCTATCGTTTTTGCCTGATTTCTCAAGGGATATCAGGCACTGTGATGGATATTGTTATGTCGTAACTTGTAGACAAGGATGAGGCCAGGAGTGGAGCTGAACACCGCTTTATTAAACAAGCTGGGCTCTGTACACCCAACTGCACGTGTAGCTGCTTGGCAGAGGAAAGGCGGAAGAGACCGCCCCTCTACCAGCAGCCCCTCTTATACCACTGGAGATGGTGGAATCGGAAACCAGGGCCGCCATCCCGTACCACACAAATAAGAGCTACAATAATAACGGTATATGAACATTGAACAAATACATAATAGCCCCCACCCACCCCCCGCAGAAAATTCAAAATACACACACGCAATCAATCCACCCCAATTTGGAACCCGAATCATCCACTAAACATAAACAAACTAAAGTCACCAAAAGGGGCCTATGACATTCACACCAAAAGAACTAAAATTAGGGGGGACGGGGAGACTGCCGTCCTACCCTCCACATGATGAAGCAGATTATTCTGCCGCCTGTGCTATTAATGTCCATTAAAGAAAAGTACTGCCGTGTCTCCTATACCAAATACCTTATGAAAATAATCCCCAAAACAACAAATTTGAACACATGAAACACGCCCATGACTCTGTGAGGATGACCCGTGCCCCCCACCCCCACCCCAGACCCTTCACCATCAGTCCACCCCTGGCAGCAGTCCACTTTCCGGACAACAGCTGGTTGCCTCCGCCTCAGAGCGTCTTCTCCTCCACACCTCTGAACGCTCCAACCGTCCGGGGTTGTGCCCACCCATCCGCTTCGGGGCACGCATTAATTCACTGGGATGGTGCCACCAGCCATCCAACAGCAGAAGATATCGATCGTGCCGCTCACGCATCACCTGCAGCCGACCCTGGTACCGTTCCATATCCCACTTCTGTCTCACACGCCTGGACCTCACCTCCACCCGAGCCCGAACCCAGTCTGCAACTCCCAAGTGGGGCCTTGCACGGCCTGTGGTGTTTCCGTCTGGCACTCACTCTTCCAGTGCCACTCAGTCCTGCCCTGACAGCTTGTAGCTCCACTGCTGACCCCGCCACTGTGGTCCCGTGTTCACCACTCTTCCACGGCCGTGCTCCTGGAACATTTGAGACCATCGTTTGGGCCCCGCTTGTTGCCGCAGGTCCTCCCCTATGCCGCCCAGCATCCACATCCAGGGCAGCTCGGACACTGGCACTGGGGCCCTCTCGCGACGACCCTGAGCACGACGCAGTCTGTCCACTTTCTGGAGTGCCCAGCAACGGTCCATCCCACAATGCATCGTCCTGGACCCTCGGAACTGGTCGGTCCCACAGTCCTCCACCTGATCACTCTTCCCCAGCACTGCTGCTGATGGAGAATCCAAGGTCATAAAATATGTTAGAACCGTAAGCCATCACGATGAACTCCACAGTGGTGGTACCTACCATGGCTAACCGTCCTCCTCCATAGCCGCAAAGCGGCACTAAGAAACTTCCAATCCTGTAGCGGGGAAAACACTGTCTGACTGTAGCCCAATTCAGCACAGAACTCTCCGCTCCCGTGTCGACCAACACCGGTACCGGAACTCCATCCAAAACTACCGTGCAGCGCGTGCGCCCATTGGTACTCGGGGACACTGTGGCTACCACCATTGGAGCAGGAGAAGTTGAAGTCTTGCGCAGGCTCTCTTGTCCAGCTGACTGGCACATCCTCACAAAATGATGGAGACGGCTGCAATTTCCACAGAGCTTCCCTTTTGTCGCACACTCTCTGGCCTTGTGGCAGTGCTTCGTGGACCCACAACCCATACACCTGGGCTTCTCCGGGGCAGACCTCAGCCGTACAGCGTTGGCCACTTCCATGCCATCCATGATGCTCCCATTGCTGTCCGGGTCCACTATCTATGCGGCCATGGGGGATCTTGAACCTCCCAGCGAAAGGCGCTCGCTTAGCTCCCGAGTTAGCTTATCTGCTGCTTCCAGCTGTAGCACCAACTCGACAGCCCTAGTCAGCGTCAGCTCCCCCGGGAACGTGAGCAGCTTGGAGTGGACTGCAGCACAGTTCTGCCAACTGGCTGCGTACCATTTCTTCTTCCAACGACCCAAACCGCCACTCAACAGCCAACTGCTTTAAGTCCGACACGAACCACTGGATCGGTTCGCCTACCTGTTGGTGACGCTGTCTGACCTTAATCCGCCCAACAGAAATGGTGGGCCATTAACTTGACCACTTCTTCATACGTGTCCGCATCTCCAAGCGTGCCCAAAATTCTTTGTCCCTCCATTCCCAGGTTGTGTACTAATAATGCACAAGCTCGCAGCTTCTCCACTCTTCCCAGGTCCAACGCTACCATGTACGTCTGGAAAGCCTCATACCAACGAGGCCACAGCACAGGCGGCTTCTCCGGGAGCTCCAGGAATGGACAAACTGGTGTTCCACACGCCTCCGTGAGTTTACCTCTCATCGCCAAATGTTATGCCATAACTCATAGACAAGGATGAGGCCAGAAGTGGAGCTGAACACTGCTTTATTAAACAAGCTGGGCTCTGTACACACGACCACACATGCAGCCGCTTGGCAGAGGAAAGGTGGAAGAGACTGCCCCTCTACCAGCAGCCCCTTTTATACCACCGGAGATGGTGGAATCGGGAACCGGGGCCACCATCCCATACCACACATATAAGAGCTCCAATAATAACAGTATATGAACATTGAACAAATACATAATAGATATGGGGTAACAAGATCAGAAAAGTTGTATAAACTTATACTTATAAACTTAAATCTTACTTTGTATTCCCTTATACTTTAGTTCTTTTAGCAGTCCACCCTTATCAAATCTTACCTTTAAAGTCGACCAAATGAAATGCATCCTTTTTCAATATAGCTTACCTGATGTAGCAACACTGATCTTCCTTACATTTTTTGGTGTAATAATCTCATGATTTCACTGGAGGGCACCAGTTGTCCTAAAATCAAAACCTAGTCCACTGGGTCAGCCATCATAAGGAAACCATCTCAAATCCCAAGCGTGTGTAGTCACATCTATAAGTAACCAGACAAGATTGGCTGTGCAAGCATGCAAGTTTAAATTTTCACTCAACAGTAACATCTTTCCTGATGCTTTAGTTATTGTGTCACTGCATGCACATCACAGCTATATGAGTTAAGTCCACATGGTTATATGCTCAGCTTGCAGCAATGTTTTTAAAGATCTATGGAAGCTCTAATCCCTTGAACTGTGATGAACAATCTTATATATTAAGTTATGTATTCTATAAATCCATGGTTCAGTTCATAGTTTTTTGGGGCCCTATGAGGGCACCTCATTAAAGATTTCCCCTGACCCACTTCCCAGTTATTGTAGGAGGCTGAAATTGCACAATTATAATAATACATATTTCTATAGGTTATGTGGTAATTTGCAGCTCTGAACTCCTAAGAGTTTCTCTTTTACAGGTGCTAAGATGGAGCAAGTAAATAGTAAATGGCGTTCACTTATATAGCGCTTTTTCCCATCCCTAGATGACCAAAACGCTTTACAGGTCCTGCTATCCACCCATTCACACACACATTCACACACTGATGGTGGCAGAGCTGCCATACACCGGCGCTGGCCTGACCCACCAGGAGCAACTGAGGGTTCAGTGTCTTGCTCAAGGACACTTCAACATCTAGACTGCAGACAATCAATCAATCAATCAACTTTATTTATAAAGCACTTTAAAAGCAACACTTGCTACACAAAGTGCTGTACAGCAAGAGAACATAAAAGCAGGGCGCTAACACAAGAACCACAGTAAAAAATTCATAAATAAAATAAAGTAAAATAAATAAAAATCCATTTCATTCAATAAAATCAATGTCTCATACTGGGTCGAAGGCCAGGGAGTAAAAATGTGTTTTAAGACGTGTTTTAAAAATGGACAGTGAAGGTGCTTGTCTATTGTCCAGGGGTAAATCATTCCATATCCTGGGGGTCATGATCGAAAAGGCTCTGTCCCCTCTGAGCTTGTGCCTTGCCTTTGGTACCTCCAAAAGCAGTTGTTCAGCTGACCTAAGGGACCGGGTGGGAGCGTAGGGATGCAGAAGCTCAGAGAGGTAAGGTGGCGCAAGACCATTCAAGGATTTAAAAACAAATAAAAGAATTTTAAAATGATCTCTAAAATACACGGTCAGCCAGTGGAGTGAAGCTAAGATGGGTGTGATGTGATCTCTTCCACGTGTACCTGTTAAAAGACGAGCAGCAGCGTTTTGAACCAGCTGCAGACGGGAAAGAGATGACTGGCTGACACTGGCGTAAAGTGCGTTACGGTAATCCATTCATTCATTCATTCATCTTCTTCCGCTTAATCCTTTTCGGGTCGCGGGGGGGCTGGAGCCTATCCCAGCATCTTTGGGCGAGAGGCAGGGTACACCCTGGACAGATCGCCAGTCCATCGCAGGGCCAACACAGAGAGACAGACAACCATTCACTCTCACAGTCATACCTAAGGACAATTTACAATCCCCAGTTTTAATGCCATTTAACCTAACTTGCATGTTTTTGGCATGTGGGAGGAAACCGGAGAAATCCCCGAGTAAACCCATGCAGACACCAGCCGAGATGAAATAAAAGCATGGATTACTGTTTCCAAGTGTGGTCTAGAGAGAATGGGTTTTACTTTTGCTAAACGCCTTAGATGATAGAAGCTGGATTTTACCACAGAACGAATCTGCGTGTCTAATTTAAAATCATTGTCCATGATAAAACCAAGGTTCCTAGCTGTGGATTTAACATAAGGAGTAAGGAGGCCCAAGTATACAGGAAGGGACTCACAGAGGCGACTAGGTCCAAACACCGTCACTTCGGTCTTCTTATCATTAAAATTTAGGAAGTTTAGGGCCATCCAAGACTTTATGTCTTCAATGCACGCCAGGAGTGAGTTTACTGATGAGGCAGCTTTTTGTTTTAGAGGGACATAAATCTGACAGTCATCAGCATACAGGTGGAAAGAGATACCATGCTTTTTAAAAATGGAACCCAGTGGAAGTATGTACAGAGAAAAAAGCATGGGCCCTAGAAGACCCCTGTGGGACCCCGTAAGGCAGAGGAGCAGAAGAGGATTCAAACCCAGACATGCTAACTTTAAAAGTCCTGTCTGACAGATAGGATCTAAACCAGTTGAGAGCAGTGCCACAAATGCCCACTAGGTGCTGCAAACGGGAAATTAAAACATGGTGGTCCACTGTGTCAAAGGCAGCAGTTAAATCAAGCAGCACAAGAACAGCATATTCACCTGAATCACATGCCGAGAGAATATCGTTAAAAACTCTTAACAAGGCTGTCTCTGTGCTATGAAGAGCTTTGAAACCAGATTGAAAAATCTCCAAAATACCGGGTTCATCCAGAAAACATTTCAGCTGCATATAGACAATTTTCTCTAAAATTTTTGAGAGAAATGGCAGCTTGGAAATAGGCCTAAAATTTGCCAACACGGTATGATCGAGACCAGGTTTCTTAATCAAGGGCTGTACTACTGCATGTTTAAAATTTGCAGGAACCACACCAGATGACAGGCTGCAGTTCAAGATGGTGAGAACTGACTGGCCTATACTGGGAAGCACCTCTTTAAAAAGTC
Source organism: Pholidichthys leucotaenia (assembly GCA_020510985.1). Lineage (NCBI taxonomy): Eukaryota > Metazoa > Chordata > Actinopteri > Cichliformes > Pholidichthyidae > Pholidichthys > Pholidichthys leucotaenia. Next base: position 133,986,428 of record CM035840.1, on the reverse strand, counting down.
TAGGAGGGACAGCATCACAGGGAGACCCTGAGGGCTTAATGTGGGTAACCACATCCTCTAAAAATGACAGCGTCACAGGTTCAAACTGATTAAAAACAGCAGAACAAGGGACAGAGACAGAGGGATCAGAGGCAGGAGGTGAGATGAGAGCCCTGGTGGTGGCCACCTTATCAATAAAAAAGTTCATAAAATCATTGCATAACTCAGAGGAGGCCTCCAAACAGTCAGTCTGTGGTGTATTAAGAACAGAGTGGGACTCGAACCCCTGACCGTCCAATCAGTGGTTGGCCACACTACACTAACTAACTAACCTGCACTTATATAGCGCTTTTCTAGTCACAAAGACCACTCAAAGCGCTTTCACTAGTACTAACCCTCTATTCTAAGGGCCTATAGGAAACAGATATCTAGGGACAATTTAGAACAGCCAATTAACCTAACATGCATGTCTCTGGATTGTGGGAAGAAACCGGAGCCCCCGGAGCAAACCCACGCAGCACAGGGAGAACATGCAAACTCCACAGAGAAAGGTTCCAACCCCTGCCAGCCTGGGGATTTGAACCAGGAACCTTCTAGCTGTAAGGCAACAGTGCTAACCACTGCACCACCGTGCTGCCCACCACAGCCACCCCGAGTAAGGTGCGCCACAGAGTAAGGTGTGACAGTGGAACCAGCTGAAGGCAGAGCAGTCATCAGGTTCTTGTACTTGAGAGGCAGTACACCATGGGAGATGTTCAATGAGATGAAAGAGACTTCCCATGCTCAGTGGCAGAACCAGGAAATTTTCACTGGGGTGGCCTAGAAGTCCGTATTACCAGAATATGTTTCTTGCAAAATAAGGGGTTATATAAACTCTGTAGTACTGTATTTACTGTATATATTCATCCATCCATCTTCTACTGCTTAATTCTTTTCAGGTCGTGGGGGGGCTGGAGCCTATCCCAGAATCTTTGGGTGAGAGGCAGGGTACACCGTGGACAGATCTCCAGTAACAATCGCAGGGTCAACACAGAGAGACAGACAACCATTCATTCATATTCATACCTAAGGACAATTTAGAATCCCCAGATGATGCCAATTAACCTAGCGTGCATGTTTTTGGCCTGTGGGAGGAAACTGGAGTACCCAGAGTAAACCCACGCAGACACGGGAACAACATGCAAACTCCACACAGAAGGGTCACCGATGGTCTGGGGGTGGAATCGAACCCACGATGGACAGGGGTGGAATCAATCCCATGACCTTCTTGCTGTGCTGCTGCAATGCTAACCACTGTACCACCGTGCTGCCATGTATACTGTATATATATTCATACTTGCTATTAAATTTGTGTGTAGAGTTGTATACAAATACAAATACTTTATTATCCACAAATGTGGGAATTTGTCTTTGGTTTCACCATAAACACATCAAGACATAACATTTTAAAAATAAAACAATACAGAATCACCCGATGGCTGATAAGATGCTTCATTTCATGTAAACAAGTTTCATTGCATCTATACACACTGAATATACACACAATATTGAATAATTTACTGATCAATAAAAAGAAATAGTAGTTAAAAAAAATCTGCTTGCTGTACAAAACCTTGCATCACCATCTGTCACTAGGCACAATCCCAGTATTGATTATTACCTCCACCAAGGAGGTAATGTTTTTACCGGGGTTTGTCTGCCTGTTTGTCTGTCTGTCTGTTACCAACATAACTCAAAAAGTTATGAACGGATTTTGACGAAATTTTCAGGAAAGGTGTGTAATGGCACGGGGAACAGATGATTAGATTTTGGTGATGATCTGAGAGTGCATACCTCCACCAAGGGCTTTGTTTGTATTTGTGCAGCAGGATTACACAAAAACTACTGGACGGATTTGGATGAAATTTTCACCAGAGGTGGTTCTTGGCCTAGAGAGGAACCCATTATATTTTGGTGATGATCTGAGAATGCATACCTCAGCCAAGGCTCTTATCTTCTCACAGTGTGTTATCAACAATACTCCAAAACTGATGGACAGACTTTGATGCCATTTTCACCACAAGTGGCTATAGGCCTACACACAAACTCATTGCATTTTGGAGGTGATCCATGAGAAATGGAAGGAGCCTTGGCGGAGGTATGCGCTCTATGAGTGCTTTTCTAGTTGTTAGGAATTTTATGTAGGGCCTACCACTAAGGAGACAGAAAATGACTCTGTACAACTTTGTAATGACAGACATCCAGTACAGACATCTCTACTGCTCTAAGAGTCGACTGATGCATCTTTGTAAATTAGAATATTATGGAAAAAGTTAATGCATTTTGCAATATATTTAAAATGTTATAATTTAACTTAATATTGATTACATATAGTGAAATATTGCAATCCTTTTTTAATCCTAATTTTGATGATCATGGTTCTCTTTTTTAATGTTCTGCAGAACAGAAACCTGCTGTAAACCACTTATTAACCGAGTCAGGCCAGTTGTTTGCAACTTTTGCTACTTTTAACCTTTCCTGCATAAAAAAAATAAAGTATAGTTGTTTAAATAAATTACAAATCTTGACATTGTGATTTACTGAGATTCACTGGTATGTCGTTACACTGACCGTCACAATGACCTCACACTGCTGGAATACAGGAAACACTGATATATAATGGAAAAAATTATTCTAAATCAAAGTCTGATTTAATTAGATAAACATGATTCCAATGTAAGTATGACAACATAATTTCAGACAGCTGAGGTCTGTTTAATGGAGGACTACAGAAGTAAATTAATCACTGATAAAAGAATGAACCGTATCTGAATAAACAACATTACCAGTGCATCCGTGTAAATTGCAATAATGCCAACAAGGTTTTTTTGCAATATAATTACAAAAGAATGATTTATTCAGTTTTGACCACGTGCACAAACTTATTCCAATAAAGTTCAGTTCGTTGCTTGACATAGTATGGCTCACATCTCGCTCTTTTAGTACATTTGGCAACTGAGGATTAAACCATGGGGGCATGCGCAAGACCACCAACTCCGTTCTTGGAGTCACTGCGTGTGCCAGCCACACCGTGGCGCCGCTGGTTGGAGGCGTTTGATGCCTGTATCGTCGCAGCTGGCCTGGGCGGTGCTGATGAAGATAGACGGAAGCGCATGTTCATCCATTGCCTCGGCAAAGGGCAGTGAGTGCTTCGCATGCTGGGCAGCACGGACTCCTTGGGCAAGTGCTGCAGCCTAATGGACGGGTGCTTTAACGAAAAGTGTAACATCATGGTGCGGAAATGCAAATTCTTCATTTGCTGCCAGGAAGTGGGTGAGTCTACGCAACATTTTCTTATGGAGTTCCAAAAGCTAACGAGCAAGTGCGCCTTTGGGCCATTAGAAGAGGAGCTAATTTGGGATAAGCTAACATGTAGCATGAGCAACGAGTGACTAAAGGAGAAGCTATTGCTAACGGAGGACAATTCCGTGCTAAGCCAGGTGATGCAGATGGCTAGCCAAACTGAATCCGCCACCCAGCTAGGAAAGCAGATTCTAGCTAAGGAACAATTAGCCGACCAAGTTCCCTCTCCATGCCAGGCCAATAGCAACCCAGCTAACTACTTGGGGCAGACTTCCGCACAGAGGTGGACCGTGGAACGGGCAGGAGCGGGAACTCAGAGACTCTGTGGCGGATGTGGCTCTTCTCTTCACTGGATGGGCCTGTCTGCCTGCCCCGCTAGGGGGAAAAAGTGCTACAACTGTGGTCAAGCTAACTACCTGGCTAGGGTTTGTACCACCTTTGACAAGACAGTGGATTCAGGACTCATGGGTGTAGCCTCGGTGTGTGTAGCAGGTGCCAAGAATTGGCCTCTGAAATGATACGTGGTGCAGCTCAACGGAGTCAACGTGCCACTCGTGGTTGAGTTGGGTGCTGCTAAATCCATACTAAGTGTGTCCATGGTAAGAAAACTTATTCCTAAAAAGCCTATTGTAGTGGGCGCTGTGAAAATGTTTGGCTATGGACATGCGAAGATTGGCATGGTGGGAACAGTCAGTTTCTCTGTGATGTGTGGGCCAAAGATTATTCCCGCATTCACCTTTCAGGTTTCACGCCATGGGGCTGATTTGTTGGGTACTGACTTATTGGGAGAGTTGGGATTCTCCATCATGGTCCCAGTGGGCTCCACGGTGCTGACTGTTTCTCCCGGGTGGCATGTTCGCTGGCCAGCACTATTTGCAGGATTGGGCTGCGTGACGGCTTTTAAACCACCGCCCGCTCATTGACCCGAGTGTGATGCCCATAATTCAACCTCTTTAGCGGCTACCACTCACCCTGCGGGATGACGTCATGGCGGAGCTGAACAAACTACTGAGCGCCAGCATTATCGAGAGAGAGGACACCTCGCCGTGGATCTCGAATACTGTGGTAGCCATAAAGAAGATGGGTGGCATCCGACTGTGCATTGACCTCAAAATGGTTAACAAAGCGATCATTCCGGACAAATATCCACTGCCCGCGATGGAAGAGCTCACTGCGATGTTCAGTGGCTCCAAGGTGTTTTCGAAACTGGACCTCCGTCAGGGTTATCTACAAGTGCCCCTCCACCCAGCCAGCTGCAACCTGATGGTGTTCGTGACCCACATGGGCGTTTTCAGATATACCCGTACACCTTTTGGCTTGAGTTCAGCGCCAAGCTGTTTTCAGAAAGTCATGTCCACGATTCTCACTGTCTCAAGGGTGTGGTGGTGTATCTTGATGACATCATGGTACACGGCGCGTCATGGGTGGCGCACGACAAACATTTGGAACGAGTGATGGAGGTGCTGCTAGAACGGTGCTGCACGGTGGTGCAGTGGTTAGCACTGTTGCCTTACAGCTAGAAGGTTCCTGGTTCAAATCCCCAGGTTGGCAGGGGTTGGAACCTTTCTGTGTGGAGTTTGCATGTTCTCCCTGTGCTGCGTGGGTTTACTCCGGGGGCTCCGGTTTCCTCCCACAATCCAAAGACATGCATGTTAGGTTAATTGGCTGTTCTAAATTGTCCCTAGATATCTGTTTCCTATAGGCCCTTAGAATAGAGGGTTAGTATTAGTGAAAGCGCTTTGAGTGGTCTTTGTGACTAGAAAAGCGCTATATAAGTGCAGGTTAGTTAGTTAGTTAGTTAGTTAGAACACAGGGTTACGCTGAATGGGGAAAAGCACATCTTCACAGCTGAATCCATTGAGTTTGTGGGATTTTGGCTGTCGGCTGAGGGCCTGAGGCCTCTGCACTCGAAAGTGGAGGTGGTCCTGCGACTTCCGGACCCCACGACGCCTGCACAAATCTCCTCATTCCTGGGCATTGCAAACTTCTACGGACATTTCATTCCCCATTATTCAGAGACTATTGAACCTCTCTAAGCCCTCCTGAAGCAAAATGCTCCGTGGCAATGGACCCTGGCCTGCTTAGCGGTGGTCACTAAACTAACATCTCAACTCACCTCCCTGCTGGTGTTAGCCCATTTTGACCCCAAATGCTCCACTTTTGTGACTTGTGATGCATCTGGTTCGGCAGTGGGGGCGGTCATGTCTCAACTTCAAAATGGTACGGAACGCCCGGTGGCATTCGCTTTGAGATCCCTCACATCGGCTGAACAGAGATACGCAGTGGGTGAGAGAGAAGCGCTCGTCTGTGTTTGGGCATGGGAACAGTCGCACATCTACCTCTATGGATGCCATTTCACCCTACGCACGGACCATAGGACGCTGACGACCCTGCTGGAGATGACTGGCTCGGGACACAGACCCCTGCGGATCCACAGGTGGGCAGAACGGCTACGAGCCTACAACTTCACTACTCAGTTCACCCCAGGCAGAGAAAACGTGGTGGCGGACCTCCTGTCCTGTGCCACAATCAACACTGCGCAGCCTGATAACTGATTCCTTGGAGGCGGACCTGAATTTCAACTCGCTTCACAAACCCCTCCAGAGCATGGTGTCCCTCCAGGAACTCCAAGCGGAGTCGGAATGGGACCCAATTTTGTCACAGCTGTGCTTGCTCATTCGGGGGGGGGGGGGGGGGGTTGTCCCGTGAAAATGCGAGGGGACCTGGCACCTTTTCACAGGTTCAGGGATAAACTGAGTTGCTGGAATGATGTGTGCGTGGCAAGTGGACACTACACGTTGATTCTGGTGTCGCTGAGATCTTGCATCTTGGCTATGCTCCATGAGGGTCATCTGGGGGTGGTTAGGGTGAAACAATGCTGCAGGGATTTGGTTTGGTGGCCAGGTATTGACAAAGACATTGAGACTATGGTTAAGAACTGTGTACCGTGTTTGGACAGCGGGAAAACAGGAGTGCCACCTCCTTCACCCCTGCGACCGCTACAATACCTGGAAGGCCACGGAAGCACATCAAATTGAACATCTGTGGCGAGTTACACACTGCCCCCGTGAACAGCTGTTTCCTGCTGGTGGCTTACGATCTGTTTTCAAAATGGCTGGAGGTGTTGCCTGGCCACCGGTTTCCTCTTGTCGCTGTTCACTAGGTGGTGTGTGTGTGTGTGTGTGTGGGGGGGGGGGTCCAGACGCCATTACAATGGACAATGGTCCACAGTTCATCTCTGGGGGGTTTGAGGAGTTTTTGAGGGAAAGGGGCGTGGAGCACATTAACCCTTTGAGTGTGGGAATTTGCGTGCCCCTAGTGGCAGAGCGTGGCACTGCGCCTGCCTTCTCACTCTGACTTTGTCAAAGGTAAGTGAGAAATTTCTGGGGGGGTTTTAAATGTAAAATTTCTTGTTCATATACTTTGAAGATAAGATGATGAGGTACCTCTGTACAAAAAATGGTGTCAAAAGACTGAACCATTTTTTGTGTAAATACATCCAAATTCCAGTTTTGACTGAGTTATGGAATTTAAAGAAGTGCCGTGACATTATACAAATTAGATGCGTAAATTTATTCCTACACACGTGGACAAAATTGTTGGTACCCGTCTGTTAATGAAAGAAAAAAACCACAATGGTCACAGAAATAACTTGAATCTGACAAAAGTGGTAATAAATAAAAATTCTATGAAAATTAACCAATGAAAATCAGACAATGCTTTTGAATTGTGGTTCAACAGAATTATTTTAAAAAACAAACTCATGAAACAGGCCTGGACAAAAATGATGGTGCCCTTAACTTAATATTTTGTTGCACAACCTTTTGAGGCAATCACTGCAATCAAACGATTTCTGTAACTGTCAGTGAGACTTCTGCACCTCTCAGCAGGTATTTTGGCCCACTCCTCATGCGCAAACTGCTCCAGTTGTCTCAGGTTTGAAGGGTGCCTTCTCCAGACAGCATGTTTCAGCTCCTTCCACAGATGTTCAATAGGATTTCGATCAGGGCTCATAGAAGGCCACTTTAGAATAGTCCAATGTTTCGCTCTTAGCCATTCTTGGGTGTTTTTTAGCTGTGTGTTTTGAGTCATTATCCTGTTGCAAGACCCATGACCTGCGACTGAGACCAAGCTGTCTGACACTGGGCAGCACATTTCTCTCTAGAATACCTTGATAGTCTTGAGATTTCATTGTACCCTGCACAGATTCAAGACACCCTGTTCCAGGTGCAACAAAGCAGCCCCAGAACATAACAGAACCTCCTCCATGTTTCACAGTAGGGACAGTGTTCTTTTCTTGGTATGCTTCATTTTTGCGTCTGTGAACATAGATCTGATGTGCTTTGCCAAAAAGTTCCAGTTTTGTCTCGTCTGTCCATAGGACACTCTCCCAGAAGCTTTGTGGCTTGTCAACATGCAGTTTGGCAAATTCCAGTCCGGCTTTTTTATGATTTGTTTTCAACAGTGGTGTCCTACTTGGTCGTCTCCCATGAAGTCCACTTTGGCTCAAACAACGACAGATGGTGCGATCTGACACTGATGTACCTTGACCTTGGAGTTCACCATGAATGTGTTTAGAGGTTGTTCTGGGCTCTTTTGTTACCATTCGTATTATCCGTGTCCTCCTGCGGCCACGTCCGGGGAGGTTGGCTACAGTCCCGTGGATCTTAAATTTCTGAGTAATATGTGCAACTGTAGTCACAGGAACATCAAGCTGCTTGGAGATGGTCTTATAGCCTTTACCTTTAACATGCTTGTCTATAATTTTCTTTCTAATCTCCTGAGACAACTCTCTCCTTTGCTTCCTCTGGTCCATGTTTAGTGTGGTAAACACCATGTCAACAAACAGCACAGTGACTTCTTGTCACCCTTTAAATAGGCCGACTGACTGATTAGAAGTTTGTAGACACCCGTGACGTTAATTAGAGGACACATCTTGTTTGAACATGTCCCTATGGTCACATTATTTTCAATCTTTTCTAGGGGTACCATCATTTTTGTCCAGGCCTGTTTCATGAGTTTGTTTTTTAAAATAATTCTGTTGAACAACAATTCAAAAGCATTGTCTGATTTTCATTGGTTAATTTTCATAGAATTTTTATTTATTACCACTTTTGTGAAATTCAAGTTATTTCTGTGACCATTGCGGGTTTTTCTTTCATTAACAGAGGGGTACCAACAATTTTGTCCACGGCTGTATCTGAAACTTTGGATCATATTTTACATCTTTGTAATTGACAGTAAGTCATTATCTCTTACCACTTTCAAGTTATAGCCTTGGAAATCTGAACTATTTTATTGACAAAAAATATTTACCACTCTTGACCACTTGGGGGTATGTTGCAGTTCTGCACCATACACACTCAAAGGGTTAAAACTGCATGTTATGGGGGCGCTAGTGAGCCATGCTGGAGTAAAGACGTGTCCCTCAGTGCTCCTGCAGACTTTTGGACATTTTACGTTTAAAAACGAAATTTCTTTGGTAAAGCTCAATACAACTCGTCACCTATCATCATCGGACTCTCCTGCCCACTTTTTTTGTCATGATGGATAAACTTCAGAAGTTTAAATTCGACGCTACCGACAAACCCAACAGGCCTAACACGAGGCTGCAAGCCGAGCTGGAAAAGAATGACGAACCACAGAGCGCAGTGCCAACGCTGACCACGGACGAAGGCTTTAAAACTCAGATTTTGGCATCCTTAAGAGAAGACATCACACAAATTATACGGGAAGAATTTAAGAATGCCTTAGCTAATGATTTTGCCTCTCTCAAAGCCAAAGTCCAGGCTGTACGTTCGGAAATAGCCTGCAACGCCACCTCCGTTAGCGCACGATTTGGCACAATTGAAGCTAACATTCAAGACGTGAAAGATGGCTTGTTTACTTGGTCAGATGACATAACTGGGCTTCAGAGCTCGGTGAAAGAGCTCCAAAGTGAAGTGAAGTCACTACGGAGCAAATGTGAGGATTTGGAGGGGAGAATGAGACGTGGAAATATCCGCATTGTCGGTGTCGATGAGCAAAACCCCTGCAATCCAAACGAGGTGGCTAAAATTATTAAACAAGCCTTATCCATGGACCGAGAAGTGAAAGTTGATCGATCTCATCGTACACTAGCACCACGGAAAGTGGGAGAAGACAGACCCCGAGTGATAATCGCCAAGATGCACTATGATGGAGATGCAGCGGATATTTTGAGAAGAGCCAGGGAAAAGGCACCTTTGATGTATAACGGTAACAGGATCAGCATCTTCCCTGACTACACGACAGGTGTTGCTAAAGCCCGGGCTGCCTTTTCAGATGCACGGAAGGCGCTACGAGGCCGACGTGATGTGCGCTTTGGTCTTTTTTACCCCGCAAGATTCCGGATCACTTTCGGGAATGAGAGTCTGAACTTTCACGATCCTACAAAGGCCATGGTCTTCATAAAGAACAATATCCTGTCCGAAGCTGATGATCCTTGAGGTACCATGTTTGGATTATATAACGTGAGTCCACAGGTTATGATCGCAGTGGGTGCGTAACCTGTTAAAAACATGTTTTTTATGGTGACGAGAATAATACATTATTTTCCCTTTTTTTTATATATCCTGTATTGTTATAGTGTAATGTGTTGAGTATTTTGAAAATCTTTACTTAATGTTGTTCCTTATCGTAACTTAGTCTGCAGGGGCCTGAGCTCCTTTAGTAAATTTGTTTTGCCGATTTAATTTTTGCTCCTCTTTTTTGCTGTGGACACAGCCTACCATAGTAGGTTGTGTATTTAGCTGCTAACACACAGTGGCTAGGGACTTAATCCCATCCTTTAGTATTTCGCTTGTTCAATGTACATTTTGTTTTTATGTTTCTTGCGTTCTGATCCCTCTGTTCCCCGGGGGTCACATATTATTTAAAAGAGCAACAGAGTCATTATTTGCTACTTACTGGAACCATATTCTCTCAGTCATAAAGTCTTTCCACTTCGATGCAACATTCCTTTGTGAAGTAATATTCCCTATGTTGTTTCTGCTGTACCCTCGATCATGGGCCCGCCTCTGCCTCAATACAACTTTTATGATGCCCTATACTGTAACTATCTGCACCACAGTACTTAAATTATGAGTCCATTGACAATTATAAGTTATAATGTGAAGGGTCTAAATAGCCCCATCAAAAAGAAGAAAATATTATTACAGCTTAAACGTTTGAAGTGTCAAATAGCACTATTACAAGAAACCCATTTGTCTGATGATGAGCACCAGAAATTAAAGAAATCCTGGGCAGATAAGGTGTATTTCTCATCTCACTGCACAGGTAAAAAAAGAGGGGTTGCAATATTAATACATAGACAAGTTAATTTTGTTGATACATTTGTACGTGCAGATGGAGAAGGTAGATTTATTCTGGTAAATGGGCTGCTTGATGGCATACCTGTCTCCCTAATTAATGTGTATGCCCCAAATGAGGACCAACCAGGCTTTATCAAATTACTATTTAACAGAGTCACGGAGTATAGCGCTGGTCTTTTACTTATGAGGGGAGACTTTAATTGTGTAATGTCACAACAAGACAGACAACCTCCACCTAAAGTACCCATATCCAAGATGGGCAAGATGCTTAAATATTTGACTGCTGAAGCAGGAATAGTTGATGTATGGCGATCAAAATTTCCAAAAGAAAGAAATTTTAGATTTTACTCTAACAGACATGCATCCTATTCAAGGATTGATTACTTTTTCACTTCTAAAGCTGAACTCCATAGAGTTGAAGACATAACCATCATGCCAATTACAATCTCTGATCATGCCCCAGTGGTTCTTCAGTGGGACATGGGACTGACACCAACTTATAAACAATGGAGGTTGAACGCCTCTCTTCTTAATGATAAAGATTTCATTACTCTCATTAAAACAGAGCTCAAGAACTATCTTAATATAAATGATACACCTGGCATGTCTCCTCTTGTACTTTGGGACTGTGCAAAAGCCTATTTAAGAGGTTGTATAATTTCTTATGCTACTGCAAAAAGGAGGCAAAAAATGGCTAAACAAACAGAATTGGAGCATAAAATTAGTGAGCTCGAACATAAGCATAAACGAGGGATGGCGTCTAATCTCTTAACTGAATTCAAAGCAGCCCGTACAGAGCTACAAGAGCTGCTATCAGATAAGATCGAGGGAACTTTACGTTTTGCCAAGCATCAGCATTATGAACATGGAAATAGAGCGAGCAGGCTTCTGGCTTTCAAATTACGTAAACAACAATCTTCTAATATTGTACATAAAATAAAATCTGGACACAAATATATAGTAAAGCCTAAGGAAATAGCTGAAACATTCGCAGAATTTTATAAATCCCTCTACCAAGATACTGATACATGCCCTGATGAGTCCAATATTGCTAAATTCTTTCAGGATATTAATATACCTCAGTTATCTGGTGAAATTACTGCAAATTTGGATGAACCAATCCAAAATTGGGAAATAAAACAATGTATTTTATCTCTTAAAAATAATAAATGTCCTGGTCCAGACGGATTTATCAATGAATTTTATAAATGTTTCCATGAAGAACTTATTCCACTCCTCTTAAATGCCTATCACTATTCATTAGAAACAAAAACAATGGCTGTGTCATGGGCAGAAGCTACTATAGTGGTATTACAGAAGGAAGGTAAAGATCCCACTGATTGCAGCTCTTACAGACCATTGTCTATGTTAAATGGAGATGTTCATATTCTGAGGGGTGTATTAGCACTGCGACTAAATGACATAATAACTAACATTATTCATCCAGACCAGACTGGGTTTATTGTGGGGAGACATTATGCAAATAACTTACGTCGTTTGTTTAATATCTTATCATACTAAAAACAAAGCAAAACCAAGACAGTTGTATTATCACTGGATGCCCAGAAGGCTTTTGATAGAGTGTCATGGAAATATCTTATTCAAACACTAAAAAGATTTAATTTTGGCCCTAAATTTATCGACTGGATTGAAACCATCTATTCTTCACCTCAAGCAGCTGTGAGAGTTAATGGGGTTCGATCTACAAGGTTTAACTTGGAGCGTGGTTGCAGACAAGGGTGTCCTCTGTCACCCTTGCTCTTTGCTCTAAGTATTGAGCCATTGGCTCAACTCATTAGAGATGACAATAATATTAAAGGGGTGCTGATTGGCAAAGAAGTACATAAAATATCACTGTACGCGGATGATGTCCTACTGTATCTGACAGAGCCATCCTGTACAATTCCATGTTTAATGAAAATTATATCAACATATGGATATTTCTCAGGATATAAAATTAATGTTGATAAAACTGAGGCAATGGACGTTTTGGACAATATTTCACCAGAGTTTAAACAACAAAGTGGCTTTCGTTGGCCTAAAGAAGGTATAAAGTATTTGGGCATCTATAATGTTCCCCTTTCATTAGACAAGATATTTGATGCAAATTATGGTAGGATAATTAGTACTATAAAAAATGACTTAAACCGTTGGTCATCATTGCCTTTGTCTCTCCTAGGTCGCATAGAAGCCATTCGTATGAATGTTCTGCCTAGGCTTTTATATCTGTTTCAAATGTTACCAATACTAATACCTAAGTCAACATTTGAAGAAATGGACAAAACATTCTCAAAGTTTATATGGCAGGGTAAGCGCCCTCGGATAAAATATAAAACACTTCAAAGACTTAAGGAAGAAGGGGGGCTTAACCTGCCAAACTTGAAATATTATTTTTGGGCTTCACAATTAAAACCACTGATTTCATGGATGCAGAATGACATTCATACGAGATGGGTGGACATTGAACAAAACCTGAGCCTCAAACCATTACAAGCTTTGCCATTTGCTAATATTCCAGTTGTGGGCTTATCAAGGTGGACTAAAACCACACTTGATATCTGGAAGAGAGTTGGAATTGCCTTTAAATTACCAACTAGTCTATCTGCCTTGTCTAGTATTGGGCATTTAAAATCCTTTATACCAAGCAGATTGGATACGAGCTTTCTCAAGTGGGCTGATCATGGGCTTATTTACATACATCAGTTAATCGATAAAGATGGTTTTGTATCCTTTGAATATTTGAGAAGACACTTCCAGCTCCAAAAAAATGATTTTTTCAGATATCTGCAAATACGATCTTTCTTGGTCTCTCATAAAGAGTGGGATAAAGTACTACACCCATCACTCATTGAACATTTTTTAATTCAAACTCAAAAACACAAAGAGGATAAAAAAGTGATCTCAAAGTTATACAAAATATTTGGTTTAATGGCTCAAAATAAACCTATTCTGGCAAAACAAAGATGGGAGGCAGAGGCGGGTCAAATTTTCTCTGATCGAATGTGGGAAGAGGTATGTACAGTGGCGCATAAGACCACAAATTCAAATACATGGAGGGAATTTAAATGGAAGATATTTAGTAGATATTTCAGAACGCCAGATATTGTGGCTAAGATGACACCAAATGTTCCAAGCCTGTGTTGGAGAAATTGTGGTACAGAAGTGCCTAATCACACACACATTTTCTGGTCGTGCCCTAAAATACAAACATTTTGGGATGAGGTGTACAAGGCAATAAATCATATGTTTCAAGTTACAATACCAAGGGACTTGACAGTAGCAGTTCTTGGCATCACCCCTCCGGAAATGCATGGGAGAGCACCAACATACCTCCTAAACATACTTTTTGTAGCAGCCTTGAAATGTGTCACTGCCTCTTGGATGAAAACAGACCCACCCTCCTTCAGTGCATGGCTTCAAAAAGTACAAGAACTTTATTACATGGAGAAGATTACTTACGCACTGAGACTCCAATTACCTACTTTTAAATCAAGATGGCATCCAGTAGAAGTCTCTTTATTGTAGTTGCTCAAGGTGGCTATTAAGTGCTTGGTTCTATTTTTTTTTTTTTGACAGATGCTGTTTCTCTTATATTGATGTGGAATTTGTGTATTAAATAATCTTGACTACATATGGTAATTATACCTGTAATGACTCTGTTGTTAAAAAATTTTAATAAAATATAAGTTCTAAAAAAAACCCTGCATTTTATCATCCGCAAGCTAATGGGGGTGTAGAACGTTTCAACAAGATGCTAAAAAATGGCCTGTGGGCCCATCTGGCAGGTGGCTTCACGTTCTCTGACGCCCTTCAGAACATGCTCCTCCATTGCAGGGCGATGGCCCATGCCATGACGGGGTGTTCTCCATTGAAGCTTATGCTGGGACGCAAACTACATCTGCCCCTGGATTGGCTGTGGCCCCCCTCAACCCCCTCTCCGGCGGATACAGAACCATCATGAGATCAGGTCCTTGTTCAACAGCGGAGGATGAAATAGTGCTTCGAGAAGAAGCATAGGGTGAAGGCTCATGAACTCGGTGTGTCGGACTGGGTTAGGATCAGGCACCCCAACCATACTCACAAACTGCAGCCATTCTGGACGGGACCACTGCAAATCGAGAAGTGGCTGGGCCCGAACACGTTCCGGCTCTCAGACGGGTCATGGTGGCATTCCAGTCACCTCAGGAAATCGTCGCTGGTCCAGGATCCGGGAGCTGCTGCGGAAGAGACGGACATGGGTTGGGACTGGCTGTGCTGTCCCAGCGCTCCCTAGTGGATGGTGTGATCCGCCCTTGTGCGTTCTTCTCCCGCCGTCTGTCTCCGGCGGAGAAGAATTATGACATCGGTGATAGGGAGCTCCTGGCAGTTAGGCTCGTGCTGGAGGAGTGGTGTCACTGGTTGGAGGGGGGCCGCCCAACCCTTTATTGTCTGGACGGACCATAAGAATTTGGAATACCTCAGGACGGCCAAGCGCCTGAACACCCGTCAAACCCGCTGGTCCCTGTTCTTTGGACGTTTCAATTTTACCATCACCTAACGCCCCGGGGCCAAGAACACAAAGCTGGATGCCCTGTCCCAACAGTTCGCCTTGGATGCTGCGGAGGTGTCCGACCATCCCATCCTTCCTTCGTCATGCATCATGGGCGCCCTCTCATGGGCATCAAAGGTAGGGTCTTGAGGGCACAGGAAGCTGAACCGGACCCGGGCAGGGGGCCAGTGGGTAAGCTGTTCGTCCCTTCCTCTGTTTGGGGCGAAGTGATTCACTGGGCCCACTCCTCCAGACTCTCATGCCACCTGGGGAGGGCTCGCACAGTGGAGATTCTCCTGAGGACGTTCTGGTGGCCATCGCTCCGGAGGGACGTCGCCGAATACATCCGTGCCTGTCCTCCATGCGCCACCGTCAAGACATCTTCCTCTCCTCCTGCTGGTTTGCTCCATCCTCTCCCTACTCCCGGCAGACCCTGGTCACACATTGCCTTAGATTTCGTCACTGGCTGTTCCCTCCGTCTAATCGGCATATCGCCATCCTCATGATTGTCGACCGCTTCTCGAAGGCCGCCCACTTTATTCCTCTGCAGGGGCTGCCTACGGCAAGTGACACGGCGGATCTGCTCGTTCAACATGTCATGAGATTGCACGGGATTCCCGTGGACATCATCTATGATCGGGGTCCACAGTTTGTGTCCCGGGTGTGGAAGTCGTTTTGTAATGCTCTGGGGACTACCACCCACAGAGTGATGGACAGTGTGAGCAAGTGAACCAGGAGCTGGAGACTGCGCTGCGCTGTATCATCGCTGCTAATCCTGCGTCTTGGAGTACCCACCTCCCATGGATCGAGCACGCTCACAACTCCACCGTGTCCTCTGCGATCGGCATGTCCCCCTTCGAAGCCTCCCTGGGTTACAATCCCCCGCTATTCCCCGAGGAGGAGGGGGACATCGCAGTGCCATCCATCCATGCCCACCTGAGGCGCTGTCATCAGCTGTGGAGGGCGACCCGACTGGCACTTTGGCACACAGCTGACCGCAACTCCAGGACTGCTAATCGCCATAGGAGGCCGGCTCTGCTCTACCGGGTGGGCCGGAAGGTTTGGCTGTCTACCCGACACATTAACCTTAAGGAGGAGAAGAGAAAGTTGTCCCAACGTTTCATCAGCCTTTTCTCTATTGTTCGGATCATTAATCCCGTGGCTGTGCGCCTGACTCTCCCCCCCCTCCGTATTTGTGTGTCCCAGGTTAAGCCTTTTTTTTCCAGCCCTCTCTGTCCCCCTCCCAGGTCTCCACCTCCACCAGTGGTGATCAATGGCGACCCGGCGTGGAAGGTCAACGCCATCCTGGACGTCCGCCGCTGGGGTCGCGGCCTGCAGTATCTGGTGGACTGGGAGGGGTATGGCCCGGAGTGGAGGTCCTAGGTGCGTCCGTCCTTTGTGTTGGATAAACAACTCATCAGGGACTTCAACCAAACACACCCAGGTAGGCTGGATCAGGTGCCGTGAGGCACCTCTCGGGGGCGGGGGGGAGTACTGTGATGACCTGCTCTGTGTCATTATCTCCCATAGCTGCGCGCACACCGGCTCTTCATCACATTCGGGCTATTTATTCTGCTCTTCCTTCAGATCAGCACGGAGTCGTCTTGTCTCCCTGGCTGAAGAAGCCCTACTCTCATCATCCTTGTGAATCTTTCTGCCTTCGCCGTTCTGTCTAAGCCTCCTTGCCTCAGTCTCATCCTCTGGAAGGATCATCCTCGCTCACCAAGTAAGCAATTCTTACTCACCTGTTCCTTCGTTGGTCCCCTGTGCACAGGTGGAGTTCCGTGGCGGCGGAACTGTTCCTCCTGGCAGCGGACCCGGCCTCACTCTCCCCAGCAGGTCCAGCTCTCACCAGCTGCGTCGTGATGACAGGCGCTGTCCTCCTGGCTGTAGCCTCCGGGCCGACCTGAGTGCATCTCTCGCTCTGCAACAGTAAGCCTCAGTTATTCACTGCACGCTCCTTCTGTTGGGCTGAACTAATGTCTGTGACTCTGCTCTGTCTATAGGGTTGCCAGGTCGTACGGCGCTCTGCTCATCCCCAGCTACGACATCACTGCAGACATACACATTCACTAACACATACACAACACGCACGTAGACACACACACCCTAATTCTTCAATAAAGATAACTGAATCCACTTCCGAGCCTGTGTCTGTTCCCTGGGTCTGTCAAACATGTCAGTTGTAACATAACAAAATGTGAAAAAAGTGAAGCGCTGTGAATGCTTTGCATCCTTTCCGGATGCACTGTACAAAACACTAATGATGGTAAATGAGGAACAGCTGATGAAAGTTATGTAACAAAACATACATAGTAAATCATGACGGCAACCTGGAAGGAGAACTACAACAATCTATCTATAAATGCAAGAAATCTCTGTCTTGTGTGTCTGTTCCTCACATATCTCTCAAATAGTTTGTCACACAGACCTCAGATTTTAGAAGTGCTTTGCTGAGGCTATGAGGGTGTGGATCCCTGAGTATGGAGTTGCTCAGTCAAAATATGTAATTTTTATCAATAAAAGTTTAGCCACCACTGTGTTTCCTCATGCTCTGGCTTCCGGAAGTGTGGGCGGAGTTTCGGATTGACTACGTATTGATTGGATAACACGCGGAATCATGATCAGTCACGATCCACAGTGCTTCGCAAACAAAAAAAAAGGAAGTGAAAAGTGACAAATTTGACAAGAAAGACAGAATAGTGAAGATGTAATGCTTAAAAAATTATACTATAATGCTGCCGTGATTGCGTATGTCTAAAGGATAATTTGGGGAATGCCAGCGGGGACCCAGAGTCTGCCTAAAGAACACCGGTGTTGGAGAAGCAGTGGACGGAACACGGTCCTTTGCAGGGAAGCAAGTCGGGCCCACCCAGTCAGCAGTTGACGGGAGTCCCTTTGCAGGACCGCGACTCGCCATTGCCGATGGTGCTCCTCTCAGTGTGCTTGCACAGTTATCTAAAAATTAAAAGTTAATAATAATACCGCCATGACTGTGGAGCAGAATCAACTGAATATCATATGTGGCCATATACGCACAGTTTGACTAAATGACGACCTTCACAAAACTGAACACAAAAATGCCCAAATAATGAAATAAATTGTTTTTATTTAAGATAAGATAAGATAAGATAAGCCTTTATTAGTCCCACAATGGGGAAATTCCAGGATTGCAACAGCATAGGGATAGCAACACTCAGAGCAACAATCAGAAGGCAAGAAAAAACAACATCTAGTAAACATATGTCCATATTACTATAAATGTATATATATAGACACACAGTGCAGAGCATTATGGTTGGTGAATGTGCAGCAGAAAGTCTAAGCTCTCTCTCCGCGGATGCAGCGGGCCAGCTGGAAGTCTTTGGGCATGATGGTGACCCCCTTAGCGAAGAAGAGACCACCAGGTGGGTCTCGCTGGTCTCCTGCAGAGCCATGACGGCGAAACTTAAATATTTAAATATTTTAATAATTTAAATTTAAATAATTTAAATATTTACTGACAAAATGGGCAACACTGATGCAACAATTGGAGCCAAACGGATCATTCTGCTGTGTATAATAATGTTGGGTGTTTGTACTTATAATGTTACTAAAATATAAAAGGATGCACTACAATGGGTCTCAAATATTTGTAAATATGTCCTGTTATAGTACTGCATGAGTTTATTGACAATAGACTATAAACTACAGTACACATATAAACTAAAACAATTATAATGGTGACTGAACAACTCCCATTCCCCAAAGTGCAAGATACACTATTAACATTATAAATCATAAAAGATCACACAAACAAGTGATCTGACAAAAACTAAACAAAGGTTCCAAAACAGTTGCTAATATTGGATGTCCCATTCATTTTCAGTAATTAGGTATTCTGTAATGAATATTCTCACAATCAAATAAATGGTGTTCAGTCCCTTTTATATTTGTCAAAGCCTATGTGTCATAAACTCCCCGTGCGCTTTTCCACAGCGCACGGAGGAGGAGAGGGATGGATGGACTTAAACGCAGGGTTTCACCAAACACACATTTATTGACCTATCACAGTTCTAAAATAAAGACTTACAGGTAGAAAAAGATGTACACAAAAAGGCTGATGCAGGAGCGAACAGCGGGCAGACCACCGTGTACCATGGCCACAGGAAAATGATACAAATGGCACACATGCGCTCGGGAGAGCGAGGAAGACTTTAGGAAGCTCAACTGACTCAGAGGAAGCAAACTGGGCAACAGCCTAAGTGTAGCAGTAGAGCTGCGGAGAGAAACGCTACCAGATAAGCATAGCAGCAATACCGCACAGAGAAACGCTAAACAATTTACTCACAAGCAGGAACAGTCCAAAAAGTCCAATTCTCCCAGCGAGCACAAACCATAGATCCCTCTACGACGTGATGGTCATACGACAGAGAACGATCGTGTGACTTGTATAATGGTCCAGCGGTGTTTGACTAGCAAAGAGCTGCTTAAGTGACTTCCGGTTATGGCTGCCACGTAGGACGGACGTGTCTCGCTCTGCTCTGCTCCTGGAGAAAAAAAAATCGGCAAATAACTCTCTCATTTGGGACAGAACGTATCCCAGCATTTGGGCGAGGATATGTCGGCGAAGCCTAAGGCTGGAAAACCAGGAAAAGGAAAAAGCGAGCCGCCGAAACAGTCCAAATTAACGGACTTTCAGGTCTGTGACGCAGCAAACAAAACTCCATATATGGCGGAGGAGGCTGGCAACGGTGCGATGTCTGCGGGGGGAGGTGCAGATGCGCTGATGGCTGCCATGAGTTCAATGAGAGCAGACTTTTCCTCTAGATTTGATGGGATTATGACAGCGTTGGAAGGAATAAGAAAGGAATTGGGTGACTGTGTAGAACGAACGGCGCAGATGGAGCTCCGTCTCGCTAGTGCTGAAGATGACGTCACCCGTCTTCAATTAAAGGTGCGCACTTTGGAAAAAAAAAATAAATCTCTGGAAGATAATATTTTGGATTTGGAATCTCGGTCGAGACAGAATAATTTGAGGCTGGTGGGTCTTCCAGAGGAATCAGAAGGTCGGGACGTATGTTCCTTTCTGGAAAAGTGGATTCCGGAGGTGCTGGGCAGCGAGGAGTTGCAATCAGCAGTGGTTCTGGAAAAAGCACATCGTATTGGCCCACGGAGAGATAAGGGACCGCCGAGGACCTTAATTATGAAGTTTCTTAGCAACAGAGACAGGATGAAGATCTTCAACGCTGCACGTGCTAAAGGAGAGATTAAACACCAGGACCAGCAGGTGCGGTTCTACCCAGATTTGGCCACAGGAATCCAGCAATTGAGGAAGCAGTTTGATCCCGTACGTAAGGAGCTGCGCAACCTTGGGATTCGTCATGGTGTAATCTATCCTGCGAGACTGCTGACCACGTATGAGGGCAGAACCCACATCTTCAAGACCCCAGAGGAGGCGCAGGAGTTCATCAAGAAGATCAAAGAAGAAGAAGAGACTGGTGGGAGCTAAGCATGAACAAAATATAAGGTAGAATAATTAAGCATTTGCACAGGCATCTGACTGACTTGAAGTAAATAGTAAGTTTACAAAATATAGATTGTATTATATATTTAAAAAACAAAACAAAAACAAAACAAACAAAAAAAAACAACTATGATGTACAAAGTTGTTAAAAATTTTGGAGTTAAGTTGGAAAACTACAGAGGAGAGTTAATGTTACGTCATTAAAAGCAGTAGAGTTAGGGTGATTGGGAGGATGAAGAAGGAGTGGCTTAGGCTGTTCCCCGTGGGTGTGGAACGGTCGATGGCTATATCGGGAGACAGAATTTTTTTTTTGATTTTGGGGGGTTTGCCACAAGTGTGGGAAGGGGAAATTTGTTTGTGTGTAGTTTGTAGGATGAATGTTCAACCACTCATGTTTTTGCTTCTCTGTATGAGCATGTTTACACTGCAAGGTAATCCCAAACTCTCTATTGATCATGGACCAAAGTGTTAATCTTAATTTAACTTCATGGAATTGCAGAGGTCTACAAAATTTAAAAAAACTTAAACAAGTTATGAATAAAATAAAGGACATGGGTTCAAGAATTGTGTTTTTACAAGAAACTCATCTGATAGAGGAGGATGTTAAAAGAATTAGGAGTAGATGGCAGGGAAGTGTATTCACCTCTTCATTTTCATCCCGAGCCAGGGGAGTTATGACTCTCATACATAAATCAGTTCCTTTTCAAGTGAAAAATGTAATTGGAGACAAATTTGGAAGATATGTAATCATTCAAGGTTCTTTGCTATTAGAAAATATAAATCTTGTGAACTTATATGGTCCCAATATAGATGATCAGAAGTTCTTTGCTAATTTATTTCTCATCTTATCATCACTTACAGGGCAACATATAATAGCAGGGGATTTTAATTGTACATTGAATCCAGGTGTGGATAGATCAACAGGACTGGATTGTACGCACATTGGATGTAGGATGACTATTAATCATTTTATGAAAGAATTGAGATTGTTAGATATATGGAGAGAAATGAAACCACAAGTTAAAGCCTATTCTTGTTATTCCAGTACCTACAAGACATTCTCACGTATTGATTATTTTTTGATTTCCACAGAATTAAGGTCCAAGATTCAAAATTGCTTTTATGATAACATCGTGATCTCTGATCATGCACCCTGTTGTCTAATATATGTAGATAAAAAATTGACAAAGGAATCAGGTAGATGGCAATTTCAGCATAAATGGCTTCAGGATGAGGAATTTGTCAAGTATATAGAAAAACAGATAGACGAGTTCTTTGACATCAATACTACACAAACATCAGCATGTGTAAAGTGGGAGGCTTTCAAAGCTTTTATTAGGGGACATATTATTAGTTATACAGGATCAAAATCTAAGAAGACTCGAGAGGAGAGAGCTAAATTGGAACATAAAATAAAAAGTCTTCAGGAAAAAGTGTATGCAGGAAGTGACCCAAGGTTGGAGAATGAATTACTGATTTTGAGAGCTGAATACGACAAAAAATCAGCGAATAGAGCTGCCTCGAGTCTTCTAAGATTGAAACAATCTTTTTATGAACAAGGTGAAAAATCAGGAAAATTATTAGCATGGCAGATTAAACAATTGGAAATTAAAACACCAATTACCAGTATTATAAGTAATGGACAGGTAGTTATAGATCCTTTAGAAATTAATAGAGCCTTTAGAGATTACTATGAAAAATTATATGATACCAAAAATGAACCTGATTTAACAAAACTAAATGGGTTTTTGAACGAACTATCTATACCGTGTATTCCAAATGAAAACAGGGAGATATTGGAGTCTAAAATTAGTCAAGAAGAAGTTGGGCTAGCCATTGATAATATGAAATCAGGAAAAAGTGCAGGACCAGATGGTCTTCCAGTTGACCTTTATAAAAAATTTAAGAATAAATTAATAAAACCTTTTTTGGAAATGGTTTTAGAAGCATTTCAAAATAATAATTTACCATCATACATAAATAATGCCTTAATTATACTGCTGCCAAAACCAGGTAAGCCCTCTAATAAATGTGAAAATATGAGACCAATAAGCCTATTAAACGCCGACCTTAAGATAATCTGTAAAATTTTAGCAAGACGAATACAAGAAATTTTACCAAATATTATTAATCGAGATCAGAATGGCTTTATAAAGGGTAGACAAGGCTTCCATAATGTAAGAAGACTATTTAATATTATTTATTTTAATAAAGAAGCACCGGATACAGCTCTCCTATCATTGGATGCCGAAAAGGCCTTTGATAGAGTTGAATGGCCCTTTCTTTTTGAAGTCCTACAAAGGTTTGGACTTGGAAATAATTTCATAAAATGGGTTCAAATAATATACAATAATGCTACAGCAGAAATCCTAACAAATAACAATATTTCAAAACCAATAAAAATCAATAGAGGATGTCGACAAGGCTGTCCACTTTCACCTTTACTGTTTACTATGGCAATTGAACCTTTAGCGATAGCGATACGTTTACATTCACAATTATATGGAATTAAAGTTGGACCAACAGAACATAAAATCTCCCTGTACGCCGATGATATAATTTTGTTTATGTCGAATCTAAAAAAATCAATTCCAACCTTGTTGAATTTAATAAAGAATTTGGGGGAAATATCAGGATATAAAATAAATAAAACTAAATCTTCAATATTAATGCTAAATGAGACCCAGAGAAATTACCCAGCCCCTGAGGTAAATCAATTCAATGTTGTAAATCAGTTTAAATATTTAGGAATCCATATTATGCCTAAGCTAGAATCAGTCGCCAGTGTCAACTATGAAGCCTTAATGTCAGATATCAATGAGTTAACTCAGAGATGGATGTCACTACCAATGTCGATGATCGGGAGAATCAATATACTTAAAAGTAATATTTTACCTAAAATACTTTATTTATTTCAATACATTCCCTTATCACCACCTTTAGATCTATTCTCAAGAATAAAAAAAAAGTTAGTGGAATTTATATGGAACAACAGGAGGGCTAGATTACGTTTGTCTTTATTATATTTACCATTTGATCGTGGAGGTCTGAAATGTCCAAATTTTATGTTGTATTATTGGTCGGCACAACTGAGGTCTATGACATATTATTTTTCATCAAATGATCTCCCTCACTGGACTGAAATGGAATCATACAATTTACCTTTACCTCTTCCCATATTCATATACTCAGATTCGGCAAAAAAATTACAAAAACAAGTTAAAAATCCATTTGTAAAGCATATGATCAAAATATGGTGTGAAGCTAAAAACTATTTAAAAGAACCACAGTTATTGTCACAATTTAGTCCAATATGGGGTAATCAATATTTTAAACCAGGGAGAGCGGACGCTGTATTTAAAGTATGAAATTTAAAAGGGATACAAAAGATTCAGGATTTATATTTGCCATGTGCAGACAACATAATGTCTTTTGAAGAGCTGAGGATCAAATTTAATCTCAATAGAACACATTTTTTTAAATATCTTCAACTTAGAAACTTTATTCGATCAAATCAAAATAAAGCTCTCACTCGACCTATTTATTCATCCTTGGAAAAAATGATGATGAAAGATAGTAAAAGAAAGGGTATTATTTCAGAGTTTTATAACTCATTGACACTATCTTCAAGTGAAAATTCACTGAAAAGATTAAACTACTGGAAAGAAGATCTGCAAATTGAAATTTCAGAGGAACAATGGGAATTGGCTTGTACAGAAGCTCAAACCAAATCAATAAATGCACGTCTTAAATTGATACATTTCAAATGGTTAATGCGGATGTATGTTACACCGGAGGAGTTAAATAGATATAACAAAAATATACCAGATACATGCACAAAATGCATGGAAAGTAAAGGAACCCTATTTCATTGTTTATGGGAATGTAGATTAATAAGAATGTTTTGGGAAGAGGTGAGGGTAACAATTGAAAAAATAATCTCAAAACAAATCATATTGAATCCTAAACTGTTTTTGTTGGGTCTGTACCCAGAAAAGCATAATTTTAATAAAAGTGAAAGAACATTCATAGACCTCAGTTTGCTTAATGCCAAAAAATGTATTGCACTATTATGGAAAAAGACTCATAGACCAGATGTGACTCAGTGGTTAAGACAGATGTTAACAAACCTTCCATTAGAAAGAATAACATATATACTGAAATCAAAGGAAATTGTGTTTGAGAATATATGGAGACCTTTTATTGATTATGTAAAAAATTTAAACATAACTCTTGAAGAAGAAGGTGAATGATGTGTGTGGACCTTGTAAATTCCAAACTGGTGAACATAATATGTATACTTATGTATTGGATTGTCTAGACTAAACAGAGGAGCATTGTTGAAGACTTGATTTTGTTGGTGGTTGTTGGTGTTTTTAGTGCATTTTTTTTTTGTAGTACTTTAGTGTTAGTGTTTGATTGTTTGTATCATGTTTGTTAAAAAAAAAAAAAAAAGGTTCAATAAAGATATTGTGGAAAAAAAAAGAGCTGCTTAAGTACAAACACCGCTGGCCTAACAAATTGGGAACACCTGGGCGAGGCGCGGGAAAGAGAGTTACCGGGGCAAACAGCTGACTGTCAGAGAGAGGGGTGTGTGATCGGACTGGCAAATGTTACACAGCGCCCACCAGAAAGTGGGTCAAACAGCTGCCTAACGATCGCCAGCCAAAGCAGCGGCCAAGCATAGAAATAAGACACAGGTGAGAAATCAAAACATAACATAAGATCAAGAATGATCAGAACCGAGCCCGCAGGAGAACACAGGCTCGGTTCATGACACTATGATGATAATGAACATGTGATTGCCTACATATAGGCTACACTTCTTTGTATTCCACTTTTAAACACACCCTACATTTGGGCCTGTAAATCCTAATTAGGCTGCCTGTTTCAGATAGGAATACTTGCTTTCTATGGGCACTGCATTAGTAAAAGAAATGCAACAAGAATGTTTCCAAAATAAAACTAAACACAGAGACTAGAATAAACTAAGCAGCAATAATAATAATAATAATACATAAAAATGTGGAAAGTGCTGGGCATGACCAGGAGTCAAGCCCAGACACTATACTTCTAGTGCAGGGTTGCATTTTGGCCGATGAGCCACAAAGCATATCATAAGTCATATGATTGTAGTGCTCAAGAGCATATAATTAACATGAGATTTAATTTAAGGGGAACTGCTGCAGGACGTTTCTGAACACGCCCAGACTTTTGTACGTATATCTCACACAACCGCACACATGCCATGGCACACGTTTTTGAAAACACTTCCCACATTTCTGTCAGTTGATCCACAGTTCTGTTCACAGAAACAGGATGTAAATAAATGAGTCAATGTGACAAAACACACACTCGAGAATTTTCATAATACTGTTTACCACAGAGTTGGATTAAGAGATGCACACATGCTAAACCTAGGAATGTACGTTCTGTGTGTTTGCACATGTCAATCCTTACAGATAACTGTTAGACAGCAGTTATGTAACATGTTGGCGTAGCTCTTATCTTCTCCATCACAAAACTGCACCGCACCTTCCATCATCTTCTCATGTAACTCATATATGGGATTGCAACACTCTCCTGCTCCCTATGTCAGGTGTTTGAAGCCAAACTTCCATTACTCTGGTGTCTCTCTGTTACATCTCGAGAGACAGATTGTCAAGAGTGGAATGAAAGGAGATGGTGGAACAGCAGTGTTATGTCTGAAGCATGGGCGGACAATGACCATGTGCTGAGGTTAGCTTTATTGGGCTTTACAGGTGTGGTACAGAGCAGCATATAGATATGAGGGAGCAGGAAGTGAGAAGGAAGAGCGCCTCATGTCCCAGAGCTGTCTGTTATGTACCCTCTGATGTGCTGACATCACCTGTGTATGCGTGCACCTGCAATGCAGCACGTCACATCAGGTTACATACATTACATTTATCCCCCCCCCACCACCACCAACCTTTGAAAACACAAAACTGTTATCCTCCCAACATCACAGATTAACTCGATAGAACACACAACTATATCTGGGCAACCGGGTAGACTGCTGGTGTGCCCGCATGACCTCGTGAGGTTTTCTGCCACGTGCCAGGCCATGCCCTAACTACAAACATGTACTCAAACCAGTCACGTAGTCCTTGAGACAAAGTGGTCTCCATCAGGCTTGTGCCAGATGGGCTCAGGCCATGCCAGCTTGGGTGGTTCCGGCAGGCGCCCTGCTGTATTTGCAGGCCGTGCATCGGCGAAATCTCAGTCTGGATGGGCCAGTTTGGTCATGGTCTCTTGGACAGAAGTGGGAGGTTGAGTTACCCTTCTGAGGTGGCTGGTGTGCCAACGTGACCCATCAGCCAGATGGAAGGTGGGTGGTCCTAGCTGAGTGGAGATCTGCATTGGCGTCAACCAGAATAACTGCAGCTTGTGTGAGTGATTGGGTCTACATATCCAGACCCAGTTGAACACCATGAGTAAGGGGCGCTTCTGCTTCATGATGTGTTGTTGCTCTTCTGTCTTGCTGCTGGATAAGGGTGCCATTACTGGAGTGTTGTCTGGTGGAGGACATAAGCGGTCCAGGGGAAGGCGTAGAGGCAGGCCAGTCTTGCTGCTGACGGGGCAGGTCTTACCATCTTCCGGGTCCTGAGTGGATGCAATTTGGAGCTCCTGCAGTGAGGTGGCTGCTCAGGAAGGCTTGTGCTGTGTGAGGATCGGCTCTAGTTCCAAGGGTTTCTGCTCAGTGTGTGGTGCAGGGAGCAGGGAGTGGCTGCGTCAACGTCTGAGTGCAGTGGACTCGGGCCATCGGCGGTCAAACGGGATCTTGCGTGGTCTGTGATGGAGAAGCCCAGTTCATAGAACAAACCACACCTCAGGATATTGTCGCCGTGACATGTCACTTGAAATGTGAATGCTGGGAGAACTCTGGATCCGTAGCATGCCAAAAAGGTGACAGTTCCTACCATACCAATCTTGGTGTGTCTGTAGCCAAATAGTTTCAGTGCGTCTGCCCTAATTGGTTGCAGGGAAAAAAGTCTCCTCATGATGGACTCATTCATCAGGGACCTTGTGGCAGCAGTGCCCAGCAGCAGCGGAAGACTGACGCCATCTAACTCCACTGTACACCACTTGAATGGCGTGCTGCTGGAGCCCACAGAGTGAATGGTGGTCCGACTTGGTCGACTGGGTGAGTGAGACGGCAGGCTTGCAGGAACCGAGCGACACACTCTGGTGAAGTGGTTGAGCTTACCACAGCATTGGCACCTCTGTCCTGTGTGTCCAACAATGTTTACCTCGAGGCTGTCGTGAGGAGATGTGAGGCCGAAGGGCTGAGCAGCTGGGACAACAGCTTGTGTCAGCAGAGCTGAATGTAGGAAGCACGGGTCGGGGGCCACTAGCTGTGTTGCTAACTGGGCAGCCGCTTCTAGCTGGAATGCCATTTCCACCACTCTGGCTAACGGCAGGTCGTCTGGCGCCATCAACGGCCTCTTCCACAGCTTCAGATTCGTGGTGTGCTCCACTAACTGATCTCGTACCATCTCATCTTCCGAGTTCCTGCATCTACGTGTGTTAGCCAAACAGCAGAGGTCGGTGATGTATTGTTGTACCTGTTATGTCCACAAACCTGGTGGTGAACGAGGCCGACAGAGATGTCACGTTGAACACTGCTTTATTGCACATAGTACATGGCATGCACCCAGCAGAGTCATCCGGTACAAGAGGAAGTGCCCATGGTGGCTGCCCCGTAATATAGGGCGGTGTGATGACGCCGCCTTCCTGCATTAAAGGTGGTAGCCCTAGCGTGCGGCACCTGCAATACGGCATATCACGTCAGGTTGCATACACTACAAGCAGGATGCCACTTGATCTCTCAATGGTCACCCAACAATCTCCATACTGTGTGAAGGGGCCCTTAGAATTTGGTTTGTGATGTCATAAAACACAGGAAGTGCAGTCCATTCCGTTCTTTAAAAGCTTAACTAGATAGGCACCGAGTGCCGAGAGGACCAGTCCAAGAATGGAGAATTTTTTCACACATGAGTTGTTCAGAACTCCTTATAAGAACTCCTTATACAAAGATATCGAGTGATGAGAGATCTCTTGAATTATAGAGTGATAGAGTGATGATAATCAAGTCAGTGGCGGTAATGCACCTGTAAGCTGGTTGCCAACCGCCAATCAAATCTAAAGAAGAAGAAGATTGTGTGTACTTCTCTGTGAAGCCAGCATTTTAATATTTTAACAGTATGCATTTGACACATGGTCAAATGTTTTATGGTTAAAATCTACACACCATTTTGGACAACATGGAACCTTTAAAAATTACTTCAAGTGATAACACCCTATTGAATTAAGTTTTTTTTGTTAACATTTATCTGGAGATATTTTTAAAACTGACAGACTGGTGTCATTAAGAAACATGCAATTTAATAGACAAAAAAAAAATGCATCTATATGTTACAATTGCCAGACACACAAGGTGAAACAGACTTGATAGTTTTTGGTCACTCCAGGAAAAGTGTGTCAGCACATACCATGAATGCTTCTACTAATAAATACCAGACATCATGAAAGGACTCGGGTAGTTCATGTTTAATGCATTGCAAAACTTGATGTTATGAGTTTCAAGGAACTACAATGTGAAAATGGAAGACAAGCTGCAACAGAGTGACATCGACGGGGTCTGGAGAAACCTTAAAACCATCTCTGGGCTCCAGAATACCTTCTCCCAGGCCACGGGGGGCAGGGAATGGGTGAACAATCTGAGCCTGTTTTTTAATAGGTTTGACCAACCGCCCTCCCCCCCGACTGCACACCAACCACTGCTGTCTCTAAAGTCATCGAGACCTGCTGTCCACACCCCACTCCGCCAACACCCCCCACCCCGCTCCCAGCACACAGCCCCCTAACCTGACTCTCACTAAGACCCAGGTGAGGACGGAACTGAGGAAGATCAAGGCGAGGAAGGCCTCGGGATCGGACGGCATCAGCTCGAAGCTCTTCAAGTCCTGCGCAGACCAGCTGTGTGGGATTGTGGAGCACATCTTCAACCTGAGCCTGAAGCTGGAGAGGGTACCACAGTTGTGGAAAACATCTTGTGTGGTACCTGTACCAAAGACTTCCCACCCCAAAGACCTGAACAGCTACAGACCAGTGGCCCTGACGTCTCACATGATGAAGACCCTGGAGAGACTGCTCCTTGCTCACCTCCGCCCCCTGGTGGGACCAGCGATGGATCCACTCCAGTTTGCCTACCAGCATGGCATTGGGGTGGAGGATGCAGTGATCTTCAGAATCAGAATCAGAATCAGAATCAGAATCAGGTTTATTGCCATTGTTCATGTAGTACACAAACTAGGAATTTGTCTCGGTACAATGCTGCAACATTAAACATGATAAGATAAGAGAAATAAACTATACATGTAATAAAGTGTAGGATAAGATTAAGTGATACTGGTCAACAGTTAAAATATATATTAGCCAGCAGCAGATACTGTGGAGAACTATATAGTGCAGTCGGTAATGCAGGAAGAAAACAGTGATGATTGACATGAGTCTGGTTGAGCTGCTGTACATGGTGCACGAGAGTCACTTAGTGTTCAGCAGTCTAATGGCAGAGGGGAAGAAGCTGTTCATGTGACGGGAGGTTTTAGTCTGGATGGACCGAAGTCTTCTACCAGAGGGGAGGGGGGCAAACAGTACGTGACCAGGGTGTGAGGGATCGGCTATGATCCGGCCAGCACGCCTCCGGGTCCTGGAGATGTACAGATCCTGGAGAGATGGGAGCTTGCAGCCGATCACCTTCTCAGCAGTGCGCACGACGCGCTGCAGCCTTAGTCTGTCCCTGGCAGTGGCTCCTGCGTACCACACGGTTATGGAGG
This sequence comes from Pholidichthys leucotaenia, assembly GCA_020510985.1. Lineage (NCBI taxonomy): Eukaryota > Metazoa > Chordata > Actinopteri > Cichliformes > Pholidichthyidae > Pholidichthys > Pholidichthys leucotaenia. The sequence continues at coordinate 133,955,882 of CM035840.1, read as the reverse complement.
TGGTGAGGATGGACTCGATGATGGCTGTGTAGAACTGCACTAACATCTTGGTGGGTAGCTTGAGCTTCCTCAGCTGCCGCAGGAAGAACATCCTCTGCTGGGCTTTTTTGATGAGTGAGCTGATGGTCAGCTCCCATTTGAGGTCCCTGGTGATGGTAGTGCCTAGGAAGCGGAAGGAATCAGCAGTGGTGATGGGAGAGCCTGAGAGGGTGAGGGGGGGCAGAGGAGTAGTGACTTTCCTGAAGTCTACAATCATCTCCACTGTCTTCAGAGCGTTCAGCTGCAGGTTGTTATTGCTGCACCAGGACGCCAGCTGGGCCACCTCTCTCCTGTAGGCAGACTCGTCGCCGTTGGAGATGAGCCCGATGAGGGTGGTGTCGTCCGCAAACTTGATCAACTTGACAGACTGGTGGCTGGAGGTGCAGGAGTTGGTGTAAAGGGAGAAGAGTAGGGGGGAAAGTACACAGCCCTGGGGTGATCCGGTGCTGATGCTAGTATAGTCTGAGACAGTCTTTCCCAGCCGCACATGCTGCCTCTGGTCCGTCAGGAAGTCGATGATCCACCTGCAGAGGGAGTCAGGCACGTTGAGCAGGGACAGCTTGTCCCGGAGCAGAGCGGGGTGGATGGTGTTGAATGCGGAGCTGAAGTCCACAAACAGGATCCTGGCGTAGGTTCCCGGGGAGTCCAGGTGCTGCAGGATGGAGTGGAGGGCCAGGTTGACTGCATCGTCTACAGACCTGTTGGCTCGGTAGGCAAACTGCAGTGGGTCCAGGAGAGGGGTGGTGATGGACTTGAGGTGGAACAGGACCAGGCGCTCAAAGGACTTCATGACTACAGAGGTGAGCGCTACAGGTCTGTAGTCATTAAGTCCAGTGATCCGTGGCTTCTTGGGGACAGGGATGATGGTGGAGGATTTGAGGCAGGATGGCACGTGGCATAACTTAAGGGAGGTGTTAAAAATGTCTGTGAATACAGGAGCCAGCTGTTTCGCACAGAGTCTCAGGGTGGAGGGAGACACGCCGTCTGGGCCGGGGGCCTTGCGCGGGTTCAGTCTGGAGAACTGTTTGAGCACATCCTGCTCACTGATGATAACGGGAGGGGGGGAGGTGGGGGGGGGGGGGTGCCTTAAATGAAGTAGGGAATGTGGAGGCTGTGGAGCTGGAGGGAGGGGGGGAGTTGGACACAGATGACGAGGTGTCAAAACGGGCATAGTGTTGGGACAGTCTCTGACAAAGGGCTTTGTCATCCTGACCTTTAGGAGCCTGAGGCCGATAGTTGGTGATCTGCCTCAGTCCTCTCCACACGGAAGCCGAATCATTAGTAGTGAACTGCTGCTGGAGTCTCTCTGAGTACACAGATTTAGCCCTCTTCAGCTCTCTGTTAAACCGGTATTTAACCTCCCTGTAGCAGTCCCTGTCTCCACTTTTCAGCGCTGCTTCCTTCTCCTTCCTGATCTGTCTGAGCTTAGCTGTGAACCAGGGTTTGTCATTAGAGTAACTCACCCTGGTGCGTGATGGAAGAATGTTCTCTTCACAAAAGTGGATATATGAGTTCACAGTGTCCGTGTACTCATCCAGATCATGCGTGGCTCCTTTAAGCATGCCCCAGTCAGATATTTCCATGCACGTTTCCAGCTTCTCCTCAGCATCACTGGTCCGTATCTTCGTAGTGCTCACAACAGGTTTAGTGAGCTTCAATCTCTGTCTGTATGTGGGAATGAGGTGAACCATCACGTGATCAGATAATCCCAGCGCAGCTCGAGGGACAGCGCGATATGCGTCTTTCACTGTGGTGTAACAGTGATCCAGTGTGTTTAATCCTCTGGTGGGGCATTTAATAAACTGTTTGTAGCGGGGGAGATCGTGGCTCAGATTGCACTGATTAAAGTCGCCAGCCACAATAATCAGCGAGTCTGGAAAACTCCGCTCTGTGTGTTGAATGTGATCCGCGAGCACGCGCTGAGCTTCGCGCGTGTCCGCGTCGGGAGGGGCGTACACAGCGATCATTATGAAAGAAGCAAACTCCCGCGGGGAATAGAAGGGCTTGCAATTGATAACAAGAAATTCCAAGGCAGGAGAACAGTGTTTGGAAATTACCGTTACATCAGAGCACCAGCTACAGTTGATGTAGAAGCAGACACCGCCTCCTGTGGTCTTGCCGGAAAGCTCTGTGTCACGATCAGCACGGAAGAGCTGGAAGCCGTCGAGGCGCAGCGCGCTGTCCGGTATATTTTCCCGGAGCCAGGTCTCAGTAAAGCAGAGGACAGCTGAGGAGGCGAGGTCCTTAAAACGCATCAGCAGTCTCAGTTCATCCACCTTGTTAGAGAGAGAGTTGGTATTGGACAGAAATATGCCAGGCAGCGCCGTTCCTCCTTCACCGTTCCCTGTCCCACCTGGAGAAGCCAGGGAATGTGGTGAGGATCATGTTCTTTGACTTCTCCAGTGCTTTCAACACCATCCAACCGATGATCCTGAAGGACAAGTTGCTGCGCAGGGGTGGACTGGCACCTGTCATCATGGATCCTGGACTACCTCACTAACCAGCCACAGTTTGTGAGAATCCGGGATTGTGTGTCCAACACGATCATCAGTAGCACGGGGGCCCCCCAGGGAATGGTTTTAGCTCCCTTTCTGTTCACCCTTTATACTGCGGACTTCTCACACAACACAACACACTGCCATCTACAGAAGTTCTCTGACGACTCTGCGATCGTCGGCCTCATCTCCAACGGAGATGAAGCTGAGTACAGAGGACTTATCCAGGACTTCGTGGACTGGTGCCATCGGAACTGCCTCCAGATCAACGGGAGGAAAACTAAGGAGCTGGTGGTGGATTGCCGCAGGCAAGGACAACCCCTCACAGCACCAGTAAACATACAGGGAACAGACACTGAGATGGTGACATCCTACAAGTACCTGGGTATTCATCTGAACAATAAACTAGACTGGTCACACAATACTGACGCACTCTACAAGAAGGGACAGCGCAGGCTGTTCCTACTGAGGAGGCTCAGATCTTTTGGTGTACAAGCGGTGCTCTTGAAGACATTCTACGACACGGTGGTGGCATTAGCCATCACTTTTGGAGTGGTCTGCTGGGGCAACGGCATTACAGCAGCCGATAGGAAGAGACTGAACAAACTAATCAAGAAAGCTAGCTCGGACTTCCGGTTATGGCGGCCGCCTAGAAGGACACGTATCACTCTGCTCTGCCCCTGGAAATAAAAATTCGGCAAATAACTCTCTCATTTGGAACAGAACTTTTCCCAGCGTTTGGGTGAGGATATGCCGGTGAAGACTAAGGCTGGGAAATCAGGAGGGGGAAAAATTGAATCGCCGAAGCAGTCCAAATTAACGGACTTTAAAGTTTGTGGCGCAGTAGAAAAAGCTGCGGATATGGCGGATGAAACTAGCGGTGGTGCGGTAACTGCTGCTGCTGACGATGGCGGCACAGGTGCAGTGCTGGCTGCCATTAGCTCAATGAGAGCAGACTTTTCCGCTAAACTTGATGGGATTATGGCAGCGTTGGATGCAATGAGAAAGGAGTTGGGTGACTGCGTGGAGCGAGTGACGCAGGCGGAGCTTCGTGTTTCAAGTGCGGAGGATGAAATCAGCGGACTTCAAATAAAGGTGCGCACTTTGGAAAAAAAAAATAAAGATCTGGAAAATAGCGTTCTGGACTTGGAATCTCGGTCCAGAAGGAACAACCTGAGGCTGGTGGGTTTACCGGAGGGAGCCGAAGGTCGTGATTCATGCTCTTTTTTGGAGGGGTGGATCCCGGAGGCGCTGAACAACGCGGAGCTAAAATCATCAGTCGTCTTGGAAAGCGCCCACCGAATTGGCCCACCGAGAGGTAACAAGGCAGCACCGAGGACGCTAATTATGAAGTTTCTCAGCTACAGAGACAGGATGACGATCTCCAACGCGGTGCGGGCCAAAGGAGAAATTAAATACCAAGATCAGCAGGTGCGGTTCTACCCAGATCTGGCCTCAGGAATCCAACAATTAAGGAAGCAGTTTGACCCCATCCGCAAAGAACTGCGCAACCTTGAGATTCGTCATGGAGTGATTCACCCTGCAAGACTTCTGGTCACATATGAGGGCAGAACACGCATCTTCAAGACCCCCGAGGAGGTGCAGGAGCTCATCAAGAAGATCCAGGAAGAGACTGGTGGGAGCTAAGCATGAACAGAATATAGGGTAGAATATTTGAGCATTTAACTGATTAGAAGCATATAACAAGATTACAAAATATAGAATGTATTACATATTAAAAAAAAAAAAGTACAAAATTGCTAAAAAAATTTTGGAGTTAAATTGGAAAATTACAGAAGAGAGTTAATGTTACGTTATTAAAAGCAGTAGAGTTAGGGTGATTGGGAGGATGAAGAAGGAGTGGCTTTGGCTGATCCTCGTGGGTGTGGAACGGTCGATGGCTATATCGGGAGACGGAATTTTTCTTTTGCTTTTGGGGGGATTGCCACAAATGTGGGAAGGGGGAATTTGTTTGTGTGTAGTTTGTAGGGTGAATGTTCAACCTCTCATTTTTTTGCTTTTCTGTTTGAGCATGTTTACACTGCAAGGTAATCCCAAACTCCCTATTGATTATAAATCAAAGCGTTAATCTTAATTTAACTTCATGGAATTGCAGAGGTCTACAAAATTTAAAAAAACTTAAACAAGTTATGAATAAAATAAAAGACATGGGTTCAAAAATTGTGTTTTTACAAGAAACTCATCTAATAGAGCAAGATGTAAAAAGAATTAGGAGTAGATGGCAAGGAAATGTTTTCACCTCATCATTTTCATCCCGAGCCAGGGGAGTTATGACTCTCATACATAAATCAGTCACATTTCAAGTGAAAAATGTAATTGGAGACAAATTTGGAAGATATGTAATCATTCAAGGATCTTTGCTATTAGAAAACATAAATTTGGTGAACTTATATGGTCCCAATATAGATGATCAAAAGTTCTTTGCCAATTTATTTCTTATCTTATCATCACTTACAGGGCAACATATAATAGCAGGGGATTTTAATTGTACATTGAATCCCAGTATAGATAGATCAACAGGACTGGACTGTACGCACAATGGATGTAGGATGACCATTAATCATTTTATGAAAGAATTGAAATTGATAGATATATGGAGAGAAATGAAACCACAAGTTAAAGCATACTCTTGTTATTCCAATACCTACAAGACATTCTCACGTATAGATTATTTTTTGACCTCCACAGAATTAAGGTCCAAGATTCAAAACTGTTTTTATGATAACATCGTGATCTCTGATCATGCACCCTGCTGTCTAATGTATGTAGATAAGAAATTGACAAAGGAACCAGGTAGATGGCAATTTCAGCATAAATGGCTTCAGGATGAGGAATTTGTTAAGTATATAGAAAAACAGATAGATGAGTTCTTTGATATCAATACTACACAAACATCAGCATGTGTAAAGTGGGAGGCTTTCAAAGCTTTTATTAGGGGACATATTATTAGTTATACAGGTTCAAAATCTAAGAAGACTCGAGAGGAGAGAGTCCAATTGGAACATAAAATAAAAATTCTTCAAGAAAGAGTATATGCAGGAAGAGATCCAAGGTTGGAGAACGAATTACTGATTTTGAGAGCTGAATATGACAAAAAATCAGCGAATAGAGCTGCCTCGAGTCTTCTAAGATTGAAACAATCTTTTTATGAACAAGGTGAAAAATCAGGAAAGTTATTGGCATGGCAGATTAAACAATTAGAATCTAAAACACCAATTACCAGTATTATAAGTAACGGACAGGTAGTTATAGATCCTTCAGAAATTAATAGAGCCTTTAGAGATTACTATGAAAAATTATATGATACCAAAAATGAATCTGACTTAACAAAACTACATGGGTTTTTGAATGAACTATTTATACCGTGTATTCCAAATGAAAATAGGGAGATACTGGAGTCTAAAATTAGTCAAGAAGAAGTTGGACTAGCCATTGATAATATGAAATCAGGAAAAAGTGCAGGACCAGATGGTCTTCCAGTTGACCTTTATAAAAAATTTAAGAATAAATTAACAAAACCTTTTTTGGAAATGGTTTTAGAAGCATTTCAAAATAGTAATTTACCATCATATATGAATAATGCCTTAATTATACTGTTGCCAAAACCAGGTAAGCCCTCTAATAAATGTGAAAATATGAGACCAATAAGCCTATTAAATGCCGACCTTAAGATAATTTGTAAAATTTTAGCAAGACGAATACAAGAAATTTTACCAAATATTATTAATCGAGATCAGAATGGCTTTATAAAGGGAAGACAAGGCTTCCATAATGTAAGAAGACTATTTAATATTATTTATTCTAATAAAGAAGCACCGGATACAGCTCTCTTATCACTGGATGCCGAAAAAGCCTTTGATAGAGTTGAATGGCCCTTTCTTTTTGAAGTCTTACAAAGGTTTGGACTTGGAAATAATTTCATAAAATGGGTTCAGATAATATATAATAATGCCACTGCAGAAATTCTAACAAATAACAATATTTCAAAATCAATAAAAATCAATAGAGGATGTCGACAAGGCTGTCCACTTTCACCTTTACTGTTTACTATGGCAATTGAACCTTTAGCGATGGCGATACGTCTACAGTCACAAATATATGGAATTAAAGTTGGACCAACAGAACATAAAATCTCCCTGTATGCCGATGACATAATTTTGTTTATGTCGAATCTTAAAAAATCAATTCCGACCTTGTTGAATTTAATAAAGAATTTCGGGGAAATGTCAGGATATAAAATAAATAAAACTAAATCTTCAATATTAATGCTAAATGAGACCCAGAGAAATTACCCAGCCCCTGAGGTAAATCAATTCAATGTTGTAAATCAGTTCAAATATTTAGGAATCCAAATTGTGCCTAAGCTAGAATCAGTCGCCAGTGTCAATTATGAAGCCTTAATGACAGATATTGATGAGTTACTTCAGAGATGGATGTCACTACCAATGTCGATGATCGGGAGAATTAATATACTTAAAAGTAATATCTTACCTAAAATACTTTATTTATTTCAATACATTCCCTTACCACCACCTTTAGATTTATTCTCAAGAATTAAAAAAAAGTTAGTGGAATTTATATGGAACAACAGGAGGGCTAGATTACGTCTGTCTTTATTATATTTACCATTTGATCGTGGAGGTCTGAAATGTCCAAATTTTATGTTGTATTATTGGTCGGCACAACTGAGGTCTATGACATATTATTTTTCATCAAATGATCTCCCTCACTGGACTGAAATGGAATCATACAATTTACCTTTACCTCTTCCCATATTCATATACTCAGATTCGGCAAAAAAATTACAAAAACAAGTTAAAAATCCATTTGTAAAGCATATGATCAAAATATGGTGTGAAGCTAAAAACTATTTAAAAGAACCACAGTTATTGTCACAATTTAGTCCAATATGGGGTAATCAATATTTTAAACCAGGGAGAGCGGATGCTGTATTTAAAGTATGGAATTTAAAAGGGATACAAAAGATTCAGGATTTATATTTGCCATGTGCAGAAAACATAATGTCTTTTGAAGAGTTGAGGATCAAATTTAATCTCAATAGAACACATTTTTTTTAAATATCTTCAACTTAGAAACTTTATTCGATCAAATCAAAATAAAGCTCTCACTCGACCTATCTATTCATCCTTGGAAAAAATGTTGATGAAAGATAGTAAAAGAAAGGGTATTATTTCAGAGTTTTATAACTCATTGACACTATTTTCAAGTGAAAATTCACTGAAAAGATTAAACTACTGGAAAGAAGATCTGCAAACTGAAATTTCAGAGGAACAATGGGAATTGGCTTGTACAGAAGCTCAAACCAAATCAATAAATGTACGCCTTAAATTGATACATTTCAAATGGTTAATGCGGATGTATGTTACACCGGAGGAGTTAAATAGATATAACAAAAATATACCAGATACGTGCACAAAATGTATGGAAAGTAAAGGAACTCTATTTCATTGTGTATGGGAATGTAGATTAATAAGAATGTTTTGGGAAGAGGTGAGGGTAACAATTGAAAAAATAATCTCAAAACAAATCATATTGAATCCTAAACTGTTTTTGTTGGGTCTGTACCCAGAAAAGCATAATTTTAATAAAAGTGAAAGAACATTCATAGACCTCAGTTTGCTTAATGCCAAAAAATGTATTGCACTATTATGGAAAAAGACTCATAGACCAGATGTGACTCAGTGGTTAAGACAGATGTTAACAAACCTTCCATTAGAAAGAATAACATATATACTGAAATCAAAGGAAATTGTGTTTGAGAACATATGGAGACCTTTTATTGATTATGTAAAAAATTTAAACATAACTCTTGAAGAAGAAGGTGAATGATATGTGTGGACCTTGTAAATTCCAAACTGGTGAACATAATATGTATACTTATGTGTTGGATTGTCTAGACTAAACAGAGGAGCATTGTTGAAGATTTGATTTTGTTGGTGGTTGTTGGTGTTTTTTAGTGCATTTTTTTTTTTTGTAGTACTTTAGTGTTAGTGTTTGATTGTTTGTATCATGTTTGTTTAAAAAAAAAAAGGTTCAATAAAGATATTGTGGAAAAAAAAAAAAAAGAAAGCTAGCTCTGTCCCGGGGCAACGCCTTGACCCAGTGGAGGAGATAGGGGAGAGAAGGATGGTGGCTAAACTGTCATCTCTGCTGGAGTCCGAGTCCCACCCCATGCAGGACATACTGAACGCACTGAGGAGCTCATTTAGCAGTAGACTACATCATCCTAGATGCGCGACCGAGAGGTTTCACAGGTTTTTCCTACCTACGGCTGTCAGACTGTATAACCTAAGCAGGGCTGCTCGCAGAGATAGCAAAAAAATGTGACGACCTAATAGTATTGAATGCAAAAGACGCAACAGACTTACACAAATGGTCCCCTCCAGTATACAACTAGGACAATATCAGTCGCTATGGAGGGTGACAATATGTATGGGTACATATTCATACCATGTAGGGTAACAAAATAGACGGTTATACTGTTTATTCCATCTAGCTACAATGCTCCGCACTGTGTATATATTTATATATTTATGTGTACATATATTTATTCACTGCTCTTATTTTCTTATCTTCTAAATTATTGCTCTGAGTGTTGCTATCCCTGTGCTGTTGCAATCCTGGAATTTCCCCATTGTGGGACTAATAAAGGCTTATCTTATCTTAAAATGAATTATATAACTCAATAATGTTTTTGGCTTGAGACCTTTTTTATGTGCTGTAAGTGGAAACACCTACATGAATGAGTTCAGACAGGCCCAGAGACGCTGTTTGTACAGTATCAGAAGATTCTGCCGGAAGGAACATTCCATTCACTTCAATACATTTAGGCCTCATCATGACTTTCTGTTGACATATTTGCTGCCAAAGGCAGACACATGGTTCTTTTATGCTAGACAAAAGGCATAAGTATAACCCAGATCATTTCTTTATGTTTACATCTGATGAAGCTGAAGATCAAGTAAGCATGTGCTTCCCTCTACGATGGACTTGGTATATCAAGTCTATGGTTTATTCTCCAATTTCACATTGAAGATGGTATGGACATGTATACAGAAGTGACTACACAATAAACAAGTGTCTTCCTCTTGAGAAATGAAAGGCAGGACTGCTAGAGACAAACCCAAGAAAACCTGGAGAGACCCTGTCAACAGTGACCTTTGTACCTTTCAACTATAGTGACATGGTAGAAGATGGATAATTGGAGGAAGAGACTGAGAGCTGCCATTTGATTGTCTAACACCTTGGTATCTGAAGAATACAAACCTCTGCCAAGGCAGCTCATTTTCTCTTTCTTATTTTAATTTTTCCTGACAGCCTGTAAGTTAGCATTTAACGCCCTCTGCTGGTAATCCTCACAACATTTGACAAGGCATTGCATTCATTTTGCCCGTTGCAATTATTATTAAAAAAAGTGAGATCAACCCTGATCAACTAATCCTTGTTTCATTTACAACCTATTCTAAAATGCCAACAAATCCATACATACCTTTTTGAGTTAATTTTTTTGAGTCTTAAAAACATAATGGGCAGTGCGGTGGAAGAGTGGTTAGCACTGCAGCAGCACAACAACTCACCCTTGGCCGGGGGATCCTGGGTTCGATCCCAGCCCCTGACCCTGATCTGTGTGGAGTTTGCATGTTCTCCCCGTGTCTGCGTGGGTTTACTCCGGGATTTCTCCGGTTTCCTCCCACATACCAAAAACATGCAAGTTAGGTTAATTGGCATCAAACTGGGGATTCTAAATTGTCCTTAGAATGAGAGTGAATGGTTGTCTGTCTCTCTGTGTTGGCCCTGCGATGGACTGGCGATCTGTCCAGGGTGTACCCTGCCTCGCCCAAAGATGCTGGGATAGGCTCCATCCCCCCGCGACCTGAAAAGAATTAAGCGGAAGAAGATGGATGGATGGATAAAAACATAATTTCCTTTGGGGAGGTAATGCTACCTGAAATGATGTCCCTCAGGAGCTTTGAATATTGTCATATTCAAGATGTGACATTTAAAGATTTTTAAAACCGTACAGTTACATGTACAAAACCAGAATTAAGGCTATGAAATGTAACTTTGTATGTAGTCAGTAGGCAGTGGGTCTACTTTGTTACCATGCTAAAAGATATGATTAAGCTAATCATGATTTTTGAGCTAATTAGCATATACAGTAGCCCATGTGTTTAATACAAGCAGCAAGATGCAATGAATGAAGATTACTAGTTTTACAAAGGAAAGCTCATGCAGCAATGGGGACATCTGTTTTCTGTCCATGTTTTGTCTTAACTCTCTATTTTACCATGCTTTTAAACAGGGTTAATTTTATGTATTGCCAGGACTAGTACATACCCGTGTATGGCCATGCATGCCCACAGAAACCAAGTATAAGCAAGTATTTCTGCATGCTCGAAGAAAGGAGGTGTAAGCAAGGGTGTAAGCAAGCACATCAGCACTCATTCAGTGATGCCTTCCTTTGATTTTTGATGGTGTCATAGTGAGTCCTATGATCTGTGATGATGTCATGGGGAGTCATATGATCATGAGTCATGCCTGTGTTTGATCTTGGAAGCTGTCCTCTGTCCTATGATCTTTGATTATGGCATAGCGAGTCCTATGATGCCTTCTTGTTCTCCTTCTTCTTTTAGATTTGATTGGCGGTTGGCAACAAGCTTCCAGGTGCATTACCTGCATTTGATCCTGGTTTAAATTAGTGTGTCCTATTCTTAATCGGGTGATGAGTATCTGTTCTTTCCTGTTTCTGGAAACTCCTATTCAGTTTCAAATGCTGTGTCCTATTGGTAATCGGGTGATGAATATCTCTTCTTTGGTGAGTGATGGTATACTGTATATGACATCATAAAGACATGAAGGCAGGCATCATAGGACCTCATGCCTACATCATAGGTAGCCAGTCCTATTGTGTATATGGCGGCATTGCGAGTCCTATGTTGCCTGATATAGGGTCATAGGACATCATGCAGACATCATAGGCCATCCTATGATGTGCTGTGATGGTGACACACAGACATGACGTACTGCTTTGAATGGGTGTGGTTTAAAGTGGTGTGTTCTATTGTTAATCGGGTGATGAGTAAGGTTTCCAGATTTATCCCAAAACTGAGATTTCTTGAATTTCTAGAGTGATGTTTTGTAAGATTTCCAGATTTACTGCTTTGAATGGGTGTGCTTTAAAGTGCTGTGTTCTATTGCGAATATGACGGCATTGTCCTTTTGTCTATATGACGGCATCGTGAGTCCTGATGGTCTATATGACATCATAAAGGCATCATCCTTTTGTCTATATGACGGCATTGTGAGTCCTGATGGTCTATATGACATCATAAATACATCAAGGCATAGGGACATCATAGGAGCATCACAGGCTGTCCTATGATGCAAGACATCATAGGGACATCATAGGGACATCATAGGCCGTCCTATGATGTCCTATGATTGTAACAGACAGACAGACAGACACACACAGATTTCTTGAATTTATAGAGTGACTAGTGCATACCCGTGCATGCCCGTAGAAACTCGTGCATGCCTGTAGAGGGGATGCATTGGAACAGAATTCTTGCCAGTTACAGGACAGTTGGTATAGCAACACAGCTCTAAGTGGCAATCACATGTGACGGCTTTTGTATGCAGCAAAACATAAAAATCACACAAAATATGCCCTGCCATCTGGGGCTGTTTGCCCCTGCTTGTTACTTCTTCTCCTGCCTGTCACTGTTCTGTGTTATGTTGCTTACCTGTGTCTATATACAGTATATGTCTTGTAGGGAGTCATGTGCTCTGTCTATGTGCCGTCATATAGACATCATTAGTGGGTCTTCTTCTTCTTTGTTCAGAGTTCAGACCACTGAAGGGTCTCCTCCTGTCTCAGATGGCTGTGTCATCATGCCTGCGGCGTACTGGTGGAATCTGAGGTGTTTTGAGTTCTCCTCATAATATTGCTCTCCATCTGGTGGGTCTTCTTCTTCTTCATTCAGACCACTGGTTGAGGGATAGGTGCGTCATAATTCCATTCCAGTTCATGGGCACGATCCTGAAAAAGTGGCTTTCAACCCTGTTCAGGAAGGCCTGTGCATGCCTGTAGAAACCAAGAAACTGGAGCACCCGGAGAAAATCAGCACTTTGCTTGGCATTTTACACATTTGTAGTGTAGACTGGCATTCGTCAAGGTTACACATTTGCTGTCATGTAGGCATGGCGAGTTGTTCTATGATGCCTGAGCTCATAGGACTCGCTATGATGATGAGGCAGAGATCATAGGCCATCCTATGATGTCCTAGAAACGTGCTTTTAAACTCTGTTGTACCCTATGCTGGTGAAGGGTGTCCTCCTGTCTCAGACGGGTGCAATGTACTGCTGGAACCTCAGGTGTTTCAGGACGTCCTATGATGTTTTCTATGTGTCATCGGATGTCCTATGATCTCTGTGGTCTATGTGACATCATATATCACCAAGTCAAATTGTCCTATGATCTCTGTGGTCTGCCAAATCTATGTGTGACATCATAAAGACAAATCATCCTATGATCTCTGTGGTCTATGTGACATCATAAAGACACATTTGTCGACACATAGACAAATCTATGTGTGACATCATAAAGACACATTTCTATGTGTCCTATGATGCCTGAGTTCATAGGACGTCCTATAATGTTCAGGCAGAGATCATAGGCCGTCCTATGAGTTTGTTTTATGCTTGGGTTCTGTTTGTTTCCTCTTCAAACTTAAAAAGAAGGGATTGTGAACAGTGTTCAGGATGCAGAGCCATAGCTCCTACACAGACACCAGCCATCATCAGTATGAGGAAATTATTCACTGAGAACAAAGTTCATTCATTCATCTTCTTCCGCTTAATCCTTTTCGAGAACAAAGTTAACATTTCAATATTAAAGGTACATTCACTGAGGAAAAGGTAATAGTAAGCTTTCACTTTATGGACAGAAATACTGTACGTCCACACTCTAAGAGGCGACAGGTAGGGCACTTGGAGAGTGCATACCTTTGCCAAGGTCTATTTTTTTTCCCCTAGGATTATGCAAAAACTACTGGTGTCAGATTTTGATGACGTTTTCAGCCAAAGTGGCCCTTGGGCTACAGTTGAACCTGTTTGACTCTGGAGGTGATTTTGGAGGTATGCACTGTCGGACAACTTCCAAAATCTAATGGGTTCATCCATAATCCAATGCCCGCCTTTGGTGAAAATTTAATCAAAATCCATCCAGTCGTTTTTGCTTAACCCTGCAATAAACAGACAAACACAAGCAAACAAATTGCCCGATCACATTACCTCCGTGACAGAGTTAATCAGGAACTTTCACACTGGCTGTAATATACACAAGTATCACTCTTCAATACTGTAATGTCAAGTCTTTCTCACATCCTCTGAACAATGGCGTCTCTTTAAAATGGCTGTTCCTCATATTTCTCATACCACTATTGCATTTAAAACAGTTTTTTCTTTTTTAAAAAACAGAATACTGCACATTTTTAGACACATATCAAACCGTATTTGTTGGCAGTAAAATTAAAGTGAAAGCACTGTGGGGTTATTTAAAAAACAACAAATATTTGGAGGACATTTTGTCAATAATAGCCATCTTTTCTGCTTAGATCAAGTTAAATAAATTACAAAAAAGCAGTGTATTTAAACGTGGGGTTCATCATGAGCAGATTTTTACCGAGTTTAAAAGGTTTGACACTCAACGTTAGGAACACATCGTCACCCTTTAATGCCTTTTTAATGTTCCATGTTAAAGACTTTTACTTTGAAAGTGCAGGTTTGCAGAAACTCTGTTTCCTGGATTTCTTGGTCTGCTTCTGTGGACATTTGGCAAAGCAGACAAACAGAAGGACCAAACACAACGCTGTCTGCCCAGTTAAAACAGTTACTGGAGTTCGGTAAGTTGGTCTAACCTTGTGTTTTATTTTACCGCTAAAATTTTTGATTGAAAACTATTCTGAACACTGATAAGATGCAACAAGTGTTTTAGGAGCTGGGAGCACCTGCAGCAATAAAGCGAATACATAACTTTACCTCTGTGGCATAAATTGACGTTTATTGGTCGCGATTTAATTAATACTGTCATCTTTTAATATTAAGAAAAAAATTCTTGATCACCTTAACGCCACTATTTATTTAAAAAATCTAGTCAATTTAAACTTTTAAGAAATTGTGTGTGGTCAGAGCTGCTGTTAGCGTTTGTTAGCCTTTGCAGAGGAGCCCAGCAACAAACAAAATGATTTTCAGACAAAAGTCAGTTTCTCTCACAATCGTATATGAGAACAGGATCAGCCCATCTGACTATATATGTTGTCATCATTTGGAGAAATTCTCATGCCACTGTTCTTTTATTTATCTTTGATTATTTATAAAATGCTGCTTTCTATAATCATCCTGTCAAGGACTACACATAAAATGGATCAATTTGGATAAATCTGTCACAATTACATGATGGACCTACAAGTTC
This sequence comes from Pholidichthys leucotaenia, assembly GCA_020510985.1. Lineage (NCBI taxonomy): Eukaryota > Metazoa > Chordata > Actinopteri > Cichliformes > Pholidichthyidae > Pholidichthys > Pholidichthys leucotaenia. Next base: position 133,940,834 of record CM035840.1, on the reverse strand, counting down.
AATTAATGTCGCTTTACATGCACACAGTGTACACAGTGTCTTTATGAACATTATAAATATGAGATGGAAATGAATTTTAATCACATGTACTTCAGGAATACTTAATGTGCAGTCACTTGACTGATGTGTAATCAAAGATTCTTTGATTGTGATTAATTTAGAGAAAACTTGTATTTTAATAAGTTTAGGAAATGATAAACTGATTTACATACCTGTCAAGTGATACGGTTTCGCTGTATTTTAATACGGGGAAAATGCAATTTTAGCAAATACGGGCGTATTGCCATTTCTGTAGGCCAAAAAGAAAAATATACAGCGAAAAAAAAAATATTGAGAGAACCTAAAATCAACTGAACAGTGATTTGATGCCTGGCGAAATAGAGCGCACCTAAGCAGACTTTTTGTGATTTTCAAAATGGCTTCATGCAGTGCGCCGCCGGCGAAGAAAACAAAGCTTGAAGAAAAGGGAAATCGAGGGACTGGACGTCACCAAAAAGAATGGGAGAGTCCGAGCTTCGAGAAATTGGCATAGACAGACTCAAACCCGCCTTTGTAGCGGCGGACGAGCATACGCTCATCTGCGTCAGATCGTACCTGACAGCCAGAACCACACTGCAGGTCTGCGCCTTTTTAGTCCTTCATGCTTCCTAGACACACTGGATATAAAGTATCAAACTTCAGCTTTCAGTAGATCAAACCCAATGAAGGTGATGATTTACAGTAAGTGAGAATAGGGAAATGCCATCTTTGACTGACAGCGCTGTTCAGATTCAGCAGGGCATATGCTGCTCCATGAGAGCTATGGCACTAAAAAACAGGCTTTTCAATTTTATATAATTTAGCTAAAATATAGAAATATTACACATTTATGAGGGCTGTTCAAAAGAGATTTCCCCTGAGTCATCTTCCATGGACTGAGAAGACTCAGCCTTGGCACATTTATTAGTCTTTCTCTGCATATTTACCACCAAGGGTTACACATTTCTCCTATCGCTTTATGCAGCTGCGGAGACCTCACCTGTAGAAGTCTGCAGGCTGTGCCAGAAGCCACAACTTGACCATGGAAATCAGCATTTCATTGTCTTGGAAGGGCTTATTACCCTTCAAAAATGACTTCATTGTTGAAAAAAGGTGGAAGTCAATGGTGTAAGGTAGGGAGGGGAAGTGGGGTGAGGAAGGATTAAATAGCTGCAGGACTGTGCTTCCCTCTGGTCAACGTGTAAGTTGTGAACCCGGCATTATCTTGCAGGAAGCGGACACCTTTGGTCAGCATGATGATTGCTTTTGATGACCTTCTGCAATTTCTGCAGCAGTGAAGTGTAGTAAGTCCCGGTAATTGTGGCCCCGCTTCCCCCAGCTACTCAAAGTGTACTCGGCACTACTTTGCCTTCCTCACAGCAATGCTGACAGTGAGAGGGCTTTCAGCATGGTCAGGAAAATTCACACCAACTTCAGAAAAAGTATGCTCCCAGAAACTCTGACTTTGTGGGTGACCCCCACAGCCTTACGGACAAGCAGAGCACTCAGCTGGAGCAATTAGCATAACAGTGAGATCTATGGACTGATATCATTAGGTAGCCTCTCCTTCCTGCCAGTAATCCTGCTTTTGATATGCGTGACTCTCATGTAAATGTCCCATGCTTTCCTGCTGTACTGTGATGCTAATGTGCCATGCATGCATTGTCTAGCTGGGTATATAAGTGACTGAATATTGCGTGCTCATTCTCTCTCTTACTGCTCATCTGACTACACGCATTGCCTGTTTGCTGACGAGAGCCTGAGGGCTTGCTCCAGTACGCTTACACAGTGCTGGAGTGAGTTCTGTGATGGCGGATGAATAAACACCCTTTTAAACTTCATTTCGCTGTGCCTTATTTCATTCTGCCACACTGGTGACCCCGAAAGAAAGAACACGCTGACGACGAACGAACGCAGCCCCCGGCGGTGACTCCCGACGACGAATGAACGCAGCTGCCTGACGCAAATGGCCTGCCCTCCCTTCTGCCAAGCGGGAGACCTCGACGCAGAGCCAACACCAGGCGAACTCTCCGGAGATCATCCACGACCGGGAAAGCTGCGGAAAGCGTCATGGTGCGACCCTCGCCTGAGATCGGGACATCCACGCTGGGACCGGCCGAGGGACAAAGATTGTCTACTCCCTCTCACCGCTCCTCCGCATCTACACGAGCCCGAGGGACAAAGATCGTCTACTCCCTCTCACTGCTCCTACGCGCCTACACGAGCCCGAGGGACAAAGATCGTCTACTCCCTCTCACTGCTCCTCCGCATCTACACGAGCTCGAGGGACAAAGAACGTCTACTCCCTCTCACCGCTCCTACGCACCATGACCCGGCACGAGCGAACGACAGCAACAGCCTGAACAGGGATGACCATCAGCGCCGACGACACTGATCTCCAGCAAGCTCCCTGACCCTGACTCGCCTTGACAGCGGACCTGCCATGCAACGAACCCCCGCACGCACACCGGGGGGTTACGAGGACAGTGCACCACACACGGGACAATAACGGCTCCACAGACCGCCATCGTCCTCCGCCGCTGCACATCGGAACCTTCAGGGCTGCTCACACACCTGAAGCACACACGTAGCTCGCTCACAGGATTTTGTATGGGTCTCAGCCACGGCGCACAATGGGAATTCAGCCGTCAGCTGTCCCCGAGGGCTTTAGGGCTGCGCGCGCACCTAAAGCCAACACGCCAAGTCCCTCACACAGCTGCAGCTCCTTTTTTTTTTTTCTTCATGGCCGCGAGAGGAGTCAGAGATAAATTTTTCTTCTCACAGCCGCGGTGGATCTCCGCCACGTTCAACGGGACAGCCCCTCAACATTGTGGATCCACATGCAATTTTTGCACGGCCCAGACAACTTCGCCGTCCCGGGCCGGCACTTGCTACCCCCACCCCCTCCCTCCCCCTCCTCCGCTTGCACAGAGCTTTTCCCGCAGCTCGCTCCCAAAGCCAGACGATCGAGGCCTCAGCCCCCCGCTGAGCCCTCTGGGGGGGAGTAGTGTGGGTGACCCCCACAGCCTACGGACAAGCAGAGCGCTCAGCTGGAGCAATTAGCATAACAGTGAGATCTATGGACTGATATCATTAGGTAGCCTCTCCTTCCTGCCAGTAATCCTGCTTTTGATATGCGTGACTCTCATGTAAATGTCCCATGCTTTCCTGCTGTACTGTGATGCTAATGTGCCATGCATGCATTGTCTAGCTGGGTATATAAGTGACTGAATATCGCTTGCTCATTCTCTCTCTTACTGCTCATCTGACTACACGCATTGCCTGTTTGCTGACGAGAGCCTGAGGCTTGCTCCAGTACGCTTACACAGTGCTGGAGTGAGTTCTGTGATGGCGGATGAATAAACACCCTTTTAAACTTCAGTTCGCCGTGCCTTATTTCATTCCGCCACAACTTCTTTCATGCAAGTGAAAATGAATTGTGATACTCCATGCTTCAAGGTCAAGCCTTCAAAAGAAATGCTAGAGTCAGCAAAGGCTGCTACTTGGAACTATAACAAGCAGCATCAGTGAACATTTTCTTGTTTCAAGTTCATCCAAGTGCATTAGTGTAACAAAGCTGACAAATAAAAACTCTTTAATTCCAAGTGTATATATCTAGCTGACAATTAAGAACTATATTCAGAACTATTCTTATTGTGTACTTTCCAATTAAGCAGTCTACGTTGTGCTAATGTAAATTTGAAAAATATTGTTTTTTTTATTTATTTATTAATATTATCATTTTTTAAAATTTATTTTTTTATTTTTTTATTTTTTTGTGCTACTTGGTTTATTATTTTCACATTACCAAAAAGTTATGGCTCAAGATTGTGTCCATATAAGTGTACATTTGAATAAATATGTTTGAAATAGTTCATGTTGCAATTGTTGTTGTTTGTTTGTTTTTTGTTTGGGTTTTTTTTGCTTCAGCTTTCTTTCATCTGCCGATAAATACAGTTTTTAAGTACTCAGTACAGGTATGAAAGCCCCCCCCAATAAGGGAGGCATGAGGTATGCCTTGACAGGTATGGATTTAGGAAATCTTTTTGGTGCTTGTGCTGTCATAAACCCGGATCTTGTTTTTGCTGCATAGTTTCTGTTAGACAAAATTACTGAACAATGGTAAATTATATGTGTGTACAAATATTGGTAATGGGACAATGACATCTGTTCTCAGAAACTGAACATTAGTCTGTACTTATAGGATTATAATAAGCAGGTTTGTCTCTTCCTGTTTGTGTTCTTGTACATCTGTTCTTCTATGATTTGTGCCCTAGTTGCTTTGTGCCCTAGCATCTAATGTTCTTTTTACATGTTTGAATAAGTTTTCCATAGATCAGTTACTGTCAGTCCAGAATGCTTCTGCTTGTCTCCTAACTCGATCTAATAGGTTCTGTCATATAACTCCCATTTTATCCTTCCTGCATTGGCTTCCCTTTAATTTTAGAATTCAGTTTAAAATTCTTGTTTTACCTACAGTGGATATAAAAAGTCTACACACCTCTGTACAAATGCCAGGTTTTTGTGATGTAAAAAAATGAAACCAAGATGAATAATTTCAAAGCTCTTTTCTACCATTAATGTGACCTATAACCTGTACAACCCAATTGAAAAACAAACTGAAATCTTTTAAGGGGAAAAATAAAAAGCTTAAAATAACCTGGTTGCATAAATATGCACACCCTGTTACAACTGGAAATGTGGCTGTGTTCAGAATTAACAAATCACATTCAAACTGAAGTTAAATGAGAGCACACACCTGCCACCATTTAAAGTGTGTCTGATTAACACCAAATAAAGTTAAGCTGTTGTAGTAGGCTTTTGCTGACGTTTTTGTAGTCACATCTTACAGCACAAGCCATGGTCTGCAGAGAGCTTCCAAAACATCAGAGGAATCTCATTGTTCAAAGGCATCAGTGAGGAGAAGGGTACAAAAGAATTTCCAAGGCATTAAATATACCATGGAGCACATTGAAGACAGTCATCATCAAGTGGAGAAAATATGGCACAACAGTGACATTACCAAGAACTGGATGTCCCTCCAAAATTGATGAAAAGACGAGAAGAAAACTGGTCAGGGAGGCTGCCAAGAGGCTGACAGCAATGTTGAAGATGCTGCAGGAATTTATAACAAGTACTGGCAGTTTAGTACATGTGACAACAATCTCCCATTTAGGGCGGCAAAACAGAAGTCTTATCTTATGAAGAAAAACATCCAAGCCCGGCTACATTTTGCAAAAACACACTTGAAATCTCCCAAACGCATGTGGGGAAATGTGTTATGGTCTGATAAAACCGAGGTTGAACTTTTTGGGCCTTAATTCCAAAAGGTATATTGGCGCAAAGAGTTGGAAATGTTGCTTTCATCTTCCATCTTCCATCTGCTTTCTTCTTTCCATCATCTTTTGGTGATGAGGACTGCTCATCATTGTGGCGGCATGAATCAAAAGGCAGCGAACTGAGAGTTTTTAAGGGAGTTTATTAATCATACCGCCATCACGAGAACTCACTCCGGCGCCATGCATGCGCGCAAGAGCGAGCCCGGAGGCTCTCCAGCAGATAAGCAATGCGTGCAGTCAGATGAGCAGTGAGAGAGGGAGAGAGTTACAGAGCAATGCAGTTTTTATACCCAGTTACAGACAATACATGAAAGGCATGGGACATTTGCATCACAGTGAGAGCAGGAAGCATGAACGTTTGCATTTGAGTCATGCATATCGACAGCGGAACTGGCAGAAAGAAGCTAGACAAAGAGCGGCTGCCTATTGATATCAATACACACATCTCATTGTTCTGCTAATTGCCCCAGCTGAGCGCTCTGCTTGTCCCAGACTGTTGTGGGGGTTACCCATACACTCCCCCCCCAGAGGGCTCAGCGGGGAGCTGAGGCCTCGATAGTCCGGCTTTGGTAGCGAGCTGCGGGGAAGGCTCGCTGCAGGCGGCTTTGGAGGGAGGGGGGTGGGGGTAGCGAGTGCCGGCCCGGGACGGCGAAATTGTCTGGGCCACGCAAAAATTGCCTGTGGATCCGCGATGTTGAGGGGCTGTCCCGTTGAACGTGTGGAGGTCCACAGCAGCTGTAAGAAGAAAAATTTGTCTCTGACTCCTCTCGCGGCCATGAAGAAAAAAAAAAGGAGCTGCAGCTGTGAGGGACTTGGCGTGTTGACTTTAGGTGCGCGCGCAGCCCTAAAGTCCTCGGGGAAAGCTGACGGCTGAATTCCCTTGTGCGCCGTGGCTGAGACCATTAGAAAATCCTGTGAGCGAGCTGCGTGCGTGCTTCAGGTGTGTGAGCAGCCCTGAAGGTTCTGTGTGCAGCGGCGAAGGACAATGGCGGTCTGTGTGGAGCCGGTATTGTCCCGTGCGTGGTGCGCTGTCCTCATAACCCCCCGGAGTGCGTGCGGGGTTCGGTGCATGGCAGGTCCGCTGTAGAGGCGAGTCAGGGTCAGGGAGCTTGCTGGAGATCAGCGTAGTCAGCGCCGATGGTCATCCCTGTAAGCTGTTGCGTCGTTCGCTGTGTCGGGTCATGGTGCGTTCAGGTCCACGCGCTGCGTTCTCCGTCGGCCCTGGAGGTCGCCGTCGTGGAGAGAGGACGAGGTGCGTGCGCTCTCGTGTGGAGGAGCTGTGAGAGCGGCCGGTCCCAGCGTGGACGTGCAGATCTCACCATGAAGCTTTCTGCAGCTTTCCCGGTCGTGGGTGATCTCCGGAGAGTTTCGCCTGGTGGTGGCTCTGCGTCGAGGTCTCCCTGTAGCAGAAGGGAGGGCAGATCATTTGCGTCAGGCAGCTGCGTTCGCTTGTCGTCGGAGAATCACTGCCGGGGGCTGCCAGCGTGTTCTTTTCTTGGTCGGGTCACCAGTGTAGATGTCCAGACCAGAAGGTTGCGTTGCACAAAGCGTGTGCTTTCTCGGGGTCACCAGTGTGGCGGCATGAATCAATAGGCAGCGAACTGAGAGTTTTTAAGGGAGTTTATTAATCATACCGCCATCACGAGAACTCACTCCGGCGCCGTGCATGCGCGCCAGAGCAAGCCTGGAGGCTCTCCAGCAGATAAGCAATGCGTGCAGTCAGATGAGCAGTGAGAGAGGGAGAGAGTTTTAGAGCAATGCAGTTTTTATACCCAGTTACAGACAATACATGAAAGGCATGGGACATTTGCATCACAGTGAGAGCAGGAAGCATGAACGTTTGCATTTGAGTCATACATATCAACAGCGGAACTGGCAGAAAGAAGCTAGACCACAGGTGTCAAACTCATTCCATGGAGGGCCAAGACCCTGCAGGTTTTACCTCCACCCAGTGGCTTCAACAGGTGTTTTCTCTGAATTTCTTCCCACTGATTGCTGATCAGTGAAAACACCTGCTGAAGAGACTGGGTGGAAGTAAAACCTGCAGGGTCTTGGCCCTCCATGGAATGAGTTTGACACCCCTGAGCTAGACAAAGAGCGGCTGCCTATTGATATCAATACACACATCTCATTGTTCTGCTAATTGCCCCAGCTGAGCGCTCTGCTTGTCCCAGTCTGTTGTGGGGGTTACCCATAATCATCACCAAAAGAACATTATACCTACAGTGAAGCATGGTGGTGGTAGCATCATGCTTTGGAGTCGTTTTTCTTCAGCTGGAGCTGGGGCCTTAGTCTAGGTGGAGGGAATTATGAACAGTTCCAAATACCAGTCAGTGTTGGCACAAAACCTTCAAGCTTCTGCTAGAAAGCCGAAGATGGAGAGGAACTTCATCTTCTAGCATGACAGTAACTCAAAGCACACATCCAAATCAACCAAAGAATGGCTTCACCAGAAGAAGATTAAGGTTTTGGAATGGCCCAGCCAGAGTCTAGACCTGAATCTGATCCAACACCTGTGGGGTGATCTGAAGAGGGCTGTGCGCAGGAGATGCCCTCGCAATCTGACAGATTTGGAGCATTTTTGCAAAGAAGAGTGGGCAAATATTGCCACATCAAGATGTGTCACGCTCATAGACTCCTATTCAAAAAGACTGAGTGCTGTAATAAAAGCCAATGGTACTGCAACAAAGTATTGTTTAAGGGTGTGTATATTTATGCAACCAGGTTATTGTAAGTTTTTTTAAAATTTTTTATTCGGTCCTATTAATGGTAGAAAAAGTTTTGAAATGATTTATCTTGGTTTCATTTCTTTACATCACAAAAACCTGACATTTGAACAGGGGCGTGTAGACTTTTTATATCCACTGTATAAAGCCATTCATGGTGAGGCTTCTTCTTAAATCTGTGACCTACTGCATCCATACTCTCCTAGCAGGTCTCTCAGGTCTTTGAGTCAGAACCTTCTCTCAATACCAAAAACTAGACTCAAGACCAAAGGTGACAGAGCCTTTGCAGCTGTGGCACCAAATTTATGGAGCTCCCTACCCCACATTTTAAGAGCTGCATCTTCACTTGCTCATTTTAAGAAGCAGTTAAAAACCCATCTTTTTACTTTGCCGTTTTATTAATCCTCTGCTGGTTGTACATTGTTCTTGTCTTTTATTGTTTTCTGTTTTTTTATTCTTCTGTTTTTATTGTCTTTTATTTACTGTTTGATTTTATGGAAAGCACTTTGTGACCTTGTCTGTGAAAAGTGCTCTACAAATAAACTTATTAGGGCTCACCTGGGCGAGGGGACTTCTTTGGACGTGGGGGTCCCCGGGGTGTGTGGCCGAGGCGTTGGGGTGGGGCCGCTGTGGGGGTGCCTGGGGGGGCTCGCGCCGGGGGGCGCTGGCTGGTCTCTGTCCTGGGGGGTGGGGTCGCTGGCCTCCTGGTGCCTGGGGCCCGGGGGCGGATGTTGGCCCCGCTGGGGGGGTGGGAGTCGAGCGGGTCCGGGGTGTGGGCTCACCGCGCCGGCCGCCGGGCGGCCTGCCCTCCCTTGATCATCCCTCTGGGGGTGGATGCCTGGCTTTACTGGGGCTTGCTGACCTCGGGGCTGGGGGTTGGTGGCGCTGCCTTGCCTGCTCGGGGTCCTCGGGGGGAGAGCTGCTGCGACCGGCCCTCCGCTCGTATGTTTCCTGACAAACCACTCACATGCACACACTTATTTTGCGCGCGTTCTCATATATAGGCACACAGACATACATGCGCAAGTGTCTCTCCTTTAACAGGTGCAGAAACCAGACTCGTGTTGAGACATCTCCGGTGGAAGAAGCAGTTTGTCTTTTGTTTGTTTTAGTTGTCGGGGTTGGTTTTTTTTTTTTTTTTTTTTTTTTTGTTTTTTGTCTGTTCCCCTCCCTTTTCTTTCCCCCTTCACACACTTCCTTTCCCTCTTCCCCATCCTGTTGGGTCTTCCATGGGTAAAACAATTAAAATAAAGTATTAAAAGTTATTACAGGAGGAGTTTACAACAATATACAGTGCAAAGTTAGGTACTGTATAGGCTCCTCTTGGCAAAGTAAATCTGTTTTGGCACAGTAAGGGTGACGGATCCCTGTTCTGTTTGCCTAGCTGCCTGACAGGAGAAGGGGAAAAAAAACCCCAAAACTTATTATTATTATCATTATTACTAACGAGTATATCACCTTTCTTCCTTTTTACATGAATTTCATTTTTTTCCACATGTGATTAGAGTATTCACATATTTAACCTCAAAAATGTTCCAAAAACAACATGTTTTCCATGTGTGCCACATGTATCGCTTCCACCAAGGAGGTAATGTAATTGGCGGGCTTTGCTTGCTTGCCTGTTTGTTAGCAGAATTACACAAAAACTACTGGACACGTTGTGATGAAATTTTTACCAGCGGTGGCCCCTTGGCTATGAATGAATCCATTACATTTTGGAGGTGATCCATGAGCGCATACCTTTATTACAGCTCTGTCGCGCAATGTACTATGATCGTTTGCTCGTCCGTTCCTCCATAAGCAGGATTATGCAAAAACTACTGGATAAATTTGGAGGTAGGAACAAATTCATCCAGTCCATCCCTCTGTATGTGGTGGTCGTCGTCGGCCTCCGTCGGTCTATGATGACCATGGAAGAGAATCCTAAACGTCTACTCTGCTGGAACAGCACTGCCTGTGGCTGAACAGGCCGATGCGCACCGGTGTTCTACCTTCCAGCATTGGGCGTTGGTAGGATTCAAGCCTGAGCTGGAAGATATGGAGGTCAAGATGTTACCCATGCAGCATGTCCCCCCTCTCCACGTCACTGATGAATCCAAAGGAACAGCAGGGCTGCTATAGTTAGGCGCCAGTGCCGTCGCAGGAGCTGCCAGAACGATGTTGAGCACAACAGAGAACTGCCTTAGGGGTTCCGACTCTGGATTTTTTCCTCAGGGTTGACTCCCGAAGCCTTTCCCGTGACCGGGTGTGCCGCAAGGCAGCGGAGGTTTGAAATCAGGGTTTACCTTGCCCTAGATGGGCTACCCTCCCAGGTTGATGAGCCACCATCTACCCGAAGCATCTGGTTTTAAGGTGCCAGAGATCCGCCCTCGCCCCTTCTCCTATTTGTAGAAGCAGTTCCGCAGGGCTTAGAGACTAAACCATACGGGCAGGCTAGGAGTTGGACTTAGTTGTCAGAGGCTTTTCGAGACGCACGCCGTAAGGAGCATTTTATGAGCACTGGGAGCTTAACCCCAGTGTCGCTCCTGGCTATGACAACCTTGGAACCGTATGTGGTGGTACAGATGGACAAACAGAGGTACAGGCAGACAGAGGGGATGGATGGACAGAGGGACAAACAGACAAAGAGAGAGAGAGGGATGGATGGATGGAGGTATGGATAGATAGCGGGACAGAAGGACGGAGGGAGGAACATACCTTGGCAGAGGTATGTAGTTTCTGAGTGCCCTCTAGTTTCCAGTGTTTTTGTAAATGTAAATTACATGCAGTTTTTACTATTTCACAGATTAATTTATTCTTCATCATTGTAAAAACTATTCTTATCTTTCCATGTTTTCTCCACGAGCATTTCATACAGATTTTGTGTCTTTTGAAAATGTTGGACAGAATTGTTGGTACCCCTCTGTAATGAAAGAAAAACCCACAATGGTCACAGAAATAACTTGAATCTGACAAAAGTGGTAATAAATAAAAATTCTGTGAAAATTAACCAATGGAAATCAGACACTGCTTTTGAATTGTGGTTAAACAGAATTATTTTAAAAAACAAACCCATGAAACAGGCCTGGACAAAAATGATGGTACCCTTAACTTAATATTTTGTTGCACAACCTTTTGAGGCAATCACTGCAATCAAATGATTTCTGTAACTGTCAATGAGACTTCTGCACCTCTCAGCAGGTATTTTGGCCCACTCCTCATGAGCAAACTGCTCCAGTTGTCTCAGGTTTGAAGGGTGCCTTCTCCAGATGGCATGTTTCAGCTCCTTCCACAGATGTTCAATAGGATTTAGATCAGGGCTCATAGAAGGCCACTTTAGAATAGTCCAATGTTTCCCTCTTAGCCATTCTTGGGTGTTTTTAGCTGTGTGTTTTGGGTCATTACCCTGTTGCAAGACCCATGACCTGCGACTGAGACCAAGCTGTCTGACACTGGGCAGCACATTTCTTTCTAGAATACCTTGATAGTCTTGAGATTTCATTGTACCCTGCACAGATTCAGGACACCCTGTGCCAGATGCAGCAAAGCAGCCCCAGAACAAAACAGAACCTCCTCCATGTTTCACAGTAGGGACAGTGTTCTTTTCTTGGTATGCTTCATTTTTGCGTCTGTGAACATAGAGCTGGTGTGCTTTGCCAAAAAGTTCCAGTTTTGTCCCGTCTGTCCATAGGACATTCTCCCAGAAGCTTTGTGGCTTGTCAACATGCAGTTTGGCAAATTCCAGTCTGGCTTTTTTATGATTTGTTTTCAACAGTGGTGTCCTCCTTGGTCGTCTCCCATGAAGTCCACTTTGGCTCAAACAATGACAGATGGTGTGATCTGACACTGATGTACCTTGACCTTGGAGTTCACCATGAATGTGTTTAGAGGTTGTTCTGGGCTCTTTTGTTACCATTCGTATTATCCATCTCCTCCTGCGGCCACGTCCAGGGAGGTTGGCTACAGTCCCATGGAAATTAAATTTCTGAATAATATGTGCAACTGTAGTCACAGGAACATCAAACTGCTTGGAGATGGTCTTATAGCCTTTACCTTTAACATGCTTGTCTATAATTTTCTTTCTAATCTCCTGAGACAACTCTCTCCTTTGCTTTCTCTGGTCCATGTTTAGTGTGGTACACACCATGTCACCAAACAGCACAGTGACTACTTGTCACCCTTTAAATAGGCCGACTGACTGATTACAAGTTTGTAGACACCTGTGATGTTAATTAGAGGACACATCTTGGTTGAACATGTCCCTATGGTCACATTATTTTCAATCTTTTCTAGGGGTACCATCATTTTTGTCCAGGCCTGTTTCATGAGTTTGGTTTTTAAAATAATTCTGTTGAACCACAATTCAAAAGCATTGTCTGATTTTCATTGGTTAATTTTCATAGAATTTTTATTTATTACCACTTTTGTGAGATTCAAGTTATTTCTGTGACCACTGTGGGTTTTTCTTTCATTAACAGAGGGGTACCAACAATTTTGTCCACGTCTGTACTTTTAGCTGATCTATTTCTGGCTTCTAGATTTTACTTTTAGGACTAACTTTGCAGTGATGAGGGAAAGCAGAGAGAGGCTGTCATTGTGTTTCATTTAACAGTTGGCAGATTTCCTTTTTAACATTGTAGATTTCACAGCTGATTTTTATAGCTTTTATCATCCCCATTTTCCTGCATTTACAGTGGCTGCAACTCCTAAAAGCTTCACATACTTTAAACAACATCAGCCAAAAATGATATCCTTTTCAGCTGATAGGTTCATGCAACACACCACTGGTGAATGCACATCACTTTGTTGTCTAATCCTCTGTTGGTTAGGCTGGCTTTTTTTTCTCCTGCTTCATTTTCTACATCACAAATTTAAGTCTTGCCATTAGCAGCTGCATTATTCCCTTCTTTCATCTGAACAGACAATTAGCTTTCTTGTAACCATGCATTCGATTATCCTTTTCTTTCTCTCTGCATTGTCTTAATATCTGTGCATCCCCAACATAGCATGTTGAGAGGATGAATAAGTGAAAATTTTCTTTGACCACTGGAATCGCATTGAATTTCCTTCATGAAATTAATGGCTGAAATGAAAGACTGGATTATATTTCTTTATAGCTATCTGTTATTTAAAGGTCACCAGGACTGTATTTTCATGAAAACAAATTTAAAAAAATCAAATTTTATTTTAGAAAGGTGCAGAATAATAGTATTTTATTCTTCAAAAAAGTTATGTATTGATGAAAAAACCATTTTAATGACTTTTACAGGACCAAAATAATCATAATATTGTCTTTTGACCAGCTGGATGACGAGACTCCAGTCTGTGCTCCAGTGGCTAGTAACATATGATACCCTAGACTGGACATGGCTAACATTTTCATGGCAAACACAGATGTCATATTCTATAGGTAATCATAATGGTTGACAATGCCTTCAGTTTTGTGATAGCAGGATACACAAACAATTATTCATTGTATTTATTGTAATCATATAAGTAAGCTATGTACAGCATGTAAAATAAGTATTGAACATGTCAGCATTTTTATCATTGAACATATTTCTGATGGAGCCATTACCCTGAGATTTTCACCAGATACAGTATCAGTAACAACCCAAGTAATTAGGGCTGTCGCGGTAGAGGAATTCCCCCTGCGGTGACGATGGACAGCTTGATACCGTGGTATGCGGTATTATTGCAAATGTTTTCAGGATCTTGTGGATTCGTAATTTAAACAGGGTTTATAACTAAGGTGGCAAATGAGGGAAGCTGTGAGTGTCTCACTGCAGCTCGCTCTCAACTTTATGCGTGTGTTACAACTGTGCGGAGCGCCGCTCTTTACACAGGGATGAACTGCTGATTGTTTAAAAAAAAAAAAAGATCATTTTCATAAAGCAGTGGCAGTAACTAAGAGGTGTGTGGACATGAGACTGCAGCGACATTCAGCTTATAAGCAGGATAGCCTCCGTACAAGACCCTGCATGGCTCTTGTCTCCGTGATTTTTGCCGCTGTGCGAAAAATCTGCTCTCAGAGCTCATACATGGAGCATACACAGTCAGGATCATACACACTCCGCTCAGAAGGAAATAACATGCTTTATGCCCTTTCAGTGCTCACTGTTACGGCTGTATTTAACAAGGAGTCCAAACACTTTCATCACTAACTGCCTGCTGGGGTCCATGTGGAGAGAGCGCCCGAAATGGCGGCAGCACCATGTGCTGTGGAAGCTTCTAGAGTACCGGGTGCAAACATGCTGTTGGTAATAAAAAATACACTTAAATAATCAATAGGGGCACATAAGTGAACAATGAGATATAGCTACACACACACAAAAGTGAACACCGTGGTTGTTGCGGTTGGTTGTTTTCCTCTGTGGTAGGCGTGTCCATACCACGGTTTGACATAATTGCGGTTATTGCGACAGCCCTACAAGTAATCCATACATACATAGAAATCAAGGCAACTGTGTTCACAAAACAAGTTATATTTAATAAAGCAGAATGACACGGGGAATAAGTATTGAACACGCTTGGTGAAATTCATTTAATATTAAGTAGAAAAGTTTTGCTGTTAATAACACCTTCCAGACACCTCCTGTATGGAGAAACTAGGTGCAGGCATTGCTCAGGAGTGATTTTAGCCCATTCTTCCACAAAAACTGTCTTCAAGTCGTGAAGGTTCCGTGGGTGTGTTCTATGAACTCTGATCTTCAGTTCGTTCCATAGATTTTCAATTGGATTCAGGTCAGGTGGCTGACTGGGCCATTCTAGCAGCTTTATATTCCTTCTCTGGAGCCAGTTGAGAGGTTTCTTGGCTGTGTGTTTGGGATCATTTGCTGAAATATCCACCCTTGTTTCATCTTCATCTTGGCAGATGTCAACAGGTTCTTATAAAGGATGTTTCTGTACATTTGTCCATTCATCTTTCCTTTAATTATATGAAGTCTGCCTGTACCATGTGCAGGAAAACACCCCACACCATGATGCTCTGACCTCCAAACTTCACTGTTGGTATGGTGTTTTTGGACTTATGTGCAGTGCCATTTCTCCTTTAAACATGCTGTGTTGGGGCATCCATAAAGTTCAATTTTGGTCTCATCTGACCAGACTATATTCTCCCAGTATTTTACTGGCTTGCCCAGATGTTGTGCAGCAAACTTTAAACAAGCTTCAGCATACTTTTTCATCAGCAATGGAGTCTTGCAAGATGAGCGGGCATAGAGCCCATGTCGGTTGAGTACTTATTTTCTTTGAAACAGCAGTACCTGCTAACTCCAGGTCTTTCTGGAGCTCTCCATGAGAGTGGTCTTTGGCTCTTGAATAATTCTTCTGATTATTCTTTTGACTCCTCTGTCAGAAATCTTGTGAGGAGCTCCTTGTCGTGGCCGGTTTTATGGTAAAATGATGTTCTTTCCACTTCCAAATGATGGTTCCAGCAGTGCTCATTGGAACATTCAGCAGTTTAGAAATGCACGTGTAACCAGTGCCATCATTACGTTTTGCAACAATAAGGTTGCAAAGGTTTAGAGAGAGCTCTTTGCTTCTACCCATCACCAGTTCTTTGTGGTGTGACAATCTAATATTCACAGATCTTTTTAAAGGCTGTCAGTCAGGACTTAGCCAGTTGAAATTAATTTGCACTGATGGGGGATGGGATGGCTTCCTAAATTCTAATGAATTTCAGCTGGTTTCTTGGCTTTCTGTGCCTTTTTGCACTTCTTTTTCTTCATGTTTTTAATACTTATTCCCTGTGTCATTCCACTTTATTAAGTATAATTTGTCTTGTGAACACAGTTGCCGTGATTTCTTTGTATGTATGGATTACTTGGGCTGTTACTGATATCTGGTGAAAATCTCAGGTCAATGGCTCAATCGAAATATGTTCAATGAGAAAAATGTTGTGTTCAATACTTATTTTCCCTGCTGTATATGTACAGTGGGGCAAAAAAGTATTTAGTCAGCCACCAATTGTGCAAGTTCTCCCACTTAAAAGATGAGAGAGGTCTCCAGTTTTCATCATAAGTATACCTCAACTATGAGAGACAAAATGAGGAAAAAAAAATTCAGAAAATCACGTCTGATTTTTAAAGAATTTATTTGCAAATTATGGTGGAAAATAAGTATTTGGTCACCTACAAACAAGCAAGATTTCTGGCTCTCACAGACCTGTAACTTCTTAAGAGGCTCCTCTGTCCTCCACTCGTTACCTGTATTAATGGCACCTGTTTGAACTCGTTATCAGTATAAAAGACACCTGTCCACAACCTCAAACAGTCAGACTCCAAACTCCACTATGGCCAAGACCAAAGAGCTGTCAAAGGACACCAGAAACAAAATTGTAGACCTGCACCAGGCTGGGAAGACTGAATCTGCAATAGGTAAGCAGCTTGGTGTAAAGAAATCAACTGTGGGAGCAATTATTAGAAAATGGAAGACATACAAGACCACTGATAATCTCCCTCGATCTGGGGCTCCACGCAAGATCTCACCCCGTGGGGTCAAAATTATCACGAGAACGGTGAGCAAAAATCCCAGAACCACATGGGGGGACCTAGTGAATGACCTGCAGAGAGCTGGGACCAAAGTAACAAAGGCTACCATCAGTAACACACTACGCCGCCAGGGACTCAAATCCTGCAGTGCCAGACGTGTCCCCCTGCTTAAGCCAGTACATGTCCAGGCCCGTCTGAAGTTTGCTAGAGAGCATTTGGATGATCCAGAAGAGGATTGGGAGAATGTCATATGGTCAGATGAAACCAAAATAGAACTTTTTGGTAAAAGCTCAACTTGTCGTGTTTGGAGAAGAAAGAACACCATACCTACTGTGAAGCATGGGGGTGCAAACATCATGCTTTGGGGCTGTTTTTCTGCAAAGGGACCAGGATGACTGATCCGTGTAAAGGAAAGAATGAATGGGGCCATGTATCGTGAGATTTTGAGTGAAAACCTCCTTCCACCAGCAAGGGCATTAAAGATGAAACGTGGCTGGGTCTTTCAGCATGACAATGATCCCAAACACACCGCCTGGGCAACGAAGGAGTGGCTTCGTAAGAAGCATTTCAAGGTCCTGGAGTGGCCTAGCCAGTCTCCAGATCTCAACCCCATAGAAAATCTTTGGAGGGAGTTGAAAGTCCGTGTTGCCCAGCGACAGCCCCAAAACATTACTGCTCTAGAAGAGATCTGCATGGAGGAATGGGCCAAAATACCAGCAACAGTGTGTGAAAACCTTGTGAAGACTTACAGGAAACGTTTGACCTCTGTTATTGCCAACAAAGGGTATATAACAAAGTATTGAGATGAACTTTTGTTATTGACCAAATACTTATTTTCCACCATAATTTGCAAATAAATTCTTTAAAAATCAGACAATGTGATTTTCTGGATTTTTTTCCCCTCATTTTGTCTCTCATAGTTGAGGTATACCTATGATGAAAATTGGAGACCTCTCTCATCTTTTAAGTGGGAGAACTTGCACAATTGGTGGCTGACTAAATACTTTTTTACCCCACTGTATATGTATATAAAACGGAGTGGTGGCCTAGTTGGTAGAGCATCTGCCCCACAACTGGGAGGCCGGGTCATACCAAAGACTATATAAAAAATGGTATTTCCTGCCTTCTAGCTTGGTGCTCAGCATAATAGAATAGAGGGACAAAAGTTGGTTACCCAGCCACAGGGTTACTCCCTATGCCGGACCCAAGTCTGGATAAATGGGCAGAGTTGCATCAGGAAGGGCATCCAACATAAAAATCCTTGCCAAATCGACATGCAGTTAATCACAATATCAGGTGATGCTACACTGTGGCAACCCTGAAAGGGAACAGCCGAAAGAAAAAGAAGTAGTAGTAAGCTATGTACAGTGGTGTGAAAAAGTGTTTACCTCCTTCCTAATTTCTCTTTTTTTTTTGTATGTTTGTCACACTTAAATGTTTCAGATCATCAAACAAATTTAAATATTAGACAAAGATAACGCAAGTAAACACAAAATGCAGTTTTTAATTGAAGGTGTTTATTATTAAGGGTATAATAAATTCAAACCTACATGGCCCTGTGTGAAAAAGTGATTGCCCCCCTGTTAAAACATAAATTAACTGTGGTTTATCACATCTTTGAAAGCTGAGTTCAATTTTCTAGCCATTTCTAAAGCTATGGGACTCCAGCGAACCACAGTGAAAGCCATTATCCACAAATGGCAAAAACATGGAATAGTGGTGAACCTTCCCAGGAATGGCCGGCTGACCAAAATTACCCCAAGAGCGCAGCGGCGACTCATTCAAAGGTCACAAAAGACCCCACAATAATGTCCAAAGAACTGCAGACCTCACTTGCCTCAGTTAAGGTGAGTGTTCATGACTCCAGCATAAGAGACTGGGCAAAAATGGGCTGCGTGGCAGAGTTCCAAGACGAAAACCACTGCTGAGCAAAAAGAACATAAAGAGTTATCTCAGTTTTGCCAAAAAACATCTTGATGATCTCCAAGACTTTTGGGAAAATACTTTGTGGACTGACGAGACAAAAGTTTAACTTTTTGAAAGGTGTGTGTCCCATTACATCTGGTATAAAAGTAACACAGCATTCAGAAAAGGAACATCATACCAAGAGTAAAATATGGTGGTGGTAGTGTGATGGTCTGAGGCTGTTTTGCTGCTTAAGGACCTGGAAGACTTGCTGTGGTAAATGGAACCATGAATTCTGCAGTCTACCAAAAAATCCTGAAGGAGAATGTCCGGCCATCTCTTCGTGACCTCAGTCTGAAGCGCACTTGGGTTCTTCAGCAGGACAATGATCCAAAACACACCAGCAAGTCCACCTCTGAATGACTTAAGAAAAACAAAATGAAGACTTTGGAGTGGCCTAATCAAAGTCCTGACCTGAATCTTATTGAAATGCTGTGGCATGACCTTAAAAAGGCGGTTCATTCTCGAAAACCCTCCAATGTGGCTGAATTACAACAATTCTGTAAAGACGAATGGGCCAAAATTCCTCCACAGTGCTGTAAAAGGCTCATTGCCAGTTATCACAAATGCTTGACTGCAGTTGTTGAGACTAAGGGTGGCCCAACCAGTTATTAGATTTAGGGGGCAATCACTTTTTCACACAGGGACATGTAGGTTTGGTTTTTTTTTTCCCCTTAATCATAAACACCTTCATTTAAAAACTGCATATTGTGTTTACTTGTGTTATCTTTGTCTAATATTTAAATTTGTTTGATGATCTGAAACATTTTAAGTGTGACAAACATGCAAAAATTGTCTAAAAGTGGTCTAATAAATAAAATTGTTCCTAATTCCTGTGGTGGGAGCTTGCATAACAGGGGAAAACTACCTCAGAGCATTCCAGGAACTATGATGAGGTTTCTGCACACCATCAGTTAACAAAGCAGTTTGGATTTATTTATTGTTTTTAGAACCTGAGTTTGGTGTTGTTTATGGTTTGATCTAATTTGTAGTTGCATGTTGCATCTGCAGGACTATCCCAAAAAATCTGTGGCAAACCTGAAAGCACCATGTCCCTGTCATCTACTGATGAGCTGTTACAGAAAGCCTCAGGTAGCCCTCTCCTTAACCCAGGGGTGTCCAATCATGTGCCATGGAGGGCCAAGACCCTGCAGGTTTTCTCTTCTACCCAGTCTCTTCAGCAGGTGTTCTCACTGATCAGCAGTCAGTGGGAAGAAATTCAGTGGAATCTGCTGTTGAAGACACTGGTTGGAGGTAAAGCCTGCAGGGTCTTGGCCCTCCATGGCACATGATTGGCCACTCCTGCCTTAACCTTTTAAAAAAAAATCAATGTTGGAGGCTTAGCCTTGTCATTGCTGTCTGCACACCGGATACTGGCGGCTTTGTTGCCCTCTTTTGCTGAGAGTCAATGTTGTGATTGTGTTACAATTCATGCAATAGAGAGGTAATTTTCGCTAGATATGACTTCTGAGAACAAAACCTGCCTGTTGGAGCTGAAGCAGGGAGTTAGCGTTGCCGAGACTGTAATAATGCAGGTGATTGCATTCAAGTGCTCAGTATATTGCAGTGAAAGTGATAAATGTGTGATATCAACTTGAGTAATATAACATTCATAAGCTGTATTTTCCCACTGCTCTTTGGGGAATTTGCACTAGAAATCCTCATTATAATGTAGTTGATTAGTCCCAGCAAATCCATGATTAAAAAGCAAGATATATTGCACAGCAAAATTATGAATAATTTTAAGTTTGTGTTATAGACTAAAAGAAGTATAGTAAGTGGTAACAGAATTGTTGTAAACTTAAATATAAATTTTGAAGCGTTTTTTTATGCAGTAGTATTCAGAGTGCAGAGTAAAGTAAATAATGAGGAGGTAATGTTTTTGGAAGTGTTTGTCTGTTGGGTTTGTCTGTCTGCCTGACTCTTGGCAACATTACTCAAAAAGTTCTTAACAGATTTTGATGAAATTTTTGGGAAAGGTGTGTAATGGCACGGGGAACAAATGATTAGATGTTGGTGGTAATCTGGATCACGATCTGGATCCAGGAATTGTTTTTATTATATTAATATGACGCTTTTCATGTACTGCCCTTTTAAGATGTGTCCACTGAGTTACGTGCGTCGCCATGCCGTAGGCCCACGCATGTCCACAACCCGAAAGTTGCGGACATGCATAGCATGTGATGATTGACATTTTTCCATCTGAAGACTCCATGAAAAAGCAAGAAAAGGAAGAAGCCAGATGAGGTGCCAAGCGGCACAGCGAGGTATCAACAAACGACAGTTTCAATGGATTTCTATGCCAATGTTAGCTAAATTTATACAAAGAAACTGCTGAAATGGTGCGCGACTGGTTCATGTAGCCATCACCATCTTATGAAAGATGGCGATAGCAATCAGAAATACAAGTTTTTTAGATTCACATTGGCCTGCAGAGATTACCGAAGGAGTATATTGTGGGCTGCCTTTTCATAATGGGATGAGAAATGTGTCTGCTCGGTAGGAATAGTCATTCCAATTTGAGCCACTAATCAGTCTCAAGAGTACAGTAAACCTATCAACACTGCAATTAAACTAGTTTAAAAATAAGATTGACACTCACCTGCTGACAAATGGACCGAAGCTCTGTAGAGCTGAAACGAAGTGTCAGGATTAATGAGGGCTAATGAGTGTAAACAAACAGTGTCTCCTGTACGAGAGATGGGAGGTTGTTTTTCCTGTGAGCTCCGGTGGATAAATTTTTACTACTGGACAGATTTTGGTGAAAATTTCAACAGAGGTAGCCCTTGGGCCAAGGATGAATCCATTAAATTTTGGTGATGATCTGAGAGTGCATACCTCCAGCAAGGACCTTGTTTGTATTTGTGCAGCAGGATTAC
Organism: Pholidichthys leucotaenia; assembly: GCA_020510985.1. Taxonomy (NCBI): domain Eukaryota; kingdom Metazoa; phylum Chordata; class Actinopteri; order Cichliformes; family Pholidichthyidae; genus Pholidichthys; species Pholidichthys leucotaenia. The sequence goes on along the minus strand of CM035840.1, from coordinate 133,919,436 downwards.
ACAAAAACTACCGGATGGATTTGGATGAAATTTTCACCAGAGGTGGGCCAAGGACCACCTCTGGTGAAAAGAGGGACGAAAGGAGCCTTGGCGGAGGCATGCACTCTGAGTGCTTTTCTAGATGGGCCGATTTACAGACGTGGACATAATTGTTGGTACCCCTCTGTTAATGAAAGAAAAACCCACAATGGTCACAGAAATAACTTGAATCTGACAAGAGTGGTAATAAATAAAAATTCTATGAAAATTAACCAATGAAAATCAGACAATGCTTTTGAATTGTGGTTCAAAAGAATTATTTTAAAAAACAAACTCATGAAACAGGCCTGGACAAAAATGATTGTACCCTTAACTGTATTTTGGCCCACTCCTCATGAGCAAACTGCTCCAGTTGTCTCAGGTTTGAAGGGTGCCTTCTCCAGGCAGCATGTTTCAGCTCCTTCCACAGATGTTCAGTAGGATTTAGATCAGGGCTCATAGAAGGCCACTTTAGAATAGTCCAATGTTTTGCTCTTAGCCATTCTTGGGTGTTTTTAGCTGTGTGTTTTGGGTCATTATCCTGTTGCAAGACCCATGACCTGTGACTGAGACCAAGCTGTCTGACACTGGGCAGCACATTTCTCTCTAGAATACCTTGATAGTCTTGAGATTTCATTGTACCCTGCACAGATTCAAGACACCCTGTGCCAGATGCAGCAAAGCAGCCCCAGAACAAAACAGAACCTCCTCCATGTTTCACAGTAGGGACAGTGTTCTTTTCTTGGTATGCTTCATTTTTGCGTCTGTGAACATAGCGCTGATGTGCCTTGCCAAAAAGTTCCAGTTTTGTTTCGTCTGTCCATAGGACATTCTCCCAGAAGCTTTGTGGCTTGTCAACATGCAGTTTGGCAAATTCCAGTCTGGCTTTTTTATGATTTGTTTTCAACAGTGGTGTCCTCCTTGGTCATCTTCCATGAAGTCCAATTTGGCTCAAACAACGACAGATGGTGCGATCTGACACTGATGTACCTTGACCCTGGAGTTCACCATGAATGTGTTTAGAGGTTGTTCTGGGCTCTTTTGTTACCATTCGTATTATCCGTCTCCTGCGGCCATGTCCAGGGAGGTTGGCTACAGTCCCGTGGATCTTAAATTTCTGAATAATATGTGCAACTGTAGTCACAGAAACATCAAACTGCTTGGAGATGGTCTTATAGCCTTTACCTTTAACGTGCTTGTCTATAATTTTCTCTCTAATCTCCTGAGACAACTCTCTCCTTTGCTTCCTCTGGTCCATGTTTAGTGTGGTACACACCATGTCAACAAACAGCACAGTGACTACTTGTCACCCGATAAGATAAGATAAGCCTTTATTAGTCCCACAATGGGGAAATTCCAGGATTGCAACAGCACAGGGATAGCAACACTCAGAGCAATAATTAAGAAGATACGAAAAATATAAATAAGAGCAGTGGATATACATACGTACACATAAATATATAAATATATATACAAAGTGCGGAGCATTGTAGCAAGATGGAATAAACAGCATAACCGTCTACTTAGTTTTCCTACATAGTATGAATGTGTACCCATACATATTGTCACCCTCCGTAGCGACTGATATTGTCCTAGTTGTATACTAGAGGGGACCATTTGTGTAAGTCTGTTGCGTCTTTTGCATTCAATACTATTAGGTCGTCTCGTTTTTTTGCTATCTCTGCGAGCAGCCCTGCTTAAGTTATACAGTCTGACAGCCGTATGTATGAAGGACCTGCGAAACCTCTCGGTTGCGCACCTAGGACGATGTAGTCTACTGCTAAATGAGCTCCTCAGTGCATTCAATATGTCCTGCATAGGGTGGGACTCGGCCTCCAGCAGAGATGACAGTTTAGCCACCATCCTTCTCTCTCCTATCTCCTCCACTGGGTCAAGGCGTTGCCCCAGGACAGAGCTAGCTTTCTTGATTAGTTTGTTCAGTCTCTTCTATCGGCTGCTGTAATGCCGTTGCCCCAGCAGACCACTCCAAAAGTGATGGCTGATGCCACCACCATGTCGTAGAATGTCTTCAGCAGCGCCCCTTGTACACCAAAAGACCTGAGCCGCCTCAGCAGGAACAGCCTGCGCTGTCCCTTCTTGTAGAGTGCGTCGGTATTGTGTGACCAGTCTAGTTTATTGTTCAGATGAACACCAAGGTACTTGTAGGATGTCACCATCTCAATGTCTGTTCCCTGTATGTTTCTGGTGCTGTGAGGGGTTGTCCTTGCCTGCGGCAGTCCACCACCAGCTCCTTAGTTTTCCTCGTGTTGATCTGGAGGCAGTTCCGATGGCACCAGTCCATGAAGTCCTGGATAAGTCCTCTGTACTCAGCGTCATCTCCGTTGGAGGTGAGGCCAACGATCGCAGAGTCGTCAGAGAACTTCTGTAGATGGTAGTGTGTTGTGTTGTGTGAGAAGTCCGCAGTATAAAAGGTGAACAGGAAGGGAGCCAAAACCGTTCCCTGGGGGGCCCCCGTGCTATCGATGATCGTGTCGGACACGCAATCTCGGGTTCTCACAAACTGTAGCCGGTTAGTGAGGTAATCCAGGATCCATGATGACAGGTGCTGGTCCACCCCTGCGCACAGCAGCTTGTCCTTCAGGATTATCGGTTGGATGGTGTTGAAAGCACTGGAGAAGTCAAAGAAGATGATCCTCACCGCATTCCCGGGCTTCTCCAGGTGGGACAGAGAACGGTGAAGGAGGAAGATCACTGCATCCTCCACCCCAATGCCATGCTGGTAGGTGAACTGGAGTGGATCCATCGCTGGTCCCACCAGGGGGCGGAGGTGAGCAAGGAACAGTCTCTCCAGGGTCTTCATCATGTGAGACGTCAGGGCCACTGGTCTGTAGCTGTTCAGATCTTTGGGGTGGGAAGTCTTTGGTACAGGTACCACACAAGATGTTTTCCACAACTGTGGTACCCTCCCCAGCTTCAGGCTCAGGTTGAAGATGTGCTCCACAATCCCACACAGCTAGTCTGCACAGGACTTGAGGAGCTTCAATAGGCCGACTGACTGATTACAAGTTTGTAGACACTTGTGATGTTAATTAGAGGACACATCTTGGTTGAACATGTCCCTATGGTCACATTATTTTCAATCTTTTCTAGGGGTACCATCATTTTTGTCCAGGCTTGTTTCATGAGTTTGTTTTTTAAAATAATTCTGTTGAACCACAATTCAAAAGCATTGTCTGATTTTCATTGGTTAATTTTCATATAATTTTTATTTATTACCACTTTTGTCAGATTCAAGTTATTTCTGTGACCATTGTGGGTTTTTCCAATTTTGTCCACGTCTGTATACTGGGAGATAAAACAAGCCAGTAGAGCTACATTTTTTTATGCTAAGCAGATCCAGCTCAACAGTCAGGATAAGATCAGAAAATAAACTCTGCTGTTCAAATGTATTTTCAAGTCTTTGTTCATCTGCTGCTACTGCATCAGATTAATCGACCTAAAAAATGACTTTCACAGATGAGCTTTTCTTTTAGTTTGTTGTTTTTAGGTGGGCAAAATGATTTCTTCAGGTGTTAACATGGATTGTCACCTTTAGGTCGTATGACAGATGCCAACATAAATTGAACATTCCATGTGTCTCACAATGATCATAAGCACTGAGCCTCCAGTGATGCTATCAGGGCATTATTAACACTTTTAATCTTCAAGGAACTCAATAACATTTCTTACATGGAAAACCGGCTTGACACCTACAGGGCTTTAGACTCACCCATTCTGTTTGCATATTAAACTCTTTAACAGTTTATTCACACACACATCACACATTATCAACAGCATGAATGAATTACAAATATGAATTATCAGCAGCATGATTAGCAGTATACAATAGGCTTATTTTTTTTTACATTGTTTTGGAGTGCGAACGGGTCATTCCACACAAGCTATTTAAAGATTTTAGTGGGGAGCCCAATTCTACTATAAAATGATGACGGAAATCAGTCTGATGTCTTTGTGTACAGGCTAAAACATGTATGTATGTAACTTCTACATGGCAGGAGGTTAAAGTTTATTACTATATACATTCTTTTTTAAAAAAAACATTTGTTATTGCCATAATAAACTAAGACCACCTCAAAGACATCCTGCTGTGTGTTTTTGGCAACCAGACGCACCCTGATTGCACTGACTATGAATATTGTAAATTAGGTGAAATAACTATTGATGCCATATTAATTAGGATTTAAAATGTACTACTAGTGTACTCAAAGGAATTGTACTCAGTATTGTTATGAAATAATTTGTCAGTGGAATAGCACGTGACGACGGCTTAATAAAATTGTCTATTTGTAAACCTGACAGCATTAGCTTGACCCTTTTCAATAGTGAAGTCTCCCAACCTTTCATTTAACATAGGTGTGCTTAACAGCCCAGAAAATTTTATCAACTTTGCATTAAAAACTGATAATTGTGTGACTGCATTGAGATTTATGGCAGGTGCCAGTATTCGTAGTTATTATGACACTCTTCACAGTCGTTTGAATACTCCTTTAAACAAATTGTTTCATTCAGTGTTTTATGAGGGCTCCATACACAGTAGATGGCTTAATACTGAGTCAGGGGTGTTGATAGTAATCATACTAATTTAAAACACGATATTGATAATGTGTTGATAATCCAGGTTATGAAAATATCATGGTAACATGTATAAGTAGGGGTGACGATACTGTATCGTGATACTTTGAGAATTATTACTTAATGTTACAAATACAAACTTGCCTGTTTAGGTACCAGAGTAATAAAAATCAGTTGATTCTTCAGTCCACTACATGGTGCTGAACGTTCACTGTCTGGTTAGGTCAGCACAGCAAAGGAGTGACTCCCGAGATCTAGCTCGGCGTGTTGCAAGACTGCGATAGTATCGCATCACAGCCCACGTATCGTGGTAGTATCATATCTTGTGGCCTCTAGTGATTCCAACCTCTGTGTATAAGTAATCCAGCACTTCTAAAAGTATATCGGTTTCTTCTGCTCACTTTGTCACAAGGTAGCAGTAGTGGCGATAAGTGCTGATTGCCACTTACTAACAGACCAAAAAGAAAACGGCCTGTGTTGGTAATCTAGCTGCCTTTTTGCAATGCAGTAAGAATGGTTGCTCTTTTTGTACATTTCTGTACACTTGTACATGCAGTGTTAACCTAAAAATGTACAATAACCAAAGTCAAAAGATCAGTGTGACAAATAGGATTATTAATAGTTTCTACATTCATGATATGACACAGTGAGATAAATCAGGTTGGAAAGTCTATTTTCTCACTGGTGGCCTGCCCAGAGTCCCTGAAACTTTTCTTCTACTGCCCCCCCCCCATCCCGGCCGCCAACCTGCTTCTTATTGGGTGCATAGGGAGTGGTGTTTGGGCAGTCATGTGACTTTTTGTCTGAACACAATTGCCGGTGTTTGCCATTGGCCAATTTTCTTTGAAAGAGCATTGGTTTCCCGGGTGACGGGGAATGGCGGCACCACTTGGCTTTTCTCTGCAGCTGCCCCCTCCCCTCTGCGTTGTTCTCTCTGTAGCTGTCTCTTCCACTGGCTGGCGATTATCAGGTAGCACAGCACATGTAGACAGTGACAGAGCTGTCTCGCTCTTCCTCCTCTCCCCTTCTCCTTTTTCATCTGGCAGGCAGTCATAGAGACTATTGATTGCAGGAGGTGAGTGAAACAAATGGCCTTGTTTGTTAAGATTTAAGCACTTTCTTATTTTAAGTTTGCTCTTTTTTGTATATTTTCTTGTTGCACACATGACTAAACTTTCTGTATTTTGATCAAGTATGAAGTTCAAAGAACATTCGGTGTATATTATCTTTTAAATTTATATTGTCAGTTTTTAAGTTAGAAGTTTGTTTGTTTTTTTTGTTATATCCCCATAGTCAGTTTTTTGGACAGCAAGGGAACATTGAAGGCAATGATTAAGAAATTGAATTGTTACTGCTACTACTAAATAATTATCAACTTATTGTAAATTGGACAAACTGTACATGGATAAAAGTCAAAAGACTGAAAAAATGAGCATAGTATAGTGGGACATCATGACTTGCTTTGTTTTGGTTTTACATTTTCTTTTATATTAGACAAGATGCATCTTGTAATATCAGATCCTTAATATTAGAATACTCTGATCTGGAAATGTATAAACTATGTTCTTACTGTTTTTACTGTTTTTCTTGTTTTTGCTGTCTGGTAGAAAGAGATTTGTGCATTGGGCTTTGTAATGAACAAAAAATACACTGTTTTATACAAAGAAGAATGTAGTATTAGTCAATGCAGTTTTTTTAATGCAGTGTGTTCATAGATACATGCACACCCAGAGAAAAATTGGAGTTGTAACACCAGGATTTTTTCCCCATAGGATTTTGTACTCAGAGGGACTTTTTGACATCTTATACAGGTGCATATCTCGATATATAGAATGCCATTGAAAAGTTGATTTATTTTCATTCATCTTCAAGCGCTTAATCCTTTTCGGGTTGGCGGTGGTGGTGGGGCACTGGAGCCTATCCCAGCATCCCAAGATCTTTGGGCAACATTTCTATTAAAATCCATCCATCCATCCATTCATCTTCTGCTTAATCCTTTTCGGGTCACGGGGGTGGGGGGGGGGAGGGCTGGAGCCTATCCCAGCATCTTTGGGCAAGAGGCAGGGTACACCCCTGGACAGATCACCAGTCCATCGCAGGGCCAACACAGAGAGACAGACAACCATTCACCCTCACAGTCACACCTAAGGACAATTTAGAATCCCCAGTTTGATGCCAATTAACCTAACTTGCATGTTTTTGGCATGTGGGAGGAAACCAGAGAAATCCTGGAGTAAACCCACGCAGACACGGGGAGAACATGCAAACTCCACACAGATCACTGTTGGTCGGGGGCTGGCATCAAACCCGGGATCCCCCGGCCAAGGGTGAGTTCCTGTTCTGCCGCAGTGCTAACCACTCCGCCACCGCGCTGCCCATTTTTTAAATTAATTTTATGTAATCTAATTTTTTGAGAAACTGAATTTTGTGTTTTCATGAGCTGTAAGCCATAACCATCAAAATTAAAAGAAATAAACACTTGAAATATGTCACTCTGTGTGTAATGAAACTATATAATTACTAGTTTAATTTTTGTAATTGAATCACTCAAATAAATCAACTTTTCGGTGACGTGATTTATTGAGATGCACCTTTATATGGATGAGGAAACTAATAAAGATTATTTTGTGGAAGTATAACACCTTCACAACCTGTGCCATGTCTATGCAGTGTGCAATGACTATGGGTTGGAGTTCTTTTCCAAAATGGGATTTTAATATGGTGTTCATTGAGTGACCATGAGATGTCACTAAAACCCATTTCAAAAAGTTCTGTACAGTAAGGCTATCTGTCAACGTACTACAGTAATTGCAAAAATGTCAACTGTTAATTGCTTCCACTCTGTTTTTTTTTTACCTTGTATATAATGGAGGCTTTTTCTTCAGCCTCAAGCTACAGTCGTTGAACCTTGGTTATGTGAAAGAGTATTTCCCCTTTCCTGATTTATTATATTTTTGCATGTTTGTCACACTTAAATGTTTCAGATCATCAAACAAATTTTAATATTAGACAAAAGTAATGTGAGTAAATACAAAATGCACTTTTTGAATGATGATTTCATTTATTAAGGGAAAGAAGCTATCCAAACCCACTTGGCCCTATATGAAAAAGTAATTGCCACCCTCGGCGGCAACAACTGCAATCAAGCATTTGCAATAACAGGCAAAGAGTCTTTTACACCGCCGTTGAGGAATTTTGGCCCACTCTTCTTTGCAGAATTATTTTGTTTCAGCCACATTTGAGGGCTTGAGCTTGAGGTCATGAACTGATGGCTGGACATTCTCCTTAAGAATTTTCTGGTAGAGAGCAGAATTCATGGTTCCATCAGTTACAGCAATTACAGCAAGTCATCCAGGTCCTGAAGCAGCAAAGCAGCCCCAGACATTACACTATCACCACCATGTTTGACTGTTGGTATGATATTGGTCTTGGGTCTTGGGCGGTGCGGTGGTGCAGTGGTTAGCACTGCACCACTGCACCACCGCAGTGGTGTATACTTTGTACACTTTATTGAAAGTATACAAAATCAAAAAAAAAAAAATTATCATCAAATGCTGTGTTAGTTTTACGCCAGATGCACGTCTTCCAAAAAGTTCAACTTTTGTCTCTTCAGTCCACAGAATATTTTCCCAAAAGTCTGGGAATCGTCGAGATGTTTTTTGGCAAATGTGAGATGAGCCTTTCTGTTCTTTTTGGTCAGCAGTGGTTTTCGCCTTGGAACTCTCCCGTAGATGCCATTTTTGTCCAGTCTCTTTCTTATTGTTGAATCATGGTCCAGTGTCCAAACTGAGACAAGTGAGGCCTGCGGTTCTTTAGATTGTTGTTCTGGGTTCTTGTTACCTCCACCAAGGAGGTAATGTTTTTGCTAGCATTTGTCTGTTTGTCTGTTAGCAGCATTACTCAAAACATAGTGGGCGGATTTCAGTAAAAATTTCAGGGACAGTAGGAAATGGGCCAAGGAACAAACGAGTAGTTTGTGGTGCTGATCTGGATCACTGACTGGATTCAGGAATTTTTTTCTGTTATTTTGCAATATAATATTGTACTTTTCATGTACTTCCCCTTTAAGACGTGCCTGCAGACATACCTCCACACCCCAGAAGCAGTACACTCTTAGTACTGGTTGGAAGCAGACCATACATTTCTCCTCGCCGTGCTGTGGTGTGATGAACAACTGGGGCAGGACAGAAGGCCAACCCACGGTGGAGACCGTCTATGGCAGAGGTGTCAAACTCATTCCATGGAGGGCCAAGACCCGGCATGTTTTACTTTCACCCAGCATCTTCAGCAGGTGTTTTCACTGATCAGCAATCAGTGGGAAGACATTCAGTGAAATCACCTGTTGAAGGCACTGGGTGGAGGTAAAACCTGCAGGGTCTTGGCCCTCCATGGAATGAGTTTGACACCCCTGGTCTGTGGCATTTCCTGTACTGGGCCCACAGCAGAGCCCAACTCCATCCACGAGGAGTTCATTTTGCGGCTGGTCTGGAGGAAGAAAAGTAATCGATAAACAGACAGCAGGCAGCACACACCGGCTCCCGCTCTCAGCAATCAGATCACTGGAGCAATATGTGACCCGTGCTGGCAAAATAAGTCGCAATGAGGAACTTTTCAAAACTGAGATAACGTTATTTTCACATTCTGTATTGAAAGATCTTCAAAATGATAATTTATAGGAATTGCGCAAAAACGGACCAGCAACAAGCCGATTTTGTTTATATTTTGGTTGGTTGAAAACTCTCATTCAATCGGCCCTGAGTTAAGTCTTCCGCAAAAACGTGTATTTTTAGAAAGTAGGAGTTCCAAGCTTTACAATGATACCAGACACTGACGGGGGTTTTCCCGGGACTTGCCGCCAGCAAAGAAAGAAAGAATCATGATTTATGACTTCACGTGCCTGTAGCTCATAATTACCCGGTACGCAGGATCAGGTTACTTTATTTGTGCGGCAAATATTTATTTATTTGCCGCACAATTTATTTATTTGGGGCGGCAGTGGCTCAGGAGGTAGAGCAGGTCGTCTAATAACCCAATGGTTGACGGTTCGAATCCCGCTCTCCCCAGATATCCTGCCGTCCCTGGGCAAGACACTTCACCCGCATTGCCTCCAGTGCCCATAACACTGGGTATGAATGTGTATAAATGTATAAAATGTTCGGTGGTGGCCGGAAAGGCCGTTGGCGCAGATTGGCTGCCACGTTTCCGTCAGCCTGCCCCAGGGCAGCTGTGGCTGCAGAAGTAGCTTGCCACTACCATTGCCTGTCTGGAGTGAATGAATAATGTACCTATTTGTAAAGCGTCTTTGAGTATATATGATAAAGCGCTATATAAAACCGATGCATTATTATTATTATTATTTGTACCCATAGGTAGATTTGTTTTGCAGTCAGGTGACATCCATATTTACAAACCACAATTACATTCAACATGAACACAAACACAGGCACACATGAAGCTGACTATAAACACGATAAAAGTACTCAAGGCTCCACCAATCAGGACATAGGACAAAGAGATAAGAGAAAAAACAAAGAGATAGGAGAGAAGGGTCATATTAAAAAGTTAAAGACTAGTCAAAGAGGTTAAAAACTCAAAAGTCTAAAACCCAATAAAAGATTTGGAACCCAAATAAAAAACCTACAAAAATAAGTAAATATAAAATAAAATTAATAAATAGGTAACTAAATTATGTGCAATATATTGTTACATCTTGTTCAACTCTTTGACAGCAGCAGGAACAAAGCTGTTTTTGTAGCACTGGGTTTTACTTTTTGGGACAGCAAACCTCCGTCTTGAGGGAAGAAGCTGAAAGTGGCAGTGCAAAGGGTGGGAGTCATCATTTAAAATGGAGGTAGCAATCCTCTGTACCTGTCTGGTGTACAGGGATGTCAGGCTCAGCTGTGACTCACCAAGAAAATGACTGGACCATCTAACAACCTGATCCAAGGATTTCCTCGGTTTCAGTTTTATCTGACCAAACCATGACACTAAAAAGGATAAAACAGATTCAATAAAAGCCCGATAAAACATTGCCATTATGGTTTGGTCAATTTGGAAGCGTGCAAGTTTCCTTAATGCAAATGTTGCTGACACTTTTTGCACACCCTTTCACAGTTCTTGTCAAAGTTTAAATTACTATCAATAATCGTTCCAAGATATTTGTAGGATTGCACACATTCAGTGGTCTGTGGCCTTTTAGTACAGTGACTTTATGTCTGGGAGTCAATAATCATATCTTTAGTTTTTGTCGTATTCAGCTGCAGGTAGGAATCCTCACACCAGTGAACAAAATCATCAACTGCTGGGCCGTGGCCATCTCACCATCCTGGAGGAGACTGACAACAACTGAATCATCAGCATACTTTATAATGTGTCTGTTGTCATGTCTGCTCCGACACATGTTTGTGTACAGGATGAAGAGTAGTGGTGACAACACACACCCCTGAGGAGAGCCAGTAGAAGAACACTTTTGGTCAGACAATGTACCATTGACCCTTACTCTCTGCGTCCTGTTGGTTAAGAAATCCAGAATCCAACCCACCAGATTATTGCTCAAATCAAATTGTTGCAGGAGCCTTTCAACTAAAATATGAGGTTGGATTGTATTAAAGGCGGAAGAAAAGTCCACAAATAAAAGCCTGGCGTGTGTCCCATTAAAATCCAGATGTTTAAAAAGCATGTTAAACAGAGTGACAGTGGCATCCTCCACTCCTCTGTGAGGCCTATAGGCAAACTGCAAAGGATCCAGTACATGCTCAGTCTGCTTTAGGACCTCACATCTGACCAGTTTTTCAAAAATTTTCATTAAAATTGAGATCAAAGCAACTGGTCTAAAATCATTTACTGTTTTAGGACAGCTGGATTTTGGAACAGGGACAACCACAGCATCTTTCCAGATCTTAGGCACATGTTATGTCTGTAAGGACTTATTAAAAATGTAGTGAAACACAGGACTCAGTTCATGTGCACAGGACTTTACCAAGTGCCCACATACAGTGGGGCAAAAAAGTATTTAGTCAGCCACCAATTGTGCAAATTCTCCCATTTAAAAGATGAGAGAGGTCTCCAATTTTCATCATAGGTATACCTCAACTATGAGAGACAAAATGAGAAAAAAAAAAATCCAGAAAATTACATTGAAGGATTTTTAAAGAATTTATTTGCAAATTATGGTGGAAAATAAGTATTTGGTCACCTACAAACAAGCAAGATTTCTGGCTCTCACAGACCTGTAACTTCTTCTTTAAGAGGCTCCTCTGTCCTCCACTCGTTACCTGTATTAATGGCACCTGTTTGAACTCATTATCAGTATAAAAGACACCTGTCCACAACCTCAAACAGTCAGACTCCAAACTCCACTATGGCCAAGATTAAAGAGCTTTCAAATGACACCAGAAACAAAATTGTAGACCTGCACCAGGCTGGGAAGACTGAATCTGCAATAGGTAAGCAGCTTGGTGTGAAGAAATCAACTGTGGGAGCAATTATTAGAAAATGGAAGACATACAAGACCACTGATAATCTCCCTCGATCTGGAGCTCCACGCAAGATCTCACCCCGTGGGGTCAAAATGATCACGAGAACGGTGAGCAAAAATCCCAGAACCACACAGGGGGACCTAGTGAATGACCTGCAGAGAGCTGGGACCAAAGTAACAAAGGCTACCATCAGTAACACACTACGCCGCCAGGGACTCAAATCTTGCAGTGCCAGACGTGTCCCCCTGCTTAAGCCAGTACATGTCCAGGCCCGTCTGAAGTTTGCTAGAGAGCATTTGGATGATCCAGAAGAGGATTGGGAGAATGTCATATGGTCAAATGAAACCAAAATAGAACTTTTTGGTAAAAGCTCAACTTGTCGTGTTTGGAGGAGAAAGAACACCATACCTTCTGTGAAGCATGGGGGTGGAAACATCGTGCTTTGGGGCTATTTTTCTGCAAAGGGACCAGGACGACTGATCCATGTAAAGGAAAGAATGAATGGGGCCATGTATCGTGAGATTTTGAGTGAAAACCTCCTTCCATCAGCAAGGGCATTGAAGATGAAACGTGGCTGGGTCTTTCAGCATGACAATGATCCCAAATATGCCACCCGGGCAATGAAGGAGTGGCTTTGTAAGAAGCATTTCAAGGTCCTGGAGTGGCCTAGCCAGTCTCCAGATCTCAATCCCATAGAAAATCTTTGGAGGGAGTTGAAAGTCTGTGTTGCCCAGCGACAGCCCCAAAACATCACTGCTCTAGAGGAGATCTGCATGGAGGAATGGGCCAAAATACCAGCAACAGTGTGTGAAAACCTTGTGAAGACTTACAGAAAACGTTTGACCTCTGTCATTGCCATCAAAGGGTATATAACGAAGTATTGAGATGAACTTTTGTTATTGACCAAATACTTATTTTTCACCATAATTTGCAAATAAATTCTTTAAAAATCCTACAATTTGATTTTCTGGATTTTTTTTTTCTCATTTTGTCTCTCATAGTTGAGGTATACCTATGATGAAAATTGGAGACCTCTCTCATCTTTTAAGTGGGAGAACGTGCACAATTGGTGGCTGACTAAATACTTTTTTACCCCACTGTATATTATCAGGGCCCTGACTGTTGTTCACTTTTACAGCACAGAACACCCTTTTAACAGTGCTGATTGTCTTTGAGTTTCGGTTTCAAATCTTGGGTTTCTGTGCTAAAATCAAAGGAATCAAAATGACCTTCTTGTTTACTCTTTTTTCTTTGAATTCTTGGATGGAATATGGGTGGGCAGTATAAGCTGCGGCTTCAGCCATCACCCATTTCGGATAACTCACGTGGAATTGTTTAGTAGAAGGAGTCTTTGTCTAATTTGACCTTGTTGTTATATTATACAGTTTCTTTAACCTGTACTGTATTATCCGAAATAAATAAATTCATTCATTCATTCATTCATTCATTCACCATAAAAACAATTAAGAGCATTAGCCAGCTCTGAGTCTGAGTTAAAACCATCTAAAAACACACAATTACTGCGCTCTGTGCTCTGAAGGCCTGCAATAGTTTTCATACTAGCCCAGGCTGCACCAAGCTTCTTTGTTGCCATATTGCTTTCCAACTCTGATTTATAATTCTGTTTTGCTCTTAAAATTTTGGACATCAGCTCTTTTGTGGCAACCTGCAGCTCAGAAACAACCCTCTGTTTAAAGGCAAGTGCTTTCCTCTGTAAGCAGGATTTAACTGATTTTGTAACCCATGGCTTGTTGTTGGCATATGTTTTGACACATTTACGTGGAACGATCATGTCCCTGCAGAAAGCCATGTATGAGCATGTCATGTCCACTAAAGAGTCCAAATCTTCTCCGCAGTCTAGCATGAACACATTCCAGTCCGTACAGTTAAAGCATTCCTGTAGGCTGTGCACTGAATCCTCTGTCCACACGTCTATGTCTCTGGTCTTCGCCTCGTCTCTTCTGAGAGCAGTTTTATATGTGGGCAGCAAATGTACACAGTTGTGATCTGAGGATCCTAAAGGAGGAAGGGGAAGAGATTTAAAGGCCCTCTCTCTGGCTCCGTAGCACAGGTCCAATGTCTTTTTTTCACCTGGTTGGGCAGGAGACATTCTGATAAAAGTTTTTAAGTGTCTTCTTTAGAGACACATGGTTAAAATCCCCAAGGATAAAATTTGGAGCCTCTGGGGAAATCGACTGCAACCGCTGTACCACATCGAAGACGGTGCTGGAGGCGGAGGCAGCATCCGCTCTCGGGTGAATGTACAAAGTCGTTATGAAAAGTTGGGGGAACTCGCGGGGCAGATAAAAAGGGCGTAGTGACACGTACAGAAGCTCCACATCTGGTGTACAGATGTGCTATTTGACCGTGACAGATGTGCAGTACTGTTTATTAATATATAAACATACGCCAAAGTGGGGCTTCAAAGCCGTCAATCCACAGGTCCGGATCCCGGTCATGTGCCGTAAGCCATGACACAGCAGTTCTTGAAATCCTTCTGATATCGTACATTTCCTTGAATTTCATCCACTTTATTTCTCAGGGATTGTACGTTCCCCATAATAATGGAAGGAAGAGAAATGCGGTTAAGCTGACGCCTCCTCAGGTTTAATCTTACGCCTCCATGCTTTGCGCATTTCCTCCTCTTGTCTCTCTTTTCATCACTGTGTCCATGAAAATCTCTTAAAATAAAGTCTGGCAGTTGCTGCACAGACTCAAACACAGATGCTGCGTTATCCATGTTTAAATGCAGTAACATGTCTCTGGAATATTGCGTTCTTCCCGGCGTGATCGCGATTGCGCTTACCTCCAAGACAAAGAGCCGGTAAGAAAGAAATGACAGTACAAAAACAAGAAGGAAATCCATGCTGATGGAACGAGGGAGCTCTTCGTTATATAGTCCACAAACATTCAAGGACAAAAACAGCACAGAGAATTACGTTAAAGGGCCTATATCATGCAAAATCGACTTTTTTGAGCTTTTAAGCATGTTACAATGTTAATTCCTCACCAAAAACACCCCCAAAGTGGTATTTTGCTCCATTCACGCATCTCTGAGTATTCCTCCTCAACTCTGCTCTCTGAGCTGCTGCTCCGCCCTGTCCCTGATAATGACTGGGTCATACGTATTCTGGTTCATACGTATGAACGTGGGTGAGCCGCCCACTCCAGGAAGTGCCTGTGCTGCCAGCACCACCTCCAGGCTAACGCACACACCCACTTTCTCCGCACAGCTAACGGAGCGGTGATCGGCAAAACTCTTTCACTTTAGCATTGATGCTGTGAAGAAGTAGTTCCTCTCGCACCTAATCTGCTCAGTGACAACAGCTGTTTGCTTTTTTACGTAAGACAATGTCTTCTAAGTTTTCGTGGGCGGAACCCAGCGACACGCTGCAGCAAGCCGGCTCAGGGGTTACGTCATGAAATGGGTGGCAGCCACAAGAAGGAGAGGCTGAGCCTCAGAGATTGAGGCATCTTACTTCCGGGTTGGAAAAGTAGCTCGCGAAAATAACTCATATTTCATAAGAAATTCATTCTCCAGTGTACCAAAGGTAATATACTATCACATACATGCATATAGTTTACTCTGAAAGGCTTAAAATAGCATGATATAGGCCCTTTAAAACACATTCAAGTGCATAAAAACAGACAAAGACATCAAACTTTTTTCACCCGCTACCGGTCGCTGCGTGTGCATGCGCCTGCATTCTGACTGATTTTGCCAGCACGGGTCACATACTGTCTTCAGGTGCATTAATGTGTTTTCTTACAACAGAGAAGTGACCTCTCTTTGATTAGTTACACATTGCTATGAAGAACAAATGAAGCTTCTTCTGAGGTTAACTAAACCCTCGAAATATGTAGGCTATTTTTACAGTCTCGTCCAGGGGTGTCAAATGTACGGCCCGTGGGCCAGAGCTGGGGAGACCCAAGTGTACACTTTACATCATGCGATAAAAACAAAGCAGGTCAATCATTTAATACCTCTACAAAATCTAGTTTTATGGGTTTAACAAAACTGACCCATGTTTTCCACAGATTAACAAATACATTTTTTAAGACACAGAATGTAAAACTTTCCATGGTGTAAATATCATTTACTGTGCCAATCCACTCTTGAATTGTGGGGGCCTCAGCAAGCAACCCATGTCTTGTAATTGCTTCTTTGCAGGCAGATATAAAAATACAAAATATATCTTCATCAGAGCATCTTACCTGAAAACCGACATTTCCTAAACATAAAGCAGAAAACTGCAAGTGCAGATCAGAACTGAAAATATTTTTTAGCACTTTTTAGATTTCTTTCCAGAAAGGTTTTATCACTGGACATTCCCCGAATATATGCCAGTGGTTCACTTCCTTAGACCCACACTGCCTCCAACATTTGGAATTTCCTCCCGAAAAGTTTGCTTTCTGCTTTGGTGTGATGAATAAGTGAATTAGACATTTTCATCCAAATTCCTGCCATATATAAGAATTTGTACATTTCCACTGAAATTTACATACATTCAGCCAATTCTCCTCTGATATTGAAAAGTTTCCCTCTTTTTCCCATTTTCCTCTAATATATTCTGTAGTGTGAGTTTGTTTTGGACAGGAAGCTTTTATAAATTCTGGAGATGGCACGCTAGTGGATGGATTTTGATGAAATTTTCACCAAAGGTGGACCTTCGACTACAGACAAACCCATTAGATTTTGGAGGTGATCTATAAGTGCATACCTCCACAAAGGCCGTATCTTGCATTGTATAGAGGGATTGAGGCAGGGAGGTATGGATAGATGGATGAACAAAGGGAGGGAGGGAAGGAGCCTTGGCGAAGGTAAGTGCTGTCTGAGTGCTTTTCTAGTTTCTCATCTGTTCTTGTTTCTCATCTGTTCTTGAATTTCTGTATTGTGGCACGTTGTGTTGCTTTTTGAGATCTTTTAGCCTACTTCCCCTAATTGGGGATCTGAAACGTTTAAGTGTGACAAATATGCAAAAATATAAGAAATCAGGAATGGGTAAATAGTTTTTCACAGCACTGTAGCTTAGATGAGCTGATGATTGGCATGGCTTCTTAAATTTCTAACACGATAAACCATGGCTAAAACCTTGTTTAGAATATTACATAAACAACAATGGCTGAACGTGTCACTGTTGTAGTGAGATATGTGGAACTGGGAAGGCCTAAGTTATTCTTAATTTTACTTGAAATATTCAACAGCTGTGCATGATCCTTGCTCCACTCTCCAAAGCCCAGAAACAATAAGCGCTGTGTTTGGGGAAAGGGCCACTTTGGGAGGATTTTTTTTTTTTTAGCATGATTGCTGTGCTGAAGTGCTGCCCCTTTGGCTCTTCTTCCTTGGCTTCACTGACCAGGTGCTTGCTTCTGTGTTTGGTTACCATAGAAACGATGAAAAACTGCCTCTCTCCCCCTCCCGCAGGTGTAATTTATCCAATGACCTGGATGGCTCTCTGCACAAATGCATGCACACACTCAAACACACTCCTTTACACAGACATGCACTAGCATCTGTTCGTTAACTCTTGACCATCATATAATGATGGGAAACATGAATGATGAGTTTGTTTCAAAACTGGCTGATTTGCATAGGGTCTTCATTTGGTTTGTCATTACATAACTTCCGATTAAGTCATATAAATAACAGAGAAGCATAGAACTTGGAAGTCCTTTCCACTTCTGCCTCCCCTCATGCTGATGACCTAATAACATTCCAGCAAAACATATCACTACCATTTTTTTGCATAATCATCACAAAATCTTGTTTTGAGTCTGTCCTGTTAACAATCAACTAACAAGAGAGTCAACACTGACCCAAAATATTGCTATGTATGATAATTTGTGAATAAAACACAGCAGCATTATATTTTGCTAGAATGCAGTTAATGAGGCAATGACCTCATTCAGGTCTCATTACTAAGACATCTTGATGTTTCTAGAGCTTACATTTAGTGCATCTCAAGAGTGAGGATGTCAGAGTCACATTTATAGGACAGTGCTGGTTGTGCCATTAGACATTTGAAATCTTTTTAGGCAAGTAATTTTGATTTAAGACTTGACGGACAGGTCATGGGGATGTCAAACCACTTGTAGGAGTGTGGTGTTTTGCTATATCTTCACTCTTGTCTGTAATATGGTTTTGAAGATTCATGAAGTGAGCACGAAGCAGGATGATGGAGTGGGTGTCATCGATCCACAGTCTGGTATTGCATTGCTGATGCAACCAGGAGGAAACTGATGCTGAGGCACTGTTGTTGCCTCTGTCTGCCATGATGTCACCATTGCTGACCCAACAATCCCAACATTCCTGCTGGCAGAGTTTTTATGCAGAGGTGGTGGGGGATGCACAGACTTGAACATATATGGGCTTTGTCTCAGCGCTGATTAGTAATCTGGCATATCCACCATCTCACACACATAATTAATTCAGTCTTAAGCATATGCCCACTCCAGCACACTTAAAGCTGAATAAAGATGGTGATGGCAGTCTCACTGGCCTCGTTAAAATTCAACAGGTCTTTAAGTGTCCTTACTTGAGGTTCCAGCAAGTCAGTTTTGCATTTATCCCATACTTGCTTTCATCAAAAATTGCTGTTGTTCATATGGTGTGATCAGAGAAATCATATTTTTATTATATGAAATACTCATTTGTGTTGTTTTTGTGTTTGCTTGAATGCATGATTGTAATTATAGAAGGATTTCTTTCCATAGCATTGCTTCAGCTTCTCTTTGATCCAACAATGCTACCAAAGGAAAGAGATGACAGACCCACTGCAGTGAAAGCTTTTAAATGCTGTTGTTCCTGCAGGTATTTGGATAGTCCTTTCCTCCAGACATTTGGTCGGAAAGACTTGTATTGTAAACAAAGTTAAGAATAAGTGCGCAAAAAAATTGAGGGTGACAACTTGGTCCATATGAAGGACCAATAGAACCTGAAAAGCGGATAAAAGAAAACATTTACACTACCAAACAAAAGCCTGAAAATTGTAAAGGAAGGTGCAGACGGGCAGTCTGGGCACATAGTGAGTGTTTGGGGGGGGGGGGGGGGGCGCTCTCCCTCACTGTGTGTGGCTTAGAAAGCTTTTGTACATCTCCGACCCTTGACCAGCAAACACCTGGTGAGACTACCCTGCGCAAACCTGGATTTCTTGTTCATCTAATGCCCCAGATTACTGGGCTTCATCAGTAAGTCTGGGTCCAACCCTAGCCCAGCAGAACATCTTGAGCTGTATACCTTGATCCTTTGAGCTTAGCTTATAGTTGGATTGCTCTAGTCCTTTGAAATCCTTAGCTTATTGTATATAAGTCTGCAGTGTTCTACAAAGATGATCACTGGCAAGCGCACATGTTCACTTGGAGCTTCTTTCACCTGTGGAGGAGAGATGCTATCAACATCCTGTCCAACATGTATGTGGTAGTCACATTTTTTTTCCTGTTCCACTGAGGCTGGTTGTGCCTTCCATTTACTAACAGCAGCAGTTTGATACTAACCCTGGATTTACACCAACTCCAGATGCAGTCTGTTGCAGATGCAGTACGGATGGATCCTTGTGTCTGTCCCTACCAACTCCGTTTGTGTTTTGAAGCAGCATGGATAAAAACAAGAGTTTGAAATACAAGATTGCACAAGAATTCTACAAAGTAACGCAAGATCTTGAGACACACCCGAGTGATTGAGATGAACCAATTGCGATCACATGATGACAACAAGGAAGTGTGATGTAGCGGCTCTCTACTTGGATTTTTGTGCTCTAATAATACATAAGTAGCCCGTTAATTTTAATTCTATGAAGTATTTGTATGCTATGTCAAAGTTTTTATCTTCTCTGACACAGTGGTGGAAGAGTAGACCTCAGAAAATAGTGGACGATCCTTGGATCATTTTTAATGAACAAACAGCTATTAAATACCGCGAGATTGGATTCGGTTCCCATCAAAAATGGACTCCTTGCATTTCATTAGCGATCTGAATCCAATGAGCCAGATTCATTCCGTAGTGGTCCGGAACAGGTGGGGATCAGAGCATTAATTAGAATGGGAGCTATTTGCTGCTGAGTCTGGATCGCAGCCTTAATGGACTGCATCCGGAGTCAGTGTAAATCTAGGCTAATGGTGCAGTTTTCGCTCATGAGACAGCATCTTTACGGAGTGTGACTCTAAAGCTGGATTCATGCTGTATTTCCTCTCTGGTCCGCTTTGGTCCATGTCTGCTTTGGACAAGGTCCGCCCACACACAGCTCTGTATATACTTCAGTTTTTTTGTCTACCAGACCAAGTGGTTAACGCATGCGCACAACTGTTATTTAGAATAGAATCTTAATTGTCATTGTACACAAAATACAATGAAACTCTGTTCAGCAGTCTCTTATCGGCATCTTAAAATACTTAAAATACAATCGTCATAATAATAAATAGATAAAATGTTAGTGCACTCTAGATATATGTGATTGTATGCATACCTGCTAAAAGGATTATGAGTGCAGCAGTCTGTCTACTGCTCTAGGAAAAAGCTGGTTTTCATTCTGCTGGTCCGGGTTTTGATGACTCTGAGCCTACCTGAGGGAAGGGTGGAAAACAAGTAATGTCCTGGATGTGTTGGGTCATTCTTGATGTTTTTAACTCTTCTGAGGAGGCGTGTGGAGTAAATGTCCTCCATGCTTGGGAGCAGGGAACCCACAATCCACTGGGCTATCTTTATGACCCGTTGCAGCCCCTTCTTTTCTGCCTCTGTACAGCTGGAGTACCAGACAGTGCAACCGTACGTCAGGACACACTCTACTGTGCAGCAATAGAAGTTCTTAAGCAGAGCTGGACGAAGTTTGTTGTGCTTCAGGGTTCTGAGAAAAAAAGAGTTGTTGCTGGGCTTTCTTGATGTTAGTGAGTTGTATTCTCACGCCAACTTAAATCTTTGGATATATGCACACCCAAGAACTTGAAGTCAGCAACTTGCTCTACCTCCTCCCCTTCGATGCTCAATCCTGTGTAGTGTTATTTATCATTTATAATTATGATCAGGTATAAAGTTTATTTAATTTATATTAAGAGGTGTATTGGGACCTGAGATTTACTCCAGGTCCACACACACAGAAAAAGTTGATAGTAAACACTTGTTTGGGGCACCAGCTCACTAAATGTGAACAGTCAATCATTAATTAAACTTTATACCTGTTTAATCAGCCTCAAAATATTAGTGAGTTCTACTGGGGCTTAGAACATTCACAGACAGGAATAAATTACTCAGCGACTTCTCTCATTTTACAGATTTATTTAAAAGAAACTGATTAAATGACATTGCATTCAGATGATTTGTAAGCAGGTGAAATGATCAACATTGAGCAATCACATTCAACTTGTATAACTGATTGAGTAACGGAATGTGAATACCTGTAGAACCATGTACTTTAGCAGTAATTTAGAGCAGTTTGAAATGGAAGACAGAATAAAATTGGACCCAAATTTATTGTGAAAATTAAACTAATTATATGAAAAATTTTGAATTATTCTAGTAAAAAACGGAATTTTAATAAGAAGAGTTATTTAATTCTCTTAATTCTGTATCTGATCAGATGCTGAATTATTCTCAAATCTCAGACGTTTTATTCACTTTCAGCAGATGGAAACGAAGAGAAATGACTTACGTGGCTCCTTGCATTGTTGTGCTTTTGATTGCTTCTTCAGCTGAAGATTTTGTGGATTATAAGGGAAGTATCTGCCCGCAGATATTCCAAAGTCCACAGTCCAACAACCTTCAAAGTCAAGCAGTCACAAGGCTAGATTTTGACTGCGACTACAGTTGGACTGAACTCAAAACAAAGATGGCGATGGTGGCTTCTTCAGTGCAGCGGTAATGGCGAGCTGCGTCGAGGCTTTCATGGGTCCAGCGGCTTCTCCCAAGGGAATTCGAGAATAATTACGTATCAGATCAGAATGACCAAATTAAGAGGTTCTTCCGACTTTGTGGAGTTGAAAACAGCTTCCAGTGTGGAAATGAGCGATTGGTCAGTCTCTTTTGAAAAACACAAACACACACGGTGAGTTTAAAGAAAGTTTAACAGGATAAAAAGTTAGAAAAACAAACGCTTGTGAAGCATGAAGTTTGACTTCATTTAATGAAGTTTTGAGCTCAGGAAAGAATTAATTCTCAGATGTTTAAAGAAAAACATTAAAAACACAGACGTTTCCACAGCACACGGCAGTGGAGGATCACATGAATCTGGTCTGACCCTGAATAAAGATGGCCATATTCTCTTATACTCAGACAACTTTCGCGGGCTTCCAGTGATTGACCTGAGCATACGCCAATAATTTTCTTTCGTGGGTGAGTTTTATGAACTTTAGTCCAATGAGCAAGCAGTCCTTTGTCTGTAACTGACGAATAAGATGGAGAGAGCTGTTGTCCAGCAGAGACTGGTGGAGACCAGTCACATGACTTGAAACTTTCCTTAAGAGTGACACACATATCTTAATAAACTGAAAATTCATTAATATACTTATGTATAAAATCTAAGCTAGCTTCAGTGGTTTAGGACTAATTCAGTGGGCATGCAGTCTTATAACTGGTACTTTTAAAATTAACATGCAAGAATAAAATAAGATATATTGAAGCATTAAAAACATTCATGCACACATTTAAAATCAAGATAAACATAAATTCTTCAAACTCATTATTGACTGTCCAACAGAATGATGTGTTAAGAGTCCCACTCGCTTTTCCATGGTGTCCTGAAAAAGAGGATAATCTGAACAGTAAGAGTTTTGAAAAAGGTAGTCATTAATGTCAGGGAATAAAGGTCACTGGTTAAATCCAACATGTCGCTAAGTTTTCAGAGGATGTGCAATAGAGTGGTTTAACCAATAAAACTGCCTTGTAAGGAAGGAAGTTGGTTATTTATGATGTAACTTAATCCGTTCCTTGCACGAGATGGAATCCTTATCTCTCGTACCTCTTTACCAAGGAATGTGTTCTCCACAGTGGTCCTGAGATGAAAAAGCAATTCTTGACTAGCCTTTTCCTGGGTGAAACAGTGTCTTTAAGAGGCAAAGTCTATTTTATAGAGAGCCAAGGGAATGATGCTACACCTGCATGCTGTGCTTTTGATTTCCTGAAGTCTATAATTACTGCTTTAGTCTTCTTTGTGTTTAAGCACAGGCTATTGTCTCTGCACCATGCCAGCAATGTCTGAATCTCCTCTCTATAGTTTGTTTCATCATTGTTTGCCACCAAACCCACTATGGTCGTATCGTCCGCAAACTTAATTATTGCGATCAAGCTATGGATGGGGATGCAGTCATGAGTATACAGGGAGTACAAGATTGGACTGAGAACACTGCCCTGGGGTACACCGGTACTGAAAGTAATGGTGGGGGAGGTAAGACTACCCAGCTTAATATGCTGGGGTCGATTTGTGAGAAAATCTTCAATCCACTGACAAAGAGATGTTCCAAGCTGGAGTGACTGCAGTTTGCTGACCAGTCTGTTGGGGCTGATGGAATTGAAGGCAAAACTGAAGTCAATAAACAGCATCCAAACATATTTGTAGTTTTGCTCCAGCCCTGTGGGTAGTGCAAATGCACTAACACCAGGGCCACCTTAACTTGCCATTACGATCCTGGGCTGAGAGGTTTTGTAGGCCCCCTTCACCTCCTCCCAACAGAATCTCAGGTTAAAAATGTGAAAATGGTATGCTTTTCTTAGAGACAACGGCAACTCTGAGTGACAAAACACAAAAAGAAAATACAACCAACAGATAACTGAACCACTAAGCCCTACTTCAGCATAAACACCAAAGTCAATCTAATCACACGCAATACAGCATCATGGACAACACCACAGTCTAAATGCCAGGTATCAGAAGGTCTCACTGACCAATTACAGTTTAATGACAGCAGAACACTTAGTTTTATCAATTATGTTTTCCCTGTTCAAACAGTGCACAACAACAGCAGTTTAAAACCTGCAAAGGCAACTGGAAAGTAATGCAAAGAGCATGTCTTACCTTTTTAGAAGTTCTTTCTTCCGGCCTTCTTTGAAGAAAAATCCTTGATTAGTGCATCCGGAAAGTATTCATGGTGCTTCACTTTTTCCACATTTTGTTATGTTACAGCCTTATTCCAAAAGGAATTAAATTCATGTTTCCCTCAAAATTCTACACACAATACCCCATAATGACAACGTGAAATTTTTTTTTTTTTTTTTTTTAGATTTTTGCAAATTTATTAAAAATAAAAACCCAAAGAAATCACATGTACATAAGTATTCACAGCCTTTGCTCAGTACTTTTTAATGCACCTTTGGCAGCAATTACGGCCGCAAGTCTTTTTGAATATGATACCACAGGCTTGGCACACCTATCTTTGGGCAGTTTAACCTATTCCTCTTTGCAGCACCTCTCAAGCTCCATCAGGTTGGATGGGAAGCGTCGGTGCACAGCCATTTTCAGATCTCTCCAGAGATGTTCAATTGGGTTCAAGTCTGGGCTCTGGCTGGGCCACTCAAGGACATTCACATAGTTGTCCTGAAGCCACTCCTTTGATATCCTGGCTGTGTGCTTCGTGTCGTTGTCCTGCTGAAAGATGAACCGTCACACCAGTCTGAGGTCGAGCACTCTGGAGCAGGTTTTCATCCAAGATGTCTCTGTATATTGCTGCATTCATTGTTCCACTTGTCCTGACTATTCTCCCAGTTCCTGCCACTGAAAACCATCCCCACAGCATGATGCTGCCACCACCATTGTCATGGTTATGAGCAGTGCCTGGTTTCCTCCAAACATGATGCCTGGCATTCACACCAAAGAGTTCAATCTTTGTCTCATCAGACTAGAGAATTTTGTTTCTCATGGTCTGAGAGTCCTTCAGGTGCCTTTTGGCAAACTCCAGGTGGGCTGCCATGTGCCTTTTACTAAGGAGTGGCTTCCGTCTGGACACTCTACCATACAGGCCTGATTGGTGGCTTGCTGCAGAGATGGTTGTCCTTCTGGAAGGTTATCCTCTCTCCACAGAGGAACACTGGAGCTCTGACAGAGTGACCATCGGGTTCTTGGTCACCTCCCTGACTAAGGCCCTTTTCGAACCCTGATCGCTCAGTTTAGATGGCCGGCCAGCTCTAGGAAGAGTCCTGGTGGTTCTGAACTTCTTCCATTTACAGATGATGGAGGCCACTGTGTTCATTGGGACCGTCAAAGCAGCAGAAATTTTTCTGTATCCTTCCCCAGATTTGTGCCTCGAGACAGTCCTGTGTCGGAGGTCTACAGACAATTCCTTTGGCTTCGTGCTTGGTTTGTACTCTGACATGCACTGTCAACTGTGGGACCTTATATAGACAGGTACTGTATGTGCCGTTCCAAATGATGTCCAAGCAACTGAATTTACCACAGGTGGACTCCAAATAAGCTGTAGAAACATCTCAAGGATGATGAGTGGAAACAGGATGCATTTGAGCTCAATTTTGAGCTTCATGGCAAAGGCTGTGAATGCTTATGTACATGTTATTTCTTAGTTTTTTATTTTTAATAAATTTGTAAAAATCTAAAAAAAAATTTTTTCACATTGTCATTATGGGGTATTGTGTGTAGAATTTTGAGAAAAAAAATGAATTTTAATCCGTTTTGGAATAAGGCTGTAACATAACAAAATGTGGAAGAAGTGAAGCGCCGTGAATACTTTCCGGATGCACTGTATAACCTTGAAGTCCATCTCACCAAGAATGTCATATTCTATGGACATCAGTGTCAGGTTGCACAGTCTGTCCTGTAGTATGCTTGATCATAGTCTACTTTTTTCCAAGGCCAGTTTTGAGAAAGAACGCTCTCTACTTGTATTGGTCACTGGCGTAGTCAGGAAGAGCCATAAAGCTATGTCTGTGTTGGGAAAAACTGTATGAAGTTTTCTTCTTCTTAATACTTTCAGTCACCCCATTGCTGATGTGCTGCTCACATTCTCATTTTGTACAAACACCATGAACTGTACTGCTTCATCCACAAAGTCCTCTTCCAAGTCACTGTGGTATTTCTTCTGCAGCCTCGATGCTGCTGAGCAAAATTTTCAGACACATCATTATATGACTGATATCTGCGGTCCAGCTTTGACACCAGCCAATCAACCAAGCAAATACAGTGGGGTAAAAAAGTATTGTCAGCCACCAATTGTGCACGTTCTCCCACTTAAAAGATGAGAGAGGTCTCCAGTTTTCATCATAGGTATACCTCAACTATGAGAGACAAAATGAGAAAAAAAAAATCCAGAAAATCACATTGTCTGATTTTTAAAGAATTTATTTGCAAATTATGGTGAAAAATAAGTATTTGGTCAATAACAAAAGTTCATCTCAATACTTCGTTATATACCCTTTGTTGGCAATGACAGAGGTCAAACGTTTTCTGTAAGTCTTCACAAGGTTTTCACACACTGTTGCTGGTATTTTGGCCCATTCCTCCATGCAGATCTCCTCTAGAGCAGTGATGTTTTGGGGCTGTCGCTGGGCAACACGGACCTTCAACTCCCTCCAAAGATTTTCTATGGGGTTGAGATCTGGAGACTGGCTAGGCCACTCCAGGACCGTGACATGCTTCTTACGAAGCCACTCCTTCGTTGCCCGGGCGGTATGTTTGGGATCATTGTCATGCTGAAAGACCCAGCCACGTTTCATCTTCAATGCCCTTGCTGATGGAAGGAGGTTTTCACTCAAAATCTCACGATACATTGCCCCATTCATTCTTTCCTTTACACGGATCAGTCATCCTGGTCCCTTTGCAGAAAAATAGCCCCAAAGCACGATGTTTCCACCCCCATGCTTCACAGTAGGTATGGTGTTCTTTCTCCAAACACGACAAGTTGAGTTTTTACCAAAAAGTTCTATTTTGGTTTCATCTGACCATATGACATTCTCCCAATCCTCTTCTGGATCATCCAAATGCTCTCTAGCAAACTTCAGACGGTCCTGGACATGTACTGGCTTAAGCAGGGGGACACGTCTGGTACTGCAGGATTTGAGTCCCTGGCGGCGTAGTGTGTTACTGATGGTAGCCTTTGTTACTTTGGTCCCAGCTCTCTGCAGGCCATTCACTAGGTCCCCCGTGTGGTTCTGGGATTTTTGCTCACTGTTCTCATGATCATTTTGACCCCACGGGGTGAGATCTTGCGTGGAGCCCCAGATCGAGGGAGATTATCAGTGGTCTTGTGTGTCTTCCATTTTCTAATAATTGCTCCCACAGTTGATTTTTTTCACACCAAGCTGCTTACCTATTGCAGATTCAGTCTTCCCAGCCTGGTGGTTTCTGGTGTCCTTTGACAGCTCTTTGGTCTTGGCCATAGTAGAGTTTGGAGTCTGACTGTTTGAGGTTGTTGACAGGTGTCTTTTATACTGATAACGAGTTCAAACAGATGCCATTAATACAGGTAACAAGTGGAGGACAGAGGAGCCTCTTAAAGAAGAAGTTACAGATCTGTGAGAGCCAGAAATCTTGCTTGATTGTAGGTGACCAAATACTTATTTTCCACCATAATTTGCAAATAAATTCTTTTAAAATCAGACAATGTGATTTTCTGGATTTTTTTTCCCTCATTTTGTCTCTCATAGTTGAGGTATACCTATGATGAAAATTGGAGACCTCGCTCATCTTTTAAGTGGGAGAACTTGCACAGTTGGTGGCTGACTAAATACTTTTTTGCCCCACTGTATACACAGATATCCAGAAGTGTTGGTGAGCTGACAGGTCACAGTCGGGCTCAGATGACTCATCAGCCTCTCTCTTTCCTTTTTTCTTTTGTTAGGTGTCTGCTTTGTACTCACTGGACACAGTGG
This sequence comes from Pholidichthys leucotaenia, assembly GCA_020510985.1. Classification (NCBI taxonomy): domain Eukaryota; kingdom Metazoa; phylum Chordata; class Actinopteri; order Cichliformes; family Pholidichthyidae; genus Pholidichthys; species Pholidichthys leucotaenia. The sequence continues at coordinate 133,891,545 of CM035840.1, read as the reverse complement.
AGGACATCTTCTTTGCAGCAATCTCAAAGCTGTCAAACTGATCTCGTAGGTCTGCTACATATTCACGCAAGGACCGAACCATATCCACAGTGTTGCACAGATCCAATTCCGCTACTCTTAATGTAGTGCTCACAGCCTGGAAACATCTAAAAATGGCATTCTACACATTGCATGTCAATGCTATTTCCAGTTTATTCATCTTTTTGTGCAGTACCCGGGCCTCCTCTCTTATGCTGAAATTCTGGTGTTCGTCATCAGCAGTGTTGAATAATGACTGCTGGATACCAGCGTAATTCTGACATAGGGCTTTGGTTGCAAAAGCGTGTGCTGACCATCTGGTATCAGAAAGTGATTTTCAAGTTTCTATTCTGTGGTTATCATTGGGCTGCAACCCTGCTTTGACCATCTGCCAACGTGAAGTACGCTGATGAAAAATTAAACAAACTGTTCAGTCTCCTTACAGCAGCTCACACTGTTAATTCCTACCAAATTTAAGGTATGTGCTGCACAGGGGATCCATTCTGCCAGTGGGGATATCTCTTTGATGCAGACCTGAACACCTCTGTAGGTGCCCGACATGTTGCTGGCATTGTCATAACACTGTCCTCTACAGTTGTTGATGTCAGTGCCCATCTCAGCTATTACAAAATTGAACAACGCTTCTTCTTGTGATTGGGAGGAATTTTAACAAAACACTCCTCTATCCAGCCCTCTGGTGATACATACCGCAGGATGAAATTTAGCTGATCCACATGTGTGATATCTGGCCTGGAGTCCTCACTGATAGAGAAATACTTTGCAAGCTTCACTCTACTGGTGATTTCATCCACTACCTTCTGTCCCATTAGCTGTATGAATTCCGCACATACATTCAGGGAAAGGTATGATGGAGTTCCTCTGCCAGCGTTTCCATATTTATCAGTATGGGCTTTTAAAAAAGGGATCAAACTTGCTCATCAGCTCCATGCAGCCCAAATAGTTACCATAGTTAGTGTCTCCAAACTTGTGACTATCACCCCTAAAATGAAGTCCCCACTCTGCCAAATGCTTCACCACAGTAATAACCCTTTGAAGAACCTGTGTCCAGTATTCACACTCCTCATTGAACTGTTTTTTTTTTTTTTTTTTTTTGAGTTCTGAGTCTGCTGTGCCATGCTCAGCTGTCGGATTAATGTAAGTTATCATGGCTTTTCTGTGAATGTCACTGCTTTCATGTTCTGCTATCTGTTCACTAGCGTATTTCCAGTTTGAGTAACCCACACTGGCAAATGGGGACTTTTCTGTTGCCACATATTTTGCATGCAAAGCAAAACACACTACCTTGTGTTGGTGAATAGCATAGCCACTCTGGGCAGAAACTGACATGATTTCTGGCCCAGGAAACACGCACACAGGCTCGGGTGAGATTTAAGAGTTTTATTCAACAGCAGGTGTATGGATGAATGAGTGGGAGATATGAATGTTGTCTTGGGGACAGGAGAGCACCGAGGGCAGAACAGACACCGTACAGCCAGGCAACCCTGAGGACAGAACAGAGAACAGAGGATGAGCAATTGTCTCAGCAAGGTGGTGAAAATAATAGTATGGCTTACTTGCAGATGTTCTGGTGGCTGGCGTTGGCAAGAGAAGCTCCCGCCTGGGAGACAGCGCCCAGCTGCGCTCGATGCTGTGAGGATGAGAGGAAAGGCGACGAAGGGAAATTCCGCCGCCAGGAGGGTCCACCTGTGCACAGGGGAAGAACTGAGGAGAACAGGTAAGAGTACCTTACTTGAGGGCGACGTGTTGCGGCGTTGGCCGAGAGGAGTAGGCGAACGCAGAGCTTGAGCGTGGAGAAGAGCTGATGGCTCCAGGCTGAGGCTGCGGGCAGAGCAGGTTAAATAGCGGCAGCCTGATGAAGCCCAGGTGTGCGCACGGCTGGAGCGGATGACAGGCGGGAGCGAGTTGTGACAGAAACTCCCCCACCCCCGCCCCGAGCAGCACCTCCTGGCGCTGGCTTGTTGGGATGCGCCCGATGGAACACCTCAATGAGCTGCTTGTCCAGCACGAAGGAAGGGCGCACCCAGCATCGGTGCTCAGGACCATAACCCTCCCAGTCCACCAAATACTGCAACCCCCGGCCCCGGTGTCGGGAGTCCAAGATAGAAGTGACGCTCCATGCCGGGTGTCCATCGATCATCCTGGGGGGGGGGGGGGCACTCTGGGGGAAGGACAGAGAGGGTTAGAAATCACAGGTTTAACCTGACATGAAATGTGGGATGAACACGGAGGGGGGGGGGGGGAAGCGCCAAACGCACAGCCACCGGGTTAACCACCTTCGTGACAGGGTAGGATCCAACAAAGCGCTGAGCCAATTTCTTCTTCTCCCCCTTCAGATTAATATTCTGGGCAGACAACCATACTTGTTGACCCACCTGGTAGCGTGGCGCAGGCCTCCTGTGGCGATTCGCAGACTTGGCGTTGCGTGATGCGGCATGAATCAGGGCCTGACGCGTCTTGGTCCACAGTCGTCAACACCATCTCAAGTGGGCCTGGATGGAGGGGACTGCCACTTCACCTTCTTCCTCAGGGAACAGCGGAGGGTCGTAACCTAAAGACGCCCGAAAGGGGGACATCCCAATGGCTGAAGACAAAGTGGAGTTATGGGCATACTCCACCCAGGGAAGATGAATGCTCCAGGAAGAAGGGTTAGAGGAGGTGACGCAGTGCAGAGCAGCCTCCAGCTCCTTGGTGCGTTCGCACTGCCCATTGGATTGGGGATGATGTCCAGAAGACAGGCTAACAGTGGCCCCCAGCGCGGTGCAGAAGCTCCTCCAGACTTTAGACACAAATTGTGGCCCCCTATCAGAGACAATGTCAGCGGGGATGCCATGCAGCCTGACCACATGCTGCACCAACAGATCGGCCGTCTCACGCGCCGAAGGAAGCCCAGGGAGAGGCACGAAGTGGGCTGCCTTGGAGAACCGGTCTACAGTAGTCAAGATGGTGTTAAAAGAGTTGGAGACCGGCAGACCAGGACGCCCCCTGGAGGGAATTGAAGGCTGAGTCCAAGAGTGGCAGCGTATAACGATCCTTAACCGTGATGTCATTAAGGGCCCTAAAGTCAATGCAAGGCCTCAAAGAACCGTCCTTCTTCGCCACAAAAAAGAACCGAGCACCCAGGGGGGATGAAGAGGGGTGGATAATTCCGGCACTGAGGGATTCCCGAATATAGGTGTCCATGGCCTCCCGTTCTGGGGCAGAAAGGCTATACAGGCGACCAGAAGGGACGGGCGCCCCCTGCAGGAGATCAATGGCACAGTCATATGGGCGATGGGGTGGGAGGGATAACGCCTTCGACTTGCTGAAAACCAAGCCCAGGTCGTGAAACTCCAGTGGCACAGCAGAGAGGTCCGGCGGGGCGGAGCCAAGGGCGGGTGCAGGCACAGACGGGGCACAGGCCGCAGACTGGAGGCAGGTTCCCAAACAGAAGGTGCTCCACGATAAGATGCACCCGGTCTGCCAATCAAACACCGGGTTGTGGAGGCGTAGCCATGAGTAGCCTAGAATGATGGGCGCCGCCGAGGTGGGAAGGACATAGAAACTGAGGTCCTCACGATGGTTGCCAGAGATGACGACGGAGATAGGTTTGGTAATATGAGTGACCTTTTCCAGGGGAGAACTGGTCAGGGTGACGAGATGAAGGGGAGTGGGCAAGGCTTGGCAATGGATGCCCAGGCGGGTTGCCAGGCTCTTAGAAATAAAACATTGTTCTGCCTCCGAGTCCACCAGTACGTGAGATGCATGACCAATGGAGTTGTGGCAGAGTCTAATTTGAACCTGACATTTTGAGAGGGGATTAGACTGGGAAGCGTCCGCGAGGCCCCCTACATTGACTCGCGGACCTCCCCTTTTGGCTTCACCGGGCAGACTTCCACGGGATGTTGGTCATCTCCGCAATACATGCAGAGACCCAACTCCCGGCGGCGCTGTTTCTCCGCTAAGGAAAGTCTAGCCCGCCTGATGATCATAGCGTCGGGATCATCGGCGGCCTCCGGAGGAGGTAACGCCAGGGGGCGAGACTGGGGAGCGCGGGAAAGAGCTCTGCGCGAGCGGCTGAATGGTTTCCACTCGGTGGCCCGCTCCCTCAGCCTGTTATCCAAACTGATGGTCAAAGAAATTAATTCTGGCAGCCGATCCGGCTGTTCCTGGCTGGCCAACTCATCCCGCAAATCAGAATTTAGACTTCGGACGAATAGACTGCAAAGGGCAGCATCACACCAACCAACCTCTTCCGCCGCCACCCGGAGGTTGACAGCGTAGTCGGCCGCTAAGCGGCTACCCTGGCAAAGGCTAAGAAGCCGCTCGGCCAACACGCTATCACGATCCGAATGATCAAAGACCTCGAGAAAATCTTGTACGAACTGGGTATAGGTCAAGGTCGCGTAGCTGGCCTTTGCCATAACGGCGTAAGCCCAGGCTAACGCTCGGCCTTCCAGAAGATTAGAAACATACCCAATTTGGCTTTGGTCTGACGGAAAATCCCCGGGCACGCGCTGAAACACCGTCTCACACTGTAGAATAAACCATGTGCTCTGCCGAGCTTTCCGCTAAAGCGCGCGGGAGTGGGAATTGGAGTGAGACGGGTCGGCGGACCCGGGGCAGAGGGGCTGGCCTGAGGAGCGGGAGGAGCTGGCCCACCGAGCTGAGATGGAGGGGGGCGCCTGCGGAGGATCGAGGCGATCCAACCGGCTGTTAATGGAGGTAAGCTGATTAAAGATTACCTGCTGTTGGTGAACAATTAAGTCCACCAGAGCCTCGAGATTGGAGAGTCGGCGTACGTATCCGCTGTTCGCTGGGCCGCTGTGCTGGAGCCGTACTGACATCATTTCTGGCCCAGGAAACACGCACACAGGCTCGGGTGAGATTTAAGAGTTTTATTCAACAGCAGGTGTATGGATGAATGAGTGGGAGATGTGAATGTTGTCTTGGGGACAGGAGAGCACTGAGGGCAGAACAGACACCGTACAGCCAGGCAACCATGAGGACAGAACAGAGAGCAGAGGATGAGCAATTGTCTCAGCAAGGTGGTGAAAGTAATAGTAAGATAAGATAAGCCTTTATTAGTCCCACAACGGGGAAATTCCAGGATTGCAACAGCACAGGGATAGCAACACTCAGAGCAACAATCAGAAGGCAAGAAAAAAAAAGCAAGCAAGCAAGAGCAGCTAATATACATATGTACATATTACTATAAAATATATACAGTATATATACACACACACACAGACACACAGTGCAGAGCATTGTAGCTGGATGGAATAAATATATGAATATATAAACACACAGTGCGGAGCATTGTAGCTAGATGGAATAAATATGTACTGTAGATATATAAACACCCACAGTACGGAGCATTGCAGCTAGGTGGAATAAATATGTAAATATATAAACACACACGCGTTTGACCGCGTCCCTCGTGGATTTTTGTGGGGGGTGCTTCGGGAGTATGGGGTATCGGGCTTGTTGTTACGAGCTATTCGGTCTCTGTACGACCGTTGTGAGAGTTTGGTTCGTATTGCCAGCACTCGGTCGGAGTCATTCCCAGTGAGAGTTGGACTCCGCCAGGGCTGCCCTTTGTCACCGATCCTGTTCATAATTTTTATGGACAGGATTTCTAGGCGCAGCCAGGGAATGGAGGGTGTCATGCTTGGTGACCACAGGATCTCATCTCTGTTGTTTGCAGATGATGTTGTCCTGTTGGCTTCATCCAGCAATGAAAGTAATAGTATGGCTTACTTGCAGATGTTCTGGTGGCTGGCGTTGGCATGAGAAGCTCCCGCCTGGGAGACAGCGCCCAGCTGCGCTCGATGCTGTGAGAATGAGAGGAAAGGCGATGAAGGGAAATTCCGCTGCCAGGAGGGTCCACCTGTGCACAGGGGAAGAACTGAGGAGAACAGGTAAGAGTACCTTACTTGAGGGCGACGTGTTGCGGCGTTGGCCGAGAGGAGTAGGCGAACGCAGAGCTTGAGCGTGGAGAAGAGCTGATGGCTCCAGACCGAGGCTGCGGGCAGAGCAGGTTAAATAGCGGCAGCCTGATGAAGCCCAGGTGTGCGCAAGGCTGGAGCGGATGACAGGCGGGAGCGAGTTGTGACAGAAACTCCCCATTAGCCAGCTTGCAGTTGAAATGCATCCTGGTGAAGAATCTCCTCTGATGTTTGTACTGCCATTCTGAGACAGAGCGGTCACCTTCTCTATTCTGGATTAATTCCGGCCCCATTTTTGCCCAATATGCATGAACCTGTTCGTTTTTATTGTCGCCCCACTGACCAGGATCAGTGTTATAAGGGTCACCTTTTCCCGACTGATCCTGTGTCCGGTCTTCATGAGCACCGGCTCCTAGCTCATCTTTCTCTTCACTCGCCCACTCTCTTTTTGCTGGATCTAACGACACCCAGTCCTATTCTCCAGGTAAGAGCTTTAATAGTCCTCTTGGCTGTCCTCCTCCATCTCCGTTTTCTGCTCCGTGAAACCAGTCCTTGTGGTGTCCAGCTCCAGGTACATTAACAAGCCACCTGTCTGTTCGTCATCACCAACAGAGTTCGTCTTTCCTAAATGCTCTGGAGGGGCTGTTCTGCAGGTGCTATAATTAGCTGCTCTGCCTCGGCTGGTTGATGCTTTAGTTTGGAAAAATCCTGTGAGCTTCGGATTTTTTTTAGCATTTCCTTTTCCCGACGCTCTTTGTCTCTCAATATTTCCTTTTCTGAGTGCCACTTTCAAACTTTTTACCCAACATTTATTTTGAACTAGATAATCACTTAAAAGAAAAACACTCATAATGACGTAAACTCATCATCAATCATGTGTGTACATCATCAAGCGCTAGAATGTGAAGCAGTTTTGCGCATGCAGGGTATCGGATCTTGATTCAGGTACTAATCTAGCATTCACAACTGCAGCCTCACTCGGGCTTTAATAGTCTTTGATACATGGTGCCCACGTGAGGCACGTGTAAATTGGGCCAATCAGCAGCTACATAGGAATATCAAGTGATGGACTTAGCTTAGCTTACTACTCCTGCGGGGTGAGGGCTGGGTGGGCTTCACCATGCGTAGAGCCAATCAGTGAAGAGCTTACCAGGAATGAACAAAAGGGTGATGCCTCTGTGATTGTTGTAGATGAGTTTGTCACCCTTTCCCTTCCAGAAGGGGAGAATGGGGAGGACATAGAATTAGACCAGTTAACAGCAATGTGATATTTTTTATTAGCTCATGATAGGCCCCTGAGTAGGCCTTAAGGCGACCTTGGCTAACACGCCGGTCTGTTCACCGGCTATAAACGTGAGAGCGACGCACATTTTTTGTAGCAACAACAATGGCATCATTTCAAGGAAAAGGAGAAATTGCTATTTTTTCAGTGCTCTTCTCCACTCAAGCTGCTACTGTTGCAAAATGATTCATGTATGTTTATTGTCGTTGTTCGCTTCTTCTTTGTCTTCTTCATCTACTTTGACCTTGTATGCTGTCGATAGCGCCACTTCATGAATGGGACATTCAATCCTGCACATGCGCAATCAATGCGGGCAGGCCGTGGGGTCAGAAAATTTGGGCTGCATGCGGTCCGCAGAAGAGCTCAGCGGACACTAGCGTACTGGAAGCGATAACGTAAATTTCGCCATACAAGCCTCGCGATCACGCGGACGTGGACAGAGGAGGTGCAGCGTGAATCCAGTTTTACATTCATTACTTCCGGTGCCACATGGATCAGCAGCCTTTCTTGCAGTATCTTATCTTATCCTATCTGTTCTTATCTAGTTGAGATATTCAGAGGCTAGTTTACTGCTTGGAACATGGCCTGCATAAAAGCAACGACAATGCAGGAACTTGTCAAAAATTGATTTGTCCTCTTGAAATATCTCTTCATACAGGAAGCAGTGCTTTTGGATGGCTGTTGTCCCAAGCCAGTTTAGACTGGTTTGCAAAAAACAAAGTGAAAAAAAGATTATTGAGAAAGGACACAAGAATTTTAGCAAAATCCTGACGACTTGGAAGTTGCTAGTAACTGTGAATCTCTTTTGCTTCATTAGGACAGGGCTCAGACCGTTCAGAGAGAAAAAAAATGATATGGATATTGTGTGTGTTTGTATGTATGTATGTGGTGTGCATTGCTTTTGTCCTGTGTCACTGGGAATAAAAATATTGTTTACCTGCGGTATGTATGTTGATCCAGTTGACTGTCTCCTACTGTCATTTATCTTTGTAGTCCCTTGTCATCTCTTTGTCTTCAGACTCAGCTTGGCAGTGCATTTACAATGTTCCCGTTATTTGTTAACATATAAGGGCACTGGCTTTCATACCATGCATCATCTTCTGAGTCACATTCTGGGAGGAAAACGAGTGTCTTTGTCTCATCTTCAAGTGGGATGTGCTATATTTACCATTTCAACAGGGCAATTACCTCCACAGGCAAAAGCCGTTATGTCTCTTATAATGATACACAAGACATACTTACATACTGGAGCAACAGCATTGGCCTGACCATAATGAGACAGCAATGCTATACTTAGGAGTGTTTGGCACAAACAGAGCATCACTACCTTGTGTTGCCTGCCATAAGTATGAAAACCAATGTCAACAGAAGTTCAGGATTTTTTCTAAACTTGTTTTTCTTCTGAAAATAGAACCCTATCATTCCATTCATTGTCTAGGTTTTAGTCTCATGCAACATGTTGGCCACCTGTTGAAGGCTGTTTATAGTTAGAAGCGGAATAAATTGAGGGATGAAGGGTGAGGGTTTTAACTGGGAATAAGGGAAGGGGCAAGCCTTTGCTCCAGCAAATGGTATTCATTCTTGGTGAATAATGGCCAACAAAGACACTATCAGCACAGACCGCCCCCCCTTCCTTTTTGCTCCTCACCATGAAATCACTTGAACTGCTGCCAGACCCAAGCACTCTAGTTCTCTTTTTCAGAGCCATCTTCTTTTCTCCTTAGTAGAGCTATACAGTTTTTATTATACTAGGGCTGAGAATTGATTAAAAATGTTACTGATTGCATATTTTTTTAGAATTAATTGTGATTAATCATTAAAATGATGAAGTCAGTGCTTCTATTTCCTAATGATCTCAACCAGAGGTGGTGTTAACAGAAAATTGTCTTTGACAGATTTTTTTTCTCTTTAGCATGACAGAAAAATCTGAAGGCTGTCATTTTGATGGGTGACACTCATCATGGTCTATTGTAGATTTTACTTGTAACTTCCACCTGCCCACTTTATTCTGCTTATTGAATAGCAGTTATCTAGTACTGTTTCTCCAGGCTCTGTTCATCATTTCAATAAATGAATAATACATTAATAAATACAGTAATTTGCATGCTGTATCTTATAGTCTCATGATTCCATGTAAACAAAAACAAAAACTATTCATGTTATGATATGAAATTAAAATGACAGGTAATAATAGACTATGACAGAATTTTTACAAACCTGTCTGTCAAAATGACAGATAATGAGAAAATGAAGTGCAACTTCTGATCTCTGCCCCTAAAAGTACAACTAAATGGAGCAATTCTTAATTGATTTCCAGAGCTCCTGACCTTTATGGTGAATTGGAAGCTTTTATTCACTGTATATTGGAGCGTGTAGTTTTCTGCGCTCATCCTTACAGAAACTCTCCCTCTTTTCATACTTTTGAATGAGCAGCCCCAATCAATAATGCTACGTCAGCTATGTCTGCGTGCATGTGTGTGGGCAGGATGAGGTCACCCTGAGTACCGCAGAATCATTTTATTGTGGTATAAATTTAAAAGCTGAATAAGACTTACTCATGTTTTAAGTTGAGCCAGGTGCTGAGACAAACTACTCACCACTGCCAACACCACCTCTGGGAGTGACCTGATAGCGTCACATTTTAAAAATGTGTTAACTGGCTCACATTAATCAAAAGCATTAACATTGCTAGCCCTAATTTATACCTTCTCAGTTGATGAGAAAAGAAAGCTGCTAGGTCATGTTTGAAATCAGTTTAAGGAGTAGATTGGGGAGTTGAGAGCATTTTTTGTTTTGTTAACCCTTTAACTGTCCACATTAAATGGATGGGTCGCGCGCCCCCCAGTGGCACAGCCCAGCAACTGCACCTGTCAACTTATTGACGTCCCCCAGCTATATTTACCTCCGCCAGGCCGCAGGAGGTTATGTTTTTGCCAGCGTTTGTCTGTCTGTCTGTCTGTCTGTCTGTCTGTTGGTTAGCAAGATAACTCAAAAAGTTTTGGATGGATTTCCATGAAACTTTCAGGCATTGTTGGAAATGGTACAAGGAAGAACTGATTAAATTTTGGGGATGATCCGGATCACCGTCTGGATACAGGAATTTTTTAAAGGATTCTTTAACATTGTGAGATACGGCCATTTTCAACATGTGTGCAGGCGCAATGGAGGGCGCTAGTCGTCGTGTCTGACGAACACAAACTCCGCGTTCTTCAAAGTTTTAGGCACAAAAGCATGCGGAAAACAGTGGTGGGCCGGGCCCGGCAGCGTGCCTGTGTTTGCGCTACACTGCAAAAGCTGAGACGGGCAGCTGTCCGGCGCGGGATTATTTGGCAGAAATTCCCCGGGCAGCCATAGGGGCTGCGCAAAAACAAGCTCTCTGCCGGGGAAGCTTCCAAATCCTCTTTTGCCGCGGAGAGCAACCCCAATATAAAACCCACGGCAACCTGTCTACCCAATTTGCATCCGTCAGTGAAGCCCTGAGTGCTGCTTTCAGTGATCTATGAAAACGCTCGCATAACCCATTGGCCTGTGGGTTGTACGCGGTTGTGCGATGAATTGCAATGCCCGCAGCCTGGGAGTTTGGAGATGGAGGAGATGGACACAACAGCAACACTTCAGTTTATTACCTCCGCCAAGGAGGTCATGCTTTTACTACTGAACCACTAATCCTATCATTGTGAATCCAATTGCTAGTCATATGTTTTCATGGTCAAGGAATCTGAAAACGTACACACAAACACTGTATGGGGGGGAACTGTGGCGCTTGGCGGAGGTCTACGCTCTCCGAGTGCTTTTCTAGTTAGAATTTGTACTGATCTGTATTGATCTGACAGTTCAGAAGGTGGCAGACGTGCACCGGAGGAATCATGGCTGACATGGAATACAGCAAAGAAGAAGAAATCCTCATTATTCTTCTTTTTCTGCTTTGAGCTGACAACACCAATGTGATGATCGGTCATGGCGGCAGCGATTCTGACTGAAACTGCATGAAACAGGAAAAATAGCCTCGTAATACCCAAACACAATTCATGTGAGATAATCATAAGAGTTTGTAGATGTGGTAGAGGGTGTAAGTGACTGACTAAATGTGAAACTACGACCACGATGGTCGAAAAACTGAACTACCAGAACCAAGATGGCAGCACCCACGTCGTCATGGATTCTCATAGGAAAAATGCATCAAACAGGAAAAATAGCCATGTAATACAAACGAAATACACGTGGGATAATCACAAGAGTTTGTATGATGTGGTAGAGTGTAAATGACCGGGCAAACACAAAACATCGACCACGATGGATGAAAACAGAGTGGCCACGTGGGCGAGCGAGCCCCCCCTTTCCCAACAAGTAAGAGACAAATATGTTTTTTTTACATTTTATTGATTTTCTGGTTCATATACTTTGAAGATTACATAAAAACATACTCCTGTAGACAAAACGACGTAAACCCCCCCGAACCATTCTTTGTGTAAATGTGTCCAAAGTCCACTTTTGACTAAGTTATGTAATTTATATAGCAGCCGTGACATATGCAAATTAGATGTGTAAATTTATTCCTATCTGAAACTTTGGATCATATTCTGCATCTTTCTAATTGACAGTAAGCCATTATCTCTTGCAACTTTCAAGTTATAGCCTTTGAAATCTGAACTATTTTATTGACAAAAATATTTACCACTCTTGACCACTAGGGGTTATGTTTACCCCTTCACCATTCCTGTCGCCATATGGCGCCTGGGGCAACTAAAAGGTTAATGACTGGAAAAGTACAAAAAATTGGAAATAGCAAAACTTCAGGGAGGGGCTTGAAGAGGAGGGAGAGTAGGGGAGGAGTGTGCAATTCACTGTATATTGGAGCATGTATTTTTCTGCGCTCATCCTTACAGAAACTCTCCCTCTTTTCATACTTTCAAATGAGCAGCCCCAATCAATAATGCTACGTCAGGTATGTCTGCGTGCGTGTGTGTGTGTGTGGGCAGAATGAGGTCACCCTGAGTACCTCAGGATCATTTTATTGTGGTATTGTAGAGTGTGTAAATGATGAGGCAAATTTGTCTCAGGCAGTTTATTACACATTCTCTCACATGAGCATAGTAGAAAAGAGGACATCTCAAACAGAACTCTTCACTTAAATACTCAGGTCCTTCTACATATCAAAAGGTCACATTGCATTCACATAAAAGATCACATTGCATGCACTTCCTTAATCCTTTAACATCCCCCTCACAGTCTCTGGCACACAAAGGATCCTCCAAGCCGTCTCTGAAATACAAAAGATCACATTTCCCAGCTTCCTGTTATCTCCAAGGAAACTCTGCCCTTTGTTCTTATCAAAGATGCTGCTCATAATGTTTTGGCCATGTGCGGCCACAGTATAAATTTAAAAGCTGAATAAGACTTACTCTTGTTTTAAGTTGAGCCAGGTGCTGAGACAAACTACTCACCACTGCCAACACCACCTCTGGGAGTGACATGATAGCGTCACCTTTTAAAAATGTGTTAATTGGCTCACATTAATCAAAAACGTTAACATTGCTAGCCCTAATTTATACCTTCTCAGCTGATGAGAAAAGAAAGCTGCTAGGTCATGTTTGAAATCAGATTAGGGAGTAGATTGGGGAGTTGAGAGCATTTTTGTTTTATTAATGACTGGAAAAGTACAAAAAATTAGAAATAAGCAAAACTTTTAACTCTTTCTGGACCTTTGTTTACTTTAGCTTTGTTGCTGAATGCAAAGGGAGGGCTTGAAGAGGAGGGAGAGTTAGGGGAGGAGCGTGCAAGAATGTTTGAGTCACAGAAAAGAGGAATGATATGTTGAGTTTGACAGGGAAGGGAGGGGGCACAGCAGCGGGAGGTGCCCTGAGGAATGCCTGGAAGGTGTCAGCAAAGTCTAGGAGGCTTTGGGCTGATAATCCTCCATATCAGAATATAATACCCTCCACCCTAAAAGAAGTTGATGTGGGCTTGGGAATTGACCAGCATATGATCCAGATCCAGAGCATCCCAACAGGACCTAATGTAGTTACTTCAATTCTGCTTTTAGAATATCACTCCTACCCGGCAAACCTTTTCTCACTGTTGCCTTTTGTATCTAATCACCGCCTCAGGAGAATCTGCCCCCACTTTTAAGGAAGAGTGCGGTGTAAGTGATTTGTCAGACAACGTAGTTCTTAGATGTGCCAAAAGCTTTGCTTTATAGGCAGAACAGTGAAGCAGTTCACCTAGATGTGAACTGACCCTCTGTAGGCCTTTGTGACTCAACCTGGCTAAAAGCTGCTGCATTCTTCACAGGGATCTTTTGTTTGCGTCATTTAATTCATCAAATAATGCAGTTACTTTCCCAGACATCTCTTTTGGAACATCTGTTTTGTAGAGTGTGCACACTCCTTATTACTAGTTGTGACTGCATAACCTCAATAGAATTAGCTCAGAATTTGTTGTCCTGTGAGCAGGGCAAGCCTAAAGTTTGAGTCAGACTTTTAGAACTGAAATGGATTTATGGAGGAGGAGACTTAAACCTTCCTTTTTGGTGGCACTGCTTCTGGTATTTTTTTCAAATTCTTTTTTCTACGGGGGGCTGAAAAGTTCATAGTAGTCAAACATGACCAGACGTGGTTTATTTTTCAACCTAGTCTCCCCTTCGGTCCACACACTTCTTCCATCGATGTTGCAGCGTTTGGATCCCTGCGGTTGAAAAATAAACAATTTATCAAATTTGACCACTATGAACTCCCCCACCACCACCACACACACACGCATTTGCATAAAGTAGGTAATGTTTTGGGTTGTGTTTGTTTGTGTGTCTGTAGTAGTAGTAGATTAGTTTATTTGACAGGGACAGTGCAATAAACATAGACAATTAATCAAAGACAATCAATCTGATGTGTTGCACATAGAGTGTATAGCTATTAGCTAATTTGCAACTCTTGTCCCTGGATGGGCTTTAGAAAAAAGAATCAAGATAAAAAATATACACAATAACCACATACATCAATGCAGAAAAATTATAAATACACAATTATAAATATTATAAATATTATAAATACACAAATATAACAGCCTGACTCACATTTAACATAAATATTATAAATACACATATATTATAAAATATTATAAATACACAAATATAACAGCCTGACTCACATTTAACACATATAACATAACTCACATTTGCCTATTTCAGGCCTCCCTCCCTCCGTCACTCACTATAAACAAACACATTTATTCCTTCCCTTCATTCACTCTCACTTTGCAGACAAATAATTCATACATGAGTACATTCTTGTTTATTTTTCAGCCAGTTTTTAACATTTTTAGTGAATGTTTTAAAGTCCGTTATTATTTTAATTTTATTTGGCATTGTGTTCCAGATGTGACTGCCCTTTATAGAGAAAGCTGTTTGTCCAAATGTGGTTCTGCGGTGGAATATTTTACAGTTATTGTTAACAGAACTCCTGGTGGCTCTGCTGCTGTCCTGTCTTTGGACGAAACCAGCAAGTGGCTCGGGTGCTGATTTATGGAAACATTTGAACGTTAATGTGTGTTCTGAGACATAACTCAAAAATAGTTATTTCCAAATTTAGATTAAATGTTAATTACATTTAAATTAAATTTGGGGGAGAGGCTGAAACTGAACCAAGGACCACTATCACTATCAACCTCCAGGATTTAAAAAGAAAGTATTTGCAGTGGGGGAAGTCGATGCTCCAAGCTGTCTGTATATGAATGGCTAACTGGACATAAACACAACTGACCGACAGCCCACTAGATGGGTTCAGTGAGCCAAATATTATTCAAATACTTTACACTAAATTTTGATTTATTTTTTTTTTCATCCACATCTGATATTCAGAATAAAAATTTATTCCTGCTTCCTGTTTGGGCAGCTGACAGTCCTTCTGCCACTTACTGTTCTAAAGACTGGAAAAAAATATCCTTCTTTATGTAGAGAATAGTATTTCATACTATGCTTCTAAATATAAATGCATTGTTCCATCACACAGTGTTTGTACATGTATTTAAGATGTGCATATTGTAGGGTATTAAAGAATTTTCCATACTTGTGCTTTTAGATATCAGTGCAGCTTTTGACACTATTTTTAAAAAAAAAAAATTTTTTTATTGACCAGTGTTGGGAGTAATGCATTACTGTAACGCCACTACTTTTGCAGTAACGTGCTGTGTAACGAAATTACTGTTTAAAAATTCAATAATGCGCTACAGTTACTGAAATTTGATCAGATGCGTTACTGGTGTTACTCGTTTTATTAATATGGATAGATATTTTAGCGCAAATAAACTGACCCTACCATAGCTGGTGCAGCTGTCAGTCTCCACGGGTCGGTTTCCTGTCCTGCCCCAATTCACATGCAACCCAGTGGCGGCTTCTCATAACGAGCCCTGATCACATGTTGTCCCAGCATTGAGTAGCCCCCAACAGCTCCTACCTCTGTGGTTAAACATAAGTATTTTTTTGAGCAAGAAGCTTGCATTTAATGTCCGGATTAAATGCATGTAGTTTTCTTATACACAGAGAAAAAGTGACTGATTTCAGCTTCTTGTAAGCGGTGAACTTTCATTTATCTGTGCTTTCTGATTTATTTTATCTCATTCATTTACATGCTGTTGCAATGTGCAAGTATTTAATGGATGTAAATCCTCTAAATATGCATTTTTAATGGGCTGGTCCAGGAGTGTCAAACATATGGCTGGTGGGCCAAAAATACGGCCCACCAAGGGGTCCAAAGTTTTCTCTGTGAATTTACAATTTTATTTCTAGTAAGTTTCTGACTTTCTACTGATAACAATAGTTTATGGAAATCTGAGACATTTTTTCTCTGTAAGATGAGACTTTTTTCTCATCAGTTTCCTTTTTCTTTTTTCTGATGAGAACAAGGGGCCCTTGATCTTGCTATGTGTGCAAGATGATTTAAGTATACATTTAAAAGTAACGTGAAAGTTACTTTTCCAAGTAACTAGTTACTTTAATCATGCAGTAACTCAAAAGTAACTCAAGTTACTTTTGAAAAGAAGTAACTACTAACTGTAACTAGTTACTATTTTGTAGTAACTTGCCCAACACTGCTATTGACCATAAGATTTTATTTCATAGACTGGAACATTCTTTAGGTCTTAAAGGAGCACCTTTGCAGTGGTTTAAATCATATTTGTCAGATAGACTTTAGTTTATTTGTGTCCATGATGAGCCATTTCTACTCACAGAACTCAAACTCATTCAAGGAGTCCCACAAGGCTCTTTGTTAGGCCCAGTACTTATTATATGGGTGTTTTTTTTTGGGGGGGGGGGGGGTCCAGTGCACTATATCAGGGGTATCCGACTTTCAAGCGCTCTCGCTTTTTCTGTAATTTGCAGATGTCGGTTTCATTTTTATAATATGCAAGGGAACATAAGAGTTTCAGACTTGCATTGCAATTTTTAAAAAAAATCATTGATTTTGCCGTTACAATCAAAACTATTGGTCGTGTCCCCTCATTTTTCCCAGTTTTTGTGTGACATGAAAATCGCATCAATTTCAAAGTACTGTAAAGTGATCTCTGAGTAACTCTTTCTACTCATTTATACAAGAGATAACAGAGTTGTAATGCAAATTCAAAATAAAACATTCCCCAATGTGATCGGATCTATGGTTTTTGTACGGCGACCCCTGCAAATTTACTCGTACGACGTAAATTTCCGTGTCCCAGAATTTACGCAGCAACATGCAAGTTATTTGGTAAAGTAACCAGAAAACAGGAAGTGCTGATGCTTTTCACTTTGCACCTTTCAAATCCCAAACCATACACGTAAAAAGGAGATCAGTCTTTGTGAAGCTCAGATGTAGAATATTTCAATAAAATCTCAAACATTTATGACACATCGAATATGGTGTCTTCGGTCTTGGTCGGCCGCGCGCAGCCCCGTCTGGCGAGGTGACCGCTCTGGGAAAGCACTTTTATTTTCTCTACCCCGGATGTGCTCAACCCATGTGGAGAGGATTAACCGTGGTCACTTTATATTGAAGTTATCGAAGGTCCAAACTTCCCGTGTCCCGCATTTACGCCTTTTGTGATTTTACGTCTTATCCAACAAACAGGGAGAATTTGAAGGTATGTATACACGTTATCACATCTTAATATGTCATGAAAATGTAGCTGTTGATGAGTTTTGATGTGTGAAAAATACTGGAAGTGTTGAAGTTGTTTCGTGTAAAACGTGTGCCATTGCAAAGTGCATTGGCACACGGGGAAACAAAAGCCCGAGTGTCCCGTTTACGTCTCCATTTACAAGTAGTTGAAGTGAGCGCTCATCCTCAAGAGTTCCTGAACACGAATGCCGTTACAAAAATAGTTAATAGTTTCATAAACCTGACACAATTGGATAGTAATTAGTTAATTTCATGTGCAGATTTGATCAATTTTAAATTTTGCCACCAATGTCACACATTGGACCCCTAATAAATAAAAACACCCATATGTAAAATATATATATATATATACTGTATATATATATATGCTCTCCTTAGGTGACATTATCAGAAAACACCATAAATTTCCACTGTTATGCTGATAAGATAAGCCTTTATTAGTCTCACAATGGGGAAATTACAGGATTACAGCAGTGAAGGGATAGCAGCACTCAGAGCAATAGTAAATAAGATAATAAGGATGGGCTGGCCAAAGCAGATATACAGTTATACCTGCCAGTGAAGACAGAAGACACAACCCAGTTGACCAGGCTACATGCATGTCTTAAAAGATTAGAACCTGGATGAATTACAGCTTTTTTTTTTCCACAATATTTTTTATTGAACCTTTTTTTTACACACATGGCTCAGACAGTCAAACACTTAACACTAAAGTAATTTAAAAATTAAAAAAACAACAACAAACACTAACAACAACAAAAAATATATACTAAAAACAACAACAACAACCATTAACAAAAGCAAATTAACAACAATGCTCCTCTGTTTAGTCTAGGTAATCTATTACGTAAGTTTACATAATAAACATTCACCAGTTTGGAATTTGCAAGGTCCACACATATCATTCACCACCTTCTTCAGAAGTTATGTTTAATTTCTTTACATAATCAATGAAAGGTCTCCATATATTCTCAAGCACATTTTCCTTTGATTTCAGTATGTATGTTATTTTTTCTAGTGGAAGGTTTGTTAACATCTGTCTTAACCACTGAGTCACATCTGGTCTATGAGTCTTTTTCCACAGTAGTGCAATACATTTTTTGGCATTAAGCAAACCGAGGTCTATGAATGCTCTTTCACTCTAATTAAAGTTATGTTTTTTCTGGATACAGACCCAACAAAAACAGTTTAGGGTTCAATGTGAATTGTTTTGAAATTATTTTTTCTATTGTTACCCTCACCTCTTCCCAAAACATTCTGATTTTTCTACATTCCCATAAACAGTGAAATAGGGTTCCTTTACTTTCCATACATTTTGTGCATGTATCTGGTATGTTTTTGTTATATCTATTTAACTCCACTGGTGTAACATACATCCGCATTAACCATTTAAAATGTATCAGTTTAAGACGTACATTTATTGATTTGGTTCGAGCTTCTGCACAAGCCATTTCCCATTGTTCCTCTGAAATTTCAATTTGCAGGTCTTCTTTCCAATAATTCAGTCTTTTTTGTGAGTTTTCACTTGAGAATAGTGTCAATGAGTTATAAAACTCTGAAATAATACCCTTTCTCTTACTATCTTTAGTCCAAATTTTTTCCAAGGATGAATAAGTAGGTCGGGTGAGAGCATTATTTTGATTTGATCGAATAAAATTTCTAAGCTGAAGATATTTAAAAAATGTGTTCTATTAAGATTGAATTTAATCCTCAGTTCTTCAAAAGACATTATGTTATCTGAACGTGACAAATATAAATCTTGAATCTTTTGAATCCCTTTTAAATTTCATACTTCAAATACAGCATCCGCTCTCCCTGGTGTAAAATATTGATTACCCCATATTGGGCTAAATTGTGACAGTGAATGTGTTTCTTTTAAATACTTTTTGGTTTCACACCATATTTTGATCATGTGCTTTACAATTGGATTTTTAACTTGTTTCTGTAATTTTTTAGCCAAGTCTGAGTATATGAATAAGGGAAGTGGTAAAGGTAAATTGTATGATTCCATTTCAGTCCAGTGAGGAGGATCATTTGATGAAAAATAATATGTCATAGACCTCAGTTGTGCTGACCAGTAATACAACATAAAGTTTGGGCATTTCAGACCTCCATGATCAAATGGTAAATATAGTAAGGACAAACGTAATCTAGCCTTCCTATTGTTCCATATAAATTCCACTAACTTTTTTTTAATTCTTGAGAATAGATCTGAAGGTGGTGGTAAAGGAATGTTTTGAAATAATGTATTTTTGGTAAGATATTACTTTTAAGTATATTAATTCTCCCGATCATCGACATTGGTAGTGACATCCATCTCTGAAGTAACTCATTAATATCTGTCATTAAGGCTTCATAGTTGGCACTGGCGACTGATTCTAGCTTAGGCAAAATTTGAATTCCTAACTATTTAAACTGATTTACAACATTGAATTGATTTACCTCAGGAGCTGGGTGATTTCTCTGGGTTCAAACCTTTGTAGGACTTCAAAAAGATATGGCCATTCGACCCTATCAAAGGCCTTTTCGGCATCCAATGATAGGAGAGCTGTATCCGGTGCTTCTTTATTGGAATAAATAATATTAAATAGTCTTCTTACATTATGGAAGCCTTGTCTTCCCATTATAAAGCCATTCTGATCTCGGTTAATAATATTTGGTAATATTTCTTGTAGTCGTTTTGCTAAAATTTTACAGATTATCTTAAGATCAGCATTTAATAGGCTTACTGGTCTCATGTTTTCACATTTATTAGGGGGTTTACCTGGTTTTGGCAACAGTATAATTAAGGCATTATTCATGTATGGTGGTAAATTACCATTTTGAAATGCTTATAAAACCATTTCCAAAAGTGGTTTTATTAATTTATTCTTAAATTTTTTATAGCGGTCAACTGGAAGACCATCTGGTCCTGCTCTTTTTCCAGATTTCATATTATCAATGGCTTGCCCAACTTCTTCTTGACTAATTTTAGACTCCAGTATCTCCCTGTTTTCATTTGGAATACACAGTATAAATAATTCACCCAAAAAACCCATTTAGTTTTGTTAAGTCAGTTTCATTTTTTGTATCATATAGTTTTTCATAGTAATCTCTAAAGGCACTATTAATTTCTAAAGGATCTATAACTACCTGTCCGTTACTTATAATACTGGTAATTGGTGTTTTAGATTCTAATTGTTTAATCTGCCATGCCAATAATTTTCCTGATTTTTCACCTTGTCCATAAAAAGTTTGCTTCATTCTTAGAAGACTAGAGGCAGCTCTATTCGCTGATTTTTTTTTTTTATCATATTCAGCTCTCAGAATCAGTAATTCGTTCTCTAACTGTGGGTTACTTCCTGCATATGTGGGAATCATGAAATGATGAGACTGGATGATTTCTCAGTATTGGTTTATTCCATCTTACGTCCCACAGCTCTCTCTCTCAGTCAGGAAAACAGAGGAAGAGCTGCAGTCAACCACATACATTTATACCTCCACATCAAACACAGAATCACATTTACATTTAATCCCTCCATTGTCCTCTCGGCTTCTCTGTCTGACCCCAGGAGGTCAGACAGTCCTTTCAGGCTCTCGCTCCAGTTCTTCTCACTTCCTTCCAAGTTCGCAGGTGGTCCAGACTCATTGTCCATCTGAGGCGTGATGTCAATACACACCACGAGCTTAAAGTCCTTCCATACTTGGGTCTCTGCCATGTCATATGTGAGCTACATAATGTTACTGTTATGGGCGCCACATCATTCCCCCCGAAACGCCAAAGAATGGACACACACCAACATTACCCTAACGGCCATACATCATATGTCACCCCCCCTTTGCAGGATCTAAAGCACAATCTACACGGGTTGACCAAAACACACATCACTCTGCCCGTAGTCTAGGCTTCAACCTCCTCCCGAATCTGCTGTACGCAGATTTCGCAGCCTGTGTTGTGCCGTCCTGCAGCGCACCTGTGGAATGAGGGGAAGAAGGGTTAATTGCCCCCTGCGGGGTATCCAGGGGCCGTTCCCTGGGAGGTCTGCCGCGTCGAGGCGCCCCCGCCGGTTGTACAGATTCGTCACGCAACACAAAAGCAGGCTTTAATCTGTCAACACTGATTGTTTCTTTCCTGCCCCCCAAATCTAGCACAAAATATTTCTCCCCGGTTTCCAGCACTCGAAATGGACCATCGTAAGGTGGGCGGAGGCTGTGACGCTGAGCGTCGTGCCTGACAAAAACAAACTCTGCGTTTTGTAAAGCCTTGGGAACAAAAACACGCGGAAAAGTGGGATGCGCGGGGCCTGGGAGCATTTCTGCTCCCGTGCCACTTAGAGGCCCCCGCACCGGGGGGCGCTCTGGCGCCGCATGGGCTGGCAGGAACTCGCCAGGCAGCCTGAGAGGTTGTGTAAACACTAATTCAGCCGGTGAGACATCTAAATCCTCTTTGGGTGCCGAATGCAACCCCAATAAAACCCATGGTAGTTTGTTTACCCAATCTGTATCCGTGAGCGACGCTCTGAGGGCTGCCTTCAACGACCTGTGAAAACGCTCGCATAAACCGTTGGCCTGTGGGTGATAAGCGGTAGTGCGATGGGCTGCCGCTCCTAAGCCGCTGGCCATTGCTGACCACAGCTCCGACACGAATTGCGGACCCCTATCGGACGTAATATCTGACGGGACTCCGAGCCGCGCTACCCAGGCTGTTAAAAAAGCGCGAGCCACCTCTGCCGCTGTGGTCGATTGTAATGGAACCACTTCCGGCCAACGTGTGGTCCGGTCCACCATTGTCAAGAGATGTGTGAACCCTTGTGACGGCGGTAGGGGGCCCACTAGGTCTATGTGCACATGATCGAATCTCTTAGCCGGAATGTGGAACGGTTCTAAAGGGGCTTTCGTGTGCCTGTGAACTTTGGCCCGCTGGCAAGCCATGCAGGCTTTCGCCCACTCCTTCACATGCTTGCGCAGGCTCGGCCAAACAAACTTCTCCGCTACCATTTTCACCGAAGCGCGTACTCCTGGATGCGCTAGGGAGTGCACCGCGTCAAAAACGCGACGGCGCCACGCGGCCGGTACCACTGGGCGCAGTCGCCCGGTGGATACGTCGCAGATTAGAGGGGGTGAACCGGTTTGTAAACTTATGCTCTCCAGTCTTAACCCTGTTGGTCCAGACAGGAGCGCGTGCACGTCCGTGTCTTCGCTCTGCTCCGCTGCCATGGCTGCATAATCTATCCCCACGTGCACCGGAGCTGCGTGCGCGTCCGCGCTGTTACCTTGCTCCGCGTCTGCGGCATTACAGTCCGCATCCGCGCGGACAGGCGCTGTTACCGCTTGTGAGAGGCAGTCCGCTACTACATTAAGTTTACTGGCTACGTGCTGTATATCGGTGGTGAATTCTGAAATTGTGGCCAGCTGCCTCTGCTGTCGGCCTGACCAAGGTTCTGAAATTTTGGACATTGCAAAAGTGAGCGGTTTGTGGTCGACAAACGCGGTGAAACGCCGCCCTTCCAACCAGAACTGAAAATGGCGAATGGCCAGGTGGAGCGCTAGCAGCTCCCTGTCAAACGCGCTGTATTTCCACTCAGCATCGCGTAGGGACCTGCTGAAAAAAAGCGAGTGGCTGCCAAACTCCGGCGACCTGCTGCTCTACAACGGCTCCTTTGGCCACATCTGATGCATCTGTGGTTAGCGCTATTTGGGCTGAAGGGTCTGGGTGAGCCAGCAGTGCTGCGTCTGCCAGTGCTTTTTTAACCTCTGTGAACGCGCGCTCCCGCTCTGGGGACCACTCGATCACATTGGAGGGCTTCTGCTTTTTGAGCGCGGCGTATAACGGTTGCATGAGCTGCGCTGCGTGGGGTATGAAACGGTTATAAAAATTTACCATTCCTAAAAATTCTTGCAACGCTTTTTACCGTTTGTGGCTGGGGAAACTCCGCCACTGTGCGTACTTTGGCCGGCAGAGGGACTGCTCCCTCTGGGGAGACGTGGTGCCCTAAAAAATCGATTTGCGCTGCGCCAAAATGGCACTTGGCTGGGTTGATTATCAACCCATGCGCTCCCAACCTCTGAAAAACTGTCGTGAGGTGTTTTTCTTGTTCCTCCTCGGAGGCACTGGCGACTAAAATGTCGTCTAAGTAGACAAAAACGAAAGGGAGGTCGCGCAACACGGCATCCATCATCCGTTGGAAGGTTTGCGTGGCGCCTTTAAGGCCAAAAGGCATGCGTAAAAACTCAAAAAGCCCGAACGGGGTTATTACCGCTGTCTTGGGAATGTCCTCTGGTCGGACTGGAACCTGATGATAACCGCGGACCAGGTCTATTTTAGAAAAAATGCGCGCCTTCGCCAAGTGCACTGAAAAATCCTGGATATGCGGAATTGGGTAGCGGTCCTGTGCTGTGGCATTGTTTAACCTGCGGTAATCGCCACAAGGTCTCCACGAGCCATCAGCCTTAGGCACCATATGCAGGGGGGAGGCCCAGGCGCTCTTCTAGCGGCGAATTATGCCCAACCTTTCCAGGTTGGCGAACTCCTCACGCGCAATGGAGAGCTTAGCTGCATCCAAGCGCCGAGCCTTTGCAAAAACTGGTGGGCCACTTGTGGTGATAAAATGCTCCACCCCGTGCTTCGCCACCTTAGCTGAAAACGTGGGAACTGTGAGTGCTGGAAACTGGTTTAGAAGAGTGTGAAACTTACCGCCTGCTGTGGCGACGTTGGTCTGTACTGGTGGTGGGGACACTCGAGCTGCACAAGGGATGGAACAAAAAGAGAGTGCATTAACCAGGCGTCTATTAACCAGATCTACCAACAAGCCATGTGAGCACAAAAAGTCAGCGCCTAACATGTTGAAACTCACCGCTGCTACTATGAAGGTCCATTCATAGGTGCGGCCGTGAAAGGACAGGCGCAGAGTCCTTTCGCCAAAAGTCTTGATAGACGAGCCGTTTGCGGCCGTTGCCCCGTCTCCGCGGGGGCCAGCCACACGATCCGCATAGGTCGCGGTGATGAAACTCCTCTGTGCTCCGGTGTCTACGAGGAATTGCCGTCCGGAGCTCGTGTCTGTCAGGTACAGCAGCTTGTTCAGTTCACCGAGAGTCGAAGCTGCTAACGACCCCCGGCTCGTGCGTTTCCCTGTTTCTTTGAAGCTGCATGGCGGAATGCATCTGTGCGCCTTCTCAGCGAAGCGTCGATGGTAAAAACAGAGGCCGTCCCCTCCTCTGCTTCGGGACCGCGCCGCTGCCGTCGTCGCTGGGGTTGTTTCTGTTGCCCCTGGCTCTCCACCGCCCTCGGCCGCTGCGCCGAGGTCTGCTGCTGCCACTGAAGTCTCCTGCTCGTCGCAGGCGTTGAGGAGCCGCTCCGCTTCCATGGCCAGCGCGGGGAAGTCCTGCTGGTTCACACACCTCATGCCGGACAGGAGACCCCTCATGTGCGCTGGGAGGGTCCTCAAGAAGATGTGTTTAAACAGAAACGCATCGTTGTCCGCCCCGATCATCTGCAGCATGTCCTCCATGAGGACGGTCGGCCTGCGTCCTCCTCTGTCGCGCAGGTCCAGAAGCCGCCTGGCCCTCACCTCGGCTGATGGCACAAAACTCCGAATGAGGGCGGCTTTCAGGGCATCGTATTTGCCAGCAGCGGGCGGCTGCTGCACCAGGCTCCGCACACATCGAGCTGTGCGGCTGTCGAGTCTTGCGATGACATTATGGAACTTGATGTCATCTGCTGATACTCCTTCGAGCACGAACCGTGATTCCACGTGTTGGAACCATGAGTGCGGGTCATCTTGCCAGAACTCGGGGAGCTTAATTGAGCTTGAGCCCGTGCGGGCGGTCCCCGGTGAATCCGGGTCGGAGAAACGGTCTCCAAGCCTTTCCATATATCTCACGTGTGGGTCACCCATGTGGGAATCATGAAATGATGAGACTGGATGATTTCTCAGTATTGGTTTATTCCATCTCACGTCCCACAGCTCTCTCTCTCAGTCAGGAAAACAGAGAAAGAGCTGCAGTCAACCACATACATTTATACCTCCACATCAAACACAGAATCACATTTACATTTAATCCCTCCATTGTCCTCTCGGCTCCTCTGTCTGACCCCAGGAGGTCAGACAGTCCTTTCAGGCTCTCGCTCCAGTTCTTCTCACTTCCTTCCAAGTTCGCAGGTGGTCCAGACTCATTGTCCATCTGAGGCGTGATGTCAATACACACCGCGAGCTTAAAGTCCTTCCATGCTTGGGTCTCTGCCATGTCATATGTGAGCTACATAATGTTACTGTTATGGGCGCCACACATACACCTTTTCTTGAAGAATTTTTATTTTACGTTCCAATTGGACTCTCTCCTCTCGAGTCTTCTTAGATTTTGAATCTGTATAACTAATAATATGCCCCCTAATAAAAGCTTTGAAAGCCTCCCACTTTATACATGCCGTTGTTTGTGTAGTATTAATATCAAAGAACTCATCTGTTTTTCTATGTACTTAACTAATTCCTCATCCTGAAGCCATTTATGCTGAAAATGCCACCTACCTGGATCCTTTGTCAATTTCTTATCTACATATATTAGACAGCAGGGTGCATGATCAGAGATCACAATGTTATCATAGAAACAGTTTTGAATCTTGGACCTTAATTCTGCAGAGATCAAAAAGTAGTCTATACGTGAGAATGTCTTATAGGTATTAGAATAACAAGAATAGGCTTTGACTTGTGGTTTCATTTCTCTCCATATATCTAGCAATCTCAATTCTTTCATAAAATATTAATAGTCATCCTGCATCCATTGTGCGTACAGTCCAATCCTGTTGATCGATCTATAATGGGACTCAATGTACAATTAAAATCCCCTGCTATTATATGTTGCCCTGTAAGTGATGATAAAGTAAGGAATAAATTAACAAACAAGTTTTGATCATCAATATTGGGGCCGTATAAGTTCATCAGATTTATATTTTCTATTAACAAAGATCCTTGGATGATTAGATATCTTCCAAATTTGTCTCCAATTACATTTTTCACTTGAAATGGGACTGTTTTGTGTATGAAAATCATAACTCCCCTGGCTCGGGATGAAAATGATGAGGTGAACACATTTCCTTGCCATCTTCTTCTAATTCTTTTTACATCCTCCTCTATTAGATGAGTTTCTTGTAAAAATACAATTTTTGAATCTATATCTTTTATTTTATTCATAACTTGTTTAAGTTTTTTTTAGATTTTGTAGACCTCTGCAGTTCCATGAAGTTAAATTAAGATTAACTCTTTGATCTATGATCAATAAGGAGTTTAAGATTACCTTGCAATATGAACATGCTCATACAGAGAAGCAAAAACATGGATGATAGAACATTCATCCTACAAACCAAACAAAAACAAAAGCAAATTCCCCTTCTCCACATTCGTGGTTATCCCCCCAAAATCAAAAAAATTCCGTCTCCCGTTATAGCTAGTGACTGTTCCACACCTGCGAGGATCAGTCAAAACACTCTCTCTTTCTCCTCTCAATCACCCTGACTCTACTACTATTTTTAATGACATTAACTCTCTTCTGTAGTTTTTTCAACATAACTTCAAAGTTTTATAGCAACTTTATACATCATAGCTTTTTTTTTTTTAATACAGTCTATTTTGTAGACATGTTTATGTTTCAGATCAATCAGATGTCTGTACAAATGTTTAAATGTTCTACCTTTGTCATGTTAATGCTTAGCTCCCACCAGTCTCCTCTTGGATCTGCTTAATGAGCTCCTGCGCCTCTTGAGGGGTCTTGAAGGTGTGGGTTCTCCCCTTATATGTGACCAGCAGTCTTGCCGGGTGAATTACTCTGTGACGAATCCCGAGGTTGCGCAGCTCTTTGTGGGCGGGGTCAAACTGTTTCCTTAATTGTTGAATTCCCGTGGCCAAATCTGGGTAGAACCGCACCTGTTGATCCTGGTATTTAATTTCCCCTTTAGCTCGCGCCGCGTTGGTGACCGTCTTCTTGTCTCTGTAGTTGAGGAACTTCATAATCAGTGTCCTCGGTGGTGTCTTATTATCTCTCGGTGGGCCGATTCGGTGAGCTCTCTCTAAGACGACCGATGACTGCAGATCCGCGTTGTTCAGCGCTTCTGGAATCCACTTTTCCAAAAAGGAACATGAGTCCTGTCCCTCCGCTCCCTCCGGGAGGCCCACCAGCCTCAAATTATTCCATCGCGAACGGGATTCCAAATCCAGGATGTTATCTTCCAGACGTTTACATTTTAATTCCAATGTTTGCACCTTTGATTGTAGGCTGGTGATGTCATCTTCAGCGCTTGAAATTCGGAGCTCCGCCTGCGATACTCGTTCCATACAGTCGCTTATTTCCTTTCTCATTCCTTCTATCGCTGCTATAATCCCATCAAATTTAGACGAAAACTCTGCTCTCATAGAGTTGATGGCAGTGAGCACTGCGTTTGTCTCCTCCCCAGCAGCTCCCGCTCCGCCGCTGGCTCCATCCTCCACCATAGTCTCTGGAGTTTTTTGTGCTTCGCCTCGAGCGTGGAAGTCTGTTAGCTTGGGTTGTTTTTCGAATTGCTTTTTCCGCCACCTGATTTCCCAGCCTTGGTCTTTACCATATCCGCGCCTAAGCGCTGGGATGGGTTTTTGTTCCAATTAAGAGAGTTTAAGCAAACTTTTTATTTTTAGGAGCAGAGTCAGTGTGAAACACATCTTCCTACGTGGCCGCCATAACCGGAAGTCCCTGAATTACAGCTTTTTACTACTTAACTCAGACAAAACTGAAGTTATTGTAATTGGCTCCCAAAACATCAGAGACTCTGTTTCTGATCAGATATGTAGTTTAGATGGTTTTACCCTAGTTCCTAGCACCACTGTCAGGAATCTTGGAGTCATTTTTGATCAGGATTTGTCCTTTAATTGACACATCAAACAAATCTCTAAAACTGCTTACTTCCACTTACGGAATATTGCTAAAATTCGGAACATCCTGTCCCAAGCTGATGCAAATAAGCTAAATCATGCCTTTGTCACTTCTAGATTAGATTATTGTAATTAATTACTGTCAGGCTGTCCTAACAACTCTCTAAAAATTCTCCAATTAATTCAGAATGCTGCAGCAAGGGTATTCATCATTCATCATTAGGGTCCCATATCTCACTTAGATGTTGGGGTCAGTCCTTTCCAAGCTTTGCGGTCGTCACTTGTGCAGATAGTCATTGTAGCTTATTGCTTCTTTTGTGATATAGTCATTTAAACTTTTCAGGTAGGTTATTCTTTGTCTCCCTCTGCTCTACTTTCCCTCAATTTTCCCAGTAAGAACTTGCGTCTCCAGTTCTGCATGGCAATGGAGGTATCCAACAAACTTCATTTGTCTCTTCCTTATTTCTAACAGTAAGGTTCTTTTTACTCCGGCAAATCCCAACACTTCTTTGTTGCTCTTCTTTTCGATCCAAGATATTCTAAGCATCCGGTGGAGGAACCACATTTCAGCAGCTTCTAGTCTTTTGTTCATGGTTTAGTTGATGGTCCAACATTCGCAACCATATACCATAGGGGGTAGGGCTTTCAGTTATCAGGCCCCTCTTTTATGGGACCAATTTCCAGCCTGAGTCCGTGAGGCAGACGCTGTCTCTGTCTTTAAGACAAAACTGAAAATTTTCCTATTTGACAAAGCTTTTGACTAGACATGTTATAGTCATGTAACTAGTTGTGTAACGTTACTATGTGTACTGTTGTACTGCTAGGCGTGTGCGTAGTGTGAAGTCCAGGTCAACGGGGCCTGCTGTGCATGTGTTTGATTGTGTTTGATTGTGTGTATAAGCTATGAGACAGCTGGCTAGCTAGATGGTGACATCATATTTTAATTGAAAATCATTCACATGCTGGTTAAGGCAGTAGAGGTAGAGTGTAGAGGACCCCTGTCAAGGTCAGGAATCTGGCAGCCCCCCATTAGAGCTTTCATGGGTGACCTGACAGTCACTACTACATCAGTGCCTGACAGTAGGTGGATTCTCCAAGGCCTGGAAAAACTTATTTCCTGGGCAAGAATGAACTTCAAGCCTTCAAAGTCTAGATCCATGGTCCTGAAAAGAGGGAAAGTGGTGGACAAGTTCCGTTTCTGCCTGGATGGCGTTGTGATACCATCTATCACAGAGAAACCAGTCACGAGCCTAGGGAAGGTCTTTGACTGCAGTCTCAGGGACACAGCATCTATCCAAACTACCATCAGGAAACTGGAAGCATGGCTGTCGACTGTGGATAAGTCTGGCCTTCCCGGCAGGTTCAAGACTTGGGTGTACCAACATGGCATTCTGCCCCGTATCCTCTGGCCTCTGCTGGTGTACAAGGTGCCTCTGTGTACAGTGGAGACCCTGGAAAGGAAGATCAGCTCCTACCTTCGAAGCTGGTTGGATTTACCACGTAGCTTCAGTAGTGCGGTGCTTTATGGCAGGAGCAACAAACTCCAGCTTCCTAACAGCAGTCCAGAAGAGGAGTTCAAGGTCTCCCGCACAAGAGAGGCACTAGCCTATCGTGACTCTAGAGACTCGAGAGTGGAAGCAGCAGGCATTGTGGTGAGGACAGGTCCGAAGTGGAAAGCTCAAGAGGGACTGGAGCTTGCAGAATCTCAGTTGGGACACAAAGCTCTGATGGGCACAGTGGCAATAGGACGTGCAGGGCTGGGATCCATCCCACAGCCGCGATATGATAAAGTCCAGGGGAAGGACAAACGCCAGTTAATCCTGCAGGAGGTGAGAGCAGGTGTTGAAGAAGCGAGGACTAGCAGGATGGTAGGCATGCAATAGCAGGGGGCATGAACAAAACGGGAGGGAGCAGTGGATAAGAAGCTGACCTGGAATGACATCTGGTATGCAGAACCTCAGCGCATCCAATTTATGCTCCGAGCAGTATATGATGTGCTACCCAGTCCGGCAAACCTGCATACCTGGGGCAAGAACGAGCTGCCAACATGTCCTCTCTGCCCAGGAAAGGGCACGCTTGAGCACATCCTCAGCAGCTGCCCAACAGCTCTTGGTGAGGGCCGATATTGCTGGCACCATGACCAAGTGCTAAAGTGTATAGCGGAGACCATCTCCAGTGCCGTGGCCAACAATAAGCAGGTTGGTAGTCAAAGGAAAATCACCTTTGCTAAATCTGGAGAGAAGCCCCAACCACAGCTTAGACCATCAGCCAGCCTGCTCTCTTCAGCTTCAGACTGGGACCTGCGAACTGACTTGGGCAAGCAGCTTAAGTTCCCTGACTATGTAACACCAACATCTCTTAGGCCAGATGTGGTACTTAGATCTTCCTCTTCCAGGCAGGTCCTGTTAGTGGAGCTTACAGTTCCGTCAGAGGAGCGCATGGAAGAGGCCAATGAATGCAAACGGCTCAAAATACCAAGAACTGGTAGAACAGTGCCAGAGGAATGGTTGGAGAGCACACTGTGAGCCCATATAGGTGGGATGTCGAGGCTTTGCTGCCCACTCCCTGTGCAAAATTTATACTCTGCATCAAAGGAGCTGCTAAAAGGAAGGCCATCAAATCTATCACCGAGGCTGCAGAAAGAGCCTCTTGGTGGCTATGGATTAAGAGGTCTGAATCGTGGGCCAATCCTGCTGGGACACAAGTCAGGGTCTGATCAACCCTGGCTGGGTCGCCTGATTGAGGGTGTCTAATGTTGTGAGACCCGAAACACTCAATGACATCAAGAAACATCACTGATTATGTGTCCCGGTGCATCCATGGATGTACCTATTCACCTCATCACAAGCTTAGATTGGATTTGATTGGATGAGCTATGAGATTTGTTAGCTAGCTTAATAAGCCTGAAAAAGCCTATAAAAATGCTGTAATCCTAGGTTAACTTAGCTTTGATGCAACATTGTACATCGTATCTGAATGTTGTTCTACCTGTATGTTGTTTTTTCTATGAATAGTATGTCTCTTCTTTCTGTTCTTCCTCTCCCCCCTCACTCCCCCCCCAACCAGTTGTGACAGATGACTACCCCTCCCTGAGCCAAGTTTTGCCTGAGGTTTCTTCCTATAAGGAAGTTTTTCCTTCCCACTGTCTCCTAGTTCTTGCTCATAGGGGATCATTTAATCATTGGAGTTTTTCTCTCAATTACCTATGAATTGTACTTATATATCTAAAGCCTTAAGATGACTTGTTGTGATTAGGCGCTATACAAATAAAGCTGAATTGAAATTGAATTGAAGTCATAGAGAAAAACTAACAAAACTCCAGTGATCTCTTATTTAAAGAGTATGCAGGTACACTTATAGCAACATGATCACCCCATGGTGTGATTTTTTTTTTTCCTTCCATCACTCTTCCATTTTGTCTTTCAAATGAGAGGTGAGGCAAAGTGCTGTAGCTGCTTCACATCTGATGGTGCTATAAAGGTTATTTGTTAAATGATTTTACTCTGAGAAATTGTTTTGTACAATAACAGTCTGGAGGGTACAGCATGGTACTTAGATAGATACTTTATTTCGAACAAAAAAGTATAACAAAAACAAAACAAATGACAAATGCAATAAAGTAACAGTATACAGTGTTCGAAAGGGACTTTTCTATTGAGTTTGTTTACAGCAGGCTTTTATTGTATTGATATGATTTTTTTTTTTCAGAGTTTGAACGCTGTTGTTGTTTGTGGGTTTTTACTTTGTTTTTTTCCATGTCAAAATTTCTTATTTACTCTGAAGATATCTGGTATTTAGTTTCAGGTTTGCAAAGATAATATGGGAAAAGAGACTGGTAATGGTTTAAATGTTCAAATGAGGGAAATGTGGAAATTGAGACAGGCAAAATGGTGATAGTGAATGGGTACTGTGGGGCTCTTACACATTCTGCTGGACCCATTGGTCACACATGTCATGGCTCTGCATACACAGGAGGGGGCCAGGAAAAAAAAAGAAGCCATTTAGGACTCTCTCTGGCAAGACTCTCTCTCTTAGTTACTGAATTTTGAACAGTTTGTCTTATTTGTATCGTGTATCCCTTTATTTTGAAGTGCTTTTGTATGGGTCGCAGTGGTCAGAAATGAGTCACTCCCGTCTGTCATTTTCCCACAGGGCGTTGTCAGCCTTAAACACACAGTGTCCAGTTTCACCTGGTCCGTCAGTCTATGACCTCATTCCAGGAAAAGGAAGAGAAAATCACCTGACAGCCTTATTTGTGTAATCAGCTGAAGCTGGAAGCAGGAAGATGTATGTTCAGTCCCTTGAGTTATTGTCTCGGGCCAATGTGCTCTGCTGAAAGGTTTCTTAGTCTGTATT
This sequence comes from Pholidichthys leucotaenia, assembly GCA_020510985.1. NCBI lineage: Eukaryota > Metazoa > Chordata > Actinopteri > Cichliformes > Pholidichthyidae > Pholidichthys > Pholidichthys leucotaenia. The sequence continues at coordinate 133,858,925 of CM035840.1, read as the reverse complement.
GCTCTTACCTTAACATTTTTTGTTCTTAAAAGAAGTCTTACGAAATGTGGGGTGCAAACATTAACTGAGAAAATTAATACTGAGAGAGGAGGGCAAAGCAGAAAATACACTTTAACTACCTGAAAAGGGGGAGGTGATCTGATCTGTCAGCAACGCAAGAAAGGGCTGGGAGTAGAATGAACGAGGAGTCACTGGGAGGGTGTGTTTCTGTGTGGGTGAGCGACGCACAGAACAGGAGGAGGAGTGTAGAGAGAGAGGGAGCGAGCACAGGCACCCTCAGATCTTGGCTGTGGCGAGGACACCCAAGAGAAGCGCATTCCTGAGGCAGCCAGCAAAGAAAAAGGCTGCTGGACAGCAGGCGGAGAAGTCGCTACATCCTTTAAATCTCATTGTGACCACATCTGACTGTCACTTTCCTCCACCAGACACAGACGATCTTCCATGAAAGCACACTTGCTCTCCGCCTTGCACACCCTCCGTACAACCAGCTCTGCTGCCCTGACAGAAGTTAAAGGATTTCCTTCAGTAAAGCCTACAGAAAGGAGAAATAATTGAAGTCTTTAAAGAGAAAGAAAGGCACATCTCTGCTGGTGAGTGTACAGGCTTCTTTGGGAGATCATTTGGATATGTCCTTGCCGGTTTAAATTTCAGTGTCAGGAAGTTTTTCTGAAGTTAGCTTCTGCCAGCAGCTTTGCTGTGTATTCCAGCATTCTTCTGAAGAGACCCATTTTTTCTTTAGTGTGAGCTTTTGTGAGTGACAGGGAAACAAAGAGAATCTTGTGTCTTAAACCATGTCTTTACATGTACCTGTTGACATTAGACCCGCCACCCAAGTGTTCTTGTAGAACACCAAAGGACGCAAACCTGTTTGGGTGAAACTTTATGCACTTGTGTTTTTTGTTTTTGTTTTTGTTTTTACTTTTTTGTTTTTCAAGTTTTATCTCTGAGCCAGCCTGCATGTTCTATTGAGGCTATCACTTCCACAGGTCTCTTGTAGGATTACATATTAATTTATTGAAAACACGGATAGAGTTCAGTTCATCTGCTGCATGTTCAAGCTGGATTTAACCATTAATGTGCTACACATTTCCAATACTAGCACCATGTCTTGTGCACTAAAGCAGTCTTAAGCCAGCCTATTTAAACACTGACTTATTGTACAAGGCTGGTAAGATGTATTTTTTTTTCTTCTTCTTTTAAATTTGTAGAGTTCTAACACGTGTGACATAAAGTTAACTTTTTTCCAGAGATAATCTGTGCATAATAGATAGCTCTTTGGAAAACAGATCCATGGTCATTTTCCCCTCAGATATGCCATTCCTTTTATTTAGCTCCAATTCATTTTTTTATTCATACAATTGTCATATTTTTTAGAGTGGCAGAACTCTCATTAAAGTTATCAGTGCCTGTGTGAACTGACCTTTGCTCACAATCAACACACTATTATTTACAACCTTCACTGAACTGTGAGTGACATTGATTACTTTAAATGTTGCAGTCACTTTTAACAGAACAGATTGTGATTTTAAATAGTAAATGCACCACTTTTCACACATTTTTGCTTTTAATGTTCCAAAGGCACTGATAAATTTCAACTGAATGTATCTGAAGGTAGCTTGAATAAGACCTTTCACTACATGGCATGTGTATGTTGTATTTGCATTTTGCTGTGTCAGCCTGTTACTGTAATTCAGTTTGCATCTACCCTACCCATTGAGCTTTGAGAATGTGATACAGCTGAATTCCCAGAGAGAAAAGTATACGCATGCCTTTTTTTTAATCAGACAACAGAAGCAGTATAAAATAGTGACCAGAATTAAACTTGTTAGTATTATAATTAGTGCTGGGAATGTTTCTTTTTTTTAGAAAGTAATCAGTTATTAATCTTGGTTAATTGTGATTAAGTTTAATTATTAGTTAAGTGTGACTAATTACTAGTAAGCAGATAAATTATTCAGTGGTATATTTCACAGTTGAACAAGTACACAGTGTTGTTGCCAACCCCTGATAATAATAATGATTTTAATAGTGGATTTGAAATTGAACATCCCTTAATTGTGCAAAGAAATAGTGTTATGTAATATAAAATCTTAAACTTATCACTTGAAAGAAGCTCAGAACCAGTCCAATTCCCGTGTACCTCTATGGTGTCCTAGCGCTTGTTGTTAACTTCCGGGAACTATTTTGCAATCCATAATCTGCCATTGATGTAAAAAAAAAAAGAAAAAAAAGATCCATTGGAGTGAACTGAATCCACACCACTTTTTCTGTTTGTAGTGCTAGGGCTGTTGCGATAACCCCAATTATGTAGTACTGCGCTATGGACAAGCCTACCGCGAAGGATAACGAGCAACCGCAACAACCGCGGTGTTCACTTTTTTTGTGTGTGTGGCTAAATCTTGTTGTTCACTTATGTGCTTCTATTGATTATTAAATAAATTGTTAAACGTTAAGTGCATTTTTATTGCCAACAGCATGTTTGCACCTGGTACTGTGGAAGCTTCCACAGCACCGGGTGCTGCCACCGTCAGCACCAGGTGGGGCACTCTCCTTCCAGACGGACTCCAGTTAGTGGCGAAAGCGTTTGGACGAACTGCTAAATACAGCCATAACAGTGAGCACTGAAAGGGCAAAAAGTGTGCCATTTCCTTCTGAGCAGAGTGTTTATGATCCTGACAATTAAGCTCCGAGAGCGAAACAACTAGTGCATAGTGCATTGCTTGTTTGAATGAGATTTTTCAGAAAATCTAAAAATCACAGAGACGAGAGCTACGCAGGGTCCTGTACAGAGGCTGTCCTGTTTAAAAAAAGCTGAATGTCACTACAGTCTCTAGTCCACACACCCTGTAGTTGAAACACTGGAGTCACTGCCACTGCTTTATGAAAATGGAGGGTTTTTTTTGTTTTTGTTTTTGTTTTTTTAAGAGAATCAGCAGTTCATGCCTAGTAAAACCAGAGCACCGCACAATTGTCACACACACACACATAAAGTTGAGAGCGGAGTTGCAGCGTGTTTCTCACAGCTTCCATCGTTTGCCACATAAGTTATGAACCCTGTTTAAATTATGAGACTACAGGGTCCTAAAAACATTTACAATAATACCGCATATCGTGGTGTTGAGCTAGCCACCATCAACGCAGGGGAAATTCCTCCACTGTGACGGCCTTATCTAGTGCATTATCCACACCCACAAAAAGTGGACATTTGCCAACAGAAAACAGGGAACAGTTGGTCTGGTGTGGTTATGGGCTAGCCTTGCGCTAACTTCCGGTTAGCATACCAAGTTCGCTAAGAAATTCATTCTCTGCAGTCACTCATTTCATTGTCTAATTAAATGTAATATACAGTCCAAATGTCCACATAATATGACAGCAATTCTCCAGAAAACTAATTTGAACATCCAGAATTAAATAAAATGAGGAGTTTGTGTGCCGGCTTCATGCTATTATGTGTCATGCCAAAGAATGTCCAGACAGGACAGTTACTTTGCTCCATGTTTCGAAGTTACGCTATAACAGGAAGTTAATTTGTGTGAATTTTTTTAAAAGCTGTTAATTGGACTACCATAATTAATTGTGTTAACACATTAATATTTTCAGCCCAATTATAGTGTTAATACAGTCACTTCTCAAGCTATTTTAACCCCCAGTCTTGTTTGGCGTCACTGTAATCTATACAACTTTTCACTCACAGAGAAAGTTAGTTCACCTGCATATATCATTCATGTCTATGTGACCTGTCCAGTTCTGTTGAGTAAAGGGAGAGAGGTGTTTCTCCACCAAAGTCAGACCCAATGGTTGCAGGGCTTTATTGGTAACTGTTCTTCAGAAAGTAGTCCATATTTATCATTTAATTTGTTAGTGTACTCTCCAAAAGTCACATATGGTGTTGTAAAAGTATCTAATTATAAGTTTTCACCACTGAAGAGAACTTGTGAGCATGTGAAGCCATGTCTGATCTTGTATGCAGAGGGACTATTTTTACAGAAAGTTGAAGAGGAGAGAAGCAGACTCTGATAATGATTAGGTAGAGCACTTAATCTCATTTAACCTCATTGATATACTATAGTACAGTAGCACAATATACTAATCATGAAACTTTAAATTCATAAGTCTTTACTGAAAAATTAAAATTAAATTGAGCTGCAGAATACAACAATACACTAGCTAACTGAACACTGGTATCTTGTGTTATTAAAATAAACCTCACAGTAATCTTAGTCTAGGCAGGCCACTAGTTTGTATTACTCTAGAAGAAAACTCTTTATTATGTAATACAGCATCAAATCAATATAAAAATCTACTGAGCCCAGACATGATTTATTAAACTTTAATCCTAGCCTGTGTTTGCTACCCCTCTGTTTTCCATTTCCTTCTCTTCCAGTCCCCCTTGCAGCTTAGATATTTCTCATTTTGTGTCACGTGACTAAACCTTTCTTTTTTGCGTTTTTGCATGGAGACAGTAGCGTGTCCTCTGAGAGAGGTTGTGACTTGTTCTTTGCGATGTTATTTTTAATGCTCCTTTATTGCTCAAAAACATAGATGGACTCGTCTCCTCTTCTGGAGTTGTGCGCCCGTCTTTTTCAGCATGTCTGTCTATCACTGAGCTCACATAACCGAGGAAGAAAGTCTTCCCAGGCACGAAAAGATGTCCCTTGGGATTTTTTGATGGAAACTTTATAAGTTGGTCTTCATGCTGCAAAGTGACTTAATTTTTCACAGTTCTTATCAGTAGCGTTACCCTGCTCCTGCATGATGCTCTCAGGTTCAAAGGTAATTAGAGATGCTGTGATGAATATTTGTTCAATAATACTTATGCATGTTTGGGGCTGTGATTACCTGGAACCACTTCCTCTCGCTTTCCCCCTCTTACAATGCAGTGTCTTTCGTTCTTGTGTGTCATCGCCCCTACTTCACTTGCTCTCTCTCTCATGCTTTTCCTGCGTCCTTTCCTCCTGCCTGTGCAATGTGACGGAAGGTAGCGCTGTGCCTTGCTCGTGTCGGATCCATTAGGGATGAAAGCACACTGCAGTGATAAAAGATTGATCCATTCCTTCTTGCATCACATTCACATCCCTCACATACTGCTCCCTCATCCTCCCTCACACCCCCGTTTCCAATCCAAAGTCAACCCAGTTTTTCAATTTATGAAATCATTTTCACTCCTCTGAATAAATCATTCTTGCCGTGTTTACTATAACGGACGTTTCCCCACAGGATTTCATAAAGGAGAGCGTTCTGTTGTTCCAGCATAGGACGCTGTCCTCAGCCTTTTCTACAAGCTTACAAGTTTTTAGTGGTGCAAAACATATTTCTGTGCCTTTCAAATGCTCTCAACTTTGCATTTTTATATCTTTTGGTTTTCTTGTCACCAGGAAAGATAATATGTAGTTGGCTTGCACGCCCAGTTAGGGACTGGAATCCAGCCCACCATACACAGGCCTTTCTCCACCTGTATTATCCATGAAAGCAAAGACAAACACAGCAGACCTGTAGTTTGTCAGCTTGTAGGCTATAATTACTGAGAGGAAGGAGGGGGATTTAGAGAAGGAATTTCACTGCGGCTTTGTTGTTAGATTTCTCAGACACATACCTTTTTTAAAAGCAGCAGGAAATGTCCTATTTTATGTGTGATGCGACTGCACAGAATTTTGTGGATGGACTTTAAGTCTTTTGATCCCTAAAGTTTGAGTTACAGCATATCCCTAAGGGGATAGTTTGTTGCCAGCTATTTGAATTTGTACCTTTTTTTTTTTTTTGTCCTGGGTTAACCCTTTTAGGGAATGCTGTTGAGATAGTTTTGCGGTCATTGAGCAGTAAAGGTATCTTCAGCCTGAATCCCTCTTCATTTCTCCAACATGCGGAGGTCAGAAGCTATACATCGCTGTCTACTCTCAGAACCTCGCAGAGTTTAGCTAAAACTCCTAAGGACATGCTCTCAAGTGAATCCAGCTGTCTGTAAAGTTCACCTGAATGAAGACGCTCAAGTCGTGTCTGATTGAAGTTTTTGTGACATCGTCAAACCCACAGTCACACATTTCCCATCCTATTTAATCTGTTTGAAACCAGTGGCATAGTGACCGTTGCCGGGGTTATGGACACCTATCTGTTTGTCTCGCCATTCTTGGCTCTCAAATCTTCCATGTGTAGTGATTATAGTGTGGCAAACATCTCTGCCCCCCGGGATGGTCATGTGAGCAGGTTGCTGCCCTGTTCATCCAGCCATGCTGTGTTGACTCTCTGCACACAGAGCTCTCTGGGCAGTAAATAACATGGTGCCTCAGCCAAGGGACCTGGACAGGGCCAGAAAGGGGTGCTCAGGACGCCAGCAAGAAAGAGAATATGTCTGCCTCTGGGCTCAGAGATAATAAATCAACAGACAGGAGAGGGGAAAGCCAGGTGGATCTGACAGATCTGCCCGTCACGCTGAGAGGCTTAACACTAGACCTGTCACTGGATGTAGATGTGATAGATCAAGCACATTACTAGCAAAACAAGCACACTTTGCTCAAGGGGAGATGGAAGCTTTAAAAAAAGTTTCTAAATTAAAAATAGCATTCTGGAAAGTTAACAAGATTGAAAGTCGTGTTGCATCTTTGCTAAATATGAAAAAACAGAGAAAAGGTGCTAAAATGCTGTGAGGTTTCAGTTAAAAGCTTGAGTCTTGTCACCACAGACATGGTAGGTTTTAAAGATTTGAAAAGTACAGTATCAAAAGATGAGCATTACATGAGCCCAGTGATCTAAATTTAGTTGGCATTAAATTTTTCATGCAGCCACAGTGAGGTTTCACACAATCACCTGCATGTTTTACTGGTAATCTTATCGCACTTATATTTTCGAGTACTGTGCCTCCTTGCCAAAGAGATGATTCAAGATTCAAAGATTTTATTTGTCATTACTACTATACGTACAGGACATACAGGAGAATTGAAATGCTGTTTCTCTCTCTTCAGTGGTGTGCACAATATAAAAAAGGAAAAAAAAAGAATAAGGCTGGAAAAACAACAACAGTAGTCTATGTACAGTAATGCTACCCATAGTGCAAATAACGGTAAAAGATAAAACCCAGACATTCCGTAGTGCAAATAAAGAAACAATAAAACCCAGCAATCCTATATACAGAAAAGGTAGAGCAGTAATACCGTAATTGCAAGTTCGATGCGGTAGTGTAGGTGCAGAGTGATAGATTGGACTGCCCATGATCAATATTGCAATAACAGACAGCAGCAGATATGGCATTTGTGCAGATGGTTGCAGTAAGGTGTAGAGACATACAGTAGCAGATGTATTACTGTTGGTGTGCCAGTCTTTCTGTGCCAGCAGCTGAGGTACTTATTGTGCGGGTGAGTGTGTTATGGTCCGGGGGGGGTGGGGGGGGTGGACAGAGTTCAGGGTCCTGATGGTCTGGTGAACAAAGCTGCTTAGCAGTCTTGTGGAGTGGGCCTGGAGGCTCCGGTACCTTTTCCCCGAGGGCAGGGGACTAAAGAGGGAGTGTGAGGGGTGGGGGGGTGTTGCCTGCAATGTTGATGGCTCTGCGGGTGAGGTAGATGTCCGGGGGTGGGGGGTGGGGGGGCAAAGGGGCACCGATGATCTTGCTGGCAGCTTTCACTGTGCATTGTAGTGTCTTCCGGCAGGAGGCAGTGCAGCTTCTATACCACACCGTGATGCAGCTGGTGAGGTTGCTTTGAATGGTGCCCCGGTAGAATGGGCACATGATGGTGGGTGGAGATCATGCTCTCCTCACTTTGCAGAGGAAATAGAGGCAAGTTTGAGCCTTCTTGGCCAGTGATGTGGTGTTGTTGGACCAGGAGAGGTCCTCAGAGATGTGCACCCCTGGAACTTGGTGCTGCTCACCCTCTCCACAACTGCTCCATCGATGATCAGAGGGGGATGCTGTGTGTGTTCCCTCCTGAAGTCGAGCACAGTATTCTTGGTTTTTCCCACGTTCAGGAAGAGATTATTGTCTTTACACCACTGGACCAGTTGGCTCACCTCATTTCTGTAGTTGATGAAAGTGGATAATTTTTTTTCATCCATGGAGATAAACAGATATAAAACAGGTCAGCCAAATTCTTTGTGTGAGATTACACTCTTCCTTGTGGTTTGAGACAGAGTTTTGTCCTGCTCTGTCATTTGGGTTTATAAAGTTCCTGAAATATCTTGGTTGATAAATCTCAAGTTTGATATTCAACCTCCACCAAGGAGGTTAATGTTTTCAGCTCCGCATCCATGTTTGTGTGTGCTTTTAATAGCATAATTCAAATAGTTGACTACAAATTTTGATGAAATGTTCAGGAAAGGTTGGACCAAAATCTAATTGTTTAGATTTTGGTACAAAGAGTGCCTTGTTCTATTATCATAATTCCTTAGAAAGGAAATTTAAGTATTGTGTAGTTTTTGCCGTAAAAGTAAACACAGGAGAAGAATTCTGAATGAATGGACAGCCAATGTGTATTTGTTTTGAGTATTTAACTTTTTATAAACCTATATAAAGCATTGTGTATAACCTCCTTTGTGGAAGCAATTATGATGTCAGTGAATTCTCAGACCACACAGCTGCAGCAGGTTCTCCAACTAATACAGAAAAATGTTGGACTGTTTTCAGCATTGAGGTGAGCTGTTATTTATTTAGAAAGAACTGAACTTATTCTGACCTCTGCACACAGCTGTTGTTACCTCCACTATGGAGGTTCTGATTTCACCTCTGTGTTCGTCTTTCAGCCAAATATTGAATATTTTCCATTTAATATTATTGCCTCGCAATGAATTATGTTTTTGACCTGTTTGTACGTTCATTCATTTATTTGACATTTTATGTTGTTGCCACTGTAAGTTTGACATTTCTGATCAGATTGACTTCAAATTTATACAGCAGCTTTAACTCATTAATACCTTGGACACATTTGATTTTCACACACATCTAAGGAGGGCTTCCGTTTTTTGTGGGGAGGTGTTAGGGCAGAGCGATTAACCGAAATAAAAGTGATGGACGGACATAAAACCAGTGCAGTCTTGCTCATGTCAGAGTTTTCCAGTTCTTCCGTTCTTCTTCTTGTTGTGTGTGTGTTTATGAGCACTTTCATGTACTGCCCCTTTAAGACTTCTCCTGCGGGAGCTGTCACGTGTGCAAGCTGGAAGCAGTGCAGTCAGTGTTGTTTGGAAGTAGCAGAGCACGGCAGAAAAATTATAAAGTCTTGTATTGAAAAGAAATGTGGCATCTGTCCACTTAGTATGAGTTAAGTTAATTCCTTCCACAGCATGTGGGACACCATATGGTGTATGGGGTTGCGCCTATCTGCGTTTCACTGACTCGAGGCCACACAGCTACTGTAAATAGTGAAAGCTACAGTGGAAGATCAGTCCTCTGGTAGCACTGTGCATTAACTGGATCTCAATAAGTTAGTATGAGATGACTGACTTTTTGTTTCATCTGGGGAATGCCGGAAGGGGGTGAGCAAAGTGCGTGGAGGTGGGCGTGGAGTACGTACAGTGGGGCAAAAAAGTATTTAGTCATCCACCAACTGTGCAGGTTCTCCCACTTAAAAGATGAGGTCTCCAATTTTCATCATAGGTATACCTCAACTATGAGAGACAAAATGAGAAACAAAAAATCCAGAAAATCACATTGTCTGATTTTTAAAGAATTTATTTGCAAATTATGGTGGAAAATAAGTATTTGGTCACCTACAAACAAGCAAGATTTCTGGCTCTCACAAACCTGTAACTTCTTCTTTAAGAGGCTCCTCTACCCTCCACTTGTTACTTGTATTAATGGCACCTGTTTGAACTCGCCATCAGTATAAAAGACACCTGTCCACAACCTCAAACAGTCAGACTCCAAACTCTACTATGGCCAAGACCAAAGAGCTGTCAAAGGACACCAGAAACAAAACTGTAGACCTGCACCAGGCTGGGAAGACTGAATCTGCAATAGGTAAGCAGCTTGGTGTGAAGAAATCAACTGTGGGAGCAATTATTAGAAAATGGAAGACATACAAGACCACTGCTAATCTCCCTCGATTGGGGCTCCATGCAAGATCTCACCCCGTGGGGTCAAAATGATAGCGAGAACGGTGAGCAAAAATCCCAGAACCACACGGGGGGACCTAGTGAATGACCTACAGAGAGCTGGGACCAAAGTAACAAAGGCTACCATCAGTAACACACTATGCCGCCAGGGACTCAAATCCTGCAGTGCCAGACGTGTCCCCCTGCTTAAGCCAGTACATGTCCAGGCCCGTCTGAAGTTTGCTAGAGAGCATTTGGATGATCCAGAAGAGGACTGGGAGAATGTCATATGGTCAGATGAAACCAAAATAGAACTTTTTTTTTTTTCCACAATATCTTTATTGAACCTTTTTTTTTTTTTTTTTTAACAAACATGATACAATCAAACACTAACACTAAAGTACTACAAAAAAAAAAAATGCACTAAAAACACCAACAACCACCAACAAAATCAAGTCTTCAACAATGCTCCTCTGTTTAGTCTAGACAATCCAATACATAAGTATACATATTATGTTCACCAGTTTGGAATTTACAAGGTCCACACACATCATTCACCTTCTTCTTCAAGAGTTATGTTTAAATTTTTTACATAATCAATAAAAGGTCTCCATATATTCTCAAACACAATTTCCTTTGATTTCAGTATATATGTTATTCTTTCTAATGGAAGGTTTGTTAACATCTGTCTTAACCACTGAGTCACATCTGGTCTATGAGTCTTTTTCCATAATAGTGCAATACATTTTTTGGCATTAAGCAAACTGAGGTCTATGAATGTTCTTTCACTTTTATTAAAATTATGCTTTTCTGGGTACAGACCCAACAAAAACAGTTTAGGATTCAATATGATTTGTTTTGAGATTATTTTTTCAATTGTTACCCTCACCTCTTCCCAAAACATTCTTATTAATCTACATTCCCATAAACAATGAAATAGGGTTCCTTTACTTTCCATGCATTTTGTGCATGTATCTGGTATATTTTTGTTATATCTATTTAACTCCTCCGGTGTAACATACATCCGCATTAACCATTTGAAATGTATCAATTTAAGGCGTACATTTATTGATTTGGTTTGAGCTTCTGTACAAGCCAATTCCCATTGTTCCTCTGAAATTTCAATTTGCAGATCTTCTTTCCAGTAGTTTAATCTTTTCAGTGAATTTTCACTTGAAGATAGTGTCAATGAGTTATAAAACTCTGAAATAATACCCTTTCTTTTACTATCTTTCATCATCATTTTTTCCAAGGATGAATAAATAGGTCGAGTGAGAGCTTTATTTTGATTTGATCGAATAAAGTTTCTAAGTTGAAGATATTTAAAAAAATGTGTTCTATTGAGATTAAATTTGATCCTCAGCTCTTCAAAAGACATTATGTTGTCTGCACATGGCAAATATAAATCCTGAATCTTTTGTATCCCTTTTAAATTCCATACTTTAAATACAGCATCCGCTCTCCCTGGTTTAAAATATTGATTACCCCATATTGGACTAAATTGTGACAATAACTGTGGTTCTTTTAAATAGTTTTTAGCTTCACACCATATTTTGATCATATGCTTTACAAATGGATTTTTAACTTGTTTTTGTAATTTTTTTGCCGAATCTGAGTATATGAATATGGGAAGAGGTAAAGGTAAATTGTATGATTCCATTTCAGTCCAGTGAGGGAGATCATTTGATGAAAAATAATATGTCATAGACCTCAGTTGTGCCGACCAATAATACAACATAAAATTTGGACATTTCAGACCTCCACGATCAAATGGTAAATATAATAAAGACAAACGTAATCTAGCCCTCCTGTTGTTCCATATAAATTCCACTAACTTTTTTTTTATTCTTGAGAATAGATCTAAAGGTGGTGATAAGGGAATGTATTGAAATAAATAAAGTATTTTAGGTAAAATATTACTTTTAAGTATATTGATTCTCCCGATCATCGACATTGGTAGTGACATCCATCTCTGAGTTAACTCATTGATATCTGACATTAAGGCTTCATAGTTGACACTGGCGACTGATTCTAGCTTAGGCATAATATGGATTCCTAAATATTTAAACTGATTTACAACATTGAATTGATTTACCTCAGGGGCTGGGTAATTTCTCTGGGTCTCATTTAGCATTAATATTGAAGATTTAGTTTTATTTATTTTATATCCTGATATTTCCCCCAAATTCTTTATTAAATTCAACAAGGTTGGAATTGATTTTTTTAGATTCGACATAAACAAAATTATATCATCGGCGTACAGGGAGATTTTATGTTCTGTTGGTCCAACTTTAATTCCATATATTTGTGAATGTAAACGTATCGCTATCGCTAAAGGTTCAATTGCCATAGTAAACAGTAAAGGTGAAAGTGGACAGCCTTGTCGACATCCTCTATTGATTTTTATTGGTTTTGAAATATTGTTATTTGTTAGGATTTCTGCTGTAGCATTATTGTATATTATTTGAACCCATTTTATGAAATTATTTCCAAGTCCAAACCTTTGTAGGACTTCAAAAAGAAAGGGCCATTCAACTCTATCAAAGGCCTTTTCGGCGTCCAATGATAGGAGAGCTGTATCCGGTGCTTCTTTATTAAAATAAATAATATTAAATAGTCTTCTTACATTATGGAAGCCTTGTCTACCCTTTATAAAGCCATTCTGATCTCTATTAATAATATTTGGTAAAATTTCTTGTATTCGTCTTGCTAAAATTTTACAGATTATCTTAAGGTCGGCGTTTAATAGGCTTATTGGTCTCATATTTTCACATTTATTAGAGGGCTTACCTGGTTTTGGCAGCAGTATAATTAAGGCATTATTTATGTATGATGGTAAATTATTATTTTGAAATGCTTCTAAAACCATTTCCAAAAAAGGTTTTATTAATTTATTCTTAAATTTTTTATAAAGGTCAACTGGAAGACCATCTGGTCCTGCACTTTTTCCTGATTTCATATTATCAATGGCTAGCCCAACTTCTTCTTGACTAATTTTAGACTCCAATATCTCCCTGTTTTCATTTGGAATACACGGTATAGATAGTTCGTTCAAAAACCCATTTAGTTTTGTTAAATCAGGTTCATTTTTGGTATCATATAATTTTTCATAGTAATCTCTAAAGGCTCTATTAATTTCTAAAGGATCTATAACTACCTGTCCGTTACTTATAATACTGGTAATTGGTGTTTTAATTTCCAATTGTTTAATATGCCATGCTAATAATTTTCCTGATTTTTCACCTTGTTCATAAAAAGATTGTTTCAATCTTAGAAGACTCGAGGCAGCTCTATTCGCTGATTTTTTGTCGTATTCAGCTCTCAAAATCAGTAATTCATTCTCCAACCTTGGGTCACTTCCTGCATACACTTTTTCCTGAAGACTTTTTATTTTATGTTCCAATTTAGCTCTCTCCTCTCGAGTCTTCTTAGATTTTGATCCTGTATAACTAATAATATGTCCCCTAATAAAAGCTTTGAAAGCCTCCCACTTTGCACATGCTGATGTTTGTGTAGTATTGATGTCAAAGAACTCGTCTATCTGTTTTTCTATATACTTGACAAATTCCTCATCCTGAAGCCATTTATGCTGAAATTGCCATCTACCTGATTCCTTTGTCAATTTTTTATCTACATATATTAGACAACAGGGTGCATGATCAGAGATCACGATGTTATCATAAAAGCAGTTTTGAATCTTGGACCTTAATTCTGTGGAAATCAAAAAATAATCAATACGTGAGAATGTCTTGTAGGTACTGGAATAACAAGAATAGGCTTTAACTTGTGGTTTCATTTCTCTCCATATATCTAACAATCTCAATTCTTTCATAAAATGATTAATAGTCATCCTACATCCAATGTGCGTACAATCCAGTCCTGTTGATCTATCCACACCTGGATTCAATGTACAATTAAAATCCCCTGCTATTATATGTTGCCCTGTAAGTGATGATAAGATGAGAAATAAATTAGCAAAGAACTTCTGATCATCTATATTGGGACCATATAAGTTCACAAGATTTATATTTTCTAATAGCAAAGAACCTTGAATGATTACATATCTTCCAAATTTGTCTCCAATTACATTTTTCACTTGAAAAGGAACTGATTTATGTATGAGAGTCATAACTCCCCTGGCTCGGGATGAAAATGAAGAGGTGAATACACTTCCCTGCCATCTACTCCTAATTCTTTTAACATCCTCCTCTATCAGAAAAATAGAACTTTTTGGTAAAAACTCAACTTGTCGTGTTTGGAGGAGAAAGAATGCTGAGTTGCATCCAAAGAACACCGTACCTACTGTGAAGCATGGGGGTGGACACATCATGCTTTGGGGCTGTTTTTCTGCAAAGGGACCAAGACGACTGATCCATGTAAAGGAAAGAATGAATGGGGCCATGTATCGTGAGAGTTTGAGTGAAAACCTTCTTCCATCAGCAAGGGCATTGAAGATGAAACGTGGCTGGGTCTTTCAGCATGACATTGATCCCAAACACACCACCCGGGCAACGAAGGAGTGGCTTCGTAAGAAGCATTTCAAGGTCCTGGAGTGGCCTAGCCAGTCTCCAGATCTCAACCCCATAGAAAAGCTTTGGAGGGAGTTGAAAGTCCGTGTTGCCCAGCGACAACCCCAAAACATCACTGCTCAAGAGGAGATCTGCATGGAGGAATGGGCCAAAATACCAGCAACAGTGTGTGAAAACCTTAAGACTTACAGAAAATGTTTGACCTCTGTCATTGCCAACAAAGGGTATATAACAAAGTATTGAGATGAACTTTTGTTATTGACCAAATACTTATTTTCCACCATAATTTGCAAATAAGTTCTTTAAAAATCAGACAATGTGATTTTCTGGATTTTTTTTTTTCGCATTTTGTCTCTCATAGTTGAGGTATACCTATGATGAAAATTGGAGACCTCTCTCATCTTTTAAGTGGGAGAACTTGCACATTTGGTGGCTGACTAAATACTTTTTTACCCACTGTAGATGTAGGGGTTGGTTCACTGTTGGCCTCTGACTGCTCTGTGTTATCGACCATTTTGCAGAGAGGGTGGCAGAGAAAAGGTTGTATTTAAGAACCCAATCGGAGACTTGTGGTCGCTGTGTGGTGATGGCATGGTTGTGGCTGCTTAAAGGGCTCCCCCAGAGCAGATGGTAGCTGGTTGGCTGGTGACACGAGTCATGTGGCCCATGGGCCCTCGAGAGGTATGTGTGACACTGACTTATGTACTGGAGAGTAGTTGTGTGCCATATTGTATCGTTCACGATAATACCGGTATAACTTTTGATACCAGTGTAAAAATGAATATCGCAATACTTGGGGTCTGCTGCATGATGATGTCACACCGTTAAACTGGTTTCATGCTGCACCGCCGCTGTCCGCCTCCACTTGACCGCGAGGCTTGTGTGACAAAAATTACATCATCGTCTCCAGTTCTCTAGGCTCTGCGGAGCCCCTCCACATCTGCTTGCATGCAGCCCAAATTTTGTGACTGCGTTACCTGGGCGCATCGAGTGTGCATGCGCAAGATTGAACCTCCCATTCAAGAGGTGGCACGACGACACAGCATATGAAGAAGACGAAGAGGAAGACAAGAATAAACTTGCATGATCATCATTTTGCAGCAGTGGCAACTTGAGCAGAAATGAGCGTTGAAAAACGGTAATTCCTCCCTTTCCTTGAAATGACGCCATTGTTGTTGCTACAAAAAATGTGCGTTGCTCTCGTGTTTTTTTGCTTTTCTATAGGCGCGAACAAACTGGCGGACTAGCGCATTTGCACTACCCATAGGGCTGGAATGAAACTGCAAATGACAGTTATGCACATGCATCAAATGCTTGGCCGAGTCGACGAAAAAATTAACTATATGCACAACCATATACACACCAGCCTTGTCCAAAGTGGACACGCATCTCCACACACCAGAGCAGAGGTGTAACATGAACAAGGCTTTATGCTGCCGACGGAAGTTATGCATTACCATAAAAACGGCAAAACAAACATGGCTTGGGAAGCTGCTGCTCCGAAGTCAGAGCATCTGTATCCAGTTGAGTGGAAATATTTAAGTTTTAAGGCTGTTTCAGACTGCTGCCATGTAAAAAAAACAAAAAAAACCCAGTGCAGCAATGTGGATAATCTGCCTGTATTTTTTCCGTACGTCAACAACACTAGTGGAGCGGCGTCAACGTTCAACAAGGTGCCTCTTGAAGTGTCTGGAGTTTCATTTTCATTCAGTTTGGGCTCCTTCAACTTGATTTTATTCAACGCCCCGAAGAGGGAAAAAAAAAAACATCCATTCAGTGCAGCGAGAGCCAAAAAGCCCCAGGAGAGGTCTGTGCAACGAGAGTTACAATGCAGGTAAAGTGATTCAGTATAAAGCCCGACATCTGTGTGCAGTTTAAGATGTAACTGTTATTTTCTTGTAATATTTGATACAGAGCAAAAAATATTTTAAACTAAATCTGAGCTGCTGTTTATAAATGGGAAATTAAGAGTTTTTGTTTTTGCTTTGTTTTTCCTGAATATGTTGAAGGTGCACGTATTCACCGCGCTGCCCCTACCTTCAATATGTTGAAGGTAGGCAGCGTGGTGGCGGAGTGGTTAGCACTGCGGCAGCACAGCAACTCACCCTTGGCCGGGGGATCCTGGGTTCGATCCCAGCCCCCGACCAACAGTGATCTGTGTGGAGTTTGCATGTTCTCCCCGTGTCTGCGTGGGTTTACTCTGGGATTTCTCCGGATTCCTCCCACATGCCAAAAACATGCACGTTAGGTTAATTGGCATTAAACTGGGGATTCTAAATTGTCCTTAGGTATGACTGTGAGAGTGAATGGTTGTCTGTCTTCTCTGTGTTGGCCCTGCGATGGACTGGCGATCTGTCCAGGATGTACCCTGCCTCTCACCCAAAGATGCTGGGATAGGCTCCAGCCCCCACCCCTCCCCCCCCGCGACCCAAAAAGGATTAAGCGGAAGAAGATGGATGGATGTTGAAGGTAAATAATGCTGGCCTGTGAAGCTGTCCTTTTTGCATAAATTTAAGAGAAAAAAACTGTATTCTGTAATATTATGAAAATGTTATCGTGAAAATTCACAGAAATATTGTGATATCATTTTTAGGCAATATTGCCGACCCCCACTGGACAGTGTTTATCTTTGTTGCATGTGTGTGGGGTGACAATGAGCATATTCTTTATTATATTATTCCCACTTAGGGTAGGGCTGACTCACCGCTCTCTCACCACTCTCCTGGCTTAATTACGAGTCTTGTCAGTGAAGGGAGATGAAAGGCGAAGAAAAAAATGACCAAAAAAAATGTAAACCGATTTGAAAGCTTCAAATAACCACAAGGCCACAATAGCTTCAATATTTCTGATCGGATTCACTTCAAATTTATACATCTAATGAAGAGGTCCATTTTGGGGGGAAGAGGTTTGTACTTTTTCACTCAATTTTATGTTGTCACCAGTATAACGTCTACATTTCTGATTGGATTGACTTCCTATTTTTATGCAAAATAGGGATGCAAGTTCCATCCATCCATTTTCTACGAGTTCCAGGTCATGGAGGCAGCAGCTCAAGCAGAGAAACCCAGACTTCCCTCTCCCCGGCCACCTGCTCCAGCTCTTCAGAGAGGATACCAAGACGTTACCTAGGCCAGCTGGGAGACATGGTCTCTCCAGCGTGTGCTTGATCGGTGCCAGGGTCTCCTTCCCATTGGACGTGCCCGAAACACCTTAAGTGGGAGGCGTCCAGGAGGCATCCTGATCAGATGCCCAAACCACCTCATCTGGCTCCTTTCTATGTGGAGGAGCAGCGGTTCTACTCTTGAGCCTTTCCCAGATGACTGAGCTCCTCACCCTATCTCTTAAGGGTGAATCCAGGAATCCTATGGAGAAAGCTCATTTCAGCCGCTTGTATCCGTGATCTCATTCTTTCAGTCATTACCCAAAGCTCATGACCATAGGTGAGGGTAGGAACGTAGATTGACTGGTAAATCGACAGCTTTGTTTTAGAGCTCAGCTCCCTCTTCACCACAACAGACCGGTACAACGTCCATGTCACTGCGGAGGCTGCGCCGATCTGTCTGTCAATCTCGCGCTCCACTCTCCCTTCACTCGTGAATGAGACCCCGAGATACTTAAACTCCTCCACTTGGGGCAGCAGCTTGTCTCCAACCCGGAGAGGACAATCCACCTTTTTCTGGCTGAGGACCATGGACTCGGACTTGGAGGTACTGATTCTCATCCCAGCAGCTTTACACTCAGTTGCAAACCGTCCCAGCAGGACCTGTAAGTCATTGCTTGATGAAGCCCACAGGACAATGTCATTCGCAAACGGCAGAGATGAAATCCTGTGGTCACGGAGCATGACACTCTCCAATCCTTGGCTGCGCTGAGGTATCCTGTCCATAAAAATTATGAACAAGATCGGTGACAAAGGGCAGCCCTAGCGGAGTCCCAACTTTCAATGGAAACGTGTTTGACTGGGTGTTGGCAATGCAAGCCAAGCTCTTGCAACAGTCGTATAGGGACCGGATAGCTCATAACAACAAGCCAGATATCCCATATTCCCGCAGCACTCCCCACAACAAACCACGAGGGGCGTGGTCGAATGCTTTCTCCAAGTCCACAAAATACATGTGGACTGGTTGGGCAAGCTCCCATGAACCCTCGAGAATTCTCGAGACGGTAAAGAGCTGGTCTGATATTCCACAGCCAAGACGAAAACCACATTGCTCCTCCTGAATTCAAGGTTCGACCAGTGGTCGGACACTCCACTCCAGTACCTTGGCATAGACCTTCCCAGGGAGGCTGAGAAGTGTGATCCCCCTAAAGTTGGAACACATCCTCCGGTCCCCATTTTTAAAAAGAGGAACCATGCCAAAGGCACTGTCCCCGACTTCCACGCAACATTGCAGAGGCGTGTCAACCATGACAGCCCTACAACATTCAGGGTCTTGAGGTACTCAGGGCAAATCTTGTCCACCCCTGGGGCCCGGCCACCAAAGAGTTTTTTAAGGACTTCAGCAACCTCAATCCCTGTGGTGGGCAAGTTATCCCTCTCGTCCTCAAGCCCTGCTTCCTCTATGGAAGGCGTGTCAGTGGGATTGAGGAGATCCTCTTAAGTATTCCTTCCACCGCTCGAAGATATCCCCAGTCGAAGTCAGCAGTGTCCCATCTGCACCATACACAGTGTGGACAGGGAGCTGCTTCCCCCTCCTGAATCGCTGGACAGTTTGCCAGACTCTCTTTGAGGCTGACCAAAAAGTCATGTAAGTTCTCAAATAATTAATTGTCAATTGATTCACCTTATCGATCGATTGATTAATTGATCAAAGCAGCAATTTTCTTGAGAATCTGAATTTCCCTCGGTACAATATGGCCTTTCTATCTTTAACATACAAAAAGTTAATTACTCCTTCTTCTTCTTCTTTTAGATTTGATTTGGCGGTTGGCAACCAGCTTACAGGTGCATTACTGCCACATACTTCACTCTATATCATCACTCTATCTGGTCAGGAGCTGTAGTCCTTCTATCATCATTGCTGTAAAAGTTAATTACTGTTTTTAATATACTGAATAAAACATTAACATCCTGTTCCTCAATGATTTATTGTACCATTTGTATTTTTTTTACTATAGACAATGGCATTTTTTGTAGTTTAATAAATTTTGTACTGTATATTGTGTACAATACAGTACAAAATTACAGTACACAAGGGCAGCCAACATATCTAGAAAGTGTGAACTCAGCCACCTTGTCAGTTAATATATGCTTGTGTATCCATGCCGAAGATCACCTTGGTGATCCTGTATGAGAAGAACTTCAGATACTGTTGCCCCAAAGGTGCTCCGAAGATACTGAAAATCAACCTCAGATCTGCCTCCTATCCTAATAGATTTCCCTTACTCATCTTGGTTGTTCATGCATCCAGACATCCTGCTCCGATGATGTTGAGCTTGATTGCTGCTCCTTTTCTGAGTAATGACAGGGGGAGTCATGTGTGACACCACCTCACCCTTAAACTATAAATCACCTTCAGAGAGGCACTCAAACCAACACCAACCCCTTACATCTAGAAAAAGAAAAAACTTATTCAACACACTTGATGGTAGACTAAGTTTGAAAAAATAGAGTTTTGATATCTATCTATAAACGCAAGAAATCTCTGTGTATGTGTGTGTGTGTTCCTCACATATCTCTCAAACCATTCGTCAGACTGGCCTAAGATTTTAAACGTGTTTTCCTGAGGTTACAAGGGTGTGCATCTTCGAATATGGAATTGCTCAGTCAAAATATGTAATTTTTTTCAATAAAAGTTTAGCCACCGCTCTGTGACCGCTCTGTGTCTTCGTGTCCTGGCTTCGAGAAGTGTGGGCGGGGTTTTGGATTGACTCTGTGCTTATTCGATAATACGCCACATCACGGCCATGCTGATTGGACAGTACGCGGCATCACAACCATGCTGATTGGATAACACACAGCATCACAGCCTGTCAGTCACCACAGCGCTTTGCAAACAAAGATTTTATAAGTGTTCTCCCCGAATATGGAGTTGCTCAATCAAAACATACAGTATACCATAAAGTTGCTGTGATTGCATAGGTCTAATGGATAATTCGGCATGGAGAACACAAGGTGCGGGGGGGAGGGGCTGGCGGGGACCCAGCGGGGACCCATGGTGCTGCAAAGGACATCACTGGCACGCGGGTAAAGCAGCAGCCAAGACTCCCGTTAACCGGGCAACACCAGTGTCCGACCGGACGCTCCACAATCGTTCGTGGGGAGGCACGCTCAGCCTGCCCGATCAGTGGTAGACGACAGTCCCGACTGCTGCTTCACTGTGGAGCGGAATGACCAGATCAGCTGCGTATAAAAATTATATTGTACATATTTTATATTTACCTATTTTGTAAGATGTGTGCCTGTGTTTGTGTCTATGTTGAATGTAATTAGTGGCCTGTAAATATGGATGTCACCAACTGCAAAACAAATCTACCTACGGGTACAAATAAAGTAACCTGAACCTATTGTATGCGGACACAAAAATAACAAGACACAAAAATGCCCAAATAACGAAATAAATATTTTTTATTTAAAGTGTACCTGTGGTGGTCGTGAAAAAAAAGATATTATATTGAGCCCCTGTCTCACGTTCTAGTTCAAGTTTAAGTTGAAATTCACGTTCAAAGCAATTTGATATAAATCCATTGCTGATGTACTGGTTAAGCTATGTCAGCAAAACATGGGTACAGCCATACTAGCGGCTACATGGACTTCCAGGACGCTTCCTGTGACGTAATTTCGTGGCTACCGCGATCTGGATCAGTATTGGCTGAGCCTCGAGTACCTGGATGTGCAGCGGCTTTGGGGATATTCAAATTCAAATTCAAACGTTTATTTCAAACTCAGGGTTCATATTAAATGCAGAACTGAAACGAGTAGAAAATAAATAAATAAATGCTTAAATTCGGCGGGTCCTATTGTCTGATCTGAGTTCGTTAACAGCCGCAATACGGCAGATTAATTCAGCTCCTCTCTCGCCGCTATAAAGAGCGGCAGACAGTGCGTTGCGTTGTGTGAGGACCAAAATTCAAACGTTTATTTCAAACTCAGGGTTCATATTAAATGCAGAACTGAAACGATTAGAAAATAAATAAATAAATGCTTAAATTCGGCGGGTCCTATTGTCTGATCTGAGGTCGTTAACAGCCGCAATACGGCAGATTAATTCAGCTCCTCCCTCGCCGCTATAGAGAGCGGCAGACAGCGCGTTGCGTTGTGTGAGGACCAAAATTCAAACGTTTATTTCAAACTCAGGGTTCATATTAAATGCAGAACTGAAACGAGTAGAAAATAAATAAATAAATGCTTAAATTCGGCGGGTCCTCTTGCCTGATCTGAGGTCGTTAACAGCCGCAACACGGAAGATGATTCTACAACTATATACAGAGCAGCAGACACTCGGTGCTCTTGGAAAAACAAAAACATACAATGCGATATGGATATTGCAACATGGCGGAATGTAAAGCCTTTGGATGTCTGAATAATAAGCGAAAAAAACAAAGAAACACTTTTTTTGTGTACCCAAACCCAGCTCACCTTGTCAGAAGATTGGAGCGGAAACAGGGCACAGACGAATAATTTCAGACGAAATTGCGTTGTGTGTGAGGACCACTTCGTCACTTTAACCCTCAGAAGACCTTTCTGGCTCAAACCTGTAGCCATGTTGGACAAATTCTTCCTCAGAGTTCGACAATTCAGCCATAATAGAATAAAAACACTCACAACAGCACCCTAGTCTCTCATATAGGCGGAGCATTGACTGTTGAGTATCAATGAAGTGACGTCACATCCGCATGTGTCATGGCTGCGCCCACAGTTTTCATTGGCTGCCCATGGCCAAGGTCCTATTTGAATATATGTCTGGTGGTATATGGCTGGCAAAAATTATTTACCAAAATAAGAAATACTTTTTCATAATGTTTTCAAGTCAAATGCGTCTTCACGACCACCACAGGTACGCTTCAAATATTTACAGACAAATGGGCAACACATGATGCATAAGTTGCAACCATATGGCTCATTCTCCTGTGTGTGTGTGTGTGTGTGTGTGTGTGTGTGTGTGTGTGTGTGTGTGTGTGTGTGTGTGTGTGTGTGTGTGTGCGCGTGCGCGTGCGTGCGTGAGAGAGACTGGTGAAGGGATTGGCGCGGTATGAGGATGCCCTGAATTTCCCTCTGGGGATCAGTAAAGTATACAAATACAAAAAAAATAATAATGTTTGGTGGTCTGTACTTAGAATATTGCTAAAATATAAATGGATGCACTACAGTGGGCCTCAAATATTTGTACACATGTCCTGTTATAGTACTGCATGAGTTTATTGACGATTATTATTGACGACTATAAACTAAATTATAATGGTGACTGAACAACTCCCATTCCCCAAAGTGCAAGATATAACATTTATGAATATGTCATAAAAGATCACACAAATAAGTGATCTTACAAAAAAATAAACAAGCGGTTCTTAAACAGTGGCTAATATTGCATGTCCCATTCATTTTCAGTTATTCTGTAATTAATATTCACACAATCAAATAAATCTCAGTTCAGTCCCTTTCATGTTTGTCAAAGTCTTAACATGTGACTGCCTACATATAGGCTACACCTCTGTATTCCACTTTCAAATACAGCCTACATTTGGGCCTGTAAAGCCTGATTGGGATACCTGTTTCAGACAGGAATACTTGCTTTCTATGGGCAATGCGCTAGTATTTTATTAAATTATGAAAGTTTATTATCTTACTTTGCTTTGGCAAATTGTTTTAGTGTCTCCTTTTTAAATACTAGTTTTAGATACTTTTAAATACTAATTTTAAGAAAACATGAATGCAAAAATTAGATATATGGTATATACAGTATGTCAATATGCTAACCTATTCAGTTAAATTCTATTTGATTTTTTTTTTTTTTTAATTTTCTTAGCCAGTGCACTTGTTGCTAGGAGGAGAACCAACGTTGCATCAAGGAAGCCAGCAATAAAGGGTAAGCAGTTTGGCTGTATGCCATGCATGCTATGCCAGCAAGTTTTCTTTTTTTTTAACTTAGCTTACACAATCGGGTGATAAGAATGTGATTTAGATTTTCAGACCTGGAAGACCCTGTCCTTCCTTCAGGATTTCCTTGAAAGCCACAACTCTAAAAGCATGAACATGTCTTGGAATGCAAAGAAAGAAAGAATTAGCAGGATAGTACTGCTCATGTTTCTCAGACATTCTTGTGATGTAAGTGTACTCTTGCTCTAGCAGTGTATCCTGAGGATCATGTTAACCTAACTCCAGTGTGGTGCAATGAATGCACAGGCAGTGTATGCAGGGTAGGGGTAGCCAATAACACAGACCACATGCAATGGCAGAACTTTTTTTTTTTTTTTTTTTTTTTTTTTAACAATCTTGCATTTCTGTCAGATAATGCACCACTTTTCAATTGTTGCAATTACAAGTGGTTTGGTATGCTATTGTGTATTAATTTTGTTGGCATTGGAATGACACATAAAGCAGAGGTAAAAAAGGCGCAACATAGAAATCCAACAATGGACTGAACAAAATTATTGGCACCATAAGTGCAAAATGATATGAAGAGTTCTTTTGCAAAGACAGATAAGTCCAGTTGAATTCAAAATGAGAGAAAAAAAAACACTTTTTCATCTGTAGGTTTATAGGTGTTAGTATTTCCAATTCAGCTTCTAAGACATGGCCACTTGAAATGTGAGTATCTCAGACATAATAAAGCAAAAAAATCAAACATCAACTCATTGTTACTTTTTGGCAATTTATTAGTACGTTGTTTTTTTTGGTTTTTTTTTTTGCAAGAAACAGATAAGTCCCGAAAGCCATGCTGTATTGTCTGGAACATACTTGAATGTCTATAAGCATCAATTTAGTATGATTGACACACTGATTTTGGCATATCCACTCAGTAAAATGGTTTAATAGAACTACAGGTGCATCTTGCTAAATTAGAATATCATCGAAAAGTTGATTTATTTCAGTAATTCATTTCATAAAATGAAACTCATATTTTATATAGATTCACTACAGACAGAGTGATATACATGTATTTCAAGTGTTTATTTGGCTGACTAAAAGTATTTTCATGCACACACTCAATACTTGGTCAGGGCTCCTTTTGCATGAATTAATGCTGCATCACTGTGGCGTGACATGAAGGTGATCAGCCTGTGTTACTGCTGAGGTGTTATGAAGCTCCAGGTTGCTTTGATAGCGGCCTTCAGCTCATCTGCATTGTTGGGTCTGGTGTCTCTCATCTCCCTGTTGACGATACTTCACAGATTCTGTATGGAGTTAGGCCAGGAGAGTTTGCTGGCCAGTAAAATATGGCGATACTATGGTCATTAAACCAGGCTTTGGTACTTTTGGCAGCAGTGTGGGCAGGTGCCAAGTCCTGCTGGAAAACGAAATCAGCATCTCCATAAACCTTGTCAGCAGAGGGAAGCATGAAGTGCTCTAAAATGTCCTGGTAGACTGCTGCATTGACTTTGGACTTGATAAAATACAGTGGACTAACACCAGCAGATGACATGGCAAATCAGGTGCCAAGTCCCGTCACTTGGAAATCAAGGTCCCAGAGTCTGGAGGAAGAGTGAACAGGCACGGAATACAAGTTGCTTGAGGTCCAGTGTGAAGTTTCCGCAGTCGTTGATATGTGGAGCCATGTCATCTGCTGGTGTTTTTCCACTGTGTTTAATCAAGTCCAATGTCAGTGCAGCCATCTTAACAGGAAATTTTAGAGCACTTCATGCTTCCCTCTGCTGACGAGCTTTATGGAGATGCTGATTTCATTTTCCAGCAGGGCATGGCACCTGCCCACACTGCCAAAAGCACAAATACCTGGTTTAATGACCATGGCATCACTGTGCTTGATTAGCCAGCAAACTCTTCTGACCTAAATCCCATAGAGAATTTATGGTGGAGGAAGATGAAATACACCAGATCCAATAATGCAGATGAGCTGAAGGCTGCTATCAAAGCAACCTGGGTTTCCATAACACCTCAGCAGTAACACAGGTTGATCACCTCCATGCCATGTTGCATTGATGCAGTAATTATGCAAAAGGAGTCCCGACCAAGTATTGAGTGTATACATGGACATACTTTTCAAATTTTCATGGAAGTGGCGTTTATTGGTTATTTCAAACAAACTCTTCATATGTAATAACATCATTCTGCTGTTTACAAAAAAAGAAAATGAGACCTTCAAAGAAAAGAACGTAGTCCCTACAGTCAAACATTGTGGAAGTTCACTGATGTTTTGGATTGCTTTGCTGCTTCAGTCACTAGATATCTGGGCTGTGGGCATGACATTATGAAATCAGAAGACTACCAAAGAATTTAGGTACGCAATGTAGAGCCCAGTGTCAGAAAGATTCAAGATTCAAAGCCTTTATTTTCATGTGCACAGTTTAGAAATGCAACATTTCCTGAGCAATGAAATTCTTACTCTGCTCTCCGAACAAATGCCAAGGTAATAGATACACAACAATAATAATGAGGTAATAACACAGAACCAAATCACAAAATAACTAGAGGAAACAAGAAGAATGACATTTGAAATTCCCTGGGTGACTATAATGGACAGTGGGTATATTGATATCAGAGATGATATGAACCTGAGATGACATAAGCCTTTGTACAGTGTGCAAATGAGCAGTATACAAATTACAAATTAGCACCCAGTGTGCAAATTTCTCTGTAATGATAATACCAGTAGACTGTACATGATAATTAGCAGCAGAGTTGATATGGACATCAGATGGGGTGAGACTATGTACACTGTACAAATGAGCGATGTGCAAATTTAGCAACCGGTGTGTGAGTTCCTATTTGCAAAGCTGTGTTGCGGAGTTTTAGGAGTTTATTTGTTCAGGAGTCTGATGGCAGTGGGAAAGAAGGAGTTTTTCAGTCTGGTTGTCCTATATTTCACACTTCTGTACCTCCGGCCTGAGGGTAGAAGTGTGAACATTCTGTGCTGGGGGTGGTTGGGGTCCCGGAGGATGGTGTCAGCTCTTCTTTGGACTTTGCGGTGGTAGATGCTCTGCAGAGAGGGGAGTGGAGTCCTGATGATCTTCTCCGCTGTCTTCACCACTCTCTGCAGGCATTTGCGGTCCAGGGCAGTAGTGCTGCTGTACCACGCAGTGATGCAGTTGGTCAGGATGCTCTCGCCGATGCAGCTGTAGAAGTTGTTTAGAATCCTGGGGGACATGCCAAACTTCTTCAGCCTCCTCAGAAAGTACAGCCGCTGTTGAGCTCTCTTAACCAGCTCTGTGGTGTTGTGTGTCCACGTAAGATCCTCACTGATGTGAATACCCAGATATTTAAAGCTGCTCACCCTCTCCACCTCAAGCTCCCGAATGAACAGCGGCCAATGGGGTCTCCTCCTCTTCTTCCTTATGTCCTCCGTCATCTCCTTCATCTTGTCCGTGTTGAGGGTAAGGTGGTTGTTCTCACACCATGACACCAGGCTGGCCACCTCCCTCCTATAGGATGTTTTGTTGTCAGCAGTGATACGTCCTATCATTGCTGTGTCATCCGTGTGATGACACATGGGTGAAGAGGCTGTAGAGGATGGGGCTGAGAACACAACCCTGTGGGACACCTGTGTTGGTGATGATGCTGGCTGAGGTCCTGTTACCCATCCTGACAGTCTGGGGCTTCCAGTTAGAAAGTCCAGTAGCCAGTCACAGAGGGTGGTGTGCAGGCCAAGTGAAGACAGTTTGTCGGTGAGTTTGTGGGGGATGACTGTGTTGAAGGCAGAGCTGTAGTTGACAAAGAGCATCCTAATGTAGGAATCTTTATCTTCCAGGTGGGAGAGAGAATAATGGAGTGCTGCAGCAATGGCATCTGAGGTGGATCTGTTGGGCCAGTAGGCGTACTGCAGGGGGTCCAGGGTATCCGGTATGCTGTCCTGAATGAGGGGCAGCACCACTCTCTCAAAGCATTTCATGATGATTGGAGTGAGTGCAACCGGTCTATAATCATTCAGACAGGTTGGCGGGCTCCTTTTGGGGAGAGTGGTGATGGTTGGGGTAAGAAAGCTTGGTCTCTCAGAGGTTATGGGTCTTATAGCAGGATAGTGATTCAATACATACTTCAAAAAGGAACCAGAAATGTAAGAAAAAGCACTAGAGAGCTCTGAAGTGGTCAACAATCAGCCCAGATCTAATATGTTGGTGTGCTATTAAATATTAAGGTGAGAGTTTCAACAATTTTGTCCATTTTTTTGAGTTCTGTGAGGAATGTGTTTAAATGTTAATATCACACATTACTTAACTATAGTGATATGTGGGTAAAGTATAAGGAACACATAAGTGGAGGGATAGTTTTGAGCCTTTTTTTTTTTGTAAATGAACACAAGATAGATTGATTAAAAACGAGCTTCTCCACAACAGGCACTCTTGTGTATTGCAGTAACTGAATATTGTGTATGGTTTTTATGTTTTGCTGCATACAAACTAAAACTGCCTCTTATTTTTTGCCACTTAGTGCTGTGTGACTAATATTAAGAAAATATCAAACTTTTAATGAATACAGCCAGGGTCCTGATTTCCTTATTCTCTTCTGTCACACTTTTAAGTTTCACTGGTTGGCTTGCTTGGAAATCTAGGAACATGGCCATGCTGGGTTAGAAACATTTCTTGGATTAATTTGTGCCATTTAGACTTTTATCCATAGTCTGATGCAAAAAGCATCATTTACAGTCTACTGTGTACAAGAGCAAATAGGAGTCCTGCGTCATAGGGGAAGATGTGCAAAAATTTGACAATCCAATATGCTACATCATCTTTAATTTTCTTCAGCACATGGTAAACTTTGTTTAGGTGCCACCTTTTAATAGAGAATGTTAAATGCATGAGTGAACTGTGAGGGTGATAGTTTGTTTTAGGGAGCAGTATCTCAATTTCGTTGTATTGTTTTTTAGCAATGGAATGACAATAAAGGCACTTTGACTTTGACTTAATACATTAACAAAGAGCCTTCTTACCTCCGCCAATGGAGGAGATAATGTTTTTAGTGGTGTTGGTTGGTTTGTCGGTTGGTTGGTTGGTCTGTTAGCAACATAACTCTAATAAAAGTTATGAATGGATTTTGATGAAATTTTCAGGAAAGGTGTGTAATGGCACGGGGAACAGATAATTAGATTTTGTTGGTGATTCGGACCACGATCTGGATGCAGGAATCTTTTGAATACTATTTTATATATTAATATGGAATTTTTCATGTACTGCCCCTTTAAGACGTGTCCACTGAGTTATGTGCGTGGCCATGCCATAGGCCCATGTGCCTCGGCAACCCAAAAGTCAAACACTGCAGAAAAAGTATTAGGGGCGTGTCCACCAAACTCATTTTTTCTGCTGTGGGTGACTATTTTCTATTCATTCTCTATGTAGTCCAGCGTTTACAGTGCTGAGTGCCTTCGGTGCTGAAGTGCTTTGAGCGGTGGTCGGTTTTTGTCGCGGTGCTCGGGACTGAAAAAAGTTAAACTCTTCAGACTACTGTACAGCTGCACTCCTCAAAGTCGGACCTTTCTAAGCAGCCAGTCAGAATTAAGGAAGGGCAGGACACAGGACGCCGGTACAGGAAGACGAGAACTGTAGGTAACGGTGGAGGAGGTGGAGGCTGAACTTCGTTACATCAAACAACTCGGTACTGTTTGATCTGACACTAAAAGGATATCATGATCAAAATTTGAAAGCAAACATTTGGAGGAACATATCCACATCAGCCGGTGTGCCAGGTGAGTGTTTGTGCCTTTGTCATGGTCATATTTCTTACAAGTTTGTTGTGGTAGATAATATGGATACTATGTGAATTTGTATTTGATAACTGTAAAAAAAATGGAACAATACTGCACTGTTGTGTAATATTGCTTAATAATTATGAACCTTGTCAGTAAACTGTAAGGGAGAAGAGAGAAGGAAAAAAATGAAAACCAACCTGAAAGATTCAATAAACCATGATGTTGATTTAAGGTGGAATTGCCCAGCCCGAATGTATGGTCAGTACAATTATGACAGTCGTATTATTATTATTATTATTATTATTATAATGTAGTCATATAATATAATTATATTGTTTTTGCTGTCATTTCTCTGTATGTTAATAATAATAATAATGTAATAATAATAATAATATAATAATAATGGATTGCATTTATATAGCGCCTTTCATTCAGATTTTCAGGAAAGGTTTTGGTGATGATCTGAGAATGCATACCTCAGCCAAGGCTCTTATCTTTCACAAAGTGTTGGCAACAATATTCCAAAACTACTGGATGGATTTGGATGAAATTTTCACCAGAGGGGGTTCTTGGCCTACACACAAACCCATTACATTTTGGAGGTGATCCATGAGGGATGGAAGGAGCCTTGGTGGAGGTCTGCGGTCTCTGAGTGCGTTCTAGTTTATTTCTGGCCCAAAAATTTACTGTCCAGCAATGCGCAGTGGTTTCAGTGCACATCAACTCATCTGTTCAATGAAGGTAGAAGTCGCTAAAGATAAATTAAAAAAAAAAGTTATTGCCATATTACCACAGAATTGAAATAAATATAGATAAATAATAATATTTTTTTATTCCTCTCCCAGAACAGTTCACATCCCTCACCAAACACAAATTTCAGTTCTTGGTTTGCTGTGATATTGAAATTTATTGATTTTCCTTTCTACCTTTGCTGTGGTTTTCTAAAATAAAATGTTCAAAAATATCTCTTTGCCTGTGGGGATAAGATGCCCTCAGTCTGACCACGTCTGATAATAGTCCCTAAGTTGCCTTGGTTGTTATTTTCTTCTCTCCCTTTTTCATTAAACTTCCTGTTATCTCTGTTCCAGTCTGTCTTCTTGTATTGTTTGAATTATATCTTGTTTATTCAGGATTTGATAATGCACAGGTGATTATTGTTTGCAGATCTATGACTCATTGTAAATACAAGTTTCCAACTTGTTCAAACACTCGGGGCCATTATCTTAACAGGCATGAATTGCATTTTTGAGGGATGAATTTCTTTTTTGTAGCAAAAAGACAGATCTTATCTGTTTGCAACAAGGCTTTACATTGTCCCATTACTGCCACAGGTTACCTGGAGATGCACAAACACACACTGACTCAATCGCTCTATCTCCATGGTTGTGTTTTTTTGTATTCCTCTCTTAGGGCCAGGCATGGAAACTCCCTAGGTAAATACTGGGACGATGCAAGTGGTGATGTTTTGCGTCATAGTATCTTAGTGGTGGATTAAGATTTTAAACTGCACAGCTGGTGGCACTTAGCCAAACTTTCTGAGAGCTGTCCAAAGTTTGTCATGGTCAGGAATTCCAGCTTTCAGTTTCCCAGATGAATGTAATCTAAAGCAGAAGCGAATGGAGTGCATTATCCACAGTAGTAATTTGTGATCTGCCCATGTAAAGTTCACAACCTCAGACAGATGACTTGGGAGGAAACTCTGTGGCCTTCTTATCTTTGATCTGTGAAAGCACATTTTCAACTGAGTGCTCTATGTTTTCTTTAGGTGGAATCATGTGTTTTTTTAATGCAATATTGGCGTTCCAACCCAGCACAAGAATGCACACCTGCTTTGTCATGAAGTTCTAACTGCACTGCCTAAGACTAATATGAAGTATTTCCATTACCACTGTGATAGACAGAAGCTATGTCTAGATGATGTTGCAGGGAAGCTTTAAACTTTGTTATGTCATATTCTTTGCTGCAACAAGATATTTACTTTTTACCTCAGGCATGCTAATGGCAACAGTCCTTTAGGCACAGAAAATGTTGTCAGTATATACTGCCTCATAAATTGCAAGGAATTTAGGTGTGGCTGGGGAGTAACAACCTTAAGAATTAAATTAGACCCTGCTGCTTCAACATAATTATTAGTTATGGAATGTTTGTTGGCAATACTTGTATAATTTGTAAAGCTGTATGTCTTGGGTCCTAATAAATATTAATGAATTATTTTGAACTTTGCTTTAAGAATTTAAAGAAATATAGAACAATCAAAAGCCAGTTTAGAAAGCTGCGGATCAGACCGCCAAGGTCTGTGCTTTCGACTGCCACCCGATCCACATAGCACCAGACCCCCATGATCCCTCCTGCAGGTGGTGAGCCCACTGGAGGGCGGATCCATTTGGCTTTTCTGGCCAAGCCCAGCCAGGTCCCATGGGCAAAAACCCAGCCACCAGGCGCTTGCCATCAAATCCCTCCCCTACGCCTGGCTCCAGGGTGGCCCTCTGGTAACCCCGTACCAGGCGGGGTACACTGAACCCTTGGATCGCTCTTAGTCTGGCTCTTCACCCAGGACCAGTTTACCTTGGGAGACCCTACCATGGCAAATTGCCCCCGACAACAAAGCTCCTGGGATCACTAGAGCACAGAAACCCCCCACCACGATAAGGTAGTGATCCATGAGAGCTCAGGGAGGAGCTCCTGCCCCAAGTGGAGGAATTCAAGTATCTCAGGGTCTTGTTCACAAATGAAGGCAGAATTGAGCAGAAGATTGACCGATGGATTGGAGCAGCATCTGCAGTGATATGGACATTGTACTGGTCTGTTAAGGTGAAGGGGGAGCTGAGCTCTAAAGCAAAGCTTTACTGCTCAATCTACATTCCTACCCTCACCTACATATGCTCATGAACTTGAGTTTTCTCTGTAGGGTTGCTGGACGTATCCTTAGAGAGAAGGTGAGGAGCTCAGTTATCTGGGAGAGGCTTAGAGGTAGAGCTGCTGCTCTTCCACATCTAAAGGAGCCAGTTGATGTGGTTTGGGCATCTGGTCAGGATGCCTCCTATGTGAGATGTTTCAGACACATGCCTCTGGAAGGAGATCCCAGGCCAGACCCAGGACACGTTGGAGAGACTGTCTTCTAGCTGGCCCGAGAACCTCTTGCTATCTACTCTCAAGAGCTGAAAGAGGTGGTTGGGGGAAAGAAGTCTGGGCTTCTTTGCTTAGACTGCTGCCTTTGTGATCCAGACCACTGGAAAAGTGGCAGAAGAAGGATACGGATAGAACAAAAAAAAAAACAACTAGTGAATAATTGATGGAAGCAGTCTTTAAATTACTAATGAGTTTAACTGCAAACTCATGACACTAGAGATTAGAGAATGACTTTCTTGACTTCTGAGTGACAAGTGCATGCAGGAAGTGGGAGTGAGGTTTTAAAATGTTATAGTAAAACAGTAGGTTTAAACATCACCATTAAGTTTTAAGTCAGACTGGCAGCCGTCTATGATTATACAGTGTTTAAAGATCTTGGTGTGGTGGCAACATATTTTTCCGGGGGGCAGAAAACACATGACACTATTCTAACCAGAATGTTAATTTTATACTATTTCTTTTGTTAAAATTTTGCACAGTTACTTTGCATATGGAACTTACCATTTGAAGTATTGTACAACCAAGGCTTGAATGTTGGAATATTGGGCCAGTTGGGGTCCCACCCAGACGTCCTGTGTTTGGACTTTTTACTGGTGTCATCCTTTTCTCCTTCCTCTGCCCTCGCCTCTCCTGGACCCTCTGTCTGAACACTTTCCTCTCCTTGGCTCCTCTCTTCTGTCTCATCTTGCCCTCTCTGAGCTCTGTCTAATTCAGGTTCTCTCTCTGTCTATGGTAGTATACAAACAGGTTAAAATATATCAAGTGTCATGTAAATTAAAAGTAGACAACCAAAAATTTCTAGTTAAAGGTACAAAGAGCACCCACTTAGAGTAACAACTTCAGTCTTGAAGGTTTGAGGGTTTTCTCCAAAATTTATAACAATTTTCTTAGTTTTCTACTTTTCTCTGAAAATTTATCTAAATTTGAAACCATTTTCCTCAAATTTGTAATTTCCTCTTTTAAAATTGACTTTTCTTGTATATTTGAGACTTTATTATAAATTTGGGAGTTATTTTATGGCTAATTTTTGTCTATTTTTTTAAAATAGAATTGTTTTTTTTTTTTTTAAATAAATTTGAAACAGACTGTAGTATTTTATTTTATTTTTTTACTTTTTCCTTATAACAATTTACATTTTAGACCATAATTTTGCAGAGCCAGAACAGAACAGTAATTTAACTCAGATTTCAAAGGAGAAAAAAAAGTATTTAATGAAATAAATTAATTTAAATAACCAAAGATAGTTATTTGTTATAATATTTCTATATGTTTATAGGTTTTTTAGAAATCTCCTCACCACCCACACAGCAGGAAAAACCTTCCTTATTTTGAAATCCAAATGTTGGCGCGTTTAGTTTGTTTGAAGGCTGCTGACGGATTAGTCATTGACTTCGTGAATTTCGGTCATCTTAACTTTCCAGGTACATAATAATGAACATAAATTAGTTGATTAATATTAACTAAGCTAAAGGTAAAAATGGCTCCTTTTCATTCTTGTCTGAAATAAGAAAAACAAAAAACTAATAATTAAAAAGAAGACAAAATGAACCAACTCGAGCGCTTAATCACACGTACAAGCTAAGCGACTCTCCCATTATTGCTCCCGTTACCAGCGGGTTAAAACCATGATAAATGCCTTCACTGCTTACATACCTCTTCTGATTTTTTTTTTCCATGTTTAAAGTACTTTAATAAGCTTGTGTTTCTCTTGGACAGCGATGCTCGTAGCAAGACACTCTGTTTGCTGACTGGAACACCTGGGCGGGGCGCTTCTGAACTCTGTGGCGATGACAGTCACGTGCGTTGATTGTGTGCGTGCTTGCGGACCATCATTGCTTCATATATTTTTCGTAAATTTATATATCCTGATAAGAGTAGTGGGAAATCTTCAGGCGTGGCAGGCCGCCACCTAGAATTGTTACCAGAGGAAACCCTGATTATACAGTATATTGCCATATAAAACATTATTTAGCCTACCTGAATATTTGTCCCTTTTGTCTTACTGAATGAACACACATACAGATACAGTGGTGTGAAAAAGTGTTTGCCCCCTTCTTGATTTCTCATTTTTTTTGGTATGTCACACTTAAATGTTTCAGATCATCAAACAAATTTAAATATTAGACAAAGATAACACAAGTAAACACAAAATGCAGTTTTTAAATGAAGGTGTTTATTATTAAGGGAAAAAAAATCCAAAACTACATGTTCCTGTGTGAAAAAGTGACACCCCCCCCCCCCCCCGTTAAAACATAAATTAACTCTGGTTTATCACATCTTTGGAAAGTTGAGTTCAATTTCTCGAGCCACACCCAGGCCTGATTACTTCAACACCTGTTCTCAATTAAGAAATCACTTAATTAGGACCTGCCTGACAAAGTGAAGTAGACCAAAGATCCTCAAAAGCTAGACATCATGCTATGATGCAAAGAAATTCAGGAACAAAGGAGAAAGAATCGCAAAGTAATTGCGATCTATCAGTCTGGAAAATGTTATAAAGCCATTTCTAAAGCTTTGGGACTCCAGCGAGCCACAGTGAGAGCTATTCTCCTCAAATGGTGAAAACATGGAACAGTGGCGAACCTTCCCAGTAGTGGCCGGCCAACCAAAATTACACCAAGAGTGCAGCGACGACTCATCCAAGAGGTCACAAAAGACCCCACAACAACATCCAAAGAACTGCAGGTCTCACTTGCCTCAGTTAAGGTGAGTGTTCATGACTCCACCATAAGAAAGAGACTGGGCAAAAATGGGCTGCATGGCAGAGTTCCAAGACG
Organism: Pholidichthys leucotaenia; assembly: GCA_020510985.1. Taxonomy (NCBI): domain Eukaryota; kingdom Metazoa; phylum Chordata; class Actinopteri; order Cichliformes; family Pholidichthyidae; genus Pholidichthys; species Pholidichthys leucotaenia. Next base: position 133,823,681 of record CM035840.1, on the reverse strand, counting down.
GAAACCACTGCTGAGCAAAAAGAACATAAAGGCTCGTCTCAGTTTTGGCAAAAAACATCTTGATGATTCCCAAAACTTTTGGGAAAATACTCTGTGTGACATATTGCACGGCTCAGGAGACGCACACACACAGGCTTAGAGTAGTTCAAAGAGTTTAACAGCAGGGGTGAATGAGTGCGTGTCTGCGGGAAGTAAATGTGTTGGTGATGGTGTCTGCTCCAGGCACAGAGGCAGGTGACCGTACAGCCGAGCAACCCTATGGAGAGAGCACAGGGAGAGGGTGACGGGCATACACCAACACAGGAGGGATTTATGGCGAGAGAAGGACTTACTTGGTGGGTCAGGACAGCTGGCACAACAAGGGGGCGAAGCCCGGAAGACAGCCACCTGGAGAGCTCCGTACAGCAGCGAGGATTGGGCGATGGAGAGGAGATGTCCGCCGCTGGGGAATCCACCTGTGCACAGGGGAGAAGACTGAAGAAGAGAGGTAAGCGATCTTACCAAAATGGTGACGCTGAAGAGAAGTATGCTCACAACGGTGAGGGACGAAGTCTGACGGCTTCAGGCCGAGCCTCCGGGCGAGACGGCCTTTATCCCTCGCCGCTGATGATTGTCAGGTGCGTGAGCAGGTGGCGCCGCTGATGAATGGCGCGGCGTGACAGTACTCCCCCCTCTAGCAGCGCCTCCTGGCGATGGCTTATCCGGGTGCGCTTGGTGGAAGTCCGCGATGAGCGATGGGTCCAACACAAATGACGGGGGCACCCATTGTCGATGCTCGGGCCCATAGCCCTCCCAGTCCACCAGGTATTGCAACCCACGACCTCGGCGCCGGGAGTCCAGGATGGAGGAGACGGACCAGGCCGGATGGCCACCAATCATCCGGGGCGCGGGTTGCGCTGCAGGAGGAGGGCAAAGGGGGTCAGTGACTGCCAGTTTCACCTTCGACACATGGAAAGTGGGATGGATGCGGAGGGAGGGGGGAATAGCACGCGCACAGCCACCGGGTTGATGATCCGGGTGATGGGAAAGGGACCCATGAATCGCTGTGCCAGCTTCCTCCTCTCGCCTTTTAATGTGACGTCCTGGGTAGACACATACACGAGTTGCCCAACTCTGTACGCCGGGGCAGGTCTTCTGTGCCGGTCCGCCACGGTCCTGTTGCGCTCCGCTGTGCGTAAAAGCGCATGACGCGCGGCAGCCCAGGTGGAGCGGAACTGCCTAAGATGCGCCCTAACAGAGGGGACAGTTACCTCGTTCTCCTGCACTGGAAACAGCGGGGGGTCGTAACCCAGGGACGCCTTGAAGGGGGACATCCCCGTTGCAGAAGAGCGGGCGGTGTTGTGGGCATACTCCACCCAGGCGAGATGGTTGCTCCAGGACGTCGGCTTGGATCTAGTAACACAGCGGAGCGCAGCCTCCAGCTCCTGATTGGTCCTTTCACACTGCCCGTTAGACTGGGGGTGATGGCCGGAGGAGAGGCTCACCTTGGCTCCGATGGCGTTACAAAAAGATCTCTAAACCTCGGATGAAAATTGGGGGCCCCGGTCCGAGACCACGTCCACTGGAATCCCGTGCAGCCTGACCACGTGTTGGACGAGGAGACCCGCCGTCTCCAGGGCAGTAGGGAGACCTCGCAGGGGGATGAAGTGCGCCGCCTTGGAGAAACGGTCCACGATGGTCAGGACGGTGTCAAAGGAGTTGGAAACGGGGAGTCCGGTGACGAAATCCAGTGCGATGTGCGACCAGGGCCTGCCGGGGACGGGTAGAGGCTGGAGCAGACCCGCTGGGGGGGCATTTCCCGACTTGCTGGTGGCACAGATTGGGCAAGCCCGGGCGTAGCGGGCTGCATCCCTCCGCAGGCCTGGCCACCAAAAGGACCGTTGGAGGAGGCTGATCATCCGAGAGGTGCCGGGATGACAGGTGAGCCGGGAGGTGTGGAGCCAGTGGATGACCTCTCCTCGGACCGCAGATGGGACAAACAGTCTTCCCTCCGGTCCGCCGCCAGGATCAGGTTCCACCTCCTGCGCCTTCCGGATCTTGTCTTCAATGTCCCAAGAGATGGCACCGAGGACGCACGACCTGGGCAGGATAGTGTGGGGCATCTCCTCAGCCTCCACGGGGGTGAACTGCCTAGAGAGGGCGTCAGGCAGGCCGTTTTTGGAGCCCGGCCTGAAGGTGATTGAGAAGCGGAACCTGGCGAAGAACAAAGACCAGCGCGCCTGGCGGGCATTCAGGCGCTTGGCAGATCGTAAGTACTCTAAGTTCTTGTGGTCCATCAGGACCACAAACGGCAGGTCCGCCCCCTCTAGCCAGTGGCGCCACTCCTGTAAGGCGAGTTTAATGGCCAGGAGCTCTCTGTCCCCCACATCGTAGTTTCTCTCCGCCGGGGACAGGCGCCGGGAGAAGAAGGCGCATGGCCGTTTGGCGCCATCGTCAGGTGACCGCTGGGATAACACTGCTCCCACTCCCGTGTCCGATGCGTCCACCTCCACAATGCACTGCAGCGCGGGGTCAACCTGGCGAAGGACCCGGGAGGAGGAGAACTCCGCCTTCAGCGCCCTAAAGGCAGCAGCGACCTCTTCAGTCCACCGGAACGGGACCTTCGGGGACGTGAGGCGGGTCAGCGGTCCGACGATCGAGCTGAAATTTGGGACAAAGCGGCGGTAAAAATTGGCGAAGCCAACAAACTGTTGCACCTGCTTCCGGGATGCGGGAGTAGGCCACTCCACCACCGCCTTCACCTTCTCTGGGTCTGGGAGCACCTGGTCTTGAGCGATGATGAACCCCAGGAAGGACGTGGTCCTAGCGTAGAATTCGCATTTCTCAGCCTTCACGTACAGACGATTCTCCAGCAGTCTTTGGAGGACCCGCCTCACATGGACCTGGTGCTCGTCCCTGGACCTGGAGAAGATAAGGATGTCATCCAGGTAGACGAACACAAAAAGGCCGATGAAATCCCGGAGGACGTCATTAATGAGGCGCTGAAAGACGGCAGGAGCGTTGGTCAGCCCGAACGGCATGACGAGATACTCAAAGTGGCCGTTCGGGGTACGGAAGGCTGTCTTCCATTCATCTCCCTCCCGGATCCGGACGAGGTGGTAAGCGCTGCGTAAATCCAGCTTGGTAAACCAGGTCGCCCCCTGGAGGGAGTGAAAGGCAGTGTCCATGAGGGGCAGGGTGTAACGGTCCCTCTCAGTGATGTCATTAAGCGCTCGGTAGTCTATGCAGGGGTGGAGGGATCCGTCCTTTTTCCCGACAAAGAAAAACCCTGCCCCCACGGGTGACGACGATGGGCGAATAATCCCAGCGCTCAGTGATTCCTTCAAGTATGTATTCATGGTCTCCTTCTCCGGCGCCGACAGGCTGTAGAGCCGACCAGAAGGCAGGGGGGCCCCCTGGCGGAGGTTAATGGCACAGTCATAGGGTCGATGCGGGGGAAGAGACATAGCTTTCGATTTACTAAATACCATACCCAGGTCGTGAAATTCTGGAGGCACCAGTGACAGGTCCGGAGGTGCTGTATCCGCCACAGGGGGAGCCGCGGACGGGGAGCAGGCAGCGGACTGAAGGCAGGTGCCCATACAGAAGGTACTCCATGCCGATACCCCAGCGGACCTCCAGTCCAGGACAGGGTTGTGGAGGCGTAGCCAGGGATACCCCAGGATGACGGGCGACACAGAGTTGGGCAGGACGTAAAATACCATCTCCTCCCGGTGGTTCCCTGAGATGATGACTGGGACAGGCATGGTTTGGTGAGAAACTCTCCCAAGGGAGGCACGGGAGAGATGGACCAGGGAGATGGGGTGTTTTAATGCCTGACAGCGGATGCCCAATCGGGTTGCCAGGCCTTGTGAAATGAAGCTGCCCTCTGCGCCCGAATCCACCAGTGCGTGGGTGAGGTACCCAGTGGGATTGTGGCAAAAACGGATGGGCAGCTTTAATTGAGTGAGGGGACTTTGCCGATTGACGTCCGCGAGGCCCCCTACAGTGACTCGCGGACCCCGCCGTTTGGCTTTTGTGGGCAAAGCTCTACCGTGTGTTGACTGTCTCCGCAATACATGCAGAGACCCAACTCACGGCGGCGCTGTCTCTCTGCCGAGGAGAGCTTTGCCCAGCCCGTCACCATCGGCTCCGACTCCTCGGGGCACGATGGTGGCGGCGTTGCCAGGGGGCGAGCTTGGGGCAGGCGTAGCGGGACTCCCCGAGGGCGAGAAGCAGACGGCTTCCGTCCTGAGGAGCGCTCGCGCAGCCTGTTGTCCAAGCTGATTGCCAATGAGGTTAGCTCCGCTAACGTTCCGGGGATATCCCGTCCAGCCAGTTCATCCCTCAGATCACTATTGAGGCTGCGGAGAAACAGGCCGCAGAGGGAGCGCTCCTCCCAGCCCAATTCCTCCGCCGCTACCCGGTATTCGATGGCATAATCCGCGGCCGACCGGTTTCCCTGCTGGAGAGCGAGAAGCCGATCGACCTGGACCGCCTCGGAACAAGAATGATCAAACACCTCCAGGAAGCGCCTCACGAACTCGGCATAGGTGAGGGTGGCATAACTGGGTCTCGCCATAATAGCGTAGGCCCAAGTTAAAGCGCGCCCCTCCAGGAGGTTCCCTATGTAGCCGATTCGGCTGTGATCTGAGGGAAAGTCTCCGGGCACACGGTCAAACACGGACTCGCACTGCATCACAAACCCCCGCGCTCCGCCGAGCTTTCCGCTAAAGCGAGCGGGGGTCGGAATTGGTGTGAGTCGGGCCGGTGCCACTGGAGCTGGCTGGACGGCCACCGGAACAGCAGGAGCTGCGCCACCCTGAGGAGCCAGGGGGAACGGCTGCTGGGGGTCCAGGCGGTCCAATCGGCCAGTGATAATTACCAATTGATTCAGGATGACCTGCTGTTGATAAGCAATTTGATCCACTCTAGCCTCGAGAGTGGTAAGCCGGTGTGCGAGCCCGCCGTCCGCCGAGCCGCTCTGCTGAAGCCGTACTGACATATTGCACGGCTCAGGAGACGCACACACACAGGCTTAGAGTAGTTCAAAGAGTTTATTAACAGCAGGGGTGAATGAGTGCGTGTCTGCGGGAAGTAAATGTGTTGGTGATGGTGTCTGCTCCAGGCACAGAGGCAGGTGACCGTACAGCCGAGCAACCCTATGGAGAGAGCACAGGGAGAGGGTGACGGGCATACACCAACACAGGAGGGATTTATGGTGAGAGAAGGACTTACTTGGTGGGTCAGGACAGCTGGCACAACAAGGGGGCGAAGCCCGGAAGACAGCCACCTGGAGAGCTCCGTACAGCAGCGAGGATTGGGCGATGGAGAGGAGATGTCCGCCGCTGGGGAATCCACCTGTGCACAGGGGAGAAGACTGAAGAAGAGAGGTAAGCGATCTTACCAAAATGGTGACGCTGAAGAGAAGTATGCTCACAACGGTGAGGGACGAAGTCTGACGGCTTCAGGCCGAGCCTCCGGGCGAGACGGCCTTTATCCCTCGCCGCTGATGATTGTCAGGTGCGTGAGCAGGTGGCGCCGCTGATGAATGGCGCGGCGTGACACTGTGGACCGATCTCAGCCCCCGCCCCACAGTGATCTGTGTGGAGTTTGCATGTTCTCCCCGTGTCTGCGTGGGTTTACTCCGGGATTTCTCCAGTTTCCACCCACATGCCAAAAACATGCAAGTTAGGTTAATTGGCATCAACTGGGGATTCTAAATTGTCTTTAGGTATGACTGTGAGAGTGAATGGTTGTCTGTCTCTCTGTGTTGGCCCTGCGATGGACTGGTGATCTGTCCAGGGTGTACCCTGCCTCTCGCCCAAAGATGCTGGGATAGGCTCCAGCTCCCCCCCCCGACCCGAAAAGGATTAAGCAGAAGAAGATGGATGGATGGACTCTGTGGACTGACGAGACAAAAGTTGAACTTTTTGGAAGGTGTGTGTCCCATTACATCTGGCGTAAAAGTAACACAGCATTTCAGAAAAGGAACATCATACCAAGAGTAAAATATGGTGGTGGTAGTGTGATGGTCTGGGGCTGTTTTTCTGCTTCAGGACCTGGAAGACTTGCTGTGGTCAATGGAAGCATGACTTCTGCTGTCTACCAAGAAATCCTGAAGAAGAATGTCTGGGCATCTGTTCCTGACCACAAACCGAAGCGCACTTGGATTCTACAGCAGGACAATGATCCAAAACACATCAGCAAGTCCACCTCTGAATGGCTTAAGAAAAACAAAATGAAGACTTTGGAGTGGCCTAGTTAAAATTCTGACCTGAATCTGATTGAGATGCTGTGGCATGACCTTAAAAAAGCAGCTCATGCTCGAAAACCCTACAGTGTGGCCGAATTACTAACTAACTAACTAACCTGCACTTATATAGCGCTTTTCTAGTCACAAAGACCACTCAAAGCGCTTTCATTAATACTAACCCTCTATTCTAAGGGCCTATAGGAAACAGATATCTAGGGACAATTTAGAACAGCCAATTAACCTAACATGCATGTTTTTGGCATGTGGGAGGAAACCGGAGAAATCCCGGAGTAAACCCACGCAACACGGGGAGAACATGCAAACTCCACACAGATCACTGTTGGTCGGGGGCTGGGATCGAACCCACGATCCCACGATCCCCACAATCCCTCGGCCAAGGGTAAACTGTGCTGCCGCAGTGCTAACCACTGCGCCACCGTGCAGCCATTACAACAATTATGCAAAGATGAGTGAGCCAAAATTCCTCCGCAGCGCTGTAAGACTCATTACCAGTTATCACAAATGTGTGATTGCAGTTGTTGCTGCTAAGGGTTGCCCAACCAGTTATTAGGTTTCGGGAGCAATCACTTTTTCACACAGGGATATGTAGGTTTGGATTTTTCCCCCTTAATAATAAACACCTTCATTTAAAAACTGCATTTTGTGTTTACTTGTGTTATCTTTGTCTAATATTTAAATTTGTTTGATGGTCTGAAACATTTAAGTGTGGCAAACATACAAAAAAATGAGAAGTCAGGAAGGGGGCAAACACTTTTTTACACCACTGTATGTCTGTTATCTAGTACGTGTTGTCTGCATAAGTTTGGCTGGGAACTTACTGATGTCCTCCTTCCCTGGCGAGCACAGCTGAGTCAGATCAAGAGTATATAATTACACATGGGTGCCCATGAGCAGTCTAAGAGCCTTCTTCTATAACTCCTCCAACAATGCAAACTCCTGTGCTCACAGGGCTCAACTTGCAGGCAGCCAGACTCATCCTGAGCTGAGCTTTCTGTGCAGGCCACCTTTCATTGGCTATGTGCACGCCTTTATTATCATTCTCACTATTAGTTGCTGACTGTGTGGGTGGACCCATGAGTCGGCACAAACAAATTCCTTGGCTCAAACATACTCGCCTCCTCATGGTTTCCTGGTTTGATACTTATGAGTGAATGACTAATGCCAAACCAGATATGAGTAAGCCTTTCAATTGGTGAAATGAATAGGGTAAAAGTTTTATTGTGGTCAAGGTTGTGTAAACTATAATGGTCATGTGCTTATGAATATACAACCTTATTGCCATTCACCAAAATCCAAGTGTGTCTGGTGTGTTTTAGATTCGCCAGGTACAGTGATGATAATAAAAACCTTCTTTTTAATGTATTTTTATTGAATTAAAATCAAGCAATTATTGTTTCCATCTTATCTGAATACCCATCTCTTCTTATTCGGATTCTTATCCTGGATTTACACTGACTCCAGATGCAGTCCGGATGGCCCCTTGCGTTCATCCCTATCAGCTCTGTTTGTGTTTTGCAGCAGTATGGATAAGAACAGAGTTTGAAATACAAGATCCATCCATCCATCCATCCATCCATCCATCTTCTACCGCTTTTCCGGAGGTCCGGGTCGCGGAGGCAGCAGTTCAAGCAGAGAAGCCCAGACTTCCCTTTCCCCAGCCGCCTGCTCCAGCTCTTGAGAGAGGAAACCAAGGCGATCCCAGACCAGCTGGGAGACATAGTCTCTCCACCGAGTCCTGGGTCTGCCCTGGGGTCTCCTCCCAGTGGGACGTGCCTGAAACACCTCAAGTGGGAGGCGTCCAGGAGGCGTCCTGATCAGATGCCCATACCACCGCAACTGACTCCTTTCAATGTGGAGGAGCAGCAGTTGTACTCTGAGCCTCTCCCGGATGACTGAGCCCCTCACCCTATCTCTGAGGGTGAGTCCAGCAATCCTACAGAGAAAGCTCATTTCAGCTGCTTGTATCCACGATCTTGTTCTTTCGGTCATTACCCAAAGCTCGTGACCATAGGTGAGAGTAGGAACTTAGATTGACTGGTAAATCGACAGCTTTGCCTTAGAACTCAGCTCCCTCTTCACCACAACAGACCGGTACAATGTCCGCATCACTGCAGATGCTGCTCCAATCCGTCTGTCAATCTCTGGCGAGAGATTGAGAGATTGAAATACAAGATCATGCGAGAATAATACAAAATAACGCATGATCTCGAGAAAGACCCAAGAGTGACTGAGATGAACCGATCATGATCACGTGATGACAATAAGAAAGTGTGATGTAGCGGCTCTCCACCTGGGTTTTTGGGCTCTAAACAAAAACGTAAGTAGCCCGTTAATTTTAATTCTATCAAGTGTTTGTATGTTCAGTCAAGTTTTTACCTTCTCTGACACAGTGGTGGAGGAGTAGACCTCAGAAAATAACGGACGTGTAGAAGATGTGCTCAAATGATGAGGCTGAGTTTAGTCGTAAACCAGCTTTATTGACAGAACACAGCTTCTAGCATTCTCAAAGCAGGAAAGAGAAAGAATCATATCTCATCACCCTTTTATATGTTTCCAGCATCAGAATTCAAGTCACATGGTGTTTTCAGTAAACATACAGTCACAAAGCATCCCTTTGAATCTTCACCATTGTCTCTCATTTCCTGATGAACCGGAAATCTCTCCGGGGCATCTTCTGTGGGACAAAGAGACAAATCTCACACCTCCTTGTTATCTTCTGCAGATTCGAGTCCTTTGTCCTTGCAGACGGACACCCTCAATACACATGCAGTCCTGTCTCTGTGGAAACGTGAGCCCACAATGTGTGTCGCCCACAGACGATCCTTTAAATCATTTTTAATGAACAAACCACTATTAAATACCGTGGCATTTCCTTGTGGATTGGATTCAGCATCTGTCAAGAATAGACTTGTTGCATTTCATTAACGAACCAAATCTAACAACTCGGGTTCATTCTGCAGTGATCCGGACCAGGTGGGCATTAGAAAATTAATGAGAATGGGGAACTATTTGCTGCAGAGACCTGATCGCAGCCGTAACGTTCTGCATCTGAAGTAGCTGTAAATCCAGGGTTAGCTGTGGCTGGTTGAAATGTCTGAGTGCAGCTGTTGATTTATGACGACTGGGATTTCAAAACGTCACATCATCATTACAATTATGTGACATTGAAACCAGAAGTTTACATATGCTGTATAACAAAAAAATAGCAAATATAAAAAATTATTTAGCAAATGGAAATAATTTTAGTAATCTTAACTGACCTAAAAACAGGAAAAGTTTAATCTGATTTTAATGTCAGGTAGTGAGAGAGGTGATGTCTTTTTATACAGTGTATGTAAACTTCTGCTTTCAACTGTATGTGATTGGAAGACTCTGAATAGCCATGTAATGACCTGTGTTTGATCAAGAATCATTTCCTCATACATGTAAACACTGATTCGTTTGTTACATATATAGCAATAGGATAGCTCGAGTTATTTTATTTGAAAGTATAATTATTAAATTTCCGATGCATCGTTATAGTTTCAAAGACAAAAAATAAATGACCTACAGGAACAAAAACAAAAACAGATACTGTCTAGAGGTGAATAACTACCTTCATGAAGCTAGTTTGCTTATATTTTCAGTAAGTAGCCCACCACATTTGCCCTTGATTTGGAGGCATAGGTGTCCCCTGTATTAATGAACCACTGTTACACTCTCATGGAGACTGCTGAAGGCTGCAGCGACAGATCCCCGTATGCGAGTATGATGATTAAAGCTTATTAGTGCCGTTTCTGATTCGTTTTTTTGCACTGAGTCATTAGCATGTCAATGGAGTAGAAACATGAGCGGATAGAGGACATTTTCAGAGTTTGTCAGTAATGAGCACTTGGACTTTTTCCGACAAATATTTGCCAAAGTAATGTATTTTGAAAAAAATGTATTATTCATCAGGTGTATTGTAGCTTTGGCAAAGTTGTGTTAATGGAGAAACAGGCAGTCATGCAGACTCACTCACAGGAGCACTGACAGGCCTTCGACTGTGAGAAAGAAGCATCACGGTTTCTGTGCGAAGGAATAGGTTTTATTTTCCGTAGCAGAGAGTGCATACATCACAAATAGAACATGCAACTTCTAGACAAACTGAGTCATCAAAAGAGGGAGAAGTGTGTCTGTCGGGGAAAGTTAATAAGTTTTAATGCACCCAATAGGAGCCCTCTTAGATGTGTTCCAATTGTTTACCACAGTTTCCCAGCATACCCTATGACTGCAGACACTGGATCTCTAGTCTTGAGGACTTTTGAGTAGGGGTTACTAGGACTCTTGGAAAACTTTTTTAACCATTAATTTCTTTTGTGATTTTGAAAAATACGTGTCAAACACAATCAGGCAAGGGAAGATATGTCTGTCAGTAGCCATGTTTACATGGACACAAGTAACCGGATTAAAAGCCTGATCGGAATAAAAATGCTTCATCTAAACATGCCAATCTGAATATTCTGACCCGATCACGCTCATTCGGATCAAAATTTCATTCTGATTGAGAGGGGTGGGTTATGCCAATTGTTAATCCGAATGGTGCACATATAAACACTTATTCCGAAGCTTGGGTTGAAAATATGTTTACTGCACATGTCTGTATGTCAGCCACACGTCAGTTTGACATATTTCTGCCTTTATAGCAGCTAGCGGAAGACATGGCAGGAGTAAAACAAAACTGGTCTGTATCGTCCTGCTAACTCCCTCGGTTCATATGCGGAAGTATGCACTTGTAGCTTCATTACGGAGACCAGCAGAAGAAAAAGTACAGTTTGAATAACACAATACAGGTCCATTTCAAAAAGAGAAAGACATGAAGCGGGGTTTGTTTACACCGGAAGTTGCTTCTTCTACTACTATTTTCAGAATGTCGAAATGTCGACATGCGCATGTCAAAATGATTCAGTCCGTTCAAACGTGTGACACATTGAAACGCACGTCCTAGTCGGATCAGCTTTTTCAGGATCTATGTAAACGGTAAAATTCTAATCAGAATTGTAATCAGATTGAAGAAATTTTGCCCATGTAACCATGGCTAGTGTTACTGATTTAATGAAAGCGACTTTTTTTGTTTCCTATATGTGTTTGAGGACAGAGTTGGTCAACAGTTACACAGATGTTTTTACAAGAAATCACTGATTTTAATTCCATAACCTGGGGGCAACTTTGACTTTTGGGAAGACTCATGATAATGTTATTCACTTCAGGATCTTTGTAAAATCAAGGAATCTCCAAATTCAACTGTCATTTTCCTGACAAAATGCCTTTCATTTTAGCATAATCTCCTGCAGTAGCTATGTAGTTTGAGAACCACTGCTATAAATACTAAAATAGGACTAATAAATATATTTCCAGTTATTTTTGTATAAGTTATACGACACTGTTATTTCTGGACGTAAAAGTGAAACAAGACATTCATCATTTTTCTAGCTGTGTTTAAAAAAAAAAAAACCCAGAATGATCCATCACGCTGTTACCACAGAACCAGTTGTAATTGTATTACTAATTGTTTGTGATAATTGTGACATGATGATTGAACTTCACTCTGGGTCTCATCTGTCTTTAAATACAAAAGATGTGCCTTTGTGGTAGAGCATGAAAGAATGAATGAATGAATGAATTTATTTATTTCGGATAGTACATTACAGGTTAAAAGAAACTGTATAATATAACAACAAGGTCAAATTAGACAAAGACTCCTTCTACTATACAATTCCACGTGAGTTATCCGAAATGGGTGATGGCTGAAGCCGCAGCTTATATTGCCCACCCATATTCCATCCAAGAATTCAAAGGAGAAAAAAGAGAAAACAAGACAAGAGCGATTACAATTTAAAACAAGGCTAAGACAAAATATGACTGAGAGAAAAAGAAAACTGAGCTAGTCTAAGTTAAGCGGTTACTATTCAAAAACAAATCTAAGACATAGTGTCACAGAGAAAAAAGAAAAACTAAGCTATAACACAACACAGGCTGGAAATGTCAATCCTTATGTGAGTTTACATGTCGTTTTGTAAATATGTTTGGAGTATTTCTTCCTTTAGTTTTTGTTTAAATTGTCCAAGCTTTGTACATGATTTTAATTCAGGTCCAAAATCGTTCCATAATCTGACACCTTGCACTGAAATACAGTGTTGCTTGGTAGTTGTTCTCACTGTAGGCTTTTGAAATATACATGTTCCTCTGAAGTGATATCGTTTCTCCCTTGTTTGGAACAACTTTTGGATATTTGCGGGCAGTGATAGATTCTTCACTTTGAACATTATTATTGCGGTTTTAAAGTCGATCAGATCTTTCAACTTGAGAGTTTTTTGTTTAAGAAAAAGTGGGTTTGTTGGTTCCCTGTAAGCTGCTTTGTTGATTATTCTAATAGCTCTCTTTTGAAGCATAAAGAGTGGATATATGTTTGTTTTATATGTATTTCCCCATACTTCATTACAATATGTCATGTATGGGAGTATTAATGAATGATACAAGGTGTATAGTGTGGGTTGATTCAGCAAATTTTTCACTCTGTGTAATATTGCAATTGATTTGGATACTTTACCTTTTATATAATTAATATGTGGCTTCCAACACAGTTTGTTATCAATTATTACTCCAAGGAATTTAGTTTCGGATACCCTTTCAATCTCTACACCATTTACACTGAGTTTGGGTACTGGGTAGTTGTGATGGTTGTTAAAGACTATAAATTTTGTCTTGCTTAAATTGAGCGTTAATTTGTTTGAATCAAACCACAGTTTCAGCTTTCCTAATTCCTTTCCGAGTGTATCCAGAAGTTGTTCCAAGTTGTTTCCACTGCATAGCAGGTTAGTGTCATCAGCAAACAATATTAAGTCCATTTTTTCTGAAACTTTACATATATCATTTATATACATATTGAATAATAATGGTCCCAAAACTGAACCCTGTGGGACTCCACAGGTGACCTTCAGTAGCTCTGAGTTTTTGTTGTTAACACATACAAACTGATATCTATTCTTTAAGTAACTTCTTAACCAGGACAGTGCTACCCCTCTGATACCACAATTTTGTAGTTTCTTTAATAATAGATTGTGATCTACTGTATCAAATGCTTTTTTAAGATCCAGGAATACTCCAACTGAATACTCTTTATTTTCAATGGCTGTTGATATTTTTTCTGTAAATTCCATTAAGGCATATGCTGTTGTCCTTTTGTGTCTGAACCCATATTGCTGCTCACACAATAAATCATTCTTCAGTATGAAGTTGTCAATTCTCTCATAGAATATTTTTTCAAGTATCTTGGAAAATTGCGGTAATAGTGAAATTGGTCTGTAGTTGGAGAGTTCCCCTCTGTCGCCTGTCTTGTAAATCGGAATTACTTTAGCTATTTTCATTGCATTGGGAAATATACCTGATTGGAGAGACAGGTTACAGATATACGTCAGTGGTTTCACTATGCATTCGATAACAGTTTTGACTAGTAGCATATCAATACCATCGCAGTCAGTAGATGTTTTACTTTTGAACGATTTAACAATTTCAATGACCTCTCTTTCGTCTGTGTTCTTTATGAAGATGGTGTCTTTTACAGCAGTGTTATTGCATATTGAAGCACCTGTTGGCACCGTAGTGGGTATTTCTCGGGCCAGTTTAGGTCCAATGTTAACAAAAAAATTATTAAATTCATCTGCAGGTGAAGCTATATTCACATTCGGAGTCGATTTATTATTTTTTGGAGTGTTAGTTGGGTAGCTGGTATTTCTGCTTTTATTTCCAAGGATACTGTTGATTATTGTCCATGTATTTTTAATATTGTCTTTGTTTTTTTCCAGTTCTTTACTGTAATAGTCTCTTTTACTACATCTTATTATATATGTTAACTTATTTTTGTATGTTTTATACCGCTGCTCTGCTTCTTTTGTCCTTTTCTTTATGAAAGCTTTATATAATAAATTTTTCTTTTTACACGCCTTTTGTAGTCCTTTGGTTAGCCATGGTTTGTCAGTAAATTTGTGTTTAAGCTTTTTTTTAACTAATGGGCAGTTTTTTTCATAAAGAGTGGTTACAATGTTTGTAAATGTGTCATAGGCTTCATTTACATCTGATACATAGACTTCTGTCCAGTCTTGCTTCAGCAAGTCCTCTTTAAAAGAACTGATTGCGTTTGGTGATTTGTGTCTGAACGATTTTGAGATTTTTTCTGGGTTGGGCCCCGTGTGGCCATGGATAAGTGCAAAGATTGGCAAGTGGTCGCTTATATCATTTATCAATAATCCACTTTCTATTTTCTTGTCGAGAACATTGACAAACAGGTTGTCAATAAGTGTAGCAGAGTGAGCTGTGATTCTACTGGGATGTGTTATTGTGGGATATAGACTCATGCTGTACATAGAGTTCATGAACTCTGTAACTACATTTTGTTGATGTGGATTAAGTAGGTCAATATTGAAATCTCCACAAATTGCTACCATTTTCTTACTAGTAATATTATTGTACAGCTCGACTAATTTATCTCTGAATGTCTCAATGCAAGTTCCCGGCGTTCTGTATATGCAGCTTATGATTAGATTTTTTGTTTTGTCTAGGTCAATCTCAACAGTAACACATTCCAGAATCCCTGGTAGTGCTAAGGACATTTCATTTACAAGCTTACATCTATATATGTCATCAATATACAGTGCAACACCACCACCCTTTTTTTGAGATCTGTTAATGTTAAACATCTGATATCCCTCTATTGCCATCAGGGGAGCCTGGTCTGCATTAAGCCAGGTTTCAGAGACTGCTATAGCTGTGAATTTTCTGTTTAGCTGTTTTAAATAGTCCTGAATCTGTGAGAAGTTTTTGTTAAGACTTCTGCTATTGAAGTGTATTATTGACAGGTTACCATCTAATTGCACTTGACTTTTGAATTGCTTTTCAGTGTAATATTTTCAGTGGTTATGAATATTATTGAAAAAGTGGTTATCAGGATCAATATCATTCTCCATCTCTTGTGGTTTATGTTCAGCATAGTGGCATATTTTTAGAGTTTGAGTTTCCTCACTCTGTGTTTCATAGTCAGTGTTCATCTGTATTTATCTAAGTCAGTAGCATCTCTGATCATTATACTTTTTGCTTGCTCAGGTGTTCCATTTAGTTTAATCCAAATTCTACAATTCTAGAAAGTATCTGTTTTCCATTTTATTGACTTTATCAGCAGCATGGCAGTAAAAACTGGCGTGGCAGGCAACGCAGCCATGATGGAAGCCACAATAGAGGCATAGTTGTCTGCTGAGTGTGTAACCAGAACAACAATAGTCCCATCTGCAGTTCTGATGAGAGCAGGCTGCTCCGTGCCAGCATGTCACTGTCTCTTTGAGTGCTTGTTTGTGTTTGCCAACCTGGAGCTGGGTGGTACAGAGAGCCTAACTTTTCCTTGCACAAGTCATTGTCCCATAAAATGAATATCTGTCCTGTTATGTACACTTAAATCAGCAGATACTGATACTGATAGGCATAACTGGCTGTCTGACTTTATAGTGTATGTGTGTCCATTTGTTACTGAGATCTGAGGGAATATGTGATGCACCCTCCAGCCTTTACATACACTGTGCCATAGCAGTCATTGCAGAACTGGAATGACATCTTATAAAGATGGGGCTAAAAAGCATATCTGCTTGTAAACACACTGAAGCATAAAACTTGTGCATTAAGGCATGCTTACCCAACCCTTGACCTTTGCACCTGCATGATGAAATGTTCTGTACTTGTGCGGACACACACACTCTCACGTCACACACCCAGTAAGCTCTTGATGTAGCCTCGGGCATTTAATAAGTAATAACTTAACTTGGGTTTTTCCTAAAAGCCTTTGCTTCCTATTTCCCAATATTATGTATGACTAACAGAATCTGGCTATTCAGTTTAGTAGGAAGTTGAAGGTTAAGGGTATTTCTGGATGGCTGCCTGAATGCATGTGGATTGTGTGAATTTAAGTCTGTGGGTAAATGTTTGTACATGTAAAAAAAAAAAAAAAAAGAAAATAATTCGCGTGTTTCTCATATCTTCCATTAAAATCTAAATATTTCTAATCTTTGCAGACTTACCAATGCAGCAGCAAATTTTAAAGTTGCATAAAACTATTTTTTTTAAATCATTTTTATCTTCTACAGATTGGTTTTGAGCTTATCCCCCATTATTAAGAATTTACATGTAACTATTGTTTAATTTTCAGTTAATCAATTCATGTACCAAAGGACTAGATCTGACAAACAGACATGGATAAATTTGTTGGTACCCTTCCACACAAAACTGGAGCTTTTTGGCCAGTCTCATCAGCTCTATGTTTACAGAAGAAAAAATTGAGCTTTAAAATAACACAACACCATACTTACTGTGAAACATGGAGGGGGCTTGGTTTTGTTCTGGGGTTGCTTTGCTGCATTTGGCATGGGGAATCTTCAGTCTGTGCAGGGCCCAATCAAGTCTCAAGACTACTGAGGGATCCTGGACCGAAACATACTGTCCAGGGTCAGAAAGCTCCATGAGTCCTCCAACAGGATAATGACCCAAACTGTAATTTAACTGTAAACATTTTTTCTTTCGGCTGCTCCCTGTAGGGGTTGCCACAGCGGATCATCTGCCTCCATTTCACCCTGTCCCTTGTGTCTTCCTCTGTAACACCAACTGCCAACACTCTCCATGTCCTCCTTCACTACATCCATGAATCTTTTCTGTGGTCTTCCTCTTTTCCTCCTGCCTGACAGCTCCATCTTCAACATCTGTCCAATATATCCACTATCACTCCTCTGCACATGTCCAAACCATCTCAGCCTTGCCTCTCTTACTTTGTCTCCAAACCGTTCAACCTGAGCTGTCCCTCCGATATACTCATTTCTAATCTTGTTCCTCATAGTCACTCCCAATGAAAATCTTAGCTTCTTCAACTTTGCCACATCCAGCTCCATCTCCTGTCTTTTTGTCAGCACTACCGTCTCCAAACCATACATCATAGCAGGTCTCACTACCGTCTTGTAAATCTTCCCTTTCACTTTTGCTGCTACCCTTCTGTCACAAATCACCCCTGACACTCGTCCCCACCCACTCCACCCTGCCTGCACTCTCTTCTTCACCTCTCTTGCGCATTTTCCACTGCTTTGGGTGGTTGACCCCAGGTATTTAAACTCATCTACTTTAACTACCCCTACTCCTTGCATCTTCACCATTGCACCTGCCTCCCTCTCATTCACACTCATATATTCTGTCTTGCTTCTACTGACTTTCATTCCACTTCTCTCCAGAGCATAAGCCACCTTTCCAGGTTCTCTTCCACCTGCTCCCTACTCTCACTACAGATAACAATCCATCCATCTTCTTCCGCTTAATCCTTTTCGAGTCGCGGGGGGGCTGGAGCCTATCCCAGCATCTTTGGGCGAGAGGCAGGGTACACCCTAGACAGATTGCCAGTTCATCGTAGGGCCAACACAAACAGACAGACAACCATTCACTCTCACAGTCACACCTAAGGACAATTTAGAATCCCCAGTTTGTTGCCAATTAACCTAACTTGCATGTTTTTTGGCATGTGGGAGGAAACCGGAAAAATCCCGGCGTAAACCCACGCAGACACGGGGAGAACATGCAAACTCCACACAAATCACTGTTGGCCAGGGGCTGGGATCGAACCCAGAATCCCCCGGCCAAAGGTGAATTGCTGTGCTGCTGCAGTGCTAACCACTCTGCCACCGTGCTGCCACAGATAACAATGTTGTCTGCAAACATCATGGTCCACGGAAACTCCTGCCTGACCTTGTCTGTCAGCCTGTCCATCACCATGACAAACAAGAAGGGGCTCAGAGCCGATCCCTGATGTACCACCCCCACCTTGAACCCATCTGTCGCTCCTACAGCACACCTCACCACCATCTTGCTGTCCTGATACATGTCCTACACCACCCTCACATACTTCTCTGCCACTCCTGACTTTCTCATAGAGTACCACACTTCCTCTCTTGGCACCCTATTATATGTTTTCTCTAGATCCACAAAGAACCAGTGCAACTCCTTCTGACCTTCTCTATACTTCTCCATCAACATTCTTCAAGCAAACATTGCATCTGTAGTACTCTTTCTTGGCATGAAACCGTACTGCTGCTCACTAATTGTCACCTCTCCTCTTAAACCTATCTTCAACAACTCTTTCCCATATCTCTATAGTGTGGCTGATCAGCTTTGTGCCTCTGTAGTTACTACAGCTCTGAGCATCACCTTTATTCTTGAAAATTGGTACCAAAACACTTGTCCACTTTTCAGGCATCCTCTCACTCTCCAAGATTGTGTTAAACAATCTGGTTAAAAAGTCCACTGCCATCTCTCCTAAACAGCTTCATACCTCCACAGGTATATCATCTGGACTAACCGCCTTTCCATTTTTCATCCTCTTCAAAGCTGCCCTCACTTCTGCCTTGCTTAGCCTCGGGACGTCCTTGTTCACTATCTTTCCTTCATCCATCCTCCTCTCTCTCATTTTCTTTATTCATCAGCTCTTTAAAGTATTCCTTCCAGCTTCTCAGCACACTCATCATTTGTTAGTACATTGCCATTTCTGTCCTTAATCAGCCTAACCTGCTGTACAACCTTTCCAGCTCAATCTCATTGTCTAGCCAATCGATACAAGTCCTTTTCTCCTTCCTTAGTGTTTAGCCTCTCATACAACTCACTATATGTCTTTTCCTTTGCCTTTGCCACCTCTCTCTTTGCCATGCTCCTAGATTCCAAATACTCCTGTCTACTGTCTTCATCTCCCTGACTAGCCTACTTTTTCTTTGCTAACCTTTTCCTTTGAATACTTTCCTGTACCTCCTCATTCCACCACCAAGTCTCCTTGTCTTCCTTCCTCTGTCCACTGGATACACCACACACCTTTCTACCTGTTTCCCTCAATACTTTTGCTGTACTTTCCCACAGTCATCTGGTAATTCTTTCCTACCACCCAGGGCCTGTATCAACTCCTTCCAGAACTCTGTGCGACTTTCTTCCTTCTGTAACTTCCCCCTCTTAATCTTTGGCTCTGCCTTCACTCTCTTCTTCTACTTGCTTTCCAAAGTCATTCTACAGACAACCATCCGATGCTGTCTCGCATCAGATGTAAACATTTAATAATTATTACTGTATGGTCCGAAGTTTGGATACTTTATGGAAAAAAAGTTGATGGCTTATTTTCATAGCCAACCAGGGTTGCATACTTTGGGAATCACTGCAGTAGAGGAATGAAAGAATTCTATAAATTGGATACTCATTGGAAATAAATGTAAAGTATTTGAAAGTCACCAGCTGTTATCAGCTGTAAATTTAGCGTATTTAGAGCTTCTTAATGCCAGCTGTCCAAAAAGGGCTAAAAGCTCAACCGTTTCTCATACAGATGGGTGGGATCATGGCCCATGTGTCCGCAGGGCTGAGATACTAACACTTCTGCCTCGAGTCAGATTCACAGAGGAGCTGGGAGGCTGCTATTGAAGAGACACAGACAGGGTGATGAAAGATGCAGAGCGGCTTGATGGATGACTGATGATGAGTAAGGGTACGGAACATGGCTCCAGTTTCTGCTGCTTTTTTTCCAGACTGTCAACATTTTTATTTATTTTCAGTCTTACTTATTTGCACTTCTTCGACCTTAATGTCATTTTTTTCGCTTTTATCATACAATATGACTGGTTTTGATTTCTTTGTTCAATCCAGCAGACAAGCTCCTGAAGTTTTTTTTTGTTGTTGTTGCTGTTTTTTTTTTGTCTAAGCTTAGAGTTGAACTGTTGTTTTTTTTTTAAATTACATCCATGTGCTGCTTTTTCTTGGAGATTATGGCTGCCCAGAAGTCAGATGTTTAGCTGAAAATGAATCGGTGAATTCAAAAAGAGCCCAAGTCCATACTTTTTCAATGGGGACTTGGGCCCCTTTTGAATTCACCGATTCAAATGTGTCTGATGTTCTTTGGGTAAGCATACACATGCTACATATAGGGTTATAATTTAACAGTCTACAGTGAGCTTGTGCGCCACACTTCCTACCTTACATCAGTGTTTTTGTTAGTTTCTGTCAGCACATTGCCTGTTTTTTACGGTTTGTGTCATGCCGTCTAATTATGAGTAGACAGTGCGCTCGCTTTGTGCTGTGAGGAGCTGGCTAATTTAAAAGAGGTGTGGTAGGACACAATCTCATGTGCATCGGTATTTTTGTGCATTTTATGACAATGCGCTTTTGATCAGAAAAAGGTTGTCTGTCATCAGCAGCACATTGTCAATGCTATTTCAGTGCTGTGTTTTGAAATCACTTACAGTAGCTCCTACTGACAGGAGCACATGAGGAAATGGCATGCGCTGGGATTTTCTGTTATTTTAATGGACAGAGTGGGAACAGTTATAATCTAATCACCTGTTATCTGAATAGTTTTTTTTTATTATTTAATCCACATTTTCATTTTAATTATGGACTTATAGTTGGAGTATAACTTATAGATTAGGCATTAATGTATTTGTTTTTACGGGAATGAATAAATGAATGCATGAACAGGGAGTGTGTGGATGCAGCACTCAGAGGAGGCCTGGTGGTATGGGGGCAGAAAAGTCCGTAGTGGTCAGATTTGACCAAATGTAGTTTATTTTTCAGCCGCAGGGATCCAAGCACTGCAACACCAGTGGAAGCAGTGTGTGGATGGAAGGGGAGACTATGTTGAAAAACAAGCCACATTTGGTCAAACTTGACCACTATGAACGTTTCAGCCTATGAACTTTTCAGCCCCCCCTCGTATACTGCCAGTCTGAAGATTTTAAACTCCAAACCTCTCTGCTGTGACATTCTCTCCACATACACTCACCGGCCACTTTATTAGGTACACCATGCTAGTAACGGGTTGGACCCCCTTTTGCCTTCAGAACTGCCTCAATTCTTCGTGGCATAGATTCAACAAGGTGCTGGAAGCATTCCTCAGAGACTTTGGTCCATATTGACATGATGGCATCACACAGTTGGCGCAGATTTGTCGGCTGCACATCCATGATGCGAATCTCCCGTTCCACCACATCCCAAAGATGCTCTATTGGATTGAGATCTGGTGACTGTGGAGGCCATTTGAGTACAGTGAACTCATTGTCATGTTCAAGAAACCAGTCTGAGATGATTCCAGCTTTATGACATGGCGCATTATCCTGCTGAAAGTAGCCATCAGAAGTTGGGTACATTGTGGTCATAAAGGGATGGACATGGTCAGCAACAATACTCAGGTAGGCTGTAGCGTTGCAACGATGCTCAATTGGTACCAAGGGGCCCAAAGAGTGCCAAGAAAATATTCCCCACACCATTACACCACCACCACCAGCCTGAACCATTGATACAAGGCAGGATGGATCCATGCTTTCATGTTGTTGACGCCAAATTCTGACCCTACCATCCGAATGTCGCAGCAGAAATCGAGACTCATCAGACCAGGCAACGTTTTTCCAATCTTCTATTGTCCAGTTTCGATGAGCTTGTGCAAATTGTAGCCTCAGTTTCCTGTTCTTAGCTGAAAGGAGTGGCACCCGGCGTGGTCTTCTGCTGCTGTAGCCCATCTGCCTCAAAGTTCGACGTACTGTGCGTTCAGAGATGCTCTTCTGCCTACCTTGGTTGTAACGGGTGGTTATTTGAGTCACTGTTGCCTTTCTATCAGCTCGAACCAGTCTGGCCATTCTCCTCTGACCTCTGGCATCAACAAGGCATTTCCGCCCACAGAACTGCCGCTCACTGGATATTTTTTCTTTTTCGGACCATTCTCTGTAAACCCTAGAGATGGTTGTGCGTGAAAATCCCAGTAGATCAGCAGTTTCTGAAATACTCAGACCAGCCCTTCTGGCACCAACAACCATGCCACGTTCAAAGTCACTCAAATCACCTTTCTTCCCCATACTGATGCTCGGTTTGAACTGCAGGAGATTGTCTTGACCATGTCTACATGCCTAAATGCACTGAGTTGCCGCCATGTGATTGGCTGATTAGAAATTAAGTGTTAACGAGCAGTTGGACAGGTGTACCTAATAAAGTGGCCGGTGAGTGTATATAATCTATATCATTTCAGTCCCAATCAGCTCCTTTGATGTTCTCTGTTCGTGAGCACGTGTTCTGTCCTGGTTAATGAAAAACACACACTCATCAGTTGTTTTCTGTTAAATGATGACGGTTAAATACAAACTATTTGAAGACACAGTAGGTAGAGCTTTTTACTATACAGAGAAAAAAAAAGTGCATGGGTTTATGATTCAGCTAATAAGATAAGATAAGCCTTTATTAGGCCTCGCCGCCACAGGCCCGTGGCTCTGAGAGAGATCCGTCGCTGCCAGAAATCCACGGAGCTGCTCATCCGTAAGCTGCCCGTCCAGCGCCTGGTGAGGGAGATCGCTCAGGACTTCAAGACCGTCCCGCGTTTCCTGAGCTTCGCCGTCATGGCTCTGCAGGAGACCAGCGAGGCCCACCTGGTGGTCTCTTCTTTGCTAAGGGGGTCACCATCATGCCCAAAGACTTCCAGCTGGCCCGCTGCATCCGCGGAGAGAGAGCTTAGACTTTCTGCTGCACATTCACCAACCAACCATAATGCTCTGCACTGTGTGTCTATATATATATATTTATAGTAATATGGACATATGTTTAGTAGATGTTGTTTTTTCTTGCCTTCTGATTATTGCTCTGAGTGTTGCTATCCCTGTGCTGTTGCAATCCTGGAATTTCCCCATTGTGGGACTAATAAAGGCTTATCTTATCTTATCTTATCTTATCTTATTAGTCCCACAAATGGGAAATCCAGGATTGCAACAGCACAGGGATAGCAACACTCAGAGAAATGATTTAGAAGATAAGAAAATAAAGAGCAGTGAATATACATATGTACACATAAATATATAAATATATATATACACAGTGCGGAGCATTGTAGCTAGATGGACTAAACAGCATAACCGTCTCTTTAGTTACCCTACATGGTATGAATATGTACCCATACGTATTGTCACACTCCATAGCAACTGATATTGTCCTAGTTGTATACTGGAGGGGACCATTTGTGTAAGTCTGTTGCATCTTTTGCATTCAATACTATTAGGTCGTCAAGTTTTTTTGCTATCTCTGCAAGCAGCCCTGCTTAGGTTATACAGTCTGACAGCTGTAGGTAGGAAGGACCTGCGAAACCTCTCGGTTGCTCATCTAGGATGATGTAGCCTACTGCTAAATGAGCTCCTCAGTGCGTTCAGTATGTCCTGCATAGGGTGGGACTCGGACTCCAGCAGAGATGACAGTTTAGCCACCATCCTTCTCTCTCCTGTCTCCTCCACTGGGTCAAGGTGCTGCCCCAGGACAGAGCTAGCTTTCTTGATTAGTTTGTTCAGTCTCTTCTATCGGCTGCTGTGATGCCATTGCCCCAGCAGACCACTCCAAAAGTGATGGCTGATGCTACCACCGTGTCGTAGAATGTCTTCAAGAGCACCCCTTGTACACCAAAAGACCTGAGCCTCCTCAGTAGGAACAGCCTGCGCTGTCCCTCCTTGTAGAGTGCATCTGTATTGTGTGACCAGTCTAGTTTATTGTTCAGATGAACACCAAGGTACTTGTAGGATGTCACCATCTCAATGTCTGTTCCCTGTATGTTTACTGGTGCTGTGAGGGGTTGTCCTTGCCTGTGGCAGTCCACCACCAGCTCCTTAGTTTTCCTCGCGTTGATCTGGAGGCAGTTCCGATGGCACCAGTCCACGAAGTCCTGGATAAGTCCTCTGCACTCAGCTTCATCTCCGTTGGAGATGAGGCCGACGATCGCAGAGTCGTTAGAGAGCTTCTGTAGATGGCAGTGTGTTGTGTGAGAAGTCCGCAGTATAAAGGGTGAACAGGAAGGGAGCCAAAACCGTTCCCTGGGGGGGCCCCCGTGCTGCCGGTGATCGTGTCCAACACACAATCCCAGGTTCTCACAAACTGTGGCCGGTTAGTGAGGTAATCCAGGATCCATGATGACAGGTGCTGGTCCACCCCTGCGCACAGCAGCTTGTCCTTCAGGATCATCAGTTGGATGGTGTTGAAAGCACTGGGGAAGTCAAAGAACATGATCCTCACCGCATTCCCGGGCTTCTCCAGGTGGGACAGGGAACGGTGAAGGAGGAAGATCACTGCATCCTCCACACCATTGCCATGCTGGTAGGCAAACTGGAGTGGATCCATCGCTGGCCCCACCAGGGGGTGGAGGTGAGCAAGGAGCAGTCTGTCCAGGGTCTTCATCATGTGAGACGTCAGGGCCACTGGTCTGTAGCTGTTCAGGTCTTTGGGGTGGGAAGTCTTTGGTACAGGTACCACACAAGATGTTTTCCAGAACTGTGGTACCCTCTCCAGCTTCAGGCGCAGGTTGAAGATGTGCTCCACAATCCCACACAGCTGGTCTGCACAGGACTTGAGGAGCTTCGTGCTGATGCCGTCCGGTCCCGAGGCCTTCCTCGCCTTGAGCTTCCTTATCGTCCTCTTTTTAATTTTGCAGTGGGACCAGTCTGCCTTATATTGGGAAAAGAGCTGTCACCATGGCCAGAAAAGAGACTACAGGTGCACGCAAAACTGACATTCATCATTATCTAATTATGACAGTTTCTTTGGGGTTTTTTTTTTAGAACTTTGTTTATTTTGAACCTCATTCACTGTCATTTTTTTAACAGAGTGATTCCAAATAAAACAATTTTGCTTTCAGCAGAGGAAATTAATGGACCTCACACCGAGATGAGCAGCTCACTCTTTCTCAGTTTAAAAGAGAAGTTTGGATGAAGTTCATGATAATATAAATGAAGCAGTTTTTACAACTCTATCAAAATCATGGACAAAGAGAAAGGCTGGCATAACCTCTGAATTGTACACCTTTCATCTGTGTGTAATTATGATCTCAAGTCTCTCCAGTGGGAGCAGGGCAGTGGAGGAGGTTAAAAAGCTCCTTAAAAACCCCTTGCCTTTAAATGCATTTTCACATTGTCAGCAAGTTCGCATTGTCTTCAGCGCAAAACAGATTTATCATCCCATTTAAACACTGTCATATTAGTATTAAGCCTTTGATCTTGCACCCTTGTTTATTACAGGGAAAGCGAGCAGAGACAGCGGTTGGTGTATTTTCCATTATGCCCCAAACACACCTCTGAATAATTAAGGGTGCTTTCACATCAGTCCACCTCGAGTTTGTTTTCTCTCTTAGTGCAATTTGTTTTGTCTGGTGAAAACACGGTAATCGCACTCAGGTGTGCACCAAAACAACCGTACCGAGACCACCTAAACGAGCTAGCTTCTTTAAACTTTGTGCCCGCGCAAAATTTGTTTTGTGGCTGGTATAATAGTGAAATGAACTTGGAAACACCCACAAACATGCCCTGCTCCTCTGCCAACTGACTTCAAGCTAGACTGTCAAAATACAGTCCATACAGTTCGGTTTTAACATTAAAGGATGTTAAAGGGTCATACAGGGCGCTGTTATGTCCATAATATCTTGGTAGTCGAGGAGGCTGAGGGTGCAGTTGAAAGTCACTTTATTAATAACAAGAACCAAACTTGCAGGTGCTCCGTACAGGCCAAGGGGTCGACGGCGAAGAGACCCTGTCTCTTCCGGCCGTGCCCTTTATACCCCGGGTGATGGCGGAACCGGAAAGGCGGGCCATCACCCCCCACTACACCCAGAATGTACCCAGCGTCATCTTTGTATACCACATTTTTCCCCCACTGTAGAAAAAATGCAGGCACACAAACCAGACCCTCCCAAATTTAAACCCGACTCACACACTAACAAAACAGTATGTACAAACCTGTCCATACACACAACTATCTAGAGGGGGCAGGTAGACTACTGACCCCCATACACGGCTTAGACGGGTTATTCTGCCGTCTTTGATTCCATAAAGTCCATAAACAAAAATTAGCTGTGTTCCTACAAAACTAAATCCCATAATACACCTATTTATATACAAACAGAACTAGAAATAAAAACAGTCAATATGTACACTGTCCATCCATTGCCAGCCCCCACCCCAACACACTCACCCCAAAACTCGGGCAGCTCACAACAAACAGGGTTGAGGTTTTTTTGGGGTTTTTTTTTACATGGAGCAAAATGCATTTGGTACATACCAACAATGTGACTCCAGGGAGAAAATGGCACATAACAACAACAAAACACCATGCCAATAGCCCTCCCCCCTTAAAGTCACCTCTTGGATGCCCACCCCTTGGATTTCCGTCTAGCGGATCCCACCCCGAGTGTCTTCACCTCTTCATCTCCGGGGATGAGCCACGTTGGCGTTTCTCCTCATCCACTTGCCGCAGCTTGTTGGGGTGTCTCCACGACTCATCAGACAGCCCCAAGTAGCTGTCTTCCCGGGTAGCCACCACTCGCAGCCGCCCCTGGTCATCTTGCCGGTTTCGTCTTTCGTGTATTCCTCTTGCCCGAGCCTCCTCCCTGGGCTGGACCTTGTCCCCGACCCACAGGGGAGCCTGACTCGGCTTTGTGTGTCCACCACATTGTGACTGGGCTTCCTTCCTGGGCCGAGCCGTCCCGCCGACCCGGTCCAAAGCCCTCCTTGAATGTCTGGTGCGTCGTAGAACCACGCCGGCTGGTCCTGCCCCTCTCTTTGTCATCTAGACACCAGCAGCCATCCCGGGGGTTCCGCTGTGCCGTTCAGCTCCTACATCCAGGGCTGCTTGGACATTGGCATCAGAACCCTCCAGTGCTGGGTCATGGTGGCATTGGTCCTCATCACCTCCCAAAACCAGGCCAATTGCTGTCCCAAACCATGTCGTCCTCCACGTGCGGAGCAGGTCGGTCCCATAATCCGCAGCCCGACCACTCTTCTCTTCTCCAGCACCGCTGGCAATCCTGAACCCCAGGCCGTAAAACATATCACATCCTAAAATGTTCGACCCAGAGGCAGTCACCACGAACTGGACGTTAGTCATCACCGCCGACTTGTATCTCGCCATCAATTCCAGCAAACCCACTACGGCCATCGTGCTTCCTCTGTAGCCAAAGCACGGCGTTGGGAACTCTCTCATGCGGTAGTGTGGAAACAGGCTCCTCACAGTGGGCAAGCTCAACTCCGAGGCCACCGCTCCCGTGTCCACCAACAACGGCACTTCCACGCCATCCAGCAACACATTGCAAAAAATGTGCTCGGAATGACGGTACGAACAACCGTAGGAGCCACGGTGGGGAGATCCACTCCATGTCTTCGGTCCTCCCTCTCAAAATTTTTGCAGGCTCTGCCACACTGCTTGCCCTTTGCCAGACACTCTCTTGCCTTGTACCGGTGCCTGGTGGACCCACAGCCATCACATCTTGGCGTTCCCAGGGCGGACCTAATTTTCACGGCGGCAGCGTATTCTTCTCCACTCACGCCGTCCTCGCTGTTCAAGTCCACAGTCAGCACCTTCAGTTGTGGGTCTTCATCCCGCAGCGTGCTTCTGTCACCGAGGTCTTTAGACAGTTTCTCCGCTGCTTCAAACTGCTGCGCTATCTCAGTAGCCGTGGCTGGCGTTAGTTCACCCGCAAATGTCAGGAGCCTCGAGCGTGCTGCTGAACAGAGAGTGTGCTCCGCCAGTTGGTCGCGGACCATCTCCTCCTCAAGGGCTCCAAATTGGCACCCCCCCGCCAGTTGACGTAGATCTGCAACATGGTGTTGCACTGTCTCTCCTGTCCGCTGGTGGTGCTGCTGAAACTGGATTCACCGGACTATGACATTTTCCGGGGTGTGAAAGTAGTGCGCCGTTAGCTCCACCACGTCATCATAGCTATCAGCCTCTCCTAGCGTGCCAAGGATCCTTTGACCCTCCATACAAAGACTATGAACCAGAATTGCTCTCACACGTGGTTTCTTGAGCTCACCAAGGTTAAGGGCCACCAGAAAATTCTGGAAAGCTGCATACCACCTAGCCCAGAGGACCGGCGGCTTGCTCGGAACCTCCAAAAATGTCCGAAATTCAGAAACCGCTTGCTCCATACCTTTTACCTCGTCACCAAATGTTATGTCCTTATCTTGGTAGTCAAAGAGGAGGCTCAGGGTGCAGTTGAACGTCACTTTATTAATAACAACAACCAAACTCACAGGTGCTCCGTACAGGCCAAGAGGTCGACGGCGAAGAGACCCTGTCTGTTCCGGCTGTGCCCTTTATACCCCGGGTGACAGCGGAACCAGAAAGGCGGGCCGTCACCCCCCACTACACCCAGGGTGTACCCAACGCCATCTTTGTACACTACAGGCGTGACATTAACTTTGGTGGGTCACGAGTGTCTCAGGTTTTGTTTCTTGTTTTTTTTTTTTTTTTTTAATTATTCGCTGTTCAACATTTTCATGAGTCACATTTCATTTTATCAAGTGCACTGTGGTTTCTCATTATGTTTTGATGGTGTAGCCTTAGCCTGATTATTGGTGTTAATCGGGCTAAGGCTGTGTCAAAATTCAGCTGAAATCTATCAAAGTGTGGTTTGATTAACGGAGGTGGACAATTATTTTATAATATGATTTCTTGGATAATCAAGCTAAGGCTGTGTCATGGAAATGTAGGGAGTGTGTCAAAGTGCTTTTGGGAGTTGCAGTATTCTAGTGACACATTTGCAAAGGGTTTATTCCTTGAATTCCTTTTGTCTTTCTGACGATTACACAGAATATGAATCCACCAAAGGGGCTACAATGAGTGACAGAGCTACAGGGAAATGCCAAATTCCACCTGCATTTGACTAGAATGTGGGTGCTGATGTCAAGCCCTGGTGATGCTACCATCTGCTCAGCTGTGATGCATACTCTGCTACAGGCATTGTCACACAGCGCTGACTTATGTAAACAATAAGCTGAGCCACTCTCCTGAATGAAATATCACTCCAGTAATGTTTTCCTTATTTTTTGAAAAATGTTTTCATGTTGCTACTTCCCTGACAATACATATATACCCATAAGGCCAAAATCAGGGCCTAGAGCATTTAGTGGATTCTAAAGATGTAATATATGTGCATACATCTTTCTGCATGCTGACTCTTCAGTGAAAGACTGCTGACTCTGCAATATCCTCTCCGGATTCTGGTGTATTCTGAACATTTCAGAAACTGCTGCCCTTGAGTCCTTGAATTTTACAAACACCATAAATGCGCTTCTCTCCCATCAATCCTTCCATGAGAACTGAGATGGGACTGAGAAAATGAGCTGGGTCAGGTGGATGTCTGGTTCTCAGCACTGTTGTGCTTTTGACAAAAAAGAATAGACAGAAACCCGAAACTCGCAGTCCCATCTGTTTCCTGATCGTGCAGATTATCACATTTCACCTGCCAGCATATACAAGTACTGAGCACTCTGGGAGAGTGACAGTCTCAGTTGAGAGATCTTTATGTGTTTGTGTTAATGTGATTGTTATGTAAAAATCTTGGAATGATATAGCAATGTGTAGGTGAAATGCTGTTTGATGGTAAATTGACTAAACCCCCTGACCTTGACCTAGAGTTGTGTGTTGTACAACGGACATAAATTCAGAGAGAACATTTTGAACTTTGTACACAGTTACAGTTTCTCACAGAATTTTTTTTTTCCTGAGGAAAAGCTTAGTTTGTTTCCTGCCTCTGAGGTAGAGATCCACTGCACAATGCTTGAAATTTTTAAAATGTTTCTCCCTACTTCACCTCAGTATGTTTAAAAAAAAGCTTAAGTAAATGAGTGCTCATTCTATGACTCATCCAATTTGGTTTAATAATGTATTGCATCACAGAACACTGTGCCCTGTCAGAGAAGAAAATATTGACATCTCTGCTGTGTTGACATTTCTAATGTTTGATTTTGATAAGCACTCCCCTTTCATACCAGGTTTCCATCCAGACAAAATCACCTCCCTCAGTTCTGTCAAAAGAATGTTTGCCACAAGCGCCCATCCATCACTATCTTGTGCATATTTCTCGGGATCTCATTCTGCAAGTTCAATCTTTGAGCACTGCCGTCATTGCCTCTGTCTGTGCAGTCATGTTTGGCTATTCTTCTGTGTGATGTTGTTGACACATCACAGTTTGTATTTGGCATCTAAACAGCCAACAACTAATAGTGGCGCATGGCAGTAAGGTCAGCAGCGGGGTTAAGGAGAGATGGAATTCTTCCGGCTGGAAAATGAAGTCAGTACATTCCTCCAAAGCAGCTCTCAATAAGCAGTGACGCATAGCAGTGAACTGTATAAAAGGCAAGATAATGCTAAGGCTCAGTTGTAAACACCTTCCATTGAAAACCTGAGAGACGGAAAGAAAGAGAACACCATTTGTCTAACTCTGGGTGAAGAGTTGTCTTTTATCCACACAGGTGAAAAAAAAAAAAATTCACTTGTAGTGCCAAGTTTTGTCAATAATGCTACCACTGCCCGAGGTCCTTCACTTTTTATGTGCACTACAATATTTTATTACCTTGTTTGGTAGCTGTAAAAGGGCAAACTGAAGGGAGGACCAAACATAATGATATTTCTCTGGATTAAACCTGCTTCTCAGGCTTGTTTGAAGTTACCTGTGGCTCAGCTTTGAAAAGTCTCAAGTGGACCCGATTCTGATCCCGCCGAGACCCGTCAAACTGAACACTCACACACGCACTCATACACACACAGCATGTAAAATAAGTATTGAACACGTCATTATTTTACCTCAGTAAATATATTTCTAATGGGGCTATGGTAATGAAATTCCCATTGAATGTCAGCAACAACCCATGCAATCCACACATGCAAAGAAATCAAACCATTGATGTCTATAAATTATGTGTAATAATTTGAAATGACACCGGGAAAAAGTATTGAACACGTGACGAAAAGGGAGATGCAAAAAGGAATGTAAAGCTAAGACTCTTAACTGCGATCTCTCTGTAATTTTAAAGCAATCCTACCCTTGTCAGTACAAATTAATATCAGCTGGTTCAGTCCCAACTGATGGCCAATAAGAAGGTGTCTCATTACCAAAGTGTCACATAAGAAACATCTGATGATGGGTACAAGCAAAGCGCTCCCTCAAGACCTTCACAACCTAATTGTTGCAAAACATACTGATGGCATTGGTTACAGAAAAAATTCTAAACTTTTGAATGTTCCAGTGAGCACTGTTGGGGCCATAATCCGGATAGACGAGGTGCTTTTCACAAAATTTCTAATAGAGGAGTGAAACAAATTTTCACTTATCCAAGAGCCAAGGACCACTTGTGAAGAGCTTCAGAAGGACCTGGTACAATTGTTTCAAAGAAAACAATAAGTAATGCACTCAACTGTCATGGCCTGTATGTACGCCCACCACGCAAGACTCCATTGCTGAAGAAAAAGCATGTTGAAGCTTGTTTAAAGATTGCTGCGCAACATGTAGACAAGCCTGTTGGGAGAATATAGTCTGGTCAGACGAGACCAAAATTGAATGCTTTGGATGCCATAAGAAGAAGCCAACTTTGTCATTCAGTCCACTAGTACATACCCGTCCATGCCCGTAGAAACCAAGTATAAGCAAGTGTTTCTGCATGCCCGTTGCTGAAAGGTCTCCTCCTGTCTCAGACGGCTGTGTTGTTCACAGTCATGCCTGCGGCATACTGCTTGAACCTGAGGTGCTTCATCTTAACGGCATCTTTTCTGACGTGCAGCAGTTCTCCTCACTCTGTTGCTCTCCATCTGGTGGGTCGTCGTCTTCTTCTTCGTTCAGACCACTGGTTGAGGGATAGGTGCATCGTATTTTCAGTTCATGGACAGGCTCATGAAAATAGATCTGAGCAAAAAGTGGCTTTCGACCCTATTCAGGAAGGCCTGTGCATGCCCGTAGAAACCAAGTAACTGGAGCACCCGGAGAAAATGAGCACTTTTCTTGGCATTTTACACATTTGTAGTGTAGACTGGCATTCTTCAAGGTTACACATTTTTACTGTGTCAGCACCTCTTTAAAAACCACATTGCTCAGAAAGCAACGCTTTTGCTTAGTTTCTTCATCTTGAGCAAGAATACGAAGACTGCTTGATCTGGCAACTGTGCTCGCGGCAGCGTTGAATTGGTGCGCAATTCAACAAGCAGGCTTCAACAAGCTTCAACAAGCAGGTGCGCTCGCTGCTTACAGCCAGAGATGCAGCCTTCAGAGCGAAGGACAGGATTGCCCTCCGCTCAGCCAGGTCTGCACTTTCAAAGGGAATTAAGGTGGCAAAGCGCGCCTATGCGGAGAAAATCCAGGGACACCTCTGTGACACTAGGAACACCAAGCAGATGTGGCAGGGAGTTCGGACACTGACGGGCTTTAAAGTCTAGGCAGGGGGTCGATGATGATGATGCTTCGCTTCCAGACAGGCTTAACGACTTCTTTGCACGTTTTGAAGCATCAAACTCGGCAATCAGAGGGAGGGCCGGCCCACTCCCACCATCGGTCGGACCAGCTTTTACCATCAACACAGCGGACACACGGAGGACCCTATCCAGAGTCAACCCACGCAAAGCTGCAGGTCCAGACAACATTCCGGGGCGTGTGCTCCGAGACTGCGCGAGCGAGTTGGCGGATGTCCTGACTGACATTTATAACATCTCCCTGAGTCAGGCCATCGTTCCCAGATGCTTCAAGACCTCTATCATTGTACCGGTGGCAAAGAAACCAGTGGTGTCCTGTTTGAATGACTATCGTCCTGTTGCACTTACACCAATTGTGATGAAGTGTTTTGAACGGCTTGTCAAACCACACATCACAGCCTGCCTCCCTGCATCACACGACCCGCTCCAGTTTGCATATCGTTCAAACCGCTCCACGGAGGATGCTATAGTCACCACCCTACACTCTGTCATCACCCACCTGGACCAGAAAGACACCTACGCCAGACTCCTGTACATTGATTTCAGTTCAGCATTCAACACCATTATTCCCCAGAGACTGATAGAGAAATTACTCCTTCTCGGTCTGAACACCGCCACATGTCTCTGGATCCTGGATTTCCTGACTGAGAGACCTCAGTCTGTCCGGGTTGGAAACAACATCTCCAACTCTGTCACGCTGAGTACCGGAACCCCTCAAGGCTGTGTACTCAGTCCACTGTTGTTTACACTTCTAACACATGACTGTGTATCCAAACACGAGGGGAACCAGATTATTAAGTTTGCAGATGACACCACGGTGGTGGGACTTATTCAGAGGGATGAGGAATCAGTGTACAGGGAAGAAGTGAGAGACCTGGAGGGCTGGTGCAGGGAGAACAATCTGGTGCTCAACGTGGACGAAACGAAGGAGATGATTATCGACTTCCGGCGGTCACAGCCTGAGCATGTCCCCCTCAGCATCGGCGGCCGTTTAGTGGAGAGAGTAGAGAACATCAAGTTCCTCAGAGTGCAGATCTCGCAGGACCTGACCTGGAGTAAGAATTCCTTGGGGATCAGGAGGCGGGCCCAGCAGAGACTGCACTTCTTGAGGAAACTCAAACAGGCCTCTCTCCCCATCTGCATCCTCAGGACCTTCTACAGAGGTGTGGTGGAGAGTGTTCTGACGTACTGCATTGCTACATGGTACTCCAGCTGCAGTATGTCAGACAAAAAAGCCCTGCAGAGGATAGTCAAGGGGGCGGAGAGGGTAATTGGAGTCTCCCTCCCCTCTGTCCAAGAACTTTTTCAGAACCGTTGTAGGAGCAGGGCACTGAACATTGTCAAGGACCGTTCTCACCCTCTGCATAAACACTTTGAACTTCTTCCATCTGGTAAACGATTCCGGAGCATCAGAGGCAGAACCACCAGACTGATCAACAGCTTCCTCCCACAAGCTGTCAGGATGCTGAACAGCTGACCCGGAATCTCACATACACACTACTGCACCTATGGACATTTTGTATATTATAGTTAGTTATTCTTTTTCCCCAAGTATGTCTCGGGGATGTGTGAATGGATGGGGGGGTGGGGGGTGGAGCTGTGTGGGAGTGTGTCTTAATCATGCTGCTTCTTATATGGATGCCGAGAGAAACGCAATTTCATCTTGCCTGCACTACAGTTGTATGTACAGCAATATGACAATAAAGTTTGATTCGATTTGAATTGGCCATGGCTGAAGAAATGTGTTGTGCAGAAAACACCAACGCGCTGTAAAGACTGGCCCTGTGACTTATTCACCTTGCCAATTTTGAGCCATATATCATAAAGACACATTGGTCTAGGCATCATGAGTGATGGTGTATATGACATCATAAAGACACATTTGTCTATATGATGGCATCGCAAGTCCTATGTTGCCTGATATCATAGGATCATCATAAGCTGAGTGGCCGACATCTTGGCCGTGTGTAGAGTGATGATATAAAGTACGAGGAGACGAAGAAGAGTGATGTCTGAAGCTAGAGCTGAGGTTGGATTGGACACAGCAATGATGATAGGACTACAGCTCCTGACCAGATAGTGATGATATAGAGTGAAGTACGTGGTGGTAATACACCTGTAAGCTGGTTGCCAACCGCCATTCAAATCTAAGAAGAGGACGACGACATATGCAGAAATCATAGGACGTCCTATGATGTGCTATGGTCGTGACATGCATCAGAAATGCAATGCAGCAGAACTGATAGACTTCCAGCTTTACTGCTTCGAATGGGTGTGGTCATACAGATGTCTATATTACTCATCACCTGGTCACAAAAAGGACACAGCACTTTAAACCACACCCATTCAAAGCAGTAAAGCTGGAAGTCTATCAGTTCTGCTGCATTGCATTTCTGATGCATGTCATGTTATGATGTCATAGACCATCACTCACGATGCCTAGACTGTGTCTTTATGATGTCATATAGCTCACAGACAAATGTCTTTATGATGTCATACTCGCGATGCCGTCATAAAGACATAAGACATCAAGCCTGCCACTCTATAAAGTCTGTGTGTGTGTGTGTGTGTGTGTGTGTGTGTGCGTGCGTGCGCGCGCGCATCAAGCCTGCCACTCTATAAAGTCTGTCTGTGTGTGTGTGTGTGTGTGTGACTTGAAGCTTACCACCCGCGCCTCAGATGCAGTCCCGAGGACGGATAATTTTTTCATACATAAGTTGTTCAGAAGTCCTTATTGAGTTTTTGCATATGACGTCAGGGGGCGTGCCGCACTGGCCCGTTAGAGTGTGCCGCCATATTGGATGGCAAGAAACAGCAGCAGCAGGGTGAAACAAACCACATAGCTCACGTGTACCTACAAACTCGGCAAAATGGTGTACTCCTGTTGTTCCCCCGATAAGGGTATAAGCGGGGAATTAAATGGCCGGTGTGAAATGCAAAAAAAAAAAAAAAAAAAGTTGGATTTTTGAATAATTACCTTCACTGACGTAATCTCTCGCTTTCTCATAACGGGCTGCACGGTGGAGCAGTGGTTTAGCACTGTGGCAGCACAGTTTACCCTCGGCCAGGGGATCGCGGGGATCATGAGACCGTGGGTTCGATCCCAGCCCCCGACCAACAGTGAGCTGTGTGGAGTTTGCATGTTCTCCCCGTGTTGCGTGGGTTTACTCCGGGATTTCTCCAGTTTCCTCCCGCATACCAAAAACATGTAGGTTTAGGGCGCTCGCGCACGCAGCGGCCAGTGGCTTGTCACCAGACTGCAAACCAAATCTACCTACAGGTACAAATAAGTAACAAAAAAAACCTTTCTGGTTTGGGGGCGCCTCTCTGCTTGCTACAGAGGACAATGCACACACGAAAGGGGAGAAAACTATTGTAAGTGTGCATAAAATCAGGTACGTTTTAACGCGGTGCGCCGTGGAGAGCCTTTAAAAAAAAAAAAAAACACGCAGCGCGCTTCACTCACCTCCGAGTCCGAGGAGCTGCTGTTGTTTTCCGACTCGTTCACCAGCGAAGACTTCACATCATCCAGATCCCTTTCCGCTGACACGTTTTCCGATATCTTTTCCTCCTGCTCCCCTTCGTCTTTGAAAGATATCATTTCATCGTTTGCCCCCAAATCATCCCCGCTGAGCAGATTACTGGCAGTCATTGTTCTGCTAATTGCTCCAGCTGTGCGCTCTGCTTGTCCGTGGGGGTTACTCCACCCCCCACCCCCCCCACCTCCGTTCAACTGAGGCATTTCGGCACACCAGAGGAGCGCACGGGAGCAAGATTAAAAACACTTGTCTGCTGTTATGACTGCTGACAATGACTCCACTGAATCTCACAGAGACATCGCAGACACAGTGTCAGAGGCCACGGTGTCAGTTGTTGAAGAGGATGATAGGGATGTTATTATGTCAGACTGTGACTGTGTGTTCTCCTCACTCATTCTGATCGCTAAACAGTACAAGTTACGCCTGGGTTGTCACAGTGCAACTGCTGCTCTTGCCATCCAAAATGGCTGCACCTACGGCGTGTTTATGTTTACCCCCGCGAGTCACGTGAATTTTACGAGCCTACGCAAAAACTCTATACAAAGATATAGAGTGATGATAATCAAGTCAGTGGTGGTAATGCATCTGTAAGTTGCTTGCCAACTGCCAATCAAAGAAGGTCTGTTTTTCACTGTCAGTCCAAACTGTATACCATGGCAAATTGTCTCCAACCAAACTCTTGTTTTACGGACAGTAATATGGTAGATAAGGAGAGAGTTGAACTTGTGAGTATCAATAAAAGAATTTTGAAAAAATATCTTCAAAGGTCAAACACAGGCATGACTCACGATCATAGCACTCGCTATGACATCATCCAAGATCAGAGGACTCACTAAGACACCATCAAAGATCAAAGGCAGGCATCACTGAATGAGTGCTGACGTGCTTGCTTACACTCTTGCTTACTCCTCCTTTCTACGGGCATGCAGAAATACTTGCTTATACTTGGTTTCTATGGGCATGCACGGGCATGCATGGTTATGTAAATGATACAGCCAATCATGTACAGTAGAATGAAATTACGTTTCTCCTATCTACAATGTTAATCACATCTAGAATCAGAGGGGTCGCTGCCATGCAAGGCGCCGCCACAACTTTTTTCTTCCCCCATTCTATTATGCTGAGCACCGAGGTAGAAGGCAGGAAGTACCATTTTTATATGGTCATTGGTATGACCCGGCCAGGGCTTGAACCCACGACCTCCCAGTTGTGGGGCGGATGCTCTACCAACTAGGCCACCGGCCACCACTCCAGTGGCCTAGTTGATAGAGATAATACACACCATGTTTGAAGGCAAAATGGGACTGCACATCACACCAAAAACACCATACCAACAGTGAAGTTTGGTGGTGGGAACATCATGGTGTGGGGCTGTTTTTCAGCGTACGGTGCTAGCAACCTTTATGTAAGGGAAGGAAGAAT
This sequence comes from Pholidichthys leucotaenia, assembly GCA_020510985.1. NCBI lineage: Eukaryota > Metazoa > Chordata > Actinopteri > Cichliformes > Pholidichthyidae > Pholidichthys > Pholidichthys leucotaenia. The sequence goes on along the minus strand of CM035840.1, from coordinate 133,786,157 downwards.
GAATAGAAAAATGTTCCAAGACATTGTTGATAAAAAAAAAATGCTGTCGTCTACCAGGACTAGTACATACCCGTGCATACTGTATCTGTCCATGCCCGTAGAAACCAAGTATAAGCAAGTGTTTCTGCATGCCCGTTGCTGAAGGGTCTCCTCCTGTCTCAGACGGCTGTGTTCACAGTTGTGCCTGCGGCGTACTGCTCGACCCTGAGGTGTTTCATGTTCATGGCATCTTTTCTGACGTGCAGCAGTTCTCCTCACTGTATTGCTCTCCATCTGGTGGGTGTTCTTCTTCTTCTTCGTTCAGACCACTGGTTGAGGGATAGGTGCGTCGTAATTCCAGTTCCTGGACAGGATCATAAAAATTGCTCTGAGCAAAAAGTGGCTTTCGACCCTGTTCAGGAAGACCCATGCATGCCCGTAGAAACCAAAAAAACGGAGCACCCGGAGAAAATGAGCGCTTTGCTTGGCATTTTACACATTTGTAGTGTAGACTGGCATTCTTCAAGATTACACATTTTTACTGTGTCAGCACCTCTTTAAAAACAACATTGCGCAGAAAGCGAGGCTTTTGCCTAGTTTCTTCATCTTGAGCAAGAATACTAAGACTGCTTGATCTGCTATATAACTCTGCTCACGGCAATGTCGAATTGGCCATGGCTGAAGAAAGGTGTTGTGCAGAAAACAGCATCGCGCTGTAAAGACTGGCCCTGTGACTCATTCACAGTCATGGCAAAGCAGGGTGTTACTGGAAACTGTTTACGTTGCAAGGTGAATGGAAACATGTCGGATGGTGTGAGTGTGATTCGTGGAATCAGGAGAGTGCGTCCAGCATTGACACCAATCACAGATGTTGCAACCAACAGGTGAGGCTGTATTTGTTCAATGATGTATCCTGAGCCATTGCAATGTCCGTTTTGTTGGTCAAATGTACTGCTTTGAATGGGTGTGGTTTAAAGTATTGTGTCCTATTGTTAATCGGGTGATGAGTAAGATTTCCATATTTACTGCTTCACAAATGGATGTGGTTTAAAAGTGCTGTGTCCTATTCGTAATGGGGTAATGAGTATCTCTTCTTTGGTGAGTGATGGTCTATATGACATCATAAAGACATCAAGGCAGGCATCGGGAGTGATGGTCTATATGACATCATAAAAACATAAGGCAGGCATCACAGGACATCATGCCTACATCATAGGTAGCCAGTTTGATTGCGAATCCCATGTTGCCTGACATCGTAGGAGCATCATAGGACATCATGCAGACATCATAGGCCATCCTATGATGTCCTATGATTGTGACACACAGACATTGCAATGTCCGTTTCGTTGGTCAAATGTACTGCTTCGAAGGGGTGTGGTTTATAGTACTGTGTTATATTGTTAATCGGGTGATGAGTAAGGTTTCCATATTTACCGCTTCGAATGGGTGTGGTTTAAAGTGCTGTGTCCTATTCGTAATCGGGTGATGAGTATCTCTTCTTTGGTGAGTGATGGTCTGTATGATATCATAAAGACATCACGGCAGAAAAAACACAGGATTAAGTCATAAAATTTAGGGGTCGGGCTCAGATGACATAATGCTACACACTCTTGTACAGTAGGTGGCGGTATGCACCTTTCATTTGTTTGCTATCCGCCAGTAACCGAGAGAAGAAGAAGAGTGACGGTCTATATGACATCATAAAGGCATCTACCAGGATGATGAAGATGGGTAAGACATCATTATGGCAAGACTCAGACTGGGTCACACAGGTTTGGGCGGTGCTTTGTTCACCATGGGGAAAAGCGAAAGTGACGGATGTGGAGAGTGTGGAGTGGGGGGAGAATGTCGAGCACATCTTATTGCTCTGTCGCAAGTGCAGAGATGAGGGACAGTTAATGGAAGGTGGGGTTCGGGAGGCCGGTGGGGAATGGGGTTTGACTGGGATTCTGGGAACAGATGGAGAGGCAATAGGAATCATGAGAAGGGCTCTTCTTTTTTAAATAACACAGGATTAAGTCATAGAATTTAGGGGTCGGGCTCAGATGACATAATGTTACACATTCTTGTACAGTAGGTGGCGATATGCACCTTTCAGTTGTTTGCTATCCGCCAGTAACCGAGAGAAGACGAAGAAGAAGGAGTTGTTCAGAACTCCTTATAAGAACTCCTTATACGAAGAATCATGCGGAAGGAAGTAACAATGCGAAGAAAACACGAACTGGCCAAAATGGATGGCAGTTTGAGGATGTAGGGAATGACTGGAAGGTTGTTATTGAGTTCAATCAGGATGGGGGGGGGGGGCACTATCACCCGGTTAAGCTAACAAAAGCAATTGAGAAAGAAATTGGGAGAGTTAAGTTTGCAAAGTTCTTGAATAATAACCGGCTGTTAATTCATGCCACAAGTAAACAACAGCAAGAGAAAATACTGGCAGTCTAAACGGAGAACAAATGAAGGCGCATGTTGCTGGTGCGACAGCTAACTTGAGGGGAGTTACAGTATATCAGGTGTCCCTTTGTGCATGTCTATGGAAGAAGTGAAAAACGAGATCCAAGGAGGAAAGGTGAAGGATGTGAAAAGGGCTAAAAACTAAAAGAGAAGGTTCACTGAAGGACACACTGTCTGTCATGATTCAGTTTGAGGAAACACTCCCTAAATCAGTCCTAAAAGGATACATGTATTACAGTGTCAGAGAATACGTCCCAAAGCCACTCAGGTGCTACAAATGTCAAAGGATGGGTCACACTGCTCAGCAATGTAAGGGAAAGCTAAGATGTGCGAGATGTGGAGGGGAGCACCAATATGGTAAATGTGACAAGGACGCCAAAGTAAAGTGTTGCAACTGCGGGGGTGAGCACAGTGCTGCATATGGAGGATGTGCTGTGCAGAGGGAAGCTAGACAAGCCCAGGAAATCAGAATAACTAAGAAAATCTTGTATGCGGAAGCTCTAAAGACAGAGAGGCAAGAATAGAAACACAGCAGGCCTTCCTCAAAGAAGTTCAGTTCAAATGGAAGCCCAGCCATCAATGGGTCCCACGCAAGCACAGGATCGTGCCGCTGCAAGGAATGTTTGTGTTCACAAATGCAAAATGGATGATGACACATTGATAGTTAAGAGGACAAACTTTATAGCTTTTATCTGCCACACCATGAATGTTGCTGCACAGCTAAAGCAGAAAAGTGAAAGAATCAAAACCATTGTGGAAGCAGCAGTAAGCTTCCTAGATGTGAAAGATATCACAGCTGACCAGATTCATGCTTTACTGAAAGCTGAAACTGGGGAGACTGCACATGCTGAAACAAGACCTTAATTATGGTACTACACATACTACAGTGGAATGTGAGGAGTCTTATAGCAAATGGACAAGAACTCTAAGGAAGTATCTTTACAAACTAGAAGTTGTTCCACAGGTAGTGTGTGTACAGGAGACATGGCTTCAACCTCACTTAGATTCTGTTATTCCAGGATACAGTTCAATCAGACAGGATAGAATTAACACTGTAAATGGAGGAGGATGTGCCACTTTCATTAAAGATGGCCTGGTGTATAGGGTGATTCCCTCCCCTGAGGATATAGAGTGTAATATTATTGAAATATGTAGGCCAAATGGACAAGGAAATATTAAGCTGATTAATTATTACAATCCATGTAGGGAATTAACAGCAGATACTTTCAGTGTTATGGGAGGGGAAGGGCATATGAAAGAGGTATGGTGTGGAGACTTTAATGCTCATAATAGCTTGTGGGGGAGCACACATATAGATAACAATGGAAATGTTGTGGAAGAGACGTTAGATGAAAGATTGTTAATTTGTCTAAACAGTGGTGAAGGTACCAGGGTGGATGTGCATAGGGGCACATTATCATGTATTGACCTGACTCTGGTATCTGATTCTTTAGTGAGCACCTGTGAACGGACGGTTATAAACAGGACAACTATGGGAAGTGATCACTTCCCAATACTCACAGTCATTAAAACTGACCTATGTATACAAGAGGGAAGATGTTTTACAAGATGGTGTTTTGACAAGGCAGATTGGGGAAAATTTAGGCAATACTGTGTTCAATCATGTCATTTGGTAACATTAGAAGGTGGCATAGAAGAGTGTTCAAGTCAGGTAACCAATCATATTCTGAATGCTGCAATAGCAAGTATACCTAAGAAAACAATACAGGGTAGGAAGAAGGTTGTACCCTGGTGGAATGACGAATGTAGTATTGCAATAAAAGAGCGAAACAAGGCATTCAGAGAGCTGAGGAAGAATATGACTCGTGAAAACTTAATAGAGTATAAAAAGAAAAGGGCAGTAGCTCGAAGGATTATTAAAACAGGAAAAGGTCAACATGGAGAGAATTTTGTCCCTCCCTTCGTAGGAAAACAGAATTAGGTGATGTCTGGGGTGTGTTTAAAAAAATGAGTGGGAAAAGGGTATCAGTTAAAATTCCAGCTTTAGTGGATGGGGACAAGATGGCTGTATCAGACAAAGAAAAGGCAGAAGTCCTAGGTAGAGCATTTGCAGCAGTGCATAGAGGAGACCATCTTGGTGAGAGTCATAGACAGCAAAGGCAGCATAAACTCAGAGAAAATGCAAACTTATAAAATGAAGTGAAAGAGGACATGACTGTTGGACCTCAAGCTCACAATGTCAGAGCTTAAGAGAGCTTTGCAAGGCAGTGGATACACAGCTCCAGGATATGATCAGTTAAGCTATGCTATGTTCCGGCAGTTGCCTATGCAATCAGTGCAACTGGTACTGAAATTGTTTAACAATCCTGTTTATCCCAAGTGGGTGGAAAAAGGCTGTAATTTTACCATTTAATAAGCCAGGGAAAGATCCAGCTCATCCAGGCAACTACAGGCCAATAGCATTAACGTCACATTTAGGGAAATGGATGGGGAAGGTGTTAGTTTACAGACTCTCATGTGTACTAGAGCAAAAACGATTAATGTATGACTATCAGAATGGTTTTAGAAGAGGAAGATCCACAGTGGATGCTCTGGTTAGGGTAAGTAATGATATTGAAAAGACTCTCAAATTGAAAGAAGTAATGGTTATAGTTTATCTGGATATTGAAAAGGCTTATGACTCACTGTGGAGGGATGGACTTCTTATGAAATTGAGTAAAATGGACATTGGTGGTAGGATGCATACTTGGATAATGGATTTTTTAACACACAGGACAATTAGGGTTAAGTAGAATCAAAAGTTTCTGATGACTTTGAAATAGAAAATGGTGTTCCTCAGGAGAGTGTGATAAGCCCTGTTTTATTCAATATAATGATTAATGACATGTTTGAGGATCAAGAGGGATCCATCAAAACAGCACTATATGCAGATGATGGAGCCATATGGACGAGGGGAAGAAATGAGAAATTTGTGTTCAAAAACATCAGGAAAGCAATGGAGAAAGTGGAAAGGTGGTCATATGACTGGGGATTTAAATTTTCAAACAGTAAAACCTGCTATATGACTTTCACAAAAAAATGCAGAACTGGTACAGAACCATTAACATTATATAAATCAACCAATAGAGAAAGTCAGTGAGTTCAGATATCTAGGATTGTAGTTTGATAGTGCATACACATGGAGAGTTCATGTTGAAAATCTGGAGACAAAGTGCAAAAAAGTCATTAATCTCATAAAAGCTGTAGCTGGACACAAATGGGGTGCAGATAAACAGGCATTAATTGACATTTACAGAGCACTAATGTGATCGACAATAGACTACAGATGCATGATTTATGGAGCAGCAACAAAGACGACTCTGGAAAAAATAGACAGAATGGAGCATAGAGCGCTTCGCCTGTGCATTGGAGCCGTCAAAACAACACCAAACAATGCATGCCAGTGGATTTGAGAAGAGATAAACTCGCATTATCATACTGGGTCAAGCTGAAAGGAAGTGACAAAACAAATAATTCAAAAACAACACTACAAGACTGCTGGGAATACTCTAATTTGCAGGGACATGGGTTTGGGTGGACAATTGAAAGAAGGACCAGAATGTATGGGCTACACAATATTGATATAGCTAACACCAGTCCAGTGAGTAACGTTCCCCCTTGGCTGTTTGCAGGAATAGAAGTAGACGGTAGTCTGCTAATGAGTAAAAAGGATTGGCATATGAGTGAAGTTGGTGTCAAAACAAGCATTTACCTCAGGAACAATTACTATAACTTCTTACAGCTCTATACTGACGGTTCAAAGAACAAAGAGGGGCTCTGTTGGAGTGGGAGTATACATTCCAGAGTGTAAAGTGACCATTGTAAAAAGACTCTTCAACAATACATCCATGTTTACAGCAGAGATGGTGGCAATAATTATTGCTTTGCAGTGGGTGGAGTAGGTCAGATAGGACCGGGTGGTGGTGTGCAGGGATTCACTTGCAGCATTAAAAACCATACAGATACTAAAATCTACAAGGGAAGACTTGGTGATTGAGCTATATCACAGTTTATTTAGGGTACACAGGGGTGGTGGAGAAGTTCAATTTTGTTAGGTTCCTGCACATGAAGGGTTGAAAAGGAATGACTGTGCAGACAAATTCGCGAAAAGCACTCTTGGAAAAGAGATAACTATGTCATTGTTTCTTGGAAAAGGTGAAGGGAGAGCAGTAATCATGAAAAAAGGAACTGAACTATGGCAAAAAAGATGGGATGAAGATCATAAAGGTAGATCATATTACATAATACAAAAATCTATTGCAATAAAGAATTTCAAAACAACCAAAAGGAGGGAAGACATCATTATGGCAAGGCTCAGACTGGATCACACAGGTTTAAATGGCACTTTATTCACCATGGAGAAAAGCGAAAGTGACAAATGTAGAGAATGTGGAGTAAAAGAAAATGTCAAGCACATCTTATCACACTGTCACAAATACAGAAATGAAAGACAGATAAAATGAAGTTTGAGAGGCTGGTATGGAATGGGATTTAACTGTGATTCTGGGAACAGGTGGAGAGGCAATAAGAATCACGAGAAGGGCTCTTTTCTCTCTTTTAAATAACACAGGATTAAGACAGAATTTAGGGGTCGGGCTCAGATGACATAATGTTACACACACTGCAAAAACTGAAATCTTAGTAAGAAAAAATATCTTTAAATCGAGGATGTAATTCTTGTTTTTAGTCTGACAAGATATTTTTTCTTGTGCAGTTTTCGGTAAGGAAATTTTACTTGATATAAGATATTTTTTACTTGTTTTAAGCAATTTTATCTGGTTTTAAGTAAAAAAAAAAATTGCCAATGGAGCAAGAAAATTTTCCTTATCACATTGCTTGAAACAAGTAAAAATTTCCTGGAAAAAAAATTAAGACTTGTTTTAAGCAATTTAAGTAAAATTTTCTTGCTCCATTGGCAATTTTTTTTTACTTAAAACTAGATTAAACTGCTTAAAACAAGTAAAAAATATCTTATATCAAGTAAAATTTCCTTACAGAAAACTGCACAAGAAAAAATATCCTGTCAGACAAAAAACAAGAATTATATCCTCGATTTAAGATATTTTTTCTTACTAAGATTTCAGTTTTTGCAGTGCACTCTTGTACAGTAGGTGGCGGTATGCACCTTTCAGTTGTTTGCTATCTGCCACTAACCGAGAGAAGGAGAATCAAGTCAGTGGTGGTAATGCACCTGAAAGCTTGTTGCCAACCGCCAATCAAGTCTAAAAGAAGAAGAAGAAGGTATAGAGTGATGATAATCAAGTCAGTGGTGGTAATGCACCTGTAAGCTGATTGCCAACCGCCAATCAAATCTAAAAGAAGAAGACAGTCTCTGGTGTATGATTTTGAGTGAAGTACATGGCGGTATTGCACCTGTAAGCTGGTTGCCAACCGCCAATCAAATCTCAAAGAAGAAGAAGAAGAAGCAAGACGGTGATCCCAAACAGACAGCCATGGTAACTCTCAGTTGGTTTCAGAGAAAGAAAATCTATGGAAAGAACTAAAGATCAGAGTTCATAGAAGAGGCCCATGGAACCTTGAAGATTTGAAGACTGTGAGGAAGAATGGGCCAAAATCACACCTGAGCAATGCATGCAACTAGTTTCTCCATGCAGGAGGCATCTTGAAGCCGTAATTACCAACAAAGGCTTTTGTACGAAGTATTAAATAACTTTGAGTAAGCATGTTTGATAAGTTTTCCCTCTGTCATTCCATTTTATTACACATACTGTAACTTAATTTCTGAACTTATTTGTTTTGGTTTTTTGCATGTATGGATTGCTTGGGTTGTTACCAATATCTGGTAAAAATGTCATGTCAATAGCACCTTTAGATACATGTATGTACAGAGAAAAATGTTGACATGCTCAATACTTATTTTACTCGCTGTACTTGTTCCATCTCTCCTGCAATGTTTTTGTATATTTCTAACTCACACAAACATCCTCTCTCCCAAACATGGACACACTTGAGCTGCTCCACTTTTCCTGTCTGCTCCCCTCGGCAATAAGCTATCATAACAGCTTTGAAGGAGGGCAGCAGAGCGTTTAATTGGGTTACAGATTGGCATTTATGCTCCCAGGTCCACAAGATACTGTTGGAATTCTTAACCAACCACCGGGAACTTAACCATAACGTCCCAGTTCTTTACCTGTCAGCTTCCAGTCTTGAAATTCAGTAATAATCAGTTTTGGGCAAGTTCCTAAAAAATAGTAACTAATTACACTTACCAGTTACTTCTTTTCAAAAGTAACTGGGTTACTTTACCAATTACTGCATTATTAAAGTAACTAGTTACTTGGAAAAGTAAATTTCACATTAGTTTTAAATGCATACTTAAATCATCTTGAACATATATAGCAAGATAATTTAATGGATTAAATTACAGGTTTATTAATGTAAGGCTGAAAACAGACTGTTTCAGACAGAGCTTTTAGAACATGTTCAATCAGCTTTATCCTGCCTTGAGAGCTCTTATTGTGGGAAAAATCTGAAGAAAATCAACATGAAATTGCCAGTAATTTCCTCACTTTGGAGTGAGAAATAGGGTTTGTGGAGTGAGAGGGAGGGAAAAAGAGTAAGAATCACTCCAAAAGAGTTGGCAACACTGCATAAAGCTGTCCATGTTTATCTTACCTTTATGATATGGATTTAATCCCATGTGCAGTGATCCAAAGAAAATGTCCATTATCCACAGTCCAAATGTCTGCTGTGAGAGAGACATGAGCCAGTCCCTCAAATTCCTTTTGGAAATCAAAATCTATTTTTGAATAATCTTTATCCAGGTAGCAAGTAAATGTGTTTTAACTTCAGTGGCTCAGTCTCAGCTGTCTGATGGAAAGTGACTGTTTACATCACGTCTTCATTCTGTAACAACTAGTGCATACCCGTAGAAACCCGTGCACGCCTGTAGAGGGGATGCATTGAAACAGAATGCTTGCCAGTTACAGGACAGTTGGTATATCAACACAGCACTAAGTGGCAATCACATGTGATAGCTTTTGTATGCAGCAAAACATAAAAATCACACAAAATATGCCCTGCCATCTGGGGCTGTTTGCCCCTGCTTGTTACTTCTTCTCCTGCCTGTCACTGTTCTGTATTATGTTGCTTACCTGTGTCTATATGTCTTGTAGGGAGTCATGTGCTCTGTCTATGTGCTGTCATATAGACATCATCTGGTGGGTCTTCTTCTTCGTTCAGACCACTGAAGGGTCTCCTCCTGTCTGTGTTGTTCACAGTCATGCCTGCGGCGTACTGGTGGAACCTGAGGTGTTTCATGTTCACGGCATCCTTTCTGATGTGCCGCAGTTCTCCTCATTCTATTCCTCTCCCATCTGGTGAGTCTTCTTCTTCTTTGTTCAGACCACTGGTTGAGGGATAGGTGCGTCGTAATTCCAGTTCATGGGCACGATCCTGAAAAAGTGGCTTTCCACCCTGTTCAGGAAGGCCCATGCATGCCCGTAGAAACCAAGAAACCTGAGCACCCGGAGAAAATCAGCGCTTGGCTTGGCATTTTACACATTTGTGGTGTAGACTGGCAAGGTTACACGTTTGCCGTCATGTAGGCATGGCGAGTCGTCATGTGATGTCTGAGTTTATAGGGCGCGCTATGATGATGAGGAAGAGATCATAGGCCATCCTATGATGTCCTGGAAACGTGCTTTAAAGTCTGTTGTACCCTATGCTGGTGAAGGGTGTCCTCCTGTCTCAAACGGGTGCGATGTACTGCTGGAACCTCAGGTGTTTCATCTTCATGGCATCGTTTCTGACGTGCAGCAGTTGTCGTCATTCTATTGCTCTCCGTCTGGTGGGTTGTCTTCTTCTTCTGGTTGAGGGATAGGTGCATCGTAATTCTAGTTCATGAACAGGATCATAAAAATAGATCTGAGCAAAAAGAGGCTTTCCGGCATGGACTCACTGTATATGACATAAAGACATGAAGGCAGCCTTGATGTACTGTATATGATATAATAAAAACATGTTGCCTGATGTCTGTCACTGTATATGACATCATAAAGACACATTTGTCTATGTGCCGTGGGCTTGATGCATCGCGAGTCGTCATATGATGCCTGAGTTCACGGTCTATATGACAAAGACACATTTGTCTGTGTCCTATGATGCCTGAGTTCATAGGATGTCCTATGATGTTCAGGCAGAGATTATAGGCCGTCCTATGATGTCCTATAAACGTGACTGACACACGCAGACATCATCACTCTATAAACTTTATAGAGTGATGATGTATCTGGCAATCAGTCGGTTTAATTCTTGCTGGGTCACAAACTGTCCAGATGCATACCTGTGCTTGAAATTTAGCCGTGGCTGTTCAGAATACAGCAGATCCACTTCACAGTGTTGTTAGCATAGCTAGCCGTTACTTAGCACTAGCTTTGTCGGAGCTTTGTTCCTGTTTTCAGGCGCTTCTCAAGATTGCAGTAGATCTCAACCAGCACTTTAGTTTGCAACCCACCAATATGCCTTTGTCCTTAACCATGACAAGGGAAAAATGATCTATTTCCACAAAAACAAAGTAGCTTCATCTTTTCCTTCATTCAGTAGTGAAGAGGCTCTTTGCAACAGGTCACATTGACTGACGGCTGTGTCAGCTATGTAGGGTCAGTTTGTATTTATTTGCTCTAAAAATATCTATCCATATTAATAAAATGAGTAACGAGTAACGCATTGATCAAATTTCACTAACTGTAGTGCATTAATTTTTAAACAGTAATTTTGTTACACAGCATGCTACTGCAAAAGTGGTGGTGTTACAGTGGTAATGATTCACTCACTTAAGCTCCCGTTTGATGTCATTGGTCTTTATTGTATAAAGTGGTATTTCAACAAATAACTCTCAAGTAAGGGTGGTATGTACTATACACGATGGCTTCTGTGTATCTGTGTATGTATCTGTGTATGCTATCAACAAGTTGTCATACAGTATGTCAGGTGAAAACACAGTAGTTTTGTAGATATTTTTTTACCAGTTGGTTACATCCAGAAAGTTTTTTTTCCCTTCTCATCTTAAGGCTTTTTCTAAACATTTTGGTTAAAAAATGTAACCTTAAATTTTAACACATTAATACACCCCTTACATTCATATTTGTTGTTCATCTCTTTCAGGTCTAATGCTATGCAGCGGCAGGAGTGAAGCCAAGCTGAAGTGATCTGTTCTGAGGACCTTTTTATCCTTTGCTGTGCTCTGCTTGATCCCAGATGGAGCTCAAAGTGTGGGTGGATGGGGTGGTGCGGGTGGTATGCGGTCTATCTGAGGAGACTTCCTGTCAAGATGTGGTCATCGCTCTGGCACAGGCCATTGGTAAGTATGTCAGGCTTTGTCATCATTTTGTGCTAGCACCTTATCTAAATGCCTTAACTGATTAGATAAAAGCTGCACAATAAGAATGTGACAGAGTCTGCACTGATAATGTATATGGCACACAGTTTCACAGATGCCTCAAACTGACCCAAAATCGAGCCCTATCATATTGTCAGTGGGTCAGTTTGGATTTGAGCCGGCTCCCTGCCCCTGTATCTGTATCCTCCGGCTTTATTCCAGCCGTATGCTGCAGCAGGATTGAACAACATAACTCCACTTTTAGCACTCTCCCTCTTCCATGAGTGAGCTGCTTGCCAAGTCATTAGGGAGGGTTTGTCCTAATTTCAAGGTCCTTGTGGAAACTTCAGTTTATTTGAACTTTTTTTTCACATGTTGTGCGAGCCTTACGCAGCTGCCTTTTATTCTAATCCTCCGAAGTGAGAGATTTTGAGGTACTGCCATCATTGTAATGCCTCTGATGTTATTGGTTCACTTACCATTGCTTGTGCAGAGTCAGTCTGAGGAGGTAACATTATTGCTTTAGTAATGAAAGATGACAGGAGGAAAAACTATCTGAAGTGCATGTATTCATTTATAGTCATCTTTGTGTTTCTGTGTCCCAGGTCAGACGGGCCGATATGTTCTTATTCAGCGCCTAAGAGACACAGAACGGCAGCTGTTAGCCACAGAGAGGCCTCTGGAATCCCTGGCAAAGTTGGGGCAACACGGCAGTGAAGTTCAGTTTTTCCTGCGTCGCACTGGCCCAAGCAGCAGTGATGGACCTTGCTCAAAACAAGAACGATCAACTCCTCTCCCACTGCCCAAGCTTCCTGACATGGAGCCTTCTAAACGTAGCCAGCCTAAGAAAGCCCTGACTTTTAATTTGGGGCCATCTACTTCCCCCAAAACTAAGACCAAACAGTCTAAGCGGCCTCCTAGGGACTCTCCAGAGCAAAGAGCATCGCCTTCCCCTTCACCCAGCCCTGTATCCCTGCATGCACCATCGCCGCCTCCTTCACTACCTGTAGGCATTTCCAAGGAGGAAGTCTTTAGGAAAGTTCTTCAGCAACAGGAGAGACTGAGGGCCATCGAGGCCCATCTAGAAACGCTGGAGAGGGAGCGTCCCTACCCATCTCCGTGTCCCTCGCCAATCCCTGACGCTCGCTTGCAAGAAGAAATGGATTCTCTGGAGCAAGCACTGCGGAGGAACCAGGCCGAGCTAACACATGAACAGTACTGGGAGGAGGAACTTCAAGCAGAGGTAGAAAGGGAGCGTGGAATGAGGAGGAAACTAGGGGAGCTTCATGCCAAGCTAGACGACTGCGGACGGCGGCTCCACGAGTTCTCAATTCGCTCTGCTCAGTTGGAGCAAGAGATCCAGAGGGAAAGCCAGGCAGAAGTAAAAGCCAGAGGGCCTGAGGAGTCGCTTGAGGCTGTAAAGGCAGAGCTGCAGAGCCAGGAGAGGCATAGGACAGAGCTGGAAGAGCAGCTATCTGAGACTGATCAAGCTCTGGAGAAAGCGGAGTCTTTGCTGCAGGTAAGTGTGTGTGTGTGGGGGGGAGCATGTTTGTGGGAAGAAGGGCTTTAAATCAGTTTTGTGTTATTTCAGTGGTATAGTACAGTCCACTTTTGTCGTATACCGTGCACAATGCAGAAGACTCACAGAAATGCAAAAAGATTAAAAAACAACAACAACAATGGAGATGATAAATTTGGCACTACTAGAATAATGTGAATGCCTTTAGTCATATCCTACTTGTGTAAAGATGTATTATCTAAAGAGCTATTTACAGCCTTGCTAGACTTGTTTGGCAGGTGTCATCTAGTGCATATGGTGTTTATATTACAGTGGCAGATATCTACATTTTAAGATAAGATAAGATAAGATAAGATAAGCCTTTATTAGTCCCACAACGGGGAAATTCCAGGATTGCAACAGCACAGGGATAGCAACACTCAGAGCAACAATCAGAAGGCAAGAAAAAAAAACAAGCAAGCAAGAGCAGCTAATAAACATATGTACGTATTACTATAAAATATATATATATACACACACACACAGACACACAGTGCAGAGCATTGTAGCTGGATGGAATAATATATGAATATATGAACACACAGTGCAGAGCATTGTAGCTAGATGGAATAAATATGTAAATATATAAACACCCACAGTACGGAGCATTGCAGCTAGGTGGAATAAATATGCAAGTATATAAACACACACAGTGCGGAGCAATGTAGCTAGATGGAATAACATGTAGATATATAAATATATAAACACCCACAGTACGGAGCATTGCAGCTAGACGGAACGAATATGCAAATATATAAACACACACAGTGCAGAGCATTGCCGCTAGATGGAATGAAACAGCATAACCGTCTACCCAGCTATCCTGCATGGTATGATTATGTGCCCATACACACTCTCACCCTCCATAGCGACCGGCATGCTCCTAGTTGTATGCCGGAGAGGACCACTGTGTAAGTCTATTGCATCTTCTGCATTCAAAAAACTATTAGTTTGTTACGTCTTTTTTGCTATCTCTGCGAGCAGCCCTGCTTAGGTTGTACAGTCTGACAGCCGTTGGTAGGAAGGACCTACGAAACCTCTCGGTTGTGCACCTGGGATGATGTAGTCTGCTGCTAAATGAGCTCCTCAGTGCATTCAGTATGTCCTGCATAGGGTGGAACTCGGACTCCAGCAGAGATGACAGTTTAGCCACCGTCCTTCTCTCTCCTATCTCCTCCATCGGATCTAGGCGCTGCCCCAGGACAGAGCTAGCTTTCTTAATCAGTTTGTTCAGTCTCTTCCTATCGGCTGCAGTAATGCCACTGCCCCAGCAGACCACTCCAAAAGTGATGGCTGATGCCACCACCGTGTCATAGAATGACTTCAGCAGCGCCCCTTGTACACCAAAAGACCTGAGTCTCCTCAGCAGGAACAGCCTGCGCTGTCCCTTCTTGTAGAGTGCATCAGTATTGTGTGACCAGTCTAGTTTATTGTTCAGATGAATACCCAGGTACTTATAGGATGTCACCATCTCGATGTCTGTTCCCTGTATATTTACTGGTACTGTGAGGGGCTGCCCATGCCTGCGGCAGTCCACCACCAGCTCCTTAGTTTTCCTCGCGTTGATCTGGAGGCAGTTCCGATGGCACCAGTCCACGAAGTCCTGGATAAGCCCTCTGTACTCAGCTTCATCTCCATTGGAGATGAGGCCAACGATCGCAGAGTCATCAGAGAACTTCTGTAGATGGCAGTGTGTTGTGTTGTGTGAGAAGTCCGCAGTATAAAGAGTGAACAGGAAGGGAGCCAGCACCGTTCCCTGGGGGGCCCCCGTGCTACTGATGATCGTGTCGGACACACAGTCCCGGGTTCTCACAAACTGAGGCCGGTTCGTGAGGTAGTCCAGGATCCATGATGACAGGTGCTGGTCCACCCCTGCGCGCAGCAGCTTGTCCTTCAGGATCATCGGTTGGATGGTGTTGAAAGCACTGGAGAAGTCAAAGAACATGATCCTCACCATATTCCCGGGCTTCTCCAGGTGGGACAGAGAACGGTGAAGGAGGAAGATCACCGCATCCTCCACCCCAATGCCATGCTGGTAGGCGAACTGGAGTGGATCCATCGCTGGTTCCACCAGGGGGCGGAGGTGAGCAAGGAGCAGTCTCTCCAGGGTCTTCATCAAGTGGGACGTCAAGGCCACCGGTCTGTAGCTGTTCAGGTCTTTGGGGTGGGAAGTTTTTGGTACAGGTACCACACAAGATGTTTTCCACAGCTGTGGTACCCTCCCCAGTTTCAGGCTCATGTTGAAGATATACGTCACAATCCCACACAGCTGGTCTGCACAGGACTTGAGGAGCTTTGCGCTGATGCCGTCCGGTCCCGGCGCCTTCCTCGCCTTGATCTTCCTCAGCTCCATCCTCACCTGGGTCCTGGTCAGGGTCAGGATGGGGGGCTGTGTGTTGGGAGTGGGGGGGTGTTGGTAGAGTGGGGAGTGGGCAGCAGGACTTGATTTCTTTAGAGGCAGCAGTGGTTGTTGTGCAGTCAGGGGGGAGGGCGGTTGGTCAAATCTATTGAAAAACAGATTCAGGTTGTTCGCCCACTCCCTGCCCCCTGTGGCCTGGGGGGAGGTATTCTGGAGCCCCGAGATGGTTTTGAGGTTTCTCCAGACCCCGCTGATGTCGCTCTGTTGCAGCTTGTCCTCCATCTTCTTCCTGAAGCTGTCCTTGCCTTCTCTGATCTTTCTCCTCAGCTCCCTCTGTACGGACTTCAGCATCTCCCTTTCCCTGACCTGAAGATCCTCTTCTTCTCTCTCAGAAGTGTTTTAATCTCAGGGTTGATCCAGGGTTTGTTGTTTGAGTGACGCCGTATGGTCTTGGTGGGAACGGATTTGTCCACACAGAAGCTGAGGTAGCCCGTGAAGGTGTGAATGAGGCCATCGATGTCCTCACCATGTGGATCGCAGAGCTGCTTCCAGGCGGTGGCTTCAAAACAGCCCTTTAGGGTGTCCATTGTCTCCTCAGACCATAACTCCACAGTGTGCATGGCCGGAGGTTGTCTGTGCACTAGGGGTTTGTACACCGGCCGGAGATGAACCAAGTTGTGATCCGATCTCCCGAGTGGGGGTAGTTGTGATGAGGTGTACGCCTCCTTAGTGTTTGCGTAGAATAAATCCAGTGTTTTATTGTCTCTAGTGTGGCATGTGACATACTGGGTGAACGTGGGTAGAATGGGAGACAGTGAAACATGGTTGAAATCGCCTGAGATGAGGAGAAGAGCATCTGGGTGTTCTGTCTGCAGCCTGCTGGTTACTGAATGGATGACGTCACGTGCTGTCCCAGCGTTCGCCGTCGGATTTGCATAAACAACAATGCAGATCACGTGTGAGTGTTCTCTCAGGAGATATGTAGGCCTCATGCTAACAGCTAGCAACTCAATGTCTTTGCTGCAGTGTCGTTGTTTAACAGTGATATGTCCCGGTCTGCACCAGTTGTTGTTAACATACATGATCACTCCACCGCCCCTAGCCTTGCCACTGTCTGGTGTTCGGTCAGCTCGTATCATGTGAAAACCCTCCAGCTCAATGTTAGCATCTGCTGCTAGTTCAGTTAGCTGTACAGAACTACGTAGTTGTGTAGTTGTACAGAAACGGAGATTCACAGAGTGATTTTTAGAGCAAATGCACCTTTTGGTGGAGCTACTGATCTTATCTTTTTTACTTTCAGTGGCTGTCATACAGTATATGTGGTTGTAATAATAAAAGCCTAACCTAGTTTGAAGTGAAACTCAAGTTTCCTCAGAATACATGAAACATGAGATTGTAGTATCATTTCTTGGAGGTAGTTTCAGCCAGGTGAAAAAAGTCCCCCTTTCATTGTATTATTGTCAAAGGTGGGAAGTTTTGAGGACAACAAAAACACTGTGGTTCAGTTTCAGTTCCAGGTGGTTGTCAGTTGTGTTTAATTCCTAATCCAGTAGGCTCCAAGTCAAAGCAACAGTGATTGCATATAATTACTAGATGTTTGACTCCCACCCCTCTCTGATCTGTCAACTGTTGAACTGCCATGTTATAGTTTTTGTTTTTGTAATACATGTATGAATTGTAGCACCATGTCACGGCTTGTAACTGACAGCAGTGCAACTGTTGCCTTAGAGGCACTTTGCCACCCAGACTGTAATTGCATAGAGGAAATAAAAACCCTGTATTTCCTATAAATGAACTGTTATCACTGGCAACATGACAGGGTGCAATATAGTTTGGGTTCATGTTGATGGAAAGGGGGTCTGTGTCGGTCATCGGCCAGCTGATCGGATTAAGGCAGCCAGCTGAGCGTTTTAAGTCCTGGTGGTGATGAGAACAGCGCTCCTGTCTTCAGACTAATGGAGGCCGACCTGCAGGTGTTAACTGCTTCACCAGGCTGCCTTGGTCCAACATCAATTACTCAGGCAGACACAGACAGGTAGGGGGCCATACTGCTGCTCCGCTCTGCATGGTTTGTGCACACATTGACTAAGCACAAATGGACTGTTGATTAAGACTGATGTACTGACCTGTTTGTGGGAATCAGTGTTCAGTCTGTGGGCATAACGGTGACGGCAGGCTGGGTTTTTCAACTTGACCACTTCTGTATTTCCGTCATCAATTTAGGCAACTTTATTAGGCAGCAGAGCAGGTGAAGGAGAACTGGGTTATATCTGCAGGTTTGCCTCCAACTGCTCAAATGTGATGGAATCATAGAAGTGCTTGAGGCTAGTGCAGGAGATGGATGATTCATAGGTATAAAATGGCTTCTAAGTCTAAATTAGCATCTTGAGACAAGACCTTTAGACTCTGCTGCCCCCTTGTGATAAATACAAGGAACAATCCTTTACATACAGTATCATCATCATCATTTTAAAATATCCAAATTAGTGTTTCCCTTATAATTTTTTAGGCCTGATGGCAAGAGCTGATAGACTATGTATGTATACCAAGTTGGGTTTTTTTTGTTAATTTTTCACTTGATGCAAGCTTTTCAATTGGTCATTTCCATGTAAAACATTTATAAAGAAAGTGGACACAATGTGAAATAAGTAGACAAAGTAATGGTCTTTATTGTGTCAGACTGTTCCACTGTTGTCTTTTTCTTTCTTCTCTTATCGGTATTTGTTCATGATTTCAGGCCAAACAGGAAGAGCTGGAGGAGTTGAATAAGGAGCTGAGGCAGTGTAACCTGCAGCAATTTATTCAACAGACAGGTGTTGTGCCAGCACACTCCAGTTCACGCACAGAGCTTCAGGAGACGCCAGAGCAGGTGGAGCTGCCACAGTATCTACAGGAAGGATACAGGAATGGAAGTATGGAAACAACAACAACGTGATTATGTTCATATTGGTAATGTTATACTTGGCCATTTAGGACCAGTCACTATAAACATATTTCTGTCTTTCTCCCAGGCCGCAGTACAACTCCAGTGGAATCTCCACCTCGCCCTACTGCCAAGCAGTTCCTAGGACATCCACGCAACCTACAGAACCCTCTAGTGTCCAGACTCAACCCTGAGGGTGTGTATGTGTGAGATCCTGCTGCTTCCCAAGTCTGCTGCCCTGCTCCTCTCCTGCCCTGATCTGTCTGTATCCGGTCCCAGGGCCCCCTGCCTCCATTTTTTTTTCCCTACCCCAGCTTGGTTGTGTTAAAAGCTACGACTTTCAGTGTGGATTAGTGGAAGCATTTGCACGGTGAAGGTTGTTGCTGCCTCTCTACATTTGAAGGCTTAAAGACTTGTCTTCTATGCTTAACCCCTTGCTATTCTTCTGATTGTTGTCCTTTTTTGTAATCTATATTTCGCCTTCCAACTTTTCTTTGTATGCACTAACTTCTGTAGGTATATTTAGTATCAATTCATGTTCTCTCTACTACCCTCTGTGTTTCAACTAACAGTAGCTGCTTTTGTTATAAAACTTTGTTGTTTGCTGCTAACCACCCCCCATCCTCTGTAATACAGAGTGGCCTTCCCACCCTCGAGTCAGTAATTGATTGCCAACAGCTGCTTTTCACTGTATCTTCACGAAATGCGTCGACCACAAAGGGACTTACTGTGTCAGATACTAAAATTGTGCATTTTTAAAAAAACTGTTAATATGGGCAGATACAAGACCAGTGTCATTTCATTTTGCCTTCTCTGTATGGATATGTGAGGGATGTATCTATACAATGCCTTGTACTTTTGTGACACTTGACTTCCAAAGAGCAAGAGCCCTTCACAAGGGCTCTGCAAAATGTATTGCACTGTCTGATTCGCTTCCCGTAAGAAGCCTAGGCCCTTGTGTGCCTACGGAGAAATGTATCTTTCTGCTCTGCTTGAAGACGATGACACTTATTTTTGGTGTGCGTGACTTTTGAAAATCTATTTTTTAAGCTTCCATGCTAAAAGAAGAGATACATTTCAATAGTGGTGACACAGGGCCACGTTTGGGAGGTTTGCTTTCTTCCTTCACTGGGATGGATATGCCAGCTTGTTTTTGCTGTTGTCACACTTAATACTTGACCTGTCAGAATTTTTTGCATTGTGCCTCAGTGTGTTGTAGATTTAGTATCACGTTACTTACCTGAATTCTGATAATGAATGTTGATCAATCAAGGGGAGCTGTTCTCCACTAATGGCCAACTGATCAAAGTAAACCAATATTTAGTAACATTCTATAATGGCACTTACCATTTTTTAATAGTGTATATCTCTGTATAATCCTGACAGGTCATATTAACGTGTGGTTAAGGGTGCAGTATGTCTTAACGTCTGCAGTGTGGCGTTTTCTTTTGGGGATTATTTGAACCCTCTTGCTTTCGAAACTAAGCAGTTTTTCTTTTTTCCTACTCTGATCTGGAGACTTCAGTCAGTCATCCACAGCCTGTGAGGCTCGATGACTGGTCCTCAAAAGTTTATTGGCATGTGTGATGATCTTGATTGAGCCGGGTTTCTTGCGTTATGTCTGAAAAGTGTTTTTTTAACCCCCACCTAAGACAAAGGGATCATCATCCCCACTTATTTTTGTGTGTCTTACAGTCATGACATCCCGAGACTCATCATGGAGATAAAACATGGACCCGCAGGGCCAAGGGAAAGTTGTTCACTGTTCTGTCACCATCGTCTCTTATTTAACCCTAACACTTTCATTTATATTTCAATATACTGTATATAAATAAGAAAAAAAATTATATTTACAGCATTTTGCTACTGTAAACACTGCAAAGTATCTGTATGAAATGTATAATAATTTAGGAACCTTTGACTTAGAAAAAATTACTATGTATTTAAATGTAATAAAAGTGCACCATGTTTTAGATAATCTTTTGTTGTTGTTTTTTTTAAATTGATCTTATAATAATCACTTGTTTAAATGATAGTGACTTTTGAGTGGAAGTGCAGCACATCTGTAATTCACTTTCTAAAGATTTGCAGCACCATGAAGCTTCAGTGTGGGGGAAAAAATTGTCTATTCATATAATAATAATAATGCATCAGATTTATATAGCGCTTTTCATAGACACCCAAAGATGCTTTTACAATGGATACATTATTCATTCACTCCACAGACAATGGTAGTGGTAAGCTAGTAGCCACAGTTGCCCTGGGGGCAGACTGATGGAAACATGGCTGCCAATCCATGCCAACCTGCCTCTCTGACCACTACCGAACATTTATACACACTCATACCCAGTGTCATGGACACTGGAGGCAAGGTAAGTAAAGTGTCTTGCCCAGGGACACAACGGCAGGATGTCTGAGGAGAGCGGGATTTGAACCACCAACCCAGTGGTTATTAGACGACCCGCTCTACCTCCTGAGCCACTGCCACCCACATTTCCCTCCTTGGTTACATTATTGGTGAGCACCAAGCTGGATGGCAGGACATTCCATTTTTATATGGTCTTTGGCATGACCCGGCCAGGACTTGAACCCCATCCTCCCGGCTGTGGAGTGGATGCTCTGGTAGAGCATGTCCGGTCATGTAGATAAGTCCTGATATATACATTTTTTTTCTTCTCAGCTAATGGTAAAATGTGACCTGTGATGCCACACAATATACATGAACTGTTCATTAAACATTCCTCCTAGGAGGCTGAAGTTGCACATATAATAATACATATCTCTGTAGGTCACATGGTAATTTACAGCTCTGAACTCCTGAGTTTCTCTTTTAAATGTTCAAAGGTGGAGTAAGGTGGGACAGTGGAGCCAGTTGAATGGAGAGCGGTCATCAGGTTCCTGTACTTGTGAGGCAGCACACTACGGGAGATGCTCAATGAGATGAAAGAAACTTATGGGGAGGATGCCCCATTGTATGGCATAATCAAGCACCGGCATTTACAGTTCAAATATTGTAAGACATTTGGTGGGAACGGCACCCATTCCGGGGGAGACCACAGTGCACCATTGATGAGGACACCATCCAGCAAGTGGCAGCCAACATTCTGATCACCCCATAACCATTTGCTAACTATTAGCCCAAGATGTCAAGATCAGTGAGAGATCTGTTTAACAAATTCATCCATGACCATTTGCACATGCGGACGTTGTCTGCACGATGGATTCCCCGGTTGATCACACCTTTCCAGAAGCAGGAACAAGTCATGTGCTCCCAGGCTCTTTTCGCTATGTGCCAAGAAAACCAGGAGGACTTCTTTGACAGGCTAATCATGCAGGATGAAACATGGATCCATTACTATGATCCAGAGACTAAAACCCAGTCAAAGCAATGGAAGCATTATGACCCACCACCTCTGAAGAAGGCACGTGTTCAACCCTTAGAGGGCAAGGTCATGTTCATGGTCTTTTGGGACCATCATGGAGTACTGATGATGGATTTCCTGGCAAAGGTTGCCACAATTACCTTGACTTAACTACACTTCACTGCTGCAGAAATTGTGGAAGGCCATCAAAACCAAGAAGTCTGGCATGCTGACTAAAGGTGTCTATCTCCTGAAAAACAATGCCATGTTTCACAACGCACATGCTGCCCAGGTGGAAGCACAGTCCTATGGCTATCAAATCCTTCCTCAACCCCTTTACTGCTTCTTCTTCTTCCTCTTTTAGATTTGATTGGCGGTTGGCAACCAGCTTACAGGTGCATTACCGCCACTGACTTGATTATCATCACTCTATGTCTTTGTATAAGGAGTTCTTATAAGGAGTTCTGAACAACTCCTTATGTGTGAAAAAACTATCCGTCCCTGGACTACAGAGCACTCTTGACCACGACCTCCTTTGTCCCAACCTCACACCATCTGACTTAAGATAAGATAAGCCTTTATTAGTCCCACAATGGGGAAATTCCAGGATTGCAACAGCACAGGGATAGCAACACTCTGAGCAACAATCAGAAGGCAAGAAAAAAACAAGAACAGCTAGTATACATATGTACATATTTCTATATACAGTATATATATATATATATATATTTATAGTGAGAGAGAGAGAGAGAGAGAGATTTTGATTTTTAAAAGATCTTTAATAAACACATTTGTCCATCAGTCAATACAATTTCTATGTCATGCTATATTACACAGAAAATTAATCCCCCAAAAACGCCCCAAAAAAAGCTGTCCATCATGAACTGAACAGAGGACATTCTCCAGGGACCAGAGGGTCCTGAAACCTTCCACATCCCCATTCCCCATAAAAAACTGAAAGTCCAGCCTGATTCTGGCTTTAAGTAGCCTCACAAATAAAATTTTGACATCAACATCACTCCCAACATTCTCAAGTTTTCTTCTCCGGCTTACATAGATAGCCAACTTTGCCTGCCCTAAAACAAAGTTCAGTAGTTGACACTTCTGCTTAAAACGACGATTGTACATAAAACCACAAATGAAAACCTGCTTAGAGAAAACTTCCTTAAAAATATGAAAAAGTTCTGTGAGAAGTTCAAAGAGGCCACTCAGGCGCTGACATTCAATAAAACAATGAAAAACTGTCTCCCTAGAGGAACAAAAAACACACTGATCACTGACACTGCTGTTAATCACAGAAACAAAAGCATTGACTGCTATAATACCATGCAGGACCCTCCACTGTAAGTCTCCATGCCTCTTAGGGAGAGGGGCTTTATAAAGAGCCCTCCAGGCAGGCCGATGCCCTTTTCCTAGTTTAAAATAGGCTCTCCAAGGAGTGTCCACACAGGTGTTCAATCTGTCCTTGTTGAGTGCCATCACCACCAGTCTGTAGAGTGCCTTACCACTGGCTCCTCCAAAGTCCACACCAGTGGGAGCACAGAATGCCAGTAAGGAGCAAGGAGCGACGTCAAAGTCCATATAGAGCGTGAGAGAGGGAAAGGGGTCCGTGCTTTCCGGCTGCAGCGTGCCATTGCTAAAGTCCAAGAGTAGGGAGTGCTCAAGTCCATGAAGCTCCTGTTTCCAGTGTGCAAGAAGACCATCGATGAAACGATTCGACCTGACACCAAGATGAGCTGCTAAAGCTGAGGCGTTGTTGAGGCCAGGACCAGCCAGTTCCACCACTTGCTTCAGAGTGAGAACGTTCCTGGAACACAGCCTATCAAGGAAGGTCCTTCCAACTCCCGGCAGGACACCAAGGCGACCACCAAAAACCAGCGGCTCCCTCAACAACCAGTAGAGGGAATCGCATGGCCCTCTTTGTTTTTTAAAAAGAGTCCACACTGAAAAGAGACTGCGGTAAAAACTGGGTAAAGACAGTGCATTAGAGTTCTTAAAATCCATTAAAAACACAGGGAGGTCTAGCCCAAGCCCAAGGACTCTCTGTAAAATAACACAGGCCAAAGGCCTCCATACCAGGTCCTGGGGGCCCGTCAGCAGTCTCTGTATGAAAGTCAGTCTAAAAGCAGCACCTCTACTAGCTAAATGAATCACTCCTTGCCCCCCCCTCCTCTTTGGGAAGAAATAACAGGGCTTGAGGAACCCAGTGGAGTCCACCCCCCCAAAAAAAGTCCACCAAAACAGACTGAATTTTGGACAACAAACCAGCAGGGGGGTCCATGCACATGAGGCGGTGCCACAGGGATGAGGAAACAAGATTATTTAAAATGAGCACTCTTCCTCTAAAAGGTATTCTTGGCATTAGCCACTTCCATTTGTTTAGTCTCCCGTTAATTTTCTCTATGACCCCATCCCAATTTTTTTGCTCAAACTGCTGATTTCCAATAAAGACACCAAGATACTTAAAACCTCCTTTTTTCCAAATCAACCCACCAGGCAGCGTAAGCTGATTTTCTAGTTTCTCCCCCACCATCAGAGCCTCGCTTTTTCCCCAGTTTATTTTTGCAGAGGAAAGTTGGCCAAAAAGATTGACACTCCTAACCAGAACGTCAATGTCACTCTGCTTATTTAGCAGAATGACTACATCATCTGCATAGGCCGACAGCTTGAACGTGGTGTCACAGCCAGGAAAAGTAACTCCTGATAGATCCCTTCTCAGGCAGTGAAGCAAAGGCTCTATGGCGAGGGAGTACAGCATCCCTGAGAGAGGGCAGCCCTGCCGAACCCCCCTCTGGACTTTTAAAGGGGCAGACAGGCCCCCATTTATCTTCAGTACACTCTCAATGTCACTGTACAAGACCCGTATCCTGGCTATGAAGCCTGGGCTGAACCCAAAAGCTGTTAAAACTGTCCATAAATATTGGTGTTCAACCCGATCAAACGCCTTTTCCTGGTCAATTGAAATCAAACCAGTTTCTACCGCCAATGAACCAGAGACCTCCAAAATATCCCGAATTAAAGTGACGTTGTCACTAATCAGCCTGCCAGGCACACAGTAAGTCTGGTCTACATGAATGAGCTCGCTCATCACCTTTCTCAGTCTTCGGGCCAGAGCTTTTGAGAGAATCTTATAGTCTGTGCAGAGCAGAGAGACTGGCCTCCAGTTCTTTAGGCTCTGGAGGTCCCCCTTTTTCGGCAACAGTGTGATGATGGCCCTCCTGCAGGTCGTGGGTAGGGTCCCCCTTTCCAAGCTATCTTGGAGAACCTCCAGCAGGTCTGGACCAAGCAGGGGCCAGAATTCCTTAAAAAAGTCCACAGAGAGACCATCTATGCCTGGTGATTTTCCATTCTGGAGGCTCATTAGCGCCGTATGCAGCTCAGACAGAGACAGTGGAGCATCCAAGCCGGCAACAAGGTCCTCTGAGAGCACTGGAAGACCATCAAGGAAAACCTGGCCCAGTGACGTGTCCTCCCTCCACTCTGCTCTAAACAATTCACTGTAAAAGCTAGCAGCTTGTTTCCTGATCTCTGCTGCTGTGGAGATTGTTCTCCCGTCATCGCCCAACAAGGAGTGAATGAGCTTTCTCTGTCCATTTTTCCCCTCCAGTCCAAAAAAGTACTGGGAGGGCGAGTCCATCAGAGCTACATCCATGTAGTGCGAGCGGACCAGAGCACCCTGTGCGGTGACCCCTAGCAAGCTAGCCAAGGCTGACCTTTTTGACTTAAGAGCCTCTAAGTGCTCCTGTTTTCCGGTAGAACTGAGTAACTCCTCTAGCTCTACCACCTCAGTCTCCAGAACTTTCAAGGATTGGGTCAAGCTACGAGTGACATTTTGAGTGTACTGTTGGCAGAATTGTTTTATCTGTGCCTTACCAAAATCCCACCACATTTGGGGAGAACTAAAAGAAGATTTTTGTTCCCTGTGTGACTTCCATACATCATGAAAAACTCCCTTAAAAAACACATCATTTAAAAGTGTATTATTAAAATGCCAAAAAGCACTCTTACACTTTACATTTTCAATGAAAACAGAACAAATCAGCAGGCAGTGATCAGTGAAACCAACAGGACAGATACAACTATTTTTAAAAACACTCATTTGGTGTTTAAAACCATAGAAACGGTTTAACCTAGCCATAGATAAGAGGTTATCTTTAGCATGGCTCCAGGTGTACTGCCTCTGGTCCCCATGATGTGATCTCCACACATCGGCCATTTCATGTGCCTTCACTAGTTCCCTCAGCCTATTGGCAGAAGCAGGGTGAGGTTCCTGATGGTTCCTGTCCAGTCTGTGGTTTAATGTACAGTTAAAATCACCCCCCAGAAATAAAAAACTATTTGGATTACAGGATCTAACCGTATCTGATAGCATATTAAAGACCCTGATCCTTTCTGCTCTCTGGGTTGGCACATACACGTTTATAAGAACCAAGTTTACGTTTTCAAACTGTACCTTTAGCAAGAGTACATGTCCTTTCACCACCTCTTCTACCTCATAAGAGACAGGCACACAACCCCGAGAGAAAAGTACAGCCACCCCTCCACTATTATTGGATTTGTGGCTAAAAAAAATGCAGCCATCCCACTCTTTTCTCCACTGGCACTCAATGTCTACAGTGCTGTGAGTCTCCTGGACCATCAGCACGTCAAGTGCCTTTAAATTAAAAAGCTTGTATAAAGAGGCCCTTTTTACATCATCCCTGGCCCCGTTTATATTAAGAGTGCCAATTCTAAGGTGGGGCATTAAAAAGGATAAAAATAAGGTACAGTAAAAAAACACACACATAGCATAAAAGGGAAGAAACAAACTAAGAGTCAACATGACTGTTAGTAATTTGTGATTTCAGTTTGACAACCAGTTTCTTTAAACGAAAAATTTCCTGATCAGTAAAAGTCTCATTCCCATCATTCAGTTTCATCAGCTTGCGAGCTGATGCCACAAATAACTCCAGATCTGGAAAGTAATTTTCCACTTTCACAGCTCTGCTCCCCTTGGTCACCTGGAGAAATTGCCTAATTTTGGTAAAACAATAGGAGCTTTGCTCTTCCTGCGTCTGCATCATTTCAGACTCAGCTCCACTTTCGTCAGAGACGCTCTCATCTAGTAAATCTAACTTCCCAACCCTACTAGATTTAGCAGAGCTCTGCAAGTTTTCAGCACTTTTTCTTTTTTGTGCAGCTTTAAAAGGATCCTCTTCAACAAAACTACATTCCTGCATTTCTTCGTGAACTGCAACGTTCGTCATGCAGTGTTTGCTCTGTGTGTCCGCTACAGCCTCAAACCGCTCCTCCCCCACCTGCAAAGTCTGCTCACCCACGTTCCTTCGTTTAACTGCACTCTTACTTACACCCTCCGCCTCTTTACTCCGGGTGACAGGCTCGTCACAATGATCACAGCTGCCGCCAGACAGAAATTTCCCACCATCAATGTTTGGGGGGGCAACTACCGCGCCCGCTGCGGCTACCTCAGCAGAGGCGGCCGCGGCCGCCCCAGCACAAGCGGACGCGGACGCGGACACCCCCGCAGAAGTAGAAGCGGACGCGGACGCGGACACCCCCGCAGAAGTAGAAGCAGAATCGCGGCCGCGACCGCCCCAGCAGAAGCGGGCGCCGCAGCGGCATCCGCCGCACCGCATGTAGCGCTACCCTCCGGACCACCAGAAACAGCGGCGTCACCTTTCTTACCGCCAGTGCTCTTTGTGTTCGCCTTTTCAGGACATGACCTAATAAGATGGCCTTCTGCGCCACACGCAAAACACTTCATGGTTTCAGATGTTGCAAACACCAAGTAGCTAAAGCCGTCAATCCTGAAAATAAAAGACGCGTTCAGTTCAGCAGAGCTGTCTTTCAACACCATGAAACACTGCCTCCTGTGACACACAACATGCTTCAGCAGGGGTGATTTACTACCCAGAGAGACCATTCTGATAGGGGACACAACCTGGCCAAAACGGGACAACTCTCTAATCAGCTGATCATTTTTAACGAAAGGAGGAGCGTTTGAGATGGTGATCCTCCTAGACGGGTTCGCCAGCGGTAAAACGGGAGTAAAAGTGTCACCTATGACCACTCCCTGTGCCACCACCTGATCAGCTTTTTCAGTCGAATCCAGAAAGATCACAATTGCGCTGTTCATCCTCGATGCTGATTTTATACTGCCATGCCCAACCACCTGTCCTACAGCGAGGCTGGCCTCCTCCACAGAACAGGGAACTGTCGGGAGGATTCTCACGCCATGACGCCGGGTTAAGCGCTCAAACTCCACACCACCATCAATCACCGGCATGATGCCGGCCGGGAAAAACCGGCAGCAGAAGCTACCGTTCCCCGACACACTCACTCCAACACTCACACCCCAACACACCCACACTCAACCCACTATATTAAACACACACACCTCAAACACACAAGATAGAGAAAAAGTTAGAAAATACAAAGTTTAACGTACTCACTCGACACCACTCCACACCCCTGCTCCCACAAACGCCCACGCATGCGCACGAGAGAGAGAGAGAGAGAGAGAGAGAGAGAGAGAGAGAGAGTGCGGAGCATTGTGGTTGGTGAATGTGCAGCAGAAAGTCTAAGCTCTCTCTCCCTCCGCGGGTGCGGCGGGCCAGCTGGATGTCTTTGGGCATGATGGTGGTGACCCTCTTGGCGTGGATGGCGCACAGGTTGGTGTCCACGAAGAGACCCACCAGGTAGGCCTCGCTGGCCTCCTGCAGAGCCATGACGGTGGAGCTCTGGAAGCGCAGGTTGGTCTTGAAGTCCTGAGCGATCTCCCTCACCAGGCGCTGGAAGGGCAGCCTACGGATGAGCAGCTCCGTGGATTTCTGGTAGCGACGGATCTCTCTCCGAGCCACGGTACCGGGCCTGTAACGGTGAGGTTTCTTCACTCCGCCAGTGGCCGGAGCGCTTTTTTCGAGCAGACTTGGTGGCCAGCTGTTTCCTGGGGGGCTTTTTCCTCCAATAGATTTACGGGTGGTCTGCTTGGTTCTTGCCATCACTCTTTATTATTCTGTCTTATATTTCTTGCACGCCGCCTAAACTCCAGCCCGGCACCCGCGTCGTTTTCGCCACAGTTCCTCGGCATGTCGAGCTTCTCCGTTAGCACTGGATGGTGGTTGGAGCTAGCTAGCCAGCTAGCTATCTCTTCCCTGCTGTATCATCCCCCGCTGCAAACAGTGGCTCCATCCGCCGACTCGGGAGACCCTTGGGGCGATCTGTGTGTCCGTGATATATATAGAGAGTGAAAGGTGTAGAAAGAAGAAGGAAGATAAGAAAAAGGCAGTTGCAAAAGGCAGCCAACTCGTGTGGTGCCGCCGGTCTGGCGGAACCGGAACCGAAAAAACAAACAAACAAAAAAAAAACCCTCTTTCCAACCATGAAGTCATTTTTTAAGTGAAAGCACTTCCAAGACGATGAAATACTGATTTCCTGACACAACCTGCAGACTTCTACAGGCCAGGTCTCCATAACTGCATGAAGCAGTGGGAGAAGTGTGTGACCCTTGGTGGTTCCTATGTAGAAAAAGACTAATAACTGTGCCAAGTTTGGTTTATCTCAATCCATGGGAAATGATTCAGAGGAAATCTTTAATGAACAGTCATCCTATCTGGGACAATTTCCTCCTTCATAAAGTGCATTATTGAATGTAGGAGGAAGTGTGCAATACACACGTCGACAAAATTATTGGTACCCCTCTGTTAATGAAAGAAAAACCCACAATGGTCACAGAAATAACTTGAATCTGACAAGTGGTAATGAATAAAAATTCTATGAAAATTAACCAATGAAAATCAGACAATGCTTTTGAATTGTGGTTCAACAGAATTACTTTAAAAAACAAACAAATGAAACAGGCCTGGACAAAAATGATGGTACCCCTAGAAAAGATTGAAAATAATGTGACCATAGGGACATGTTCAACCAAGATGTGTCCTCTAATTAACATCACAGGTGTCTACAAACTTGTAATCAGTCAGTCAGCTTATTTAAAGGGTGACAAGTAGTCACTGTGCTGTTTGGTGACATGGTGTGTGCCACACTAAACATGGACCAGAGGAAACAAAGGAGAGAGTTGTCTCAGGAGATTAGAAAGAAAATTTAATAGACAAGCATGTTAAAGGTAAAGGCTATAAGACCATCTCCAAGCAGCTTGATTTTCCTGTGACAACAGTTGCACATATTATTCAGAAATTTAAGATCCACGGGACTGTAGCCAACCTTCATGGACGTGGCCGCAGGAGGAAACTTGATGAAAAATGGAAGAGACGGATAATACGAATGGTAACAAAAGAGCCCAGAACAACTTCTAAACACAATCATGGTAAGCTCCAAGGTCAAGGTACATCAGTGTCAGATCGCACCATCCGTCGTCGTTTGAGCCAAAGTGGACTTCATGGGAGACGGCCAAGGAGGACACCACTGTTGAAAACAAATGATAAAAAAGCCAGACTGGAATTTGCCAAACTGCATGTTGACAAGCCACAAAGCTTCTGGGAGAATGTCCTATGGACAGACGAGGCAAAACTGGAACTTTTTGGCAAGGCACATCAGCTCTATGTTCACAGACGCAAAAATGAAGCATACCAAGAAAAGAACACTGTCCCTACTGTGAAACATGGAGGAGGTTCTGCTATGTTCTGGGGCTGCTTTGCTGCATCTGGCACAGGGTGTCTTGAATCTGTGCAGGGTACAATGAAATCTCAAGACTATCAAGGTATTCTAGAGAGAAATGTGCTGCCCGGTGTCAGACAGCTTGGTCTCAGTCGCAGGTCATGGGTCTTGCAACAGGATAATGACCCAAAACACACAGCTAAAAACAGCCAAGAATGGCTAAGAGCCAAACATTGGACTATTCTAAAGTGGCCTTCTATGAGCCCTGATCTAAATCCTATTGAACATCTGTGGAAGGAGCTGAAACATGCCGTCTGGAGAAGGCACCCTTCAAACCTGAGACAACTGGAGCAGTTTGCTCATGAGGAGTGGGCCAAAATACCTGCTGAGAGGTGCAGAAGTCTCATTGACAGTTACAGAAATCGTTGGATTGCAGTGATTGCCTCAAAAGGTTGTGCAACAAAATATTAAGGGTACCATCATTTTTGTCCAGGCCTGTTTCATGAGTTTGTTTTTTAAAATAATTCTGTTGAACCACAATTCAAAAGCATTGTCTGATTTCCATTGGTTAATTTTCATAGAATTTATATTTATTACCATTTTTGTCAGATTCAAGTTATTTCTGTGACCATTGTGGGTTTTTCTTTCATTAACAGAGGGGTACGAACAATTTTGTCCACGGCTGTATATTCTTGCATTTGGGTGTTGCTTTTATCTAACGAAGTGTATCCACAGTCTTTACAGCAAAGGCATGAGAACCCTGCAGAATTTAAAGATGATGTGGCTCATTGCAGCCTCACGCTAGCAAGGCATTTACATGGCTTTTCTCTTCTTAGCAAATAAGATCTGAAAACTGAGTCCATATATTTCCTTACATTACAGACAAGTGGTTTTTATTGTATTATGTCATCTGTGATTTAAAAAAAATCCCATAAATTCACTTACCACACATTAATTCTCCACCCCTTTCCTGTTTACTCTAGAGAGTAAATATGGCTCACACTTGATGTATGTCCATTTTCCTCGTCCTCTGGCTAACCTTAAAACCCTCTGAACTTCTGTAAATACTCTGATCTGCTCATGTTCAGCAGGTTTACGTTATTTACAGTAAACCTGTCTCGTCTCATCTGTGCCAATCTTAACTTCTGATCAGATGTTAGAATTTAAAAAAGTTCATGAGACTGTCAGTTTCGATACTATGATTAATTATGCATACAGTAATTGGATTACACTGAGAAGGTTTGGCGCTGTCTGGCTTTGCAGTGGTTAGATAAGCTTCAAATCCTTTAGTTCCCACTGTCTGGACGAGCTTGGTGTGACACTGCTGCCTGCAAGTGGACGTGAACGATATTGCACATTCACCTCTGTTAACCCAAACACTTTCCTCCAGTCTTTCACATGGATTGAATTCAGGCCATGTGATTCTCTGGGGGAAAAAAACAAACTCATTTTGTACATCACAGTCTTACCTACTGTAAAGACCCTTTCAAATATTTTATTTTGAAATGACCATAGGGGAAAAAAAGTTGCATGTGTATTTTTTCATGTATTCCAAATTTGATACCGGTACCTGGAGGATTCTAATTTACTAAAGGCACATTAACAAATTATGATGACCTCAAAGGAATTCATGCTGCTGGAAATATATATATATCCTTGTACAAGGAGCTCCGAACAACTCCCCATGCGTGAAAAAAATCATCTGTCCCCAGACCATCACTTCTAGATTTGATTGGTGGTTGGCAACGAATGCACAGGTGCATAACCGCCACTGACTTATCATCACTCTATATCTTTGTACAAGGAGTTTTAAACAACTCCTTATGTGTGGAAAAAAAATTATCCATCCGTGGACTGTGTCCGAGGTGCAGCCAGTCATGATGTCATTAACATAGGACTCCCCCGGACCATCACTCTGTATATCATCATCACTTCACTCTATCATCACACACTAATTCAAGAAATCTCTGTGTCTGTCTGTGTGTCACGACCATAGGACTCGCTAAAAGACCATAGGATCGCCTGTGATGTTCCAACGTCTACAGGATGTCTATGACATCATATAGACCATAGGACTCACTGAAAGATCATAGGATTGCCTATGACATCATATAGACACCATAGTATCAACCTTATTCCTGGGGGTGCCGCTGTAGGAACGATTATGGGCGGAGCTTCCAGTTTCAGTTGACCTAGTGTTAAATCAGTTAATAAGAGTGGAGTAGCAGGGGCATTTAAAATAGCATTTTTAAAAGTTTTTCAAATTCATTTTAATGTGTAGTCCACATATGTGTTTTGCACTCAAGTGGCAGCTAATTTCAGCACTTGTAGTTTTTGTATTTTTGAATGTTTTTGTGTAGTTCTGGTACTTCCTGCTGTTTGTGGTGTGAGGCTCCTCACAGATAAGCACAGCTAAATCTGTGGCTTCAACAGCAATGAGTAGATCATGCACTGAAACTAAAGGAATGTTCGCGTCATCGGTGGTACAGACACAAAGACAAGAGCCAGGTATGTTTCGACTTGTATGAATGTCACTGATCTGACATTTTACTCCGAATTTAAAACACCCAAGCATGGCGTTGTGGTTCTTTGTGGCTCTGACTAGACTCTACGTCTGCTCTGAGGCAAATTTGGTTATGTCCAACATATTTTACCAAAATGCAGCTTACTTTATTGAAGTACGTGGTGGTAATGCACCTGTAAGCTGGTTGCCAACCATCAATCAAATCTAAAAGAAAAAGAAGGAAGACTTTATTGCGGTGGAAACATTGATACATCTCAGAGCTTTTGTTTACAGCGTTAGCATGATAGCAGCGAAGCTAACAGAGCTACTGGCCACTTTTTAAGGTCATCTTCTCATCCTTCCATAGTCATGGAATGTGGTATGATTATATTACTGTTTTGAGGTGCAAAAGACCATGTTCCCGCATTTTTTGATGCCGAAGTCATTGTTTTTTAACAAGGAAAAGTGTTCCGTTTCAGTGACAACAATTTGTTCTAAACTAGTACCGGAAGTTGCTACCATAATTCACACAAGGCATCATGGGGCCTCGGAATAAGGTGGATAGAGTGATTCAAGAAAGTCTGTGTGGGATCAAAGGCAGGCATCATCCACAATTATAGGACATCAAAGATTAAAGGCAGGCATCACTCACGATCATAGGATGCGCTATGACATCATCAAAGATCAAAGGCAGGCATCACTGGCCACAGTTACATGGGCAAAATTTCTTCAATCTGATTACAATTCAGATCAGAATTTTACTGTTTACATGGATCCTGAAAAAGCTGA
Organism: Pholidichthys leucotaenia; assembly: GCA_020510985.1. Classification (NCBI taxonomy): domain Eukaryota; kingdom Metazoa; phylum Chordata; class Actinopteri; order Cichliformes; family Pholidichthyidae; genus Pholidichthys; species Pholidichthys leucotaenia. The sequence continues at coordinate 133,752,277 of CM035840.1, read as the reverse complement.
AATGATTAGGATGTGAGTTTCCATGTGTCACACATTTGAACGGAATAAATCATTTTGGCATGCGCACGTCGACATTTCGACATTCAAAAAACAGTCGAAGAAGCAACTTCCGGTGTTAGCAAGCCCCGCTTCGTGTCAAAATTGACCTGTATTGTGTTATTCAGACTGTACTTTTGCTTCTGCTGGTCTCCTTAATTAAGCTACAAGTACATACTTCTGCATATGACGAACAGAGGGAGACAGCAGGACGATACAGACCAGTTTTGTTTTACTCCCGCTATGTTTTCGCTAGCTGCTGCTAAGGCGGAAATACATCACGTCGGCGTGCAGCTGGTGTACAGACATGCGCAGTAAACATATTTTCTGCCCTACGTTCGGAATAAGCGTTTTCATGTGCACCATTCGGATTAACAATCGGCATAACCCACCCCTCTCAATCAGAATGAAATTTTGATCCGAATGAGCATGATTGGGTTAGAATATTCAGATTGCCATGTTTACATGAAGCATTTTTATTCCGATCAGGCTTTTAATCCGGTTACTTGTGTCCATGTAAACATAGCCACTGAATGAGTGGTGATGTCAAAGATCAAAGGCAGGTTTCACCAGGGTTACCGTTGCCATGGTAACCATGTCACAGATCAAAGGCAGGAATGCAGAAATGCTTGCTTAGACTTGCTTTCTACGGGCATGCAGAAATACTTGCTTATACTTGGTTTCTACGGGCACGCACAGGTATGCACTAGTAATCATAAAACGGCACTCTGCATAAACCCCATTATAATCTCCTTTGGGAAGTTTTGGTTGTATGTAAACTGGGAATCCAGTGCTTAACATTTTACCAATTTTCTTACAGATGCACATTTACAATGAGCTCTTAATGCCTGGGGTGAAGAAATAAACTTGATGTGGATGGAAGTGAGCATTCTGCACATCTGCACATTAATATAAATAAGAACATGAGTTAATGAGTTTGATATAGTGCTGCATTTATCTATTCCTCTGTGTCACAATGAGTAATTATGTAATGATGGGAATAAAACATCCTCAGTGATAAAACAAACAAACAGAAGCAGGATGGTTGTGTTGAGTTAGAGTAAGTAGAAACTTTACTTCTGACTTAAGGCACTCAAACATACATTCTACACAACAGTGATTTATACAGGTTACAATTAACTTTCTTCAAGGAAAGCTGAGGAGTTATTACAGTGTTATTATACACCCACCCCCACACCCCCTAAACTGTGATGAGTCTCACTATTAATGCTTATTATAGCTGGAGGGCCCATCAGAACCTCTTACAGAACCCCTGGAGGCCTCCTGACCTGATTGGGTTAGCAGAGAGCATGACTGCGATCAAGCACACAGATGAAACAGAAACTGAAACAAGACACTCACCAGCAGTCTCAAATGACGCCGTTTAAAGGAGAGAGGAGGCAATGCAAAATCCACATGGTCCTAAATAAGGTACAGTGCGATCACAGAAGGAAGTAGGCTACAGTAGCCTACTCATGGAGACCACTGGGGTGTTGTCCAGTTCCTGAGTCCAACCCCAGCAGCGTTCACGAGGACATGATCATTGGCTGCTGGTAAACAGGTGTCGGTCTGTCTGATCCGGCTACGGCTGGGTCTTGACTGACACCCCCACCCCCCCAAAAAAAACCAACCAAACAAAAAAAAAAACCCAGAGGTCTTCCCAAAACCAGGTTAGCCGCTGTCACACGCACAGTGGAACTGGCAACTGGCACAATGTGCGTTAGTCAGTGGCTTACCTGCTTTTAGATCACAGGGGAAAAACACGGAGAACCTTAAAGTGCGGCACAATCTGCAGAGCAATACAAAGTGCTTGTAATGAAACAGTAATGAATAATATTGTACTCTTTACAGTAATTTCAATAATGTAAAACCAGGTATTTCATTTAACTGACAAAAATCTAAAATGCTACATTTCCCAACAAACTAGTACAGCAATCAAATATCTGTTTCAAGATATATGGAAAATAAATTAGGCTTAGCAGATATTTTAAATAGTTTCAACATTAGATGGCATGGAAAAAGTTCCACTAAAACACACAACTAATTCAAAAAAAAATAATAATATGTATGGCAAAATGCATAATATTGGCTGTTTGATTTTAGCCTATTCCATACATATATGTAGACAGAATACTGGCACATGAATGTGGGATACTTACCAGCCCCAACTTTTCTTTTTGGAAGACTTCTCAAAGGCCAAAAATATATATATCGTTTATCCTTGCTCTCCTGCTCCTGTCTACCAGAAACGCCAACTTCCAAATATTATCTTTTCTGTCAGAAAAAAATCTCGGTGCATGATAAAAGTTAGTCTCATCTAAGGATGTAGAGCAGCCGACACCGACGTAGAAGTTCGGCTCACTTGCGCTACCCCTATCCCTGCCCACTCCCCTGCATCTGCAACCCCACCTGGTTATGCAAATCTGAAAGAAACCGATGACGATTGCAGCCAATGAACAGCCGCACTGGAGCGGCACTACCCGCCTAATTTAGAAAACTGACCAATAGAATCACAATAAGGGCGGGCCTTACCGGATCAGCAAGTCCGGTTGATCTTTAAAGTTATAGTTGGGGTGCGGCGCGTTCAGTTTTGCACGTCGTACATTAGGAACAAACCATTATTCTGTTAACGGTTTCTTGTCCTATCTGATTATATATTACAAACATGAAGGCGACGCAGGTTTCTTTGCCCTCAAATGGATGCCATGTGATGACGTGAGCGTGACTGGAGGTGGCACAGGAGTGCTTTAGGCCAGTTTGACAAATGATGCCCCGACCCCTCCTGTGTGAAGTGGTTGAACTCGGCCCGCTGTGTACAGTGTTGCCATGAGCTGAGTGAGGCTGAGCACGTACCAACAGTCTGACCTGAAGATGACGGAGGAGGAGGACGGGGAGGATGTGCTCTGAATTATTTACGCCGTGAGAGTTAGGAACTCCCTGTGAAATTACGTAATACCGTAGCAACTCGAAATATGAATTTGCGAAACAGATGTAATTAGACTGCATCTTCACCCATATTAATTAGTCATAATCATTTAAATTCGGTAACCATTACAATGCCATGAGATTTTAAGCTACTCTTACAGTGTTTTGCAGTTTAGTTGTTTGGCATATTTTAAAATTGCAATACGTTTACCATCACTGTCTGCTCTTACTCTGTATGCCTCCTCTGATCAGACTTTGAATGTCAAAATTCTGCCAGATTATTCACAGCCAGGATACGCATCACCCCTGCCATAAAGTAGCAAATCGGATTGCGTTTGAGTTGCCACTAGAGGGCAACAGACGTTCACAACTACTGTAGATGAATGACTCAGACCTGAAACTGACCCCATGGCAAGCCAATTTTCAATGACAGCTCATTCCCATCTGATGAACACACCCCCAAACTCACCAAGGCCTACTTAAAACAAAAAATTACATGTACTTTTTGTAACCTTTTAGCTTTCTCTTGAGAATAAACCTGGATGCAGACCCACCTGAGGATTACTGTGTAAGTTTAGTGAGCATCCAGGCAATTGCCTATGAGAAGTCTGTAGGTGATTTGAAGGGGGATGAGGGGGGTGCAATTCCCCTTGTTAGCAAAATAACTAAAAATTACCCCCCTTGTTAACCTGCCATCCCCCACCCCCAATCATAGGCATAAATCAGGGGGATGTTCCATCCCCCAATATGATGATGATGATCCCTTTATTGTCATTTTCATGTAAACATAAAAATGAAATGCTGTTTCTACAACAAAACCACTCAAAGAAATAAGAACAGTGTCTCTCTAAAAAACCACAGATAAGCTGTGGGGGACACAAGAGGACATGGCACTCCACCCAGGACAGGGGGTTGCTGGGGGAGAAGGTAGTCAGAAATTGTAATGGGGAAACGGCGAGAAAAGCCAGCTGAGGGTGCCAGGGGGTATAAAGCCAAAGAAAGATGTGCCTTCCACTTCCGCCATGCCAGGTTCACACCTGATGACATAGGGGTGCAAATGTATGGTATCAAGACCTGCTTTGTGAGAGTATGTTAATGTGGATGTGGATGTGTGTGCATGTTTCACAGCCTACACATTCTTGTCAGCTTGGGTTGGATGGTTCGGATCCCGTCAGACATCACTTCCAACAGGGGTCCGCAATTTGTTTTGGAGCTTTGGTCCATGATGGCCGATAGCCTGGGGGTCAAAATCCACCGCACCACCGCATACAACCCACAGGCTAACGGTTTGTGCAAGCGTTTTGACAGGTCACTTAAGGCAGCGCTCAGGGCCTTGCTGACAGATGCAAATTGGGCCGGCCTCCTGCCTTGGGTTCTATTGGGGTTGCGCTCCGCACCTAAGGAAGATTTGGCAGCTTGCCCGGCAGAAATCATTTTTTTCTCAGCCGTTGCGGATCCCGGGAGAATTTTTGCCCAAGAGCCCTGTGCCCGGGACCATCCCACCCACGCACCTTTTTTCCAGTGCAGGGGCTACCAGCATTCTGGGACCAGCGCACCATTGTTTTGCCCGCATTTTTGTTCCAAAGTGCTTAGAGAATGTCAAATATGTTTTCGTCAGGCACCTCTGTGGAGGTTAGGTTGTCACTCAGATGAAGTCCAAGAAATTTGGTGCTCTGGACTCTTTCAATAGCCAAACCACAAATGATTAATGGACAGTAGTGGAGTGGCTGGTCCTTTCTAAAGTCGGTGATAATTTCTTTTGTTTTTCCTACATTGTGACAGAGATTGTGGAAGTCGCACCAAGTCACTAGCTTCTTCCCCTCATCCATACTATATGCTGACTCATCACCATTTAGACAGACAGACAGATAGATAGATAGATAGATAGATAGATAGATAGATAGATAGATAGATAGATAGATAGATGGATGGATGGATGGATGGATGGATGGACGGACGGACGGACATGCTTTATTGATCCCAAACTGGGAAATTACAGTGTAACAACAGCATGACAGTAGACAACCAAAACGATAGAAACACACAGCATAATAGACAAAGGAATTACCCAGGAAAATGAAACTTCCTAGATAACTTTATATACGTCGCAGATGATAACCCATATAGATAGATACATCGTACTTGCTTTACAATACAGGACTATCAGGGGCAGGGTGCAATGTGAGGTACCAATTAGACTGCAAGATGCAGTATGGCAGCATTGTTTTGACCAGAATTCAACATTAGTGTGACTTATTGTACAGTGAAATGGCATGTGGCAGGAAAGATTTCCTGTACCTAACTGGCAGCGAAGCTGTAGCAGTCTTCTGGAGAATGTGCTCTGCTGTCTGTCCAGTGTGTGGTGGAGGGGGTGATCAGGGTTGTCTATGATGCATAACAGTTTGTTCAGTGTCCTCCCCTCCACCACGTTTTCAAAGGTCTCCAGCCTGAGACCAATTACAGAGCCAGCCTTCTTGATAATCTTGCCAAGTCTGTTGGTGTTGCTGGCTCTGATACTGCTACCCCAACAGACAGCAGCAAAGAGGATGGTGCTGGCAACAACAGTCTGATAGAAAAGCTCCAGCATCTTGTTGCACACATTGAAGAATCTCAGCTTCCTCAGAAAGTAGAGTCTGCTCTTCCCCTTCTTGTACGCAGCATTGGTGTTGGATTTCCAGTCCAGTCCATTGCTTATCATGATACCCAGGTATTTGTAGTCCTCCACTACCTCCACATCCTCCCCCTAATCTGCAGTGGTTGTGAAGGCGTCCTCTTCTTCTTGAAGTCAATCACCATCTCTCTGGTCTTGCTGACGTTCAGCCTCAGGTGATTCTGCTCTGTCCACTCCACAAATCTGTCTACCAGTGCCCTGTATTCCCCCTCCTCTCCCTCTCTTATACACCCAACAACAGCCGAGTCATCAGAGAATTTCTGCAGGTGGCATGACTCGGTGTTGTACTGAAAGTCGGTGTTGTATAAGGTGAAGAGAAAAGGAGAAAGCACATTCCCTTGTGGAGCTCCCATATCACTAAGCATCACATCAGACAAGACACTGCCCAGCCAGACAAACTATGGCATGCCTGTCAGGTAGTCAGTAATCCAGGAGATCACAGAGATGTCAACCCCCATCACTCACAGCTTCTCACCCAACAGCAGTGACTGGATGGTGTTAAAGGCACTGGAGAAACCAAAGAACGTGATTCTCACAGTGTCTCCTCCGCTATCCAGGTGTAGATGGGCTCGTTGCAGCAGGTAGATGACAGCGTCTTCAACTCCTAAATGGGGCTGATATGTAAACTGCAGAGGGTCCAGCCACGTCTTCACCTGCAGCACCAGGTGGGCTAAGACCAGTCTCTGCAGGACCTTCATCACATGAGATGTGAGGGCAACTGCTTGATAGTAATTCAGATCCGATGGAGACAACTTCTTGGGGACAGGAACCAGGCAGGACATCTTCCACAGCACCGGTACTCTCTCCAGACTCAGGCTCAAGTTGTACAAGTGTTTCAGTACCAGAGGTAGCTGGTTGGCACAGGTCTCAGGATCCTGGGGGTGATGTCATCAGGGCCCACAGCCTTCCGCTGATGGAGTCTCTCCAGCTGTTTCTTAACCTGGTCTGCAGTCACAGTGATGTGCGGGGTTGGTGCTGATGTCCTCAGAGGAGGGGAAGGGGGTGATGGGGGAGAGGGAGAGAGGTGCTGCACAGGAGGGGTGAGGGGTGTGTGGGGGTGACAGATGGTGAGTTGAACCTATTAAAAAACAGATTCAGCTCATCAGCTCTCTCAAGGGTCCCCGATGTCCATCTGTCCCTCCCCTTACACCCAGTGATGCGTTTCATTTCCGTCCAGACATTCTTCACATTGCTTTGCTGGAGTTTATCCTCCAACTTCCTCCTGTAATTGTCCTCTCACGTCCTCACACATCCTTACACATCTTTACACATCCTTACACATCTTCACACTCATTTGTGATGAGACCAATAACCGTAGTTGTGGTGTTTGGACTTGCTGACTCACCATACTGTAGGTGGTGTGATGATGTGGCGAGCTCGCTGTGTGCCATACAGCGCCAATTTTCTGTACATAGTTGTGTGTTGAATAAAGGAGAGTACGGTCGACATTCACTGTCTGCACCTCATTCTTAAACATAACAAATGGCAATGAGGATAAACCCTAATAACGCTTACGTGAAAGCATGCTTGGCACCCCCAGAGCTGTTCCTTGCTCTGCCAGGTGAGCTGCCGATCCACTGGCCCCACTGGCATGGGATGTTCCAGAGGTATATCACTGCCGCTGGCTTAGACGATGCTAATGATGAGAAGCTAAAGGGGATGCAGACCTACTATCTCAGTGCCAAAGGACAGCGTATGCTTCACTCTCTGGGCCTACGGACACATACAAAGACTGTGTGGCCGCAATGAACAAGCTTTACACTGACAAAAGCAGTGTAACGGCACGGAGAGCGATTTTCAACCGGCAATGCCAGTGTGAGGGTGAGTCAGTCCGGCATTATGTAGCAGACCTCCGGGACCTAGCAAGCACCTGTGATTATGGAGGGTTGATGGAAGAAATAACATGCAATAAGCTAGCGGAGAATACTAACAACAAGAGGCTGCGGAGTAATCTGTTTTCAGCAGCAGACAAACTAACACTGGACAAGACTGTGAGATTGGCATCCCAAATGGGGACAGAGAACGAGCTGTTATCGCAGCTAATGCCGCCTAGCCAGCAAGCACCTTGTCCAACCCCACGAACACAGGTCGTCGCTGCTGCCGCCACCCAACACACCGGTCCCGCTTTCCCCACCACAACCAGAAAAAGAAGGGTAGGAACAGGACAACACGGGCGACCACCTGTCTTACAAGGGCTGTGGTTCATCTTGGCACCAAGTCCAATCTGCTGCCTGTCCAGCCAAAGGGATGAAATGCTACCGCTGTAAGGAACTGAACCATTTTGCAAGAGTCTGTCGCTCAACCATCACAGACTGTGTATTGACCTCAAACCGCTGAACAAGGTGATAATCCCCGATAAATATCTCCTGCCCACAATAGAGGAGACGGCGACGTTCCATGGTTCGAAGATTTTTTCCAAACTGGACCTCCGCCAAGGCTACCTACAGGTTCCCCTTCACCCAGAGAGCCGCAACCTAACAGCCTTCATCACCCACATGGGGGTATTCAGGTACACCCGCATTCCTTTTGGCCTTAGTTTCACCCCAAGCTGCTTTCAAAAGATCATGGCTACCATCTTCGCTGGTCTCCCAGGGGTGTTGGTGTACTTGGACGACATTGTGGTGCACAGTGCAACATTGGCCTCCCACATGACCTGCCTTGATGAGGTTATAGAAGTGCTAACAAGATACGGCCTCACACTCAACAGGGAAAAATGCATCTTTAGAGCAACGACCATCAAATTTGTGGGTTTCCGCCTGTCTGCCGAGGGTCTGAGTCCCCTACACTCAAATGTCAAGGTGGTACTGCAGCTACCCAGGCCTTTATGTCCCGCACAGCTCCCATCCTTTTTGGGCATGCCAAATTTTTACAGGCGTTTCATTCTCCAGTACTCGGAGACATTAGAGCCATTATGTGCCCTCCTGAAGCAGGATGCATCCTGGGTGTGCTCTGCCGCCATCAGCAAACTGAAGAAACAGCTCACCTCCCCACAGGTGCTCACCCACTTTGACCCACAAAGCCCCATGTTCGTGATGTGCGATGCCTCCAACACAGCAATGGGAGCCATTTTGTCGTAACTGCAAGGAGGAACTGAGCACCCAGTGGCGTTCGCCTGGAGGTCACTCACTTCGGCCGAGCAGAAGTATTCAGTGGGAGAAGGGCAGGCACTGGCGTACATTTGGGCATGTGAATGCTGGCACGTGTACAGTGGTGTGAAAAAGTATTTGCCCCCTTCCTGATTTCTCATTTTTTGTGTTTGTCACACTTAAATGTTTCAGATCATCAAACAAATTTAAATATTAGACAAAGATAACACAAGTAAACACAAAATGCAGTCTTTAAATGATGGTGTTTATTATTAAGGGGAAAAAAAATCCAAACCTATATGGCCCTGTGTGAAAAAGTTATTGCCCCCTAAACCTAATAACTGGTTGTGCCATCCTTAACAGCAACAACTATAATCAAGCGTTTGCGATAACTGGCAATGAGTCTTTTACAGCGCTGCGGAGGAATTTTGGCCCACTCAGCTTTGCAGAATTGTTGGAATTCAGCCACATTGGAGGGTTTTCGAGCATGGACCTCCTTTTTAAGGTCATGCCACAGCATCTCAATCAGATTCAGGTCAGAATTTTGACTAGGCCACTCCAAAGTCTTTATTTTGTTTTTCTTAAGCCATTCAGAGGTGGACTTGCTGGTGTGTTTTGGATCATTGTCCTGCTGCAGAACCCAACTGCACTTCAGCTTGAGGTCACGAAAAGATGGCCGGACATTCTCCTTCAGGATTTTCTGGTAGACAGCAAAATTCATGGTTCCATTTACCACAGCAAGTCTTCCAGGTCCTGAAGCAGAAAAACAGCCCCAGACCATCCACCATATTTTATTGTTGGTATGATGTTCCTTTTCTGAAATGCTGTGTTACTTTTATGCTGGATGTAATGACACACACCCTCCAAAAAGTTCAGCTTTTGTCTCGTCAGTCCACAGAGTATTTTCCCAAAAGTCTTGGAGATCATCAAGATGTTTTCTGCCAAAACTGAGACGAGCATTTATGTTCTTTTTGCTCAGCAGTGGTTTTCGTCTTGGAACTCTGCCATGAAGGCCATTTTTTTCCCCAGTCTTTCTTTATGGTGGAGTCATGAACACTGACCTTAACTGAGGCAAGTGAGGCCTGCAGTTCTTTGGATGTTGTTGTGGTGTCTTTTGTGAACTCTTAGATGAGTCGTCACTGTGCTCTTGGGGTAATTTTGATCGGCCGGCCACCCCTGGGAAGGTTCATCACTGTTCCATGTTTTTGCCATTTGTGGATAATGGCTCTCACTGTGGTTCGCTGGAGTCCCAAAGCTTTAGTAATGGCGTTATTGCCTTTTCCAGACTGATAGAGCTCAGTTATTTTGTTCCTGAATTTCTTTCGATGGTAGCATGATGTCTAGCTTTTGAGGATATTTTGGTCTGCTTCACTTTGTCAGGCAGGTCCTATTTAAGTAATTTCTTGATTGAGAACAGGGGTGGCATAATCAGGCCTGGGTGTGGCTTGAGAAATTGAACTCAGCTTTCCAAAGATGTGATAAACCACAGTTAATTTATGTTTTAATGGGGGGGGGGGGGTGTCACTTTTTCACACAGGGCCATGTAGGTTTGGATTTTTTTTTCCATTAATAATGTGACGTTTGCAAGGGTTCACACAAAGACAATGGAGCAAGATGGTTGTGATGAATAGGCTTTATTTACACACCCCCGACCCCAACTTGCTTCTCAGCACAGACGGAAGCGGGGGTCATTCCCCCAGACCCCTGTTTGAATCATGGTTACACACACATGATACATCTTGCCCTAATCCTGCTAAACACTGCTGGGTCATTATAATGCAGTTATAATGACACAGCAGTATAACCCAGAAGTAACACATTTAACACACACAGTAACGTTTCAAACTGGCAAAGCATGCTGGGAAATCCCTGGCTCCCTTAAAATGGCCCCGACGTTACACTGCCCCCCCCTGGACTGGTTTCTGTCCCCAGAAAATTCAAAGTCCACTTTCAGAAATCCAACGCGAGTCAGCCCGGTGCCAGGGCGGCATGCACGGGCCATCTGAGTCTCGGTCAGAGCATCTGGTTGGGGTAGGGTTCCGGTTTGGCCATCAGCGGGCGGATGGACACATCTGACAGCCTCTGTAGGACCACGCACAGTCCCTTCCCTGGCAGCGGGAGTCCCAGGCCCGCTCCGGCCGACTCCCACCGCTGCCAGTTCTTCCAGGCGGCCGCTGGCCCGCATCCATGCGTCCAGCCTTTGCCGCGCCTGGAAAGTGGCCGCATCTTCGTCCTGTTCGCTCCGCTGCGTCGCTCCTGCGACTCTGACCTCATCTGCCGGGGGAAGCATCTGCAGGAGGCGGCTTTTTCCCCGTCCACGCCACCTCGCTCTAATTTAGCGTCGGCGAGGGGCCAGTTTGTTGTGCGCTGTGTGCGGGGCGGTACCATGCCATGTACCCTTCCTCGCGCCGCGGCCGTCTCCTCCGTGGACGCGCCGCCGTGGTCTGCGGTAACTCCTCCTCCTCCCCCTTGCTGTCAGCCGTGGCCTGGAAGGTTCTTGGTCTCGGCGTTGACGCTTCAATGCTGTGATTCATCAGCGGCTCCACCCGCTCTGCTTCTGCCCCTGTAGTCTCCCTCGTGCACGCGCTGCCGTGGCTCCTCCTCCCACTCGCTTTCAGCGCGGCGGCCAGCTCGACCTGGGACAGGTGGTCATCAAACAGGTTCTCGCCGTTGTAGCGGGGAATCTTGGCCCGCTGCCGGATGAATGGGACGGTCACGTGCTGGTCGATCACCGCTCCTGATCGCCCTGGAATCGCCAGCCCCTCCTGCCCTGAAAAGGGCGGGAAACGGGGCTGGTTTGCTCTCCTCGGCCCGTGGGGTCCGCTGCTCCGTCCATCGCGGCGAATCTCTCCGGGGGCCGGCGCTTCAGCTCTACGCTCCGTCCCCAGCCGAGCGATGAACCGCTCCGGCCGCATGACGTCCGCCTGGATTCGCATCTCGCTCCATACCCACTCCTGACACCAGTGTGACGTTTGCAAGGGTTCACACAAAGACAATGGAGCAAGATGGTTGTGATGAATAGGCTTTATTTACACACCCCCGACCCCAACTTGCTTCTCAGCACAGACGGAAGCGGGGGTCATTCCCCCAGACCCCTGTTTGAATCATGGTTACACACACATGATACATCTTGCCCTAATCCTGCTAAACACTGCTGGGTCATTATAATGCAGTTATAATGACACAGCAGTATAACCCAGAAGTAACACATTTAACACACACAGTAACGTTTCAAACTGGCAAAGCATGCTGGGAAATCCCTGGCTCCCTTAAAATGGCCCCGACGTTACACTGCCATTTTTTTCCCCAGTCTTTCTTTATGGTGGAGTCATGAACACTGACCTTAACTGAGGCAAGTGAGGCCTGCAGTTCTTTGGATGTTGTTGTGGTGTCTTTTGTGAACTCTTAGATGAGTCGTCACTGTGCTCTTGGGGTAATTTTGATCGGCCGGCCACCCCTGGGAAGGTTCATCACTGTTCCATGTTTTTGCCATTTGTGGATAATGGCTCTCACTGTGGTTCGCTGGAGTCCCAAAGCTTTAGTAATGGCGTTATTGCCTTTTCCAGACTGATAGAGCTCAGTTATTTTGTTCCTGAATTTCTTTCGATGGTAGCATGATGTCTAGCTTTTGAGGATATTTTGGTCTGCTTCACTTTGTCAGGCAGGTCCTATTTAAGTAATTTCTTGATTGAGAACAGGGGTGGCATAATCAGGCCTGGGTGTGGCTTGAGAAATTGAACTCAGCTTTCCAAAGATGTGATAAACCACAGTTAATTTATGTTTTAATGGGGGGGGGGGGGTGTCACTTTTTCACACAGGGCCATGTAGGTTTGGATTTTTTTTTCCATTAATAATAAACACCTACATTTAGAAACTGTGTTTTTGTTTACTTGTGTTATCTTTGTCTAATATTTAAATTTGTTTGATAATCTGAAACATTTAAGTGTGACAAACATATAAAAAAATGAGAAATCAGGAACGGACGACACTTCATGCTGCAGACAGACCACAGAGCCCTCACAGCACTGCTGGAAACATCGGGGTTGTGGCACAAACCTCTGTCCATCTACAGGTGGACAGAAAGACTTCAAGCATACAACTTTAACACCCAGTTCATGTCAGGCAGAGAAAATGTAGTGGCGGACCTCTTGTCCCGGGCCACACCTAAGCCCACTCCAAACAGCGATCAAGACCCCCTGGAGTTGGAACTGATCCACATGCTGCATGGGCCAATTCAAAATGTCTCCCTGCAAGAGCTCCAGGCGGTGTCTGAACAAGACCCAACTCTGACCTGACTGCATACTTTTATTCGTGAGGGCTGACCTTCTGATGTACCGGGGGACCTGGCACCCTTCCACAGAGTCAGGGATGAGTTGTCATGCTGGAACGATGTCTGTGTAGCAAGAGACCACTGCACGGTGATTACAGAGGCACTAAGGGACCGCGTCCTGACCATGGTACACAAGGGCCACCTGGGTGTTGTCAGAGTCAAACAACGGTGTAGAGGTTTGGTCTGGTGGCCAGGCATGGGCAAGGACGTGGAGAACATGGTGAAGGACTGTATGCCCTACCTGGCCAGTGGGAAAACTGATGGGCAACCATCGGCACCCCTGCAACCATTACCGTGGCCATCGGCCCTGTGGAGACACATCTAATTGGACATATGTGGCAAGCTACATAGCACCCCCCAGCACCAGCGCTTCCTATTAGTGGCATACGACCTTCACTCGAAATGGCCTGAGGTGTTGCCCACTGGCTCAGGTACGACAGATGTAGTCACTGAGTTCCTCAACTCCCTCTTCACCCGCTGGGGTGTGCCAAATGCCATTACAACGGACAATGGACAACAATTCACCTCGGCGGATTTTGAGACATTCATGAGAGAACGGGGCATTAAGCACATTAAAACCACACTCTACCACCCACAGGTGAACTGGGGGTGGGGGGTGATTCAACCAGACCCTCAAGAACACTCTCAGGGCACACTTGGCGGATGGATTCCCATTCTCAGCTGTGCTACAGAGCACCCTGCTACATTACAGAGTGGCACCTCACGCCACGACGGGATGCTCCCTGGCCCTACTAATGCTAGAACATGAAATGTGTCTTCGCCTGGACTGACTACGCGCCCCATCGGAGGCCATCCCGACTGAAAGATCATCACCTAGGGGGAAGGTGGTTGAACAGCGACGGCGAATGAAACAGAGGTCTGACAGGAAATTCGCTGTCCGTGCCTCATTCTTAAATATAACAGTTGTGTCATCAGCAAATTTGATTATATGGTTGGTGTTGTGGGATGCAGAACAGTCGTGAGTCAGCAGCGTGAACAGTAGTGGACTCAAAACACATCCCTGTGGTGATCCAGTCTTCACTGTGATGGTCTCAGATATTCTGGTACCAACCTTGACAGTCTGTCTCCTCTCTGTGAGGAAGTCCAAGACCCAGTTGCAGATGCCAGTGCAGACTCCCAGCAGTTGCAGTTTCTCAACCAGCTGCTGCAGCAAGATGGTGTGACGCAGGTGTAGTGTGGCCGACTACTGATCGGAGGGTCAGGGGTTCGATTCCTGCTCTGTCTGCAGTCTGCATGTCGAAGCGTCCTTGGGCAAGACACTGAACCCTCAGTTGCTCCCGGTGGCCAGGCTAGTGCCTGAGTGTGTATGGCAGTTCTGCTACCATCAGTGTGTAAATGTGTGCGTGAATGGGTGGATAGCAGGATCTGTAAAGCGCTTTGGCCATCCAGAGATGAGAAAAAGCGCTATATAAGTGAATACCATTTAAATGCTGATCTAAAATCCACTAGCAAAACTCTGGCATAGGTATCTTTGCCTTCCAGAAAAGATAAGCCTTTATTCGTCCCACAATGGGGAAATTCCAGGAGATGAGTCAGAATGAGGTGAAGCAGAGTGGATATGACATAAGTCTGTAGACCGGTTGGCTCTATATCGTCATAGCACTTTTTAAAATCATGTTACAGAACTGAATAATATGATTTTGATGCACCAATTCTAAGAAGAACTGAAAAAAAACAAATATTCAACTTTTTCTCTTAAATCAGCAACTTTTGTCCTGTAAAGTTCCAACTTTTATCACCTAGATGTGCAAATGTTTTTTCCTGTAAATTTTCAAAATTTTCTCATAAATCTGCTTTTTTCCCCAGTAAATTTTCAATTTTTGTCCCATAAATGTGCAAATGTTTGTCCTGTAAATTTTCAACTTTTTCCTCTTAGATTTGCACCTTTTTTCTCATAAGTTAGCAACCTTCATGTACACCTTCATGTAAAGTTGCAACTTTTTCTTGTAGATTTGCATTTTTAATGCATTTTTCCTGTACATTTGTAAGTTTTTCTTGTAGATTTGCTACTTTTTTCATAAATTTTCTATTTTTTTCATAAATTTCCAAATTATTTCCTGTTTATTTATATTACTTTTTCTCACATAATTGCAACTTTTGTTTCATAATTTTTCAACTTTTTTCATAGATTTCAATTTTTTTTCTTTAAATTTTAACTTTTTATTTCATAAATTTGCAATTATTTTCTTTTAAATTTGCAACTTGTCATAAATTTGTGATTTTTCTTTTGTAAATTTTCAACTTTTTCATGGAATTTTTAAATTTTTTTCTCATAAATTTGCAACACTCATCTGGATGCTGGATAAAGTTTTATTTTGTGTAATTAAATTGTAATTTGCAATGTTCTGAATTTTTAAATTGCCATCTTATTATGTTTTGGCACCTATTCTTGCAAATTTGTACCTAATTTACATTTATCCATTTGTACCTTATGCTAAATTTGCGAATACTCCCCATCCTCCCTGTTAAAAAAATAATAAATCGCCCACTGGGAGTAGTGATGGTGAATGACAGATGCAGAGCCATAGCATTAGCTCATTCATCTTCTCATCCATCTCAGTTGCTTAAGCCTTTTTGGGTTGCAGTGACAACTTCTTTGGGCAAGGAGACAGATTGCCAGTCCTTCGCAGGGCCAACACAGAGACAACCATTCACTCTCACATCAGGACAGTTTATCCCCAGTTGATGCCAATTAACCTAATGTGTATGTCTTTGGACTGTGGGAGGAAACCAAAGTACCCGGCAAAAACCCACACAGACATTGGGAGAGCATGCCATACAAAAAGGTCAGCACTGACTGGGGTGAGTTCAAACCCACAACCTTCTTGCTGTGAGGTGACAATGTTCCACCACTGTTACACTGAGCTGCTTTGGCATTAGCTCATCTATCTATAAATGTACAGAATCTCTGTCTGTGTGTGTGTCTGTCTGTGTGTCTGTTCCACACATATCTCTTGAACCGTTCATCAGACTGACCTAAGATTTTATACGTGTTTTGTTGAGGTTACAAGGGTGTGCATCCCCAAGAATGGGGTTGTTCAGTCAAAATATGCAATTTTTATCAATAAAAGTTTAGTCGTCGCTCTCTCCTCATGCTCTGGCCTGTCATGATTAATAAAGCTTGACAGCACATGTGCATGATGCCAAACCACAGGAGGAACCACACAGAGGGGCACGTTTGAAAGTTTTATTAAATCTCAAAAACCAAAGCGCACAGCTGCAGAAACAGTCACTCGCCAGAGGAAAGGCCCTGTGGAGAGAAGACACGAGCTGTGAGCAGAGGAATGGAGTAAGGGGAAATGGGCGAGCCAAATTGCCACTTACTTGGGAAATGCAGGGATGACCAGCAGGACCCAGCAAGGAATAGACAAACCAGTAGAGTAGGGGGAAGATGAGCTGATGGTGCCTGACCGGGTGGAGCAGGAGCTGAGGACGGTGAGATGTGGCAGGAGAGCGCGCGCAGTCCAAGAGACACACCTACACAGTGGCAGCAACCTGAGGAAGAGGAGAAATAAGGTGAGATTGTAGAAGCATGCTCAAATAACGAGGCTGAGTTTCAGTCATAAAACCAGCTTTATTTGACAGAACGCAGCTTCTAGCATTCTCAAAGCAGGAAAGAGAAAGAATCATACTTCAACACCCTTTTATACATTTCCAGCATCAGAATTCAAGTCACATGGTGTCTTCCGTCAACATACAGTTACAAAGCATCCCCTTGAAGCTTCACCATTGTCTCTCATTTCCCGATGGACGGAAATACCCTCCAGGGCGTCTTCTGTGGGACAAAGAGACAAATCTCACACTTGCTTGTTACCTCCTGTAGATTCGAGTCCTTAGTCCTTGCAGACGTGACACCCCACAATACACATTCAGTCCTGTCTCTGTGGCAGCGTGAGCCCACAATGTGTGTCGGCCACACTACCCCCCCCCCCCCAAACGTCTAGTAAGGCAAAATCTAAATGGCATACAAAAAGAAAAACACAAAGCACTCCATACATGGCTAATCAATCCACCAACTGCCTAGGTTTTAATCTTCTGCCGAATCTGCTGCAACCTGGCTTGGCTGCACCTGCAACATCTCTCTGCACCTGTGGATTAAAGCCGTTAGCACCTCTCTGTGAAGACTTTGGAGAATGTCTTTTGAGTCTGTTTATGCAAATCAGCTCCCGTCTGCCCCCTAAATCTAGCAGAAAATGCTTCTGCCCGGTCTCCAGCACTCGAAACGGTCCGTCGTAAAACGGCCGCAAACTTGGACGCTGGGCGTCATGTTTAACAAAAACAAACTCTGCATTTTTTAAAGCCTTGGGCACAAAAATGTGTGGGAAACTGTGATGGACCGGGCCAGGAAGCGTGTTTGCTCCTGAGCCGCTCTGCCACGGCTGAGCGGGGGGGGCCACTAGGTGCGGGATTATCAGGAAGAAATTCCCCGGGCAAACGAAGCGGTTGAGCGAAAACTAATTCAGCCGGGGAAGCGTGCAAATCTTCCTTAGGTGCAGAACGCAACCCTAATAAAACCCATGGAAGTTTGTCTACCCAATTTGTATCCGTTAGCGACGCTCTGAGGGCTGCTTTCAATGACCTGTGAAAGCGTTCGCATAAACCATTAGCCTGGGGGTTATACGCGGTGGTGCGATGAATCTTCACCCCCAAGCTGCGGGCCGTCGATGACCACAGCTCGGAAATAAATTGGGGACCCCTGTCGGACGTTATGTCCGACGGTACACCAAAACGCGCAACCCATGCTGCTAAAAATGCTCGCGCAACTTCTTCCGCTGTGGTTGATGTCAGAGGAACCGCCTCTGGCCAGCGCGTGGTGCGGTCTACCATCATCAAAAGATGTGTGTGCCCGTGTGATAACGGAAGCGGGCCGACCAGGTCAATATGCACATGATCAAAACGCTTAGCGGGGATGTGGAAAGGTTCTAACGGGGCCTTAGTGTGTCTGTGTATTTTAGCTCGCTGACACGCTACGCAGGCTGCCGCCCATTCCTTGACCTGTTTGCGCAACCCGGGCCAAACAAATTTCTCCCCACCAACTTGATCGATGCGCGCACCCCTGGGTGCGCGAGAGAGTGGACCAAGTCAAAAACACAGCGACGCCACGCGGTTGGCACCACAGGGTGGGGCCGTCCCGTGGAGACATCGCAGATTAGCGGGGGTAAACCGTTTTGTTGCACCCTGTGCTCCAGCCTTAACCCTGTTGGTCCAGACTGGAGCGCGCGCACGTCCGCGTCGTTAACCTGCTCCGCAGCCATAGCTGCATAATCTAACCCAACACAGACCGGGGCTGCGCGCGCTCCCGCGTCGCTGCCCGGGCCCGCGGCCATGGCTACAGAGTCTGCCCCTATGGGGCTTGGCGGTGCTACTGCACGCGAGAGGCAGTCTGCCACAACATTGTGTTTACCCGCGACATGCTGAATATCAGTAGTAAACTCCGATATTGCGGCTAGTTGCCTTTGTTGCCGGCCTGACCAGGGTTCTGAAATTTTGGCCATCCCAAACGTTAGCGGTTTATGATCCACAAAAGCGGTGAAACGTCGCCCCTCTAACCAGAACTGAAAATGACGGATGGCCAAGTGTAGGGCCAAAAGCTCCCTGTCAAACGCGCTGTATTTCCGTTCACTATCGCGCAAGGTCCTGCTGAAAAACGCGAGGGGTTGCCAGGTGCCTGCCACAAACTGTTCAACTACCGCCCCCACCGCTACATCGGAAGCGTCAGTGGTGAGCGCCATGCGGGCCGTTGGAACTGGGTGCGCTAACAAAACTGCGTTTGCCAGGGCCGATTTGACCTGGGCAAAAGCGCGCTCCCGCTCCGGAGACCATTCAACTTTATTTGCGGGCTTTTGTTTTTTTAACGCGGTGTACAATGGCTGCATGAGTCGTGCTGCGCTTGGGAGGAAACGGTTGTAAAAATTAACCATCCCTAGAAACTCCTGAAGCGCCTTGACCGTTTGAGGTTGCGGAAAATCCGTTATGGCACGCACTTTATTTGGAAGGGGAACTGCTCCCTCTGCCGAAACGCGATGTCCCAAAAAATCAATCTGCGCCACCCCAAACTGGCACTTCGCTGGGTTAACTATTAACCCGTGCTCTGCCAACCTCTGGAAAACTGCTGTGAGGTGTTTTTCATGTTCGCCTTCGGACGTGCTGGCTACCAAAATATCGTCCAAATAAACGAACACGAAAGGCAGGTCGCGTAAAACTGCATCCATCATGCGTTGGAAAGTCTGCGCGGCCCCCTTGAGGCCAAAAGGCATGCGCAAGAACTCAAAAAGGCCGAAAGGCGTTATGACCGCTGTTTTGGGGACATCCTGCACGCGCACTGGAACCTGGTGATAGCCGCGTACCAAGTCTATTTTAGAAAAAATGCGCGCCCCCGCCAAATGAACAGAAAAATCCTGGATGTGCGGAATCGGGTAGCGGTCGTGAGCTGAAACGTTGTTCAACCTGCGGAAATCGCCGCAAGGTCGCCACGAGCCGTCAGCCTTTGGGACCATGTGTAATGGCGAAGCCCAAGCGCTCTTGGAGCGTCTAACAATGCCTAGTTTTTCCAGATTAGTGAACTCCTTGCGCGCGATGGCCAGTTTAGCTGGGTCCAAGCGCCGAGCTTTTGCAAAAACGGGAGGGCCTGTGGTTGTTATGAAATGTTCTACCCCATGTTTGGCCACCGTTGCTGAAAACGTGGGGACTGTGAGTGCTGGAAACTGAGCAAGCAGAGTGTGAAACTTACCACCCGCGGCTGAGACGCTGGCATGTGCAGTTGGCGGGGCCACCCGAGCTGTGCAGGGAATAGAATGAAAGGACAGTGCATTAATCAGACGTCTATTAGCAAGGTCAACCAATAAACCATGTGAGCACAAAAAATCAGCCCCTAACATGTTGAAACTGACTGCTGCTACAATAAATGTCCACTCAAATGAACGGCCCTGTAAGGACAGAAGCATGGTCCTCTCACCAAACGTTTTAATCGTGGAGCCGTTCGCTGCTGACACTGACACCCAGGGGGCTTTAGAAGGCGACAGCCGTTCCGCGTAGGTGGGTGTGACGAAGCTCAGCTGAGAGCCCGTGTCCACGAGGAACTGTTTCCCCGAGCGTGCATCCGTCAGGTAAAGCAGCCTGTTCTCGTTGCCGAGGGTCGCAGCTGCTAAATTGCACGGTGGGACGCACCTGTGCACTCTCTCTGCAAAACGGCGGTGGTACAAGCACGAGCCGTTCTCCGCTCCACGTCGTCTGGCTCCTGTCGCCGCCGTTGTTGGTGCGTCAGGCGCCGCGGCCGCTGGACCCGCGCTGTCTCCGGACGCCGTTCCCAGACTGGCCGCCGCGGCCGAAACCGCGCTCCGCTTGTGGGCGTCGACCAACTTCTGCGCCTCCTTGCTCAACCCATGGTAGTCTCGCTTGGCCAATCGGGGTGACTCTGCCAGGGCCACTCTCACTGCTGGTGGTAGGGTTCGGAGGAAAAGGTGGGCGAAAATGAATTCGCCATCCTCAGAGGCTTTGAGCTGCAGCATCTTCACCATCAGGTCCGCAGGTCTATCGTTTTCTGCCTCCGACAGTGCCAGGAGCCCCTCTGCTCGTTGTTGGACTGAGGGGGTGAAATGGCTGATCAGCGCGTCCTTCAATGCGCTGTACTTGTCGCTGTCTGGTGGATGATTAACCAGATCTTCCACTCTCTGGACCGTGTCGCTGTCCAGCTTCGCTACCACGTGGTAGAATCTTGTGTCGTCGTTGAAGATTCTCCGGAGGTTGAACTGCGCCTCGATTGCGCTAAACCATGAGCGCGGGCTGTGCTGCCAGAAATCGCGCAGCCGGATCGTGGAGGCGGCCATCAGGCTGGCTTCCACCGAGCCCCGCTCGGGAGAATTCTGTCTGCTCATTTTCCGTCGTAGGTCACCAGTGTAGAAGCATGCTCAAATAACGAGGCTGAGTTTCAGTCATAAAACCAGCTTTATTTGACAGAACGCAGCTTCTAGCATTCTCAAAGCAGGAAAGAGAAAGAATCATACTTCAACACCCTTTTATACATTTCCAACATCAGAATTCAAGTCACATGGTGTCTTCCGTCAACATACAGTTACAAAGCATCCCCTTGAAGCTTCACCATTGTCTCTCATTTCCTGATGAACCGGAGTACCCTCCGGGGCGTCTTCTGTGGGACAAAGAGACAAATCTCACACTTCCTTGTTACCTCCTGTAGATTCGAGTCCTTAGTCCTTGCAGACGTGACACCCCACAATACACATTCAGTCCTGTCTCTGTGGCAGCGTGAGCCCACAATGTGTGTCGGCCACAAGATAACGTTTTCACACTTACTACTTAGACTTGGTTGCCTATTGCGGGCAGTATACCCAGACGAACCAGCGTTGACTGCGTGGAGAGAGCCTCCTTAAGTACGCTGGCTGATGAGGGGGTGCAGGTGTGTCTTCTGCCTCAGGTGTCGTGATGAGTTAGTGAATGTGAGGCAGGATGGGAGGGGCACGCTCCCGATTCCCATGACACACACACACACACCCCAGGAACACCTCCTGGCGGTCCGGAGGGCTTCTCCGGCCCAGGTTCGTTCCGTGGTGCGGGCCAGGGCAGCCTGAGTGGACCTTCAGACACATCGGCAGCGTCAAGCATGGGCCCCATGGATGGGACCGAGACCTCCCTCCCGGCCATAGGAAGGAGAGGCGGCGTGTACCCTAACGACGCCTCAAATGGGGTGAGTCCGGTCGCTGAGGACACCGCAGAATTCATGGAGTACTCCACTCAGGTCAGATGTGTGCTCCAGGATGAAGGATTATCAGCTGCTACGCACCGCAAGGTGGCCTCCAAGGACTGATTGGCGCGCTCTGCCTGCCCATTGCTCTGAGGATGATTTCCTGAAGAAAGACTCACAGGGATTCCCAGGGGCTGGCAAAAGGCCCTCCAGACCTGGGACGTGAATTGTGGACCCCGGTCAGACACAATGTCTATAGAGATTCTGTGGACCTGGATGACATGATCGTGAGGAGGACCGCTGTCTCCAAGGCTGATGGAAGTTTAGGGAGGTCCACCAGGTGGACTGCCTTGGAGAAACGATCCACGATGGCCAGTATCACCGTCTTGCCATGGGAGGAGGGCAGTCTGGTCACAAAATCCACGGCGATATGGGACTATGGATGACCAGGGATGGGGGTGGGGGGTGGAGGAGACCCGATTGGGGGGTGGGGGAGTCTGATTTCCCCCAGACGCAGGTCTGACAGGCCTTCACATATTCTTGTATATCCCGCTGCAGCGTGGGCCACCAGAACGCTCGCCGGATGAAGTCCACAGTTTGAGCGATGCCCGGATGGCACGCGAAGCGACTGATGTGACCCCACTGGATGACATCGCTGCAGAGGGTGGTCGGGATGTACAGGTGGTTCCGGGGGCATCATACTGGCACAGGCTCTTGGGACTGGGCCTGACGGACCCTCCGCTCAATACCCCAAGTAAGGGCTCCAAGGACGCACGAAGGTGGTATGATGGGTTTTTTTGAGGGGGGGCTACCTCCCTGGAATCAAACTGGCGTGACAGCGCGTCCAGTTTGGTGTTCCGGGCACCAGGCTGGTAAGTGATGGTAAAATTAAATCACTGGAAAAATAGCGCCCAGTGAGCCTGCCCTGGCGTTCAGTCGGTGGACCGACCGCAAGTTCTCAAGTTTCTTGTGGTTGGTCCACACAACGATGGGGTGAATGGTCCCCTCTAACCAGTGCCTCCACCCTTCTAATGCCAACTTAATGGCCAGCAGCTCTCTGTCCCCTACGTCATAATTCCTCTCGGCCAGCATAAGCTGACGAGAGAAATATGTGCACGGGCGAAGCTTCTGATTGGGGGGCATGCGCTGCGACAACACAGCGCCAACCCCTGAATCAGATGCATCCACCTTGAGGACGAACTGGAGCTGCGCGTCGACCTGGGCCAAGATAGGTATTTCTGTGAACAGGCGCTTTAATTTGGCAAATGCCTGTTCAGCTGCCTCATCCACCAAAAGGGGACTTTAACAGAGGTCAGCTGCGTCAAGGGCAGTGCCACCCCACTATAGTTCCTGATGAACTTGCGGTAAAAGTTTACGAACCCGAGGAAGTGTTGAAGCTCCTTACGGGAGTGGGGAGTTGGCCAATCTAGCACTGCCCTCACCTTGGCCGGGTCAGCAATTAGCTCCCCCTCAGCCACGATGAAGCCCAAGAAGATGGTAGATGTAGTGGAGAACTCACACTTTTCAGCCTTAACGTAAAGCTGGTTCTACAGAAGCCGTTGTAAAATGGCTCTGACGTGGACCTCATGTTCCTCTGGCGAGCGGGAGAAAATGAGAATATCATCAAGGTAGACAAAGACGAATTGGTAAAGCATATCGCAGAGGACGTCATTTATTAACCGCTGGAAGACGGCGGGGGCATTAGTGAGCCCGAATGGAGTCACTAAGTACTCGAATTGCCCCTGGTGTGTTTTAAAAGCCGTCTTCCATTCATCGCCCTCGCAAATGCAGACCAGATGATAAGGGGTTTCTAAGGTCTAACGGTGAAAACCCGCGAGCGCTGAAGAAGCTCGAACGCTGAATTGATCAAAGGCAAAGGGTACTTGTCTTTAATGGTAATAGCGTTGAGCTCCCGGTAGTCGATGCACGGGTGCAGTGAGCCATCCTTCTTCCAGACAAAGAAGAATCCGGCTCTGAGCGGAGCCGAAGATGGCCAAATAAGGCTGGCGTTCAGCAGTTCCTTTATATACTGCTCCATCGCTTTCTTCTCTGGGCCAGAAATACTATACAGCCGGATGGATGGCAGCCTCGCCCCCGGGATGTGGTCAATAGCACAATCATAAGAGCAGTGAGGCGGCAGCGACAACGCTCTAGATTTGCTAAAGACCTCAGCCAAATCGTGATATGCCCGGGGAACGAGGCTGAGGTCTGGCGACTCGGCCAGGGTGACGGAAACAGACAGAGACGGGGAACACTCCGCTGAATGCATACAGTGGGCCAAATAAAATGGTCTCCAGGCAGAGATGGTTTTTGTCCCAACTGATCATGGGGTTGTGCCTGTGGAGCCACGGGTAACCAAGAACCACTGGGGAAGAACTAGGAATGACAGTTCCTCCTGTTGGTTCCCGGAAAGGAGGATGGATATAGGCACCGTGCTGCGAGGGACCACCACAACCTCACGGTCAGATATAGTTGTGATCCTCTGACCATAGGGCAATTTACGTGTGGGAATGCCCACCTGCTTAACAAGCTCAGCAGACACGAAATTACCCTCTGACCCTGAGTCAGTCAGCGCCATAGTCCTCCTCTCGACCCCCAGGAATTTCACAAGGGCCGAAACAGAAAAGTTACAGGGGGGAGAAGATTTGGTCCCGCTCACCAGGCCCCTGATGGCTACTGACAGGCTGCGTCTTTTTAGCCACTGGCAACATTCGTCCAGACTGTGGTTTGTTAAACCACAGTACATGCACGTGCCAGCCCTTCGCCTTCACCAGAGCTCATCATCGGTCAAGTGCAGAGAGAGCTCCATCGGTTCGGGCGAAGAGCTGGCGCTGCCAGTGCCAGTAACCACGGTGGACACACGCTCGG
Source organism: Pholidichthys leucotaenia (assembly GCA_020510985.1). Lineage (NCBI taxonomy): Eukaryota > Metazoa > Chordata > Actinopteri > Cichliformes > Pholidichthyidae > Pholidichthys > Pholidichthys leucotaenia. Next base: position 133,727,642 of record CM035840.1, on the reverse strand, counting down.
CACACGGGCGAGGGGAGGACTTGCGCTCCTTTGCGCGCTCACGGTATCGGTTATCCAATCCCACTGCCTTATCTATGAGACCATCGAGAGTCTCCGGGACAGGGTGAACTGCCAGATCGTCCTGAAGTTGATCGTTCAACCCGTGGAGAAACACACTGTGTAGCGCAATATTGTTCCACCCCGAATCAGACGCAACAACCCGGAACTCCACCAAGTACTCGGCCACAGACCGGGTGCCCTGGGGGAGCGTCATCTGGTTGCTCATTACATTGCCCTGACTCTTGGTCCGGCCAAACGCACTGGAGAATGCGGCCACAAATTGCTCAAACATATACTGATGCCCCTCGGGGTTGTCTAACATGGACCACGCCCAATCAAGGGTTCGATCCCTGAGCAACAAAGTAAAGAATTGGGTCTTGGCCATGTAGTCCAGGTACTCCTCCCCGACCTGCTATAGGTACATTTGAACTTGGATTAAAAAAACTCTTAACATTTCCCCATCTTCCCTGCATACAGGGAAGGTGTGGGAACGGAGGTAGTACGGCGCACCGTAGTGCATGGAGCAGGCTGGGGGGGAGCGGCCGGAGGAGGCGCTGCAGCCCAAAGTGTCGTCATGTTCAATACTTGTTGTGTCAACACAGCAAGCTGGCGCTTGGTCGCCGCTAGATGGCTCAGAGCGGACTGCTCCTGTGGTGAGGCACCGGCTGCGCTATCTTCCTGGCTGGCTTGTTCTGTCATGATTAACAAAGCTAGACAGCACACGTGCACGATGCCAAACCACAGGAGGAACCACACAGAGGGGCATGTTTGAAAGTTTTATTAAATCTCAAAAACCAAAGCGCACAGCTGCAGAAACAGTCACTCGCCAGAAGAAAGGCCCTGTGGAGAGAAGACACGAGCTGTGAGCAGAGGAATGGAGTAAAGGGAAATGGGCGAGCCAAATTGCCACTTGGGAAATGCAGGGATGACCGGCAGGACCCAGCGAGGAATAGACGAACCAGTAGAGTAAGAGGGGAAGATGAGCTGATGGTGCCTGACCGGGTGGAGCAGGAGCTGAGGATGGTGGCATGTGGCAGGAGAGCGCACGCAGTCCAAGAGACACACCTACATGGTGGCAGCAACCTGAGGAAGAGGAGAAATAAGGTGAGATAACATTTCCACACTTATTACTTAGACTTGGTTGCCTGTTGCGGGCAGTATACCCAGACGAACCAGCATTGACTGCGTGGAGAGAGCCTCCTTAAGTACGCTGGCTGATGAGGGGGTGCAGGTGTGTCTTCTGCCTCAGGTGTCGTGATGAGTTAGTGAATGTGAGGCAGGACGGGAGGGGCACGCTCCCGCTTCCCATGACATGGCTTCTAGAGGTGTGGGTGGGGATTTGCATTGACGCCAGACTGATTGGATAATATGTGACATCACGGCTTCAGTAACCACAGCATACCGTGAGCAAAACAAGGAAGTGAAAAGCGACAAATATGACTAGAAAAAGATAACACTGAATATTTAATGCTTAAAAAATATTATTATACCATGAAGTTGGAGTGATTGCGTAGGTCTAAAGGACAATTGGGCATATGTGGAGAACACGAGGCACGTGAGCAGACTGGGCGAAGTGTCAGCAGGGACCCGGGTCTGATAAAGAACATGAGTGTATCCAACACAGAACATGCCGGGAGAAGCAGCGGCCCGACCGGACATACCACGGTCCTTCATGGTGAGGCACGCCCAGCCTGCCCAGTCAGTGGTAGCAGGGAGTCACTGCTTCTACTTCACCCATGTGGTACCACTGTACTTTGCAGGACCGTGAGTTCCCCCTCGTGCACGAGTATCTAAAAATTAAAACAGGACATGCCAGGAGAAGCAGCGGCCCGTCCGGGCAGACCACGGTCTTTTGCGGAGAGGCACGCCCAGCCTGCCTGGTCAGTAGTAGACAGGAGTCCCTGCTTCTGGTTCACCCGTGTGGTACCACTGTATGTTGCAGGACCCACGAGTCCCCCCTCCCGCGTGAGTATCTAAAAATTAAAAACTTAATAATAATACCGCCATGATTCTGGAGTGGAATGGCTGGAATGACTTAACGACCAAACGCAGGGCACAAAAATGGCCAAATAACGAAATATATCATTTTTAGTTAAATATTTACTGATAAATAGGCAACACTGATGCAACGGTTGCAGTCAAATGGGTCCTTCTGCTGTGTATAATAATGTTGGGTGTTTTATAATTAATTCGGTTGATTGCAGTTTTAACAAGCCTTTTAATAACAAAATATTGCTAAAATATAAAATGATGCACTGCAATGGGTCTCAAATATTTGTAACCATGTCCTGTTATAGTACTGCATGAGTTTATTGACGATACACAGAAGAAATTCAATATTACACTGAACTCCATCACTGAACAGTGATATAAACTAAAATAATTATAATGATGACTGAACAACTCCCATTCCCCAAAGTGCAAGACAGACTACTACCTTGAATATAAGTGATAAAAGATCAAATTAGTGATATGACAAACAAATAAACAAGGGATCTGAAACAGTCGCCAATAGTGGATGTCCCATTCATTTTCAATAATTAGGTATTCTGTAATTAATATTCACACAATCAAATAAATCTTAGTGCCATTTACTCCCTTTTATATCTATCAAAGTCTAAAGTGTGATTGCCGACATACAGTATAGCCTACACCTCTTTGTATTCTACTTTCAAACACAGTCTACATTTGGGCCTGTAAAGCCTAATTGGGATACCTCTTTCAGACAGGAATGTTATGTTGGAAAATGAAGCAGGCAGAGAGTGTCTTAGCGAACATACAACTGAACTTTATATGGCGCACATTACTATTTATACTCCCCACTGTAGCCCACCTGACATCATCCCGTTCCCCGCCCCGGCAGTGCTACGGCAAACCCCAAAGGCCAATCTTCATACACAACATCACCCCCCCACAAGGTCGAACTATAACACAATGAACAATTTTCTATCACCACAACACAATAATCACACAAAACAAAATCGTCCATATATACATATATACAAGTCCATCAGTGGGTGAACAGGCATGCTACCAATACGCCCAGCTGAAACTGTCCATAATAGTCCGTACCACATAATTCTCCAAGTAGGCAGGCCTCTGACGCACTCTAGCCGGGCGTCCCCCCTAGGGGACTCTGCCCCAGGCACCGTCGGAATCACCTGCGAGTCCATACCTGGCGTGGCTGACCAGTCCAAAGATCTGTCAAAATATCTGACAGCATCCAAACCTCGGCCAGGTGTTGCACGCCTCAGCCTGCTGGCGTGCCACCTGGACCCATCGTCCAGTTCAAACGTGTCAGGGCCCCGCTGACTCCTAATCTCCCGTGGCCCTGTCCACAAAGGCTGAAGCTTGTGGGCCCTGACAGGGTGCTTAATCCACACCTGATCCTTCTCTTTCAAGCCGTGGTCCCTCGCCCGGTGCCTCCTATCGAACCGTCCCTTCATCCTCCACTGCTGGTTCGAGACTCTTCTCCTCAACGCCACATCAATCGTCCGGGGCACTGTTCTTGGAGGCTCCAACCGACTGACTGGCAGCGACAGCTCCCGCCCCAACATGAGCTTCGCTGGGGAACATCCCGTTGTTGCGTGGACTGACACTCTGTAATGGAGCAGCGTGTTCTGCAGCGCCCCCGGGAACAAAAACCCATCCGCCAGATGAGCCCTCAGGCCGTTCTTCAGGGTCTTGTTAAACCTTTCGACCCCTCCATTAGCTTGGGGGTGGTAGAATGCTGTTCTAATATGTTTCACCCCTTTGCCGGTCAAAAAGTCCTCAAATGCCCCCGACACAAACTGAGGCCCATTGTTCGTCGTGATGGTGTCCGGAACCCCCCACTGGGTGAACAAAGATGTCAGAAATCCCGTGACCACCTCCGTAGTCACCAAACTGGTGGGCAGCACCTCTGGCCATTTGGAGAACAAATCATACACCACCACCAGAAACCGGCTGTTGTACGGCACCACATGAAATTCACCACAAATGTCAAGTGGCCCTCACTCTTGTGAGGTTTGACCAGTAGTTTCCCCCACTTGAATGAGAAGCTTGCTTCGGAAGATAGAACTGGAAGTCACTCAGTGACCAAGACTCAACTTTTTCCTTTTCTTTCCTTTTATTTTGAAAAGTCATCAAGGCCAAGCACAGGTAAAAAACCTTTAACTACAAACACATATAGAAGGTCAAGGAAAATGTAACCCAAGAAACTATAATAAATCAACATAACCCAAAATCAAATACTCAGCTTTTAAACTACTAAAAACCAATCTTGAAATAAGTAGAAAATACCCACATCTAAAGAACCCCAAATACTACAGTAAATGCATCTTAAAACACTGTTCAATAATGATTTTTAACCTTTCAACTTTAGCAGCTTTTAACTTTTAAACTCTTAAAATACACTCCATTTTTAACTATACTTTTAAACCCACATGGTATTAAATATATGACATTTTACTTACATTTCAATCACATGATTTTTTTAATACGTCACATTTAACCTAAATTTGATCAAATGATTTTCCAAATGCAGCTACAAAGACACATACTGTATCAAAAATGAACGCTCACCGGCTCCTTCTTCCTTGCTTGAAACAAGCTTTAGTCCTGCAGTCTCCTTTTCGAAGTCCAGACTCTCCAACTATTTCTCTCACACACTTACTCCCCACTGCCCTGTGAATAACTGCCTCCAAACTCCCCTAATCACCAGATCATTCCCACCTGGTGCAATCAACCAACTGCCTTCAGGCTGGGAGGCACACCCAGACCTGAAGCACTCAGGTAGAGAGGGCGTGGCCTGCAGCTCAGCTCAACACCTCCCACTCGATCTTTCCATGGAAACCACTGAAAGATCGCACACAGTGAGCTAGTGGTCAGAGATTTCCAATTCCTGGGCCTCCTGCCTGCTCCTCCACTGGCAGCAGGACCACCAAACGTCGGACGTCTCGGTGAAGAATTGTGGACTGAAGGTCCCTCCGAATGCTTTAGGCAGGATGCTTGGATGCAGGATGCTTGGATGCTGATGTTGCAGGCCTCACCTCAGGAATACAGGAGCTAGCCACAACTCTTAACATTCACATCCCATACAATGCCTCTGGAGTCTGGGTTGACACTGATGACTCTCCCAAGCTTAATCACAAAGTCTATAGAAAAATTTACAAAGCAAATTAAAGGTAGACAACAGAAGATTAACCTACCATGGTTAAATAATGAAATAAGAAAACTTATGAAGAGGCGAGACTCTGCATTGGAAACATCATTAACCTCTAAACTACAAAATGATCACCTCGTTTACAAAAGTTTAAGAAATAAAGTGGTACAAGAGCTGCGTAAATCAAAAGTATCTTATTACAATAAATTGATAGATCATGCAAAGGGTAACAACAGTTCCCTATGGAGGCACTTAAATAACTTAACCAATAATAAAAAAAAATGGTCAGAAGGGGGTAAAGGAACTTAGAATTAATGGCAAGACCATCAGTGACAATGCTATATTGGCAAATGAATTTAATTCATATTTTGTGGAGTCAGTGGAAGAATTAACAAAAAACTTTGTGCTGCCACATGTGCTCAACAATACAAAATCAATACTTTCAACAGTTTCTTTTCACATTAATGAGGTAAATGAAGAATTAATTGCTGGTATTGTTAAAACATTGTCAAACTCTAAAACTAATGATATCTACAATATGAGCACTTCCTTTCTCAAAACGCACAGCAAAATATTAATCAAACCACTGACTCATCTCATTAATCTCTCCATTAGGTCTTGTACATTTCCATCTGGTTGGAAAAAATCTGTCGTCATACCAGTTTATAAATCAGGTAGTAAAGACGATATATGTAATTACCGCCCAATCTCTATTTTACCAGTCCTGTCTAAGGTTCTTGAAAAAGTTGTAGCTACACAGCTGATAGACTATCTACAAGACAGTCAACTTCTTCATCCACACCAATTTGGTTTTAGACCAGGATACTCAACAGAAACAGCAAACTGATGCCTTATTGAAAATGTCAAACAGTCCTTGGACAGGGGTAATGTGGTGGGAGCTGTTTATCTGGACCTCAAAAAGGCTTTCGACACCGTAAACCACAGCTTGCTTTTATCCAAAATGGTATCTTTTAACTTTTCTCCAGATACAATAGAATGGTTTGCATCTTATCTCCAGAACAGAGAACAGTGTGTAAAAGTTCACCAGGATAAATCCTTCCTTTTAAATAACCGTATAGGTATCCCACAAGGGTCCATTCTTGGTCCTTTACTTTTCAGCATTTTTATTAATGACCTGCCATTACACTGCTCAGCTGCAACATGTCAACTTTATGCAGATGATGCAGTTATTTACACAGCTGCCAAGACTCCAGCACAGGCTGCAGACGTACTGTCTTCAAGTATGGTTGATGTCCAAGAGTGGTTCATCCAGAACCATCTATTGCTGAACCTTCAGAAAACAGTTTCAATGTGCTTTTCAATTAAAAAATGTAACCTGCAACATTTTAAAGTTAATATACATGATCAAGACATCAGTTCAGTTACAGAATTCAAATACCTTGGCATTGTACTAGATCCTCAATTCAAATTTAATCTTCACATAAAGAAGATTTCTAAAACAGTAAAATAAAAATCTGAACTGCTTTAAATTAATTAGATATTACATACCATACCAAGCAGCCATACTGTATATGCATTCTATGGTTTTTTTCTCATATATCATACTGTCTGACAGTCTGGGCTCAAGCAGCTCCTTCTACAATAAAACATATAGGTTCATTATATAATCAAACTTTAAAAATCTTGGATAAAAAGCCCATTAGGTGGCATCACTGTTATATTCTAAAAAAAATATAATTTATTGAGTTTTGAGAGTTTCATTGACCTCTGTTTTCTGAAAATAATTTTCAAATGTTTCCATAAATCAGCGCCAGAGCCACTTGTTGGATTCATCCAAAGACAGGACAGCAGCAGAGCCACCAGGAGCTCTGTTAACAACAACTGTAAAATGTCTCACAGCAGAACCACATTTGGACAAACAGCCTTCTCTATAAAGGGTAGTTATATTTGGAATACAATGCCAAATGAAATCAAAATAATAACGGATTTTAAAACATTTACTACAAAGGTTAAAAACTGGCTGAAAAATAAACAAGAATGTACCCATGTATGAAATGATTGTCTGCAGGGTGTGAGTGAATGAAGGGAAGGAATGAATGTGTTTGATTATAGTGAGTGATTGAGGGAGGGAGGCCTGTAACAGGCAAATGTGAATCAGGTTTTTATATTGTGTATTTATAATTTTGTTTGCATTGATGTATGTGGATATTGTTTATACTGTTTTCATTTTGTTTTTTTCCTCATCTTCCTCTCTTTTTATCTGTTTCTTTTCTCTAAAGCCCATCCAGGGACAAGAGTTGCAAATTAACTTAATGCTATACACTCTTTGTGCAACACATCAGATTTTTTTTTTTTGTCTATGTTTATTGCACTGTCCCTGACAAATAACCAAATAAATAAATAAATAAAGTGACCCCTCAATGCATTCTGGTCGCACAGCCAAACAATATCTCCAATTGCAACATTCCTCTGTGTGGTGTGCCATTTACTCCTCACGAAGCGATTAGGACCAGCAAGTTGGCTCCAGGACCTCCAGAATTTGTTTACCTGGTGCTGCATTTCCTGAAGCCTCTTATAGGGATAGCTTGTGAAGTCGAATGTTTTCCAGTCACCAACTGATGGCTCATCCCAGCAGGAGTGTATTGGGTGTGGCACAGGTGTAGTGTGACCGAGTACTGATCGGAGGGTCATGGGTTCGATTTCCGCTCTGTCTGCTGTCCGCTTGTTGAAGTGTCCTTGAGCAAGACATTGAACCCCCAGTTGCTCCTGGTGGCCTGGTTAGCGCCTGTGTGTATGGCAGCTCTGCCTCCATCAGTGTGTGAATGTGTGTGTGAATGGGTGGATTGTAGGATCTGTAAAGCGCTTTGGTCATCCTAGATGAGAAGAAAAGCGCTATATAAGTGAACGCCATTTACCATTTACCATGTACTGCATGGTGTCTTCATGGCTTTGCACCCTGGCATCAATGGGGCGCTCATTAGAAAGATTAGCAGTGAGCTGAATTGTTGTCTGAAGTTTGCTGTAACTGAGCCCTGAGTCTCTTCCCAGACTCTGGAACGCCTTCTTCACAATCCGAACAGCTGCCTCAGCAGAGCCATTTCGATGAGGTGAATCAGCTGGCTGGATTTTCCAATGCCAGTCGGTTCTATTTTGAGCTGAAGTCTCCTCCACAGCAGACCTGTCCAGGCCATCGAAAAACTGATACAACTCCTTCAGAACAGGCTTGGCACCGACAAAATTGGTCCCTGGATCAGACCAAATTTTCTTAGGATGCCCTCGAATTGCTGTAAACCTCTGATAAGCCATCAGAAAGCTTTCAGTCGACATGGTGTTGGCCAGCTCTGTGTGGATTGCTCTACTGGCCATACAGCAGAATACGACTCCCCAAACCTCATTGTGACTCTCTTCCTCACATCATCTTTGACCTGATAAGGTCTAAAGAGGTCAACTGCTGTGAACTCAAATGGGGATGCTGGCCCAGTTCTCTCCTGAGGCAGATCACCCATCACTTGCTGGCATCTTCTAGCTCTGGCTTTCTTGCAGATCACAGAGTTTTCAATGACGTTTGAACAATTCTTCATCCATTGATGACCCATGCTCTCTTTCTCACCTTCAATAGAGTTGCAGCCACTCCCTTATGACCCTTGCTGTGAGCTTCACGAACCAACAGAGTTGCGACCCAGGCACTGTAAGGTAAGAGGGGGACACCAACTCTGTCTTCATTAAAAGCCTGGACTCTCCCTTCACAAACCAGTAGCCCAGTTCCTTCCTCTTTGAAGACTACCAGCTGGTCTATTGCGGTAGTTGGAAAGGTCACACCCTCTTGTGCAGCAAGGAAAAGGTCTCTTAAAGCATCTTGGTGCTCTGTTGCAGTGATGACCACAGCTGATGAAACCACCTCCCACTTTGGGGTTCCCAGGATCTCATTTTTAGTTGCAAAGCATTTTGCTGCCCTCGACCCGGGCAACCATCTTAACCAGGTGAGCCAAATTGCTGAACCGTCCTTCATCCACCAGGTTTTGGACAGCAGTACCAGCAGGTGGCCTCCGACGCTCCAGATCTGGTGGCTCTTTCTTCACCTGAGCTCTTGTGAGTGCAGAGCAAATTATTTCTTCTGCATCTTTCCAACACTGACATAATGTCTGGCCCCGGAAACACGCATGCAGGCTCAGGATAGATTTAACAGCTTTATTCAACAAGCAGGTGTGTCTGAATGGATGTATGCAGTATGTGTATGTGTTGGGGGTGAACGCCGATGTGCAGGAAGCAGAGCAGCGCGCCGTACAGCCGGACAACCCTATGGAGAGAGAGAGAGGACAAGGGTAAAGGGCACCACACCTGGACAGGGATAATTAGTCTGAGTGTTGCTTACTTGTGGGTACAGGTGGCTGGTGTTGGCAAGGGAAGAGCCCGGGAGACAGCGTACAGCAGAGCCTGCGTAGATGGAGAGGATGGAGAGGATGGGTCGGCGATGACGGGGGAAATCTGCCGCTGGGGAATCCACCTGTGCACAGGGGTGAAGAACTTGGAGAAAGGTAAGGAATGCTTACGCGTAGTTGAAGTCTTGCTGGTGATCAGAGGTTGATTCACGAGCTACGAAGTGCCGATGCGAACAGACGGCTCCAGACCGCAGCACTGGGCCAAGTGGGCTAAACAGCCCGCTGCTGACGAGGCGCAGGTGTGCGCGCAGCTGAAGCCGCTGATGAGCGGCGAGTCGTGACAGTACTCCCCCCCCCCCAGCAGCGCCTCCTGGCGCTGGTTTGTCCGGATGTGCCCGGTGGAACTCCGTGATGAGACTCCTGTCCAACACCAAAGAAGAGGGCACCCAGGACCTCCACTCAGGACAGAATCCCTCCCAGTCCACCAAGTACTGCAGCCCGCGACCTCGGTGCTGGGAGTCCAAGATGGAGGCGACTCTCCAGGCCGGGTGGCCTTCGATCATCATAGGCGCGGGCGGCGCTGCGGGCAGGGGGCAGAGAGGGTCGGAGACATAGGGCTTAATTTTGGACACGTGGAAGGTGGGACAAATGCGGAGGGAGGGGGGAGGGCCAGACGCACAGCCACCGGGTTAACAATTTTAGAAATGGTGTGGGGGCCAACGAAGCGTGGAGCCAACTTCCTCTTTTCACCCTTAAGATGAATATCTTGAGCGGCCAACCAGACCTGTTGACCCACCCGGTAGGCAGGGGCCGGTCTCCTGTGGCGATTAGCCGTGGTGCTGTTGCGCGCCGCCGTTCGTAAGAGCGCGTCGCGTGTCTTGGTCCACAGAGCATGACACCGTCTCAGGTGCGCCTGGATGGAAGCAACCGCCAGCTCCGCCTCCTGCTCCGGGAACAAAGGTGGATCATAACCCAAGGATGCCTTGAAGGGGGACATCCCTGTGGCAGAAGACCGAGCTGTGTTGTGGGCGTACTCTACCCAAGACAGGTGCGTGCTCCAGGAGGACGGTTTAGAGGAAGTGACGCAGCATAGGGCAGCTTCCAGCTCCTGGTTGGCCCGTTCGCACTGCCCGTTGGATTGCGGGTGGTGACCGGAGAAGAGGCTAACTGTGGCCCCCAGGGCGTTGCAAAAACACCTCCACACCTCTGAGACAAACTGGGGCCCCCGATCGGAGACGATGTCTACTGGTATCCCGTGTAGCCTGACCACGTGCTGAACCATGAGGTCCGCTGTCTCCCGTGCCGTTGGAAGACCCCGAAGTGGCACGAAGTGGGCGGCCTTGGAGAATCGATCCCCGATGGTCAACACGGCGTTATAGGAGTTAGAGGTTGGGAGACCGGTGACGAAGTCGAGGGCTATGTGGGACCAGGGTCTGCCAGGGGTCGGCAGGGGCTGGAGCAAACCCACGGGGGGAGAATTTCCTGACTTGGCGGTGGCACACACAGGGCACGCCTGGACGTAGTTGGCGGCATCCTTCTGCAGACCTGGCCACCAGAAGGAACACTGGAGGAGATCCACTAGCCGGGATACGCCAGGGTGACAGGCGAGTTTGGAGGTGTGAACCCAATGGATGACCTCCCCCTGGACAGAAGATGGAACGAACAGCCTTCCCTCCGGTCCACCGCCAGGGTCCGGTTCGGTCTCCTGCGCCCTCCGGATCTTGTCCCTGATGGACCAGGAAATTGCCCCTACCACACACGAGCTGGGCAGGATGGTATGGCCCGGCTCCTCTGACGTCTCAGGGGCGAACTGCCTGGAGAGGGCATCGGGTAGGCCGTTCTTAGAGCCAGGGCGATAGGTAATGGTGAAGCGGAACCGGGCGAAGAACAGGGACCAGCGCGCCTGGCGGACATTCAGACGTCTAGCAGATCGAAGATACTCCAAGTTCTTATGGTCCGTCAGCACCACGAATGGTAATGCAGCCCCCTCCAGCCAGTGGTGCCACTCCTGCAGGGCGAGCTTGGTGGCGAGAAGCTCCCTGTTCCCGACGTTGTAATTCCGCTCGGCTGGGGACAGACGCCGTGAGAAGAAGGCGCAGGGTCGCTTGACCCCATAGGTGGGTGATCGCTGGGATAGCACCGCCCCCACTCCCGTATCAGACGCGTCGACTTCCACCAGGCACTGCAGAGCGGGGTCGACGTGGGTCAGGACCCGGGAGGAGGAGAACTCCGTCTTCAACGCCTGGAACGCTGCAGCGACCTCTTCGGTCCAGCGGAAGGTGTTCTTGGGGGAAGTGAGACGGGTCAGCGGGACAACGATGGCACCGAAGTTAGGCACAAAACGGCGGTAGAAATTGGCAAACCCAATGAATTGCTGGACCTGCTTCCTGGAGGTCGGTGTGGGCCATTCAACCACCGCTTTAACCTTCGTGGGGTCAGGTAGGACCTGGTTGTGTGAGATAACAAACCCTAAGAAGGAGGTGGTCTTGGCGTAAAACTCACACTTCTCAGCTTTGACATACAACCTGTTTTCCAGCAGCCGCTGCAAGACCCGCCTCACATGCACCTGATGTTCCTCTCGGGACCTGGAGAAGATGAGGATGTCATCCAGGTACACGAACACGAAGAGGCTGAGGAAATCACGCAGGACGTCATTGATTAGGCGTTGAAATATGGCAGGGGCGTTGGTCAGTCCAAAGGGCATCACCAGGTACTCAAAATGCCCACTAGGCGTTCTAAAGGCTGTCTTCCACTCATCCCCCTCCCTGATCCGGACAAGATGGTATGCACTGCGAAGATCCAATTTGGTGAACCAGGTCGCTCCCTGCAGGGAGTGGAAGGCAGTGTCCATCAGTGGCATGGTGTAACGGTCCTTCTCCGTGATGTCATTCAAAGCCCGGAAGTCGATACATGGGCGGAGAGACCCATCCTTCTTAGACACGAAGAAGAACCCTGCGCCGAGCGGAGACGAGGAGGTGCGGATGATACCTGCGTTGAGTGACTCCTTGATATAACTATCCATCGCCTCCCGCTCCGGCGCTGACAAGCTGTAAAGACGTCCCGACGGCAGGGGTGCCCCCGGGCGGAGGTTGATGGCGCAGTCGTAGGGCCGGTGAGGAGGAAGAGACATCGCCCTGGACTTGCTGAAAACGAGACCCAGATCATGGAACTCCGAGGGCACCAGGGTGAGATCCGGAGGCGCGGCGTCCTTAACTGGGGGAGGAGAAGACGGGGGGCGCAGGCTGCGGATTGTAAGCAGGTGCCCATGTAGAATGAACTCCAGGCGGCGATCTTTCCTGTCTGCCAATCCAGCACGGTGTTGTGCAGACGCAACCAGGGATACCCAAGGATGACAGGCGTCACAGAGGATGACAGGACGTAAAGGGTGAGATCCTCTCGGTGGTTACCCGAGATTATGACTGGGACTGGTTGCGTGCGATGAGTCACTTGTCCGAGGGGCGCACGGGAAAGGGTGATCAGGCTGAGAGGAGCGGCCAGAGGGTGGCAGGGAATTCCCATTCGGGTTGCCAGGCTCTTTGAAATGAAGCTCTGCTCTGCTCCTGAGTCCACCAGTGCGTGTGTGAGATGCCCCGTGGCGTTGTGACAGAATTGGATGGGCAAGGGTAGACTTGTGAGGGGATTTGACCGGTTAGAGTCCGCGAGGCCCCCTACAGTGACTCGCGGACCTCCCCATTTGGCTTTTCCGGGCAATGCTCCATGGTATGTTGGTCTCCTCCGCAGTATATGCAGAGGCCCAACTTCCGGCGGCGCTGTTTCTCCGCTAGGGGGAGCTTTGACCGACCGACCACCATCGCCTCCGATTTCTTGGAAGACTCCGGTGGAGGTAACGCCAGGGGGCGGTCTTGAGGCGTGCGGACGGAGCCTCCACACGAGCGGCTGCTAAACTTCTGCTCGGTGGACCGTTCACGCAGCCTGTTGTCTAAACTAATGGTGGTGGAGATCAGCTCCGCAAGTGTCTCCGGAAGATCCCGACCAGCCAGCTCATCCCTCAGACCTGAGCTGAGGCTGCGGAGGAAGATGCCACAGAGTGCGGCCTCATCCCAGCCAACCTCCTCCGCTGCAACCCAGAAGTCGATAGCATAATCCGCCGTTGACCGGCTTCCCTGTTGGAGACCAAGGAGCCGGTCAGTTAGGACGCTATCGCGCCGGGAATGATCAAAGACCTCGAGAAAGCTCTGCACGAACTGGCTATAGGAGAGGTTCGCGTAACTGGGCTTTGCCATAACGGCGTAAGCCCAAGTTAGCGCTCGTCCCTCCAGAAGATTACCGATGTAGCCAGTTCGGCTGTGGTCTGAGGGAAAATCCCCGGGAATGCGCAGAAACACTGACTCACACTGCATAATGAACCCCCGCGCTATCCATCGCGGTCCCATCGCGGTCCCAACCCCTGCCCGCTAAAGCGGGCGGGGGTTGGGATCGGTGTGAGTCGAGTAGGCGTCCCCGAGGTAGACTGACCGGGCACCGGAGCGGCAGGAGCTAACCCACCCTGGCGAGCCGAGGGGAACGCCTGCTGGGGGTCCAAGCGGTCTAACCGGTGAGTTATGTTAACCAATTGGTTTAAAATCACCTGCTGTTGATGGGCTATTAAATCCACCCGAGCCTCGAGGGTGGAAAGACGGTGTGCGAGCCCGCTGTCTGCTGAGCCGCTTTGCTGGAGCCGTACTGACATAATGTCTGGCCCCGGAAACACGCACACAGGCTCAGGATAGATTTAACAGCTTTATTCAACAAGCAGGTGTGTCTGAATGGATGTATACGGTATGTGTATGTGTTGGGGGTGAACGCCGATGTGCAGGAAGCAGAGCAGCGCACTGTACAGCCGGACAACCCTATGGAGAGAGAGCAGAGGACAAGGGTAACGGGCACCACACCTGGACAGGGATAATGAGTCTGAGTGTTGCTTACTTGTGGGTACAGGTGGCTGGCGTTGGCAAGTCATGACAAACACTCTCTCTGGCAATTGCTGATACATCCTTTGAAGACTTAATTGGCCACTCATCAGCTGGTAGACTCAAGAACTCTGGTCTTTGCTGCCATGGTGAATTTTCATCCAAATCTTTTGGACCAGCCCCGTGCGTGACGAGCAATGTTCAGTAGTCCAGGGATCCACCACCAATCCTGAAGTTGCATGCTGCTTTGGATTTCTCCAATTCTGTTGGTGAAAAAGGTCTGGAAGCCATAGCTCTCACACTGAATTGCACTAAGGACTGCTTGGCTGTCAAAGTTGTACCATTACTTGACTTGAATTTGGCTATGTTGCTCAAAGTACTTCTTCAACCGAGCGGCAAATACTACTCCACAAAGCTCTGCCTTGACTACTTCCCCCTTGTGGTCTAAGGGAGTTAGTTTAGCTTTAGACTACACCATGGTGGAGTCATAGTATGTCATGGTTTGGTCAGATAAAACTGAAACAGAGGAAATCCTTGGATCAGGTAGTTAGATGGTTCAGTCGTTTGCTTGGTGAGTCACAGCTGAGCCTGACATCCCTGTACACCAGACAAGTACAGAGGATGGCCGACTCGATTTTAAATGATGACTCCCACCCTTTGCACTGCAGCTTTCAGCTTCTTCCCTCCAGACGGAGGTTTGCTGTCCCAAAAAGTAGAACCCAGCGCTACAAAAACAGCTTTGTCCCTGCTGCTGTCAAAGAGTTGAACAAGCTATAAAAAATTATATTGTACATATTTTATATTTACCTATTTTATAAGATGTGTGCCTGTGTTTGTGTCTATGTTGAATGTAATTAGTGGCTTGTAAATATGGATGTCACCAGACTGCAAAACAAATCTACCTACGGGTACAAATAAAGTAACCTGAACCACCAGCCTCACCGCAGAACCTTGGTCACAGGCCCACCACAGATTCAGGAGAGCACCATGAGCATGCTCGCTGCCATCAGAGAAGGTGATTGTGTCAGATTCAGCCGACACGCCCACTGGCGTCAGGGCTCTGTGAAACTTGACCTTACTCAGCTGGGCATATTATTCAAAGAGGCTGATGGCATCTTCTCTGAGCTTTCCTGATAGTGCAAGGGCCCAAGTATCTTTGATGGTGCTACACTTGGGTTTGGCCTCCTGAAATGCTCTCCGAACCAAAATGGTCCCTTTCTGCTTTACAGGCATCGTCAGACCAATCAGGTCATACAGTTCAGAAACTTGGCTGAGTAACTCTCGTCGTGTCAGTGGGTCTGGCGTCTGGGCTCTCACCTGCTCCAGTTGAAGGTCCTGGCCGAGTCTCATTTTCCTCCTCCTCTTTGAGAAGTTTATCCCAACCATGACATAAAGTTTATCATCCTCCAGGGAGTAGCCAAGGCCAAGAGCTTTGTTGTCCTCCTCTTTGAGCTGATTCGGCAAGATCACAGTCTTTGGAATAACCACCTATTTCTGTTTTCCAGCAGACTCCCTCCTACTTTGACCAGAGAAGACCCACAGCTTCAACTCGAACCCTCTTGCTTTCAGGATCTGCTCTACATTTTCTGTAATGACTTTAAGCTGGTCCAAGTTGTCATGAGAGGTTAACAGGTCATCGACATAGCTGTCTTCCTGCAGCACTTGACACTCTTCCTCAAGATGGCTGAACTGGGGGGGATTAGCCGTCTCTCTCATGGCGAGTTGAGCAATACAACCTGCTGGCTTATCTCCAATGTTAACTCTCGTGACTGCATATTCACCCAGCTCCTCCCCTTCAGAGCCACGCCACAGGAACCTATGCAAATGCACCTCTTGGTCTTCGAGCCACACTGAATTATACATTTTTTTTATGTCTTCCAACGCAGCAAAAACTCCCCTCCGGAATTTGAGAAGCACAGCACGGATGGAGTTGAGTACGTCTGGGCCTTTTAGCAGGAGATCATTGAGACTCACCCCTCTGCACTTTTGACTACTGTTTCAGCAGAGCTTTCAGGGGTCCAACTGTCTCTGAATAATGTGGGATAAACTGGCCGTAGAAATTCACCATGCTGAGGAAAGATGAAATCTGGGCGGGCATAGTGGGCTCCGGGATGCGAAGCACTGCCTCCACATTGGAAAGCAGTGGTTGCAGACCCCCGCCCGTCAGCTGGAGTCCCAAAAAATTGATCACCTCTGCTGCAAAGAGGCATTTTTCACCGTTGAGAGTGACCCCGTGTTCTTGCATCCATCTCAACACCTTCTCCAGCTTCTCATCATGAAGCTCATTCATTGCGCCGTGTACCACAATGTCATCTAGGTAGGTCACAACCCCTTTTAGACCCGCCAGCATCGTGGCCATAACCTTTTGGAAACAGCTGGGGGCGGAACTCAACCCAAACGGCATTCAGGTATACCTAAAGACCCCCGTATGGGTCACAAATGCCGTCAGGTTCCTGCTATCCGGGTGTAGCGGCACCTGCAGATACCCCTGCCGAAGGTCCAGCTTAGTGAACAATGTGGACCTGCTGAATGTCGCCATGAGTTCCTCTATGGTTGGGAGGGGGTATTTATCTGGGATGATCACCTTGTTTACCATGTGCAGATCGATGCATGGCCTGATCCCTCCGTCCTTCTGCTTCGCCACAACCAGGTTCGAGATCCAAGGTGATACATCCACCTTCTCGATGATCCCTGCATCCAGCAGCTTCGAGAGCTCCGGCGACACACCCTCACGCAACGCCAATGGTAAGCGCCGAAGCGGTTGGATCCTAGGCGTCACTGACTCATCCACCAATGGGTGGTGGCAAAAGGTCCCGATCCAGCCAGGGCCCATGAACAGCGCCGACCAATGGAGCTGCCAGTCTGTAAATGCCGTCAGCACCACCAAACCCTGGGGATCCCGAATAGAAAACCCCAATTATCCCAGTAAATCAATCCCAAGCAGGTCCGTCCCGTGCTGTGCCACCTGGAAGATGAACTTTGGCGCCCTCTGCTGTCCACACAACACATCGAACTCCACCATGCCGACCATGTTGATCTTGGCGTGGCCATAACCGAACATCCTTATTGCTCCCGCTTTAATAGCCTTCGCCTGGAACAGGCTCTTTAATGTCACCAGGCTCAAAATGGACCTGCCAGCGCCCGAGTCCAGCATGAGGAGCACCTCGACGCCGTCCAACTGCACCACATACCACTTCAGGCGTCCTCTTCCTCCTTGTGCCACACACACTCGGCCAGCACCCTGCAGGTCTTCACCAACCTGGTTCGCAAACCTATCACGGGCTCCTCCACGCGCCACAGGCTGCTTTCTCTTCCTCTTCCTCTTCCTTGGGCGACCCTGAGGCCTAGTTACCACATTAGCCGGAACCTGTGGTGCAGAGGCCCAGTCCTGCGGTGCCTCCCCCGTGAAGGCCCCTAGCCCCCGCAGAGCCACGGACTCCCTTAGCTTGATCAAATCCACCACTTCGAGTAAAGAGAAGGGCTGTCGAGTTACCCGCAGCGTGGCTCCTAGCCACTCACTAGTCATGCCATGCGCCAGTCTATCACGACCTAGCTCGTCTGTTAGCGGCCCAAAATCACACTCTCCCGCCAAACAACACAGTTCCATCAAAAAGGATAAAATGGACTCACCAGCTCGCTGTACACGGCTAAAAAATCTGTACCTCCTCTGGGTGACCGTGGCACTGTCACCGAACAGGTCGTCCATCTTCAATAGTGACTCCTCCAGCGAGCCATTGCCACACAGCGTGAGGAACAGGCATTGTCCTTCTGCACCCAGATGGTGAATCAACAGGCCCCTCCGCCTGTCGTCGGAAACCCCGTCAAACCCGGCTGCTGTCAGATAAACTTGAAATAAGTTTTTCCAGCATGCCCAAGGGATAACCGGTGCACTTTGGTCCTGCAGGAACGGAGGCGGTTCCACGACACACGCGCCCATAATTTACCTCGTTGCCAAATATTATGTTGGAAAATGAAGCAGGCAGAGAGTGTCTTGGCAAACATACAACTGAACTTTATTTGGCACACATTATTGTTTATATTCCCTGCCGTAGCCCGCCTGACATCATCCTGTTCCCCGCCCCGGCAGTGCTACTGCAAACCCCAAAGGCCAGTCTTCATACACAACAAGGAATACTTGCATTCTACGGGCAATGCACTAGTGTATGGAAAATGTAATTTTACAATACCATAAGGCAAGCTGGGGCAAGTTTTTGCACCCCTTCCTGTTTTTCCTTTCTAATTTTAGAGGACAGGAGGGGCTGTAACAACTTGCCTCATGTAACTTTGTGCCCCAGTTTACCCTACATCATGAAAATCATCATAAACAATTCTGCTTCACCTTAAATCACCTGATCTTTAGTTGACCACCAATAATATGCTGAACTGAGAGAATCTCTTAATTCCAAAAATTGTTAACCATATGGAGAAAATCACCCTTGTGACATTTTCCTAAAGCAGATTTTGTACTTTCCTCTTATCCCGTCGTCGTCGGCCTCCGTCGGTCTATGATGACCATGGAAGAGAATCCTAAATGTCTACTCTGCTGGAACAGCACCGCCTGTGGCTGAACAGGCCGGTGCGCACCGGTGTTCTACCTTCCAGCGTTGGGCGTTGGTAGGATTCAAGCCTGGGCAGGAAGATATGGAGGACAAGATGTTACCCATGCAGCATGTCCCCCCTCTCCACGTCACTGATGAATCCAAAGGAACAGCAGGGCTGCTATAGTTTGGCACCAGCACCGTCGCAGGAGCTGCCAGAATGATGTTGAGCACAACAGAGAACTGCCTTAGGGGCTCCGACTCCGGATTTTTCCTCAGAGTTGACTCCTGAAGCCTTTCCCGTGACCGGGTGTGCCACAAGGCAGTGGAGGTTTGAAATCAGGGTTTACCTTCCCCTAGATGGGCTACCTTCCCAGGTTGACGAGCCACCATCTACCCGAAGCATCTGGTTTTAAGGCGCCAGAGATCCGCCCTTGCCCCTTCTCCTATTAGTAAAAGCAGTTCCGCCGGGCTTAGAGACTTTAAACCACATGGGCAGGCTAGGAGTTGGACTTAGTTGTCAGAGGCTTTTCGAGACGCACGCCGTAAGGAGCATTTTATGAGCACTGGGAGCTTAACCCCAGTGCCGCTCCTGGCTATGACAACCTTGGAACCTCTTATGGAACTATAGTAAAATAACGTGGTATTATACTTCAGACATATTGCTCTTATTTTTGATCTTTTATTTCCTCCACTGAGAAGGGAATGGGTTTTTTTTGGCATTTGTGTGTTTGCCTGGCTGTTGGGAGGATTAAGCAAAAACTGGACAGATTTTGTTGGAATTATCACCAGAGGTGGCCCTTGGGCTATGGATGAACCCATTAGATTTTGGAGGGGATCCAGGTCAGGATGCAGGTTCTGGATCATTTTCCCCCTTTATTTAACATTGCAAGATAGGGCCTTGGCAGAGGTATGCGCTCTTGATATGTAAACAAAATAGAGGGCAATCACAGAGTGCATAGGTCTACCAAGGTCATGTGCTGATGAAATTTTTTTTTATCAAAATCTGTCCAGATAAACAAATATTCTTTTGTTTTATTGAGAAATAAGGCCTGGGCAGAGGTATATGCTCTCTGAGTTCCCGCTAGTTGTTTTTCCTGATCATTTGTTATATTGTGTTTTATTTATATTTATGTCACCAATGCTTTTGAAACTTTCAGATGTGTACATCTGAATTGTATTCAATATGTTGAAGTGCCCTCAATTATGCACTTTTTCTCTTTGTTAATATATTTTCCAGAGACCTTGATAAAATGTCTGTGATGTGCTTTGGCCAAAATACCTCAGGGTTTAATTATTGCAGTAGCATTTTCCACACAGCTAAAGGAACCTTTCTCAGAACAGCCTGTTTTATGGCATTTTGCTTTAAAGGGGTCATTGACTGAAAAATGGTGTGTTTGTAGGTTTTAACTGTCTAATCTGAGTCTGCTGGTCATGTAATTATCAAAAAATTTTCAAAAGTCAATTCTCTTAAAAAAAAAAAAAAAAAAAAAAGCACGGCCTTTATCTTGTTTTTCTCTCCCAGAAACGTTTTTGACTCTTCCGGATAAATCATATACGTCACAATTAGAAAACACCAACCCACTGTTCTATTATTGGCCCGCCTAGCTGTGTGTCATGTAGACGGGAAGGGTAGCCTAAAGGCAGCCTATTAGCCCCTGAGCTATTAGCCTCCAAGCTAACACTGGTACCAGGAGGCTTGCTGTAAGCACAGCTTATATTGTTATTATGCCTCAGTGAAAATGGAGGCATACAGCAATCCGTCAATGTGTCTGTGTGTGTGGTTGGTTGTATCTGTCTGTCTGCTACCAGCTTTTCAGTTCGCCCAGTCAAAATTAAGTGGAACTAAAGACTTGTATGTAATGTAATTTATTTATATAGCCCTTTAAAACAACCCCTAGGTGACCAAAGTGCTTTACAGAAAATTAAACAGCATTAAAAACACACACAGCATTAAAAACAAATAACATAAACAAAGAAATAAGAATAAATACCTAAAAATGAGAATAAAATAAAAACAAATGCAAAAACAAATATCACCACTACTGGGTATTAAAAGCCATCCTAAACAAATATGTTTTAAGTTCTGATTTAAAAAGGGCCAGGTCAGAGATAGCACATAGGTCAGGGGGGAGATTATTCCAGAGCCTGGGGGTGACAACAGAAAAGGCTCGGTCACACCAATGTTTATACCTTGACCTAGGCACATCCAGCAAAAGCTGATTGGATGACCTCAAAGCCCTGCCTTGGTCATGGACAGCCAAAATCTCAGACATATAAACTGGAGCAAGGCCATTAAGAGCTTTAAAAACAAAAAGCAAAAGTTTAAAATTAATTCTAAAATGGACTGGAAGCCAATGAAGTGAAAAAAGGATCCGCTGAAGGGCTGCTGCATTTTGCACAAGTTGAAGGCGGCCGAGAGAAGACTGAGAGATGCCAACATAAAGTGCATTGCAGTAATCAAATCAAGATGTGATTAAAGCATGGATGGCTATCTCAAGATCATGACGGCTCAGGAAAGGTTTGGCTTTGAATAACAGACGTAATTGATAAAAGCTCATCTTGACTACATTGTCAATCTGTTTATCAAATTTTAAATGGCTGTCAAAAATCACCCCCAAATTTGACAGCTGAACTGAGCCTTAAAGAGAGGGTGTGGAGTGTGTGAAATCAGAAGCAGATACATTTCAAATGATTTATTGCACACTCACATCTCACGAGCACAGAACAGAATGAACTTTTTATCAGAGACTCTCCTCTTTAAGTTTCATGGCATTACATCACACACAACAGGACATTTGCATCACACTGCATTCAACCCCCTACATCCTTGACTCCTTCCATCTCACCAGGAGCCTCCTGCTCTTTGATCTCCCATGCTTATCCACTGTCTCCTGTCTGAGATTCTAGAAATCTGGCTCTCCCAAGGTGCTACAAATACCCCCCCCCAGCATCTTATATAAGACAATAGAATAACAGTCCACATGCTGTGATAGAACAACAGAACGTCAGTCCACATGCTGTTTGGGCTTCCATCTCCTCCCGTATCTGCTGTAACTGGGTTTTACCACCTCCGCGGCGCTGTTGTGCCGGTGGGAGGCTGCTGGGAGGGGGGCCACTTCGGTCTGTCCGTGTGGCTGCTCTGGTGAATTGTTTCCCTGGGGAGCTCTCCGTGGGGGTCTTCCACGCCGAGGGGCCCTAGCCAACAGCACTTGCTCATCCGCCACAACGAAAGCGGGTTTGAGTCTGTCTATGCCAGTTTTTTCCCTCCTACCCCCCAAGTCTAGCAAAAAATGCTTATCCCCTGTTTCCAACACTCTGAACGGTCCATCATAGGGTGGGCGCAATGGAGGGCGGTGGGCATCGTGTCTGACGAACACGAACTCCGCGCTCTTCAAAGTTTTAGGCACAAAAACACGCGGAAAACTGTGGTGGGCAGGGCCCGGCAGCGTGCCTGTGTTTGCGCTACGCTGCAAAAGCTGAGACGAGGAGCTGCCCGGAGCGGGATTATCTGGCAGAAATTCCCCGGGCAGCCGTAGTGGCTGCGTAAAAACGAGTTCTGCCTGGGAAGCTTCTAGACTCTCTTTCGGCGCGGAGCGCAACCCCAATAAGACCCACGGCAGCCTGTCTACCCAATTTGCATCCGTCAATGAAGCTCTGAGTGCTGCTTTCAGTGATCTATGAAAACGCTCGCATGACCCATTGGCCTGTGGGTTGCATGCAGTTGTGCGGTGAATTGTAACACCCAGGCTGCGGGCCATCACAGACCAGAGTTCGGAAACAAATTGAGGGCCCCTGTCGGACATAACGTCCGACTGGACTCCAAAATGCGCCACCCATGCTGTTAAAAAAGCGCGCGCTACGTCTGCGGACGTGGTTGCCGCCAGCGGAACTGCTTCTGGCCAGCGCGTGGTGCGGTCCACCATTGTCAGGAGGTGCGTGCACCCCTGTGATGGCGGGAGGGGGCCCACGAGGTCCACGTGAACATGGTCGAACCTCTTAGCCGGAATACGAAACGGCTCCACGGGAGCCTTCGTATGTCTGTGTACCTTGGCTCGTTGGCACGCCATGCAGGCTGCAGCCCACTCTTTCACTTGTTTGCGTAGGCTCAGCCACACAAACTTCTCTCCCACCATTTTGATCGACGCGCGCACTCCTGGGTGCGCCAGAGTGTGAACTGACTCAAACACGCGGCGGCACCACGCGGCCGGGACCACAGGACGCGGGCGACCCGTGGAGACATCGCAGATTAGGGGGGGCATGCCGTCTTGCAGCACCCTGCTCTCCAGCCTTAACCCTGCTGGTCCAGACTGGAGCGCGCGCACGTCTGCATCGCTAATCTGCTCCGCGGCCATGGCTGCGTAATCTATCCCCACTCAGACCGGGGCCACCACGGCACGCAAGAGGCAGTCCGCCACTACATTCAGTTTACCCGACACATGCTGAATATCGGTAGTAAACTCTGAGATCGCGGCCAGCTGTCTCTGCTGCCGGCCCGACCACGGTTCTGAAACCCTGGCCATCACGAATGTTAGCGGCTTGTGGTCCACGAACGCGGTGAAGCTGCGCCCTTCCAGCCAGAACTGGAAGTGGCGAATGGCCAGGTGGAGAGCCAGCAACTCTCTTTCGAACGCGCTGTATTTACATTCGCTGTCGCGCAAAGTTCTGCTGAAAAAGGCGAGCGGCTGCCAAGCCCCGGCGACGCGCTGCTCCACGACAGCCCCTATGGCCACGTCTGAAGCGCCGGTGGTGAGCGCTATGCGGGCCGTCGGGTCTGGATGTGCCAGCAGTGCGGCGTTTGCCAGGGCTGCTTTAACTTCCGAGAACGCCCGCTCTCGCTCCGGGGTCCATTCGACCCTATCCGCGGGTTTCTGTTTTTTGAGCGCGGCTTACAATGGTTGCATGAGCTGCGCTGCGCGGGGAAGGAAACGGTTATAAAAGTTCACCATTCCCAAAAATTCCTGCAGCGCCCTGACCGTTTGAGGCCTGGGAAAATCCGCCACGGCGCGCATTTTGTCGGGCAGCGGGATCGCTCCTTCTGGAGAGACACGGTGCCCCAAAAAATCAACCTCTGTTACGCCGAACTGGCATTTCGCCAGGTTGATTATTAACCTGTGCTCCTCCAACCTCCGGAAAACCGTCGTGAGGTGGGTTTCGTGTTCGTCTTCGGACGCGCTGGCTACCAGGATATCGTCCAGGTAGACGAACACGAACGGGAGATCGCAGAGCACTGCATCCATCATGCGCTGGAACGTCTGTGCCGCTCCTTTTAACCCGAATGGCATGCGCAGGAACTCGAATAGACCGAACGGAGTTATTACCGCTGTTTTGGGTACGTCCTCAGCGCGCACTGGGACTTGGTGGTAACCGCGGACCAGGTCTATTTTGGAAAAAATGCGTGTCCCGGCGAGGTGAACGGAAAAATCCTGTATGTGGGGAATCGGGTAGCGGTCGTGCGCCGTGGCGTTGTTCAACCTGCGGAAATCACCTCACGGTCGCCACGATCCCTCAGCCTTAGGGACCATGTGTAGCGGGGATGCCCATAGGCTGTTCGAGCGCCTGATGATGCCCAACCTTTCCAGGTTGCCGAACTCCTCGTGCGCTATGGCCAGTTTAGCTGCGTCCAAGCGCCGAGGTCTTGCAAAAACGGGCGGCCCAGTGGTGGTGATAAAGTGCTTCACCCCGTGTTTAGCGATAGCCGCGGAAAATGTCGGGACCGTGAGTGCTGGGAACTGAGTGAGCAGTGTGTGGAACTTACCGCCTGTAGCTGTGACGTTGGCTTGTGCTGTTGGCTGGGTCGCTCGAGCTATACCGGGGAGAGAGTCAAAGGACAGTGCATTAACCAGTCGCCTGTTAGCAACATCAACCAGTAAACCATGTGCACACAGAAAATCAGCCCCCAGTATATGGTAATTCAGTGCTGCTATGACAAAAGTCCACTCATATGTACGGCCGTGTAGAGATAAGAGCAGAGTCCTCTCACCAAAGACCTTAATATCCGAGCCGTTTGCTGCTAACATCCCGGGGCCGCTAGATCCTGCCAGCCGGTCAGCGTAGGTCGGCCGGATGAAGCTCTTCTGGGCTCCGGTGGCCACGAGGAAACGCCTCCCCGAGCGTGCGTCCGTTAGGTAGAGCAGCTTGTTCTCTTCACTGAGGGTCGCTGCTGCTAACGACCCCCGGCCTTGGCGTTTTCCCGAGTGCTGGAATTGGCATGGTGGCGCACGTCTGCGTGCGTTCTCTCCGAAGCGGCGGTGGTAGGAACAGAGCGTGTCTCTCTGGCGCTCCTTGGCCCCCGCTGCTGCTACCGTCGGTGGCTCCTCGCCTCCTCTGGTTGTCTCGCTGGGCTCCGTCGCTGTTGCGTTGACTGTGATCGCCCTGGTGGTGATGATGATCTGGTCTGCCTCCTGGGCTAGCGCACGGTAGTCTCGCGTGGCCAGCCACAGCGAATTGGCCAGAACCACTCTCACTACTGTCGGAAGGTTCCGGAGGAAGAGGTGGGCAAACAGAAAGTGCCCGTCGTCCGTGCCCATTAATGCCAGCATCTTCTCCATCAGGTCTACGGCTGATCCATCTCCTAGCTCTGTCCGCTTCAGGAGCCTCTCCGCTCTCTCACAGTCCGAGAGCATGTAGCGCTGGATGAGCGCAGCCTTGAGTGCCTCGAATCTGTTGCTGGCTGGTGGCTGATCGAGCAGGCTCGCTACCTGTTGAGCTGTGCGGGCATCGAGCGCTGCGACCACATGGTAGAATCTGGTGTCATCTGCCGTTACTCCCCGGAGGGCGAACTGGGCCTCGGTGAGGTGGAACCAAGAGCGCGGGTTGTGCTGCCAGAAATCCGGTAGCTTGACTGCAACCGCACACGCGTGGCTGGAGGTTCCAGTCCGGGCTGTCTGTGGGATGGCTGCCGCCTCGCTGTAGCTTCCTGACCGGGCCGGCTCCGGGGATCTTGCCTCGTGTTCCATAATACGTCTTGGGTCACCAGTGTGGAGTGTGTGAAATCAGAAGCAGATACATTTCAAATGATTTATCGCACACTCACATCTCACGAGCACAGAACAGAATGAACTTTTTTATCAGAGACTCTCCTCTTAAGTTTCATGACATTACATCACACACAACAGGACATTTGCATCACACTGCATTCAACCCCCAACATCCTTGACTCCTTCCTGCTATCTCACCAGGAGCCTCCTGCTCTTTGATCTCCCATGCTTATCCACTGTCTCCTGTCTGAGATGCTAGAAATCTGGCTCTCCCAAGGTGCTACAAGAGTACCAAAGCCAGCCGTTACAGTATCCCCAAACGCAATACATTCTGTTTTTTCTTCATTTAATGTAGTGATAATGTATGTTAACAACAACTGGTGCAGACCGGGACATATCACTGTTAAACAACGACACTGCAGCAAAGACATTGAGTTGCTAGCTGTTAGCATGAGGCCTACATATCTCCCGAGAGAACACTCACACGTGATCTGCATTGTTGTTTATGCAAATCCGACGGCGAACGCTGGGACAGCACGTGACGTCATCCATTCAGTAACCAGCAGGCTGCAGACAGAACACCCAGATGCTCTTCTCCTCATCTCAGGTGATTTCAACCATGTTTCACTGTCTCCCATTCTACCCACGTTCACCCAGTATGTCACATGCCACACTAGAGACAATAAAACACTGGATTTATTCTACGCAAACACTAAGGAGGCGTACACCTCATCACAACTCCCCCCACTCGGGAGATCGGATCACAACTTGGTTCATCTCCGGCCGGTGTACAAACCCCTAGTGCACAGACAACCTCCGGCCATGCACACTGTGGAGTTATGGTCTGAGGAGACAATGGACACCCTAAAGGGCTGTTTTGAAGCCACCGCCTGGAAGCAGCTCTGCGATCCACATGGTGAGGACATCGATGGCCTCATTCACACCTTCACGGGCTACCTCAGCTTCTGTGTGGACAAATCCGTTCCCACCAAGACCATACGGCGTCACTCAAACAACAAACCCTGGATCAACCCTGAGATAAAAACACTTCTGAGAGAGAAGAAGAGGATCTTCAGGTCAGGGAACAGGGAGATGCTGAAGTCCGTACAGAGGGAGCTGAGGAGAAAGATCAGAGAAGGCAAGGACAGCTTCAGGAAGAAGATGGAGGACAAGCTGCAACAGAGCGACATCAGCGGGGTCTGGAGAAACCTCAAAACCATCTCGGGGCTCCAGAATACCTCCCCCCAGGCCACAGGGGGCAGGGAGTGGGCGAACAACCTGAATCTGTTTTTCAATAGATTTGACCAACCGCCCTCCCCCCTGACTGCACAACAACCACTGCTGCCTCTAAAGAAATCAAGTCCTGCTGCCCACTCCCCACTCCACCAACACCCCCCCACTCCCAACACACAGCCCCCCATCCTGACCCTGACCAGGACCCAGGTGAGGACGGAGCTGAGGAAGATCAAGGCGAGGAAGGCGCCGGGACCGGACGGCATCAGCGCAAAGCTCCTCAAGTCCTGTGCAGACCAGCTGTGTGGGATTGTGACGTATATCTTCAACATGAGCCTGAAACTGGGGAGGGTACCACAGCTGTGGAAAACATCTTGTGTGGTACCTGTACCAAAAACTTCCCACCCCAAAGACCTGAACAGCTACAGACCGGTGGCCTTGACGTCCCACTTGATGAAGACCCTGGAGAGACTGCTCCTTGCTCACCTCCGCCCCCTGGTGGAACCAGCGATGGATCCACTCCAGTTCGCCTACCAGCATGGCATTGGGGTGGAGGATGCGGTGATCTTCCTCCTTCACCGTTCTCTGTCCCACCTGGAGAAGCCCGGGAATATGGTGAGGATCATGTTCTTTGACTTCTCCAGTGCTTTCAACACCATCCAACCGATGATCCTGAAGGACAAGCTGCTGCGCGCAGGGGTGGACCAGCACCTGTCATCATGGATCCTGGACTACCTCACGAACCGGCCTCAGTTTGTGAGAACCCGGGACTGTGTGTCCGACACGATCATCAGTAGCACGGGGGCCCCCCAGGGAACGGTGCTGGCTCCCTTCCTGTTCACTCTTTATACTGCGGACTTCTCACACAACACAACACACTGCCATCTACAGAAGTTCTCTGATGACTCTGCGATCGTTGGCCTCATCTCCAATGGAGATGAAGCTGAGTACAGAGGGCTTATCCAGGACTTCGTGGACTGGTGCCATCGGAACTGCCTCCAGATCAACGCGAGGAAAACTAAGGAGCTGGTGGTGGACTGCCGCAGGCATGGGCAGCCCCTCACAGTACCAGTAAATATACAGGGAACAGACATCGAGATGGTGACATCCTATAAGTACCTGGGTATTCATCTGAACAATAAACTAGACTGGTCACACAATACTGATGCACTCTACAAGAAGGGACAGCGCAGGCTGTTCCTGCTGAGGAGACTCAGGTCTTTTGGTGTACAAGGGGCGCTGCTGAAGTCATTCTATGACACGGTGGTGGCATCAGCCATCACTTTTGGAGTGGTCTGCTGGGGCAGTGGCATTACTGCAGCCGATAGGAAGAGACTGAACAAACTGATTAAGAAAGCTAGCTCTGTCCTGGGGCAGCGCCTTGATCCGATGGAGGAGATAGGAGAGAGAAGGACGGTGGCTAAACTGTCATCTCTGCTGGAGTCCGAGTTCCACCCTATGCAGGACATACTGAATGCACTGAGGAGCTCATTTAGCAGCAGACTACATCATCCCAGGTGCACAACCGAGAGGTTTCGTAGGTCCTTCCTACCAACGGCTGTCAGACTGTACAACCTAAGCAGGGCTGCTCGCAGAGATAGCAAAAAGACGTAACAAACTAATAGTTTTTTGAATGCAAAAGATGCAATAGACTTACACAATGGTCCCCTCCGGCATACAACTAGGAACATACCGGTCGCTATGGAGGGTGAGAATATGTATGGGCACATAATCATACCATGTAGGATAACTAAGTAGACGGTTATGCTGTTTCATTCCATCTAGCAACAATGCTCTGCACTGTGTGTGTTTATATATTTGCATATTTATTCCATCTAGCTACAATGCTCAGCACTGGGTGTGTTTATATATTTATATATCTACATATTATTCCATCTAGCTACATTGCTCCGCACTGTGTGTGTTTATATACTTGCATATTTATTCCACCTAGCTGCAATGCTCCGTACTGTGGGTGTTTATATATTTACATATTTATTCCATCTAGCTACAATGCTCTGCACTGTGTGTTCATATATTCATATATTTATTCCATCCAGCTACAATGCTCTGCACTGTGTGTCTGTGTGTGTGTGTATATATATATATTTTATAGTAATACGTACATATGTTTATTAGCTGCTCTTGCTTGCTTGTTTTTTTTCTTGCCTTCTGATTGTTGCTCTGAGTGTTGCTATCCCTGTGCTGTTGCAATCCTGGAATTTCCCCGTTGTGGGACTAATAAAGGCTCATCTTATCTTATCTTATCTTATTTAAGTGGAGAAAATTTTGGCTTAACCACAACTTAATGTCAGTGATGCAGTCCAATAGAACACTTTGTGAGTTAGTTTGTTCTGGGTTCAAAGGTAAATAAAGCTGCAAATCGTCCGCATAACAGTGGAAAGACATGTTGTGCCTGGCTATTATTGACCCGAGTGGCAGCATATACAGTATAATGAAAGCAGAATAGGGCCAAGGATAGAGCCCTGTGGGACCCCACAGGAGAGAGAGGCACTAGAAGAAGACATGCCACCAATCATTACAGAAAAAGTTCTATTAGATAGGTAGGATTCAAACCACTTAAGTGCAGTGCCATGGATGCCAACATGGTGATTCAGGTGTGACAAAAGGATTGTATCATTATATTGCCATATTTTCTCAACTTTTAATTTGCCAGAATTTGGAGATACCGCTTTGTTTTTGAAATAAACACAAAAATAGTTCACCTTTACTGTCAATGCAGCTGAAACATCATCGGCTCAGTAGAGGTGGCAGTGTACCTTTATTACAGCCCCATTGAGCACTTCCTGTCAACAATCAATCTTGTGCTGCACTTTTAAAATAGTTGTTTTTGCAAACTAAACACATATTCAGGAACTACACCATTTATTCAACACATTGTTTCTTTTCAGACACATTTTGCTGTTTACTTTTGAAGATAATATTTAAAATATAGGGGGGGCGGTAATTAAAAACATAACTTACAAGATTCTTTGAAACCAGGTGAAGAGTCACAGGTAGCAATCAAAGGGAAAACTTTAAAATGAGGCTGTTCAAAGGAATTTATTTGCAATAAAGTATGTACAGATGCCACTTAAATAAAAAGCTATAAAACCTAATTAAAATGACATTAAAATAAGCTAAAATTAGAATGTAATACTAACTAAAAGAACCTAAGCTAAAAACTAAAAGTGGGCTAAATACAAATGAAAGTCCATAAAAGCTGAGGAGGAGGATCCACTCTCCCAGGCCAGGAACCATCTGCCACCACGACACCGATGCCCTCTGGAAACCTGTGCAGGGCAAGACACCAGTGTTGTGTCCATAGTTGGGTAGAGCAAACACACACGGTGACTGTAGTTTACGGAGCTTTATTATACAGAGTGCGTTATATATCTAAAGAGGCTTACGGCACTCGCCTGCTTGCCAGGTGGCTCCCACAATGAAAAAGGCAGAGCCTCTTCCACCCACTTCCTTTATACCATGGGCGGCGTCACCACTGGAAACCGGCAGTAGCCACCCCGGTGTAGCCCATGACGAACCCGGCCGCCATCTTTGTAATACAGCCTATTTACAGACACAACATACCACCCTCCTTAAAAAAAAAAAAACCCCAAGCGCACAGATAGCCCTCCCCAATTTGCTTCCTGACTCACACACTAAAGCAAAACAATTACAGAAACAAATAAACATCCTATCCATGCACACAGCTAAACTGGGGGGCCAGGTAGACTACCAGCACCCCCACATGGCTGGGTGGATTATTCTGCCGCCAATTATACAAACAAAGCTGTGCACCTAAAAGTAAAATAATCCCAGAACAGCTCCACATAAAACATACAAACTACAAGACACATAACAGCTACTGGTGGCCTCCCCCACAATGGGTACATCACAATGTATTAAACATTGGGTATGTAAATATACACAAATAAAGACCTCACACGGGATAAACACACCCCACCACCACAAACTCGGGCAAACAATTAATACATTAACAACATTCAATTCCATTAAGCTACTATCCCCTAAGCCAATAAAAATCCCACAGTTATCATACAGGCCCCTTAAACTAAAATTTGATTTTCATATGCTACAAAACACCCTACTTCCCACTTTTCTCTTCTCTCTCTTTTTTTTTTTTTTTTAAATTTAAATCAGGGTACCATACCAGCAGCAAATAAACATATCAGGACTGGAGCAAAACACATGAACAGAAAATAAAGACATAATACTCTCAGTCCTTAGAAGGGTCCTTCTTCAGTCGCCTCCGTCTCTTGACCTCAGGGCTCCCACTGCGTCGCTTCATCTCCTCCACTCGGCACAACTCGTTTGGATGCCTCCAGGTCAGGTCAGACAAGCGCAGACACCTGTCACTCCGAGCAGCCTCCACCCAGAACCGTCTCCTCTCATCACGCCACTCGTGCAAGCCCTTATCACCTCTCATCCGAGCCTCAACACTGGGTCCCACTACGTCGCTGACCCGCAGGGAAGCCCACGTCTTCCTCCTCCGGTGATGTTGGATCCGACTGGTCTCCATCAACGGTCCGGTCAACTCATAGGCCCAGACCGTGTTACCCAAGGCAGACCGTCTTCCCGAGCGATGTAACAACCAGCTTTCTGGTCCCGCCCCTCCTGGATCCAGCTTGGGCGCCTTGTCCTTACACGCCACCACCGGGGTCCCGTCGTGCTATCCCTCACCCTCAACTTGGGAATTAGGCAGACTGGCATCGGGTCCAACCCGCGGCAACCTCACGTGGCGCCAAACGTGCTCTCCCTCATTACACACGTCCAACCAGTCAGATTCCTTCACCTCCACGCCATCCATCAGCGGAGTCGGCTGGCTCCACAGTCCACAGCCCGACCACCCCTCACCCGACACATTGGCGATTGAAAAACCCAGGCTATAAAATAGATTACACCCCATGATGTTAACCCCCGCAGCGGTGACATGAATGTGGGCTCGGGGCACCACGACAGACTTGTAAAGGACCTCTACTTCCACAAAGCCCACAACTGCCAGTCTGTTCAATCCATAGCCATAATAGTCTCTCTCCTGTTGTTTAATCTGCCGGTGGGGAAACAAAACTGTTCACGGTCGCCAGGTTCAACACCAAAATAACAGCTCCAGTGTCCACCAACAGTGGAACCACGATGCCATCAAGCATGACATCCGATCCTCCCCATTGTCTCCAGGGAGACCGTGTGTACAATAGCCAGAGTCTTCTGTGCAGCACCTGGTTCCTTCCTACGGCTCCTGCGTTCAAAGTTAGCGCATGCCCTGGCAAAGTGGTCCCACAAACCACACTTGCCACAATGCTTTCCTTTCGCTGGGCACACACTGGCCTTATAGCGGTGAATAGGGGACCCATAACTGTAACAACGTGGCGTACCTGGGGCGGACTTTGTCTTCACCACAGAAGCATACGTGTCTTCTCCAACATCACCATCATCAGGGTCCCAACTCAGTGCCTTAGCGCGAGACTCATCCTCACTCAGAAAAGCCCCTTCAGGAAGGCCTCTCACGATGATCTCTGCTGTCTCGAACGACTGGGCAAGCTCGATAGCCATGGTCAACGTCAACTCTCCTGGAAACTCCCAACAATCTGGACCAGACCGCTTTGCTGCAAACATGCTCCGCTAGTTGGTCCCGAATTATCTCCTCTTCCAGGCGTCCAAAATCACACACCCTCACCAGCCTTTGGAGCTCGTCAACGAATGTCGTCACTTGCTCTCCCAAACGCTGGCGGCGCTGTTGAAACTGGATGCGCCGGACCGTGACACTCTCCTGAGCATGAAAATGGCGCGCCATCAACCCCACCACACCATCAAAACTATCAGCCCCTCCCAGACTATCTAACACTCTCTGCCCCTTAGCACCCAACTTATGGACTAACACAGCCCTTGCGCGAAGCCTCTCACGCTCGCCGATGTTCAAAACCATGAGGTAGTTGGTAAAAGCAGTGAACCAACGAGGCCACGGCATGGGCGGCCTGCCCGGGGCCTCCAGAAACGGCCGAAATTCAGCAATAAACTTATCCATTCCCGCTTTTACCTCGTCGCCAAATGTTGTGTCCATAGTTAGGTAAAGCAAACACTCACGGTGACTGTAGTTTACAAAGCTTTATTATACAGACTGCGTTATATATCTTAAGAGGCTTATGGAACTCGCCTGCTTGCCAGGTGGCTACCACGATGAAAAAGTCAGAGCCTCTTCCACCCACTTCCTTTATACTACAGGTGGCGTCACCACTGGAAACCGGCAGTAGCCACCCCGGTCTAGCCCATGACCAACCCGGCCGCCATTTTTGTAATACAGCCTATTTACATACACAACAGCCAGCAGTATATCCATATTTCTATCATCATCATCATAATGGGGTGCTGCTATCTGGGAACCAGATACTTGCAGCAAAGGCAGAGCTCCTCACTCTGCCTCTTGCTGTCTCTCGCCTGCAGCACTCCAACTGCTCCACACGTAAGTGTCCTCCCCCAAATCATGGTGGTCCTGGCCGTTACTGCTCCTCCTCCTCAGTCATGCCCTCCTTCTGCCATTTCCTATGCCACCAGCAGCCTCTTCTCCTGAGGCAGGGCTCTCTCCTCAAGCAGGGCCCTCCTCTAGACCGCCAAAGCACCCCCCATACCATGTGCAGTCACAGGTATTGCACATCCCCAACCAACACAGGTGCCACAGATCAGCAACTAGGGGAAGCACATGGTGGAAGCAGACAACATTTCCAACTAAAAGCACACAGGCTAAAAATAAAAACTACAAAACATGCAACCTATAAATAAACATGCAACACAAACTTAAAAACTGTGACGTAGCCGAGGTTCACACAAAGAAGAGGAGCAGATGGTTTCGACGAACAGGCCTCATTCAAACACACCCTGAGCACAGACAGGAGGGGAGGTCATCCTCCCAGACCTCCGCTTCAATCATGGTTATAGAACACATGATACATCTTGCCCTAATCCTGCCTATAAAACACTGCTGGGTCATTATAACGCAGTTATAATGACACAACAGTATAATAACTCAGTAATAACATTTAAGCAAACACACAAAATAACGTCCTCTGTTGCAAAGCATGCTGGGGAAATCCCTGCTCCCCCCACTTAACACAGCCGCGACGTTACACTGCCCCCCCCCCGGACTGGTTTCTGTCCCCAGAAAAATTAAAGTCCAATTCAAAAGTCCAATACGAACTCGTCCAGGTGTCGGGGCAACCTTCGATGCCGACGACCAGCACGTACAGGCCCCCTAGTGTCCATCTGAGTCTCAGTCGGAGTATCTGGTCGGGATGAAAGCTCCGGTTCGACCACCAGCGGGGCGGATGGCTGATACGGGGTGAGACAGTCACGGTGGGGCACCATGACCCGGCCCCTTTTCTTTAGCCACACCCTGTACATCACATCCGACAGTCTCTGCAGAACCACACACAGTCCCGACCAATGGCTCGCCAACTTCGGTGATTGTCCTCTTTTTCTCTCAGGGCAGAAAACCCAGACTCAATCTCCCGGTGCAAAGTCCCTCCCCTGGCAGCGGGAGTCATACGCTCGCTTCTGCCGACCCCTCGCCGCTACCAGGGCCTCCCAAGCCAGTTCGTGCACCGTGTAGAGACGTTCTTTCAAACAAAAAAAATAATCCAACCCGGGTTTGCCCTCCACCTCCGGCTCGGTGGGGGAGGGGGGCGAATACCAAATCGTCTGGTGTGCGCAGCTCGCGTCCAAACATGAGTGCCGCAGGGGTGCACCGGGTAGATTCCTGAGCTGCCGTCCGGTATGCCCACAAAACAAAAGGCAGATGCAGGTCCCAGTCTCGCTGTCACTGGTCCACTAGGATAGCGAGCTGGGTGGTGAGGGTCCGGTTGAATCGTTCGACCAGGCCATCGCTCTGTGGATGCAGCGGGGTGGTCCGGGTCTTCCGGACGCCCAGCCGCTTGCAGATTCTCCGAAGACCTCCGCCTCCAATTTCCGACCCTGATCGCTGTGCAGCTCCTCCGGTGCGCCAAACCGACAGAACATTTTGTCCACCAGCTTTGATGCAGCCGTAGCGGCGCTCTGGTCCGGGATCGCGTACGCCTCTGGCCACTTAGTGAAATAATCCATTGCAACCAGCACGTAGCAGTTCCCCCGGTCCGTGGTCGGGAAAGGGCCCAGGATGTCCACTCCCACCCGCTCCATCGGTGCTCCCACCCGGTACTGCTGCAGGGCAGCGTGGGATCACTGAGTTGGCCCTTTCGGAGCTGTGCAGGTGTCGCAGCGGTGGACGTGGAGCTCCACGTCCTGATGACACCTGGGCCAGTAGAACCGGGCTCGAAGACGCTGAAGAGTCTTTGTCACCCTGAAGTGGCCCGCTCCTACCGCCCCATGAACCAGCTGGAGTACGTTGGGCCGGAGTCGACGAGGAACCAGCAGCTGCCAGACGTGCCGCTGCCCAGCTGGAGTCTGCCACTGCCGATACACCACGCCCTCGTGATAGCGGAGGTTGGCCCACTGGGAGTGCAGGGCCTTAGTCTCTGGGTCCAGCTCTGACACAACCTCCCAGGCGGGCCGCTGTCCTGCGTCCAGCCACTGCCGAACCCGAGAAATGACCGGGTCTCTATCCTGCTCGCTCTGCAGCTGCTGCGTGCCAAGGACCTCTGTGATGTCATCGCTGGGGGGGGGGGGGGGGGGGCTGCCCGATCATCCGAGGAAGGGCTGTGCGTCGCTGCGTTATTCCTGCTCGCAGTGGTCCGGAGAGCAGCAGCCCATGGGACGGCTTGATCTCGATCTTCAGCCCGTTGGCAGTGACGACACTCCTCTGTCGCACAGGGGCGCCAAGACAGTGCGTCAGCATTGGCATGGAGGCGGCCTGCCCGATGCACAATCTGAAAATTATAATCCTGCAGTGCCTCCAGCCATCTCGCCAACTGTCCATCAGGCTCTTTGAAGTTCAATAACCAGGTCAGGGAAGCGTGATCCGTCCTGAGCTGGAACGTCCCCCCGTACACATACGGGCGGAAATGATGCAGCCCTTGAATGACAGCCAACAGCTCTCTGCGAGTCACACAGTAATTCCTCTCAGCTCTGCTGAGAGTGCGGAAAAAAGCGACTGCCTGTTCTCCCTGCTCTCCCTCCTGGGATAGCACCGCCCCGATGCCCTGGTTGCTGGCGTCCGTGTCCACGATGAAAGGGCGGTTCAGGTCAGGATACTGCAGGATAGGGGCTCCGATGAGCGCCGCGCGAAGCTGGGAGAAAGCAGCAGCACAGTTCTCACTCCACTGAAACGTGCGTCCTTTCTGCGTCAGCTGATGCAGCGGGCTGGCGATGGTGGCAAAGTCTTTCAAACACCTCCTATAATAGGAGGCCAGCCCGAGAAAGCTCCTCAGTTCTCCCACATTCCGTGGCACTGGCCAGTCTCTCACCGTCGCCACTTTTTCTGGGTCGGTGGCGACTCCCGCTGTGCTGACGACGTGGCCCAGGAAGGTGGTCTCCCGCCGAATTAGGTGGCATTTCCTCGGGTGTAACCGTAGCCCAGCCTGTCGGATGGCGTCCAGTACTTCTCGGAGATTTGACAGGGCGCTGTCAAAATCAGCTGCATGCACCAGTAGGTCGTCCAGGTAAACAACGCAGCGACTCCGGGGCACGTGAGCCAGCACTCGCTCCATCAAGCGCTCAAAGGTGGCCGGGGCGTTGCAGAGTCCAAACGGCATCACTTTAAACTGGTACAGTCCCTGCCCAATGGAGAAGGTTGTTTTTTGGCGGGCCTCGGGTGACAGCTCTACCTGCCAATAGCCGCTGCGTAGATCCAGTGAGCTGAACCAGCTGGAGCCGGCGATGTGGTCCAGCTCGTCAACGATGCGGGGCAGGGGGTAGGAATCCTTGTGGGTGACGTCATTTAGGCGCCGGTAATCCACACAGAACTGCCACGACCCGTCCTTCTTCTTGACCAGCACCACCGGCGCCACCCAGGGGTTGCTGGAGGGCTCAATGATGTCTGCCTCCAGCATTTCTTGCACTTTTTGTTCTGCTGCTGCCTGCCTTGAAAAGAGCAGCCGGCGTGGGCGTAGTTGAATCGGCCTGGTCTCACCGGTGTCGATCTCATGCTGCACCAAGCCAGTCCGGCTGCATTCCTCATCCTTTGCGGCGAAGACACCCATAAAACAGTCCAACAATTCCAGCAGCTGGCGTCTCTGTCCCGGCTCCAGCCCGCTGCAGCTCTGCTGAAATAATTCCTCAACCGCCTGCTGTGTCTCTGCTGACACGTTGACCCCTCCCCTTGCTGTCCTTGTGTGTGCTCGTGCTTTCTCTGCCCGCGCTGGTGGCGTCATTGTGTCCGGTCCTTGTGGTGGCCAGCCTGGTTCGGTCCGTCCTGGTGGTCCCTCGATTGCGCAGGCCTCTGTGTTCCTTCTCTGGGTTCTGCTGTGTAGCGTGATGGTCCGGTTTCCCAGCTGGAGGGACGGTCCGGCGGTGTTGATCTTGGCGTTCCATGCTGTGAGCAGGTCTAGTCCAATAATACAGGGGTCTTGGATGTCAGCCAGCCAGAATGGGTGTTTTATGTTCTGACCGGCCACCCCCACCACGAGAACTCTCCGCACCCCCAATCTGGCGCGCTCACCGGTAGCTGTGGTGACGCAGCGCTCGGTGGGTCTCGTTCGTGCCCGGCAGCACACCGGGTCGGACCAAGGAGATTGTAGAGCCGGTGTCAATCAGGGCCCAGATCGACGTCTTCTCCAGGCTGCACTGTAGATACATCCTTGGCGAGTGTCCAATTTGGCCCACGCACGGTGACAGCTCATCAGTTTGTCGTGGGGTGGGTGCAGGGCAGTAACGTGCGATGGGTCCTGGCTCCCCGCAGCGGGGGCACCCTTCCACGTGCCGCCGCGGCCGTTTTCTCCGTGGACGCGCCGCCGTGGTCTGCCGTAACTCCTCCTCCTCCCCCTCGCTCTTCAGCCGTGGCCTGGAAGGTTCTTTGTCTTGGCGTCGATGTTTCGATTGTGCGATTCATCAGCGGCTCCTCCCGCACTGCTTCTGCCACCGCAGTCTCCCAGTCGCTCGCGGCATGGATCCGTACGTGGCTCTGGAGCTGGGCCGGGCGGAGACCTTGGATGAAGTTCTGGAGGGCGAGCTTCTCTACCACCTCCGGTGCGAAATCCGGGTAGCTGCGCCATGTTAGCAGCCATATGTCTGCCGCGTAGACTCCTAGGCTTTCCTGGCTGCTTCGACAGCGGTGGGTCAGCTGTTCCTGGGCGTGCTCAGCATCTGCCGTTCTCCCAAATCGTCTCCGGAGCGCTCCTTGTAGCGCTGGCCAGCTGCAGCGCTCTTCAGGCCGGAGATCAGAGAGCGTGCAGAGAGCCCTCCCTTCCAAGGCCAGCGCGACCTGCACGGCGGTTTCCTCTGGTGACCAGCCATTCAGCGCGGCGGCCAGCTCGACCTGGGCCTGGTAGTCATCCAACATAGTCTCGCCTTTGAAGCGGGGAATCTTGGCCCACTGCCGGATGGATGGGGCAGTCGCCTCCCGGTCGATTGCCACTCCTGATCGCCGTGGAATCGCCAGCCCGTCCTGCCCTGGAAAGGGCGGGAAGCGGGGCTGGTTTGCTCTGCTCAGCCTGCTTTACCTTGAAAAAGGCAGAAGGCGGGGTATGCTGGTCCCATCGGGTCCGCTGCGCCATTCATCCCGGCGAGCCACTCCGGGGGTCGGTGTCTCAGCTCTGTCGTCCATTCCCAGCTGAGCGATGAATCGCTCCAGCTGCTGGATCTCAGCTCGGATCCTGGCTTCCATCTGCTCCATCCCACTCCTGACACCAGTGTGACGTAGGCGAGGTTCACACAAAGAAGAGGAGCAGATGGTTTCGACAAACAGGCTTTATTCAAACACACCCTGAGCACAGACAGGAGGGGAGGTCATCCTCCCAGACCTCCGCTTCAATCATGGTTATAGAACACATGATACATCTTGCCCTAATCCTGCCTATAAAACACTGCTGGGTCATTATAACGCAGTTATAATCACACAACAGTATAATAACGCAGTAATAACATTTAAGCAAACACACAAAATAACGTCCTCTGTTGCAAAGCATGCTGGGGAAATCCCTGCTCCCCCCCCTTAACACAGCCCCGACATTACAAAACCATATAAAACCCCCCAAAACACAATAAAATACTTCCACCCCGTGACAGATAAAAGACAATGTATATTCTTCCTGTAGTTCATCTGTCATCTGCAAAAACTACAATTCCCATATTGCTCAAGCGCAACGCGCCAATCACAGCAGAGCTTCCTCTGAAGGGAAACTGGCAGATAACAGAATAGAAGAGCAGGAGAAAAAAAAAAGTTTTACAAGTAAGTTTTCTCTTAAATTATGCAGTAGTTTCATTGTTAACACACTAACACTTCCTAACACGCCAACATTTGATTCTTAAAGCTTGTGTTTTGTCACATTATTTTTTCTGATGTGCTCCGCTACTGGTGGCTCCATGGTTACATGATTCATATGTTAATAACTTATTAATGTTAAACTGGTTTCTCTAAAGCTCAGACAATTTTTTCAACTAATGTCAGTAATATAAAAACACCAGTGTGATGTTGGTGAATTATTTCCTTTAAAATAACTTTTACAGTCCCGTCCTTTCTTTACTGATTTATTTACTCAATTAAAGCTGATGTGTGAAATATAAAAACCCCTTGAGATTATTTTTACAGAAAACCAGTTTCTTAAGTTGAGTAGGAATATGACATCGGTAATAGAATTTATTTGATTACGCTGACTTTAAAAATGTTCTATCACATCTTTAATAATAATCACATATTCATTATATTTTTTCCTTCTCATTTC
This sequence comes from Pholidichthys leucotaenia, assembly GCA_020510985.1. Taxonomy (NCBI): domain Eukaryota; kingdom Metazoa; phylum Chordata; class Actinopteri; order Cichliformes; family Pholidichthyidae; genus Pholidichthys; species Pholidichthys leucotaenia. The sequence continues at coordinate 133,687,635 of CM035840.1, read as the reverse complement.
ACTCTCTGAGGTCCACAGTGGTGAACCTGAGGGTGAGCAGTCAGAGCAGCTGTGAAGATAACAGGCTGGAAGCTACATAACAATACTGCAAGTTTTCTTTATAGAAAAACTGCATTTCAGTAATTTTTTTTACAAGATAATTCAAGAACCTCTCTCAATACTTATTACACACAGAGTGAAACATTTCAACCAATTCTGATTTAATGTTGATGATTATGGTGATAGTTTTTTATGTTTTGATATTTTTACCTGTTATTGCACGCCGTAGTGTAACCATACATGTATTAAATTAATAAAATCTGTTAATCCAACATTTTTCTTTCTGCTCCTAATTTTATTCTTGTGCTTCTATACTTTTTCTTTTATGCACTCCTTGACAAAAATGCTAGTGTACAGCCCTGGGATGACATACATCTCATGTGTATTGTGACAGTGACATCAGAGTCATACCTGCATAAACAAATACCAAGCATTTCAAACCCATGCATGGATGGCATGACACAGTACCCATGCTACCATGCCACAAGCACCGAGGCATCAGCACCTGCGGTGCTTTCATTTTCTTCAGATCTAGTCACCCTAATCGCCATCCCTGTTACCACCTGGTTTGCCAGTGTGGAATTAAATAAAAAATAAATGAAAATATTCAGAATATTCTAATTTTCGTGATACACCTGTATAAAGAATGACTGAACTACAGGCAGCAGCTAAATTTTGGTCAATGGCTTTTGCTTTCTTTCTCAAATAAGAGGGTCCTGTCTCTTTAAGGGGACACTTTCACTCGAGAGTCATCGGCTCAGACTCAGACATTTCCGTCTTTAACCAGCCGGTGGTGTCACTCAACAACCGTGGAGACTTCAAATCACTCATAGCATAACCTGAAATTACTGACGAGGGTAGGTCTGTATTTACTAAAAAATGTTTCAGTGTCATCTTTGAGGTTGTGAAGGTACATTGTAGAGTCAGAGGGAATACACTGCCTCACACACTGCGTGTTTATAGTTTACAAAATGAGCATTAACCTCCGCTAATTGTAACTGTTTCAAAGCTAGCTAGCACATTGTAGTGAAGCTAATTTTCTAGCTAGCCTTATTTGATAACTGCAACGCTACAGAGTAGTCCTTTATGCTTGACGGAGCACTTCAAGTCACACTAAACGACAATATTTGTGCTACATGTTGTATGATTTATGGGAACTATAGGAAACAAGCTGTTTGGTGCCGTTTTGTTGTCTGTTTACAAATGTAGCTCGTCCATTGGCTAGGCGCTGCTATTGGTTAGCTAGCATTATTTTAACATTCACAAAATTAAATAAAAGCAGCTATATTTGAATGGCAATTATCGTACATATACTTAATTGCCACATGCGGTGATTGATAAAAGTCGTTTGAGTTATGGCTAGCCATGACTTTCTTCAAAGACTTAGGTGTACAGATTTATTGTGTTCATTTCTCTCTGCTAATGTCTCGGAGTATAAACACAGTTTCGCCCCGAAATCTCTTTAATCGGGGGATTATGTTTAAGCAGTGAGTTATTTATGTAATAATTGTTTTATCAGCAGAAAAGACACCACCAAAACATAAACAGTATGTGTTTTGTGTGGTATATTTCAGGTGTATTAAAGGAAAATTGTCAGAGTAGCTGCTCACTGTTCCTCCCACTGTTGTTTTCATGGTCATACAGCCATGGATGAGGATGACAGCCAGGATGAGCTGATCAACCGCAGCTCATCTCACAACAAAGGAAAAAGAGCTGCTTTATGGGCAATCTCAGGTAGCTTGTTGTCATGTGTAAAACTGATAATGAATTACATTACAATTATAAGCGTATCAGCTAATCATACTTTACACATTTTCTATCTTTTCATGGGATCTTTCTACCAAGATGATTCTGATGATTCTGAAGAGGAATCTGAAGGTGGAGAATCTGAGAGTGGGGAGGAAGAAGACGAAGGTCAAATAAATGGAGATGAGGAGGAGGAGGAGGAAGGTAGGTTTAAGTCTATGTACAACTTAAAACTGAACAAGGGGGTGTAAATTAAAATGGTCTTTATCCAAAGATACGTACAAGTCAGGATTTTTTTTTTTTTTTGTCAGTAAAGCAGTTACGTCAATAAATTTTTGTTTTGGCCATAATTTATTTCAACAATACATATTTCTTTCTCATATAACTGCAAACATAGCTTGAAAATTCCAAATCTGATTTCCCTCCACCTCTGGAAGCATCGGCTGCACCAATACAACCTTTTCCAGACCGAGTAAGACTACTTATGGTGGAACACGTACTGATGCTGAGTACTAATGTTATAGTTAGTTAAATGTTTTTTTTTAAACAGTCTTATCTGTAAGTACAGTGAGGGAAATAATTATTTGATCCCCTGCTGAATTTGTAAGTTTACCCCCTTACAAAGAAATGAACAGTCCATAATTTTTATGGTAGGTTTATTTTAACAGAGAGACAAGATCAACAAAAAAATCCAGAAAAAAAATTAAATAAGGGTTATAAATAAATTTGCATTTGATCAAGGGGAATAAGTATTTGGTCCCCAAGCAAAACGTGACTTAGTCAGTGTCACTAAGCTACTAAGTAAGTAAGCAAGCACAGAGGTCAGACATTTCTTGTTGTTGGTCACCAGGTTTGCGCACATCTCAGAAGGAATTTTGGTCCACTACAAATACTCTCCAAATCCTGAAGGTTTCAAGGCTGTCACTTAGCAACTCGAAGTTTCAGCTCCCTTCACAGATTTTCGATGGGATTAAGGTTCAGAGACTGGCTAGGCCACTCCAGGACCTTAATGTGCTTCTTCTTGAGCCACTCGTTTGTTGCCTTGGCCATATGTTATAGGTCATTGTCATACTGGAAGACTCATCCACAGCCCATCATCATTGTTCTGGCTGAAGCCAGGAGGTTCTCATCCAAGATTTTATGGTACATGGCCCCCTTTCACAGCCCCTCAATGTGGTGTAATCTTCCTTTGCCCTTTGCAGAGAAACGGCCCCAAAGCAGTGTTTCCACCTCCCATGTTTGACAGTGGGGACTAGGGGTGGGAATCTTTAGGCACCCAACGTTTTGAGCCGATTACGATTCAGGGGGCTCCGATTCAAGCCAGTTATGATTATCATTACATCCTTTTTTTTTTCCTATTCAGGACTTTTTCCTCCCGCTGTGTGACAACTTCTTACTTTTAAAGCATTTGCAGTGACACATGAATTTACTCAAATATCTTTTAATGTTTCAAAAAACAAACATGGAAAAGTGCAACTGTAGTAGCACATTTGCTTTTTTAACACAGACTTCAGAGTATCCTGAATTTTAACAAATAAGACTTGTAACAAACATTCTGTTATATGCATCAAGTAACTGAGTCCTTCAGTCAGAAATCGGGGTTTTTTAATTTTTGTCCCGAGTCTGATTTTACTGATGTTGAAAGTTTTGTTCAGTCCTTTAATGACAATTGTGTTTCAATACTTAACAGAGTGGCTCCAGTTAAACCTAAACAAGTCTGTTCCAAAAATTTGGCCCCCTGGATAAATGACTCGGTATGTAGTTTTGGCCGTTTATGCAGGAAGACTGAAAGACTGTGGAAAGCTACGAAATTGGAGGTTCATAGGTTACACCTAAAGGATCTTATATTTACCCTAAACAATACAGACGTGGACAAAATTGTTGGTACCCCTCTGTTAATGAAAGAAAAACCCACAATGGTCACAGAAATAACTTGAATCTGACAAAAGTGGTAATAAATAAAAAGTCTATGAAAATTAACCAATGAAAATCAGACAATGCTTTTGAATTGTGGTTCAACAGAATTATTTTAAAAAACAAACTCAATGAAACAGGCCTGGACAAAAATGATGGTACCCTTAACTTAATATTTTGTTGCACAACCTTTTTAGGCAATCAATGCAATCAAACGATTTCTGTAACTATCAATGAGACTTTTGCACCTCTCAGCAGGTATTTTGGCCCACTCCGCATGAGCAAACTGCTCCAGTTGTCTCAGGTTTGAAGGGTGCCTTCTCCAGACAGCATGTTTCAGCTCCTTCCACAGATGTTCAATAGGATTTAGATCAGGGCTCATAGAAGGCCACTTTAGAATAGTCCAGTGTTTTGCACTTAGCCATTCTTGGGTGTTTTAAAGCTGTGTTTTGGGTCATTATCCTGTTGCAAGACCCATGACCTGCGACTGAGACCAAGCTGTCTGACACTGGGCAGCACATTTCTCTCTAGAATACCTTGATAGTGTTGAGATTTCATTGTACCCTGCACAGATTCAAGACACCCTGTGCCAGATGCAGCAAAGCAGCCCCAGAACAAAACAGAACCTCCTCCTTGTTTCACAGTAGGGACAGTGTTCTTTTCTTGGTATGCTTCATTTTTGCGTCTGTGAACATAGAGCTGATGTGCCTTGTCAAAAAGTTCCAGTTTTGTCTTGTCTGTCCATAGGACATTCTCCCAGAAGCCTTGTGGCTTGTCAACATGCAGTTTGGCAAATTCCAGTCTGGCTTTTTTATGATTTGTTTTCAACAGTGGTGTCCTCCTTGGTCGTCTCCCATGAAGTCCATTTTGGCTCAAACAGCGACTGATGATGCGATCTGACACTGATGTACCTTGACCTTGGAGTTCACCTTGAATGTGTTTAGAGGTTGTTCTGGGCTCTTTTGTTACCATTCGTATTATCCATCTCCTCCTGCAGCCATGTCCAGGGAGGTTGGCTACAGTCCTGTGGATCTTAAATTTCTGAATAATATGTGCAACTGTAGTCACGGGAACATCAAGCTGCTTGGAGATGGTCTTATAGCCTTTACCTTTAACGTGCTTGTCTATAATTTTCTTTCTAATCTCCTGAGACAACTCTCTCCTTTGCTTCCTCTGGTCCATGTTTAGTGTGGTACACACCATGTCACTAAACAGCACAGTGACTACTTGTCACCCTTTAAATAGGCCGACTAACTGATTACAAGTTTGTAGACACCTGTGATGTTAATTAGAGGACACATCTTGTTTGAACATGTCCCTATGGTCACATTATTTTCAATCTTTTCTAGGGGTACCATCATTTTTGTCCAGGCCTGTTTCATGAGTTTGTTTTTTAAAATAATTCTGTTGAACCACAATTCAAAAGCATTGTCTGATTTTCATTGGTTAATTTTCATAGATTTTTTATTTGTTACCACTTTTGTCAGATTCAAGTTATTTCTGTGACCATTGTGGGTTAATTTTGTCCACATCTGTATGATTAAAGATGCTCGTAACAACTATTTTGCTGCCCTTATCTCCTCAAGCAAGAGAAATCCTAAAATCTTGTTTAATTCAATATAATTGTGTCCCCTGCCTCTCCTACCATTCATATTCAAAAAATGACTGCAACAACTTTATTTATTTTATTGATAAAGTAAACTCTGTTTGTTCTAGCATTTTACCTCCATCTAATCCTCCTTTCCTGGTTCACACCATGATACAGTTTTCGATTCATTTCTTCCTGTCTCATGAGAAGACATAACTGACCTTAAATAAATTTAAACCTTCATCCAGTCCCTTAGATATTTTACAGACTACTTTGTTTTTAAAAGTTTTTCATTCCATTGGGCCTAGTGTTGTTAGACAATAAATTTGTCACTTTTAAATGGTTGTGTTCCTAAATGTTTTAAACATGCCATTGTCGAACCTCTTAAAAAAAAAAAAAAAAAAAGTTTTGAGCCATATCTGCCACAGAATTATAGGCCTATTTCCAAGCTGCCTTTTTTTATCAAAGATTTTGGAGAAGGTAGTTGCTAACCAGCTTTTATCATTTTTGGAGACATATAATCTTTTAGGTAAACTTCAGTCTGGTTTTCGTAAAATGCATTGCACTGAAACTTCTCTCCTTTAAGTTACGAATGACATTCTGATGGCTGCTGATGCTGGTTTTTACTCTGTTTTAATTTTATTGAATCTCAGCTCTGCTTCTGATACAGTTAACTATAAAATTCTTATTGACAGACTACACCACCCGGTGGGTGTTGGTGGAACAGCTTTGACCTGGTTCTCTTCATACTTAACTGACAAGTCTTTTTCTGTCTCTGTGAACCAGTTCATGTCCAATACAGCAGCCTTGTCATGTGGGGTTCCTCAGGGCTCAGTTTTGGGTCCTGCTTTAGTTTCCTTATACCTGCTTCCACTTGGTCAGTTAATTGATACTTTTAATGTTTCTTATCATTTTTATGCTGATGATATTCAGCTGTGTTTTTCTTTCAGACCACATGAACTTCATAAACTTTCAGTTTTAACAAATTGTGTAACTGCTGTCAAGAACAGGCTATCTGCAAACTACTTACAGTTAAATGATATTAAAACAGAGACTCTAATCATTGCTCCTGACAGTGCGATCCCTACTATTAAAGAATCCCTTGGGCCACTTAATTCCTCCAGCAAATCCTCTGTACATAATCTTGGAGTAGATCTTGATGGCGCTTTATCCCTACATGCTCATGTAAATCAGCTGACTTGCTCTGCTTTTTTCAGCCTGAGAAACATTGCCAAACTGAGAAACATAGTGTCTGTGGCTGAGTTGGAAATGGCTATTAATGCTTTTATCTTGTCTCGTTTAGACTACTGTAATTCAGTTTTTAATGTTCTTAACAAAACCTCCTTAAATCGGCTTCAGATGGTTCAAAATGCTGCTGCAAGGCTTTTAACTAAAGTTAACAAGAGATCTTACATCACCCCCATGTTATTTAATCTTCATTGGCTCCCTGTTAATTTTAGAGTTCAGTTTAACACTCTGGTTTTAACTTTTAGAGCCTTGCATGGTCTCACATCTCCTTACATTGCAGACCTTATTCAGCCGTACTCCTCCTCTCGGCCCCTCAGGTCCTCTGGTCAGCTTTTACTAGCGGTACCCCAGATGTATTTTAAAACGCGTGGCGATCGAGCTTTTCAAGCTGTAGCACCAAAGTTATGGAACTCTCTACCCCTTCAGTCCGTTTGACTGACTCTGAGGTTATTTTTAGGAAGCAAATTAAAACCCTGTTGTTTAGACAGGCCTTTAGGTGGTGGTGGAGGGGGGCTACTTACTGGTTTTATTTGTTTTATTTATTTGTTGTAATCTATTCTTAACCTGTGTTTTGTTTTCACTGTAAACTTTGTGTTGTATTTCATGTAAAGCACTTTGTGATTCTGTCTGTGAAAAGCGCTATACAAATAAAGTTATTATTATTATTAAATATTCAGTGAATAAAGTTGAAGTTTCGAACAGAAATGTTAAAACTTCTAATGAAAATTCTCCTGTTATATGCAATAAGTAACTGAGTCCTTCAGTCCAAAAACCCAGAACATTTTGCTGTATTAAAATTACATTTACCTTTTGGGCTGCACGGTGGCGCAGTGGTTAGCACTGCGGCAGCACAGTTTACCCTTGGCCGGGGGATTGTGGGGATCGTGGGATCGTGGGTTCGATCCCAGCCCCCGACCAACAGTGATCTGTGTGGAGTTTGCATGTTCTCCCCGTGTTGCGTGGGTTTACTCCGGGATTTCTCCGGTTTCCTCCCACATGCCAAAAACATGCATGTTAGGTTAATTGGCTGTTCTAAATTGTCCCTAGATATCTGTTTCCTATAGGCCCTTAGAATAGAGGGTTAGTATTAATGAAAGCGCTTTGAGTGGTCTTTGTGACTAGAAAAGCGCTATATAAGTGTAGGTTAGTTAGTTAGTTAGTTTTATACAAAAATGTGCAGTTACTGTTGCAAATGATTCGGTGGCAATGGATGTCCATTCATCACATGTGATAGCAATCCTACCTGCTGTCTTCAGAGATTGCATGACTTTGGCTTTGGTCTCGTCGTAGAGTGGGGATGACTGTGTCGGGAACAGGTGAAGTGGACCCCTGACCAAGTGAGCACCCCAAGTGGACCCTGGGATCCAATCTGTACATGTACATTTTCAATCCAGTTATTTACAAATTGATTCATAATTTTCCAAAGCCTTATTCAGAACATTATAGTCCCACATACCTATTCTGTGGATTTTCATCTGGGGACAGCCAGTGGTGATGAGCAACAGCAGTGAAGAAAGAAGTCTTTTGAAAGCAGAAACGGCCAAAACCTTCTCTGGGTCAGCTTAATTGTCATCTTGCATACACTACTCTCAAAAAGTTAGGGATATTTGACTTTTGGGTGAAATTTCAGGATGCACCTAAAATGCACTATAACCTTTACAGGTGACCTTAATTTGACCTTCTCTAACCTTTTGCATACCTGCCAACTACTCTGGTTTTGCCGTAATGGTTCCGGTTTTCAAGACCCCATTCCGGGTTACGGCTTTATTAATCAAAATTACGGTTTTTCACTAAAAATTCAGTCAAAAATTTTAAATCGTAAAAAAAACACGAAAGCAATTCCAAACACGAGATCGCTAGGAATCGTATCTAAATTTAGAACAAAGGCAATCGGCACTGCTTCCTGTAGGCGTATTGCGCATGTGCGAGAGGTCTGAGCCTAAGGTGCGCCCTTTCAGGCAGAACTGGAAGTGGCTTATGGCCAGGTGGAGAGCCATTAACTCTCTGTCGAACACGCTGTATTTACGCTCACTGTCGTGCAAAGACCTGCTAAAAAAGGTGAGCAGCTGCCAAGAACCGGCGACGCATTGCTCCACGACGGCCCCATGGCCATGTCCGAAGCGTCGGTAGTGAGCGTTATCCGAGCCACCGGGTCTGGGTGCGCCAGTAGTGCAGCGTTTGCCAGAGCTGTTTTAACCTCAGAGAACGCCTGCTCCCGTCCAGTCGACTCTGTCCGCCGGTTTCCGTTTCTTGAGTGCGGCGTACAATGGCTGTAATGAGCTGGGCTGCGCGGGGGAGGAAACGGCTATAAAAGTTAACCATCCCTAAAAACTCCTGCAGCGCCCTGACATTGATGTTGAGGAGAAAAAAATAGCAAAACAATTTAGTTAGATTACTTTTATGATTCCAAACAGTTTGAAATTGACAGTGCACAGTGGACATTGACTCATAACTTTTGAATATTTCTAAGACTTGGCTACATCAGTGATTGTGCAAAATGAACAGCTCAAGACTCAATGGAGATTGAAACTGGTGATCTGAAATGAATGCTGAAATTATAAAAAGTAATGGTATGTTGGAATTTTATTTCTATTATGGAATAGATAAAATTAACTGATTTTGATTTGATCAAGTGTTAAAGCATGTGATGGATAATGCTTGTTGGACTATTTTAGGAATGCTATCTTCTGGGAACATAAGTCAATATTATACAGTAATAAGTGGCATTCAGCTGTTTGTTTTATGTCATTTAAGCACAGTTCTGATACTTAAAAATCATAAAAACCCAGGAGCTTCGGGGGGCTTCACCCCCCTTGCCCCCCCACTGGGGCTCTGCCCCGGACCCCACTGGGGGACTGCGTCCCCAAGACCCCCTGCTAAATTTTCAGATAATTTCCCCAACCCTAAATCACATCCCTGGAGCCATTGTTTCCATTTGGAATCGCAAAGGAATTAGGTCAGCATTGTATGCATTTTCATCATGGAATCTGCCGGAGAAAAATCACAAATGAGCGTGAAACCCAAACGAAAATTACAGTCTTTTCGTGAGGAATACTCCAAAGCATTTCCAGGAATAATTATTCACTCAAGAAAGGGTGAAAATTATGCCAACTGCACTTTGTGTAGACAAGATTTTTCGGTCGGACATGGAGGAATCAGCGATGTGAAAGACCATGTGGGAACAAAAAAACACAAGTCGAATGCCAGTGACACCAGTGGCAAACTTTCTACGTTCTTCGTAAGAAAAATAGAAACATGATTATTGAAGAAATAGCCACATTTTAACTTGATTTAATGCTAATATTTGTTTGGCGTTGGGGGGCTTTGCCCCCCTGAACCCCCCACCAGGACTTTGTCCTGGACCTACCAGCTGGACCCCGACTAGCTACTAGGCTTTTCAGGTTTTAAAAGTTGGCAGGTATGCTTTTGAATGCACATGTCCAGCTATTCAATATTTCAGTACTTGTTAACTAACCTGCTGTTCTCTAACAAGGTGCTTAACGGCAAAATTCACAACAGGTGTTTGATCCATGAATCAACCAATAAATTTTCTGGTTCAATTAGAATTGGTATTTAAACAGTCCTCTTCATCATGCCTTTCACATTTTGACATTATGAGACCAAGACGACAACTAACAATTGATCAACAATATCTCACCATTGTGAGGCTTCAAACAGGATGTTCTCAGAGTGAAATGGCCACTGAGCTTAGTGTCACAGAGTGTCATCAGCAGGTTGCAACAGAGATAAAGAGAGACTGGAAGAGTCACAGAAGTAGATGTCCTTTGGACACATTCAATGCTGATGACCACTTCATTGTGAACAGTGCCCTACAGAACCGGATGATGAATACCATTCAACTCCAGGCACATTTAAGGGAGGTGGGAGGCACCCAAGTGTCACCTCAGACCAAAACCGTTTACATCAGTGTGGTCTTAATGCTAGACGACCTGCAAGAATACAGTGCTGTTCTCTGATGAAAGTTGATTCACGTTCAGCAGAAATGATGGCCGCCAGTGATGTTGGAGACATCAAGGAGAGCACTATGCATCAACCACTGTTGTCACCATATTACAGTCTGGGCAGGTGTGTCTAGTCGATACAGAATTACCCTACACCTTGTGAATGGTGCAATAACAAGCCAATACTACCTGAATAACATCATTAATCCAGTCATTTTGCCCCTGCATGAACAACACAGTTCCAATTTCATCTTCATGGACAACAATGCTCGAGCTCATCAAGGTCACATCATTAGGGAACAGCTGCGAGAGGCTGGGGTACCTCCAATGGAGTGGCCTGCACTTTCTCCAGACCTGAATCCCATAGAAAACCGATAGGATCAGCTGAGTCGCCGTGTAGAGGCTTGTAACCCTGCACCCCACAACTTTAATGACCTGAGGGCCGCCCTTCAAGAAGAGTTGAATGCCATGCCTCAGCAAACAATAATTCGACTCGTGAACAGCGTGAGATGTCGTTGTGAAGCTGTAATTGATGCTCAGGGGCACATGACAAGTTATTGAGACACTGACATTTTTTGTTGTGTTATACCCACCACTGTTGTTAGCTTTTGTTTCAATAAATTGTTTGAAATGAGGAAATCACATTGCATGCTTCTACTTAAATGCCCTACTTTGATGATATAATATCTCTGTAGCGTGAGCTTTTTACATTTTCCATAAATTTCACCCGAAAGCCAAATATCCCTAACTTTTTTTGAATAGTGTATATACAGGGCTTGACATTAACACCAGCCAACTGACCAGTGGCTGGGAGAGTTCAGCAGTGGCCGGTAAGACAGCCACACCCTCTAGCCGCTTTGGCCGGTTGTAGTTTTCTCAAAAGGCATCTAAAATGATAAACCTGTTGCAATGTGAGACTACGAAACTACAACTCCCATAAGTACTGTGTTTATTTGTGTTTTTTTTTCTAATCAGTTTTATTTTTCTCTCTTCTTTTTCATGGTAAAAACATGTAGTGTCCATTTTGGTTAAACCCATCAGCAACTATTAATGACATCCTGCAACCATGAAGGGGTGTCCCAGTGGTAATTCCTCTGGCTTAAAGACCTTGGCACGGTGGCAACATATTTTTCGGGGGGGGGGGGGGCAGAAAGCATGACACGATTGTAACCGGAATATGTTAATTTTGCACCATTTCTTTTTATTTTTTAAAATTTTGCACAGTAACATTGCATAATGGAACTTACCATTTGAATGTTGGCATATTGGGCCAGTTGGGGTCCCACCCAGATGTTCTTCTCTCCTCACTCTGCTCTCACCTCTCCTGGACCCTCTGCCTGAACACTTTCCTCTCCTTGGCTCCTCTCTTCTGTCTCATCTTGCCCTCTCTGAGCCCTGTCTACTTCAGGTTCTCTCTCTGTCTGTGGTGGTATACAAACAGGTTAGAAAATACCAAGTGTCATGCTTTGTCCTGCAGGATTTTTTTTTTCATGGTTTACATAAATAACCAAAATGTATATTTTTATTCTAGTGTGTTTTTTTTTTCATTGACAAAGTGTAGGAAAGGGAAGGAAAAAACATTCATAATAGTGGTTTACTCATGCATACTGTTTGCTTGCATACAGGTATGCAAGCAAACGTAGCAATGAGTGGTTCAGTGTCTAAAGACTTTTCAGTAAGCAACGGGGTGAAACAAGGGTGTGTGCTGGTGCCTACACTCTTCTCGCTATATCTGGCAGCCATGTTTGAGGTGGCCTTCAAAGACACTTCAGAAGGAGTATACATTCAAACAAGGAAAGAAGCAGACTTGTTCAATGTGGCACAGTTTAAAGCTAAGAGTAAGACATCGATAAAGGTAGTAAGAGAAATGCTCTTTGCCGACGACAGTGCTCTAGTTGCACACAGTGTGGAAGATATGCAATCTTTAGTGGAGAAATTTGCAAGAGCAGCTAGCCAATTCAGCCTCAAAATCGACATCAAGAAGACATAGTGCCTTTATCAACCACCAAAGTTCCAGTTATCAACATCACTACCAGAGGAAATCAGCATTGGTACAGAGCCACTAGTCAAGTGCAAGACTTTCAAGTATCTAGGGAGTACTGTTTCAGAGAATGCTAGGCTGGAGGATGGCCTATCTCTCAGAATGGGAAGAGCAAGTGCTGTGTTTGGAAACTTGAGGGAGAGACTGTGGAACAATCGACATGTGTCTATCAGTGTGAAATGGAAAGTGTACAGAGCGACAGTACTGGCTACTGTGTTGTACGGTGCTGAAACTTGGGACTGTCTACAGAGTGCAGGTAAAGAAACTCCATGTGTACATGATGAGACACCTTCAAACCATAATGAACCTCTCATGGAAAGACAAGATAACCAACATAGAAGTATTGAAATGAGCTGGTGTACCATCAATGGAGGACATGCTAATACAGTTGAACCTGAGATGGCTCAGACATGTTGAGAGAATGGACCACCAGCGACTCCCTCGGCAGTTACTCTACTCACAGTTATGCGAGGGCAAACGCAATCAGGGTAGACCAAGGCTCAGATTTAAAGACACTGTAAAAAGAAACTTGGAAGAAGTTGGATATAGACAGGAGTTCCTGGCAGTGGAAGGCTAAGGACAGAGCTGCGTGGAGGAATCTGATCAGACCTAAATGAAACGGTCATTGTCGCCCACGACACACTGCTATGATGACTCATGCATACTTAAATTATATGATCAGAGGTTGGTATAGTAGCCAGAAATTCTACTCATGTAAAAGCAGTGCTATGAAATTGATAATTAAAAGTAGACAACCAAAAATTTCTAGTTGAGTTAAGGGTACAAAGAGCACCTACTTAAAAACTTGAGTAATGACTTCAGTCTTGAAGGTCTGAGTTTTTTTTCCAAAAATTATAACAATTTTCTTATAGTTTTCTGCTTTTCTCTGTAAAATTTTCTAAATTTGCAGCCATTTTCCTCAAATTTGTAATTTTCTCTTGTAAAATTATGACTTTCCTTGTACATTTGAGACTACTAGAAATTTGTGGATTATTTTATGGCTCATGTTTATCTTTTTTTTAATCTAATCAAACTTTATTTATAAAGCTCTTTAAAAATGACAGTTGACACACAATGCTGTACAACGATAAATAAAATATAAAAAAAACAAAATACACCTAAAGTACAAAACAGCACAAACAAAACAATTGTACAATAAAGACAATAAGAATGAATAAAATCAGTGTCTCAAACTGAGTCAAACGCCAGAGAATAAAAATGGATTTTAAGAGGAGTTTTAAAACTGGACAGTGATGAGGCCTGTCTGATGGACAAAGGGAGATTATTATAAAAGTACTGTTGGGTTTTTTTTTTAATAAATTTGAAACAGAATGTGGCAAACTTTTTGCTTTTTTCCTCATACAGTTTAAACTTTTGACCATAATTTTGTAGAGCCAGAACGGAACAATAACTGAATTCAAAGAAATATAATTATTAAAATTATATTTAAAGAAATAAATGAACTGGAATGACCAAATATGCAGTTATTTCTGTTGTAATATTTCTGTATATTTATAGTTTTTTTTAGAAATCTCATCAACCTGACAGCAGGAAAAACCTCCCTTATTTTGAAATCTAAATGTTGGCACGTTTAGTTTGTCTGAAAGCTGCTGATGGATTAAAGTCATTTTCTCCCACTCCACCCATGAGGCCCCTGTGCCTCACTGCTGCCTTCTATGGGCGTGGGGCGTGGGGATCCTCGGGGTGTGTAGCGGTGGTGCTGTGGTGGGGGCAGGCCCACTGTGGGAGGTGTCTGGAGGGGCTTGCGCTGGAGGCGCTGGTCAGTCTCCAGCCTGGGGCATGGGGCCGCTGCACTTGTGGTGCCTGGGGGCAGGGATTGGCCGGTCTGGGGGCGAGGGTGTGCTGTGCTGGCTGCTTGGTGGCCCAGCCTTCCCCGGCTGTCCCTCCTGGGGCAGATGCCTGGCTGTCCTGAGGCTTGTTGGCCTTGGGACATTTGTGCTGTGTGGGGGTTGGTGGCATGTCCTGTTTGCTTGGGGTTTCTGGGGCGGGGGGGGGGGGGGTTCTGTGACTTGCCACCCTTTTTGTATGTTTCCTGAGAAACCACTCACACGCACACACTTATTTTGCGTGCGCTTTCATATACGCGCACACACACATTTGTTTCTCCTTTAACAGGTGCAGATACCAGACTCGTGATGAGTAGACAGTCTGTCTTCTGCAGGGTTTCCTCTGGTAACATTGCTCGGTGGCAGCCTGCCGTGCCAACAAGGAGATATGAATTTAAGAAAAATATATGAAGCAATGATTTTCTGCAAGCGCACACACGAACAACGCGTGTGACCATCATCAGCGTGGAGTTTAGAAGCGCCCCGCCCACGCGAGCTTTCCAGTCAGTCAGCAGGCAGTGTCTCGCTAGTGGCAGCAGCATCTTCGTGGAAAAGGAGTGAAAACTGGGAAGTCAAACAGCAGAAATGGACTCTATTTGAAGAGAAACTTTGTGAACAAGTCCGCCATTTCCTTGCTGGTGAAAATCCTGGCATGTCAGCGCCTTGGCGCTAACTATCGGCTGGGAGTGAAACTACAAATGATGGTTGTGTGCATGCGTCAACCGCTTGGCCTAGGTAGATGAAAAAAGTGAGCATGTACAGTGCTGCGTGCATGCCGGGCTCGTCCAAAGTGTACGCGGACCAAGGCGAACTAGAGGGGAAATGCAGCATGAATAAGGCTTGACTGTCCTACAGAAACATGAGTTAATTTATTAAAGTACTTTAAATGCGGAAAAAAAATCAGAAGAGGTATGTAAACACTGGCGTTTATCATGGTTTTAACCCGCTGGGAATGGGAGCAATAACAGAAGAGTCACTTAGCTAAGAAATGTGGATAGAATTCATATGCAGCCGGCTTCATATGAAGGGAAAGGCAAGGGGGACTACTGAATTGCTGAGGTTATATTTCACCAGCCACTACAATATTAAGTTATGTTCCCAATTATGTACCTGGCAAGTTAAGATGACCTGAAATTCACCAAGTCAATGACTTTAATCCATCAGCAGCCTTCAGACAAACTGAACGTACCAACATTTGGATTTCAAAATAAGGGAGGTTTTTTTGGCGGTGAGATTTCTAAAAAACAAAACAAAACTATGAATATATAGAAATATTATAACAGAAATAACGGCATCCGTGGTCATTTAAGTTAATTTAAATCATTAAATACAATTTTATTAGTATTTTTTCTTTGTAATGAGAGTTAAATTATTGTTCTGTTCTGACTACAAAGTTATGGTCAAAAATATAAGTTGTTATAAGGAAAAAGTAAAAAAAAAAAATACCACAGTCTGTTTCAAATTTATTTTTAAAAAAAACTAATTTTATTTAAGAAAACAGACAAAAATAATCCATAAAATAATCCACAAATTTATAATAAAGTTTCAAATGTACAAGGAAAGTGGTTTCAAATTTAGATAAATTTACAGAGAAACGTTGAAAACTATAAGAAAATTGTTATAAATTTTGGAGAAAAACCTCAAACCTTCAAGACTGAAGTCATTACTGAAGTCATTACTCATTACTGGGTGCTCTTTGTACCCTTAACTAGAAATTTTTGGTTGTCTCCTTTAATTTACATGGCACTTGATATTTTCTAACCTGTTTGTATACCACCATAGACAGAGACAGAACCTGAATTAGACAGAGCTCAGAGAGGGCAAGATGAGACAGAAGAGAGGAGCCAAGGAGAGGAAAGTGTTCAGGCAGAGGGTCCAGAAGAGGTGAGAGCAGAGGAAGGAGAGAAGGATGACATCAGTAAAAAGTCCAAACACAGGACGTCTGGGTGGTACCCCAACTGGCCCAATATTCCAACATTCAAGCCTTGGTAGTACAATACTTCAAATTGTAAGTTCCATATGCACGACAGTGGCTCAGGAGGTAGAGCGGGTCGTCCAATAACCAGATGGTTGGCGGTTCAAATCCCACTCTCCCCAGAAATCCTGCCATTGTGTCCCTGGGCAAGACACTTTACCCACCTTGCCTCCAGTGTCCATAACACTGGGTATGAATGTATATAAATGTTTGGTGGTGGCTGGACAGGCCATCCATCCATCCATCCATCCATCCATCTTCTACCGCTTTTCCGGAGGTCCGGGTCGCAGAGGCAGCAGTTCAAGCAGAGAAGCCCAGACTTCCCTCTCCCCAGCCACCTGCTCCAGCTCTTCAGAGAGGATACCAAGGCGTTCCCAGACCAGCTGGGAGACAGTCTCTCCACCGAGTCCTGGGTCTGCCCCGGGGTCTCCTCCCAGTGGGACGTGCCTGAAACACCTCAAGTGGGAGGTGTCCAGGAGGCATCCTAATCAGATGCCCATACCACCTCAACTGACTCCTTTCAATGTGGAGGAGCAACGGTTCTACTCTGAGCCTCTCCCGGATGACTGAGCTCCTCACCCTATCTCTGAGGGTGAGTCCAGCAATCCTACGGAGAAAGCTCATTTCAGCCGCTTGTATCCGCGATCTCGTTCTTTCGGTCATTACCCAAAGCTCCTGACCATAGGTGAGAGTAGGAACGTAGATTGACTGGTAAATCGACAGCTTTGCCTTAGAACTAAGCTCCCTCTTCACCACAACAGACCGGTACAATGTCCGCATCACTGCAGATGCTGCTCCAATCCGTCTGTCGATCTCTCGCTCCATTTTCCCCTCACTCGTGAACAAGACCCCAAGATACTTAAACTCCTCCACTTGGGGCAGGAGGCTGTCCCCAACCCGGAGAGGACAATCCACCCTTTTCCGGCTGAGGACCATGGACTCAGACTTGGAGGTGCTGATTCTCATCCCAGCCGCTTCACACTCAACGGCAAACCGTCCCAGCAAGAGCTGTAGATCATTGCTGGATGAAGCCAACAGGACAACATCATCTGCAAACAACAGAGATGAGATCCTGTGGTCACCAAGCATGACACCCTCCATTCCCTGGCTGCGCCTAGAAATCCAGTCCATAAAAATTATGAACAGGATCGGTGACAAAGGGCAGCCCTGGCGGAGTCCAACTCTCACTGGGAATGACTCCGACCGAGTGTTGGCAATACGAACCAAACTCTCACAATGGTCGTACAGAGACCGAATAGCTCGTAACAACAAGCCTGATACCCCATACTCCCGAAGCACCCCCCACAAAAATCCACGAGGGACGTGGTCAAATGCCTTTTCCAAGTCCACAAAACACATGTAAACTGGTTGGGCAAACTCCCACGAACCCTCAAGAATTCTCGAGAGGGTAAAGAGCTGGTCCGATGTACCACGGCCAGGACGAAAACCACATTGCTCCTCCTGAATCCGAGGTTCGACCAACGGCCGGACTCTCCTCTCCAGTACCTTGGCATAGACCTTCCCAGGGAGGCTGAGGAGTGTGATCCCTCTAAAGTTGGAGCACACCCTCCGGTCCCCTTTTTTGAAGAGAGGAACCACCACCCCGGTTTGCCATGCTAAAGGCACTGCCCCCGACCTCCACGCAATGTTGCAGAGGCGTGTCAACCATGACAACCCAACAACATCCAGGGCCTTGAGGTACTCGGGGCGAATCTCGTCCACCCCCGGGGCCCGGCCACCAAGGAGATTTTTAACCACCTTGGCGACCTCAGCCCCTGTGATAGGCGAGTCATCCCCCTCGTCCCCAAACCCTGCTTCCTCTGTGGAAGGCGTATCAGTGGGATTGAGGAGATCCTCGAAGTATTCCTTCCACCGCCCGACGATATCCCCAGTCGAAGTCAACAGTGTCCCATCCGCACCATACACAGTGTGGACGGGGAGCTGCTTTCCTCTCCTGAGCCGCCGGACAGTTTGCCAGAATCTCTTTGAAGCCGACCGAAAGTCTTGTTCCATGGCCTCACCGAACTCCTCCCATACCCGGGTTTTTTCTTCAGCAACCACCCGAGCTGCACTCCGCTTGGCCTGCCGGTACACCTCAGCTGCTTCGGGAGTCCCACAAGCCAACCAAGCTTGATAGGACTCCTTCTTCAGCTTAATGGCCCCCCTCACCACTGGTGTCCACCACTTGGTTTGGGGGTTGCCACCACGAGATGCACTGACCACCTTGCGGCCGCAGCTCTGGGCCGCTGCTTCAGCAACAGAGGTGGAGAACATGGCCCATTCAGACTCTATGTCTCCAGACTCCCTCGGAATGTGGTTGAAGTTCTTCCGGAGGTGGGAGTTGAAGACCTCCCGGACAGGGGCCTCAGCCAGACGCTCCCAGCACACCCTCACTATACGTTTGGGTCTACCAGGTCTGAATGGCTTCCTCCCCTGCCATCGGATCCAACTCACCACCAGGTGGTGATCAGTTGACAGCTCTGCACCTCTCTTTACTCGGGTGTCCAAGACATACGGTCGCAGGTCTGATGATACGATAACAAAATCGATCATCGACCTGCGACCTAGGGTGTCCTGGTGCCAGGTGCACATATGGACACCCTTATGCTTGAACATGGTGTTCGTTATGGACAGACTGTGGTTAGCACAGAAGCCCAGTAACTGAACACCACTCGAGTTCAGATCGGGCAGGCCGTTCCTCCCAATCACCCCCCTCCAGGTTTCACTGTCGTTGCCCACGTGCGCATTGAAGTCCCCTTGGCCCGGATTGGCAGCCATGTTTCCGTCAGCCTGCCCCAGGGCAGCTGTAGCTACAGTAGTAGCTTGCCACTACCATTGTTTGTCTGGAGTGAATGAATAATGCGTTTGTAAAAAGCATCTTTGAGTGTCTATGATAAAGCGCAATATAAATCTGATGCATTATTATTATTATATGCAAAGTTACTGTGCAAAATGGAAAAAAAAGAAATAAATAGTATAAAATTAACATATTCATACATATGTTTTCTGCCCTCCCCCTCCTGGGAAAAATTTGTTGCCACCACGCCAAGGTCTTTAAGCCAGAGGAAACACTGTTTTGTGTTTCAGTTGTGTTGGTCTGTTTGTCTTCTTTGTCTGTTCATCTCCCTTTTCTTTCCCCCTCTCCACCCCTCCTTTCCCCATTCCCCCCTGTCGGGTCCTTCATGGATAAAGCAATTTAAATAAAGTATTAAAAGTTGTTACAAGAGGAGTTTATAAATGATATACAGTACATATAGATGTACTGTATAAAGCTCCTTTTGGCAAAGTAAATCTGTTTGGCACAGTAAGGGAAGCAGATTTCTATTCTGCTTACCTATCTGTTAGACAGGACAAGGTGGGGGAAAAAAGCTTCTTGCTGATGGTCTTGTAGCTCATTCCAGCCTTGTGCTGGTCTACAATCTTGTCTCTGACATCCTTTGACAGCTCTTTGGTCTTACCTATGGTGGTGGAGAAGTTTGAATTGAAGAGACTGATTCTGTAACAGGAGCGAGTTGAAAGTAGTACTTCTTTCCTGAAGAGACAGGACTAATTTATGTGCCTCATGGGTACATAACCGGTCTGTGCAGGTCAGAATTCTTGCTGGTTGGTAGGTGAGCAAATACTTATTTCCCTCGATCAAATGCAAATTAATTTATAACCCTTATTTGATGTTTTTTCTGGATTTTTTTCTCGATATTCTCTCTGTTAAAATAAACCTAGCATAAAAAATTATGGACCGTTCCATTTATTTGTAAGGTTGGTAAACTTACAAATTCAGCAGAGGATCAAATAATTATTTCTCCCACTGTATAAGCCTCATTACCTTCTTCATAATGTGCCAAAGTGGGTTGTTGGTTTGGAGTATTGCTGTAAATTTTGCAGTTACCAGCCGTTATTAGAGGGTTGATTTTTTTGGCCTTCGGTTTGACATGCTTGACATAATGTGGCCCCCAGTGAAAAGTAATTGGGGAATCCTGTATTACCCTGTGGAAATAGATGCATTCTAAAGAGGTTCCGGTTACTTTATTTGTACCCGTAGGTAGATTTGTTTTGCAGTCAGGAGACATCCATATTTACAAACCACAGTTACACATTCAACATGAACACAAACACAGGCACACATGAAGCTGACTATAAACATGATAAAAGTACTCAAGGCTCCATCAATCAGGACATAGGACAAAGAGATAAGTGAAAAAACAAAGAGATGAGAGAGAAGGGTCATATTGAAAAGTTAAAGACTAGTCAAAGAGGTTAAAAACTCAAAAGTCTAAAACCCAATAAAAGATTTAGAACCCAAATAAAAAACCTACAAAAATAAGTAAATATAAAATAAAATTAATAAACAGGTAACTAAATTATGTGCAATATATTGTTACATCTTCAGAATCAGAATCAGAATCAGATTTATTGCCATTGTTCATGTAATACACAAACTAGGAATTTGTCTCGGTGCCATGCTGCAACATTAAAAACATAATGAGAAAAAGAGATAAACTAAAAAACTAAAGGACTAGAAACGTGCAATAAGTGTAGAAAAATAAGTAATAATAATAATACTAGTAATAATGAGTAGTACTAGTCAAGGCAGTTTTAAAAAATTAGCATGTAGCAGATAATGTGAAGTACCACATAGTGCAGTCAATAATGCAACAGAAAAACAGTGATGATTGACCTGAATCTTGTTCAATTCTTTAACAGCACCAGGAACAGAGCTGTTTTTGTAGCGCTGGTTTTACTTTTTGGGACAGCAAACCTCCGTCTGGAGGGAAGAAGCTGAAAGTGGCAGTGCAAAGGGTGGGAGTCATCATTTAAAATGGAGGTAGCAATCCTCTGTACCTGTCTGGTGTACGGGGATGTCAGGCTCAGCTGTGACTCACCAAGCAAACGACTGGACCATCTAACTACCTGATCCAAGGATTTCCTCTGTTTCAGTTTTATCTGACCAAACCATGACACTAAAGAAAAGGATAAAACAGATTCAATAAAAGCCCGATAAAACATTGTCATTATGGTTTGGTCAATTTGGAAGCGTGCAAGTTTCCTCAAACAATGCAAATGTTGCTGACACTTGTTGCACACCCTTTCACAGTTCTCTTCAAAGTTTAAATTACTATCAATAATCGTCCCAAGATATTTGTAGGATTGTACACATTCAGTGGTCTGGCCTTTTAGTACAGTGACTTCGTGCCTGGGAGTTTTCCTCCTAAAGTCAATAATCATATCTTTAGTTTTTGTCGTATTCAGCTGCAGGTAGGAATCCTCACACCAGTGAACAAAATTATCAACTACTGGGCCGTGGCCACTCTCACCATCCTGGAGGAGACTGACAACAACTGAATCATCAGCATACTTTATAATGTGTCTGTTGTCATGTCTGCTCTGACACATGAGAGAGTATTGACTATAGACTGTATTAGTGCTGTGAAGCATTGCAGTCAGCTGTAATTCATAGTGAGGGTCCAGCATGAAGGGGCGAAGTCTGCTGGCTGCGACTGTCTTGTTTTATGCTACTTTCTTGCCAACAGGAGTTTTAAATTTTTTTTGTTTGTTTTGTTCAGTGAGATGTTTATTTGGCTAAATAAATTGTTATAAAATGTGCTCTTATTTACATTTTACAGTGTTTAGATTTTTGTATTTATTATTATCATACCCTGTGTAATGACGTTGCAGTGGGTGTACGGGGGTGGGGGTGGGGTGGCTGAAAATTTCATAGTGGCCAGATGTGGTTTATTTTTCAACATAGTCTCTCCTTCGGTCCACACAGTTCTTCCATCGGCGTTGCAGCACTTGGATCCCTGCGGTTGAAAAATAAACCACATTTGGTCAAATTTGACCACTATAAACTTTTCAGCCCCCCCCCCCCCAAAAAAAAAAAAAAAAATAGTGTTTTTGTTTGACATTTTCTGTTTTGGCAACTTCTAGCTTCTACATTTCTGATCAGATTGACTTCAAATTGATACAGAAGCATTAGCTTATGTATACCCTGGACAAGTTTGATTTACAGATGGTGCAGTGGTTAGCACTGTTGCCTTGCAGCTAGAAGGTTCCTGGTTCAAATCCCCAGGCTGGCAGGGGTTGGAACCTTTCTGTATGGAGTTTGCATGTTCTCCCTGTGCTGCGTGGGTTTACTCCGGGGGCTCCGGTTTCCTCCCACAATCCAAAGACATGCATGTTAGGTTAATTGGTTGTTCTAAATTGTCCCTAGATATCTGTTTCCTATAGGCCCTTAGAATAGAGGGTTAGTACTAGTGAAAGCGCTTTGAGTGGTCTTTGTGACTAGAAAAGCGCTATATAAGTGCAGGTTAGTTAGTTAGTTAGATAAATGTAATGAGGAGCTCAGTTTTTTCGAGAGGAGGACTTGTACTTTTTCAGTGGATTTTATGTTGTCACCGCAATAGCTTCTACATTTCTGGTGGGATTGATTTCCTATTCATACAGAAGCTTCGACTCAAATGAGGGGTTTCACCTTTGGGGAGGGGGGCTTATTTTTTTGCAGTGCCTTTTATGTTGATCAGAGTTCTCATTAGGGGCCCCTGGCATGGCTGCTTGGGGTATGTGAACTTGGCTCACTAAGGTTCTTTAATTTACTGCGAATTTTTGCTCTGTGAAGTTGACTGAAGAAAAAGTAAGTTGTGGCACAAGGTGTTATGTGCAGTGTGGCATGAGCGTTGTCTGAGCTGAAATGTATTTTGTGTTGTGCTGCAGTGCACACAATCTGCATACAGTTGGTCCAGTTTATGCTGAATAAATGTATTTTTTTCTTTTATTAGATGAGGAAGATGATGGTGAAGCTAAGCCTGAGGATGGAGCTTTTGGGGGAACCTCTACAGATGTTCTTGAGCTGAGCTCAGATGAGGACAGAGAGAAGTGTCCAATCTGTCTTAACTCATTCAGCAACCAACCTGTTGCAACGCCACAGAACTGTGAGCATTACTTCTGTTTGGACTGCATTCTTGAATGGGCCAAGGTGGGTCTGGCTGAATGATGTATAAAACCAGGATATGTTATTTTATTAAGTCATTGGTAACGGAAAATGCAGTGCTCACCTGTTCTTTTGCCTGTATTTTAGAATGCAAATTCATGTCCCGTGGATCGTATTTCCTTTAACAGCATATACCTTAGGAAGTGTTATGGTGGCAAAGTAAAGAAAATGGTGAGTGTGTTCATCTCACATCACTTGTGAGCAGTTTTTCCATTCCATTATATTTTTTATATACACTTTTATGTTCCATTCTGTGGTGTGGTGATGATGTGGAATAAAATGTGGCTTTATGATGATTTCTTCATTCAGATAACGGTTCAAAAGCCTGTGAAAAAAGGTGAAGAAGAAACAGTAGATTTGGACCTGGAGCAGACACACTGTGAGGTGTGTGGGAGTAGTGACCGTGAAGATCGACTGCTACTCTGCGATGGCTGTGATGCAGGGTGAGATGGGTATTTTTGTGTTTGTCACAAACTGCCTCTTAGTTAAGTGACAAGCTAGTCCACACTAGGGGTTTACCACAATAACGTGTAGTTTATTGAGACTAAATCAAAAAAGAACAGTGGTCGATGGGGTGGAAAGAAGAGAGACGGGCTGGTCTGTCACAGTTCTGTCTGAACCAAACCCAGAACCACTTCAAAATAAAATTATTAACCTCAGTCCACAAAAGGAAAAAAAAAAAGAGTTGTGACACTGTATTAAAAATTATTACTGTATCTGATGTAGCGTCTAACTTTTAATCTCCTCATGAGAATCTTATCTAAAAATAAAAACACAGATGGAAAAACCCACACACTACTTACCTGAAGAAAAGCAAACAATTTTTGCCCCCCTCAATTTCAGTCTTGCGTGAAAAAAAAAAATGAAATCCACCAGAAGTGGAATTATTATTTTTAATGCATTCTTTTTTTGGATGCCTTTATCATTTAAAGTGTACAAAACTTCTTAGTCTAATGTAAAAACAGGCCATTATGATGAAAACTTTTTCATCCATGACTATGGCTGTTCTCCATTGTGCTCTGACTGGGCTCCATCATCTTCCGCTCCCTAGTTAACATTTGTGTACACTTGTATTTCATCTTTTTTATGCTGATTGTTCATCAGCCTCTGTGTAATTTTGCCTTGAATGACCAGTTCCACTGCGCTTTGCCTTTAATTTCACACCTGCTGTTGGTGGAAGTTCTGTAACTGAACTGATCAGTGAAAATTTAGCTGACCTAAGATTTTTTCTGGTTAACTGAGGGGACAGCCTTATTAAGTAAACTGTACAGTTTGTGTTAAAAATATTTAAGATATTTTTTGCCACTTTTAAACCTGCACCTAAACATTTTTGTTCTGTAGGTATCACATGGAATGCCTCACACCTCCCCTCAACTCTGTTCCTGTGGAGGAGTGGTTCTGTCCTGAGTGTGAAGCTAGCAATCGTAACCCAAGTAAGCTTTTAAATTTCATAAATATTTTTAACTTGAGATGCCAGTATTGCTTAAAGCTTCTTTCAGAAGAGCTGTGTGTTGACAAAACTGCAGTACAGTATATACTGTACATTATTTTTTCGCAAACCGTTGCAGTGTCCTTACTTGTATTTAAACCTTTTTGAATTAGGAGGTTCAGCTGAAGAACTTAGTGATACACACGGCACACCCTCTACTGCCCGTTCTTCAACCAGTCGACCCCAGCCCCATGCTGCTGGTCCCACCAGAGCCATTGCCCGTACCCAGCAGAGTGAGAGAGTTCGAGCTAATGTCAACCGACATCGCATCTCACAGGCACGCTCATCGCAGGTTTGGCATGAAGCGTGATGCTTCTGTCTTGGCTTGTTTACTAATTCACTTGTATAGCATATTTGGCGTATGGTTTAAGAGAAATGTTTTTGTGCTTAACAAAGTTCACTTTTGTGCAAACTAGGTTTATATTGCCCACATGAATAATGTATCCATGATTGCTGGTAAAAGTGCATGTGTTTTTGACAGTTATTTTCCATTTAACTGGTGGATGAAAGGCATGTGCATGCACTGTTGCAGTGTACTGTACACATAAACCAAAAAATGTTTATTTCCCCCCCCCACTAGCTTGCTCCTACATACCTGATGCAGTCAACCTGGCTGGATGAAACCATTAATGCTGTGGTAGCTGGGCTCAACACAGCTGTGTATATACGTGACTTAACACCTCGTGCCACATCCAGTCGCAAACGCAAATCTGGTTAGTAGGGACCCATTTACAAATGTGCTATTATTGGGATTTATTTCTAAATTGTACCTTAGCTTGACTAGTTGTTTTTGTAATGAAGGATAACATTTTAAGTTTTCCAAATAGGAAAACGCAGAAAAGTCAGAAGTAAGAAAACATCCACTTCCAAGGGTAAAACGGCAAGTACTGGAGTCAAGAGGAGGAAACGGAGAGTAAAAAGAACTAAGTCAAGGAAAAAGCTGGTAAGTGTTGTCAAACTTGTTATTGAGATTTATTTAACCTATTTAAAACATTTCACTTTATCAGATGCTGTTCTTAAAAAAAACAAAACAAAACACTTGTCTCTAAACAGAGTAAAACCCATTTTTTCCCCAACAGGTGGTCAAAAAGGCAGCGACTCCACGAAGCCGTATTGCTAATAATCTTGGAATTGTAAAAGACAAGAAGAGTTCGTCACTTCCTACAGTGTACCGGCCATCTGAGCACACTCTCAGCAGCATGCGGGCTGATATAGGTGCTGCATCTCTCTCCATCTATGGAGACCCATTTGATCTGGATCCATTTGATGATCAGTAAGAATTCCTCTTTTCAGATGAAGTAAAATTCAACCACAAACAGATGACAAAGAAATAACTAGGTGGTTCGTTTGTTGCTGGTCATAACAAGTGAAGTTTACAAATATTGGAATAATGTATGTTGGCTTTATTATTATTTCTAAAGGTTTGTTTACTTTGAATTTTAAGTACTTTCAAGTGTTTCAGTATGTTCCAATTTGGTAGCAACATTTTTAATAAGCAAATAAAAAAAATCAAGACATCTGTTCGTCAGCGGCCTCCGTCGGTCTATGATGACCATGGAAGAGAATCCTAAACGTCTACTCTGCTAGAACAGCACCGCCTGTGGCTGAACAGGCCGATGCACGAATGGCAGTCCCTGTCACACAGGTCACACTTGTGGGTGGTCTCCGTGCTGCTGGGTCTGTGGCGGTTCTTCCTGTGGGTCCTTTTTTCATCTGCTGCAGCAGTCTGTCTCTCTTCACCTGCCTTGAGTTGTCTGGTCAGGGTGCCTCTCCATTTGGAGCGGTCCGTTGCAAGGTCCTCCCAGCGCTCTGTGTTGATCTCCAGGGCCTTCATGTCTCTCTTGCAGACGTCTCTAAAGCGCAGCTGTGGGCGGCCAACGTCTCTCCTGCCAGTCGCCAGTTCTCCATAGAGGACGTCTTTGGGGATTCTGCCATCCTCCATACGGTGAACATGGCCTAGCCAGCGGAGCCTGCGCTGCCTGAGTAGAGTGAACATGGAGGGAAGGCCGGCGCGGGACAGAACTTCTGTGTTGGGCACTTTGTCCTGCCAGGATATGTCCAGGATGTGGCGAATGCAGCGCAAGTGGAAGGAGTTCAGTCTCTTTTCCTGCCGGGCGTATGTTGTCCACGTCTCACTCCCATAGAGCAGTGTGCTGATGACGCAGGCGTTGTACACTGCCATCTTCGTCTTGACAGAAAGTTTGGGATTCTCCCACACTCGTGTGGTGAGGTGAACGAGTGTGAAGGCTGATTTTCCAATTCTCTTGTCGATCTCTGTATCAAGGGAGAGGTTGTTGCTGATCGTGGACCCCAGGTACGTGAACTGATTCATGACCTCCAGCTCGTAGTCGTCGATGGTGATGGTTGGTGGTGCTTCCGTGCCTTGCGCCAAGACGTTAGTCTTCTTCAGGCTGATGGTAAGCCCGAAGTCCTTGCATGCCTGGGAGAAGCGGTCCATCAGGGTCTGAAGCTCCTGCTGTGTGTGGGTTGCGACTGCAGCATCGTCTGCGAACAGCATGTCTCTGATTAGAGCCTCGCGTACTTTGGTTCTGGCTTTCAGGCGGGTGAGGTTGAAAAGCCTGCCATCAGATCTTGTGTGCAGGTAGATTCCCTCTGTTGCTGTGCTGAAGGCATGCTTCAGGAGCATAGCAAAGAAAATCCCAAAGAGGGTTGGCGCAAGTACACAGCCCTGTTTCACTCCACTGCGTATGTTGAATGGCTCTGAGACGTTGCCGTCGTGCTGCACTATCCCCTGCATGTTGGTGTGAAACGATTCGATGAGGCTTTGCAACTTTGGTGGGCATCCTATCTTTGGCAGGATCTTGAAAAGGCCCTCTCTGCTGACCAGATCGAACGCTTTGGTGGGGTCGATAAAGGCGACGTACAGGGGCATGTTCTGTTCTCTGCATTTCTCCTGGAGTTGGCGGATGGAGAATATCATGTCTACCGTCGATCGCTTAGCGCGGAAGCCACACTGAGTCTCGGGGTAGACACGTTCGGCAAGCTTCTGTAGACGAACGAGAACAACTCGTGCGTAGACTTTGCCAACGACGCTGAGGAGGGAGATGCCCCTGTAGCTGTTGCAGTCGCTTCTCTCCCCTTTGTTTTTGTAGAGGGTGATGATCTTGGCATCCCTCATGTCCTGTGGTACGGCACCTTCCTTCCAGCATTGGCAGAGGACGTCATGCAATGGCAGCAGTAGGGTGGTCTTGCAGTGCTTGATCAGGTCGGGCGGTATGCCGTCGTTGCCGGGTGCCTTGCCAGTGGCCAAGCTATCAATGGCCTTGCTGAGTTCGTCGATGGTTGGCTCGGCGTCAAGTTCGTCCATGGATGACAGGCAGTCGATGGCATCAAGGGCTGACGGTGTCACGGTGTTCTGTCTGGAGTAGAGGTCGGAGTAGTGTTCCACCCATCTCTCCATCGGCTTGTTCTTTTCTGTGATCATCTCCCCAGTGGAGGATTTGAGGGGGGCCGTCTTGCTCTGAGCCGGACCAAGTGCTTTCTTGATGCCATCGTACATACCACGGATGTTCCCTGTTATGGCAGCGGTGTGAATGTCTTGGCTGAGCTGAGTCCAGTACTCGTTGGCACAGTGCCGAGCAGTCTGCTGAACTTTGCTTCTCGCAGCCCTGAGAATCTGGAGATTTTTCTTGTTTGGGTACTTCTTGTACTCAGCAAGTGCTGAGCGCTCGGCTTCAATGACGGGGGTCATCTCGGTCAACTTGGCATCAAACCAGTCCTGTGACTTCGAGGTCTTCCTCCCAAAGGTAGCCAAGGCTGTGCGGTGGATGGTGTTTCGCAGCTCTTCCCACTTCTGCTTTGCAGATTCTCCTTCTTGTGGTACACCAAATTCCTTCTCAAAGGTGGAGGCAAACTGCTCAACAAGTTCTGGTTGGGCCATCTTGCTGGTGTCAATCCGTGCCTTTCCAGGCTGTCTAGCACGATGGAATTTCTTCAGCTGCAGCTTGACCTTGCAACACACCAATGAAATGTCTGTGTCGCAATCTGCACTCTGGAACGAACGGGTGATTAGCACGTTCTTCAGTGAGGTGCGCCTGGTCAGGATCAAGTCCAGCTGGTGCCAGTGCTTTGAGCGCGGATGTCGCCAGCAAACCTTGTGATGGGGCTTGGTCTTGAAGAACGAGTTTGTGATGCACAGATCGTGATATGTGCAGAACTCGAGCAGCCGCTGTCCGTTGTCGTTCATTCTGCCCACGCCAAATGGTCCAAGACAGGAGGGCCAGGAGTCGTGGTCAGCACCCACTCTGGCATTGAAGTCTCCAAGGAGAATGAGTTGTTCAGAGTTGGGGATGATCCTGACAGTTGTTGCGAGATTCTCGTAGAACTCGTCTTTTGCCTCTGGCGTGGCTGTCAGTGTTGGGGCATACACACTGACGAGGGTGACTGTGCCTTGAGTGGTGTTGAGGCGGAGGGTGAGGAGTCGTGCAGAGCCATTGCTGCCCGGTTCCACCATCTTCAGCAAGGTGTTCTTCACTGCGAAGCCCACTCCGTGTTCCCCGTGTTCGTCACTGCCCTTTCCCTGCCAGTAGAACGTGTAGTCCTTCTCTCTGTGTGCCTGCGTCAGCCAACCGTGTTTCCTGGAGAGTGGCGATATCCACTCCCAGTCTCTTCAGCTCATTATTGATGACTGCAGTCTTCCTGGTGTCGTTGATGTCCTTGAGGTTAGCAGCGAGTCCTGTCATCATAGTGTGGACGTTCCAAGTTCCCAGTTTTAGAGTTGGTCTCTTTTGTTTTTTTGTCTTGCCTGGTGCGAAGGTTCTCAGCCTGCTGTTTGGACTTCTCCTCATCCCCATGCACCCAATGAGGAAAGCAAGCTGTGGCGGGACAACACCTTATTGGCTGGGGGCTGCCCAGCTTGAGGTGGACGGTAGCTGTCCAGTGAGATCCGATGATCCCTCCCACCGTCGGGAACAACCCCTGGCGCCGCGCTCTACGCCAATTGAGCGGTGGCTTATAACCGGTAACTGTCATTCCCCGTGTTTTGTCTACGCCAAAGGCGAAGCTGGAGTGTCCTCTCCAATGATCCGGTGTTGTACCTTCCAGCGTTGGGCGTTGGTAGGATTCAAGCCTGGGCAGGAAGATATGGAAGACAAGACGTTGCCCATGCAGCATGTCCCCCCTCTCCACGTCACTGATGAATCCAAAGGAACAGCAGGGCTGCTACAGTTTGGCACCAGCGCCGTCGCAGGAGCTGCCAGAACGATGTTGAGCACAACAGAGAACTGCCTTAGGGGCTCCGACTCCGGATTTTTCCTCAGGGTTGACTCCCAAAGCCTTTCCCGTGACCGGGTGTGCCGCAAGGCAGCGGAGGTTTGAAATCAGGGTTTACCTTCCCCTAGATGGGCTACCTTCCCAGGTTGACGAGCCACCATCTACCCGAAGCATCTGGTTTTAAGGCGCCAGAGATCCGCCCTCGCCCCTTCTCCTATTAGTAAAATCAGTTCCGCCGGGCTTAGAGACTAAACCACACGAGCAGGCTAGGAGTTGGACTTAGTTGTCAGAGGCTTTTCGAGACGCGCACCATAAGGAGCATTTTATGAGCACTGGGAGCTTAACCCCAGTGCCGCTCCTGGCTATGACAACCTTGGAACATCTGTTCACATGTGCTGTATACCATGGTACTAGTGTGTGGATATTATTTTATGTATTTTAATGTGTCACTTGGCTTAATCACCATTAATTAGTAAGTAGATTATCATTAATGTAACACATGGTATTTGTACAGTGAGGAGGATGAACATCCGGTCCAAGTTACATCTCTGTTAGAGGCCAAGAGGCGGGGGATCTCATGCTCTGCCCTTCGTTCTCACCAACCCGTGGCTCGTCCCGTCACAGCAGGCTTCTCTAGGTAAAGTATAGTTTTGTTTTTTTTTTAATCAACGACTCAACATAATGACAACATTATAAAACTGATTTAAATCCTGATTAAAATGAATAGTCTCAAATGTCAATATGTACTTACTGATAATGTGCACTGATAATTACCTGAAATTGCATTGTCAATAACATTTTTATTTTGTAAAATACATGAAAAAAACCCTAATCGTGTAACACGCCAATATTTGCAGAAGTGAACATGACCATTCTGAAATTACCACACACATCAACACATATCTTAAATCAGCTTGCTCAATTATTAAGGTTTATGCAAAGGACCTAATTATTTAATACTGTTGGTGATTGGGGGGTGGTGGCATAAGAACTGTGATAGCACCTCAGACACAGTCCAAGGACGGATAAATTTTTTCACACATAAGGAGTTGTTCAGAATGCTTTATACAAAGATAATCAAGTCAGTGGCAGTAATGCATCTGTAAGCTGGTTGCCAACCGCCAATCAAATCTAAAAGAAGAAGGAAAAGAACTGTGATAATGAACGTCTATGAAGTTCCCATGTGTCCTGGAAAACCTGGAAAATGACTGTCCAATTTTCCAGTCATGGAAAACATATGGAAATAAGGGGGGGGGGAAGTCATGTCCTGAAAAATTATTTCCTCTCCCTCTGCTTCTCTCTGTCTTGTTAGTGAATGCAAATGGGTTAAAAGTTATGTGCATGCATCTGTGTTGTCATGCAGTCTTCAGTGGGCATTGAGGCACAGTGCTTCCATAGAGATGAACACTAGATCTCGGCTTGGCTATTGCATTGGAGCCAATGCATCATTGGAGCCAATGCATCAATGGAGCTGCCATCTTGGTACTGGGTAGTTACTCCAATTTAGTGCATGAAGGTCAATCGGGGCCATGGCCAACCCAGAATTAAATCACTGTAAATTCCCAAATTTACAAGCATTTACAATCTGCACTGCTCATAGAGACTCCACATGACCCTGCCTCTTTGGACTAATAAGGAACTTTCCTTTTCATATCCACTGTAATATCATTACTTAAGGTTTCAACAACACTGTACTCATTCATCTCTGAAATATACTGCTGAATAATTTAACTGCTTAATAGTACTGTAAATACTACTTATTTTATGGTCAGCACTCGCTTCAAACTTGCTCAGCTACTGGTTAAAAAAAATCTTGCCCCTAAAACAGACATAACATCTCCTCAGAGGCCAAAGGGAAGGTGGTGGTGCTCCAAAGAAAAAGAAGAGGAGCAGAGAGGGAGCAAATTAAAAGGAGAAAATCCCTTACCACAGATGCAGCAAAATGCAGTAAAATCACTGAAATGTTTGGAACTAAAACAGCAGGTCAGTCAAGAAAACTGACTTTTACAAAGAGGCTACTGTAGTTATTTCACCTGTTATCCAATCATTATATTTGTGTTATTAATGCTGTATTTTTTATTTTCTTTTTTGCCTCTATGTAACTCATTGGAAAAGTCCTTATACTGGTTCTGAGCATTCAGTAATAAGCCATTTAATTTTTACAAAATAAATCCACACACTGTGAGTAAATATATTTTTTTCCATCCAGGTTAAAGTCATATACTGCAGCTTATGCTCTGTCAACCCTTTTATATAATGTTTAAGTGCATGCAGAGTTTTATTATTTAAGTAATAAAACTTAAATAATAAAACTTTAGCTCTTTCAGCTCAAAGCTTAGTCATGGAGTTCCACAGGGATCTGTGCTAGGCCCTACTCTTTTTAGTTTATATATGCTTCCATTAGGCAACATTATTAGAAAGCACTGTATACATTTTCATTGTTATGCAGATGACACACAATTATACCTGTCAATGAAGCCAGATGATACTAATCAATTAGCCAAGTTAGAAGCCTGTCTTAAGGAAATCAAAGCTTGGATGACTTGTAATTTCCTGCTATTAAATTCAGATAAGACTGAAGTCATTCTTGTTGGTCCAAAAAACCTTAGAAATTCCTTTCCAAATCAAACTTTCAGTTTGGATGCAGTTACTCTTTCTCTTAATAGCTCTGTGAGGAACCTTGGAGTTATTTTTGATCAGGATTTGTCCTTCAATTCACATATTAAATTTGTTTCTAAGACTGCCTTCTATCATTTGCTTAATATTGCCAAGATTAGGAGCATCTTGTCTCAGAGTGATGCTGAGAAGCTGATCCACGCTTTTGTTAGCTCGAGATTAGATTATTGTAATTCTTTATTATCAGGCTGTCCTAAAACATCTTTAAAAAGTCTTCAGCTGATCCAAAATGCTGCAGCAAGAGTTTTAACAGGTACTAGAAAGAGAGATCATATCTCTCCGGTTCTGGCCTCCCTTCATTGGCTTCCCATAGAGTTTAGAATTAAGTTTAAAATCCTTCTTCTTACTTACAAAGCTCTAAACAATCAGGCTCCTTTTTTTTTTTTCCACAATATCTTTATTGAACCTTTTTTTTTTTTTAACAAACATGATACAAACAATCAAACACTAACACTAAAGTACTACAAAAAAAAAAAATGCACTAAAAACACCAACAACCACCAACAAAATCAAGTCTTCAACAATGCTCCTCTGTTTAGTCTAGACAATCCAATACATAAGTATACATATTATGTTCACCAGTTTGGAATTTACAAGGTCCACACACATCATTCACTTTCTTCTTCAAGAGTTATGTTTAAATTTTTTACATAATCAATAAAAGGTCTCCATATATTCTCAAACACAATTTCCTTTGATTTCAGTATATATGTTATTCTTTCTAATGGAAGGTTTGTTAACATCTGTCTTAACCACTGAGTCACATCTGGTCTATGAGTCTTTTTCCATAATAGTGCAATACATTTTTTGGCATTAAGCAAACTGAGGTCTATGAATGTTCTTTCACTTTTATTAAAATTATGCTTTTCTGGGTACAGACCCAACAAAAACAGTTTAGGATTCAATATGATTTGTTTTGAGATTATTTTTTCAATTGTTACCCTCACCTCTTCCCAAAACATTCTTATTAATCTACATTCCCATAAACAATGAAATAGGGTTCCTTTACTTTCCATGCATTTTGTGCATGTATCTGGTATATTTTTGTTATATCTATTTAACTCCTCCGGTGTAACATACATCCGCATTAACCATTTGAAATGTATCAATTTAAGGCGTGCATTTATTGATTTGGTTTGAGCTTCTGTACAAGCCAATTCCCATTGTTCCTCTGAAATTTCAATTTGCAGATCTTCTTTCCAGTAGTTTAATCTTTTCAGTGAATTTTCACTTGAAGATAGTGTCAATGAGTTATAAAACTCTGAAATAATACCCTTTCTTTTACTATCTTTCATCATCATTTTTTCCAAGGGTGAATAAATAGGTCGAGTGAGAGCTTTATTTTGATTTGATCGAATAAAGTTTCTAAGTTGAAGATATTTAAAAAAATGTGTTCTATTGAGATTAAATTTGATCCTCAGCTCTTCAAAAGACATTATGTTGTCTGCACATGGCAAATATAAATCCTGAATCTTTTGTATCCCTTTTAAATTCCATACTTTAAATACAGCGTCCGCTCTCCCTGGTTTAAAATATTGATTACCCCATATTGGACTAAATTGTGACAATAACTGTGGTTCTTTTAAATAGTTTTTAGCTTCACACCATATTTTGATCATATGCTTTACAAATGGATTTTTAACTTGTTTTTGTAATTTTTTTGCCGAATCTGAGTATATGAATATGGGAAGAGGTAAAGGTAAATTGTATGATTCCATTTCAGTCCAGTGAGGGAGATCATTTGATGAAAAATAATATGTCATAGACCTCAGTTGTGCCGACCAATAATACAACATAAAATTTGGACATTTCAGACCTCCACGATCAAATGGTAAATATAATAAAGACAAACGTAATCTAGCCCTCCTGTTGTTCCATATAAATTCCACTAACTTTTTTTTTTATTCTTGAGAATAGATCTAAAGGTGGTGATAAGGGAATGTATTGAAATAAATAAAGTATTTTAGGTAAAATATTACTTTTAAGTATATTGATTCTCCCGATCATCGACATTGGTAGTGACATCCATCTCTGAGTTAACTCATTGATATCTGACATTAAGGCTTCATAGTTGACACTGGCGACTGATTCTAGCTTAGGCATAATTTGGATTCCTAAATATTTAAACTGATTTACAACATTGAATTGATTTACCTCAGGGGCTGGGTAATTTCTCTGGGTCTCATTTAGCATTAATATTGAAGATTTAGTTTTATTTATTTTATATCCTGATATTTCCCCAAAATTCTTTATTAAATTCAACAAGGTTGGAATTGATTTTTTTAGATTCGACATAAACAAAATTATATCATCGGCGTACAGGGAGATTTTATGTTCTGTTGGTCCAACTTTAATTCCATATATTTGTGAATGTAAACGTATTGCTATCGCTAAAGGTTCAATTGCCATAGTAAACAGTAAAGGTGAAAGTGGACAGCCTTGTCGACATCCTCTATTGATTTTTATTGGTTTTGAAATATTGTTATTTGTTAGGATTTCTGCTGTAGCATTATTGTATATTATTTGAACCCATTTTATGAAATTATTTCCAAGTCCAAACCTTTGTAGGACTTCAAAAAGAAAGGGCCATTCAACTCTATCAAAGGCCTTTTCGGCGTCCTATGATAGGAGAGCTGTATCCGGTGCTTCTTTATTAAAATAAATAATATTAAATAGTCTTCTTACATTATGGAAGCCTTGTCTACCCTTTATAAAGCCATTCTGATCTCGATTAATAATATTTGGTAAAATTTCTTGTATTCGTCTTGCTAAAATTTTACAGATTATCTTAAGGTCGGCGTTTAATAGGCTTATTGGTCTCATATTTTCACATTTATTAGAGGGCTTACCTGGTTTTGGCAGCAGTATAATTAAGGCATTATTTATGTATGATGGTAAATTATTATTTTGAAATGCTTCTAAAACCATTTCCAAAAAAGGTTTTATTAATTTATTCTTAAATTTTTTATAAAGGTCAACTGGAAGACCATCTGGTCCTGCACTTTTTCCTGATTTCATATTATCAATGGCTAGCCCAACTTCTTCTTGACTAATTTTAGACTCCAATATCTCCCTGTTTTCATTTGGAATACACGGTATAGATAGTTTGTTCAAAAACCCATTTAGTTTTGTTAAATCAGGTTCATTTTTGGTATCATATAATTTTTCATAGTAATCTCTAAAGGCTCTATTAATTTCTAAAGGATCTATAACTACCTGTCCCTTACTTATAATACTGGTTATTGGTGTTTTAATTTCCAATTGTTTAATCTGCCATGCTAATAATTTTCCTGATTTTTCACCTTGTTCATAAAAAGATTGTTTCAATCTTAGAAGACTCGAGGCAGCTCTATTCGCTGATTTTTTTGTCGTATTCAGCTCTCAAAATCAGTAATTCATTCTCCAACCTTGGATCTCTTCCTGCATACACTTTTTCCTGAAGACTTTTTATTTTATGTTCCAATTTAGCTCTCTCCTCTCGAGTCTTCTTAGATTTTGATCCTGTATAACTAATAATATGTCCCCTAATAAAAGCTTTGAAAGCCTCCCACTTTACACATGCTGATGTTTGTGTAGTATTGATGTCAAAGAACTCGTCTATCTGTTTTTCTATATACTTGACAAATTCCTCATCCTGAAGCCATTTATGCTGAAATTGCCATCTGCCTGATTCCTTTGTCAATTTTTTATCTACATATATTAGACAACAGGGTGCATGATCAGAGATCACGATGTTATCATAAAAGCAGTTTTGAATCTTGGACCTTAATTCTGTGGAAATCAAAAAATAATCAATACGTGAGAATGTCTTGTAGGTACTGGAATAACAAGAATAGGCTTTAACTTGTGGTTTCATTTCTCTCCATATATCTAACAATCTCAATTCTTTCATAAAATGATTAATAGTCATCCTACATCCAATGTGCGTACAATCCAGTCCTGTTGATCTATCCACACCTGGATTCAATGTACAATTAAAATCCCCTGCTATTATATGTTGCCCTGTAAGTGATGATAAGATGAGAAATAAATTAGCAAAGAACTTCTGATCATCTATATTGGGACCATATAAGTTCACAAGATTTATATTTTCTAATAGCAAAGAACCTTGAATGATTACATATCTTCCAAATTTGTCTCCAATTACATTTTTCACTTGAAAAGGAACTGATTTATGTATGAGAGTCATAACTCCCCTGGCTCGGGATGAAAATGAAGAGGTGAATACACTTCCCTGCCATCTACTCCTAATTCTTTTAACATCCTCCTCTATCAGATGAGTTTCTTGTAAAAACACAATTCTTGAACCCATGTCCTTTATTTTATTCATAACTTGTTTAAGTTTTTTTAAATTTTGTAGACCTCTGCAATTCCATGAAGTTAAATTAAGATTAACACTTTGGTCCATGATCAATAGAGAGTTTGGGATTACCTTGCAGTGTAAACATGCTCATACAGAGAAGCAAAAACATGAGTGGTTGAACATTCATCCTACAAACTACACACAAACAAATTTCCCCTTCCCACACTTGTGGCAAACCCCCCAAAATCAAAAGAAAAATTCTGTCTCCCGATATAGCCATCGACCGTTCCACACCCACGGGGAACAGCCTAAGCCACTCCTTCTTCATCCTCCCAATCACCCTAACTCTACTGCTTTTAATGACGTAACATTAACTCTCCTCTGTAGTTTTCCAACTTAACTCCAAAATTTTTAACAACTTTGTACATCATAGTTTTTTTTTTTTTGTTTGTTTTGTTTTTGTTTTGTTTTTTTTAATATATAATACAATCTATATTTTGTAAACTTACTATTTACTTCAAGTCAGTCAGATGCCTGTGCAAATGCTTAATTATTCTACCTTATATTTTGTTCATGCTTAGCTCCCACCAGTCTCTTCTTCTTCTTTGATCTTCTTGATGAACTCCTGCGCCTCCTCTGGGGTCTTGAAGATGTGGGTTCTGCCCTCATACGTGGTCAGCAGTCTCGCAGGATAGATTACACCATGACGAATCCCAAGGTTGCGCAGCTCCTTACGTACGGGATCAAACTGCTTCCTCAATTGCTGGATTCCTGTGGCCAAATCTGGGTAGAACCGCACCTGCTGGTCCTGGTGTTTAATCTCTCCTTTAGCACGTGCAGCGTTGAAGATCTTCATCCTGTCTCTGTTGCTAAGAAACTTCATAATTAAGGTCCTCGGCGGTCCCTTATCTCTCCGTGGGCCAATGCGATGTGCTTTTTCCAGAACCACTGCTGATTGCAACTCCTCGCTGCCCAGCACCTCCGGAATCCACTTTTCCAGAAAGGAACATACGTCCCGACCTTCTGATTCCTCTGGAAGACCCACCAGCCTCAAATTATTCTGTCTCGACCGAGATTCCAAATCCAAAATATTATCTTCCAGAGATTTATTTTTTTTTTCCAAAGTGCGCACCTTTAATTGAAGACGGGTGACGTCATCTTCAGCACTAGCGAGACGGAGCTCCATCTGCGCCGTTCGTTCTACACAGTCACCCAATTCCTTTCTTATTCCTTCCAACGCTGTCATAATCCCATCAAATCTAGAGGAAAAGTCCGCTCTCATTGAACTCATGGCAGCCATCAGCGCATCTGCGCCTCCCCGCGCAGACATCGCACCGTTGCCAGCCTCCTCCGCCATATATGGAGTTTTGTTTACTGCGTCACAGACCTGAAAGTCCGTTAATTTGGACTGTTTCGGCGGCTCGCTTTTTCCTTTTCCTGGTTTTCCAGCCTTAGGCTTCGCCGACATATCCTCGCCCAAATGCTGAGATACGTTCTGTCCCAAATGAGAGAGTTATTTGCCGATTTTTTTTCTCCAGGAGCAGAGCAGAGCGAGACACGTCCGTCCTACGTGGCAGCCATAACCGGAACATCAGGCTCCTTTTTATTTAAAAGATCTGATACTACCATATCATCCTAACAGAGCACTACGCTCCCAAAATGCAGGATTACTTGTAATACCTAGAATCTCCAAAAGTACAATGGGAGGCAAAGCCTTCAGTTATCAAGCTCCTCTCCTGTGGAATCAGCTGCCAATCTGGATTCGGGAATCAGACTCGATCTCTGTTTTTAAGAATAGGGCTAAAACCTACCTTTTTGATATAGCCTACAATTAGGGAGGGATCATGTGTTTCTGAACCCTCCCTTAGTTATGCTGCTAATAGGTTTAGTCAGCCGGGGGACCTCCAGTAATGCACTGGGCCTCACTCCTTTCCTCACTCTCTATGAAATATTTTTTTTTTTTGCTGGTCATTAACATTTGTTTGTTCTCTCCCATAGATTGAGTCCCCATCGTGCTGTTTGCTCTCTACATGTCTGTTCTTTTCTTCTTCTCTATCCCCTCACCCCCCAGCCAGTCGCAGCAGATGACTGCCCCTCCCTGAGCCTGGTTCTGCTGGAGGTTTCTTCCTGTTAAAAGGGAGTTTTTCCTCTCCACCGTCGCCAAGTGCTTGCTCACAGGGGATCGCCTGATTGCTGGGGTCTTTCTGCAACTGTGGGGGTCCCCCCTACAGTTGATAGTGCTATGAGATGACTGTTGTTGTGAAATGGCGCTGTATAAATAAAGTTGAATTGAATTGAATTGAAGTAGATTTCTCTATTTTCTTTAATCACTGGGTTTCTTCTTGAGTTCTAATTGTAAATGTTCCGTGCAGAGAATTTTAAGGTGTTTAAATCTTTAAATTGTTTAACTACAAACTAGTGCCCCTCTGTGGATCTCCACCTAATCGTGGTGGAGGGGTTTGAGTGCCCAAATGATCTCAGGAGCGATATTGTTGGGGGCAACTTGCCCCTGGTAGGATCTCCCAAGGCAAACTGGTCCTGGGTGAAGGGCCAGACTAAGAGTGGATCTCCATGGAAAAATGTTATATCAAGGACCCAGTGTACCCGTAGGAGGGATCATGGTGCTGTGTGAACTGGGCAGAAGTCTGGGCTACTCTGCCTGGACTAATGCCCCGTGACCTGGATTCCCAGATAAGTGGTAGAAAATGGGTGAATAGAAAGTAGTGAACTATTGTGTAATAAGATGGGAGCTCACATAGGATAGTGGATGCTATACAGCATTAGATTATGGCAAGTTTGCTAACATAATCATCATAATTATAATCATATACATGTACAGTATGATTGTAACAGCCCCTGGCTCTTATTAGCATGCATTTGTACCATTCCTTACATATTTATCCATCCATCCATCTTCTTCCGCTTAATCCTTTTCGGATCGCGGTGGGGTCTGGAGTCTATCCCAGCATCTTTGGGCGAGAGGCAGGGTACACCCTGGACAGATCACCAGTCCATCGCAGGGCCAACACAGAGAGACAGACAACCATTCACTCTCACAGTCATTCCTAAGTACAATTTAGAATCCTCAGTTTTGATGCCAGTTAACCTAACTTGCATGTTTTTGGCATGTGGGAGGAAACCGGAGAAATTCCGGAGTAAACCCACGCAGACACGGGGAGAACATACAAACTCCACACAGATCACTGTTGGTCAAGGGTTGGGATCGAATCCAGGATCCCCCGGCCAAGGGTGAGTTGCTGTGCTGCCACAGTGCTAACCACTCCGCCACTGCACTGCCCTTACATATTTATTGCACTGCATTTTTGCAATAGAAAAATCTCACCTATGAAATGTTATGCCTTGTTTTTTAATTTTCTTTGTCCGTTTGTTACAACAGCTGTATACGGCACAAAATTCTGACATCCTTGTTGATCTGAATGACCGGTTTGAGCTTGGAACCCCGTAACAATATGGCGGCAGTATTGATGCGTGCTGAGAAGCCAGACACGAGATCTTGTCTTTATAGCTATGCCCTGCTTCTAGCTGGCAAAGCGCCACACGTGACACTACCAACCAATCAAATTGCATGTCCCCTCAGAGCAGATTATTTCATAGCTAAGTTATAGCCATAGACTGCACATCTTTTAAATTAGATGTCTGAGGGAGGAAGAAGAATAAACATAGAAGCAATCTGGGTAAATGCAAGGAACAGCTATAGTGAAAAACACTTCTGCAATGCATGGTGGGGTGGGGGAATGCATTAATGTATGATGGGATAAGTTGTCTTTCATACTGCTGAAAATGTCCTGGAAAATCAAGAAAAGAGTGGTACCCCTATGCTACTGGAAAGAATATCTTCTCCTGTCTTTATCAAGATGTTGATTGATTTTTACAAGCAGTTTAGATGTCTTATTAATAGTTTTCTCTGCTGTATCAGGAGGGGCATGGATGTCCCCCAGCCAAGGGCTCTTGTAGAGGCAGCTCCCGTGCCTGATCTTCTGGGCAGCATCCTATCAGGACAGAGTATGCTCTTGATGGACAGCTCCGATGTGGTTATTAATCGAGATGGTTCACTTAAAGCAACAAAACCAGGTAAGTCTGTTTATGCGTTTTTGAAAGTTGTCTTCATGGTAATGTTTAAATGTAATTTAGCTGTGTATTTTGACATATCTTTGCTAATTATTAAGCCGACCTAAACTGAACTGATCTGACCTAGAGCTGGGCGATACAACAAATATATTTGTTATATTGATACATTCTACTAGGCGCGATAGAAGAAAAGTTTTTATTGCGAAGCTCGACCATTGTCCTGTCACACAGCTGCACTACAGAGCTGCACTGAGGTGCTTCCCCCCCACCTCCTTGCGCTGTGTTTCATTTCATGGTCATTGCCAGGTCTGTTTTTTTTTTTTTTTCCCCCACACAATTTTGTTCTTTAGAAACTGCTTCTTTTAAGCCTGTTTTCGTGGAGCAGAGACTCTTGAAATTTTTTTTTTTTTTTTTTTTTTTTTTGTATTTTGTATACTTTATTAATCCCAGAGGGAAATTCAGGGCACTCACCTGTATGGATGAGGCAGCCACGGTACGGCGCCAATTCCTTCACCATTCACACACACATTCACACCGAGAGCCACTTTAGAGTCTCCAATTAACCTAACTTGCATGTTTTTGGCCTGTGGGAGGAAACCGAAATACCCAGGGTAAACTCACGCAGACATGGGGAGAACATGCTAACTCCACACAGAAGGGTCACTGATGATCAGGGGGTGGGATCAAACCTGAATCGATCCCGTGACTGTCTTACTGTGCTGCCACAGTGCTAACCACTGCGCCATCGATCACAATCTGGCAACACTAGCAGAGTGCAGGGAGAGGGGGATAAAATGAAATAACACACACATATACCGACTGCAGTGCTGCAGAATTGAACGAAAGGATTAAAAAAAAGACCAGCCCCGAAGGTAAAAGTTGAACAAAATACAGTTTTGTGCAAATTATGTCGCACTACCACTAATTTATTTCACCACTTGAGATGTCATCCACTATAATATGAAGAATGCATTAAGAATTGCGCTCAACATCCCAGGTAGCCCCTACAAAAAAATAATTGAAAAAAGGAACCAGCCTTAAGAAAATGACTGGTACTTGGTAAGGTCATAATCCAATGCAATACATAGGTCTGTTTGTGTTATCATGCCGGTGTCATTTTTTGCAAAGGTTTTACATTTATACAGTGGTTTGGAGGAAATCTCAAGATTTGTTATATCTTGTGTATTGCGATAAAACCCTAAATGTCTTGCGATACATGTTAAAAGCCATGTTGCCCATCTCTAATCTGACCTCATTTACCAGTACAAAAGGCCAGCTGTTTTTTTCCTCTTAATAGTTTCCCATGAGTAGTGTAAAGCATGTAAGTAAATATTTAACAGCTTTAATATGAATTGTGAAGTTGGACTTTTTTGTTTAATATGAGCTACATAGAAGAATGGCCTTTGAGATTATCTGTTGAAATTTTTGTTTTTCTGAACAAGAAAAATGTTTCGGATTACTCTTTTCCTTCTGGTTTTAATTTTTTTTTTTTTTTGTTTGGTTATAGTGATCCCCCCATCATCAATGTCAGGTAACCGCAAAAGCAGTTCTTCGGGAGACACAAGTTTTCTAGAAAACCCAGGAATTTCATCCAGTGTTGGAGGCATTTCTCCATCACTCCAGTACAGCAGAGATTTGCCAGGATCCTCCCATAGTGTTCTGAGCAGACCTTTGTCCCAGAGCTCTTCTTGGTTATCCCACCTCACAGATCCTTCAGCAAGCCATCCCCCAACACCCTCCCATTCTGAATTACCACCCAGAAAATATCCAAGTTTGCAGCAACCTCCTCCCAATCGGCATGCCCCCTTTCCTGGTCGTCAGGGATCTTGTGAAGTCGTAGCCCCATCCATTCAACCATGCCCAAATTCCAGCCCTACGAGCAACGGAATAGCTCCATCTCACACACAGCCTAAAAAGCCACCGACAAAACCAATGTGGATGGATGTGTCAGAGCTTCCTAGGATTCCAAAAATAAAAAGGGACAGTAGTAGCGTGATGAGTCCTGGCACAAGTCAGTGTGACACTAATGGAAGCAATAGAATTAGCTGTAGTAAGGGTAGTAATAGTAATGGTTATAGCAGGCCTGAATTAGGCATGAACAACCTATCTGGGGACAAAGGGAGGCAGCAAAGTGTGGATCAGCAAAAGAACCAGGCTGACAGTCATGCCCAGAGACATCAGCCTGCTGGAGCAAGTTCATCGGGAGCCTTCTCGAACTCATTCGCCTCTTCTTCCTCCACTGGGTGTCCTTCCAGTCAGCCTAGATATTCTACAACCTCATCAGTGAGCTTCCGCATCAACTCCAGTGGGAACAACTGGCATTCAAGACGGCTAGGCATTGCATCAACATCTTCTAGTAGGGGTGCTATGCAGGAACACTGGAGAGAAAAGGAGGATGAAGCTAAAAAAAGACAGTTACACAGGGATAAACAAATGTTGCTGGCAGCACATGCTGTAGCTAGTAAAGAAGAAGACAATATATATGATCCCTTTAATCCAACTGTGTCAGATTCAAGCAGCTCAGGTGATGAAGCTGAGAGCACAAGCCAAGATAGCAGCTCTCATGCTACATTTGAGGAGAGGGCTCCTAGTTCAGATGAAAAGGACGAATTAGTTCAAAGCAAACCAGAACTTGTACAGGTGAAAGATGAAACACAGGAGATGGAGGTCTTGCTAGAAGGACCAAGTCAAGCACAGGAATCCATATCACGGGAGGTTAGGTGCACAAAAGACACGATCAAAGTTGAAGATGAATCAGAATTGGTAGATGTGAAAGTTGAGAAAAAACTGTTATCGCTTGAAACTGAAGTTGAGAAAGAACCTTGTGATGATGCAGAGGAGTCTGAAATGTTTAATTCACAAACAACAGATGCCATCACATTTGCTCATCACAGCCCCGATCTATCAGAAACTGAGAGAGAATCTCAAGGGCAGGAGAATGCCCATTGTGCTGAATCTACCAATGAAGGTATCACTAAGCCTAAGGATGATTCACCAGCAATCGGCTCAACTACTACCAAGAGTGAACAAATGGAAGACACTAAGCCAGTTTCAGCATCCTGTCAGAAATCACCTGTAACAGCTTCGGAGGAGGAGAAAACCTCCAGAGTTTTGAAGGAGCAACACTCTAGCTGCTCTGAGACAGATAGAGGCAAGAGGAAAGAACACCATTCTTTGGGGCAGGGAGATGGGCAGAAAGAACGGGATAAAACCCAAGAGAGAGCTTCTAGGAGATCAAGAGAGAGAAGGAAGGGATATTCATCCTCTGACAGTTCCCAGTCCAGTTCTCTTGATAGGAATCGCAGGAAGAGGCGACGTTCACGGTCACGTTCAAAAGACAAAAGGAGGTGGCGATCCAGGTAAAGGTGTACAA
Source organism: Pholidichthys leucotaenia (assembly GCA_020510985.1). Classification (NCBI taxonomy): domain Eukaryota; kingdom Metazoa; phylum Chordata; class Actinopteri; order Cichliformes; family Pholidichthyidae; genus Pholidichthys; species Pholidichthys leucotaenia. The sequence goes on along the minus strand of CM035840.1, from coordinate 133,643,128 downwards.
TTTGTTGAATGTACTACATAAATAACTATGCAGTGACTTTAACATCTACAGTTCTGTGTTCTGTCTATCTGTCATGAACTTTTTAGGTCTGATTCCAGCTCAAGCAGCAGGGAGCGGACAAGGAAGAAGAAATATAAACAAAGGAGCAAGGAGAGAGATGATGATAGAAGACGGGTGTCAAAGGACAAGCAGCGCGGTCGGTCTCGCACGAAATCTCGCTCAAAGTCCCGTTCCAGGTCCAGAACCAGATCTAGATCGAGGGATCGTAGGCATGGCTTGTCTTGCTCAAAATCCCGGTCAGAATCCCGCTCTAGATCCAGAGAAAGGCGAAAAGAACACGCCAGACGACCACATGCCTCTTTCTCCTCTGGAGACAAAGAGTCACGATCTAGGGACAAGAGGAGGCACAGGTCTAGATCCAGCTCCAGAGAGAGAAGGAAAGATGGGTCATCCAAAAGCTCACAAAAAAATTCAGCGTCAAGTGTTTCATCCTCCAAAGACGTGAAAGAGTCGCAGAACAAGAAAAAAGAGAGAGATAGTACTAGAAGCTGCATCAAAGAGGACAAAGTTCTTGAAGTGAAAAAAATGAAAGAGGCCTCCTGTCCTTCTGCCTCAAAAGTCAAAAAGGAACAAAATGTTCTCAGAGCAGAGGGCAACATGTCAATCACAGAAAAGACAAAGGAGGTAAAGCCTGAAAAAGAAATCAAGAAAGAAAAACAAACATCTCTTGATATGTTTGAAGATGTTCTTAAACCAATTAAGCAAGAAGAAACCAACACTCCTTTGACAACTAGTGAAACCACAAAGGAAGGAGTCAAAGACTCTATTAAGACTGAGACCTGTGAAATGCTCACGGTTAAGGCTGAGACCTGTGAAATGCTCACGGTTAAGACTGAGACCTGTGAAATGCTCACGGTTAAGTCTGAGCCCTGTGAAATGCTCACAGTTAAGTCTGAGCCCTGTGAAATGCTCACGGTTAAGTCTGAGCCAAGTTCACCAAAATTAAGCAGCGTTCCACCTGTGACCTCATTTTCTCCACCAATCACAGCTGGTCCAACAGAGGGCCTCCAAGCCTCGGTTTCAGAGTCTCCTTCACTGACTGAGAGCTCTGTCAAACATGAAAACACTGTTGCGTTGACCGTCCCTATAAAGCAAGAAGTTCAGCAGCCCTTAGACTCAGATGATGACTTTAATATTGATGTGATGTTAGATAACCTGGATTACGTGAAATCCGAATCTGCAGATGGTGCGGATGCAACTGTTAAACAGGAGGCAGAAGGAGCTGAGGAGAAAAATGATGGAGGGCAAGGATCAACATTGGCAGGAGCAAAATCCAAGTCTCAAGTAAAGCGGGTAACCTGGAATATACAGGAACCTGAGGAGCCTCAAGCAGAGAAGTCGGCAAGCAGTAAGTGTAAACATTTTTGAGATGAAGCCTCACATTTTCACGTGGGATTGTTTGATTTGCTTTAGTGGAAAGTGGATCTGTTATATATTTGGTTGCCAGCTATTTTTCTCCTTTTTTTGCCTACATAGAAGTTGCTCTGTACAAACTGAAGTTAAAACAGGAGGGGCCTCGTAGACCAGCTCTGTCCGTTCAGACATCCAATCAGGTAGAACTGATGAGCTTATCACATAAGCTGTTTGGTTTTTTTTTTTCCTCTCTTCACTTCTAAGATGGAATCAGCCATGTAATGTCGATAATAACCAGACGGTGGTGCAGTTTACTCAGAAAAAAAACAAGAATGTTATCTTGGGGGAAAAAAAAATCACGTGGTTGAAACTGGAACTTGTACTGCAGCATTTTCAGAAAAATGAAACTAGAAATGTGTCTGCAGGTGAAGATGGATCACTGAAAAAAGTAGTTGTATTATATCACCATCAATCCCTATGTATTTGTATAAAACCACTTTATTGTTTTTGAATTGGTACAGTATGCATATATGATAGTTTGTATTTATTATACATGATGAAACAATTGTGTCTTTTATGAACACAGTAGAATCAAAGATGCATGTATAGCATCAATATATGCAGCTTCAAATTTTTTTTTTTGTTTCATTGTTTAAAAAAAATTACTTCAGCCGCAGTTTTTTGTCTCGTGGTAGAATAGCTTTTGACTGTGTAATTTAAATCATTTTGCATAATTTCTCTTAAATTTCATAGATCAGTGGAGCAATTACCGACCCCTTAAAGAAGGATGACGTTGGACTGGTTGGCACCTCCTCCACATCTGATAATATACATCCAGGAGAGTTATCAACCATCGGACAAGGAGAACTGGGGGAAGGGGATTTATCGAGAAAGGACAAGGTAAATGTAACATTAAAGTTAAAGCTTTACATAGGAATGCATGAAGTAGTCTTGCCTCAGCTTAGTTTGAGTAAGTATTATACCTTCTTACTTTTTTATGCCTTTGTTACAAAAAGATTTTCAGGTTGTTCGCTATTTTGTGAACACAGTATTGCAAATGTTCAAGTAGAATCTGGCATGGACTGCTTTGATATTTCAAATGTAGAGTGTATATTGTGATTATCACGGCATTTCTTACAAGTGAAAACACAGTGGTGGTTTATTTTTCACAAGTCGTCTTGAGATCTCAAACCAAACCAAACAAAGAAACAACTGTTGGCTGTGATTCAATGCCAAATGTGAAATAGTTTGCCGACACCAGGTTTGGGTACTGGGATACTGAATGTTGATACTGTATGTGAACACTTTAAGACTTTAACCTTTAAGGAGTGTGGAGAAGCATTGATAAAATATTGCAGTTGGAGTGGATGGTGAAGAAATAATTTTTTAAAGTGTGTGTGTAACTTATAACATGACATAAATGTTTTACTTTTGCCAGCAGTATTTGAAAAAGCTACACATGCAGGAGAGAGCTGTCGAAGAGGTGAAGCTAGCCATCAAGCCCTTCTATCAGAGGAGAGACATCAACAAGGATGAATACAAGGAAATTCTACGCAAAGCTGTCCAAAAGGTGGGATATGAAATTTGCCTTACAGTAGTGTTTTTCAACTTTTTGTAAGCAATGGCACATTTTTTTTAATATTGAAAAAATCCTGCGGCACACCAACCAAAAATGTTATAAAAGAACACATTGTAGCCTATTACACCATATGTAATGACAGTTTAGTTTTGCAGTTTGCTTAAACCTGCTTATCTCATCTTTTATGCTTTGCACATCTGCTCGAGCGTAAAGCAGCCAAAATTACCGTGTTGACTGTGCACGTGGACTACATGTGTACAAAGCTCCAACCTCCTGTTTAAAAGGTTGCTTCACTGACACAGCATGCAAAGACAACGAAGATGCTGTTCTTGTTCAGTTTTACTTTTTATCGAGAGCTTAAGTTGCACCCCTCTACTTTCGCATATGACCTTAAATCGGAAAAAATCTGCATTGAAGTGAATGGCAAGAGAGAAATTATCTTTTGATCCTGATTGATTTTTGCCACAAGTTACATATAATGTTTGTCAATTTAAAAGATAATTTTCCACGTAAATAACGATGTAGGTTGTTGTTTAACTGTTAAAGTATACGGTTGTAAAAATGCATACAGTGGTGTGAAAAAGTGTTTGCCCCCTTTCAGATTTCTCATTTTTTTGTGTGTTTGTCACACTTAAACAATTCAGATCATCAAGCAAATTTGAACATTAGACAAAGATAACACAAGTAAACACAAAACACAGTTTTTAAATGAAGGTGTTTATTATTAAGGGTAAAATAAAATCTAAACCTACATGGCTCAGTGTGAAAAAGTGACCCCCCCCCCCCCCCCCCCGTTAAAACATAAATTAACTGTGGTTTATCACATCTTTGGAAAGCTGAGTTCAGTTTCTCCAGCCACACTCAGGCCTGATTACTGCCACACCTGTTCGCAATCAAGAAATCACTTAAGTAGGGCCTTCCTGACAAAGTGAAGTTGCCCAAAAGGTAGATGGATAACTTTGTCTGTCCCAGTCAGTGACGGAAATTCTTCTTAGACACTGCTACAACAATATAACACATTCAACACTCTCAAAAACATGTTCAAACTCACAGGATAAAAATAGCTTAAAAAAGGAAACATGGTTAAAAAGGAAACGGCAAATAAAATCATGTGGCAGAAAATATTAAGAACTATTAAAAATTAAGTGATTAATAGATAAATGCTGATAACTAATATTGATAGCTAACTGAAGTATGATAACAATTTGATTTTGTTCAGGATTGTTACTGCAGAAGGAATAAATGGTTTCTTGTAAATGTTTTTATGGGCCAGTGGAACTTTATATCGTCTGCCTGATAGCAGTAACTGAAAAGAGTGATGGAGGGGGTGAGATGGGTCCTCTGTGATCAGGGTGGCTTTCCTGATCACAGAGCACTGATACAGTTCAGACAACGGTGTCTGTGGTGAGCCAATGATTTTGCTAGCCTGATGAACTGTATGGGAAAGCTTTGCTTTATACTTGATGAAGAGGGAGCTGTACCAGGATGAAATGTTAAGTGAGAATGGATTCAATTAATGAAGTGTAAACCAGAGTTAAAATGTGTCTACTGACATTAAAAGTCCTCAGTTTCCTCAACAGGTGGAGGCGTTGTTGTGCTTTTTTATAAATAGAGTCAACATGGTGTGCAAAAGACAGGCTACAGTCCATCTCTACTCCCAAATATTTAAAAACTTGATCCTCAAAAGCTGGACATCATGCTGCGATCCAAAGAAATTCAGTAACAAATGAGGAAGTAATTGAGATCTATCAGTCTGGAAAAGGTTATAAAGCCATTTCTAAAGCTTTGGGACTCCAGCGAACCACAGTGAGAGCCATTATCTGCAAATGGAGAAAACATGGAACAGTGGTGAACCTTTGCAGGAGTGGCCAGCTGACCAAAATTACCCCAAGAGTGCAGCAACGAGTCATCCAAGAGATCAGAAAAGACCCCACAACAACATCCAAAGAATTGCAGGCCTCACTTGTCTCAGTTAAGGTCAGTGTTCATGACTCCACCACAAAAAAGAGACTGGGCAAAAATGGCCTGCATGGCAGAGTTCCAAGACGGAAACCACTGCTGAGCAAAAAGAACATAAAGGCTGGTCTCAGTTTTGCCAGAAAACATCTTGATGATCCCCAAGACTTTTGGGAAAATACTCTGTGGACTGACGAGACAAAAGTTGAACTTTTTGGAAGCTGTGTCCCATTACATCTGGCGTAAAAGTAACTCCGCATTTCAGAAATGGAACATCATACTGGAGTAAACCAATAAAGGTAATCGGATTACTCTGTTTACATGACAGTTTGAATAATCAGGTAACTCCAGAAAGCTGATTGTAATCGGTTTACTCATGACCGTGTAAACAGGGTCATTCACCACTCTTTTAAGATGGATTAACAGATTAGTGCAGTTGTCAAAACAAGTGTTTATCAGCTGCAAATGATTGCCAAAGTGAAGGCTTATCTCCCTCCTAGAGATCTATAAAAAGTGATTCATGCTTTTATTACCTCACAGTTGGACTACTGTAATTCACTGTATTTTGGAGTAGAACAGTCCTCTGTGCACTGTTTGCAACTAGTTCAGAATGCACCGACTTGGATTTTAACTGGTATTAAAAAGCGTGAACATATCACTGTTTTATCTTCCCTTCACTGGCTTCCTGTCCATTTTAGGATTGATCTTAAGATTTTATTGTTTGCTTTTAAAGCCTTAAATGGTTTTTACCATCTTATTTGTCAGAGCTTATTTCCATTCATTTACCTGTAAGAGCACTGAGGTCAACCAACCAGATGCTCTTAGACATACCAAAATCAAAGTTAAAACAGAGAGTTGATTGAGCCTTTGCAGTGGCTGCTCTAAACCTGTGGAACAGTCTACCTGTCCACATACGCACTGCTGAGTCATTAATTACTTTTAAGTCACTGCTAAAGACACATCTGTTCTCATTGGCATTTGATTCAAGTAGAGTGAATAGTCAACAGTTGGCTGTATTCTGAGCTGTTTTTACTCTATTTTCTTTTAATGCATTTTATTCCTATTTATTGTGTATTTTTGGTTTTGTAGTTTGAGTTTAATTTCATCTTGATGTACAGCACTTTGGTCAACTTGATTGTTTTAAAATGTGCTCTATAAATAAATTTGACAATAAATTTGTGTTTTTCACTTCTTTGGTTTCTTCTTTCATTTGTCAGAAAACAGGAGGTGAGCTTTAACCCTCATCCTACCAACATATTTTACATACAAATAGTACCAACTGGGGTCCATTTGGACCCCACACAAAATTTAACTGTTAATTGGATTATTAAGCAATACCAAAGTATTTTTTTCACTTAAAATGTTTTATTTGGTTAAAACAAAGAGTTGTGCTTGAAACATGATCCAAAAATCCCGGAATGGGGCTAGTTTGTCGGTTGCCTGCCTTTCAGCACGAGTAGCCCGGTTGTAATGTGTTTTTCAACCAGTGTGCCCTGGTGCGTTCAGGTTTTTGTGGGAAATTATCTAATTTCACTTCTTAATTGGTACAAGAAATGCAAATACTTTGCCATTGTTGTGCATGTGTTCTGTAGGCCCTACAGAACACATGCACAACCAGGGCAAAGTATTTGCATTTCTTGTACCAATTAAGAAGTGAAATTAGATAATTTCCCACAAAAACCTGAACGCACCAGGGCACACTGGTTGAAAAAATGGTGGTGAACCTAGTTCGCGACATGGTGGCACTAAAGATAGGTCTTCCTTCTTTCTCTGACCAAAGTCTACCTCGTTGAGCCATCATTCACTGAAATATAACACAAAATTCATACATTTAATATCATTGACATCATATTTTTCCCTGGGGTCTGATCGGACCCCAATGAAAAATCTGAACTGACAGTACAGAAGAAAACTGTATTTTAAATCAGATTTATTTTTTGTGATTCACAGATGATGACAAAGTCATAAAGGATGATAGCTGTGATCGATAATATGTCCATGTTGTGCATAAGAACATATGTGTGGGGTCCGATCGGACCCCACTCGGTAGGATCAGGGTTAAGAGGAGAACTGCCATAATTGTGTTTGGTGGCGTGTATAGTCCGAGACAGTTGGAGATGTAGTCCACTAAGCTGTTTCACAAAAACTAAATATTACTCTTTTATTATATGACAACCGACAACTTTAATTATGTGGAAAATTATCTTTTAAATTGACAAACGTCATATGTGTAACTCGTGGCAAAATTCGATTGGAATCAAAAGATAATTTCTCTCTTGCCATTCGCTTCAGTGGAGATTTTTTTCTGATTTAAGGTCCTATATGCGGAAGTAGAGGGGGCATGACTTAGGCTCTCTGTGCTTTTCCTTTTGCTTTTTTTGGCTTCTTCAGCCAAAAGTAGTAAACACAGGAGCTCCTCTTTGTCACCTGTGTACAGTTGCCAGTGTTGCTGCTAAAATGAGCGCATTTACACTATCAGTCAGGCTGGGGTGAAACTACAGATGATGGTTGTGTGCATGCGTCAAACACTTGGTCAAACAGTAGGCGCAGAACACTTGACGATCTCGCATGGCACAATGCTTGAAAATCACTACCTTACAGTCTTAAAAGTTCTTTTGGGAACTCTGGTAACTGTAGAGAATAATTGAAGTGGTCAGCCCATTCTCTCCATCCAGACGGAGCTTCATCTTCTTTGGTGAGGAATCCAACCAGCAGTCCTTCATTGAAATGAATAGAGAGAATTTGCCACAGGAAGCCAGCAAGGGTTTTCCAGGGTTACAAGTAAAACCCTTTAAGGCTGCGTGTCCACCAAATGCGTTTTTTGTCGCCTGACCACCCTGAATGTCTTTTTTTCAGTGCTTGTGCGCTGTGCTCTAAAAAAAAGTTAGTGCCCTGTATACCAGCAACAGCTTGTCACCCACAGCTCAGCACATCCGCTTTTCCTATGGGCAGACTTCATTCTTATTTTTTAATAGCAGTGTCTAAATAACAATGGACAAGAAACATATTCTAGTATTGGTAGCAGTTCTGGATGCAAAATATGATGACACGGAAAACAGGAGTCTGAGTAGAGACTGTATCGGCGTCCTATGTCCCGCCTTCCTTAATTCTGATTGGCAGCTTAGAAAGGTCTGACATTGACGAGCTCAGCTGCAGTCTGAAAAGTTGAATTTTTTTCAACTCTGAGTGCCGCGACAAAAAGCGACCACCGCCGAGAGCATTTCAGCGCTGTAGACACTGGACTACATAGAGAATGAATAGAAAATAGTCGCCCACAGTGGAAAAAACGTGTTTGGTGGACACACAGCCTAATGAGGGAATCTGAAATGTCTCTGCTTACAGGTGTTTTGTTTAATTTATCTATTTTATTTTTTTTTTTTGTCATGGTCATCAGGTATGCCACAGCAAGAGTGGGGAAATCAATCCGGTGAAAGTGGGAAATCTGGTGAAAGCCTATGTGGACAAATATAAACATGCTAGGAAACATAAAAAAGGTGATGATGCAGGGAAAGTACCCGACGTTCAAACAGAAGCAATGAATACCTCTGACAGTCCATGAGGAGGCAGGAACTACAGACGAGGTCAGCCACGCCTGCAGCTAACACTCATCCATATGTTAAACTGTCTTATTTTGTGTTCGAGGCTGGGGTAAGACTCAGACTTTATTTTGATCACTGTACATATTAACTGAGATTTACTCACAATTTCAAGACAGAACATTTTCTATAATGTTAATCTTTCTATCTTAATCATATTTTGTGACTGAACTTTCCTCATTGATGACTTGAACAGGCACCTAAAGGTGTCTTTTGCTTGGACTGTCACTTCCAAGAGCATTTATTGTGTGTGGTACAGCTCAGAAACTTACTGCGAGACTTTGAGGCTTTGCCTTAATGAGGCAAACCTCGAAGCCCTTCCCATGGAGAGAAAAATCGGGTAGCTTTCTCCATGAGCATATATCCACTAAGAGGATAAAGTGTGCTGTGGTCTTTGAGTTTGAAAATGATTTTTTTTTTTTTTTTTTTTTTTGGTGGGAGAGAGAGGGTATTTATCAGCTGGTTGAAATATGGAAAAAATTATGCAGAATATGGTTATTCAAAAAGTTTGTCAGATTAAGGAAATACATTGTTATGCAATTTTTGTAGAAAATGTATCAGTTGAATTAAGAGCAATTTTAGATTTGGTTGTAAATAATATAGATTTGATACATCCACTTGTAAGATCCTTTAGCCGTGTTGCCTGTTGTGACTGAGTGACATATATGTTCTATTCAATTATGGAGTGGAGTGATTTACATTTTATTTTGAAAGCCTTTCTTCTACATTACTGTGTCCATTGAGCCGTTTTCCCCCAGCATACAACGGGTGATTTAAAAAATGACTAGTTAAGCCCAGTTGAGTCTACAAATATTCTTGAGATAAAGGCCAGGTTTTGTCTCAGCTGACCATTGTATGACATTCAACATGAAGATCGTTGAACAGTCATGTAATGCGACATTATAAAACAAAGACCGTTGGACTGTTTTACCCTTAGTTTGACAGCCCCTGAAGATGAGCTACAGCATTTTCCTGTTAGTGACCAATAAGATGGATGCATACACATTTTCTCCCAGGGACCTTTCCTTTACATACAGTGAACCTTGTAACGCTAGTGAGCTAACTTTATAGATATGTCTAGGCTACATATGCTGTAGGCTAACATTGCACCTCAAGTTGTCTTTGGTGAAATGAGATGCCGTACTCTCCTCTTTGAGAAACCTACAACCATGTTGACAGACTTTTTTTTAACAATAGTATAGCCCACACACAGCACTTCAGCTGCCACAGTGGTTGATTGGCACTTTTTTCCCTGATTACCTGTGCGCCCTGATCGACCTTGCTCACAGTTCTTATGTACAGTGATTGGCTCTGATAAACATGTTTCCACTCTGGGTCAAGACAAGAATTTTTCTTGGTAGTTGACATGACTACATCATGGAAGACGATAAAAAGAGCCTAGTCAGAACTAAGCTTTACTCATCATTTAAAATCATGTTCTTTTTTTGTTTGTTTGTGAGGAAAAGAAACCAAAATGTAGTAATTTATTTTAAAAACCATTGACAAAAATATATAAATGTTGATTTTCCAGGACCAGGGAATATTAAGTGTTTGTCAGGGAGGAATATTGATCAACAGTTAACCACTTCCCTGAATAATTACTTCATGGATTCAGATTTTACACAGTACATTTCTGGTGTTCTCTATATGATCTTGCAAAACACCACATACTCGTTAAAGTTCTATCAGATGCATTTCTGTCCAGCATTTTAACTACAGTTTTTTTTTTAAGTAGTATTACTCTAATTACTAACATTATTTCATGGTTAGTGAGAATAATTTGGGGCCCATATACACATTGCTAGCCACCATGTTCTATAGTTGAAGTATGACGTATGTAAACACATGCCTTTGGTTCAGTTCTGCTGTAATTTTGGCCTCATGTTTGCTGCGTTGACAGTGTCTTAAGTCAAAATCTTACTGTATGATAATATTTACTTCATTGTTTATACACCAGGTATCATGAGAGGCTAATTCCCGCTTGCTAACCGTTATGTTATTTGTACTAGTTTTCCAGATGCAAAGACTGATCAGTTGGATGGTCGGACTGTCTTGTACATTGTCATGTATAATTAGGCTTTTTAAAGCCAGCAACTTGTATTGGAAGAATCTAAAAATAGGTGCTGATGTTATCTGAATGTATTTGAATGTTTTGTTTTTTTTCCTGTACTTCCTTGATCAAAGAGGCCAGGTGTTTCTACAAGGGAACACAAATAAATGTGATTAAATAGGATTGTGTCACTGTGTTTCATTTACCTGCACGTGTTTACACATTTTGCATTAATTCCATTTTATAAGTTCTGCACTTAAATTTTTACCACTCTGCAGATGGTTTAAAATATCTTACTGGGTTAAACATGTGCCTCTAAATGCTACCCTGCACATCCCTCTCTGCACATATCCAAAACATCTCAGCCATGCCTCTCTTGCTTTGTTTAAAACCCACTCAACCTGAACTGTCCTTCTGCTACTCATTCCAAATCCTGTCCCTCCTAGTCACTCCCAATGAGAATCTTGGCATCTTCAACTCTGCCGTTGCCACCTCCTGTCTTTTTGTCAATGTCACTGTCGCCAAACCATACATCATAGCAGGTCTCACTACCGTCTTGTACATGTTTCCTTTCACTCTAGCTGCTATCCTTTTTTGTTGCAAATCACCCCTGACACTCATCACCCACCCCACCCTGCCTGCACTCTTCTCCTCTTGTGCATTTTACATTTCTTTGGATGGTTGACCCCAGGTGTTTAAAACTCCTCTACTTTCACTACATCTTTACCATTACAACTGCCTCTCTCATTCTTGCCTATTTATTGTCTTGCTTCTACTGATTTTCATTCCTTTTCTCTCCAGTGCATATTGCTACCTCTCAAGGTTCTCTTCCACCTGCTCCCTACTTTCACTACAGATCACAATGTCATCTGCAGCTATCATAGTCCACAAAGACTCCTGCCTGGCCACGTTCACCAGCCTGTCCATCACAATGGTAAACGAGGCTCAGAGCCAGCCTTTGTAAGTATTCAAAGCATTCTACCTACAGCAAATTTACTTTTAGGAGCCTAGCAATGTGAATGCTTTTGATTTCCTTTTTCATTTTAGCTTATTCTAGCAAAGTCTGTCCATCCACATTTCACAAAAGTACTAGGCAATTGCCCAGATGCTCATTCACAATAATCCTCAGGTGGGTTTGCATCCAGGTTGTTCTTAATGTCAAAGTTTACAAGATCTGGGCACTTTTGTTATTCTACAGAAATCGGTTCTTCCTTCTAGGCAGTAGCCCAGATATACCAATGATACTGGAATTGCCCATTATACCATTAACTTGAAATGTTTAGTTGTAGTGTATGTATCCCAATTCCACATGATGCACACATTTTAATGTTATGTGAATAAACAGTTTATTCAGTAACAAAAGTGCAAGAAGACCAGCAGAGTACAGAATTTCAGTGAAAAACAAAATTGCACATCAGTGGCTGTATGACACAAAGATCATACTTTTAGTACGTTGGTTTGCATTTTTACAGGCATATAAATATGTGATAAAAGTGTTAGTGTGTTTGCTATTTGGGTAATATTTACATTGATTTAGAAAATGAAAAAATGTACGACTTTCAAGTTAAATAATGTAACTTATCCAGCAGTGGAGACATCCATTTCTATTAATGTAGTGGGGAAAACGTCAGTTTTTAGTATGAAGTGAAAGTAAAATAAAACAGGCAAATCATTACAGATGAAACAGCCCACTGAATGAATGCTAATCCATTTTTTCTCAGCTACCTCCTGCAAAACAATCAGGTTGACTTTATGGTATATTTGCATGTTTGACTAGAGCAAGATATTGTTCAAAGAGCTTCTACCACTGGCAGTAAAAGATCAAATATGATCAAGGAAAGGCACAGCAGCCTGCAATGGCTCTTCAAACATTGGCAGAGAAAATGCAGAGTTGATGAGGTCGTAGAGACTGTTGTGGGAGATCTGGAGGCTGATGTTGGCGCTGTGAAGCGACGAAGCCCCCTCCGCCTGGGCCATCTCATGAAAATGTCGGCAAATCAGAGGAACCACCTACAGGGATGAAGAAATTTTAATGAGCATACAAGCTGAAAACCTAATGTAGGTCATATGACCTTTAGGGGTGGCAACCTTAATTAAAAATATCCCTGGGCCCAGAGCAGGCAACATTGACCCCCTTCTACACCCACATTACATCAGCAGTAATGACATCTAAACTGCAATATAGAAAACGCTGGATATATCTAAAGTAGAGATGTTACCTTCACTACAATGAGCTTCTTCTCCAAAAGTTTTCCATCAGGATATTCCTCTCCAAAGCACATATTGATTGTATATTCAGGAGAAGGGCCACTGTTTTCCTTGAAGTGCTTCAGCTCTGAAACACAGACTGGATCTTTTAATTTCAGAGTACGCCTAACTGATTTTCACATGAGGACTATATTTATACATATACATTAGCAAAGATTCACACTTACCAGTCACATACTTTTCAAAATTGAGGAGCTCCACCATGGTGTTTTGAGGCAGCTTTGTCGGCTCTGGATGAGCCACACTTGGGTCGCTTGTGCTGGCAAATACACGACACTTGTCCTGCCTGCAGGCATAGATGCCCTTGTCTTGGACCTGCAGCACAACACCTCTCTGGATGTTGTTAAGTATGCGGTTGGTGAAATCAATCTGTTGATAAGAAGCCAGTGGTAAAGAAAAGCAACATTAAAAAAAAAAAAAATGCTCTTTGAGGGTGCACAGCAGTTACTGTGTGGAAAATTGAGGAGAAAACATGCACTTTGGTTTTCAGTGAGGGGATGAATTGACAACAAATGCACTCTGAATAATCCCCAGATCATCTGGAATTCTGGACTTACGTCCAGACTGCCACATATCACCCACAGCTACCTTACAGTGATTACTGGGAAATCCTTACTGTGTCATGGTACTGGTGTACCTGTTTGTGGTCCAGCAGTTCATTTGTGGGGGAAAGCCGAGCTGAGCACCGTCGAACTCGGGGGGGCGGGGTGGAGATAGTGCAGCTTGAGTCTGGATATTCTCAAGGTCTTCTTTATCATTTCCTTTTTCCTGTAGTTGGATGGAGATCTCAAGGTCCTCGATATGGGGCTGCTCAGATGAACCAAGGACTGGTGCAGGGATTTACTGTAGAAGAAAAACAGTCAAACTAACACCAAGGAATGTCTTCCCCCTAAGCACTTTATGTCAGTAAAGACATTTTGAATGCATATATCTGGACATACACTCATAGTAGTGTGGCAGATTTGGTAAAAGCTGTGGGTAGTTTTCCACTGCAGCTGGATAACCTCCAGGACATCAGATTGTATGGGGCATAGTTGTTCTCCAACCACTGCTGCTGCTCATCTGTTGACAAGAAACATTCAGACTGAACTACACGTAACTACAGACAGTGTTTATTTACTATTCATTATATACATTTTGCAGTATTATCTTATGCATAATAATTTTACCTAATGGTTGGTTACCAATATCCAAAGCCATAAAATTGTTGAGCAGATTGTTCTGTTAATAGAGGGAAAAAAAAGGTAATTACACATTAAATAACTATTCAAGTACAGAAACCACCTGCACAGAATAGCTTTGTAATACATAGTTAACAGAAGTGAAAATGGTCCTCTAGTAATGGTGTACCCGCATCTCCTAAGGGGAAAGTCCTCTACTGGAGAACTGTAGATATCTGGAACCATGTCAGTGTCCCTCCTGAGAGTACTGCATGTGCACAACTTCATTGTTCTCTGGGGAAAAAAAAAGGAATCGACATTATTTTGCATTCAAGGTCAAAGTGAGTTTAGAGTCCGCATTCAGACAGCATGAACCTTACGCTCAGTGTTGATGATCTTATAGATTTTATGAGGGTCGTCGGAATTCTTGGAGTTGTCTTCGATCATCTTGAAACGATTAGAAAGGTTGTTCAGAGCACAGCGAAGTTGGTTTTTCCACCTGGCCCTGTCATTGGGGAATTCATTAATTTTGCCACTTGCAACTGCCCAAGCCTGTAAAGACAATGGCATACAATAAAATACAATACTGTTACTATGTGATGGCAGTCATCATAATAACCAAAGGTAGAAAACTGGGTATTTTAAGTAGATTTATGGTGCTTTGCTTTTGTGAGACTTCAGCTTTCTCTGATTTTTAAAATGTAAATGTACTTGTCCGTCTGACATTTTTAGTCAAGTTAAACCCTGCTTTCATTCACCATTAATGATGCTATGCACACGTGTGAACAATAGTCCCTGCAAACGAAAATAAATGCTTATGTTGAATGGAAGGCATCGGTCTTTTTTGCATCTGCCACTGTGAGTCTGTGAAAATGAAGTGCCACTCACAGCAATTATGCCGAGAATTGCTCACATTGCTAAGAACTGCATCCCATCCACTAAAACTATAAAATATAACACTACAGGCCAGGCTTGTAACCATTCGTTCATTACTAGAAGTACCCATTTTACATTTTTAGAAGTAAAATTTGTTTATTACCTCTTGTAAACTATCTTTGACTTGACCTACACCAAACACCTGCTTGCGACGATGGGATGCAATGCTCGGCACAACCACCGCCACTCAGTGGGCGCGCCTGGATTCGGATGGAACATGACGCGCTTCTGCTGCTTGAGCGCGTGCTTGACTACTTGACAGCAATTAAAGTTGCAGATGTCAGCAACAACTTCGACGCTTTCGCTACGACACTGTAATGAGTGTACAATCCTACCCGGAAGATTTTGCTGTCCTCATCGTTGCAGTCCCTCCTCGAATTGTGCTTCCAGGGGACTCTGAACTTGTGCTGGCCCACGTAACACAGTCCCGTGTATTGGCCTTCTCCACTTGCTCAATGAGCCAGCCGGCGAACTGAGGTTTGGGGGGGCTGGCAAAAAAAAAAGACACACGGCACCCGCATCAGGGCTGTCTCTCTCTACGCTGCGCGCAAAAGGGCTTTCACACACGTAGCACTTGTACGCACAACTGCCAGTTCATACAACAACATGCCTCGGGCACAGAAATGATCTGCGCTAAACATTAGCTCTTTTTGGGCTCATTGCGCACGAGTCGCCGAATGACTCCTTATCTGCGTAAAATACAAAGAAAGTTTACAAAGAACTGCGACATCACCAAACATCGGCTTGCGGAAGGAACGCTTTAACTTTGCATTTCGCTCAAACGCGCTGAACGTCTTCGCTCCTGCAGGTCTGGAGCTCCTGAGGCCCTTCATGGAACTTTAAAAGAGCAGCAACGTCATGTGAGGTTCTAGTCTCCTCCTCCAGAGGGCAGGGCGCTGACGCACTGACGGTGAGTTTGGTTCAGACACCGGCATGAGGTTTCCCCGCGAGTCGCTGCGTTTAAAACGATCGATGGAGGCGTTCACGGTGAATAGATCGAAGAGACCGGATACATCGAGGTGGTTTTAGTGGAGTTTCACATTCTCCGGAATTGTTTCAAGGGAATCTGAAAGTGTTTTTTGCCGAATGTGCTTGATCTTCATTATTGCGTCATGACGTCGATGCATTTCATCATCCAGTGTTTGAGTTAAATGTTTGGGCCGGGATTGGTTGTCGCTTTGTGCTGGGGATTTCTATTACATTACATAAGAATTACAGGGAGGACATTTCCCCCCAACATGGAAAAATGACACATGCCCCCCCCCCCGCCGCTCAATATTATCATAACCGTTCTATGTCGCGCTACATAACTGAATAAAATACATTTGAAGCACCAACACTAAGCATAACACGTAAAAAAAAACAAAAAAAAAAATCCTTATAAACTGTCCCCCGCAAAATTTGCAACGATTTTTCTCAAAAAAAAAAAAAAAAAAGCTTTTTCCTAGCAGATTTGCAACATTTTCGCTTGTAAATTTAAAACGTTTTCTCATAAGCTTGCATTTTATTTTTTTTTTTGGTCATAAATTTGTTTTTTGTTAATTTTTTTTTGTAAAATTGTGATTTATTTTTCTCGGGAATTAGCACATTTTTCTCATGAAATTCACAACTTTTTTCACTGTAAATTTTCAACTGTTGTAAATTTGTGACTTTTTTCTTGTAAATTTTTTAACAGTTTTCCTGTAAATTTTCAACGATCATGTGGATGCTTGCTGAATTTTTCTTCTATGCATTGGTTTTCTACTGTTCCTCCACAGTGACCCACTGACAGCAATAATGGTGTTCCCCTGTAGATTTACTTTTGAGGAAATGTTCTGTTTATTGACCACCCCTCCCCTCCCCAAGAGCGAAAAGAAATATCCACACATGTAAGTACCCTTTTCTCCTTTAAAATGATAAACAAACTATAGTGTTTGAATGAAACAGAAATGCAGTAGTAAACCACGGGAAGGAACTGATCTTTCTGGCAGTCAGAATAACGAGTTATTATAAGATTTATTTAAATTAATTTCTGTCTGATAAATTCACTAACTTGGGTGCTGGCCTAGAAGTAGAACATCTGCTTCACAACCAGGAGGGTCATGGGTTCAGTCCCCTGACTGGGTCATACCAAGGACCATATAAAAATTGAACTTCCTGCATTCTAGCTTGGTGCTTAGCATAATGGAATGAGGAAGGAAAGTTGATTACCCAACCTAAGGGGGAGCACATGCCAGTGTCGTGCGCGCCCAATGCCCAGATAAATGGGCAGGATTGTGTCAGGATGTGGCATCTGGTGTATAATCCTTGCCAAATTGGCATGCAAAGCCATTGTGAGATAAGGTGATGTTACGCTGTGGCGACCCCAGAAGGGAGCAGCTGAGAGACGAGAGAGATAATTCACAAAATGACTGGATAATGCCATTTTTGGTGAGGACAACTTATTACAGTGTAAATAAGCTCATTTCTAACAGATACCAATTTAGCATTTTTCATAATAGCTATAAAGGAGCCATTCTGCTGGTCAAAGCCAAAACTCAGTTTTACTTTACTATATATGATAACAGAGGGGATTAATTTGAAGACTGTAATGCTGACATTGTATTATTAAGAGTATGCTAAAGTTCTGTTATTTTTGCAGTACGTTTTGCTATACTTTGTGGTATATAAGGGACAGTGCCTGTCTCCCATTGTCTATGACCCAAAGCCACACAGCAACCTGTAAGTATTTAAACTATGACAGGGGTCTGTGGTCGTGGTAGCTGTGTGTTAATACCTTACTTATTCTACTATGTTAAGCAACAAGCTAGAAGGCAGAAATAATTTATGTTGTCTTTGGTATGACCCACTGGGTGTGAACCTACAAACCTTCCAGCTCTACTACTAGTCCACCCACTCCAGTGTGTCATGGGGTCCATAGAAAACAGACGTACAGTAGGTGTTGTCCCCTGTACACCATACAGTTTTCCCACCTACCTGGCGAAGGGAATTAACTAACTAATAGCTCTGTGGATGTTTTGATACAACTGAAAAATATCTGTCAAAAATTTAAGAAGAGATCAACTAAATCAAAAGTAACTCAAACAGTGGGGCCAAATGATTGATAAATTATTGCTGATAATTAATACAATTTACAACGTGGTGAAAGGGTCAAATGTGATGCTCAGTTTAACAAGACATTAAAACAATCAAATAAAGTGTGTTTTTGTCAGCATTTCAAATGTTTTTACAAGGCGCCCTAACAATTAATACTGTCACACAGAAACCCAAGGTTAGACAAATAATTTACTGGCAAATGCCTCCAAATGTACAATACTGTGAAAAAGTATCTGTCCCTTCCTGATTTTTTATATTTTGCATGTTTGTCACACTTAATATTCAGATCATCAAACAAATTTTAATATTAACAGCCAAAAAGGGACTCCAAGGCACTCTCTATTTCAAAAGTGAAAAAAGCCTTTATTCAAATGGCTTTTGTCATATAAACCTGTTAAATTCAATGAAAGCTCCGACTCGTTTCGGCAATCAGCCTTCATCAGGGAGTCAAACAAGTAACAAGAACGAAGGGAGGGTTCTTATAAAACAAAAAATAAAAAAAAAAAATCATCCACCAATCAGAAACCTCCACCTGGCTGCTGTGGCATCCTGGTTGCAATTACATCCAACAGATGTCATGCCTACCACCTTCCATCCATCCATCTTCTATTTCAAAATAAGGGAGGGTTTTTTTGGCGGTGAGGAGATTTCTAAAAAACAAAACAAAACTATGAATATATAGAAATATTATAACAGAAATAACAGCATCCGTGGTCATTTAAGTTAATTTAAATCATTAAATGACTATTTTATGAGTATTTTTTCTTTGTAATGAGAGTTAAATTATTGTTCTGTTCTGACTGCAAAGTTATGGTCCAAAAATATAAGTTGTTGTAAGGAAAAAAGTAAAAAAAAAAATACCACAGTCTGTTTCAAATTTATTAAAAAAAAAAACACAGTAATTTTATTTAAGAAAACGGGACAAAATATCCGATAAAATAATCCACAAATTTATAATAAAGTTTCAAATGTACAAGGAAAGTGGTTTCAAATTTAGATAAATTTACAGAGAAACGTTGAAAACTAAAAAAAAATTGTTATAAATTTTGGAGAAAAACACTCAAACCTTCAAGACTGAAGTCATAACTCATTAATGGGTGCTCTTTGTACCTTAACTAGAAATTTTGGTTGTCCTCCTTTAATTTACATGGCACTTGATATTTTTCAAACCTGTTTGTATACCACCATAGACAGAGACAGAACCTGAATTAGACAGAGCTCAGAGAGGGCAGAGATAGACAAAAGAGAAGGAGCCAAGGAGAGGAAAGTGTTCAGGCAGGGGGTCCAGAAGAGGTGAGAGCAGAGGAAGGAGAGAAGGATTGACATCAGTAAAAGTTCCAAGACACAGGACGTCTGGGTGGTACCCCAACTGCCCAATATTCCAACATTCAAGCCTTGTATTACAATACTTCAAATTGTAAGTTCCATATGCACGCAGTGGCTCAGGAGGTAGAGCAGGTTCTCCAATAACCATATGGTTGGCGGTTCAATTCCCACTCTCCCAGAAATCCTGCCATTTGTGTCCCTGGGCAAGACACTTTACCCACCTTGCCTCCAGTGTCCATAACACTGGGTATGAATGTATATAAATTTTTGGTGGTGGCTGGACAGGCCATCCATCCATCCATCCATCTTCTACCCGCTTTTCCAGAGGTCCGGGTCGCAGAGTCAGCATTTCAAGCAGAGAAGCCCAGACTTCCCTCTCCCCAGCCACCTGCTCCAGCTCTTCAGAGGGGATACCAAGGCGTTCCCAGACCATCTGGGAGACATACTCTCTCCACCGAGTCTGCCCCGGGGTCCTCCTCCCTAGTGGGAACGTGCCTGAAACACCTCAAGTGGGAGGCGTCCAGGAGGCATCCTAATCAGAAGCCGCATACCTACCTCAACTGACTCCTTTCAATGTGGAGGAGCAGCGTTCTACTCTGAGCCTCTCCCGGAGTGACTGAGATCCCCACCCTATCTCTGAGGGTGAGTCCACAATCCTATGGAGAAAGCTCATTTCAGCCGCTTGTATCCGCGATCTCGTTCTTTCGGTCATTACCCAAAGCTCCTGACCATAGGTAGAGTAGGAACGTAGACTGACTGGTAAATCGACAGCTTTTGCCTTAGAACGCAGCTCCCTCTTCACCACAACAGACCGTTACAACATCCACATCACTGCAGATGCTGCTCCGATCCGTCTGTCAATCTCTCGCTCCATTCACCCCTCACTCGTGAATAAACCCCAAGAGATACTTAAACTCCTCCACTTGGGGCGGGAGCCTGTCCCCAACCCGGAGAGGACAATCACAGTTTTTTTCCGGCTGAGGACCATGGACTCAGACTTGGAGGTGCTGATTTCCAACCAACAAAATTCAAAACATAAACAACATGCCCACGCAACATATATAACCACGAAATCCTGCAGACAAGGCAAAGAAAAGCAGTATTTAAACCCAAACCATGGGGCTGCATGGTGGCGCAGTGGTTTAACACTGTGGCAGCACAGTTTACCCTTGGCCGGGGGATCGCGGGGGTCATGAGATCGTGGGTTCGATCCCAGCCCCCGGCCAACAGTGATCTGTGTGGAGTTTGCATGTTCTCCCCGTGTTGCGTGGGTTTACTCCGGGATTTCTCCGGTTTCCTCCCGCATACCAAAAACATGTAGGTTTAGGGCGCTCGCGCACGCAGCGACCGGCAGCCGGTGGCTTGTCACCAGACTGCAAACCAAATCTACCTACGGGTACAAATAAGTAACAAAAAAAAAAAAAAAACAGGCAATCATACAAACACACTAAAATGCAGGTCTTCATTCAGGCCTGGATATTTAGTAGCCTGTAATTTGTAAATCCAATATGTTTCCCGTTGATTTAATAATCTTTGTCTGTTGCCTTTTCTTACGGACAGTGGAATATGATCAATCCCACAGACATATAAGGTAGATGGGTCACTGTTATGATGCTCCAAGTATTGTCTAGCCATGGAATAGCTCATGTTACCTGTACAGATTGTACGGACTGTCCTGTAGGCGTCGTTTGGTTCTTGCTATATTGAAAACTTTACACATAGGACATTCCAGTCTATAGATAATAAACACAGTTTTGCAATTTATGAAATGATTAATAGTCAGTTGTTTTTGGGATACAACATCATAAGAAGATTTGGTTTGTCTTCCATTTGTACAGTGATTACAATGTTTGCATTTGTAAGATCCTTTTGGCCTGGAGCCCAGCCATGTTTGATGCCCATCTGGTTTCAGATAACTGTGGACCAGTTTATCTTGTAGAGTTGGACATCTTCTAAAGCTAACCAGAGGTGGTTCAGGAAAAATCTGGTTAAGAAGATCATCACTTTCAATAATACCCCAGTTTTTTATTATAATTTTCTTGATTTGTTCAGCCTCCATACTGTATGTTGTAACAAAAACTGGCCTCTCATTTGTTTGCTTGGGTGTATTTCTTTGGAGTAATGATCTGGCCACCTGTTTCGCTCTGGTGTAAGCTTTATGGAGGGTAGCACTTTTATAACCGCGTTCTCTAAATTGTAACATCATTTCTGGAGATTTTCTTTCAAAAACATCATCTTGAGTACAAATTCTCCTAACTCTCTGGAACTGCCCATATGGAACTTTCTCTTTGAGCCAGTTAGGATGGAAACTACTGGCATGTAAGATGGTGCTCCTGTCAGTTGGTTTTCTATATACAGAGGTATGGAGAAACCCTTGATTGTCTTTAGAAATAGGTCAAGAAAATTAATGCACTCTTTACTATATTCCAAAGACAACTTGATGTTTGGGTTGATGTTATTCAGAAAACTGTAGCGGGTTGAATTCAACCCCCCCACAACACAGAGACAGAACACAGAGACAGTCAGCTCGCACTCCTTGGTTTTTCCCACTGCACTACTGAGATGTAATGTGCCATGCATGTATTGTGATGTAATGTGCCATTCATGTATCGTGATGCAATGTGCCATTCATGTATTTGATGATGTAATGTGCCATTCATATATAGTGTTCATGCCGTCTTGTCCTTACTGTGACCTAGAGGCTGAGATCAATATGTACACTACCGTTCAAAAGTTTGGGGTCACCCAGACAATTATTTGTGTTTTCCATGAAAACTCACACTTATTTACCACCATGAGTTGTAAAATGAAATAGAAAATATAGTCAAGACATTGACAAGGTTAGAAATGATTTGTAATTGAAATAATAATTTTTTTCCTTCAAACTTTGCTTTCGTCAAAGAATCCTCCATTTGTCAGCAATTACAGATTGCAAGACCTAACATGATTGCACAAGGGTTTTCTAAACATCCATTAGCCTTCTGACGCAATGAGCAAACAAATTGTAACCATTAGAACACTGGAGTGATAGGTTGCTGGAAATGGGCCTCTATACATCTATCTAGATATTGCACCAAAAACCAACATTTGCAGCTAGAATAGTCATTTACCACATTAGCATGTATAGAGTGTATTTCTGATTAGTTTAAAGTTATCTTATTGAAAAAAAGTGCTTATTCTTTCAAAAATAAGGAAATTTCTAAGTGACCCCAAACTTTTGAACGGTAGTGTAGATGTGCCTTGTAACCTCTTTGTCCTGCAAGCCGGAGCAGAGGCTGCATCTGCCTATTGTTAGTAGGTTCTTATAAATGCAAATGTCTCATGCCTGTTCTGCAGTCCCTTTGATCAGACCAACTGCTGTGAATCTGCTTTGTATGTATTGTTTGAGTTTGGTATAAAATACTGCACAGGTTCTGTAACACATCCTCTCATTCACTCACTCTTCAACTGCTGCTGGACACACGCACTGTGTGTCTCCTCCTGTTTGAGAAGCTGGAGGAACGAAGTTGCAGCCTGCTCAAGCCATGGGACTGCAGCCGAGTTCTGATGAAGGCGGATGATAATAAAGCTATTTAAAAATCCAACGCTGCCTTTATTTTATCATCTCTTCACTGGTGACCCCGAATGCACACGTTTGTGCAAACGCAACCTTCTGATCTGAACAGGCCACACTGGCGACCCGAGACTGAAGAAACGAGCGGCCCAGCGAACACAGCACCCCGGGCATGAATGCTCCGTCGCAGTGGCCTGACTGTCTGCCCTCCCCGCTGCCTCAGGGAGGCCCTCGACGCAGAGCTCACGGCGGGCGAACTGCTCTCAGGGACATCAACCAAGACGGGTAAGCGGCAGAGAACGTCATGGCGCGCCCTCGCCGAGATCGGCACACCCACGCGGGACCGGGCCCGCACAGCTCCTCCACATCAGAGCACATGCGGGCGACTCCCATGGCCGACGGAGCACACGTGGACCTGAACGCACCATGACTAATCTGCAGCCATGGCTCGTCAGAGATGTTTTCGGCGCAGACTGCGCCGACTCAACCCAAGTTTCCGACCCTGATTTCCTCTCCAGCGGGCCCACCCACGCACGGAGCCCCGGCACGCGCACCGGGGGTGACGAGGACAGCGCAACCACGCATGGGACAAATACGGCTTTTCCGACCGCCTTCCTTCTGCCTGCACCACTGGCCCTTCAGGCTTGCTTGTACACCTGAGGCCCGCAGCTTTGCTCACTGGGATTTTATGGTCTTAGCCACGGCACACAAGGGGAATTCAGCTGTCTGCGGTTCCCGAGGCTGTAGGGTTACGTCTGCCCTAAAGTCAACCCGCCAGTCCCTCTGCTTTTATTTTTTTCTTGCCGCCGCTCCTGCTTTTCTTCATGGCCCACGAGAGGAGTCAGAGACTAATTTTTTTTTCTTCTTCTGATCTCCGCATGTTCAGACGGGACATCGCAGAGCAGCAAACACTTTTGGCGCGAACTCGAACGATTTTCCCCGCGCCCGGTCAGCACGTGCTACCCCCCCCTCCCCCCTCCTCCTGCACAGAGCTTTTCCCTGCTCGCTGCCCAAACTGCAACATCGAGGTCACGGTCCCCTACCGTGCCCTCTGGGGGGGAGCAGTGTAGCGGGTTGAATTCAACCCCCCACAACACAGAGACAGAACATAGAGACAGTCAGCTCGCACTCCCTTGGTTTTTCCCCCGCTGCACTACTGAGATGTAATGTGCCATGCATGTATTGTGATGTAATGTGCCATGCATGTATTGTGATGCAATGTGCCATTCATGTATTGTGATGTAATGTGCCATTCATTTATAGTGTTTCATGCGTCCTGTCCTTACCTGTGACCTAGAGGCTGAGATCAATATGTAGATGTGCCTTGTAACCTCTTTGTCCTGCAAGCCGGAGCAGAGGCTGCATCTGCCTATTGTTATGTAGGTCTTACAAATGCAAATGTCTCATGCCTGTTCTGCAGTCCCTTTGATCAGACCAACTGCTGTGAATCTGCTTTGATGTATTGTTTGAGTTTGGTATAAATACTGCACAGGTTCTGTAACACATCTTCTCATTCACTCACTCTTCCAACTGCTGCTGGACACGCACTGTGTGTCTCCTCCTGTTTGAGAGCTGAGGAACGAAGTTGCAGCCTGCTCAAGCCATGGGCTGCAGCCGAGTTTCTGATGAAGGCGGATGATAATAAAGCTATTTAAAAATCCAACGCTGCCTTTATTTTATCATCTCTTCAAAACTATGGAATTGTTTCAACTCTGTTTCTGATCCAGACCAGATCAAACAAATATCATCAATGCAATGCCCCACCAAACTATGTACTTCAGAAAGACATTCTTTCTTGGTTTAAGACAAAATCTTCTTCCCATTTACCCAAAAACAGACCTGCATATGAAGGGCTATAACATGTCTTCATAGCCCACCCTTTTATTTGTTTAAAAATCTTATCCTGAAAAACAAACATGTTGTTAATCAAAGTCCATTCTGTTAATGACAATAAGAAATCAGCTGGTGGCACTTCAGACTCAGGTCGCACCTTCAAGAAATGTGCAAGTGCTGCAAAGGCCCTGTTTGTGATCAATATTTGTATACAATGCTTCCACACCCATTGTGACTAGAAAAGTTTCACAGCCTACATTTTGCAGCTCTTTAATCTTGTTCAAAACATCAGTTGTGTCTTGAACGTAGGCAGGAAGTGAAGGTAGAAATGGCTTAATGAAATAGTCAGTATGTTTAGACACTAGTTCTGTGAGGCTGTCATTCCCAGAAATCACAGGTCTACCTGGAGGATTTTCAAGACATTTATGGATCTTTGGTAGCATATAAAATGACACTATTCTTGGATTCTCCTTCCACAAGAACTTAAATTCAGGTTTAGAGATCCAACCATTGTCTTTTGTGTCACATGTAGGAAACTTGAAATGAAGAGACTGAATGATTTTTCAGTATAGGTTTATTCCATCTCAAGTCCTACAGCTCCTCTCTCAGTCAGGGAATGAAGAGGGGGAGCTGAGATAAACCACATACCTTTATACTGTTACATCAGACACAAATAACATTCACATCAAACACAGAATTCCATTCATAACTAATCCTCCTATTGTCCTCTCGGCTTCTCTGTCTGACCTTAAGAGTCAGACAGTCTCTTCAGGTTCACTCTCAGATCTTCTCACTTCTCCTCTAGTCCGCAGGGGGTCCAGAATCAATGTCTGTTTGAGGCGTGATGTCAATACACACTGCGAGCTCAAAGTTCCCTCATGTCTGGGTCTCTGCCAAGGAATATGTGAGCTACATAATGTTACGCCACATCACTCCCCCCCGAAACGCCCAAGAACGGACATACACCAACCTTAAGTCAATAATGGACAGTCATACACCCTATGTCAAGAAAGGACACACACACATCGCCTTCAGATGTCCATAATGGGCAGTCATACACATTACACCCTTACAATCCCCCCCTTTGCAGGATCTACAACCACAATTTACACGGGTTGATCAAAATACACATCACTTTCTGCCCGTTGCTTAGGCTTCAATCTCCTCCCGAATCTGCTGAACGCAGGCTTCGCAGCCTGTGTTGTGCCGTCCTGCTGTCGTGCGCCCTGTGGAATGAGGGTGAGAAGGGTATTTACCCCCCTGCTGGGGAACTAGGGGCTGTCCCTTGGGAGGCCTGCCGCGTCGAGGCGCCCCCCGCCGGCCGTACAGGTTCGTCACGTAACACAAAAGCAGGCTTTAATCTGTCAACACTGATTGTCTCTTTCCTGCCCCCCAAGTCCAGTACAAAATATTTCTCCCCCGGTTTCCAGCACTTGGAACGGACCATCATAAGGTGGGCGGAGACTGTGACGCTGGGGCGTCGTGCCTGACAAAAACAAACTCTGCGTTTTGCAAAGCCTTGGAACAAAAACCCGCGGAAAGTGTGATGAGCGGGGCCCGGGGAGCATTTCTGCCCCCGTGCCGTATAGAGGTCCCCGCACCGGGGGGCGCTACGGGTGCTGCATGGGCTGGCAGGAATTCTCCTGGCAGCCTGAGAGGTTGAGTAAACACTAATTCAGCAGGTGAGGCATCTAAATCCTCCTTGGGTGCCGAACGCAACCCCAATAAAACCCATGGTAGTTTGTTTACCCAATTTGTATCCGTGAGCGACGCTCTGGGGGCTGCCTTCAACGATCTGTGAAAACGCTCGCATAAACCGTTGGCCTGTGGGTGATAAGCGGTGGTGCGATGAGCTGTTGCCCCTAAGCCGCTGGCCATAGCTGACCATAGCTCTGAAACGAACTGCGGACCCCTATCGGACGTAATGTCCGACGGGACTCCGAACCGCGCTACCCAGGCTGTTAAAAAAAACGCGAGTTACCTCCGCTGCTGTGGTCGATTGTAATGGGACCACTTCCGGCCAACGCGTGGTCCGGTCCACCATTGTCAGGAGGTGTGTGAACCCCTGCGAGGGTGGCAGGGGTCCCACTAGATCAACGTGCACATGATCAAACCTCTTAGCCGGGATGTGGAAAGGTTCTAAAGGGGCTTTTGTGTGTCTGTGAACTTTGGCCCGCTGGCAGGACATGCAGGCTCTAGCCCACTCCTTCACGTGCTTGCGCAGGCTCGGCCAAACAAACTTCTCTGCTACCATTTTTACTGAAGCGCATACTCCCGGGTGCGCTAGGGAGTGCACCGCGTCAAAAACCCAACGGCGCCACGTGGCCGGTACCACTGGGCGAGGTCGCCCGGTGGATACATCGCAAATAAGTGGGGGTGAACCGGTTTGCAAACTTACGTTCTCCAGCCTTAACCCTGTTGGTCCAGACAGGAGCGCGCGCACGTCTGTGTCCTCGCCCTGCTCTGCTGCCATGGCCGCGTAATCTATCCCTACGTGCACCGGAGCCGCGTGCGCGTCCGCGCTGTTACCGCGCTCCGCGTCTGCGGCACTACAGCCCCCATCCGCGCGGACAGGCGCTGTTACCGCTCGCGAGAGGCAGTCCGCCACCACATTAAATTTACCGGCTACGTGCTGTATATCGGTGGTGAATTCTGAAATTGCGGCCAGCTGCCTCTGCTGGCGGCCCGACCATGGTTCTGAGACTTTGGACATTGCAAAGGTTAACGGTTTGTGGTCGACAAACGCGGTGAAACGCCGCCCTTCCAACCAGAACTGAAATGGCGAATGGCCAGGTGGAGCGCTAGTAGTTCCCTGTCAAACGCGTTATATTTTCGCTCAGCATCGCGTAGGGACCTGCTAAAAAAAGGCGAGTGACTGCCAAGCCCCGGCGACTTGCTGTTCTACCACGGCTCCTATGGCCACATCTGACGCCGGTCCTGTGGTTAGTGCTATCGGGCTGCCGGGTCTGGGTGAGCCAGCAACGCTGCATTCGCTAGTGCTTTCTTAACCTCAGTAAACTGCGCGCACCCCGCTCCGGGGACCACTCAATCGCATTGGAGGGCTTCTGCTTTTTTACGCGCGACGTACAACGGTTGCATGAGCTGCGCTGCGTTGAGTTCTGAAACGGTTTGTAAAAATTTACCATACTAAGGAATTCTTGCAACGCTTTGACCGTTTGTGGCTGAGGAAACTCAGCCACCGCGCGTACTTGGAGGGCAGCGGAACCACACCCCTCTGGGGAGACGCAGTGCCCTAAAAAATCGATCTGTGCTGTGCCAAAATGGCACTTGGCTGGGTTGATTATCAACCCGTGTGCTCCCAACCTCTGAAAAACAGTTCTGAGGTGACTTTCGTGTTCTTCCTCCAGAGGCGCTGGCGACCAAAATATCATCTAAGAAGACAAAAACAAAAGAGAGGTCGCGCAAAACGGCATCCATCATGCGGTTGGAAGGTTTGCGCAGTGCCTTAAGGCCAAAAGACATGCGTTAAAAATACAAAAAGCCCCAAAAGGGGTATTACCGCTGTCTTGGGAATGTCCTCTGATCGGACCGGGACCTGGTGAAACCGCGGACCAGGTCTAATTTAGAAAAAAATCGTTGCCTTGACCAAATGCACCGAAAAATCTTGGATATGTGGAATAGGGTTAGCGGTCCTCGCGCTGTGGCATTGTTTAACCTGCGATAATCGCCGCCACGGTCTCCACGAGCCGTCCGCCTTAGGGACCATGTGGAGGGGGGAAGCCCAAGCGGACTTTCGAGCGGCAAATTATGCCCAACCTTTCCCAGGTTGGCAAACTCCTCACGCGCAATGGAGAGCTTAGCTGCTATCAAGTGCCGAGCCTTAGCAAAAACTGGCGGGCCACTTGTGGTTATAAAGTGCTCCACCCCGTGCTTCGCCACCTTAGCTGAAAACGTGGGAACTGTGAGTGCTGGGAACTGGTTTAGGAGAGTGTGGAACTTACCTCCTGCTGCGGCGGCGTTGGCCTGTACTGACGGCGGGGACACTCGCGCTGCACAGGGAATAGAACAAAAAGAGAGTGCATTAACCAAGCGTCTATTAGCCAGATCTACCAACAAGCCATGTGAACACAAAAAGTCGGCGCCCAACATGTTGAAACTCACCGCCGCTACTATGAAGGTCCATTCATAGCCGCGGCCGTGCAAGGACAGGCGCAGAGTCCTTTCGCCAAACGTCTTGATCGACGAGCCGTTTGCGACTGTTGCTCCAGCTCCGCGGGGACCGGCCGCCCGGTCCGCGTAGGTTGCGGTGACGAAGCTCCTCTGTGCTCCGGTGTCAATGAGGAATTGCCGTCCGGAGCTCGCGTCCGTCAGGTAGAGCAGCTTGTTCCGTTCGCCGAGGGTCGAAGCTGCTAACGACCTCTGGCTCTTGCGTTTCCCTGCTTCCTGAAGTTGCATGGCGGGATGCATCTGTGAGCCTTGTGCGCGAATCGTCGATGGTAGAAGCACATCTCGTCCTCTCCTCTGCTCCGGGACCGCGCTGCCGCTGTTGTCGCTGGGGTCGGCTCTGCTGCCACCGGTCCTCTGTCGCCCTGGGCCGCCGCGCCGAGGTCTGCTGCTGCCGCTGCCGTCTCCTGCTCGCCGCATGCGTCCAGGAGCCGCTCCGCTTCCAAAGCCAGCGTGCGGAAGTCCTGCCGGTCCAAACACCTCATGCTGGACAGGGAGCCTCTCATGTGCGCTGGAAGGGTCCTCAAAAAGATGTGCTTGAATAAAAATGCATCGTTGTCTGCCCCGATCATCTGCAGCATGTCCTCCATGAGGACGGTCGGCCTGCGTCCTCCTCTGTCGCGCAGGTCCAGAAGTGTTCTGGCCCTCATCTCGGCCGATGGCACAAAGCTCCGAATGAGGGCGGCTTTCAGGGCGTCGTATTTGCCAGCAGCGGGTGGCTGCTGCACCAGGCTCCGCACACACCAGGCTGTGCGGCTGTCGAGTCTTGCGATGACATTGTGGAACTTAATGTCATCCTCTAATACCCCGTTAAGCACGAACCGTGATTCCACGTGCTGGAACCACGAGTGCGGGTCCTCTTGCCAGAACTCGGGGAGTCTAATGGAGTTTACGCCGGTGCGGGCGGTCTCCGGTGAATCCGGTTCGGAGTCGGAGTCGGAGAGACGACCTCCAAGCCTTTCCATATTTCTCACGTGTGGGTCACCAATGTAGGAAACTTGAAATGAAGAGACTGAATGATTTTTCAGTATAGGTTTATTCCATCTCAAGTCCTACAGCTCCTCTCTCAGTCAGGGAATGAAGAGGAGGAGCTGAGATAAACCACATACCTTTATACTGTTACATCAGACACAAATAACATTCACATCAAACACAGAATTCCATTCATAACTAATCCTCCTATTGTCCTCTCGGCTTCTCTGTCTGACCTTAAGAGTCAGACAGTCTCTTCAGGTTCACTCTCAGATCTTCTCACTTCTCCTCTAGTCCGCAGGGGGTCCAGAATCAATGTCTGTTTGAGGCGTGATGTCAATACACACTGCGAGCTCAAAGTTCCCTCATGTCTGGGTCTCTGCCAAGGAATATGTGAGCTACATAATGTTACGCCACACACATAGCATTTTCCCCAATTCCTCTTTCAATGACTCGGGTGGATTATGAGTCAGAGGTTTGTAGAACTCTGTATTATTTAGCTGATGGAAAGCCTCTGTCAATACATGTCCTTGCCCCAAATAACTATAGCACTCCCTTGTTTGCCTTTTTAATCACAATGTCACCATCCTTTGATAGTGCTTCCAAAGCACTTTTTCTTTGTGGGTTGTGCTGTTTATGTGCCTTTTTGTTCTTAAATAATTTATCAGTGTCAAAATTAACTTTTTTTTTCCACAAATGTATTTAATGCAGCACTTTGAACCTATGGGCAAAATGTTTTTTCTTATATTTTCACATTTTTGTCACACTTCAAGATTCAAGATTCAAGAGTCATTCATTGAGTCATGCATTGAGACATTCAGAGATAAATTAGTCGAGCTGTACAATAATATTACTAGTAAGAAAATGGTAGCAATTTGTGGAGATTTCAATATTGATCTACTTAATCCACATCAACAAAATGTAGTCACAGAGTTCATGAACTCTATGTACAGCATGAGTCTATATCCCCCACCAATAACACATCCCAGCTAGAATCACAGCTCCACTCTGCTACACTTATTGACAACCTGTTTGTCAATGTTCTCGACAAGAAAATAGAAAGTGGATTATTGATAAATGATAATAAGGCGACCCCACTTGCCAATCTTTGCACTTATCCATGGCCACACGGGGCCCAACCCTGAAAAAATCTCAAAATCGTTCAGACACAAATCACCAAACGCAATCAGTTTCTTTTAAAGAGGACTTGCTGAAGCAAGACTGGACAGAAGTCTATGTATCAGATGTAAATGAAGCCTATGACACATTTATAAACATTGTAACCACTCTTTATGAAAAAAACTGCCCATTTAGTTAAAAAAAAAGCTTAAACACAAATTTACTGACAAACCATGGCCTAACCAAAGGGACTACAAAAGGCGTTTTGTAAAAAGAAAAATTTATTATATAAAGCTTTCATAAAGAAAAGGACAAAATGAAGCAGAGCAGCGGTATAAAACATACAAAAATAAGTTAACATATATAATAAGATGTAGTAAAAGAGACATTACAGTAAAGAAACTGGAAAAAAAAACAAAGACAATATTAAAAATCCATGGACAATAAGCAACAGTATCCTTGGAAATAAAAGCAGAAATACCAGCTACCCAACTAACATTCCAAAAAAATAATAAAATCGGACTCCAAATGTGAATATAGCTTCACCTGCGGATGAATTAATAATTTTTTTGTTAACATTGGACCTAAACTGGCCCGAGAAATACCCACTACGGTGCCAACAGGTGATTCAATATGCAATAACACTGCTGTAAAAGACACCATCTTCATAAAGAACACAGACGAAAGAGAGGTCATTGAAATTGTTAAATCGTTCAAAAGTAAAACATCTACTGACTGCGATGGTATTGATATGCTACTAGTCAAAACTGTTATCGAATGCATAGTGAAACCACTGACGTATATCTGTAACCTGTCTCTCCAATCAGGTATATTTCCCAATGCAATGAAAATAGCTAAAGTAATTCCGATTTACAAGACAGGCGACAAAGGGGAACTCTCCAACTACAGACCAATTTCACTATTACCGCAATTTTCCAAGATACTTGAAAAAATATTCTATGAGAGAATTGACAACTTCATACTGAAGAATGATTTATTGTGTGAGCAGCAATATGGGTTCAGACACAAAAGGACAACAGCATATGCCTTAATGGAATTTACAGAAAAAATATCAACAGCCATTCAACAGCCATTCAACAGCCATAAAGAGTATTCAGTTGGAGTATTCCTGGATCTTAAAAAAGCATTTGATACAGTAGATCACAATCTATTATTAAAGAAACTACAAAATTGTGGTATTAGAGGGGTAGCACTGTCCTGGTTAAGAAGTTACTTAAAGAATAGATATCAGTTTGTATGTGTTAACAACAAAAACTCAGAGCTACTGAAGGTCACCTGTGGAGTCCCACAGGGTTCAGTTTTGGGACCATTATTATTCAATATGTATATAAATGATATATGTAAAGTTTCAGAAAAAATGGACTTAATATTGTTTGCTGATGACACTAACCTGCTATGCAGTGGAAACAATTTGGAACAACTTCTGGATACACTCGGAAAGGAATTAGGAAAGCTGAAACTGTGGTTTGATTCAAACAAATTAACGCTCAATTTAAGCAAGACAAAATTTATAGTCTTTAACAACCATCACAACTACCCAGTACCCAAACTCAGTGTAAATGGTGTAGAGATTGAAAGGGTATCCGAAACTAAATTCCTTGGAGTAATAATTGATAACAAACTGTGTTGGAAGCCACATATTAATTATATAAAAGGTAAAGTATCCAAATCAATTGCAATATTACACAGAGTGAAAAATTTGCTGAATCAACCCACACTATACACCTTGTATCATTCATTAATACTCCCATACATGACATATTGTAATGAAGTATGGGGAAATACATATAAAACAAACATATATCCACTCTTTATGCTTCAAAAGAGAGCTATTAGAATAATCAACAAAGCAGCTTACAGGGAACCAACAAACCCACTTTTTCTTAAACAAAAAACTCTCAAGTTGAAAGATCTGATCGACTTTAAAACCGCAATAATAATGTTCAAAGTGAAGAATCTATCACTGCCCGCAAATATCCAAAAGTTGTTCCAAACAAGGGAGAAACGATATCACTTCAGAGGAACATGTATATTTCAAAAGCCTACAGTGAGAACAACTACCAAGCAACACTGTATTTCAGTGCAAGGTGTCAGATTATGGAACGATTTTGGACCTGAATTAAAATCATGTACAAAGCTTAGACAATTTAAACAAAAACTAAAGGAAGAAATACTCCAAACATATTTACAAAACGACATGTAAACTCACATAAGGATTGACATTTCCAGCCTGTGTTGTATTATAGCTTAGTTTTTCTTTTTTCTCTGTGACACTATGTCTTAGATTTGTTTTTGAATAGTAACCGCTTAACTTAGACTAGCTCAGTTTTCTTTTTCTCTCAGTCATATTTTGTCTTAGCCTTGTTTTAAATTGTAATCGCTCTTGTCTTGTTTTCTCTTTTTTCTCCTTTGAATTCTTGGATGGAATATGGGTGGGCAATATAAGCTGCGGCTTCAGCCATCACCCATTTCGGATAACTCACGTGGAATTGTATAGTAGAAGGAGTCTTTGTCTAATTTGACCTTGTTGTTATATTATACAGTTTCTTTTAACCTGTAATGTACTATCCGAAAACAAATAAAGAGTCAAAGGCTTTATTATCATGTGCGCAGTTAAGAAATGCAACATTTCCTGAGCAATGAAATTCCTACTCCGCTCTCTGAACGAATGCCAAGGTAATAAATACACATCAATACTAATAAAGGTAATAAACACACCTTAATACTAAATACTAATACTAATAAATACTAATAAATACACATTAAAGGCAATTAGGACAGTTAAAGCAGTTAAAATTAGAGGAAACAAGAAGAATGAAAATTGAAAAGTCACTGGATAATTATAACATGACCCTGAGTAAGTAAAAATTCACTGAATGAGTATGACTCGCCTTTGATAATACCCAATAGACTGTACAAAAGTAATTTTAATATCAGAGATGATTTGAACCTGAGATGACATGAGACTACAGTATCTCACAAAAGTGAGCACACCCCTTACATTTTTGTAAATATTTTATTATATCTTTTCGTGGGACAACACTGAAGACATGACACTTTGATACAATGTAAAGTAGTCACTGTACAGCTTGTATAACAGTGTAAAATTGCTGTCCTCTCAAAATAACTCAACACACTGCCATTAATGTCTAAACCGCTGGCAACAAAAGTGAGTACACCACTAAGTGAAAATGTCCAAATTGTGCCCAAAGTGTCAATATTTTGTGTGGTCACCATTATTTTCCAGCACTGCCTTAACTCTCTTGGGCATGGAGTTCACTAGAGCTTCACAGGTTGCCACTGGAATCCTCTTCCACTCCTCCATGACAACATCATGGAGCTGGTGGATGTTAGAGACCTTGTGCTCCTCCACCTTCCATTTGAGGATGCCCCACAGATGCTCCGTAGGGTTTAGATCTGGAGACGTGCTTGGCCAGTCCATCACCTTTACCCTCAGTTTCTTTAGCATGGCAGTGGTTGTCTTGGAGGTGTGCTTGGGTGGTTATCATGTTGGAATACTGCCCTGTGGCCCAGTTTCCAAAGGGAGGGGATCATGCTCTGCTTCAGTATGCCACAGTACATGTTGGCATTCATGGTTCCCTCAGTGAACTGTAGCTCCCCAGTGCTGGCAGCACTCATGCAGCCCCAAACCATGACACTCCCACCACTATGCTTGACTGTAGGCAAGACACACCTGTCTTTGTACTCCTCACCTGGTTGCCACCACACACGCTTGACACCGTCTGAACCAAATAAGTTTATCTTGGTCTCATCAGACCACAGGACATGGTTCCAGTAATCCATGTCCTTAGTTTGCTTGTCTTCAGCAAACTGTTTGCGGGCTTTCTTGTGCATCATCTTTAAAAGGGGCTTCCTTCTGGGATGACAGCCATGTAGACCAGTTTGATGCAGTGTGCGGCGTATGGTCTGAGCACTGACAGGCTGACCCCCCACCCCTTCAACCTCTGCAGCAATGCTGGCAGCACTCATGTCTATTTTCAAAAGACAACCTCTGGATATGACACTAAGCACGTGCACTCAACTTCTTTGGTCGACCATGGCAAGGCCTGTTCTGAGTGGAACCTGTCCTGTTAAACCGCTGTATGGTCTTGGCCACTGTGCTGCAACTCAATGTCAGGGTGTTGGCAATCTTCTTATAGCCTAGGCCATCTTTATGTAGAGCAGCAATTCTTTTTTTCAGATCCTCAGGGAGTTCTTTGCCATGAGGTGCCATGTTGAACTTCCAGGGACCAATAGGAGAGAGTGTGAGAGGAATAACACCAAATTTAACATTTCCCCATTCACACCTGAGACCTTGTAACACTAATGAGTCACATGACACCAGGGAGGGAAAATGGCTAATTGGGCACAATTTGGACATTTTCACTTAGCGGTGTACTCACTTTTGTTGCCATCGGTTTAGACATTAATACCCTGTAACTGTTGTTAAAATCCCGATTCTTTGATTGAAAGATCCAAGAATAAGCCAGAGAATTCTTCAGTTCAAAGATGCAACATTTATTCAGAGGTCACATGTAAAGCAAGCAGCGCTGGGTGCAGTGTGACGCAGCCCCCTTGGGAGCATCGCCAGACTGACCCCGACTTCTGGGTGCAACTTAGATTCATCTTCTCGGGTCGGTTTGGGCCAACCCCGTACAATAGGATGGGCTTGTACGCAACCGTCTGATTGGCCAGTTTAACTCTGATGTGAACAGGCCATCCGCTATTCATGTTAACTATCTCCTAAGATGTACTTTGAAAAGTGTGTGTGTGTGTGTGTGTGTGTGTTGATTTGGGTGTGTAATTAATGTAATAGACTTGACTAAAAGCAGGGAGAGAGAGAAGAAAGAAGGCTCTATAGCTCTGCCTGAGTTGCCTGGTTGCATAACACTTCAGACTGTAGTTTGACACTTAACATATTTGTTCATAAGAATGCAAACAGAATATGTATAGAATACATATAGAGCATAATGGGAGATTACCTACAGAATTATTATTTTGGCACTCTAATTTTTCATAACCCTTTCATTCCCCCCATTTGACATGATTTTATCATGTCAACCATACATGGCGTGAGAGACGCTAGCAGTCAGCAGATGGTGAATAAGGTAGGTCCCTACATTGTGTGTCAACCCAGTCAGTCAACCCAAGATAGGTTTGCACCATTGTTTCTGATACCCTTGCCTCCCCCCTTGTGGACACTCCCAGCGCGGTGCAGCGATGTCTAAGAGGGCATACCGAGGCAACACGTCTTTGTCCAGATGAACTGCAGTCACATAATTGTCCTTGTTCACCAAGTCCTGCACCCCCACCGAGATCTCCTGACATTTTGTCCACCAGTTGACCTTTGCCAGGGCTCGCATCGTTCAGCTGCAGTCATCACATGGTTGTGACAGGGGTTTGACCTTCCTCTGTGTCTGCTTCCTGTATCCACAGCTGTGGAGCACAGTCCCATCTCGTAGACACACACCGGTACCATTAGAAGCAAAACAACTGTGTGCCCACGCTCTCAGAGGCACATCTCATCCCATGAGGTTTATAGGACAGTCTGGTGGATGCAGCAGAGAGTAGACAACATTCAATCCAGCCAGTGAACAGTTCAGTGATGCTGTCCCAGGGATGCCACCCACCGGTGTACAGTCAGTGGACAGAGGTAGAGAGGCTGGTGTTGATGCAGAAAATGCTGTCTCCTCCGTGTGGCTGAGCTGACTACACCTCGGGTGCTGGAGGTGCGGTGGGTGCGCATGGGTACCTGTCCACCCTTCTTCTAGGGACTGAAGTCATACAGTCACTAGCCCTACGACCTCCTTTTCTACGTCTCAGGCACACGTCATGATGGTCTGGTGTGCACCCCCCCCACCCCCCCGCATGCACCTTACCTGCACCCTACACCTTTGCTTGGGCGCCGATACAAAGGGCTCGGCTGGGACAGGATCAATAATGGCTTGAGGGGTTGTCACTGCAATGGCTGGAGCCTGTACCGTTTTATCCTTATTCACTACATCTGTAGTTGACAATGTGCTGTTGTACGTTATCTCCCATTAGCCTTTGAGTGTATGATTGTCGGCTATGTGCAAGCTACAAGCAGTGGTTGTGTTGTGATAAGTGAGCTGGGTGATGAGACCTATGTGTTGCAGTGTAAGTAGGTAGTAAACAAAATCGTTCAAAGTTAGGAGACATCCTTATCCATGCTTGTTGCATTTGGGCCTCTAGAGCTTCTAACCTTCACAATTATCCTGACTACCTAACTGTAATTAGCATGATGAAAATAATAACGCAAGAATACTTTAAGTCTCACACCCCTA
Source organism: Pholidichthys leucotaenia (assembly GCA_020510985.1). Lineage (NCBI taxonomy): Eukaryota > Metazoa > Chordata > Actinopteri > Cichliformes > Pholidichthyidae > Pholidichthys > Pholidichthys leucotaenia. Next base: position 133,605,781 of record CM035840.1, on the reverse strand, counting down.
CGTGTGTGTGGTGAGCTATGTATGATTCATGTATTATCAGTAGCACATTGTGTTTACAAATAATCCGTAATAGCGCAATGGTCTTCCTCGTCATCATCTTTGGTCTTGGGGTCTTCAGCTCCTCCTCTGGACTCAGCAATTGGTTTCTAAGAGGAGGTATGAGACGTGCAAGATTTGCTGATGACTACCACTGTGGAAAATTGCATTTGGAGGTTTAGCTCATTTATCAATACATGTGATCCTGACATACAATGAGCACAAAGAGTTAGAGCTTCATTAATTCCTGCAGGGCCTGTGTCATCAGGGTGTTTCCTACAGGACTGATGACGCTATGACATCTGCTGCTTTTGGTTTTATGACCTGGTTAACACCTTTCTGGACTTCTGAATATATGGTCTATAGTGTCATACTCTGCTCCTTTTATTAGATCTACATCTGTTTAATCCTTTTACCATAAAAAATTTAGAATTTTCTTCAAATTTTCTCATCCCCTTGTTTGTTAATGTTAAGATTGGTTATGTAGGAGATTTCTGGGTGTCAATGTGCATAGCCTTTTGTGCTGTGGTTACCCAGTTAAGAGACAATGCGCATGCTTCTAATTTAGGAGAATATTCTATGTTAAAGTCAGGTGTTGGTTTTCCATGGATGGCTATATTCCCCAATAGAGGTGACAAAATGTCCAACATTTTCCAATCCATGTGTTTGGGTCTAACCAGCGGGATATGTGGAAACCCCATAGGTTGAAATGTCTCTTATCCTCTTCAGTTAGGACAATGGATGCTTTCACACATTCCCTTGTTTACCAGTACAGGTTTTATGACCAATCTGGAGGATGGATCTGCAAAGAATGGTTGTTCATAATTTGGATCAGATCCGTTCAATTGCCTATAGTACATGGGGTACAATGCTACTTTTATGGATTTTGATAGATATTCTACTGTTAGTTTGCCATTTGCAGATTTTAACTATTGCCTTTTCTGAACTTGAAAAGTCCTGTATGTCATTACCCAAAGTTACTACTTTACATGCACCTGCACCATACGAATTTAATTGGAGTACCTTGAACCTCAGAGTCAGGTAAATGGAAGATGTCTGCTATTTTCTAATAATTTATTTTTGCTAATTTTCTGCATATGTGTAGAAGTGAGTCCACTTATCTGTTTTAGTCTTAAGCATGCAGTCCAATTTTTCCGTAGTGGGTGTGGATCATGGGTGCTTCCCCTCCCAGTGGCTGGTCTCACCATCACTGTTTCCATTGTGGGTGTGTTGGCCCCTCCTGCTCCACTGCATCCTCCCGCTCCTCCTTTTGGCTTCCTTTTATAAAAGAAACAGATTCATGGGGGGCCTCAGGCTCCCCATGTGTCAGCCATTCTATAAATAAGTGCAGGTTTTTCCTTCAAATTTTATTTTCCTTTCTTATCTAGATTTCCAACTTTGAGTCAAGAAAGGCTTTAACTCCATGTGTTGTGTGAAAAGTGGTTTGATTGCCCATTGTCAGGTGCAATGTCATTTCTACAGCCTTTCTTATAGCGGCTACATGTTTCACACAAGCTGGATGACCTATTCTTATGTTGTCTATGGACCACAAGGTTACAAAGAAAAGACAGCTTTGTGCACATACTCTAGTTTTGTATTTGTCTACAATAAAACAAAATGTGATGTTTTTCCTATTTATTTTACCTTTATTTAACCAGATAAAAATCCCATTGAGAATTAAAAACCTCTTTTCCAAGGGAGAACTGGCCAAGAATGAAAATGTGATGACTTGTGATGGTATGGAGTCCTGAAATGCCCACCAACAACTAAATAAAATAAATATTTCCTTTCAAATTTGCTACTATAGTACATTAGCACCTTTCTATCCGTGCTTGTCCCACTCTCCCCCTTTTGAAACAGAAGGGCATTAACACAAAGCCGTTCTTTTCATTAACATCTAAATGAGGACCATGTAGGGGAGGATACCCATTGTGTTGCTAATTGGGGCACTCCCCCCGGTTTTACTGTTAACATGGCCTCTGCCTCTATTATTAAACCTCTGACCATCTCCTGTGGCCCTGTGGCTGATACTGATAGGGCAGATTAGGTGGGGGTCTGGGTTGGGTCCATATTGTTGTGATGTGAGGTCCTGCGGCACATAGAGTTTGGTGGGGCATGGGTTGTTGTGGCATCTGCTTAGCAGAGGCTTTATTTTGGTTTTTACCTTATCCACGGCTTTTTCTAAAAATACTTCAGTTTGCTCAGTATATGATTTTGGCACCTCTCTGATAGGGCTTTTAGTAAATGAGACTGCTGGTCAGTTATACTGAGATGTGATTTTAGCTCTAGTTTTAGGCACCAGTTATGCAATCCTCAGTTCTCGTGAACACGTGCTGACTACAGCTGATTCACGAATACTGTTTATGCACTCTTAGAGAATATACGAGTAGTCTGTTGAATCTGGAATGGCTTGCTAGAACCAACACAGCTTCCTGGCAAAACATGTATGGCTTACGCAGACTAACACTTAAATGTTCATGAATGAAATTCAATATTTGAGACGCTGTCCGAAGGTAAATGGAAAGCAACAATATAATTTATTGTACTTGTGTGCTCAGTTGATCATCTATGACCCATCTTTCAATGTCCCTTTATTTTACATTCTTTTACTGTTGTTGCGGAGGGAGGAGGGGGTCGCTAGGCGATGGTGTGGAGGGGGAGGGTGGACGCAACCAATTCCAGCAGGCCTGAAGAGGGACTCACACAGTCACTGGGGGAGGGATGATCCACAGCCACGACCATCATCTCAGATTAATCAAATCAATCAGTCAATCAAACTTTATTTGTATAGTACTTTTAAAACATTAGATGCTGCGCAAAGTGCTTTACATAGATAAAAACAATAGATACATTTAATTACATATTTTACATGATACAGCCCCACCCCTTCCAACCCTCCCGTAAACATACCCACAAACACAACACACACAGGCATATACATCACTCCTACTTCTCATTACACACATATAGAATAAAGGAGACACTGCTCAGCACCAAGGCACCACGTGAAGGAGCAACCATCCTGAGGAAACACTGGAGCTAAAACACATAAATACAAAATAAAACTAAGAACACAAAGAGCAAAGGGAACTAAAGACCCATACTTAGAAACTGAGCTAAGAACACATCAAAATAAGAAAATCTAAAAGCAAATGGAGCTAAGAAGAATGTAAAAACAATGGAACATAAATGACTACTTCAATAATAGTTAAATGGTTTGTTAAAAGCCAAAATTTAAAAAGGTACAAAAAGAACTAAGAACACATAAAAACAGGAACTAAAAAAACCCATACTTAAAAAAAGAAAATCAATAAGAAGATGAGAAGATCTAAGAACAAATGGCACCAGAAAGAACAAAAAACAATGGAACATAAATGACTACTTCAGTAATAGTTAAACAGGTTTATTAAAAGCCAAATTAAAAAGGTGGGTCTTGAGCCTGTTCTTAAAAAAACACCTATTGATTCTGCAGCCCTGAGGCTCTCTGGCAGGCTGTTCCACAGACGAGGACCATAATAGTGAAAGGAAGCTTCACCCAACGTCTTGGTCTTGACTATGGGAACCATTAAAAGGCCAGTACCAGAGGACCTCAGGGTTCGCGGGGGCTCATAAAATAAGAGCAGCTCAGATAGATAAGAAGGCCCAAGACCATTGAGGCATTTAAAAACTACTAAGAGAACCTTACAATTGATTCTAAAACGCACGGGGAGCCAATGCAGCAATTCTAAAACTGGTGTAATATGCACTTGCCCCTTGGTAATCATTAACACTCGTGCTGCTGAATTTTGGAGTAATTGGAGATGTGATATTCTTTTTTGAGGAAGATCAGAGAGCAGCACATTGCAATAGTCTATACGACTAGTAATAAAAGCATGCATCAAGACCTCCATGCTGGCAAGAGAGAGAAAAGGGCAGACTCTGGCTATATTCCTAAGATGGTAAAATCCGATTTTTGTTACATTTTTAATGTGTGAAATAAAACAAGTCAGAGTCTAAAAGAACACCCAGATTCTTGACACAATGTGTAGGTTTTAGACCTAGCAATTTTGGTAGAAGTTTCTCTCTCTTGTCTTCAGGACCAGTGATTAAAACTTCTGTTTTGCCCTGGTTGAACTGTAAGAAGTTCTCTGCCATCCATGACTTTATATCTAAAATACAGTTCAAAAGGCCATTAATTGGTTTTGTGTCATCGGGAGATGTGGCAATGTACAGTTGAGTATCATCAGCATAGCTATGAAAATTGATGCCATGTCTCCTGATAACATCCCCAAATGGTAACATATAAAGATTAAAAAGTATTGGCCCTAAAATTGAACCTTGGGGTACCCCACACTTGATTTCATGGATTGCCGAAGAACATGTATCCATACTTACAAAATCGCGGCGATCTGTGAAATAGGAATGAAACCATTTGAGAACAGTACCTGAGAGGCCCACCAGGTGTTTGAGTCTGCATAATAAAATGTGGTGATCTACTGTATCAAAGGCAGCACTGAGATCCAGCAGCACCAGGACTGACAGTTTGTGGGAGTCCATATTACACCAGATATCATTAATGATTTTTAAAAGGGCTGTCTCGGTATTGTGGTTTGTCCTATAACCAGACTGAAATTTCTCAAAAATGTTTTGGTCCATAAGAAAATTGTTTAACTGGATAAAAACAATTTTTTTCTAAAACTTTACTTAAAAACGGTAAGTTGGATACAGGTAGATAGTTATGGAGGATATCAGGATCTAAATTAATAGAGAAACAGACAAGCCATTAAACAGCGTGTTTTTGTCCTTTTCCATTTTATTGCAGTTATTGAATATTTTGCTTTTGTTCTCACCATTGCAGCATGAGTCTCTTATTCTTATGTTTTTTCTTTCCTTCTTCAGTCATTTCTCCATATTTTCTCTTGTGTCCTGCACAAAACTTTAACAATTCATCAGCTTTCAATTCTTCTCTAAAACCAAACTTCCCTTTCCATTTTCTGTCCACTCTCACTTCCACAATGCCTCATCCTCCACAACTCCTATCTATTTATTTTATTCATTCATTTTTATTTTATTTTATTTATTAATTAATTAATTAATTTTTTCCAATTTCCAATTTTCCTTATTTCTCCATTTAAATTACCTCACCTTTATATATTGTCCATCTAGGATTTTTCTACACTTTAATTGTATACGTAGGAATAAATCTCCTTATTCCCCTCACTGCCCAATTTAAAGTTGAGCCTTTTCTCTCCAGCTGATTGGGCAGGCCTTGCCTCACTACATCAAACCTACATTGGCGAGTGTGGGAGGGCTTTATTTTGCTATGCACGGACTTAAAGCTTTCCTTTCAGCCAGAGAGATAAGGTTTCAAATTTATTAGGAAGATTTGAAGCTCTATTTGGCAGATTTATGAAAGAATGCACTTCCTACAGTTGGTCACACGATGGAGGCACTGTGCCGCAGTTTGAAGGCGGTTCAAGATGGTGTTTACCCGCACATGTGCACTGAATGCCACGTGGCCGCCTCTGCCACGTGCAGTTGTGAACGCTCAAGATGGCCCCGGAGCCTATTGTCCACAAACCACGACTTGTTTTTCAAAGAAACTGGAGCCCTGCCTCCTTAACTTCAACTGTAAGCATGCCAGAATAACCTTACAACTTTAATTCAGCACTCTATTTTAATACTGTTACCTCAAATAATCTCCTGTCAGTAACCTGTTTTAAACAATCTCAATTCCACTCAGGAGTGGGGGCGAATTGCCTCCCTCCTCTGTGGAAAAACACACACCCGCCTTTGTTCCCCACACGGCCCGACAAGCGCCGTTAGTTAAATCATATATACTATGAGAAAAGTTTAATAGATATTTCCAACCCCCGGTATTTCTCAAACCACACGTTTATCCCCTAAAGACACAGAATTAACACTGGCATCAGCATGCAGAATATGAACAATACAAGACAACAACTATTTTTACTATCATGGACAGTTGCTCACTAAGGAATGGTTAAAAGATTCTTGCGCTGTACTGTAAATTAACAAAAGTTTTTTTGTTTTGTTTTTTTCTGTACCGGCACCAGGCTAGCCCTGGTTCCCTTATTTGGGGAGACGAACACGGGTGATTACTGATCACCGCTGTTCCCTAAGTCTCGTAAGTATTTCGCCGTATGGCGACATAACCCCTAGTGGTCAAGAGTGGTAAATATTTTTTGTCAATAAAACAGTTCAGATTTCCAAGGCTATAACTTGAAAGTTGTAAGAGATAATGGCGTACTGTCAATTAGAAAGATGTAGATTATGATCCAAAGTTTCAGATAGGAATAAATTTACGCATCTAATTTGCATAATGTTGTGGCAGCTATATAGATTCCATATCTCAGTCAAAAGTGGACTTTGGACATATTTGCACAAAGAATAGTTTGGGGTTTTTGACACCGTTGTCTCTACAGGGGTATGTTGTTATCTTATCTTCAAAGTATATGAACCAGAAAATCAGTACAATGGGAAAAAACAAATAAAATTCATCACTTACCGGTCGTGGAGTGGGGCTCACTCGCTCTGTTTTCATCCAAGGTGGTCGTTATTTTGCGTTCTGTTGGTCATTTGCACTCTCTCCCACATCTAGAAAGCCTTTTGATTATCCCACGTAAATTTTGTTTGTATTCCGCGGCTATTTTTGGAGTACGAAGCCATTTATGTGAAGACAAACGACGATCCATGGTGGCCATATTAGCTTTCTGGGCTAAAAGAATTAAAACAGGAAATGGAAATAAGGACTTCTTCTTCTTGGGTGTATTACGTGTCATCCATGGGTCCTCCAACACGTGCCTGCCACCTTCTGAAAGTGGCAGACCAGTACAAATCAGTACAAATCCTCAGTACAGCCGGGGATGACAGAGTGAGCTGACAGGTGCAGTTGCTGCACTGTGCCACTGGGGGTGCTTGAAATCTGACAGTTAAAAGGTTAATGGCTGTCTGTTGAGTTATTTTGAGGGGATGGCAAATTTACACTGTTATACAAGCTGTACACTGACTACTTTATATTGCATCAAAGGTGTCATATCTTCAGTGTTGTCCTATGAAAAGATATAATAAAATATTTACAAAAATGGGAGGGGCATATACTCACTTTTGTGATGATACTGTATGTACAATGTGCAAATTAGCACCCGTGTGAGAATTTTCTCTGTGTAAAGCCATGTGCCCTGATAATACCCAGTAGACTGTAGAATGATAATTTAGCAGCAGAGATTGATATGGACATGAGACAGGGTGAGACTATGTACAATGTGCAAATGAGCAATGTGCAAATTTTAGCATCCAGTGTGTGAATTCCTATTTGCAAAGCCGTGTCTGAAGTTTTTGTTATTTATTCAGGAGTCTGATGCAGTGGGGAAAGAAGGAGTATTTATTAGTCTGGATGTCCTGCATTTCACACTTCTGTACCTCCGGTCTGAGGGTAGAAGTATGAACATTCTGTGCTGGGGGTGGGTAGGGTCCTGGTGGATTGGAGGCAGCTCTCCTTTGGACTCTGCGGTGATAGATGCTCAGCAGAGAGGGGAGTGGAGTCCTGATGATCCTCTACGCTGTCTTCATCAGCGGAGAAGAGGTGTCTTCACCACCCTCTGCAGGCGTTTGCCTGCAGAGGGTGGTGAAAGACATGCCAACTTCCTCAGCCCTCCACAGAAAGTACAGCCGCTGTTGAGCTCTCTTAACCAGCTCTGTGGTGTAAGTGCCCACATAAGGTCCTTGCTGATGTGGATGCCCAGGTATTAAAGCTGCTCACCCTCTCCACCTCAAGCTCCTGGATGAACAGTGGCTGATGAGATCTCCCTCCCCTTCCGCATGTCCACTATCATCTCCTCGTCTTGTCCGTGTTGAGGGTGAGGTTGTTGTCCTCACACCATGACACCAGGCTGGCCACCTCCCTCCTGTAGGATACTTCATCACCACTAGTGATGCGTCCTATCACTGCTGTGTCATCTGCAAACTTTAAGATGACATTGTCCTTGTGGGAGGCAACACAGTCATGGGTGAAGAGGCTGTAGAGGATAGGGCTGAGAACACAACCCTGTGGGACACCTGTGTTAGTGATGATGCTGGCTGAGGTCCTGTTACCCATCCTGACAGACTGAGGCCTGCCGGTCAGAAAGTACAGTAGTCGGTCACAGAGGGTGGGGTGCAGGTCAAGTAAAGACAGTTTGTAGGTGAGTTTGTAGGGGATGACCGTGTTGAAGGCGGAGCTGTAGTCGACAAAGAGAATCCTGATGTAAGAGTCTTTATCTCCTGAGTCAGCAGACGGAGCCACTGTTTCTGGCAGGAGGCAGTATAACAGGGACCAGCTTTTAGCACTCAACCGGCCCATGATGCTAACGCAAAAACTCGACAAACCGTGAGAATTAAGATGAAAACGACGTGGGTGTCGTGCTGGTGTAAGATGACGGGCAAGGAATATAAGGTACAGACCCGCCCTCCCATCTGTCATTATGGGGAATGTACTATCTACACTCGGAAAGACAGATGAACTAGCAGCTATCTCCCGCTACGATAGCATACACCGGGAGTGTAGTCTGATGCTGTTCTCAGAGACGTGGCTATCAGGACTAGCAGCAGATGCTAACACTGAACTGGAGGGTTTCCACGCAATATGGGCAGACCGAACACCAGACAGTGGGAAGGCACGGGGCGGTGGGGTGATGATGTACGTCAATAACAACTGGTGCAGACCGGGACATATCATGGTTAAGGAACAACACTATAGCAAAGACATTGAGTTGCTAGCTGTTAGCATGCGGCCTACATATCTCCTGAGGGAATACTCACACGTGATCTGCATTGTTATTTATGCAAATCCGACGGCGAACGCTGGGACAGCGCGTGACGTCATCCACTCAGTAACTGGCAGGCTGCAGGCAGAACACCCAGATGCTCTTCTCCTCATCTCAGGCGATTTCAACCATATTTCACTGTCTCCCATTCTACCCACGTTCACCCAGTATGTCACATGCCACACTAGAGACAATAAAACACTGGACTTATTCTACGCAAACACTAAGGAGGCGTACACCTCATCACAACTCCCCCCACTCGGGAGATCGGATCACAACTTGGTTCATCTCCTGCCGGTGTACAAACCCCTAGTGCACAGACAACCTCCTGTCATGCGCACAGTGAAGTTATGGTTGGAGGAGGCAATGGACACTCTAAAGGATTGCTTTGAAACCACTGCCTGGGAGCAGCTCTGCGATCCACATGGTGAGGACATCAATGGCCTCACTCACACCATCACGGACTACATCAGTTTCTGTGTGGACAACACCGTATCCACCAAGACCATAAGGTGTTGCTCGAACAACAAACCCTGGATCAACCCTGAGATAAAAACACTTCTGAGAGAGAAGAAGATGATCTTCAGGTCGGGGAACAGGGAGATGCTGAAGTCCGTACAGAGGAAGCTGAGGAGGAAGATCAGAGAAGGCAAGGACAGCTTCAGGAAGAAGATGGAGGACAAGCTGCAACAAAGCGACATCGGTGGGGTCTGGAGGAACCTTAAAACCATCTCTGGGCTCCAGAATACCTCCTCCCAGGCCATGGGGGGCAGGGAGTGGGCGAACAATCTGAACCTGTTTTTTAATAGGTTTGACCAACTGCCCTCCCCCCTGACTGCACAACAACCACTGCTGCCTCTAAAGACATCGAGTCCTGCTGCCCACACCCCACTCCACCAACACCCCCCCACTCCCAACACACAGCCCCCCAACATGACCCTCACTAAGACCCAGGTGAGGACGGAGCTGAGAAAGATCAAGGCGAGGAAGGCGTCGGGACCAGACGGCATCAGCGCAAAGCTCCTCAAGTCCTGTGCAGATCAGCTGTGTGGGATTGTGGAGTACATCTTCATCCTGAGCCTGAAGCTTGGGAGGGTACCACAGTTGTGGAAAACATCTTGTGTGGTACCTGTACCAAAGACCTCCCGCCCCAAAGACCTGAACAGCTACAGACCAGTGGCCCTGACGTCCCACATGATGAAGACCCTGGAGAGACTGCTCCTTGCTCACCTCCGCCCCCTGGTGGGACCAGCGATGGATCCACTCCAGTTCGCCTACCAGCATGGCATTGGGGTGGAGGATGCAGTGATCTTCCTCCTTCACCGTTCTCTGTCCCACCTGGAGAAGCCCGGGAATGCGGTGAGGATCATGTTCTTTGACTTCTCCAGTGCTTTCAACACCATCCAACCGATGATCCTGAAGGACAAGCTGCTGTGCGCAGGGGTGGACCAGCACCTGTCATCATGGATCCTGGACTACCTCACTAACCAGCCACAGTTTGTGAGAACCCGGGACTGTGTGTCTGACACGATCATCGGTAGCACGGGGGCCCTCCAGGGAACGGTTTTGTCTCCCTTCCTGTTCACCCTTTATACTGCGGACTTCTCACACAACACAACACACTGCCATCTACAGAAGTTCTCTGACGACTCTGCGATCGTCGGCCTCATCTCCGGCGGAGATGAAGCTGAGTACAGAGGACTTATCCAGGACTTCGTGGACTGGTGTCATCGGAACTGCCTCCAGATCAATGTGAGGAAAACTGAGGAGCTGGTGGTGGACTGCCGCAGGCAAGGACAACCCCTCACAGCACCAGTAAACATACAGGGAACAGACATCGAGATGGTGACATCCTACAGTACCTTGGTGTTCATCTGAACAATAAACTAGACTGGTCACACAATACCGACGCACTCTACAAGAAGGGACAGCGCAGGCTGTTCCTACTGAGGAGACTCAGGTCTTTTGGTGTACAAGGGGCGCTGCTGAAGACATTCTACGACACGGTGGTGGCATCAGCCATCACTTTTGGAGTGGTCTGCTGGGGCAGTGGCATTACAGCAGCCGATAGAAGAGACTGAACAAACTGATCAAGAAAGCTAGCTCTGTCTTGGGGCAGCGCCCTGACCCAGTGGAGGAGATAGGAGAGAGAAGGATGGTGGCTAAACTGTCATCTCTGCTGGAGGCCGAGTCCCACCCTATGCAGGACATTCTGAACGCACTGAGGAGCTCATTTAGCAGCAGACTACATCATCCTAGGTGCGCAACTGAGAGGTTTCGCAGGTCCTTCCTACCTACGGCTGTCAGACTGTATAACCTAAACAGGGCTGCTCGCAGAGATAGCAAAAAAAACCCCAACGTGACGACCTAATAGTACTGAATGCAAAAGACGCAATAGACTTACACAATGGTCCCCTCCAGTATATACAACTAGGACATTATCGGTTGCTACGGAGGGTGACAATATGTATGGGTACATATTCATACTATGTAGGATAACTAAGTAGACGGTTATGCTGTTTATTCCATCTTGCTACAATGCTCCGCACTTTGTATATATATTTATATATTTATGTGTATGTATGTATATCCACTGCTCTTATTTATATCTTCCGTTTCTTCTTATTTATTGCTTTGAGTGTTGCTATCCCTGTGCTGTTGCAATCCTGGAATTTCCCCATTGTGGGACTAATAAAGGCTTATCTTATCTTATCTTATCTTCCAGGTGGGAGAGAGAATAATGGAGTGCAGCAGCAATGGCATCTGAGGTGGACCTGTTGGGCCGGAAGGCATACTGTAGGGGGTCCAGGGTATCCAGTATGCTGTCTTGAATGAGGGCCAGCACCACCCTCTCAAAGCACTTCATGATGACTGGAGTGAGTGCTACTGGCCTGTAATCATTCAGGCAGGTCGGCGGGCTCTTTTTGGGGAGAGGGACAATCGTTGTGGTTAATGTTAACCACACTTAAATGGTGGTTGCACTTAAATGTTTCAGATCATCAAACAAATTTTAATATTAGGCAAAGATAATCTGAGTAAATACAAAACACTGTTTTTCAATAATGATTTCATTTATTAAGGAAAAAAGGCTATCCAAATCCACCTGGCCCTATGAAAAAAAGTAATTGCCCCCTAAACCTAATAACTGGCTGTGCTACCCTTGGCAGCAACAACTGCAATCAAGTCTTTGCGATTAACTGGCAATGAGTCTTTTACATTGCTGTTGAGGAATTTGGCCCACTCTTCTTTGCAGAATTGTTTTATTTCAACCACAGTGGAAAACTTGAGCTTCAGGTCACAAACTGATAGTTGATCATTCTCCTTTAAAATTTTCTAGTAGAGAGCAGAATTCATGGTTCCATCAATTACCCCAAGTCATCCAGATCCTGAAGCAGGAAAGCAGCCCCAGACCATCACACTACCACCACCATGTTTGACTACTGGTATGATGTTGTTTTTATGAAATGCTGTGTTAGTTTTACACCAGGTGTAACTGGGCACATGCTTTCTGAAAAGTTCAGCTTTTGTCTTGTCAGTCAACAGAATATTTCTGCAAAAGTCTTGGGGATCATCAAGATATTTTTTGGCAAATGTGAGACAAGCCTTTGTGTTCTCTTTGGTCAGCAGTGGTTTTCACCTGGGAACTCTCCCATGGATGCAATTTTTGCCCAGTCTCTTTGTTATCATTGAATCATGGACCAGTGTCCAAACTGAGGCGAGTGAGGCCTGCAGTTCTTTAGATTTTGTTCTGGGTTTTTGTTTGTCATCAGTTATTGAACTTCTTCTTCTTTTACAGCATGATGTGTTGAGATCTTTTAGCTTGTTTCATTTTGTCAGACAGGTTCTATTCAATAGGTTTCTTGATTCAGTAGGTCTGGCAGTAATCAGGCCTGGGTGTGGCTAGTGAACTCAGCTTTCCAAAAAAATGTGGTTAATCACACTTCATTCATGATGTAACAAGCTTTTTCATATAGGGCCAGGTAGGTTTGAATAACTTTTTTCCCTTAATAAATGAAACCATCATTACCTCCGCCAAGGAGGTTATGTTTTCATCAGCGTTGGTTTGTCTGTCTGTCTGTCTGTTTGTTTGTTAGCAAGATAACTCAAAAAGTTATGGACGGATTTTCATGAAATTTTCAGAGATTGTCAGAAATCGGGTATCCTACAGATGATTTGATTTTGGTGGTGATCCGGATCACCGTCTGGAAAAAACAAAAACAAAAGAAGCATCACTGTATAGCTAATATATACCACTTGCGAATGGCATTTTTTTCATGGTCAAGGAATCTATAAAGTTAGACAAAATAAATGTAGGATTAATATTTATGATGTTAAACACTGTATGGGGGGAACTGTGGCACTTGGCGGAGGTCTGTGCTCTCCGAGTGCTTTTCTAGTTTCAAAACTGCGTTTTGTATTTACTTGGGTTATTTTTGTCTAACATTAAAATTGATCGGAAACATTTAAGTGTGACAAACATGCAAAAATATAAGCAATCAGGAAGGGGGCGAATACTTTTTCACAGCACTGTATGTTGCAGAGTGCTTTCAAGTATGTGACACTTGTGGATTCTGAAATTTGCAGGTGTTCTCGCTTCATGTGACTGATAAGAGTGAATATTAATAACCAGAGAGTGTAGCGGGGATGTGTCAGTCGCTCTTCTTTTAGTCTGCATTGCTAAAATAAACAAAAAAAAAAAATCACCAGTTGGTTGTTCTACCTAACTGCAACAAGGCATCATTTCCTCTTTCTGTTGTCAGGGTTTCAAGATCTGAGCACAGATTAAGAACAGTTGTGCAATATTACAATCCTCGCCATCTATTTACACATTAAGATAAGATAAGATAAGCCTTTATTAGTCCCACAACGGGGAAATTCCAGGATTGCAACAGCACAGGGATAGCAACACTCAGAGCAACAATCAGAAGGCAAGGAAAAAAAAAAACAAAAAAAAAAACAAGCAAGCAAGAGAACATTAAGAGAACAACTGCCATGTGTTTGTGTGACCATGTCTTTACTTCAGACATTGTTAGTGTGGAACTTATTGAGGAATATGATACAGATGTGTAGTGTTGAATACATGTATGTGTAAGAATGGGGAAATGATATAGATGTTCTACGGGAGCACTTCCTTTTTCATGCCCAATGGAAGTAGCACTGGCTCCTCACGCAATGCTGTGGAAAAAAGGTCAGCAGTTGTTGAAGAGGATCTAGATCACTTTACGCCATACCAGACACAAGAATCACATCCTATTTCATAATACAGTACAAGCCCAATAATGCTCATGCTAAATTAACTGTGAGTTCAGGTCAATTGGCTGTAAAAAGGGCAAATTAAAGAAAAATAGTCAAGTTTTTAAGGGGATTTTTAAACTGGGAATTCTGTTCTATTACCTCATTGCCCTCTCTCTTATCTCCTTAACACACACAAACAACATTAAGTCTTATCTTTCTCTCACATGTGCCTCTCATACCAAAGTGCTGCTAACCTTCACTTATAGAAACAGGTGTGCCTGTTATGGCAATCAAATGTCTGATATTTCTCATCAACCACCACACTCTTAAAGGTAAACAAAGGATCATTCAGGTTTCAGCAGCTGGGGAGAAGGTGCCATTGCACATACATCTGAGTGGGAATTCTTAGTGACAAGAATGCTGCGAATGTTGAAGCGCCAAATGAAGACCCAGTCTTGAACTTGTGTTCTTGGTAGGAGGATATATTTAGAAGACTCACAAATGCTTGCTCACCTTTACAATTTTGATTCAGGTCTTTTCATCCTTGAATAGCAATTTATTTTAGTTAGTTGGTTTATTAAACACCATGATCTGTTCTTGTTTCTGTTTTTTATTTATTTATTTATTTTTTAAATTGTCCAGTATATTGTGCAATGGCCTTTTATCACTCTGGAGATTGTCCTCATGAGTTCTGAAGTTTTTCTGTGGCTGAAATGCTTCATCACTACTGCTGTTCTGCAGTCTACAAAATATGGACACATGAAAACTTTCTCTGATAAGTTATATTCAAATGTGTAAAAGAAAAACTGCTGAAAGCGCGGGTTACATTTGTGCTGCCTGCTGAGCGCTCTGAGCGCCCTCTGCCGTTGACAATAGGAGGCCATGTAAAGGGAATGGAAGGGGAAAACCTGAGCACCTGAAACTGGGGATTGCCATCAACTTCCAGAGAAACTTGATGACATTATTGTACTGTCAAATTACAACATATAGCAGCTTGTTGGCGTCGTGTAAACTCATGTGGATTGTTAATGATTAATTTACACTCACCAGCTGTGTTATCTAATTAATACACACGTGAGTCTGACTGTAACATGAAGCTTTATTTTAACTTCCGCTTACAGACATGGCACCCGCTCCATCGCTGACGTCATTCCTGCGCGACTCTAAGCACAACAGCTATTTTAATGGGTACATCTTGCTGTGGCTATAAGAGGTAGGTGATATGAGGGGGATACCATCCCATCATTAGCAAAATGACCCAAAACCACCACCCCCGGTTAGCCTGCCACCCCCCATTTTAGTGCAAGTGTAGGAATCAAGAATTGAGGAGACTGGATGATTTTTCCAGTAACTGCTTTAATTCTCATTCATCCTACGTCCTCTCTCGATCAGAGTGAAAAGAGCCAGGACGCAGTCACACACATACATTTATACACTCATCTCTAACAATACATCACACACAAAAGTCTCAATACTCAGCTACATCCTTTCATCTGTAATAGAACACCCAGAGTCCTTCTGTTCTCCTTTCCGACCCCCAAAGGTCAGGCCGGGTAATCTTCTCCCCTCTCCTGAGTCCCCAGGGGGTGCAGACACGTCTTCCTCTTGAGGTGTGAAGTCAATACACATGGCTAGCTCAAAGTCTCTCTTGGCTGAATTCAGCCAGCCACATGTGAGTTACATAGGTTATAACTATGGGCTCCACATCACTCCCCCCTTCCACGCGAAAGGCGAAAGACTGGACACCCACATATAGTCATACAACAGTCATACAGCACGTCCCCCCCCCCCCCAACAGAATCTCACAGCAACCCAAACAACCTGACCAAAAAAACACATCATTCTGCATGCAGCTTAGGTTTCAATCTTCTCCCGAATCTGCTGTATGCAGGTCTCCTGCTCTGTGTTGGGCCGTCCTGCTGTGCATCTGTGGAGTGAGGGGGAGAAGGGTTATTTGCCCCTCGTGGGGGGTCCCGGGGCCGCCCCTTCGGAGGCCTGCCGCGTCGTGGCGCACCCGCCGGCCGTACAGACTCGTTATGCAACATAAAAGCAGGCTTTAATCTATCAATACTGATCGTCTCCCTCCTGCCCCCCAAATCTAGCACAAAATATTTCTCCCCGGTTTCCAGCACTCGAAATGGACTGTTGTAAGGTGGGTGGAGACTATGCCGCTGCGCATCGTGCCTGACAAAAACAAACTCTGCGTCTCGTAAAGCCTGGGGCACGAACACACGCGGGAAAGAGTGATGAGCGGGGCCCGGGAGCATTTCTGCTCCCGTGTTACTCAGAGACCCCCGGATCGGGGGGGGGGGGCCCTGGTGCCGTGTGGTCGGGTAAAAACTCGCCTGGCAGCCTGAGCGGTTGTGCGAAGACCAGTTCTGCTGGTGAGGCATCTAGATCCTCTTTGGGTGCCGAACGCAACCCCAATAAAACCCATGGTAGTTTGTTTACCCAATCTGCGTCCGTCAGTGACGCTCTGAGGGCTGCCTTCAAAGACCTGTGAAAACGCTCGCATAAACCGTTGGCCTGGGGATGGTAAGTGGTCGTGCGATGTACCGCCGCTCCTAAGCTGCTGGCCACTGCTGACCACAGTTCCGACGCAAATTGAGGTCCCCTATCAGACGTAATATCTGATGGGACCCCGAACCGCGCTACCCAGGCTGTTAAAAAAGCGCGTGCCACCTCTGCTGCTGTGGTCGATGTTAACGGGACCACTTCCGGCCAACGAGTGGTTCGGTCTACCATTGTCAAGAGATGCGTGAACCCTTGTGAAGTGGGCAGGGGGCCCACGAGGTCCACGTGCACATGATCGAACCTTTTAGCCGGAATGTGGAACGGTTCTAAGGGCGCCTTAAGCCCCTTTTGCACTAGCCCGGCTTAGCATGGTACAGCATGATTTACTGAAGCATGGTTCGGTATGCTTTTGTCTGCACTAGCACCGCATTCCAACCGTGTTGAGCTTGGGTGGGTGGGATTTCTATAACAGCAGGCGGCGCCACACTCCCGTGACGTAGAAAACGCGACCCAACCAAAACATAAACACATACAGCTGTACAAGGCACTCCTCGGTCTGTGGCTTTTTTTACCATAAACGCCAAAAAGGACCGCTAGACAAGGGTACAGACAGCGAGATGAAACACTCTGGAAATAGTTCTGCAGCTTCTGGGAGAGCCAAAGGCGTGACGATACAAACTAGGCCACCATTACGGTAAGCTAATTTTGCTAATGCTAGTTTGCTATAAGTACGTCGTACTACACTTTAATGTCTGCAATTTATCGCTGTTAGGTACTAAAATATGTATGCTGTGTGTGTTTCAGATGGCTCTGTTTGGGGAAATTACTGCTTCATTCGCTCTGGGCGAACCTGACCTGTCACAGATGTCATCAGCCTGTCACACAAACGATCAGTGGTTATAGAGCTTAAGAATGTCTGTAGAAACGTTTATTTCCTGTGCAACAAATTTGCAACAAATTGCTCTGATCTGCTTGAAAATCATGGAGACTGTTGACAGTTTGAGACATCATGGACGTACCTGCTTCCGCAGCACTGAGTGAGGTGGTGTCATAGAAAAAAATGATCAGCTGACACAACTTGATCGCCATGTTGATAACTATATTAGCCACAAAATATATATTCAAAAAGTAAACGTTACTGAGTTAGGTATAATATGATATATTTGACAGTTATCATGCATTTTATGCCAAAACAAACTTGATCTAGGATTAAAAGGAATTAAAATAATGCAGTCACAAGGTTACATGGAAAATACTTACTAGATACGTGTACTGTAGAAATATATATTCTCTGCATCAACAATGTACTAGACATGCATTCATGTCGTATTGCACTGGGAATTGCACTGACAATAAACCTCTGAAGATGTTGTGATGCATTACTTGTGTAACAACAATTATACTTAGAATTTGGTAATTATTCATGTGTGTGCATAGGTCTAACGTCTGTGTTTAATGAATAAAATGTTGTGCACTTTTCATATGTCTCCTATGTTTTTCATAATGTTTATTATTTTTTTAGGGACGGCTAATTACATGGCAAAAAACCAGCGAAGTGGTCTGCAAAAAATGCAGCAGCAACATAACACACCTTTCCTTTTGCTGGAACTGCAAATTGACCTAGGAATTATGTTAGAAACTGCTTAACTTTAAGACTATCACACTACTAATTTTCAAAAAATTTCAAATAGTTTTAAGAAGCACACATTTAGTTGAGAAACGTTTTATATTTAAATTTAATCCTATCACACTTTTACTTCCAAAATAAGTTTAATTTTAAAAAGTGCACATTTTTAAAAATGTTGTATTTCAATTTAATTGTATCCTACCTGTTACAAAATAATTACAAAATAAGTGTAAATATTTGTAAAAAGGAAACATTACTAGAAATAGGTTATATTTCAATTGAATCCTATCCCACTTTTACTTTCAAAATAAGTGTAAATATTTGTAAAAATGACAGATTTACAAAAGGTAGCACCACAGTGGGGCACAACGGTTTTGAGCAACACAATTGTGTTTCCTTTGCCAATCTGTCTGCTGTTATTTAACTGATAAGGGACAGATAAGGGACGGATATTAGATGCTCAAAAACTGGAGAAACTCTCTGATAAAAATTCTGCAACTACACAAGTCAGGCTTGGTTTGATGTAACTGCCAAATGACCTTGAAATAATGAGCTGAAACATTTTTTTTATTCGGTTTAAATAATGAGAAAGTGGCACACTGGCCAACACCAAATTGTAATTGTTTTTAAATCCAAGGGCATTTTGTATGTACTGAATAAAAAAACTCATGTTTTTCAACTTCATGTCAACATTTAAACATTATTGGTATTTTCCGTTTATATGATGCTACACTCCTTCTAAAGTATTGTAATTCTCAGAATTTGGAATGCCAATAGAACATTCAATTTAAATTGACTTACTGTAGAGGATGCCTTTCACAAACGAGACTGAGTTTATTTCTCAGGGTTGGTTTATTGAGAGGTCACATCCTCCAACAAGAACAGAATCTCAGAAAAGGGGTAGAACAATCATCCTTCACAGTTCTTATACCCTCCAAAGACACAAAACCCCCAACATCAAATAACACACCCCCAACCCACAGTCCTTGAGCAAACATACAGCCCCCGAGGCTCCTTGGCGTCTCCATTGTCTCTCTCATCCTTCTAGCCTCCGGGGCTCCTGCTGGGACATTCTCTCCCACTTCTCGTCTCCTAAGCAACCAACTTCACACCTCCCGTAGGTCTCTGCAGGGTCAGGTCCTCTTTGGCCATTGAGACGTGAAGCTTCCAGAATATGCACCGTCATGCCTACTAGGTATATGTGGGTGAATATGAATGCCATATATGCGCTCTAAATATGCGCCATATAACCCCCCCAAACGTCTAAATAAGGACAAAGTACACCCCAAAATGCATAGAAACATATCATATCACACAGAACAGCAAAATGGCACAACATATCACACTTCCAACTGCTTGGGCTTCAACCTCCTGCCATAACTGCTGTAAGCAGGCTTCGATCTGCCTGTAGCTGTTTCTTGCATCTGTGGATCAGAGTCACATACCTGCCAACTTTTCAAACCTGAAAAGCCTAGTAGCTAGCCGGTGTCCAGGGGCCGATGCTAATGCTAATAATGCTAATGCTAATAATAATAATGCTAATATTTGCCAAACAAATATTAGCATTAAATCAAGTTAGAATGTAGCTAACAACCTCATATTTCTTCAACTTTCAAATCTGAAAAGCCTAGTAGCTAGCCGGGGTCCAGGGGCCGCAGTGTCAAACAAATATTAGCATTTGACATAGAAGTCACATATTAATTATATTAAAGGTAAAATATCTAAATCAATTGTAATATTACACAGAGTGAAATATTTGCTGAATCAACCCACACTATACACCTTGTATCATCAGAATCAGAATCAGAATCAGAATCAGCTTTATTGGCCAAGTATGCACAACACATACAAGGAATTTGACTTTGGCTAAAAACTTATCATTCATTAATACTCCCATACATGACATATTGTACTGAAGTATGGGGAAATACATATAAAACAAACATATATCCAGTCTTTATGCTTCAGAAGAGAGCTATTAGAATAATAAACAAAGCTGCTCACAGGGAACCAACAAACCCACTTTTTCTTAAATTAAAAGCTCTCAAGTTGAAAGATCTGGTTGACTTTAAAACTGCAGTAATAATGTTTAAAGCTAAGAATCTATCACTGCCTGCAAATATCCAAAAGCTGTTCCAAATAAGGGAGAAACAATATCATTTCAGAGGAACATGTATATTTCAAAAACCTTCAGTGAGAACTACCACCAAGCAACACTGTGTTTCAGTGCAAGGAGTCAGATTATGGAACGATTTTGGACCTGAATTAAAATCATGTACAACGCTTGGACAATTTAAACAAAAACTAAAGGGAGAAATACTCCAAACATATATACAAGATGACATGTAAAATCACATAAGGATTGTCATATCCAGTCTGTGTTGTGTTGTTACTTAGTTTTTTTGTCACATTTTGTCTTAGCTTTGTTCTGAATTGTAATCGCTCTTGTTTTGTTTTTCTTTTGAATTCTTGGATGGAATATGGGTGGGCAATATAAGCTGTGGCTTCAGCCATCACCCATTTCAGATAACTTATGTTGAACTGTATAATCAGAGGAGTTCTTGTTTAATTTGACCTTGTTGGATTTTTTCGCCTTTTTTATATTATTCTGTTTCTTTTTAATCTTTACTTTTAATCTATCCGAAATAAAGATTCATTCATTCATTAAATTTGCATTCAAAAGACTATCTTAACACTGCATAGAACTTCGAATAGGCCAGATGTGATGTATTATGAATACTAGAAAAGCACTCGGAGAGCGCAGACCTCCGCCAAGTGCCACAGTTCCCCCCATACAGTGTTTAACATCATAAATAAAATATTGAAAATGGCCCTATCTCGCAATGTTAAATAAAAAAAAAAGAATCCTTTAAAAAATTCCTGGATCCAGACGGTGATCCAGATCACCACCAAAATCTAATCATCTGTAGGATACCCCATTTCTGACAATCTGTGAAAATTTCATGAAAATCCGTCCATAACTTTTTGAGTTATCTTGCTAGTAAAGAAACAGACAAACAGACAAACCAACGCTGATGATCACATAACCTCCTTGGCGGAGGTAACTAGAAGACTAGAAATATCAGCAGGGTATACTAGCACTGTATAAGACAAGTGCGTAAAAGACGGCAAAATCGCTCTGATATTTTATGTGTTTACATGATACACCAAGCATGACAAGGCTTGCAATTACACAGCACATGTTCTTCAGAATCTTAGGCATTATATAAAATGTATTCTCCCTTTAGATGTCGAATCCATGGTCCATTTGCCAGGGTTGAAGTGCAGTCGTGCGAACGTCTGCAGCAGTTTACATCGTGTTTACATCTCGCCATGTGCGCACGCCTCTCCGGGATTTCGCGCGAGAATAGAAACCTCAATAGCGATAGCGTTAGCTTAGCAAACGCTTCAGGTAAAGCGTAGCAGCGAACCACGAAAAGAAACGCTACTCAGTTTACTCACAGAGCACGGTGAAAGGCGAATAAAGAGGTATTTCTACTTCAAAAGCTGGTTCAACCAAGGTGGAAATTCAGCCTGTGCGTCACAAATGTTGATCCGATATTTGCTGTTGGTTAGTGATTTTAGTGGCAAAATCAGCAACTTTGTCTCAGCACTGAAAAAGTGTGACTATCCCGGCCGCCATCACGTGCTGCTCTGTTCTAAATTTAGATACGATTCCTAGCGATCTCGTGTTTGGAATTGCTTTCTTGTTTTTTTTACGATTTAAAATTTTTGACTGAATTTTTAGTGAAAAACCGTAATTTTGATTAATAAAGCCGTAACCCGGAATGGGGTCTTGAAAACCGGAACCATTACGGCAAAACCGGAGTAATTGGCAGGTATGGAGTCATTAGCACATTCTTATGAAAGCTTAGAAGAGTGTCTCCCCGGTGGCCTGCCGCGGCGGGGGGCCCTGGCTAATTGCACTTGTTCATCAGCCAACACAAAAGCGGGTTTGAGTCTGTTAATGCAGACTAATTCTCTCCTGTCACCCAAATCGAGCAAAAAATGTTTTTCCCCAGTTTCTAACACTCTGAACGGTCCATCATAAGGCGGTCTTAAACCTGGCCTCTGAGCGTCGTGTCTGACAAAGACAAACTCTGCGTTCTTTAAGGCTTTAGGCACAAAAACGCGTGGGAAACTGTGATGAACTGGGCTGGGGAGGGTGTTTGATCCCGTGTTGCTCTGCAGCAGCTGAGCGGGTGGGCAATTTGGTGCGGGGTTCTCTGGAAGGAATTCGCCCGGTAACTGGAGGGGTTGGGCAAAAACTAGCTCAGCCGGAGAGGCTTGTAAATCTTCCTTAGGTGCTGAACGCAACCCTAATAAAACCCATGGAAGTTTATCAACCCAATTTGTGTCCGTGAGAGCCGCTCTGAGGGCTGCTTTCAATGACCGGTGAAAGTGTTCGCACAAACCGTTGGCCTGAGGGTTATAAGCGGTAGTGCGGTGAATTTTCACCCCCAGACTGATGGCCATGGATGACCAGAGCTCGGAAACAAATTGGGGACCCCTGTCAGACGTTATGTCTGACGGGACTCCAAAACGCGCCACCCAAGCCGTTAAAAACGTGCGCGCCACGTCTGCTGCTGTAGTTGACGCCAGGGGGACCGCTTCTGGCCAGCGCGTTGTGCGGTCCACCATGGTTAGAAGGTGTGTGAAACCCTGCGACAGCGGGAGGGGTCCCACCAAGTCGATATGTACGTGGTCGAAGCGTTTGGCCTGGATGTGAAAAGGTTCTAAGGGGGCCCGCGTGTGCTTGTGTATCTTTGCTCTTTGACACGCTGCGCAGGCTGCGGCCCACTCTTTGACCTGTTTACGCAGCCCCGGCCAAACAAATTTTTCTCCCATCATTTTGATCGATGCGCGAACTCCCGGATGTGCCAGCGAATGGATTAAATCAAAAATGCGGCGGCGCCACGCAGCTGGGACCACGGGGCGGGGGCGCCCCGTGGAGATATCGCAGATTAGAGGAGGCATACTTGTCTGATGCACCCTGTGCTCCAGCCTTAGCCCTGTTGGCCCAGACTGGAGCGCGCGCACATCCGCATCGTTAACCTGCTCGGCGGCCATGGCTGCATAATCTAAGCCTACGCAGACCGGGGCTGCGAGCGCTTCCGCGCCGCAAGCCTGGCCCGTGTCCACGGCCACCGCGTCTGCCCCCTGGGGGCCTGGCGTTGCAACTGCGCGCGAGAGGCAATCTGCCACCACATTGTGTTTACCCGCCACATGTTGAATGTTGGTGGTAAACTCTGAAATCGCGGCCAGCTGTCTCTGCTGTCGGCCCAACCAGGGCTCTGAAATCTTGGCCATTGCAAATGTTAATGGTTTGTGGTCTACAAACGCGGTGAAACGGCGCCCTTCCAGCCAGAACTGGAAGTGGCGGATGGCCAGATGCAGGGCTAAAAGTTCCCTATCGAACGTGCTGTATTTCCGCTCGTTATCGCGCAATGTTTTGCTGAAAAACGCAAGTGGTTGCCAGCTCCCTGCTACCAGTTGCTCGACAACCGCCCCCACTGCTACGTCGGAAGCGTCCGTGGTTAGTGCCATGTGAGCTGCTGGCACGGGGTGTGCCAACAGCACAGCGTTCGCCAGGGCCGACTTGACCTGGGAGAAAGCGCGCTCCCGTTCTGGGGACCACTCGACCTTATTTGCAGGTTTTTGTTTCTTTAGTGTCGCGTACAGTGGGTGCATGAGCTGTGCCGCGCTGGGAAGGAAACGGTTATAAAAATTGACCATCCCCCAAAATTCTTGCAATGCTTTAACTATCTGTGGCTGGGGAAACTCCGTTATCGCGCGTACTTTATCGGGCAGCGGGACCACTCCTTCTGGAGAAACGCGGTGGCCCAAAAAATCAATTTGCGCTACCCCGAATTGACATTTCGCTGGGTTAATTATCAGCCCATGCTCTGTCAGCCTCTGAAAAACTGCTGTGAGGTGGTGTTCGTGTTCGACCTCGGATGCACTGGCTACCAAAATATCATCCAAATAGGCGAACACGAAAGGGAGGCCACGCAACACCGCATCCATCATGCGTTGGAACGTCTGTGCGGCGCCTTTGAGGCCAAAAGGCATGCACAAAAACTCGAAAAGCCTAAAGGGGGTTATTACTGCCGTTTTGGGTATCTCTTGAGCGCGGACTGGGACTTGGTGATAACCGCGCACCAAATCTATTTTGGAAAAGATGCGCGCCCCCGCCAAATGCGCCGAAAAATCCTGAATGTGCGGAATCGGGTAGCGGTCGTGTGCTGAAGCATTATTTAACCTGCGGAAATCACCGCAAGGCCGCCACGAGCCGTCAGCCTTGGGAACCATATGCAGGGGTGACGACCAAGGGCTGTTAGAGCGTCTAACAATGCCCAGTTTTTCCAAGTTGGCGAATTCCTCGCGCGCGATGGCCAGTTTAGCTGGGTCCAAGCGCCGAGCTTTTGCAAAAACAGGGGGGCCGGAGGTAGTTATGAAATGCTCGACCCCGTGTTTAGCTATTGACACTGAAAATGTTGGGACCGTGAGTGCTGGGAACTGATTGAGTAGTGCATGAAACTTACCACCCAAAGCTGTGACATTAGGATGTGCAGAAGGCGGGGCCACCCGAGCTGTACAGGAGATAGAGTGGAAAGACAGTGCATTTACCATACGTCTATTAGTAAGATCAACTAATAAACTGTTTGAGCATAAAAAATCAGCACCTAACATGTTGTTGCTAACTGCAGCTATGATGAAAGTCCACTCGAAGGTGCGCCCGTGGAAGGATAGAAGGAGCGTCTTCTCCCCATAGGTTTTGATCGTCGAGCCATTTGCCGCTAGCACCAGGGGTCCGCTGGAAGGCGCCAGCAGGTCTGCGTAGGAAGGTTTGACAAAACTCAGCTGGGAGCCTGTGTCCACCAGGAAATCCTTCCCTGAATTTGCGTCCGTCACAAAAAGCAGCTTGTTCTTCGCGCCGAGAGCAGCAGCTGCTACCGACTCTCGGTCTTAGCGTTTCCCTGGCGCTTGTATCGGCACGGTGGGATGCATCTGCGTGCCCTCTCGGCGAAACGTCGATGGTAAAAGCAGAGGGTGCCGTCCGCTCTGCTTCTCCTGGTCTCTGCCGCTGCTGACGTCAGTGGGTCCGGTGCTGCGGCCTCTGGTCTCTCTCCCTGCGAGGGAGTGAAAGCTCGAATGAGGGCGGCTTTCAGTGCGCCATACTTGTCGTCCTGCGACGGGTGGTTGGTCAGGCTCTCCACCCGCTGCACTGTGAGGCTGTCCAGCTTCGCGACGACATGGTAGAACCTCGTTGCGTCCGCTGAGATTCCCCGAAGGTGGAACTGCGCCTCCACAGTGGTAAACCACGAGCGCGGGTTATGTTGCCAGAAATTGGGCAGCTGTAGTGTGGTAGCTGCATTAACCCGGTTGGCTCCTGAAGAGTCCGGTGCGGGAAGATCGTCGCCACCGGCCATAGTTTGTCGTAGGTCACCAGTGTAGAGGATGCCTTTCACAAACGAGACTGAGTTTATTTCTCAGGGTTGGTTTATTGAGAGGTCACATCCTTCAACAAGAACAGAATCTCAGAAAAGTGGTAGAACAATCATCCTTCACAGTTCTTATACCCTCCAAAGACACAAAACCCCCAACATCAAATAACACACCCCCAACCCACAGTCCTTGAGCAAACATACAGCCCCCGAGGCTCCTTGGCGTCTCCATTGTCTCTCTCATCCTTCTAGCCTCCGGGGCTCCTGCTGGGACATTCTCTCCCACTTCTCGTCTCCTAAGCAACCAACTTCACACCTCCCGTAGGTCTCTGCAGGGTCAGGTCCTCTTTGGCCATTGAGACGTGAAGCTTCCAGAATATGCACCGTCATGCCTACTAGGTATATGTGGGTGAATATGAATGCCATATATGCGCTCTCAGAATTTGGAATGCCAATAGAACATTCAATTTAAATTGACTTACCTTTTTACCTACTTTGACTTTAAGCTTCATCAGTCTCTCCTGCTGCATTTTAAAGTCCAACTGTACAACTTCTTCCAAGTTAACTTAAAAAATGTACCCAAAGTTTACAACTGGCTCCTGTGGTCATAATTTTTTATGATATTTCAATAAAAAGAAGAGAAAGCTTACAAAAACATTTCTGTTTTGTTGTATAGGTCACAATTACATTACCTTTACAACGGTTGATACCTGACAGGATGTACAGCATCATTTGGATAAGACTAGGCAATGGAATGTATAAGTAATTATGCGTTTTTCTAAAACAGTGTTATAATAGACAAACCACACTTTGATCCAAAACACTTCCCTTTTATTATATATCAAATATTAACAAAAAAAGACTTTTAAAATAAAAAACAACATTAAGCGATATATGTTATACACGCCGACCACTCAGTGCGTCAACAAGCCTCCCAAACTGTGCCAGGAAGGATTGGTTGAAGGTAGCCGTCTCTGTCAGCTCCTCCCTTCGGAAGGCGACATCCTGCTCCTGGCCTACCCACGTGTTTGCAGCAACCTCATGCAAATGCTGCAAGTATTGATTATTGTATATGTTTTGCTGCTCATGGTGTCTTTCGAGCTGCTCGTGGCGCTCAAGATGTTGACGCTCCTGCATCTCCTGCAGCCTTTCCTGGAGACGCATCTCATCCTCATGCACCTGTGTCATCACAGATGCTATGTCCGAGATGGAGTTTCGTTTTTTTCCTCTTGGCTAGATGAAAGACAAAGTCATGGTGGTTACATATGCTGTATCTAAACATATCAAAAAATATACTATGGAATTACCCTGGTGAAAGCCTGTGGTGGGATTATTATGCTTCGTTGCTGTATTTAAGCTCAAATGTCATGTTTCGGCACTTCAGTGGAGAGGATTGTACAACTCACAGGGTGCTGTGATAGTGAACATCCCCCCATGCAATCCGAAAAGGATTTAAGTGCAAAAAGATAGATGGATGGATCTTTAAAAGATTTTCTTTGTATTGTGGACTCATAAATAGGAATGGGTTAATAAAAATGGCTTAATACAAGTGATGTGGAGCTTTTTAATGAGGCATGTTCATTTTGAAAGTCAGTTCATGTGCTGTATCTGTTTTGGTATATTATGACTTCCAAAAGTATTTCCACCAGCACACCACCACACCTAAAAGTGTGACTGTGTTGTTTAACGAGAACAGAACACCACAAATTGTTTTGGACACAGACATATAAAATTCCTTAATATGCTGCTATCAGAAATAACCTTAATCAAAAAAAAAAAGGGGATAATCTCATGTTTACTGTGCCTTACCAGCACTTAAACGAGAGATCCCGGATACTGAAGGGGCTGGTGATGGAGATGGTGATGGAGCTCGTGATGAAGCTTGTGATGGAGGTTGTGATCTGGACGATACCGGTGTCGGCGGGACACATTCATATTCTCCGTAGTCAGACGCTGGAGAGTCCGGGCGTTCTGGCGTGGCGCACCCATGGGATGTTAAAAGTGATTCTACAAGGAAAATGCACACAATAAAATACAGCACGAAAAGTGCAACATATACAGAAAAGACAATATTTTTTAAACAGATTACATAAGCTTATTTCAGCGTATTGTTCACGTGAATACATAAAAGAAAAGTGTGATTCCACAGTGTGCTGCAATAGAGCTGAATAGTGATTACCGATTATATTGGCGAAAAAACACACAGAATAATATACCAAAGGGGAAAAAATCTAACAAGGTCAAATTAAACAATAACTCCTCCAACCACAATTTTCATGTAGCTGCACTTCAGTAGATTTTACAAGGGCTGCGTTACATTTAAAATCATCTGCTTTTACTTTGGCCTCAGCAATCAGAATGAATTAATACATTCATGAGTTTATTGATGATAGACTATAAACTACACATATAAAGTAAATTATATTGACAACTGAACATCTCACATTCGCCAAAACATACAGTTATGAACATAACTCACAAAGGATCACACAAGTGATCTGACAAAAAAATAAATACATTAACAAGCGGTTTATTTTACAGTTGATGTGCCATATTCACACAATCAAATAAATCTCAGTTCAGTCCCTTTTATATTAAGTGGAAATTGTGCTTTTGACACTTTACCTATAAAAGCAAAGGATTTCAGTACTTTCCACAGTGGCGAGGTAGGTTGTGGGGCGGCTGATTTCCTCTTGCCTAGACAAATGACAGAAATGGATGGTGGTTAGTTTCAATCAAGTTCAATACATATACAGGCACATCTCTAAAATTAGAATACCATGAAAAAATTCTATATTTTTGTCACTCATTTCAGAAAGTGAAACCCATATACAGTATAGATTCATTACAGGGACAGTGATATATTTAAAGTGTTTATTTTAATATTGATGATTATGGCTACAGCCCATATTAACCAACACCTCAGCGGCCAACATTTCTATTTAAAAATATTTTTTTAAAGTTAATTTTATGTAAGATTCCAATTTTTTGCATAATAGAATTTGGGGTTTTCAGGGCAGTAAGCCGTAATCAGCAAAATTAAAATAAATAAATATATCACTGTCTGTAATGAAGCTATACAATATATGGATTTCTCTTTCTGAAATGAGTGAAAAGCACCGCAGGATCCACAGAATAGGTGTGTGGGTCTATTCTGACGCTTTAGAAAATTATATGAATGACTTTATAAATCACTGGTTTGAAAAAGCAATTTTAATATGACGAGATTTCGGCTCCTGTGGTCCATTTCACCAGTATCACAATATAAACAGGGAGGCTAACCCTGGCATATGGAAACACATTCTAGCATTAAATTGCACACAATTAAATGCCCAGGACCAAAGTGCAATACAAAACCCAAACCAGGACTTTAACCAGGATTAACATATTTCATCGTTTTGCTCTCACAAGCGAATATTTAGGAGAAAAGAAGCGTGATTCAACAGTTGGTACTAGCTAGCGCTAGCGTTAGCATTTAACTAGCAAAAAAAAACGTTAGCCAGCACAGACAGCACTGTATAAAGGCTCAAAAAAAGTGAGCTTACCACCAACAGGATAAATAAGCAAACAGATGCACATTATTACAAATCACTCACCATGGTTGGTTCTCTCACGATCGTCTTCAGCTTGTCTATATAGTCCAGTTGTATGCTGGCCAGCCATCGGGTCACTCCTCACTGTCTAACTGCCACCAAGCAGAGAAAACTCCGCACCTCTTCGTTGGACCAGGGTGTAGAGCTCCGCAAAACCTACAACGCTGTCTGTATTAATATCGTATTTACTCCGTGACTGAATTAGTCCGTGATTGCAAATGGCGGTCGTACAGATTTCAACGAAGATGGCGCTTTCGTGACGTTAAGACCTGACCAATCAGCAGCGACCAAAGTTTTTGACGTCAAAACACGGTACAGCTCAGCACGGAGGGACCCTGCCCTTGAGCGGGGCTGAGATTCGCTGATCTTAAAGCGTGTTGAGGCTAGTGCAAAGACCTATCAAGCATGCTGTGCTGTACCATGCCATGCTAAGCTGGGCTAGTGCAAAAGGGGCTTTAGTGTGCCTGTGAATCTTAGCTCGCTGGCAAGCCATGCAGGTTTTAGCCCACTTCTTCACGTGCTTGCGCAGGCTCGGTCAAACAAACTTCTCCGCCACCATTTTCACCGAAGCGCGCACCCCTGGGTGCGCTAGGGAGTGCACGGCGTCAAAAACGCGATGGCGCCACGCGGCTGGCACCACCGGGCGCGGTCACCCTGTGGATACATCGCAAATAAGCGGGGGGAAACCGGTTTGTAGATTTCTGCGTTCCAGCCTTAATCCTGTTGGTCCAGACAGGAGCGCGCGCACGTCCGCGTCCTCGCTCTGCTCCGCCGCCATGGCTGCATAATCTATTCCCACGTGGACCGGAGCCGCGCGCGTGTCCGCGCTGTTACCGCGCTCTGGGTAAGCGGCCGCGCAATCCGTTTCCGCGCGGACGGGTGCTGTTACTGCGCGTGACAGACAGTCTGCCACCACATTGATTTTACCGGCTACGTGCTGAATATCGGCAGTAAATTCAGAAATTGCGGCTAGCTGTCTCTGTTGCCGCCCTGACCATGGTTCTGAAGTTTTGGACATCGCAAAAGTGAGCGGTTTGTGGTCGACAAACGCGGTGAAACGCCGCCCTTCCAACCAGAACTGGAAATGGCGAATAGCCAAGTGGAGCGCCAGCAGCTCCCTATCAAACGCGCTGTATTTTCGCCCAGCCTCGCGTAGGGATCTGCTGAAGAATGCGAGTGGTTGCCAAACCCCGGCAACCTGCTGTTCCACTACGGCCCTTATGGCCACATCTGACGCGTCCGTGGTTAGCGCTATGCGGGCTGCCGGGTCTGGGTGGGCCAACAGTGCCGCGTTTGCCAGTGCCCGTTTAACCTCTGTGAATGTGCGCTCCCGCTCCGGGGACCATTCAATCACATGGGAGGGCTTCTGCTTTTTGAGCGCGGTGTACAAGGGCTGCATAAGCTGCGCTGCGTGGGGTATGAAACGGTTATAAAAATTTACCATCCCCAAAAATTCTTGCAACGCTTTTACCGTTCGAGGCTGGGGAAAATCTGCCACTGCGCGTACTTTGGCCGGCAGAGGAACTGCTCCCTCCGAGGAAACACGGTGCCCTAAAAAGTCGATTTGTGCCACGCCAAAATGGCACTTGGCCGGGTTGATTATCAACCCATGCTCTCCTAACCTCTGAAAAACTGTTGTGAGGTGTTTTGCGTGCTCCTCCTCGGAGGTGCTGGCTACCAAAATGTCGTCTAAATAGACAAAAACGAAAGAAAGGTCGCACAACACTGCATCCATCATCCGTTGGAAGGTTTGTGCGGCGCCTTTAAGGCCAAAAGGCATTCGTAAAAACTCAAAAAGCCTGAACGGGGTTATTACGGCTGTTTTGGGGATGTCCTCTGGTCGGACCGGGACTTGGTGATAACCGCGGACCAGGTCTATTTTAGAAAAAATGCGCGCCTTCGCCAAATGCACTGAAAAGTCCTGGATATGCGGAATCGGGTACCGGTCCTGCGCTGTGGCATTGTTCAACCTGCGGTAATCGCCACAAGGTCTCCATGAGCCGTCAGCTTTAGGTACCATGTGGAGGGGGGAAGCCCAAGCGGACTTCGAGCGGCGAATTATGCCCAACCTTTCCAGGTTGGCGAACTCCTCGTGCGCAATGGAGAGTTTAGCTGCATCCAAGCGCCGAGCCTTCGCAAAAACGGGTGGGCCACTCGTGGTAATAAAGTGCTCCACCCCATGTTTCGCCACCTTAGCTGAAAAAGTAGGAACTGTGAGTGCTGGGAACTGGTGTAGAAGGCTGTGAAACTTACCACCTGCTGTGGCGACGACGTTGGTCTGAACTGGCGGCGGGCACACCCGAGCTGCACAAGGGATAGAACAGAAAGAGAGTGCATTTACTAGTCGTTTGTTGGCCAGATCAATTAACAAACCATGTGAACACAGAAAGTCAGCACCTAACATATTGAAGCTCACTGCCGCCACGATGAAATTCCACTCATAGGCGCGGCCGTGGAAGGACAGAGACAAGGTTCTCTCTCCGTACGTCTTGATGCTGGAGCCGTTGGCCGCTGTCGCTCCGTCTCCGCGGGGTCCCGCGACCCGATCAGCATAGGTGGCAGTGATGAAGCTCCTCTGGGCTCCGGTGTCCACTAGGAATTGCCGCCCGGAGCCCGCGTCTGTAAGATAAAGCAGCTTGTTCCGTTCGCCGAGAGTGGAAGCTGCTAACGGCTCCAGGCCCGGTCGTTTCCCTCCTTTTTGAACTTGCAGGGTGGGATGCATTTGTACGCCTTCCCAGCAAAACGTCGATGGTAAAAACAGAGGCCGTCACCTCCCCTGCCACGGAATCTCGCCGCTGCTGTCGCCACTGGGGTGGTCACTGCCGTCTCTGGCTCCACACTGCTCCCGGCCGCCGCGCCGGGGTCTGCTGCTGCCACGGAAGCCTCTTGTTCCTCGCAGGCGTTGAGGAGCCGCTCCGCCTCTTGGGCCAGCTCGCGGAAGTCCTGCTGGGTCAAACATCTCCTGCTGGACAGGGAACCTCTCGTGTGCGCTGGGAGGGTTCTCAGGAAAATATGTTTGAAAAGGAATGCGTCGTTGTCCGTCCCGATCATTTGCAGCATGTCCTCCATGAGGACAGTCGGCCTGCGTCCACCTCTGTTGCGCAGGTCCAGTAGCTGCCTGGCTCTTGCCTCAGACGACGGCACGAAGCTCCTGATGAGGGTGGCTTTCAGCGCGTCGTATTTGCCGACAGCGGGTGGTTGCTGCACCAGGCTCCGCACGCACCGAGCTGTGCGGCTGTCGAGCACCGCGATGACATTATGGAATTTAATGTCATCCGCTGAAACTCCCCCGAGCAGGAACCGCGACTCCACATGCTGGAACCACGAGTGCGGGTCGCTTTGCCAGAACTCGGGGAGCTTAATCAGTCTTGTGCCCCTGCTGGCATTCCCCGGTGAATCCGGGTCTGAGCGGCTGTCTCCCAGCTCTTCCATATCGATCACGAGACTGTCCTCCAGCCTCGGCGTGCTCAGATTCATGCGTAGGTCACCAAGTGTAGGAGTCAAGAATTGAGGAGACTGGATGATTTTTCCAGTAACTGCTTTAATTCCCATTCATCCTACGTCCTCTCTCGATCGGAGTGAAAAGAGCCAGGACGCAGTCACACACATACATTTATACACTCATCTCTAACAATACATCACACAAAAGTCTCAGTACTCAGCTACATCCTTTCATCTGTAATAGAACACCCAAAGTTCTTCTGTTCTCCTTTCCGACCCCCAAAGGTCAGGCCGGGTAATCTTCTCCCCTCTCTTGAGTCCCCAGGGGGTGCAGACACGTCTTCCTCTTGAGGTGTGAAGTCAATACACATGGCTAGCTCAAAGTCTTTCTTGGCTGAATTCAGCCAGCCACATTTGAGTTACATAGGTTATAACTATGGGCTCCACACAAGGATAATTTATGCTGGACGTCTGATTATGTCAGTAAGAGCATAGCTGTAAATGTACAAGATATATACTATACGGTGGGGCAAAAAAGTATTTAGTCAGCCACCAATTGTGCAAGTTCTCCCACTTAAAAGATGAGAGAGGTCTCCAATTTTCATCATAGGTATACCTCAACTATGAAAGACAAAATGAGAAAAAAAAATCCAGAAAATCACAACGAAGGATTTTTAATGAATTAATTGGTAAATTCCTCAGTAAAATAAGTATTTGGTCAATAACAAAAGTTCATCTCAATACTTTGTTATATACCCTTTGTTGGCAGTGACAGAGGTCAAACGTTTTCTGTAAGTCTTCACAAGGTTTTCACACACTGTTGCTGGTATTCTGGCCCATTCCTCCATGCAGATCTCCTCTAGAGCAGTGATGTTTTGGGGCTGTCGCTGGGCAACACGGACTTTCAACTCCCTCCAAAGATTTTCCATGGGGTTGAGATCTGGAGACTGGCTAGGCCACTCCAGGACCTTGAAATGCTTCTTACGAAGCCACTCCTTCGTTGCCCGGGCGATATGTTTGGGATCACTGTCATGCTGAAAGACCCAGCCACGTTTCATCTTCAATGCCCTTGCTGATGGAAGGAGGTTTTCACTCAAAATCTCACGATACATGGCCCCATTCATTCTTTCCTTTACACGGATGAGTCGTCCTGGTCCCTTTGCAGAAAAACAGCCCCAAAACATGATGTTTCCACCCCCATCCTTCACAGAAGGTATGGTGTTCTTTTTCCTCCAAACACGACAAGTTGAGTTTTTACCAAAAAGTTCTATTTTGGTTTCATCTGACCATATGACATTCTCCCAATCCTCTTCTGGATCATCCAAATGCTCTCTAGCAAACTTCAGACGGGCCTGGACGTGTACTGGCTTAAAAGGAACTCCGATTATATTGGCATGTTAGCTCTATATGCTTTATTTTTATGTTACTAACATAACTATAATATAATTTTTTTGAAAATAATTCCCAGTTTTATATATTTTTAAAAAAACTTTATTACGATGTAAATCGCCATTATTGTTTACGTTGCAATGCATTCTGGGTAGTGACGTAGAAAGGTTGCAGCCGTTTTTTCTGTCTTATACAAGCCAAGAAGTGAAGCTCCTAACTACTGCCATTTGTCAGTGAAAATACCACATTGCGCGGCTTTTGGATGTAATTTCCAATCAAAGGGAAATAAAGAGAGCGGAGTGAGCCTCCATAGCTTTCCTAAAGAGGGAAAGTGGAGGAAAAAGTGGGGCGGCAGCGGCTCAGCAGGTAGAGCAGGTCATCTAATAACCCGATGGTTGGCGGTTCGCATCACGCTCTCCCCAGATATCCTGCCGTTGTATCCCTGGGCAAGACACTTCACCCGTATTGCCTCCAGTGCCCATAACACTGGGTATGAATGTGTAAAAATGTTTAAATGCTCGGTGGTGGCCGGAGAGGCTGCTGGCGTGGATTGGCAGCCACATTTTCCTCACTCTGAGTCTGTGATCACGCGCTGTACCCTGTGATAATAGCACAATATCGCTCAAAGCGCACGAGCCTGTGCTTTGCCCACCAGTGTTGCGGATGAAATAAGGGAACCCAGTGTGGAGGCACGGAATAATTGCAGGCAGGACACGCGAACTGAAATTTAAAAGGTTGTTTATTTCATACTTTAGCGCTGTGGAGCGAGCCCTTTTTTTTTTAATTACTTATTTTGTACTAACCGCAGTGGGCAGCACAGTTTACCTTCGGCCGGGGGATCGCGGAGATCGTGGGTTCGATCCCTGTCCCCGGCCAACAGTGATCTGTGTGGAGTTTGCATGTTCTCCCCGTGTTTGCGTGAGTTTACTCCGGGATTTCTCCAGTTTCCTCCCACATGTCAAAAACATGCAGGTTAGGGAGTTAAGGGGCGCTTGCGCATGCAGCGACTGGCAGCTGGTGGCTTGTCACCAGACTGCAAAACAAATCTGCCTATGGGTACAAAATAAGTAATTAAAAAAAAAAGGGCTCGCTCCACAGCGCTGGAGTGAGCTTCGTGCTGGAGGATGAAATAAACACCCTTTTAAACTTCAGTTTGCGTGTCCTGCCTGCACTTATTCCGTGCCTCAACACTGGTGCGCAAACGTGCGCTTTGCGCGATATTGTACTTTATCATAGCATGATTAATACATATGTCAGCTCTATCAAGTGTTGTGGGATGTCTGGTGCGTGTGTTTGGATGGGCAGCTCGGTGTGTGTCGTGAGTGAGTGATGGCATTTGCGCAGCAGAGGCGCCCCCCCCCCCCGGTGTGTGTGGCGAACTGTGTGTGATTTGGTGCGGATAAGTAGAAAGAGCGAAGAGCGAGGCGACCAGAGCAGGTAGAATTTGTTGCTGACAACAGTGCGGTATATAAATAAAGCCCCAACGCTTCAGCAAAACGGCCTGTGCTTCTGTGTACCACAAGAGTGAGGTTTACTCGGGAATTGACCGCGGAGGAAGATACATCTCCCCTGCGTCCCAAAACCACAGTTAGGAGACCAAAGGCAGGAACAGTCAACACAAGCGTGCGATCACAGACATGTCTCATGCGCGCGCTTTGAGCGATATTGTGCTATTATCACAGCGTGATTAATACATATGTCAGTTTTATCAGGCATGCGCTACAGCGCGCGATCACAGACTCAGAGTGAGGGAAATGTGGCTGCCAATCCACGCCAACAGCCTCTCCGGCCACCACCAAGCATTTAAACATTTTTACACATTCATACCCAGTGTTATGGGCACTGGAGGCAACGCGGGTGAAGTGTCTTGCCCAGGGACACAACTGCAGGATATCTGGGGAGAGCGTGATGCGAACCGCCAACCATCGGGTTATTAGATGACCTGCTCTACCTGCTGAGCCGCTGCCACCCCACTTTTTCCTCCACTTTCCCTCTTTAGGAAAGCTATGGAGGCTTACCCCGCTCTCTTTATTTCCCTTTGATTGGAAATTACATCCAACAAATTACATCCAACATCCACAATGTGGCATTTTCACTGACAAATGGCAGTAGTTAGGAGCTTCGCTTCTTGGCTTGTATAAGACAGAAAAAATGGCTGCAACCATTCTACGTCACTACCCAGAATGCATTGCGACATAAACAAAAATCGTAATAAAGTTTTTTAAAAATATATAAAACTGGGAATTATTTTAAAAAAAATTAAATTATAGTTATGTTACTAACATCAAAATAAAGCATATAGAGCTAACATGCCAATATAGTCGGAGTTCCTTTTAAGCAGGGGGACGCGTCTGGCACTGCAGGATTTGAGTCCCTGGCGGCATAGTGTGTTACTGATGGTAGCCTTTGTTACTTTGGTCCCAGCTCTCTGCAGGTCATTCACTAGGCCCCCCGTGTGGTTCTGGGATTTTTGCTTACCGTTCTTGTGATCATTTTGACCCTACAGGGTGAGATCTTGCGTGGAGCCCCAGATCGAGGGAGATTATCAGTGGCCTTGTATGTCTTCCATTTTCTAATAATTGCTCCCACAGTTGATTTCTTCACACCAAGCTGCTTACCTATTACAGATTCAGTCTTCCTAGCCTGGTGCAGGTCTACAGTTTTGTTTCTGGTGTCCTTTGACAGCTCTTTGGTCTTGGCCATAGTGGAGTTTGGAGTCTGACTGTTTGAGGTTGTGGACAGGTGTCTTTTATACTGATAATGAGTTCAAACAGGTGCCATTAATACAGGTAACGAGTGGAGGACAGAGGAGCCTCTTAAAGAAGAAGTTACAGGTCTGTGAGAGCCAGAAATCTTGCTTGTTTGTAGGTGACCAAATACTTATTTTACCGAGGAATTTACCAATTAATTCATTAAAAATCCTTCAGTGTGATTTTCTGGATTTTTTTTTTCTCATTTTGTCTCTCATAGTTGAGGAATACCTATGATGAAAATTGCAGACCTCTCTCATCTTTTAAGTGGGAGAACTTGCACAGTTGGTGGCTGACTAAATACTTTTTTGCCCCACTGTATATAATGAGAAAAAAGCTTCAAATTTAATATTAAAAAAGTTTAAAATTTATGTGTACATAGTTGTAAATTTGTGCAGAAAAGGGGTAACCATTTATCATAAAAAGTAACAAATTTATAGGAAACAAAATTTATCAGAAATTTGTCAGAGAACAAGTTGCTAGTTTAACAGAAAAATAAGATACATTTCCAAGAAAAATGTTACAAGTTTACAAGAAAAAAAATACACAAATTGGTGAGAAAATGGAAACTTTATGACAAAGAAAGTAAAAAAAAAAATTAAAGGAATTGACAGCTTTTGTTCTTGTAAATTTATGACTTTTTGGAAAATGTTTTTTCTCACAAAAGTGTTATTTTTCTATAAATTTAGGACTTGCATATTGTAAATCTGAGACTTTTTAAATTGTAAATGAGCTTTTTAATGTATATATTTTCCACCTTTATTCTTGCAAATTTAAGTTTACATGTTTGTACATTATGCTAAATTATGAATACACACCACCACCCCCATTGTTTAAAAATGAACAAATTGTCTGCTGGGTTTTGGGTAAAATATTTCTCAGTGATATTGGGACATATTCATATATCCCAGCAACACAGTTACTACGGATTTGTTGTCTGGAAATCCCTGATGCTCCCTCCATACATGCATCCATTCTTTCATGTTGTTTACAACACATTCTCCTTTCATCCAGGTAGTGTTTCTCCAGTCTTCTATTGTCCACTTTTGGAGAGCCAGAGGAAAGTGTAGAATTGATTGTTCTTAGCTGACAGGAGTGGAACCAGATGAGGTCTTCTGCTGCTGTAGACCATCTGCTTCAGGGGCCAGTGTGTTCTACCTCGCCCATAATGAGTGGTGCTTTAAGTCGCTGCTGCTTTTCTGTCACTACCAGCCATGCCACGTTCAATCACTTAAATCACCTTCCAAATCCTGATGCCAATCTTGAACTTCAGAAGCTCGTCTTGACCACGTGTAGGTGCCTAAATGCACTGAGTGCCATGTGATTGGCTGGTTAGCTATTCGCGTAAACAAGCAGTGGAACAGGTGTACCTATTAAAATGGCCGGTGAGTGTGTCAGCCAGGCTGGAGTGAGGGAATCCCCTTCTCTTCGAAGACAGATCAAGGGAGAAATTGGAATGGGGGAATTGATATTTTCACAGCAGAGGGCGCAATTGTCCATCTGTTTAACATACAAGCCAAGTTCTGTTTTCACACTGACTTATCCTTGATTTTTAAACACTTCTAAGTTTATAGGTTTAGGAAATAAAAACTGTGAAAATAGTGAACTGAGATGAAGGTTTTTTTTTCTTCCTTTTATGAGTTTTACTTAATCAGTAATGGTCTTTGTTGTATGATGTTGATGCGTCAACTGTCCAGTCCGCCGTGGTGCTGAAACGCTGCAGCCGCGCACCTTTTAACAGCACCAGCAAGACTGCGCGCTTTGCGAGAGTTAACACAAGACCAGCTGTTTGCAATGAGAACATAACATCAAAAAGGAGCAATAAATGTACCAAGAAAAAAAAAAGTTTCCCAGACAACCACTGACCAATCCAAACCATCGATTCAACATAACTGTAATGCGCGCCCCGATGTTTGCGTAAACCGCGTCCCCACGAACTTTAAAATTGCCCGTGTGTTATTGTGTCCGGAGACACGCTTGCGATTTATTTTGCTCTCTAAAGCTGTAGCCCGGATACAGCAGCGAGCGTCCTTGGTATTTGGGATTGTAAAGAGCTGGAGCAGAAAGATGGCCGAGGGGGGAAGACTGATAATTTGAAGATCTGCCAGGGGTACATTGTCAAATTCAAAGGCCATTTCAAAGAAGCAAACCATTCACTTTTTCATTTTCTCTTCTTTTTTCCCCCCTCTTCTTCTCTGTCTTCCCCCCTTTCTTTCTTTTCGCACGGTTGAAGGCCGTTTGAATCGACCAATGGGCCTTCAAGTTAGGAGACATTGGAATGTAAATGAGCCCAGCGCGTGCTCCCGGCGCAGTGAAAGCTCGGGATTGTTTATTGAGCTCCCCTAGCCACGCGCCTGGCCCGGGGGAGCCGGCGTGCAGAAGAATCACACAGCGGGGGCGGGGCCTCGCCACGAAGCGTGCGTCTCCCCCCCCCCCCACACCCAAAAAAAGGGGGGTGGGTGGGGTGTGTGTTGGGGGCGCGTGTTGAAAAAGAGGAGTGCTGCCAAAGTTTGGGTCAGATCGGCTCGTGGAGTAAGCAGTCAAGAGAGACTTGGACTAGAGTTAGCCACACGGTCCCCACGCGAAGGACACGAGAGCTGTACACTGCCAGCCCGCCCCGCTCCCCTCGCGCCGCCGGTTCGAGGCTGCCCTCCGCATCCATCACTGCACAGCAACTGTCGGCGAGATGGAGACTGCGACCGTCACCACCACACAGACTGCGTTCACCTTTGGACGCGCCAGCATCACCCTGCACGCCCCCGTCCAGGAGTGCCCGGCGCCCACCGCGCAGAGCAGCTCCAGCCCCGCCGGGTTCCAGGGCAAGACCAAGGTGCTGAAGAGACAGCGCTCCAGCTCGCCGGAGCTCCTGCGCTGCAAGCGGCGCCTGAGCTTCAACGGTCTCGGCTACTCCATCCCCCAGCAGCAGCCCGTGGCGGTGGCCCGGCGGAACGAACGGGAGAGGAACCGGGTCAAGCAGGTCAACATGGGCTTCCAGACGCTGCGCCAGCACGTGCCGAACGGCGCGGCGAATAAGAAGATGAGCAAAGTGGAGACGCTGAGGTCCGCGGTGGAGTACATCAGGGCTTTGCAGCAACTTCTCGACGAGCACGACGCAGTCTCGGCCGCGTTTCAGTGCGGACTGCCGTCGCCAACGCTCTCCAACAGCTACTCTGCAGACCCCGAGTCACCCCACTCCACTTACTCGTCGGATGAAGGCGGCTACGAGCCTCTGAGCTCCGAGGAGCAGGAGCTGCTGGACTTCACCACCTGGTTTGACAGGTACTGAGGCTGCCAACGAGCTGAACCGCGCAGACGCGTCTGTGCGTAAAAGCGGCTGACTTCTTCCAGACATGCTGACAGAGACTTGATGAAGACATCGGTTCAGGCTTGCCCTTCGTGTTTCCACGTGAACTGCTGCGTCTCTCCCTCAGCCGGGCAGCTTTTACAGGAGTAAAGCAGTAGTGACAGAGAGAGAGAGAGAGAGAGAGAGAGCTGATTGTGTGTGTGTGTGTGTGTGTGTGTGTGTGTGTGTGTGTGTGTGTGTGAGAGAGAATCCTGTCCCCACATGAAGGAGGAAAGTGGACTGTGACACGTTGACGCCAGGAAGTAAAAGGACTGTTGATGTGATGTTTAAAATAAGTGCAATTAACGAGTGCCACTACAGAGACGCTGCTGTAGTCCTACAGGGTCTGTCTGATGGACGCGTCACCAGACCACGGCCGCCTGCCCAGCTGCCGCGTCTGCTGCGAGACACCGCGCGGATGATGCGTCAACAGACATTTTTGTTTTCCCCCATATACATGTGCCCTCCTCCTTTCATAACGAAACTGTATCATACAAGTTGTTTTAAGACGAAGAACATATTTTTGTACACCGAGTCAATGTTGTAGAACAACCCCCACTGTCACTTTTCCCACAGTGGGTTTTGTGTGTGTGTGTGTGTGTGTGTGTGTGTGTGTGACATGCAGCTATGAGCGTGGCAGTGACTTGTGTGAGAGCTGTGTGACTGGACAGCAATATCAAGGCTACTACCTGTGACAGATTGTAGTTTTTTAAAATAGGTCGAAAGGAAACATTTATTAATGTATGCACTTCTAAGTTTTCAGTAGCCTGAAATGTAAATATTTGATTTGAACAGATATATTTTGTGTAAAACAAGTTTTATAAATAAAGATGGATTTATTTATATTATATGCATTTGCAGTAGTTTGGTTCTTAAGCTGGTATTGCGTGCACTGGTGTTCAGGGGAAGGGTGTGTGTCAGCAGCGGGAGCGCCGGGGCTTCTCTTTTCAGAGCCCCCGCGTGACCTTTTTCCGACTTGGTTGGGCGCACGGGGGGAAAACTGCGCAGCTGGGTGAGCACTTACCAGCCATTATAAGCGCGCACCCTCTATGGCGCTTTGTCTGCATTCAAGGCAAGGGAGATTAATATTACGTTTCATGCATTGTATTGTTTCTTTTGCACACTCTGCTTTTACCCAATAGCCCAAAGTGCCTGGAGCGGAGGAGGGGTGTGGGGGGGGGGGGGATGGGGGTGGTAAGGGGTAGCAATTCACTTCACTCAAAGGGTATAGATACTTTGAAATACAGCCTGGGGAAAGTCAGCAAGACAATGGGCCGGGGTCAAAATTGTTATTGCCCGATTGAGATCAATCTAAATAAAACCCGGGGTTGTAGACTAGTTGTATCCCCGACTGTGTCTTTCACGGCACACACAGGCCAATCAAAAAAGCCCCATCTCCCGCGAAATGGGGAGCACTGCGCCCCATTGTGAGTGCTATTGTGCGCGCCTTTGCGCCTCATTATGCGAATTATTGAAGATCGTCTATTGTGTAAATAAATACTGATGCCAATTTTGGCGAGGCACAGCCGAGATGCAACGAGTTCAGTTTCACCTGGCGCCCTTTGTGAGAATGGAAAAGTGGGAACAAGAGATTAAGCCAGTTCTTAAGTGTTTTCTAGTAAGCGCAAAACTGGAAATGTGGTATTCTACCCAATAGGAGAGAACAGGGTGAGCGTCAGCAACTTTATTTGGACATATAGGCTATTAGATATTATTTTGCTTTAGGAATGATTTGAGCAAAAAGAAAAAAAAAAAAGCGAAATACCCCCCCCCCCCCCCCACACACACACACAGAGGCTGCAGGTGTAAGCCACGTGCCTGTACTGGGTGACAAAGGCTCCGGCACTCCCATTGGATAAAGGCTCGCGAATGCGAACCCGCCCGGTGCAGGCAGTGACAAAATCAAACAAGTGATAAATGACATTAATTACGCTCAGCATTATAACCTCCGACGTCACCGAAGCTCAGAAAGACAAATCAATGTTGGGCGCAGAACACCCCGCTGGTCCATTATTGCGCAGCTGAACTGGCGTTTCCAGTGTCCTTCAGTGTCAGGCGGAGGCCATGCCCGAAGTGAAAATGAGGGCTTGTCTCTTGTCCTCTTTAAGATGGATATGCAATTTTCTCCTCAGTCATGTTGGGAGGACCAAGGGCGAAAATAGATTTATTCATGTCATTTTGTCTATGGCGCACATTCAGTTTGACAATGCATAGGGGCGATGTTAATTTAAGCATACCCCAGTGTTGAAAATCAATCACATGCATCTCATTTATGCATGGGTTTCCGTGCGCAAAAGACTTAATATATTGGTAAATTATGAAAATGGTAAAAAAAAAACAAAAAACAAAACCTGTGCAATTTAAGGCTAAATTGCAGGAGTGGGATGGTTAGAGGTCATTTGTTGCTTTGAATGCAGTCAGCATGATCGGCAGGTTTGGTTTTTATTTTACTTTTGCATAAAATTTTCCAAAGCATGCAAAAACTGCAGAGATGAACAGCGACAGCCATCTCAACGGTCAAGACTTTTGTGTTTGGACCCCGCTGGCAAAAATCGTTTGCCAGTGTATATCCCACAACATAGATTATTTCAAAGGCGGACAATGCAGTATGCAATTACAGCCTCACCATTTACCAGACATGTTTCTCTTTCATTACCTTTCCCTTCCGTTTTAATTTGAATATGATTTATTTTGAAACAAACTTTAAAGGGGTCATTGACTGAAAAATTGTGTTTTCTTTTTGTAGGTTTTAACCTTCTGAAATTCATCTGTTGGTCACGTGATTAGCGCAAAATATCAAAACACTTCTCTTACAAACTCCAATTCCAATGCAGTTGGGACTTTGTCTAAAACGTAAATAAAAACAGAATATAATAATTTACAAATTCTTTTCAACCTATATTCAACTGAATAACTACAAAGACAAGATATTTAATGCTCAAACTGATAAACTTTATTCGTTTTTTTGTGCAAATAGTCACTCATTTTGAATTTGCTGCCTGCAATATGTTCCAAAAAAAGCTGGGACAGGTGCATGTT
Source organism: Pholidichthys leucotaenia (assembly GCA_020510985.1). Taxonomy (NCBI): domain Eukaryota; kingdom Metazoa; phylum Chordata; class Actinopteri; order Cichliformes; family Pholidichthyidae; genus Pholidichthys; species Pholidichthys leucotaenia. The sequence goes on along the minus strand of CM035840.1, from coordinate 133,562,562 downwards.
TACCACTGTGTTACATCATCTTTCCTTTTAACAACACTCTATAAGCATTTAAGAACTGGGGACAGTAGCTGTTGAAGCTTTGTGGAATTCTTTCCTATTCTTGCTTGCTGTACGTTTCAGTTGCTCAATCGTCCGGGGTCTTTGTTGTCATAATTTATGCTTCATAATGAGCCACATATTTTCAATAGGAGGCAGGTCTGGACTGCAAGCAAGCCAGTCTAGTACCTGCACTCTTTTACTATGAAGCCGTGCTGTTGTAACGTGCAGAATGTGGCTTGGCGTTATGTTGCTGAAATAAGCTGGAACATCCCTGAAAAAAGACATTGCTTGGGTAGCAGCATATGTTTCTCCAAAACCTGTATGTGCCATTCAGCGTTAATGGTGCATTCACAGATGTGAAACAGTGAAAGTTACTCATGCCTTGGGCGCTACCACACCCCCATACCATCACAGATGCTGGCTTTTCAACTTAAAGTTGATAATAATCTAGATGGTCTTTTTTCTCTTTAGCCCAGAGGATAGAGTTGAAAATGCTAAAGCCGCTTTCAAACTACATTTGGCGAGCCACAGTTGCGGGTTCCATTAGCATAAATTAATATCTCAACAAGGACATGAAGGTCTAATCTCCTACAGATAACAGCGCATTTCTCTGGTGTATCAAGTTTCATGTCCTCACATTGCTGTCATACAACAGCAATACGACATACGAACACTCAATGAGCCCAGAAGCAGGTAATCCCGGGCACTAGTTGAGATTCACTGGCGTTTTTTCCAGGTCTTTTAATTTTTTTTCCTCCATATCAAACTCGGCACAGATCAGTGGTGGATATAGGAATACACGACCGATCTATATAATTTAGTGGTTGCTGCTCTTTGCCCTCCGTTATAATGGAAAGGGTTGCAAAATGCACCTGACATTTTACATAATTACTGTCATTGTTTCCATATCGGCACAGAATAGTTTTCATATTTACAAAAAGAGACAGTGTGTGCTTGCACTTTTTTTTTGGTGGGGACATGTCTATGTGTTGCGTTTCATGCCCAGTGCCACACAAAGCAGGATACGTTTTATTTCGCAGAGGTCTGTCATGGAAAAAAAGAGGAACAGAGAATAAATTAATGTGAGGTGAAATAGAACGCACAAACGAGCATAGAGCTAAGCTGAACAGGGAGCTTATCCCTCTCCAAACCAGGACAGGTTGGTATCTGCTCAACAGCAGCTGGGGATGGTCAGAGCTGCTGGAAGCTCTGCAGGAATGACTGAAAATATGGTCTTAAAAGAAACCTACCACTCTCAGCCACTGCGATATTTGTGTATTTGTGGCACACATGGTTGTCTGTTGCAGCTTCAAAATTAATGTAACCTGTAAAAATAATAACAGACAGTAATGTGATTCATTTCCACTCTTTGTCGCTGGGCTGTGATGTAGTGATAGTGACACCTACTTCATCACATGTTTATCCACATTTCCTAATCAAGCATCCACCAAGATGAAGTGAGATGAGGTGAAGTAGCCAATAACCCGTGTTGATTGCAGAGTCATTTAGCCCCTGTCAAGTAGTGTGGGTAACCCTAGTCAGACAACAGAGGGAGCCTGGATTATACAGGGTTTACCTGGATTGCTGGGGTACTCTGAAAGGGGCTTAAGATTCTCATTGGATTTGACTAGGAGGGACAGGATTAGAAATGATTTCATCAGAGGGACTGCTCAGGTTGAGTGGTTTGTTGACAAAGTAAGAGAGGCAAGGTTGAAATGGTCTGGACACGTGCAGAGGAGGGATAGTGGATATATTAGACAAAGGCTGTTGAAGGTGGAGCTCCCAGGCAGGCGGGACACAGGAAGACCGCAGAGAAAATTCATGGATGTAGTGAAGGAGGTTGGTGTGAGAGAAGAGGATGCAAGAGATAGGGTGAGATGAGGGCAGATGATTTGCTGAGGTGACTCCTAAAGGGGTCAGCCAGACGAAGGAGAAGAAGAAGAAACAGAAGACGAAGAACTTATTTTTAATATTTTAATTCATTCAAAGCCCTAATATCTAAATTCTTATTAAGGTATACAATCATTTTGATTATGTTAGATAGATAGATATAGATAGATAATGTACTTTATGGATCTCAAACTGGGAAATTACAGTGTAAAAGCAGCATGACACAGACAACCCAACCAATACAAATACACACAGCATAATAGAAAAGTGTCACGAGCCGAGCAGTCTTGGCTTTCCCCGGCTCGGCCTCGATCTCTCTGTGGGTTTTGGTTCTACTGTTTATGTGCATTTTTGTGTATTCTTGTACTTATTTCCATATCCATAGCCACTGCCTGACCGGCAGCTGTTAGTTAGCATCAGTGACCTACTTTCTCCCACGCTGCTGACAGTCTGTCGGTCCAGCCACGCCCCCTCACTCTCCCTCTGTATTCCATCAGCTGTTCCCAGCCCCGGTAATTATCTTTCTCGTGCATCGCCCAGGTGTGCCCAATTTGTGAGGCCAGTGGTGTTTGTATTTAAGCAGCTCTTTGCTAGACAAACATCGCTGGACCATTGTATGTGTTAGAAGGTTGTTCTCCGCTGTTTGACCGTCACATCCCCAAGGATTATTTGTGTGTGTGCTCGCGGTCAGACTTGGACGACTTGGACTGTTCCTGCACGGTGAGTAAGAGCTTTTCTGCGTTTCTGTTTGCAGTTGTGCTGCGACGCTTGTCTGTAGCATTTCGTCTTGCAGCACAGCTGCTACGCTCGGGCACTGCTGCCCGGCTGTTCTCCCGTGCCAGTCGAACGTCCTTGAGAACTCTAAGTTTCTCCAAGCATTTTGTCCTCTCAGTTTTTGTGGCCACGGTGCACAGTGGTCTGCCTGCTGCACGCTATTTGTGTGAGTCATTATGTGCACAACTGTTCCATTTCTGTAAGTGTTTACTTTTTGAACTGTGTGTTGTCAATAAATGTGTGTTTGGTGTAACCCTGCGCGTAAATCCATCCATTCTTCTCTTCCACAGCGCACGGAGGAAGTTTATGACAGAATGGTCCAGCCGAGTAAAAGGATTTAGTGGGTTACACCCACACTAATTATTTTTCATTTTTTGGACTGTCCTTTTACTCACCTGTTGTTTGGAGCACAATGTCCTGGGCTCGCTGACCTCGTCGCCGCAAGGGAGGAATGGCAGCTGGTGTCCCCGTGCTGGAAAAAGAGTGGGCAACAGATTTGATCCAGGACTTTGTGGAGGAGGCTCTTGTGTTCTGTGGTCCCAAGAATAAATGGGAGTGTTTGCTTGGGGCTATGGACACCTTAGAAGCGCATCCTGGCCTCTGGAGTTGCCCACAATACGCAGAGCTGCTCTCCACGGTCTGCGCGCTCAAACGCTCATTTCCTGGTTTATCTGCGAGGACACTTCCCGCCGAGCCAAAGCGGAGTTGTTCCCCTCATCGGCCATCCGCTTCCTCTCCAGCTCAGCCCAAAGTGCCAGCCTCAGCCCGTGCGTCTCCAGTGCCACCACGACAGCGTCATCCAATGGCAAGACGCCGAGAGAAGCCCTTCTTGTCGACAGCGACGGCCATTGTTCCAGCTGCCATGAGGCCCGCTGAACTCACCCCGGCCACGTCTACCTCTGTCGTCATAGGGACGGCTCCTCCACCTGTCTGCAGAGGGGCCCATGTCACTGCTGACACGGAGAGGGATGACTGCCGTCTGCAGCTGCCAAAACCAACGACCGGGATGACAGGCAAGTACTTTTTCTTTCTATTTCATCTAATAGTATTGAAGCTTGCCTGTCTCCCGAGGGAGAGGCCCAGTTTAAGCAGTCTGCTGGGTCCTCTCCTCCAGCTGCAAAAATTAATTCATTTCTCCCCCTCTCCGTGTCTCCTCCCATTCTCCCTGAGGGCCTGCCGGCCCAAGAACTGGACCACCTGACTATGGAGGAGGTTGATGCCCTCGATGATCCTGCCCAGGAGCCCGCACAGAGGCGTTTCCCCACAGTCACACTGGCGGATGAGGAGTGGGCGAATCTGCTCGCCTTAGTCAACCGCCGGGTCGAGGAGGAGCGCTGTGAAAGGGAGGTCCGAGGACGCACTTCCCCGGCTGTGAGGGTTCCACCTCCTACACCTACTCAGCCCCCGGATTTGCCTTCAAACTCAGAGCGGGCTAATCTGCTCGCCTTAGTCAACAGCCAGGTCGAGAAGGAGGTCCGAGGATGCGCTTCCCCGGCTGTGAGGGTTCCTCCTCCTACACCTGCTCAACCCCCGGACTCTCCTTTGGACGAGGAGTGGGTGAACCTGCTCGCCGTAGTCAACGGCCGGGTCGAAGAGGAGCGTCAGAGGACCAGGACTGCAACCACCATCATGCCTGTTGCGGGGACCGCTGCAGCAGAGTCATCCCCCGGACCAGACCCCCAGCCGACGGGACCCGGACTGTCATCGTTGACAGCGTCGGAGTCCTGGACGGTGGTAGAGCTCGAGCACAGGCAAGTTATCTCTCCTGTAGTTCAAATGCCTATGATTGAGAGATCTTGTCTGGTTCTTGGGGAGGAGAGTCGGATGTGGCTCTCGGCCGAACCTGGGCTCCCCTCGCCAGGCTCTGCTGCTGCCAGCGACCCTAACCTTTCCTTCTCTCCCATGCCTGTTGAGCCCCTCACTAGGGTTGCCGGAGAGGAGTCGCCATCACCGGGGTTGCCTACTGACGACGACGGGAGGTTAGTGGTCCCAGAGGAGGTCGACGGGGGCACAGCACCGGGGACGACGACGGAAGCTACGCACCCCAAATCGCCGGATTCCTGGACGGCGGTGGAGCCCGAGTTCAGGCAAGTGTGCTCCATTGTGTCAATTCTGCATATGTCAAAGTCACGCTGCCTGACTCGTGGCAAGGAGGGCCCGGGGAAGCTCGCAGTAACCCTCGGAGCTGCCTCACCGGGCTCTGCCGCTGCCGGCGACCCTGACCCGGTCTCTTTTTCTCTCCCTCTGGGGTCGGAGCCCCCTGCCAGGGTCACCGGAGAGCAGCTGACCTTGCTGGAAGCCGCTGAGGATCAGGATGCAGCGTCAGGTCACATTAGGTGCACCACCTCCCTCGCTGGGGAGGCCACCACGGGAACAATGAGGCCCCCCATGCGGGTCACCGCTGGTGCAACAGTGCTCCAGCCAGAGCCCATCACGGGTGCAGCCACGTCCCAGACCGGGACCATCGAGGGTGCAGCACTGGCCCAATCGGGGCCCACCGCGGGTACTGCGGAGCCTCAGCTGGAGGTCACCGCGGGTGCTGCAGAGCCTCAGCCGGAGGCCATCGTGGGTGCAGTGGAGCCAGCCCGGTCGGGGTCCACCACGGGTGCAGTTGCGGACCACCTTGAGGATGCTGTGGTCCCCTTATCCCTGCCCGACACCGTGGAGGTCCCCTTTCCCCAGTCCAATTACCCACCAGCGAGCCTTCCGGTGGGTAGGCCGCCTCCTGCTTCTCCCCTTCGGTCCTGGTGGCTAAACTACACTGGCCGGCCGACAGAAGAATTGACTCCCCGGGCCAGGTGGCTCATGTTTTCCGGCAGACTGCCGGACTCGGTCCACTGGACCTTTTACTGGGCCTGGGACTCTGGGCGGCCTCCTAAGCCCCAATGCCCGTGGACTTGGGGGGGGGGGGTTAATTGTGGGCCCTGGGCAGGGCATTGTGTTCCCTCCTTCCTGTTCCCCCTACCTCCCACTCGGGTTCGTGTTGTTTGTTGTTGTTGTTCCTGTTGGGGGGTGGGGTCTTCTTGATGTTACCTTGGGTGTCTGGGAATCCACCTCTTAAAGGGGGGGGGCTCTGTCATGAGCTGAGCTGGCTTGGCTTTCCCCAGCTCGGCCTCAATCTCTCTGTGGGTTTTGGTTCTACTGTTTATGTGCATTTTTGTGTATTCTTGTACTTATTTCCATATCCATAGCCACTGCCTGACCGGCAGCTGTTTGTTAGCATCAGTGACCTACTTTCTCCCACGCTGCTGACAGTCTGTCAGTCCAGCCACGCCCCCTCGTCTCCCTCTGTATTCAATCAGCTGTTCCCAGCCCCGGTAATTATCTTTCCGCGCCTCGCCCAGGAGTGCCCAATTTGTGAGGCCAGCGGTGTTTATATTTAAGTAGCTCTTTGCTAGACAAACACCGCTGGACCATTGTACGTGTTAGAAGGTTGTTCTCCGCTGTTTGACCGTCACATCCACAAGGATTATTTGTGTGTGTGCTCGCGGTCAGACTTGGATGACTCAGACTGTTCCTGCACGGTGAGTAAGAGTTTTTCTGCGTTTCTGTTTGCAGTTGTGCTGCGACGCTTGTCTGTAGCGTTTCCTCTTGCAGCACAGCTGCTACTCTCGGGCACTGCTGCCCGGCTGTTCTCCCGTGCCAGTCGAGCGTCCTTGAGAACTTTAAGTTTACCCAAGCATTTTGTCCTCTCAGTTTTTGTGGCCACAGTGCACAGTGGTCTGCCTGCTGCACACTATTTGTGTGAGCCATTATGTGCACAACTGTTCCATTTCTGTAAGTGTTTACTTTTTGAACTGTGTGTTGTCAATAAATATGTGTTTGGTGTAACCCTGCACGTGTCACGTGTGGCTCTGGGGAGCCACACAATGAGAGCCAAGGGCGAGCCAGTGAGTTGTGATGTTTATTGGTGACAGGGGTAAGGGATGAGGAAAGCACAGATGCTCATACACAGTAACACTCACGAGCAGTACAGCAACAGAGTTAACAGTTGGCACCGGGCATAGGGGTAACAGCATGAGAACTCACAGCAGGTAACACTCACGGGTTAAGCAGCCAGAGAGCTGGCACCGGCATAGGACTCCAATACACAGGCACTCTTACAAGGTGACGCTCCCAAGTGATTCGGTAAGGCGAGTAGAGGGCTAGCACCGGACATGGGGGTACAGAGGCACAAATACTCCTTACAGGAAACACTTACGAGTAATGCTGGATGATGAGACAAAGGCTGGCGCCGGACGAAGGGGCTCCAGCCTAGCAGTGCTTATGTCGCAGCCCCGAGTGATCGAGGCTGCTCCTTTTTATCCTCATTAGCAGCGCCCCAGCTGATGAGGATTAATTGGCCCCAGCCGTCCCGTAACACTGACAGCTGGGAGCCAGCTGAGACACTGCCCAATGAGAGGCAGGGATGAGAAGGGACATGGGCTGAGCGCCGAGCCGGCGTCTCACCCCATGGTGACAGAGCCTCCCCCTCACGGTTGGGCTCCGAACGACCAGGAACATCCCAGCCCCCCCCGCCCCCACCTAGGGTGGGCGGAAGGGAGGCAGGACCGGAGGGAGAGAAGCAGAGGAAAAAAAAAAAGAAAAACAGACCATGAACAAATACAGAGTACAAGGCAGACAAAAAAAAAACAAAAAACCCAAATACAACAATCTGTATCCACAGAAAATAATAACCAGGGCACAGATGGGGAAAATACTAAGTGTAGTTACGGACAAAACCCACTACCCAAAACACACAAACAACGTGTAGATCGGGGCAAAAATGATGAAAAACGCTGAGTAAGGATAATAAAGAAAACAGCATACGCAGCGCTAAATGTATATAAGAACCTAAAGGAACGGAGGTGACAGGAACAAAAGGGCAACTACAGAAAACAAAACACATAACTCCATACAATTACATGCAGTCAATGTCTAAGTCGGGGCTAGGGAAAGCCCCCCACGAAGATAACAAGAAGAGATAAGGTGATCACAGAGTACGGTCGAAAAGGGAACCACACACATACTCCATGATGCACCCACAAGGCTAAGGCTAAGATAAGGGTGAAGAAAACGCTGAGTACGGATAACAAGAAAAATATAATACATAGCACTATATACAAAGAGGGTCACCTAGAGGAATAAAGGTAACAGGATAGGAACAGGATGATAATGAAGAAAAAATACTGAGTACGGTAAATAAGAAAAACAATACACAGCACTAAAAACACATATTCCCCTAAGGACAAAGAAGCTACGCCCGAGTGACCTTAATAATAACAAAAAGGTAAGAGACATCCGAGGAGACGGCAGGCAGAGTCCAAAACGGCCGAATAGTTCTGGTGATCTCCCCGCCCATTGTCCAGTTGATAAGCCGGGGAAGAGGGAATGTTCTGACGGCCAACTCCAGACCCAGGTCCCAAGAACCCAGTCCACCGGTAGCCGTGCCAGGCCACCCAGAAGCAAATACAGTTCGTCGGGGGGTTGGACCAGATCGCCGAACGGGAAGTCTTGCAAGTCGAGCCGTCGATCCGCATCACTCAACCACCAGGACCGTTGAGACGGGTGAAGGGTCAAAGCGGACCCCGGTGGAAGAGGCTTAGGGGAGAGCCGATGACGAGGTAGATGAGCGTCAGGCCGCAGGGAAACAGCCACCTCCTCACCGGACCTGGACAACACTGGTGTAGCACCCGCGTCGGACCCCGATTGGGCCCTAGGCAAACCCACGTTGGACACCGCTGGGGCAGCACCCATGTCGGACCCCGATTGGGTCTCGGGCGAACCCACGTTGGACACCGCTGGAGCGGCACCCACGACGGACCCCGACTGGGTCGGCACCGCACCAGAACCGACCTCCAACATTGAGCCTGGACCCTCCAGCACCACGAGAGACGGCAATTCCTCGCCGGCGACCCTGGAAACAGGCTCAGGAGAGAAAACAGAACCGGGATCAGGGTCACCGGCAGCGCCAGAACCCGGCGAGACGAGCTTGGACGCAGCGGGCGGCTGCACCTGGCTCATCTCCCCTAGAGACAGGCTAAAGTGCTCAAAGATATGAAGAGAAAAAAGAAAAGAGAGCACTCACCTGATCTCGGGTTCTGACGCCGTCCACAGCCCCACAGCCGGCACGATGGTCAGCGCAGCTTGAGGTTCCTCCAGCGTCGGTAACCACGCCGATGGTCCACGCGGCGTGATGACAGGAAAACCTCGTCCCGCTGGACCGAAACGCACCTCCGTGGAGACCCGGAGACGCTTGGTCGTCGGCGCAGACTCCACGTAGCAGTCAGTCCTCCTCCTTCGTCCACAACATAGCTGCGGAGCTGCAGGCCCTCTCCTCGCCCCACGACATTGACCCGAAGCCGGGGACCGCTCGGTGGAGAGAGACACAGAGGGTGCAGGATTAAGGACACAGGTTACAACAGGTGGTGGGAGTTCAGGGCGCTGCGGACCCCGAACTCCACCTCCAGGAGTATAACAGAGCAAATCACAAAACTGATGTAAATAAGCTAGGACTTGCCTGCCCCCTGGAGGTTGGATGGCGTCTGCTGTCGTAGACATCGCTTCCTCCTCTCCCCGCCGGGTGATAACGGAGGATCCCCTGGGAAGTCGTCTGGGGATCACTCGTGTCATCTGCAGAAGAGGGCTCGCCAGGTCAGGATTCCAGGCACACACAGCAGTCAGGAAACGCGTTGAGGAGGAGGGGATAACAGCCGGGATGAGCCAGCCCGAATGCCCTGGAGTGACAGCGGGGGAAAGAGGCTCGGGGAACGGGGCTGTGAGATCTCCACGCTGACGAGACAAAGAGGTGACAGCTGCGTGGGGGGAAAGGTCCTGGTGGCAGCCCAGAACTGGATCCGGACGGGGTTCGTGCTGAGGTGACTGGGCGTTGTGATGACGGCTATTCCCAGGGGACGAAACGAGGGGGGAACCCAGGAATCGCCGCTCCTGATCAGAGATCGAGGCGAGGAAGGTGTTGGACACGGGAAAGCTTCGTAGCCCTGGAGTCCTCTCCACCAATCTCACTGCCGCCGCCACATGCCTGAAGATGGTGAATGGATGCACAGCGGAGCTCGCGACAGCCGTTCGGTCCCGAACGTAACTGCAGTCAGCTGCGGCTCCTTCAGGGGAATCCCGAGTGACGTGGTGCAGAACGGGGTAAGCCCTCTGGGTGGCGCGAACTCCCGGGTTGGAATGGAAGCAGGAACGGGATCCCGAAGCGGGGGGCAACGTCATCCACTTCGGCTTCCTGCCGGGATTTCCTTCCAACCCGCGGAGCTCCTCTCGCAATGCGGCCATAGCGTCTCTCCTGGCACAGGCCTCAGGATAGTAAAAATGACGAGGCAAAGTGTCCAGGGGGCTCTCAGCATGGTCCAGATGCCAGCGTCTCGCTTTGGAGGCGTCGTGCAAGGTGAAGAGCGTGCTGTCAACAGCCTCCGGGATGGACCTCAGCTCGTCGCCCTGGCGTCGGATGTGACTCTTGGGAGACGGCATGCTAACGGCGCTGACACCCGGACAGGAAGGTACGAGTCCACACCAACTCACGGCCGCCGGCAACTCGTCTGGCTGCGACAGCGCGTAAATCCATCCATCCTTCTCTTCCTCCGTGCACTGTGGAAAAGCGCACGGGGAAGTTTATGACAGAGAGTGTGGGTATATTTTTTACTTTACTTCCCTGGGTAACTCCTTTTTATCTCACTGTAAATAAATAAGTTTGTTTTCTTGTGGTAAATAAAATAATCTCAGTGAATTGTCTCCAGGAAATGCAAGCTACAGTTGCTAAAATCATATCAAAAATATAAAGCCATGATAGCCAATTCAGAACCATGTTCACCTGCAGGAACCTTTTTTTTTAATTTAACCTTTATTTATACAAGGTAGTTCCACTGTGAGGCAGCCTCTCTTTTTCAAGGACACCCTGTTCACATTCACACCAGGAAGCTTCCCAGTACAACCACAGACTGACCTGCGGCCACTGAGCAGCTCTACTGGAGCAGTTGGGGTTAAGGGCGTTGCTTAAGGGAACCACAGTGGGGTTAAGGAGGGTGGGGCAAACACTGTTATGTTATCTGTCCCACCCAGATCTAATCCTGCTGGCCCATGGATCGAACCCGCGACCCTCCGTTCACCAGTCTACATCCCTAACCATTAGGCCACCACTGCCCACTTAAAGAATTCAGCATGATATCATAATCTAAAACACTTGTTCAGTGTACAACATTATTACAGTTCAAACATTTCCCCCTTTTTCTAAAAGTATCACTTACTTAACAATATCAAAATGAATTATGCACTAAGGGTTTTGACATAAAAAACTTGACACATTGTAAAACTTCTACACCACTGTGAGGAGTGAAGTGCGAGATCACAGTAAAAATAGTAATTGAATCGTGGGTAGATTTTTAAATACCAAAAGTGCACTAAACATTGCACAAATACAGGTACTAGATAGCTTGTAGCATCAGACAGAAGGATGTGATCAGTGCAGATGCTGGTGTGGATAAATGATGACTGCACAACCTTGAACGATGCTAACTGAGGTGTTAATGTTTAAGCTGAGGTGCAAATGCATTTACGTATGTCTATCATGAACAGAAAATACACTGACTGATCTGTAGACTAGACCCCCCCCCCCCATACATGCACGCACACACCCACACACCCATGCACCATCGTGCAGCTGGCTGAGAGACAAATCTGTTGACCCTCGCGGCTATTGACTCAGTAACGGGGGAGAATCATTAATGATGTTCTAGTGGTTTGCACTTTGCACAAACTGAATTTTTCAATGTTCTCAACACCAACACGGAGCTCAGTGCAGTCCTCAACCTCCCATCCAAGAAGCACCAGTGTAACCAAGAACACTGGCAACAGTACCATCAGCAGTCATTCTTTACACACAACCCAAGATTTCCAACTGGTATCCTTAAATTACACAATGCACTCTTGTTGGCCTACTTATGTTACAAGCATACTGATGGTCCACTCTACATCAACACTAGGTCCTCTTCTTCAGTGCAGTGCCCCCTGTTACATTTCAATTTAGGAATTTTCTGAATCCACACTAACATTCAGGCTCAAACAAGTGTGCTTCCCACATTCAGTCTTATTTAATGGTGCATTAGTGGCCAAGTCATTTTCACTTGTGACACAAATGTCATTTCATTTATTGTTTGTCCTTAAAAATAAACAAAAAACCCTCCAACGTTTTACATCTTAACAGTTGATTAGATGCAGCTCCGCACTTTTAACTGACACTTCTGTATGCGGGTGAATAGGGTCCAAACTTCAGACTGCACAGCAGTGGAAGAACCAAGCTCAGGCCTGAAGGTTTTGAGGGATGGAAGAGGTGGGGAGGGATGTGTGGTTGGGTGGAGGTGGTGGGGTGATGATTTGCATGGGCCATTGTGCTGCACAAGTTTGGGTGCTTTTTTTTTGGCTTGGGCCCTTTTGGCCATTTACTTCCACTCTGGCTGGCTGTGGCGAGCTGTGAATAGTCTCTGCTTGGAGGAGACACAAAGGCGCTTTTGTGCCACGGCCGCACCATATTCATCATGTAATGCCTGTAAGACAAATCTGATTGGACGTCTCTGTCACTTTGATGTGGGTCCAGAGTGCGAGTGGCCCTGAGATTGCTAACTTCACTCTCTATTGCCTATTCTCCAGCATTGATATGGAGGAGGAGGCAAGGGGGAGTGAGGAGAAGTAGCTTGGGGGGAGGTGGAGGTGGGAAAAGGGAGACCAGGCAGGGGGTACTCCTCATTATTTGTGGGAGCAAATTCATAATAAATTTGCCCATTCTACAAAACCGGGTCGAGATGATTGACACTACTTTATGCCAGGCTGAACAAAAGCCCTGATTTGAGCAGAATACCAAATGAATGGGGCGAGCGTGGACTCAATTCAAACAATTTTAATCTCTCCCTGTCCTCCCTTATATCTCCTCTCCTCCTCGCTCCCCCTTTCTCTCACACTTACCCTCTTTTTTCAACTCCAACTCTCCTGCCTCTTTTGTCCAGAGCATTCTCGTTTTACAGGGTAATTCTACTCCAAAGGATGTGCTAATTGTGCTGGGTTAAACTGGATGCTGGTGGACTCCTGTGATACAGAGCTTATTCTTGCCTAATGACTGTAATGATGGTTCAGAGAGACTGTAGCCTGCAGCCTGAAGTGGACAGCTTGTAGAGTTTGAGAAGGAGATGTTTTTTTTTTTTTCTTTTTTGATTTGTTTAGACTTATAGGAGGTGAGGAGCACAGCCCTGGTCTGGTGCTAGGATTAGGGAAAGGAAGGGAAATGACAAAAGAAGGGAATATGTTTTAAGCACAAGATAAACTCAGTTTATCAACAGGTATGAGGAAACTTCATTCTAAAGTCCATAGACCCGGGGAGAATGCATGATCGGTATACATGTGTTGCGCTGAAAGGATTATACAACATCAGAACTCACTGGTTTTGGAGCTTGAAACTCCAGCTTTATGGATGTTGCCACTTTAGTCTTCCAGGACTGGAGATTGGAGTGCTATGCTAGCAGCCAACAAACTTGGTAAGAAAATCAAATTCATTCATTATGTAAAAAAGCCACCAATATCACAGAGGTCTTGTTCAGTGATAAATATTTTCTTTGGTATAGCCTTCAAGGAAGCCAGTGAATCTTGTCAGCTGTCGCCTGTAACTCAGTCTGTCCAACCCCAGTATAGTTCTTTAATCTCATCAAAACCATACTTGTGTTTCTGCCCAATGAGGATGGAAGCCAAAAGTGAAGGCCAGACATCTTGATTACCCTTTGGTGGTTGGCTGCAGAAATTATTTAAGCCCTGCCTCCCCCATAATTGTGTTCTAAACTTTCCCAAACTGAACACGTTTTTCGAGAAGTATTTTTTTGTCATCAGTCGGTAGCTTTTATTACAGGGCTGTAAGTTCAAATGTTCAGTTTTTTTGATAATTTTAATTTTGACTAGTAATTTCATGCTATAAATTGGATGTGATCATGACTGAGTGTGATTGAGGCATTTTCCTGTGGGCTGGTGGATAGACTGTAATGGGTGACTGTAATGCAATGGCGCACGACAGAACAGTTCCACTTTCTGACTACTGCTGTGCAGACTCTTGCTGCAAATGATATCACCAGCACAAGAGAACTGACATAAGACATCTCTGACAAGCAGGGAAGGATGACTCCTTCAGGCAGGCAGGACGTAGCGCAAGAACGATTTATTAATGAGCAACAAAAAGGCAGCACAGGGGCCGAAAACATAAAGGTGACACTAGGCAGAAAAAGGAGCCGGAGGAACGTGCCATGTCTGGACTTGACACAAACTTAACTAATGTTGCAGCCCTGGGTAACAGAAAGTCAGAACTAATATAGGAAACAAATAATTAAATGCACACAAGACAGCTGGGACTAACAATAACACCAGGGAAAGAACCTACAGGTAGGGGAAACAACAAAGGAACATTACGAAATAAGAGACGGGCAAGGAACTAAAGATAAACAAGGAAAGAAAATAGAGCATACAAAATAACCAAGAACTAAGGAACACTACTAATGACAAAGACAACTAGAAGGCACTCAGAGAGCGCATACATCTGCCAAGGCTCCGTCCCGCCCTTCCTTTGTTTTTCCCCTCCATCCCTTTGTCCATATTGCTATCCATCTGTACATTGCGAGATAGGGCCTTGGCAGAGGTATGCACTCACGGATCACCTCCAACATCTAAAGAGTTCATCTTTGGGCCGAGGGCCACCTCTGGTGAGAATGTCATCCAACTCCATCTGAGTTTTTGCGTGATCTTGCTAACAGACAGAGAAACGGCAGCAAAAACAATATGACTAACAAGCCTGTCATAATTATATTGACTATACATTGGGGCTGGTCAATTCAACCTTAAATCAGCATCATGGTTTATTGAATCTTTCAGCTCAGTTTTCATTTTTTTTCCCTCCTCTCTTCTCCCTTACAGTTTACTGACAAGGTTCATAATTATTAAGCAATATTACACAACAGTGCGGTATCATATCACTGCGGTGCATAGTAAAGGAGCATAATACAGTACCTCCAGGATTTCGTGGGATGTTTTTATGATTGTTGCAGCCCAAAAATCCTGAATTTGCGGGAGCTTTTTTAAAAGTTGCGATGTTTGGAGAGTTTTTTTTGCACTAAAAGTTGTGGGAAGAATTACAAATTTTAAAGCAGATGTTTTTTTCAGCTTACTACTGTTATGATCTGGTGAGCACATTCCCCCTCCCATCCTGTGGGAGGGTCCCCAGCTACGCAGGTAATCAATTCACCTGCGTGAGTGGACACACCTGCTGTCTCCTCTCTGCCAGTGCTTAAAAGGACCAGTCTGTGAACGCTCCAGCGCTGGCTCACTGGGTATACTGCCTTAAAAGAATTAAGTAAGTAAAATATTAATTGTTTTGGAACCCAAAGAATAATCCGTCTCTCTCTTCCTCTTTCTCAGGTTGCTGCCATCTCTGTGGTGTGTCCCCAGGGATTTGTTGCGCGCTCACCTGCTCCTTCATCATTGTCTTCACTCCAGATCGCCTACTCCACCCGGTCAGACATTTCACCAGCTATACTCATCCGCAGCTCCTGTTCTTATTCATCATTGCCTTCCTGGGTTCCTCGTCGGGCTCTCTGCTCTCACTCGTAAGAGTTTTTTCCTATGATTCATTATTACCTGCCTCCCTCCTTGTTCTAATCTGCTCTCGTCTCCCTCATTGCAGGCTGGGCGCTCCTTTGGTGAGTGAGGTGATTTTTCCGCTAACTTTGCAACAACTCTTTTCAATAAAATTGTGTGTAGAACTTTGCCTTTCTGCATTGTGTGCATTCTCTGGTGTAGCATCTTGCATGTGGGCTGATATTACTAGTAATGACAACTACAATGATATTCTATATAACAATACAAGAAAAGCACAGAATTGTCAAACATTTCCTATTACAGTGATTTGTAAATTAAGCAGGAACTTCTGCTATACAGAAAAACTCTTTTGTGCAACAGCCAATACAGACTTTAACACAATATCCATTACAACAGCTAAATTGCATTGAATGCATGTTAAAGAGTAGAGATGTGGAAATTTGCAGTGAAAACTCCCTACGGTCCCCAACCACTCAGTACTGAGCGGAAAGGAAAAAATAAATAATTTATTCTGTTTGTCTGTATTGTCTATTGGAGTCTGTTTTTCTGGGGAAAAAAAAAATGCAGACTATATTCCTATGCCTAACTCCTACCTGTCTGTCTATCTGCTGCGCGTCTTCACACACACACACACACACACACACACACACACACACACACGTCTCACCAGACACACATCTTTCATTTACGGGGGGGGAGCCGGGGGGGGGGGGGCAATTTGTCCGTGTTCAGACCAGAGATTCACAGCTTTAAAGCTCATTGACAAGATGCAGTAAGGATTTTACCTCTAAAGATGTATGAAATGATCAAACACTGGCTGTAGTGTTAGACTTGCTTGTTTGTGATTTTAAGGACTCTTGTCACGTGTGCTCCCGCAGCAGGGTGCTTTTGGGTCAGGTGGACGTTTTTCAACACAAACCCAGCACTTCGTGCACACGGTCAGGACGGAGATATCCACCAGCAGGCTGGGGGACACGGAGGAAGGGACAGTGTTGAAAATTTTGTGGGCGAGTGTTTTTTTTTCAATCACACTGTTTTTTGCTGAAGCGTTCCGTTAACACTTACTGTAAACACAGAAGTGAACGCGATGTAGCGATGCATTTGATTGGTTAGACTGAGTGTTTCAGTGCCACTCAGCTGAAATTTAATTGGTGAAATTGGCAGAAGTTGACAAGAATTGGCCAAAATTGCAGGAAAGTTGCGGTGATTGGATAAAGTTGCAAGATCGCGCAATAGTTGCCCTGATTGGCCAATTTTGCGTTAATTGACGCGATCGCAACATTGCAAAATCCTGGAGGGACTGATAATAGAACAGGCCTACTGTGATTTCACAAACAAAAAAATTAAACATTGTCCAGTGCTGAAATTAGTGTGTTTGCATACCACGTGGGTCATGTGGCTCACAATGACATCCTGAGCTTATCTGTCGCCTGAGTTACGTCCGCACGCACTCCAAACCCTGTCTTAAACAGCACACTTTGCTTGCTTTTTCTTTGCGTCTTCAGATGAAATAATGTCAATTATCTCATACTATGAGGGGAGGCTGAAAAGTTCATGAGGGGATGACAAGTCCTCAGAGGCATAACTCATAGGAGTTATGTCTTTGAGGATCAAGAAGGGAGCTTCTATACCGCAGGGATCCAAGCACTGCAATACCGATGAAAGTGTTTGGACTGAAGGGGAGACTATGTTGACAAATTAACCACATTTGTCAAGTTAGTCAAGCGATTGAAGACTTTGGAGATCTACACCACCTGAAAACCACTGAAGAGCATCTTATCGAGGACTTTTGTATGTGGACAGCATTAAGAGTGCACTACTCCCGGGGTGCAGAGGTGGGTGGCCACGCATGTAACTCCTCGGACACGTCTTAAAGGGGAAGTACATGAAAAGCTCAATATTATTATATAAATTCGTGATTGGGATCACCATAAAATCTAATCATCTTTTCCCCATGCCATTACATACCTTTTCCTGAAAATTTCATCAAAATCCGTTCATGACTTTTGGAGTAATGTTGCTAACAAGACAGACAAACCAACAAACCAAAAAACAAACCAACGCTGGCAAAAACATTACCTCCCCTCTTCATGGGGGTAATAACAATTAGTCCACAACCAACAAAAAGCTGTCCAGAGCATGACAAGATCTCTACCCTAAATCCAGGAAATAGAGCTTCATTTTGTCCAGTGAATGTGAGTGCGTTTCCCATTTTTACTTATGGTGTATGACAGGGGTCTGCAACCCTTGCCAACTGAAGAACCATTTTGCCTGTTTTTGACTAAGATAGAAGTAGCTGAGGGCTGCAACAGCAATTTGACCTTTAAAATAAAGATTATGCTGCTTATAAAGTTTTTAATATATACATAGCTCTGAATATTATGTGGCATTAATGAATTCATACTATAGCAGTGGAAAAAACTATCAAGCTTTATATATATAGCTTCATTCATGAAATAAAAGTATTACAAATATATTACAAATTGTTTTGTGCTGTAAAGGCTATATCTGAAATTCTGTCTCACCATTGTATAGTTTTTTTTAATTATCAGCACATTCATAAACTGCTGACATCTGAACAATATAATCCATCTCCTACTTTCAACAGTGATCACACGGCTTTAGTTCTTGATATTTTAATAAATTAGAGATGAAAGTTTTATCTAGAAGAAGCTACTTTTCATCCTTTTTGTTTCCTTATAATGCTCCTTATTTAAATGTATTAATGTAATATAAATCTGTATCCTTCACCTGTTCTCCAGACTTTTAATTTGACCACTAGTGGATTGGTTGTCTGATATTCTTCTTTTGTGGAGAATGTGGAAGGATGAGGCTGAGTTTATTTCACAGGTCAGGTTTATTCACATTCTCCAACATCATCCAAAAACAGAAAGAGAAAGAATCCCCCAACATCTGTCCCTTTTATACCAGGACATCAAAACACACAGTCACATGGCACTTAATCCCCAGTAACAATGTAACTTCCTCCCGATCTTAACACCCCCCACCTTCAGTCTCTGTCCACTGGGCGAAATCCCCCAAGGCTGTCTCCTCGCATGCCAAAGACTAAACTTTCACATCCTCGTGTTATCTCCAAAGCGGCTCAGTCCTTTGTTCCGTCTCAGATGTGAAGCCTAAGGTGGTATACGTATGAATCATACAGTGATATACATATGTGCATATATGTGTCCCACATGACCCCCCACCCCCAAAGGTCTAAGATGGAACAACGTAATCACAGTCTGCAAGTCATGGTAAAATTATTACACATCAGTTCACGTGTCGCTTGGGCCTCAGTCTCCTCCCATACCTGCTGTAAGCGGGCTTTACCACTTTCGCGGCGCCCTCCTGCTGGGGAGCTGCTGTCTGAGGATGAGAACTGTTAGTCAATCCCTGTGGGTGTTCTGGTGAATGCTTCTTAGGGGGTCTGCCGCGCCGAGGAGCCGTAGCCAACAGCACATCCTCGTCGGCCAACACAAAGACGGGTTTGAGTCTGTTTATGCCAATCTTTTCTTTCCTGCCCCCCAAATCTAGCACAAAATGCTTATCCCCTGTTTCCAGCACTCTAAATGGTCCATCATAAGGCGGTCGCAACGGCGGGCGATGCGCATCGTGTCTGACAAAAACAAACTCCGCATTTTTAGAGCCCTAGGCACAAAAACGCGCGGAAAACTGTGGTGAACGGGGCCTGGCAGGATGCCCGCTTCCGTGCCACCCTGCAACCGCTGAGCTGGGAAACATTCTGGCGCAGGATTATCTGGGAGAAATTCTCCGGGTAGCCGGAGTGGCTGCGCAAAAACTAACTCAGCTGGGGAGGCTTCTAAGTCCTCTTTAGGTGCAGAACGCAACCCCAATAAAACCCATGGTAGCCTGTCCACCCAATTTGCATCCGTAAGCGACGCTCTGAGGGCCGCCTTCAATGACCTATGGAAACGTTCGCATAACCCATTAGCCTGCGGGTTGTACGCGGTAGTGCGGTGGATCGTTACCCCCAGGCTGCGGGCCATCGCTGACCAAAGCTCGGAAACAAATTGAGGACCTCTGTCGGATGTAATGTCCGACGGAACTCTAAAGCGCGCTACCCATGCCGTTAAAAATGCGCGCGCCACCTCCTCGGTTGTGGTTGACGACAGTGGGACCACTTCAGGCCAGCGCGTGGTGCGGTCTACCATTGTCAGAAGGTGTGTGCACCCCTGCGACGGCGGGAGGGGGCCTACAAGGTCCACGTGAACGTGGTCGTACTTCTTAGCCGGGATGTGAAACGGCTCCAAGGGAGCTCTCGTGTGTTTGTGTACCTTGGCTCGTTGACAAGCCATGCAGGCTGCTGCCCACTCTCTAACTTGCTTGCGCAGGCTCGGCCATACAAATTTCTCTCCTACCATTTTGACCGACGCGTGCACCCCCGGGTGCGCCAGAGAATGAATCGAGTCAAAAACGCGGCGGCGCCACGCGGTCGGCACCACCGGGCGTGGTCGTCCCGTGGAGACATCGCAGATTGGGGGGGCACACCATCTTGCAGCACCCTGTTCTCCAGCCTTAACCCTGTTGGTCCAGACTGGAGCGCGCGCACGTCTGCGTCGCTAATCTGATCCGCGGCCATGGCTGCATAATCTATCCCTACGCGGACTGGGGCCGCTACGGCGCGCGAGAGACAGTCTGCCACTACATTCAGTTTACCCGCTACGTGCTGAATATCAGTAGTAAACTCTGAGATTGCAGCCAGCTGTCTCTGCTGCCGGCCTGACCACGGTTCTGAAACCTTGGCCATCGCGAAAGTCAGCGGCTTGTGGTCGACGAACGCGGTGAAACGGCGTCCCTCCAGCCAGAACTGGAAGTGGCGAATGGCCAAGTGGAGAGCTAACAACTCCCTATCAAATGCGTTGTATTTTCGCTCACTATCGCGCAAAGTCCTGCTGAAAAAAGCGAGCGGCTGCCAAGCTCCGGCTACATGCTGCTCCACGACCGCCCCTATGGCCACATCTGACACGTCAGTAGTGAGCGCTATGCGGGCCGTTGGGTCTGGATGTGCTAACAACGCGGCGTTTGCCAGGGCTGTTTTGACCTCAGAGAATGCGCGCTCTCGCTCCGGAGACTATTCGATTTTATTTGTGGGTTTTTGTTTTTTTAGCGCGGCATACAATGGTTGCATGAGCTGCGCTGCGCGGGGGAGGAAACGGTTATAAAAATTCACCATTCCCAAAAACTCCTGTAACGCTTTGACTGTTTGTGGCTGGGGAAAATTTGTTACTGCGCGCACTTTGTCAGGCAGAGGAACTGCTCCTTCTGGAGAGATGCGATGCCCCAAAAAATCAGTCTGCGTCACCCTGAACTGACACTTTGCTGGGTTGATTATTAACCCGTGCTCTCCCAACCTCCAGAAAACTGCCATGAGGTGACTTTCGTGTTCGTCTTCGGACGCGCTGGCTACTAAGATGTCGTCCAGGTAGAAGAACACGAAGGGGAGATCGCGCAACACCGCGTCCATCATGCGTTGGAACATCTGCGCAGCGCCTTTAAGCCCAAACGGCATGCGCAAAAACTCGAATAGGCCAAACGGAGTTATTACCGCTGTTTTGGGTATGTCCTCAGCGCGTACTGGGACTTGGTGGTACCCGCGGACCAAGTCTATCTTAGAAAAAACGCGCGCCCCCGCCAAATGAACGGAAAAATCTTGGATATGCGGGATTGGGTAGCGGTCGTGTGCTGTAGCGTTGTTCAACCTGCGGAAATCTCCGCAAGGTCGCCACGAGCCGTCAGCTTTAGGGACCATGTGAAGCGGGGAAGCCCATGGGTTTTTCGAACGCCTGATGATGCCCAACTTTTCCAGGTTGTCAAACTTCTCGCGCGCTATGGCCAGTTTAGCTGCATCCAAGCGCCGAGCTTTTGCAAAAACGGGCGGTCCGGTGGTAGTAATAAAATGTTCCACCCCGTGTTTAGTGACTGCTGCTGAAAATGTGGGAACCGTGAATGCTGGGAACTGAGTGAGTAGTGTGTGGAACTTACCGCTTGCCGTTGCGACGTTGGCTTGTGCTGTGGGCGGGGTCACTCGGGCTGCACAGGGAATAGAATAAAAAGAGAGTGCATTAACCAGGCGCCTATTAGCAAGATCAACCAACAAACCATGTGAGCACAGAAAATCAGCCCCTAACATATTGAAGCTCACTGCAGCTATAACAAAAGTCCACTCAAATGTACGGCCGTGTAGGGACAGAAGCAGAGTCTTCTCACCGAAGGTCTTAATCCTCGAGCCGTTTGCTGCTGATGCTCCGTGACTTCCGGGGCCCGCCAGCCGGTCAGCATAGGTAGGCATGATGAAACTCACTTGGGAGCCTGTGTCCACGAGGAATTGCTTCCCCGAACGCGCATCCGTCAAGTAGAGCAGCTTGTTCTCTTCCCCGAGGGCCGCGGCTGCTACCGACCCCCGGCTTTGGCGTTTCCCGAGCTCTTGAACTGGCACGGTGGTATACACTTGCGCGCCCTCTCTGTGAAGCGGCAATGGTAGAAACAGAGGTCGTCTCCTCCGCGATCCCTGGCCCTCGCCGCCGCCGTTGTCGGTGGGTCTGCTACCGCCGCCTCTGGCCCCCTGCCATCTCCGGCCGCCGCGCCGAGTTCCGTCGCTGCTGCGGTGGCCACGCGCTGTCTGCTGGCATTGAGAATCCGCTGTGCCTCCTGGGCCAGCGCGCGGAAGTCCCGCTGGGCCAACAACGGTGAACCGGCCAGGGTCGCTCTCGTGGCCGACGGTAGGGTTCTCAGGAAAATGTGGGTGAAAAGGAAGTCGTCGTCGTCTGAGCCCCACAGCCTCAGCATGGTCCTCCATCAGGTCGACGGGCGTGCTATCTCCCAAGTCGTTCAGAGCCAGGAGCCTCTCCGCTCTCTCCTGGACTGAGGGAGTGAAACGCTGGATGAGTGCAGCCTTCAACCCGCCGTATTTGTCGTCGGCCGGTGGGCGCTCCAACAGGCTCTGCACATGTCGAGCCATGCGGTTGTCGAGCTTGGCAATGACGTGGTAGAATTTCGTGTCATCTGCTGTTATCCCCCGGAGGGCGAACTGTGCTTCGACCAAGTGGAACCAGGAGCACGGGTTGTCTTGACAGAAGTCTGGTAGCTTGACTGTGGCTGCGTTCGCCTGGCTGGCTCCTGACGAGTCCGGCTCGGGGGAATTTCTTCCGCTCATGATACGTCTTAGAGTCACCAGTGTGGAGAATGTGGAAGGACGAGGCTGAGTTTATTTCACAAGTCAGGTTTATTCACATTCTCCAACATCATCCAAAAACAGAAAGAGAAAGAATCCCCCAACATCTGTCCCTTTTATACCAGGACATCAAAACACACAGTCACATGGCACTTAATCCCCAGTAACAATGTAACTTCCTCCCGATCTTAACACCCCCCACCTTCAGTCTCTGTCCGCTGGGCGAAATCCCCCAAGGCTGTCTCCTCGCATGCCAAAGACTAAACTTTCACATCCTCGTGTTATCTCCAAAGCGGCTCAGTCCTTTGTTCTGTCTCAGATGTGAAGCCTAAGGTGGTATACGTATGAATCATACAGTGATATACATATGTGCATATATGTGTCCCACACTTTATTTATTTTGGAATAAAACAAAAACAATTCTAAACAACTTTCTAAATAATAAAACTTTAAAAATCATTTGGTGCAAATTAATCCAGTTAGAAATAATTAGAGCAGAGTGGAAAAAAAACATTTTAAAAACACCTTCTTCCACTGAGCTAAATGTTGGTTAGAAGTGGAAAAAAAAATGTGTGGCATTGATAGACAGTCTGCACTTATAGTTCACTGTCGAAAAACCCACAAGTAACAAACTAGCAGTTATCCTACAGACAAAAACCTGAAAACATCCTTAAAATAAAAAGCTAATTTCTACATCACTGTCAGACAATCTTCTCTCCTCTCTTTTTTATTTACAAATTGTGAGTGAAAACTCTCGGCTATAGGGTGTTGATTTCAGACAAGTATATCCGGTTGGCGGCATTTCACAATAAAAGCACATAACAGACAACCATTCTTAAAATGGAATTGCTATAAAGGGCTTTTATTTTTTCATAACTCAGTATGTATTGAGCTGTGACGGTGAAAATACATTCACACTAATTCAGACTTCAGTCATGTCTGTGAATCCAGGATTTATAGTGCAGGCGACTAATTTTAAGGTTATTGAGCAGGAATTCAAGGATTGTTTCTCATTTTTAAGGATAATTAAGGCATTGCTTTTAGATAATCACATTTAAGACTTTTTATGGACCTGCAGACAATAATGAGGCAGTTGTTTTTCTCCTTGTTTGTGTTCTTGTGGAGAAATTCTCTCCACATAACAATCATACATGAACGCAAATGAATCTGTCCACACAGAATTAAACTCTCCATTTTCGTCCGTGAGTTACCTTTTTCTACATCTGTTCATGTCTTACCGAGGGTGGGGAGGAGAAGCAGGAAGCTGTGGCTTTCTGTTCTTCATATGCGCTGCACAGAGGCTCAGAAGCTCTCTGTGTGTGAGCCACTGTCGGATGTGACACATGGCTAACAACATAATAAATAATTTAAAAAAATATATATTTTACGTTCATGAAAGTATGTGTTTCCACTGAGAAATGTATCCAATAAACAATAATTTGAAAAATAAAACAATTAAAATGAACTTCATTAATTTTCACGTGTTTTGAGATATAACTGCAGGGAGCCCCAGCATGAAGGGGCACCCAGGGCTGAAGGGCTGCGGGTTGCCAATCCCTGGTATATGGTTTTAATTAGCAGGAATTATGCCTTAAAACTATGTGTTTGAAAAAGCGTCCTCTCGTGGCTGTGAAAATAACTACAGTACATGACACTAGATAGCAGAAGCAGAGAGGTTTAATATAAGTGAGAGTTTTAATGTGTGAGAGGTTTTCTCCCTCACCCACCCCAAAACCTCTTCCATTTTATAGTGGAAAACCACAACTATTACTATAATCTTGGGCAGCTGTAAAGCTGTAGTGATGAGTAAAATAAGTTATTTAGCAAACTAGAGGTAAATTGAAAGTCAAAGTGTTGCAGCAGGACTTGAGCTCAGGTGTTTTGGGTAGAAGCACTGTCTTTGATGCTATACCCTATTCCTAGTCAACTCCCTTTCATGGGTTCACTGCTTTTAAAACAGAGGTCACCTTTTTTGGTCATACTGAGAGCAGGAGCTTACAGTGATAGTAAACCTAATAATTCAGAGACTTGTTTTTGTGGCATAGACACACCAAAATATCAAGATTTCTTACAGGAATTCTTGGAAGTATGGAAATGTTCCTGTGATTTTCTGCTTTTCAAACATCTAGAGGTTTATGACTGAAGTGAAGTGTAATGTTTATTACATAACTCTACTTTTTCAGTAGCTTGCCACTACCATTGTCTGTCTGTGGACTGAATGAATAATGTATCCATTTGTACAAGCGTCTTTGAGTGTCTATGATAAAGTGCTATATAAATCTGATGCATTATTATAGGCTCCAGCCCCCCCCCCCCCCCCCCCCCCCGCAACCCGAAAAGGATTAAGCGGAAGAAGTTGGATGGATGGATGATTTATAGACTAAATCTGAACTGTCTTGTATATGTGAAACAACTGATAAATATACTTTCATATAATTGTTTTAGGTCATCTTGCAATATGAGATGATTTTAGTATATCCTCCCTATGTGTTTCTGCTCCTGGAGAACTACTGTGTGCTCAGTTTTGCTTCAGCTGTTGTGTGTTTTGTTCTCACTTTTGTGATGATAACACAAGACGTTGACTCATCAAAGAAGAGGTAACTCCCTTTAACTGTCAGAAAACACTTTATGTGCGGGCTTGCAATGTGTGTCTGTATGTGTTCTTGTCTTTGTACGCGTGTTTACAGAGATCATGTGCCGTCCATCACTCAACAATATGTTGTAACGTCTTAACATTTGTGTACGTGGGTTTGTGTGCAAATTTGATAACTGTCTGTCTGCCAAAGGTCGCACCTCTAATCTTGAACACTTTTTCTTTTCTGTATCTAAACAAGTTCTGTTCCCTCCCTGCACACATAAACACTCATATTAACAGATAGTCAGATCTGAGGGTCCTCAGCAGGCTGCAACCTGCCCCGGGAGAACTTGTTCACAGTGACACACCACGGCTTTATCAGCCTCTGACATGTCTGGCCCTCAGCTTTAGATCACACGTTTCATTCTTCTTTTGTTTGATTCAGACAGACAGCAGAACACTTAGATATTTTCTTTTATAAGTCTTGTAAATGACACAATGGATGTGCCTCCTTTATGGTGTCAAAGCAAAGCATACACTTGCTTCTGGCCATGAATGGTTTGTGTTTAAAGACTGAATGGAAACATGAAAGTACATGCAGGTTTAAGTTCAAAAAAGACATTATGTACAGGTGTTTCAGCAATGTTTAAATAGCAGCTACAACAGGTAATTTCTCTTTCTTTAATTCAAAATTCGTACCAAGGCTCAGATTTAAAGACACTGTAAAAAGAAACTTGAAGAAGTTGGATATAGACAGGAGTTCCTGGTAGTGGAAGGCTAAGGACAGAGCTGTGTGGAGGAGTCTGATCAGACCTAAATGGAACAGTCATTGTCGCCCACGACAGACTTCTATGATGATGATGATGATGACTTATTATGTTGTGAGCTACATAATTGTGAACTACCAGCAATTGGTTTCATTGCATTGGTTACATAATACTCTTTAATAAACCGGGAAATGATATACTTCAGTATGACCAAACCAGGACTTGATTTGTGCTGGATCTTGTTCCGTCACCTCCCACGCAGGGACCCAAACCTCTTCAGTGGGATCCGCCACCTCTTGTTTCATTGTAAAAATATGTAAATAATTTTTGTATATCATTTAATGTTATCTTATTAGTCTCTATTTGTTGCAGAAAAAATCCTTCATTCACCTATTTTATCTGCATTTTGAATTGGATTTTAGGAAGGGGGTGGGCAGCGGCGCCAGACACTTCAGGTGACACAGTGCTCAGTTTGAATTAGCTCTCAGCATGAAGGAGGAAACTGAATTGCCAAAGGACAGTTGGACTCTAAGGGGACAAACCTTTTGGATGTGAACAGCCCTGTGGAGAAAAGACCGGTAGCAGTGCCGAGGTAGAAGTGATGTTAGCCGGACCTGTTGCTAGCAGAGAATAGCAGTGCACAGACTCTTCTGTTGCCTTGTTGGCCTCCTGGCTCCATACATGAAGTCAAGGAATATAGAAACTACTGAAGACCATAGACTGTATGCTGGAGACAAAAAGGTTGTTAACAAAAGAAACAGGATACATTAAGGGCTCTGAGGGTAATTTATGGGCTGATATGGAAGCATGAAGGTATGAGGAAATTTTACTTTTTTTTCCTTTGTCTCTCATCTTCCACTTAACAATACTGCAGAGATTCTGTATGGGCTGAGGTCAGGAGAGTTTGCTGGCCAGTCAAGCACTGTGATACCATGGCCATTACACCAGGTTTTGGTACTTTTAGCAGTGTGAGCAGGTGCCAAGTCCTGCTGGAAAATGAAATCGGCATCTCCATAAAGCTTGTCAGCAGAGGGAAGCATGAAGTGCTCAAAAAATTTCCTGGTAGATGGCTGCACTGATTTTGGACTTGCTAAAACACAATGGACCAACACCAGCTGATGACATGGCTCCTCAAATCAGATTCTAAGATCGGTCATGTGGAAATCAAGGTCCCAGAGTCTGGAGGAAGAGTGGAGAGGCACAGAATCCAAGTTGCTTGAGGTCCAGTGTGAAGTTTCTATAGTCAGTGATGATTTGCCAAAGGGGTCAACCGCGTTAATACAAGGAGAGTGTTTGGCCTAAGGATGAACCCATTATATTTTGGAGATGATCCATGAGCACATACTGTACCTCCGCCAGGGCCCCATCTTGACACAAAGTTTTAGCAGGATTACACAAAACCTACTGGATGGGTTTGGATGAAATTTTTACCAGGGGTGGCCCTAGGGCTACAGATGAACCCATTAGATTTTGGTGGTGATCCACGATTGCATACCTCTGCCAAGGCCATAAATCTCAATTTATGGACAGACGGCGGTATGGAGAAATGGACTGACAGACGTATGGACTGACATGGGTATGGACTCACAGAGGCATTGACTGACAGACGGACAGATGGCAGTACGAACAGATAGATGGACAAAGGGAGGGAGGTCCAGATGGATGGAGTCTTGTCAGAGGTATGCACTCTCTGAGTGTCCTCCAGTTTATACTGCAATTTACAAAATAAGCATAATTCTATAATAGATAAGACTTGAAATTTGCTGTTTCTTGTAAAATGATTTAAATGTTGTTTCACAATTTTCTCTTCGACATTTACTAGATTTCTTTTTGTAATCAGGCACATCTCCTTTGGAAAATCCTACAGGTTAAGGCACTTATTGGTTGGGTTTACTTTTCAGTCCAAGGTGCAGGCAGGAATATGGTGCCAAAAGATGGTTAATTAACAGAATTCAAAGAAACAAAAGCACAGCATGGGGGCTGAAAACAAAACTAACTGCAGAGGAATACCCAGGGGTAACACAAAAGACAATAACAAGCAACAGAGACAAGCAGAGGATGACACAAGACTTCACACAATATTACAAAGCTAAAGGACTGGGGGAAAACATAAAGACAACAATAATAATCAAAACAAGAACAAACACAGTGAACCCCAAAAGAACTAAGGTGACAAAATGAAAAGCGTGGGCATGGTCTCAGATCCTGCCCAGACCATGACATTACCTCCCCTTTAAGGGGAGCAATGGGGGGCAATGGATCAGCGTTCTCGTCGCGCCCTCCGCCAGTACCCGGGCTCGCCTGGGGAAGCTAATGATCCTACCAGCAGACTAAATTCGAAGAGACGACGCCTCTGTGCCAAGTCAAAGAAGAATCCTAGTCACAGTCCTAAAGCCGAAAGCAAACAGCCTCAAGAGCACTTTGTGGTAGGATCTGCCCTTCGCATATTACAACTAAACGTTGAAGGCCTATCTGCAGCCAAGCGAAGCCTTATTGAAGTCCTCGCCTTCCAACATTCAATTGATGTAATCTGCCTCCAAGAGACTCATATTGGCACAGAGGAAGCTGGCCGCTTCACCATCAAAGGCTTTGACCTCCTGTGCTATGTTCTACATGCTAAACATGGACGTGCCACCTATGTGCGTTCTGACATAGTTGAAGCAAATCACCTGATAACAACACATTTCTCAGACACCATAATCATTGGTGGCTTCCATATTGTCAATGTGTACAAGCCCCCTAATGCCAACTGGGATCTGCAGGTCTTACCCACCCTACCCCACCCTGCCATCTATGTGGGGGACTTTAACAGCCATCACCCTGACTGGGGGTACCCAGCAGTGGACAGTGATGGGGAGGCACTTTCAGACTGGGCATCCAGAAATGACCTCGCTTTGATATACGACCCCAAACAAAGAGGAACCTTCCACTCTGCTAGGTGGAAGAAGGACTATTCTCCTGACCTGTGTTGGGTCAGCTCTTTGAATGGGGAGCCATATCCTACACAGATCCTCATTCTTGATGATTTTCCACACAGCCAACACCGGCCCCTGCTTGTACACATTGGCCTACAACTTCCAGTCATATACAGCCCAAGGAAGATGCGCTGGAACTTCCGCAAAGCCAACTGGAAGAAATTCAGTGAAACTCTGGACCGGAGCGTTGTTACCATCCCACTCCACACCATCACTGTAGATGAAGCATACAACCGCTTCTGCAGCGCAATCTTCAAGGCTGCCCATACTGCAATCCCACAAGGCTACCGACCCCTCTATGTCCCATGTTTGGACGGAGAAAGTGCTGCCCTCCTACAATCCTATCAAACATCAGGGGACCCAGAGATAGCAGACCATCTCATTGAATCGCTAAATACAGCCCGGCGAAAGAAATGGGAGGAGACAGTTGCTGACCGGAGCTTTACCCACTCTAGCAGGAAATGTTGGAGCCTCATCCGTCGCCTAGGAGCTGCACAGAAGCCCCCTAGCCAAAGCCGAGCATCCGTCACACCCAACCAAGTTGCATCCCACCTACTGACTATCGCCAAAGCACCCCAAGACAAAGACACCAGAACAGCAGTTACAACTGAGCTAAAAAAACACCAAAAAATGCCTGTAGAGGAAACGAACCCTGAACCCTTCGAGGCTGCTGAACTGGAGAAAGTCCTACAGGGCCTGAAATGTGGAAAGGCAGCAGGATACGATAACATCTTCCCAGAATTCATGAAAAATCTTGGCCCCCGAGCCCTAACCTGGTTGACACAATTCTACACAAGGATCACACAAACGAACTCGATCCCAAAGAAATGGCGGGCAGCAAAGGTCATTGCCATCCCAAAACCTGGCAAAGACCACAAACTACCAGCAAGCTACCGCCCAATCTCCCTACTCAGCGTTCCTTACAAAATCATGGAGCGCCTAATACTGCAACGCATTTCCCCAGAAATAGAGAATATTCTAAGTGTGGATCAAGCAGGTTTCCGCAAGGACCGCAGTACAGGAGAACAAGTACTGGCCCTAACCACCTTCATTGAAAATGGCTTCGAGAGCAGACTGAAGACAGGGGCTGTGTTTCTCGATCTTACAGCCGCCTATGATACGGTCTGGCACAAAGGCCTCCTCCTGAAACTTATAAAGGCGATCCCTGCTTGGGCAACAGCAATTATAAAAACGCTGCTGACCAACCGAAGGTTCAGAGTCCACCTCAGTCAGAACACAAGTGCATGGAGAATGCAGAAAAACGGACTCCCACAAGGCTCAGTTCTAGCTCCAACTCTGTTCAACCTCTACATAAACGACCTGCCTACTACAAAATCCCGCAAATTCATCTATGCAGACGACATCTGTTTGGCATTCCAAGCACCAGACTTTGAACCACTGGAACGGGTGCTCACGGAAGATCTTGCTAAACTGGACCAGTTCTGCAAAATCTGGCGCCTAAAACCAAGCCCAGCAAAAACCGTCTCCAGTGTATTTCATCTCCACAATGCAAAAGCTGCCAGAGAACTAAACATCCACCTGAGCGGACTCAAGCTTAAGCATGCCCCAAATCCAACTTATCTTGGAGTGACCCTTGATAGGACCTTATCCTTCAAGGAACATCTAAAGTGGACGGCTGCTAAGGTGAAAGTACGAAACAACCTGCTCTGCAAGCTCGCTGGTGCAAAATGGGGGGCGGCAGTCTCCACCCTGCGCACCTCAGCACTGGCCCTTTCATACTCTGTAGCAGAATATTGTGCCCCTGTCTGGTCCAGGTCATCTTACACACACCATGTAGACACCCAGCTCAACTCAACCATGAGAACTATAACTGGAACAATCCGCTCAACACCACTCCCCTGGCTCTCTGTACTGTCAAACATAGCCCCTCCACACATCCGGCGAGCAGCATTAACTCAAAGGATGCTCCAAAAAGTTAAAGATTTTCCTCACTTACCAATCCATGCAGATATCTACACCCCACCCACTGCCCGACTTTCATCCAGACGGCCGATTTGGAAAAACCCTCCCCCAGCTGACTTTACCATCCAGACAGCTTGGCAAGAGGAATGGGAGACCAAGGAGGTCCCAAACAAACAGCTGGTGATAAACCCCAACCAACAGGTCCCGGGCACCAACCTCCCAAGGAGACAGTGGTCTACACTCAATCGCTTCAGGACTGGACATGGCCCCTGCTTGGCCAGCCTTCACAGATGGGGCAGTAGCCCTAGCCCACTGTGCGCATGTGGAGAGGAGCAAACTATGGAACACATCATAGAGGCTTGCCCGCTCCAAAGACTGGAAGGAGGATTACACACCCTCCATACAGCAAACCAGGAGGCAACTGCTTGGCTTAAGGACTTTGCATTCGCTAAATAAAATAAGGGGTGGATTCCAGACACCCCTAAAAAACACAAAAAGGTACCAAACTGAGTAGGAGGAGGGGGACACAGGAATGGCGGGAAGCAACAAGTCCAAAAACACAAAGAGAAAAAAAAAAGTGTTCATCGGGTGGTTAGCCAAAGTCCCAGGGCCACCACCCAGAAAAGCACGGCCAGAATCCAGAACACAATAGGTTAGGTGACCTCCCAAAGTCCCTGGGCCACCAGACTAGAGATTGTGATGGGTTGGGGGGGCCTACCAAAGTCCCAGGACCCCCAGACCAGAGAGCAGGGTGGATCGGGGGACCAACCAGAGTCCATGGCCCCCCAGACTGGAGAAAATAGCAAGTCAGGTGGCCTCCCAGAGTCTCTGGACCACCAAAACAAGGAGCACAGTGCGTCAGGTGGCCTCCCAGAGTCCATGGGCCACCTGACAGAGGAACCAGGTGCTGCATGAATGCCGAGCCCAGGTGGCAGGGGAGCTTTGAGCTCAGATGACAGCAACAGGGGAGCGCCGAGCCCAGGAGACAGCAACAACAGAGTTATGAGCACAGGCAACAGCTGCTGAGGAGTCCCAAGCTCAGGAGGCTGCAGCTAAGGAGCGTCAACCTTGGGAAACAGCAGCTGAGATATGTCGACCTCGGGAGAAAGCAAGTGGGGTGCACCGACTGCAGGAGACGGCAGCTGAGATGCATCGATCTTGGGAGACGGCTGCTGAAAAGCATCGACCACAGGATATAGTTTGAGAGGAACATCAACCACTGGAGACAGCTGCAGAGGAACATCGACTACAGGAGATAGCTGCAGAGGAACGTCAACCACAGGAGAGGGCTACTGAGGAACGTCGAACACAGGAGATGATTGGGGAGCGCAGACCAGGGAGAGAGACAACGACTGGGGAGTGTTCACCACAGAGAGGGTCAGCGACTGGGGAGTATTGATCACAGATACAGCTGGAGCTAATGCGTGCACCTCAGAGACAGCTGGAGCTGAAGCGTGCACCTCGGGGACACCTGGAGCTGAAGCGTGCTCCTCGGGATAACAGGAGCTGGAGTGTGCACCTCAGGAGAAACAGGAGCTGGAGCATGTACTTCCATCTCCGATGCAGCCACCTTGGACAGGGAGGAAAAAAAACAGGTAGATATCAAGTCCACACCACAACCATCAGCACAGGAGCTCGGCGGGGAGAGCTCAGAAGCAGATGGGAACTGCAACTGGGTCTCCCCATCAGAAGCAAGGCAAAAACTCTTACAAAATGGTGTAGAAGAAACTAAGATGACCTGCCTTAACTCCTGCTCCTCCGCTGGCAAGAACCCCAGTGGCTCTGCTCCTGGGGGGGGGGGGGGGGGATTGCAACTTCCATTGTAGCTGCTGGAACGCCCACCACAACCTCTGGGGACGAGGCAGCTCGAGGCACAGGAGGGGACAAAGGAACTGTCATGGTAGCAGATGTGGGAGCCAGCGGAGAACCAGATGTGATGACCGGCGGAACCCCAGACGTGGGAACAGACACTGGCGGAGCCCCAGGCATGGAAACAAACACTGGCAAGCCCCCAGATGTGGAAACGGAAGCTAACGGTGCAACAGATGTGGGAACCAGCATTGCAGCTGCCGTGGGAAATGGTGTTTCAGCTGCTATGACAGACGGTGTTGGAGCTGGTGCTGAGGAGAGTTCTGGGGCTGGAGAGTTCCACGCCAGCTCTGGCAAAGCCAGGTGGAGGCAGCTGCAGACTGAGGCAAATATCTCCACCAGCTTGGGGTAGCTCCCCAGGCTGGGGCATGCTTCCAGTACCTTAACCGTGACGTCCAGGCACCTCAGAGCTTCTTCTGATGTACGGGAGGTGCGAGTGCAAAATACAGGTCGAAGGGTAATTAAAAAACATAACTTTGCAAGGTTCTTTAAAGGCCAAATGTCACGTAACAGGGTACTTTAAATATCTTGAAACTAGATATAAAAGGGAACCGATCCGTTCGGGTCTTGGTGCATATGCTTCAGTAACAACGGAATATTCGTTAATTTAAAACTGCCGCACTTGGCCTGACACGGCCCCTGGAATCGCCTGGGGAAGAAGGCGGAAGTGACGAAATCGATTGCACCCTAGTTTGATGCTTGGGGTATTTGAATTGATTGTTTATATGGAGACTGGAAGGTTGAAGTGAGCAACAAGAAAGAAAAAATTGGATATTTCACCCATACCTTAAAACGGGACTATCAGGGACAGCTGGGTAATAAGGGACACTTCTCTGGGAAATGTTTTCTTACCTGTCAAGTGAGACGTTTTCGCCGTACTTCAACACCGTAAAAAGCGGCTATAAGCAACGGCGGAGCAACAAGGCACACCTCTCTGGGATCTCTGTCTGTTCCGCAACCGCTGCACAGCTCAACGTGTTAAACCATTGTCCTAATGACTTCTCATGGTAGTGAGAATTGCTCCCGCTGAGCGATCAGCCCGCCCAGACAATTAAACTAATGAGTGACTCCACACTTCGAACAGTAGTGCGAATAGCTCCCGCTGAGCGATCAGCCCGCCCCAGCTGTGAGTGATCACACACAGGAGTGCTCCTCAAGACACTCAGTTTTTTTTCCAGTATATTTTTTCTTTTGGGCGTACAGAAATGGCAATACGCCCGTTTTTGCTAAAATTGCATTTTCCCCGTATTTTCCTTAAAATATTTGACAATAACAACACGAACTACATTTAAAACATTTCCCAGAAAAGTGTCCCAAACCACTGCGCCGTCCCCCACAGCCGCGCTTGGCACCAAAATACGGCGAAAACGTCTCCCTTGACAGGTATGCGCCTCCATTTTCATATTGATCTGGCCAATTTCTTGACAGCAGCGGCTCTCCTCCACTGTAATAATAATGGCTTCCGAAAAATCAATATTTATGGGGCGCCCTCGACAGACCCCCTCCGGCTTCGCAATTCTGGAGGCGATTAATGTCCAGTTCAATGACATTTTCCACTGGTTCTGCTCTCTGGTCATCGTTGGAACTGTTGTCATCAGACAAAGCATCTGATTCCGTCTCGGACGGCTCGAACCGGTAAGGTTCTATGCCTCTGTCACTGTCTGAACCACTGACAAAAAAAAAAGACAAAACTAAACTAATTTGTTCACAATCGCTGTCACTTTCCGTCATGATTGTCCAATGTTGATAAGTGTGAATGTGGATAGGCAGGGCAGCCAGGGTACAACTGGTGATGTCAAAAACATGGGCGTGGTCTGGACTGGCTGTCACAAGCCAGCAAGCAAGGTGGGGCCTTCACCTGGTGTATTTTGTGCAATTATGTAAATACAGGTGGGTGATATGGTCTCCGGTATGAATATTTGGTTTAAGCTTTGTGTATTTTATCTAAATTCGTTGTCATTTAGAAAAAAAAAATTACGTGACATTTGGCCTTTAAAAACCACGTGAAGAGTCACAGGTAGCAATCAAAGGGAAAACTTAAAATGAGGATGTTCAACAAGGAATTTAATTTACATAAAATATATACAACAGATGAGTCCATGGTCCTCAGCCGTAAAAAGGAGGATTGCCCTCTCTGGGTTGGGGACAGGCTCCTGCCCCAAGTGGAGGAGTTTAAGTATCTCGGGGTCTTATTCACGAGTGAGGGGAGAATGGAGCAAGAAATTGACAGATGGATCGGCGCAGCATCTGCAGTGATGTGGACATTGTACCAGTCTATTGTGGTGAAGAGGGAGCTGAGCTCTAAGGCAAAGCTGTCGATTTACCAGTCAGTCTATGTTCCTACCCTCACCTATGGTCACAAGCTTTGGGTAATGACCGAAAGAACGAGATCGCGAATGCAAGCGGCTGAAATGAGCTTTCTTTGTAGGATCGCTGGACTCATCCTCAGAGATAGAGTGAGGAGCTCAGTCATTCGGGAGAGGCTCAGAGTAGAACCGCTGCTCCTCCACATTGAAAGGAGCCAGTTGAGGTGGTATGGGTATCTGATCAGGATGCCTCCTGGACGCCTCCCTCTTGAGGTGTTTTGGGCATGTCCCTCTGGGAGGAGACCCTGGGGCAGACCCAGGACTCGCTTGAGAGACTAAGTCTCCCAGCTGGCCTGGGAACGCCTTGGTATCCTCTTTGAAGAGCTGGAGCAGGTGGCTGGGGAGAGGGAAGTTTGGGCTTCTCTGTTTGAACTGCTGCCTCCGTGACCCGGACCTCCGGAAAAGCGGTAGAAGATACAGTAGATGGATGGATGGATATACAAAAGATGCCCATTTAAAAAGCTAAACTAAAACCTAGGAATTAAAATCAAGTTAAAATAAGCTAAAATTAGAATAAAATCCTAACTAAAAACTAAGCTAAAAAAACTAAAAGTGTGCTAAAACCCCCCAAACAATAAAAGTCCCTAAAAGCTCAGGAGGATCCACTCTTCCAGGCTGTGCTCCATCTGCCACCACAACACTGATGCCCTCAGGAAACCTGTACAGGGGAAGACACTTTCCAGCAGTATATCCAGAATTTTCATTGTCATTTTCACCATTGTCATCATCATGGAGTGCTGCTATCTGGGAACCAGATACTTACAGCCCAGGCAGAGCTCCTCACTCTGCCTTTTGCTGTCCTTCGCCTGCAGCACCCCAGCTTCTCCACACAGAAGTATCCTCCCCCAAATGCTGGCGTCATGGTGGTCCTGGGCCATTACTGCTCCTCCTCTTTAATCATGCCCTCCTTCAGCCATTTTCCCTGGGACCAGCAGCCTCCTCTTGTTCAGCAGAGCTCTCATCTGGCTGGCTGTCCTGGCAGGACTCTCCTCCGGCTGGGGCCTCTCCTCAGGCAGGGATCTCCTCCAAGCAGGCCCTCATCCGGCTGGGCTCCCCTCAGGCAGGGCTCTTTCATCTTGCAGGGGCTCTCCTCCAAGCAGGTCATCCTCCATCCGGGCTCTCTCCTCCTGGCAAAGCTTTCTTCTCTGGACTTCCAGAGCACCTTCTCCATCATGTGCAGCCACAGGTGCTGCATATTCCCAATCAATACAGGTGTCACTGATCAGTAATTAGGGGAAGGACAGGGTGGAAGTAGACAACACTTCCAATTAAAAGCACACTGATCAAATATAAAAAAACACAAAATATACAAACTATAAATAAACATGAAACACAAACTTAAAAACCACATAAAACCCTCAAAACACAATAAAATACTTACACCCCATGACATGAGCGTTCAAGACGAGGGCCAAGAATGAACCACGTACTGCTCGTCCACGTCGGGACCACCGGCCGCCAACCTGCCTTCTGAGTCCTTGTTTGGTGGTGTCATTCTGTCATATGTATCTGCCTTCAGCAGATGAAGGTTGTAAATAAGACCCAAGGCGCAGGCAGGAATACTGTGCAAAATGATGATTTATTAACAGAACTCAAAGAAACAAAAGCACAGCATAGGGGCTGAAAACAAAACTAACCACAGAGGAATAAACATACTCATAGTGGTGAAGACACAAGTAAACCACAGGGAAACGTGACTGGAGACACACAATGACACCACAAAGAACTGAAAACTAAGACCAACATATATAGGGAACAAAATAATTACAAACACAGGACAGCTGGGAAACAATCAGGGCTGAAGAGTAACATATGAGGAACAGGCTACAGGTAGGGAAAACACGAGGGACTCAGAACAATAGGTCGACAAGAACTCACACAAAACCCAGGACCAGACAGGGACACAAAAGACAATAACAAACAACAGGGAAAAACTGGGATGACAAAACAGACCAGGGTTAACACAGAAGACAATAACAAGCAACAGGGACAAACTGGGTTTGACCCAAGACTTCACACAGTATCACAAAACTAAAGGACTGGGGGGAAACATAAAGACAGCAATAATAATCAAAACAAGAACAAACACAGTGAACCCAAAAAGAACCAAAGTGACAAAACAAAAAGTGTGGGCATGGTCCCAGACCCTGCCTGCACATCCATTTTTTCTGTCACCAGTCCATCATACAGTTATCTTGGACAGACAGACAACGATTCCCACTCACATTCTGAGGCTATTTAAATCTTGCCTTACATGTGTCTTCTCGCACTATTTATGAAAGCTGGAGCGCTTGATGAAAATCAATGTTGGAGACAATATCCAAAGTTCACATGGAAGGGACCCCAACCAGTCAATGTTGGATCTCTCTCTCTCTCTCTCTCTTGAACCTTTGGCCCGGGAATCCTCCACAGTAACATAAGTCCCATCGGTTTTACAGATCATCATCTGGCCTCTGTGGTGTTAATTAGCTCACCAGGGGAAACGAATAAATCTTATTGGCATTTCAATAACAAGCTCCTTCATGACACCACCTTTTGTCAATATTTTGTGTGCTTCTGGGAACACTGGAGGACCACGAAGCCTCGTTTTAGTTCCCTGGAACAGTGGTGGGAGGTTGGCAAGGTGCAAATTCGCATTTTTTGTCAACAGTACACTGCGAACTCGACTGCCATCATCAAAGCCAAAGTCGATGAACTTGAGGACACTGTCAAGAGGCTGGAGGACAGTTTGGTTAGGGAGCAGGATTCTACCGCAGCTCCTTTGTTGCAGGAGAAGAGATCAGCCCTGAGCTCTTTCCTGCAGGAAAGAGTGAAGAGGGCACTCGTTAAGTCACGGTTTACTCGCCTGCAGGACATGGATGCCCCAACATCTTTTTTCTTCAATCTGGAGAAGTCTGCTGCAAAAAAGAAGTTGATGACTTGCTTAAAACTCCCAGATGGTCAAATGACTACAAATTCATCTGAGATGAGGTGCCATGCAGTGGATTTTTACGGGGCCCTGTTTGGTGCAGAACCATGTTGCATAGAATCTCAAAACCAACTCCTTGAAGGTCTTCCCATGCTCAGCCCAGAGGACAGGGCTGCTCTGGACTGTGAACTGACTTTGGAAGAGTTAACTGTAGCAGTTAATCAAATGGCTCTGGGACGTGCACCTGGACTTGACGGTCTTTCTTCTGACTTTTTTAAGCATTTTTGGGATATTATTGGATCAGACTTTTATGACATTCTAATTGCCTGTTACAGAAATGGAACTTTACCTGTCTCCTGCCGGCGTGCAGTACTATCTCTGCTGCCTAAGGAAGGGGACTTGGCCTTGCTTAAAAACTGGAGGCCTGTGGCTCTTCTTTGCACGGACTACAAGGTGCTTTCTAAAGCCCTGTCAAATAGACTGAAAAATGTATTGGATTTCATCATAGACAGAGATCAAACATATTGTATTCCTGACCGAACCATTATGGACAATATTTTTCTCGTACGTGACGTTCTTCATCTCAGTAAATGCTATGATTTAGAGTTCGGTATTATACCTTTGGACCAAGAAAAGGCTTTTGATAGGGTTGACCATTCTTATTTGTCTTCCACACTGAAGGGGTTTGGTTTTGGCAATATGTTTTTGAGGTGGGTCAATCTGCTATACACTGGAGCTGAGTGTTTGGTAAAGATGGGGGCAGGGCTGA
Organism: Pholidichthys leucotaenia; assembly: GCA_020510985.1. Taxonomy (NCBI): domain Eukaryota; kingdom Metazoa; phylum Chordata; class Actinopteri; order Cichliformes; family Pholidichthyidae; genus Pholidichthys; species Pholidichthys leucotaenia. Next base: position 133,523,894 of record CM035840.1, on the reverse strand, counting down.
GTCTGCCAATCCCTGTATGTCGGGGAATAAGGCAGGGTTGTCCAATCTCAGGTCAACTGTATAGCTTGGCTATTGAGCCTTTGCTGTGCAGGTTGCGCACTCAGCGTGGGTGGTTTGATTCTGCTGGGGCCCTCCAGCAGTTGTCGTCCAATCGTCTTGTCTGCTTATGCAGATGACGTCAACATTTTCATCACATCCCACAGGGATGTACAGCATCTGGTGGACACTTTTGCTATTTATGAGAAAGCATCTTCTGCACGTGTAAACTGGGCCAAGAGTGAGGGTCTATCAGTGGGCCAGTGGTCACGTCAGGACAGTCCTCAGCTTCCTGGGGGTCTTCTGTGGGGGAGAGCCGGTCTCAAAGTGTTGGTTTTTTTTTTGGGCTCTGAGGACTTTGAACGCAAGAACAGTGAGGGAATTAAGGAGAAGGTGTGTGCTCGCTTTTCTAAATGGAAATGGTTGCTACCACAGCTGTCATATAGGGGAAGGGCTCTGGTCGCCAATAATCTGGTCGCTTCGGCTCTTTGGCATAGGCTTACTGCTTTGACACCACCCAGGAGCCTGGTTGAGGAGGTTCAGAAGGTCATCATGGATTTCTTTTGGTCTGGTCGACGTTGGGTCAGGGCGGCTGTTCCCTACCTGCCTGTTGCCGAGGGGGGACAGGGCCTGGTGGACATACAGTCCAAGATCACCAGTTTTAGGCTTCGGACTGCACAACAGCTCCTTTACGGATGTGGCCCCTGCTGGATGGACACTGCAAAACTGCTCCTGAGGAGAGTTGGCCGCTTAGGCTATGATAAGCAGCTTTTCCTCGTGAAGTCCGGGGAGGTGGACCTTACTGGACTTTCTGCTTTTTACACATCTGTCTTACATGCATGGCAAGTCTTCACCGCAGCCCGCATTCCAGAGGAGACGCCAGGCACGTGGCTGTTCGAGAAACCACTGTTTTTCAATCCATTCATGGACACTCAAGTGCTGCAATCTGTTAGTCTGCGAACTTGTTTAAGAGAGGCACGCTGTACCAAGCTTGGTCATCTTATGAAGATGTCAACCACGTCGGTAGAAACGCTGGGGCAGAGTGCCAACATTACATCTGTCAGACTGGTGCATAGGGTGGTGAAGGAAGTGTGTGCTGCCCTGCCACGACTGTTAAGAGCATTTGAGGAAAGCTGGACTCTTTCCACTCAATGGGATGAGGGCACTGTGTCCACCTTTCCTGCCCTTTCCATAAGTCCAGCTGTGGGAGAGTGGCAGGAGGGAGAAGATCACCTGCTGTCCTTCAGAAATCCTCGTCTGGCCAAATTCAGTTTGTGGAGACGAAGACGGTGTATCACATCTGTGTGAAGGTTCTGAATCTGCGCTCGCTGATGGGCGTGAAAGAGTCGAAGTGGGCGGGGTTTTTGGGGCCGGTATTCTCCCCGAAAGGCAGCTGGTGGTCCATGTACAAGCTCCCTATTGGGAAACGGACGGCAGATGTACAGTGGAGGATTGTTCATGGGGCAATAGCTACGAATAAATACAGAGCAGACCTGGATCCTAATGTGGGGGACGAATGTTTGTTTTGTTCCCAAGTTGAGACCCTGGAGCATTTGTTTGTTCAATATTTTCGTTTATCCGGCCTTTTTGATCTTCTGAAAGTGTGGTTTCATGATTTGGGTGAATGTTTCTGTTTTGGTTTGTTTATTTACGGGCCAAAGTATAAAGTGGCAAAGAAGTCTGTGCACACTTTGATGAACTTCCTATCTGGTAATGCTAAGCTTGCCATCTGGCTGACAAGTTAAAATCGGACTACTAACACTGGCAATGTGGATCCTGTTTTTGTTTTCAAGGCCTTGGTAAAAGTCAGACTCGAGGTGGAGTATTCTTACTATAAAATGGTGGACAATTTGGAGGCATTCACCAATAGATGGACTGTAGGGAATATTTTGTGTTCTGTGGGAGAGGGGGATGAGTTATGTTTGCACTTTTGAAATAAATGTGAGACACTTGGTGGAATGATATTGGTGCTCTTACATTTTTGAATTGTGCAATAAAGGCATTTTTTAAAACTCAAAGTCTCTCTCTCTCTCTCTCTCTCTCTCTCTCTCTCTCTCTCTCTCACTCACACACACACACACGAAAACATATATATTCACATACAATCCGCCCATGCACCCGTCCCCACACTATTATTAACAGAGGTACCCAGGCTTAGAGTCCTGCCCCCTCCCTGAAACAAGGTAGGAGGATTAGTGAGCACAATTTAGGGCCTCCTTTCAGCCATTTATTTCATTTGATTAGCATGTGACCTCTGCAGTTAATTATTTTGATCTGGCCAAAGGCTTGGCCTGCTTTTGATGATCCTGACTGACTCACGGCCCCAGATCACAATGTGCAATACTTAACACAGCCATTGACCACAAGGAATAGTAGGAGTGAAAAGTAAAAGAGGCAAGAAAAGTGAAAGATTCAAAGTGCCATTTACCAGTCAGTAACAAAGGCTGCAGGGAAGGGAACCCAGAGGTGGCTGTGGCAGGATGGTTTAATATCCTCAGACTCTTAGTCAATATTATCCTGGGCAAAGTAATGGAAATCATTGCAGAGCTTTAGGCTGGTTCATCGCGCAAAAAAAAAAAAAAAACAAACAAAAAAACCCGAGAATTCGTAAGTGCATAACTGACAGAAATGAAAGCTGGTGAATTTTTCTCTTTAGGGCACTTTGAGTTATCAGAAAAATAGTGCAGAATATCTGTTGGATAATTCTGTCAGCTGATTCTATCAAAGGACACATCTATTGTTATAGCCTTTACACATAATAGAGCTGTGATGTTTATATTTACCTGGTTTTTATGAAACAATTTGTTCCACTTCACTCTTCACAGTCCACCTGTTGGGTGGTTGCTGTGCTGCACTATTTGCCTGCATTTGTCCATTTTGTGGGTGTTTGCAAAGGGATAGCTTCCATTTACTCATGGCCACACAGCACCATATTGAATGCAAACACAATAAAATCTAAGCAGCTTGTGCTACTTAATGTGTTGCAGTCTTGCAAGCCAATATTATTTCCATTTTTATCCACAAAATTTTGGAGGTGGAGCAATGCGATCACTATGTTAGCATTATATTTCGGTGTTTTTTTTGGACACCCTGTAAGTCTTCTGTTTTTTGCCTTATTGCTGTGCCTTGCTGGTAGCACTGACGGCCAGTTTACTCTGTCTGGCTGTGCATGTAAAGAGTGTCCCCTCTTTGTTCCAGCTTTGGGCCCTCAGCCAAGCTCCCCCTTCAAAACTTAAGCCACATACACATGCACACAGCACCCCGCTCGCCCCTTTCTACTCTCCAGAACAACTCTGTCTCTCTCTCCCCTCAAATTGCAAATAACAAAAAACAGAGGATGGGACCGCAAGAGACAAGCATCACTTTAAAAAGCAGGTGTCTAGAACTTTTTAGTGCTCGTCGATTTCAAATGGCGACCCTTTAACCTTTATGCTTTTCTAGCTGGTGGCTGAGGTAGCCTGTCAGAAGCCTAATCAGTCTCGTCTGACAATACTGGGAGCTTGAGGGCTGTCAGTCTTTCATTCAGACAGGGACTCCAATGAAGCCATGGAAGGGGAACCCCTGATTGATTAGTGCCTCTTTATTGAAGTGTATGTGTGTGTGTGTGTGTGGGGGGGGGGCAATAGAGACCGTGTGTCTATAGAGGCCCAGTCAGAAAGCTTTAGTTAAATCCAGCCAGAGAGAGTACTATAATTATGACTTTTTCTTTTGGGTGGCAGGTTAAAGCTGACAGAGAGGGTTCTTATGGCTCACTTCACCCTCTCAGCCTCCTAAAGAGAAATTATTACTGGCCCCGAGAGCCAGGGCTAGTTGGGCTCATCACCGTGGTTTTATGGATGAAAGACGGGCCACGTCTGGAGCAGGATTGTGGTGGTAAATAAATAAATAAATGAATAATTTTGATGATGAATAAATACATAAATAAATGCGGAAGAGGTAAGGTGTCATCCTATATGACATTATTCACCAATATCACTGTGCCCAGCACTGAAATAAAATCAGACAGCATTCTAACTAAGAGTACAGGGTCAATTCAAAACCATTCCCAGTATGTAGAACTGTAACATCCAGAAAACAAACAAACAAGTGAAAACACATAGTAACGGGGGTCCGAAGAATTAGCAGAATGTGGCTAATCCTGTGCGGCCTTACTGGTGGGCGGTCTCTCACTCTTTTACCCTTTATCAGTACGTGTCTTGTCCTCTCTATGATGAATATCTGCAGCGGCAGCAGTTTCCGTACTCCTATTGTTCAGCGACATCTATCCTATCTTCTAACCATTTTCAGCGGTGCCTCTGTGTGTGTGTGTGTGTGTGTGTGTGTGTGTGTGTGTTTCTGTACTCACCTACTCTGTGGGTGGGCCTCATAATTTATGCATTTTACTTTTATTGCCCCACATCGTCAAGACAAGTAATTAGGGTTCATTGGCTCAATTATAGAATGCTGTAAACCAGCTTAAAAAAAAAAAGAAATCATCCAAACATTGTAAAGCTGTAAATTATGCCACAGCATTGTTTTAACCTGAGTGTGTCAGTGGGTGAGGAGTAGTGGAGATGCATGACTCCTTAAGCAGAGGGCTAAGGGCAGCAGTGAATGGGCGTCACTGCAGTAAGAACTGCATAGGTAGGATAGTGTCCTGTGATCAAAGGTCTACATACAGTATTATTAAGTATGCCCTTTGACATTCTGGGTAGTGCTGAAAAAAGCAATGCAAGCCACTCTTACTCTTTATTTCTGCTATAGTCAATACAGAAGTCAGTGCACAACTGATTAACCTTATCAGAAGACTGTTTGCCAGTACCTAGAACAGTCAGTGTGAGATTTCCTCACTGGATTCACCCTGTCAACTTTGCAGGCTTTTTATAGGAAAATAATGTGTTGTTTTTGAGGTTTATTATATTGATACAATTAAGCCTCACCTTATTTATTGTTTTTGCAAATCAAATAATTTTGTTGAGATAGCTTTATAGCAAAAGTATTCAAGCGATAACCTTTGGTAGGTTTTAATTGTGAAGAAGGAAATGTATTTGCCATAGGTAATTCTAACTGCAGTCACTCCTCAGTTTGTATTCAAATAGCCAATGTGCATTTAAAACCCCTTAGCACTGCAACCTATTTCCAGCCAATGTGAAAGGTTCCACAGATGGAACACTTTAATTTTAAGAGGTTAACTCATGCTATATTGTGTTTAAAATGATATTTTCTAATGTATTTTACTTTTAAAACCTATTTTACAAATGCATGATGAAAAGACCGCCTCAATGAAGCACCACCCCATTGTGGTGGAGGGCTTTGTGTGCCCTAATGATCCCAGGAGCTACAGTATGTTGTTGGGGGCAATTTGCCCCTGGTAAGGTCTCCTATGGCAAACTGGTCCTGAGTGAAGGGCCAGGCCAAGAGTGATCCAGTGGATCCGTATGAAAAGGTTACAAGGACCCAGTGTACCCATTGGAGCCACATGGGCTGACCACCTGCATAAGGGATCGTAGAGATCATGGTGCTATGTGAAATGGGAGGCGGTCTAGGCTGCTTGGACTGCTGCCCCCATGATCCAGACCCCCAGATAAGCTGTAGAAGATGGATTGTAGTGTCTCAGCTTGGCTAATGGCCATGTCCAGCATTTTCTGTATTTTCATGTATTCTTAGTTGTTATTATTATTATTGCTGCTTAGTTATTCCTAGTTCTGTGTTTGGTCTTATTTTGAAATAACTTCCGTTCATTTGCTGTAGTCTTACTGTTGTAGTCCTCCTTTTAATTCACCGTAATGATTTGCCATTTCCTTAATTTTCCTCAGCTATTTCTTACTGACCCTCATTAGTGTTTTGCATACAGCTTCCCACATTCCTCTGTTTCTCTACCAAGAGATAACCCTGTTATAATCGTCATTCCGCTGCTTTTAACCACGCTTCTGTCTGGTTTGTACTTTCAGTTTCGTTCTTGAGTTTACGTCTAGCTTTAGTGTTTACCAGCCCCTGAGCTTCGCCCTTGGGTTGTTAATAAATTGCTGAAGTCATTACTGCATTTGAGTCCATCCTCGCTGCCTCCCTGGCAGCTGAACATAACTGGATGGATGATCAGCATTCAGATTGGATATATGCTTTTACCTCATAAACTTTGCTTTCATCTCATAACTCAAACTCCATCTTGATACAAATGTATAGCTCATGATGCATGCTGATTTCCGTGTGAAAATGGTATAAGTACATCGGCATTTATAGGAAGAAGAAGGAAAATCTGTGCTTAAAAGGAAACAAAATCTTTGGCCTGAAACAAAGGAAGATAAACATTATTCATGTCTTAATCACCACCATAACAGTCCTTGAAGGGATGTTTTACACATCATTGCCAGGCATTAAGGAAAAGAAATGTGTGCACTTCAGTATGGGACTAAGCACTATGGGAAATCCTGTCTTGAGCAGCTTTAGTAAACAATTGAAAATGGAGACGTATTCATTGTCAAACTCAAACATCAAATGTATTGTTTTAGAAAAACACAATATTCCATCAGAACTTGAGTAAACGCACTTCTCCCTTCCAGACATCACAGGTCAGTGCGTGCTCATCTATGCGTGTGTTTTTGTGTTTCAGTGTTCAGACTCTTCACATTGTGTTTGGACTGTGATAACATTCACCTTCAGGTGGGATGAGACTTTACTTCAACTGACAGTGTCATGCTCAGCCCTGTGACAATGACAAACGCACAACAGCAGTACACTACAGGTTATCCCGAGGTCCTAAAAACATTCACGTGGTCCTGTGTCACCGACATAACATATCACATCTACTGTCACTCCTCAGACCCGACCAGATTATCATTTTTAGTTGCATATATTGACAGACACCCATGAAGGTCTTTTCGGGTAACGCTTGCACGAACAGTACTGAATCAAAGAATGTATAAACATTAGGTTTTTATTAATATGGTTACATGTTCCTTTTCTTTTGGCTCAATATTACCACAAATCAAGAGATATTTAAATCACACGAAGCGATGAAAAGGACATAGGCAAAGCAAGAGTTTATTTACACTTAGCCCTAATATTTTCCACATTTTGTTAATTATTAAAAAGTGAAATTATCAATACAGTTATCATTTGTCTAATAACATGTGAGAATTTAGTTTCTGATATGCTATCAGAAATTTCCACCTCATTTATCACAAGATTTCTCTTTAATTTTACTGTTCAGTTCAAAAATATTTTGATATTATTTTATATCAAACATACAAGTTGTTAGATTTCCCCGACTAATATACTAGAGCAGCTCAAAAAAAAAAAAAAAAAGAAAAAAGGACATTGCAGGAAAAGTTATTTTTAAAGTGAGCTATTTCAAGTGTTGTTGTTTTAAATTGTTTAAGTAAATGATTATAACTCTCCTCCAGGGATCACCACCTTATTGTAGTGGAGGGGTTTGAGTGCCCGAATGATCCCAGGAGCTACAGTGGTGTGAAAAAGTGTTCGCCCCTTCCTGATTTCTAATTTTTTTTTTATGTTGTCACACTTAAATGTTTCTGATCATCAAACAAATTTAAATATTAGACAACGATAACACAAGTAAACACAAAATGCAGTTTTTAAATGAATGTGTTTATTATTAAGGGTAAAAAAAAAAATCCAAACCTACATGGCCCTGTGTGAAAAAGTGATTGCTTCCTAAATCTAATAACTGGTTGGGCCACCCTTAGCAGCAACTGCAATCAAGCATTTGCGATAACTGGCAATGTGTTTTACAGCACTATGGAGGAATTTTGGCCCACTCATCTTTGCAGAATTGTTTTAATTCAGCCACATTAGAAGGTTTTCGAGCCTGAACTGCCTTTTTAAGGTCATGCCACAGCATCTCAGTTGGATTCAGGTCAGGACTTTGATTAGGCCACTCCAAAGTCTTCATTTTGTTTTTCTTAAACCATTCAGAGGTGGACTTGCTGGTGTGTTTTGGATCATTGTCCTGCTGCAGAACCCAAGTGCGCTTCAGCTTGAGGTCACAAACAGATGGCTGGACATTCTCCTTCAGGATTTTTTGGTAGACAGCAGAATTCATGGTTCGATTTACCACAGCAAGTCTTCCAGGTCCTGAAGCAACAAAACAGCCCCAGACATCACACTACCGCCACCATATTTTACTGTTGGTATGATGTTCCTTTTCTGAAATGCTGTTACTTTTACGCCAGATGTAATGGGACACACACCTTCCAAAATGTTCAGCTTTTGTCTCATCAGTCCACAGAGTATTTTCCCAAAAGTTTTGGGGATCATCAAGATATTTTCTGTCAAAACTGAGATGAGCCTTTATGTTCTTTTTGCTCAGCAGTGGTTTATGTCCTGGAACTCTGCCATACAGGCCATTTTTGCCCAGTCTCTTTCTTATGGTGGAGTCATGAACACTGACCTTAACTGAGGCAAGTGAGGCTGCAGTTTTTTGGACGTTGCTGTGGGGTCTTTTGTGACCTCTTGGATGAGTCGTCGCTGCGCTGTTGGGGTAATTTTGGTTGGCCGGCCACTCCTGGGAAGGTTCACCACTGTTCGATGTTTTCGTCATTTATGGATAATGGCTCTCACTGTGGTTTGCTGTCATCCCAAAGCTTCAGAAATGGCTTTATAACCTTTTCCAGACTGATAGACCTCAGTTACTTTGTTTCTCATTTGTTCCTGAATTTCTTTGGATCGGAGCATGATGTCAAGCTTTTGAGGATCTTTTGGTCTACTTCACTTTGTCAGGCAGGTCCTATTTAAGTGTTTTTTTGATTGAGAACAGTTGTGGCAGTAATCAGGCCTGGGTGTGGCTAGAGAAACTGAACTCAACTTTCCAAAGATGTGATAAACCATCCATCCATCTTCTTCCGCTTAATCCTTTTCGGATTGCGGGGGGACTGGAGCCTATCCCAGCATCTTTGGGCAAGAGGCAGGGTGATGAACCACAGTTAATTTATGTTTTAACGGGGGTGGGGTGGGGGGTGGGGGGTGGATGGACAATCCCTTTTTCACACAGGGCCATGCAGGTTTGGATTTTTTTTTACCCTTAATAATAAACACCTTCATTTAAAAACTGCATTTTGTGTTTACTTGTGTTATCTTTGTCTAATATTTAAATTTGTTTGATGATCTGAAACATTTAAGTGTGACAAACACACACACAAAAAGAGAAATCAGGAAGGGGGCAAACAGTTTTTCACACCACTGTATGATAATACAACTGATCACCACCTGGTGGTGAGTTGGATCCGATGGCAGGGGAGGAAGCCATTCAGACCTGGTAGACCCAAACGTATAGTGAGGGTGTGCTGGGAACGTCTGGCTGAGGCCCCTGTCCGGGAGGTCTTCAACTCCCACCTCCGGAGAACTTCAACCACATTCCGAGGAAGTCTGGAGACATGGAGTCTGAATGGGCCATGTTCTCCACCTCTGTTGTTGAAGCAGCTGCCCAGAGCTGCAGCCGCAAGGTGGTTGGTGCATCTCGTGGTGGCAACCCCCGAACCAAGTGGTGGACACCAGTGGTGAGGGGGGCCATTAAGCTGAAGAAGGAGTCCTATCAAGCTTGGTTGGCTTGTGGGACTCCCGAAGCAGCTGAGGTGTACTGGCAGGCCAAGCGGAGTGCAGCTCGGGTGGTTGCTGAAGCAAAAACCCGGGTATGGGAGGAGTTCGGTGAGGCCATGGAACAAGACTTTCGGTCGGCCTCGAAGAGATTCTGGCAAACTGTCCGGCGCCTCAGGAGGGGAAAGCAGCTCCCTGTCCACACTGTGTATGGTGCGGATGGGACACTGTTGACTTTGATTGGGGATATCGTCGGGCGGTGGAAGGAATACTTCGAGGATTTCCTCAATCCCACTGATACGCCTTCCACAGAGGAAGCAGGGTATGGGGACGAGGGGGATGACTCGCCTATCACAGGGGCTGAGGTCGCCAAGGTGGTTAAAAATCTCCTTGGTGGCCGGTCCCCGAGGGTGGACGAGATTCGCCCTGAGTACCTCAAGGCCCAGGATGTTGTTGGGCTGTCATGGTTGACTCGCCTCTGCAACATTGCGTGGAGGTCGGGGGCAGTGCCTTTGGCATGGCAAACCGGGGTGGTGGTTCCTCTCTTCAAAAAAGGGGACCGGAGGGTGTGCTCCAACTTTAGAGGGATCACACTCTTCAGCCTCCCTGGGAAGGTCTATGCCAAAGTACTGGAGAGGAGAGTCCGGCCGTTGGTCGAACCTCGGATTCAGGAGGAGCAATGTGGTTTTCGTCCTGGCTGTGGCACATCGGACCAGCTCTTTACCCTCTTGAGAATTCTTGAGGGTTCGTGGGAGTTTGCCCAACCAGTTTACATGTGTTTTGTGGACTTGGAGAAGGCATTTAACCGCGTCCCTCGTGGTTTTTTGTGGGGGGTGCTTCGGGAGTATGGGGTATCAGGCTTGTTGTTACGAGCTATTTGGTCTCTGTACGACCGTTGTGAGAGTTTAGTTTGTATTGCCAACACTCGGTCGGAGTCATTTCCAGTGAGAGTGGGACTCCGCCAGGGCTGCCCTTTGTCACCGATCCTGTTCATAATTTTTATGGACAGGATTTCTAGGCGCAGCCAGGGAATGGAGGGTGTCATGCTTGGTGACCACAGGATCTCATATCTGTTGTTTGCAGATGATGTTGTCCTGTTGGCTTCATCCAGCAATGACCTACAGCTCTTGCTGGGACGGTTTGCCGCTGAGTGTGAAGCGGCTGGGATGAGAATCAGCACCTCCAAGTCCGAGTCCATGGTCCTCAGCCGGAAAAAGGTGGATTGTCCTCTCTGGGTTGGGGACAGGCTCCTGCCCCAAGTGGAGGAGTTTAAGTATCTTGGGGTCTTGCTCACGAGTGAGGGGAAAATGGAGCGAGAGATTGACAGACGGATCGGAGCAGCATCTGCAGCGATGCGGACATTGTACCGGTCTGTTGTGGTGAAGAGGGAGCTTAGTTCTAAAGCAAGGCTGTCGATTTACCAGTCAATCTACGTTCCTACTCTCACCTATGGTCACAAGCTTTGGGTAATGACCGAAAGAACAAGATTGTGGATACAAGCGGCTGAAATGAGCTTTCTCCGTAGGATTGCTGGACTCACCCTCAGAGATAGGGTGAGGACCTCAGTCATCCGGGAGAGGCTCAGAGTTGAACCACTGCTCCTCCACATTGAAAGGAGTCAGTTGAGGTGGTATGGGCATCTGATTAGGATGCCTCCTGGACGCCTCCCACTTGAGGTGTTTCGGGCACGTCCCACTGGGAGGAGACCCCGGGGCAGACCCAAGACTCGGTGGAGAGACTATGTCTCCCAGCTGGTCTGGGAACGCCTTGGTATCCTTTCTGGAGAGCTGGAGCAGGTGGCTGGGGAGAGGGAAGTCTGGGCTTTTCTGCTTGAACTGCTGCCTCCGCGACCCGGACCTCCGGAAAAGTGGTAGAAGATGGATGGATGGATGGATGATAATACTGTGAAGCAAGCCAGGAACTCTGATTTAATAATAAATAATCACAAAAACAATCCTAGAATCATTTTCTCCACTATTGATCACCTGATCAACTCTGATTTTAAGAAGTCTGGCAGAATGCCAACAGACTCACTATGTGAAGACTTTGCAGACCACTTCCGAAGCAAAATAGATGTTATTAGAGCCAATCTTTTATTATAAGATTCTGTTTTTAGTACAGTGGAACCCTTGCTTTTATCTGAGGAAACAATGGAGAATTTTGCCCTGGTTGATGCTAAAACTCTGGTCGAGTTTTCTCCCAAGTCAATCCAATGACCTGTCTTTTAGATCCCATTCCCACATCACTTTTAAAAACATTTTGTGGATTTTTCCAGGAGGAACTTTTAAACATAATGAATTGCTCTCTCCAGACGGGTGTTTTCCCTGCTGCCTTTAAAATGGCAGTGGTGAGACCCCTCCCGAAGAAGAGTAATTTAGATCCTGAAAACCTTAATAACTACAGACTAGTATCCAACTTACCATTTTTAAGCAAAATTTTAGAAAAACTTGTTTCTACTCAGTTAAATATTTTTTTAATATCAAATAACATATTTGATGAAAACCAGTCTGGTTTTCAAGTCCGCCAAGGTCTCCGCCTTTGACCGCCACCTAATCCACATAGCACCTCCACCCAAGTGGAGGAGTTTAAATATCTTGGGGTCTTGTTCACGAGTGAGGGGAAAATGGATTAAGAGAGTGACAGACGGATTGGAGCAACATCTGCAGTCATGCGGACGTTGTACCGGTCTGTTGTGGTGAAGAGGGAGCTTAGTTCTAAGGCAAAGCTGTCGAATTACCAGTCAATCTATGTTCCTACTCTCACCTATGGTCACGAGCTTTGGGTAATGACCGAAAGAACAAGATCGCGGATACAAGCGGCTGAAATGAGCTTTCTCCTTAGGATTGCTGGACTCACCCTCAGAGATAGGGTGAGGACCTCAGTCATCCGGGAGAGGCTCAGAGTAGAACCGTTGCTCCTCCACATTGAAAGGAGTCAATTGAGGTGGTATGGGTATCTGATTAGGATGCCTCCTGGATGCCTCCCACTTGAGGTGTTTCAGGCATGTCCCACTGGGAGGAGACCCCGGGGCAGACCCAGGACTTGGTGGAGAGACTATGTCTCCCAGCTGGTCTGGGAACGCCTTGGTATCCTCTCTGAAGAGCTGGAGCAGGTGGCTGGGGAGAGGGAAGTCTGGGCTTCTCTGCTTGAACTGCTGCCTCTGTGACCTGGACCTCCGGAAAAGTGGTAGAAGATGGATGGATGGACAGTCTGGTTTTAGGACAAACCACAGTATAGAGACAGCCCTGGTCAGGATTGTTAATGACCTTATTTGAATGAATGAATCTTTATTTCGGATAGATTAAAAGTACAGGTTAAAAGAAACTGAATAATATAACAAAGGGGGAAAGAAAATCCAACAAGGTCAAATTAGACAATAACTCCTCTGATTATACAGTTCAACATAAGTTATCCGAAATGGGTGATGGCTGAAGCCGCAGCTTATATTGCCCACCCATATTCCATCCAAGAATTCAAAAGAAAAACAAAACAAGAGCGATTACAATTCAGAACAAAGCTAAGACAAAATGTGACAAAAAACTAAGCTACAACACAACGCAGGCTGGATATGACAATCCTTATGTGATTTTACATGTCATCTTGTATATATATTTGGAGTATTTCTTCCTTTAGTTTTTGTTTAAATTGTCCAAGCGTTGTACATGATTTTAATTCAGGTCCAAAATCGTTCCATAATCTGACTCCTTGCACTGAAACACAGTGTTGCTTGGTGGCAGTTCTCACTGAAGGTTTTTGAAATATACATGCTCCTCTGAAATGATATTGTTTCTCCCTTATTTGGAACAACTTTTGGATATTTGCGGGCAGTGATAGATTCACTTTAAACATTATTACTGCAGTTTTAAAGTCAACCAGATCTTTCAACTTGAGAGCTTTTAATTTAAGAAAAAGTGGGTTTGTTGGTTCCCTATAAGCAGCTTTGTTTATTATTCTAATAGCTCTCTTCTGAAGCATAAAGACTGGATATATGTTTGTTTTATATGTATTTCCCCATACTTCAGTACAATATGTCATGTATGGGAGTATTAATGAATGATACAAGGTGTATAGTGTGGGTTAATTCAGCAAATATTTCACTCTGTGTAGTATTGCAATTGATTTGGATATTTTACCTTTAATATAATTAATATGTGACTTCCAACACAGTTTATTATCAATTATTACTCCAAGAAATTTAGTTTCGGATACCCTTTCAATCTCTACACCATTTACACTGAGTTTAGATACTAAGTTGTTGTGATGGTTGTTAAAAACTATAAATTTTGTCTTACTTAAATTGAGCGTTAATTTGTTTGAATCAAACCACAGTTTAAGCTTTCCTAATTCCTTTCCGAGTGTATCCAAAAGTTGTTCCAAATTGCTTCCACTGCATAATAGATTAGTGTCATCGGCAAACAATATTAAGTCCATTTTTTCTGAAACTTTATATATATCATTTATATACATATTGAATAACAATGGCCCCAAAACTGAACCCTGTGGGGCTCCACAAGTAACCTTCAGTAACTGTGAGTTTTTGTTACCAACACATACATACTGATATCTATTCTTTAAGTAACTACATAACCAGGACAGTGCTACCCCTCTAATACCACAATTTTGTAGTTTCTTTAATAATAAATTATGATCCAATGTATCAAATGCTTTTTTAAGATCCAGGAATACCCCAACTGAATACTCTTTATTTTCAATGGCAGTTGATATTTTTTCTATAAATTCCATTAGAGCAAATGCAGTTGTCCTCTTGTGTCTGAACCCATATTGCTGCTCACACAATAAATTATTCTTCAGTATGAAGTTGTCAATTCTCTCATAGAATATTTTTTCAAGTATCTTGGAAAATTGCGGCAATAGTGAAATTGGTCTATAGTTTGAGAATTCCCCTCTGTCACCTGTCTTGTATATCGGAATTACTTTAGCTATTTTCATTGCATTGGGAAATATACCTGTTTGGAGAGACAGGTTACAGATATACGTCAGTGGTTTCACTAAGCATTCAATAATAGTTTTGACTAAGAACATGTCAATACCATCACAGTCCGTAGATGTTTTACTTTTAAACGATTTAACAATTTCAATGACCTCTATCTCATCTGTGTTCTTTATGAAAATGGAGTCTTTTATAGCAGTGTTTTTGCTAATTGTATCACCTGTAGGCGCCGTAATGGGTATTTCTTGAGCCAAATTAGGACCAATGTCAACAAAAAAGTTATTAAATTCATCTGCAGGTGAAGCTGCATTCACACTCTGAGTCGTTTTATTATTTTTTGAAAAATCGATTGGGTAGCTTGTATTTCTGTTTTTATTTCCAAGAATACTGTTAAGTATTGTCCATGTATTTTTAATATTGTCTCTGTTTTTCCCCAGTTCTTTACTGTAATAGTCTCTCTTACTACATCTTATTATACAGTATATGTTAACTTATTTGTTAACTTACATGTGTAATGACAATAAAGTTGAATCTCAATCTCAATCTCAATTTTTGTATGTTTTATACCGCTGCTCTGCTTCTTTTGTCCTTTTCTTTCGGAAAGCTTTATATAATACATTTTTCTTTTTACACGCCTTTTGTAATGCTTTGGTTAACCATGGCTTATCGGCAAATTTATGTTTAAGCTTTTTCTTTACTAATGGACAATTTTTTTCATAAAGAGTGGTTACAATGTTTATAAATGTGTCATAGGCTTCATTTACATCTGATACATAGACTTCTGTCCAGTCTTGCTTCAGCAAGTCCTCTTTAAAAGAACTGATTGCATTTTGTGATTTGTATCTGAACGATTTTAAAATTTTTTCTGTATTGGCCCCCGTGTGGCCATGGATAAGTGCAAAGGTTGGCAAGTGGTCACTTATATCATTTATCAATAATCCACTTTCTATTTTCTTATCAATAATATTAACAAACAGGTTGTCAATAAGTGTAGCAGTGTGAACTGTGATTCTACTGGGATGTGTTATTGTGGGATATAGACTCATGCTGTACATAGAGTTCATGAACTCTGTAATTACATTTTGTTGATATGGATTTAGTAGATCAATATTGAAATCTCTAACTAACTAACTAACTAACCTGCACTTATATAGCGCTTTTCTAGTCACAAAGACCACTCAAAGCGCTTTCATTAATACTAACCCTCTATTCTAAGGGCCTATAGGAAACAGATATCTAGGGACAATTTAGAACAGCCAATTAACCTAACATGCATGTTTTTGGCATGTGGGAGGAAACCGGAGAAATCCCGGAGTAAACCCACGCAACACGGGGAGAACATGCGAACTCCACACAGATCACTGTTGGTCGGGGGCTGGGATCGAACCCACGATCCCCACAATCCCCCGGCCAAGGGTAAACTGTGCTGCCGCAGTGCTAACCACTGCGCCACCGTGCAGCCCCACAAATTACTACCATTTCTTACTAGTAATATTATTGTAGAGCTCGACTAATCTATCTCTGAATGTCTCAATGCAAGTTCCCAGCGTTCTATATATACAACTTATAATTAGATTTTTTGTTTTATCTTGGTCAATCTCAACAGTAACACATTCCAAAATCCCTGGTAGTGCAAACGACATTCCATTTAAAAGCTTACACCTATACAGGTCATCAATATACAGTGCAACACCACCACCCTTTTTTTGAGATCTGTTAATATGAAACCTCTGATATCCCTCTATTGCCATCAGGGGAGCCTGCTCTTCATTAAGCCAAGTTTCAGAGACTGCGATAGCTGTAAATTTTCTGTCTAGCTGTTTTAAATAGTCCTGAATCTGTGGAAAGTTTTTGTTAAGACTTCTGCTGTTGAAGTGTATTATTGATAGTTTACCATCTAGTTGCACTTGACTTTTGAATTGCTTTTCAGTGTAATATTCACAATGGTTATGAATATTATTGAAAAAGTGGTTATCAGGATCAATATCATTCTCCATCTCTTGTAGTTTATGTTCAGCATAATGGCATATTTTCAGAGTTTGAGTTTCCTCACTCTGTGTCAAATGACTTCCTCCAACTGGGGATAATTGATGTCTACTCAAGTCAGTCATAAGTTTTTTTGTTTGTTTTGCTTATTTTTTTTAAAGTACATTGACATGGTATGTCAAAAGAACTATTCTTGCCGTGTGTGTGGATATGGATTATCATTGTCTCTTAATTTTCTTAATCAGTGTTCATCTGTATTTATTTAAGTCAGTAACATCTCTGATCATTATGCTCTTTGCTTGCTCAGGTGTTCCATTTAGTTTGATCCAAACTCTACAATTTCTTGTCCATGTTGCCTGTATCTTATTTTGTCTTTTCAGCATCCGTGCTTGCCGTGCTATTTCAGCATTTGTTTTTGTTAGGTGTTCATTTAGGTAAACTTCTGTTCCCCGGAGCTTTCTGGCCTGCCTCAGTATGTCATTCTTTACCCTTCTGTTCACAAAGCGCATCACAATTGATTTCTTTGTTTTATTATCTTTTCTGGGTAAAGCATAACAGGCTGAAATTGCATTTGCTTCGACCTTTATATCTCTACTATCAAGGAACTGAAGCACCTGGTTTTCCAGGGAGACTGATTCACTTGTGGGAGCCTCCTCACCTCTCAGTCCTGTTGTAGCATGAGCGTATGATTGATATTTGATGTCTAGTCCACTTATAATTAGATCATCCATACGAGAACATTGTTCAAGATCCTCGATGCGTTGCTCCAAGTCCGTAATTTTTTTGTCTTTTTCCTGAATTGTTAATTTTAATTCTCGGACTTCTTCCATTAGGCCTAATATTTTGGCCTGCTGGCTAACCATTTTGGTCACTTCTTCTGACAAGAAGTTCAGAGATTTTTTGATCTCTTCCATTTCCTCCTTCTTTGGTGGCATTTTTACTGACCTGTGGATAGTAAAACAATCTCTGCTGGTGTCGCCAGTATCCGATCCGACCAACCTCGAATCCAGCTGGGCCTCAGCTTGCCCCTTCCGCTGTTAGTCCCGCTGCTTACCGCCACCGTAACCGAGCTCCTGTCCAGCCGGGGTACCGGCAGCTCCTCCACCGAGTCCCGCCGCCCACCGCCGCTGTAGCCGAGCTCCGATCCTGCTTCTGTCCTGCTGGGGTCCCGGTAGATCTTCCGCTGAGCCCCGCCACCTACCGCCGTCTGCCTCAGTAGTTCCTCCACTGAGCCCCGCTGCTGTAACTGGGCTCCGACTCAGGCTCTTGTCTGGCTGGGGCCCCAGTGGTCCTCCACTGGTCCCTGTCTCCCACCACCGCTGCACCCGAACTCTGATCCAGCTCCTGTCCAACTGTTGCCTCGGTTAGTTCCTCTGGCGAGCCCCAATCACCGGGGACAGAGTCGCTTCATGTCGGTGTTAGGTGCTACGACTAGCGTTAGCTTAGCAAACGTGTCGGGTAAAGCGTAGCAGCGAACCATAAAAAGAAACGCTAATCAGTTACTCACAGTGCCCGGTGAAAGGTGATTAAAGGGGTATTTCAACGAAGGTGGAAATTCAGCCCGTGCGTGTGCGTCACAAATGCCGATCGCTGTTGGTTAGTTA
Organism: Pholidichthys leucotaenia; assembly: GCA_020510985.1. NCBI lineage: Eukaryota > Metazoa > Chordata > Actinopteri > Cichliformes > Pholidichthyidae > Pholidichthys > Pholidichthys leucotaenia. The sequence goes on along the minus strand of CM035840.1, from coordinate 133,505,786 downwards.
TTTTAGTGGCAAAATCAGCAACTTTGTCTCAGCACTGAAAAAGTGTGACCATCCCGGCCGCCATGTTGCTTCCAATTTCCTAAGGCACAACATAGACTCATGCAGAATTTCAGTCCTGGTTCTACTAGATCTAAGTGCTGCCTTTGATACAGTAGACCACCATATTCTTTTAACCAGACTAAAGGATCTGGTTGGCCTCTCTGGTACTGTTCTTAATTGGTTCAAGTCCTTCCTCACAGACAGGAACTTTTTGGTAAGTATGGATACATGTTCTTCCAAAGTCTACAAAATAAATTGTGGTGTGTCCCAAGGTTCAATTTTAGGTCCAATGCTTTTTAATCTGTACATGCTGCCCCTTGGGGATGTCATTGGGAGACATGGCATCAATTACCATAGTTATGCTGATGCCTCCTGGACGCCTCCCACTTGAGGTGTTTTGGGTACGTCCCACTGGGAGGAGACCCCGGGGCAGACCCAGGACTCGCTGGACAGACTATGTCTCCCAGCTGATCTGGGAACGCCTTGGTATCCTCTCTGAAGAGCTGGAGCAGGTGGCTGGGGAGAGGGAAGTCTGGGCTTCTCTGCTTGAACTACTGCCTCCGTGACCCGGACCTCCGGAAAAGTGGTAGAAGATGGATGGATGGATGCTGATGACACAACTGTGCGTCACTGTGTCTCCTGATGACATGGAACCAATTTTTAACTGTATTTTAAAGATTAAGTCTTGGATGGCAGCAAACATTCTTCAGCTTAACCAGGACAAAACTAAAGTTTTAGTTATTCATCCTGAAGCTCAGAGAGAGAAAATTTGACCAAAATAACATGTTTGTCCTTTACTCCATCCAAACATGTTAAGAATTTGGGCATCATTTTAGACTCTGAGCTTGGTTTTACTCCACATATTAAAAATATAACACAAACAGGATTCTACCACTGAAAGAATATAGCCAGAGTCCACCCACTTCTCTGTCGAGCAAACATGGAGATTCTGATGCATGCTTTTGTCACCAGCCATATTGATTACTGTAATGCCCTGCTCTCTAGTCTTCCCAAAAAGACAATTTCAAATCTGCAGTTATTACAGAATTGAGCTGCACGCATTCTGAGGAGGACCAGATGACAGGCTCACATCACACCGGTCTTAAGGTCATTGCACTGGCTCCCCGTGTCCTTCAGGATCAATTTTAAGGTTCTTTTACTGGTTTATAAATGTCTGCACAGTCTTAGGCCTTCTTATTTATCAGAACTACTTTTAATATATGAGCCCCCACGGCCCCTGAGATCCTCTGGCACTGGTCTTTTAATTATTCCTACTGTCAGTACACACACCCAGGGTGAGGCTTCTTTTAGCTACTATGGCCCACATCTGTGCAACAGCCTGCTGGAGAACATCAAGGCTGCTGACAGTGTTCATGGTTTTAAAAAACAGGCTCAAGACCTACTATTTTAACTTGCTTTAGATTAGTTTACTATTTTAATTTTCTTAATTTCTGATCTTAAACTTATTTTATGTTGATCTTATAACTATTCACTTTGTTATTAACTACTACTACATTTTAATCTGAGTTTAAATGGGTGTGTGTGTGTGTGTTAAAGATTATGTTTTTATTAAAAAATTATGTATCTTATTTATCATTAATGGTTATTACCTCCGCCAGGCCGAAGGCCAGGAGGAGGTTATGTTTTTGCCAGCGTTTGTCTGTTTGTCTGTCTGTCTGTTTGTCTGTCTGTTTGTCTGTTGGTTAGCAAGATAACTCAAAAAGTTTTGGACGGATTTCCATGAAACTTTCAGGCGTTGTTGGAAACGGTACAAGAAAGAACTTTAAATTAATTAAATTTTGGGGATAATCCGGATCACCGTCTGGATACAGGAATTTTTTAAAGGATTCTTTAAAATTGTGAGATACGGCCATTTTCAACATGTGTGCAGGGGCAATAGAGGGCGCTGGTCGTCGTGTCTGACGAACACAAACTCCGCCTTCTTCAAAGTTTTAGGCACAAAAGCACGCGGAAAACAGTGGTGGGCAGGGCCCGCCAGCGTGTCTGTGTTTGCGCTACGCTGCAAAAGCTGAGACGGGCAGCTGTCCGGCGCGGGATTATTTGGCAGAAATTCCCCGGGCAGGCATGGGGGCTGCGCAAAAACCAGCTCTCTGCCGGGGAAGGTTCCACATCCTCTTTTTTCCGCGGAGCGCAAACCCAATAAAACCCACGGCAACCATTATCGCACCTTCTTTTGTCCTGCGGCTCCGGAACAGAGAGGAATCCCCGCGCCAGTAATACTGCGCCTGATATGTGTAACTCTAATGCTAAAAGTGACTGCATCAGGGATTTTGGACCTCAAGTCGCACTTTGCTACACAGGGCCACAAAAACTGTGTAGCCAAATTCGATTGATGGATGAACATTTTCAGCCAGTGAGAGAACCGACGCCTTCCAAATCCAGTGCATCACTAGCAGAAGTGATGTTTTGTCATTTTGTGGCAGAGCACAATCTACCCCCATTGGTGGCAGATCACTTCAGTGATTTGGTGCCAACATTGCTTCCTGACAGCAAGAGCGCTCAATTTTTTTTGTGCTACTTGGCTTATTATTTTCACATTACCAAAAAGTTATGGCTCAAGATTGTGTCCATATAAGTGTACATATGAATAAATATGTTTGAAATAGTTCATGTTGCAGTTGCTGTTTGTTTAGTTTTTGTTTGTTTGTTTGTTTGTTTGTTTGTTTGTTTTTGCTTCAGTTTTCTTTCATCTGCCGATAAATACAGTTTTTAAGTACTCAGTACAGGTGTGAAAGCCCCCCCCCCCAAAAAGGGAGGCATTAGGTCAGTACAGGTGTGAAAGCCCCCAATAAGGGAGGCATGAGGTATGCCTTGACAGGTCGCAGCCTGGCACTTTGCAGATGGAGGAGATGGACTAAACAGCAACACTTCAGTTTATTACCTACGCCAAGGAGGTAATGCTTTTACTACTGAACCACTAATCCTATCATTGTGAATCCAATTGCTAGTCACATGTTTTCATGGTCAAGGAATCTCAAAACGTACACACAAACACTGTATGGGGGGGGAACTGTGGCGCTTGGCGGAGGTCTGCGCTCTCCGAGTGCTTTTCTAGTATTTATCTTATTATCCTGTCCTAACTCCAGTGTTTCCTCATGGGGAGCCCTCCCACGGGGGGAGGGGGGTTGCCTGGTTTTGGCTGCAGGGTGCTGGCCTGTGACCATCCTGGTCCACCCAATGCCTGGTCTTGGGTGGTGGGAAAGGTGGTGCCCCTGTAGCTGTGGACTTGGTGCTTTCCTTGGGTTGATGGCTCCTGAAGATGGTGCTTCTACACCTGGATGACATGGTTTTCAGAAACACCCAGAAACAGACGCAGGGTCAACAATAATGATCTTTTATTGAATGAGAGTGGGAGTGTGTGCGTATGAATGGTGTTGTGAGAGTGTAGTACGAGCAGGAGCGTGATGACAGGACAGGTCTGGCAACCCTGGAACGACAGCACAGACAGGGGAGTTAGCTTCAAGCTGGCAGACAATGATATTAATAGTGTTGGCAGTCTTACGGCAGTGAAGAGTTAATCCAGCTCTGAAGAAATGATTTTCCAATACCAGCCCAGCGCCCTGTTGTGATGCTGTGGTCAAGGTGCAGAATATTCACAGTGTTGCTTGGGTGAAGGTGATGTGTGCTCCAGCTCACCAATCATGTGGTGAGAGAGTCGCTGCACACAGCTGAGTGCGGTCCGCTGCCAAGAGGAGAGGGAAGTCCACCTGGAGGATGGTCCACCTGTGCACAGGGAACAAGGGGAGAAAGGCAGGTGCAGGAAATAGTTCTGAGAAGGCTTATGTGGTGTTGGGGAGATGAAACTCCCATGCGACGAGAAGCTGAAGATTAGAGATGAGTTCTCTTAACGTAGCGAGATGGAGGGAGACACTAAGGAGGAGGTCTTCCTGGGAGAAAGCGCAGACGTCTCCGTGCTGCCTACTGGGCAGCGTTCCTTATATAAAGAGTGCTTGATGAGGGAGAGCAGGTGTGCCCGCAGCTGTGAAAGATAATTAGGCGAGGCACACAGCGCAGATCACAACAGTATCCCCCCAATGGGACGCCTCCTGGCGGCCGTTCCAACCTGTCCGGGTGCGTCTGATGGAACTCCCGGATGAGTTGAGGATCCAACACAAACAAGGGATGCACCCAGGACCGTGCATCAGATCCATACCCCTCCCAGTCCAGATATTGTAGACCACGCCCTGGGTGGAGGACATCCAGGATGCGATTGACCTGGTGTGCAGGAACACCGTTGATCATCATGGGCGGGGGTGGAGGTTTGAGTGGAGGACACAGCGGGCTGGACTCACATGGCTTCACCTGGGAGACATGGAAGGTAGGACAGATACGCATAGAGGGGGGCAGAGCCAGGCGCACAGCAACGGGGTTGATGATATAAGTTATGGAAAAAGGACCAATGAAATGCTGTGATAATTTCTTAGTCTCACCCTTCAGGTTGATGTTCCTCGTGGAGAGCCATACCTGCTGTCCCACATGGTAGGAGGGAGCCTGGGTCCTGTGGAGGTTGGCGATCGCCGTATTGCGGGCCACCGTGCGTCGCAGAGCCGCCTTGGTGGACCTCCAGAGTCGCCGGCAACGCCTGATATGGGCCTGGACAGGAGGGAACGGCGATCTCCTCCTCCGGGAGCAGTGGGAGGTTGTAGCCTAAAGAGACCTCAAAAGGGGAGAGACTAGTGGCAGAAGAGACAGCTGTGTTGTGTGCATACTCAACCCACAGTAAGTACGTGCTCCAGGATGCTGAATTAGAAGCTGTGATGCACCTCAGGGCTGCCTCAGAATCAGAATGAGATTTATTGCCATTGTTCATGTAGTACACAAACTAGGAATTTGTCTCGGTGCAATGCTGCAACATTAAACATGGAGTAGCACTAAAGATAAAAATAAAAAACTATGCATGCAATAAAATGAAGAATATGAATGAGTAGTACTAATCTATGCAATTTTTAAATATATTAACAAGCAGCAGATATTGTGGAGTTCCACATAGTGCAGTCGGTAGTGCAAAAGAAAACAGTGATAATTATCATGAGTCCGGTTGAGCTGCTGTACGTAGTGCACGAGAGTCTAATAAGTCACTTAGTGTTCAGCAGTCTGATGGCAGAGGGGAAGAAGCTGTTCATGTAGCGGGAGGTTTTAGTCTGAATGGACCGAAGTCTTCTGCCTGAGGGGAGGGGGGCAAACAGTGCGTGTCCAGGGTGTGAAGGGTCGGCTATGATCCGACCTGCACGCCTCCGGGTCCTGGAGATGTACAGGTCCTGGAGGGATGGGAGCTTGCAACCGATCACCTTCTCAGCAGTGCGCACAACGCGCTGCAGTCTTAGTCTGTCCCTGGCGGTGGCTCCTGCATACCACACGGTGATGGAGGTGGTGAGGATGGACTCGATGATGGCCGTGTAGAACTGCACCAACATCTTGGTGGGTAGCTTGAGCTTCCTCAGCTGCCGCAGGAAGAACATCCTCTGCTGGGCCTTTTTGATGAGGGAGCTGATGGTCGGCTCCCACTTGAGGTCCCGGGTGATGGTGGTGCCCAGGAAGCGGAAGGAATCCGCAGTGGTGATGGGAGAGTCTGTGAGGGTAAGGGGGGACAGAGAGGCTGTGACTTTTCTGAAGTCCACGATCATCTCCACTGTCTTCAGAGCGTTCAGCTGCAGGTTGTTGTGGCTGCACCAGGACGCCAGCTGGGCCACCTCTCTCCTGTAGACGGACTCGTCGCCGTTGGAGATGAGCCCGATGAGGGTGGTGTTGTCCGCAAACTTGATCAGCTTGACAGACTGGTGGCTGGAGGTGCAGGAGTTGGTGTACAGGGAGAAGAGCAGGGGGGAAAGTACACAGCCCTGGGGTGATCCGGTGCTGATGCTAACAGAGTCTGAGACAGTCTTTCCCAGCCGCACATGCTGCCTCTGGTCTGTCAGGAAGTCGGTGATCCACCTGCAGAGGGAGTCAGGCACGTTGAGCAGGGACAGCTTGTCCTGGAGCAGAGTGGGGTGGATGGTATTGAATGCAGAGCTGAAGTCCACAAACAGGATCCTGACGTAGGTTCCCGGGGAGTCCAGGTGCTGCAGGATGGAGTGGAGGGCCAGGTTGACTGCGTCGTCCACAGACCTGTTGGCTCTGTAGGCAAACTGCAGCGGGTCTAGGAGGGGAGTGGTGATGGTCTTAAGGTGGGGCAGGACCAGGCGCTCAAAGGACTTCATGACTACAGAGGTGAGCGCTACAGGTCTGTAGTCGTTAAGTCCAGTGATCCGTGGCTTCTTGGGGACAGGGACGATGGTAGAGGTTTTGACGCAGGCCGGCACGTGGCATGACTTCAGGGAGGTGTTAAAAATGTCTGTGAAGACAGGAGTCAGCTCCTCCGCACAGTGTCTCAGGGTGGAGGGAGACACGCCGTCCGGACCGGGGGCCTTGCGCAGGTTCAGTCTGGAGAACTGTCTGTGCACGTTCTGCTCACTGATGGCAAGGGCAGGGGGGGAGGAGGGGGGGGCGCCTTTGATGAAGTGGGGACCATGGAGGCAGTGGCGCTGGGGGGAGGGGGGGAGTTGGACACAGCTGACGAGGTGTCAAAACGGGCATAGTGTTGGGACAGTCTTTGACAAAGGGCTTTGTCATCCTGACCCTTAGAAGCCTGAGGCCGATAGCTGGTGATTTGCCTCAGTCCTCTCCACACAGAAGCAGAGTCGTTAGCAGTGAACTGCTGCTGGAGTCTCTCAGAATACACAGATTTAGCTCTCCTCAGCTCTCTGCTAAACCGGTATTTGACCTCCCTGTAGCAGTCCCGGTCTCTACTTTTCAACACTGCTTCCTTCTCCTTCCTGATCTGTCTGAGCTTAGCTGTGAACCAGGGCTTGTCGTTGGAGTAACTCACCCTGGTGCGCGATGGAAGAATGCTCTCCTCACAAAAGTGGATATATGAGGTCGCACTGTCCGTGTACTCATCCAGATCATGCGTGGCTCCTTTAAACATGCCCCTGTCAGTTATTTCCAAGCACGTGCGTAGCTCCTCCCCAGCTTCACTGGTCTATTTCCTCGTAGTGCTCACAACAGGTTTTGTGAGCTTCAGTCTCTGTCTGTATGTGGGAATCAGGTGGACCATCACGTGATCAGATAGTCCGAGCGCAGCGCGAGGAACAGCGCGATACGCGTCCTTAACTGTAGCGTAACAGTGATCCAGCGTGTTCTCTCCTCTGGTGGGGCATTTAATAAACTGTTTGTATCGGGGGAGTTCATGGCTCAGGTTGCTCTGGTTAAAGTCGCCAACCACAATAACCAGAGAGTCCGGAAAAATCCGCTCCGCTTGCTGAATGTGATCCGCGAGCACGCGCTGAGCCTCGCGCACGTCCGCATCAGGCGGGATGTAAACAGCGGCCAGGATGAATGAAGCGAACTCACGCGGGGAATAAAATGCCTTGCAGTTGATGAATAAATATTCCAGAGTGGGAGAACAGTGTTGGGAGATCACAGTTACATCGGAGCACCAGCTGCTGTTGATGTAGAAGCAGACTCCTCCTCCTGTGGTCTTGCCGGAGAGCCCCATGTCTTGGTCTGCACGAAACAGCTGAAATCCCTCGAGGAGGAGAGCGCTGTCCGGTGTCTTTTCCTTGAGCCAGGTCTCAGTAAAGCAGAGGGCACACGAGGTGGAGAGGTCCTTAAATCGCATCAGCAATCTCAGTTCATCTACCTTGTTATAGAGAGAATTGACGTTGGACAGAAATATCCCAAGCAAAGCCGTGCGCGTGCCTCTCCTGCGAAGCCGCACGAGAGCGCCCGTTCATCTTCCTCTCTTTCGCCGTCTCACTTTTTGGGCTAAAAGGTGAACCAAATTGGCGGCAGGATCCCAAAAAACTGGGAGTATGTCCGTGGGAGTGAAAGTCCTGATATTTAGTAGCTCTTCATGGGTGTAAGAGCAGGCAGACACACAATTGACGAACAAAAACAAACAAAACAAAGCGCAAAACAAAGCGCCTGCCTCCAACTCCTGATTAGTGCGCTCGCACTGGCCATTACTTTGGGGGTGATATCCAGAGGACAGACTCACCGTTGCCCCCATTGCCTTGCAGAAAGACCGCCAGACCTGAGAGATGAACTGGGGTCCATGATCTGATACGATGTCTGTCGGGATGCCATGAAGCCGGACCACGTGCAACACCAACAGATCCACTGCCTCCTTGGCCGCTGGCAGCTTCTGCAGGGGAACAAAGTGAGCCACCTTAGAAAATCTGTCCACTATGGTGAGGATAACTGTGTGGCCTGCTGAGGGGGGAAAACTGGTCACAAAGTTCAATATGATATGGGACCAGGGGCAGCTGGGGATGGGGAGAGGATGCAGCAGACCTGCCGGTGGGGAAAAGGATGACTTGCCGGTCGCACACTGTGGACAGGCCTGGATGAATTCTGTCACGTCCCTCCGCAGCGAGGACCACAGTGTGCACTACCCCAGGGTGGCACATGATCTTCAAGGAATGCAACCAGTCAATTACTTCCCCTCGAACAGCAGAGGGAACGTACATCCGACCCTCTGGTCCCCCACCCGGGTCGGGCTCTGCCTCCTGCACTCTCCTCACCGTCCCAGGAAAGCATGCCCACAATGCAGGAAGGAGGAACAACTGGATGGGACGTCGTCTCCACAGCTTTGGGGGAAAACTGCCCCGAGAGCACGCCAGGCTTCTTAGAACCCGGGCGGTAGGTGATGGTGAAATTAAATTTTCCAAAAAAAAGGGACCAATGGGCCTGGCTGGCGTTCAGCGGTCCGGAGGTACTCCAAGTTCTTGTGATCCGTCCAGACCACGAACGGAAGTGAAGTGCCCTCCAGCCAGTGGCGCCACTCCTTCAAAGCCAGCTTCATGGCTAACAGCTCCCTGTCCCCCACGTCACAATTCCTCTCTGCAGGAGACAGCCGACGGGCGAAGAAGGCGCAGGAGCGGACCTTGTCGTCGGTAGGAGAGCACTGGGATAACACCACCCCTGCCCCAAAGTCCGAGGCGTCCACCTCCACCAAACACTGTAGAGCGGGGTCGACCTGGGCCAGGATGGGGGGGTGGAGAACTTCTTCAGCTCAGCAAACGCCGCCTCTGCCTCCTCCGTCCAGCGGAATGGCACCTTCGTAGAGGTCAGAAGGGTGAGGGGTAAAGCAATGATGCTGTAATTCTGGACAAAACGGCAATAGAAATTAGCAAACCCCCAAAATTGCTGAAGTTGCTTACAGGAGGAGGGGACAGGCCATTCCACCACCGCTTTAGCCTTTTCAGGGTCTGCGATGATCTTGTGCAAGATGACAAAGCCCAGAAAGGTGGTGGATGAAACATGGAATTCACACTTCTCGGCCTTGACAAATAGCTGATTCTCCAGAAGGCGCTGCAAAACCTGTCTGACATGGATATGGTGTTCCTCCATGGAGGAAGAGAAGATTAGGATATTGTCGAGCTAGACAAACACAAATGAGTCCAGAAAATCCCTCAGAACATCATTAATGAGCCCCTGAAAAACAGGAGCATTCGTTAATACAAAAAGGAATCACTAAATACTCAAAATAGCCGCTAGGGGTGCGAAGCACAGTCTTCCATTCATCCCCTTCTTTGATGCGGACCAGGTGATAAGCATTCCGCAGGTCTACTTTAGGGAACACCCTGCCCCCCGGAGGGAATCAAACGCCGTATTGATAAGAGGAAGAGTATACTTGTTCCTTACAGTAGTGTTATTAAGTTCCCTAACATCAATACATGGCCTGAGAGAACCGTTCTTCTTACCCACGAAGAAGAATCTCGCCCCCACCGCCGAGGAGGATGGTCTGATGATGCCCGAGCTCAGGGACTCCTTGATTGATGCATTTTTCCATGGCCTCCCGTTCCGGGCAGAGAGGCTGTAGAGCCGACTCGAAGGCAAAGGAGCCCCCTGGAGGAGATTGATGGCACAATCATACGGCCGGTGTGTGTGTGTGTGTGTAGGGGGGGAGGAGGTGACAGCGCTTTAGCTTTGCCAAACACTGCTGTCAGGTCGTGATAATCCGTGGGCACAGACGAGACATCTGGAGGAGGCAAATCCTGAGGGCGGAGGGGTACAGAGGGAGAGCAGACAGCAGATTGTAAACAAGCACCTAGACAAAACGTACTCCATGATAAGATTCTTCCTGTCCTCCAATCAATAGAAGGATCATGGAGACTTAGCCATGGGAACCCCAGGATGATGGGGGAAGCAGTGGAGGAAAGCACAAAAAACCTCATATGCTCACGATGGTTGCCTGAGACCAGCACAGAGACGGGAGCAGTCTGTTTAGTACCGATGGCCAGGGGCATCTTGGAGAGGGCGATTAGTTTGAGCGGCCTCTGTGGGTTGTAACAGGAAAGCCCCAGCCGGGTTGCCAGACCCTCCGAAATAAAGCTCTGCACCAGAGTCAATGAGAGCTTGTGTGGATAATTCAGTGCGTGCGTGTTGAAAGTGAATAGGTAGCATGAGACGTGTAAGGGCATTAACATTATCACCGTCTGTTAGTCCCCCTACTGTAACTAACGGACTCCCCTTTTACCCGATTAGGGCAAGACGCAACCTCATGCTCAGCCAAGGTCATGGCGGCGTTGACGTGCCACCGGGGATAATGTGGACCAGCCAGAAAACGTGGGTTCATCCTCCCCAGGGGACTCAGAGGAAGGGCCTTAAGGGGAGACTGCGGGGAGTGGCGAGGCTGAGTGCCCGAGCGGTGCTCACTAGCCCGTTCCCTTAACCTGTTGTCAATAGAAATCGCTAGTGCAATGAACTCGTTAAGCTTAGCGGGTCTTTCCACCCAGGCCAACTCATCCCTCAAGCTGGAGCTAAGACTGTGAACGAAAACAGCGGGGCATCCTCCCACCCAACCTCCTTAGCCACTACCCGGAAATCAACTGAGTAATCAGCTACTGACTTAGCCCCCTGTCTCAAATTAAGGAGGTGAGAGGTGAGCACACGATCTCGATCAGAGTGATCAAAAACTTCAGCAAATTCTGCCACAAACTGATCATAGGTGTAATTAGCATAATCAGGTCAGGACATAATGGCGGTAGCCCACGCCAAAGCCTGTCCCTCGTGTCCGACACGATCATTGGTAGCATGGGGGCCCCCCAGGGAATGGTTTTGGCTCCCTTCCTGTTCACCCTTTATACTGCGGACTTCTCACACAACACACTGCCATCTACAGAAGTTCTCTGACGACTCTACGATCGTCGGCCTCATCTCTAACGGAGATGAAGCTGAGTACAGAGGACTTATCCAGGACTTCATGGACTGGTGCCATCAGAACTGCCTCCAGATCAACGCGAGGAAAACTAAGGAGCTGGTGGTGGACTGCCGCAGGCAAGGACAACCCCTCACAGCACCAGTAAACATACAGGGAACAGACATTGAGATGGTGACAGCCTACATGTACCTGGGTGTTCATTTGAACAATAAACTAGACTGGTCACACAATACCAACGCACTCTACAAGAAGGGACAGCACAGGCTGTTCCTACTGAGGAGACTCAGGTCTTTTGGGGTACAAGGGGCGCTGCTGAAGACATTCTACGACACGGTGGTGGCATCAGCCATCACTTCTGGAGTGGTCTGCTGGGGCAGTGGCATTACAGCAGCCGATAGGAAGAGACTGAACAAACTGACCAAGAAAACTAGCTCTGTCCTGGGGCAGCGCCCTGACCCAGTGGAGGAGATAGGAGAGAGAAGGATGGTGGCTAAACTGTCATCTCTGCTGGAGTCCGAGTCCCACCCTATGCAGGACATACTGAATGCACTGAGGAGCTCATTTAGCAGCAGACTACATCATCCTAGGTGCGCAACCAAGAGGTTTCGCAGGTCCTTCCTACCTATGGCTGCCAGACTGTATAACCTAAGCAGGGCTGCTCGCAGAGATAGCAAAAAAAACGTGACGACCTAATAGTATTGAATGCAAAAGACGCAATAGACTTACACAGTGGTCCCCTCCAGTATATACAACTAGGACAATATCGGTCGCTACAGAGGGTGACAATATGTATGGGTACATATTCATACTATGTAGGATAACTAAGTAGACAGTTATGCTGTTTATTCCATCTTGCTACAATGCTCCGCACTTTGTATATATATTTATATATTTATGTGTATGTACAGTGGGGTAAAAAATTTTTTGTCAGCCACCGATTGTGCAAGTTCTCCCACTTAAAAGATGAGAGAGGTCTCCAATTTTCATCATAGGTATACCTCAACTATGAGAGACAAAATAAGAAAAAAAAAATCCAGAAAATCACATTGAAGGATTTTTAATGAATTAATTGGTAAATTCCTCAGTAAAATAAGTATTTGGTCAATAACAAAAGTTCATCTCAATACTTTGTTATATACCCTTTGTTGGCAATGACAGAGGTCAAACGTTTTCTTTAAGTTTTCACAAGGTTTTCACACACTGTTGCTGGTATTTTGGCCCATTCCTCCATGCAGATCTCCTCTAGAGCAATGATGTTTTGAGGCTGTCGCTGGGCAACACAGACTTTCAACTCCCTCCAAAGATTTTCTATGGGGTTGAGATCTGGAGACTGGCTAGGCCACTCCAGGACCTTGAAATGCTTCTTACGAAGCCACTCCTTTGTTGCCCGGGCGGTGTGTTTGGGATCATTGTCATGCTGAAAGACCCAGCCACGTTTCATCTTCAATGCCCTTGCTGGTGGAAGGAGGTTTTCACTCAAAATCTCACAATACATGGCCCCATTCATTCTTTCCTTTACACGGATCAGTCGTCCTGGTCCCTTTGCAGAAAAACAGCCCCAAAGTATGATGTTTAAACCCCCATGCTTCACAGTAGGTATGGTGTTCTTTCTCCTCCAAACACGACAAGTTGAATTTTTACCAAAAAGTTCTATTTTGGTTTCATCTGACCATATGACATTCTCCCAATCCTCTTCTGGATCATCCAAATGCTCTCTAGCAAACTTCAGACGGGCCTGGACATGTACTGGCTTAAGCAGGGGGACACATCTGGCACTGCAGGATTTGAGTCCCTGGCGGCGTAGTATGTTACTGATGGTAGCCTTTGTTACTTTGGTCCCAGCTCTCTGCAGGTCATTCACTACGTCCCCCCGTGTGGTTCTGGGATTTTTGCTCACCATTCTCGTGATCATTTTGACCCCATGGGGTGAGATCTTGCGTGGAGCCTCAGATCGAGGGAGATTATCAGTGGTCTTGTATGTCTTCCATTTTCTAATAATTTCTCCCACAGTTGATTTCTTCACACCAAGCTGCTTACCTATTGCAGATTCAGTCTTCCCAGCCTGGTGCAGGTCTACAATTTTGTTTCTGGTGTCCTTTGACAGCTCTTTGGTCTTGGCCATAGTGGAGTTTGGAGTCTGACTGTTTGAGGTTGTGGACAGGTGTCATTTATACTGATAACAAGTTCAAACAGGTGTCATTAATACAGGTAACGAGTGGAGGACAGAGGAGCCTCTTAAAGAAGAAGTTACAGGTCTGTGAGAGCAAGAAATCTTGCTTATTTGTAGGTGATCAAATACTTATTTTACTGAGGAATTTACCAATTAATTAATTAGAAATCCTTCAATGTGATTTTCTGGATTTTTTTTTCTCATTTTGTCTCTCATAGTTCAGGTATACCTATGATGAAAAATGGAGACCTCTCTCATCTTTTAAGTGGGAGAACTTGTACAATTGGTGGCTGACTAAATACTTTCTTGCCCCACTGTATGTATATCCACTGCTCTTATTTATATCTTCCGTATCTTCTTAATTATTGCTCTGAGTGTTGCTATCCCTATGCTGTTGCAATCCTGGAATTTCCCCATTGTGGGACTAATAAAGGCTTATCTTATCTTATCTTATCTTATCTTATAACTAATCTGACTATGGTGAATGGGAAAATCGCCTGGTACACACTGAAAAACCAGACTACATTGTAACAAGAAACCCTGTGCTTCCCTTAACTTACCACTAAAACGGGTGGGAGTGGGGATGGGAGTTAACCTGGCATGAGAACGTGGAGACTGAGAAGAGTTAGTCGACCCAGCCAGGTCCCAAGAGGCAGGTGTAAAAGGCTGCGATGGGGAGAGCTGGTTGAGTCGTGATTTAATGTGTGTCAGTTGAGTTAAGATCACCTGTTGCTGGTGTGTTAATTAATCTAGCCGAGCCTCCATGGTGGCAAGTTTGCATGCCAAGGCACCGTCTGCTGGGATTTCTTGACGGAGGTGTATTGATATGGTTTTCAGAAATACCCAGAAATAGACGCAGGCTCAACAATAATGATCTTTTATTGAATGAGAGTGAAAGTGTGTGCATCTGAATGGTGTTGTGAGAGTGTAGTGCGAGCAGGAGTGTGATGACAGGACAGGTCTGGCAACCCTGGAACGACAGCACAGACAGGGGAGTTAGCTTCAAGCTGGCAGACAATGATATTAATAGAGTGTTGGCAGTCTTACGGCAGTGAAGAGTTACTCCAGCTCCGAAGAGATGATTTTCCAATACCGGCCCAGCGCCCTGTTGTGATGCCGTGGTCAAGGTGCAGAATATTCACAGTGTTGCTTGGGTGAAGGTGACGTGTGCTCCAGCTCACCAATCATGTGGGGAGAAAGTCGCTGCACACAGCTGAGTCCGGTCCGCTGCCAGGAGGAGAGGGAAGTCCGCCTGGAGGATGGTCCACCTGCGCACAGGGAACAAGGGGAGAAAGGCAGGTGCAGGAAATAGTTCTGAGAAGGCTTATGTGACGTTGGGGAGATGAAACTCCCATGCGACAAGAAGCTGAAGATAAGACATGAGTTCGCCTAACATAGCAAGATGGAAGAAGACACGAAGGAGGAGGTCTTCCTGGGAGAAAACGCAGACGTCGCTGTGCTTCCTAGTGGGCAGCGTTCCTCATAAAGAGTGCTTGATGAGGGAGAGCAGGTGTGCCCGCAGCTGTGAAAGATAATCAGGGCGAGGCACACACAGCGCAGATCACTACACTGGATCCTCAGCGCTCGTCCATATCTCACATTGATGCGTGTGTGTCTGTCTGCTTGTACGAGGTTGAGTGGGTGAAGGGGTGGGGTGGGAAGGGGCCTAATTGTGTTTTCAATTTTTAAAGCACTTTGTGCTGCAATTTTTTTTTGTATGAAAAGTGCTATATAAAAAAGTTTTGATTAATTGATTGATTAAAGTAATATTACACAACGGTGCGGTATCATATCACCTCAGTGCATAGTAATCGAGCATAGTAGAACAGGCCTATTGTGATTTCGCAAACAAAAAAATTAAACATTGTCCAGTGCTGAAGTTTACTGTGTTTACATACCGTGTGGGTCATGTGGCTCGCATCCTTGTCTGCCAGCTGGAGTTACGTACACACGCACTCCAAACCCCATCTTAAACTGTACACTTTGCTTGCTTTTTCTTAGCGTCTTCAGATGAAATAATGTCAACCATCACATACTATGTGGATGGAGACCACATTCCTTTTCATTCCAATCCGTTTTACTTTTTCTGTAGTGTTTGGTGGTAAGAGCGCACTGCTTCCGGGTTGCGGAGGTGTGTGGCCATGCATGTAACTCAGCAGACATGTCTTAAAAGGGAAGTACACGAAAAGCGCAACATTAATATATAAAATAATTTTCAAAAAAGTTACTGGATCCAGATCACCACCAAAATCTAAATGGTGTTCACTTATATAGGGCTTTTTACTCATCTCTGGATAATCAAAGCGCTTTACAGATCCTGCTATTCACACACTGATGGCAGCAGTGCCACCATGCACCGACGCTGGCCAGACCCACCAGGAGCAACTGGGGGTTCAGTGTCTTGCTCAAGGACACTTCGACATGCAGACTACAGACAGAATGGGAATTGAACCACTGATCCTCCGATTAACAGTCAGCTACACAGCCGCAGGTGTAGTGTAGCCATCGTTCTAATCATCTGTTCCTTGTGCCATTATACACCTTTCCTGAAAATTTAATCAAACTCCATTCATAGCCAGCCTTTGGAGTAATGTTGCTAACAGATAGACAGAGAGACAAGCCAACAAACCAACAAACCAGTGGAGGCAAAACATTACCTCTTCCCTTGAAGGGGTTAAAAAAATTATATATTTTTTTTTTTGTTACTTATTTGTACCCGTAGGTAGACTTGGTTTGCAGTCTGGTGACAAGCCACCGGCTGCTGGTCGCTGCGTGCGCGAGCGCCCTAAACCTACATGTTTTTGGTATGCGGGAGGAAACCGGAGAAATCCCGGAGTAAACCCGCGCAACACGGGGAGAACATGCAAACTCCACACAGCTCACTGTTGGTCGGGGGCTGGGATCGAACCCACGACCTCATGATCCCCGCGATCCCCCGGCCGAGGGTAAAACTGTGCTGCCACAGTGCTAAACCACTGCGCCACCGTGCAGCCCGAAAAAAATTATATATATATATATATATATATATATATATATATATATATATATATATATATATATATATATATATATATATATATATATATATATATATATATATATATATATATATATATATATATATATATATATATATATATATATATATATATATATATATATATATATATATATATATATATATATATATATATATATATATATATATATATATATATATATATATATATATATATATATATATATATATATATATATATATATATATATATATATATATATATATATATATATATATATATAAATACACATCCATCCACCCATCCATCCATTTTCTACCACTTTTCCGGAGGAAGGCATTCCCAGACCAGCTGGGAGATGTAGTCTCTCCAGCGAGTCCTGGGTCTGCCCCGGGGTCTCCTCCCAATGGGATGTGCCCAAAACACCTCAAGTGGGAGCCGTCCAGGAGGCATCCTGATCAGATGCTCAAACCACCTCAACTGGCTCTTTTTAATGTGGAGGAGCAGCAATTCTACTCTTAGCCTCTCCCGGATGACTGAGCTCCTCACCCTGTCTCTAAGGGTGAGTCCAGCAATCCTCTAAAGAAAGCTCATTTCAGCTGCTGGTGTCCACAATCTCATTTTTTCGGTCATTACCCAAAGCTTGTGACCACAGGTGAGGGTAGGAACATAGATTGACTGGTAAATCGACAGCTTTGCCTTAGAGCTTAGCTCCCCCTTCACCACACATATACTCTGTGTGTGGTGAAGAGGGATATATATATATATATATATATATATATATATATATATATATATTTATATATATATATATATATATATATATATATATACAGTCATGTGAAAAAATTAGGGCACTCTGTATAAGCCTGTGTGTGTGTGTGTGTGTGTGTGTGTGTGTGTGTGTGTGTGTAATATAAATTTTTTTTTACTATATATACCCACGACAAAATGTACTGAAAGCCATGAGCTTTTCCTACCAACGACTTGAGGAGTCCTGTAAGTTGTACATGAGTTACACATAGGGTTGCCGTATGGCCACCTTACAACAAAATATTTTTGTAAGATGGCTGTAAATAGTGATGGGCAGGCAGGCACCGGTGCTCCAAATGGTGATCCGATCTTATCCAGGAAATATTTGGCAAGGCATGTTTTGAGGCATGACTCGTGACTGACGTATGTGTTGACGTCGGACCACGTGACTTGGTCAGAAAGCTGTTCCCCGTCCCTGATGTTTTGTTTTGTCATGTTTGATTGTGAAAGGGATTTGTCACAGACAATTTTCAGATGGAACCAGCACCAAAAACATGGACTCCTCCCATTTGAAAACAGTTTGAGCTTATTTCTCCTGTTGATGTATTTTTGACAAATAGTGGCAATTCATTACAACTGAGGTGGTGGCTTAGTGGTAGTATATCTGTCTTGCAAGTGGTAGTCCTGGATTTGAATCCCAGCTGTGTCATTCTTTTAATTTCATTTTTATTTGCAAGGTGAAGTGTCTCTTGTGTTTCAAAGAGCTTGGATCATTATTATGTATCATTATGCTGAGGCACTATTGCTATTGTGCCCTGGATAAGAATGAGGCCAGAGCTTAAGACTGTTGAAAATTTATTATTTCTTAATAAAAATGGATAAGTAGTAAAAGCGAAGTAACACAGACACATTCACTGGAGCCACCCCAGTTTTATTATTTCTTTTTTCCCTTATGATCATTGATATTTCTTAAAAGACAGCGCATTTATTGAAACTGAAAAATACACATTGTAAAAATCTGCATGCTGTATACTTTGTTGACTACATGGCCAAGCAAATGAAGTTCCACATGAGGTCTCGTCTATGTGAACCATTTTGATGAAAGGCTCAAGTGTTCAAGAATGCCCCACGATTAAGTAATAGCTTAGAGGTAAAATGTCTGTTCTGTAAATGGGAAGCTAGGGGTCAAGTCCCAGCTGGGTCATTCTAATAATTTATTTTTATTTGCACAGTGAAGTGTCTGTTGTGTTTCAAAGAGCTTGGATACAACAATAACACATCATTATGCTGAGGCACTATTGTGCCCTGCATGACAATAAGGACAGAGATGAATGTACTGAGAAAGACAGTATGACTGTTGAAGAGTTATTTCTTAAAAAAATGGATAAGTAGCGCAAGCACATTCACTGTAGTCACCTCAGTTTTATTATTTTTCTGCCTTATGATCATTGATATTTCTTAAAAGACAGCACATTTATTGAAATTGAAAAAATACACATTAAACCAACAACACTCTTGTAAAAATTAGCATGTTGTATACATTTTGCCCACTAGATGGCCTGGTAGAGAAAATGAAGTCCCACATGAGGCCTTGCCTATGTGAACCATTTTGATGAAAGGCCTCAAGTCCACCAGAAAGCCTCATTTGGCCATCACTAGCTGTAAGTATCCAGTAGGAAGATCCCAAGGCACCCTTACGAAGAACGTAAGAACTCTTGGGCCATCGTATGACAGAAAAGTACCTCATTTCTCAAGAATGTCTCAAGTTATTCTTGCAAACTGAATGGTAGCCGTAAGAAACAATGCCCCCACAAATGTCTGTGAACTCCAGAATTTGTAGGAACTGTGATATTTTTACGAACCCATCACTTGTAAGAATCTTTGTGAGCGTGACTTTAGTTGGATGAAGTGATAGAGAGTGTTCCCAGTGGGGAGAGAGAGAGTGGTGATTGGAGCGGACTTAAATGGACATGTAGGTGAAGGGAACAGAGGTGACGAGGAGGTGCTGGGTAGGTATGGTTTTAAGGAGAGAAATGTGGAAGGACAGATGGTTGTGGATTTTGCTAAAAGGATGGAAATGGCTGTGTTGAACACATATTTCAAGAAGAGAGAGGAACATAGGGTGAGTGGAGAAAGGTCCACACAAGTGGACTACATTTTACGTGGAAGGAGAAATCTGAAAGAGGAGACTAGGGATGGGTTCAAAAGATCGATTCAACGATCTGGATCGATCCACGTTTGACTGAGCCGATATCGATCCACAAAATCGATCTTTTAATATAATGCTTTTACATCTGTGAACATCTGCTGAGTTTGATCGAGTCAAAACTGGGTCAGTGAGCTAGGAACAGCGGCGAAGAACCAGAAACATCCAGAGCGCTAACAGAGCTAACAGCTAACAAGCTAACGGATATGCTAGCTCTTCTTCTGTGGTGTTAAAACAATTCTCATCCAGCAAGAGTTCCCTGCGGAACATGCGCACGTCTTTACTTCCGTGTTTACGTGAGCGGAGTTGTTGATGTGGGTGCTTCTTAATTTATCAACAAGTCACCATAAAGACTGTCCTCAACAGTTCCTCAATATTTTTCATAAAGCGGGAATAAACAGTTTTGTACTACATGCAGCGCGGAGCTGGAACATAAAGTCAACGATTGATAAACACTTCAAACGGAAAGTGCACAGAGACTGGCTGAAACTCGTGAACAGAGAGGGAGACAGAGCTGCTGAAATTTTAAGTAAAATATCATTTGTGTCGTAAATTAATAATTTATCTGGCATGATGGTGTTTTCTTTTACAAACTGGATACAGTAGTTAACTGCTGGTTAAGCACTGTGAATAAATGCAGAATAAAGGTATATTTTATGAGATTATGGACTTTTGGCACTTAAGTGAGAGATCTGAAGATAATAAATCACAATAAAATGAAAATGGCAGAATTAATAAAGGCTGCAGTACGAGCTATTTTTACTCAGTAGAACTAAACTGAAATGAACAAATCTTCCCAGGAAATGAATTGAAACCCTTTTCAAAAATTGAAAGTTAATTTGTAGTTAAAATACAGTTAGGCCCAGAAATATTTGGACAGTGACACAAGTTTTGTTATTTTAGCTGTTTACGAAAACATATTCAGGATACAATTATATATAATCAAGATGGGCTTAAAGTGCAGACTCAGCTGTAATTTGAGAGTATTCACATCCAAATTGGAGCAAGGGTTTAGGAATTACAGCTCTTTAATACGTACTGTAGCCGCCTCTTTTTCAAGAGACCAAAAGTAATTGGACAATTGACTCAGAAGGCTGAAAAAAAAAATAACCAGGTTGCATGGGCTCTTCCCTCGTTAACCTGTTATCAATTAAGCAGTTAAAATGTCTGGAGTTGATTCCAGGTGTGGCGTTTGCATTTGGAAGCTGTTGCTGTGAACACACAACATGCAGTCAAAGGAGCTCTCAATGGAGGTGAAACAGACCATCCTCAGGCTGAAAAAAAAGAAGAAATCCATCAGAGAGATAGCAGAAATGTTAAGAGTGGCCAAATCAACAGTTTGGTACATTCTGAGAAAAAAAGAGTGGACTGGTGAGCTTGGGAACTCAAAAAGGCCTGGATGTCCACGGAAGACAACAGTGGTGGATGATCACAGAATCTTTTCCATGGTGAAGAACAACCCCTTCACAACATCCACTCAAGTGAAGAACACTCTCCAGGAAGTAGGTGTATCAGTATCTAAGTCTACCATAAAGAGAAGACTTCATGAGAGTAAATACAAAGGATTCACCACAAGGTGCAAAGCATGAATCAGTCTCAAAAATAGAAAGGCCAGAATTGACTTTGCCAAAAAACACCTGAAGAAGCCAGCCCAGTTCTGGAACAGCATTCTTTGGACAGCTGAGACTAAGATCAACCTGTACCAGAATGATGGGAAGAAGAAGGTTTGGAGAAGAATTGGAACAGCTCATGATCCAAAGCACTACATCTTCTGTAAAACATGGTGGAGGCAGTGTGATGGCATGGGCATGCATGGCTTCCAATGGCACTGGGTCACTTGTGTTTATTGATGATGTGACAAAAGACAGAAGCAGCCGGATGAATTCTGAAGTGTATAGGGATATGCATTCTGCTCAGATTCAGCCAAATGCAGCAAAGTTGATTGGACGGCGCTTCACCAATGATCCAAAACATACTGCAAAAGCAATCCAGGAGTTTTTTAAAGCAACAAAGTGGAATATTCTGCAATGGCCGAGTCAATCACCAGATCTCAACCCAATCGAGCATGCATTTCACCTGCTCAAGACAAAACTTAAGGCAGAAAGACCCACAAACAAGCAACAACTGAAGACAGCTGCAGTAAAGGCCTGGCAAAGCATGACAAAGGAGGAAACCCAGCGTTTGGTGATGTCCATGGGTTCTAGACTTCAGGCAGTCATTGCCTGCAAAGGATTCTCTACAAAATATTGAAAAGTAACATTTTACTTAGGGTTATGTTTATTTGTCCAATTACTTTTGAGCCCCTGAAATGAGGAGCGTTTGTATAAAAATAGCTACAATTCCTACATGTTTAATCATATATTTTTGTTCAACCCCTTGAATTAAACCTTAAAGTCTGCACTTCAATTCCGTTGTAGTTGTTTCATTTCAAATCCAATGTGGTGGCATGCAGAGCCCAAATCACGAAGATTGTGTCACTGTCCAAATATTTCTGGGCCTAACTGTATAATCAAAAAAAATAAAAGAAACTAAATTATTAAACCCTACTGTGGTGTGAGGATTTTAAAATATGATTTATTTTGAAAGGAGCCAGTTGAGGTGGTTTGGGCATCTGATCAGGATGCCTACTGGACACCTCCCACTTGAGGCGTTTTGGGCATGTCCCACTGGGAGGAGACCCCGGGGCAGACCCAGGACTTGGTGGAGAGACTATGTCTCCCAGCTGGTCTGGGAATGCCTTGGTATCCTCTCTGAAGAGCTGGAGCAGGTGGCTGGGGAGAGGGAAATCTGGGCTTCTCTGCTTGAACTGCTGCCTTCGTGACCCGGACCCCGGAAAAGCAGTAGAAGATGGATGGATTAATTTTACTTAGAAATCTCTTCTCCTTTTCATCTCCCTTTCAGATCTGTGAAGACTGGGTTTCTACTTCAAGACCATCCTGCACTGAAACATTCTGAAGGGAAGAGGTTGTCATTGGAGGAGCCATCCCTGCTTTGTTGTGGATTTCAGCACAGAAGAAGACTCCAAATTTTAAAAGGGTCTTAGTTTTCAAATTCAAGATTCAGTGCTGCCATAATTTTCTCCATACTCCAACATGCATTCAGTGCAATTTAGTTGTTGTAATGACTAATTCTTTTATTTTTTTTTAATGCAAGTTCTCAGCAAGAATACAATGTTGGTCATCTTTTGACAACTTTACTGAGCATTTAATTCTACATAAATCATTGTTTAACAGGAACTTTTTGGCAATCCTGTGTTTTTCTTGTGGTGATACATAGAATAGCATTACTGTAAACTCTCATGAACTCCCCTCCAGGGCAAAAACAAACTCAGACGCTTGACTGCAGTGAGGACATTTATTAACAGAAGAAGCATAACTGTTCAAAAAGTAACTGTGTAGACATACAAAAAAGCTACAAGAATAACTTACACAGTGATGAGGCTCCAGAGTTACAGAAAACTCTGGAGAAGAGGAGGGGGAGACTGTCAAGAAAGAAATTAGTCCTGTCCAAACACAATCGTGACTGCCACAAAGAAACAGTGAGCAGGCAGAGTTTAAATAACAGGCAGACAAATGAGGCACAGGTGCGGGGAGCAGAGTGAGCCAGAGATCTGATTGATCAATTACACGCAGTTGAGCTGGCAGGAGAAAGCCTGGTTGTTGGTGAGAGTGACTGGCGAGGGGAAAGGGCTCAGAAAGTAAACAAACCAATATATAAACACAGAACAGCCAACAAAATGATAACAGACAGAAAAATACTCAAAAATACATAAAGGAAGTCTGAGCGCTGAGAACAACGCTTAGACACATGACATAAACTATGGAAAAAAACGGCTACTTTAAAATCTGTGCTTCCTCACAACTTTCAGTGCAAAAAAACTCTAAAAACATCACAACTTTTTTGAAAATCTCCCACAAATTCAAGCTTTTTAGGCCACAACAATCACAAAAATAGCCAACGAAATCCTGGAAGGACTGAAATATAGTGAGATTATGTATGCATGCTTCATTCAATTCAATTCAGTTCATTCACTCATTCATCTTCTTCTGCTTAATCCTTTAATTCAATTCAATTCAACTTTATTTATATAGCGCCATTTCACAACAACAATCATCTCATAGCACTTTCAACTGTAGGGGAAACCCCCACAATTGCAGAAAGACCCCAGCAATCAGGCGATCCCCTGTGAGCAAGCACTTGGCAACGGTGGAGAGGAAAAACTGTCTTTTAACACGAAGAAACCTCCAGCAGAACCAGGCTCAGGAAGGAGCAGTCATCTGCTGCGACTGGCTGGGGGGTGAGGGGATAGAGAAGACGAAAAGAACAGACATGTAAGGCACTTTTCCACTAGCCCAGCTCACCTCGCCACGTCTCGATTCACTTCGACACGGTTCGGCTCAGTTGTGTCTCCATTACAGCTGGGTTAAGCTGGGGTGGGCGGGATTTTTTTTACAGCAAGGCGGTGCCACATTCCCGTGACGTAAAACATGCGACCCAAGCAAAACATAACACATACATCATGGCAGCTGTACAAGGCGACTCCTCAGTCTGTGGCTTTTTTCACCGTAAATGCCAAAAAGGACCGCCAGACGAGGGTACAGGCAGTGAGACGAAACACTCTGGAATAGTTCTGCAGCTTCTGGCAGAGCCGAAGACGTGAGGATACAAACTAGGTCATATATGATGGTAAGCTAATGTTGCTAATGCTAGTTTGCTATAAGTACGTCGTACTACACTGTAATGTCTCCAACTTATCACTGTTAGGTACTAAAATATGTACGCTGTGTGTGTGTGTTTCAGATGGCTCTGTTGTGGGGGAAATTACTGCTTCAAACGGTCGGTCTGGGCGTTCAACACAGCCTGTCACTGATGTCAACACAGCTTCACAAACGATCAGTGGTTGTAGAGCTTAAGAATGTCTGTAGAAACGTTTATTTCCTGTGCAAAAAATTGCTCTGATCTGTGTGAAAATCATGGACAGACTGTTGAGACATCATGGATGTACCTGCTGCAGCAGCACTGAGTCTGAGGTGGTGTCATAGCAAAAAATGATCAGCTGACACAACTTGACCGCCAGGTTAATAACTATATTAGCCCCAAAATATATATTCAAAAAGCAAACAGTACTGAGTTACATATATTAAGATATATTTGACAGTTATGATGCATTTTAGGCCAAAACAAACTTGATCTAGGATTAAAAGCAATTAAAATAACGCAGTCACAAGGTTACATGGAAAATACTTGATTTACTAGATACATGTACTGTAGAAATATATATTCTCTGCATCAACAATGTACTATACATGCATTCATGTAGTATTGCACTGGGAATTGCACTGACAATAAACCTCTGAAGTTTTTGCAGATGTCTCTTTTTTTTATATGTGAAGGTTACCACCATGTGGCACAAATTAAATACTAAAAGATTGGAAAAGCTGTCTAAGAACAATCCAGCAGTTTGAGAAATCACTTTTGGTTTGGTGTAAGTCTGTCAACAGAATTATGAACCATAAAGCAGTTTGTGTTAAAATGTTAAATCCCATTAAACCCTAATCCGGGGACTTCCAATCATGTGTCATGGGGGGCCAAGACCCTGCAGGTTCTCTTCTACCCAGTTTCTTCAGCAGGTGTTCTCACTGATCAACAGTCAGTGGAAGAAGTTCAGTGGAATCTGCTGTTGAAGACACTGGTTGGAGGTAAAGCCTGCAGGGTCTTGGCCCTCCATGGCACATGATTAGACACCCCCGCCCAAACCCATTATGATGAAGAGTAGATGCTAATATGACCCAGAATTCCTCGATATACTGGTACTGTCACTAAAGTATGCAGGGTCTTCTGCGGTGGCACATCCAACAATACAGTCTTCAGTTAATAAAATAATTGTTTTGGTTACTTTTTTCTTAAAAATGAGCCATTATTTTCAAGGTCACCGATAAATCCTTTGTACAGTTTACTCTTTTCCCACCGGTGGCTTAACAGACAAAATAGAAAATCATGATACAAACACCTAAGTCACTAAATTGTTTATTACAATCAGCAGCAAATTCCAGATTATTCAGAATGTGCAAAATTCAAACTGTAAAAAAAAGAAAAAAACTGGAATGGGTCACACATGCCAGCCACGCTGCCTCACTGAGAAGCAACTGGATCGGCCCCTTGTACTGGTCCTGGTTCAGCAGATCTTCAGCCTGCATCTCTGTAAATAGTGAGGCAAGGTCCAGTTGGGGTGGACAGTTTCCCTCTTGCCTAGACAAAAGACAAATGGGTGGTGGTTAATTAAAGCAAGTTTAAAACATATCTGGGAAATACACTTGTTGCTAAAAGCCAGTGGTGGAATGTGAATGAATGAATGAATCTTTATTTCGGATTGATTAAAAGTAAAGATTAAAAGAAATAGAATAATATAACAAAGGGGAAAAAATCTAACAAGGTCAAATTAAACAATAACTCCTCTGATTATACAGTTCAACATAGGTTATCTGAAATGGGTGATGGCTGAAGCTGCAGCTTATATTGCCCACCATATTCCATCCAAGAATTCAAAAGAAAAACAAAACAGGAGGGATTACAATTTGAATGTGACAATAAAGTACTTTGTTGTTGTTTTTAACCACAATTTTCATGTAGCTGCACTTCAGTAGATTTTACAAGGGCTGGGTTACATTTAAAATCATCTGTTTTTACTGTGGCCTCAGCAATCAGAATGAATTAATACATTCACTTGAATGGAATATAGTACTTTAACTGAAGGCGTGCATCACCGAGTATGGAGTCGCTCGGTCAAAATATGAAGTTTTTATCAATAAAAGTTTGCCTTGTCTGTAAAAGTGTCTCTTCTTGCCCTGGCTTCATGTGTGGGCGGTGTTTTGTACTTCTATTGCTAAAATATAAAAGGAAGCACTACAATGGGTCTCAAATATTTGTAATGTGTCCTGTTACTGCATGAGTTTATTGATGATAGACTATAAACTACACATATACAGTGGGGAAAAAAGTATTTAGTCAGCCACCAATTGTGCAAGTTCTCCCACTTAAAAGGTGAGAGAGGTCTCCAATTTTCATCATAGGTATACCTCAACTATGAGAGACAAAATGAGAAAAAAAAAATCCAGAAAATCACATTGAAGGATTTTTAATGAATTAATTGGTAAATTCCTCAGTAAAATAAGTATTTGGTCACCTACAAACAAGCAAGATTTCTGGCTCTCACAGACCTGTAACTTCTTCTTTAAGAGGCTCCTCTGTCCTCCACTCGTTACCTGTATTAATGGCACCTGTTTGAACTCGTTATCAGTATAAAAGACACCTGTCCACAACCTCGAACAGTCAGACTCCAAACTCCACTATGGCCAAGACCAAAGAGCTGTCAAAGGACACCAGAAACAAAATTGTAGACTTGCACCAGGCTGGGAAGACTGAATCTGCAATAGGTAAGCAGCTTGGTGTGAAGAAATCAACTGTGGGAGCAATTATTAGAAAATGGAAGACATACAAGACCACTGATAATCTCCCCCGATCTGGGGCTCCACGCAAGATCTCACCCCGTGGGGTCAAAATGATCACGAGAACGGTGAACAAAAATCCCAGAACCACACGGGGGGACCTAGTGAATGACCTGCAGAGAGCTGGGACCAAAGTAACAAAGGCAACCATCAGTAACACACTACGCCGCCATGGACTCAAATCCTGCAGTGCCAGACGTGTCCCCCTGCTTAAGCCAGTACATGTCCAGGCCCATCTGAAGTTTGCTAGAGAGCATTTGGATGATCCAGAAGAGGATTGGGAGAATGTCATATGGTCAGATGAAACCAAAATAGAACTTTATTGTAAAAACTCAACTTGTCGTGTTTGGAGGAGAAAGAACACCATACCTACTGTGAAGCATGGGGGTGGAAACATCATGCTTTGGGGCTGTTTTTCTGCAAAGGGACCAGGACGACGGATCCGCATAAAGGAAAGAATGAATGGGGCCATGTATCGTGAGATTTTGAGTGAAAATCTCCTTCCATCAGCAAGGGCATTGAAGATGAAACGTGGCTGGGTCTTTCAGCATGACAATGATCCCAAACACACCGCCCGGGCAATGAAGGAGTGGCTTCGTAAGAAGCATTTCAAGGTCCTGGAGTGGCCTAGCCAGTCTCCAGATCTCAACCCCATAGAAAATCTTTGGAGGGAGTTGAAAGTCTGTGTTGCCCAGCGACAGCCCCAAAACATCACTGCTCTAGAGGAGATCTACACGGAGGAATGGGCCAAAATACCAGCAACAGTGTGTGAAAACCTTGTGAAGACTTGCAGAAAACGTTTGACCTCTGTCATTGCCAACAAAGGGTATATAACAAAGTATTGAGATGAACTTTTGTTATTGACCAAATACTGATTTTACCGAGGAATTCACCAATTAATTCATTAAAAATCCTTCAATGTGATTTTCTGGATTTTTTTTTTCTCATTTTGTCTCTCATAGTTGAGGTATAGATGAAAATTGGAGACCTCTCTCATCTTTTAAGTGGGAGAACTTGCACAATTGGTGGCTGACTAAATACTTTTTTTCCCCACTGTAAAGTAAATTATATTGACGACTGAACATCTCACATTCGCCAAAACATACAGTTATGAACATAACTCACAAAGGATCACACAAGTGATCTGACAAAAAAATAAATACATTAACAAGTGGTTTATTTTACAGTTGATGTGCCAGTCATTTTCAATTATTCTGTAATTAATATTCACACAATCAAATAAATCTCAGTTCAGTCCCTTTTATATTAAGTGGAAATTGTGCTACTTTGGTTTTGACACTTTACCTATAAAAGCAAAGGATTTCAGTACGTTCCACAGTGGCAAGGTCCGTTGTGGGGCGGCTGCTTTCCTCTTGCCTAGACGAACGACAGAAATGGATGGTGGTTAGGTTCAAGCAAGTTCAACACTTATACAGGCACATCTATATCTATATATACTGTATATATATATATATATATATATATATATATATATATATATATATATATATATATATATACATTTATAGTAATATGGACATATGTTTACTAGATGTTGTTTTTTCTTGCCTTCTGATTGTTGCTCTGAGTGTTGCTATCCCTATGCTGTTGCAATCCTGGAATTTCCCCATTGTGGGACTAATAAAGGCTTATCTTATCTTATCTTATCTTATCTTATCTCAAAAATTAGAATACCATGAAAAAATTCAATAATTTTGTCACTCATTTCAGAAAGTGAAACCCATATATAGATTCATTACAGGGACAGTGATATATTGAAAGTGTTTATTTTAATATTGATGATTACGGCTACAGCCCATATTAACCAACACCTCAGCGGCCAACATTTATATTTAAAAACTATTTTTTAAAGTTAATTTTATGTAATATTCTAATTTTTTGCCAAATTGAATTTTGGGTTTTCAGGGGCTGTAAGCCATAATCATCAAAATTAAAATAAATAAACACTTGAAATATATCACTGTCTGTGTAATGAATCTATATAATATACGGATTTCTCTTTCTGAAATGAGTGACAAAAATATTGAAGTTTTTCATGACATTCTAATTTTTGGAGATGTACCTGTATTAGGGAAATACACCTGTGAAAGTCAGTGGTGGGATGTGACAAAAATGCTTCGTTTCCCTGACAAGCACTGCAGGATCCACAGAATAGGTGTGTGGGTCTATTCTGATGCTTTAGAAAATTATATGAGTGACTTTATAAATCACTGGTTTGAAAAAGCACTTTTAATATGTTGAGATTTCGGCTCCTGTGGTCCATTTCACCTGTATCCACAATATAAACAGTGAGGGAAGCTAACCCCTGGCGTGTGGAAACACATTCTAGCATTAAATTGCACACAATTTAATGCGTAGCACCAAAGTGCAATATGTACACAAACCAGGACTTTAACCAGGATTAACATATTTCATTGTTTTGCTCTCACAAGCGAATACTTAGAAGAAAACAAGCGCGAATCAGCAGAGTTGGCTACTAGCTAGCTAGCTAGCTACTAGCTAAAACTCATTAGCCAGCACAGGACGGCGCTGTATGGCTCAAAAAAAGTGAGCTTACCACCAACAGGATAAATAAGCGAATAGATGCACATTATTACAAATCACTCAACATCGATGGTTCTCTCATGTTCGTCTTCAGCTTGTTCGTAGTCCGGTTCTATGCTGGGCTGCATCTGTATCGGTCCAGGTCGCTCCTCTCACTGTGGATCTGCCACCAAGCAGAGAAAACTCCGCACCTCTTCGTTGGACCACGGTGCAGAGTTCTGCAAATCCTACAACGCTGTCTGTATTAATATCATATTTACTCCGTGACCGAGTTAGTCCGTGAAATATTGCAAATGGCGGTCGTGTAGATTCATCAGAAGACGGTCGCTTTCGTGACGTTACGACCTGACCAATCAGTGGCGACCAGGCTGTTGACATCACATCTCGGCACGACTCAGCACGGTTGTACCCTGCCCTCGATCAGGCATGAAAATAGCGCCTGTTAAACCGTGCTGGGGCTAGTGGAAAAAGCTACAACGCGGGCTGAGCCGTGCCGTGTTGGGCTAAGCGGGGCTAGTGGAAAAGGGCCTGTAGAGAGCGAACAGCACAACGGGGACTCAGTCTATGGGAGAGAGCAAACAGATGTTAATGACCAGCAAAAATATTTCATTGAGAGTGAAGAAAGGAGTGAAGCCCAGTGTATTGTTGGAGGTCCCCTGGCTGTCTAAACCTATTAGTACCATAACTAAGGGAGGGTTCAGCGGCACATGATCCCTCCGTAATTATAAGCTATATCAAAAAGGAAGATTTTAACCCTATTCTTAAAAACAGAGATCAAGTCTGACTCCAGAATCCAGATTGGCAGCTGGTTCCACAGGAGAGGAGCTTGATAACTGAAGGCTCTGCCTCCCATTGTACTTTTGGAGATTCTAGGTCACAGGTGTCAAACTCATTCCATGGAGGGCCAAGACCCTGCAGGTTTTACCTCCACCCAGTGTCTTCAACAGGTGATTTCTCTGAATTTCTTCCTACTGATTGCTGATCACTGAAAACACCTGCTGAAGAGACTGGGTGGAAGTAAAACCTGCAGGGTCTTGGCCCTCCATGGAATGAGTTTGACACCCCTGTTTTAGGTATTACAAGTAATAAGATAAGATAAGATAAGATGAGCCTTTATTAGTCCCACAGTGGGGAAATTCCAGGATTGCAACAGCACAGGGATAGTAACACGCAGAGCAATAATTTAGCAGATAAGATAAAAAGTGCAGTGAATATACATATGTACACATAAATATATAAATATATATACAGTGATCCCTCACTTATCGCGGTTAATGGGTTCCAGAACCGACTGCGAAAAGTGAAAAACCGCAAAGTAGCGTCACCCCTAATGACGTCACCCATAAATAATACGTACGTTCATTCTCTCACTCTCTCTCTCATATGATACGTGTGTGTGTGTGTGTGTGTGTGTGTGTAAGTGTACATACATACGTAGATGTAAATAAAGTGTACATAAATATGTTTTTACAACTCTTTTATTCTTATAACAAGATACGTAACTCAAGATGAAGATGATTTACTGCACAGGTTAATGAGAGCTTTACTGCTCCTCAGGTGACGCCTCATCGTCAGGTGCTAGAGGCGCAGGATCGTCGAGGGCAGCTTCCGATAGAGCTGGAGAAGCTGCAGGAGGCGGCGTAGTGGCTCGACGGGAAGACTATTTCGCACAAAATGGCACAAGAGAACAGCAAAAAGTTCCATGCGGCGAGACTAAGCAACATGAGCGATAAAGAGCAATGAATGCGGTCTTCCTTCGCTGGGTGGGCACTCGGCAGGGAGAGAAGCTGGGTGAAACGTCTCCGCCAATCAGCTTGCGGGGTGAAACGTCTCGGCCAATCAGCTTGCGAGATTCCCGAGCCGAGCCAACACGAGAACAGCGAACAGAGAGGTGGATTTTGAGTTGTGCGGGCTCTCCGTGTTGATACCTGATGTTCTAATGTAGTCTCCCTGCCTTCTGCTAGCGCCCGCCCATTATTTCTCAATTTTGAATTTTTGATGAATATTTTTGAAAAATCCGTGATGCACTGAGGGCGCGAAAGGTGAAGCGCGAAGTAGCGAGGGATCACTGTACACAGTGCGGAGCATTGTAGCTAGATGGAATAAACAGCATAATGGTCTATTCAGTTACCCCACCTAGTACGAATATGTACCCATACAGCATATTTCGTATTTGAGTCAGCCTAGTTGTCACCCTCTGTAGCGATTGATATTGTCCTAGTTGTGTAATGGAGGGGACCATTATTGTGGAAGTCAATTATCGACTTCCGGGAGTCACGGCCCGAACACGTCCCTCTCATCATCGGCGGCAGTTTGGTGGAGAGAGTGGAGAACATCAAGTTCCTCGGAGTGCAGATCTTGCAGGACCTGACGTGGAGCAAGAATTCCTTGGGGATCAGGAGGCGGGCCCAGCAGAGACTGCACTTTTTGAGGAAACTCAAACAGGCCTCTCTCCCCATTTGCTTCCTCAGGACCTTCTACAGAGGTGTGGTGGAGAGTGTTCTGACGTACTGCATTGCAACATGGTACTCCAGCTGCAGTATATCAGACAAAAAAGCCCTGCAGAGGATAGTTAAGGTAGCTGAGAGGGTAATTGGAGTTTCCCTTCCCTCTGTCCAAGAACTTTTTCAGAGCTGTTGTAGGAGCAGGGCACTGAACATTGTCAAGGACCACTCTCACCCTCTGCATAAACACTTTGAACTGCTGCCATCTGGCAAACGATTCCGAAGCATCAGAGGCAGAACCACCAGACTGATTAACAGCTTCCTTCCACAAGCTGTTAGGATGCTGAACAGTTGATCCGGAATCTTTCATACATGCTTTCATTCTTTCACATTTCAATCTTTCATTTAAAAAAAAATTTTTTTTCTCCAAGATGGCGCCCACAGTGGTCGACATGGTGCTTCGCTGCCCTTTAATTTGTCTAATTTGTTTGTTTTTGTTCGTCGATTGTGTGACTGCTAGCTCTTATACTCGTGAAGAGCTATTAAATATCAGGACTCTCACTCCCACGGACCTTCTCCCATTTTTTTTAGCTCCTGCCGCCGATCTGATTCATTGTTTGGCTCAAAGAGTAAGACGGCGAAAAAGAGGAAAGCGAGGGGGGATTCTCGCTCGGCTGCGAAGGAGAGGCACGCGAACAGCCTTGCCTGGCATATTTCTATCCAATGCCAATTCTCTCTTGAACAAGGTAGAAGAATTAAGACTGCTGATGCGATTTAAGGACCTCGCTTCCTCGTCTGTCATCTGTTTCTCTGAGACCTGGCTTAAAGGGAACATACCGGACAGCGCGATCAGCCTCGAGGGATTTCAGCTGTTTCGTGCTGATCGCGTCACAGAGCTCTCCGGTAAGTCTATTGGAGGAGGAGTGTGCTTCTATATTAACAGCAGCTGGTGCTCTGATGTAACGGTGATTTCACAACACTGTTCTCCCGATCTAGAATTTCTCTCTGTTAACTGCAAGCCATTTTATTCCCCGCGGGAGTTCGCATCATTTGTTTTGATCGCTGTGTACGCCCCTCCCGATGCGGACGCGCGCGAGGCCCAGCGCGCGCTCGTAGATCACGTCCTACATGTGGAGCGGAATTTTCCAGACTCCCTGGTTATTGTGGTAGGCGACTTTAACCAGAGCAATCTGAGTCACGAGCTCCCCCGATACAGACAGTTTATTAAATGTCCAACCAGAGGAAATAACACGCTGGATCACTGTTACACTACAGTGAAGGACGCATATCGCGCTGTTCCCCGCGCTGCGCTTGGATTATCTGATCATGTGATGGTCCACCTCATTCCCACATACAGACAGAGATTGAAACTCACTAAACCTGTTGTGACCACCACGAAGAAATTGACCAGTGAAGCTGGAGAGAAACTGAACACATGCATGGAAATAACTGACTGGGGCATGTTTAAAGGAGCCACACATAATCTTAATGAGTACACAGACACTGTGAACTCATATATCAACTTCTGTGAGGAGAGCATTCTCCAATCGCGCACCAGGGTGAGGTACTCTAATGATGAGCCCTGGTTCACTGCTAAGCTCAGACAGATCAGAAAGGAGAAGGAAGCTGCGTTGAAAAGTGGAGACAGAGACTGCTACAGGGAGGTTAAATATCGGTTTAACAGAGAGCTGAGGAGAGCTAAATCTGTGTATTCGGAGAGACTCCAGCAGCAGTTCACTGCTAATGACTCGGCTTCTGTGTGGAGAGGACTGAGGCAAATCACCAACTATCAGCCTCAGGCTTCTAAAGGTCAGGATGACAAAGCCCTTTGTCAAAAACTGTCCCAACATTACGCCCGTTTTGACACCTCGTCAGCTGTGTCCAACTCCCCCACTCCACCCAGCTCCACTGCCTCCTCGGCACCTAATTCATCAAAAGCGGTCCCCCCCCTCCTCCTCCTCCCCCCTGCCTTTGTCATCAGTGAGCAGGACGTGCACAGACAGTTCTCCAGACTGAACCCGCGCAAGGCCCCCGGGCCGGACGGTGTGTCTCCCTCCACCCTGAGACACTGTGTGAAAGAGCTGGCTCCTGTCTTCACAGACATTTTTAACACCTCCCTTAAGCTGTGCCATGTGCCGACCTGCCTCAAATCCTCCACCATCATCCCTGTCCCCAAGAAGCCACGGATTACTGGACTTAACGACTACAGACCTGTAGCGCTCACCTCTGTAGTCATGAAGTCCTTTGAGCGCCTGGTCCTGTCTCACCTCAAGTCCATCACCACTCCCCTCCTGGACCCGCTGCAGTTTGCCTACCGTGCCAACAGGTCTGTGGATGACGCAGTCAACCTGGCCCTCCACTCCATCCTGCAGCACCTGGACTCCCCGGGAACCTACGCCAGGATCCTGTTTGTGGACTTCAGCTCTGCATTCAACACCATCCGCCCCACTCTGCTCCAGGACAAGCTGTCCCTGCTCGGCATGCCTGACTCCCTCCGCAGGTGGATCACCAACTTCCTGACGGACCGGAGGGAGCATGTACGGCTGGGGAAGTCTGTCTCGGACTCTGTTAGCATCAGCATCGGATCACCCCAGGGCTGTATACTTTCCCCCCCTACTCTTCTCCCTTTATACCAACTCCTGCACCTCCTCCCACCAGTCTGTTAAGCTGATCAAGTTTGCGGATGACACCACCCTCATCGGGCTCATCTCCAAAGGCGACGAGTCTGTCTATAGGAAAGAGGTGGCCCAGTTGGTGTCCTGGTGCAGCCACAACCACCTGCAGCTGAACGCTCTGAAGACAGCGGAGATGATTGTGGACTTCAGGAAAGTCACAACCCCCCTGCCCCCCCTCACGATCACAGGCTCTCCCATCACCATTGCAGATTCCTTCCGCTTCTTGGGCACCACCATCACCCGGGACCTCAAATGGGAGCCAACCATCAGCTCCCTCATCAAAAAGGCCCAGCAGAGGATGTTCTTTCTGCGGCAGCTGAGGAAGCTCAAGCTACCCACCAAGATGTTAGTGCAGTTCTACACGGCCATCATCGAGTCCATCCTCACCTCCTCCATAACCGTGTGGTACGCAGGAGCCACTGCCAGGGACAGACTAAGGCTGCAGCGTGTCGTGCGCACTGCTGAGAAGGTGATCGGCTGCAAGCTCCCATCTCTCCAGGACCTGTACATCTCCAGGACCCGGAGGCGTGCAGGCCGGATCATAGCCAATCCTTCACACCCTGGTCACGTACTGTTTGCCCCCCTCCCCTCAGGTAGAAGACTTCGGTCCATTCAGACTAAAACCTCCCGGCACATGAACAGCTTTTTTCCCTCTGCCATCAGACTGCTGAACATTAAGTCACTTATTGACTCTTGTGCACTATATACAGCAGCTCATGCCATTCATCACTGTTTTTCTGTTGCATTATCGACTGCACTGTGGTACCCCATATTATCTGCTACTTGCTAATTTATTTAAATCTGCCTTGACTAGTATTAGTCATTATTATTATTATTATTATTATTATTACTTATTATTCTACACTTATTGCATGTTTCTAGTCTTTTAGTTTTTTTAGTTTATCTCTTTATCTCTTCATGTTTTTAATGTTGCAGCATGGCACCGAGACAAATTCCTAGTTTGTGCACTACATGAACAATGGCAATAAATCTGATTCTGATTCTGATACTACTGCACCTTATGGACATTATGTATATTATTTGTATATTATAGTTCTAGTTAGTTTTCAAGTATGTCTCAGGGATGTGTGAATGGCTGTGTTGGAGTGGGGGGTGAGGGTGTGTGTGAGCATGTCTTAAATTATGTTCTTTTTACTTATATGGATGCCGAGAGAAACGCAATTTCATCTTGCTTGCACTACAGTTGTATGTACAGCAACATGACAATAAAGGTTGATTTGATTTGATTTGATAAAGTTTTTCTTTTAATCCAGCATTTTGGGAGCATTGCCCCCAGAAGATGCTATTGCTATAGCTCTCCACTTGGCATTCAGCCATTTAGAAGACAAGGGGAGCTATGTAAGAATGTTGTTTGTGGACTACAGCTCAGCATTTAATACAATTATTCCCAACATTCTCATCACCAAATTGCTTCAGCTTGGTCTGCCTACTCACACTTGCAGCTGGATTAAGGACTTCCTAACAAACAGAACACAGACTGTTAGACTCGGACCCCATTCCTCCTCTACAGTCATGCTTAACACAGGCTCGCCACAGGGCTGTGTGCTGAGCCCCACTTTGTATTCATTGTACACATATGACTGCATACCTGTTCATCCCACAAACATTATAGTGAAGTTTGCAGATGACACAACAGTAGTGGGGCTCATATCAGGAGGAGATGAGTCCGCATACAGAGATGAGGTCCAGAAACTGGTGAGATGGTGCTCAGATAATAATCTGCTATTGAATACAAAAAAAAACAAAAGAACTCATTATTGATTTTAGGAAGCATAGCAGTGAACCGCCTCCTCTATATATAGGCAAGGAGCGTGTGGAGAGGGTGGAGGCTTTTAAGTTTTTGGGTGTTCATATTTCTCACAACCTTACCTGGGCAGTTAAAGCCATAGCTACGATAAAAAAGGCTCAACAACGTCTACACTTTCTGAGGCTCCTCAAGAATGGCCTGAATGCACAGTTGCTGGTTTTATTTTATTGCTCTGCTATTGAGAGCATTCTTTCATATGGCATCACGGTTTGGTATGAGGGCTGTTCAGCCGCAGACCGCAAAGCCTTCCAGAGAGTGATCGAGACTGTGCAAAAAAATCACTGGCTGTTCTCTCCCTTTTCTGGAAGAGATTTCCAGGTCTCGGTACCTCAACAGAGCTACTGCCATCATTAAAGACTGTGCTCATCCAGGCCATGACTTCTTTCACTTGCTCTCCTCGGGAAAGCGGTACAGATCCCATAAAACCCGGACTACCAGGTTTAATCATAGTTTTTTCCCAGCAGCAGTACGTATTTTGAGCGGATTTATGTAACACGCACAGACTGCTCATATTTTTTGTTATTTTAGGTTATTTTGTAGCAACAACCCTGTGTGCATAAGCTGGTCTTTTGTATTTATCGCTCAGTATGTTTTTCATTATTGCTACGTACATATTGTATTCAACTTCTAGGTAATTTTGTTTCAAGCATTATTTATTGTTGTAATTATAAGAATGTTAAATGCATGAGTGAACTGTGAGTGTGACAGTTTGTTTATAGTTTGTTTTTAGGGAGCACCATCTCAATTTCGTTGCACTGTTCATTAACAATGGAATGACCATAAAGGCACTTTGACTTTGACTTTGCATAGTGCTCTGTTAGGATAAGAGGGTAGTATCAGATCTTTTAAATAAAAAGGGTCCTGATTATTTAGAGCTTTGTAAGTGAGAAGAAGGATTTTAAACTTAATTCTAAACTCTATGGGAAGCCAATGAAGGGAGGCCAGATCCGGAGAGATATGATCTCTCTTTCTAGTACCTGTTAAAACTCTTGCTGCAGCATTTTGGATCAACTGAAGAGTTTTTAAAAATGTTTTTGTGGTGATCCGAGCGTTGAGTTTTTCTGTGCCCATGCCACTCAATATTCTCCCTTTTTTCTCTCTTATTATTTCTGCTCGGTTATTATTGGTTCTCCCAGGGCTTCTACTGTGACAGCGCTGCAGCTGGACTTCTGGCTGTCAAAGTCTATCCGGCACTGTCACAGCTGTTCAGTGCTTTTTGCCATCAGTATTTAAGGGAGCAGCTGAGGCTCACTCCTCACTGCGACCTATACCAACGTTAGACTGGAGTCCCTATGCCCGGCTCCAGTCCTGTTCCAGTTTCCTTCCTCACGCCTACGTATCTGTAACAAACAAGCAAACTCTCTGTTGGCATCTGGCGCCTCATTTATGCCCTGAAAGGGGCAAACATGACAGTAGGTTGCAGCCAAGCGAGGTGCCAGCCACAGTAAGTTTGTTTTTTGGGCTTGAGTTTTTTCCCTTTTCCGAGTGCCAGTTTTATTCGGAAAGGTGGCGTATTGCATCGAGTATCTGATGGAGGTTGACGACCTCCTGTCCAATGCCCGTCTGTTCACCCCATCAGACACTGCACACTGGTACCTGGACCTGGCGCAAAAGGCCTTAAAGCGCTACCACCTGACCTCATACCCAGAGGGCAGGGAGAGGTTGGTGGCGTTGACAGTTTTACGTCAGAAGAACTGGGAACGGATGGAGAATCCGGCCAAGAAGCCTCCATATCCTCCCCGGGACACGGTCATTCCGACGAGGGGGAAGCGTCCTGATCGGGCTGTTCTTCCGCGAGGTTCCCGTCCGGATCCTGTCCCAGGTCGCCAGAAGAACTCTGCCTCCCAGCCAGCTGTTTTCCCCGTGCCATGATGAAAGGTGAAGACAGTAGCCTCAGTCTCCAGGTCATCTTGTCCTACTGTTCTGTCAGCTCCACGTCCCCGGACTGCCCCGGCTGCCTCTCCCTCCTCCTCGGTGCGCTGTTCAGCTGCGATGAGCCCAGCGAGTCCTTACCTGGCTCCGCCCATCACCGATCCTCTGCGGGGTTCCTATCCGGATCCTGTCCCAGGCCACCAAAGGAACTCTGCCTCCCAGCCAGCTGTTTTCCCTGCATCACGACGGAAGGTGAAAATAGCAGCCTCAGCCTCCGGGTTATCTTTTCCCGCTGTTCCGTCAGCTCCACGTCCCCGGACTGTCTTGGCTGCTCCTCCCTCCTCCTTGGCGCTCCCTTCAGCTGCTGTGAGCCCTAGGGTTCCTTGTCTGGCTCCACCCGTCACTGATCCTGTTGGGGCAACTCCTCCTTGTCTTCCGGGCGGGGGGGGGGGGTCCTCCATCACCATTCCTAAAAGGAAGAATCAAGCCCGCTGCAGCAGTCACCATCATTCCCCGGGAAAGCAGGCAAGTGTTTTTTTCATTCTAAATCTCTGTTTGATGAATTATCTTGTCTGATTCCTGGGGGTGGAGCTCAGGGTTCACAGTCCACTGAGCTCCCACCACCTGCTGCAGCCATTGAAATTGAACCTGCTACCTCTGTGTTTCCTCCCCTTCTCTCTGAGTGTCCCCTGGTGCCAGGAGTAGACCGTCGGACGGAGGAGGAGTCTGTGGCCCTGGAGAGCCTGGTTCCAGCCCTGCCGCCACGTCATGAGCAGAGGAGGAAGGCTGACTGTCATTCGGAGCCTGCGCCAACGATAAAGCGTCCCCGGGTCTCCGTGGAGCAGCAGTCAGCTCCAGCACGCAATCAATCCCCTGCCACCACGCCGAGTGGTCCATCAGCGTGGGTTTCTGTGCCAGGGGGTTATCGGACTATGGAGACCATCATGCCAGCTGCGGAGGCCACCGCGGTCGAGTGGGAACCGGAAGTGGACCTCCAGATCGTTGAGCCTGGATCGTCGGAGTCCTGGATGGTGGTAGAGCTTGAGATCAGGCAAGTGCTCTATTTTGTCTTCTTACTTTCTGTCTTGGAGCATTCTTGCCTGTCTCTTGGGAAGAGGAGCTGGGTGCAGCCGGTTGCTGCATCCGAGCTCGTCTCACCGGGCTCTGTCGCTGCCAGTGACCCTGACCCCTGTTCTCCCTCTCTGTCTGAGCCTTCTTCCAGGGTCACTGGAGATAAGTCAGCTCTGGTCGTTATCGTCGAGGCTCTGGGTTCGTGTTTGGAGGTCATCCCGGGTGCTGCGCTGGCCCGGTCGGGGTCCACTGAGGGTGCTGCAGATCCCCTTCTGCCTGACACCAGACTGGTTCCCCGTTTTCCCCCCTTCCCCCCAATTCTCCACCACCAGACGCTGCTGGGGTCCCTTTCATTCGGTTCGGCTTCCCCTCATTGTGCCTCTCGGAAGGGAAGCCACCTCCGAGCTCCCCCCTCAGGTCCTGGTGGTCTAAGGACGTGGGCTGGCCACCCGAAGGACTGTTCTGCTGGTTCTGCAACCTGGGTCGGCCACCTGAAGGACTGCTTTGCTGGTTCGGTGACCTGGGCCGGCCGCCTGAGATACTGTTTTCCGGTTCTGGGACTTGGGTAGGCCACCCAAATTGCTTTTTTCTTTTTTCTAATGTGAAGTCTGGATGCCAGTAGGCCACCTGAACTGCCTCTCTCTCTCTCTCTCTCTCTCTCTCTCTACCTGCTGGTATCCCCATACTTGTGTTTTCGTGGTGTTTGTTTTTTCTCTCCCTCTCGTATATTGCTAAAAAGTTTTTTTTTTCCTTGCCTTGAGATCGAGTTGTAGTGTACTTATGTTTTTTTGTGTTTGCCTGTTCTGCTGAACTTGAACATTTTCTGAGTTGAAGCGTACGTATATTTTTGTTTCCACTTATTTATCTGGTTTTGGACATTCTGTGACGTGTATTAGCAGCGCTATTTTGTGTTTGGGCCTTTGTATTTATCGTTCTGATCTCTGTGGGGTTTTTTTTTTATCTGTATGTGACTGTTAGACTTTGTTGTGCCTGTTTTCTTTCGGGTTTCTCTCCCTCCTAGCCTGTTTTCCCCTCCACCCACCCGAGGTCAGTCTTGTTAGCTTTCTGGTTGGGGTGGGGTGGGGGGGCCCTCTTTGGATGTTACTTTGGACGCCTGGAATGCGTCCTTTGAACGGGGGGTACTGTGGTGATCCGAGTGCTGAGTTTATCCGCGCCCGGGCCACTCAGTATACTCCCTTCTTCTCCCTTATTATTTCGGCTCGGTTATTATTGGTTCTCCCAGGGCTTTTACTGTGACAGCGCCGCAGCCGGACTTTCGGCTGTCAAAATCTAGCCGGCACTGTCACAGCTGTTTGTGATTTGTAATTACGTTTCCTCCTCTCCTGTTTGGATCAGTGCTTTTTGCCATCAGTATTCAAGGGAGCAGCTGAGGCTCACTCCTCGCTGTGACCTACATCAACGTTAGACTGGAGTCCCTACGCCCGGCTCCAGTCCTGTTCCAGTTTCCTTCCTCACGCCTACGTATCTGTAAGTGTTTATTCCATAGCGTCAGGTTCCGCCCTCACTACTTTCTTGTATCAGTGCTAGTTTTCTTTATTTGTGCACAAGTTTAGTGTTTGTGTTTTGCCCCACGTGGGTCTTTATTTTGTATCTTCTTTAATAAACAAGCAAACTCTCTGTTGGCATCTGGCGCCTCATTTATGCCCTGAAAGTGGCAAACATGACAGTTTTAGGACAACCTGATAATAAAGAGTCACAATAATCTAATCTAGAGCTAACAAAAGCGTGGTTTAGTTTCTCAGCATCACTTTGAGACAAGATGCTCCTAATCTTGGCAATATTATGCAAATGATAGAAGGCAGACTCAGAAACAAGTTTAATATGTGAATTGAAAAACAGATCTTGATCAAAAATAACTCCAAGGTTCCTCACAGAACTATTCAGAGAGAGAGTAACCACATCCAAACTAAGAGTTTGATTAGGAAAGGTATTTCTAAGGTTTTTTGGACCAGCTAGAATGACTTGTCTTATCTGAATTTAATAGCAGAAATTACAAGTCATCCAAGCTTTGATTTCCTTAAGACAGGCCTCTAACTTGGCTAATTGATTACTATCATCTGGCTTCACTGACATGTATAATTGTGTCATCTGCATAACAATGAAAATGTACACAGTGCTTTCTAATAATGTTGCCTAACAGAAGCATATATAAACTAAAAAGAATAGGGCATAGCACAGATCCCCGTGGAACTCCATGACTGAGCTTTGAGTTGGAAGAAAACTCACTATTGACATGAGCAAACTGGAATCTATCAGATAAATAAGATCTAAACCACTGCAATGAAGTTCCATTAAGTCCAACATGGTGTTCTGATCTATCAAGTAGAATATTATGATCGATAGTATCAAAAGCTGCACTAAGGTCTAAAAGGACAAGTACTGAAACAAGTCCATTATCAGATGTGATAAGGAGGTCATTAGTGACCTTCACTAAGGCTGTTTCAGTACTATGATGGATTCTAAACCCAGATTGAAACTCTTCAAATAAACCATTTCCCTGCAAGTGGTTAAATAATTGCGTAGCAGCAACTCTTTCTAAGATTTTTGAAATGAAAGGCAGATTACAGATTGGTCTATAGTTAACTAAAACTCCTGGATCCAGCCTCGGCTTTTTAAGTAAGGGTTTAATTACAGCAGTTTTAAAAGCCTGCAATACATGGCCTACTGTTAATGAAGAATTGATTATTTGAAGAATAAAGCTACCAATAAATGGGAAGACTTCTTTAAATAACCTGGTAGGAATAAGGTCTAAAAGACAAGTTGAAGGCTTGGATGAGGAAATTATTTTATCTAATTCTAAAAGGTCAACTGGAGTAAACTCATCCAAACAGATATCAGTTGAAGGAGTTGTAGTAGTTATTGTATTTAAGTTAACGGTGGGAAGAATCTGACTGATTTTATCTCTGATAGATGAAATTTTATTATTGAAAAAGTTCATAAAGTCCTGATTAGTAAACTCTAAGGGAATGCTAGGATTGACAGAGTCCTGACTCTTTGTCAGCCTGGCTACAGTGCTGAAAAGAAACCTGGGATTATTCTTGTTCTCTTCTATTAATGCAAAAATAATAACTTGTTCTAGCTTTTCTAAGACCTTTTTTTTTTTTATAAATTTAAAGATGATTTCTCCAAGCTAATGGGCACATAATCATACCATGTAGGATAACTAAGTAGTCGGTTATAGTCGGTTATGCTGTTTCATCCCATCTAGCAACAATGCTCTGCACTGTGTGTGTTTATATATTTACATATTTATTCCATCTAGCTACAATGCTCAGCACTGGGTGTGTTTATATTTATATATCTATATATTTATTCCATCTAGCTACAATGCTCCGCACTGTGTTTTTATATATCTACATATTATTCCATCTAGCTACATTGCTCCGCACTGTGTGTGTTTATATACTTGCATATTTATTCCACCTAGCTGCAATGCTCCGTACTGTGGGTGTTTATATATTTACATATTTATTCCATCTAGCTACAATGCTCTGCACTGTGTGTTCATATATTCATATATTTATTCCATCCAGCTACAATGCTCTGCACTGTGTGTCTGTGTGTGTGTGTGTATATATATATCTTATAGTAATATGTACATATGTATATTAGCTGCTCTTGCTTGCTTGTTTTTTTTCTTGCCTTCTGATTGTTGCTCTGAGTGTTGCTATCCCTGTGCTGTTGCAATCCTGGAATTTCCCCGTTGTGGGACTAATAAAGGCTTATCTTATCTTATCTTATCTTATCTAAATAGATTACATCTAAATTAGTGGAGCACCATTTTCTTTCTAACTAATGAGCCTTCTGCTTTAAGCTACGAGTTTCTGTGTTGAACCAAGGAGTTAGGAGTCTTTAATTAGACTTTTTCTTTTTTGAAAGGGCCAACATGTCTAGAGTCTGATGCACAGAAGCTGTAACACTATCTACCATGCTATCAATTACAGAAGGAGCAAGCTTTCCATAGCTTATTTCTGTTGTGTTGACACATGGCATCGGGGAAACAATCTGCTTAAATTTGGTAACAGCATCATCTGAGAGACATCTACTATAGTAATATTTTTCTTTAGGAGCCAAATAGTCAGTAATTATATAGTAATCATATAGTAAAATCAAAGGTTGACAGACAATGGTCTGACAGTACAGGGTTATGAGGAGTCACTTCCAGATTTTCTATTTCTATGCCATATTTTTTTTTTTTTTTAGATTTAGTATACTTTATTGATCCCCAGAGGGGAAATTGAGGGTCATCCACCACCTGGATGGATGAAGCAGCCACGATACGGTGCTATCCCTTAACCATTCACACACACATTCACACCTAGGGCCACTTTAGAGTCTCCAATTAACCTAATCTGCATGTTTTTGGTATGTGGGAGGAAACCGGAGAAATCCCGGAGTAAACCCACGCAAACACAGGGAGAACATGCAAACTCCACACAGATCACTGTTGGTCGGGGGCTGGGATCGAACCCACGATCCCATGATCCCCACAATCCCCATGGCCAAGGGTAAACTGTGCTGCCGCAGTGCTAACCACTGCGCCACCTGCATATGTCAGAACAATGTCCAACGTGTGGTGGAGATAATGAGTAGAATTTCCTACTTTCTGAGAAAACCCCATCGAGTCTAATACTGAATTAAATACCATATTAAGGCAATCACCATCTACATCTACATGTATATTAAAGTCACCTACTATAATAATTCTATCTGATTTCAGCACTAAATCAGCTAAGAACTCAGCAAATTCAGATAAAACCTCTGAGTAGGCTGAGGGAGGACAATAAACTATGGCAAATAAAATTGGGTTTAACCTAAAATTGCTAAAATGCCCAATACTGAGGACCAGGCCCTCAAAGAAATTATAGCATATTTTTTGCTTTACATTAACTAATAATATGGAATGGTAAATTGTTGCTACTCCTCCTCCACAACCAGAACTTCGGGGATTTTGACAGTTTAAATAACCAGAGGGAGTTGATTAATTTAAACCAACATAATCCTCTTGCCCTAACCAAGTCTCTGTAAGGGATATTAAATCAATCTGATGATCAA
This sequence comes from Pholidichthys leucotaenia, assembly GCA_020510985.1. NCBI lineage: Eukaryota > Metazoa > Chordata > Actinopteri > Cichliformes > Pholidichthyidae > Pholidichthys > Pholidichthys leucotaenia. The sequence continues at coordinate 133,461,338 of CM035840.1, read as the reverse complement.
TTAACAGATCATGGACTAGCAGAGACTAGGGAGTTAGAGACCTAATATTTAACAAACCGCATTTAATTTTTAAATTATGAGGAGTAAGAGAGGCCAAGTCAAATTTAGAGCCTTCATGTTTAATTTGAGATTTACCAACTTTTTGTTTAATCACTTTGGGATGCTTATACATTATATTTTTATTTACTTTGGAGGGAGCAGACAATGATTCTCTGATGGGGAAGACAGGGGCTAAAATGAGGGGTGGCGGATGAAGAGAAGTTGCAGAGAGACGTGTAAGACTGCGACTCTGCTTCCTGGTCCCAACTCTGAGTAGTCAAGGTTTTGAAGGTTTTGGAAATTTGGATAAAAATGATGCCAGATTGTTAGATAAATGAGACGCACCAAAGTGGGATGGACGCCGTCTCGTCTAATAAGACCAGGTTTTCCCCAAAATGAGTTCCAATTGTCTATGTAGCCCACATCATTTGCAGGACACCACACAGACAGCCAGTGGTTGAAGGATGACACATGGCTAAACATGTCATCACTGGTCAAACTGGGGAGGGGCCCAGAGAATACTACAGAGCAGGGCTGCACGGTGGCGCAGTGGTTTAGCACTGTGGCAGCACAGTTTTACCCTCGGCCGGGGGACCGCGGGGTTCGATCCCAGCCCCCGACCAACAGTGAGCTGTGTGGAGTTTGCATGTTCTCCCCGTGTTGCGCGGGTTTACTCCGGGATTTCTCCGGTTTCCTCCCGCACACCAAAAACATGTAGGTTTAGGGCGCTCGCGCACGCAGCGACCAGCAGCCGGTGGCTTGTCACCAGACTGCAAACCAAGTCTACCTACGGGTACAAATAAGTAACAAAAAAAAAAAAAAAAAAAGAGCAGACATTGTTTTTGCGAAGTCACACATCGATTCCACATTAAGTTTTGTGACTTCTGACTGCTGGAGTTGGATGTCATTAATGCCGGCATGGATAACAATTGTGGAGTATACAGTATGGCTGTGTTGTGAGACATGTATATGTTGGACACTGCATATGTGATTTAACCACGATGAAGGAGAGCCAGCCCCCTGCGGTGCAGAGCCACAGAGCCTGGACCCCCTGCGGAGGACAGGGGACAGAAGACTTCCTGACCACTGAGGCTCGGGAAGAGAGAAGGGGGAGTTATGTAAATAAAAGGCTAATGAATGTGAATAAAGAGATTTTGAGAGAGATGTGTGATTTCCCCCGCGAGGGAAATGGTTTGATGTCAGAATGTTTAAATGAGAGAACTTTGGTGTGTTCACCCTCTTTGTTCGCTGCTCAGGAATGAGAGCAGACTGTGGAATGATTACTTGAATAAATTGGAATGAAAGACAATTCGGTTTCGTTATTCAAGACTCCCCACATTGGTGACTGACGACGTTGAGAATGAATGAAGAAATTCTCAGGGTCCCGGACTCACAGCGCTCAGAGCTGGCGAGCGCAGTGGCCGTTAAGCTGCCTGATTTCTGGCAGGATAACCCACGGTCGTGGTTTCTGCAAGCAGAGTCGCAGTTCGCGCTCGCAGGAGTAACGGTGGATGACACTAAGTTCCACCATGTCATCGCTAAACTGGACAACAGCACAGCTCAGTGCGTGCAAAGCTTGGTGGAGCAGCCACCCGCGACCGACAGGTACGGCAAGCTGAAATCCACCCTCATCAAGTTTTTCACCCCCTCGGCTGAAGTGAGGGCGAGGAGGATCCTGTCTTTGCTAGACCAAGGTGGACACAGGCCGAGCGCCCTGATGGAGGAGATGATACAGCTGAGAGGGTTGGACAACGATGATTTCATTTTTCAGTTCATCTTCCTCTCCAACCTCCCGGCGCATGCGAGAAGCACGCTGGCCGGCAAAAAGTGTCACACCCTGGAGGAGTTCCGGGAGCTGGCCCAGGAGGCAGATGGGATCCTGGACGCCTGCGGCGGGCAAGCAACCACAGCAGCGACCCGAGACAGCGGGGAGCCAGAGGCGGCAGAACCAGACTGGCCGACGACGGCGGCAACACGGCCGCGACGAGGGGGAGCCAATAGCCCGGCGGCAGAGGCGCGGGCACGACACAGCGGAGGAGAAGATCTCTGCTTTTACCATCGGAGGTTCGCAGAGAAGGCACGCAGGTGTGTGCCGCCCTGCATCTTCAGGAGTTCGGGAAACGGCAAGACCGGGGGTCGCTAGCAGCTTCGACCCTCGGAGAACGCAACAAGCTGCTCTACATCACGGATGCGCGCTCCGGACGAGAGTTCCTCATCGACACCGGAGCACAAGTGAGCTTCATCACCCCAACATACGCGGACCGGGTGGCTGGACCCCACGGTAGCGGAGCTACAGCGGCAAATGGCTCGAACATCAACACCTACGGGAGAAGGACCTTGCCTTTATGCTTACATGGCCGCACATATGAATGGACTTTTGTGATAGCGGCGGTGAGTTTCAACATGTTGGGCGCGGATTTTTTGTGTTCACACAATCTGTTAGTTGATCTTGCTAATAGACGGCTGGTGAATGCACTCTCTTTTTACTCTCTCCCCTGTTCAGCTCGAGTGTCCCCGCCACCAGTACAGACCCACGTCGCTACAGCAGGTGGTAAGTTTCACACACTCCTCACCCAATTTCCAGCGCTCACTGTGCCCACTTTTTCAGCGACGGTCGCGAAGCACGGGGTGAAACACTTTATCCCCACTTCTGGTCCTCCCGTGTTTGCAAAAGCTCGGCGCTTGGATGCAGTTAAGCTCGCCATTGCGCGCGAGGAGTTCGCCAGCCTGGAGAGGCTGGGCATCGTTCGTAGGTCGAAGAGCCCGTGGGCTTCGCCGCTGCACATGGTACCGAAAGCCGATGGCTCCTGGAGACCGTGCGGGGATTACCGCAGGCTAAACAACGCTACGGCGCACGATCGTTATCCCATCCCGCACATTCAGGATTTTTCGGTGCACCTGGCGGGGGGCGCGCATTTTTTCAAAGATTGATCTAGTTCGCGGCTATCACCAAGTCCCGGTCCAACCGGAGGACATTCCTAAAACAGCGGTAATAACCCCGTTCGGACTTTTCGAATTTTTATGCATGCCGTTTGGTCTCAAAGGGGCGGCGCAAACATTTCAGCGGATGATGGATGCCGTGTTACGCGATCTCCCTTTCGTGTTTGTGTACCTCGACGACATTTTGGTCGCGAGTACTTCAGAGGACGAACACGAAACGCACCTCACAGCAGTTTTTAGGAGGCTGGGAGAGCACGGCTTAATAGTTAACCCAGCCAAGTGCCAGTTCGGCGTCGAGCAGATCGATTTTTTGGGTCACCGCGTCTCCCCGGAGGGAGCGGTTCCGTTACCAGAGAAAGTACGCGCGGTAGCGGATTTTCCCCGTCCACAAACGGTCAAATCACTACAGGAATTCTTGGGGATGGTGAATTTTTATAACCGATTCCTGCCCCACGCAGCTCAAATCATGCAACCGTTATATGCCGCGCTCAAAAAACAAAAACCGACCCAGGCGGTCGAATGGTCCCCGGAGCGGGAGCGCGCGTTCACAGAGGTTAAAAAAGCCTTGGCTGACGCTGCGCTCCTGGCCCACCCAGACCCTGCAGCACGTATCGCGCTGACGACAGACGCTTCAGATTTAGCCATAGGGGCCGTTATTGAGCAACAGGTAGCCGGAGTTTGGCAGCCTTTGGCTTTCTTTAGCAAATCTTTAAGCGCGGCTGAACGAAAATACAGCGCGTTTGACAGAGAACTGTTGGCGCTGCATTTGGCTATTCGTCATTTCCAGTTCTGGCTGGAAGGACGGTGCTTCACCGCTTATGTGGACCACAAGCCGCTCACATACGCCATGGCCAAAATTTCAGACCCGTGGTCCGGCAGGCAGCAGAGGCAGCTGGCCGCAATCTCGGAATTTACCACTGACATTAGGCACGTCGCGGGCAAATTCAATGTAGTAGCGGATTGTCTCTCACGTGCGTTCACGACCCCAACACGCGCAGAGGCAGAACGGGCCACCGTGACCGCGCCGCAGGAGAGCGGCACGGTGGCGCGCGCAGCCCCGGTGCACGTGGGTATAGATTACGCAGCCATGGCAGCGGACCAGGGGGCGGACGCAGACGTGCGCGCGCTCCAGTCTGGACCAACAGGGTTGAGGCTGGAGAGCAAGTGTTTACAAACCGGTATGCCCCCCCTGATCTGCGACATGTTGACGGGGCGCCCGCGTCCGGTGGTTCTGGCCACGTGGCGCCGCCGTGTTTTTGACTCGGTCCACTCACTGGCGCACCCGGGGGTGCGTGCGTCGGTGAAACTAGTGGCGGAAAAGTTTGTTTGGCCGTGCCTGCGCAAGCACGTGAAGGAATGGGCAAAAACCTGCATTTCCTGTCAACGGGCCAAAATTCACAGGCATACAAGAGCCCCGTTAGAACCGTTCCGCATTCCGGCCAGAAGGTTCGACCATGTGCACGTCGACCTTGTGGGCCCCCTACCGGCATCACAGGGGTTCACGTATCTTTTGACAATGGTGGACCGCACCACACGTTGGCCGGAAGTGGTCCCACTTGCGACGACCACGGCCGCGGAGGTGGCTCGCGTTTTTTTAACGGCTTGGGTGGCGCGTTTCGGGGTTCCGTCGGACATTACGTCCGATAGAGGACCGCAATTCATCTCTGAGCTGTGGTCAGCGATGGCCAACGGCTTAGGAGCCAAAATTCACCGCACTACGGCTTACCACCCTCAGGCCAATGGTTTATGCGAGCGTTTTCATAGGTCTTTGAAGGCAGCACTCAGAGCGTCGCTCACGGATGCAGATTGGGTGAATAAACTTCCATGGGTTTTATTAGGGTTGCGTTCTGCACCTAAAGAGGACTTAGACGCCTCCCCAGCGGAGCTGGTATTCGCACAAACTCTGAGGCTGCCGGGCGAGTTTTTACCAGAGCACCCAGAGCCCCCACCTCTCTCGGCTCTGGGACCGTTAGTCGGCACGGGGGCAGACACGCTCCCGGGTCCGGTTCATCACGCTTTTCCACGAGTTTTCGTCCCCAAGGCTTTGTCAGGCACGAAGCCCTAAAAGCAACGCTCAAACCACCTTACGAAGGGCCATTTCGAGTGCTGGAGGCAGGTGATAAGCAATTTGTGCTAGATTTTGGAGACAGAAAAGAGACAGTCAGTATTGACAGACTAAAACCTGCTTTTGTCATGAAGGACGTGTCTGTACCGGTCGCGGTGGCACCTCGACGAGGCAGGCCCCCGCAGGGGGCAATTAATCACTCTCTCCCTCAGTCAACAGACCCGAAGCAGAAATGCACCGCAGGCAAGGCGGGGCCAACGCACAGCAGATTCGGCAGACGGCTGAAGCCCAAGCGGCGCACAGACTGAATGTTGGTGTTGATTATTCAGTAGTGAGTAAGGTGCTATTTAATTTTAGGAATTAGTCTGTTCTTCATCGTTTGGGGGGGGGGTTATATGGCTGTGTTGTGAGACATGTATATGTTGGACACTGCATATGTGATTTAACCACGATGAAGGAGAGCCAGCCCCCTGCGGTGCGGAGACACAGAGCCTGGACCCCCTGCGGAGGACAGGGGACAGAAGACTTCCTGACCACTGAGGCTCGGGAAGAGAGAAGGGGGAGTTATGTAAATAAAAGGCTAATGAATGTGAATAAAGAGATTTTGAGAGAGATGTGTGATTTCCCCCGCGAGGGAAATGGTTTGATGTCAGAATGTTTAAATGAGAGAACTTTGGTGTGTTCACCCTCTTTGTTCGCTGCTCAGGAATGAGAGCAGACTGTGGAATGATTACTTGAATAAATTGGAATGAAAGACAATTCGGTTTCGTTATTCAAGACTCCCCACAACAGTTACTTTTAGCCAGCATTTTCAAATTTGACTCGATGTCGCCTGCTCTGGCCCCAGGAATGCATTTGACTATGGCCGCTGGAGTCTCTAGGTTCACGTTTCTGACTACAGAGTCGTCAATGATCAGAGTTTTTTCCTCAGCGGGTGTGTCGCTGAGCGGGGAAAAGCGATTAGAAACATGAACAGGTTGGTGGTGAACCAGGGGCTTGCGATTATGCTTCCTTCTCACCATTCTCTCCTGGCTGCTCAGGAGAGGTGGAAGCCGGGGGATGGCTAGCAGGCCGCCCTATGCTAGGGTGCTCCACTGCAGCTTAGGGGCGTCCATCATTATTAACTCGTGCAGACTGTGGTTCAATGCAGCGGAGCCGGGATTCCAAATCACACAACTTTGCCTCGAGCGCCTCAAAAGACAACATTTATTACATTTACCGTTATCACTAAAAGAGGCAGGCCATCCTATGCTCGGGTTCTGCGCTGCAGCTAAGGAGCGTCCATCATTATTAACTGGCGCAGACGGTGTTTCAATGCAGCGGAGCCGGGATTCCAAATCACATAACCTTGCCTCGAGTACCTCAAAAAGACAACATTTATTACATTTACCGTTATCACTAAAAGAGGCAGAGGTGTAGCTAATCATCTGACACAGAGAGCACACCAGACGAGAAGGAGAAGGAGAGCTAGTAGCCATAGCTAGTGGCTAACCCGAAGCTAACACAAACACAGATGAAAGGTGAACAGAAGGCTAAAGAGGGTGATTAGATGACACTGAGTGTGCACACAGGTGCAAGAGGCTTAATAAACAGAAGAGAGTGCTGACGGTAGATGGAAAAAAGGGATTAAAATAAATTAAAGGCAATAATCCTCAGGAGACTGAGGAGAGCTAACCACAGAGCAACTACATGACAGCCAGCAACACAGGAAGTGATGATACGTTACCACCGCATTGAATTTGTTTACTGACTCTGGGTTGTTATCTTGACATTACACACCCTTTGCAGTAAAGAAAGCACTTGTGAGCACTTTGTGAATCATAAGTTAAATAATAAAAAGTGCATTATTGTAACTGATTTTGGGTCACTTCTTTATGTGATAATTTATGTATTAACAAAGTTCAAGTATTCATTCATTCATTCATTCATCTTCTTCCGCTTAATCCTTTCTTGGTACATTTTGCAGCATTAGGTCTCAAAGATTTTTTTTCTGGTAAGTAAAATGGCTATTAAAATGGTAATTTCCCAGACTGAATTAGGATTGGATCGAATCGGAATTGAATCAATTCAAAATCTCAAGAATCAGAATCGAATCGATTCTGGAAATTAGGGATCATTCCAAGCCCTATAGGAGACTACAAGGTGGTGTCAGGGGAGAATGTAGCTAGGCAGCATTGGACAGTAGTCTGTAGGATGACTTTGGAAAGCAAGAAAAGGAAGAGAGTGAAGGCAGAGCTAAAGATTAAGTGGGGGAAGTTACAGAAAGACGAATGTGACACAAAATTCAGGAAGGAGTTGATACAGGCTCTGGGTGGTAGGGAAGAATTATCAGAGGACTGGGAAAGTACAGCAAAAGTATTGAGGGGAACGGATCCAAAGGTTTGTGGTGTAGTCTCTGAACAGAAGAAAGAAGACAAGGTGGTGGAATGAGGAGATACAGGAAAGTATTCAAAGGAAGAGGTTGGTAAAGAAACAAATGAGATAGTCAGAGAAGCGAAGAAAGTAGACAGGAGTATTTGGAATCTAGACGGATGGCAAAGAGAAAGGTAGCAAAGGCTAAGGAAAAGGCATAGAGTGAGTTGTTTGAAAGGCTGGACACTAAGGAAGGGGAAAAGGACTTGTGTTGATTGGCTAGACAGAGAGATGAAGCTGGAAAGATTAGGCTGATTAAGGACAAAGTACTAACGAGTGAAGAAAGTGGGTTGAGAATGTGGAAGGAGTACTTTGAACAGCTGATGAATCAAGGAAATGAGAGAGAAAGATGGATGAAGGAAAGATAGTGAACCAGGAAGTTTCAAGGTGGAAGTGAGGGCAGCTATGAAGAGGGTGAAGAATGGGAAGGCAGTTGGTCCAGATGGCCATGAACTTTTTAACCGGACTGTTTAACACAGGGGTCTCCAACCTGGGGCTCCTGGAACGTTGAGGTTTCTGTGGGAAATATTCTAATTTCACTTCTTAATTGGTCCAAAGATTTGCAAATAATTTGTGGTTGTTGTGCATGTGTTCTGTAGGCACCCTTGCACCCATGTTTATCAGCCACATTATGATATGGGAAAGAGTTGTTTGCTTTAAGAGTGTTGATGGAGAAGCATAGAGAAAGTCAGAAGGAGTTGCACCATGTCTTTGTGGATCCAGAGAAAGCATATGATAGCACCCTTCCAAGAGAGGAAGTGTTGTACTGTATGAGGAAGTCAAGAGTGGCAAATAAGTATGTAAGGGTGGTGTGGGACATGTATCAAGAGTGAGACGGTAGTGAGGTGTGCTGTAGGAGTGACAGATTGATTCAAGGTAGGGGTGGGGTTACATCAGGGATCAGCTCTGAGCCCCTTCTTGTTTGCCATGGTGATGGACAGGCTGACAGACAGGGTCAGGCAGGAGCCTCTGTGGACCATGATGTTTGTGGCTGACATTATGATTTGTAGTAAGAGTAGGGAGTAGGTGGAAGAGAACCTGGAGAGGTGGAGATATGCACTGGAGAAAAGGAATGAAAGTCAGTAGAAGCAAGACAGAATACATGTTTGTGAATGAGAGGGAGGCAGGTGTGACGTGAAGATGCAAGGTGTAGGGATAGTAAAGGTAGATGAATTTGAATGCATGGGGTCAGCCATCAAAAGCAATGTAAAATGCACAAGAGAGGTGGAGTAGATGGAGACAAGTGTCAGGGGTAAATTGCGACTGAAGGATAGCAGCTAGAGTGAAAGGGAGCATTTACAAGATGGTTGTGAGACCTGCTATGATATACAGTACATCCAGAAAGTATTCAAAGCGCTTCACTTTTTCCACATTTTGTTATGTAATTCATTTTTTCCCTGAAAATTCTACGCACAATACCCCATAAAGACAACGTGAAAAAAGATTTTTTGAGATTTTTGCAAATTTATTAAAAATAATAAACTAAGAAATCACATGTACATAAGTATTCACAGCCTATGCCATGAAGCTCAAAATTGAGCTCAGGTGCATCCTGTTTCCACTGATCATCCTTGAGATGTTTCTGCAGTTTAATTGGAGTCCACCTGTGGTAAATTCAGTTGAATGGACTTAATTTGGAAAGGCACACACCTGTCTATATAAGGTCCCACAGTTGACAGTGCATGTCAGAGCACAAACCAAGCATGAAGTGAAAGGAATTGTTTGTAGACCTCCGAGACAGGATTGTCTTGAGGCACAAATCTGGGGAAGGGTACAGAAAAATTTCTGCTGCTTTGAAGGTCCGAATGAGCACAGTGGCCTCAATCATCCGTAAATGGAAGAAGTTCAGAACCACCAGGACTCTTCCTAAAGCTGGCCGGCCGTCTAAATTGAGTGATCGGGGAGAAGGGCCTGAGTCAGGAAGATGACCAAGAACCCAATGGTCACCTACAAAACTGCATCAAAGACTTCCGCCGGCTGGAGAAACTGGAGAAAACACAGGCACGCTACAGAAACCACCTGAGATTTAACCTCCGTTGCAGAGATAAGGATGTCACACCAGCAAGCCTCAACATAAAAAATCCAATCTCAACCAAAAACACAGAGAAAATTATCAATAAAGCACGGAAGGATCTGATCAAAGAATGGGTAAGAATGACGGCAAACAAAGTGGACAGAATCAACAACCAGATCAAAGAGGAAATGGACATTTTCAAGAAACACCACCCGACTGACCAGGAAACGCAGGAGCAGATACTGTAGAAGCACAGTTAAAACGCGCACACGAACAGGAATTCACTATAACGAAAAACTGCCATTTAAAGAATCTAAAAAACTCACAGAAAGGAAGAGCGAGTGAAGACAAACATACACAGAAACGAACGCTAAGTGGGTCAAAAACTTATCAAAACACACACTCACGGACACAGAGAAAACAGTGCTGAGCAGAGGACTGAATTTCGCCATCACACCAGCCAAAATACCCCATGAAGAATACATCCTCGCAACAGAACTCGCATGAGAAAAAATCCAGGACCAAGGGGAAAAAGCATCACTCCGGAACGCAGTCGCAGGAATCCTCAAAACAGCCAAATTACCACAAAGCAACGTCACAAAAGAGGAAGAAAAAGCATTAAACTCACTCAAGACAGATAAAACAATCACAATCCTCCCATCAGATAAAGGCAGAACGACAGTAGTAATGGACACGGAAACATATGAAAAACAGATGGAAACCATGTTGACAGACAGCAGCACATACAGTACGAAATCATTAAAACAAACCCCACAGAAGAAAAGAAAAAAAATGCTAAAAGCCCTTCTTAAACCCCTATTAGAAAGCAAAAAAATCACAAAGGACACATATGATCACCTGATACCCACAGCCAGCATCACTCCCCGGATCGATGGAACCCCAAAATACATAAGAAGGATATCCCACTGTGGCCAATAATAGACAGTATCAGATCAGTTACATACAACTTATCAAAAGCCCTGGTTGAAATCATCAAACCCCTCCTTGGACTATCAGAATACCACTGCAAAAACTCAAAAGAGCTGGCACAAGAACTCAAAAATATGAAAATAGAATCAGATGAGATCCTCATTTCACATGATATCATTTCATTATTCACAAAGACCCCTGTTGATGTCACACTACACATAGTGCAAGAACGCCTCAGAAATGACAGAACCCTAAAAAGACACACCAATCTCACAGTTGACAACATATCTGAACTATTACAATTTGTTGCAAAATCCACCTATTTTCAATACAGAGACAAAAGGATTTGCAATGGGAGACCCACTATCACCCATCATGAGCAGCTTTTTCATGGAGGATCTGGATAACAAAGCCATCAACACAGCACCTACACAATGTAAACCCACCCTCTGGAAGAGATACGTGGACGACATTCTGGAGAAAATAAGGAAAGGACACACACAAGAACTCACTGACCATCACAGCACTGGGAATATAAAATTCACACACGAAGAGGAAGAAAATGCCACCATAGCCTTTCTGGACATGAAAATCCACCATAACGATGATGACGGTATAAAAATCACAGTCTACAAGAAACCAACCCACACAGATTAATACCTACTATGGACATCAGAACACCCCACAGCACACAAACTATCAGTTGTCAGGACGTTATATGAACGGGCCACCATCATCACAGACCAAGAAGACAGACAGGAGGAGGAAAACCACTTAAAACATGCACTCATACGCTGCCAATATCCAGTATGGGCCATAAACAAAGGGAAACAGCAAGTCAAAAACAAAGAAAACAAACAGGAAACAAGACACAAAACAAAAGATGAAATCAGAAGCAAGGACACCATAACTATACCATACATCCAAAGGATAACTGAAGCAATTCAAAGGATCATGAAAAAATACAAAATAAACACAGCAGTAAAACCACACAAAAAATTAAGACAGTTATTAGTACACCCCTAAGACAAAATAGAACAAGACAAAAAATGCAATGTAATATATAAAATATCATGCAGATCATGCAACAAAACCTACACTGGAGAAACCGGAAGATCATGCACCACAAGGAAAAAAAGAACACCAGAAGGAATGTGAGAAGGAAACACAAGGACGACTCACAAAATCACAAAAAGAAAAGGCAGAACATGTAAACATTAAAATCAGCAATATCAGATCACTGCAAAAGAAATAATCACATCATGGACTGGGACAACGCAAAAATTATTGGATCGGAGAGCAACAGACACAAACGCTGGATCAAGGAGGCCATAGAAATCAGGAAGCGGGGAAAAGAGCATGAACCGGGATGAGGGGGCCCTTATGCTTTCCCACACCTGGGATCACATTCTCCAGAGACCATCAGACGGCGGAAAGCAGGGCCGGCTCGGTGGATCTGACAGGTCTGCTGGGCTGGCCCCACCTACGAAAGTCAGCTGATAAAATGACACCTGGCAGCAATCAGCTGACACTTCTGACGAAGGCTGCAGTGAACAGTCAAAACATGTAAAGAAGGTAAAAACATCTCCTTTCTATTTTTGTCTTTAATAAGAACAAAAAGGTAAATAATTAAAAGAAGACAAAATGAACCTACCTGAACTAACCTGATGGTCACTCTGTCAGAGCTCCAGCGTTCCTCTGTGGAGAGACGAGAACTTTCCAGAAGGACAACCATCTCTGCAGCAATCCACCAATCAGGCCTGTATGGTAAAGTAGCCAAGCCACTCCTTAGTAAAAGGCATATGGCAGCCTGCCTGGAGTTTACCAAAAGGAACCTGAAGGACTCTCAGACCATGAGAAACAAAATTCTCTGGTCTGATGAGACAAAGATTGAACTCTTTGGTGTGAATGCCAGGCATCATGTTTGGAGGAAACCAGGCACTGCTCTTCATCAGGCCAGTGCCATCCCTACAGTGCAGCATGATGATGGCTGGATGGTTCATCCAACTAGAGGTGCTGCAAAGAGGAATGGGTGAAACTGCCCAAAGATAGGTGCGCCAAACTCGTGGCATCATATTCAAAAAGGCTTGAGGCTGTAATTGCTGCCAAAGGTGCATCAACAAAGTATTGAGCAAAGGCTGTGAATACTGAACATGTGATTTCTTAGTTTTTTTATTTTTAATAAATTTGCAAAAATCTAAAAAAAAAAAAAACTTTTTTCACGTTGTCATTATGGGGTGTTGTGTGTAGAATTTTGAGGAAATAAATTAATTTAATCCATTTTGGAGTAAGGCTGTAACATAACAAAATATGGAAAAAGTGAAGCGCAGCGAATACTTTCCGGATGCACTGTATAGTTTGGAGATGGTGGCACTGACAAAGAGACAGGAAGCAGAGCTGGAGATGGCAAAGTTGAAGGTGCTAAGATTTTCATTTGGAGTGACTAGGACAGGATTACAAATGAGTATATCTGAGGGACAGCTCAGGTTGAGCAGTTTGGAGACAAAGTAAGAGAGGCAAGGCTGAGATGGTTTGGACATGTGCAGAGGAAGGATAGTGGATATATTGGACAAAGGATGTTGAAAATGTATCTGCCAGGAAAGAGGAAAAGAGGAAGACCACAGAGAAGATTCATGGATGTAGTGAAGGAGGACATGGCGAGGGTTGGTGTGACAGAGGAAGAGGCAAGGGATATGGTGAGATTGAGGCAGATAATCACTGTGGCGACACCTAGAAGAAGAAGAAGACCATTGAGAGCATGCAGCCAGTTTACAAATGAATGGGATTCATGAACTTACTCAGCGTTTATGAATCCAGAGTATGTTTTTAGTACCAAGGTGATTTACACACGGCTCTACTCACAGATTTACCAATGTTTCATGAATGAGACCCACTGTGTGATGGTACAGAAATGAGCTAATGTTAGCTCCAACAGCTAGCATCATATCTGATATTTACAGGGACCTTAAAGCACTTTGTAACTTTATGAGCTGAAGAAGTACAAGGGCCGTATTACAACGATGTGGTTGGTTAGTTAGTTGTCAGTGATGCAGAACACATTTATGGGCGTTTCCAAGTTAATTTCCTAATCATAACGGCGTAAAAATGAATTTTCCGCCAGCGCATGATACCAAGAGGCCAGTCTAATCATTCAGAGGTGTGTTTTGGATAATCCAATCTCAAGCACTCCTTCCCATCCCTTTAATGCAAAGAGGCACATTATCTAAAATGAACTGTGATCATGACAGTTTAAGACGGGTTTTGCGCTGACCAAAGCCCATGTGTGAGCCACAATGCACACGATAGTAATGCTGCTTGGTAATAAGGAAGACATCAATCACAGTTGATGCCCAGTTAGTTATGTTAGAAAGAACAAACAGGTAAGAATGGGCTGAAAAATCAGCTGAATGGTTTAATGTGTGCATGGATGCAACACACAGACATGAACTGGTTTGAAACTTCAGGAAAAGAGGATGATGCTGTGCAAACTTTCATAAACTTTCATTAACGATCTTCAGATCTCCTTTTGCTTTTGAAAAGGAGATCTGGCACGGCTTTCAGTCTGCTGTGACCCTGGCCACGAAGCGGGCCCACTTTTGGTGGCTTCTGCCGGCCCCTGACAGGTGGTAGTCGGGGAGCTTGCTGGTGTAAAACTGCAACCCTAGGCGTGGTGCAAGCGGCCTCTGGAAACCCAGGGCATGTGGCCGAGGCAGATGTGTGGACGCATCTCCTATCTCTGTGGAGAGTTACAGTGAAAAGTAAAGCGCTGCACACTCCTTGTTCATTCATTTATTCCCCTAAACACTAAAAATCTTCAGACTCACCCCCCCCCCCCACCCTCGTGCACACACATGTTCCCTGTTCATTCATTCATTCCTCTAAAAAAAAAAATAATCCTACATTAATGCCTAATCTATAGACTTCAATGGAAAGCCTGCAATTAAAATCAGAGTGTGGATGGAATTAAAAAAAAATAGTGTGTGATCATCATATAATTAAAATGACGGGCAATTACATGATGACTGTAATAACTCTCTCCATTAATATAACAGAAAATCCCAGCAGATGCCATTTCCTCATGAGCTCCGGAGGTGTGCAATTTCAAAACATACGGCGGAAAGTGTGACGGAAAAGTTCGCGGATGATCGTCCTAATAAGGCCCTGTGTGATTAGTATGCCCAAACTGGCAACAAAGGAAAATAGATTACTGCTTCTTGTTTTTGGCAGTAAATATTTATATAAAATGAGTGATAGAGTTGATTAGCCTGACAAAAAAATATCTATAATAGATGAGTCAGTGTTTAGATTCTGGTGGAGAGCACTTTGCCTTCTCAGCACAGCAATTTCTTCAGCCATTTTAGGCCCATGTTGTCATTGTTAGTAGCATGACTGCTCATCATTTGACTCCTGGGATTAGTAGAAGCAAGGAGTGTAATCCCAACACTTTGAAGTGGGTAAAATCTTAGTCTTTCACATCACACACAACAGCTGAAAAGACCTATCATTGTTATTGATCTAAAGAAACTGGCGACCTGCTTTCAGCTTTGAACATTGCTTGATTTTCTTTACTGCTTTTTTTACTCAATGGAGGAATGTCATTTCTTGGAGAATTACAAAGGGAAAGAAGAAAAAGCAAGTGACTCATCTTACTCATTCAATTTAATTATCCACATTATAATAAAGAATAAATAGCATGTCTATTTTGTGCCTCTCTGTGTGTGTGTGTTGGGCATCAAGGTGATTTTAAAGACACGTGGCAACAGGTTTGCCCTTTTCACACTTAATCGCAGTTAGATAGGTAGATAGACAGCAGCATGACACAGTAGATGACCAAAACGACAGAAACACGCACAGCATAATAGAAAAAGGAATTACCCAGGGAAAGTAAAAACTGCTTAGGTAGCTTTATATACGTACATTGCAGACCACCACTAAGATGAATAGATGATGACCTGTATGGATACATGGATTGTACTAGCTGTACAATGTAGGACTATCAGGCACAGGGTGAAATGTGAAGTACAAACTAGACTGTAAGGTGCAGTGTGACAGCTGTATTATGACCAAGACTCAACATTAGAGTATTATTGTACAGTGAAATGGCATGTGGCAGAAAAGATTTCCTGTACCTGACTGTTCGGCAGCGGAGCTTTGCTCTCACTCTTTGCTCTTTATGTCCAGGCCTGCAGGTTAGAGCATTCACAGCTAAGCACAAAGGCACCAATTTACACCCGATCACCTGATTAAGCATTAACCATGTCAACCAAAATTGAAAAAATGCATAGGACCCCATATGCCCCTACCTCCCAAGCCACCCCCACCTCCCACCCCATACAGACCCATTTTCAGTTGCCTGGTTTTTAGAGGGGTAAAATTCCAGCATGAGCCCATTTATCAGGCAGAGAGATCAATGATTAGATATTGGTGATAAAGATTTTAAGTCAACATCTCAGCAGGTGTTGAGCATCTCTTTACTACTCACGATTTACTCCACTGCCAGGCCTTTATGAGCAATAAAGAATGGGACCCATCTTTTTTCACCCTTCTTTGAACATCCTATCCCTCCTATGGTTCCTCAAAGCAACAGAAAAATTTCAATTGAGCTTTAATAATTAAAATGTTACTGTCATATTCCCCGTGAATCAACAGTTTGGATGCTTTTACCAATCTTCAATACAATACAATGCAATATACTTTTATTGTGCCCAAATGGAAATTCATCTTGGGCTTAACAGTGATGCTGCATGCATTGTAATAAATAAAAAATCATGAGAAAACAATCAATTGTCAAAATAATGGTCATGAATAAAAATCATATTACATTAAAACTGCTACAGTTAATAAATAAAACCAAGAAAAGGTCAAAGCAATAATCAATGAATATAAACTACAGAATATAACCACATGATAGAGCAGGGAAAATACTAAGTACTGAACACATCATTTTTTTCATTACATATTTCTGATGGAGCCATTGACCTGAGATTTTCACCAGATATCAGTAGCAACTCAAGTAATCCATACATACAAAGAAATAAAGGCAGCTGTGTTAACAAAACAAATTTTATTTAATAAAGTGGGATGACACAGGGAGTAAGTATTGAACACATGAAGAAAAGAGGTGCAAAAAGGCATAGAAAGTCAAGAACCCAGCTGAAATCCATCAGAATTTAGGAAGCCATCCCATCCCCCATCAGTGCAAATTAATTTCAGCTGGTTAAGTCCTGACTGACAGCCTTTAAAAAGGTCTGTGAATATCAGACTGTCACACCACATAGAACTCATGATGGGCAGAAGCAAAGAGCTCTCTCTAGACCTTCGCAACCTTATTGCTGCAAAACATAATGATGGCATTGGTTACAGGAACATTTCTAAACTGCTGAATGTTCCAGTGAGCACTGTTGGAGCCATCATTCGGAAGTGGAAAGAACATCATTTTACCATAAACGAGCCACGACCAGGAGCTCCTCGCAACATTTCTGACAGAGGAATCAAAAGAATTATCAGAAGAGTTATCTAAGAGCCAAAGACCACTCATGGAGAGCTCTAGAAAGACCTGGGGTTAGCAGGTACTGCTGTCTCAAAGAAAACAAGAAGTAATGCACTCAACCAACATGGGCTCTATGCCCACTCACCTCACAAGACTTAATTGCTGAAGAAAAAGCTTGCTGAAGATTATTTAAAGTTTGCTGCACAACATTTGGGAAAGCCATTAAAATACTGCGAGAATATAGTCTGGTCAGATGAGACCAAAATTGAACATTTTGGATACCACAACACACAGCACGTTTGGAGGAGAAATGATTCAAGAGACAAAGATTTTACTTGTTAATACTACTACAGTATATGTACAGGACATACAGGAGAATTGAAATGGCGTTTCTCTCTCCAGTCGTATGCAGAATATAAAGAAGAAAAAGGAAAAAGGCTGGAAAACAACAACAGCAGTCTATGTACAGTAATGCTACCCATAGTGCAAATGGCAACAAAAGATAGACCCTGACCTGCATAGTGCAAATAAAGATAAACGATAAAACAATGAAACCAGCAATCCATATATACAGAAAAGTAGAGCAGTAATACTCGTAGTTGCAAGTTCAATGCAGTTGTGTAGGTGCAGACAGTGACAGACAGGACTGCACATAATCAGTATTGCAATGACAAGACAGCAGCAGATATGTTATTTGTGCAAATGGTTGCAGTAAAAGTGCAGAGACAAACAGCAAAAAAATGTATTACTGTTGGTATAGAGTTGGTACAGCTGTTGGTATACTATTGCTACAGCTGAGTTAGGCTGAGTTAGTTATTGTGTGAGTGAATGTGTTACGGTTTTAGATGGTTTTAGTTCAGACATAGAGCTGGCTAATGCTCTTAATTGTTTTTATGGTCGTTTTGACTCCTTTGATTTTAGCACAGAAATCCAAGATTTGAAACAGAAACTCAAAGACAATCAGCACTTTAATATTGAGATGCAGGATGTTAAAAGGGAGTTCCGCGCTGTAAAAGTGAACAAAAGTCAGGGTCCTGATAATATATGTGGGCGCCTGGTAAAGTCCTGTGCACATGAACTGAGTCCTATATTTCATTACATTTTCAATAAGTCCTTACAGACACAACATGTGCCTAAGATCTGGAAAGATGCCGTGGTTGTTCCCGTTCCAAAATCCAGCTGTCCTAAAACGGTAAATGACTTTAGACCAGTTGCTTTGACTTCAATTTTAATGAAAATTTTTGAAAAACTGGTCAGATGTGAGGTCCTAAGGCAGACTGAACATGCATTGGATCCTCTGCAGTTTGCCTATAGGCCTCACAGAGGAGTGGAGGATGCCACTGTCACTCTGTTTGACATGCTTTTTAAACATCTGGATTTTAATGGGACACACGCCAGGCTTTTATTTGTGGACTTTTCTTCTGCCTTTAATACAATCCAACCTCATATTTTAGTTGAAAGGCTCCTGCAACAATTTGATTTAAGCAATAATCTGGTGGGTTGGATTCTGGATTTCTTAACCAACAGGACGCAGAGAGTAAGGGTCAATGGCACATTGTCTGACCTAAAGTGCTCTTCTACTGGCTCTCCTCAGGGGTGTGTGTTGTCACCACTACTCTTCATCCTGTACACAAACATGTGTCGGAGCAGACATGACAACAGACACATTATAAAGTATGCTGATGACTCAGTTATTGTCAGTCTCCTCCAGGATGGTGAGAGTGGCCACGGCCCAGTAGTTGATGACTTTGTTCACTGGTGTGAGGATTCCTACCTGCAGCTGAATACAACTAAAACGAAAGATATGATTATTGACTTTAGGAGGAAAACTCCCAGGCACAAAGTCACCATACTAAAAGGCCAGACCACCGAATGTGTACAATCGTACAAATATCTTGGGACGATTATTGATAGTGGATTGAACTTTGAGGTGAACTGTGAAAGGGTGTGCAAAAAGGGTCAGCAAAATTTGCATTGTTTGAGGAAACTTGCACGCTTCCAAATTGACCGAACCATAATGACTATGTTTTATCGGGCTTTATTGAATCTGTTTTATCCTTTTCTTTAATGTCATGGTTTGGTCAGATAAAACTGAAACAGAGGAAATCCTTGGATCAGGTAGTCAGATGGTCCAGTCGTTTGCTTGGTGAGTCACAGCTGAGCCTGACATCCCTGTAAACCAGACAAGTACAGAGGATGGCCGACTCGATTTTAAATGATGACTCCCACCCTTTGCACTGCAACTTTCAGCTTCTTCCCTCCAGACGGAGGTTTGCTGTCCCAAAAAAGTAGAACCCAGCGCTACAAAAACAGCTTTGTCCCTGCTGCTGTCAAAGAGTTGAACAAGCTATAAAAATTATATTGTACATATTTTAGATTTACCTATTTTGTAAGATGTGTGCCTGTGTTTGTGTCTATGTTGAATGTAATTAGTGGCTTGTAAATATGGATGTCACCAACTGCAAAACAAATCTACCTACGGGTACAAATAAAGTAACCTGAACCTGAACCTGAACGGTCTGGGGGGGTGGTGGTGGACAGAGTTCAGGGTCCTGATGGCCGGATAAACAAAGCTGTTTAGCAGTCTTGTGGAGCGGGCTTAGAGGCTCTGGTATCTTTTCCCCAAGGGCAGGGGGCTGAAGAGGGAGTGTGAGGGGTTGAAGGTGTCGCTTGCAATGTTGATGGCTCTGCGGGTAAGGTAGATGTCTGAGAGAGGGGGTACAGAGGCACCGATGATCTTACTGGCTGCTTTCACTGTGCGTTATAGTGTCTTCTGGCAGAAGGCGGTGCAACTTCCATACCAGATGGTGACGCAGCTGGTGAGGATGCTCTCAGCAGTGCCCCGGTAGAATGAGCACATAATGGGGGTGGGACTTGTGCTCTTCTCAGTTTGCGGAGGAAATGGAAATGAGTTTGAACCTTCTTGGCCAGTGATGTGGTGTTGTTGGACCTGGAGAGGTCCTCAGAGATGTGCACCCACAGGAACTTGGTGCTGCTCACCCTCTCCACACCTGCACCATCGATGATCAGAGGGGGATGCTGTGTGTGTCCCCTCTTGAAGTCAACCACAATCTCCTTGGTTTTTCCCATGTTCAGGAAGAGGTTATTGTCTTTACACCACAGGACCAGTTGGCTCACCTCATTTCTGTAGCTGGCCTCCTCATTGTTGATGATGAGGCCACCACTGTTGTGTCATCCGCAAACATGATGATGTGGTTGGTGTTGTAGGCTGGCACACAGTCATGGGTCATCAGGGTGAAAAGCAGTGGGCTGAACATGCACCCTTGTGGGGTCTCTGTGCTCAGTGTGATAGTCTGGGAGGTGTTGCTGCCAATCCACACATTCTGTGATTTCCCTGTGAGAAAGTCCAGCACCCAGTTACGGAGAGAGGTTTTGAGTCTCAAGTGTCTGAGTTTTTGTATTAGGTGCTGGGGGATGATTGTGTTGAATGCTGAACTGAAGTCCAACAACAGCATTCGCACTTAAGAGTTCTTTGAGTCCAGGTGGGTGAGGGCTGGATGGAGGGCAGCAGTGATGGCATCTTCTGTGGATCTGTTTGACCTATATGCAAACTGAGATGGGTCGTGGGAGGGAGGGAGGATGGACTTGATGTTCTGCATGACCAGCTGCCCAAAGCATTTCATTATGATGGGGGTCAGTGCTGCAGGCCAGTGCTGCAGGTAATCATTGTAGCTGGATGGGATGGGTTTCTTTGGGACTGGTATTATGGTGGCAGTTTTGAAACATGTGGGGACAACAGCTTGAATCAGGGAGATGTTGAAGATGTTGGCCAGGACATTCTTGAGCTCATCTGCACAGTCCTTCAGGACGTGACCCAGTATGTTGTTTGGTCTAGCTGCCTTGCGTGGGTTGATCCTGCAGAGGGTCATCATCACGCTAGCCGGATCCAGACTTGTGGTCTGCTCGTGTGGAGGAGGAGTGGTCTTCTGTGCTGATGTGCTGTTTTGCGCTCAAAGAGGCCGAAGAAGTCATTTAGGTTGTTGAGCAGTGTGATGTCACTCACACAGGTCTGAGGTGGAGGTCTGTAGTTGGTGAGGGTCTGTATGCCACACCAGAGGGAACGTGCATCTCTGGTGTTGCTGGAGTGGCCGGATATTTTCTTGCTGTATTGTCTTTTTGCCTCATAGATGCTATGGGACAGGTTGGCCCTAGCTGTTAATCCTGCGGTGTCGCTGTCCCTGAAGGCTGCGTTCTGAGCCCTAAGGAGACTGTGGACCTCTGCTGTCATCCATGGCTTTGGGTTAGCATGAACAGTGATGGTTTTGCAGTGAGTGAAATCATCAATGCATTTAGCTACATATGCTACAACAACCTCAGTGTACTCCTCCTGGGTTTGTATGCTGGCCTTAACAAGATGGTGAAGTGATCAGAGAGAGTGAGGTGGGGATGGAGGGGGGCTCTGTATGCTGTCTTGTGAGTTGTGTACACCAGGTCTAGTAAACTGTCTCCTCTTGTTGGAAAGTCTTCATGTTGGTGTAGATTTGGTAGGAGGGCCTTTGAATCTGTATAGTTGAAGTCTCCTGCAGTGATGAGGAATCCATCGGGATGCGCTGTTTGTGTTTCACTGATGGCCTGATCGAGTTCTTTTAGTGCTTTACTCCTCTCGCCGATGGCAGTGGGCGGGGCATACATGGCGACTAGTAGGACAGATGAAAATTCTCTCGGAATGTAAAAGGGTCGGCACTTGATGATCATAAACTCCAACAATGGAGAACAGTGTTTATGCACAACAGTAACATCTTGGCATCAAGCGTCACTGATGTACACACACACCCTTCCGCCTTGGGTTTTCCCTCCTTCCATGAACACTGTCATCCCGATAGGATGTTAGCCCTGCTAACTGAATGGCAGAGTCTGGTATATTGTCATTTATCCATGCTTCCCTAAAGATAAAAACACAGCAGTTCTGCACATCACATTGCACAGTTCTCAGGAGCTGTATGTGGTCTATTTTGTTGTCTAGTGAGCATACGTTTGCCAGAATGAGGGAAGGAATTGGAAGTCTGTGTGGGCTAGCGGTTAGCTACATTTGGATACCTCCACGTTTACCTCTCTTTTGCTGCTGCTCACACTGTCTATGGCGTCTCCATTTGGGATGAGACACAGCAGTCAAGTCTGGGGGTGTGGAGGTCTGGTGGAGGAGACCTAGGCCATGGAGTTCCTCTGTAACGCTCTGGTCCAGGATGTAATGCTTGGTCATATTCCTTATCTCCAGAAGGCTGTGGCGACTGTAGCTTGTGCACAGCATCATATACAGACATTAAACACATGAATATACACTTAGGCGTAATTTAAGCAACACTAAGTGGCACAAAACACGAAGAGAGAAGAGAGGCTGCTGCATGTTCATGCGCCACCTAGCGGAAATGGCACTGCATCTCAGTCCCAAAACACCATACCAGTAGTGAAATTTGGAGGTGGCCACATCATGGTGTTGGGGTGTTTTTCAGCACATGGTACAGGCACACTTCATATAACTGAAGGAAAGATGAATGGACAAAATGTACAGAGATATCCTTGATAAGCACCTGTTACCA
Source organism: Pholidichthys leucotaenia (assembly GCA_020510985.1). NCBI lineage: Eukaryota > Metazoa > Chordata > Actinopteri > Cichliformes > Pholidichthyidae > Pholidichthys > Pholidichthys leucotaenia. The sequence continues at coordinate 133,438,890 of CM035840.1, read as the reverse complement.
TCTGCCAAGATGCTGAAGATGAAAGGATGGTGGACATTTCAGCAAGACAATGATCCCAAACATAGTCAAGGAAACTCAACTGGCTCCAGAGAAGGAAAATAAAGCTGCTAGAATGGCCCAGTCACCTGACCTGAATCCACTTGAAACTCTATGGAACAAACTGAAGATCAGCGTTCATAGAAGACATCCACGGAACCTTCAAGACTTGAAGACAGTTTGTGTGGAAGAATGGGCTAAAATTACTTCTGAGCAATGCCTGTGCCTAGTTTCTCCATACAGGAGGCATCTGGAAGCTGTATTGTGCCTCGGTGAAAATGAAGGTATACAGTAATCACTGACTGCATCTGTTTGTGGCTGTGTGTGTGTGTATCTGTCCATCTGTCCCGCTTCTCTGTTTCAGCTCGCCCGTGTCAAAATTACGTGGAACTAAAGGCTTGTATCATTGGCATCACCGTATTTTCTCGACTTTAATTTGACAGAATTTCAAAATAAGACTTTGTTTTTGAGATAACAAAAATAGCTCAACTTTACCATCAATAGAACAGTACTGTGCATGCGCCTGGAAACTCCTGCCAAAGGAAAATATTGAGCAATCTGCCAATACTGGGTGAACAACTGTCTGTTTTTTGCCCGTCTGTTTTCTGCCTCTTCCACGAAACAGCAAAAGCTCCATGTTAGTCTTGATTGTCAGTGTATTCACGTACCTCCATCGCTTTCCGCCATTTAAATGTCTGCCACCGTGCCTTTCCTTTGTGTTTGGATTGCAGCTGTTCAAATCAGGTTGTGGCTCTTGGCTGCCGCCGGCAGTATGGGCATGTGAACTGCAGATTATTTTCATACTGCAAACATGCGTGTACTCCAAAACTACTAATGGATTTGGGTGAAATTTTTACTAGAGGTGGTCCTTGGGCTAGAGAGGAACGCCACAATATTTTGGTAATGAGCCCAGTATTTAGTATATTAGTATTTAGCCCAGTATATACAGTATATATATATTTATTTTTATCCAAGATGGCGCCCACAGTGGCCGCCATGGTGCTTCGCTGCCCTTTAATTTGTTTGTTTCTGTTAGTCAGTTGTGTGTCTGCCTGCTCTTATACCCGAGAAGAGCTTCTAAATATCAGGTCTTTCACTCCCACGGACCTTCTCCTCCCGTTTTTTGGCTCTGCCGCGATCTGGTCCACTTCCTACCCCAAAAAGTGAGACGGCGGAAGAGAGGAAGACGAGCGGGAGCTCTCGAACGGCTTCGGAAGAGGGGCACGCGCACAGCCTTACCTGGAATATTCTGACCAATACCAACTCTCTCTCTAACAAGGGTAGACGAACTGAGACTTCTGATTCGATTTAAGGACCTCGCTAAATTCGTCCCAGCCTCTGTTTTACTGGAGACTTGACTTAATGATTCTACTCCGGACAGCGCAAGGATCAGCATTGAGGGATTTCAAGCTTGTTTCGTGCTGATCGAATCAACAGAGCTTCTCCGGTACAGTACTAAAGGAGGAGGAGTATGCTTTTACATTAACAGGGCCAGCTGGTGCTCTGATGTACGTGATTTCCCGGCACTGTTCTCCCGACCTAGAATTTCTCTCCATTAACTGCAAGCCATTTTATTCCTCGCTGGAGTTTGCTTCATTCATATTGATCGCTGTGTACGCCCCTCCCGACGCGGACGCGCGCGAGGCTCAGCGCGCGCTCGCAGATCACATCCAACATGCGGAGCGGACTTTCCCAGACTCCCTGGTTATTGTGGTTGGCGACTTTAACCAGAGCAATCTGAGTCACGAGCTCCCCCGATACAAACAGTTTATTAAATGTCCAACCAGAGGTGAGAACACACCCTAACTGTTACACTACAGTGAAGGACGCGTATCGCGCTGTTCCCCGCGCTGCGCTCGGACTATCTGATCACGTGATGGTCCACCTCATTCCCACATACAGACAGAGACTGAAGCTCACTAAACCTTTTGTGACCACCAGGAAGAAATTGACTGGAGAGAAACTGAACACATGCATGGAAATAACTGACTGGGACATGTTTAAAGGAGCCACACATGATCTTAATGAGTACACAGACGCTGTGAACTCATACATCAACTTTTGTGAGGAGAGCATTCTCCCATCGCGCACCAGGGTGAGGTACTCTAATGATAAGCCCTGGTTCACTGCCAAGCTCAGACAGATCAGGAAAGAGAAGGAAGCAGCGTTGAAAAGTGGAGACAGGGACTGCTACAGGGAGGTTAAATATCGGTTTAACAGAGAGCTGAAGAGAGCTAAATCTGTGTATTCTGAGAGACTCCAGCAGCAGTTCACTGCTAATGACTCGGCTTCTGTGTGGAGAGGACTGAGGCAAATCACCAACTATCGGCCTCAGGCTTCTAAAGGTCAGGATGACAAAGCCCTTTGTCAAAAACCGTCCCAACATTATGCCCGTTTTGACACCTCGTCAGCTGTGTACAACTCCCCCCCTCCACCCAGCTCCACTGCCTCCTCGGCCGCTAATTCATCAAAAGCGGTCCCCCCCTCCTCCTCCCCCCCGCCCTTGTCATCAGTGAGCAGGACGTGCACAGACAGTTCTCCAGACTGAACCCGCGCAAGGCCCCCGGTCCGGACGGCGTGCCTCCCTCCACCCTGAGACACTGTGCGAAAGAGCTGGCTCCTGTCTTCACAGACATTTTTAACACCTCCCTTAAGCAATGCCACGTGCCGACCTGCCTCAAATCCTCCACCATCATCCCTGTCCCCAAGAAGCCACGGATTACTGGACTTAACGACTACAGACCTGTAGCGCTCACCTCTGTAGTCATGAAGTCCTTTGAGCGCCTGGTCCTGTCCCACCTCAAGTCCATCACCACTCCCCTCCTGGACCCGCTGCAGTTTGCCTACCGTGCCAACAGGTCTGTGGACGACGCAGTCAACCTGGCCCTCCACTCCATCCTGCAGCACCTGGACTCCCCGGGAACCTACGCCAGGATCCTGTTTGTGGACTTCAGCTCTGCATTCAACACCATCCGCCCCGCTCTGCTCCAGGACAAGCTGTCCCTGCTCGGCGTGCCTGACTCCCTCTGCAGGTGGATCACCGACTGCCTGACGGACCGGAGGCAGCATGTGCGGCTGGGGAAGTCTGTCTCAGACTCTGTTAGCATCAGCATTGGATCACTCCAGGGCTGTGTACTTTCCCCCCACTCTTCTCCCTTTATACCAACTCCTGCACCTCCACCCACCAGTCTGTTAAGCTGATCAAGTTTGCGGACGACACCACCCTCATCGGGCTCATCTCCAACGGCGACGAGTCCGTCTACAGGAGAGAGGTGGCCCAGCTGGTGTCCTGGTGCAGCCACAACAACCTGCAGCTGAACGCTCTGAAGACAGCGGAGATGATTGTGGACTTCAGGAAAGTCACAACCCCCCTGCCCCCCCTCACCATCACAGGCTCTCCCATCACCATTGCAGATTCCTTCCGCTTCTTGGGCACCACCATCACCCGGGACCTCAAATGGGAGCCGACCATCAGCTCCCTCATCAAAAAGGCCCAGCAGAGGATGTTCTTTCTGCGGCAGCTGAGGAAGCTCAAGCTACCCACCAAGATGTTAGTGCAGTTCTACACGGCCATCATCGAGTCCATCCTCACCTCCTCCATAACCGTGTGGTACGCAGGAGCCACTGCCAGGGACAGACTAAGGCTGCAGCGCGTTGTGTGCACTGCTGAGAAGGTGATCGGCTGCAAGCTCCCATCTCTCCAGGACCTGTACATCTCCAGGACCCGGAGGCGTGCAGGCCGGATCATAGCCGATCCTTCACACCCTGGTCACGTACTGTTTGCCACCCTCCCCTCAGGTAGAAGACTTCGGTCCATTCAGACTAAAACCTCCCGGCACATGAACAGCGTTTTCCCCTCTGCCATCAGACTGCTGAACATTAAGTGACTTATTGACTCTCGTGCACTATATACAGCAGCTCAACCAGACTCATGTCATTCATCACTGTTTTTCTGTTGCATTATCGACTGCACTATGTGGTACTCCACATCATCTGCTACTTGCTAATTTATTTAAAACTGCTGTGACTAGTATTGATTCTTTTTTCTAAAGCCCATCCAGGGACAAGTGTTGCAAATTAGCTAATAGCTATACACTCTATGTGCAACACATCAGATTGATTGTCTTTGATTAATTGTCTATGTTTATTGCACTGTCCCTGTCAAATAAACTAATCTACTACTACTACTATTACTCATTATTATTATTATTATTATTATTATTATTATTATTATTACTTATTATTCTACACTTATTGCATGGTTTTAGTCTTTAAGTTTTTTAGTTTATCTCTTTATCTTATCATGTTTTAATGTTGCAGCATTGCACCGAGACAAATTCCTAGTTTGTGTACTACATGAACAATGGCAATAAATCTGATTCTGATTCTGATTCTGATTCTGGTATGCATACCTCCACCAAGGCTCTTATCTTCTCACAGTGTGTTAGCAAGAATACTCCAAAACTACAAGATGGATTTGGATGAAATCTTTACCAGAGGTGGTCCTTGGGCTAGAGAGGAACCCATAACATTTTGGTGATGATCCGAGAACGCATTCCTCTGCCAAGGCCCTGGCACCGAGGCGTCAGCACCTTGGTGCTTTCATTTCCAACAAAGGCTTTTCTACTAAATATTAAATGAATTTCATCATGTGTGTTCAATACTTTTTCCATGTGTCATTCCACTTTATTAAATATAACTTGGTTTGTGAACACAGTTCCCTTGATTTCTTTGTATGTATGGATTACTTGGGTTGTTACTGATATCTGGTGAAAATCTCAGGTCAGTGGCTCCATCAGAAATGTTTAATGAGAAACATGTTGACGTGTTCAAGCCTTATTTTGCCCACTGTATGCATTATAAAAAATAACTGAAGTGAAATACTTTATAATGGTTCAGTCTCGGATGTTTTCTGAATCTGCAGCTGTACCACACAGCTGGGTCAGAATACATAAATATCGGCCACTGCCATTTTCTTATTTGCCTGTAGCCAGTATCAGACAGTGAGGTGAATAACGGCTGATAGCAATATACTTGACGATATATCTGTGCATCCCTAGTTTGACGCAATCACATTTGACCCATAGACTTCCAGTATATACACAGAGATAAGTAATCTTCTTGTAGACACAGGAATGTGTGATGTGCCTCTACCTCTACTGGGAGGTCCACATTCACTCACCTCAAACACGACAGTAACTTACACCAGCAGCAGTAGCATGTTTTTCCCCAGCAACCCCCCCCCCCCCACCACCACAACCCCACCGATCCAATGCAATTACGATAGCCACCTACTGTGGCAAACAACTCCATCAGACTTTTGACAGGGATAAAGCCAGCGACTGCTTAAATTAACTAAGTCAGCCATTCAGATGCTGGTCTGTTCAGAGGAAACCAGGCAGGGAGAATCTGGTCCATTTGTTCACTGATCAATCAAAGTCCATTCCTGGCCTCCTTCATGGGTTGACATCAGAGAATTAAGTTGGATTGTCTTCCCAGTGAGACATTCCTGTGATAGTTTCACCACAATAGACAACAAAAGGATGGCAGTTGGTTTTCCTGCAGGGATTCTTTACTGTATCGGACAAATGCAGATGGATAGACAGCATGTAGTTGGAGCTATTGTCACATTAGAGGTTGTCCTGCATCTGCCTCCCACTGGGACTAGTGACTTCTATAATAGTCCAAGTAAATACATTTCTTCTGGTATTTCTGGGTTAACTTAAATTTAAAGGTGTATTTTTATTAAACAAAACAGCATTCTTAATTTTTTAAATCAAGAAAAAATAATTCTTAATTTTTTCCATTTTTTTAACTTATGGAGGAAAAAAAAAATCACCATTTTCAGTGTACTCTTCCCCTTTCATCTTTCCTTAGCACATTTCCTTAGCAGAATCTTACTTGAAGAACGATGCACCTTTAACAACTCCTTAAAGATAGCAAGAGGGTAAACAGAAACAGGATAAAGCAAAGAGGAAGCAATAGCTGGTGGTCTGGTGTGCTGCCACAGTTTGCTTAATGTTAAACCAATAAGATAATACAAGGTCTATGTAGTCTGGACTTGTTCCAATTAGAGATAGAGGTGGGACTGGTTGCTGTGTGGCGTGTAGTCTCTGTCCCTCTATCAGTGGTTCTGATTTTCAGTTTGATAATGAATGAGGCCGAGATGGCGCGTGTGTGTGTGCATGCGTGCATGTGTGGGGGCTGTCCTAAATGATAGCATTTACAACACTTGCTCATTGGCAGGTGTGACTTCAGACCATAGTTTGTAACCTGGTGAACTTTGTACCCCAGACTGTTGGTCCAGTTTTTTTTTTATCTTTTATTCCTTTTTTTGAGGGAGGGGCATCTAACATGTAGTTTGCTGTGAGGAGTGAAACATTTGCATAAGTAACCCACCACATTTTATCACTTTTGAGTGTTTTTCCTGTGAGGCTGAGCGAGTGGAGACTTGTTAATTTATCACCCAAGAGGAAGAGAAGGAATAACGGTTAGGTGTGCTGGGGGAAATTTGCTTTATGTTAGAGGGAGCAGAGAAGTCATTGGGCCTTTGTATGGATGTTTAACTTTTAATCTCAGTAAAAGCAACTGCAATATTGATTCTGATTCTCAACCTTTATGTACAGTGGTGTGAAAAAGTGTTTGCCCCCTTCCTGATTTCTTATTTTTTGTATGTTTGTCACACTTAAATATTTCAGATCATCAAACAAATTTAAATATTAGACAAAGATAATACAAGTAAACATAAATTACAATTTTTAAATGAAGGTGTTCATTATTAAGGGAAAAAAATCCAAACCTACATGGCCCTGTGTGAAAAAGTTATTGCCCCCTAAATCTAATAACTGGTTGGGCCACCCTTAGCAGCAACAACTGCAATCAAGCATTTGCAATAACTGGCAATGAGTCTTTTACAGTGCTGTGGAGGAATTTTGACCCATTCATCTTTGCAGAATTGTTGTAATTCAGCCACATTGGAGGGTTTTTGAGCATGAACCGCCTTTCTAAGGTCATGCCACAGCATCTCAATCGGATTCAGGTCAGGACTTTGATTAGGCCACTCCAAAGTCTTCATTTTGTTTTTCTTAAGCCATTCAGAGGTGGACTTGCTGGTGTGTTTTGGATCATTGTCCTGCTGCAGAACCCAAGTGTGCTTCAGCTTGAGGTCACAAACAGATGGCTGGACATTCTCCTTCAGGATTTTTTGGTAGACAGCAGAATTCATGGTTCCAGGTCCTGAAGCAGCAAAACAGCCCCAGATCATCACACTACCACCACCATATTTTACTGTTGATATGATGTTCCTTTTCTGAAATGCTGTGTTACTTTTACGCCGGATGTAATGGGACACACACCTTCCAAAAAGTTCAACTTTTGTCTTGTCAGTCCACAGAGTATTTTCCCAAAAGTCTTGGGGATCATCAAGATGTTTTCTGTCAAAACTGAGATGAGCCTTTATGTTCTTTTTGCTCAGCAGTGTTTTTTGTCTTGGAGCTCTGCCATGCCGGCCATTTTTGCCCAGTCTCTTTCTTATGGTGGAGTCATGAACACTGACCTTAACTGAGGCAAGTGAGGCTGCAGTTCTTTGGATGTTGTTGTGGGGTCTTTTCTGACCTCTTGGATGAGTCGTCGCTGCGCTGTTGGGATAATTTTGATCGGCCGGCCACTCTTGGGATGGCTCACCGTTGTTCCATGTTTTCACCATTTGTGGATAATGGCTCTCACTGTGGTTCACTGGAGTCTCAAAGCTTTAGAAATGGCTTTATAACCTTTTCCAGACTGATAGATCTCAGTTACTTTGTTCCTGAATTTCTTCGGATCGCAGCATGATGTCAAGCTTTTGAGGATGTTTTGGTCCACTTCACTTTGTCAGGCAGATCCTATTTAAATGATTTCTTGATTGAGAACAGGTGTGGCAGTAATCAGGCCTGGGTATGGCTAGAGGAATTGAACTCAGCTTTCCAAAGATTTGGTAAACCACAGTTAATTTATATTTCAACGGGGGTGGGGGGGTCACTTTTTCACACAGGGCCATGTAGGTTTGGATTTTGTTTACCCTTAATAATAAACACCTTCATTTAAAAACTGCCTTTTGTGTTTACTTGCATCATCTTTGTCTAATATTTAAATTTGTTTGATGATCTGAAACATTAAGTGTGACAAACATACAAAAAAAACAAGAAATCAGGAACGGGGCAAACACTTTTTCACACCACTGTATATTTAGTTTAGTAAATGTGTTTACATGTCTCATAAAGAAAAGTGCACACTCAAGAGTCCCAGGTGGCTAGGTGTGTTTGTCATCCTCGGAACACCAGCTGAAATATATGGAGAGAAGAAGCGTGTGTAACCTGCTGTGTCCCGAAGGCACTAACGCACAAACGCACTGTTGTTTTCTCTCAGACATCTTGGGATTTTTGTGCTGCTTTGTTGGCAAAAGAAGATTCCCAAGTACCAAAAACAATTTTCCATTTGGATGGCAAAACCAATGGAAAACAGGCCTTTGTTTATTCCCCGCTTCGTTCAATTACCCCCTTTGGTTTGTTTAACATTTTATACTCATGATCTAATTTTTCTGTTTGGTTGCTCTTCAGATCTGTGAATTAATACCTCAGCTGAGCACAGAGGCTGCATGTGGTGTAGAATTCATTAAGCCAGCTTGTATCGTGAACGTGCGTGTGGAACGCACACATCACACAGCAATGACATCCCCAGAAAGAAAAGTGTGAGTTTGAGCCTGTGTGCACATACGTACGTACGTGTGATACCACGGTGAAAGGCACCATCTGTTCCATGTGACAGTAATGAAGTGAGGGGCATTGTGGCACAAAGCCTCAGACCCATTCATCACAGCTGTAGGCGGGCCAAGCATATTCCCTCTGTCTTATAGGGATACCTCCACACACACATACGGGGTAGTTCCAGTTTGCCATTGTCTAAATGGTGTGTGTGTGTATGCAAGCACTTGTAGAGCACTTATTCTGGAGGGGGCTACAGTAAATGTGAATCCTAAATGTATAAACTCACTCAACATCTATAAAATCTTGATAGCAGTTTCACATGCATGCTATCTGGCATATCTAGCAACCAGATACTCCAGTAGTATTTCCAGCAGCATAATTTGACTAAAAAAATAGCTTGTGATGTTGAGATATAAAACCCCTTCTAAAAAGACACGTGCTAGAACAGTTTTCTTTATTAGCCCACTTACAGAGTGTTTAGATAAAGCTATTGCTTGCTTGTGGAAAAATATATGTCCTTAGCTGATAATTGGTTGATTTACATTTAACATTTTATGCACAAGTTGACAAGCTGGCCTCTTTGTAACTTCAAATTTTGTAGTACTGCATATCGAAAAGTATTTTACATATGGGGAAATTTTAGGAGAGTTTTACATTTTAATACTAGGGATAGCATTTCATTGGGCTGTGATAGCTCACGATTGGTTGGACATAAAAAAGTGTGACAAATATGCAAATATGGGACAACTGTCACTTGGAATCATACTGAATTGGCAATTATAGTATAACCAGTGTTGGGAGTAACGTGTTACAAAGCACCACGTTACTGTAACACCACTACTTTTGCAGTAATGTGCTGTGTAACAAAATTACTGTTTAAAAATTTAGTAATGTGTTACAGTTACTGAAATTTGAACAAATGCATTACTCGTTTTATTAATATGGATAGATATTCTTAGCCCAAATAAATACAAACTGACCCCATGTAGCTAACGCAGCCATCAGTCAGCGTAACCTGTTGCAAAGAGCCTGCTCACTACTGAGCGGGGAAAAAGATGAAGCTACTTTGTTTTTGTGGAAATAGACAGATTATTTTTCCTTTGTCACAGTTAAAAACAAAAGCATATTGGTGGTTAGCAAGCTAAAGTGCCAGGTGAGACCAACTGCAGTCTTCAGAAACACCTAAAACCAGCAACGAACTCCGACAAAGCTAGTGCTATGCTATGCTAACAACACCGTGTTAGTGGATCTACATTATTTGAACAGCCACAGCTGGATGTAAAGTGGAAATACTCTCATCTGAACACCCACGGCTGAATTTCAAGCGCAGGTATGCATTTGGACAGTTTCTGACCCAGCAAGAATTAAACCTGATTGTCAGATATGTCTTCTTCTTCTTCTGATGTTTTATGGCGGTTGGCAAACTGCTTGTAGGTGCATTACCACCCTCCTTTCTACTCCTGTGTCCTTCTCTAGTTCCCCCTACTTTCTTTTGTATGCCATACAGGCTCTGTCCTTTACTTCCTTTGTCCCAGTCTTCCTGCCACTTCTTTTTAATTTGCGTTTTGATAATGCTCTTGACCTGTGCTTTACTATGTTTCACATTCCAACTAACTTGACTCATCCTAGTTGCCCTTTTTGCATATTTATCTGCTAGCTCATTTCCCTCCACTCCAATGTGCGCCGGGATCCAAATGAATTTAATGTCTACACCTGCCTTTGAGATTCTCCCTACTGAATGTGCAATTTCCATCACCAAATCCTGTCTTGACTCTGAGTGCATTTGCCCAATACTCTCCATTGCGCTGCTAGAGTCAGACCCTATCAAAACCTTTCTGGGCTTTACTTCTTCCACCCAGCCCAATTTTTTTTTTTTGACTTATTTTGTACCCGTAGGTAGATTTGTTCTGCAGTCCGGTAACAAGCCACCAGCTGCTGGTCGCTGCGTGCGCAAGTGCCCCTTAACTCCCTAACCTGCATGTTTTTGGCATGTGGGAGAAAACCGGAGAAATCCCAGAGTAAACCCACGCAAACACGGGGAGAACATGCAAACTCCACACAGATCACTGTTGGCCGGGGGAAGGGATCGAACCCACGATCCCCGCAATCCCCCGGCCGAGGGTAAAACTGTGCTGCCGCGGTGCTAACCACTGCGCCACTGTGCAGCTAAACAGATTGCCAGAAGCTCCCCAGTATACACAGCCAAGTCATCACTAACCCTTTCCTTCTTCATGACATCTAATTCTGGGATGGTGAATGCTATTCCCACAATGTTCTTTGTCGATTTAGATGCATCTGTATAAATCTTTATAAAGTCAGGATAGCTACCGTCTGAATAGTTGTTGACCTCCTTCTTGTTTATCCTCCCTCTTATGTCATTTGTTAGAAGTCTTAAATCCACCTTTACTTCTTCCAGACTCCATGGTGGTTCTGCAGAAAGAGGGACTGTTGGACATACTGCTATATCAGCAACCCTTAGCTCCCTGACTTTATTCTCTATTGTCCATCCAAAGCTTCTCATTTGTCTCTTTTCCTTCTCTTGGCAATTTCATTGTACCCTGCACAGATTCAAGACACCCTGTGCCAGATGCAGCAAAGCAGCCCCAGAACATAACAGAACCTCCTCCATGTTTCACAGTAGGGACAGTGTTCTTTTCTTGGTATGCTTCATTTTTGCATCTGTTAACATAGAGCAGATGTGCCTTGCCAAAAAGTTGCAGTTTTGTCTCGTCTGTCCATAGGACATTCTCCCAGAAGCTTTGTGGCTTGTCAACATGCAGTTTGGCAAATTCCAGTCTGGCTTTTTTAGGATTTGTTTTCAACAGTGGTGTCCTCCTTGGTCGTCTCCCATGAAGTCCACTTTGGCTCAAACAACGACGGATGGTGTGATCTGACACTGATGTACCTTGACCTTGGAGTTCACCATGAATGTGTTTAGAGGTTGTTCTGGGCTCTTTTGTTGCCATTCGTATTATCTGTCTCCTCCTGTGGCCACGTCCAGGGAGGTTGGCTACAGTCCCGTGGATCTTAAATTTCTGAATAATATGTGCAACTGTAGTCACAGGAACATCAAGCTGCTTGGAGATGGTCTTATAGCCTTTACCTTTAACATGCTTGTCTATAATTTTCTTTCTAGTCTCCTGAGACAACTCTCTCCTTTGCTTCCTCTGGTCCATGTTTAGTGTGGTACACACCATGTCAACAAACAGCACAGTGACTACTTGTCACCCTTTAAATAGGCCGACTGACTGATTACAAGTTTGTAGACACCTGTGATGTTAATTAGAGGACACATCTTGGTTGAACATGTCCCTATGGTCAGATTATTTTCAATCTTTTCTAGGGGTGCCATCATTTTTGTCCAGGCCTGTTTCATGAGTTTGTTTTTTAAAATAATTCTGTTGAACCACACTTCAAAAGCATTGTCTCATTTTCATTGATTAATTTTCATAGAATTTTTATTTATTACCACTTTTGTCAGATTCAAGTTATTTTTATGACCATTGTGGGTTTTTCTTTCATTAACAGAGGGGTACCAACAATTTTGTCCACGTCTGTAGATTCATTACACACAGAGTAATGTAGTTCAAGTGTTTATTTCTTTTAATTTTGAAAGTTATGGCTTACAACTCATGAAAACCCCAAATTCAGTTTCTCAAAAAATTAGAATATTTCATAAAATTAATTTAAAAAAATGTTTTTTAATAGAAATGTTGACCGACTGAAAAGTATGTCCATGTTCACACTCAATACTTGGTCGGGGCTCCTTTTGCATGAATTACTGCATCAATGCAGCATAGCATGGAGAGGATCAGCCTGTGGTACTGCTGAGGTGTTATGGAGGCCCAGGTTGCTTTGATAGTGACCTTCAGCTCGTCTGCATTGTTGGGTTTGGTGTCTCTCATCTTCCTCTTGACAATGCTCCATAAATTCTCTATGGAGTTGAAGTCAAGCTAGTTTTCTGGTCAGTCAAGCACAGTGATACCATGGTCATTTAACCAGGTTTTGGTACTTTTGGCAGTGTGGACAGACACCAAGTCCTCCTGGGAAATGAAACCAGCATCTCCATAAAGCTTGTCAGCTAAGGGAAGCATAAAGTGCTCTAAAATTTTCTGGTAGACGGCTGCACTGACTTTGGACTTGATAAAACACAGTGGACCAACACCAGCAGATAACATGGCTCCTCAAATCATCACTGACTGTAGAAACTTCACACTGGACCTCAAGTAACTTAGATTCTGTGCCTCTCCACTCTTCCTCCAGACTCTGGGACCTTGATTTCCAAATGAAATGCAAAATTTACTTTCATCTGAAAAGAGGTCATCTGCTGGTGTCGGTCCACTGTGTTTTTTCAAGTCCAAAGTCAGCGCAGTCATCTACCAGCAAATTTTAGAGCACTTCATGCTTTCCTCTGCTGACAAGCTTTATGGAGATGCTGATTTCATTTTCCAGCAGGACTTGGTACCTGCCCACACTGCCAAAAGTGCCAAAACCTGGTTTAATAACCATGGTATCACTGTGCTTTATTGGCCATAAAACTAGCCTGACTTCAACTCTATTAGAGAATTTTTGGGAGTATTGTCATAGAGGAAGATGAGCGACACCCAGACCCCAACAATGAAGACGAGCTGAAGGTGCCTATTCAAAGCAAAGCTGGGCTTTTTAACAACTCTGCAGTACCACAGGCTGATCACCTCTCATGCCACGCTACATTGATTGCAGTAATTCATGACAAAAGGAGCCCCAACCAAGTATTGAGTGTGTACATGGACATAATTTTCTCAGTGGCCCAACATTTCTATTAAAAATCCATTTTTTAAAATTAATTTTATGTAATATTCTAATTTTTTGAGAAACTGAATTTGGGTTTTCTTGAGCTGCAAGCCATAATCATCAAAATTAAAAGAAATAAACACTTGAAATATATCACTCTGTGTGTAATGAATCTATATAATAGGAGTTTCATTTTCTGAATTGAATTACTGAATTGAATTAACTTTTCAATGACATTCTAATTTATTGACATGCACCTGTGTATATATATATATGTATTATGCATGTATGTATTATGTATGTATGTATTATGTATGTACGTATGTATTATGTATTATGTATGTATGTATGTGTATATGTATGTATGTGTATATATATACTGCTCAAAAAAAATAAAGGGAACATTTTGAAAACACATCAGATTTTAATGGGAAAAAATAGGCTGGAAATCTACACTGATATGGACTGGATAATGTGTTAAGAATGAAAAGATGCCACGTCTTTTGATGGAAATGAAAACACTCCAAAATTTAAAGTGAAGAAATTGTGGCAGGCTAGTCCAGCTTACTCAGATTAAAAAGTGTTCCCTTTATTTTTTGAGCAGTATATACTGTATATATATTTCCCACAGTAAGAGCTCTCAAAGCAGGATAAAGCAGACTGAACATGTTCTAAAAACTCTGTCTGAAACAGTCTGTTTTCAGCCTGACATTAATAAGCCCGTAACGTAATCCATTAATTAAATTACCTTGCTGTGTGTGCAAGATGATTTAACTATGCATTTAAAAGTAATGTGAAAGTTACTTTTCCAAGTAGCTAGGTGCTTTAATCATACAGTAACTGGTAAAGTAACTCAGTTACTTTTAAAAAGAAGTAACTAGTAACTGTAATTAGTGACCATTTTTTTAGTAACTTGCCCAACACTGCCTATAACACATTTGTGTGTGTCTCACAAATGTTGCAATAATGTTGCAAAAATGCCCAGCAAATTTTGGGCCAGAGTTCACATACATGTCATGAGAGTGTTTCAGGTCATTCTCACATGTGTGAGACAAAATTGAGAATATTTTTTTTTTGCATGACAGTCCTGCAATGGTCACCAAACACTTGGATGGCAGATGTCCCTGCCAATTGTACAATGGGGATATTATAATTAGAGATGAGCCGATACCACTTTTTCAAGTCCAATACCGATACTGTGACATTGAGTACTGGCCGATACCAATCCAAACCCAATACCGTCTCTTGTATTTAAAACAAGAAAAGTACAGAACATACTTTAGTAATGACTGGTTGCATTTTGCACACATATAAATCCACAAATCTAAAAGTCAAAAAATATATTACAAATTTCACTCAGTTCAGCAATGCTGCTGGTTTTTCTTATTTTAAACTGCAACATTGGCAGCATTTCACTGGTCAGCACTATGTAAACATGCATTCTGAAGTTTTAAGTGCAAGTTTATGCAAAACTTTGAAGCTGAGTATTTAAGTGAATATTCAGATGAAATTCAAAGTGCCACTTTATGCATGAGGTAAAAAAAATGCTGTAGATCTAAAAATAAAGGAACTAACCCTTTAAGTTGTATTTTTGACATTTATTATTATTACTATTATCATAAGTATTCTCCTGGTCCTCGGTTTATTTAGTAGTGTTTCTGATATAATTCTCTGTCCATTCTTCGATTTTAGGGTTGCTCTTACTTTGAAGTCATTCCTGTTCCATTTCATGTAGCCCTGTTGTTCTAGTTCTGCTTCCAGTTCGCTTCTGATGGCCCTGTGCGCCGATCCCACCATCGTTTGGCGTTGTCTCAGTATTTTCCCTGTTCTATCTTATTTCGGGTCTGGTCATTTGGCCTCCTCCAGGGCTCTTATTTTGACAGCGTCACGGCGGGACTTCCAGCTTGTCAAAGCCGAGCCGCGCATGTGACAGCTGTGGGTTATTTTTACTAATTACTTTCCACTTTTCTGATTAGCCCGTGCTCTGTATTTAAGGAAGCAGCTGAGGCACACTCCTCGCTGCGACCTACAACAACATCGTGCACTTCTGTGTACGCAACTGGAGTTCCTATCCCTGACTCCAGTCACTCCTGTGATTCATTTCGTCTTCCTCTTGTAAGTGTTTATTGTTCAGCGGAGGCTCCGTCCTTGCTGCCTCTCTTAGTTTTATCTCCAGTGTCAGTTTTCTTGTGTCTAAGTTTATGTTTCGAGTTTTGCTCCACGTGGCTGTTTAATTTATCTTCCTTGTCTTCTGTTAATAAACACGCAAGCTTACGGGTTGGCCCTTTAGCGTCTCATTGATGCCCTGCAAGGGGCATCCATAACAGTAGGTTGCAGCCAAATGAACGCCGACCACCGTGAGTTTGTTTTTTGGGCTTGTAGTTTTTTCCCCCTGTTTTTGTGTGCCAGTGTGTTTCAGGAGATGGCATCACCAAGAAAAGGTTATTCTTTGGACCTTGGGCTAGTAGCTAATTGTGTTTCTGATAGAGGTAGATGGCCTCCTCTCCATCGCTCGTTGTGACGTCACTCCCGACGGCTCACACTGGTATTTGGGACCTTGCTGAGGCAGAAATTAAGCGCAATCCTCGCCATTGCCGATCAATGTCGAGGTCAGAAGAGGGATGGCCGAAATTACGGCACTTTGGGAGAATATCTGGGGACCGGAGAGGAGTTCCGGCAGGAAACTGAAGCCAAAGCCGATGGTGAGGCATCTCCGCTCCTCGCCTCGGGATCAGGTTCCTGTCACCCATCCAGCCCAGGGGCCTACGTCACCGATGGGCCATTCCATCTCACAGTGGAGGAAGGAAGGACAACCAGGACTCCCGTGAAGAGACGCACTGGGCAGTTGAGCTCATCCGGGGCCATGTGGCTGAAGCACGCTCACTTCCTCTCATCCCAGCCAGATCCTGAAACATGTGGTGACAGCAGTTAGACTGGTGGAGGTCAATCTTGAACTTCATCATTATCCTGGTACACCGAGCTACTAGCCTCCGTGTCTGTGCAGCAGCGGTGCTTCCAGACCTAACAGCTAGCCTCGCCCTCTGCCGGAAGATGTAACCACCCTGCCTGCCATCAGCCTCAGCGAGATCCCTGTCCGGATCATATTCCGGGCCGCCGTGGTGAGAACTCTGTCTCCCTGCCAGCTGTTTCCCGTGCGTTTGCAATGGGAAGGGAACAGTCAGCAGCCTCAGCCCTCCAGGTCATCGTTCCCGCTGTTCATCAGCTCCTCGTCCCCTGGATGGCCTCGGCTGCTCCTCCCTCCTACTCCGGGCACTCTCTCCAGCTGCTGTGAGTTTAGCGAGTCCCCAGCTGCGACGTCACCGACCCCGTGCAAGCAGCTCCTCCTCGTCTTCATGGGAGGCCCTCCGCCACCATCCGTAGGGAGAGGGGAAGATCAAGCCCGCTGCAGCAGTCACCCATCGGTCCTCAGGAGAACAGGCAAGTGCTGTTTCATTCTCACAATCCATATAATGAATGCCTTGTCTGACTCCTGGGGGTGGAGCTCGGGGTTCACAGTCCCCTGAGCTCCCTTCCCCTGCTGCAGCCAATGAAACAAATGGAACCTGCATCCTCTGTGTCTCCTTCCCCTCTCTACAAGCGTCCCCTGGTGCCAGGAATCGACCGGTCAGCGGTCCTGAAGAGCCTGGTGCCAGCCCCGCAGCCATGTTACAGACAGAGGAGGAGGGCGGACTGCCATTTGGAGCCTGTGCCAACGATCTCAGCGTCCCCAGGTCTCCATGAGGAGCAGTCGGACCCAGCAGGGGTACAGATCCCCTGTCACCACGCCCGCGTCCTTGACAGCCCGCACGGTGTCTTGACACCGTGCAGGCCATCGGCATGGGCTTCAGCGCCTGGGACTTTCCCGGACTGTGACGACCATCATGCTGGCCTGTGGAGCCCGCCACAGTTGAGTCGGAGCCAGGAATGAACATCCAGATTATTGAACCTGGATCGTCGGAGTCCTGGACGGCGGTGGAGCCCGAGATCAGCAAAGTGCTCTATTTTGTTCTTTCTATTTCCGTTCTGGAGCATTCTTGCCTGTCTCTAGGGAGAGGAGCCAGGTGCAGCCGACCGCTGCATCCGAGTCATCTCACCGGGCTCTGCCGCTGCCGGTGATCCTGATCCCGGTTCCTTTTGGTCTCTCTGAGCCTTCTCCCAGGGTCACCAGAGACTAATCAGTTCCGGTCGTCGTCATGGAGGCTCCAGGTTTGTGCCTCGGAGGCCATCCCTGGTGCTACGCTGGCTTCTTAATCTGGGTCTGTCGTGGGTGCTGCAACAGTCCCCAATCGGGGTCCGTCGTGAGTGCTGCACCAGCTCGATCAGGGTCCGTTGTGAGTGCTGCACCGGCCCGATCGGGGTCCGTCGTGGGCGCTGCACTGGCCCGATCGAGGTCCACCGAGGGTGCAGCGCTGGTTCGGTTCGAGGTCGGTGAAGGAGCTGCTGATCCTCTGCCATCTGACGCCGGATTGGTCCCCCCTCTTTCCCCCAATCTTCCTCCACCGGGTACCGCTGGGGGCTCCCGTGTTCGGCTCAGCTTTTCTTGCTGTCCCTCTCGGTTGCCTCCGAGCTTTCCCCTCCGGTTCCGGTGGCCTAAGGACGCGGGTCGGCCGCCCGGAAGACTGCTTCGACGGTTTGGGGTTCAGGGTTGGCCGCCCGAAGGACTGCCTTGTTGGTTCGGCGAACTGGTCTGGCCACCTGAGGTACTGTTTTCCTGGGTCTGGAACTTGGGTAGGTCGCCCGAACTGCTCTTTTCCCCCTCAGTCAGGTGGAATCTGGATGCAGGTAGACCGCATGAACTGCCGTTTTTTTTCTTCTCCGCTTTCTACCATGCCGACATCCCTGAAGTGGTGTGTTTTTTTTGTTTTTTTTTTTTTGTGGGTTTGCAGGGAGGCAAAATATGCTTGCTGAAAATATGCAGTATTTATTTTTCTATTTTTACATAGATACATTTTTTTTTTTTACATGTACCTTGGGAAGTGAATTTTCCTTTTTGATTATCTGGCAATTCTCTGGAAATTATTCAGCATTTTGTTTAGCTTTAAGAGAGTAAACATGACCACCACTGTGCAAACTCTGTCACATGCTGCACTTCTGCCTTTCTTGTGACACCTGTCTTGTAGCTAAAACTTGTGAAAACCAAATTTGCTATCAAACTGCACTTGCTAGATAAACATACTTTCTAATGCCTTATTTAAATGTTTGTTAATTGTGGACTTACAGTACTATATCTATAGTTTTTGTTTGCCTACTCTGCCTGGTTTATAGTGTTGGACTTTATCTATAGTTTTGTTTGCTCTCTGGTAGTTATTAAGTTTTTTTTTTTTCTCTCCTTAGTGTTTGAACGGTACTTGTGTATTTTTTGAAGTGTACCTGTATTTTGGTTTTCTCTTGTTTCCTTACCGGGCAGTACGTTATATATATTTTTATTTATTCAGTCCATTGTACCTGAGTATTTCTCAGGAGTGTGGTCTAGTTTTGGTCACTCCGGTGTTTAAGCCACACCATTTTATGTTCATCCATGTTATCTGTCCCTTGTGGGGTTTTTTTTCCCTGTGTTATTCTGTGTTTTGTTTTTTGTTTTGTTTTTTTTGGTTCTCTCCCTCCTGGCCTGTTTCCCCCTCTGCCCTCTCGGTCCTGGTAGCCTTCTGGTTGTGGGGGGGGGGCTTGGATGTTATGTTTGTGCCTGGAATACGCCTTGTGAATGGGGGGGGGGGGGGGTACTGTGATGGCCTGAGCGCCGATCCCATCCGTGCTCGGGTTGTCCAGTATTTGCCCTGTTCTATCTTATTTCGGGTCTGGTCATTTGGCCTCCTCCAGGGCTCTTATTTTGACAGCGTCACGGCGCGACTTCCAGCTGTCAAAGCCGACCTGCGCTGTGACAGCTGTGGGTTATTTTACTAATTACTTTCCCCTTTTCTGATTAGCCCTTGCTCTGTATTTAAGGAAGCAGCTGACACACACTCCTCGCTCCGACCTACAACAACATCGTGCACTTCCGTGTACACGACTGGAGTTCCTATCCTCGACTCCAGTCACTCCTGTGATTAATTTCGTCCTTCCTCTTGTAAGTGTTTATTGCTCAGGTAGCTCTGTCCTCGCTGCCCTCTTTTAGTTTATCTCGAGTGATCAGTTTCTTGTGCCTAAGTTTATGTTCGGGTTTTGCCCCACATGGCTGTTTATTTTGTCTTCCTTGCCTTCTCTTAATAAACAAACAAACTTACTGGTTGGCCTTTAGCGTCTCATTGATGCCCTGCAAGGGGCGTCCATAACATCACTGTTATAATTTGCTGTGTATGTTTCTGTCATCTGCCTCTCATCAGCTGTAACTCTCTGATGAAAGGTAAGCCCATGTGTTATCTCTTGCTTCCAAAGCTCCAATTGGGTGTTTACTTTCATTTTCATTCTTTTGCTTAGCACTTTTCACTTGTTAGCGTCCAGCCTCCATCCTTTGAAAAGCACTTCTTTTTTCTTGACCAAGGAATTCAGAATACTCCTTTACATGATACTTTTGGGCATAGTGGTTTTATCAAGTTGCTGGTGTTGACGTTCTGGATGAAGAGGAAGAAAGAAGAAAATTGTTAACACTGGCACCACACAGCGACAAATCAAGGCTAAGTCCACAGACAGGCTCCAGGAAGTGACACTTGCTGCTGCTGAGTAATAGAAGCCGCACATACGCGACTGAGAACATAATCATGCCTTTCATTTATTTTAATATCTATTGATGTTGGGATCGGTAAATCTTTTATTCCTTACCGATGCTGATCCAGCATTTTGCCCTGGATCGAACCCGGAGACTGATACGGGAGGATCGGATCAGCTCATCCCTAGTTACAATGCCCCTGTCCCACAGGTGCATTGTACAAAAGAGTATGAGTAAAATAACTTACAAAGTCATATTTACAATACCAATTGCACATGGCTGGGAAGCATAACAAACAATAGAACAGCATCATTTTCACTGCTTGCCCACTGCAGCTTCTCTTCCCCTGGAGTGTTGCACAGAAATGCACAGGTAAAATGACTTTAACACAGGACAAACCCATGTATACAATAAAATTACACATGCCTGGCAATCACTAGAACCAATAGTAAAACCATGTTTTCACTGTTTGCCACCTCCAGTTCCTATACAGACAGGAAAAAAGACCAGGAATTAGCCTGATTCCCCTAACTATTATGGCTAGCAAAGAAACCCATAATAATGATTCTACATTTTCCACAACATCCGGAAATGACAAGCATATCTATAAACAACATGAGGATTATATTATAAACTAAAATTATGCTACAAGAATGCACAATTTCTACTCACTAGTTTGCAGGGGCTGTTCCCTCCTCTCAATCCTCACAGTTTTGCTGAATCAAGTCCTACGTGTTTTATCTTCATTTGTTTATTCTTATAATGTTAGATGCAGAGTAGGCTGACATGCTGAAAGCTGCTGCACATCTCTTGCTGCTGCTGCTGTGGTCAAGCACCATCCTGACCACTCTGCTGCTAACAGGTACCAGGCTGTTGGAATGTTCAGGGAAAAGTACCACTGAGGTGCTGGAATATCCCTCCCTGCTGCAGCTGCTTTTTTGACTCCAATCAGTCACAATTTAGTTTCATAGGTCCCCATCTCCTCACAAAGTTGTCTAACTTTTCTTACACTTTCTGACTTGTGGAAGCTAAATTGAGAAGGGTCCTAGACAGGTATGAGACCACCTCGAGACAGTCACGATAACTCTATGACTAGTGAGATAAAAGTTATCATACACTGTTGTGTTCACTGTGGTTAATGTCATGTTTATTGCTTGGTATTATTCGCCATCTAGTGGCCGTTTTATTTAACTTATTTAAGACGGTAGAAGAAGAACTCGGACAGGAAGTTGTGGAAAAAACAGTCCCACTGCGATACACGGCAGCTTCACTTTCCTGGTCTTCTTTATTCATTTGTGTTTGTTAAAACATCGTCTGTAAGTATTTTATAGTGGAAATAATTAGTCACGACATACGTTGTCTTCGGTTTGGTAGACTAGCGTTTTTGGTGCACTATTTCACATTGAAAACCGAATGTTAATGTTTATACTGGTGCTAAGCTAACGGCTGCTACTCCGTGCTTTACATATGTAAATAAGATAGTCATTGCCTGTGATTGTTATTTTAGCCCAAATTGACATGTGTATGTCTTGTTTTTCTGTATTGTTACAGTTTCACAAATTAAAGATTCAGTAAACTACACTGAGTGTCTTCTGGAGTTCGAAAAGTTTCTGGATCTGTGTTTAGCTGTTTGGATAGCTAGATCAGCTTCTAGCAAGGCCATTTACAGTGAAAAGACAGCACCACGGCAAGCAGCAAAGCTACAGAAGCCATCACGTGGAGCCACTGCCATCTCAAAGAGCTAAGTAAAGTGCAAACGGGCATCAGAAGCCCACTCATCAACTTAACTCCTCTATATATGAGACAAACCGATTCAAAATGTCTAAAAGCAAATCTCAAAAAAGTGACACTCGATCAGTCCTCTCACGAAAACCATCATCGTGAGCAGGCTCAGCAGCAAACATTGAATTACTAAGAGCAAAAGCAAAGGCAGAAGCCGCTCAAGCCAGAGCCTCATATGCACAAAAAGAAATAGAAATTAAAGTTGAGCAAGCACGTTTACAAGCCACTCTCGATGCTCTTAGAGCAGAGCAAGAAAAAGGAAGCTGCTATAGCAGAAGCTAATGCTTTAGAAGCTGGACTACTGAAATTGAACCTTGAAACACGCAGTGAAACTTACGGGTCCTCTCTTGCTGAAGACAAAAAACAATGCACTGCTCAATATATATTAGAAGAAGCAGCTGTCACTGCAGAGCAGCAACCCATTCCACAAAAGACTGAAATTGTCACTCCAGCAGCTCCTTCCTGACCTGTAGTGGCAAAGCAAAGAAGCAAACCAAGCTACATATCAAACCAGGCTGCATCTGACAACGATTTTGATAAACCCTTGTCTACTAGCTTTAAAACACTCGCACCCATGAACCAAAGTATCCCCAAAACATACAATGTTCGCAGTGATTATGTGCCAACCCAGCCAACCTATGATCTTGTCAAATACCTTGCACGCAGTCAACTCATAACCTCAGGCCTTTACACCTTTGATGACCAGCCTGTGAACCATTGGGCGTGGAAATCATCATTTAAAAGCGCCATAGCAGGTTTAGACCTATCTGCAGGAGAAGAGCTTGATTTGCTAGTACGGTACCTTGGTAAAAACTCAGCCAAACAAGTTAAACAAATGAAAGCAGTCAACATCAGGCACCCTGAAGCAGGTTTAATGATGGCTTGGGAGAGACTTGAGGAAACATGGCTCGACAGAGGCCATAGAGCAAGCCCTGTTTCACAAAGTCGAAAACTTCCCTAAAGTCACGACAAGAGATCCTCTTAAACTTCGCGATCTAGCAGATTTACTGTTAGAGCTGGAGGCTGCCAAGCTCGATGGCTATTTACCGGGCTTGTCTTATTTAGATACATCTGGGGGGATCCAACCAATCATTGACAAATTACCTTACAACATACAGGAGAGATGGATGACTTACGGCTCAAAGTACAAACGTGAACATGGCGCCATCTTTCCCCCCTTCGTTGTTTTCGTCAACTTCATACGTACCGAAACCAAAACGCGAACAGACCCCGGTTTTAACCTGCACATCAGCCTGCACCAGAGAGAAAATATGGTTCTGAAAGACTTCCTAAAGTGCCAATATCTGTTCATAAAACTCAAGTATCTTCAGCGGCCAAATCAGAGAGAGAAAGGATGAAAATCCCAGCTAACCCAAACAAGCAATGTCCAATTCACAATAAACCCCACCCTTTAATATGATGCAGAGGATTCAAAGAAAAAGCTCTAGAAGAGCGCAAACAGATTCTCAAAAGGTATAACATCTGCTTCCGTTGCTGTTCATCCACTGATCACATCGCAAAGAACTGTACCACAGAAATTGTATGTACGGAGTGCAACAGTAATACTCACCTTTCTGCTCTCCATCCTGGTGCAACCCCCTGGGAGTCTAAAGCACCCCCTCCCCTCGCATAGCAAGGCGGGGAGGATGACAAAAAAGATACTCAAGAAGTTACATCTAGCTGCCCTGAAGTTTGTGGAGAAGGAGTGAGCGCCAGGGAGTGTTCAAAGATAGCACTGGTGAATGTGTACCCTGCTGGTCACAAAAAGCAAACTAAGAAAATATACGCAATCTTGGATGAACAGAGCATTCACTCACTTGCTCGCTCTCAGTTCTTTGACCTTTTTCAGATCTAGGGAACAAGTCACCCCTACACACTAAAGATGTGTGCTGGACTCACATTAGTAATGGGAAAGAGAGCGTGTGGCTTCATGGTGGAGTCAGTGAATGAAAAGCTAAGCCTTCCTTTGCCAACACTCCTCAAATGCAATGACATTCCCAATAACCGCTCAGAAATCCCTACCCCAGAAGCTGCCTGTCACCATGCTCATCTGCAACGGATTGCTGACATGATCCCGCCACTAGATTCCACGGCTGACATACTGCTTCTGCTCAGCAGAGACATTCTGAGAGTCCATAAGGTCAGAGAGCAAGTAAACGGCCCAGGCGACTCTCCATTTGCTCAGATACTCGATCTAGGATGGGTGGTGGTAGGTGACATCTGTCTAGATGGAGTACACAGACCTCCACAAGTGAACACCTAAAAAACCTTTATTCTGGAGAATGGTCACACAAGCCTTTTTCAGCCATGCAACAGTCAAATTAAAGTCAAAGAGACGTTCACAAAGATTCCTGGAATCTGCCACAACCCAGAGCAACTCTTGATAAGCATTCGTGAGTCTGGATGTAGTGCGGACAGCATCGGCCAACAGATTTTTGCACGCACATCGGACGACCACAAACTTGCTCCTTCAGTCGAGGACACACAGTTTCTCTAAATAATGGACTCTGAGTTCAATCAGGACAATGACAATAGCTGGGTAGGCCCTCTGCCTTTCAAGTTGCCACGGCAACGGCTGCCCAACAACAGACAACTAGCTCATGACCGCCTCATGTCACTCAGATGCACTCTGGAAAAATGACCTGAAATGAAAGCACACTTTCTAGAGTTTATGGAGAACATGCTCAGCAAAGGGCATGCAGAAGTTGCGCCACCTCTTGGTCAGAACCAGGAATGCTGGTACCTGCCTCTTTCTCTCATTCTAAAAGCCATTGCCGCCGTCGCCTACATAAAACTCTCTACTCCGGACAACACAGAGGCGGGCTTTGTATTTGGAAAGGCAAAGTTGGCTCCTCAAGCAGGCCTTACAATCCCGAGATTAGAGCTATGCGCTGCAGTACTCGCAGTTGAAGTTGCAGAGCTGGTTGTAGCAGAAATAGACATTACATTCGACAACAATGAGTATTACACGGACAATAAAGTTGTATTAGGGTACATATACAACCAGTCTCGAAGGTTCTACGTATATGTGCATAACAGAGTCCATTGTGTCCTCCAGTCAGCATGTCCCAACCAGTGGGAATACATTCCATCCAAGCTCAACCCAGCGGACTATGGGTCCAGATCTGTAACAGCAGCCCAGCTAAGCAGCTCGACATGGTTAGAAGGACCAGCTTTTCTTGTCAACTTATTTGTGCATTCTTTATCTCCAGACACATTTGATCTTGTTGATCCTGCCCTCGGCACTGAAATACGTCCTCTAGTGACGACAAGCCTCACTTGTGTTACAAAACCCACAGCAAGTCCCACACATTTTGAAAGGTTCTCCAATTACAGTACTCTCATCAGAGCAATAGCCCGTTTGATTCACGTTGCTTGTTCCTTTGCCCACTCCAACCAAACTTCCACTTGTCGTGGCTGGCACCTTTGTCGACCTATAGAAGAGGAGCTGATAAAGGCTAAGGTTTGCGTTGTAAAAGGTGTTCAAAGTGAGTACTACAAAGAGGAATTGAAATGTATACAAGAAAGGACCAAGATACCCCCCTCAAGCATCCTCTGGAAGCTGCATCCTATACTTGACAAAGATGGACTCTTAAGAGTTGGGGGCCGTATCACACAGTTTGAACTAGGTGTTGACATCACCAATCCCCTCATTATTCCTGCTCGACACCACCTTGCAACGCTTTTAATCCACCACTACCACAAGACCGTGAAACATCCGGGGAGACATTTCACAGAAGGCGCTATAAGAGCAGCGGTATTTTGGCTAGTAGGAGCCAAGCGAGGCATTAGCTCAGTCCTATACAAGTGCATCATCTGCAGAAAATTACGAGAAAAAACAGAATGTCAGCAAATGGGAAACTTACCATCTGAGTGAATGCAAGTAGCACCCCCCTTCACGTATGTGGGTGTTTTTTTTTTTTTTTTTTTTTGTTACTTATTTGTACCCGTAGGTAGACTTGGTTTGCAGTCTGGTGACAAGCCACCGGCTGCTGGTCACTGCGTGCGCGAGCGCCCTAAACCTACATGTTTTTGGTGTGCGGGAGGAAACCGGAGAAATCCCGGAGTAAACCCACGCAACACGGGGAGAACATGCAAACTCCACACAGCTCACTGTTGGTCGGGGGCTGGGATCGAACCCACGATCTCAAGATCCCGGCGGTCCCCCGGCCGAGGGTAAAACTGTGCTGCCACAGTGCTAAACCACTGCGCCACCGTGCAGCCCAGTGTTGATGTGTTTGGGCCATGGGAGGTGGTAGCACGCCGCACAAGAGGAGGGAAGGCTAGCTCTAAAAGGTGGGCAGGAATGTTCTCATGCATGTCAACGAGAGCAGTCCATCCATCCATCCATCCATCCATCTTCTTCCGCTTAATCCTTTTCGGGTCGCGGGGGGGCTGGAGCCTATCCCAGCATCTTTGGGCGAGAGGCAGGGTACACCCTGGACAGATCGCCAGTCCATCACAGGGCCAACACAGAGAGACAGACAACCATTCACTCTCACAGTCATACCTAAGGACAATTTAGAATCCCCAGTTTAATGCCAATTAACCTAACTTGCATGTTTTTGGCATGTGGGAGGAAACCAGAGAAATCCCGGAGTAAACCCACGCAGACACGGGGAGAACATGCAAACTCCACACAGATCACTGTTGGTCGGGGGCTGGGATCGAACCCAGGATCCCCCGGCCAAGGGTGAGTTGCTGTGCTGCCTCAGTGCTAACCACTCCACCACCGTGCTGCCCACGAGAGCAGTCCATATTGAGTTAATTAAAACAATGAGCACCGACAGTTTCATTAATGCCCTGAGACGCCTTTCAGCAGTCAGAGGCCCTGTGAAACAAATAAGATCTGATTGTGGCACAAACTTTGTTGGTGCTTCCCGAGAACTGAAAAAGGACAAGACAAACTTTAACTCCCTAACCTGCATGTTTTTAGCATGTGGGAAACCGGAGAAATCCCGGAGTAAACCCACACAAACACGGGCAGAACATGCAAACTCCACACAGATCACTGTTGGCCGGGGGCAGGGATCGAACCCACGATCCCCACGATCCCCCGGCCGAGGGTAAACTGTGCTGTCGCGGTGCTAACCACTGCGCCACCGTGCAGCCAAACTTATCCTCACACCTTCAATGTTGCTCACAATGAAAACAGGATCACCACCACCGCCACCTCCTGGTAACTTTGAAAAGGGAACACTTCTGAAAGAACAGTGGAAAAGAGTACAAAGTCTCGCCGACACGTTCTGGTCCAAATGGAGACAGGAGTACCTCCACACACTTCAACTATGCCACAAATGGCAGGATAAGAAACCAAGTCTCAAAGAAGGAGATATTGTTTTGCTCAAAGACTCTCAGGTGAAAAGGAACTATTGGCCCATGTCTATTATCACAAAAACCTTTCCAAGTCAAGATGGACTAGTCAGGAAAGTCGAAGTAACAACTTCTCATGCTGGAGAAAAAAGGACTTTCTGCTGCCCTGTAACAGAAGTGTTTTTGCTCTTCTCTCCAGAGTAAAGTAGTTAACAAGACTGTTTAAATGTGGGATCATTATGATCCCAGGCAGGGAGTGTTGCGTTCACTGTGGTTAATGTAATGTTTATTGCTTGGTATTATGCGCCATCTAGTGGCCGTTTTAGTTAACTTATTTAAGACGGTAGAAGAAGAACTCGGACAGGAAGTTGTGGAAAAAAACGGTCCCACTGTGATACACGGCAGCTCCACTTTCCTGGTCTTCTTTATTCGTTTGTGTTTGTTAAAACATCGTCTGTATTTTATAGTGGAAATAATTAGTCACCACATACGTTGTCTTCGGTTTGGTAGTCTAGCGTTTTTGGTGCACTATTTCACATTGAAAACCGTATGCAAATGTTTATACTGGTGCTAAGCTAACGGCTGCTACTCCGTGCTTTACATATGTAAATAAGATAGTCATTGCCTGTGATTGTTATTTTAGCCCAAATTGACATGTGTATGTCTTGTTTTTCTGTATTGTTACAGTTTCACAAATTAAAGATTCAGCAAACTACACTGAGCGTCTTCTGGAGTTTGAGAAGTTTCTGGATCTGTGTTTAGCTGTTTGGATAGCTAGATCAGCTTCTAGCAAGGCCATTTACATACAGAGTTTTTCAACATGTTCAAAATTCCTGTGACAGGAGACTAGGCCCTGTGACTCACAAGAGGAAAGTGCAAACCACCACCAACGTTTGACAAGATTTTGGAAACTCCGTCATGAATGCCATTCTCAAATTAATTGCAAGCTGTTGCAGGCCAATGAGATACTACTCTAAAGGTCCACTGACACAGGTGTCGTTACAATTCGCATACTGTTTGCTAACGTTTAAAACCATCCAAACAGACAGACTCACTCAAACAACCATTTAGCAAACAATGTTGAGTGGAAGACTTTTGTCTTTAGAGCTTTCTGCTCAAAGATAAAAGAGTTTCCTTTTCTGTCACATGTTTTGATTTGGTTTAAGTTTGGTTCATTAAAATGCACACTCCAACAGAACTTTATAGATCAGGTCGAGCAAAAACCTTACTCTGCTTGCCTTGTACCAGAGTAGTGCAGGAAGGGGGAGGGTATCATCACTCCAGATTTTCCTTCCTGTGTTGCCATTCATAACAGATGTAAACATTTTGCCTTTAGATATGGATCAGAGGAACTCATGTGTTTGATTTCTGTAATAACTGACAAAATGAATCAACGCACAACACACCAGTGGATCTTGATGAGGAGATAGTAGTTGAAGTTTAGTTTTATAATGAAATATGCACAGTACAATGCCTAGTATTTGCATAACTGGCACAGAGGATAACATTAAAATCATGTCATTACCACTGTGGCTCAGGCTTGCTCCAAAAATCCTGCAGATTTGGAGACACTGGACACGTGCTCAAGGCCTTGCACTCTGTAATGTTACTTGAAAAGGTCAATCTTCATGAAATCTAAGAGTATACAAAATGACCTTGCATGTTAACTGGACAGTCAGTGTTTAACAGTCTTGCACTGTTACTGGAAAATTTGTTTGAAGAAGTAGCATTGTGGGGATGACTGACTCGGTGCATTCATGTACAAAACAAAATAAAACAAACCAAATACACTAAAATATTATAATTTTAAGCAGATTTTAATCAAAGTATCAGTGATAGTAATTCAGTTTCATAAGCTTTCAGTGCTTTCTACCTTGCTTGTCTATTGTAGTTCACCACGGCTTTTACGTCATTGTTCTTCTAATCAAAAATCCAATGCTGCCAGTGGATAAATGATATTCAAAATGAGACTTTTGGTGTTGTGTGCCAGTGACTGTCAAAAATATAGAAATACCAATTCATACAGGCTATTTTTACCTGATGTCTTCATAGCTCAACCCATGATCCACAGAAGCCTGCAGTGTTTCATCCATTCTCTATCACTATCAAATTAAAACTAAATGCCTATTGGATTCCTCTTGCCCTCCATACAAGCATTGTAACTTCATGCAGCCAGGTGCCGCTTGAACTACAAGTAGAAAACAATGCAGCACAGAGCTATGCATTAACAATTTATCCCACATGTTCTGGTAAATATGCAAAATCTGTTTATACAGATTAGATAAACCAAGACAGAACTCATCTCTGTGCAAATGAGTGGAATCATTGTTCAAATACTTACATCAGCTGGAAATGCTTTATTCTCAGCTCTGTTTAACCAGACAGGGCTTCCCTAATACCACCAACACTAATATTGACTTTTACGGCCTAATCCCTCAATGTCTTAGCTTGTCTCAAAACTCAGAATGCTGTGATTAAACAGCCCATTTATCATATTTTCAGAGACTCGCTGGAGGTGTCTCCTCTCTATAACCTACACTCCCTCCTGCCTCTGGTGGCTGATTGTTTAGTCACTGCACAGTTCAATGCTGGTGCCTACTTTCAGTTTTGTTGTTTGATTTGAGACACCCCCTCCCGTCCTGGCCGCTGCCGCCCCACGATGTCCGGCATCTCTCTAACAGACGCACAATGAGGTTCATTCTCTTCACTTGTTGCCCTCTCCCTGCATGAGCTGTTTGTGTGCCCGTCATCTTTACACTATATCAACACATGCTTTGTACATAACTGCCCTCTGTGACCCCAGGCTGAGGAAATTCCCTTCATCTGCCTGCCACACATCCATAGCCAAATTTGCATGTGTGTATGACCACACATGCTTGAGCTTGTGTTTGTGTCATTTGAACTGTGCATTTATTTGCATGGGTCTTTAGGGCTGTCTGATTGTGAGTTTCCTATGTGTTTTTTCCCCCTGTGAAATCCCGACATGCAGTGGTAGTCCCCTTCCCCTTGTTTTGCATGAGTTAACCACTCCCATCAATTTTAATTCCTCAGTTGTTAAGCATTCCTCCTTCCATGTCTTGCCTGCCATGTACAAAACATCAAATATTATAAAACTCTTATTCCCTTATTTTACAAGCTATTTGCCTGTTAATGCCTTTGTAATTAAAAAAAAAAAAATTGTGATAAAAATATAAGAATTGTTTTTCATGCCTGCATAGCACTGCAGGTTTACAAATTGCTCCTTACATATTTTTTTGTTCTCTACGGTCTGTTATGAGTGCGTTTAATTCTTCTCTCTTCATCACCCTCCTTCACTCCCTGCCCCACCCTCTCTCCTCCATGCCTCCTCCTCCTCCTTATTTACTGGGTCGCTGGTGTGCCTCGTACTCTGTATAGGGCCCCACTTTGCATTTCCCTGTGCTTGTGTCTATGTATAGGAACCCCCCCACACCCCCACCCGTCTCTCGCTTGCTGAAAGCGCAGAGATGGCGTTCCACCCCTTCAGCCTCAAGGATAAGTCTACTGTCATGCTAATGCCCATGTCCTGAGACTAATAGGTCCTTTTACACTGGAGGTTTTCATTCCCCTTGCCTCACTAAAGGGTTTAGTGCCAAGGCCCTTTCTCTCCTTCCTAAACTTTTAAACAGGATAAATATTTCTGTGATTCCTCCGCCTGGATGATGGGTTTGGAGACCGTTCTTTGTATAATTGGCTCCAATCGCCTTGTTATGCTTTCTGTAAATACACCAGGGGAGAGGCAGGACTGCACAATTTACAAAAAAAGAAAAAAAAAACCCTAAAAGATAAAGGACTGTGTTGTGCATTTTTGTGAGAATATATGCTCATATATTCAATATACACATAGATATTCATACACTGTGTTCCAAATTATTATGCAAATAGAATTTTAGTGTAATAAACATTCAATTTTTTGTTTTTTTAATTAAATTCATGGATGGTATTGTGTCTCAGGGCTCTTTGTATCACTGATATCAATCTCAGACACCTGTCATAATTAATTTGCCAGGTGAGCCCATTTAAAGGAAAACTACTTAAGAAGGATGTTCCACATTATTAAGCATGCCACAGGTTTCAAGCAATATGGGAGAGAAAAAGGACCTCTCTGCTGCCGAAAAGCATCAAATAGTTCAATGCTTTGGACAAGGTATGAAAACATTAGATATTTTACGAAAACTTAACCGTAATCATTGTACTGTGAAGAAATTTATGGTTGATTCAGAGCACAGACGGCTTTGTGCAGATAAAGGCATAATGAGGAATGTTTCTGCCAGACAAATTCATTGGATTAATTAACTCTAACTGTCCCAGGTGCCGTTTGGAGACATAACCCCTATTGGTCAAGAGTGGTAAAGATTTTTTGTCAAAAAAATAGTTCAGATTTCCAAGGCTATCATTTGAAAGTTGCAAGAGATAATGGCTTACTGTCAATTAGAAAGATGTAGAATATGATCCAAAGTTTCAGATAGGAATAAATTTATGCATCTAATTTGCATAATGATGCGGCAGCTATATCGAATTACATAACTCAGTCAAAAGTGGACTTTGGACATATTTACACAAAGAATGGTTCTGTTTTTTGACACCGTTTTTTTCTACCGGGGTATGTTGTTATTGAAGAAGAATAAGGATTTCTTTTTCTTTGGTGTATTCCATGTCAGCCATGATTCCTCTAACACATGTCTGCCACCTTCTGAACTGGCAGATCAGTACAAATCCTCAATACAGCTGGGGACAGCTGGGATGACAGATTCAGTTGACAGGCGCAGTTGCTGCGCTGTGCCACTAGGGGCGCGTGAAAATCTGGCTATTTAAAGGGTTAAGAGAGCAGCTGCTAAAATGCCATTACAAAACAGTAAACAGGTATTTGAAGCTGCTGGTGCCTCTGGAGTCTCATGAACCTCAAGGTGTAGGATCCTCCAGAGGCTTGCAGTTGTGCACAAATCCACTATTCGGCCACGCCTAATCAATGAATCAATCAAAGTGGGCCCAGAAATACATGAAGACTAATTTTCAAACAGTATTCTTTACTGATGAATGCCGTGCAACCCTGGATGGTCCAAATGGATGGAGTAGTGGATGGTTGGTGGATGGCCACCATGTAAACATTGCACTAGGTGGTGCATGAACATGCAGCAGCCTCTCTTCTCTCTTCATGTTTTGTGCCACTTAGTGTTGTTTAAATTACGCCCAAGTGTATATTCATGTGTTTAATGTCTGTATATGATGCTGCACACAAGCTACAGTCGCCACAGCCTCCTGGAGATAAGGAATATGACCAAACATTACATCCTGGACCAAAGCATTACAGAGGATCTCCATGGCCTAGGTCTTCTCCACCAGACCTCCACACCCCCAGAGTTGACTGCCGTGTCTCATCCCAGATGGAGATGCTGTAGACAGTGTGAGCGGCGACAAAAGAGAGGTAAACGTGGAGGTATCCAAACGAAGCTAACCACTAGTCTGCACAGACTGCCGATTCCTTCCCTCATTCTGGCCAACATATATTATTTGCTGATGATACTAATATATACTGCTCCAAAAAAATAAAGGAAACACTTTGAAAACACATCAGATTTTAATGGGAAAAAAATAAGCTGGATATCGAAATTGTGGCAGGCTAGTCTAGCTTACTCAGATTAAAGGAACACTTTTTAATCTGAGTAAACTGGACTAGCCTGCCACAATTTCGATATCCAGCTTATTTTTTCCCATTAAAATCTGATGTGTTTTCAAAGTGTTCCCTTTATTTTTTTGAGCAGTGTATTTTATTCTGGAAATAATTATAATCAACTAATCCACAGTCTAAATAATGAATTAAATAAGCTTAAAAAATGGATGGATAGTAATAAATTATCACTAAATATAGATAAAACTAAGGTAATGATACTTGGTAATTGTAAAAATAAAGAAGATATACATATTCATATAGATAATGTAATTATTGAAAATGTTAAGGAGATCAAATTTTTGGGTGTAATACTAGATGATAAAATTAGTTGGAAACCACATGTCAGATACATACAAAACAAAGTCGCAAAAATATCGCAATTATAAATAAAATTAAGCAAGTCCTAGATTACAAATCGCTTCATATCTTGTATTGCTCATCAGTACTTCCATACTTGACCTATTGAATAGAGGTCTGGGCTAACAATTATAAAAGTACACTTAATTCACTTAATTGCTAATATTACAAAAAAGGGCAGTCTGCGTTATACACAAAGTCGGGTATGTTGAACATACTAATTTATTGTTTTTACATTCAAAGTTATTGACATTACAGGATCTGGTTGTTTATTATACAGCACAGTTAATGTTTAAAGTCAGTAAAAACTTTTTGCCACACAATATACAAAATCTTTTCAGTGAGAGAGAAGGGAAATATAACTTACGGGGAATACAAAATTTAAAATGCACCTAGTGAGATCTACTAGGAAGAGTTTTTGTGTGTCTGTGTGTGGGGTAAAATTATGGAATGGGTTGGGGGAAAAACACAGGCAATGTCCAAACATCCATATATTTAAATCAATATATAAAGAAATGATTTTTGCGCAGTATAAAAATAAAGGACAGTAATATCACAACGTGTCTTCAATGAACAAAGGTTGTTATTGTTGAATATATATGCTGAGTACTATTATTATTGATATCATTATTACTAGAATATTACAACAGTATTATAGTATTACGATTGTTGCTAGGATGGAGGGCGGCGCGGTGGTGGAGTAGTTAGCACTGCGGCAGCACAGTAACTCACCCTTGGCTGGGGGATCCTGGGTTCGATCCCAGCCCCCGACCAACAGTGATCTGTGTGGAGTTTGCATGTTCTCCCCGTGTTTGCGTGGGTTTACTCCGGGATTTCTCCGGTTTCCTCCCACATGCCAAAAAACATGCAAGTTAGGTTAATTGACATCGAACTGGGGTTTCTAAATTGTCCTTAGGTATGACTGTGAGAGTGAATGGTTGTCTGTCTCTCTGTGTTGGATCTGCGATGGACTGGCGATCTGTCCAGGGTGTACCCTGCCTCTCGCCCAAAGATGCTGGGATAGGCTCCAGCCCCCCCGCAACCCGAAAAGGATTAAGCGGAAGAAGATGAACGAATGTTAGGATGGAATTATCTGAAGTATTATATAGGCCAGGTGGTGTTATTATTATTATTATTGTTATTGTAACTACTATATGGCTACCTATTATTATGGTTATTATTATTATATGGTTACTTATTGCGCCTAGGTATTGTAAGCCATGTGGGGATATCGTTTCGTCGTCGGCCTCCGTCGGTCTATGATGACCATGGAAGAGAATCCTAAACGTCTACTCTGCTGGAACAGCACCGCCTGTGGCTGAACAGGCCGATGCGCGAATGACAGTCCCTGTCACACAGGTCACACTTGTGGGTGGTCTCCGTGCTGCTGGGTCTGTGGCGGTTCTTCCTGCGGGTCCTTTTTTCATCTGCTGCAGCAGTCAGTCTCTCTTCACCCGCCTTGAGCTGTCTGGTCAGGGTGCCTCTCCATTTGGAGCGGTCTGTTGCAAGGTCCTCCCAGCGCTCTGTGTTGATATCCAGGGCCTTCATGTCTCTCTTGCAGACGTCTCTAAAGCGCAGCTGTGGGCGGCCAACGTCTCTCCTGCCAGTTGCCAGTTCTCCATAGAGGACGTCTTTGGGGATTCTGCCATCCTCCATACGGTGAACGTGGCCTAGCCAGCGGAGCCTGCGCTGCCTGAGTAGAGTGAACATGGAGGGAAGGCCGGCGCGGGACAGAACTTCTGTGTTGGGCACTTTGTCCTGCCAGGATATGTCCAGGATGTGGCGAATGCAGCGCAAGTGGAAGGAGTTCAGTCTCTTTTCCTGCCGGGCGTATGTTGTCCACGTCTCACTCCCATAGAGCAGTGTGCTGATGACGCAGGCGTTGTACACTGCCATCTTCGTCTTGACAGAGAGTTTGGGATTCTCCCACACTCGTGTGGTGAGGCGAGCGAGTGTGAAGGCTGATTTTCCAATCCTCTTGTTGATCTCTGTATCAAGGGAGAGGTTGTTGCTGATCGTGGACCCCAGGTACGTGAACTGATTCACGACCTCCAGCTTGTAGTCATCAATGGTGATGGTTGGTGGTGCTTCCGTGCCTTGCGCCAAGACGTTAGTCTTCTTCAGGCTGATGGTAAGCCCGAAGTCCTTGCATGCCTGGGAGAAGCGGTCCATCAGGGTCTGAAGCTCCTGCTGTGTGTGGGTTGCGACTGCAGCGTCGTCTGCGAACAGCATGTCTCTGATTAGAGCCTCGCGTACTTTGGTTCTGGCTTTCAGGCGGGCGAGGTTGAAAAGCCTGCCGTCAGATCTTGTGTGCAGGTAGATTCCCTCTGTTGCTGTGCTGAAGGCATGCCTCAGGAGCATAGCAAAGAAAATCCCTAAGAGGGTTGGCGCAAGTACACAGCCCTGTTTCACTCCACTGCGTATGTTGAATGGCTCTGAGACGTTGCCATCGTGCTGCACTATCCCCTGCATGTTGGTGTGAAACGATTTGATGAGGCTTTGCAACTTTGGTGGGCATCCTATCTTTGGCAGGATCTTGAAAAGGCCCTCTCTGCTGACCAGATGGAACGCTTTGGTGAGGTCGATGAAGGCGACGTACAGAGGCATGTTCTGTTCTCTGCATTTCTCCTGGAGTTGGCGGATGGAGAATATCATGTCTACCGTCGATCGCTCAGCGCGGAAGCCACACTGAGACTCGGGGTAGACACGTTCGGCAAGCTTCTGTAGACGAACGAGAACAACTCGTGCGTAGACTTTGCCAACAACGCTGAGGAGGGAAATGCCCCTGTAGTTGTTGCAGTCGCTTCTCTCCCCTTTGTTTTTGTAGAGGGTGGTGATCTTGGCGTCCCTCATGTCCTGTGGTACGGCACCTTCCTTCCAGCACTGGCAGAGGACGTCATGCAATGGCAGCAGTAGGGCGGTCTTGCAGTGCTTGATCAGGTCAGGGGGTATGCCGTCGTTGCCGGGTGCCTTGCCAGCGGCCAAGCTATCAATGGCCTTACTGAGTTCGTCGATGGTTGGCTCGGCGTCAAGTTCGTCCATGGATGGCAGGCAGTCGATGGCATCAAGGGCTGACGGTGTCATGGTGTTCTGTCTAGAGTAGAGGTCGGAGTAGTGTTCCACCCATCTCTCCATCTGCTTGTTCTTCTCTGTGATCATCTCCCCAGTGGAAGATTTGAGGGGGGCCGTCTTGCTCTGAGCCGGACCAAGTGCTTTCTTGATGCCATCGTACATACCACGGATGTTCCCTGTTATGGCAGCGGTTTGAATGTCTTGGCTGAGCTAAGTCCAGTACTCGTTGGCACAGTGCCGAGCAGTCTGCTGAACTTTGCTTCTCACAGCCCTGAGAATCTGGAGATTCTTCTCGTTTGGGTACTTCTTGTACTCAGCAAGTGCTGAGCGCTTGGCTTCAATGACGGGGGTCATCTCGGTCAACTTGGCATCAAACCAGTCCTGTGACTTCGAGGTCTTCCTCCCAAAGGTAGCCAAGGCTGTGCGGTAGATAGTGTTTCACAGCTCTTCCCACTTCTGCTTTGCAGATTCTCCTCCTTGTGGTACACCAAGTTCCTTCTCAAAGGTGAAGGCAAACTGCTCAACAAGTTCTGGTTGGGCCATCTTGCTGGTGTCAATCCGTGCCTTTCCAGGTTGTCTAGCACGATGGAATTTCTTCAGCTGCAGCTTGACCTTGCAACACACCAATGAATGGTCTGTGTCGCAATCTGCACTCTGGAACGAACGGATGATTAGCACGTTCTTCAGTGAGGTGCGCCTGGTCAGGATCAAGTCTAGCTGGTGCCAGTGCTTTGAGCGCGGATGTTGCCAGGAAACCTTGTGTTGGGGCTTGGTCTTGAAGAACGAGTTTGTGATGCACAGATTGTGATATGTGCAGAACTCGAGCAGCCGCTGTCCGTTGTCGTTCATTCTGCCCACGCCAAAAGGTCCAAGACAGGAGGGCCAGGAGTCGTGGTCAGCACCCACTCTGGCATTGAAGTCTCCAAGGAGAATGAGTTGTTCAGAGTTGGGGATGATCCTGACAGTTGTTGCAAGATTCTCGTAGAACTCGTCTTTTGCCTCTGGTGTGGCTGTCTGTGTTGGGGCATACACACTGACGAGGGTGACTGGGCCTTCAGTGGTGTTCAGGCGGAGGGTGAGGAGTCATGCAGAGCCAGTGCTGCCCGGTTCCACCATCTTCAGCAAAGTGTTCTTCACTGCGAAGCCCACTCCGTGTTCCCTGTGTTCGTCACTGCCCTTTCCCTGCCAGTAGAACATGTAGTCCTTCTCTCTCAGTGTGCCTGCATCAGCTAACCGTGTTTCCTGGAGAGTGGCGATATCCACTCCCAGTCTCTTCAGCTCATTATTGATGATGGCAGTCTTCCTGGTGTCGTTGATGTCCTTGAGGTTAGCAGCGAGTCCTGTCATCATAGTGCGGACGTTCCAAGTTCCCAGTTTTAGAGTTGGTCTCTTTTGTTTTATTGTCTTGCCTGGTGCGAAGGTTCTCAGCCTGCTGTTTGGATTTCTCCTTATCCCCATGCACCCAATGAGGAAAGCAAGCTGTGGCGGGACAACACCTTATTGGCTGGGGGCTGCCCAGCTTGAGGCGGGCGGTAGCTGTCTAGTGAGATCTGATGATCCCTCCCACCGTCGGGAACAACCCCTGGCGCCACGCTCTACGCCAATTGAGCAGTGGCTTATAACCGGTAACTGTCATTCCCCGTGTTTTGTCTACGCCAAAGGCGAAGCTGGAGTGTCCTCTCCAGTGATCCGGTGTTCTACCTTCCAGCGTTGGGCGTTGGTAGGATTCAAGCCTGGGCAGGAAGATATGGAGAACAAGATGTTGCCCATGCAGCATGTCCCCCCTCTCCACGTCACTGATGAATCCAAAGGAACAGCAGGGCTGCTACAGTTTGGCACCAGCGCCATTGCAGGAGCTGCCAGAACGATGTTGAGCACAACATAGAACTGCCTTAGGGGCTCCGACTCCGGATTTTTCCTCAGGGTTGACTCCCGAAGCCTTTCCCATGACCAGGTATGCCGCAAGGCAGCAGAGGTTTGAAATCAGGGTTTACCTTCCCCTAGATGGGCTACCTTCCCAGGTTGACGAGCCACCATCTACCCGAAGCATCTGGTTTTAAGGCGCCAGAGATCCGCCCTCGCCCCTTCTCCTATTAGTAAAAGCAGTTCCGCCGGGCTTAGAGACTAAACCACACGGGCAGGCTAGGAGATGGACTTAGTTGTCAGAGGCTTTTCGAGATGCACGCCATAAGAAGCATTTTATGAGCACTGGGAGCTTAACCCCAGTGCCGCTCCTGGCTATGACAACCTTGGAACCATGTGTGGGTATATGGTGGTATATACTGTATGGTGATTATGATGATGATAATATTGCCTACTGTATAATTATATTAAACATACCAGAAGTATTTATTTATTATTATTACAATTATTATTAGATGTTGGTATTACTGTATTGTCAATATAAACTATCATTGTTGTATCATTTCTATTGCATAATTTAATTATAAAATGCATTATATATTATGGTATTGTATAATGAATGTAATTGTGGGATGAATAATGTCTAGAATGATATCATAATTTATTGGGTATGGAGAAGGGGTGGGACTATATAAGCGTTGGCTTCTTCCCACTCCTTTTGAACAAGGCATTTTTCTTTTTTAATTTTCTTTTTTTGGTTTTGATTTTTGTTTTAAATTTTTTTTTGTCTGGATGTTCAAATAAAATCAATCAATCAATCAATCAATCAATCAATCAATCAATCAATCAATCAGGTTCAGGTTCAGGTTACTTTATTTGTACCCGTAGGTAGATTTGTTTTGCAGTCTGGTGACAACCATATTTACAAGCCACTAATTACATTCAACATAGACACAAACACAGGCACACATGAAGCTGACTATAAACATGATAAAAATACTCAAGGCTCCATCAAACAGGGTATAAAAAGACAAAGAGATGAGGGAGAAACCAGAGGTAAGAGAGAGGGGTCATATTAAAGTTAAAAGTTAAAACTAGTCAGAGGTTTAAAAAACTCAAAGGTCTAAAACCCAATAAAATATTTAGAACCCAAGTGACATCATACAAAATAAGTAAATATAAAATATGTACAATATATTTTTATAGCTTGTTCAACTCTTTGACAGCAGCAGGGACAAAGCTGTTTTTGTAGCGCTGGGTTTTACTTTTTGGGACAGCAAACCTCCGTCTGGAGGGAAGAAGCTGAAAGTTGCAGTGCAAAGGGTGGGAGTCATCATTTAAAATGGAGGCAGCCATCCTCTGTACTTGTCTGGTGTACAGGGATGTCAGGCTCAGCTGTGACTCACCAAGCAAACGACTGGACCATCTAACTACCTGATCCAAGGATTTCCTCTGTTTCAGTTTTATCTGACCAACCATGACACTAAAGAAAAGGATAAAACAGATTCAATAAAAGCCTGATAAAACATTGTCATTATGGTTTGGTCAATTTGGAAGCGTGCAAGTTTCCTCAAACAATACAAATTTTGCTGACCCTTTTTGCACACCCTTTCACAGTTCACTTCAAAGTTTAAATTACTATCAATAATTGTCCCAAGATATTTGTACGATTGTACACATTCGGTGGTCTGGCCTTTTAGTATGGTGACTTTGTGCCTGGGAGTTTTCCTCCTAAAGTCAATAATCATATCTTTCGTTTTTGTTGTATTCAGCTGCAGGTAGGAATCCTCACACCAGTGAACAAAATCATCAACTACTGGGCCGTGGCCACTCTCACCATCCTGGAGAAGACTGACAATGACTGAGTCATCAGCATACTTTATAATGTGTCTGTTGTCATGACTGCTCCGACACATGTTTGTGTACAGGATGAAGAGTAGTGGTGACAACACACACCCCTGAGGAGAGCCAGTAGAAGAGCACTTTAGGTCAGACAATGTACCATTGACCCTTACTCTCTGCGTCCTGTTGGTTAAGAAATCCAGAATCCAACCCACCAGATTATTGCTCAAATCAAATTGTTGCAGGAGCCTTTCAACTAAAATATGAGGTTGGATTGTATTAAAGGCGGAAGAAAAGTCCACAAATAAAAGCCTGGCGTGTGTCCCATTAAAATCCAGATGTTTAAAAAGCATGTTAAACATAGTGACAGTGGCATCCCCCACTCCTCTGTGAAGCCTATAGGCAAACTGCAGAGGATCCAATGCATGTTCAGTCTGCCTTAGGACCTCACGTCTGACCAGTTTTTCAAAAATTTTCATTAAAATTGAAGTCAAAGCAACTGGTCTAAAGTCGTTTACCATTTTAGGACAGCTGGATTTTGGAACGGGAACAACCACGGCATCTTTCCAGATCTTAGGCACATGTTGTGTCTGTAAGGACTTATTGAAAATGTAATGAAATATAGGACTCAGTTCATGTGCACAGGACTTTACCAAGCGCCCACATATATTATCAGGGCCCTGACTTTTTGTTCACTTTTACAGCGCAGAACTCCCTTTTAACATCCTGCACCTCAATATTAAAGTGCTGATTGTCTTTGAGTTTCTGTTTCAAATCTTGGATTTCTGTCCTGAAATCAAAGGAGTCAAAACGACCATAGAAACAATTAAGAGCATTAGCCAGCTCTGTGTCTGAAATAAAACCATCTAAAAACACATGATTACTGCGCTCTGTGCTCTGAAGGCCTGCAATAGTTTTCATACTGGCCCAGGCCGAACCAAGTTTATTTGCTGCCATCTTGCTTTCCAACTCTGATTTATAATTCTGTTTTGCTCTTAAAATTTCAGACTTCAGCTCCTTAGTGGCAACCTGCAGCTCAGAAACAGACCCCTGTTTAAAGGCAAGTGCTTTCCTCTGTAAGCAGGATTTAACTGATTTAGTAACCCATGGTTTGTTGTTGGGATATATTTTGACACGTTTACGTGGAACAATCTTATTTTGACAGTAAGCCATGTATGAGCATGTGAGCTCAGCCAGAGAGTCCAAATCATCCCCGCAGGCCATTATGAACATCTCCTAGTCTGTACAGTCAAAGCATTCCTGGAGGCTGTGGTCTGAATCTTCTGTCCACACATCAATGTCTCTCATCTCCACCTTGCCTCTTCTGAGAGCAGTTTTATATGTGGGCAGCAAATGTACACAGTTGTGATCTGAGGATCCTAAAGGAGGAGGGGGAGTGATTTATAGGCCCTCTCTATGGATCCATAGCACAGGTCCAATGTCTTTTTCGCCTGGTTGGGCAGGAGACATACTGATAAAGTTTTTAAGTGTCTTCTTTAAAGAAACATGGTTAAAATCCCCAAGAATGAAGTTTGGAGCCTCTGGAGAAATTGACTGCAGCCGCTGCACCACATCAAAGACGGTGCTGGAGGCGGAGTCAGCGCCTGCCCTCGGATGAATGTACACAGTCGTGATGAAAAGTTGGGGAAACTCGCGAGGCAAATAAAAGGGGCGTAGTGACACAGACAGCAGCTCCACATCGGGTGTACAGATGCGCTCTCTGACCGTGACAGATGTGCAGTACTGCTTATTAATGTATAAACATACTCCGCCCCCCTGACGCTTCCCCGTTACCTCTTCCTGCCGATCCGAGCGCAGCGGGGCTCCAAAGCCGTCAATCCACAGGTCTGCATCTCTATCATGCACAGTAAGCCAAGATTCAGTGAAAGCCATGACGCAGCAGTTCTTGAAGTCCTTCTGGTAGCGTATGTTCCCTTGAATTTCATCCACCTTGTTTCTCACAGACTGTGCATTCCCAAAAATTATCCAAGGAAGAGGAATGTTACTAAACTGATGTCTCCTAAGGCGCAATTTCACACCTCCACGCCTTCCACGCTTCCTTCTGCCGCCTCTCTTTTCACCGCTGTGTCCGTCTCTCAAAATAAAGTCCGGCAGTTGCAGCTTAGGCTCAATCACAGCCGTTGAATCAGCCGTATTTAAGTGCAGCAACACGTCCCTGGAATATTGTATTCTGCCCGCTATTCTGCCCACCATAGAGCCGAACGCGTTTACTTCAGGGACAAAGAGCCACAGCACAGAAAGCAGCAGTGCGAGAAAGGAGAATAAATCCATGTTGTAGATACCAGGGAGCTCTTCGCCATATAATCCACACCCCCTCCAAGGCAGAAACGACACAGAGGATTTTATAAAAACATATAAAAGTACAAAAAACACACACACACACGCACTATTTCACCAGCTGCCGGTCGCTGCGTGCGCATGCGCCCAGTCAATCAATCAATCAAAACGTACACTCATGAGACAACAAAATAGACCACATACAGAACAAAAACAAAAGACAGACTGCTTCTGCCACCGAAGAGGTCTCAACACGAGTCTGGTATCCGCACTTGTTAAAGGAGAGAAATATGTGTGTTTGCATCTGTGTGCGTGTGTATGAGAGCTAGCGCAAAATAAATGTATGCATGTGAGTGGTTTGCCAGGAAACATACTAAGAGGGCGGCCGGTCACAGCAACCCCCGCCTGGAAACCCTGAGCAAGCAGAACAATGCCACCAACCCCCACAGAGCACAAATGTCCAAGGCCAACAAGCCCCAGGAAAGCCAGGCATCCACCCCAGGAGGGACAGCTGAGGGAGTCTGGGCTGCCAGGCGGCCGGCACGACAGGCCTACGCCCCTGACCAGCTAACCCCCTGCCCCCCAGAGGGGCCAATGTCAGCCCCTGGGCCCCAGGCGCTGGGATGCCAGTGCCCCCACTCCCTGGGCCGGAAACTGGCCCATGCCCCCGGTGTGAGCCCCTCCAGGCACCCCCCCCCCACAGCGGGCCCGTCCCCACCCCAACGCCACCACCGCACACCCCAGGGAACCCCATGCCCCAAGAAGGCCCCCCTTCCCGTCCAGGGGAGCCCACGCAGCCAAGGGGCACTACCCCCTCAATCCAGCACCTCCTGACCAGCAAACACACTCATTCCCATGCATTCACATCCTCATGCTCTCATACGCACTCACACGCACTCATTCACTCACTCTCACTTGCCCTCTCCCCCACACAATCCCACACTCGCACTCCTGGACCCACCCACTCTCTCCCACTCCTATACCCGCTCAATCTCACACCCACTCGCCCTCAGAGTCACCCGCACTCACTCATGTTCACCCATACACACACTCTCACTCATGCTCCGACCTACTCACATCCATTTGTGTTCTCCCCCACACGCTCACCCACACTCATTCACCCTTATTTCTTAGGGCAACCGTGATGCAAATGCAGTGAACATGAAAGTGCACCAGCAGACCACCAATGCAGGCTAGCATCCACACCCCCGCCGCCCCGCCCCAGGGTGGCCGCAGCCACAGAAACAAATCACCACCCCCAACGCCCACTCGAGCGACTGATCAGTGGACAACCACAGGTGCTCCAAGATGCCACCCGATATGCAAAGCACCACACAAAACCACCCCACCATTTTAGCCCCATTTAGCTGGGCTAAAATGCAACCACAGCCACAGAGTGTTCACGGAAAGAGGGAAAACCCGTGTGTGTGCATGTGTGTGTGTGTGTGGGGGGGTGTTTACATCAGCAACGCCTGGTGCAGAGATGCAACTGTAGTACACAAACACTCTTCTAAATTGGTGGAGTTTATGATCATCAAGTGTCGACCGTTTTACATTCCGAGAGAATTTTCATCTGTCCTACTAGCCGCGGTGCACGCCCCCCGCCCACCAGCACCAGCAAAAGGAGGAAAGCACTAAAAGAATTCTATCAGGCCATCAGTGAGACACAAACAGCGCATCCAGATGGATTCCTCATCACAGCAGGAGACTTCAACCATGCAGATTTAAAGGCCCTCCTACCAAACCTACACCAACATGTAGACTTTCCAACAAGAGGAGACAATTTGCTGGACCTGGTGTACACAAATCACAAGAAAGTATACAGAGCCTCCCCCCTTCCCCACCTGGGTCTCTCTGAACATGTCACCATCCTGTTAAGGCCGGCATACAAATCCAGAGTGAAAACAATCAGACCAACAAAAAAGCAGGTACGTGTGTGGCCAGATGCTCTGAAAGACTGGTTCAGCACTACAGGCTGGGACACTTTCAAGCACACAGACACTCACAATAGACACAAACCTAGAGGAGTACACTAAGGTTGTTGTAGCATACATAGCAAAATGCATTGATGATGTCACTCACTGCAAAACTATCACTGTTCGTGCCAACAGAAAGCCATGGATGACAGCAGAAATCCACAGGCTCCTGAGGGCACGGGACACCCTAGTTGTTGTTAATCCTGCGGTGTCACTGGCCTTCAAAGAAGCACATCAGCACAGAAGACCACTCCCCCTCCAGGCGAGCAGATCACGAGCCTGGATCCGGCTAGTGTGAAGAGGACCCTCTGAAGAATCAACCCATGCAAGACAGCTGGTCCAGACAACATACAGGGTGGCGTCCTGAAGAACTGTGCAGAGGAGCTCAAGAATGTCCTGGCTGACATCCTCAACATCCCCCTGACTCATGCTGCTGCCCCCACATGTTTCAAAACTGCCACCATAATACCAGTTGAAAAGAAGCCCGTCCCATCCAGCTCCAATGATTACCGGCCCACAGCACTGACCTCCATCATATTGAAGTGCTTCAAGTGGCTGGTCATGCAGAACATCAAGTCCATTCTCCCTCCCCGCTA
This sequence comes from Pholidichthys leucotaenia, assembly GCA_020510985.1. Taxonomy (NCBI): domain Eukaryota; kingdom Metazoa; phylum Chordata; class Actinopteri; order Cichliformes; family Pholidichthyidae; genus Pholidichthys; species Pholidichthys leucotaenia. Next base: position 133,393,909 of record CM035840.1, on the reverse strand, counting down.
TGACCCATCTCAGTTTGCATACAGGTCAAATAGATCCACAGAAGATGCCATCGCTGCTGCTCTCCATCCAGCCCTCACCCACCTGGACTCAAAGAAGTCCTACGTGCAAATGCTGTTGTTGGACTTCAGTTCAGCATTCGACACAATCATCCCCCAGCACCTGATAAAAAAAAAAAAAAAAAAAAAAAAAAACCCAGACACTTGGGACTCAAAATCTCTCCTTGTGACTGGGTGCTGGACTTTCTCACAGGGAGGCCACAGAACGTGCGGGTTGGCAGCAACACCTCCCAGACTATCACACTGAGCACAGGGGCCCAGCAAGGGTTTGTGCTCAGCCTGCTGCTTGTCACCCTGCTGACCCATGACTGTGTACCAGCCTACAACACCAACCACATCATCAAGTTTGCAGATGACACGACGGTGGCGGGCCTCATCACCAACAATGAGGAGGCCAACTACAGAAATGAGGTGAGCCAACTGGTCCAATGGTGTAAAGACAATAACCTCTTCCTGAACGTGGGAAAAACCAAGGAGATTGCAGTCAACTTCAGGAGGGGTCATACACTTCACCCCCCTCTGATCATTGATGGTGCAGCTGTGGAGTGGGTGAGCAGGACCAAGTTCCTGGGGGTGCACATCTCCGAGGAACTCTCCAGGTCCAACATCATCACATCACTGGCCAAGAAGGCTCAAACTCACCTCCATTTCCTCTGCAAACTGAGGAGAGCATGAGTCCCACCCCCATCATGTGCTCTTTCTACCGGGGCATCATTGAGATCATCCTCACCAGATGCATCACGGTGTGGTATGGAAGCTGCCCCTCCTCTTGCCGGAAGACACTATAACGCACAGTGAAAACAGCCAGTAAGATCATTGGTGCCCCTCTGTCCCCCCCTTAGACAGCTACCTCACCCGCCTCACCCCCAGAGCCATCAATATTGCAAGCGACACCTCCCACCCCTCACAGTCCCTCTTCAGCCCCCTGCCCTTGGAGAAGAGGTACCGAAGCCTCCGGGCCTGCTCCACAAGACTGCTAAACAGCTTCGTTCATCAGGCCATCAGGAGTCTGAACTCTGTCAACCCCGTTCCCCAGACCGTAACGCACTAACCTGCACAATAACTACCTCAGCTGTAGGCACAGAAAGACTAGCACACCAACAGTAATGCATTTGTTGCTGTATGTCCACTCAGCTGACAAGAAGCATGGCCTCATCAAGACAGTTGTTAACTGAAACAATGGAAAGAACTATAGAACTCCTTCAAGAAGGTAATTCAACACAGAGTGGCAAATGATGTTCGTTGTTCCCTTCCAGCTGTGTCTAAAATCTGGAACAAGTAAACAAAATGGGAAACATATAGACCAAGGAAGATGTCAAAGTGGTAGGATGGAAAATACACAATAAAATAAGTGAAAACAAATGGTCAGAGGAAAGAGTGAGTATTTATGAATGGAGATTCAGAACTCAAAGATATACAGAAAAGTCCAATGTAAACCACCAATAACACCTAAACAGAAGGAAACAAGGTTTCAGTGTAGAGAAGCAGTTATGGACTGTGGATGATTAGATGAAAGTGATAGTCAGCAGGCTCAGACAATTCCTGGTGGATCAGCCAGTCAGGAGCCACAGTGGCTTAACCAGTCCTCACCATATGTGGATGTGTTTGGGTTCTGTCTGGTATAGAGAATGGGCATTGAGGTCATGCTGCGCTGCGTTCTAGGCCGTTTTCCCCATTTTCAAGGTCTGGCTTCTTTGTTTACGTGTAGTCTATGGCAACTGCTAACACGAACAGACATGCATTCAATGGAACGCAGAAAACAGAAAATTAAAATTCCTTATTCAGAGAAGCTGAGTTAGGAACCAAAGGAGCACTACTTCCCCCAAAAAATTAAAGAAATAAATGGGATTGAGCCATCTGAGTGCAAGAAATGGACTACTGATCTCGACCAACTGGAGTCACGCTGTCAGATGTATTTGCCTACCTGGTTTGTGGGGTGAGCGCATACACCTATGAGCAATTTAAGAACTATAAATCATAAGAGGCTCATATTCATTTCACCAATGGATGGGTCCAGTCACTTCAAATCTTCCGGGTGAGCGACCAGAAAACCGTAGTTTGCACAGAGGTAAGCAGTCATTGTTTCTACACAGTCTTCTGCACTCACATGTCTCTGCAATTACAGGCATTTCTAAGTCCCAGCGGTGAAATGTTGGATTTATGTTCAAATTTGTCATACGGATCCTCATGGATCGTCACCTTATCATGATGGTGGGTTTGCTTGCCCTAGTGATCCCAGGAGCTATGTTGTCTGGGGCAATTTGCCTCTGGTAGGGTCACCCAAGATAAACTGGTCCTGGGTGAAGGACCAGACTAAGAATGATTCAACAGACTCTCATGACGAATGTTAAAACCAGGATTCAGTGTACCCCACCCAGTATGGGGTTACCGGGGCCCCACCCCGGAGCCAGGCCTGGGGGAGGGGCTCAATGACTAGCCCCTGGTGGCCGGGTTTCTTCTCATGGGACCTGGCCGGGCTCAGCCCGAAGGAGCTACATGGGTCCGCCCTCCAGTGGGTTCACCACCTGCAGGAGGGACCATGGGGGCCCGGTGCTATGTGGATCAGGTGGCGGTCAAAGGCAGAGACCTTGGTGGTCTGATCCCAGGCTTCCTAAATTGGCTTTTGGGACGTGGGATGTCACCTCTCTGGTGGGGAAGGAGCCTGAGCTGGTGCATGAGGTTGAGAGATACCGGCTAGATATAATCGGACTCACCTCAACACACAGCTCTGGTTCTGGAATCAGTCTCCTAGAGAGGGGCTGGAGCTTGGCCTATTCTGGAGTTGCCCCGGGTGAGAGGCGATGAGCAGGGGTGGGTATTCTTGTATCCCCCACCTTGCTGCCTCTATATTTGACTTTTCCCCAGTGGATGAAAGGGTTGTTTCCCTGTGCCTTTAGGTTGGGAAATGGGTCCTGACCATTTGGTGCATAGGCACAAATGATGGTTCAGAGTACCCACCCTTTTTGGAGTCTCTGAGTGGAGTGCTGGAGGGTGCTCCTCTTGGAGACTCCATTGTCTTACTGGGGAACTTCACTGTGCACGTGGGTAGCGACAGTGAAGCCTGGAGGGGGTGATTGGGAGGAAGGGCCTACTCGATCTGAACCCTAGTGGCGTTCAGTTATTGGACTTCTGTGCTAACCACAGTTTGTCCATAATGAACACCATGTTCAAGTATAAGGGTGTCGATATGTGCACCTGGCACCAGAACACCCTAGGTCACAGGTCAATGATCGATTTTGTTATTGTGTCATCAGACCTGCGACCACATGTCTTCAACACTTGGGTAAAGAGAGGTGCAGAGCTGTCAAATGATCACCACCTGGTGGTGATTTGGATCCGATGGCAGGGGAGGATGCCATTCAGACCTGGTAGACCCAAACCTATAGTGAGGGTGTACTGGGAATGTCTGGCTGAGGCCTCTGTCCGAGAAGTCTTCAACTCCCACCTCCGGAAGAACTTTGACCACATTCCGAGGGAGTCTGGAGACATGGAGTCTGAATGGGCCATGCTCTCCACCTCCATTGTTGAAGCGGCTGCCCAGAGCTGTGGCCGCAAGGTCGTCGGTGCATCTTGTGGTGGAAACCCCTGATCCAAGTGGTGGACACCAGTGGTGAGGGGGCCCATAAAGCTGAAGAAGGAGTCCTATCAAGCTTGGTTGTCTTGTGGGACACCAGAAGGAGCTGAGGTGTACTGGCAGGCCAAGCAGAGTGCAGTTCAGGTGGTTGCTAAAGCAAAAACTCGGGTGTGGAAGGAGTTCGGTGAGGCCATGGAACAAGACTTTCGGTCAGCCTCGAAGAGATTCTGGAAAACTGTCCAGCGGCTCAGGACGGGAAAGCAGCTCCCTGTCCACACTGTGTATGGTGCGGAAGGGGCACTGTTGACTTCGACTGGGGATATTGTCGGGTGGTGGAAGGAATACTTTGAGGATCTCCTCAATCCCACTGACACACCTTCCACAGAGGAAGTAGGGCTTGTGGATGAGTGGACGACTTGTCCATCACAGGGGCTGAGGTTGCCAAGGTGGTTAAAAAGCTCCTTGGTGGCTGGGCCCCGGGGGTGGATGAAATTCACCCTGAGTACCTCAAGGCCATGGATGTTGTAGGGCTGTCATGGTTGATATGCCTCTGCAACACTGCGTAGAGGTTGGAGACAGTGTCCCCATTTAGGAGGAGCAATGTGGTTTTCATCCTGGCCATGGCCCATCGGACCAATTCTTTACCCTATTGAGAATCCTCGAGGGTTTGTGAGAGTTTGCCCAACCAGTTTACATGTGTTTTGTGGACTTGGAGAAGGCATTTGACCGTGTCCCTTGTGGTTTTTTGTGGGGGGTGCTTTGGGAATATGGGGTATCGGGCTTGTTGTTACGAGCTGTCCGGCCTCTATACGACCGTTGTGAGAGTTTGGTTTGTATTGCCAACACTCAGTCGGACTCATTCTCAGTCATAGTTGGACTCCGACAGGACTGCCCTTTGTCACCGATCATGTTCATAAATTTTATGGACAGGATTTCTAGGTACAGCCAGGGAACGGAGGGTGTCATGCTTGGTGACCATAGGATCTCATCTCTGTTGTTTGCAGATGATGTTGTCCTGTTGGCTTCACCCAGCAATGACCTACAGGTCTTACTGGGACAGTTTGCCGCTGAGTGTGAAGCTGCTGGGATAAGAATCAGCACCTCCAAGTCCGAGTCCACTGTCCTCTCCGGGTTGGGGACAGGCTCCTGCCCCAAGTGGATGAATTCAAGTATTTCAGTGTCTTTTCACGAGTGAGGGGAGAATGGAGCAAGAGATTGACAGACGGATCTGGTAGCATCTGCAGTGATGCGGACGTTGTACAGGTCCGTTGTGGTGAAGAGGGAGCTAAGGTCTAAGGCAAAGCTGTCGATTTACCGGTCAATCTACGTTCCTACCTTCACCTATGGTCACAAGCTTTGGGTAATGACCGAAAGAATGAGATCATGGATACAAGCAGATGAAATGAGCTTTCTTCGTAGGATTGCTGGACTCACTCTTAGAGATAGGGTGAGGAGCTCGGTCATCCGGGAGAGGCTCAGAGTAGAACCGCTGCTCCTCCACATTGAAAGGAGCCAGTTGAGATGGTTTGGGCATCTGATCAGGATGCCTCCTGGACGACTCCCACTTGAGGTGTTTCGAGCATGTCCCACTGGGAGGAGACCCCGGGGCACATCCAGGACTCCCTGGAGAGACTACATCTCCCAGTTGGTCTGGGAATGCCTTGGTGTCCCCTCTGAAAAGCTGGAGCAGGTGGCTGAGGAGAGAGAAGTCTGGGATTCTCTGCTTGAACTGCTGCCTCCACAACCCAGACCTCCAGAAAAGTGGTAGAAGATGGATGGATGAATTTGTCATATGATGCTAAATATATACACATTATTGTACAACTGGACATGAAATACTAGTCAAGTAATGTGATAAGCCTGATGCTCCCGCTGGCACACTAAAAAAAATTACCTGTATAATTAGCCGCTATAAACACATACTAAATCAGGACAGTGACGTTTTTACAGTCACCTGAAAGAGAAGAAGCTGCTGAATCTAACTACGCCAAACATTCTATGGACTTCAGTCCCCAGCTGATTTTAAATCCATGGGTAACGACAGTGGTGCAGCTTCAATCATCTCTGACCACTCAGTGTGCATTTTTTCACTTCATGACTGAGATGCAATGATGGCACCCAATCATGATGGCAATCGAATATTTCATAGGCTGGTTTGCCTGTACAAAAAATGACACCTTTGATTAGATATGTAGATGTGCAGCCAGCTTGTCAGGAAGTTAAAAAAGCATACGTCATTATCAATCTTTTCCCCACGCCAACTGTGAGAGCAGTTGTTGCATTTGATAACACAGCAAAACTTCTCCATTCTAACATTGTGTGGTATTCAGATAAATAATAACACACTGAAGCAACTCTCTCAAAAAACTTTAGCTTAACAGCTGTCATTGCTCACTACTAAACAAAGACAGGCAGAACACTTTTCCCACAATTCCTTGCAGTTTTTCCATCGGGTGACATCACGCGCCCATTTTCTATTATGTGTTCACTATGTTCAGGTATGTGGTGATGCTAGTGAGTATATCTTCATGTTTGCCACTTGCTCCAAGCTTCCTTAGCTGCAGGTTAAAAAATGTATTGCTGTTGGTATTAATAACAGAAAAAAGTGTCCTATCAGTGGCATAATGGAAGGTGGTGGTGGTCAAAAGAAGAGGAGGAGCAGAGGAATTAAAAGGAAAAAAAAAAAGCCCTTACCACAGATCCAGCAAAATGCTTTAAAGTCACTGAAATGTTTGGAGCTAAAACTGTAGGTCAGTCAAGAACTCAGATTTTTAAAAAAGGCTAAGGAGGCTTCTGTGTAGTAATTTCCTCAGTTTTCCCATCATTATACTTGCATTATTGATGTAGTTTTATTCTTTTTATTTATTTTCTAAAAAAACAAGTTACATCTGTGTGGCTCATTGCATAAGTCCTACTACTGGTTCTATGCATTCAGTAATGATTCAATTCTTCTTCTTCTTCTTCCTCCTCCTCCCTTCAGGGGTCGCCGCAGCAGAGCATCTGTCTCCATATCACCCTGGCCCTTGCATCTTCCTCTATTCAGTTCAATTCAATTCAACTTTATTTATATAGCGCCATTTCACAACAACAGTCATCTCATAGCACTTTCAACTGTAGGGGGAACCCCCACAGTTGCAGAAAGACCCCAGCAATCAGGCGATCCCCTGTGATTGGCGACGGTGGAGAGGAAAAACTCCCTTTTAACAGGAAGAAACCTCCAGCAGAACCAGGCTCAGGGAGGGGCAGTCATCTGCTGTGACTGGCTGGGGGGTGAGGGGACAGAGAAAATGAAAAGAACAGACATATAGCGAGCAAACAGCACGATGGGGACTCAATCGATGGGAGAGAACAAACATGTTAATGACCAGCAAAAAAAAAAAATATTTCATTGAGAGTGAAGAAAAGAGTGAGGCCCAGTGCATTATTGGAGGTCCCCCGGCTGAATAAACCTATTAGCAGCATAACTAAGGGAGGGTTCAGAAACACATGATCCCTCCCTAATTGTAGGCTATATCAAAAAGGAAGGTTTTAACCTTATTCTTAAAAACAGAAATCGAGTCTGACTCCCGAATCCAGATTGGCAGCCGGTTCCACAGGAGAGGAGCTTGATAACTGAAGGCTCTGCCTCCCATTGTACTTTTGGAGATTCTAGGTATTACAAGTAATCCTGCATTTTGGGAGCGTAGTGCTCTGTTAGGATAATACGGTAGTATCAGATCTTTAAAATAAAAAGAAGCCTGTGTCATGGCGGCCGCTGGGCCATCATCAGCCTCGGCTGCGCACACACCTGCCGCCAATCATCAGCGGACCTTAAAAGCCGGCGTCACTGATGGCTCAGCACGGAGTCGTCTGCCTACTTCGCCACGCAACGCGTCACGGACTCATCCTCTCGCCAGAGCATCCACGATGCAGTCTCGCCAAGCTTCGCCACGTAAGAGCCAAAGTAACTTACCTTGTCAAAGTGTTATCCCCTGTGCACAGGTGGACCTCCCTGGCGGCGGACTAGTCTCCCCGAATAACGGAGCCACTCCTCCTCCTCCTCGGAACTCCTCCACCTCTCCACAGCACCAAGCGTCACCCACACCGAGCCACTGCGAGCCGCAGAGCCAGCGCGAGCCTTCCAGCGCCACCTGCAAGTAAGCAGTACTCATCATTACATCTCTGTACTGCGAACAGCACTAATCTATCTGTGCTTGTGTGTTCCAGGGTTGCCAGGTCGTGGCAGGACTCGCTCAGCCCCAGCGGTTCCACAGCATCATACTCACTCACACCTTCACACACATTACACACCTGATTCAATAAATAATTGTCAAAATAGTCTACTCGTGTCAGTGTCTGTCTCCTGGGTCAAACAGCCATGTCAGCCTGATTGTTTAGAGCTTTGTAAGTAAGAAGAACGATTTTAAACTTAATTCTAAACTCTATGGGAAGCCAATGAAGGGAAGCCAGAACCGGAGAGATATGATCTCTCTTTCTAGTACCTGTTAAAACTCTTGCTGCAGCATTTTGGATCAGCTGAAGACTTTTTAAAGATGTTTTAGGACAACCTGATAATAAAGAATTACAATAATCTAATCTTGAGCTAACAAAAGCGTGGATCAGTTTCTCAGCATCACTCTGAGACAAGATGCTCCTAATCTTGGCAATATTACACAAATGATAGAAGGCAGTCTTAGAAACAAATTTAATATGTGAATTGAAAGACAGATCTTGATCTAAAATAATTCCAAGGTTCCTCACAGAGCTATTAAGAGAAAGAGTAACCATATCCAAACTGAAAGTTTGATTTGGAAAGGTATTTCTAAGGTTTTTTGGACCAACAAGAATGACTTCAGTCTTATCTGAGTTTAATAGCAGGAAATTACAAGTCATCCAAGCTTTGATTTCCTTAAGACAGGCTTCCAACTTGGCTAACTGATTACTATCATCTGGCTTCATTGACAGGTATAATTGTGTGTCATCTGCATAACAATGAAAATGTATAAAGTGCTTTCTAATAATGTTGCCTAACGGAAGCATATATAAACTAAAAAGAGTAGGGCCTAGCACAGATCTCTGTGGAACTCCATGACTGAGCTTTGAGTTGAAAGAAAACTCATTACTGACATGAACAAACTGGAACCTATCAGATAAATAAGATCTAAACCACTGCAATGAAGTTCCATTAAGTCCAACATAGTGTTCTAATCTATCAAGTAGAATATTATGATCGATAGCATCAAAAGCTGCACTAAGGTCTAAAAGGACAAGTACAGAAACAAGTCCATTATCAGATGCGATGAGGAGGTCTTTAGTGACCTTCGCTAAGGATTTTTCAGTACTATGATGGATTCTAAACCCAGAATGAAACTCTTCAAGTAAACCATTTCCCTGCAGGTGGTCAAATAATTGCTTAGCAACAACTCTTTCTAAGATCTTTGAAATGAAAGGGAGATTAGAGATTGGTCTATAGTTAACTAAAGCTCCTGGATCTAGCGTTGGCTTTTTGAGTAAGGGTTTAATTACAGCCGTTTTAAAAGCCTGTGGTACATGGCCTAAAGTTAATGAAGAATTGATTATATGAAGAATAAAGCTACCAATAAGTGGGAAGACTTCTTTAAATAACCTGGTAGGAATAGGGTCTAAAAGACAAGTTGAAGGCTTGGATGAGGAAACTATTTTGTCTAACTCTAAAAGTTCAATAGGAGTAAACTCATCAAGACAGATATCAGTTAGATAGATAGATAGATTAGTTTATTTGACAGGGACAGTGCAATAAACATAGACAATTAATCAATGACAATCAATCTGATGTGTTGCACATAGAGTGTATAGCTATTAGCTAATTTGCAACTCTTGTCCCTGGAAGTTGAAGGAGTTGTAGTAGTTACTGTATTTAAGTTAACAGTGGGAAGAATCTGACTGATTTTATCTCTGATGGATGAAATTTTGTTATTGAAAAAGTTCATAAAGTCCTGACTAGTAAGCTCTAAGGGAATGCTAGGATTGACAGAGTCCTGACTCTTTGTCAACCTGGCTACAGTACTGAAAAGAAACCTGGGATTATTCTTGTTCTCTTCTAGTAATGCAGAATAATAACTCGTTCTAGCTTTTCTAAGAGATAAATTAAAAGATGATTTCTCCAAACTAAACAGATTTCATCTAAATTAGTGGAGCGCCATTTTCTTTCTAATTGACAAGTCTTCTGTTTTAAGCTACAAGTTCCTGTGTTGAACCAAGGAGTTAGAAATCTCTGATTAGACTTTTTCTTTTTTAAGGGGGCCACCAAGTCTAGAGTCTGATGCAGAGAAGCTGTAACACTATCTACCATGCTATCAATTACAGAAGGAGCAAGCTGTCTGTAGCTTATTTCCGTTGTGTTGACACATGGCATAGAAGAAACAATCTGCATAAATTTGGTAACAGCATCATCTGAGAGGCATCTACTGTAGTAATATTTTTCTTTAGGAGCCAAATAGTCAGAAATAGCAAAATCAAAGGTTAACAGACAATGGTCTGACAGTACAGGGTTATGAGGAGACACTACCAGATTTTCTATTTCTATGCCATATGTCAGAACAAGGTCCAATGTATGGTGGAGATAATGAGTAGAATTTCCTACTTTCTGAGAAAACCCAATCAAGTCCTTTGTAACACCAACCCTTTCCATGTCCTCCTTCACTACATCCATGAATCTTCTCTGTGGTCTTCCTCTTTTCTTCCTGCCCAGCAGCCCCATCTTCAATGTCCTTTGTCCAATATATCCAGTATCCTTCCTCTGCACATGTCCAAACCATCTCTTGCCTCTCTTACTTTGTCTCCAAACCACACAACCTGAACTGCCATTCTGATATACTAATTTCATCAGAAGATGAAGACTGCAATGGACAGTCGAAACATGTAAAGGTAAAAACATCTCTTTTCTATCCTTGTCTTTAGTAAGAAAACAAAAGGCTAATAATTTCTAATCTTGCCCCTCCTAGTCACTCCCAATGAAAATCTTAGTATATTAAATGCTTCCACCTCTAGCTTCGCCTCCTTTTTGTCAGCATCACCATCTCCAAACCATACGTCATTGCAGGCCTCACTACTGTCTTGTAAATCTTCCCTTTCACTCTAGCTGCTTTCTGTCACAAATCACCTCTGACACTCATCTCCACCAACTCCACCCTGCCTACACTCTCTTCTTCACCTCTCTTGTGCATTTTCCATTGGTTTGGATGGTTGACCCCAGGTATTTAAACTCATCTACCTTCACTTCCGCTACTCCTTGCATCTTCACCATTACATTTGCCTCCCTCTCATTCACACTCATGTATTCTGTCTTGCTTCTACTGACAGGTTCTCTTCCACCCGGTCCCTACTTTCACGACAGATCACAATGTTGTCTGCAAACATCATGGTCCACGGAGAATCCAGCCTGACCTTGTCTTTTAGCCTGTTCATCACCGTGGCAAACAAGAAGGTGCTCAGAGCTGATCCCTGATGTAATCCCACCCCCACCTTGAATCCATCTGTCACTCCTACAGCACACCTCATCACCGTCTCGCTGTCCTCATACGTGTCCTGCACCAACCACACATACTTCTTTGCCACTCCTGACTTTCTCATACAGTACCACACTTCCTCTCTTGGTACCCTATCAAATGCTTTCTCAAGACCTACAAGCAGAGCAACTCCTTCTGACCTTCTCTATACTTCTCCATCAACACTCTTCATGAAAATATTGCATCTGTAGTACTCTTTCTTGGCATGAAACCATACTGCTGCTCACTGATTGTCACCTCTCCTCTTAACCTGGCTTCAATAACTCTTTCCCATATCTTCATTGTGACTGATCAACTTTATTTCACTATAGTTACTACAGCTCTGATCATCACCCTTGTTCTTAAAAATTGGTACCAAAACACTTCTTCTCCACTCCTCAGGCATCCTCTCACTCTCCAAGAATGTTTTAAACTATCTGGTTAAGAAATCTACTGCCATCTCTCCTAAACCTCTCCATACCTCCATAGGTATTTCATCTGGACCAACTGCCTTTCCATTCTTCATCCTCTTCAAAGTTGCCCTCACTTCTGCCTTGCTAATCCTCAGGACTTCCTTGTTCACCATCTTTCCTTCATCCATCGTCCTCTCTTTCTTATTTTCTTCATTCATGAGCTTCTCAAAGTACTCCTTCCACCTTCTCAACACTTGTCAGTTGTTAGTACATTACCATTTCTGACAATAACCTCTTCCTGAACCTGGGAAAAACCAAGGAGATTGTGATTGACTTCAGGAGGGGACACACACAGCAACCCCCTCTGATCATCGATGATGCAGCTGTGGAGAGGGTGAGCAGCACCAAGTTCCTGGGGGTGCGCATTTCTGAGGACCTCTCCTGGTCCAACAACACCACACTCACTGGCCAAGAAGGCTCAAAATCGCCTCAATTTCCTCCACAAACTGAGGAGAGCACGAGTCCCAGCCCCCATCATGTGCTCATTCTACCAGGGCACCATTGAGAGCATCCTCACCAGCTGCATCAGGGTGTGGTATGGAAGTTGCACCGCCTACAACGCAGTCAAAGCAGCCAGCAAGATGATTAGTACCCCCCCCCCCCCCCGGACATCTACGTCACCCGCAGAGCAATCAACATTGCAGGCGACATCTCCCACCCCTCACACTCCCTTTTCAAACCCCTGCCCTTGGGGAAAAGGTACCGGAGCCTCTGGGCCTGCTCCACAAGACTGCTAAACAGCTTTGTTCATCAGGCCATAAGGACCCTGAACTCTGTCCACTTCCTCCCCATTGGACCATAATGCACTAACCCGCACAATAACTACCTCAGCTGTTGGCACAGAAAGACTGGCACACCAACAGTAATACATTTACTGCTGTACAGTATGTCTCTGCACTTTACTGCAACCATTTGCACAAATGCCATATCTGCTGCTGTCTGTCATTGCAATACTGATCATGTGCAGTCCTATCTGTCACTGTCTGCACCTACACTACCGCACTGAACTTACAACTAACGGTATTACAGCTCTACTTTTCTATATATTGGATTGCTGGGTGTCATCATCGTTTATCGTTTTATCTTTATTTGCACTATGGGAGGTCTGGGTCTATCTTTTGTCGCCATTTGCACTATGGGTAGCGTTACTGTACGTAGACTGCTGTTTTTGTTTTTCCAACCTTATTCCTTTTCCTTTTTCTTTTATATTGTACACACCACTGAAGACAGAAACACCATTTCAATTCTCCTATATGTCCTGTACATATAGTAGTATTGACAAATAAAATCTTTGAATCCTTTGAATCCTTAATCAACCTAAACTGCTGCACATCCATTCCAGCTCCATCTCTCTGCCTAGCCAGTCGATAAAAGTCATTCTCCTTCCTTAGTGTTCAGCCTCTCATACAACTCACTATATGCCTTTTCCTTTGCCACCTCTCTCTTCGCCACATGCCTAGATTCCAAGTACTCCTGTCTACTTTCTTCATTTCCCTGACTATTACACTTTTTCACTGCTAACCTCTTCCTTTGAATACTTTCCTGTACATCCTCATTCCACCACCAAGTGCCCTTGTCTTCCTTCCTCTGTCCACTGGAAACCTTTCTACCCGTTTCCCTCAATACTTTTGCTGTACTTTCCCAGTCCTCTGGTAATTCTTCTCTACCACCCAGAGCCTGTATCAACCCTTTCCTGAACTCTATGCGACCTTCTTCCTTCTGTAACTTCCCCCACTCAATCTTTGGCTCTGCATTCACTCTCTTCCTCCTCTTGCTTTCCAAAGTTATCCTACAGACTACCATCTGATGCTGCCTAGCTACATTCTCCCCTGCCACCATTGCAGTCACCTATCTCTTTCAGATTTTGCCTTCTGCATTAGATCAATCACTCAATCAATCAAAGCTTTATTTATATAGCGCTTTTCATACAAAAGTTGTAGCAAAAGTGCTTCACACATTAAAAAAAAAACAATTACCCCCCCCCCCCACACACACACACAGATGTAGTCTACCTGTGTGCACCTTCCTCCAAGTCATCTGATGTTCCGCTCTCTTCTTGAAGTATGTGTTCACCACAGCCATTTCCATCCTTTTAGCAAAATCCACAACCATCTGTTCTTCCACATTTCTCTCCTTAAAACCATACCTACCCAGAACCTCCTCACCACTTCTGTTCCCTTCATCTACATGTCCATTAAAGTCCGCTCCAATCACCCGTCTCTCTCCCTGGGAACATTCTTTACCATTTCATCCAACTTACTCCAGAATTCCTCTTTCTCTTCTACCTGGCATCCAACTTGTGGGGCATATGCACTGACAACATTCAACATCACACCTTCAACTTCTAACTTCAAGCTCATGATCCTGTCTGACTTCACCTCCTGAACCCTCTTCACATACTCTTCAAGATTACTCCTACTCCATTTCTCTTCCTATCTACACCTTGGTAGAACAGTTTGAATCCACCTCCAGTGCTCTTAGCACTGCTTCCTTTCCATCTGGTTTCTTGAACACAGTATATCTGCCTTCCTTCTCTCCATCATATCAGTGAACTCTCTGCCTTTACCAGTCATATTCCCAGCATTTAAAGTCCCTACTCTCCCTCCACACTCCTACCGTTCCCTTTCTCCCTCCTAAAATGTCTTCCCCTTCTCCTCCTCCTCCTCAATCTTCAATCAACAGTAGCCCAATTTCCACCGGTGCCCTATCAGTTAACAGCGCCGGTGGTGGTCGTTGTTAACATGCCTTGACCAATCTGGTATAAAAGTTTCATTCATCATGATCTGCATGTTTGATCTGGCAAAGGTTTTACATTGGATGCCCTTCCTGACACAACCCTCCCCATTTACCCGGGCTCTCCAGGACTTCCTTGGATGTACAGGAAGCGAGAGCTTCAGTGAAAAAGTCCTGGATAAATTGAGGCCCCCACTGTTCATCCATGCTGGGGCCCCCAGCTGCCAACCTCCTTCTGTTGGCTGAGACCCGGTGCGCTGGGGACATGCTGTCAACTCTCCCTCCAGGAAAACACAAAAACAGGTGGGTGGAAAAAAACACACACTCACAGCCGCTGGGTCCAAACTGGCTGCGTCCTACAGTTATAAATTGGCCCGGCAGGGCAGGAACAAAGACCCAAATGCTAACCGTGAGTTGCTTACATTTAATAATAAAGAAAATACAAACTAACACAAGAATACAAACTTACATCATCCCAGGTGCACAACCGAGAGGTTTCGTAGGTCCTTCCTACCAACGGCTGTCAGACTGTACAACCTAAGCAGGGCTGCTCGCAGAGATAGCAAAAAGACGTAACAAACTAATAGTTTTTTTTGAATGCAAAAGATGCAATAGACTTACACAATGGTCCCCTCCGGCATACAACTAGGAACATACCGGTCGCTATGGAGGGTGAGAATATGTATGGGCACATAATCATACCATGTAGGATAACTAAGTAGACGGTTATGCTGTTTCATCCCACCTAGCAACAATGCTCTGCATTGTGTGTGTTTATATATTTACATATTTATTCCATCTAGCTACAATGCTCCGCACTGTGTTTTTATATATCTACATATTATTCCATCTAGCTACATTGCTCCGCACTGTGTGTGTTTATATACTTGCATATTTATTCCACCTAGCTGCAATGCTCCGTACTGTGGGTGTTTATATATTTACATATTTATTCCATCTAGCTACAATGCTCTGCACTGTGTGTTCATATATTCATATATTTATTCCATCCAGCTACAATGCTCTGCACTGTGTGTGTGTGTGTGTGTGTGTATATATATTTTATAGTAATATGTACATATGTATATTAGCTGCTCTTGCTTGCTTGTTTTTTTTCTTGCCTTCTGATTGTTGCTCTGAGTGTTGCTATCCCTGTGCTGTTGCAATCCTGGAATTTCCCCGTTGTGGGACTAATAAAGGCTTATCTTATCTTATCTTATCTTACAGGCTTGAGGCAAAAATAGATACAGGAAGTTGAATAGTCCAGAATAGCTCTACAGCTAAGGTGTACAGAAACACTGAGAAGACGTGGGATACATGTCAAGACTACCAAGGGGAAGTGTGGGGCACACGCTGGATACAAAAGAACAGACATAGAATTAATGCCTAAAGTGGGTTGAGGACCCAGCAAAAAATTGCTGTACAGCAGCCCCTTAAATAGGACAAAGGAATCAATAACAAATTATGACAGGTGTGGGGAACATGAGTGAGGAATAATCAAACAACATAAATGACAGCTGGGGTAACCCACAAACTTGAGCTAACAAAGAAGTAAACAAAGTGCACTGTCAACACAAGAGCACAGACCGGAAGGAAAAAATACAAAACCAAAAAATGCAATACTGGAATCAAAATACGAGGAAAGGACTGAGAGAAAAGAGTGAGGTAGACTCACGTCAACAAGTAAATAATATTACAGTAAGGACTGGACAGGCATGGATGCATAAAATAAATAACAAGATAATAATAATGTATCCAAAACCACTCAGAATAAATACTAAACTAAGGTGGGGAAATACAGAAAAATAAACAGACTAAATAAAGGAGTGTGAGCACGGTTCCACAACTGTTCCACAACCCCCACCGATTCCAGACACCCCAAGGTAACATCAAAAAACAGAAGAAAGAACCAAACACACAGACCCCCCTCCCCCCAAGAGGAACAGAAAAAATAACCCACCCCAGGAGGGAGGTGGGGGAATCCCGGCTAGGAGGGACTGAAACAACAACAACAACAAAAAAAAAAAATGCTCATGCCCCACAAAAACAGAAGAGGTAAGGCGCATAGAGCTCTAGGATATTTGGGTGAAAAAACTAAGGCAGTTCAGGTGGTTTGTATGAGTCCCCAAACCACCCGATCCCATGGTGGAACAAATCGGGTGGCCTCCCAGAGTTCCAGAGCCACCCAAACAGATGGTACCGTCTATCGGGTGGTCTCCCAGCATCCCAGAGCCAGCGGGCCACGGGGCATGACGTGCCCCCTCCTGAAGGCGGTAGCTGGACCCAGTGCTTGCCGTGGACCGCAGGAGCTGAGAGAAGAAAACTTGATGAGGAAGGTGACTGATCAGTGAGGAGACTAGGCGAGGGGATGGCTGACCAGTGAGGACACCAGGTGAAAAGGACGACTGCCCAGCAGAGAAGGCAGGCAAACAGGATTACTGACCAGGGTGGCTGACCAGTGAGGGAACTAGATGAGGGGACCTGATGATCACTGGCGAGCTCAAGGGAAGGCTGCTGACCAACAGCAGTCTCAGGCGAGGACTGCTGACCAACAGCGACCTCAGGTGAAGACAGATGACCCATGGCGACCTCGGGCGAAGATAGAGGACCCACGGCAACCTCAGGTGAAGGTAGAGGACCCACAGCGACCTCAAGGGGAGAAGGAGGATCCACGGTGACCTCGAGTGGAGAAGGATGACCCGCGACAACCTCAAGCGGAGGAGGAGGACCCACAGCGACCTCCAACGCAGCAGACTTTAGACGCTCAGCAAGACCAGGCGACGGGGACCGAAGACCATCAGTGAAACCAGGCGAAGAGTTGGACAAGGGAGAAGAAACTTACACTGGGTTACTACCGCTGGCAGAAGTGGAGCCCGGCGAGGGGAACTCAGAAGCAGCAAGTGGCTGCGACTGGTTCTCCTCCTCAAGAGCTAAGCAAGATTTCACTAATACTGCTAAAGTAAAGACAAAAAAGAGAACTTGCCTTAGCTCGAGCTCCACCACCATCCAGGACTCTGGCGACTCCAGCTGGAACGTCTTGAATCCAACCGCCTGTGAATCCAACCACCTGTGAATCCATCCCCGATGCAGCCACCTCAGATGGGAAGGAAGAGATAGACACCAGATTACTGTTACTGGCAGCAGTGGAGACCGACGGGGAAAATTCAGGCACAGTGGGCAGCTGCAACTGGTTCTCCCTGCCACGAGCAAGACAAGATTTCTCTAAAATTAGTGTAGAGACAGGAAAGAGAACTTGCCTTGACGCGAACTCCACCACCGTCCAGGACTCTGGCGACTCTGCTGCGGCGGCCCAGGCAGCAGACATGATGGCAGGTGTAGCCTCAACTGTGATGACAGGAACTGGTGGGACCCCAGACGTGGCGGCAGGTGCTGGTGGAACCCCAGATGTGGTGGGTGAAGCAGGAGAACGTCTCACAGATGGCACCAGACCCTGGGATGCTGAAACCGTGTGACACTGCATTGTCGGCTCAGGTTTTGGGCTGCAGGGGGCACTCCTCTCCCATCCAGGACGTGACTGCAGGACTGGAACAGGAACCTCTGGAACCGCAGACCCCTCCATCGTCCGGCAACTCCCCCCCAGGGCAGGCGGACACACAGGAAACCCAGAGGACACGAGAGAAGCAGGTGAGGATACATGGATGGATGCAGCATCAGGTGGAGAGAGCTTGGCCAAAGTGTAGGGCTGCTGCTGAGCCCCCCCACCGGGAATAAGGCACCTCATTTCATCATCAAGTATAACAGAATGAAAAGGTACTTGCCTTAATTCTTGTGCCATGGTGGTTACTGCTGCAGAAGAACCAAGCAAATCCCTTTTGGTGGCTGCCGGGATTGCTTGGTGAGGAACACTGCTTGGGAGACGAAGGTGAGGCTGATGATAGGTGAGCAGCTGAGGATGTCTGCACCAGGGGACGCTCCATTGTCGGCTCAGGTGCAGGCGGGACGCAGTGGAGGCTGGAGGCTGGAGCAGTGGCATGCACCTCAGACAGGGATGGAGAAGCACAGCCAAAGAAATACTCCATATTAAGCAAAATGGCAGAAAAAAGCAGGGCATGGAGGCACAGCAGTGATGGGTGACTGCCACTGTGAACCTCTGTTTAAAACCAAGCAAGACCCCTCTCCCATAGGTGTAAAGGGGTGCTGCAGGGGTGTTGGTCTCGTGACTCGCTCTAGCTTGGGTGGGTGGGGGCTTTATACCACTGCCTACAGCTGTGGTGTGGACCCCAACCTGTCCTGGTTGAGGCGGCCCTTGTGGTATTTGTACAATATTTTTTGTTCAACAGAACAATTATGTGATAATTGCTTTTACAACATTTATTTTACATTCTTAAATAAGTACATATATCACTTTCAGAAGAGTTGGGACACTTTCTAAAAATGCAATTTAAAAAGGGATTTATTTTCATTCACTGTACCAACTGTGTGCAACTCTGTGTGTGTGTGTGTGTGTGTGTGTGTGTGTGTGTGTGTGTGTGTGTGTGTGTGAACTGGACTATCAGAGGGGTTGGTGCTACAATATAATGGTAGAGGAAACATTTGATTTTTTTCCCTTTTTTTGCCAGGAATTTAAGGTTTTTGCAGTGTTATTGCAAACCAGAATTCCAGATTTTACTTTGCAATAATAAGACTGGGGCAGCTTGGTGGTGCAGTGGGTAGCAACGGTGCACTGGGCTTCACTCCTTTCTTCACTCTCAATGCAATATTTTTGCTGGTCATTAACATTTGTTTGTCCCATAGATTGAGTCCCCATCGTGCTGTTTGTTCTCTACGTGAGTTCCCTCCTCCATTCCATTTATTGCTGAGCACCAAGCTGGATGGCAGGAAGTTCCACTTTTATATGGTCTTCGGCATGACCCGGCCGGGATTTGAACCCCTGCCTCCCGGGTGTGGGGCGGATGCTCTACCAACTGAGCCACCACTCCGGTCAACAGCATGTAAATGAGTAACATAAAATAAAACAGAAAGCACAGATAAGTGAAAGTTCACCGCTTAAAAGAAGCTGTTCTCTACTGCAGCAAATCACAGTCACTTTTTCTCTGTGCGTAAGAAAACTTTAAATGCATTTAATGCGGACATTAAATGTGAGCTTCTTGCTCAAAAAATACTCATGTTTAACCACAGTGGTAGGAGCTGTTGGGGGCTACTTACTGCTCGGACAACAGGTGATCAGGGCTCGACATGAGAAGTCGCCACCGCCACGGCATTTCTTCCTACCAGGCTGTGATGTGAACTGGGGCAGGACAGGAAACCAACCCGTGGAGGAGACTGACAGCTGCGCCAGCTATGGTAGGGTCAGTTTATTTGTACTAAAAATATCTATCCATATTAATAAAATAAGTAACACGAGTAATGCATCTGATCAAATTTCAATAACTGTAACGCATTACTGAATTTTTAAACAGTAATTTCGTTACACAGCACGTTACTGCAAAAGTAGTGGCATTACAGTAATGCACTACTTTGTAATGCATTACTCCCAACACTGGTCAAAATACCTTGAGATAATGTTTGGTGTACCCAGAACTTATTTCTAACCTATGAGTAGGGCTGTCGCGATAACAGCAATTATGTAATACTGCACTATGGACAAGCCTACCGCGGAGGAAAACAAGTAACCACAACAACCACGGCGTCCACTTTTTTTGCGTGTGTGGCTAAATTTCAGATGTAAAGTGTATTTTATATCTCGTTAAAATACATGTAAAGTGTATTTTTATTGCCAACAGCATGTTTGCACCCTGTACTGATGGCGGCAGCACCTGGTACTGTGGAAACTTCCATAGCACTGGGTGCTGATGACGGAAGCTCTCCAGACGGACTCCAGCAGGCAGTTAGTGGTGGAAGTGTTTGGATTCCTTGCTAAATACAGCCGTGACAGTGAGCACTGAAAGGGCAAAAAGTGTGTTATTTCCTTCTGAGCGGAGTGTTTATGATCCTGACAATTGAGGTCCGCGAGCCAAACAACTACTGTGTGGTGCATTGCTTGCTTGAATGTGATTTTTCGGACAGCGGCAAAAATCCAAAAATCACAGAGACAAGAGCCACGCAGGGTCCTGTACAGAGGCTGTCCAGTGTTTAACCCTTAAATGGGCAAGCACATATACTAATCGTGGAAAAATAATTAATTGCCATTTTCTAATGTTTCAAGGCTAAAATAACACAATTCAACTTTTTTTTCAATGTATGTTCTTTATTTTTTGTTTTACAGTTTGTATCTCCCAGGATATGTTGTCCATTTAGGGTATAAATTTAACATTTTCCAATTTTTCTAATATTTCATGTGTAAACTTTAAAATCATATTTTAGGCAATTCATAAGCTATTTTCTTTCATATATTACAAAGTTTTTAAGAAGTGCGGGAAAAAACAAGTTATTCGTATTTTGAACACTGGAAACAAATCTAGCTTTATAATATACAGTGACCTACTAACATTACACAAAACATCCTAAAATGTCCTGTTCTTATGCAAACATCTCCCCTGTGGAACTCTTACACTATCAGTATCCTATTGGCAGTGGAAGCTGTGGAAACAGTTCTGAGGGTTTTGGTCAGTGACAATGCAAAGACTCAGTTTGCACTTATGACACATGATGGCGGTGTGTCCAGCCGCGCACATCCTGCATCAGCCTTTCACTGATAGGACAGGAAAGTGGTCAGTCATGTCATATCTCATATGAGCCACAGGCTTGAGAACTTTGGGCTGTTTGATCACCAGTGGTGGTGTGTTGTCTTCATTTCCTTTGGAGGGGCGACCTCTTTTCTGCTTTTCAGGGTAGATAAGTCCTTTGGCAACATGCAACCTAAAGTCCTTCAGAGATTGATGTTTTCGACCCAGTGGGGCTGCATCATGACAATGGAGAAGCCAGGTGTTATTGACAGCAATGTCAACCAGGTACCATTGGCGGGACTTTGGTGGAGTGTGATACAGGGCAATCATTATAACAGCCAAATCCACTCATCCCATGTGAGTGTTGTATTCAGACAGTCTTTGGGCATGGCACACCTATCTTCTTCTTTTCCTCTTTGGAATAGTGTCTCACTTGGCTACAGGGTTGACAGAAGCACAGGACCTCATCAAGGTGACTATTTTTGTCTGCCCATCTGACTACATCCGTTTACACGAAAGTCAAAGCTGCCTCTTCCACTTTGTAAGAGGTCTCGATCATCTTCCAAGCTACAACCCATCAAGCAATTCTTTCGAATGGTATCCAAACTTCTGAGGCCCATAGACTCCTTTAGATAAGTTATCAATCTCAATGAGGTGAAAAAGATGTCAAAGTAGACAACACAGTCAGAGATGTTTCTGATTGGTTCTGTAGAACATATTGACAGAAATTCCCTGAAAACATATGTACATTGGTGAATTAAAACTGTAATTTCCCAGTTGTGAGACTAATAAAGGTTTATCTTATCTTATTAATCAGTAATACACATTTAAGAGTAAAATGAAGTCTGATCAATATTTAACACCTTGATATTATTTATTATTTATAAAGTATAGGCTTCAAATCACAAGTATGTCTAAGAGTGATTACCCCTGTTTTTATACCCCATCTGGACAATGTATCCCCTAGGATACAGACATTCAATCGCTGTTTACCAATGTGGTATAAATGCAATTCATTGTTTTTCAACAAGAACACAAAAATTTATCCTAAAAGAGAAATATTTCCAAAAACAAATCTCCCAAAACATAATTAACAAGAAATATATCAACACGTACCTCATGTCCAGTGTCTTTGTCCACGTAGGCTGCCATTTTGGAGTTTGATATAAATGTATCAATATAATTTTGAATGTTGGCATGAAGTTACATGGCCTGGGTTGTTGATCCATCCCCCCTTAAAAGTTTCTCATGACAGGAAGTGCAGATACTTAATGTCCCTCTCCCTTACAGCCTGCCAAATGTCTGTATCTCCCAGGATACAGAAACTGTTTAAGAGTTAAATAAACTGAATATCACTGCAGTCTCCAGTCCACGCATGCCGTATTTAAATACTGGAGTTCCCACTACTGCTTTATGAAAATGATCTGCTGTTTTTTTTTAACAGGATCAGCAGTTCATGCCTAAAAAGACTGGAGCTCCGCACAATTGTCACAACACGCTCATAAAGTTGAAAGTGGAGCTGCAGTGAGTTTCTCACAGCTTCCATCGTTTACCACATAAGTTATGAACCCTGTTTAAATTATGAGACCACAGGATCCTAAAAACATTTGCAATAATACAGCATATCGCGGTGTTGAGCTATCCACCATCACCGCAGGGAAAATTCCTCTATCACGGCAGCCCTACCTATGAGTAACATGCTTTGAACCCATGTGCAATTTACTGAACATGTTTCTAACTTACAGTTACCGTATAATGGTGTCTTGGCAGCGTTGGTTCACAGAAGGAAACCGTCAAGACTCTATGGTGAGCAGATGTCCATGCCAAACGGGTCTTGTTCTTCTATTCAGACAAAGTAAAGAGATGTTTCATACTTTGACATGTTTCGACTGTCATCTGACATTTGTGACGTGTCACATCAGGTGTTTTATTCCTTTCCATAGCATGACCAACCTGAAAGATTTGACAGATCTGTCAAATTTGTACCCCCCCCCCCCCACCCCCCTGCCGACGATGGACTTTGGAGGAGAGAATCATCTCATTTCAACAGAGATGATGGAGCCTTCATGCTCTCATACACCTAGGATTCATGGATGGGGAGATGACGGCAATTTGGCATGACCTTGCTATGAATAAGTTAGAATAAGCTATGCATAAGATTCAAGATTCAAAGATTTTATTTGTCAATACTAAAGATAATAATAAAGATTTTTTTTTTTTTTCCGGTTTCCGGTTCCGCCAGACCGGCCGGGTGCCACACGAGTTGGCTGCCCCTTTGCAACTGGCCTTTTTTTTTATCTTCCTTCTCTTTCTACACCTTTCACTCTATATATATATCACGGACACACAGATCGCCCCAAAGGTCTCCCGAGTCAGCGGACGGAGCCACTGTTTACAGCAGGAGACGATACAGCAGGGAAGAGCTAGTGCTAGCTAGCACTCAACCACCACCCGGTGCTAACGGAGAAACTCGACATACCGGGAACTGTAGCGAAAACGACGCAGGTGCCGGGCTGGAGTTTAGGTGGCATGCAAGAAATATAGACAGAATAATAAAGAGCGATGGCAAGAACCAAGTAGACTGCCCCGTAAATCTACTGGAGGCAAAAGCCCCCCAGGAAGCAGCTAGCCACCAAGGCCTGCTCGGAAAAAGCGCTCCGGCCACCGGCGGAGTGAAGAAGCCTCACCGTTACAGGCCGTGGCTCTGAGAGAGATCCGTCGCTACCAGAAATCCACGGAGCTGGTCATCCGTAAGCTGCCCTTCCAGCGCCTGGTGAGGGAGATCGCTCAGGACTTCAAGACCGACCTGCGTTTCCTGAGCTTCGCTGTCATGGCTCTGCAGGAGGCCAGCGAGGCCTACCTGGTGGGTCTCTTCTCTTCGTGGACACCAACCTGTGCGCCATCCACGCTAAGAGGGTCACCATCATGCCCAAAGACATCCAGCTGGCCCGCCACATCCGCGGAGAGAGAGCTTAGACTTTCTGCTGCACATTCATCAACCACAATGCTCTGCACTGTGTGTCTATATATACTATATACAGTAATATATAATATATATATATATATATATACTTATAGTAAACTATGTACATATGTATACTAGCTGTTTCTTGTTTTTTCTTGCCTTCTGATTGTTGCTCTGAGTGTTGCTATCCCTGTGCTGTTGCAATCCTGGAATTTCCCCATTGTGGGACTAATAAAGGCTTATCTTATCTTATCTTATCTTAAATGATAAACGATGATGAAATCCAGCAATCCTATATACAGTAAAGTAGAGCTGTAATACCTGTAGTTGCAATTTCAATGCGGTAGTGTAGGTGCAGACAGTGGCAGACAGGACTGCATATGATCAGTATTGCAATGACAGACAGCAGCAGATATGGCATTTGTGCAAATGGCTGCAGTAAAGTGCAGAGACATACAACAGCAAATGTATTGCTGTTGGTGTGCCAATCTTTCTGTGCCCACAGCTGAGGTAGTTATTGTGCGGGTGAGTATGCTACTGTCAGGGAAGGGGGGGGACGTGGACAGAGTTCAGGGTCCTTATGGCCTGATGAACAAAGCTGTTTAGCAGTCTTGTGGAGTGGGCCTGGAGGCTCCGGTACCTTTTTCCCGAGGGCAGGGGGCTGAAGAGGGAGTGTGAGGGGTGGGAGGTGCCGCCTGCAATGCTGATGGCTCTGCGGGCAAGGTGGGTGAGCACCGATGATCTTGCTGGCTGCTTTTCACTGTGCGTTTGTAGGTCTTCTGGCAGGAGGCGGTGCAGCTTCCATACCACACCGTGATGCAGCTGGTGAGGATGCTCTCAATGGTGCACCGGTAGAAAGAGCACATGATGGGGGTGGGACTCGTGCTCTCCTCAGTTTGCGGAGGAAATGGAAGCAAGTTTGAGCCTTCTTGGCCAGTGATGTGGTGTTGTTGGACCAGGAGGGGTCCTCAGAGATGTGCATCCCCAGGAACTACGTGCTGCTCACCCTTTCCACAGCTGCACCATCGATGATCAGAGGGGGATGTTGTGTGTGTCCCCTCCTGAAGTCGACCACAATCTCCTTGGTTTTTCCCATGTTCAGGAAAAGGCTATTGTCTTTACACCACTGGACCAATTGGCTCACCTCATTTCTGTAGTTAGCCTCCTCGTTGCTGGTGATGAGGCCCGCCACCACCGTGTCATCCGCAAACTTGATGATGTGGTTGGTGTTATAGGCTGTTACACAGTCATGGGTCAGCAGGGTGAAGAGCAGTTGGCTGAGCATGCACCCTTGTGGGGCCCCTGTGCTCAGTGTGATAGTCTGGGAGGTGTTGCTGCCAACCCACACATTCTGTGGCCTCCCTGTGAGAAAGCCCACCACCCAGTTACAGAGAGAGGCTTTGAATCCCAAGTGTCTGAGTTTTTGTATTAGGTGCTGGGGGATGATTGTGTTGAATGCTGAAGTCCAATAACAGCATTTGCACATATGAGTTCTGATAAATCATCAAGGTGTGATAGGGCCTTAAAAAAGAGTTTTTCCTCTCCACCGTTGTCAAGTGCTTGCTCACAGAGTATCGCCTGATTGCTGGGGTCTTTCTGCAATTGTGGGGCTTTTCACTACATTTTGATAGTGCTATAAGATGACTGTTGCTGTGGAATGGCACAATATAAATAAAGTTGAACTGAACTGAATTGCCAACACTCGGTCGGAGTCATTCCCAGTGAGAGTTGGACTCCGCCAGGGCTGCCCTTTGTCACCGGTCCTGTTCATAATTTTTATGGACAGGATTTCTAGGCGCAGCCAGGGAATGGAGGGTGTCATGCTTGTTGACCACAGGATGTCATCTCTGTTGTTTGCAGATGATGTTGTCCTGTTGGCTTCATCCAGCAATGACCTACAGCTCTTGCTGGGACGGTTTGCCGCTGAGTGTGAAGCGGCTGGGATGAGAATCAGCACCTCCAAGTCCGAGTCCATGGTCCTCAGCCGGAAAAAGGTGGATTGTCCTCTCCGGGTTGGGGACAGGCTCCTGCCCCAAGTGGAGGAGTTTAAGTATCTTGGGGTCTTGTTCACGAGTGAGGGGAAAATGGACCGAGAGATCGACAGATGGATTGGAGCAGCATCTGCAGTGATGCGGACGTTGTACCGGTCTGTTGTGGTGAAGAGGGAGCTTAGTTCTAAGGCAAAGCTGTCGATTTACCAGTCAATCTACGTTCCTACTCTCACCTATGGTCACGAGCTTTGGGTAATGACCGAAAGAACGAGATCGCGGATACAAGCGGCTGAAATGAGCTTTCTCCGTAGGATTGCTGGACTCACCCTCAGAGATAGGGTGAGGAGCTCAGTCATCCGGGAGAGGCTCAGAGTAGAACCGCTGCTCCTCCACATTGAAAGGAGTCAGTTGAGGTGGTATGGGCATCTGATTAGGATGCCTCCTGGACGTCTCCCACTTGAGGTGTTTCAGGCACGTCCCACTGGGAGGAGACCCCGGGGCAGACCCAGGACTCGGTGGAGAGACTATGTCTCCCAGCTAGTCTGGGAACGCCTTGGTATCCCCTCTGAAGAGCTGGAGCAGGTGGCTGGGGAGAGGGAAGTCTGGGCTTCTCTGCTTGAACTGCTGCCTCCGCGACCCGGACCTCCGGAAAAGTGGTAGAAGATGGATGGATGGATGGATGGATGAACTGAATTAGCACTGTGGCAGCACAGCAAGAAGGTTGTGGGTTCAATCTCACCTCCTGACCACTGGTGACCATTCTATGTGGAGTTTGCATGTTCTCCTCATGTCTGTGCCGGTTTTCTGTAAGTACTCTGGTTTCCTCCCACAGGCCAAAAACATGCAGGTTAGGTTCACTGGTGTCAACCAGGGATTCTAAATTGTCCTTAGGTATGAATGTGAGAGTGAGTGGTTGTCTCTCTTGCTGTGTTGGCCCTGCAAAGAACTGGTGATCTGTCCAGGGTGCCCCCTGCCTCTCACCCAAAGATGCTGAGATAGGTTCCAGCCCCCCCCCCCCCACCACCACCACCACCACCCCCAATGACCTGAAAAGGATTAAGCAGTTGAAGATGACTGAATGAATTATAAGATTTTTTTATTTGGAACCTTAATGTAGCCCATGGAACAATAGAAGTTTTTTCCTAGAACATACACTACTCACAAAAAGTTAGGGATATTCAACTTTCGGCTGAAATTTCAGGATGCACCTAAAATGCACTATAACCTTTACAGGTGAACTTAATTTGACCTTCTCAAACCTTTTAAATGCACATGCCCAATTGTTTAATATTTCAGTACTTTTTGCATAACTTGCTGTTCTCTAACAAGGTGCTTAATGGCAAAATTCACAACAGGAGTTTGATCCTTGAATCGACCAATAAATTTTATGATTCAATTAAAATTGGTATTTAAACAGTCATCTTCATCATGCTGTTCACATTTTGACATCCTAAGACCAAGACGACGCCTAACAATTGATCAACAGTACCTCGCCATTGCGAGGCTTCAAACAGGATGTTCTCAGAGGGAAGTGGTCACTGAGGTTAGAGTATCACAGAGTCTCATCAACAGGTTGCAACAGAGAGATTGGAAGAGTCACAGAAAGGCATAGAAGTGGACGTCCTTTGACCACATCCCACACTGATGACTGCTTCATTGTGAACAGTGTCCTGCAAAACCAGATGCCGAATACCATTCAACTCCAGGCACACTTAAGGGAGGTGAGAGGCACCCAAGTGTCACGTCAGACCATTCGAAATCGTTTACATCAGTGTGGTCTGCGTGCTAAACAACCTGCAGGTACCTGACCACACCACCAGGCACAGGTATTATCATTTGCATAGGCCAGGGAGCATATACAATGAACAAGGGACCAGTGGGGCTTATTGCTGCTCTCTGATGAAAGTCGATTCACATTGAGCAGAAATGATGGCTATCAACGATGTTGAAGACATCAAGGAGAGCGCTATGCATCAGCCACTGTTATCACCATGTTACAGTCTGGGCAGGTGTGTCTAGTCAATACAGAATTGCCCTACACCTTGTGAATGGTACAGTGACAAGCTGATACTACCTGAATAACATCATTAATCCAGTCCTGTTCCCCCTGCATGAACAACACAGGCCCAATTTCATTTTCATGGACAACAATGCTCCAGCTCATCGAGGTTGCATCATTAGGGAATGGCTATGGAGGCTGGGGTACCTCCAATGGAGTGGCCTGCACTTTCTCCAGACCTGAATCCCATAGAAAACCTATGGGATCAGCTGAGTGGCTGTGTAGAGGCTCATAACCCTGCATCCCACAACCTCAATGACCTGAGGGCCGCCCTTCAAGAAAAATGGAATGCCACGCATCACCAGACACTAAGTTGACTTATGAACAGCATGAGACGTCGTTGTCAAGCTGTAACTGATGCTCAAGGGCACATGAGAAGTTATTGAGACACTGACATTTTTTGTTGTGGTATACCCACCACTGTTGGCTTTTGTTTCAATAAATTGTTTGAAATGAGGAAATTACCCTTGCATGCTCCTACTTAAATGCTCAACTTTCACCATATACAGTGGGGAAAAAAAGTATTTAGTCAGCCACCAATTGTGCAAGTTCTCCCACTTAAAAGATGAGAGAGGTCTCCAATTTTCATCATAGGTATACCTCAACTATGAGAGACAAAATGAGAAAAAAAAAAATCCAGAAAATCACATTGAAGGATTTTTAATGAATTAATTGGCAAATTCCTTGGTAAAATAAGTATTTGGTCACCTACAAACAAGCAAGATTTCTGGCTCTCACAGACCTGTAACTTCTTCTTTAAGAGGCTCCTCTGTCCTCCACTCGTTACCTGTATTAATGGCACCTGTTTGAACTCGTTATCAGTATAGAATCAGAATCAGAATCAGAATCAGATTTATTGCCATTGTTCATGTAGTACACAAACTAGGAATTTGTCTCGGTGCCATGCTGCAACATTAAAAACATGATGAGATAAAGAGATAAACTAAAAAACTAAAGGACTAAAAACATGCAATAAGTGTAGAAAAATAAGTAATAATAATAATAATAATAATAATAATAATAATAAGAGTAATAATGAGTAATACTAGTCAAGGCAGTTTTAAATAAATTAGCAAGTAGCAGATAATATGGGGTACGACAGTGCAGTTGATAATGCAACAGAAAAACAGTGATGAATGACATGAGTCCGGTTGAGCTGCTGTACGTAGTGCACGAGAGTCAATAAGTCACTTAATGTTCAGCAATCTGATGGCAGAGGGGAAAAAGCTATTCATGTGCCGGGAGGTTTTAGTCTGAATGGACCGAAGTCTTCTACCTGAGGGGAGGGGGGCAAACAGTACATGACCAGGGTGTGAAGGATCGGCTATGATCCGGCCTGCACGCCTCCGGGTCCTGGAGATGTACAGGTCCTGGAGAGATGGGAGCTTGCAGCCGATCACCTTCTCAGCAAGTGCGCACGACGCGCTGTCAGCCTTAGTCTGTCCCTGGCAGTGGCTCCTGCGTACCACACGGTTATGGAGGAGGTGAGGAATGGACTCGATGATGGCCGTGTAGAACTGCACTAACATCTTGGTGGGTAGCTTGAGCTTCCTCAGCTGCCGCAGAAAGAACATCCTCTGCTGGGCCTTTTTGATGAGGGAGCTGATGGTTGGCTCCCATTTGAGGTCCCGGGTGATGGTGGTGCCCAAGAAGCGGAAGGAATCTGCAATGGTGATGGGAGAGCCTGTGATGGTGAGGGGGGGGCAGGGGGGTTGTGACTTTCCTGAAGTCCACAATCATCTCCGCTGTCTTCAGAGCGTTCAGCTGCAGGTTGTTGTGGCTGCACCAGGACACCAGCTGGGCCACCTCTTTCCTGTAGACGGACTCGTCGCCGTTGGAGATGAGCCCGATGAGGGTGGTGTCGTCTGCAAACTTAATCAGCTTAACAGACTGGTGGGAGGAGGTGCAGGAGTTGGTATAAAGGGAGAAGAGTAGGGGGGAAAGTACACAGCCCTGGGGTGATCCGATGCTGATGCTAACAGAGTCTGAGACAGACTTCCCCAGCCGCACATGCTGCCTCCGGTCCGTCAGGAAGTCGGTGATCCACCTGCAGAGGGAGTCAGGCACATCGAGCAGGGACAGCTTGTCCTGGAGCAGAGCGGGGCGGATGGTGTTGAATGCAGAGCTGAAGTTCACAAACAGAATCCTGGCGTAGGTTCCCGGGGAGTCCAGGTGCTGCAGGATGGCGTGGAGGGCCAGGTTGACTGCGTCGTCCACAGACCTGTTGGCACGGTAGGCAAACTGCAGCGGGTCCAGGAGGGGAGTGGTGATGGACTTGAGGTGAGACAGGACCAGGCGCTCAAAGGACTTCATGACTACAGAGGTGAGCACTACAGGTCTGTAGTCGTTAAGTCCAGTAATCCGTGGCTTCTTGGGGACAGGGATGATGGTGGAGGATTTGAGCAGGTCGGCACGTGACATTGCTTAAGGGAGGTGTTAAAAATGTCTGTGAAGACAGGAGCCAGCTCTTTCGCACAGTGTCTCAGGGTGGAGGGAGACACACCGTCCGGCCCGGGGGCCTTGCGCGGGTTCAGTCTGGAGAACTGTCTGTGCACGTCCTGCTCACTGATGACAAGGGCGGGGGGGAGGAGGAGGAGGGGGGGACCGCTTTTGATGAATTAGGGGCCGAGGAGGCAGTGGAGCTGGGTGGAGTGGGGGAGTTGGACACAGCTGACGAGGTGTCAAAACGGGCGTAATGTTGGAACAGTTTTTGACAAAGGGCTTTGTCATCCTGACCTTTAGAAGCCTGAGGCCGATAGTTGGTGATTTGCCTCAGTCCTCTCCACACAGATGCTGAGTCATTAGCAGTGAACTGCTGCTGGAGTCTCTCAGAATACACAGATTTAACTCTCCTCAGCTCTCTGTTAAACCGATATTTGACCTCTCTGTAGCAGTCCCTGTCTCCACTTTTCAACGCTGCTTCCTTCTCCTTCCTGATCTGTCTGAGCTTGGCAGTGAACCAGGGCTTATCATTAGAGTACCTCAACCTGGTGCGCGATGGGAGAATGCTCTCCTCACAGAAGTTGATATATGAGTTCACAGTGTCTGTGTACTCATTAAGATCATGTGTGGCTCCTTTAAACATGTCCCAGTCAGTTATTTCCATGCATGTGTTCAGATTCTCTCCAGCTTCACTGGTCAATTTCTTCGTGGTGGTCACAACAGATTTAGTGAGTTTCAGTCTCTGTCTGTATGTGGGGATGAGGTGGACCATCACGTGATCAGATAGTCCGAGCGCAGCGCGGGGAACAGTGCGATATGCGTCCTTCACTGTAGTGTAACAGTGATCTAGTGTGTTCTCACCTCTGGTTGGACATTTAATAAACTGTTTGTATCGGGGGAGCTCGTGACTCAGGTTGCTCTGGTTAAAGTCGCCTATCACAATAACCAAGGAGTCTGGAAAAGTCCGCTCCGCATGTAGGATGTGATCTGCGAGCGCGCACTGGGCCACGCGCGCGTCCGCGTCGGGAGGGGCGTACACAGCGATCAAAAAAAATGATGCGAACTCCCGCGGGGAATAAAATGGCTTGCAGTTGATAGAGAGAAATTCTAGATCGGTAGAACAGTGTTGTGAAATCACCGTTACATCAGAGCACCAGCTGCTGTTAATGTAGAAGCAGACTCCTCCTCCAATAGACTTACCGGAGAACTCTGTGACGCGATCAGCACGAAACAGCTGAAATCCCTCGAGGCTGATCGCGCTGTCCGGTATGTTCCCTTTAAGCCAGGTCTCAGAGAAACAGATGACAGACGAGGAAGCAAGGTCCTTAAATCGCATCAGCAGTCTTAATTCTTCTACCTTGTTCAAGAGAGAATTGGCATTGGATAGAAATATGCCAGGCAAGGGTGTTCGCGTGCCTCTCCTTCGCAGCCGAGCGAGAATCCCCCTCGCTTTCCTCTTTTTCGCCGTCTTACTCTTTGAGCCAAACAATGAATCAGATCGGTGGCAGGAGCTAAAAATACTGGGAGAAGGTCCGTGGGAGTAAGAGTCCTGATATTTAATAACTCTTCACGGGTGTATGAGCTGGCAGACACACAATCAATGAACAGAAACAAACAAATTAAAAAAATTAAAGGGCAGCGAAACACCATGGCGACCACTGTGGGCGCCATCTTGGAAAAAAAAAAAGACACCTGTCCACAACCTCAAACAGTCAGACTCCAAACTCCACTATGGCCAAGACCAAAGAGCTGTCAAAGGACACCAGAAACAAAATTGTAGACCTGCACCAGGCTGGGAAGACTGAATCTGCAATAGGTAAGCAGCTTGGTGTGAAGAAATCAACTGTGGGAGCAATTATTAGAAAATGGAAGACATACAAGACCACTGATAATCTCCCTCGATCTGGGGCTCCACGCAAGATCTCACCCCGTGGGGTCAAAATGATCACGAGAACAGTGAGCAAAAATCCCAGAACCACACGGGGGGACCTAGTGAATGACCTGCAGAGAGCTGGGACCAAAGTAACAAAGGCTACCATCAGTAACACACTATGCCGCCAGGGACTCAAATCCTGCAGTGCCAGACGTGTCCCCCTGCTTAAGCCAGTACATGTCCAGGCCCGTCTGAACTTTGCTAGAGAGCATTTGGATGATCCAGAAGAGGATTGGGAGAATGTCATATGGTCAGATGAAACCAAAATAGAACTTTATTGTAAAAACTCAACTTGTCGTGTTTGGAGGAGAAAGAACACCATACCTACTGTGAAGCATGGGAGTGGAAACATCATGCTTTGAGGCTGTTTTTCTGCAAAGGGACCAGGACGACTGATCGGTGTAAAGGAAAGAATGAATGTGGCCATGTATTGTGAGATTTTGAGTGAAAACCTCCTTCCATCAGCAAGGGCATTGAAGATGAAACGTGGCTGGGTCTTTCAGCATGACAATGATCCCAAACACACCGCCCGACCAACAAAGCAGTGGCTTCATAAGAAGCATTTCAAGGTCCTGGAGTGGCCTAGCCAGTCTCCAGATCTCAACCCCATAGAAAATCTTTGGAGGGAGTTGAAAGTTTGTGTTGCCCAGCGACAGCCCCAAAACATCACTGCTCTAGAGGAGATCTGCATGGAGGAATGGGCCAAAATACCAGCAACAGTGTGTGAAAACCTTGTGAAGACTTACAGAAAACCTTTGACCTCTGTCATTGCCAACAAAGGGTATATAACAAAGTACTGAGATGAACTTTTGTTATTGACCAAATACTTATTTTACCAAGGAATTTACCAATTAATTCATTAAAAATCCTTCAATGTGATTTTCTGGAATTTTTTTTTCTCATTTTGTCTCTCATAGTTGAGGTATACCTATGATGAAAATTGGAGACCTCTCTCATCTTTAAAGTGGGAGAACTTGCACAATTGGTGGCTGACTAAATACTTTTTTGCCCCACTGTAATATCTCTGTAGTGTGAACTTTTTGCATTTTCCATAAATTTCACCCAAAATCCAAATACCCCTAACTTTTTCTGAGTAGTGTATATTTAGTCATTGATTGAATGGTAAATGGTAAATGGTGTTCACTTATACTGTACAATATACTGTAGTGCTTTTGTATTCCTCTCTGGATGACCAAAGCACTTTACAGATCCTGCTATCTACCCGTTCACACACCCCAGTGTTTCCTCTGGCTTAAAGACCTTGGCGCGGTGGCAACATATGTTAATTTTATACCATTTATTTCTTTTTCAAAATTTTACACCGTAATGTTGCATATGGAACTTACCATTTGAAGTATTGTACAACTGAGGCTTGAATATTGGGCCAGTTGGGGTCCCACCCAGACATCCTGTGTTTAGACTTTTTAGTGGTGTTATCTTTCTCTCCTTCCTCTGCCTGAACACTTTCCTCTCCTTGGCTCCTCTTTTCTGTCTCATCTTGCCCTCTCTGAGCTCTGTCTAATTCAGGTTCTCTCTCTGTCTATGGTGGTATCTAAACAGGTTAGAAAATATCAAGTGTCATGTTTTGTCCTGCAGGATTTTTTTGCCATGGTTTACATAAATGACAAAAAATATGTGTATTTTTTGTATTTTTAATCTAGTGTTTCTTTTTTTTCCATTGAGAGAGTAGGGAAGGAAAAAAACCCCATTCATAATAGTAATGTACTATGCATACTTAAATTATATGATCAGGTGGGTATAGTAACCAGAAATTCTACTCATGTAAAAGCAGTGCTTTGAAATTAATAATTAAAAGTAGGCAACCAAAAATTTCTAATTGAGTTAAAGGTACAAAGAGCACCCACTTAAAAACCTGAGTAATGGCTTCAGTCTTGAAGGTTTGAGGTTTTTCTCAAAAATTTATAACAATTTTCTTATAGTTTTCTGCTTTTCTCTGTAAATCTAAAGTTGAAACCATGTTCCTTAAATTTGTAATTTCCTCTTGTAAAATTGACTTTTCTTGTACTTTTGAAACTTTGTTATAAATTTGTGGATTTAAAATAAAATTACTTGTTTTGTTTTTTTTTTAGATAAATTTGAAACAGACTGTGGTAATTTTTTTTTTTTTTTAACTTTTTCCTTATAACAATTTACATTTTTGGCCATAATTTTGCAGTCAGAACAGAACAATAATTTAACGGTGATTACAAAGAAAAAAATATTAATAAAAGTGTATTTAATGAAATAAATTAACTTAAATGACCAAGGATGCCGTTATTTCTGTTATAATATTTCTTTATATTTATATTTATAATTTTTTTTTTTTTTTTTTTTTTTCAGAAATCTCCTCACCACCCAGACAGCAGGAAAAACCTCCCTTATTTTGAAATCAAATGTTGACACGTTTAGTTTGTCTGAAGGCTGCTGACAGATTAAAGTCATTGACTTCATGAATTTCGGTCATCTTAACCTGCCAGGTACATAATAGGGAAATGTAACGGACTCTAAAGACATAATTCACCACAGTATGTGTTTCTGTACAGAATGATCTATTTAGGCAGTTATAAGTTGCGAAGTGACTACACGGCCAGTAGCTGGTCTCCTAGTATCACAATATCTGGCCGGGAAGCGCCTACAATTCGATTCTTTTTTTTATTCAATAGTAGAAAATACACACAATACACACAAATTACAAATATGCTAATAATACAAGTAAATACTTCCTAATTTGGCTATTAGGTTAAAAAAATGAACATATTTATTTATTTTCCATCAGGCACGTCAGGGAGCCCTTTGGGTCTGACAGCTCGGGCACTCGGCAGCTCGAGTGTTTCACACACATACACATCCACACTTCATTCATTCCCATTAACACGTTTTGGGGTTTTGTTCAATACAACGCACAAAACCACTCCTGCACGTGGGTTTTTCATTCACTAAGTGGCTCCTGGCTACGTAGTGCAGACATAAATGGATGGCTCCTGGTCGTTTAGCAATGGCCGTTATAGTTATACGCTCAGGCTTTCTCATCAGGCACCTCTCTAGGCAGCCGCTGAAAGACCTCAGTTTAGAGCTAGCGTTTTTAGCTTTTGCTTTGTCACTGCTGCTGGAGAATAAAAACAGCATGCCTGACATAATGTCTGGCCCAGGAAACACGCACGCAGGCTCAGGATAGATTTAACAGCTTTATTCAACAAGCAGGTGTGTCTGAATGGATGTATGCGGTATGTGTATGTGTTGGGGGTGAACGCCGATGCGCAGGAAGCAGAGCAGCGCGCCATCCAGCCGGACGACCCTATGGAGAGAGAGCAGAGGACAAGGGGTAAAGGGCACCACACCTGGACAGGGATAATGAGTTGTGTGTTGCTTACTTGTGGGTACAGGTGGCTGGTGTTGACAAGGGAGAAGCCCGGAAGACAGCGTCCCGCAGAGCCTGCGCTGATGGTGGGGATTGGTTGGCGATGACGGGGAAATCCGCCGCCGAGGAATCCACCTGTGCACAGGGGTGAAGACTTGGAGAAAGGTAAGGTATGCTTACGTGGGGTTGAAGTCTTGCTGGTGATCAGAGGTTGATACACGAGCTACAAAGTGCCGATGCGAACAGACGGCTCCAGACCACAGCACTGGGCTGAGTGGGCTAAATAGCCCACTGCTGACGAGGCACAGGTGTGCGCGCAGCTGAGGCCGCTGATGAGCGGCGAG
This sequence comes from Pholidichthys leucotaenia, assembly GCA_020510985.1. Taxonomy (NCBI): domain Eukaryota; kingdom Metazoa; phylum Chordata; class Actinopteri; order Cichliformes; family Pholidichthyidae; genus Pholidichthys; species Pholidichthys leucotaenia. Next base: position 133,357,849 of record CM035840.1, on the reverse strand, counting down.
TCGTGACAGTACTCCCCCCCCAGCAGCGCCTCCTGGCGCTGGTTTGTCTGGGTGCGCCCGGTGGAACTCCGTGATGAGTCTCCTGTCCAACACCAAAGAAGAGCGCACCCAGGACCTCCACTCAGGACCGAATCCCTCCCAGTCCACCAAGTACTGCAGCCCGCGACCACGGCGCCGGGAGTCCATGATGGAGGCAACTCTCCAGGCTGGGTGGCCGTCGATCATCATAGACGCGGGCGGCGCTGCGGGCGGGGGACAGAGGGGATCGGAGACAAAGGGCTTAATCTTGGACACGTGGAAGGTGGGACAAATGCGGAGGGAGGGGGGGAGGGCCAGACGCACAGCCACCGGGTTAACAATTTTGGAAATGGTGAAGGGGCCAATGAAGCGTGGGGCCAACTTCCTCTTTTCAGCCTTAAGGTGGATATCTTGAGAGGCCAACCAGACCTGTTGACCCACCTGGTAGGCAGGGGCCGGTCTCCTGTGGCGATTCGCCGTAGTGCTGTTGCGTGCCGCCGTGCGTAAGAGCGCGTCGCGCGCCTTGGTCCACAGAGCCCGACACCGTCTCAGGTGCGCTTGGATGGAAGGAACCGCCAGCTCCGCCTCCTGCTCTGGGAACAAAGGTGGATCATAACCCAAGGACGCCTTGAAGGGGGACATCCCTGTGGCGGAAGACCGAGCCGTGTTGTGGGCGTACTCTACCCAAGCCAGGTGCGAGCTCCAGGAAGACGGGTTGGAGGAAGTGACGCAGCGTAGGGCAGCTTCCAGCTCCTGGTTGGCCCGTTCGCACTGCCCGTTGGATTGCGGGTGGTGACCGGAGGAGAGGCTAACTGTGGCCCCCAAGGCGTTGCAGAAACACTTCCACACCTCTGAGACAAATTGGGGCCCCCGATCCAAGACGACGTCCACCGGTATCCCGTGCAGCCTGACCACATGCTGAACCAGAAGGTCCGCTGTCTCCAGCGCCGTTGGAAGACCCCGAAGTGGCACGAAGTGGGCGGCCTTGGAGAATCGATCCACGATGGTCAAGACGGCGTTATAGGTGTTAGAGGTCGGGAGACCAGTGACGAAGTCGAGGGCTATGTGAGACCAGGGCCTGCCAGGGGTCGGCAGGGGCTGGAGCAGACCCGTGGGGGGAGAATTTTCTGACTTGCCGGTGGCACACACAGGGCACGCCCGGACGTAGTTGGCGGCGTCCTTCTGCAGACCTGGCCACCAGAAGGAACGCTGGAGGAGATCCACTAGCCGGGATATGCCAGGGTGGCAGGCGAGTTTGGAGGTGTGAACCCAATGGATAACCTCCCCCCGGACAGAAGATGGAATGAACAGCCTTCCCTCCGGTCCGCCGCCAGGGTCCGGTTCGGTCTCCTGCGCCCTCCGGATCTTGTCCCTGATGGTCCAGGAAATTGCCCCTACCACACACGAGCTGGGCAGGATGGTATGACCCGGCTCCTCTGACGTCTCAGGGGCAAACTGCCTGGAGAAGGCATCGGGTAGGCCGTTCTTAGAGCCAGGGCGATAGGTAATGGTGAAGCGGAACCGGGCGAAGAACAAGGACCAGCGCGCCTGGCGGGCATTCAGACGTCTAGCAGATCGAAGATGCTCCAAGTTCTTATGGTCCGTCAGCACCACGAATGGTAATGCAGCCCCCTCCAGCCAGTGGCGCCACTCCTGCAGGGCGAGCTTGATGGCGAGAAGCTCCCTGTCCCCGACGTCGTAATTCTGCTCGGCCAGAGACAAACGCCGTGAGAAGAAGGCGCAGGGTCGCTTGACCCCATCGGTGGGTGATCGCTGGGATAGCACCGCCCCCACTCCCGTATCAGACGCGTCGACTTCCACCAGGCACTGCAGTGCGGGGTCGACCTGGGTCAGGACTCGGGAGGAGGAGAACTCCGTCTTCAACGCCTGGAACGCCGCAGCAACCTCTTCAGTCCAGCGGAAGGTGTTCTTGGGGGAAGTGAGACGGGTCAGCAGGGCAACGATGGCACCAAAGTTAGGTACAAAATGGTGGTAGAAATTGGCGAACCCAATAAATTGCTGGACCTGCTTCCTGGAGGTCGGCGTGGGCCATTCAACCACCGCTTTAACCTTCGCGGGGTCAGGTAGGACCTGGTTGTGTGAGATTACAAACCCTAAGAAGGAGGTGGTCTTGGCGTAAAACTCACACTTCTCGGCTTTGACATACAGCCTGTTTTCCAGCAGCCGCTGCAAGACCCGCCACACATGCACCTGGTGTTCCTCCTGTGACCTGGAGAAGATGAGGATGTCATCCAGGTATACGAACACGAAGAGGCCAAGGAAATCATGCAGGACATCATTGATCAGGCGTTGAAATACAGCAGGGGCGTTGGTCAGTCCAAAGGGCATCACCAGGTACTCGAAGTGCCCACTAGGCATTCTAAAGGCTGTCTTCCACTCATCCCCCTCCCTGATCCGGACGAGATGGTATGCACTGCGAAGATCCAATTTGGTGAACCAGGTCGCCCCCTGCAGGGAGTGGAAGGCAGTGTCCATCAGTGGCAGGGTGTAACGGTCCTTCTCCGTGATGTCATTCAAGGCCCGGAAGTCGATACATGGGCGGAGTGACCCATCCTTCTTTGACACGAAGAAGAACCCTGCGCTGAGAGGAGACGAGGAGGGACGGATGATTCCTGCGTTGAGTGACTCTTTGATATAACTATCCATCGCTTCCCGCTCCGGCGCTGACAAGCTGTAGAGGCGTCCGGAAGGCAGGGGCGCCCCCGGGCGGAGGTTGATGGCGCAGTCGTAGGGCCGGTGAGGAGGAAGAGACATCGCCCTGGACTTGCTGAATACGAGGCCCAGGTCATGGAACTCCGAGGGCACCAGAGTGAGATCCGGAGGCGCGGTGTCCTTAGCCTGGGGAGGAGAAGACGGGGCGCAGGCTGCGGATTGTAAACAGGTGCCCATGCAGAAGGACCTCCAGGAGGCGACTCTTCCCATCTGCCAATCCAGCACGGGGTTGTGCAGACGCAACCAGGGGTACCCAAGGATGACAGGCGTCACAGAGGACGACAGGACATACAGGGTGAGATCCTCTCGGTGGTTACCAGAGATTATGACAGGGACTGGTTGCGTGCGATGAGTCACTTGTCCGAGGGGCGCACGGGAAAGGGTGATCAGGCTGAGAGGAGCGGCCAGAGGGTGGCAGGGGATGCCCAATTGGGTTGCCAGGCTCTTTGAAATGAAGCTCTGCTCTGCTCCTGAGTCCACCAGTGTGTGTGTGAGATGCCCCGTGGCATTGTGACAAAATCGGATGGGCAAGGATAAACTTGTGAGGGAATTTGACCGGTTAGAGCCCGCAAGGCCCCCTACAGTGACTCGCGGACCTCCCCGTTTGGCTTCTCCGGGCAATGCTCCACGGTGTGTTGATCTCCTCCGCAATACATGCAGAGGCCCAACTTCCGGCGTTGCTGTTTCTCCGCTAGGGGGAGCTTTGACCGACCAACCACCATCGCCTCCGATTCCTCGGAAGACTCCGGTGGAGGTAATGCCAGGGGGCGGTCTTGAGGCGTGCGGATGGGGCCTCCACGCGAGCGGTTGCTAGACTTCTGCTCGGTGGACCGTTCACGCAGCCTGTTATCTAAACCAATGGTTGTGGAGATCAGCTCCGCAAGCGTCTCCGGAAGATCTCGACCGGCCAGTTCATCCCTCAGACCTGAGCTGAGGCTGCGGAGGAAGATGCCACAGAGGGCAGCCTCGCCCCAGCCTACCTCCTCGGCTGCGACCCGGAAGTCGATTGCGTAATCCGCTGCTGACCGGCCTCCTGTTGGAGGCCAAGGAGCCGGTCAGTCAGGGCACTGTCATGCCGGGAGTGGTCAAACACCTCGAGGAAGCTCTGCACGAACTGGCTGTAGGAGAGGTTTGCATAACTGGGCTTCGCCATAACGGCGTAAGCCCAAGTTAGCGCTCGCCCCTCCAGAAGGTTTCCAATGTAGCCAATTCGGCTGTGGTCCGAGGGAAAATCCCCGGGAACGCGCAGAAACACCGACTCACACTGCATAATGAACCCCTGCGCTCCGCCGAACTTCCCGCTAAAGCGGGCGGGGGTTGGGATTGGTGTGAGTCGAGTGGGCGTCCCCGTGGCAGACTGATCGGGCACCGGAGCGGCAGGAGCCAACCCCCCCTGGAGAGCCGAGGGGAATGCCTGCTGGGGGTCCAAGCGGTCTAACCGGTGAGTTATGTTAACCAGCTGGTTCAAAATCACCTGCTGTTGATGGGCTATTAAATCCACCCGAGCCTCGAGGGTGGAAAGACGGCGTGCGAGCCCGCTGTCTGCTGAGCCGCTCTGCTGGAGCCGTACTGACATAATGTCTGGCCCAGGAAACACGCATGCAGGCTCAGGATAGATTTAACAGCTTTATTCAACAAGCAAGTGTGTCTGAATGGATGTATGCGGTATGTGTATGTGTTGGGGGTGAACGCCGATGCGCAGGAAGCAGAGCAGCACGCCGTACAGCCAGACAACCCTATGGAGAGATAGCAGAGGACAAGGGGTAAAGGGCACCACCACCTGGACAGGGATAATGAGTTGTGTGTTGCTTACTTGTGGGTACAGGTGGCTGGCGTTGACAAGGGAGAAGCCCGGAAGACAGCGTCCTGCAGAGCCTGCGCTGATGGTGGGGATTGGTTGGCGATGACGGGGAAATGCGCCGCCGAGGAATCCACCTGTGCACAGGGGTGAAGACTTGGAGAAAGGTAAGGTATGCTTACGTGGGGTTGAAGTCTTGCTGGTGATCAGAGGTTGATACACGAGCTACAAAGTGCTGATGCGAACAGACGGCTCCAGACCGCAGCACTGGGCTGAGTGGGCTAAATAGCCCGCTGCTGACGAGGCGCAGGTGTGCGCGCAGCTGAGGCCGCTGATGAGCGGCGAGTCGTGACAACGCCTGCTCATGCAAGAAAAGACAGAAATTGCCAGTCTCATAACTTAATATTGCAGTGGCTGGTGAAATATATCCTCAGCAATTCATCAGTCCCCCAAGCATTTCCCTTCATATAAAGCCAGCTGCATTTGAATTCTAACCACATCCGTCCGAGTCCGAGTTCCACCCTATGCAGGACATACTGGATGCACTGAGGAGCTCATTTAGCAGCAGACTACATCATCCCAGGTGCACAACCGAGAGGTTTCGTAGGTCCTTCCTACCAACGGCTGTCAGACTGTACAACCTAAGCAGGGCTGCTCGCAGAGATAGCAAAAAGACGTAACAAACTAATAGTTTTTTTGAATGCAAAAGATGCAATAGACTTACACAATGGTCCCCTCCGGCATACAACTAGGAACATACCGGTCGCTATGGAGGGTGAGAATAATGTATGGGCACATAATCATACCATGTAGGATAACTAAATAGACGGTTATGCTGTTTCATCCCACCTAGCAACAATGCTCTGCACTGTGTGTGTTTATATATTTACATATTTATTCCATCTAGCTACAATGCTCAGCACTGGGTGTGTTTATATTTATATATCTATATATTTATTCCATCTAGCTACAATGCTCCGCACTGTGTTTTTATATATCTACATATTATTCCATCTAGCTACATTGCTCCGCACTGTGTGTGTTTATATACTTGCATATTTATTCCACCTAGCTGCAATGCTCCGTACTGTGGGTGTTTATATATTTACATATTTATTCCATCTAGCTACAATGCTCTGCACTGTGTGTTCATATATTCATATATTTATTCCATCCAGCTACAATGCTCTGCACTGTGTGTCTGTGTGTGTGTGTGTATATATATATTTTATAGTAATATGTACATATGTATATTAGCTGCTCTTGCTTGCTTGTTTTTTTTCTTGCCTTCTGATTGTTGCTCTGAGTGTTGCTATCCCTGTGCTGTTGCAATCCTGGAATTTCCCCGTTGTGGGACTAATAAAGGCTTATCTTATCTTATCTTATCTTATCTTATCTCTTAGCTAAGAGACTCTTCCATTATGGCTCCCGTTTCCAGCGGGTTAAAATCATGATAAACGCCAGTGCTTACATACCTCTTATGATTTTTTTCCTCGTTTCGGGGGGGCGCGGTGGTGGAGTGGTTAGCACTGCGGCAGCACAGCAACTCACCCTTGGCCGGGGGATCCTGGGTTCGATCCCAGCCCCCGGCCAACAGTGATCTGTGTGGAGTTTGTATGTTCTCCCCGTATCTGTGTGGGTTTACTCCGGGATTTCTCCGGTTTCCTCCCACATGCCAAAAAACATGCAAGTTAGGTTAATTGGCATCAAACTGGGGATTCTAAATTGTCCTTAGGTATGACTGTGAGAATGAATGGTTGTCTGTCTTTGTGTTGGCCCCGCAATGGACTGGCGATCTGTCCAGGGTGTACCCTGCCTCTCGCCCAAAGACGCTGGGATAGGCTCCAGCCCCCCCGCGACCCGAAAAGGATTAAGCGGAAGAAGATGAATGAATGAATGAATGAAGTACTTTAATAATCTCATGTTTCTGTCGGACAGTCACGCTTAGTGAGACACTGCTGACTTGACTGGAAACTCGTGTGAGCGGGGTGCTTCTAAACTCCGCGCGGATGACGGCACCCGCGTTGTTCGTGTGCGCGCTTGCAGAAAGTCAATGCTTCATATATTTTTATTAATAAAATCATATCAGCTTTCTGTGGCTGTATGATTTCTGGCGTGACGGGCCACCACGGAGAAATGTTAACAGAGGAAACCCTGCACCCATTCGCACACTGATGGCAACAGAGTTGCCATACACCGGTGCTGGCCTGACCCTCCAGGAATGTAAACAGCAGTCAGTTAAAATGAAATTATGGCTTTTGTTCTGAAAAAGTGGAGAAGGAAGCAGTAGTACCAGTGTTGCTTGTGCAGAGGCTGAGATGGTGCAGAGTTCAGAGTCAGACACAGAGCAGGAACCTTCAGGGACAACTTAGACTGACAGGGTCTAAGTTGGTGCGGTGGCTGTGACGCAGTTGTAGTGTGGCCGACTACTGATCGGAGGCTCAGGGGGTCGATTCCTGCTCTGTCTGCAGTCTGCATGTCAAAGTGCCCTTGAGCAAGACACTGAACCCACAATTGATCCTGGTGGGTCAGGCCAGTGCCTGTGTATGGCGGCTCCACCACCATCAGTGTGTGAATGGGTGGATAACAGGATCTGTAAAGCACTTTGGTCATCTAGAGATGAGAAAAAGTGCTATATAAGTGAACGCCATTTACCACAGTCCTAAATATGTAGGATATGCCGTTAGATGGAATTTAATCAGGGTGTATAGAATTACTGACTGCCCAAGAAATACAGGTTTAAATTTAGATCTCATTATACAGAGCAACAAGATGTGCAGAGATAGGGAGAGAGGTCCAGGGCCCAGTACAAAATGAGAAGATGATTAATTAACTGACTACATTTTTTTTTCAAACAGATATTTTTTTCTCCCAGCTAAAAGTTGTAGTCACATTCATAACCAGTTTAACACCTGATATGTCAATATGGTGGTCTGTATACAGCGGGGAAAATAAGCATTGAACACATCAACATCTTTCTCATTACACATATTCCTGATGGACTGACTTGAGATTTTCACCAGATATCAGTGACAGCTTAAGTAATCCATACATACAAAGAAATCAAGGCAACTGTGTTCACAAAACAAGTTATATTTAATAAAGTGGATTGACACAGGGAATAAGTATTGAACACGCTTGGGGAACTTCATTTACTATTTAGTAGAAAAGTCTTTGTTGGTAATAACAGCTTCCAGATGCCTCCTGTATGGAGAAACTAGGCAGAGGCATTGCTCAGGAGTGATTTTAGCCCATTCTTCCATACAAACTGTCTTCAAATCTTGAAGGTTCTGTGAGTGTCTTCTATGAATTCTGATCTTCAGTTCATTCAGTAGATTTTCAATTGGATTCAGGTAAGTTATTTTCCTTCTCTGGAGCCAGTTGAGAGTTTCCTTGGCTGTGGTTTTGGGATCATTTGCCATGTTTACATGTGCAAAATTTCTTCAATCTGACTACAGTTCAGATCAGAACTTTACTATTTATATAGACCCTGAAAAAGTTGATCCGATTATGATGTGCGTTTCCATGTGTCACACATTTGAATGGACTAAATCATTCTGACATGCGCAGAATTGTCTGACATTCCGAAAATAGGAGAAGAAACAACTTCTGATGTAAACAAACCCCGCTTTGTGTTTTTCTCTTTTTGAAATGGACCTATATTGTGTTATTCAGCCTGTACTTTTGCTTCTGCTGGTCTCCGTAATGAAGCTACAAGCCCAGCAATACATACTTCTGCATATGACAAAGAGAGGGAGACAGCAGGACGATACAGACCTGTTTTACTCCCGCCATGTCTTCCATTAGCTGCTGTAAAGGCAGAAATGCGTCACGTCGACGTGTGGCTGATGTACAGACATGTGCAGTAAACATATTTTCTACCCAAACTTTGGAATAAGTGTTTATATGCAGACCAATCGGATTAACAATTGGTATAACCCACCCATCTCAATTGGAAGGAAATTTTGAGCTGCAGGCGTGTGATTGAGTCAGAATATTCAGATTGGCGTGTTTCCATGAAGCAGTTTTAGTCTAATCAGGCTTTTAATCCGGTTACTTGTGTTCATGTAAACATAGCTTGTTGAAATGTCCACTCTTGTTTCATCTTCAGCATCTTGGCAGATGGCAACAGGTTCTTATCAAGGATGTCTCTATACATTTGTTCATTAATCTTTCCTTCAGTTAAATGAAGTCTGCCTGTACCATGTGCTGAAAAACACCCCCACGCCATGATGGGATGTGCAGTGCCATTTGTCCTCCAAACATGCTGTGTGTTGTGGCATCCAAAATGTTCAATTTTGGTCTCATCTGACCAGACTATGTTCTCCCAGTATTTTACTGGCTTGCCCAAATGCTGTGCAGCAAATTTTAAACGAGTTTCAACATGCTTTTTCTTCAGCAATGGAGTCTTGCAAGGTGAGTGGGCATACAGCCCATGTTGGTTGAGTGCATTACTTATTGTTTTCTTTGAAACAGCAGTACCTGCTAATTCCAGGTCTTTCTGGAGCTCTCTACGAGTGGTCTTTGGATCTTGGCTAACTCTTTTGATAATTCTTTTGACTCCTGTCAGAAATGTTGCGAGGAGCTCCTGGTCATCTCCAGTTTATGGTAAAATGATGTTCTTTCCACTTAAGATAAGATAAGCCTTTATTAGTCCCACAACGGGGAAATTCCAGGATTGCAACAGCACAGGGATAGCAACACTCAGAGCAACAATCAGAAGGCAAGAAAAAAAGCAAGCAAGATCAAGCAGACCACTCCAAAAGTGATGGCTGATGCCACCACCGTGTCATAGAATGTCTTCAGCAGCGCCCCTTGTACACCAAAAGACCTGAGTCTCCTCACCAGGAACAGCCTGCGCTGTCCCTTCTTGTAGAGTGCATCAGTATTGTGTGACCAGTCTAGTTTATTGTTCAGATGAACACCCAGGTACTTATAGGATGTCACCATCTCGATGTCTGTTCCCTGTATATTTACTGGTGCTGTGAGGGGTTGCCCATGCCTGCAGCAGTCCACCACCAGCTCCTTAGTTTTCCTCGCATTGATCTGGAGGCAGTTCCGATGGCACCAGTCCACGAAGTCCTGGATAAGCCCTCTGTACTCAGCTTCATCTCCATTGGAGATGAGGCCAACGATCGCAGAGTCATCAGAGAACTTCTGTAGATGGCAGTGTGTTGTGTTGTGTGAGAAGTCCGCAGTATAAAGAGTGAACAGGAAGGGAGCCAGCACCGTTCCCTGGGGGGCCCCTGTGCTACCGATGATCGTGTCGGACACACAGTCCCGGGTTCTCACAAACTGAGGCCGGTTCGTGAGGTAGTCCAGGATCCATGATGACAGGTGCTGGTCCACCCCTGCGCACAGCAGCTTGTCCTTCAGGATCATCGGTTGGATGGTGTTGAAAGCACATGACTTTGAAAGTCAAAGAACATGATCCTCACCATATTCCCGGGCTTCTCCAGGTGGGACAGAGAACGGTGAAGGAGGAAGATCACCGCATCCTCCACCCCAATGCCATGCTGGTAGGCGAACTGGAGTGGATCCATCGCTGGTTCCACCAGGGGGCGGAGGTGAGCAAGGAGCAGTCTCTCCAGGGTCTTCATCAAGTTGGACGTCAAGGCCACCGGTCTGTAGCTGTTCAGGTCTTTGGGGTGGGAAGTTTTTGGTACAGGTACCACACAAGATGTTTTCCACAGCTGTGGTACCCTCCCCAGCTTCAGGCTCAGGTTGAAGATGTACGTCACAATCCCACACAGCTGGTCTGCACAGGACTTGAGGAGCTTTGCGCTGATGCCGTCCGGTCCCGACGCCTTCCTCGCCTTGATCTTCCTCAGCTCCATCCTCACCTGGGTCCTGGTCAGGGTCAGGATGGGGGGCTGTGTGTTGGGAGTGGGGGGGTGTTGGTGGAGTGGGGAGTGGACAGCAGGACTTGATTTCTTTAGAGGCAGCAGTGGTTGTTGTGCAGTCAGGGGGGAGGGCGGTTGGTCAAACCTATTGAAAAACAGATTCAGGTTGTTCACCCACTCCCTGCCCCCCGTGGCCTGGGGGGAGGTATTCTGGAGCCCAGAGATGGTTTTGAGGTTTCTCCAGACCCCGCTGATGACGCTCTGTTGCAGCTTGTCCTCCATCTTCTTCCTGAAGCTGTCCTTGCCTTCTCTGATCTTTCTCCTCAGCTCCCTTTGTACGGAACTGAACTCCCTCTGCACTTCCGAATAATAGCTCCAACAGTGCTCACTGGAACATTCAGCAGTTTAGAAATGCACCTGTAACCAATGCCATCATTAAGTTCTGCAACAATAAGGTTGAGAAGGTCTAGAGAGAACAATTTGCTTCTACCCATCATGAGTTCTTTGTGGTGTGACAATCTGACATTCACAGACCTTTTTAAGTCAGGACTTAACCAGCTGAAATTAATTTGTACTGATGGGGATGTGATGGCTTCTTAAATTCTGATGGATTTCAGCTGGTTTCTTGGCTTTCTATGCCTTTTTGCACCTCTTTTTCTTTATGTGTTCAATACTTATTCCCTGTGTCATTCCACTTTATTAAAGATAAGATAAGATAAGATAAGCCTTTATTAGTCCCACAATGGGGAAATTACAGGATTGCAACAGCACAGGGATCACTCAGAGCAACAATCAGAAGGCAAGAGAAAAACAAGAGCAGCAAGTATACATATGTACATATAAATATAAATATATATATATATAGACACACAGTGCGGAGCATTGTAGCTAGATGGAATAGATATATAAATATATAAACACAGTGCGGAGCATTGTAGCTGGATGGAATAAATATATGAGTATATAAACACACAGTGCGGAGTATTGTAGCTAGATGGAATAAATATGTGGATATATAAACACACACAGTGCGGAGCATTGTAGCTAGATGGAATAAATATGTAAATATATAAACACACACAGTGCGGAGCATTGTAGCTAGATGGAATAAATATGTAGATATATAAACACACACAAAAACGTGTTTTGTGAGCAGAGTGGCCTTGATTTTGCTATATGTATGGATTACTTGGGCTGTTCATGATATCTGGTGAAAATCTCAGGTCAATGGCTCCATCAGAAATATGTTTTAATGAGAAAAATACATGTTCAATACTTGACTGCATTAGTCAAGATTTTAAATGATCTCAGATCCAATAAGGATCAGAACAAGCCTTCAGTTTTAGTGCTGCATGATGTAACTGCAGCCTTTGATACTGTGGACCACTCAATTCTTTTAGATAGACTTCATTTTATTGGCCTTTCTGGTTCAGTTTTAAAATGGTTTCAATCATATCTCACAAACAGTTTTTTGGAAATATTGAGGGTCAGTCATTTAAAAGGTATACGATAAATTATGGTGTTCTGCAAGGTTCAATTTTAGATCCATCACATTTTACTCTTTATATGTTGCCACTGGGTGAGGTCATCAAGCGGCAAGGCATAAATTTCCATAGCTATGCTGATGACACCCAGCTGTATATGGCTGTTTTTCCTGATGACTCTGGGAACTATTGATTCTCTTTTAAACTGTATTTATGATATTAAACAGTGGATGGCAGACAACTTTTTATAGCTCAACCAGGATAAAACAGAAGTTTTAGTTATTGGGACAGAAGTTCAGAGAGAGAAACTGTCAGCACATTTACAGATACTGGCAACAAAGTCCTCCAAAACTGTGAAAAATTTGGGAGTGATCTTTGACCAGAATCTTAGTTTTAAACAACATATCAGAAATGTAACTAAGGCTGATTTTTATCAACTAAGGAATATCTCCAGAGTGCAGCAGTTTCTCTCTCAAGCCAATGCAGACACTTTTATATGCTTTTATTTCTTCTAGAATAGATTATTGCAATGCTCTTCTTTCTGGTCTTCCTAAAAAGACTATAGCCCCCTTACAACTGCTCCAGAACTCAGCCGACCGGGTTCTGATCAAGACCAGAAAGACAGCACACGTAACACCTATTTTTTTTTTTTTTATTTAAGTTTTTGTAAAGGGTATACAGGTCGTTACAGCAATGCATTGTTTACATTTTCATCACATGTTCCCTTATTTTCTGATATCTGACAACATTGGAAGAATAATTCTTACAACACCCCCCTTTTTTTTTTTAAAGTGAAAGAAAAAGTGAAATTAAAGAGAAAAAAAAACAAAAAACAAAAACAAACAAACCAGCAAAAAACAAACAAAAAGAAAAGTAAGTAAATAAAGGTAAAAGAGCATCTGAGTAGCGTTGGAACAAAGAGCGGAACCATTATTGAAATGGTGTTTGTCAAAGATTAGATCTAATGGAAGACACATATGCGATCCAGGGTTGCCAAAAGTTCATGAACCCATCCATGTCCTGTCTCAGTGCGAATGTCAACTTTTCCATCGAGTAAATGTCTTGGATCACGTTAATCCAATCTTCAGGTGTAGGACAGTCCTTCAACATCCATTTTTTAGTTAGAGCTTTTTTACTTGCCAATATTAAAACATTGAATAAGTATTTTTCTCCTCGTCTTTCCAGTGAGTCCGGTAGTAAACCCAAATACAAAGTTACAAAAGAAAAGGGAACTGTTATTTTGAATATTTTCCCCAATATTGTCTGTACATTGGTCCAATATTGGTGGATAACTGGGCATGACCAAAACACATGAAAATGATTTGCAGTCTTTTCACCACACAGGCGCCAACAGTTCAACCCCTTATGGGTAAATTTGTTTTGTGCAGGTGTTCTGAAAAATCTTACCAAGTTTTTCCATCCAAATTCTCTCCACTGCAGGGATGAGGTACTTTTCCATTGCTGTTTATTTAGCTTTTCCCATATTTCCAGTTGTAAAGTGAAATTCCCCTCTTTTTCCCATCTCTCTTTTATATATGATGTGTTGTCTCCTTTTAAGTCTTGAAGACCTTGGTATATTTTAGAAATGTATCTGATCCCTGGGATCCCTTTATATGCCATTAAGAAGACCTTCAGAACACCTGACTGGGCCCTTTCCAAATCCTCCTTTTTAAGTATATTGTTTATGTGGTGTCTAAGCTGAAAGAACCTGTAAAGGTCTTGATTTATTAGGCCTTGTTTTTTCAAATCTTCAAAACTTCTTAAAATTTGCCCTTTAAAAAAATCGTAATATTTTATCAGCCCTTTCTCCTTCCATTTTTTAAATCTGGTGTCTGTTTTATTAGGAGTAAAGTCTTGATCATAGGCAATCCATTGCAGAAGTCGATAGGGCTCTTTAGTTTGATTCTCTCTGACTATCTTAAACCAAATTTTTAGCGGGGTCTCTATCCACGGGTTAGTGTTATTCAAAAGCTTAGGTAAGGCATTGTTCCCTATTATCGCCTGTAGGGGGATGTCACTTGTTATTTGGCATTCCATCTCCTTCCATTGTGCAGTGTAGACTGGGTTACATATCTCTACTAAAGTTTTAATTTGTGCAGCTTTAAAGTAGTCCCTGATATTTGGCAGCGCGAGCCCACCTTTGTCTTTGTTTAGCTGTAAGGTTCTATATCTGATTCTAGGTCTCTTGCCCTGCCATATGAATTCAATTCAGTTCAATTCAACTTTATTTATATAGCGCCATTTCACAACAACAGTCATCTCATAGCACTATCAACTGTAGGGGGGACCCCCACAGTTGCAGAAAGACCCCAGCAATCAGGCGATCCCCTGTGAGCAAGCACTTGGCGACGGTGGAGAGGAAAAACTCCCTTTTAACAGGAAGAAACCTCCAGCAGAATCAGGCTCAGGGAGGGGCAGTCATCTGCTGCGACTGGCTGGGGGGGTGAGGGGATAGAGAAGAAGAAAAGAACAGACATGTAGAGAGCAAACAGCACGATGGGGACTCAATCTATGGGAGAGAACAAACAAATGTTAATGACCAGCAAAAAAAAAAAAATATTTCATAGAGAGTGAGGAAAGGAGTGAGGCCCAGTGCATTACTGGAGGTCCCCCGGCTGACTAAACCTATTAGCAGCATAACTAAGGGAGGGTTCAGAAACACATGATCCCTCCCTAATTGTAGGCTATATCAAAAAGGTAGGTTTTAGCCCTATTCTTAAAAACAGAGATCGAGTCTGACTCCCGAATCCAGATTGGCAGCTGATTCCACAGGAGAGGAGCTTGATAACTGAAGGCTCTGCCTCCCATTGTACTTTTGGAGATTTTAGGTATTACAAGTAATCCTGCATTTTGGGAGCGTAGTGCTCTGTTAGGATGATACGGTAGTATCAGATCTTTTAAATAAAAAGGAGCCTGATTGTTTAGAGCTTTGTAAGTAAGAAGAAGGATTTTAAACTTAATTCTAAACTCTATGGGAAGCCAATGAAGGGAGGCCAGAACCGGAGAGATATGATCTCTCTTTCTAGTACCTGTTAAAACTCTTGCTGCAGCATTTTGGATCAGCTGAAGACTTTTTAAAGATGTTTTAGGACAGCCTGATAATAAAGAATTACAATAATCTAATCTCGAGCTAACAAAAGCGTGGATCAGCTTCTCAGCATCACTCTGAGACAAGATGCTCCTAATCTTGGCAATATTACGCAAATGATAGAAGGCAGTCTTAGAAACAAATTTAATATGTGAATTGAAGGACAAATCCTGATCAAAAATAACTCCAAGGTTCCTCACAGAGCTATTAAGAGAAAGAGTAACTGCATCCAAACTGAAAGTTTGATTTGGAAAGGAATTTCTAAGGTTTTTTGGACCAACAAGAATGACTTCAGTCTTATCTGAATTTAATAGCAGGAAATTACAAGTCATCCAAGCTTTGATTTCCTTAAGACAGGCTTCTAACTTGACTAATTGATTAGTCTCATCTGGCTTCATTGACAGGTATAATTGTGTGTCATCTGCATAACAATGAAAATGTATACAGTGCTTTCTAATAATGTTGCCTAACGGAAGCATATATAAACTAAAAAGAGTAGGGCCTAGCACAGATCCCTGTGGAACTCCATGACTAAGCTTTGAGCTGAAAGAAAACTCATCATTTACATGAACAAACTGGAACCTATCAGATAAATAAGATCTAAACCACTGCAACGAAGTTCCATTAAGTCCAACATAGTGTTCTAATCTATCAAGTAGAATATTATGATCAATAGTATCAAAAGCTGCACTAAGATCTAAAAGGACAAGTACAGAAACTAGTCCATTATCAGATGCAATGAGGAGGTCGTTAGTGACCTTCGCTAAGGCTGTTTCAGTACTATGATGGATTCTAAACCCAGATTGAAACTCTTCAAGTAAACCATTTCCCTGCAGGTGGTCAAATAATTGCGTAGCAACAACTCTTTCTAAGATTTTTGAAATGAAAGGGAGATTAGAGATTGGTCTATAGTTAACTAAAGCTCCTGGATCTAGCGTTGGCTTTTTGAGTAAGGGTTTAATTACAGCCGTTTTAAAAGCCTGCGGTACATGGCCTGAAGTTAATGAAGAATTGATTATATGAAGAATAAAGCTACCAATAAGTGGGAAGACTTCTTTAAATAACCTGGTAGGAATAGGGTCTAAAAGACAAGTTGAAGGTTTGGATGAGGAAACTATTTTGTCTAACTCACAAAGGTCGATTGGAGTAAACTCATCAAGACAGACATCAATAGAAGGAGTTGTAGTAGTTACAGTATTTAAGTTAACTGTGGGAAGAATCTGATTGATTTTATCTCTGATGGATGAAATTTTATTATTGAAAAAGTTCATAAAGTCCTGACTAGTAAGCTCTAAGGGGATGCTAGGATTGACAGAGTCCTGACTCTTTGTCAACCTGGCTACAGTACTGAAAAGAAACCTGGGATTATTCTTGTTCTCTTCTATTAATGCAGAGTAATAACTCGTTCTAGCTTTTCTAAGAGATTTTTTATAAATTAAAAGATGATTTCTCCAAGCTAAATAGATTTCATCTAAATTAGTAGAGCGCCATTTTCTTTCTAATTGACGAGTCTTCTGTTTTAAGCTACGAGTTTCTGTGTTGAACCAAGGAGTTAAAAATCTCTGATTAGACTTTTTCTTTTTTAAGGGGGCCACCAAGTCTAGAGCCTGATGCAGAGAAGCTGAAACACTATCCACCATGTTATCAATTACAGAAGGAGCAAGCTGTCTATAGCTTATTTCCGTTGTGTTGACACATGGCATAGAGGAAACAATCTGCATAAATTTGGAAACAGCATCATCTGAGAGGCATCTACTGTGATAATATTTTTCTTTAGGAGCCAAATAGTCAGAAATAGTAAAATCAAAGGTTAACAGACAATGGTCTGACAGTACAGGGTTATGAGGAGACACTACAAGATTTTCTATTTCTATGCCATATGTCAGAACAAGGTCCAATGTATGGTGGAGGTAATGAGTAGAATTTCCTACTTTCTGAGAAAACCCAATCGAGTCTAATATTGAATTAAAAGCCACATTAAGGCAGTCACTATCTACATCCACATGTATATTAAAGTCCCCTACTATAATTATTCTATCAGATTTCAGCACTAAATCAGCTAAGAAATCAGCAAATTCGGATAAAAATTCTGAATCTGAGATCCTTCTGTCCAGCTCCTGCCATGTTTTTTTGGGAGGTTCTACCGGTATTGTTTGGAAAAGGTATAGAAGATGTGGAAGTATATTCATTTTGACTGCTTCAATTCTTTGTGCAGTACCTAAGAATGGTATCATATTCCATCTTGCTAGGTCAGATTTTATTTTTGTCACCAGTGGATCATAGTTTAGTGATATAATTTTGTTGAGTTGTTTCGGGATATTGACCCCCATATATTTCATAGATTCCGACTCCCAGTTAGTTTTGAGTTTGCTTAGTGAATAATGATTTGGGTCATAGTTGAATGTTAAAATTTGGGTTTTATGCATGTTTAATTTGTACCCCGATAAATCTCCATACTCTGAAAAAACTGAGGTTAGTTCTGGTAAAGAAGTGTCCGGCTGCCCTAGGTATATTAAAATGTCATCAGCAAAGAGTGCTATTTTATGTTCCTTCTGACCAAGTGTAATACCTTGAATTTTTTGATTTTGTCTTATCCATTGGCTCAGAGGTTCTATGAAGATTGCAAAGAGCAGTGGAGACAGGGGGCAGCCCTGACGACATCATCTTTCCAGTTCAAAAGATGATGATAAATTACCGTTAATCCTTATTTTAGCTGTTGGTTTTTTATATAATGCCTGTATAGTTCTAATGAAGTTGTTATGAAAATTGAAACTGGATAAGGTTCTATATAGAAAAGACCAGTCAACCGAATCAAATGCTTTTTCAGCATCTAGTCCCAATATGACTGCATTTAAGTTATATTTTTTTATATGATGAATAATGTGTAAAGTGCGTCGAATGTTGTCTTGTGTCTGTCTTTGTCTTATAAAACCTGTTTGGTCTAAATGAATTAGATCTGTCAGTATATTTTCTAACCTTTTGGCAAGGATAATGGTAAAAAGCTTATAGTCCTGATTTAGTACACTGATTGGTCTGTAGTTGGAGCACTCTAGTTTATCCTTTTCAGGTTTAGGTATAACTGCAATGACCCCTTCTCTCCAGGAGGGGGGGATTTCCCCTGTGTGGAGGACATAATTAAATGTTTTCAGGAGGAGAGGAGATAGTTGCTGTTTAAAGGTTTTGTACCACTCTGCTGTATAGCCATCAGCTCCTGGGGATTTGTTAGCTTTAAGTTTCATAATTGCTTTTTCCAATTCTTTAGGTTGTATTTCTGACAGCAGTGTTTTATTTTGTGACTCCGTAAGTTGGGGAAGGTTTAATGTGTTTAGGAATGCCTCAGATGCGTTTTTATGTTTTTTGTGGGAGTATAAGTTCTTATAGTAATTCTCGAAGCTTTTAAGAATATCCTGAATTCTGAATTTTATTTCCTTTGATACTGGGTCTCTGATTTTGTAGATTGCTCTTTCTGTTTGATGTTTCCTCAATTTATAGGCTAGCAATTTTGCCGATTTACTGCCTGCTTCATAGTATTTTTGTTTCAAAAATATAAGTTTCTTCTGGATTTCTATTGTGTAGATCTCATTTATTTGGTTTTTAATTTCCTTAATCTTGAGTGAGTCAGTAGAATGAGTGTTGCCTTTGTGTTCTTTTTCTAGGTTCCTAAGTTCTGACTCTAATGTGGATAGTTTTTCTTGTCTTAGTTTCTTTTGGGTTGCCAGTTTTGCAATAATCTTTCCTCTTATTACAGCTTTGCATGCATCCCACAGTATTAAAGGGGATACTTCTCCATTATCGTTTTCTTCCAAATATCTGAGAATATCTGATTCCAATTCATCTTTCAATGGTCCTTTCAGGACATTTGAATTTAACCTCCAAGAAAATGTATTATTTGTGTATTTTTGGATATTTAAGTCCATGTAGATCAGACTGTGGTCAGAGAGATCCATCAGTCCTATTTTACATGTTTCTACTCTTCCAATGTCTCTATTAAACATAAAAAAATAGTCAATCCTTGAGTAAGATGAATGTGGAGTTGAGTAAAATGTATAGTCTTTTACACTGGGGTTGAATTCCCTCCACACATCACAGATTCCCATTTCTTTTAGTAGCATCCGAGTCTTCCTGCTTTGGGTGTTATTTTGATGTGGAGAATTACCAGAAGCATCCCAGTATGGATTCAGTCTGAGATTGAAGTCCCCACCACATATCACTAAACCTTGAGCTTTAGTTATCATTAGGTCAAATACATTTTTATAAAATTTCCAGTTAGCCCCTGGGGGAGCATACACATTCAGCAGGGTGATATCTTCTCCCTCTAGCCGCCCAGTTACCAAACTGTATCTCCCTTCTTTATCTTTGTGTTCTGATTTTTTTTTCAAATGTAATTTTGGTTGATATCAATGTCGCTACTCCCCTCCTCCTCCCTGATTTATATGAAGATGAAGAGATCATTTTAAACCCTTGTCTACTGAGTTTAGTGTGCTCCACGTCTGTTAGGTGGGTTTCTTGTAAAAATATTATTCCTGCTTTGTCTTTTTTCATTTTGCCTAGAATCTTGGATCTTTTAACTGGATTCAGGATTCCTTTTACATTATATGAAATTATTTTGGTTACACCCTGTTTCTCCATTGTGTTGTTTTGTTTAGTATAACTGTGTGGTGGCCCTCTTTTGTGCTACTCAGAAACTGAAAGAACATTAAGAACAAGAAAAAACATTAAGAACATAGTGTATAAAACTTTAAAACAAAAAACTGTCAAAAGAACTTCCTGAGCTGAGGTCTTTTTAAAGACCCTGGAAGAGCCTTGATAGAGTGAAGGCTCTGAGGGGAATTCCTCAAACTCTGTTACGTGTTGAGGGTCCTCTCTTACCCCTGTAAGTTGTCCCATGCTTTTAACGTGAGTTTCAGAACCCAATCCGAACTTGTAATGATTTTTTTTTTCCTTTTATGCCTATACTCTGTGAAATTGTGTGCACCCTCCCACCCCCATCACATCAAACATTCACGCAAAAACAGTATTTGTTAGTGTGAGGAGAACATGTGGATTATTGTCACATTTCTGTTTTAACAAGTTTTTTTTTTTTAATTAAAAAGACTTATTTGTTTCAAATATTATGACTGTTCCATGAAATGTTTTACCACATGCTGAATACGCATCTCCTTTAATGTTTGTTACCTTGTATGAGGGGGGTTGGATGTGCAGATTGATTAAAAAAAAAAAAAAGGTCGCTATTCCAACCTGAAAACGGACAGTTTATCCGCGACGCTCTGGCGCTGGGTTTCCCACTGCTGGCCCGTGGATTTTGAAGGTCTTTGTGTTGTCCATGTTTGCGCTTTGATCTTCTCACTCGGGTCTGCTGCGGGTTTAAATAACGTTACCGGGAGCCCTCTTCTCGCCATGTCAGCTGTTGCTTCTTCCGCCGAATTATAGAGACATGTTTCTTCACCGTAGAAGACCCTTAACTTCGCAGGAAATGGTGTCTGAAAGCGCAGTTTCTTCTCTCTTAGCACCTTTTTCGTGTCATTGTATTCCCTGCGCTTTTTAAGGACCTCCGGGGTGTAATCGTGTTCCACGAAGACTTTTCTCTCCTGGTGCATAAATCCTTTTTTCTGCCAAGCCAGTCTTACCACCTCTTGTTTTATTTTGAAATTGGAAAATCTTACCAACACCGAACGTGGGGGCGCTTCTGCCGCTGGCCTAGCGGCTAATGAACGATGTGCCTTTTCTATGTTTAAGTCGGTGGTTTGTGGAATATCCAATTTCTCTCTTAGTAAAGATTCCACGCATTCTGCCATTGAGTTAAAACCGTTTTCGGCTCCTTCTATCAGACCATGAATTCTTATATTGTCTCTTCTCTCTCTTCCTTCTTGGTTGGCTAGCTTAGCCTCTATAGATGCTTGTCTTTTGCGTAGGTCCAGCACAGAATCTTTGAGCACTTTTATTCGTTCCTCTGTTTCCAAGATTCGGTTCTCGGCCTGGTCCACTCTGCTGTTTGTCCTTTTCAATTCTTCTCTGAATTCCCGAAATTCGGCCGTAACCTCTCGGCGAAATCATCGTAGCTCTTCAAATAGTGATTTCAGGCTAACCTTTTTGTTAGCTACCACCAGTTCCTCGTCTTCTGAACGGAGATCTTCCAGTTCAGATTCTCCGGCCGATACGTGTCCTGGCCTGGTGAATTTCAGTTTCTTCTGTTTTCCTTTAGACATGATGATTTTGTCTTTTGATTTTCACTCCTCCAAAAATCCGTTAAGTTTGATTTTCAAGGTGTTATCTTGGATTGGGTCTGAGAGCTTCAGTGTTAAGCTGCAGTCGCCATGGTGTCCAGACCGGAAGTCCACGTAACACCTATTTTAAAATCTCTGCATAGCACCCTATCAGCTTCAGAATAGATTTTAAGGTTCTTTTATTGGTTTTTAAGGCTCTTAATGGTCTTAGCCCTGATTATTTATCAGAATTGCTTTTATGTTATGAGCCTTCAAGACCGCTTAGGTCTTCAGGTCAAGGCTTTTAAATCATTCCTAAAGTCAGAACTAAAACTCACAGTGAGACAGCTTTCTGTCATTATGGCCAGCGTCTGTGGAACAGCTTTCCTGAAGACTTGAGGGCTGCAGAGAATGCTGATACTTTTAAAACCAAACAAAACACCCACCTTTTTGACCTGGTTTTTATTACCTTCGCCAAGGAAGTAATGTTTTTACCGGGGTTTATCTGTCTGTCTGTTTGTCTGTTACCAACATAACTCAAAAAGTTATAAACGGATTTTGATGAAATTTTCAGGAAAGGTGTGTAATGGCATGGGGAACAGATGATTAGATTTTGGTGATGATCTGAGAGTGCATACCTCCACCAAAGCCTTTGTTTGTATTTGTGCAGCAAGATTACACAAAAACTACTGGATGGATTTGGATGAAATTTTCACCAGAGGTGGTTCTTGGGCTACAGAGGAACCCATTATATTTTGGTGATGATCTGAGAATGCATACCTCAGCCAAGGCTCTTATCTTCTCACAGTGTGTTAGCAACAATACTCCAAATGTTATGAACGGATTTTGATGAAATTTTCAGAAAAGGTGTGTAATGGCGCGGGGAACAGTTGATTAGATTTTGGTGATGATCTGAGAGTGCATACCTCCACCAAGGGCTTTGTTTGTATTTGTGCAGCAGGATTACACAAAAACTACTGGATGGATTTGGATTAAATTTTCACCAGAGGTGGTTCTTGGGCTACAGAGGAACCCATCATATTTTGGTGATGATCTGAGAATGCATACCTCAGCCAAGGCTCTTATCGTCTGTTAGCAACAATACTCCAAAACTGATGGACAGACATTGATGCAATTTTCACCACAAGTGGCTACAGGCCTACACATAAACCCATTACATTTTGGAGGTGATCCATGAGAAACGGAAGGAGCCTTGGCGGAGATATGCGCTCTATGAGTGCTTTTCTAGTTTAAATTTATTTTTGCTTTTCCCCCTTTCACCTTTTCTTACACCATTTTATCCTGTTTTAACTATTTTTTTTTATCCTGCTTTTATTTGCATTTATCCTGTTTTAACTTTTTTAACTTATTATTGCTTGGTTTTATGTCTTATTACCTCTGAATTTTCCTCACTGATAGCACTTCCTCAGTTCAGTTTTAATGTGTTATATGGTGTTCTTTTTAAAACACGGTTTTATATGGTAGGTCTTTAGTTGGTGTGTTGTGAGTGTATTAGTGATAGGGCTGTCACGGTAGAGGAATTTCCCCTGCGGTGACGGTGGACAGCTCAGCATCGCAGTATGCGGTATTATTGCAAATGTTTTTAGGACCCTGTGGTCCCGTAATTTAAACAGGGTTCATAACTCATGTGGCAAACGATGGAAGCTGTGAGAGACTCGCTGCAGCTCTGCTCTCAACTTTATGTGCGTGTGTGACAATATTGTGCGGAGCTCTGCTCTTTCTACAGGTATGAACTGCTGATTCTGTTAAAAAAAAAGATCATTTTCATAAAGCAGTGGCGGTAACTACGGGGTGTGTGGACTGGAGACTGCAGCGACATTCAGCTTATTTAAGCAGGACAGCCTCCGTATAGGATCCTGCGTGGCTCTTGTCTCCGTGACTTTTGTCGCTGTTTTTGCCGCTGTCCAAAAAAACATGTTCAAACAAGCAATACATTATGCAGTAGTTGTTTGGCTCTCGGAGCTCATACACAGGAGCATACACAGTCAGGATCATACACACTCTGCTCAGAAGGAAATAACACACTTTGTGCCCTTTCAGTGCTCACTGTCATGGCTGTAATTAGCAAGGAGTCCAAACACTTCTACCACTAACTGCCTGCTGGAGTCCATCTGGAGAGACAGTGTCCCAAACAGTGGGACCAAGCACCAGGTGCTCTGGAAGCTTCCAGGGTACTGGGTGCAAACATGCTGTTGGCAATAAAAACACACTTCATTTAACAATTTATTTAATAATCAATAGGGGCACATAAGTGAACAACGAGATATAGCCACAAAAAAACAAAAAACAAAAAACAAAAGGCACAAAAAATACAACAAATATACACTGCTCCAAAAAATTAAAGGAACACTTTGAAAACACATCAGATTTTAATGGGAAAAAATAAGCTGGATATCTACACTGATATGGACTGGATACTGTGTTAAGAATGAAAAGATGCCACGTCTTTTGATGGAAATGAAACACTCCAAAACTTAAAGTGAAGAAATTGTGGCCGGCTAGTCCAGCTTACTCAGATTAAAAAGTGTTCCTTTTATTTTTTTTGAGCAGTATATAAATACAGAGAAAAAGCCACGAGTCTAGCAGAACCTCCAGTGCTCAGCTCGTGACAGAGCCCCCCCTCTCAAGGGGTCGACCCCAGACACCCCAGGGTAACACCAAAAGAAAAAGAAAGAACCCCCCCCCCCCCCCAACAGGAGCACAACAATAACCCACCCGGGGAGGGTGGTGGGGGGAACAGGCTAGGAGGGAACGAAATAACCACGCTCAGGACCCACACCAGTCAAAATCAATAATTTACCCCCCCCCCCCCCCGACCAAAGAGCTAGAAAGTTCAGGTGGGTGACCAAAGTCACAGTCAGAGTTGAGGTTTGATTGGACACAGCAGTGATGATAGGGCTACAGCTCCTGACCAGATAGAGTGATGATATAGAGTGAAGTACGTGGTGGTAATGCACCTGTAAGCTGGTTGCCAACCACCAATCAAATCTAAAAGAAGAAGTTACTGTTGCCATGGTAACAGTAACTTTCTACGGGCATGCAGAAATGCTTGCTTACACTTGCTTTCTGTGGGCATGTACAGGTATGCACGGGCATTCACAGGTATGCACTAGTAAGCAAATAACATCAACTTCCCGATGTCTCTACAGGACTTAAAAGTTATCTTAAAGCAAGTTACTTCAACCACATCATACTGTATTTTTATAATGCTGACAGTTAATAAACTGACATTAATAGAAAAAGGGTTTGACTTTGGAAAAAAATAACAGTTCAACATGTTTATTTAATACATTAAGCGAAGCATACAGCACATCAGAAAAAAATAATGTCATGTAACGTGAGCTTAAATAATCAGATGTTGCTGTTTTCTGAATTATTGGTGTTTTCATGTTCAAACCACTGCACAATTTAAGCAAAAAACTTACTTTGAACTGTTTCTGACTTCATTCAGCTTTTGCCTGAGCCGAGGGGGAAAAAAGCCAGGCTGAGCCAAGCGCTGAATGCTGGGATATGTTAAGGCTACAAGGATACTCTCACGTATCCTTCATTTTCGGGGTTTTGAAGGCTGCATTTGTTGCCGCATGTGAAGGAGCCCACAGAATGGGACAGCCTTGGACGCAGCACAGTGATGTATCTGTCCTAGAAATGCGCACTTGGAGGACGCAGAATTGAGACACAACCATAGAAGCACAAATGGGGAGTCCTCAGTACACTTCTCCCTCTTCTTCTTAAGGATTTAATAGCGGTTGGCAAGCCAGCTTTGAGGTGCATTACCGCCACCAACTGGGATGGAGTGTGGACAGGAGAAAAGAAAAAATTAAACCAAATTCTATTTATTAACCCTGACTCCTTTAAAAAGGTAATAATGTGTCGATAGGTTTTGCTTGATGTTGCCCCTAATAACCCTGCTAATGACAGATTGCTTGACTTAATATGTTTCAATGTGTGAACAAGGCGAATTCTTGCAGCACTATATTTCTTACATTGGAGAACTAGTGCATATCTGTGCATGCCCGTGCATACCCTTGCATGCCCATAGGAAGCAAGTTTAAGCAAGCATTTCTGCTTGCCCATAGAAAGTTACTGTTACCATGGCAACAATAACCATGGTGAAACCTGCCTTTGATCTTTGACGTCACCACTCGTTCAGTGATGACTGCCTTAGATCTTTGATGATGTCATAGCGAGTGCTATGATCATGAGTGATGCCTGCTGTTGATCTTTGAAGATGTCATAGCGAGTCCTACGATTATGAGTGATGCCTGCCTGTGATCTTTGATGATGTCATAGCAAGTCCTATGATCTTTTAGCGAGTCCTATGATCGTGAGTGATGCCTGCCTTTGATCTCATAGCGAGTCATATGATCTTTTAGCGAGTCCTATGATCGTGACATGGTGACAGGGTTTGATGATGTCAGCTATGACATCAGGCATCACTGAGCTTATGATGTGCCTATGATGTCTATATGACAGTCCTATGATCTTGAGTGAAGCCTGCCTTTGATCTATGATGATGTCATAGGGAGTGCTATGATCTTTTAGCGAGTCCTATGATTGTGACATAGCGAGTCCTATGATCTTTGATGATGTCATAGCAAGTCCTATGATCGTGAGTGAAGGCTGCCTTTGATCTTTTGGTGTCTATATGATGTTATATAGACATCATAGGCACATCATAGGCAATCCTATGATCTTTTAGCAAGTCCTATGATCTATCCTAGGTGATCCTATGATCTTTTAGTGAGTCCTATGGTCTATATGACATCATATAGACATGATGGGAACATCATAGGAACATCAAAGGCAATCCTATGATCTTTTAGCGAGTCCTATGGTCATGACACGCAGACAGATACACAGACACACAAAGATTTCTTGAATCACTATAAACTGAAGAAATCTGGGTGTCACGATCATAGGACACTGCATGATGTCCTATGATGATCCTATGATCTCAGGCTACATAGGACTTGCAATGCCATCATATAGGCGATGCCGTCATATAGGCAATAGGACTGGCTGCCTATGATGTAGTGTCCTATGATGCCTGCCTTGATGTCTTTATGATGTCATACAGACCATCATTCACGATGACTGCCTTGATGTATTTTACGACTGGCTACCTATGATGTAGTGTCCTATGATGCCTGCCTCAATGTCTTTATGATGTCATATAGACCAACCAGACGCTACATAAATGGAGAGCAATAGAGTGGGGGGCCTTATGGATAAGGGGACATAATCTTGAGTACATTCAGAGGAAAATGCAGGCAGCAATAGACCAAGCTGAACAATGGGCAAACCGGTGGGCTTTTAAATTATCGTTTCTCAAAGACACAAGTGATTTGCTTCTTCAAAACTTAGACATTTCTTTAAAACTTTATGATCAAAAGTTAGAACAAGTAAAGGTAGTTCGGTATTTAGGTGTGTTATTCGATGAAAAACTAACCTGAAAGCAGCATATTGAAAAAACTGAAGGAAAATGTAAGAAAATAAATAGTATTTTGAGATGTTTGGCAGGACGGGACTGGGGAGCCTCTAGGGCCTCTCTGCTGAGGGTATATCGAGGACTAATGAGAGCAACACTAGACTATGGATGTGTTGCATTCATGTCGGCTGCTGATTATCACCTGAACCTTCTGGACATAGAGCAGACAAAGGCTCTTAGGATATGTTGTGGTGCATTTAAAACTTCTCCAGTATCAGCGATCCAAGTAGAGATGGGTGAAATGCCCTTAAGATTAAGAAGAACCAAATTAATGCTGGCATACTGGATCAACTTGAAGGGGGATAAGAGGTCACATCCTGCAAAAGCTATTCCTAATGATTGCTGGGAACACAATGAGTCCAACATTAATAACTTTGGATGGATAAGTGATACTATTGCTGTGCAGGCAGGATTAAAACACATAGATTTTAGGCCAATGGTCCTGTGGTCTATTATTCCTCCATGGCTGTTTAAGGTGCTACTAGTAGATTGAAATACAACAACTGAGGAGGCAACATAAGCAATCAGCAACAGATTTATCTAGTGCATAAATATATTGAACAGAACTTCAGAAACATGCTGATAGCATTTACCGATGGTTCCAAGGACCCTACACCTGGTCGCAGTGGAGCTGTGGTGTACATTCCTCAGTATAAAATATCTATCAATAAAAGAACCAGCAATCACTTATCAGTATACACAGTTGAGCTAGTTGCCATTATATTAGCTCTACAGTGGTTGGAGATAAATTATAGGAATAATGCTGTTATTACTTCAGATAATTGGGCAGCTCTCAAGAGTGTTCAGTCACTGCAGTCGTGTAGGCAGGACCTAATTGTAGAACTCCAGTCCTTAATTTACAACCTCTACAGTAAAGGCCAGTCAGTAAGCTTTCTTTGGGTTCCAGCCCATGTTGGAATAGAGAGGGTAATGAGGATGTGGACTTATTAGTGAAACAATCATTGAAATTTGAGGCAGTGGATCTGAACATCTCACTCAGTAAGGCAGAAGGCAAAACGGTAATTAACAAGTATATAGTACAAAAGTGGTAAGAATATTGGGACTCAATAGATACAGGAAGATCTCTTTATGACATTCAAAAGCGGGTGGTCTCTGGAATGGGACTTGGCAGAAACAGGAAAGAGGAGATATTCATCACCCGATTGAGAATAGGATATACTACTTTGAACCAGATGCTACACAGAATAGGTAAACACCCAACTGGCAGCTGTGCACATTGTGGTTCTCCGGAAACAGTTCAGCACATTTTGTTGGAATGTCAGGGATACTGGGAACAAAGGAAACATCTGATTGCAGTAATGAAAAGGGCTAATTTAAGTTTTGGTTTGGAAAACATGTTAGGAACCTCAGTCAAAGAAATATATGTAGCTCTACTTAGACATTTAAGTGCAACTGGATTAATCAAAAGAATTTAGGTTTTTTTTTTTGCCCCTCCCATTCTCGATGGTGCACCTGCTGGCTGGTTGTGCAGGCTGGCAATCACATCTAGAAGAAGAAGAAAAAGAGTGATATAAGCAGTGACGCGGGTGACGACAACAAAACCTGGATGAATCCCGAATCTTGGTCAAAACGTCACAAAGCTATGAGGAAGACGTCATCACAAAGCCACAAAGCTATGAGGATTATGTCATAAAGCTATGAGGAAGACGTCACAAAGCTATGTGGAAATCGTCACAAAGTTATGAGGAAAATGTCTCAAAGCTATGAGGAAAACGTTACAAGCTATGAGGAAAACGTCACAAAGCTATGAGGAAAACATCACAAAGCTATGAGGAAAATGTCAAAGTTATGAGGAAAACATAATCAAGTCAGTGGCGGTAATGCACCTTTGAGCTGGTTGCCAACCGCCAATCAAATCTAAGAAGAAGAAGAAGACATCATCAGAGATTTCTTGAAGGTAGAGTGATGATATAGAGTGAAGTACGTGGCTGTTTAAAGAAGGACGGAGTTGTTTAGAGTGATGTCTGAAGATAGAGTACGTGGCGGTAATGTACCTGTAAGCTGGTTGCCAACCGCCAATCAAATCTAAAAGAAGTGAGAACTGCTGCACGTCAGGAAAGATCCCATGAAGATGACACAGTGAAGAGGGATGACTCTACCTGTGAAGCCAGCAAAAGAGCAGCAGAAATTCAGCAGATAAAAGTCTTCCAGGGATTAACATATGCAGAAGCTGCGAAAAAGGTGCCAGCTAAAAAGTGGGAGTGGATTCGAACAGGGAAAGTGTGCAGACTTGCAGTGCACGCAGTAGAATTAAGGAAGCTACTCTGGTTTTGAAGGAAACTAATTTTGTCTTATGGTAGATGTGATATACTGCACTGCGCAGACTTCCAAGAAAACAGAAAAAATCAAAATCATTGTGAAAGCAGCAGAAAAATATTTTGGCATTAAGGGGCTACTTTGGGAAGCAGTTGAGGACTTAAGTGGGGGATCTTTAAGTTCAAAGACATCATGGGCAGGTAGATCAACCGCCAATCAAGCGTAAAGGAAAAATAATAATAATGAAATGAGCCGCAGATACGGACTACAGAGACCCAGATACGAGAGTAAAGTAGAAGAATGTCACAAAGCTAGGAGGAAAATGTTGCGGAGCTATGAGGGGAATGTCGTGGAGCTGTGAGGAAAACGTCACAGAGCTCTGAGAAAATGTCGCGGAGCAGTGAGGAGAGCATCGCAGGGCTATGAGGGGATTGTCACAAAGGGCATGGATGGGTATGCACGGGTATGTACTAGTTATATAGAGTGATGATATGGGTGGTGGTAATGCACCTGTAAGCTGGTTGCCAACCGCCACGGCAGTGTAAAGTGATGATATAGAGTGAAGTGATGATATAAAGTACGAGGAGACGAAGAAGAGTGATGTCTGAAGATAGAGTTGAGGTTTGATTGGACACAGCAATGATGATAGAAGGACTACAGCTCCTGACCAGACAGAGTGAAGTATGAGGAGATGAAAAGTGATGTCTGAAGATAGAGTTGAGGTTCGATTGGACACAACAATGATGATAGAAGGACTGCAGCTCCTGACCAGATAGAGTGATGATATAGAGTGACGTACGTGGCGGTAATGCACCTGTAAGCTGGTTGCCAACCACCAATCAAATCTAAAAGAAGAAGAAGAAGAATCAAATCTAAAAGAAGACGACTGTCTCTTCTTGATTGCAGTGTATACATTTACCAGTTCGATGCTTCCCTATTTTATGCAATATACTGTACCACTGAGACCTGTATGTCCACTTTTAAGCAGATTTGCTGAATACAGACTGCACCTCGGACACAGTCCAAAGGACAGATAATTTTTTTCACACGAGTTGTTCAGAACTCCTTGTACAAAGATATAGAGTGATGATAATCAAGTCAGTGGTGGTAATGCACCTGTAAGCTGGTTGCCAACTGCCAATCAAATCTAAAAGAAGAAGAAGACCTGGATGTCCTATTCTTAACCTGGTGATGACAATTTCCTCTCTGTGGCTCCCAATGATTTCCTTTAACCTTATATCTTGTGCCATTCTGAATAAATGTTGCAACACCTTCCCCAACACCAGATTCCCTATCCCTTCTAATTGCAGTGTATCCTTTTATTATAAAATCTAACTGAGGTTTCAACCATGTTTCCTGTACACAAATCACATTAGTTTTTTCTTTCAAATTATCTATATATTTTTTAAATTCTTGCCCAGTTGCTATTAAACTTCTAGTGTTCACTGAAGTATAATTAACATTATTAGGAGGATGCAGCCCATGCTTGAGAGGGTTGTGTATCTTTATTGAGGATGTCTTTTATGGTTTCCCAGTGAAACCCTTTCACACCAAGGCATTTCTCAGCTGATTTTACAATAATTCTGATTCTCTCATTATGGCTTTGAGCTTGAGCTGAACAATTAATTACGTCTACCATAAAAAGAACAAACTCATTCTCGTTCACAGTTAAGGTTTCCTTCTTCTTCTTCTTTTAGATTTGATTGGCGGTTGGCAACCAGCCTACAGGTGCATTACCACCACTTACTTGTTTATCATCACTCTACATCCCTGTATAAGGAGTTCCGAACAACTCCCCATGCGTGAAAAAAATCATCCGTCCTTGGACTGCGTCCAGTTCTTTCTTCTGCCTTCTTTAAAGGTTTTCTTATTTAACTTGCTGCACCCTTTACATTATTTCACATCCTTATCATTTCGGTTAGCTTGTTGCACATTTCCAGAAACTTTCTTAACTGCCTCTGCATAACTGACTCCGTGGGGTCACCCTAACACATTGTATTTCTGCCGCTTTCTTGCCAACTTCACAACCACAGTAGGCCGAGCTATGCTCTCCTCCACAGTTACAACATTTAAGCTTTGTCTTCTTCTTCTTCTTCTCTTAAATTTAATTGGTGATTGGCAACCAGCTTACAGGTGCATTACCGCCACGTACTTCACTCTATATCATCACTCTTATCTGGTCAGGAGCTGTAGTCCTTACCGCCATGTACATGTACTATGCCACCATCAGTGTGTGAATGTGTGTGTGAATGGGTGGATAGCAGGATCTGTAAAGTGCTTTGGTCATCTAGAGATGAGAATAAAAGCACTATATAAGTGAATGCCATTTACCATTTTTACTTCACTCAGTTAACATCACTCTATGTATCAAAAGTCAGAATTCTTCTCGGCTGACAACCTCTTCTTCGTCTTCTTCATTCTATATCTTTGTATAAGGAGTTCTGAACAATCTTCTTCTTCAACCAGTGAGATTTCCATGTCTACACGATGTCTATAACACTCTATCTGGTCATTACTCTATAAGGAGTTCTTATAAGGAGTTCTGAACAATCTTCTTCTTCTTCTTCTTTCAGATTTGATTAGCGGTTGGCAACCAGCTTCCAGGTGCATTACTGCCATGTACTTCACTCTATATCATCACTCTATCTGGTCAGGAGCTGTAGTCCTTACTGCCACGTCCAATCTTCTTCTTCTTCTTCAAACAGTGAGATTTCCATGTCTACATGTCTATAACACTCTTATCTGGTCCCACTCTGTATTTTTCAGGTCATCACTCTCGTGTCGTTCAGTTCTTCTTTTAGATCATCACTCTATATCTTTTCACGTACTTCACTCTATATCTTCCTCAATGCCACCCCTCTGCACATTCACCTTATTCATGATCACTGCCACACCTACAACATCTCTGCTTTCCGCTGCAAATGGCAGCTACATGACCAAATCTTTGACATTTAAAGCATCTGGAGTAGTGGGATATATGGTCTCACATCATAACATGCATAACCAATGAAAATCTTTTCCAGTATTTGTTCCCCCTCAAAGGTGATCAAAACCAAGAGACTGTCACATCTGATCCCATTTCTATTTGTTTTTAAACGTTTGACATCGCTTACATTTGCATTACTCACATTTTTTTCGTATCATCCACTGACACATTTGTAGGAATACCTGTGATAACTCCCTTGACAACTCTTCTGTCACCTGCCAAAAAGCACTGTACCCTTTTCCCATTTATTTTACTCACTCTTATTGCTTTTCCTTGTTATCCTCCATCCTTGCATACAACCAAAAGTGATCCCTCCCTCAGGATTTTAGCAGTCTAAATTTCCCATCGATCCATTCATCCATCCATCTTCTTCCACTTAATCCTTTTCGGGTTGCGGGGGGGCTGGAGCCTATCCCAGCATCTTTGGGCGAGAGGCAGGGTACACCCTGGACAGATCACCAGTCCATCGCAGGGCCAACACAGAGAGACAGACAACCATTCACTCTCACAGTCATACCTAAGGACAATTTAGAATCCATAGTTTGATGCCAATTGACCTAACTTGCATGTTTTTGGCATGTGGGAGGAAACCGGAGAAATCCCGGAGTAAACCCACACAGACACGGGGAGAACATGCAAACTCCACAAAGATCACTGTTGCTCGGGGGCTGGGATCGAACCCAGGATCCCCTGGCCAAGGGTGAGTTGCTGTGCTGCCGCAATGCTAACCACTCCTCCACCATGCTGCCCTTAATTTCCCCAATTT
Source organism: Pholidichthys leucotaenia (assembly GCA_020510985.1). Taxonomy (NCBI): domain Eukaryota; kingdom Metazoa; phylum Chordata; class Actinopteri; order Cichliformes; family Pholidichthyidae; genus Pholidichthys; species Pholidichthys leucotaenia. Next base: position 133,325,144 of record CM035840.1, on the reverse strand, counting down.
CCTTATTTATTGATTTAGTCAGTTGTATTGGATTCCAATCTCCAAATGTTGTCTTGCTGTTCCAGCTTCACAATTACTTTAAATTCCTCTGACTTTCTCCCTGCTACAATCGTATTTATGTCATAGTCACGTTCATCAGAAGATTTATCCTTTCCTTTCTTTTTACGTTTGTTTTTCCTTATTGTCTTCCAATGTTCAAAACTCCCACCACCTATATCCATTTTGTTATGGTTCGAGCGCTGATCTCGCCTGCGCTCGAGCCATGCACTATTTTCTCCCTTCTGACGTGGGTGTGCCCCTTTTGGCTTTCCGAGCCTTTATTGTGACAGCACTCGGAGGGGCTTCCGGCTGTCAGAGTGGACAGCTGAGCCGCATTTCGCCTCATCAGCTGCTCTCTACTTAAGAGGGCAGCTGAGAACGAAAGGCGCGGCAGTCTCGTCAGATTTTCCCTGTCTGACAGCGTCGAGCGTTCCTCGCCGTGTTTTCCTGGTCAGACTCTAACTACTTTCCATCCTTGAGTGTAAGTGTTTTCATTACGAATCTGTTCCTCCTCGTCATTGTTTGAGCATTCATTGTAGTGTGTTTTAGCCCCCCGTGGCTTGTTATTTTGTTCCTTTTCTGTTCTGTAAATAAACTGTGCAAACTCACTGGTGATTTGTGGCGTCTTATGATGGCTTGTGAGGGCCATCCATGACAGTAGACTGCCGCCAGACTGAGACGCCTGTCACCACGAGTTTGCCATGGTTTGGAGTTTCTTCCCTTCGTTTGGGCTTGTGTACAGTATGTCCGCCCTCGAGCGTGGGTTTTGACCTGAGTGGTTCCAAGAGACTGACGGCTATCTGGCTAAGGCCCATCGTCTCATGCCCACTCCAGTGGCAGGTGACTACTTGTTCCTCGCCCAGAGGGTCTTACCACCTCACCTCCTTTCTGGAAGGAAAGGAGAGGGTAACATGGATTGTGGCACAGCGTGGGTTAATTGGAGAGGCGGCCAAGGAACCTCCTCCTTCTCCCTCGAGTACGGCGTCCCCGACGAGGGTGGAGGTCCGTGGACTGGAGGGAAACCCCGGCAGGAGGCCAACAGAGAGGCATCCTCGCTCCCCGTCTTGGAATTCAGCTCCCATCACCCATCCAGCCCCGGCACCATGTGTTCCTGGTCCCATCGTCTCACCATCAGCCAGTAAGCGTCGTTGCCATGTCACAACTAGGCCCCAGCGAGAATCCCGTCCGGATCCAGCTCTGGGTCATCGGAGGAACCCAGCCTCCCAGTCAGCTGCGTCTCCTATGTCACGACAGGAGGGAATCCCCGCAGTCGCTTCTCCCGGGTCATCTGTCCCAGCTGCTCCGTCAGCTCGTGCCCGGATCGCCTCGGCTGTCGCCCCCTCCTCCTCGACGTCATCTCCGGCTGCTGTGAGTGCTGCGAGTCATGCTTCGGTGAGGCCTGTCTGCAATCCCCAGCGAGCGGCTCCTCCTCGTCTTCCCGAGGGGCCTGCCGTCACCATCCGGAGGGGAAAGGGAAGAACTCCACCTGCTACAGCAGGCACCATCCATCCTCTGGGAAACAGGCAAGTGCAAGTTCATTTTTCTCCTCGTAGTTGTGATTTGCCTTGTCTGACTGCTGGGGGTGGAGTTCGGGGTTCGCAGTCCACCAAGCTCCCACCACCTGCTGTAGCGTCTGTCATTAAACCTGCTGCCTCTGTGTCTCCCTCCGCTGAGCGGTCCATGACGCCAGGCCTACGTCGCCGGACGAGGAGGGGGCCTGCGGTTCTGGAGAGCCTGGTTCCAGCCCTGCAGCCACGTCATGGGCAGAGGAGGAGAGCGGACTGCAGCGTGGAGCCTGTGCCGACGACGAAGCGTCCCCAGGTCTCCACAGATGAGCAGTTCAATCCAGCGGGTCGAGGGTCCCCTGCCACCACGCCATGTGGGTCGTCAGCGTGGACGTCAGCGCCGGAGGGTCCTCAGGCTGCGGAGACCATCATGCCGGCTGCGGAGCCCGCCGTAGCCGAGTGGGAGCCAGACAACAATCTTCTTCGTCCTGAGCCCGGATCGTCGAAGTCCTGGACGGCGACAGAACTCGAGTGCAGGCAAGTGCTCTACTTTGTTTTCTTTCTTTCTATTTTGGAGCATTTTTGCCTGTCTCTCGGGGAGACGAGCCAGGGGCAGCCGTCCACTGCACCCGAGCTCGTCTCGCTGGGCTCTGTCGCTACCGGTGATCCTGATCCCGGTTCCTTTCCTTTTCCTGAGCTTTCTCCCAGGGTCACTGGTGCGGAGCCAATCCCGGTCGCTGTGCTGGAGGTTCCGGGTTCGGGATTGGAGGTCATTACTGGTGCTGCGCCGACCCAGTCGGGGTCCATTGTGGGTGCTGCTCCGGCCCAATCGGGGTCCGTCGTGGGTGCAGCGCTGACCCGATCGGGGTCCAGCAGGGGTGCAGCGCTGGTGTGGTTCAAGGTCGGTGAGGGAGCTGCAGATCCTCTGCCACCTGACACTGGACTGGCTCATCGTCATCATCATCTTCATCGTCATCGTCACCGTCTTCGTCATCCCAGCTCATCTCCACCGGGGGCCGTTGGGGTTCTCAAGATTCAGTCCGACTCTCCCTCATCTTCCCCCTCTCCAGGGAGGCCATCTTCAATTTTTCTCCTACGGTCCTGGTGGCTGAGTGATGCGGGTCGGCTGCCTGGTGAGCTGTTTCGCCGGTTCGATGTGCTAGGTCGGCCACCCCGACATACAGTGCTTCCTACTGGGCGACCTGGTTTGGCTGCCGGAGGTTCCGTCTTTCCGGGCCTGGGACTGGAGCAGGCCGCCCGAACTTTTCCTTTTCCCTTTATTCACCAGTTGGACATTGGACGCAGGGAGACCACCAGAACAGTTCCGGCTTCATTGGACTCTGCCTGCCGTCATCCCCGTGTGTCTCTTATTTTCATTTAATATTAAGGTCACTCGGGTGCATTGTGACTTGCTCTGTGTCGATCTGTGTATTTAGCGCTGTTTAGTGTGTTTTTTTTTCTTCTCCCCTCCCCTGTCTGAGGGATGATTTACATCTGTCACTTTACGTATGTCGTATAGGCCTGTGCGTTCAGTTTTAGGTCTCCAACTATTATTTGCATTTTTTGCCCTGCTCTGTGTATCATCTGTGCGTTATGGAGTATTGTGTTTTCCTTTTTACCATACTCTGTAATTGCTTCATTTGTTCCCTGTCATCGTCATGGCGTTTTTTTTTTGGTTTTTTTTTTTGGCTCCTTCTGATTCTCGTCCTCCAGGCCTTTTTCCCCCATCCGTCCAACCTGGGGGGTTGGGGCTTGGGTGTCACACAGCGCTCGTAGCTCGCCACCTCGGGGGGGAGGTACTGTTATGGTTCGAGCGCCGATCTCGCCCGCGCTCAAGCCATGCACTATTTTCTCCCTTCTGACGTGGGTGTGCCCCTTTTGGCTCTCCGAGCCTTTATTGTGACAGCGCTCGGAGGGGCTTCCGGCTGTCAGAGTGGACAGCTGAGCCGCATTTCGCCTCATCAGCTGCTCTCTACTTAAGAGGGCAGCTGAGAACGAAAGGCGCGGCAGTCTCGTCAGATTTTCCCTGTCTGACAGTGTCGAGCGTTTCTCGCCGTGTTTTCCTGGTCAGACGCTAACTACTTTCCATCCTTGAGTGTAAGTGTTTTCATTACGAATCTGTTCCTCCTCGTCATTGTTTGAGCATTCATTGTAGTGTGTTTTAGCCCCCCTGTGGCTTGTTATTTTGTTCCTTTTCTGTTCTGTAAATAAACTGTGCAAACTCACTGCTGATTTGTGGCGTCTTATGATGGCTCGTGAGGGTCATCCATGACACATTTCCCCCAATTCATTCCTGTCACTTCCCTCTTTCATCTCCTGTTCAGTCTCAGCCCAGTTGCTTGCTCTCCGTGCCCATGCTCGAGCCTCTTTGCTCATGTCTCCGCAGTTTTCGTCTTTCCTCAGTACACTTAACTTTCTGATTTTATCTTTAACTAAACTGGCTCTTAGCTTCAGCGTAGAAGAAGAACAAATAAAATCATGTGTCTACGGTGCTCAAGCACCCCCCTCACCCCCACCCCGTTGAGGCAATGGCTCTGCGCAGCCTCTGACCATGATTTAACTAAAGTTTTATGCCAGATTAAGAAGACTAAATATGTTATACACACGTTAAGTATATTACATAGACTATGGAAAAGGATGACACACATTATAAGCTCCTACAAACATTACCATTTACAACATACAGAGAGCTGTGACCAGGAACACGCATCTTGCACAAGCTCTAACTGGGCTGTGAAGGATTGCTTAATCCTTGTGAGGCAGCGTTTGTTGCCTGCCTCTCTCCCTTCTATTTGAGCAGGAAATGCACAGATTTGGTGATTTTAATTATATAAATATTGTTGAAATGTTTGGAATCATTTAGAAATTACATTTAGACGTACAAGACAGATTAGTGGACAAATAATAATATATTAATAATTATTAATTTTTCTTATTTTTTCATGATAAGAGGTGAGGCTCTGCCTCACCTGCTTCCCCTGAGCGCTCATCACTGGAGTGTATGTGTGGGTGGGTGAGACTATATTTTGGCTTTTGGTGTATGTTGTTTATTATTTTGTAAAGCACTATGAGCTGCTAGGCACTGTTTGGTGGAATAAACAGTAAATAGTATTAGCCCTACATTGGATGAAGAGAGCCTTCATCATACCCTGGGGGCTCTATGAATGGGTGCACCTATCCTTTGGTCTGAGTTCCGCACCAGCAGAGTTTCAGAGGAGTATGGATCACTGTTTGGCTGGCCTGAGAGACATCATTTGCCTCCCACACCTAGATGACAATCTAGTACACAGCAGCAGCTTTGATGAACACTTGGAGCATGTCCGCCTGGTCCTCCAGCGTTACAAGGAGCATGGTGTGAAGTTGACTCCAAAGAAATGTGAACTGTTCAAATCCAGTGTGAAATTCCTGGGCAAGTTGATAACAGGAGAAGGTTACATGATGGGCCCAGCAGAAACGGCTCCAGTGAGGTACGTCAGATGCTTGGCTTTCTCTCTACTACAGACCCTTTATCCCCAATTTCTCTCATGTGGCCCATCCACTGTACAGCCTACTCATTGCCCCAAACCCTAAAAATCACACCACAGAGCTAGTAACAGAGATCTAGGAAAATGTTAGAAAAAAATAAAGGTCACCTACCATCATGCACACCCATCCAATGGACCAGCTCCCACCAGGAAGTATTGAACCAGCTGATTGATGCACTCATGCAGCCTCCAGTCCTTGGCTATCCTGACTTCACCCAGCCATTTGTACTGCATTGTGACACATCACAAGTTGGCCTGGGTGCTGTGTTGTATCAGCAACAGCAAGGCAGGATGAGAGTGATAGGCTATGGCTCCCGCACCCTGAGCTGGTCTGAGTAAAAGTACCATCTGCATTCGGGAAAGTTAGAGTTTTTGGCTTTGAAGTGGGCCATCTGTGAACAATTCCTTGGCTACCTGTACCATGCGCCATCATTCATGGTATACACAGACAACAATCTGCTAACGTATGTGCTTACCAGAGCCAATCTCAACGCCACAGGACAAAGATGGGTGGCAGAACTGGCCAACTACAACTTCACCATACAGTGTCGTCCAGGCAAGAACAATGCTGATGCTGATGGGCTGTCACTGATGCCAGTGAACATTGAGAACTACATGAGCAGTTGCACTGTAGAAACCAGTCAAGAGGCAAAAAGTGTGTGACAGTGGAAAGGAGAGATCCATGCCAGGATGTTGGGAGTGGTTGGTGAAAGACAGTGCAGTCAGTCAACCACTCACTCCAGACCAAATCCGCAATGCTCAGGAGGAGGATGAGATCCTATCAAGAGTCCTCTGGTACAAGTCACAGGACAGGAGGCCAAATAGAGCTGAGACAAAAGCAGAGCACCCTGCTGTAGCTGCATTGTTAAAACAGTGGCTAAAGATCCATGTGGACCAAGATGGCATCCTGCAGCGCAGAACTTCCTGCCGAGAACCACTTCTGGTTCCCAAGAATTATCATCCGCTGATTTTCAAAGAGCTACACAAGGACATGGGCCATTTAGGGGTTGAAAGAACACTTAAGATAAGATAAGATAAGCCTTTATTAGTCCCACAACGGGGAAATTCCAGGATTGCAACAGCACAGGGATAGCAACACTCAGAGCAACAATCAGAAGGCAAGAAAAAAAAAAACCAAGCAAGCAAGAGCAGCTAATATACATATGTACATATTACTATAAAATATATATATACACACACACACACAGACACACAGTGCAGAGCATTGTAGCTGGATGGAATAAATATATGAATATATAAACACACAGTACAGAGCACTTGATCTTATTTGTGAAAGATTCTGTTGGCTCCAGATTAATAAAGATACAGAACATTTTGTTACAGAAGTGTGTGAATGTTTTAAGAAGAAGAAACCGAGTAAGCCGACCCGTGCCCCTCTGACTTCAATCCAGACAACATATCCTTTCCAACTCATATCAATACACTTTCTTCATTTGGATAAATGTACAGTGGTGTGAATAAGTGTTTGCCCCCTTCCTGATTTCTCATTTTTTTGCATGTTTGTCACACTTAAATGTTTCAGATAATCAAACAAATTTAAATATTAGACAAAGATAACACAAGTAAACACAAAATGCAGTTTTTAAATGAAGGTGTTTATTATTAAGGGTAAAAAAAAATCCAGACCTACATGGCCCTGTGTGAAAAAGTGATTGCCCCCTAAACCTAATACTGTAACTGGTTGGGCCACCCTTAGCAACAACAACAACAACTGCAATCAAGCATTTGCAATAAATGGCAATGAGTCTTTTACAGCGCTGTGGAGGAATTTTGGTCCACTCATCTTTGCAGACTCATCTTTGCAGAATTATTGTAGGGAGCAGCTATTAATGAAGCCGTGCTGACAATTATGTAATACGTAGATGATTCTTACCTAAGTAAGCCACCAGATGATCCCTAACAATGACTTCTATAATCTTGCAGGTCACACATGTAAGGCTTACTGGTCTGTAATTCCCGGGGTCAGATTTTGGGCCCTTCTTATAAATCGGCGATACATGAGCTTCTTTCCATCTCATGGGGATCATTTCCTCTTCTAATGACCTGTTCATGATGGTTGCAAGGGGGCTAGAAATTACAGCACTCAACTCTCTCAACACCCTAGGATGCATTCCATCAGGCCCCAGTGACTTCCCAGGGTTAAGATTATCAAGCCTTTTCCTGACATCTTCAGCCGATATATGCAGATCGTCCAAACGACAACCAATATCGTGATTGAGCTGGAAGTCTGGTATATTGGTAGCATCCTCCTCGGTAAAGATGCTAGTGAAGAAATTACTAAATGCCTCAGCCTTTTCAATGTCAGTCGTAGCTTTCCCATATACTGACTCTTAAGTCCGGGTCTGGAAGAGGAGGAGGAAGAACAGCTCCTGAGCGTCCAGGACACAGTCCAAGGACAGATGGTTTTTTCACACAGAAGGAGTTGTTCAGAACTCCTTGTGGGAGCTCCTTGTGCAGGGATGTGGAGTGATGGTGGTCGGGTTGGTGGCAGTGGTGCGCCTGTGGGCTGGTTGCCGGCCACCGATCAGGTCTAGGAGAGGAAGAAGAAGAAGAAGTCCGCTATACCTGTCTTAATCCTACGCTTACCACTGACATATTTATAAAAGGCTTTAGGGGTGCTCTTAGATTTCTTTGCTATTTTCCTCTAAAAATCTCATTTTTCTTTCCTGCATTCCCACTTGGCCTGATTCCTTGCCCTTGCATACAGAAGGAAGTCTCGTCCCTCCAATGTATTTATATACCTCTTATAAGCTTCTGTCTTCATTTTAACCTTCCTCAATGCATTGGCATTCATCCAAAGTGGTCTGCCTGGTTTGTTATAATTGGTTGTCCCGAGAGGTATAAACTCCTTAATCCCTTCAGTCATTTTTTTTTTCAAAGAGAGTCCAGCTACCCTCACAACTTAATCCATTCAAGTTGTCCTCCCATGGATACTCCACCATCATATGTCTAAATTTCTCAAAATCACCTTTGTCATAGAGGGGTTTCTTTGTGGATAATTTAATCCTCAAATAAAAACATAATTTAAAGATAATACATACATGATGGCTCTTCCCGAGTGGAGCGTCCGTCGTCAAATCTTCAATCATTCCCTCCTCATTAGTAAAGATTAAATCAGTCACAGTGGGTCTCTGGTCACCTCTTCTATGTGTAAAATCACGTACATGCTGAGTAAAAAAACAGTCTCTAATACACTTGCGTAGTTGGAAGCCAACATTAACAATATTATCAGGTGAAATTTCATCAATCCAGTTAATATCTGGGGAGTTAAAATCCCAGCAAATAAGTATGTGACTGTATTCCCTTCCATTGCTAATATTCCTTAAATAATTAAAAAGTTTAACATTATTCACCTTCTGATTTCTCATTTTTTTGTATGTCACATTTAAATGTTTCAGATAATCAAACAAATTTAAATATTAGACAAAGATAACACAAGTAAACACAAAATGCAGTTTTTAAATGAAGGTGTTTATTATTAAGGGTAAAAAAAAAAATCCAAACCTACATGGCCCTGTGTGAAAAAGTGATTGTTCCCTAAACCTAATAATTGGTTGGGCCACCCTTAGCAACAACAACTGCAATCAAGCATTTGCGATAACTGGCAATGAGTCTTTTACAGCGCTGTGGAGGAATTTTGGCCCACTCATCTTTGCAGAATTGTTGTAATTCAACCACATTGGAGGGTTTTCAAGCATGAACCGCCTTTTAAAGGTCATGCCACAACATTTCAATCAGATTCAGATCAGGACTTTGATTAGGCCACTCCAAAGTCTTCATTTTGTTTTTCTTAAGCCATTCAGAAGTGGACTTGCTGGTGTGTTTTGGATCATTGTCCTGCTGCAAAACCCAAATGCGCTTCAGCTTGAGGTCATGAACAGCTGGCCGGATATTCTCCTTCAGGATTTTTTGGTAGACAGCAGAATTCATGGTTCCATTTACCACAACAAGTCTTTCAGGTCCTGAAGCAGCAAAACAGCCCCAGATCATCACACTACCGCCACCATATTTTACTGTTGATATGATGTTCCTTTCCTGAAATGCTGTGTTACTTTTACGCCTGATGTAATGGGACACACACCTTCCAAAATGTTCAACTTTTGTCTCGTCAGTCCACAGAGTATTTTCTTGTCTTGGAGATCATCAAGATGTTCTTTGGCAAAACTGAGACAAGGCTTTATGTTCTTTTTGCTCAGCAGAGTCAGGAACCGGGCTTGGGATTCTTCCAAGTTCGGTTTCATGGCATTTTTCTGTTCCTTTATGTTCTGTGTTTTCTGTTACCTTTTGGGTTCCATATTTTGTTTACTTGTTCAGCTGTTTGGGCCCCTCCTCTCCTGTCAAGTGCTGACAGGTGATTCCGATTTGTCATTGTCTGTTCCTCTGCCTGCACAGATTCACACACCCACACTCACGCACACACATGCACACATTCATTCACCTCTGCAATCACTCAGCCCAACACACACCCACTCATTCCTACATGCATGCACTCGCACACCTGTTTCCGCTCAGTCAACCCACACACACACCGGCAATCACTCTGATCATTATGTGTCTTGTTATTTAAGCTCTGTCCTCCCACTTGTGTTTGCCGGATTATTGTTGCACAGTCATCTGTTTAGTCATCGGCATTGTCTTTCTGGGATTATTTGCCACAGACTGCCCTGTCCCCGGCTCGGTGAGTACTGTTTTGTTTGCCCTCGCTACCAGTCACGTCTGAAGTGCTTTGGGTCTCCTCTTTTGCTTCCCCCCACGACAGTTATGTCTGCAGCGCCTTGGGTTCTTCTCTGTGTGTACTCACCTGGAGCTGAGGGGTGTCCTGTGCATAAACTCAGTTATTCCCCATTGTACATTTTCACCTGTTGTTTGTTTGGACTGTTTAATCACATTTTTGTGCAATAAATACATACAACATCCTCCTGCGAGTGGGTTTCAGTCTCTCCTGCCTCAAACGGGCAGGAACTCATGACAAGCAGTGGTTTTCGTCTTGGAACTCTGCCATGCAGGCCATTTTTGCCCAGTCTCTTTCTTTTGGTGGAGTCATGAACACTCACCTTAACTGAGGCAAGTGAGGCCTGCAGTTCTTTGGATGTTATTGGGGGGTCTTTTGTGACCTCTTGGATGAGTTGTCGCTGCACTCTTGGGGTAATTTTGGTCAGTCAGTCACTCCTGGGAAGGTTCACCACTGTTCCATAATTTTGCCATCTGTGGATAATGGCTCTCACTGTGGTTTGTTGGAGTCCCAAAGCTTTAGAAATGGCTAGAAAATTGAACTCAGCTTTCCAAAGATGTGATAAGCCACAGTTAATTTATGTTTTAATGGGGGGCAATAACTTATTCACACAGGGCCATGTAGTTTTGATTTTTTTTACCCTTAATAATCAACACCTTCAATTAAAAACTGCATTTTGTGTTTATTTGTGTTATCTTTGTCTGATATTTAAATTTGTTTGATGATCTGAAACATTTAAGTGTGACAAACATACAAAAAATGAGAAATCAGGAAGGGGGCAAACACTTTTTCACACCACTGTAAGCATGGCTATGATTACATATTGGTAGTCATGGATCATTTCACAAGGTTTGCACAGGCCTATGCTACAGGGAACAGAGCAGCCAAGACGGTTGTCGACAAGATCTTCAATGACTTTGCACTCAAGTTTGGCTTCCCAAGCAGATTGCACCATGATATGGGAAAAGAGTTCGAGAATAGACTGATATCAAGGCTAAAAGAACTCTGGCATTCAGGGGTGGCACACAACACCTTACCACCCACAAGGTAATGGTCAGGTGGAAAGATTCAACCACACTCTGTTGTCCATGTTGCACACCCTGGAGGACAAAGAGAAAGAAGATTGGAAAGAGTCACTGGCTAAAGTGGTCCATGCATATAACTGCACAAAGAATGCCCTCAGAGATGGGCGTGGAAAGATTAAAGTCCTACTGGGAGGATCAAATTTACAAGGTGAAGGAGAGGAGAGTTGAGGACAGCCCAGTCTACGTGATCAGCCCAGAGAATAAAGAAAAGGACAGAGTGGTCCACAGAAATCTGCTGCCCTGTGACTTCCTACCCCTTGATCAGCCACCAGTAAATACTCAGCAGCCTCAGAAAGATTCACTGAGCCAAACAAGGAAAAAGGTCAAACCTCAACTACACTCAACACTAACTAACTACAACACCCACCTGGGGACACCTCCGACAATGACTGCAGCGGCCACAACCAATGGCATTTTAGACCTAGCAGGGGAAGGCAACAGGAGCAGACAACACTGAATCCTCTGGCAGAGCCGTTCCAGCCCCAGCAGGATCTTCAGCATCATGAAGAGGAGGATGTGCCACTACAGAGCAAAGAGGATGTGCCACAGATGGTAAGACAACGATCCCAAAGACGACATCAGCAACCAGTCATACTGAGCTATGACACACTGGGTCAACCGTCCCTGGTGCAGAGAAATTGTAAGGTAACAGTAACTCAGGGTACACAGGCTAAGACATTCTGGAGACCTTGGTCTCTGGAGGTGTGTTAACACATTGGTAATGCCTTAAAATTTGCTGAAATGTCGGGAGACATTAAATTTTTGTGGGGGGGAGTGTGGCACTGTTTGGTTGTATGAACAGTAAAAAGTATTAGCCCTACATTTTTTAATACAGTGAAAACTTACCTGTTAGAGCATCCTTTGCTATGTGGTTGTCTTACTACTGCTAAGCACACCATTGCCAACAGAGGGCGCTCTATACTCAAGTTCAGCATCAACTGCTACAAATGTAACACCAGGGCAGCATGTTAACGGTCAAGCTGAACTGACCAGTCTGAATCAGAGCTCTTCTGTTAATTGGTTGGTTTTTTAAAATTTTGTTTACATATCTTTGTAAAAAAAATTCTCTTAAATATGTTGCACCAGAATGAGCTTGGTTACATTCTTGTTTGTGTAACACTACACTACACTGAAAAGCCAAAAGAAGCAGGAAGAACTTACACAGGAAATGGATGAAAACTGAAATACTGGGACAGCAACAACTCAGAGAATGACATAGAAGAGAAATGGGCAACACTGAAGGATACGGTGTATCAGACTGCGAGTGATGTATTAGGCTACCCTGAGAGGAAACATCAAGATTGGTTTGATGAGCTTGATGAACACCTGAAGAAACTACTAGAAGCGAGGAATACAGCTAGGCAGGAAAACCTACAGTGTAACACAAGGTCGAAGAAGAAGAAATACTCAAAGGCTCAGAGTGAGCTACAGAAGTACACCAGAGAGATGAAGTCCAACTGGTGGGATGAAAAATCGGAGTAACTTCAAACTGCAGCAGACAGAAAGGGCATGAAAACATTCTTCACAGGTTTGAGAGAAATCTTTGGCCCTAAACCAAGAGGATTGATCCAACTAAAGACTATGGATGGTGAAACGGTTTTGCAGGAGAAAGACAAGATCCTGGACAGATTTGCAGACCACTTTGACCAACCACTAAACAACTCTGGAGATCTCACTGAAGAGGCTAAAGAAGCTCTTCCTTCCAGTCTTGAGGTATTTTCTGGGCATCCCATATCTCTTGGATGAGCTTGTGCAGGCAGTTGGTCAGCTGAACACCACCAAATTTCCACACTTCTGCTGGAATTCCATCCCTTCCTGGAGCTTTACCATCCTGTGTTGTCCTGATAGCTGCCATTAGTTCATCAAAATTTGGTGGTTCATCCAGACTTGATACAGCTGGTCACTGCACTAGAGCTTCTACCTCAGTAATTTCCACAATCTTTCCTGTCACCTTTCTTGAACAAAGGCACAATATCAACATCACTACCAGAAGAGATCAGCATTGGTACAGAGCCACTAGTCAAGTGCAAGACTTTCAAGTACCTAAGGAGTACTGTTCCAGAGAATGCTAGGCTGGAGGATGAACTATCTCTCAGAATGGGAAGAGCGAGCACTGTGTTTGGAAACTTGAGGGAGAGACTGTGGAACAATCAACATGTGCCTATCCGTGTGAAATGCAAAGTGTACAGAGCGACAGTACTGGCTACTCTATTGTACGGTGCTGAAACTTGGGAGTGTCTACAGAGTGCAGGTAAAGAAACTCCATGCGTACATGATGAGACACCTTCGAGCCATAATGAACATCTCATGGAAAGACAAGATAACCAACATAGAAGTGTTGAAACCAGCTGGTCTACCATCAGTGGAGGACATGCTAATACAGATGGCTCGGACATGTTGAGAGGATGGACCACCAGCGTCTCCCTTGGCAGTTACTCTACTCACAGTTATGCGAGGGCAAACGCAATCAGGGTAGACCAAGACACTGCAAAAAGAAACTTGAAGAAGTTGGACATAGACAGGAGTTCCTGGCAGCGGAAGGTTAAGGACAGAGCTGTGTGGAGCAATCTGATCAGACCTAAATGAAACAGTCATTGTCGCCCACGACAGACTGCTATGATGATGATGATGATGACACTGTACGAAAAGTGCTTTATAAATAAAGTCTGATTGATTATAAAGTCTGACTTATTTTCCCCGCTGTATATAGTGGCTATGGTTTCTGGCCCTTAACAAGGGGGTGGCCTGGGATAGAGTATAATTCCTGGCTTGAATTTTTATCCCAGTCCGCCCTTGATAGTCAGTCATGAATCACAAATCTGCATTGGGCAAGAAGATGATGTTGGAACTTTTGTTTTGTGCAACATATAAAGATGACTGCCTGAAGAAAACAAGCAAATGTCCATAGTAACTGATGATGTGGGGCTGCATGTCAGGTAATGGAGTGGGGGAGATGGCAGTCATTACCTCACAGTAAATGCACAGGTTTGACACTTTACTCATTCCATAAATCAAATGTAGGTTTGGTGATGATGAAGTATTTTTTTGGGAAGACACTGCATTTTGGCACAGAGCAAGGGTATCAACATTCTTTGTGACACATATCAACTCTATGACATGACCAACAAACATTCCAGATCTCAATCTGACTGAAAACTGATAGTGGATATGGAAGAAAATGATCCATGAAAAGGTTTCATCCTGCAAAGGTGATCTGACAGCTGCTATATGAGAAAGCTGGAACCCAACTGAGGAAGAATATTGTTTTTCCCATTAGTAAGGTCTATGTGTCACAACTCGCCGCTCCTCGTCATCCACCTCAGCTGCGCGCACACCTGCGCCTCGTCAATCATGGGCTATTTAGCCCACTCAGCCCAGAGCATGGGCCTAGAGCCGTCTGTTCTACTCCGAGCTCAACCTCCAGCAGGATCGTTCCTTCCCTTCCTGCTGATCTATGCTACGACAAGTAAGCCTCATTATTTCCTCACCTGCTCTGCAGTATTCTCCCCTGTGCACAGGTGGATTCCTTGGTGGCGGATTCTCTCATCATCGCCAACTCCTCATCCCTCTTCTCGACGTCACCTCATGTGCGCAGCAGGACGCTGTCTCCCAGGCAAGACTCCTGCCTAACGCCTAACGGCGTTAGGCAGGAGTCTTGGCAGGCGTTAGGCAGGCGTTAGGCAGACCCATCATCGTGTCTGAGAATCACAGAGAGGACCTCAGCTTTTACGTCTTGGCCTCCTCTACATCCCCCATCATCCTGGGCTACCCCTGGCTGCGCTTACATAACACCGTCCTCGACTGGCGTACTGGGAGTGTTACTGCTTGGAGCACCTTCTATATGAGCACCTGCCTCCAGTCTGCAGCATGTGCCCCTACCTTATCTCCACCAGCCCTGGTCTCCGCCCCTCCGGACCTCACCTTGGTTCCCCCGGAGTTCCATGACCTGGGCCAAGTGTTCAGCAAGTCTAAGGTGATGTCTCTTCCTCCTCATCGGCCCTACGACTGCACCATCAACCTCCGCCCAGGGGCGCCGCTTCCATCTGGCCGCCTGTACAGCCTGCCAGCACCCAAACGAGAGGCTATGGACAGTTACATTAAGGAGTCGCTCAGCGCCGGGATTATTCGTCCATCCTCATCCCCGCTCGACGCTGGGTTCTTCTTCATGGCTAAGAAGGATGGGTCCCTGCATCCGTGCATCAACTTCAGGGCCCTTAGCGACATCACCGAAAAGGACAAGTATACCCTGCCTCTCATGGACACCGCTTTCCACTCCCTCCAGGGGGCCACCTGGTTCACTAAATTGGACCTCCACAGCGCCTATCATCTCGTCCGGATCCGGGAGGGCGATGAATGGAAGACGGCCTTTCGGACGCCCAGCGGCCATTTCGAATATCTGGTAATGCCGTTTGGGCTCACCAACGCCCCTGCCGTCTTCCAGCGGCTTATTAATGACGTCCTGCGAGACTTCCTGGGGCTCTTCGTCTTCGTTTACCTGGACGACATCCTCATCTTCTCCAGGTTGCGGGAGGAGCACCAGGTCCACGTGAGGCGGGTCCTGCAGCGCCTGTTGGAGAACAGGCTTTACGTCAAAGCGGAGAAGTGTGAATTCTACGCCAAGACCACCTCTTTCCTGGGCTTTGTCATCTCCCATAACCAGGTTCTCCCCGACCCCGCCAAGGTGAAGGTGGTGGTCGAGTAGCCCACGCCTACCTCCAGGAAACAGGTGCAGCAATTCGTCGGTTTCGCCAACTTCTACCGCCGCTTTGTTCCCAACTTCGGCGCAATTGTCACCCCCCTGACCCACCTCACCTCTCCCAAGGTCCCCTTCCGGTGGTCTGAGGAGGCCGCAGCAGCATTCGACACCCTGAAGACGGAGTTCTCCTCCTCCCGGGTCCTGACCCAGGTTGACCCCGCGTTGCAGTGCTTGGTAGAAGTGGACGCGTCTGATACGGGGGTGGGGGTGGTGCTTTCCCAGCATTCGCCAGTAGATGGAGTCAAGCGACCCTGTGCCTTCTTCTCTCGGCGCCTGTCGCCCGCTGAACGGAATTATGACGTCGGTGACAGGGAGCTTCTGGCCATCAAGCTTGTGCTGCAGGAGTGGCATCACTGGCTGGAGGGGGCAGCCCAGCCTTTTGTGGTCTGGATGGACCACAGGAACTTGGAGTATCTGAGGTCAGCCAGACGACTGAGTGCCCGTCAGGCACGCTGGTCTCTGTTTTTTGCTCGGTTCCGCTTTAACATCACCTACCGTCCAGGCTCAAAGAATGGGTTGCCCGACGCCCTGTCCAGACAGTTCTCCCCTGAGGCCCCGGAGGAACGGGATCACACCATCCTTCCCAGTTCGTGCGTCGTGGGGGCAGTTTCATGGTCCATCAGGGACAAGATCTGGAGGGCGCAGGAGACCGAACCGGATCCTGGCGGCGGACAGGAGGATTTTTTTTTTTTTGTTACTTATTTGTACCCATAGGTAGAATTGGTTTGCAGTCTGGTGACAAGCCACCGGCTGCCGGTCGCTGCGTGCGCGAGCGCCCTAAACCTACATGTTTTTGGTATGTGGGAGGAAACCGGAGAAATCCCGGAGTAAACCCACGCAACACGGGGAGAACATGCAAACTCCACACAGCTCACTGTTGGTCGGGGGCTGGGATCGAACCCACGATCTCATGATCCCTGCGATCCCCCGGCCGAGGGTAAAACTGTGCTGCTACAGTGCTAAACCACTGCGCCACCGTGCAGCCCTTAGGCTCTTCGTTCCATCGGCTGTTCGGGGGGGGGGTCATTCACTGGGCCCACACGTCCAAATTCGCCTGTCATCCTGGCGTTTCCCGGTTGGTGGATCTTCTTCAGCGGTCCTTTTGGTGGCCTGGTCTCCAGAAGGATGTCGCCAACTACGTCCGGGCGTGCCCCGAGTGTGCTACTGGTAAATCCTCCAACTCTCCCCCCACGGGTCTACTCCAGCCCCTGCTGGTCCCGGGCAGGCCCTGGTCGCACATTGCCCTAGACTTCGTTACTGGCCTCCCTGTCTCCAACACCTACGACACAGTGCTGACAATTGTGAATCGGTTCTCCAAGGCCGCTCACTTTGTGCCGCTTCGGGGTCTTCCCTCGGCACGAGAGATGGCTAACCTTTTAGTCCAACACGTGGTCAGGCTGCACGGAATCCCCGTGGACGTCGTATCTGATCGGGGGCCCCAGTTTGTGTCTGAGGTATGGAGGAGCTTTTGCAATGCCCTGGGTGCCAAGGTGAGCCTCTACTCTGGTCATCACCCCCAATCCAACGGGCAGTGTGAGCTCGCCAATCAAGAACTGGAAGCCGCTCTGCGCTGCGTCACCTCCTCCAACCCATCCTCCTGGAGTTCATATCTGCCCTGGGTGGAGTATGCCCATAACACGGCACGGTCATCAGCCACTGGGATGTCTCCCTTTAAAGCATCGTTGGGCTACGACCCCCCATTGTTCCCCGAGCAGGAGAGTGAGTTGACCGTCCCCTCCATCCAGGCGCATCTGAGGCACTGCCGGAATTTGTGGACCAGGGTGCGCGAGGCGCTTTTGCGCACGGCGGCACGCAATAGCTCAACAGCTAATCGCCACAGGAGACCAGCTCCCAATTACCAAGTGGGCCAACGAGTTTGGTTATCGTCTCAGGACATCAACCTCAAGGCCGAGAAAAGGAAGCTGGCCCCACGCTTTATTGGACCCTTCACCATCACCAAGATCATCAACCCGGTGGCTGTGCGTTTGGCCCTCCCCCCCTCCCTCCATGTGTGTCCCACCTTCCACGTTTCTAAGATCAAGCCTGTGATCTCTGACCCACTCTGTCCTCCCCCTAGGGCGCTGCCCGTGCCCATGATGATCGACGGCCACCCGGCATGGGGAGTCACTTCCATCCTGTACACCCAGCGTCGAGGTCGTGGGCTGCAGTACTTGGTGGATTGGGAGGGATTTGGCCCAGAGTGGAGGTCCTGGGTGCGCTCTTCGTTTGTGCTGGATCGGAATCTCATCACGGAGTTCCATCGGGCGCACCCGGACAAACCAGCGCCAGGAGGCGCTGCTGGGGGAGGGAGTACTGTCACAACTCGCCGCTCCTTGTCATCCACCTCAGCTGCGTGCACACCTGCTCCTCGTCAATCACGGGCTATTTAGCCCACTCAGCCCAGAGCATCGGTCTGGAGCCGTCTGTTCTACTCCGAGCTCAACCTCCAGCAGGATCGTTCCTTCCCTTCCTGCTGATCTACGCTACGACAAGTAAGCCTCATTATTTCCTCACCTGCTCTGCAGTATTCTCCCCTGTGCACAGGTGGATTCCTTGGCGGCGGATTCTCTCGTCATCGCCAACTCCTCATCCCTCTTCTCGACGTCACCTCATGTGCGCAGCAGGACGCTGTCTCCCAGGCAAGACTCCTGGCCAACGCCAGCCACCATTCACCTGCAAGTAAGCATCACATTGCTTTTGTGCCTGTCTCGGTGAAGTGCCCTTTTACCCTTGTCCTCTGCTCTCTCCATAGGGTTCCCTGGCTGCACGGCGTACTGCTCTGTTCCCGATTCTCAGCGTTCACCCTCACGCCATTCACACATCTCAAACATGCATCCACACATACCTGGTTGTTGAATAAAGCTGTTAAATCTTCCCTGAGCCTGCGTGCGTGTTTCCTGAGCCAGACATTATGTCACTATGCCTCAAAGATTTAAGCTGTCACAAAAACTTTATACTGCGGACTTCTCACACAACACAACACATTGCCATCTACAGAAGTTCTCTGATGACTCTGCGATCGTTGGTCTCATCTCCAGCGGAGATGAAGCTGAGTACAGAGGGCTTATCCAGGACTTTGTGGACTGGTGCCATCGGAACTGCCTCCAGATCAACACGAGGAAAACTAAGGAGCTGGTGGTGGACTGCCGCAGGCATGGGCAGCCCCTCACAGCACCAGTAAATATACAGGGAACAGACATCGAGATGGTGACATCCTACAAGTACCTGGGTATTCATCTGAACAATAAACTAGACTGGTCACACAATACTGACGCACTCTACAAGAAGGGACAGCGCAGGCTGTTCCTGCTGAGGAGACTCAGGTCTTTTGGTGTACAAGGGGCGCTGCTGAAGTCATTCTATGACACGGTGGTGGCATCAGCCATCACTTTTGGAGTGGTCTGCTGGGGCAGTGGCATTACTGCAGCCGATAGGAAGAGACTGAACAAACTGATTAAGAAAGCTAGCTCTGTCCTGGGGCAACGCCTTGATCCGATGGAGGAGATAGGAGAGAGAAGGACGG
This sequence comes from Pholidichthys leucotaenia, assembly GCA_020510985.1. Classification (NCBI taxonomy): domain Eukaryota; kingdom Metazoa; phylum Chordata; class Actinopteri; order Cichliformes; family Pholidichthyidae; genus Pholidichthys; species Pholidichthys leucotaenia. The sequence continues at coordinate 133,305,959 of CM035840.1, read as the reverse complement.
TGGCTAAACTGTCATCTCTGCTGGAGTCCGAGTTCCACCCTATGCAGGACATACTGGATGCACTGAGGAGCTCATTTAGCAGCAGACTACATCATCCCAGGTGCACAACCGAGAGGTTTCGTAGGTCCTTCCTACCAACGGCTGTCAGACTGTACAACCTAAGCAGGGCTGCTCGCAGAGATAGCAAAAAGACGTAACAAACTAATAGTTTTTTTTTTTTTTTTTTTTTTTTTGAATGCAAAAGATGCAATAGACTTACACAATGGTCCTCTCCGGCATACAACTAGGAACATACCGGTCGCTATGGAGGGTGAGAATATGTATGGGCACATAATCATACCATGTAGGATAACTAAATAGACGGTTATGCTGTTTCATCCCACCTAGCAACAATGCTCTGCACTGTGTGTGTTTATATATTTACATATTTATTCCATCTAGCTACAATGCTCTGCACTGGGTGTGTTTATATTTATATATCTATATATTTATTCCATCTAGCTACAATGCTCCGCACTGTGTTTTTATATATCTACATATTATTCCATCTAGCTACATTGCTCCGCACTGTGTGTGTTTATATACTTGCATATTTATTCCACCTAGCTGCAATGCTCCATACTGTGGGTGTTTATATATTTACATATTTATTCCATCTAGCTACAATGCTCTGCACTGTGTGTTCATATATTCATATATTTATTCCATCCAGCTACAATGCTCTGCACTGTGTGTCTGTGTGTGTGTGTGTGTATATATATATTTTATAGTAATATGTACATATGTATATTAGCTGCTCTTGCTTGCTTGTTTTTTCTTGCCTTCTGATTGTTGCTCTGAGTGTTGCTATCCCTGTGCTGTTGCAATCCTGGAATTTCCCCGTTGTGGGACTAATAAAGGCTTATCTTATCTTATCTTATCTTAAAACCAGAGGAGGTGCTGGTGTGGAGTAACTACTAATTGTGATTTTTTTTTTTTTTTTTTTTGATGAATCCATATGTTCTACTTAAAATTGAAGAATTAGATCTATCTATCTATACAGTATATATCTCCATTAATTACAGCATTTTTGTTAATTCTTGAATGGTATACTGTAAGAATGTTCAGCTGATTGCACAAAAATTGTTCACCCTACAAAATAAAACAGCTACATGAATATCCTTGAAGAGGATTTTTTCATGATTTTTCTATGATTCCATTACATTTTTTGGACCTTTGTTCCCCTTAAATTTACCCCGACAAATTTAATATTTTTTAAAGATAAAACCATTAATTTAATAAAATCTATCTCAGCCTTATTGCCTAGCACTTTGTAATTTTCTAAACTAAAAAAAAAAAAAAAAAAATCCTTCAGTATCAGTCACTATCATGGTATCTCTTGAGAAATCTGACTTTAGGCTCAGTATCCCTTGTTACCACATTAATCTTGTTTAAAAGTTAAACACCTTCAGGTCTGCTATGTGACCAAAAGATGCCACATGGACTTACCAACTTCAGTGAGACCCCATTACTTACAGGACAGCTCTGTGCTTTTCTGAATAAGAAGAATGATTTTGATTTTATTTATTTGCACAGTTCAAGAAATGCAGAAAAAAATAGTAAAATAATAATATACAAAATGTGCCATGGGAGGCAGAAAACCAACAGGGATTAAATGTTAGATCATGTGCATTTTTTTTAACGTTTCAGTTTTTCCTTATCTCACCATACAATAAACAGACAAGGCATTGGCCTAAGAGAATCACAGTATCAGCAACTGCTTCAAATCTTTCTGAGCAACACCTGCAAACAGACAACACTGGAGATGTGGAGACAGGCCCGCAGTGTTTGGTTTACACCAACCACAAAGACAGAGCCAGACATCAGTGTGTTGTTGTTGTGACATTATGGTGGTGTTTATTTAGACCAGTGGACCTAACATTTCAGCAACAATTTTGCATTTCAGGTGTTTGTTCTGCAAATTACTGACTGAGGGGGAAAGAGGAGATTGTGATCAATTCTTTTCAGTACATCATATTTTACATTATGGGCCTTAAGTGAAAAAAGTGCAAGGTTTGAAACTGGTTTCTGGTTTGAAAGAAAATCAAAAATTGTTATATAGTATAATCAGAAAATCAGGTCAGACTGTCGGAGTGTTGCATTCATGATTTATTTGTGTGCGAATGCTCCATCAGTTTCACAAAGCCAGTCTCACAGCTTTATTTTTCATCTTATATATATCACCATCACAGCTGAATGCCTGGGCAGCATGGTGGTACAGTGGCTTGTGCTGTTGTCTAACAGAAGGTTCCAGGTTCAAATTCCCAGGCTGGTAGGGGTTGGAACCTTTCTGTGTGGATTTTACATGTTCTCCCTGTGCTACGTGGGTTTATTCCGGGAGTTCCAGTTTCCTCCCACAATTCAAAGGCAAGCATGTTAGGTTAATTGGTGATTCTAAATTGTCCTTAGGTATCTGTGTCCTATGGCCCTTAGAATAGTAAAGCTCTCTGAGACTAGAAAAATCGCTGTATAAGAACAGGTCCTTATCCCTAAATCTTTTAAAAACATTGGTTCATAATATGTCTTTAAACAGTACTTTTTAAATGTAAGGACAGGTTAAATTTGGGTTTACAACAACCTAGTGAAAGCAGAAATTTTAATATGAAGTCTCAGTTGTCAGCTCCTGTCCTAAAACAATTCTTTTTTTTACAGCAGCTGTAATAGTGAAATCTATGGCGGATGATAAATAAAGGCAGCGATGTGAAGGTTTTAAGTAGGTTTATTAAATCATCCCGCCATCATAGGAACTCCGCTCCAGCCCTTAGTGTGAGCAGAGGAGCGGGGTCCTCAGGCTCTCCAGCAAAGAGACACAGAGTGTGTGTGTCAGCAGCAGCAGTCAAAGAGACAGAATGAGTTACAGAACATGTGCGGTATTTATACCCAGTTACAGACAACACATGAAAGGCATGGGACATTTGCATCACAGTAAGAGCAGGAAGCCTGAATGTTTGCATTTGATTCATACAAAACAGCATGATACCAGCGGAAGGAGCTAGACACAGGAAGGCTGCCTATTGTTCTGTTAATCGCTCTAGATGCGCGCTCTGCATGTCCCAGTCTGTTGTGGGGGTTCCGCCACAAAATCTATCATTAGTAATTTACTGGTAGAAGTAATAATTCCTGTGTTTGCGGAGGTCGTACCAGTCTTTGGGTCATCAGGACATTCTTTATTTTTTCTGAACAGAATCTTTAACTTCAACACAGTGGAGCTGAGAGTGTCAGCTGATCACAGCCACTCCTGCCCACCTCCAGCTTTTTATTCATTTTAAGTTACTTACTTTGACATTATCTAAAGTGTACAAATGGAGGGAGGGGGGGGCGGACATTAAAGAAACCAGAACTGCAATGCTTCTGTTGCTGTTAGTGTGTGGAGGTCCAGAGACGGTTCCTGTTTACATTGAGATGAGCTACTGATTTAACCAGAGGAGAAACTGAAAGACCCCATTGTTCTGGAGGTAAAAGAAGTTTCAAGTGTCCCTTCCTCCATTATTTGGGGAAATATGCCATTTCTCCCTAATAATTTTTATAAGTCAACAGTTTTGTTTACACAGAAGGAGAGGAGATTAGCAGAGAACTGTAAGCATTGTGGCTAACAATGGTAACAGACTGTGTTTGGTTGACCCACTGGAAAAAACAACAACAATTGCTGCAGTAGATAAAGGATTACCCCTATAGTGTCAATATCTTGTTGAACCACCTTTTGCTTTAATTACAGCCTTTAGTCTGTTGGAATATGTTTCTACCATAAGGGGTGGCTGTGGTGCTGATGTGTGAGCTGTCTCTGCAGTCTTCATGTCAAAGTGTCCTTGAGCAAGTCACTGAACCCCCAGTTGCTCCTGGTGGGTCAGACCAGCACCATGCATGGCAGCTCTGCTGTCATCAGTGTGTCAATGTGTGTGTGAATGGTTGCATAGCAGGATCTGTAAAGTGCCTTGGTCATCCTGAGATGAGTAAAAAGTGCTGTAGAAGTGAATGCCATTTAGCATCTTCACAATAATAGCTCATTCTTCTTTCCTAAACTGCTCAAATTCAGCAACATTTGATGGTAACCATTAGTCATTCCACAGATTTTCATCTGGGTGTAAGTCAGGGCTTGTGGAAGATGAAAGCAGACGAGGCAGCGAGCTAGACGACACACAGACTTTATTCACCTTCCATCATCAAGTACAGAAAATACTCTCCCAGGATCTCTGGGCGCCTCCTTTTTATACCCTTTATTTCTGCCCCATGAGACCCAGGGAGCCAAAGACAATACAATCGGTGCACAAAGAATATCTGGCACATGAACATCATAGAACACAAGCCCTGCTTCTCACACCATCTCTTCCTCTAGCGAACTCCAGTGTCTCCTGAACTCCCCAGGGGGTGGCTAGTCCTTTCTGTTACCTCTGAGACCCCCTGGTGCCACTTCCTCCTTAAGTCCTCTGTTCCACCCCCCCCCCACCCCGGCTTTCAACTCTGGGTGGAGAACCCCCCACATAGTGCCACCATACAGCGCCCCCCCCCCCCCTTTCCCGAACACCCAGAAAGGAAACTATCCCCCCGTCTTTTGGGCTTGAGCCGGCGCCCATAGCGGCTGTAGCGGGGGGTCACCAGTCCGGTCGAAGCGCCCCTTCTGGTAAGGTGTGCAGAAGGGCACATTGGTCTGTAGAGGGAGAGAGGGTGGGGGTGGGGGGCACAGGTTAGCTTTGAGAGCGCAGGTCTTTACCGAGGGAACACCAACTTGTGGAACCATCGTTGGTGGGCATCCGTGCCGGGAAGCTTGGGCCAACACCACCTGCTCATCTCCCAACACAAAAGCGTGCTTCAGCCTGTCGATGCAGATGGTCTCCCTACGCACCCCCCCCCCCCCCAAGTCTAACACAAAATGCTTTGCCCCAGTTTCCAGCACCCTGAACAGTCCATTGTACGGTGGGCGCAGAGGGGTCCTGTGTGCATCATGCCTGACAAAAACAAACCTGGCACTCTGTAAGCTTTTTGGGATGAAGGTGTGAGGAAAACAATGGTGGGCCGGGCCCGTCACGTTAACAGCCTCTGTACTGTGCAAAAATTGCGTGGGCGGGTCGGTCCCAGGTGCAGGGTTTTCCGGTAAAAATTCCCCAGGAATCTGCAGCGGCTGAGAAAAAACGAGTTCTGCCAGGGAGGCTGCCAGATCCTCCTTAGGCACGGAGCGCAACCCTAAAAGCACCCAGGGCAGGCGGTCAACCCAATTTGCATCCGTGAGCGAAGCTCTGAGCGCTGCCTTAAGCGACCTATGAAAACATTTGCATAACCCGTTAGCCTGGGGGTTGTATGCACTAATTCAATTCAATTCAATTTCAATTCAATTCAACTTTATTTATATAGCGCCATTTCACAACAACAGTCATCTCATAGCACTTTCAACTGTAAGGGGAACCCCCACAGTTGCAGAAAGACCCCAGCAATCAGGTGATTCCCTGTGAGCAAGCACTTGGCGACGGTGGAGAGGAAAAACTCCCTTTTAACAGGAAGAAATCTCCAGCAGAACCAGGCTCAGGGAGGGGCAGTCATCTGCTGCGACTGGCTGGGGGTGAGGGGACAGAGAAGAGGAAAAGAATAGACATGTAGAGAGCAAACAGCACGATGGGGACTCAATCTATGGGAGAGAACAAACAGATGTTAATGACCAGCAAAAGAAAAAATATTTCATTGAGAGTGAAGAAAGGAGTGAGGCCCAGTGCATTATTGGAGGTCCCCCGGCTGACTAAACCTATTAGCAGCATAACTAAGAGAGGGTTCAGAAACACATGATCCCTCCCTAATTGTAGGCTATATCAAAAAGGAAGGCTTTAACCCTATTCTTAAAAACAGAAATTGAGTCTGACTCCCGAATCCAGATTGGCAGCTGGTTCCACAGGAGAGGAGCTTGATAACTGAAGGCTCTGCCTCCCATTGTACTTTTGGAGATTCTAGGTATTATAAGTAATCCTGCATTTTGGGAGCGTAGTGCTCTGTTAGGATAATACGGTAGTATCAGATCTTTTAAATAAAAAGGAGCCTGATTGTTTAGAGCTTTGTAAGTAAGAAGAACGATTTTAAACTTAATTCTAAACTCTATGGGAAGCCAATGAAGGGAGGCCAGAACCAGAGAGATATGATCTCTCATTCTAGTAACTGTTAAAACTCTCGCTGCAGCATTTTGGATCAGCTGAAGACTTTTTAAAGATGTTTTAGGACAACCTGATAATAAAGAATTACAATAATCTAATCTCGAGCTAACAAAAGCGTGGATCAGTTTCTCAGCATCACTCTGAGACAAGATTTTTTTTTTTTTAGATTTAGTATACTTTATTGATCCCCAGAGGGGAAATTGAGGGTCATCCACCACCTGGATGGATGAAGCAGCCACGATACGGCGGTATCCCTTAACCATTCACACACACATTCACACCTAGGGCCACTTTAGAGTCTCCAATTAACCTAACCTGCATGTTTTTGGCATGCTCCTAATCTTGGCAATATTATGCAAATGATAAAAGGCAGTCTTAGAAACAAATTTAATATGTGAATTGAAGGACAGATCTTGATCAAAAATAATTCCAAGGTTCCTCACAGAGCTATTAAGAGAAAGAGTAATCGCATCCAAACTGAAAGTTTGATTTGGAAAGGTATTTCTAAGGTTTTTTTGGACCAACAAGAATGACTTCAGTCTTATCTGAATTTAATAGTGGGAAATTACAAGTCATCCAAGCTTTGATTTCCTTAAGACAGGCTTCCAACTTGGCTAATTGATTACTATCATCTGGCTTCATTGACAGGTATAATTGTGTGTCATCTGCATAACAATGAAAATGTATAAAGTGCTTTCTAATAATGTTGCCTAACGGAAACATATATAAACTAAAAAGAGTAGGGCCTAGCACAGATCCCTGTGGAACTCCCATGACTGAGCTTTGAGTTGAAAGAAAACTCATTATTGACATGAACAAACTGGAACCTATCAGATAAATAAGACCTAAACCACTGCAACGAAGTTCCATTAAGTCCAATATAGTGTTCTAATCTATCAAGTAGAATATCATGATTGATAGTATCAAAAGCTGCACTAAGGTCTAAAAGGACAAGTACAGAAACCAGTCCATTATCAGATGTGATGAGGTCATTAGTGACCTTCGCTAAGGCTGTTTCAGTACTATGATGGATTCTAAACCCAGATTGAAACTCTTCAAGTAAACCATTTCCCTGCAGGTGGTCAAATAATTGCGTAGCAACAACTCTTTCTAAGATTTTTGAAATGAAAGGGAGATTAGAGATTGGTCTATAGTTAGCTAAAGCTCCTGGATCTAGCGTTGGCTTTTTGAGTAAGGGTTTAATTACAGCCGTTTTAAAAGCCTGCGGTACATGGCCTAAAGTTAATGAAGAATTGATTATATGAAGAATAAAGCTACCAATAAGTGGGAAGACTTCTTTAAATAACTTGGTAGGAATAGGGTCTAAAAGACACGTTGAAGGTTTGGATGAGGAAACTATTTTGTCTAACTCACAAAGGTCAATTGGAGTAAACTCATCAAGACAGACATCAATTGAAGGAGTTGTAGTAGTTACTGTATTTAAGTTAACGGTGGGAAGAATCTGATTGATTTTATCTCTGATGGATGAAATTATTGCGGTGCATTTTGACCCCCAGGGTCTGGGTCATCACGGACCAGTGTTCCGAAACAAACTGCGGACCCCTGTCGGAAGTGATGTCCGACGGGGATCCAAACCGTGCAACCCAAGCCGACAAAAAAGCGTGAGCAACTTCCGTGGACGTGGTGGAAGCTAGCAGGACCACTTCAGGGCAACGCGTGGTGTGGTCCACGATTGTCAAAAGGTGCATGAAACCTTGTGATGGTGGGAGGAATCCCACCAAATCCACGTGGACGTGGTCGAACCTTCTGGCCAGGATTTGAAATGGCTCGAGGGGGGCTCTGGTGCGCTTGTGCACTTTGGCTCACTGGCACATGACACACGCTGCAGCCCACTCTTTCACGTCCTTGCACAAGTGCGGCCAGACAAATTTCGCCCCCGCCAGTTTAACCGAGGCGTGCACGCCAGGATGCGAAAGGGAGTGGACTGACTCAAAAAAGGGGTGGCGCCAAGAGCTCAGAACCGCCGACATGGGCGACCAGTGGAGACGTCATAGAGCAAGGGGGGCACCCTTCTTGCACCACCCTGCTCTCAGCTTTAACCCAGTAGGCCCGGACTGGAATGCGCAAATGTCCGCGTCCCTGGTTTGCTCTGCGGCCATGGCACGGAAATCTATTCCCATGTAAACTGGGGAGACTAACGTGCATGACAGACAATCGGCCACGATGTTAAACTTACCGGCAACGTGTTGAATGTCGGTTGTGAACTCCGAGATCACGGACAAATGTCGTTGCTGCCGGGCCAACCACGGTTCCAGGACTTTGGACATTGCATATGCTAGCGGTTTATGATCAACGAATGCGGTGAACTCATGCCCTTCTAGCCAAAACTGGAAGTGGTGCGTCGCCAGGTGGAGGGCCAACAGTTCTCTGTCGAACGTACTGTATTTGTGTTTGTTGTCTCGCAAAGTACGACTGAAAAATGTGAGCGGCTGCCACGAACCGGAGACATACTGCTCCACCACTGCCCCTATGGCAATGTCAGACACGTCCGTGGTGAGCGCTATTCGCGCTGACGGAGCAAGGTGGGCTAGCAAAGTGGCGTTAGCGAGCACTGATTTGGTGTCTGCAAAAGCCTGGACTCGCTTGGGGGTCCAGTCGATGTTTTCTGTGGGCTTCTTTTTCTTAAGCGCAGCGTACAACGACTGCAGCAGCCGGGCTGCCCGGGGGAGGAAACAGTTATAAAAGTTGACCATGCCCCAAAATTCCTGTAGGGCCCTCACGATTTGCGGATGTAGAAAATCCGACACGGCGCGCACCTTATCAGGCAGCAGAATTGCGCCCTCTGGCGAAATGTGGTGACCCAAAAAATCAATTATTGGCACACCGAGCTGATACTTCACCCGGCTCACTATAAGCCCGTGCGATTCCAACCTCTGGAAAACCATTTTGAGATGGGCGAGGTGCTCCTCCACGGACGCGCTAGCCACCAGAATGTCGTCTAAGTAGACAAAAATGAAGGGCAGTTCACGGAGCACCACGTCCATCATTCTCTGGAAGGTTTGTGCCGCACCCTTTAATCCGAATGGCATGTGTAAAAACTCAAAAAGGCTGAAAGGAGTTATTACCGCTCTTTTAGGAATGTCCTCCGCACGCACCGGGATCTGTTGGTAACCGCAGACCAGATCCACTTTCAAAAAAACACGCGTCCCAGCCAGGTGTACGGAAAAATCTTGAATGTGCGGGATGGGATACCAATCGTGTTCCATGACGTTGTTCAAGCACCGGAAGTCGCAGCATGGTCACCATGACCCATCGGTCTAAGGCACCATGTGTAGTGGGGGATCAGTCCGCCAAGGTCTCCGCCTTTGACCGCCACCTAATCCCTAATCCACATAGCACCGGACCCCCATGATCCCTCCTGCAGGTGGTGAGCCCCCTGGAGGGCGGACCCATGTAACTCCTTCGGGCTGAGCCCGGCTGGGTCCCATGGGTGGAAACCCGGCCACCAGACGCTAGCCATCAAGCCCCTCCCCCAGGCCTGGCTCCAGGGTGGGGCCCCGGTAACCCCATACTGGGTGGGGCACACTGAATCCTTGATCTAGAATTTATCATGAGAGTCTGTTGGATTGTTCTTAGTCTGGCCCTTCACCCAGGACCAGTTTGTCTTGGGTGACCCTATCAGAGGCAAATTGCCCCGGACAACATAGCTCCTGGGATCACTGGGGCACGCAAACCCCACACCACGATAAGGTGACGATCCATGAGGGGATCGTATTGCCAACACTCGGTCGGACTCATTCCCAGTGAGAGTTGGACTCTGCCAGGGCTGCCCTTTGTCACGGATCCTGTTCATAATTTTTATGGACAGGATTTCCAGGCGCAGCCAGGGAATGGAGGGTGTCATGCTTGGTGACCACAGGATCTCATCTCTGTTGTTTGCAGATGATGTTGTAATGTTGGCTTCATCCAGCAATGACCTACAGTTCTTGCTGGGATGGTTTGCCGCTGAGTGTGAAGCGGCTGGGATGAGAATTAGCACCTCCAAGTCCGAGTCCATGGTCCTCAGCCGGAAAAAAGTGGATTATTCTCTCCGGGTTGGGGACAGGCTCCTGCCCCAAGTGGAGGAGTTCAAGTATCTTGGGGTCTTATTCACGAGTGAGGGGAGAATGGAGCGAGAGATTGACAGACGGATCGGAGCAGCATCTGCAGTGATGCGGACGTTGTACCGGTCCATTGTGGTGAAGAGGGAGCTGAGTTCAAAGGCAAAGCTGTCGATTTACCAGTCAATCTACATTTCTACTCTCACCTATGGTCACGAGCTTTGGGTAATGACTGAAAGAATGAGATCGCAGATACAAGCGGCTGAAATGAGCTTTCTCTGTAGGATTGCTGGACTCACCCTCAAAGATAGGGTGAGGGTGAGGAGCTCAGTCATCCGGGAGAGGCTCAGAGTAGAACCGCTGCTCCTCCACATTGAAAGGAGTCAGTTGAGGTGGTATGGGCATCTAATTAGGATGCCTCCTGGACGCCTCCCACTTGAGGTGTTTTGGACACGTCCCACTGGGAGGAGACCCCAGGGCAGACCCAGGACTCGGTGGAGAGACTGTCTCCCAGCTGGTCTGGGAATGCCTTGGTATCCTCTCTGAAGAGCTGGAGCAGGTGGCTGGGGAGAGGGAAGTCTGGGCTTCTCTGCTTGAACTGCTGCCTCCGCGACCCGGACCTCCGGAAAAGTGGTAGAAGATGGATGGATGGATGGATGGATGGATGGATGGTGTAGTGGGGGTTGTCCACGGGCTGTTGGAGCACCTGACAATGCCCAGCTGCTCTAAGTTGGCAAACTCCTCGCGCGTGCTGGCCAGTTTAACCGCATTCAGTCACCGAGGGTGCGCGAACACCGGCGGGCCTTTTGTTGTTATGAAATGCTTGACCCCGTGTTTGGTTACCGTAGCCAAAAAAGTCAGGACCGTGAGTGCTGGGAACTGTGAAAGTAAATGCTGATACTTACCCCCTGGAGCTATAATGTTAGCCAGTGATGCTGGCCCAGCTCCCCGAGCTGTGCAGGGCAGGGAGGAAAAAGAAATGGCATCCACTGAGCCTCTGTTTGCAACATCAACAAACAATCTGTGAGCACACAAAAAATCAGCACCTAAGATGGCGACCAAACATGCAGCTACCACGAAGTCCCTCCATAGACTCTGACTGGGCCATGCAAGGACATTCATCCTTTTCTCCTTCTTCCACAGTATGCTCAGTTTTGCTATGTTGCGTCACTGTCATGCTAGACCACTGACCACTTTCTTGCAGAGGGCAGCAGGTTTTATTCAAAAGTTGATGGCCTTTTACTGTTACATTTTTCAGTTGGATATTATAGGTTGCATTTAGTAAATACAGCTGGATAAAACAAAAATTATGTTGCCTTTCATTTCTGACTACAAATAATTAAAATGTAAATATTTTGAAGCGGGATGTGAGTCCTTTCTATACCCACTATAGGTTTAAGCTATTGGACCTTCAAATTTCTCTCTTAAATCAAAATCTAGTCAGAGTCATCTGGATGAGTTATGAGTTTTATATGTCAGAGTTCTGGGAAATAACTGAGCTTCAGGTACTGTAATGTGGTAGTAAAGCATGATTAATGAATATGAGCCCTTGGCAATGAGCTCATTTGCAGCTTTCAGAAGCTATTAAAGGATTTCAAAGTCCTCTAAAAGTTGTATGCATATATAAATAAAATTGCATGTTTATGTGTCTTTACAGCAACACATGCAAGCTTCTATACAATCACATATACTCAGACACAAATTAAGAGTCAGTTGGCAGTTAAGGCTATTCTCCAACTATAATTGGAGTGGGAGGTGAGAGGCAGGTCTGCTCTTGTCTCAGTGCAGAGCAGAGAATGGAAGTAGCCTGGAGCAAGGAAGGATTTGACTCTGTATGCAGCAGAATGATGAGTTATTTCACAGAAATTTTAAAGAGACTTTCAAACTTTAGCATAGTTATATTTAGACTGCACCAGGTTCTGTCAGGGTGACCGGTGCTACAATGCATTATTGTGACCATCAGAAATACGGGGTTCATGGGGCTTCAGATCATGTCCGGCTCCACTGAGACAAAATGTCAGTTTCTGTGTGCTTGATCGTCTGTCCAACCTTTCTTTGTGCAAGAATGTCCGTCCCCATAGAAGAAAACATCTTCAAGGTCTCATCTTCCCATTCTCTGATGAAGTACTACATGCCCTGCTCTCCCAAAAGAGTGGGGACAAGCCAATGCATTCTGACAGCTCCGTCAAGCACAAGAAATGGCTGCTGGCTGTCCCTGATGCTGTTGAGTACCTCCACCCTATTCAAATGCCCAAAAGCATGCAGATGTGCATGCTTGTATTCATGGACATATATATAAGTACAAACTCAAAGCATAAATTAAACTAAATCAGAAACATAATCACAAATAATCCCTTGTTCCCATTCTTTTCTTTTCCCTCTGTTTTTCTTCTCACTTATGAACACAAGACAGTGGGCAGGTCGAGACCAAGTACAGATTTTCATACCAAGCCTATAGTGGAAAGATAGCTGAAAGCATAAACATTATATCATATTGAGACCAATGGAGAAGTTGCATAAATTAAATGTATAATGTAAGTATACAACTAATGCCATTGTTTATCTGAATGGTTTGTTTACTTGAGTTTTAAAACAGTCTGATCTTGGAAAATGTATGTTTGAATAATGAAAGAAAAAAGCAGAAAGGGAGATATTATCTGACCTGCAGGGCAGTTGTTCCTTTACTTCCTCACCAAAACTTCCTCAAGGTTTGCATGCATGAGTGTGGAAATAATACAGAGAAAAGTGTTGGCTGTAGCTTTAGGCCACATGTGAACTGAAATGCAAAGTTAGTGGTTAAAACAGCCTTAGTCTAAAAGACAGAGGTCAGGAGGTCATTCAGCTGAAATGGCAGGTAACACTCAAAGAGATTAATCTTTTAAATCATTCATCTTCTTCCGCTTAATCCTTTTCGGGTCGTGAGGGAGCTGGAGACTTAATTTAATTAAGTTGTAACGTTTTTTTTTTTTTTGTACAGTTGGTCAGTTTTACATGACATTTTTTTAAACTATGCTATTAAGGAAGTTAATATCCCACCCACATTATAACTGTGACGTAGTTTAATATATAAAAATGATGACTATGTGGATTATTGTGATATTGTACAAATCTCCTTCAACAAGGAATTTACTCACAATATACAACTCATTGTGAAGGTTAATTTATGCTCCCATTGCACTATGTGAAAATGAATACATACAGTACATTTTAAATATTATAATCCTTACTGTCCTCATACTTACACACATAAATTGTTTGGATTGATGTGAAACTAGAAAAGCACTCAGAGAGCACAGACCTCCGCCAAGTACCTCAGTTCCCCCTAATATTGGGATTTTCCCCAAATATAATAGTGCTACATTTATTTTATCTATATTTTCAGATTCCTTGACCATTAAAACATACCTTTAGCAATTGGATTGACATTAATATCTGTATTAGTTCAGTAGTTATTGAGAAAAAGCACTTTTTCGGTAATGGCGGTTTTTCTTGTGGATATAGCTCCATAGCTTTTGAAGATACAACAAATCCATTGGCACACTACTGATTCCTTAGTGTCTTGGCTATAATTTTGGTGTTTGTTGTATGTTTATATCTTAATTTGCTACCTTACAGTGATGAAAATTCCAAAGATCCCCTATTATTTCCTGTTGTGGATCACAGTATCTGGATTTTTTGCAGGATTGGGAACAGTCTTTGATATTTTGTAGAACCTATTGGGATCTTATCCTGTATTTTTTTGGCAAGCGTCCTGACCATTTATTGTGGCGTTATATACACATATGCTAAAAATGGCCCTATGTCGCTGTCATGCGGTGGCCCTCGCGAGCCACCATAAGACGCCACACCGTCACCAGAGAGTTGCGTTAGTGTCTTTATTTACCGTGAATTCACAACAGCACAAGCCGCTGAGGCTATGACACATAGTCTTCACACACAGGGAGGCATAAGGCTAACAACAAGCTCACTCACGGGTCCACAGGGTTAGACGGTCACACCACAGACGGGCAATGCAACATAATCCATGTAGCACGATCGCTCCGACGATCAGAGACAGGCGCTGCTGCAAGGATGCAGCCGCTGGCGTCGGCTTAAGAAGCCGGCCGCTAACGGCCGCAAATGCAGAACAGCTGTTCAGGTCTTGACAGCTGAGCGGAAACCTCCCCGAGCACTGTCACAATAAGAGCTTGGAGAGCCGGAATAATAACTCCGCTGTCAAGACCTGACAGGAATAGCCCGAGCGCGAATAACATTAGAACTTGGGTCATAACAGTCGCAATGATAAAGAATCCTTGAAAAAATTCCTGGATCCAGACGGTGATCCGGATCACTCCCAAAATGTAATCATTTCTTCCTTGTCCCATTTGGGACTTGTCCTGAAAATTTTGTCAAAATGCGTTCATAATTTTTTGAGTTATGTTGGTAACAGACAGACAGACAAACAGACAAACAAACCCCAGTAAAAACATAACCTCCTTGGCGGAGGTAACAATACAGTGGGTATAGAAAAGAACCACCCCCTTCATGTTCATCACATATCATTGCTTTGCAGCCTGAAATCAAGACTGATGCAATTTTTGTTTTATCTAACTATTTACACAGTGCAACTTATACAACTGGTAGATGTAACTGTCATGTGTCTGAGCTCAGGTTTTCTCTGAACTCAGACCCTCACTTTATTTGAAGTATTGTATGTCTGATTAGTTTGGTTTTGTTAGTTTTCTGCATATGCTTTGGGCTTGTTTACACTTGTGCCTCTCCTTTTCCCAGACACTCCCTCTAAGTCCTCTCAGTCAGCTCAGCTGGGAGCAGTTAATCAATCAGGTACCTGCTCGCTCAATGATTCACACCTGCAGCTCATCTTTCTGTGTGTATTTAAGCACTGCCGTTTCACTGTGGCTATTTTAGATTGTCAGGTGTCATCAGGCGTGCAGCCTCTGAAGTATTCTCTTCTCCAGAGCGCGTCTTGCTCTGAGGTTTACCATTTAAGTTATTCTGGTTTGCATTTGTGGATTGTCAGTTCATCTCTCTGCTGCTCCCAGCATCTGAAGTTTTCTCCTTCTCCTGAGCACTCCCTGCTCAGAGGCTCTACTTGTTAGTTTTTCTTGTTTGCATTTTTGTATCGCCAGCACTGTTTTTCCACTATTATGTTTTTTTGTGAATAAATGACACAGACACAATCCAGCACCTGGGTCTGTCCTTCTGCTCCACAGGAGCATTCATGACAGTAACGGCAATGGGTCAGAAAAAAATCAGAATCACTGGACTGAATAAAAGATCACCCCCTTCCTAAAAGTGATTTGTAAACTCAGTCAGTTGTAGCCAGTTACTGTCTCAATTGCACACCAAGCCATTTCACCTGTGAGCCGTTGTAGTCCTTTTGATTAGCTCAGCATAAAAAGAACTATCCCTCAATAATTTCAGTCCTTGGTGGTGCAGCTGAAGCCAGCAATCAACTATGTGTGGCGAGGCCCTACCATAAAGGTGGATTCACACAAACAAATGTTTGCGAAAGTTGTGTTCTTTGAAAATTTTCAGCCTGCTGAAAATTTACCGACGTCTGGAAATAAAAGTTGGTGGAAGCTGTGCTCAGTTTGTATAAGTTCTTGAGCGCTGGGCTAAGTTAGGCCAACTTAGGTAAACTCTGCATAAGTTAAAGCTGGGTTCACTCTTTAGTGTTTGGACTGACTTTTACGGATGTTTTGAAAAATCAGAGAAATAGTCAGTGCAGGTCAGCTGACATCAGCATTTGTCAACGCTCATATAAACATCAGTGTTTGTGGAGGCTTCCTGCCATTCTGGACCTGCTTTTGGAGTGATCATATCTCCCTTGGGCATACATTTCAGTACTTATTTTCATTTTATATTCCTATGTAGTTACTTCTGCATACCCCTTTCCCCCATTCATTTATTCAATCATCTAAAAAATAATAAAATAATGCTATTGGCTCCAACACTAAGTCTGCAATTAAAATGTGGATCGACTAAAACTGTTTAGTGAATCATCATCTAAATAAAATGGGTGATTATACTGTATTTTGACTGTTACAACTCTCTCCATTAAAATAACATAAAATCCCATTAAATGTCATTTACTATTTTGACACCACATCAGCGGTGTTTGATTCCCCAAAATGGAAGACAAACCAATAAATGCTGGAGAATGATTACACATGGGGCAGAAAATTAAGAACAGTAAATTTCTCAATGAGGACATTTTTTTCCTTTTGGCAGTCACATTTTTGGGAGAATATTTGTGTATGTATGTGTGTGTGTGTGTATACATATATATATACGTATATATATATATACAGTATATGGTTCCAAGGTTGTCATAGCCAGGAGCGGCACTGGGGTTAAGCTCCCAGTGCTCATAAAATGCTCCTTACGGCGTGCGTCTCGAAAAGCCTCTGACAACTAAGTCCAACTCCTAGCCTTCCCGTGTGGTTTAGTCTCTAAGCCCGGCGGAACTGCTTTTACTAATAGGAGAAGGGGCGAGGGCGGATCTCTGGTGCCTTAAAACCAGATGCTTCGGGTAGATGGTGGCTCGTCAACCTGGGAAGGTAGCCCATCTAGGGGAAAGCAAACCCTGATTTCAAACCTCCGCTGCCTTGCGGCATACCCGGTCACGGGAAAGGCTTTGGGAGTCAACCCTGAGGAAAAATCCGGAGTTGGAGCCCCTAAGGCAGTTCTATGTTGTGCTCAACATCGTTCTGGCAGCTCCTGCAACGGCGCTGGTGCCAAACTGTAGCAGCCCTGCTGTTCCTTTGGATTCATCAGTGACGTGGAGAGGGGGGACATGCTGCATGGGCAACATCTTGTCCTCCATATCTTCCTGCCCAGGCTTGAATCCTACCAACGCCCAACGCTGGAAGATAGAACACCGGATCACTGGAGAGGACACTCCAGCTTCGCCTTTGGCGTAGACAAAACACGGGGAATGACAGTTACCGGTTTTAAGCCACCGCTCAATTGGCGTAGAGCGCGGCGCCAGGGGTTGTTCCCGACAGTGGGAGGGATCATCGGATCTCACTGGACAGCTACCGCCCGCCTCAAGCTGGGCAGCCCCCAGCCAATAAGGTGTTGTCCCGCCACAGCTTGCTTTCCTCATTGGGTGCATGGGGATGAGGAGAAATCCGAACAGCAGGCTGAGAACTTTCGCACCAGGCAAGACAATAAAACAAAAGAGACCAACTCTAAAACTGGGAACTTGGAACGTCCGCACTATGATGACAGGACTCGCTGCTAACCTCAAGGACATCAACGACACCAGGAAGACTGCCATCATCAATAATGAGCTGAAGAGACTGGGAGTGGATATCGCCACTCTCCAGGAAACACGGTTGGCTGACGCAGGCACACTGAGAGAGAAGGACTACACGTTCTATTGGCAGGGAAAGGGCAGTGACGAACACAGGGAACACGGAGTGGGCTTCGCAGTGAAGAACACCTTGCTGAAGATGGTGGAACCGGGCAGCACTGGCTCTGCACGACTACTCACCCTCCGCCTTAACACCACTCAAGGCCCAGTCACCCTCGTCAGTGTGTATGCCCCAACACTGACAGCCACACCAGAGGCAAAAGACAAGTTCTACGAGAATCTCGCAACAACTGTCAGGATCATCCCCAACTCTGAACAACTCATTCTCCTTGGAGACTTCAATGCCAGAGTGGGTGCTGACCATGACTCCTGGCCAGAGTGCAGATTGCGACACAGACCATTCATTGGTGTGTTGCAAGGTCAAGCTGCAGCTGAATAAATTCCATCGTGCTAGACAGCCTGGAAAGGCACAGATTGACACCAGCAAGATGGCTCAACCAGAACTTGTTGAGCAGTTTGCCTCCACCTTTGAGAAGGAGCTTGGTGTACCACAAGAAGGAGAATCTGCAAAGCAGAAGTGGGAAGAGCTGCGAAACACCATCCACCGCACAGCCTTGGCTACCTTTGGGAGGAAGACCTCGAAGTCACAGGACTGGTTTGATGCCAAGTTGACCGAGATGACCCCCGTCATTGAAGCCAAGCGCTCAGCACTTGCTGAGTACAAGAAGTACCCAAAAGAGAAGAATCTCCAGATTCTCAGGGCTGCGAGAAGCAAAGTTCAGCAGACTGCTCGGCGCTGTGCCAACGAGTACTGGACTCAGCTCAGCCAAGACATTCAAACCGCTGCCATAACAGGGAACATCCGTGGTATGTACGATGGCATCAAGAAAGCACTTGGTCCGGCTCAGAGCAAGACGGCCCCCCTCAAATCCTCCACTGGGGAGATGATCACAGAAAAGAACAAGCAGCTGGAGAGATGGGTGGAACACTACTCTGACCTCTACTCCAAACAGAACACCGTGACACCGTCAGCCCTTGATGCCATCGACTGCCTGCCATCCATGGACGAACTTGATGCCGAGCCAACCATCGACGAACTCAGCAAGGCCATTGATAGCTTGGCCGCTGGCAAGGCACCCGGCAACGACGGCATACCCCCTGACCTGATCAAGCACTGCAAGACCGCCCTACTGCTGCCATTGCATGACGTCCTCTGCCAGTGTTGGAAGGAAGGTGCCATACCACAGGACATGAGGGACGCCAAGATCATCACCCTCTACAAAAACAAAGGGGAGAGAAGCGACTGCAACAACTACAGGGGCATCTCCCTCCTCAGCGTTGTTGGCAAAGTCTACGCACGAGTTGTTCTCGTTTGTCTACAGAAGCTTGCCGAACGTGTCTACCCCGAGTCTCAGTGTGGCTTCCGCGCTGAGCGATCGACGGTAGACATGATATTCTCCATCCGCCAACTCCAGGAGAAATGCAGAGAACAGAACATGCCCCTGTACGTCGCCTTCATCGACCTCACCAAAGCGTTCGATCTGGTCAGCAGAGAGGGCCTTTTCAAGATCCTGCCAAAGATAGGATGCCCACCAAAGTTGCAAAGCCTCATCGAATCATTTCACACCAACATGCAGGGGATAGTGCAGCACGATGGCAACTTCTCAAAGCCATTCAACATACGCAGCGGAGTGAAACAGGGCTGTGTACTTGCGCCAACTCTCTTTGGGATTTTCTTTGCTATGCTCCTGAGGCATGCCTTCAGCACAGCAACAGAGGGAATCTACCTGCACACAAGATCTGACGGCAGGCTTTTCAACCTCGCCTGCCTGAAAGCCAGAACCAAAGTACGCGAGGCTCTAATCAGAGACATGCTGTTCGCAGACGACACTGCAGTCGCAACCCACACACAGCAGGAGCTTCAGACCCTGATGGACCGCTTCTCCCAGGCATGCAAGGACTTCGGGCTTACAATCAGCCTGAAGAAGACTAACGTCTTGGCGCAAGGCACGGAAGCACCACCAACCATCACCATCGACAACTACGAGCTGGAGGTCGTGAATCAGTTCACGTACCTGGGGTCCACGATCAGCAACAACCTCTCCCTTGATACAGAGATCAACAGGAGGATTGGAAAATTAGCCTTCACACTCGCTCGCTTCACCACACGAGTGTGGGAGAATCCCAAACTCTCTGTCAAGACGAAGATGGCAGTGTACAACGCCTGCGTCATCAGCACACTGCTCTATGGGAGTGAGACGTGGACAACATATGCCCGGCAGGAAAAGAGACTGAACTCCTTCCACTTGCGCTGCATTCGCCACATCCTGGACATATCCTGGCAGGACAAAGTGCCCAACACAGAAGTTCTGTCCCGCGCCGGCCTTCCCTCCATGTTCACTCTACTCAGGCAGCGCAGGCTCCGCTGGCTAGGCCACGTTCACCGTATGGAGGATGGCAGAATCCCCAAAGACGTCCTCTACGGAGAACTGGCAACTGGCTGGAGAGACGTTGGCCGCCCACAGCTGCGCTTTAGAGACGTCTGCAAGAGAGACATGAAGGCCCTGGAGATCAACACAGAGCGCTGGGAGGACCTTGCAACGGACCGCTCCAAATGGAGAGGCACCCTGACCAGACAGCTCAAGGCGGGTGAAGAAAGACTGACTGCTGCAGCAGATGAAAAAAGGACCCGCAGGAAGAACCGCCACAGACCCAGCAGCACGGAGATCACCCACAAGTGCGACCTGTGTGACAGGGACTGCCATTGACGCATCGGCCTATTCAGCCACAGGCGGTGCTGTTCCAGCAGAGTAGACGTTTAGGATTCTCTTCCATGGTCATCATAGACCGACGGAGGCCGACGAAATATATATATATATATAGAGAGAGAGAGAGACAGAGAGAGAGACAGAGAGAGAGAGAGAGAGAGAGAGCAGGCTGAGAGTACAGACTGACTGAAAATTTTACAAAAACAAACTTTATTCCACTATCAAGAAAATGTTTTTAAGATGGCAAAAAAAAAAAAAAATCAGTCTCCACTGTTCTTCTTCTTTTAGATTTGATTGACAGTTGGCAACCAGCTTACAGGTGCATTACCGCTACTGACTTCATTATCATCACTCGATATCTTTGTATAAGGAGTTCTAAACAACTCCTTATGTGTGAAAAAATTATCCGTCCTTGGACTGTGTCTGAGAGCAAGTCTCCACTGTTGTTTCCAAGGCAACCAGTGATCCCTACTGGCAAAAGACATGTTTGTGCAACAGCACAGCCTAGTGGTAGAAAAACAACACTGCAAAAACACAAAACCCCAAACCACTCACCAGACCACACCCATCACACATCATCATCATCATAGCAGTCTGTCGGGTGCGACAATGACTGTTTCATTTAGGTCTGATCAGATTCCTCCACGCAGCTCTGTCCTTTGCCTTCTGCTGCCAGGAACTTCTGACCTTGTTAACCCGGGCGACGTCCGAGCCGGTATGAGTTGCTCTCTGACTGACCATTTCATGAAACTGCTTGCAAAGTATTTGAGTACTGCTAGCTTTTGCTGGACTAGCGACACATTCTTGGCAGAGGTATTATCAGTGGCAAGGACAGGCCAAGACAAACTGACTCCAGTATCTGTTGCAGTGACTGACCAGATGATAGGTTTGTTTACCTCTGCTCTTTGTGTAGTGCATGTCACGATGCACCAACTGGCAAAAGTCCACCACAGACCTTGCGACAATGTGCTTATCTGCCAGGATGTCCAGTCTCACCCCGCGTAACTGGGAGTGGTCCACCACAGACTTGGTTTTACCAACGAGGCGTTTTTCTCCCTCCAAGATGTGCAAGGAAGTCAACCCCCTCATCAAACTTCTGTGTGGCACAAAAATAGCCATATCACCTGTAATACTGAACAAGAGGTGGAATAATTCAACCTTCCTCTGCTCTCTGAAGTACCTCCAATCAGAGGACACGAGCATCTTTAAACGCAACGCAGCGCAGTCTTCGACTACAGGACCAGGGTGGAGGATCTTTTTCTTCTTCTCTCGGTTACTAGCCGATAGCAAACAACTGAAAGGTGCATACCGCCACCTACTATACAAGAGTGTGTAACATTGTCATCTGAGCCCGACCCCTAAATTCTATGACTTAATCCTGTGTTATTTAAAAAAGAGAAGAGCCTTTCTCGTGATTGTTATTGCCTCTCCATCTGTTCCCAGAATCCCAGTTAAATCCCATTCCCTACCGACCTCTCGAACTTCATTTTCCATTATCTGTCTTTCATTTCCCTATTTGTGACAGTGTAATAAGATGTGCTCGACATTTTCTTTTACTCCACATTCTCTACATTTGTCACTTTTGCTTTTCCCCATGGTGAATAAAGTGCCGTTTAAACCTGTGATCTAGTCTGAGTCTTGCCATAATGATGTCTTCCCTCCTATTGGTTGTTATGAAATTCTTTATTGCAATAGATTTTTATATTTTGTAGTATGATCTACCTTTATGATCTTCATCTCATCTTTTTTGCCATAGCTCAGTTCCTTTTCTTGATTACTGTTTTCCCTTCACCTTTTCCAAGAGACAATGGTATAGTTATCTCTTTTCCAAGAGCACTTTTTGCTAATTTGTCTGCACAGTCATTCCCTTTCAACCCTTCATGTGCAGGAACCCAACAAAACTGAACTTCTCCACCACCCCTGTGTACCCTAAATAAACTGTGATACAGCTCAATCACCAAGTCTTCCCTTATAGATTTTAGTGTCTGGTTTTTATCGCTGCAAGTGAGTCCGTACACACCACCACCCGGTCCAGTCTGGCCTCCTCCACCCACTGCAAAGCAATAATTATTGCCACCAAATGCCTGTAAAATATATATACTGTATATATATATATATATATTATCCTGTACATTTAAAAAAAAAAGGGAAAAAATGTCATACAGGTGCATCTCAGTAAATTAGAACATCATCAAAAAGTTGATTTATTTCAATAATTCAACTCAAAAAGTGAAACTCATATTATATAGATTCATTACACACAGAGTGATGTATTTCAAGTGTTTATTTCTTTTAATTTTGATGGTTATGGCTTATAGCTCATGAAAACCCCAAATTCAGTTTCTCAAAAAATTTGAATATTACACAAAATTAATTTTAAAAAATTGATTTTTAATAGAAATGTTGGCCGACTGAAAAGTATGTCCATGTACACACTCAGTACTTGATCGGGGCTCTTTTTGCATAATTAGTGCATCAGTGCAGCATGGCATGGAGGCGATCAGCCTGTGTTACTGCTGAGGTGTTTTGGAAGCCCAGGTTGCTTGGATAGCAGCCTTCAGCTCGTCTCCATTGTTTGTTCTGGTGTATTTCATCTTCCTTTTGACAATACAGTACATCATAGATTCTCTATAGGATTTAGGTCAGGAGAGTTTGCAGGCTAATCAAGCACAGTGATACCATGGTCATTAAACCAGATATTTGTACTTCTAGCAATGTGGGCAGGTGCCATGTCCTGCTGGAAAATGAAATCAGCATCTCCATAAAGCTTGTCAGCAGAGGGAAGTATGAAGTGCTCTAAAATTTCCTGTTTGATGGCTGCGCTGACATTGGACTTGATTAAACACAATGGAAAAACACTAGCAGCAACTTGGATTCCGTGCCCGTTCACTCTTCCTCCAGACTCAGGGACCTTGATTTCCAAGTGACAACTTGGCACTTGATTTGGGGAGCCATGTCATCTGCTGGTTAGTCCACTGTGTTTTATCAGGTCCAAAGTCAATGCAGCAATCTACCAGGACATTTTAGAGCACTTCATCCTTCCCTCTGCTGACAAGGTTTATGGAGATGCTGATTTCATTTTCCAGCAGGACTTGGCACCTGCCCACACTGCTGCCTAAAGTACCAAAGCCTGGTTTAATGACCACGGTATCACCATATTTTATTGGCCAGCAAACTTTCCTGACCTAAACCCCATACAGAATCTATGAAGTATCATCAACAAGGAGATGAGAGACACCAGACTCAACAATGCAGATGAGCTGAAGGCAGCTATCAAAGCAACCTGGGCCTTCAGAACACCTCAGCAATAACACAGGCTGATCACCTTCATGCCGTGCCACAGTGATGCAGTTTTTAATCATGCAAAAGGAGCCCTGACCCGTACTTTGTCGGCCAACATTTATATTACAAAAAAAAATCATTCATTAATCCTTTTCGGGTCGCAAATCAATTTTTTTTTTAAAAAAAATTGATCTTATGTAATATTCTAATTTTTTAAGAAACTGATTTTCTGGTTTTCATAAGCTGCAAGCCATAACCATCAAAATTAAAAGAAACACTTGAAATGTATCACTCTGTCTCTAATGAATCTATATGAAGTATGAGTTTCATTTTATGAACTGAATTACTGAACTAAATCAACTTTTTGAAGATATTCTAATTTAGTGAGATGCACCTGTACACACCTTGTTATCACCAAATACTGTACATTGTCATCTTACATATATATTCTTTTTTTTTAATTACCCCTTCTCTCTATTTTTCTTTCCTTAGTACATGTTATCTGTTTTTACCAGCATTTCGGTCAGCGTTTGCCAAAGGAGCTTAACTTAGGCTGACTTAGGTGAACTCTGCATAACTTAGCCCAGTGCTTAGGAACGTTTACAAACAGAGCACAACTTTCACCGTTTATTTCCAAATGTCAGCAAATTTTCAGCATGCTGAAAATTCTCAATGTATACGACTTTCGCCAGCGTTTGCCAACAAACACCAACTATCATTAACTTTTTTCAACTTTTGCCAAAACATCAGTAAAAGTTGATCCAAACGTTGTTGTGTGAATCCACCCAAAAAAGCATGTCCAGGATGGCAGGAAGCCTCCAAACGCTGATCTTTATGAGCGTCGCCTGACACTGATGTCAGCTGAACTGCGCTGAGTATTCTTAGCTTAAGTTAACCAAAGTTGGCAACTGCTACACATACACTAGCCTAAGCTGGCAAAAGTTTGACGATGCTGAATGCAACGCTGGGAAATGCTAGCAAAAGTTCGTAAAAGTAATTTCACCAACATTTGGACTGATTTTTCTGACTTTTCAAAACATCAGTAAAAGTCGGTCCAAATGTTATAGTGTGAACCCAGCTTAAGATCTCCTAGATTGTGTATTTTTTTTTTTTTTCTTTACTTGATTCTCTTTTCTAAAGCCCATCCAGGGACAAGAGTTGCAAATTAGCTAATAGCTATACACTCTATGTGCAACACATCAGATTGATTGTCATTGATCTATGTTTATTGCACTGTCCCTGTCAAATAAACTACTCTATCTATCTATCAGATAAAGCTGTGGATGTGCACAAGTCAGAAAACAGTTTTTTGGGTTTTTTTGTTTTTTTTTTAAAATCAAAGGCTTGATTAATCCCAAGAACCACATTGAAGTCTATTAAGAAGTGGAAGGTGTTTGGTACAATGAGACCTTCCCTTGATCAAGACACCCCTTTAAACTGGATGAGAGAGCAAAGGAGAAACTGGTCAGAAAGGCTACCAAGAGGTTTACAGCAATGTGGAAGTTGTGGCAGGAATTCACAATGAAGAATAGTCATTGTGTGCATGAGGCCAACAAGGTGTTGTGGTCAGATGAGACAAAAATTAAACAGTTTGGCCTCAATATTAAATAACATCTGGTGGAAAGCCAATACAGCTCACCATACAAATTAAAACAATCCTACAGTAAAGCATGGAGGTGGTACCACAACAGCACACATGTCACGCCATCATCGGCCCAACATACCAGATTTACATCATGAATACATTTTTTTAGAGGGCATTGGCAAGATGTTGGCTAGATGTCAGCATTAGCTCGGAGACCCAAAATTTTATTCTTTCATCTGCTCCCTTTTCCGGGTTTCCACAGCATATCATTATCTGATATTGTGATGATCCACACATTTGATTTGGCAAGTATTTTACAGTGGTGGGAAAAAGTGTTTGCCCCCTTCCTGATTTCTCTTTTTTTTTGTATGTCTGTCACACTTAAATGTTTCAGATCATCAAACAAATTTAAATATTAGACAAAGATAACACAAGTAAACACAAAATGCAGTTTTTAAATGGTGTTTATTATTAAGGGGGAGAAAAATCCAAACCTACATGGCCCTGTGGGGAAAAAGTGACCCCCCCCCACCCGACAAAGTGAAGTAGACCAAAAGATCCTCAAAAGCTAGACTTCATGCTGCAATCCAAAGAAATTCAGGAACAAATGAGAAACAAAGTACCTGAGATCTAGCAGTCTGGAAAAGGTTATAAAGCCATTTCTAAAGCTTTGGGCCTCTAGCATACCACATTGAGAGCCATTATCCACAAATGGTGAAAACATGGAACAGTGGTGAACCTTCCCAGGAGTGGCCGGCCGACCAAAATTACCCCGAGCGCAGTGACGACTCATCCAAGAGGTCACAAAAGACCCCCCTCCCCACCAAGCAACATCCAAAGAACTACAGACCTCACCCTCAATTAAGGTCAGTGTTCATGACTCCACCATAAGAAAGAGACTGGGCAAAAATGGCCTCCATGGCAGAGTTCCAAGACAAAAAACACTGCTGAGCAAAAAG
This sequence comes from Pholidichthys leucotaenia, assembly GCA_020510985.1. Lineage (NCBI taxonomy): Eukaryota > Metazoa > Chordata > Actinopteri > Cichliformes > Pholidichthyidae > Pholidichthys > Pholidichthys leucotaenia. Next base: position 133,279,813 of record CM035840.1, on the reverse strand, counting down.
AATATACAGGCTCATCTCAGTTTTGCAAGAAAACAGCTTGATCTCCAAGACTTTTGGGAAAATACTCTGTGGACTGACAAGACAGAAGTTGAACTTTTTGGAAGGTGTGTGTGTTCCATTACATTCGGCGTAAAAATAACACAATTTCAGAAAAGGATCATCATACCAACAGTAAAATACGGTGGTGTAGTGTGGTGGTCTTGGGCTGTTTTGCTGCTTCAGGACCTAGAAGACTTGCTGTGGTCAATGGAACCATGAATTCTGCTGTCTACCAAAAAATCCTGAAGGAGAATGTCCTGCCATCTGTTCATGACCTCAAGGTGAAGCACACTTGGGTTCTGCAGCAGGACATTGATCCAAAACAAGTCCACTTCTGAATGGCTTAAGAAAAACAAAATAAAGACTTTGGAGTGGCCTAGTCAAAGTCCTGACCTGAATCTGATTGAGATGCTGTGGCATGACCTTAAAAAGGTGGTTCATGCTCAAACCCTCCAGTGTGGCTGAATTACAACAATTCTTCAAAGATGAGTGGGCTAAAATTCCTCCACAGCACTGTAAAAGACTTGATGCCAGTTACAGTATCACAAAGGCTTGATTGCAGTTGTTGCTGCTAAGGGTGGCCCACCCAGTTATTAGGTTTAGGGCAATCACTTTTTCACACAGGGCCATGTAGGTTTGGACCCCCCCAATAATAAACACCTTCATTTAAAAACTGCATTTTGTGTTTACTTGTGTAATCTTTGTCTAATATTTAAATTTGTTTGATCTGAAACATTTAAGTGTGACAAACATACAAAAAAATGAGAAATTGGGAAGGGGGCAAACACTTTTTCACACCACTGTATATGGTCTTTGATATGATCCACTCGTGAATCCACAATGTTCTGGCTGTCGGGCGGATGTTCTACCACTAATCATAATTTACTAGTAGTGTGTCTCACCTTGAATAACAAAATAGTTAAATAAAGGTTGTGATTAACATTTAACTGTATAATACTGGAGTGGTGGCTTCGTGGTAGAGCATCCGCTCCAAAGCTGGAAGGTCATGGGTTTACCACTGGGTCAGGAAGGACAATGAGGTAAAACCTTTGCAGGAATGATGCATATATTTGATTTAGCAATCACATATATGCATCTTTGGGAGCAGCAGAAAGCCACTATAGCTTTGATACGTAATTTCAATGCTGGCTGATGGTCGTTTCTGACCTAATGCTGACATCTTGCCAGTGTACAACTGACCTCTATAAGTTGTATCCCTGATGTACAATATGTGTGCTGTTGCCGTAATATCCTGATCTAGGGTTGTAGCAAAACAAACATCAAATTCTTGTGGAAAAAATTGTTGCCCTCTGCCTGAAAGTTATCAATGAGAAGAAGCTTGACCTTCCAACATTACAATGACCCAAAGCACACAGCAACTCTTTGAGTGTGAGAATTTTTTGCCCCTCGTGGCAGACCGTGGCACTCCGCCTGTCTTCTCACTCTGACATTATCGCCTGCCTTGGGGATTTGTACTTATTGTACTGATTTGCCAGTTTCAAAAGGCGGCAGACATCTGTTGGAGGACTCAGTGGATGACATGTAATACACCAAAGAAGAACTCCTCATTTCCTTTTCCTGTTTTAGCATTTAGCCCAGAAAATTAATATATCCGCAGTGGTCACCGTCACTTTTTCAGCTTTGTACACAAAAAATAGCCATGGGATACAAGTGAAATTTATGTGGGATAATCATAAGACTTTGTAGATGTGGTACAGACTTTAAATTACTGACAGAACGCAAAACATGGACCATGATGTGTGAAAACACAGCAACCACGCCAGCCAGCCATTCATCCAGCCAGCCAGCTACCCTTTGTCAACAGTAAGTGACTAATTTCGTTTTTTTTTTTTTTTTAAATGTATTGATTTCTTGTTCATATACTTTGAAGATAAGATGATAAGGTACCTCTGTAAAAAACCCCCAAACAAAACAAAAAAAAACGGTGTCAAAAGACTGAACCATTCTTTGTGTAAATACATTCAAAATCTAGTTTTGACTGAGTTATGGAATTTAAAGAGGTGCCGTGGCATTATGCAAATTAGATGCGTAATTTTTTTTCCTATCTGAAACTTTGGATCATATTTTACATCTAATTGACAGTAAGCCATTATCTTTTGCAACTTTCAAGTTATAGCCTTGGAAATCTGAACTATTTTATTGACAAAAATATTTACTACTCTTGACCACTTGGGGTTATGTCGCAGTTCAGCAACATACACACTCAGAGGGTTAATGTCCTTGAATGATCTGGTCAGAGCCCAAACTCAGGGAGTTTTAGCACCTGAAAGGCTGCACCAAGTTCTGAATCAAAGTTTGTTTTTGTTACATTGTATAGATTTAGTCAGATTAGCTTTGGGTTCACACTGCTCCTTATCCAGGAGAACCAAACAGCTTTACGCAATGGACCTACATCTTGTCACGACATTTGTGTAGTTAGCAGAAGCAAACATGCTACTCATCCTCTGAGGTGCAGCTGAGGGCACATCAGTAACTGTACTTCAAGTTGAATCTAGGAAAGTCTACACCACACTATGGGGCAGATTTACTAAGGCAGAGCAAATTAGCGAGTGCACAAATTAGACAAAGCGCCTCTGGGAGTGGCCAATTTTTGCCAGTGATCTACTAACAGCACGCAAAATTATAAACACAGATGCAATCACGTCATTTCAGTAATGCCCATCCATCCACTAAGAACGCAAAATTGTGCACAGGCACAGTCAGCTGATGAGTAAGCAAGTCATCAACACAGTTACAGCCAGTTTGGAGGAGCATAAAGCTTTTTTTTTTTTAAGTTTTTGTTTAAGTGCAAACCCCACTAAAATAGTTTATTTTTGTTCGTTATATTTCAAAATTTAGATTTTCATTTAACATGGTAGACTTTTTTTGTTTAATATGTATAAATGAAACATTTGTATCTAATTTAATAAAGGACTACTCATGAATAAATTGATTAACCAACGTGTTTATTTTATTAACACTAGAACCGTCATGGTCTGATGGAGACTCTGGAGTCTTATATGAATAACTGTTATAACAAAATCTACAGGTCTTCCAGTTCACAACTCTTTATAAATGCCATTGAGTTACGGTGTTGCAATTTTGGAGGACATTTCTATGGATCTGTGTGCTCTTTTTGTTAATAATCTCATTGATTTTTTTTTCCTCCTATATTGTGTATCCTGAACTGGGAGAGAGAAATAGAGAGAAGATGGAACTGAATTACCATTTTATGCACAGCAAAAAGAAATACTGTAAATATGGATAGAGAAAAAGGGCAAAGAAAATTGGCAATGTGGAAGATTTTGCTTCAAGAGCAAGGGGGAGCTGAGGGAAAACTCCAGAGTCCGAGTCTGAACCTCCGCAGGAAAAAAAAAGTCATCATTGGCTGACACATCTGTATGTCCGCTGCAGGTCTAAGGGCTCCTATTTTATGGATACAAATTCATGTAGTAGGCTACATACAGTATAAACAAATAAAATTAAAAAAACTACCAGCTGATGTCCAGTTCAGCATAACAACAATGTCTGTGAGACCGTTGATCCATCCATCTTCTTCAGCTTAATCCTTTTTGGGTCGTGGGGGGGGGGGGGGGCTGGAGCCTATCCCAGCATCTTTGGGCTAGAGGCAGGGTACACCCTGGACAGATCGCCAGTCCATCGCAGGGCCAACACAGAGAGACAGACAACCATTCACTCTCAGTCATACCTAAAGACAATTTAGAATACCCAGTTTATGCCAAATAACCTAACTTGCATGTTTTTTGGCATGTGGGAGGAAACCAGAGAAATCCCGGCGTAAACACACGCAGACACGGGGAGAACATTTAAACTCCACACAGATCACTGTTGGTTGGGGGCTGGGATCGAACCCAGGTTCCCCCAACCAAGGGTGAGTTGCTGTGCTGCCGCAGTGCTAACCACTCCTCCACCACACTGCCCATATTAAAATAATCTGTTCTTCTCTCATACCAAAAAGTCACGTGCAGAGAGAAGCTTCTGCCACGAGCCCTCAGTTCTCGCCAGTGTTTCCTTATAGCACCAACGATCACAATCATGTCAGGCGCAGATGAATTAAGACAAGCTTTTTTGGGGCATTAAATCCTGGAGCATTTAGCAGGAGACTGGCAACCGCAAACCTTAGTAAATCACCTTGCGCCAGTCAAATACTCCCCTCCCTCAAATTTGCGTGTTGACGTGACAACTCCCACAAACACATACGCAATGAGGCCAGGCGCAAAATTAACATAGTCCACACCTTCCCATCACAGATTTTGCCCTGCGCCCTTTAGTAAATCTAAACAGTTTTTCAACGCCAAAACAGGGTTTTGCGATGGCGCAGCACGTTAGTAAATCTGTCCTTAAGAGGTGAAACAAGTTTAGTGAGGCTAGAATAATATCCAGGTCTTCAAAAGACATTTGTTTTTCTCATTGGTCCTGATGAAATTTAGGTAGCATTGCTATTCTAATCTTACATATACTTTCTGTCACATTGTCTTGGAAAATAGTACAATATATTTTTTAACATTTTTGATTTTTTTTTTTTTAATTGACTGTTTATGTCACTAATGGCCCAAATTTCAATTGAATATGGGCTATTTTTTCTTCCTCTTGAGTGCCACTGCACTCTTTTCAGCTGCCAAACCTTTCTAAAAATTGCTTTCACACAAGAAGTTGTCTTGATCCGGACCAAGACCACCTCCTTTTGCCAGACCAAATTTCATCTCTTTGCTCCAGATCACAGTTCAGAGGAGGTTTTACACCTAAAATTTTGGGCCTGAATCAAACTGAAAAGTTCAAAAAGCCAGACCAAACAGCTTAGGTGTGAAAGCACCCTTAAACCCCATTGAAAAATCTGTGAAATGCTGTCCACCAACAGTCACTATCAAATTTAACTGAACTTGAGCAGTTCCGCAAAGAAGAGTGGGCAAACATTTGAAAGGTAGATGTGGAAAGTTGGTAGAGAAGTGCCCACACAGACTAAAGGCTATTATTAAAGGGAAGGTAGTTCAATAAATTGCTGACACAATGATCCTTTCCATATTGTACATACTGTATGTCTTGAAGTTCTCCAGCATTTCTTTGCATTTATGTAGAGCCAGGTGTGCTGTGTTATGTCCAATTTTGATGCAGAATCCGGTGTGATTGCAGAATCCTGCGTGGACATGCAGTGGCCTCCCCTCTGTCTTTGTGTATGTACCATTTAGTGTTGTTTTAAATTACGCTTAAGTGTATATTCATGTGTTTAATGTCCACATATGATGTTGCGCACAAGTTACAGTTGCCACAACCTTCTGGAGATAAGGAATATGACAAAACATCATGACTTGGACTGGAGCATTATAGAGGAACTCCGTGTCCTAGGACTTCTCCGCCAGACTTCCACACCCCCGGACTCGACTGCTGCATCTCATCCCAAATGGAGACACCGTAGACTGTGTGCGAGAAGGCAGAAATAAGATAAGTGTGGAGGTATCCGAATGAAGCTAACCGCTAGCCCATACAGACTCCCGATTCCAACCCTCATTCTGGCCAATGTATGCTCACTAGACAACAAAATAGACGACATACAGCTCCTGAGATCTACACAACGTGATGCGCTGAACTGCTGTGTTTTTATCTTTATGGAAACGTAGCTAAATGACAATATCCTGGACTCTGCTCTTCAGTTAGCAAGGCTAACATGCCTCCGAGCTGATCGGGTGTTAATGGAAGAAGGAAAAACACGAGGAGGAGGCGTGTGTGTTTACATCAATGATGCTTGGTGCAGAGATGCGACTGTTGTACACAAACACTGCTCTCCGTTGGTGGAGTTTGTGATCATCAAGTGCTGATTGTTCTACATACCGAGGGAATTTACATCTGTTCTGCTAGTTGCCATGTATGCCCTTTCCCACCGCCAGGGGTGAGAGGAGTAAAGCACTGAATGAACTCTGTCAGGCTATAATTGAGACACAAACAGCGCATCCAGACAGATTCCTCATCACAGCAGGAGACTTCAACCATGCAGATTTAAAGGCCCTCCTACCAAAGCTGCACCAAGATGTGGACTTTCCAACAAGAGACAACTTGCTGGACCTGGTGTGCACAACCCACAAGAGAGCATACAAAGCCTCCCCCCCCCCCCTTCCCAATTGTGGTCTCTCTGATCACATCACCATCTTGCTAAGGTCTGCATACAGACCCAGAGTGAAAGCCAAACCAACTAAAAAGCAGGTATGCGTGTGGCCAGAGGGCACCTCCAACGCCCTGAAAGACTGCTTTAGCACTACAGATTGGGACACTCAAACATACAGCCACTCACAATGAACACACAAACATTGAGGAGTACACTGAGGGTGTTGTAGCATACATAGATAAATGCATTGATGATGTCACTCACTGCAAAACTGTCACTGTTCGTGCTAACCAGAAGCCATGGATGACAGCAGAGGTTCACAGGCTCCTGAGGGCTCAGGACACAGCCTTCAGGGCCAGTGACACCACAGGACTAACAGCTATGGTCAACCTGTCCCGTGGCATCAAGAAAGCAAAACAACAATACAGCAAGAAAATATCTGGCCACTTCAGCAACACCAGAGATGCATGTTCTCTCTGGCATGGCATACAGACCCTCACCAACTACAAACCTCCACCTCAGACCTGTGCGAGCGACATCACACTGCTTGACAACTTAAATAACTTCTTTGGCTGCTTTGAAGCACAAAACAGCACATCAGCACAGAAGACCACTCCTTTCCAAGACGAGCAGGCTATAAGTCTGGATCTGGGTAGCGTGAAGAGGACCCTCTTCAGGATCAGCCCACACAAGGCAGATGGACCAGACAACATACCAGGTCTTGTTCTGAAGGACTGTGCGGAGGAGCTCATGAATGTCCGGGCCAACATCTTCAACATCTCACTGAGTCAAACTGTTGTCCCCACATGTTTCAAAACTGCTACCATAATACCAGTCACAAAAAAGCCCGTCCCATCTAGCTACGACTACCGGCCCGTAACACTGACCCCCATCATAATGAAGTGCTTCGAGCAGCTGGTCATGCAGAACATCAAGTTGACCCTGCCTCCCTCCCACAACCCATCTCAGTTTGCATACAGGTCAAACAGATCCACAGAAGATGCCATCTCTGCTGCTCTCCATCCAGCCCTCACCCACCTGGACTCAAAGAACTCCTACGTGCGAATGCTGTTCTTTGACTTTAGTTCAGCATTCAACACAATCATCCCCCAGCACCTAATACAAAAACTCAGACACTTGGGATTCAAAACCTTTCTCTGTAACTGGGTGCTGGATTTTTTCACAGGGATGCCACAGAACGTGCGGGTCGGCTGCAACACCTCCAAGACCATCACATTGAGCACAGAGGCCCCACAAGGGTACGTGTTCAGCCTGCTGCTCTTCACCCTGCTGACCCATGACTGCGTACCAGCCTACAGCACCACCCACATCATCAAATCTGTGGACGACACAATGATGGTGAGCCTCATCACAAACAACGAAGAGGCCAACTACAGAAATGAGGTGAGCCAACTGGTCCAGTGGTGTTAAAACAATAATCTCTTCCTGAATGTGGGAAAAACCAAGGAGATTATGGTCGACATCAGGAGAGGACATACACAGCACCCCCCTCTGATACTTGATGGAGTAGCTGTGGAGAGGGTGAGCAGCAGCAAGTTCCTGGGATGCACATCTCCAAGGACCTCTTCTGGTCCAACAACACCACATCACTGGCCAAGAAGGCTCAAACTCACCTCTGTTTCCTCTGGAAACTGAGGAGAGCACAATTCCCACCTCCTATCATGTGCTCATTCTCCCGGGGCACCATTGAGAGCATCCTCACCAGCTGCATCACTGTGTGGTACAGAAGCTGCACCACCTCCTGCCGGAAGACTCTACAGCGCACAGTGAAAGCAGCCAGCAAGATCATCGGTGCCCCTCTGCCTTCTCTCTCAGACATCTACAACACCCGCCTCATCCACAGAGCCAACAACATCGCAGGTGACAGCTTCAACCCCCTCACACTCCCTCTTCAGCCCTCTGCCCTCAGGGAGAATGTACCGGAGCCTATGGGCTCGCTCCACAAGACTGCTAAACAGCTTTGTTCACCAGGCCATCAGGACTCTGAACTCTGCCCACTTCCTGCACCTGGACTGGAACACACTCACCCACACAACAACTCTACTGTTTGCACAAAAAGACTTGGCACACCAACAGTATCACATCCACTACTGTATGTCTTGCACCTTATTGCAACCATTTGCACAAATGCCATACCTGCTGCTGTCTGTTATTGCAATACTGATCATGCGCAGACCAGTCTGTTACTGTCTGCACCCCTATTACAGCATTGAGCTTGCAATTTACTGGTATTATGGTTTACTGTACATAGGATTGTTGTGTTTTTATCGTTATTTGCACTATGGGTGGCATTGCTGTACATAGATTGTTGTTTTCCATCCTTATTCCTTCTTGTCTTATATATTGCGCACACCACTAAGAGAGAAATGGCATTTCAATTCTACTGTATGTCCTGTACATATAGAAGTATTGACAAATAAAAATCTTTGAATCTTCAATATATAAATTCACTACACAGTATTTGTCTTTATACAGATGACATACTATTCTACTTTTTTATGGAAGTGAAATAAGTGAAAGGATTAATCCATCTTATGACTTTTGATATTTTAATATAATTATTGAGAAACTACCAACAAACATCAACTACCAATTAAACATGCACAATTACATTTAAATTAAACATTTGAAATTAAATGAAAACCAAAGAAAACCATCTCTCAGACCATTACAAATATATTGTTGCCTTCATCAGGACTGTTTCTTTCTCAGTCACAGACAATTCAGTCAACTTTCTCAAAAGTACTACAAAACTTTCACTGTGACCTTTTGTGTTCCTTTTGGAGAAAGCTTCAAGGGATAAAGAGAATGCTGCAAAATGATTTTTTTCGTTAAATGCACTTTATTTAAGAGACATGTCTGGCAGTAATGATTTACGTATATAATGTTGTGTGAGCACTCATTTATTCAGCAGTGAGAACTGCCTCTATGAGTAGTCACATGATGATTGATAGGTAACCTGCAGGCAGAGGGCCAGGTATGCACATGGCTTTTCCCTTCTTCACATGTGAACATCTGACGGAAACTACAAAATCCTTATTTTGCTCTGTTTGAGTGTAAAAGTATTGTGAAGCTCAACAACAAACACTGCAGCAGCAAAGGTCTTTATTTAGAGATCCCCTCCTTTTTATAAGAACAACATGAACAGGTGAAGCTACTGAATGCCGCCTTCATACCTTCATACCTTTGGATTGCATTGTCTTGGGTTGCAGCACAAGTTCCTTTGGGAAAGCGCCTCTTTATAAAGGAGTCAAGTATTGAAGCCACTGAATCTCTGTGACTTTGTATTGTGACGTTTCAAGGGTTCACACAATAATGAGAGAGGATTTGGAATGCAGCAGGCACACATTTATTTCTTACTCACAAATTATGCAGAACAGAGGGGAGGTCATGCATGCACACATTCACTTCACTCAGGGTGACAGACACATAATCTCACACGCAGGGAAAACAACACTATCACAATCAGACTTTTAACACCATTATAACACTACAACAATAACACTCAGAACACAAGAATTATAACCATCTGTGAATCTCCCACAGTGCAAAGCATGCCGGGAGAATCCCCTGCCCCTTATCACAGCTCATATGTTACACTACCCCCCCCCCCCCCCGGACTGGTTTCTGTCCCCAGAACAGTAAGTCTAATTCAAAAGTCCAATACAAACCTGACCAAGCATTGGGGCACCCGACCAGGCATTGGGACACTCCCCCGGCGGCAGCTGGCATGCACGGGCCTGTTACTGTCCAGTCGAACCTCAACCAGGGTCTCCGGTCGGGTTGAGCCCTCTGGCTCGGCCACCTGTGGGCAGCTGGCTGGTATGGGGCGAGGCAGTCACAGTGAAGCACCACCACCTGGTTCCTCTTTTTCAACCTCACCCTGTACACTACATCCAACAGTCTCTGTAGGATCATGCATGGTACCGACCAGTGGCTCGCCAGCTCTGGTAACAATCCCTTTTTCCACTCAAGGCAGAAAACCCAGACTTGATCCCTGGGTGCAAAGTCTCTCCCCTGGCAGCAAGAGTTGTATGCTAACTTCTGTCAACTCCCCACCACTACTTGGACCTCTCGAGCCAGTTTGTGCACCATGTGAAGACGTTCTCTTAAACAAAACAAATAATCCAAACGCAGTTTGCCCTCCGGCTCCAGGGGAGGGCCGAACACCAAGTCCACCGGGGTGCACAGCTCTTGTCCAAACATCAGCACTGCTGGGGTGCACCAGGTGGATTCTTGAACTGCTGTCTGGTATGCCCAAAGGGGCAGGTGCAGGTCCCAGTCTCGCTGTCACTGGTCCAGTAGGATGGCAAGCTGCATGGTCAGGCTCTGGTTAAAGCGTTCAACCAGGGCACCGCTCTATGGGTGCAGCGGGTGGTCTGGGTCTTCCAGACATCCAGCTGCCTGCAGACCTCCCCGAAGGCTTCTGCCTCGAAGTTCCATCCCTGGTCGCTGTGCAGCTCCTCCGGGGCACCGAACCAACAAAACATCTTGTCCATCAGCTTTGATGCTGTGGTGGTGTGGCTCTGATCAGGGATCATATATGCCTCTGGCCACTTGGTGAAGTAATCATTGCAACCAGAACACAATGGTTCCATGGTTGGTAAAGGGCCCAGAATGTCCAGTCCCACATGCTCCATGGGTACCCTACCTGATACTGCTGCAAGGGTGTGTGGGAGCACTGAGTCAACCCTTTCTGAGCTGTGCAGGTGTCACAGCGGTGGACATGGAGCCACCACATGGAGCTCCACTGGCCTGACAACACTCTGGCCAGTAGAACTGGGCCCGAAGTCGCTGCAGGGTCTTTGTCACCCTGAAGTGGCCCGCCCCCATCGACCCGTGGACCAACTGGAGCACCTTGGGGTGGAGCCATCGGGGTACCAGCAATTGCCAAACGTGATGCTGCCCAGCTGAAGACTGCCATTGCTGGTAGATGATACCCTGATGACAGCAGAAGCTGGACCACTGGGAATGCAGAGCCTTGGTCTTTGGGCCCAGCACAGATACAGCCTCCCAGACGGGTCGCTGGTCCATGTCCAGCCACTGCCAGACCTGGGTGATGACAGGATCTCCATCCTGTTCAATCCAAAGCTGCTGCATGCCAAGGGCCTCTGTGCCATCATCGCTGGGGACTGCTGGCTGATGATCTGAGGAAGAGCTGTGAGCCACTCCGCTATGCCCGGCCACAGTGGTCTGGAGAGCAGCAGCCCATGAGACTGCTGGGTCATGATTCTTGGCCAGCTGGCAGTGCTGACAGTCGTTCCCAACACAGGGGTGCCGGAACAGCGTGTTGCCATTGGCATGCAGGCGGCCTGCTCGATGCATTATCTGAAAGTCATAATCCTGCAGTGCCTCCATCCATCTCGCTAACTGCCCATCTGGCTCTTTAAAGTTCAGTAGCCAGGTCAGGGAAGCATGGTCTGTCTTGAGCTGAAATCTTCCCCCATAAAGGTATGGGCGGAAATGTCGGAGCCCTTGGATGACTGCCAGCAGTAATCGGTGGGTGACACAATAATTCCTTTTGGCTTTGCTGAGAGTGCGGCTGAAGAAGGCAACCGACTGCTCTCTGTGTTCTCCCTCCTGAAATAACACCGCCCCGATGCCTTGGTTGCTAGCATCTGTATCCACAATGAAGGGACAGTTCGGGTAAGGACACCACAGCATCAGGGCTCCGATGAGCGCAGAGCTGGGAAAAAGCAGCAGCACAGTCCTTGCTCCACTCGAGCTCCATTTGGTCCTTCTGTGTCAACTGATGCAGCAGACTGGCAATGGTGGCAAAATCCTTCACAAACCTCCTATAATAGGAGGCCAGTCCAAGGAAGCTCTGCAGTTCTCCTATGTCCCACAGGACAGGACAGTTTCTCACTGCTGCTACCTTCTCTGGGTCAGTAACGCACTGACAACATGGCCCAGGAAGGTGATTTCTCAACGAAACGGGTGACATTTCTGATGGTCGAACCGCAGCCCGGCCCTGCAGATGACATCCAACACCTCCAGGAGATTGTACAGGGCATCGCCAAAATCAGCTGCGTGAACCAGCAGGTCATCAAGATAAATGATGCAGCGGCTCATGGTTGGACATGGGCCAGCACTCACTTCACAAGGCATTCAAAAGTGGCTGGGGTATTGCAAAGTCCAATGGCATCGCCTTGAACTGCCACAGTCCCTGCCCTATGGAGAAGGCTGTCATCTGGTGGGCCTCTGGTGACCGCTCCACCGCAGTAGCTGTTGCGGAGGTCTAATGAGCTGAACCAGTTGGAGTCGGCAATGTAATCCAGTGCATCGTCAGTGCGGGGCAGAGGGTAGGAGTCTTTGCACATGATGTCATTCAGGCACCGGTAGTCCACACAGAACTGCCATCAACCATCCTTCTTGACCAGAACCACCAGCACTGCCCAGGGGCTGCTGGAGGGTTCAATGACATCCGCCTCCAGCAACTCCTGAATGTTTTGCTCTGCCACCGCCCGGCTTTTAAAAGGCAGATAGCAGGGTCGGAGCCAGATCGGCCTGGTCTCACCGGCGTTGATCTGGTGCTGCACCAAGCTGGTTTGGGTGCACTCTTCATCCCTGGCGGCAAAGACGTCAACATAGCAGTCCAGCAGCTCCCGCAGCTGGCATCTCTGCCCTGATTCCAACCCCCCGCAGCTCCGCTGTAACAGCTCCTCGACCGCCTGCTTGGTTTCTGATGACGTGGCCATGGCAGCCCGTTCTGTTGGCGGTCTCCCTCGCTGCTGTCTCTGGTGGCGATGACAGTCCCTCGTGCTCATGCTGGTGGTGCTGCAATGGTCGGCTCTGGCGGTGATCCCCTTGGCTCAGCCTGCGCTGACAGCACTGCCTCCTCGATCACACAGGTTCATTGGATCCCCATCTGGCCCTTCTGCAGAACGCAATGGTCTTGGCCCACAGAAGGAGGGAAGAACTGGCGGTATCGATCTTTGCACCCCATACTGCAAGCAGATCTAGTTCGATGATGCAGGGGTCTTGAATGTCATCCGGCCAGAATGGGTGGTTCGTGTTCTGACTGGCCACTCCCACGACGAGGACTCGTCGCCTTGACAATCTGGCGCCCTCACCGGTGGCTGTGGTGATGCAGCACCTGGTGGGTTCCCACCCTTGTGGTCTGAGTTTATCTGTACCGGGCAGCGTCCTGGGTCAGACCAGGGAGATGGTGGAACCGGTGTCGATCAGGGCCCGGATTGGAGTGCTGTCCAGGCTGCACTCCAGGTACAGCCCTGGCGAGTTTCCAAGTCGGTCCATATGTGGTGAGATTTCGGTGGGGAAAATGTCTGTGAGAGGCGGCAGGTCCCCGTCTGTGCCACCTCACTTTAGTTTAAAGCTGGTGAGGAGGCTGGCTGTCACAGGGTAGATGCAGGGCAAGGGCGCACAATGTGGCTTGGCTCCCCACGGTGAAAGCACCCCTCCTCGAGCCACCATCGTACTTTTGCCGGCCATGCAGCTGTGGCCTGGTGCAGCTTCTCCTCGTCCTTGCTCTCAGCCGTGGCCTGGAAAGCTCTCTGCCTTGGTGATGAAACATCAGCTGTGTGCTCCAGTATTGGCTCCACCCACTCCACCTCTGCCACGGCCGTCACCCAGCTGCTCACGGTGTGAATCCAGACGTGTTCTTGGAGCCAGGTCGGGTGGAACCCTTGGATAAAACTCTGGAGGACAAGCTTCTTCACTGCCTGCAGCTCGAAGTCCGGGTAGCCACTCAGTGTCAGCAGCCAGACATCTACTACATAAGCCCCCAGGCTCTCTCAGTCATGTTGCCAGTGGATGGCCAGCTATTCCTGGACATGGTCAGTGTGGATTGCCCTCCCGAACCACCTCTGAAGTGCTCCCTGTAGCGCTGGCCAGCTGTGCTGTTCCTCAGGCCAGACATTGGACAGCATCCAGAGAACTCCACCCTTCAGAGTCAGTGCGACCTGCACAGCTGTCTCTTCAGGTGTCCAGCTGTTGAGTGTGGTGGCCAGTTCAACCTGGACGAGGTAGTCGTCGAGTGAGGTTTCGCCATCAAAGTGGGAAAGCTTGGCTGGTTGGCAGATTGGTGGTACTGGGGTTGAGACGGTCACCTCCTTGCTGATCACTGCCCTTGGCTGCAGTGGGATCGCTGGCTTGTAGTTTCCCCACTGGCGCTCACCATCCTGCCTTGAAAAAGGCGGGACACGAGACGCACTTGCTCTGTCTGGTCCACTTCCCCATTCTTTGCAGCGAGCAGCTCTGGAGACTGGTGTCTGCTCTGCTGTCCATCTCCATCTGGGTGATGAGCTGTTCAAGCTATCAAATCTCTGCCTTGATCCCTGCTTCCACCTCTCAATATCCCACTTCTGACACCAGTGTGACGTTTCAAGGGTTCACACAATAATGAGAGAGGATTTGGAATGTAGCAGGCATTTATTTCTTATTCACAAATTACGCAGAACAGAGGGGAGGTCAATCACACACACACACACACACACACACTCCACTCATGGTGGCACAGACACGTAATCTCTCACACACAGGGAAAACAACACTATCACAATCAGACTTACAACACCATCGTAACAATACAACAATAACGCTCAGAACACAAGAATTATAACTGTCTATGAATCTCCTGTGGCGCAAAACATGCCGGGAGAATCCCCCATTCCTTATCACAGCCCTGACATTACAATACATTACTTGGTGACCATCCATTTCTTTTGCTGTGTTCACACGCTGCCCAGCACATGCCAGTGTGGGCCCAACCACAGGTTAAATCTGGGCTGTCTTATGGGTCTCATGTGGGTTTGTCCACGGGTTTCATGTTGGCCCCATCTGTGTTTGCCCACATTGACTTTACCTATGGCACAAGTAAGCAGGTAATCTGCTAACCCACTTTAAACCCATCTGGGCCCCACAGGGGTTTAAAGCGGGTGAGTAGGTTTCAGTAACACTAGTGTCATAGGTAAACTCCATGTGGGTAAACACGGATGGGGCCAATATGGAACCCGTGAACAAACCCACATCGAACCCATAAAACAGATTCGGGTGATCAGGTCCCAATCAATCAAATGTGGGACAAAGATTGTGTTTGAGTAGGACAATGTGGGATATGTTATCAGCTCTCAAAATGGTATCAAATTTTGATTTACCTGGATTTAAAACAACCAGAGTGGTGGCCTAGTTGATAGAGCATCCGCCCTACAACCGGGAGGTTGTGGGTTCAAATCCTGGCTGGGTCATACCAAAGACCATATAAAAATGATACTTTCTGCCTTGTAGCTTGGTGCTCAGCATAACAGAATGGGGAAAGGAAAGTTGATGCCCAGAGCTACCAGAAGACTGACCCCCCCCCCCCCACACACACACACACAGTAGCTTTCACTACTTACAGTAGCTGTGTGGCCTAGGGTCAGAGAAATGTAGATAGGCGCTGCCCCATACACCAAATGCTGTCCCATGTGCTGTGGAGGGGATTAACTCAATTTAACTGTATTTAAAAAATGCATAGGCTATGCAAATGTTATCTCCATTTTTATTAACTTCCATCAATAGAGTAATTGCACTCATGGATTATTTTTTCATTCAAGGATGTTCCAAGTACAGCACCTCTTCTATTTAACAGTGAATGACTGAACTGTGAACCAGATTCCCTTTCTACTACAACTCTGCATAAAGTTTCATTCAAAACAAGACAGGATTATGCAGTCCAAAATAAATGGTGCTTTTGCACAAAGAACATAAGTAAAACAGACTAACAGCGCAAAATGAGTCTGGTTTTAAAGGAGTGCTGTACAGTGTGGTAAATGCAGGTTAGCTCAGCAGCTGTTACCTTATCTGCCCGGGGATCATCTTTAGGTTTCAGCAGGAACTGTATCCATAGACTGGCATGCCTTGCTCTGTGCAGCTCTTTTTCTGTGAGCATCACATGTCCTGTGTCGCTTCACATCATACTTGCCCCCATGAGCGACTGAAAAATGAGTCTGGAATAAAAGGCAAAGCACTCTCTCTGAATTGCCCTCCACTGGCTTCTCCCAGCTGTAGATAGTTTCACCTTCTTGGTTGAAGCTGCACTTTCTCTTTTTTGACTTTGTTTCCATATTAGAGCGACATTAGCGCAGCTCCAGTTATTGCACTCCCGTCAAACTTTCTCCGCGGGGGGCGGATTGATACGGTGTGAGGTGCAGAGCAATTTGACTGACATCAGTCACAGGCCCTGGGATAACAGCCTACCCTACTTTCCTCACAGCTACTGTATTTGCATCTTGTATGTAAAGTGTCCGCATAGCCTTTGAAAATTTGAGGCTGCAGGACAACATCTCAATTTGCGGGATGACCTAAAACGGGTGAAAATGCTGTACAGTCCTGCACAAAGAGGGACAGCTGGTCACCCTACATGTGATGGTGTAATTTTTTATTGTCCTCTCAGTGAAATGAATGGAAATCCTGTTTTTCCACCTACCACACCCACGTAAATGCTGCTTTCTAGACAATTACTGTTATGTCTGAATAAATACTTTGAGGAATGATGAGGCCAGGTGAACGGGCAAACTCAGCTTTATTGGAAGTTGGACACACAACAGCCACCAGGCAGGGGCTGCTATTTATAGGGCGGTGCAGTGGCGGAACAGGAACAGGAAGTGGCCACCACTACACCACACTTCACAGTAAGAGCATTAATCACAACATCACAATTACCTCTCTCCAGCCAATTTCCAAGATGGTGTGAAAACATTTACATAATCAGTATTTAAGATAAACTGGGGATTATGCTGTCTTTTTAGGTGAGAAAGAAAAATGTCTAAAAATGCATTGTGGTAGAAGATAGCTCTGTTAAATGAAAAAGATGCACAACATGTACACCAAGGGCCCTATTATGACAATTAACAGTGTGTTTTTATGCTGTGCTTCCCACCTTGCAACAGTACTTTTTTGTTCTGTCAGTGCATTGTCTGTTTTTTACGCTTTGCATCACCCCATCTAATTACCAATTGACAGTACACTGGCTTTGCACTGGGAGGAGGAGGCTCATTTCAGAGACGTGTGGCAACATGCAGTGTCATGCACATTAGTATTTTGGGACATTTTATGACAATGTGCTTTTGATTAGGAAAAAGGAGGTCTGTTGTCAGAAGTGGCTTGTTTAATGCTGTTTCAACGGCTTGTTTTGGAATCGCACAGCTCCAACTGAAGAGAGGAAACAGCATGCGCTGGGATTTTCAATTATTTTAATGGAGAGCATTGTAACAACTACATTCTAATCACCCATAATTTTAATTATAATATAATAATACACTTAATAGTTTTGTATTAGATCCACATTTTCATTTTAATTACAAACTTACCGTTGGAGTCTGTAGATTAGGCATCAGTGGATTAATTTTTAAGGGAACAAATGAAAAGGGAGCGTGTACATACGGCTCACAGGGGAGGCATGGTGGGATACTGTCTGTCACAGAAGTGAGGTTTATTACTTAAAATCTTAAGTATTCTGTTGTATCTGTAATCACATTATCATCATGTGTCCATTTGTATGAGTGTGTCATGATTAATGATTAATGCCCCATGACTGGGGCGCATGCGCGTGCAGCGACCGGCAGCGGGTGAAAAAAGTTTGACGTCTGTGTCTCTGTTTTTATGCACTTTAAGGTGTTTTAACGTAATTCTCTGTGCCGTTTTTGTCCTTGAATGTTTGTGGACTATGTAACGAAGAGCTCCCTGGTTCCATCAGTATGGATTTCCTTCTTGTTTTTGCACTGTCCTTTCTTTCTTACCGGCTCTTTGTTTTGGAGGTAAGCGCGATCGTGGTCACACCGGGAAGAACGCAGTATTCCAGAGACATGTTACTGCATTTAGATAGATAGACAGATAGATAGATAGATACTTTATTTTGAACAAAAAAGTATAACAAAAACAAAACAAATGTCAAATGCAATAAAGTAACAGTATACAGTGTTCGAAAGGGAGAAGGAAGAAGTGAACACTTATTAATTCCATCTCCTCTTTTCCATAAATACACCCATGTGAATTATATACAAATTACCACCTTTAAGACCCCAAGTAAACAATTTACTGTATTTTTTACATATCAACATTAACACCCATCCATCACCCATGTGAATTATATACAAATTACCACCTTTAAGACCCCAAGTAAACAATTTACTGTATTTTTTACATATCAACATTAACACCCATCCATCCTAACATACATTGATGTCCATACATCAAAACCAGCCTCAAACAACACAGATATACACAGTGCTGTCCCACCCACCATTCCATAGTGTCCCATAATGTCCCAGAGTGAGCATAGTGAATCGTACATATAAATACTACCCTTCTAACATATATCCTTTCAGCAAATAATGTTTATACCTCTTTTTGAATTGATTTCTGTTTGTACATAGTTTCAGTTCTGGCTCCAGACTGTTCCACAAATCCACCCCACAGACAGATATGCACATACTTTTCTTGGTTGTTCGTATCTTGGGTTTTGTAAAGTTTAAGTCTCCTCTCAAATTATGATCATTGTCACATTTTTTAAATATTTTTTGTATATTAGTTGGGAGTTGATTATTAATTGCCCTGTACATTACTTGTGCTGTCTTAAATTTAACTAAATCCATGAACTTTATGACATGTGACTTTAAGAACAACGCATTGGTATGGTCTCTATATCCTACATTGTTTATTATCCTTATAGCTCTTTTTTGTAATGTGCATATTGACTATAGGTTGGTCTTGTAGGTGTTTCCCCAGACTTCTACACAGTAGTTAAGATAAGGTAAAAACAGTGAATTGTACAGTAAGACCAATGATTTATAGTCCAAGATGTGTCTTGTCTTCCCCAGTATGCCTATACATTTTGCTAACTTGGCCCGGATGTGACTGATGTGAGGTTTCCAGCAGATTTTATTGTCTAGCGTCATCCCCAGAAACTTATTTTCCTGTACTGTTTCTATTCTGGTATCATCTATCGTTACCATTATTTCATGATTTATTTTATAATTTCCAAACAACATAATCTTCGGGGTTTTTTTAGATTTAGAGATAATTTATTTTTGTTGAACCACTGTGTTAACTTTTTCATTTCAGTTGTGACCACCTCTAAAACCTGCTGCAAATTCTCACCAGTGCAAAGGATATTTGTGTCATCCGCAAACAAAATAAATTTCAGAATTTTTGATACTTGGCATATGTCATTTATATACAAAATAAAGAGTTTGGGTCCCAAAACTGACCCCTGGGGCACACCACAAGTGATGTCCATGAAGGGTGATTTGTGCTTACCAATTTGTACAAATTGTTGTCTGTTACTTAAATAACTTTCCACCCAACTCAGTCCTACCCCTCTTATCCCATACCTTTCCAGTTTCCTTAGTAGTATTCTGTGGTCAATGGTGTCAAAAGCTTTCTTTAAATCTATAAATACTCCTACAGCAACCTTTTTTTTATCTATACAACTAGTAATTTCTTCTATAAGTTTGATCAGTGCCAAAGATGTAGATTTATCTGCTCTAAAACCATACTGGCTATCTGTAAGGAGGTTGTGTTTTTCAATGAAATCATCCAGTCTCTTAGTGAAGATTTTTTCAAGTATTTTGGAGAATTGTGAGAGTAAAGAGACTGGCCTGTAATTTGTGAAACAATGACTGTCTCCTGTTTTGTATAGAGGTATTACTTTTGCTATTTTCATTTTCTCTGGAAATTTACCAGTTTGAAATGACAGGTTACAGATGTGGGTGAGTGGCTTAACAATTCCTTCAATTACTTTTTTCACTATTGTCATGTCAATTTCATTCCAGTCCGTTAATTTTTTGTTCTTAAATTTACTCAGTCTCGATAATTTCCTTTTCAGTAACTGCACCCAAAAAGATTGTGTTTGGATTTCTATCTTCTATTTCATTTACAGAACCACTGTTGTTTGTTTCTGGTGTCACTATTGATTTTGCTAATTCAGGACCAACGTCTACAAAAAATTTATTGAAACCACTGACCACATCCTCCATATTATTTATCAAATTGCCATTTTCAATAAAATATTCTGGATAATTAACATTCTTAGGTCGATTACTAATAATCCCATTGAGTACTTGCCATATTCCTCTTAAGTTATTTTTGTTATCCTCTAATATTCTGTTGTAATATTCTTTCTTACAGGTCCTCATTATATTAGTAAGCTTATTTTTATATCTTTTATATTTGATCTCAGCTTCCACCGTTCTGCATTTAATGAATTGTTTATATAATGTATTCTTGCTTTTTACATGCTTAACCCCTTGGTGACCCAAGGAATATTTTTTTTTGTTGTCTGTCACTGTATTGTTTTATAGGACAGTTTTTATTGTACAATGATTGAAATATTTGTAAAAAATTATCATATGCTTTATTTATGTCATTTTCATCATAAACTGCACCCAAAAAGATTGAGCAGAGATTTCACCCAGGCAGACGGCGGTAGGCGGCGGGGCCCAGCGGAGGACTTACCGTGACTGCAGCGGCGGTGTGCGACGAGACTACCCGAAGCGATTGCTAAGCTAACGCTAGTTAGCTTAATGCTGGCGCCAGTCATTCCACCTTACACCAGCCTGAATCGAAGCCCAGCTGCGAGGCCCAGCGGAGATACTACCAGGCAAGCGGCTATTTGTTGACGGGGCTCAGCAGAGATTTCACCCAGGCAGACGACGGTAGGTGGCGGTGCCTAGCGGAGGATTTACCGGGACCTCAGCGGAGCTCGGTGGCAGCGGCGGTGTGTGACGAGACTCGGTTGGAGGAGCGGGACGGGAGACCAGTTACGGCGACTATGAGCAACGAGACCAGCAACGGAAGGGGCTAGTTGGCTAGCTGAGGCCCAGCTGGATTCGAGGACGATCGGATCAGATTCTGGCGATATAAGCAGAATTTATTTTACTATCCACAGATTTTCCTTTTCCTTCTTTCCAAGAAGGACTGAAGATGGCTGCCACCGGATTAAAAAGTGGGCTGATGGGCACCACTAATAAGCCTTCTCTACTTCTCTACTTCCTCTTCGTTTTGTCTTTGTGTGTCTGGACCTGCAACAAGAAGGATTTTCCGACAAACTCAACCAAAGGTGAAGTTAAAAAGTTTTATCTGTATGGATTTGGGCTTGGACATCTCACCCTACACTCTATGTGGTCTTTAAAAGCCCTGAGCAAAAACTTCCAAATTAAGGCAAACATGGCTGTTAAGCAAAAATCACAATATGGCAGAGGATATACAGTTAAAGTTCTGTTAGTTCTGCTACTTCTGGCAGGAGATATTCACCTTAACCCTGGACCTGCCACTATTAAACAGCAGACCACTGGGTTAGCACAAAACCGAGCTGTACAAAAGCAAAAACAACATTTATTTTTCCAAACTGTTAATCATGCACGAGTTCTTTGGGACACCAAGGCTAAACCAAAGGGGATCCTCGGCGGTCATTTAAACATACGGAGCATAATCCCCAAAAGAGATGAGATTTCGGTGTTGCTGTTGGACTCAAATCTGGACTACCTTTGTCTCTCAGAAAGCTGGCTACACAGTAACATAGACACTAATATGATCGATATTGTGGGCTACCAGTGTTTTAGAAAAGACAGGCAGGTAGGGAGGGGAGGAGGTGTTTTAATTTACATCAAAGAGAAATATAAATGTCAACTGGTTGATTTGAATACTTCACTTGAATGTTTAGCTGTTAATGTATGTCTCTCTCCGGTAATGAATTTCAACATTGCAGTAGTGTACAACCCACCGTCACACAACTCTTCCTTTTATAATGAATTAAGTGATCTGGTTAAACAACTTGAGAAGAACAGAGAAACAATAATTCATGGTGACTTTAATATCAACTGGTCTGATAAAAAAGACAAACAAAAACTGAAAAGCCTCATGACTAAATTTAATTACCAGCAAATCATCAAAGGACCCACCAGGATAACCAAACAATCCAGAACACTTATTGACATGGTATTTACTAATAAACCAGAACGAATAACCAGAACCTATAATCTTGTAACTGGTCTCTCAGATCATAACATGGTTCTTGCTGTCAGGAAACTTACTAAAAAGCGACTACAGTATTTTGGGGGAGTCGATATTGACAAATCAAATTTTATTATCCCCAAATCAAAAAATGAGGAGTTTGAACATTACTTAGAGAATCAAAATTGGGAGCAGCTCATGGCAACATGTGAAGTAGATGATTGTTGTAATTTTATAACTGCAACAATCACAAAGTCTATAGAAAAAATTTCAAAGCAAATTAAAAGTAGACAACAGAAGATTAGCCTACCATGGTTAAATAATGAAATAAGAAAACTTATGAAGAGGCGAGACTATGCACTGAAAACATCACTAACCTCCAAACTACAAAATGATCACCTTGTGTACAAAAGTTTAAGAAATAAAGTGGTACGTGAGCTGCGAAAATCAAAAATATCTTATTACAATAAACTGATAGATCATGCAAAGGGTAACAACAGTTCCCTATGGAGGCATTTAAATAACTTAACTAATAAAAAAAACGATCAGAAGGGGGTAAAGGAACTTAGAATCAATGGCAAGACCGTCAGTGACAAGGCTACTTTGGCAAATGAATTTAATTCACACTTTGTGGGCTCTGTGGAAGACTTAACAAAAATTTTTGTGCTGCCAAATGTGCTCAACAACACAAATTCCATACCCCCAACAGATACTTTTCACATCGATGAGGTAAATGAGAAGTTAATTGCTGGTATTGTTAAAACACTGTCAAACTCAAAAACTAGTGATATCTACAATATGAGCACCTCCTTTCTCAAAATGCACAGCAAAATATTAATCAAACCACTGACTCATCTCATTAATCTCTCCATTAGGTCTAGTACATTTCCATCTGGCTGGAAAAAAGCTGTCGTCATACCAGTTCATAAATCAGGCAGTAAAGACGATATGTGCAATTACCGCCCAATCTCTATCTTACCAGTCCTATCTAAGGTTCTTGAAAAAGTTGTAGCTACACAGCTGATAGACTACTTACAAGACAGTCAACTTCTTCATCCACATCAATTTGGTTTTAGACCAGGATACTCAACAGAAACAGCAAATTGTTGCCTTATTGAAAACGTCAAACAGTCCTTGGACAGGGGTAATGTGGTAGGAGCTGTTTTTCTAGATCTCAAAAAGGCTTTCGATACTGTAAACCACAGTTTGCTTTTATCCAAAATGGTATCTTTTAACTTCTCCCCAAATACATTAGAATGGTTTGCATCTTATCTCCAGAATAGAGAACAGTGTGTAAAAGTTCACCAGGATAAATCCTCATTTTTAAACAACCGCATGGGTATCCCACAAGGGTCCATTCTTGGTCCTTTACTTTTCAGCATTTTTATTAATGACTTGCCGTTACACTGCTCAGCTGCAACATGCCAACTTTATGCAGATGATGCAGTTATTTACACAGCTGCCAAGACTCCAGCACAGGCTGCAGATGTACTGTCTACAAGTATGGTTGATGTCCAAGAGTGGCTCCTCAAGAACCATCTATTGCTGAACCTTCAGAAAACAGTCTCAATGTGCTTTTCAATCAAAAAATGTAACCTGCAACATTTTAAAGTTAATATACATGATCATGACATCAGTTTAGCTACAGAATTCAAATACCTTGGCATTGTACTAGATCCTCAACTCAAATTTAATCTTCATATAAAGAAAATTTCAAAAACAGTAAAAAAAAATCTGAACTGCTTTAAATTAATTAGATATTACATACCTTACGAAGCAGCTGCACTGTATATGCATTCTATGGTTTTTTCTCATATATCATACTGTTTGACAGTCTGGGCTCAAGCAGCCCCTTCCACAATAAGACATATAGGTTCATTATATAATCAAACCCTAAAAATCTTGGACAAAAAGCCCATTAGGTGGCATCACTGTAATGTTTTAAAAAAATACAACCTATTGAGTTTTGAGAGCTTCATTGACCTCTGTCTTCTGAAATTAACGTTCAAATGTTTCCATAAATCAGCACCCGAGCCACTTGCTGGTTTCGTCCAAAGACAGGACAGCAGCAGAGCCACCAGGAGTTCTGTTAACAATAACTGTAAAATATTCCACCGCAGAACCACATTTGGACAAACAGCTTTCTCTATAAAGGGCAGTCACATCTGGAACACAATGCCAAATGAAATTAAAATAATAACGGACTTTAAAACATTCACTAAAAATGTTAAAAACTGGCTGAAAAATAAACAAGAATGTACTCATGTATGAATTATTTGTCTGCAAAGTGAGAGTGAATGAAGGGAAGGAATAAATGTGTTTGTTTATAGTGAGTGACGGAGGGAGGAAGGCCTGAAATAGGCAAATGTGAGTTATGTTATATGTGTTAAATGTGAGTCAGGCTGTTATATTTGTGTATTTATAATATTTATGTTAAAGGTGAGTCAGGCTGTTATATTTGTGTATTTATAATATTTATAATATTTATAATTGTGTATTTATAATTTTTCTGCATTGATGTATGTGGTTATTGTGTATATTTTTATCTTGATTCTTTTTTCTAAAGCCCATCCAGGGACAAGAGTTGCAAATTAGCTAATAGCTATACACTCTATGTGCAACACATCAGATTGATTGTCTTTGATTAATTGTCTATGTTTATTGCACTGTCCCTGTCAAATAAACTAATCTACTACTACTAACTATCTTCCAATCTTGTATTAATAATTCCTTTGTCAGTATATACATTGATTCTTCGGTTCTTATTCTTTTATATTTAATATTTTTGGTATACTTTTTCTTCCTATAATCACATTGATAGACAACAAAAATCGGCAGGTGGTCACTGATATCATTCAATAAAAGCCCACTCCTGGTATTATTTTCCATAATGTTTGTGAATATGTTATCTATTATTGTGGCACTGTGTGATGTGATTCTGCTATTATTTAAACATGGATAATGCAGCATCTGTGTTTGAGTCTGTGCCGCAACTGCCAGACTTTATTTTAAGAGATTTTCATGGACACAGCAATGAAAAGAGAGACAAGAGGAGGAAACGCAGAAAGCGTGGAGGCGTAAGATTAAGCCTGAGGAGGCATCAACTTAACCGCATTCCTCTTTCTTTCATTATTATGGGGAACGTACAATCCCTGAGAAATAAAGTGGATGAAATTCAAGGAAATGTACAATATCAGAAGGATTTCAAGAACTGCTGTGTCATGGCTTACATGGAGACGTGGCTTACGGTGCATGACCAGGTCCCGGACCTGTGGATTGACGGCTTTGGAGCCCCACTTTGCTCTGATTGGCAGGAAGAGCTAACGGGGAAACGTCAGGGGGGTGGCGTATGTTTATATATTAATAAACAGTACTGTACATCTGTCACGGTCAGAGAGCACATCTGTACACCAGATGTGAAGCTTCTTGTCCGTATCACTACGCCCTTTTTATCTGCCCCGCGAGTTCCCCCAACTTTTTATAATGACTGTGTACATTCACCCGAGGGCGGATGCTGCCTCCAGCACCGTCTTTGATGTGGTACAGCGGTTGCAGTCGATTTCCCCAGAGGCTCCAAATTTTATTCTTGGGGATTTTAACCATGTGTCTCTAAAGAAGACACTTAAAAACTTTTATCAGTATGTCTCCTGCCCAACCAGGTGAAAAGACATTGGACCTGTGCTATGGATCCATAGAGAGGGCCTATAAATCTCTTCCCCTTCCTCATTTAGGATCCTCAGATCACAACTGTGTACATTTGCTGCCCACATATAAAACTGCTCTCAAAAGAGGCAAGGCGAAGACCAGAGACATAGACGTGTGGACAGAGGATTCAGTGCACTGCCTCCAGGAATGCTTTAACTGTACGGACTAGGAGGTGTTCACACTGGCCTGCGGAGATGATTTGGACTCTTTAGTGGGCGTGACATGCTCATACATGGCTTTCTGCAGAGACATGATCGTTCCATGTAAATGTGTCAAAATATATCCCAACGACAAGCCATGGGTTACAAAATCAGTTAAATCCTGCTTACAGAGGAAAACACTTGCCTTTAAACAGGGGGTTGTTTCTGAGCTGCAGGTTACCACAAAAGGCCGAAATTTTAAGAGCAAAACAGAATTATAAATCAGAGTTGGAAAGCAAGATGGCAACAAAGAAGCTTGGTTCAGCCTGGGCCAGTATGAAAATTATTGCAGGCCTTCAGAGCACAGAGCGCAGTAATCGTGTGTTTTTAGATGGTTAATTCAGACACAGAGCTGGCTAATGCTCTTAATCGTTTTCATGGTCGTTCTGACTCCTTTGATTTTAGCACAGAAACCCAAGATTTGAAACAAAGTCTAAGACAATCAGCACTTTAATATTGAGGTGCGGGATGTTAAAAGGGCGTTCTGTGCTGTAAAGGCGAACAAAAGTCAGGGCCCTGATAATATACATATGTGGGCACTTGGTAAAGTCCTGTGCACATGAACTGAGTCCTGTATTTCACTACATTTTTAATAAGTCCTTACAGACACAACATGTGCCTAAGATCTGGAAAGATGCTGTGGTTGTCCCCGTTCCAAAATCCAGCTGTCCTAAAACGGTAAATGATTTTAGACCAGTTGCTTTGACTTCAATCTTAATGAAAATTTTTGAAAAACTGGTCAGATTTGAGGTTCTAAAGCAGACTGAGCATGCATTGGATCCTTTGCAGTTTGCCTATAGGCCTCACAGAGGAGTGGAGGATGCCACTGTCACTCTGTTTAACATGCTTTTTTGAACATCTGGATTTTAATGGGACACACGCCAGGCTTTTATTTGTGGACTTTTCTTCCGCCTTTAATACAATCCAACCTCATATTTTAGTTGAAAGGCTCCTGCAACAATTTGATTTGAGTAATAATCTGGTGGGTTGGATTCTGGATTTTTTTTAACCAACAGGACACAGAGTAAGGGTCAATGGTACATTGTCTGACCAAAAGTGTTCTTCTACTGGCTCTCCGCAGGGGTGTGTGTTGTCACCACTACTCTTCATCCTGTACACAAACATGTGTCGGAGCAGACATGACAACAGACACATTATAAAGTATGCTGATGATTCAGTTGTTGTCAGTCTCCTCCAGGATGGTGAGAGTGGCCACGGCCCAGTAGTTGATGATTTTGTTCACTGGTGTGAGGATTCCTACCTGCAGCTGAATACGACAAAAACTAAAGATATGATTATTGACTTTAGGAGGAAAACTCCCAGGCACGAAGTCACTGTACTAAAAGGCCAGACCACTGAATGTGTACAATCCTACAAATATCTTGGGACGATTATTGATAGTAATTTAAACTTTGAAGAGAACTGTGAAAGGGTGTGCAAAAAGGGTCAGCAACATTTGCATTGTTTAAGGAAACTTGCATGCTTCCAAACTGACCGAACCATAATGACAATGTTTTATCGGGCTTTTATTGAATCTGTTTTATCCTTTTCTTTAGGGTCATGGTTTGGTCAGATAAAACTGAAACAGAGGAAATCCTTGAATCAGGTAATTAGATGGTCCAGTTGTTTGCTTGGTGAGTCACAGCTGAGCCTGACATCCCTGTACACCAGACAGGTACAGAGGATTGCTACCTCCATTTTAAAAGATGACTCCCACCCTTTGCACTGCCACTTTCAGCTTCTTCCCTCCAGACGGAGGTTTGCTGTCCCAAAAAGTAAAACCCAGCGCTACAAAAACAGCTTTGTTCCTGCTGCTGTTAAAGAGTTGAACAAGATGTAACAATATATTGCACATAATTTAGTTACCTATTTATTAATTTTATATTTACTTATTTTTGTAGGTTTTTTAATTTGGGTTCTAAATCTTTTATTGGATTTTTTTTTTGTTACTTATTTGTACCCGTAGGTAGATTTGGTTTGCAGTCTGGTGACAAGCCACCGGCTGCTGGTCGCTGCGTGCGCGAGCGCCCTAAACCTACATGGTTTTTGGTATGCGGGAGGAAACCGGAGAAATCCCGGAGTAAACCCACGCAACACGGGGAGAACATGCAAACTCCACACAGCTCACTGTTGGTCGGGGGCTGGGATCGAACCCACGATCTCATGATCCCCGCGATCCCCCGGCCGAGGGTAAACTGTGCTGCCACAGTGCTAAACCACTGCGCCACCGTGCAGCCTCTTTGACTAGTCTTTAACTTTTTAATATGACCCTTCTCTCTTATCTCCTTGTTTTTTTTTCTGTTTTTTTTTTTGTCTTATCTCTTTGTCTTATGTCCTGATTGGTGGAGCCTTGAGTACTTTTATCATGTTTATAGTCAGCTACATGTGTGCCTGTGTTTGTGTTCATGTTGAATGTAATTGTGGCTTGTAAATATGGATGTCACCTGACTGCAAAACAAATTTACCTACGGGTACAAATAAAGGAACCTGAACCTGAACTCGCACTCAGCCATTGTTTTCCATTAAATGAGGACAGTTAAATAAACGCAGCAGGGTTTCTCATTGCACAGAGGGAAAAATGGTGCATGGATTTACGATTTAGTGGGTAATCCTCTTTTTAATTTAACTACCGGACCACTGTGGAACCAGTCTGCCCTATACTGTGGAAAGAACTGTCACTGCAGCCCCAGAGAAGAGCTGACAGGTGCGCATAAAACCAACATTCATCATAGTCTAATGACAGTTTTTTAAAAAAAAATTTAACCTCATTTACTGTCATTCAGATTCAACAGATTAATTCAAAATAAAAGTATACTAACAGTTGTTCTGAATTAAAACAATTTTGCATTCACCAGAGAAATTAATGGACCTTGGCTGAGATGAGCAGTTCCTCTTTTTCAGTTTAAAAGAAGTTTGGATGAATGATAATTCAAATGAAGGAAATGTTACAATTCTGGCAAAATCATGGACAAAGAGAAAGACTGGCTTAATTTCTGAATTGTAGCCCACAGCTCTCATCTTTGTGTAATTCTGATCAAGTTGTAAATTCATTTTTGCACTGCTGCAATAGCAGAATGAACTTGGAAATGCCCATAAACACACCCCAGGTCTCTGACAACTGATTATGACCTGCACTGCTGTTTTACAGCCCGAAGTGTGTAAAGGGCGTGGTTACAGGTAATGAAGATGGATGGTTGGAAGGAAGAAAGGTGTGAAGAAAATGTGGGCTGTTCACTTTGTGTGAATGAAACTGACATAATGATATCTAATGCATATCACTCTATTAAAGCAAGAAATCTGTGTGTGTGTGTGTCTGTCTGTCTGTCTGTCACATTTATAGGACATCATAGGACGGCCTATGATATCTGCCTGAACATCATAGAACGTCCTATGAACTCAGGCATCATAGGACTCGCAATGCCGTCATAAAGATATGATGGCTATATGATGTCACATGTCTATATGACGGCACATAGACAAATGTCTTTATGATGTCATATAGACCATCACTCACGATACCTAGACTAGTGTGTCTTTATGATGTCATATGGCTCAAAATTGGCAAGGTGAATAAGTCACAGGGCCAGTCTTTACAGCGCGTTCGTGTTTTCCGCACAACAGATTTCTGCAACCATGGCCAATTCTACGTTGCCGCGAGCAGAGTTGCCAGATCAAGCAGTCTTCATATTGTTGCTCAAGATGAAGAAACTAAGACAAAGCAGCAATGTCGTTTTTAAAGAGGTGCTGTCACAGTAAAAATGTGTAACCTTGAAGAATGCCAGTCTACACTACAAATGTGTAAAATGCCAAGCAAAGCATTGATTTTCTCTGGGTGCTCCGGTTTCTTGGTTTCTATGGGCATGCACGGGCCTTCCTGAACAGGGTCAAAAGACACTTTTTGCTCAGATCTATTTTCATGATCCTGCCCATGAACTAGAATTACGACGCACCTATCCCTCAACCAGTGGTCTGAACAAAGAAGACCCACCAAATGGAGAGCAATAGAATGAGGAGAACTGCTGCACGTCAGAAAAGATGCTGTGAACATGAAACACCTCAGGTTACAGGCATGGAAGGGTATGCACGGGTATGTACTAGTATATAGGAAAACACAGTGCCCTCATTTCCAGAATAAAATATCAAGAAATGAATTACATATATTCTTGATCTTATTAGAGCAAAGTTAATATGACTATGGTCTTTTAATATAAAATACTACCATTGCTCTAATGTTCCATCTCCTGTCTTTTAGTTTGAAGCTGGTATGTTAGTTTTGTTGATGTGAAATCATCATCATCATCATCATCATCCATATTTACAGGACACAATTAGTTCCACAGTTGGGGGTGGGTCTTCTTACAGTTGAAGTTGAGTTTCGTTTTCTTTTTTTTTTTACGCCGGATGCCCTTCCTGACGCAACCCTGCCCATTTTATCCGGGCTTGAGACTGGCACAGGGAGGACACTTGACTTGTGCACCCACTGTGGCTGGGTAACCCAACATTTCCCTGCTCCATTCCATTACTGCTGAGCACCAAGCTGGACGGCAGGAAGTTCCACTTTTACATGGTCTTTGGCGTGACCTGGCCGGGATTTGAACCCCAGCTTCCCAGTTGTGGGGCGGATGCTCTACCCCTACGTTTGAAAAACTTACATACCTCAATACACACACAGACATACAGTATTAACAATCCAAGAAAACAGAAGACAAGGTCCTGATTACAGTGGGCTATATCCTCTCTGTCTCCTTCTCTCTCTAGAGAAAAAGGTGCTAGATGGGTGACATTGTAAAACAGTAAGGTATGTTTTTAATAGAAATCAGAGCAGGGGGAAGGAGAGTTGGATTGTTAAATGTGTTTGAGGAGAAAAGCTTTTCTCAGCTTCTCCCTGAGGGTTTAATCTGCAGCACGGCTATCTATTCCAATGTTTTTAAACTTAAGTGGAAGTTTTACTATTTTTTTTATTTTCATTTTTTTGTCTGCTCTGCACTTTGCAAAGTTGGTTTGTTCAAAAAATAAAAAGTAAAGTCAAGAGTTTTGAAAACAAAAATCACAGCTTTTTGAGCCATATTAAACTATGGTATATTGTAGACCTTTTTATAAATTAGGACTTGAGTAGCTGTATGAATGAAATTGATTGTGGGATGAGTCAGTGATAAGGCTTTAATTATTGGGTAAAATAAGGCAATCAAAATGTGACAGAAGAGTGGTGTAACTGCCCCTCTGTGGATCGCCACCTTATCATGGTGGAGGGGTTTACGCGTCCTAATGATCCCAGGAGCTATGGTGCCGGGGGCAATTTGCTTCTGGTAGTGTCTTCCAAGGCAAATTGGTCCTGGGTGAAAGGCCACATCAAGAGCTGTCCAGTTGATCCCCACGAAGGATCCAGTGTACGCACACATTTTAGGGTTATGGATCAAGGCCAAGCACCTGGCAATGGGTTTTCTGTCCATAGGACCCAGCCCGAGCAGGCCACATGGGTCTGACCTCCAGTGGACTCACAATCTGCAGGAGGGATCATGGGGCTCATGGTGTTATGTGAACTGGGCGACAGTCTGGGATTCTCTGCTTAGACTGCTGCCCCCGCAACCCGCACCCCAGATAAGTGGTAGAAGATGGATGGATGAATGGGGTGGTGTAACTGTAACAACTTGATGAATTGTGCTACAGTGAGTCTGTAGAAGGATGAAGTTAAAGGATAATAGAAAGAACGGAAAGGATTGCAAGAAGGTAATGAAACACAGAGAATGGTAGGAATAAATATTTTTACCAATCAGTCAACTGTGTCTAAACTAGAAAGTATATACAAAGTGGATTACTTGTAAAAGGGAAAAAGTAGGTAGACCACAGAATACATAAGGTATCAGGACACATACGTAATTCATAGCAATATGGTTTGAAAACAGACAATGCACAAAAGAAATGAAACACAAATGGCCACAAACAAGATGATTTCTGTGACTGAACTGTTGTATTGTAAATAGTACCTTTATTTGTGAAGTGCGGTGTAGTGGCGGCTGTTATGTTGGTAAATCAGAGACTGGAGTCTGTTATGCCATGCAGCGAACTCACGAACTTTATTGAACACACGCAGAACTATTTATAGTGGCGCCGCAGCACGCCTGGCATCATACCCAGGGCGGGTACGGCAAGACACACACACTCAACAGTCACTACACAACATTCCCCTCCCCCTTACAAAAGTGCAAAACACATACACACAATTCAGACCCACCCCAATTTAGGACCCGAATCGCAAAACAACAGGGAAGAGTGAATTATAATGACCTAGCACATTTGCCCCAAAAAACTAAAATAGCACCGTGTCTTTTCAATGAATAAACAAAATAATCCCATGTCACAACATACACTCATGCAAACCTATTTACATTACAGTGTTCATGTTACACCAATGTCCGCTGGCAGCCAGGGGTAAAACCAGCTCGGTGGCCCAGGGCAGCCCCACGGCATGCACGCCCCTGACAGCCGCCTGCCCCTGGGGTCGACGCTGACCTCCCCAGCGAGAATGTCTCCTCTCCTCACCGACCGCTTCACTTGTCTGGACCCGCAGTGCTGCTGCCCAGCACGCAGTCCCTCCATGCCTGTTGGTCTGCCCCCAACCACCTTTACCATCACTGCAGCTGTCGCCGCTGTAGCCCCAAACACTCCGGCCTCCTGTGGCCGAACTCCTGGGAAAACCGAAGCTCACTCGTCGGCGTCATCCATAGATTCAGGCACCTTGCTGTAACACCCAGCACCCTCGCCCAAGGCGCTTTGAGCACCAGCACTGAGGTCCTGCCTGACCTCCGTGGCGCCCGGCACCTCCTCTTCGTCGTCCAAGGCGGTCTGATGTGCTGCCTCTGCGCCCAGCTATCGCTGCTGCTTCCCGGGGTTTTCAGCCTGCTTGCTCCCGCTCTCTCACTGCCCGGACTCCTGCTGCAGGGAAGACTCAGTTGAGTCCATTTGCTGCTCTCCCTCTCTGCTGTCGCTGCTCACCATGCCATCAACATCACCAGTGCTACGGTCAAGCATTGTGCTGAGCTCCTCAGCTGGCTCACCATCGTCAGTAACCAGGGGTCTGGCCCCCCTGGATACTCAGCTGGTAGCTTGTAGCTCGGTTTTGGTGCACACCCAGCATCATGGCTAACTGTCCCGTTGCCACAGATTGAGCCTTTAGCTCCTCCAAGCTAACTAGCTTAGCTTCTCTTGGCGCCAACAGTCTCGCTACCCACAGCCCCAGCTTCTTGTCCCTTGGACGTTCGGCAAAATCTCCAGCCAGCCGCCTGACAGCATCCACATAGTGCTCAGTCTCTCTCAACATGCCGAGAATTCTTCGACCCTCTGCGGCGAGACGACGGACCGGCAGCGCCCGTCCTCGAACTCCGTCGAGTCTACCCAGGCCCACCCCAGTGATGTTTCCCGCAAGCATCGCTATCCAATCCAGCCACAGGATTGCTGGCTCCCCGGGACACTCCAGAAATGATGGCAGAGGTGGAGGTAGCTCATACTCCTCCATGGTTTTTCTCTCGTTGCCAAAATGTTATGTCGGTAAATCAGAGACTGAAGTCTGTTATGCCGTGCAGCGAACTCACAAACTTTATTGAACACACACAGAACTATTTATAGTGGTGCCGCAGCCCGTCTGATGTCACACCCAGGGCGGGTATAGTAAGACACACACACTCAACAGTCACTACACATCAGCAGGCACTTCCCCTTCCGCCACTGCACCGCCCATAAATAACATACCATAATAATAATATATCATAAATAAATACCATAATAATAAATATATTTGGGGTTTGAGGGCCAGCGTATCCTACGTACACTCGGGGCTACCGACTCGTATGAGAATGTGGCCGAGTCGCTAGCATGCCATTTCCACACCCCGGACAACTTCACCGTCCAGAGGATTTGGTTCCGACAACACCACCAGTGAGTGGGTGAGCCTGTCTGTCAGTTTGTCGCTGATCTACAGCAGCTGGCTAGTGAGTGTTGTTTCGGGACATTGGAGGAGGGAATGGTATGTGACCAGCTGGCAGAACACACAACCAGTAATGCTTTGCGAGCTAGACTGCTTTCGGTGCCAAGTGACCTGACGTTAGCCAAGGCTGTCGAGCTAGCTCTCTAGGCGGAGACAGCAGACAAGCTAGCTTCAGAGCTAAAGTGGCGCTAATCACTAAGGCAGCTGGGACCTGCCGCCGCAGCATTAGTAGCAGACCCTGACAGTGAGGATAGTGCGGCCGACAAAAATGCGGAAACCTATGTCATCAACCTGAGGTCTGCCCCCAGAAAGCCTGTGTGTATGGATTGTGGGTCCATAAAGCACCAATACAAGGCTAGAGAATGCCCGGCTAGAGGGAAGCGCTGTGGCATGTGTGGATGCTTGAACCCTTATGCCAGGGTGTGTCGTGTGTCCGAGCTGGAGAGCCCATGAAGGAAAACAACTGTGCCCGCCCCAACAGCTGTCCATGTGGTGTCTCCAAGTACCAACGGGTTCAAGTACTGTAGGGTGATGCGATGCTAGATGATGAGGAGATGCTGCTGCTGATCAACATGGGGACGGAGAGATCTTTATTGAATTGGGCCATAGTGAGGAAATTTTTCACCTGCTACAGAATAAGAGGTAACCCAGTGCAGCCCTACGGTTATGGAGGTGGCAGACTGTGCACGGTTGGAACACTGGAGTTAATGGCTCGGTACAAGTTGGTGATGATGACTGACTGCACGTTTCACATGACGACCTGAGGTGACAACATCATGGGCTATGACCTGTTTTATGGACTGGGGTTCACCAATAGAGACGATGCTGGGAAAGTGTGGACTGGTTGTGGCTGGCGGAACCATCTGGTTCCGGTGGCGGAGAACGGCATAGTGTGGGGGAAGGATTTATCTAGCACCATGGCAGTCAAGCATCACCAGCCTCACTCAGGTTCGATGCAGGAGGGTCTCAGTGTTGGCGCTCAGGATGCCTTGGACGAGGGTACCGAGCATGACAGCGAGGCGCCCGCGTTGACAAGTGACGCCGACGAGCGAGCCTCAGTTTCCTCCGGAGCTCGGCCGCAGTGGGCTGGAGGATCTGGAGCTTCAACAGTGACCACTGCAGCAGCTTTACAAAGAGTCAGGGCCAAACCGATAAGCACTGAGGGACCGAGTGCTGATCAACAACACTGCAGGCCGAGCAAAGCTCCCCTGAGAGTTATGGACTGGGTCCTGGTTCGTGGGGAGAGATGTCCACATCGGATGTGGGCCAAACGACCGTCAGAAGGTTACCAGGAGCGGCTGCGCATCGTGGCTAAGAGGGGCACAGCCTACTTCCAGCTGTCGGACAGCTTGTGGAGACACGCCAATGAGCTCAGGAGGAGGCTTCAGATGGCGGGTCCAGACGAGAGAGGGGGTCGATGGTGAAGAGAAGAGGCGCTCTCATCTATGAGGTCAGCTGCGATCCTGGAGGCAATCCGCTTCCAGGGGCAGGTCTACCTAGGGGCTGACCAGAGCTCCCCACAAGCCAGTTCTACCCCTTTCTGCCAAATAGACAGTAATGTGAGTTTGTGAAAAACAAAAAAAAAGTTCTAATGTTCTGGTGTTCATGTGTTTGTATGTTGTAAAAAAAAAAAAATTAAAAAAAAATCAAAGAGAGAGCTCCTTTGTTGAGATGTTTGTTTGCGTGTGTTTAAAAAAAAAAAGAGAGAGAGAAAAGCAAAGCATAATGGTTGTATTTGGGAGCACTTACTGTGCCTTATGGCATGATTACTATAGATTTAGAAAACAAACCCTGGGTGTGTATAGTACATATATATACAGTATTTAGCTCTGTGTGTAGCTCTGTGTGGTTTTAATTGTTGATGCTAAATTGTGTTCTATGCTGTTACTGTTCTGTGCCTTAGTTTAGGAAACACGGCAATGTTTTAGTTTGACGGACTTTTAGTAATTTACAGGTGGAAGAATAACCCACCTTGCCATGTGGGGTAGGACAGTAGTCCACTTGTCCTCCCTAGTTTAGGTTTTAGTTGTATGAATGTGTTAGGCTATGTGATGATTTCAGTTTTCGTTTAATTAGCATGTGATTCTGGTCCTAAATTTGGGAGGGTCTTAACTGTATGTGTGCTTTTGGACTTTTCTACAGGGGGAAAATGTTGTATTGTAAATAGTACCTTTATTTGTGAAGTGCTGTGTAGTGGTGGCCACTTCCCCTTCTGCTACTGCACCACCCATAATTACCAGGCGGGCATCTCCATTCGGCCTCTTTTGCTGATGCCCCTGCCTGGTGGCTGTAATGTGTGTAACTGACCGCAAATAAAGCTGAGTTCTATCGTGCACCTGGCCTCATCATTCCAGAGGTAATTTCATACATAACATGAACTATAAAAGATTAGCTGGAAAAAATGGCATTTAAATACAAACAGCCAAACATAGTAAACCACCATTAACATCTAAACCAAAGGAAGCTGACATGATTGCTTGACCCAGGAGACAGACACTGACACGAGTAAGACCGTTTGACAATTATTTATTAAATCATTGAGTGTTATGAGTGTGGATGTGTGGGTGAGTGTGAAGCTGGAGGACAGCTGGAGCTGAGCGAGTCCCGCTGCGACCTGGCAACCCTGGAAACACACAAGCACAGGGGGATTAATGCAGCTCGTAGTAAGATGATGTAACAAAGTGCGCTGCTTACTTGCAGGTGGCGCTGAGAGACTCTTGCTGGCTCCAAGGCTCAGTGTGGCTAGGTGAGTGTGGGGCTTGGTGCTGTGGCGATGAAGAGGAGATCCGAGGAGGAGGAGAAGCCCCGCTGCTAGGGGAGACAAGTCCGCCGCCAGGGAGGTCCACCTGTGCACAGGAGAGAATACTCTGACAAGGTGAGTTATTCTGTGGCTTACGTGATGAGGCTTGACGATGATGAGTCATGGATGCTCTGGCTAGAGGTCGGGTCCGTGACGCGTTGCGTGGCGAAGAAGACAGACGACTCTGTGCTGAGCAGTCAGCTTTTAAGGCCTGCTGGTTATTGGCGGCAGGTGTGTGCGCAGCCGGGGCTGATGACGGCCCAGCGGCCGCCATGACAGTACTCCCCCCTCTAGAGGTGCCTCCAGGCACCTGCCCCATCCTACCTGGATGCGCCCGATGGAAATCGCGGATGAGCTGTTTGTCAAGAATCAACGCAGGGCGAATCCAGGAACAGTGTTCAGGACCGAATCCCTCCCAGTCCACCAAATACTGAAGACCTCGACCCCGTCGGCGGACATCCAAGATGGCGGTAACCCCCCAAGCCGGGTGGTCGTCGATCATCCTCGGGGGAGAAGGTGCCGCGGGGGGCGGGCACAAGGGGTCGAAGATGTAGGGCTTCACCTGGGAGACATGAAAAGAGGGGCAGATGCGCATGGAAGGGGGGAGAGCTAGGCGCACAGTCACTGGGTTAATGATCCGAGAGATCTCAAATGGACCGATGAAACGCTTGGTTAACTTGCATTTCTCGGCCAGCACACTGATATTCTTTGTGGATAGCCAAACCTGTTGACCCACCTTATAATCCGGGGCAGGTCTCCTGTGACGGTTGGCCACCAGGGTATTGCATTCCGCGGTCTTGAAGAGGGCCTTACGGGTGATGGTCCAGATCCGGCGACAACGCTTGGCATGGGCCTGCACAGAAGGGACAGCCACCTCCTTCTCCTCTTCCGGGAACAGCGGGGGGTCATACCCG
This sequence comes from Pholidichthys leucotaenia, assembly GCA_020510985.1. Lineage (NCBI taxonomy): Eukaryota > Metazoa > Chordata > Actinopteri > Cichliformes > Pholidichthyidae > Pholidichthys > Pholidichthys leucotaenia. Next base: position 133,242,084 of record CM035840.1, on the reverse strand, counting down.
AAAGATGCCTTGAAGGGGGACACTCCCGGTGCTGAAGACACCGTGGCGTTGTGTGCGTACTCAATCCAGGGCAGAAACGTACTCCAGGACGAGGAACATGAAGAAATGACGCAGCGGAGCGCAGCCTCCAGCTCCTGATCGGCTCGCTCACACTGGCCGTTACTCTGAGGGTGATACCCCGAGGAGAGACTCGCCGTGGCCCCCAATGCCGTGCAGAATGCCTTCCAGACCTGGGAAACGAATTGTGGGCCTTGGTACAAGACAATGTCTGCAGGGATGCCGTGAAGACGAACCACGTGCTGAACCAGAAGATCCGCCGTCTCCCGTGCCGAAGGCAATCCCCGGAGTAGCACAAAATGGGCTACTTTGGAGAAACGATCCACTATCGTCAGGACCGAGGTGAAATGGTCCGAAGGGGGCAGGCCTGTCACGAAGTCCAGAGCCACATGGGACCAGGGGCGAGAAAGGACTGGTAGAGGATGGAGGAGACCTGCCGGGGGGGGGAGATGACGATTTCCCGGTGGCGCACTGGGCGCAGGCCCGGACATAGTTGGTAACATCCCTCCTCAGCCCTGGCCACCAGAAGGCTCTCTGGAGCAGGTCAATGGTGCGGATGATTTCCAGGTGGCACGCCAACTTGGAGGCGTGACCCCACTGGATGACCTCACTCCTGACGGACGAGGGGGCGAACAATTGGCCCAGGGGAACCCCACCCTGGTCGGGCTCATTCTCCTGCGCCTTCCTGACTCTGTCCCGGATCTCCCACACGAGGGCGCCCACCACACAGGATGAAGGCAGGATGGTCTCTTCCTGATCCCCAGACGACTCTGCCTCGAACTGCCTGGAGAGGGCGTCCGGCTTGGTGTTCTTGCTCCCTGGCCGGTAGGTGATGGTAAAATTAAACCGCCCAAAGAAGAGAGACCAGCGAGCCTGGCGGGAGTTTAGCCGCTTAGCCGTCCGGAGATACTCCAGGTTCTTGTGATCTGTCCAGACGATGAACGGCTGGGCAGCCCCCTCCAGCCAGTGCCTCCACTCCTCCAGGGCAAGCTTGACAGTCAGCAACTCCCTGTCCCCGATGCCATAGTTCCTCTCGGCAGGTGTCAGCCGGTGGGAAAAAGCGCACGGGCGGATCACCCCGTCCATGGGAGAGCGCTGGGAAAGAACTGCCCCAACTCCAGAATCCGAGGCGTCCACCTCCACCAAGCACTGCAGGTCCGGGTCCACCTGGGTCAAGACGCGGGCAGAAGCGAACTCCTTCAGCTTCCCGAACGCCGCAGCAGCCTCCTCGCTCCAGCAGAAGGGGGTCTTGGGGGACGTGAGGCTGGTCAGGGGCTTGGCGATGATCCCAAACTTCGGCACAAAGCGACGGTAAAAGTTGGCAAATCCCAGAAACCCCTGCAATTGTTTCCTGGACGTGGGAGTGGGCCAATCCACCACCGCCATGACCTTGGCCGGGTCCGGGAGCACCTGGTTATGGGCAATAATAAACCCCAAAAAGGACGTTGAGTTGGTATGGAATTCACATTTCTCGGCCTTGACGAATAGCTGGTTCTCCAGGAGGCGCTGCAGGACCCGTCGAACATGCACCTGGTGCTCCTCCAATGTGTGTGAAAAGATCAGGATGTCATCTAGATACACAAACACGAAGGAGTTCAGGAAGTCCTGGAGGACGTCGTTGATTAGACGCTGGAAGACGGCCGGAGCGTTGGTTAACCCAAACGGCATTACCAGGTATTCAAAGTGGCTGCTTGGGGTCTGGAAAGCCATCTTCCACTCGTCGCCCTCCCTGATGTGCACCAGATGATAGGCGTTGCGAAGGTCCAGTTTCGTGAACCATGACGCCCCCTGGAGGGAGTCAAAGGCCGAGTTCATGAGGGGCGGTGTATATTTGTCCTTGATGGTGATCTCATTTAGACCCCGAAAATCGATACAGGGGCATAGGGAGCCATCCTTTTTTCCCACAAAAAAGAATCCTGCCCCCACCGCCGAGGAGGATGGACGGATGATTCTGGAACTGAGGGACTCCTTGATATACGTGTCCATGGCCTCCCGCTCCGGAGCTGACAGGCTGTATAAACGACTCGCCGGCAGCGGGGCCCCCGCCCGGAGGTTGATCATACAGTCGTAGGGGCGGTGGGGGGGAAGGGACAGCGCCCGTGACTTGCTAAAGACCGCTCCCAGATCGTGATAGACCACTGGTACTCTGGACAGGTCCGGGGGCGGGGACGTGGGGGGGGTCACTGAAACAGAGGGAGCACATGCTGCAGACTGAAGACAGGCGCTGAGACAAAAGGGGCTCCATGCTGTGATGTTTCCCGCCTGCCAATCAAACGAGGGGTTGTGTAGGCGCAGCCATGGATAACCCAGGATAATAGGCGAGGTGGAGATGGGCAGCACCAAGAACCGGATATCCTCCCGATGGTTTCCAGAAATGATCACTGACACAGGGGCTGTCTGGTGGAAAACAGTGGTGAGCGGGGTCTTTGACAACGTGATAAGTTTGACAGGCGGGCAGAGAGGTTGACAGCTGAGGCCCAAACGGGTTGCCAGGTCTTCTGAAATGAAGCTTTGCTCAGCTCCAGAGTCAATGAGAGTGTGTGTAGAATGTTCCCTGTGTTTGTAGATCAGTCTGATAGCAATGAGACAGCGGGTGAGGGGCTTTTTCTGGTCTACGTCCGTGAGTCCCCCTACTGTGACCCACGGACCTCCCCCTTTTAACTGATTGCTACACTCAGCTACCCCGTGAGACCCACTACCACAGTAAAAACACAGACCCAGACCCCTTCGGCGCTGTCTCTCAGCCGCCGAAACACCTGATTGCCCTAAGCTCATCTCCTCCTGCCCTGGAAGTTCCTCCGGGGGAGGCAGAGCCGGCAGAGATGGCCGAGAGGAGCAGGGGCGTGATTTAATCGAGCGACTAGCAGCTCTACGTTCGGCTGCCCGCTCCTTCAACCTGTTGTCGAGGCTAATGGTAAGGGAGATCAGTTCGCCTAATTTGTCTGGTTTATCCCGTGCCGCTAGCTCATCCCTCAGTTCTGGGCTAAGGCTGCGGAGAAAAATACTACACAGAGCCGAATCCTCCCACCCCACCTCTGTAGCTAATACCCGGAAGTCCACAGCGAAATCGGCTGCAGATTTACTGCCCTGCCGAAGATTCAAAAGACGGTCTGTTAACACCGCGTCCCAATAAGTGTGATCAAAAACTTCCAAGAGCTCTGCTACAAATTGTTGGTACGTTAAATGAGCGTAGCTGGGCTTCGCCATAATCGCATTATGCCCAAGCTAACGCTCTTCCCTCAAGCAGGTTGGAAATATACCCTATTCTGCTGTGATCTGTGGGAAAGTCGCCCGGGACACGGTGAAACACTGTCTCACACTGCAGCAGGAAGCCTCGTGCCTCCCTGAGTTTGCCGCTAAAGTGGGCGGGGGTAGGCACGGGAGTGAGGCGAGGTAAGGAGGGTTGGTGGGCCTGGCTAGCAGGTGAATTGGCAGGGGCTGGTGGCGCCCCGGCAGCCGGGGGGAACGCCTGGCGTCCTTCCAGGCGATCCATCCGGCTGTTAATTTGAGTCAATTGATTTAGAATAACTGTCTTTTGATGGGCAATTAGGTCTACTCGGGCGCTAAGAGTGTTAAGACGGCACGTGCTGTCTCCTTGGGTCGTCTTGACGGAGTCGTACTGACATGATTGCTTGACCCAGGAGACAGACACTGACACGAGTAAGACCGTTTGACAATTATTTATTAAATCACTGAGTGTTATGAGTGTGGATGTGTGGGTGAGTGTAAAGCTGGAGGACAGCTGGAGCTGAGCGAGTCCCGCTGCGACCTGGCAACCTTGGAAACACACAAGCACAGGGGGATTAATGCAACTCATAGTAAGATGATGTAACAAAGTGCGCTGCTTACTTGCAGGTGGTGCTGGGAGACTCTTGCTGGCTCCGAGGCTCAGTGTGGCTAGGTGAGCGTGGGGCTTGGTGCTGTGGCGATGAGGAGGAGATCCGAGGAGGAGGGGGAGAAGCCCCGCTGCTAGGGGAGACAAGTCCGCCGCCAGGGAGGTCCACCTGTGCGCAGGGGAGAATACTCTGACAAGGTGAGTTATTCTGTGGCTTACGTGACGAGGCTTGACGATGATGCGTCGTGGTTGCTCTGGCTAGAGGTCGGGTCCGTGACGCGTTGCGTGGCGAAGAAGACAAGACAACTCCGTGCTGAGCAGTCAGCGACACCGGCTTTTAAGGCCTGCTGGTTATTGGTGGCAGGTGTGTGCGCAGCCGGGGCTGATGATGGCCCAGCAGCCGCCATGACGCAAGGTTACAGTGGGCAAAAGAGAAGTGGTCACGGGCTGTGAATGACTGGATGAAAGTGATGTTCAGTGATGCAACACAAATCTGCATTAGGAAGGAGATGATGTTGGAACTTTTGTTTACTGCCATTCCAGTGAAACAAATAAAGATGGTTGCCCAAAGATAAGAACATTTCGTTTGTTTAGGTGTTAATAATGATTCACATTTCCCTTTTCACTTTGTAAATTCCATTTCCTTCAGGTGGTGTAAGTCAGTCAGATATTGACCAGATCTTCCCTTCTACAAGCTGCCCATGTTGTTTAATCCTTGTTTCACATTTTAGACATAGTTGATCTTAACAATCAAAATATTCTGCTGCACTTCTTGAAGAATTAAAATTTTTTTTTTCCATTGTTTCAACTGACAGCTCTCCTATCAATCCGCTATGTGAAACAGCACATTAAGGTCTGTTAGAACTGCATTTGTTTGACCTCAGGAAAAACCCTTTTTACTCCAGTGATTTTCACTGAAACACCACAAAGGCAGACTTCTGGCTGCAGTTATTTACATATTTGTGGACCATTATTCAGCGTGGTTTTCCCAGAGTGTAGACTTTGATACTGGGCCAACTTCAGTTACTCTGAAACAGATACACAAAAGCAGCCACTCCTTACAAACACAGAAGTTTCTAAGAGATAGGCAAATGAGGGGGTGGGAACACACACCTTTATGTCACTATAGATGTTTCCTGGATTTATCAGCTATAAATCCACTTCTCACTGCATGACCCCATAGCAACAATAGCCACAATGTGACAAGTCAAAATGAATTTTCATATAAGGAATTTATTTTGAGTTCATGAGCTCAAACATGCTAGCATTCCCTGCAGAGTATTTTTAATGTAGTATTTCAGATGATATAAAAGCAATTTATCTCATTCAGCGGTTCTGTCATATGCAGACAAATCACTTGAGTCTGCTCCTCTCGTGCGGTGGCATGCTATTAAGGTGATGTCAGGGCAATGGTGTCAACATGTGGCACATTAGCATATGTAGTTCCTCTCTCTGAATTGCTCCCACTCTGATGGAGGTGATGTGAAAGTAGACAGATGGAGCTGGCAGCCAGACAACAGGCTGTCATCCTCTCTGTCTGTTACTGGGTTCCTTTCCCTTGCTACCCAGGGTATGTGTGCACTCTCTCGCCTACACCGCTTCTTACCACCCGGTCTGTCATTACTTGTACCACTTCACCTGAAAATTCAATATCAGCATTTTTAAGCTACATCTGTCTTGTTCCCATTATTCCATCTCTTTCCACTCTCTCTCTCTCTCTCTCTCTCTCCATTCTTTAACCCCGTGGCATTATGGTCTCACAGTAACGGAGGCCTTCATTAAATGTCAATTATACACCAGAGACCACACAGTGGATGGAGAAGGCACAATGATTTCTGACCCCAAAAGGTCAGCATGCTTATGGGTATTCAGCTCTGCTTTGAGAACAATCTGCCCACTCTCAGGTTTTAGAGGACTTTGGATTGAGTTTCTTTTAATAAGATTCGGTGGGGGGGGGGGGGGTTGTCACTAAAACACAAAGCTCTCAGTTTGGATGATTTTGAGGATTTACACATGAACTTAAAAAAAATATCACAGTACCTCTATGTAAGCATTTCCCTGGGAATATGTTGATCACACATCTGTGCACTCTGTGGAGTCCCTAGAGTGTTGCTGTGTGAATCTCATACCTCGGCGAGGATCTGGCCAGATGGTGTTTGTATGTGTTGGTTGGGGTCGGTGGGGGGGCAGCAGCATGAGTCTCCATTCAGACAAGCTGTGCAATGTGGCCTTGGCCCCAGCTCTAAATAAACCTGTAGCAGTACCCAGGGTGGAGTCCAAAGCTTTAGAACGGGTGACACACAGGATGAAGTCAGTGAGGAAGACATTACAAGACTTTGTTGTTTTGGTCACATAGTGTGTGCTGTCACATATTTTGTCCAGTGCTGCATTTTGGCCTTTGACTTGAGTTCAGCTCCTTTTTGGATTAATGCACAACCACCCTAACCACCCTAATACACTAACTGATGCCAAAAGAAGACAATAATGGGAAACAGCATTGGAAATAGGAGTGATCGTCCTTGCATTGAAATAAGAGGGCCGAGGAAGGATTTAGTGCAAGGCCCCAAAAGAGTACGTTCTTTTACATATATATAAAAAAAATATTTAAAAGTATTTTTGTAGTACAAAGAAACCCACAAGACTCAAATTTACCTCATTTCTGCCAGACTTGGGTGCATAAGAGCACCTTCATCACTGGGAAGAGGTACCATTGGGAGGTTTGTGGAGAAAGTTCCTGGGGCACATGTAAACCCACTGGCACAGCAGTTTTATCTTTTCCTCTCTTTCCAGGGAAGTACTCCCAGATTACTAATGCATCTCCCTGTCAGCAAGGGCTGAAAATAGGTGAGCGCTGACCCACTTAATCAGACTTGTTCTGACCCCTAACTAAGGTGAGAGCAGACGTTTGGTCTGGACTGTGGGCCTGGCTCAGATCATGTATGCCCTGTGGTGGTTCATGTGAAATCGCAGCAAGGTGCACTTCATAGGTAACATTTAAAAGGGGATGGCTGACTTCAGGACAATCTGGTGTTTCAACACAAAGGTCATGGTATCCCGTTTGCAACACTTTCCCACCCTCTGGGTTTGTTTAAGGTTTGTATTCCCAACTTAAAGGTTGTTTGCCCAGCTAACAAGTTTAGGTGTTTCTGAAAGGTGGACAGACGTGACGGGGCGGGGGTTTCGTGGGAGACTGATGGTTAAGTTCAGCTGACTCGCTGACCCATGTCTACCCTTTCTATCTTTCCCTGTGTCCTTATAGGTGCCCCTCTGCGCCCCTACGGCCTCCACCTCTGGCCTTCTGGCCCCTGATGTCCACCCCCAGTGTGCTTCTGTCCACCCACTGCAGCCCCTCAAAGAGCCTGTGGGTCAAAGCATTAGCAGTGAAGGTGAAAACACATCTCTTCTCTCTCCTGTTTGTTCAAGGCTGTCATTATACTGGGTGTGATCAAGCAACCAAGTTCAGCTCCAAAATAAACCAGCCCCCACCCACGCAGCTTTCCTTCTCCCCAGGGAGATGCACCCTCCTGGCAGGGTGTCTTCTCTTTTCATTGCACCCCTTCTTTGGCAGAGGACCTGCTCCCTGTTTATTCTCTCTTCAGGATTTTCTCATTTGAATTCCCCTTCTTTTTGCTCCTATGCCATCATGCCTATATGCCTCTTTTTCACTTTTCCCCTTGGACGGTTCTCAAACCTCCACATGTTTCCTCTTTCTTGTGACGTCTAGTTTGTGCGACTTTTTCCACTACATCTTATATTTACCCCTTTTTCTTTTATCTTTAATCATTTCTCTATTTCCTCTCTGATCTTCTTACCTCCCTCCATCTCTTTTTCGGTGTGGCCTAGACACCCCATAGTCTGGAAACTGGCCCTACCCCTGAGGCCCTCCGCACAGCCCCGTGGGTAATGGGCATTGTGTATCCCCACTGATCCCTGACGGGGCCATATTGTGCCTCGACAGGATGTCAGTAGCACAAAGCCAACCGGCCTGCCACATTGTCTCACACTCCAAATGAAGAAGTTCCTCCTCTGGCTCCCAACACAGCCTTGAAATGTCAGAAGAGAGGGAGGGGTTGTAGCTGAGGGGTGTGTGTGTGTGTGCGTGGTGGTTGTGGAGGGGGATGAGGCTTTCTGTTGGATATGAGTGCTGTGCGGTACTCATTAATGCATCGACACTCCGCTCATTTGGGTCTAGATCTAATAAGAGACGTGCATACTCATTTGTGGAGATGAGCAGGCATTTGTAAGTCTTGTATTCACTAGATCACCACCAATCTAACCGGCTAGTCATTTCAGTCCTCTCCTCTGTTGCACCTGCACAGCGTGGCCAGATGCTGCTTATGTGCAGCTAGATAAATAGAGATAAGGAACTTCACAGGAACCTCTTTACCTTGACAGCTATCACACGGCAGGAGTAATTGGGTAGAGACGTGCTGTTCACAACTTTCTGTCTATCTAATAAAAAGTCAATATTAACTTTTCACAGACAAACTGTGTATGTTTGCTATGTGATACCAATATGAGTTCAATGTATCCGGACAATGAAGGAAGAAAATTAAATTGATGTGTGATTAAAGATATCCATGCTGAAGCTGAAAATGCTTCTTCCTCTTTCAGCTGCTCCCTTTAGAGGTCGCCACAGTGGATCATCTGTCTCCATCTCACTCTATCCCTTGCATCTTCCTCTGTAACACCAACCCTCTCCATGTCCTTCACTACATCCATGACTCTTCTCTGTGGTCTTCCTCTTTTCCTTCTGCCTGGCAGCTCCATCTTCAACATCCTTTGTCCAATATATCCACTATCTCTCCACATGTTCAAACCATCTCAGCTTTGCCTCTCTTACTTTGTCTTCAAACCGCTCAGCTTGAGCTGTCCCTCTGATATACTCATTTCTAATCTTGTCCCTCCTAGTCACTCCCAATGAAAATCTTAGCATCTTCAACTCTGCCACCTCCAGCTCCACCTCCTGTCTTTTTGTCAGCGCCACCAAACGTCAGTCTCCAAACCATACATCATAGCAGGTCTCAATACTGTCTTGTAAATCTTCCCTTTCACTTTTGCTGCTACCCTTCTGTCACAAATCACCCCTGACACTTATCTCCACCCACTCCGCCCTGCCTGCACTCTCTTCTTCACCTCTCCTGTGCATTTTCCATTGGTTTGGATGGTTGATCCCAGGTATTTAAACTCATCTACCTTCACTACCTCTACTCCTTGCATCTTTACCGTTATACCTGTCTCCCTCTCATTCACAGTCCTCTATTCTGTCTTGTGTCTACTGATTTTCAGTGAATACCTTCACCTCTCTAGGTTTTCTTCTACCTGCTCCCTACTCTCCCTACAGATCATAATGTCATCTGCAAACACAGACCACAGAGATTCCTGCCTGACCCCTTTTGTCAGCCTCTTTTTTGCCATGGCAAACAAGAAGGGGCTGAGAGACGATTCCCGTTATAATCCCACCCCCACCTTGAATGCATCTGTCCCTCCTACAGCACACCTCACCATCGTCTTGCTGTTCTCATACATGTCCTGTACCACCCTCACATACTTCTCTGCCACTCCTGACTTCTTCATACAGTACCACACTTCCTCTCTTGGCACCTTATCATATGCTTTCTCTAGATGCACAAAGACACAGTGCAACTCCTTCTGACCTTCTCTATACTTCTCCATCAACATTCTTAAAGCAAACATTGCATCTGTAGTACTCTTTCTTGGCATGAAACTACTGCTACTCATTGATTGTCATTTCTCCTCTTAACCTGGCTTCAACAATTCTTTCCCATAGCTTCATAGTGCGACTGATCAACTTTATGCCTCTGTAGTTACTACAGATCTGAGCATCAGCTTTGTTCTTGAAAATTGGTACCAAAACACTTCTTCTACATGCAGGCATCCTCTCACTCTCCAAGATTGTGTTAAACAATCTGGATAAAAAGTCCATTGCCACCTCTCGTAAACATCTCCATACAGGCGGCAATGGCTCAGGAGGTAGATGTCATGAATCTGGGTTTGGTTCCCAAACCCAGTTCTACTTATTGTTATGTTTTGCCCTATTTTCCACCTGACGCTTCAGGGAGCTATTGGGTCTCTGCTCCCTGACAGCTTGGGCACGCCCCCTCCTCCTGTCAAGTGCCATCAGCTGTGCTGTCACGGGTGTACACACACACACACACACACACACACACACACATGCACACGCTCCATTCATTCCCTTTCACACGCTCATACACGCTCTCTCACACACCAGGTTCCAATCAAGTTCAGCCCACGCTTTCTCGCACCGGCAATCTCTTTCCTCGTTAGCTTCAGGAGTATTTGTTTGCTGCAATTGTGGAAAGAGATTGTTGGAGCATTCATCTCCATACGCGGCAGCTAGCTCTCCATGTATGAATTCTCATCTCCTGCTAAGTATTCAGCCTGCACTTGAAGTTTGGTTAATCCCTTGGTGTAATCGGCTGACCCCGCTTCCCCTCTTCATCCTCCAGACTGCACGGATCGCCCCTGGATCACTCCAGCCCTGTAAGTCTCATGATCACCTTTCTCTTTGTGCTGCAGCACCAGGCTCCTTTTTGACCGGGCTGTAGAGCATCCGGCAGCCGCCCTGTGTGTCTGGTGGCCTTAATTTCATCATTTGCATATTCCTGTATTTTTGTGGTCTGCTGGACTTGTTACCTTGTGGTGATATTTAATAAAATGGCACTTTCTACTTCCGTGACTGGGTTTTCCATTCTCTCATTTCTCTCATTTCTCATTTGTGACAGTAGATAGATAGATAGGTATGTAGGAATCGTGAAATGATGACACTGGATGATTTCTCAGTATTGGTTTAATTCCATCTCACGTCCCACAGCTCCTTCTCTCAGTCAGGGAATAAGAGAGTGAGCTGCGGTAAACCACATACATTTATACTTCCACATCAAACACAGAATCACATCCACATTTAATCCCTCCATTGTCCTCTCGGCTCCTCTGTCTGACCCCAGGAGGTCAGACAGTCCTTTCAGGTTCACTCTCCAGATCTTCTCACTTCTTCCCCAGTTCGCAGGTGGTCCAGACTCATTGTCCATTTGAGGCGTGATGTCAATACACACCGCGAGTTCAATGTTCTTTAATGTTTGGGTCTCTGCCAAGGAATATGTGAGCTACCTAATGTTACGCCACAGGTAGACTTTTATTAATCCCCATGGAGAAATTCAGGTATCTCGTGGCTCAAAATACATACAACAAATCACAATTAAAAAGGTATCAACCAAAATATCTCAATAAATAACATAATGCATAACACCAATGCATTGCATTTAGTCCATTCCAGCCAACCTGGCAGGCATACTATATGCACACACATGAGCATGTACTGTATATCCACATGCATGTGTGTACATGCTTATAATAGTGGTGGTGGTGATGGTGGGGGGGGCAGGAATCTCTGCTTTCCAGGGTATTGTTAAACATCCTGATGGCTGTTGGAACAAAGAACTTCCCTTCCTGTACCTCTCAGTCCGCGAGCACAGCGAGATCAGTTGCTCACTGCGGCCGCTTCTCTGTTCTACCAAGATGTGATAAAGGGGGTGGCTGGCGTTGTCCATTATAACCCGCAACTTGTCCCTTATCTGCCTATCCAGCACAGCCCCCAGCGGATCAAATTTCCTCCCCACCAGGTAGAGCAGGTCGTCCAATAACCAGAGGGTTGGTGGTTCGACTCTTGCTCTCCCCAGCCATCCTGCCATTGTGTCCCTGGGAAAGACACTTTACCCACCTTGCTTCCAGTGTCCATGACACTGGGTATTAATGTGTATAAATGTTTGGTAGTGGTTGGAGAGGCCATTGACGCAGATTGGCAGCCACGTTTCCATCAATCTGCTGCAGGGCAACTGTGGCTACAGTAGTAGCTTACCACTACCATTGTCTGTCTGTGGAGTGAATGAATAATGGACTCTGTAACAGTCTTTCATAATTTACTCCTTATTTATGCCTTCATTTAGTTGTTTGTCATTTCTCTTCGCAACTATCCCATCTAGTGGTCAACTTTAGTGTACACGGAACTAATTATTTTATCCTTAGGTTCTGCTCGACCTTAATTACCTGCGCATTTCAGCCCAAGCAGCACATCACACGTTCCACTTGCTGCCAAGCTCCGCAGATTTGATAACAAAACATGTAGAAAGGATGATTAGAACAAAGAAAATATGAAAGAAGAAAGGACAAACGGAGGTTAAACAAGATCATTTAGCCCCTAGTGGATGTCAGCTTACAAGGTTTGTCTAATTTTTTTATATGTTTTATTTCGTTTTATGTCTTTAATTTATTTTATTGATGCAAACTGCAAGATGTAGTTTTACATTTACTTTAATGTATTTCCTTTCGTGATCAGTTCTCACGGGCTGTCAAGAAGAAAAATAAACCCTGTTTTACTCTAAACCTCGTGCGTAAGCCAATCCTTGAGGGTGCTACAGACTCACTGTAAAGCACTTTGGGTATCTTGAAAGGTGCTATATAAATGCAATCCATGATCATACCTCCACCAGTATATCATCTGGACCAACCGCCTTTCCATTCTTCATCCTCTTCAAAGCTGCCCTCACTTCCGCCTTGCTAATCCTCGGGACTTCCTTATTCACCATCTTTCCTTCATCCTTCCTCTTCTATCTCATTTTCTTCATTCATCACCTCTTCAAAGTACTCCTTCCACCTTCTCATCATACTCTCATCATTTGTTAGTACATTACCATTTCTGTCCTTAATCAACCTAACCTGCTGCACATCCTTTCCAGCTTGATCTCTCTGTCTAGCCATTCCATACAAGTCCTTTTCTCCTTCCTTACTGTCCAGCCTCTCATACAACTCACTATATGCCTTTTCCTTTGCCTTTGCCACCTCTCTTTTTGCCATGCACCTAGATTCCAAATACTCCTTTCTACTTTCTTCATCTCCTTGTCTATCCCACTTTTCTTTGCTAACCTCTTCCTTTGAATACTTCCCTGTACCTCCTCATTCCACCAAGTCTCCTTGTCTTCCTTCTTCTGTCCACTAGATACACCACATACCTTTCTACCAATTTCCCTCAATACTTTTGCTGTATTTTCCCAGTCCTCTGGTAATTCTTCCCTACCACCCAGAGCCTGTATCAACTCCTTCCTGAACTCTGTGCGACCGTCTTCCTTCTGTAACTTCCCCCACTTCATCTTTGGCTCTGCTTTCACTCTCTTCCTCTTCTTGCTTTCCAAAGTCACCCTACAGACTACTCTCCGATGCTGACTAGCTACATTCTCCCCTGCCACCACCTTGCAGTCTCTTATCTCTTTCAGAGTTCTCCTTCTGTATAAGCTGTACCAGATAATGTATAAGCTGTACCAGTGTGCACCTTCCTCGACTCATGTACGTAAGTCACCCTATGTTCCTCTCTCTTCTTGAAGTATGTGTTCTCCACAGCCATTTCCATTCTTTTTGCAAAATCCACAATCATCTGTCCTTCTCTCCTTCAGACCATACCTACCCAGAACCTCCTCATCACCTTCTTTTCCCTTCACCTACATGTCCAGTAATGCCTGCTCCATTCACCACTCTCTCCCCCCTGGGAACACTCTTTACCACTTCATCCAACTTACTCCAGAATTCTTCTTTCTCTTCTACCTGACATCCAACTTGTGGGGTATACACACTGACAACATTCAACATAACACCTTTGACTTCTAGCTTCAAACTCATGATTCTGTCTAACTCCCTCTTTACCTCCTGAACACTCTTCACATACTGTTCCTTCAAGATTACACCTACTCCATTTCTCTTCCTATCAACACCATGGTAGAAGAGATTAAATCCACCTCCAATGCTCTTAGCCTTGCTTACCTAGCATCTGGTTTCTTGAACACAGTATATCTACTGTTCTTCTCTCCATCATATCAGCCAACTTGCTGCCTTTACCACTCATAGTCCCTACATTTAATGTCCCTACTCTCACCTCCACACTTCTACCTTTCTTTTTCTCTCTCTCCCTCCTAACACACCTTCCCCCTCTCCTCCTCCCCGATCTTCGATCAACAGTAGCCCAATTTCTACCGGTACCCTGTCGGTTAACAGCACCGGTGGCGGTTGTTGTTAACTTGGGCCTTGACCTATCCGGTATGAAAGTGTCATTCGTCATGAGCCGCATGTTTGATTTGGCAAAGGTTTTACGTCTGATGGCCTTCCTGACACAACCCTCCCCATTTACCCTGGCTTGGGAATGGCACTGAGAGTGCACTGGCTTGTGCACCCCTTGTGGCTGGGTCAGGGTTCACCTGAATCTGAAAATACAGAAAACTATAAATCAGCCACTTAGTGAAATTATCCCTACCCTGACACTACACTTGGTTTGCTTGAGCTTATAAAAAGTTAGATACACAAAACAAATTAGTTTGCTCATTCATCCATACTATTTTTTATTTTATTTTTTCAATTTTATGACAGAAACATTTATATTCTTTTCAAAAGCTTTCAAAAACTCTGTTTACCACTCGCTTCACAGCAAAGAATCAATGAAATGCGGTAAATAAAATCATATAAAAAAATTCCTCGATCCTTATGTGATGTGGATCACTCCATACTGTAATTCAGGGAGGGGCAACTGGTGGCCCACTGGCCGCATGTGGCCCACACCCTCATTCACTGTGGCCCACCACAGTGAATGACAGTGTGGCGGGCCACAGTGATATAAATAAATAACTGATTTCCAAAAATCAGTTATTTATTTATATCACATTTGACCGTATTTGGAACAACATTCTGAAATGCAGTCATAGAGTTCGACAGCAGAGGGAGCGCTAATCGAAATCTAGGTGCCACTCTGTGCAAGTGGTGGAGCCAGGGTTGCCAGATATACAGTGGTGTGAAAAAGTGTTTGCCCCCTTCCTGATGTCTCATTTTTTTTGTATGTTTATCACACTGAAATGTTTCAGACCATCAAACAAATTTAAATATTAGACAAAGATAACACAAGTAAATGCAGAATGCAGTTTTTAAATGGAGGTGTTTATTATTAAGGGTAAAAAAAAATCCAAATCTACATGGCCCTGTGTGAAAAAGTGATTGCCCCCCGTTAAAACCTAAATTAACTGTGGCTTATCACATCTTTGGAAAGTTGAGTTCAATTTCTTTAGCCACTACCAGGCCTGCTTACTGCCACACCTGTTCTCAATCAAGAAATCACTTAAATAGGGCCTGCCTGACAAAGTGAAGTAGACCAAAAGATCCTCAAAAACTAGACATCATGCTGCAATCCAAAGAATTTCAGGAACAAATGAGAAACAAAGTAATTGAGATCTGTCAGTCTGGAAAAGGTTATAAAGCCATTTCTAAAGCTTTGGGACTCCAGCAAACCACAGTGAGAGCCATTATCCACAAATGGTGAAAACATGGAACAGTGGTGAACCTTCCCAGGAGTGGCCGGCCGACCAAAATTATCACAAGAGCGCAATGACGACTCATCCAAGAGGTCACAAAAGACCCCACAACATCCAAAGAACTGCAGACCTCACCCTCAGTTAAGGTCAGTGTTCATGATTCCACCCTAAGAAAGACACTGCGCAAAAATGACCTCCATACAGACAGACAGACAGAGATTTCTTGAATTATATATAGAGTAATGTTTCTTTTATTAAGAAGAAGGGGAATTATATAGAGAGTGATGAGATGCATGGCCAAGATATATAGAGTGATGATACAGAGTGTGAAAACCATGAGTGGCTACGGCCAAGATATATAGAGTGAAGTACGTGGCGGTAATGCACCTGTAAGTTGGTTGCCAACCGCCAATCAAATCTAAAAGAAGAAGAAGAAAATGGCCTCTATGGCAGAGTTCCAAGATGAAAACCACTGCTGAGCAAAAAGAACATCAAGGCTGGTCTCAGTTTTGCCAAAAAACATCTTGATGATGTCCAAGACTTTTGGGAAAATACTCTGACTGACGAGACAAAAGTTGAACTTTTTGGAAGGTGTGTGTTCCATTACATCTGGCATAAAAGTAACACAGCATTTCAGAAAAGGAACATCATACCAGCAGTAAAATATGGCGGTGGTAGTGTGATGGTCTGGTACTGTTTTGCTGCTTCAGGACCTGGAAGACCTGCTGTGGTAAATTGAACCATGAATTCTGCTGTCTACCAAAAAATCCTGAAGGAGAATGTCCGGCCATCTGTTCGTGACCTCAAGCTGAAGCGCACTTGGGTTCTGCAGCAGGACAATGATCCAAAACACACCAGCAAGTCCACCTCTGATTGGCTTAAGAAAAACAAAATGAAGACTTTGGAGTGGCCTAGTCAAAGTCCTGACCTGAATCCGACTGAGATGCTGTGGCATGACCTTTAAAAGGCGGTTCATGCTCGAAAACCTTCTAATGTGGCTGAATTACAACAATTCTGCAAAGATGAGTGGGCCAAAATTCCTTCACAGTGCTGTGAAAGACTTATTGGCAGTTATTGCAAATGCTTGATTGAAGTTGTTGCTGCTAAGATAAGATAAGATAAGCCTTTATTAGTCCCACAATGGGGAAATTCCAGGATTGCAACAGCACAGGGACAGCAACACTCAGAGCAACAATCAGAAGGCAAGAAAAAACAACATCTAGCAAACATATGTCCATATTACTATAAATGTATATATATAGACACACAGTGCAGAGCATTATGGCTGGTGGATGTGCAGCAGAAAGTCTAAGCTCTCTCTCCGCGGATGCAGCGGGCCAGCTGGAAGTCTTTGGGCATGATGGTGACCCCCTTAGCGAAGAAGAGACCACCAGGTGGGTCTCGCTGGTCTCCTGCAGAGCCATGACGGCGAAACTCAGGAAACGCAGGACGGTCTTGAAGTCCTGAGCGATCTCCCTCACCAGGCGCTGGACGGGCAGCTTACGGATGAGCAGCTCCGTGGATTTCTGGGAGCGACGGATCTCTCTCAGAGCCACGGACCTGTGACGGTGAGGCCTCTTCACTCTGCCGGTGGCCAGAGCGCCTCTCCGAGCAGCCCTGGTGGCTAGCTGTCTCCTGGGGGGCTTCTTCCTCCAGTAGATTTTACGGGCGGTCTGCTTGGTTCTTGCCATCACTCTTTATTATTCTGTCTTATATTTCTTTCACGCCGCCTAAACTCCAGCCCGGCACCCGCTTCGTTTTCGCTACAGCTCCCGGTATGTCGAGTTTCCCATTAGCACTGGGCGGCGGCCAAGTGCTAGCTAGCACTAGCTCCTCCCCGCTGTAACGTCTCCCGCTGCAAACCGTGGCTCCGTCCGCCGACCCGGGAGACCCCCGGGGCGATCCGTGCGTCCATGATATATATACAGAGTGAAAGGTGTAGAAAGAAGAAGGAAGATAAAAAAAAGGCTGTTGCAACAGGCAGCCGACTTGTGTGGCGCCGCCGGTCCGGCAGAGCCGGAACCGGAAAGGGGAGTTGGGTACCCGGAGGCACGCGGCGCGACGGCCGGGGCGAGGCCGCGCGCGGCGCTTAGGTCGGAGTTCCGCGGCGGCGGGCGCGCCGGACCGCCGGCGGGCGCGCCGGACCGCCGGCGGGAGCGCCGGACCGCCGGCCCCCAGCCGGCTCCACGACGGGCACCCGTCAGCCCCCGGGAGGGACCGCCGAGACGGAGCCGGCTCGGACGGGGGCCGGCGGCGGCCGGGGCGCCGCGCCGGCCGGCCCTCCTCCTTCCCTCCCGGCGGAGGGACTGGGACGGAGGGCCGGGCAGAGCCTCGGGACGCTCCCCCCGCCTCCCCCACGCGGGGGAGGGGAGAAAGCGGCCCTCGGCGGGCGAAGGTTCACAGCGGAGGGCGGCGGGGAGCCCCTCCGGCCCCGGCGGCTGGGCGGCGACTCTCCGCTCCACCGTTAATGATCCTTCCGCAGGTTCACCTACGGAAACCTTGTTAAGGGTGGCCCAACCAGTTATTACTGTAGGTTTAGGGGGTAATCACTTTTTCACACAGGGCCATTTAGGTATGGATTTTTCCTCCCCTTAATAATAAACACCTTCATTTAAAAACTGCATTTTGGATTTACTTGTGTTATCTTTGTCTAATATTTAAATTTGTTTGATTATCTGAAACATTTAAGTGTGACAAACATACAAAAAAAAATAAAAAGAGCAATCAGGAAGGAGGCAAACACTTTTATACACCACTTGTGTGGAGGCAATGGATCAGTGTTCTCGTCGCGCCCTCCGCTAGTACCCGGGCTTGCCCGGGGAAGCTAATGATCCTACCAGCAGACTAAATTCGAAGAGACAATGCCTCAGTGCCAAGTCAATGAAGAATCCTAGTCACAGTCCCAAAGCCGAAAGCAAACAGCCCCGAGAGCACCTTGCGGTAGGACCTGCCCTTCGCATACTACAACTAAACGTTGAAGGCCTATATGCAGCCAAGCGAAGCCTTATCGAAGTCCTCGCCTTCCAACACTCGATTGATGTAATCTGCCTCCAAGAGACTCATATTGGCACAGAGGAAGCTGGCCGCTACACCATCAATGGCTTTGACCTCCTGTGCTATGTTTCACATGCCAAACATGGATGTGCCACCTATGTGCGTTCTGACATAGTTGAAGTAAACCACCTGACAACAACACATTTCTCAGACACCATAACCATTGGTGGCTTCCATATTGTCAGTGTGTACAAGCCCCCCTAGTGCCAACTGGGATCTGCAGGTCTTACCCACCCTACCCCACCCTGCCATCTATGTGGGGGATTTTAACAGCCATCACCCTGACTGGGGGTACCCAGCAGTGGATAGTGACGGGGAGGTACTTTCAGACTGGGCATCTAGAAATGATCTCGCTCTGATACATGACCCCAAACAAAGAGGAACCTTCCACTCTGCTAGGTGGAAGAAGGACTATTCTCCTGACCTGTGCTGGGTCAGCTCTTTGAATGGGACGCCATATCCTACACAGATCCTCATTCTTGATGATTTTCCACACAGCCAACACCGGCCCCTGCTTGTACACATTGGCCTACAACTTCTAGTCATAAACAGCCCAAGGAAGATGCGCTGGAACTTCCGCAAAGCCAACTGGAAGAAATTCAGTGAAACCCTGGATTGGAGTGCTGTTACCATCCCACTCCACACCATCACTGTAGATGAAGCATACAACTGCTTCTGCAGCGCAATCTTCAAGGCTGCTCATACTGCAATCCCACGAGGCTACCGACCCCTCTATGTCCCATGCCTGGACGGAGAAAGCGCTGCCCTCCTACAATCCTGTCAAACATCAGGGGACCCAGAGATAGCAGACCACCTCATTGAATCGCTAAGTACAGCCCGGCGGAAGAAATGGGAAGAGACAGTTACTGACCGGAGCTTTACCCACTCTAGCAGGAAATGTTGGAGCCTCATTTGTTGCCTAGGAGCTGCACAGAAGCCCCCTAGCCAAAGCCGAGCATCTGTCACACCCAACCAAGTTGCATTCCACCTACTGAACATCGCCAAAGCACCCCAAGACAAAGACACCAGAAGAGCAGTTACAACTGAGCTAAAAAAACACCAAAAAATGGGCTGCACGGTGGCGCAGTGGTTAGCACCGCGGCAGCACAGTTTACCCTCGGCAGGGGGATCACGGGGATCATGGGTTTGATCCCTACCCCCGGCCAACAGTGATCTGTGTGGAGTTTGCATGTTCTCCCCGTGTTTGCGTGGGTTTACTCCGGGATTTCTCCGGTTTCCTCCCACATGCCAAAAACATGCAGGTTAGGGAGTTAAGAGGCACTTGTGCACACAGCGACCGGCAGCTGGTGGCTTGTCACCGGACTGCAGAACAAATCTACCTACGGGTACAAAATAAGTCCAAAAAAAAAAAAAATCCCCGTAGAGGAAATGAACCCTGAACCCTTCGAGGCTGCTGAACTGGAGAAAGTCCTACTGGGCCTGAAATGTGGAAAGGCAGCAGGATACGACAACATCTTCCCAGAATTCATGAAAAATCTTGGCCCCCAAGCCCTAATCTGGTTGACACAACTCTACACAAGGATCATACAAACAAACTCGATCCCAAAGAAATGGCGGACAGCAAAGGTCATTGCCATACCAAAACCTGGCAAAGACCACAAACTACCAGCAAGCTACCGCCCAATCTCCCTACTCAGCGTTCCTTATTAAATCATGGAGCGCCTAATACTGCAACGTATTTCCCCAGGAATAGAGGAAATTCTAAGTGTGAATCAAGCAGGTTTCCGCAAGGACCGCAGCACAGGAGAACAAGTATTGGCCCTAACCACCTTCATCAAAAATGGTTTCGAGAGCAGACTGAAGACAGGGGCTGTGTTTCTACTGTCTGGCATAAAGGCTTCCTCCTGAAACTTACAAAGGCGATCCCTGCCTGGGCAACAGCAATTATAAAAACCCTGCTGACCAACCGAAGGTTCAGAGTCCACCTCGGTCAGAACATAAGCGCATGGAGAACGCAGAAAAACGGACTCCCACAAGGCTCAGTTCTAGCTCCAACCCTGTTCAACCTCTATATAAACGACCTGCCCGCTACAAAATCCCGCAAATTCATCTATGCAGACGACATCTGTTTAGCACTCCAAGCACCAGACTTTGAGCCACTGGAACGGGTGCTCACGGAAGATCTTGCCAAACTGGACCAGTTCTGCAAAACCTGGCACCTAAAACCAAGCCCAGCAAAAACCGTCTCGAGTGTATTCCATCTCCACAATGTAAACGCTGCCAGAGAACTAAACATCCACCTGAGCGGACTCAAGCTTAAGCATGCCTCGAATCCAACCTACCTTGGAGTGACCCTTGACAGGACCCTATCCTTCAAGGAACATTTAAAGGGGACGGCTGCTAAGGTGAAGGCACAAAACAATCTGCTCTGCAAGCTCGCTGGTGCAAAATGGGGGGTGGCAGCCTCTACCCTGCGCACCTCAGCACTGGCCCTTTCATACTCTGTAGCAGAATATTGTGCCCCTGTCTGGTCCAGGTCACCCTATACACACCACGTAGACACCCAGCCCAACACAACCATGAGAATCATAACTGGGACAATCCACTCAACACCAGTCCCCTGGCTCCCTGTACTGTCAAACATAGTCCCCCCACACATCCGGCGAGCAGCACTAACTCAAAGGATGCTTCAAAAAGCCAAAGACTCTTCTCACTTACCAATCCATGCAGATATCTACACCCCACCCACTGCCCGACTTCCATCCAGACGGCCGATTTGGAAAAACCCTCCCCCAGCTGACTTCACCATCCAGACAGCTTGGCAAGAGGAATGGGAGACCAAGGAGGTCCCAAACAAACACCTGGTGACAAACCCCAACCAACAGGTCCCGGGCACCAATCTCCCAAGGAGACAGTGGTCTACACTCAATCACTTCAGGACTGGACATGGCCCCTGCTTGGCCAGCCTTCACAGATGGAGCAGTAGCCCTAGCCCACTGTGCGCATGTGGAGGGGAGCAAGCAATGGAACACATCATAGAGGCTTGCCCGCTCCAAAGACTGGAAGGAGGATTACACACCCTCCATACAGCAAACCAGGAGGCAACTGCTTGGCTTGAGGACTTTGCATTCGCTAAATAAAAAAATAAACACAACTTGTATGATAATTATCGTATTTATACAATAGTTTTAGGGCCTATACAATATACTGTGGTGACACAATAGGAGATGGCACTCCACCCAGGACTTGGGGCTGGTGGGGGAGAAGGAGGTGACAGATGGTAATGGGGGAAGAAGTGAGAGGAGCCAGCGAAGGGCACCAGAGCACTAGGGAGTATGAAACTAGAATAAGCTGTGCCTTTGCCCCTGCTGTGCCAGGTGTTGATGCATTGTGCGAAGAGCAAGACACTTTTCACACCTGAGTACACCAGGGTGCAAAAGAATTGTATTAAGCCATGCTTTGTGATGTGCATGTAGATGTGTGTACATGCTTTGTGACTTGTATGTTAATGTTTCTCACCCTGGGTGCCAAAGGCGGGAATAAAGTAGATAAAGGAGGTCGCTTTGGCACCCAGGTTAGTCTGTTCTGTTTGTTGGAGGTGAAATAACATCCTGTGTCATCATCTCGTGTCTTGTCTGATTCCATCCTCCACATTGGTGACCTAGAGACGTGAAATGGAAAACAGACCGAGCACCACCACAGACACACTCCCGCTGGAGTCCCCCACTGCTGCATGCGCCGTTGCGGTCAGACTCCCAGACTTTTGGCATCACTACCCGGCCGCTTGGTTTATTCACGTGGACGCCCAGTTCGCCTTCCGTGGAGTCGTGGCAGATGACATGAAATACCATCATGTGGTGGCATCGCTGGACGCACACGCCACGCAGTGCGCCATGAGTCTACTCCAAGCCCCGCCAGCCCAAGGACAGTTTGATGTTCTCAAGCGGCTGCTCCTATGCCATTATATCCTTTCAGATGAAGAGATGGCAGAAAAGCTCCTCACCCGCTCGGCGCTAGGAGACAGATCGGCTGCAGACCTGATTGAGAGCATGCTTACATTGATGGGCATGGACGACGGATCTTTCTTTTTCGCCCAGCTCTTTCTTCCTCAGAAACCTACCGTCTTCTGCATGAGCGATCCCCACTAACTCACCTCTGCTGGCGGCCAGGGATTACCTTGCCCCGGCAGAGGAGGCAGACCTCCTCATCCTGGCAAACAAGGCTTTCAGCATTCAAGCAGTGTGACCGGAATCTCCGGTGGAGCCCAGCGAGGTTGAGGAGCCGAGGGTGGTGGCCAGGACGGCCATCCAGAGACACAGGACCAGGATGCTGTGTTTTTATCATCGCCGTTTTGGCAAGGAAGCGCAACGTTGTCTGCTGCCGTGCCACTTCAAGAAGCTGGGAAACGGGACAGCCAGCGGTCAGTAGCGGCTGCGACTGCTGGTGACAGGGAGAAGCTGCTTTTCATCAAGGACACACGTTCTGGGAGACGTTTTTTGGTAGACTTTGG
Organism: Pholidichthys leucotaenia; assembly: GCA_020510985.1. Taxonomy (NCBI): domain Eukaryota; kingdom Metazoa; phylum Chordata; class Actinopteri; order Cichliformes; family Pholidichthyidae; genus Pholidichthys; species Pholidichthys leucotaenia. Next base: position 133,219,283 of record CM035840.1, on the reverse strand, counting down.
CTCCCAGAAGAGCCTCATTTTGCCAGTCAGCACAGACAGACTGGCAGAAGGCTGTGGCCCATTTTTAACAGCCACCAACAGATCCTATATCAGGTCATTTGGAGAAAGGATGGTGACTGTATGTTTACATGGACGGACTTACTGTACAAGTGGGACTTTGTGATAGCTGCATGTTCAGTCCCCATCTTAGGTGCTGATTTTCTGTGTGCCTATGGACTCCTTGTTGATGTCGCCAACAGGTGTTTAGTGGACGCTGTATCTTTTTCCTCCTTGCCCTGCATAGCTCGGGGAGTTGGGCCACCAATACACACAAATGTTCTAGCTTCAAGGGGTAAGTACCAGCATTTTCTTTCCTAGTTCCTAGCACTCACGGTGACCACTTTATTCGCTATGGTAACCAAGCACGGGGTTGAGCTTTTTATCACCACGAAAGGTCCTCCCATGTTTGCTTGCCCTCACTGCCTGGATGCGGCTAAACTAGCCATCGCGCAGGAGGAGTTTGCTAACTTAGAATTCTTAGGCATCGTTGTGTGCTCCAACAGTCCTTGGGCATCCTCACTGCACAAGGTGCCCAAGTCCGATGGGTCATGGTGGCCGTGCAGCGATTTCCGACACTTGAACAATGCCACAGAACACGACTGTTACCCCATCCCGCACATCCAGGATTTTTCATTGCACCTGGCCGGGACGCGCATTTTCTCAAAGGTGGATCTGGTCCGCGGTTACCACCAGGTCCCGGTGCACACAGAGGACGTTCCCAAAATGACGGTAATAACTCCCTTCGGTCTTTTTGAGTTTTTACGCATGTCGTTCGGGTTAAAGGGCGCAGCACAAACTTTCCAAAGGATGATGGACGCGGTGCTCCATGACTTGTTGTTCATTTTCGTCTACTTAGATGACATTTTGGTGGCTAGCGTGTAAGAGGAGGAGCACCTCGCCCATCTCAAACAAGTTTTCCAGCAGTTGGAAGCATACGGGCTGATTGTTAACCTGGCGACGTGTCAGTTCGGGCTGCTGGTAATCGACTTTTTGGGCCATCGCATCTCGCCGGAGGGCACGATCCCACTGCCGGACAAGGTACGCACAGTGTCAGATTTTCCGCTTCCGCAGACCGTGAGGGTGCTGCAGAAAATTTTGGGGATGGTCAATTTTTACAACCACTTCCTCCCCCGTGCAGCCCAGCTGTTGCAACCGCTGTATGGCGTGCTTAAAAGGAAAAAAACCGCGGATAGCATTGACTGGACCCCTGATTGGGTCCAGGCTTTCACAGACGGCAAAACGGCACTCGTCAATGTGGCTTTGCTGGCCCGCCCAGCCCCGTCAGCATGGATAGCACTCACCACAGACGCATCGGATGTCGCGGTAGGAGCCGTGGTGGAGCAGTACGTCTCCAGTTTCTGGCAGCCGCTCACCTTTTTCAGCCGTACTTTGCCCGACAACAAGCGTAAGTATAGTGCTTTCGACAGAGAGTTGTTGGCTCTCCACTTGGCTATGCGTCATTTTCAATTCTGGCTTGAAGGTCGCGAGTTTACCACGTTTGTCAATCACAAACCACTGACTTACGCGATATCAAAAGTCTCAGACCCGTGGTCAGCTTGGCAACAATGGCACTTGGCCGCAATTTTGGAATTCACGACTGACATCCAACATGTAGCTGGTAAACTTAACGTGGTGGCGGACTGCCTGTCACGCACGCGGGTATCTTCGGCCTACGTGGATATCGATTTTTCCACAATGGCTACAGACCAAACCAGGAATGCAGACATTTGCACACTCCACTCTGCAGCTACCGGACTGCACCGGACTGCACCGGATTGCAACGGATTGCACCCTGTTCTCCAGAGAGCAGGGTGGTACAAGAAGGCCCTCCTGCTCTGCGACGTCTCCACTGGCCACCCCTGCCCTGTAGTTCCGAGCTCTTGGCACCGCCACGTTTTCGAGTCCGTCCACTCCCTTTCACCTCCCGGTGTGCGAGCCTCAGTTAAACTGGTGGGGTCCAAATTTATCTGGCCACGCTTACGCAGGAATGTGAAAGAATGGGCCACAGCGTGCGTCGTGTGCCAGCGGGCTAAGGTGCACAAGCACACCAAAGCCCCCCTTAAGCCCTTTTCAGATTCCAGCCAGGAGGTTTGATACAAGTAGATTTAGTGGGTCCCCTTCCGCCATCCCAGGGATTCACACACCTTTTAACAATCGTGGACCACACTACGCGCTGGCCAGAGGTGGTTCCGCTGAATTCCACCACGTCTGCTGAGGTAGCCAGCACGTTTTTGTCAGCTTGGATCGCATGGTTTGGATCCCCGTTGGACATCACTTCCAACAGGGGTCTGCAGTTTGTTTTGGAACTCTGGTCTGCAATGGCCGACAGCCTTGGGGTCAAAATTCACCCACAGGCTAACAGTTTGTGTGAGTATTTTCACAGGTCACTTAAAGCAGTGCTCAGAGCCTCGCAAACGGATGCAAATTGGGTCGACCACCTGCCTTGGGTCTTATTGGGGTTGCGCTCCAAAACCTTAGGAAGATTTGGCAGCTTCCCCGGCAGAACTCGTTTTTTTTTCTCAGCCATTGTGGATCCCAGGGGAATTTTTGCCAGAGAGCCCTGCGGCCGGAACCGATCTGCCCACACACCTTTTTTTCCAGTACCGCGCACCATTGTTTTCCTCGCATTTTTGTTCCAAAGGGCCTAGACAATGCCAAATTTGTTTTCATCAGGCACAACGCCCACAGAACCCCGCTGCGTCCGCCGTACGACGGCCCGTTCAGAGTGTTGGGTAAAGGGGAGAAACACTTTGTGTTAGACTTGTGGGGGGGGGGGCATAAGGAAACAGTCTGCATAGACAGGCTGAAGCCCACTTATGTGTTGGCAGACAAAAAGGTGGTGTTGGTTCAAGTTCCCCAGCGCGGGCGCCCACTTATGGTAGGTCCACAGGTTTGTGTTACCCCTGCAGAGAATTGTTTTCACGGAACTAACGCTTCCCCCTCCCCACTCTTTCCCCCTCCAGAGACCAATCTTTCCTCCTACCCACCTCGACAGGAAGGCGCTTCAACCAGCCCGACAGCTCCACGCTACAGCTGCTACAGGTGCTTGCTCAAGCCCAAAGGTCCACTGGGTTAGGACCCCTTCTGGGTATTGGGGGGGGGGGGCTGTGTGGTGACACAATAGGAGATGGCACTCCACCCAGAACTTAGGGTTGGTGGGGGAGAAGGAGGTGACAGATGGTAATGGGGGAAGAAGTGAGAGGAGCCAGCGAAGGGCGCCAGAGCACTAGGGGGTATGAAACTAGAATAAGATGTGCCTTCGCCCCCGCTGTTCCAGGTGTTGATGCATTGTGCGAAGGGCAAGACGCTTTTCACACCTGAGGATGCCGGGGCGTGAAAATATTGTATTAAGCCATGCTCTGTGATGTGGATGTGGATGTGTGTACATGCTTTGTGACTTGTATGCTAATGTTTCTCACCCTGGTTACCAAAGGCGGGATTAAAGTAGATAAAGGAGGTCACTTTGGTACCCAGGTCAGTCTGTTTTGTTTGTTGGAGGTGAAATAAAGTTCTGTGTCGTCAGCTTGTGTGTCGTCTGATTCCATCCTCCACAATATGATTTACGTAAACATCCACAGGTCACCAGAAACTGATGCCTGCTCATACCCAATCAGCTCATACCTGCCTGGCTCCTCCTCACTGCCAATCACATCAGTAGGGCTCAGCTCATGCTTGTTTGCTGTACTGGCACAGCGACAAACTTAAAAAGTGAACATGAGTTTGGACTCTGAGGAAAAAGTATTAAAAGAAAAGAGTCTGGCAGCACAGACACAGACAGTGTTCATGTAGCAGGATGGACCTCCTCTTTTTTTCACCTTCCCATGCCCCTGTCTGTTGTGGCACCTTAATTGATAGGTAGCACCCTGGGCGAACATGGCATATATATGCACCAGCCCTCACCTGCAAACCACTTCCTTCCACTCCCCAGTACATTTTGTTTGTTGGCATGGTGCGTTGTTTGGCATGTGAAGGTTATGTGTGTTTGTGTGCTGCTCTGAGCAAGAATCAAGTACGTTGGCTGAGCCCTGTCATACAGTTATCTGCTCTGCTCTGCTCTGCTCGGGTCGGGTCTGGCTCATGCAGCTCTCCTTTGTCAAGCTTCTTGTACCTTCATGGTCAAGCTGCTGTAGCTCCCACATCTCACCCTTGCAAACGAAACTACTTGCCTTCGGCAATCAGCGCCAATGGTGTGTGGCTTGTCTCCAGCGGCCGCCACTCGCTCTACGACTGCTGTCTTGTCTTGTCTGGTCTAGTTTTGTCTCATCCTGTTTTTGTCCTTTCGTCTTGTCTAATATGAAAGTGTTTTACTGACTGTTACACAGTGTGTCATTTTTTCTCAGTAATTGGTTCTTATCTTTCCATTTTACCTGTTGGTCTACTGTTTTTAGTATAGCCGTGTTGTCTTTTTGTTTTGTTCATTTAGTACTGTTTGTTTTGTTGCGTTGTAATTTTCTGTTACTTGATTTAAGTTGGCTTCATTCTGTCTTAACAATTTAGTTTTGTTTGGGATTTTGGTTTATTTGGGGGAATATTTTGGATTTTGTCTATTTCATTTTGTTTATAATTTTTCTTTTGCATCTGTCTTTTTTTATTATTGGCATCCCTGCTTTTATTGCCCCGAGTTTTAGTCTTTTTTTTTTGTCTGTGTGCTTCAGCCAAATCCCCTGGTGGAACTTCCTCAGAAGTGCATGCAAGGTGTCCATATGGTTGGTGTGCAGTTCACATGGTGAACCAATTATATATGGCATGCACCACCAGCCTGGGGGCACTTATTCAGTCTAGCGGCTTCCAAGCCCAGTGGCCCATGCATATACAGAGGGGAAAATAAGTATTGAACATGTCAACATTTTTCTCATTACACATATTTCTGATGGAGCCATTGATCAAACATTTTCATCAGATATCAATAACAACCCAAGTAATCCATACATACAAAGAAATCAAGGCAACTATGTTCACAAAACAAGTTATATTTAAAAAAGTGAAATGACACAGGGAATAAGTATTGAACACATGAAGAAAAAGAGGTGCAAAAAAGGTATAGAAAGCCAAGAAACCAGCTGAAATCCATCAGAATTTAGGAAGCTATCCCATCCCCCATCAGTGCAAATTAATTTCAGCTGGTTAAATCCTGACTGATAACCTTTAAAATGGTCTGTGAATATCAGATTTTCACACCACAAAGAACTCCTGATGGGTAGAAGCAAAGAGCTCTCTCTAGACCTTTGCAACCTTATTGTTGCAAAACATATTGATGGCACTGGTTACAGGTGCATTTCTAAACAGTTGAATGTTCCATTGAGCACTGTTGGAGCCATCATTCGGAAGTGGAAAGAACATAATTTTACCATAAACCGGTCAGGGCCAGGAGTTCCTCGCAAGATTTTTGACAGTCGTCAAAAGAATTATCAGAAGAGTTATCCAAGAGCCAATGACCACTCATGGAGAGCTCCAGAAAGACCTGGAGTTAGCAGGTACTTCTGTTTCAAAGAAAACAATAAGTAATGCACTCAACCAACATGGGCTCTATGCCCACTCACCTCGCAAGACTCCATTGCTGAAGAAAAAGCCTGTTGAAGCTTGTTTAAAGTTTGCTGCACAACATTTGGGAAAGCCAGTAAAATACTGGGAGATTATAGTTTGGTCAGATGAGACCAAATTTGAACTTTTTGGATCCCACAGCATACACCATGTTTGGAGGGGAAATGGCACTGTACATCAGCCCAAAAGCACCATGCTAACAGTGAAGTTTGGAGGTGGCAGACTTCATATAACTGAAAGAAAGATTAATGGACAAATGTACAGAGACATCCTTGATAAGAATCTGTTGCCATCTGCCAAGATGCTGAAGATGAAATGAGGGTAGACATTTCAGCAAGACAATGATCCCAAACACACAGCCAAGGAAACTCAGCTGGCTCCAGAGAAGGAAAATAAAGCTGTTAGAATGGCCCAGTCAGTCACCTGAGCTGAATCCAATTGAAAATCTATGGAACGAACTGAAGATCAGAGTTCATTGAAGACACGCACAGAACCTTCAAGATTTGAAGACAGTTTGTGTGGAAGAATGGGCTAAAATCACTCCTGAGCGATGCCTTTGCCTAGTTTCTCCATACAGGAGGAATCTGGAAGCTGTTATTACCAATAAAGGCTTTTCTACTAAATATTAAATGAATTTCACCAAGCATGTTAAATACTTATTCCCTGTGTCATTCCACTTTATTAAATATAACTTGTTTTGTGAACCCAGCTGCCTTGATTTTTTTGTATGTATGGATTACTTGGGTTGTTACTGATATCTAGTGAAAACCCCAAGTCACTGGTTCCATCAGAAATATGTTTAATGAGAAAAATGTTGACATGTTCAATACTTATTTTCTCTGCTGTATATGAGACAATGTTTGGCTGTCAGACTATTTTACTGGGAGATGGGAACTTACCTGTTAGCTTCTATCATGTAGCTCCCAGGCTGTGCCCTCCACTGACCAGCCCTCTAGGTCCTCTGCTAGGAGTCTCCTTGGGACTTCCAAGCCCTCGTTATTACAGTTCAGTTTTATTGTGTAAAAATGCAAACAAAAACAAAGAAAATATCCAAAACGCTGGGGAGAAGGGAAAACAGCATAGCGTCCATTCCAAGTCGGTCTCCTGCTCTCTCTGCCTGCTCTCTCATTAAATTGAGTGATTGACCAACTTAATTCCTTTCAGGCGGGTTTAGGAAGCCCCCGCCCACTAAAACCTGACAGCCATTTAGCCAGTCAAAACCGTATCGTAGCATTATCTCCCCCCATAAACAAACCAAAAAAAACAAAAAAAAACATGCAAAACTTACTCATTTTTTTAATTCTGCTTCCTAAATTTGATTATTTCCTCACATTTTCATTTTCTAAAACAATTATCAACTTTATTTAGATCTTAACAGGTAACCTACAAGTTGATCTCACCAATTAGCCTTCAATAAAAGCATCCCATCCAAACACTTCTCATACACCCTTCAACCTCTAGACAAAGAGTTGGCTATCACATTGTTCCTGCATGTGATGTGTCTGATCTCAAGGTTTTAAGGCTGTAAGACCAAACTCCAGCCAAACACCCTTGCATTTGCAGTTTTGAATTTGGCCAAGAAAGCCAATGGATTGTGGTCAGAATATGTATGTGATAATCTTCTCGCTGCTGGCAACAGGAACTTCAAAATGCTTGATGGCCAATACCAGAGCTAAAGCTTCCTTTTCGATCATAGAATATGCCTGTTTGTTCTGTTTCTTTGAGAAGTAAGCAAGTGGCCTCTCACATTCATCCTCATCTGCCTGAAGCAAGGCAGCTCCAACACTCATGTCACTGGCATCAACTTTAAACAAAAACAGTAGATTGAAATCTGGAGCTCGGAGAACAGGGGGACTAAATAACATAGCCTTTATCTGGCCAAAAGCCTCCTGACAACTCTGAGACCAACACCACTTCACGCTTTTCTTTAGATTTGTCAGAGGAGCTGTGACCATTTCAAAGTTTGGCACAAAACTACGATAAAAAAACACACATTCCCAAAAGTCTCATTAGTTGGGTTTGAATGCATGGAGCAGGGAAATCAACAATGGTCTGAACCTTTGCCATTCTTGGTAGCACTTCTCCACAACTACAGTGGGGGGAAAAAGGATTTAGTCAGCCACCAGTTGTGCAAGTTCTCCCACTTAGGTCTCCAATTTTCATCATAGGTATACCTCAACTATGAGAGACAAAATGAGGAAAAAAAATCCAGAAAATCACATTGAAGGATTTTTAATGAATTAATTCTAGAGCAGTCATGTTTTGGGGCTGTCGCTGGGCAACACGGACTTTCAACTCCCTCCAAAGATTTTCTATGGGGTTGAGATCTGGAGACTGGCTAGGCCACTCCAAGACCTTGAAATGCTTCTTATGAAGCCACTCCTTCGTTGCCCGGGCGGTGTGTTTGGGATCATTGTCATGCTGAAAGACCCAGCCACGTTTCATCTTCAGTGCCCTTGCTGATGGAAGGAGGTTTTCACTCAAAATCTCACGATACATGGCCCCATTCATTCTTTCCTTTACACAGATCAGTCATCCTGGTTCCTTTGCAGAAAAACAGCCCCAAAGTATAATGTTTTCACCCCCATGCTTCACAGTAGATATGGTGTTCTTTCTCCTCCAAACACGACAAGTTGAGTTTTTACCAAAAAGTTCTATTTTGGTTTCATCTGACCATATGACATTCTCCCAGTCCTCTTCTGGATCATCCAAATGCTCGCTAGCAAACTTCAGACGGGCCTGGACATGTACTGGCTTAAGCAGGGGGACACGTCTGGCACTGCAGGATTTGAGTCCCTGGCGGCGTAGTGTGTTACTGATGTAGCCTTTGTTACTTTGGTCTCAGCTCTCTGCAGGTCATTCACTAGGTCCCCCCATGTGGTTCTGGGATTTTTGCTCACCGTTCTCGTGATCATTTTGACCTCATGGGGTGAGATCTTGCATGGAGCCCCAGATCGAGGGAGATTATCAGTGGTCTTGTATGTCTTCCATTTTCTAATAATTGCTCCCACAGTTGATTTCTTCACACCAAGCTGCTTACCTATTGCAGATTCAGTCTTCCCAGCCTGGTGCAGGTCTACAATTTTGTTTCTGGTGTCCTTTGACAGCTCTTTGGTCTTGGCCATAGTGGAGTTTGGAGTCTGACTGTTTGAGGTTGTGGACAGGTGTCTTTTATACTGATAACGAGTTCAAACAGGTGCCATTAATACAGGTAACGAGTGGAGGACAGAGGAGCCTCTTAAAGAAGAAGTTACAGGTCTGTGAGAGCCAGAAATCTTGCTTGTTTGTAGGTGACCAAATACTTATTTTACTGAGGAATTTACCAATTAATTCATTAAAAATCCTTCAATGTGATTTTCTGGATTTTTTTTTTCTCATTTTGTCTCTCATAGTTGAAGTATACCTATAATGAAAATTGGAGACCTCTCTCATCTTTTAAGTGGGAGAACTTGCACAATTGGTGGCTGACTAAATACTTTTTTGCCCCACTGTAACTAGATGGCCTTGGTAGGTCACTCGGCCTTTGCCAAATTCACATTTAGCCAGATTGATCACCAAGCTAGACTGCTGAAGAGATTCAAACAAGTCTTTTAGTTGTCCCACATGCTCCTTCCATGTATCACTGAAGGTAACAACATCATCAATGTAGGTAACTGTATTTCTCAGCCCCTGTGTCACACAGTTTATTAAGCACTGAAATGTTGCAGATGTGTTTTTCATGCCAAAAGGCAACATTCTGAAATTATACAGTCCACTATGTGTAACAAAGGCTGACATCTCACTTGCTTGTTTTGTTAATGGGACATGAAAGTAACCCTTCAGAAGGTCCACCTTGGTCACATACCTTGCCTGTCCCACCTGATCAATGCAATCCTCTAAGCAAGGAATACGAAAAGCAAGTTTCACACCTGGACCCAGTTGCCTGTGCAACCCAGTCCCTGGTCTCTGCTCTCCCAAGCCAATCTCTCTCTGACCTTCATTCCTTGCAGGAGACTGATCCCCTCTTGAAGGATGTCTTGCCATTTTGGAGGAGGCATGTTCGGCCCGCCCAGGCTGAACGACAGCAGTTATCCAGACCAACTATGGCACAATTGCGCAAGTGGGACCATTTGGTAGAGAACGAGGGGGTGCCCTACCATTGGCTCTTTCGCCCAGCTGCGGCAAAGAAATTCCCCGGCTGGTCTTGCCCGCTGTCCTTAAAGGGGAGACTTTAAGGCAGCTGCACCAAGAACATGGTCATCAGGGCAATGAGAGAACCACTGAGTTGGTGCGGGAGCATTGCTACTGGCCAGGTATGTCTTCAGACATAAAGCAGTGGGTCCAAGAGTGTGTGCACTGCCAAGTCACAAGTTGCCTGTCCCACATAGTTTTATGGGCCACTTGTCTGCATCTAGGTCCAATGAAATTGTGGCCATAGACTTCACCATGTTGGAACCCTCCCAAAATGGGTTGGAGAATGTCCTTGTCATGACTGATGTGTTTAGTAAATACACTGTGGCTGTCCCTACTTGGGATCAGCAGGCTTTTACTGTAGCCCAAGTACTATTCAATGAGTGGTTCTTCCGACTTGGGGTTCTGAGTTGTATTCACTCGGACCAGGGAAGGAGTTTTGAAAGTTCTTTGATTCAGCAATTTTACAGCCTGTACGAGGTAAAAAAAAATATCACACAACCCCATATCTTCCTGCAGGCAACAGGTAGTGTGAGAGATTCAGTAGAACCCTCCATAACCTCCTGCTCACACTCCCCACCTCTAGAAAGCGGGATTGGGCTTCCTGTCTTTGCCAGGTTCTCTTTTGTTACAACTCTACACCTCATCAGGGAACTGGACAATCGTCATTCTTTTTGATGTTTGGACAGAAGCCTAGACTTCCTGTGGACTTCCTGCTCGATTGGGTCTAGGATCCACTTCCGGGGAAAGTACAAGACTGGGTGGCTGGGCATCACGCCAGACTGAAAGTGACTTTTGAGGGTGCATGTGAGCGACTGTTGGCTGCTGCAGGCTGCCAAAATGACCGTCACGATCAGCGAATTTGTGAAGCACCGTTGAAAGTGGGTCAGTTGGTCTACCGCTGGAACCATAGTGCTAGAGGTCGCCATAAAATCCAAGACATCTGGAGCTCAGCAATCTACCAGGTATTGAGAGCACCTGATGGCGAGGGAGTGGTGTACACTGTCGCCTCAGTGTGTGATCTACAGAAGGTGCGCCATGTCCACTGAGACATGATGAAAGCCCAGGTTGGACCTGAGCCCCCTGCTGACCCTCCTCGGGGTCATTATTGAATTTCCATTTACAAGATGAAATCATTTTGTATTTTGTAAGAATTCAAACTTGTGTTAGACTGAACAGTAAAACTTATGTAACCAACAGTCTTGACCCCTGCAGGCTGTTAGAAACAATGCAGGAGTTAGTTAGTTAGTTAGTTAGTTAGTTAATTCCCTTCCACAGCATGTGGAACACCAATTGGTGTATGGGGCGGCACCTATCTCTGTTTCTCTGACCCTAGGCCACACAGCTACTGCAAGTAGTGAAAGCTACAGTGGGGGGTCAGTCCTCTGGTAGCTCTGTGCGTAACTTTACTTTCCCCATTCTATTATGCTGAGCACCACGCTAGAAGGCAGAAAGTACCATTTTTTTATATGGTCTTTGGTATGACCCGGCTGGGATTTGAACCCCTGCCTCCCGGGTGTGGGGCGGATGCTCTACCAATGCAGGAGTTAGGCACTTTTAAAAAAAAAAAAAAAAATTATACAGTATTTTGTCTATGCTAGATAAAGTTCTATTAAATAACTAGACTATTTGCTCTTGAAGATTCTTTGTCTGCTTCTTTCATTTGGTGCAATTTACATAAAAATCAATTTCACACTCTTTGTTACCACATTTTAACTGTCCATCTATTCCTCCTACTGTGTTCCTCCCCTGTGTCCATCACACATTCTATCTCTCCCCTTCTCCTTACAGTGACTTGTCTTTCCATTCTGCTGTAATGAGCGTACTGTAGCTGCAGGCCTGTCCGTGCTCTGTGTTAATCCTTTCTTTCAGCTCAAGGGCCATTTAGAGCCCAAGCATCAAGAGCCTGTTCCAGAATTTAATTAAACATTCTTGGTATACAGTAGCTGTTATACTTTGCACTTTGCTTTCTTTCCCTTTGAGACATGTACACACATGATTTCTTACACACTCACATACCATCGTCTCCTTCTACATTCTTCATGTATTTGGAAAGATTAAAAAGAAAAAAAACTTGGCACAGCAGGCACTTTGCTTCCAGTGTTGAGTAAGAAAGATATATATTAAAGTGCTGATGGCACGTTTCTGACATTTTTTAGCATGTTGTGTAAACCCAAAAGTCATTGTCTATGATCAATATAATATTTACAACAGCACCTGCATAAACTAGTTATCATCAAAAAACTGCAGCCGCTGACTGGACTGTGGTGCCGCCCACCGAATTAAGGGCGGCACCCCAATGACGTAATCGACAGAACGGACTCCGGTGTTGTTAATTAGAATGACAGCAGCTTTGTAGCTCACAGTTTCTCTGGTTTCTTGTTTTAATTTTATGGCTATGCCTTCACGTTGTCACAGGCTTAGATAAACAGCAAGCCATGAAAGACCACATCACATGCTTCAGCTCCAACTGTCATAAACCTCCTCGTGCGCTTCTCGTGCGCTTTTAGGCAGGAGGAGCGCACGAGGAGGGGAAGAATTAATGTATTTACGCGCAGCTTTGACCTACTTTCTGTGATCCCATGCTGACATCTCACTGGTCCGGCCACGTCCCCTCCTTCATTATCACCAGCTGATTCCCCTCCCGCTGATCATGTTTCCCGGTCCTCGCCCAGGTGCTTGTCATCACACCATCATCGGCAGTGCATGTACTTCGCGGCCGTTTGCCAGTAACGCACTGCTGGTCAATAGTATTGTCATCCGTGCTGTTGGTCTGCCAGTATTTTCAGCACTCTCACGACATTAGTCACTCCATGTTCGCCGTGGTTCTCGTGCGTCCTTGTAGTGATGTCGGCTCTGGGGCGAACCTGTGGCTAACGCATCTCCTCTCATTCATTTTCTGGGTGATGTCGGCCCCCGAACGCCATCAGTAAGAGTGTTTGTGTTTTTTGTACGTCTTCACTTTTTGGGAAGTGTCTTTCACTCTATATTAAATGTGCTGTGGTGAACCCTGCACATAAATCCTCGTTATATCATGCTCCCTCTCCGTGCCCCGCATAAGAGCTCACGGAGAGGCAGGATTTACGTGTAAATAATGAGGATTTACACGCAGGATGCACCACAGCACATGTGTTGAACATAAAGACTGATCCCAAAAGGTGAAGACTTACAAAAATACACAGAAACACAAACAGTTGGCGTTCGGGGCTGACATCACTCAGCGAACATGGAGAGGAGACGTGTTAACCACAGTTGCGCCCCAGAGCCGACACCACTACAAGGGCGCAACAGAACCACGGCTGTGAGGAGTGGCTAACACGTCGTGATAGTGTTGGCAATATTGGCTGGCTGACAACATGGCAGATGATGCACACAAAACATGAACAGCTGACTGTCACTGAGTCTGACTCGCTAGGCACAATACCCGCTTGGCACGGCTCAAACCTGTATGGTTTGATGCCCCCAGATTCTTCATTGTCATCCCATTCTTTGGAACTATAATCGTCTGAAGACTGGACAACACAAACCAATTCCAGACTACATGTGCTGGAACCATCGTCGATGTTTTCAACCGCTTCCATCCTGTGTGTACAAAGGGCAGCCAAGCACTGTGCTCCGTCGATGACGTTACAACATGGCCGGGGGCGGGGTTCCAGCCACTGATGCAATGGGTGATGTAGCAGTCATGAAAACGTTGGATGTTCGCGTGAAAAAAAGCTTGTTTGACTTAGAACTGCACAGACCAACCTATTTTGTCATATTGTATTATGTGTTAAAAATTAGAGGAAGTCAAAAACGTGTCATCAGCACTTTAAATCTCATAACTGTTTGCATGCCTCATAAATTTGAGCATGTATCAAAACCTGTTCACATTTATTTAAAACGGAAGATTTGTCAATGCAAATCAAATTTCAGTCAGTGTTAGTGGTGCAGATCAAACACATCGGCTATTTTCCATTTATTCAGGTGTTTACACTGGATATAAAAAGTGCTTACACATCTGTTAAAATGCTAATTTTAAAAATTAGACCACATCATTTTCAAACCTTTCCCACCCTTAAAATGACCTACAGTATGACATACAATTCAGACAAATTTGTTGAGTGGAAAAATAAAACAAATCTAGTCGCATAAGTCTGAATACTTGTCATAGTGATAGAAAGGTCAGCTCACGTGCAGGGTGACACACCAGAGAACACTCACACGACATAAAGAAGCTACGTTTAAAAAATTTATTAATTTCAAAATAAGGAGCACTGTAATGGAAAACGTCAGTCGCCAGAGGAAGACTCAGCCTGTGGGGAGAGATGAGAGCTGATTAATAAGAGGTGGGAGGTAGGGAAGTGGTGAAGACGAATCTGCCACTTACGTGTGCTGATTAAAGAGCCCGACAGAGACCCAGCAGGATGGAACTGGCAGGGAGTAGGAAAGGGAAAGAGCTGGGTGGTGTGTGACTGGGTGGAGACAGGTAGCTGAGGCGGGTTGAGGATGATGGAGCAGGTGAGCGCACAACGATCCCCGAAGGCGCACCGCACTGATGGCAGCAACCTGGGAAGAAGAGAGAGGAGAGGAATTAGGCAAAAATCCTCCAAATATAATTTTAATTCACTTGCTAGTTACACAGGCAGTATACCCAACGAGCCAGCGCTGAAGTCTTCGCTTGATGGTCTTTTTATGCACTGGTGAGGCAGAAGCAGCAGGTACGTCCACTCACACAGGTGTAATGATTGCCTGCGGAGTCGGGGAATCTTTAACAGGAAGGAGGGGGCGTGCACTCACCTGAACATGACAATACTCTTAAGCTAATACTTCATTGCAGCACCTTTTGATTTTATTTTAGCATTAGTTCTTTATGTATAGGAGTCTATCACCGTTCCACATCTTGACTTGGCAATACTTGCCTACTTGTCATTGCAAAAGTGCTCCAGATCTATAAAATTATGAGGGTATCTCTTGTAAGTAGCCCTCTTCAGGTCAGTCCCATAGATTTATAATTGGATTTACAGTGGGTATAGAAAAGAATCCCTCCTCTTCAAAATAAGCATGTTTTGCAGCTGTACAACCTGAAATGAAGATGAACACAATTTTATTTTGACAGTTTGACTTATCCAAATAAAAGCAGTAGAGGGTGCTGATGCCTCCGTGTTTGCAGACAGACACACACACTAACACACAGACACATTGACAGACTGGGTATGTTTCATTTCACCAAGGGATAATGAAAGTTATAGTAGCAACAGGTCAGAAAAAAATAAAGAAAAAGTAGAATCAGAGTTTGATTAGCGATCACCCCCTTGTGTTGGTATTTTGAATAACCGCCATTTGCTTTAATTACAGCCTTTAGTCTGTTAGGATACATATAACTTTGCACATGTAGAGTTTACAGTATTTGCTCACTCTTCTTTGCAGAACTGCTTCACTTCAGATAAATTTGACCATTGTGTTATGTATGTAACCTGGTGATGAATGAGGCAAGATGAGGTAGCATCGAACACAGCTTTATTGATATTGATGACAGCGGTTACATGGCAAGCATCTGGCGTGGGCATCCGGCACAAGAGGCTGTGCTATGGTGGCTCACCCTGCTATATAAGGCAGTGCGGTGATGGGACAGGAAGTCGGCGTCACCACACTGGACTTCACAATAAAGTTCCGCCTTATCATTTCCTCCCCCCTTTAGAAAGTCCAAAACCACTCATGCAATCCAAATCCACCCAACTTTAGAACCCAAATCACACGCTAAAATAACAAAAACTAATGTACTCAACTGGCCTAACACACTTACACAAAATAACCTAAAATAGGGCTGGTGGATGGATTGCCACACAGCCCCCACGGCATGGTGGATTATTCTGCCACCAAATAAACTAAAAAGTCCATTTTTAAACTAAAATTACTGCCGTGCTCCTAAACTAAAACAATAATGCACACCCCATAACATAACATGCACATAAGAACACACAAGAACTATAAACAAACTGCTACAGCACAGTCACTTGGGTGGGAGAGGTAGAACAGGCATGGGGGGGCCCAGGGCAGCCCCTCAGCTTGCGCGCCCCTGGAAGCAGCAAGCCCCTGGGACAATGGCTGATCTTCTGAATGATGGAGCCCAGTTTCCACACCTCCAACACCAACTCCTGTCCAGCCTTGCCAGAGCCTTACCGAAAGCTCACCCGGAGCATCCTCCTGGACATGCCGAAGCTGACTGGCATGCCTCAATGAGCCATCAGACAACCGGAAGTATGCTGTGCCCAACTTTGCCACTATCCGCAGACATACTTGGTGTTTTGATGGCTGTCGTTTGGCCCATCTTCATCGTGGTCGTTCATCACCCCAAACCCGAACCAAGTCCAAAACCCTCAGTGGGGCCCGGCTCGGCCTGACGGGCTGCTGTTGAGCATGCGGTAACACCATGCTCATCGGTCTAGTCCTGTCCTCTTCTAAAAACATTGTAACGGTCACCGTCATAGCTGCAGACCTCCCATCATCCTGCAGCCAAGCTCCAGAGGCATCTTGGGCTAGCATGGTGTCACTCACCGATGCAGGTGCCCCACTGCCACGCTCGGTACCCCCCTCTGCCATGTCCCGAGTGCCAGCACTGAGACTTTCCTGCGCTGAACCTGAGTGAAACTGGTCCTGCTTGACCGCTGGAGTGTCCGTTAGCCCTTCGTCCCACACATTGTCCTCTTCGACTGCCGAAACCGGGGGGTTCCAGTGGCCACAACCTGACAATTTGTTCCTGGCATCGTCTTTAATGGCGAAACCCAGTCCGTAAAACAGGTTACAGCCCATGATGTTATCGCCTCACGCTGTCACACGGAACATGAAGTCAACCATCTTCACAGACTTGTAAGGAACCGTTAACTCCAAAGTTCCAACCGCGCCCAGCCTGCCACCTCCATAGCCATACAACGGCGCCAGGTCACTTTTAATCCTGTAGTGGGGGAAGAACTAAAACACCGTGGCCCAGTTCAGCAATGACTCCTCCACCACCATGTTGAGCAGCAGTGGTACCTCGACGCCGTCCAACTCCACTGTGCAATACGTGTTCCCGTTTGTGCTGGGGGATACCGTATGGATGGTCGTCGGGGCGAGCGGAGTGATTTCTTCCGTGGGCTCTCTGGCTCAGAGAAGTGGCACACTCTAGCATAATGGTTCAAGAGTTCACATCTGCTACAATGTTTTCCTCTTGCTGGGCATTCTTTCACCTTATGGCAGTGTGTTGCAGACCCACAACCCTTACACGGGGGTCTTCCCGGGGCAGAACTTCAGCTGGCAGCATTGGTTTCCATAACATCATCATCCAAGCTATCCTCACTATCCGAGTCCGTGACATTTGCTATGGCAGGTGGCTCCAGCGGCTGCTGTGACTGATGCCAATTTAGCTCCGAGGTTAGCTTGTCTATGGCCTCCAACTAGAGAGCTAGCTCGATAGCTCTGGCTAATGTTCAGTCATTCAGCACTGTAAGTAGCCTAGCCCACAATGCAGCGTTGCACATGTGTTCCGCTAGCTGGTCACACACCATTTCATCTTCCAACTGTTCAAAGCGGCACTCGCTAGCTAGCTGCCTCAAGTCAGCAACGAACTGGTGGATGGGCTCACCTACCTGTTGGTGTCGCTGCCAAAAATGAATTCTCCGCACAGTCATGCTGTTGAGAGTGTGAAAATGGTTGGCTAGCAGCTCCACGACATCCTCAAATGAGTCCGAAGCGCCACGCATCCGCAGGACTCACCGGCCCTCAATACCCAGGTTATGGAAGAGAAGCACATGTGCCCTTAGCTTTTTGAGCTGCCCGAGGTCCAGCGTGGTGATGTAAGTTTGAAAAGCCTCAAACCAGCATGGCCAAGGCACCGGCAGTTCACCCGGGAGCTCAAGGAAGGGACGGAGTGGTGTTATGCACACCTCCATGAGTTAATCCTCAATCGCCACATGTTATGTATGTAACCTGGTAATGAATGAGGCAAGATGAGACAGTGTCAAACACAGCTTTATTGATGTAGATAACAGTGGTTACACGGCAAGTGCCTGGCGTGGGCATCCGGCACAAGAGGCCGTGCTATGGTGGCTCGCCCTGCTATATAGGGCAGTGTGGTGACATGACAGAAAGTCGATGTCACCACACTGCACTTTACAATAAAGTTCTGCCATATCACATTGGTTGACTGAAACCTTCAAATCATTACACAGATTTTCATTGGGGTTTAAATCTGGACTTTGATGAGGTCAGGCAAGGACATTTACGTTTTTCTCCTTCATTCCACTGTGTGGTCAGTTTTACTGTGTGAGCAGATTTTCCTAAAGATTTTTGCACATATTTTGCCCCATCCTTTTTCCCTTCTATCAGGACTATACAGTGCAAAGTGAAAATTGGTCTGTGTGAGGAATGAATGAACTAAAGTAGCACCAACGTGATGAGAGGCAGTCGTAAGCAGTGTTGGACAAGTTACCTAAATTAGTAACTAATTACAGTTACTAGTTACTTCTTTTCAAAAGTAATTGAGTTACTTTACCAATTACTGCATGATTAAAGCATTTAGTTACTTGGAAAAGTAACTTTTACATTACTTTTAAATGCTTACTTAAATCATCTTGCACACATAGCAAGAAAATTTAATTAATGGATTACATTACGGGCTTATTAATGTCAGACTGAAAACAGACTGTTTCAGACAGAGCTTCACAGACAGTTTTTTAATGTTTGTGTTGCTGCACATGTGCCAGTGTGGGGCATGAAAGCTGTCCATGTTTAAATTACCTTTATGTTATGGATTAATGCGATGTGCAGTGATCCAAAGAAAATGTTAATTTTCCACAGTCCAAACAGCTGCTGTGACAGATATTGTACATGATCTAGTCTCTCAAATGCCTTTTAGAGATCAAAATCCTTTTTTTGAAAATCTTTATCCAGGTAGCAGGTAAATGTGTTTTAACATCAGTGGATCACAGTCCAGCTGTCTGATGGAAAGCCACTGTTGATATCATGTCCTCATTCTGTAACGACATATCTGGCAGTCAGTCATTTTAATTCTTGCTGGGTCAGAAACTGTCCAGATGCAAACCTGTGCTTGAAATCCAGCCATTGGTGGTCAGATACAGTAAGAGTATTTCACTTTACATCCTGCTGTGGGTATTCAGATAGAGTTGACCCAATTCATGGTATTAGTTGTTAGCATAGCTAGCAGTTACTTAGCACTAGCTTTGTCAGAGCTTCTGAAGATTGCAGTAGAACTCCATCAATACTTAGTTTGCAACCCACCAATATGCTTTTGTCCTTAGAAAAATAATGTATGTCCACAAAAACGAAGTACCTTCATCTTTTCCTGCACTCATTAGTGAAGACTCAGGCTCTTTGCAACAGGTCACATCGACTGACGGCTCGTCTCAGCTATGGTAGGGTCAGTTTGTATATTCATTTATTTGCGCTAAAAATATCTGTCCATATTAATAAAAGGAGTAACAAGTATCGAGGATCACTTCAATCCCATTAACATGTCTTCCACAGAGAAAGCAGGGCTTGTGGACAAGGGGGACGACCCGTCCATCACAGTGGCTGAAGTCGCTGAAGTGGTTAAAAACTCTTCTGTGGCCAGGCCCCAGCGGTGGACGGGATTTGCCCTGAGTACCTCAAGGCCCTGGATGTTGTAGGGCTGTCATGGTTGACAGGCCTCTGCAACATTGTGTGGAGGTCAGGAACAGTGTGTTTGGCATGGCAAACTGAGGTGGTGGTTCCTCTCTTCAAGAAGGGGGACCGGAGGGTGTGTTCCAACTTTAAGAGGGATCACACTCCTCAGCCTCCCTGAGAAGGTCTATGCCAAGGTACTGGAGAGGACAGTCCGGCCCAGGGCTGGTTCAAGGATCAGAGCTTTTGGGGTGCTGAACACCCATTGAGCTCCACCACATACCCTTCTTTTCACACACACACAACACACACACACGTATTTTGTTAGAGTTACTATCTTTCATACATCTCCTCCCTGGCTTCTAGTTAGTGAACATGGTACGTAATGATACATAAAAACAGTGATAGCTTGGAATTGTAATACTCTTCTCTGAAAGTGAGCTCAAAATTGGACAGTTAGCACAAAACCATTATTCAAAGATTTATAATAACAAGAGATAGACAAGTTCTCAACTTATCTTTTTATTGAAGCATGCAGAGAGTAACACAGCTGCAGGTCTTTGTCCTCAGCACAACCTGGCAGGAAAGACTCCAAATAAGCGTCCGCGGTTACATTTATCTTCTGGCTGCTTGGGTGTTCCCAACATGGCCTCCTACAGACAGACAGAATAATAAAGAGCGATGGCAAGAACCAAGCAGACCGCCCGTAAAATCTACTGGAGGAAGAAGCGCCCCCGCCCCCCACCACCACCACCAGGGCTGCTCGGAGAGGCGCCCCGGCCACCGGCAGAGTGAAGAAGCCTCGCCGTTACAGGCCCGTGGCTCAGAGAGATCCGTCGCTGCCAGAGATCCAAGGAGCTGCTCATCCGCAAGGTGCCCGCCCAGCGCCTGGTGAGGGAGATCGCTCAGGACTTCAAGACCGTCCTGCGTTTCCTGAGCTTCGCCGTCATGGCTCTGCAGGAGACCAGCGAGGCCCACCTGATGGTCTCTTCTTCGCTAAGGGGGTCACCATCATGCCCAAAGACTTCCAGCTGGCCCGCTGCATCCGCGGAGAGAGAACTTAGACTTTCTGCTGCACATTCACCAGCCATAATGCTCTGCACTGTGTGTCTATATATATACATTTATAGTAATATGGACATATGTTTACTAGATGTTGTTTTTTCTTGCCTTCTGATTGTTGCTCTGAGTGTTGCTATCCCTATGCTGTTGCAATCCTGGAATTTCCCCATTGTGGGACTAATAAAGGCTTATCTTATCTTATCTTATCTTATCTTACAATGGTTGACCCTTGTGCTGAACTGGTCAAAATCAGTTCCTTCATCAGATGCTCGTTGAACTGGTCAAAACCAGTTTCTTCATAAGTTGCTCCTTTATCCTGCAGTGGCTGGCTGTCTGCTGACAGATGCTTCCTGTCTCCTTTCACTTCCTATCACAACAAGACAATGTCTTTCCATGGCCCTTTAGGGGCTGGAAAAGCTCCCATAGAGGCCTTTAACATGTGTTTAGGATTGAACTTATGGCATACTTCACAGTCAGAAACAACTAACTCTGCAACCTCAATCAAGTGCCACCAATGTGCTTCAGTCAAAGCAGAGATTTTTGTTTTTGAGACATGACCTTTTAAGTGTGCCTCTTTGCACAACAACAACACCTTAGCAGGGGCTACCAGTCTTCCATCAGCTGATCTCCACAAACCTTCTTCATCCTTCTTTGCTCCTTTCTTTATCCATCTACTTTTTTCTTCAGGACTTGCCTTCTCTTGCAACTGGTTAATTTCCTCTTCACCTAATTCCATGTACTCCTGATCTTCTTTCTGTACCATCATGCTTGCATGAGTAACAAAACCACCTGCTTGCTTAGCAGCTAAATCAGTAGCTTCGTTTCCTCTGGCCACAATTGCATTTCCCTTATGTCCTTTGCACTTCAAAACTGCCACCCTCTTTGGTTGACCCATAGCCTCCAACAGTTCAACCATTCCTGTCAAGTGTTTAATTGGTGTGTTGGTTGAGTTGAAGAAACCCATCCTTTTCCAATGCGGTAAATCAACATGTGCAGCCTGGTGAGCATAAGCTGAATCAGTGTATATGTTAACCTCTTGTTGTTTAGCATATTGACATACTTTAGTGAGAGCTACAATTTCAACTTTTTGGGCAGAGGCAGGCTGGTCTACCATTCCTGAATCTACAGTTTGAAATGCACCTGTCTCCTCATCGTATTTTACAACTGCATATGAAGCACTCAAAGATCCATCTGTTTTCCTGTAGCAACATCCATCACAAAAAAAAAAAAAGATTCAAATTTGGATGTTCAATTTCATCAGTTTGAAGATTTGGAACAGCTTTCATGTCTGTTTCCACAATAACACAGCAGTCATGAGGTTCACCTGTGAACATGTCTTCTGCCATGTTTGTCCCTTCACTTGTGTAAATGACATTTGGTGCTTGCAGTATTCTTTTCAACCTTTGTGTTCTCTTGGCTGAGAGTGTAAACAACACACTTTGCAGGTATGAAGCTACTCCATGGGCAGTGTGCACAATCACAGTGTGTTGCATGGTAATGTACCATCGGTTGATCGTCACTTCCTTGTGGTAACGTATCGTCACTTCCTGTTTTGCTGTCTGCCTGTGTGGTTTGCTCTCCAGCTCTCGAGCCACTAGCTATGGCTACTACCTCTCTTTCCTCTCCTCCTCTGGTGTGCTCTCTCTGTCAGATGTTTAGCTACACCTCTGCCTCTTTTAGTGATAACGGTAAATGTAATAAATGTTGTCTTTTTGAGGCGCTCGAGGCGAGGTTGTCTGATTTGGAATCCCGGCTCCGCTGCATTGAAACACCGTCTGCGCCAGTTAATCTCGACGGACGCCCATTAGCTGCAGCGGAGCTAGCTAGCTTAGGCCCCCCTGTCAGCGGTTCCCCGGCTCTCCTCTGCAGCGAGGAGACTGGGTGGGTGACGGTGAGAAGGAAGCCTAGTCGCAAAGCCCCGGTTCACCACCAACCTGTTCACGTTTCTAATCGTTTTTCCCCGCTCAGCGACACACCCGCTGAGGAAAAAACTCTGATCATTGGCGACTCTGTAGTCAGAAACGTGAACCTAGAGACTCCATCGGCCATAGTCACATGCATTCCTGGGGCCAGAGCAGGCGACATCGAGTCAAATTTGAAAATGCTGGCTAAAAGTAACTGTAAATATTCCACAATTGTTATTCACGCCGGCATTAATGACATCCGTCTCCGGCAGTCGGAAGTCACGAAACTTAATATAGAATCGGTGTGTGACTTTGCAAAAACGATGTCTGCCACTGTAGTATTCTCTGGGCCCCTCCCCAATCTGACCAGTGATGACATGTTTAGTCGCTCGTCATCCTTGAACCGCTGGCTGTCTGTGTGGTGTCCTAAAAATGACGTGGGCTACATTGACAATTGGAGCTCTTTTTGGGGAAAACCTGGTCTTATGAGACGAGACAGCATTCATCCCACTTTGGATGGTGCTTCTCATTTATCTAACAATCTGGCATCTTTTTTATCCAAATTTCCAAAACCATGACTACTCAGAGTTGGGACCAGGAAGCAGAGTCGCAGTCTTACACGCCTCTCTGCAGCTCCTCTTCATCCGCCACCCCTCAGCTTTGCCCCTGTCTTCCCCATCAGAGAATCATTGTCTGCTCCCTCCAAAGTAAATAAAAATATAATGTATAAGCATCCCAAAGTGATAAAGCAAAATATTGGTAAAACTCAAATTAAACATAAAGCCTCTAAATTGAATGATTTGGCCTCTGTTCCTCCTCATAATTTAAAAATTAAATGTGGTTTATTAAATATTAGGTCTCTAACTCCCAAGTCTCTGTTAGTCCATGATCTGTTAATTGATCATCAGATTGATTTAATTTCCCTTACAGAGACTTGGTTAGGACAAGAGGATTATGTTGGTTTAAATGAATCAACTCCCTCTGGTTATTTAAACTGTCAAAATCCCAGAAGTTCTGGTCGTGGAGGAGGAGTAGCATCAATTTACCATTCCAAATTACTAGTTAATGTAAAGCAAAAAACATGTTATAATTCCTTTGAGGGCCTGGTCCTCAGTGTTGGGCACTTTAGCAATTCCAGGTTAAACCCAATTTTATTTGCCATAGTTTATCGTCCCCCATCAACCTATTCAGAATTTTTATCCGAATTTCCTGATTTCTTAGCTGATTTAGTGCTGAAATCTGATAGAATAATTATAGTAGGGGACTTTAATATACATGTGGATGTAGATAGTGACTGCCTTAATGTGGCTTTTAATTCAATATTAGACTCGATTGGGTTTTCTCAGAAAGTAGGAAATTCTACTCATTACCTCCACCATACATTGGACCTTGTTCTGACATATGGCATAGAAATAGAAAATCTTGTAGTGTCTCCTCATAACCCTGTACTGTCAGACCATTGTCTGTTAACCTTTGATTTTACTATTTCTGACTATTTGGCTCCTAAAGAAAAATATTATCACAGTAGATGCCTCTCAGATGATGCTGTTTCCAAATTTATGCAGATTGTTTCCTCTATGCCATGTGTCAACACAACGGAAATAAGCTATAGACAGCTTGCTCCTTCTGTAATTGATAACATGGTGGATAGTGTTTCAGCTTCTCTGCATCAGGCTCTAGACTTGGTGGCCCCCTTAAAAAAGAAGAAGTCTAATCAGAGATTTTTAACTCCTTGGTTCAACACAGAAACTCATAGCTTAAAACAGAAGACTCGTCAATTAGAAAGAAAATGGCGCTCTACTAATTTAGATGAAATCTATTTAGCTTGGAGAAATCATCTTTTAATTTATAAAAAATCTCTTAGAAAAGCTAGAACGAGTTATTACTCTGCATTAATAGAAGAGAACAAGAATAATCCCAGGTTTCTTTTCAGTGCTGTAGCCAGGTTGACAAAGAGTCAGGACTCTGTCAATCCTAGCATCCCCTTAGAGCTTACTAGTCAGGACTTTATGAACTTTTTCAATAATAAAATTTCATCCATCAGAGATAAAATCAATCAGATTCTTCCCACAGTTAACTTAAATACTGTAACTACTACAACTCCTTCTATTGATGTCTGTCTTGATGAGTTTACTCCAATCGACCTTTGTGAGTTAGACAAAATAGTTTCCTCATCCAAACCTTCAACTTGTCTTTTAGACCCTATTCCTACCAGGTTATTTAAAGAAGTCTTCCCACTTATTGGTAGCTTTATTCTTCATATAATCAATTCTTCATTAACTTTAGGCCATGTACCGCAGGCTTTTAAAACGGCTGTAATTAAACCCTTACTCAAAAAGCCAACGCTAGATCCAGGAGCTTTAGCTAACTATAGACCAATCTCTAATCTCCCTTTCATTTCAAAAATCTTAGAAAGAGTTGTTGCTACGCAATTATTTGACCACCTGCAGGGAAATGGTTTATTTGAGGAGTTTCAATCTGGGTTTAGAATCCATCATAGCACTGAAACAGCCTTAGCGAAGGTCACTAACGACCTCCTCATTGCATCTGATAATGGACTAGTTTCTGTACTTGTCCTTTTAGATCTTAGTGCAGCTTTTGATACTATTGATCATAATATTCTACTTGATAGATTAGAACACTATGTTGGACTTAATGGAACTTCGTTGCAGTGGTTTAGATCTTATTTATCTGATAGGTTCCAGTTTGTTCATGTAAATGATGAGTTTTCTCTCAGCTCAAAGCTTAGTCATGGAGTTCCACAGGGATCTGTGCTTGGCCCTACTCTTTTTAGTTTATATATGCTTCCGTTAGGCAACATTATTAGAAAGCACTGTATACATTTTCACTGTTATGCAGATGACACACAATTATACCTGTCAATGAAGCCAGATGATACTAATCAATTAGCCAAGTTAGAAGCCTGTCTTAAGGAAATCAAAGTTTGGATGACTTGTAATTTCCTGCTATTAAATTCAGATAAGACTGAAGTCATTCTTGTTGGTCCAAAAAACCTTAGAAATTCCTTTCCAAATCAAACTTTCAGTTTGGATGCAGTTACTCTTTCTCTTAATAGCTCTGTGAGGAACCTTGGAGTTATTTTTGATCAGGATTTGTCCTTCAATTCACATATTAAATTTGTTTCTAAGACTGCCTTCTATCATTTGCGTAATATTGCCAAGATTAGGAGCATCTTGTCTCAGAGTGATGCTGAGAAGCTGATCCACGCTTTTGTTAGCTCGAGATTAGATTATTGTAATTCTTTATTATCAGGCTGTCCTAAAACATCTTTAAAAAGTCTTCAGCTGATCCAAAATGCTGCAGCAAGAGTTTTAACAGGTACTAGAAAGAGAGATCATATCTCTCCGGTTCTGGCCTCCCTTCATTGGCTTCCCATAGAGTTTAGAATTAAGTTTAAAATCCTTCTTCTTACTTACAAAGCTCTAAACAATCAGGCTCCTTTTTATTTAAAAGATCTGATACTACCGTATCATCCTAACAGAGCACTACGCTCCCAAAATGCAGGTTTACTTGTAATACCTAGAATCTCCAAAAGTACAATGGGAGGCAGAGCCTTCAGTTATCAAGCTCCTCTCCTGTGGAATCAGCTGCCAATCTGGATTCGGGAGTCAGACTCGATCTCTGTTTTTAAGAATAGGGCTAAAACCTACCTTTTTGATATAGCCTACAATTAGGGAGGGATCATGTGTTTCTGAACCCTCCCTTAGTTATGCTGCTCATAGGTTTAGTCAGCCGGGGGACCTCCAGTAATGCACTGGGCCTCACTCCTTTCCTCACTCTCTATGAAATATTTTTTTTTTGCTGGTCATTAACATTTGTTTGTTCTCTCCCATAGATTGAGTCCCCATCGTGCTGTTTGCTCTCTACATGTCTGTTCTTTTCTTCTTCTCTGTCCCCTCACCCCCCAGCTAGTCGCAGCAGATGACTGCCCCTCCCTAAGCCTGGTTCTGCTGGAGGTTTCTTCCTGTTAAAAGGGAGTTTTTCCTCTCCACCGTCGCCAAGTGCTTGCTCACAGGGGATCGCCTGATTGCTGGGGTCTTTCTGCAACTGTGGGGGTCCTCCCTACAGTTGATAGTGCTATGAGATGACTGTTGTTGTGAAATGGCGCTATATAAATAAAGTTGAATTGAATTGAATTGAATTAATGTGAGAAGTTTTTTCCAGTGCTTTGGCTATCGCAGCAATATGACAAGTGCATGGTGGGTGTCCTTTCTCTATGTTGTCTAATGTTGAGCTGTAATACACTAGAACTGACCTTAACCCTGTACCTTCCCATTTCTGATACAACACGGTGTTCACGTTCACGTGCTGTTCAGAAACATCCAGATGAAATGGGAAAGTGTAATCAGGTGGTTTGAGTGAGCATGCATGTGACATCAGTTGTTTTAGTTCAATGAAAGCACCTTCAACTGAAGTAGTCCATTGCAAGGGTGATGTAAGATTTTTGTGTCCTGCTTCCTTAAGAAGGTCGAGCAGTGGTTGAATAAGCGCAGTGCAAGTTGGAACAAAATTTCTGCTGTATCCGGTAAGACCCAAAAATAACATCATTTCCCTCACAGTGCATGGTTTAAGGTGTGAAAGAATTGATGACCTTTGTGATGGAGACACCGCGGAGTTGCCGGATGTGATTAACCTCCCCAAATAGTGAACTCTGGGGTGACAACACTGTACTTTTTTGCAGCTTAATTTATAGCCTTTCTGATAGAGATGCTTCAGGAGAAGCTCCATAGCTGAGAGCACAGAGACAGCAGTGGAGCCAGCCAATAGCAGATCATTAACATACTGCAACAGTAATATACCAGGAGGCAGGACTAAATCCTGCAAATGTTGACACAATATGTGATTGAAAATGGTTGGCGAGTCAACAAAACCTTGTGGTAATCTGCTGTAAGTGTATTGCTGACCCTGATAGGTGAATGCAAAAAGAGGCCTGCTGTCTGCATGTAGTGGAATGCTGAAAAAAGCGTTTGAAATGTCCACAACAGTAAAAAAAAAAAAAAAAAAAAAAAAAAAAAAAATTGTGTTGTGGTGTAATACTGTTCAAAAGCAAGTAAGGATTTGGAATGGTGTAATTTGTAGACACCACTATAGCATTGATTGGTCTCAGATCATGAATCATCCTGTAGTCCTTTTTTCCAGGCTTCTCTACAGGAAGAACAGGTGTGCTCCATGGCGACTATGTTGGCAATAGAACCCCTGCCTGGAGAAGACCCTGTATTGTTCTTGCTACAGTACGCCTGTTTCCTTCTCCTTTGGGAGAAGATACTGTTTTCGCTATATTGGCTGAGTATTTTTTTTGAGTGAGATTTTTACTGGTGTACAGGTAATCAGACCAACATCTGCAGAGCTGTCTGACCATAGAGAGGGGGCAAAGACTGTAACAGTGCCTCAGAATCTGGATGGTCAGTGTTTTCTCTGCCATGTGTTCTGTCAAGGTGCAATGTTTGTGGAGCGGTCTGTATTGTTACACTGCATGAAATGCGATAGCAATCAGCAGACAGTGATTAATGTAGGTCCCTACATTGTGTGACAACCCAATCAGTCAACTTAAGACAGTTTTTCACCATTGGTCCCAGTGCCCTTGCCTCCTCTCCTGCAGACATCCTCAGTGTCACATGAGGTGCAGCAGTGTCTGAAAGTGCATACAGAGGTAACAAGTCTTTGTCCAAATAAACTGCAGCAGCAACCCCTTGTGGACCCACATAAATGTCCTTGCACACCAAGTCCTGTACCCCCACCAAAGTCTCCCACTGATCATCATACAGTTCTTGATCATCATGTGAATAATTCATTGGGCAGTGGAGTGGATCATGTGGGGAGTCATATGGTCAAACAGAGTCTATCCGTGGGGCCCAGGAAATTATTTGTCTACCAGCTGGTTTTTTCAGGGTTCACAGCATCCAGCTGTGGCCACTACACAGTTGCAGAAAAGGTTTGATCTTCCTCTGTGTGTGTTTCCTGTACTTGCAACTGTGGAGCATTCAAGGAAGTAGACAAGTCTGATGTGCACTGGAGCATGGTACTATCTAGCAGACACACAACAGTTCCAGTAGAAGCAAAGTAGATGTGTGCTCTCACTTTCAGAAGCACATCTCTAGGGGCTGCACGGTGGCGCAGTGGTTTAGCACTGCGGCAGCACAGTTTTACCCTCGGCCGGGGGACCGCGGGGATCATGAGATCGTGGGTTCGATCCCAGCCCCCGACCAACAGTGAGCTGTGTGGAGTTTGCATGTTCTCCCCGTGTTGCGCGGGTTTACTCCGGGATTTCTCCGGTTTCCTCCCGCACACCAAAAACATGTAGGTTTAGGGCGCTCGCGCACGCAGCGACCAGCAGCCGGTGGCTTGTCACCAGACTGCAAAACCAAGTCTACCTACGGGTACAAATAAGTAAAAAAAAAAAAAAAAAAAAAAAAAAAAAAAAAAAAAAAAAAATCTCTTCCCAGAATATTTACAGGACAGTCTGGTGAATACAGATAAGAGTGGACAAAATCCAGTCCAGCCAATGAACAGGTCAGTGATACTGAGAAAGGGAGACGCTTCGGGGTCCCAGAGATGCCAACAACTGATGTATAGTTTGTGGACAGGGGTAGAGAAGTTGATATTGATGAGAAGCGAGCCCCTGTGTCCACCATAACTTCATGAGTTTTTTCTCCCACCTTGAGGGATAGCATTGGATCTGAAAGTGCTCCCTCTTCAGTGTGGCTCCCTGGGCCCCATTTTTGCTGACTGGGCATTATGCTCTGGTTGGGAGCCATGTGTGATTGCTGAGGCTGCTGTGTCTGCTGTGGCTGATCTGGCCACACCCCAGGTCCTGGGGGTGGAGTAGATGTGTAGCTTGTTTTGGCACGTCCTCTGCCAGAAGGTGGGGCTCTGCAGTCACGAGCCCAATGGCCTCTTCTACCACACCATAGGCACATGTCACTGGGTGGGCCTGATGGTCTCGTGTCTCCTCTGTATGTACCTCTACCACGCCCTCTTTGTGGTGGGTGGGAATACCATTATTTTTGGGGTGCCAACACTAAGGGTTCAGCAGGGACTGGGCTAATAATGGCCTGAGGGGTTGCCCCTGTGACAGCAGGAGCCTGTACAGTAGTTTGTTTTTTATCTTTATTCACTACATCCCTGGCTGCTTTCAGCTGGGCTTTTACCAGCTGATTTGATACATCTGTTGTTTCTGTCTCTTTTTCATTTTGTTCTTATTGTATTGTTTCACATCATGATGCACACGTGAGAGCCATTCTGCCCAGTGGCAGGTATTCAGTCCCACTACCCCTTCCAGTACAGTTCTGACAGGCGGTGGTACTGATGTCTGTATGACATTGCGGAATAACGCTGATGTGGTAGCATTGTTACATGAGTGTTCTCCAGTCACGTCAGTTCAAAGTGCCAAACACCTATCCACA
The DNA here is from genome assembly GCA_020510985.1 of Pholidichthys leucotaenia. NCBI lineage: Eukaryota > Metazoa > Chordata > Actinopteri > Cichliformes > Pholidichthyidae > Pholidichthys > Pholidichthys leucotaenia. The sequence goes on along the minus strand of CM035840.1, from coordinate 133,189,522 downwards.
TAGGCTCCTGCCTCCTCTCCTTTTTTCACTGGTATGTCGGTTAACTCTGCACTAGTGAGATCTACAGGAAATATCCTTCTCATTACTGCAAAAATGTCATTACTATGGTTTCTGAATGGCACCTCATCAGGGTCATTAGTGGTGCCAGCCTCTTCCTCTATGTTCTTAAGCATAGAGGCTGAGATGTGAGTAGCCACTATCCTAACATCTGCCAAGCACAAACGGCAACCAACTGTTTCCTTCTGCATAGCTCTAATCCACGGAGAGGCCCCCAAAGTTAATGGAGGCAATGTGTCACAAATGCCTGTTAGGTCCTTAAATGATCATTCTACATATTGTGCTGCCCCAGTTTCAGTAGCTGTCATGGGCATGTGCCTATAATTTACTTTAGGTATGTCTCCTGCTTGTAAACGTGTGCGCTGAGTTGCCCCTTTGGTCATATTTTCTATTGTGGATCCATAATCACTAATTTTCCATTGTTTTTGTGTGCCTGTAGGTGCCTTTTTGTCTGTATAATCAGTTATTTTCTTAGGGGTGGCTCCCCCAGTAACAGATAAATTATGCAGACTGGTTCTGTTTCCTGCTAAATGTTTTCCTAATCCTTCCAATGTTCTTAATACAGCCTCCCAGTTATCCCCCTTATCCCCTGTTTACTGTTTTGCTGAGGGGGTTGAGGTAAGGGGCAATCATGATTTATCAGGACCCTTCTCCTCTTCCTCCTGTTCCTCAAAATCGCAATCATGTTGACTCGTAGATTCAGCAGGTGTGCAATGATTAATAATTTCATTCATATTTCCTACTACTATTTTACTATCGTCATTAGTCAACATTGGTCTTGTGTAGTTTTCCTGTCACTGCATTTACCATATCATAGTTTCCTTCAACAAATGTAGTAAAGGGCACTTGTTTAGAGAGCATGTTTACACACTCTGTATATGGACTTGACTGCGGCATACATTGTGCTGGAGGAGCTGTTGGAGGAGGTGAGACAACATCATTATACTGGGGTGGTTTCTCACTGTCTTCCTTTTAACGCGGCCACAAGTTTTGGAATGTAACACATAGCCCTGGTCTTATTTTTTCTGTATCCTTCAGCTTTCCTTTCTTTTTCACACTATGAATTGTGAGAAGAATCATAAGTTTTAAAGTGCATGATTTTTCTCTTTCATAGTTTCCTATAATGATATTTTATGTAATGCCAGAAGAAAAGCACATGATTATCAAAAAATCCCTATTGCCCCCTCTTATCATTACTATTATTAATATTCTTACTTGGTTATTATTATTATTATTATTATTATTATTATTATTATTATTACGGTTATGACCCAAGCCACTGACAACTCATCATTACTGTTTGCAAAAGTTTTTGCATTTATTTTTATACGTCAATTTATTCATTAACTTATCTGTATATAATTTGCCAGCTCCTGTCATCCATTATTATTGGTATTAAAGTAGAACTGAACTGAACGGCACTGAACGGCACTGGGTGATAGTACATACAATTATAAAGATAATTTATCATTGGCAGCCCCTCCACAAATCCCGGAATCTTGGAGAAAATCGCGATTTTGAATTTCCCGCCCTGAAAAATCAGACAAATCCGCCGAAGTGCAGCCGGAGTTCCGCGTGACGTCACAAGTGTGACCTAGTCCTCATGTTTACCATTGCGAGCACGTCGACACTGGTCGTTTTTGGTGCATTTTGTCGTGATAGTCGACTACAAAACACTTCCAACACCTGGGAAGATCTGTTCAGTGGCCAAGGAAAGCTGTCATGGCGACGAAAGAAAAGAAAGGGGGAGGAAAAGCGACCGGGAAGCGTTGCGTTTCTAGATATACAGTGATCCCTCACTTATCGCGTTTAATGGGGACCAGAACCGACCGCGAAAAGTGAAAAACCACGAAGTAGCGTCACCCCCCCCCCCCAAGGGCGTCACAAGCACTATTTTGCACAAAAAGGCACAAGAGAACAGCGAAAAGTGCCACTAAGCAACATGGGCGATAAAGAACAATGAATGCGGTCTTCCTTCGCTGGGTAAAACGTCTCGGCCAATCAGCTTGCGAGGTAAAACGTCTCGGCCAATCAGCTTGCGAGATTCCCGAGCGGTGAAGAGGTGGGCGGAGAGGAGTGGAGCGGTGGTCAGAGAGGTAGATTTTGAGCTGTGCAGGCTCTCCGTGTTGATACCTGATGTTCTAATGAGAAGGCAGGGAGACTACATTAGAACATCAGGTATCAACACGGAGAGCCCGCTCTCCCCGGCTCCCCAGCCCGCTCGGGAATCTCGCAAGCTGATTGGCCGAGACGTTTTACCTCGCAAGCTGATTGGCCGAGACGTTTTACCCAGCTTCGCTCCCTGCCGAGCGCCTATACCCAGCGAAGGAAGACCGCATTCATTGTTCTTTATCGCTCGTGTTGCTTAGTGGCACTTTTCGCTGTTCTCTTGTGCCTTTCTGTGCAAAATAGTGCTTGTGACGCCCTTGGGGGGGGGGGGGGTGACGCTACTTCGCGGTTTTTCACTTTTTGCGGTCGGTTCTGGTCCCCATTAAACGCGATAAGTGAGGGATCACTGTAATAAGTTGGAAAAATGCTGATGGTTTTTTTTCCCTTTCTTTTTTATTGTTAATTTTCCTTATCCTGACACCCCAAACATGCCAAAGTAAAGACTCACCATTCTGTATTCAATAAGCGACTCTCCTCCCCATCACTGCTGCGGTCTGAGTCGGTGCCGGAATCCCCCGAAAATTCTGGCTCTAATCTGTACGGTTCGATGCCTCCCTCGCTCTCTTCCTGTTCACTTGACACTCCTGCATCCTCCTCTGTCTTGTCACCGATCCTGAATGCCTCTTCACTCTGAAAACTCTAGTGTTCTTGACTGCTGGAACTGCTATCATCTGCCATTGTTGTTTTGATAAGGGTCACACTCGTGACATCACGCAGCGTCATCTGCACTACTTCTGGTTTGTTTGGCACTGCCAGCCAGAGGCAAAAGTTTATCGGCTTAGAGCTTGGCCGTCGCACAGCCTAAAAATTTCTTTTATGTGTTGAAAAATACAATAGGTAATAAGGAATTAATCTGCTATTCTACTTTTTTGGCAAAAAGGTGAGTTCAGTTCTACTTTAAGTTTTTAATTTTGTTTCTTTTTAATTCTGTTAGTTGCTTATCTAAAAATCCTTGAGTACTACTTCATGAAATGATGTGGCTCAGAGACAGCTATTTGACAGCCAACAAAAACTCTATTTCTGTTTACTAGTTTGCTATATTCTATTTAATCTGTTTATTCATTAAGTATATTATTTTTTCTCTCAATTATTTATTTGTTTACTTATTGTTATTTGTACATCAAAATTCCTCATCAACGCTACCTGTTACTTGACTGAGAAATAGGAGACTTCTAGTTCAATTATCAGTCTTGAATTACGTATTCTTTTGTTATCTAATCTGTTATTTGTTGTAAATCTTCAGTTTTTCCCAATCTGTGTTTGTTCACTTGGTCTTTTAAGTGGTATGTGTCTTTTAATTTGTAACTTTTTCTCTTACCTCTACTGTGTGCCTGTGGCTTTAAACAACACCCTCACTCCTCAGCCTCTTTCTCTCCTACAGTTTTTCTTCACTTGTGTGTGTGTGTCTGTGTTCCTGCACACACTTCTTCTACCTCCCTTTTTCTTAACTTTGGCCAGTAAATTCGTCTAACAAATGCTATTAATCTGCCACTGTTCGTTATAGCAGATTTCTGTGTACACAACTTTGCTCCTCCGTCAGACGTGTGTTTTTCTCCCTGCTCCTGCATTTCACACACCCACTGCTGAAACTTTCTGACTTCCTTTTTTCTGTCTCCCTCATCTGTCTGCCTCTCAATCGCCTTTTCTGTCCATTTACATATTTCCTTCACAGTAAAAAAAGGGTTTTGATGCTGCCATGTTAGTCAGATAATCTATACAAACTATGGGAAGAAAAAGTTAATAGATATTTACAACCCTAGGGTCCAAACTCCAGAGCCTGAATCCTTTCTGGATTTCTGGCCTCACCAAGCTTCTACTTGTGTTCCTAGTGAACCAAGCGGGTGAGGCGCAACTCAGAATTCCAGTGGAAAACAAAATCCTTTCTTTCTTGTAGACCACAAAAATATTTTACATTCCGCGGGGCTTTCGCCCTTATTTCCAAACCCACAAAATGCACTTCCTCTTATTCCAGACAACCAGAAGTGGGAATTCAGGATCAGGGCTAGCCCCCTTCGCCCTACACCACTCTTCGTGTCTTAAATTGGGATATAAGAGGTTAACCACCCACACATTTATCCCAAGATTTACAGAATTAACACAATGTCAACATGCACAATATGCACAATATCTGCAGAGTTTCTTGTGTATTTGTGTGTCTTTCCCTGCCACTCAATACCATTTATCTTTTTAACCAGTTTAACTATATGTAGAGGGTCCTTACATAGACCCGTGTCCGGTATCTATACCAGAGGGACCTTATCATATAGATTAATCTCAGATTAATTTTAACAAACTGGGGATACAGTTACTCACTATTTGTTGTTCTTTTAGAGTCTTGTACTGTGTCTCTTAATTTTCATTAGTCTTGTATTACTCACTCTTTGATTAAACTTGAGAATCTTGTAATTATTCTTATATTACTCACTCATTGACGAAATTTGAGACTCTTGTAATTATTAGAGTTCCTTATTTATATGCTCACTTGTTGATGTAAAATAAGATCTCCCCCTGTGTTAATATTTCTTCTTATTTGTCTCTAAAAAAGCGGCTCCGTGATCTGACCCTAAAACGTACCATTGACTAGGCGGCTCATTAATATTACCCTAGAATATAATAATTAAAATACTCTCTGCATGTTCTTAGTTTTTTCAAAAAATAACATTAAATTCTCAAATTTCTGTTAAAAATTATAATTATCCAATTCTTGATTTCTGGTAAAATTATAATTATGACAAAAAGACTTACTTTGACTACATATTGTAGACAATCCTACAGAGATTTTTGAAAGAGGTTCTCTGCTCACCTTGTCAATGGGTGCCCCGAATTGTCTGCCATAGAAAGGTGAAAGCTTTTCGTCCGGTCACCTCCGATGTCTGTCAATGGAGTCGGCCAACTGGCCAATCACATTGGTGGTCACCAAGTTGTAATACTCTTCTCTGAAAGTGTGTTCAAAATTGGACAGTTAGCACAAAACCATTATATAAAGATTAATAATAACAAGAGATAGACTATTCCTCCACTAATCTTTTTATTGAAGCCTGCAGAGAGTAACACAGCTGAGGGTCTTTGTCCTCAGCACAACCTGGCAGGAAAGACCCCGAATAAGCATTTGTGGTTACATTTATCTTCTGGCTACTTGGGCGTTCCCAACATGGCCTCCTACAATGGCTGCCTTGTGCTGAACCAGTCAAAATCAGTTCCTTCATCAGATGCTCGTTGAACTGGTCAAAACCAGTTTCTTCATGAGTTGCTCCTTTATCCTGCAGTGGCTGGCTGTCTGCTGACAGATGTTTCCTGTCTCCTTTCACTTCCTATCGCAACCCCATGATCAACCTCATGACCAACCCCGTGACCCAGAGACATTCTCTATATATATGCAGAAAGCATTCATTTTAAAAGCAGTTGGAGTGTGTGTATATTAACTAAAACCACTTTCTGTTATGTAGGCAGATGTGCAGTGCAAAGACTTCATACAGCAATAAGCACATTATGTGACCCCTTTGTCTAACTAAAACATTCTACCACAAATAAGCACATTGTGTGACCATATAATACTCTAACTTATCTAAATATTTCTATCACAGAATTAATATTTTGCTTATACCAAAATGACAACAGCTTCTTTCTCTTGAATTCAAACAGTGCACAGTGGTTAACTGACAATGCAACCATTAAAGAAAAACATCTGCTACTGGCTGTCTTAGCCAGGGCTGGACAGGGACAAAAATATCAGTCCTGGCATTTTTGGTTCAATCTGTTAACCTGTTGCACTTCGGTGTACCGCGGGCGGGCACGTCTCTGTGTCCTAGACCGCACGAGGGCGCCCTAGAACGCACACTGTGCATCCTAGGGCGCACTGAAGAAAAAAAAAAGCTGCATTTCCGTTCTTCCACTACAGACACAGCCGCGAACAGAAAGCCAAAGGAGTGCTTTGATTGGTTTAGATGTGATTGACCTCTCATTTGACTAATAAGAGCCTTGAATTGGGTTTCTGAAACCTTGAAGAACCAGTGACTGAAAATCTAGCTAGAAGGACCTGCCTACCAACGGCTGCGAATACAGCCAGCCAATTGAAGCACAGAAGTTCGAAAGCTGTTTTGTGTAAGGCTGGGTGACACACAGGCGTTCGCCAGTCTTTTTTTCTTACTACTGTTTTTATTTGTTTTGAAAAATCGTTCGCCAAAACCGCAATCATGGAAGCGCAAAACCGCAATAATGGAATTATGGTTTGACCGGGTTGCATGACCAGAACCACGAGTCCGTAACAAGCGGACCAGCTTCATGTTCGTCTGACAATGAGGAAGAGAAGTTCGCCAGCTACGCTGCTGTTGTGGACAGGTAAGTGTTATAAGCTAAATTATTCTTTATCCCTGAAAATTGTAATCCAAATGACTTTTGACCGATCGGTAAATTACAACTGTGCGTTATCGCAACATGACGGACCCGGACCGCACCGGTCTGGGTCCGTCATGTTGCGAATGCCCCCCCCCCCCCGCTACTGTTCTGTAGTGAATTGCAGATATTATTGCAGATATTTTAGTCCAACTGTGCGTATTAGACCGCAGCGCACAAAGCGTGTACCGCGGCGCACGGACTGGACACGGTTCGTGCGCCGCGTCCGGACCGTGAACACCCCCCCCCCCCGCTACTGTTCTGCAGCGGATTGCAGATATTATTGAAGATATTTTAGTCCAACTGTGCGTATTAGACCGCGGCGCACAAAGCGTGTACCGTGGCGCATGGACTGGACACGGTTCGTGCGCCGCGTCCGGACCGTGAACGCCCCCCCCCCCCCCCCCGCTACTGTTCTGTAGCGGATTGCAGATATATTGCAGATATTTTAGTCCAACTGTGCGTATTAGACCGCGGCGCACCGTCACCGTTTTCCGTCATGTAGCGATGGGCGATGTCCGTCCTCTGTAGCGGGGGGTGGGGGGGGAGTTGTTATATTCTACATTACAAATATTCTAGTATAATTTTTAGTGCACTGTAGGTTATTTTTTCTTGTAAAAAAAAAAAGCCACACATTTTTTACGTGGCATGCTTCTTTGTGTGTGGGGGCTTGTTTGTTCATTCATTCATGAATGAATGAATAAACAACCCCCCCCCCCCCAACACACACACACAGCCCTTCATCTTTCATTAGAGCCCAAGATGAAGCTTCTATATTGAATCATTCAAAAGTTACAGACGTTTTTCCAAACTGTGCCATTTGGCACAATTTGGCACAGTTCAAAAACGCCTGGGAACTACCTGAGTAAAAAGCTGTGTAATATATTCATTTTTTGTGGTATTGTTACAAAATTTGGACCTCAGCTGGATAACACTTGGTTCTACATTTCTGTTGCATTTTCCAGCCGGATCTGACAGCTGTGTGTTATTTGCAAGCATTTGTATCCAAAAAACACCCAGGCGAAATTTATTTTCTTCAAGTTCAGTATGTTTAGATAACTGTTACTCAGTGGCCGGAGCACTTAGAGAGATTATGACTGTTTTGCCAAACAATTCAAAGTGTTTTCTTTTAAATGAGACCAACCCCATGAAGATGTTGCAAAGGGTTGAAGAACAGCTTTTGATTTACTTTGGATACGTTATTTTTTGGCGTTTTTAGGGAAATTGACCAGAGTGCAAGGGGTTAAGTAGCAACATTCAACCATCACATTTAATGATCTAACAGAGGTCAGAATTATCCTACTTTTGCCCTTAACAAGTGAAGCCCTGGTTTTGAAGAAAGAAAGTGTCATGACTCAACCCAAGAGAGAGGCCCAAATGCTGAGCAACAAAACCAGATGAACACCCAGACTCAGATGGTAAAATGATTCACAACTTTAATGAAAAAGCACAAAACTAAAAATACATAAACCTAAATAAAGTGCAACAACAAAGGAAATGCACAAACAAAACACACACTTAAATTGTCACATAAAACAGGAGCACACAGCCTGGGGGGAGAGAGAAGAGCGAGAATAATTAAAGGCGAGAAACTCTGCAAAGGAGGATAAGAAGGGAGATCACTCTTACTGCGATGAGCAGCGGGCCCGGCAGGGAACTCCTGCGTGGACCCAGGGGAAGATGGGGAAAGGTGGATGACCTGGATGGAGCGTCCGGTGACTTCAGGATGAGGGTCAGGCGAGCATGACCAGTCCCGGAGTACACACCGCTGAGGTGCCAGCAAACCTGAGGAGAAGGAGAAGACACGGGAGGTAATGTATACAGATCAACCAAAATACAAACAACGTAAAGACTTGACAGGGCAGCAATACGCCTCCTAGCATCCCACTGGGCTTCCACGGGTGTGCCCAATGGAATGCCCACCCCATGAGCTTGTACAAGATGTATGAGCCCGGGATCCAGGACCTCTCCTCCAGACCGTACCCTTTCCAATGCACCAGGTACTGGCAGCCACAACCCCGTCGACGGACATCCAGAATCTTCTGCACGGTGTAGGTTGTTTGACCGTCGATGACCTGGGGGGGTGGGGGATCCAGAGGAGAGAAGAGAGGGCTGGCAGAGAGGGGCTTTATGCGGGACACATGGAAGGTTGGATGAATTTGCATGGAAGGTGGCAGGTCCAGCCAAACGGTAACATCGTTGATGATGCACTTGATGGGAAACGGGCCCAGATAGCGCGGCGACAACTTCCTGGACTCCGTCTTCAGTAGGATCTGCTTGGCGGACAGCCAGACCTTCTGTCCCACTGAGTACTTCAGCGCCGGCGCGCGTATGTGGTTTGCGTAATGCTGGTTGTGCTCAGCAGAGCAGAGGAGAGCAGCTCGCTTGGCCCTCCACAGATGGCGATAACGGTATGCGTGGACCTCCACTGATGGGACAGCAAGATCCCTCTCTGCCATAGGAAACAGGGTCGGAGTGTACCTCATCGAGGCCTCAAACGGCATCAGCCCAGTGACGGAGGAGACGGTGGTATTATGGGCATACTCCACCCAGGTCAGGTGGGAGCTCCAGGTGGACGGATTACAGGATGCCACACACCTCAGGGTGACCTCCAGGGACTGGTTAGCACGCTTGGCCTGACCGTTGCTCTGCAGGTGGTATCCGGATGTCAGGCTGGCTGTAGCACCCAGGAACTGACAGAATGCCTTCCACATCTGTGATGTAAACTGTGGACCCCGGTCCGAGACAATGTCCACGCATGGGAATCCTGTGCAGGCAGATGACATGCTGGGTCAACAAGTTGGTCATTTCTTCAGCCGATGGTAACTTGGGGAGAAGGACGAGGTGGATGGCCTTGGAAAAACGGTCAATGATAGTAAGAAAGACTGTGTTGCCCTGGGATGGAGGGAGGCCCGTAACGAAGTCCAGAGCAATGTGGGACCACGGACGACTCGGCACTGGGAGGGAATGGAGGAGGCTGGTTGGGGGAGAAGAGTCTGTCTTGTTAGTAGCGCAGATGTGACAGGCCTTAACATACTCCCACACATCCTTCCGGAGTGTGGGCAACCAAAAGGCTTGTCTCAGCAGCTCTATAGTCCGAGAAATACCTGGGTGGCAGGCGAAGAAGCTGGTGTGCCCCCACTTGATTACCTCACTGCATAGCGCGGAGGGCATATACAGCCGGTCGGCCGGACCTCCCTCTGGGATTGGTTCGGAGGACTGAGCTCGCCGGACCCTCTGCTTGATCTCCCACGAGAGCACCCCGAGAAAGCAGGAGGAGGGGAGAATGGTCTCCAGGGGAGAGATAGCAGCTGCAGAGGGAGAGAAGGGGGAGTCGGGAGAGAACTGGCGCAAGAGGGCATTGGCCTTGGCATTGCCAGATCCTGAACGGTACGAGATGGAAAGATTTAATCTAAGAAAGAACAGGGCCCACTGAGCCTGCCATGAATTCAACCATCTGGCAGATCTAAAAAATTCTAAATTTTAATGATCTGTCCAGACAATGACTGGTTGGCTGGCCCCCTTGAACCAATGCCTCCGCTCCCCCAATGCCAACTTAATGGCCAATAGTTCACGGTCCCCTACGTCATAATTCACGCACAGATGGAGCTTCTGGTCTGGGCCGAAGCGCTGGAAGAGGACAGTGCTCACCCCCGAGTCGGAAGCGTCCACCTTGACCATGAACTGTGCCTGGGAATCCACCTGCGCAGGACGTGCGTGTTGGTGAAGAGGCCTTTCAGGGTCGCAAAAGCTTGTTCAGCGGCCTCGAACCACTTGAACGGGTTTTTGGTCGACGTCAATTGTGTCAGCAGTTGTGCCACTTTGCTGTAGTTGTGGATAAATCAGTGGTAGAAGTTGGCAAAGCCCAGAAAGGATTGGAGTTGCTTCCTGGACTGGGGGATTGGCCAGTCTGCTACCACCTTGATTTTCACCAGATTGGCCTTTAACGCACCCTTGGTGATGATGAACCCCAAGAAAGAAGTAGAGCGAGTGGTGAATTCACACTTCTCTACTTTAACAAAAAGCTGATTCTCCAGCAGCCGCTGCAGGATGGACCGAACATGGACTACATGCTCCTCCAGCGTGTGGGGAAAAAAATCAAAATATCATTCAAATAAACAAAAACAAACTGGTTCACCATGTCTTGCAAGATGTTGTTGGCCCAGAGGTGTTTTGAATGCCATCTTCCAGTCGTCTCCCTCATGAATGCAAACCAGATGGTACGCATTGCAGAGGACGAGCTTGGTGAAATAACGCGCCTGTTGGAGAAGCTCAAATGCTGAGTTAATAAGGGGCAGCGCATATTTATCCTCACGGGTGATAGTGTTAAGATCGCGGTAATCAATACATGGCCGCAATGTCCCGTCCATTTTCCCTACAAAAAAGAACCCAGCGCTGAGAGGGGCGGACTGCAGACGAATAAGGCCGGCGCTGAGGGAGTCTTTAATGTAGGTCTCCATTGCCTCTCTCTCTGGCCCAGATAAACTGTAGAGCCGACTGGATGGCAGCCGCGTGCCTGGAAGGAGGTTGATAGCACAGTCGTAGGCCTGGTGAGGTGGTAAAGATAGGGCCCTAGACTTGCTAAAGACTTCCCCTAAATCATGATAGACCTCAAGCACGAAGCTGAGATCCGCCGGCTCAGCCGGAGGGGAGGAGATCAGGAGAGAAGGCAAGTATGTGGCCGAGCGGAGACACGACGAGAGATAAAAGGGGCTCCAGGATGAAATGGAGCCCTGGCTCCAATTTATTATGGGGTTATGAATTTGGAGCCATTGATACCCCAGAATCATGGGGGTAGTGGATTGAGGCAGCACATAAAAGTGAATGGTCTTGCGGACAAAATGGGCTCAGTTTGTTCAGTAATCGCCATGATCCCGCTGCCTGATACCACCGAGACATTCAAAGGCATTGGGAGGTTCCTGCTGGGAATCTGAAATTCTTGAACCAGTGCCGGTTGAATGAAATTCTGCTTTGCTCCCGAATCAATCAGGGCGGATGTTGTGAACTCGGCTCCTGGTAACAGAATGAGGGCTGGGAGTTCAAAATGGTTGGGAGGATATTGAGAAGACCCTCCTGCCAGACCCCCCACAGTTACTGATGGTCCGGATCGTTTGGTCTAGCTGGGCATTTTGATATTACATGGTCAGTGGCCCCACAATACATGCACACCCTCGCCCTCTCTCGACACTGGTACTCCTCCAGAGTCAGATGGGACTTACCGAGGGCCATCGGCTCGGGGAGGGGGGGGGGGGCATGGAGCTAACAGAGAAGCAGTGGCCCTCTGCTCCCTTACACGCTCCCTGAACCGGTTATCCAGCGCCACTGCCTGCGCAATAAGCTCATCCAGAGAGGAGGGGGATGTCCAGATAGCCGGCTCATCACGGATGTGAGTATTCAGGCCCCAGAGGAAGGCGCTGTGCAGAGCAACGTCGTTCCATCTGGAGTCTGCCGCAATGACCTGGAACTCGATGGAGAAATCAGCTACAGACCGATTTCCCTGCCGGAGTCCCATCACCTGGCTAACAATGTTCCCCTCATGCTCCGTATGGTCGAAAGCCTCAGAGAATTCTCACAAAAATAGCTCGAATGTGTATAGGGGACTGTCCGAACTGCTCAAGATAGACTGTGCCCACTTGAGCACCTGGTCGTGCAGCAACAAGGTCATGAAATGAATCTTAGCTGAATCATCCCTATACTCCCCCTCCACCTGCTGGAAGTAAAGCCGGCAGTGGAGCAAGAACTCTTTGCATTCCCCCACCTCCCCCCCATAGGGTGCAGGCGAGGGAACAGAAATGGTCTTGCAGATGGAAGAGACTGCTGGGGCAGCAAGTGCAGGGGGAGACGCCACACCAAGAAGCCTACCCAAGTGCTCGGTCACGGTTACCAATTGCTGGGTGATGGTTTGGAGCTGGTTGGAAAGAAACATGACCTGACGTTCCTCCTGCGTGGAACCAGGGGAAGACGGGGAAAGGCGGATGACCTGGGTGGAGCATCCGGTGTCTTCAGGATGAGGGTCAGGCAAGCGTGACCAGCCCCAGAGTACACACCGCTGAGGTGCCAGCAAACCTGAGGAGAAGGAGAAGACAAGGGAGGTAAGGTACACAGATCACCCAAAATACGAACAATGTAAAGACTTGACAGGGCAGCAATACCCAACGGTCCAGCAGCGACGGATCCACACACTGGACTTTAAATACATTGAAGAACCAGAGGGCAGCAGGCAGTGTCGCCAGATGAGAAATATTGAAGTATCGTACCAATGGCTTAAAATTATTGTATTTTGAGGAAAATTATCGTACACACCCAATTTTCATTCTGACATGGCTCAGGACCATCTGCTTCAGTAACACATTATCACAGATCGTGCATATTACAGCCTATAACACAGCTTTACCTTTAAATAATCTAACAGATCAGTTGAAAAAAAGCACCTCTACCTGTGTGGAGTACAGGATGAGCCTGGACTGAACGGCCCAAAATATCAGTCGTATTTAATTATCTTATATATGCCTTCTGTTGAATCATCATATATCAAGGTCTTGCCTCATAAATATTTTGAGAAGTGGTCTGTTTATACTGTACATTAGGAATAAACAATCAATCCACCTAAGCTACTGCTAAAATGCCTCTGATAACTGAAACAGAAACCCGTTTCAGTTTTATTGAGAAGGAATTCAGTGACATTTTTGCAGACATTTGCAGTTGTACCAATGCCAACAACGGGTTTGAACCACCCAGTAAAACTGGGGTCTGTGCCCCACCCCACATTCATTTCTCAACCTTCTTGTGTTGTTGCGTACTTGTGGAATCTGCCATGCCTGCATTAGTGCTGTAACGAACATGAACAATTCAGTCGAGTGTACTAGTTTTTACGGATGAATGTACTGTACTGAATCACTCACCAGAGCTGTAGTGGAAATCAGCGATCAGCAGCTGAATCCCCCGCCTGAGCAGTAAATGAGCCCCGCCCGCTCAGTTCAGCCGACTCTAAGTTTGGTGAGTGGTAGGAAGTTGGAGGTCCAGTACAGCACCTAGTAATTCGATGTACAACTATTTTTAACAGATCTTTTTAGCTTGACTCGGCACGTTTCAGTGAACTGTGGATCCCATCACTCACCTCCATATGAGGCTGCCTCTCTGCTACTGCAACACGGGTCTTCCGTCTTCTTTTCCACACACAGCCCGCGCACGTGAGATGATGCGTAAAAACAAATGTAGTTTGTATGCACAGGATCCGTATTCTGATTGTGTTTGCTAATGTATTTAACTTAGCCATGTAATGAAGGGGTCAAACTATCGTACATGTTATGTCTGGAAATGAGTCAGCAGGAGGCGAGTCTTCATGCAGCCAACAAGACAACTTTATTACAGAACTGGGGTTTATATACACAGTGGGCCGTGCCCACCTGACATCACCCTGTGGGTGGGCACGGCTTCACATACACCCATTCTCATACACAGCAGTACATTCGGGGAATTTTGAAATTATTGATCGTACATCGTACAGAGGGCAAAATTATCGTACAAATTCGATAATTATCATATGTCTGACAACACTGGCAGCAGGTGCAGCAAATCACACAGGTGTGTAGATTACTGCAGAGCCAGGAAAACAGGAACAGGAGGGGAGGGGGAGCATGCTCGCCAGATCATCACAGAAAGAAAGAAAGAAAGAAAGAAAGAAAGAAAGAAAGTTACTTTTATCTATTTTGCACAAATATTTTGTCATAATTTTAAAGTCTCAAAACTTTCCAAAGGAGCAAAACTTTGAGGAAAAGCTACACAATTACAAGAAGAAAAAAAAAAAACCCGTCACAAACATACAAAAGCTTCAAATTTACTAGAATAACATAGCAAATTTATAGGGATGACTGCCCATTTATTTAAAATATGTACTAAATTCATGAGAGAAAAAAATGCAAAATTACAAGAAAAACAAACTTGAATATAAAAGTTACAAATTCATGGCAAAAGTTGCAAATTCATGAAGAAAAAATTCACATATGTACAATTAGTCACTGAGAATGTAAACACAGGAAGTTATTTAAAAGATTGAATAAATTCGTTCAGAAAGTACATTAATAAATTGATGAGACAAAGGTCAGAAAATCACAAGAGAAATGTAGCTTATTTGCAGTTGCCACAATCCTCCCCATGCGCTTTTATGCAGCGCATGGAGGAAGGGAAGGATGAATGGACTTACGCGCAGGTTACACCACACACACATTTATTAATCAAAAGAGAAAACAGTTCCAAAAATAAAGATATACAAAAAGGGTACAGGGTGCACTAAAGGGCATCACACAATGATGTGCAGCGGGCAGACCACAGTGCACGGTGGCCACGAAACAAACAATACAAATAATGTTTTAGCTCAGGTAACTTGGAGTCCTCTAGGAGGCTCGACTGGCTGGAGACAAAACCTGGGCTAACAGCCAAAGCATAGCAGTCAACTGCACGGGGAAACGCAAACAGATTTACTCACAGTACAGGAGCAGTCCGATTAGTCCAAGATTCCAGCGAGCAATACACACACCGAGGGGAGCAGCGACGGTGTGAAACACACAATCCTTTGTAGACACAGACAGTCATACGGCGATTAACATCCGTATGACTAGCACACATGTGACTGTGTACAATGGTCCAGCAATGCTTGACTGGCAAAGGCTGCCTAAGTACAAGCACTGCTGGCACCACAAATTGGACACATCTGGGCAAGGTGCGGGAAAGACAATTATCGGTGAGGAATCAGCTGGCTGTCAAGACAGAGGGGGCGTGGTCGGACCAGCAAGTGTTAGACAACACCCACATGAATGTAGGTCAAAGAGGCTGCCTAACAGCTGCCGGCCAGAGCAGTGGCTACAGGCACAGAAAAGAAAAAGAACAAAGACATAAAAACAACAAGAACTCAAAAGATAACAAAATACACAAATATACTGAATCTGAACCACAGAGAACAGTCAGAACCGAGCCAGAAGGATAACACCAGCTCAGTTTGTGACATGCAATAATTAGAAAAATTAAGGAAAAAATCCATGGAAAGATGACAGAAAATTATTGAGGCAAAAATACAAAGATGGAAGAAAACAAGATGCCAGTTTATGATGCAAAAGTCACAAATTCAATAAAAACATGTCAATCCATGAGCAAAATTTTTTCAAGAAGCTTCAAATGTCATGAAGTTTCTTAAAAAGTCTATAATTTAAAAAGAACAAAAATAATTGTAAGAAAAAGTAGGTAATTTATGAGAACTCTCCAAATTCACTTAAAAAATTTCAACATTTTCAATTAAAAAAATTCTCCAATTTAGGTGGTAGAGTAGCCTGAAACTACACAAGTAAACGTAGGTTATCTTTATATATTGTCACTCAAATATACATAAGAGGAGTTAACCCAATATAGTTAAGAAGTTACGGAGATGTGACTTGTGGCTGTACATGTGAGGTGTTTCCTCAGGAATTTAGAGCTTGTATGCTAATCCACTACTGTTATTTGTTTCCCCACTTAAAGAAACTTTTCCTCATAATGTGTGTTTAGTGGCTAATTTAGGGCTTTTTCTTGTACATTTGAGACTTTTACGCTCATAAATTTGAAAGGTTTTCCTCATAAACTAAAAATCAAAAATAAAATGAGGCAAAGATGCAGTATTTTCTGTTATATGACTCGTGTGACTCCGGCGCCACACGAGTCGGCCTGCCTTTTGCAACAGAGGCTCAATTCTGAGGGGTTTTTTTCTTCTTCCTCTCACTTTCTGATCCGGTGACAACCTCTGATCCGCGGACCACCTTACACTCCATATATATCACGGACACACAGATCGCCCCAAATGTATCCCGAGCGCGGTGGACGAGGCCACTGTTTATAGCAGGAGATGGTACAGCAGGGAAGAGCTGCTAGCACTCAACCGCCACTCGGTGCTAATGGAAAATCTCAACATACCGGGAGAACTGAGGCGAAAAACGACGTGGGTGTCGTGCTGGAGTAAGACGGCGGGCAAGAAATATAAGGTACAGACCCACCCCTCCCCATCCGTTGTTATGGGGATGTACGCTCGATACTGGGAAAGGTAGATGAGCTAGCGGCTATCTCCCGCTATGATAGCATATACCGGGAGTGTAGGCCTGTTCCTATCACAGAGACTTGCTAACAGGACTACAGCAGAGTGCTAACATTGAACTGAGGGTTTCCACGCGATACGGGCAGACCGAACACCAGACAGTGGCAAAGCAAGGGGCGGTGGAGTGAAATGTATGTTAACAACAACTGGTGCAGACCGGGACATATCCACTGTTACACAACAACACTGCAGCAAAGACTTCGAGTTGCTAGCTGTTAGCATGTGGCCTACATATCTCCCGAGGGAATACTCACACGTGATCTGCATTGTTATTTAGTGCAAATCCGACGGCGAACGCTGGACAGCGCGTGACGTCATCCACTCAGTAACTGGCAGGAGCTGCAGACAGAACACCCAGATGCTCTTCTCCTCATCTCAGGCGATTTCAACCAGTGTTTCAGTGTCTCCCATTCTACCCACGTTTACCCAGTATGTCACTATGCCACACTAGAGATAATAAAACACTGGACTTATTCTACCGCAAACACTAAGGAGCGTACACCTCATCACAACTCCCCCCACTCGGAGATCGGATTCACAACTTGTTCAGCACCGGCCGGTGTACAAGCCCCTAGTGCACAACACCTCCGTCATGCGCACAGTGAAGTTAGGTCTGAGGAGGCAATGGACCTCTAAAGGGCTGTTTTGAAACCATCGCCCGGGGAGCAGCTCTGCGATCTCACATGGGTAGGACTCGATGGCCTCACGCACACCCATCACAGACTACATCAGCTTCTTGTGGACAACACCGTTCCCACCAAGACCATACGTGTTGCGCAAACAACAAACCCGGGATCAACCCTGAGATAAAAACACTTCTGAGAGAGAAGAAGAGGATCTTCAGGTTGGGGAACAGGGAATACTGAAGTCTGTACAAGGGGAGCTGAGGAGAAAGATCAGAGAAGGCAAGGACAGGCTTCAGGAAGAAGATGGAGGACAAGCTGCAACAGAGCGACATCAGCGGGGTCCTGGAGAAACTCTTAAAACCATCTCTGGGCTCCAGAATACCCCCCCCCCCCCCAGGCCACGGGGGGCAGGGAGTGGGCAAACAATCTGAATCTGTTTTTTTCAATAGTTTGACCAACCACCCTCCCCCCTGACTGCACAACAACCCACTGCTGCCTCTGAAGACAGCAAGTCTCTGCTGCCTGCTCCCCACTCCCACCAACACCCCCCCACTCCCAACACTCAGCCCCCCAACCTGACCCTCACTAAGACCCAGGTGAGGACGGAGCGGAGGATGATCAAGGCGAGGTAGGCGGCGGGACCGGACGGCAATTCAGTGTGCAAAGCTCCTCATGTCCTGTGCAGACCAGCGGGGGGGAGTGTGGAGTACATCTTCAATGCGGGGCTAGCCTAGAAGCTGGGGAGGGTACCTACAGCTGTGGAAAAACATCTTGTGTGGTACTTGTACCAAAGACGTTCCCTCCTCAAAGATCTGTACAGCTGACAGACCAGTGGCCCTGAACGTCCCACATGATGAAGACCCTGGAGAGACTGCTCCTTGCTCACCTCCGCCCCCCTGGTGGGACCAGCGATGGATCCACTCCAGTTCGCCTACCAGCATGGCATTGGGGTGGAGGATGCGGTGATCCTTCCTCCTTCACCGTTCTCTGTCCCACCTGGAGAAGCCCGGGAATGCGGTGAGGATCATGTTCTTTGACTTCTCCAGTGCTTTTAACACCATCCAACCGATGATCCTGAAGGACAAGCTGCTGTGCGCAGGGATGGACCAGCACCTGTCATCATGAATCCTGGACTACCTCACAAACCGGTCTCAGTTTGTGAGAACCCGGGACTGTGTGTCCGACACGATCATCGGTAGCACGGGGACCCCCCAGGGAACGGTTTTGGCTCCCTTCCTGTTCACCCTTTATACTGTGGACTTCTCACACAGCACAACACACTGCCATCTACAGAAGTTCTCTGACGACTCTGCGATCGTTGGCCTCATCTCAACGGAGATGAAGCTGAGTACAGAGGGCTTATCCAGGACTTTGTGGACTGGTGCCATCGGAACTGCCTCCAGATCAACGCGAGGAAAACTAAGGAGCTGGTGGTGGACTGCCGCAGGCAAGGACAACCCCTCACAGCACCAGTAAATATACAGGGAACAGACATTGAGATGGTGACATCCTACATGTACCTGGGTGTTCATCTGAACAATAAACTAGACTGGTCACACAATACCGACGCACTCTACAAGAAGGGACAGCGCAGGTTGTTCCTACTGAGGAGACTCAGGTCTTTTGGTGTATAAGGGGCGCTGCTGAAGTCATTCTATGACACGGTGGTGGCATCAGCCATCACTTTTGGAGTGGTCTGCTGGGGCAGTGGCATTACAGCAGCCGATAAGAAGAGACTGAACAAACTGATCAAGAAAGCTAGCTCTGTCCTGGGGCAATGCCTTGACCCAGTGGAGGAGATGGGAGAGAGAAGGATGGTGGCTAAACTGTCATCTCTGCTGGAGTCCGAGTTCCACCCTATGCAGGACATACTGAATGCACTGAGGAGCTCATTTAGCAGCAGACTACATCATCTTAGGTGCACAACCGAGAGGTTTTGCAGGTCCTTCCTACCTACGGCTGTCAGACTGTACAACCTAAGCAGGGCTGCTCGCAGAGATAGCAAAAAGACGTGACAACCTAATAGTATTGAATGCAAAAGACACAATAGACTTACACAATGGTCCCCTCCGGTATACAACTAGGAAAATACCGGTCGCTATGCAGGGTGAGAATATGTATGGGTACATAATCATACCATGTAGGATAACTAAGTAGACGGTTGTGCTGTTTCAGTCCACCTAGCTACAATGCTCCGCACTGTGTGTGTTTATATATTTATATATTTATTCCATCTAGCAACAATGCTCCACGCTGTGTGTTTATATATTTACATATTTATTTCATCTAGCTACAATGCTCCGCACTGTGTGTTTATATATTTACATATTTATTCCATCTAGCTACAATGCTCTGCACTGTGTGTGTTTATATATTTACATATTTATTCCATCTAGCTACAATGCTCCGCACTGTGTGTTTATATATTTTGTGGCAACCTGGGGAGTGCATAATGGTTTACCACTTTAGACAGGAACAAAGGACGCGAAGTTAACCTTTTGTGTGTGAGAAGTTTCTAGATGCCCTAGTAAGATAACAGGGAGGTGTCAAGGATGAATGGACTGACTGCAGTCGGACGGGGAGATTATCTTTTGTGTGTGAGAAGAGTCTAGAAGGAGATTATCTTTTGTGGTGTGAGAAGAGTCTAGAAGGATGTCATGTTATTTAAGGGAAGAGTTCCTACTTGTATTGCCATTCCTGTCTATGCTCCTTGTGTGAGTCGTGTAATAAACCGCCTGAACCAAATCCGCCTCATTATTTACACGCTCCACACTGGTGGCCCAAGACGAATCATGGAATACGACGGAAGATCCCCGGAGCCAACCTCGACTGGAACCCCCGGCTTCGCGTGCGCTGTAGCGATCAAACTACCTGATTTTTGGCAGCACAACCCGCGCTCCTGGTTCCACCTAACCGAGGTGCAGTTCGCCCTCCGAGGGATATCAGCGGATGATACGAAATTCCACTATGTGGTCGCAGCGCTCGATGCCAGCACGGCTCAGCCACCAGCCGACGGCAAATATGACGCGCTGAAGGCTGCCCTCATCCAGCACTACACGCTCTCGGATGGTGAGAGAGCAGAGAGGCTTCTGACGCGGACCGAGTTGGGAGACGGTTCGGCCGAGGACATGATGGAAAAGATGCTGAGGTTAAAGGGCACGGACGACGACCACTTCATCTTCATCCACATTTTCCTCAGGAACCTTCCGACAGCGGCGAGAGCGGCCCTGGCCAATTCGTCGTTGCTGGCCAAACGGGACTATTGTGCGCTAGCCCGGGAGGCAGACCGGATCATCGTCGCCGCCAAGGCTTTCGTGACCATTGCGGCAGCGACGGAGCCCGGCACGTCGACACAAGAAGGCGAAGAGCCGCCAACGGCAGCAGCAGAACCACCGATGGCAGCAGCAGCGGGGGCCAAGGAACGTGGAGGTGACACGCTTTGCTTCTACCACCGCCGCTTTGCAGAGAGGGCACGCAAATGTATACCACCATGCCAGTTCAAGCGCTCGGGAAACGCCAAGACCGGGGGTCGGTAGCAGCCACGACCCTCGGGGAGGAGAACAAGCTGCTCTATTTGACGGACGCACGCCCGGGGAGGCATTTCCTCGTGGACACCGGCGCACAGAAAAGTTTCATCCGGCCGACCTACGCTGAGCGGCTGGCAGGACCCAGCGGCCCCGAGATGGCAGCAGCAAACGGCTCAGAGATTAAGACCTTTGGTGAGAGGACTCTACTCTTGTCTCTACACGGTCGTACATTTGAATGGACTTTTGTTGTAGCAGCATTGAATTACCATATACTGGGGGCTGATTTTCTATGTGCACATGGGTTGTTGGTAGATATCGCTAACAGGCGCCTGGTTATTGCACTGTCTTTCGACTCTCTCCCCTGTATAGCTCAAGTGACCCAGCCAACAGCACAAGCCAACGTCACAGCAGCATGCGGTAAGTTCCACACACTGCTCGCTCAGTTCCCAGCACTCACAGTCCCGACGTTTTCAGCAGCTATCGCTAAACATGGGGTGGAGCATTTTATCACCACCACCGGGGCACCCGTTTTTGCAAGACCTCGGCGCTTGGACGCAGCTAAACTGGCCATAGCGCGCGAGGAGTTCGCTAACCTAGAGAGGTTAGGCATCATCAGGCGCTCAAACAGCCCATGGGCTTCCCCGCTACACATGGTCCCTAAAGCTGAAGGTTCGTGGCGACCTTGCGGCGATTTCCGCAGGTTAAACAACGCTACAGCGCACAACCGCTACCCAATTCCCCACATTCAGGATTTTTCCGTTCACCTCGCAGGAGCGCGCATTTTTTCTAAGATAGATTTGGTCCGTGGTTACCACCAAGTCCCAGTGCGCGCTGAGGACATACCCAAAACAGCAGTAATAACTCCGTTTGGTTTATTTGAGTTCTTGCGCATGCCGTTTGGGCTTAAAGGGGCAGCACAGATGTTCCAACACATGATGGATGCAGTGCTGCGCGATCTTCCTTTCGTGTTCGTCTACCTGGACGATATCTTGGTAGCCAGCGCGTCCGAAGACGAACACGAAACCCACCTCACAACGGTTTTCCGAAGGTTGGAAGAGCACGGTTTAATAATCAACCCAGTGAAATGTCAGTTCGGGGTGACGGGGATTGATTTTTTAGGGCACCGCGTCTCTCCCGAAGGAGCGGTCCCGCTGCCTGACAAAGTGCGCGCAGTGACAGATTTTCCCCGCCCGCAAACGGTCAGGGCGCTACAAGAATTTTTGGGAATGGTGAACTTTTATAACCGTTTCCTTCCCCGCGCAGCGCAGCTCATGCAGCCATTGTATGCTGCACTCAAAAAACAGAAACCCGCGAATAGGGTCGAATGGACCCCGGAACGAGAGCAGGCGTTCTCGGAAGTTAAAGCAGCCCTGGTAAACGCCGCATTGTTGGCACATCCAGACCCAACGGCCCGCATAGTCCTCACCACTGACGCCTCAGATGTGGCCATAGGGGCTGTCGTGGAGCAGCGCGTCGCCGGGGCTTGGCAGCCACTTGCCTTTTTCAGCAGGACCTTGCGTGACAATGAACGTAAATACAGCGCGTTCGACAGAGTTGCTGGCTCTCCACCTGGCCATTCGCCATTTCCAGTTCTGGCTGGAAGGGCGCAATTTTACTGCGTTCGTTGACCATAAGCCACTAACATTCACGATGGCCAAAGTTTCAGAACCTTGGTCGGGCCGGCAGCAGAGGCAGCTGGCTGCGATCTCAGAGTTTACTACCGATATTCAGCATGTGTCGGGCAAACTGAATGTAGTGGCAGACTGCCTCTCGCGCACCGTTGTGGCCCCGGTCTGTGTAGGGATGGATTACGCAGCCATGGCCGCAGAGCAGGCTAAGTGACGCGGACGTGCGCGCGCTCCAGTCTGGACCAACAGGGTTAAGGCTGGAGAGTAGGACGCTGCTTAACGGCATTCCCCCCTTAATCTGCGACGTCTCCACGGGTCGCCCACGGCCTGTGGTTCCGGCCGCGTGGCGCCGCCACGTGTTTGAGTCGGTTCACTCTTTGGCACACCCAGGGGTGCGTGCGTCGGTCAAAATGGTAGGAGAGAAATATGTGTGGCCGGGCCTTCGCAAACAAGTGAAAGAGTGGGCGGCAGCCTGCGTGGCGTGCCAACGAGCCAAAGTTCACAGACACACGAAGGCTCCTTTGGAGCCGTTTCGCATCCTGGCTAAGCGGTTCAACCATGTCCACGTGGACCTCGTAGGCCCCCTTCCGCCATCACAGGGGTACACGCATCTCCTGACAATGGTGGACCGCACCACGCGCTGGCCAGAAGCAGTTCCGCTGGTGGCAACCACGGCCGAGGAGGTGGCGCGCGCGTTTTTAACAGCATGGGTGGCGCGTTTTGGAGTTCCGTCGGACATTACGTCCGACAGAGGCTCTCAATTTGTTTCTGAACTCTGGTCAACCATGGCCCGCAGCCTAGGTGTCTCAATTCACCGCACAACCGCGTACAACCCGCAGGCTAATGGGTTATGTGAACGTTTTCATAGGTCATTAAAAGCGGCTCTGAGGGCTTCACTGACGGATGCAAATTGGGTAGACAGGCTACCATGGGTTTTATTGGGGTTACCTTCTGCACCTAAAGAGGATCTGGAAGCTTCCCCGGCAGAACTCGTTTTTGCACAACCACTCCGGCTACCTGGGGAGTTTCTTCCAGATAATCCTGCGCCAGGCAGCTCCCCGTCTCAGCTGCTGCAGCGTTGCATAGACTCAAGCACGCTGCCGGGCCCTGCCCACCACAGTTTTCTGCGCGTTTTTGTGCCTAAAGCTTTGAAAAACGCAGAGTTCGTGTTTGTCAGACACAACGCCCACCACCCCCCACTGCGCCCACCTTATGATGGACCATTTAGAATGCTGGAAGCAGGGGATAAGCATTTTTTGCTAGACTTGGGGGGTAGGAGGGAAAAAATTGGCATAGACAGACTCAAACCTGCTTTCGTTGTGGCTGACAAGCAAATGCTGTTGGCGAGGGCCCCTCAGTGTGGAAGACCCCCACGGGGCGCTTCCCAGAGAAAAGATTCTCCAGAGCACCCACACGGACAGTCAAAAAGTTTTCACCCCCAGACATCAGCCCCCCAGCATGGCAGCGCCACGGAGGCAGCGAATCCTGGCTACAGCAGATACGGAAGAAGACTGAAGCCCAAGCAGCATGCGGACTGATGTTGATGGTTCTACAGGATGTGGACTGATGTTAATGGTTCTATCACAGCATGTGGACTGTTACCCTTTTGTCCTATCTAAGTTGCTGGGGGTGGTGGTGTGGCAACCTGGGGAGTGCATAATGGTTTACCACCTTAGACAGGAACAAAGGACGCAAAGTTAACCTTTTGTGTGTGAGAAGTTTCTAGATGCCCTAGTAAGATAACAGGGAGGTGTCAAGGATGAATGGACTGACTGCAGTCAGACGGGGAGATTATCTTTTGTGTGTGAGAAGAGTCTAGAAGGAGATTATCTTTTTTATGTGAGAAGAGTCTAGAAGGATGTCATGTTATTTAAGGGAAGAGTTCCTACTTGTATGCCATTCTGTCTATGCTCCTTGTGTGAGTCGTGTAATAAACTACCTGAACCAAATCCGCCTCATTATTTACACGCTCCACAATTTATATATTTATTCCATCTAGCAACAATGCTCCACACTGTGTGTGTTTATATATTTACACATTTATTCCATCTAGCTACAATATTCCTCACTGTGTGTTTATATACTCATATATTTATTCCATCTAGCTACAATGCTCCGCACTGTGTGTTTATATATTTATATATTTATTCCATCTAGCTACAATGCTCCGCACTGTGTGTATATATATATATATATATATATATATATATATATATATATTTGTATTTATATGTACATATGTATACTCGCTGCTCTTGTTTTTCTCTTGCCTTCTGATTGTTGCTCTGAGTGTTGCTATCCCTGTGCTGTTGCAATCCTGGAATTTCCCCATTGTGGGACTAATAAAGGCTTATCTTATCTTATCTTATTATAGGCTATTTATAGCCAGTTAATAGACTATTTTCCATCCCCCACCCCAGGTGAAAACCTCACGGTATTCTGAAACCTAAATGTTTGTAGGTGCATACTCTAACTAAATAAATTCAGAAAGACCTAAAAACTATTCATAACATTGCAGAATATTCCAGCTGAGGCTGGCATCATACATCATTGTGAGTTTGTTACCCGTAGAAAAGCTGCAGCACCCTCCTGCAGTGGGGATAGGGAGACACCTCCCTGTGTGTGTGTGCCTGTGGGTGCGCCAGTGTTGCCAGGTTTCACGAGTGAAACAAGCAACAAGCTCTATGGAAACAAGCCCCAAAAAAGCCCAACAGGCAACCTACCACACTGTGTAAAAGAGAGGCTGCTCGATAACATATATTGATTTATTTTTGTTTGCAGTGAATTGACTGTAAACACAGTCAGCATTGAATAATGAAATTTTATAAACTCTTAATTAAAGGAAAATACATATGCATTCTGCATAAGCAACAGCAAATTTATAGTAAACACAGTCAACATAAAAACTTTGAATAAATTAAATTTTTAAACTTTGATCAAAAGAAAAGACATGAGCATTCTGCATAAATAACAGCACTAAACACTATTACAGTTTAGTGATGTGGGATTATGAGAGCTGTTATCCGCTAGACATTTAAACAAAAACTAAATACTCCGGGGCAGCGCTGTGGCGGAGTGGTTAGCACTGCTGCAGCACAGCAACTCACCCTTGGCCTGGGGATCCTGGGTTCGATCCCAGCCCCCGACCAACAGTGATCTGTGCGGAGTTTGCATGTTCTCCCCGTGTCTGCGTGGGTTCACTCTGGGATTTCTCCGGTTTCCTCCCACATGCCAAAAACATGCAAGTTAGGTTAATTGGCATCAAAAAACTGGGGATTCTAAATTGTCCTTAGGTATGACTGTGAGAGTGAATGGTTGTCTGTCTCTCTGTGTTGGCCCTGCGATGGACTGGCGATCTGTCCAGGGTGTACCCTGCCTCTCGCCCAAAGACGCTGGGATAGGCTCCAGCCCCCCCGCGACCCGAAAAGTATTAAGCGGAAGAAGATGAATGAATGAATAAATATCACTCTGTTACGACAGCCGACAACTTTAATTAAGTGGAAAATTATCTTTTAAATTGACAAACATCATATGTGTAACTTGTGGCAAAATTTGATCGGGATCAAAAGATAATTTTGCTCTTGCCATTCATTTCAATGGACAATTTTTTTTTTATTTAAAATGCTGATGACACGTTTTTGACATTTTTTAGCATGTTGTGTAAACCGAAAAGTCATTGTCTATGATAAATATAATATTTACAACAGCGCCTGCATAAACTAGTTATCATCAAAAAACTGCAGCCCCTGACTGGACTGTGGGGCCGCCCACCGAATTAAGGGCGGCACCCCAATGACGTAATCGACAGAACGGACTCCAGTGTTGTTAACTAGAATGACAGCAGCTTTGTAGCTCACAGTTTCTCTGGTTTCTTGTTTTAATTTTACGGCTATGCCTTCATAGCATATGAACATTGTGTCTCAGGCTTAGGTAAACACAGGACCACATCACACGCTTCAGCGCCAACTGTCATAAGCCTCCTGGTGCGCTTTTAGGCAGGAGGAGCGCACGGAGGAGGGGAAGGATTAATGTATTGACGCGCAGCTTTGACCTACTTTCTGTGATCACATGTTTACATCTGACTGGTCCAGTTACATCCCCTCTGTCATTATCACCAGCTGACTGAAACTCCCGCTGATCATGTTTCCCGGTCCTCGCCCAGGTGTTTCTCATCACACCATCACCAGCAGTGAGTGTACATATTGGCAGCCGTTTGCCATTAACGCACTGCTGGTCAATAGTGTTGTCATCTGTGCTGTTAGTCTGCCAGTATTTTCAGCACTCTCACGACGTGTTAGTCGCTCCATGTTTGCCGTGGTTCTTGTGCGTCCTTGAAGCGATGTCAGCTCTGAGGCACACCTGTGGCTGACACGTCTCCTCTCATTCGTTCTCTGGGCAATGTCTGCCCCCGAACGCCATCAGTAAATGTGTTTTTTGTATGTCTTCACTTTTTGGGAATTGTCTGTTGTTCTATATTAAATGTGCTGTGGTGAACCCTACACGTAAATCCTCATTATTTCATTCGCCCTCTCCCTTCCCTGCGTAAGAGCGCACGGAGAGGGAGGATTTACGCATAAATAACAAGGATTTACACGAGGATTTAAGCGCAGGATTCACCACAGCACATGTATTGAACATAAAAACTGATCCCAAAAGGTGAAGACTTACAAAAAATACACAGAAACACATACAGTAGGCGTTCGGGGCCGACATCGCCCAGCGAACATGGAGAGGAGACGTGTTAACCATGGTTGCACCCCAGAGCCGACATCGCTACAAGGGCGCAACAGTATCACGGCTGTGTGGAGTGGCTAATACGTCGTGATAGTGTTGGCAATATTGGCTGGCTGACAATACGGCAGATGATGCACACAAAACATTAACAGCTGACTGTCACTGAGTCTGACTCGCTAGGCACAATGCCTGCTTGGCATGGCTCAAACCTATATGGTTTGATGCCCCCAGATTCTTCATTGTCATCCCATTCTTTGGAACTATAATCGTCTGAGGATTGGACAACACAAACCAATTCCAGACTACATGTGCTGGAACCATCGTCAATGTTTTCAACCGCTTCCATCCTTTGTGTACAAAGGGCAGCCAAGCGCTGTGTTTCGTCGATGACATTACAACATGGCCGGAGGTAGTGATGTGCGGATCGATCCTGAAATATCGATACCTCCGATACCTGATCTTTATGCTCTAAAATCGATACTCAAATCAAAATATCGATACTTTTGATACTTAAGTCATTTGAGGTAAGGTATAAGATAAGATAAGATAAGCCTTTATTAGTCCCACAATGGGGAAATTCCAGGATTGCAACAGCACAGGGATAGCAACACTCAGAGCAATAATCAGAAGGCAAGAAAAAACAAGAGCAGCGAGTATACATATATATATCCTTAACAGAAACACGGTGAAAAGTAACTAAACTATTGAAATGTTGTCTAAGTGACACGCGGTTGGTGGGACTACTTTTTCTTCCACCTGGGTAAGTGCGTCATGCGGTTTTTTAGATTTAAAAGACATATTAGGTGTAGTCGCAAAAAATATCGGTATCGGTATTTGTATCGCCGATACCAGCCTGAATTTTACTCAGTATCGGATCGGAAAGGAAATCAGTGGTATCGAACATCACTAGCCGGAGGGTTTTCGAGCCACTGACGCAATGGTTGACGTTGCGCTCATGAAAACATCGGATGTTCGCGTGAAAAAAAGCCTGTTTGAAAAATTAGAGAAAGTCAAGAACGTGTCATTAGCACTTTAAGGTCCCATATGCACTGATCTGTAAAAAAAAAAAAAAAAAAAAAAACCTGGATAGCTCATGAGTCATTAGGAGTACAGTGCCGAGTGGAGTCGGATGGGACACTGGATAATTCATTGGCCGCCAGAAGTGAAGCCCCTGGCCGGCCACTTTTACCTCAATAACTTCCCCAAAAATTAACAGATTTTGGACTTCTTGGTATGGAGACACAGCTTATATTCTTGCACAACCGGTGAACTATAGAAATCGAGTTGACATTATGTTTAGCGGCCGTAAATTCGGATATACTAGTGTTTTTGGGTGTACTAATATGGCGGCCAGGTGGCTTCACTTCTGGCGGCCAATGATCTGTCTAGTTTTTCTCTAGAGAACAGTAGGACGGGCACGTTAACCAGGAAACGGGGGTGTGGATGGGTCCTGTAAACAAACTAACTAGCGCACTCGTATTTTGTGGGGAGCTGGGAGAAACGGCACAGCAAGCCCAAATCAGCAACCACACTTTAAAAAACAAGCCCAAAAACCCGCAACCTGCGACTGACGAGATTTGCAAGTGACTTTAGAGAAAAACAAGCCCAAAGTTACTTATAACAAGCGGACTTGGCAACTGTGGTGTGAGCCAGGGCTGTACCACAGCGCGTGCAGGTACAGGGAAGAGAACGTGTGTGACAGGAGGGATCATACCATTTGCGTGGTGGTGGTGGTGGTGGTGGGGGGGGGGGGTGTTTTCATTTTCATTTTTAAAAAGTTTAAACAACAAACTACTGAATATGTTTTGGATGTTGTTTCAGCTTGTCAAAGATGAACTAAAATTTTATAATTACAACTTTTCTCACTCCAGTTTTTAGGGGGTGCTGAGTTTAAATTTAAGGGTGCTACAGCACCCCTAAAAAAGGCCTAACGCCGCCCATGGTCTGGCCGTTGGTTGAACTTCGGATTCAGGAGGAGCAATGTGGTTTTTGGTCTGACCATGGCACACTGGACCAACTCTTTACCCTCTCGAGAATCCTTGAGGGTTCATGGGAGTTTGCCCAATCAGTTTACATGTGTTTTGTGGACTTGGAGAAGGCATTCGACCATGTCCCTCATGGTTTTTTGTGGGGGGTGCTTCGGGAGTATGGGGTATCGAGCTTGTTGTTGCGAGCTCTCTGGTCTCTAGACGACCATTGTGAGAGTTTGATTTGTGTTGCCAACACTCGGTCGGGCTCATTCCCAGTAAGAATTGGACTCCGCCAATGATGATGATGATGATGATGAAGTTCCCTGCAAACTATTTATAGCTTTTGCTCTAAGATACATGTCAGGAAAATCTTAGAAGGAAAGCAGAACTTTATTTGAGGTAAACCAGAGTCACTTCAATTGGTAATTGTGTACCCAAAATGACTGAATATGTAATGAAATCAAAAAGTACAAAAGTATTAGTTTAAGGGTGTGCAGACTTATGCAACCAGCTTATTGTACTTCTTGAACAAATTTGTTTTGTTTTTGAATTGTACAGGTTTAGGTCACATTAAAGTTGGAAATGTTATGATTTATCGTGGTCTCCTTTTTGTACAGCATAAAAACCTGGCATTTTAACAGGGGTGTGTACTCATTTTATAGGCAGTGTATTTTACTGAGCAACACCTAACAGGTGCAATTGGACAAGGCTCTTCCAACACTCAGTTCATCTAAGGTGAAGGCTGGCATAAAAGCTGTGTTATTCTTTCACTTACTGACAAGAGGATGGCAATTTTACCATTTATTTGACAGTAAGGAATTTACTGTAGGCGTACCTGCAATCCTGAGCTGTTAATCAAGCAAAAACTCAATAAATCACAGTTTCACTGCACACAAACCAAGAATGCCAATGAGTGCATACAGTTTTGTGGTTGGATATGCCGTCTGCCCATTAGTCTGGCAGGCTACCATGAGTTAAAGACAAAACCTTGAATGCTTGACACCTAATATGTATGTAGATATATAGACATCGTCCACGTGTATATAGCACCATAAAATCAAACAGGTGGACAGATGCTTGACATGTCCTTGTCAGTGCAGCACATTAGCCAATCAGGATGGTGAATAGGTCGGTGTAAGCCCTTTCTTGCCAATGAAGCAGCGAGACGGACGAGAATATACAGCTCTAGTTCCACCTCGGTGTGAGTGTGTGTTATCTCCTCTGGGCTAACACAGGCCCTCATTCATGCTCAGGTCTTTATAACTGGCCAAAGAAAGACTAATTTGGGTGGAGGTTTTTTTTTTTTTGGCGGAGGGGGCAGTGTGGGGGAGCTGCATTGTTTGCCTAATCCGTAGTGACTGGGAAGTTGTACACTGTGCAAATAGTGCATATTTGAGCAGCTCTGCGCCAAAGTAAAGCCCCTTCTGCCCCAAACATTGAGATAAGAATTGGGCTTGGTTGTATTCAATAAGCGTTGTCTTTAACGGTCATATTTTTAGGAGGGGTGTGCATCAGTGCTGCAGAGCAAACAGTGGCACAGGGATTAAATTGGGTGCTGTTGCAGGGACAAATGTGCAACTCTTAGCTTTCAACACATTACATTATCAAGGCCTATATCAGCTGGAAACTGAATGTCAACTAGTTCATTGGTTTATAGCAATATGCATTATCTAGCAAGTCATTCATTCTTCATAAGAACCAGTAAAATAGTCATTATGTTCATATCACTGACACCCAGACCATTTACACCCAGACCGAGCCTGTCATTCTGCAGGTTTGCTTATGTTCCATCCATCTGTCTCATCCGGAAGGGAGGCGTCATTGTTGTAATGATGTAAACTGGGTTGCAAAGTTGAGAGAGGAAGGTGAAAAGGGGACAGTCGGTGTGTTTGTGTGTCTGACAGCTAGCTGGCATAGTTAGGCCTCGGCAAGATGTTTCATCCAGTTTACGGTGGAGAAACCAGGCTCGTACTGTGGCCCTAGGCTGCATGCAGACTGCTTTGACGTTGTGTCAGTGTAAATCTAAAGGTTCTGACACACCACCCTCCTCACATCTTCAACTTCATAGCCCAAGGCTGACTTTACAACCATGCCCACTATTTGACTTTCAGATCATTCGAATCTATTACATTACCATAGCACTGGTTTTCAAACATGGTAGACATTCCGGCTTCGAGCACATGAGTCAAACAAAGTGCAGGGAACAGTTTGATAAGGAGTGTGGAACCAACAGCTAAACCCGCTGTTTATTCTCTGCCGTTTTAAGGCTCAATAAATTCGGACAGCTGCAGCATTTAGTCCCATTGTGCTACCTTTTGAATCGTTGCGATAGATGTGTGCATCAGAACTTTAAAGGCCTCGTGCGGCCCAAGCCTTTCCTAATCTCCCTGTCATCTGCATAGAACTACATAAAACTGCCGCTCACAATGGCAGTGCAGATCAACACCAACAAGGCTAAGTTGTCTAACAAAGTGCTGCTTTATTTCTGCCACCCTTTAAAACACACAAGCTATAATCTATGGGGGGAGTGTTTGGATTTGAGGTTTGAATCTTTCAAAAAAAAAGCATTGCTCCCCTTTCTTCCCTTTTTGCTGTATTGAGGAATTCCCTTATCTTGCCTCAGCAGTGGCGTAGCACAGAAAAGAGCAGGCCGCTTCATTGTCAACCCCTTAGAGTTCCAGTCTTGTTTGATAATGTTTTCTGCGGGTCACTTGACACCCCCTCCTTCTTTTTTCCAACACCCCTTCATACCCCCTTATTGTTTGCCTCTTCTATTATTCCCCTAACCAGATTCGGGGTGTTTTGGGGTATTTGGCAGGGAGATGGGGGGATGGGGGGTGGTATTGAGAAGTGGGATGAAGGGAGGATTGGGAAGTTTGTCATTGGTTTTGAAAAAGAGAAAAGCCTCAGCCTGCTAGCAGCCATCCTGGGTGAACCCAGAAGCCACAGAACCATATGGAGCATCCAGGCAATCAAATTACTTTCCTCTCACCTCTTCTTTCCTCCCCCTTTGCCTTTTCAGTTTCTTAAAGAAATTAGTGCTGACTTTTGCATTTTTCACCCCAAGGCAGGGAGGGCAAGTTGAAAATGTGATCAAATTCCACCACTCCTAATGAGTTAATGAAATAATAAGATCATCCCTTGTCCATCACTCTTTAAAGAATTCTGATGAAAAGGCACCGATCTAAGAGTGGAAATACTAATGGAGTCAGCAGTTTCATAATGGCAGTTTTTTGAGAAATAAAGGTGCAGAAGAAGCATTTACAGTACATGATTCATAGATTATTATTAGATCATAATGTTCCTACTATTTATTCAAGTAAGGGGCATTTAGCTACAACAACAGAATCAAAAGGTGGTACACTATGAACATTTCTAACTCAGGTTGATGGCAAATTTGTAGCTGATATAAAAGATGACTGACAAAATATTTTCCCCTTCCTTGAGTAGCTACTGCGTCTTTGCCATGGTTACAGGCCTCCACCGCATCATTTAAATGGCAAGGTAAGTGGACCACAGCCAGGGGGTGTTTCAGGGGACAGAGGGACACGCACGTGTTTTGGTGTAGAACTCACGCCAGAGTCAATGCCTGGGTGGCCAATTAGCAAAAAGGAAAGAAAAGAGCCTGTGCCATCAACCAATGATGGCTGGATGAGCATGGAAGGGTGAAGTTTTCCCCTTTTTTGCCTCTTTTTCCTCCCCTCCCTCTGTTCCTCTTTTTTTTCTTTCTAACTCTGTCAACTTGGTGTCCACGGCAAAACTCCTTCAGAATACCCAATGAGGATCGCCAGGATGGAAGCAGCGGCATTCAGGAGTAGATTTTGTGTGTGTGTCTCACTTGTTTGTGGAACAAAAATGTCCTAGTGTATCCCCAGACAGACATTTGGCTGTGTCCTATTGGCTGTAGAGGATTACAAACCCTCTCTTTGCCTCTTCACACTGGTCCACAGTGATTCACTCCCCCTTGGCCAATGACCCAGTGAGATGCATTCATTCCTCCAAATAGACCTCAGCTCTGAGCTCATCTCCTCTATAAACATTTATACCCCCTTTACACAGGGGTGGAGATCATTGAGAGATTGTTGAGAGATCTGGCCAATTTTTGATCTATCAATGATCTTCACTTATCTCCACTGTTGCCATGGTTTCCACAAAGTTCTCGAACGATCTCCTTGCTGTGTAAAGGGGCCTTTATGCACTACTGATGGATTGCACTGACAAATTCTACTTTTATAAATATGCTTTTAAAAGCTGAACCTTTATCTAGAAAGACACAAACTGGTTCTGATGCTAAAGTTGTTGGGACCCAATGACGATGAAGTGCTCTCAACCAACTGTTCCGTTCCATGTGCACTCCCTGCTCTAATGCTTTGAGAGAAAAGAGGATAAGAACCTGTACTTATATAGTGCTTTTTCTAGTCCACTAAGACCACTCAAAGCGCTTCATTAGAACTAATCCTCTATTCTGAGGGCCTATAGGAGACAGATACCTAGGGACAATTTAGAACGACCAATTAATCTAACATGTATGTCTTTGGATTGTGGGAGGAAACTGGAGCTCCTGCAGTAAACTCACGCAGCACAGGGAGAACATGCAAACTCCACACAGAAAGGTTCCTACCCCTGCCAGCCCAGGAATTCGAACCTGGAATCTTCTAGCTGTTAATTAACAGTGTTAGCTACTGTACCACCATGCTAACAACAAGCTGGTTGTTTAAACTCTGTTAGCTGCGTTCCTCCCAGGGCTGTTCATTATGATTCAGGTGTATATGGAGTGTAAAAGGGACATGTGAGAGCCTGTCTTCTTTCCTTTCCTCTAGCCTTCATCTTCTCGCTCTGGCTCTCAGATATTCAACTGAGCTGATCTTTCCTGACTTTATGCCAAGCCCTGAGCATGTTACTTCCAGTGATTCAACCTATTTATATAAATCAGTCTAGAGTGGAAAGCTGCCAATGCGCAAGAAGTAAAATGTTGGAAAAAGGTTTCATTTCTTTGTAATATATATATATATATGGCACACCTATCTTTATATAGTTACTTCTTCTCATTAAAGGAACCCTCTGAGAATTTGTGCACATTGCTGACTCATGTATTTTATTTGAGCTGAATTATTTCATATGATGCATTTTTTTCCTGCAATGTTTGTTTTAACTATGCTGCTTCACAAGTAAAGCTAATTTTACCTTGCCTGCATCATCCTAATTAACCTTTCCAGCAATATCACTGTAAATGTATCAAATGTACCAGTGCATTTCCTTCAGGAGTACCTCCATGTGTATGCAATAATGACTGTGTCAGTGATTTTGCCCATGCAGCCCATTTTAATGACTCCGGGTCTCTGTTGAAATTGAGAATAACTAATGAGTGTGTGCCGGTGGCTGAACACGCACTTGTGTGCAAGCATGCGCTCTTGTATGTGTCTGCCTGCACGGATGCGTGTTGAGGAGCGCAGGCCTGGAGTGGGGTGCTGCTACTGCATTTGGGTCTTTGTGGTGCTCTGTGAAGCGAGGTCGACCTTGTGGGGCTCTCCTCTGGGGCCCAGACAAAGCCAGTGCAGGATTATCCTCCCCGGGACAAAGTGTGTGATTACCATGAGAAAACCGCCAACTCCAGCCCCATAGCCAAGGACTGCCAGGCCTGCTGGAGAGGTGGGCCGCCACTCATTAGCTGCAGGGAGAAGATGAATGCAGGCGCACTCTCAGTGCCTTACATGCAGAGAAGAAAACACAATGATGCACACGCACACAGTGGCACACATACTGTTACGCATGTGTATGCATGTAAAAATGCAGCTTGCAGCTGATGCATAACCATACTGAATGCAACCCCATGCGCTGTCTGTTTCAGATATATACATGTGTGTGCTTCATCAGGAGTACCAAAAAATTATTATAGTGTATAAAAAATAGAACTAGATTGGTCAAGAAATGTGGTTTACTAATCAAAACATGCAATAGTAATTTACTCTGAGACAAGTGTAATAAAGCAAACATGATCTAGAAATGTGCCAAAAAATATAAAGATTCTAATTTATATTATTAAAAATTATTTCACTCCAATAATGATAAAAATAAAATAAAATCTTACTTATAAAATAGATCAGATAGTGGGTTACCTTCATAAATAATGTAGTCATATTATTTTAATGAAAGTATTTAACTTGAATGAATGAATAATATTTGTCATTCTGTGTGAATTTTGTATGTATTTTGATTTTTAAGAAGAATCATATCTTATTAAAATACTTTCAATAATCCATCCATCCATATTCTATATTCTACCACTTAATCCTTTTCAGGTCGTGGGCGGGAAGGGGGGGGGCTGGAACCAATCCCAGCATGTTTGGGCGAGAGGCAGGGTTCACCCTGGACAGATCGCCAGTCCATCGCAGGGCCAACGCAGACAGACAGACAACCGTTCACTCTCACATTCATACCAAAGGACAATTAAGAATCCCCCAGTTTGATGCCAGTTAACCTAACCTGCATGTCTTTGGACTGTGGGAGGAAACCAGAGTAAACTCATGGGGAGAACATACAAACTCCACACAGAAGGGCCACCGATGGTCAGAGAGTGGGATCCAACCCACGATGGTCAGGGGTGGGATCGATCCCGTGACCTTTTTGCTGTGCTGCCACAGTGCTAACCACTGCTCCAACTTTCAGTATTCATCATGCAATATTTTAATGTTTTATTTTATCCAATTAATATCAAAATGATATTGTAATTTTTTCTGCATCATCTATGCCTGTCTGGATTTACATAACATGTATAACCACTAATGCTGAGCATTTGCAGTGCGTGCCCCACATTGCACAGACTACCAACAGCGCCCTGCCCTGCTGTCATGACCCCAACAGCCAATGTGGGCCTTTGCAGAGTTTCCATCTTAAGCCCCTGATCTGTGGATTTCCCACATCTCTACTGAAGAGCGTTTCTGTCTACCCTGGATTAAAGGGATGAGCTGATGCTTTTCTATCTCCTCATCCTTCTGTCTCTCCAGAGGAGGATGAGAAAAAGATGTCTTTTGTTCAAGGGAGGCAACCCACTTGAGTAGCGCTGGAGAGGGCCCGCTGCGGCTTGGGAGAGGAAAACAACAGAAGGAGGGAGGAAGAGGGACATGATTTTTGATGAAAAAGACACCTACCAGGAGGTGTAGCTAAAAGAAGTGGTGCTAGAAGACACAGCGGCTCGTAACAACTGGGACAGGGAGATGGTATGAGTGTATTGTTTTAACTGGGTACCAGCGCTCGGTCACTGGGGAGGTCAAGAGTTCAGTCCCCTGGTACTTTGACCCCACACTGTTACAGCACTTTTTTGTGTGAAGCTACTCTTTTATATATCTTTGTCTTTTACAACTTTGTGCTAGTTTATGACCTCTTTGTTTGGAGGAATAGGGACAGCGATAGTGAAGACAGACTGAAAAGGATATGCGTTGCAGAGATTTGTGTATGTCCATCACTTGCTTCACCAAGTGTATTATCAGTTTTGTCCAAAGTAGTTTCCACATCAGAGAATGACATTGTCAAATTCAGCTGTAATAATTCTGATTTAAAGATTTTAGGCCTTTGTATGGGGATGTAATTTTGATAGGGTTATTGCAATGAGAAAAGGTGATTCATATGATCATTTCTTCTCTTTGAACTAGTACTTCTTTAAAATATCAGTTGGCTGCAGTATTCTTCTTCTTCTTCTTCTTCTTCCTTCTTCTTCTTCTTCTTCTTCTTCTTCTTCTGACTGCTCCCTTCAGGGGTCCCCACAGCGGATCATCTGTCTCCATCTTACCCAGTCCCCTACATCTTCCTCTGTAACACCAGCCCTCTCCATGTCCTTCTTCACTACACCCATGAATCTTCTCTGTGGTCTTCCTCTTTTCCTCTTGCCTGGCAACTCCATCTTCAGCATCCTTTGTCCAGTATATCCACTATCCCTACATGTCCAAACCATCTCAGCCTTGCCTCTCTTACTTTGTCTCCAAACCGCTCAACCTGAGCTGTCCCTCTGATATACTCATTTCTACTCTTGTCCCTCCTAGTCACTCTCAGTGAGACTCTAAGCATCTTCAACTCTGCCATCTCCAGCTCTGCCTCCTGTCTTTTTGTCAGTGCCTCCATCTCCAAACCATACATCATAGTAGGTCTCATTACCATCTTGTAAATTTTCCCTTTCACTCTTGCTGCTACCCTTCTGTCACAAATCACCCCTGACACTCGTCTCCACCCACTCCACCCTGCCTGCACTCTCTTCTTCACCTCTCTTGTACATTTTCCATTGCTTTGGATGGTTGAGCTCAGATATTTAAACTCATCTACCTTCACTGCCTCTACTCCTTGCATCTTCACCATTACACCTGCCTCCCTCTTATTCACATTCATGTATTCTGTCTTGCTTCTACTGACTTTCATTCCTCTTCTCTCCAGAGCATACCTCCATCCCTCCAGGTTCTGTTCCACCTGCTCCCTACTCTCACTACAGATCACAATGTTGTCTGCAAACATCATGGTCAACGGAGACTCCTGCCTGATCTGTCAGCCTGTCCATCACCATAGCAAATAAGAGGGGTCTCAGGGCCAATCCTTGATGTAGGCCTACCCCTACCTCGAATCCATCTATCACTCCTACAGCACACCTCACCATGTCTTGCTGCCCTCATACATGTCCTGCACCACCCTCACATACTTCTCTGCCACTCCTGACTTTCTCATACAGTACCACACTTCCTCTCTTTGCACCCTATCATAGGCTTTCTCTAGCTCAACAAAGACACAATGCAACTCCTTCTGACCTTCTCTATACTTCTCCATCAACACTCTAAAAGTAAATATTGCATCTGTAGTACTCTTTTTTTTGACAATGAAACCGTACTGCTGCTCGTTGATTGTCACCTCTCCTCTTAACCTGGCTTCAACAACTCTTTCCCATATCTTCATAGTGTGGCTGATCAACTTTATGCCTCTGTAGTTACTACAGGTCTGAGCATCACTTCCGGCGCCACACAAGTTGGCTGCTTTTTTGCAACAGCGGCTCAGTTCTGAGTTTTTTCTAACTATTTCTTATTTACTATCTGTCTTCTCTGGACAAACTTCTGATCCAGCGACACCTTAGCCATCACGGACACACAGACCGCCCCAAATGTCTCCTGAGCCGGTGGACGGAGTCATTGTTTATAGCAGGAGACAATACAACAGGGACCATTTGTTAGCACTTAACCGGCTCACGGTGCTAACGCAAAAACTCGACATACTGGGAGAAATCATTCAGAAACGGCGTGGATGTCGGGCTGGAGTGAGACGGCGAGCAAGGAACATCAGGTACAGACCCGTCCTCCCATCCGTTATTATGGGGAATGTACGATCGCTGCACAATA
Organism: Pholidichthys leucotaenia; assembly: GCA_020510985.1. NCBI lineage: Eukaryota > Metazoa > Chordata > Actinopteri > Cichliformes > Pholidichthyidae > Pholidichthys > Pholidichthys leucotaenia. The sequence continues at coordinate 133,150,934 of CM035840.1, read as the reverse complement.
AGACAGACGAGCTAGCGGCCATGTCCCGCTACGAGTGCACCCTCAGAGAGATTAGCATGATGTTGTTTACTGAGACGTGGCTAACAGAACTAGCAACAGATGCAAACATCGAACTGGAGGGCTTCCACGCAATACGGGCAGACCGGACACCAGACAGTGGGAAGGCAAGGGGCGGAGGAGTGATAATGTATGTCAATAACAGATGGTGTAAACCGGGACATATCATGGTTAAAGAGCAACACTGCAGCAAAGACATTGAGTTGCTAGCTGTTAGCATGCAGCCTGTTTACCTCCCGAGGGAATACTCACACGTGATCTGCATTGTTGTTTATGCAAATCCGTCGGCAAACGCTGGGGCAGCGTGTGACATCATCCACTCAGTCACTTGCAGGCTTCTGACAGAACACCCAGATGCTCTCCTCCTCATCTCGGGTGATTTTAACCATATTTCATTGTCCTCCATTCTGCCCACATTCACCCAGTATGTCACATGCCACACCAGAGACAATAAAATATTGGACTTATTTTATGCAGATACTAAGGAGGCGTACACCTCATCGCCACTCCCCCCACTTGGGAGATCAGATCACAATTTGGTTTACCTCCTGCCTGTGTACAAACTCCTAGTACACAGACAACCTCCAGTTATTCGCACGGTGAAGGTATGGTCTGAGGAGGCAATGGACGCTCTAAAGGACTGTTTTGAAATCACTGCCTGGGAGCAGCTCTGCGATCCACATGGTGAGGATATCGACGGCCTCACTCACACCATCACGGACTACATTAACTTTTGTGTGGACAACACCATACCCACCAAGACCATACGGTGCTGCTCAAACAACAAACCCTGGATCAACCTCGAAAAAAAGTCCCTGCTGAGAGAAAAGAAAAGGATCTTCAGGCCGGAAAACAGGGAGGAGCTGAAGTCCATACAGAGGGAGCTAAGGAGGAAGATCAGAGAGGGTAAGGACAGCTACAGGAAGAAGATGGAGCAGAGCGACATCGGCGGGGTCTGGAGAAGCCTCAAAACCATCTCTGGGCTCCAGAATACCTCCTCCCAGGTCACGGCAGGCAGGGAATGGGTGAACAACCTGAACCTGTTTTTTAACAGGTTTGACCAACCGCCCTCCCCTCTGCCTGCACACCAACCACTGCTGCCTCTACCGTCATCTACTCCTGCTGCCCCCCCACCAACACCCCCCCACTCCAAGCACACAGCTCCCTTGCCCCAACCTGCCCCTCACTAAGACCCAGGTAAGGGCGGAGCTGGGGAAGATCAAGGCGAGGAAGGTATTGGGTCCGGACTGCATCAGTGCGAGGCTCCTCAAGTTCTGTGCAGACCAGCTGTGCGGGATTGTGGAGCACATCTTCAACCTGAGCCTGAAGCTAGGGAGGGTACAACAGTTGTGGAAAACATCTTGTATGGTACCCGTACCAAAGACTTCCCACCCCAGAGACCTGAACAGCTACAGACCAGTGGCCCTGACTTCTCACCTGATGAAGACCCTGGAGAGACTGCTCCTTGCTCACCTCCGCCCCATGGTGGGACCAGCGATGGATCCACCCCAATTCGCCTACCAGCATGGCATTGGGGTGGAGGATGCAGTGATCTTCCTCCTACACCGTTCTCTGTCACACCTGGAGAAGCCTGGAAACATGTTGAGGATCATGTTCTTTGATTTCTCCAGTGCTTTCAACACCATCCAACCTGTGATCTTGAGGGACAAGCTGCTGTGCACAGGGGTGGACCAGCACCTGTCATCGTGGATCTTGGACTACCTCACAAACCGGCCAGTTTATGAGAACCCAGGATTATGTATCCAACACGATCATCTGCAGTACAGGGGCCCCCCAGGGAACAGTTCTGGCTCCCTTCTTGTTCACCCTTTATACTGCGGACTTTTCACACAACACAACACACTGCCATCTACAGAAGTTCTCTGACGACTCTGCAATCGTAGGCCTCATCTTCGATGGAGATGATGCTGAGTACAGAGGACTTATCCAGGACTTCGTGGACTGGTGCCATCCGAACTGCCTCCAGATCAATGCGAGGAAAACTAAGGAACTGGTGGTGAACTGCCACAGGCGAGGACAACTCCCCACAGCACCAGTAAACATCCAGGGAACAGACATTGAGCTGGTGACATCCTACAAGTACCTGGGTGTTCATTTGAACAATAAACTGGACTGGTCACACAATACCGATGCACTCTACAAGAAGGAACAGCGCAGGCTGTTCCTACTAAGGAGGCTCAGGTCTTTTGGTGTACAAGGGGTGCTCCTGAAGACTTTCTATGATTCAGTGGTGGCATCAGCCATCACATTTGGAGTGGTATGCTGGGGCAACGGCATCACGGCAGCCGACAGGAAGAGACTGAACAGACTGATTAAGAAGGCTAGCTCTGTCCTGGGGCAGCGCCTCAACCCAGTGGAGGAGACAGGAGAGAGGAGGATGGCGGCTAAGCTGTCATCTCTGCCAAAGTCCGAGTCCCACCCCATGCAGGACACACTGAACGCACTGAGGAGCTCATTTAGTGGTAGGCTGCATCATCCTAGGTGCACGACCGAGAGGTTTCGCAGGTCCTTCCTACCTACGGCTGTCAGACTTTATAACCTAAGCAGGGCTGCTCGTAGAGGTTGTAAAAAAAAAAAAAAACTTTATGACCTAATAAGCATTGAATGCATAAGTCGCAACAAACTTGGACAATAATGGTCCCCTCCATTACACAACTAGGACAATATCAATTGCTACAGAGGGTGACAACTAGGCTGACTGAAATACGAAATATGCTGTATGGGTACATATTCATACTAGGTGGGGTAACTGATTAGACCATTATGTTGTTTATTCCATCTAGCTACAATGCTCCACACTGTGTATATATATTTATATATTTAGATAGATAGATAGATAGATAGATAGATAGACTTTATTGATCCCAAACTGGGAAATTACAGGTCCCATTCATGTGTACATATGTATATTCACTGCTTTTTTTCTTATCTGCTAAATTATTGCTCTGAGTGTTACTATCCCTGTGCTGTTGCAATCCTGGAACTTCCCCACTGTGGGTCTAATAAAGGCTTATCTTATCTTAAAATTGGTACCAAAACACTTCTTCTCCACTCCTCAGGCATCCTCTCCTTCTCCAAGATTGTGTTAAACAATCTGGTTAAAAAGTCCACTGCCATCTCTCCTAAACATCTCCATACCTCCACAGGTATGTCATTTGGACCAACCGCCTTTCCATTCTTCATCCTCTTCAAAGCTGCCCTCATTTCTGCCTTGCTAATCCTGGGGACGTCCTTGTTCACCATCTTTCCTTCACCCATCCTCCTCTCTGTCTCATTTTCTTTATTCATCAGCTCTTCAAAGTACTCCTTCCATCTTCTCAACACACTCTCGTCAATTGTTAGTACATTACCATTTCTGTCCTTAATCAACCATCCTGTTACACATCCTTTCCAGCTCAAGCGATGTCTAGCCAATCGATACAAGTCCTTTTCTCCTTCCTCAGTGTTTAACCTCTCATACAACTCACTATATGCCTTTTCCATTGCCTTTTCCACCTCTCTCTTTGCCATGCACCTAGATTCCAAATGCTCCTGTCTACTTTCTTTATCGCCCCGACTATCCCACTTTTCCTTTGCCAACCTCTTCCTTTGAATACTTTCCTGTACCTCCTCATTCCACCACCAAGTCTCCTTGTCTTCCTTCCTCTGTCTACTGGATACACCACATACCTTTCTACCTGTTTCCCTCAATACTTTTGCTGTATTGTCCCAGTCATCTGGTAATTCTTTCCTACCACCCAGGGCCGGTATCAACTCTTTCCTGAACTCTGTGACCTTCTTCCTTCTGTAGCTTCCCCCAGTTAATCTTTGGCTCTGCCTTCACTCTCTTCCTCTTCTTACTTCCCAAAGTCATCCTACAGACTACCATCCAATGCTGTCTAGCTACATTCTCCCCTGCCACCACCTTGCAGTCTCTTACCTGTTTCAGATTTCTCCTTCTGCATAAGATGTAGTCCACCTGTGTGCACCTTCCTCCACTCTTGTAAGTCACCGCTCTCTTCTTAAAGTATGTGTTCATCACAGCTATTTCCATCCTTTTAGCAAAATTCTGCTCGGGCGGCTCGGTGGTGCAGTGGTTAGTGTGATGTCTGAAAATAGTGAGACATGAGCTGTCATACCGCAAACAACGAACCACTTTAATATTCTATACTCTCAACCATATATACAGCACAGTAGCCCGCTGGACATCATCTGACCTGGGGTCAGACGTCGGCTACAGCAAGTCCCAGTGTCCAACCCCCCCCCAAACTCACATACTGCATTTATCCCCCCTTGAAAAAAAATAAATAAATAAAACTAGAATCTCCCCCCCCCCCAACATTACCTGTTATTCCCTCTTTTTTTTTTTTTTTTTTTACATATAACCAAAACCCATCTGAGTACTTGGGTGGACTACCAAGGTGCCTGAATGTTGAGGTGGATTATTCTGCCACCTTTTTTGTCATGTTCGGGGTTGTTTTCAACCCCGTCCACAACCTGTGGCTGTAGGTTTTGATTATTGCTTATTTAGTCCAGCTGGCAGATTGAGCCTTGCTCACCACCAGTCCTACAGCCACACCTCCTCCTCTCACCAGACATTCACCGGCTGTATTGTTTCACCACATGCACACATACGCATGCACACATGCACACACACACACACACACACACACACACACACACACACACACACACACACACACAGACAGAGTTCCAATCAGTCACGCACCTGTTTGCCACACGGCTGTGTCCACTTGCCTTTGTTAGTGTATTGTGTACTTATAAGGAGGCAGTGTGATCAGTCAGTGTGGCAGCTTAAGTCAACGTTGGACGACCAGGCGCGCTTGTAGTTGGCTCTTTCCCCTTTGGACTTTATGGTGTTGTTTTTCCAGAGCTCCATTCCGACATTCATGTGAGTCTTCATCTTAATTATTTGCCCTTCATCTCCGCTCCTGCTCCGAGCGCATGGGCTTCTCCTCTCAGCCAACAAAGTTTGTAGCCCGTTTTCTAATCCATTAACTCTGTGTGAACTGTACCTGGACATTTTGTGTTTTTCCCTTTGGTCAAATAAACACGTTACATTACTGCACTTTGGGCTCGCTGCCAATTTATATGTCTGCTGCGAGGTACGCCATGGACATGTCAGTAACCTCCCACCACAAAGAGCCCAAGCAGTGAAGTAGCGTGCTTTTTTCAATTTTTCGTGTGTATCTTCCTTACCTGCTACCGGAGTCATGTTGGACTACTGGAGCGACACAGAGCTGAATGGACTGGCCTGGCTTGAGAATGCCTTCGCTTCCACACAGGGGCTGGTTTCTCGCGAGGCTGCTCGTGATGCTCAGGACACCGCAGCGGAGGTATTGGAGGAATGTCCTGATCTCTTGTTTTTTCCTGAGTCCGCCGACATCCTTCACTTCATTCTCGTGCTGCGTGGTGAGGAGCCGGAGAGGGAATCGCCAGCGCTGGAGCAGTCCTCAACACGAAAGCGGTGAAAGCGGCCGTTGTCCTCCCTCAGCAATTCCGCTTCAGCCCCGCCCTGTCTCCGGAGCCCAACCCGCCTCGACTCCAGCCCTGGATCACCGGAAAAGCACCATCTCCTCCTCACCAGCAGCCCATTCCTCAGCCAGTGAGATCATTTCCTTGGCAGCCTCCTTTTCCAGTTCATTCTCGCAGGCTATCACGTCAGCCTCTTCCTCTCCAGCTGTCGCACAGTCCGTCTCCTCAATGGTGCTTTCCACTGTTCGGAGGTTCTCCGTGTCGTCTCCGGAAGTTCCTGTTTCCATGATGCCGGGGGCGGTCCCTACTTCTCCCATGGTGGAATCCAAGCTCTCGGGAGTCAGGGAGAGGGAAGACACTCCACATAGTACAGCAGCAGGCAACATCCAAGTCCAGGTTAACAGGCAAGTGAATTTTCATTCTATCTCTATTAATGATGAAATGTCTTGCCTGATTCCTGGTAGGGAGGCTCAGGAAGAGCAGTCCTCTGAGGTCTCCCCACCTGCTGCTGTTGAAAGTGACTCACCTACCCTCTCCATCTCTCTTCCTCTCACCTCTGAGCATCCATCGGCCCTGGAGCTCAGTCACCGGACGAAGGAGGAGCCCGCGGCCCCACAGAGCTTCTATGGACAGAGAGAGAGCACTGTGACCGACCTGACGCCTGTGCCGATGACAGAGCATCCTCTGGCTTCAGTCTCCTGGGGTCCAGTGCAACGTGAGACTCCACCTCCAGAATCCATGCCGGGAGAGTCACCTGCGTTGGAACCTTTACTGGAGGAGGCCAAAACTGCGACCACCATCACGCCTGCTGCGGTGGCCTCCGCAGCAGAATCTGCGCCCGAGCTGCACCTCCAGGAGGCCAAGCCCGTAGAGACGTCGCCCAGATCGTCGGAGTCCTGGACGGCGGTGGAGTTCAAGCTAAGGCAAGTGCTCTCTTTTGTCATTTTCCTTTCCCTTGTAGAGCATTTTTGCCTAGCTCCAGGTGAGGAAGGCCAGCTGCAGCCACATGCTGCACCTGAGCTCGCCTCACCGGGCTGTGCTGCTGCCGGTGACCCTGACCCCTCTTCCTATGTATCTGAGTCCTTTTCTAGGGTTGCCAGAGAGAGGTCCATGTTTCCAGACAAGGTGGAGGTTCCGAGCTCACCACTGGAGGTTATCGTCCTCGTGGGTGTGGCCAAGGCCCATTTGGGGTCTACCATGGGTGCAGCAAGGGTCCTCCCGGGCTCCAGCGTGGGTGCAGCCATGGCTCGGTCGGGGTCCACCATGGGTGCTACCCTGGCCCAATCGGGGCTCACCGTGGGTGCAACTAAAGGCACTTTTCCATGGGCCCCGGTCAGCCTCGGCCCGAGAACACGACTCGGGTCGGCGCCGCTCCATGGTCCCTCGATTGCTTTTCAACAGTACTGCAGCCCGGCCGCGGCTGGGTGGGATTTCTTAACAGCAAGGCGGCGCTTCACTCTCGTGACGTGAAGCGCGCGACCCAAACAAACATAACATGGCTGCTCTACAAGGCGACTCCTCGGTTTGTGGCTTTTTTCGCCGTAAATACCAAAAAGCACCGCCAGATAAGGGTACGGGCAGCGAGACTAAATACTCTGGAATAGTTCTGCAGCTTCTGGGAGAGCCGAAGACATGAGGATACAAACTAGGTAAGCTAATGGTTGCTAATGCTAGTTTGCTGTAAGTATGTCGTGCTACACTGTAATGTCTGCAAGTTAGGTACTAAAATATGTATGCTCTGTGTGTGTGTTTCAGATGGCTCTGTTGTTGAGAAATTACCTCTTCAAATGGTCGTTCTGGCTCAGCAACGCCTCTCACTGTCATCAGCCTGGCACTAATGACTGCACAGCTTCACCAAGCTTAAGAATTTCTGTAGAAACGTTCATTTCCTGTACAACAAATTATTCTGCTCTGTGAAGATCATGGAGAGACTGTACCTGCTTCTGCAGCAGTCTGAGGTGTGGTCATAGAAAAAATTGATCAGCTGACACAACTTAATCGCCAGTTTAATAACTATATTAGCCACAAAATATCTATTCAAAAAGTAAACAGTACTGAGTTACGTATAAGATATATTTTATAGTTATGATGTATTATAGGCCAAAACAAACTTGATCTAGGATTAAAGGCAATTATGTAAAATAGTTAAAAATAGGTAATGTTAATGAAGGCCTGTCTTTCTCTGTTTTTTTTTTTTCGGGGGGGGGGGGGGTTATTGCCTTCCCTCACTGATATCCTTGCTTTGTAATCCAGTATATGTATACATATATTTTTTTTTTCACCCTATTTATCCTTTTTGGAGACTGATGTGATACTTGGAAGATCAGTATGTGTAGTACCATCTTGTATAAAGTCAATAAAAACTTTAATTACAAAAAGGCAATTAAAATAATGCAGTCATAAGGTCACATGGGAAATAATTGATTTCCTCGATACATGTACTGTAGAAATGTATATTCTCTGCATCAACAATGTACTATACATGCATTCATGTAGTATTGCACTGGGAATTGCACTGACAATAAACCTGTGAATTTTTGGCAGATGTCTCTTTTTTATTTATCTGAAGGTTACCACCATGTGGCACAAATTAAACACTGAAAGATTGGCAAAGCTAAGAACAATCCAGCATTTTGAGAAATCACTTTTGGTTGGGTGTAAGTCTCATCAAAATTATGAGCCATATTGTATTATATAATATTATGAACCATAAAGCAGTTTGTGTTAAATGTTAAACCCCATTAAACCTAATCCGGGGCTTCCAATCAGTTGTCATGGGGGGTCAAGACCCTGCAGGTTCTCTCTTCTAGCCAGTCTCTTCAGCAGGTGTTGTCACTGATCAGTCAGTGGAAGAAGTTCAGTGGAGTCTGCTGTTGAAGACACTGGTTGGACGTAAAGCCTGCAGGGTCTTTGCCCTCCATGGCACATGATTAGACACCCCTGCCCAAAACCCATTATGATGAAGAGCAGATGCTAATATGACCCAGAATTCCTCCATATACATCCAACAATACAGTGTTCAGTTAATAAAATTATTGTGTTGGTTGCTTTTTTCTTAAAAATGAGCCATTATTTTCAAGGTCACAGATAAATCCTTTGTACAGTTGACTCTTTTCCCAACGGTGTCTTAACAGACAAAATGGAAAATCATGATGCAAACACTTAAGTCACTAAATTCTTTATTACATCCATCCATCCATCCATCTTCTACCGCTTTTCCGGAGGTCCGGGTCGCGGAGGCAGCATTCTTTATTACAATCAGCAGCAAATTCCAGATTATTCAGAATGTGCAAAATTCAAACTGTAAAAAAGAATAAAATTTAAATGGGTCACACACGGCTGCCACGCTCCCTCACTGAGAAGCAACCGGATCGGCCCCTGGTCCTGGTCCAGCAGATCTTCAGCCTGCATCTCTATAAATAGTGAGGCAAGGTCCAGTTGGGGTGGACATTTTCCGTCTTGCCTACACAAAAGACAAATGGGTGGTGGTTAGTTAAAGCAAGTTTAACACATATTTGGGAAATACACTTGTTGCTAAAAGCCAGTGGTGGAATGTGAATTAATGAATGAATCTTAATTTCGGGTTGATTAAAGGTAAAGATTAAAAGAAAATAGAATAATATAACAAAGGGGAAAAAATTTAACAAGGTCAAATTAAACAATAACTCCTCTGATTATACAGTTCAACATAGGTTATCTGAAATGGGTGATGGCTGAAGCCACAGCTTATATTGCCCACCATATTCCATCCAAGAATTCAAAAGAAAAACAAAACAGGAGCGATTACTATTTGAATGTGACAATAAAGTACTTCGTTGTTGTATTTAACCACAGTTTTCATGTAGCTGCGCTTCAGTAGATTTTTCAGGGGCTGCGTTACATTAAAAATCATTTGTTTTTACTGTGGCTTCAGCAATCAGAATGAATTAATAACGTTAACTGATGCTGTGAATCACCGAGTATGGACTCACTCAGTCAAAATCTGTAGTTTTTATCCAGAACCACAAACCAGGACTTTAACCAGGATTAACATATTTCATCGTTTTGCTCTCACAAGCGAATATTTAGGAGAAAACATGCGCGATTCACCAGTTGGTACTAGCAAAAAAACATTAGCTAAAAAACGTTAGCCATCACAGAACAGCACACAATTTAATGCCCAGGACCAAAGTGGAATAAAAAACGCAAACCAGGACTTTAACCAGGATTAACATATTTCATCGTTTTGCTCTCACAAGCGAATATTTAGAAGAAAACATGCGCGATTCACCAGTTGGTACTAGCAAAAAAACGTTAGCTAAAAAATGTTAGCCATCACAGAACAGCACACAATTTAATGCCCAGGACCAAAGTGGAATAAAAAAACGCAAACCAGGACTTTAACCAGGATTAACATATTTCATCGTTTTGCTCTCACAAGCGAATATTTAGGAGAAAACATGCGCGATTCACCAGTTGGTACTTGCTAGCTAGCAAATTAAAAACGTTAGCTTTAAAACGTTAGCCAGCACAGAACAGCACTGTAATGGCTCAAAAAAAGTGACCGTACCACCAATAGGATAAATAAGCAAGCAGATGCACATTATTACAAATCACTCACCATATAGATGGTTTTCGTATACTCCGTCCATACTCCGGTTTCTGTGCAGCCATAGGTCCGGGTCACTCCTCACTGTGGATCTGCCACAAAGCAGAGAAAACTCCGCACCTCTTCATTGGACCATGGTGTAGAGTGCCGCAAAACCTACAACGCTGTCTGTATTATCATATTCACTCCGTGACCGACTTAGTCCATGACAATATTGCAAATGGCCGTTATCAGAAGACGGGGAAGACTGTCGCTATTATCGTGACGTTACGACCTGACCAATCAGCGGCGAGCAGTCTGTTGACGTCACATCACAGCCCCGGGCCGGCTGAGCTGAGGCCGTGAGGGACCCTGCCCTCGATCAGGTACGAAAATCGCGCCTGCTAACCGGTGCTGGGGCTCATGGAAAATGCACAAACACCGGGGCCCTGGTGTGGTGCTGGGGAAAGTGGGGCCCGTGGAAAAGGCCTATATGGTTCTGCATCACATTTGGACCATCGAGGGTGTCGCAAGCCAACACAAGGACACCAGGGTCTCCTTCCCCCTTCCAGAGGCCTGGTGGGGGATCCTTCTCTTCCTGCTGGACACCGTCATGATTTGCCTGGTCCTGCCACCAGTGGCTGCAAGGGTCTCCTTTCCCTGGTCCGGTCACCCACCTCCCAGTTTCCCGGTGGGCAGACTGCTTCCGTGCTTTTCCCCTTGGTTCTGGTGGCCCAACGATTTGGATCGGCCACCTGAGGGCCTGCGTCTCCCGGTTAAGGGGCCACTTTCCGGCCCGTTTCACCTAGCCCGGTGGCTGAGGAACCCCCAGTCAGCCGCCCGAGAAACTGTACTGTTGGGGTTGGTAGCCAGGTTTCCCAGGTAGCCCACCTGACTCACCTTGCCCGGCGGCCCGCCTGGTGTTGGACTTTGGCAGGCCACCTGGCCTGGTTCATGGACGGTCGTGGGCCCAAGACAGTGGCCAGCCCCCTGAGCCTTGGGACTCTTGGGTTTCAGGAAGGGTTATTGTGCTTTTGGGGTTGGGAAGTGTCGTGTTCATTGTGTTGTATTGTGGTGTTTATCTTTTCCTGGTTAATCCCTCCTAACCTGTTTTCCCCCACCTCCCACCCTGGGTTGTTGTGTTGGTCTTTGGAGGGGGAGGGGAGCAGGTTTTGTTTTCCGTTTTGATGGTACGGTGGGTGTCTGGTATCCACCCCTTGAGAGGGGGGCTCTGTCATGTTCGGGGTTGTTTTCAACCCCGTCCACGACCTGTGGCTGTAGGTTTTGATTATTGCTTATTTAGTCCAGCTGGCAGATTGAGCCTTGCTCGCCACCAGTCCTACAGCCACGCCTCCTCCTCTCACCAGACATTCACCGGCTGTATTGTTTCACCACATGCACACATACGCATGCACACACACACACAGAGTTCCAATCAGTCACACACCTGCTTGCCACACGGCTGTGTCCACTTGCCTTTGTTAGTGTATTGTGTACTTATAAGGAGGCAGTATGATCAGTCAGTGTGGCAGCTTAAGTCAACGTTGGACGACCAGGCATGCTTGTAGTTGGCTCTTTCCCCTTTGGACTTTATGGTGTTGTTTTTCCAGAGCTCCGCTCCGACATTCACGTGACTCTTTATCTTAATCCTTTGCCCTTCATCTCCGCTCCTGTTCCGAGCACATGGGGCTTCTCCTCTCAGCCACCAAAGTTTGTAGCCCGTTGTCTAATCCATTAACTCTGTGTGAACTGTACCTGGACATCTTGTGTTTTTCCTTTTGGTCAAATAAACACGTTACATTACTGCACTTTGGGCTCGCTGCCAATTTATATGTCCGCTGCGAGGTACGCATCTACTCCCTCTGTCCACTGCCCCAATTCCACCCCACCTTACATCATGCAGCCAACACCCCTGCCCCCTCCTCTCAGCACACAGCTCCCCTGCCCCAGTCTGTCCCTCACTACTGGCCCTTTTCCACTAGCACCTACTCAGCTCGACTTGCTGCGACTCTACTCGCTCCGACATGGGTTAGGTCATTTTCAATTACAACTGAGTACCACCTCAAAGTGGATGGGTTCATTATAGCGAGGTGGCCCGTTATGTTGTTGACATGCTGATGTTTTACTGTCAGAAGCAAATACTTACCAGACAGCAAGCACAAAATACAAGCAAAGTACGGAGTTAGCGTTGATGGCTAGCTAGCTCATTGCATATAGGAGACAATGGTGATATCCTTGTTTGTTCAAAATGAGCTTGCCACCAATGGGATAAATAACATAAAAGATGCTAAAAATCATAAAACACTCACCATCTTCTATCAACATTTCCAACAATGCCATGGCCGAGGTTTTCAACAATGCCGTGGCCAAGTCAAGGCCACGCGCCCTCCAGTTGCTCGCCGGTCGATGCTTGTAATGGTTGAACCAGTTTCAGCCTTTTCTGTTCGACCCATTTTGGCCATTGTGGTCCTTGATGGTCTGGTAATAAGCTTTTAATGTCCAGTGGTGAACAGCCATTAGCTCGGAGACCTTCTGACCTTTTCATTTCGGTTCCCTCCCTCTAGTTCCCTCTGGATTCTCTCATCAACCACCAAGCACAAAAAAGAGTCTGCACCTCATCATTAGACCAGTGTTGATTTGTGTGTAGCCATTTATCTTGTTGATTATCACACAAATAATAAAAACTTACGGTCGTTGTTGCCAAATTTACAAATGGTGGGTTTGATTCTTGTGAAGAAGTTGCTCTCATGACTCATCCAGTGACGTTACACCCTGACCAATCAGTGGCCTTCAGCTTGCCTCAGCTCACTTGGAACCCCGACTGAGTAGGTACTAAAAATGTACCTAGTACCTGGTACTAGGTACTGATAGAAAACCCTACAAACCAAGTAAAGTCGAGGTAAGTCGGGCTGAGTAGGTGCTCGTGGAAAAGAGCCATAAGACCCAGGTGAGATCTGAGCTGAAGAAGATCAAAGCAAGGAAGGCTTCAGGTCCAGACAACATCATCTTCAGTTTGAGCCTGAAGCTGGGGAGGGTACCACAGTGGTGGAAAACATCCTGTATGGTCCGCGTGCCAAAGACTCCGCACCTCTAGGACCTGAACAGCTACAGACCAGTGACCCTGACATCACACCTGATGAAGACCATGGAAAGGCTACTCCTCATCCATCTCCATCCCCTGGTAAGACCAGTGATGGACCCACTTCAATTTGCCTACCAGCATGGCATCGGGGTGAAGGATGCAGTGATCTTCCTGCTACATCTTTCCCTGTCTCACCTACAAAAGCCTGGGGGCACTGTGAGGATCCTGTTCTTCGGTTTCTCCACTGCTTTCAATACCATTCGGCCAGTGCTCCTGAGGGACAAGCTGCTGTGTGCAGGGGTGGACCAGCACCTGTCATTGTGAATTCTGGACTACCTCACAGACTGGCCACACTCTACAGAAGTTCTCTGATGACTCTGTAATCGTTAGCCTCATCTCTGATGGGGATTCCTCGGAACACAGAATCAGAATCAGAATCAGAATAAACTTTATTGCCCAGCATGTAAAAAACACACGAGGAATTTGACTTGACATTGGTGCGCGTGCAAGCGCGACACAACGACACGGCAGCCATAATAGGTGCCTCATCAAACAGAGATAGATAAGAAAGGGAGGGGAGGGAACGACACAATGGGGGAGGAGAGAAAAAAAACTTCGTTATCAGAATACAGCTTATGAATATTTAAGCAGATTATGATTACAATGAAAAAAAATCTCTCAATAGCACAGAGCAACAATCAACCACAAAAAACCAAAAGACCAAAAGTCAGAGAGGATCAGTGAATGGATGGGTGTAATTCAGTATATGAGTCAGTGTGTTCGTGTATGTTGAATGCAGGTGGGTGTTTATCAGTTACTGGAGGCAGCAAAATCTCTCCCAGCCGAGATGTTATGTCTTAGTGTCTGAAACTCGGAAGCATGTCCTTGAGGCATGGCAGATGGAAATTTCCTGAGCCAGTCACATGTCCTTGAGAGTTCAGATGCAGCCCCAGAATGTTTATGAAGAGAAGCACAATCTTCTGTTTTGTCTTAATCCAGGAGGAAAATAGTCAACAGGGCACCGAATTCAAGGTCTGATAGACACAGATCACTCAGAGCATAAAATTTTTCCATCTCTTGCAATCCTGTGTTCATAATTTCCATACATAGGCTTTAAATCCATTCCTTGGAGGCACCAAAAACGACTCCAGATGTTTCCCTTCTAAAACATGGGTAAACATGTCCGGTAGAGTCCATCCCTCTACAGTGCATGCCAGATGGTAACTTCCATGTAAGTCATTGCCGTTAGTTAGTGCACTCCCCCGTCTGGTCGAATTGTTGAAGAAGCAGCTATGCCGGGACCGCTTTTGATTAGCTCTTCCAGTTAAATTTTCGATACACCAGGAAAACTCCAGAGCCAAGCAGCAGAAAATCCTGTGATCGTAAAGCCAAACCAGATAGATGTTTTCCACATCATCAGTCGAATCATGCAGACACATGCGTTCCAATCCATGGGTCTCTCCATAGGGGCTCCCCCTGGCCCGAATTTATGTAAAATGTTGTTAATTTTATTAAAGCCGCTCACCAAATCCATTTTTTTCGTTTGGATCAAGATTCAGCCAGAAGAACAGCGACGCAGACAAGACAGCAAGCTGGGATTCTCAGTTAGGGAGGGAAGGAGGGTAAAAGAGGGAGCAAAGGAAAAAGCGTCTGTTCTCTCTGAAGGGCAGAAGCAGAAGAGGTCATACAGAGGGATGATCCAGGACTTTGTGGACTGGTGTCTGCAGAACTGCCTCCAGGTAAATGTAGGGAAGACCAATGAACTGGTGGTGGGCTCCAGCAGGTGTAGACACTCCTCCACAGCACCAGTAAACATCCAGGGAACAGACATTGAGATGGTGACATCTTACAAATACCTGGGTGTTCACCCGAACAATAAACGGGACTGCTCACACAACACCAACGAGCTCTACAAGAAGCGGCAGCGCAGGCTGTTCCTTCTGAAGGGACTCTGGTCTTTTGGAGTGCAGGGGGCACTCCTGAAGACCTTCTACGACTCTGTGGTAATATGAGCTATAATGGACAGGTCTGCTGCTGTAGCAGCATCACAGCAGCTGACAGGAAGAGACTGAACAGGTTGATCAATAAGGCCATTTCTGTTCTGGGATGCCGCCTTGACCCAGTGAAGGTGATAGGAGAAAGGAGGATGGTGGCTAAGCTATCTCTGTTGGAGTCTGAGTCACTGAATGCACTGAGGAGCTCATTTAGCGGCAGGCTGTGCCATCCTAAATGGTCGAGAGAGAGGTTCCGCAGGTCCTTCCTACCTGCTGCTGTCAGATTTTATAATCTGTGCTGCTCATAGACACTGTACATAACACTACTACTTTGCACAGTAGTGATTGTTCAATGCAATTATTATCAAAGGTGACAAAAACATGCTTCATTCAACTGTGAAAGATACTGTCTGTATATACAGTTTATACACACACACACACACACACACACACACACACACACACACACACACACACATATATATATATATATATATATATATATATATATATATATATATATATATATATATATATATACATATACAAGGCTATATATGTATATATACAGGGCTTGACATTAACTTTTTTGCTCACCGGCCACTGTGACTAGTGATTTTCCAAAGTTACTAGCCACTCAGCCTTTTCACTAGCCACAATTTTGGGGTTGGAAAATTATGTTTAATATGATCAAATTTGACTACTGCATGTTTAATTTTACTTGAACTAAATTTACAACCTTTTTAAATGTAAATGACCCTTATACATACATAAAAAATAGCAAGAAAACACTGTTTAGTAAATACTGTAAAACAGTCAAGAAAAATACTTGCAATGTGAGAGTGAAGTACAGGTAGATTTGGGGTCTGTCCCAAATCTCATTTGTACCTCTTCCCCTTTGCCGACCCCTACCCCTTGGTCTTTGAAATCGAAGGACAAGGGGTAGGGGTTGAAAATTACCCCTATGAATGGGACACCCCTTCAGAGCTGCACAATGTCATCAGTAATTGCTGATGGATTGAATCTAAATCTACACTACCTGTTTTCACCAGAAAAAATGAAGAAAAAGAAAACTGATGAGAAAAAGTCTCATCTTAAGAAGAAAAATGTATCAAATTTACATGAACAATTCTAATCACAAGAAAAAGTCAGAAATGTACTAGAAAGAAAGCTGTAAATTCAGAGAAAGACTTGAACCCCCTGGCAGGTCATTTTTGGCCCTCGGGCCATACTGTATGCTTGACACCCCTGGACCAGCACATTAAAAATACATAATTAGACATTTTACATTCATGAAATAGCTGTAAATCACATATATAATAGAGAATCACCGATAAACAAAAGTTCACCTCAGAAGAAGCTTCATTTGCTTTTTACAGCAACATAAAGTTTAGTCACTTTTTCTCTCAGTCATACAAAAACTTAAATTTGCACAACTAACGAGAGTTTCTTGCTCTAGAAATAATCATATTTAACCACAAAGGAAGGAGCTAATGTGGGGGGAGAAAGCAGAGGCTATTTTCACTGCTAAGAGATCAGGGGCAGTTGTTCCCGTGATCTGATCGCTGAGAGCAGCTGCTGTCTGTTCATCACTGTTTCTCCAGACTGGCTATAAAATAAACTGAACCACAGAGCACACTGTCAGCACATTCACCTGTAAACAACACACTGAGCATGGACTCCACATCTTCTCTTGTGTACTGGGCTGCTGATGTTGACAGTGGACCAATGAGAATACACTCTGTGTGTGTGTGTGTGTGTGTGTGTGTGTGTGTGTGTGTGTGTGTGTGTGTGTGTGTGTGTGTGTAGTGTGTAGTGTGCATCCGGAAAGTATTCACAGCGATTCACTTTTTCCACATTTTGTTTGTTACAAACTTATAAACCTACTTAAACCATAAGTAGACGGTTATGCTGTTTCATTCCATCTAGCAACAATGCTCTGCACTGTGTGTGTTTATATATTTGCATATTTATTCCATCTAGCTACAATGCTCAGCACTGGGTGTGTTTATATATTTATATATCTACATATTATTCCATCTAGCTACATTGCTCCGCACTGTGTGTGTTTATATACTTGCATATTTATTCCACCTAGCTGCAATGCTCCGTACTGTGGGTGTTTATATATTTACATATTTATTCCATCTAGCTACAATGCTCTGCACTGTGTGTTCATATATTCATATATTTATTCCATCCAGCTACAATGCTCTGCACTGTGTGTCTGTGTGTGTGTGTATATATATATATTTTATAGTAATACGTACATATGTTTATTAGCTGCTCTTGCTTGCTTGTTTTTTTTCTTGCCTTCTGATTGTTGCTCTGAGTGTTGCTATCCCTGTGCTGTTGCAATCCTGGAATTTCCCCGTTGTGGGACTAATAAAGGCTTATCTTATCTTATCTTATCTTATCTTATCTTATCTTATTCCAAAATGGATTAAATTCATTTTTTCCTCAAAATTATACACACAATACCTCATAATGACAATATAAAAAAAAATTTGAGATTTTTGCAAATTTATTAAGAACTCACATATACATAAGTATTCACTGCCTTTGCTCAATATTTTGTTGATGCACCTTTTGCAGCAATTACAGCCTCAAGTCTTTTTGAATATGATGCCACAAGCTTGGCACACCTATCTTTGGGCAGTTTCACCCAGTCCTCTTTGCAGCACCTCTCAAGCTCCATCAGGTTGGATAGGAAGCATCAGTGCACAGCCATTTTCAGATCTCTCCAGAGCTGTTCAATTGGATTCAAGTCTGGGCTCTGGCTGGGCCGCTCAGAGACATTCACAAAGTTGTCCTGAAGCCACTCCTTTGATATCTTGGCTGTGTGCTTAGGGTTGTTGTCCTGTTGAAAGATGAACCGTTGCCCCAGTCTGAGGTCAACAGCGCTCTGGAGCAGGTCTTTATCCAGGATGCCTCTGTACATTGCTGCATTTATCTTTCACTCTATCCTGAGTAGTCTCCCAGTTCCTGCCGCTGAAAAACATACCCACAGCATGATGCTGCCACCACTATGCTTCACTGTAGGAAAGGTATTGGCCTGGTGATGAGCGGTGCCTGGTTTCCTCCAGACATGACGGCTGGCATTCAGGCCAAAGAATTCAAATTTTGTCTCATCAGACCAGATTATTTTGTTTCTCATGGTCTGAGAGTCCTTCAGGTGGCTTTTGGCAAACTCCAGGTGGGCTGCCATGTACCTTTTACTAAGGAGTGGCTTCCATCTGGCCACTCTACCATACAGGCTTGATTGGTGGATTGCTGCAGAGATGGTTGTCCTTCTGGAAGGTTCTTCTCTCTCCACAGAGGAATGCTGGAGCTCTGACAGACTGACCATCGGGTTCTTGGTCACCTCCCTGACTAAGGCCCTTCTCCCCCGATCTCTCAGTTTAGACAGCCGGTCAGCTCTAGGAAGAGTCCTGGTGGTTCCGACCTTCTTCCATTTACGGATGATGGAGGCCACTATGCTCATTGGGACCTTCAAAGCAGCAGAAATTTTTCTGTACCCTTCCCCAGATTTGTGCCTCGAGACAATCCTGTTTCGGAGGTCTACAGACAATTCCTTTGACTTCATCCTTGGTCTGTGCTCTGACATGCAATGTCAGCACAGACAGGTGTGTGCCTTTCCAAGCCATGTCCAATCAACTGAATTTACCCTGGGTGGACTCCAATTAAGCTGTAGAAACATCTCAAGGACGGTCAGTGGAAACAGGATGCACCTGAGCTCAATTGTGAGGTTCATGGCAAAGGCTGTGAATACTTATGTACATGTGATTTCTTAGTTTGTTTGTTTGTTTTTTTAATTTTTAGCAAATTTGCAAAAATCTAAAAAAAAAACAACTTTTCTTTTGTTGATTTGAATGTGTGCTTTGAGTCATTGTCATGCTGAAAGATGAAATTCCTCTTCATCTTTAACTTTCTAGCAGACGCCTGTGTCATAAACTGCCCTTTAAGGGCTGTTGAACGACACCAAATGCTCACTGTGTGTTTTGCACATTTATTAGAGTAAAGACAAACAAATAACTAAACAACACATAGAAATAACAGATAGTGAGGGCGCTGGAGGAGAGCGGGGGCTCGACATCAACAGGCAGGCAGAAGCCTGGGAACGTCAGTCAAAAAGGGGAAACACTGACCTGGATGGAGCTCTCCCGTTCTCCTTGACAGCAGCAGAAAACACTCAGGGTATGATTCACTGAGGACATCCAACAGCATGACAACCAGAATTGTTTGTCGTGCTCTTAATTACCGTTACATAACAGGCAGCAGGTGTGGAACATGAGTGGCAAAAAGAATTACAATTAATGACAGCTGCGCAGCCCGCGAGCCAGTTTGATAGCTGGGAGCTGTGCAGAGCTGTCAAAATAAAACACTAACCAGAAACCCTAATGACACAACCAATACACTATGGGAATAATAAAACAGGAACCAAATGCATCAAATAGGGAAAATGATGAAACAGACAGAAAAGGACTAACTAAAACTGGAGACTGGGCACGGCTCCTACCTGTGCCCCGTATCATGAAAGCCTGAACGTTTTGTGCCAACACTGACTGATATTTGGAACTGTTCATAATTCCCTCCACCTTGACTAAGGCCCCAGTTCCAGCTGAAGAAAAACAGCCCCAAAGCATGATGCTGCCACCACCATGCATCACTGTAGGTATGGTGTTCATTTGCTGATGAGCAGTGTTGTGTTTGCACCAAATATGCAGTATCTTTTGGATTTATGGCCAAAAAGTTAAACCTTGGTTTCATCGGACCATAACACATTTTCCCCACATGCATTTTGGAGATTTCAAATATGTTTTTGTAAAATGTAGCTAGGCTTGGATGTTTTTCTTTGTAAGATAAAGCTTCCGTCCTTATCTCCCTAGATGGGAGATTGTTGTCATGTATTAAACAGCTAGTACTTGCCAGAAATTCCTACAGATCCTTCAGTGTTGCTGGTGGCCTCTTGACAGCATCCCTGACCAGTTTTGTTCTTGTCTTTTCATCAAGTTTGGAGGGACATCCAGTTCTTGGTAATGTCACTGTTGTGCCATATTTTCTCCACTTGATGATGACTGTCTTCACTGTGTTCCATGGTATATTTAATGCCTTGGAAATTCTTTTGTTCCCTTCTTCTAACTGATACCTTTGAACAATGAGATTCCTCTGATGCTTTGGAAGCCCCCTGCGGACCATGGCTTGTGCTGTAAGATGTGACTACAAAAATCTCAGGAAAAGCCTAGAGCAGCTGAACTTTATTTGGGATTAATCAGAGGCAATTTAAATGGTGGCAGGTGTGTGCTGACTCCCATTTAACATGAGTCTGAATGTGATTGGTTAATTCTGAACACCACCACATCCTCAGTTATAACAGGGTGTGCATATTTATGCAAACAGGTTATTGTAAGTTTTTTTTTCCCCTTGAAAGATTACAGTTTGCTTTTCAATTGGGTTGTACAGGTTATAGGTCACATTAATGGTGGAAAAAGTTTTGAAATGATTTATCTTGGTCTCATTTATTTACATCACAAAAACCTGGCATTTGAACAGGGGTGTGTAGACTTTTTATATCCACTGTATATATATATTGCGGAGTAATAGAATTTCACTGTCATGCTGTAAATACAATTTAACTGCAATGCTCTTACACTGTGTATATTCCATTTTTTAACCTAATTTTTTTAATCTCATTTATTATTGCTCTGAGTGCCACTATCCCTGTGCTGTTGCAATACTGTAATTTCCCCATTGTGAGACTAATAAAGGATTGTCTTATCTTATTTTATTTGCTGCCCATGGAGCCAACATGTGTGGCATATTTGGCTCTTCACACACAGGCTTGGAGTCTCTGGCACTACAACCCTCCCCTTGAAGATGTGTCATTTCACTGACTCACAGTGGGAGAAGATCTACCCTGTAGGATGCAACTGCACACTTATCACCTTCACCCTCCTCCATACACAAGCTATGCACCTGACCAAGATTGCTTCAACCATCTTGCTCAAAAGTCCTGGTGTTCCAGTCCTACATAAAGTGCGAGGGTCAGTGGACTACACTTTACACTCATCAGAAGCAATAGCGCAATCCCTCAGAAGAGCATTCTCTGTTGTTACGCAGCATCACCTCTGCCTGAATCTTTCCAACATTACAGGCAACGACTGAGTCTTTTTCTTGCATAATCCTGAAGCACTCACAGGTCTCTTCTGGCAGTAACTGAAAGCCATTAGGGAGAAATGTGAAAAGAGGAAGGAGACCGATGCACTCCACTCTAGAGTCCACAGGTCAACTGCTATGCTGCTTTCCAAGCACACGGCCACTACTGTTGATGCCGCAGCGGCCACTCAACCCTCACACCAGTCAGCTGGCAGCAAAGGTCTGTGAAGTCTGTGCTTTGAGCCCTGGACACAAAACATCCACGTGGTAATGAAACCTGTTTCCTTGAGCCCAATTTAGTTCACCAGCTGATTCTGAGTGTGTCAGATATAAATTTAAGAGATGTTCTCTCCTCTCCCCATTCAGTAATGTTTTGTGTAAACCATGTTCTGCCTGTTTGTGTTCCACCTGTTCAAAATGTTCCTTTCACCTCAATAAAGATGCAGAAACACTTAAAAGTGAGCCCTCATGAGGGACAAAAGCAGTCAAGTAACACAGTATTAAAGCCTGGTGCACACGACAGTGTTTTTGTTTAGACCCGCAGAGAAACATCTGTGTGCACACATCACAGAAACGACCACACGTGCACACGAATCCACCGAAGGTGTGAAAACTGCTGTTGTAACTAACGAATGACAAGTAGAAGTTTTACTATGGACTTTGGATTATAACTATAAATGCCAGATTCCGTCTGCAAGAAATATTTATATTCATTTTTTAAATTGAAAGAAAGAGGGAGTAATAAATAAATAAATAGTGCATTGATATTACTTTTGTTGTGACTAGGCGCTATACAAATAAAGTTGAATTGAATTAAATAAATAAATAGGCTAAATAAATAAATAACCTGTATAATTGCAGGCAATAAAAAAAAATCTGACTTACTGACAGCTGGTTTGAATATTTGATAAGGAGTCTTCAGTCATAACTTTTACAAAAGCATCACAAGTAAGAAAAAAAGTGATATGATGAGATGTCTGCTGCAGCAGCGCAAAACTGGATTAGAAACATCTGCTGCTCCAGTGATTTGCTCATCATTCAGCAAAGGTAGGGATCCTCCTTGGTTATAATTTTCATGATTATTTTTTGATATAAGGCTTCATCTATTGTGTAAAAAAAGTATTTTACAGATACCATTAACGGCCCTTTTTAACTAATCCTAACTATAAATACATCAGGATTAAAGTTTAATCACGGAGCTTGTATTTCTGTGAGAAATACAGAAATACAAGCTCCGTATTTGTATTTCTCTGTGAGAAATAAATGCTCCT
Organism: Pholidichthys leucotaenia; assembly: GCA_020510985.1. NCBI lineage: Eukaryota > Metazoa > Chordata > Actinopteri > Cichliformes > Pholidichthyidae > Pholidichthys > Pholidichthys leucotaenia. Next base: position 133,128,311 of record CM035840.1, on the reverse strand, counting down.
TGGTGTGTGGATTGGCTGAAATCTTTTGTAAATTGGGGCTCTATCACGCCATAGCTCTTTCTGTCTGTGCACACGGACGTGCAAAATCAGCACCTTGAAAACCTCTCCACTCTGGAGACTGGCTTCAAATCGCTACACTTTCACACCTCCAAATACTCTGCAAAGTATGCACGGACAGCTAAACTGTAGACGAACTTCCACGGTTTGGGGTAAAAAGATTGTCGTGTACATGGCAACCAAGAGTGGCAGAGTCCCCTCTACTGACTGCTGTTGCTGCTGAAACTCCTCCTCACAAAGCACCGTACATGGCAGAACGCCCTGGCAGGCTCACTGCCTGTGCAGCAGTGGCACCCCTCACTATGGGTACTGATGACAGTCACTCATGGTTGCAACCTAAATTTTATAAAAGCACCCCATCCACTGGGGGTGGAAGTGCTGGCTCACCAGTGTCCCAGAGCCCTACTTTGTGCATTTTCGCCTCTGTGGCTGATTCTGCAGGTGCTGGAGAAACTGCGGCTTCACCACCACACTCTTATCCAGCGTTCCCCCCCCCCACCCCCACCAGTGGGCAACCCAGCCCTGGCTAGTGGAAGGACTGCAGGGGGAAATCATCCACCTTCACCCAGAACTTCCTGCTGAAAGGATGAGCCTCAGAGCTCAAGGTCTGCCTTTCAGTGTGGTGACTACAGTCTAATCCGCGAGAACCCATTCCACCAGGAATCTACGTACGAGTCCTGCTTGGTGCTCCCCTCACAATGCTCCATCACTGACATCCTCTCCTTTCTGCAGACTCTGGTGGACAAAGGCACGGCCTTGTCCATTTTAAAGGTTTACTTGGCAGCCATCTCAGCCTGCCACTTCGGGTTCAACAGCAACTCACTAGACACCCATCCCTTGGCCATGCGCTATTTAAAAGGTGTCTGCCGGCTTAGGCCTGCGGTTTGTTCTAGCATCCCTACAAGGGATCTCTTGCTGGTCTTGGAGGGTCTCTGCGAGCACCCCTTCAAAACCCTGAAGTCAGTAGAGATAAAGTCCATTTCCTATAAGTCTGCTCTGCTGCTAGTGCTTGCCTCTGCTAAGCGCGTCGGTGATCTGCATGCTATGTAGGTCCACCCCTCCTTCACTCAGTTAATTCTGTAATGACGGGTCTAGAGACCTGTTGTGCCCTAACACCTCCTGCCTCAAGTCTGATCCTCCATTTAGAAGCCAAAATTTGGGCTTTACTGTCCTCTCCTTGGTCACATAGACATTACCTGAAAGAAGCACAAGATGTTGGGCATTTAAAAAAAATTCAGAGCATGTGTAGTTGTGGGAATAGAATGATGTACAGTGAATTTGTCACTTCTTGTCTAAACAAGAGCTACAGATTAGCAGCTGTACTGGTATCTGTTTGGGATTCACGGCCTTGAGCCACTCTCTGCAATATCCCGACTACTTTCTCTCTAAAAACTGCATGATGCACCGATGGGTCCACAGCGGTGCAGCCAGCCAGTGTAAACACGCACACACAGAAAACTAAATGAGTCAATCCATCTACACTTCTTTCCTTCTTTCAGTCTCCTCTTCCTTCCTGTTCTTCTTTCCCTCTCCAGGGTGGGAGACAGGTCACGGCTGTGGAGGGATGGTGAGCCTGTCACGTGTTGCTTTGTCCCTGTCTTCACCACGACATACCACCACAAGTTACCCAGGCAACTGGCTTTCCTTTTAACTGCCCTACTGTAGCTTGGAGGAAATGGCTGCATTCCTCCTTAGGCTGGTTATTCTCCAGTGACTCCACAAAAAGGTCACTTTGACTTTTAACTCCCCTCTTCTGGGTATGATTCATGATGCACACTCATATGGGCTTGTCAATGTTTATATTTGACTTCTAGAAGAGCAAGACTAAATTCAGATCTGACTGCATGTTCAGTTATTTATCTACCTTGAGATGGCTGCCAACGCACAATTCGCTGAAGCAGGAATTAGTGAATGTCACGAGAGAGAAATGAATCCTGGTGTGGTGCTCTATAAATATTTGACTCTCCTTCCTCACCAAGAGAGGAGGCTCTGCCTATTCCTGCTCTCCTTACCGGAGGGAACAGGGTGGCAAGTGGTCTGATTAATTGACTTAAAGAGAACATATATCATGTGTTTTTGGGGGACCTAGATAAAGTTTGGACCTATCCTCTAAATCCGAGAGAACATCTTATTCAGCAAGAAAATTGAGCTTGTTATCAGTGAAACACTACTGAAGTAAAGCATGCCCTGCTTCTGCTTACATCTATTTTTTAAACTGGACCATGTGTGAAGCTTCTCTTTGCACCCAGTATCCTCATATTTGTTACTCAGTCCTTATATTAGGTTACAGCTTAAGAGGAAATTTTTATCTCTGTTTCCTATTTTCTCAGACAAAAGGTAACAGGTAACCTTTGCTCAGTTATGTGCTAGCAAAGGTTTCCTGTCTCTTAGCCATTTTTACAAACTTCTGTCCACACTTTGTGCTACAGGAGCTGGAAAACAAACTCACAGAGCGCTATAATGTCTCTGTGGTGGATGCTGTGGCACACACTGCTGCTAAAGATCCACTGGCAAAAATCTGAATTGCCACTAAAACTGCTCTTCCATGTTTTCAAGTATATCAGTGGACAGGCTGTTTTTCTGTTTGAATTTGCGTGTTAGCTAAATATTTCATTTCAGCATTTAGCATTAAGATATAACATGTAAGATTTAGATTTAGACTAGCTATCCCTTAATTGCATTAATAAAACAAGCTGTAAGGGGAATCCCTCAAATATTTTTCAGTTTTCAAGAAAGGAAACTGGATAACCTGGAATAAATCAATTAAAACCTATATTAATAAATACATGGAATTAAAGCATACCCTTGGGGTATAAGAGAATAGAGCGTAGACAACTGATTTGAGTACGCTACATTGTTTATGAAGTATTGCTGTCAAGTGGAAACCATTTCCCTGAGTGTGAGATTTCAAATGTGTGACCAGTACATCGATCATCTGTGAGCGTCACAGATGGCCTGGGGTCCCTTTGCTGACATGACTCCCATTTATAACCATCAGATGTGAATGGTGCACCCCTTGTTTCCCTATTCTTTTCAAAAACACATGCATGCATTTATGCGCACACAAACTGCAATCTACTCTACGCATTGCTCTCTCACAGGTGAAAAAGAAACAATGAACTTTTTTTTTACGTTTGAAGGGTTACAATTCAATTATAATTCAGCTTGCTCTTTATTCAACAGTTTGATTTTTCAAATTCCCCTAGTAAGGGAACTCAACAAGCTGCTACACCCCCCCCCCCAACCCCACCATCCTTATCCATCAACGAAGCAACCTCGTCATGAAGAAAGGGGATCAGCTCCTTCTGGTGCGTTCCCTCAGCTCATTTAGCATAGGTCTCCACCCCGGGGCCCTTGGGCATGGCTCTGTGCCCTGACACAGGAGTCTGGGGGAATGCACACCCCTGCTGAATGCTTTCTAATAGCTCCGAATGGTCTTTAATGAGTCTGAAGATGCAACACTTCGTATGCTGTTGTTCACCTGGGAAAACTGCAATCTGTGCTCCCGAGGTTCAGACACACACACACACATAGACGCAGAAAACCATGAAACCATGGGCTTTTGGGGGGCTTTTTGCAGCCTCAGCACACCATTGTCTTTTACGTGAATAGAGCTGGATCATGGTCAGTCACGGTTCCATCGGGGTGCCATGTATCTGAGGACAGGCTCTGAGTGCTATTGCTACCATGTCTTATGTTGTGCTCATAGTGTTTTAACAATACATATGTAGATTTAATCCCGCCAATACTAAAGCAAATAAGTACACTTCCTTCTGCTGGCAATGATCCCTTTATTCAGCTCTCCACCAGTGTGCTACTGGCCTCACAGGTCTCTAGGGTCTCATAAAGCATCATGCTGAATTTGGTGAATCCAACATGTACTTTGTTTCAGCCAACCTAGACTTGCTCCTCATTTATAATTTCGCTCTCTTCTAACCTTTTCTGGGTGTTTTTTTAAATCCTTAACAGTCGTTCTAGGTTTGTTTTTGCATTGTAATTTATTGTGTGCACCTTTCCTTCATTTCTCAACATCAGGGATCTGCAAGGTGCAGCTCCGTAGCCACGTGCAGCACTTTCATCCCCCCAAAAAGTCTCAAATTTATGTGAAGCTTCAAATGCAAAAGAAAAAGCTCACAAAATTGCAAGGGGAAAAAATGGCATATTATTAAGAAAAAAAAACTTGTAAATTTACAATAAAAAGGCTACAAGCTTACAAGAATAAAGTAAAAAAGATAAAAAGTTGCACTTCTATGAGAAAAACTTGCAAACTGTTTGCAAAAACTAACAGTGAAAAACCAATTTAAGAGACAAAAATGCAAATTTGCAAAGATTATGTAAATGTAGCTAAAATTTGCACAAAAATGCAAATTTAGGTTAACAATGATAAACTGCTAAAAATGGGTTGCAAATTTACAAGGAAAGTTGCATATCAGATCAGGAAAGTTTTGTGGCACCATGCAAATTTTTATGCATATTCAAGAGTTTGCAAACCACTGTTCTATATCATTACGAGATCCAAAAGTTGTTGTTGTTTTTTTCTTGCTTGTGTTCTTTTTATTTGGGCTCTTTTTTTCCACCTTCTTCCTCTACTGAGCCTCTATCCATCACTTTGTCTTGCCTTCCACCCCTCCACCTCCATTTGTGGTTCTGCAGCTGCAGGGCCCTGTAACATCCATGACCAGCAGTGAGAGGTGCTCTATCTGTGGAGGGTGTGGACGTGACCAAGCAGGGACTTCCCTCTCTTCCTTGGTCCACAATGGCTGGACGGCCTGCAACAGAACATCCACACCAGCAGAAAGGCACCCGCTTTTGTTTGCATTTAATGGATGCTGCCCATTCACTTATACACTGCCCTCCTCCATCTCAGCTCTTTTTAATTTTCTTTTCTTTTTTGGCTTCTGTCTTTTCTTCTCACATAAAAAGGTGTGAAAAGGTTTTATTCTTCCTTTCTTCTCTCTCAGGAGTAAAATATGTGCAACTCCAGCATTACAGTTGAGTGCACAATCCACACAAATGTCAAAAAGGTGCCTTTGATGTCAACAAATGTAAATCCTCCACTTTATCCATCTTTCTTTAACCTGCAGATGTGCTCTCAGTCCCCCTCCTCACCTGAGTTCCACGGTTCCACTTCACAGGACATTAGTGGTCAGATCAGTAGAGCACGGTGAGCCCCGGCTTGTGGGGGCCAGAGCCATGAGTTTGGCGTTCTTGCTGCCCCCCCAGAGGGAGTGCCTGGGGACTCTAGGGGAGGGCCTGGGGCGGCCCTGTTTGACAGCTCAACACGCAGGGTCTGCTGGTGACCAAGGGGCCATCAAGGGGGCCCTAGCTATACTGCTTTAGATATCACCACACCCATCCCCCCCGCCAAGCCTAATGGACTGGTGTTTCCATGGAGAAGAGGGTGGGTTTGCAGGAAAGACGAGGTGGCAAGAGGCACGGTCCAGGACAAAAGGCGTTCTTGTGGCCGACACTGTTCTGCATGGAAGCGGCTGTATTCTTCTAACTTTTTTTTTTTCACCTCGAGGTGCCTTTTGTGAGGACATGATGGAAGCTGGGATGGCGGGGGGGGGGGGGGGGATATGATGGATGGAACTGGGGGGGCATGAACAAGCTGGAGTGGGTGAGGGGTGCAGGAGAGAGATCAAAATAGAGGGGGCCCAGTGTCGTGCTCCCAGTCTGAGAGGACCGTGCAAGGCATGGGGTGGCGCTGGGTGGTAGGGGGCCCGGATGGGCTAGGGTAGATGTGTGGCTTCTATATCCTGTGTGACAGAAAATGGGGAAAGTTGCAATTGTTGGTGAGACTGAGAGAAGCGAAGGGATATGAGGGCCTGTGGACGAGGATGTTTATGAGAAGACGGATGATTGGGGAATTGTTAGCCAAGATGCTAATGGTTAAAAAAGTCACTTTGGGGGCAAAAATCCTCTTATGCATTTCCTGAAAAGTGCACCACAATAATAATAATAATAATAATAATAATAATAGCAACAACCACACAAATTTGCATACACCTAAAAACCTCTATTCAATTCAAGATTTTCTTTCAAGAAGTGAGGTAACAGCCTCAGTTTTAGTGGGTGCTGCTGTATGTAGAGCTCAGTTCTCTTGGGGTGAAAAGACAGATGAGGGTACAGTGTTGGGATGAGACCACAATATTTCATCACAGACACTATAGAACCAGAACTGGATAAATTGTTTAAAATAATCATCACATGACTCACCTATAATACCACACACACACTACATGATGCCATCATCAATTCTGAAGCCTCACTTTGCTCTCCCTCCACTTGTGTAGCATCTTTTATAATCTCCAAAACATCTTCCTGTTAGCTTCATCATATTATAAGGATTAGGACTATGTTTCCCCAAGGGATTATCTTCCTCCTATCATCTTGCTGCACCTTGGGGACTGTGGAATGTCCTCTCAGTAAATCAATGACAGCCCTTTTTTTCCTGTACTCAATGTCCACCTTGCAAAGTGGAATGTCCCATTCTATACAGATACAGGTGCAAGTGCTTATAACCCCAGGGAAACCTTTCAGCAATTTGCATATAAATCAGTTTCCTTAAAAAAAACCTTCTAACTGCATTCACATTGATTTTACTGTAACTGAACAAAAACTAACTTCACAGGCAGGTGTCTTGTTTGTATTACAGAATTAAATCTGCTTCTTAATCTCATACATCAGTTATTTACTTTTAAAAACCTGTTTGAAATACTTCCCATTGCTGATGAGGTCACTGAATGGGAGCAGCTGAAGTAGGTAACCTCATAGCATTCCTGCTGTATTCCGATTAACTGAAGCTCTTTGTTGACATGTACAGACCACCTGCTGCATGACAAAATGCCTTACACCCCACTTTCACTTCCCTCTCTCCAAGAAAAGGCAGCAAACCTTCCTTTGGAGTGTCACTGATAGCCCGTAAACAAAAGAAGAACCAGAACATACACCAGTCGTCCGCCCATCAGATACCAATCAGGACCTGGAAACCTGCTGACATCCCTCTGGAGGATTGAAATCAGATTCTGGCAACGTGCTGCTTGTCCAGTAGCAGGCAGCCTGGAGGCTGTCACCCAGTGCCCAGAGAGAGACATCCTCTCAGAGCTGGGACAAAGGTGGCCGGTCCTCAGGGATTACCCATTAGCATGCTAGTTTGTGTGTTTAACTCTGGACTGAATGCAAGGGACAAGAGCCAACACCGTAGCCTTTTCTTCAGCAGGGAAGTGTTACTGTTTCAGCTGCTAATGCTGCTCCGACTTTCGCATATATGCGCATACATGTATATATATGAGAGGAAATTTTGCTTCTATCGGCATGCTGACTGACATAAGGACAGTCTTATGATTTTTAAGAATGTAGCATCATTTTACACTGCAGACTGCAAACTATATAATTTAGGTGCTAAGCAGTTTGCGCTGACATGTCTTAAGGCCTTTTTTCCTTGTCAGTATAGTCGAAAGAACTTTCAAATTTAAGTGTTTTTCTTTTAACAATTACCAGATTGTGACATGCACTGATTAAAATGAAGAAATAGATACTATTTTCAGATGTGCTTCTATAAATGACAGCATGACAGTAAGAAAATGGACACGTTTCAGCTCTTAGCTTTCTTCAGGGCCTGGGCTGTTCACACAAATGTTAATTTTCTTGTCATGCAATATTAAAACTTTAAAATGTTTTTACAAGTGCTGACATTTTTCAAATTTTTGTATCAAATTCTTGGATCAGCACCCTTCAAGACAAATGAATTTTGAGTGAAGCACATGGATTTTTCAAATGTTTGGTAATTCCTCTGCTGTACAAAGTTTATGGTGAAAAAGTGAAAAAGTAATAGCCCTATATATAAATATTTGTTCCATGCTAAGTAGTGATGGGACAGAAGATGTGAAGCCAGATGGTTGTGGAAATTATAATTTTCATTTTAATAAAAAACAAAAACCTGAATAGTAATTTAGCTGTGTGTTGGGGTGATCATGGTGTTTCTTTTCTGTCTCTGTGTTAACCTAATGATGTGGAAAGATGCCTGTATGGACACATATATCTCTGAATGTCCACATGCCGATTGTGCTTTTGTACACTTGTGTGTCTGTGATTATGTGCTCAGCCTTGCTGGCTGGTAGCTGGCTGATAATAACGCTAGACGCCGTGTGTTTGTGAATCCCTTATTTCGGGAGATTCCCACCGTGCTCAGTGTGTCTGGGCTCTGTGTGTTTTTGGGGTTGCACGCGTGACTCCGCCAGCTGTTCTATTCTCCCGTTGGCCCCCACAACCCTACCCAGCCCTTGTCCCTCGCCAACCCCTCCTTTCCTCAGAGGCCTGCTCTCCATCTGATAAGGGCCGCACCGGCCAAGCCCTCAGCAGAGTTCCTCCGAGCCCCTCAGAGCTGCTCCATGCTAACAATACACCCTCCTACCCCTCCATGCTCACACCATTTCCATGTGAAAACACGGGGTCTTATCTCCAGTTCACTGGAGCAATGGCACAACAGCCAACTAAGTGTGCATGCGTGGCGTATGCGTGAGTGAAAGTGGGCATGATAGAGCTGCACGAGTTTGAGCAAAAAAAAAACACTCTGAACGTGAGCGCCTATGACTAAAGGTATATTTATGTCCTTCTCTGACCTTTATTTCCTTTTATTTTTAGTCAAAAAGAGCATACACAAACATTAAGATTCTAATTTGGCAGTAGCTAAAAGGAAAAACATCTTTGTCAACCAGCCAACTTCATCACACTTGCACTGCCTCCAATAGCTGCAAGCAATGACAATTCTAAATAAAAGAGCCCCAAGAGAGGAAAACGAGTATGGTTCATTTACTTGGAATATGGCCCCTACTAAGATTAAGAATAATTCTAATCTACATGAGCTTTGCCATTTTCCACATTAACACTCAGCCACAACTATCACCTCTCTTCAGGGTTGTGCACAGGTATTTTGTGGGACTGTTGCTCTAAATTGAAAGAAAAAAGACAAAATACACAAATTTATGAGAAAACTTGCAAATTTATGGGGAAAAGATTCACATATGTACAATTACAATCACAAAATTACAGCTCTGGAGAAAAAAAAAACCAAGAGAACACTGCAAAATTGTTCCTAAATTAGCATCTCTATATACAGTATATGTCAGCCATTCAAATTGAGTATCTGTTGAATTTCAACACAAGGACACTTCAGTCTATTCAAGGACGTACTGATTAGGTGATCATCTAAGCCTGGTGAGACACATGAAAGCTGTGAATATAAATCAGAGTTATTACACAAATACAGATTTCTGAGTTCTTCCTAAGTTAAAACTTACAATTGAAAGCAGATGTTTACATAGACTGTATAAAAAGACACGTAACCTTTTTCCCCTCATATGCCTGACATTAAATTAGACTAAACTTTTCCTGATTTAGGTCCGTTAGAAATGCCAAAATTATTTCTATTTGCTAAATAATTTTTATATTTGATAATTTTTTTAAGAGAATCTTTTATTACTTTCTTCAAAGTCAGAAGTTTGCATACACTAAGATTACTATGCCTTTAAACAATTTGGGAAAGCCCAGATGATGATGTCATGGCTTTGGAAGCTTCTGATAGGTTAATTGACAACATTTGTGTTAATTGGAGGCACACTTGTGGATGTATTTAAAGGCACACCTCAAACACACTGCTTCTTTGTGTGACATCATGGGAAAATCAAGAGAAATCAGTCAAGATATCAGAAAGAGAATTGTGGACCTCCATAAGTCTGATTTATCCTTGGGTCAATTTCAACATGCCTGAAGGTGCCACATTCATCTGTTCAAACCATTATATGCAAGTATAAACACCATTGGAATGTCCAGCCATCATACCACTCAGGAAGGAGACGGGTCCTGTGTCCCAGAGATGAACGTGTCTTGGTGTGAAATGTGTGTATCAACCCCAGAACAAATGTAAAAGACCTTGTGAAGATGCTGGCTGAAGCTGGTAAAACAGTGTCATTATGCACAGCGAAATGACATGCACTGAAATGCACCGACATGCGCTGAAAGGTAAGTGAGGAAAAAGCCATTACTCCAAAAGTGACATAAAAAAATTACAGTTTGAAAATGCACACAGGGACAAAGACCTTAATTTTTGGAGACATGTCTGTAGTCAGATGAAACTAAGATTGAACTGTTTGGCCATAATGATCACAGTGTTACATTTGGAGGAAAAAGGGGGAAGCCTGCAAGCCTGAGAACACCACTCCAACTGGGAAGTATGGGGTGGCAGCATTATGCTGCGGGGGTGTTTTGCTGCAGGAGGGACTGGTGCACTTCACAAAATAGATGGCATCATGAGGAAAGAACATTATGTGAAAATATCGAAGCAACATCTCAGGACATCAGCCAGGAAGTTAAAGCTTGGGCAGAAATGGGTTTTCCAAAAGGACAATAACCCTAAGCATACCTCCAAATTAGTTACAAAGTGGCTTGAGGACAACAAAGTCAATGTTTTGGCATGGCCATCACAAAGCCCTGATCTCAATCCCATAGAAAATTTGTGGACAGAGCTGAAAAGATATGTGTGAGCAAGGTGGCCTACAAACCTGACTCAGTTACACCAGTTCTGTCAGGAGGAATGGGCCAAAAATCCAGCAAACTATTGTAAGAAGCTGGTGGAAGGATACCCAACACGTTTGACACAAGTCTTACAGTTTAAAGGCAATTCTACCAATTACTAAGGAAATGTAAGTAAACTTCAGACTTTCTTCTTCCGGCTATCAGAAAGAGCAGACGCATTTCTTTCCTCTCCCTTCTCCTCCTCCCCTTACTGATCCCAGCTTGCTGTGTCCTGTCTGTGTCTCGCTCTTCTTCTGCTGCATCTCGACCCAAACGGAAATTATGGAAATTATGGAATTTAGCTGGGCTTTAATGCTATTGACACCACTTTTCACAGAAAATCGGGCCAGGGGGAGCCCAAGTGGAGAGACTCATGGAACAATTGGAACTCATGTGTCTGCGTGATTCGACTGAAGATGTGGAAGACATCTACCTGTTTTGGCTTCATGATCACAGGATTTCTGTTGTTTGGCTCTGGAGTTTTCCTGGTGTATCGAAAATTTAAGAAGTTGGAAGAGCTAATCAAAATGCGGACCCGCGTAGCTCCTCCAACAATTCGACCAGCTGGGGACAGCACTGATAGCGGCAAATATGTGACTAACATGGAATTTACCATCTGGCATGCACTGAAGAGAGATGGACTCTGTGGACATGTTTATCTATGTTTCGGAAGGTGGAAAACATCTGGAGTCGCTGGGTGCTCTCCAGGGAATGATTTTAAAGCCTGTGTATGTAAATTGTGATGCACAGAATCGCATAAGAGAGGAAATTTCTATGCTCTAAGTGAACTGTGCTTATCAGGCCTTGATTCGGTGTCCTTCCTCCAGGAGAAGAGATAAAGCAGAAGGGAGTTTTGGCTTCTCTTGGCTCCCTAACTCAAACACACTGGTGTGCAGTAATCTGAACTCTCAAGGACAGCGTCATGTGACTAGCATGAATTTACCATCGGACATGCACTGAGAGATGAACTCTTGTGGACATGCTATCTATGTTTAGGACACTAAAGACATAACATCTAAACGTTGCTCAGGAGAGGATTTTTGCTGTTCACCAGTAACTGATACACAGACTGCATACAACATTACATGACTGACACACACACACACACACACACACACACACACACACACACACACACTGTCTCTCTCAACTTGCTTTGTTAACGTGTGTATTGTAACTTGTCTGCTAAGTGTGCATTGAGGGTTTTTTTCTGTGTGATCATAATCTTGCTCACTCGAGCGCTATTCTGATAACTATGGTTTTTTTCTCTCTGCCCAATGTGTCATTCCCTCCCCCTCCCCCTTCCCCTCTTTACCCCCCACTGTATGATGAGGTGCCTTGCATGGCTGCCGCGTCATTAGGAAGCGCTTACCGAGCGCGCCTAATGTCAAGTCAAATTCCTCGTATGTGTAAACATGCTTGGCAATAAAGTTCATTCTGATTCTGATTCTGAAGAAAGTAATGAAAAATTCTCTACAAAAATTATTTTGCAAATATAAAAAACATTTAGTAAATAGAAATAATTTTGGTAATCCTAACTGACCTAAAACAGGAAAAGTTCAGTCTGATTTAATGTCAGACTGAAAAAACCCTGTGTATGTAAATTTCTGGTTTCAACCGTAAGTACTGCAATGTTATGCGCTGCGTGCGCATGCGCAGCAACCAGCAGTGGGTGAAAAAAGTTTGATGTCTGTGTCTCTGTTTTTATGTACTTTAATGTGTTTTAACGTGATTCTCTGTGCTGTTTTTGTCCTTGAATGTTTGTGGACTATATAACGAAGAGCTCCCTGGTTCCATCAGTATTGATTTCCTTCGTTTTTGCACTGTCGTTTCTTTCCTACCGGCTCTTTGTCTTGGAGGTAAGCGCGATCACGATCTCACCGGGAAGAATGCAGTATTCCAGAGACACGTTACTGCATTTAAACATGGATAATGCAGCATCTGTGTTTGAGTCTGTGCTGCAACTGCTGGACTTTATTTTAAGAGATTTTCATGGACACAGTAATGAAAACAGAGACAAGAGGAGGAAACGCGGAAAGCATGGAGGCGTAAGATTAAGCCTGAGGAGGCGTCAGCTTAACCGCATATCCTTTTCCTCCCATTATTATGGGGAACGTACAATCCCTGAGAAATAAAGTGGATGAAATTCAAGGAAATGTATGATATCAGAAGGATTTCAAGAGCTGCTGTGTCATGGCTTACACGGAGATGTGGCTTACGGCGCATGACCGAGACCCGGACCTGTGTATTGACGGCTTTGGAGCCCCACTTCGTTTGGATTGGCAGGAAGAGGTAACTGGGAAACGTCAGGGGGGCTGCGTATGTTTATATATTAATAAACAGTACTGTACATCCGTCATGGTCAGAGACCGCATCTGTACACCAGAAGTGGAGCTGCTGTCCATGTCACTACACCCTTTTCATCTGCCCCGCAAGTTCCCCCAACTTTTCATAACGACTGTGTACATTCACCCGAGGGCCGATACTGCCTCCGCCTCCAGCACCGTCTTTGATGTGGTACAGCGGTTGCAGTCAATTTCCCCACAGGCTCCAAATTTCATACTTGGGGATTTTAACCATGTGTCTCTAAAGAAGACACTTAAAAACTTTTATCAGTATGTCTCCTGCCCAACCAGGCGAAAAAAGACATTGGACCTGTGCTATGGATCCATAGAGAGGGCCTATAAATCTCTTCCCCTTCCTCCTTTAGGATCCTCAGATCACAACTGTGTACATTTGCTGCCCACATATAAAACTGCTCTCAGAAGAGAGAAGACAAAGACCAGGGACATAAACGTTTGGACAGAGAATTCAGTGCACTGCCTCCAGGAATGCTTTAACTGTACAGACTGGGAGGTGTTCATGCTAGACTGCGGAGAAGCTTTGGACTCTTTAGTGGACGTAACATGCTCATACATGGCTTTCTGCAGAGACATGATCGTTCCACGTAAACGTTTCAAAATATATCCCAACAACAAGCCATGGGTTACGAAATCAGTTAAATCCTGCTTACAGAGGAAAGCACTTGCCTTTAAACAGGAGGTTGTTTCTGAGCTGCAGGTTGCCACAAAAGAGCTGAAGGCCAAAATTTTAAGAGCAAAACAGAATTATAAATCAGAGTTGGAAAGCAAGATGGCAACAAATAAGCTTGGTTCAGCCTGGGCCAGTATGAAAACTATTGCAGGCCTTCAGAGCACAGAGCGCAGTAATCGTGTGTTTTTTAGATGGTTTTAATTCAGACACAGAGCTGGCTAATGCTTTTAATTGTTTTATGGTCGTTTTGATTCATTTGATTTTTAGCACAGAAACCCAAGATTTGAAACAGAAACGCAAAGACAATCAGCACTTTAATATTGAGGTGCAGGATGTTAAAAGGGCGTTCTGTGCTGTAAAAGTGAACAAAAGTCAGGGCCCTGATAATATATGTGGGCGCATGGTAAAGTCCTGTGCACATGAACTGAGTCCTGTGTTTCACTACATTTTCAATAAGTCCTTACAGACACAACATGTGCCTAAGATCTGGAAAGATGCTGTGGTTGTCCCCGTTCTAAAATCCAGCTTGTCCAAAAATGGTAAATGATTTTAGACCAGTGGCTTTGACCTCAATTTTAATGAAAATTTTTGAAAAACTGGTCAGATTTGAGGTCCTAAAGCAGACTGAGCATGCATTGGTTCCGGTTCCGCCGGACCGGCGGCGCCACACGAGTCGGCTGCCTGTTGCAACAGCCTTTTTTTTTTTATCTTCCTTCTTCTTTCTACACCTTTCACTCTGTATATATATCACGGACGCACGGATCGCCCCGGGGGTCTCCCGGGTCGGCGGACGGAGCCACGGTTTGCAGCGGGAGACGTTACAGCGGGGAGGAAGCTAGTGCTAGCTAGCACTTGGCCGCCGCCCGGTGCTAATGTGGAAACTCGACATACCGGGAGCTGTAGCGAAACGAAGCGGGTGCCGGGCTGGAGTTTAGGCGGCGTGAAAGAAATATAAGACAGAATAATAAAGAGCGATGCAAGAACCAAGCAGACCGCCCGTAAAATCTACTGAGGAAGAAGCCCCCCAGGAGACAGCTAGCCGACAGGGCTGCTCGGAGAGGCACTCTGGCCACCGGGCAGAGTTGAAGAGGCCTCGCCGTCACAGGCCCGTGGCTCTGAGAGAGATCCGTCGCCTACCAGAATTCATGGAGCTGCTCATCCGTAAGCTGCCCGTCCAGCGCCTGGTGAGGGAGATCGCTCAGGGACTCAAGACCGTCCGGCGTTTCCTGAGCTTCGCCGTCATGCTCTGCAGGAGACCCAGCGAGACCCACCTCGTGGTCTACTTCCCCTTCGCTAAGGGGGTCACCATCATGCCCAAAGACTTCAGCTGGCCCGCTGCATCCGTGGGAGAGAGAACTAGACTTTCTGCTGCACACATCCACCAGGCCATATGCTCTGCACTGTGTGTCTATATATATACAATTTATAGGTAATATGAGACATATGTTTCACTAGATGTTGTTTTTCTTGCCTTCTGATTTGTTGCCCTGAGTGTTTGCTATCCCTATGCTTTGCAAATCCTTGAGAATTTCCCATTGTGGGACTATCAAGGCTTATCTTACTTATCTTAAGGTGATCCTTTGCAATTTGCCTATAGGCCTCACAGAGGAGTGGAGGATGCCACTGTCACTCTGTTTAAATATGCTTTTTAAACATCTGGATCTTTAATCGGGACACCCACCGCCAGGCTTTTATTTGTGGAATTTTCTTCCGCCTTTAATACAATCCAACCTCATATTTTAGTTGAAAGGCTCCTGCAACAATTTGATTTGAGTAATAATCTGGTGGGCTGGAATCTGGATTTTTTTAACCAACAGGACACAGAGAGTAAGGGTCAATGGTACATTGTCTGACCAAAAATGTTCTTCTACTGGCTCTCCTCAGGGGTGTGTGTTGTCACCACTACTCTTCATCCTGTACACAAACATGTATCGGAGCAGACATGACAACAGACACATTATAAAGTATGCTGATGATTCAGTTGTTGTCAGTCTCCTCCAGGATGGTGAGAGTGGCCACAGCCCAGTAGTTGATAATTTTGTTCACTGGTGTGAGGATTCCTACCTGCAGCTGAATATGACAAAAACTAAAGATATGATTATTGACTTTAGGAGGAAAACTCCCAGGCACAAAGTCACTGTACTAAAAGGCCAGACCACTGAATGTGTACAACCCCACAAATATCTTGGGACGATTATTGATAGTAATTTGAACTTTGAAGAGAACTGTGAAAGGGTGTGCAAAAAGGGTCAGCAACATTTGCATTGTTTAAGGAAACTTGCACGCTTCCAAATTGACCAAACCATAATGACAATGTTTTATCGGGCTTTTATTGATCTGTTTTATCCTTTTTCTTAGTGTCATGGTTTGGTCAGACAAAACAGAAACAGAGGAAATCCTTGGATCAGGTAGTTAGATGGTCCAGTCGTTTGCTTGTGAAGTCACAGCTGAGCCTGACATCCCCTGTACACCAGGCAGGTACAGAGATTGCTACCTCCATTTTAAATGATGACTCCCACCCTTTGCACTGCCACTTTCAACTTCTTCCCTCCAGACGGAGGTTTGCTGTCTCAAAAAGTAAAACCCAGCCCTACAAAAACAGCTTTGTTCCTGCTGCTGTTAAAGAGTTGAACAAGATGTAACAATATATTGCACATAATTTAGTTACCTTTTATTAATTTGATTTTATATTTATCTTATTTTGTAGGTTTTTTATTGGGGTTCTAAATCTTTTATTGGGTTTTAGACTTTTGTGTCTTTAACCTCTTTGACTAGTCCTGAACTTTCTAATATGATCCTTCTCACTTATCTCCTTGTTTTTTCTCTTATCTCTTTGTCCTTTGTCCTGATTGGTGGAGCCTTGAGTACTTTTATCATGTTTATAGTCAGCTACATGTGTGCCTGTGTTTGTGTTCATGTTGAATGTAATTGTGGTTTGTAAATATGGATGTCACCAGACTGCAAAACAAATCTACCTACGGGTACAAATAAAGTAACCTGAACCTGTGTTAGAATGAACATGAACTTGTAGAGCTGTATATAAGAAAACAAGAAATGTGTTTTAATTTTTTTAAAAGGAAACAAAATTACAAGAGAAAAGTAACACATTTACAAGGAAAACTGTCTATTTAAAAAAAAATACAAAAAATGGCAAAGTTGGAAGGAAAAAAGATGTTAAAGATGCACTCCAGTGGATATAAATCCCCTAGAAAAACAAATCTACATTGTGTAAAATGGTATCTTATAGATTGATAGATAGATGTACTTTATTGATCCCAAACTGGGAAATTGCAGTGGAACAGCAGCATGACAGCAGACAACTAAACGACAGAAAACACAAGCATGACAGACAAAGGGATTACCCATGGAAAGCAAAACTAACACTACTATAAAAAACCTATATATCATAGCTGAATAGATGGTGACCCGTATAAACACATGAATCATCCCACTGCACAAAGAACGACTATCAGGAGCAGAGTGAAATGTGAGGTACCGGTTAGTCTGTAAGGTGCAGTGTGGCAGCATTATTATGACCAGAATACAACATCATAGTGAGTTACTGTACAGTGAAATTGCATGTGGCAAGAAAGTTTTCCTGTACCTGGCCGTTCGACAGTGAAGCTGTAGCAGTCTATTGGGGAAAGTGCTCCGCTATCTGTCCAGTGTGTGGTGGAGGGGGTGATCAGGATCGTCCATGATGGATCGCAGTTTATTTAGTGTTCTCCTCTCCACTACTGTCTCAATGGTCTCTGGCCTGAGACCAATCACAGAGCCAGCCCTCTTGATAATCTTGTCAAATCTGTTGGTGTTGCTGGCCCTGATACTGCTACCCCAACAGACAGCAGCAAAGAAGATGGCGCTGGTGACAATGGTCTAGTAGAAAAGCTCCAGCATCCTGGTGCACACGTTGAAGGATCTCACCTTCCTCAGGAAGTAGAGTCTGCTCATCCCCTTCTTGTGTGCAGCATCGGTGTTGGATCTCCAGTCCAGCCCGTTGCTGATCCTCACACCCAGATATCTGTAGTCCTCAACCACCCCCACATCCTCCCCCCTAATCTGCAATGGCTAAGAAGGCGTCCTCTTCTCCCTGAAGTCGGTGATTCTGCTCTGTCCACTCCATAAATCTGTCTACCAGTGCCCTGTACCTCCCCTCCTCTCCTCTCCCTCTCTTATACACCCAACAACAGCTGAGTCATCAGAGAATTTCTGCAGGTGGCATGACTCTGTGTTGTACAGAAAGTCAGTGGTGTATAAGGTGAAGAGAAAAGGAGAGAGCACAGTCCCCCTGGTGGAGCTCCAGTATCACTAACGCACCACGTCAGACAAGACACTGCCCAGCCGACAAACTGTGGCCTGCCTGTCAGGTAGTCTGTAATCAGGAGATCACAGAGCTGTCGACCCCCATCAGCTCGCAGGCTTCTCACCAGCAGCAGTGGCTGATGGTGTTAAAGGCACTGGAGAAATCAAAGATGTGATTCTCACAGCGTCTGCCTCCACCATCCAGGTGCAGATGGGCTTGTTGCAGCAGATTAGATGACAGCATCTTCAACTCCTAAATGGGGCTGGTATGCAAACTGCAGAGGGTCCAGCCACATCTTCACCTGCGGCCTCAGGTGGGCTAAGACCAGTCTCTCCAGGACCTTCATCACATGAGATGTGAGGGCAACTGGTCGATAGTCATTCAGGTCCGATGGAGATGACTTCTTGGGGACAGGAAACCATGGCAGGACATCTTCCACAGCACCGGTACTCACTCCAGACTCAGGCTCAGGTTGTACAGGTGTTTCAGTACTGGAGCTAGCTGGTTGGCACAGGTTCTCAAGATCGTGGCGGAGATGCCATCAGGGCCCGCAGCCTTCCTCTGGCGGAGTCTCTCCAGCTGTTTCTTAACCTGGTTTGTAGCCACAGTGACATGAGCGAAGGGCCTGGTGTCCCCTCAGGAGGAGGAGGAGGGGGGTGAGGGGGGAGATGGAGAAAGGTGCTGCACAGGAGAGTGGAGGGGAGGGGTGTGTGGGCGCCTGGATGTGTTGTGGGGGTGACGGACGGTGAGTTGAACCTATTAAAAAAACAGATTCAGTTCATTAGCTCTCTCCTGGCTCCCAGATGGCTTCCTGACTCTCCCCTAGCACCCAGTTATTTGTTTCATTCCCACCCACATATCTTTTGCATTGTTTTCCCTGAGTTTATCCTCCAACTTCTTCCTATAATTGTCCTTGCATTTCCTCAGCATCTCTCTCAGCTCATGTTGCACTCCCTTCAGCTTTTCCTTGTCTCCGGACCTCAAAACTATGTTCTTCTTGTTCAGAAGTGCTTTCAGGTCACTGGTGACCCATGGTCTGTTGTTGGGGAAACAGTGTACAGTCTGAGCTAGCATGGTCGTGTCTACACAGAATCTAATGTATTCTGTGATGCAGTCAGTCATATTGTCTCTGTCCACCCCATGTGGTTCACAGAGTACGCCCCAGTCCATCATTTCGAAGCAGTCCTGCAGTACATCAGCAGTCTCCTGTGTCCACCTCCTCACAGTCCGTGTATAAGCAGGCTGCCTTTGCACAAGGGGAATGTACTTGGGTGATAACATGACCATGCAGTGATCCACTTTGCCAATGGGGGGTAGAGCTGTTGCACTACATGCATCTCTGACATTGGCATACAGTAAATCCAGTGTTTTGTTTTCTCTGGTGGGACAGTCAACAAACTGGTGAAAGTTTGCTCATGCTTTTCCCACTGAGACATGATTAAAATCACCCGTGATGGCCATAAATGCATCCGGGTGCTTCTCCAGTAATGTGGCCGTAGTGGAGCTGATGACGTCACAGGCCACCGCTGCGTCAGCTGACGGGGGGACACAGACGATAATTACCAAGGCACACGTCATTTCTCGTGGCATATAATAGGGTCTCATACTCACAGCCAGCAGTTCAATGTGTGGGCTGCAGCACTTTCCTTCATATAAATGGGTCCAGGATGACACCACCTTTCATTCACAAGAAGTGCCAATCCTCCTCCCCTCTTTTTCCCGCTACTTATCACATCTCTGTCCTGCGAGATAGTCTTAAAGCTAGGTATTGCTACGTTAACATCCAGTATCTGTTAGTGTAACCACGTCTCTGTAAAACACGATACTACACTCACGATATTCCTTTTGCATTCTAACCAGTGCTGTAAGCTCATCTGTTTTGTTCCCAAGCGATCACACATTCCCGGTGATGAACATGGGTATAGCCAGCTTATGCTTCCTCCTCCCCCTCCTCACCTTAGCTCCAGCCCTTCTTCCGCAGCGCTTCCTCCTAAGTTCATGCGAGATGAGGCTCCGGCCCCCTCAGTGCGAGAAACTGGTTGCATGTGCAGAAAATGCCCCCCCGCCGCCGGTTGATCTCCATTGCCCGAGGAAGAGAAGAAAAATAAGACAAAGACCGGGCTAAAATAGAAAAAAACTTGGTTCAGTCGGTAATCCGAATCTTCCTACCGAGACCTGATTAAAAAGAGACACACTACATACAAGAATAAGCAGATAAAAACACAAAGACACAAGGGAGTTGCTGCTGTTACCGTCGCCCTCCTCCCGGTGCCTGTTGAGTAATTATGTGCCTTTTTTCTACAAAAAACCTTTCATATCAAAATCTTTTCACCCTCTCCCCCCACTTCAAACACCAGAATCTGTGAATACTAGGCCCAACCACAGACCACAAGGCTTATAGTAGTTGGCACTATTATCAGATAAATCCTGTGATAAGAAGACTTACCAGTAGAAGGACATGCCCAGTTCTATGCACAGTGGCCCCAGATAATGACTGAAACTTCATCGGTCATTAAAAGCAGTTTCTTGGCAAAACCATCTTAATTTGGGTCAAGTTTTCATAGTAGTTTGTTAAAAAATGCTGACTAGCCTGGAGGATAATGTCAGTTAGGCTAGAGTGTCCTGATTGGCTCAACACAACCCACCGTGCCAGCACCAGCAATTGTTACGCCACCAAAAACGTTCTGTCTCAACTGGCCTTTTGCAGGGGGCGGGGCTTAAGGGAAACTTTAAAGCAAAGAAACAGATAGGAGATATTTGTGATTTCACTCTTGATATGTCTTGTAAGTCATAAAAAACATGTAACAGACATGTTAACTAACTAACTACTAACTAACCTGCACTTATATAGCGCTTTTCTAGTCACAAAGACCACTCAAAGCGCTTTCGCTAATACTAACCCTCTACTCTTAGGGCCTATAGGAAACAGATATCTAGGGACAATTTAGAACAGCCAATTAACCTAACATGCATGTCCTTGGATGGACAAGAAAAAGAAATCTATTTTTGGTGGAGTATCACTTTAATTTATTATATGAAGTCACAAATTCAAGAAAAAAAAGGTAAATTAGTGAGCAAAGAAAGCCTCAAATTATCAGTCTCCAAATTTTGTGGAAAAAGTGTTTAATTACAAGAAAAACAAAAGAAAAATTACTTCAAACATGGCAAAAACAGCCAATTCTTGAAAAAAATTATATATAAAGCATATAAAAATTCCAAATTTATAAGTAAAAATCTAATTTGAAAAAGATGCAGAGTTCAGAGAAAATCACAGCCAATATTTAGGAAAAGTTCCTGATTTACTATAATACAGTGCAAATTTAAGAATAAAGCCTTAACGTTACTAAAAAAAAAGTATCAGAGAAACAAGTTATTAAAAAAAAAAATTCTCTGGAGGGGCAACTCAGACACTAATGGCAAATGGGCTGTTTCCCGGGCAACAATAACCCATAGCTGTGCACGCCATTGCTTCTCTTTATATTTGTATCATCTTCACTGTTATAACTCCCCACTGACTCACTGACAAAAATACAGTGGGGCAAAAAAGTATTTAGTCAGCCACCAATTGTGCAAGTTCTCCCACTTAAAAGATGAGAGAAGTCTCCAATTTTCATCATAGGTATACCTCAACTATGAGAGACAAAATGAGAAAAAAAAAATCCAGAAAATCACATTGTCTGATTTTTAAAGAATTTATTTGCAAATTATGGTGGAAAATAAGTATTTGGTCACCTACAAACAAGCAAGATTTCTGGCTCTCACAGACCTGTAACTTCTTCTTTAAGAGGCTCCTCTGTCCTCCACTCGTTACCTGTATTAATGGCACCTGTTTGAACTTGTTATCGGTATAAAAGACACCTGTCCACAACCTCAAACAGTCAGACTCCAAACTCCACTATGGCCAAGACCAAAGGAGCTGTCAAAGGACACCAGAAACTAAATTGTAGACCTGCATCAGGCTGGGAAGACTGAATCTGCAATAGGTAAGCAGCTTGGTGTGAAGAAATCAACTGTGGGAGCAATTATTAGAAAATGGAAGACATACAAGACCACTGATAATCTCCCTCGATCTGGGGCTCCACGCAAGATCTCACCCCGTGGGGTCAAAATGATCACGAGAACGGTGAGCAAAAATCCCAGAACTACACGGGGGGACCTAGTGAATGACCTGCAGAGAGCTGGGACCAAAGTAACAAAGGCTACCATCAGTAACAGACTACACCGCCAGGGACTCAAATCCTGCAGTGCCAGACGTGTCCCCCTGCTTAAGCCAGTACATGTCCAGGCCCGTCTCAAAGTTTGCTAGAGAGCATTTGGATGATCCAGAAGAGGACTGGGAGAATGTCATATGGTCAAATGAAACCAAAATAGAACTTTTTGGTAAAAACTCAACTTGTCGTGTTTGGAGGAGAAAGAATGCTGAGTTGCATCCAAAGAACACCATACCTACTGTGAAGCATGTGGGTGGAAACATCATGCCTTGGGGCTGTTTTTCTGCAAAGGGACCAGGACGACTGATCTGTGTAAAGGAAAGAATGAATGGGGCCATGTATTGTGAGATTTTGAGTAAAAACCTCCTTCCATCAGCAAGGGCATTGAAGATGAAATGTGGCTGGGTCTTTCAGCATGACAATGATCCCAAACACACCACCCGGGCAACAAAGGAGTGGCTTCATAAGAAGCATTTCAAGGTCCTGGAGTAGCCTAGCCAGTCTCCAGATCTCAACCCCATAGAAAATCTTTGGAGGGAGTTGAAAGTCCGTGTTGCCCAGCGACAGCCCCAAAACATCACTGCTCTAGAGATCTGCATGGAGGAATGGGCCAAAATACCAGCAACAGTGTGTGAAAACCTTGTGAAGACTTACAGAAAACGTTTGACCTCTGTCATTGCCAACAAAGGGTATATAACAAAGTATTGAGATGAACTTTTGTTATTGACCAAATACTTATTTTCCACCATAATTTGCAAATAAATTCTTTAAAAATCAGACAATGTGATTTTCTGGATTTTTTTTTCTCATTTTGTCTCTCATAGTGAGGTATACCTATGATGAAAATTGGAGACCTCTCTCATCTTTTAAGTGGGAGAACTTGCACAATTGGTGGCTGACTAAATACTTTTTTGCCCCACTGTATAACTTGGGGTGTCGGTGGTGCTGGTGTCAGCAGCTCAAGCAGAGAAGTGGTTAGCACTGTTGCCTTACAGCTAGAAGGTTCCTGGTTCGAATCCCCAGGTTGGCAGGGGTTGGAACCTTTCTGTGTGGAGTTTGCATGTTCTCTCTGTGCTGCGTGGGTTTACTCCGGGGGCTCCAGTTTCCTCCCACAATCCAAAGACATGCATGTTAGGTTAACTGGCTGTTCTAAATTGTCCCTCGATATCTGTTTCCTATAGGCCCTTAGAATAGAGGGTTAGTACTAGTGAAAGCGCTATATAAGTGCAGGTTAGTTAGTTAGTGTCAGCAACACCCCATTTAGTTGCATATGTCAACAAGAGCACTCTGAGGCGAGTGCAATATCCCCCACCTCTGTTTTCTTTGAAGTTCTCAATACTTACTGACGGAGAACAGTTTTCAACTTTTCAATATAATTACTGTGGCAGAACCAAATTATGATAAGCCCATCATCCACAAATATACAACAAAGTATACAACCCATAGTTGTAGGTCATGATCCCAAGTAGCAAGTATGGTGTGTAGCAAGTATGGTGACCCTCGAGAGTTTTACACGTTCTATAGAAAGAGATCATAGGGAGTGCCAACCTTGACCTTTTGACCTCAAACCTGTAGTCTGAGGTTATGGTCTCAGAGTGAACCTGTACACCAAGTTTGGCAACCCTAGCTTTCTTTGTTGTTGAGATATAGTTTATAAGGCATTTTGATGTTGACCTTTGACCTTGTGATCCCAAAACCACAGTCACACTTCAGGGTCACAGGGTGGACCTGTGTACCAAGTTTGGTGGCCCTAGTTTTACTCATACAGTAACAAGGCATAAGGAATGTTAACCTTTGGCCTTTTGACCCCAAACCCACAGTCAGAGGTCAAGATCCCAAGGTGAACCTGTGTAGTAAGTTTGGTGACCCTAGCTTTTTTTGTTGTTGAGATATAGTTTATAAGCCATTTTGATGTTGAACTTTGACCTTGTGATCCCAAAACCATAGTGACACTTCAGGGTCACAGGGTGAACCTGTGTACGAAGTTTGGTGACCCTGTCTTTACTTGATGTACAGTAATAAGGCATAGGGAATGTTAACCTTGACTTTTTGACCACAAACCCAGTCAGAGGTCAGGATCCCAAAGTGATCCTGTGTATCAGGTTTGGTGGCCCTAGCTTTAATCATTTTACAGTAATAGTAAATGTAGCATTTACCATTTACCATAGTGCAACTGCAATGTTAACTTTGGACCTTTGACCTCTTGATCCCAAACCCATAGTTAGGTGAGGGTGTAAGTCGTCCAAGATGTCTATTGGATACAACCACTGAATCGATTTGAAAAGCCTACATCATTTCTTTCAGTAGTTATTGTGTTTACAAGATTTAGGGAAAAATCTGACCTGACCTTTCACCTCAAGGCCACCCGATTAGAGTTAAATTGGAATATGTGTATCATCAGAGTATATCAAACCATGGTACCAAGTTTCAAAACAATCAGAACAAAACTGTAGGAGGAGTTGATTTCACAAGACAGTTACTGTCTATGAAATGAGGTGAAATAGGAGGTCAGAGGTCAGGGGCTACAATTCCCGCAAAAATCATCCGATCAAAACCAAATTGCAATATGTGTATCTTCAGTGTACATCAAACCATGGTACCAAGTTTCAAAACAATCAGACCAAAACTGTAGGAGTTGATTTCACAAAAGTGGGACAGACGGATGGATGGATGGACCGGCCCATAACATAATCCCCCTTCGGTCTTTTCCCAAAGGGTTCTTCGACCTCTTTGGGCTTTGACTGGCGGGGGATAAAAACCCATCCTCCCAATTCTCCAATTGCCACCAGGAAAGAGATGTGGGCAGGCAGCAAGAGCGAAGTGTGCAGGCTTTTAATTAAAAAGTCTGTGTAGTTAAGGGCTCGGGCTATGCAAACATGGGCCTCCGGCATCAGAGTTTAAGATGAGGTAACGGAGACCGGGATGATGAGAAAAAACGTGGAGGGGGTGGGAGGGAATGAAAATGAGAGAAGCATAGAGGGGCGGGGGAGATAAAAGATGAGCAGCGCTCTTAGGAAGCAAAGGAGCAGGTAGAATGATGGGAAGGACAGGAGATGGGTGAGTGCAGTCAAAGATTGTATCATGTTATCTGATGTGTCATAATGTGATGCGGATATTGGGGTGGGAGGGTCTAGATGAGATGCAGGGTTTGGGGGGGGGGTTAATAAAAGGAGGGAATGGCTGGTGACAAGTTATTTATATTTTTCTTTGTGCATTCAGCTGCAGATCGTTGCCATAGATACGAGATTTCTCACACATACACCCAAGCTACAAATAAGGTTATAAGAAAAACCATATATATATATATATATATATATATATATATACTGTATATACTGTATATATATATATATACAGTATATATATACTGTATATATATAGCTAATGACTTGCTGAGTAAATCTTCAAGATAGTGAATGATGATGAAAATAAAAATAATTAAAAAAAAAACCCTTGGTTACTTTTATTTAACTTGACAGGGTTGGTTCTGTGTGGGTATAAACACTGACATGCAACCCAGTGTGGCAGAACGCTGATCATAGTTTCCTGTCATGGTGACACAGTGACATCTATAGGTAGGACTGCAGTAGTGCATGGATCTATGAACCTGCTATTATTGGTGTACAAACATGGACGCTTAAGGACCCAATATCTGGCTTACAAAAAAAAAAAAGTTTGAGAAGCTTTACTTTAACATGAGCTGAACTTGGTAACTAACATTTGTAAAAGTTTCAATATACTCAGATTTACTTTTGTTTTTACTGAACAGATACAGTGAAGAAAGACCAGAGGAATGGGGAAGAGCATGGGGATCAAACCAGACATCAATGCGTTTGAGGAACATGGTGTTCATCATAGCCACTAGGCTGTTAGAACACCACTACAGTGCTTACAAATGTTTACAAAAAAAGCCATATTCATTTCAGCACAAATCATCGTTTTGTGTCAGATGAAGATGATTTGGAGCTGTCAGAAATGTGTTCTTTTTACCGTTTCACACACTTTGCTGTTGTGGATCCTACAATAAACTGCTACTTAATGTTTCAATTCTTTGAGTATAGCTATGTATGCTGGCTGTTCATTAAAGATTTCCCCTGACTCATTTCCCATGGACTGACAGGAACCAAACTTGACGCAGCTATTAGTATTTCTCTACATAAGTACCACCAAGGGTTACACACTTCTCCCATCATTGTATGCAGCTGTGGAGACCTCACCTGTTGAAGTCTGCAGCTTGCGTCAGAAGACATGAGTTGATCTCGGAAATCAGTGTTTCATCATCTTCGAAGTGCTTTCCCATCAAAATAGTCTTTATGGTTGGAAAGAGGTGGAAGTCAGACGGTGCGAGGTTGAGAGAGTAAGGGGGGTGAGGAAAGATTTCATCGCTGCCAGACTGTGCTTCTGTGTGGATAACATGCAAGTTGTGAGTTCTGTGTCTTGCAGGAGGCAGACACCTTTGGTCTGCACACCACGCCTTTCAGTTTTGATGGCCATCTGCAATTTCTGCAGCAGTGAAGCGTAGTAAGTCCTGGTAATTGTGGTACCCTTTACTGGGAAATCCATCATTAATACTCCATGCTGGTCCCAAAAGACTGAACATGACCTTGCCTCCTACAATAACAGGAAGTGGGTCAGGGGAAATTTTTAATAAGACCTTGTATCATATTACTGTTTTATTTTTATTTTAGGTAGCATGTACTTGTAATAGATTTAACATCAGTATTCAAACAGTTGGCCTTAGTGCTACTATTTCTTTAGCTTTGAGAAGTCTGACTGTCAGAGCAGACTTTAAACCAAATAGTAGGCATTATAATATGCTTTTGAGAAAATATCAAATTAGAACTAATGGAAATAGTTTCTCGTGCACAGTCAGACATTTATATTACTTTTAATGTACAGAATACAAGGGATAAAACTATAACAATGGACAACCTTACAATAGTGAAACATACCAGAGAAAAAAGATGAGAACAGAGCGATGATTGGCTATGTTCCGGGGGGTAGGGGGCTGACTAACAAGTACATCTGTCCTGAGAATATTTTCCAGTTTTACTGCAATCAACAAACCAAAAACCTTTTCCATTTTTTAACAAAGCAATTACCACATACAGTACTATATAGACCATTTGGAGGAAAACATTATTATCTTTGGTTTCATTTTAATTTTTTTTATACCTGTATTATCACTGCTACCTCTAAAAAACAATGCAATTCAAAACTGCATATATTCATCTCTCGCTTTAAGTGCTGAATAGTTTTCTACATAAAACAGACAACTTCCTCTATCTCTTATGTACAGTGCTGAACAAGCCACTGTGAAACAAACAAACAAACATAGATCCTTCACATATGCATTTCATCAGTCAAAAATAAACTCAAAGGTTGCCTGTGGGCTTACTGCCGATCACACAAAGGCACCAACACACAAAAAGGCCTCCACAAAATCCTTTGTATCTGCTGTTTTTTTTCCTTTGAACATAATTACTGGCCTTTAGATGAGAGGGAATAAAAGTTATCTCCATACAGAGGAATGATTTAAAACACATTGCTTATAGTTATTCAATAATTAAAAAAATGGTCCTTCTTTAGATTTAAGCTGGAATTAAACCAAATAACAAGAAAGTATATAAAATACTGAAAAATGAAACATGGCATCATTGATTGCTCCTCTACAAATATTTTCAATTTGAAATGCTATTAAAGATATATGGGAGTGTTCCTTATTTTTCATAGACATGCACTGATGCAATGGCCAAATATCGGCCAAGTATGAACTAATGCTGGGCCTGCATAGTTGACCCAAAACACGTGGTTTAACATGTCATTGGATCCTGTGGATAAAAGGGACGATAGCAACACAATT
Organism: Pholidichthys leucotaenia; assembly: GCA_020510985.1. Classification (NCBI taxonomy): domain Eukaryota; kingdom Metazoa; phylum Chordata; class Actinopteri; order Cichliformes; family Pholidichthyidae; genus Pholidichthys; species Pholidichthys leucotaenia. The sequence continues at coordinate 133,100,269 of CM035840.1, read as the reverse complement.
AAAATCAACATCAATAAGGATTTTATATCAGCACTATAAATGGATTAATTTCTCCTCTGATTAAGTACAGAACAAGTACACAAGTTGTAATTTTACAGATGTGAACTACAAAGTAGGCTTTTTACAAAATGCTGCCTGGCTTTGACTAAGTGCTGTAAAAGTTTATCAAACAAAGAAGAACATCAACACTTCACCTTACTGGGTATTATAATGGAGGGCAGATTAACTTCTTCAGCAGAGCTCTTAGTGCGGGGAGTACAGTTCCGTTATCGAATTATTTCCACGGCACCAAATAAAGTGTAATGTTGTACTGTTTCCAGCAGGGGGAGCCAACACACAGGCTTAGTCTACCAAGGACTTTTTTCAGTCAAGTGCTTCAGAAGGCTGAAGCGTCGGCATTGAACTGACAACTTCGTTCAGTCTCGGACTCTTCACTGACCCTCCTCAGGTGCTGTGGACTGCCCTCGCCTCACACTGCCCTGCAGTCTGGTCCTTGACTCCTGTAGGCTCAAAATCCAAAGTATCAGCCTACAACACAGTAGCTACAGCTGGTCCGATTCTTCTGTAGAGGTAATGTTGGGGTGCAGGCCTGAGGCCACAGTTCTGGGTGTGGAGGGTGTGCAGGGACAGGGTGTTGCGGGGTTCAGGGGATCCCGAGGGCCCTCGTATTGAGGAAGCTCTCCTTCTGAAGGAAGCTCCCCATCCTGTAGGTACGGAGGAGGAGGGAGATCAAACCAGATAGGCCGACTAAGGACAAACAGAGAAGACGAACAGAGACACACCACAGAGAAGCAGAATATTAGGTCAGGCTCATGAGGATTCTACAAGTATTCATTTTAAATGAAGCACAAACAACCTAGGACTCAGAATGTATTTATCTAAAAAAGTAGCTCTTTTTTTTTTTTTTTACCTGAAGTACAACGTAATACAAGAATATCTTAGAATATCTTCAATTTGACTTATTTAATATCAGTTTTATATTTATCATTTTAGTTACTGGCACAAACAACAACAGTCATGTTCACATCAATAACATCACAGTTGCGCAGCTACAGTATGTTTAGTTTCAGCAGTGACATGCCACGCTTGTTTGATGAACAAGTACCCAGAAGATTAGAGGATTATTCTGCTGGGACAGATGCACACAGATATTTGTGGTAATATCAGGCAACATTTGTTTGAAACTCATTCTACTTTGCATTCTGATCTAGTCTTGATTTATGGAGCAGCTTAATGGCCACTGACAACAGATTATAAATGTCTACATGCCGTCTAGAATCATTATTCTTTTCACCTGACATCCAGAACAGCTTGTGAGTATGACGGAGGTGAGTCCACGGAGAGTCCGGAGGGATACAAGGTCCCAGACAGCAGCTGCACTGCTTGAGGAGTGGAGCTGTACTGGCTGGCTGTGGTGGGGGAGCTGGGGGAGAGGCCGGGACCTCTGGGATGTATGTGGCCCCGGTCCAAGATGACCAGACGGGACAGCAGCAGGGGCTGGTGATGATGGTGGTGGAGATGCGAGTTCCCTCTTACACCTCTGGGCAGAAGGACGCTCCGTTTTCGCTGGTGATGGAGCACCAGGGCTAGCAAGGCCACGACCAGTACAAAGATGACGGCGCTGCCGATGACGGCGTAGGTGATGCTGGGGTAGTAGCGCAATCGATAGTCCAGAGTCACAAAGTCCTGACCGGGAGCTTCTGTGGAGTAAAAAAAAAAAAGAAAAGATGAAAAGCAAATTGAGGTTGGATGATGTAAATGTCTGGGAGAAGAGAGGATGAGAGCTCACAGTCTGAGGGAATTTAATTTGAGGGAGCGGGAGGATGAGCTGTGGAGTTTCAGAGCCAGGGGAACAGAGAAGAGTGAAGGAGACAGCCGTGAATAGCAAGCAGTAAATTGTTTTCAGGTTCATTTAGAAAAGTATTCTGTGTGATTCAATAGTGACAGCCTCTCTTGGAGATGAGAGCGCTAAGTAATAAGCATAACAGCAGCCAAACTCTCCCCAAGAGCTCCCAGAGACGAGGAAAAACAAATCACACGTCCAGCGCTGACACGAGGGCTACTTCTCAGTTCAATGGGAGCAATCCTACTTTTTCAGCATGAAAGACAGAAAAAAATACATAAATAAGACTAAATAATTCAATGTAAGGGCAAAACAGCTTACAGCGTTTTGAGATGAAATGCCACTCGACACTGAAGATGAGAGAAGGGAAAAGAAGACTAGAGGCCGTCACAGATTACCGTGTTTGTTACAGAGAAAGGGGCAGTCTCCAGACTACTTAGCAGCCGTGGGGACTTGATGCTCACGATGAAAGCTGTGGCCATTAACAGACATGGAGCAGCCAACCTGCTGCCACCAATGAGGAAATGAAGCACTGCAATGCCAGAGGGCATCGCAGCTTATTATTCCAGATAGGATGAGGGAAAGGCACTTAAACATTTTCGCTGACTGATATTACAAGAATTTCAATCAACCACCCAGGATGAGGCTCGTGTAAATGGTGATTCAGAGCTGTTGTATTTAAGGAGAGACAGAGAGAGTGGATGGGAATCCATTTATTACAGAGCTGCAGAAAAAGGGGGTTGTTAATGAGGAATGAGCTATATTAAAGTATTTTACATTTTCTGTTTCAGGTTAAATTGCATTACTGCCTCAGGGCTGTAAACATCAAACCTCTGTGTGCTTCATAAAAAAGTTCAAACAACACTTTCTGTGCTCTCTGCTTATTACCTCACTGTTGCTGGTTAAAATACAATGTGCATTAAAGTCTAATGTCCCAAAAATGATCTCCCGTCTCTGTTCACAAGCCATCATGAGGACAGGGGAGGTTATTGCCCAGAAAGCCAGCCAGGAAATGACCATTACAAGATATCTTACGGTTCACTCAATAATCTGAAAGTGCTTCCATCTGTAAGGATTAGATCCCCAGAAACTGCAAAGCAGACAAACCCCGTTTTTGCAGCTTTTTGAAGTATTTCAAGCTTATATGGACTGACAGTGCATCCGGAAAGTCTTCACAGCGCTTCACTTTTTCCACATTTTATATTACAGCCTGATTCCAAAAGGGATTAAGTTCATTTTTTCCCTCAAAATTCAACACACAATACGCCATAATGACAACGTGAAAAAAGTTTTTTTTGAGAACACAGCCTTTGCCATGAAGCTCAAAATTGAGCTCAGGTGCATCCTGTTTCCACTGATCATCCTTGAGATGTTTCTACAGCTTAACTGGAGTCCACCTGTGGTAAATTCAGTTGACTGGACATGATTTGGAAAGGCACACATCTGTCTATATTAGGTCCCACAGTTGATGGTGCATGTCAGAGCACAAACCAAGCATGAAGTCAAAGGAATTGTCTGTAGACCTCCGAAACAGGATTGTCTCAAGGCACAAATCTGGGGAAGGGTACAGAAAAATTTCTGCTGCTCTGAAGGTCCCAATGAGCACAGTGGTCTCCATCATCTGTAAATAGAAAAAGTTCAGAACCACCAGGACCCTTCCTAGAGCTGGCCGGCCATCTAAACTGAGCGATCGGGGGAGAAGGGCCTTAGTCAGGGAGGTGACCAAGAACCCGATGGTCACTCTGTCAGAGCTCCAGCGTTCCTCTCTGGAGAGAGGAGAACTTTGCAGAAGGGCAACCATCTCTGCAGCAATCCACCAATCAGGCCTGTATGGTAGAGTGGCCAGACGGAAGCCACTGCTTAGTAAAAGGCACATGGCAGCCCGCTTGGAGTTTGCCAAAAGCCACTTGAAGGACTCTCAGACAATGAGAAACAAAATTTTCTGGTCTGATGAGACAAAGATTGAACTCTTTGGTGTGAATGCCAGGCGTCATGTTTGGAGGAAACCAGGCACCACTCATAACCAGGCCAATACCATCCCTACAGTGAAGCATGGTGGTGGCAGCATCATACTGTGGGGATGTTTTTCAGCGGCAGGAGCTGGAAGACTAGTCAGGATAGAGGAAAAGATGAATGCAGCAATGTACAGAGACATTTTGGATGAAAACCTGCTCCAGGGCGCTCTTGACCTCAGACTGGGGCAACGGTTCATCTTTCAGCAGGACAACAACCCTAAGCACACAGCCAAGATATCAAAGGAGTGGCTTCAGGACAACTCTGTGAATGTCCTTGAGTGGCCCAGCCAGAGCCCAAACTTGAATCCAACTGAACATTTCTGGAGAGATCTGAAAATGGCTGTGGATCGATGCTTCCCATCCAACCTGATGGAGCTTAAGAGGTGCTGCAAAGAGGAATGGGCGAAACTGCCCAAAGATAGGTGTGCCAAGCTTGTGGCATCATATTCAAAAAGACTTGAGGCTGTAACTGCTGCCAAAGGTGCATCAACAAAGTGCTGAGCAAAGGTTGTGAATACTTATGTACATGTGATTTCTTTGTTGTTTTTTTTTTATTTTTTATAAATCTGCAAAAATCTCGACTTTTTTCCATGTTGTCTTTATGGGGTATTGTGTGTAGAATTTTGAAGAAAAAAAAAAAATTATTCCATTTTGCAATAAGGCTGTAACATAACAAAATGCAGAAAAAGTGAAGCGATGTGAATACTTCCCAGATGCACTGTCGAGGCTTTTGGGGGATATTGTGTTTGGCTCAGAGTAGAGATTCCCTCCACATTTAGAAGGCAGAGCTGTAGTGCCTCAGAGAATTGAACCGCACGTAAAAACCTCAACAAAAAAATCAACCAATGTGATCTTTTTATAGTACGCTGCAATTCTGACCCACAGCAATACGCTAACCAAATTAAACTCAACTTTTTGGCTCCAACTACAGCTTATTAAATTTTTCTAAGAAATGGTATTCATGTCATGCTTCGGTAGAGGTTCCAGTGTGTACTCAAAGATAAAGTTTCACATTTTAGAAAAGAAAAGAGCAGCTTAGGATAAAGACAAAAGATTTAGAGGCAAACTGTTAAAACAAGAAGTTGCCATTGGGCGACTGTAAGCTAAACTATGCCTTGGTCAGGCAGAATAATTTCTTCACTAGTGTTGTTGATGGTACCACATAAAAGAATTAAATACCTCTGCTGATGATCAGTTTAACACACGTCACATGTTGGTATAAGGACAAGATAAGTGGGCAAAATAAACTCGACACTCATTTACTCAAGATACTACAAATTTACAATAAATTATTCAAAAATACTTATTTAGCAAAAGGCAATTTAGTATATTAAAAAGAATATACAACTGTTAGTTCCAACTAAGCAATCTGATTGGACAATAGGAATTCCAGGAGACACTATATTCCCCAATAATCACACTTTTACATTTCACAGAATATGTATTACTCCACTTCAGCTGTGCTCTAATAATTTTTAAATTATAGTTAATATCAGTGGATTCTAATAATATGTGAGAATTGTAATACTGTGTCGGATACCTCAATTTCCATGGGGAGGGTTTGAAGAGATGGCCCTAAAAATCCAGATCTCCGTGACCCGGAAGTTCCGCCCTTCCAATCATCTGGCTAGATATTTCACATGTATTTACAACAAAACAGACAAGCTATAGTTAGATTTATTGTCCCGACTAGCCAACCATAATACTTTTATGGTGACGGACTCTTATTTCATTGGAAAATGTCAAGTGGCTGTGTGATTGGTACCCAGGGGCGCTGGACTTTGGTGGGGGTACTCTTTACCCCGGGCCCCCTGCAGGGAGGGGCCTTCAAAAAGCCTGGAATGAAAATGTTTTTCTGTGTTGCATTCTTTTAATTTCTAATTAATTAATGTCACAGTAAAATTCACCATGGCTGAGTGAAGTGTTTGAGAGGCTGAATTTTGCATTAACAGTAATGAAGGATGTTGCGTGAGCCCCCTATCATCCCTTTAATAGTTTAGTCCACACACCTGCACCTGATTGACTGAACTGCAGCACCAGTCACAGCAACCTGCGCCTGCAGCCTATACCTGCAGCACGTCTGCTTCCTCAGCCAGGTGAGTGCATCACTACCCTAAACCTCACCTTTTATTTATTGTTTATTTATTGCTTCATGAAAGTACACACAGTAGGTGATTTGTTACTTTTTAACAAGGGGGTTGTGGGTGATATTCATAAAGTTAACATTTGGTAGCGCTACAAAGGTATAAATGTACAGTAGTTTCAGTAGACATTTGCAAGAATAAAAGTGCAAAAATATGATAATTTACAACTTAAAAAGCCGCATTTACTATAAGCATGTCCCAAATTTATGAGAAAAACATTTGATTTTCGTGACGAAAAACCAGAGCTTCCAAATGGCTACCCCCCCGACACACACACACACACACACACACACTTCTAAGAAAAATAAAATCTAAAATTTACAACAGTAACGTCACAAATTTACTAGAAAAAAATTGTTTTTCTGAAACATTTTAATATAGCCTATTAATTTATTTAACCTTTTTCTCTCATAAAAGCCCAGTATTCTCACCAAATAGTGAGGTTTTCATTGTAAACATTTTTCTAGGAAAGTTAACTTTTTTAAAAAAATACATTTTCAAGTTTTTCTATAAAATTTGCAACTTTTTCATTGAATTTTCATTATTTTTCTTGTCCATGTGCCCCTCTCCTCTCACTGATAAACTAAGTTTCCCTATATAAACTATTCTTACAGTCTTTATGGGGATGGAGGGTGGCAGGTTAACAGAGGGGAGGATTTTGGCTCATTTTGCTGACAAGGGGAATAGACTTTTTTTTTTTGCAAATATTTATTTATTTGAATGGAGGTTTAATATTTTATTGGCAGCGGCTATGGATACGGAAGCTGTATCCCTATACGAAATGTCTATTGCTGCAGAAGAGTTGAAAATCCAACAAAACCCTTTCAGATCAACTCCAAGCCAGCTGCCACTGTGGCTTAGGTACAGTAGATGCTTTGGGCCTGTGATCAGAAGGTTGCTGGTTCACCTCCTATCAGCACTTTGCTCACACCATTTTACTTCATATGGATGAAATTTAGAATTAAACTTAAGAGGTTAGCCTTAGGATTTGCGAGTGGGTAAGGTTAAAAAGGTAGTAAATAGATATTAATTAAAATTTTGAAACCAATAAATGCCTCAGATTCCTGTACCTGTAGCCTGCTGCTTTTAAGATGCACATTAATAGAATGTACTGGCCAATCAGATTTGAGCTGTATCTGTAGCAAGAATTCTATGGCCGTGGTTCTGTATCCATAGCCACTGCCTATTTTACTTATTGAAAAACAAGCTTTTTCATATTTTTGCAAAGATTTTTTTGTATTTTGAACAAATATTTATTTTTCAGTGGAAGCTGCCCATTTTTATTCCTTGCCTTTTACATAATTACTGATGAAGACCATGGCCTCTGTGTGAGTTGATAATTTTGTAAAAATCTATGGCGTATTAAATATGTCCATGAGTGTATGTAGGTATTAAAATAAAATAGATGTACCAAATAAGTACAGTAAAATTTGTGCTACTGTATGTAACTTTCCTTTTTTCATTACACAGGGTTACAAAAATAATTTTTTTGTAAGTTGTCTGTGTTTTTTCAACTGATTTAAGACAATTTTGCACCGTTGAATCTGAAAATGACATCTCTTTCTCCCAATCAGGGGCTAAGTAAAAACCTGTACTTACTTAGTACTGTGCATGTACTTACCTTTATATAAAGGTAAGTACATGTAAATTGAACGTTACGTCATCATTGTTCAAAATTCTGAGAATTTCAAGACATAAAAAAAGAATTTTACATCATATAAAGTGAAAATACCCGTACATGTAAAGAAAAACGTATAAAACAACATGTGGCCATAATTCAAAACGTTGACCTGATTGAACAAAACCAATGTGATTTTTTGGATTCAGCACATCAAAATTGTCCTAAATCAGCTAAAAAAAAAAAACTTAGACAATAAATTTGGTGTCGACCAGTGTTATTTAGGAGTTCTTTTTTTGGTTGGCCACTGGATTTATTAAAGATGCTCTAATAGCCAAAAAATGGAACTATACAAAAGAATAAGACCAATTTGAATAGAAAATCAATTAATCTTTATTATTAATCTTTATTTATACAGGGGAGGTCCATTGAGAGGTGAACTCTCATTTTCAAGGATGCCCTGTTCACACTCACACCTGGAAGCTGCCCAGTACAACCACAGACTGACCTGTGGCCACTGTGCAGCTCCACTGGAGCAGTCAGGGTTAAGGGCCTTGCTTAAAGGGCACCACAGTGGGGTTAATGATGGTGGGGCAAACACTGCAATGTTATCTGTCCTGCCCAGATCTGATCCTGCCGGTTGAACCGGCGACCCTCCAGTCACCAGTCCATATCCCTAACCATTAGGCCACCACTGCCCCCATGTATAAATAAATAAATAAGTGTGTAAATACAAAATACTGCAGGTCCATTCTCAAAAAAGTTATATATTACATTATAGACAAAAAAGTTTGGAAATACTGATGACATAAATATATTCCCAAAGACAGATGGACAACTCATGTACTAGCATCAAACTGTCCACAACAGTAGAGCTTACTAACCAAGGTGTTTAATGGAAATGGGCCCCATCTTAAACCTTGGAATGTAAAATTCAAAATTTGCTTTGTATTTAAGGGGCCCACACACAGTGCTGCACCCAGGGCCCAAAACTTGGTGCTACGCCCCTGTTGGCACCCGGTGCAAGATCAGTACCCTGCAAGTGCAAAATGACTGCACTGCACGTGTGCAATGTGTTTACATCATGGCAAATGTATTTTATTTATAACTGAAGAGATATGGTTTTAAATAACTATCAGATTTTTGTTAAGTACTCGGACATGCCTTCACTACACAAATGTATAATTTTCCAACAATGTTCTTTCTTTTATGCTGGGTACCGAGCTTGTTCCAGGTACCAATCATGCAGCCACATGCCAAGAAAAAGCAAGAACACAGAAATGCACTGAAGACCAATAGCTAACTAGCCGACGGCGTGAGTAACATGACCCACAAACCCTACTCCACAGGTGGAGGTATGCATGTATATAAACACTGATTTCTGCAGTGGACAATATTTGATTTGGTTACATGTGCATGAAATGACAATAGGCCTGTTCTTTTCTACATTATCCACATTGAGGTGTTTAGAAACAGTTAACTGGGTACATTCGGGAGAGACAATTTTTCCTAGCAGGGCAAAATAACTGGTGAACCCTAGAACACAAACGTATGGTGATTTTCACGCATGCGATTGTGGTCACATGATTTTCATTGTGCTGCTGTTGTCTAAGTTGCGTGGGTCCTTGGGTAGCTTAGTCAACTGGTCATTTTTCCACTCTCAAAAAATTCAATTTTTTGTTTATCTCTTCCCACAGTTGTCAGTGATGCAGGGAGCTGTGCCTTTACCAGACACGGCTCACATGTCCCAGGAATGGATGGACCAAACTGCAAGTTCTCAGCTCTATTTTTATTCATTTATTTATTTGTTTATTTATTTATTAGGATTTTGCAATGTCAATGATTCCCTCATTTTTCACTAATTTCAGAGCCTTTTTATAGGGTCCCCTCTCATACCTTTTTTCGTTTTATAAAGCATTGTATAGGTGGAAATAAAAGAAGAGTACTTCAATTTTTATTTTATTTTATTTATTTTTTAGTTTGTATACTTTTATTAATCCCAGAGGGAAATTCAGGGCATCCACATGGATGGATGAGGCAGCCACGGTGCGGCGCCAATCCCATCACCATTCACACACACATTCACACCCAGGACCATTTTACAGTCTCCAATTCACCTAACTTGCATGTTTTTGGCCTGCGGGAGGAAACTGGAGTACCCGGGATAAACTCACGCAGACACGGGGAGAACATGCAAACTCCATACAGAAGGGTCACTGATAGTCAGGAGGTGGGATCGAACCCACAACCTTCTTACTGTGCTGCTACAGTGCCAACCACTGTTCCATTGAGCTGCCCAATTTGCCATGTCTTCTTGTACTTTAATATATTTTTCCAAGTAGTATTTTTTTTCTGGGTATAGTGTATCAGGTAAAATAAGGACCTGCACTTCATAAAATATACCAGATGAAACAAACAAAAATCATTAATATTTTGTCCTGTATTGCTGACATTTGTGGAACTGCTGTATAAAAACAATATTACACTCGAGGTTGTGTGGTATCATGAATCTATAGCTGTGGTGATGTCTTCGGGCCTATGACCGAATGACCGCAGTTATAGATTCATTGATGCCACACTCCCTCTCGAGTAATATTGCTTAAGCAACTACCAAACAAACAGCTTCTTGCTGACTCCTATAGCAGACTCTCACAAATCACAGTAAGAAAGTGTCTGCACTGTGTTGTTATCACATGTTTCCTCAATAAAGTTCTACCTTTTCCTGTTGGTGTGAGAACAAGATAAAACTTTAAAGGGTGTTATTAGCAGATTTTATCAACTTTAGTTACGCTCAAGCTCAGTTTCTTCTGTTTCTGGTCATAACACTGACACAGGCAAAGCAGATCCAACAATGATATTCTGACCTACAAAGGACTTGGTTTAGCATTAAGATAAGAAACACGGAAACACAGTTTTATCTTAAAATGATGATAATATAGAGACTTTAAATGCCGACTCAAAGCAGAGGTGGCGCAAGGATAACAAGTATTACTTTTCCATAGTGACCATAGTTGCCTGTGTACATACTGTAACTACAGCCTTACACAGCAGTAAGTTAAGAGAGGGTTGTTGTTTCATAATACAAAGCCAGGTAAGGTGTTTCATTCTCATCACGCTACACCTGGGGTCTGTACTTGTGGCTGTGAGGTCACATGTGACTCATTTGCCCATAACCAGTCATTCCGTGTGGCTTTGGGAAAAAAAGTCTGAAAATTATGATAAAAGCTACAGGTTTTAGAGAAAACGGTGTAAGGAATTTAAAAGAAAAAACAGTAGTGCATTTATGAAAAAAGTAATAAAATTACAAGAAAAAAGTCACTGTAGTGTAGGTGTACTACAAATCTGGCAAGAGTTAAATTCTGAAAAAAGCTGCAAATTTACAACATCCTTTCATATTTAAATTGGCAAACCAATTTAAACTGTATTTATATGGCTTCATTTTAAGGCTCAATCCCGATTTTTTTTTTTTTCAGTTTCCATAGTAGGGGTTTCCAACTCTCAATATTTTTAGGTGGAAAAAAAAAAACCAAGCTACTATCACAGAAGTTTTTGAAGCTTGTTTTCCTTTTCTAGCAGACAACATGGTTCCTCTGTCAACCTGACCTTGAAGTCCTGGGGGAGCTCCTGCGGCGTGTATGCATGTGCACACACACATTGCTGCATTCCTTACCAGCAGCCTGGCATACAGCCTATTTATTTACCAGTGTGGATAGTCAGGCCCCCCCATGCCTTAATTAAATCTAATCTAATTCAGATGCTCCACCCGTCTGCTGCCCCAAACAGGCACCAGCGAATAAAACAAGCCCCCTCGACCCCTCCCTTGTGATTTTTTTAAATTGGCCAGTCCTTCACACTACCAATTAATTATGAACTGGACTCTCAGCAGAAAAGGGGGAAAACAAAGAGGAATTATTTCCGTAATTACCTTAAAAAAAAGCACAGATAAAGAGATCCCACCACTGCCAACCTCTGCTGCCTATCAGATTTCAGTGCAGGCTTCTGGGACCAGAAAGAAACACACACAAAAGAAACTCATACTGCTGTAACATTAACAATGGGAGTCTACTCGGTACATTAGTGAGAGAAGTCTGAAAGGCTTTTTTTTATTTTCCAAATCACACAGGAGATGAAAAGGCAAGGAGAAAAAGAAACTGAAGCAGCCATCATCTCCGTCAGATGGGGTTCTGTGTGTTGACCCCCGCTGTGTGTGTGATTGCGTTTGCCGTTCAGTGTCCCAGCCAACTTTGCTCTAGTTGAAGTTAAAAGTGTGAAGAAAGGTGAGACTGTCACATGCAACAATATGTATGGTACACAGTTTTGTATATAAGCTTCTGTCAATTTTTTGGTGCATGGCAGTATGCAATTATGCATTGTGAATAAATGCATAAATACACCAATAAATCAGAGAGCAGTGAATTTAGTTTCCATAAAGATGAACCCACAAATAAATGCCTTGTACAGTTTATCTGACCCAAAATGTTGGTGTAAAGATACACCAAAAAAAAATAAAAAAATCTTCAAGCTACATGCTCCTTTCAGGTTTTCCCTGATGTACCACATACTGTATATATTACCAGTTATGATTTAGGAACCTTTTATGCTCAGACTTTTAGTCATTATGCAGTATCACAAGAGAGGTGCATGGAGAGGCCAAGATTCATTCAGCTGCTTGACAATACAGAGCCAGAGTACTAGAGAGCGTTCTGCTGTTACAAGAGGAGGAAGAAAGTGGTGTTGTTCTCCCAGATCTACCAACACCACTGACTCGGTCTGGGAATAAATGAAGACACAGAGTCAAATGAGGTGATTTCAATCCACAGAGGAATTGTTTAAACTTCACTTTTTTTTTCAGAAAATCTATCCTCTCTGGAAAAATCAGTTAAGTAAATCAATTACAGGCCATAAAGTAAGGTACTTGATGCATTATTTGTTTGATGAAATTCCCTGATCAAAGTTGGGCATTGATTTTCTCAAAAAGTTTTACTGTTTGTCAAAGTTGACATGAAAGGTTCAAGAACATTCATGCTCCTGACCAACAACAAAGCTACTCTGACACTTTTGACCTCATCAGGGGTAAAATCCCAAGTGTAGAGATTTCCTTTTTAATTTTATAAAAGCCATGTCTATAGCATTTTGAGTCCTAAATGCCTGCTTTCTGTCATTTATTATACAAGTTAGAGGAGATATTAATAAATAGTATTAACCCCCAAGTACAAATAAGTAACAAAAAAAAAAGGTTTGAGCAGTTAGGCAGGCAAAATAAGGAAACGATCAGGCTCTGATTAAAACATTTTGAGGCCAACAGGAGCCTTTCCTTCTGTATCTTCAGCATGTAAAATAAGTACTGAACATATCACCATTTTTCTTAGTAAATATATTTCTAATGAGACTATGTAAAGACATTTTCACCAAATGTCAATAACAACCCATACAGTTCACACATGCAAAGAAACCAAACCATAGATGTCCATAAATTATGTGTAATAATCTAAACTGACACAGGGAAAAAGTATTGATCACATGAAGAAAGATAAGTGCAGAGAGGCAGGTAAAGCAAAGACACCAGCTGAAATCTATCAGTAAATAGAAAGTAATCCTGCACTTGTCAATGCAAATTAATATCAGCTGGTTCAGTCCTAATTGATGGCCTAGAAAAAGTTGTCTTATTACCAAGGTATCACACAAGAAACAGCTAATGACGGTTAAAAGCAAAGGGCTCTCAAGACCTTCACAACCTTAGTGTTGCAAAACATACTGACAGCATTGGTTACAGAAGATTTTCTAAACTTCCGAATGTTCCAGTGAGCACTGTTGAGGCCATAATATGGAAGTGGAAAGAACATAATTTCACCATAAACTGGCGACAATCTGGGGCCCCTTGCCAAATTTCTCACAGAGGAGTGAAAAGAATTATCCAAAGAGCTGTCCAAGAGCCAAGGGCCACTTGTGGAGAGCTTCAGAAAGAATGGGTACAATTGTTTCAGAGAAAACAATAAGTAATGCACTCAACTGTCATGGCCTGTATGTACGCCCACCACACAAGACTCCATTGCTGAAGAAAAAGTATGTTGAAGCTCATTTAAAGTTTGCTGGACAACATTTGAACAAGCCTGTTAAATAAATGGTAGAATATAATCTGGTCAGCTGAGAAGAAAATTGTACTCTTTGGATGTCATAATACACACCATGTTTGGAAGAGAAATGGCACTGCACATCACCCCAAAAACACCAACAACAGGGGAGGTGGTAACATCATGGTGTGGGGGTGTTTTTCAGCATACGGTACTGGCAAACTTCATATAATTGGAAGGATGAATAGAAAAGTGTACCAAGGCATTCTTGGAAAAAAAAAATCCATATACCTGCAATATAACAGGATGATGAAGACATTTCAGCAAGACAACGATCCCAAACACACAGCCAAGGAAACTCTCAGTTGGTTTCAGAGGAAGAAAACAAAGCTGCTAGAATGGCCCAACCAATCATTTGACTTGAATCCAACTGGAAATCTATGCAAAGAACTAAAAATCAGAGTTCATAGAAGAGATCCAGATTTGAAGACTGTGCGGCAGAATGGGCCACATCACACCTGAGCAATGCATGTGACTAGTTTCTCCATACAGGAGGTGCCTTGAAGCTGTCAGTACCAACAAAGGCTTGATATGAAGTATTAAATAACTTTCACTAGGTGTGTTCAATACATTTTCCATGTGTCATTTCACTTTATTACACATAATTTATGGAGATCTATTTTTTTTCTTTATATGTATGAATTAGTTGGGTTGTTATCAACATCTGGTGAAAATTTCATGTCAATAGCGCATTTAGAAATATATGGTAGCATGTTCAATACTTATTTTATCTACTGTATATATACACAAGTATATACAGTAGCTTAGGCCTCATTAAAGTTGAAATGACACATACTATTTTATGAACTTTGACCTTGGCCTTAAACACAAAATGGATGCAGAGCTACATGAGGATCACTGTGTGTGAGTGTAGTGAGCATCCAGTCAATTGCCTACAAGGGGTAGCGATTCTTGAGAATTCTTCTTCTTTTAGATTTGATTGGTGGTTGGAAACCAGTTTACAGGTGCATTACTGCCACTGACTTGATTACTCTATTTCTTTGTATAAGTTTTTATAAGGAGTTCTGAACAACTCCTTATATGTGAAAAAATTATCCGTCGTTGGACTATGTCCAGGAGCTGGGACTTCATCTCGGCGGCCAAGGAAGTGTATGGATGGATGATGCACAAAGCACTATGTAGCATGACCAGGTGTTCCACTTTGTGCAGGACTGCACAGCATTTTGACCTTTTGTCGTCCGTCCCGCAAACTGAGAATCTTGTTCTACATTCTGATAGCCTCAAATTTTCAAAGGCTGTATGGAGTGCACCTGTTCCTAATGCCTGTTTCAGTTTGACAGAACCAAAAAAGCGGATGTTGTAGCCAGCATGTCACGTGATGGCTCAGCAAGACAAACTGCATGCAATGCCCACCAAACCACGGCAAAATGCCCAGTCGAGACACGGCAAGTACACGAAACCGCACCCTGCACCCCACCCGGAAGAGGAAAGAAAACGGCCGCAATCGCCACTGGCAACTGGAAGATCGAGCAGACAACACTCCACCCAACCCAGAAAAGCATTACACCCACGGACACAGCAATGCCCTCACCGATGACAAAACCAAAACCAAGGAGCCATAGACAGACAACGATAGGGTTGGTTCCAGTTTTCATGAGAAGTCTAATATTTATGTTAGAAATTCTGCATATTTTTTGATTAAAGGACAATGTTACTTGTTTTTTTATTTTATTTTGCTTGTATTTAACCAGGCAAATCATTAAGAACACATTCTTATTTACAGTGGCAGTCTGGCAAAAGCCAAAGGCCTTTGAGGAAGTGGTTGGTAGGGGAGATTAGGGGGAAGGGAAATTGAGAATAAAATTTAAAAGATTAACACAAATATAACAAACAAGAAATACTGACACACTCCTGACAACACCGTCAAATCAATGCAACACCAGCCCCCCCCCCCCAAAAAAAATCAATACAGTGCTAAAAGCAAAAGAGCTTAATAATGTGTGAAAGCAAGTTAAATGATACAGTATTAGCCTGTCCGACAACAGCTGCAGTTTTCTGAAAGAATGTCCATGAAGCGGCTCTTAAAAGCACATTTTGAGATAAATTTGTCCATTTTTGATGTTCTTTGCAGATGATTTCAATCTTGTTGCACATAACGAGAAAATGTTCATTAGAAGTTCATTATTTGTTAAACTTATAAGTCTTATAATTATAAGTGTTATAAGTCTTTTATTTGTTAAAATTCAGAAAACTTATTAGTGTATTTATTTTTTTTAATCCAGGCAAATTTGATACCACCTTGACAGCTGATGGCACGTCCCACATTGTCCCATGATGTTCCACTCAAACATGATCTTTGTCCCACATTTGAGAAATTGGGACCTAGTGGCATGAGATTAGCTCCTTTTGCCAGAATGAGCCAATAACTCTAAATAACTGATTGTATATCAAAGAAGCTGGACAGATAGTAGTAGAAAAACACAGCTGCAGTTTTTCCTCCTCTCCAGGTGTTCGTCATACAAATGTACTTTTAAAACAGCCTGCACACATGCATTCACATTATAACCTCAATCTGCAGCTCTCCCAGTGTCACTCAACCCTCTTACACTGCATCTATATGGCATTTATAAACTCATAACCCCCTATACATGGGAGCTTGGGAGAGGGGCAAGATGTAGCCTTTCAAATAGGCACTTTAATCTCATAAGAGTGCCTTTGCCCACATCTCTTCATCTCAGAGTCGCTCCCTCTCCACCCCTCTCACCTCCACTCCACTGCTTCGAGAGGCTCTTGTTTCCCATAGTTTTTTTCCTCTTATTTTGGCCTCAGCCCTCCCCTCTTCTAGCTTAGTGCTCCATCCTATCTACTAAACCCACCATTTCACTATCTCTCCTCATGTTGGCAAATTACTGTCATGGCTGTATCATGTACCCACACTTGGAAAATACAATCTGGATTATGCACTAAAAGGATTCCTTTCTTTAACGCTGCCATGCCTTTTGTCCTGTCTTGTCACCCTCTACTAATTTACCACTTTATTGTTTTGCATTTCATTATCTCCAACCTGCATTGATCTTATTACCCTTGCATAGAAGGGGGAGAATTATAGCAACGTGGACAGCTCACAGACAGTACTTGCAGGAGGACAGAGGTAGAAACTGACGTGTTTAAAAGAATTGGGAGGGGAGATAAGATTTTAGTTCCTTTGAAGTATTATGCACCCACAGTCTTCTAAAAGTCAGCTCAACACACGCTGATCCAAACTAAGCTAAACTCTATTACAGGAGGCAGAGCCGTAAAGACCCCCTGCTGTATGCCTTCAGTAGCTGGAACACATTTCCTTTTGCCTGCATATCTTTATGCCATCCTTACTAATCCTGACTAACAACTCTCCTGTATTTGACAGCATAATTTTTTTTCTTCCACACTGTTGTGAAACAAAGGGGTTGTCAAGGATAAAAAGAAGGGGGTTGTCAGACATGATGGCTCGACTCAGCGACGTCATACCAGGTAAAACTGGGTTTTAACCTATAGCCGAGAGAGAAATATGCACAAATTTTAGCAAAGATTTAAATCATGCACTGTAAAAATTCCTAAAATTAGCATACACAAAGTAAATCAAATTCCTTCTTCACTGAGTGGCAGTAGAAAATTTGAAACATCCCATGAGCAGAATACTGGAATTTTAAGAGGTTAAACACATAAAAAAGGAAAAAAAATGCTGAATATATCTGGAGCAGAGGTTGTGCTCTGGTGTCTGTCACCCATTGCGACGCTTCTCCCTGCTGGGTTGCAGTGGGGGGGGACCCGTGTTCGCAACTTCTCCTGTACTGGGTCCGCCTGTGTCCACGGTGGGAACATTTCGTGGCCAGTGTGGAGAAATAGAGGAGTCGGCGACACATACAGTGGATGCAAAAAGTCTACACACCCCTGTTCAAATGCCAAATTTTTGTGATGTAAAAAAATGAGACCAAGATAAATCATTTCATAACTTCTTCCATCATTAATGTGACCTATAACCTGTACAACCCAATTGAAAAACAAACTGAAATCTTTTAAGGGGAAAAATAAAAAACATACAATAACCTGGATGCATAAATATGCACACCCTGTTATAACTGGATTATACTGGACTATTACTGGATTACTATATACTGTATACTATTACTATATACTGGATTATATTATACTGGACTAAATGGATTTCCTGACTGAGAGACCTCAGTCTGTCCGGGTTGGAAACAACATCTCCAACTCTGTCACGCTGAGTACCGGAACCCCTCAAGGCTGTGTACTCAGTCCACTGTTGTTTACACTTCTAACACATGACTGTGTATCCAAACACGAGGGGAACCAGATTATTAAGTTTGCAGATGACACCACGGTGGTGGGACTTATTCAGAGGGATGAGGAATCAATGTACAGGGAAGAAGTGAGAGACCTGGAGGGCTGGTGCAGGGAGAACAATCTGGTGCTCAACGTGGACAAAACAAAGGAGATGATTATCGACTTCCGGCGGTCACAGCCTGAGCACGTCCCCCTCAGCATCAGCGGCCGTTTAGTGGAGAGAGTAGAGAACATCAAGTTCCTCGGAGTGCAGATCTCGCAGGACCTGACCTGGAGCAAGAATTCCTTGGAGATCAGAAAGCGAGCTCAGCAGAGACTACCACTTCTTGAGGAAACTCAAACAGGCCTCTCTCCCCATCTGCATCCTCAGGACCTTCTACAGAGGTGTGGTGGAGAGTGTTCTGACGTACTGCATTGCTACATGGTACTCCAGCTGCAGTATGTCAGACAAAAAAGCCCTGCAGAGGATAGTCAAGGGGGCGGAGAGGGTAATTGGAGTCTCCCTCCCCTCTGTCCAAGAACTTTTTCAGAACCGTTGTAGGAGCAGGGCACTGAACATTGTCAAGGACCGTTCTCACCCTCTGCATAAACACTTTGAACTTCTTCCATCTGGTAAACGATTCCGGAGCATCAGAGGCAGAACCACCAGACTGATCAACAGCTTCCTCCCACAAGCTGTCAGGATGCTGAACAGCTGACCCGGAATCTCACATACACACTACTGCACCTATGGACATTTTGTATATTATAGTTAGTTATTCTTTTTCCCCAAGTATGTCTCAGGGATGTGTGAATGGATGGGGGGGTGGGAGCTATGTGGGAGTGTGTCTTAATCATGCTGCTTCTTATATGGATGCCGAGAGAAACGCAATTTCATCTTGCCTGCACTACAGTTGTATGTACAGCAATATGACAATAAAGTTTGATTTGATTTGATTTGATTTGAACTGGGGATGTGGCTGTATTCAGAATTAACTAATCACACTCAAACTCATGTTAAATGGGAGTCAGCTTCTAAAGCATCAGAGGGATATCACTGTTCAAAGGTAGCAGTCAGGAGAAGGGTACAAAAGAATTTCCAAGGCATTAAATATACTATGGAACACAGTGACGACAGTCATCATGAAGTGGAGAAAATATGGCACAATAGTGACATTACAAAGAACTGGAGGTTCCTCCAAAATTGATGAAAAGATGAGAAGAAAACTGGTCAGGGAGGTTGCCAAGAGGCCGACAGCAGCATTGAAGGAGCTGCAGGAATTTCTGGCAAGTAATGGTTGTTTAGTACATGTGACAACAATCTCCCGTCTTCTTGATATGTCTGGGCAATGGGGTAGGGTGGCAAGACGGAAGCCTTATCTTATGAAGAAAAACTTCCAAGCCTGGCTACATTTTGCAAAAACACATTTGAAATCTCCTAAACGCATATGGGAAAATGTGTTATGGTCCGATGAAACCAAGGTTGAACTTTCTGGCCATAATTCCAAAAGGTATATTTGGCGCAAACACAACACTGCTGGGACTTCCGGTCATGGCCGCCACGTAGGAGGACGTGCTTCCCTCTACTCTGCTCCTAAAAATAAAAAAAATCAACAAATAACTCTCTCAATTGGAACAAAACTATCCCAGCGTTTGGGCGAGGATATGCCAGTAAAGCCTAAGGCTGGGAAATCAGGTGGAGGAAAAAGTGAACCGCCGAAACAGTCCAAATTAACGGACTTTCACATCCGTGATGCAGCAGGAAAACCCCCAGTTATGGCGGAGGAAGCTAGTGGACGGAGCGGTGACTGCTGACCGACGGCACAGGTGCGGTGCTTGCTGCCATTGGCTCAATGAGAGCAGACTTCTCTACTAAGTTTGATGGGATTATAGCAGCGATAGAGGTTTGAGAAAAGAATTAGCGACTGTATGGAACGTGTAACGCAGGTGGAGGGCTCCGAATTTCCAGCGCTGAGAATGACGTCACCAGGCCTACAATTAAAGGTGCGCACATTGGAATTAAACAATAAACGTCTGGAAGATAATGTCCTGGATTAGAATCCAGGACACTACCCGTCTCAGTTGTTCCAGAGACGGAACCAACCTGAGGCTGGTGGGTCTTCCTGAGGGTACGGGAGGGGCGGACTCAGTGTTCCTTTTTGGAAAGTGATCCCAGAAGCGCTGAACAAACGCGGAGCTGCAGTCATCAGTCGTCTGGAAAGCGCCCACCGAATTGGCCCACAGAGAGATAATAAGGCAGCACCGAGGATGCTAATTATGAAGTTCCTCAGCTACAGAGACAGGATGACGATCTCCAGTGCGGCGCGGGCCAAAGGAGAAATTAAATACCAGGATCAGCAGGTGCGGTTCTATCCCAGATTTGGCCACGGGGAGTCCAACAATTGAGGAAACAGTTTGACCCCGCCCGTAAAGAGCTGCGCAACCTTGGGATTCGTCATGGAGTGATTTATTATGCAAGACTGCTGGTCACGTATAAAGGGAGAACCCACACCTTCAAGACCCCAGAAGAGGCGCAGGAGCTCATCAAGAAGATCCAAGAAGAGACTGGTGGGAGCTAAGCCTGAATAAGTATAAAGGTAGAATATTTAAGCATTTGCACAGGCATCTGACTGATCTGAAGCAAATAGCAAGTTCACAAAATACAGATTGTATTGAATTAAAACAAAAACAAAAAAAATGATGATGTACAAAGTTGCTATAAAATTTTGGAGTTAAGTTGGAAAACTACAGAAGAGAGTTAATGTTATGTTATTAAAAGTAGTACAGTCAGGGTGATTGAGAGGAGAAAGAAAGAGTGGTTTTGCCTGATCCTTGTGAGTGAGGAGCAGTCAATGGCTATAGCGGGAGACAGAATTTTTTTTTTTATTTTGGGGGGATTACCACGGATGTGGGAAGGGGAAATTTGTTTGTGTGTAGTTTGTAGGATGAATGTTCAACCACTCATGTTTTTGCTTCTCTGTGTAAGCATGTTTACATTGCGAGGTAATCCCAAACTCCTTATTGATCATAGACCAAAAGCGTTAATCTTAATTTAACTTCATGGAATTGCAGAGGTCTACAAAATTTAAAAAAACTTAAACAAGTTATGAATAAAATAAAAGACAGGTTCAAAAATTGTGTTTTTACAAGAACTCATCTAATAGAGGAGGGATGTAAAAAGAATTAAAAAAAGATGCAGGGAAGTGTATTCACCTCAACATTTTCATCTCGAGCCAGGGGAGTTATGACTCTCATACACAAAACAGTCCCATTTCAAGTGAAAAATGTAATGGAGACAAATAGGAATAACCTAATCATTCAAGGATCTTTGTTATTAGAAAATATAAATCTGGTGAACCTATACGGTCCCAATATAGATGATCAAAACTTCTTTGCTAATTTATTTCTTATTTTATCATCACTTACAGGGCAGCATATAATAGCAGGGGATTTTAATTGTACATTGAATCCCAGCATAGACAGATCAACAGGACTGTACTGTACGCACAATGAATGCAGGATGATCATTAATCATTTTATGAAAGAATTGAGATTGCAAGACATATGGAGAGAAATGAAACCGCAAGTTAAAGCCTACTCTTGTTATTCTAATACCTACAAGACATTCTCACGTATTGACTATTTTTTGATCTCCACAGAATTAAGGTCCAAGATTCAAAACTGTTTCTATGATAACATTGTGATCTCTGCTGTCTAATATATGTAGATAAGAAATTGACAAAGGAACCAGGTAGGTGGCAATTTCAGCATAAATGGCTTCAGGATGAGGAATTTGTTAAGTACATAGAAAAACAGATAGATGAGTTCTTTGATATCAATACTACAAAGTGAGAGGCTTTCAAAGCTTTTATTAGGGGGCATATTATTAGTTATACAGATTCCAAATCTAAGAAGACTCGAGAGGAGAGAGTCCAATTGGAACATAAAATAAAAATTCTCCAAGAAAAAGTGTATGCAGGAAGTGACCCAAAGTTAGAGAACGAATTATTGATTCTGAGAGCTGAATATGACAAAAAAATCAGCGAATAGAGCTGCCTCGAGTCTTCTAAGATTGAAGCAATCTTTTTATGAACAAGGTGAAAAATCAGGGAAATTACTGGCATGGCAGATTAAACAATTAGAATTTAAAACACCAATTACTAGTATTATAAGTAACGGACAGGCAGTTGTAGATCCTTTAGAAATTAACAGTGCCTTTAGAGATTATTATGAAAAACTATATGACACAAAAAATGAAACTGACTTAACAAAACTAAATGGTTTTTGGACGAATTATCTATACCTTGTATTCCAAATGAAAACAGGGAGATACTGGAGTCTAAAATTAGTCAAGAAGAAGTTGGGCTAGCCATTGATGATATGAAATCAGGAAAAAGTGCAGGACCAGATGGTCTTCCAGTTGACCTTTATAAAAAATTTAAGAATAAATTAATAAAACCTTTTTTGGAAATGGTTTTAGAAGCATTTCAAAATAGTAATTTACCATTATACATGAATAATGCCTTAATTATACTGTTACCAAAACCAGGTAAACCCTCTAATAAATGTGAAAATATGAGACCAATAAGCCTATTAAATGCTGACCTTAAGATAATCTGTAAAATTTTAGCAAGACAGCTACAAGAAATATTACCAAATATTATTAACCAAGATCAGAATGGCTTTATAAAGGGAAGACAAGGCTTCCATAATGTAAGAAGACTATTTAATATTATCTATTCTAATAAAGAAGCACCGGATACAGCTCTCCTATCATTGGACGCCGAAAAGGCCTTTGATAGGGTCAAATGGCCCTTTCTTTTTGAAGTCCTACAAAGGTTTGGAATTGGAAATAATTTCATAAAATGGGTTCAGATAGCATACAATAATGCTACAGCAGAAATCCTAACAAACAGCAATATTTCAAAATCAATAAAAATCAATAGAGGATGTCGACAAGGCTGTCCACTTTCACCTTTACTGTTTACTATGGCAATTGAACCTTTAGCGATGGCAGTACGTTTACATCCACAAATATATGGAATTAAAATAGGACCAACAGAATATAAAATCTCCCTGTATGCTGATGACATAATTTTGCTCATGTTGAATCTTAAAAAATCAATTCCGACTTTGTTGAATTTAATAAAGAATTTTGGGGAAATATCAGGATATAAAATAAATAAAACTAAATCTTCAATATTAATGCTAAATGAGACCCAGAGAAATCACCCAGGTCCTGAGGTAAATCAATTCAAAGTTGTAAATCAGTTTAAATATTTAGGAATTCAAATTTTGCCTAAGCTAGAATTAGTCGCCAGTGCCAACTATGAAGCCTTAATGATAGACATTAATGAGTTACTTCAGAGATGGATGTCACTACCAATGTCGATGATTGGGAGAATTAATATACTTGAAAGTAATTTCTTACCCAAGGTGCTTTATTTATTTCAATACATTCCTTTACCACCACCTTCAGATCTATTCTTAAGAATTAAAAAAAAGTTAGTGGAATTTATATGGAACAATAGGAGGGCTAGATTACGTCTGTCCTTACTATATTTACCATTTGATCGTGGAGGTCTGAAATGTCCAAACTTTATGTTGTATTACTGGTCAGCACAACTGAGGTCTATGACATATTATTTTTCATCAAATGATCTCCCTCACTGGACTGAAATGGAATCATACAATTTACCTTTACCTCTTCCCATATTCATATACTCAGACTCGGCAAAAAAATTACAGAAGCAAGTTAAAAACCCATTTGTAAAGCATATGATCAAAATATGGTGTGAAACTAAAAAATATCTAAAAGATCCACACTTATTGCCACAATTTAGTCCAATATGGGGTAATCAATATTTTAAACCAGGGAGAGCGGATGCTGTATTTAAAGTATGGAATTTAAAAGGGATTCAAAAGATTCGAGCCTTATATTTGTCAGGTTCAGATAACATAATGTCTTTTAAAGAACTGAGGATCAAATTTAATCTTAATAGAACACATTTTTTTAAAATATCTTCAGCTTAGGAACTTCATTCGATCAAATCAAAATAATGCTCTCATCCGACCTACTTATTCATCCTTGGAAAAAATCTTGACAAAAGATAGTAAGAGAAAGGGTATTATTTCAGAGTTTTATAACTCATTGACATTATCCTCAAGTGAAAACTCACAGAAAAGACTGAATTATTGGAAAGAAGACCTGCAAACTGAAATTTCAGAGGAACAATGGGAATTGGCTTGTGCAGAAGCTCAAACCAAATCAATAAATGTACATCTTAAATTGATACATTTTAAATGGTTAATGCGGATGTATGTTACACTGGTGGAGTTAAATAGATATAACAAAAACATACCAGATACGTGCACAAAATGTATGGAAAGTAAAGGAACCCTATTTCATTGTTTATGGGAATGTAGAAAAATTAGAATGTTTTGGGAAGAGGTAAGGGCAACAATTGAAAAAATAATTTCAAAACAAATCATATTGAATCCTAAATTGTTTTTGTTGGGTCTTTATCGAGAAAAGCATAACTTTAACAAGAGTGAAAGAGCATTCATAGACCTCAGTTTGCTTAATGCCAAAAAATGTATTGCACTATTGTGGAAAAAGATTCATAGACCAGATGTGACTCAGTGGTTAAGACAGATGTTAACAAACCTTCCATTAGAAAGAATAACATACATATTGAAATCAAAAGAAATTGTGTTTGAGAATATATGGAGACCTTTCATTGATTATGTAAAGAACTTAAACATAACTTTTGAAGAAGAAGGTGAATGATGTGTGTGGACCTTGTAAATTCCAAAATGGTGATTGTATAGTATGTATACTTACGTAATGGACTGCCTAGACTAAATAGAGGAACATTGTTGAAGACCTGCTTTTGTTAGTGGTTGTTGGTGTTTTTAGTATTTTTTTTAATTATTTTAGTATTAGTGTTTGATTGTTTGTGTTTTGTTTGTAAAAACGTTCAATAAAAATATTGTGAAAAAAAAACAAAACACAACACTGCTCATCACCAAAAGAACACCATACCTACAGTGAAGCATGGTGGTGGCAACATCATGCATTGAAGCAATTTTTCTTCAGCTGGAACTGGGGCCTTAGTCAAGGTGGAGGGAATTATGAACAGATCAAAATACCAGTCAGTGGCACAAAACCTTCAGGCTTTTGCTAGAAAGCTGAAGATGAAGAGGAACTTCATCTTTCAGCACGATAATGACCCAAAGCACACATCCAAATCAACAAAAGAATGGCTTCACCAGAAGAAGTTTAAGGTTTTGGAATGGCCCAGCCAGAGTCGAGACCTGAATCCAATCAAACATCTGTGGGGTGATCTGAAGAGGGCTGTGCACAGGTGATGTCCTCGCGGAGTGTTTTTGCAAAGAAGGGTGGACAAATATTACCACATCAAGATGTGCCACGTCGATAGACTCCTACCCAAAAAGACTGAGTGCTGTAATAAAAGCCACAGGTGGTGCAACAAAGTATTAGTTTAAGGGTGTGCATATTTATGTAACCAGGTTATTGCAAGTTTTCAGTTTGTTTTTTCAGTTGGGTTGTACAGGTTATAGGTCACATTAATGGTGGAAAAAGTTTTGAAATGATTTATCTTGGTCTCGTTTTTTAACATCACAAAAACCTGGCATTCGAACAGGGATGTGTAGACTTTTTATATGCACTGTACATACAGTGAATCCAGAAAGTCTTCACGGTGCTTCACTTTTTCCACCTTTTGTTATATTACAGCCTTAGCAGTCTGTCGTGGGCGACAATGACTGTTTCATTGTACATGTGATTTCTTAGTTTTCTGTTTTTAATAAATTTGTAAAAATCTAAAAAAAAAAATCACATCATCATTATGGGGTATTGTGTGTAGAATTTTGAGGAAAAAAATTAATTTAATCCCTTACGGTGCTGAAACTTGGATTGTCTACAGAGTGCAGGTGAAGAAATTCCACGCGTACATGATGAGACACCTTCGAGCCTTAATGAACATCTCATGGAAAGACAACATTCATTTAGGTAACAGGACAACTCTGTGAATGTCCTTGAGTAATCCAGCCAGAGCCCAGACTTGAATCCAACTGAACATCTCTGGAGAGATCTGAAAATGGCTGTGAACCAATGGTTCCCATCCAACCTGATGGAGCTTGAGAGGTGCTGCAAAGAGGAATGGGCAAAACTGCCTAAAGACAGGTGTGCCAAGCTTGTGGCATCATATTCAAAAGACTTGAGGCTGTAATTGCTGCCAAAGGTGCATCAACAAAGTATTGAGCAAAGGCTGTGAATGTTTATGTATATGTGATTTCTTAGTTTTTTATTTTTAATAAATTTGCAAAAATCTCAAAAACTTTTTTCACGTTGTCATTATGGGGTGCTGTGTGTAAAATTTTGAGGAAAAAATGAATTTAATTCCTTTTGGAATAAGGCTGTAACATAACAAAATGTGGAAAAAGTGAAGCACTGCGAATACTTTCCAGATGCACTGTAGACTGGCAGCACACACTGGCTCACGCTCTCAGTGCTCAGATCACTGGGGAGCTGCCCCTCCACTGCAGACATTAATCTTTGTGCTCCTCCACCCATCAGCATCTCAGTGGTTAAACGTAATTGTTCATACACCAAGAAGGTCCTGTTTATTGTCCGCAGCTGCACAAATGTGAGCTTTCTTATGACAGAGAAAAAAGTGACGGCACTGTGATTAGTTATACAGTATACTGCTGTATGCTGAGACTTTTTTTAATCATCAGTTTTCTTTTTCTTGGTCTTCTTTTTTCTGATAAAAACAATTAGTGTCCATTTCGGTTAAATCAATCAGCAACTACTAAAAATGATGCAACGCGGCCCTGCAGGGGTCATTTTTAACCCTTACTCCTTGGCCCTTGTTTTCAAGGGTCAAAGGGTAAGGGAAGGCAAAGGAGTAAGGGTACAACTGAGAATTGGGACAGACCCTTACAGTCTAACTAAGGAGATGATGCTCATTTTTTAACATTTAACATGTTCCATCACCCACAAGTAGACCTGTAACAACTACTTCTTTTGGCTGCTCCTTTCAGGGGTCACCACAATGGATCATCTGCCTCCATCTCACCCTATCCCCTGCATCTTCCTCTGTAACACCAACCCTCTCCATGTCCTCCTTCACTACATCCATGAATCTTCTCTGTGGTCTTCCTCTTTTCCTCCTGCCTGGCAGCTCCATCTTCAACATCCTTTGTCCAATATATCCACTATCCCTCCTCTGCACATGTCCAAACCATCTCAGCATTGCCTCTCTTACTTTGTCTCCAAACCGCTCAACCTGAGCTGTCCTTCTGATATACTCATTTCTAATCCTGTCCCTCTTAGTCACTCCCAATGAGAATCTTAGCATCTTCAACTCTGCCACAGCTCTGCCTCCTGTCTTTTTGTCAACATCACTGTCTCCAAACCCTAGATCATAGCAGATCTCACTACCGTCTTGTAAATCTTCCCTTTCACTCTAGCTGCTATCCTTCTGTCAGAAATCAATCCTGACACTCGTCTCCACCCATTCCATCCTGCCTGCACTCTCTTCTTCACTGCTTTTGTGCATTTTCCATTGCTTTAGATGGTTTCCCCCAGGTATTTAAACTCATCTACCTTCACTACCTCTACTCCTTGCATCTTCACCGTTACACCTGTCTCCCTCTCATTCACACTCATATTCTGTCTTGCTTCTACTGATTTTTATTCTTCTTCTCCCCACAGCATACCTCCACCTCTCCAGGTTCTCTTCCACCTGCTCCCTACTCTCACTACAGATCACAATGTCGTCTGCAAATATCATCATCATCATCATCATCATCATAGCAGTCTGTCGGGGACGACAATGACTGTTTCATTTAGGTCTGATCAGATTCTTCCACGCAGCTCTGTCCTTCGCCCTCCGCTGCCAGGAACTCCTGGCCCATCATATACAGGTGAGTGCGCCCCTTCCTTCCTGCTAAGTTTCCCCAGCTTCGCAGGCAATCATCTCACCTGCAAGAGTGGATGCACCTGACGCCTCATCCTCAGCTGCGCTTATAAGGACCATCAAGTGGAAGCCTCAGCGCTGGCTCATTGGGTATACTGCCTTAACCAACAGCAAGTACGTTGATCTCTTTTTTGAAGAAAATCAACTCACATTTCTCTCTCTTCTCCTTCGTCTAGGTTGCTGCCATCCGTGCAGTATGTCTCCGGGGGTTGTTGTGCGCTCACCTGCTCCATCATCCTCACCCCGCTTCAGCTTCCTGTCTCCACCCAGTCAGACATCACCCAGTTCCCATTCCCTCATTATCATTATTATTAACTCATTATCACGAGCGCAGGTCCTTAATAATAATAATAATAATAATGCATCAATTTTATATAGCGCTTTATCATATATACTCAAAGACGCTTTACAAATAGGTACATTATTCATTCACTCCAGACAGACAATGGTAGTGGCAAGCTACTTCTGCAGCCACAGCTGCCCTGGGGCAGGCTGACGGAAACGTGGCAGCCAATCTGCGCCAACGGCCTTTCCGGCCACCACCGAACATTTTTTTATACATTTATACACATTCATACCCAGTGTTATGGACAATGCTTCGCCCCAGGTTCCTGCACCCTGAACGGTCCGTTGTACGGTGAGCGCAGTGGGGTCCAGTGCGCACCGTGCCTGACAAAAATGAAACCGGCATTCCGCAAGCTTTTTGGGACGAAGGTGCAGGGAAAGCAATGGTGGGCCAGGCCTGGTACGTTAAAATCCTCCACGCCGTGCAAAAACTGCGTGGGTGGATCAGCCTTGGGTGCGGGCTTTTCCGGTAAAAACTCTCCGGTAATCCGCAGCGGAGAGAAATCCCAAGAAAAAATAAGTTCTTCCGGGGAGGCTGCTAAATCCTCCTTAGGTGTGGAGCGCAACCCTAAAAGAACCCAGAGCAGGTGGTCGACCCAATTTGAGTCTGTGAGCGAAGCTGTGAGTGCTGCTTCAAGCGACCTATGAAAAGGCGCACATAACCCATTAGCGTGGGGGTTGTACGCGGTAGTGCAGTGAATTATGCCCCCCCCCCCCGGCTCTGGGCCATCGCAGACCAGAGCTCTGAAACGAATTGTGGACCCCTGTCAGACGCGATGTCTGATGAAGATTGAAAACGTGCAACCCAAGCCGACAAAAAAGTGCGAACCACTTCCACGGACGTGGTAGATGCCAGCAGGACTACTTCAGGCTAGCACGCGGTGTGGTCCACGATTGTTAAGAGGTGCGTGAAACCTTGCAATGGTGGGAGGGGTCCCACCAAATCCACACGGTCAAGGTCGAACCTCCTAGCCGGGATTTGAAACGGCTCGAGAGGGGCTCTGGTGTGCTTGTGCACTTTGGCCCGCTGGCATGCGACCAAGCTGCAGCCCACTCTTTCACGTCCTTGTGCAAGCACGGCCAGACGAATTTCGCCCCCACTAGTTTCACCGAAGCACGCACTCCCAGATGTGAAAGGGAATGGACCGACTTAAAAACGCGACGGCATCAAGAGCTCGAAACCACCGGGCGCGGGCGGCCGGTAGAGACGTTGCAGAGCAAGGGAGGGCACCCATCTTGCACCACCCTGCTCTCCAGCCTTAACCCAGTTGACGCAGACTGGAGTGCGTAAATGTCAATGTCCCCGGCTTGTTCCGCGGCCATGGCAGGGAAATCAATTCCCATATAGACCTGGGTGATTAACGCGTGCGACAGGCAATCGATCACGACGTTGAGCTTACCGGCAATGTGTTGAATGTCGGTAGTGAACTCCGAAATTGTGGCCAAATGCTGTTGCTGCCAGGCCGACCACGGTTCCGAAACCTTGGCCATCATGTATGTCAGCAGCTTATGGTCCACGAACACGGTGAACTCGCGCCCCTCCAGCCAAAACTGAAAATGGCGTGTCACCAGGTGGAGAGTCAGCAATTCTCTATCGAATGTGCTGTACTTGTGTTCACTGTCGCGCAAAGTCCAGCTAAAAAATACAAGCGGCTACCACGAACCTGAGACACACTGCTCCACCACTGCTCCTATGGCAATGTCAGACACATCCGTTGTGAGCGCTATCCGTGCAGACGGATCTGGGTGGGCTAACAATGCGGCATCTGTAAGCGCTGCTTTGGCGTTCGTAAAAGCCTGATCTCGCTCGAGACTCCAATCGATGTTTTCCCCCGGCTTCTTTTTTTTAAGTGCGGCATACAACGGCTGCATCAGCTGGGCTGCCTGGGGAAGGAAATGGTTACAAAAATTTACCATTCCCAAAAACTTCTGTAGTGCCCTCACGGTCTGCGGGCATGGAAAGTCCAACTCAGTGCACAACTTGTCCAGTAATGGGATTGCGCCCTCCAGTGAAATATGGTGGCCCAAAAAGTCAATCACTGGCACACCAAACTGGCACTTCGTTGGGTAAACTATCAGCCCGTGCGCTTCCAACCTCTGGAAAACTGTCTTGAGATGGGCGATGTGCTCCTCCTCAGACGCGCTGGCTACCAGAATGTTGTCTAAGTAGACAAAAACGAAGGACAAGTCGCGAAGCACTGCGTCCATCATCCTCTGGAAGGTCTGCGCCGCGCCTTTTAATCCGAACGGCATGCGTAAAAACTCGAAAATGCCAAAAGGAGTTATTACTGCTGTTTTTGGAACGTCTTCCATGCACATCGGGACCTGGTGGTAACCGCGGACCAGATCCACTTTTGAAAAAATACATGCCCCGGCCAGGTGTACGGAAAAATCCTGGATGTGTGGAATAGGATAACGATAGTGTTCCGTAGCGCTGTTCAAGCGCCGGAAATCGCCGCATGGTCGCCATGGCCTGCCAGCTTTAGGCACCATGTATAGCAGGGATGCCCACGGGATGTTGGAGCGCCTGACGATGCCCAACTGTTCCAAGGTGGCGAACTCCTCGCGCACGCTGGCCAGTTTAGCTGCATCAAGGTGCCGAGGTCATGCGAATACCAACGGCCCTTTTGTAGTTATGAAATGTTCAACCCTGTGCTTCATTATTGTAGCCGAAAACATTGGGACCGTGACTGCTGGGAACTGTGCGAGTAACTGCTGGTACTTACCCCCTGGAGTTATAACGTTAGCCAGTGTTGTTGACCCAGCTCCCCGAGCTGTACAGGGCAAAGAGGCAAAAGAGACAGCATCCACTAATCTCCTATTAGCAACATCAACTTATAACCCATAAGCACATAAAAAATCTGCATCTAAAATGGGGCCAGAACATGCAGCTATCACAAAGTCCCACTGACAGCTGTGTCCATGTAAGCATATCGTCAGTGTCCGTTCGCCAAATGTCCTGATTGTGGATCCGTTGGTGGCCGTGAGCTCGGGACTGCTGCATCCTGCCACCCTGTCTGCGTTGACCGGCAGGATGAGGCTCTTCTGGGAGCCGGAGTCCACCAAAAACCATCTCCCCGAACGTGTGCCCGTAACATAAAGCAGTTTCTTCCTGTCGCCATCAGTTGCAGCTGCCACAGAATTCCGAACTTGCCGTCTTCCCGGCTTCTTGAATTGGCATAGCGACAGGCAGCATTGGGCATTTGAGCTGAAATGGCGATGATAAAAACAGATCGCCCCGTTCCTTCGTCTTCTGGTGTCCGTCCCGGCTACCATGAACGGCTCCTCAACCTCGCTAGAGTCCCTCATGGATGCCGGTGCCACTGTCTGGGAGCTCTGGTCGCCAAGATGATGCGGTCTGCTTCCTGTGCCAGGGCACAGTAATTCTTAGCCACAGCCGTGGCGAGTTGGCCAGGATCACCCTCGCTGTCGCCGGTAGGTTCCTGAGGAACAAGTGGGAGAACAGGAAAGATTCGTCATCCTTCCACCTCAGCGCCAACATGCTCTCCATTACCTCCACTGCTGACTTGTCCCCTAACTCCAAATGCGTTAGGAGCCTCTCTGCCCTCTCATTATCGGAAAGGGTATTGTGCTGGAGAAGCATCCTCTTGAGCACTTCATATCTTCCCTGGGCCAGCAGCTCCTGGAGCAGGCTCGTCACCTGTTGCGTGGTGCGCGCATCCAGCGCAGCGACCACGTAGTAATATCTGGTATCGTCCGTTGTTATCCCGTGGAGAACGAACTGGGCTTCTATGTGCAAGAACCACGCAGTCAGGTTGTGAAGCCAGAAGTCTGGGAGCTCGACTGACACCACGCATGCGGTGCTGGTGCTCTCCCTCCAGGCAGTCTCCAGGGCTGTGCTCGGCTCGCTTTCCATGGCACGTCTTAGGTCACCAATGTGGAGAAAGGAGGCAGACGAGGCAACGAGCTGAACAACACAGAAACATTATTCCTTCTCCAACATAATTTACAGCAAAAGAGAGTCTTGGGTCTCTGTGCATTCCTCTTTTATATCTTTATTCCCATGCATCGAGACCCAGAACTTCCGACCATACACACTGCTGTATGAACAAAGAATTGTGTGGCACATTAACATGATGTAACGCTGGCGCTGCACCAACACCTTTCTTCTCTCTGCGGCTCCAGTAATTCTTCCTCTCCCCGGGGGGTGCATAGACCTAATGGCCCTTTTCCACTAGCCCCAGTTGGCCTTACTCGACTCGACTCGCCATTACTCGTTTCAGCCTCGGTTGTGTTTCCATTGCAGCTGGGTACAGCTGGGGTGGGCGGGATTTTTTTACAGCAAGGTGGCGCCACACTCCCGTGACGTAAAACATGCGACCCAAGCAAAACATAACATGGCGGCTGTACAAGGCGACTCCTCGGTCTGTGGCTTTTTGTCACCGTAAATGCCAAAAAGGACTGCCAGACAAGGGTACAGGCAGTGAGACAAAACACTCTGGAATAGTACTGCAGCTTCTGGGAGAGCCAAAGATGTGAGGATACAAACTCGATCATATATGACGGTAAGCTAATGGTTGCTAATGCTAGTTTGCTATAAGTACGTCGTACTATACTGTAATGTCTGCAAGTTCTCGCTGTTAGGTACTAAAATATGTATGCTGTGTGTGTGTGTTTTAGATGGCTCTGTTGTGGGAAAATTACCACTTCAAACGGTCGGTCTGGCGTTCAACACAGCCTGTCACTGATGTCAACACAGCCCGTCACTGATGTCAACACAGCTTCACAAACGATCAGTGGTTGTAGAGCTTAAGAATGTCTGTAGAAACGTTTATTTCCTGTGCAACAAATTGCTCTGATCTGCGTGAAAATCATGGACAGACTGTTGAGACATCATGGATGTAGCTGCTCCAGCAGCACTGAGTCTGAGGTGGTGTCATGGCAAAAACTGATCAGCTGACACAACTTGATCGCCAGGTTAATAACTATATTAGCCACAAAATATATATTCAAAAAGTAAACAGTACTGAGTTAGGTATAATAAGATATATTTGACAATTATGATGCATTTTAGGCCAAAACAAACTTGATCTAGGATTAAAAGCAATTAAAATAATGCAGTCACAAGGTTACATGGAAAATACTTGATTTACTAGATACATGTACTGTAGAAATATATATTCTCTGCATCAACAATGTACTATACATGCATTCATGTAGTATTGCACTGAGAACTGCACTGACAATAAACCTTTCAAGTTTTCGCAGATGTCTCTTTTTTATATGTGAAGGTTACCACCATGTGGCACAAATTAAATACTGACAGATTGGAAAAGCTGCCTAAGAACAATCCAGCAGTTTGAGAAATCACTTTTGGTTTGGTGTAAGTCTGTCAACAGAATTATGAACCATAAAGCAGTTTGTGTTAAAATGTTAAATCCCATTAAACCCTAACCCGGGGGTCTCCAGTCATGTGTCATGGGGGGCCAAGACTCTGCAGGTTCTCTCTTCTACCCAGTCTCTTCAGCAGGTGTTCTCACTGATCTGCAGTCAGTGGAAGAAATTCAGTGGAATCTGCTGTTGAAGACACTGTTTGGAGGTAAAGCCTGCAGGGTCTTGACCCTCCATGGCACATGATTGGACACCCCTACCCTAACCCATTATGATGAAGAACAGATGCTAATATGGTCCAGAATTCCTCCATGTACTGGTACTGTCACTAAAGTGTGCAGGGTCTTCTGTGGTGGCACATCCAACAATACAGTCTTCAGTTAAAATAATTGTTTTAGTTACTTTTTTCTTAAAAATGAGCCATTGTTTTCAAAGTCACCGATAAATGGTTTGTACTGTTGACTCTTTTCCCACCGGTGTCTTAACAGACTGTTGGAGATTTTGTATATTCTGTATATAAGTTTTATCATTTTTATTCAATGAAATGTATATGTCACTGTTATGAAACTGTGTACGTGCAAATATTAACCTTCATGATGGAAAAGTTCCTCTGTGACTGCTTGAAGAAAATAATGATTACTCGACTTGTTTTGTTCTTTGTAAAAATGCACAGGGAGTAAGTTCCTGATATTTTGACTGTGCTGTCCACTCTGTAGTCTAAATGTCAGCATATTTTTTGTACCATGACCTTGCAGGCGTAGTGTGGGAGATGTTTTAACTAAGAGTGTATAAAAATGCCCAAACACTGAGATTGCCTCAGTGCATGGCTGAATGTTATCCATTGCCTGTGCTCCTTGCGGCAAGTAAAACTCATGAAAGAATATTCTGTGTCTTGAATCTTTATTTAGGTAACGAACTAATATACAGTCTTTTGAGGTTTCAGATTCTTGACATACGTGGTCCCTCGAGCCGGATGGATAACAGCTAGGGTCACTGGAGAGGATGCTTCCCCAGGTGAAAATCCGTGCACGGTCTGACTTTGTCAGTCATTTGAATACCCGACTTCAGGGACCTGGTGGACAGCCGAGGCTCCATCGTCTCCTAGTGACATCCATCCTCGAATAAGAAGTAAGTAAAGGTTTTCGAAAATATTAAAAGTACCGGACGGGGTCTGTAGAAGAAGAGGTTGAAATACCTAGACTGGGTCTAAAATAGTTTGAGGTTGAAACACCCAGTCTGGGACCGAAATAGAATATCAGGTAGTCTGGGACGTAATGGTAATGTAAAGAAAAATACATTTTTCCTGGTAAAACTTTTATTATTCGTACCGAATAAAACAAAAACAATGGGAGGATGCGTTTGTAAGAAGTCTAGAGAGAGACGGGAAAACAAAAAAGGAGAAAAGAGACAGCAACTCGAACTGTAAAAATTACAATGAAAGACAAAACTGCAATGTGAAAAATCCTGAAAAATATCTTACAAACTGGAAAATCAGTATGGATTCAAACCAATCCTGAATATTGATGAGTGCTCCGTTTTAGTAGCCACTGTCGAACAAAAGCATGAAAACCGTAAGAAAACAGGCAAAAAGTAATTCAAAAGTTCAATGCGCAATATTATGGTTAGATGCGGCGACAGATATACAGAATAAAAATAAGAGAAATCAAAAAGAAAAAGAAAGGGGGAAAAAAGGCAATTCTGTGTTTGTGTGTGTGTTTTAGAAAAAAGGGAAAAGCAGACTATGTGGGAGAGAAGTAATCTAAATATGGGTATTTTTTACAAAGTTTTGGGTTTTACCTTTGCAATCTAATTTTGCAGGATTTTAACTAATGTTGCGTACGTGATAAATTATTTACATAATTTTTTAAAGCAATTTTGACATATTGCTGACCTTTTTTCTTTGACTGAAGTGTAACAGTGCACTTTATAGGAACTGACATTGACATTGACTGACCACAGGAGAAAGGATCCTTAAATTGATAAGCATTTTTTGAAGCCAAGTATGACTTTGTATGACATTGTAGATGACATAAGGTATACTGATTTAAATGACTCTGACTTTACAAATGTAATGTTTATATGATTTTATATGATTTTGCACTGCAGGATACATTACTCACCACATAATGGTGTGACAACATCATATTTCAGAAATGTGACAGTAATGAGGAATGTGTTTTCCTGATTCGGCGGTGGCCAAGCTGGGTCAGGGTGAACTACATTCCACTCCATAATTTACCAAGAAATGTATAAAATGAGGCATTCCTTGTAAAAAATTAAACCAAATTTTAATTAGGCAAAATGTCCACCTTTCCATTGACTGAAAGAGTGTGATGCAATCTTTATTCATTTATTCAAATTCGACCCATCTGTGTTCAACTGGACAAACTGATCTTATTTATCAATGCTGAAGCATATCAAAAATGCACAGATAGTTATTTTGTTTTTCTTAAATGGAATTTGTAAATTAGTTCAAGAGACGTCACAAAAGAAGATAAGATAAGATAAGATAAGATAAGATAAGCCTTTATTAGTCCCACAACGGGGAAATTCCAGGATTGCAACAGCACAGGGATAGCAACACTCAGAGCAACAATCAGAAGGCAAGAAAAAAAAAAAAAAAAAAACAAGCAAGCAAGAGCAGCTAATAAACATATGTTTATTAGAAGCCATGATTATTGAAATCTCATTTTGAAGGAGCTGTGCTACCCACAAATTTTCATCTAAATTAAAAATGGCAGCACACTTCCTTTCAGTAAAAAAATCAAGCAAATACCCTGTAACTTTGCTGCATGTGCGTCTCCATGTATCAAAACGGGGTATCAAAAAAATTAATAAGCAAAATAATCAGCAATCCTCAGCTTCTCTTCTGTTAATGCAGAATAATAACTCGTTCTATCTTTTTTAAGAGATTTTTTATAAATTAAAAGATGATTTCTCTGCGGATGTATGTTACACCAGTGGAGTTAAATAGATATAACAAAAACATACCAGATACATGCACAAAATGTATGGAAAGTAAAGGAACCCTATTTCACTGTTTATGGGAATGTAGAAAAATCAGAATGTTTTGGGAAGAGGTGAGGGTAACAATTGAAAAAATAATTTCAAAACAATTCACATTGAACCCTAAACTGTTTTTGTTGGGTCTGTATCCAGAAAAGCATAACTTTAATAAGAGTGAAAGAGCATTCATAGACCTCAGTTTGCTTAATACCAAAAAATGTATTGCATTACTGTGGAAAAAGACTCAGATCAGATGTGACTCAGTGGTTAAGACAGATGTTAACAAACCTTCCACTAGAAAGAATAACATACATACTGAAATCAAAGGAAAATGTGTTTGAAAATATATGGAGACCTTTCATTGATTATATAAAGAAATTAAACATAACTTCTGAAGAAGAAGGTGAATGATGTGTGTGGACCTTGCAAATTCCAAATTGGTGAATGTATAATATGTATACTTATGTAATAGATTACCTAGACTAAACAGAGGAGCATTGTTGATGACTTGCCTTTGTTAGTGGTTGTTGGTGTTTTTAGTACTTTTTTTTGTAGTTAGTGTTTTTTTTTAAATTACCTTAGTGTTAGTGTTTGATTGTTTGTACCATGTTTGTAAAAAAAAAAAAGTTCAATAAAAAATATTGTGGAAAAAAAAAGATGATTTCTCCAAGCTAAATAGATTGCTCTCTTATTATTTACGGAAAGTTGATTCTGTTGCTGCAGGATTCCCTGTCTGTGTACAGGCAGTGGCTGCAGCGGCAGTGGCAGTTTCCTCTGTGCTTGATGTAGTCCTCTATCATCCTTTGATTGTACACGTTCCCCACGCTGTGGAGGAGCTTTTGCAGCAGGACAAACATTCCATGTTGTCACCAGCTAGGTTATTATCGTACACTATAACCTTGTTATCACAGCCACATGTTAAGCTTGTCAGATGTGCTACGCTCAATCCTGCCACTATATTGCCCATATCAAATGATGACAGTGTTTTTGATCATGACTGTGTTCACCAGTCTTTGCGCCAATATTTACCCCACCCTGACTTGGCAGCCACCCCTCTACCAAATTCTTTGTGGCTATTTACTGATGGCTCATCTTTAAAAAAGCCTGATGGGTCAACATCCACTGCTTATGCTGTGACAACACTGACTGAAGTCCTGATTGTGGAAAATGTTCCACAGCCTACATCAGCTCAAATGGCTGAATTATTGGCCTTAATTGCTGCACTCACATGGGCCACTAACCTGGATGTAACTATGTGTACTGACAGCAAATATGCTTACAATGCATGTCATCTACATACTGCTACTTGGAACCTGAGGGGGTTTGTCACTTCAACTGGAAAACCGGTTAAATATCAACAGCAGTTACTGCAACTACGCAATGCCTTACTGTTACCACGCTGTGTAGCAGTCATTCACTGCCCTGCCCACACTAACAGCGCTGATTTATTTAGCTATGGAAATCGCTTGGCTGATAATGCTGCTCATTGTGCTGCTTCGGGCCTTTTAGGAACCACTTGCTTCATTGATGATGTTGATGTTTTAAAAGACTGTCAAAGCAATATGGAACTTCCTCCTGATGCATGTCAAAATGATTCAGGTATATTTTGCATGCTTGATGGAAAAACTGTTCTGCCACCCACATTATACAAATGGGCTACCCTAGTGACACATGGACCATGTCATGTGTCAACAGGAGGGATGCTGAGGATGTTGGAAAAGCACTTTTTCTGCCCTAATATTTTGAAAGAAGTAAAAACAACATGCCAAAAGTGCTTCATTTGATTACAAAATAATGCCCAAGGAGCAATGAGAACGAGACAAGGAAAATTTCCCATACCAAAAGAGCCTTTTAGCCAATGGTGTATGGATTTTATTGAATTAGGCAAGCATGGGAAATTACAGTATTGCCTGGTGTTGGTTGACACCTTTACAAAGTGGACAGAAATTCATCCCACATCCTCAGCAAATGCTGCATTCGTGTGTAAAACTCTATTGAATCATGTTTTTCCCACTTTTGGGGTTCCAGAACTGATTTATGCAGATAATGGAACTCATTTTACAGCACAAACCGTTGAAGATTTAACCCAAGCTGTAGGAAATAAGATCAAATTTCATACTGCCTACCACCCACAAAGTGCAGGCTTAGTAGAAAGAAAAAATGC
Organism: Pholidichthys leucotaenia; assembly: GCA_020510985.1. Lineage (NCBI taxonomy): Eukaryota > Metazoa > Chordata > Actinopteri > Cichliformes > Pholidichthyidae > Pholidichthys > Pholidichthys leucotaenia. The sequence goes on along the minus strand of CM035840.1, from coordinate 133,061,357 downwards.
TACTGTAAAACAAATGCTTACAAAAGTTATGAAGGACACGGGCAAAGCATATCCAGAAGCCTTAAAAATGGTGAAAATGACTATAAATACCATACCCGAAGCAAAGAAAGGATTATCACCCTTTGAATGTGCATTCCACAGGCCATACTTATTACCAGAAGTAAAACCTTTGGTATCCTCTAACAAATATAGGGATTTAGCAAACCATTTAAAAAGGGCATGTGAGGTTAAAGGAATATGTTGATACTGTCAGAACTCTCTCTACTTGTGACGATGGAGTGTCACCACTGTATGACTTATGGTATGTGTGATTGTGTTGTATTTATAATATGGTAAATGTTATTATGATTGTTTGTAAAAGTTGCACACATTATTTTGGGATCTGTCTTTTGTTTAATTTGAATGCCCTTGGGAGATAATTGTATGGTTAAGTATTTGGTAAAATAATTGACAATTTATTTCACATACCTTTGCCAACATGCTTCCTGTGGGTATCCGGCCAAAAGACTCCGTTAGGGGTTGAGGGCCTTATATAGGACACCAGCATGAAGGAAGCATGTATGGTAAGTTAGAGGGGTGGTTTAGCTTTGTAAATAAGGGTTTTGAATTATTTATTGAATTATTTATATTGTTATTGATTGTTATTTATTACAGTGATCCCTCACTTATCGCGGTTAATGGGTTCCAGAACCGACCGCGAAAAGTGAAAAACCGCGAAGTAGCGTCACCCCAATGACGTCATCCATAAACAATACGTACGTTCATTCTCTCACTCTCTCTCTCTCATATGATACATGTGTGTGTGTACGTGTACATACATACGTAGATGTAAACAAAGTGTACATAAATATGTTTTTAGAACTCTTTTATTCTTATAACAAGATACGTAACTCAAGATGAAAATGATTTACTGCACAGGTTAATGAGAGCTTTACTGCTCCTCAGGTGATGCCTCATCGTGAGGTGCTGGAGGCGCAGGATCAGCGAGGGCAGCTTCCGATAGAGCTGAAGCTGCAGGAGGCGGCGTAGTGCCTCGGCGGGAAGACTATTTCGCACAAAATGGCACAAGAGAACAGCAAAAAGTTCCACGCGGCGAGACTAAGTAACACGAGCGATAAAAAGCAATGAATGCGGTCTTTCTTCCCTTCATGGGTGCTTGGCAGGAGGTGGGTGAGACGTCTCGGCCAATCAGCTTGCGGGGTGAAACGTCTCGGCCAATCAGCTTGCGAGATTTCCAAGCCCAGCCAACACGACAACAGTGAACAGAGAGTTGTGCTGCTCTCTGTGTTGACACGTGATGGTCTAATGTAGTCTCCCTGCCTTCTGCTAGCGCCCGCCCATTATTTCTCAATTTTGAATTTTTGATGAATATTTTTGAAAAATCCGCGATGCACTGAGGGCGCGAAAGGTGAAGCGCGAAGTAGCGAGGGATCACTGTATATGTTATTTATATTGTATAGTTGGGAAAATATTTATGTATTTTAGAGATTAGTGGGTATGTGTAAACGATGGAAGGTTTATTGTTTTACCTGGGATTATGGTAGGGGCTGATCAGCCCTAATTATCTCCAGTTAGTATAAAACAGGTGTGATGATTGCTAATGGTGCGTTCGTTCGTTTGTGGATTGTTGCTGAGAATCGTGTCGGATGTTTCTGGAACTATTTACCTGTAAGTTATTGAAAATAAAAATTGACTAATTGAAAACTGAAATCTGGCCTCGCCTCGCAGTTACACCATGTGACATTTGGTGGCAGCGGAGGTCCGTTCCCAGGACGTCGTAGCGTTTGGTGGACGGAAGGACTCATGGCCAGAAGGAAAGTGAGGCAAGAGGAGCAGTCTGACCTGGACGCAGGTATGGCAGCTGAGGACTCGGGAGTCAGCGGACTGGGCGAGCTCGAGGAGCTAACGTGCCTGGTAAAATCTGTGGTGCGTTCGCTGACTCTCAGAGATCGCCAGATGGAGGAGGAGGCCGCTCTTCAAGAGCAAAAGTGGCAGACTGTGGAGAATCACATTCGTCGGATGGAGTCGCAGGTTGCGGAGCTGAGAGAGGAGTATGGGAGCCAGGCTGAGTGTAGTGGTGACAACGGCGCTTCGGGGGAGGACCCCAGGGTGACGGCCAGTCGGGTCGGTTCACAGGAGGATGATTTGCTGCTGCAGGTGCAGCCAAGGAGGCCACGAACGCACCACGAGCCCAGGCTGAATCCTCTCTCTCCCGAAGATGACATCGAGCACTACCTGACGACGTTCGAGAGGATCGCTACAGTCTGCCGCTGGCATGAAGAAGAGTGGGCTATCCAGCTAGCTCCTCTGCTTACAGGTAAAGCGCGGAGCGCATATGTACTTATGGATATTGCTGACACGAACAATTATGGAAAAGTCAAGGAAGCAATTTTGAGTAAATATGAAATTACATCTGACACATATATGAGGAGGTTTCGGTCCCTGGACATTCATCAGGACGAAACCCCTCGTGAACTTTATGTACGTTTAAAAGACCTGTTATGTAAATGGATTAAACCAGAGACCCTAACTATAAAAGACATTATGGAACAATTAATTTTGGAACAGTTTTTGCGCATGGTGAACCCGGAACTGGGAGTCTGGATACAAAAGCGGGACCCGAAGACTGCAGAGGACGCTGCTCATCTGGCGGAGGTTTTTCTGTCAGCCAGGTCTGGGAGCAGGAGACCTACTTTTGGCCGTGACAGATCTTTCACCACACAGAGTGAGTTTAATGAGGGTGAAAGGGGTGGTCCAGCTTGAAATAGGCAGTATTCCAGGCCCAGTCAGATTGTGGAGAGTGTGGAAGGTCGAGGCTGAGTTTATTTCACAAGTCCAGTTTTATTCACATTCTCCAACATCCAAAAACAGAAAGAGAATGAATCCCCCATCATCTATACCCCAGGACATCAAAGCACACAGTCACATTGTCTTTTAATCCCGTCACAATGCATCCCCCTCCAGGTCTTCTCAACTCCACCTAAAGTCCTGGTGGTCAGGAAATCCCTCAAGGCCATCTCATTGCATACAAAAGGCCAGATCTCACATCCTCCTGTTACGCCTAGGAGGTTCAGTCCTTTTGTTCCTCTGAGACGTGAAGCATACAATAAGCACACAGTAATATATATGTGAAGCATATGAAACCCACATATGTGCCACATGACCCCCCCAAACATCTAAGATGGAACAACATAACCAGAGATTGCATGTCATAATAAAATCACTACATATCAGTCCACGTGCCGCTTGGGCCGCAGTCTTGTATTTGCAGTCCCGTATTTGCTGTAAGCAGGCTGCACCACCTCCGCAGTGTCTTCCTGCTGTGGAGCTGCTGCCTGAGGATGAGAACTGCTAGTCAATCTCTGTGGGTGTTCTGGGGAATGCTCTTTAGGGGGTCTGCCGCGCCGAGGAGCCTTAGCCAACTGCACACCTTCGTCAGCTATCACAAAAGCGGGTTTGAGCCTGTTTATGCCAATCATTTCTTTTCTGCCCCCCAAATCTAGCAAAAAATGCTTATCCCCTGTTTCCAGCACTCTATATGGTCCATCATAAGGTGGGCGTAAAGGTGGGCGATGGGCATCGTGTCTGACAAAAACAAACTCCGCATTTTTTAAAGCCTTAGGCACAAAAACACGCGGAAAACTTTGGTGAACGGGGCCAGGTAGCGTGCTCGGGCCCGTGCTATTCTGTAACCGCTGAGCCGGGGAGCACTCTGGCGGTGGATTATCTGGGAGAAATTCCCCGGGCAGCCGAAGTGGCTGTGCGAAAACTAGCTCAGCTGGGGAGGCTTCTAAATCCTCTTTAGGTGCAGAACGCAACCCCAATAAAACCCATGATAGCTTGTCCACCCAATTTGCATCCGTAAGCGAGGCTCTGACAGCCACCTTCAATGACCTGTGAAAACGTTCGCATAACCCGTTACCCTGCGGGTTGTACGTGGTCGTGCGGTGGGTTGTTGCCCCCAGGCTGCGGGCCATCGCTGACCAAAGTTTGGAAACAAATTGAGGGCCTCTGTCGGACGTAATGTCCGACGGGACTCCAAAACGCGCTACCCATGCCATTAAAAACGCGCGCGCCACCTCCTCGGCTGTGGTTGACGACAGCGGAACCACTTCCAGCCAGCGTGTGGTGCGGTCAACCATTGTCAGAAGATGTGTGCACCCTTGTGAGGGCGGGAGGGGGCCTACGAGGTACACGTGGACATGATCAAACCTTTTAGCTGGAATGTGAAACAGCTCCAAGGGAGTTCTCGTGTGTCTATGAACCTTGGCTCGTTGACAGGCCATGCAGGCTGCCGCCCACTCTCTAACTTGTTTGCGCAGGCTCGGCCATACAAATTTCTCTCCTACCATTTTGACCGATGCGCGCACTCCCGGGGGCGCCAGAGAATGGATCGAGTAAAAAACGCGGCGGCGCCGCCACGCGACTGGTACCACAGGACGCGGTCGCCCAGTGGAGACATCGCAGATTAGGGGGGGCATACCGTCTTGCAGCACCCTGTTCTCCAGCCTTAACCCTGTTGGTCCAGACTGGAGCGCGCGCACATCCGCGTCAAAACCTGCTCCGCGGCCATGGCTGCAGAATCTACCCCTACGCGGGCTGGAGCTGCCACGGCGCGCGAGAGGCAGTCCACCACTACATTAAGTTTACCCGCCACATGCTGGATATCGGTAGCTGTCTCTGCTGCCGGCCCGACCAAGGTTCTGAAATCTTGGCCATCGCGAAAGTCAGCGGCTTGTGGTCAACGAACGTGGTGAAACGGCGTCCTTCCAGCCAGAACTGGAAATGGCGAATGGCGAAGTGGAGAGCTAACAACTCCCTGTCAAATGTGTTGTATTTTCGTTCGCTATCGCGCAGGTTCTTGCTGAAAAAGGCGAACGGTTGCCAGGCTCCGGCTACATACTGTTCCACGACCGCCCCTATGGCCACATCTGACGCGTCAGTAGTGAGCGCCATGCGGGCCGTTGGGACTGGATGTGCCAACAACGCAGCGTTTGCCAGGGCTGTTTTGACCTCAGAGAATGCGCGCTCTCGCTCTGGAGACCATTCGACTTTATTTGTGGGTTTTTGTTTTTTTAGTGCAGCATACAATGGTTGCATGAGCTGCGCTGCACGGGGGAGGAAACGGTTATAAAAATTCACCATTCCCAAAAACTCCTGTAACGCTTTGACCGTTTGTGGTTGGGGAAAATTTGTTACTGCGTGCACTTTGTCAGGCAGAGGAACCGCTCCTTCTGGGGAGACGCGATGCCCCAAAAAATCAATCTGCATCACCCCGAACTGACACTTTGCTGGGTTGATTATTAACCCGTGCTTTGCCAACATCCGGAAAACTGCCGTGAGGTGGTTTTCGTGTTCGTCTTTGGACGCGGTGGCTACCAATATGTCGTCCAGGTAGACGAACACGAAGGGGAGATCGCGCAAGACCGCGTCCATCGTGCGTTGGAACGTCTGTGCCGCGCCTTTAAGCCCAAACGGCATGCGCAAAAACTCGAAAAGCCCGACAGGAGTTATTACCGCTGTTTTGGGTATGTCCTCAGCGCGCACTGGGACCTGGTGGTAACCGCGTACCAAGTCTATTTTAGAAAAAACGCGCGCCCCCGCCAAATGAACTGAAAAATCTTGGATGTGCGGGATCGGGTAGCGGTCGTGCGCTGTAGCGTTGTTCAACCTGCGGAAATCACCGCAAGGTCGCCACGAGCCATCAGCTTTCGGGACCATGTGAAGCGGTGAAGCCCATGGGCTCTTCGAACGCCTGATGATGCCCAACCTTTCCAGGTTGGCGAACTCCTCGCGCGCTATGGTCAGTTTAGCTGAATCCAAGCGCCGAGCTTTTGCAAAAACGGGCGGTCCGGTGGTAGTAATAAAATGTTCCATCTCGTGTTTAGCCACGGTCGCCGAAAATGTTGGGACCATGAGTGCTGGGAACTGAGTGAGGAGTGTGTGGAACTTACCACTTGCAGCTGTGACGTTGGCTTGTGCTGTTGGCGGGGCCACTCGAGCTGTACAAGGAATAGAATAAAAAGAGAGTGCATTAACCAGGCGTCTGTTAGCAAGATCGACCAACAAACCATGTGAGCACAAAAAATCAGCCCCTAACATGTTGAAATTGACTGCCGCTATGACGAAAGTCCACTCGAATGTAAGGCCGTGTAAAGACAGAAGCAGAGTCCTCTCACCGAAGGTCTCAATCGCCGAGCCGTTCGCTGCTGACACCCCGGGACCACTGCAAGGTGCCAGCCGGTCAGCGTAGGAAGGTGTGATCAAACTCAGCTGGGAGGCTGTGTCCACGAGGAAATGCCTCCCCGAGTGCGCATCCCTCAAGTAGAGCAGCTTGTTCTCCTCTCCGAGGGCCGCAGCTGCTACCAACCCCCAGTCTTGGTGTTTCCCGAGCGCTTGAAATGGCACGGTGGAATGCACTTGCGTGCCCTCTCTGCGAAGCGGCGATGGTAGAAGCAAAGGACGTCGTCTGCTCCGTGTCTCCTAGCCCCTGCCGCCGCCGTCGTCGGTGAGTCTGGTGCTGCAGCCTCTGGCCCCCTGCCATCTCCGGATGTTGCGCCTAGCTCCGCTGCTGCAGCCGTAGCCGCGCGCCGTTTATTGGCGTTGACGAGTCGTTGCGCCTCCTGGCCCAGCTCGTGGTAGTCTCGTCGGGCCAACAGTGGTGAACTGGCCAGGGTCACTCTCACCGCTGATGGTAGGGTCCTGAGGAAAAGGTGGGTGAAAATGAAGTTATCATCTTCAGAGTCTCTCAACCTCAACATCTTCTCCATCAGGTCTGCAGGTCTGTGGCTCTCAAATTCAGTCAGCGCCAGGAGCCCCTCTGCTCGCTCCTCCACCGAGGGGGTGAAGTGACGGATGAGTGCAGCCTTCAACGTGCTGTACTTGTCGCTGTCCGGCGGGTAGTTGATCAGGCTCTCCACTCGCTGGGCTGTGTGGTTGTCCAGCTTTGCAACCACATGGTAGAACTTTGTGGCGTCTACCGAAATCCTCCGGAGGTTGAACTGCGCCTCGACCGCGTTAAACCAGGAGCGCGGATTGTTCTGCGAGAAGTCCGGTAGCTGAACTGTGGCTGCATTCGTTTGGCTGGCTCCTGACGAGTCTGGCTCCAGAGAATTGCTTCTGCTCATGATACGTCTTAGGGTCACCAGTGTGGAGAGTGTGGAAGGACGAGGCTGAGTTTATTTCACAAGTCCAGTTTTATTCACATTCTCCAACATCGAAAAGCAGAAAGAGAATGAATCCCCCAATATCTGTCCCTTTTATACCCCAGGACATCAAAGCACACAGTCACATTGTCTTTTAATCCCAAGTCACAATGCATCCCCCTCCAGGTCTTCTCAACTCCACCTAAAGTCCTGGTGGTCAGGAAATCCCTCAAGGCCATCTCTTTGCATACAAAAGGCCAGATCTCACATCCTCCTGTTACCCCTAGGAGGTTCAGTCCTTTTGTTCCTCTGAGACGTGAAGCATACAATAAGCACACAGTAATATATATGTGAAGCATATGAAACCCACATATGTGCCACAAGATCACATATAGCAGATATGATAATAGCAAAAAGTCACGTGTTGTTGTAAATAAAGATACACGCTGCTATCAGTGTAATAAAATTGGTCACACCCAGTATTCATGCCCTGCCATAAAGAATGAGAAACCATCATTATTATGTTCAGTTCGTAGACCCACTTTTTCAGCCCCAGTGCACAGTGGAGTGTATAAAACCAAGGTGTTGCTTAATGGTCAGTGTGAAGAGGCCCTGTTAGATTCTGGTTGTTTTCAAACGGTTGTGCTGCCTAGTTTGGTCCCTAGGGATTTGTGGAATGAGTCTAAAATAAATATCAGTTGTGTCCATGGGGATAAAAAACTGTACCCGACCGCTGAGGTTTATTTAACAGTGGGGGGGGGGGGGGGCAAACTTATCTCCTTCCTGTAGCTCTTGTGTCTGATTTGCCTTATTCAGTTATTCTTGGCAATGATGTTCCAACTTTGTTGGGCATCATACAACAGGTTAGAGAGGAACAAACGGAGGAGAGACAGGCAGGTGGCGCTGTTGAGCAGAGAGTAAACACACCTGTGGTGAAAAATTGTAATATGGTGACAACCAGGGCACAGAGGGCAGAGAGGGCTGCCAATGTTCTTCAGGAGCTACCATTTTATGATTCTGAGATAGAGGCAGGCCCTATTAAACAACCCAAATCCAAGGCTCAGAAGAGAAGAGATAAGGTGTTAGCGTCAGCAAAGAACTTGGATGAAGAAACACCACAGCTAAGTCAGTAGAGTTTGACATCCCTCCTGACATAGCTGCATTGCAGAAAGCTGACCCAACACTTAGACCATGGTTTGATAAAGTCTCGGAGATTGAGGGTGTGAAACAGGGTAGAATGGATTGTTTGGCTGAGGCCATGTATGTCATAAAAAAGGGCATTTTGTACCAGCAACAAGGTGAAGTTATGGCCATAGCTTTGCCACAGGACCTCATACCAAAAATTATGGAACTGGGACATGTTATCCCTTGGGCAGGTCATCTAACATTTCATAAAACTTTACAGAGAATTGCTAGAAGGTTTGTGTGGCCAGGAATGTATACCCAGATAAAGGACTTCTGCACAACGTGTCCAGTATGTCAGATTACATCATCTAGGGGAGTAGCCCGTGCCCAACTGCAACCATTACCAATCATTGGAACACCTTTTGATAGAATAGGGATGGATGTAGTTGGCCCCCTAGAGAGAAGCTCCTCTGGTAATAAATACATTCTGGTAATCTGTGACTATGCTACTCGGTACCCAGAAGCCTTTCCCCTGAAATCTATCAAGGCTAAGTAGGTTGCCAACTGCCTTATCCAGTTGTTTTCAAGGGTAGGCATACCCAGAGAAATCTTAACAGACTGTGGAACTAATTTCTTGTCCAAACTGTTGCAGCAAGTATATAAGCTGTTGGGTATTAAGGGTATTAAGACCACCCCATATCACCCTCAGACTGATAGACTAGTGGAACGATTTAACCAGACTTTAAAAAACATGCTGCGGAAATTTGTTTCTGAAACGGGCTCAGATTGGGACCAATGGGTACCATACTTATTGTTTGCTTATCGGGAGGTGCCCCAGGCTTCAACAGGGTTCTCACCTTTTAAACTACTGTATGGTCGTCAGGTGAGGGGCCCACTGGACTTATTAAAGGAGCACTGGGAGAGTCCACCGAGTGATCAGGACAATGTGGTCTCTTATGTTATTAAGATGAGAGAGAAACTGGATCGAATGACTGCTTTGGCTCAGGAACACATGAGGACGGCACAGGCCAAACAAAAAACTTGGTATGACAAGAAGGCCAGAAAAAGGGTTTTTCACCCAGGACAACAGGTTTTGTTATTGCTGCCCTCGTGTGACAGTAAGCTGTTGGCTCGATGGCAGGGGCCATATGAAATTTCTAAGAGACTAAGCTCAGTGACATATGAACTATATATGCCTGACAGGAAGGTAAAATATCAGACCTTCCATATTAACTTATTGAAAGAGTTTCAGCAGCTTGGTCATCAGCAGCAGCAACCTGTTCTTCAGGAGACACATCAGCTCTTAATTTGTGCGACAGAAGTGGATGAGGAGAAAGAACAGTCCTTTCCCACAAATGTGTCAGAGCCTTATTTGTTTCAAGTGTCTCATTTGCAGGTGGATCAGCGGAGAGAGTTAGAGGCACTATTGGATCCAGAATTGTTTCAGGAGAGACCTGGTTTCACCACGCTAGTGCATCATAAGGTTTATTTGAAAGAGGAAGCTGTTCCACGTAGAAAATCATATAGGATCCCGGAGCGATTGGTCCCAAAAATGAAGCAAGAAATTGACTTGATGTTGCAGCTGGGAGTGATCGAGGAGTCAGTCAGTGAGTGGTGTAGCCCGATTGTGCTGGTCCCCAAAAAGGACGGCTCATTAAGATTCTGTATTGACTTCAGATACCTTAATTCAGTATCTAAGTTTGAGTCATACCCCATGCCCCGGATTGACGAACTGTTAGAGAAAGTGGGCAGGGCTAGGTTTATTTCTACTCTGGACCTATGCAAGGGGTATTGGCAGGTGGCATTGGCACCGGAAACAAAGGAACTTACAGCCTTTAAAACACCTTATGGCAGTTTCCAATTTAGGGTCATGCCATTTGGCCTTCAGGGGGCACCTGCAACTTTCCAGCGGCTGATAGACCAAGTGTTAAGGAGAGTATCAAACTTTGCGGCTGCCTATCTGGATGACGTGGTCATCTATAGTCAGACTTGGGAAGAACATTTGATACACCTTAGGCAGGTCCTTCAGTTAATTAAGAGGGCAGGACTGACAATCAATCCACGCAAATGTGCGTTCGGACAGCAGCAGGTGGAGTACCTGGGACATGTGGTTGGTCAGGGGGTTATTAGACCACGAGTAGGTAAAGTGGACGCTATCCGGACCTACCCTGTACCCACCACTAAGAAGAAGGTACGATCGTTCATGGGAATGGTAGGATGGTACAGCAAGTTCATCCCCCACTTTGCTGAAAGGGCCGCAGTTTTGACTGACCTCACTAAGGCTTCGGCACCAAATAAGGTAAAATGGACAGAGGAGTGTGACAGAGCGTTTGAGGATCTGAAGAGGGCTATTTCTGGGGAGAAGGTTCTCTACAGTCCAGACTTTGCTCGCCAGTTCATTTTACAGACAGATGCTTCAGGGGTTGGCATTAGAGCAGTACTTCTCCAGGAGGAGAGGGGAGAGAGACACCCAGTACTGTTCTTGAGCTGTAAGTTGTTGGACCGGGAGACAAGATATTCTACGGTAGAAAAGGAATGTCTTGCCATGAAATGGGCAATAGGGTCTCTCAAATACTATTTACTAGGGCGTGATTTTGTATTGGAGACAGATCATCGGGCCCTACAGTGGTTGGACAGGATGAAGGACGTAAACAGTCGTCTCACAGGGTGGTATGTGTCCCTTCAACCTTATAATTTTACTGTTCGGTATGTGGCAGGGAAGACCAACCTTGTGGCAGATAGCCTCTCAAGAGTACATGACTCTTAGAGTACTGTACTCTCAGGAAAGGGGGGAGGAAATGTGACGATGGAGTGTCACCACTGTATGACTTATGGTATGTGTGATTGTGTTGTATTTATAATATGGTAAATGTTATTATGATTGTTTGTAAAAGTTGCACACATTATTTTGGGATCTGTCTTTTGTTTAATTTGAATGCCCTTGGGAGATAATTGTATGGTTAAGTATTTGGTAAAATAATTGATAATTTATTTCACATACCTTTGCCAACATGCTTCCTGTGGGTGTCTGGGCAAAAGACTCCGTTAGGGGTTGAGGGCCTTATATAGGACACCAGCAGGAAGGAAGCATGTATGGTAAGTTAGAGGGGTGGTTTAGCTTTGTAAATAAGGGTTTTGAATTATTTATATTGTTATTGTTGTTATTGATTCTTATTTATTATATGTTATTTATATTGTATAGTTGGGAAAATATTTATGTATTTTAGAGATTAGTGGGTATGTGTAAACGATGGAAGGTTTATTGTTTTACCTGGGATTATGGTAGGAACTGATCAGCCCTAATTATCTCCAGTTAGTATAAAACAGGTGTGATGATTGATAATGGTGTGTTCGTTCGTTTGTGGATTGTTGCTGAGAATCGTGTCGGATGTTTTTGGAACTATTTACCTGTGAGTTATTGAAAATAAAAATTGACTAATTGAAAACTGAAATCTGGCCTCGCCTCGCAGTTACAACGTTGACACTACTCCACAGGGAGGACAGGATAACCCGTTGCAACCTGGAGATTATGTTTTCATAAAGAACCACCACCATCAGCGCTGGGACTCAGTAAGGTGGCTTGGGCAATATCAGGTGCTGTTGACCACCCCTACTGCAGTACGTATTGCCGAACGGCCATCTTGGATTCATCTTTCACACGTAAAGAGACTACGGGTGCCTGTAAGTGAACTAACCTGCTTCCCCGAGTAAGTCCAGCTACAAAGGGGATACACACTTTGGTGTGTGGGGTAATAGTAGCCCCCTCCATTTAGGGAGATCGTCTCAAACCTGGTGAAGATAGAGGTCAGTGGATACTCTCTTGGGTAGAAGCATGGCACCAAAAGTACTGATGATTCTGTGTTCCGTACTTTTCATGACAGTGGGGTGGTGGACCCTTTTTGATTCAAGGTCAAGGAACCCACGAAGTACAGACAATGGACAATACGTGGATTATACGCATAACCTGTGGTACCAGACAATGGTGGTCTCGGTGAGAGGACTGGGAATCAACACTTCTTGTTATGTGTGTTCATTGTTACCCCACTCACACAAGACTGCAATACCCATGGTTTCTGTTCCACTGAGTGAAGAAGAAACTGCTGGAGTGACAGTGGCTACGAATTCCCATCTTACTCTGATTAACTCAAGTGATAATGTTATAAGTTGGTTAGTGGGGAATTTATCAACAAGATATCTTAATAGATTGAATGTTACTGTTACTGATTACGCTGGATCTAAGATAAGAATATTTAATACTACGGGAATTGGAATTTCTTTGCTTAAAGTTAGAAAGCCTTTGATGAAAGTGAATCCAACACTCTTTACTTCACCGATTTGTTTTCACAAAAATTGTAGTAAAAACAATTTCAATTTGGGTTTTTCACCAAAATGTAATGATACAAAGGAGGTATCCTGTGGAGTGCGCTTTCACAAATCTGTTTGCAGAAATGCAAGACAAATCCCTTATATTGCTGCTGGAAATTTCACCCTGAACAGTAAGAATTGTACTGGGAAATGTAACAATAATCCTTATGCGTTTTGGCCTAATGATGATGGGTATGGATGCCTGGAAGATCATGTTTGGGTCTGTGGGTCAAATGACTACTCGCTGCTTCCGCCAGGATGGTGTGGCAGGTGTTACATGGCTATTTTGTTCCGACATATTAGCATAAGATCAAATCTTACATATCACATGAAAACGTCTTACTCTCATTATTATCATCCTGAACAGACTGAAATACACACGAAGGTAAAAAGAAGTACAAATGCAACAATTAGTGGGAAGACCATCTGGGAAACAAAGAATTAGTGATTTTAAAGGTGTTATGGGTACCATTTTTCCAATGTATGGGAGTGCTCTAGCCGTACATCATATAAATGCATTAGCATGGACAAATTTGATTGTATTAATGGAACAGGGTTTCATAAGCATTAAATGAAGAACAAAAACTAGCAAGAATGATTACATTACAAAATAGAATGGCTCTAGATTGGCTCTACATTGGCTGCACAAGGTGGAGTATGTCATATAGTTGGCCAGGAGTGTTGCACTTATATTCCGGATCAATCTCAGAATATTTCTCACGTTATTAGTCATTTGAATGACATTTTACACTTACAACATACCCTGGATGAAGACAAATGTTGGGGTCCTTGGGATTGGTTTCAAAGTGAAACTTGGTGGCAGATATTTTTTAAATGGTTGACCCCATTAATTGTGGTATTAATCTTATACTGTGTGCTTTTTATGTGTGTTATTCCTTGCATAAGATCTATGATTACTCAAGCCATTACACAACATACCTTCATGTTGCAAACTACTATGTTGAGGTTTGAAAGCAAGGGACAATATGCAGCTGTTTCAAAAACTGAGGATGAATATGACCAAAGACAAGACTATGATGAATGCGATTAATTTTCTGTGTAACTGGAATATGATGCAAATGACGGACATGTAGAAAATCGAGAGAAGTTACATGCTACTGATGAATAAAGGCATCTCTAAAAATAAAAAATGTAAAAAGGGTTAAAAATGATAAAAACAGGAGGGAAATGTTGGAGATTTTGTAATTAAAGTTTTTATTGACTTTATACAAGATGGTACTACACATACTGATCTTCCAAGTATCACCTCAGTCTCCAAAAAGGGTAAATAAATAGGGAAAAAAATATATATATACTGTATATGTGGCTGATTACAAAGCAAGGATATCAGTGAGGGAAGGCAATACCACCACCCCCCCCCCAAAAAAAAAAACAGGGAAAGAGAGAAAGACAGGCCTTCATTAAGAGATTGAATTGTTAGCCAAAGAAAAAAAATTCCAAAAGTCTCTCCACATTGGTCCCTTAGTGTGATTCCCATCAGTCCTCCTATTTAACATGGACTCATATGAGGCAGTCTTTATCATATAGCTAACCCATTCTTCCATTCTAGGGGGTTCAATTGATTTCCAGTGAGAAAGTATAGTTCTGGCTGCTGTAGTTAGTCCAGTCATGACCACTGAGAATTCTTCTTTCGATAAAATAGGTACTTGGGATTTGTCTCCAAGTAGACACATTCTTGGTGACAATGGGAGTGTCTTGCCCAACCACTCACCCATATGCCTGAGATTTTTAGTCCAAAAAGGCTGAACAAGTGGGCAATCCCAAATACAGTGCAAAAAAGTTCCTTTTTCTTTCTTACATTTCCAACATAGATTATTATTTAACAGACCCATCCTATGTAGTCTTGCTGGCGTCCAATAGTATCTATGCATTATTTTGTACTGTATAAGTTTACTTCTGACTTCCCTTACATATTTCCGACTATCTGACAAAATGTTTAACCACTCTTCTTCACTCATTATACAATCCAGGTCTTCCTGCCATATTCTTCTCAAGCTGTCACATCCGTTACTAAGTAGACCATTAATTAGTCTGTAAAAAGCAGATGCATGAAGACATTTCAATGGTAATTTTAAAAAATCCATGATAGGGTTACAGTCCTTATACTGATTCACTGATGTCAGACAGCTCCTAATTTGGAGATACTTCCAAAAGTGACCTTTCCCTGTAAGAGTATATTTCTTGAGCAAATCTGTATAAGACATAAACACACCATCTTGGTACAGGTCATTCACCTGGCGTATGCCACCAAGGTGCCACGTTTTCCAGTATAATGGTGTTTTCCCAATAATAATTGCTGGATGATACCATAAAGATGAGTAGGATTGGCTAAAGTGTGGGATCTTTAACATCCTATGTATTCTGATCCAGACCTCTTTTGAATGAGATAAGATAGGGTTCAGGGATCTATGTTGGGACTGGGAAAAACTATCTATAGGAGTAAATGGACAGCACATTTCAGCTTCAATGTCAACCCAATCCAATTTACTGTGTCTGCCTAAGTGTTTTGCTAATTTGGTCATTCCAAATGAGATATGATATAGCCTCAGGTTTGGTAACCCCAGGCCTCCTTTATCCTTTGGCCAACACAGTTTGTTCATACCAATCCTTGGTCTCTTCCCCTCCCACAGAAATTCTTTAATTATGAAGTCATATTGTTTAAAAATCTGTGGTGATATGGCAATTGGCAACATCATTGTTATATAATTGAGCTGGGGTGCAACAACCATTTTAACAACATTGATCTTGCCCCATAATGAGAGTTGGAGATTTTGTATATTTTGTATATAAGTTTTATCATTTTTATTCAATGAAGTGTATATGTCACTGTTATGAAACTGTGTATGTGCAAATATTAATCTTCATGATGGAAAAGTTCCTCTGTGACTGAAGAAAATAATGACTGCTCAACTTGTTTTGTTCTTTGTAAAAATGCACAGGGAGTAAGTTCCTGGTATTTTGACTGTGCTGTACACTCTGTAATCTAAATGTCAGCATATTTTTTGTACCATGACCTTGCAGGTATAGTGTGGGAGATGTTTTAACTAAGAGTGTATAAAAATGCCCAAACACTGAGACTGCCTCAGTGCATAGCTGAATGTTATCCATTGCCTGTGCTCCTTGCGGCAAGTAAAACTCATGAAAGAATATTCTGTGTCTTGAATCTTTATTGAGGTAACGAACTAATATACAGTCTTTTGAAGTTTCAGATTCTTGACACAGACAAAATAGAAAATCATGATGCAAACACATAAGTCACTAAATTGTTTATTACAATCAGCAGCAAATTCCAGATTATTCAGAATGTGCAAAATTCAAACTGTAAAAAAAAACAAACAAAAAACAAACAAACTTAGAATGGGTCACACACGCCGGCCACGCTGCCTCACTGAGAAGCAGCTGGGATGTGCCACTCAAGCTGGTCCCGGTTCAGCAGATCTTAGGCCTGCATCTCTGTAAATAGTGAGGCAAGGTCCAGTTTGGGTGGATCGTTTCCCTCTTGCCTAGACAAAAGACAGAAATGGGTGGTGGTTAATTAAAGCAAGTTTAAAACATATTTGGGAAATACACTTGTTGCTAAAAGCCAGTGGTGGAATGTGAATGAATGAATGAATCTTTATTTTGGATAGATTAAAAGTAAAGATTAAAAGAAAACAGAATAATATAACAAAGGGGAAAAATCTAACAAGGTCAAATTAAACAATAACCCCTCTGATTATACAGTTCAACATAGGTTATCCGAAATGGGTGATGGCTGAAGCCGCAGCTTATATTGCCCACCCATATTCCATCCAAGAATTCAAAAGAAAAACAAAACTGGAGCGATTACAATTTGAATGTGACAAAGTACTTCGTTGTTGTATTTAACCACAATTTTCATGTAGCTGCGCTTCAGTAAAGTAGATTTTACAAGGGCTGGGTTACATTTAAAATCATCTGTTTTTACTGTGGCCTCAGCAATCAGAATGATTTAATACATTCACTTGAATGGAATCTAGTACTTTAACTGAAGGTGTGCATCACCGAGTATGGAGTCGCTCAGTCAAAATATGGAGTTTTTATCAATAAAAGTTTAGCCACGGCTTTGTCACCGCTGTGTCTCTTCTTGCCCTGGCTTCAAGTGTGGGCGGTGTTTTGTACTTTTATGGCTAAAATATAAAAGGAAGCACTACAATGGGTCTCAAAGATTTGTAATGTGTCCTGTTACTGCATGAGTTTATTGATGATAGACTATAAACTACACATATAAACTAAATTATATTGATGACTGAACAACTCCCATTCCCCAAAAGATACAGTTATAACCATAACTCACAAAGGATCACACAAGTGATCTGACAAAAAAATAAATACATTAACAAGCGGTTTATTTTACAGTTGATGTGCCAGTCATTTTCAATTATTCTGTAATTAATATTCACACAATCAAATAAATCTCAGTTCAGTCCCTTTTATTTTAAGTGGAAATTGTGCTACTTTGGTTTTGGTACTTTACCTATAAAAGCAAAGGATTTCAGTACTTTCCACAGTGGCAAGGTCCGTTGTGGGGTGGCTGCTTTTCCTTTCTTCTTGCCTAGACCAAAGACAGAAATGGATGGTGGTTAGTTAAAGCAAGTTCAAAACATATACAGGCACATCTCAAAAATTAGAATATCATGAAAAAGTTCAACATTTTTGTCACTCATTTCAGAAAGTGAAACCCATATATAGATTCATTACACGGACAGTGATATATTGCAAGTGTTTATTTTAATTTTGATGATTATGGCTACAGCCCATATTAACCAACAGCTCAGCGGCCAACATTTCTATTTAAAAACTATTTTTTAAAATTAATTTTATGTAATATTCTAATTTTTTGCCAAATTGAATTTGGGGCTTTCAGGGGCTGTAAGCCATAATCATCCAAATTAAAATAAATAAATGCTTGAAATATATCACTGTCTGTGTAATGAATCTATATAATATACGGATGAGTGACAAAAATATTGAATTTTTTCATGATATTCTAATTTTTGGAGATGTACCTGTATTAGGGAAATACACTTATGAAAGTCAGTGGTGGGATGTGACAAAAATGCTTCATTTCCCTGACCAGTGAGCACCGCAGGATCCACTCTGTACATGTACGAGTACATTTTCAATCCAGGGATTTATGGTGGAACAGCACAACAACACTGTTCCAACACCTTTTATGGAAAATCCACAGAATAGGTGTGTGGGTCTATTCTGACGCTTTAGAAAATTATATGAATCTCTTTATAAATCACTGGTTTGAAAATGCACTTGAATATGTTGAGATTTCGGCTCCTGTGGTCCACTTGACCTGTATCCACAATATAAACACTGAGGAAGGCTAACCCCTGGCATGTGGAAACAGATTCTAGGAAGAAATTACACAACTTAATGCACAGCACCAAAGTACAACACGTACACAAACCAGGACTTTAACCAGGATTAACATATTTCATCGTTTTGCTTTCACAAGCGAAGACTTAGGACAAAACAAGCGTGAATCAGCAGAGTTGGCTACTAGCTAGGTAGCTACTAGCTAACACTCATTAGCCAGGACAGGACAGCGCTGTATCGCTCAAAAAAAGTGAGCTTACCACCAACAGGATAAATAAGCAAACAGATGCACAATATTACAAATCACTCACCATCGATGGTTCTCTCACGTTCGTCTTCAGCTTGTCCGTAGTCCGGTTCTATGCTGGGCTGCATCTGTAACGGGGCGGGTCGCTCCTCTCACTGTGGATCTGCCACCAAGCACAGAAAACTCTGCACCTCTTCATTGGACCACGATGTAGATTTCCGCAAAACCTACTATGCCATCTGTATTAATATCGTATTTACTCGGTGACCGAGTTAGTCTGTGAAATATTGCAAATGGCGGTCGTGTAGATTCCACAGGAGACGGACGCTTTCGTGATGTTCCGCCCTGACCAATCAGTGGCTCACAATCTGTTGACGTCACATTTTGGCTTGACTGAGCACGGTTGTACCCTGGCCTCCAGTGGATACGAAAATAGGACCTGTCAACTGGTGCTGGGTATAATGAAAAAGGCTAGAAAGCGAGTCGAGTCGAGTAAGGCCAAGCCGGTACTAGTGGAAAAGGGCCATCACTGTCCCTTCTGATACCCCCCGGTGACACCTCCTCCATCGGTCCATTGTTTCCTCCTTCCCCCTGCCCTCTCTGGGCTGAGAAAGTCTCCACACTATGCCCCCACAATATAGTGATAACAGTTTATGTACAAGTTTTCAAAGAGCTTTGAACTCTAAACACTTTAATAGAACTGTGGAAAAATACTTAAAACAACCTAAATAAATAAAGCATAAAACAAACAAACAAAAAATAAATAACATTTTTTTGCTACTGCTGTTCATACGTTGCAATGAACAACCGAGACAAGAGCTTTATTCATTCTATAGTAACTAGTGCATTGCCTGTAGAACGCAAGTATTCCTGTCTGAAACAGGTATCCAAATTAAGGCTTTACAGACCAAAATGTAGGCTGCATTTGAAAGTGGAATACAAAGAGGTGTAGGCTATATGTCGGCAATCACATGTTAGACTTTGACAAATATAAAAGGGAGTAAATGGCACTAAGATTTATTTGATTGTGTTGTAGAGGGAATGATGCAGACGAAGCAACGAGCTGATCAGCACAGACTTTATTCTCCCTCTAACGGAACAGGATCACAAAAAGAGCTCCCAGGCCACTGTGCATCTCTCTTTTATACCTTTAATTACATGCATGGTGGTCCGAGGCTCCGACCTCACATTAAGTTTAGAACAAAGCCTGAGCGGCACATTAACATGATATTACACAAGTGCCGCACTTCACTCCTTTCCTGGTGGCCCCGCACCTGCTCCTCTCCCCGGGGGGGTGCCTAGCCTTTACTGTTCCAACTGGACCCCCCGGCAACGTCATCTCTCTTGGTCCATTGACCTCTGGGTGGAGAAATCCAACACCTTGCCCCCCTCCCCCCCGAACGCCCAGAATGGTCCTTCGTGACTCATAGTTACTGAGATTAATGTCTTGCGTACCCCAAAATTATTTCTACCATATGAGTAACGCTCTTTGAACCTATGTGTAACTTACTGAACAGGTTTCTAACTTGGATCCATCATATAATGGCATATATACAGCATTGTTTCACAGGAAAAACCCGTGCAGAGCTCTGCTCAGCTGCTGCCTGCAGCCCATACACACGCACACAGAGCTAAACACACGTACTTGTTTGTATAACGGGACCTATCGGGGATGTGTCTGAGCACTTTCAAGCTACAGGATAAAGATCCAAATCACTGTTTAGCCCTCTCCCCATGTTTTTTTTAAAATCTTTGACTGCAGTCTGTACCACAGCTGTCCAGTGCTGTTCTGATAGATATGTCAAAATGTTAGAACACCGGAGGAGGTGGATTCAATCAGCTGATCGCTCAAAAAGCAGAGCTCAACCGTTTTCCATGATACAGTAAATCACACTTTGCTGTTGGCTGCGCCTCCTGACAAAAGCACACTCCATGCATTATCTTGTTGTTTTTTTTTTCACTTTATTGAAAATAAACTTTTTTTTTAATCACCCTCAGTTAGCTTACCTTTGAGCCAGGTCATATCAGGCCGCTGCTTCTTGCAGCATGGTCTATGTTGGATACACCGGTGTTCTATGTCAGACCTGGTTCCCCCGCTGATGCTCCGCCCAGTCTGCTCGCGCTCCGTGTTCTCGACATATGCCAAATTATCTGGAATTTCCCCATTGTGGGACTAATAAAGGCTTATCTTATCTTAGATCTATGCAATCACGGCAACTTTATGGTATAATTTTTTAAGCATTAAATCTTCAGTATTATCTTTTTCTAGTTAAATTTGTCGTTTTTCACTTCCTTGTTTTGTTCAGTGAACACTATGGTGACTGACTGGTCCTGATGTCGCGTATGATCCAATCAGCATGGCCGTGATGCCATGTATTATCCAATCAGCATGGTGTCAACCCGAAATCATGCCCACACTTCCTGAAGCCAGGGCATGAAGAGACAGAGCAGTGGCTAAACGTTTAATGATAAAAATTACATAATTTGACTGAACGACTCCATACTCGGGGATGCACACCCTCGTAACCTCAGCAAAGCACGTATAAAATCTGAGGCCAGTCTGATGAATGGTTCAAGAGTTATGCGTGGAACAGACAGGCAAACACACACACTCACACACTTCGTGCATTTATAGATAGATCGGGCATAGGGAATGCCAACATTGACATTTGACCTTTTTCTCAAAAACTCTTGCAAAAATAATCCGATCAGAGCCACATCATCAATGTATATCAAACCCTGGTACCAACTTTCAAAACAACTGGAACAAAATGGGAATAGTGGGAAAGATGGACAGGCAGATGGAGGGACCGCCCCATGACATAATCCCCCTTCGGTCTATACCTAAAAGGAGCACACTTTTAGGCTCAGTCGGGACAAGCTTTATATTGTGAGCGGACCCCAGTTCACCACTTCACTTTATTCCAGCTGTGGCCACTATGTGAACATATGCTTCGCTTTGCATGGGGAGCATGCATAGAAGCAGCGCAGCCAGATGAAATTTTGGTGGATTGTGTAACCCCACCCAAAACAAACAAAACGTAAACAGTGGCTTATTGTCACTATCCATTAACCTATGATTATGCACATGCTAATAAATTGGACGATAGATTGTGACAATTTGATAGCATTATGTACACATGAAGAGTAGGCTAACACTAATTTTGTGAAATTGATAACACACCAACCAAACCTAGAAGTAATACTGCCTAAGAAACTTCAAGTATTGAAATATTACATTGTGTAGATCATCAGGCAAAAATAACTAAAAGATAGCATGCCTTTCCCAACCACTACTACCTCTTTAAATAAAAAATGGACCCATATGAAAACAGCTGATTATGATTTCAACCTCACTTTTAACTTTGGTTTTACTCGCAAATGTAGATTGAAAGTTTTCAAGAAATCGAATATCATTCAGGTTTCAGTACAAACTCATTTAGAAAGAGTACTCTGCAATATTTAAAATAGTATATTTTGATTTCTTTCCTCACCTTGATAATTACTAACTAACTACTAACTAACCTGCACTTATATAGCGCTTTTCTAGTCACGAAGACCACTCAAAGCGCTTTCACTAGTACTAACCCTCTATTCTAAGGGCCTATAGGAAACAGATATCTAGGGACAATTTAGAACAACCAATTAACCTAACATGCATGTCTTTGGATTGTGGGAGGAAACCGGAGCCCCCGGAGTAAACCCACGCAGCACAGGGAGAACATGAAACTCCATACAGAAAGGTTCCAACCCCTGCCAGCCTGGGGATTCGAACCAGGAACCTTCTAGCTGTAAGGCAACAGTGCTAACCACTGCACCACCGTGCTGCCGGTGGTGCAGTGGTTTTACCTGCAAATTTATTACAATTACCTGGAAAAGCAAGTAGGGATCAAGAAATAATTTCAAATTTGACATTGTGTAGCACAGGCTATGAGTAATGATGAGAGAGAAAACTTTCACTTTGCAAAAATATGCCTTTGACAACATTCATTGAAAATACAAAGAGAACTCATTCATTCATTCGTCTTCTTCCGCTTAATCCTTTTTGGGTCACGGGGGGGCTGGAGCCTATCCCAGCATCTTTTGGGCGAGAGACAGGGTACACCCTGGACAGATCGCCAGTCCATCACAGGGCCAACACAGAGAGACAGACAACCTTTCACTCTCACAGTCGTACCCAAGGACAATTTAGGATCCCCAGTTTTTGATGCCAATTAACCTAACTTGCATGTTTTTGGCATGTGGGAGGAAACTGGAGAAATCCCGGAGTAAA
This sequence comes from Pholidichthys leucotaenia, assembly GCA_020510985.1. Classification (NCBI taxonomy): domain Eukaryota; kingdom Metazoa; phylum Chordata; class Actinopteri; order Cichliformes; family Pholidichthyidae; genus Pholidichthys; species Pholidichthys leucotaenia. The sequence goes on along the minus strand of CM035840.1, from coordinate 133,038,832 downwards.
CCCACGCAGACACGGGGAGAACATGCAAACTCCACACAGATCACTGTTGGCCGGGGGCTGGGATCGAACCCAGGATCCCCCGGCCAAGGGTGAGTTGCTGTGCTGCCGCAGTGCTAACCACTCCGCCACCGTGTCGCCCATCCACTGAGAAATGCTACAGAAAAAGACGAGCTAAGATACTGGAGCACACACAGACTACATGGCCACAAACACAAAAAACTGTATGAAGCCACTGAAGCAAAGTGAGGGCCAATGTCAGCACACAATAGACCACTGAGCATGCAGTGATTAAAACAAGCTCCGCAGAATCCTTTTGTCTATCTAATCAAACTATACAACAGATCAACGGCCGACATGCCGCTTGGTTGCTGAGATATAGTACATGCTTTTTTTCTTTAAAGAAGCCCTCTCCTTTGGCTTTCTGCCAATGAATATGCTAACTAAACACTGTTGGAATACACTTATCTGAAGATGAATGGGCAAAAATAAAATGAAAAGAAATCAGCCCAATAAAAGACTCCACATATCTTAATTGCCACACTTAAAACGCTTCCAAATAAAGGGAATGGAGATATTTCCAACCCCCCTCTGGCTCACTCCTAAGGGAAAAGATAGGAGCTGCACAGATGTGTACTTCCCCAATTCACAGAAGGCTCATTTCAGATTCACAAAGTGCCAACTTTTAAAAGTGTCCAAAGTGTGTGTGTGTGTGTGTGTGGGGGGGGGGTGATGGTGCAGTAATCATCCTCTGGTTTTAAGAATTTTAAGAGTTTGCTACCATGTGTGTGGATTTATGCGTGCCTTCAGCTGGCAGAGGCCACAGCAGGCTCTTATTTATTGCGGTCATTATGGCTGACGGTGATTAGGTGATTAGGGGTTGTGGGTCATTTGGAAGCTCAGCGATCACAGTAATGATGACAGCGACGAAAAATTAGACAAGAAGTGGTAACTAGAGATGCACTGATTTACTGGCTTAATATTGTGTTGGCCAATATTCCTATGAATGAATTTATGCTTACTTGAATATGGTGTAATGAAAGGCTGAAATCATCATTCAGTTATTATTTTTTTAATAATGGCGGCCAAATTATTTAAAATATCAGATATTAGCCCCAAATTTTACAATCAGTTCATCTGTTGTATGTAACGTGATTGGCTTTGGCTGATGACTGTGAGTGAATAGAGAGGAGAAAATAACCACTAGGGGTCAGGCTGTTCACATGTTTACTTGACTAAACACACACTTTCAGTTAGCACTGGGCGGGGATCCAAAGTTGGGGGGGAGGGCGAGGACTGAGTTGAAGGGTGTGAGGAGAGAGAGATGCCATCTGGCTTCAAAGGTACCCGCAAACACATGCGCACACGTGACACAGACGTGCAGCCCCCTACATATGGAGGGTGAACATCAGTCAGCAGCATACGCTCATGAGCATACCTTAGTTTACTCTGAAAGAAACTACGCATTTACACATGCCCACACACTCACAGTCTGCTGTGGGAAAAAAAAAAAAAAAACGGCAATGCAAACAAAATCCCAGAAATCCTTTCATCCTGGTCCAGCGTGAACAACTACAACCAAGCCACATGGTGATAAAAATGGAGGGGGAAAAACCTACAAACAACTTGTGGGTTGTTTGGTGCACTTATGCCTTTACTCTAATCAGATTGCACGATACCAGCAGTCTGGAATCGAGTGGGTGAAAAAAACAAACTACTAAAGTGACTGGTGGCTTCAGTCTCAATAAATGCAACTAAAAAAAGGATTATACAACTGTGTTTACTATCTTACACACCCAGTTTACACCAGGAGTTCAACAAAAATCTGCACCTGGGATACAACATATCGACCCTGCTTTTACTTTCAGCAATTTTCTCCTCGGTGGCATTCTGCCAGCATTGCGATTTGGTTTTTATGCACACCAAGAGGAAAAGTAGGTGGAAAGGCATTGAGGCTTTTCCATCATCCACAAAACCATGCAGATGTGGTGGCGATACGCCGCGTTCTTTTTCTTCCTTCAGCTTTTTCTTGTCAATTTTGTACCCGAGAAGTCTTGCAGTAGAGAGGAGCCCATAGAGGTTTCATTTCTATCTCTTCACACTTATCTAATTCAATCCAATCATTCTGCAATCCAGATCAACTCCAGGGGGTTCTGGCTGATTCGGCCACATGCTGATAGTGTTTGTAGTAGACGGCGTGTTAGCACACTATACTGCCCCCCCCCCCCACCTACAGTAGATAGGACATCCAGATATCGATCAGACTTTGAGTCCTACCCGTAAATGGGGCCCATGCCTCATGTTTTTAGCACTGCGCTTAAGATGTATTAGGTTTGCCTTGGTGTTGTATCTTGCAGACGAGATGCGTCCACTCAGGCAGTTGATAAATGGCTTTTGATACAAGCATCCTGGCAGAGAGACTGTGAAACAATAAAGTATATTTCATCTCAAAGGTGTCTGGAAATATTTCTGGCTTTTACTGCATGTTTGACCAAGGTCTGCACAGGTCCTCAGCAAGAGGGCAATGTATTCTTCATTACAGTAGGTGGATGCTTGACACAGTATCCATGCACCAAATGAAATGCTTTCTCATTCTGACCCACTCCCACGACCAAATGCCTACTTGCAAATCACTTCAGGCTTTTCAGAAGCCAAAAGGGAAAGCTCAATTCATTCCTGTTTGCTACAGTTTCTATACAATAAACTTTTAGATACAAACGGCTGGCTGTAAAGCTGCAGAGGACTCTTTAATAGAAACGTTAACATCTTTAACCGACTCACGTTTAACTCACTGCTAACATCTGATCCCTCTTGTTGTGCTCTGTTATTAATTTTTTAATAAGCCTTGGCTGCTGACAAACTTCCCCCCTGGTGGTACATGAAAAATTGATTGATTGAAAGCTGCTCTGCCCGGCCAGGCCAGGCCAAGCTAGGAAGCAAAGCCTGTTAACTGCTCTGCAACAGGACTGTCCCAGATCCCTTTGGCATCCTTCTATTAATATTCATGCTCCATGTTGTCACCCTGTTCCTGTTGCTGTGGCCCGTCGTGTACTCCACGTCTGTTCTTGTTAGCATGCGCCGAGAGAGGATGAATTAATGGGCAGACTGTGTTTGAGCGTGGATGCATGTGTAGCACTGTAAGTCTGGGAGATCTTTTCCTCATCAACAACTTTATCATGTATTTATGGCTCTAAAAATGAGATAGGCAAGTGCATTTGTGTTTGCATGTGCTTTTATCTGCTTGTCTTCATTTCCTTTTGCATGTTTGTCCATATATTCCCTAATATGTGTGTGTATGTGTGCGCGCGTGTGTGTGCGTGAGTGGTGCTTTAGGGAAGGAAGGTTTTCATGCTTCATCGGGCCTCTATTTGCCTGTCCTGTAATAACTTGTTCGCTCCATTGCTTGCCACTATCAGAGCCCCCCCCATAACACTCAGTGAGGGCTTACTGTAGGCAGCGAGACGAGCAGAGGGGTGGTGGGTTAGACTTAATGGATGACTTTAGCATCTGGAAAGCATCCACAGATGAAGAAAAGGAGGAATAAAGCAGAACAGAAGGAAGATACAAAGGAAGATGTACAACACAAGCGCGGGGGTCTTTTGTTGTTCTTCTAATTTGCATTTATCAGTAGTACTACTGCAAAAGCATTTGTGGAAACAAATTATCAGCCTGGTTAAGAAAAGGATTCAAGGAAATTTCAACTAATGCTTTACTACATGAGGTGTGATCCCAAAGTGGGTAAACTTCAATTTCTGGAACAAACTTGTCTTTTATGTCATGTTATGTCACTTGTAATAATAAGTGGTTCCCCAGCTGCAAATAGATGGCTGACTGTAGTCGCATGGCTGATGTGAAGGGTCGTCAGCATGGTTTTTTTTTTGCACTGTGCATTATTCCCTCTCAAAGCAGGGCCCTTTTGCTATATCCTTGGATTCTTTGGAACCCACCTCACGCCATGGTGTGTCGATAAATTAGCATTTTATTTTTTTTTTAAATCTACACTTGCCGGTTTTGGTTCCCTGCAGCTCTGCCAAATGGACACACTGGAGAGAATCCAGCAAGACACACAGCACAAATGGAAAAAAACTAACAAAAATCCAGTGGTTTAAATGAAATACTTTCTGTTCTGAGAATATAATGGAGAGGATTTAATATTACTGCTGATGAGGGATAGCAGGCAGGGCTGAAAGAAGAGGCACAATAGCAGCCACTGTACCAGAATGGAGACGAAATTCTCAAGTACGTATATTCATAAAAGAAAGCTTTACACACTGGTGAAAAACGGGGTAAGAGAATCACTTCTGATTGTCTATCTCAGACAATCAGACTCTGTAGAAGCTGCAACCACAAAGAGATGCTACTCATTTTTCTTTTGTAACATGATGCACTTTTCATTCGAGGCTCAAACGTGGGAGTTTCAACTGGCTTTTTTCAGAATAGAACCTTTCAGCAGAGCAGTATTGGCTGTGAAGAGTACTCTTCTTCTTTCTGGAAGAAATGGAAGAATGGGGAGGGTGAGAGGTTGCTTGAAATTGTTGAGAGGCACTGACTACAAGCCCGTCCCACCAAACCTGATGGATAAGGTATCCATGGCAACTGCTCTTCAAGGGCCAAAAGGTGAGTAAGGAATGAGTGGAGGGGCGGAGGCTAGCCTGAGAATGGACACAAAACACAACTCGGAAAAACACACTGAGGCTCGATGCGATGGTGATGGAAGATCAGGCTGCTCTGGACCATGTGAAGCTGCAGGATCCAGCAAGACTCTGTAGGAGGCACAGAGGAATATTATAGACTGTGACCTGGAATGATCCTGTAGGATAACATGTAGGACTGGCAGCCTCTGTGATAATAAATACTGAAATGAAGAAGCATGGCAGAGTTACAGATGAGATGTGTCAAATCTGCAAATTTTTTAATGTCTAACCATTACTCAAAACTTAACCAGCTAAAATATGTCTTTAATGTATAAAATTAAGAAATTATAAAACCAGGAGTGAGTCACAAATGACAAAGTGAAAGCAAACACAGACAGAATCACAAGCCTCCAGGGTGGAAGGGCATTTTTGTGCCATTCATCACTCTCTTCAATCTGTATTTTTTGAGAAGAAGCAGTGAAGATGGTTTCCACACAACACTCTCAAAGATAAATAGTATGTTCATTAAGGGTCCTTCTACACAGCACAGAAATCATTTAGTGACCACTGAGAGGTCAAAGCTTGCCCTGATCTCTTAACAACCTCCTAAAGCCTCCAAAAAGCTGTTTCTGTGTAAATGTTTGGGAGATCCTTGTGTGATCAAAAATCTGATTTTCTGCAACTTTCATAGCAATTTATAGAGATCTTTGAAAGATCCTTGAGCGATCATTGACAGACTGTGAAGGGGTCATTGAGAAATTCTTGGGTGTATATTTGAGAGGTTTCTAGTGCTCTTCTACCCCCATTACAAAGGGTGGAGATGGTTGCGAGATCATTGAGCGATGAAAATATGACCATCTCTCAACGATCTTTCAATGATTTGCTTTTTGTTCATATTAAAAACAAAGCTAGAAAGGAGATGTTTTTTTACCTTCTTTTCTTTACATGTTTCGACTGTTCACTGCAGTCTTCATCAGAAGTGTCAGCTAATTGCTGTGAGGTTTCCTTTATCAGCTGACTTTCGTAGGTGGGGCCAGCCCAGCAGAACTATCAGATCCACTGGGCTGGCCCTGCTTCCCGCCATCCAATGGTCTCTGGAGAATGTAGTCCCAGGTGTGGGAAAGCATAAATGCCCCCTCATCTTGGTTCATGCTCTTTTCCCCGCTTCCTGATTTCTGTGGGCTTCTTGATCCAGCGTTTGTGTCTGTTGCTCTCCGATCCAATGATTTTTGCGTTGTCCCAGTCCATGATGTGATTATTTCTTTTGCAGTGATCTGATATAGCTGATTTTAATATTGCTTGTTCTGCCTTTTCTTTTTGTGATCTTGTGAGTCGTCCTTGTGTTTCCTTGTCACATTCCTTCTGGTGTTCTTTTTTCCTTATGGTGAATGATCTTCCGGTTTCTCCAAAGTAGGTTTTGTTGTATGATCTGCATGATATTTCATATATTACGTTACATTTTTTGCCTTGTTCTATTTTGTCCTTGGGGTGTACTGATAACTGTCTTAACCACTTGCACTCCGGGCAATTTTCCTAAAAATGCCAAAAAATAACGTGCCCAAACTAAATTGAAAGCTGTTCTTCAACCCTTTGCAGCATCTTCATGGGGTTGGTCTCATTTTAAAGAAAACACTTTGAATTTTTTGGCAAAAAAAACATAATCTCTCTACGTGCTCCGGCCACTAAGTTACAGTCATCTAAACATACTGAACTTGAAGAAAAAAAATTTGGACACGGTGTTTTTTTGGATACAAATGCTTGCAAATAACACACAGCTGTCCGATTCGGCTGGAAAATGCAACAGAAATGTAGAACCAAGTGTTATCCAGCTGAGATCCAAATTTGGTAACAATACCACAAAAAATGAATATTTTACACAGCTTTGTTCTCAGGCTGTTCCCAGGCGTTTTGGAACTGTGCCAAATTGTGCCAAATGGCACAGTTTGGAAAAACGTCTGTAACTTTTGAATAATTCATTGTAGAAGCTTCATTTTAGGCTCAAAGGAAAGGTCACACTCAGGGCTGTGTCTGTGTGTGTGTGTGGGGGGGGGTCGCCCCCCCCCGCTACCAAGGACGGAGTTCTGCCCCCGCTACATGACGGATTACACTCGTTGCATGTTTCCACAGCAACGCTGTCACAGCGGCTTCCCCCCCCTCGCTACTGTGTGTGTGTGTGTGGGGGGGGGGTTGCCCCCCCCCTCGCTCGCTACAGAGGATGGACTTCGGCCATCGCTACACAACGGATTAGCCTCATGTGGTGATGTGGGACAGCAGTGCAATCATCGCGGCTCCCCCCCCCCCCTCGCTGCAGAAGAATAGCGGGGGTGGGGGGGGCGTTCACAGCCTGTACACTGCGAGCAACCCCTTGTACCGCGGCGCACGAACTTCAGACTTCGTGAACCGCACAGCTGTAATTTACCGATCGGTCAAAAGTCATTTTTGATTACAATTTTCAGGGATAAATAATAATTTACCTTATAACACCTTACCTCTTCACAGCAGAGTCTTAGCGAACTTCTCTTCCTCATTGTCAGACGAACGCGACGCTGGTCCGCTCTGGTTCTGGTCTCGTGACTCGATCAAAACATAATTCCATTATTGCGGTTTTGTGCTTCCATGATTGCGGTTTTTGGCGAACGATTTTTCAAAACAAATAACAGTAGTAATTAAAAAAAGACTGGCGAAGGCGTGTGTGTCACTCAGCCTTCGTGGTCAGCCTCCGTCGGTCTATGATGACCATGGAAGAAATCACAACATCTACTCTGCTGGAACCAATACAAAATAAGCACCGCCTGTGGCCGAACATGCCGATCCACAAATGGCACTCCCTGTCACACAGGTTGCATTTGTGGATGGTCTCCATGCTGCTGGGTCTGTGGGGCTCTTCCTGTGTCCTTTTTTGATCCGCTCCAGCAGCCAGTCTTCACCCAGCCTTAAAAAAAAACAGCTCACCAACTTCTCTGCTTCAATTGGCTCACTGCATTCAAAGCGTTGGAAGGCGGGTCCTCCTTCCTAGGTTTTCTTTCATTGGCTCTTCATGGTTTCAGAAACCCAATTCAAAGCTCTTATTAGTCGTATGAGAGGTCAATCAGATGAACTAATCTGTTCTGTGTCTGCAGCATTTTTTTCCCAGTGGAGCTTGGAGGCCAGCACCATCTCCATCTGCACCATCATCAGTATATCATGCGTTATGCGTCCGAGCGCGCACGAGTGCGCTCTTGTGCGCCCTCATGCGTCCTAGGACGCAGAGACTTGCCCGCCCGCGGAACAACGGAGTGCAAGTGGTTAATTTTTTGTGTGGTTTTACTGCTGTGTTAATTTTGTGTTTTTTCATGATCCTTTGAATTGGTTCTGTTATCCCTCAGATGTATGGTATGGTTATGATGTCCTTGTTTTTGATTTCGGCTTTTGTTCTGTATCTTGTTTCCTGATTGTTTTCTTTGTTTTTGACTTGCTGTTTCCCTTTGTTTATGGCCCATGCTGGATATTGGCAGAATGTGACTGCATGTTTTATGTGGTTTTCCTCCTCCTGTCTGTCTTCTTGGTCTGTGATGATGGTGGCCCATTCGTATAACATCCTGACACCTGATAGTTCGTGTGCTGTGGGGTGTTCTGATGCCCGTAGTAGGTATTGATCCCTGTGGGTTGGTTTCCTGTAGACTGTGATTTTTATACTGCCGTCATCGTTGTGGTGGAATTTCATGTACAGAAAGACTATGGTGCCATTTTCTTCCTCTTCGTGTGTGAATTTTATGGTCCCAGTGCTGTCCGTGCTGTTCAGATGGTCAGTGAGCTCTTGTGTGAGTCCATTCTTTATTTTCTCCAATATGTCATCCACATATCTCTTCCAGAGGGGGGGGGGGGTTTACATTGTATGGGTGCTGTGTTGATGGCTTTATTTTCCAGATCCTCCACGAAAAAACTGCTCATGATGGCTGATAGTGGGTCTCCCACTGCAAATCCTTCTTTTTGTCTGTAAATTTTTTCCCTGTATTGAAAATAGGTGGATTTTGCAACAAATTGTAATAGTCCAGATATGTCGTCAACTGTGAGATTTGTGCATCTTTAAAAGGTTCTGTTATTCCTGAGACGTTCTTGCACTGTGTGTAGTGTGACATCAAGGGGGTCTTTGTGAATAATGAAATGACATCATGTGAAATGAGAATCTCAAACACTGGATCAAGGAGGCCATAGAAATCAGGAAGCGGGGAAAAGACAGCATAAACCGGGATGAGGGGGCATTTATGCTTTCCCACACCTGGGACTACATTCTCCAGAGACCATCGGATGGCGGAAAGCGGGGCCGGCCCAGTGGATCTGACAGTTCTGCTGGGCTGGCCCTGCCTACAAAAGTCAGCTGATAAATGACACCTTGTAGCAATCAGCTGACACTTCTGATGAAGACTGCAGTGAACAGTTGAAACATGTAAAGAAAAGAAGGTAAAAAAAAACCCTATCTCCTTTCTATCTTTGTCTTTAATAATAAGAAAAAGCAAATAATTAAAAGAAGACAAAATGAACCTACTCGAGCTACTACGTGGAAGTTATGGACAAAACTGTATCAAAGATTTCTGCCGGCTGGAGAAATTGGAGAAAACACGGGCACACTACAGAAACCACCTGAGATTTAATGTCCACTGCAGAGATGAGGTTGTCACACCAGCAAAAATTCTGATCCCAACCAGAAACGCAGAGAAAATTATCAATAAAGCACAGAAAGACCTAATAAAAGAACGGATAAGAACACGAAGATTAAGAAAATGGCGCCATAGCCTTTCTGGACATGAAAATCCACCACAACGATGACGGCAGTATAAAAATCCCAGTCTACAGGAAACCAGCCCACAGGGATCAATACCTACTATGGACATCAGAACACCTCACAGCACTCAAACTATCAGGTGTCAGGACATTATACGAACGGGCCACCATCATCACAGACCAAGAAGACAGACAGGAGGAAGAAAACCACACAAAACATGCAGTCACATTCTGCCAATATCCAGCATGGGCCATAAACAAAGGAAAACAGCAAGTCAAAAACAAAGAAAACAAACGGGAAACAAGACGCAGAACAAAAACCGAAATCAAAAACAAGGACATCATAACCATACCATACATCCGAGGGATAAAAGAACCAATTCATAGGATCATGAAAAAAAAAAAACACAAAATAAACACAGAAGTAAAACCACACAAAAAATTAAGACAGTTATTAGTACACCAAGGACAAAATAGAACAAGGCAAAAAATGCAACGTAATATATGAAATATCATGCAGATCATACAACAAAACCTACTTTGGAGAAACTGAAACATCACTCACCACAAGGAAAAAAGAACACCAGAAGGAATGTGACAAGAAAACACAAGGACGACTCACAAGATCACAAAAAGAAAAGGCAGAACAAGCAATATTACAATCAGCTATATCAGATCACTGCAAAAGAAATAATCACATCATGGACTGGGACAACGCAAAAATCATTGGATTGGAGAGCAACAGATACAAACGCTGGATCAAGGAGGCCACAGAAATCAGGAAGCGGGGAAAAGACAGCATGAACCGGGATGAGGGGGCATTTATGCTTTCCCACACCTGGGACTACATTCTCCAGAGACCACTGGACGGCAGAAAGCGGGGCCAGCCCAGTGGATCTGACAGTTCTGCTGGGCTGGCCCCACCTACGAAAGTCAGCAAATAAATGACACCTCATAGCAATCAGCTGACACTTCTGATGAAGACTGCAGTGAACAGTCGAAACATGTAAAGAAAATAAGGTAAAAAAAAATCTCCTTTCTATCTTTGTCTTTAATAAGAACAAAAAGCAAATAATTAAAAGAAGACAAAATGAACCTACTCAAGTGATCTTTCAATGAGTGTCCAGCAAACTCCAAGATCTCTTAATGATCCCCCATTAATTTTTCAGTGATCTCCATGGTTGCTGTGTACTGCTCAAAGTTTTGACTCAGTCCAAAGCAATCTTTTAGTGATCACCAAAGGGAAGTGATCTCTCAAGATCTCGCAACAATCTCTCATGGACATCTCAAGGAGTGTGCAAAGTTCTTTTAATGAACTCTACTGGTCTTTCATCAAACGCTCAGCAATCCCTCACTGATCTCTATGCCATTTCTACCTTTGGGATGGAAAAACTTGGCATTCATTGAAAGATCACTGCAAGATCACTGGGAAATTAGTGAGACTGTTGAGCGCTCCTTGAGAGATTACAACAAATGCAACATCAGATCTTCCATCGTCAACAAATAGCTTCATGATGACGCAAAGCTATGTCCCTAAAAAAATGTGCATCTCAACCAAGCTGACAAAGTTTGAATTTAAGCAGGTTTCAAAGCATAATTCGTGAGATGCAGGTCAGTAGCACACACTAGCTTTGTTGTCAGCTTGTAGAAATACTGAAACACAGACAGAAATCTTGTATAGGTGTGTCTGTCAATAGGTATTTTTTGCTGAAATGTGCACTTATGACCCCTCCATGGAATGCCATGTTGTTGTGGTGAAGAGGTTTGCGTGCCCTAATTATCCTAACATAATTAGGGCACATATGTTGTCAAGAGCAACTCGCCCCTGGTAGACTGTTATAACAAGAACCCAGTGTACCTGAAGGAGTCACATGGGTCCCCCCTCCAGTGGGCTCACCACCTGCAGGAGGGATCATGGGGATCACGGTGATATGTGAACCAGGCAGCAGTCTGGGCTACTCTGCTTGGACTGCTGCCCCTGCAACCTGGACTCTTGGATATGAGGTAGAAGATGAATGGATGGATGTGCACATATGAAATGTTTAAATTCAAAGATTCAAAGATTTTTATTTGTCAATACTTCTATACGTACAGCACCTACAGGAGAATTGAAATGCCATTTCTTTATTTAGTGATGTGCACAATATATAAGAAAAGAAGGAATAAGGATGAAAAACAACAACAGCAGTCTATGTAAAGTAATGCTACCCATAGTACAAATAAAGATAAACAATAAAACCCAACAATCCTAAGTACAGAAAAAAAGTGGAGCCGTATTACCTGTAATTGCAAGTTCGATGCGGTAGTGTGGGTGCAGACAGTGACAGACTGGACTGCACATGATCAATATTGCAGTAACAGACAGCAGCAGATATGGCATTTGTGCAAATGGTTGCAGTAAGGTGCAGAGATAAACAGCAGCAGATGTGTTACTGTTGGTGTGTCAAGTCTTTCTGTGCAAACAGCTGAGGTAGTTATTGTGTGGGTGAGTGTGTTACGGTCCAGGGGTGGGTGGGGGTGGGGGAAGTGGACAGAGTTCAGGGTCCTGATGGCCTGGTGAACAAAGCTGTTTAGCAGTCTTGTGGACGGAGGCTCCGGTACCTTTTCCCCGAGGGCAGGGGGCTGAAGAGGGAGTGTAAGGGGTGGGAGGTGTCGCCTGCAATGTTGATGGCTCTGTGGGTGAGGCGGGTTAGGTAGATGTTGAAGAGTGGGGTAGAGGGGCATCGATGATCTTGCTGGCTGCTTTCACTGTGCATTGTAGAGTCTTCCGGCAAGAGGCGGTGCAGCTTCCGTACCACACCGTGATGTAGCTGGTGAGGATGCTCTCAATGGTGCTCCGGCGGAATGAGCACATGATGGGGGTGGGACTCATGCTCTCCTCAGTTTGCGGAGGAATTAGAGGTGAGTTTGAGTCTTCTTGGCCAGTGATGTGGTGTTGTTGGACAAGGAGAGGTCCTCAGAGATGTGCACCCCCAGAAACTTGGTGCTGCTCACTCTCTCCACAGCTGCTCCATCGATGATCAGACGGGGATGCTGTGTGTGTCCCCTCCTTAAGTCAACCACAATCCCCTTGTTTTTTTTCCCACGTTCAGGAGGAGGTTATTCTCTTTACACCACTGGACCAGTTGGCTCACCTCATTTTGGTAGTTGGCCTCCTCATTGTTCGTGATGAGGCCCACCATCGCTGTGTCGTCTGCAAACTTGATGATGTGGTTGGTGCTGTCGGCTCGTACGCAGTCATGGATCAGCAGAGTGAAGAGCAGCGGGCTGAACACGCACCCTTGTGGGGCCCCTGTGCTCAGTGTGATGGTCTTGGATGTGGTGTTGCTGACCCGCACGTTCTGTGGCCTCCCTGAGAGAAAGTCCAGCACCCAGTTACAGAGAGAGGGTTTGAGTCCCAAGTGTCTGAGTTTTTGTGTTAGGTGCTGGGGGATGATTGTGTTGAATGCTGAACTGAAGTCCAAGAACAACATTTGCACATAGGAGTTCTTTGAGTCCAGGTGGGTGAGGGCTGGATGGAGAGCAGCAGAGATGGCATCTTCTGTGGATCTGTTTGACCTGTATGCAAACTGAGATGGGTTATAGGAGGGAGGGAGGGTGGACTTGATGTTCTGCATGACCAGCCGCTCAAAGCACTTCATTATGATGGGGGTCAGCGCTACTGGCCCGTAATCATTGTAGCTGGATGAGACTGGCTTCTTTGGGACTGGTATTATGGTGGCAGTTTTGAAACACGTGGGGACAAACGCTTGACTCAGGGAGATGTTGAAGATGTCGGCCAGGACATTCTTGGGCTCCTCCGCACAGTCCTTCAGAATGCGACCCAGTATGTTGTCTGGTTGTATGTTGATCCTGGAGAGGGTCCTCTTCACGCTAGCTGGATCCAGACTTGGCCCTTTTCCACTAGTACCCACTCAGCCCTACTCACTTCGACTTGGCTCTACTTGGTTCGCTTGTGTTTCCATTACAGTTGGGTACGCCTGGGGTGGGTGGGATTTTTTTTACAGCAAGGCGGCGCCACACTCCCATGATGTAAAACACGCGACCCAAGCAAAACATAACGTGGCGGCTGTACAAGGCAGCTCCTCAGTCCCTAACTTTTTGTCACCGTAAAGGCCAAAAAGGCCTGCCAGACAAGGGTACAGGCAGGCAGCGAGATGAAACACTCTGGAAAAGTACTGGAGCATCTGGGAAGCCACAGAACGGAAGACGTGAGGACACAAATTAGATCACATGTGACGGTAAGCTAATGATTGCTAATGCTAGTTTGCTTTAAGTACGCCATACTACATTGTAATGTCTGCAAGTTATTGCTATTACATACTAAAATATGTATGCACTGGGAATTTTGACAATAAACCTTTGGAATTTTGGCAGATGTGTCTCTTTTGTTTTATATGTGAAGGTTACCACCAAGTGACAAATTAAATACTAAAAGATTGGGAAAAGCTAAAAACAATCTAGCAGTTTGAGAAATCACTTTTGGTTTGATATAAGTCTGCTAACAGTATTATGAACCATAAAGCAGTTTGTGTTAAAATGTTAAATTCCATTAAACCCTAACTCAGGGGTGTCCAATCATGTGCCATGGAGGGCCAAGACCCTGCAGGTTCTCTCTTCTACCCAGTCTCTTCAGCAGGTGTTTTCACTGATCAGCAGTCAGTGGAAGAAATTCAGTGGAATCTGCTGTTGAAGACACTGGTTGGAGGTAAAGCCTTCAGGGTCTTGGTCCTCCATGGCACATGATTGGACACCCCTGCCCTAACCCATTATTAGAAAATCCAGATGCTAATATGGCCCAGAATTCCTCCATATACTGGTACTATCACTAAAGTGTGCAGTGTCTTCTGCACTGGCACATCCAACAATACAGTCTTCAGTAAATAAAATAACTGTTTTGGTTACTTTTTCTTAAAAATGAGCCATTATTTTCAACGTCACTGATAAATGGTTTGTACTGTTGACTCTTTTCCCACCAGTGTCTAAACAGACAAAATAGAAAATCATGATGCAAACACATAAGTCACTAAATTGTTTATTACAATCAGCAGCAAATTCCAGATTATTGAGAATATGCAAAATTCAAACTGTAAAAAAAACAAAAAACAAACTCAGGATGGGTCACACACGCCGGCCACGCTGCCTCACTCAGAAGCAGCTGGATGTGCCGCTCATACTGGTCCCAGTTCAGCAGCTCTTCAGCCTGCATCTCTGTAAATAGTGAGGCAAGGTCCGGTTTGGGGTGGATCGTTTTCTTCTTGCCTAGACGAAAGACAGAAATGGGTGGTGGTTAATTAAAGCAAGTTTTAAACATCTTTGGGAAATACACTTGTTGCTAAAAGCCAGTGGTGGAATGTGACAAAGTGCTTCGTTGTTGTATTTAACCACAATTTTCATGTAGCTGCACTTTAGTAAAGAAGATTTTACAAGGGCTGGGATACGTTTAAAATCATTTGTTTTTACTGTGGCCTCAGCAATCAGAATAAATTAATACATTCAGTTGAATGGAATATAGTACTTTAACTGAGGGTGTGCATCACCAAGTATGAAGTCACTCAATCAAAATATGGAATTTTTATCAAAAAAAGTTTAGCCACCACTCTGTCACCGCTGTGTCTCTTCTTGCCCTGGCTTCAAGTGTGGGCGGTGTTTTGTACTTATATTGCTAAAATATAAAAGGATGCTCTACAATGGGTCTCAAATATTTCTAATTTGTCCTGCTATTATAATACTGCATGAGTTTATTGATGATAGACTATAAACTACACATATAAACTAAATTATATTGGTGACTGAACAACTCTCATTCCCCAAAGTGCAACATACAGTTATGAACATAACTCACAAAGGATCACACAAGTGATCTGACAAAAAAAAAAAATACATTAACAAGCGGTTTATTTTACAGTTGATGTGCCATTCATTTTCAATTATTCTGTAATTAATATTCACACAATCGAATAAATCTCAAGTCAGTCCCTTTTATATTAAGTGGAAATTGTGCTACTTTAGTTTTGGCACTTTATCTATAAAAGCAAAGGATTTCAGTACTTTCCACAGTGGCAAGGTCCGTTGTGGGGTGGCTGCTTTTCCTTTCCTCTTGCCTAGACCAAAGACAGAAATGAATGGTGGTTAGGTCAAGCAAGTTCAAAACGTATACAGGTACATCTCAAAACATTAGAATATCATAAAAAAGTTCAAATTTTTTTGTCACTCATTTTAGAAAGTGAAACCCATATATAGACTCATTACACGGACAGTGATATATTGCAAGTGTTTATTTTAATTTTGATGATTATGGCAACATCCCATGTTAACCAACATTTCAACAGCCAACACTTCTATTTACAAAGTATTTTTTAAAATTAATTTTATCCATCCATTCATCCATCTTCTTCCGCTTAATCCTTTTCGGGTCACCCAGGGGGGTGGGGGTGGGGGGCTGGAGCATCGTTGGCCAAGAGGCAGGGTACACCCTGGACAGATTGTCAGTCCATCGCAGGGCCAACACAGACAGACAGACAACCATTCACTCTCATAGTCATACCTAAGGACAATTTAGAATCCCCAGCTGATGCCAATTAACTTAACTTGTATGTTTTTAGCATGTTGGAGGAAACTTGGAGGAAACCCATGCAGACATGGGGAGAACATGCAAACTCCACGCAGATCACTGTTGGTCAGGGGCTGGGATCGAACCCAGGATCCCCCTGCCAAGGGTGAGTTGCTGTGCAGCTGCAGTGCTAAATTAATTTTATGTAATATTCTAATTTTTTGAGAAACTGAATTTGGGGTTTTCAGGGGCTGTAAGCCATAATCATCAAAATTAAAATAAACGCTTGAAATACTGTATATCACTGTCTGTGTAATAAATCTATATGATATATGGGTTTCACTTTCTGAAATGAGTGACAAAAAAATTGAACTTTTTCATAATATTCTCATTTTTGGAGATGTACCGGTATTAGGGAAATACACTTGTGAAAGTCAGTGGTGGGACGTGACAAAAATGCTTCGTTTCCCTGACAAGTGAGCACCCCAGGATCCACTCTGTACATGTACATTTTCAATCCAGGGATTTATGGTGGAACAGAAACAGCACAACAACACTGTTCCAACACTGTTTTTGGAAAATCCACAGAAAAGGTATGTGGGTCTATTATGAGGCTTTAGAAAATTATATAAATCACTTTATAAGTCACTGGTTTGAAAATGCACTTGAATATGTTGAGATTTTGGATCCTGGGGTCCTCTTGACCTGTATCCAAAATATAAACACAACATGCTGAGGGAGGCAGACCCCTGGCATGTGGAAACACATTCTATAAAGAAAATACACACAACTTAATGCACAGCACCAAAGTGCAACACGTACACAAACCAGGATTAACATATTTTATCATTTTGCTCTCACAATACTTCGGACAAAGCAAGCATGAATCTGCAGAGTTGGTGTTGTATTGCTCAAAAAAAGTACGCTTACCACCAACAGGATAAATAAGAGAAAAGATGCACAATATCACAAATCACTCACCATCGATGGTTTCATCTTCAGCTTGTCTGTAGTCCGGTTCTATGCTGAGCTGCCATCTGTTTCGGTGCCGGTTGCTCCATGTTGCTGTGGATACTATCTGCCACCAAGCACAGAAAACTCCGCACCTCTTCATTGGACCACAGTGTAGATTTCCGCGAAACCTGCAACGCCATCTCTATTAATATCGTGTTTACTTGGTGACCAAGTGAACTTTTGCAAATGGCGGTTTGGAGATTCTTCAGAAGACGGACGCTTTCATGATGTTACGCCCTGACCAATCAGTGGCCTGCAATCTGTTAACATCACATTTTCGGCCCGACTCAGCGCGGCTGTATCCTGGCCTCGAGTCGGTACTAAAAAAGTACCTGGTACCAGGTACTGATGGAAAAGGCTAGAAACCAAGCCGAGCAGAGTCGAGTAGGGCTTAGTTGGTACTAGTGGAAAAGGGCCAATAGTCTGCTCGTCTGGGGGAGAAGTGGTCTTCTGTGCTGATGTGCTGTTTTGTCTTTCAAAGCGGCCAAAGAAGTCATTTAGGTTAAGCACTGTGATGTCACTTGCACAGGTCTGAGGTGGAGGTTTGTAGGTGGTGAGGGTCTGTATGCCATGCCAGAGGGAACGTGCATCTCTGGTGTTGCTGAAGTGGCCAGATATGTTCTTGCTGTACTGTCGTTTTGCCTCCTTGACGCCACAGGACAGGTTGGCCCTAGCTGTTGTTAGTCCTGCATTTGTTTGCATTAGGCCTTAATGCAAACAAAATGTAACAAATATTGATGCGTGATACTTTCTATGATGTGTTTAAAATAAGCAAATGAGTGCTTTACTTAAAAAAATGAATCTAGGGAAATACATTAGTTTTTTTGTTTTGTTTTTTAGATAAATTACCCTATGCAAATATTCTGAAATGACATTCTAAACAATAAATCAGCTGTGTTTTGGTAAATGCCTACAGCTCTTCTAAAGTTTATTTCCATCATCATTATTCACCTGCAGTGCAAAGGGAATTTATTAGAAGTCCTGCACAAGGTCACAGGAAGAGGTGCCAAAAATAGGACAAAAGCCAGTGTTTTATGCAGCAAAGGGTGAACCATACTTGATAAGCAACTGATGCTATCAGACTGTTATTTGGAGAAAATGTGGCACATGGAAAAAGGGATGGAGAAAGACCATTTCAGATTAATTACTGAAATTCTGGCAGCAGCAGCAGCAGCAGGGTGTTTTGGTGCTCACAAAGTCTTCTAATGACTGGGTAGCAGAGCAGCGAGGACTGCTCAGTACTGCGAGCCTCATTTCTGTTCTCATTGTACACATTCACATTGTACACATTCATGTGTTTCTCCCTTCTTTTGTCACTCACTCAGTATCTCTCAGATCTTATTTTTTTCCCTTCACCATTAATTCCAGTTTTGCTGTCAGTCAGTTATTTCTCCATTTTTCAATGCATTTGGGGTGCCTAAGTGTCATCAACAACTTCAACTGAAATGATGTTTTTCAGCTTGATAAATGAGCTAGAAAATACTCTACAGCAGCAAACAAAGTCTCCCAGAGAGTAAAACAAAAGCTCTCTTAAAGAATCTAATTCAAATTAAAGCTGCAAGCAGCGATAAACGGGCCCTTGCGTCTTCGCTAGACCTCGGCCTTGCCACGCAGGCTCCATTCTTCCCTCCCCAACTCTCTCCCTCCCTCTCATTGTCCGTCCGTCCTTCCATAATGCCATACGCCCATCCATCCGCCATCCAGTCGTTCAGCAATCCATTCGCCCGTCCATCCATCCATACTGCCATCCATTATCAGTCCGTCCATTTGTCCATTGCAAGAGAGCGTTTCGACAGAGGTACTGTATAAGCTCGTGGATTACCTCAAAAATCTAATGTTTGTCCATAGCCTAAAGGCCACTTCTGGTGAAAATTTCACCAGGAAATTTGTTTGAATTTAGACAAGCTATGCCATCACTATAAATATATATATATATTTTTTTTTAAATAGGAGGCACTAGACTTCCGGTTATGGCGGCCACGTAGAAGGACACGTATCACTCTGCTCTGCTCCTAGAGAAAAAAAATCGGCAAATAACTCTCTCATTTGGAACAGAACCTATCCCAGCTTTTGGGTGAGGATATGCCGGTGAAGCCTAAGGCTGGGAAATCAGGTGGAGGAAAAATTGAACCGCCGAAACAGTCCAAATTAACGGACTTTCACGTCCGTGACGCAGCAGATAAAGCTCCAGATATGGCGGAAGAAGCTAGCAGCGGTGCGGTGACTGCGGGCGATGGCACAGGTGCAGTGCTCGCTGCCATTAGTTCAATGAGAGCAGACTTTTCCACTAAATTTGATGGGATTATGGCAGCGTTGGAAGGAATGAGAAAGGAATTGGGTGACTGTGTGGAACGAGTGGCGCAGGTGGAGCTTCGAGTTTCCAGTGCTGAAGATGACGTCGCCGGCCTTCAATTAAAGGTGTGCACTTTGGAAAAAAAAAAATGTCTGGAAGATAATGTCCTGGACTTGGAGTCCCGGTCGAGACGGAACAACCTGAGGCTGGTGGGTCTACCAGAGGGAACCGAGGGTCGGGACCCGTGCTCCTTTTTGGAAAAGTGGATTCCAGAAGCGCTGAATAACGCGGAGCTGCAATCATCAGTTGTTTTAGAAAGCGCCCACCGAATTGGACCACAGAGCGATAATAAGGGACCACCGAGGACGCTGATTATGAAGTTCCTCAGCTACAGAGACAGGATGACGATCTCCGACGCAGCGCGAGCCAAAGGAGAAATTAAATACCAGGATCAACAGGTGCGGTTCTATCCAGATTTGGCCACAGGAATTCATGGAGTAATTCACCCTGCAAGACTGCTGGTCACGTATAAGGGCAGAACACACATCTTCAAGACCCCTGAGGAGGCGCAGGAGTTCATCAAGAAGATCCAAGAAGAGACTGGTGGGAGCTAAACATGAATAAAATATAAGGTAGAATATTTAAGCATTTGCACAGACATCTAACTGATCTGAAGCAAACAGCAAGTTTACAAAATATAGATTGTATTACAAAAAAAAAAACAAAAAACAAAAAAACTATGATGTACAAAGTTGCTATAAAATTTTGGAGTTAAGTTGGAAAACTACAGAAGAGAGTTAATGTTACGTCATTTAAAGCAGTAGAGTTAGGGTGATTGGGAGGATGAAGAAGAAGTGGCTTTGGCTGGTCCTCGTGGGTGTGGAGCGGTCGATGGCTATATCGGGAGAAGGAATTTTTTTTTTGATTTTGGGGGGATCACCACGAATGTGGGAAGGGGGAATTTGTTTGTGTGTAGTTTGTAGGATGAATGTTCAACCACTCATGTTTTTGCATCTCTGTATGAGCATGTTTATATTGCGAGGTAATCCCAAACTCTCTATCGATCATAGACCAAAGCGTTAATCTTAATTTAACTTCATGGAATTGCAGAGGTCTACAAAATTTAAAAAAACTTAAACAAGTTATGAATAAAATAAAAGACATAGGTTCAAAAATTGTGTTTTTACAAGAAACTCATCTAATAGAGGAGGATGTAAAAAGAATTAGGAGTAGATGGCAAGGAAGTGTATTCACCTCATCATTTTCATCCCGAGCCAGGGGAGTTATGACTTTCATACATAAATCAGTCCCATTTCAAGTGAAAAATGTAATTGGAGACAAATTTGGAAGATATCTAATTATTCAAGGATCTTTGCTATTAGAAAATATAAATCTGGTGAACTTATACGGTCCCAATATAGATGATCAAAAGTTCTTTGCTAATTTATTTCTTATCTTAGCATCACTTACAGGGCAACATATAATAGCAGGGGATTTTAATTGTACATTGAACCCCGGTATAGATAGATCAACAGGACTGGACTGTACGCACAATGGATGCAGGATGATCATTAAGCATTTTATGAAAGAATTGAGATTGCTAGATATATGGAGAGAAATGAAACCACAAGTTAAAGCCTACTCTTGTTATTCTAATACCTACAAGACATTCTCACGTATTGACTATTTTTTGATCTCCACAGAATTAAGGTCCAAGATTCAAAACTGCTTTTATGATAATATTGTGATCTCTGATCATGCACCCTGTTGTCTCATATATGTAGACAAGAAATTGACAAAGGAAGCAGGTAGGTGGCAATTTCAGCATAAATGGCTTCAGGATGAGGAATTTGTTAAGTACATAGAAAAACAGATAGATGAGTTCTTTGATATCAATACTACACAAACATCAGCATGTATAAAGTGGGAGGCTTTCAAAGCTTTTATTAGGGGACATATTATTAGTTATACAGGTTCAAAATCTAAGAAGACTCGAGAGGAGAGAGTCCAATTGGAACATAAACTAAAAATTCTTCAAGAAAAAGTGTATGCAGGAAGTGACTCAAAGTTAGAGAATGAATTACTGATTCTGAGAGCTGAATATGACAAAAAATCAGCGAATAGAGCTGCCTCGAGTCTTCTAAGATTGAAGCAATCTTTTTATGAACAAGGTGAAAAATCAGGAAAATTATTGGCATGGCAGATTAAACAATTAGAATTTAAAACACCAATTACCAGTATTATAAGTAACGGACAGGTAGTTGTAGATCCTTTAGAAATTAATAGAGCCTTTAGAGATTACTATGAAAAATTATATGATACAAAAAATGAAACTGACTTAACAAAACTAAATGGGTTTTTGGATGGACTATCTATACCGTGTATTCCAAATGAAAACAGGGAGATACTGGAGTCTAAAATTAGTCAAGAAGAAGTTGGGCTAGCCATTGATAATATGAAATCAGGAAAAAGTGCAGGACCAGATGGTCTTCCAGTTGACCTTTATAAAAAATTTAAGAATAAATTAATAAAACCTTTTTTGGAAATGGTTTTAGAAGCATTTCAAAATAGTAATTTACCACTATACATGAATAATGCCTTAATTATACTGTTGCCAAAACCAGGTAAACCCTCTAATAAATGTGAAAATATGAGACCAATAAGTCTATTAAATGCTGACCTTAAGATAATCTGTAAAATTTTAGCAAGACGGCTACAAGAAATATTATTAACCGAGATTAGAATGGCTTTATAAAGGGAAGACAAGGCTTCCATAATGTAAGAAGACTATTTAATATTATTTATTCTAATAAAGAAGCACCGGATACAGCTCTCCTATCATTGGATGCCGAAAAGGCCTTTGATAGGGTCGAATGGCCCTTTCTTTTTGAAGTCTTACAAAGGTTTGGACTTGGAAATAATTTCATAAAATGGGTTCAGATAATATATAATAATGCTACAGCAGAAATCCTAACAAACAGCAATATCTCAAAATCAATAAAAATCAATAGAGGATGTCGACAAGGCTGTCTACTTTCACCTTTATTGTTTACTATGGCAATTGAACCTTTAGCGATGGCAGTACGTTTACATCCACAAATATATGGAATTAAAGTTGGACCAACAGAACATAAAATCTCCCTGTATACCGATGACATAATTTTGTTTATGTCGAATCTTAAAAAATCAATTCCGACCTTGTTGAATTTAATAAAGAATTTTGGGGAAATATCAGGATATAAAATAAATGAAACTAAATCTTCAATATTAATGCTAAATGAGACCCAGAGAAATCACCCAGCTCCTGAGGTAAATCAATTCAATGTTGTAAATCAGTTTAAATATTTAGGAATTCAAATTGTGCCTAAGCTAGAATTAGTCGCCAGTGTCAACTATGAAGCCTTAATGACAGACATTAATGAGTTAATTCAGAGATGGATGTCACTACCAATGTCGATGATAGGGAGAATCAATATACTTAAAAGTAATATCTTACCTAAAATACTTTATTTATTTCAATACATTCCTTTACCACCACCTTCAGATCTATTCTCAAGAATTAAAAAAAAGTTAGTGGAATTTATATGGAACAACAGGAAGGCTAGATTACGTCTGTCCTTACTATATTTACCATTTGATCGTGGAGGTCTGAAATGTCCAAACTTTATGTTGTATTACTGGTCAGCACAACTGAGGTCTATGACATATTATTTTTCATCAAATGATCTCCCTCACTGGACTGAAATGGAATCATACAATTTACCTTTACCTCTTCCCATATTCATATACTCAGACTCGGCAAAAAAATTACAGAAACAAGTTAAAAATCTATTTGTAAAGCATATGATCAAAATATGGTGTGAAATCAAAAAATATTTAAAAGAACCACATTTACTGTCACAATTTAGCCCAATATGGGGTAATCATTATTTTAAACCAGGGAGAGCGGATGCTGTATTTAAAGTATGGAATTTAAAAGGGATTCAAAAGATTCAAGATTTATATCTGTCATGTTCAGATAACATAACGTCTTTTGAAGAGCTGAGGATCAAATTTAATCTTAATAGAACACATTTTTTTAAATATCTTCAGCTTAGGAACTTTATTCGATCAAATCAAAACAATGCTCTCACTTGACCCATTTATTCATCCTTGGAAAAAATTTTGACAAAAGATAGTAAGAGAAAAGGTATTATTTCAGAGTTTTATAATTCATTGACACTATCTTCAAGTGAAAACTCACAGAAAAGATTGAATTATTGGAAAGAAGACCTGCAAATTGAAATTTCAGAGGAACAATGGGAACAATGGGAATTGGCTTGTACAGAAGCTCAAACCAAATCAATAAATGTACGTCTTAAATTGATACATTTTAAATGGTTAATGCGGATGTATGTTACACCGATGGAATTAAATAGATATAACAAAAACATACCAGATACGTGCACAAAATGTATGGAAAGTAAGTGTGTATGGGAATGTAGGAAAATTAGAATGTTTTGGGAAGAGGGAGCTTAGTTCTAAGGCAAAGCTGTCGATTTACCAGTCAATCTACGTTCCTACTCTCACCTATGGTCACGAGCTTTGGGTAATGACCGAAAGAACGAGATCGCGGATACAAGCGGCTGAAATGAGCTTTCTCCGTAGGATTGCTGGACTCACCCTCAGAGATAGGGTGAGGAGCTCAGTCATCCGGGAGAGGCTCAGAGTAGAACCGCTGCTCCTCCACATTGAAAGGAGTCAGTTGAGGTGGTATGGGCATCTGATTAGGATGCCTCCTGGACGTCTCCCACTTGAGGTGTTTCAGGCACGTCCCACTGGGAGGAGACCCCGGGGCAGACCCAGGACTCGGTGGAGAGACTATGTCTCCCAGCTAGTCTGGGAACGCCTTGGTATCCCCTCTGAAGAGCTGGAGCAGGTGGCTGGGGAGAGGGAAGTCTGGGCTTCTCTGCTTGAACTGCTGCCTCCGCGACCCGGACCTCCGGAAAAGCGGTAGAAGATGGATGGATGGATGGGAAGAGGTAATAAAACTGCTCTCAGAAGAGGCAAGGTGGAGATGAGAGACATTGATGTGTGGACAGAAGATTCAGAGCACAGCCTCCAGGAATGCTTTGACTGTACAGACTGGAAGATGTTCATAATGGCCTGCGGGGATGACTTGGACTCTCTGGCTGAGCTCACATGCTCATACATAGCTTACTGTCAAAATAAGATTGTTCCACGTAAACGTGTCAAAATATACCCCAACAACAAACCATGGGTTTCTAAATCAGTTAAATCCTGCTTACAGAGGAAAGCTCTTGCCTTTAAACAGGGGTCTGTTTCTGAACTACAGGTTGCCACCAAGGAGCTGAAGGCTGAAATTTTAAGAGCAAAACAGAATTATAAATCAGAATTGGAAAGCAAGATGGCAGCAAATAAACTGGGTTCAGCCTGGGCCAGTATGAAAACTACTGCAGGCCTTCAGAGCACAGAGCGCAGTAATCGTGTGTTTTTAGATGGTTTTAATTCAGACACAGAGCTGGCTAATGCTCTTAATTGTTTTTATGGTCGTTTTGACTCCTTTGATTTTAGCACAGAAATCCAAGATTTGAAACAGAAACTCAAAGACAATCAGCACTTTAATATTGAGGTGCAGGATGTTGAAAGGGAGTTCCGCGCTGTAAAAGTGAACAAAAGTCAGGGCCCTGATAATATATGTGGGCGCTTGGTAAAGTCCTGTGCACATGAACTGAGTCCTATATTTCATTACATTTTCAATAAGTCCTTACAGACACAACATGTGCCTAAGATCTGGAAAGATGCCGTGGTTGTTCCCGTTCCAAAATCCAGCTGTCCTAAAACGGTAAATGACTTTAGACCAGTTGCTTTGACTTCAATTTTAATGAAAATTTTTGAAAAACTGGTCAGATGTGAGGTCCTAAGGCAGACTGAACATGCATTGGATCCTCTACAGTTTGCCTATAGGCCTCACAGAGGAGTGGAGGACGCCACTGTCACTCTGTTTGACATGCTTTTTAAACATCTGGATTTTAATGGGACACACGCCAGGCTTTTATTTGTGGACTTTTCTTCTGCCTTTAATACAATCCAACCTCATATTTTAGTTGAAAGGCTCCTGCAACAATTTGATTTAAGCAATAATCTGGTGGGTTGGATTCTGGATTTCTTAACCAACAGGACGCAGAGAGTAAGGGTCAATGGCACATTGTCTGACCTAAAGTGCTCTTCTACTGGCTCCCCTCAGGGGTGTGTGTTGTCACCACTACTCTTCATCCTGTACACAAACATGTGTCAGAGTAGACATGACAACAGACACATTATAAAGTATGCTGATGACTCAGTCATTGTCAGTCTCCTCCAGGATGGTGAGAGTGGCCACGGCCCAGTAGTTGATGACTTTGTTCACTGGTGTGAGGATTCCTACCTGCAGCTGAATACAACAAAAACGAAAGATATGATTATTGACTTTAGGAGGAAAACTCCCAGGCACAAAGTCACCATACTAAAAGGCCAGACCACCGAATGTGTACAATCGTACAAATATCTTGGGACGATTATTGATAGTGGATTGAACTTTGAGGTGAACTGTGAAAGGGTGTGCAAAAAGGGTCAGCAAAATTTGCATTGTTTGAGGAAACTTGCACGCTTCCAAATTGACCGACCCATAATGACTATGTTTTATCGGGCTTTTATTGAATCTGTTTTATCCTTTTCTTTAATGTCATGGTTTGGTCAGATAAAACTGAAACAGAGGAAATCCTTGGATCAGGTAGTCAGAAGGTCCAGTCGTTTGCTTGGTGAGTCACAGCTGAGCCTGACATCCCTGTACGCCAGACAAGTACAGAGGATGGCCGACTCGATTTTAAATGATGACTCCCACCCTTTGCACTGCAACTTTCAGCTTCTTCCCTCCAGACGGAGGTTTGCTGTCCCAAAAAGTAGAACCCAGCGCTACAAAAACAGCTTTGTCCCTGCTGCTGTCAAAGAGTTGAACAAGCTATAAAATTATATTGTATATATTCTATATTTACCTATTTTGTAAGATGTGTGCCTGTGTTTGTGTCTATGTTGAATGTAATTAGTGGCTTGTAAATATGGATGTCACCAACTGCAAAACAAATCTACCTACGGGTACAAATAAAGTAACCTGAACCTGAACCTGAACCTGAAGAGGTGAGGGTAACAATTGAAAAAATAATTTCAAAACAAATCATATTGAATCCTAAATTGTTTTTGTTGGGTCTGTATCCAGAAAAGCATAATTTTAATAAAAGTGAAAGAGCATTCATAGACCTCGGTTTGCTTAACGCCAAAAAATGTATTGCACTATTGTGGAAAAAGACTCATAGACCAGTTGTGACTCAGTGGTTAAAACAGATGTTAACAAACCTTCCACTAGAAAGAATAACATATATACTGAAATCAAAGGAAATTGTGTTTGAGAATATATGGAGACCTTTCATTGATTATGTAAAGAATTTAAACATAACTTTTGAAGAGGAAGGTGAATGATGTGTGTGGACCTTGTAAATTCCAAACTGGTGAATGTATAATATGTATACTTATGTAATGGATTGCCTAGACTAAACAGAGGAGCATTGTTGAAGACCTATTCTTGTTAGTGGTTGTTGGTGTTTTTTTTAGTATTTTTGATTTTTTTTTATTACTTTAGTGTTAGTGTCTGATTGTTTGTGTTATGTTTGTAAAAAAGGTTCAATAAAAATATTGTGGAAAAAAAATAGGAGGCACTATAGCTATATGTGGTATAGTCATAAATCTGTTCTGGGTGGTACGAGTACCATGTATATCAAGTTTGGGTCCATTTGGACGATGTACATGTGAGTTATGACAACTTCCTGTCCATTGGCGAGAGAGGGCACTACTGCTGCGTCTCATTGTATATTATAGAAATGTTCACCATTGGCTGCCTATTCAAGACACTAAATTTGGTTGACTTCGGACAAAGTATGCCAGAGTTGTTAAGCTCTGTTGTTCTGCTAGGGAGCACTAGAACTACAGTATGTGTAATTATTCATTACAGAAAGGTTCAGTGTTGATTAACCATGCACCACACAAAATTTGGTTGAATTTGGGCTACGTATTTCAGAGTTACAAGGCTTTGTTTTTTCTGCCAGGGGGTGCTATAGCTATGTGTCATTTTTCATTATACAAAGGTTCAGTGTAGGCTACCGATGCACCACACAAAATTTGGTTGAATTTGAATAAAGTATGCCTGAGTTATAAAGCTTTGTTTTTTGTTTCCAAGGGGGCACTATAGCTATGCTTGTTATCATTACAAAAATCTTTTCTGGGTCTGAATAGTATCATATATATATATAAAGTTTAGCAGCAATCTGGCATTCTACATGTGAGTTATGGCAACTTCCTGTCCATTGGCGGTAGGGGGCGCCGTCGCTATGTGTCATTCTTTATTATAGAAATTATCAGTATTGGCTACCTATTCACCACACAAAATTTGGTTGAAATCAGTCAATGTATGCCAGAGTTAAAGCCAGTGGAAGGGTGATGGTGATACTGCAAACTTGGCCATGCCCCTTCTGCCAAACCGTTGGGCATATGGAAAAGTTTTCAACAGCTTTTGATGGCATATGGGTATAGATATTTGTCACCATAAATAGTACCAATCAGAGTATTTATTTCAGAGATATTGAAGAAAACCTTTGGTGTAACCTTCATGTCTCCAAGAGAGGGCGCTATTGCTACTCATGAATATTCATAGCTACAATTTGCTCGAAGACATGCCCATATACAGTACATCATAACTATCTTGGTGCAAATCTGACATTCCATTCCCGAAGTATTAAAAAAAACATGATGCAAACTTTCTGATGCAAAACTTTCTGTCTCCTATAGGTAGTGCTGTAGATTTCTATGAATATTGATCTATAGAACTGCTTGGAATTGGACTAATATCCATAATACTGAATTTCTTTGAAATCCAACAAAGCAATCGAGTGTCGTGAAAAGTTTTCAGTAACCTTTAATGGCACATGGGTATAGATGATTGTCACCACAAATAAGCTCAATCGGACTAAAACCCAAGGACGAGTTCGATCAAATGTGTGAGGTGGAAATCAGTCACTGCCACTTCCTGCCAAAATGGCCGACTTCCTGTTGGGTGTAGCCCATAACATCTGTGGAGTTTTTTGCATGTCTTGACATGATAAACATCTCACCCAATTTTCATCTTTTTACGCGAAAGTAAGCGTGTGCCACTCCCTAGTGACTTCACATGTTAGGTGGCGCTGTAGAGCCATTTTTGTGAGGTCACTGATATTTCCTCCAAAATATTACATTTTTTGCCAGTCTTGAGGCCCCTGCAAAAAATGGTGAGTTTTCGTGCACGTTGACTACATCAAAAATGAGATCTTAGATGGAGAAGAAGAAAAAAAATTTCTAACAATTACAATAGGGCTCTCGCCACTGACTTTGTCAGTGGCTCAGGCCCTAATTAAAGCTTCAAACAGCTGTACGACGGGGCCGTGGTTGCACGGACCCCGTCGTACCTAGCTGGTTCAGAAAATTTCCCATCGTCGCGGCAAGTGCTGCGTGAATAATAAAGTGAACTGTTTGGTGCAGTAGTTCCTGTGAGCAGTAGGTGGTGCTATAACTTTTGTCAATCATTTTTATGTAGCAGCATGTGGGGCGGGACTAATATCCATCGTACAAAATTTGGTGAAAATCAGACAAAATTTGTCCAAGTTACAACTTTCTGATGTTCCATGGCGTGGAGTCAACCTTCGCCATGTCGCCATGGCAACACTTCTCTGTCAGTTATGTGTTGCCCACCCATATACGACTACATATGACAGTCACCTCAACCTATGTTCCAGATTTCATGACTCCAGGTCGTTCCCAACCATCCCAACAAGATCACAGATTGAATGGCGAGGAGGGCGTGTTCATGGTAACAGCAGTGACACCATGCTAAAGGTGATGTGCAGTTATGATAAACCAGGTGGTCTGATAAACCTCAGAAAATTGCAGGTCATTCTGGCAAGCGGCACGTGAGGATGGCATATGAGTTATGGCAACTTCCTGTCCATTGGCAGTAGAGGACACTGTCGCTATGTGTCATTCTTTATTATAGAAATGATCAGTATTGGCCACCTATTCACCACACAAAGTTTGGTTGAAATCAGTCAATGTATGCCAGAGTACGATACTGCAAACTTGGCCACGTCCCTTCCGCCAAACCATCGGGCATTTGGAAAAGTTTTCAACAGCTTTTGATGGTGCATGGGTATCGATGATTGTCACCACAAATGGTACCAATCAGACTATTTATTTCAGAGATATTGAAGAAAACCTTTGGTGAAACCTTCATGTCTCCAAGAGAGGGTGCTATTTAGTGCTTCTTCTGGCTTAAAGACCTTGGCGCGGTGGCATCATATTTTTCTGGGGGAGGGGGGAGAAAACGCATGACACGATTGTAACCGGAAATGTTAATTTTACACCATTTCTTTTTTTTTTTTTTTATTTTACACAGTAATATTGCATAATGGAACTTATCATTTGAAGTATTGTACTACCAAGGCTTGAATGTTGGAATATTGGGCCACTTGGGGTCCCCCCCAGATGTCTTGTGTTTGGACTTTTTACTGGTGTCATCCTTCTCTCCTCCCTCTGCTCTCACCTCTCCTGGACCCTCTGCCTGAACACTTTCCTCCCCTTGGCTCCTCTCTTCTGTCTCATCTTTCCCTCTCTGAGCACTGTCTACTTCAGGTTCTCTCTCTGTCTGTGGTGGTATACAAACAGGCTAGAAAATACCAAGTGTCATGTTTTGTCCTGCAGGATTTGTTTTTTTTTTTCATGGTTTACATAAATAACCAAAATGGTTTTTTTTTGTATTTTTATTCTAGTGTTTCTTTTTTTCCATTGACAAAGAGTAAGAAAGGGAAGGGAAAAAAACATTCATAATAGGAATTTACTCATTCATACTTAAATTACAGCATATGATCAGAGGTGGGTATAGTAGCCAGGAATTCTATTCATGTAAAAGCAGTGCTTTGAAATTAATATTTAAAAGTAGACAACCAAAAATTTCTAGTTAAGGGTACAAAGAGCACCTACTTAAAAACTTGAGTAATGACTTCAGTCTTGAAGGTTTGAAGTTTTTCTCCAAAATTTATAACAATTTCTTATAGTTTTCTACTTTTCTCTGTAAATTTATCTAAATTTGCAACTGTTTTCCTCAAATTTGTAATTTTCTCTTGTATATTTGAGACGATTATAAATTTGTGGATTATTTTATGGTTAATGTTTATCTTTTTTTAATCCAATCCAACTTTATTTATAAAGCTCTTTAAAAACGACAGTTGACACAAAGTGCTGTACATCAAAGATAAATAAAATATAAAAACAATAAAATACAGCTAAAGTACAAAACAGCACAAACAAAACAATAATCATACAATAGAGACAATAAGAACAAATAAAATCAATGTCTTAAACTGGGTCAAACGCCAGAGAATAAAAATGAGCTTTAAGAAGAGTTTTAAAACTGGACAGTGAAGAGGCCTGTCTGATGGACAAAGGCAGATTATTATAAAATTGCTGGGTTTTTTTAATAAATGTGAAACAGAATGTGACCCATTTTTTACTTTTTTCCTTATACAATTTAAACTTTTGACCATAATTTTGAAGAGCCAGAACAGAACAATAACTCTGAATTCAAAGAAATATAATTATTAAAATTATATTTAAAGAAATAAATTAACTTAAATGACCAAATATGCTGTTATTTCTGTTATAATATTTCTACGTATTTATAGTTTTTTTTCGAAATCTCCTCACCAACCAGACAGCAGGAAAAAACTCCCTTATTTTGAAATCCAGATCTTGGCACGTTTTGTTTGTCTGAAGGCTGCTAACACATTAAAGTCACTGACTTCTTGAATTTCGGTCATCTTAACTTGCCAGGTACATAATAATGAACATATATTATTAGTTAATATTGCAGTAGCTGGTGAAGTAAATCTTCAACGATTCATCAGTCACTCTTGCCTTTCCCTGCAATGAAGCCTAACCAGACCTGTTAGCTAAGCGACTCCTCATTGTTGTTCCAGTTACCAGCGGGTTAAAACCACCATAAATGCCTCCACTCTCTCGTACATTTTTCCGCGTTTAAAGTACTTTAATAAGCTCATGTTTCTCTTGGACAGCAACGCTGGACAGACACACTCTGCCTGCAGAAATGGTCACATGGGCGCCGGCCCACTTCCGTGCGGGTGACAGTCATGCACATTGTTCGTGTGCGCGCTCGTGGAGCGTTTCTTTCATATTTAATTTTTCTTAAATTAATATATTTTAAGCGCGGCGGCAAACTTCCTTAGCACAGCAGGCCGTCACACAGAAATGTTACCAGAGGAAACCCTGGCTATTGTTTCTCATGAATACTCATAGCTGTAACTGTTCGGAGGCATACCCATATACATCATACCTATCTTGGTGCAAATGTGACATTCCATTCCTGAGGTATTAAAAAAATAACATGATGCAAACTTTCTGATGCAAAACTTTCTGCCTCCTATAGGTGTCGCTGTAGATTTCGATGAATATTGTTCTATAGAACTGTTTGGCATTGGACTGATATCCACAATATTGAATTTGATTGAAATCCGACAATGCATACCAGAGTTATTGCCATCAGAATGGTCATAGAATGATCATGGCCAGGCATCAAACCTTGCCACGCCCCTACGGCCAAACCGTTGAGTGTCGTGAAAAGTTTTCAATAACTTTTAATGGCACATAGGCATAGATGATTGTCACCACAAATGCTCTCAATCGAACTAAAACCCTATGACGGGATCGATTAAATGCGTGAGGTGGAAATGAGGTCACTGCCACTTCCTGCTAAAATGGCCGACTTCCGGTTGGATGTAGACCACCACTTCTACAGAGATTTTTGCATGTCTTGACAGGACAAACATCTCACACGATTTTGATCTTTCTACGCAAAAGTAAGCGTGTGCCACTCCCCATTGACATCACGTTAGGTGGCGCTGTAGAGCCATTTTTGTGGGGTCATTCATATTTCCTCCAAAATATTAAATTTTGTGCCAGTCTTGAGGAACCTGCAAAAAATGGTGAGTTTTCATGCACGGTGACGACCCCAAAAATGAGATCTTAGATGAAGAAAAAAAAAAAAAATTAAAGCTGCAAGAAGCTGTAAGTGGACCCTCGCCCCGCAGGCACCCGTGGGACCTGGCGCCCATAGGACCCAGCCGGCATGTAAAATTTCCCATTGTCATAGCATGCGCTGTGTGAATAATAAAGAAAACCGTTTGCCGCAGTTCTTCTTGTGAGCAGCAGGTGGTGCTCTAAGTTTTGTCAACCATTTTTACGTAGTAGCTTGCGGGGTCGGACTACTATCCATTGTAGAAAATTTGGTGAAAATCGGATAAAGTTTGTCCAAGTTACAAATCTCCGATGTTCCATGGCGAGGAGTCAACCTTTGCCATGTCGCCATGGCAACACTTACCTATCAGTTACAGTGGGGCAAAAAAGTATTTAGTCAGCCACCAATTGTGCAAGTTCTCCCACTTAAAAGATGAGGTCTCCAATTTTCATCACAGGTATACCTCAACCATGAGAGACAAAATGAGAAAAAAAAAATCCAGAAAATCACATTGAAGGATTTTTAATGAATTAATTGATAAATTCCTCGGTAAAATAAGTATTTGGTCAATAACAAAAGTTCATCTCAATACTTTGTTTTATACCCTTTGTTGGCAATGACAGAGGTCAAACGTTTTCTGTAAGTCTTCACAAGGTTTTCACACACTGTTGCTGGTATTTTGGCCCATTCCTCCATGCAGATCTCCTCTAGAGCAGTGATGTTTTGGGGCTGTCACTGGGCAACACGGACTTTCAACTCCCTCCAAAGATTTTCTATGGGGTTGAGATCTGGAGACTGGCTAGGCCACTCCAGGACCTTGAAATGCTTCTTACAAAGCCACTCCTTCGTTGCCCGGGCGGTGTGTTTGGGATCATTGTCATGCTGAAAGACCCAGCCACGTTTCATCTTCAATGCCCTTGCTGATGGAAGTTTTCATTCAAAATCTCACAATACATGGCCCCATTCATTCTTTCCTTTACACGGATCAGTCGTCCTAGTCCCTTTGCAGAAAAACAGCCCCAAAGTATGATGTTTCCACCCCCATGCTTCACAGTAGGTATGGTGTTCTTTCTCCTCCAAACACGACAAGTTGAGTTTTTACCAAAAAGTTCTATTTTGGTTTCAACTGACCATATGGCATTCTCCCAATCCTGTTCTGGATCATCCAAATGCTATCTAGCAAACTTCAGACGGGCCTGGACATGTACTGGCTTAAGCAGGGGGACACGTCTGGCACTGCAGGATTTGAGTCCCTGGCGGCATAGTGTGTTTCTGATGTAGCCTTTGTTACTTTGGTCTCAGCTCTCTGCAGGTCATTCACTAGGTCCCCCCGTGTGGTTCTGGGATTTTTGCTCACCGTTCTCATGATCATTTTGACCTCACGGGGTGAGATCTTGCGTGGAGCCCCAGATCCAGGGAGATTATCAGTGGTCTTGTATGTCTTCCATTTTCTAATAATTGCTCCCACAGCTGATTTCTTCACACCAAGCTGCTTACCTATTGCAGATTCAGTCTTCCCAGCCTGGTGCAGGTCTACAATTTTGTTTCTGGTGTCCTTTGACAGCTCTTTGGTCTTGACCATAGTGGAGTTTGGAGTCTGACTGTTTGAGGTTGTGGACAGGTGTCTTTTATACTCATAACGAGTTCAAACAGGTGCCATTAATACAGGTAACGAGTGGAGGACAGAGGAGCCTCTTAAAGAAGAAGTAACATGTCTGTGAGAGCCAGAAAGCTTGCTTGTTTGTAGGTGACCAAATACTTATTTTACTGAGGAATTTACCAATTAATTCATTAAAAATCCTTCAGTGTGATTTTCTGGATTTTTTTTTTCCTCATTTTGTCTCTCATAGTTGAGGTATACCTACGATAAAAATTGGAGACCTCTCTCATCTTTTAAGTGGGAGAACTTGCACAATTGGTGGCTGACTAAATACTTTTTTGCCCCACTGTATGTATTGATGACCCAAATAGGATTACAGATGACAGTCCGCTCTACCTATGTTCCAGATTTTATGACTCCAGGACCTTGCCAACCCTCCTAGCAAGATCACGGATTGAATGGCGAGGAGGGCGTGTCCATGGTAAAAGCAGTGATGCCATGCTAAAGGTGATGTGCAGTTATGATAAACCAGGTGGTTTGATAAACCTCAGAAAATTGCACGTCATTCTGGCAAGCGGCGCATGAGTATGGCATGTGAGTTATGGCAACTTCCTGTCCATCGGCGGTAGGGGGCGCTGTCGCTATGTGTCATTCTTTATTATAGAAATTATCAGTATTGGCTTCCTATTCACCACACAAAGTTTGGTTGAAATCAGTCAGTGTATACCAGAGTAAAAGCAATTAGAAGAGTGATGGCGATACAGCAAACTTGGCCACGCCCCTTCCGCCAAACCGTCGGGCATTTGGAAACGTTTTCAAAAGCTTTTGATGGCACAGGGGTATAGATGATTGTCACCATAAATGGCACCAATCAGAGTATTTCATTTAGATATATTGAAGAAAACCTTTGGTGTAACCTTCATGTTTCCAAGAGAGGGTGCTATTGCTACTCATGAATATTCATAGCTGTAATTGTTCGGAGGCATACCCATATGCATCATACCTATCTTGGTGCCAATCTGACTTTCCATTCCCAAGGTATTAAAATAAAAACATGATGCAAACTTTCTGATGCAAAACTTTCTGCCTCCTATAGGTGTTGCTGTAGATTTCTATGACTACTGTTCTATAGAACTGTTTGGAATTGGGCTGATATCTATAAAATTGCATTTGGTTCAAATTCGACAATGCATACCAGAGTTATTGCCATCAGAATGGTCACAGAATGATCATGGCGAGGCATCAAACTTTGCCACAACCCTATGGCCAAACCGTTGAGCTTTTGGAAAAGTTTTCAATAACTTTTAATGGCACATGGGTATAGATGATTCTCATCACAAATGAGCTCAATCGGACTAAAACCCAAGGACGAGTTCAATCAAATGCGTGAAGTAGAAATTAGGTCACCGCCACTTGCTGCTAAAATGGCAGACTTCCTGTTGGGTGTAGACCATCACTTCTATGGAGTTTTTGCATGTCTTGACATGATAAACATCTCATATGATTTTCATCTTTCTATGCGAAAGTAAGAGTGTGCCACTCTCCATTGACTTCACATGTTAGGTGGCACTGTAGAGTCATTTTTGTGGAGTCATTCATACTTCCTCCAAAATATTTAAATTTTTGCCCGTCTTGTGGTCCCTGCAAAAAATGGTGATGTTGGCCCGAGCCACTGATGTTGTCAGCAGCTCAGGCCCTAATTACCATGCTGACATTTCTTGCTTTGCTCAAGCTGTTAGCCTAGAAGCAATATGCTGTTGAAATAGGGGGAAATGATTTCGCATTCTATGATTATGTTGGTGGCAGCTTCATTTTTTTTATAGTTGGAATTGTCAACTGTGGTGAGACCAGCCATAAGAGCTACAGTAGGTTTTTAGCTTAGTAGCTTTGCAGGCTTTGCACGGCACATGAGTGTCCTCCAGTGTGTTTGTATGTTATTACAATGTCTAAATGAAGAAGCTGTGTATTTCATCAACTCCATTTTTTTCATATCTACGTATTTGTAAAAGTGGTCAGTGATAAAGACTGGTGAGCAGAGGCCTGTAAACACTGGCATAACCCTTTAAGCCGTCACAGCTGTCTCACTATCCCCGTGTAAAAGCTTGTAGTTAGACTGCCTGTGTTATTCAACTCTCCCAGGATCTGTCCCCATGTCCACACACTGCACTGATCAAATTGGTAGATGGTTAGTGCTGCTTGTTTTAAGTCAAGTGAGCAGGTTGCCAGTGTAAATGTCAATTTTATTGATCATATAAGCAGCAGTTGAGTCATTAATCATTCTTGAGCTGCCACTCACAGGTTCACCTGCTGAGCTTGTCCCAAAGCGCCGCAGTGACTGACAGGTCTATAACTAGGGTTTAAGCTGGTTAAAGGGCTGCTGTGGTGCAGCTTATTGCATTCATGCTAAAATGATGGCACACAAAGGGGATGATAATGACTTTCCAAAGCATTAGAAAATTGATTTTGAAAAGATAAAGCTGAAAAACTCCCACCAACACCATCAGAGCGCCTTCCAAATCTGAACTTCTAAAATATTAGCAACAGCATTGTGTAGTCTGCAGCTGATGACTCACAGATAAGAAAACTCCTAGTATTCGCTTTATGAGCAAAAGTAACAAACATAGATTTTACTAGCTGTCACTGTTATTTGTTAGGTACAACTGAGAGTAGGGCTGCAGCTAACAACTATTTTATGGCTCGGATAATCACCCACTCTAATCAAAGATTACTCGAGTAATCTGATACCGGTACTTTTTTTTAAAGAAACTTGCATTGACCAACATTTGCAGAACTTTCTTTCCTGAAGAACAGCAGTAATTGTACTAAACATTAAAACAGGTACACATTTATTGCAATGCTTAATGCAATGTTTACTGCATAGATCGTAACTTTAAACGGTACATTACACCATAAAGTTCCTTTCGCTAGCCGTTAGCATCTGTTAGCGGACACATTAGCATCCGGATGCTAATGGTGGTTGCTTATATGTTCTTTGGTCATATGAGCATAATTAGCATAGCTAACTACATTCTATTCATCCTAATTTTAAATTTCAATCACATAACCTTATCTCGGGTACGCTGGCTGTGAATGACGTAGGTAGATAGATAGATAAATACTTGTGGGATGCTTTCTGCCAAGACACTGTAACATCCAACGTTGCAGCACGC
This sequence comes from Pholidichthys leucotaenia, assembly GCA_020510985.1. Classification (NCBI taxonomy): domain Eukaryota; kingdom Metazoa; phylum Chordata; class Actinopteri; order Cichliformes; family Pholidichthyidae; genus Pholidichthys; species Pholidichthys leucotaenia. The sequence continues at coordinate 133,001,663 of CM035840.1, read as the reverse complement.
TAGCTTGTCGCTCAGTTTTTCCATGTACACACTGCACAATGTTTTCCTTCAAACTGAGCTTGAAATGATTCCAGACTTGAGAAACTTTTGTCATTTTTTAAAATTTTCTTTATCTTTGCCGGCTCGTCACTCTGCCACTCTGCCATGGCTCTGTTAAACAAATATGTGTTTTGTTGAGGTAGCGTAACCGGAAGAAGGTCATATAGACCGGAAGTGCTACATTAAATCACAAGTCGACACATAAATTTTGGATCAAGAATTTTTTTGTAACCGAATTATTCGAGTAATCATTGCAGCCCTAATCAACAAGTAGCATTTAGATGAAAGAGAAGATCAGCCAATCACTTCATTTGGTCCAAATGTAATGACTGGCTGATGATGACAGGCTGATAAGCCCGGTGAATGTTTCACAGGAGAGATTTTATTTCTTTTCTTTTAGCTGCTTTTGATGATTGACAGCTGTCAGGATATGAAGAGAATTTCAACACACCTGACAAAAAAGCTTCTAAAACATATGAAACACTTCATGTTTAGGCAAAAAGGCTGAATTAACACAACCATATTTCAGGAAGTGTCAGTGTTACTATTCTGAACAAAATCATAATGTGTTAGGACTTCAATCTGTATTTAAACAAAACAAACACCAACACATATCTGACCAGCTACCTAAAAACACTCCAGTGTGAATAAGAAGCCCAAATAATAAACATTTATTACCTCTTAATAACCTCTCTTAATTTGGTTAAACAGCCTCAGTCCTTGGCAACCATCTTTGATAACGCTGGACAGTAGTTCTTTGGGCTGAATGTATTACATTACTGGGAAATCTTATACAAATAAAAAATGATTTAAAATTGCACACTTTTCTCCCATGGACTTTTATCCATGGTTCTTTGTTTTTATGTTCTAGGCCAAGGAGAGAATGTGATCAGGGTGGTGTTTGCCTGTTAGGAGGATTACGCAAAAACTACTCAATGGATTCTGATGACATTTTCACCTAAGGATGAACCCATTAGAGTTTGGAGGTGATCCGAGAGCACATACCTCTGCCAGGGCCCTATCATCTTGCAATGTGTTAGCAGGATTATGCAAAAACTCCTGGATGGAACTGGATGAAATTTTCCCCAGAGGTGGCCCGTGGTCTACTGATGAACCTCTAACATTTTGGAGATAATCCATGAGTGCATACCTCCACCATGGCCCATCTCTCAATGTACAGATGGTCAGATGAAGAGAGGGAGGGAAGAACAGTGCCTTGGTGGAGGTATGCACTCTCTGACTGCTCTCTAGTTTTATATGTGTTTGCTTCTCAAATATATAGATGGTTCAACTAAGGTGCAATATTTATATGGACAGTGCAAAGGAGTCCTATGTTAGGACTGCATTAATTTTCTTTATCTTCAAACCTCCCTTCATAACACTTTCCAGTTTAGTGTCACTTTTAGTGTCACAACACAACAAAACACAACCATAAAAGTGCTTGTATTGGAAACCGGGGTAAGCAGTTTGTTTTTTAATTTGTGCTTTGTTAGCAATAGACCAGTGACAGTCAAAGACCAGTAATGTGAGCCTGCTCCAGACAAGTTACAGTGAAAAGTGGTTCCCTCTCCACAGGCCCAATTTATCCTGGTAAGCCATGCTACAACGAGTTTGAGCCCAGACAGAGGAGAAGAGTACAGGGAAGCATTACGTGGCATAAACCCGCAAAGACACACGTGATTACACACACACACACACACACACACACACACACACACACACACACACACATATATATGCAGTGATGGATATAACGTCCGGCAAAGACAGATCTAAAATGCCTTTTCACAGATGCACATACACAAAATATCAATGCCCACACTGAATCCGATGTTAGTTTTGCTATTCTCTTTGCTGACAGAAAGAAGGGGACCCCTGATGCCCATCCCACCATTTAATCCCCTCTCCTTTAACAATGGGCCCGGTCAGGCTAGCAGAAGCATGCGGAGCCCCAGCGTGTTTTATCAAAGTCAAACAACAGAACATCGCAGCCCATTGCTAAAGGTCTATAGCTCCTGCTCATATCTCTGTTCGACTAGAGAGGAATCAGTGGCCTCTGTCTGAGCGATAAGAAGCGAAGCGCGGTGGTCAGTTGTGCAGCTTGTGTGCATTTATTCTCAGTGGGTGACTGGTGAGGAAGCGTGGAATGACTGGGAGGGGAGACCGGAGATGAGGCGAGTCCCCGAGTGCCCTCTGAGATCAGCGATCAGCATTTAACATATTTGAATGGACGGGGAGGCCTGTATGGGAGAACGTCACGTGGCTGACTGGACACTGAAAAGCCATGCTGGTAAAAATCGGTTGAGAAAAAAAGACAGAGGTTTGAAAATGTTGGGGGAAAAAAACTGACCAGAATGTGTGTGTATGTCCCCATTTTCCACAACTCCCTTCTTATTGTTGCATCTTAGATTTTCTCACCTCTGTTTCCACTCTTTTCACATGCTACACATTAGGTCTACACACAGTATACATCAAGAGAGGCACGTTGTTGGAAAAAAACATTGTGAAAACCAAAAGCAATGGCTGCTTATTTGCACAAAAAAAACCCTGATAAAACAAGGAAACAATTGCCCTATACTATACAGAAGGTGTAAGCACTCACAAAAGCCCTGTGGGTTGGTGACAAAATTGAAGTAAGAGAAATCGATGCACGCTTAACCTTTATGCATGTGGGGAAAAGAATGTGTTCAATATATTTGGCTAATTCCTTCTCTGTGCATCAACTCAATTTATTTCCATCCCTATTGACAACATTTCTTCTTTGGTTTGATCACTAAAAGATCAATAAAGATTTGTTTTCATCCTTTCTCCCTGCAGTGCTCGTTTCCAGGCTAATATCCAGCAACTCACGTTTTGTCTTTAAGTCTGTTAACATTTTATATACCTTATTCTCAGCAAGAACAAATCCTCAGAGATCCACATCAATATTATGTTATAGACATACCCTGCTGGACCCTTTCCAACATCCATTTCTATCCATGTATTCACACACAAGACTGTTTCATCCCTGTAATTAATGATTTTGAAATAATGCACATTTAGTCATGATCTCATCCATCAGCACCAGGCTCAGGCACGCACACACTTATTCTCTGACACAGAAACACAATCCCTCGCCCACACAACCACAGCTGAGACAGACCACACATCAAGCTGGGACACAGGGTGCAACCGAGTCGACTTTATTCCCAGCTAATTAATAATGTAACCTCCAGTTTTGCATCATACATAGCCCAAGGTAGTCATATGATACCATGCGAGGCAATGTACTCCTTAAGTATCCTCTGGATGGTTTGTGTGCTCAGGCAGCATGAGTACACACAACATGAATGCGACTAAAGCTGTGCTCCTATTTCATAATGCATGCTGAAGCTACACAGAGAAGATTCGCATACAGTAATTTATATGCTCGCAGGCATCAATCAGAGCCAGAGCAAGTGTTTCCAAATATTCTGAACTTTAGTTTTGACTTTCAAGAGGTCCCTCAAGCTGTTTTCAGTAGTGATTTGCTGCATTTTCTGCAATTTGATTCACTGTGGGAAAATATAAATAATTTTGAAAAAAGAAAAGCTGCATATACTTAAAAGCTGGGGAAAACAAGTACAGAGTGTGAAACTGAAAACCTTCCAAAAGGTGCCCTGGCAAAATGGATTTAATGTTGTATGCAACATAGTCTCTGTTATTTGGAAGGTGTACATTTCAATACACTCTCAGAGGATAAAAACAACTCAGAAATAAAAAAAGAAGACAAAAAAAACATCACAAGCTTAAGATGGGACGATATTTCTATACCAACACTGCTAAAAGGCTTCCCGAGGGACCAACAGAGTTGAAAGATGCTGCTTTAAAAAACTAGGCTACCAAGAAGTAAACACTGCTGAAAAACCATCCCTGACGAACACATGCTATTGGACAAAACAGCCATACAGTATTATGCATACTGTACAAAACACTGCACATCTCAGTGCAGGTAAAGAAAACATATATACACATGACAGTTAAATAATTAAAACTGCAAATAAACACAAGTCATCATCATCTTTGTTTCCTATAGGCAGTAAGAGTCAGTCCAAATAATGGATGACAGATAAATGGACTAACTCTCCTAAGATTTATTTTTATTTATTTTTTTATTGTATTTAACCTTTATTTAACCAGGCAGGACAGATTAAGAACACATTCTTATTTACAACTGTGGCCTGGGGGAAGGGACAACTCACATTCATACCTCCCCAGTTGATGCCAATTAACTTAAGCATACGGCTGTATCCCCGGTTCTTTGAGTAGTATGAGTGAGATGTCTCACTATGGGATACGCCCCTCCTGCGTATACCTCAGAAGCATTTATCTCATTACGCCAATTCTGACTGGCAGATGATTGCAATGCCACGCCTTGCATAATCACCTCTTATAAGAAGCCCATGCTACGACGTGGCGTTATTCAAGATAAGCACCTCTTCTCGTCTCGCCCAGCAAGAAGGGTTGTCTGGTGAGACATCTCACTCATACTACTCGAAGAACCAGGGATGCAGCTGTATTCTTAAGTTCTTCTTCATAGTACTCATTTCAATGTCTCACTATGGGATATGGAGATTCCCGTATTGCCAGATGAGCTCATCTTTGACAATCATCAGCACTGAGCAGCAACCTGGTTGCCTAGGGGTCCTGGAGTGAGCACTGCTTGAGCCATGCTCAAAGCGCAGACATCCATCCTATAAAACTGAACAAAAGTAAGAGGCAAGGACCAGCTCGCCGCCTCACGAATATCCCCTAAGTAAACCCCCTTAAATAGGGCCCACAAGGCTGCCAAAGCCCGAGTGGAGTGAGCTCTCAGGCCCACTGGTACCTGAAGGGCCCGTGCTGAGTATACCAGAGCGATCGCCTCCACAATCCAGTGGGCGAGCCACTGCTTGGTGACTGGCCTACCGGTATGAGGTTTGGCCCAGAACACAAAGAGCTGGTCACTCTTTCTGAGACCCTTCGTCCTGTCCATATAAACACGTAAGGCACGGACAAGGCATAATAAGCGTGACTGCCATTCTTTAGAAGAAGAGTCGGGAGAAGAAAATGCCATCAAGATGATGGGCGTACACGAGCCAACCACCTTAGGCACAAATGCCGGGTTGGGCATCAGTGACACCCTAACATGACACCCGGGGCAAATTGAGTGCACGACAGGTGAACTGAGAGGGCATGAATATCACCGACGCATTTAGCCGAGGCTAAAGCCAGTAATAGCACTGTTTTCAGTGACAGGTGCTTCATGCTGACCTCCCCCAGAGGTTCGAAGGGGGGGACCGATAGCCCATCCAGGACCACCGCTAAATCCCAAGGGGGGACCATGGTCCTGGAAACAGGGAGGAGTCTACGCGCTCCTTTCATAAAATGACAGACCAGAGGACATTGACCAGCCGTCTTAGCTCCAAAACCTACATGACAAGCAGAAACAGCAGCTAAGTACACTTTAATGGTGGAGAAAGCTTTCTGCTTGTCGATGAGATCTTGTAAGAATGAAAGGAGCACACCTACTGAGCAGTGAAAAGAGATGTGGCCTCTGTCATGGCACCACTTTTCAAACACCCTCCACTTGCAATCATAAAGAGACCTAGTAGCGGATGTTCTAGCACTCTGAATGGTGTTAATCACGCCCTGAGGAAGACCTGTCACCTTCAGGGTGTCCCACTCACAGGCCAGGCCCACAATGCCAGGCGCTCTGGATGTGGGTGAAATAGTGTTCTCCACACCTGTGACAGCATGTCTCTGTGGACTGGGAGCTGCCATGGCTGCCCGTGGAGAAGCTGATAAAGCTGATGAAGCTGATAAATCTCTGCTAGCCAGTGCATCGTTGACCAGTGAGGAGCTATCAGCATTAGCCTGTGGCGATGCTCCCTCACCCTGGCTAGGGTTGGGGAAATCAAGGCCAGGGGGGAAAAGCATAAAGAAGAATGGGGGGCCATACGTGTGCAAGAGCATCTACCCCGAGGGGCGCAACTCTGATCGCGTATGGAGAAGAAGAGTGGACAATGCGCATCTCTCTTCTGATGCGAACGGGTCCACCTTGGCCCGGCTGAACCTCTTCAAAATTTGCTCCACTATCATGGGGTGGAGCCCCTACTCCCTGAATATAGGAGCACCCCTGGAAAGGAGAGCCGCTCTGCGATTAAGGACACCCGAAATGTGTGTGGCCCTGAGAGACAGGAATTGGTTGTTGCTCCACAGGATCAGTCTGTGTGCCAACATGTGCAACTGACTGTACCGTAGGCCCCCCTGACGGTTGATGTAAGACACTGCAGTTGCGTTGTCCATCCTCACCAAAACATGGTGTCCACGGAGGAATGGGAGGAAGTGCTTCAGTGTGAGAAACACCGCTAAAAGCTCCAGATAATTTATGTGCACTCGCTGCAGGCCATCACTCCAGAGACCCCTTGCAGCACGACACTCGTGAATTCTGCCCCAGCCCGTCAAGCTTGCATCTGTGGTGACGACCTTACGCATTCCATATTCACCGGCACTCTGCGTGCACCATGACACACAGAATCCAACCTGAAGGAGGCCACCCAGAGCTGGAAATCCCTCATATACAGGCGACCGAGCCGAATCACCAGTATTGCTGAGGCCATCAGACCCAGCAGTCGGCAGCACAGTCTCAAAGGGACGCGTGCGTGAGGATGGAAACAAACAAGGCACGCTCTGAACGATTCCACTCGCTCCGCTGACAGGCAGGCTGTGAAAGACACAGAGTCTACTGATAAACCCTGAAGGTTTATTCTCTGTGTTGGAGAGAGCACACTTTTCTCTCTGTTTATCACAAACTCCTGATCACTAACTAACTAACCTGCACTTATATAGCGCTTTTCTAGTCACAAAGACCACTCAAAGCGCTTTCATTAATACTAACCCTCTATTCTAAGGGCCTATAGGAAACAGATATCTAGGGACAATTTAGAACAGCCAATTAACCTAACATGCATGTTTTTGGCATGTGGGAGGAAACCGGAGAAATCCCGGAGTAAACCCACGCAACACGGGGAGAACATGCAAACTCCACACAGATCACTGTTGGTCGGGGGCTGGGATCGAACCCACGATCCCACGATCCCCACAATCCCCCGGCCAAGGGTAAACTGTGCTGCCGCAGTGCTAACCACTGCGCCACCGTGATCAGTCAGGTTCTGGATGACAACAGCCGTGTGTGTCACAGCCTCCTGACCTAATCGTGTCAGGATGAGCCTATCGTCTAAACACGTTGCCAGACGCCTTAACGGCACTATTACAGCCTCAGTATAGCGAACAAACACCCATGGGCTCAGAGAGAGACCAAACAGCAGCACCCTGTATTTGTAACAAACACCTTGAAATGCAAACCTCAGATATTTCCTGTGTGGAGGATAAATCTGAATGTGGAAATATGCGCCTGCCAAATCGATCGAACTCCCTCGTTGAATTAGACGCAACCGGGATGCATGTGCACCTGGTGTGCGTCTTTACTCGAGATCTTATTCCCACAATTACAGAGACAAGCCTCTGAGTCAGTCTTCTCTGGTGTGAACAAGACTAGGATTCATCGTCGTTAACTGGGGTGTTAACCGGAGTGGTGGCTCAGTTGGTAGAGCATCCGCCCCACACCCGGGAGGCAGGTGTTCAAATCCCGGCCGGGTCATGCCAAAGACCATATAAAAGTGAAACTTCCTGCCATCCAGCTTGGTGCTCAGCAATAATGGAATGGAAGAGGGAAATTTGTGGCGCGCCTTGCATGGCAGTGGCCCTCTGATTCTGCACTTGGGGTGTGTGTGATTAACACAGTAGATAGGTAAAACACAATCCTGTTCTACTGTACATGATTGGTTGTACAGTTGAATGACAATAAGGGTGATTTAAACTTGTAGGATAACGGCTTAGCTGGTGTGCTAGCCTGTGGGCACGAAGTTAGCTGTAGTGCTAACTTTTGAGCATGGTGTTCGCTGGTGTGCTAAAACCATGTGAGTGGGGAAAGAGAGTCGACTTCACCGAAGTTAGATCGCTATTTTCCTGCTGTAGCCTATGGTGAAGACTAGAGAGTCACTTGATAAGTGGAAGCGGCTGCTAGCGTCCGGAGACAGAGTGAAAACCAAACTCTAGTCTATGGACAGTTAAGCTAGCTAGCCCAAGGTTGAGATATGCCCCGAAGTGAGAAGAGGTTTTTGAATAATGCCACATCGTAGCATGGGCTTCTTATAAGAGGTGATTATGTGAGGCGTGACATCGCAATCAATCGTAATGAGATAAATGCTTCTGAGGTATACGCAGGAGGGGCATATCCCATACTGAGACATCAAAATGAGTACTATGAAGAACTAACTAACTAACCTGCACTCATATAGCGCTTTTCTAGTCACAAAGACCACTCAAAGCGCTTTCACTAGTACTAACCCTCTATTCTAAGGGCCTATAGGAAACAGAGATCTAGGGACAATTTAGAACAGCCAATTAACCTAACATGCATGTCTTTGGATTGTGGGAGGAAACCAAAGCCCCCGGAGTAAACCCACGCAGCACAGGGAGAACATGCAAACTCCACACAGAAAGGTTCTAACCCCTGCCAGCCTGGGGATTCGAACCAGGAACCTTCTAGCTGTAAGGCAACAATGCTAACCACTGCACCACCGTGCTGCCCACAAGAAGAACCTAACCTGCATTTTTTTGGCCCCTGTGGGAGGAAACCGGAGAAATCCCAGCGTAAACCCACACAGACACTAACTTTGTTGAGTGTGAACATCTGAATAAAATAAAAAAACAAAACAATGAAACAATACTGCATTTAAAAAAAAGAGAATCTTTAAACACTTTTCTCTTTATCATCAGATGGCAATTTTTTCATAACAATGAGGCTGATATTAAAACACATTTCATGATGACGATCAGGGCTGATTAACCGAAATAAAACCGAAACTGACGTTCGGGGTGTAAAATTGATGTAATCTTGCTCATGTTGATTTTTTTTGGTTTCCCCTCTTCCTGTTGTTTGTATGTGGATATGAGATCTTTCATCTACTTCCCCTTTAAGAATCCTACTGTGTGCGTGGCCATGTGACACCGCACCCTGAAAGTTCAGAAGCAGCAGAACAAAGCAGAAAAACAACGTAGTATGTGATGATTGACTATTTAGATAATCTGATGATGCCAAAAAAAAAAAAAAAAGCGTGCATGGAAACTGACACAGAAATGCCTAAAGCTAAATCGCTGTTAGCCTCTGATGGCTAGCCATGTCATACAGTTTTACAGTGGGAATGGATAATAAAATAGACAAGCTGAGGTTGTATTTAAAAACCCGATCAGAGATTTGTAATCACTATATGGTGATAACATAATCCTGGCTGCATGAAGGACTCCCCCAACTAGAGCTGTTGCGATAACCGCAATTATGTAGTACCACGCTATGGACAAGCCTACCACAGAGGATAACGAGCAACTGCAACAACCACGGTGCTCACTTTTTTGTGTCTGTGGCTATATCTCGTTCACTTATGTGCCCCTATTGATTATTAAATAAACTGTTAAATGTTAAGCGTATTTTTATTGCCAACAGCATGTTTGCACCCGGTAGTGTGGAAGCTTCCACAGTGCGGGTGCTGGTGGCAGCACCGTGTGGGGCACTCTCTTTCCAAATGGACTCCAGCAGGCAGTTAGTGGTGGAAGTGTTTGGACGAATTGCTAAATACAGCCATGAAAGTGAGCACTGAAAGGGCACAAAGCGTGTTATTTCCTTCTGAGCGGAGTGTTTATGATCCTGACAACTGAGTTCCAAGAGTGAAACAACTACTGCATAGTGCATTGGTTGTTTGAACGTGATTTTTCAGACAGTGGCAAAAATCCAAAAATCACGGAGACAAGAAGCCACACAGGGTCCTGTTTAAATAAGCTGAACGTTGCTGCAGTCTCCAGTCCACACACCCCATAGTTGAAATACTGAAATTACCCCCATTGCTTTATGAAAATGATAATTTTTTTTAACAGAATCAGCAGTTCATGCCTGTAGAAAGACCGGAGCGCCACACAATTGTCAAACACGCACATAAAGTTGATGGCGGAACTGCAGTGAGTTTCTCACAGCTTCCATCGTTTGCCACATAACTTATGAACCCTGTTTAAATTATGAGACCATCATCATCATCATCATCATGCTATATAAATAAAGTTGAATTGAATTGAATCCCACTTGGAGGAGACCTCGGCAGACCCAGAACACGCTGGAGAGACGACATCTCCCAGCTGGCCTGTGAATGTCTTGGTATCCTCTCTGAAGAGCTGGAGCAGGCGGCTGGGGAGAGGGAAGTCTGGGCTTCTCTGCTTGAGCTGCTGCCTCTGTGACCCAGACCTCTAGAAAAGTGGTAGAAAATGGACGGATGGATGGACATAATTCATACATTTTGGGCTGTTATCTCTTTAATATTTCTGTTGATTTTTGATCAGAAATTGAGTTTAAAGCAATTAGTAAGTACTAAACACCACCACTTTTGTGCAGCAGGTTGAAGGGGAAAGACAAATAGAATCTTCTGCACCTTGGCTCTCAGATAGAGGGTGAGTTAATATGCGTCTCTAATATTAATTACTAGACACATTTTAGAGACACCCCATTGTTACTGGAGACTCAGCAAGACAGAGTTATGGCAACAGCCCTATCCCCAACAAAGCTAACAAGCTGTCATGTGACCCACAAACAAACACTCAAGAGGTATGCATATAAACACTGACTTCTGCACTGGACAATATTTAATTTGGTTACATGTGTGAAATTACTGTAGGCCCATTCTTTACTATATTATGCTCATTCACTACTGAATCACCGCAGTGATGTATTTGTTGATACCATACTCTTTTGTGATACTCCTTAATTACGAGCCTTGTCAGTGAACTATAAGGGAGAAGGAGGAAAAAAAACCCAGAAAAAAACCCGACATGAAAAGTTCAGTTACTTGTGATGCTGACTTTAGGTCAAATTGCCCAGCCCTAATGACGATTACATTAGAGAAACTCAGTTACTCCCTTGTAGGTTGATTTGTCCACTTTTTAATGCTTCTACTATTGCTTTTCTTTATAATACACTCCAAATTTACAGCACTGTCCATAGCAATATGTAACATTTCAAATAGGGCTGACACAATATCAAATTTTCATTACACGGTTATCATGTCAGGAATACTGTTAACACAATTAATGTGATGCCTGTATAAACTGTGAAAAAACAAAACACAACAAACAAAAAAAACCTGTCAGTCATATTGGTCCCAAAGTGCAGAAAAAACACGATACAGAAATAGTTTTGCTCCAGCAGCCATCACTCACATGAACAAACTGTAGACTAGATATCCTTCCCAACGTAGTGGGAATTGTTTAGTATCAATAATTCATGAGATTCTTCATTAAGTCGCACTGCATTCATTTTTTTTTGTCTTTGAATAGGTTTATGTGAGGATGAATGACTGTTTACTGCAGGTTGAATTTACTTATGGGAACAATTAAATAACCTGAACCTGAACTTTATCATTAATTAAGTTTACTGTGGGGTTTTTTTATTACTATAGGTATAACTTTGCAAAATTGTACAAAAAGAACATTAACTGTTAATATACTGTATGTGCATTAATACCGAATTATCTGTTATCACCTACTGAAACGTTGTGACTGTTGCCAATATCTTGTACTTCGCATGAAACTGTATAAAAATAGAAAGTACATGAAAAAATAACAACCTGACATTCCAGATACTTCTCTTGCAGACTGAAAAATCCATCTGTCTATCACAGTAACTGGGTTACCTTTGGATGACCCAGTTAAGTCTGGTCAGACCTCAGCCTGTTTCCAGATGGCTAGCTACTCTGACACCATGGTGCAGCCGTCTCCAGGCTCTTTCACCCACTTCTGTGATACTATGGTTGATATTCCACCTTCTCTTTCACAGACGGCAAAAGTTAGAATGCGCTCTACCTGGCTTGAATCTATGATGGCATGCTTGTGAATCAAACTCCCCCTTCAGCTAGGATGCACATCATATATTAGCTGCACAAGAAATTAAGAGTGTTATGGCTCAGCCTGTCAAACTTACAGGGGTCTCAGGCATGAATTTTTGTCTGACTTGTGATGCAGTGGCAAAAAATAGAACTAATTTCACGGTGTTACATTGATTTATCACTTTTATGGGTATTGTAGGGCTGTAATGAAAACCAGTTTGGGGCTCTAAATATTCATGAGGAATCCTGAGCAAATATTCACATATTCTGTATGGTCTTCTTCAATCTCAGGGGACTGCATCAATAGCAGAAATATGATTATTCTTATGTTGAACTTTTCTGTTATATTTTGAAATTTTTTTTGTAAATTTGAGACCCTTTTTTACATGCAAATTTACATTTTTTAATAAATGCATAATCTTGTCCTTGTATTTTAAAAAAAAAATCATAAATTTAGATTTTTTGACTAAAATTTGACATTCTTGTCACATAAATTTGTCTTTTCTTATAAACGTTTGATGCAAATTTGTGACTTTATCATAGAATTAAGACAGAATACATGAGTGTAAATTAGAGAAAGGAAGACGTAATGGTAAAGATGTAAGAAGTAGAGGTAGTGAAGGTAGATTAATTTAAATACCTGGGGTCAACCATCCAAAGCAATGAACAGTGCACAAGAGAGGTGAAAAAGAGAGTGTAGGCAGAGTGGAATGGGTGGAGATGAGTGTCAGGGGTGATTTGCGACAGAAGGATAGCTGCTAGAGTAAAAGGGAAGCTTTACAAGCCAGTAGTGAGACCTGCTATGATGTATATGGTTTGGACTCACTGGCATTTTTACAGCTCTTTTAATTTTGTCTCCTTGTGTCAAACTCAGCACAGATCAGTGGTGGATGTAGGAATACACAACCAATCTATATAGTTTATCTTTGTTGTCTATTACAATGGAGAGGATTGCAAAATACAACCAACATGTTACAGAATTACCATAATTTTTTTTTCATATTGGCACTGAATTGATTTCATATTTAAGAAGAGTCTCTCTCTCTCTCTCTCTCTCTCTCTCTCTCTCTCTCTCTCTCTCTGAGTGGGTTGGCGAGTGAGAGTTGGCGTCGGAGTGAGTGGACCTCTGAGTGAGTGACATTTTTCTGACTTTTCTATCCTTTTATATGTTTTCTTAGGGTGTTTTTTGCAAAGGTTATTGTGTTGTGTGTGTAGATCGGTGCAGGCTTTTTTGTTTGGTTTGTTTGGTTTCTCTTGCCAGCCAGTGTTTGCTGGTCGGCTCGGTGTGTGCAGCGTGCACAGGGTGGGAAATAACATTTGTTTCCTATGGATTTCACCAAGTTAACCAGAAAACATGACATTAAGATTGCCGGTGCAGTGCGGTTCTCTGTGAAAGAGAGCGCTCTGGCTGTTCCAGAAGTGGTCGGACCGCAGAGCATAAAATCCATGGCCTGGATGAATGGGGCAGTAGTACTGTTTCTAGACTCTGCGGAAAAAGTGAACTCAGTTGTTGAAAACGGCGTTGTCACTAACAATACTTTTGTTAGTGTGTCTCCTCTCTCTCTTCCATCTAAAAAGATCATGTTATCAAATGTTCCACCATTTATTAGTGATGAAGTTTTGCAGAAGGAATTGCTGAGATATGGCAAGATAGTATCTCCTATGAAAAAGTTGCCTTCTGGCTGCAAGTCTCCTGAGCTGAGTCATATCGTGTCTCACAGAAGACAGCTGTTTATGATCCTGAATAACAGAAATGATGAGCTAAATTTGGTTTTTAAACTAAGGGTGGAGGACTTTGACTACATTATTTTTGTTACATCAGAGAACATGAAATGTTTTGCATGTGATTACAGCCCTCCTGCAATTGATAGGTAGGAATCCTCTAGTCAGACTTTCATTCAAAACTTCCAGCAGGTCTCCACCCATATCGTGCCAGAAGGCCTTGAAGAAATCAACAGGAAGTCCGTCAGTCCCAGGAGCTTTCCCATTCTCCATACTCTGCAAAGCGGTGGACAACTCTTCAAGGTGTAGGGACTCCCCCAGTAGCAGATTGAAGTCTTCAGAAACTTGGGGAAGTCCATCACAAAAGGAAGCTAACAATTGCTCATTTTCAACATGCTCAGACTTACACAGGTCTGAATAAAACTCCACAGCACGTTTCCTGATGTCACCAGCCTTCCTCAGCTCCAGTCCGGATGCTGACCGTAGAGCGTGAATGCACCTGCTCTGCCCATTTTTCTTCTCCAGTCAAAAAAAAAAAAAAAACTTTGAGGGGGCATCCATCTGGGTTACACTCTGGAACCTGGATCTGACGAAAGAGGAGGGGTGGGTGGGCAAGGACTGGCTCACCTGGTCAGCCGATTGGCATCCTATAGACTTCAGTTTATTCAGAAGCTTCCCACTGGTTCTCAAGATGTGGTTTGGAGACCTGTGGTCAGCAGTATTTTAAGACAGGTCAACGGACTAGGTCTTGATTCGTCACTCTTTTTAATGGATCCTGGCTGTTTTAACCTGTCCATCCTGCCTACCTTTTATCAGAACATTTTTAAAATATGGAGTTTGTCTGCATGGAAGAGACTGGAACCTGCTCTCTCACTGCACTGGCTATTGGAGGAACCCCTGATCTTCAGAGCTAGATTGGAACTCCAGGTCAGGTCCCTACCTGCCCTGACACACATCTTGGTTTCCTCTCGCAGTATTTACACTGCGTAGGATAACAGATGTAGCAGACCAGAGCTGGACAATGTTCTGGCAACTTTTGAAGTTCTTGGCATTAAGACTGCACGCCTTGTGAGCAAAGTTTTGGAGTTGTAGCTGCTCAAATTGACAGCTGAGGACAGGAAGATGGTGAGGGACTATTGCTACAAGAGCAAAGAGCCTGATGAAGGTGACCCGTTTCCTCAGTTGGGCTTTGCTGTGAGATCGGAGGATGCAGAGGGGCCCATGTTGCGTAATAAATGCACAAGTCTTTACTCAGCAAAGACTAAACTGTTTTATTACTATTGTGTGAACGCTTTTAATAGAAGGCAGTTAAATGACAGAGTGGACACGGTGTGGAGGAAGAGACTGAAGGTCACAGACAATGTCCGGCCCGTGTGGAGGGTCCTTTACAAATCCCCTCTACATAAGAGCAGGTGATCTCCAGTGGAGGATTCTGCATGGAGCTGTGGCCGTCAACTCTTATTTCCCGCACCAATCCTAGAACATGTAAAGACTGCTCTTTCTGTGGGTCAGCTGAAACCATTTTTCATTGTTTTGTTGAGTGCCCTAGACTGCAACCACTGTTCACGCTTTTGAGCAACATTTTTATGAGTTTTGATGTAATGTGGTCCAGCATGATTTTTATATTTGGTGCTGAATACAAACGGGTCAATGCAATGAAATGGAAGCTCTTAAATTTTTTATCTGGTCAAGCAAAGTTTGCCATTTACATGAGCAGGAATAGGGAGCAGGGTCAAGAGGTTACAATGTTGTTCACTTCTATGGTTAGAGCCCGAATTCAGATGGAGTTTAAATTTTACAAAGCTATGGACAATTTAGAGGATTTCAACTTCAAGTGGTGTTATAGGAAAATAATCTGTTCTGTGTCAGAAAATGAGATAATCTTTAGTCCTTTTTTTTTGGGTAAGCCACTGATTTAATAGGGCTTTTTTGTTTTGTTTGTGTGTTTTGGTTTTTTTTTTGGTTTCTTGTTCACACCGGCCTGTCTGTGATTATGTATGATTGTAAATAAAGTTGGTTTTAAAATCCTCTCTCTCAGACACGTATGTACAGGTGTCCCCCTTATCTGTCCCGTCAACGCGTATCACCGTCTCAGGTGTTCCTCCTTTCATCACTGACGAGCAGTTGGAGACAGAGCTCCGCAGATTTGGGAAGTTTGCGGGCCCGTTTAGAACTATGAGTTTGGGATGCAAGGATACCAAATTAAAACATGTAAAATCACTCAGGCAACAGGTGTTCATGTTTTTGGACTCGCCCACTCAAACACTAGAAGTGTCCTTCCGGGTCAAACATGGGGACGGCTCCTACATGGTGTATGCGAGCTCAGGACAGATGAAGTGTTTTGAATGTGGAGACGTGGGCCATAAACAGTTCGCTTGTCCGCACAAGCAGCGGCCGGGAGGCTCTGATGAAGCCGCAGCTGAAGCCGGCGGTGCGGCCTCTGCTCACGCCACTACTACAGATGACGTTGCGGGGCCTTTCGCCGGTCCTGCTCCGGAGCCTGCTGCTGTCTCTGTGGACAGCCCGGCTGTGGCGCCCGCAGCCCAGCTTACGGTTGCAACTGTGACTGGTGATGACACACAAACAGTCACTGATGGTGCATCAGAATCTAGCTGTGAGAAAGACCTTGTGACGTCAGCGGCTGTGTTTCCGGTGGCTGCTACCGTTTCAGAGCAGCCAACGGAACAACACCAGTCAGCTGTTGTAGGTGGCGTTCAGGAAAATGTAGATCATGATGAATCAGCTGGGCCAGCTGTATCAAACAGTCAGCTAAGTTGTGCTGACGAGGGGATGGATTCTGATTCTGACACTGTGTCTATTGGAGCAACTTGCAGTAAGAACGCGAGTTTGTATTCACTGGAAGAAATAAATGTTTTTCTGGATGAAACCTATAACAGAGCCGTTAAAGTCACTGGTTACTTCAGTGACGCTGATAAATTTATTAGGTCTGTTTAGGTCTGTTAATGTGCTAAAAAGGCAGGTTGGTCTTGACCTCCTGGATGAAAGAAAACGTTTTCGCCTTAAAAAGCACCTAACAGCCCTGCGTAAATCAGCTGGAGGACAAAATGTCAAGCGCGGCCGACAGATGAAATAACTTACATGGGCACAGCACGGTGTTCCTTAGATCTATCTCTCTATGCAAAACATAAAATTAGGATCCCTAAACATCAATGGTGGGAGGGCCAATCATAAGAGGGGATTAATTGGTGACCTGTTCAGACAAAAAAATCTTGACATTTTGTTTTTGCAAGAAACTCATACCACTTCTGCAGATGAAGTGGACTGGGGCTTGTGGTGGAAGGGTCCTTTTTCACTCAGTCATGGTACAAATTTTAGTGCAGGAGCAGCCATTTTGTTTGGGGAATCTGCAAATGCAACAGTTTTATCTGTGGTGGAGGTAGTGAAGGGCAGGCTGCTCCTTGTTAGGGCCAAAATAGGGAATTCCGTGTTTTGTTTGATCAGCGTTTATGCTCCAAATTACAGTTCTGAAAGACTTGCCTTTTTCAATACACTGACAAAAGCATTGCAGAGCTATCACCAAGACCAGCTTATTGTTGCTGGTGATTTCAACTGTACCTTGGATTTCAATCTGGATAGCACTAATGTGGAACCTCATCTGCAGTCATCTCAAGTTTTAAAAAATATCACTGTACAGTTCGACCTCTTGGATACATGGAGAGTTAAACATGCAAACACTAGACAGTATACCTGGGTCAGAGTCACAGATGATATGGTCAGTGCTGCTAGATTAGACAGAATATATGTTTCTCAAACTTTTGCCCTGGGAATCCTCTACAGTAACATAAGTCCCGTCGGTTTTACAGATCATCATCTGGCCTCTGTGGTGTTAATTAGCTCACTAGGGGAAAGACCTAAATCTTATTGGCACTTCAATAACAAGCTCCTTCAGGACACCACTTTTTGTCAATATTTTGTGTGCTTCTGGGAACACTGGAGGACTACAAAGCCTCGTTTTAGTTCCCTGGAACAGTGGTGGGAGGTTGGTAAGGTGCAAATTCACATTTTTTGTCTACAGTATACTGCGAACTCGACTGCCATCATCAAAACCAAAGTCGGTGAACTTGAGGACACTGTCAAGAGGCTGGAGGAGAGTTTGGTTAGGGATCAGGATTCTACCGCAGGTCCTTTGTTGCAGAAGAGATCAGTCCTGTTGTAGAAGAGATCAGTCCTGAGCTCTTTCCTGCAGGAAAGAGTGAAGGGGGCACTTGTTAGGTCACGGTTTACTCGCCTGAAGGACATGGATGCCCCAACATCTTTTTTCTTCAATCTGGAGAAGTCTGCTGCAAGAAAGAAGTTGATGACTTGCTTAAAACTCCCACATGGTCAAATGACTACAAATTCATCTGAGATGAGGTGCCATGCAGTGGATTTTTACGGGGCCCTGTTTGGTGCAGAACCATGTTGCATAGAATCTCAAAACCAACTCTTTGAAGGTCTTCCCAAGCTCAGCCCAGAGGACAGGGCTACTCTGGACTGTGAACTGACTTTGGATGAGTTAACTGTAGCAGTTAATCAAATGGCTCTGGGACGTGCACCTGGACTTGACGGTCTTTCTTCTGACTTTTTTAAGCATTTTTGGGATATTATTGGATCAGACTTTTATGACGTTCTAATTGCCTGTTACAGAACTGGAACTTTGCCTGTCTCCTACAGGCGTGCAGTACTATCTCTGCTGCCTAAGGAAGGGGACTTGGCCTTGCTTAAAAACTGGAGGCCTGTGGCTCTTCTTTGCATGGACTACAAGGTGCTTTCTAGAGCCCTGTCAAATAGACTGAAAAATGTATTGGATTTAATCATAGATAGAGATCAAACATATTGTATTCCTGACCGAACCATTATGGACAATATTTTTCTCGTACGTGACGTTCTTCATCTCAGTAAATGTTATGATTTAGAGTTCGGTATTATGTCTTTGGACCAAGAAAAGGCTTTTGATAGGGTTGACCATTCTTATTTGTTTTCCACACTGAAGGGGTTTGGTTCTGGCAATATGTTTTTGAGGTGGGTCAATCTGTTATATACTGGAGCTGAGTGTTTGGTAAAAATGGGGGCAGGGCAGAGTCGGCCAATCCCTGTACGTCGGGGAATAAGGCAGGGTTGTCCAATCTCAGGTCAACTGTATAGCTTGGCTATTGAGCCTTTGCTGTGCAGGTTGCGCACTCAGCTGGGTGGTTTGATTCTGCCGGGACCCTCCAGTAGTTGTCATCCAATCGTCTTGTCTGCTTATGCGGATGACGTCAACGTTTTCATCACATCCCACAGGGATGTACAGCGTCTGGTGGACACTTTATTTATGAAAAAGCATCTTCTGCACGGGTAAACTGGGCCAAGAGTGAGGGTTTATTGGTGGGGCAGTGGTCACATCAGGACATTCCTCAGCTACCTGGAGGTCTTCTGTGGGGGAAAGCCGGTCTCAAAGTGTTGGGGGTATTTTTGGGTTCTGAGGACTTTGAATGCAAGAACTGGGAGGGAATTAAGGAGAAGGTGCGTGCTCGCTTTTCTAAATGGAAATGGTTGCTACCACAGCTGTCATATAGGGGAAGGATTCTGGTCGCCAATAATCTGGTCGCTTCGGCTCTTTGACATAGGCTTATTGCTTTGACACCGCCCAGGAGCCTGGTTGAGGAGGTTCAGAAGATCAGCGTGGATTTCTTTTGCTCTGGTCGGCATTGGGTTCATGCGGCTGTTCTCTACCTGTCTGTTGCGGAGGGAGGACAGGGCCTGGTGGACATACAGTCCAAGATCGCCTGTTTTAGGCTTCAGACTGTGCAACGGCTCCTTTATAGATGTGGCCCCTGCTGGAAGGACACTGCAAAACTGCTCCTGAGGACAGTTGGCCGCTTGGGCTATGATAAGCAGCTTTTCCTCATGAAGTCCGGGGAGGTGGACCTTACTGGACTTTCTGCTTTTTATACATCTGTCTTGCATGCATGGCAAGTCTTCACCGTGGCCCGCATTCCTGAGGAGACACCAGGCATGTGGCTGTTCGAGGAACCACTGCTTTTCAATCAATTCATGGACACTCAAGTGCTGCAATCTGTTAGTCTGTGAACTTGTTTAAGAGAGGCAGGCTGTACCAAGCTTGGTCATCTTATGAAGATGTCAACCACATCGATAGAAACGCTGGGGCGGAGTGCCAACATTACATCTGTCAGACTGGTGCATAGGGTGGTGAAGGAAGTGTGTGCTGCCCTGCCACGACCGCTTGGAGCATTTGCGGAAAACCGTACTCTTTCCACTCAATGGGATGAGGACACTGTGCCCAACTTTCCTGCCCTTTCCATAACTCCAGCTGTGGGAGAGTGGCAGGGGGGAGAGGATCACCTGCTGTCCTTCAGAAATCCTCATCTGGGCAAGTTCCAGTTTGTAGGAAAGAAGACGGTGTATCACATCTGTGTGAAAGTTCTGAATCTGCGCTCTCTGACGGAGGTGAAAGTCGAAGTGGGCGGGGTTTTGGGGGCCGGTATTCTCCCCGAAAGGCAGCTGGTGGTCCATGTACAAGCTCCCTATTGAGAAACGGACGGCAGATCTCCAGTAGAGGATTGTACATGGGGCAATAGCTACGAATAAATACAGAGCACACCTGGATCCTAATGTGGGGGAGGAATGTTTGTTTTGTTCCCAAGTTGAGACCCTGGAGCATTTGTTTGTTCAATGTTTTCATTTATCTGGCCTTTCTGATCTTCTGAAAGTGTGGTTTGTGGCCGACACACATTGTGGGCTCACGCTGCCACAGAGACAGAACTGAATGTGTATTGTGGAGTGTCACGTCTGCAAGGACTGAGGACTCAAATCTACAGGAGGTAACAAGGAAGTGTGAGATTTGTCTCTTTGTCCCACAGAAGACGCCCCGGAGGGTATTCCGGTTCATCAAGAAATGAGAGACAATGGTGAAGCTTCAAAGGGATGCTTTGTAACTGTATGTTGACTGAAGACACCATGTGACTTGAATTCTGATGCTGGAAATGTATAAAAGGGGGTTGAAGTATGATTCTTTCTCTTTCCTGCTTTGAGAATGCTAGGAGCTTGTGTTCTGTCAAATAAAGCTGGTTTATGACTGAAACTCAGCCTCGTTATTTGAGCATGCTCCTACACTGGTGACCTACGACGGAGAATGAGCAATGAGAATTCTTCCGAACCGGGCTCGGTGGAAGCCAGCCTGATGGCCGCCTCCACGCTCCGGCTGCCCGATTTCTGGCAGCACAGCCCGCGCTCATGGTTTAGCGCAATCGAGGCGCAGTTCAACCTCCGGAGAATCTCCAACGACGACACAAGATTCTACCACGTGGTAGCGAAACTGGACAGCGACACGGTCCAGAGAGTGGAGGATTTGGTTAATCATCCACCAGACAGCGACAAGTACAGCGCATTGAAAGACGCGCTGATCAGCCATTTCACCCCCTCAGTCCAACAAAGAGCAGAGGGGCTCCTGGCGCTGACGGAGGCAGAAAACGATAGACCTGCGGACCTGATGGTGAAGATGCTGCAGCTCAAAGCCTCCGAGGATGGCGAATTCATTTTCGCCCACCTATTCCTTCGAACCCTGCCACCAGCAGTGAGAGTGGCCCTGGCAGAGTCACCCCGATTGGCCAAGCGAGACTACCATGGGTTGAGCAAGGAGGCGCAGAAGCTGGTCGACGCCCACAAGCAGAACGCGGTTTCGGCCACGGCGGCTAGTTCGGGAACGGCGTCCGGAGACAGCTTGGGTCCAGCGGCACCAGACGCACCAACAACGGCGGCGACCGGAGCCAGACGACGCGGAGCGGAGAACGGCTCGTGCTTCTACCACCGCCGTTTTGCAGAGAGAGCGCACAGGTGCGTCCCACCGTGCAATTTTAAACGCCAGGACCGAGGGCCGGTAGCAGCCGCGACTCTCGGCAATGAGAACAGGCTGCTTTACCTGACGGATGCACGCTCGGGGAAACAGTTCCTCGTGGACACGGGCTCGCAGCTGAGCTTCGTCACGCCCACCTACGCGGAACGGCTGTCGCCTTCTAAAGCCCCTTGGGTGTCAGTGTCAGCAGCGAACGGCTCCACAATTAAAACGTTTGGTGAGAGGACCATGCTTCTGTCCTTACAAGGCCGTTCATTTGAGTGGACATTTATTGTAGCAGCAGTCAGTTTCAACATGTTAGGGGCTGATTTTTTGTGCTCACATGGTTTATTGGTTGATCTTGCTAATAGACGTCTGATTAATGCACTGTCTTTTCATTCTATTCCCTGCACAGCTCGGGTGGCCCCGCCAACTGCACATGCCAGCGTCTCAGCCGCGGGTGGTAAGTTTCACACTCTGCTTGCTCAGTTTCCAGCACTCACAGTCCCCACTTTTTCAGCAACGGTGGCCAAACATGGGGTAGAACATTTCATAACAACCACAGGCCCTCCCGTTTTTGCAAAGGCTCGGCGTTTGGACCCAGCTAAACTGGCCATCGCGCGCGAGGAGTTCACTAATCTGGAAAAACTAGGCATCGTTAGACGCTCCAAGAGCGCTTGGGCTTCGCCGTTACACATGGTCCCAAAGGCTGACGGCTCGTGGCGGCCTTGCGGCGATTTCCGCAGGTTGAACAACGTTTCAGCTCATGACCACTACCCGATTCCGCACATTCAGGATTTTTCTGTTCATTTGGCGGGGGCGCGCATTTTTTCTAAAATAGACTTGGTGCGCGGCTATCACCAGGTTCCAGTGCGCGCGCAGGATGTACCCAAAACAGCGGTCATAACTCCTTTCGGCCTTTTTGAGTTCTTGCGCATGCCTTTTGGCCTCAAGGGGGCCGCACAGACTTTCCAACGCATGATGGATGCAGTTTTACGCGACCTGCCTTTCGTGTTCGTTTATTTGGACGATATTTTGGTAGCCAGCACGTCCGAAGGCGAACATGAAAAACACCTCACAGCAGTTTTCCAGAGGTTGGCAGAGCACGGGTTAATAGTGAACCCAGCGAAATGCCAGTTTGGGGTGGCGCAGATTGATTTTTTGGGACATCGCGTTTCGGCAGAGGGAGCAGTTCCCCTTCCAAATAAAGTGCGTGCCATAACAGATTTTCCGCAACCTCAAACGGTTAAGGCGCTTCAGGAGTTTCTAGGGATGGTTAATTTTTACAACCGTTTCCTCCCAAGCGCAGCACGACTCATGCAGCCATTGTACACCGCGTTAAAAAAACAAAAGCCCGCAAATAAAGTCGAATGGTCTCCGGAGCGGGAGCGCGCTTTTGCCCAGGTCAAATCAGCCCTGGCAAATGCAGTTTTGTTAGCGCACCCAGTTCCAACGGCCCGCATGGCGCTCACCACTGACGCTTCCGATGTAGCGGTGGGGGCGGTAGTTGAACAGTTTGTGGCAGGTACCTGGCAACCCCTCGCGTTTTTCAGCAGGACCTTGCGCGATAGTGAACGGAAATACAGCGCATTTGACAGGGAGCTTTTGGCCCTACACTTGGCCATCCGTCATTTTCAGTTCTGGTTAGAGGGGCGACGTTTCACCGCTTTTGTGGATCATAAACCGCTAACGTTTGCGATGGCCAAAATTTCAGAACCCTGGTCAGGCCGGCAACAAAGGCAACTAGCCGCAATATCGGAGTTTACTACTGATATTCAGCATGTCGCGGGTAAACACAATGTTGTGGCAGACTGCCTCTCGCGTGCAATAGCACCGCCAAGCCCTATAGGGGCAGACTCTGTAGCCATGGCCGCGGGCCCGGGCAGCGACGCGGGAGCGCGCGCAGCCCCGGTCTCTGTTGGGTTAGATTACGCAGCCATGGCTGCGGAGCAGGTTAACGACGCGGACGTGCGCGCGCTCCAGTCTGGACCAACAGGGTTAAGGCTGGAGCACAGGGTGCAACAAAACGGTATGCCCCCGCTAATCTGCGATGTCTCCACGGGACGGCCCCGCCCTGTGGTGCCAACCGCGTGGCGTCGCCGTGTTTTTGACTTGGTCCATTCTCTCGCGCACCCGGGGGTGCGCGCATCTATCAAATTGGTGGGGGAGAAATTTGTTTGGCCCGGGTTGCGCAAACAGGTCAAGGAATGGGCAGCAGCCTGCGTAGCGTGTCAGCGAGCTAAAATACACAGACACACTAAGGCCCCGTTAGAACCTTTCCACATCCCCGCTAAGCGTTTTGATCACGTGCATGTTGACCTGGTCGGCCCGCTTCCGTTATCACACGGGCACACACATCTTTTGACAATGGTAGACCGCACCACGCGCTGGCCAGAGGCGATTCCTCTGACATCAACCACAGCGGAAGAAGTTGCGCGAGCATTTTTAACAGCATGGGTTGCGCGTTTTGGTGTACCGTCGGACATAACGTCCGACAGGGGTCCCCAATTTATTTCCGAGCTATGGTCATCGATGGCCCGCAGCTTGGGGGTGAAGATTCATCGCACCACCGCGTATAACCCCCAGGCCAATGGTTTATGCGAACGCTTTCACAGGTCATTGAAAGCAGCCCTCAGAGCGTCGCTAACGGATACAAATTGGGTAGACAAACTTCCATGGGTGTTATTAGGGTTGCGTTCTGCACCTAAGGAAGATTTGCATGCTTCCCCAGCTGAATTAGTTTTCGCTCAGCCGCTCCGTTTGCCCGGGGAATTTCTTCCTGATAATCCCGCACCTAATGGCCCCCCCGCTCAGCCGTGGCAGAGCGGCTCAGGAACAAACACGCTTCCTGGCCCGGTCCATCACAGTTTCCCACACGTTTTTGTGCCCA
The DNA here is from genome assembly GCA_020510985.1 of Pholidichthys leucotaenia. Taxonomy (NCBI): domain Eukaryota; kingdom Metazoa; phylum Chordata; class Actinopteri; order Cichliformes; family Pholidichthyidae; genus Pholidichthys; species Pholidichthys leucotaenia. The sequence continues at coordinate 132,977,191 of CM035840.1, read as the reverse complement.
AGGCTTTAAAAAATGCAGAGTTTGTTTTTGTTAAACATGACGCCCAGCGTCCAAGTTTGCGGCCGTTTTATGACGGACCGTTTCGAGTGCTGGAGACCGGGCAGAAGCATTTTCTGCTAGATTTAGGGGGCAGAAGGGAGCTGATTTGCATTAACAGGCTCAAACCCGCTTTTGTTCTGGCTGACGAGGAGGTGCAGCTCGCGAGGCCCCCCCGCCGGGGCAGGCCGCCGAGAAGACATTCTCCAAAGTCTTCACAGAGAGGTGCTAACAGCTTTAATCCACAGGTGCAGAGAGATGTTGCAGAGGCAGCCAAGCCAAGTTGCAGCAGATTCGGCAGAAGATTAAAACCTAGGCAGTTGGTGGATTGATTAGCGATGTATGGAGTGCTTTGTGTTTCTCTTTTTGTTATGCCATGCAGATTTTGCCTTACTCGACGTTTGGGGGGGGGGGTAGTGTGGCCGACACACATTGTGGGCTCACGCTGCCACAGAGACAGAACTGAATGTGTATTGTGGAGTGTCACGTCTGCAAGGACTGAGGACTCAAATCTACAGGAGGTAACAAGGAAGTGTGAGATTTGTCTCTTTGTCCCACAGAAGACGCCCCGGAGGGTATTCCGGTTCATCAAGAAATGAGAGACAATGGTGAAGCTTCAAAGGGATGCTTTGTAACTGTATGTTGACTGAAGACACCATGTGACTTGAATTCTGATGCTGGAAATGTATAAAAGGGGGTTGAAGTATGATTCTTTCTCTTTCCTGCTTTGAGAATGCTAGGAGCTTGTGTTCTGTCAAATAAAGCTGGTTTATGACTGAAACTCAGCCTCGTTATTTGAGCATGCTCCTACAGGTTTCATAATTTGGGCAAATGTTTCTCTTTTGGTTTGTTTATTTATGGTCCAAAGTATAAAGTGGCAAAGAAGTCTGTGCACACTTTGATGAACTTCTTATCTGGTACTGCTAGACTTGCCATCTGGCTGACAAGAAAAAATCGGACTACTAACACTGGCAATGTGGATCCTGTGTTTGTTTTCAAGGTCTTGTTAAAAGTCAGACTCCAGGTGGAGTACTCTTACTATAAAATGGTGGACAATTTGGAGGTATTCACCAATAGATGGACTGTGGGGAATATTTTGTGCTCTGTGGGAGAGGGGGATGAGTTATGTTTGCACTTTTGAAATGTGAGACACTTGGTGGGATGGATGATGGTATTGGTGATCTTACATTTTTGAATTGTACAATAAAGAGATTTTTTAAAAAAAGGAAGGCCGAAGGAGGAGGGCGGAAATAGGGAACTCCATGGATTGTTTGGACTTTTTTTTCGATTTTCTACTACTGGCCGCATTTTCAGTTTTTGTTTTTTTGGGTGGAGGATGGCGACCTTGGAAATGCCACCTCCGTCTATCCACCAGGGGGTGAGGATCGTTCCCCCGGACAGCAGTATAACTGTGGAGGAGATCCTTCTGGCTGTGGCCGAGCAGGTGGGCCATGATGTGATCTGCTTTGTGTCCCGAATGAATAGAGCTGTAGTTGTGTTTCTGGCTGCTGAAGAGGATGTCCACACCCTGATTGCAAGCGGTGTTGTTATTGGGGATACGTATGTACAGGTGTCCCCCTTATCTGTCCTATCAACGCGTATCACCGTCTCAGGTGTTCCACCTTTCATCACTGACGAGCAGTTGGCGACGGAGCTCCGCAGATTTGGGAAGTTTGCGGGCCCGTTTAGAACTCTGACCTTGGAATGCAAGGAGACCAAGTTAAAACATGTGAAATCACTCAGGCGACAGATGTTCATGTTTCTGGACTCGCCAACTGCGACTCTGGAAGTGTCCTTCCGGGTCAAACACGGGGACGGCTCCTATATGGTGTATGCGAGCTCAGGACAGATGAAGTGTTTTGAATGTGGAGATGTGGGCCATAAACGGTTCGCTTGTCCGCACAGGCAGCGGGCGGGGGGCTCTGATGGGGCCGCGGCTGGTGCCGGCGGTGCGCCCTCCGCTCACGGCGCTGCTGCGGACGGCGTGGTGGGGCCTTCCGCCACAGCTGAGGCTGCCGGTGTGGCTTCCGCTCCCGCCGCTACTACGGACGACATTGCGGGGGCTTCTGCCGGTCCTGCTCTAGAGCCTGCCGCTGTGTCTGTGGACGGCCCGGCTGTGGCGCCCACAGCCCAGCTTACGGCCGGGAGCGTTGCTGGTGATGGCGCCCAAAATGTCACTGATGGTGCGTCAGAATCTCGCTGTGTGATATCAGCGGCTGTGCTTCCGGAGGCTGCTACCTTTTCAGAGCAGGGGACAGAACAGCGACAGTCAGCTGCTGTGGGTGGCGTCCAGGAAAATGTGGCCCATGATGAATCCACTGGTCCAGATGAACCAAACAGTCAGCTGAGTTGTGCTGACGAGGAAATGGAATCTGATCCCGACACTGTGTCTAATACTGAGTCTACTGAGGCAAAATGCAGCACAAACACGACTTTGTATTCTGTAGCATCATCTCACTTTGGCTCAGCAATAATTATTCTTCTGCTTAAAGACATTTTTGTTTCACCCAGGAGTAACACAAAGAAATGGATTTTCTCCCCCCAGGCCACAGCTGAAATCCCCTTTCTTTTGTTAAAACCAGCCTAAGGAATTTCCCCAATGTCCGGCTTCACTTTTATTGCCCCCATAAACATGCAACAGACCTGGTCAAACATGGATCCACAGCTCAATAAAATGTCCTTAAACTCTGGAAATGCTGGATTTAACCAGTGAATTTTAAAGTACATTATTACAAACTCAATTCTAAACCTTCTTCTTTTCAGAACTATGAAAAGGCAAATGGACTCTGATGTCTTTAATGTGGAAAATCAATAATATGTGTGAAATGCATTAATCTGTGATTTTATATATATGCATGTTAATGTTTAAATGAATGTTTATTCCTGCATGTTGATTTAGAAGCACTGCTTAAAAGATACACTAAGGTTAGTTTAGTTATACATAAGTGTGTAACAGTATATTCCAATGCATTTAAAATTGTGTGTATTCCTGTGGACGGATCACGTTTCACCAGTCTCCAGAGAAACCCCACCTTCTTCATCTCATTGGTCCCTTGTAGACTGTTTGTTATTGGACTAAAGGTTCATCGGACCTCCCACGAAGGACACTCATTGGCTGAGATCCCGGAAGCCCGCGAAGCTCAACAGAACTTATAAATAACAGAGGGACCCCTGCTTCAGCCTCTTTTTTCCGGATCGTCCTTTCGGCTGCTCTTCTCCTCTTTTTCTCTTTCCGGCTCCCCTTTTCACTGGTCCGTCTCTCTCTATGGTCTACACACAGCAAGGAAGAACAAAGGACCGTCTGAATAGACTCCGACCACGTGTCGTTTTTCTGAACACAGAGCAGATAACTCGTAATTTGTTTATGTAACTTTGTATCTTAATGTTTTCTTTTTCTCTTAAATGCCTAGGAATTCCTATTTCTTTGAGCTCAATTCTTAATGGGAGTTAAACTCCAATTTTTATTCATCACTTTTTCTTTGTTAAACTTTCTGTAAAGTCACCGTTTGTTTAATTTTAATGTAAACTTTAATCTTGACTTTATTTTTATAATATTTTTCTTGACCAAGCACCCACCAGAAACTACTATTTTTATCTAAAGTCCGAAAGTTTTTTCTAATTTGAGATCGGATTAGATATCTTTAATTATTCCCGAAGACCTCTGCAGCTGCTTGTCTACCAGGAAGAAAAGACGCAGCTGAGGAATCAACGCGCAGCTGTTCACATGCTGAAGAAGCGTCCTCATCTGGCTCCAAACCCAGTTTCAACTGTGGGTCATACGGCCCAAAATCCAGCCCCTTCGACCGCTTGAATTTAAAGGTCGAAATGTGGACCCTGAAAATGTCTGCAGGCAGATATTAACGTCCACGAAATCTTGGGCTGAGGACGACGCCGAACGAGGATCACGTGAGCTGCAACTTTAATTCATCTGCTGAATTAAATGTCTGAGGTTCGGTAATAATTTGTGTATCTAATCAGATGCAAATTAAGAAGCCCTTAACATAACTCTTCTTTTCAATAAAATTCCGTTTTTATTTTCTTAAGATTAATTCAGGACTTTTTCATATAATTAGTAAACTTTCTCCATAAATTTGCGTTGTTTCCATAATCTGTTAACTCAAACTGATAGAGATTCATTTCTCAGTTTAACCCTGGTTCCGAAAATATTGACATTGTTAATCTATCATTTACAAGATTGATTCTATGATTAATGAAATTACTGCAATGTCTGTTAATCATTTCGTTTAATGAATCTGTAAAAATGAGAAGTTGTTGAGAATTTATTTCATTCTGAGTCTGTTTCAAGCCCAGGTATCGAATTCACGGAAAATTTTTGAGACTGATTATTGATTAATTTATTGAGTGATTAAACAGGTATGAAGTGAAATTAAAGATTAAATTGCTTCTTAAAGATAGAAGCTGGTGCCCCCTTACGAGTGTTATTAACTTTTCTGATGTATATGAAATGAGATTTGATCTCAGATTCCAATACATCAATATAAATTAAATAATTCATACCTGATCATATTTATTAATATTCCATCTATATTTCCTCCTATAATTCACTGGAAGAAATAAATGCTTTTCTGGATGAAAACTATAACAAGGCCATTAAAGTCACTGACTACTTCAGTGACACTGATAAATTCATTAAGTCTGTTAATGTGCTAAGAAGGCAGGTTGGTCTTGACCTCCTGGATGAAAGGAAATGTTTTCGCCTCAAAAAACACCTGACAGCCCTGCGAAAAGCAGCAGGGGGAACAGGGGTCAAGCGCGCCCGACAGAAGGAATAAATGGCGGTCGTTCCTCTGCCTGTTTTACACATTTTGGGATATTGTTCGATCAGACTTTTATGACGTTTCTAATTGACTGTAATTGACTGTCACAGAACTTTACCGGTCTCCTGCCGGCGCGCAGCACTATCGTTGCTGCCCGAGGACGGGGACTTGGCCTGGCTTGAAAACAGGAGGCCTGTGGCTCTTCTTTGCATGGACTACAAGGTCACGGTTTACTCGCCTGCAGGGCATGGATGCCCCAACGTTTTCTTTCTACAATCTGGACGAGCCTGCTGCAAAGATGACTTGCTTAAAAATCCCGTATGGTCTAAGGACTACAATCCATCTGAGATGAGGAAAATGTCTCTGGGACGTACAACGGAACTGGCTGCGGGCGCGCAGCGCTATCTCTGCTGCCGGAGGAAGGGGACTTGGCCTTGCTTAAGAACTGGAGGCCTGTGGCTCGTCTTTGCACGGACTACAAGGAAGACTCGGACTACTGCCACTGGATAGTGGAATAGGTGGACTGCAGGGAATACTTTGTGTTGTGTGGGGGAGGGGGATGACTTATGTTTGCACTTTTCCAATGTGAGACACTTGGTGGAATGATATTTTTTTGTGCAATTGTGCAATAAAGGCATTTTTTAAATCTCTCTCTCCCTCTCTCTCTCTCTCTGGTGGACACTTTGACAGGTTATGAAAGGTCATCTTCTGCACGGGTGAATTGGGCCAAGAGTGAGGGTCTATTGGTGGGCCACTGGTCGCGTCAAGGTGTCCCTCGCCTACCCGGCGGTCTTCAGTGGGGGACGGCCGGTCTCAAAGTGTTGGGGGTTTTTCTGGGTACGGAGGCTTTTGAACGAAAGAACTGGGAGGGTGTTAAGGACAAGGTGTGTGCTCGCTTTTCTAAATGGAAATGGTTGCTACCACAGCTGTCATATAGGGGCAGGGTTCTGGTCGCGAATAATCTGGTTGCCTCGGCTCTCTGGCATAGGCTGGTGGCTTTGACACCGCCAAGGAGCCTCGTGGAGGAGATTCAGAAGATCATCGTGGACTTCTTTTGGTCTGGTCGCCACTGGGTCCGTGCGCCTGTTCTCTACCTGCCTGTGGCCGAGGGGGGACAGGGCCTGGTGGACATACATTCCAAGATCGCCAGCTTCAAGCTTCAAACTGCACAACGCCTCCTTTATGGATGCGGACCCTGCTGGATGGACACTGCTAAACTGCTCTTGAGGAGAGTTGGTCATTTGGGCTATGATAAGCAGCTCTTCCTCGTGACATCTGGGGAGGTGGACCTTACTGGACTATCTGCTTTTTACGCATCCGTTTTGCATGCATGGTGAGTCTTCAACGTGGCCCGCTTCCGTGACGAGACGCCGGGCATGTGGCTGTTTGAGGAACCACTGTTTATCAATCGATTCATCGAAGCTGAGGTGCTGCAGTCTGTCAGTCTGTGGAGTTGTTTGCGGGAGGCACGCTGTACCAAGCTGGGTCATCTTATGAGGATGTCAACCACATCGATGGATACACTGAGGCGGAGTGCCAACATTACATCTGTCAGACTGCTGCAAAGGGTGGTGGAGGACGTGTGCGCCGCCCTGCCACAACCGCTTCGAGCGTTTGCGGCAAACCGCACTCTTTCCAATCAATGGGATGATGACACTGCGTCCACCTTTCCTGCAATTTCCATAACTCCAGCTGTGGGGGAGTGGCAGGGAGGAGAGGATCACCTACTGACCTTCAGGATTCCTCGCCCGGGCAAGTTCCAGTTTGTCGGGACAAGGGCAGTGTATCACATCTGTGTGAAGGTTCTGAATCTGCGCTCTCTGAAGGATGTCACGGAGTCGAGGTGGGCGGGTTGTTTGGGGCCAGAGGTCTCCCCAAAAGGCAGCTGGCGGTGCATGTACAAGCTACCTACTGAGAAACGCACAGCAGATCTCCAGTGGAGGATTGTGCATGGGGCAATAGCTACGAATAAATACAGGGCACACCTTGATCCGACTGTGGGGGAGGAATGTTTGTTTTGTTCCCAAGTTGAGACCCTTGAGCATTTGTTTGTCCAATGTTTTTGTTTATCTGGACTTTTGGAGATTTTGCGTGAGTGGTTTCGGGCTTTGGGTGAACGTTTCTCTTTTGGTCTATTCATTTATGGTCCGAAGTATAAAGTGGCAAGGAAGGCTGCCCACACTTTGATGAACTTCCTATCTGGTACTGCTAAGCTTGCCATCTGGCTGACGAGGAAACATCGGGCAAGGAACGCTGCCAATGTGGATCCTGAGTCCGCTTTAAAGGTCTTGTTGAAAGTCAGACTCCGGGTGGAGTTCTCTTACTATCAAATGGTGGACAATTTGGAGGCATTCATCAATAGATGGGCTGTAGGGAATGTTTTGTGTTCTGTGGGTCAGGGGGATGAGTTATGTTTGCACTTTTGAGATGTGACACACTTGGACAAGTGATAATGGTCTTTTTGCAATTTCGGAATGTGCAATAAAGCCTTTTTTAAAAGTCAAAGTCTCTCTCTCTCTCTCTCTCTCGCTCTCTCTCTCGCTCTCTGTTTCTGGCGGCCGAAGGAGGAGGGTGGAAATAGGGAACTCCGTGGCTTGTTTGGACTTTTTTTTCGGTTTTCTACTGCTGGCCACTTTTCAAGTTTTTGTTTTTTTGGGTGGAGGATGGCGGCCTTTGGAAAGCCACCTCCATCTATCCACCAGGGGGTGAGGATCGTTCCCCCGGACAGCGAAGTTACTGTGGAGGAGGTCCTGGAGGCTGTGGCCGAGCAGGTGGGCCCTGACGCGGTCTGCTTTGCCTCCCGAATGAATAGAGCTGTGGTGGTGTTTCTGGCGGATGAAGACGATGTTCACACCCTGATTGTAAGTGGTGTGGTTATCGGGGAAATGTATGTACAGGTGTCCCCCTTATCTGTCCCATCAATGAGAATCACCGTCTTGGGTGTTCCACCTTTCATCACTGACGAGCAGCTGACGACGGAGCTCCGCAGATTTGGGAAGTTTGCGGGCCCGTTTACGACTCTGCCTTTGGGATGCAAGGCCGCCAAGTTCAAACATGTGAAATCGCTCAGGCGACAGGTGTTCATGTTTCTCAACTCGCTCACTCAGACTCTGGAAGTCTCCTTCAGGGTCAAGCACGGGGACGGATCTTACATGGTGTATGCGAGCTCGGGACAGAAGAAATGTTTTGAATGTGGAGACGTGGGCCATAAACGGTTCGCTTGTCCGCACAGGCAGCGGGCGGAGGGCCCTGATGGTGCCGGCGACGAGCCCTCCACTCATGCCGCAGCTGCGGACGGCGGCGCGGCCTCCGCTCACACTGCTCCAGCTACCGAGCCTGCCACTGTGCCACCTGCGGCCCAGCTTGCGGTCAGGAGCGTGGATAGCGATGTCGCCAAAAAGGTCACTGATGGTGCGTCACAATCAACTCGCTGTGTGACGTCAGCAGCTGTGCCGCCGCCAGCTGCTACCGCTTCGGAGGAGGGGACGGAGCACCGACCTGATGGTGCGTCACAATCATCTCGCTGTGTGACGTCAGTGGCTGTGCCTCCGCCAGCTGCTGCCGCTTCGGAGGAGGGGACGGAGCACCAACCTGATGGTGCGTCAGAATCTCGCTGTGTGACATCAGCGGCTGTGCTTCCGGAGGCTGCTACCGTTACACAGCGGGGGATGGAACAGCGACAGTCAGCTGCTGAGGGTGGCGTCCAGGAAAATGTGGCCCATGATGACTCCACTGGCCTGGGAGAACCAAGCAGTCGGCTGAGTGGTGCTGACGAGGAAATGGAATCTGAGAACGACACTGTGTCTAATACTGAGTCTAATGAGGCAAAATGCAGTACAAACACGAGTTTGTATTCACTGTAAGAAATAAATGCATTTCTGGATGCAACCTATAACAAAGCCATTAGGGTCGCCGACTACTTCAGTGACACTGATAAATTCATTAAGTCTGTGGATGTGCTAAGAAGGCAGGTTGGTCTTGACCTCCTGGATGAAAGGAAGCGTTATCGCCTCAAGAAACACCTGACAGCCCTGCGTAAAGCAGCAGGGGGAATGCTGGTCAAGCGCGCCCGACAGGAGGAATGAATGGCGGTCATTCCTCTGCCTGTTTTAACCATTTTTGGGATATTGTTTGAACAGACTGGTATATGACATTTAATTGACTGTAAGTGACTGTCACAGAACTGGATCTTTGAATAGGTGGACTGCAGGGACTGCTCTGTGTTGTGTGTGGGGGGAACATTTCAGTTTGCACTTTTTCCAATGTGACACACTTGGAGGAATGATGTTGGTGTGCTTACATTTTTTTGAAGTGTGCAATAAAAGCTTTTTTCAAAGTCAAGTCTCTCTCTCTCTCTCTCTCTCTCTTGTCTGCTTATGCGGATGACGTCGACGTTTTCATCACCACCAACGGGGATGTGCAGCGTCTGGTGGACACTTTGACAGTTTATGAAAGGGCATCTTCTGCACGGGTTAATTGGGCCAAGAGTGAGGGTCTATTGGTGGGCCACTGGTCGCGTCAAGCCATCCCTCGCCTGCCCGGCGGCCTTCAGTGGGGGATGGCCGGTCTCAAAGTGTTGGGGGTTTTTCTGGGTACGGAGGCTTTTGAACGAAAGAACTGGGAGGGTGTTAAGGACAAGGTGTGTGCTCGCATTTCTAAACGGAAATGGTTGCTACCACAGCTGTCATATAGGGGCAGGGTTCTGGTCGTGAACAATCTGGTTGCCTCGGCTCTCTGGCATAGGCTGGTGGCTTTGACACTGCCAAGGAGCCTCGTGGAGGAGATTCAGAAGACAATCGTGGACTTCTTTTGGTCTGGTCGCCACTGGGTCCGCGCACCAATTCTCTACCTACCTGTGGCCGAGGGGGGACAGGGCCTGGTGGACATACATTCCAATATCGCCAGCTTCAGGCTTCGAACTGCACAACGACTCCTTTACGGATGCGGACCCTGCTGGATGGACACTGCTAAGCTGCTTTTGAGGAGAGTTGGTCACTTGGGCTATCATAAGCAGCTCTTCCTCGTGACATCTGGGGAGGTGGACCTTACTGGACTATCTGCTTTTTACACGTCCGTTTTGCATGCATGGCGAGTCTTCAACGTGGCCCGCTTCCGTGACGAGGCGCCGGGCATGTGGCTGTTCGAAGAACCCCTGTTTTTCAATCGATTCATCGCAGCAGAGGTGCTGCAATCTGCGGAGTTGTTTGCGGGAGGCACGCTGTACCAAGCTGGGTCATCTTATGAGGATGTCGACCACATCAATGGATACACTGAGGCGGAGTGCAAAAATTACATCTGTCAGACTGCTGCAAAGGGTGGTGGAGGATGTGTGCGCCGCCCTGCCACAACCGCTTCGAGCGTTTGCGACAAACCGCACTCTTTCCAATCAATGGGATGACGACACTGCGTCCACCTTTCCTGCAATTTCCATAACTCCGGATGTGGGGGAGTGGCAGGGAGGAGAGGATCACCTACTGACCTTCAGGATTCCTCGCCTGGGCAAGTTCCAGTTTGTCGGGACAAGGGCGGTGTATCACATCTGTGTGAAGGTTCTGAATCTGCGCTCTCTGAAGGATGTCACGGAGTCGAGGTGGGCGGGTTGTTTGGGGCCACGGGTCTCCCCAAAGGGCAGCTGGCGGTGCATGTACAAGCAACCGATTGAGAAACGCACAGCAGATCTCCAGTGGAGGATTGTGCATGGGGCAATAGCCACAAATAAATACAGGGCACACCTTGATCCGACTGTGGGGGGGGGGGAATGTTTGTTTTGTTCCCAAGTTGAAACCCTCGACCATTTGTTTGTCCACTGTTTTCGTTTATCTGGACTTTCTGACATTTTGCGCGAGTGGTTTCGGGCTTTGGGTGAACGATTCTCTTTTGGTCTTTTCATTTACGGTCCGAAGTATAAAGTGGCAAGGAAGGCTGCCCACACTTTGATGAACTTCCTATCTGGTACTGCTAAGCTTGCCATCTGGCTGACGAGGAAAAATCGGGCAAGCAATGCTGACAATGTGGATCCTGTGTCCGCTTTCAAGGTCTTGTTGACAGTCAGACTCCGGGTGGAGTTCACTTACTATCAAATGGTAGACAATCTGGAGGCGTTCATCAATAGATGGGCTGTAGGGAATATTTTGTGTTCAGTGGGTCAGGGGGATGAGTTATGTTTGCACTTTTGAGATGTGACACACTTGGACAACTGATATTAGTCTTTCTGCAATTTTGAAATGTGCAATAAAGCCATTTTTTAAAAGTCAAAGTCTCTCTCTCTCTCTCTCTCTCTCTCTCTCTCTCTCTCTCTCTCTCTCCCTCTCTCTCTCTCTCTCTCCACCAGGGGGTGACTTTGACTTTTAAAAAAAAAGGCTTTATTGCACATTTCCAAATTGCACAAAGACCAATATCAGTTGTCCAAGTGTGTCACATCTCAAAAGTGCAAACATAACTCATCCCCCTGACCCACTTAACACAAAACATTCCCTACAGCCCATCTATTGATGAACGCCTCCAGATTGTCTACCATTTGATAGTAAGAGAATTCTACCCGGAGTCTGACTGTCAACAAGACCTTGAAAGCGGACATAGGATCCACATTGCCAGTATTGCTTGCCCGATTTTTCCTCGTCAGCCAGATGGCAAGCTTAGCAGTCCCAGATAGGAAGTTCATCAAAGTGTGGACAGCCTTCCTTGCCACTTTGTACTTCGGACCGTAAATGAACAGACCAAAACAGAATCGTTCACCCAAAGCCCGAAACCACTCGCGCAAAATGTCAAAAAGTCCAGATAAACGAAAACAGTGGACAAACAAATGGTCGAGGGTCTCAACTTGGGAACAAAACAAACATCCCCCCCCCCACAGTCGGATCAAGGTGTGCCCTGTATTTATTTGTGGCTATTGCCCCATGCACAATCCTCCACTGGAGATTTGCTGTGTGTTTCTCAATAGGCTGCTTGTACATGCACCGCCAGCTGCGTTTTGGGGAGACCCCTGGCCCCAAACAACCCGCCCACCTCGACTCCGTGACATCCTTCAGAGAGCGCAGATTCAGAACCTTCACACAGATGTGATACACCGCCCTTGTCCCGACAAACTGGAACTTGCCCAGGCGAGGAATTCTGAAGGTCAGTAGGTGATCCTCTCCTCCCTGCCACTTCCCCACATCCGGAGTTATGGAAATTGCAGGAAAGGTGGACGCAGTGTCGTCATCCCATTGATTGGAAAGAGTGCGGTTCGTCGCAAACGCTCGAAGCGGCTGCGGCAGGGCGGCGCACACATCCTCCACCACCCTTTGCAGCAGTCTGACAGATGTAATTTTTACACTCCGCCTCAGTGTCTCCATCGATGTGGGCGACATCCTCATAAGATGACCCAGCTTGGTACAGCGTGCCTCCCGCAAACAACTCCGCAGACTGACAGACTGCAGCACCTCTGCTGCGATGAATCGATTGAAAAACAGTGGTTCTTCGAACAGCCACATGCCCGGCGCCTCGTCACGGAAGCGGGCCACGTTGAAGACTCGCCATGCATGCAAAACGGACGTGTAAAAAGCAGATAGTCCAGTAAGGTCCACCTCCCCAGGTGTCACGAGGAAGAGCTGCTTATCATAGCCCAAGCGACCAACTCTCCTCAAAAGCAGCTTAGCAGTGTCCATCCAGCAGGGTCCGCATCTGTAAAGGAGTCGTTGTGCAGCTCGAAGCCTGAAGCTGGCGATCTTGGAATGTATGTCCACCAGGCCCTGCCCCCCCTCGGCCACAGGTAGGTAGAGAACTGGCGCGCGGACCCAGTGGCGACCAGACCAAAAGAAGTCCACGATTGTCTTCTGAATCTCCTCCACGAGGCTCCTTGGCGGTGTCAAAGCCACCAGCCTATGCCAGAGAGCCGAGGCAACCAGATTATTCACGACCAGAATCCTGCCCCTATATGACAGCTGTGGTAGCAACCGTTTCCATTTAGAAATGCGAGCACACACCTTGTCCTTAACACCCTCCCAGTTCTTTCGTTCAAAGGCCTCCGTACCCAGAAAAACCCCCAACACTTTGAGACCGGCCGTCCCCCACTGAAGGCCGCCGGGCAGGCGAGGGATGGCTTGACGCGACCAGTGGCCCACCAATAGACCCTCACTCTTGGCCCAATTAACCCGTGCAGAAGATGCCCTTTCATAAACTGTCAAAGTGTCCACCAGACGCTGCACATCCCCGTTGGAGGTGATGAAAACGTCGACGTCATCCGCATAAGCAGACAAGACAATCGGGCGGCCACAGCTTGATGGCCCCGGCAGAACCAGACTACCCAGCCGAGCGCGCAACCTGCACAGCAAAGGCTCAATAGCCAAGCTGTACAGCTGACCCGAGAGTGGACACCCCTGGCGTATTCCCCGGTGTACAGGGATTGGCCGACTCAGTCCCGCCCCCACCTTCACCAAACACTCAGCTCCAGTGTATAGCAGATTGACCCACCTCAAAAACATATTTCCAAAACCAAACCTCCTCAGGATAGAAAACAAATAGGAATGGTCAACCCTATCAAAGGCCTTTTCCTGGTCCAAAGACACAATTCCAAACTGTAAGTCATGACATTTACTGAGCTGGATAACGTCATGTATGAGGTAAACATTGTCCATAATGTTCCGGTCAGGAATACAATATGTTTGATCCCTATCCACAATCAAACCCAAGACAGTGTTCAGTCTGTTTGCCAGGGCCCTGGAAAGCACCTTGTAGTCCGTGCAAAGAAGAGCCACAGGCCTCCAGTTTTTCAGCAGGGCCAAGTCCCCCTGCTTTGGCAACAGAGACAGCACTGCACGGCAACATGAGACAGGTAACGTTCCTTCCCTGTAACAGGCCGTCAGAACGTTATAGAAGTTTGGTCCAACCACATTCCAAAAATGCTTAAAAAATTCTGAAGAAAGGCCATCCAGTCCAGGCGTGCGTCCCAGCGCCAGCTGATTCACAGCCACAGTCAACTCATCCAATGTCAGGGCACAGTCCAGAGCGGCCCTGTCGTCCTGGCCGAGCACCGGAAGGGCCTTGAAGAGCCGATTTTGAGATTCTTTGCAACACGTTCCCGCAGCAAACAGGGCCCCGTAGTAATCCACTGCATGGCGGCGCATCTCGGACGGGTCCGTAGTCAGGCGACCATCTGGGAGTGTCAAGCAAGCCATCAGCTTCTTTGTCGCAGTAGACTTTTCCAAATTGAAGAAGAAGGACGTTGGTGCATCCATGTCCTGCAGGCGAGTGAAGCGCGACCTCATTAGCGCCCCCTCCACTCTGCCCTGCAAGAATGTGCGCAGGGCCGATCTTTTCTCCTTGCAGCAAAGGACCAGTGGTAGAATCCCAACCCGTAACCAAGCTGGCCTCCAGCCTCTTTACAGCGTCCTCTAGTTCACTGACCTTGGCGTTGATAATGGCAGTTGAGTACGCAGCGTACCGTTGACAAAAAAGGCGAATTTGCACTCTGCCAACATCCCACCACTGTTCGAGGGAACCAAAACGAGCTTTCGTGGTCCTCCAGTGTTCCCAGAAGCACACAAAATGCTGACAAAAGGCATTGTCCTGTAGGAGCTTGTTATTGAAGTGCCAATATGACTTTGCCCGTTTCCCTGGTGAGTTCAGTAACACCGCAGTAGCCAGGTGATGATCCGTGAAACCGACGGGACTTATGTTACTGTGAAGGAGGCCGGGGCTACAGGTTCTAGAAACATATATCCTGTCTAATCTAGCAGCACTGACAACCCCGTCAGTGACCCTGACCCAGGTATACCGTCTCGCATTGGCATTTTTCAACCTCCACGTGTCCACTAAGTCTAACTGCACAGTGAAATTTTCCAAGCATCTAGAAGACTGCAGATGAGGTTCTGCATTAGTGCGATCTACAGTGAAGTCCAAGGTACAGTTGAAATCATCAGCCACAACAAGTTGGTCTTGGTGATAGCGCTGCATTTCAGTAGTCATTGTATTGAAAAAGGCAACCCTTTCCGCGCCGTGGTTTGGCGCGTAAACATTAACCAGGCAAAACACGGAATCCCCCACTTGCGCCCTAACTAGAAGCAGCCTGCCCCTCACTATCTCCACCACCGATAAAATTTGTGCATTTGCTGATTCCCCAAACAAAATGGCCACTCCCGCGCTTAGATTTGTGCCGTGACTGAGTGAAAATGGGCCTTTCCACCACAAGCCCCAGTCGACTTCATCCGCCGAAGTGGTATGAGTTTCCTGCAAAAACAAAATGTTGAGACCCTTCCGTTTGAACAGGTCACTAACGAATCCCCTTTTATGATTACCCCTGCCACCATTTATGTTTAAGGTCCCTAATTGTATTTTCTGCATTATGGCGATATTTGTGAGGAGCACCGTGCTTTGCCATGGAAATCATTCCATCTTTGCGCGCTTGGCCTTTTGTCCCCCTGCTGATTTACGCAGGGCTGCGAGGTGCTTCTTCAGGCGGTAGCGTTTTCTTTCATCCAGGAGGTCAACACCAACCTCCTTCCTCAGTACATTAACAGACCGAATAAATTTGTCAGTGTCACTGAAGTAATCTGCAATGTTAACGGCCCATTATTATAGGTCCCATCCAGGAAAGCATTTATTTCGTCTAGTGAATACAAATGCCCATTGGCATCGCCATTAGCCCCAATAGACTCATTTTTCGCAGACTCTGCGTCAGTTCCACACTCCATTCCCTCAGCAGCACAACTCTGCTGACTGTCAGATTCAGCTGGCACGTCAGCGGTGAGGATCGTTCCCCCGGACAGCGAAGTTACTGTGGAGGAGGTCCTGGAGGCTGTGGCCGAGCAGGTGGGCCCTGACGCGGTCTGCGTTGCTTCCCAAATGAATAGAGCTGTGGTTGTGTTTCTGGCGGCTGAAGACGATGTTCACACCCTGATTGTCAGCGGAGTGGTGATCAGGGAAATGTATGTACAGGTGTCCCCCTTATCTGTCCCATCAACGAGAATCACCGTCTCAGGTGTTCCCCCTTTCATCACTGACGAGCAGCTGGTGACGGAGCTCCGCAGATTTGGGAAGTTTGCGGGCCCGTTTACGACTCTGCCTTTGGGATGCAAGGCCGCCAAGTTCAAACATGTGAAATCGCTCAGGCGACAGGTGTTCATGTTTCTCGACTCGCCCACTCAGACTCTAGAAGTCTCCTTCAGGGTCAAGCACGGGGACGGATCTTACATGGTGTATGCGAGCTCGGGACAGATGAAGTGTTTTGAGTGTGGAGACGTGGGCCATAAACGGTTCGCTTGTCCGCACAGGCAGCGGGCGGAGGGCCCTGACGGGGCCGCGGATGGTGCCGGCGACGAGCCCTCCACTCACGCCGCAGCTGCGGACGGCGGCACGGCCTCCGCTACCGCTGCACCTGCTACGGAGCCTGCCGCTGTGTCTGTGGACAGCCCGGCAGCGGCCCAGCTTGCGGGCGGGAGCGTGGATGGCGATGTCGCCAGAAAGGTCACTGATGGTGCGTCACAATCATCTCGCTGTGTGACGTCAGCGGCTGTGCCTCCGCCAGCTGCTGCCGTTTCGGAGCAGGAGACGGAGCACCAACCTGATGGTGCGTCAGAATCTCGCTGTGTGATATCAGCGGCTGTGCTTCCGGAGGCTGCTACCATTATACAGCGGGGGATGGATCAGCGACAGTCAGCTGCTGAGGGTGGCATCCAAGAAAATGTGGCCCATGATGAATCCACTGGACCGGGAGAACCAAGCAGTCGGCTGAGTTGTGCTGACGAGGAAATGGAATCTGAGAACGACACTGTGTCTAATACTGAGTCTATTGAGGCAAAATGCAGTACAAACACGAGTTTGTATTCACTGGAAGAAATGAATGCATTCCTGGATGCAACCTATAACAAAGCCATTAGGGTCGCCGACTACTTCAGTGACACTGATAAATTCATTAAGTCTGTGGATGTGCTAAGAAGGCAGGTTGGTCTTGATCTCCTGGATGAAAGGAAGCATTATCGCCTCAAGAAACACCTGACAGCCCTGCGTAAAGCAGCAGGGGGAACGCCGGTCAAGCGCGCCTGACAGGAGGAATGAATGGCAGTCGTTCCTCTGCCTGTTTTACCCACTTTTGGGATATTGTTTGAACAGACTGGTATATGACATTTAATTGACTGTAATTGACTGTCACAGAACTGGATCTTTGAATAGGTGGACTGCAGGGACTGCTCTGTGTTGTGTGGGGGGGGAACATTTCAGTTTGCACTTTTTCCAATGTGACACACTTGGAGGAATGATGTTGGTGTGCTTACATTTTTTTGAAGTGTGCAATAAAAGCTTTTTTAAAAGTCAAGTCTCTCTCTCTCTCTCTCTCTCTCTCTCTCTCTCTCTCTCTGTGCACGCATGCTTGCACTTTTATTTCGTGGGGATGTGTGTTTGTTTGTTGCATTTCATTTCCAGCACTACACAAAGCAGAATACGTTTTATTTCAGAGGGAGCTGTCAAGGAAAAAAAAGAGAAGCAGAGGATAAATGAATGTGAGGTGAACTGGGATGCACAAATGGGCACAGAGTGAAGCTGAAAAGGGAGACTGCCCTTCACTGAACCAGGACTGGCTGGTATGGTTTCCACAGCAGTCGGGGATGGACAGAGCTGCTGGAGACTCTGTAGGAGTGACTGAAAAAATGCTCTTAAAAGAAACCTCTCACTGTAAGCTGCTGTGATATTTGTGTAATTGTGGTACACACAGTTGTCTGTTGCAGCTTTGAAGTTCATCTGATTCATTTCCCCTCTCTGTCGCTGTAGTGTGACATGATGAAGGGGACACCAACTTCACTGCGCATTTATCTCTGTTTCCTTTTCAAATGTCCGCCGAGCTGAGGTGCGGTGGGCAACGACCCATGTCGATTGCAGGGTCATGTAGCCCATGTCAAGTAGCACGGATAACCTATTCAGACAGAGGAAATCCAGACCATACTGGGTTTTTCTGGATTGCCAGGGTACCCTGAAAGGGGCTATAGTGGATATATTGGACATAGGATGTTGAAGATGGAGCTGTCAGGCAGAAGGAGAAGAGGAAGACCACAGAGAAGATTTATAGATGTAGTGAAGGAGGACAAGGAGAGTGTTGGTGTGAAAGGAGAGGATGCAAGATAGAAGCAGATGATCCGCTGTGGCAATCCCTAAAGGGAGCAGCATGTTTTGTAAATTTATGAACCTTTTCTCCTAAATTTTCATGGCTTTTATTCCAGTTGAAATTTACCTTTGTTAAAACTGAGCAGTTCGGAGGAAAAAGTGAATATCTGAATACCAAATCTGAAAGCAGAATACCAGTGTAACCAACAAATACCTGGCTAGTCAAATAACTATAGCCCTGGAGTACTGCAATATAATTATCATTACTCTTGTGCATACATTTTTTTTCTCTCCATCTCTGTCACAGCCATACACTGTAATTTCAACCCAGCAGCTCACGCTTATCCTCACTTGTACATCTGCTATCTGTCAAACAAAACTGGTTTGAAGGAGATCCTTCCTTTTCTCCTCACGCTCTGCAAACACAGTATGGCTTTAATATGCCTCCAGCCTGCGGGTGGCCATATGGGGGCATCAAACCATGAACAACAAAGACAATGGACAGATGACAAGATGCAGTGAAAGAAGGAGAATGAACTTGTTATTTCAAGGGATAATTAAAAAAATGCAGAGCAGCAGTATTGTCTCAAGTATCCAACTGCATGTTAGGGAAGCCAATGGCAGACTATCAGAGGAAGTAAGCACTGACAACAAAAGCAAGAGGAGAAGACTCCTGAAGAGGGCAGTTGAAATAGTGGGCAGAATGAAGGCACTGTTGCCAACTTGGCTGTCCTAAAAGTTGTTAGAAGTCGCTAAATAACGACCTAATTTGCGTAAGTTGACATTTACATGTAATAGTAATGGGTGCTGCAGGACAGAAGAATAATGTCGTGGGAGAGACAAATAGTGAGTAAAAAAAACACCCTAAATATGTTTAGAACTACAAATTAACTTTCTTCTGTTGATTCTTGGTTCGTTTGTTTTAATTTGGCAATTTAAATAGGTCATCACTTCTGTATCATCTCCAATAAACAACTTCAACCAGCCTTTGAATTCAGGATTTGATTCCCATTCCTTTCTGTATTTTTGAGTGTACAGTTTAAACTGCGACATGATGAGCTAGCTGCTAGATGTTTAGCTTATGTCACAGACACACACACACAGTGGACGGTGAGTACGTGACTGAGGCTGTTAGTCAAATGCAGTGATTTACTAGTGTGACACTGACAGTGAAGAAACATTTACATTGATTGGTGGGGGGCTGTGAAGGCGCAATTCATTTGCAGTCTGGATGTGAGTGACATGGGTGTGGGTTTCCTCTCTGACTCTAACTAACTGCTGCATGAGGCTACTGTGAGACTGACTGCTTGTGAGTGCTTTAGGATGGGGAGAAGCTCACGGTAGCACCCGCTGCTTGTTGAGGATAGTAACTGCAGACCAATAGTGCTTTCACGTCAGCAGGGCTTGACATCAACTTTTTTGCTCATCGGCCACTGGGGTGAACGATTTTCCAAAGTTACTAGCCACTCAGCCTTTTCACTAGCCACAGTTTTGTAGTTGGAAAATTATGCTTAATATGATCAAATTTGATTAAAATGTAGTTGAATTAAATGTACAACCATTTTAAATGCAATGATCCTTATATATACATAAAAATAGCAAGAGAAACACTGTTTAAGTAGTTATTAACAGCAGTAAATACTGTAAAACAGTCAAGAAAAATATTTGCAATGTGAGAGTGAAGTACAGGTAGATTTGGGGTCTGTCGTAATCTAATTTCTACCCTTTCCCCTTCACCTACCCCTTGGCTGTTGAAATCAAGGGCCCCTTGTTCTCATCAAAAAAAAGAAGCAAAAGAAAACTGATGAGAAACAAGTCTCATCTTACAGAGAAAAAAATGTCTCAAATTTACACAAACCATTCTAATCAGTAGAAAATCAGAAATTTACTAGAAATAAAGCTGTAAATTCACAGAGAAAAGTTTGGACCCCCTGGTGGGCCATTTTTGGCCCACGGGCCATATGTTTGACATCCCTGGACCAGCCCATTAAAAATACATATTTAGAGGATTTACTTCCATGAAATAGTTGCATATCACAACAGCATGTAAATGAATAAGATAAATAAAATAGAAAGCACAAATAAATGAAAGTTCACACAGAGGTAGGAGCTGATGTTGGGGGCTACTCACTGCTCGGACACGGCATTTCTTCCAGGTTGTCATGTGAACTGGGGCAGGACAGGAGACCATCCAGGTGACAGTGGACCAATGAGCACACACTATGTGCAAATAGTGCTTCTGGGAGTTGCAGTTTTGTAGTCTCACATTACAGACAGGTTTTATTTTAGATGCTGTCTAAGGAAACTACAACCCGCTGAGCCCTGCAAGTCAGAGTCTACAAAACACCAGAAAAGTCTCTGAAAACACCAGAAAAAGTTGCTAGGCACTTTTGGGGTGGAAAAAGTCACCAAGAGGGTTTGAAAAGTTGCCAGATTTAGTGAGGAAAGTTGTCAAGTTGGCAACACTGAATGAAGGTGAATTATTCTAGAAGTCAAAGACAAAAAGGTAGCTATAGAAGATAAATGAGAAAAGCTTATGGAAGGCTATCGGTACATAATCGAGTGAGTAAGAGGAAAAAGGAGAGCAAAGAGATGGCAGCTGAAAAAAATATGCAAAATCTCAGCAGTCCCAATGAAGTCCCCTAATCTTGGTCCACAATTAAAAAAAATGACCCCTTGGTAAATGCCAAACTCTGGAGTTCTCTTCTACTTTCACCCACTCAAACTACTGTTTTCTATTTTGTTTTGTTGTTGCCATCCTTTCTGCTCCGTTTTTTGTCTACTCAGCTTTGTTCCATTCCCTCCTCACCACTCTTGGCTCATCTTCAATCCACTTGAATCATCTTGATCACTGACTTTGTTGTTTCTGCTCTCTGTTCTGCTCTTACCTTTGCTTCCTGCACCTGTCTCTCAAGTTACTCTTTTTCTGCAGCCATCTCGTTTCCTTCTTGATTTCTCATCTTTTCCTCCACCCACTTCCTTACTCAACACTCCCTCGAGTTTTTTCCCCCTCTTTCTACAAGAATCAACAGTTCCTTCCCCGTTTACCCTTTCCATGCTTCCACCTATCTTGTCTTGGGTTTTATGCTTTTTTTCCCCCTCAAAGGCTTAGCGACTCGCTCAGGTTTCTCATCTCCAACAGCCTCCCTCTCCATCACTCTCTCCCTTGTGCCTTCCTTCTCTCTTCTGCTCCACTGTCTTCACACTCACATCTTACACATCCGCTCACCGTCCTCTCACATTTCTATTTCTCACACTTTCTGACATGCAATCCCTCTTTCCTCTCACCCGGGCACCCCCTCCACTTCCATTTAAGCACCCTCCCCACATTCTTTTAGCATTTCCCTGACAAATTCTTCCAAACCAAATACACACAAACCTCTCAAACATGCTCACACCTAGATCCCCATCCAAACAACCACCTGCACTCTATCACACCTTTGTTATTGCTGGGGCTCTCGAGCCTTTTGAGCAGCCCCTTTAGGGCAGCCATATCATGGGAGAATGCTCTTACGGCATGGGCAGGAAACACATTTGCAGGAAATGGCTCAGCCCATTACAGTGAGAGCGGCTGACACCAATTTATCACTCAATAATGTCTTGCCTGTTTACTCTCTGGAATAAACTGGATAATGCTTCCACTTAGCAATTAACACTGCATCTGTAGCCATCAGACGACCCAATAAATACAATATGCATCAGTATTAAGATGCTTTCAGGTTCAAATGATAAATTATATGAAGCAGCCAGCAGACAATGATTCCAAAGCTGCTACATGTATTAAGCTTGGAATGATGAAGGTGAAAGAATTCCCTATTTGTTGATCATTGTTTATTTTCTACTTACTGTGCATTGTAAAAAAAAATCACAGGGTCATTAAGTTATGTGAATTTACATCTTTTTTCAAGAATAAAGGCACATTTTAATACCAAACTAAAGTTTATATGTTATCAAATACTAAACTTTCTGCCTTTTTTAATTAGACAAAATATTTTTTATTAAAAAGTGACAATTGTAGCAACTTGGTGCCAACATTCTTCCACAAAAAATAACTTCATCTTTATTCTCTAAGTTGAAATGATGGTTACTTTCAAGTTAAGATGAGTTAACTTTTTAAGACAACAGCACTGAGGAATACTTTACACAATCTTGGAGAATTGGAGGAGGAGAAGGAGAAGAAGAAGGAAAAGAAGAAGAAGAAGAAGAAGAAGAAGAAGAAGAAGAAGAAGAAGAAGAAGAAGAAGAAGAAGAAGAAGAAGAAGAAGAAGAAGAAGAAGAAGAAGAAGAAGAAGAAGAAGAAGAAGAAGAAGAAGAAGAAGAAGAAGAAGAAGAAGAAGAAGAAGAAGAAGAAGAAGACTTTGACTTTTAAAAAAGGCTTTATTGCACATTTCCAAATTGCACAAAGACCAATATCAGTTGTCCAAGTGTGTCACATCTCAAAAGTGCAAACATAACTCATCCCCCTGACCCACTGAACACAAAACATTCCCTACAGCCCATCTATTGATGAACGCCTCCAGATTGTCTACCATTTGATAGTAAGAGAACTCTACCCGGAGTCTGACTGTCAACAAGACCTTGAAAGCGGACACAGGATCCACATTGCCAGTATTGCTTGCCCAATTTTTCCTCGTCAGCCAGATGGCAAGCTTAGCAGTCCCAGATAGGAAGTTCATCAAAGTGTGGACAGCCTTCCTTGCCACTTTGTACTTCGGACCGTAAATGAACAGACCAAAAGAGAATCGTTCACCCAAAGCCCGAAACCACCCGCGCAAAATGTCAAAAAGTCCAGATAAACAAAAACAACGGACAAACAAATGGTCGAGGGTCTCAACTTGGGAACAAAACAAACATTCCCCCCCCACAGTCGGATCAAGGTGTGCCCTGTATTTATTTGTGGCTATTGCCCCATGCACGTTGCTTGTACATGCACCGCCAGCTGCCTTTTGGGGAGACCCCTGGCCCCAAACAACCCGCCCACCTCGACTCCGTGACATCCTTCAGAGAGCGCAGATTCAGAACCTTCACACAGATGTGATACACCGCCCTTGTCCCGACAAACTGGAACTTGCCCAGGCGAGGAATCCTGAAGGTCAGTAGGTGATCCTCTCCTCCCTGCCACTCCCCCACATCCGGAGTTATGGAAATTGCAGGAAAGGTGGACGCAGTGTCGCCATCCCATTGATTGGAAAGAGTGCGGTTCGTCGCAAACGCCCGAAGCGGCTGCGGCAGGGCGGCGCACACGCTCTCCACCACCCTTTGCAGCAGTCTGACAGATGTAATTTTTGCACTCCGCCCCGGTGTCTCCATCGATGTGGTCGACATCCTCATAAGATGACCCAGCTTGGTACAGCGTGCCTCCCGCAAACAGCTCCGCAGACTGGCAGACTGCAGCACCTCTGCTGCGATGAATCGATTGAAAAACAGTGGTTCTTTGAACAGCCACATGCCCGGCTCCTCGTCACGGAAGCGGCCCACGCTGAAGACTCGCCATGCATGCAAAACGGACGTGTAAAAAGCAGATAGTCCAGTAAGGTCCACCTCCCCAGGTGTCACGAGGAAGAGCTGCTTATCATAGCCCAAGCGACCAACTCTCCTCAAAAGCAGCTTAGCAGTGTCCATCCAGCAGGGTCTGCATCCGTAAAGGAGTCGTTGTGCAGTTTGAAGCCTGAAGCTGGCGATCTTGGAATGTATGTCCACCAGGCCCTGTCCCCCCTGGCCAAAGGCAGGTAGAGAACTGGCGCGCGGGCCCAGTGGCGACCAGACCAAAAGAAGTCCACGATTGTCTTCTGAATGTCCTCCACGAGGCTCCTTGGCGGTGTCAAAGCCACCAGCCTATGCCAGAGAGCCGAGGCAACCAGATTATTTGCGACCAGAACCCTGCCCCTATATGACAGCTGTGGTAGCAACCGTTTCCATTTAGAAATGCGAGCACACACCTTGTCCTTAACACCCTCCCAGTTCTTTCGTTCAAAGGCCTCCGTACCCAGAAAAACCCCCAACACTTTGAGACCGGCCGTCCCCCACTGAAGGCCACCGGGCAGGCGAGGGATGGCTTGACGCGACCAGTGGCCCACCAATAGACCCTCACTCTTGGCCCAATTAACCCGTGCAGAAGATGCCCTTTCATAAACTGTCAAAGTGTCCACCAGACGCTGCACATCCCCGTTGGTGGTGATGAAAACTTCGACATCATCCGCATAAGCAGACAAGACAATCGGGCGGCCACAGCTTGATGGCCCCGGCAGAACCAGACCACCCAGCCGAGCGCGCAACCTGCACAGCAAAGGCTCAATAGCCAAGCTGTACAGCTGACCCGAGAGTGGACACCCCTGGCGTATTCCCCGGTGTACAGGGATTGGCCGACTCAGTCCCGCCCCCACCTTCACCAAACACTCAGCTCCAGTGTATAGCAGATTGACCCACCTCAAAAACATATTTCCAAAACCAAACCCCCTCAGGGTAGAAAACAAATAGGAATGGTCAACCCTATCAAAGGCCTTTTCCTGGTCCAAAGACACAATTCCAAACTGTAAGTCATGACATTTACTGAGCTGGAGAACATCACGTATGAGGAAAACATTGTCCATAATGTTCCGGACAGGAATACAATATGTTTGATCCCTATCCACAATCAAACCCAAGACAGTGTTCAGTCTGTTTGCCAGGGCCCTGGAAAGCACCTTGTAGTCCGTGCAAAGAAGAGCCACAGGCCTCGAAGAAGCAGAAGAAGCAGAAGAAGAAGAAGAAGCAGAAGAAGAAGAAGAAGAAGAAGAAGAAGAAGAAGAAGAAGACTTTTAAAAAAGGCTTTATTGTACATTTCAAGAATGCATAAAGACCAATATCACTGGCCCAAGTGTGTCACATGTCAAAAGTGCAAACATAACTCATCCCCCTGACCCACAGAGCACAAAACGTTCCCTACAGTCCATCTATTGATGAATGCCTCCAAATTGTCCACCATTTGATAGTAAGAGAACTCCACCTGTAGTCTGGCTTTCAACAAGACCTTGAAAGCGGACAAAGGATCCACATTGGCAGCGTTGCTAGCCCGATTTTTCCTCGTCAGCCAGATGGCAAGTTTAGCAGTACCAGATAGGAAGTTCATCAAAGTGTGGGCAGCCTTCCTTGCCACTTTATACTTTGGACCGTAAATGAACAGACCAAAAGAGAAACGTTCACCCACAGCCTGAAACCACTCGCGCAAAATATCAAAAAGTCCAGATAAACGAAAACATTGGACAAACAAATGCTCCAGGGTCTCAACTTGGGAACAAAACAAACATCCCCCCCCCCCACAGTCAGATCAAGGCGTGCTCTGTATTTATTCGTAGCTATTGCCCCATGCACAATCCTCCACTGGAGATCTGCTGTCCGTTTCTCAATAGGTAGCTTGTACATGCACTGCCAGCTGCCTTTCGGGGAGACCTCTGGGGCCGCTGCCATGCAAGGTGCCGCCACAAACAAACAAGGCTCTGGTACTACACAGTTATGGTACCAATTTTCAAGAACAAGGGTGATGGTCAGAGCTGTAGTAACTACAGAGGCGTAAAGTTCCTTAGCCACGCTATGAAGATATGAGTATAAGTGAATCTAGAGTCTCTAGGGGTACTAAGCAAAAATTCACAGGGGGGCCCTCCTCTGCAAACAAGACAAGTACTGGGGTCCTTACGGCAACACGGTCACATCAGGACCAGCAGAGGCAGGATTCACTAAGCTGCCCTGAACTAAATTAACTACCGTTTTATTTGTGCTACTTAGCACAGTCTTACTTTCTTTTCTTCCTCTTTTTCTTCTTTCTTTTATCATTGCCAGACAGATAACTTCACTTCATTTTGATACAGACACTCTCACTTGTTTGTTTACATAAGATGCAGACCAGTACTTGGGAGAGTTAAGCAGTGGGGTTGGGGCCCCTTTAGGAAGGTTCTGTGCCGGCCTACCACTGTCATTGCAAACCCTCCACATTGTCACTGTAGTGATTCAAAATTGGTCAGCCCTCATAGCCCCCTTCTGGCAAGGGGCCTCAAGCATTTGCCTGTCTTACCTGCCGTAGCGCCTCTGGAAATGGGAAAGTGTTGTTGAAGCCAAGTTAAGAGAAGAGGTGACAATCAGTGAGTAGCAGTACAATTTCATGCCAAAAAAAGAGTACCACAGATGCAGTGTTTGCTCTAAGAGTGCTGATGGAGAAGTATAAAGAAGGTCAGAAGAAGTTGCACTGTGTTTTTGTGGATCTAGAGAAAGCATATGATAGGCTGCCAAGAGAGAAAGTGAGGTACTATATGAGGAAGTCAGGAGTGGCAGAGAAGTATGTGAGGGTGGTGCAGGACATGTATGGGGACAGCGAGATGGTGGTGAGCTGTGGTGTAAGAGTGACAGATGGATTTGAAGTGGGGGCAGAATTACATCAGGGATCGGCTCTGAGCTCCTTGTTTGCCATGGTGATGGACAGACTGACAGACGAGGTCAGACAGCATTCTCTATGGACCATCATATTTGCAGATGACATGGTGATCTGTAGTAAGAGTAGGGAGCAGGTGGAAGAGAACCTTTAGAGGTGGAGGTATGCACTGGAGAGAAGAGGAATAAAAGTCAGTAGATGCAAGACAGAATGCATGTGGGTGAATGGGGGGGCATGTGTAGCAGTAAAGATGAAGGAGTAGAGTAGGAGTACTGAAGGTAGCGGCTGGGGTCAGCCATCCAAAGCAATGGACAGTGCACAAGGCAAGTGAAGAAGAGAGTGCAGGTAGTGTGGAATGGGTATCGAGTGTCACGTGATTTGTGACAGAAGGATAGCAGCTAGAGTGAAAGGGAAGATTTACAAGACGGTAGTGAGACTAGCTATGTATGGTTTTGAGACAGGTGCACTGAAGAAAAGACAGCAGGTAGAGCTGAAGATGGCAGAGTTGAAGATGCTAAGATTCTCATTGGAAGTGACTAGGAGGGACAGGATTAGAAATGAGTATATCAGAGGAACAGCTCAGGTTGAGCGGTTTGGAGACAAAGTAAGAGAGGCAAGGCTGAGATGGTTTGGACAGGTGCAGAGGAGGGATAGTGGATATATTGGACAAAGGATGTTGAAGATGGAGCTTCCAGGCAGGAGGAAAAGAGGAAGACCACAGAGAAGATTCATGGATGTAGTGAAGGAGGACATGGAGAGAGGGTTGGTATGAGAGAAGAGGATGCAAGGGATAGGGTGAAATGGAGGCAGATGATCCGCTGTGGCGACCCCTAAAGGAAGCAGCCGAAAGGAGGAGTTCACCTGCTGTCTTAAAAATTTAAGTAAACTTAAAATGAAAGTCAATATTGTCTCAACTTAGAGAATAAAGTTAAAATAAGCTGAGTCGAATAACAGACATGAATTCCCCTAACTTAATAAGGTTGTAACTTTTTTGGTGCACCAGCCTTGAAAAAGTATGAGGGCAAAACCCAACTGTGATTTACTCCAACAGATAAAAGTTGTAATGCTACTAAGTGATTCTGCCAAGTATGGATGGGTGCATTAGATATGCCTGGAGAAAAAAATAAAATGGCCCCAAAAAATTATGAGGGGGAAAATGAAATTGAGCCCTGGGCATATAACCATCTCTGAATTGCATGGTATCTAAATTTGTCCAACATTCATCAAAGCCTGAGGAAAATGAAATTGTATTCGGGTCACCCATGTGATACAGTTTCATAGTTTTCTCAGTTTTGTACTGAAACTAATCCAGCCTAAAAATGCAGAAAACAGCACTTTTCTACTCTTTGAGAACAAAGACCAGACCAGGAATGTTGAAAATAAAGTAGAAAACTTAAGGAAAAATTTATGAGAAACCAAAATGAGGGACTGCTTTTATTTTCCTTTTATGTTCCCTCTACTGGCCACTGAAATTACCAAAAACTGCATTAATAATATATTCTTTACTTTTTTTAAAGCAGTCAAATTATCTGCTATTGGCTTACAGCTATTGAGGACTTCAGCAATATGACTAATGAGCAGTCGATGTATACTGTAGCATTGGTACAGTCTGAACACCTGAAAGATACCTAAAAGATAATGGCACTGTGAGTCTCACATAGGTTTGTACAACACAGACTAGGAAGGCTGGTGTACTGTAAGTAGCTTTAATGATTCATATGCAGTTGAGAAGAAAAAAAATAAAGACAGAGACGGGGAGCTCAGTGAAGCACCACACATTTACACGGTGATCTCAGCTCCTTTCTGCTGTCAGCCAATCTGTGAGTGTGTTCTGGGGGGCCGTAGAGGGGCACATCTTTCAAACCAAGAGTCGATGAAGCAGGGAAATGAGGCAGTTGAGGCCAGGTTTAACTCACTCTAATGCAAATGTGATGCTTGTAGAGGCATGAATCAGTGAGATAATGAGCTTGCTTTTAGTCCAGTTTAGGCACTTTTACATGTTTTAGGAGGTTCTGAACCTGACCAACGACCAGAATTGATGATTTTAGTTTTATCAATTAGTGTAACCCTCTTGATTAATATAAAACTGACACAAAAAGACGTGCATACATGTATACTCTAAACTTGGTGCCAAGCTACACATTTTAAAGGAGTCATTGACTGAAAAATTGTGTTTGTAGGTTTTTATCTTCTGAAATGTGTCTATTGGTCACAAGATTATCGAAAAAAAATATAAAAAACACTCTTTTCTTGAAAAAAAAAACAAAACAAAAACACAGCCTTTACATGGTTTTTCTCTCCAAGAAGCAATTTTAACTCCTCCAGGTATTTTCCTGTATGTCAAGAAAGGGAAAACATCACTAAAAAGTAAACGTTACTAGCCTTGACACCTGCCCACTGCTCTATTATTGGCCAGCTGAGCTGTCTGTAATGTAGACGGGCAGGGAGCCAAAGATGTTAGCTTAAGAGCTAACAATCATACTAGAAAGCTCACATTTACAGTGGGGCAAAAAAGTATTTAGTCAGCCACCAGTTGTGCAAGTTCTCCCACTTAAAAGATGAGAGAGGTCTCCAATTTTCATCATAGGTATACCTCACCTACGAGAGACAAAATGAGAAAAAAAAAATCCAGAAAATCACATTGTCTGATTTTTAAAGAATTTATTTGCAAATTATGGTGGAAAATAAGTATTTGGTCACCTACAAACAAGCAAGATTTCTGGCTCTCACAGACCTATAACTTCTTCTTTAAGAGGCTCCTCTGTCCTCCACTCGTTACCTGTATTAATGGCACCTGTTTGAACTCGTTATCAGTATAAAAGACACCTGTCCACAACCTCAAACAGTCAGACTCCAAACTCCACTATGGCCAAGACCAAAGCGCTGTCAAAGGACACCAGAAACAAAATTGTAGACCTGCACCAGGCTGGGAAGACTGAATCTGCAATAGGTAAGCAGCTTGGTGTGAAGAAATCAGCTGTGGGAGCAATTATTAGAAAATGGAAGACATACAAGACCACTGATAATCTCCCTCGATCTGGGGCTCCACGCAAGATCTCACCCCATGGGGTCAAAATGATCACGAGAACGGTGAGCAAAAATCCGAGAACCACACGGGGGGACCTAGTGAATGACCTGCAGAGAGCTGGGACCAAAGTAACAAAGGCTACTATCAGTAACACACTACGCCGCCAGGGACTCAAATCCTGCAGTGCCAGACGTGTCCCCGTGCTTAAGCTAGTACATGTCCAGGCCCATCTGAAGTTTGCTAGAGAGCATTTGGATGATCCAGAAGAGGATTGGGAGAATGTCATATGGTCAGATGAAACCAAAATAGAACTTTTTGGTAAAAACTCAACTTGTTGTGTTTGGAGGAGAAAGAATGCTGAGTTGCATCCAAAGAACACCATACCTACCTGTGAAGCATGGGCGTGGAAACATCATGCTTTGGGGCTGTTTTTCTGCATAGGGACCAGGACGACTGATCCATGTAAAGGAAAGAATGAATGGGGCCATGTATCGTGAGATTTTGATTGAAAACCTCCTTCCATCAGCAAGGGCATTAAAGATGAAACGTGGCTGGGTCTTTCAGCATGACAATGATCCCAAACACACCGCCCGGGCAACGAAGGAGTGGCTTCGTAAGAAGCATTTCAAGGTCCTGAAGTGGCCTAGCCAGTCTCCAGATCTCGATCCCATAGAAAATCTTTGGAGGGAGTTGAAAGTCCGTGTTGCCCAGCGACAGCCCCAAAACATCAATGCTCTAGAGGAGATCTGCATGGAGGAATGGGCCAAAATACCAGCAACAGTGTGTGAAAACCTTGTGAAGACTTACAGAAAACGTTTGACCTCTTGTCATTGCCAACAAAGGGTATATAACAAAGTATTGAGATGAACTTTTGTTATTGACCAAATACTTATTTTCCACCATAATCTGCAAATAAATTCTTTAAAAATCAGACAATGTGATTTTCTGGATTTTTTTTTTTCTCATTTTGTCTCTCATAGTCGAGGTATACCTATGATGAAAATTGGAGACCTCTCTCATCTTTTAAGTGGGAGAACTTGCACAATTGGTGGCTGACTAAATACTTTTTTGCCCCACTGTATATTGTTATTTTCTTTAGATTTCAGTCACCCTAATAGATGTCACTGTTTCCACCTGGCTCACTAATCCACCGTTGACAATATACTGTATCTTGTGTCATTCTTGCCAATTTTGTTATATTTTCACCATGATGCTACATCAAACTGTTAGCACCACCAAGATGGATAGGTGAAGCCAGCAGTTTAGCCCCTAGGCTTGGCTCATTCACAAATGTTTCCGTGTTTATTGTACTCCAGGGACAGGTCATATCCTATCGACCACTAAAACCACACACCCATGTCCATCAGTGATGCATTATTTCATTCATTCTTTAAGACAAATTTACGTTAGTTGGCTCAGGCAAGATCTGAGCTATGAGCTAGTAGGATCTAGCCACCTAAGATTAGCAACAGTGACGTAAGAGGGAGGGCAGAGTTAAATGCGGCCTCAGAGATATGAGGAGACATGCACTGAAATCAGCCCGTCTCAGAAAGGCTGCAAAAGATGATTCATAATTATCCTGCAGTAATTAATAATTAAAGAAACTTTGACCAAAATATATCACAAACATTTAATTAAGACTCACGTGAGCCGTTAAAATGTGGAAAATGTGCAGTGCATGACCCCTTTATTTCAAACAATCATGACTAAAATAAGTATGCTTTACTTCTCTCCTGTAGTTCAACTATCAAAAATGCTAATTGCCACACTTACCATAGAGTACAACACACTAGAAAAAAACTTCTTCATTGCTGTCAATGCAGTCCAATCCTGCAGCTATATTTTGAAATTGCTTCTACTCCTAGCCTCTTGAATCTTAATATTCCCCTTCCGTTCCTATATCAGACACACACGCAGTTAATCTAGACATACTGTATGTTACAACATATGGCTTCCGCTTCCAAGTTGGGCATTTCAAAATTGAGCTGTCAGTGACAGAGTAGTTCAATCTGGCCTGATGAATGCACCCCTAGGTCACAGAGAGCTTTCAATGAGATGACTCTCCTGCATAATATAGGCTTGTAAAGGACCACATTTAACTGCACTAGATAGGCATAAAGTTTCTAATATCAAGGGGCACATACATCAGCTTTTTTATTGGGTGCTTACATTTGACTGTGGAGTAAACCATTAAGTAAAAAGCTAGTGGAAATGAAGCAAACCTACTGCAAATGAATGAAACCCTGGTCTCTTAGTGGGTAGTGTTGTGACTTTCCTGTATCAAAACCTCCAGCCTTCAAATGTGGGAACTGTGATAATATCGAGCCAGATCGCCAAAGACAACCTTGTGCATAAATAGTGTGACACCAGAAGCCTCAACAAAAACAGCATTAATATAGTACATAGGCCTCATCACAACAATGATGAGGCCAATTACTGTCATAAACTCCACGTGCGCTTTTCCCAGTGCACGGAGGAGGGGACAAAAGACATTTATTAATACAAATACTGACACACAGTTACAGTTATGTCTCCCTCAGAAGCTTAGGAGCCCTCGAGGACGCTCTACAGTTTTAGGTGAGAATGACTGGGGAACAAACACACACACAGTGAATACTCACAAAACAGGAGCTGTCCGAGCTAGTCCAAAAAAGGCACACAGAGAGAGCATAGTCCTTTAGCAACTTAGACTACCATACAGCGATTGACGACTGTATGTCTAGCGCAATGACCCAGCAATGCGTGACTGGGAAAAAGGCTCCTAAAGTACACACATTGCTGGGGATGGTAAATTGGAGGCACCTGGGCAAGGCCCGGGAAAGATGATCAACGGGGCTGGGAACAGCTGATGGTGATCAGTGAGGGGGGCGTGGTCAGTCCGGCAGACTGTCAGCAGACACACAACTGCCGGCCCCAGAGCAGTGGCTATGGGCACGGTACAAACTGGAAATACATACTAAACATGCATACACAACAGCCCCATGACCCACAGAGAGATCAGGACCGAGCCGGGGAAAACCGAGCCGGCTCGGTTCCTGACAACTACAGAAATGAGGTGAGCCAACTGGTCCAGTGATGTAAAGACAATAACCTCCTCCTGAACGTGGGAAAAACCAGGAGATTGTGGTTGACTTCAGGAGGGAACACACTCAGCATCCCCCTCTGATCATCGATGGAGCAGCTGTGAAGGGGGTGAGCAGCACCAAGTTCCTGGAGGTGCACATCTCTGAGGACCTCTCCTGGTCCAACAACACCACATCACTGGCCAAGAAGGCTCAAACTTGCCTCCATTTCCTCCACAAACTGAGGAGAGTATGAGTTCCCCCCCCCCCCATCATGTGCTCATTCTACTGGGGCACCGTTGAGAGCATCCTCACCAGCTACATCACGGTGTGGTACGGAAGCTGGACCGCCTCCTGCTGAAAGACTCTACAACGCAGAGTGAAAGCAGCCAAGCAAGATCATCAGCGCCCCTCTGCCCTCCCTCTCGGACATCTACCACACCCGCCTCACCCGCAGAGCCAAAACATCACAGGCAACACCTCCCACCCCTCACACTCCCTCTTCAGCCCCCTGCCCTCAGGGAGAAGGTACCAGAGCCTCCAGGGCACTCCACAAGACTGCTAAATAGCTTTGTTCACCAGGCCATCGGGAGCTTGAACTCTGCCCGCCCCCCCAGACCATAGCACACTTTTCCCACACAATAACCACCTCAGCTGTTTACACAGAAAGACTGGCACACCAACAGTAATACATATGCTGCTGTATGTCTTACTGCAACCATTTGTACAAATGCCATATCTGCTGCTGTTTGTTATTGCAAGACTGATCACGCGCAGTCCAATCTGTCACTGTCTGCACCTACACTACCGCACTGAACTTTCAGTTACGGGTATTACGGCTCTAATTTTTCTGTACATAGGATTGCTGGGTTTTATCTTTTATCTGTATTTGGACTATGGGTAGCATTATTGTACATAGACTTGTGTTGTTTTTCATCCTTATTCCTTCCTTTCTTATATACAGTGGTGTGAAAAAATGTTTGCCCCTTCTTGATTTCTCATTTTTTGTATGTTTGTCACACTTAAATGTTTCAGATCATCAAACAGATTTAAATATTAGACAAAGATAACACAAGTAAACACAAAATGCAGTTTTTAAATAAAGGTGTTTATTATTAAGGGAAAAAAAATCCAAACCTGCACAGCCCTGTGTGAAAAAGTGATTGCCCCCTAAACCTAATAACTGGTTGGGCCATCCTTAGCAGCAACAACTGCAATCGAGTGCAGCACCAGTCCCTTTGGATCTAATCTATAAAATCACTCTTCACCTTAAAGAAATTGTTTCACCCAAAAGTCTGGTCAAGAATTGTTTCCTTCACCTAAGAACCACAGTTTGAAAACACATTCCATGGTAAGAGGGACGATAAGGATCCCATTTCATGCCAGGAACGGATTTCGTCTGCAATCATAAATCCTGGAACTTCCTCCCCAACCAGGCAGTTTTATGCTTCAAGTACTGTTTGAGACATTTCAGATACATTGACTCGAATTCCACATGTCCCTAGGAATTATCCACAGCTCAGCATTACCCCCTGGTGGACAACTTCGGAATATGTTTGCCGTTGCCTCTGCAAGATGAATTGAGGTTAATGAATGAAATGACTTCCTTTTAACAAAAACTCTCAATTCTCAGATTATTTTCTTTTTCAGGACACCACGGAAAATCAAGCGGGACTCTGACATACCATTAACATGGTTTGAAATGTTTCATTAATCACTGGTTTAAATGCATTGTATGTTTGAAAATGCTTAAATGAACCTTATTCTAATGCATGTTAATTATAGAAGGACAAGTTTATGAAAGTGCATGCTCACTGAAAGTTAGTCATGAATCACTGAAGTTAGCTTAGATTTTATATGTAAGTATAATGTGAATTTCACAGTTAATATGCGCTTGCCTTCTAAAAACTTATGCCAGTCGTCTGACTGGTACCAGCCAATCACCAGGCCATCTCTGTTGGACAACACCCCCTTTCATTCTATTGGTCGATTACAGACAATGGACTGTTTCCTTATTGGACCAGAGTTCATTCGATTCTCCTGCGATGGGAGATAATTGGTTCCCTCGCATGTCAGTCAAGTTTTTCCCCTGAAAAAAATACTCAGTAAATAGTGAGCAACGCCCTAGTCCAGGCAGAGTTGCTCTTTGTAAAAGTTTTGTCTAGTTGTCTGTGTCCTGCCTTGAATTCTCTTTCCTTTAAACGTCTTGGAAAAATACTTTTTCTTCTGTTTTGAGCTCAAACTTCTCTTTAATATGGAGTGAAACTCTGTGTTCAAAGACGTTTTTCTATTTTACTCTGTTAAACTTCTTCCTATTGATTTTTTTTAACTCACCGTGTTTTAAAGTGGACTGATCTTTTTTCTCACAATGGAAACTGTGAGCCAGTCACCACAACATCTGAAGAACTCTGATTTTGTGGCTTGAATTTTTTTTTATTAATCTTGTCTCTCCAATTCTGTGACTTTGATCAGACTTTGAACTATCTCCAATTTTTTTGGACCTGAGAACGCCACTGAAAAATGCTTGTGTTGTCCACACAGCATACTCCGCGGCAAACAGCCTTATCAGCGTCATCGGACCTCAGCTCCTGACTGTTGTCCTGGGAAAAAATATCTGCTGGTGGATATTTTCCGGTATAATCTTCAAACAAAGCTTCAGCTAAGGATCCAGCTAGAAGCCAACGCAAAAAAGGTCACGTGAGCAAAATTCCTTTGTTTCATCTACTGAGTAATGCGATGTCCATCGCCTTAAAGTCATAATTTGTCTCAGGTTTAAAACTAGTTCATAACTCTGATCAGAGCTATAGAATTAAAGAGAAATAGTATCCCTCTTTTCATTAAATTATGTTTTTATTTTTAGAGTAACTCAGAATTTATTTTCCATATAATTAGCTTTTATAATCTTCTTCATAAAATTTGTGTCCAATTTTCTTCATAATTTGGTTACAGTTATTTCAGTCTCCATTTTCATCACAGTTACAAATTCATACCAAGGTTTCCTTGGTTCCCCAAAAGTGATTACACTCTTTTGCTCAATAATCAGTTACAAGTTGAATGTGATGCTTGATACTTGATCATTTCACCTTACCAACAAGTCAGTTGAATGTAATTTCATTTAATCTGAGTCTGATCATTAAAACTGTAAACGGTATATGGAAGTTTCTGTGATTTCTTTTTCCTGTGCCTGTTTATGAAGTCACCCAGGCGAATTCACAAATATTTGAGACTGATTGATAGAAGATATAAAGATTAGTTATGAATAAACTGTTCAAGCTTTGGACCGGTGCCCCCAAAAACAAGTGTTTCCCTCTTGTTTGTGAGTGTTTGTGGTCACAAAGTAAACCTCCATTTCCACACACACGCTTCTAGGTATAAACTAAATAATCTTTGTACCTTATAACCAATTGTCCCTACACAAGCGTTTGCGATAACTATCAATGAGTCTTTTACAATGCTGTGGAGGAATTTTGGCCCACTCATCTTTGCAAAATTGTGGTAATTCAGCCACATTGGAGGGTTTTCAAGCATGAACCGCCTTTTTAAGGTCATGCTACAGCATCTCAATCGGATTCAGGTCAGGACTTTGACTAGGCCGCTCCAAAGTCTTCATTTTGTTTTTCTTAAGACATTCAGAGGTGGACTTGCTGGTGTGTTTTGGATCATTGTCCTGCTGCAGAACACAAGTGTGCTTCAGCTTGAGGTCGCGAACAGATGGCTGGACATTGTCCTTCGGGATTTTTGGTAGACAGCAGAATTCATGGTTCCATTTACCACAGCAAGTCTTCCAGGTCCTAAAGCAGCAAAACAGCCCCAGACCATCACACTACCACCACCACACTTTACTGCTGGTATGATTTTCCTTTTCTGAAATCCTGTGTCACTTTTACACCGGATGTAATGGGACACACACCTTGCAAAAAGTTCAACTTTTGTCTCGTCAGTCCACAGAGTATTTTCCCAAAAGTCTTGGGGACCATCAAGATATTTTCTAGCAAAAATGAGATGAGTCTTTATGTTCTTTTTGCTCAGCAGTGGTTTTCGACTTGGAACTCTGCCATGCAGGCCATTTTTTCCCCAGTCACTTTCTTATGGTGGAGTCATGAACACTGACCTTAACTGAGGCAAATGAGGCCTGCAGTTCTTTGGATGTTGTTGTGGGTTTTTTTGTGACCTCTTGGATGAGTTGACACTGCGCTCTTGGGGTAATTTTGGTTGGCCGGCCACTCCTGGGAAGGTTCACTACTGTTCCATGTTTTTGCCATTTGTGTATAATGGCTCTCACTGTGGTTCGCTGGAGTCCCAGAGCTTTAGAAATGGGTTTATAACCTTTTCCAGACTGATAAATATCAATTACTTTGTTTCTCATTTGTTCCTGAATTTCTTTGGATTGCAGCATAATGTCTAGCGTTTAAGGATCTTTTGGTCTACTTCACTTTGTCAGGCAGGTCCTATTAAAGTGATTTCTTGATTGAGAACAAGTGTGGCAGTAATCAGGCCTGGGTGTAGCTAGAGAAATTGAACTCAGCTTTCCAAAGATGTGATAAACCACAGTTAATTTATGTTTTAATGGGGGGCGGGGGGAATCACCTTTTCACACAGGGCCATGTAGGTTTGGAATTTTTTTTACCCTTAATAATAAACACCTTCATTTAAAAACTGCATTTTCTGCTTTCTTGTGTTATCTTTGTTTAATATTTAAATTTGACGATCTGAAACATTTAAGTGTGACAAACATACAAAAAACGAGAAATCAGGAAGGAGGCAAACACTTTTTCACACCACTGTATTGCACATACCACTAAGAGAGAGAGAAATGGCATTTCAATTCTCCTGTATGTCACGGACGTATAGAAGTATTGACAAATAAAAATCTTTGAATCTTTTGAATTTTTGAATATGCACTTTTATTTTAGATGTCTAAAGAATTTTCACCATTATTTAACTCAATGAGGATATAATTTCTTCACTTTTTGTTGGTTTGTTTCATTATATTGCAGCATTAGGGAAAAAAATACAACGCTGGCCAATTGCAACAGTAGTGCTTTTATTTAGAGTGAAATTCCTCCACTAGTATGTACGTGGGTGCAGGTCATCACTTGACCGGCATCACCACGGTGACTGGATAGAGAAAGGTTGTTAATTCACAGCAGGCTGAACAGCAACGGTTGACTAGTCCAGATTCAAGGACAAGGGATGAATCATGCACACTCTGGTCCCGGGTGACCCCCCCTTTGCTGCCTGGCCAATGGCAGAGAAGTCCTTAAACAACACAAGCTCGGTACTGACACTTAGCCTTGGTAAGAGGGAGGGAAGAGGGAGCGCCTGACAACAGATAAAAAAGGAGCACACATTCTTAGCTAAAGCACAGAAAAATTAGCATTTCTTAAAGTGGGATGCAGACAAAAACATTCAATCCATAAACAGAATGTTGAGAATTAAATTCAACCCACATTTTAAATCAAGAAAATGGGAAACGGCAGTTCCTCAGTTTAACACTGCCAACAGCACCTAACTGCATCTTGCCAACTGATTGGCCTCCCTCTCTGGCAGAACAGAAGTTGAGAGTCCCTCAGCACTGCTCTGTGAGCATACTTCCATCTACCAAAATAAAAAAAAAAAAAACCCTGAAACTTTTCCAGAGTTGAGAACTATGGGTGGTGACATGTGCAACCTCTCCTATTTGTGGCTGTCAAGTGTGCGTTGGCTCTGATGAACTGGCACTATTACATTCCACTCCCACACCTCAGTCTACTGCCATTATATTCCCCTACACCATTTCACGCTCCCTCCCACACTTTTCTCTCTCTGCCAGCTCTTCGAGCACTGCTGATGAAGGGCATGAGCGGACCAACATCTCAGCATCACGCACGTCTCTAGCACAAAAACTGGCCATGGATTACCCTGTCATTTTAATCTACAGCACCTATATTATTTGGGGCCAAAGTCTGGCAGCAATCAATGGGGGAGGATGTGGCTGTGTGAGAAGCTATAAGCAAGCTAAAGGGATACCGTTAGTGAATAAGGGCTGGGGGACTTTTAATCACTCTTGAAGCATTCTTTGTTCTGTATATATCAGGTTGACACTATATATTAACATCTAGTTTAGAGAAAACATTAATAGATGGGGGGAGTTACAGTTAGGTGTCGACTCACCGGTGATTATTGCCTGAGTAAATGGTAAGGCTGTGGCAGCAGGTTGTTGAATACACAGTGCTTATGCAAAAAGGCAGATGCAGTGCTAGTTGATCTTTCCAGGAGTTCTTATACAGCCTTGGGAGGATATAACAAACAGAAAAGCTGCAGATTACTCTCTGTGGGAGGGGAGCATCCCTGGAGTTTAAAATGAGGGATTTGACTTTTCAGTGTACATGCTCACTATACGAGCCAGGAAGTTAAAACTGCTTATTGTACCACTAGTGGGGACTGAAAGAGTTTGTTGACCAGAGCATATGGTGGCCAAAATGAAGCTTATTAGCATATAAGTGTTTTAGTTGGACAGGCACTGTTACGGTATGCCAAATCCCCCCTGATAGGCACTGTGAAACAAAGTGATCCTCACTGAGTGGTTAATGGAAATTAATAAATCAAAATGGCAGGTTTAAATATAGAGACTTCTTGGTGCTGCTTCATTTTACAGCTCTTGGACTATGCTTAGTGGGTGGGCTGGTTTTTGTCAAACCAATCAGGGTCAGGGGTGATGCCAGCTGCCAATGTTTTTGACAGTGGACTCACGTGGGCAGATTAATGTTTCATGTCAGCTTTGTGCCCAACATCTCACTCTGACTGACAGCTCTCTGAGGTCCAGCAGGGTCCTAATTATGCTAATAAACACCATAATAAATTAAAAAAAGAGCATATTCTGACTGTTCTTTCCTAAACCACACAAGCACTCTGTATGAGACATTCAGATTGATCAGGAAGAAGCTTCCAGGTCCAAAAGTAAGTCAGACAGTATAAAGATGCTTACCCTAAAAAACTGTTGCTCACCTGCCATGATCCCTG
Source organism: Pholidichthys leucotaenia (assembly GCA_020510985.1). NCBI lineage: Eukaryota > Metazoa > Chordata > Actinopteri > Cichliformes > Pholidichthyidae > Pholidichthys > Pholidichthys leucotaenia. The sequence goes on along the minus strand of CM035840.1, from coordinate 132,937,813 downwards.
ATTTGAATCCCAGTCAAAGCAATCTTTTAGTGTCTCTCACCCTACTCTTCCCCCAATTTCCTGTCTCCCTCCACTGTTCTAACAAAAAAATATTTTAAAAAAACTTATTACAGGTCTATGTTTTGATTAATGAATCATTACACTGAATGCCATATGTGACTATTTCTTAAGCAGTCTATTTTACTATATAACACACATTAGGCTATTCCTTACCCCTTTGTGTAATCTCTTCACTGTAATAGGAGAGACCTCTAAGTCAAAAATACTATACATAATTCAGTTTGCAATGCACTGTTATTTAAACAGCATGCAAATGAGTTTATCTTGCAAACAATGTAAATATATTCTCAGGTGTGATTTGAATTTTAAGGTTTGTTTTTTTTTCAAAGCATTTAGGCTGCAGAAGTAAGCATCTGTCTGAAAAATGAGTCCAAATCATGTTGTGAGGCTGTCCAAGTGTCGTACATCACAGGCTGTGCAATCTTTAAGAGTTTAATGGTTTATTTGGCTTATATTCGTCCAGTTATTGTACTCATATCAAAACAAATGGAGTCTAAAGGAACAGAGGAGTGAAGGTATAAATCGTCCTTATAGAGTCTGATGGTGAAATGATGGTTAACATCTACCATAAAACTTAAGGCAAGAATTTGGAGCTTCTCTATCATGTACTTCTTTGCACATAAAAATATAACAATGAAACACAATTCTTTGATGGTTGTGACAACAGAAACCAAGACTCATCTTAAACAATATCACTCTGAGTCGAGTGCAACATCCCCTGCTGTTCTTTTCTATGAAGATCCCAATATCTTAGGATGCCATCACACTGAGGCACGTCTCAGTACGTTCTGGAAAATTGGACAGAATGGGGTAAAACTGAGTGGGAACGAATGGATGTTATAGACACTTATTACAATCTGAGTAAGAACCCCATGTATGGGCATGGACAGGAAGGGTGCTCCAGAACTTCGAGCATGTTCAAAATTTTCTCCCGACCATCCCATCCGAAAAAAAGACTGAGGTTGTACTGCAAATGTGATTGCCGTACTTTGAATGTGATAGGAACGTGTCGAGAACCAGCAAAATACAGCACGGTTGGGGAACAATTAGAAGTAAGTTTGGAATTATATATTAACATTTTTTTTTAATTTATTTTTTGTTAGAAAATGTTTTTCGTTTAAAAAAATATACTAAAATGAAAAAAAAATCCGTTTGTATCAGATATTATCATATTATAACCACTGCCCTTTTTTTCTCTCCACACTGATTGATGGGTAACCTCAGTAGTGGCCTGCTGTTGGAATGCCACTGCAGGGGCTTTGGCTTTCAATGCAACAGATAAGTCTTATAGATAAAAATAATCATCAAATTTATAACCAAGGGGTTTTTTACAGACAGAAATAGATCCCTAAAATGATGCTTACCTTTGCTGAATGTTGAAAAAAAAAATCACTGAAGCAGCTGAAATAAAAACATTTTATATGCAGTTTTGCACTGCTCAGCCTGCAACATCACATCACCTGTTTTCTTTATTGGTAGGCTAATCCTTTTCTAAAAGTTATGACTAAAGACTCCTTATCAAATATTCTAACCAGCTGTCAGTAAGTCAGATTTTTTATTGCCTGCAGTGTACACAGGTTATTTATTTATGACTTGCTCATTCTTTCAATTTTTTTTTAAAAAAGCAAATACACCACAGTCCAAATTATTATGCAAATAGGATTTTAGTGTCATAAACATTCATTTTTTTGTTTTTCAATTAAACTCATGGATGGTATTGTGTCTCAGGGCTCTTTGGATCACTGATATCAATTTCAGACACCTGTCATAATAAGTTTGCCAGGTGAGCCCAATTAAAGGAAAACTACTTAAGAAGGATGTTCCACATTATTAAGTATGCCACAGGTTTCAAGCAATATGGGGAAAAAAAGGATCTCTCTGCTGTTGAAAAGCGTCAAATAGTGCAATGCCTTGGACAAGGTACGAAAACATTAGATACTGTATTTCACGAAAACTTAAGCGTGATCATCACTCACTGAAGAAATCTGTGGCTGATTGGGAGCACAGACAGGTTCGTGCAGATAAAGGCATAATGAGGAAGGTTTCTGCCAGACAAATTCATTGAATTGAGACAGCAGCTGCTAAAATGCCATTACAAAGCAGCAAACAGGTATTTGAAGCTTCTGGTGCCTCTGGAGTCCCACGAACCTCAAGATGTAGGATCCTCCAGAGGCTTGCAGATGTGCATAAACCTACTATTCAGTCACCCCTAACCAATGCTCACAAACATAAACGGTTGCAGTGGGCCCAGAAGTACATGAAGGTTAATTTTCAAAAAGTCTTGCTTACTGATGAGTGCCGTGCAACCCTGGATGGCCCAGATGGATGGAGTAGTGGATGGTTGGCGGATGGCCACCATGTCCCGACAAGGCTGTAACGTCAGCAAGGAGGTGGCGGAGTCATGTTTTGGGTCGGAATCATGGGGAGAGACCTGGTAGGCCCCTTTAGGGTCCCTGTAGATTTGAAAATAACCTTGGCAAAGTATATAGAGTTTCTGACTGACCACTTTCTTCCATGGTGCAAAAAGAATTGTGCCTTCTGTAGCAAAATTATCTTCATGCATGACAATGCACCATCTCATGCTCTAAAGAATACCTCTGCATCATTGGCTGCTATGGGTGACATGATTTGGTACTTAGACCCAGGAGCAGACAACAGACTCGGTTAGAATAACAATAATCTTTATTGAAAGAGAGAGAGAGAGAGAGAGAGAGAGAGAGTGTGTGTGTGTGTGTGTGTGTGTGTGTGTGTGTGTGTGTGTGTGTGTGTGTGTGTGTGTGTGTGTAGCGGGGGGAATCTTGCAACCCTGCAGAGAGGAGAGAGAAGGCAATGTGATTAATCTTGTAGCACACAGATGACTTTAGTGGAATAAATAATAATCTTATGGCGCTGGGAATGGTAGGAGTGAAACAACTTGCAGCCACGTTCTCTCCAGGTTGCCGTAGTCCCGCAAAGGTGAGGAAGTGCCGGTGCAGATATATACAGTGCTCAGTCCAGAGTATTCCTCAGCTGAGAAGGGAAGGGAAAAGTTCAGTCTAGTGCTGAGGCACTTACAAGATGCTGGCGAGGGAGAGGAGAGGAGCCTCCAGCTCATGGAATGATCTGGAGGCAGTTCCGATAGCACCAGTCCACGAAGTCCTAAATAAGTCCTCTGTACTCAGCTTCATCTCCGTTGGAGATGAGGCCGACGATCACAGAGTCGTCACAGAACTTCTGTAGATGGCAGTGTGTTGTGTTGTGCATTGTAGCTAGATGGAATAAACAGCATAACCGTCCTCTTAGTTATCCTACATAGTATGAATATGTACCCATACATATTGTCACCCTCCATAGCGACTGATATTGTCCTAGTTGTATACTGGAGGGGACCATTTGTGTAAGTCTGTTGCGTCTTTTGCATTCAATTAGGTTGGTCATCACGTTTTTTTGCTTTCTCTGCGAGCAGCCCTGCTTAGGCTATACAGTCTGACAGCCGTAGGTAGGAAGGACCTGCAAAACCTCTCGGTCGCGCACCTAGGATGATGTAGTCTACTGCTAAGTGAGCTCCTCAGTGCGTTCAGTATGTCCTGCATGGGGTGGGACTCGGACTCCAGCAGAGATGACAGTCCGCAGTATAAAGGGTGAACAGGAAGGGAACCAAAACCGTTCCCTGGGGGGCCCCCGTGCTACCGATGATCGTGTCGGACACACAATCCCGGGTTCTCACAAACTGTGGCCGGTTAGTGTGGTAGTCCAGGATCCAAGATGACAGGTGCTGGTCCACCCCTGCGCACAGCAGCTTGTCCTCCAGGATCATCGGTTGGATGGTGTTGAAAGCACTGGAGAAGTCAAAGAACATGATCCTCACCGCGTTCCCGGGCTTCTCCAGGTGGGACAGGGAACGGTGAAGGAGGAAGATCACTGCATCCTCCACCCCAATGCCATGCTGGTAGGCGAACTGGAGTGGATCCATCGCTGGTCCCACCAGGGGGCAGAAGTGAGCAAGGAGCAGTCTCTCCAGGGTCTTCATCATGTGAGACGTCAGGGCCACTGGTCTGTAGCTGTTCAGGTCTTTGGGGTGGCAAGTCTTCGGTACAGGTGCCACACAAGATGTTTTCCACAACTGTGGTACCTTCCCCAGCTTCAGGCTCAGGTTGAAGATGTGCTCCACAATCCCACATAGCTGGTCTGAGCAGGACTTGAGGAGCTTCACGCTGATGCCATCCGGTCCCGAGGCCTTCCTCGCCTTGATCTTCCTCAGCTCCGTCCTCACCTGGGTCTTAGTGAGGGTCAGGTTGGGGGGCTGTGTGCTGGGAGTGGGGGGGTGTTGGTGGAGTGGGGTGTGGACAGCAGGTCTCGATGACTTTAAAGGCAGCAGTGGTTGGTGTGCACTCGGGGGGTGGGGGGGTGGTTGGTCAAACCTATTAAAAAACAGGTTCAGATTGTTCGCCCACTCCCTGCCCCCCGTGGCCTGGGAGGAGGTATTCTGGAGCCCAGAGATGGTTTTAAGGTTTCTCCAGACCCCGCCGATGTCGCTCTGTTGCAGCTTGTCCTCCATCCTCTTCCTGAAGCTGTCCTTGCCTTCTCTGATCTTCCTCCTCAGCTCCCTCTGTACGGACTTCAGCATCTCCCTGTTCCCCGACCTGAAGATCCTCTTCTTCTCTCTCAGAAGTGTTTTAATCTCAGGGTTGATCCAGGGTTTGTTGTTCGAGCAACACCGTATTGTCTTGGTGGGTATGGTGTTGTCCACACAGAAGTTGATGTAGTCTGTGATGGTGTGAGTGAGGCCATCGATGTCCTCACCATGTGGATTGCAGAGCTGTTCCCAGGCAGTGGTTTCAAAACAGTCCTTTAGAGCGTCCATTGCCTCCTCAGACCATAACTTCGCCGTGCGCATGACTGGAGGTTGTCTGTGTACTAGGGGTTTGTACACCGGCAGGAGATGAACCAAGTTGTGATCCGATCTCCCGAGTGGGGGGAGTGGTGATGAGGTGTACGCCTCCTTAGTGTTTGCATAGAATAAGTCCAGTGTTTTATTGTCTCTAGTGTGGCATGTGACATACTGGGTGAACGTGGGCAGAATGGGGGACAGTGAAATATGGTTGAAATAGAACCTCTTAATGCTGCAAATTCAACAAATGACCATTTTCAGTTCTTTACAACCAGTAAAATGTTTTGAAACTCTGTTGTGCATAATAATTTGGAACAATGCATTTTGAGTTTTTTATTTTTGAAAAAATAGTTATTATTGGGAGGTTTGTTCAATAAAATCTGAATTATGCTCTAACAGTTGATGACTTGAAAATTATACTGACTGTAATTTGCATCGACTATTTAGGAAAATCAGAGACAAATATCATTTGCATAATAATTTGGAACGTGGTGTATATCTTTTTTTTTTTGGGAGGGGGAATGTGACATTTATAGTTGTAGTTAATCAAAAGTCCCTCTGAGTGAAACCTCTACTTATCATCCATTTGTGATGATAATGAAAATGATGATATGAAAATAGTAGAAAGCAATTTTTATGTGTACAGCTTGAAGCAGTGAACAGAAATGACAACTGGCAAGAATGTGGTGCTGTTCGGCTGGAATGCAATGGAGATATCCATTTTGAACATACTACACACTTAATGAGGACGCAGTGATGACATGCTGGACTGAGTAAGAACTAGTTTGATCAAGATGACCGAGTTAGGAACTGTGTAAAAACGATTTAGGACAAAGTGAAACAGGTCAGGAACAGGTTTTAACTGTGTTGAACTTGTCAAGAATGGATTAGAAACGAGACGGATGGCTACTTTTTCCATTTTGAACGTTGTATGAACTGGCTACAGTTAGGATGAAAATGAGATGGACTTGTCTCAAACTGTGTAACAATGAAATAGTGTCATATTTGAGGCATTTTTTGCCTCGAATTAACCGTTTTCACCCATTTTCATCAATTTCTTAGGACGGGCTAGGACGTTCCAAGAATGAGTATGATGTGATGAGCCCCTTACTGAAGGAGAACAGTTTTCAAATTTTCCATATAATTATTGGGGCAGAACCAAATTATGATAAAGCCTTTCAACCATGAATATACATCAAAAATAGTTTTACAGCATCTGGAATTCAATGGAAGATTTTCATTGGTCAATACAAGTGGTTTCTGCCAAACAAAGTGAAATAAGAATATCAAGTTATGGGAAAATTATTAACTGAGGTAAAAATATAACACCATAAGTCAGGGGCTATAACTCCTGCAAAATTCATCCGATGGGAGTCAAACTGTAATATGTGCATCATCAGTGTATATCAAACCCCGGTACCAAGTTTCAAAACATTTGGAACAAAATTGTAGGAAGAGTTGATTTCACAAAACAGCTACTGTCTATTAACTGTTGTGAAATAGGAGATCGTAAGTCAGGGGCTATAACTCCTGCAAAAATCCTCCGATCAAAGACAAATTAGAGTATGTGCATCATTAGTGTATATCAAACTCTGATACCAAGTTTGAAAACATTTGGAACAAACCTGTAGGGGCAGTTGATTTCACAAACCAGACAGGCAGCCAGACAGACATCATCATAACATAACCCCCCTTTGGTCTTCAGGGGATGAAAACACACACACACACACACACACACACACACACACACACACACACAGACACACACAGAGTCAGCTCAGAGCCTTCTGAATGTCACAAATTGTCCCCTGGCCCCTCTTCTTCAACCTTAACAATAATTTCCCTCTCTGTCACTAGTTTCAACTTTTAATTTTCAATAAAGAAAAGCAACAAGATAAAGCCTCTATTGGATTGAGAAGGTGTGAGTGTATCGCTATTACACTCTTCCAGAGTCTAAACACCATCTAATACTTTGCTTGCTTTTGTTAATTAATACGCAATGACGCTGATGTGAGCATTTTAGGTCCTTTAATTGAAAACCTCTACGGGGTTTAAAACAGGTCAGCTGTATTGGTTAAAGCTGTGCTCATCACTTTTCTTTCGAATCCTTTAACTTGTCAGTGCCATGACCTTCAGAAAGTTGTGAATGTTGCTCCAGCTTTATTTTGGATATTAAATATGCAGAGCAGTCACTGTCGGGCACAGTGTGGCTCTGCGTGTGTGTGTCTGATTGTGTGTGTCATGCACATGCTTCCTTGGATATGCAGAGTGGCTCTCTTGTCTCAGTAAGGGCTCCCGTCAGCATCTGGCCGAGGCCCGCGTGCCCTGCGGCAGCGTTTCAACAACAATTCGATGTAGGAGCAAACATGTGCTCCTTCACTGCACTCTCTGTCCTCTGCTATAAGTAGACTGGATGAGAGGAGAGCAAAGAGAAGCCCAGCTCCACATAAACTAGCTTTCATGTCATTTTTGTTTCCAGAGTTACACCGGCTGGCCTCAGGGCTTGAGTTGATGGATAAGGCTCTCATCCTCTCCTGCGTATCACTACCCCTCACTCAGTTCTATCCAAATCCCTGCCTTTCTCTGCCAAATCACCTGTCTCTATTTGCCTTGCTCCATCTTCCTGCCCATTGCTATTCATTGCTTCCTGCGACTCCATTCCAGGTTCACTATATTATGTTTATGTGGTGCACTTTCGATTTCTTTATCGGAGATATCCATTACAGTTGCCCCATCCCACTCTTTATATCTCGCCGCACGGTGATTGCACCAATGCATTTAGAGAAGATTGTGTATTGTCAGACACTTTTCCACCTTTCAGCTATTTCAAAAATCAATTACCTAATAAATAAAACAATAAGCAGTAAAAAAAAAAGAGACCTACATCATACATATACTTCTTTATTAAAAAACATAGTTCTAAATCAGTATGACAGGAAATAAAACCATGGGAAGCAATAAAAAAAATCAGGAGGATGATGCTGATTTTGCAGATTTCAGAGTCTGACACCTCCAGTGCAGGATAACAAAATCCCAGTATATAAATGCCATTATGATCTGTTCAGTGTCGGAGTGTTAGCTGATCTCTCACTAGACTATTCAAATAAGGGAAGCAAATGTGGAGACACCGAGGCAAGTAATTATGAGCAAGAATGAAGAGTATTTCAACAGTCGTACAAAGCCAGAGGAGGGAGAGAGGAAGAAGATGCTCGTGTGGCTCAGAGCAGATATTGTATGCTTTATCTGTCACCTGCAGGTCTGTGCTTATTATAATAAAGAGGGGTAAAGTCAGAACAGAGTGTAGAGACAGACAGAGTACGTGGCCTAGCTGTTACCCATAATGAGGACCTAAATTTGAAATATATTTGCATTACAGGGTATTGATTTGACTTTAGTGTGGCTCAAAGAGAAAGAAAAACACAACATCAGTCACTGAATTTCAAACAGGAGACATGTTTGAAGATAAAGAATGCTCTTCTAGAAGCTCTTTAGGGACACAGGGTATGAAAACTCATTTGCATATAGTTTTTTTCAAAAATATTAAAAGAATATTTCAGTTTCAGGTTATCTTTTATTTATAAATATTGTAATTGTTACAATTGTTGGAGTAGAGATTAAGGTTAAGTCTGTTTTGAATGCAAACAGAAAGAAAAGCAAAAGAAAATTAACATATAAACAACCCAAACAACAAACACCTCAACCAACAAAAACAAGGCTCTAACAACCTGGAAGCAGACCCACATGAGGACTGTGTGTGAGTCTGGTGAGCATCCAGGCAATTGTGCATAGAGACTCATGGCAAAAGCTCATTTGGCCTTCACCAGCATGAGCTAAATTCTGAGCTGCACATCGTTGATCTGCTCTGACATCACTACAAGGAAGACCACAACTTTATATAGTCCATGCAAGGCTGCACAAGTTACCAGTAACAAAGAAAATGAACACTTTGGTCCTTTGTGCTCCATACATACAAAAACTGCACATCTGACAGTCACAGCTGACCAGAAGTCTTTACAAATACCACAACACATCAACACACAGAACAGCACACATACTAACTCTGCTCATTGTAAGTCAGAGTTTCTAAGCATCAGCCATAATATCTGGAGTTTAATATTTTTAGATTTGTAAACAACACGTAATATCAGAAGCTAAAGCCTCAGGAGGCATGATACGTACCCGTACTAAACCTTTAGCTGTCTAGACCTTGTTACGTACATGTGTAGGAGTGAAGGATGAGAACACAAAGGCATGCATGCACTTCACAGTAATAGCTATCCAAAGGTTGTATCCACTGGCCTGTAACGAAGCAAATAAAAGCCAGTTTCATGCATCTGTGCAATGGATGCTTCCACCATCCTCAATGTGAAGTCACTTCAAGCTGCAAAGAGGGAAAACTTGGCAAATCAAAATAAAGTAGCATGAACTCTTGAATAAGTTTAAAAAGTAAGTTCTAACCTGAAGAACAAAAGAAAACTTGAAGCAATGATAAAATACATGTGTGCTGTTTGTCTCACTATTCCCATAAAAGTCACAGCTAAAAAAGGAAAAAAGGCATTTGAAGTGTTCAAGTAAATTTGAAGACAGAAAATTCTGATTTTCACACATTAAAACAAGCTCAAGTTAGATGGAAGTGTATTTCTGTCAAGGATGAACTAAAAACTTTCCAGCTACAGCACTACATAATAGAAAATCCATGCACTTTCATGATAAGAAAATGATAAATCTAAGAACTCTATCACCTCAACACATTTAACAGATAAAGGCGCTTTGAGAAACTTCCATTTAAAGAAAATGCATTCTGGCTGACGCAGAGTATTTCTTTTCTAGGAAATAACTGTATGCAATTCAGCGCAACTATGTGTCATAAACCACTTAGTCAGTCTTCATTCAGCCCATATTGATTGTGCAAAAATCCTTTTATGATATATTGCATCAGAAGAGGAAAATACATTTTCTAATGCATTTGGTTAAAAAAAAATCCAATATTTGGTTTTCTGTTTGATCATTTTAGCTCTTCGTACAGTAGCCAGTATTTGTTGTGAAAGCTGCTTTCTGAGCTCCAGTGCCTCAGATGCCGTAATGATACACAGCTGCATACATCCAGCCAGCCCTGGAGCTGGTATTGTTCACTTGTCAAGGAGGAAATGGAGTGCAGTGGACACAGATATCAATCGATATGTCTGCATCACAATATAGTTCTATTCAGCATTCTCAGCCTTGGCATTGAGCTGTGGAGTCTGGGAAGGATGGACCTGTAATTATGGACAGACTCTCTGTCTGACTCCGTCTCTTCCTCATAACGACCACGCCAACAAGAAAATATAATGAGTTATACATACTATCCACTATAAATATTAAAGAATTATTAGGTGAGCCATGATAAGCAGAACAGTTATCGAGTGATCATCATTTTCACAGCTTCAGGGAACATGATTGAAGCTGAGCTAGGAGTCAGTAGCATCCAAGCCTTTAAATTCTGTGCTTTTATTCTGAAGTCTGTTGTATAACCTCCCTTTGTCATCAGAGATGTTTTTTTTTCTTCTTCTTGAGCTTTAATCAAGTTTCTACTGAGTTTTCCTGTCTCGGTAGAATGGTAATAACATTACTGTCTTGTGGACTATTGATGCTGATGGGCTGTCAACTCTCCACTTAGTTTGCATTCAGTTTTGCTATTTTTGACAGAGCTTTTCTGTCTCACAGCACAGACCTGCGTGACAGCAGCACCTCCACAAAATGACAGAGACACGCAGAATTTTTATAGAGAAAGGAAAGAATTCCTGGCAGCATGTGTGTGCAGACTTCATGTGTACGTTAGGGCTGGACTCAGGCTCGCCCGCAGAAGTACAGCTGGAGTGTTGACAGCATTCGACAGTTGTGCTACAAGAATGTCATGCTAGATAAAAGTGGTACCTGCAAGTCAGTAAGGAGTGCAGTACCAGAACTTTCAGACTGACAAGCATCTATGTTATAGTGTGGTCAAAGTCTGCAAAATGCATCAGACATTAAACTCATGATGCCTTTGTCAGTGTGCGTCTGTATTGCTTAAACAGGCATAGTAAGGAATTCTCTCTTCAGTGTTTGGCGAGCGTAAAGTCGTAGCAGCTTATGTCTCCTTTGGGATGAAGTTCAATCTGTCAGTGACTTTGCTGTATCTTTATGAAGCACAGAATGCAGGATTCATTTCTGAAGCATCGTCTCCAGAAATATCAACTTATGTGACATACTGAGTGACAGCGCATGGCAGCTTCACTATCAGTGTCTTATCCAGTGCAGCATGCATAAGCCTCCACCTGTTCTGATATCTGCTGTAAGGTTCACTGCCAATATTCAATATATTTGGTCTGATCAAATTTAACAAAGCTGTCAGCTGTGAAACCGGTTGCATTTAATTAATAAAGTAAAATGAAATGAAGAGAAGAATTTCCATTTTAGCCATGACAAAATCCTACATTAAAATTATAAATCTATCATCCAGCCAATCATTTTCTAAATGTCAACTAAGAGAGATTGTGATTCAAGATTATACAGCCCAGATGCATATTACTGACTTTAGTAATCATGACAATGTTGTACAATTTTGCTGACACATCTGCAACAATACCGTATAATACAGAGCTGTGTATGTTAAGTTGCTTATGTTAACATCAGCTAGCAATATGACAGAGGTACTATGTGTACTGCTAATTTCCATTAATTTGCTACATGCGTCTGTTTCAGCTTAATGTCCTCAGTGTTTGTATAACATGTTGCCTTCTATGTGCTTTGCCTTGTGGTTCACATGTCAGCTGTTCAGAATGTGTCACAAACACATTCACAAACCCAGATTTCCAAGTGTATAGTTTAAGACTTCACTTCATGTCACTGTCCTTTAAGCAAACTACCCCAAGCTAAGAATCTAGAACGCCATTGTTCTTGGGATTCAATCCACAGAGCAAAGCATATATACAACAAAACGATTTTCTCCTATTTGCAGTGTCAATCACATCTAGACTCTTTGGGGGCGCTGCCATATAAAACCGCACCACAAGCATGTCTTTTGACCAAGTTTCCTTCCCCCATTCTATTATGCTGAGCACCAAGCTAGATGGTGGAAAGTACCACTTTTATCTGGCCTTTGGCATGACTCAGTTGTGAACCAATGACCTCCCAGCTGTGGGGCTGATGCTCTACCATTAGGCCACCACTCCGGTGTGAGTATATCCGCCATATCTAATTCATGCTTCATGTCGGTTACATTTTTTCCTCTCCCACAACCCCATGCGCTTGTCTTAAAGACCTACCTGCAGTGGTTAAGCAGTGCTCCTCGTCACTGTTGTCCTGACAGTTGTCCTGGCCGTTACACAAGAAGCTTCGGTCCACACAGCGACCGTTCTGACACTTGAAGCGAGCCTCCGAGCAGACCAGTGGGTTACCAGCTGTTCAGTAAAGTAAGAGGTCAGAGGTCACGTTACAGGGATTCAGAATATAGACTTCAACTCAAAGTTAGTGTTGCTGAGAAATAAAAGTTGGTGTATGTGTGTGATGTTAATCTGTGAAACATAGTTTGGTGTCTAACAAATATACATAAATCTGATTTAATTTAAACTTTCCTATGGCATTTTCAGAGAAGATATGAAACACTGCAAACTGTGAGCTAAAAAAGCATTTGATTGGTGGTGTCTGATAAACATCAAAATGAGTTTCAAAACAAAGGGGGAAAGAATCTTTTCAAAGTACTTGAAATCCTGCAGTTCATTACCACTCCCTTTTAGCACATGTTCTGTTTTTTGTCTTTGTTCTCGCTTCTGCAAAATGAGGCATAATTATCTTGTGAGAAGATCCAGACAATTACACGGTTCTGACGCAGTATGTGCTGGGAGCATGGAGCAAAGCTCAATTTAAATGGCTAGATTAGATTTGTGTGCATGGGCCCCTCAGGCTAGAAACACTACCGCTGACAATGGTGAGTGATTGGCTTGTTTCACATTTCCCACTGGGAAAGCAGCAAATAGGTCACGTGAGAACAAACTACACAGCTGATAATACGGTACAACACCTTCTGTTTGCTCAGGTCAAAACAGGATGGGATACAATCTTAGTATTCCATAACGATGAAAAAAGAAAAGGGGATTATAGGATACATGACAATGAATTACAATCACAGTAATGTAAAATAGGTAAAGATGGCTCACAGTTTTTCAGAATTATATTTCCATATTCATGAATGTATTCCTCCTATTACAAAGAGGGACACAACCCAGGAAACTCACTGGATCATTTTGCTCAGCTCAAATACATGTCAATACTTTTGACATGTCGCAATGCAGTTTAGGTTCTATAGCAGATTTTGTATCTACTTTGTTGAGCCTTTTTGACAGAAGATGTTGTCAAACTTCACAGAGAAGATCAATCATGATGTCTAAAATAGGAACTGGAAATGTCAACTTTTAAATTAAAAGCCATGCTCAAAGAATTGTATGTCAAATCACTTCATCTTCTATCATAGACAATAACAGGTTTTTTAAAAAGAGGAAATCAAAGAAAAAAAATAGGACAGTCCTTAAGAACAAAAAAACTCATCCCTTTCAGGAAACACTTAATTTACCTTGTAAATGAGGTAACAAACTGCGAGACTGCGTGAGCGAGTTGGCGGATGTCCTGACTGACATTTATAACATCTCCCTGAGTCAGGCCATCGTTCCCAGATGCTTTAAGACCTCTACCATAGTACCGGTGGCAAAGAAACCAGTTGTGTCCTGTCTGAACGACGATCGTCCTGTTGCACTGATACCAATTGTGATGAAGTGTTTTGAACGGCTTGTCAAACCACACATCACAGCCTGCCTCCCTGCATCACATGACCCGCTCCAGTTTGCATATCGTTCAAACTGCTCCACGGAGGATGCTATAGTCACCACCCTGCACTCTGTCATCATCCACCTGGATCAGAAAGACACCTACGGACTTCCGGTCATGGCCGCCACGTAGGAGGACGTGCTTCACTCTACTCTGCTCTTAAAAATAAAAAATCGGCAAATAACCCTCTCAATTGGAACAAAACCTATCCCAGCGTTTGGGCGAGGACATGCCGGTAAAGCCTAAGGCTGGGAAATCAGGTGGAGGAAAAACTGAACCGCCAAAACAGTCCAAGTTAACGGACTTTCACATCCGTGACAAAGCAGAAAAATCCCCAGATATGGCGGAGCAAGCTAGTGGAGGAGCGGTGAATGCTGGCGACGGCACAGGTGCGGTGCTTGCTGCCATTGGCTCAATGAGAGCAGACTTCTCTACTAAGTTTGATGGGATTATAGCAGCGATAGAGGGTTTGAGAAAGGAATTAAGCGATTGTATGGAACGTGTAACGCAGGTGGAGCTCCGAATTTCCAGTGCTGAGAATGACGTCACCAGCCTACAATTAAAGGTGCGCACATTGGAATTAAACAATAAACGTCTGGAAGATAATGTCCTGGATTTAGAATCCCGGTCGAGACGGAACAATCTGAGGCTGGTGGGTCTTCCTGAGGGTACGGAGGGGCGGGACTCATGCTCCCTTTTTGGAAAAGTGGATCCCAGAAGCGCTGAACAATGCGGAGCTGCAGTCATCAGTCGTTCTGGAAAGCGGCCACTGAATTGGCCCACTGAGAGATAATAAGGCATCACCAAGGACGCTGATTATGAAGTTCCTCAGCTACAGAGACAGGATGACGATCTCCAACGCGGCGCGGGCCAAAGGAGAAATTAAATACCAGGATCAACAGGTGCGGTTCTACCCAGATTTGGCCACAGGAATCCAACAATTAAGGAAACAGTTTGACCCCGCCCGTAAAGAGCTACGCAACCTTGGGATTCGTCATGGAGTGATTTATTCTGCAAGACTGCTGGTCACATATAAAGGGAGAACCCACACCTTCAAGACCCCAGAAGAGGCGCAGGAGCTCATCAAGAAGATCCAAGAAGAGACTGGTGGGAGCTAAGCATGAAGCATGAATAAGATATAAGGTAGAATATTTAAGCATTTGCACAGGCATCTGACTGATCTGAAGCAAATAGCAAGTTCACAAAATACAGATTGTATTGTATTAAAAAAAAAAAAAAACCTATGATGTACAAAGTTGCTATAAAATTTTGGAGTTAAGTTGGAAAACTACAGAAGATGGGCGCATGCGCACGCAGCGACCAGCAGCTTGGTGATATAGTGCGTGTGCGTGTGTGTGTTTTTTGTACTTTTTTTACGTTTTTAGAAAATCCTCTGTGTCGTTTCTGCCCTGGAGCGTTTGTGGAATATATGGCGAACAGCTCCCTGGTATCTGCAACATGGATTTCCTCTCATATCTCGCACTGCTGCTTTCTGTGCTGTGGCTCTTTGTCTCTGAGGTAAACGCGTTCGGCTCCATGACGAGCAGAATAGCGGGCAGAATACAATATTCCAGGGACGTGTTGCTGCGCTTTAACACAGCTGGTGCAGAGTCTCTGATTGCGCCCAAATTTCAGCTGCCGGACTTTATTTTGAGAGACGGTCACAGCGGTGAAAAAAGAAGCGGCAGGAGGAAGCGTGGAAGACGTGGAGGTGTGAAATTGCGCCTTAGGAGACGTCAGTTTGGTAACATTCCTCTTCCTTCGATCATTTTTGGGAATGCACAGTCTGTGAGAAAAAAGGTGGAGGAAATTCAAGGCAATGTACGTTACCAGAAGGATTTTAAGAACTGCTGCGTCATGGCTTTCACTGAATCTTGGCTTACTGCGCATGATCGGGATGCAGACCTGTGGATTGACGGCTTTGGAGCTCCGCTGCGCTCGGATCGGCAGGAAGAGGTAACTGGGAAGCGTCAGGGGGGCGGCGCATGTTTATACATTAATAAGCAGTACTGCACATCTGTCACGGTCAGAGAGCGCATCTGTACACCCCATGTGGAGCTGCTGTCTGTGTCACTACGCCCCTTTTATTTGCCTCGAGAGTTTCCCCAACTTTTCATCACAACTGTGTACATTCATCCGAGGGCAGACGCTGACTCCGCCTCCAGCACCATCTCTGATGTGGTGCAGCGGCTGCAGTCAATTTCTCCAGAGGCGCCAAACTTCATTCTTGGGGATTTTAACCATGTTTCTTTAAAGAAGACACTTAAAAACTTTCATCAGTATGTCTCCTGCCCAACCAGGCGAAAAAAGACATTGGACCTGTGCTATGGATCCATAGAGAGGGCCTATAAATCACTCCCCCTTCCTCCTTTAGGATCATCAGATCACAACTGTGTTCATTTGCTGCCCACATATAAAACTGCTCTCAGAAGAGGCAAAGTGGAGACCAGAGACATTGATGTGTGGACAGAGGATTCAGAGCACAGCCTCCAGGAATGCTTTGACTGTACAGACTGGAAGATGTTCATAATGGCCTGCGGGGATGATTTGGACTCTCTGGCTGAGCTCACATGCTCATACATGGCTCACTGTCAAAATAAGTTTGTTCCACGTAAACGTGTCAAAATATACCCCAACAACAAACCATGGGTTACTAAATCAGTTAAATCCTGCTTACAGAGGAAAGCACTTGCCTTTAAACAGGGGTCTGTTTCTGCGCTACAGGTTGCCACCAAGGAGCTGAAGGCCGAAATTTTAAGAACAAAACAGAATTATAAATCAGAGTTGGAAAGCAAGATGGCAGCAAATAAACTTGGTTCGGCCTGGGCCAGTATGAAAACTATTGCAGGCCTTCAGAGCACAGAGCGCAGTAATCGTGTGTTTTTAGATGGTTTTAGTTCAGACACAGAGCTGGCTAATGCTCTTAATTGTTTTTATGGTCGTTTTGACTCCTTTGATTTTAGCACAGAAATCCAAGATTTGAAACAGAAACTCAAAGACAACCAGCACTTTAATATTGAGATGCAGGATGTTAAAAGGGAGTTCCGCGCTGTAAAAGTGAACAAAAGTCAGGGCCCTGATAATATATGTGGACGCCTGGTAAAGTCCTGTGCACATGAACTGAGTCCTATATTTCATTATATTTTCAATAAGTCCTTACAGACACAACATGTGCCTAAGATCTGGAAAGATGCCGTGGTTGTTCCCGTTCCAAAATCCAGCTGTCCTAAAACGGTAAACAACTTTAGACCAGTTGCTTTGACTTCAATTTTAATGAAAATTTTTGAAAAACTGGTCAGACGTGAGGTCCTAAGGCAGACTGAACATGCATTGGATCCTCTGCAGTTTGCCTATAGGCCTCACAGAGGAGTGGAGGATGCCACTGTCACTCTGTTTGACATGCTTTTTAAACATCTGGATTTTAATGGGACACACGCCAGGCTTTTATTTGTGGACTTTTCTTCTGCCTTTAATACAATCCAACCTCATATTTTAGTTGAAAGGCTCCTGCAACAATTTGATTTAAGCAATAATCTGGTGGGTTGGATTCTGGATTTCTTAACCAACAGGACGCAGAGAGTAAGGGTCAATGGCACATTGTCTGACCTAAAGTGCTCTTCTACTGGCTCTCCTCAGGGGTGTGTGTTGTCACCACTACTCTTCATCCTGTACACAAACATGTGTCGGAGCAGACATGACAACAGACACATTATAAAGTATGCTGATGACTCAGTCATTGTCAGTCTCCTCCAGGATGGTGAGAGTGGCCACGGCCCAGTAGTTGATGACTTTGTTCACTGGTGTGAGGATTCCTACCTGCAG
The DNA here is from genome assembly GCA_020510985.1 of Pholidichthys leucotaenia. Classification (NCBI taxonomy): domain Eukaryota; kingdom Metazoa; phylum Chordata; class Actinopteri; order Cichliformes; family Pholidichthyidae; genus Pholidichthys; species Pholidichthys leucotaenia. The sequence goes on along the minus strand of CM035840.1, from coordinate 132,920,223 downwards.
CTGAATACAACAAAAACGAAAGATATGATTATTGACTTTAGGAGGAAAACTCCCAGGCACAAAGTCACCATACTAAAAGGCCAGACCACCGAATGTGTACAATCGTACAAATATCTTGGGACTATTATTGATAGTGGATTGAACTTTGAGGTGAACTGTGAAAGGGTGTGCAAAAAGGGTCAGCAAAATTTGCATTGTTTGAGGAAACTTGCACGCTTCCAAATTGACCGAACCATAATGACTATGTTCTATCGGGCTTTTATTGAATCTGTTTTATCCTTTTCTTTAATGTCATGGTTTGGTCAGATAAAACTGAAACAGAGGAAATCCCTGGATCAGGTAGTCAGATGGTCCAGTCGTTTGCTTGGTGAGTCACAGCTGAGCCTGACATTCCTGTACACCAGACAAGTACAGAGGATGGCCGACTCGATTTTAAATGATGACTCCCACCCTTTGCACTGCAACTTTCAGCTTCTTCCCTCCAGACGGAGGTTTGCTGTCCCAAAAAGTAGAACCCAGCGCTACAAAAACAGCTTTGTCCCTGCTGCTGTCAAAGAGTTGAACAAGCTATAAAAATTATATTGTACATATTTTATATTTACCTATTTTGTAAGATGTGTGCCTGTGTTTGTGTCTATGTTGAATGTAATTAGTGGCTTGTAAATATGGATGTCACCAACTGCAAAACAAATCTACCTACGGGTACAAATAAAGTAACCTGAACCTGAACCTGAACCTGAACCTGAAGAGAGTTAATGTTATGTCATTAAAAGCAGTAGAGTCAGGGTGATTGAGAGGAGAAAGAAAGAGTGGTTTTGTCTGATCCTTGTGAGTGAGGAGCAGTCAATGGCTATAGCGGGAGACGGAATTTTTTTTTTTGATTTTGGGGGGGATTACCACGAATGTGGGAAGGGGGAATTTGTTTGTGTGTAGTTTGTAGGATGAATGTTTAATCACTCATGTTTTTGCTTCTCTGTGTGAGCATGTTTACATTGCGAGGTAATCCCAAACTCCTTATTGATCATAGACCAAAGCGTTAATCTTAATTTAACTTCATGGAATTGCAGAGGTCTACAAAATTTAAAAAAACTTAAACAAGTTATGAATAAAATAAAAGACATAGGTTCAAAAATTGTGTTTTTAAAAGAAACTCATCTAATAGAGGAGGATGTAAAAAGAATTAAAAAAAGATGGCAGGGAAGTGTATTCACCTCATCATTTTCATCTCGAGCCAGGGGAGTTATGACTCTCATACACAAAACAGTCCCATTTCAAGTGAAAAATGTAATTGGAGACAAATTAGGAAGATACCTAATCATTCAAGGATCTTTGTTATTAGAAAATATAAATCTGGTGAACTTATACGGTCCCAATATAGACGATCAAAACTTCTTTGCTAATTTATTTCTTATTTTATCATCACTTACAGGGCAGCATATAATAGCAGGGGATTTTAATTGTACATTGAATCCCAGCATAGATAGATCAACAGGACTGGACTGTACGCACAATGGATGCAGGATGATCATTTATCATTTTACGAAAGAATTGAGATTGCTAGACATATGGAGAGAAATGAAACCGCAAGTTAAAGCCTACTCTTGTTACTCTAATACCTACAAGACATTCTCACGTATTGACTATTTTTTGATCTCCACAGAATTAAGGTCCAAGATTCAAAACTGTTTCTATGATAACATTGTGATCTCTGATCATGCACCCTGCTGTCTAATATATGTAGATAAGAAATTGACAAAGGAACCAGGTAGGTGGCAATTTCAGCATAAATGGCTTCAGGACGAGGAATTTGTTAAGTACACAGAAAAACAGAGAGATGAGTTCTTTGATATGGGTGGGGGGGGTTTTTTTTGGGGGGGGGTCCAGTGCACTATATCAGGGGTATCCGACTTTCAAGCGCTCTCTCTTTTTCTGTAATTGGCAGATGTCGGTTTCGTTTTTATAATATGCAAGGGAACATAAAAGAGTTTTAGACTTGCATTGCAATTTTTAAAAAAAATCATTGATTTTGCCGTTACAATCGAAACTACTGGTCGTGTCCCCTCATTTTTCCCAGTTTTTGTGTGACATGAAAATCGCATCAATTTCAAAGTACTGTAAAGTGATCTCTGAGTAACTCTTTCTACTCATTTATGCAAGAGATAACAGAGTTGTAATGCAAATTCAAAATAAAACATTCCCCAATGTGATCGGATCTATGGTTTTTGTACAGCGATCCCTGCAAATTTACTCGTACGACGTAAATTTCCGTGTCCCCGAATTTAAGCAGCAACATGCAAGTTATTTGGTAAAGTAACAAGAAAAAAGGAAGTGCTGATGCTTTTCACTTTGCACCTTTCAAATCCCAAACCATACACGTAAAAAGGAGATCAGTCTTTGTGAAGCTCAGATGTAGAATATTTCAATAAAATCTCAAACATTTATGACACATCGAATATGGTGTCCTTTAAAAAATTTACGTCTTCGGTCTTGGTCGGCCACGCGCAGCCCCGTCTGGCGAGGTGACCGCCCTGGGAAAGCACTTTTATTTTCTCTACCCCGGATGTGCTCAACCCATGTGGAGAGGATTAACCGTGGTCACTTTATAATGAAGTTATCGAAGGTCCAAACTTCCGTGTCCCGCATTTACGCCTTTTGTGATTTTACGTCTTATCCAACAAACAGGGAGAATTTGAAGGTATGTATACACGTTATCACATCTTAATATGTCATGAAAATGTAGCTGTTGATGAGTTTTGATGTATGAAAAATACTGGAAGTGTTGAAGTTGTTTCGTGTAAAACGTGTGCCATTGCAAAGTGCATTGGCACACGGGGAAACAAAAGCCCGAGTGTCCCGTTTATGTCTCCATTTACAAGTAGTTGAAGTGAGCGCTCATCCTCAAGAGTTCCTGAACGCGAATGCCGTTACGAAAATAGTTAATAGTTTCATAAACCTGACACAATTGGATAGTGATTAGTCAATTTCATGTGTAGATTTGATCAATTTTAAATTTTGCCACCAATGTCACACATTGGACCCCTAATAAATAAAAACACCCATATCAATACTACACAAACATCAGCATGTATAAAGTGGGAGGCTTTCAAAGCTTTTATTAGGGGGCATATTATTAGTTATACAGGTTCAAAATCTAAGAAGACTCGAGAGGAGAGAGTCCAATTGGAACATAAAATAAAAATTCTCCAAGAAAAAGTGTATGCAGGAAGTGACCCAAGTTAGAGAACGAATTACTGATTCTGAGAGCTGAATATGACAAAAAAATCAGCGAATAGAGCTGCCTCGAGTCTTCTAAGATTGAACCAATCTTTTTATGAACAAGGTGAAAAATCAGGAAAATTATTGGCATGGCAGATTAAACAATTAGAATTTAAAACACCAATTACCAGTATTATAAGTAACGGACAGGCAGTTGTAGATCCTTTAGAAATTAACAGTGCCTTTAGAGATTATTATGAAAAACTATATGATACAAAAAATGAAACTGACTTAACAAAACTAAATGGGTTTTTGGACGAATTATCTATACCTTGTATTCCAAATGAAAACAGGGAGATACTGGAGTCTAAAATTAGTCAAGAAGAAGTTGGGCTAGCCATTGATGATATGAAATTAGGAAAAAGTGCAGGACCAGATGGTCTTCCAGTTGACCTCTATAAAAAAATTTAAGAATAAATTAATAAAACCATTTTTGGAAATGGTTTTAGAAGCATTTCAAAATAGTAATTTACCACTATACATGAATAATGCCTTAATTATACTGTTGCCAAAACCAGGTAAACCCTCTAATAAATGTGAAAATATGAGACCAATAAGCCTATTAAATGCTGACCTTAAGATAATCTGTAAAATTTTAGCAAGACGGCTACAAGAAATATTACCAAATATTATTAACCGAGATCAGAATGGCTTTATAAAGGGAAGACAAGGCTTCCATAATGTAAGAAGACTATTTAATATTATCTATTCTAATAAAGAAGCACCGGATACAGCTCTCCTATCATTGGACGCCGAAAAGGCCTTTGATAGGGTCGAATGGCCCTTTCTTTTTGAAGTCCTACAAAGGTTTGGATTTGGAAATAATTTCATAAAATGGGTTCAGATAATATACAATAATACTACAGCAGAAATCCTAACAAACAGCAATATCTCAAAATCAATAAAAATCAATAGAGGATGTCGACAAGGCTGTCCACTTTCACCTTTACTGTTTACTATGGCAATTGAACCTTTAGCGATGGCAGTACGTTTACATCCACAAATATATGGAATTAAAATAGGACCAACAGAACATAAAATCTCCCTGTATGCTGATGACATAATTTTGTTCATGTCGAATCTTAAAAAATCAATTCCGACTTTGTTGAATTTAATAAAGAATTTTGGGGAAATATCAGGATATAAAATAAATAAAACTAAATCTTCAATATTAATGCTAAATGAGACCCAGAGAAATCACCCAGCTCCTGAGGTAAATCAATTCAAAGTTGTAAATCAGTTTAAATATTTAGGAATTCAAATTTTGCCTAAGCTAGAATTAGTCGCCAGCGCCAACTATGAAGCCTTAATGACACACATTAATGAGTTACTTCAGAGATGGATGTCACTACCAATGTCGATGATTGGGAGAATTAATATACTTAAAAGTAATATCTTACCCAAAATGCTTTATTTATTTCAATACATTCCTTTACCACCACCTTCAGATCTATTCTCAAGAATTAAAAAAAAGTTAGTGGAATTTATATGGAACAATAGGAAGGCTAGATTACGTCTGTCCTTATTATATTTACCATTTGATCGTGGAGGTCTGAAATGTCCAAACTTTATGTTGTATTACTGGTCAGCACAACTGAGGTCTATGACATATTATTTTTCATCAAATGATCTCCCTCACTGGACTGAAATGGTATCATACAATTTACCTTTACCTCTTCCCTTATTCATATACTCAGACTCGGCAAAAAAATTACAGAAACAAGTTAAAAATCCAATTGTAAAGCATATGATCAAAATATGGTGTGAAACCAAAAAATGTCTAAAAGAACCACACTTATTGTCACAATTTAGCCCAATATGGGGTAATCAATATTTTAAACCAGGGAGAGCGGATGCTGTATTTAAAGTATGGAATTTAAAAGGGATTCAAAAGATTTGAGACTTATATTTGTCAGGTTCAGATAACATAATGTCTTTTGAAGAACTGAGGATCAAATTTAATCTTAATAGAACACATTTTTTTAAATATTTTCAGCTTAGGAACTTTATTCGATCAAATCAAAATAATGCTCTCATCCGACCTACTTATTCATCCTTGGAAAAAGTCTTGACAAAAGATAGTAAGAGAAAGGGTATTATTTAAGAGTTTTATAACTCATTGACATTATCCTCAAGTGAAAACTCACAGAAAAGACTGAATTATTGGAAAGAAGGCCTGCAAACTGAAATTTTAGAGGAACAATGGGAATTGGCTTGTGCAGAAGCTCAAACCAAATCAATAAATGTACGTCTTAAATTGATACATTTTAAATGGTTAATGCGGATGTATGTTACACCGGTGGAGTTAAATAGATATAACAAAAACATACCAGATACATGCACAAAATGTATGGAAAGTAAAGGAACCCTATTTCATTGTTTATGGTAATGTAGAAAAATTAGAATGTTTTGGGAAGAGGTGAGGGTAACAATTGAAAAAATAATTTCAAAACAAATCATATAAGATAAGATAAGATAAGATAAGATAAGCCTTTATTAGTCCCACAACGGGGAAATTCCAGGATTGCAACAGCACAGGGATAGCAACACTCAGAGCAACAATCAGAAGGCAAGAAAAAAACAAGCAAGCAAGAGCAGCTAATATACATATGTACGTATTACTATAATATATATATATATACACACACACACAGACACACAGTGCAGAGCATTGTAGCTGGATGGAATAAATATATGAATATATGAACACACAGTGCAGAGCATTGTAGCTAGATGGAATAAATATGTAAATATATAAACACCCACAGTACGGAGCATTGCAGCTAGGTGGAATAAATATGCAAGTATATAAACACACACAGTGCGGAGCAATGTAGCTAGATGGAATAATATGTAGATATATAAATATATAAACACACCCAGTGCTGAGCATTGTAGCTAGATGGAATAAATATGTAAATATATAAACACACACAGTGCAGAGCATTGTTGCTAGATGGAATGAAACAGCATAACCGTCTACTTAGTTATCCTACATGGTATGATTATGTGCCCATACATATTCTCACCCTCCATAGCGACCGGTATGTTCCTAGTTGTATGCCGGAGGGGACCATTGTGTAAGTCTATTGCATCTTTTGCATTCAAAAAACTTAGTTTGTTACGTCTTTTTGCTATCTCTGCGAGCAGCCCTGCTTAGGTTGTACAGTCTGACAGCCGTTGGTAGGAAGGACCTACGAAACCTCTCGGTTGTGCACCTGGGATGATGTAGTCTGCTGCTAAATGAGCTCCTCAGTGCATTCAGTATGTCCTGCATAGGGTGGAACTCGGACTCCAGCAGAGATGACAGTTTAGCCACCATCCTTCTCTCTCCTATCTCCTCCATCGGATCAAGGCGCTGCCCCAGGACAGAGCTAGCTTTCTTAATCAGTTTGTTCAGTCTCTTCCTATCGGCTGCAGTAATGCCACTGCCCCAGCAGACCACTCCAAAAGTGATGGCTGATGCCACCACCGTGTCATAGAATGACTTCAGCAGCGCCCCTTGTACACCAAAAGACCTGAGTCTCCTCAGCAGGAACAGCCTGCGCTGTCCCTTCTTGTAGAGTGCATCAGTATTGTGTGACCAGTCTAGTTTATTGTTCAGATGAATACCCAGGTACTTATAGGATGTCACCATCTCGATGTCTGTTCCCTGTATATTTACTGGTACTGTGAGGGGCTGCCCATGCCTGCGGCAGTCCACCACCAGCTCCTTAGTTTTCCTCGCGTTGATCTGGAGGCAGTTCCGATGGCACCAGTCCACGAAGTCCTGGATAAGCCCTCTGTACTCAGCTTCATCTCCATTGGAGATGAGGCCAACGATCGCAGAGTCATCAGAGAACTTCTGTAGATGGCAGTGTGTTGTGTTGTGTGAGAAGTCCGCAGTATAAAGAGTGAACAGGAAGGGAGCCAGCACCGTTCCCTGGGGGGCCCCCGTGCTACTGATGATCGTGTCGGACACACAGTCCCGGGTTCTCACAAACTGAGGCCGGTTCGTGAGGTAGTCCAGGATCCATGATGACAGGTGCTGGTCCACCCCTGCGCGCAGCAGCTTGTCCTTCAGGATCATCGGTTGGATGGTGTTGAAAGCACTGGAGAAGTCAAAGAACATGATCCTCACCATATTCCCGGGCTTCTCCAGGTGGGACAGAGAACAGAGAATATTGAATCCTAAACTGTTTTTGTTGGGTCTTTATCCAGAAAAGCATAACTTTAACAAGAGTGAGAGAGCAATCATAGACCTCAGTTTGCTTAAAGCCAAAAAATGTATTGCACTATTGTGGAAAAAGACTCATAGACCAGATGTGACTCAGTGGTTAAGACAGATGTTAACAAACCTTCCACTAGAAAGAATAACATACATACTGAAATCTAAAGAAATTGTGTTTGAGAATATATGGAGACCTTTCATTGATTATGTAAAGAATTTAAACATAACTTTTGAAGAAGAAGGTGAATGATGTGTGTGGACCTTGTAAATTCCAAATTGGTGAATGTATAGTATGTATACTTACGTAATGGATTGCCTAGACTAAATAGAGGAGCATTGTTGAAGACCTGCCTTTGTTAGTGGTTGTTGGTGTTTTTAGTATTTTTTTTAATTATTCTAGTGTTAGTGTTTGATTGTTTGTGTTTTGTTTGTAAAAGGGTTCAATAAAAATATTGTGGAAAAAAAGAAAGACACCTACGCCAGACTCCTGTACATTGATTTCAGTTCAGCATTCAACACCATTATTCCCCAGAGACTGATGGAGAAAATACTCCTTCTTGGTCTGAACACCGCCACATGTCTCTGGATCCTGGATTTCCTGACCGAGAGACCTCAGTCTGTCCGGGTTGGAAATAACATCTCCAACTCTATCACGCTGAGCACCGGATCCCCTCAAGGCTGTGTACTCAGTCCACTGTTGTTTACACTTCTAATACATGACCGTGTATCCAGACACGAGGGGAACCAGATTATTAAGTTTGTAGACGACACCACGGTGGTGGGACTTATTCAGCGGGATGAGGAATCAATCTACAGGGAAGAAGTGAGAGACCTGGAGGGCTTGTGCAGGGAGAACAATCTGGTGCTCAACGTGGACAAAACAAAGGAGATGATTATCGACTTCCGACGGTCACAGCCTGAACACGTCCCTCTCAGCATCAGCGGCCGTTTAGTGGAGAGAGTGGAGAACATCAAGTTCCTCGTAGCTTAAAACAGAAGACTCGTCAATTAGAAAGAAAATGGCGCTCCACTTATTTAGATGAAATCTATTTAGCTTGGAGAAATCATCTTTTAATTTATAAAAAAAATCTCTTAGAAAAGCTAGAACGAGTTATTACTCTGCATTAATAGAAGAGAACAAGAATAATCCCAGGTTTCTTTTCAGCACTGTAGCCAGGTTGACAAAGAGTCAGGACTCTGTCAATCCTAGCATTCCCTTAGAGTTTACTAGTCAGGACTTTATGAACTTTTTCAATAATAAAATTTCATCCATCAGAGATAAAATCAATCAGATTCTTCCCACAGTTAACTTAAATACTGTAACTACTACAACTCCTTCAATTGATGTGTGTCTTGATGAGTTTACTCCAATCGACCTTTGTGAGTTAGACAAAATAGTTTCCTCATCCAAACCTTCAACTTGTCTTTTAGACCCTATTCCTACCAGGTTATTTTAAGAAGTCTTCCCACTTATTGGTAGCTTTATTCTTCATATAATCAATTCTTTGTTAACTTTAGGCCATGTACCGCAGGCTTTTAAAACGGCTGTAATTAAACCCTTACTCAAAAAGCCAACGCTAGATCCAGGAGCTTTAGCTAACTATAGACCAATCTCTAATCTCCTTTTCATTTCAAAAATCTTAGAAAGAGTTGTTGCTACGCAATTATTTGACCACCTGCAGGGAAATGGTTTACTTGAAGAGTTTCAATCTGGGTTTAGAATCCATCATAGCACTGAAACAGCCTTAGCGAAGGTCACTAACGACCTCCTCATCGCATCTGATAATGGACTGGTTTCTGTACTTGTCCTTTTAGACCTTAGTGCAGCTTTTGATACTATCGATCATAATATTCTACTTGATAGATTAGAACACTATGTTGGACTTAATGGAACTTCGTTGCAGTGGTTTAGATCTTATTTATCTGACAGGTTCCAGTTTGTTCATGTAAATAATGAGTTTTCTTTCAACTCAAAGCTTAGTCATGGAGTTCCACAGGGATCTGTGCTAGGCCCTACTCTTTTTAGTTTATATATGCTTCCGTTAGGCAACATTATTAGAAAGCACTGTATACATTTTCATTGTTATGCAGATGACACACAATTATACCTGTCAATGAAGCCAGATGATAGTAATCAATTAGCCAAGTTAGAAGCCTGTCTTAAGGAAATCAAAGCTTGGATGACTTGTAATTTCCTGCTATTAAATTCAGATAAGACTGAAGTCATTCTTGTTGGTCCAAAAAACCTTAGAAATACCTTTCCAAATCAAACTTTCAGTTTGGATGCGGTCACTCTTTCTCTTAATAGCTCTGTGAGGAACCTTGGAATTATTTTTGATCAAGATCTGTCCTTCAATTCACATATTAAATTTGTTTCTAAGACTGCCTTCTATCATTTGCGTAATATTGCCAAGATTAGGAGCATCTTGTCTCAGAGTGATGCTGAGAAACTGATCCACGCTTTTGTTAGCTCGAGATTAGATTATTGTAATTCTTTATTATCAGGCTGTCCTAAAACATCTTTAAAAAGTCTTCAGCTGATCCAAAATGCTGCAGCAAGAGTTTTAACAGGTACTAGAAAGAGAGATCATATCTCTCCGGTTCTGGCCTCCCTTCATTGGCTTCCCATAAAGTTTAGAATTAAGTTTAAAATCCTTCTTCTTACTTACAAAGCTCTAAACAAACAGGCTCCTTTTTATTTAAAAGATCTGATACTACCGTATTATCCTAACAGAGCACTATGCTCCCAAAATGCAGGATTACTTGTAATACCTAGAATCTCCAAAAGTACAATGGGAGGCAGAGCCTTCAGTTATCAAGCTCCTCTCCTGTGGAACCAGCTGCCAATCTGGATTTGGGAGTCAGACTCGATCTCTGTTTTTAAGAATAGGGCTAAAACCTACCTTTTTGATATAGCCTACAATTAGAGAGGGATCATGTGTTTCTGAACCCTCCCTTAGTTATGCTGCTAATAGGTTTAGTCAGCCGGGGGACCTCCAGTAATGCACTGGGCCTCACTCCTTTCCTCACTCTCAATGAAATATTTTTTTTGCTGGTCATTAACATTTGTTTGTTCTCTCCCATAGATTGAGTCCCCATCGTGCTGCTTGCTCTCTACATGTCTGTTCTTTTCATCTTCTCTATCCCCTCACTCCCCAGCCAGCCGCAGCAGATGACTGCCCCTCCCTGAGCCTGGTTCTGCTGGAGGTTTCTTCCTGTTAAAAGGGAGTTTTTCCTCTCCACCGTCGCCAAGTGCTTGCTCACAGGGGATCGCCTGATTGCTGGGGTCTTTCTGCAACTGTGGGGGTTCCCCCTACAGTTGACAGTGCTATGAGATGACTGTTGTTGTGAAATGGCGCTATATAAATAAAGTTGAATTGAATTGAATTGAAATGAATTGAATTGAATTGAGTGCAAATCTCGCAGGACCTGACCTGGAGCAAGAATTCCTTGGGGATCAGGAAGCGGGCCCAGCAGAGACTGCACTTCTTGAGGAAACAAACAGGCCTCTCTCCCCATCTGCATCCTCAGGACCTTCTACAGAGGTGTGGTAGAGAGTGTTCTGACATACTGCATTGCAACATGGTACTCCAGCTGCAGTATGTCAGACAAAAAAGCCCTGCAGAGGATAGTTAAGGGAGTTGAGAGGGTAATTGGAGTCTCCCTCCCCTCTGTCCAAGAACTTTTTCAGAACCATTGTAGGAGCAGGGCACTGAACATTGTCAAGGACCATTCTCACCCTCTGCATAAACACTTTGAACTTCTGCCATCTGGCAAACGATTCCGGAGCATCAGAGGCAGAACCACCACACTGATTAACAGCTTCCTTCCACAAGCTGTTAGGATGCTGAACAGTTGATCCGGAATCTCTCATACATACTACTGCACCTATGGACATTATGCATATTATTTGTATATTATAGTTCTGGTTAGTTTTCAAGTATGTCTCAGGGAAGTGTGAATGGCTGTGTTGTGGTGGGGGTGAGGGTGTGTGTGAGTGTGTCTTAAATTATGTTCTTTTTACTTATATGGATGCCGAGAGAAACGCAATTTCATCTTGCCTACACTACAGTTGTATGTACAGCAACATGACAATAAAGGTTGATTTGATTTGATTTGAAACAAGACGTAAATACAAGTTGATTTGGCCCTAAACACTGCAGCAGTTTTTATCTAGTTTTAGACCTACACTAAATACCTTTTTTAAAATGGCAGTTAATCAGAAAGACTTGAGTTATGTCCCAGTATAGAAATTAATCACAGGTTAGTAAGCCAGGTTTAGTTTTTTTTTTAAATTTTTTAAATCTTTGTCAATGTCTGAGAGATAAAAGGGTAAGGTTTAGTTTGAAGCAGAGGAGAGGACATATCAAGTGTTGTAGACTCCTGTTTAACCCTGATTTTTTTTAAAAAAAGGCTTTGCATTAAAGGAAACAGTATCACAGTTCTAGCATCAAGAAAATTAATGTAGACAAAAATCTGTAGTATTTGGCATCCTAATCAGATTTCTTCACAAGGTTAAACCTTGTGGTTTCTTGTGGGGGTACTCCAGGAGCATGGTGCATCAGGCTCGTTACTACAAGCCATCAAGTCTCTGTTTGACCATTGTAAAAGTTTTGTTAGTACTGCCAGCAATCAGTCAAATTTGCTCCCAGTGAGAGTTTGACTCCACCAGGGCTGCCCTTTGTCACCAATCCTGTTCATAACTTTTATGGACAGGATTTCTAGGTGCAGCCATGTAACGGAGGGTGTCATGCTTAGTGACCACAGGATCTCATATTTGCTGTTTGCAGATGATGTTGTCCTGTTGGCTTCATCGAGCAATGACCTACAGGTCTTACTGGAGCGGTTTGTTACTGAGTGTGAAGTGGCCGGGATGAGAATCAGTACCTCCAAGTGCGAGTCCATGGTCCTCAGCTGGAAAAGGGCGGATTGTCCTCTTCAGGACAGGCTCCTGCCCCAAGTGGAGGAATTCAAGTATCTTGGGGTCTTATTCATGCGTGAGGGGAGAATGGAGCGGGAGATTCAGCAGCATCTGCAGTGATGTGGACATTGTACCCGTCTGTCATGGTGAAGAGGGAACTGTGCTCTAAAGCAAAGGCGCTGATTTACTGGCCAAGCTACATTCCTAACCTCACCTATGGTCATGCACTTTGGGTAATGACCTAAAGAATGAGATCCCAGATACAAGAGGCTGAATTGAGCTTGAGCTGGGCTGGACTCACCCCGAGACAGGGTGAGGTGCTTTGGGAACATCCCACTGGAAGGAGACCCTGGGGTAGACCCAGGTCATGCTGGAGACACCATGTCTCTGGTGTGGGAATTCCTTGGTATCCTCCCTGAAGAGCTGACGGAGGTGGCTGGGGAGAGAGAAGTCTGGATTTCTCTGCTAAGACTGCTGCCTCCATGACCCGGACCCCCAGAAGAGTGGTGGATGGATGGATGGACAAGGTTATCTAGCGTGTTTCGGTGTAAATATAAATTCAAACTTTTTTATTGCTTGCACTAGTTTTACATTAAGTAAACTACATTCATCACAATGAAAAGTATGCTGTAATTCACTGCTGAAGGGTGTTTCTCATTCAAAGCACTGATCCAGTAGTGCAGCAGCTTTAGATAATGTTGTTAGTGAAAACAGTGACACTGTAAACTGTCATGAGTAAATGGGCCAACTTGTCATAACTCTGTCTCCTTGGTGTGCACCAAAACCTAGAAGTGCATATAATCTCCTTTTTCCCCCCCAATAAACTCGTTTTCTCAACTTGTTGGAGATTTATAGTCTTCAAGCCCAAGCTTAGATAGCCTGGATGACATCAGCATGAGATAATCAGGGCTTTTCTTCTGAGAGATATCAAAGCTCCACTAGAGCCAGAGAAGACACGACACAGGAGTTACTCTGAAACAGGCCATATAACACCTTCAGATATCCAGCACATAAAACAGATTGTTATTTCCACATTTGACTTACTGCAGTTCTCTTCGTCACTCCCATCAGGACAGTCACTGAAGCCGTTACAGCGGAAGCGCCCAATGATACAGTGGACCCCATTAGCACAGGCGAAGAAAGTCGGAGGACACTTCGACTTGACCTTAGCTAAGAACATGGAGGTGGGGGTGGGGGGTTGGAGTGGAAAGAAGTGCAAAATATTAGCATCAAGCATGTCAAGATTTTATGTTTTCATGTAGCCTTGACTGGAACTGAGCTGCATAAGGTTTCATATTGTACTGAATCACACAGGTGGTTTTAGCAGTGACCAATTAATATGCAGTGCAATCTTTCTGAATGTGCTTATCTCCACATTCTCATAAAAATGACAAGCAAATGATGAGATCCTGAGCACAAAATACTGAAGGGTGAAAAGCCAAAAAAGCAAGTTAATGACAAAGACAAAGAGAGCAAATCATGGGGGAGAGGGTTTGAATGGATTCCTCTCATTGATCACCCTAAGCAGGCCATGGGTCTTATCTCCAAGGACAGGCCTGAAGCTGAATGACGAGCCTGTAGAACATCAATGCCTCGCAGCCTCAGTTTAGCATTAACCCCTGGCTTTTCATTCATACACATTGATCTTCCTGTACAGAAGGAAGGAAAAGGTCAGATAACAGATAGATGCAGGTATGAAAAAACTGTGGAAAGTTAAAACCCTGTGAAGTAGATAGAAAAGACACTTCACCGAAGCCACTGCTGATGTATATACAGTCAGTTTTAATGAGCCATATCTGTGTGAACTACAGGCCACTGTTTCTCTACTCTGGCCTTTTAACTATACAATCTCAATCTTGGACTTTGCATGGGGGCCGCTCCTGTTGTAACATTGCTGACTGGGGACAGAAATAAAAAGCTACCAATCAAAGCAAAGGCATTGTTATGACACCAGATAAATGAGGCTGGGACTTAATGCCAGTGAGGGAAATGCATTACATATAAATGAAAGAGTGGAACAACCAGCACATACCAACAGGCAGGACAGCGAGCAGGCCCATTAAAAAAAAAAAATCTCAAAGCAAGAAACCGAGGATTCTTTGTATTTTTTTTCTGAGATGAATACAAAGGGTAGTGTTCGCCTGCTCAAAGGTTAGCGTCGCACCGCCTTAAATGCCACAGGCGTACATATTTTCTCTCGATAATACATTATGGTAAGCTGATTTATGAGTTCCTTCAAGTTGCAATGATTATGTGCAGAAAAGAGGAGGGCACAACACAACAACCAAAAACCTTGGGAGGGCCGATGTCGAGTACGAAATGTAAACTGCTGAATGTGAGAGGAAGCTGGGACAGCGCCCTATCTGTGCGTCAGTAGTCTGGGAAACCTTTGTTTACCTGGTCAACAGAGCCCCATAACACCCAAATCTCATTTTGCATGCTACATTATATTCATGAAAGCTTTTTGCCGTGGCATGAGCTACAGCAAATGATAAAAGAAAACATGCCGACATAACCTGCTGTGTAAGGGTAAAATGTAATTTATCACGCCACAAAGAAAAAAAACACATAATCCTCTATTTGTATTTATTTTGCATGCACAGATTTGCTACCCTTCCTACATATCTATATTGCTTTCACTGTATATATGAATTTGCAAAATTCTATTACCACTATAAGATCCCGCATTTACTTCATCTGAGTCATCACGCCTACAGTTGGCAAGGATTCGAATGACCCAGTGTTTGTACTCCAAATTAGCTCAAAAGTCACATGAAGGGCAAAGTCATGAAGGGGAATTTGTTAGTATGAGAGAGAGAGAGAGATGTTTGGAAGAACAGAGCTAATGTGCTTGGCTGAATTTTGGAGGCTGCACAAAATATTCATGAAACAGAGCAAAGCGTGAATGGAAGCGATGATAAAACACAAACAAGCTAAGTGTCTTTTGATAATCCCGCAAAGGTGTTCTGTTTAATTCAACATCCTGGACAATTCCAGGTGAAATTTAAACACCACTCTTGATCTGGGTGATTTATTTCAGCTTTTCTGTTACAATCTCCTGTACATTGTATAACTCCCCCTACCCAATTTCACTGTTACTGCTTTATTTTTGTGTCAAAAAATTCTTTCTCTCCTCAAAGCCTTTGCAGAAGTTGTTTACCAAAAACGTAGACAAGATTTTGGATGGCTTCCAAACTAAGTTCCAGCATTTGGCTGAGCAGCACAAATGAAAATGAATGAGGTTAGTAGTCGAGCTGATTCTTTGAGGTAAGACTCTCACCGGTGGAAAAGCGTGGCTGGCTGAAACACACAGCTGGAGGAGACACAAACACAGCAGTGAAACCAAACATACAAACTTGCTTAAATTGGGTACCAACTGTGTCCTATACATTTTTGATCAGGATTTGTCCTTCAATTCACATATTAAATTTGTTTCTAAGACTGCCTTCTATCATTTGCGTAATATTGCCAAGATTAGGAGCACCTTGTCTCAGAGTGATGCTGAGAAGCTGATCCACGCTTTTGTTAGCTCGAGATTAGATTATTGTAATTCTTTATTATCAGGCTGTCCTAAAACATCTTTAAAAAGTCTTCAGCTGATCCAAAATGCTGCAGCAAGAGTTTTAACAGGTACTAGAAAGAGAGATCATATCTCTCCAGTTCTGGCCTCCCTTCATTGGCTTCCCATAGAGTTTAGAATTAAGTTTAAAATCCTTCTTCTTACTTACAAAGCTCTAAACAATCAGGCTCCTTTTTATTTAAAAGATCTGATACTACCGTATTATCCTAACAGAGCACTACGCTCCCAAAATGCAGGATTACTTGTAATACCTAAAATCTCCAAAAGTACAATGGGGGGCAGAGCCTTCAGTTATCAAGCTCCTCTCCTGTGGAACCAGCTGCCAATCTGGGTTCGGGAGTCAGACTCGATCTCTGTTTTTAAGAATAGAGCTAAAACCTACCTTTTTGATATAGCCTACAATTAGGGAGGGCTCATGTGTTTCTGAACCCTCCCTTAGTTATACTGCTAATAGGTTTAGTCAGCCGGGGGACCTCCAGTAATGCACTGGGCCTCACTCCTTTCCTCACTCTCAATGAAATATTTTTTTTGCTGGCCATTAACATTTGTTTGTTCTCTCCCATAGATTGAGTCCCCATCGTGCTGTTTGCTCTCTACATGTCCGTTCTTTTCTTCTTCTCTATCCCCTCACCCCCCAGCCAGTCGCAGCAGATGACTGCCCCTCCCTGAGCCTGGTTCTACTGGAGGTTTCTTCCTGTTAAAAGGGAGTTTTTCCTCTCCACCGTCGCCAAGTGCTTGCTCACAGGGGATCGCCTGATTGCTGGGGTCTTTCTGCAACTGTGGGATTTCCCCCTACAGTTGATAGTGCTATGAGATGACTGTTGTTGTGAAATGGCGCTATATAAATAAAGTTGAATTGAATTGAATTGTATCACACTACCCTCCAACAGAAAACAATCACACAAGTACCTTTTATCAGCAGAAATTACACCTAACAAATCTGAAAAAAGTGGCTTCAAGTGGTTGTAAAAATAACAACATGCAGTGAGATGGTGGAAAGACAGGTGTAATGTGCTGAAAATAGACCCTTACTGTTGCTTAACCCAAACCCTAACCTTAACCAAGAAGTTTAATGGTAAACAGCTCTTACTGCAATCGTAAGTACTTATAAATGTGCTATTAATAAGTAAAGGAAATAAATTAACAATAGAATGGTCTAAAAATGGACTTCCGGTTATGGCAGCCACGTAGGAGGACGTGGTTCACGCTGCTCTGCTCCTAAAAATAAAAAGTAGGCAAATAACTCTCTCAACTGGAACAAAACCTATCCCAGTGTTTGGGCGCGGATATGCCGGTAAAGCCTAAGGCTGGGAAAGTGGGTGGAGGAAAAGCTGAATCGTCGAAACAGTCCAAGCTAACGGACTTCCACGCTCGTGACGAAGCAGAAAATCCAGAGATTATGGCGGAACAAGCTAGCGGAGAAGCGGTGACTGCTGGCGAAGGCACAGGTGCGGTCCTCGCTGCCATTAGCTCAATGAGAGCAGACTTTTCCTCTAAATTTGATGGGATTATAGCAGAGATAGAAGGAATGAGAAAGGAATTAAGCGACTGTATGGAACAAGTGTCGCAGGTGGAGCTCCGAATTTCCAGCGCCGAGGATGACGTCACCAGCCTACAATTAAAGGTGCGCACATTGGAATTAAAAAATAAACGTCTGGAAGATAATGTCCTGGATTTAGAATCCCGGTCGAGACGGAACAACCTGAGGCTGGTGGGTCTCCCGGAGGGCACGGAGGGGCGGGACTCATGTTCCTTTTTGAAAAAGTGGATTCCAGAAGCGCTGAACAACGCGGAGCTGCAGTCATCGGTCGTTTTAGAAAGCGTCCACCGAATTGGCCCACTGAGAGATAATAAGGCACCACCGAGGACGCTGATTATGAAGTTCCTCAGCTACAGACACAAAATGACGATCTCCAACGCGGCGCGAGCCAAAGGAGAAATTAAATACCAGGATCAACAGATGCGGTTCTACCCAGATTTGGCCACAGGAATCCAACAATTAAGGAAACAGTTTGACCCCGCCCGTAAAGAGCTGCGCAACCTTGGGATTCGTCATGGAGTGATTCATCCTGCAAGACTGCTGGTCACATATAAAGGAAGAACCCACACCTTCAAGACCCCAGAGGAGGCGCAGGAGCTCATCAAGCAGATCCAAGAAGAGACTTGTGGGAGCTAAGCATGAAGCATGAACAAGATATAAGGTAGAATATTTAAGCATTTGCACAGGCATCTGACTGATCTGAAGCAAATAGCAAGTTCACAAAATACAGATTGTATTATATAAAAAACAAACAAACAAAAAACTAGGATGTACAAAGTTGCTATAAAATTTTGGAGTTAAGTTGGAAAACTACAGAATAGAGTTAATGTTATGTCATTAAAAGCAGTAGAGTCAGGGTGATGGAGAGGAGAAAGAAAGAGTGGTTTTGTCTGATCCTTGTGAGTGAGGAGCAGTCAATGGCTATAGCAGGAGACGGAATTTTTTTTTTATTTTGGGGGGATTACCACGAATGTGGAAAGGGGGAATTTGTTTGTGTGTAGTTTGTAGGATGAATGTTCAACCACTCATGTTTTTGCTTCTCTGTATGAGCATGTTGATATTGCGAGGTAATCCCAAACTCCTTATTGATCATAGACCAAAGCGTTAATCTTAATTTAACTTCATGGAATTGCAGAGGTCTACAAAATTTAAAAAAACTTAAACAAGTTATGAATAAAATAAAAGACATAGGTTCAAAAATTGTGTTTTTACAAGAAACTCATCTAATAGAGGAGGATGTAAAAAGAATTAGGAAAAGATGGCACAGAAGTGTGTTCACCTCATCATTTTCATCTCGAGCCAGGGGAGTTATGACTCTCATACACAAAACTGTCCCATTTCAAGTGAAAAATGTAATTGGAGACAAATTAGGAAGATATCTAATCATCCAAGGATCTTTGTTATTAGAAAATATAAATTTGGTGAACTTATACGGTCCCAATATAGATGATCAAAACTTCTTTGCTAATTTATTTCTTATTTTATCATCACTTACAGGGCAACATATAATAGCAGGGGATTTTAATTGTACATTGAATCCCGGTATAGATAGATCAACAGGACTGGACTGTACGCACAATGGATGCAGGATGATCATTAATCATTTTATGAAAGAATTGAGATTGCTAGATATATGGAGAGAAATGAAGCTACAAGTTAAAGCCTACTCTTGTTATTCTAATACCTACAAGACATTCTCACGAATTGACTATTTTTTGATCTCCACAGAATTAAGGTCCAAGATTCAAAACTGTTTCTATGATAACATTGTGATCTCTGATCATGCACCCTGCTGTTTAATATATGTAGATAAGAAATTGACAAAGGAACCAGGTAGGTGGCAATTTCAGCATAAATGGCTTCAGGATGAGGAATTTGTTAAGTACATAGAAAAACAGATAGATGAGTTCTTCGATATCAATACTACACAAACATCAGCATGTATAAAGTGGGAGGCTTTCAAAGCTTTTATTAGGGGGCATATTATTAGTTATACAGGTTCAAAATCTAAGAAGACTCGAGAGGAGAGAGTCCAATTGGAACATAAAATAAAAATTCTCCAAGAAAAAGTGTATGCAGGAAGTGACCCAAAGTTAGAGAATGAATTACTGATTCTGAGAGCTGAATATGACAAAAAAATCAGCGAATAGAGCTGCCTCGAGTCTTCTAAGATTGAAGCAATCTTTTTATGAACAAGGTGAAAAATCAGGGAAACTATTGGCATGGCAGATTAAACAATTAGAATTTAAAACACCAATTACCAGTATTATAAGTAATGGACAGGCAGTTGTAGATCCTTTAGAAATTAACAGTGCCTTTAGAGATTATTATGAAAAACTATATGACACAAAAAATGAAACTGACTTAACAAAACTAAATGGGTTTTTGGATGGATTATCTATACCGTGTATTCCAAATGAAAACAGGGAGATACTGGAGTCTAAAATTAGTCAAGAAGAAGTTGGGCTAGCCATTGATAATATGAAATCAGGAAAAAGTGCAGGACCAGATGGTCTTCCAGTTGACCTCTATAAAAAATTTAAGAATAAATTAATAAAACCATTTTTGGAAATGGTTTTAGAAGCATTTCAAAATAGTAATTTACCACTATACATGAATAATGCCTTAATTATACTGTTGCCAAAACCAGGTAAATGAAAAGAGGTAAACCCTCTAATAAATGTGAAAATATGAGACCAATAAGCCTATTAAATGCTGACCTTAAGATAATCTGTAAAATTGTAGCAAGACGACTACAAGAAATATTACCAAATATTATTAACCGAGATCAGAATGGCTTTATAAAGGGAAGACAAGGCTTCCATAATGTAAGAAGACTATTTAATATTATCTATTCTAATAAAGAAGCACCGGATACAGCTCTCCTATTGTTGGACGCCGAAAAGGCCTTTGATAGGGTCGAATGGCCCTTTCTTTTTGAAGTCCTACAAAGGTTTGGATTTGGAAATAATTTCATAAAATGGGTTCAGATAATATACAATAATGCTACAGCAGAAATCCTAACAAACAGCAATATCTCAAAATCAATAAAAATCAATAGAGGATGTCGACAAGGCTGTCCAGTTTCACCTTTACTGTTTACTATGGCAATTGAACCTTTAGTGATGGCAGTACGTTTACATCCACAAATATATGGAATTAAAATAGGACCAACAGAACATAAAATCTCCCTGTATGCCGATGACATAATTTTGTTTATGTCGAATCTTAAAAAAATCAATTCCGACTTTGTTGAATTTAATAAAGAATTTTGGGGAAATATCAGGATATAAAATAAATAAAACTAAATCTTCAATATTAATGCTAAATGAGACCCAGAGAAATCACCCAGCTCCTGAGGTAAATCAATTCAAAGTTGTAAATCAGTTTAAATATTTAGGAATTCAAATTTTGCCTAAGCTAGAATCAGTCGTCAGTGCCAACTATGAAGCCTTAATGACAGACATTAATGAGTTACTTCAGAGATGGATGTCACTACCAATGTCGATGATTGGGAGAATTAATATACTTAAAAGTAATATCTTACCTAAAATACTTTATTTATTTCAATACATTCCTTTACCACCACCTTCAGATCTATTCTCAAGAATTAAAAAAAAGTTAGTGGAATTTATATGGAACAATAGGAAGGCTAGATTACGTCTGTCCTTACTATATTTACCATTTGATCGTGGAGGTCTGAAATGTCCAAACTTTATGTTGTATTACTGGTCAGCACAACTGAGGTCTATGACATATTATTTTTCATCAAATGATCTCCCTCACTGGACTGAAATGGAATCATACAATTTACCTTTACCTCTTCCCATATTCATATACTCAGACTCGGCAAAAAAATTACAGAAACAAGTTAAAAATCCATTTGTAAAGCATATGATCAAAATATGGTGTGAAACCAAAAAATATCTAAAAGAACCACACTTACTGTCACAATTTAGCCCAATATGGGGTAATCAATATTTTAAACCAGGGAGAGCGGACGCTGTATTTAAAGTATGGAATTTAAAAGGGATTCAAAAGATTCGAGACTTATATTTGTCAGGTTCAGATAACATAATGTCTTTTGAAGAACTGAGGATCAAATTTAATCTTAATAGAACACATTTTTTTAAATATCTTCAGCTTAGGAACTTTATTCGATCAAATCAAAATAATGCTCTCATCTGACCTACTTATTCATCCTTGGAAAAAATCTTGACGAAAGATAGTAAGAGAAAGGGTATTATTTAAGAGTTTTATAACTCATTGACATTATCCTCAAGTGAAAACTCACAGAAAAGATTGAATTATTGGAAAGAAGACCTGCAAACTGAAATTTTAGAGGAACAATGGGAATTGGCTTGTGCAGAAGCTCAAACCAAATCAATAAATGTACGTCTTAAATTGATACATTTTAAATGGTTAATGCGGATGTATGTTACACCGGTGGAGTTAAATAGATATAACAAAAACATACCAGATACGTGCACAAAATGTATGGAAAGTAAAGGAACCCTATTTCATTGTTTATGGGAATGTACGAAAATTAGAATGTTTTGGGAAGAGGTGAGGGTAACAATTGAAAAAATAATTTCAAAACAAATCATATTGAATCCTAAACTGTTTTTGTTGGGTCTTTATCCAGAAAAGCATAACTTTATTAAGAGTGAGAGAGCATTCATAGACCTCAGTTTGCTTAACGCCAAAAAATGTATTGCACTATTGTGGAAAAAGACTCATAGACCAGATGTGACTCAGTGGTTAAGACAGATGTTAACAAACCTTCCACCAGAAAGAATAACATACATACTGAAATCAAAGGAAATTGTGTTTGAGAATATATGGAGACCTTTCATTGATTATGTAAAGAATTTAAACATAACTTTTGAAGAAGAAGGTGAATGATGTGTGTGGACCTTGTAAATTCCAAACTGGTGAATGTATAATATGTATATTTATGTAATGGATTGCCTAGACTAAACAGAGGAGCATTGTTGAAGACCTGCCTTTGTTAGTGGTTGTTGGTGTTTTCAGTACTTTTTTTTAAAAATTACTTTAGTGTTAGTGTTTGATTGTTTGTGTTATGTTTGTAAAAAAAAAAAAGAGGTTCAATAAAAATATTGTGGAAAAAAAAAGAATGGTCTAAAAATGTGTGTGTGTGTGGGGGGTGGGGGGGTTACATTTTTGCTGCTTCACAAGGCTGGCCCTGTTTCTAATAACCAACTGAGCATATTTCTAAAATATCATGAAAGCTGGACAATATTTAAAGGTCAATACTGATTTTTTTTATTTTATTTTTTTTAATAGTATTCACTTTCATTCAGCATTCCCAAGTTTAACTTTGGTAGTGGCTGCTCAATATTGTTTGGCCCAATGACCCAATTTTTTAAACATACTATTTCTACTATTTCTTATGAGGAAAGGGAACAGGCTTGTGGAGAAACATTGTTAGAACTATTTTTAAATATATGTCGCCAAAAGGAGTATTTTTGAATTTAGGTATCTGCTGATACCAACACAAAACTGATATGCAGCCTTTGGACTGAATAAATTCAGTGTACTTCTTTCCAGGGTATTTTTCTACAAGTGTCTGAGGTTGGAGTTGTTAAAATTATAAAACTACACTCTTACAACTGCATTTAAGGTTTTTTTAATACATTTTGTTATTCATTAAGCATATAAATCCACATTTATTTCTATTTTAATAAAAATAATAACATGGCATGTTAAGCTGTAATATTTATATATCAGCAGCAGATTGTTAACAGCAGAATGGCCAATGTGTTAATTTAAATATCACCAAACAGGACCACTAATGTAACCGATTAAAATGTAGATCAATCATTAGAATATATGCAGTATGGACATTAATATTAAATACCACCTAACAAACTTTATATTTTTTTTAAAATCAGTCAATAAATTGCAAAGGACAGTCTGAACTCTGTGAAAACCTCACAGGAAAAATAAATGTATAAAGGATGTGAGTTTATGTCCGGTATAATTTTGCTGATTCTGATATGAAGCCCTAATAACAGTCAGTGACGTCTGTCCTCCATCACAGCTCTAACATTAAGTTAAGTTATATTTTAGTCATTTTCTGTAACATCTAATTATGATCGAGGAATTGTCTCGGGGAGAAATGTCTGCCGTGTGTAAGATAACAAGACTGAACACTGACATTAAAAAAAAACAAAACACTTTTTTAGAATAATTTAATAAAGTCCGAAAAAATTAACAGCTCACCTCAATATCACAGCCATCAAAGATAACAAATTTTTCTTGATCTCTCTTTTTGTTTGAAATTATTTGAGAGTGTTTATGTCCAGAAGACAAAATTTAGTCTACTGGAATAAAAACAATAACAAAGATCTTCTCTATAGCAAGATCGTTGACTCTGGAAAGATTTTATGAAATGTTAAACATGGAGAGCAGATAAAACTAGTAATGTATTTGTCTATAACTCTTCTATTTTGTTTATTTATTTTCAATTATGTTTTTGTTTGCAATGATATATTTTATATAGTTTTCATCTCTTTTTAAATCTGAAAAATGGTCATTAACTAGACCTATAACAATAACAGCTGAAACGAGTAATCATGCGATAAGAAAAAACGGCTATGATAAGTTTTCAACAAGCTACAGAGAACTACAAAGTCTCCCGAGAGGGGTGGGGTGGGGGGTAAGAGAATCACAAGGACAGACCCAATGGTAACGAGCACGGCTGAAATACGACTAACGAGAAGGCTCACTTAAACAACATTTACGGGTAGGGCACCAGACGTCAGATGTCAATGTGGCAAGGTGTGTAAGAACACTAAGTGATCTTAAGATACATCGAGCCGGGACCAAGTATGGAGAAGAGACAGCTTCACTGCAGCGCAGGGTGGCAACACCATATCAGATGCAGGAGATCCCCAGGCAGGAAGCACCCCATAGGACTGAAGATCTCTTGGCAACAGGTCTGCCCCAGAACCAGACAAAAGATCATTCTGATGCCTCCCAACAACTCCAACATGTGAAAGAAAGGGTGAATTGGCCTAGGATGAGCAATAATAAGGAATGGCAACAGCTGGATGAAGACCTGGACAAGATACTGGAGGTGGCCTCGGCCGGGACAGTGGAACGGAAAATTAATACAATGACGGCAATAACTTACAACATGGCAAGAGAGCGGTTTGGCATCAAGGAGAGGAAGACCACTAATTTGAGGGAGAAGCAGCTGAATTGGAGGGAGGAGATACATGGTTTGAAATCAGGATCCTCACCAGGCAGTACAAGAATGCCACAGAAAAGTTGCAAGCGGGGATTAAAAACTTAACATCAGGACTCCGAGATCGGCTTCGCAGGCTGAAGAGGGCGGAGCAAGTGCAGAAGCAGAAGAAGGAGAGGGGGGTCAAGAGAGCCCAGTTTATTAAAGATCCCTACAGTTTTACCAAGTCCGTGTTAGGGGATGCCAAATCGGGCATACTGAGCAGCTCCAAAGAGGAAGTTGAGGAATTCCTCAAGACAGCCCACTGTGATACATGCAGGGATGAAGATCTGGCCAGCCCCCCAAAGATCCACAGTGTTGCACCCCCCTTTGAGAGATCTGGAGACCAGAGAGCCAACCTGGAAGGAAGTGGAGGAGGTAGTAAAGAAGGCAAGAACAGCATTAGCCCCTGGACCGAGTGGCCTGCCCTACAAGGTCTACAAGAAATGTCCACTTTTGCTGCGTACACTGTGGAAGCTCCTTTGGAAAATCTAGGCAAAGGACAGTACACCAGCAACCTGGAGGGTGGCAGACGGCTGCTCTGTGCCAAAAGAAAAGGAATCTTCTGAGATCAGCCAATTTCATACCATCTCTATCCTTAGTGTAGAAGCCAAGATTTTCTTCTCAGTCTTGGCAAGGCGGATGACAACCTACATGACAGAGAATGGCTATGTAGGAACCTCAATCCAGAAGGGGGAATCCCAGGATTCTCTGGGTGGTTGGAACACACCTCCATTCTCAGCCATCTGATCCAGGCGTTGAAGAGGAGCAAAGGCAACCCAACAGTTGTCTGGCTCGACCTTGCCAATGCATATGGGTCCATGCCCCGCAACCTTATTAACAAGGCCTTGGTGCATTACCACATCCCAAGTAAGATCAGGCAGATGTTTAATAATTACCTGGGTTCATTCAAGTTGCAGTTTAGGACTGCCAAATTTACCATCTCGTGGCAGGCCCTAGAGAAGGGGATTGTAACAGGATGCACGGTCTCCCCCATTTTGTTCATCATGGGGATGAATCTCCTTATTACAGCAGCTGCAGCAGAGGCAAAGGGACCAGTGATTGCAGCAGGAGGCAGGCAACCCCCAGTAAGATGATTCATGGATGAACTCACCATAACAACTATATCAAATGTTCAGGCAAGGTGGGTCCTGAAGACTCTAGGGGCCCTGGCATCATGGCCAAGGATGAGCTTCAAGCCCAGGAAATCACGGAGCATGGTGATGAAGAAAGGGAAGTTGACTGCTGCATTCAAGCTTCAAATCCAAGGAGAAGACATCCCAATAATTAAAGAGAACTCCATCAAATACCTGGGGAAATGGTATGATGATTTCCTCAGTGACAGGAACATCTCCAGTACTGAAAAACAGGTAGAAGAGTTGCTGAGGAGAACTGATAGATCAAGATTGCCTGGCAAGTTCAAGTCTTGGATTTACCAGCATGGGTTACAGCCAAGGCTGACGTGGCTATTGACAGTCTATGAGATACCAATGACTGCAGTGGAGGGGATGGAGAGGAAAGTCAATAAACATCTGAGACAGTGGCTTGGCATACCTCACAGTTTCACAGTAGTGGGACTCTATATCAGACCAGGTCAGCTCCAGCTTCCATTCTTGTCTGTGGTTGAGGAATTTCAGGTGGCCAAGTGCAGGGTGGCGATGATGCTCAGGGACTCCAAAGATGAGCAAGTCAGTAATTGTAGGGTGGCACCAAGGACAGGCCACAAGTGGGCAGCAGACATTGCAGTCAGGAAGGCTGAAAGCTCCTCGAGCTGAGAGGCATCATTGGGAACATCTGCAATGGGCAGCAGGAGCTGGGAATCTCTCATTTCAAGCAGTGGGGTAAGGCGAGTGTGGAGCAGAGGAGAGAGATGGTCCAGGCAGAGGTGAGACAGCAAGCAGAGGAGATGCAAAAGGTGAAGGCTGTTGAACTAGCGACACAGGGAAAGTGGACCAAATGTGACCTCCCAAAAAGGAGGGTCTTATGGACTGAACTCTGGAGGCTGGAGCCGTTCCGCATAAGCTTCCTCCTAAGGTCTGTTTATGACACACTCCTGTCTCCAGCAAATCTGGTAAGATGGGGCCTGAGGGAAGACCCAGGCTGTAAACTGTGTGGGAGAAGAGGCACACTTTCTCACATCCTGACTGGCTGCCACATAGCCTTGTCCCAAGGTAGATAAAGGTGGCGGCATGACAAGGTGCTCAGTTATTGCAGACACCCTGGAGCAGGCCAGAAAAAGACCACAGCCACATAAGCAACAAGTGACATCATCGTTGCAGTTCATCAGGGCCGAGGAACAGCCATTTACTGTAAGGAGAGCCAAAGCTGGCATCCTTCAGGAGGCGCAAGGACGGGAGATGAGAGCTGACCTGGGAAGAAGGCTGGTTTTCCCACCATTCATTCAGACAAACCTGAGACCTGACATCATCATTTGGTCAGAACAAGCGAGAAAGGTTATCCTTGTGGAGCTGACTGTCCCATGGGAAGAAGGCTGTGATGAGGCACATGAGAGGAATGCGAGCCGCCCAGTGAGCCACTTTTGGTAAGCAGACCTGGCGCTGCGGGATGACTCGATATCCTCTACACCCAGTTGAGGTTGGGTGTAGAGGATTTCCAGCGCAGTCTGTGTGGACCATGCTCACTACACTCGGCATTTCAGGCAATGAGCGGAAGTTAGCTGTATGCAGGATTGGAGAGGCAGCAGACAGCAGTGTTTCCTCTGGCTTAAAGACCTTGGCACGGTGGCAACATATTTTCCCCGGGGGGCGGGGGGGGGGACATACCGGAATATGTTAATTTTTTACTATTTATTTCTTTTTAAAATTTTACACAGTAACCTTGCATATGGAACTTACCATTTGAAGTATTGTACAACCGAGGCTTGAATATTGGGCCAGTTGGGGTCCCACCCAGACATCCTGTGTTTAGACTTTTTAGTGGTGTTATCCTTCTCTCATTCCTCTGCCTGAACACTTCCCTCTCCTTGGCTCCTCTCTTCTGTCTCATCTTGCCCTCTCTGAGCTCTGTCTAATTCAGGTTCTCTCTCTGTCTATGGTGGTATACAAACAGGTTAGAAAATATCAAGTGTCATGTTTTGTCCTGCAGATTTTTTTTGTCATGGTTTACATAAATGCAAAAATAAGTGTATTTTTTGTATTTTTATTCTAGTGTTTCTTTTATTCCATTTAAAGAGTAGGGAAGGGAAAGAAACATTCATAATAGTAATGTACTCAAGCATACTTAAATATATGATCAGATGGGTATAGTAACCAGAAATTGTACTCATGCAAAAGCAGTGTTTTGAAATTAATAATTAAAAGTAGGCAACCAAAAATTTCCAGTTGAGTTAAGGGTACAAAGAGCACCCACTTAAAAAAACTTGTAATGACTTCAGTCTTGAAGGTTTGAGGTTTTTTCTCAAAAATTTATAACAATTTTCTTAAAGGTTTTCTACTTTTCTCTGTTAATCTAAAGTTGAAACCATGTTCCTCAAATTTGTAATTTCCTCTTGTAAAATTGACTTTTCTTGTACATTTGAAACTTTATTATAAATTTGTGGATTATTTTATGACTAATTTTTGTCTGTTTTTTTTTTAAATAAAATTACTGGGGGTTTTTTTTAGATAAATTTGAAACAGACAAGTTATTTATACATAAATAAATACAACAGTATTTTTTTTTTACTTTTTTTTTTTTACTTTTTCCTTATAACAATTTACATTTTTGACCATAATTTTGCAGTCAGAACAGAACAATAATTTAACTCTGATTACAAAGAAAAAATATTAATAAAATTGTATTTAATTAAATTAAATTAACTTAAATTACCAAGGATGCCTTTTACTTCTGTTATAATATTTCTTTATATTTATAGTTTGTTTTTTTTTAGAAATCTCCTCACCACCCAGACAGCAGGAAAAACCTCCCTTATTTTGAAATCAAATGCTAACACGTTTACTTTGTCTGAAGGGCTGCTGACGGATTAAAGGTCATTGACTTTGTGAATTTCAGTCATCTTAACATGCCAGGTACATAGTAGGGAACTGTAGCAGATTCTAAAGACATAATTCACCACAATATGTGTTCATGACATGTCATGTTCATGTCGTGTCAAAAGACTATGATAATCCATATCCACACACACGGCAAGAATAGTTCTTTTGACATACCATGTCAATGTACTTTTAAAAAAAAAACTAAACTAAACAAACAAAAAAACGTATGACTGACTTGAGTAGACATCAATTATCCCCAGTTGGAGGAAGTCATTTGACACAGAGTGAGGAAATTCAAACTCTGAAAATATGCCATTATGCAGAACATAAACTACAAGAGATGGAGAATGATATTGATCCTGATAACCACTTTTTCAATAATATTCATAATAATTGTGAATATTACACTGAAAACCAATTCAAAAGTCAAGTGCAACTAGACGGTAAACTATCAATAATACACTTCAACAGCAGAAGTCTTAACAAAAACTTTCCACAGATTCAGGACTATTTAAAACAGCTAGACAGAAAATTTACAGCTATCGCAGTCTCTGAAACTTGGCTTAATGAAGAGCAGGTTCCCCTGATGGCAATAGAGGGATATCAGATGTTTCATATTAACAGATCTCAAAAAAAGGGTGGTGGTGTTGCACTGTATATTGATGACCTGTACAGGTGTAAGCCTGTAAATGGAATGTCCTTTGCACTACCAGGGATTTTGGAATGTGTTACTGTTGAGATTGACCAAGATAAAACAAAAAAATCTAATTATAAGTTGTATATATAGAACGCCAGAAACTTGCATTGAGACATTCAGAGATAAATTAGTCGAGCTGTACAATAATATCACTAGTAAGAAAATGGTAGTAATTTGTGGAGATTTCAATATTGATTTACTAAATCCATATCAACAAAATGTAATTACAGAGTTCATGAATTCTATGTACAGCGTGAGTCTATATCCCACAATAACACATCCCAGTAGAATCACAGTTCACCACTGCCTACACTATTGACAACCTGTTTGTTAATATTATTGATAAGAAAATAGAAAGTACATTATTGATAAATGATATAAGTGACCATTTGCCAACCTTTGCACTTATCCATGGCCACACGGGGGCCAATACAGAAAAATTTTTAAAATCGTTCAGATACAAATCACAAAATGCAATTCAGTTCTTTAAAGAAGACTTGCTGAAGCAAGACTGGACAAAAGTCTATGTATCAGATGTAAATGAAGCCTATGACACATTTATAAACATTGTAACCACTCTTTATGAAAAAAATTGTCCATTAGTAAAGAAAAAGCTTAAACATAAATTTGTCGATAAGCCATGGTTAACCAAGGATTACAAAAGGCATGTAAAAAGAAAAATTTATTATATAAAGCTTTCCTAAAGAAAAAGGCCAAAAGAAGCAGGAGCAGCGGTATAAAACATACAAAAATAAGTTAACATACTGTATATATAATAAGATGTAGTAAAAGAGACTATTACAGTAAAGAACTGGAGAAAAACAGAGACAATATTAAAAATACATGGACAATACTTAACAATATTCTTGGAAATAAAAACAGAAATACAATTTACCCAACCGATTTTTCAAAAAATAATAAAACGACTCAGAGTGTGAATGCAGCTTCACCTGCAGATGAATTTAATAACTTTTTTGTTAACACTGGTCCTAATTTGGCTCGAGAAATACCCATTACGGCACCCACAGGTGATACAATAAGCAAAAACACTGCTATAAAAGACTCCATTTTCATTAAGAACACAGACGAGAGAGAGGTCATTGAAATTGTTAAGTCGTTTAAAAGTAAAACATCTGCGGACTGTGATGGTATTGACATGCTCTTAGTCAAAACTATTATTGAATGCTTAGTGAAACCACTGACGTATATCTGTAACCTGTCTCTCCAAACAGGTATATTTCCCAATGCAATGAAAATAGCTAAAGTAATTACGATATACAGTACAAGATGGCTGACAGAGGGGAATTCTCAAACTATAGACCAATTTCACTATTGCTACAATTTTCCAAGATACTTGGAAAAAATATTCTATGAGAGAATTGACAACTTCATACTGAAGAATAATTTATTGTGTGAGCAGCAATATGGGTTCAGACACAAGAGGACAACTGCATTTGCTCTAATGGAATTTATAGAAAAAATATCAACTGCCGTTGAAAATAAAAAGTATTCAGTTGGGGTATTCCTGGATCTTAAAAAAGCATTTGATACAGTGGATCATAATTTATTATTAAAGAAACTACAAAATTGTGGTATTAGGGGGGTAGCACTGTCCTGGTTATGTAGTTACTTAAAGAATAGATATCAGTATGTATGTGATACATACATACTGATACATATTGTTATTCAATATGTATATAAATGATATATGTAAAGTTTCGGAAAAAATGGATTTAATATTGTTTGCCGATGACACTAATTTATTATGCAGTGGAAGCAATTTGGAACAACTTTTGGATACACTCGGAAAGGAATTAGGAAAGCTTAAACTGTGGTTTGATTCAAACAAATTAACGCTCAATTTAAGTAAGACAAAATTTATAGTTTTTAACAACCATCACAACAACTTAGTATCTAAACTCAGTGTAAATGGTGTAGAGATTGAAATGATATCCGAAACTAAATTTCTTGGAGTAATAATTGATAATAAACTGTGTTGGAAGTCATATATTAATTATATTAAAGGTAAAATATCCAAATCAATTGCAATACTACACAGAGTGAAATATTTGCTGAATCAACCCACACTATATACCTTGTATCATTCATTAATACTTTCATACATGGCATATTGTACTGAAGTATGGGGAAGTACATATAAAACAAACATATATCCAGTCTTTATGCTTCAGAAGAGAGCTATTAGAATAATAAACAAAGCTGCTTATAGGGAACCAACAAACCCACTTTTTCTTAAATTAAAAGCTCTCAAGTTGAAAGATCTGGTTGACTTTAAAACTGCAGTAATAATGTTTAAAGTGAAGAATCTATCACTGCCCGCAAATATCCAAAAGTTGTTCCAAATAAGGGAGAAGCAATACCATTTCAGAGGAACATGTATATTTATATCAAAAAAAAAAAAAACAAGATGGCGCCCACAGCGGCCGCCATGGTGTATCGCTGCCCTTTAATTTTTATAATTTGTCTGTTTTTGTTCACTGATTGTGCATCTGCCGGTTCATACACCCGTGAAGAACTACTAAATATCAGGACTCTCACCCCCATGGACCTTCTTCCAGTTTCAACCTGCAGCTGAATGCTCTGAAGACAGCGGAGATGATTGTGGACTTCAGGAAAGTCACATCCCCCCTGCCCCCCCTCACCCTCACAGGCTCTCCCATCACCTTTGCAGATTCCTTCCGCTTCTTGGGCACCACCATCACCCGAGACCTCAAATGGGAGCCAACCATCAGCTCCCTCATCAAAAAGGCCCAGCAGAGGATGTTCTTTCTGCGGCAGCTGAGGAAGCTCAAGCTACCCACCAAGATGTTAGTGCAGTTCTACACGGCCATCATCGAGTCCATCCTCACCTCCTCCATAACTGTGTGGTACGCAGGAGCCACTGCCAGGGACAGACTAAGGCTGCAGCGCGTCGTGCGCACTGCTGAGAAGGTGATAGGCTGCAAGCTCCCATCTCTCCAGGACCTGTACATCTCCAGGACCCAGAGGCGTGCTGGCCGGATCATAGCCGATCCTTCACATCCTGGTCACGTGCTGTTTGCCCCCCTCCCCTCAGGTAGAAGGCTTCGGTCCATTCGGACTAAAACCTCCCGGCACATGAACAGCTTTTTCCCCTCTGCCATCAGACTGCTGAACACTAAGTGACTTTTGACTCTCGTGCACTATGTACAGCAGCTCAACCAGACTCATGTCATTCATCACTGTTTTTCTGTTGCATTATTGACTGCACTATGTGGTACTTCACATTATCTGCTACATGCTAATTTTTTAAACTGCCTTGACTAGTACTACTCATTATTACTAGTATTATATTATTATTACTTATTATTACTTATTTTTCTACACTTATTGCACGTTTCTAGTCCTTTAGTTTTTAGTTTATCCCTTTTTCTCATTATGTTTTTAATGTTGCAGCATGGCACCGAGACAAATTCCTAGTTTGTGTATCACATGAACAATGGCAATAAACCTGATTCTGATTCTGATTCTGATTCTATATTTCAAAAACCTTCAGTGAGAACTACCACCAAGCAACACTGTGTTTCAGTGCAAGGAATCAGATTATAGAACGATTTTGGACCTGAATTAAAATCATGTACAACGCTTGGACAATTTAAACAAAAACTCAAGGAAGAAGTACTCCAAACATATATACAAGATGACATGTAAAATCACATAAGGATTGTCATATCCAGTCTGCGCTGCGTTGTTGCTTAGTTTTTTTTGTCACATTTTGTCTTAGCTATGTTCTGAATTGTAATCGCTCTTGTTTTGTTTTTCTTTTGAATTCTTGGATGGAATATGGGTGGGCAATATAAGCTGCGGCTTCAGCCATCACCCATTTCGGATAACTTATGTTGAACTGTATAATCAGAGGAGTTATTGTCTAATTTGACCTTGTTGGATTTTCCTTCCCCCTTTGTTATATTATTCTGTTTCTTTTTTAATCTCTACTTTTAATCTATCCGAAATAAAGATTCATTCATTCATTCATTCATGTACAGAATGATCTGTTTAGGCAGTTATAGTTGTGCGCTCAGGCTTTCTTCCCAGGCACCTCTCTAGGCAGCCGCTGAAGGACCTCAGTTTAGAGCTAGCGTTAAACCTGTTGCTTTGTGACTGCCGCTGGAGAATAAAAACGGCACACCTGCTCATGCGAGAAAAGAGAGAAATTGCCAGTTTCATAACTTAATATTGTAGTGGCTGGTGAAATATATACTCAGCAATTCATCAGTTCCCCCTGCCTTTCCCTTCATATGAAGCCGGCTGCATTTGAATTCTAACCACATCTCTTAGCTAAGCGACTCTTCCATTATGGTTCATGTTTACAGCGGGTTAAAACCATTATGAACACCAGTGCTTACATACCTCTTATGATTTTTTCCGCATTTAAGGTACTTTAATAAACTCTTGTTTCTGTCGGACAGTCACGCTTAGCGAGACACTGCCTGCTGACTGACTGGAAAACTTCTGTGAGCGGGGCGCTTCTAAACTCCGCGTGGTTGACGGCCACGCGCATTGTTCGTGTGCGCGCTTGGGGAAAGTCATTACTTCATATATTTTTATTAATAAAATCATATCGGCTTGCCGTGGCGGCATGATTTCTGGCAAGGTGGCCCGCCACGGAGAAATGTTACCAGAGGAAACCCTGAGAGAGAGTTTCTTGTTGGTTATGGTTTAAAAAAGAGGAGGAGGGCTGGAGGCCTGGAGCTGATGGGCAGTGATGTGGCCACCACTGCTGACCACCAACTGGAGGGTGTTGCGGTTAAAGGTCAAAACATCCAGAGAGGGTTGGGCACCGTCTGATGACATCAGCTTCAGGCTGAAGGCCACAGTTGCTTTTTGAAGCAACTGAATGTGAGGCATCCTTGGATGTAATAAACAAGTCTGTAAGTAGCAATAAGTAGCTGTTTACATGTGTATGTTTTTTCTTGACATAATCCACCAACATTTCAGCCTGCTTCTGTCCCTTTGCATGCTCCCCACGTGAGGTGAACCTTATGCTCACACAGCAGGTTGTGCCAAGAAAAGGTGGAGCGGTGAGATGGGGTACTCTCACAATATAAAGTTTGGCCTGACTGAGCCTAAAAGTCTTCTCCTTTTTAACGGTGTGATCGCTTCGTGCAGTGAAGCACTCATTTTCCCAGCCCGATTAGAGAGGTCAGCTTTTACTCTAGCTTGTTTACTTATTCAACACCCATGTTTACCCTATATTCATATGATCAGTGCAGACCATTCTTACCGTCAATCATTTTATAACATAGTGGCTGAATTAGAGAGCACGGGGAAAAAACAACTCAAAATAGACAGTAAGGGATATGAAGTTGACGTTTTCCCTATGTAGTTTTCTATTGTGCTGTCATATTGTAAACATACTGATGACATAATGCCACAAGTTTCTGTCATCCGTGCCAACGTATAAACAGTAGTGTCCAAAAAAAGAGTATTTATATATTTTGTTTGTTTTATTTATGATTTGTGTATTTAGGTTATTTCACGTATTCTTTTCCATATTTCTATTCCAGTGTTTACTATTGTTCATAAATAAAAGTTCAAAGGTCTTTGAAAAGTTGTACATAGACCATTGTCACTAGGGCTGAAACGATGAGTCGACGTTGTCAATAACGTCGATCATAAAAATTTGTTGACGCAGATTTTTATTGTCGACAAATCGTTTAATTTTAAAGTTTATATGCATGCCGTGGGAATGCTCAGTTTAACTGTTCCAGAGAAGAAGAAGAGGAGCACATCATGGCGACATGGAGAGAAAATCACAGAGAAGGCCAAAAGTTTCCAAAGTATGGGAGGATTTTACTGAAAATTAATAAATGAAACAAGTTAAATGCAGACTGTAAAGCAGTGTTATCATATCACAGCTGCACTACAATGATGCATTCATTCCCTCCCCCTCTCCGTTCCTCCGTCTCCAGCCACCTGTTAATAGACTGCACTGGTAAGATTAGCAAGTAACGTTACCGCTTCTTATTTTCAATGAGCGACTCTTTCAGCTTCAGAAAACTGACCACACTATTAGTGTGTGCTATTTAAATAGTTTGCCTACTGTCGGATAGTAATCTCTCTTATGATGGCTGCTGACAGCTGAACTGCTTCCATTATGCTGGCTAATATGTTAATTGCAGTAAATGGGAAATTACATGAGCAACTTACTCTTTTTCGTATTCTCTGTTATTGTCACCATAATATCAGCATTCATTCTGAATATTAGTGCATCTCAGTAAATTAGAATAGCATGATTTGTAATTTAATTAAAAAAAGATAACCATAATCATCACAAATAAATTTAAAATGGCTTAAATATTTCACTGTATGTGTCGTGAAGGCTCACATTCCGGCACTGATATTTAAAGTTGTTTTTTTTTTTTTTTATTTTGGACTGGCAGAAGTTATTTTAATTTTCATTTGAAGCCTAATTAAACTTTTAAACTTCTAGACCTAGCAAGATTTCAGACAGGATGGACTAGCTTGTTATTTTCTTTTTTTACTTAAATGCAGTTGAATATTACTCTAGTTTGTTTTGAACATGCAGTTACAACAGCCTTTATGGAGCAGCAGAGCTGCTATTTGAGTTTTTACACTTTAACATCTATTATTTGTGTTGCTACAAACACTTCTGATTAAGCCATCAAGTTCAGGTTTCCCACTCATGTTTAATGGGTCATTATTTTATTTAGCTATGGGAACTTTTTATAATAGGCTACATTATATTAAGGCAGAGACTGACAGCAAACTGACTTTCACAGGTGTGCAGGCTTAAACAGGTGAGGTAAAGCATGACCTAGAGTCCTGAATGGGAGCTATGCCAGCAGGAAGCTGAGCTGGCGGACATGACAGGAATAATCGCGATTAGTCGACTAATCGAAAAAATAGTCAGATTAGTCGACTACCAAAATAATCGTTAGTTGCAGCCCTAGTCGTCACTGTATCACTATATCCTGGGCATAAAATGGACTTCAAGATTCAAGATTGAAAGATTTTTATTTGTCAATACTTCTATATGTACAGGATATACAGGAGAATTGAAATGCCATTTCTCTCTCTCTTAGTGATGTGTGCAATATATAAGAAAAGAAGGAATAAGGATGAAAAACAACAGCAGTCTATGTACAGTAATGCTACCTGTAGCGCAAATAAAGACAAAACCTAACAATCCTATGTACAGAAAAAGTAAAGTCATGACATCAGCAATAATATCATTTATCATGATAATTTTGCGGAAAATTTATAGTCCATCAAAATTTGTTATTGTTACGGGCCTATCATCAACAATCATCTTGTCTTTCATTCACCTTTCAGCTTTTCATTCACCTTTCATTCACCTTTCATTCACCATTCAGCTTCATTGACCTCTGTCTTCTGAAATTAACGTTCAAATGTTTCCATAAATCAGCACCCGAGCCACTTGCTGGTTTCGTCCAAAGACAGGACAGCAGCAGAGCCACCAGGAGTTCTGTTAACAATAACTGTAAAATATTCCACCGCAGAACCACATTTGGACAAACAGCTTTCTCTATAAAGGGCAGTCACATCTGGAACACAATGCCAAATGAAATTAAAATAATAACGGACTTTAAAACATTCACTAAAAATGTTAAAAACTGGCTGAAAAATAAACAAGAATGTACTCATGTATGAATTATTTGTCTGCAAAGTGAGAGTGAATGAAGGGAAGGAATAAATGTGTTTGTTTATAGTGAGTGACGGAGGGAGGAAGGCCTGAAATAGGCAAATGTGAGTTATGTTATATGTGTTAAATGTGAGTCAGGCTGTTATATTTGTGTATTTATAATATTTATAATATTTATGTTAAATGTGAGTCAGGCTGTTATATTTGTGTATTTATAATATTTATAATATTTATAATTGTGTATTTATAATTTTTCTGCATTGATGTATGTGGTTATTGTGTATATTTTTTTATCTTGATTCTTTTTTCTAAAGCCCATCCAGGGACAAGAGTTGCAAATTAGCTAATAGCTATACACTCTATGTGCAACACATCAGATTGATTGTCTTTGATTAATTGTCTATGTTTATTGCACTGTCCCTGTCAAATAAACTAATCTACTACTACTTTGATATTACATCTTTGACGTGCAGTCTCTGCTCACACACTGGAGCCATCTCTGGATGGAGGGAGTGAGAGAATGTTGGGTAGTTTTAAAAGGCATTTACTGGTTTATTTTATGTTTTAATGAATTGGGTTTTTTTTATTGCTCCCAATATGATCCAGTCATTTTGCCTGGGCGGAAACCAATACCGATACTAAATATGGGATCGGCCCATCTTTAAAAATAAATGAACAGTAATTATCTAGTGCAAAGTTGAAACAGGGTACTACTGTTTATATGTATCTCCCTTATGTATCAGCATTCATGTCAGGTGAAAACTGTGAGCAAGCTTTGTTCCCTCTCACTATGCACCTTTATGCCCCACATACTCTCCCAACTGTCTCTTGTCAGGTTTTTTTTTTTTTTTTTTCAGAGAACAGAATAACTTGCTCAGGACAGGTAGGCTCAGTCATGATGGGCATGCATGATTGGCAGAGTGAGGAGAAAGGCTGTGAGAAGAGAGTAATGGGGAAAAAAACATGGAAAGTGAGTAAGAGAGGAAAGAAGCGGAGAAAGAGTAGAAAAGGCTGACCACTTCAAAGGTTCCTCTGACCTTGCTGAGCATTTCTGAAGGGAAGAAATCAATAGGTAATGGAGTCAGGGTGTAAGCAAGAAGGGCATGGGTAGTTTCAGTCTAGTGGGCTTGGGGATCAAAATAATTACTCTGTACATTTCACTGTCTAAGCCCTGGCCTCTCATTCGACAACATAAAAGTCCTCTGTAAGAGACACTGCAACATTACAGAGCTGCCTTCAACTCAAGAGTTTACAGGCCACCGATGCTCTGCAAGGCCATCCAATTCGGTGCTAGATGAGGTAGTGAGTGTGTCTCAGAGTCATACAAGAAGGACATGTGTAAAAGATCAGTAATGTTTCGACAATTTTCAGATAAAAGGAGGAAAAAGGGAAAGGCATACAGTGAAACAGCAGGGTGTGATCTGTCAGATAATAACACTACTGCAATATTCATCATAGAAAGCAACATCCTGCAAAAATTGGCTCTTTTGAACTGATAGCACTCAACAATGTATTTCAAAGTGACAAGGC
Source organism: Pholidichthys leucotaenia (assembly GCA_020510985.1). Taxonomy (NCBI): domain Eukaryota; kingdom Metazoa; phylum Chordata; class Actinopteri; order Cichliformes; family Pholidichthyidae; genus Pholidichthys; species Pholidichthys leucotaenia. Next base: position 132,881,556 of record CM035840.1, on the reverse strand, counting down.
AGCATTTCTTATTCCTTTGAAGAGTCTGAAGCAGTCATTTTGCCTAATTTGCCACTATCGATGGAACATGGATAGTATGCAATTTAAAGAAGCAAAAGGATCTAGAGATACAAGAGACACAGAGACTGTGTGGAAGACCCTAATTAATATTTCATCCTTTTTCCTTGGTATTAATTACACAGCATATTGATCAATTGCCCAATAAGGTCATGGAATACATCAGACTCACTTCCATTAAACCATTCTTTCATGCTTTCCTTAACTGTTAATGCTATTATGCTATTAGTGTTAATGCTATTTTCTTTTTCAATTTGTCCTCATACATTTTTCTTAAAGTAGGCCAAATGTAATTCTGGCAAAAGCAAAATGAGCTAATGTTGTGTCGCTGCATCTGTCTGTCCATCCATATTTTTCATTAAAAAAAATCAACACTCCTCCTAAGTACCTTTCATGAAACCCACACAAAATGATCCTGAGGTGGGTCTACGTCCAGGTTGTGTTCAAGGTCAAGGTGAAAGATCACACGCTATAAGTACTGTACATGTCATTTAAACTTTGAAAGGCTTAATCTATATGCATGCATACTAGAGATATGAAAGTTTCCTGATCCTTAGATGCATCGCAATGCAAGCACCTGCATCGATGCAGAGCGTTAATGATCGAGATCTGTGCAAAAACCTGAAGCAATAATCTGCTTGCCTGACCTTGTGTGCTGAATTGTTAATTGCATTATGGCGGTCAGAGGCGGAGAAGAGCAAATGGCAATTAAAAAAAACACACAGCATTTTGAAAGTGGACGTTTGCACACATTTTGGATTTTATAAACTTGGTGGGAAGCAGGAGCTGGACAAGATGCACAATGCCTGCAAAAGACGCTTCACAAAAATCTGGCACCCCGGCAATGCGACGAACCCCAGGAACCACACCAGCAATCCTCGCTAGGAGCTAACACCAATCCTGAAGAACACACCGGGCTCGGTGAGGAAATGAAACGAGAGGAGGCACCACCAACTCTGCCAAGCAACTCGGACTGAGCAAAACGCACCAACCACTCCACGGTAGCACCCACAGTCAACGATCTCCAGCCTCACTCTGTAACAATGAACGCTGGGTCCCACCATCTGCTGAACATCCCCGGAGCCATGGCTAGCTCCAGCCACGAAGGCCCCCCACTGAAAAGGCTGTACCTGCACTGTTCAACAAAACCAAACCACAGGTAACTGTCTCTGCGTATTGCTAATCACATAAAGCCATTGCATGTGACTGAAGAGAAGCAACTTTTTTAAAATATATTTTCTGTCTGATTAAGGACATTTAAATAGAGTTCACATTCACCAGACTGATTTTAAGGAAATGTATTTATAATGGGATCCACACAGTATTTCAGCGGTTTTCCTTTCATAAATTACAAAACTAAAAGCTGAAGTCTAAAAAAATGTTACATACAGAAAATGTAAAAATCAAAGATGCAACACACAGATGCATCAAAATACATCATGAATAATTCTGAATTTCAATTGTTAATAGTCGATTCGTAATCAAATCAAATCGTGACAACACAGAGAGATGCGAAGACTCCCGGTGACCTCACAGTGTGTTCATCACACTGGAATGAGCTACTCTGTCACTGTCGGTCTGGTTATTGGATATTGTTTGGTTTTGATTGAAAGAGCTGAATCAGAATCTGTAACTTTCAGGGCCAGTCTCTTCTGCTTGGCTGCCGTGGTCTGCCACTTGATTTGTGATGTGAAGTCAAACTGTAGTTACATGAGTTGACAGCAACAGAAAAGTGCTGCTGATTGCACTTACTCCGTGGATGTATCTTAGTCTTTTCCACTTTGCTATGATACGTTTGTTTTCAAGCTTTTAGTGTAGCTACAGTAACAGACTGATTCCTTGTCAAATTGAGTAGCCTTACCTTCACTTCACATATCTCTTGCCTGCTTTACTGTGTGGGTAAAACAGACACACATATACACACACACATAAGGAGAAAGGACAGACTGACATAATGATAAATCACCGTATAATAAACCAAATTAAACCAAATTAAACAAGCATGGATGGATTAGTTTAATATATTACTCTGGTTCATTTGCTTTATTTTTCCTCAGATTTTGTTTTTCTTGATTAATGCCATCCATCCATCCATCCATCTTCTACCGCTTTTCCGGAGGTCCGGGTCGCGGAGGCAGCAGTTCAAGCAGAGAAGCCCAGACTTCCCTCTCCCCAGCCACCTGCTCCAGCTCTTCAGAGGGGATACCAAGGCGTTCCCAGACCAGCTGGGAGACATAGTCTCTCCACCGAGTCCTGGGTCTGCCCCGGGGTCTCCTCCCAGTGGGACGTGCCTGAAACACCTCAAGTGGGAGGCGTCCAGGAGGCATCCTAATCAGATGCCCATACCACCTCAACTGACTCCTTTCAATGTGGAGGAGCAGCGGTTCTACTCTGAGCCTCTCCCGGATGACTGAGCTCCTCACCCTATCTCTGAGGGTGAGTCCAGCAATCCTACGGAGAAAGCTCATTTCAGCCGCTTGTATCCGCGATCTCGTTCTTTCGGTCATTACCCAAAGCTCGTGACCATAGGTGAGAGTAGGAACGTAGATTGACTGGTAAATCGACAGCTTTGCCTTAGAACTAAGCTCCCTCTTCACCACAACAGACCGGTACAACGTCCGCATCACTGCAGATGCTGCTCCAATCCGTCTGTCGATCTCTCGCTCCATTTTCCCCTCACTCGTGAACAAGACCCCAAGATACTTAAACTCCTCCACTTGGGGCAGGAGCCTGTCCCCAACCCGGAGAGGACAATCCACCTTTTTCCGGCTGAGGACCATGGACTCGGACTTGGAGGTGCTGATTCTCATCCCAGCCGCTTCACACTCAGCGGCAAACCGTCCCAGCAAGAGCTGTAGGTCATTGCTGGATGAAGCCAACAGGACAACATCATCTGCAAACAACAGAGATGAGATCCTGTGGTCACCAAGCATGACACCCTCCATTCCCTGGCTGCGCCTAGAAATCCTGTCCATAAAAATTATGAACAGGACCGGTGACAAAGGGCAGCCCTGGCGGAGTCCAACTCTCACTGGGAATGACTCCGACCGAGTGTTGGCAATGCGAACTAAACTCTCACAACGGTCGTACAGAGACCGAATAGCTCGTAACAACAAGCCCGATACCCCATACTCCCGAAGCACCCCCCACAAAAATCCACGAGGGACGCGGTCAAATGCCTTCTCCAAGTCCACAAAACACATGTAAACTGGTTGGGCAAACTCCCACGAACCCTCAAGAATTCTCGAGAGGGTAAAGAGCTGGTCCGATGTGCCACGGCCAGGACGAAAACCACATTGCTCCTCCTGAATCCGAGGTTCGACCAACGGCCGGACTCTCCTCTCCAGTACCTTGGCATAGACCTTCCCAGGGAGGCTGAGGAGTGTGATCCCTCTAAAGTTGGAGCACACCCTCCGGTCCCCTTTTTTGAAGAGAGGAACCACCACCCCGGTTTGCCATGCCAAAGGCACTGCCCCCGACCTCCACGCAATGTTGCAGAGGCGTGTCAACCATGACAACCCAACAACATCCAGGGCCTTGAGGTACTCGGGGCGAATCTCGTCCACCCCCGGGGCCCGGCCACCAAGGAGATTTTTAACCACCTTGGCGACCTCAGCCCCTGTGATAGGCGAGTCATCCCCCTCGTCCCCAAACCCTGCTTCCTCTGTGGAAGGCGTATCAGTGGGATTGAGGAGATCCTCGAAGTATTCCTTCCACCGCCCGACGATATCCCCAGTTGAAGTCAACAGTGTCCCATCCGCACCATACACAGTGTGGACGGGGAGCTGCTTTCCCCTCCTGAGCCGCCGAACAGTTTGCCAGAATCTCTTTGAAGCCGACCGAAAGTCTTGTTCCATGGCCTCACCGAACTCCTCCCATACCCGGGTTTTTGCTTCAGCAACCACCCGAGCTGCACTCCGCTTAGCCTGCCGGTACACCTCAGCTGCTTCGGGAGTCCCACAAGCCAACCAAGCTTGATAGGACTCCTTCTTCAGCTTAATGGCCCCCCTCACCACTGGTGTCCACCACTTGGTTCGGGGGTTGCCACCACGAGATGCACCGACCACCTTGCGGCCGCAGCTCTGGGCTGCCGCTTCAACAACAGAGGTGGAGAACATGGCCCATTCAGACTCCATGTCTCCAGACTCCCTCGGAATGTGGTTGAAGTTCTTCCGGAGGTGGGAGTTGAAGACCTCCCGGACAGGGGCCTCAGCCAGACGCTCCCAGCACACCCTCACTATACGTTTGGGTCTACCAGGTCTGAATGGCTTCCTCCCCTGCCATCGGATCCAACTCACCACCAGGTGGTGATCAGTTGACAGCTCTGCACCTCTCTTTACTCGGGTGTCCAAGACATACGGTCGCAGGTCTGATGATACGATAACAAAATCGATCATCGACCTGCGGCCTAGGGTGTCCTGGTGCCAGGTGCACATATGGACACCCTTATGCTTGAACATGGTGTTCGTTATAGACAGACTGTGGTTAGCACAGAAGTCCAATAACTGAACACCACTCGGGTTCAGATCGGGCAGGCCGTTCCTCCCAATCACCCCCCTCCAGGTTTCACTGTCGTTGCCCACGTGCGCATTGAAGTCCCCCAGTAGGACAATGGAGTCTCCAGGAGGAGCACCCTCCAGCACCCCAGTCACAGACTCCAAAAAGGGTGGGTACTCTGAAACATCATTTGGTGCATAGGCACAAATGATGGTCAGGACCCGTTTCCCAACCCGAAGGCGCAGGGAAGCAACCCTTTCGTCCACCGGGGAAAACTCCAATATAGAGGCAGCAAGGTGGGGCGATACAAGAATACCTACCCCTGCTCGTCGCCTCTCGCCCGGGGCAACTCCAGAAAAGGCCAAGCTCCAGCCCCTCTCCAGGAGACTGGTTCCGGAACCGGAGCTGTGTGTTGAGGTGAGGCCGACTATATCTAGCCGGTATCGCTCAATCTCGTACACCAGCTCAGGTTCCTTCCCCACCAGAGAGGTGACATTCCACGTACCAAAAGCCAGTTTAGAAAGCTTGGGATCAGTCCGCCAAGGTCTCCGCCTTTGACTGCCACCTAATCCACATAGCACCGGACTTCCATGATCCCTCCTGCAGGTGGTGAACCTACTGGAGGGCGGACCCATGTAACTCCTTCGGGCTGAGCCCGGCCGGGTCCCATGGGTGGAAACCCGGCCACCAGACGCTAGCCTTCGAGCCCCTCCCCCAGGCCTGGCTCCAGGGTGGGGCCCCGGTAACCCCATACCGGGCGGGGTACACTGAATCCTTGATATACAATTTATCATGAGAGTCTGTTGGATCGTTCTTCGTCTGGCCCTTCGCCCAGGACCAGTTTGTCTTGGGAGACCCTATCAGAGGCAAATTGCCCCGGACAACATAGCTCCTGGGATCACTGGGGCACGCAAACCCCCCCACCACGATAAGGTGACGATCCATGAGGGGGTCTTGATTAATGATTACATTAATTGCATTGATTACCTTCTGAATAAAAAAAAAAAAAAAAAATAAAAAAAATTAAAAAAAAAAAATCTAGAAATATTTTATTGGTGCTTAATGTTGCATTGCATACAGATAAAGTCCCATTGTTTCTGCAGTGGTAAATGTAAATTATTATTTTAGCACTGGCAGCAGAGAGATCACCCCGATGCAGTCCACATTATTGGAGGGGATTTTAACAAAGCATGCTTATCACTGTACTTCCCAAATTCCACCAACATGTTAAATGTCCCACAAGAGGGGATAGAACACTGCATCATGTTCACAGCAACATTAAGCATGCCTACAGAGTCACACCCCCCCTTCACCTTGGACAATCAGACCATCTCGCCCTGCTTGTAATACCTCCTTACACCCCCCTTAGGAAGAGCCACCCCCTCCCGCCAACCAACCAACCAATTAAAACCTGGCCTGAAAATGCTCTCCTGCAGCTACAAGACTGCTTTAGCTGCATAGATTGGAGCATCTTTGAACAACAGGACCTGGACTCCCACACTGAGTCTGTCCTCTTCTACATTAAATGCTGTGTAGAAAATGTGACAGTCACCAAACACATCCGGGTCTTTCCAAACCGGAAACCCTGGATGATCAGTGAGGTCCAGGCTAGCCTTCAGGCAGAGGGACAGCTCTCTGTACAGCACTGCCAGAGCCAACCTGAGAAGAGGCATAAAGCTGGATTCATGCTGCACCTCTGCTGTCCACGTACGTGCAACCGGAAACCTCATGTGACGAAATTTATGTCATCGTCTCCAGTCCGCTAGTGTCCGGAGTAGGGATGGGCATTCGGTGAAATTTTCTTCACCGATCGCCGGGAGAATTAATGATTAATAATCGGTTAATCATTAACATTTTTAGGTAGGTAGACTACATTAGAACATCAGGTATCAGCACGGAGGGCACGGAGTGCCGCACAACTCAAATCTACCTCTCTCTCTCAAATCTCTCTCTCTCTGTTCTCGTGTTTGCTCGGCTCGGGAATCTCGCAAGCTGATTGGCCGAGACGTTTCACCCCGCAAGCTGATTGGCCGAGACGTTTTACCCAGCTCTCTCTCCCTGCCGAGCGGCCACCCAACAAACGAAGACCGCATTCATTGCTCTATCGCTCGTATTGCTTAGTCTAGCCGCGTGGAACTTTTTGCTGTTCTCTTGTGCCATTTTGTGCGAAATAGTCTTCCCGTCGAGGCACTACGCCGCCTCCTGCAGCTTCCCTCGACGTGTGTACACCGAATCTTCATGACCTTCTCAATAAAGTTTCTGAAAAAAAAAAAAAAAAAGAATCTTCACGACCGCCATTACTCAGCGCGCAACCACTGTTGGCAGTTTCTTCGCGTAATAAGGGTGTTCCATGGACCCTGTCGATGAGGTATATTTGTATGCTGCATTGCAGTGATTGCAGTACACCTGGTCATTTTTTAAATTGAAATGGTCCCACGCAACACTTCGCCGTAACCGCCTCATGATTTGGCGATCGCCCTACGGAAGCCCGCATGTATCAACGGAGGCACGCCAGGGTACGGCGATGGTGTAATGTTGCCCCCTGGTGCCCAAATTTTGCCATTGCATTGTTTGAGGACGGCCGTGCACTAGGCCTTAATAACCTCGGATTGTTTAAAAAAAAAAAAAAAAACGGTTTGTCGACGAAAATGAACTTCCTCGGTGAAATTCTTAATGATCAATTATCGGTTAATCGGTAAATTATGCCCATCCCTAGTCCGGAGTGCTCGACCGCGGATGACTGCGTGCAGCCAAAATTTTGTGACCGCGCTGCCTGCCCATGACCTGAACGCGTTGACAGCGCATGTGCAAGACTGAACATCCCATTCACAAGGTGGTGATATCGACACAGCATACAAAGACAAAGTAGACAAAGAAGACAACGAGGAGGCGGAAGACAAGAATAAAGATACTTTTTGTAATTCTGCCACAGAATATAGTAACAGCAGCTCCTCTTCCTCCCGGTGATGGTTAAACGATGCCATTGTTGTTGATGTGCGTTGCTCTCACGTTTCTTCGTTGGTAAAAATCCTGGTGCGTCAGCGCACTGGTGCTACCTATAGGGCGGGAGTGAAACTACAAATGATGGCTGTGCGCATGCATCAACCGCTTGGCCTGGGTAGATGAAAAAGGTGAACATGTACAGCGCCGCGTGCGCGCCAGGCTCATTCAAAGCGGAGGCGGACCAAAGTGGACCAGAGGGTAAATGCAGCTTGAATAAGTCTTTAAACACACTAAGAGGAAAGTGGAGGGCATTCTCACAGAAAACAACCCCCGACAGATGTAAAGAGGCATCCAGATCCTCATCAACTACAGGGGCCAGTGCCCCCCAACATTGGACAGCAGGCTCACTCTGGCAGAGGAGCTAAACAGCTTCTTTGTCTGGTTTGCGCACACCTCCCCCCTCCCCTCCCCTCTCTCTCTACAGGTACACGAGGTGAGGAGGCAACTGAGAGCAGTGAACTGCCGCAGGGCTACTGGCCCCGACAGCATCCCAGCAGCGGTGGTCAAAGCATGTGCTGACCAGCTGGCAGAGATCCTCACCAAGCTGTTCAACCTTTCCCTGATGCATGCCACCGTCCCCTCCTGCCTCAAGGCCTCCACCATCAACTCCATACCCAAAAAGTCTGCAACTGACAGCCTGAATGACTACAGACCCATAAGCACTCATGTCTGTAGTCATGAAGTGTTTTGAGTGACTTGTGCCCCAGCACATCAGGGACTGTCTTCCCACCTCCTTCGACCCCCATTAGTTCGCCTACAGGGAGAATCAGTCTATGGAAGACACCATGGCCACCACACTCCACAGAGCGATGAGCCACCTGGAGAACCCAAGGAGCTATGTGAATATGCTCTTTGGGGACTACAGCTCTCAGCTTTTAACACCATCATCCCTGATCAACAAACTGCACCTCCTCCAGACACCCCCCCCCCACCTGCTCCGCTCCTGGATAAAAAAACTTTCTCACCAACTGCCCACAAACAGTCAGACTTGGCCCCCACCACTCCTCCACAGTGTTTCTCAGCACTGGCTCCCCCCAGGGCTATGTGCTAAGCCCTCTACTGTACTCCCCGTACCCCTTTGACTGCATTCCAACCCACTTAACCACCATCATCATGAAGTACGTGGGCGATACCACCTAAGTTGGGCTCATCACCGATGACGATGAGAAAGCATACAAGGTGGAAGTAAAGAATCTGCTGCTGTGGTGCCAAGCAAACAGCCTGAAACTGAATGTCCAAAAAACCAAAGAACTCGTACTGGACTTCAGAAAGAACAGACAGGATCACCCCTCTCCTCATAAATGGCGACCGCCTGGAAACCATCCCCACCTTCAGGTTCCTGGCACCCACATCCCCTCTGACCTCTCCTGGTTTGTCAACACCAAGGCCCTGGTGAAGAAAGCCCAACAGCGGCTGCACTTCCTCCGGGCCCTGAGGAAGAACAACCTGGACCAGAAGCTGCTGCTGGCCTTCTATCGCTGCTCAGTGGAGAGTGTGCTCACCTACTGTATAGGTGTGTGGTATGCCGGCTCCACTGCTGAGAACAGGAAGGTTGTGCAGAGGGTCATCAACACCACCCCAAAAAAAATCATTGATGGCCCTCTGCCCTCCCTGGAAGACATCTCCAAATCCTCCTGTTTCAGAAAGATCAAGGCCATAACAGGAGACCCCTCACATCCTGCCCACTACCTGTTTGACCTGCTTCCTCTGGACGACGGTTCACATCAATCAGGTCCCACACCTCCAGGCTGACAGTTTCTTCCCCTGGGCCATCCGAACTGCAAACAGTCAGAGGCCCCACTCCCCTCCCTCCAAACACTCACATGCACAGAACTGAGGACCTTTTAATTATCATAATAATCACACCTGTCTTTGCACCCTTCACTTTCATGTATATTGACCCATCCATGAAACTGCAATCATACCTGTGTATATTTTTCCATAATCCTGGGCTATTTTATTCAATCATGTGTTCAGTTGTGTGTTCTGTACTCTGTACTTATATAATAACAACAACAACAACAACAATAATAATAATAATAATGGATTGCATTTATATAGCACCTTTCAAGATACACAAAGCGCTTTACAGTGAGTCCATTATTCATTCACTCCACAGACAAACTATAGTAGTGGTAAGCTACTGCTGTAGCCACAGCTGCCCTGGGGCAGACTGACGGAAACACGGTTGCCAATCCACGCCAACGGCCTCTCCAACCACTACCAAACATTTATACACATTCATACCCAGTGTCATGGGCACTGGAGGCAAGGTGGGTAAAGTGTGTTGCTCAGAGACACAACGGCAGGATGTCTGGAGAGAGCAGTATTCAAACCACCAACCCTCTGGTTACTGGACGACCCACTGTACCTCCTGAGCCACTGCCACGCACATTTTCCCTCCTCCATTCCACTTTTGCTGAGCACCCAGCTGGACGGCAGAAGATCCACTTTTTTTATATGGTCTTTAGCATGACCCGGTCGGGACTTGAACCCCGACCTCCCAGTCATGGGGTGAATGCTCTACCTCTAGTCCACCACTCCGGTGGTGGCCTAGAGGTAGGGCTTTGTTTCATCCGTGAAGCCACTACCACACTTTTGTATATTTCAGTCATGTGTTTAATCGTGTGTTCTGTAACGGTGTTTTATCTAATCCTTTTCTCATTCTTAATTGCACAGCAGCCTGGTGGAGCATCCACAATTTCATTGTACTGTACAACTGTACAATGACAATAAAGCCTATTCGATTCTTTTCTATTCTGTTAGTACTAGCTATCAATCAAAACCTAAGGCTGCCAGTCTCTAAAATAAGTTGGATCTTTGAAACCAAATTTGACAATACTTGCTCTTTCTACCTTTTTTCCCAATAAATACTACAAATTATACAGTATGATTCTATTGGAGATGGGAAGCACCAGAGGCCTCACAATACAATATTATCTCGATACTTTGGCAATGATATCATTGCGATCTTGTAATATGTTGAGTATTGCGATATCATATATTGCAATTTCCTATTTGATCCTTCTCTTGTCACCTCCTGCTAGATCTCAGGAGTCACTCGTTTGTAGTGCTGACATAACCAGGCAGGGAGCATTTAGCACCATCTAGTGGAGAGAAAAGTCAATTGTTTTATATTACTCTGGTACCTTGTATTTGCAACATGTTTTTAGTTTTTATTTAACTCTTTGAGTGTGTCTGTCGCCGAATTGCAACATAACCCCTAGTGGTCAAGAGTGGTAAATATTTTTTGTCAATAAAATAGTTCAGATTTCCAAGGCTATAACTTGAAAGTGGTAAGAGATAATGGCTTACTGTCAATTAGAAAGATGTAAAATATGATCCAAAGTTTCAGATAGGAATAAATTTACACATCTAATTTGCATAATGTCACGGCACCTCTTTAAATTCCATAACTCAGTCAAAACTGGACTTTGGACATATTTACACAAAGAATGTTTCAGTCTTTTGACACCGTTTTTTTGTACAGAGGTACCTCATCATCTTATCTTCAAAGTATATGAACAAGAAATCAGCACAATATTAAAAAAAATAAATTCCTCACTTACTGGCGGCTAAGGGGACTCGCTCGCTGCCATGGTCGTTGCGTTTTCACCCATCGTGGTCGTTATTTTGCGTTCTGATGGTCATTTATGCTCTCTACCACATCTACAAAGTCTTATGCTTATCCCACATAAATTTTGCTTGTATCCCGCGGCTATTTTCTGCGTACAAAGCCGACTAAGTGACGGTGCATGATGAGAGACTGCAGCCATATTAGCTTTCTGGGCTAAAATGCTAAAAAAAGGAAAAGGAAATGAGAAGTTCTTCTTCTTTGGTGTATTACGTGTCATCCATTGAGTCCTCCAACGGATGTCTGCCACCTTCTGAAACTGGCAGATCAGTACAAATCAGGACAAATCGTCAATGGAGCCGATCATGTGAGCGTGAGATGACAGGCGCAGCGCCTCGCTCTGCTACTAGGGGCAAGCAAAATCTCACACTCAAAAGGTTAAGTATAGCGACAATGGTTTCTCTGAATTGATTTAATATTGTTGACACAAAGAATCACAATACTACACTGTATCATTTTTTTTTTACCCCAACCATAATATTCCTATTGACCTTGGTTGTAAGCACACGCTACACGCTGCCTAAAGTGTATGGTTTTAGTTTTTTTTAAGTTAAAAATCACTGTAGTGGTCACTTTTCTTATCACATAAACACACACCTAATCTTTGTAACTCCTTTCTTACTCATAAAGACTTTGGCAAGTCTTCATGGTTAAGTACCAAGCACAGTCTGACATCTGAAGCTTGACTGATCTCTATGGGTTATCTTTTTTTCTTTTTTGATTTTTCACAGCTTCTGTTGAGGAAAGATTTGCTGATGAAAAGTACTTAGATGCCTTTGAGTGCAATATCTCCTAGCTATCCTCAGAGATCAACACACACATGCATTACCATGAATACACTTGCACAAAGAGAAAATAAATAGCAGCCCATTTTTTGCTTGTATTATGACGGCAGAAAGTGATATTGTGTTAAAAAAACAGTGGAGCAAGAAAGGAAACTTCTAAAGGGCTACATTCTCACTGCTAATTAATAAAAGACTTTTAAACTCTCTGAAAGGATAGCAGTAAATAGTAGTAGTAGTAAAGTGTGAGGCTCCAGCACATCAACAACTACATTTTTCACAATAGACAAATTACTACTCAACACAATTTTTATTTCACGTAACAAATTATTGACAATACATCCTACTCTATGCTTAATATGAAGGTAATCATTATGCCCATGGCTGAAGATTATCCTGTCTAATAATTACCCACGCTGGCATGAGCCACATGAGTAAGGTGGTTGGTGCCGCCTCTGGCTCCCCGGCTATCCGGCTTTGTCTGGGCTCTAAGTCGACAGAGAATGAGGCTACAGCTACCAAACTTGTTACATAGGTTGACCTTGGGACTAGCGCCTATGGCTATACTTTTGGAGACAAAGGGTCAAAGATCAAGGTTACAGGGTCATAAATGGTCAAGATCCATTTTGGCCCAAAGTGACTTCATTACTGAGACTGGGACAAGAAATTTTAATGCAAGTTAGAATTAGGTCTTTGATACTTGCTGAAGGTCACATGACTTTGACCTTGAAGATCAGTAGGGTGTAAATGTAGGTTACTAAGTCACAAAGTTTTTAAAAAAAAAAAAACTTTATATCTTATTATCATGACTACTTACATGCTGTAAAGTAAAAATAAATACTTTTACTAAATTTAGGTTAGAATTACAATTTCACACCCAAGGTGATTAGGCACTGATGCCAACTACACTTCTGAATGCTATATACATTCTGTACATGTAGGCCTGCATCTCAGCTGAGTGCATTCTAGTTGTGTTTTAAGTAAGACGATGCAGCTTTTGCCAAACAATGCCATATTAGCCACTAGTAAAGAAGTATCATCTCCTTGATTACAGGCATGCGGCCATGCAAACAGCTTGAGTAAGTCCAAAATTAGGAGATGATTCTTCCTTTGGAGTATCACTGATGTTCTGATCCTTCTCTGAGAGCCACAGGCTTTAATGATGGCCCCTCTAATTTAAAGTACAGTAGAAGTTTTTATGAGGACGTTCGGTTTCAAAGGTCATGTCATCATCTCAAAGGACTACTGGTTAAGAACAATCTTTGCTTTGAATCATGCCTCTCTTGTTCTCTTATTTCTCTAATGCTTCTGCATTTGTGATTCCCTACATCCCACTTTATAAATCATAGCCACTCACCACTTTGGCCCAACTTTGTATTTCTCCTCTCTTGCCTTGTGATGCCCTACACAGAGAAGGGCAAAGAGGCTAATCCTGGCTCTGAGGCCCAGTAAGCTCAGTCAGCTCTCCTCCTTCCCTCCCCTGTCAGCATCCATTTCATCCAATACTCTCCCAGGCTGGCGTTATGGACACCAGAGAGCTGGATGGTACGTTCGACCTCTTTGTGAGAGGACTTACACAGTGGCTTGTGAATCTCCATGTGAAGACCCCTTAAATTTCCCAGTGCACATACAGTACAATACATTCAAGCTTCTGGCCCAAATCTCCCCTCATGAAGGTACTGCAATAACATTCAGATATATTTCCATCAAAAATCAAATCAGTATGTGGGGAGATCAAAACAAGCTGTGGGGGCTCCTGACCTCTTGGTGCAGGACAATAATATAATAAGCTTCATCTTTAATGAAATAAGACTCCGGCTGGCGATATTGTTTCTCCTCCTTCAGCAAAAACAGTTATTTAAAATTGTCAGGAAAAAATATTTACTTGAGTTGACGATTGTGCTGGAGGGGACCAGAGAAACAAACAAGAAGAGAGCAGAGGGGCTTAGGAAGAAGACTGCTCTTTCTTGCCAAATAACCATTCTTGACCACTCACAAGACAATTCTTGGTCTGTGAGATGGAACAGAACTGGGCTCCTCTACAAGAAATAAATGCTCAAGGCAAGCAAATATGAATAAACATCCCCTTACTACTGATAAAGCTTAACCAGGCTCACAATAAAGCAGAGAGCTGTTTATTTGAAAGGCTACTGGTTTTCTTATTGGTTTATTATTTTTTTTTTTTTTTTGCATCCCTGTACATACTGGTTGCTGTTTTTTTCTGAAAAAACATACCAAGTTATTTACAAGAGTCTAAAGTGATTTGTTCTGGTGTGTGTTTCCCCATTAGCCACAGGGTTCTCAAAAACAAAATTCTCATTAATGAGACACCACGGAGATGTCACTGCATTTGACCTTTACCTCAGGCACTGAATAAGTATTCCTTAGATCAGAGACATCAGCACAATCTGCTGGCTAAAGAGCACAGGCTTAACGGGATCTAGTCTCTAACTACAGCTGTCTTCTGATGCAAATTCGTGTGTGTGTGTGTTAAAAATAGGCTGTGCTCTGCAGCAAAAAATGTCCCAGAGAATTTTTTTCTGACATACAGTACATGGTATAAATGCATAAAATCGCACTATAAACTGTACTGTGTATCTTTAAGAATACAAAACAGGCCCTAATTAATAGAAAATTTAAGTAGATTAGCTGACAAGAAATGGCTAAAGGTATGATGTAAGCAGCTGAACAAATTAAGTACACATTTCAGTAAGATTTCTGACAGAAGCCATCTGCTGCAGGCAGCAGAAAATCTAATATCCTGCAGTGGTCAACATCGCTCTGCTGTCATTCTAATGTCCGAGCGCAGGGCAGGGAAAAACATTAGTTGCCATGACTGATTTGTGACAAGATCAAGGCATAGCAAGTCGCTTTTTTAATATTTTCACAACAGCTTAAAATGATTCTGTTGTTGCTGAGAATCTCCAGCTGCAGTTTGAAAGTCTCCACCCTGTATGTGTTCGCCGTTGATAAAGGTTCTGCTGAAGCTGCCATGATGAGTCCTTGTTTTGGCCGCCTCTCCTTTCTGCCTCTATCTGGCTGGCTGTACCCACTGAGCCCTTAATGGAGTCAGACGTTTGTCTGGGGGTTTTGGTGAAGCAGTCTTCATGGATGTCAAGTGACAGGCAGTCATCTACTTGAGGATAATAAGGCTGTTTTATGTCACAGCAGATGATGCAGATGTCTACAACCAACGCAAACACTCCTGTGACGATTCAGGCAGGGTGCGCGTGATGGCTTGTGATAACTTCTTTTTAACATTAGCATGCAGTATCAGCGCCAGACAGACAAATGTATAAATAAAACACTACCTATAATGACCCTGAATCACACAAGGTGAAAACCTCCAAATGAACTCTTTGAGGTGATAAAATAGTAAGACTGAATGAACAAATATGATGATCCAGTGATGATGCATCTGAATGCTATTTTTTCCTGGTCTCACAGTTGCTGACAGTTTAAGGTCACAGAGTGATGGGGCACTTTTTCAGCAGGCATAAGTAAGTATGCATAAGGAACTTGCATAACACAAAAATATCCTATGATTACCTAAACCAAATGACTAAATTATTAAAAATTAAGACAATAAATAGTTGCTACCATAAAGCAGTGGGACACTTTATTTCCTGCATTTTAGTATTTTTTCTTGCACTTTTTTCTTGATTATGATTATTATTATTATTATATTGCTATTATTGCAATTAGAATTACTCTGGAGATAGTAAAACGGATTTATTTATTGATTTATTATTATACCTTCTCTATACCCAATAACTTATATCATTCTAGTCATTATCCATCCCATAATTACATTCATTACACAATAAAGTGATCCCTCGCTACTTCGCGTTTCACCTTTCGCGCCCTCAGTGCATCGCGGATTTTTCAAAAATATTCATCAAAAATTCAAAATTGAGAAAAAATGGCACGAAAGTTGCCCGGGCGCTAGCAGAAGGCAGGGAGACTACATTAGACCATCAGGTATCAACACAGAGAGCCCGCACAACTCAAAATCCACCTCTCTGACCACCGCTCCACTCCTCTCCGCCCACCTCTTCACTGCTTGGGAATCTCGCAAGCTGATTGGCCGAGACGTTTTACCCAGCTTCTCTCCCTGCAGAGCGCCCATACCCAGCGAAGGAAGACCGCATTCATTGTTCTTTATCGCTCGTGTTGCTTAGTGGCACTTTTCGCTGTTCTCTTGTGCCTTTTTGTGCAAAATAGTGCTTGTGACGCCCTTGGGGGGGGGGGGTGACGCTACTTCGCGGTTTTTCACTTTTCGCGGTCTGTTCTGGTCCCCATTAAACGCGATAAGTGAGGGATCACTGTACCATAATATATAATGCATTTTATAATTCCATCCATCCATCAATCTTCTACCGCTTTTCCGGAGGTCCGGGTCGCGGAGGCAGCAGTTCAAGCAGAGAAGCCCAGACTTCCCTCTCCCCAGCCACCTGCTCCAGCTCTTCAGAGGGGATACCAAGGCATTCCCAGACCAGCTGGGAGACATAGTCTCTCCACCGAGTCCTGGGTCTGCCCTGGGGTCTCCTCCCAGTGGGACGTGCATGAAACATCTCAAGTGGGAGGCGTCCAGGAGGCATCCTAATCAGATGCCCATACCACCTCAACTGACTCCTTTCAATGTGGAGGAGCAGCAGTTCTACTCTGAGCCTCTCCCGGATGACTGAGCTCCTCACCCTATCTCTAAGGGTGAGTCCAGCAGTCCTACGGAGAAAGCTCATTTCAGCCGCTTGTATCCGCGATCTCGTTCTTTTGGTCATTACCCAAAGCTCGTGACCATAGGTGAGAGTAGGAACGTAGATTGACTGATAAATCGACAGCTTTGCCTTAGAACTAAGCTCCCTCTTCACCACAACAGACCGGTACAACGTCCGCATCACTGCAGATGCTGCTCCAATCCGTCTGTCGATCTCTCGCTCCATTCTCCCCTCACTTGTGAACAAGACCCCAAGATACTTAAACTCCTCCACTTGGGGCAGGAGCCTGTCCCCAACCCAGAGAGGACAATCCACCTTTTTCCGGCTGAGGACCATGGACTCGGACTTGGAGATGCTGATTCTCATCCCAGCCGCTTCACACTCAGCGGCAAACCGTCCCAGCAAGAGCTGTAGGTCATTGCTGGATGAAGCCAACAGGACAACATCATCTGCAAACAACAGAGATGAGATCCTGTGGTCACCAAGCATGACACCCTCCATTCCCTGGCTGCATCTAGAAATCCTGTCCATAAAAATTATGAACAGGATCGGTGACAAAGGGCAGCCCTGGCGGAGTCCAACTCTCACTGGGAATGACTCCGACCGAGTGTTGGCAATACGAACCAAACTCTCACAACGGTCGTACAGAGACCGAATAGCTCGTAACAACAAGCCCGATACCCCATACTCCCGAAGCACCCCCCACAAAAATCCACAAGGGATGCGGTCAAATGCCTTCTCCAAGTCCACAAAACACATGTAAACTGGTTGGGCAAACTCCCACGAACCCTCGAGAATTCTCGAGAGGGTAAAGAGCTGGTCCGATTTGCCACGGCCAGGACGAAAACCACATTGCTCCTCCTGAATCCGAGGTTCGACCAACGGCCAGACTCTCCTCTCCAGTACCTTGGCATAGACCTTCCCAGGGAGGCTGAGGAGTTTAGAGGGATCACAATTTAGAGGGAACTTTAGAGGGATCACACTCTTCAGCCTCCCCCCCCCCCGCATTTTATAATTAAATTATGCAATTGAAATAATACAACAATGATAGTTTATAGTGACAATAACACCAACATCTAATAATAATTATAATAATAATAAGTAAATACTTCTGGTACGTTTAATACAATTATAGACAATATTATCATCATTATAATCACCATATATACCACCATATACCTCCACATGGCTTACAATACCTAGGCGCAATAATTAACCACATAATAATAACCATAATAATCGGCAGCCATACAGCAATTACAATAACAACAATAATAATAATAATAATAATAATACCACCTAGCCTATATAATACTTTAAATAATTCCTTCCTAAACAACAATCATAATACTATAATACATTGTAATATTCTAGTAATAATATCAATAATAATAGTACGCAGCATATTCAACAATAACAACCTTTCTTCATTGAAGATACATTGTAATATTACTGTCCTTTATTTTTATACTGTTCAAAAATCATGTTTTTATATGTTGATTTAAATATGTGGATGTTTGGACGTTGCCTGTGTTTCTCCCCCAACCCATTCCACAATTTTACTCCACACACAGACACACAAAAACCCTTCCTAGTAGATCTTACTAAGTGCATTTTAAAATTTTGTATTCCCTGTAAAGTGTATTTCCCTTCTCTCTGACTAAAAAGATTTTGTATATTGTGTGGCAAAAAGTTTTTACTGACTTAAACATTAACTGTGCTGTATAATAATCAACCAGATTCTGTAATTTCAATAACTTTGAATGTAAAAACAATAAATTAGAATGTTCAAGATACCCGACTTTGTGTATAACACGGACTGCTCATTTTTGTAATATTAGCAATGAATTAAGTTTACTTTTTTAATTGTTAGCCCAGACTTCTATACAATAGGTCAAGTATGGAAGTACTGATGAGCAATACAAGATATGAAGTGATTTGTAATCTAGGACTTGCTTAATTTTATTTATAATTGCAATATTTTTTGCGAGTTTGTTTTGTATGTATCTGACGTGTGGTTTCCAACTAATTTTATCATCGAGTATTACACTCTAAAATTTGATCTCCTTAACATTTTCAATAATTACATTATCTATATGAATATGTATATCTTCTTTATTTTTACAATTACCAAGTATCATATGCCAAGTCACGCTTGTATTCATACATGTGTAATGACAATAAAGTTGAATCTCATCTCATCTCATCTCATTACCTTAGTTTTATCTATATTTAGTGATAATTTAACACGATCCAGACATTTTTTAAGCTTATTTAATTCATTATTTAGAGTATGGATTAGTTCCTTATAATTATTTCCAGAATAAAATATATTAGTACCATCAGCAAATAATAATATTTTTAATAATTTAGAAACTTGGAATATATCATTTATATACGTATATGTTGAATAATCTGGGACCCAATACTGACCCCTGGGGGACCCCACAGGTAATTCCCATACATCCAGACAGATATTCTCCCATCTTCACAAACTGTTGTCTCTCAGATAAATAACTTGTAACCCAATTCAGTGCCACTCCCCTAATACCATACAATTGCAGTTTATTAAGAAGTATAGATAGATAGATAGATAGATAGTTTATTTTGAACACAAAAATATAACAAAAACAAGCAAATGCCAAATGCAATAAAGTAACAATATACACTGTTCGAAAGGGAGAAGGAAGAAGTGAACACTTATTAATTCCATCTCCTCTAGTATCATCAAGTATTGAATGATTTATTGTATCAAATGCTTTTCTAAAATCTATAAATACACCTATTGCATATTTTCCTTGATATAATGCATTTATTGTTTCCTCTGTTGCTTCTATTATTGCTAACACAACATAACAAAAATATTTTTTTTGTAAGTTGTCTGTGTTTTTTCAAGTGATTTAAGACAATTTTCCACTGCTGAATCTGAAAATGACATCCGTTTCTATCGATCAGGTCAGGTTTTTATGCTAAGTTATAAGCAGTTGTACAGCAGTTGTACAGTTGTACTGTAAATTGAATAGTAGACATTGATAAAGGTAAGTACATGTAAATTGAATGTTATGTCATCATTGTTCAAAATTCAGAGAATTTCATGAAATAAAAAAGAATTCTGCATCATATAAAGCGAAAATACTCGTACATGTAAACAAAAACGTAAAAAACATGTGGCCATAGTTCAAAAAGTTGACCTGATTGAGCAAAACCAATGTGATTTTTGGATTCAGCACATCAAAATTGTCCTAAATCAGGTAAAAAAAAAAACTTAGACAATAAATTTGGTGTTGACCAGTGTAATGATGTTGTACTCTTTGCTCTAAATCCATATTGATTCTGATTAAGCAGATCATGTTTATTTAAAAAGTTTTCTAATCTGTTGTTGAAAAGTTTTTTTCAGAATCTTTGAAAACTGTGGGAGGAGCGATACTGGTCTGTAGATTGCGTAGTGGTGTAGCGGTGTTTATTTCCTTGCTTGAATAATTTTTTATTTTTTTATTTTTTTTTGATTTTGGATACTTTATTGATCCCCAGAGGGGAAATTGAGGGCATCCACATGGATGGATGAAGCAGCCACGGTACGGCGCTATCCCTTAACCATTCACACACACATTCACACCTAGGGCCACTTTAGAGTCTCCAATTAACCTAGCCTGCATGTTTTTGGCCTGTGGGAGGATACCGGAGAAATCCCGGAGTAAACCCACGCAGATACGGGGAGAACATGCAAACTTCACACAGATCACTGTTGGTCAGGGGCTGGGATCGAACCAGGGATCCCATGGCCAAGGGTGAGTTGCTGTGCTGGCGCAGTGCTAACCACTGCGCCACCGCACTGCCCAATAATGCAGTGCAGTGCGGTGCAGTGTGGAATAATGATATTACTTTTCATTTTCTGTGGGAATGAGTCAGTTTGAAATGATAGATTACAAATATATGTAAATGGTTTTAATATGCCATCAACAGTTCTTTTTACTAGTGCCATATCAATACCACAATCAGTAGATAATTTATTTTTACACTTTTCAACAACAGGCAGATGTCAATTTTATGTATTATATATTTTGTTTGTTATAATGTCGGTCATGATGAATAGTAAATCTATTTTATATTATAACGTCTATTATACAACAGTTAGTTCTGACTGAGCAATTTGATTGGACAGTAGGGATTCCAGGAGTTACTATATTCTACGATAATTGCACTCCAGCATTTCACTGGATATGTATGACTCCGCTTCAAAGGTGTTCTTGTAACCGTTAATTACAGTAGTTTACTGTCAACTGTCAGTGAGAACTGCAATACTGTGTTGGATATCTTAATTCCCACAGTGAGGCGCTTTTTGAAAAGGAATCTCATCTGACCCGGAAGTCCCATCTTTTTTAAAAAACTTTATTCAATTTATTCAGTTTACAAAGTCTGCCCTTGCATAAACATTGTTAAGCTATTTCATATCTGTTGAAAAAAAATAGGCAGTGCTAGAGTTGAATTTATTGCCTTGATTAACAAACCATAATACCTTTGTGGTGATGGACTCTTCGTTTCAGCTGAAAATGCCAAGAAAAAGCAAGGAAAGTGTGCCAAAGCCAAATTACTAGTATGCTAACTAGCCACCGTTACTGGCCACGTTTTGATCTCGGCCCTTCTGCGGTACTCAATAGGTGACCAGTATGTCTTAAAAACACTGACTTTTGCACTTGACAATATTGACAATATATTATGGTCATGTAACTGGGCTCAATGACTGATGACATTTTCTCATTAAGTTAAATTGCCCAAATGGTGTGTAAATGGCATTCACTTATATAGCGCTTTTTACTCATCTCTGGATGACCAAAGCACTTTACAGACCCTGCTATCCACACATTCACACACTGATGGCGGCAGAGCTGCCATGCACCGGTGCTGGCCTGACCTACCAGGAGCAACTGGGGCTTCAGTGTCTTGCTCAAGGACACTTCGACATGCGGACTGCAGACAGAGCGGAAATCGAACCCCAGCCCAATCAAATTGCTTGGTAGGAACTAACTGTTGTATGATGTTAATTATAAATAAGTGTTGTCAGTCGATTAAAATACTTTATCATGATTAATCACATTTTCCAAAGTTTTTCATTAATAAAACAGATGGAAAAGAGATATGACAAGTCAACTGGAATACTACATTTACTCTGTGTATCACCCACCACAGACGCTACAGTACCTGGTTACTTCCTTTTCAGTTCTAGCTGAACTTCGGACTTTAAAAATTGATTCTCTGACATCCGTGCATCAATTCAGAATCTTCCACATATGGTGATTCCAAGCATTTAACAATCATTTCCCCCACCCCTAATATGCAAAACAATCGTTTCAACAAGTTCCATTCAAAATTCTCAGAGAAATGAGTGAGAACGTCATAAAATTACATTTTGCAATGTTATAGAAAGTTTTTTCAGTTCTTTAAACACCTTCTTTATTCGGAACCCCACCAAAATTGAATGGGCTCTTGTATGGCCTAAACTCAAACCATCCACTACATTGCACTGAAATCATGTTGGTAGTTTTCGCATAATCCTGCTAACAATCAGACAAGCAGACAAATGACACTGAGGTAAACATAATAAGGAGGAAAGATGGATGTGCTGACAATACTGGGGGGAGTGTGGAGGTGTCATTATGTCCCCTACTTCCAACCCAAAAAATCTATGTCTATGTACTGCAGTCCCATGGGACACAAATTAATCACGTGTCATTTGGGTTTTTTTTTTCCAGCACTGCCAATAAGACAACAGTTAGGGAAGACACTGCTCTCCTAGGAGAAAAGAGGAAAATGAAGATGAAATGAATCACAAACCATATGTACTTTTTTTCTGGCAGAGAATTTGCTAGTTCAGGAGGAAAAAAAAGTCAATGCAAGAAGAGGTTTATGTCTTGCTAATTGAAAACAAGCCTCTGCAAAGCAAATTATGAGCCAAAAGCCAAAAATCATCAGATGAGATTAACTGGGAAGGCGCACAGAGGGGAGTGAAAACGGGCGGGTGAGACATTTTGAGAGATGAATATATCGGAAGATGCGGGACTCCAGACACTGTGGCAGAGCCTCATAGTCAATCTCCATCAGCAATCCCATCTTTGTGTGGCGCTCTGGCTGAGATGGGAGGGAGAAAAGGAGGAGCAGCAGACCAGAAAGATCAAAGTCGGCTAAATGTGAGGATCAAAACTGAAAAATTACAGTAGCCTTACACTGGAATAATGCACATGCTGCTATTTCTGTGCACATAAGTAATCGGCCTTTGCTTTGATGGTATTAAGTTTTACCCTGTTGCTAAACTTGAGCAGAAAAGGGAAGAGAATAGCAGGCGTTGTGGGAGAGGGGATTGAAGAGGGAAGTTCATTTGAGTTGGCAGACAATTAGGTTAAAATGGCCCTTATGGGTCTATGGACAAGAAAGAGACAGGAACTACAAATGCAATACTGGGTAGCATGAAGAATTCAGGAGTTGAGAAGCCTTAACAGGCTATGGGGCTTCTTTCCTTTCAATCAGCGCTATTACTGTAGCTAAAAAAGCAGGTTGGTAATGAGGTCCAAACTTGAACTTACGACAGCCTTTCTCATCACTCTTGTCGAAGCAGTCGGGCAATCCGTCACACTGCCACCCGCCAGGGACACACTTGCCATCTCCACACATGAAGTTTCCGGGGATGTTGCACTCAGTGGTGAAGTTATTCCCTGGCAACAGCTGGCCCTCTATTTGGTAAGCATATAAGAGAGGGAGGCGGGGGAAAAAAGGGGAAGAAAAAAGAGGAAAAGCGATTAAAACTTCATTAAGTAAAGAAATCAAACAGATAAATGGATTGTACCACAGAGAGATACATCACACAATTCAAAATAAAAAAAAAGTTCTCTCAAGATAGAAAAACAAAGGCAACGGCGCTACTTAAAAAGCCAACTCAATCTACGACGCAAATAAACAAAACACGATCTCATGAATATAAAAATCAGTGCAGGTCACCATGTCAGCCGCACTGTGGAAGATGCCCTCAATTTAAAACTTGGCTGTATCATATTATTAAACCTGAAGATAAAAACATCACATAACAATAACACTGAAACAGTATTTACACCTTACACATACACAGAAGCATTGATTCATGCACTCAGAGAGATGGGAAAAAGGCCGCAGTCAGCACAAAACACGTGACCCGCACTACTTTGGCCCCTTTCTAGTCAACGCAGTGCAGATGCGGCATAATGGGCAGGAATGTGAAACATGGCCTCTTGGCTGAGGTTTGACACTATGCGGAGCGCAGTTTAGCTCGTAAACAAAGCTATGAGGCAGCAATAAGGCGCCCCGGCAAGAGCGGAGAACACGTTCGTGTTGCAGTGCTAAAATGAGTTCAGCCGGGCGGCCGCGTATTACACTTGAAGCAAGGAGCAGGGAGTGCACCTGCTGCGAAGAGGTATGGACCTTTACATTTTAAATGGCAGTGAGGTTTACCGGCGCAGTGACTGATGGAGTCATACAAGTGAATGACTCACACTGTGGAAACGTATTAAGTCACACTTTTATGTGTTTTTAGCTTTCATGTTAAATTAGAAGAATAAAGTATGTGGACAGATCTGTTGTTTCCCAGAGACATTACCATACAAATATTAAATGTGCCACAGCAGTAATGTTTAAAAAAAAAAGTAGGCTCCTGCAGAAAAATTAATTCACCTTCACATAAGAAATATAGTCTGTTATCTCAAACTAATCATTACAGACATTCATTCTCAGTGAGATGAGATTTTATTATCACCACACGATCCATTGTAGAGAGCCGTGACTTTTGGGCTTTTGTGAGTCACAGCCAAGGGTCACATTTTCACCGCAGTCGAAATTCAGTTCGAAGGTGTAGCCAGCCCCGAGAGTGCATCTAAGTATAACTGACACAGAAATAATCTGTTCTTACATCACCCTTCTCCTGCTGTCTATTTTAGCGCAGCAGGTACTGGCAACCATGTGCAGAGCCTCTTTAAACAAGACAGCAAAATCTCCTGATCCTCTATGAGGATGATGTAAACCCCTCCTTTGTCTTTTGCAATATGAAACAAAAAGATGAGTGATAAAGAGGAAAAGGCTGTTGTTACGTTTATGATGACAGGAAAGCAGTGAGATCACTATTTCTTTCATCATTTACTGCTCACACTTGACTGCAGTTGAAGTGATTAATGTCCACATTATTGCAAACAATCACAAAACCAAGATTAATAGCAGGCATCTTGTGGGTTTTGAAGCAGTCTTAATTGTGTGTTATATTTTCAGCAAACTAGATGAACCTGTCTCAATAGATTGGCCTTACTTATTATCTTATTTGGATAAATTAAGTGGGTAGGCTGATTGGGTAGGTTAAAAAAAAGTTTCTATAAGAACTGTGATCCTTATTCTACGATTGGCCATCATGCCAAAAATTTTTCTCTGTATAGAAGTCATTTAAGAGCGTTTAATGTCCCATTTACTGAAAAAATGTGTTTTTGTAGGGTTTAACCTTCTGAAAAATGTTTATTGGTCATGTGATTATCGAAAAAACAACAAAATGTCCACTTATCTTTCAAAAAAACCCACACATCCTATATATTGTTTCTCTGTCCAATTAACCATTTGAACTCTTCCTACTTCTCATTCTGCATCAAGAAATAGTAAGCCCAGCCTTGATATGTGCCGCTGCTCTATTAATGTAGCTGGCATTAGCATCAGAGCTAGCATTGCTACTAGGGAGTTGGCTTCCAAGCATGGTTTTTAATCATTATTTTCTTTAGGTTTCAGTCACCCTGATAAACATTCCTCTTTCCACCTGGCTCACTAATCCACAGTTAATAATATATCTCACATAACTGTGGTTTATTTTGTTATATTTTCATCATGATGCAACATTGATCCATCTGCATTAGCTTGGCTAGGCAGTCGACATTGGTCAGTTTAACAGCACTAGAGCTCACCTCAAGGGAGAGGATGACAGACTGGCAGCCGGCAGTAGCTTAACTTAAGCCCCAAGGGTATTTTGAAGTGTTCCTTGCCTAAACAGACATACCCAAAATAAAATCTATTATAACTCCACAAGTCTACATGCATAATCTTGGTCTCTACAGATGGGCAAGATCTCACAGAATTTCCCCCTAGCATAATTAATACTGTATATTTTTCTATGACTGAGCAACTATGATAAACCAAAGCAGAAATTAGATTTTTTATTCTTATGAAATAAATTTAAGGAATAAAATATTTCAAATATAAATTAAAATGTTAAACAAGGTAAAAACAAGGTAAACTGCACATGTCAAATAAACTAATCTACTACTACATGTCCTTTATATTTGGAAATCTCACATGATGTAGAACATTCTCAAATTGATGTTTTAATTTGCAGTACCTCTGTTACCCCACCAGATGGTAGCAAAACACTGTGTCTGAGTTTCCACTTTCTTGGCACCGCAGGCAGATCCGTGGGACTTAAGTATTTTCTATAAATTCTATTGACAAACCCCACCACCACCCCCAGGAACCCATTCATCTACAAGACTTGACCATATTCATCATTCATCCATCCATCCATCCATCTTCTTCCGCTTTTCCGGAGGTCCGGGTCGCGGAGGCAGCAGTTCAAGCAGAGAAGCCCAGACTTCCCTCTCCCCAGCCACCTGCTCCAGCTCTTCAGAGAGGATACCAAGGCGTTCCCAGACCAGCTGGGAGGCATAGTCTCTCCACCGAGTCCTGGGTCTGCCCCGGGGTCTCCTCCCAGTGGGACGTGCATGAAACACCTCAAGTGGGAGGCGTCCAGGAGGCATCCTAATCAGATGCCCATACCACCTCAACTGACTCCTTTCAATGTGGAGGAGCAGCAGTTCTACTCTGAGCCTCTCCCGGATGACTGAGCTCCTCACCCTATCTCTGAGGGTGAGTCCAGCAATCCTACGAAGAAAGCTCATTTCAGCCACTTGTATCTGCGATCTTGTTCTTTCGGTCATTACCCAAAGCTCGTGACCATAGGTGAGAGTAGGAACATAGATTGACTGGTAAATCGACAGCTTTGCCTTAGAGCTAAGCTCCCTCTTCACCACAACAGACGGGTACAACGTCCGCATCACTGCAGATGCTGCTGCAATCCGTCTGTCAATCTCTCGCTCCATTTTCCCCTCACTCGTGAACAAGACCCCAAGATACTTAAACTCCTCCACTTGGGGCAGACTCTCCAACAGATTCTCATGATAAATTCTAGATCAAGGATTCAGTGTACCCCACCTGGTATGGGGTTACCGGGACCCCACCCTGGAGCCAGGCCTGGGGGAGGGGCTCGAAGGCTAGCGTCTGGTGGCCAGGTTTCCACCCATGGGACCCGGCCGGGCTCAGTCCGAAGGAGTTACATGGGTCCGCCCTCCAGTGGGCTCACCACCTGCAGGAGGGATCGTGGGGGTCCGGTGCTATGTGGATTAGGTGGTGGTCAAAGGCGGAGACCTTGGCGGACTGATCCTAAGCTTTCATATTCGTCCTTCTTAGATGTTATTTTAGCTTAGCTATACACATACAGATACAGAAAACTATCAATCTCTAAGGGGCAATTCAGTTTCTACCGACCACTATACACATACACATTCACAGAGCACAGTTTGTGGGTATCAAAGAAGCAGCTTTTGACCTCTGGAAACAAAACAGCCCTCAATGTTGAAGCACTCAAGACATATTACAGAGTAGAAATGGGCAGGGCAACGTGCAAAAACAGTACAAGAACAAAGAAATGTGAGAGAAATGCAAAACTAAAAGCAGGAATTTAAAAAAAAAGCTAAAAGCACCCTGTTATCGGTCCCTCCTCCATAACAAATTAGTCAGTGGTGCAGTTCCTGACATCTTAAGGTACACCTCCACTACTAGCTCAGTGCTAGTAGTGGAATTCCTCTTTGGCTCAGTGTTAAGAGCGGGAGGATTGAGATGACAGCGTCATGGATTCAAATCCTGGCCTGGGATGTAGGTGTATGTCTGCCTTGCTTGTGTGGGAAAGAGACTTTGGAGGTGTATGTCTACCTTGCCTAAGGGCGAAAATGACTACGTCGGTCCACCCTGACATAAGGATCAAAACAGATTTGGAGATCCCAGGCTGAAATAGGCAATTCTAGCCTTGGCCCAGTAAGTGGGTTGTAACACACTCAAAGAGTCAATAAAAACAACATTAAGAATAATAAATATCTTTAAAAAGGCAATCATAAAAGAATTCATTACAAGCATAAATAGTGCAAATACTCTCAGGTCAATAGAAGTATTGCACATATACAGTAACATTCTGCTAATGTACTGTAATAAGAATATAGCCATCATATGGTCTGCAGAAAAACTACTCTGCATTCATCAGTTTAATGGCAAAAGGAACAAAAGACTTAGCGTAGCAGTTAGTCTTCCTGGGAGGCTGCAAGTAACGCCGTCCTGATGGCATCAATTCATTTTTAAGCAGTATTAATTGTGTTATATTTTCGGCAAGCAAGATGAACCTGTCTCAATAGACTGGCCTTAAGGACATGAGCTTGCTTAATAATGCACTTTGCTTTCTGAATGACATGTTTTTTCCAGACTGAGTTCAAGTCATTTAACTGGGTGCCAATAATTTTGGAGCAGGCTTTAACAACATTATTAAGCTAGCAGCTAGCAGTTTAGCCACTTATTCATGAATGTTTCTATGCAGATTGTACTTCAGGGACCGGTCATGTCATATCAACCACTGAAATTACACACCCCTGTCTACCAATGATGCATTATTTTATTTATTCTTCGAGAAAGATTTGAAGTTAGTTGGCTCAGGCTCGCTTCCAAGCAAGGAGTTAGTCAGCTAAGATTAGTGATGGTGGCATAAAAGGGAGGGTGGAGTTAAATGCAACTCTTAAGAATTTAAAGAGACATAGACCGAAACCTGGCATCAGGAACCGGACGTCGATGTTCAATTTTATTATCATGTCATCAGACCTGCGACCATGTCTTGGATACTCAGGTGAAGAGAGGTGCAGAGCTATCAACTAATCACTCCCCAGTGGTGATTTGGATGTGATGGCGGGGGAGGATGCCATTCAGACCCAAACGTATAGTGAGGGTGTGCTGGGAACGTCTGGCTGAAGTTCCTGTCCGGGAGGTCTTTAACGCCCACCTCCGGAAGAACTTCGACCACATCCCAAAGGAGTCTGGAGACTTGGAATCTGAATGGGCCATGCCTCCACCTCCATTGCTGTAGTGGCTACTCAGAGCTGTGACGGCAAGGTTGTTGGTATTTCTTGTGGTGGCAACCCCCGAACCAAATGGTGAACGCCAGAGGTGAGGGGGGCCATCAAGCTGAAGAAGGAGGACTACCGAGCTTGGTTGGCTTGTGGGGCTAGTGAAGTAGCTAAATTGTACTGGCAGGCCAAGCGGAGTGCAGCTCGAGTAGTTGCTGAGGCTAAAATTTGGGTGTGGGAGGAATTCAGTGAGGCTATGGAACAATGCCTAATGTCAATTGATTAAATATCTTACAACTGAATTACTGATCTGCTCCAATCCACAAACTAACATCAGGTGGAAGTTTCTATAAGTGCATTTTTTAACAATATAATTCATTAAAGTAAAGCTTCATATTCAGTATTCACCGCACTTAAGAGTGATATTTCAAGCTGTTTGATTTAATTTTGATGATTATGGTTGTAGGTTTTTATTTATTAAATTACAAATTAGGATATTCTAATTAACCCAGATGCACTAATATTCAGAATGAGGGCTAATATTAACGAAGATGAAAAAGAGCTAGCGACTCCTGTAATTCAGTCATTTACTGCATTCAACTAACTACACGTTAGCCATGACTTAAACAGCTTAGCCCTCAGCAACCAGAGAGCTTACTGTCAAAGAGATAAGCTAACATAAACAACATGTACTAACAGTACTGTCATTTTTCTAAAGCTTGAAACGGCCACTGAAAATAACTGGGCTAACTTTCTTCACTCACTAAAACTTACCAAGCAGACAACGTTAAATGTCGTGGCTCCCGGATGCCGTCGTTTCAGATGCTCATGCATCACTGTAGTGCTGCCATGATAGGAAAGTTCTGCCTTGCAAAGTCTGCATTTTACTTGTTTCGGGGGTTTTTTGTTTTGTTTTGTTTTCTGTGAAATGTTCCCATACTACAGAAAGTTTGGGTCTGCTTTTTTTTTTTTTTAAGCTCTGCTCCACTTCTACGTGTTCATCCTTCCACTTCCCCATGCCCAGTGCTGTGAGGCCATGCTGTGCTCTTCTTCTTCTTCACTGGAAATTGTTTTGGGTTTTTTTTACTTAATTTGACCTTCTCCAACCTTTTGAATGCACATGTCCAACTGTTCAATGTTTCTGGACTTTTTGTGCATAACTTGCTGTTCTCTAACAAGGTGCTTAATGGCAAAATTCACAACAGGTGTTTGATCCATGAATCGACCAAAGGGAAGTGGCCACTCAGCTTAGAGTGTCACCAGTAGGTTGCAACAGAGATACAGAGAGACTGAAAGAGTCACAGAAAGGTATAGAAGTGGATGTCCTTTGGCCACATCCCACGCTGATGATCGCTTTGTTGTGAACAGTGCCCTGCGGAACTGGATGCTGAATGCCACTCAACTCCAGGCACATTTAAGGGAGGTGAGCGGTACCCAAGTGTCATATCAGACCATTCGAAATCGTTTACATCAGCGTGGTATGTGTGTTAGACGACCTGCAAGGGTGCCTGACCACACCACCAGGCACTGGCGTCACCGTCTTGCATGGGCCAGGAACATGGACAATGGACAAGGGATCAGTGGGCCTCAGTGCTCTTCCCGGAGGAAAGTCAATTCACATTGAGCAGAAATGATGGCCACCAACAATGTTGGAGATGTCAAGGAGAGCGCTCTGCATCGGCCACTGTTGCCACCAGACAAGGCTTTGGTGGTGTTGGTGTTACAGTCTGGGCAGGTGTGTCTAGTCAATACAGAACTGCCCTACACCTTGTGAATGGTACAGTGACAAGCCAGTAACATCATTAATCCAGCCACTGTGCCCCTGTCTGAATAATACAGGCCTAATTTCATCTTCATGGACAACAATGCTCCAGTTCATTGAGGTCGCATCATTAGGGAATGGCTGCTGATGGCTGGGGTACCTCAAATGGAGTGGCCTGCACTCTCTCCAGACCTGAATCCTATAGAAAACCTATGGAATCAGCTGAGTCACCGTGTAGAGGCTCGTAACCCTGCACCCCATAACCTCAATGACGTGAGGGCTGCCCTTCAAGGAAAGTGGAATGCCATGCCTCAGCAGACAATAAGTCGGCTTGTGAACAGCATGAGACGTCGTTGTCAAGCTGTTGGTCTGAGATTTTCACCAGATATCAATAACAACCCAAGTAATCCATACACACAAAGAAATCAAGGCAACTGTGCACAAACAAGTTATATTTAACCTGTTGAACTCTGTTCAACTTCCCTAAAAACGCCTAAAAATAACATGCCCAAAGTAAATCAAAAGCTGTTCTTCAACCCTTTGCAGCATCTTCATGGGGTTAGTCTCATTTAAAAGAAAATACTCTGAATTTTTTGGCAAAACAGTCATAATCATAATATGTCTAAGTGCTCCTGCCACTGAGTAACAAGAAAGTTCGCCTGGGTGTTTTTTTTAGATACAAATGCTTGCAAATAACATACAGCTGTCAGATACTGGCTGGAAAACACAACAGAAATGTAGAACCAAGTGTTTTCAAGCTCAGGTCAAAATTTTGTAAAAATACCACAAAAAATGAATATATTACACAGCTTTTTTCTCAGGTTGTAACAAGGCTGTGTCTGTACTGGAAGACCGGAAATACAGCTTTTTTTTTTCAGTGCGCACTGAGACGCACTAAGATGCAGAGCCGTGAATTCACAGAGTTCAAGGGGGTTAATAAAGTAGAATCACACTGGAAATAAGTATTGAACACGCTTGGTGAAATTCATTTAATATTTAGTAGAAAAGCCTTTGTTGGTAATAGCAGCTTCCAGATGCCTCCTGTATAGAGAAACTAGACACAGGCATTGCTCAAGAGTGATTTTAGCCCATTCTTCCACACAAACTGCCAAATCTTGAAGGTTCTGTGGGTGTCTTCTATGAACTCTGATCTTCAGTTTGTTCCAGAGATTTCCAATTGGATTCAGGTCAAGTGACTGACTGGGCCATTCTAGCAGCTTTATTTTCCTTCTCTGGAGCCATTTGAGAGTTTACTTGGCTGTGTGTTTGGGATCATTGTCTTGCTGAAATGTCTACCCTCGCTTCATCTTCAGCATCTTGGCAGATAGCAACAAGTTCTTATCAAGGATGTCTCTGAACATTTGCCCATTCATCTTTCCTTCAATTATATGAAGCCTGCCTGTACCATGTGCTGGAAAAACACCCTCACACCATGATGGGATGTGCAGTGCCATTTCTCCTCCAAACATGCTGTGTGTTGTGGCATCCAAAAAGTTCAATTTTAGTCTCATCTGACCGGACTATGTTCTCCCAGTATTTTACTGGCTTGACCAAATGCTGTGCAGCAAACATTAAATGAGCTTCAACATGCTGTTTCTTCAGCAATGGAGTCTTGCAAGGTGAGCGGGCATAGAGCCCATGTCAGTTGAGTGTATTACTTATTGTTTTCTTTGAGACAGCAGTACCTGTTAACTCCAGGTCTTTCTGGAGCTCTTCACGAGTGGGCTTTGGCTGTTGGATAACTCTTCTGATAATTCTTTTGACTCTTCAGTCAGAAATCTTGCGAGGAGCTCCTGGTCGTGGCCAGTTTATGGTAAAATGATGTTCTTTCCACTTCCAAATGATGGCTCCAACAGTGCTCACTGGAACATTCAGCAATTTAGAAATGTTCTTGTAACCAATGCCATCATTATGTTTTGCAACAATAAGGCTGTGAAAGTCTAGAGAGAGCTCTTTACTTCTACCCATCATGAGTTCTTTGTGGTGTGACGATCTGATATTCACAGACCTTTAAAAGGGCTATCAGTCAGGACTTAACCAGCTGAAATTAATCTGCACAATGGGGGATGGGATGGCGTACTATATTCTGATGGATTTCAGCTTCTCTGTGTCATTCCACTTTATTAAATATAACTTGTTTTGGGAACATAGTTGCCTTGATTTCTTTCTATGCATGAATTACTTGCATTGTTACTGATATCTGGTGAAAATGTCAGGTCAGTGGCTCCATCAGAAATATGTTTAATGAGAAAAATGTTGGCATGCTCAATTATTTTTTCCGCTCTGTGTGTGTGTGTGTGTGTGTGTGTGTGTGTGTGTGTGTGTGTGTGTGTGTGTGTGTGTGTGTGTGTGTGTGTGTGTGTAAATAAAACATAGGGTATCTCAATACTTAATTTACTAATCAGAAATACTGTGATATCGTAGGTATCGTCACCCTATTGCATTGTGACCCAACTATCGCGATGCGCATTGCATCGTGAGGTCCCTCCCAATTCCCACCCCTAGCAGGGCCTATCTCTGTGAAGTTTGCAAGTTCTCCCCATGTTTGCTCCAGTTTCCTCCTATGCAAGTTAGGTTAATTGGAGATTCTAAAGTGGCCCTACTTATGAATGTGTGTGTGAATGGTGAAGGGATTGGCACTGCACCATGGCTGCCTCATCCAGGCGGATGCCCTTGAACTTCCCTCTGGGATTAATGAAGTATAACAAACAGATGTTATTATAAATAATGTAAAAAATTCATTATTGCTTGTCACAGAAACGATGTACAAAATCTGATGCAGGAGTGTTAATAAATTCTGAAGAGTCTGCAGTACAAACCCAGCTCTGTAGTTCACCTTTGAGTTCTTAGACTAAAAACATAAAAGCTTTGTGTAAAGTGGGACTGTTAAACCACCCTTTTCACAAAACAGCTTACATTATCTAGTTTACATGGTGACAATACGGGTAGTGTTTCAAACAGATTACATTCTGGAGTCCATTTTCAAATATGTAGGCTTCATGCCTCCAAAATACCATTGTCATGGAAACAAAGAATTGAACTGCAACAATTTTTTGCAAGAACTGTTGTTGTGTAAACAAAGCCTTAGAGTAGCTACTTGCTGCATCCCCTGTGCATAAGTTCTTCAGTCGTATACTTGCCAGTCTCTTGAGATGATGACTGTTCATTGTCACTGCATCATTGAAAATACAGAGTACACAGCAATTGCATCATTTGAACCATCATGCACTTTATGGTTGTCATGATCCTGATTGTTTTCAGATTTGTCAAAACCAAAACCTCAGTACATTGATTGTACCATCATTTCTTCATATTGCTGTATGATTTCTCAATCTTGGTTGAAATAAAAAGACACTACTCATAACTCACAAAATCTGATCTTTTGTTCAGCCAGCCTCTAGTTATTCTGGAAAGAGGTTTACTGATAGGATAACATAACAAGGTTTACTTCATGGTTTAAAGGTGTCACAGTTATTCAATACATCAATAAACAATAATCTTAATAACTTTGCTGATCTTTTAAATTTGGGTCTTATACTTAAATGAATGAATCTGACTGATAATGATGGATTAGATTTATAGAGTGGATATAAAAAGTCTACACACCCCATTCAAATGCCAGGTTTTTGTTATGTAAAAAAATGAGACCAAGATAAATCATTTCAGAACTTTTTCCACCATTAATATGACCTATAACCTGTACAACCCAATTGAAAAACAAACTGAAATCTTTTCAGGGGAAAAAAAAATAAAAAACTTACAATAACCTGTTTGCATAAATATGCACACCCTTAAACTAATACTTTGTTGCGGCACCTTTGGCTTTTATTACAGCACTCAGTCTTTTTGGGTAGGAGTCTATCAGTGTGGCACATCTTGATATGGCAATATTTGCCCACTCTTCTTTGCAAAAATGCTCCAAATCTGTCAGATTGCGAGAGCATCTCTTGTGTACAGCCCTCTTCAGATCACCCCATAGATGTTCGATCGGATTCAGGTCTGGACTCTGGCTGGGCCATTCCAAAACCTTAATCATCTTCTGATGAAGCCATTCTTTTGTTGATCTGGATGTGTGCTTTGGGTCATTGTCATGCTGAAAGATGAAGTTCCTCTTCATCTTCAGCTTTCTAGCAGAAGCCTGAGGGTTTTTTGCCAACACTGACTGGTATTTGGAACTGTTCATAATTCCCTCCACCGTGACTAAGGCCCCAGTTCCAGCTGAAGAAAAACAGCCCCAAAGCATGATGCTGCCACCACCATGCATCACTGTAGGTATCATGCTCTTTTGGTGATGAGCAGTATTGTGTTTGCGCCAAATATACCTTTTGGAATTATGGCCAAAAAGTTCAACCTGGGTTTCATCGGACCATAACACATTTTCCCACATGCGTTTGGGAGATTTCAAATGTGTCTGTCAGGAGCCGAGCCGGCTTGGTTTCCCTGGCTTGGTCCTGCCCTCCCTGTGGGTCTAGGTGCCGCTGTAAATGTGCATGGTATGTATTTCAGTGTGCTTTCTCCTACCTTAGCCACTGTCTGGCCGGCAGCTGTTAGACAGCCACTTTGACCTACTTTCTGTGAGTGCATGCTGACAGCTCGCTGGTCCGGCCACGCCCCCTCTCTCATTATCACCAGCTCCTCATCACACCATCACCAGCAGTGCATGTATTTAGGCAGTCTTTGCCAGTCACGCACTGCTGGTTCATTGTATAGTCACCTGTGCTGTCTTTCTGCTGTGATTGTCAGCATTCTCACAACGTGTTAGCCACTCTACATTTGCCATGGTTCTATGCGCCCTTGTAGCAATGTCAGCTCTGGGGCACAATTGTGGTTTACACGTCCCTCCTCTTACGTTTGCGGGGTGATGCCAGCCCCCAAACGCCAGCAGTAAGTGTTCTGTGTTCTTGTAAGTCCATCCATCCATCCATCCATCTTCTACCACTTTTCCGGAGGTCCGGGTCGCGGAGGCAGCAGTTCAAGCAGAGAAGCCCAGACTTCCCTCTCCCCAGCCACCTGCTCCAGCTCTTCAGAGAGGATACCAAGGCGTTCCCAGACCAGCTGGAAGACATAGTCTCTCCACCGAGTCCTGGGTCTGCCCCAGGGTCTCCTCCCAGTGGGACATGCATGAAACACCTCAAGTGGGAGGCGTCCAGGAGGCATCCTAATCAGATGCCCATACCACCTCAACTGACTCCTTTCAATGTAGAGGAGCAGCAGTTCTACTCTGAACCTCTCCCGGATGACTGAGCTCCTCACCCTGTCTCTGAGGGTGAGTCCAGCAATCCTACGGAGTAAGCTCATTTCAGCCGCTTGTATCCGCGATCTTGTTCTTTCGGTCATTACCCAAAGTTCGTGACCATAGGTGAGAGTAGGAATGTACTGTAGATTGACTGGTAAATCGACAGCTTTGCCTTAGAACTAAGCTTCCTCTTCACCATAACAGACCGGTACAACGTCCGCATCACTGCAGATGCTGCTCCAATCCGTCTGTCAATCTCTCGCTCCATTCTCCCCTCACTCGTGAATAAGACCCCAAGATACTTAAACTCCTCCACTTGGGGCAGGAGCCTGTCCCCAACCCGGAGAGGACAATCCACCTTTTTCTGGCTGAGGACTATGGACATGGATCCCAGCCGCTTCACACTCAGCGGCAAACCGTCCCAGCAAGAGCTGTAGGTCATTGCTGGATGAAGCCAACAGGACAACACCATCTGCAAACAACAGAGATGAGATCCTGTGGTCACCAAGCATGACACCCTCCATTCCCTGGCTGCTCAACGAACTCCTCCCATACCCGGGTTTTTGCTTCAGCAACCACCCGAGCTGCACTCCGCTTGGCCTGCCGGTACACCTCAGCTGCTTTGGGAGTCCCACAAGCCAACCAAGCTTGATAGGACTCCTTCTTCAGCTTAATGGCCCCCCTCACCGCTGGTGTCCACCACTTGGTTTGGGGGTTGCCACCACGAGATGCCCCGACGACCTTGCAGCCGCAGCTCTGGGCCGCTGCTTCAACAACAGAGGTGGAGAACATGGCCCACTCAGGCTCCATGTCTCCAGACTCCCTCGGAATGTGGTTGAAATTCTTCC
The DNA here is from genome assembly GCA_020510985.1 of Pholidichthys leucotaenia. Taxonomy (NCBI): domain Eukaryota; kingdom Metazoa; phylum Chordata; class Actinopteri; order Cichliformes; family Pholidichthyidae; genus Pholidichthys; species Pholidichthys leucotaenia. The sequence goes on along the minus strand of CM035840.1, from coordinate 132,844,813 downwards.
AGAGGTGGGAGATGAAGACCTCCCGGACAGGGGCCTCAACCAGATGTTCCCAGCACTCCCTCACTATACGTTTGGGTCTACCAGGTCTGAATGGCTTCCTCCCTTGCCATCGGATCTAACTCACCACCAGGTGGTGATCAGTTGACAGCTCTGCACCTCTCTTTACCCAAGTGTCCAAGACATATGGTCGCAGGTCTGATGACACAATAACAAAATCAATCATCGACCTGCGGCCTAGGGTGTCCTGGTGCCAGGTGCACATATGGACACCCTTATGCTTGAACATGGTGCTCGTTATGGACAAACTATGGTTAGCACAGAAGTCCAATAACTGAACACCACTCGGGTTCAGATCGGGCAGGCCGTTCCTCCCAATCACCCCCCTCCAGGTTTCACTGTCGTTGCCCACATGTGCACTGAAGTCCCCCAGTAGGACAATGGAGTCTCCAAGAGAGCACCCTCCAGCACCCCAGTCACAGACTCCAAAAAGGGTGGGTACTCTGAAACATCATTTGGTGCATAGGCACAACTGATGGTCAGGACCCATTTCCCAACCCGAAGGCGCAGGGAAGCAACCCTTTCATCCACCGGGGAAAACTCCAATATAGAGGCAGCAATGTTCTTGTAAGTCTTCACCTTTTTTGGAACTGTCTGCCTTTTTGTAATAATTGTGGTGTGGGGAACCTCGCACTTAAATCCTCGTTATTTCATCCTCCCCTCTCCGTGCACTGCATAAAAGCACACGAGGGTTTATGACCGTGTTTTTGTCCGTCCTTGCCACCCTAGATGGGAGATTGTTGTCACATGTACTAAACAGCCAGTACTTGCCAGAAATTCCTGCAGCTCCTTCAGTGTTGCTGGTGGCCTCTTGGTAGCCTCCCTGACCAGTTTTCTTCTCGTCTTTTCATCAATTTTGGAGGGACATCCAGTTCTTGATAATGTCCCTGTTATGCCAAATTTTCTCCACTTGACGATGACTGTGTTCACTGTGTTCCATGGTATATTTAATGGCTTGGAAATTCTTTTGTACTATTCTCCTGACTGATACTTTTGAACAATGAGGTCCCTCTGATGCTTTGGAAGCTCTCTGCGGACCATGGCTTGTGACTACAAAAATGTCAGGAAAAGCCTACTAGAACAGCTGAACTTTATTTGGGGTTAATCACAGGCACTTTAAATGGTGGCAGGTGTGTGCCGACTCCCATTTAACATGAGTTTGAACGTGATTGGTTAATTCTGAACACAGCTCCATCCCCAGTTATAATAGGGTGTGCATATTTATGCAAACAGTTTATTGTAAGGTTTTTATTTTTTTATTTTCCCCTTAAAAGATTTCAGTTTGTTTTTCAATTGGGTTGTACAGGTTATAGGTCACATTAATGGTGGAAAAAGTTTTGAAATCATTTATCTTGGTCCATTTTTTTTACATCACAAAAACCTGGTATTTGAACAGGAGTGTGTAGACTTTTTATATCCACTGTATGGCACTTTACATGTCAAGTGACATCTCAAAGTGCTTACAGTGAGTCCATTATTTATTCTCTCCAGACAAACATTGATAGTGGTAAGCTACTTCTGTAGCCACTGCTGCCCTGGGGCAGACTGATGGAAACGTGGCTGCCAATCCACGCCAATGGCCTTTCCGACCACTACCAAACATTTATACACATTCATGCCCAGTGTCATGGACACTGGAGGCAAAGTGGGTAAAGTGTCTTGCCCAGGGACACAACGGCAGGACGGCTGGGGAGAGCAGGATTCGAACCACCAACCCTGTGGTTACTGGACGGCCCACTCTACCTCCTGAGCTACTGCCGCCCCCCAAATGAGAAGTTCATAACATAATGAAAGGTTACAAAAAACGAGCTACATCTCACAGCAAATCTTAAACAGTTACTGTTATCTATGAGCAAGCCATTGAGGAGAAAAGCCTTCTTTTTACCAGGGAAAACCACCAGTTTAATTATTCATTAAATAATAGATCAGCAAACACGCAGATTTGTGTTACTAGTTCCACCAAGTGCTAACTACACAACAGAAATACCCATTCATAGCCACCCAGAACAAATGCAGGCGAGAACCAAGTAAAATGCCTTCAAAGAGTTGGGTAGGACAGGCAGTGGGTTAATTGGAAAGCTGCTCTGAGAGTATGAGAGGACAGAGAAAGGACTATTTATCACATGTGTTTGTGTGAGTGTATGCACAGAAAAAAAGAGACTGAAAAAAGCTTGACAGGCAGCTCATAGTTTCCCATGAGTCTCCAACACTGCCAGTAGCAAACCTTTAACAGCTTATGACAAGTCGGTTTTTTTGGCGAGCTCAACATTTCTTATTCCAGCTCCCTTGTTATTCTATCAATGAAGAAAGAAGCCTGAATACTTACATTTGTTTACCACTGAGGTTACAAACAACATCACCTCATTACCACAGTAAGTCTAGATACACAGCTTATTACAGATGGCTCGATGACGGGCACACTAATACTTCACTACGTGAAAGTGTCTCTGTGCACCACTGTTAGGAAAATTTTAATGGACACTGCTGTGCCCCTGTGTATGGCTTAAATTATTTATCCCACATGTTTTAGCTCTTATATCGTGTATAGTTCAGGGCAATATGCACAGCTGCATAATGCCACTGTGAACAACTGTTGCTGCAAAACGTGTACGTGAGGGAGAAGAGGAGACGATAAGGCAGGGATAAAGTTGGATGTCTGTGTATCTTGTGAGGGAAGTACAGACCAATTACTCAGAATAAATATTGACTACACTATCCCTGCCTCTGTACACCCATGGCCTGTCTCCCATCTTCCACAATCACTATGACCACTAAGGCCTCATTTAACCTGCTAAATCAAAAAGCGTAGGCACAAAGGCTGGATACTTTTTTTAATTAGCGTCTTTTGGTTTTCATCACATCCATTGAGTTTTAGGTTTTCGAGCGGTAACAGTTTTCTCTCTCCATCTTTCAGCTCAGCTCATTTGCTGTTGCTTGTGCTCTTTATGGAGCGCACCTCTCTTGACTTCAATTATAATTCAAAATACTCCCCAGTATAAACACTAATTTCCCAGTGGTTCTGAATAATAGTCAAATTACATGTTGTTGAATTTATTCTATTTTTTATTCTTGTCTCAGCTCAAGTGATATGCAATAAGAGCACTGCTATGTGCTGTTTCAAACTATACAGAAGAAAATTAATGACTTAATTCAAACTTTTAAATATACATCTGCTTTTTCTCTCTAAAGAAAAAAACTAAATCTATGCATATAAAAATGTGATTTGCATTAAAATTAATTGCAGAACACAAAATGTAGAGCTTCATTAAGTCAGTTTTTGTAAATGCATATGGGAGCAACACCTTCAAGATTTATAAACTCATAATATCACAAAAATCCTGCTAAAGTAGCTGACTTTATAGGTCCTGTTTACTGCACTTTTTTGACATGCTGACAGTTTCTACTAGGGCTGGGCGATTAACCGAAATAAAATCGGAACAGATGTTCAGGGTGTAGAACTAAAGTAAACTTGCGCATATCTTTTTTTTTTCAGTTATTCCCCTGTCCTTGTTGTGTGCATGTATGTACATGAGAGCTTTAGATGTACTGCTCCTTCAAGATGTGTCCGCTGAGTTACAGGCATGGGCATGTAACTCCAGAAGCAGGGCAATCAGAGCTGTTCAGATGCAATACAACACAACGGAACAATTAAAGACAGCTTGTAATGAAAACAAACGCAGTCTCCATCGACATAGTAAGTGATGATTGACTCTTTATTTCATCTGAAGATGCCAAGAAAAAGCAAGCTAAGTGCACAGATGCCAATACTAAAAATCATGGGTGCATAAGTGACCCCCCCAGTGCAGCTAACAAGCTAAGCAACCACCACACACGTGGCATGACACACAAACCCTCAAGAGGTATGTGTAGAAGAGCTTGGAAATGATGAGGCGATTTGATTTATAAACCAAAGTTTAATAATCAGCTCTCCTAACAAGTCTCATCTGGTGCAGAGTGGCAGAAGGAAAAAAGAGACAGAATGTCTCCGGCTCACTGGCTTTATACTTGCACACAACAAAAGACATGCATAACAAAGGCTGACATCCCTCATTATCTTAATCCCCCCATTGTCTTGGTATTTCCTCTCCTCGCCTTAGGGGGTGAGGGTGGCTCCTCCGGTCTCCTCCGCAGTGTCTGGGAACGTCTTTGTTCTTCACTCGGCGGTTGAGAGCCTTTGTCCTTTCAGAGGTGTGAAGTTCTTTACATATGTAATTACTAAACATTTCCACATGCTTCAACATATGTAGGTTATGGAATATATGATTAATATAGACCACAGGCCCCCCAAACAACTAAGAAAGGACAATAGAAAGGTTCACAGTCTAAGATAATTACTATGACATACTAAGTGTTACATCTCTTGCCACAGAAGAAACTTTCCAGCAGCCATGCTCCTAAGAGAGTTCAGTGGTAATCATAACAGCATAGTAAATCATAAGTCAGTCCTAAACTGTTGCAGCACAATTAGTGAACAATTGTGGAGTGGTTTGCATCAGTCCCTGTGCTGTCTGGGTTTTAATCTTCTCCCAAAACTGCTGTAGATTGGTTTAGGCGCCCTGCTGGGACCTTCTTGTGAGGAATCTGCAATGTGGGAAGGAGAGTGGTTAATTGTTCCCTGCCGGGGGGCTGAGTCTTTTCTCTTGGGGGGTCTACCCCGCCGAGGTGCTCTCGCCAACTGTGCAGGCTCGTCTTTCAACAAGAAGACAGGCTTAAGTCTGTCAATGCTGACTGTTTCTTTTCTATCCCCAAAATCAAGCACAAAGTGTTTATCACCAGGTTCCAGCACTCTGAATGGCCCATCGTATGCTGGGCGGAAAGTTGGTTTTAAAGCTTTGTGCCTAACAAAAACGAACTCAGCGTTTTTTTAAAGCTTGAGGGACAAAAACCCGTGGGAAGGAGTGATGAGCTGGACCGGGGAGAGAGTCCGGTCCGTTGCTGCCTAAAAACCTTGGGACTGGAAGGTGCCCTGGCTCTGGGTTCTCTGGTAAAAATTCACCTGGAAGCCTGAGAGGTTGTGCAAAGACTAATTCTGCAGGAGAGGCGTCTAGATCCTCTTTAGGTGCCGCAAGCAAACCCCAATAAAACCCAGGGAAGTTTATTTACCCAATTTGTGTCCGTTAGTGAGGCTCTGAGGGCAGCCTTTAAAGACCTGTGAAAACACTCGCATAACCCATTAGCCTGAGGGTGGTAAGCGGTGGTGCGATGAATTGTTGCCCCTAAGCTGTTGGACATGGCTGACCAGAGCTCTGAGACAAATTGAGGCCCCCTATCGGACGTGATGTCCGATGAGACGCCGAAACGTGCTACCCAGTTTGTCAAAAAAACGCGAGCGACTTCCTCCACTGTGGTTGCCGCTAGAGGGACTGCCTCTGGCCAGCGCGTGGTGCGGTCTATCATTGTTAACAGGTGTGTGAAACCTTGGGAGGAAGGTAGTGGCCCCACGAGGTCGACATGAACGTGGTCGAACCTTCTAGCAGGGATTGGAAAAGGCTCCAGAGGGGCTTTTGTGTGTCTGTGTATTTTGGCGCGTTGACAAGAAATGCAAGTTTTTGCCCATTCTTTTACGTTTTTGCGCAGGCCTGGCCACACAAACTTTTCGGCGACCATTTTAACCGAGGCGCGCACACCTGGGTGCGCGAGGGAGTGAAGTGCGTCGAAAATACGGCGGCGCCATGTAGCTGGTACTAACGGGCGAGGTCGGCCGGTTGAAACATCGCATATTAGGGGGGGCACGCCGTCGCGTAAACCCTTTTTCTCCAGCCTTAACCCTGTTGGTCCAGACAGGAGTGCGCGCACGTCCGCGTCACCGCTTTGTTCCTCCGCCATGGCTGCATAATCTATCCCTGCATGGATAGGTGCTGCGTATGTGTCTGCGTTAGTGAAGAGCTCTGCTGCTGAGGCAGTATAATCTGTCTCCTCCCGCTCTGGTGGTGTCACAGCGCGAGAGAGACAGTCTGCTACTACGTTAAGTTTGCCTGCCACGTGTTGAATGTCTGTGGTGAACTCTGAAATCGCAGCTAGCTGTCTTTGTTGCCTGCCTGACCATGGTTCTGAAATTTTAGCCATAGCAAAGGTGAGCGGTTTATGGTCTACAAAAGCCGTGAAACTCCGCCCTTCTAACCAGAACTGGAAGTGCGGGATGGATAAATGAAGCGCTAGCAGCTCCCTGTCAAAAGTGCTGTATTTACGCTCAGTTTGGTTTAGCGATTTGCTAAAGAATGCCAAAGGTTGCCAGACCCCGCTGACAAGTTGTTCTACAACTGCCCCTATAGCCAGGTCCAAAGCGTCTGTGGTTAGCGCGATGCGGGCCAAGGGATCTGGGTGAACTAACAATGTGGCGTTAGCTAGGGCGCTTTTTACTTCCGCGAAAGCGCGTTCGCGCTCCGGGGTCCATTCGACCGTGTTGGAAGCTTTCTTTTTTTTGAGCGCGTCATATAGGGGCTGCATGAGCTGAGCTGCGTGGGGGAGGAAGCGGTTGTAAAAATTAACCATCCCTAAAAATTCCTGTAGCGATTTGACCGTTTGTGGCCGTGGGAAACTTTCTATCGCGTGAACTTTGTCTGGAAGTGGAACTGCCCCCCTTCGGAGAGACTTTATGTCCTAAAAAATCAATTTGTGACACGTCGAATTTGCATTTGGCTGGATTGATTATTAGCCCGTGCTCTTCTAGCCTCTGAAAAACCGTAGTGAGGTGCGGTTCGTGTTCTTCCTCAGACGAGCTGGCTACCAGCATGTCGTCGAGGTAGACGAAGACAAAAGGAAGGTCGCGTAGGACCGCGTCCATCATTCGTTGAAAAGTTTGAGCAGCGCCTTTGAGGCCGAAAGGCATTCGCAGAAATTCAAAAAGGCCGAAAGGGGTTATTACCGCTGTTTTAGGAATGTCCTCTGCTCGGACTGGGACTTGGTGATAACCGCGGACTAAGTCTATTTTTGAAAAAATGCGCGCACCCGCCAGATGTAGTGAAAAATCTTGGATGTGAGGAATTGGGTAGCGGTCATGCGCTGTAGCGTTGTTTAATCTGCGATAATCTCCGCACGGTCTCCAAGAACCGTCGGATTTCGGAACCATGTGAAGTGGTGAGGCCCAGGGGCTCTTCGAGCGTCTAACAATGCCCAATTTTTCAAGGGTTGTAAACTCGTCCCGTGCTATGTTGAGCTTGGCCGCGTCTAAGCGGCGAGCTTTGGCAAATACGGATGGTCCCGTTGTGGGAATAAAGTGTTCAACCCCGTGTTTAGCCACAGTGGCTGAGAATTTGGGAATTGTGAGTGCTGGAAATTGGGTGAGGAGTTGCTCAAACTTACCTCCTGCCGTGGTGACGTTAGCCTGCACAGGTGGTGGAGAAACTCGGGCTGAGCAGGGAATAGAAGCAAAGGACAGTGCATTAACCAAGCGCCTATTTGCTAGATCCACTAATAACCCATGTGCACACAAAAAATCTGCGCCTAACAAGTTAAAACTCACCGCCGCTACAACAAATGTCCATCTGTAGTTGCGGCCGTGGATGAGGAGGTGCAGGCTCTTTTCGCCGAACGTGTCGATGTTAGAGCCGTTGGCTGCCGCGGCTCCGTTGCCCCGGGTGCCCGTGGCTCGATCTGCGTGGGAGGGCGTGACGAAACTCAGCTGAGCTCCTGTGTCGATGAGGAACTGCTTGCCTGTGTGTCCATCCGTCACGTACAACAGCTTATTCTTCTCGCCGAGAACCGCTGCCGTTAACGGCTCTCGGCTTTGGCGTTTCCCGAAATCGCAAATTTGCAGGGGGGAACGCATTTGCGGGCCTTCTCGGCGAAGCGGTGGTGATAATAACAGACGTCGCTCTGTCTGTTACGTTTTGGCCGTGTCGCTGTCACCGTGGGCTGGGTCTGCTCAGTGGGTTGTGGCTCCTCGTGGTTCGGGGCGTCCGCGTTGAGGTCTGCGGATGCTGCTGTGGGTGTCAGCTCCTTGCAGGCGTTGACGAGCCGATGAGCTTCGTTGGCCAGTGTGCGGAAGTCTTGGTGGTTGTTGCATTTCATGCTGGTGAGTGTCCCTCTCATGTGTGGCGGCAGCGTGCTGAGGAATATAAATTTGAAGAGGAAGTTGTCATTGTCCTCCTCTTTAAGCTGTAGCAAACCCTCCATGAGGGCCTTAGGTTTGCACCCTCTGTGGCCGTAGACCGCCAGGATCTTCTCGGCTCTCTCTTCTGCTGATGGGACGTAATTCGCCACGATGGTTGCTTTGAGCGTCTCATATTTGTCCCGGGCCGGTGGCCGCCGGATCATGCTCCGCACACACTTCGAAGTGGCGGCGTCGAGTTTGGAGACGATATGGTAGAATTTGGTATCGTCAGCCGTGATGCCCGCCAGTGTAAACTGGGCTTCAGCCTGCTGAAACCACGAGGCAGGGTCTTCTTGCCAGAAGTCTGGCAGCTTGACAGCGACGGCATTCGTGTATACCATCACTGCTGTGTCCGCCGGGTGAGAGTGCCTTGCTTCGGCTCTCACGTCGGTGCTGGTGCTCGGTTGAGCCCTCTCAATCTCCTCTGCCGGGGGGAACAGTTGTCCATCTGTTCCTCCGTCTGCGTGGTCGCTGGCGTCTGCCTGGGTCACCACGGATGAGTCGATTGCGGGGGTATGCCTCAGGACCATACTCGCGTCAGGGTCACCAGTGTAGAAGAGCTTGGAAATGATGAGGCGATTTGATTTATAAACCAAAGTTTAATAATCAGCTCTCCTAACAAGTCTCATCTGGTGCAGAGTGGCAGAAGGAAAAAAGAGACAGAATGTCTCCGGCTCACTGGCTTTATACTTGCACACAACAAAAGACATGCATAACAAAGGCTGACATCCCTCATTATCTTAATCCCCCCATTGTCTTGGTATTTCCTCTCCTCGCCTTAGGGGGTGAGGGTGGCTCCTCCGGTCTCCTCCGCAGTGTCTGGGAACGTCTTTGTTCTTCACTCGGCGGTTGAGAGCCTTTGTCCTTTCAGAGGTGTGAAGTTCTTTACATATGTAATTACTAAACATTTCCACATGCTTCAACATATGTAGGTTATGGAATATATGATTAATATAGACCACAGTATGTACTGTAAACACTGAGCTAACATCTAAGAATGATGTTGTGGTGGCGGACTGCCTCTCGCGCGCGGTAGTGGCCCCGGTCTGTGTAGGGATAGATTATACAGCCATGGCCACAGAGCAGATTAGCGATACGGACGTGCGCGCGCTCCAGTCTGGACCAACAGGGTTAAGGCTGGAGAGCAGGGTACTGCAAGACGGCAGCCCCCCCAAATCTGCGACGTCTCCACGGGACGCCCGCGCCCGGTGGTCCCGGTCACGTGGCGCTGCCGCATGTTTGAGTCAGTTCACGCTTTGGCACACCCAGGAGTGCGCACATCAGTCAAAATGGTGGGAGCGAAATTTGTGTGGCCAGGCCTTCGCAAACAAGTGAAAGAGTGGGCTGCAGCCTGCGTAGCGTGCCAACGAGCCAAAGTGCACAGACACACCAAGGCTCCTTTGGAGCCGTTTAGGATACCAGCTAAAAGATTCGACCATGTTCACGTGGACCTCGTGGGCCCCCTCCCGCCGTCGCAGGGGTGCACGCACCTTCTGACAGTGGTGGACTGCACCACACGCTGGCCAGAAGCAGTCCCGCTGGCGGAACCAAGAGCGCGGGTTGTGCTGCCAAAAGTCCAGTAGCTTGACTGCAACAGCACACGCGTTGCTGGGGGTTCCCGTCCGGGCCGTCTGTGGGATGCCTGCCGCGTTGCTGGGGCTTCCCGTCCGGGCCGACTCCGGGATTCTTGCTTGTTAAAAAAAGGGATGTTAATGATTAATTGACTTTCGCTTAATTGTCGATAAGAATTTAGTCGACTAAATTAAATTAGTAGTCAATTAATTGATAACTCAGCAGTCCTTTTCAATGGGAGCTTATTCTATAAAATGTAGTGGCGTCGCCGTCCAGGCGGGGGCGCACGCGATCACCCACCGCCGAATTTCAACTGAAAAAGCAATTCAATTGAATTCAACTTTATTTATATAGCGCCATTTCACAACAACAGTCATCTCATAGCACTATCAACTGTAGGGGGAACCCCCACAGTTGCAGAAAGACCCCAGCAATCAGGCGATCCCCTGTGAGCAAGCACTTGGCGACGGTGGAGAGGAAAAACTCCCTTTTAACAGGAAGAAACCTCCAGCAGAACCAGGCTCAGGGAGGGGCAGTCATCTGCTGCGACTGGCTGGGGGGTGAGGGGATAGAGAAGATGAAAAGAACAGACATGCAGAAGCATATCAAGCCCCCAGAGCGCATGCGCTGTGCAGGGTGAAAAAAAACTTGCCCTTCCGGGTTACATTGGAGTGCCTCAGTGCCACAACAAGTTCTAATAGCAAATAGCACGCAAGCTTGAAGATCCACATGCTTCAAATTAACACTGCGAGAAACTGAGCGGAGCAAAGAAAAAGATTACATGAGTGCAAAAACCCATCCCTGCCTTCAACTCGCTGTAAGAGAGGAAAGCAGACCAGACTCAAGTTCCCACTGAGGTAACAGACAACAGAGGAGCCCAGATTGTACTGGGTTTGTCTGGATTGCTGGGGTACTGTGATAATGTTTAACATGCAACAGATGAAGGAGCTCACAGTTTATTTTCCTGTTAACCCAATGACTGCCACAGGCACTCCGGGGCACCATAAGCCCATAGTGGTCAAGATGTTTTTTAAGAAAATATTCAGTTCAGATGTCAGGGATTTCCAAGGCTATAACTTGAAAGTGGTAAGAGATAATGGCTTACTGTCAATTAGAAAGATGCAGAGTATGATCCAAAGTTTGAGATAGGAGTAAATTAACACATCTAATTTGCATAATGCAACGCAGCCATACCAAATTACATAACTTTCGGTCAAAAATGGACTTTTGGACATATTTACACAAAGGATGGTTTTGTTTTCTTGTCACTGGTTTTGTTTTGGGTTTTTTTGTTATCTTCTCTTTAAAGTATATGAACCAGAACATTAGTAGAATGTCATCAAAGAAATTTGTCAGACTTACCACTGGCCAGGCGGCTCTCTCTTCGTCCATCCTGGTCGTTATTTTGTCTTCTGTCGGTCATTTGCGCTTTCTCTCCCACATCCAGAAACTCTTATGATTATCCCACCTCAATTTCACTTTTATTCCACCGCAATTTAGCTTATATGACGACATGGAACTGGCACGATTGTTGTCTAGTCACATGGTGCTGGGGGCCGCAGCAGGTGAACATCAACCAGCTTCACCCACCCTCTGTTATAACAAAATGTAAACATTTACCTTCATAAGCTAAATAATCTCTTTTTAGAATCATAGTTGGCAAATTTGGGAGCAAATGGCTCCTCCGTCTGCGATCGAGTACATCCACAGCAATCAGTAATGTCCACATTTGTTTGTCTAAAAATTTCTTCTTCTCTGATGTCCAGAAGGATGCTTCTATGGCCGCCATCAGTCCTCCAAGGCAAGAGCAGTAAGTTAAACGTGTCTGGCACCTTGTGAGGTGGAATCCTTTGTACAAATTAAATCAACTGGGGAGTTTTTGGCCACGTCATAACACATCACATGACAGGTGCAGTGCTGCGCCTGTGGCAGTGGGAGCGCTAGCTGTTCCTTGAAACCTTGCCACAATAGGGGTTAAAACAGCCTAGGGGTGCATCTCAGTAAATTAGAATGTGAAAGTTATTTTTTGTAACATAACTGAAGAGGATAAATTTATGATATTGGTAATAGTTTTTAAAATTAATTAAAAATCATGACATCTGTAATTTACTGAGATGTACCAGCACACAGTACACACTATACAGTACAAAATTTATTAAACTACAAAAAATGCCATTGTCTGTAGTAAAAAAAAAAATGCAAATGGTACAATAAATCATTGAGGAATATAATGTTCGTGTTTTATTCAGTATATCAAAAACAATAATTAACTTTTTGTATGTTAATGATAGAAAGACTGTTTTGTACCGAGGGAAATTCAGATTCTCAGGAAAATTGCCGCTTATCAATTAATCATTAATTGATCGATAAGATGACTCCATTAACAATTAATGAATTAATTGATAACTTGCATCTCTAGTTAAAAATATAATTATTTCTAAGTGAGGAGAAATTTTAACATTTTACTATAGTCATATAACCTAAGAAAGCATTTTAGAAGGTTAAAACCTAGAAACATCCCATATTTGAGTAAACAAGATGTTTACACCTGAATACAAACAACACTGTTACCACAGTTCAATTTAAGCTATTTATAAGAAGGGAAATGTTACTGTTTGTTATGCCACAAGGATTTTGCTGGTAAATTAAAAAAGAAGAACAAAAGAAAAAACTGAAACACATGGAGTTTTTGAACTGAAGGATATTTCTGGGTTAAGTTTGACCTTCATAAATGTCAGAAGAAAGAAAACAAAATTAAATTAAAACTCTAAACTAAAGATTTTTCTAGGACTGGAGATATATATCTGCAATCTCCTAAAAGCTTGTCGGTTGTATAATACAGTATGTTTGACCAGTGCTCCCACTTCAAGCAGCAAAATCAAGTCAGCGCATAAATGGTAAGCTTCCAGCTTTCATTCCAACATTTTCCAGGGGTATACTTCATACATAATGATTCCACAAATGGCAGCCCTGAGACTAGTCAGAGAATTGCATTGCTACTGAAGCAATTCCCTGAATATGCAAAGACAGGTCCAGCCACCCACATCTGCCACTGTCTTCCAGGTCTTATGAATATTTTCATATCAAATGGCAGAATGCTGCTCCAATATCAGACAGCTAATTTGGGATTGAAATATATATTACTCTTGACTGTAGCTACTGAAAAAAAAAATTATTAAAGGTTATTGCACAAGGATACCCTCCTTTTCCCTATATAGCCACTTTGGGTGTTTTAAGACCTTGTGATTTTCTTTTAGAAGCACAGCGGTGACCGTTGTTGCAGCACTAATGAGAGGAGAAAGGAAAATAATGTATGTACTGGGGACAATAGCAAAAAGATAAAATAGGGAGTTAACCCTACACCATCCCAGTTTTAGCATGCAAACAGTCACATCCTCCATGAACTGTGATATAAAATAGAGCAGATAAAGGGGACCAAATGGAAACGAAACATCAAGATGTGATTGGACGTGAGATACATGAAACACATCAAAAGACAAGGATAGGGGCAATAAAAATGAAACAGGTGGACAGTAACATCATTCTCTGTCCTTGGATTCCTGGTAATAGCTGCCCTAAGCAAATTCTCTTCCCTGTGCTCTGCACGTGAAAGGTCAGTGATATAAATCTGTTTCTGAAATGACTATTTGCTTGGCTGTTACTGCTCTAACCCCACGTCCCTCAGCAGACTTTGATTTCTGACCTGCATTGATTAGCCTTCTGTAAAAGGTTGAACCCCAGATTGAAACGGCACCAGAGAATTGATTAGCCTGACTATGTAGACTTTTCAAGCTAGAATAGAAGCAAAAATAAAACTAGAGCTGTGGGGAAGAGAGCATCCCAATATAATGTTTAAGGAGGAGCGTTTGAGATTCAAAAAATAAATAATGCCCACAGAAACAATCCCACATTCTCATCAAGCACCCTTGAACGCAATCATTTTACCCTTCAGTGGAATGCCATGCTGTGTAAAATAGCTAAATGAATATTGTAAATTTCTCTTTGAAGCTGAAAAGAGCATGCCAAGTTCCACTGCAGACTGATAATGTCAATACAAACATGGTCAGCAAGCTGCTTGTGTTGGGAGGATAAGGCAGGAGTGAATTATACAGCACTGTTGTGGATAAAAACTAGCTTTTCAGGTTCAAGGGAAGAAACTTATTTTTCAATTACACACGACTCTAAATAGACTATACAAGCTCTAGGCTCTGAGGCGCAGCGGGTAGGGTGGAGGTGATTTGCCATCTCTTTCATTGTGCGTGTGCGCGTGTGTGTGTGTGTGTGTGTGTGTGTGTGTGTGTGTGTGTGTGTGTGTGTGTGTGTGTGTGTGTGTGTGTGTGTGTGTGTGTGTGAGTGAGTGAGTGAGTGAGTGAGTGACAGAGAGAGAGAGAGAGAGCGAGAGAGCGAGAACTTCCCAGAGAGCGGAAAAGATTCTCAATCCTGTTCCTTTGGCTCAGTGAAGCATCCAGTAAAAATAAGCACAAGTGCAAAGCACCTGGTCAGCATCAATTAAAGACACCCTACAGATGGCAAGACAGACACACAGGCAGGGTACAATAAATACAGAGCAACAGAGCAAGCAAAGCCCTAATGGGAAGAGATGAAGAAAAAACCTAATCATGCAGGAAAACAGACGACAAGCCAGAATAATATAAAGCCGGATGCATCTATGCCTCTCTCGGCCACTGGTTTGCCTTTGCAATTCAGTTGAATCTCTTCTGAAAATCCAAACGTTTAGGTGAAGCCTTTTTTATTTGCAATGGGAGCAATGCAGGCTTTAATTACATTTCAGTTTAAGAACACTGTAAAGTTTACAAAAATGCTGGCATCAATAAGTGGATACACATCAATTAAAAAAACAGTGTGTATACAATTCATGAAAAAAAGGCATGAACTTAATTATAATTGTAAAAAGTGTAAAATCATTGTGTCTGTTTCCAGATAACTGGACCAGTTTCCATTTCTCATGCAGAGCTGTGAAAAAGTATTTGCCTCCTTCCTGATTTCTGATATTTTTTTTATATTAGTCACACTTAAATCTTTCAGATCATAAACCAAATTTGAATATAAACAAAGATAACCCGAGTAAATACAAAATGCAGTTTTTGAATGATGATTTAATTTATTATGGGAAAAAAGCTATCCAAAATTACCCTGCCCTATGTAAAAAGTCAATGTCACCCTTGTAACATCATGAATTAACAGTGACCACATATTCAATTTCACTAGCCATACTCAGGCCTTATTACTGCCAGACCTGTTGAATCAAGAAATCACTTAAATAGAACGTGTCTGACAAAGTGAAAAAGGTTAAACGATTTCAAAAAGCAACACATCATGTTGTGATGTAAAGAAATTCAATAACAGATGAGACACAGAAACTCAGAACAACATTTAAAGAACTGCAGGCCTCACATGCCTCAGTCTGGACACTGGTCCATGATTCACCAATAAGAGACAGGTTCAGGTTCAGGTTCAGGTTCAGGTTACTTTATTTGTACCCGTAAGTAGATTTGTTTTGCAGTCTGGTGACATCCATATTTACAAGCCACAAATTACATTCAACATAGACACAAACACAGGCACACATGAAGCTGACTATAAACATGATAAAAATACTCAAAGGCTCCATTAATCAGGGTATAAAAAGACAAAGAGATGAGGGAGAAACCAGAGGTAAGAGAGAAGGGTCATATTAAAAGTTAAAAACTAGTCAGAGGTTAAAAAACTCAAAGGTCTAAAACCCAATAAAATATTTAGAACCCAAGTGACATCCTACAAAAATAAGTAAATATAAAATGAAGTTAATAAATAGGTACCTAAATTATGTACAATATATTTTTATAGCTTGTTCAACTCTTTGACAGCAGCAGGGACAAAGTGTTTTTGTAGCGCTGGGTTCTACTTTTTGGGACAGCAAACCTCCGTCTTGAGGGAAGAAGCTGAAAGTGGCAGTGCAAAGGGTGGGAGTCATCATTTAAAATGGAGGTAGCCATCCTCTGTACTTGTCTGGTGTACAGGGATGTCAGGCTCAGCTGTGACTCACCAAGCAAAGGACTGGACCATCTAACTACCTGATCCAAGGATTTCCTCTGTTTCAGTTTTATCTGACCAAACCATGACACTAAAGAAAAGGATAAAACAGATTCAATAAAAGCCCGATAAAACATTGTCATTATGGTTCGGTCAACTTGGAAGCGTGCAGGTTTTCTCAAGCAATGCAAATGTTGCTGACCCTTTTTGCACACCCTTTCACAGTTCACTTCAAAGTTTAAATTACTATCAATAATAGTCCCAAGATATTTGTAGGATTGTACACATTCGGTGGTCTAGCCTTTTAGTATGGTGACTTTGTGCCTGGGAGTTTTCCTCCTAAAGTCAATAATCATATCTTTAGTTTTTGTTGTATTCAGCTGCAGGTAGGAATCCTCACACTAGTGAACAAAATCATCAACTACTGAGCCGTGCCCACTCTCACCATCCTGGAGGAGACTGACAATAACTGAGTCATCAGCATACTTTATAATGTGTCTGTTGTCATGTCTGCTCCGACACATGTTTGTGTACAGGATGAAGAGTAGTGGTGACAACACACACCCCTGAGGAGAGCCAGTAGAAGATCACTTTAGGTCAGACAATGTACCACTGACCCTTACTCTCTGTGTCCTGTTGGTTAAGAAATCCAGAATCCAACCCACCAGATTATTGCTCAAGTCAAATTGTTGCAGGAGCCTTTCAACTAAGATATGAGGTTGGATTGTATTAAAGGTGGAAGAAAAGTCCACAAATAAAAGCCTGGCATGTGTCCCATTAAAATCCAGATGTTTAAAAAGCATGTTAAACAGAGTGACACTGGCATCCTCCACTCCTCTGTGAGGCCTATAGGCAAACTGCAGAGGATCCAATGCATGTTCAGTCTGCCTTAGGACCTCAAATCTGACCAGTTTTTCAAAAATTTTCATTAAAATTGAAGTCAAAGCAACTGGTCTAAAGTCGTTTACTGTTTTAGGACAGCTGGATTTTGGAACGGGAACAACCACGGCTTCTTTCCAGATCTTAGACTGGGCAAAAATGGCATCCATGGAAGAGTTCCAAGGCAAAAACCACTGCTGACCAAAAATAACACAAAGACTCATCTCACATTTGCTCAAAACATCTTGATGATCCCCAAGACTTTTAGGGAAATGATGAGACAAAAGTTGAACTTTGTGGACAGCACGCATTTCATTACATCTGGCATAAAACAATCACAGCATTTCATAAAAAGAACATCATACCAACAGTCAAACATGGTGGTGGTAGTGTGATGGTCTGGGGCTGCTTTGCTGCTTCAGGACCTGAACAACTTGCCGTAATTAATGGACCCATGAATTCTGCTCTCGACTAGAAAATCCTGAAGGAGAATATGCAGCCATCAATTTGTAACCTCAAGATCAAGCCCTCCAATGTGGATAAATTAAAACAATTCTGCAAAGAAGAGTGGGCCAGAATTCCTCAACAGCGATGTAAAAGACTCACTGCCAGTTTTCTTTAATGTCTGACTTGTAGTTGTTGCTGCCAAGGATGGCACAACTTATTAGATTTAGGGGGCAATTACTTTTTCACATAGGGCCAAGTAGGTTTGGATAGCTTTTAATCATCATTTAAAAAGGGTATTTTGTATTTACTTGGGTTATCTTTGTCTAATATTAAAATTTGTTTGATGATCTGAAACATTTAAGTGTGACAAATATGCAAAAATTTAAGAAATCATGAAGGGGGGGAAATACTTTTTCCACAGCACTGTAAGAGTTTTTGCTCCTAGATTAAATAAACTATATAATATTGACAATGTGGGAGAGTCATAAAAGTTTTTAAAAAGCATCCAATAATGTAAAGACAAGCTAAAGTTTTAAAAATAAAAAAAGGACTGCACAGTATGCTATGTACAGTATACTGACTTATTAGGCAGCGTGATTTATCATTTTCAATCATATGTCAAAATTGTAAGCTTGTCAGAGTAAAGAACGTGGAGCTATGTTGACTTCCCATTTATCACCATCACTTGGTCTATGAAGACGGGAAGACAGCCCTGAACTAAAGTTGTAATTTATGCTGTCAGTTTATTTCATCCCCGCATGGATCACCACCTTATCGTGGTGGAGGGGTTTGCTTGTCCTAATCATTAGGACCTAATAATTGTAGGAGCTATGTTATCGGGTGCAACATGCCCCTGGTAGGGTCTCCTAAGACAAACTGGTCCTGGGTGAAGGTCCAGACTAAGAGCAGTCCAGTAGATCTTTATGAAAAAAACTACATCAAGGACCTAGTGCACTGAAAGGAGCCGCATGGGTTTGGACTCCAGTGGGCTCACCATGATCACAGGGATCATGGTGCTAAGTGAACCGGGCAGCCGTCTGGGCTACTCTGCATGGACTGTGGCCCCCGTGACCCGAAAACCCGGATAAGCGGTAGAAGATGGATGGATGGATTATTTCACATTTGTGTAAATACAAAGTCAAATTTTTATAATCACTTCAAATATAGGGACCATTCTATTTTGGCTGTACGTGAGACTGTGGATCCTCTGTCTCCACAACCTAGAGTTATAAGTAGGGCTGGGCGATAAAATGATAATGATAATTATTGCGAAACATCTTTTTCTTGATAGAGACATAATACATTTTTGATAGAACGTTGATAGAAGTCGTTCGTTCTGTGTTTTGACAGAGCACAAAAAGCCAATGAAAATGAGAATACACTGCACCGAACCAATCATGTGGCTGGGAGTCACACAACACACAACAGCATGCGTAGGCACGTAGGACCAATAGCCCAGGCTTAGCACACCTGCTAATGTTTGGGCTTGCATAGCCGTGTTGAAGTTGGAGAGTGGTTAAAAAGAAGATGACAGAAAACATTAATGAAAAGTCTAGTGACAGCGTTACCAAAGAAGATACCAAAATGGACGCCGCTCAATGCTCAATAGACAAGGAGATTGTTGAAAAGAAGGGTCCGAGGAATTCAGTAGTACTGACAGAATGTCAGATTTAAGCGACTGAATAAAGTAACTGACCCTCGTAACAAACTCCCTGGCCATAAATATTTCTCCCAGATGGCACTTTCCCACCTGCACACGGAATGTAGAGAAATGGCTGAAAAAGAGCTGCAAAGCCTGCCCTGCATCGCTACTACGTCAGATTTGTGGTCAAGTCGCACATCTGAACCATATATGATTCTCATTGCCCACTTCATTGATCAAGATTGGAATTTGAAAAGCAAATGTCTTCAAACTTTCCTGAAGACCATACTGGTGAAGTCACTGCTTTAGGACTGACTGGAGTACTTGAATCCTGGAGACTGAGTGGAGACAAACAAGTCTGCATCACGACAGACAGTGGGACAAAGGCTGCAGTGCTTTGGGCATGGTACTCCACTCAGCTATCAGTAAGTTAATGAGCTGAATATTATAAAATATTTATATTTTATGTTTTACAATTATTTTATGTTTTATAATAATTTGAAATACAGTTGTATAATGTTCTACACTACATTTGTCAAGTTCAACTTCTGACAGAAAATAAATATTTAAAATTAATCTTGTTATAGCTTCACATCTCAGGAGTGAAAAGGAACCTTTAAGCTTGACAGAAATAGTAATTTGATTCATATCGCAATATATACGATATTGATCAATATGAAAAAATTATCGTAACTGGAATTTTTTTCATATCGCCCAGCCCTATTTGTAAGTTAATCGATCAGAATAAATTGAACACAATGGTTTCTTTAATTCAGAACTCTGCTTATTGTGCTATACTGTGTAATTCCACTTGGCACACTGTGGAAATAGTAATGAAACAGGTAAGCTTTTATTTAAAACATATGCTCACAGAAAAAAGTTGATGCAAACTAAACACATGACAGGTAAATCCAACTCATCTATCATGCCAGCTACAGAAACATTACTATTTCCATTATCTATTTCAGAAAGCAATCAATATAACACTATTTTTTTCTCTAAACTTACAATTAAAAACTAAGGTGACGGTAAACCACCAGATCTGTTTAGGAGACCAGTAATTGTGTGTCTTTTCATATACTGTATTTATTAGTGGGCCTTATAAGACTCATTATATTGTATTCATATACCAAATTTTAACAGTTCAGTTGTGTTTTCAACACTGCATCTTAATGTAGAATTGAATGTGTGGAATTGAAATGGAGATTCAATTTGTTCTATATCCTTATTTAATGTCTATTTGAATGGAGTACATACACACAAAGCCAGAGAGATATCGACAAAGGGAAGAAAGCATACTGAGCATGAAAGTTAAACAAAAGCAGCATGGTTGCTGTGGAAGAGCGCAAGGCAATTTTTTAAGAATCTTCTCCATCACCAGTCAGTGGTGTAGTAATATTGCGCTCTCTCTATTTCACACAACACAAATGCTAAGCACACCAACAACACTGCCATTTGAGCACAACACACACACACATTTATCTCTTCCACTAATGACAAGAAAATCTCACAAATATGGCAACATCCTGAGGAAACAGACATTAATAAAAACAGGACTTCTTCATCCCACGCATCCTGCTGATTTCATCGTGCAACAATCATAGACCGCATGCTTAGAAACAGCAGTTGAACTTTGTCGTGGAAATAAATTGTGTAGTTTGAGCGGCTGTGTTCAGATCGAACTGCAATCAGAGCAGCAACATTTTAGTGGTGGGTGCGACGCGCCTCAACACGGGGCCCAGAGGCATTTCTACATCTGCATATTCATAGAGCTTGGAATTTTTAATGATAAACAGCGAGTACACAGTATGTACTCTTAATCCTTCCCGTCAGTTTATTGAGCATGTTTTTGTGGGGGAAAACATGTTAGACAGAATACCAGTCACTGCAGGGTTCTTTGAGCACATGTTTCTGGAGGGGATCTTAACCAAGTAAATTCACCCAAGCTCCCCTCTTGACGCTTAATGCAAGTTCAAAAGTAAGATTATTTAAAAGAACGCTATATATAGCAAGATCAAGACAACAGAGCTTGAACTGGGAATCCAATGGTATGTCAAAAACACACTGGGAGACCACATTTAGAAAGCGTTGAGCACCACACGGAGAGAGTGATTAATTCTCAGCACAATCAGCCACAGCACTCTGTAGGTGGGCTATCAGCACAAACCCCCCCACGTACATGTGGGGAGACATAAACAATGGACCACAAGCTTGTCCTTTATAACAGAATAAGGAAGGATTAACAAGTATTTGTGCAGGAGATCGGGAAGCAGCACACTAGCTGTTTGGTGAAATAAGGAAAGCTGTTAAGAAGAAAAGACAAATATCGCTAAAAGATCACCTTATGTTGGTCATTTGTTGTGCAAAGCTATCAGTGTATTATCGCCATATAGTAGGGATGCCCCAATTCAGCTTTCTCTTCTCTGATTTGATATGAGGGAGGCTCATTAAAGACTTGAGAGGCTGCACACCAAGGGAGACATTCGATGAGATGAACAAGACTCATGGGAAGGACGCCCCATTGTTGAACATAGTCAAGTACTGGCATCAACAGTTCAAGTGTTGTCACACATCGATGGAAATGGCAAACATTCCTGGGCGACAACAGTGCGCCTCTGATGAAGACACCAGCTGGCAATTGGAGGCCACCACTGTGGAGGTCGCCACATAACCAACAAGTCCAAGATGACAAGATCAGCGTGGGGTCTGTGGAAAAAAATCATCCATGACCATTTGCCCATGAGGAAATTGTCTGCTCAATGGGTTACCTCGTTGCTGACAACTTTCCAAAAGTAGGAATGACTCACGTGTTCCCAGGCTCTTTTGGCCATGTGACCAGAAAACAAGGACTTCTCTGACAGACTAATCGCATAGGATGAAACATGGGCCCATCACTATGATCCAGACACTAAAACAGATCCAGACACTTTATTTTTTTTTTTTTTTTTTTTTTTAACTTAAGGCGCCACACGAGTCGGCTGCCTTTTGCAACAGCGGCTCAATTCTGAGTCTTTTTATCTTCCTTCTTCTTTCTGATCCGGTGATAACTTTCTGATCCGGCACACCTTTCACTCTATATATATCACAGACACACAGATCGCTCCAAAGGTCTCCCGAGTCGGCGGACAGAGCCACTGTTTACAGCAGGAGACGATACAGCAGGGAAGAGCTAGCTAGCACTCAACCGCCACCCGGTGCTAACGGAGAAACTCGACATACAGGGGAACTGAAGCGAAAACAACATGGGTGCCGGGCTGGAGTTTAGGCGGCGTGCAAGAAATATAAGACAGAATAATAAAGAGCGATGGCAAGAACCAAGCAGACCGCCCGTAAATCTACTGGAGGAAAAAGCCCCCAGGAAGCAGCTGGCCACCAAGGCTGCTCGGAAAAGGGCTCCAGCCATCGGCGGAGTGAAGAAGCCTCACCGTTACAGGCCCGGTACCGTGGCTCTGAGAGAGATCCGTCGCTACCAGAAATCCACGGAGCTGCTCATCTGTAAGCTGCCCTTCCAGCACCTGGTGAGGGAGATCGCTCAGGACTTCAAGACCGACCTGCGCTTCCAGAGCTCCGCCGTCATGGCTCTGCAGGAGGCCAGCGAGGCCTACCTGGTGGGTCTCCTCGAGGACACCAATCTGTGCGCCATCCACGCCAAGAGGGTCACCATCATGCCCAAAGACATTCAGCTGGCCCGCCGCATCCGCGGAGAGAGAGCTTAGACTTTCTGCTGCACATCCACCAACCACAATGCTCCACACTGTGTGTCTATATATATATATATTTATAGTAATATGTACATATGTATACTAGCTGCTCTTGTTTTTTCTTGCCTTCTGATTGTTGCTCTGAGTGTTGCTATCCCTGTGCTGTTGCAATCCTAGAATTTCCCCATTGTGGGACTAATAAAGGCTTATCTTATCTTATCTTAAACCCAGTCAAAGCAATGGAAGCATTATGACTCACCACCTCTGAAGAAGGCACGTGTCAAACTCTTGGTGGTCAAGGCCATATTCATGGTCTTTTGGGACCAGAATGGATTATTGATGGTGGATTTCCTGACAAAAGGGCAATATAATTACCGGGACTTACCACACTTCACTGCTGCAGAAATTGCAGAAGGACGTCAAAACCGAGAGGCATGGCATGCTGATCAAAGGTGTCCGCCTTTTGCATGACAACTCCCCAGTTCACAACTCCCATGTCGCCCAGACGGAAGCATGGTCCTGTGGCTAGAAAATCCTTCCTCACCCCCCTTACTCTCCAAACTTTGCACATCTGACTTCCACCACTTTCCAACCATGAAGCCATTTTTGAAGGGCAAGCACTTCCAGGATGATGAATTGCTGATTTCTGAGGTCAATCGAGGCTTCTGACAACACCTGCAGACTTCTACAGGTGAGATCTCCACAGCTGCATAAAGTGATGGGGAGAAGTGTGTGACCCTTGGTGGTACCTAAGCAGAGAAAGACTTAAAACTATGCCAAGTTTGGTTCTTCTCAGTCCATGGGAAATGAGTCGGGAAATCTTTAATGAACAATTCTCACAAGATATCTTGGCTTTGATCCGATACAGCATGACAATTAAATTGCTACATTAATTTTTATTGTGAGGAAGAGATT
Organism: Pholidichthys leucotaenia; assembly: GCA_020510985.1. Lineage (NCBI taxonomy): Eukaryota > Metazoa > Chordata > Actinopteri > Cichliformes > Pholidichthyidae > Pholidichthys > Pholidichthys leucotaenia. The sequence goes on along the minus strand of CM035840.1, from coordinate 132,821,475 downwards.
AGTCCAGGGGTCTGCATTTGCTTTTTCCAGTGGGCCAGAGGTCCGGAGCAGTGCCAACATGCTGAATATTTCATTTCCATGTTGGGAAGGACAATAAACAGAACATTTTCTCCAGAGTAAATATTGAGGGGACACTATAAGTATTATTGTAGTCAGTCACAAATTTATGAGTAAGAATGAACAAATGTACACTTGTGGGAAAAAAAGCTGCAAATTTCCAAAAAATCAAGTTTACTAGAAAAAAAGTTGCAAATCCATGAGAAAAAGTATGTAAATTTTCAAGAAAAAAATTAAATATCTACTAGAAAAAGGTTCCAAATTTACAGGGAAAAAAAATGCTGATTTAAGATACAAAAACAGCAGATTTATGAGGAAAAAGAGGTAGACTGAGATATGACCGAGTGAATGTCACTTCATCCACAGCCTGAGTGGGCCCACATTTCGTTCAAGAGCTCTCATTTTGGTGTGATCACTGGGGGGACAGCAGATGTGGCCTCAGTCTCAGCAGCAAATCACAGGGCCCGACTTTAGCTACCAACAACAACAAGCCCTGTGGCTGGCTGTTGGGACTGGGGTCATGGTCACCGTGGTTGCGGCATTTTTAGTGTTCCTACAAGGAACAAGAAAGTTATATAGTGCTGCTTTAAAAACTAACGCATAGCGGACCTTAGGTTTTAAATGCTGTTGCTAAGCAATACAAGACGTTGCTGCCTTTAGCTTGTAGCACAATAATGTATGGAGTAACACGTTTGTCCTGTCTGTAGTAAAGACTTAATTTCACACCATCACTGGGAAGTTTATTACATCTTTGTATTCCACCTGAAAATGTTTAACGGCTTTTTTTCTTTTACCTGGGGCTCCAACAATGCTAACTCCATTGAACTCAGTGTGGTCTGTAGGTGCTTGTACGCATGTCTTCCAGTGTACTGATCTCCCAGTGCTAGCTAAACTTTGGCACTGCTAACAGTCCCAAGCATTTAACTGGATCAGATGCTGGACTGGTGGCTCAGTTTTCAATATGGATCCAGTGTTTTGAGTCATACTGGACCCAATATCTGATGTTGATATTGGATCAATGTAACCCTATCATATAGTTTATATCTAAAAACATTTTTACTTACAGAGAGACTGCAGAGAATGTGAGGTATTCTCTATAACCTCATATCAAGAGCAACCTGCTATATGATTTTTTTTTTTAAATCGCCTTTATTGATGTATTGCTTTAAAAAACAAGAATAATGTGGCAGCGACACAAATCAACCCTTCTCTCAAAGTGCTGGTATGTTTCTATTTTGTTCTCTAGTGACTCTATGATATTGTTTGGTTCAATATGCTTGAATAAATTGAAGTTTTCCAAACTCATACATAGCTTACAGCGTTATCACAGACATTGAAGGATAGCCGTAACTTTTGCAAGCATAACTCAGAAAGCCAACAGCCCCTTTTTCTTTAAGCCCTCCCTTCTATACTAATCCAAACACACATGTTCCACGCAAAATTCAGCAGGCTGCGCCACATGGGTTTTGCCCCGGCAGACAGTTAACTGTGCAGTACGAGACAGTCGGGGGTTTGCAATGCTTCCCAAGCCTTCTGTCACTGAATAAAAATGTAAACATAAATTGTTCGAGTGGAAGATGAACTTTTTCTCCTTCTTGCATTAGCTGCCTTTTTATTTTTGCCTACAGCTATACAGTCAGGGGCTCTGTTTTTCATTTCACATCCTGCACAAGACACAGACTTCTTGGCCTGCCATAAAGCATGTTTCAGCATTTGTGAGGTTCAGAGGAAAACAGCCAACATGACGATATAAATAAAGCTATAAAATGTCTGTTAGGAGCGCATTTATTTCTGGCTTCAGCACAGAAATCAAAGATTTTTCGACAAGGATGTGACCACCCAGTGACGGGCAGGCATTGAAAAGGGAGGGGCTTTGACAAACCCTCTTAAAAGCCTCAGCCTTGTTAAAGAGGTTGAATTATTGATAGCGCGTCTGTGGGCTAAAATAGCACCAGACTGAGTGGAGCAAGTCCGAGAGACAGAGAGAGAGAGAGCGTGGAGAGTAACAGCTTAAAGAGACACGCTAATGTCAGAAGAAAAAACATCTCCCACCTAAAATGAAACATTTTAATAATGTAATAATACCTACATCTTTATTAATGTTAAATGTTAATCATGTGCTTACAATTTATGATGTATTATTGTTTAACAAAATCCCAGCGCTGTACTTGCAAATTAGGATTCTTCTGAAAAGGTTATAATTTATTAATTTAACTGTGAATTAACTCCTGCAGCATGAAGGTTCGTAAATGAAGAAGAAATTAAATGCTCCACGCTAGACACAGAACATTTTAAAAAAAGGGTCCATCCAGGGTCAATCTAGGTGGCAGGTCAGGGCTCAGAAGAGTCATTTAACCAGACCGTCAATGACAGAGTAGCTCATTCCTGCCTAACAAAATCACCCCAGGAGTGCTGGGATCTCCTGACCACTGACCTTGACCTTAAGTACAGCCTAGATGCAGACCCATCTACGATGTGCTTAAAGTCCAGGTCAGCAGCCAAGGAGGAGTATTGTTTTTGATGAAATCATAAATACCCAGATCTCTTGACCTTTGACCTTGAGCACAACTTGAATGCAGACTGATGTAAGATCATTGAGAGTGAGTGTGGCGGACAGACGGACAACACATCATTGCACAAGATGCCATCCACTTCGCCAGAATGAGCTAAAAATGGGCGACGTATTACAACCATGAAACTAGAATGACACTATAATCACAAGACAAGTAACTGAAAACACAAAGCTGTCAAAAACTAATTTTGTTTCCAGAATATTTAAAACTGGTTCTTTCTAGAACCGTTTTCAACAACCTCGCAACTTTTCAGTGACAGTCTTCCAAAAGAAAATCGATAATATGAGCATTTCTGATGGCTCTATGTGTATGTGTTAACATTTAAGTGACTTCTAGTGTGTCAGGTCAGGCATTGGTTTGCTTGCTACCGGATAACCATGAAAACCGGTACTACCTGTCTCATGGGTCGGGCCGTCAGCGACTCAACCAGCAACCCCACCCTTCCGAGGGTGTGGAGGGTGAAACTGGGCATCCTGGCAGAACTAAAAACAATATCTATCACAGGTCTGTGATGGACCACTCCCAGTTACATGGGGTGAGACTGGACATCCTGGCAGATAAGCACATCTGTCGCAAGGTCTGTGGTGGACTTTGGCCAGTCGGTGCATCGTGACATGCACTACACAAAGAGCAGAGATAAACAAACCTATCATCTAGTCAGTCACTGCAACAGATACTGGAGTCAGTTTGTCTTGGCCTGTCCTTGCCACTGGTAATATCTCTATCTGCCAAGAATGTGCCACTAGTCCAGCAAAAGCTAGTGGTACTCAAATACTTTGCAAGCAGTTTCATGAAATGCTCAGTCAGAGAGCAACTCATACCGGCTTGGACGTCTCCTGGGTTAAGGTCAGGAGTTCCTGGCAGCGGAAGGCGAAGGACAGAGCTGCATGGAGAAATCCGATCAGACCTAAATGAAACAGTCATTGTCCCCCCCAACAGACTGCTATGATGATGAGTGGTTGTAGCATAATGACATGAAGAAACGTGGCAGAGGCTTACAGTTGCAATGTGCTTATAGCCTGTGATGGCTTTCTAACTTTTCAAACAAATGATACAAATATTTTTAGTGCCTGCCTCTACCCATCACCCTAACATTTTTACTCCCTTTACACAGGGGTGGATATTGTTGAAATATTACTGAGTGATAACAAAATGGCCAGATCTCCAAACAATCTTTCAATGATCTCTCAGTGATTGCCAAGGTCTCTCAATGATCTCCAAGTTCTGACTCATTCCAAAACAATCTCTCAACGATCACCAAAGGGAAGTGATCTCTCAGTGATCTTTCAATGAACATGCAACAATCTCACTGATCTCCCAATGATCTCTCAGCAATCTTTCAATGAACTCTACTGGTCTTTCATTGAACGTTCAGCAATCCCTCACTGATCTCTCAGCCATCTCTACCTTCATAGTGGAAAAATTTGGCATTCATTGAAAGATTGCTGAGAAATCATTGAAACTTTGCCAACAGGTCATTGTGAGATTGATGTACTTGTTGAGTGCTCCTTCAGAGTTAATTGAGAGTCTGTTGAGAGATTGTTTTGGAATGAATCAAAACAATCTCTCAACTGTTGTGAGTATCAGCAGAGGGAAGCATAAAATGCTCTAAAATTTCCTGTAGAGGGCTGCGCTGACTTTGGACTTGATAAAACACAGTGGACAAACACCAGCAGATGACATGGCTCCCCAAATCATCACTGACTGTGGAAACTTCACACTGGACCTCAAGCAACTTGGTTTCTGTGCCTCTCCACTCTTCCTCCAGACTCTGGGACCTTGATTTCCAAATGAAATGCTAAATTTACTTTAATCTGAAACAAGGTCATCTGCTAGTGTTGGACCACTGTGTGTTATCAAGTCCAAAGTCAGTGCAGTCGTCTACCAGGAAATTTTTAGGGCTCGTCATGCTTCCCTCTGCTGATAAGCTTTATGGAGATGCTGATTTCATTTTCCAGCAGGACTTGGCACCTGCCCACATTGCCAAAAGTATCAAAACCTGGTTTAATGACCATGGTATCACTGTGCTAGATTGGCCAGCAAACTCTCCTAACCTAAAGCTCATAGAGACTCTATGGAGTATTGTCAAGAGGAAGATGAGAGACACCAGACCCAACAATGCAGATAAGCTGAAAGCTGCTATCAAAACAACCTGGGCTTTGGTTGCAAAACAAACTCCCAATAATCCCTCAATGATCTCTCTTGGTCTTTCAAACTTACAATAACCTGGTTTCATAAATATGCACACCCTGTTATAACTGGGGATGTGGCTGTGCTCAGAATTAACCAATCACATTCAAACTAATGTTAAATGGGAGTCAGCACACACCTGCCACCATTTAAAGTGCCTCTGATTAACCCCAAATAAAGTTCAGCTGTTCTAGTAGGCTTTTCCTGACATTTTTGTAGTCACATCTGACAGCACAAGCCATGGTCCGCAGAGAGCTTTCAAAGTATCAGAAGGATCTCATTGTTCAAAGGTATCAGTCAGGAGAAGGGTACAAAAGAATTTCCAAGCAATTAAATATACCATGGAACACAGTGAAGACAGTCATCATCAAATGGAGGAAAATATGGCACAACAGTGACATTACCAAGAACTGGACGTCCCTCCAAAATTGATGAAGAGACAAGAAGAAAACTGGTCAGGGAGGCTGCAGGAATTTCTGGCAAGTACTGGCTGTTTAGTACATGTGACACAATCTCCCGTCTAGGGTGGCAAGACGGAAGCCTTATCTTACAAAGAAAAACATCCAAGCCGGGCTACATTTTGCAAAAACACATTTGAAATCTCTCAAACACATGTGGGAAAATGTGTTATGGTCCGATGAAATCAAGGTTGAACTTTATGGCCATAAATCCAAAAGGTATATTTGGCACAAACAACACTGCTCATCACCAAAAGAACACCATACCTACAGTGAAACATGGTGGTGGCAGCATCATGCTTTGGGGCTGTTTTTCTTCAGCTGGAACTGGGGCCTTAGTCAAGGTGGAGGGAATTATGAACAGTTCCAAATACCACTCAGTGTTGGCAAAAAACCTTCAGGCTTCTGCTAAAAAGCTGAAGATGAAGAGGAACTTAATCTTTCAACATGACAATGACCCAAAGCACACATCCAAATCAAAAAAAGAATGGCTTTGCCAGAAGAAGATTAAGGTTTTGGAATGGCCCAGCCAGAGTCCAGACCTGAATCCGATTGAACATCTGTGGGGTGATCTGAAGAGGGCTGTGCACAGGAGATGCTCTCGCAATCTGACAGATTTGGAGCATTTTTGCAAAGAAGAGAGGGCAAATATTGCCACATCAACATGTGCCACGCTGATAGACTCCTACCTAAAAAGACTGAGTGCTATAATAAAAGCCAAAGGTGCTGCAACAAAGTATTAGTTTAAGGGTGTGCATATTTATGCAAACAGGTTATTGTAAGTTTTTTATTTTTCCCCTTAAAAGATTACAGTTTGTTTTTCAATTGGGTTGTACACGTTATAAGTCACACTAATGGTGGAAAAAGTTCTGAAATGATTTATCTTGGTCTCATTTTTTACATCACAAAAACCTGGCATTTGAACAGGGGTGTGATGACTTTTTTTATCCACTGTAACAGCTTTTTAGAGGCTTTAGGAGATCATTGAGAGATTGAGTCAATTTTTGATCTCTCAACCATCTCCACCCCTGTGTAAAGAGTGTAGAAGAGCACTAGAAAACTTTCAAATACAGTATATGTACTTTTTTGGTTGGGCAACAAACACTCAATGATCCCTCAGTGACTTCTCCTGGTCTCTCAGCAATCAAGGATCACTCAGGATCTTTCCAAGATCTCTAGATTGCCAGGAAAATGGTACAATGATCTCCCAAACATTTATATAACAATGGCTTTTTAGAGCTTTAGGAATTGTTGCAAGTTCAGGTCAATTTTTGATCTCTTAATCGTCACTCAACGAACTGAGAATGATCCTTCTGTGTAATGGAGCAATAACCAACTAAAATTCTCTATTTAACATGTAAGTAAAGTTAAACGTCAAAACAGGAGTGAGTCTCAAATAAGAAAATGAGAGTGGAGAGAGAAAGCAGTAACTCAAAGTCTAAATGGAGAACTGAACTCCAGTCTCCACTTTATAGTTCTCCCGATCATCCCCCACACACCCCTGTACTCTCTGTACAATTTAACTGGTTTTGAAATGACGAGAAGCAGTGAAGGTAGTACATATGGGTATATTCTAAGTTGGGAACTTACAGTGATCTTTTACATATTAGCTGGAGGACATATTTACTTTTCACCATGATCATTTTCACTCAGATCTCACACAGATCAACTCATGGTTAAGGTGACCAAACTTTTCAACAAGCCCTTACTAGATGTACTGCTTCACTCAAAGTAGAAAAGTGCATGCTGCACTTAAGCTTTATTGATGCAGCAACGCATCAGCTTAGGATATTGCATGAAGTTGCCCTTTCACACACGAAACAGACAACCAGGAGTCATTAAGAATAGAAAAATGAGGGCTTATAGAAAGACACGGATGAAGACAACCTTGGATGCACTGTACTCTGATATTGTGATTACAACAGAAAGAGTAATCACTAAACAGGCTTTACAACGGCCTGTTCCATTACTGAACCTCTGTAACAATAACCTAACGTGGCTCTATGAGAAGTCATTAATTGGATACAGACCTCCCATTAATCTTGAATCACAGATCACAGCGAGCTCATAATACCATATCGTTAGTTAATCTTTGCTGTTCATGAGTCCATCTGTAGCTACATTAAAATGGAGATCAAAACATAAACGCAGTACAATGCAGGCCGAATACTAAGGACATAAAACCCAGCATAGCGAGGGTTATTTTTGTAAGGCACTTTCAGGAAAGTTGTTTGTTGCCGTTTTTATCCACTCAGCTTTGGCTCCGTAGAGGCAATTGTCCATCTAATCCTCTAAAAGATGACAGCAGCAATTTCAACAGAATCCCAGCCTATTAACATCACCTTGGGATTACCTTCACAGCAAAAGGAAGTGGACTGAAGGTGGGAAGGATGAGAGGGAGAAGGACCACTAAAATGAGATTCAGTTGTCTGAAAGCTGTTCACTGCTCGAATTGTTTGACACCAGCACCCCCCCCACACACACACACACACTATATCTGCTTATAGGCTTGTGAATCTTCATCAGTCAAGCAAACATCTTTTCCATTAATTCTGTCTCCCTACGCCGTCCATCGGCAGCAGAAGACTGAATGTCAACACTCCCCCGCGTCTCTTTCATCATGTAGTCAGCTGTCGCAGAACACACTGGTAAACAGGCCGTACCCTTCATCTGCTGCTATGCTGCGGGACCCCTCACTGAGCAAGCTGGCATTTCAGTGGAGCCAGCCAGATAGAGAGAAATGATGCAGACACTGCCTCAGAGGGAGATCTGCCAGAGCTGACCTCACGTCCCACCTGTGAGGAACTCTCAGCTTTTCAGTTATTGCCCAGTGGTAGAAACTGAGCTGTGAATGCAAAAAAAAAAAAACCACCACATAAAAAAGTCTAAATACATTTACTACACATTAATGCTTTGTAGAAGCTATACGAGTCAGAAAATGACAAGCAGAAGCAAATGTTCTGAGTATAGTGACTGACAGTATATCTCATTTCATTTAAAAAAAACAAAACAAAACAGTGCCTCAACTACGGAAATTGAACTATTAATTCATCTTAGTTCCTGCGGGTTCATTATGGACTGTGGAGAAAATAGGGTATGGCGGAGGGTTTGATGAGAGGGCTGAGAAAGAGAAAGAAGAGAAATTGCATCCTTTTGCTTAAAAAGTGCCTGGGGGAGAGAAAGAGAGATAAAATAATGGAAGTGAGAAGCACAAAACAAAAAAAAAGGCAGACTGTCTTTGTCTGTCTTCTAGTCTGTGTATTAGCAAGTAATGAGCTCCTAATTGTGTGGCTGGTCCATGGAGTCACTGCAGGGCTTGAAAAGCAGTGGGAATTGACTCTATCTGCCAAATGCAGCGGGCCAAAGAGAGTGATAGAGAAGCAGGAAGACAGAGCACAAGGTGAGTGGGAGAAGAAATAAAGGGATGTCAGATAGACGCTCCATTAAGGAGAAGGGCTAAAGGGGAAATGATGGGTGCATTACAATGGAAATGTTTATTTCAACAGAATGCAGATGAGGAGGGAAATAGTGCAAGTGGCCCTTGACTGTACCATCATTTTTTTTTCTGCGTCTATCTCCTCGTTCTATGTCTGTATAATACAATATCCACTCAACTGAATGGCAAAGAGTCAAAAAGGGTAATACGTCATGGTGGGGGGGCCTTGGTAAGGATTTATGACTAGTTCTAATGAGGCAGCTGATGGTGTATTTAAAGGTCAGCATAAGAAGATTTCACTGTGTGTGAGGAGAACTTAGACACAGAAAAACACACGAACGGTGATGAGAAAGGTCATCACAGAACTAAGTGAACCATTTTCTCCAGATAGAAATTATAACACAGGCAATGACTGTAAAGCTTCAAGATATTTCATGATGTGCATATTAGAAAAAATACTAAATCATTGGCATAATTAATTTTTTAAGTATAATATCCAAAGGAGTTTATTATAACCATAAAGCTTAAAAGCTTTAGTTCTTCAAAAATGTGAATTTGGTGATTTTAAAAAGGTACAAAAGGTTTCAGATACAAGACCGTCAGTGATGGAGTAGCTCCTTCCTGCCTCATGAAAACCCCTGAGAGACAGATCTCCTGACCGCTGACCTTGACCTTAAGCACAGCCTAGATACAGACCCCCTTCAGGATCATTCTGCATGAATATGCAAAAATTGGGGCAGTTGCCTCGGAGGAGTAACATTTTCCATGAAATCCTAAATGCCCAGATCTCCCGACGTCTGACAGTCAGCTTGAGCTCAACCTGGATGCAGACAAACCTGAGGATGACTGTGTGTCAATTTGTTGAGGATTACAGCAATTAGGGCCTAGGAGGGGTAAATATTTTCAAAAATTCATATAAACACTTAGCTCTCCTGACCTTGAGCACAACCTTGATGCAGAACCACCTGATGATCATTTGACATGAATTTTGGGAGAACTGGAGCAATTACCTCAGAGAAATGGTGAGTTTTCTGAGATCACATAAGTTCCCAGATCTCCTGAGCTTTGACCTTGACTTTGAGTGCTACTGGGATGGATATCTACCCAAGGATCACTGCGAGTGAGTTTGGTGAGCACCGAGGCAATCGCCTGGGAAGAGCAGCAATTCCTGTGAAATGTGGACGGGTGGATTTACGACAGATGATGCGTCATCACATTAGCTCCTTTTGGCTTTGCTGAAATGAGCTCATAAGCTGGAGACAAGCATAGAGAGAATTTTCATTATTAGTGAGACACAGTATATTATCTCACCATAATCTCTGTTTCTCGGTTCCTTTTATGACACTGCAACTAAATGAAATGTACATTGATGCTAATTTGACATAAGATACCACTTTGCTTCCAGTGACTGGTAAGTTTACTGTCTCTGTGTGTACAAAAGCTGTTGGACATACAGCACCTATCTACAGTGATCCAGACAGGACTCCTGTGTCCACAGCCATCACAGGCCTTCTGGTTGCCACTTAACTCTCTTTAGCCCGTGAACCATCTTCCTCCGGCTTCACTTTGCCCCTGTATTTCTCAGAACAGTAATTCTGTTGCACAGTGCTGAATCGCAGACGTCAGTGCCGTCATGAAAATGTCTAAAAAGCTCTTTCCACTACTTAGAAAAATTCTCATAATTGTGTGATGAAAGGCAGCCCATTACACGCCAGTGCACCTGCTGCTCAATATGATATGCAGACTCACGGCCAAAGCTGCAGTGCCATGAAATCTCTACATCCTCCCCCTCGTGTCAATAACACCATCTACTGACATTCCTCCACTTGAGCCATCACTGACGGCCTTTACTCTACATCCATTTGTTTTAGCGGTTTGTTGACCAGGCGACTGAACACGCATCAGTCTGCACCGGTTATTAGCGACATTCACCTCATTTCTCATCACCACGGCTACACTTGTACCATCAGCGGTAATGGAAGGAGGGGTGGTAGTTGTGGGTGGAGGACGTGGCTGATCTGACAGAGAAACATTGCTCAAAGTGCTCTGCGCAGCACCGGTAAAGACACCAAACCAAATGAAAACAAATGGCCTGCCGTGAGAGTAGCTCTCCAGTGCTAGGTCTAGTTTGGGAAGTTTTGTTTGTTGTAACTTATTTATTTATTTGTTAATTCCCCAAAGGATTTGGTGTTTTCTTTTGAGTTCGAGGTTTATTAAATAGGTTCAAGACTCTCTGTGTTACCAAGCAATGCCACTGAATTTATAATACATAAAGAATGTGTCACTGCAGCTCGTGCTTATAAAAAGTGCCTTCACGATGCAGTGTCTTTCAGTGTGTGTGTGTGTGTGTGTGTGTGTGTGTGTGTGTGTGTGTGTGTGTGTGAAAATGTAGCTAGCAGTGTGCGACTAGCTGCAGAGGTCAGTCAAGGAGGAACCTATCATAATCCATCATAATCAGCCGCTGTGCCGTTCCTTCAGGACAGATGAGCTCCTGACCCGTGGCGGACACGGTGGAGATGAGAATCACATAAGGGTGAAATGTGATGTTTACCAGCTTGACTGGTTTTTGTATAAGACATTCTCAACTCTATCTGGGGTTGTGTAGGCAACGCAAACAGGTCAAAGTCTCTACAAAAGTGTGTGGATATTGCAGAAGCAGAGAAGCTGCTTGCTCTCTTAGTCAGATGATGGACTGATGGAATGCTGGACAAGCCTTATGGTACATACCCACTGGATCCACTGGACTGTGTCTCTGGTTCCTATTCAGTGTCTATTTCAGGGGTGCCCATCCTGGGGCTCCTGGAGCATTCAAGTTTCTGTGTGAAATTTTCTAATTTCACTTCTTTACTGGTCCAAAGATTTGCAAATAATTTGTCATTGTTGTGCATATGTTCTGTAGGCACCTATGCACAACAACAGCAAATCATTTGCAAATCTTTGGACCAATTAAGAAGTGAAATTAGAAAATTTCCCACGGAAACCTGAACGTTCCAGGAGCCCCAGGTTGGGCATCCCTGGTCTATTTGAAACTCAACACAAACCATTTGGCTCAGCTGTGGTGTGTCAAGTTGCCCATACCCCTCATTTGCAGAAAGTTGGGATGTTTTTTAAACTTCATGCAGCTTTATGAGCGGCAGTGGCTCAGGAGGTAGAGCAGGTCATCCAATAACCGGAGGATCGGCGGTTCGAGGCCCGCTGACACTGGGTATGAATGTGTATAAATGTTCAGCAGTGGTCAGAGAGGCCATTGGCATGGATTGGCAGCCATGTTTCTGTCAGTCTGCCCCAGGGCAGCTGTGGCTACAGTAGTAGCTCACCACTATCAATGTCTGCCTGGAGTGAATGAATAATGGACTTCCTGTAAGCGCTTTGAGATGTCATTTGACATGTGAAGTGTCATAAATCTAATCCATTATTATTATGAGGTCCAGCACCCGGCATGCGTCGGCTGCAGCAATGTCATCTTGAACGTTTAAACCATATAATGTTTTTTTTTTTATCCCAGCACAACCAAAGCACTTTACATATCTAGCTATCCACCCATTCACACACTGATGGCGGTGGAACTGCAATGTAAAATGTTGGCCTGACCTACCAGGGACAACTTAGTGTTCAGTGTCTTGCTAAAGGACACTTTGACATGCAGACCGCAGAGAGAGCAGGAATTGAACCACCAACTCTGTGATCAGAGGTCGACCACACTATACACCTGTGCCACAGCTACCCCATTGATGTCAAATAACGACAGATTAATTAACTACACCTACTATGTCTTGCCTCAAATGTTGTTTGAAATTGCTTTGTTGGTTTGTTTTAAAGATTTCGGACGAAGGTTTACTCACAATCTACCATGTTTTCCAGGAGCTGAAATCCATGGGAGACCGCCCACGACTGCTTGCCTCAACCAATCAGGAGTAGCCTTTGTGTTCTCAGCAGCAGGACCAATGAGATTCTTTCCCCTGGGACAGAGCTCTTTGACTACTGGTTTTGGACTATGTCAGTTATTTTCTGTCCCTCCACCTGTTTACAGCTCATCCCTGCACTCAACACATCCCCGATGTGACAAAAAAACAGACCAGTGGACACGCACCATTATTCCACCAACCAAGCTTAAAATAAAGATAATATGCTACTGCCATCAACACAACAGTCTGATAGGCACTGCAGGGCATCAAAGTTTCACAAAACTTTCCTTGAATTTATTAAATCCTTGGCTAGTTATATATAGGTGCAGCACACTGGACATCAAAAGCCTGCAAATTACTCAAGTCTCTGGAGTGCACTAACTATGAGGTACATTAATATAAAGGTCTATCTTTGGAAATCCCACCATCATTCATTAAGTATCTGGAGTCATTAGGCGCAGGCCGTCCAGCCTGACATAACGTTCTGGGCATATAAGAAATTAGTCAAACTAAGACTGCAGCTTCTCATTAGAGCAGGCTGGACTCAATTACCATGTCTGACACAGCAGACCCTGGCAAGAATAATAGTTCAGGTCTGATAATGGCCCAACGAAGGCCTGAACTCCTTGCCTTACACCTCCTTCAAAGAAAACAACCTTGACTTTCATTTGCCCTCCTTTACTTTTCGTTCAGCTCTTCTTGATTTTGAATTTTAGATGATCAAAATTAAATCCCACTCTCCATTGCCAGGGACCAGGAAGTCCCTTTTGTCTTTGATATTCATTGAAGAAGTAAAAGGAATTCGTTTAGCAGCATAGTGCTGGGGGCCCTGCCAAGCTATGGTTGACAGAGAAGCAGCATTAAGGCAATTAACATGAGCTTTGCATTTGATTTTGGCTGGCGAGACTGCCTCTGTAAACAACAGGCGGGATCGGGTGATTAGTTCCTGTGAAGATGAGCGCCTTTCCTCCTCTGGTCCCTTTCCAAGAGAGGATTACCCTTTACACATATTGCACATAGACTTTGCACCTTTTGCATACACAAATACATGCATATACCCTGACTTAAAGAATGATTACTGCAAAAGAAAGACAAATGTGGGGGATCATGGAACGTGTGCCCTTTGAAGCAAAGTCCCAGTGGCACATAGGGGTTAAGCCACCTTTCTGGCATGGCAGAAGTAGAGTTCCGTCTCTTCTGAACATTAACTTCTCACTTAAGCTTCACTTCCCCTGTCTTATCGCAGTTAAACTATAAAATGACCCCTTTATGATCCATTTAACAACAAGAATTATTCTTTGGATTCAGCTCTATTTGATGAGCAGGTTTTCAGGTATGTAATAATGGAAAATTCAATATCAATATCAAGGGGTCTTAAGTCAAAGCCGTGGAGTTAATTGTGACAAATAGGCAATTATTTCAAGTGAAAATTGATCTTGTTTGTTCGTTTATGCTCTCGCCCAGAGAAATGGCATCAACTTCATAATAGCCTTCATGTCCCTTCGCCAAAGAGGTTTCTAAATCAAAACTGTGTCCACCTGAGTGAGCACGAAGTAATAGGTGAAGAGGATTCAACTGGCACAGTCAAGTAAATAAACTGGTGTGAACGAAGAATGGATCACATTGCTCCTCTGCACTTTTTTTTTCCCCACAGACAAACCAAGAGCAGCTGAGGATTAGCTGTCACCTTCTCTTACTTCGTAATGCTTGACCACTCAAGCTCCCAGAAGCAAGTTACCAAAATACAACATATAATAATCTCCATGCTGTAAACATTGCCAATAATCTTCACACTTAAGCCAGGAAACTAGCCTGCTGGATTGCTATGACCAAGACATACTCTGTACTGTATATACTGTGCGCATGGTGGAAAAATAATTTCACTAAAACCTGTAATGGGGCTGCACGGTGGCGCAGTGGTTAGCACTGCGGCAGCACAGTTTACCCTTGGCCGGGGGATTGTGGGGATCGTGGGTTCGATCCCAGCCCCCGACCAACAGTGATCTGTGTGGAGTTTGCATGTTCTCCCCGTGTTGCGTGGGTTTACTCCGGGATTTCTCCGGTTTCCTCCCACATGCCAAAAACATGCATGTTAGGTTAATTGGCTGTTCTAAATTGTCCCTAGATATTTGTTTCCTATAGGCCCTTAGAATAGAGGGTTAGTATTAATGAAAGCGCTTTGAGTGGTCTTTGTGACTAGAAAAGCGCTATATAAGTGCAGGTTAGTTAGTAGTTAGTAGTAATGTTCACAGTCTACAGCACCTTGATTACAATTCACAGCATTTCTTATGCGTTAGTCCTGACCCTGGGCTTAGAATCAACCTCTGACTTATTGAACAATCCTAAATTACTGTGAGATGTAAAGGGAGGAGAAAAGAGTTCCACTTAAAGTCCCTATAATCCTGAAGATTAATCGAATCCTGCAGACGAATATATTAGCATTAACGTTAAACAGCTTCCGCCTGCATTTGCATATTTATGACACAACACCAAATGATGTAATCACAGTTTAAATTTAAACATGGGAAATGAATGTCCTTGTGATTGCAATCAAAAAATGTGTCCGGTCAAAATAAACATTTTTTTCTTATGATCACGTGTTTGAAAAAACTGCATCTAATTACAGCGTCTAAAGCCTGAGGATGGAGCTGGGTTACTCTGTAGAATGATGAAACAGCCAGACCTGCATATTTGTTTCAAAACAATAAAGGCTCACTGCTGCATAATTTTCAACACAGGCATTTGGCAGCTAAAACGTAAAATCTTCCTGTATATGTAGAAAGGAATTTGGCAGATATAAATTGAAAGTCAGCTAATTTTACCTTTTTTCAGCAATGGTCATCTTCCTTTCTTGAGGAATAAATCAATGTCATGTAAAGATCTAAAACTACACAACCCTGCTCACACCACATATACAGTATTTTCCACACACTTCTACAAGCAAACAAAGGATCAGCTGCCCCAATGTTATCTATTTTTTTCTCTCTGAGCTTTTGTTGACCTTTAAGGTGGTGTTTGCTTGCTTTGACAGAGGGATGGTGGAATTTCAGTCCAAAATAGCCTGTCAGTGTCCACTCCGGCTGCTATTGTGGCTGTGAGACAAAGTACAGCAAATGACTGCTGATCACATGGGACAGCAGGGGCGCCAGCTGTCAGCATGCCAGGGTTCAGTCCCTGTCTGACAGCCGGCAAGGCAAACCAAGGGACGCATGCAGCAGGTCATGAGGGGTACCTTGAATGAAGATAAGTGGAGAAACCAAGATGACTAGACCAGGTAAAAATGTGCAAAATTTGCATAAGTAAAGAAAACAAAAAATCATATTTCTATAACTCTGTGTCATTTCAGTGTGCAAAGGTGATAAGCACACCCTGGGATTAACAAGAGCCTTCAATTGTCTCACTATATACAGCAGGAAAAATAAGAGAATAAGTATTGAACATGCTTGAGGAAATTCATTTAATATTTAGTAGAAAAGCCCTTGCTGACTTCCGGTTATGGCTGCCACGTAGGACGGACGTGTCTCGCTCTGCTCTGCTCCTGGAAAAAAAAAATCGGCAAATAACTCTCTCATTTGGGACAGAACGTATCCCAGCATTTGGGCGAAGATATGTCGGCGAAGCCTAAGGCTGGAAAACCAGGAAAAGGAAAAAGCGAGCCGCCGAAACAGTCCAAATTAACGGACTTTCAGGTCTGTGACGCAGTAAACAAAACTCCATATATGGCGGAGGAGGCTGGCAACGCTGCGATATCTGCGGGGAATGGCGCAGATGCGCTGATGGCTGCCATGAGTTCAATGAGAGCGGACTTTTCCTCTAGATTTGATGGGATTATGACAGCGTTGGAAGGAATAAGAAAGGAATTGGGTGACTGTGTAGAACGAACGGCGCAGATGGAGCTCCGTCTCGCTAGTGCTGAAGATGACGTCACCCGTCTTCAATTAAAGGTGCGCACTTTGGAAAAAAAAAATAAATCTCTGGAAGATAATATTTTGGATTTGGAATCTCGGTCGAGACAGAATAATTTGAGGCTGGTGGGTCTTCCAGAGGAATCAGAAGGTCGGGACGTATGTTCCTTTCTGGAAAAGTGGATTCCGGAGGTGCTGGGCAGCGAGGAGTTGCAATCAGCAGTGGTTCTGGAAAAAGCACATCGTATTGGCCCACGGAGAGATAAGGGACCGCCGAGGACCTTAATTATGAAGTTTCTTAGCAACAGAGACAGGATGAAGATCTTCAACGCTGCACGAGCTAAAAAAGGAGAGATTAAACACCAGGACCAGCAGGTGCGGTTCTACCCAGATTTGGGTACAGGAATCCAGCAATTGAGGAAGCAGTTTGATCCCGTACGTAAGGAGCTGCGCAACCTTGGGATTCGTCATGGTGTAATCTATCCTGCGAGACTGCTGACCACGTATGAGGGCAGAACCCACATCTTCAAGACCCCAGAGGAGGCGCAGGAGTTCATCAAGAAGATCAAAGAAGAAGAAGAGACTGGTGGGAGCTAAGCATGAGCAAAATATAAGGTAGAATAATTAAGCATTTGCACAGGCATCTGACTGACTTGAAGTAAATAGTAAGTTTACAAAATATAGATTGTATTATATATTAAAAAAACAAAACAAAAACAAAAAAAAAACAAAAAACTATGATGTACAAAGTTGTTAAAAATTTTGGAGTTAAGTTGGAAAACTACAGAGGAGAGTTAATGTTACGTCATTAAAAGCAGTAGAGTTAGGGTGATTGGGAGGATGAAGAAGGAGTGGCTTAGGCTGTTCCCCGTGGGTGTGGAACGGTCGATGGCTATATCGGGAGACAGAATTTTTCTTTTGATTTTGGGGGGTTTGCCACAAGTGTGGGAAGGGGAAATTTGTTTGTGTGTAGTTTGTAGGATGAATGTTCAACCACTCATGTTTTTGCTTCTCTGTATGAGCATGTTTACACTGCAAGGTAATCCCAAACTCTCTATTGATCATGGACCAAAGTGTTAATCTTAATTTAACTTCATGGAATTGCAGAGGTCTACAAAATTTAAAAAAACTTAAACAAGTTATGAATAAAATAAAGGACATGGGTTCAAGAATTGTGTTTTTACAAGAAACTCATCTGATAGAGGAGGATGTTAAAAGAATTAGGAGTAGATGGCAGGGAAGTGTATTCACCTCTTCATTTTCATCCCGGGCCAGGGGAGTTATGACTCTCATACATAAATCAGTTCCTTTTCAAGTGAAAAATGTAATTGGAGACAAATTGGGAAGATATGTAATCATTCAAGGTTCTTTGCTATTAGAAAATATAAATCTTGTGAACTTATATGGTCCCAATATAGATGATCAGAAGTTCGTTGCTAATTTATTTCTCATCTTATCATAACTTACAGGGCAACATATAATAGCAGGGGATTTTAATTGTACATTGAATCCAGGTGTGGATAGATCAACAGGACTGGATTGTACGCACATTGGATGTAGGATGACTATTAATCATTTTATGAAAGAATTGAGATTGTTAGATATATGGAGAGAAATGAAACCACAAGTTAAAGCCTATTCTTGTTATTCCAGTACCTACAAGACATTCTCACGTATTGATTATTTTTTGATTTCCACAGAATTAAGGTCCAAGATTCAAAACTGCTTTTATGATAACATCGTGATCTCTGATCATGCACCCTGTTGTCTAATATATGTAGATAAAAAATTGACAAAGGAATCAGGTAGATGGCAATTTCAGCATAAATGGCTTCAGGATGAGGAATTTGTCAAGTATATAGAAAAACAGATAGACGAGTTCTTTGACATCAATACTACACAAACATCAGCATGTGTAAAGTGGGAGGCTTTCAAAGCTTTTATTAGGGGACATATTATTAGTTATACAGGATCAAAATCTAAGAAGACTCGAGAGGAGAGAGCTAAATTGGAACATAAAATAAAAAGTCTTCAGGAAAAAGTGTTTGCAGGAAGTGACCCAAGGTTGGAGAATGAATTACTGATTTTGAGAGCTGAATACGACAAAAAATCAGCGAATAGAGCTGCCTCGAGTCTTCTAAGATTGAAACAATCTTTTTATGAACAAGGTGAAAAATCAGGAAAATTATTAGCATGGCAGATTAAACAATTGGAAATTAAAACACCAATTACCAGTATTATAAGTAATGGACAGGTAGTTATAGATCCTTTAGAAATTAATAGAGCCTTTAGAGATTACTATGAAAAATTATATGATACCAAAAATGAACCTGATTTAACAAAACTAAATGGGTTTTTGAACAAACTATCTATACCGTGTATACCAAATGAAAACAGGGAGATATTGGAGTCTAAAATTAGTCAAGAAGAAGTTGGGCTAGCCATTGATAATATGAAATCAGGAAAAAGTGCAGGACCAGATGGTCTTCCAGTTGACCTTTATAAAAAATTTAAGAATAAATTAATAAAACCTTTTTTGGAAATGGTTTTAGAAGCATTTCAAAATAATAATTTACCATCATACATAAATAATGCCTTAATTATACTGCTGCCAAAACCAGGTAAGCCCTCTAATAAATGTGAAAATATGAGACCAATAAGCCTAGTAAACGCCGACCTTAAGATAATCTGTAAAATTTTAGCAAGACGAATACAAGAAATTTTACCAAATATTATTAATCGAGATCAGAATGGCTTTATAAAGGGTAGACAAGGCTTCCATAATGTAAGAAGACTATTTAATATTATTTATTTTAATAAAGAAGCACCGGATACAGCTCTCCTATCACTGGACGCCGAAAAGGCCTTTGATAGAGTTGAATGGCCCTTTCTTTTTGAAGTCCTACAAAGGTTTGGACTTGGAAATAATTTCATAAAATGGGTTCAAATAATATACAATAATGCTACAGCAGAAATCCTAACAAATAACAATATTTCAAAACCAATAAAAATCAATAGAGGATGTCGACAAGGCTGTCCACTTTCACCTTTACTGTTTACTATGGCAATTGAACCTTTAGCGATAGCGATACGTTTACATTCACAAATATATGGAATTAAAGTTGGACCAACAGAACATAAAATCTCCCTGTACGCCGATGATATAATTTTGTTTATGTCGAATCTAAAAAAATCAATTCCAACCTTGTTGAATTTAATAAAGAATTTTGGGGAAATATCAGGATATAAAATAAATAAAACTAAATCTTCAATATTAATGCTAAATGAGACCCAGAGAAATTACCCAGCCCCTGAGGCAAATCAATTCAATGTTGTAAATCAGTTTAAATATTTAGGAATCCAAATTATGCCTAAGCTAGAATCAGTCGCCAGCGTCAACTATGAAGCCTTAATGTCAGATATCAATGAGTTAACTCAGATATGGATGTCACTACCAATGTCGATGATCGGGAGAATCAATATACTTAAAAGTAATATTTTACCTAAAATACTTTATTTATTTCAATACATTCCCTTATCACCACCTTTAGATCTATTCTCAAGAATAAAAAAAAAGTTAGTGGAATTTATATGGAACAACAGGAGGGCTAGATTACGTCTGTCTTTATTATATTTACCATTTGATCGTGGAGGTCTGAAATGTCCAAATTTTATGTTGTATTATTGGTCGGCACAACTGAGGTCTATGACATATTATTTTTCATCAAATGATCTCCCTCACTGGACTGAAATGGAATCATACAATTTACCTTTACCTCTTCCCATATTCATATACTCAGATTCGGCAAAAAAATTACAAAAACAAGTTAAAAATCCATTTGTAAAGCATATGATCAAAATATGGTGTGAAGCTAAAAACTATTTAAAAGAACCACAGTTATTGTCACAATTTAGTCCAATATGGGGTAATCAATATTTTAAACCAGGGAGAGCGGACGCTGTATTTAAAGTATGGAATTTAAAAGGGATACAAAAGATTCAGGATTTATATTTGCCATGTGCAGACAACATAATGTCTTTTGAAGAGCTGAGGATCAAATTTAATCTCAATAGAACACATTTTTTTAAATATCTTCAACTTAGAAACTTTATTCGATCAAATCAAAATAAAGCTCTCACTCGACCTATTTATTCATCCTTGGAAAAAATGATGATGAAAGATAGTAAAAGAAAGGGTATTATTTCAGAGTTTTATAACTCATTGACACTATCTTCAAGTGAAAATTCACTGAAAAGATTAAACTACTGGAAAGAAGATCTGCAAATTGAAATTTCGGAGGAACAATGGGAATTGGCTTGTACAGAAGCTCAAACCAAATCAATAAATGCACGCCTTAAATTGATACATTTCAAATGGTTAATGCGGATGTATGTTACACCGGAGGAGTTAAATAGATATAACAAAAATATACCAGATGCATGCACAAAATGCATGGAAAGTAAAGGAACCCTATTTCATTGTTTATGGGAATGTAGATTAATAAGAATGTTTTGGGAAGAGGTGAGGGTAACAATTGAAAAAATAATCTCAAAACAAATCATACTGAATCCTAAACTGTTTTTGTTGGGTCTGTACCCAGAAAAGCATAATTTTAATAAAAGTGAAAGAACATTCATAGACCTCAGTTTGCTTAATGCCAAAAAATGTATTGCACTATTATGGAAAAAGACTCATAGACCAGATGTGACTCAGTGGTTAAGACAGATGTTAACAAACCTTCCATTAGAAAGAATAACATATATACTGAAATCAAAGGAAATTGTGTTTGAGAATATATGGAGACCTTTTATTGATTATGTAAAAAATTTAAACATAACTCTTGAAGAAGAAGGTGAATGATGTGTGTGGACCTTGTAAATTCCAAACTGGTGAACATAATATGTATACTAATGTATTGGATTGTCTAGACTAAACAGAGGAGCATTGTTGAAGACTTGATTTTGTTGGTGGTTGTTGGTGTTTTTAGTGCATTTTTTTTTTTTTTGTAGTACTTTAGCATTAGTGTTTGATTGTTTGTATCATGTTTGTTAAAAAAAAAAGGTTCAATAAAGATATTGTGGAAAAAAAAAGAAAAGCCCTTGCTGGTAATAACAGCTTCCAGACACCTCCTGTATGGAGAAACTAGGCACAGGCATTGCTCAGGAGTGATAGGTGTCTTCTATGAACGCTGATCTTCAGTTTGTTCCAGAGATTTTCAATTGGATTCAGGTCAGGTGACTGACTGAGCCATTCTAGTAGCTTTATTTTCCTTCTCTGGAGCCAATTGAAAGTTTCCTTGGCTGTGTTTGAGATAATTGTCTTGCTGAAATGTCCACCTTCGTTTCATCTTCAGCATCTTGGCAGATGGCAACAGGTTCTTATCAAGGATGTTTCTGTACATTTGTCCATTCATCTTTCTTTCAGTTATATGAAGTCTGCCTGTACCATGTGCTGAAAAACACCCCCACACCATGATGCTCCCACCTCCAAACTTCACTGGTGGTATGGTGTTTTGGGGCTGATGTACAGTGCCATTTCTTCCCCAAACATGCTGTATGTTGTGGGATCCAAAAAGTTCAATTTTGGTCTCATCTGACCAGACTATATTCTCCCAGTATTTTACTGGCTTGCTCAAATGTTGCGCAGCAAACTTTAAACAAGCTTCAACATGCTTTTTCTTCAGCAATGGAGTCTTGCAAAGTGAGCAGGCATACAGCCCATGTCGGTTGAGTGCATTACTTATTGTTTTCTTTGAAACAGCAGTACCTGCTAACTCCAGGTCTTTCTGGAGCTCTCCATAAGTGGTCTTTGGCTCTTGGACAACTCTTATGATAATTCTTTTAACTCCTCTGTTAGAAATCTTACAAGGAGCTCATGGCCGGTTTACAGTACAATGGTGTTCTTTTCACTTCCGAATATTGTCTCTGACAGTGTTCACTGGAACATTCAGCAGTTTAGAAATGTTACTGTAACCAATGCCATCATTATGTTTTGCAACAATAAAGTTGTGGAGGTTTAGAGAGCTCTTGCCGTCTACCTATCGTGAGTTCTTTGTTGTGACAATTTGATAGTCACAGACATTTTTCAAGGCTATCAGTCAGGACTTAACCAGCTGAAATGAATCTGCACTGATGGGGGATGGGACGGCTTCCTAAATTCTGATGGATTTCAGCTGGTTTCTTGGCTTTCTATGCCTTTTTGCACCTCTTTTTCTTCATGTGTTAAATACTTATTCCCTGTGTCATTCCACTTTACTAAATATAACTTGTTTTGTGAGCACAGTTGCCTTGATTTCTTTGTATGTATGGATTACTTGGGTTGTTAATGATATCTGATGAAAATCTCAGGTCAATGGCTCCATCAGAAATATGTTTAATGAGAAAAATGTTGACATGTTCAATATTTATTTTCTCAGCTGTATGTACATGTGTATAGACACATACATACTCAAAACTGGTGACATTCAACCCTGACCTTGTGCATGAACTGGATGCAGACCCACGTGAGAATCACTTTGCGAGTCTGGTAAGCACATGGGAAATTGGCTAGGAGGAGAGATCAGGGCTGCCACAGTTCTTGGTATAAAACCAAACTGTTCAGTACAGAACCCTCGCTTCAATACTCTCTTGTAAGTCATGGCATTTTGGTTTTGTCATAACTAGTAGTTTGTGTGTGTTATATTTCTCCCTGAAATTGCCTACCTGTCTGCATGAGTCAGCACTGACCCCCGATCAACCACAAAGACACCCTGGGAGGTGTGACCCCCCACAAAATATCCAATCGCTATGCACAGACGTCAGGACACTCCCATGTTTTCACAATCGTGTCAAATTTCATTTCAATATGGCAGCAGGAAGACAGGTAGTGGCGGTACAGTGGTGTGAAAGAGCGTTTGCACCCTTCCTGATTTCTCATTTTTTTGTATGTTTGTCACACTTAAATGTTTCAGATCATCAAATAAATTTAAATATCAGACAAAGATAACACAAGTAAACACAAAATGCAGTTTTTAAATGAAGGTGTTTATTATTAAGGGGAAAAAAAATCCAAACCTACATGGCCCTGTGTGGTAAAAGTGATTGCCCCCTAAACCTAATAACTGGTTGGGCCACCCTTAGCAGCAACAACTGAAATCAAGCGTTTGCGATAACTAGCAATGATTCTTTTACAGCACTGTGGAGGAATTTTGGCCCACTCACCTCTGCAGAATTGTTGTGATCCAGCCCCATTGGAGGGTTTTCGAGCATGAACCGCCTTTTTAAGGTCATGCCACAGCATCTCAATCAGATTCAGGTCAGGACTTTGACTAGGCCACTCCAAAATCTTCATTTTGTTTTTCTTAAGCCATTCAGAGGTGGACTTGCTGGTGTGTTTTGGATCACTGTCCTGCTGCAAAACCCAAGTGCGCTTCAGCTTGAGGTCACGAACAGATGGCCGGACATTCTCCTTCAGGATTTTTTGGTAGACAGCAGAATTCATGGTTCCATTTACCACAGCAAGTCTTCCAGGTCCTAAAGCAGCAAAACAGCCCCAGACCATCACACTACCACCACCATATTTTACTGCTGGTATGATGTTCCTTTTCTGAGATGCTGTGTTACTTTTACGCCGGATGTAATGGGACACACATCTTCCAAAAAGTTCAACTTTTGTCTTGTCAGTCGACAGAGTATTTTCCCAAAAGTCTTGGGGATCATCAAGATGTTTTCTGACAAAACTGAGATGAGCCTTTATGTTCTTTTTGTTCAGCAGTGGTTTTCGTCTCGTAACTCCGCCATGCAGGCCATTTTTGCCCAGTCTCTTTCTTATGGTGGAGTCATGAAAACTGACCTTAACTGAGGCAAGTGAGGCCTACAGTTCTTTGGAGGTTGTTGTGAGGGTTTTTGTGACCTCTTGGTTGAGCTGTCGCTGTGCTCTTGGGGTAATTTTGGTTGGCTATCCACTCCTTGGAAGGCTCACCACTGTTCCATGTTTTCACCATTTGTGGATAATGGCTTTCACTGTGGTTCACTGGAGTCCCAAAGCTTTAGAAATGGCTTTATAACCTCGTCCTGACTGATCGATCTCAATTACTTTGTTTTTCATTTGTTCCTGAATTTCTTTGGATCACAGCATGATGTCTAGCTTTTAAGGATCTTTTGGTCTACTTGACTTTGTCAGGCAGGTCATATTTAAGTGATTTCTTGATTGAGAACAGGTGTGGCAGTAATCAGGACTGGGTGTGGCTGGAGAAATTGAACTCCGCTTTCTAAAGATGTGATAAACCACAGTTAATTTATGTTTTGGGGGGGATCACTTTTTCACAACAGGGCCATGTAGGTTTGGGATTTTTTTTTTTTTTTTTACCTTTAATAATAAACACCTTCATTTGAAAACTGCATTTTGTGTTTACTTGTGTTATCTTTTTCTAATATTTAAATTTGGTTGATGATCTGCAATGCTTAAGTGTGACAAACGTGTTTGATTGATGTGTGTGATTATTATCCCAGTTCCAAAGAAATCGCATGCATCCAGTCCAAATGATTTTAGGCCAGTAGCACTTACATCAGTAGCTATGAAGTGCCTGGAAAAGTTGATCCTCAAACACATGAACTTGGTGGTCCCAGAAACTACTGACCCTCTACAGTTTGCCTATCGTCCTAACAGATCAGTGGACGATGCAGTGGCCCTGGCCCTCCACCACATCTTGCAGCACCTGGACTCTAGCAGAACATATGTCAGGATGCTTTTCCTTGACTATAGTTCTGCTTTTAACACCATTAGGCCAGGTAAGCTGATTGAGAAGCTGACTGACCTTGGGTTCCAACTCCCACCTGTAACTGGATACTGGATTTCCTCACGAACAGACCACAGGTGGTGAGCATGGGAGGAAAAGTTTCTTCAGAACTTACAGTCAGCACTGGTTCACCACAGGGATGTTGCCTCAGCCCTAAGCTCATCACTCTGTATACACATGACTGTGTCTCCACTCTGGAGAGCACAGTCATTATTAAATTTGCAGATGACATGACCATCTTGGGCCTCATTAAAGGTGAAGATGAAAAGGAGTACAGGATGGTGGTCAGCAATACTGTGGTTTATGGTGAGGGGAATAACCTCATCGTCAACACGGAAAAAAAATGAGGGAAATAGTAATAGATTTTAGGAAGAAAGCTTCCTCTCTGCAGCCCCTCACCATCAGGGGAACTGGTGTTGAGAGGGTGGACAGCCACAAGTTCCTTGGTCTCTTTGTTACAGCTAACCTGAGTTGGACTGTAAATACTACTGCCATGGTTAAAAAAGCCCAGAAGTGGCTTTATATTATCAGACTGCTCAGGAAGGCTGGGGCAAGTCGTCGTCCCCTCACAGTAGTCTATAGAGGTTTGGTGGAGAGCATCCTCACAATGGGCATTACTGTGTGGTATGGGAACACCACTCAGGTAGAGAGGAAAGCTCTCCAGAAAGTGATAAGGACAGCAGAGAGGATCATGAGGACTGAACTGCCATCTATGGACACTATATACACACACAACGTTGCAGGAAAAAAAGCACATAAAATTATTACAGATAAACACCATCCAGCCACTCCATCCTGCAGCACCTGGACTCCCCGGGAACCTACGCCAGGATCCTGTTTGTGGACTTCAGCTCTGCATTCAACACCATCCGCCCCGCTCTGCTCCAGGACAAGCTGTCCCTGCTCGGCGTGCCCGACTCCCTCTGCAGGTGGATCACCGACTTCCTGACGGACCGGAGGCAGCATGTGCGGCTGGGGAAGTCTGTCTCAGACTCTGTTAGCATCAGCATCGGATCACCCCAGGGCTGTGTACTTCCCCCCTACTCTTCTCCCTTTATACCAACTCCTGCACCTCCACCCACCAGTCTGTTAAGCTGATCAAGTTTGCGGACGACACCACCCTCATCGGGCTCATCTCCAACGGCGATGAGTCCGTCTACAGGAGAGAGGTGGCCCAGCTGGTGTCCTGGTGCAGCCACAACAACCTGCAGCTGAACGCTCTGAAGAAAGCGGAGATGATTGTGGACTTCAGGAAAGTCACAACCCCCCTGCCCCCCCTCACCATCACAGGCTCTCCCATCACCATTGCAGATTCCTTCCGCTTCTTGGGCACCACCATCACCCGGGACCTCAAGTGGGAGCCAACCATCAGCTCCCTCATCAAAAAGGTCCAGCAGAGGATGTTCTTTCTGCGGCAGCTGAGGAAGCTCAAGCTACCCACCAAGATGTTAGTGCAGTTCTACACGGCCATCATTGAGTCCATCCTCACCTCCTCCATAACCGTGTGGTACGCAGGAGCTACTGCCAGGGACAAACTAAGGCTGCGGCGCGTCGTGCGCACTGCTGAGAAGGTGATCGGCCCATCTCTCCAGGATCTGTACATCTCCAGGACCCGGAGGCGTGCAGGCCGGATCATGGCCGATCCTTCACACCCTGGTCACGTACTGTTTGCCACCCTCCCCTCAGGTAGAAGACTTCGGTCCATTCAGACTAAAACCTCCCGGCACATGAACAGCTTTTTCCCCTCTGCCATCAGACTGCTGAACATTAAGTGATTTATTGACTCTCGTGCACTATATACAGCAGCTCAACCAGACTCATGTCATTCATCACTGTTTTTCTGTTGCATTACCGACTGCACATCATCTGCTACTTGCTAATTTATTTAAAACTGCTGTGACTAGTATTACTCATTATTATTATTATTATTATTATTATTACTTATTATTCTACACTTATTGCATGGTCTTAGTCTTTAAGTTTTTTTTTTTTTTAGTTTATCTCTTTATCTTATCATGTTTTAATGTTGCAGCATTGCACCGAGACAAATTCCTAGTTTGTGTACTACATGAACAATGGCAATAAATCTGATTCTGATTCCAGCCCATACTCTTCTCAGGCACAAACAGACAGTACATACCTTGAGAAAAAGTAGAGTAGACAGTATTATTAACCATAAAGCACGTTTTTATAATAGTTTTTTTCTGCTGCAGTGAGACTGATGGCAAATATTGGGTAGACTGTAACAGTCAATAGCACAATCCAAATAGGAAAGCACTGCAGTTTACAGTGGCCTCTTTTTATAGTAATTTATTGGGTACTCATAGAGTGTGTTTTAAAGATAGGATAGTATTGGTTTTTATTGGAGTATTCCATTTTTAATTATTTATTGACTTATGCCTTTGCACAATTAATTCCTATGTGCTTAAAGTCCAAATGTCACATAATAGGGTCCTTAAAATGTCTTGAAACTAGATATAAAAGGGAACCAATCCGTTCGGGTCTTGGTGCATATGCTTCAGTAACGCCGGAACATTCGTTAATTTAAAACTGCCGCGCTTGGCCTGACGTTACCACTCAGGGCCCCCGGAATCGCCTGGGGAAGAAGGCGGAAGTGACGAAACAGATTGTACCCTAGTTTGATGCTTGGGGTATCCCGATTGATTGTTTATATGGAGACTGGAAGATTGAAGTGAGCAACAAGAAAGAAAAAATTGGATATTTCACCCATACCGTAAAACGGGGCTATAAGGGACAGCTGGGTAATAAGGGACACTTTTCTGGGAAATGTTTTAAGTGTAATTCTGCTTTTTTTTATTTTGAGCAGGACGCAGAAAAGTGTCCCTTATTACCCAGCAGTCCCTTATAGCCCCGTTTTACGGTACCCATACCCATAGATATGTGTATTTTTACATACCTGTCAAGTGATACGTTTTTGCCGTATTTTAATACGGGGAAAATGCAATTTTAGCAAATACGGGCTTATTGCCATTTCTGTACGCCCAAAAGAAAAATATACGAGAAAAAAAATTAGTGAGTGTGTTGAGGAACACGTCGTGTGTGTGACCCCCACAGCTAGGGGGCTGGCAGAGCGCTCAGCGTGAGCTATTATCACTACAGTGAGAAGTGTGGACTCAATCATTAGGCTGATGGCCTCACACTTTCTACTGTCCTGCGGCTCCGGAACAGAGAGGAATCGCCTTCCAAATCCAATGCATCACTAGCAGAAGTGATGGTTTGTCATTTTTTTGTGGCAGGGCACAATCTACCCCCATTGGTGGCAGATCACTTCTGATCTGCCACCTGATCTGATCTGCCACTTCAGAAATGCTAGAGTCAGCAAAGGCTGCTACTTGGAACTATAACAAGCAGCATCAGTGAACATTTTCTTGTTTCAAGTTCATCCAAGTGCATTAGTGTAATAAAGCTGACAAATAAAAACTCTTTAATTCCAAGTGTATATACAGTATCTAGCTGATAATTAAGAACTATATTCAGAATAATTCTTATTGTGTACTTTCAAATTAAGGAATCTAACTTGTGCTAATGTAAATTTGAAAAATATTTTTGTATTTTTTTTATGTTACTGTATTTATTTTTTTGTGCTACTTGGCTTATTATTTTCACATTACCAAAAAGTTGTGGCTCAAGATTGTGTCCATAAAAGTGTACATTTGAATAAATATGTTTGAAATAGGTCATGTTGCAGTTGCTGTTTTTTTTTTGGGGGGGGGGGGGGTCAGTTTTCTTTCATCTGCCGATAAATACAGTTTTTAAGAACTCAGTACAGGTGTGAAAGCCCCCCCAATAAGGGAGGCATGAGGTATGCCTTGACAGGTATGATTTTTATGTGTCCTATATCTGTAATATGGTCACTTTGCTGCCTTCTGGAACCTCAGTGGAGGCACCGCATATTTTTAATACATAGACAGTTTTTTTCCTTTGTTTGTGGAAGGCAATCACTATTTTTGTTCTTAGTTACCCCTCGTTACCAACGTAACAACGACCAACAATTTTATCCTTAGAAATAAATCATCTATCCTATTGCTGGATGGCACTCAACAAAACATATTTTTCTTGATATGCATTAAATAATATATGTTACAGGGTTAGCCTCGACAGACCCCCTTCGGCTTCCCAATTTTGCCGGTGGTTATAATTAATTTAAACATCACAGATTTCTTTTGGCTTACCATTCAACATTCTGGAGGCGATTAATGTCCAATTCAATGACATTTTCCACTGGTTCTGCTCTCTGGTCATCGTCGGAACTGTTGTCATCAGACAAAGCATCTGATTCCGTCTCGGACGGCTCGAACCTGTAAGGTTCTATGCCTCTGTCACTGTCTGAACCACTGTCATCAGTATCTGGGGTGTCGTCTTCCCTGAATTCCAAGTCCAATTCACCAGAGGACAAAACTAAACTAATTTGTTCACAATCGCTGTCACTTTCCGTCATGATTGTCCAATGTTGATAAGTGTGAATGTGGATACGGCAGGGCAGCCAGGATGAAATTTGTGACGTCAAAAACATGGCCGCGATCTGGATTGGCTGTCACACACTGACACCCGCTAGGGGGGCCTTCGCCTGGTGTATTTTGTGCAATTATGTAAATACGGGTGGGTGATATGGTCTCCGGTATGAATATTTGATTTAAGCTATGTGTATTTTATCAAAATTCGTTGGCATTTGGAAAAAAAAATTAAGTGACATTTGGACTTTAAACTGTATATTTGAGTACAAATGGCAAATAAAGTTCTTGATTCTTGAAACATACAAAAAAAAATGTGAAATCAGGAAGGGGGTAAACACTTTCACACCACTGTATACCTGGAGCATTTCAGTCCTTCAGTATCAACTTGACTGGTGATAGAGGAAAAAAAAAAAATCATAAAAGCTAAGCTGTCTGCAAGTATTGTATCATGCACATCATCTACTCAATAGGAAATACTTCCAACATGTTCTCGCATCTCTGCTGCCGTCACGTAGCGGTGTCACTATCCCGCAGGAGGACAGTGGAGGAACCTATGGTCAGTTGTGGATGCCTTGTATACGAGGGGGGGCTGAAAAGTTTATAGTGGTCAAATTTGACCAAATGTGGTATATTTTTCAACCACAGGGATCCAAGTGCTGCAACACCAATGGAAGAAGTGTGTGGACCGAAGGGGAGACCATGTTGAAATATACACCACATTTAGTCAAATTTGACCACTATGAACTTTTCAGCCTCCCCTCGTATACACATTTAGTTATTTCATAACAATACTCCAGGAATGCATGTATGGAAAAGAGTTTTGCTTATATAAATACAACAAAGAGACTTTGAATTTTTAAAAAAAACAACACTTTTTTTTCCTCCTTACCCCTTACTGTTGTGTAAAAAAATTACCTAAAACACCTAAGAACAGAATATAAAAAAAGAACTGAACTGAAAATTGTGACCAAAAATAAAAAATCTGGAATACGTACCGAATCGTGGACTACATGAATCATTGCAGTTCTAGCAGGGATACACATTATCAACTAATTCATTAATCTTTAATTGGTTCACCTTATCAATTGATTAACGATTAAATGAAAAGTGGCAATTTTCCAGAGAACTTGAATTTACCTCGGTATCAATAGAGTCTTGTTATCTATAATATAAAATCTTAATATTGCATATGATATGGTGAATAAAAAATGCATGTCATATTCTTTAATCAATAATTTATTGGATCATTTGGGGTACAGTACAGACAATAACATTTTCTGCATATAAAATTAAACAGATTACTTCTATGAAAACAAATTATGTGCTGCTCATCTTTTGGATGTGAAACATTACCAGTAAAATTAAATTATAAATAGAAATTTAAAAAAAAATATTAAGTAGGCTTAGCTTAGGGTTAGCTTAGGCTTCATGTTTGTGTTTTCTCATGTGTGAATTGGGTCAGCATGGCATAAGATAGACAGAAGGGGCCTTGGCAGAGGTATGCGCTCTCTGAATGCCCTCTAGTTATATTAATTTAATTGAGTAACTCCTTAAGGACAATTTATCAATGGTCAGTTAATTGCTAAAATCTGTACCTAGGAGGAGTGGCATTTTTTAATGAAATCACATAAGTGCCCAGATCTCCCAACTTTGACCCTGACCTTGATCATGAGAACAACTTGGATCCAGATCCATCTGAGGATCTCTGTGTACGAGTTTTTCTGCTACTAGCCTTGAAACTCCATACACTGTTGACACATCCAACAAACATTCCCTTTTTAGAAGCTCAGGAATGTACTTCACCGTTTTAGGTTGCAGTTTCTATACAGTACAGAAATGATTAATATCATTGTGTGAGTTCAGTGTTTATAAAGCACACTGCATCAGAGCTGCATCTTATTTCAACACTAAAATAGTTACCTTAGCCTAAACGCAAATTAAATGTCAAATATGGCTACCTTGCTGCTACTTTTATATATTCATCTGTGTATATGCCGTTTTATGAAGCTGTGCCTAGGATGCTGCAGCTCCCATCAAGATGTGGATGATGTCTTCACTCCACAGAAGAGTACAAAGCTGTAAGACAAAATAAAGGAACATCTGTTGTGGGAAAATGGGTGTTTGAGCTAATATGAGGAACCAAGGCTGTTACTTTTTAAGAAGAAAAAAAAAAAAACATGGGTTCTTAAGTTCATTCACCCATCCTATTGGGAAACCTAAAAACATATTGAGCTGGAACATTTTTACAATTTTCCAAGTTTGTAGCAGCCCAGTGGGAAACTTGTGCTATCCTCTCTCAGCTGCTGATACAGTGACTGTTCAGAGTGTGTGTGTGTGTGTGTGTGTGTGTGTGTGTGTGTGTGTGTGTGTGTGTGTGGTGGGGGAAGGGGTGCGCTGTGAGGCTTACCGGGAGATAGCTTTTTTAAAAAAAAAAATGCTGCAAAAAACACTCACTGCTTAGGCATTACTTATAAACAAACTTCTCAGCACAGCTCAAGTTACCTTCTAGCTCTGACAGTGTAGACATCTAAAATCAATGCCTAGCACAAACTGTTCTCAAGGTTAGAGCCACTGGGAATAACTACAGACAGTATACAGTGTATGCACTTGGAGAGGAGTTTTGAGAAAACACTGCCAAGTTGTGAAAAGCAAGAATACAGTATATGACTAGGTCAACAAAAAGAAAAAGCCCGGTGCTTCAATTCTGGAGCAACTCAGTGCTGTAAATAAGCAGATTTATCCTAGGTTTGATCTTGGCACTCAGAGACAGGATGGATCAATATCAGTCAGGAATCAATCAGGAATCAACAAAGCTTCTGCATCACTGCAGGGCAAATTAGCTAGATTGAAGTTTTCTTCTCAGTTTTTCCAGTGTGTTTTACACCTCTGTCTCTCTCCCACTGTTTCAGCACATATACACCAGGGTTCATAAAATATTTAACTTTATGACTTATAGATCAGAGATGATGAAAGAGACTGGACACAACATCTACTCCTAGATACCCAAAGATGCAACTACACTATTAAAATCCAAAACACTGGGCCACATGGGGGGTGATCTTCAGCTTTACAAATTACTACAAACTAGAAAAGCACTCGGAGAGCGCAGACCTCCGCCAAGCGCCACAGTTCCTCCCATACAGTGTTTGTGTGTACGTTTTCAGATTCCTTGACCACAAAAACATATGACTAGCAATTGGATTGACAATGACAGGATTAGTGGTTGAGTAGTTATTCACGAAAATGGCATTGTCCGTAATGGCGGCCACAGTTCCCCCAATAGAGTGTTTGTGTGTACGTTTTCAGATTCCTTGACCACGAAAAGATATTGACTAGCAATTGGATTGACAATGATAGGATTAGTGGTTCAGTAGTTATTCACGAAAATGGCATTTCCCGTAATGGCGGCCACAGTTCCCCCCAGACAGTGTTTGTGTGTACGTTTTCAGATTCCTTGACCATGAAAACATATGACTAGCAATTGGATTGACAATGATAGGATTAGTGGTTCAGTGGTTATTCACGAAAATGGCATTTTCCGTAATGACAGCCACAGTTCCCCCCATACAGTGTTTGTGTGTACGTTTTCAGATTCCTTGACCATGAAAACATATGGCTAGCAATTGGATTGACAATGATAGGATTAGTGGTTCAGTGGTTATTCACGAAAATGGCATTTTCCGTAATGGCGGTTTTCTTGTGGACGGTGATCCGGATCATCCCCAAAATTTAATCAGTTCTTCCTTGTACCATTTTCAACAACGCCTGAAAGTTTCATCGAAATCCGTTCAAAACTTTTTGAGTTATCTTGCTAACCAACAGACAGACAAACCCCGGCAAAAACATTACCTCCTGGCGGAGGTAATTACCTTCCAGTTTATGCAGACACTACCCCCTACAAAGAAAAAAGAAACATACAAGTGTCCAGGGCTGTGCGATATGACGATATATATCGGATAATGAAATAAAAACATGTATCGTTTCATCTAAAACTCTATCGTCTATATCAGAATTTAAAATACACATTACCCCGTTTCTTCAGCAAAGTTTCTCACACACTACTTGTCAGCACCCTATCTCTCCCCCGCAGTACACGCAGTGAAACAGCTGTGTGGGTGGGTAGCCAGGCTACATTCCTGTGATTAGTACTGCAGCTAATTCCAATTTAATGGTTTGGTCAAATAGCCACTACTTGTGTTTGCCAGAAATGTGGAACTGTTTCCCACCGTGCTGCATCAGAGCGGATAGTCCTCTAACCTCATTTTAATTGGAGGTAAGTAACATTATCCACTTGCACTCCGGGCAATTTTCCTAAAAATGCCAAAAAATAACGTGCCCAAAGTAAATCGAAAGCTGTTATTCAACCCTTTGCAGCATCTTCATGGGGTTGGTCTCATTTGAAAGAAAACACTTTGAATTTTTTGGCAAAAAAAATATAATCTCTCTACGTGCTCCGGCCACTGAGTTACAGTCATCTAAACATACTGAACTTGAAGAAAAAAAAATTGGACACAGTGTTTTTTTGGATACAAATGCTTGTAAATAACACACAGCTGTCCGATCCGGCTGGAAAATGCAACAGAAATGTAGAGCCAAGTGTTATCCAGCTGAGATCCAAATTTGGTAAGAATACCACAAAAAATGAATATTTTACACAGCTTTGTTCTCAGGCTGTTCCCAGGCGTTTTGGAACTGTGCCAAATTGTGCCAAATGGCACAGTTTGGAAAAACGTCTGTAACTTTTGAATAATTCAATGTAGAATCTTCATTTTAGGCTCTAATGAAAGGTCACACTCAGGGCTGTGTCTGTGTCTGTGTGTGTGTGTGTGTGTGGGCGGGGGGTCGTTCCCCCCCCCCCGCTACCAAGGACCAAATTCGGCCCTCGCTACATGACGGAATACACTCTTTTTTTTTTTTTTTTTTCCTTGCATGTTTTCACAGCGGCTCCCCCCCCCCTCGCTACTGTGTGTGTGTGTGTGTGGGGAGGGACCGTGAACGGACCGTGAACGCCCCCCCCCCCCTCGCTACAGAAGAGGGCCATCGCTACATGATGGAATAGACTGATATGCTTCCTCCCGCGGACTGGGGAGCGTTCAGACCGTGCCCCCCCCCGCTCCTCTTCTGCAGCGGGGGGGGGGGGGGGGGGCGTTCATGGTCCGAACACGGCAAATGAACCGTTTATCGCGGCGCACGCACTTCGTACTTCGTGCGCAGTACAGTTGTAATTTACCGATCGGTCAAAAGTCATTTTTGGATTACAGTTTTCAGGGATAAATAATAATTTAGCTTATAACACCTTACCTCTTCAAAGCAGCAGAGTCGTGGCGAACAGCTCTTCCCACGCGTCAGACGAACGCGACGCTGCTCCGCTCGTGGATCCCGATCAACATAATTCCATTATTGCCGTTTTGGCGAATGATTTACGACTTTTGTCGTCGGCCTCCGTCTATTCTGCTGGAATGAGTGCAGGTCCCACTTGTGGGTGTTCTCCATGCTGCTGGGTGAGCCTGGGTCTGTAGTAGATTCGTACAGAGTCCTTCTGCAGCAGTAAATATCGCTTCACCCAGCCTGAATTTCTGTGCTTCAATTGGCTCCTGCGTTTACAGTAGGCGGGTCCTCCTTCCTAGATTTTCATTCATTGGCTCCTCAAGGTTTCAGAAACCCAATTCAAGGCTCTTATTAGTCGAATGAGAGGTCAATCAGATGAACTAATCTGTTCGCGGCTGTGTTTGCAGATTTTTTTTTCAGTGGCGCTTGGAGGGCACACCACCTACACCATCACCATCAATATCCTTATCATGCGTCATGCGCACGAGGGCGCACGATCGCGCTCTCGCGCGCCCTCGTGCGTCATAGGACGCAGAGACTTGCCCGCCCGCGGAACAACGGAGCGCAAGTGGTTAATACCATCTCACTCTTAAAACAGCAAATGCTAAGTTGTTGCCAATAACTCCACCAAAGCTGGTCCCAAGCCTGGTTGAAAAAGGAGAAGGGTTGGGCGTGGGGTTAGCACCCCCACCCCGCAAAAAAAGCTAAGCTACAAAAACCAAAACTGCAATACCAATATTATAGAACCAAGAGAAATGACCTGGGAAAGCGCGTATGAAGCAGACCAGACAAACTCATTGTGGAGCTGATCTGCAGATGAATCTTCTCTACCCCAAGACTGTCCAACCGATAGGAACATGGAATGTGAGAACACTATATGAGACAGGAAAGGCAGCACAGGTGGCCATGGAAATGAAGAAGTATACACTGAACTCTCAGGACTCAGTGAGGTGCGGTGGACAACCTATGGACAAACCACCTTAGCATCGGGACATATAATGTTGTATTCAGGACCACCAAATGAGGATGACAAATACAAGAATGGAGTTGGACTCATGATGACAAAAAGAGCCAGAAGAAGCCTGATTGAGTGGGAGCCAGTCAATGACAGAATCCTGACAACACGATTTTATTCCAAGTTTCAGAAAGTGACAATCATCCAGTGCTACTTGCCAACAAACATTGCTGAACAAGAGATAAAGGATGAGTTCTATAAACAATTACAAAGTGTGATAGACAGAACACCAAAAAGAGACATCACTATTGTGTTAAGTGACTTCAATGCTAAAGTGGGCACTGACAACACAGGAAGAAAGCTTACCATGGGGGTACAAGGCCTTGGTAGCATGAATGATAATGGAGAATGATTTACAAACTTCTGCCAACAGAACGACTTGGTAATTAGTGGGACCATTTTCCCCAACAAGAGGATTCATAAGATGACCTTGATATCTCCGGATTTGGCAACAGAAAACCAGATCGACCACTTGACAATATCTCGAAGGTGGAGAAGGACCCTGATAGACGTTAGAGCATACAGAGGGGCTTATGTGAGATCAGACCACCATCTAGTGATAGGAAAGTTGAGAGTGAAGATCCAAGCTGTCAAGAATGTCATGAGCTCCTGTGCACCATTACACGGCACACGAGGGAGAGAATGAAAAACCCAAACGCAGGAGTAGAGAGTGCCATGTTTATTGAAGTTCACCAAAATAACAAGTTCAATAATTACCAAATGCAGTTCAGTTTACTACACAATATATGGAGTAGTGTAATGACAAAGGTGGCCACCAAACATTCAGGGTGACTGCCGAATGCTCAACAGCCTGGTGAATATGGAGCCTAGTGCTGCAGGGCTGCGTTACGCATGAAACAGAAAAGGCGAGCAACCTAATGCTGCAGGGCTGCTAACACAGGAGAAAAGGCTAAGACACACTTACAGGTCTGGAGCTAATCCAGGGTGAGCCGTGCAGTCTGGAGGCAGAGGCAGAGAAGCGGACCAGCCAAAACAACAAGGAATAGATCGTCTTTAAATGTCAGGCTGAGTTGAACGCAGGGAGTGAATAACCATACGCAGAGGAACACGCTGCCGCGTATGAAGGGGAATGCCCCGACAATCTCCTTCCTCAGCAGCAGCAAACAAATACTCCAGAAGCTAACGAGGAAAGAGACTGCCGGTGTGAGAATGCGTGGGCAGAACTGATTGGGAACAGGTGAGTGAGAGGGCATGTGAATGAGAGTGAATGGAGCATGTGCGTGTGTGTGTGTGTGTGTGTGTGTGTGTGTGTGTGTGTGTGTGTGTGTGTGTGTGAGCACTGGTGACAGAGCAGCTGACGGTGCTTGACAGGAGAAGGGGGCGTGCCAGAGCTGTCGGGAGGAAACTAGGACAAATCATAACAATAAGTCATGACAAAGAAGACTGGCTCACAGAGACAACCAAGATTCAACATAGCCAAGCTCCAGACTGAGACTCAACGGAGAGAGTTCTCCACTTCCCTCAAGAACAGATTTCAGGCTCTAGCAGATTTGGAAGATGGCTCCATAGAAAAGAAGTGGGAACGAGTCAAATGTGCTTTCTCTGAAACCTCAGAGAAAATCCGGGGCTTTAGGAAGACAGAATTCAAGAGCTGGCTTTTGGAAGACACAATCAACCTGACCAAGGAAAGAAGAACCATAAAGCAGAGACTTGGAAATGCTAGAACAAGAGCACAGAAGCAGCATATACAACAGGAGTATAGCAGGAAGAACAAGGAGGTGAAGAAGAGTGCAAGGAGGGATAAAAGGGTATTGATAGACTGGCTATAGAAGCTGAAGAAGCTGCAGGGAAAAATGACATGAGAACGCTATACACCATCACTCGGCAGCTCTCAGGAAGAAAGATCAACACCTACCGACCAGCCAGGGGGAAAGATGGAGAGCTCCTCAGCAAGACTACAGACCAACTGGATAGATGGAAAGATTACTTCAGCCACCTATTGAACGGTACAGCCATACAGAACCCACCTATATTAAAAGAAGCAGATGATCTCAACGTCAAGCTAGGCCCTATTAGCAAGGAAGAGGTGGTGAAGGCCATCAACAAGAGAAAGAGTGGAAAAGCACCAGGACCCGACACCACACCTCCAGAAGCCCTGAAAGCAGACCCTGGCACCACATCGAACATCCTGATTGAGCTGCTTCAGGAGGTTTGGAACAAAGAAGAACTCCCTGAAGAATGGAGAACTGGCTACATAGTGAAGCTACCAAAGAGTGGAGACCTCAGTCTTTGCCAAAACTGGAGAGGCATACAGCTCTTATCACTTCCAAGTAAGGTCCTCACAAGAGTGATTTTGGAGAGGATAAGGACAGCCGTGGACAGCACGCTGAGAAAGGAACAAGCAGGATTCCGAACAGGAAGATCATGCACCAACCAGATAGCAACTCACCAGATCATTATTGAACAGTCCCTGGAATGGCAGTCTCCACTATATGTCAATTTCATCATTTTTTTAAAAAAAGCCTTTGATATGGTGGACAGAACAACCATATGGAGAATCCTGAGACACTACGGTATCCCCCAGAAGACTGTCCACATTATTCAGAGCTTGTACAGGGAAAACAACTGTAGAATCAGTATTATTAGCAAGTGAAATTAGACAGATGAAGATGTAAAAGCTAGGATCAACAAAGCTCGCCACGCTTTTGTCATTCTGAAACCTTTGTGGAGCAAGGAGAACATCAGCCGATACACCAAGCTCAGACTGTTCAACACAAATGTGAAATTTGTGTAGCTGTATGGATCGGAAACTTGGGAGACACACCAAACACATAGACCATAAGCTACAAGTCTTCATTAACACCTGCCTCCGCCAGATAATATGCATCAGGTGGCCAGAGCAGATCTCAAACAAGGAACTTTGGCAACAGACAAGACAACAGCCCATTGTCAATATTATTCAGAGTAGAAAGTGGAGATGGATTGGGCATATATTGCGAGAAGAACAGACCAGCAACCCATGTCATGCCTTAGACTGGAATCCCTAAGGGAAATGCAGGAGAGGAAGACCAACCCTAACCTGGAGAAGAACCCTGCAGACAGAACCGAAGACCATTGGACTATCCTGAAGAGAAGTAAAACGCACAGCCCAAAACAGGGAATGATGACGGTTTGCAGTGAAGGCCCTATGTTCCGGACGGAATGAAGATGACTAAGTGAAGTAAGTGAAGTTGTTGCCAATAGGAAACAGTGTATCAGACCATTGTTTCTTTGGTTTAAATTGCTGCTGAGTTTCTTAGTTTGTCTGAAAAAATTTGTGTTAAAGCTGCAAATGTTCGTGATGAAGGCACATACAAGCAAAATAAATAATATATAAATTAAAACATGTCAGAGGAGCAAGTTGGCTCTTAATGTAATCTACTTGAGTTCTAATAATTTTAATTAGTCAAGTAGCAATAATGAATAAAGTTGAAGTC
The DNA here is from genome assembly GCA_020510985.1 of Pholidichthys leucotaenia. NCBI lineage: Eukaryota > Metazoa > Chordata > Actinopteri > Cichliformes > Pholidichthyidae > Pholidichthys > Pholidichthys leucotaenia. Next base: position 132,781,919 of record CM035840.1, on the reverse strand, counting down.
ATCACATGTATTTTATTACATTGTCTTTTGTGCCTTTGATTTTCAGATCATGACCAATCTGAAATATTTTTACAAGGAAGCAAACAGTTTAAATCAGGCCATAATGGCATCTTCAGGCTCTAGCTCCACACTTAAATTTTCATTGATTTAAACTAACAGCTAATTTATATCTGTAGATGGCAGTGATGGGTAATTTTCTTATTTTCAGGCTGACATTTTTTTCCAAGTTATTGCTATTCTCCTCTGGCTCTGGAAATATTTAACTTATTGATGTTTACTTTTTGGTCATATTATATGATTTAGAAGAAAAATCTCAAATTTATGAGAATCAAGTCTCAAATGCACATAAAAAACAGTCTTCTAACAACATTGCAAAATTATGAGAGAAAAGGGTGCATGTAAAAAAACGTAAAAAAAGATTATGTGATTTTTATATGTAAACTGTAGAATTTACAGATAATGTATATCATGACATATATCGTTATCGTGATATAAGATTACTTATATCGTAATATGAAATTATGGTCATATTGCACAGCCCTACGAGTGTCTGGCAAATTAAGAGTTAGTTTACCAGGCTGCAACAGAACCGTCAATGTGCTTTTTATCAATGCAGTAAAGAATGCAGTTTAAAACTATAGTTAAAAATGAATACATAATCTTAAATGTGAAGCCAGTAGAGCAGAACTCACCTTATTTTCACACTGACTGAAAAATGTAGTAAGCACTTGCTCCCCATGGATACAGACATCTCCCAATTAAGACTGAAATGTTCAGCATTAACAAGAAATTTTTCTTTTCCAAGAACTATTTTGTGTACGGGAATATGATCCAGACTACAGCATAACACCACTTTCCTTCACTGTAGGCACAAAAGCTTTAGATTATTTCTTAAATTATCGTGTGTAATAATGTTTTCATGATAAATAATGAGGCATAAACTACAAAATGATGAGCCAAGAGTAGTTAAATTTGCTCTGGTACCAAGGTCTGAAACATGACCCTGGTCATGTGGCTTTGTTAATCAACTCTGGAAGCTAAAGCCACACAGGCACTCCTTAATCCGGGGGCTCATCAGCACATACAAATTTGGTTCAGAATAACCCTATGACTTTGCAGACATGTGAAGGTTGGGTCAAACCCACACCTAAGCCAATGTCCTTGGGTAGAAGTGACTGTTTTGTAAAAGGAAAAAAAAGAGTTATAATCCTCTCACCCCAAGCATACACAATGAACGGTCACTCTATATAGCAGCACTTACAAAGATGCTGTAGAAGAATACAATGATGGTAAGCAGATGACAGTGTAATGTGTTTAACTTGTTTAATCTGGAAAAAAAATAATCCTAATGATCTGTCCTCATTATGAATGAATTTATCCTCCCACACGGCCTGATTGTTTGCCTTTGCACCACACAGAATCGATTGAATTACACATTTTATTCATAAAAATAAGTGTTACTTGGCAGTGTATGCATACAATAAAGCCTGGTATGTTAAGATGTAATTTGGAGTAATGTAATTCAAAATATACATCAATGTGCAGTGGTAGTAATTGAAAAGTAGGGTTGCTTGTTAGGTAAAAGCTATTTTTCAGGTTGTACTTTACAGTTGGGCTGGGTGAACAGAGGAGCACACTGCATAATAGCAAGATGTAAAACCTTTAAGCTATATACAAAATTCCTCACTGAAGCAAGCCATGGAGTTTGACAGCTTTGTCAACTAATTTATTACTCAACCACTGTCATGATGTCAGAGACCCTCCACGTGATGATAAAAATCACAGAGCTTTGACCGTTTTTTCCTATAGTGTGTGGAGTGCAGCAGCGTGAACAAGACAGCACACCAAATACTAACAGATTCCATTCACAAACAACCAAAGACAAGCCCAAAGTTGAGGGAAATAAAAGGAAGTGTAAAATTTGGCCCAGGAAATCCCACAAAATCTCTGTGGTCAAGTGTGACTGTAAAGTCACTGGCGCTGGCGTCTGAACAACTCTGACGAGACACATTCTCACAGACTTTCACATCAATTTATTTTAATTTTGTTCACTTTATTCTCACCATTTTAAACCCTGGATATTTTAACTTCATTTTCATCTTTTAAACAAGAGCCAGGATCTTAATAGATCCTAAATTCAGAGAGTTTTTAAGTCTGTCATGGCGTCACTTACCCTGTCAGCTGTCTGTCAGAGCTGCGCTGCCTTAGCTGAGAAGATTGCCCAATTGGAGCAGCGTATCTCCAATCTATATAAAACTGAGGAAGCGTAGAGACATTTGGACACTATAATTTTTGGCCTAGACCAGGGTCCATCCCCCAGTAAGGATTTTGATGATACCGCCCCTTAACGGCCTGTTGGTTCCCTTCCAGCTAAGAACTTTTCTCCTGACCCTGATAACCCAGGTTCTGGGTTAAATGACCCCGCTGGCCCTGGCCCTGGATCATCTTCACTTGCCACCGTGGTCGCCCCAGCCACCGGCCCAACATTATCCTCTGTTGTCATTCCAGTTACCGTCCCCTTTCCAGGTGCTTCTCAGGAGCACCTCTGGGTCCAGCCTGGAGCTGAACCAGAGACACCGTTCAGCTCTACACCATACCATCCAGAGCTGTGGCCTGTTGCCGGTGACTGTCAGAGAAAGGGGAAGAGCTCATCCCACTGTGCTGCAAGCACAGAGAGCCCCGAACTCCAGCTCAAGAACCATTTTAACATCCTGGATCTTGATGAGTTTCTTCCGCTGCCTGGGCACTTGGAGCCTCCACCTTTGCTTTTCACACCTCTGAGGGGACCTCGGGGAGTTCGGCTCTCGGTCCCCTTGACAAGTGAACCAGAGAGGCTCCCTTTCCCAAGAACCCACCATCAGGCAGAGCCAAATCTGATACCGGCTCCGCGGCGTTCATCTGACATTCGTCGTCCACCTCCAATCTCGACCTGGAATGTATCCTCTCAACCGCCATCAACTCCTTCTCCTACCACCCTGATCATCGGAGACTCTACGGTGAGATATGTTCGGAGATGAGCTGCAGAGACCCACTTCTTTCCTGGTGCCAGAGTGATGGACCTCCTGGATAAGATTCCTGGCCTCCTGGAAAAGCATTGCTCAGCTAGGAACGTTGTGATCCACGTCGGTTGCAACAATTTCACCAGCCAGGCCTCTGAGGTTCTGAAGCAGGACTTCACCAGTCTCCTCCGTGCACTCCAAGGCTCCGGTAAGCGCATATTTATCTCCGGACTGTTGCCTCCACTAGGCTGAGGCATGGGTTGCTTTAGCCAGACTCTAAGCCTTCATACATGGCTTCAGTCTGCTTCTGCAGTGTTTGGTTTTACTTTTATTGACAATTTTAACCTGTTCTGGAACTGTACATCGTTTTATTGGACAGACGGAATACATCTGAGCAGGTTGGATGCTCGCATTTTGACAGACCATATATTTTATTCTGTTTTAACTGCTCCGTCAGCCTGACAGTTTCCCGTTGTAGGTGCATTTTACCCACAATTTCCCCACCACCACCACCACCACCACCACCACCACCACCACACTCCACCACCCCGAGCACCAGTCCTCCCTCACCATCCACCTACCCTATTCCCATTATCTCCAACAATAGACCATGCAGGATTGGGACGGGTGGAGTAAACCATAAGAAACCATATTAAAATTAACTCAAATACCCAACAAACCACCTCACACACCAACCCATCAATAATCACTATGGCACTTTTAAATGTTTGCTCCCTTTTAAATAAATCTTTTATTAATAATAATTTGATTTTAGACTATAAATTGGATTGTCTGTTTTTAACTGAGATGTGGCTGGGTACCGACACATCAGTTGTTCTCATCGAAGCCTCTCCACCCAATTTTAACTTTTTATTTTCTACAAGGAAGGGTCAGAAAGGTGGTGGAACTGCATTGATAACCTCTAGTGATTTTAACTATAAAGAAATAACATTTAATGAGTGCACCACCTTTGAATACCATGCCTTTGATTTTAACAGCCCCATAATTTTATGTATTACAGTTTATAGACCACCAAAACCATGTGCAGCATTTATCAATGAATTTTCTGACATGCTGTCAATCATTCATGTAAAATATAACAAGGTAGTCATAGCTGTGATTTTAATCTTCACATAGATGATCCTTTTAATTCTTTTTCTAATAATTTTTTAAAGCTTAACTGTATGGACTTTAAACGGCACACAACACAGTCGACTCACAACAGAGGACATACCTTAGACCTTGTCATCACCTACGGCCTGTCCACTAGTGTGTCCTCTGTTGTAGACTTGGCCGTCTCAGATCACTTCTGTGTGTTTTTTGACATCACTAGATTTATTCACCAAGGCACCCGAGTGAGACCGGTGAGGAAGCGCCATCTGACTTCTGAAGTGGCTGCAAGTTTTATCATGGTTTTAAGTACCATTCCTGCTGAGGTTTTACCTGCATCATCTGATTTTATTACTAACAGTTTTAACTATAGACTAAAATCAGCAGTGGACTTAGTTGCGCCTTTGAAGATCAAAAACACAAGAATTAAACCTGTCCAGCCCTGGTGGAAGGATGAGGTCAGACAGCAGAAAAGAAAATGCAGAGCAGCAGAGAGAAGGTGGAGAAAAACAAAATTAACTGTTAATTATCAAACTCTATGAGAACAACTGAAACTATATAATAATACTGTGAAGCAAGGCAGAACCTCCTACTTCTCCAAAATAATAATAATCACAAACAATCATAGAATCCTTTTCTCCACTACTAATCACCTGATCAACTCTGATTTTAAGAAGTCCAGCAAGATGTCAACAGACTGACTATGTGAGGACTTTTCAGACCACTTCCAAAGCAAAATAGATGTTAATAGAGCCAATCTTTTATTACAAGATACTGTTTTTAGTACTGTGGAACCCTTGCTTTTATCTGAGGAAACGCTGGAGAATTTTGTCCTGGTTGATGCTGAAACTCTTGGTCGAGTGTTCTCCCAAGTCAATCCAATGACCTGTCTTTTAGATCCCATTTCCACATCACTTTTAACCCTCTAATTGCCCTAGGTGCCGTGTGGAGCCTGGGGCAACGCAAGGCAACTCAAGCCCCCCCCCCCCAAAGTGGTCAGAAGTGGTAAAAAATTTTTGTCAATAAAATAGTTCAGATTTCCAAGGCTTTAACTTGAAAGTTACAAGAGATAATGGCTTACTGTCAATTAGAAAGATGTAGAATATGATCCAAAGTTTCAGATAGGAATAAATTTACGCATCTAATTTGCATAATGTCACGGCAGCTATATAAATTACATAACTCAGTCAAAAGTGGACTTTGGACACATTTACACAAAGAATGGTCCATTTTTTTTTTACACCGATTTGTCTACAGGGGTATGCTTTTATCTAATCTTCAAAGTATATGAACCAGAAAATCAATAAAATGTCAAAAAAAACATATATTTCTCTTATCTGTTGCCGGGTGGGGGGGGCTCGCTCACCCACATGACCAGTCCATTTTCATCCATTGTGGCCGATGTTTCGCGTTTACTTAGTAATTTACACCCGCTGACACATCTACAAACCCTTATGATTATCCCACGTGAATTTCATTTGTATTACATGGCTATTTTTTCTGTTTGGTGCATTTTTCCTGTGGGAATCCAGCCATTCGTGGGCGCCGCCATCTGGGTAATGGGAGCTCAGTTTTTCGTCCATCGTGGCCAATGTTTCGCATTTACTTTGTAATTTACACCCGGTTGCACATCTACAAACCCTATTGATTATCCCACATGAATTTTGTTTATATTACAGATAAGATAAGATAAGCCTTTATTAGTCCCACAATGGGGAAATTCCAGGATTGCAACAGCACAGGCATAGCAACACTCAGAGCAATAATTAAGAAGATACGGAAAATATAAATAAGAGCAGTGGATATACATACAGTGGGGTAAAAAAGTATTTAGTCAGCCACCAATTGTGCAAGTTCTCCCACTTAAAAGATGAGAGAGGTCTCCAATTTTCATCATAGGTATACCTCAACTATGACAGACAAAATGAGAAAAAAAAAAAAATCCAGAAAATCACATTGTCTGATTTTTAAAGAATTTATTTGCAAATTACGGTGGAAAATAAGTATTTGGTCAATAACAAAAGTTTATCTCAATACTTTGTTTTATACCCTTTGTTGGCAATGACAGAGGTCAAACGTTTTCTGTAAGTCTTCACAAGGTTTTCACACACTGTTGCTGGTATTTTGGCCCATTCCTCCATGCAGATCTCCTCTAGAGCAGTCATGTTTTGGGGCTGTCGCTGAGCAACACAGACTTTCAACTCCCTCCAAAGATTTTCTATGGGGTTGAGATCTGGAGACTGGCTAGGATACTCCAGGACCTTGAAATGCTTCTTAAGAAGCCACTCCTTCGTTGCCCGGGCGGTGTGTTTGGGATCATTGTCATGCTGAAAGACCCAGCCACATTTCATCTTCAATGCCCTTGCTGATGGAAGGAGGTTTTCACTCAAAATCTCACGATACATGGCCCCATTCATTCGTTCCTTTACACGGATGAGTCGTCCTAGTCCCTTTGCAGAAAAACAGCCCCAAAGCACGATGTTTCCACCCCCATGCTTCACAGTAGGTATGGTGTTCTTTGGATGCAACTCAGCATTCTTTCTCCTCCAAACACGACAAGTTGAGTTTTTACCGAAAAGTTCTATTTTGGTTTCATCTGACCATATGACATTCTCCCAATCCTCTTCTGGATCATCCAAATGCTCTCTAGCAAACTTCAGATGGGCCTGGACATGTACTGGCTTAAGCAGGGGGACTCGTCTGGCACTGCAGGATTTGAGTCCCTGGCGGCGTAGTGTGTTACTGATGGTAGCCTTTGTTACTTTGGTCCCAGCTCTCTGCAAGTCATTCACTAGGTCCCCCCGTGTGGTTCTGGGATTTTTGCTCACCGTTCTCGTGATCATTTTGACCTCACGGGGTGAGATCTTGCGTGGAGCCCCAGATCGAGGGAGATTATCAGTGGTCTTGTATGTCTTCCATTTTCTAATAATTGCTCCCACAGTTGATTTCTTGACACCAAGCTGCTTACCTATTGCAGATTCAGTCTTCCCAGCCTGGTGCAGGTCTACAATTTTGTTTCTGGTGTACTTTGACAGCGCTTTGGTCTTGGCCATAGTGGAGTTTGGAGTCTGACTGTTTGAGATTGTGGACAGGTGTCTTTTATACTGATAATGAGTTCAAACAGGTGCCATTAATACAGGTAACGAGTGGAGGACAGAGAAGCCTCTTAAAGAAGAAGTTACAGGTCTGTGAGAGCCAGAAATCTTGCTTGTTTGTAGGTGACCAAATACTTATTTTCCACCATAATTTGCAAATAAATTCTTTAAAAATCAGACAATGTGATTTTCTGGATTTTTTTTTTCTCATTTTTTCTCTCATAGTTGAGGTATACCGATGATGAAAATTGGAGACCTCTCTCATCTTTTAAGTGAGAGAACATGCACAATTGGTGGCTGACTAAATACTTTTTTGCCCCACTGTACATACACATAAATATATAAATATATATACAAAGTGCGGAGCATTGTAGCAAGATGGAATAAGCAGCATAACCGTCTACTTAGTTATCCTACATAGTATGAATATGTACCCATACATACTGTCACCCTCCGTAATGACCGATATTGTCCTAGTTGTATGTACTGGAGGGGACCATTGTGTAAGTCTATTGCGTCTTTTGCATTCAATACTATTAGGTCGTCACGTTTTTTGCTATCTCTGCGAGCAGCCCTGCTTAGTTTATACAGTCTGACAGCCGTAGGTAGGAAGGACCTGCGAAACCTCTCGGTTGCGCACCTAGGATGATGTCTGCTGCTAAATGAGCTCCTCAGTGCGTTCAGTATGTCCTGCATAGGGTGGGACTCGGACTCCAGCAGAGATGACAGTTTAGCCACCATCCTTCTCTCTCCTATCTCCTCCACTGGGTCAGGGTGCTGCCCCAGGACAGAGCTATCTTTCTTGATCAGTTTGTTCAGTCTCTTCCTATCGGCTGCTGTAATGCCACTGCCCCAGCAGACCACTCCAAAAGTGATGGCTGATGCCACCACCGTGTCGTAGAATGTCTTCAGCAGCGCCCCTTGCACACCAAAAGACCTGAGTCTCCTCAGTAGGAACAACCTGCGCTGTCCCTCCTTGTAGAGTGCGTCGGTATTGTGTGACCAGTCTAATTTATTGTTCAAATGAACACCCAGGTACTTGTAGGATGTCACCATCTCAATGTCTGTTCCCTGTATGTTTACTGTTGCTGTGAGGGGTTGTCCATGCCTGCAGCAGTCCACCACCAGCTCCTTGGTCTTCCTCGCATTGATCTGGAGGCAGTTCCGATGGCACCAGTCCACGAAGTCCTGGATAAGTCCTCTGTACTCAGCATCATCTCCGTTGGAGATGAGGCCGACGATCACAGAGTCGTCAGAGAACTTCTGTAGATGGCAGTGTGTTGTGTTGTGTGAGAAGTCCACAGTATAAAGGGTGAACAGGAAGGGAGCCAAAACCGTTCCCTGGGGGGCCCCCGTGCAACCGATGATCGTATCGGACACACAGTCCTGGGTTCTCACAAACTGTGGCCAGTTAGTGAGGTAGTCCAGAATCCATGATGACAGGTTCTGGTCCACCCCTGCGCACAGCAGCTTGTCCTTCAGGATCATCGATTGGATGGTGTTGAAAGCACTGGACAAGTCAAAGAACATGATCCTCACCGCATTCCCGGGCTTCTCCAGGTGGGACAGAGAACGGTGAAGGAGGAAGATCACCGCATCCTCCACCCCAATGCCATGCTGGTAGGCGAACTGGAATGGATCCATTGCTGGTCTCACCAGGGGGCGGAGGTGAGCAAGGAGCAGTCTCTCCAGGGTCTTCATCATGTGGGACGTCAGGGCCACTGGTCTGTAGCTGTTCAGGAAGTCTTTGGTACAGGTACCACACAAGATGTTTTCCACAACTGTGGTACCCTCCCCAGCTTCAGGCTCAAGTTGAAGATGAGCTCCACAATCCCACACAGCTGGTCTGCACAGGACATGAGGAGCTTTGCGCTGATGCCGTCCGGTCCCGACGCCTTCCTCGCCTTGATCTTCCTCAGCTCCGTCCTCACCTGGGTCTTAGTGAAGGTCATGTTGGGGGGCTGTGTGTTGGGAGTGGGGGGGTGTTGGTGGAGTGGGGTGTGGGCAGCAGGACTCGATGTCTTTAGAGGCAGCAGTGGTTGTTGTGCAGTCGGGGAGGGGGAGGGCGGTTGGTCAAACCTATTAAAAAACAGGTTCAGATTGTTCGTCCACTCCCTACCCCCCGTGGCCTGGGGGGAGGTATTCTGGATCCCAGAGATGGTTTTAAGGTTTCTCCAGACCCCACCGATGTCGCTCTGTTGCAGCATGTCCTCCATCTTCTTCCTCAAGCTGTCCTTGCCTTCTCTGATCTTCCTCCTCAGCTCCCTCTGTACAGACTTCAGCATCTCCCTGTTCCCCGACCTGAAGATGCTCTTCTTCTCTCTCAGAAGTGTTTTTATCTCAGGATTGACCAGGGTTTGTTGTTCGAGCAACACCGTATGGTCTTGGTGGGTACGGTGTTATCCACACAGAAGCTGATGTAGTCCATGATGGTGTGAGTGAGGCCATCGATGTCCTCACCATGTGGATCACAGAGCTGCTCCCAGGCAGTGGTTTCAAAACAGTCCTTTAGAGCGTCCATTGCCTCCTCAGACCATAACTTCACTGTGCGCATGACCGGAGGTTGTCTGTGCACTAGGGGTTTGTACACCGGCAGGAGATGAACCAAGTTGTGATCCGATCTCCCGAGTGGGGGGAGTTGTGATGAGGTGTACGCCTCCTTAGTGTTTGCGTAGAATAAGTCTAGTGTTTTATTGTCTCTAGTGTGGCATGTGACATACTGGGAGAACGTGGGTAGAATGGGAGACAGTGAAATATAGTTGAAATCACCTGAGATGAGGAGAAGAGCATCTGGGTGTTCTGTCTGCAGCCTGCCAGTTACTGAGTGGATGACGTCACACGCTGTCCCAGCGTTCGCCGTCGGATTTGCATAAATAACAATGCAGATCACGTGTGAGCATTCCCTCGGGAGATAGGTAGGCCGCATGCTAACAGCTAGCAACTCTACACCGCTATTTTTCCCATTTCATGCAGTTTCAGTCATCATCGCTACCGTGATGACCAAACATTGCTGAATCCATATTGGTGTGTGAGCTCAAAGCAGAAAAAGGAAAAATAATAATGAGGATTTCTTCTTCTTTGCTATATTCCATGTCAGTCACGATTCCTTCGGCGCGTGTCTGTCACCTTCTAAACTGTCAGATCAATACAGATTAGTACAAATTCTCAGTATAGCCAGGGGACGTCAATAAGTTGGCATGTGCAGTTGCTGCGCTGTGCCACTGGGGGTGCGTGACCCATCCATAAAGTGTGGACAGTTAAAGGGTTAAAAACATTTTGTGGATTTTTCCAGGAGGAACTTCTGAACACAATGAACTACTCTCCCCAGACGGGTATTTTCCCTGCTGCCTTTAAAACGGCAGTGGTGAGACCCCTCCTTAAAGAAGAGTAATTTAGACCCTGATAGCCTTAATAATTACAGGCCAGTATCCAACTTACCATTTTTTTAGCAAAATTTTAGAAAAACTTGTTTTTACCCAGTTAAATAATTTTTTAATATCAAATAACATATTTGATGAACACCAGTCTGGTTTTAGGACGAACCACAGTACAGAGACAGCCCTGGTCAGGATTGTTAATGACCTAAGCTAAGGCACAACATGGACTTATGTAGAATTTCAGTCCTGGTTCTACTACCTAGATCTAAGTGTTGCCTTTGATACAGTAGACTACCATATTCTTTTAACCAGACTAAAGGATCTGGTCGGCCTTCTGGTACTGTTCTTAATTGGTTCAAGTCCTACCTCACAGACAGGAACTTTTAGGTAAGTATGGATACATGGTCTTCCAAAGTCTACAAAATAAATTGTGGTGTGCCCCAAGGTTCAATACTTTTAAAACTGTACATGCTGCCTGTTGGGGATGTTATCAGGAGACATGGCATCAATGACCATAGATATGCTGATGACACACAGCTGTATGTCGCTGTGTCTCCTGATGACATGGAACCAGTTAACATGCTTTTTAACTGTATTTTAGACGTTAAGTCATGGATGGCAGCAAACTTTCTTCAGCTTAACCAGAATAAAACTGAAGTTTTCGTTATCGGTCCTGAAGCTCAGAGAGAGAAAATTTTTCCAAAATACATAGTTTTTCCTTTACTCCATCCCAACATGTTAAGAATTTGGGCATTATACTAGACTCTGAGCATGGTTTTATTCCACATATTAAAAATATAACACGGACAGGATTTTACCATCTAAAGAATACTGTATAGCCAGAGTCTGCCCACTTCTCTCTTGAGCAAACACGGAGGTACTGATGCATGCTTTTATCACCAGCCGCATTGATTACTGTAATGCCCTGCTCTCTGGTCTTTCCAAAAAGACAATTTCAAATCTGCAGTTATTACAGAATTCAGCTGCACGTGTTCTGAGGAGGACCAGATGGCAGACTCACATCACACTAGTCTTAAAGTCATTGCACTGGCTCCCTGTGTCATTCAGGATCAATTTTAAGGTTCTTTTACTGGTTTATAATTGTCTGCATGGTCTTGGGCCTTCTTATTTATCAGAACTACTTTTGACATTATGAAACCCACGGCCCCTGAGGTCCTCTGGCACTGGTCTTGTAATTATTTCTGCTGTCAGAACATGCACCCACAGTGAGGCTGCTTTTAGCTACTATGGCCCACATATGTGGAGAAGCCTACTGGAGAACATCAGGGCTGCCGAGAGCGTTCATGTTTTCAAAAACAGGCTCAAGATCTACTATTTTAACTTAGCTTTTGATTAGTTTCCTATTTTAATTTTCCTAATTTCTGATTTTAAACTTATTTTATGTTGATCTTGTTATTCACTTTGTTATTATATACTATTACATCTTAAACTTTGAGTTTAAATGGGTGTGTGTGTTTATGATTATCTTTTTATTAATAAATTATGTATCTTATTATTATTATTATTATTATTATTATTATTATTAGTCATCATTGATGGTTTTATTTATCTTATTATCCTGTTCTAACTCCAGTGTTTCCTCATGGGGAGCCCTCCCATCGGGGGTTGCCTGGTTCTGGTTGCAGGGCGCTGGCCTGTGACTGCTCCGGCCCACCCAATGCCTGGTCTTGGGTGGTGGCATAGGTGGTGTCCCTGTGGCTGCGGACTTGGCATTTCCCTTGTGTTGATGGCTCCCTAAGATGGTGCTTCTACACCTGGATCCTAGGCGCTCGGCCATGTCTCACATTGATGAGTGTGCGCGTGTGTCTGTTTGCTTGTACAAGGTTAGGTGGGTGAAGGGGTGGGGTGGGAAGGGGTGTAACTGTGTTTTTAATTTGTAAAGCACTTTTTGAACAAAAAATTGTAGCACAAAGTGCTATATAAAAAAAGTACTGACTGATTGATTGACTGATCGATAAAGTAAAAAGAAACATTACGGGTTATACTGTACTTGTGTCAGCTTGTATCCTGATAGGTAATTGTTTCATTCATAGGACAATCCACATAATGTGTGCTCCTCTGTACTTCTGGAACCCCACACACTACATATCAGCTCAAAAACATCAAAACACAAACTTGGTTAAGATATTTACATATTATTCAATTTAGTGGTGAGATAGCATTTATTATATTTTTATTATCCATTCCATTATCTGTCCAAATGACAGAAACACAGGCATGACAGACAAAGGGATTACCCATGTTTTACATTCCATAGGTAATCCCTTTGTCTGTCATACATGTGTTTCTGTCATTTGGTTGTCTACTGTCATGCTGCTGCTACACTGCAACTTCCCAGTTTGGGATCAATAAAGTACATCTATTATCTTAGGTGCACTTTTGCTGATATTGGGTTGAATCCCTCTTGGCATCAGAAATGCCTAAATTCTTCATAGTATTGATTCAGCAAGGTGCTGGTGTGATGGTCTGGCGAGCGTGCTCGCCCTCCCCTCCTGTTCCTGGTTTCCCGCTCCGGTGATGAGCACACCTGCGTGATCATCCACCTGTTGCTCCTGATGAGCCGGTGTATTTAAGGCCCAGCGTGAGGGGGGCTCACCGCTGGATCGTCTGGGTTTGCTGCCTCAAGTCTTGTCAAAGTTTTATCTCGTTATCTTGTCTCCCCGAATTTACTTCTTGTGTGTTTCCTGTTCCTCAGGTTGCCGCCACCCGCAGGTGTGTCTCCCGGAGCTGATCATGCTCGCCTGACCAGGAAGATCATCACAGCCACCCAGGTCCTGCCTTCCTCCTGTCCCTGGTCCATGTTGGAGTTCCCTGCTGGACTCCACTGCTCTGACTGTAAGTGTGCTTTCTGTGGCGTAACCCCCACAACAGACTGGGACAGGCAAAGCGCTCAACTAGAGCAACTAACAGAACAGTGAAATGTGTGTATTAATGTCAACAGGCAGCCCCGCTTCTTCTGGCTTTTTCCGGCTCAGTACTGTGATGTTAATGTGCTATTCATGCATTGTGTTCATGCTTCCTGCCCTTACTGTGTCTATACACTAATAACAATATGTAGATGTGCCTTGTAACCTCTTTTGTCCTGCAGTTCCGGAGCTGAGGCGAATTACGGCCAGCAATCTCCTTATTGTTATGCGTGTCTCTCAAATGCAAATGCCCATACCTACTGCTGTGAATGCCTTTCATGTATTGTCTGTAGTTGGGTATATAAGCTGCATCACTCTGTAACTCACTCTCTCACTCTTCCACTTCACCGGCTTGCGGACTGGAGGCACAGGGCTCGCTCCTGCGCGAGCTCACAGCGCAGGGGCGAGTTACGCCCTGCCTATTTTAACATCGGCCGCACTGGTGACCCCAAGAATGCACACGCTTTGTGCAACGCAACCTTCTGGTTTGGACAGCCACGCTGGTGTCCTGATGGCAACGAACGCAGCACCCGGCGGTGATTCTCCGACGACAAGCAAACGCAGCAGCCTGACTGATCTGCCCTCCCTTCTGCTTCAGGGAGACTTCGACGCAGAGTTTCCAGGCGAAACTCTCCGGAGACCACCCACGACTGGGACAGCTGCGGAAAATTTCATGGTGAGATCTGCACGCCTAGATCGGCACATCCACGCTTGGACCGGCCGCTCTCACAGCTTCTGACACACGATTCTGTGTCTCCTTACGAGAGCACATGCACCTCGTCCTCTCTCCACGACGGCGACCTCCATGGCCGACGGAGAACACGTGGACCTGAACGCACCATGACCCATCTACAACAACTACAACAGGGATGATTAAGCTCCCTGACCCTGACTCTCCCTCTCCAGCAGGCCCACCCACGCGCGGAACCCCGGCACACGCACCGGGGAGTTACGAGGACGGCGCATCACGCACGGGACACATACGGCTCCACAGACCGCCTTCCTCCTTCGCCGTTGCACACAGGCCCTTCAGGCTTGCTCGTACACCTGAGGCACGCACGCAGCTTGCTCACTGGATTTTCTAACGGTCTTAGCCATGGCGCACAACAGGAATTCAGCAGTCTGCGGTCCCCGAAGGCTTTAAGGTTGTGCCCGCACCTAAAGTCAACACGCCAAGTCCCTTTGCTTTTGTTTTTTTTTTTTCTTACAGCCGCCCCTGTTTTTCTTCATGGCCGCTGTTAATCCTCGCCGCTCCTTTTTCTTCACGGCCGCTATTAATCCTTGCAGGACTTAATCGTGAGAGGAGTCAGTGACTAATTATTCTTCTTGTGGATCTCCGCACGTTCAACGGGACAGCCCCTCAACATCGCGGACCCACAAGCAATTTTTGCGCGGCTCAGGCGATTTCACCGTCCCCAGCCTGCATTTACTACCCCCCACCCCCCTCCACCCCCGCCTGCACAGAGCTTTTCCTGCTCGCTGCCAAAGCCGGACTATCGAGGCCTCAGCCACCTGCCGAGCCCTCTGGGGGGGAGCGTGTGGCGTAACCCCCACAACAGACTGGGACAGGCAAAGCGCTCAACTAGAGCAACTAACAGAACAGTGAAATGTGTGTATTAATGTCAACAGGCAGCCCCGCTTCTTCTGGCTTTTTCCGGCTCAGTACTGTGATGTTAATGTGCTATTCATGCATTGTGTTCATGCTTCCTGCCCTTACTGTGTCTATACACTGATAACAATATGTAGATGTGCCTTGTAACCTCTTTTGTCCTGCAGTTATGGAGCTGAGGCGAATTACGGCCAGCAATCTCCTTATTGTTATGTGTGTCTCTCAAATGCAAATGCCCATACCTACTGCTGTGAATGCCTTTCATGTATTGTCTGTAGTTGGGTATATAAGCTGCATCACTCTGTAACTCACTCTCTCACTCTTCCACTTCACCGGCTTGCGGACTGGAGGCACAGGGCTTGCTCCTGCGCGAGCTCACAGCGCAGGGGCGAGTTTCGCCCTGCCTTATTTTCCAATCCGCCGCACTTTCCTGCATTATTCTCCCATCAGAGAATCTGTCCCTTATCGCCTCCGTCTGCTCTCTCCCATAGGTCATGTGCGTGCCAGGGGGCTCCTATTTGTGAAACTTTTATTGGAGTCTGAGTCATCGTTCTGGCTGCTCTGCATGTGAGCCTCACCCCGGTCTGAATCATGACAGAACGATCCAGCCAGGATCAGAGCTCAGTGAGCGCTTCGCTAGGCAAACAGTCAGCACTCGAATGTTTGGGTGCCACGGAGCTCCAGGTCGCGTTATTATCTGAGCAATTACAAACTATCACTCAGCAACTGGCAAGTGTAACCGAGCACCTGCGTCGGCTTCCTGGTGTGGCGCCTCCCCCTGCACCTGCTGCTCCGGCAGCTTCTGCTTTCTGCAGGAACATCTCTGTTCCCACACCTACCCCCTATTGTGTGTGGGGGGGCGGAAAGGGGTTCCTGCTCCAATGATGTTATATCTTCGGCAGGTGGAGGAGAATACAGGGATGATTTGGCCAAAATTCACTTTCAATTCACTTTCAATTCAATTCAGCACTTCCTGGACTTTGCCAACTTCTACCGCCAATTTATCCAAGATTACAGTAGGGAGGCGCAACCGCTCACGCAGTTGATGTCGACCAAAAGCCCGTTCAAGTGGTCGGAGGCGGCTGAACGAGCTTTTGTGACCCTAAAAGGCCTATTCACCAACGTGCATGTCTTGGCACAGGTGGATCCCACAGCGCAGTTTGTGGTCGAGGTGGATGCTTCTGATTCGGGGGTGGGCACTGTCCTCTCCCAGCGCTCCTCCTCCAACCAGAAGCTCCATCCGTGGTACATTTCTCTCGGCAGTTAACACCAGCCGAGACGAATTATGCTGCTGGGGACCGCGAACTTTTGGCCATAAAGCTGGCGTTGGAGGAATGTAGGCACTGGCTGGAGTTAGCTAGCCAACCGGTCATTGTCTGGACCGACCATAAAAATTTAGAATATCTTTGGTTGGCCAGACGGTTGAATTTGCGGCAGACTCGGTGGGCTTTCTTACTTACTTATCCTCTTCATCCCAGATGGGACATAAGGCTGCAACAAGCAATCCCCACTTTGCCCTGTCCTTTGCAACATGTTGAGCTTATCCCCAGGTGTATCCCATCTCCTGTAGTTTGGATTGGACTGTTCTTCTCCAGGTGATTCGTGGTCTGCCTGGCTTTCTTTTCCCTGATGGTGTCCAGTTTAGAGCAACTTCTGGTATTCGGTTATTTGACATTCTTAGCACATGCCCTAGCCATCTGAATCGCCGTTGTTTGATCTCTGTAGAAGTTCTTTTAGTATTACATCTTTTCCAAAGTTCTTCATTTGAAATTTTGTTGGGCCAGTAAATTCTCAAGATCTTGCAGAGACAGGTGCTGTGGAAAGCCTCTATTTTCTGGAGCCATATAACAAAACAGATTTAACATTGCTGTTAAATAAGCAGAGCTTGGTTTTTGTGCTGTACTTATTTGACTTCCAGGTAGGCTGAAGTTTTGCGAATGCTGCTCTTGCTTTTACTAGTCTTGCTCTGATATCCTTTTTAGTGCCATTGTCTGTGCTGACAATACTTCCTAGGTAGGTGAAATCATGCCGGTCGGTTCTTGCCGGTCGGTTCTCCGCTGCCTTTGACCAGCTCTGTGTCCCTCCTGGTTCCATCTCATCTGTGGAGGAACTCAGCTCCTGGTTTCACTCCTCCTGCCAAACCATCTTGGACTCTGTGGCTCCACTGAAAACCAAGCAGCCTCGATCCAAACCTGAACCATGGTTCAATGACAGAACTCGTGCAGTCAGACAGGAGTGCCACAGAGCTGAACACAGATGGAAGAAAGACAAACTGCAGTTATCACTGCAGATTTTAAAAGACTGCTGGCATCAGTATCAAAATACTGTCAAGCAGGAAAAAAGCAAATATTCTGCTAATATTGTTTTATCTCATTGTCATAATCAACGTGTTTTATTTAACACTATTGACTTTGTTCTTAATACCCCACAGACTGACTGTTTGGAGGCCTCCTCTGAGTTATGCAATGATTTTATGAACTTTTTTATTGATAAGGTGGCCACCACCAGGGCTCTCATCTCAGCTCCTGCCTCTGATCCCTCTCTCTCTGTCCCTTGTTCTGCTGTTTTTAATCAGTTTGAACCTGTGACTCTGTCATTTTTAGAGGATGTGGTTGGCCACATTAAGCCCTCAGGGTCTCCTTGTGATGTTGTCCCTCCTAGACTTTTTAAAGAGGTGCTTCCCAGTATAGGCCAGTCAGTTCTCACCATCTTGAACTGCAGCCTGTCATCTGGTGTGGTTCCTGCAAATTTTAAACATGCAGTAGTACAGCCCTTGATTAAGAAACCTGGTCTCGATCATACCATGTTGGCAAATTTTAGGCCTATTTCCAAGCTGCCATTTCTCTCAAAAATTTTAGAGAAAATTGTCTATATGCAGCTGAAATGTTTTCTGGATGAACACGGTATTTTGGAGATTTTTCAATCTGGTTTCAAAGCTCTTCATAGCACAGAGACAGTCTTGTTAAGAGTTTTTAACGATATTCTCTTGGCATGTGATTCAGGTGAATATGCTGTTCTTGTGCTGCTTGATTTAACTGCTGCCTTTGACACAGTGGACCATCATGTTTTAATTTCCCGTTTGCAGCACCTAGTGGGCATTTGTGGCACTGCTCTTAACTGGTTTAGGTCCTATCTGGCAGACAGGACTTTTAAAGTTAGCATGTCTGGGTTTGAATCCTCTTCTGCTCCCCTGCCATATGGGGGTCCCACAGGGGTCAATTCTAGGGCCCATGCTTTTTTTCTCTCTGTACATATTTCCACTGGGTTCCATTTTTAAAAAGCATGGTATCTCTTTCCACCTGGATGCTGATGACTGTCAGATATATGTCCCTCAAACAAAAGGCTGCCTCATCAGTAAACTCACTCCTGGCATGCATTGAAGACATAAAGTCTTGGATGGCCCTAAACTTCCTAAATTTTAATGATAAAAAGACCGAAGTGATGGTGCCATGAGCCATTTTCCCTCCCCAGTGTGATGTGACTCATTAGTGTTACAAGGTCTCAGGTTTAAATAGGGAGCAGGTGTGTTAAATTTGGTGCTATCACTCTCATACTGGTCACTGGAAGTTCAACATGGCACCTCATGGCAAAGAACTCTCTGAGGATCTGAAAAAAAGAATTGTTGCTCTACATAATGATGTCCTAGGCTATAAGAAGATTGCTAACACCCTGAAACTAAGCTGCAGCATGGAGGCCAAGACCATACAGCAGTTTAACAAGACAGGTTCCACTCAGAACAGGCCTCGCCATGGTTGACCAAATAAGTTGAGTGCATGTGCTTAGCGTCATATCCAGAGGTTGTCTTTTGAAAATAGACGTATGAGTGCTGTCAGCATTGCTGCAGAGGTTGAAGGGGTGGGGGGGTCAGCCTGTCAGTGCTCAGACCATACGCCGCACACTGCATGAAATTGGTCTGCATGGCTGTCATCCCAGAAGGACGCCTCTTTTAAAGATGATGCACAAGAAAGCCCGCAAACAGTTTGCTGAAAACAAGCAAACTAAGGACGTGGATTACTGAAACCATGTCCTGTGGTCTGATGAGACCAAGATAAACTTATTTGGTTCAGATGGTGTCAAGCATGTGTGGCAGCAACCAGGTGAGGAGTACAAAGATAAGTGTGTCTTGCCTACAGTCAAGCATGGTGGTGGGAGTGTCATGGTTTGGGGCTACATGAATGCTGCCGGCACTGGGGAGCTACAGTTCAATGTCCTGTATCATAATACGCTCAGATAAAAGCTACGCTCTGTTCCAACTTATTTACTGGCTTGGAAACACACCAACCAATAAACACATTTAAGGTGATATTTAGCTGACATTATTACTCCAGTGGTCATGATATGTGCCAATAAAACCTGCAATTTGTTTAGAAGCTCTGAAAAGACATAAGCAACTAAGAAGAAAACAAGGTGCAGTAACATCCTGGGGGAAAAAACTACATTAACTACTTGTTACTGTACCGGTACATGTTCCTTTACTCCAACACAGAACATTATAGAGAACATCTCTGCCTGCGTTTAATCATGTTTGCAATACTGTCTTAGTGGGATAAATTGCAGCATCAATTTTAACTTACTGCAGTAGGAAATCACAGGTGTTTCTAATTACACTAATGATAGATCTATTATTTCCAGGTGTCTCACTAAGTTATAACAGCGTGACAAAATTCATGATAATTAATGAGAAGCAGTTAGATGAATTCAGCCAATAGAAGCTAGTAAAAAAAGATAGTCATGCAGGGATCTTGATTCTTTCCATTCTGAACCATTTCACAAAGCTGAATATAGTACATAGTAATAATGATAATACCATTAATAGGTAGCAACTGGGATATGCTCCTCATCAACACCAGCTACCGACAATTCCTGTTAGATTTACTTCTGCTGACAGAAATATTAATGTTTTGACTTGGATGACTGAAAAAAGGTGAAACTGGTACAGAGACATTTCATTTCCAAGGCACCATTTATCCCAAGTATTACAATTAGTTTCACTGCAGGCCTTTAATAAAAATAAAAGAGCTTTGGGCAGTTATCTGGATCAATATTTGTAATTTTCTGATTATCAGACTTGGATTTATAAGCAACTTTTGTTGCTAATTAATAGGGCTGTACCCAGTAGGTGATATGAGGGGTCTGCCAAGCTGCCATCCCCCCAGTCCCATCTCCATTAAGAGTGCAAGGATAAATCCCTCCTGTTGTCCTCATATTCTGTATACACCCCGTGTCCTCCGGGTCAAAATGACCCGTCTTCACTAAACCCCCAATATAAGCAGCTTAATTGAATTTTAAACACCAAATTTTATTTTGCTTGAAGAAACAACTTGTCATTCACCACAAAATGTGTGAATACCTGAGTTTTCCCTCTTCACCTGTATAAGAAGGAATAGAAATGTGCAAAAATGAGTTTTGAATGCATTTTTATTCATCCCAATGATTCAGTTTCTTTTGATTTTTTTTTTTTTTTTTTTTTGCTAGTGAACAATGTAAGAAAATATACAATACAAAAATGTGAAAAACAACATAACTCATTCAACTAATTAGCACATGTAGGGCAGTATGCAAGTGCACAGCCTTTGCAGATATTTTTCTTACACCTGCAGCACACTGTATGTGTTTTACAGTCCTTCTTTGGCGGGCAGAACTGACATCTCTTCCTCTTACTTGCCCCAGCTGAGGCAGCGGCTGTGGCAGCTGGATCCTCAGGTTGATCAGGAGTTCCTGCACTCTGAATAGCTTTCACAACTGCTGCAGAGGCTTCTGTGCGGGGGACATGCTTCCTTCTTTCAATGAGTGGAGTTACAAGTGCCTTTCCTAGCTGCTCCAGAAACACCCTCCTCTTGTTCTGCTTACGAGGCATCCAGGTCGGGTTGAGCTCTCTCCAAATCACAAAGGCATTGTAGGAGGAAACATCAATGATGTTGTGGAAGATGACCAGGGGCTAGCGGGCAGTCATCCTTCTGCAGCTGTATGTCCCAATCACCTTATCTAGGTTGTCCACACCTCCTTTGTTGCAGCTGTAGTCTAGGATGATGGCTGGCTTCCTGTCCTCACGATCACTAATGGCAGCGTCTTTGTGCTGTGTGCTCAGAAGTACTACATTCTTGTTTTTCTTTGGGAGGTAGGAAACTAGAGTGGTGGTGGGCATGAAGGCAAACTTTGATGAGAAGACCTCTCTCTCCTTTGATGCAAGCAGTGCAGGTGGGAGCTCAGGCTTGTTCTTTCGAACTGTGCCAACCATGGTGATCTTCCTCTTCAGGAGCTGCTGTCCGAGTTCATAAGAGGTGAAGAAACTGTCACATGTCACATTGTGACCCCTCAGTCCCTCTGTCACATCAAGCACAACTCGCATCCCCTGGTTCTTCTCTGGGCCTCCACTGGTCGGCTTCCCTGTATAGACTTGCATCTTCCAAGCGTAGCTTGATTTGGCATCGCAAGCCACCCATGACTTGATCCCATATTTTGCTGGCTTGCTGGGCATATGCTGCTGGAAAGGACAATGACCTTTGGACAGAAGAGATTAGCATCAGTGATTAGTATCAGTGTCACAGAAAACAGTCATAGAAATCAATAGTGAAAACTATTACATTATTATATTTTATTACAAATATGAAAATAAATTACCTCTAAATGGAACCAGTTGCTCATCCACTGTTACGTCAGGCCCTGGGTTGTAGAGGTAAGGCAGCCGCTCCACCCACTTGTCTCAGACCTCTCTTATGGCTGCAAGTTTGTCTGTCACACGTCTTGCTGGTCTTGACTCACGGTTATCAAATCGTAGCAGTCTTGAGTAGGTGTGAAAGACTCTGAGTGGCATTGTGGCTCGGAAAATTGGCCTTCCACTCTCTGCATCCCATAGACTAGCTGCAGCCTCACCTCGGGACCTGTATACACCTGCTAAGATTAGCAGCCCTAAGTAGGCCTGCAGGTCAGTCTCATCCATCTTTTTCCAGCTGTCTCCATATTTGCGAAAACCCTCCAGATTTGTCATCTGCAGGATTATTTTTTGTATTGCTGGTGTGATGAACAGGTAGAATGTAGAGACAATGTCATGGGCATGAGAAACCGTATACCTTGTGGGTCCTGGGGTCATCTTTATGACATTTTGTTCTGCCTCCCTGCCGTGTTGGTCATATGCTGCCGAGGACCATGTTATTTTGCCGTTTTTTTGAAAGGAAAGTCTCTCTTTCAGCTTCAGGGTTTTCTTCTTCTTCTTCTTCTGAAGATGATTCATCATGCTCTGGGTTGTATTCCTCCCCATCTTCTTCTTCTGATACATCCTCCACTTCCTCTTCTGAATCAGAGTTGTCTTGCTGGACATCTGAAAAAAAATCAGCTCTATAGCCTGTTCGATGGTATAACGCGCACTCATGGCTTCAGCACAGAGAGAATTCGGGGTACTGTTATCTGCAGCACCTTTATAACCTCTGGAAATCCACCCGTCTTGTCTTGTTTATGTCTGCTACTGATTGATCTGAGACCGATCAAAGGCACTGCAGTCCGCGAGAAGGCCACCTGTCTTGTCTTGTTTACGTCTGCTACTGATTGATCTGAGACAGAACTAAAACATTCTCACATTCTGTGGTGTGTAAATAACTCAGTGACCGTGATTTCAACTCAATTTGACTGTTGGGTCATTTTGACCCGAAGACGACCTTTGTACCTTTTTTTTGTACAGCTTACATGGAAATGTGAATAAAGCAACAATTCACTTATCCTAATGTTGGGGTCAATCTAGGAAAAGTCATAAAATTTTAAGTTTGAAAAATATTGTTTAGGGGGATTTTTTTTTTTGGTTTTTAACACAGTGGCGGGTCATTTTGACCCGAGGACAACAGGAGGGTTTTAACAAGTTACAGTTACTACATGTACTCAAGCAGCTTTTTTTTACAAAATTGTACTTTCATGACTCCTGTGGAGTTTGTACAGTTTCTCTCTAACACTGCTAAGAGGGAAATGGTGAGTATAGCTGCCAATCTACAACAAAAATGTTGAAAATTCATGAGAAATAAGTTGCAAATTTCATGCATAAACTGTCAAATTTATGAGCACATCTTTGTATATCTGTGTGGGAAAAAGGTAACAAATTTATCACAAAAATTGCAACTTTACAGGACACATTATTAATTTTTATCAGAAAAAAATGGCACATTTGCCAAGGAAAAGTTGCAAATTTAACACACGAAAATTATGAATTTTTCAAGAATGTTATGTTTACAAGAACAAAAACTTCACAAATTGGAAAATTTATAAGGAAAAAAAGTCCAAAATCCATACAAATGTGCAGCTTTTTTCCCCCTTGTAAACTTGTGACTTTATTCTTGTGAATTTATGATTTTTTTTTCTTGGAAATGTGTTTTTTTCCTCCCCTGTATTCTTGAATTACTTTTTCTCACAGATTTGTAATATTTTCTTGTAAGTCTGTGACTTTTTAAGTGCAAATTAGTATTTTTGTCATATTTTTAACCTTTATTGTTGCAAATTTATACTTATTTACATTTATACATTGTACCTTATGCTTATGTTTGTGTACCATCCCCCTTGTTAAAAATTGACAAATCACCAATAATTAAAGTTACAAAAAAGTCACAAAATTAACCCCAAAAAGCCATAAATCTGCAGGAATAAATTTACAATATGTAAGAAAAAATTAATTTGTAGGAAATAAATTGAACAATTGTGAGAAAAAAAGTTCTAAATTTAGAAGAAAATTTGTAAATTTGAGAAAAAAAATTAAAATTACATGGAAAATGCATATCTAAAAGGAATATAAATTTGCAAGAAAAAAAATCAGAAGAAAGACTGTATGGAAGGAATATTTGCTCCCACATATCAGCTGGTAAGCAGATACCAGATTCATCCATAGTCACCGACAGAAGCTGGCAGGAGCTACAGCAGTTCCTGTATCTCACCATTCAAGTAACTTTTTTAGATACCTTCTTACTGGAGTCATTTCCACTAAACCCTAAAGCGCCAGCTAGCTGTCATATGTGTCCTATAATGTCCTAGCCAGGGCCCCACAGCAGGGGCGCAGATTGACTTGTCAACACTTTCCTGTCAACAACCTGGAGCTCGTAACGTAGCGGAC
This sequence comes from Pholidichthys leucotaenia, assembly GCA_020510985.1. Classification (NCBI taxonomy): domain Eukaryota; kingdom Metazoa; phylum Chordata; class Actinopteri; order Cichliformes; family Pholidichthyidae; genus Pholidichthys; species Pholidichthys leucotaenia. The sequence continues at coordinate 132,757,717 of CM035840.1, read as the reverse complement.
GAGTCTGCGGCCCCATCTCACAACACACGGTGAGCGGATACGGCGCATGGACGTGCAGTCACAGCAGCGACACCGTGTTACACAAGCACGAAATTACTCCAAAACTGCAACGCACTGTCACAATATAGAGGGGGTAAAGACAGAGAATGCAATCGATGGGAATGGAAAGTCGTATAAGTTATAAAACCGCTATGTCTGAAGAAATGCGTAAAGGGAAAAGTAGTTTAACGGCAAATCCTTCGGGTTTTTTGTTTTTTTTACACTACCCTCCTTCATCCAGCCCACCCGCACTAAAGCGTGTCCGAGCTGCAATAACGTTAGTTCCCATTAAGTTAAAAAGAAAAAAAACCTTACCAACAGTTCCTGAGCCCGAACCAAGCAGAAGGTACCAGATCCACATCATACGGTCGCCGTTTTAACCCCCCCGGCCTAGCTGCCCTGCCCCGTCACAGGGCAAAATCTGAGGGGGATAAGAGGAGGAAAAACTTCGATACAAAAAAAACTCCTCTTATTTATTTATTTCGAGTTTCTCTTTGTTCTCTTCCGTCAAAAGACGAAATATATGAATACATTTTGAGTTCATGGAGTGCTCGCGTGAGGAAGTCCAGTTTTTGGGGAGGGGGGCGCGTCTAAGCTGGTGCCGAAGGGGGCTTCGAGGCGGCGGTGCAGGCGGGCTGTGAGCAGTCGGCGGCTCCAGTGCTGCTGCTGGGAGAGAGGCGGAGCCGGAGAGCAGAGGTCGGCTGGCACGGTGGTTCTGAGACTGAGGACTATATGGACGGAAAAAAGTTCCGTTTCCTTTCACTGCCTTTATGCGTGTCCCAAAACAGATGGAACAAGTTTGCTGAGACAAAGTGAGGGCCATGATGATACAAACCCCATTTCCAGTGAAGTTGGGACGTTGTGTAAAATGTAAATAAAAATAGAAGGCAATGATTTACAAATTCTTTTCAACCTATATGCAATTGAATACACTACCAAAACAGGATATTTAATGTTCCAACTGATAAACTTAATGTTTTTTTTCAAATATTCGCAAATATTCCTGCAACACATTCCTAAAAAGCTGGGACAGGGGCAAGAAACGGTTGGGAAAGTAGAGGAATGCTCAAAAAACAGTTTTAAAACACTCTGCAGGTGTACAGTTTGGTGTTTGGGCATGGGGACTTCACGCAGGTGACGTCACTGTTATGTCCATAACCAGTTCTTCAATAACGAGGCAAGTGGCGAACTGGAATTGGCACCACCCCTTTGTATATAGTTATTTGAATGGCAAATAAAAACTGAGTTCAGCTCACATCGGGTGTCAGCTCGCTATTCCCAAACATAGCAATGGCGACGAGGATAACAGGCATTTCACTGGCACCTCTGAACCCATTCCTTGCCCTGCCAGGTGAGCTGCAAGTCCCTTGGCCCCGCTAGCATGATTCGTCCAAGAACTTTATTGATGTTATTAACCTAGCCGACGCTAGTGATGAGAGATTAAAGGATGTGCTAATTCACAACCTTGGCAGTGAGGGGCAACGTGTTTTATGCACCCTTGGCTCTGGGGACACGTACAAGGACTGTGTTGCCTTAATGGAGAAACATTTTGCTGACACATAATGTCATGGCGCAAAGAATCTGTTTTAGTCAACGCCGCCAATGTGTGGACAAGATGACTCAACACTATGTCACTGAGTTCCGTTTCCTGGCTAGCATGTGCGCCTTTGGCTACCTAGAGGAAGAGTTGGTGAGAGACAAGCTAGCGGAGTAAACCATGAGCCCGAGGCTGCGGGAGCAGCTGCTGCTGGCGGCAGACGACCTGCGACTAGAGGAGGCTGTGGAAATGGTGTCTCAATTAGAAGCAGCCATCAAGCTAACATCACGGCTAGCAACACCTAGCCTGCAAGCCCATCGTCTAGCTCCACGAGCGAGGGCCATTACCACCGCCACCCAGCGCTCCATCCCCACACCTCCCCTCTACAGCCAAAAGAAGATAAGTAGGAAGCAGACTGGCATGGAAGAACTGGGTCTGGATCCAGTGCCCCAACTGCACACACAAACTGCAGTCGTTCTGGACAACACCGATGCAGATCACAATTCAGTTGGGACCAGCTACCTTTTGTCTCGCTGATGGGTCACGGTGGCACGCCAGCCACCTCAGGAAGGTGACACCGACCATGGCCCTGGATCAGGAGACAGCAACCGATTTGACGGAATTGGACTGGACTTCGGTGGTGCAGGACCCACAGCTCCCAAAGGACGTCCACTGGAGCCTACAGTGGCAGCACAGGCCAAATGCCACTCAGCCCAGGTTCGACAGAGACCCTGTTTCCTGAAGGACTTTATAACTAACTTTTGAACTGTTTGTTGATAGTTAGGACATGAACGATCAAGTGGCAGAATAATCCACTTGATCAGGGGGGCATACCGGCAGTCTACCCGGGTACCCAGTTAGTAGTATTAGCTTTAGTTAGTTATCATAAGTTCTTTGGTTTTTCGGGGGGGGGGGGGGGGTCTTTGGACGTGGAGACGTTCACACAGGTGACATCACCACGTGGTGAACTGGCCATGGCGGGATACGGCTCCCCCCCTTTGTATATAGTTAGTTGAATGGTGAATAAAGCAGAGTTCAGTTCACATCGGTTGTCAGCTCGTTATTCCTAAACATAGCAAACAGGTTAATGGAAAACAGGTGATTGCCATGATTGGGTATAAGGATTCAAAGGATTCAAAGATTTTCTTTGTCAATACTACTATACGTACAGGATATACAGGAGGATTGAAACAGTGTTTCTCTCTTCAGTGGTGTGCACAATATAAAAAGAAAAGGAAAAGGAAAAAGGCTGGAAAAACAACAACAGCAGTCTATGTACAGTAATGCTACCCGTAGGGCAAATGGTGACAAAAGATAGACCTAGACCTCCCATAGTGCAAATAAAGATAAACGATGAGACCCAGCAATCCTATATACAGAAAAGTAGAGCAGTATTACTCGTAGTAGCAAGTTCAATGTGGTAGTGTAGGTGCAGACAGTAGCCACAGTTACATGTGCAAAATTTCTTCAGTCTGATTACATTTCAGATCAGAACTTTACTGTTTATATGGACGTGCGTTTCCATGTTAGGACGTGCGTTTCCATGTGTCACACGTTTGAATGGACTAAATCATTTTGACATGCACGCAGTTAGATAGATGTACTTTACTGATCCCAAACTGGGAAACGATGAGGTACTGGGAAATTATCCGACGTTCTGGAAATAGTAGAAGAAGAAGTAACTAACGATGTAAACAAACCCTGCTTCGTGTCTTTCTCTTTTTGAAATGGACCTGTTGTGTTATTCAAACTGTACTTTTGCTTCTGCTGGTCTCCGTAATGAAGCTACAAGCCCAGCAGTACCTACTTCTACATATGACGAACCGAGGGAGACAGCAGGACGATACAGACCAAATTTATTTTACTCCCACCATGTCTTCCGCTAGCTGCTGTAAAGACAGAGATACGTCACGTCGACGTGTAGCTGACGTACAGACATGCACAGTAAAAATATTTTCTACCCAAACTTCGGAATGTTTATATGCCCACCAAAGCGATGGACTGGCGATCTGTCCAGGGTGTACCCTGCCTCTCGCCCAAAGATGCTGGGATAGGCTCCAGCACCACCCCCCCCCCCCCCCCGCGACCCAAAAAAGGATTAAGCAGAAAAAGATGGATGGATGGATGGATGCCCACCAAACGGATTAACAATTGGCATAACCCACCCATCTCAATCGGAAGGAAATTTTGATCCGAATGAGTGTGATCAGGTCAGAATATTCAGATTGGCGTGTTTACATGAAGCATTTTTATTCCGATCAGGCATTTATCCAGTTACTTGTGTCCACGTAAACATGGCTAGTGACAGATAGGACTGCACATGGTTAGTACTGCAATGACAGACAGCAGCAGATATGGCATTTGTGCGAATGGTTGCAGCAAAGTGCAGAGACATACAGCAGCAAATGTATTACTGTTGGTGTGCCAGGCTTTCTGTGCCAACAGTTGAGGTGGTTATTGTGCAGGGTGAGTGCGTTATGGTCCGGGGGGGGGGGGGGGGGTTGCACAGAGTTCAGGGTCCCGATGGCCTGATGAACAAAGCTGTTTAGCAGTCTTGTGGAGCGGGCCCGGAGGCTCCGGTACCTTTTCCCCAAGGGTAGGGGGCTGAAGAGGGAGTGGGAGGAGTGGGAGGTGTCGCCTGCAGTGTTGATGGCTCTGTGGGTGAGGATGATGAGGTAGATGTCCGAGAGGGGCACCGGTAATCTTGTTGGCTGCTTTCACTGTACGTTGCAGTGTTTTCCGGCAGGAGGTGGTGCAGCTTTCATACCATAAAAGGAGCATCCCAAAAGGCTCAGTTAATCACAAGTAAGGATGGGAAGATGTTCACCACATTGTGAACTGCATGGCCAAATAGTCCAACAGTTTAACAATGTTTCTCAACATAAAGTTCCAAGGAATTTAGGGATTTCATCATCTACAGTACAAAGAGAGTGAAAAGATTCAGAGAATCTGGAGAAATTTCTGCACTGGCAAGGCTGAAAAGCAACATTGAATGTCTGGGACCTTCAATCCCTCAGGCAGCACTGCATCAAAAACTGACATCATAGTTATTACAGGAGGAGTTTACAGCAATATACAGTAAATAGATACTGTATAAAGCTCCTTTTTGCAAAGTAAATCTGTTTTGGCACAATAAGGGTAGCAGATTTCTGTTCTGCTCACTTAGCTGGCTGACAGGACAAGGGGGAAAAAAGGGAAAAAAGAGAAAAAACCCTGACATCATTCTGTTAGGGATATTATCAGGTGCGCTCAGGAAAACTTTGGAAAATCATTGTCAGTTAACATAGTTCGTCGCTACATCTACAAGTCCAAGTTAAAACTCTACCAAGTAAAGTCATATATCAACAACACCCAGAAACGCTGCTGGTTGCTCTGAGTCCGAGCTCATCTAAGATGGACTGATGCAAAGTGGAAAAGTGTGCTATGGTCCGATGAGTCCACTTTTCAAATTGTTTTTTGGAAATAATGGGTGTTGTGTCCTCCGGGCTAAAGAGGAAAAGGACCATTCAGACTGTTATCAGTGCAAAGTTCAAAAGCCAGCATCTGTGATGGTGGTGGTGGTGGTGGGAAAGGGGGAGTGTTAGTGCCCATGGCATGGGTACTTTGCACAACAGTGAAGGCACCATTAATTGTGAATGGTACACATAGGTTTTGGAGCAAGCTGCCATTCAAGCAATGTCTTTTTCAGAGACATCCCTGCTTATTTCAGCAAGACAACGCCAGTCCACATTGTGATTGTTTCATTTCATTTCATTTTTATCTTATTTGATAAAAGGGACAGTGCACATTAATCAACATTCACACAAATGTAAATGTACACGAGTTAGCTAAAGGGCTAGTTTTCATCGGTAGTCCCTTTGCCAGATGTTAATGGGCATCCTAAGATAAATAATACACTAGTGGGGTGCCCGTATGACCCCGTGGGGACTGGTGACATAATAGAAGTGATTCTTGCACCAAAGAATAGATGGCACCTATTAAGAACACCGAAGGAGTTCTTATAAGGAGTTCTGAGCAACTCCTTATAGGTCTTCTATAGAAGACCCGGTTCCAGAGTTCGAATCAGACCCAAAATTTTATCATTTTATCCCACCGGCCTCCAGAGCCTGCCTTGTAAATTTCAGCCCCCAGCTCCCAGCAGTTGTACCTTTTGTACCTCTATGTTCATTTAATAGTTCCCCGATGGACATTCAATAAAGATTTCCCCTCCTAAATTTCCATATATCTGGGGAGGCTGAAATGTACAGGGGTTATTGGGCTTAATATTATAGCCGTAAATCCAAATTTTCAGCCCACAAATCTCAGCAGTTATACCTTTTCCACCTCTGTGTTAATGTAATAGCTCCCCTATGGATGTTCATTAAAGATTTCCCCTTCTAAACTTCCACATATCCAGGGAGGCTGAAATTCAGGGACGCACCCTCTCGTAACATCAGCAAAGCACGTATCAAATCTGAGGTCAGTCTGACGAACGGTTCAAGAGATATGCACGGAACAGACAGAATGACACACGTACACAGACAGAGCATCCTTACATTATAAAATGATGACTAGTGCATGCCTGTAGAAAGCAGGTATTCCTGTCTGAAACAGGTAGCCCAATCGGGCTTTACAGGCCCAAATGTAGGTTGTGTTTGAAAGTGGAATACAGAGGTATAGTCAATATGTAGGCAGTATGTAGGCAATCACACATGTTAGACTTTGACAAATATGAAAGGAAGTGAACTGAGATTTATTTGAATGTGTGAATATGAATTACAGAAAAATTGAATATGAATGGGATATCCAATATTAGCCAGTGTTTAGGAACCGCTTGTTTATTTTGTTGTCAGATCACTTATTTGTGTGATCTTTTATGAGTTATATTCATAATAGTGTATCTTGCACGTTGGGGAATGGGAGTTGTTCAGTCACCATTAAAATTTAGTTTATATGTGTAGTTTATGGTGTATCGTCAATAAACTCATGCAGTACTATAGCAGGGCACGTTTACAAATATTTGAGACCCATTGTAGTGCATCCTTTTATATTTTAGCAACATTATTAGTACAAAACACCAAACATTACTATTTATTTTTTTGTATTTTGCAGGGTTGACCTTAAGTTCCAATCTATAAAATCATTCTTTGCTGAAGAAAAATTGTTTCAACTCAAAAGTCTGGTCATGACCTGCTTCTATCCCCCAAGAACCAGAGCTGTAACACTATCCATTGGCCATAAAGTGGAAGTTAACCCCTTCTCCAGGACTTAGTCATTCTCCCTTTTCTGCTCTTTGGCAAAGGAATGTTTCAGTCGAAAGGTTTATGGTTGATATAATCAAGACTTGAGAGTCAAGATTCTCCAGTAAACAACCAGACAGTTTTACAGTGCCATCTGGTGGACGAATCAAGAATATTTATTTATTTTTCTCTCTTTCAGTGGGATTTATGCATTATGGACAAATAAATTAATTCGTATTCTTTCTCTCAAGACAGTATCCGCTACTGAAGACATGGTTGAACTCTTGGGATGGACAATGTGGTTTTAAATGCTTTTACTGATATGATTTGACATGTGTTGCTTTATTTTCAGGAAGAAATTAACTTTTGCATGCCTACAAGAAGTTAGTCGCATGTACAATGTAGAGACATTGTATGTTCCCTTATTATTGAGTAGAATATCTTAGTAAAGTTTAAGGAATTTATGCTTTATTCAGCAACATATGTGTTGTGGGGGGGGGGGGGGTCTCACTTCTCATATCAAATGTCTCTCCCCCCTCCTCTCACTGTTCTTTAGAAGACCATAGCTGGACTTTAGCTGACCAATAGCGTTCCAGGATTCACTGCATCTCCTTTTTAGGTCGAGTTTATGACTTCTGTTGAACAAAACTCCATATAACTGGTTCAGTTCAAGTTCCATGAAATTCAGTGAAATTCTGCCACACCTAAAAAAAACTTTCCTTTGTTCAGTTTTGGGGTGTTGGTCAAGCTGTAAGGAGCAGACGTCTCTGCTCTATCATTTTTTTTTTCTATCTTACAAGTAAGGCCCAGAGCCTGTCATGCTCTGTAAAAATTCTTTTTCTTTTCTTCAAAGTTCACTTTTTCCTTATTTTAATCCTTTCCTTTAAATTACTGTGCAAGAAGATTTTGTTTGTTTTTTTTCTAAGCGTAAACCAACTCATTTAAACCACCAGCATCAGAAGAAATGGATTTGTGATGTGTTTTTGCCTCAGATTGAATTTCTGATGGGACTTTGTACAATAAACCAATTCCTTCTTCAATGCATAAGAGAAGACCTCACCCAGCTTGCTGAAGAACAGCCCAATTATGATCTCAGGAGCATGGCTTGTGGGAGAATCTGTCTATCAGCCTCTCCATCAACAGAATCCATGGACATCAAGCTGAATCAAGGTTGGCACGTGGGGGCTCTGCTGCCACCAGGGACATGATCTGACTTGGTGGCTGACGATCTGCTGTTTAATTTAGACTTAATTCTTCAGAATATTCCTGGTATAAGTTCTTCAAACTTAATTTCATGCAAACCCCATCAGAATTTCAAAATGCATTTTGTCCTTTCATTAATTTACGTTCTTTTTCAGAATAACACCAATTTTCTGTTTTTATAAATAGTTTACTCATCATTTTCTTCATAAAATTGCATCCACTTTTCCTAGCCAATGGTATTTTGTGGTTATCCCATTTCCAGTATATCACCAAGTTAAACTATGTTTTATTTGGTTCCAAAAATGTTTGATTCACAGGTTACACTCAGTAACTCAATAACAGTCTATGATCCTCATAATACATGTTGAATTCTCTGTTTTAAAGTTATCCATATATGTTAACCCCTTGCACTCTGGTCAATTTCCCTAAAAACGCCAAAAAATAACGTGCCCAAAGTAAATCAAAAGCTGTTCTCCAACCCTTTGCAGCATCTTCATGGGGTTGGTCTCATTTAAAAGAAAATGCTTTGAATTTTTTTGGCAAAACAGTCATAATCTCTCTAAGTGCTCCGGCCACTGAGTAACAGTCATCTAAACATAGTGAACTTGAAGAAAATAAATTTCACCTGGGTGGGTTTTTTTTGGATACAAATGCTTGCAAATAACACACAGCTTCAGATCCGGGCTGGAAAATGCAACAGAAATGTAGAACCAAGTGTTATCCAGCTGAGGTCAAAATTTTGTAACAATACCACAAAAAATGAATATATTACACAGCTTTGTTCTCAGGTTGTTCCCAGGCGTTTTTGAACTGTGCCAAATTGTGCCAAATGGCACAGTTTGGAAAAACGTCTGTAACTTTTGAATGATTCAATATAGAAGCTTCATCTTGGGCTCTAATGAAAGGTGACACTCAGGGCTGTGTGTGTGTGTGTGGGGGGGGGTGTTTATTCATTCATTCATGAATGAATGAACAAACAAGCCCCCACACACAAAGAAGCATGCCACATAAAAAATGTGTGGCTTTTTTTTTACAAGAAAAAAATAACCTACAGTGCACTAAAAATTATTCTAAAATATTTGTAATGTAGAAGATATCAACTGCCACCCCCCCCACACCCCCCACTGCAGAGGACGGACATCGGCCATCGCTACATGACGGAACAGTCATGTGGCGATGTGGCGACCGTGGCGCACAGTCCCCGCGGTCCCCGCACCCTCCCCCCCCCCTACAGAAGAGTAGCGGGTGGGGGGGGCGTTCACGGTCCGGACGCGGCGCACGAACCGTGTACCGCGGCGCACGGACTTCGGACTTCGTGCGCCGTGGTCTACTAAGCACAGTTGTAATTTACCGATCGGTCAAAAGTCATTTTTGATTACAATTTTCAGGGATAAAGAATAAATTAGCTTATAACACTTACCTGTTCACAACAGCAGCGTAGCTGGTGAACTTCTCTTCCTCACTGTCAGACGAACAAGAAGCTGGTCCGCTTGTTATGGACTCGTGGTTCTGGTCACGGGACCCGGTCAAAACATAATTCCATTATTGCGGTTTTGCGCTTCCATGATTGCGGTTTTGGCGAATGATTTTTCAAAACAAATAACAGTAGTAATAAAAAAAGACTGGCGAACGCGTGTGTGTCACCCAGCCTTCGTCGTCGGCCTCCGTCGGTCTATGATGACCATGGAAGAGAATCCTAAACGTCTACTCTGCTGGGACAGCACCGCCTGTGGCTGAACAGGCCGATGCGCGAATGGCAGTCCCTGTCACACAGGTCGCACTTGTGGGTGGTCTCCGTGCTACTGGGTCTGTGGCAGTTCTTCCTGCGGGTCCTTTTTTCATCTGCTGCAGCAGTCAGTCTCTCTTCACCCAGCCTTACACAAAACAGCTTTCGAACTTCTGTGCTTCAATTGGCTGGCTGCATTCGCAGCCGTTGGTAGGCGGGTCCTTCTTGCTAGGTTTTCAGTCATTGGTTCTTCAAGGTTTCAGAAACCCAATTCAAGGCTCTTATTAGTCGAATGAGAGGTCAATCGTATCTAATCTGTTCGCGGCTGTGTCTGTAGTGGAAGAACGGAAATGCAGCTTTTTTTTTCAGTGCGCTCTAGGACGCAGCGCCCTCGTGCGCCCTCGTGTGCTCTAGGACACAGAGACGTGCCTGCCCGCGGTACACCAGAGTGCAAGAGGTTAACCTATTCTGACATTTCTTATTAAACCATTGAAAGACATATGGGAGTTATTGTTTGATTTCATGTCCATCTTCTTGATTATCAGCAGACAAGAACTCACAAGGGGTTTTTTTTTTGAGACTGATTCATAATTGGTACAAATGAAAAATTGTTAATAAAACTGTCCATTATCTGGACTGGTGCTGTACGCGGATATGAAAATAATGAAAAGAAATCTTCATTCCTACTCACATTCATATTTACATTAATCCTTGTACCAACAATAAAACACCTATAAAACCCATAAATCCGCTGCTTTTTTTTTAATAATGGCACTGCTGTGTGAAGCTTTGCTAGAAATCTAGAAATGGACATAAAATTATGATTTCATAAGCTGTGTGGGTGTAGTCAAATCTGATCTTTTGCACGGAAAAATTTTTTTTTTCTCTGTATCTAACTGTCCACTCAGCCAGTGTTTAACCCCCCTTATCTGCCTGAGCCTAGCAGTGTCTGTGTGTGGGAGCGCAGAGAGGGGAGGAGGAAATTTGCCCTGCTCAGCCGAGGTCTGTGTAAAGAAGCAGCAAGGAGGTGGGGTCATAGACCCCCGCTCAAACTGCTGCACTCCACACACTGTTTTTTTTTTAAACCATGCTATAAGTTCAGAAAAATGTTATCATATGCCAAATTAATTAAAATAAGGCCTGAAAAGACGGAGCTGCAACACTCGAGGTTTCCGCCATGCTCGGTCTCATGGCTTTTTCTCTGTATTTATATATTGGTTGTATTTTGTGCCTTTTTGGGGTTTGTTATTTTTGCACTGTTTTTCATTCTCCTGTTTATGTCTCATTTTTGTCATGCTCTTATTTTGTATTAATTTGTACTTATTTCTCAGTCTGTACTTGTCAATGTGTTATTCTTTAAATTTCTTATTGTTGTGGTTGACAGCCGTCAATGGCTTTTCCTGGTTGGTGCTCCTTGTGGGCGTAGCTCCTGTCAGCCGGTCGCCTCCCTCTCGTTGCTCCCAGCTGGTACAATTACGAATCATTGTTTCCCTTTGTCCGCTCATGTGATCCACACCTGTCAGCACTTAGGTAATTGTTTCTAATCTTATTTAAGGGTAGTATTTTCATTTCTCCTTGCTGCTATCTTGTATATACTACTCTTCCGCTTCCCCACCAGAACCCATGCCCTGTTCTGGTGATTTGTGTTTCCACTTGTGTGTAAGTTGCTTTATTATCTGTTTGGACTTTTGTTGGTGCACTGTTTGGGACTTTGTATTTCGGTTAATAAACACCACAAACTACAGTTCAACATCTGGGTCTTCCTCTCCACCCCGAGGGGCAGTTCTTGACAGAATAAACCATTATTTTTTTATAAACCTCCTGTAAATCAATGGAATTAACTATTTCACTCTGGACAACAGTAACAAAAATTACTGAGAGGAAATTATTTGAAGTAACAGCGCAAAGTAAAAATTATCAGATTATTCTTGCATGAATAATCTGCAGAATTGTTAGAATAGTTACTGGAGTTTGGCTCATGGCAAACTGGATTAAAGGGAGCCATCCTCCATTCTTTAAAAAAGTTGCTGCCAGAAACAAGCCAGTAGAAGCATGAATCAAAGCAAGGCATGGTCAGCAGGCCGCATTCACATCCCAGGTGACCGAGTTGCCACTTGCGCGTCCCATTCTACTTGTAGGAGCTGCGCATGTGCAGACTAAGCAGTGCAACTGCCATTTTACAACCTGCCATTGTGAGTGATCCTGGCTGCCATTTTGGAGCTGAGACAGTAACCACCTCAAAGCAACGTCACTGTGTCTCCTCCTCCTTGAGTGTAGAAGGACCTACCTCCATCTTGTGGTCAACCATAAGAACTATATCCTTTAATAAAATATCTAAAATTTGATTCTGTTAAGCCAATTTCTAACCAAACCGAGCTTCCAAATTAATTTAAAAGCAATCCATATTATTCAGAATAACCTAACTTTAGAACCAATTTAAAGTTTCTATGCCAAAAGCAGCAAAAAGGAAATTTTTTGGCTTTTGAAGGTTTATTGTTACTGGTGGACCAGATTGGCCAATGCAAATGACTACTAGAAATGCATGAAGCATACACTTTGTATTCAATCACTTATTTTAACCACACATTTTAATTTCTAACATTAAAAGCTTATATATTTAAACATTTTAAGCAACAATTGCAACATTTTCAAGCTATATATGTATGTTTTAAGCTGCCTTATTTGATCCCTTCCACAGGAAGCCCAGTTCAACTTAAGGATTCAAATGAATGGCAATGCTTATTCAAAAGTGACCTTAAAGTAATGTTAACCCTGTGCATGCTGGGAAAGGATTTAGTGATTCACTTGAATATTTATCAAATTTTTTCAAAATAGGAAACAGCATTAATCAGTTAACACTAAAAAGCCCTAAGTGTTATCTAAAGTCACTGTGTTATTCTTGGTTCATTTTTTTTTCTCCACAGTAAAGGAAAACATTAACCAACTCCCTACTTCTCACCAGGATTTAAAAGAGAAAAGTCAAAAGGTGGAAACACTGATCATTCTGTAAATAAAAACTTTATAGATAACAATCAAGTAAATCACTATTAGCTTTAATCCAAAGAAATCCTTGGTGTCATAACCTGGCTCTCACGAGCCAGAAAGGAGATGCGAGGGCGACCAGTGAGTTAGCGTAATTTATTAATACAAACACACAGCGTACAAAATAACAAAGTAAAGAGCCGCGTGGGGCTAAAACACACACACAACACTAGATAACGAACAGCAAAGTAAAGAGCCACGTGGGGCTAAAATACACACAGAACTAAGGATAACATACAACCCAGGGAGAAAGGCTAGAGAGGCGGCGAGGAAAAAACACACGCCGAGTCGCAGCACTTACTTTGGGGGAAGCGCCGAGGTAACAGCGAACTGAAGCTAGACGTAGGAGCTAACAGTCGTGGAAACACAAGGCACGTCTTTCCATAGCGAGGTCGCAGCAACGAGTAACTCTCGGCTGCTCGCTTAAGTGGGGAGATGATTGATAATACGAGACAGCTGTCCCAGCGCAGCTGAACTCGACAGCTGGGAATCAGCTGGGCGCTGTCACAGTACGGGCCTTGGAAGACCCGGCACGGACTACCATGGAGCAGGAGCGACACTGGACAACCTGAATGCAGAGAAGGATAGCGTTCAGGTCGTGACAGTACTCCTCCCCCAAGCCGCGCCTCCTGGCGCAGGCTAAACCCCCCCCCCCCCCCCCCGAGGGAATACCAGGGAGGGCGGTGGGGGCCAGACCTGGGAGAAAGTGAGGGACAAGGAAAAGGAGGCAGGGAAGAAAAAAAACCTAGGTACAGTATAGGATCAGATACCATAATAATTTCAAAAACAGGAAAAACAAAACCATCACTCCCTCCTCTGCAGAGGCCAGACGGTCTATGCAGGTGACCACAGGAGGTGGGGAGAACAAACTGCAGAAATATAGCAATATAGTCATGGAAAAAAAAGGTTCACAATAACTTAGGGCAAGGACAATGCAAAACTCATGTCCCGACGACCAAAAAAAAAACTACAAAACTCAGTGAACATAAGGTTGCAGAAGACTACACATGTAACCCCGGCCAAAAACAGAATGTATAAAGGAACAATCCGGGCACAAGACCTAAAAATAAAGCCTGAGGCCGCTAACTGGCATAAAGATACAAAAAAAAAAAAAAAATCAGCTCCTCAAACACGAATTAGCACAACACAGAAAATCAAACAGTCTGGAGGAGGATATAAATGCAGATGAACAAAAACTACTCTGAATAAGGCCAGGCAATGTGAGGCAAAAGCTACTTAAAGGACAAATTAGAATAAGAACACATACAGGGATCGTGAGACAAAGAAAATAGTCTACGGAAAATTCTTGGTTGGAATGACACCACAATAAGGACTCTAGCGCAGAAAGTTCCTCGATGTCCTGAATGAAATTAAATAATGAAGGGCAAACAAAACACAAGGCTATGAACAGTCAGTCAATCCTTCAGGAACGTCAGCAGGTGGAGCGGGGCAGGCGGTGACAGTTTGTCCGGTGGGCGACCCGAGCTCCACCAGACCAGGAACCACAATACCAGTTCGGGTGGCCTACCAGAGCCCCAGGCTAGGAGACACAGTTTCTCCAGAGGCCGACCCAGATCACCGAACCAGCCAGATGGCTCCCCAGGCGGTCGTCCCGTGACCTCAGACCACGGAGAGCTGAGGGAGAAGTCTTGGTGCAGCTTCCTCCCTGAGGGAAAAGGCAGGAGGAAACTGACCCAGGTGAGAAAAACCCCAACAGTAGTAGGGGGAGAGGAGATGGAGGCAAGGGGCAAAGTCAGCCTGACATCCAATGAAAACATGGGCAGGGGGAAACTGGCCCGGGTGAGAGGAACCCCAACAGCGGTAGGAGGTGAGGTGATGGAGGCAAGGGACGAGGTCAGCCTGATGTCAGGCGAACACAGTCCTCCAGCTCCCTCACTGACCTTTACCCGGACCGGCGCAGCACCCCCGGTGGACCCCGATCGGGCCGGCGAAACACTCCCGGTGGACCCCAGCTGGACCGGCGAAACACTCCCGGTGGACCCCAGCTGGACTGGAACAGCACTCCCGGTGGACCCCAGCTGGACCGGAACAGCACTCCCGGTGGACCCCGACTGGGCCGGAACAGCACTCCCGGTGGACCCCAGCTGGACCGGAACAGCACCCCTGGTGGACCTCAGCTGGACCGGAACAGCACTCCCGAGCGCAGCATCTGAGACGAACACCGTGCAGAGAACCGGAACCTCCGAGATGGCACCCAGAGCAGGTTCGTCTCCGGTGACCCTGGGGAGAGGCTCAGAGGGACAAAAGGAACCGGGATCAGGATCACCGGCAGCGGCAGAGCCCGGCGAGACAGGCTCGAGTGCAGCAGACGGCTGCACCCGGCCCGCCCCCCCGAGAGACAGGCAACAATGCTCCAGAAAATGAATGAAAGAGGGAAAATAGAGCACTCGCCTGATCTCGGGTTCTACCGCCATCCAGGACTTCGATGCTCCGGGTTCAGCGTGCAGGGCCCCGTCCTCCGACTCCAACTCGACTGCGAATGGCTCCGCAGCCGGCATGATGGTTTCCACAGTCAAACGACCTCCAAGCGCCGAAGACCGCGTTGACAGCCCGCATGGCGTGGAGGCAGGAGATCTGGGCTCTGCTGGGCCGAACCATTCCTCCGTGGAGACCCGGGGACGCTTAATCGTCGGCGCTGGCTCCAACAGGCAGTTCGACCTTCTCCTCTGCCCATGACGTGGCTGCGGGGCTGGGGCAAAACCTTCCAGGGCCGCAGGCCGCCTCCTCCTTGCGCGGCGGTGCACACCTGGTACCGGGGCACACTCAGGGGGAAGAGACACAGAGGACGCAGGTTCATATTCAACTTTTGCAGTGGGAGGAGAGAGCTCAGGGGACTGTGAACCCTGAACTCCTCCCCCAGGAATCAAACAAGGCAATTCACTCATAATGGGAGGAGAATGAAAGGACACTTGCCTGATTCCCGGAGGGCCGGTGGAATCCGCTGCAAGGGACTTGAGTCTTTCCTCTCCCAGCCGGATAGAAGTGGAGGACCCCCCGGACAGACGAGGTGGTGCCACTCGCACCGGATCGGGACCGGAAACACCTGGAGGCGAATTCGTGCCATTCTCAGCAGCCGGAGTGAATGACGAAGAGGGGGGAGAAACAGCTGAGGAGAGCCGGGGGCCCAAAGCTGATGGGACAGCGGGGAGAGCGGCCCAGGAGCGGGAGCAGCTGATTCGCTTCTTCGGCAAGACACGGGAGCTACAGCAGGCTGGGAGGCGGAATTCATGTGGTTTCCTGGAGCGGGATCCGGACGGGGCTCTCGCTGAGATGAACGGGGAATTTGGGAGTGATGTCTTCTGAATGTGAGATCGGAGAAACGCCGCTCCTGTACGGAGACCGAAGCCAACAGGTCAGTGTATTCTGGATAATCATTCAGCTCAGGGTTCTTCTCAACCAGCCTGACCGCCGCTATCATGTGCTTCATGGCTACGGGGGGACAGGCGGCGGAACAAGCGGCTGCCACTCGGTCCGCAATGCGAATCGCTGTCACTCTCATCTTCTCCGGGGGAACCCCGGTTGACGTCACTCTATCTTGGGGATCACCCCTGGGTGAGGCAAACTCCTGGACTGGATCGGCGGCAGGAGCGGGATTCCGAAGCGAGGAGCGATGGTGTCCTGTCTTCGGCTTCCTGCCGGGTTTGTCCTCCAGCCTACGGAGTCTCTTCCAGGCCACAGAGATGTCTGCCCTCCTCGCCTTAACCTCGGGGAGATGGAAGTAGCGAGGGAAGTTGTTAATCATATTCTCGGCGAGCTCCAAGCGCTAGCGTATCTCACTGGGAGAATCGTAGAGGTCCGTGGTGAACAGCGTTCCGTCCACAAGGTCCAGAGCCTCCGAGAGATCGTGGCCTGGGTGCCGCATACGTCTCCTGGAGGGAGACATGATACAAGCATGCATGCACCCAGAGGAAGGGAAAAAAAACGACGAGTCCCACAGCAAACTCACGGCCGCGGACGTCTCAGTCTGGCTGCGACCTACTGTCATAACCTGGCTCTCACGAGCCAGAAAGGAGATGCGAGGGCGACCAGTGAGTTAGCGTAATTTATTAATACAAACACACAGCGTACAAAATAACAAAGTAAAGAGCCGCGTGGGGCTAAAACACACACACAACACTAGATAACGAACAGCAAAGTAAAGAGCCACGTGGGGCTAAAATACACACAGAACTAAGGATAACATACAACCCAGGGAGAAAGGCTAGAGAGGCGGCGAGGAAAAAACACATGCCGAGTCGCAGCACTTACTTTGGAGGAAGCGCCGAGGTAACAGTGAACTGAAGCTAGATGTAGGGGCTAACAGTCGTGGAAACACAAGGCACGTCTTTCCATAGCGAGGTCGCAGCAACGAGTAACTCTCGGCTGCTCGCTTAAGTGGGGGAGATGATTGATAATAGGAGACAGCTGTCCCAGCGCAGCTGAACTCGACAGCTGGGAATCAGCTGGGCGCTGTCACAGTACGGGCCTTGGAAGACCCGGCACGGACTACCATGGAGCAGGAGCGACACTGGACAACCTGAACGCAGAGAAGGATAGCGTTCAGGTCGTGACACTTGGTAGCAAAATTCACAAAACAATTCACTTGTTTCCTAATCTGTAAATATTAAAACATTTAAAGCTTCAAATGAAAATAGGCTTTAACAAATAAAGACAAATTATTCAACCTTAACTTTAAAAGAAAGTGAAAGCTATAACCTTAAATCTCTAAAGAATTCTATCTATTTTTGTTGTTTCCCTTTTGTAAATAAAATCCTCACTTTAAAGTGACATTCAACAAAATTCCAAAGCTAGTTATTGATGATAATTTCAATACTAGGCTTTGAAAATTTAAGTAAAGAAGTCAATCCACACAAATTTTAAACTACAACTCAAAATACAGTTTCAACAAACAAATAAATTAAAACATGTTCATATTTCTACAACAATTCCAAAATTCATCCTCCCTTCTTACAAGCTTGTAAGTTGGAACAAGTTCTAAAAAGAGCTAACAACTACCACTGATATAAAATAACAACCAAGGTTAACCCTTGACTAACAAATTTAACTACAATCAACAAGTTGATTGAATGAATGAATGAATGAATGAATCTATTTTATTCGGTGATAATAATAATAAACACATACAATACAACAAGAACACACAAAAGAACAACCAAAAGGGTGTAGGCTGAAGCTAAACTAAAAAAGTTTTCTCTTTTTTCTCCTTTGAATTCTTGGATGGAATATGGGTGGGCAATATAAGCTGCGGCTTCAGCCATCACCCATTTCGGATAACTCACGTGGAATTGTATAGTAGAAGGAGTCTTTGTCTAATTTGACCTTGTTGTTATATTATACAGTTTCTTTTAACCTGTAATGTACTATCCGAAATAAATAAATTCATTCATTCATTCATTCATTCAAGCTAGTGCTTATATAATGCCTACCCCGTTACAATTATAAAATCAATGACATAAAAATTTAAGTCTTACCCAAAATCAACAAAGAAAATCAAATAGAACAAGTAGACAAAAACCCCTTTAAGTTATTACAAATTTATCTCCAAGCATTTACAGTGATATACTGGGAGATTTTCTCATCTTTGTACAATTTTTTGAACTGCTTCAGAGTTGGACATGTTTTAATATTTTCAGAGCAGTAGTTTCACAGTTTAACTCCAGTGACAGACACGCAATGATACTTTGTATTTTTTCTAACCTTTGGCTTATTAAAAACAGAGTTACCTCTTAGCTCATATTTGCTTTCCCTTTCTTTAAACAGCCTCTGAATATTTACATGTAATTGGTTATTATTTGTTTTGTACATGATTTGAATGACATTATAATCTACCAGATCTCTAAATTTAAGAGTATGTAATTGAATGAATATTGGATTTGTTGGTTCACCATAAGGTTTCTTTGATACAATGCGTACGGCTTTTTTCTGTAGTAAAAAGATTAAGTTTGTGTTTGTTTTATATGTGTTTCCCCAGATCTCCACACAGTATGTCATAAAAGGAACTATCAGTGAATTATATAAAATGCAAAGAGATTTCTGACACAGGAGATTCTTAACTTTATACAGAATGGCAATGGATTTAGACATTTTAGTTTTGACATAATTTATGTGTGATTTCCAGTTTAGTTTGTTATCAACAATGACCCCTAGGAACTTGGTTTCAAAAACTGTGTCAATTTCAACATTGTTTATTTTAATTTTTTGTGATTATATAATTTGTGGTTTCCAAATATTATACATTTTGTTTTTCCAAGGTGAATAGATAATTTATTGGCAGTGAACCATTGATTGATTTGTTTAAGTTCATTTTCCACTGAATCCAGAAGCTGCTTAAGATTTTCTCCACTACAAAAAAAAGTTGTGTCATCTGCAAATAAAATACACTTGAGCAATTTAGACACAGAACATAAATCATTAATATACAAAATAAACAGCAATGGACCAAGCACAGAACCCTGTGGTACCCCACACGTCATCTTCAGCAACTCAGAGTCTGTATTATTCACATGAACATATTGATGTCTGTCTTCTAAATAGCTGTGTAACCAGTCAAAAGCAATTCCTCTGATGCCATACTTATGTAATTTACTGAGGAGTAATTTATGGTCAACTATCAAATGCCTTTTGTAAGTCCAGAAATATTCCAACTGTGTATTCTCTTCTATCTGTTGCATCCGTAATCTGTTCAACAAAGTCCATGAGTGCCAGTGAGGTGGTCCGGTTCTTCCTGAATCCATACTGTTGTTCACAGAGTATATTGTGCTTATCAATGAAATCATTTAGTCTCTTAACAAATATTTTTTCCAGTATTTTGGAGAACTGAGGTAACAAGGAGATGGGTCTGTAGTTTGACAATGAGTGTTTGTCACCAGTCTTATACAGAGGAACAACTCTTGCTATTTTCATTTTCTTTGGAAATTTACCAGCAGTAAGTGACATGTTGCATATGTAAGTGAAGTGTTTAACAATACAATCAATAATACATTTAACCAAGAACATACTGAAATCAATACAATCAGTTGATTTTTTTGTCTTTGAATTTGTTAACAATGTCAAGAATTTCTTTTTCATCTGTTTCTTTCATAAACATTGAGTAAGCGTTTATGTTGACAACACTGTCAGCGCCACTTGTATTTGCTGATGATACAGTGGAGTTGGCAATCTTTTTTCCTATATTAACAAAATATTCATTAAATGTGTTGGAGATCAAGCTATTTTCATTGATTATTCAATTTTCTGAATTTAAATAAGAGATGTGGTTGGAATTTAATTTTCCTCTCTTTGCTATATTATTTAACACCTTCCATATATTACATGTATTAGTTTTGTTATTTTCCAATAATTTACTGTAATATGTTTTTTTTACTCAATCTTAAAATACTAATGAGTTTATTTTTATAAGTCTTGTATTTCTTTTCTGCTTCCACAGTTCTTAATTTCAGAAACTTTTTGTATAACAAGTTTTTCTTTTTACGAGCATTGTGCAGGCCCTTGGTGAGCCAAGGTTTATCTCTGTATTTAACTTTAGTTTCCTTTACCACTAGAGGGCAGTGTTTATTATACAGTTGTGACAAAATGGAGACAAATTCTCCATATGCTGTGTCAATGTTGTCAACATAAACACCGCTCCAGTCTTGTATTTTTAGATCATTTCTACAATTGTTGATTGCGGTTTCTGTTACAAGTCATTGAAAAACCTTATCTATTTCAATGTTATGTGTTACACCAGTGTGTGAAGAAACAAAAACAGGCAGATGGTCTGTCACATCATTGACAATAAGGCCAGCAGTTACATTCCCCTCAGTGACATTTGTGAAAATGTTATCAATAAGCGTTGCTGAATGAATTTCAACATTGCAGTATTGTACAATTCTGTATTGTTCTGACTGAGGTGGACTCTGAACCTTCGGTTGGTGAGCAGGGTTTTTATAATTGCTGTTGCCCAAGCAGGGATCGCCTTTATAAGTTTCAGGAGGAGGCCTTTGTGCCAGACCATATCATAGGCGGCTGTAAGATCGAGAAACACAGCCCCTGTCTTCAGTCTGCTCTCGAAGCCATTTTTGATGAAGGTGGTTAGGGCCAGTACTTGTTCTCCTGTACTGCGGTCCTTGCGGAAACCTGCTTGATCCACACTTAGAATATCCTCTATTTCTGGGGAAATGCGTTGCAGTATTAGGCGCTCCATGATTTTGTAAGGAACGCTGAGTAGGGAGATTGGGCGGTAGCTTGCTGGTAGTTTGTGGTCTTTGCCAGGTTTTGGGATGGCAATGACCTTTGCTGTCCGCCATTTCTTTGGGATCGAGTTTGTTTGTGTGATCCTTGTGTAGAATTGTGTCAACCAGGTTAGGGCTCGGGGGCCAAGATTTTTCATGAATTCTGGGAAGATGTTATCGTATCCTGCTGCCTTTCCACATTTCAGGCCCTGTAGGACTTTCTCCAGTTCAGCAGCCTCGAAGGGTTCAGGGTTCGTTTCCTCTACAGGCATTTTTTGGTGTTTTTTTAGCTCAGTTGTAACTGCTCTTCTGGTGTCTTTGTCTTGGGGTGCTTTGGCGATAGTCAGTAGGTGGGATGCAACTTGGTTGGGTGTGACGGATGTTCGGCTTTGGCTAGGTGGCTTCTGTGCAGCTCCTAGGCGACGGATGAGGCTCCAACATTTCCTGCTAGAGTGGGTAAAGCTCCGGTCAGCAACTGTCTCCTCCCATTTCTTTCGCCGGGCTGTATTTAGCGATTCAATGAGATGGTCTGCTATCTCTGGGTCCCCTGATGTTTGATAGGATTGTAGGAGGGCAGCACTTTCTCCGTCCAAACATGGGACATAGAGGGATCGGTAGCCTCGTGGGATTGCAGTATGGGCAGCCTTGAAGATTGCGCTGCAGAAGCGGTTGTATGCTTCATCTACAGTGATGGTGTGGAGTGGGATGGTAACAACGCTCCGGTCCAGAGTTTCACTGAATTTCTTCCAGTTGGCTTTGCGGAAGTTCCAGCGCATCTTCCTTGGGCTGTATATGACTGGAAGTTGTAGGCCAATGTGTACAAGCAGGGGCCGGTGTTGGCTGTGTGGAAAATCATCAAGAATGAGGATCTGTGTAGGATATGGCTCCCCATTCAAAGAGCTGACCCAACACAGGTCAGGAGAATAGTCCTTCTTCCACCTAGCAGAGTGGAAGGTTCCTCTTTGTTTGGGGTCGTACATCAAAGCGAGGTCATTTCTGGATGCCCAATCTGAAAGTGCCTCCCCATCACTGTCCACTGCTGGGTACCCCCAGTCAGGGTGATGGCTGTTAAAGTCCCCCACATAGATGGCAGGGTGGGGTAGGGTGGGTAAGACCTGCAGATCCCAGTTGGCATTAGGGGGCTTGTACACATTGACAATATGGAAGCCACCAATGATTATGGTGTCTGAGAAATGTGTTGTTATCAGGTGATTTGCTTCAACTATGTCAGAACGCACATAGGTGGCACGTCCATGTTTAGCATGTAGAACATAGCACAGGAGGTCAAAGCCTTTGATGGTGAAGCGGCCAGCTTCCTCTGTGCCAATATGAGTCTCTTGGAGGCAGATTACATCAATCGAATGTTGGAAGGCGAGGACTTCAATAAGGCTTCGCTTGGCTGCAGATAGGCCTTCAACAGCCTGGTGTTGGCCGAGCTCCTTGGCGCGGACGACCCCCACTGAGACCTCCCCAGGTAAATGATTTGTCAGATCAGTCACAAAAGGATACTGAAGATGCCCCCCCCCCAATGTCCCCCCACAGACGGACGCACCCCCAGGAGCCCCCCACCGGCACAGCAGCGCCTCGGAGCCGCCGACCCCCTGTTACAGCTGCTATGGATGTAGGCTGAAGCCCAAAGGACATGAGTTTTAAGGTTCAGTCTGAGTTTCTGGGGGGGGGGGGGGCACGGTGTGGGAACCCACTCAGTATGTTTCGACTCAGACTGAAGGGGAATGGTCATGGGGGGATTTGTGTGTTGATGCGAACAGTGACAAAGGGAAATGGCAAATGTATTTATGTTAATGCAGCACCCCAGGTCGCAGAGAGAGTGGTATGCTATAAAAGGAGAGGTGCCTGCGACCTGCTTTAGGATGCTTGTAATTCTTGTAAATGTGAGGGAGAGATTAATAAAGTCTGCTCTGCACTGCACTGCTTCGCCCAATTATTTCTCTCTCCACAATACTATTCTTTTTTTTTTTTAATTTTGCTTATTGGTTAGATTTTCAATATAATCCAAATTTAGACCAAGTCACAACAGGTAGTCCAGCATACTGAAATGTGAAATTTTGATATGTGACAATGTTACAATTTAAAATGTATGCAGAAAACCATTAAACCAAAACAAATCCAAAACCACAGAGTAAACACTCTGAACATAACCCCCCCACAAAAAATTACATATAATAAAACAGATTAATAAAAAAGTTAAAAATTATATTCAGCCAGCACACCAAACAGAGTTGGCAAAAGAAAACTAGGAGTAACAACCTCAACCACGCTTTATCCAAGAAAGGCAATGGAAAAGAGAAGGAAAACTGCACGAAACCTAGATACCACCCCCACACACACACAATTTCATTGTACTGTACAACTGTACAATGGCAATAAAGCCTATTCTATTCTATTAAAACGGTCAGGCAGGGATGGAGAGGAAGTCTGTATTCTCCATCAAGTCAAAAAAGGGCTCCCATATATTCCAGAACTTGTCCGAGGAATTCCTGAGAGAGAATCTAATCTTCTCCAATTTAAGAAAATAAAGTGAGTCTTTAATCCAATGAGTGTGTGATGGAGGCATTGGAGATTTCCATTTAATTACAATCAGCCTCCTAGCAAGGAGAGTCATAAAGGCTAGAGCATCCCTTTTGGTAGGTGACAGAGAAGACAAGGCAGGGAAAACACCAAACAAGGCGCCAGTGGGATCCGGTTAGATGTCTACCTTCAGGGTCTTGGATAGTGAGGCAAAAATTTCTGTCCAATAAGTGTATAGACAGGGACAGAGCCAGAACATATTTATTAGATTGGCTGGGGCTTATTGACAGTGATCAGAAAGAGGTGAAAGATTTTCAAACATCTTGGAAAGGCAAACTTTAGTGAGGTAGACATGATGCACAACACATCTTAAATTCTATGAGGTTGTGTTTGGCACAAATGGATGATTTATGGACACGCATCAAAATCTCTGACCAAATTGAAGTGGATATTGACATATCCAAGTCTTCATCCCACAGGCTTTTAAAAAATGTAAAGATTCCATGCACAGCAGGTTGATGTGGTTATAAAATGTGATATTGCACATTTTAATGAGGAAAGTGGTTCAAGACAATAGTCTAAATCCATAGTTTCAGGAAGATTGGGAAATGCAGGAAAAACATTGCTTATAAAACTTCGGGCCTGTAAATATCTAAAAAAAAAGAATTTCTCAGAAAGTTAAGGATGCAAAAATGTTGTTTAGGTGTAAGTTTTAATTGCGTTA
Source organism: Pholidichthys leucotaenia (assembly GCA_020510985.1). Lineage (NCBI taxonomy): Eukaryota > Metazoa > Chordata > Actinopteri > Cichliformes > Pholidichthyidae > Pholidichthys > Pholidichthys leucotaenia. Next base: position 132,733,467 of record CM035840.1, on the reverse strand, counting down.
GTTCCATGGTTTGATCACAAGGTGAATGCCCCATCTATTAAGGAAGGAGGAAAAACATGGTTGGCAGTTAAAGGAGCAAGGGTAGAAAAGGGCTGTAAACCAAAATAGTGTTTAAACCGAGCCCAGATCCACAAGGATGACTTAACAATTACATTCTCAGTGTAGGGAGAGGGGTTACTATTGAGAGGAGCATGTAACAGTGCCTTTAAGGATACAGGATGGGCAGAATTTACTTCAATCACAAACCAAGATGGTGGAAAATCGCTGTTATCAAACTTAAGCCAGTAATTTAATATTCTAATATTAGCAGCCCAGTAGTAAAATCTGAAGTTAGGCAGAGCCATCCCCTCCATATGCTTGGGCCTTTGTAGGTATTGTTTACGCAGCCTGGGAACCTTTCCGTTCTAAATAAATCCTAAGATGAGGCTATCTACTTTACGGAAGAGGGATGCAGGAACAAACAGGGGTATACATTGAAATAAATATCTAAAGCGGGGAAGAATGTTCATTTTGACACAGTTATTGTGTGCCACAAAGGATAAATTAAGCAGAGATATTCACAGTCACAGTTCACAGTCCTCCTGGGTTTTTAATAAGAAGGGGGCAAAATTAGCTTTATAGTGATCACCAAATTTTAAAGTGACCTGTACACCAAGGTAAGTAAAACTGTGGCTGGCAACTTAAGGGAAGGCCTATAGCGGATTCTCAATAGCTGCCTTATTAATAGGAAAAATAATACTCTTATTCAGATTTAGCTTATATTGTGGAGGATGGAATCAGACGAAACACAAGCTGACGACACAGAACTTTATTTCACCTCCAACAAACAGAACAGACTGATCTGCGTACCAAATGGGCGGTGCGGTGGCACAGTGGTTAGCACTGTGGCAGCACAGCAACTCACCCTTGGCCATGGGATCCCTGGTTCAATCCCAGCCCCTGACCAACAGTGATCTGTGTGGAGTTTGCATGTTCTCCCCGTGCCTGCGTGGGTTTACTCTGGGAGTTCTCCGGTTTCCTCCCACAGGCCACAAACATGCAGGTTAGGTTAACTGGAGACTCTAAAGTGGCCCTAGGTGTGAATGTGTGTGTGAATGGTAAAGGGATGGCGCCGTACCGTGGCTGCTTCATCCATCCAGGTGGATGCCCTCAATTTCCCCTCTGGGGATCAATAAAGTATACAAAATCAAAAAAAAAAAAAAAGCGACCTCCTTTATCTACTTTATTCCTGCCTTTGGTACCCAGGCTGAGAAACATTAACATGCAAGTCACAAAGCATGTACACACATTCACATACACGTCACAGAGCATGGCTTAATACAATATTTTCACGCCCCAGCATCCTCAGGTGTGAAAAGCGTCGTGCCCTTCGCACAATGCATCAACACCTGGCGCAGTGAGGGCGAAGGCACATCTTATTCTAGTTTCATACCCCCTAGCGCTCTGTTGCCATTCGCTGGCACCTCTTACTTCTTCCCCCATTACCATCTGTCACCTCCTTGTCCCCCACCAACCCCAAGTCCTGGGTGGAGTGCCATCTCCTATTGTGTCACCACACAGCCCCCACCCCCACTCCCATACACGCAGAAGGGGTCCTAACCCTCTGGACCTTTGGGCTTGAGCAAGTGCTTGTAACAACCATAGTGTGGAGCCTCCAGGCCGGTCAAAGCGCCTTCCTGTCGAGGTGGGTAGGAGGAAAGGTTGGTCTCTGGAGGGGGAAAGGGTGGGGAAGGGAAAGAGTTAGTTCCGTGAAAATAATTCTCTGCAGGGGCAGCACAAACTTGTGGATCCACCGTAGGTGGGCGCCAGTGTCGGGGAGCTTAAGCCAACACCACCTGCTCGTTTGCCAACACATAAGCAGGCTTCAGCCTGTCTATGCAGTCGGTTTCCCTACGCCCCCCCAAGTATAACACAAAGTGTTTCTCCCCTGTTTCCAACACTCTGAACCGGCCATTGTACAGCAGATGCAGCGGGGTTCTGTGAGTGTCGTGCCTGACAAAAATGAATTTGGCTTTCTCTAGGTGCTTTGGAACAAAAGTGTAGGGAAAACAATGGTCCATGGGGCCCTGAACGCTGGCAGCCTCTGTACCAGAAAAAAGGTGCGCGGAAAAAAGGAGGGGACACCCTTCTTGTACCACTCTGCTCTCCAGTTTTAATCCAGTAGCTACGGACTAGAGCGTGTAAATGTCTGCATCCCTGGTTTGGTCGGTGGCCATTGCGGAAAAATACACGCTCTAGGATACCCACATAGACCGGAGATACCAGCGCGTGTGACAGGCAGTCTGCCACCACGTTAAGTTTACTGGCTACATGTTGGATGTCGGTCGTGAATTGCTGAGCCGAGCACAGTTCTCAGACTTTAGACATCGTGTAAGTCAGTGGTTTGTGATCGACAAACACAGTAAGCTTGTGACCTTTGAGCCAGGATTGAAAATGACACATAGCCAAGTGGAGAGCCAACAACTCTCTGTCAAAAGCGCTATACTTACGTTTGTTGTCGCGCAAAGTATGACTGAAAAAGACGAGGGGCTGCCACGAACTGGAGACTTACTGCTCCACCACGGCTCCTACCACGACATCCGATGCATCTGTGGTGAGTGCTATCCATGCTGATGGGGCTGGGTGGGCCATCAAAGCCGCATTGGCGAGCGCCGTTTTGGCATCTGTCAAAGCCTGGACCCAATTGGGGGTCCACTCAATGGTATCCCTGTTTTTTTTCTTTTTAAGTGTGCCGTACAGCGGTTGCAGCAGCTGGGCTGAGCGGAGGAAGGGGGGGGATTGTATAAATTGACCATCCCCAAAAATTCCTGCAGCGCCCTCACAATCTGCGGACGCAGAAAATCTGACACTGCGCGTATCTTGTCCGGCAGCGGGATCATGCTCTCCGGCGAGATGCGATGGCCTAAAAGATCGATTACCACCAGCCCGGGTTAACAATCAGCCCGTGCACTTCCAACCACTCAAAAACTTGTTTGAGATGGGCAAGGTGCTCGTCCTCTGATGCACTAGCCACCAAAATGTTGTCTAAGTAGATGAAAAAGAACAGCAAGTCATGGAGCACTGTGTCCATCATCCTTTGGAAATTTTTGTACTGAACCCTTTAACCCAAACGGCATGCGTAAAAACTCAAAAAGACCGAAGGGGGTTATTACCACCATTTTGGGAACATCCTCTGCTTGCACCGGGACCTGGTGGTAACTGTGGACCAGATCTACCTTTGAGAAAATACGCGTCCCGGCCAGGTACATGGAAAAATCCTGGATGTGCGGGATGGGGTAACGGTCGTGTTCTGTGGCGTTGTTCAAGCGTTGGAAATCACCGCACCGTCACCACGACCCATTGGACTTGGGCACCATGTGCAGCGGGGATGGCCAAGGACTGTTGGAGCACCTAACGATGCATAAGCGTTCTAAGTTAGCAAATTCCTCGTGCATGATGGCTAGTTTAGCTGCATCCAGGCAGCGAGGGCGTGCAAACACAGGGGGACCTTTTGTGGTGATAAAATGCTCGACCCCATGCTTGGTTACCATAGCTGAAAAAGTTGGCACCGTGAGTGCTGGGAACTCGGAAAGCAAACGTTGGTACTTGCCCCCTGGAGCTAGAACATTTGCGTGTGTTGGTGGCCCAACTCCATGAGCTATGCAGGGCAAGGAGGAAAAAGATACAGCGTCCACTAAACACCTGTTGGCGACATCAACAAGGAGTCCATAGGCACACAGAAAATCAGCACCTAAGATGGGGACTGAACATGCAGCTATCACAAAGTCCCACTGGTAATTGCGTCCATGTAAACATACAGTCACCGTCCTTTCTCCAAACGTACTGATGTGGGATCCGTTGGCGGCTGTTAAAGATGGCCCACAGCCTTCTGCCAGCCTGTCTGCTCTGACTGGCAAAATGAGGTTCTTCTGGGAGCCAGAATCTACTAAAAAACATCTCCCAGAATGTGTGTCCATGATAAAAAGCAGCTTCTCCCTGTTGCCAGCGGTCGCAGCTGCTACTGACCGCTGGCTGTCCCGTTTCCCGGATTCTTGAAGTGGCACGGCAGCAGACAACGTTGTGCTTCCTTGCCAAAACGGCGGTGATAAAAACATAGCATCCCGGTCCTGTGACTCCAAGTGGCCGTGTCGGCCATCACCCTTGGCTCCTCGACCTCGCTGAGCTCCACCGGAGATCCCGCTCTCACTGCTTGAACGCTGAAAGCCTTGTTTGTAAGGATGATGCGGTCTGCCTTCTCTGCCAGTGTGCGGTAGTCCCTGGCTGCCAGCAGTGGTGAGTTAGCAAGGATTGCTCATGCAGAAGCCGGTAGGTTTCTGAAGAAGAGGTGGGTGGAAAGGAAAGATTCATCATTCGTGCCCATCAACACAAGCATGCTCTCCATCAGGTCCACAGCCGATCTGTCTCCTAGCTCCGAGCGGGTGAGGAGCTTTTCTGCACTCTCTGCATCTGAAAGGCTATAACGGTGCAGCAGCAGCCGCTTGAGTGCGTTGTATTTAACTTGGGCTGGTGGGGCTCGGAGTAGACTCATGGCACGCTGCAAGGTGCGCGGGTCCAGCAATGCCACCACATGAAAGCACTTCGTGTCGTGTGCCACGACTCGGAGGGCGAACTGGGCTTCCACGTGAATAAACCAAGCAGCCGTGTTGTGAAGCTAAAAGTCCTGGAGTCTGACTGCAACAGCACATGCAGCAGTGGGAGACTCCAGTGGGAGTGTCCCCGTGGTGGTGCTCAGTCCGTTTTCCATGTCCTGTATCTAGGTCACCAATGTGGAGGATGGAATCAGACGAGACATGAGCTGACGACAAAGAATTTTATTTCCCCTCCATCAAACAGAACAGACTGACCTGGGTACCAAAGCAGCCTCCTTTATCTACTTTATTCCTGCCTTTGGGACCCAGGCTGAGAAACATTAACATACAAGTCATAAAGCATGTAAACACATCCACATACACATCACAGAGCATGGCTTAATACAATACTTTAACGCCCTGGCGTCCTCAGGTGTAAAAAGCATCTTACCCTTCGCACAATGCATCAATACCTGGCACAGCAGGGGCGAAGGCACATCTTATCCTAGATTCATACCCCCTAGCGCTCTGTTCCCCTTCGCTGGCTCCTCTCACTTCTTCCCCCATTACCATCTGTCACCTCTTTTTCCACCACTAACCCCAAGTCCTGGGTGGAGTGCCATCTCCTATTGTGTCACCACAATATTCAGATATTTGACCAAATGACTGAAAAATAGTAAGAGCAGCTGGAACATCCATCCATCCATCCATCTTCTTCCGCTTAGTCCTTTTCGGGTCGCCGGGGGGGGGGGGGGGGGCTGGAGCCTATCCCAGCATCTTAGGGCGAGAGGCAGTGTACACCCTGGACAGATCGCCAGTCCATCGCAGGGCCAACACAGAGAGACAGACAACCATTCACTCTCACAGTCATACCTAAGGACAATTTAGAATCCTCAGTTTTGATGCCAATTAACCTAACCTGCATGTACAGAGGATGGTAAATTTGAAACATATAAGAGAAGATCATCTGCATAAAGGGAAACCTTAATTTCAACCATGTTCCAAGAAATGCCCAAGATCTGTGTTACTTTGAAGTGTTATCGCTAGGGGCTCTATTGCAACTGCAAAAAGCAAGGAACTTAAAGGACAGCCCGGCCGAGTTGAGTGAGAGAGGTGAAAGTAGTCAGATTGAGTATTATTAGTTCTAACAGAGGCCTATGGGGCAGAATACAATAATTTAATCCATGATATGATATCAGTTTTAAAGCCCAATTTACCTAAAGTGTAAAACAGGAAGTTCCACTCTAATCTATCAAACACCTTCTCGGCATCTAAAGAAATTAAAGCTTCATGAGTATCTGTTGAGCAAGTATTGTAAATAATGTTAAACAAATGTCTGAGATTAAAGCAAGAGTGTCTATTTTTAATAAATACAGTTTGGTCAAGTAATATAATGCATGGAAGAACAGGTTCTAAAAATAGTGAATGAAGCTTAGATAATATCTTTAAGTCTACATTCAGCAGACTAATGGAGTGATATGAAGAGCAAAGCAGTGGGTCCTTGCCTTTTTTAAGAAGCACAGAAATGAAAGCCTGATTAAGAGTTTGTGGAAGATGGCCAGGGCGAAAGGATTCATTAAACATGTCTAGTAACAAAGGACCGAGCTTATGCCAAATTTTTTTGTGAAATTCAGATGAAAACCCATCTGGTCCAGGACTTTTTTTTTTTTCCACAATATCTTTATTGAACCTTTTTTTTTTTTTAACAAACATGATACAAACAATCAAACACTAACACTAAAGTACTACAAAAAAAAAAAAAAATACCCTAAAAACACCAACAACCACCAACAAAATCAAGTCTTCAACAATGCTCCTCTGTTTAGTCTAGACAATCCAATACATAAGTATACATATTATGTTCACCAGTTTGGAATTTACAAGGTCCACACACATCATTCACCTTCTTCTTCAAGAGTTATGTTTAAATTTTTTACATAATCAATAAAAGGTCTCCATATATTCTCAAACACAATTTCCTTTGATTTCAGTATATATGTTATTCTTTCTAATGGAAGGTTTGTTAACATCTGTCTTAACCACTGAGTCACATCTGGTCTATGAGTCTTTTTCCATAATAGTGCAATACATTTTTTGGCATTAAGCAAACTGAGGTCTATGAATGTTCTTTCACTTTTATTGAAATTATGCTTTTCTGGGTACAGACCCAACAAAAACAGTTTAGGATTCAATATGATTTGTTTTGAGATTATTTTTTCAATTGTTACCCTCACCTCCTCCCAAAACATTCTTATTAATCTACATTCCCATAAACAATGAAATAGGGTTCCTTTACTTTCCATGCATTTTGTGCATGTATCTGGTATATTTTTGTTATATCTATTTAACTCCTCCGGTGTAACATACATCCGCATTAACCATTTGAAATGTATCAATTTAAGGCGTGCATTTATTGATTTGGTTTGAGCTTCTGTACAAGCCAATTCCCATTGTTCCTCTGAAATTTCAATTTGCAGATCTTCTTTCCAGTAGTTTAATCTTTTCAGTGAATTTTCACTTGAAGATAGTGTCAATGAGTTATAAAACTCTGAAATAATACCCTTTCTTTTACTATCTTTCATCATCATTTTTTCCAAGGATGAATAAATAGGTCGAGTGAGAGCTTTATTTTGATTTGATCGAATAAAGTTTCTAAGTTGAAGATATTTAAAAAAATGTGTTCTATTGAGATTAAATTTGATCCTCAGCTCTTCAAAAGACATTATGTTGTCTGCACATGGCAAATATAAATCCTGAATCTTTTGTATCCCTTTTAAATTCCATACTTTAAATACAGCGTCCGCTCTCCCTGGTTTAAAATATTGATTACCCCATATTGGACTAAATTGTGACAATAACTGTGGTTCTTTTAAATAGTTTTTAGCTTCACACCATATTTTGATCATATGCTTTACAAATGGATTTTTAACTTGTTTTTGTAATTTGTTTGCCGAATCTGAGTATATGAATATGGGAAGAGGTAAAGGTAAATTGTATGATTCCATTTCAGTCCAGTGAGGGAGATCATTTGATGAAAAATAATATGTCATAGACCTCAGTTGTGCCGACCAATAATACAACATAAAATTTGGACATTTCAGACCTCCACGATCAAATGGTAAATATAATAAAGACAAACGTAATCTAGCCCTCCTGTTGTTCCATATAAATTCCACTAACTTTTTTTTTATTCTTGAGAATAGATCTAAAGGTGGTGATAAGGGAATGTATTGAAATAAATAAAGTATTTTAGGTAAAATATTACTTTTAAGTATATTGATTCTCCCGATCATCGACATTGGTAGTGACATCCATCTCTGAGTTAACTCATTGATATCTGACAATAAGGCTTCATAGTTGACACTGGCGACTGATTCTAGCTTAGGCATAATTTGGATTCCTAAATATTTAAACTGATTTACAACATTGAATTGATTTACCTCAGGGGCTGGGTAATTTCTCTGGGTCTCATTTAGCATTAATATTGAAGATTTAGTTTTATTTATTTTATATCCTGATATTTCCCCAAAATTCTTTATTAAATTCAACAAGGTTGGAATTGATTTTTTTAGATTCGACATAAACAAAATTATATCATCGGCGTACAGGGAGATTTTATGTTCTGTTGGTCCAACTTTAATTCCATATATTTGTGAATGTAAACGTATCGCTATCGCTAAAGGTTCAATTGCCATAGTAAACAGTAAAGGTGAAAGTGGACAGCCTTGTCGACATCCTCTATTGATTTTTATTGGTTTTGAAATATTGTTATTTGTTAGGATTTCTGCTGTAGCATTATTGTATATTATTTGAACCCATTTTATGAAATTATTTCCAAGTCCAAACCTTTGTAGGACTTCAAAAAGAAAGGGCCATGGTCCAGGACTTTTACTATTCTGTAGGGGTGACATAGCTGCAGTAAGTTCAGAGAGCGAGATCGGTCTCTCTAAATCATTAGCTGCATCTTGGTCAGTGGTTGGTATATCTAGATCATTGAAGAAATCATCAAGGTCATGAGTAGTAGAGATCCTATCCGAAGAGTAAAGAGATGAATAAAATTCTTTAAATGCTTTATTAATTTCTAAAGGGTCGAAGGTGATGCCTGTTTCAGTTTGAAGACTAGGAATTTGGTGAGATTATGCCTGACGAATGAACCCCCTCATGGATCGTCACCTTATCATGGTGGGGGGGGGGGGGGTTGCGTGCCCCAGTGATCCCAGGAGCTATGTTGTCTGGGGGCAATTTGCCTCTGATAGGGTCTCCCAAGACAAACTGGTCCTGGGTGAAGGGCCAGACTAAGAATGATCCAACAGACTCTCATGATAAATTGTATATCAAGGATTCAGTGTACCCCGCCCGGTATGGGGTTACCGGGGCCCCACCCTGGAGCCAGGCCTGGGGGAGGGGCTCGAAGGCTAGCGTCTGGTGGCCGGGTTTCCACCCATGGGACCCGGCCGGGCTCAGCCCGAAGGAGTTACATGGGTCCGCCCTCCAGTGGGCTCACCACCTGCAGGAGGGATCATGGGGGTCCGGTGCTATGAGGATTAGGTGGCGGTCAAAGGCGGAGACCTTGGCGGACTGATCCCAAGTTTTCTAAACTGGCTTTTGGTACGTGGAATGTCACCTCTCTGGTGGGGAAGGAGCCTGAGCTGGTGTACGAGGTTGAGCGATACTGGCTAGATATAGTTGGCCTCACCTCAACACACAGCTCCGGTTCCGGAACCAGTCTCCTGAAGAGGGGCTGGAGCTTGGCCTTTTCTGGAGTTGCCCCAGGCGAGAGGCGACGAGCAGGGGTGGGTATTCTTGTATCACCCCACCTTGCTGCCTCTATATTGGAGTTTTCCCCGGTGGACGAAAGGGTTGCTTCCCTGCGCCTTCGGGTTGGGAAATGGGTCCTGACCATCATTTGTGCCTATGCACCAAATGATGTTTCAGAGTACCCACCCTTTTTGGAGTCTGTGACTGGGGTGCTGGAGGGTGCTCCTCCTGGAGACTCCATTGTCCTACTGGGGGACTTCAATGCGCACGTGGGCAACGACAGTGAAACCTGGAGGGGGGTGATTGGGAGGAACGGCCTGCCCGATCTGAACCCGAGTGGTGTTCAGTTATTGGACTTCTGTGCTAACCACAGTCTGTCCATAACGAACACCATGTTCAAGCATAAGGGTGTCCATATGTGCACCTGGCACCAGGACACCCTAGGTCGCAGGTCAATGATCGATTTTGTTATCGTATCATCAGACCTGCGACCGTATGTCTTGGACACCCGAGTAAAGAGAGGTGTAGAGCTGTCAACTGATCACCACCTGGTGGTGAGTTGGATCCGATGGCAGGGGAGGAAGCCATTCAGACCTGGTAGACCCAAACGTATAGTGAGGGTGTGCTGGGAGAGTCTGGCTGAGGCCCCTGTCCGGGAGGTCTTCAACTCCCACCTCCGGAAGAACTTCAACCACATTCCGAGGGAGTCTGGAGACATGGAGTCTGAATGGGCCATGTTCTCCACCTCTGTTGTTGAAGCGGCGGCCCAGAGCTGCGGCCGCAAGGTGGTCGGTGCATCTCGTGGTGGCAACCCCCGAACCAAGTGGTGCACACCAGTGGTGAGGGGGGCCATTAAGCTGAAGAAGGAGTCCTATCAAGCTTGGTTGGCTTGTGGGACTCCCGAAGCAGCTGAGGTGTACCGGTAGGCCAAGCGGAGTGCAGCTCGGGTGGTTGCTGAAGCAAAAACCCGGGTATGGGAGGAGTTCGGTGAGGCCATGGAACAAGACTTTTGGCCGGCTTCAAAGAGATTCTGGCAAACTGTTCGGCGGCTCAGGAGGGGAAAGCAGCTCCCCGTCCACACTGTGTATGGTGCGGATAGGACACTGTTGACTTCAACTGGGGATATTGTCGGGCGGTGGAAGGAATACTTCGAGGATCTCCTCAATCCCACTGATACGCCTTCCACAGAGGAAGCAGGGTTTGGGGATGAGGGGGATGACTCGCCTATCACAGGGGCTGAGGTCGCCAAGGTGGTTAAAAATCTCCTTGGTGGCCGGGCCCCGGGGGTGGACGAGATTCGCCCCGAGTACCTCAAGGCCCTGGATGTTGTTGGGTTGTCATGGTTGACACGCCTCTGCAACATTGCGTGGAGGTCGGGGGCAGTGCCTTTGGCATGGCAAACCGGGGTGGTGGTTCCTCTCTTCAAAAAAGGGGACCGGAGGGTGTGCTCCAACTTTAGAGGGATCACACTCCTCAGCCTCCCTGGGAAGGTCTATGCCAAGGTACTGGAGAGGAGAGTCCGGCCGTTGGTCGAACCTCGGATTCAGGAGGAGCAATGTGGTTTTCGTCCTGGCCGTGGCACATCGGACCAGCTCTTTACCCTCTCGAGAATTCTTGAGGGTTCGTGGGAGTTTACCCAACCAGTTTACATGTGTTTTGTGGATTTGGAGAAGGCATTTGACTGCATCCCTCGTGGATTTTTGTGGGGGTGCTTCGGGAGTATGGGGTATCGGGCTTGTTGTTACGAGCTATTCGGTCTCTGTACGACCGTTGTGAGAGTTTGGTTCGTATTGCCAACACTCGGTCGGAGTCATTCCCAGTGAGAGTTGGACTCCACCAGGGCTGCCCTTTGTCACCGATCCTGTTCATAATTTTTATGGACAGGATTTCTAGGCGCAGCCAGGGAATGGAGGGTGTCATGCTTGGTGACTACAGGATCCCATCTCTGTTGTTTGCAGATGATGTTGTCCTGTTGGCTTCATCCAGCAATGACCTACAGCTCTTGCTGGGACGGTTTGCCGCTGAGTGTGAAGCGGCTGGGATGAGAATCAGCACCTCCAAGCCCGACCCCATGGTCCTCAGCCGGAAAAAGGTGGATTGTCCTCTCCAGGTTGGGGACAGGCTCCTGCCCCAAGTGGAGGAGTTTAAGTATCTTGGGGTCTTGTTCACGAGTGAGGGGAAAATGGAGCGAGAGATCGACAGATGGATTGGAGCAGCATCTGCAGTGATGTGGACGTTGTACCGGTCTGTTGTGGTGAAGAGGGAGCTTAGTTCTAAGGCAAAGCTATCGATTTACCAGTCAATCTACATTCCTACTCTCACCTATGGTCACAAGCTTTGGGTAATGACCGAAAGAACGAGATCGCGGATACAAGCGGCTGAAATGAGCTTTCTCCGTAGGATTGCTGGACTCACCCTCAGAGATAGGGTGAGGAGCTCAGTCATCCGGGAGAGGCTCAGAGTAGAACCGCTGCTCCTCCACATTGAAAGGAGTCAGTTGAGGTGGTATGGGCATCTGATTAGGATGCCTCCTAGACGCCTCCCACTTGAGGTGTTTCAGGCACGTCCCACTGGGAGGAGACCCCGGGGCAGACCCAGGACTCGGTGGAGAGACTATGTCTCCCAGCTGGTCTGGGAACGCCTTGGTATCCCCTCTGAAGAGCTGGAGCAGGTGGCTGGGGCGAGGGAAGTCTGGGCTTCTCTGCTTGAACTGCTGCCTCCGCGACCCGGACCTCCGGAAAAGCGGTAGAAGATGGATGGATGGATGCCTGACAAATCTGGTGGGCCAAAAATTTGCCGGCCTTATCCCCATGTTCAAAAAAGTTAGAATGTGATTGTAGTTGAAGTTCCGTGGTACGGTGAGACATAAGAACATTAAATTCACCCTGTAAGGAAAGATGGTCCTTGTAAATATGGGGGGAGGAAGAAGTAGCGTAAAGATTATCAAGTTGAGCTATGCAATGTGTTAAATCAGCTACTTTTTGCTTCCTAACTCTTTTCTCATGTCCCATATAAGAAATTATTTCGCCTCTTATATATGCTTTTAAAGTTTCCCATAATAGAGAGGCAGAAAAAAGTCAATCTGTTGGGAAATAAAGTTAACTAAGTCTTCACTTAAAAGTAAACGAGTGTTAAGAAGCCATTGTGAGAAATTATTGAGTATGTGGGTGACCCCCACAACAGACTGGGACAAGCAGAGCGCTCAGCTGGAGCAATTGGCAGAACAATGAGATGTGTGTATTGATATCAATAGGCAGCCTCCCTTTGTCTAGCTCTTTCCTGCCAGTAATCTTCCTATTGTTATGGGTGACTCTCAAATGCAAATGTCTTCCTGTCAGTAATCCTCCTATTGATGTGGGTGACTCTCAAATGCAAATGTCCATGCCTACTGCTGTGAATGCATTGTCTGTAGTGGGGTATTTAAACTGCATCGCTCTGTAACTCTTTCTCTCTCTCTGACCACTGCTTCTGACACACGCATTCCGTGTCTCCTGACGAGAGCCTCCGGGCCCGCTCCGGCGCGCCTGCACGGCGCTGGAGTGGGTGTTGTGATGGCGGTATGATTAATAAACTCCCTCAAAAACTCTCAGTTCGCCGCTTATTATTTCATGCCACCACAAGTACATTTTTAAAGTGTATGTTTATCAAAGCTGGAGCATGGTCTGAAATAACAATGGCTTCATATTACAGTCAGAAACTAAAGAGAAGCCTGTTGTCGACTAAAAAGAAATCCATACGAGTAAATGTATGATGAGCATGGGAAAAGAAAGAGTATGCTCTTTTTGTGGGATTTTGACAATGCCAGACATCCGAGACCCCGAACTCCTGTATAAAAGATTGTATTACCTTAGATGATTTGGAAGGGTTACAAATTTTTGAATAGGAGCGGTCCAACTGGGGATCAATCCAGCAATTAATGTCTCGCCCTAGTATCAGAAAGTGTGAGGACCTATCTAGAATCAAAGAGAACAAGTGTTTAAAAAAGAATCATCATCATAATTAGGAGCGTAGACATTGGCTAGGATGACAGGAGTACCCAAAATATTACCCGTGATCTGAATCATGCAACTCAAGCCGACAAAAAAGCACAAGCCACTTCCATGGACGTGGTGGAAGCCAGCGGGACCACTTCAGACCATTGCATCGTGCAGTCCACGATTGTCAAAAGGTGTGTGAAACCTTGTGACGGCAGGAGGGGGCCCACCAAATCCACGTGGATGTGGTCGAACCTCCTGGCTGGAATTTGGAATGGCTCGAGGGGGGCTTTGGTGTACTTGTGCACTTTGGCACATTGGCACGCGATGCATGCTGCAGCCCACTTTTTCACGTCCCTGCGTAAGTGCAGCCAGACAAATTTTGTCGCCACCAGTTTAACCGAGGTGTGCACACCAGGGTGTGAAAGGGAGTGGACTGACTCAAAAATGCGGCGGCACCAAGCGCTCGGAACCACCGGGCGAGAGTGACTGGTGGAGACGTCACAGAGCAAGGGAGGGCACCCTTCTTGCACTGCCCTGCTCTCCAGTTTTAACCCAGTAGGCGTGGACTGGAGCACAGAAATGTCCACATCCCCGGTTTGCTCTGTGGCCATGGTGGCGAAATCTATTCCCATGTAGACCGGGGAGACTAATGTGCACGACAGGCAGTCGACCACGACATTAAAGCGTACCTGTGGTGGTCGTGAAGATGCATTTAACTTGAAAACATTAGGAAAAGGTATTTGTTATTTGGGTAAACAATTGTTGCCAGCCATATACCACCTGAGATATATTGAAATAGGACCGCGGGCATGGCCAGCCAATGAAAACTATGGGCGCCGCCATGACATATGCGGAAGTGACATCATACCGTTGCTACTGAAAAGACAATACTCAGCGTTTCACCGCGACTACGGTGCTGTTGTCCGTTGTTTTTGTTGTATTATGGCTGAATTTTCTGCCTCTGAGGAAGAATTCATCCAACATGGCTACAGGTTTGAGCCAGAAAGGTCTTCTGAGGGTTAAAGTGACGAAGTGGTCCTCACACACAACGCAATTTCGTCTGAAAGGATTCACCTGTGGCCTGTTCCGAGATTGCGCAATCACTTTTCCTCTATGATCTTCTGACAAGGTGAGCTGGGTTTGGGTACACAAAAGAAGTGTTTATCTTTGTTTTTTCGCTTATTATTGAGACATCCAAAGGCTTTACATTCTGCCATGTTGCGATATCCATATTGCATTGTATGTTTTTGTTTTAACAAGAGTGCCGAGTGTCTGCTGCTCTGTATAACGGCGAGGGAGGAGCTGAATCATCTGCTGTGTTGCGGCAGTTAGGACCTCAGATCAGACGAGTTGACCCGCTGAATTTAAGCATTTATTTATTTATTTTCTACTCGTTTTAGTTCCGCATTTAATATGAACCCTGAGTTTGAAATAAACATTTGAATTTTGGTCCTCACACACAACGCAACGCGCCGAGTGTCTGCCGCTGTGTATAGCGGCGAGGGAGGAGCCGAATCATCTGCCGTGTTGCGGCAGTTAGGACCTCAGATCAGACGAGCTGACCAGCTGAATTTAAGCATTTATTTATTTATTTTCTACTCGTTTTAGTTCTGCATTTTATATGAACCCTGAGTTTGAAATAAACGTTTGAATTTGAATTTGAATATCCCGAAAGCCACTGCTCATCCGGGCACTCCAGGCTCAGCCAATATTGATCCAGATCGCGGTGCCCACTTTATTACGTCACAGGAAGCGTCCTGGCAGGCCATGTAGCCGCTAGTATGGCTGCACCCATGTTTTGCTGACATAGCTGAACCAGCACATCAGCAATGGATTTATATCAAATTGCTTTGAACATGAATTTCAACTTAAACTTGAACTAGAACGTGAGAGAGGGGCTCAATATAATATCTTTTTTTTCATGACCACCACAGGAACCCTTTAAGCTCAGTGGCTACATGCTAGGTGTCGGTCGTGAACTCCGAGATCGCGGCCAAATGTCGTTGCTGCCGGGTTGACCACAGTTCCGAGACTTTTGACATTGCATACATTAGCGACTTATGATCAATGAACACAGTGAACTCATTCCCTTCCAGCCAAAACTGGAAGTGGCGTCTCGCTAGGTGGAGGGTCAACAACTTTCTGTCAAATGTACTGTATTTGCATTCGTTGTCGCGCAAAGTATGGCTGAAAAATGCAAGCGGTTGCCACGCACCAGAAATGTACTGCTCTACCACTGCCCCTATGGCATCGTCAGATGCGTCAGTGGTGAGCGATATCCACGCTGACAGGGCAGAGTGGGCTAGCAAAGCAGCATTACTGAGTGCTGTTTTGACGTTTGTGAAAGCCTGGACTCGCTTGGGGGTCCCGGCCAGGTGCACGGAAAAATCCTGGATGTGCGGGATGAGATACCGATCGTGTTCCGTGGCGGAAATTGCCACACAGTCGCCACAACCCATCGGCCTTAGGCACCATGTGTAGTGGGATGCCCACAGTCTGTTGGAGCGCCTAACAATGCCCAGCTGCTCTAAGTTGGTAAACTCCTCGCGCGTGCTTGCTAGTTTAACCGCGTCCAGGTGCCGAGGTTGCGCGAACACCAGCGGGCCTTTTGTAGTTATGAAATGTTCAACCCCGTGTTTGGTTACTGTAGCAGAAACGTACTATAGCAGGAATGATTGACAGCCGAGCGCTCGCATGGCTATCATATTGCCATGCGAGATGATTTTGTTCTCCAGAGGTGTTAATGTAGCTGTAATTTCCCTTTTAACTGTCTCAGATATGATAGCATCGAATTTAGTGACAATGTCTGTGCGCATTTCGTCCAACATCTTCTTAATTTGTAGCAACAGAGCACCATTAGAATTTTGGCTTTCATGTTGGCTGCCGGGGTCGGAGACAGGAAATGGTGGAGGCCTAGCACGGCCTGTTTTAGCAGTGGAATTGGTCTGTCCTGCCATCGGTATTGTTTTAGATAGTAACTCAAAGTTAAATTGAAAACTATTACAAGAAGGAGCAGATGAAGTTTTGCATTTTGGTACAAATAAAAAATGGAAAAAAGTCACAAATCTGGCAGAGATGCTGCAAGGCACGTCTTACGTCCTCATTGGCTCAGCAGCGCCCCCCTGCTATTGGTGATATTATTATTAACTTTTAATGATTACATAGCCGTGCACTGGGAGGAATGCCATGTTGAACCTGCGGTGCCGCAAAGGACAGCGATGGCACACGAATGAAGCAGCAGCTGAAACTACATCCTGTTAATCAGGCAGGCTAGGCTTGGCTCACTGGGAAGGACTGCGATAAGCCGGTCTGTCAGCTGACCCACCCTCCCGACACGCACACACACACACACGTGCACCTTGTGTTCTTGACATATTGATGGCCAAAACGCAAAACGTCCTATCTGAAAAACGCACTTTTTTTTTTGAGAAAACTAAAAAAAAAAAAAGTTTTCTTGCAAAATACTATGCTATTTTTTTTCCATCCATCCATCTTCTACCACTTTTCCGGAGGTCCGGGTTGTGGAGGCAGCAGTTCAAGCAGAGAAGCCCAGACTTCCTTCTCCCCACCCACCTGCTCCAGCACTTCAGAGAGGATACCAAAGCGTTCCCAGACCAGCTGAGAGACATAGTCTCTCCACCGAGTCCTGGGTCTGCCCCGGGGTCTCCTCTCAGTGGGAGGTGCCCGAAACACCTCAAGTGGGAGGCGTCCAGGAGGCATCCTAATCAGATGCCCATACCACCTCAACTGACTCCTTTCAATGTGGAGGAGCAACGGTTCTACTCTGAGCCTCTCCCGGATGACTGAGCTCCTCACCCTATCTCTGAGGGTTTTTCCATCAGAATAATTTTCTGTCACAATAAAGGGCGGGACTGTTTTGCAGACAGATATAAGCAGCCTTCCTTGTTCTCATCATGCAAAGTGAAAACCACAAATCAGAAAATCCTGCAGATACTGTAGGAGGTTTGGCATTTCAGCCATCGATATGCCCAATTATCCTTTAGAGTTACGCAATCAATTGGCATCAAAACTGGGGATTCTAAATTGTCCTTAGGTATGACTGTGAGAGTGAAAGGTTGTCTGTCTCTCTGTGTTGGCCCTGCGATGGACTGGCGATCTGTCCAGGATGTACCCTGCCTCTCGCCCAAAGATGCTGGGATAGGCTCCAGCACCCCCGCGACCCGAAAAGGATTAAGCGGAAGAAGTTATGCAATCACGGCAACATTATAGTATAATTCTTTAAAGCATTAAATCATCAGTATTCTCTTTTTCTGATCAAATTTGTCACTTTTCACTTCCTTGTGTCATAAACTCTCTGTGCACTTCTCAACAGCGCATGCAGGAGGAGAAAAAGGACAAATGGACTTAAGTGCAGGGTTACACCAAACACACATTTATTAATACAAGAAGGCACACACAAAACACAAGACAGCCCAGTCTGTGCTCCACCCACGACGGCCCCCAACCAGGCCGGCTCCGCTGCACCCATGATGGACTCCAGCGGGAGCCTAGTTGCACCCATGGTGGGCCCCGACTAGGCCAGCTCCGCTGCACCCACGATGGACACCAGCGGGAGCCTAGTTGCACCTGTGGTGACCTCCGGCTGAGGCTCAGCTGCACCCATGTGGACCCCGACCCGGAACGAGGTGTCCATGATGGGTCTGGGCAGGAGCGCAGCACCCACGTCGGGCTAATCCTGGGGCGCAGCCCCCATGAGGGTCCATAGCCAGCCCGCTGGACCCACGGCGGCACGGCCTGCGGAGGAGACCACACGACAGCCTCAGACCTCAGGGGAGCCAGACCCGCATCGTCATCAGGCACTGAGACGGGTTCCATGTTGACCTCTGGAGGTGGTTGTTCCCCTCCGGCAACCCTAGAAAACGGCTCAGGAGCAGGAGAAGAAACAGGGTTGTTAGGGTCGCAAGCGGCGGTGGAGCACGGCGAGGGAAGTTCAGATGCAGCTGTGCACTGCGCCCGACTCTCCCCACCTAGAGCCAGACAAGATCTCTCTAACACTGTGACCAGAAAAAACAGAGAGACTACTTGCCTGAGCTCGAGTTCCACCGCTGTCCAGGACACCATCGATCCTGGTGATGAATACTTGGGCCCGACCTCCAGGAGGACCAGCTCAGGCTCCCAGTCCACTGCAGACGCCTCCACAGTTGGCAAGATGGTGTTGACAGTCATGTTGTCGACCTGCAGCGGCTCCAACGCTGGGAATTCCTCCGGTGAGGCTGCAGGGGGACCTCTCTGTGCTGGCTCTGGGCAGGAATCATCCGAAGCCACTGACTCCTCCATTATCTGAAAGTGTTGACCTTGGGCCAATGGGCACTCAGGGAGGATAGGAGGAGACATGGAGAGAATAGGAAATAAATTAATTTCTGCAGCTGCAGGAGAAGACCCAGTGGACTGCTGTAATTGGCCCTCTCCCTTGGGAGACAGACAAGGTTTATCATGATTGGATTGAATGGAAAGAAAAAACACTTACCTGTCATCCCAGTCTTGGATGTTTTCAGCTGCAGAAGACAGTCTGTCATCCCTCTCCGTGTCAGTTACCGTTTTGGCCCCTTCAAAGGATTGTGGAGGAGCCGGCTCCGATGATGTAGAAGTGGGCGTAGCTGGAATAACCCTGGAGGACCTCTTGGTGGCTTTAGAGACAGCGGCCGCTGAAGACCAGGAGGGCTTCTCCCGGCGTTCCAATGCAGGATGACACCGCTGTGGTGGAGCTAGAGTAACTGGAGCAGGAGTGGAGGAAATGGCGCCATTCCTCCGTGGAGCGCGCCTCCATGCGTGCTGTGGTCCAATGGGAGATGGCTCTATCTTCAGCCCAGAGGACGAGCACTGGAGTGCGGTGACAGAAGCCAGCAATTCCGCATACTGAGGGTACCTCCAGAGGCCAGGATGTACCTCCAGAATCCCCACCGCTCCATAAACACTCCACCAATCCCTCTCGGGTCCGCTGGCAGTGAGAAACTTGTCCACATAGCTCTGGATGAAGTCTGCTGCCCACTCCTCCTCCAGGCTTGGAGACCCTGCGGCCAATCCTCCTTTTCTTGGACGAAGTCGACGAGCCGGGGACATAATATACTCCAAACACAGACGAATAAACAGTCCAAAAATGAGAAAAGGTTTGTGTGGGCGTAACCCGCTAAATCCTTTTTATGATGGCTGGACCATTCTGTCATAAACTGTCTGTGCGCTTCTCAACAGCGCTCGCAGGAGGAGAAAAAGGACAAATGGACTTAAGTGCAGGGTTACACCAAACACACATTTATTAATACAAAAAGGCACACATAAAACACAAGACAGCTTGGGTACGCTAAAGAATCCTTCAGGATCCCCAACACACACACTGGAGAATTAACTGGGCAATCAGCCAAAGCGTAGCAGCTGTGCTGCACAGAGGGAATGCTGCGGAAAGCGTAGCAGCACAGCGGCGAAAAGACACTCTACAGTTTACTCACAGTGAGGGGGGGAGTCCGAGAAATCCCAGTCTCCCAGGGAGCACACATAGAAACAGTCCTTTAGTAGACGTGGTGGTTAGATGGCAGAGAACGACCATCTAACACACATAATGGTCCAGCGGCGTTTGTCTAGCAAAGAGCTGCTTTTGTACAAATGTCGCTGCCGTGGCAAATTGGGAACACCTGGGCGAGGCACGGGAAAGATGATTACCGGGGCGAACAGCTGACTGTTAGAGAAAGAGGGGGCGTAGCCAGACAGGCCAGAGCGACAGCTACAGGCAGGAACAGAAACGGTGCACAGACATGAAAATGACGAGAAATCAAAACACAACACCACATAATAAACCCACTGCCTGAGCCACCAGGAATGATCAGAACCGAGCCCACAGGAAACACAGGCTTGGTTCATGACATCTTGGTTTGTTTGCGGAATGCTCTGGTGACTGGTTGTGATGCCGTGTATTATCCAAACAATACAGAGTCAATCCGAAGCCCCACCCATGCTTCTAGAACTCACTGTATTGAAATTAAACTTTTTTTTATTGCCATCAGTTAGTGTTACTTTGAGCCAGGTCATGTCGGGCCGCTGCTTCTCCCGGCATGTTCTGTGTTGGATACACCGGTGTTCTTTGTCAGACCCGGGTCCCTGCTGACACTCTGCCCAGTCTGCTCGTGCGCCTCATGTTCTCCACATATGCCGAATTATCCTTTAGACCTACACAATCACAGCATCTTTATGGTATAATTTTTTTAAGGATTAAATCTTCAGTATTATCTCTTTCTGGTCAAATTTGTCGTTTTTCACTGTGGTGAATGACTTGTCGTGATACCGCGTATTATCCAATCAGCATGGAGCCAATCCAAAATCCCATCCACACTTCCTGAAGCCAGGACATGAAGAGACAGAGAGGTGACAGAGCGGTGGCTAAACTTTTCTTGATAAAAATTACATATTTTGACTGAGCGACTCCATACTCGGGGATGCAGACCCTCGTAACCTCAGCAAAGCACTTATAAAATCTGAGGTCAGTCTGACCAACAGTTTGGGAGATACCTGAGGAACACAAACAGAGACACACACACACAAACGGACAGAGATTTCTTGCATTTATAGATAGATGGGCCCTATTATGAGGATCAACAGTGCATTTTTACAAAGCACTTCGTACCTTGCGACAGTGCTTTTGTTAGTTTCTGTCAACACATTGTCTGTTTTTTACACTGTGCATTATGCCATTTGATTACCAGTAGACAGTGCACAGGCTTTGCACTGGGAGGAGGAGGCAACGCCGTAGCTCAGGAGCTCATGAGAAAACAGCATGCACTAGGGTTTTAAGTTATTTTAATGGAGACAGTTGGAACAGTTATAATCTAATTACTTGTCATCTTAATTATAATTTATTCCATCCACATTTTCATTTTAATTGCAGACTTAGAGTCTATAGATTAGGCATTAATGTATTATTTTTTTTAGGGGAATGGATGAATAAATGAACAGAGAGCCTGTGTGCATTCCAGTGTGAATGCAAAGCACGGGGGAGGCGTAGTGGGATGCTATCAGTCTGAAGATTTTAAATGGCACACATCTTCTGTGACAGTATTCTGTCCACAAATCTGTCATGTGTTGAGTCATCATATCACATCATCATATCTCGTGTCTGTTTGTGCTTGTGTGTCCCGATTAATGAAAAAAAACACCCTCAGCCATTGTTTGCTGTTAAATGAGGACAGTTAAATATGAACTAGTTGAATAAACAAAACAGCTTTTCACTGCACAGAGGAAAAAAAAAACAGTGGGTGGGTCTATGATTCAGTCCTCTTTTTAATTTATGTACTGGACTGCAGCAGGATCAGTCTGCTCTGCTGGCAGGTGTACACAAAGCCAACATTTATTGTTATCTAATGATAATGGTTTTTACAAATTGAAACAGAATGTTTCAAAATGAAAATATCCCGAGAGTTGTTTTAAATTAAAACAACAATTTTCCATTCAGCAGAGCAGATTAATAGACCTCAGCCAAGATGAGCAGCTCCTCTTTCTCAGTTTAAAAGAGAAGTTTGGATGAATGATAATATAACTGGAGGAATTTTACAACTCATGGACAAAGACTGGCATAATCTCTGAATTGTAGTCTACAGCTCTCCTCTGTGCGTAGTTATGATCATGTCTCCCAGTGCAAGCAATGCTGTGGAGGAGGTAAAAAGCTCCTTGTTCTTTTCACTTTTTGGCATTTTCACTTTGTGAATGCGCCCACATTCTCCTCAGTGCAAAATTGACTTGTCCTCACATTTAAAAGGTGTCATATTAGTATTATGTCTGTGATCTTGCACCCCTGTTTATTCAAGGGAATGAGGGCAAAGATAGCGATTGATTTATTTCACATTATGCTCCAAACACACCTCTGAATAATTAAAAGCATTAAGACTTCCTCTTTCAATTCAATTCAATTCAACTTTATTTATATAGCACCATTTCACAACAACAGTCATCTCATAGCACTATCAACTGTAGGGGGAACCCCCACAGTTGCAGAAAGACCCCAGCAATCAGGCGATCCCCTGTGAGCAAGCACTTGGTGATGGTGGAGAGGAAAAACTCCCTTTTAACAGGAAGAAACATCCAGCAGAACCAGGCTCAGGGAGGGGCAGTCATCTGCTGCGACTGGCTGGGGGGTGAGGGGATAGAGAAGATGAAAAGAACAGACATGTAGAGAGCAAACAGCACGATGGGGACTCAATCTATGGGAGAGAACAAACAAATGTTAATGACCAGCAAAAAAATATTTCATAGAGAGTGAGGAAAGGAGTGAGGCCCAGTGCATTACTGGAGGTCCCCTGGCTGACTAAACCTATTAGCAGCATAACTAAGGGAGGGTTCAGAAACACATGATCCCTCCCTAATTGTAGGCTATATCAAAAAGGTAGGTTTTAGCCCTATTCTTAAAAACAGAGATCGAGTCTGACTCCCGAATCCAGATTGGCAGCTGGTTCCACAGGAGAGGAGCTTGATAACTGAAGGCTCTGCCTCCCATTGTACTTTTGGAGATTCTAGGTATTACAAGTAATCCTGCATTTTGGGAGCGTAGTGCTCTGTTAGGATAATACGGTAGTATCAGATCTTTTAAATAAAAAGGATCCTGATTGTTTAGAGCTTTGTAAGTAAGAAGAAGGATTTTAAACTTAATTCTAAACTCTATGGGAAGCCAATGAAGGGAGGCCAGAACCGGAGAGATATGATCTCTCTTTCTAGTATCTGTTAACCCCTTGCACTCCGGTCAATTTCCCTAAAAACGCCAAAAAATAAGGTGCCCAAAGTAAATCGAAAGCTGTTCTTCAACCCTTTGCAGTATCTTCATGGGATTGGTCTCATTTAAAAGAAAACACTTTGAATTTTTTGACAAAAAAACCATAATCTCTCTACGTGCTCCGGCCACTGAGTTACAGTCATCTAAACATACTGAACTTGAAGAAAATAA
The DNA here is from genome assembly GCA_020510985.1 of Pholidichthys leucotaenia. Lineage (NCBI taxonomy): Eukaryota > Metazoa > Chordata > Actinopteri > Cichliformes > Pholidichthyidae > Pholidichthys > Pholidichthys leucotaenia. The sequence goes on along the minus strand of CM035840.1, from coordinate 132,710,224 downwards.
ATTTGGCCTGGGTGTTTTTTGGGATACAAATGCTTGCAAATAACACACAGCTGTCCGATCCGGCTGGAAAATGCAACAGAAATGTAGAACCAAGTGTTATCAAGCTGAGATCCAAATTTGGTAACAATACCACAAAAAATGAATATATTACACAGCTTTTTTCTCAGGTTGTTCCCAGGCGTTTTCCAAATGGCACAGTTTGGCACAGTTTGGAAAAACGTCCAGAACTTTTGAATACTTCAACATAGAAGCTTCATCTTGGGCTCTAATGAAAGGTGACACTCAGGGCTATCTTGTTAGCTATCCAGAAACACTGTCAGTAGTAATGACACAGAGAAAATGAAGTTTCAATTCTAAACACGCTTTACTGAACAAAAATGTCAATATACAAAACATACTATTTACAAACAACAAATTCAATTCAATTCAACTTTATTTATATAGCGCCATTTCACAACAACAGTCATCTCATAGCACTATCAACTGTAGGGGGAACCCCCACAGTTGCAGAAAGACCCCAGCAATCAGGCGATCCCCTGTGAGCAAGCACTTGGCGACGGGATATTTTACAAGTTGACAGCAATACCCTCTCAATCAAATATAATTTTCTAATCCTACTCATCATCATACTGATTCCTAGAAAATGTGTCAAGATTTTGCTGAGGCGGTCATGCATATCTGTGCCTCTCTTCTGCTCATTGGCCTCTTCTGCTGCTGGGCTGCTGAGGTGAAGGGCCCAGCTGATCAGGAGAAACTTTGTCCTGGCCATTACACTCTTGGGAAAAGGAAGGCTGTACAGGTGTCCCCCTCGCCAGTAATCACTGAAGGATTTGCACTTGACTATACCCATGTAAATAATCAGGCCAAAAAATGAGAGCAGGTCGGAGCGTGTGAGGTCAATCCAGGGGCTGGTGGGTGTGTTGTAGTGTGCAGAGCCATGTAGGTTGGTGTTCTCAACAATGTGGTCTAGCACAGATGGAGTGGAAAAATAACTCAAACAAACTGAACGGGGGTGTATGAAGCTGTTGTAATTAGTTGAGGTCCAGGTGGATTTTTGGGACGAAAAATGGGCTGTGGTGGAATGATGTCAGGGGTGTCGGAATCATGCCACCTCTCCTCAGCTGATGAAGGGCCGGCCGATGTCCCAGGCTGAGGGCTGCCATCAGCACTCTCGCCTCCTCTTCCTCTTCCTCTCCCTCTCCCTCTCCTTCCTCTTCCTCTCCTTCCTCTTCCTCTCCCCAGTGGTGTCCCTCTTTTTGGGGTAGGGGTTTCCTCTTCTGACGAGCTTGCCTGCAGCTCCCTTCTTCTGCACTTGCTGGCAGAGTGCTCGTCTGGCACCCACTCCTCACCAGAGTCTTCATCTGAAGTTTGTCTATTATGTGAAAATAAAGTCATTTACAAAGTTCAATTTTTATTTTTCACTATTCTCCTATTTTCCCAGAGTTCACATACACAGCACAGTTCCTGTTTTTTTTTTTTTTTTTTTACAAGAAAAAATAGCCTCAAGTGCAATAAAAATTATACTAAAACATTATTACATTTCTAGAGGGTAACAAACAACCCACTGGGAGGAGACCCCGGGGCAGACCCAGGACTCGGTGGACAGACTATGTCTCCCAGCTGGTCTGGGAACGCCTTGGTATCCTCTCTGGAGAGCTGGAGCAGGTGGCTGGGGAGAGGGAAGTCTGGGCTTCTCTGCTTGAACTGCTGCCTCCGCGACCCGGACCTCCGGACAAGCGGTAGAAGATGGATGGATGGATGGATAACAACCAACCCCCCACACACACACACACACAAAAACATGCCACGTAAAAAATGTGTGGCCTTTTTTACAAGAAAAAATAGCCTACAGTGCAATAAAAATTATGCTAAAATATCTATCTGCAATGCAGAGGATAACACCCCCACCCCTGCCCCGCTACAGAGGAACTCTGCACACCAAAAAACTTGTGGCCATGACGCACCGTTGGAATTACCGATCGGTCAAAAGTGATTTTTATTACTATTTTCATCGAGAAAGAATAATTTAGCTTATAACACTTACCTGTCCACAACAGCAGTAAGTTCCTCATTGTCAGACGAACATGAAGCTGGTCCGGTTGTAACGGACTCGTGCTTCTGGTCACTTGACCCGGTCCAAACATCTCCGCTTCCATGCTTGTGGTTTTGGCGAACCATTTTTCCAAACAAGACTGACTGATGCTACCGTTCCGCACAAGTCTCAATGTCAGTCACCCAGCGGCTTAGGCAAAAGAGATTTTATGCAGGGAGACGCACGTCAGCTGTCAAACTTCTCTGCTTCAATTGGCCTCGTATTTGCAGCCGTTGGTAGGCAGGTCCTGCTTGCTAGGTTATCAGTCATTGGTTCTTCAAGGTTTCAGAAACCCCTTCAAGTCTCTTATAGTCGAATGAGAGGTCAATCAGATGAACTAAACTGTTCGCGGCTGTGTCTGCAGCTTTTATTTTCAGTACGCGCTTGGACGCCAACACCATCTACATCACCATCTACATCACCATCATCAGCATCTCCATCATGCATCCGAGAGTGCACGAGGGCGCTCTCGTGCACTCTCATGCGCTCTAGGACGCAGAGACTTGCCCGCCCGCGGTACAACGGAGTGCAAGAGGTTAAAACTCTTGCTGCAGCATTTTGGATCAGCTGAAGACTTTTTAAAGATGTTTTAGGACAGCCTGATAATAAAGAATTATAATAATCTAATCTCGAGCTAACAAAAGCGTGGATCAGTTTCTCAGCATCACGCTGAGACAAGATGCTCCTAATCTTGGCAATATTACGCAAATGATAGAAGGCAGTCTTAGAAACACATTTAATATGTGAATTGAAGGACAGATCCTGATCAAAAATAATTCCAAGGTTCCTCACAGAGCTATTAAGAGAAAGAGTAACCGCATCCAAACTGAAAGTTTGATTTGGAAAGGAATTCTAAGGTTTTTTGGACCAACAAGAATGACTTCAGTCTTATCTGAATTTAATAGCAGGAAATTACAAGTCATCCAAGCTTTGATTTCCTTAAGACAGGCTTCTAACTTGGCTAATTGATTACTATCATCTGGCTTTATTGACAGGTATAATTGTGTGTCATCTGCATAACAATGAAAATGTATACAGTGCTTTCTAATAATGTTGCCTAACGGAAGCATATATAAACTAAAAAGAGTAGGGCCTAGCACAGATCCCTGTGGAACTCCATGACTAAGCTTTGAGTTGAAAGAAAACTCATTATTTACATGAACAAACTGTAACCTATCAGATAAATAAGATCTAAACCACTGCAACGAAGTTCCATTAAGTCCAACATAGTGTTCTAATCTATCAAGTAGAATATTATGATCGATAGTATCAAAAGCTGCACTAAGGTCTAAAAGGACAAGAACAGAAACCAGTCCATTATCAGATGCAATGAGGAGGTTGTTAGTGACCTTCGCTAAGGCTGTTTCAGTACTATGATGGATTCTAAACCCAGATTGAAACTCTTCAAGTAAACCATTTCCCTGCAGGTGGTCAAATAATTGCGTAGCAACAACTCTTTCTAAGATTTTTGAAATGAAAGGGAGATTAGAGATTGGTCTATAGTTAGCTAAAGCTCCTGGATCTAGCGTTGGCTTTTGGAGTAAGGGTTTAATTACAGCCGTTTTAAAAGCCGGCGGTACATGGCCTTAAGTTAATGAAGAATTGATTATATGAAGAATAAAGCTACCAATAAGTGGGAAGACTTCTTAAAATAACCTGGTAGGAATAGGGTCTAAAAGACAAGTTGAAGGTTTGGATGAGGAAACTATTTTGTCTAGCTCACAAAGGTCGATTGGAGTAAACTCATCAAGACAGACATCAATAGAAGGAGTTGTAGTAGTTATAGTATTTAAGTTAACTGTGGGAAGAATCTGATTGATTTTATCTCTGATGGATGAAATTTTATTATTGAAAAAGTTCATAAAGTCCTGACTAGTAAGCTCTAAGGGAATGCTAGGATTGAGAGAGTCCTGACTCTTTGTCAACCCGGCTACAGTGCTGAAAAGAAACCTGGGATTATTCTTGTTCTCTTCTATTAATGCAGAGAATAACTCGTTCTAGCTTTTCTAAGAGATTTTTTTTCAAAATTAAAAGATGATTTCTCCAAGCTAAATAGATTTCATCTAAATTAGTGGAGCGCCATTTTCTTTCTAATTGACGAGTCTTCTGTTTTAAGCTATGAGTTTCTGTGTTGAACCAAGGAGTTAGAAATCTCTGATTAGACTTTTTCTTTTTTAAGGGGGCCACCAAGTCTAGAGTCTGATGCAGAGAAGCTGTGACACTACCCACCATGTTATCAATTACAGAAGGGGCAAGCTGTCTATAGCTTATTTCCGTTGTGTTGACACATGGCATAGAGGAAACAATCTGCATAAATTTGGTAACAGCATCATCTGAGAGGCATCTACTGTAATAATATTTTTCTTTAGGAGCCAAATAGTCAGAAATAGTAAAATCAAAGGTTAACAGATAATGGTCTGACAGTACAGGGTTATGAGGAGACACTACAAGATTTTCTATTTCTATGCCATATGTCAGAACAAAGTCCAATGTATGGTGGAGGTAATGAGTAGAATTTCCTACTTTCTGAGAAAACCCAATCGAGTCTAATATTGAATTAAATGCCACATTAAGGCAGTCACTGTCTACATCCACATGTATGTTAAAGTCCCCTACTATAATTATTCTATCAGATTTCAGCACTAAATCAGCTAAGAAATCAGCAAATTCGGATAAAAATTCTGAGTAGGTTGACGGGGGACGATAAACTATGGCAAATTAAATTGCGTTTAACCTAAAATTGCTAAAGTGCCCAATACTGAGGACCAGGCCCTCAAAGGAATTATAACATGTTTTTTTGCTTTACATTAACTAGTAATTTGGAATGGTAAAATTGTTGCTACTCCTCCTCCACACCAGAACTTCTGGGATTTTGACAGTTTTAAATAACAGAGGGAGTTGATTCATTTAAAACCAACATAATCCTCTTTGCCCTAACAAGTCTCGTAAGGGAAATTAAATCAATCTGATGATCAATTAACAGATCAAGAACTAACAGAGACCTTGGGAGTTAGAGACCTAATATTTAATAAACCACATTTAATTTTTAAATTATGAGAGGAACAGAGGCCAAATCATTCAATTTAGAGGCTTTATGTTTAATTTGAGTTCGATATAGTGACTTCCGTATAGTGAAGTGAATTTGGAAACACCCTTAACACGCCCCCACACCCTGACAACTGATTATGGACTGTGGTCTTGTAATATGACCCTTTATCTTGATAGTGTATTCAATTGAATATAGGTTGAAAATGATTTGCAAATCATTGTATTCAGTTTTTATTTCGTTGAACACAATGTCCCAACATCATTGGAATTGGGGTTTGTACAACACATATAGCTTCCACAATTAACCAATCATACAATGGGAAATTCCTTCTCTGTAAAAAGCAATGCCATGTTCATTTTGTAGGTTCCTATTTTATTCATAGATAGCTTTCCATAATGGACACCATTTAAACAAGGCAGTCAGAGACAGCAGGGTTTAGTCCTCACTTGCAAGACCTTCATTATGAATTATAAATAATCGCATGGCTTCACAACCAGCAATAACGTGGACTATGGCTAGCAGGGGAACCTAGTTAAACAGTCATGTGAGAAAAGTGTTTGCCCCCCTTCCTGATTTCTCTCTTTTTTTTTTTTTTTTGTATGCTTGGCGGTCTGAAGCTCAGCAGTGGGTGAGGAAACTGGAGTGGCAGCCAGCACTGGAGCTACAGAGTGACATGGAGCCAGCTCTGGCGATAGAGGGTGACATGGAGCCGGCACTGAAGGTAGAGGGCAACGTGGAGCTGGCACTGGAGGTAGAGAACCAGATGCAAATGTGGCGGCCATCGGTGAATCAGGTGTGGCAGAGACAGCTGCTGGGAACCCAGACATGGAAACTGATGCTGGCAGAACCCCAGACTTGGAAACTGCAGCTGCTGGGACACCAAATGTGGAGCTCAGAAGAGAGGGGAGAGGAGATGCTGGTGAGAACAAGTGAATGGAGGTGGCAGCAGAGACAACAGCAGAGGCAGGAGGTGAGGGCTCAGCTGCGGTAGGTAGCTGTCGCTGAGCCCACTCACTGGGAACAAGGCAAGACCTTTCTTCCTTTGATGTTAAAAAATGAAAAGGTACTTGCCTTAGTTCCCACTCTGCTGCCACTGGAGACCCTGGCAAAGCAGGTGTGGTGGCCTGAGGAGACGGTGGCGGAGCAAGCAGAAGAGATGGTTGAAGCCCGAGGAGCGAGCACCGATGTGGGAAGGAGAGAAGAGCAGCAACAGCAGACAAGGAACACTGTAAAAGGGACCGGCAGGGGGGCCGGCGTTAACGCTCGGGGACAAGAAGCTGATGGGACAGCTGATGAGGAGCTAGAGGATGAGAAGGCTGCTGCTGGAAATCTCTGGAGCAGCAAAGGAGCAGTGCTGGAGAAGTGAGGCTGGATTTCCCACTCCGCTGCAGCTGAAGTTGCCATGTCGCTTGGGGCTGCGAGGGGAAGAAACCAGGTGAATGCTCCATGTGGCAGCAGAGCACACCTGTGGAGGGCAGCTGGAAGGTGGCGAGTAGCTGGCATTGGGAATGGCAAGGAGTGGAGGCTGGAGCTGATGAGAGGTGGAGTGGAGGTGTGGGTGCCCGGAGCACAGCGTGATGAGAGAGATGCCGGAACCAGGGGACGCTTCTCATCGGCACAGGCTTCGGCAATGATGGTGAGCTCTCTCCAGGCCCGTGGAGTGGCTACAGAACTACAGAGAAGGACAGACTGGAGCTGGAGGGCGGCGTGCAGAGGATCTCCGAGCTGAAAAAACGGTGAGAAGCCGGAGGTGTCTGCACCAGGAGTTGCATCTTCATTGGCACAGGTACAGACAAGGAAGAGCTTCTCACCAGCCCACGGAGCATCCATTGTAAATTGGGAACGGAGATGAAGGAGACCGGTAAGTCCTGGGTAGCTCTGCAGGCTGGGGTATGCCTCAATTACCTCCACCATGCCATCCCGGAACCTCAGGGCCGCCTTGGAAGTGTGGGAAGTGCGGGCAACCGAGATGACTTACTTAAGCCCATAGCTTGCCATGGAGTATAGGCCATCAATGACCCCTCGCCATCAGCTCTGCCTCAGTGTCTTGTCTCCAGCTGTTTCGAGGCCGGCCTCTCTTTCTCTTCCCCTGCGGGTTCCAGGTCAGGACTTGATGTGTAATGCTGGATGCTGGTTTCCTGAGGGTGTGTCCTATCCAGTCCCACTTCCTCTGCAGAATCTGTTCTGCCACTGGTTTCTGTCCCGCTTGCTCCCACAGGTCTTCATTCCTGATCTTCTCCGGCCACCTGATGTTAGAGATGCACCTCAGGCATGTGTTAAAGAAAGTCTGGATCTTCTGCTGCATTATCTTTGCTGTCCTCCAGATCTCACATCCATAAAGTAGAACAGACTTGAGGTTACAGTTGAAGATGCGAAGTTTTGTTCTTGTGCAGATCTCTTTTGATGCCCAGGTATTCTTCAGTATGACAAAAGCTGCTCTTGCCTTGCCGATCCTGGCTGTGATGTCTCGGTCTGTGCCCCTCTGTCAATCCACCACACTTCCCAGGTAGACAAAGGACTCCACCTCCCTGATGGGCTCACCACCAACTGTGACTGGTGTGTTGACAGTGGTGTTAATCTTCATCAGCTCGGTCTTCTTATTGATCGGGAGTCCTGTCCTGGCTGATGTAGTCTCCAGGTGAGTAGTCTTGTCCTGGATCTGGCTGTGGTTATGTGACAGGAGCACCAGGTCATCAGCACAGTTAAGGTCATCTAGCTGCATCCAGAGTGTCCACTGTATCCCATCTTTCCTGCCTATTGTCATGATCTTCATGATGTAATCAATGACCAAGAGGAAGAGGAACGGTGACAGCAAGCACCCCTGGCGGACTCTGGTCTTCACCTCTAAGCTCTCTGACAGATGGCCAGCATGTGCGATCCTGCAGCTCATGTCCTGGTAGATGTATTGGATGAGGGAGATGATCTTCTCGGGAACTCCATAATGCCTCAGCAACTTCCACAGCGTCTTACGGTCCACACTGTCGAAGGCCTTCTCATAGTCTACGAAGTTGATATAGAGGGGTGAGTTCCACTCCAGCGATTGCTCCACAATGATGCATAGGCTGGCGATCTGGTTGGCATAGGATCCATTCTTGTGGAAGCCTGCCTGCTGATCTCAGAGCTTGGGGTCGACTGCCTCTTTCAACTTCTCCAGTAGAACTCAGTTAAAAACCTTTGCTCGGCACAGACAGGAGCATGGTCCCGCGATTGCTGCTGCAGTCTCTGAGGTTCCCCTTTTTCAGCAGCTTGATGACAATCCCTTCCTTCCACTGGGCTGGTACCTCTTCCTTCTCCCAGATCTTGCTGAAGAGGCTGTGTAGTATGTTGACAGCTGCCTCAGTGTCTGTTTTGATGGCTTCTGCCGGTATCTCGTCCGGTCCTGCAGCTTTCCCGTTCCTCAAGGTCTTGATGGCCTTCTTGATCTCTGCTTTTGAGGGCTTGTCGCAGTTGATTGGTAGTGTTGTCTTTGCTGGTGGGATATCTAGTGGTGTTTTGAGGGCTGGGAGGTTCAGCAGCTCTCTGAAGTGCTCTTCCTATCACTTCAACTGTTCCCCAGTTGTTGTTTGTGGGTTTCCGTTTTTGTCTGCCCAACACTCATCTTTGTCCAGACCAATCACACTACAATCCATACCTGCAGAGTCCTTTGGTCAGGACATTCTGTCAGATAACAGCTCCGGCTGAACAGGAAAGATGACCTCTTCAGGCGGGTAGGACTTTAAGTGCAAAAACAATTTATTAAACAGACTGAATTAAACAGTACAGCATGGGGGCTGAGAACCAAAAGAGCCAGCTAGGCTTCAAACACTCTTAAATGATGAAAACAAGCCGGGGAGAAAGTTCTGTAATGTTTCGACAATGGGTAACAAAAAGGTGATAACTTATATAGGGGACTATGGGGAACCCATGCTGTGATATTCATCCCAGACTGGAAGGAAGAGAGAGGCAGTAAATTCCTCTGCCGGTAGAGCATGGGGGATTAAGCAACTGGGGACAATAGGAATTGTGATGGGAGAATGTATTGTGATGCAAGACCCCAGGCGGCAGGATTAAGCAACTGGGGGGACAATAGGAATTGTGATGCTTAAATGTATTGTGATGCAAGACGTCAGGCTGCAGGGGGAGTGAGTGTTGTAATATAAAGGAGAGACCCTGCAGCATGAGGGCTATGCTTTGTCTGGTTCTGATAGATGTGAAAGCGTGAATAAAGTTTGTCTGCTGTGAATGCCTGGCCTGGTTTTTCCTCTCTCCACAGGACAAACTAATTACAAACTGAAGATAGCTGGGACACAAATCAAGAGCTGAACAGAAACACATGTGAGTGGCTATAGATATGAGAAACAATGGGAAGACTAGAAAACAAGAGCTGAATCAAGACACTAAGGATACACAAAATACTAACAATAACAGAATAATGGTGCAAACAGTTCAAAAATAATAGAAAGCGTGGACAAGGTCAAAGACCATGTCCAGACATGATAAATATTCCCTTTCTAGACATTAATGAAGATTTAAAAGTAAAAAATTTGAGGAATACTTTATATAAAGATCCCCCCAAAGTCTTTGACCTTTTAAATCTGCTATGTTAAGGATTAAGCAGAAGAAGATGGATGGATGGATGGATGGATGGATGGATGGATGGATGTTATATAATTAGAAAGGCTATAAAATACCCCTGGTAATGAACCAAACTCACTAGAATGCATTATGTTGACTTATACCTGATTTTGATTGGGTCTGAACTATTCTGAAATCATAATAAAGTAAGTATAGAAGCAGAAGACATGGGGGAACTGATTTGGAGCAATTTGCTAGCAGATGGTTAGTTTGATGAATGTTAAAGGAAGGAAATAATTGTAGAAAATCAAAGAACGAGTGAAATTTGTAGTGTTGGCACAGAAGCTGGGAAAAACAGAGAAAGATATTTATTCTTTTTCATTGTGTTTCTAGTGTTCCAAGTCAGCTCTCGTAACTTACACACAAGGAGGAATGAAATATTTAACAACACCCCCAGAGGACTGTCCAACCACAAACACAGCACATACAATAGGTTACAGAGAAACCAAGCAGAAAGTTGGAAAAAAGAAAGCAATTCCTTGGACATATTTTGGAGTTTGCATGTCGATATAAGTTGGATTCAATTAGAAAGAAGAAGGAAGAGGGATGGAAGGACAGGAGGCTTCACCTATCAAAACCTCTTTATCATAGAGCTGCAGCTGTGTGCACACAGACACCCTCGCTTCAAACAAACCCCTTCTTTTGATAGCATGCGAACCTGGAGGCATGTGATTGGGATGAGTCCCAATATCAGACTCCTCCAGCTCACTTTATATTCATCCATGCACGGCCTTATCAAGCCACAGCCGCATGCAGACTCAAACGCGAGGGGATGGTCTTGGCATGTCAGTCGGATCTGTTGAAACTTTGTCAGAGATTTCATCTCGATAGCTTATGTGGAAGCCTATTGTCCTTGTGGCCCCGGATTGTCTGCCTGTTGGGCATTTTTGCATTTCATTCTGTTTATCCTGATGCCACTTTGATATACATGTGCACTGAGGAACTGCACTTGGAAAGTCTACAGTTGGCAGACTTGAATATTTAAACGATTGCCACAGTTAACAAAGGCAGACACAAGCCTCCTCAACACAAATCCAGAATACAATCAACACTAATAAAACTAAATGCTTGTTGAGGAGGAAGAAGATTTGTCAGTCAATGTTAAATGGATTTCACTCTGCTCCCCTGGAGATATCATTAATGTTAATGCAGAGCTGTCTCACAAATTATACAGCCTGATCCATGAACCAGAAAGGCATAATCTGTTTTGGGAGGGCTCTGCACAAGAGGGCTGTAAAGCTAAAAGCAAAAAAATTATGCTCAAATACGTGAGTGATTGACACACAGTGTTTCAGTAATGCCCATCAATTAGTTTAGTTTAGGCTATCTATAAACAGCTCAGACCTAATTAGCTGCTGGCCAACAAATGGACTCGTTAAGGGACATTAAACTCTAATATGAAGGTTGTTATTGACTTAATCACGGGAGAAACCCAATTAGTGGCCAAATATGGAAAATGACTCTGAGGTAGTGTGACAATCTGATAGGGAGGGAAAAAAAGAGGAAACACAGCAGCCTGGATTGACTTTGCCTGTGGCTGAGTGGTGGCACTGAGAGAAAGATTCAGCCAGAGATGTAGCAATAGGAGTAACACAAAGAAAGTCCATGTGAGTGTGTGTATGTGTGGGTGTGGAGGGAGAAAAGACTAAAGAGCAGTGCGGAAAAAGAATGAGCCGTCAGCAAGGAGGTATCAGAAGGATGTAGAAGGTAACAGTGGAGAAAAGAGGGTGTAACAATATGAAAGAGACAAATAAAAACCCAAAAAGAATAAGAGGTGAGAGAAAAACAAGACGCACTTAAAGTCAATGTAAAGCAAAATCAGAGATACAGTGGATATAAAAACTCTACACACCCCTGTTCAAATGCAAGGTTTTTGTGATATTAAAAAAAGAGACCAAGATAAATCATTTCAAAACTTTTTCCCCCATTAATGTGACCTTTAATCTGCATAACCCTATTGAAAAACAAACTGAAATCTTTTAAGGGGAAAAATAAAAAAATAAAAAACTTACAACAACCTGGTTGCATAAATAGGCCAAAAACATGCAAGTTAGGTTAATTGGAGACTCTAAAGTGGCCCTAGGTGTGAATGTGTGTGTGAATGGTGAAGGGATTGACACCGTACCGTGGCTGCCTCATCCATCCAGGTGGATGCCCTGAATTTCCCTCTGGGGATCAATAAAGTATACAAATATACACACCCTCTTATAACTGGGGATGTGGATGTGTTCAAAATTAACCAATCACATTCAGACTCATGTTAAATGGGAGTCAGCACACACTGCCACCATTTAAAGTGCCTCTGATTAACCCCAAATAAAGTTCAGCTGTTCTAGTAGGCTTTTCCTGACATTTTTTGTAGTCACATCTTACAGCACAAGCCGTGATCCGCAGAGAGCTTCCAAAGCATCAGATGGATTTCATTGTTCAAAGGTATCAGTCAGGAGGAGGGTACTACCATGGAACACAGTGAAGACAGTCATCATCAAGTGGAGAAAATATGGCACAACAGTGACATTACCAAGAACTGGACGTCCCTCCAAAATTGATGAAAAGACGAGAAGAAAACTGGTCAGGGAGGTTGCCAAGAGGCTGACAGCAACATTGAAGGAGTTGCAGGAATTTCTGGTAAGCACTGGCTATTTAGTATATATGACAACAATCTTCGGTCTTCTTCATATTTCTGGGCAATGGGGTAGGGTGGCAAGACGGATGCTTTATGTTATGAGGAAAAACATCCAAGCCATTTGAAATCTCCCAAATGCATGTGAGAAAATGTGTTATGGTCCAGTGAAACCAAGGTTGAACTTTTTGGCAATAATTCCAAAAGGTATATTTCGTGCAAACACAATACTGCTCATCACCAAAAGAACACCATACCTACAGTGAAGCATGGAGGTGGCAGCATCATGCTTTGGGGCTGTTTTTCTTTAGCTGGAACTAGGGTTTTAGTCAAGGTGGAGGGAATTATGAACAGTTCCAAATACCAGTCAGTGTTGGCACAAAACCTTGAGGCTTCTGCTAGAAAGATAAGATGAAGATGGACTTCATCTTTCAGCACAACAATAACCCAAAGCACACATCCAAATCAACAGAAGAATGGCTTCGTCAGAAGAAAATTAAGGTTTTGGAATGGCCCAGCCAGAGTCCAGACCTGAATCTGATCGAACATCTGTGGGTGATCTGAAGAGGGCTGTGCACAGAAGATGCCCTTGCAATCGGACAGACTTTCAGCCTTTTTGGAAATAAGAGTGGATAAATATTACCACATCAAGCTGTGCCATGCTGAGAGACTTCTACCCAAAAAGACTGAGTGCTGTAATAAAAGCCAAAGATGCTGCAACAAAGTATTAGTTTAAGGGTGTGCATATTTATGCAAGCAGGTTATTGTAAGTTTTTTATTTTTTCCCTTAAAAGGTTTCAGTTGGTTTTTCAATTGGATTGTACGGGTTATAGGTCACATTAATGCTGTAAAACATTTTGAAATGATTTATCTTGGTCTCATTTTTTACATTACAAAAACCTGGCATTTGAACAGGGGTGTGTACACTTTTTATATCCACTGTATTTATCCCCTACTTATCCCCTGCCAGTGCACAGTTGTTAAGGAGCTAGTGACTGTAATTTGTTTTTGCTGGAGTAACTACATTTTTTATTCTCACCACCTTAGTTTAGCTATTTAGCTATTTAGCTATTTAGCTATTTGATGCTAGTTAGCGCTCTTCATTCTGAAATGGTCTTCAAGCAGAAACCAGAACATGGATCATTTCTTAAAATGCTACAATGACAGGAGAGGTGGGCAATTATATTTACAAGTACACCTACTTAAGTAGCTTTTTCACAAAATTGTACTTTTTAGACTACAACTAGAATTGCATTCAACAGAGATGCAGACCCACACCCTGGAGCCTTATACTAATTGGGATGGAAGTCAGTGTTAAATTCTATGTATCTCACTCCCTATTGTAATGGGAAAGTCCAGATTAGCTAGAATCAGACCCTGCCAGTCTGAGTAGGGCGGCTGTTGCGTAGGTGTACTGTGGCTGACTACTGATCGGAGGGTGAGTGGTTCGACTTCACTGCTCTGTACTGCAGTCTGCGTGTCGAAGTAGCTGTCCTTGAGCAAGACACTGACCCTCCAGTGTTCCTGCGTGAAGTCATGGCCAGTGCCTTGCAAGACAGCTCCGCCACCAACAGTATGTGGATGCCAGGATCTGTTGAGTGGTTTGATCATCCAGACAATGAGTAAATGCGCTATATAATGATGAACGACAATTAACCAGTCTGCAGGGTCAAGGTAATTTCATACCTGGATGTTGTATGACATATATTCAAATTCTGCTAGTGCTAAACCTGAAAATAAACGCACAATAAGGCAAATTTAAAGGCTAAGGTCTAAAGTGGCCTAACGTCAGCCCCTATTGATCCTCAAGGTCAAAGCCAAGGACATTTGTTATGTGTCCAAGACACCATTTGAAGATGTGCACATATTTCTTGCCCTTAGCTCTAATAATAGTCACTGTTGGCCAAAATCAATTTTGAGCTTTTGTGGCTGTGTGACCTTGACTTTTGACCATGTGACCCCAAAAACATAGTAGCACATGCTAAGCCTGAGGTTTACCCATATACCTAGCTTCATTGTTTCTCAAGTTACAATCCGGACAAAGAAACGGACAGACAGAGGCAACAACCGACTATTTAATCTTTTGAATATTTTAATCTTTTATAAATGGGACTAAGGTCAACAAGCAAAATTTTGGTCTTTTGACAAAAAATGGCCCAAAATAACCTTTGTTTTAATGCAAAATTGAAAACAGATTTCAAAGTAAAGCCAATTAAATTAAAATATATAATTTAAAATAAGTGACTGCATAAGTATTCACCCCCTTTAAAGTGACAAGCCTAATTCAATTCAACAGAGCTCCAGCAAGATAGTTCTTATAGTCTCACAAGTCGTGAGACTGTAAGCACTTGACAAAAAAGTTTTCAGTCGGTGTGTGAACCCATAAAATGACCATTATTCATTTATCTGCATTTATTTATTGAGGCTCTCACTCCTCTTCAGTGTGATATTTCGGTGTAATTGTGGTACACAAAGTTGTCTGTTGCAGCTTTGAAATTAATATAATCTGTCAGAATAATGACAGACAGCCTTCTGATTCATTTCCACTCTTTGTCTCTTCCCATTTATCCACGTTTCCTATTCAAATGTCTGTAGAGCTGAGGGGAGGTGGTCAACGACCCACGCTGCTTGCAGGGTCATTTAGCTGGTATTTTTTTTTTTTTTTTTTTTGTTACTTATTTGTACCCGTAGGTAGATTTGGTTTGCAGTCTGGTGACAAGCCACCGGCTGCTGGTCGCTGCGTGCGTGAGCGCCCTAAACCTACATGTTTTTGGTATGCGGGAGGAAACCGGAGAAATCCCGGAGTAAACCCACGCAACACGGGGAGAACATGCAAACTCCACACAGCTCACTGTTGGTCGAGGGCTGGGATCGAACCCACGATCTCATGATCCCCGCGATCCCCCGGCCGAGGGTAAAACTGTGCTGCCACAGTGCTAAACCACTGCGCCACCGTGCAGCCCATCTGGTATCATCTGGCGTGGGTAACCCTACTCTGATAATAGCGGCAAGCCTAAATTGAAATGGGCTCATGTCATCTGCTGGTGTTGGTGCACTGTGTTTTATCAAGTCCAAAGTCAGCACAGCCATCTACTAGGACATTTCAGAGCACTCTATGTTTCCCTCTGCTGACAAGCTTTATGAAGATGCTGATTTTATTTTCCAGCAGAACTTGACACCTGCCCACACTGCAGAGTACCAATACCTGATTTAATGATCATAGTATCACTGTGCTTGACTGGTCAACAAACTCACCTGACCTAAACCCCATAGAGTACTGATGGCCAAATGAGGCTTTCTGGAGGACTTGAGGCCTTTCATCAAAATGGTTCATATAGACGAGGCCTTATGTGAGACTTCATTTTCTCTACCAGGCCATCTAGTGGACAAAATGTATACAACATACAGATTTTTGCAAGGGCATTTTTTTCCCCATTTCAGTAAATGCAAATAAATGACTACAGTGAATGTGCTTGTGGTACACTCATACAGGGCACAATAGTGCCTCAGCATAATGATATGTTATTATTGTATCCAAGCTCTTTGAAACACAACAGATGCTTCACTGTGCAAATAAAAATAAATTATTAGAATAACCCAGCTGAGACTTGAACCCCAGCTTGTCTGTTGCAGGACAGATATTTTACCTCTAAAGTACTACTTAGTCATGGGTAGCTGAGGCTTTCTTGAACACTTAAGATAAGATAAGATAAGATAAGATAAGATAAGATAAGATAAGATAAGATAAGATAAGATAAGATAAGATAAGATAAGATAAGATAAGCCTTTATTAGTCCCACAATGGGGAAATTCCAGGATTGCAACAGCACAGGGATAGCAACACTCAGAGCAACAATCAGAAGGCAAGAAAAAACAAGAGCAGCTAGTATACATATGTACATATTAATATAAATATACGTATATACTGTATATAGACACAGTGCAGAGCATTGTGGTTGGTGGATGTGCAGCAGAAAGTCTAAGCTCTCTCTCCGCGGATGGGGTGGGCCAGCTGGATGTCTTTGGGCATGATGGTGACCCTCTTGGCGTGGATGGCGCACAGATTGGTGTCCTCGAGGAGACCCACCAGGTAGGCCTCGTTGGCCTCCTGCAGAGCCATGACGGCGGAGCTCTGGAAGCGCAGGTCGGTCTTAAAGTCCTGAGCGATCTCCCTCACCAGGCGCTGGAAGGGCAGCTTATGGATGAGCAGCTCCGTGGATTTCTGGTAGCGATGGATCTCTCTCAGAGCCACGGTACCGGGCCTGTAACGGTGAGGCTTCTTCACTCCGCCGGTGGTCGGAGCACTTTTCCGAGCAGCCTTGGTGGCCAGCTGCTTCCTGGGGGCTTTTTCCTCCAGTAGATTTACGGGCGGTCTGCTTGGTTCTTGCCATCGCTCTTTATTATTCTGTTGCGGCGGCATGAAATAAAGCGGCGTTGTTGGAGGTTTTAAGTAGAGTTTTATTATCATACCACCGTCACGGGATCCCCTCTCCAGCCCAAGTGTGTGCAGGCTGGAGCGGGATCCTCTGGCTCTCAGAGAGGGAGGGACACAAAGTCTGTGTCCTGCAGCAGAGGGTGAAGTGTGAGTGAGAGAGAGAGCATGGATTTCAGTCAGCTTAAATACCAGTTACAAACAATGCATGAAAGGCATTCACAGCAGGGAGTATGGCATTTGCATTTGAGAGGCATACATCACAATAGGCAGATTTGCTAGACTGTGCTCTAGGTGCAGAACAAAGGGGTTAACAGGCACATCTATATATTGATCTGAGTCTCTAGGTCACAGTAAGGACAGGACGCATGAACACAATGCGTGAAAGGTGACATTATCACAGTAGTGTAGCGGAAAAAACCAGGAGTAGCGAGTTGTCTGTCCTTAGTCTGTTTGTGGGGGTTTTCCCAAACCGCCACACTGTCTTATATTTCTTGCACGCCGCCTAAACTCCAGCCCGGCACCCGCGTCGTTTTCGCTTCAGTTCTCCCGGTCGAGTTTCTCTGTTAGCACCGGGTGGCGGTTGAGTGCTAGCTAGCTCTTCCCTGCTGTATCGTCTCCTGCTGTAAACAGTGGCTCCGTCCGCCGACTCGGGAGACCTTTGGGGCGATCTGTGTGTCCGTGATATATATAGAGTGAAAGGTGTGCCGGATCAGAAAGTTATCACCGGATCAGAAAGAAGAAGGAAGATAAAAAGACTCAGAATTGAGCCGCTGTTGCAAAAGGCAGCCAACTCGTGTGGCGCCGGAAGTATGTGTGAGCCTTTCATCAAAATGGTTCATATAGACAAGGCCTCATGTGAAACTTCATTTGCTCTGCTAGGTCATGTAGTCAACAAAAAGTATACAGCATGCAGATTTTTACAAAGGCATTATTGGTTTAATTTGTATTTTTTTCAGTTTCAATAAATGTGCTGTCTTTTAAGAAATATCAGTGATCATAAGGGAAAAACGAAATAATAAAACTGGGGTGACTCCAGAGAATGTGTCTGTGTTGCTTCGTGTGCTTGTACTACTTATCCATTTTTATTAAGAAATAATAAATTTTCAACAGTCTTATACTGTCCCAGTATATTCAACTCTGGCCTTATTCTCATGCAGGGCACAATAGCAATAGTGCCTCAGCATAATGATGTGCAATAATGATCCAAGCTCTTTGAAACACAACAGACACATGACCTTGCAAATAAAATTAAATGACAAGAATGACTCAGCTGGGATTCAAACCTAAGTCTCCCACTTGTAGTGCAGATGTTTTAGCACTAAGCCATCACCTCAACCACATTAAACAGCCACTATTTGTGGAAAATACATTAATGGGAGAAATGTGCTCAAAATGTTCCCAAACGGGAGAAGTCTTCTTTTTGCTGCTGCCTCCATCTGAAAATTGGCTGTGACAAATCCCTTACACAGTCAAACATGACAACACAAAATGTGAGGAACGGGGATTTCCATTGGGCATCGCTGTGCAAAATCATAAACGGCTTCCTGACTCAGTCACATAGTCTGACGTCAACACATACGTCACAATGCACGCTTCAAAACGCGCTTCGCCAAATATTTCCTGGATAAGCTCGGAGCACCCCTTGGAGCTCTGGAGCCTGCCTTCCCATCACTACCATAGAGGATTCAAGATTCAAAGATTTTATTTATCATACCCTGCCTCTTGGCCAAAAGATGCTGGGATAGGCTCCAGCCACCCCCCCCCCCCGCGACCCGAAAAGGATCAAGCAGAAGAAGATGAATGAATGAATACTACTATACGTACAGGACATACAGGAGAATTGAGATGACGTTTATGGGGTATTGTCAAGAGGAAAGCGAGAGACACCGGACCCAATATATATAGCATTTTAACTTCAGCCTGGGAGCAGGGCTGCTTCAATGAATGGGCTAGGCTGGGCTGAAGCCCAGGGGCCTATAAAATCAAGGGTCTTCATGAGCCAATGAAAAAGATCACGTTGTTGTTAATTGGTCAAATTCTATGTCCATCACTTGATATTCGCGTGTGGCTGGCTGCTGATTGGTCTAATTTACAAGTGCCTCACTGGGTACCAGTAACAATAGCCTATCAGAGGAATTGTTTTGACATGCGACTATGGAAGCACCAGTGAGAGTAAGAATTAGCTTGGTCAAAGTGTCCGGAAAAAAGTTTGAAAGTGGCTCTCATAAAATTATTGCGAGGAAAAGAGCTTAGGGAAAACGAATTGCTAAAAAAAAACAAAACAAAACAAAAACAAAAATTAAAAACTAAACTAACCAAAAACAAAACCTAAGTGTAAAGGATTTTTCAAAGCTGGAGCATGGAGTGGAGGACGGCTGCTAATTACGTACGGAAGAGGCAGGTGGGTCGTTGAAGTTTTCACCTGGAGGAGAAGGGAGAATAGTGGGGCAGATTAGTGAAAGAATCTTTCACTTGGTGATACAAGCACCAAAACTGGCACAAATTAAGTTCAGGACCTACTTTTTAAGAAAAGTACGCTCTCCAGCTGAAAATCCAATATGGCCACCATTTTTTCAAGATGTCCGCCTCTGATATGGGTTTACAGCAGTATTTGGCTTAAATTCTGACAATATCATGCTACTTTTATGATCTATATATCAAAATATATGTTTTTGGAGACAAGAAATCCAATTTTGCCTTCCAAATATCATAATTATCAACTACTATGATGATATATTGAAAATATAATGAAGAAACACTACCTGAGTGAAGATACTGATATGATGTGATGTATGTTTCCTACCACTCAATACAGAGATGTAGTATAGACTGAACTGGCTAGCTTGAATTGACTCTTGGTCACCTGTTTTACTCCTTGCATTTGCAGGAACACAGTTGTGTACATTTCAGGGTGCGGCGGTAGCATTTACATGGTCCACGACATTCACCCGTGCAGCGACATTTTGTCAGCTGCTGGCAAGACTGAGCAATGGGTGGCAGGGTTGACCAGACAACTGCCCAGACTTCACCATTCTTCTGCCAGCCCCAGTTGGCAGGGCTTTCAGGTTGCATTTTGCACGATGTTGCCTGGCCCCATATACAGGCTGCCTGGAAGACAGAACGTCTAACATGCTGAGTGAGAGATGCACTGGTTGGTGGAATAGAATCGTAAGATCTCTGCTTCCAAGCAAACAAGTGCAGTCTTGCCTCATCGACCTTGGTGGTGTTGCTGTGCTTGTCGTACATGGTGACAACAAATTTCTCAAGGATGTTGAGGTCAGCATCTTCTATGATAGGTGGGCATTGACTGAGCTTCTTGAAGACTGGGCTCACTTCAGGACAAAACCCCCATGTTTGCCATGCAGTTGTCTTGCCTCTACCTCGAAAGGCTGACACCACGTCACAACCAGTGAAAGCATGAAAGAAGCACATACCACTAGCTTTCTCTGGACCAAGCTTATCTACCAGATCGTGAATAGGAAACCATCTTATGGACTGACCCTGACCAAATTCTACCCACACCATTTCCAAGCCTGCATCCTGAAGAGTTGCAAAGACACTGACTGCAATAACCAGAATATCTGTGTCACATGCTTTGATCAAGACAGACTTCGTCTGTTGCTTTGCTGCATGAAGAGCATGTGTGAATATCCTGGAGTCAGCTTCTTCATGGTTGCAAGGACTTAAGCCATCAAGGTTGAAGGTCTTGTTTGACAATGCCCGATCATCCTTGGTCACAATTACAACATTGTTGGGACACATGGATATAATCTTGTCTGCAAGGTAGTGAAAGAGCTCAGTCTTGTTGTCACTGTCTCTCAGGAAGCTTGACCAGATGGGTGGTAGTTTGGTTTTGTCTGTCACTCTACACCGAGTTCCCTTTCCTCGCTTTGACCTTGTTTCAGCTTTCAGGCTTGATGTTTTGTATAAATCAAAAACTATGTCTGTGCGTTCATACTTTGATGAGTAAAACTGGATTTTTGGTACTACATCACGTACAGCATATTCTTCAAAGGTCTTTGATGTCTTTGGAGACAGTGAGTGAACAAGAGCAGAACCATCAATGATGATAGCATCACATTCACATTCTCCAACGCCGTTTAACTCCCGTGCGATCTGTACACCTTCCGGGTAACTAAAGCCCCGTTACCCTTGGCTCGGCTGTCCTGCGCTGGCACACCCTGTCAATTCAGGTGCGGCTATCTAACTACAACACTACAACTAATTGCATTCCTAGTTGAGATGCATGAGGGGCTAATTAGATAGCATTTGGGAAACTAAAGTATACTACTGTCTAGAGTTAGTTTACAACAATTAGTAACTACATTACTACAACTACAACTACAGCTAGTACACTACAAGCCAACGCTGGACCCCATGCTGGGTTTCACAGCAACGATGTCACCAGTGTGCCCTGGTTGTGCTTTGACATCACTCTCATAAAAGCAATAAACTAAATTGAATAACATTTTATCACATCAATGAAATAAGTAACCATGGACTTTTAGGTTTTGGCCGCATAGCTTACAGAGACAGATTTTCAGCTAGAAAACTGCAATTTACAGCCATTTAGCAGCCGCCATTTTGAAATATGTTGGTCATATTTAAATTCAGAACATAGAAATGAGATAAATGTATTAAAATACATGCAGTTTAATGTTCAGATCATTCAGAAACAATGCATATTGGATTTCCACTTCGCAAATAGAAAATATCGGAGATTGACATGGTCGCCATCTTGAAAAATGGTGGCCATCTTGGATTTTCAGCTGGAGAGCGTACTTTTCTTAAAAAGTAGGTCCTGAACTTCATTTGTGCCAATTTTGGTGCTTGTATCATCAAGTGAAAGATTCTTATCAAAAATTGGCTTAATCTGCCCCACTAGAAGAAAAGCCATGATTGTTTACATCAGACAGCTGTGCGTGGGACTTTGGACTCCGAACTTGGTAAAAAAAAAAAAAAAAAAGTAGACTGGATCAAGCGTGTGTCTCTAGAGTATGACGATATTTGTGAGCTGGCCTTAAAGGACATAATGAAGGATTTTTCTTTAAAGGCCAGAAAAAAGCATTTCTGAAAAGGGTAAGACATGTCGTTTTCAGCTTTCCAGTCACCTGTGCAGGTTTTTCAATGCTGCTGTTGTGCTTGTTTGAATCAGGAATACTTCACTGATGTAATTTTATGCTGAAGGCAGTATCTGTCACACTGTAAAAATGGAAATCTAAGATAAAATATCTTAAATCAAGGCTTTATGCTTGTTTTTCTCTCCAATATAATATTGACAAGACAAGAATTTCTTTTTGTTGTGCCGTTTGCTTAAAGATTTTGCTTGCTTTACATAAGTTTTTACTTGTTTTAAACAGTTTAATCTTACTTTGGCAGATATGTTTTCTTTTTCGCTTATTTTAAGTAAAATTATCTGCCAACAGGGCAAGAAAATGTGACTTATTAAATTGCTTCAAACAAGTTAAAACTGTCTGAAAGCATGTAAAATTTTCTCACACAAACTGTGCAGCAAGAATAAATATCTTGTCAGACAAAAACAAGCATAAACAGTCTTAATTTATTTCATTTTACTTATCTTTGACTTTTTGCAGTGTAGTTGTGTTTTCTAGCTCACAGTTGCATTATTTCTCAAAGAGAAACAAAAATGAAGCTGTAGTGGCTCAGGAGGTAGAGCAGGTTGCCCAATAACTGGAGGGTTGGTGGTTCGAATCCCACTCCCCCCACCTTGCTGTTGTGTCCTTGGGCAAGACACTTTACCCACCTTGCCTCCAGTGTGTTCATGGTTTATGTCACTGATGTATGAATGTGAATAAATGTTCAGTGGTGGTCAGAAAGGCCATTGGCATGGATTGGCAGCCATGTTTCCATCAGTCTGCCCTAGGGCAGCTGTGGCTACAGAGGTAGCTTACCACTATCATTGTCTGTGGAGTGAATGAATAATGGACTGATTGTAAAGTGTCTTTGGGTGTCATGAAAAGTGCTATATAACTGCAATCCATTATTAAGACATAGCTATTATGCATTTTAAAACTGAGACTCTGTTGGGGGGGGGGGGCTACAAAAACTCTCAGCCCAAGGACTTAACGGCAAGTTCAGGTGACTCTGCCTGGGAGACCATAGATCTGAGCTTTAAAAATTAAATTTTTGATGATATTCTAATTTATTGAGATGCACCTGTATGGGTGAAGCAGCTCAGTAATGTAATTGCGAGCTTCACCATGCCAAGCCTTAAATATAAAAACAATAATTTTAAAGTGGATTCTAAACTAAAGAGGCAGCCAGTGCAAATAAATAAAACAAGTGATGTGACACTGTCTGCAAGACTGTGTCAAGAACTGTCATGTCAGAGGTGAACACACACACACACAGAGCACTTTGCCCTAATTGCCTCTGATTCCCTCCAGTTGCTTGGCGGTCCAGTTCCACCCTATTTAAGGGGTGAGCTGGCATTCTGTCAGTCTGGGATTGTCTCGACACCACCACCAAGGGTCTCAGAGATCTCATGCTCCTCGTGTTCTACGACTTAATGTGTGTGCTCACGCTCACTTGCTGCCTGCCACCTTTACTGCCTGCCTCTCCTGCTGTCTGGACTTTTTCCTGGTTCCCATGTAAGCCCGAACCCCCAAGCTCTGGCCTCTGTGCTTGCTTTGGATTGCTCTGCCCCCTTCTCCCCAGTGTTCCCCTCTGGAGCCCCTCTCCCAGACTCAGGATTCCTACCAGCTGCGCAGGCTGGATCCGTTCCCTCTGGAATCCCTGAAACCAAGTAAGACACACACATTTACCTTTCAACTATTATCCTCTTTGCCCTCCCAGGAATAAGCCCCAGGCCTGGCCACATTCCCCCTCACCATCAGCATGCTTCCCCCGACTCTGCCTCATTACTGCCACTGCGAGTCATGTTCTCCATCTCTCTGCAACAGCTGTCAACAAATAACCACCAAGTAAACCTCAGGTTACACAGTAAAATATCCCATATATCCTGCCCCAGTTATTCATTCTGTTCTCTCTCCTCTCTCCCCACAGGGCTACCAGTCTGATCAACATTCATAATTTGTACAATAAAATACTTACCTTTGCACCTTACCAGCTGCCCCTCATTGTGATTTCTGTCATTTGGGTCCTGCAGAACAAACCAGTCCCTCCAGGATTCTACCAATTTCCGTGACTTTAGCAGGTCCTGCATAATTTGAATTTTTTTCACCACAACTTTACCGCAATTTTGGCCAATTGTCATCAACTTTCGCCAATTTCGCCAATCAAATTTATCTCAGAGTACTGCACAAACATGTACCTCATCAGTCTGACCAGTCAATGCGGCGCTGCACTGCACTCACTTCTATGTTTACAGTGAGTATATACCGAACACATCAGCAAAAAACAGTGTGTGATTTTAAAAAAAAACACTCACCTGTGACTTTTCCCACATCATTCCTTCCTCCATCTCCCCCTGCCAGCCGGTGGACGTCTCCTCAAGTGTCCGTAATGACCGCATGTATGATGTGCTGGGTTTGTGTTGAAAAACACCCACCTGCCTGAAAGCACCCCCGTTTCCAGAGTGTGTGTGAGGAGACACTCTAAAACGATACAAAAAACGAGTGACTCTAATACTACAGCTACTGTTGTAATAGTTTATATGTCTTTAGAGGTAAAAGTCACTACTACATCTTGTCAATGAGTTTTAAAGCTGTTAATCTCCAGTCTGGACACGGGCCAATGCACGATTCAGGCAATCCCCATTGAGAGCCCCGCAACAACAACAAAAAATCCCGGGAAATCCTAGACGGACTGACAAACCATGTCATTACAATTCCAGCAGACGCAGGGCCCGGCAGAAACTCAACAGCCCTTCCCGTTAGAACACCTCACTGCCTTCGAGTTGAAAATTGATCAATTATCCCATCTCATTGCTGTCATTCAGGGCCAAATTGGCCAAATTATGGCCTGGTTCACTGCCGCTGCTTCGCCAGGCTCAGCCACGATAGGGTCTCCCTGCCAAAGTTTAAATTGCTATCAATAATCTTCCCAAGATATTTGTAAGATTGCACACATTCAGTGGTCTGTGTGGGGAGACTTGAATAACGAAACCGAATTGTCTTTCATTCCAGTTTATTCAAGAAATCATTCCACTGTCTGCTCTCATTCTTGAGTAGCGAACAAAGAGAGTGAACACACCAAAGTTCTCTCATTTAAACATTCTGACATCAAACCATTTCCCTCGCGGGGGAAATCACACATCTCTCTCAAAATCTCTTTATTCACATTCATTAGCCTTTTATTTACATAACTCCCCCTTCTCTCTTCCCGAGCCTCAGTGGTCAGGAAGTCTTCTGTCCCCTGTCCTCCGCAGGGGGTCCAGGCTCTGTGGCTCCGCACCGCAGGGGGCTGGCTCTCCTTCATCGTGGTTAAATCACATATGCAGTGTCCAACATATACATGTCTCACAACACAGCCATATAACCCCCCCCCAAACGATGAAGAACAGACTAATTCCTAAAATTAAATAGCACCTTACTCACTACTGAATAATCAACACCAACATTCAGTCTGTGCGCCGCTTGGGCTTCAGCCGTCTGCCGAATCTGCTGTGCGTTGGCCCCGCCTTGCCTGCGGTGCGTTTCTGCTTCGGCTCTGTTGACTGAGGGAGAGAGTGATTAATTGCTCCCTGCGGGGGCCTGCCTCGTTGAGGCGCCACCGCGACCGGTACAGACACGTCCTTCATGACAAAAGCAGGTTTTAGTCTGTCAATACTGACTGTCTCTTTTCTGTCTCCAAAATCTAGCACAAATTGCTTATCACCTGCCTCCAGCACTCGAAATGGCCCTTCGTAAGGCGGTTTGAGCGTTACGAAAGCCGTTTCGTAGCCGAAAGGCGTTTTTCAAAGCCTTGGGGACGAAAACTCGTGGAAAAGCGTGATGAACCGGACCCGGGAGCGTGTCTGCCCCCGTGCCGACTAACGCTCCCAGAGCCGAGAGAGGTGGGGGCTCTGGGTGCTCTGGTAAAAACTCGCCCGGCAGCCTCAGAGTTTGTGCGAATACCAGCTCCGCTGGGGAGGCGTCTAAGTCCTCTTTAGGCGCAGAACGCAACCCTAATAAAACCCATGGAAGTTTATTCACCCAATCTGCATCCGTGAGCGACGCTCTGAGTGCTGCCTTCAAAGACCTATGAAAACGCTCGCATAAACCATTGGCCTGAGGGTGGTAAGCCGTAGTGCGGTGAATTTTGGCTCCTAAGCCGTTGGCCATCGCTGACCACAGCTCAGAGATGAATTGCGGTCCTCTATCGGACGTAATGTCCGACGGAACCCCAAAACGCGCCACCCAAGCCGTTAAAAAAACGCGAGCCACCTCCGCGGCCGTGGTCGTCGCAAGTGGGACCACTTCCGGCCAACGTGTGGTGCGGTCCACCATTGTCAAAAGATACGTGAACCCCTGTGATGCCGGTAGGGGGCCCACAAGGTCGACGTGCACATGGTCGAACCTTCTGGCCGGAATGCGGAACGGTTCTAACGGGGCTCTTGTGTGCCTGTGAATTTTGGCCCGTTGACAGGAAATGCAGGTTTTTGCCCATTCCTTCACGTGCTTGCGCAGGCACGGCCAAACAAACTTTTCCGCCACTAGTTTCACCGACGCGCGCACCCCCGGGTGCGCCAGTGAGTGGACCGAGTCAAAAACACGGCAGCGCCACGTGGCCGGAACCACCGGACGCGGGCGCCCCGTCGACATGTCGCAGATCAGGGGGGGCATACCGGTTTGTAAACACTTGCTCTCCAGCCTCAACCCTGTTGGTCCAGACTGGAGCGCGTGCACGTCTGCGTCCGCCCCCTGGTCCGCTGCCATGGCTGCGTAATCTATACCCACGTGCACCGGGGCTGCGCGCGCCACCGTGCCGCTCTCCTGCGGCGCGGTCACGGTGGCCCGTTCTGCCTCTGCGCGTGTTGGGGTCGTGAACGCGCGTGAGAGACAATCCGCTACTACACTGAATTTGCCTGCGACGTGCCTAATGTCAGTGGTAAATTCCGAGATTGCGGCCAGCTGCCTCTGCTGCCTGCCGGACCACGGGTCTGAAATTTTGGCCATGGCGTATGTGAGCGGCTTGTGGTCCACATAAGCAGTGAAGCACCGTCCTTCCAGCCAGAACTGGAAATGACGAATAGCCAAATGCAGCGCCAACAGTTCTCTGTCAAACGCGCTGTATTTTCGTTCAGCCGCGCTTAAAGATTTGCTAAAGAAAGCCAAAGGCTGCCAAACTCCGGCTACCTGTTGCTCAATAACGGCCCCTATGGCTAAATCTGAAACGTCTGTCGTCAGCGCGATACGTGCTGCAGGGTCTGGGTGGGCCAGGAGCGCAGCGTCAGCCAAGGCTTTTTTAACCTCTGTGAACGCGCGCTCCCGCTCCGGGGACCATTCGACCGCCTGGGTCGGTTTTTGTTTTTTGAGCGCGGCATATAACGGTTGCATGATTTGAGCTGCGTGGGGCAGGAATCGGTTATAAAAATTCACCATCCCCAAGAATTCCTGTAGTGATTTGACCGTTTGTGGACGGGGAAAATCCACTACCGCGCGTACTTTCTCTGGTAACGGAACCGCTCCCTCCGGGGAGACGCGGTGACCCAAAAAATCGATCCGCTCGACGCCGAACTGGCACTTGGCTGGGTTAACTATTAAGCCGTGCTCTCCCAGCCTCCTAAAAACTGCTGTGAGGTGCGTTTCGTGTTCGTCCTCTGAAGTACTCGCGACCAAAATGTCGTCGAGGTACACAAACACGAAAGGGAGATCGCGTAACACGGCATCCATCATCCGCTGAAATGTTTGCGCCGCCCCTTTGAGACCAAACGGCATGCGTAAAAATTCGAAAAGTCCGAACGGGGTTATTACCGTTGTTTTAGGAATGTCCTCCGGTTGGACCGGGACTTGGTGATAGCCGCGAACTAGATCAATCTTTGAAAAAATGCGCGCCCCCGCCAGGTGCACCGAAAAATCCTGAATGTGCGGGATGGGATAACGATCGTGCGCCGTAGCGTTGTTTAGCCTGCGGTAATCCCCGCACGGTCTCCAGGAGCCATCGGCTTTCGGTACCATGTGCAGCGGCGAAGCCCACGGGCTCTTCGACCTACGAACGATGCCCAGCCTCTCCAGGCTGGCGAACTCCTCGCGCGCAATGGCGAGCTTAACTGCATCCAAGCGCCGAGCTTTTGCAAACACGGGAGGACCAGAAGTGGGGATAAAGTGTTTCACCCCGTGCTTCGCGACCGTCGCTGAAAAAGTGGGCACAGTGAGTGCTGGAAATTGGGTGAGGAGTGTGTGAAACTTACCACCTGCTGTAGCGACGTGGGTCTGTACTGGTGGCGGGGACACTCGAGCTGAACAGGGGAGAGAGTAAAAAGAGAGTGCATTTACCAGCCGTCTATTAGCAAGATCAACTAACAGATTGTGTGAACACAAAAAATCCGCGCCCAACATGTTGAAACTCACCGCCGCTATCACAAAAGTCCATTCATATGTGCGGCCATGTAAGCATAAAGGCAAGGTCCTTCTCCCGTAGGTGTTGATGTTCGAGCCATTTGCCGCTGTAGCTCCGCTACCGTGGGGTCCAGCCACCCGGTCCGCGTATGTTGGGGTGATGAAGCTCACTTGTGCTCCGGTGTCGATGAGGAACTCTCGTCCGGAGCGCGCATCCGTGATGTAGAGCAGCTTGTTGCGTTCTCCGAGGGTCGAAGCTGCTAGCGACCCCCAGTCTTGCTGTTTCCCGAACTCCTGAAGATGCAGGGCGGCACACACCTGCGTGCCTTCTCTGCGAACCTCCGATGGTAAAAGCAGAGATCTTCTCCTCCGCTGTGTCGTGCCCGCGCCTCTGCCGCCGGGCTATTGGCTCCCCCTCGTCGCGGCCGTGTTGCCGCCGTCGTCGGCCAGTCTGGTTCTGCCGCCTCTGGCTCCCCGCTGTCTCGGGTCGCTGCTGTGGTTGCTTGCCCGCCGCAGGCGTCCAGGATCCCATCTGCCTCCTGGGCCAGCTCCCGGAACTCCTCCAGGGTGTGACACTTTTTGCCGGCCAGCGTGCTTCTCGCATGCGCCGGGAGGTTGGAGAGGAAGATGAACTGAAAAATGAAATCATCGTTGTCCAACCCTCTCAGCTGTATCATCTCCTCCATCAGGGCGCTCGGCCTGTGTCCACCTTGGTCTAGCAAAGACAGGATCCTCCTCGCCCTCACTTCAGCCGAGGGGGTGAAAAACTTGATGAGGGTGGATTTCAGCTTGCCGTACCTGTCGGTCGCGGGTGGCTGCTCCACCAAGCTTTGCACGCACCGAGCTGTGCTGTTGTCCAGTTTAGCGATGACATGGTGGAACTTAGTGTCATCCACCGTTACTCCTGCGAGCGCGAACTGCGACTCTGCTTGCAGAAACCACGACCGTGGGTTATCCTGCCAGAAATCAGGCAGCTTAACGGCCACTGCGCTCGCCAGCTCTGTGCGCTGTGAGTCCGGGACCCTGAGAATTTCTTCGTTCATTCTCAACGTCGTCAGTCACCAATGTGGGGAGACTTGAATAACGAAACCGAATTGTCTTTCATTCCAGTTTATTCAAGAAATCATTCCACTGTCTGCTCTCATTCTTGAGTAGCGAACAAAGAGAGTGAACACACCAAAGTTCTCTCATTTAAACATTCTGACATCAAACCATTTCCCTCGCGGGGGAAATCACACATCTCTCTCAAAATCTCTTTATTCACATTCATTAGCCTTTTATTTACATAACTCCCCCTTCTCTCTTCCCGAGCCTCAGTGGTCAGGAAGTCTTCTGTCCCCTGTCCTCCGCAGGGGGTCCAGGCTCTGTGGCTCCGCACCGCAGGGGGCTGGCTCTCCTTCATCGTGGTTAAATCACATATGCAGTGTCCAACATATACATGTCTCACAACACAGCCATAGTCTGGCCTTTTAGTACAGTGACTTCGTGCCTGGGAGTTTTCCTCCTAAAGTCAGTAATCATATCTTTAGTTTTTGTCGTATTCAGCTGCAGGTAGGAATCCTCACACCAGTGAACAAAATCACCAGCTACTGGGACGTGGCCACTCTCATCATCCTGAAGGAGAATGACAATAACTGAATCATCAGCATACTTTATAATGTGTCTGTTGTCATATTTGCTCTGACACATGTTTGTGTACAGGATGAAGAGTAGTGGTGACAGCACACACCTCTGAGGAGAGCCAGTAGAAAAAACACTTTTGTTCAGACAATGTACCATTGACCCTTACTCTCTGTGTCCTGTTGGTTAAAAAATCCAGAATCCAACCCACCAGATTATTGCTCAAATCAAATTGTTGCAGGAGCCTTTCATCTAAAATATAAGGTTGGATTGTATTAAAAGCAGAAGAAAAGTCCACAAATAAAAGCCTGGTGTGTGTCCCATTAAAATCCAGATGTTTAAAAAGCATGTTAAGCAGAGTGACAGTGGCATCCTCCACTCCTCTGTGAGGCCTATAGGCAAACTGCAAAGGATCCAATGCATGCTCAGTCTGCTTTAGGACCTCAAATCTGACCAGTTTTTCAAAAATTTTCATTAAAATTGAAGTCAAGGCAACTGGTCTAAAATCATTTACTGTTTTAGGACAGCTGGATTTTGGAACAGGGACAACCACAGCATCTTTCCTTACCTTAGGCACATGTGTCTATAAGTACTTATTAAAAATGTAGTGAAACACAGGACTCAGTTCACGTTCACAGGTCTTTACCAAGTGCCCACATATATTATCAGGGCCCTGACTTTTGTTCACTTTTACAGCACAGAACACCCTTTTAACATCCTGCAACTCAATATTAAAGTGCTGATTGTCTTTGAGTTTTTGTTTCAAATCTTGGGTTTCTGTGCTAAAATTAAAAGAATAAAAACGACCATAAAAACAATTAAGATCAATAGCCAGCTCTGTGTCTGAATTAAAACCATCTAAAACACACGATTACTGCGCTCTGTGCTCTGAAGGCCTGTAATAGTTTTCATACTAGCCCAGGCTGAACCAAGCTTCTTTGCTGCCATCTTGCTTTCCAATTTTTGATTTATAATTCTGTTTTGCTCTTAAAATTTCAGACATCAGCTCTTTTGTGGCAACCTGCAGCTCAGAAACAGCCCCCTGTTTAAAGGCAAGTGCTTTCCTCTGTAAGCAAGATTTAACTGATTTAGTAACCCATGGCTTATTGTTGGGTTATGTTTTGACACGTTTACGTGGAACGATCATATCCCTGCAAAAAGCCATGTAAGAGCATGTGACGTCCACCAAAGAGTCCAAATCATCCCCGCAGGACAGTGTGAACACCTCCCAGTCCGTACAGTTAAAACATTCCTGGAAGCAGAGCACTGAATCAACTGTCCAAACGTTTATGTCCCTGGTCTTTGTCTTCTCTCTTTTGAGAGCAGTTTTATATGTGGGCAGCAAATGTACACAGTTGTGATCTGAGGATCCTAAAGGAGGAAGGGGACGAGATTTATAGGCCCCCCTATAGATCCGTAGCACAGGTCCAGAGTCTTTTCTTGCCTGGTTGGGCAGGAGACGTAATGATAAAAGTTTTTAAGTGCCTTCTTTATAGAAACATGGTTATAGATTATTTGGTGCGCTTCTGCATTCTCGCCGCGGAGTTGGGCTGGAATGATGTTGCTCTCCGGGGGGCATTTATGCATGGCCTCAGTTCTACTCTTGAGGAGGAATTAACGCTTCACAATGAACCTCCTCCCTAGACGAGTTGATTTCCCTGGCCTTCCGGCTGGACAACCAAACTCGTCCAGGCACCTCCGGGCGACCGCTTTTCTTTGCCCTTCTTCCTCTTCTGTTGTCGCTTTGCATTTCCTCGCCCTGCCTCCATGTCTGCCTCCAGAAGCAGTCGAGTCCTTGCAGATGGGTCGCACTTGGCAGTCGCCGGAGGAATGTCAACGACGGCAAGCAGCAGGCTTATGTTTTTATTGTGGCACTTCTGGGTACTCCTTGGCCTCCGGCCTGGTGTGCCCAAGAGACCCCCGGGGTGCCCATCAGTCAGAGTAGGGAAACTGATGGGCGAGGTCACTAAATCTATCTCGCCTCATCAGCTCACTTTGCCTGCATTACTTAGAGTTAATTTCATGGAACGTTCTCTTTCTGCTCTAGTTGATTCTGGGGTGGAGCAAAACCTCATTCCTAGCAGACTGGTAGCCCAGCTCCAAATTCCCACCAAACACTTGGCTGTTCCCATCCCTGTAGTCTCTCTTTCTGAGTCCAGGCTAGCTGTTTTGACCAAGAAAACAGTACCATTATCAGTGTCTGCGTTGGGCAGTCATTAGGAGGTCCTCGTCTTCCTGGTTTTGCCCTCAAATACCACACAATTGTTTTTAGGTTTTGCTTGGCCGTATCTGCACAACCCCACTATCAACTGATTGCAGGGTAAAGTTATCTCCTGGAGTAATTTCTCTCTCATCCTGGCTCCGCTCAGCGTCCTGTTTGCCCTCCCTGCTGCCATTTCCCTCCACAGAGGACCCCCTGACTTATCTCTAGTCACCAGTGAATTCCATGATCTCACCCTGGTATTCAGTAAAGCCAAAGCATTATCACTTCCACCCCATAGACCATATGACTGCGCCATCAACCTCCAGCAGGGGGTGTGCCTCCCTTCCAGCAGGTTATATAGCCTGTCTGGCCCCGAGAGGGAAGCCATAGAGAAGTATATTAAGGAGTCCCTCCAAGCTGGAATTATTAGACCCTCCTCTTCTCCAGTTGGAGCGGGGTTCTTTTTTGTAAGCAAGAAAGATGGTTCCCTTAGGTCTTGCATAGACTACCGGGAGCTCAACAATATCACTATAAAGGATAAGTATCCCTTAACCTTAATCAATTCCGCATTTGATCTTCATGGTGCCACTGTTTTCACCAAGCTAGATCTAAGAAATGCATATCATCTCATTTGCATTAAAGGGAGCCATGAATGGATGACCGGGTTCCACACTCCCCTAGGCCATTTTGAATACCTGGTCATGCCATTTGGGCTCACCAACAACAGTGTTCCAAAGACTAATTAAAGATGTCCGCCATGATTTTCTCGACCTGTTTGTGTTTGTCTTAGACCACATTCTGGTATTCTCCCGCACCATGGAGGAGCACAGGATCCATGTCAAGAGGGTGCTGCAGCGGCTGCTGGGGAACAGGCTGTACGTCAAGGCAGAGAAGTGTGAGTTTTTCACCAACACCACTTCATTTCTGGGTTTTATCATTGCCGAGGGACAATTAAAGCCTGACCCAGCTAAGATCCAAACCGTCACTGAGTGGCCAACCCCATCCAACCGCAAGCAGCTTCAGCACTTCCCGAGCTTCACCAACTTCTACCGGAGATTCATCCAGAACTGCAGCCACATTGCCGCCCCCCGACCCAGCTCACATTTACTAAAACCTGCTTCAAGTGGTCCAGCCCAGCCGAGGCCGCCTTCACCGAACTAAAGACATGTTTTTCCAAGGCTCCTATCCTCTCCCAGGTAGACACCTCTTTACAGTTTATTGTGGAGGTGGACACATTGGATTGTGGTGTGGGGGCCGTCCTGTCCCAGTGATCCCCCCAATGGGAAAATGCATCCCTGTGCATACTTTTCTCGTCGTTTGAATCCTGCAGAGAGGAACTATGATGTGGGGAATTGGGAGCTCCTGGCGGTGAAGTTGGCGCTCGAGGAGTGGCATCACTGGCTGCAGGGGTCAGCACAGCCATTCATCGTCTGAATGGACCACTGAAACTTGGAGTATCTGAGGTCTGTCAGATGCCTCAACCCACGCCAAGCTCGGTGGGTCCAGTTTTTCGATAGATTCAATTTCACCCTGACTTACTGACCTGGTTCCAACAACACCAAACCTGATGCCCTCTCCTGGTTGTTTTCCCCGGAGGTGGCTTCCCCTCCCAGCGAGACCATCCTCTTCCCTTTGTGTGTGGTGGGAGTCATCTCCTTCGAGATTGACAGGAGGGTGCAAACCACAAAGCTGACCGAACCCGACCCAGAGGAGACCCCTGGGGCAGGTTGTACATCCCTTCATTGGTCCACGGCGAGGTCATTCACTGGGTGCAAACCACCCGATTTACCTGTCATCCTGGGGTTGGCTGCACCATTTACCACCTCCGCCAAGCTTTCTGGTAGCTCTCGCTCGGCTCGGACGTCCGGGAGTATGTCCGGGCTTGCAACGTCTGTGCCATGGGAAAATTGCCCAATTCACCTCCTCCTGGTCTCCTGCAGCCCCTGCCTGTCCCCAGCTATCCGTGGTCACACATTTCAGTGGAATTTGTCACTGGTCTGTCTCCCTCTGAGGGGAACACCATAATCCTAACCATGGCCAACAGATTTTCCAAAGCGGCCCACTTCATCACCCTGCCCAAGCTTCCTTCAGCTAGAGAGACCACCGAGATCCTGATCCAACAAGTCTTCCAGCTCCATGGGTTACCCTGTGACATTGTTTGTGACCGGGGCCCACAATTTACGTCTCATGTGTGGAAAGGGTTCTGCAAGGCTCTCAGTGCCTTGGTGAGTCTCACGATGGGATACCATCCCCAGAGCAATGGGCAGAGTGAGAGAGCCAATCAGGAACTAGAGGCAGCCCTGCATTGTGTTACCTCCCACCATCCAGCCACCTGGAGCAAGCATCTACACTGAATCGAGTATGCCTATAATTCTGCCTCCTCGACTGCCACAGGGGTCACTCCAGTCGAGGCCTCACTGGGCTATAACCCTCCACTACTGCCCATTACTGAGGAGGAGATGGCCATCCCCTCAATCCAGGCGCACATGCAACGTTGGCGTTGGATTTGGAGATCGACCAGGGCAGCTCTCCTTAGGACTGCCGAACGGAATTTGGTCATGGCCAACCGATGAAGGACCCCAGCCCCTGAGTATTCTGTTGGCCAGAAGGTATGGCTTTCCACACATAACATCCCGCTTAAGACCGAGTCAAAAAAAACTGTCCCCAAGATCCATTGGTCCTTTCTCCATCACCCTCATAGTCAACCCATCTGCCGTCTGCCTCAAGCTACCTCCTCACTATGTATCCATCCTGTGTTCCACATCTCCCTTATTAAGCCTGTTTTTTCCAGTCCCCTTTGTCCCCCCTCTGCTCCCCCCCTTCCCCCCGGATCATCGATTGAGGACCTGTGTATTCGGTACGACGGATTGTGGATGTTCGCCGCAGGGGTCGGGGCCTTCAGTACTTGGTGGACTGGGAAGGCTATGATCTGGAAGAGCGGTCCTGGATTGCTTGCTCTGTCATTATAGATCTGGTGATGCTTGCTGAGCTCCATCGTCGGCACCCAGACAAGCCTAGAGCGCCAGGAGGCGCTAATTGAGAAGGGGGCCCTGTCGTGCCAGCGGTGAGCATGCGCGCGCGCGCGCACACACACACACACACACACACACACACACACACACACACACACACACAGCACTTTGCCCTAATTGCCTCCGATTCCCTCCAGCTGCTTGGCGGTCCAGCTCCACCCTACTTAAGGGATGAGCTGGCATTCTTCCAGTCTGGGATTGTCTCGACACCACGCCAAGTGTCTCAGAGATCTCCTGCTCCTCGTGCTCTACGACTTCATGTGTGTGTGCACACACTCACTCGCTGCCTGCCACCCTCACTGCCTGCCCCTCCTGCTGTCTGGACTCTTCCCTGGTTCTCACATAAGCCTGAATGCCCAAGCTCTTACATCTGTGCTTGCTTTTGATTGCTCGATCTCCTTCTCCCTAGTGTTCCCCTCTGGAGCCCCTCTTCCGGACTCAGGACTCCAAGCAGCTGCGTAGCCTGGATCCCTTCCCCCTGGAAGCCCTGCAACCAAGTAAGACACACACATTTACCTTTCAACCATTATCCCCTTTGCTCTTCCAGGAGTAAGCCCCAGGCCTGGAAACATTTCCCCTCACCGTCAGCACGCTTTGCCCAACTCTGCCTCATCATTGCCGCTGCTGCTGCTGCAAGTTGTCTTCTCCAGCTCTCTGCAACAGCTGTCAACAAATAATCACCAAGTAAGCCTCAGGTTACACAGTATAATATCCCATATATCCTGCCCCAGTTATTCATTCTGTTCTCTCCCTTCTCTCCCCACAGGGCTACCAGTCTGATCAACATTCATAATTTGTACAATAAAATACTTATCTTTGCACCTTACCTGCTGTTGTGATTTCTGTCATTTGGATCTTGCATAACAAACCATGTCAAGAACCTTGCTGCATCATTCTGACTGGAGATAATTCATAGAAGTTCTACTCAAACTTGAAAACAAAAGTCTAATTGTGAAGAAATGAATGAATGGACAAGCATCTCAACTTCAGCCTGGGAGATCATAGATCTGAGTTTCAAAACAAGAGCATGTCAATGACTTAACATGATAATCAAAGCTCAAGGACTAGCGATCTGTCCAAAGAATACCTTGCCTCTTGTGCCTTACAGATATTTACTGGCTGATGGTTTATTTGAGCTGTTGTGACAAAATTAGAACAAATATGTGTTTCTTCTTTACACAGATTCTTATGTATTGCCTCATCTAAAAATGATTTCAAGCAAGCTGTGAGGTATTACAAAAAGTATGTTGTAACCACCAAGAGTACAGCTGAGGCTGCTGTCACTGTAGCTTTGCTAATAAATCATTTTACCTAACGAGAATGTGAACTGAGGGTGAGAAAACACTAATATAGCTCCGGAGAGCTTCAGTCTGATGTGTCCTTGTCATGTCAGACAGCCATCAAGGTAGCTGTGAAATGCCAAGGCCCCACAAGGGATGACAGTGGCAGGTGCATTCGCTAGTGTGAGTCTCTTGACATCCATTTTACTTGTAATAACTAGTGTTATGATGTGAAGGACATCTTTGTTTATGAATGAGTGTGAATATGTGAGTCGGATAGAGAAAGGAAACAACAGGAATCCTCAATATGTAGAAAAAAATGCTTTTAAGTTTCCTTTGGCTGATTACATGGACTGGATTTTAGCAAGGACTTGTCAGAGTAGTAGCCCAGGGCATCAAGTAGTTAAGGTTTTTTCGGTGTGATTAGTGGTAAATCCTAAATTTTAATAATTTATTTTAAATTTAATACTTTGTTAGAGCCCTTTCCTTTGTGTAACTGTGAGCCATTGAAGTTTGTATTTGTCATGCTCATGTAGCCAGTGTTCACCCTATTTCTGTTGAGGGGGCCCGACATTTCCTCCATCTTCCTGAAAGGGGTCATTGACTGCACTTTGTTCACATTTTAACAGCTCATACATGTCTTGTTGAAATGCTTGTGACATATTTTGGTCAAATTTTCTAAGTATAATTGTGAATCATCTTTTGTTCATTTCAGTGCGTGTCTCTTTAAATCTCTAAGGCTCCATAACTCTACCCTCCTTCTTGTGTCAATATTGTAATCTAGGCAGCTAGATTCTAGGTCAATACTCAGAGTCAACTAAAGTAAATTTGTCCTAAAGAATGAATGAAATAATGCATCAGTGGTGGACAGGGATGCATGCCATCATTGGTTAATAGGTTATGGCCAGTCCCTCGAGTACATTATGCAAAAACATTTCTGAATGAGTCGCTAAACTGCTAGCCACAGCTAGCCACTGACCACATGGTAATGAAAATATAACAAAATAAGCCAGAATAATGCAAGATTATTGACTGCGGATTAATGAACCAGGTGGACACAGGGAGGCCTATTAGGATGACTGAAATCTGAAGAAAATAACAATATATACCACGCTTGGTAATCTTCCTAGTACCATTGTTAGGTCTGAAGCTAACACCTTTGGCTCCCCGCTCATCTACAAGACGGACAGCTAGGCTGGCCAATAATAGAGGAGCAAACAAGGCTAGTGACGGTTACCTTTTAGTGATGTTTCCCATTTCTTGATGTACAGGAAAATGTCTGGAAGAGTTAAAACAGCTTTTTGGAGACAAAAACAAGATAAAGACAGTGTGTTTTTTAACCCTTAGAGCACACACTGCTCACATCAGCACCTGATGGATTCATTGTGAATAATGCCAAAACAGGCTGTGTGCTGTAAGAGTTAAGAGAAGTGAATGTTTTGATAATTATTTGATAATCACATGACCAATAGACACCTTTCAGAAGGGTAAAACCTACCAAAAACACAATTTTTCAATGAACGACCCCTTTAATACAGTTATTACACTGTTACTTCCATCACAATGGTGTACTCAAAATTACATGTTTCAGCATATGATGCATGCACACTTACATAGTCCTGGAATGCTTTCAGAAGTTTCCCTGAGCTCACAGTCTCCTTCATGCTCCTCCAAATGTACTAATTGAGTAATTACTCAATTATATGATCAATGCCTTGCTCCTCTGACATTAGTTAGCAAGGCTGACGTCTAGCTTGTTGCTGCAGGGAGACATTAGATAAGCATCAGAACTGGAATCAGTGCGGTAATGCGCTGCATGTGTGTGTGTATGTGTGCGCACATTCTTTCAACTGTCAATCTGTAGGACTCAGGCAGAGGTTCAAATGAGGAACAGATATTGATTTGGGATTTCACAGACAAGGGGCCAATACATTGAGAGATAAATGCCTCAAGCATAAACAGTTACTTTCTTAATTAGTCTTGGTCCAAATAGTGTACATACTGGAATAGGTTATACAAAGAACATTGCAAAATATAATGATGATGGTGGTGGTGATGATGATGATTGCATACATAACAAATAAAGTCTCAGAGTGATCCTGCAAATTCACTAATGGATATCAAAAAATAAGTTTAATACCAGGGCAATTTGCATAAATGCAAATTGCTTAATGACTAAAATAGCACAACAATTAAGCATCAGTATATAATCATAGTAATAATCATTACACTTCTGCAAACATTTCAGCATACACAGGGTATCACAATATGATGATAATAATTAGTTAAATTGCAACTTTGTGTAAGAAAAGAACTGTAGGAATTTGAATTTTCTTTGTGGTGAAGTAGTTCTCAAGTCCACAGTGGCCCATTATCACTTAGGATCTAAAAAAAAAAATCAGGCAGAGACATTTCTAAATAACAGCCTCAACCAAGGTCAAGTCCAGCTGAGTGATGGCCAATTTTCTCTTACTTATACATAATTATGGGAGCATAACTGTGAACAGTCACCAAGGGTTCATCCCTCATATTCTGCCCTTCATTTTGTCAAAAACACAAACCAAGCTGATGCCACTGTCTGTGATTAAATTATTGTCAATTGATTTAAAACTGATAGCTGATAAGAGAGAACAGATACACCAGGGGCAGCTTGTAAGAATTGGGCTGTCCTGTGTGAGTACTTATTCCAGCTCAGTGCTTTGAGCTAAATGTAGTACAGCCAAGGCTGCCGGGAAAGTCATTAGTTTTGCAGGTTTTGGTCTATATACTAAAATCTCACATTGTCATTGACATGCCGCCATCAGTGTGTGAGTGTGTGTGTGAATGGGTGGCTAGCAGGATCTGTAAAGTGCTTTGGTCACCTAGAGACGAGAATAAAAGCACTATATAAGTGAATGCCATTTACCATTGTTCTCTGAAAATGTCAGGTAATAACTGACATATGTCAGGGTTTCCTCTGGTAACATTTCCCGGTGGCGGCCCGCTACGCCTGAAAAATTTATACCATTCCAACAGTAAATATAAATTTCAGAAAAATTTATGAAGGAAAGACGATCCGCAAGCGCGCACACAAACAACGCGCGTGACCACCATCCACATTCAGGAGTGCCCCGCCCACGTGTTCCAGTCACTAGGCAGTCTCACTACTAGTGTGACCGAGAGAAACATGAAACGTGGTAAAAAATGAGAAGAGGTATGTAAGCACTGGAGGCATTTATCATGGTTTTAACCCACTAGTAATGGGAGCAATAATGGAAGAGTCGCTTAGCTAACAGGTGTGGTTAAGAGCTCGAGTTGGCTCATTTTGTCTTCTTTTTAATTATTACCTCCGCCAAGGAGGTTATGTTTTCATCGGCGTTGGTTTGTCTGTTTGTCTGTCTGTCTGTTTGTTAGCAAGATAACTCAAAACGTTATGGACGGATTTTCATGAAATTTTCACAGATTGTCAGAAATGGGGTATTCTACAGATGATTAGATTTTGGTGGTGATCCGGATCACCGTCCACAAGAAAACTGCCATTACGCAAAATGCCATTTTCGTGAATAACTACTAAACCACTAATCCTATCATTGTCAATCCAATTGCTTGTCATATGTTTTCATGGTCAAGGAATCTGAAAACATACACACAAACACTGTATGGGGGGAACTGTGGTGCTAAACCGCCATTACGGAAAATGCCATTTTCCTCAATAACTACTGAACCACTAATCCTATCATTGTGAATCCAATTGCTAGTCATATGTTTTCATGGTCAAGGAATCTGAAAACGTACACACAAACACTGTATGGGGGGAACTGTGGCGCTTGGCGGAGGTCTGCGCTCTCCGAGTGCTTTTCTAGTTAGTTTTTTGTTTTTCTTATTTCAGACAAGAATGAAAAGGTGCTGGTTTTAACCTTTACCTTCGTTAATATTAACTAATTTATGTTCACTATTATGTACCTGGAAAGTTAAGATGACCAAAATTCAAGAAGTTAATGACTTTAATCCATCAGCAGCCTTCAGACAAACTAAATGTGTCATTTGGATTTCAAAATAAAGGAGGTTTTTCCTGCTGTCTGGGTGGTGAGGAGATTTCCATCCATCCATCCATCTTCTTTTGCTTAATCCTTTTTTGGATCACGGGGGGCTGGAGCCTATCCCAGCATCTTTGGGCGAGAGGGAGGGTACACCCTGGACACAGACAGACAGACAACCATTCACTCTCACAGTCATACCTAAAGACAATTTAGAATCCCCAGTTTGATGCCAGTTAACCGAACTTGCATGTTTTTGGCATGTGGTTAAAAAAACAAACTATAAATATATAGAAATATAACAGAAATAGCTGCATCTTTGGTCATTTAAGTTAATTTATTTCATTAAATACAGTTTTATTAATATTTTTTTCTTTGAAATCACAGTTAAATTATTGTTCTGTTCTGGATCTGCAAAATTGTGGTCAAAAATGTAAATTGTTATAAGGAAAAATTAAAAAAATATATACCACAGTCTGTTTCAAATTTATTTAAAAAGCCCAGTAATTTTATTTTAAAAAATAGACAAAAATTAGCCATAAAATAATCCACAAATTTATAATAAAGTCACAAATATACAAGAACAGTCAATTTTACAAGAAGAAATTACAAATTTGAGGAAAATTGTTTCAAATTTAGATAAATTTACAGAGAAAAGTAGTAAACTATAAGAAAATTGTTATAAATTTTGGAGAAAAATCTCAAACCTTCAAGACTGAAGTCATTACTCAAGTTTTTAAGTAGGTGCTCTTTGTAGCATCATCTCACTTTGGCTCATCAATAGGATTTTTCTTCTGCTTAAAGACATTGTTTCACCCAGGAAAAGGACAGTCAAGAACTACTCTGTCATTCCCCCAGGACACGGCTCAACTCACATTCCTTTGTTAAAACCAGTCTAAGGAATTCACCCTAATGCATTTCCTGTTTTGACTTTTATGGCCCCATAAACATGGAGACATGGAACAAAACCCTGGAGTACATCATATGGTCACTATAAAGACCCATAGCTCAATATTGCCCCCTTCTGGGACATGCCAATCTAACTAGTGCAGCTTTTCATTACATCTGTGTTAACTCAATTCTAAACCTTCTCTTCTTTTCCAGGACCATGAAAAGCAAATGGACTCTTGATGTTTATTCTGGACAATCAGTAATAGGTTTGAAATATATTAATCCGTGATTCATATATATATATACTGTATATATATACAGTGTGTATATATATATATATATATATATATATATATATATATATACTGTATATATATATATATATATATATATATATATATGCGCATGTTAAAAATGTTTAAATGAATGTTTATTCCTGCATGTTAATTTATAAGCACTGGGTATAAGTTACATTAATCACTAAGGTTAGCTTAGTTTATACATAAGGGTAAAGAGGAATATTCCAGTATTAAAATGTGTATTAGATTTGCAAAGCGTCTCTCAAATTATGTGACTGCCAGCAGCCAATTTCTGCTTGACAACAGCTCTCAGTGTTGTTTGTTCCAGACAAAAGACTGTTTGCTCATTGGACTAAAGTTCATAAAGCCCGCCCACAAAGGAAGCCTATTGGCTGGGGGCTCCTGTCAATCACCGAGGCCCGCGAAAGTTTTCCCCCAGATAAAAAGGAAACAACGCCCTTTTTCATTTTCTTTTCGCCGGCTCTTTTCGAGATCTGTCTTTCGGCTTTTCACTTCTATTGTCTTCATGTCTACAGCAGAGAACAACCGGAGAACAAAGGGACTTATCCCACGTG
Organism: Pholidichthys leucotaenia; assembly: GCA_020510985.1. Taxonomy (NCBI): domain Eukaryota; kingdom Metazoa; phylum Chordata; class Actinopteri; order Cichliformes; family Pholidichthyidae; genus Pholidichthys; species Pholidichthys leucotaenia. Next base: position 132,668,033 of record CM035840.1, on the reverse strand, counting down.
TTTTCTTTTTGATGATCACAGAGCAGATAACTTGTAACTTTGTGTTCTGTAACTATGTACTTTAATGTTTTTCTTTTCTCTTAAACATCTGGGAATTGATTCTTTTTTCCTTTGAGCTTAAATTCTAATTAGGAGTTAAACTCCAATCCTAGATGTTCATTCTTATAACTTTTCCCTGTTAAACTTTCTGTAAAGCCACCGTTTTTAATTTTAAGTTTTAATTTTGACTTTCTTTTTTCTTTTTTTTTAAAAATTTTATATTGACCAACTTACACACTAGAAACTATTTTCATCTCCACCAGTCCGAAAGATCTGTTAATTTTGCTATTGGATCAGATCTTATTATTATTCTTGAATTCCTCATGAGAAGCCACAGATCCTGGACGCAGCCCGCCACGACCACGCACAGCTGAAGAAATCACCACACCACGAGGAGGAGACGCCTTGGGCCAGATCGCAGCCCAGGTGATCAACACAACAAAATCTCATCTTGTGACAACCGAATATTTGCTGGACAAATATTCTGGGTTTTGGCACTTGTCCATATCGAAAGCTTCACGAGGACGATGAAAGAATGCAACTTCAAATCTTCAACAAGGAAGCACATGAGCCACACTTTCTTTATCCATCTGCTGAATCAAATGTCTGAGATTTGAGGATAATTCAATATTTGATCAAATGCAAAATTAAGGATCCATTAACATAACTCCTCTTTTCATTAAAATGCAATTTTCATTTTCTTAGAGTAATCCAGAACTTTTCATATAATTAGTAAAACTTTCCCCATAAATTTGCGTTGTCTTCCACAATCTGTTAATTTCAAACTGATCTAAATTCATTTCACAGTTAACCCTGGTTCTGCAAATGTTGACATTGTTAATCTGTCATTTACAAGTTTAATTTCATGGTTAACGAAATCATTGCAATGTCTTTGAATTATCATTTCATTTAATAAATATGTGAAAATGAGAGAAGTTGTTGGGAATTTATTTCATTCTGAGTCTGGTTCAAGTCCCCAGTATCAAATTCACTAAAATTTTGAGACTGATTATTAATTAATTTATTGAGTGATTAAATAGGTATAAAATGAAATTAAAGATTAAATTGCTTCTTAGAGATAGAAGCTGGTGCCCCACGAGTGTTTTTTTTTTCCACAATATTTTTATTGAACCTTTATTTACAAACATAACACAAACAATCAAACACTAACACTAAAGTAATAAAAAAAATGTACTAAAAACACCAACAACCACTAAAAGACAGGTCTTCAACAATGCTCCTCTGTTTAGTCTAGGCAATCCATTACATAAGTATACATATTGTGGGCGACACACATTGTGGGCCCATGTTTCCACAGAGACAGGACTGCATGTGTATTGAGGGTGTCACGTCTGCAAGGACGAAGGACTCGAATCTGCAGAAGACAACAAGGAGGTGTGAGATTTGTCTCTTTGTCCCACAGAAGATGCCCCGGAGAGATTTCCGGTTCATCAGGAAATGAGAGACAATGGTGAAGATTCAAAGGGATGCTTTGTGACTGTATGTTTACTGAAAACACCATGTGACTTGAATTCTGATGCTGGAAACATATAAAAGGGTGATGAGATGTGATTCTTTCTCTTTCCTGCTTTGAGAATGCTAGAAGCTGTGTTCTGTCAATAAAGCTGGTTTACGACTAAACTCAGCCTCATCATTTGAGCACATCTTCTACACTGGTGACCTACGACAAGAAATGAGCAGACAGAATTCTCCCGAGCGGGGCTCGGCGGAAGCCAGCCTGATGGCCGCCTCCACGATCCGGCTGCCCGATTTCTGGCAGCACAGCCCGCGCTCATGGTTTAGCGCAGTCGAGGCGCAGTTCAACCTCCGGAGAATCTCCAACGACGACACAAGATTCTACCACGTGATAGCGAAGCTGGACAGCAACACGGTCCAGAGAGTGGAGGATCTGGTTAATCATCCACCAGATAGCGACAAGTACAGCGCATTGAAGGACGTGCTGATCAGCCATTTCACCCCTTCAGTCCAACAATGAGCAGAGGGGCTCCTGGCGTTGACGGAGTCAGAAAACGATAGACCTGCGGACCTGATGGTGAAGATGCTGAAGCTCAAAGACTCTGAGGATGGCGAATTCATTTTCGGCCACCTTTTCCTTTGGACCCTGCCGCCAGCAGTGAGAGAGGCCCTGGCAGAGTCGCCCCGATTGGCCAGGTGAGACTACCATGGGTTGAGCAAAGAGGTGCAGCGGTTGGTCGACGGCCACAAGCGGAACGCGGTTTCGGCCGCGGCGGCTAGCCCGGGAACGGCGTCTGGAGACAGCGCAGGTCCAGCGGCCACGGCGCCAGACGCACCAACGACGGCGGCGACGGGAGCCAGACGACGCGGAGCGGAGGACGGCCCGTGTTTCTACCACCGCCGTTTTGCAGGGAGAGCGCACAGGTGCGTCCCACCGTGCAACTTTAAGCGCCAGGGAAACGCCAAGACCGAGGGCCAGTAGCAGCTGCGACCCTCGGCAACGAGAACCGGCTGCTTTACCTGACGGATGCACGCTCGGGGAAACAGTTCCTCGTGGACACGGGCTCTCAGCTGAGTTTCATCACACCCACCTACGCGGAACGGCTGATGCCTTCTAAAGCTCCCTGGGTATCAGTGTCAGCAGCGAACGGCTCCACGATTAAAACGTTTGGTGAGAGGACCATGCTTCTGTCCTTACAAGGCCGTTCATTTGAGTGGACATTTATTGTAGCAGCAGTCAGTTTCAACATGTTAGGGGCTGATTTTTTGTGCTCACATGGTTTATTGGTTGACCTTGCTAATAGACGTCTGATTAATGCACTGTCCTTTCATTCTATTCCCTGCACAGCTTGGGTGGCCCCGCTGACTGCACATGCCAGCGTCTCAGGTGCGGGTGGTAAGTTTCACACATTGCTTGCTCAGTTCCCAGCACTCACAGTCCCCACGTTTTTGGCAATGGTGGCTAAACATGGGGTGGAGCATTTCATAACCACCACCGGCCCTCCTGTTTTTGCAAAAGCTCGGCGCTTGGACCCAGCTAAACTGGCCATCGCGCGCGAGGAGTTCACTAATCTGGAAAAACTAGGCATTGTTAGACGCTCCAAGAGCTCTTGGGCTTCGCCGTTACACATGGTCCCAAAGGCTGACGGCTCGTGGCGACCTTGCGGCGATTTCCGCAGGTTGAACAACGTTTCAGCTCATGACCGCTACCCGATTCCGCACATCCAGGATTTTTCTGTTCATTTGGCGGGGGCGCACATTTTTTCTAAAATCTAGACTTGGTGCGCGGTTACCACCAGGTTCCAGTGCGCGCGTAAGATGTACCCAAAACAGCGGTCATAACTCCTTTCGGCCTTTTTGAGTTTTTGCGCATGCCTTTTGGCCTCAAGGGGGCCGCGCAGACTTTCCAACGCATGATGGATGCAGTTTTACGCGACCTTCCTTTCGTGTTTGTTTATTTGGACGATATTTTGGTAGCCAGCGCGTCCGAGGGCGAGCATGAAAAACACCTCACAGCAGTTTTTCGGAGGCTGGCAGAGCACGGGTTAATAGTTAACCCAGCGAAGTGCCAGTTTGGGGTGGCGCAGATTGATTTTTTGGGACATCACGTTTCGGCAGAAGGAGCGGTTCCTCTTCCAAATAAAGTGCGTGCCATAACGGATTTTCCGCAACCTCAAACGGTCAAGGCGCTTCAGGAGTTTCTAGGGATGGTTAATTTTTACAACCGGTTCCTCCCAAGCGCAGCACGGCTCATGCAGCCATTGTACACCGCGTTAAAAAAACAAAAGCCTGCAAATAAAGTTGAATGGTCTCCGGAGCGGGAGCGCGCTTTTGCCCAGGTCAAATCAGCCCTGGCAAATGCAGTTTTGTTAGCGCACCCAGTTCCAACGGCCCGCATGGCGCTCACCACTGACGCTTCCGATGTAGCGGTGGGGGCGGTAGTTGAACAGTTTGTGGCAGGTACCTGGCAACCCCTCACGTTTTTCAGCAGGACTTTGCACGATAGTGAGCGTAAATACAATGCGTTTGACAGGGAGCTTTTGGCCCTACACTTGGCCATCCGTCATTTTCAGTTCTGGTTAGAGGGGCGACGTTTCACCGCGTTTGTGGATCATAAACCGCTAACTTTTGCGATGGCCAAAATTTCAGAACCCTGGTCAGGCCGACAACAAAGGCAACTAGCCGCAATATCGGAGTTCACTACTGATATTCAGCATGTCGCGGGTAAACACAATGTTGTGGCAGACTGCCTCTCGCATGCGGTAGCACCACCAAGCCCCATAGGGGCAGACTCTGTAGCCGTGGCCGCAGGCCCGGGCAGCGACGCGGGAGCGCGCGCAGCCCCGGTCTGTGTTGGGTTAGGTTATGCAGCCATGGCTGCGGAGCAGGTTAACGACGCGGACGTGCGTGCGCTCCAGTCTGGACCAACAGGGTTAAGGCTGGAGCACAGGGAGCAACAAAGTGGTATGCCCCCACTAATCTGCGATGTCTCCACGGGACGGCCCCGCCCCGTGGTGCCAGCCGCGTGGCGTCGCCGCATTTTTGATTCGGTCCATTCTCTCGTGCACCCGGGGGCGCATCGATTAAGTTGGTGGGGGAGAAATTTGTTTGGCCCGGGTTGCGCAAACAGGTCAAGGAATGGGCGGCAGCCTGCGTAGCGTGTCAGCGAGCCAAAATACACAGACACACTAAGGCCCCGTTGGAACCTTTTCACATCCCCGCTAAGCGTTTTGATCACGTGCATGTTGACTTGGTGGGCCCGCTCCCATTATCACATGGGCACACACATCTTTTGACGATGGTGGATCGCACCACGCGTTGGCCAGAGGCGATTCCTCTGGCATCAACCACAGCGGAAGAAGTTGCGCGAGCATTTTTAGCAGCGTGGGTTGCGCGTTTTGGTGTACCGTCGGACATAACGTCCGACAGGGGTCCCCAATTTATTTCCGAACTATGGTCATCGATGGCCCGCAGGTTGGGGGTGAAGATTCATCGCACTACCGCGTATAACCCCCAGGCTAATGGTTTATGCGAACGCTTTCACAGGTCATTGAAAGCAGCCCTCAGAGCGTCGCTGACGGATACAAATTGGGTGGACAAACTTCCATGGGTTTTATTGGGGTTGCGTTCTGCACCTAAGGAAGATTTGCATGCTTCCCCGGCTGAATTAATTTTTGCACAACCTCTCCGTTTGCCGGGGGAATTTCTCCCCGATAATCCCGCACCAAATGCCCCCCCCTGCTCAGCCATGGCAGAGCGACTCGGGAGCAAACACGCTCCCTGGCCCGGTCCATCACAGTTTACCACACGTTTTTGTGCCCAAGGCTTTAAAAAATGCAGAGTTTGTTTTTGTTAAACATGATGCTCAGCGTCCAAGTTTGCGGCCGTTTTATGACAGACCGTTCCGAGTGCTGGAGACCGGGCAGAAGCATTTTCTGCTAGATTTAGGGGGCAGAAGGGAGTTAATTTGCATAAACAGGCTCAAACCCGCCTTTGTTTTGGCTGATGAGGAAGTGCAGCTCGCGAGGCCCCCCCGCCGTGGCAGGCCGCCGAGAGGACATTCTCCAAAATCTTCACAGAAAGGTGCTAACAGCTTTAATCCACAGGTGCAGAGAGATGTTGCAGGTGCAGCCAAGCCAGGTTGCAGCAGATTCGGCAGAAAGTTAAAACCTAGGCAGTTGGTGGATTGATTAGCGATAGATAAGATAAGATAAGATAAGCCTTTATTAGTCCCACAACGGGGAAATTCCAGGATTGCAACAGCACAGGGATAGCAACACTCAGAGCAACAATCAGAAGGCAAGAAAAAAAACAAGCAAGCAAGAGCAGCTAATATACATATATACATATTATTATAAAATATATATATACACACACACAGACACACAGTGCAGAGCATTGTAGCTGGATGGAATAAATATATGAATATATAAACACACAGTGCAGAGCATTGTAGCTAGATGGAATAAATATGTAAATATATAAACACCCACAGTACGGAGCATTGCAGCTAGGTGGAATAAATATGTAAGTATATAAACACACACAGTGCGGCGCAATGTAGCTAGATGGAATAAATATATAGATATATAAAAACACAGTGCGGAGCATTGTAGCTAGATGGAATAAATATATAGATATATAAATATGAACACACCCAGTGCTGAGCATTGTAGCTAGATGGAATAAATATGTAAATATATAAACACACACAGTGCAGAGCATTGTTGCTAGATGGGATGAAACAGCATAACCCTCTACTTAGTTATCCTACATGGTATGATTATGTGCCCATACATATTCTCACCCTCCATAGCAACCGGTATTTTCCTAGTTGTATGCCGGAGGGGACCATTGTGTAAGTCTATTGCATCTTTTGCATTTAAAAACTATTAGTTTGTTACGTCTTTTTGCTATCTCTGCGAGCAGCCCTGCTTAGGTTGTACAGTCTGACAGCCGTTGGTAGGAAGGACCTACGAAACCTCTCGGTTGTGCACATGGGATGATGTAGTCTGCTGCTAAATGAGCTCCTCAGTGCATTCAGTATGTCCTGCATAGGGTGGAACTCGGACTCCAGCAGAGATGACAGTTTAGCCACCGTCCTTCTCTCTCCTATCTCCTCCACCGGATCAAGGCGCTGCCCCAGGACAGAGCTAGCTTTCTTAATCAGTTTGTTCAGTCTCTTCCTATCGGCTGCTGTAATGCCACTGCCCCAGCAGACCACTCCAAAAGTGATGGCTGATGCCACCACCGTGTCATAGAATGTCTTCAGCAGCGCCCCTTGTACACCAAAAGACCTGAGTCTCCTCAGCAGGAACAGCCTGCGCTGTCCCTTCTTGTAGAGTGCGTCAGTATTGTGTGACCAGTCTAGTTTATTGTTCAGATGAACACCCAGGTACTTATAGGATGTCACCATCTCGATGTCTGTTCCCTGTATATTTACTGGTGCTATGAGGGGCTGCCCATGCCTGCGGCAGTCCACCACCAGCTCCTTAGTTTTCCTTGCGTTGATCTGGAGGCAGTTCCGATGGCACCAGTCTACGAAGTCCTGGATAAGCCCTCTGTACTCAGCTTCATCTCCATTGGAGATGAGGCCAACGATCGCAGAGTCATCAGAGAACTTCTGTAGATGGCAGTGTGTTGTGTTGTGTGAGAAGTCCGCAGTATAAAGAGTGAACAGGAAGGGAGCCAGCACCGTTCCCTGGGGGGCCCCCGTGCTACTGATGATCGTGTCGGACACACAGTCTCGGGTTCTCACAAACTGAGGCCGGTTCGTGAGGTAGTCCAGGATCCATGATGACAGGTGCTGGTCCACCCCTGCGCGCAGCAGCTTGTCCTTCAGGATCATCAGTTGGATGGTGTTGAAAGCACTGGAGAAGTCAAAGAACATGATCCTCACCATATTCCCGGGCTTCTCCAGGTGGGACAGAGAACGGTGAAGGAGGAAGATCACCGCATCCTCCACCCCAATGCCATGCTGGTAGGCGAACTGGAGTGGATCCATCGCTGGTTCCACCAGGGGGCGGAGGTGAGCAAGGAGCAGTCTCTCCAGGGTCTTCATCAAGTGGGACGTCAAGGCCACCGGTCTGTAGCTGTTCAGGTCTTTGGGGTGGGAAGTTTTTGGTACAGGTACCACACAAGATGTTTTCCACAGCTGTGGTACCCTCCCCAGCTTCAGGCTCAGGTTGAAGATGTACGTCACAATCCCACACAGCTGGTCTGCACAGGACTTGAGGAGCTTTGCGCTGATGCCGTCCGGTCCCGACGCCTTCCTCGCCTTGATCTTCCTCAGCTCCGTCCTCACCTGGGTCCTGGTCAGGGTCAGGATGGGGGGCTGTGTGTTGGGGGTGGGGGGGGGGGTGTTGGTGGAGTGGGGAGTGGGCAGCAGGACTTGATTTCTTTAGAGGCAGCAGTGGTTGTTGTGCAGTCAGGGGGAAGGGCGGTTGGTCAAACCTATTGAAAAACAGATTCAGGTTGTTCGCCCACTCCCTGCCCCCCATGGCCTGGGGGGATGTATTCTGGTGCCCAGAGATGGTTTTGAGGTTTCTCCAGACCCCGCTGATGTCGCTCTGTTGCAACTTGTCCTCCATCTTCTTCCTGAAGCTGTCCTTGCCTTCTCTGATCTTTCTCCTCAGCTCCCTCTGTACGGACTTCAGCATCTCCCTATTCCCCGACCTGAAGATCCTCTTCTTCTCTCTCAGAAGTGTTTTAATCTCAGGGTTGATCCAGGGTTTGTTGTTTGAGCAACACCGTATGGTCTTGGTGGGAACGGATTTGTCCACACAGAAGCTGAGGTAGCCCGTGAAGGTGTGAATGAGGCCATCGATGTCCTCACCATGTGGATTGCAGAGATGCTTCCAGGCGGTGGCTTCAAAACAGCCTTTTAGAGTGTCCATTGTCTCCTCAGACCATAACTCCACTGTGCGCATGGCCGGACGTTGTCTGTGCACTAGGGGTTTGTACACCGGCCGGAGATGAACCAAGTTGTGATCCGATCTCCCGAGTGGGGGGAGTTGTAATGAGGTGTACGCCTCCTTGGAGTGTTGGAGATGGAGTGTTTTGTGTTTTTCTTTTTTTATGCCATGCAGGTTTTGCCCTTACTAGACGTTTGGGGGGGGTAGTGTGGGCGACACACATTGTGGGCCCATGTTTCCACAGAGACAGGACTGCATGTGTATTGAGGGTGTCACGTCTGCAAGGACAAAGGACTCGAATCTGCAGAAGATAACAAGGAAGTGTGAGATTTGTCTCTTTGTCCCACAGAAGATGCCCCGGAGAGATTTCCGGTTCATCAGGAAATGAGAGACAATGGTGAAGATTCAAAGGGATGCTTTGTGACTGTATGTTTACTGAAAACACCATGTGACTTGAATTTTGATGCTGGAAACATATAAAAGGGTGATGAGATATGATTCTTTCTCTTTCCTGCTTTGAGAATGCTAGAAGCTGTGTTCTGTCAATAAAGCTGGTTTACGACTAAACTCAGCCTCATCATTTGAGCACATCTTCTACACATATTATACATTCACCAGTTTGGAATTTACAAGGTCCACACACATCATTCACCTTCTTCTTCAAAAGTTATATTTAAATTCTTTACATAATCAATGAAAGGTCGCCATATATTCTCAAACACAATTTCCTTTGATTTCAGTATGTATGTTATTCTTTCTAGTGGAAGGTTTGTTAACATCTGTTTTAACCACTGAGTCACATCTGGTCTATGAGTCTTTTTCCACAATAGTGCAATACATTTTTTGGCGTTAAGCAAACTGAGGTCTATGAATGCTCTTTCACTTTTATTAAAGTTATGCTTTTCTGGATGCAGACCCAACAAAAACAATTTAGGATTCAATATGATTTGTTTTGAAATTATTTTTTCAATTGTTACCCTCACCTCTTCCCAAAACATTCTAATTTTTCTACATTCCCATACACAATGAAATAAGGTTCCTTTACTTTCCATACATTTTGTGCACGTATCTGGTATGTTTTTATTATATCTATTTAATTCCACTGGTGTAACATACATCCGCATTAACCATTTAAAATGTATCAATTTAAGACATACATTTATTGATTTGGTTTGAGCTTCTGTACAAGCCAATTCCCATTGTTCCTCTGAAATTTCAGTTTGCAGGTCTTCTTTCCAATAATTCAATCTTTTCTGTGAGTTTTCACTTGAAGATAGTGTCAATGAGTTATAAAACTCTGAAATAATACCCTTTCTCTTACTATCTTTCATCAAAATTTTTTCCAAGGATGAATAAATAGGTCGAGTGAGAGCATTATTTTGATTTGATCGAATAAAGTTCCTAAGCTGAAGATATTTAAAAACATGTGTTCTATTAAGATTAAATTTGATCCTCAGCCCTTCAAAAGACATTATGTTATCTGAACATGACAGATATAAATCTTGAATCTTTTGAATCCCTTTTAAATTCCATACTTTAAATACAGCATCCACTCTCCCTGGTTTAAAATATTGATTACCCCATATTGGGCTAAATTGTGACAATAAGTGTGGTTCTTTTAAATATTTTTTAGTTTCACACCATATTTTGATCATATGCTTTACAAATGGATTTTTAACTTGTTTCTGTAATTTTTTTGCCAAGTCTGAGTATATGAATATGGGAAGAGGTAAAGGTAAATTGTATGATTCCATTTCAGTCCAGTGAGGGAGATCATTTGATGAAAAATAATATGTCATAGACCTCAGTTGTGCTGACCAGTAATACAACATAAAGTTTGGACATTTCAGACCTCCACGATCAAATGGTAAATATAGTAAGGACAGACATAATCTAGCCTTCCTGTTGTTCCATATAAATTCCACTAACTTTTTTTTAATTCTTGAGAATAGATCTGAAGGTGGTGGTAAAGGAATGTATTGAAATAAATAAAGTATTTTAGGTAAGATATTACTTTTAAGTATATTGATTCTCCCTATCATCAACATTGGTAGTGACATCCATCTCTGAATTAACTCATTAATGTCTGTCATTAAGGCTTCATAGTTGGCACTGGCGACTAATTCTAGCTTAGGCACAATTTGAATTCCTAAATATTTAAACTGATTTACAACATTGAATTGATTTACCTCAGGAGCTGGGTGATTTCTCTGGGTCTCATTTAGCATTAATATTGAAGATTTAGTTTTATTTATTTTATATCCTGATATTTCTCCAAAATTCTTTATTAAATTCAACAAGGTCGGAATTGATTTTTTAAGATTCGACATAAACAAAATTATGTCATCGGCATACAGGGAGATTTTATGTTCTGTTGGTCCAACTTTAATTCCATATATTTGTGGATGTAAACGTACTGCCATCGCTAAAGGTTCAATTGCCATAGTAAACAGTAAAGGTGAAAGTGGACAGCCTTGTCGACATCCTCTATTGATTTTTATTGATTTTGAGATATTGCTGTTTGTTAGGATTTCTGCTGTAGCATTATTATATATTATCTGAACCCATTTTATGAAATTATTTCCAAGTCCAAACCTTTGTAAGACTTCAAAAAGAAAGGGCCATTCGACTCTATCAAAGGTCTTTTCGGCGTCCAATGATAGGAGAGCTGTATCCGGTGCTTCTTTATTAGAATAGATAATATTAAATAGTCTTCTTACATTATGGAAGCCTTGTCTTCCCTTTATAAAGCCATTCTGATCTCGGTTAATAATATTTGGTAATATTTCTTGTATTCGTCCTGCTAAAATTTTACAGATTATCTTAAGGTCAGCATTTAATAGGCTTATTGGTCTCATATTTTCACATTTATTAGAGGGTTTACCTGGTTTTGGCAACAGTATAATTAAGGCATTATTCATGTATGGTGGTAAATTACTATTTTGAAATGCTTCTAAAACCATTTCCAAAAAAGGTTTTATTAATTTATTCTTAAATTTTTTATAAAGGTCAACTGGAAGACCATCTGGTCCTGCACATTTTCCTGATTTCATATTATCAATGGCTAGCCCAACTTCTTCTTGACTAATTTTAGACTCCAGTATCTCCCTGTTTTCATTTGGAATACACGGTATAGATAGTCCATCCAAAAACCCATTTAGTTTTGTTAAGTCAGTTTCATTTTTTGTATCATATAATTTTTCATAGTAATCTCTAAAGGCTCTATTAATTTCTAAAGGATCTACAACTGCCTGTCCATTACTTATAATACTGGTAATTGGTGTTTTAAATTCTAATTGTTTAATCTGCCATGCCAATAATTTTCCTGATTTTTCACCTTGTTCATAAAAAGATTGCTTCAATCTTAGAAGACTCGAGGCAGCTCTATTCGCTGATTTTTTGTCATATTCAGCTCTCAGAATCAGTAATTCGTTCTCTAACTTTGGGTCACTTCCTGCATACACTTTTTCTTGAAGAATTTTTAGTTTATGTTCCAATTGGACTCTCTCCTCTCGAGTCTTCTTAGATTTTGAACCTGTATAACTAATAATATGTCCCCTAATAAAAGCTTTGAAAGCCTCCCACTTTATACATGCTGATGTTTGTGTAGCATTGATATCAAAGAACTCATCTATCTGTTTTTCTATGTACTTAACAAATTCCTCATCCTGAAGCCATTTATGCTGAAATTGCCACCTACCTGGTTCCTTTGTCAATTTCTTATCTACATATATGAGACAACAGGGTGCATGATCAGAGATCACAATATTATCATAAAAGCAGTTTTGAATCTTGGACCTTAATTCTGTGGAGATCAAAAAATAGTCAATACGTGAGAATGTCTTGTAGGTATTAGAATAACAAGAGTAGGCTTTAACTTGTGGTTTCATTTCTCTCCATATATCTAGCAATCTCAATTCTTTCATAAAATAATTAATGATCATCCTGCATCCATTGTGCGTACAGTCCAGTCCTGTTGATCTATCTATACCAGGATTCAATGTACAATTAAAATCCCCTGCTATTATATGTTGCCCTGTAAGTGATGATAAGATAAGAAATAAATTAGCAAAGAACTTTTTATCATCTATATTGGGACCGTATAAGTTCACCAGATTTATATTTTCTAATAGCAAAGATCCTTGAATAATTAGATATCTTCCAAATTTGTCTCCAATTACATTTTTCACTTGAAATGGGACTGATTTATGTATGAGAGTCATAACTCCCCTAGCTCGGGATGAAAATGATGAGGTGAATACACTTCCTTGCCATCTACTCCTAATTCTTTTTACATCCTCCTCTATCAGATGAGTTTCTTGTAAAAACACAATTTTTGAACCTATGTCTTTTATTTTATTCATAACTTGTTTAAGTTTTTTTAAATTTTGTAGACCTCTGCAATTCCATGAAGTTAAATTAAGATTAACACTTTGGTCTATGATCAATAAGGAGTTTGAGATTACTTTGCAATATAAACATGCTCATACAGAGAAGCAAAAACATGAGTGGTTGAACATTCATCCTACAAACTACACACAAACAAATTCCCCCTTCCCACATTCGTGGTAATCCCCCCAAAATAAAAAAAATTCCGTCTCCTGATATAGCCATCGACCGCTCCACACCCACGAGGACCAGCCAAAGCCACTCCTTCTTCATCCTCCCAATCACCCTAACTCTACTGCTTTTAATGACGTAACATTAACTCTCTTCTGTAGTTTTCCAACTTAACTCCAAAATTTTATAGCAACTTTGTACATCATAGTTGTTTTTTTTTAATATGTAATACAATCTATATTTTGTAAACTTGCTATATGCTTCAGATCAGTTAGATGCCTGTGCAAATGCTTAAATATTCTACCTTATATTTTGTTCATGCTTAGCTCCCACCAGTCTCTTCTTGGATCTTCTTGATGAGCTCCTGCACCTCCTCAGGGGTCTTGAAGATGTGTGTTCTGCCCTTATACGTGACCAGCAGTCTTGCAGGATAAATCACTCCATGACAAATCCCAAGGTTGCGCAGCTCTTTACGGACGGGGTCAAACTGTTTCCTTAATTGTTGGATTCCTGTGGCCAAATCTGGGTAGAACCGCACCTGTTGATCCTGGTATTTAATTTCTCCTTTGGCTCGCGCCGCGTTGGAGATCGTCATCCTGTCTCTGTAGCTGAGGAACTTCATAATTAGCATCCTCAGTGGTCCCTTATTATCTCTCAGTGGGCCAATTCGGTGGGCGCTTTCTAAAATGACTGATGATTGCAGCTCTGCGTTGTTTAGCGCTTCTGGAATCCACTTTTCCAAAAAGGAACATGGGTCCCAACCCTCGGTTCCCTCCGGTAGACCCACCAGCCTCAGGTTGTTCCGTCTCGACCGGGACTCCAAGTCCAGGACATTATCTTCCAGACATTTATTTTTTTTTTTCCAAAGTGCGCACCTTTAATTGAAGGCCGGCGACGTCATCCTCAGCACTGGAAACTCAAAGCTCCACCTGCGCCACTCGTTCCACACAGTCACCCAATTCCTTTCTCATTCCTTCCACCGCTGCTATAATCCCATCAAATTTAGCAGAAAAGTCTGCTCTCATTGAACTAATGGCAGCAAGCACCGCACCTGTTCCATCGCCAGCAGTCACCGCACCACCGCTAGCTTCCTCCGCCATATCTGGAGCTTTTTCTGCTGCGTCACGGACGTGAAAGTCCGTTAACTTGGACTGTTTTGGCGGTTCAATTTTTCCTCCACCTGATTTCCAAGCCTTAGGCTTCACCGGCATATCCTCGCCCAAACGCTGGGATAGGTTCTGTTCCAAATGAGAGAGTTATTTGCCGACTTTTTATCTCTAAGAGCAGAGCAGAGTGAGTGAGACGTGTCCTCCTACGTAGCCACCATAACCGGAAGTCTGCCCCACGAGTGTTATTAACTTTTCCGGTGTATATGAACCGAGAATTCATCTCAGGTTCCATGACATTAATATAAATTAAATAATTTTTATACCTGATCATAATTATTAATTCATATACTGTTACATCTTTGTACCCTTAACTCAACCAGAAATGTTTGGTTGTCTACTCTTAATTTTTAATTTCAAAGTACTGCTTTTACATGAGTACAATTTCTGGCTACTATACCCACCTCTGATCATATAATTTAAGTATGCATGAGTAAATTACTATTATGAATGCTTTTTTCCCTCCCCTTCCCTACTCTCTCAATGGAAAAAAGAAACACTAGAATAAAAATACAAAAAATACACATATTTTTGTCATTTATGTAAACCATGACAAAAAAAAAAAATCCTGCAGGACAAAACGTGACACTTGATATTTTCTAACCTGTTTGTATTCCACCATAGACAGAGAGAGAACCTGAATTAGACAGAGCTCAGAGAGAGCAAGATGAGACAGAAGAGAGAAGCCAAGGAAAGTGTTCAGACAGAGGGTCCAGGAGAGGTGAGAGCAGAGGGAGGAGAGACGGACAACACCACTACAAAGTACAAACACAGGATGTCTGGGAGGGACTCCAACTGGTGCAATATTCTAACATTCAAGCCTCGGTTGTACAATACTTCAGATGGTATCATGTGTTTTCTGCAGCCCCTTCCTCCCCAGAAAAATATGTTGCCACCGCGCCAAGGTCTTTAAGCCAGAGGAAACACTGTATGTACAAAACACCACTGTAACACCACCAGTGTGTAGTTCACATGAAACCTCCAAAGACTATTGGATTTGATGTGAAAATGTTGACCATTGAAATGACAGGGATCACTGAAGTCATCTGACTTATCCTTTATGGAATTTGAAAATACAGAGTTATACATCATCTATTCAACTGCTGTGCCATTTCACAAATTAATTTCTCACCTTGGGATGACACTTGTGGAAAAGTCATTGAACCACTTGAGTCTTCATGCTTCATCCCTTGTGAGCTGTGAATGCCTGCACCAAATTTATTTCAGTTCATTCTTTAAAAGACCAGCACTGAAGGTCTTTGAGACCTGCTGCAAGAATAGTTAAAACAAATTCTTTTTTTGTTTGTTTTGTTTTATCAAGACAAGAAACAATATGTTTCTTCATGAAACTCTGCAGATCTGGAGCTTGCATTGTGTTTGTGTCACATTCTGAGCACGGGGGGAACCCCACCGAGTTCAGGTTGTCTACCTTTTTTCCCATATTTTGTACTGTGTTGTCATTCTGAGTTGTCTGTATGATTTATTTTCACATTTATGTTTGCTATAGTTTGTTTTGTGTATTTTTGAGGTTACCCGTTCCCATTCTGCCATATTCTTATGTTTGTTTTCTGTTGTGTTTTTCTCTCTCTTGGGGTTGATAGCTGTCAGTTACTTTCTGGGGGTTTTGCTCTGCGTGGGCATGGCCCTGTCAGCTGTCAGCCCTCATCGCTCCCTCTTCTCATCACTTTCAGCTGGCCTAAATTGTTTTTTTGTTTTCTCCTACCCGCTCATGTTCACCACACCTGTTACCACTTACCTTATTTTGTGTTTAGCCTTATTTAAGGGGCTGTGCACCATTGTTGGGCGCAGCACCCTACTACCAAGTACAAGCGATCTGCCTTTGCCTACACATGCAAGTGTATCTATTTTGCCTTTTTGTCATTCTCCTAGCGTACGCGCCACGTCTAGTGTTTCCAGGTGAAGCTGGCCTCTCCCCTCGCCTTAGCCTCCACTATTTTGGCTTCACCTGTGCCTCTGTCTTCTACCAGCCTTTGGTTTTGTATGATTTGTCCTTTTGTACATTTTTTTCCTCTAATAAAATTTGCAAACTAATAGCCGGCATGTGGTGCCTTTTTATCCTGCCCTGAAGGGTGTTTATGACAGTTTGTGACTCTCCTTAGGGTAGTATCTCACTGGGCTGTGGCCAGGGCTGGACTGGGACCAAAAAATCAGCCCTGGCATTTTTGGTCAAGGCGGCCCACCATGATCGGTCAAACAACGTCAGTACAGACAGTCCAGTTAAATATGCAGTTTTATGCAATTCGCCAAAGCAATAGTAAAGCTGAATAGTGGGCTCAGTGTTTCCCCAACCATTATATTGGGGGGGTATCATTCCCCCCCACGGACCCCCCCACCCCTCCAGAGTGTCAAGTTAATCTTCTATCTATCTAAATGCAAGGAATCTCTGTCTGTGTCGAAAGGGTAGTCCCCAAAAGTGATGATCAGAAAATTGGTCCCCATCAAACATGAAAACCAGTATGCATGTGTGTGTGCATGCACGCGTGCTTGTGTGTGTGTGCTCCTGTCTTTGTACTCTTGTGTGAACCACCCCTTGACAAACCACCCTTTTTTTGAGGACATTTTTCCTTGTGACGACATTTGGCCTGGTCCTCTTGAGGAAAAATGCTAAAAATGGTAGGATCCATTCTCCAAAGTGCAAGGTACACTATAATGAATCTTCTTCTACTTTCGTCTGCTCCCTGTAGGGGTTGCCACAGCGAATCATCTGTCTTCATCTCACCGTATTCCTTGCATCTTCATCTGTAACACCAACCCTTTCCCTGTCATCTAAGATACACTATTATGAATATAAGTCATAAAAGATCTCACAAATACGTGACTTGACAACAAATAAACAAGAATTCCGAAACAGCTGGTAATATTGGATGTCCCATTCGTTTTCAACAACTACGTATTCTGTAGTGTGCAGTGTAGTGCAGTATAATTTCTGGCACCACACAAGTTGGCAGCCTTTTTGCAGCAGCGGCTCAGTTCTGAGTTTTCTTTCTTGTTTTTATTTACGATCCTTTTTTTTTTTTGTTACAACTTTTCTGATCTTGTTACCCCATATCCATCACGGACACCATGGACACTAATATCGGCATCCTGGCGTTTATATTAGCCGTCTTTCTCCTCATATCGTCAGGGACTGTTGACCCAGTGAGTGGCGGAGCCACTGTTTACAATAGGAGCCAATTGTTATCATTGCGCAGCTCTGCAGTGCTAACTGAGAGACCCAATTTTCCTTGAGAAATCAGACACAAACGATGTGGATGTCGAGCTGGAGTGAAGTGACGCACAATGAAGACAAAGTACAAGCCCGTTCCACCAACCGTTATCATGGGAAATGTGAGATCACTGCTTGACAAGACAGATGAGCTAGTGGTGCTGACCTGGTATGAGAGCACCTTTAGAGAGGTTAGCATCATGCTATTCACTGAAAAGTGGCCAACTGAGCTAAAAACAGATGCTAACATCAGACTGGAGGGTTTTCACTTACTATGGACAGATCGGACACTAGATTGTTGCAAGAGCAGAGGTATGGGGCTGGCAGTGTTTGTGAATGACAGATGGTGTAAAACTGGGCACATCAAGATTAAAAAAACAACACTGTAGCAAGGACATTAAGGTGCTATCCATTAGTATGTGACTGGCTTACCTACCCAGAGAGTTTTCTCACGTCATCGTGATCAACACCTACGTACCCCCCTCTGCAAGCGCTGAGGCAGCATGTGACGTCATCCACTCAGCCAGTACAGACTCAACACCCCATTGCTCTCCAGCTCATCTCTGGTGATTTTAACCATGCTTCCCTGTCCTCCACTGCCCACTTTCATCCAGTATGTCACGTGCCACACCAGAGACAATAAAACACTGGACTTATTTTATGCAAACACGAAGGAGGCATACACCTCATCACACTCCCCCCTCCCTTGGAAGATCTGATCCCAATCTGGTTCACCTCCTGCTGGTGTACAAATCCCTGGTACACAGACAATCTCCTGTTACCCACACAGTGAAGATGTTGTCCGAGGAGGCGGAGGACCCTTTAAAGGACTGTTTTGAATCCACAGTGTGGGAGCAGCTCTGTAACCCACATGAGGAGGACAACGACGGCCTCACACACCATCACAGATTACATCAGCCTCTGCATGGAGATCACTGTACCCACCAAGACCATACAGTGTTTCTCAAACAACAAGCCCTGGATCAGCCCTGAGATAAAGACACTGCTGAAGGAGAAGAAAAGGGTCTTCAGGTCAGGAAACAATTAGGGGCTGAAGTCCATACAGATGGAGCTAATGAGGAAGATCAGAGAGGGGAAGAACAGCTACAGAAAGAAGATGGAGGACAAGCTGAAGCAGAGTGACATCAGCGGTGTCTGGAGAGGCCTCAAAACTATCTCTGGGCACCAAGATACCTCCTCCCAGGCCGTGGGGGTAGGGAGTGGGTGAACGACCTCAACCTGTTCTTCAACAGGTTTGACCAACTGCCCTCGCCTCCGTCTGCCCACTAACCCCTGCTGCCTCCACCTTCATCTAGTCCCCCTATCCACAGCCCTCCTTCCACACCTCCTGTTACATCCCTCAGCTCTCAGTACACACCCCCAGCTGTTTTTCCCCTCACAGACCCAACACTACCCCCAGCACACAACCCCCCCCCCCCCCGCCCCAGTCTGACCCTCACTAAGACCCAGGTGAAAGCTGAGCTGAAGAAGATCAAGGTGAGGAAGGCTGCAGGTCCGGATGGCATCAGCTCAAGGCTCCTCAGTTCCTGTGCAGACCAGCTGTGTGGGATTGTGGAGCACATCTTCAGCCTGTACCTGAAGCTAGGGAGGGTACCATAACTGTGGAAAACATCCTGTGTGGTACCCATGCCGAAGACTCCCCACCCCAAGGACCTGAACAGCTACAGACCAGTGGCCCTCACATCACATCTGATGAAGACCCTGGACAGGCTGCTCCTTGCCCACCTCCACCCCCTAGTGGGACCAGCGATGGACCCACTTCCGTTTGCCTACCAGCATGGCATTGGGGTGGAGGATGCAGTGATCTTCCTCCTATACCGTTCCCTGTCCCCCCCCCCCACCCCGGAGAAGTCTGGGAGCATTGTGAGGATCATGTTCTTTGATTTCTCCAGTGCTTTCAATACCATACAACCAGTGATCCTGAGGGACAAGCTGCTGTGTGCAGGGGTGGACCAGCAACTGTCATTGTGGATCCTGGACTACCTCACAGACCGACCACAGTTCGTGAGGACCCAGGACTATGTGTCTGACACCATCATCTGCAGTACAGGGGCCCCCCAGGGAACAGTTCTGGCTCCCTTCCTGTTCACCCTCTACACTGCAGACTTTTCACACAACACACCACACTGCCATCTACAGAAGTTCTCTGATGACTCTGCGATCATCGGCCTCATCTTCGATGGGGATGACGCAGAGTACAGAGGACTTACCCAGGACTTCATGGACTGGTACCTGTGGAACTGCCTCCAGATCAATGCGAGGAAAATCAAGGAACTGGTAGTGGACTGCTGCAGGTGTGAATAACCCCCCACAGCACTGATAAACATCCAGGGAACAGACATTGAGATGGTGACATCTTACAAGTACCTGGGTGTTTACCTGAACAATAAACTGGACTAGTCACACAACACCAACGCGCTCTACAAGAAGAGGCAGTGCAGGCTGTACCTCCTGAGGAGACTCAGGCCCTTTGAAGTGCAGGGGGCACTTCTGAAGACCTTCTACAATTCTGTGGTGGCATCAGCCATCCCGTTTGGAGTGGTCTGCTGGGGCAGCTGCATCATGGCAGCTGACAGGAAGAGACTGAACA
Source organism: Pholidichthys leucotaenia (assembly GCA_020510985.1). Lineage (NCBI taxonomy): Eukaryota > Metazoa > Chordata > Actinopteri > Cichliformes > Pholidichthyidae > Pholidichthys > Pholidichthys leucotaenia. The sequence continues at coordinate 132,648,041 of CM035840.1, read as the reverse complement.
GGTTGATCAAAAAAGCTAGCTCTGTTCTGGGGCGACACCTCGACCCAGTGGAGGAGATAGGAGAGAGGAGGATGGTAGCTAAGTGTCATCTCTGCTGGAGTCCAAGTCCCACCCTAGCGGGACATGCTGAACGCACTGAGGAGCTCATTTAGCAGTAGGCTGTGCCATCCTAGGTGCTCAAGGGAGAGGTTATGCAGGTCCTTCCTACCTGTGGCTGACAGACTTTACAATCTAACCTGTGTTTCTCATAGAGGCCGTATTAAACATCGCAACTTTGCACAATAGAGATCGTCCCCTCCAATACACAACTTATACAATTATTATCAAGGATGGCAACAACACTGTTCATTCAAATGTGAAATATACTGTCTGGGTCTATATTTGATAATAATAATAATAATGGATTAGATTTATATGGTGTTTTACATGTCAAGTGACATCTCAAGGTGCTTACAGTGAGTCCATTATTAATTTACTCCAGGCAGACATTGATAGTGGTAAGCTACTACTGTAACCACAGTTGCCCTGGGGCAGACTGACAGAAACGTGGCTGCTAATCCGCACCAATGGTCTTGCCGACCACTACCTAACATTTATATACATTCATACTCAGTGTCATGGACACTGGAGGCAAGGTGGGTAAAGTGTCTTGCCTAGGGACACAACAGCAAGATGTCTGGGGAGAGCGGGATTCGAATCACCAACCCTCTGGTTACTGGATGACCTGGTCTACCGCCTGAGCCACTGCTGCCCACATTTCCCTCCTCTGCTCCATTTTTGTTGAGCATCAAGATAGATGGCAGGAAGTAACATTTTTATATGATCTTTGGCATGACCTCGCAGAGACTTGAACCCTGACCTCCTGGATGTGGGGCAACTGCTCTACCTCTAAGCCACCACTCCGGATATTTATATATTGCCACGTAATTTAACTAACTGTAATGCTGTTGAAACCATCTAGCTGCAATGCTCCTGCACTCTGTATATAACTGTGTACATACGTATATTTATTTACTGCTTTGGCTAACCAATTCTTATCTTATTTACTATTGTTCTGAGCGCTGCTGTTCCTCTACTGTTGCAATCCTGTAATTTCTCCATTGTAGGACTAATAAAGGCTTATCTTATGTAATTTTTCTATATTTATTTTTCTATATAGCACCAGAACACCATGATTCATTTAAGAGTTTGTTGTTCTTAACCTACACACTGCCCCCCTCCCCCCCAAGGCTGTAAACCTAGGGGAAACACTGACTACATGCAAAACCGTGGAATAGAATAATTAGTCACATGATCACATTATTTCCTATTTAAAAGATGCATAAATAATTTCATAAAGCTTCTCCTCTTACAATAATTGCAGGAATGTGCAGAGATATTTTGAGGGGTCAAAGTAAGGGCACCCTCTCACTCTGACTCCTGTTACTTGAGTAATTAACAACCTATTGTAAATCTGGCCCTGCGATGGACTGGCGATCTGTTCAGGGTGTACCCTGCCTCTAGTCCAAAAGATGCTGGGATAGGCTCCAGCCCTGCCGGTGACCCGAAAAGGATTAAGCGGAAGAAGATGAATGGTTAGATGGATGTAAATCTTCTAATATTACAAGCTTTGTCCATGGTTTTATGTCAACTATGAGACTTGCTAGAGGTTTCTTCCTGCCAAATGGGAGGTTTTCTTCTCCACTGTCGCTAAGTGCTTGCTCACAGGGGATCGTCTGATTGCTGGGTTTTTCTGAGACTGTGGATTTTTTTTCTGCACTGTGGCACCACGAGATGGCTTCTGTTGTGATGTGGCGCAGTATAAATAAAGTTGAATTGAATTGAATTGAACTATGAACAATTTTAAGTGGCAACATTCAACCCTCACACTTAATGGCCTAACAGGGGTCAGAATTATCCCACTTTTGCCCTTGACACGAGAATCCCTGTTGCAGGGGGGATGGGGGGTGGATTTTATTATCTATTTTGCATAAATATTTTGTCATAATGTTAAAGTTTCAAAATTTTCCAAAGTTGCAAAACTTTGAGAAAAAGACATCACAAGGTGATATACGTATATATAATAAATTATATATACAATTGAAGTTTATTTGTTTTTGTATGTATTTATTCATTTATGTATTTATTGGTTGATTTATTTGAACATCAAGACAAAAAATTAAAAACAAAACATCAAAATCAAAAAAATAAACCCAAAAAAAAAAGCCTTGTTCAAAAGGAGTGGGAAGAAGCCAACACTTACATAGTCCCACCCCTTCTCCATACCCAATAAATTATATCATTCTAGTCATTATCCATCCCATAATTACATTCATTATACAATACCATGATATATAATCCATCCATCCATTTTCTTCTGCTTATTCCTTTTTATGTCACGGGGGGAGGGGGGTGCTGGAGCCTATCCCAGCATCTTTGGGTGAGAGGCAGGGTACACCCTGGACAGATTGCCAGTCCATCGCAGGGCCAACACAGAAAGACAGACGACCATTCACTTTCACATTCATACCTAAGGACTATTTAGAATCCCCAGTTTGATTCCAATTAACCTAACTTGCATGTTTTTGGCATGTGGGAAGAAACCGGAGAAATCCTGGAGTAAACCCACGCAGACACGGGGAGAACATGCAAACGCCACACAGATCACTGTTGGTTGGGGGCTGGGATCGAACCCAGGATCCCCTGGCCAAGGGTGAGTTGCTGTGCTGCCGCAGTGCTAACCACTCTGCCACCACACTGCCCTACCATAATATATAATGCATCTTATAATTAAATTATGCAATAGAAATAATACAACAATGATAGTTTATAGTGACAATAATACCAACATCTAATAATAATAATAAGTAAATACTTCTGATATGTTTAATATAATTATAGACAATATTATCACCATCATTATCACCATATATATCCCCATATACCCCCACATGGCTTACAATAGCTAGGCACAATAAGTAACCATATAATAATAACCATATAATAGGTAGCCATATAGTAGTTACAATAACAATAATAATAATACCACCTGGCCTATATAATACTTCAAATAGCTCCATCCTAAACAACAATCATAATACTATAATACCATTGTAATATTCTAGTAATAATATCAATAATAATAGTACTCAGCATATATATTCAAAAATAACTCGGCATATATATATTCAACAATAACAACCTTTCTTCATTGAAGACACATTGTAATATTACTGTCCTTTATTTTTATATTGTTCAAAAATCATTTCTTTATTTGTTGATTTAAATACATGGATGTTTGGACATTGTCTGTGTTTCTCCCCCAACCCATTCCACAATTTTACCCCACACACAGACACAAAAAAATTTTTCCTTGTAGATCTTACTAGGTGCATTTTAAATTTTGCATTCCCCGTAAAGTGTATCTCCCTTCTCTGACTAAAAAGATTTTGTATATTATGTGGCAAAAAGTTTTTACTGACTTTAAACATTAACTGTGCTGTATAATAATCAATGTAAAAACAATAAATTAGTATGTTCAAGATACCCAACTTTGTGGATAACACAGACTGCCCTTTTTTTTTGTAATATTAGCAATGAATTAAGTGTACTTTTATAATTGTTACCCCAGACCTCTATACAATAGGTCAAGTATAGAAGTACTAATGAGCAATACAAGATATGAAGTGATTTGTAATCTAGGACTTGCTTAATTTTATTTATAATTGCACTGTGGGACCGCATGTGTATCACTACTGGGCCCCAAATTATTTAGCATATATATAAATGATATATTCCAAGTTTCTAAATTATTAAAAATAATATTTGCTGATGATACTAATATATTTTATTCTGGAAATAATTATAAGGAACTAATCCATACTCTAAATAATGAATTAAATAAGCTTAAAAAAATGGATGGATAGTAATAAATTATCACTAAATATAGATAAAACTAAGGTAATGATATTTGGTAATTGTAAAAATAAAGAAGATATACATATTCATATAGATAATGTAATTATTGAAGTATTTTTTCTCTCATGAATTTAGTACATATTTTAAATAAATGGGCATTTTAAATAAACATTATCTGCTTAATCAGAATTTAGATCTTAGCTCTAAATTCTGATTAAGCAGATAATGTTTATTTAAAAACTTTTCTAATCTGTTGTTGCTGCTGTTGTTTCAAATGTACTAGAATAAAATAACAAATTTATAGGGAGAAATGCCCATTTATTTAAAATATGTACTAAATTCATGAGAGAAAAAATGCAAAATTACAAAAAAAATCAAACTTGAATTTAAAAGATAAAAGTCCAATTCATGGCAAAAGTTGCAAATTTATGAGGAAAAAAGTTCATGTGTACAATTACAGTCACTGAGATTGTAAACACAGAAAATTATTTAAAAGATTTAAATTCATTAAGAAAAAGTAAATTAATTGTTGAGACAAAGGTCAGAAAATTACAAGAGAAATGTTACTCATTTGCAATAATTTAAAAAAAAAAATAAGAAAAAAAATCGATGGAAAAAGGGGGGAAAAATAGAGGCAAAGGTGCAAAGATGGAAAATAAAAAAATGCCAGTTTATGACACAAAAGTCACAAATTCACGAAAAAAATGTCAATGTATGAGCAAAAATTTCTCATGAAGTTTAAATTTTCATGAAGTTTTAATATTTTGTTAAAAAGTCTATATCCAATCCAAAAACTTTTTCTGAAGCACTTTAAAAACAACTACGGTTGACACAAAGTGATGTACATCAAGAATAAATAAATTGTGAAAGACATGACATAAAAGGAAATAAAAGACAATAAAATACAACTGAAAAAGTATAAAACAAGACAGGTAAAATAATAAAAACAATGAAACAAGTGAGATCAATGTCTCATGCTGGGTTGAAGGCCAAGGGGTAAAAATGAGTTTTAAGATAAGTTTTAAAAATGGACAGTGAAGGAGCCTGCCTAATAGGGAGACTGTTTCACAGTTTAGAAGCAGCAACAGAAAAAGATCTGTCCCCTCTGAGTTTCCTCTTCGATCTCGGCATCTCCAGAAGCAGCTGATCAGCTGACCTGAGAGAGCAGGAGTGTAAAAATGAAGAAGCTCAGAGAGGTGCAGCAGCATTCTGAACCAACTGGAGATGTGAGAGGGAAGACTGGCTGACTCCAAAATAAAGTGCATTACAATAATCCAGCTGAGATGTGATGAAGGCATGGATTACTGTTTCAAAGTGCTGCTTTGAAAGCATGGGTTTAACCTTTGTCAAATGCCTTAAATGAAAAAAAAAAAAAACTGCATTTCATTACAGCACCAACTTGATGGTCTAATTTAAAGTCACTGTCCATTTTAAAGCCCAGATTAGTAACGGTAGGTTGGACAAACCCTGCCAAGGGGCCCGGGTCAATGGGGGGGGGGGGGGGGGGGAATCACAGGAGCCACTGGGTCCAAACACAATCACTTTTGTCTTCTTTTCATTAAAACTTAAGAAGTTTACTGCCATCCAATCTTTAATGTCATTAAGGCATTCAAGAAGTGATTTAATTGAGAAGGCCTCCTTCTGCTTTCATGGAACATAGACCTGACAGTCATCAGCATAACAGTGGAAGGAGATAAGATAAGATAAGATAAGCCTTTATTAGTCCCACAATGGGGAAATTCCAGGATTGCAACAGCACAGGGATAGCAACACTCAGAGCAACAATCAGAAGGCAAGAAAAAAAAAAACAAGCAAGCAAGAGCAGCTAATATACATATGTACATATTACTATAAAATATATATATACACACACACAGACACACAGTGCAGAGCATTGTAGCTGGATGGAATAAATATATGAATATATAAACACACAGTGCGGAGCATTGTAGATAGATGGAATAAATATGTAAATATATAAACACCCACAGTACGGAGCATTGCAGCTAGGTGGAATAAATATGTAACTATATAAACACACACAGTGCGGCGCAATGTAGCTAGATGGAATAATATGTAGATATATAAACACACAGTGCGGAGCATTGTAGCTAGATGGAATAAATATATAGATATATAAATATAAACACACCCAGTGTGGAGCATTGTAGCTAGATGGAATAAATATGTAAATATATAAACACACACAGTGCAGAGCATTGTTGCTGGATGGGATGAAACAGCACAACCGTCTACTTAGTTATCCTACATGGTATGATTATGTGCCCATACATATTCTCACTCTCCATAGCAACCGGTATTTTCCTAGTTGTATGCCGGAGGGGACCATTGTGTAAGTCTATTGCATCTTTTGCATTCAAAAAACTATTAGTTTGTTACGTCTTTTTGCTATCTCTGCGAGCAGCCCTGCTTAGGTTGTACAGTCTGACAGCCGTTGGTAGGAAGGACCTGCGAAACCTCTCGGTTGTGCACCTGGGATGATGTAGTCTGCTGCTAAATGAGCTCCTCAGTGCATTCAGTATGTCCTGCATAGGGTGGAACTCGGACTCCAGCAGAGATGACAGTTTAGCCACCGTCCTTCTCTCTCCTATCTCCTCCACCGGATCAAGGGGCTGCCCCAGGACAGAGCTAGCTTTCTTGATCAGTTTGTTCAGTCTCTTCCTATCGGCTGCAGTAATGCCACTGCCCCAGCAGACCACTCCAAAAGTGATGGCTGATGCCACCACCGTGTCATAGAATGTCTTCAGCAGCGCCCCTTGTACACCAAAAGACCTGAGTCTCCTCAGCAGGAACAGCCTGCGCTGTCCCTTCTTGTAGAGTGCATCAGTATTGTGTGACCAGTCTAGTTTATTGTTCAGATGAACACCCAGGTACTTACAGGATGTCACCATCTCGATGTCTGTTCCCTGTATATTTACTGGTGCTGTGAGGGGTTGTCCTTGCCTGCGGACAAGGACAAAGATACCATGCTTTCTAAGAATTGAACCTAGTGGAAGCAGATAAACTGAAAAGAGTAGGGGCCCTAAAATTGAGCCCTGTGGGACCCCACATGACAGGAAAGCAGAGGAGGATTCAGAGCCAGCAAGGCTTACACACATGGTTCTTTCAGTTAAATAGGATCTGAACCATTCCAATGCAATACCAGAAATATCCACAAGATGCTGCAAGTGAGAAATTAAAATGTCATGGTCCACTGTATCAAAAGTGGTGGTTAGGTCAAGCAGAACAAGAACCACATAATCACCAGAATCATACATCAAATGGATGTCATTAAAAACCCTTAACAGTGCTGACTCTGTCCTATGTAGGGTTTTAAAACCAGACTGGAACACCTCCATGATATCATGTTCATCCAAAAAAAGCCTTCAACTGAAAATAAAATGTTTTCTCCAGTTTTTAAAAGGTAGTTTGGAGATTTTATGAAAATTACCCAACACAGTGTGATCAAGACCAGATTTCGTGAGCTGTCATGATGTGGAGCACGGTTGGGGAACTGTGCTCACCTCCCTTTGTTATTCTGTTTATTTCTGCATTCCCCCACTTTAGTTGATATTTATTCTGGTTGGCTGGATGTACCTTGCTATTTGAGTTTGTCATTTTTTTGTTTATCTAGCCTCTTTTCCAACTTTAGTTATTATTATTTTGTCTTTTATATTATATGTCCATACCATCCAGTTTAGTATTATAATTATCTACCTTTTGACATGAGCCTACTTTCACCCTTGCCTTCAGCTCTCATTCTTTATATTGTTACTAGTATTCCAGTATTTGCTTTTTGTGGTTTTGTATTTATCTTATTCTCGCCTTGGTGGTTATTTTCCTTGTTTGTCTTATCTGGGTTGTTTCTCATTCTGCATCATTTCATATTTATAGCCAGTTACCTTTTTGTTCCCCTGTGCTTTTACGTTGACAGTTGTCTCTGTTATTTCTGGGTTTTCAAGTTCTGTTTGTGGGCTGTCACACCTGTCATTAGTTGTCTGATTACTTTCACTCATGCACCTACACCTCTTCATCATTGTAATTATTTCCTTTTGCCTATTTAAAGACCGCTGTGCCGCTTCTCGGCGCAGCATTGTTCTGAATGTTCTAAAGATTCCTCAGTGTTTCTGTGTGTTTTGATGGGTGTGCTCCGTCTGAGTCTTCATTAATTCTGCCCTCTTATCCTGGCGGTCCTGTACGCCTCAGCCTGGTTCCACCCAGGCTGTCCTCTCAAATTTTCCTTCAGATGTAAGCCCCGTCTTCTCTGGCATTCCTGTATGCCGTGAGCTTTTGTGTATCCTGCCTCAGTTTGTAAGTTTTGTGTTTTTCATTATTAAATGTTGCAAACTCACAGCGGGCATTTGGTGTCCTCAATCCGCCCCTGCCATTGGAATTTATGACCGGGGTGTATCAGCCCTCGGCAAAAATAATCAGCGTGGAGTTCAACTGGTGTTAACATCTTTTATTTCTTAAGGGACACTGTGAAACTATAAAAACACAACAAAATACATTAGAAAAGGCAAAAAATACACATCCCACTCAATCATTTAATTCACTCAAACATCAAATTACAACTCACATACTGAGTTTCCCTTAATTTCATCTTTGCTTTATCATTTAAAACACATTTTAATTCGCAATTTCACAATGACTTAATATTTAACAATACCAAAATCAAAACATGATATTTGATACAAAAACCCCCACAACATATCTTGCTTCACCTACCAAGGGTGCAAATCTCTCATCAAACACACAACAGACACAACCCCAAAAATCAGCACGATGGCTTCTCCCCGTGGCAGTTCTGGCATGGAAGTTGGGTTTTTAGCAAACAATGATATAGCATGTGCTTTTATACAGGTTCCAGAGCACACATGGTCATGTGACCTGTTATACAGGTTCCAGGGCACAAGAAATCCTGGAACATGCATGCTCCAATGTGACAACATAAATTAAACTGTGATGGCCACTTACAAGGGCTACTGCATGTTTAAAATTTGCAGGAACCACACCGGAAGATAAACTGTTGTTTAAAATGGTTAAAACTGACTGACCTATGATAGGAAAGGCTTCTTTAAAAAAAAATCAAGGCGGGAGAGCATAACAAGGGGAACCTGAGGGCTTAATATGATCAGCCACATCTTGTAATTGTTGCAGGGTCACAGGCTCAAACTGATTAAAAACAACAGAGCAAGGGACAGACACAGAGGGGTCAAAGGCAGGAGCTGGGATGAGAGCCCTAATGGTGGTAACTTTATCAGTAAAGAAAGTATAAAAAGTCATTGCATGTTACAGATGATGCTTCCATACTGACAGACGGTGAGACATTGAGAACAAAGTCAATAGTTTTAAATAACACACATGGGTTAACGCACAGAGCTACCAGAGGACTGCCCCCCCCCCCCCACACACACACACACTGTAGCTTTCACTACTCACAGTAGCTGTATGGCCTAGGGTCAGTGAAATGGAGATAGGCACCGCCTCATACACCACATGGTGTCCCACATGTTATGGAAGGGATTAACTTAAATAACTTAACGTGGATCATGACAGTTTGCTGCAATAATATTGGACAGATGTTCCCTTTTTGTCAGGAGCCAAGCTGGCTTGGTTTCCCTGGCTCGGTCCTGACCTCCCTGTGGGTTTAGGTGCCGCTGTTTATGTATGTATATTATGTATTTCAGTGTGCTTCTGTATCCTTAGCCACTGCTCTCGAGCCAGCAGCTGTGAGTACTGGCTGACAGCCTGCCGGTCCGACCACACCCCCTCACTTATTACCATCATCTGTTCCCAGCTCTGTTAATCATCTTTCCCGGTCCTCGCCCAGGTGCTCCTTATAAGATAAGCCTTTATTAGTCCCACAACGGGGAAATTCCAGGATTGCAACAGCACAGGGATAGCAACACTCAGAGCAACAATCAGAAGGCAAGAAAAAAAAAACAAAAACAAGCAAGCAAGAGCAGCTAATATACATATGTACGTATTACTATAAAATATATATATATACACACACACACACAGACACACAGTGCAGAGCATTGTAGCTGGATGGAATAAATATATGAATATATGAACACACAGTGCAGAGCATTGTAGCTAGATGGAATAAATATGTAAATATATAAACACCCACAGTACGGAGCATTGCAGCTAGGTGGAATAAATATGCAAGTATATAAACACACACAGTGCGGAGCAATGTAGCTAGATGGAATAATATGTAGATATATAAATATATAAACACACCCAGTGCTGAGCATTGTAGCTAGATGGAATAAATATGTAAATATATAAACACACACAGTGCAGAGCACTGTTGCTAGATAGAATGAAACAGCATAACCGTCTACTTAGTTATCCTACATGGTATGATTATGTGCCCATACATATTCTCACCCTCCATAGCGACCGGTAAGTTCCTAGTTGTATGCCGGAGGGGACCATTGTGTAAGTCTATTGCATCTTTTGCATTCAAAAAACTATTAGTTTGTTACGTCTTTTTGCTATCTCTGCGAGCAGCCCTGCTTAGGTTGTACAGTCTGACAGCCGTTGGTAGGAAGGACCTACGAAACCTCTCGGTTGTGCACCTGGGATGATGTAGTCTGCTGCTAAATGAGCTCCTCAGTGCATTCAGTATGTCCTGCATAGGGTGGAACTCGGACTCCAGCAGAGATGACAGTTTAGCCACCTTCCTTCTCTCTCCTATCTCCTCCATCGGATCAAGGCGCTGCCCCAGGACAGAGCTAGCTTTCTTAATCAGACCATATCACCTTATCACACCACCTTATCACACCATCACCAGCAGTGCGTGTACTTAAGCAGCCTTTTGCCAGTCACGCACTGCTGGGTCTTTGACTGACTGACTGTATGTATTGTCTGCTGCAGTTTCTGTGAACAGTTTGTGGATAAGCTGCTGCCAGAACTTCTACGACGTGTATCCACTCTGTGCAGTCCGTGGTTCTCTCGCGCTCTCATAGGGATTCCGGCTGTGGGACGCCAGCGTGGGTACACGTCTCTCCTCATGCGTTCATAGGGTGATGCCGGCCCCTGAACGCCAACCGTAGGTGTGTTTTCGTACCTTTCCTACCTTTTTTGTAAGTCTAAAGACTTCTTTTGTAAGTCTTTAGGAACTGTTTGTCATTAGTTTTTATGTTAATAAATGTGTGTTGGTGTACCCTTGCACGTAAGTCCTAGTTATTCCTCCCCTCTCCATGCGCTGCATAAAAGTGCACGGGGAGGTCCATGACACTTCTAGCCTCTTTAACACAATCTGGTAGAGATGCCATCAGTCCTTTAAGTTTTGAAATGATACCTGCAGCTTATCCTTCTGTGATATCCTACCGTGTAGCAATGATCACACTTGAGTTATTTCTTTGGCTAACTCTGCCGTTTATTCTGCAACACACATAATATGACTGAACATGGATTCTGCGCGGGGTTTTCACACTCTTGTTCTAATGTGTCCCCTTAATAGTAGTGCTGAACAATACAGGTAGTTCCCCCTAGAGGCATGTGCCAGTAATGTTTTAAATTAGACTTGCAGTCTACCACATCCCTCCCCTCTAGATTAAACTACTTTTAATTACACTAGCCAATCATGCTAGACATCCTGGAACTCCCATTTAACCCTAAACAATCACAGTTACTTTTAACTTCTTAAACACATGTGCCATACACATAATTTCTTTCTCTTTTTTTTTTTTTTTTTTACATGTATAACACACATAACAGTCTAACTGGGGATTTGGTTTGACTACCGCATCCCAGTGAGGTTCCAGGACGCATTCTTGTCCTGTGGCTGGGGAACTCACTACTGACTAAGTATAGTCCTTCAAGTAGTCTGGAGCTTTCCTAGCTCGCTGAGATCTTCTCACGGCGGGTGAGCCAACTGCAGGTGAAGACTCAGACTGCTCCACTGTTTCGGCTGCTGCAGTGCTGCCCGTAGAATCTGCAGAGACGGTTACCTCAGGTTTCACCTGAAGTGGTGGTTCGTTGATGCTCTCCTCAGGATGGGTGTCAGACAACACCTCTGGTGCCATCGGCAGGGGAATGGAGCTCCTACCACGAACTTGGTCGATGTGTCGCCTCACCACTTGTCCATGACCTAATGTCACCTTGAATGACACAGGGCCTGTCTTTTCTGTTATTTCTCCTGGTACCCAGGCTGGTCCTGAGCCAAAGTTGCGGGTGTAGACCACGTCTCCTTCTCTCAGTATTCTCTCTCTAGCATGCATGTCATGATAACCTTTTTGTTTCTCTTGTTTATCATGCACTTTGTTTCTGAAGTCTGGATGTATTAAGTCAAATGTTGACCTCAACTTCCTTCCACACAACAGCTCAGCTGGTGACTTGCCAGTTGTAGATTGGGGTGTTATTCGATAGCTGAACAGAGCTCTCGACATTCGGGTTTCAATAGAGTCTCCTGTCATCTTTTTCATGAGTGACTTGAATGTCTGCACGGCCCTCTCGGCTAAGCCGTTAGAAGAAGGATGGTATGGCGCAGTCGTGATGTGACGTATGCCATTCTTTTCAGAAAACTCTTGGAACTGTTCACTCGTAAAACATGTACCGTTATCTGATACTATGATTTCAGGTAGCCCATGTTGGCTGAAACTCTTTCTAAGACATTCAATGGTAACAGTAGAAGTAGAGCTACTCACAGAATATGCATCGATCCACTTTGAGTATGCGTCAACTATGATCAGGAACATTCTTCCCATCCATGGACCTGCGTAGTCAATGTGAATTCTTCTCCATGGTTTATCTGGAACTTCCCAGGGATGTAGTGGGGCTGCTGGAGGACTGTTCCTGTTCTCCTGGCATGCCGCACATGACTTCACAAGCGCCTCCACCTCTGCATCCATGTTGGGCCACCACCTGTAACTCCTCGCCAACGCTTTCATGCGAGTGATGCCAGGGTGTGCTTGGTGTAGTTGTTGCAGTAAGGCATTCCTACCAGGTGGTGGAACAACCACGCGTCCTCCCCACAGGATACAACCTTCCTGGGTGCTGAGCTCATCCTGTCGTCGGGCATAGGGAATGAACTCAGGACTGTTCATCTTCGGCCATCCTCGCAAGATGTATTCTCGCACTCTTGCTAGAACAGGGTCTTTGTCTGTCCACTTCTTTATTTGTTGTGCGCTCACCAGGGGCACGCCGATATCTTCAAACAATAGCACTCTCTCCTCCTCCTCAGGCGTGCTGTCTCTTCCTCCATCCAAGGGTAGCCTACTCATCGCGTCAGCATTCGTATGGTCCCGTCCGGCTTTGTAAACGATGGTGTACTCATACGCTGCTAATGTAACGGCCCATCTCTGAATTCTCTGAGATGTCATCTGGGGTATGGCTCTCATTTCACTGAACAGTGAAATTAGTGGCTTGTGGTCAGTCACTATAGCGAACTGTCTCCCGTACAGGTATTTGTGGAATTTTTTTACACCAAATACTACTGCAAGGCCCTCCTTGTCTAGCTGGGAGTAGTTTTTCTCAGCTGCACTAAGAGTTCTTGAGACGAACCCTATGGGTCTCTCTGAGCCATCCTCCATACGATGAGAGAGTACAGCACCCACACCGTAGGGTGATGCGTCACACGCCAGGATGAGTGGTTTGTTTGAATCATAGTGCACTAACACACTACAGGACTGAAGTAGCGCTTTGGACTCTTCAAACGCCTTCTGCTGCTTGACCCCCCATGACCATTTTTCTTCCTTCTTAAGTAAGGTATGTAGTGGTGCCAGCAGCGTGGAGAGCTTTGGGAGGAACCTATGGTAATAGTTCAACAAGCCCAGGTAGGCTTTTAACTCAGTAACATTTTGTGGCTCAGGCGCCTCCGCAATGGCTTCCACTTTGTCTGTTAGAGGGTGTAGACCACTGGTGTTGATCTTGTGGCCTAGGAACACCACCTCTTTTCCCATGAACTCACACTTGCTTCTTTTCAACCTCAGACTGCTTTTCTCCAACCGTTGAAGCACTTCCTCCAGCGTTTTCAGATGTTCTTGTTCATTTGGTCCTGTACAAAGGATGTCATCCAAATAAATGGCAACATTCGGAATTCCACCTAGGATGCCCTCCATAGTTCTCTGGAATATAGCAGGACTGGAAGCTACTCCAAATGGTAAGCGTGTGTAGGTATATAAGCCTTTGTGTGTATTGATGGTTACATACTTTCTTGATTCTTCTTCCAAGACTACTTGTTGGTAGGCGTGACTCATGTCTAATTTCGTGAAGTGTCGGCCGCCATTCAGCTGTGCGAAGAGGTCCTCCACTTTAGGAATTGGATACTGATCCACCCGTGATGCTCGATTGACAGTGAGTTTGTAATCTCCACATATTCTAATGGAGCCATCCGGCTTTCTCACTGGGACTATGGGCGCCGCCCATTCTGCAACCTGCACTGGCTCAATGATCTTGTCATCCAGCAGCCTCTGTAGCTCGCTTTCAACCAGTGGCTTGACTGCATAGGGTACCGGTCGGGGTTTGCAGAATCGTGGTTGGGCCTCCTTGTCCACATTAATCTTTGCAGTGACACCTTTTAGCTGTCCTAAGCCTTCTTTGAACACCTCAGCGTGTCTTTCGAGGATCTCCTCCAGCTGCAATTTGGGCTGAGATTCCACTTTATTCATCAACTGATCCATCATGGCCAGTTCTTGTAGCCAACTTCGCCCTAGTAGATTTGGTCCTTCGCTCCCAACTACTACTACAGGTAAGTCCTTTTCTTTGTTTTCGTGCTGCACCTTCACTTGTGCCATGCCTAGCACGTCTAGCTTCTCTCCTGTGTATGTTTTTAATTTTAATGAACAGGGATTTAATTCTGCTGTGTCTGTTTTCTTCCACAGTTGTATATATTGCTGTTTACTTAATATGGTTACTCCACAGCCTGTATCAACTTCAAATGTTACTTTCATTCCATTAACATTCATGGTACGCGTGATGGGCGCTACCTTGGTCAGCTCCTCTGACGTGTTGTAAATTGTGTGAAAATCCATGTCTTCTGTATCACTTTCTCCCTCCCCTCTCAGTTGATTCGCTCGCTGTTCCTTTCCTGGGCCCTTGTTTTCATACTTTTGCCCTTTTACTGTTGCTTTCAGCACCTGTGCGCTGTCCACCTTTATTCTACATGCTTTCTTAATGTGCCCTCGCTTGCCACAATTATGACACAGCTCAGTGGCAAATTTGCACTCGGCGGCATTGTGCTGGCCTTTGCAGCGATAACAACTGGGGAATTTGTGCTGAGTTTTGTCAGTCGACACTTTGTGGACACCTACTTGGGTCTTAGGCACACGAACATGCGTTGCTGTGTCCTCTGTTAGCTTCCCTTGCATTTCTCTCACATCTTTAGATGCTGTTTCCATCGCTTGGCATAATTCCAAAGCCTTTGCAAAAGTGAGTTTTGTTTCAGATAAAAGTCGCCGTTGCATTCGGTCATCATTCACTCCACACACAAGTCTGTCTCTTAACATTTCTTCCAATGAGTCTTTGTAATCACAGTGCAGTGTTAATTTCTTCAGTTCCGCCACATACTCTGCTATGGACTCAGTGTTTCTCCTTATGCGTGAATTAAATTTAAATCGTTGCACGATTTCACTCGGTTTGGGGCTGAAGTGCTTCTGAAGCTCAGCAGTAAGCTGGTCGTACGTTTTATCTTTCGGTAATGCAGGGCTTATTAAATTTCTCAACAAGCTGTAAGTAGTTGCACCAACTCCACTCAACAGTACAGCCTTCCTTTTGTCTGGCTCCTCAATCTCATTAGCTTGGAAGAAAAAGTCCAACATTTCACTATATTCTTCCCATGACTGAGTCGAGTTATCAAAAGGGGTTACCGTTCCGATTACAGCCGCCATTGCTCGTCGTGGTGGGGAAACCTCGTTTTTCCTCCTCTGAACTTGCACTCGAACTACTGGAGTCACTTGAGTTCGCCACACTTGCAATGTTCTCTGTTTCTCGCCGCTAATTTTTTTTTTTTAATCCTCGTCGCCAATTGTGTGATATCCTACCGTGTAGCAATGATCACACTTGAGTTATTTCTTTGGCTAACTCTGCCGTTTATTCTGCAACACACATAATATGACTGAACATGGATTCTGCGCGGGGTTTTCACACTCTTGTTCTAATGTGTCCCCTTAATAGTAGTGCTGAACAATACAGGTAGTTCCCCCTAGAGGCATGTGCCAGTAATGTTTTAAATTAGACTTGCAGTCTACCACACCTTCTTCCACCTGGGCTCAGCTTTGCTGCACTCCCTTCTGACTGCCCGAGTTCTGTCATTAAACCACGGCTCAAGTTTGGCTCTGGGTTGCTTAATTATTAATGGAGCCACAGAGTCCAGGACAATTTGGCAAGAGGAGTAAAACCAGGAGCTGAGGTCCTCCATATCAGAAGACGTAAAATCAGGGGGAGCACAGAGCTAGGTAAAAGCAGCGGAAAACTGACCAGCAGTGGAGAAGTTAAAAATTTGACAGCAGCGAGCAGGAGCACAGGTTTTAACTTTGGTAGAGGATAAAATAACATCAAATAAAATAGGCATATGGACAGAAAATACAGCATCATCAATCTCCGGGTTAAACACAGACAAACAGTAAGAGAGAAGAAGGTCTAATGTGTGTCCATGTTCATGTGTAGGTCCACCAGGTAAAAACTGTTCAAGGTTAAAAGAATAAATAAGGTTTAAAAAGTCATTCACCAGTGGCTTTCCCGGAAAGCATACATGGATATTAAAATCTCCAACAATAAGGACTGGGTCGTACTCTGGCATAATTTCTGTCAAAAAATCGGCAAAGTCATTCATAAAATCCTTATTGTATTTGGGGGGTCGGTAAATGACAGCGCCCAGCACCGGGTCAGAGCGACCCACCTCAAATAAAGTCATTTCAAAACTGTGGAACGACAATAATAAAAAGTACTGCTTACATTTAAAGTCATTTTAATTGCTGTTCCTCCACCTCGACCCAATGTCTGCGGGGAGTTAAAATAAGAGCAACCAGCCAGTAGAAGTTCAGAAAAAGTGCTACAGTCACCAACACTCAACCAAGTCTCACATATGCAGAGGAAATCCAGACCAGGGGAGGTGAAGAAATCCCTGAGAATGAAAGTTTTATTTACTAGTCATCTGGCATTTACCAGGCCAATCCTGGCAGGAGCTGGGCCCTGTGGTAAAGCGGACCTGGGAGCCCGACACAGCGGCCTCAGGTTCCAGAGGTTCACGCTGCACTGGCGAAGCCGGGGAGAGCAGTGGCAGCGGGGCTGGGGTACCTTATCCAAGCCGGTCACAGGTACCAGGCAGACATCAATTGGATCCAAGGAATGCCAAGGCACAAACAAAGGAGAAGATAATACATCCTCTGCTCGGGAGATGGAAGAGGAGCACACCAGGCAGAGCTTGAGCTTTACCAGCCGACCACCGCAGTAAGCGCAGCGACGGTGACACTTCCGGCGGGAGGATGGAACCGAAGCCCGGTACAGGTAAGTGGGAACTCCCAATAAAACTAGGGGCAGAGTTTTCTGTCCATTAAAGTCAAATGAAGCTAGGTTTTTAGTAGAAAACCGGAGATCCAGGAGAGTGTGGCGATCATACACCAGCAGTCACTTGGTTTGTTGAGTGAAAAGGGTTAGACATAACAAAATAAAAACAAATGATGTAGGCATATGACCGGCCACACACACCGGTGCCATCTTGAACCTCTTTTTGTCTATAATTTAAAAACAAAATAATAATCATAAAATAAAAGTAGGTAATTTATGAGAACTCTCAATTCACATAAAAAAATCCACATTTTCAATAAAAAAATCTCTAATTTAGGTGGTAGAGTAGCCTGAAACTGTACACAAGTAAAAGTAGGTTATCTTTTTATTGTATATTATCACTCAGATATACTAAGAGTATTACCCAAAAATAGATGAGTAAGAAGACATTATTGTGATGTGACTTTAGTCTGGACAATTTGAGGTTTAATCCTAAATTTATGGCAGTTTTATTCAAAGGTTTCTACTTTTTCCTTGTAAATTTGAAAGATTTTTTCCCACTTGAATAAACTTTTTCTTGTAATTTGTGTCTAGTACTAATTTAGGGCCTTTTTTCTTGTACATTTGACACTTGACTCCATTAAACTTGTGAGGGTTTTCCTCATATATTAAAAATCAAAAATAAAATGAGCAAAGATGCAGTATTTTCTGTTATAGGATATTTATAGTCTATTAATAGGCCATTTTCTAACCCTCACCCCAGGTGAAAACCTCATGTACTTTGAAACCTAAATGTTGGCAGGTATGAATCCTACTCCCACCAAATAAATTCAGACAGACCCAAAAACTATTCATAACTTTGCAGAATATTCATGCTGAGGCTGGTGTCATACATCATTATGAGATGTTAAGGTATGTGTTACCTGTAAAGAGCTGCAACATTCTCCTGTCCCCTCACCTTTCTGCTGTTGGGAAAGGGAGGGCCCTTGGTAATGTAATCTGATGTTGCATTCAATTACTCTCAGAAGTTTGACTTCATATCGGAATTAGTAGGCTAAAACTAATGTTTGACACCAAAAGCTTTGTCTAGGGCTTTTTGAGCTGACTAATATGTCCTTTATTCGAATAAATTCAGTGGCATCTATTTCAATTTTTTTTTAAATTTTCCCCTAATCTTTTAAACTACACTTCTATGCTTTTGCTTGTCTATTTTCATCCGACACTTCTGTCGTACACAACTTCTTCCACACTAAACTCAACTTTGAAAGGTGCAGGAGCATTGGGAAGGAAGGGGTGGGGGTGGGGTGTTAGAGGTGCATTAAAAGATTTGATTAGGCAGTCCAGTGTCAGTAATGAAAATAAACAAATTGGCTGCTGTCAATACTTCAGAGGCCGGTGTGCAGTGGTCCTTGAAGCCGTGGTTACATAATTATATTGATGGCGATGCACCACACGTGCATCGGCCCACAGGGCAAATGCCCGGTATGCCAGATTGCCAGTCCAGCCCTGGCTGTGACAGCTCTCGACTAGTTGGAGATTTAAAAAATGTGCTACAAATATGCAAATTTGTGACAGTTTTCACCTGGAATCACACTTAACTGGCACAACACATTGGTGTGTGTCTCATGAATGTTTCAATAATGTCACACAAACTCCCACTGAATTTTGGGCCAAAGTTTGCTGGGAGTTCGCATGCTTATATGAGATTGTTGCAGGACGTTCTCACAGCATCTGTGAGACAAAATTTAGAACTTGTTTTTGCACTAATGACAATCCTGCAACAGCCATCCAACACCAGGACAGATAACTTTGCCAGTTGCGCAATCGGAACCTTATAATGCCCTTGTCCCATAGGTGCATTGTACAAAGCAATATGTATAAAAAAAACTTACAAAGTCATACATACAATTGCACATGCCTGGGAACCATCACAAACAATAGAATAATGATGTTTTCACTGCATGTCTACTTCAGCTTCTCTCCCACCAGAGTATTGCACAGAAGCGGACACACAAAGTGACTTTAACACAGTACTTCTTCTCTTCTTGGCATCGTCGTCGCGAAGAGGCGATGGTGAAGCGCGTCTTGTCTAGGATTGGCGCAGCGCCTGGAGTGGCTGTGTAGACCAGTCCTTGAGTGGCAGTCTTCGTTGCAGTTGGCACAGATGAAGGTTGATGGATGTTGTTCCGCCCCTGTGTGCTCATGTCTTGCAGTACACCTCCTCTCCTGTTCTTCCCTCCGACTTGATTCCGCCCTGCTCATTCCTTCTCTTACACAGTGGCGCCAAACATCACGTTCCTTGGCCACCTCCTCCCAGTGGTCGGTGTTTATTTCTGTGTATCGGAGATCACATTTGCAGATGTCTTTGTACCTCAACAGAGGTCATCCTACCGGATGAACGCCTTCCCGCAGTTCACCATACATGATTTCTCTGGGCAGGCAGTTTGGCTCCATGCAGTGCACATGGCCAAGCCATCGAAGATGCCTTTGGCTGAGAAGTGTGGGCATACTGGGTAGGCCAGCGCGGTCAAGTACCTCCATGTTGGTGACTCTATCTTGCCATTTGATGTATAGGAGGCGTCGGAGGCAGCACAGATGGAATCCATTGAGCCGTCGCTCAACAGATCATTGTTCCACACTTGTTTGTTGAGCTTCACCATCACAGCAACTGCTTTGGCTGTTGTGGAATTAATTTCAGCATCTAGGGAGAGGGAGTTGATGACTGTGGACCCCAAGTGAGTGAAGCTGTCGACCACAGCAAGCTGAGTATTGTCGATGGTGATGATGGGGAGCATGAGCGTCTTGTGCCATGATGTTGGTTTTCTTTATACTGATGGTGAGCCCAAACTCTTTGCATGCATGGAATAGTTGGTCAATCATGCGCTGGAGGCCGCCTTCACTGTGTGATGTAAGGGCTGCGTCGTCTGCAAAGAGTAGCTCTCTGATTAAGACCTCTGTCACTCTGGTTCTTGCACGCAGTCACGCGATGTTGAAAGGTTTTCCGTCCAATCTCATGTGAATGTAGACACCTTCAGGACAATCATCAAAAGTGTAATGGAAGAGCATTGAGAGGAAGATTCCAAACAGGGTTGGTGCCAGGACACTGCCCTGTTTCACTCCACACCTGACTGGAAAGGCGTCTGAAGTTGCACCATTGAAGAGGACAGTGCTATGCATGTCTTTGTGAAATGAAGTGATTTTCCCCAGAAGTTTTGGAGAACAGCCTATTTTCTGCAGAAGCTGAAGCTTTGTTTTTGAAAACAAAAAGGTAACTGACTATAATCCTAAAACAGAAACAAACCAAAATACACAGTGCAAAAATAATGACCAAGAAGGCATACAAAACCCAAGGAGTACTCAAAAAACAATACTATTAAAACCTGAGGTTACAAAATGAGAACTGAAGATAAGACAAATATAAACAGGAAAATAAATACAAGATAATATAGAAATACATAAAATAACCCACCTAAGATAAAATAACAGGAAACTAAGGAAAGAAACAAAGGGACAACTCAGATGCCAAAATACACCAAATCAAACTACATACAAAATAAACAAAGAAGCAAAAGTACAAACCATAATAGAAATAACAGAAGCATGTGCCCAGTGCTCCCCCCTCCTGTGCTCCGCTTCATGACAGAGCCCCTCCCTCAAGGGGTGGATTCCAGATACCCCAACATAACATCAAAAAGAGAAAAAACCCACTCACCAAGAACCCCCCCCCCCCCCAACAAGAACAAGAAAAAAATAGCCCATCCCGGGAGGGCGGTGGGGGAACCCAGGCTAGGAGGGACTGAAACAACAAAAAATGCTCATGACCCACACACTGTACAGATAAGGTGGCAACAGAAAACAAATGATACTAAAGGAAAAGATGACACAGTTCAGGTGGTCTCCCAGAGTCCCAGAACCACCCAAACCCATGGTGGAATAGGTCAAGTGGTCTCCCAGTATTCCAGAGACACCCAAGCAAAGGATGCAGTCCATTGGGTGGTCTCCCAGAGTTCATGAACCACCCAAGCAAACAGCGCAGTCCATCGGGTGGTCTCCCAACATCCCTAAGCCAACGGGCTGTGGGGTATGACGCGTCCCCTCCTGGAGGCGGTAGCTGGAACCTGTGCCCCCAACGGATTGCAAGGACTGCAGCGCGGATGAGATGGAACAACAGCTGTGGGGAGTTGATCCCCAACGATGATTGCTGGCCAACGGCAAACCCCAACGGCAATGGTGGTTGACTGGTGAGGGGACCAGACAATGATGACAGCTGACCGGTGAGGACATCAGATGAAGAAGATGGCCAATCAGCGGAAAAACCAGGCGGTGGCGATGGCTGACCTTCGGTGACCTCAGGCATAGATGGAGGACCTGTGATGACTCGCTCTGGGCCATTATCATCCACAGCTGTGTGCACACCGGCTCCTCATCAGGACAGGACTATTTAACCTCCCTCAGCCTGCTGGTCTGCATGGAGCCGTCTGTCTCCTTGGCTCTATGAAGCGCATCTCCTGACTTCCTAGCCATCATCATCATCTTGATCTTCTACCTTGCCACCTCGGCATTAACTCCCGGAGTATCTCCTCTCATACCCAAGTAAGCCAACCCTTTTACTCACCTGTTCTCCACTACTCCCCTGTGCACAGGCGGAATCTCCCGGCGGCGGAATCGTCTCCCTCGGTGGTGGTCTCCGCTCTCTCCTCTCCACCATCTGCACGACTGCAATGACGCTGGGACAGTGGGCGCTGTCTACCTGGCCAACGGGCGATCACCATCTGCCTGGAACAAGTAAGCCACAGTTATACCTAACCGTGAGCCCAGCTAGCGCTTTGCTAATTGTGTGTCTTGCTCCGTCTATAGGGTTGCCAGGCTGCACGGCGCTCTGCTCCCTCCCAGCTGCTCGAAGTCTCCAGCCAGCATTCACATACACAACATAACACATTCACGCATCCACACACTATACACTGGGTCAATAAAGATAATTGAATCCATTTCTGAGTCCGTGTCTGTTCCCTGGGTCAGCCATTATGTCAGTACGGCGCCGTCAGAACGACCCAGCGAACAGCGCGTTAGCACAGTGATTTAACAACTTAGAGGCTCATGAGGATCAAATTGCTTACCAGCAGCAGGTTATCTTGAACCAAATGACCCAAATTAACAGCCGGTTGGATCGTCTGGCAGGGCAGCAGGCGTTTCCACCGGCACCAATCGGTGCTACAGCTCCCGCTAGCTCCTCCATTAGCCAGTCTAGAGAAGCTACCCCGACCCAACTCACTCCTGTTCCCACCCCCTCCCGCTTTAGCGGTAAGCTAGGGGAGGCTCGTGGGTTTCTCCTTCAGTGTGAGATAGTTTTCCAGCGGGTACCAGGGGACTTCCCAACAGAGCATAGCCAGATAGGTTATGTTACCAACCTTTTGGAAGGGCGAGCGCTAGCTTGGGCGTACGCTGTGAGGGCTAGGGCAAGCTATGCTAGCTTAACCTATAGCCAGTTCGTTAGCGAGTTCAACGAGGTATTTGACCACTCTGACTGGGACAATGTGCTTACCACCTGATTGTTTAATCTTCGACAGGGGGGCAGGTCTGTGGCTGACTATGCCGTCGATTTCCGGGTGGTAGCAGTGGAGGTGGGGTGGGAGGATGCCTTGTTATGTAGTATTTTCATCAGGAGCTTGAGCCCTAGCCTGTGGGATGAGTTGACCCACTTAGATAAGCCGGAGAAGCTTACGGTGCTAATTTCCCTTGCCATCAATTTGGATAGTAGGCTGAGGGAGCGGGCAGCCGAGCGGAGAACGTCTGGTTGCTCAGGTGTCCAGACCCTGCACTCCCCCCAGACCCCGTTACTGGCCCTGCCTTCCCTTGAGTAAGTTGACACACAGGAGTCTATGGTTATGGGGCGAACCAAGATTTCCCAAGCAGAGAAACAGCATCGTCTTCTTTACTTCCGGCGCCACACGAGTAGGCTGCCTTTTGCAACAGTGGATCAATTTCTGCCTATTTCTATTTACTATCTGGCTTTCTTGCCAATCTTTCTGATCCAGCGTCACCTTTATTCCATCCAAACACGTAGATCACCCAAATGTCTCCTGAGCCAGCGGACGGAGCCACTGTTACGTGCAGGAGGCAGTACAATAGAGACCAGCTGTTAGCACTTAACCGGCCCACGATGCTAACGCAAAAACTCGACATACCGGGAGAGATAAGATGGAAACGGCGTGGTTGTCGAGCTGGGGCAAGACGGCGGACGAGGAATATAAGGTACAGACCCACCCTCCCATCCATTGTTATGGGGAATGTACGATCGATACTAGGAAAAACAGATGAGCTAGCGGCTATCTCCCGCTACAAGAGCATATACCGGGAGTGCTGCCTTATGCTATTCATGGAGACGTCGCTAACAGAACTAGCAGCAGATGCTAACATTGAACTGGAGGGTTTCCACGCAATACGGGCAGACCGAACACCAGTGGGAAGGCAAGAGGCGGGGGAGTGATGATGTATGTTAATAACAACTGGTGCAGACCGGGACATATCACGGTTAAACAACAGCACTGCAACAAAGACATGGAGTTGCTAGCTGTTAGCATGCGGCCTACATATCTCCCGAGGGAATACTCACATGTGATCTGCACTGTTATTTATGCAAATCCGACGGCGAACGCTGGAACAGCGCGTGACGTCATCCACTCAGTAACTGGCAGGCTGCAGACAGAACACCCAGATGCTCTTCTCCTCATGTCAGGCGACTTCAACCATGTTTCACTGTCTCCCATTCTACCCACGTTCACCCAGTATGTCACATGCCACACTAGAGACAATAAAACACTGGACTTATTCTACGCAAACACTAAGGAGGCGTACACCTCATCACAACTCCCCCCACTTGGGAGATCGGATCACAACTTGGTTCATCTCCGGCTGGTGTACAAACCCCTAGTGCACAGACAACCTCCAGTCATGCGCACAGTGAAGTTATGGTCTGAGGAGGCAATGGATGCTCTAAAGGACTGTCTTGAAACCATTGCCTGGGAGCAGCTCTGCGATCCACATGGTGAGGACATCGATGGCCTCACTCACACCATCACAGACTACATCAGCTTCTGTGTGGACAACATCGTACCCACCAAGACCATACGGTGTTGCTCAAACAACAAATCCTGGATCAACCCTGAGATAAAAACACTTCTGAGAGAAAAGAAGAGGATCTTCAGGTCGGGGAACAGGGAGATGCTGAAGTCCGTACAGAGGGAGCTGAGGAGGAAGATCAGAGAAGGCAAGGACAGCTTCAGGAAGAAGATGGAGGACAAGCTGCAACAGAGCGACATCGGTGGGGTCTGGAGAAACCTTAAAACCATCTCTGGGTTCCAGAATACCTCCCCCCAGGCCACTGGGGCCAGGGAGTGGGTGAACAATCTGAACCTGTTTTTTAATAGGTTTGATCAACCGCCCTCCCCCCCCGACTGCACAACAACCACTGCTGCCTCTAAAGACATTGAGTCCTGCTGCTCACACCCCACTCCACCAACACCCCCCCCCACTCCCAATACACAGCCCCTCAACATGACCCTCACTAAGACCCAGGTGAGGACGGAGCTGAGGAAGATCAAGGCGAGGAAGGCGTCGGGACTGGACGGCATCAGCGCAAAGCTCCTCAAGTCCTGTGCAGACCAGCTGTGTGGGATTGTGGAGGTCATCTTCAACCTAAGCCTGAAGCTGGGGAGGGCACCACAGTTGTGGAAAACATCTTGTGTGGTACCTGTACCAAAGACTTCCCACCCCAAAGATCTGAACAGCTACAGACCAGTGGCCCTGACGTCCCACATGATGAAGACCCTGGAGAGACTGCTCCTTGCTCACCTCTGCCCCCTGGTGGGACCAGCGATGGATCCACTCCAGTTCGCCTACCAGCATGGCATTGGGGTGGAGGATGGGGTGATCTTCCTCCTTCACCGTTCTCTGTCCCACCTGGAGAAGCCCAGGAATGCGGTGAGGATCATGTTCTTTGACTTCTCCAGTGCTTTCAACACCATCCAACCGATGATCCTGAAGGACAAGCTGCTGTGCGCAGGGGTGGACCAGCACCTGTCATCATGGATCCTGGACTACCTCACTAACCGGCCACAGTTTGTGAGAACCCGGGACTGTGTGTCCGACATGATCATCGGTAGCACGGGGGCCCCCCAGGGAACGGTTTTGGCTCCCTTCCTGTTCACCCTCTATACTGCGGACTTCTCACACAACACAACACACTGCCATCTACAGAAGTTCTCTGACAACTCTGCGATCGTTGGCCTCATCTCCAACAGAGATGAAGCTGAGAACAGAGGACTTATCAAGGACTTCATGGACTGGTGCCATCGGAACTGCCTCCAGATCAACGCGAGGAAAACTAAGGAGCTGGTGGTGGACTGCCGCAGACAAGGACAACCCCTCACAGCACCAGTAAGCATACAGGGAACAGACATCGAGATGGTGACATCCTACAAGTACCTGGGTGTTCATCTGAACAATAAACTAGACTGGTCACACAATACTGACGCACTCTACAAGAAGGGACAGCGCAGGCTGTTCCTACTGAGGAGACTCAGGTCTTTTGGTGTACAAGGGGTGCTGCTGAAGACATTCTATGACACGGTGGTGGGATCAGCCATCACTTTTGGAGTGGTCTGCTGGGGCAGTGGCGTTACAGCAGCCGATAGGAAGAGACTGAACAAACTGATCAAGAAAGCTAGCTCTGTCCTAGGGAAACGCCTTGACCCAGTGGAGGAGATGGGGGAAAGAAGGATGGTGGCTAAACTGTCATCTCTGCTGGAGTCCGAGTCCCACCCTATGCAGGACATACTGAACGCACTGAGGAGCTCATTTAGCAGCAGACTACATCATCCTAGGTGTGCAACCGAGAGGTTTCGCAGGTCCTTCCTACCAACGGCTGTCAGACTGTATAACCTAAGCAGGGCTGCTCGCAGAGATAGCAAAAAAAATGTGACAACCCAATAGTATTGAATGCAAAAGACGCAATAGACTTACGCAATGGTCCCCTCCGGTATACAACTAGGACAATACCGGTTGCTAAGGAGGGTAACAATATGTATGGGTACATAAGTAGACTGTTATGCTGTTCATTCCATCTAGCTACAATGCGCCGCACTGTGTGTGTTTATATATTTATTCCATCTAGCTACAATACTCCGCACTATGTGTTTATATATTTATATATTTATATGTACATATGTACGTATATTCGCTGCTCTTGTTTTTTCTTGTCTTCTTGATTGTTGCTCTGAGTGTTGCTATCCCTGTGCTGTTGCAATCCTGGAATTTCCCCATTGTGGGACTAATAAAGGCTTATCTTATGTTATCTTAGGGAGCTAGGCTTATGCATGTACTGTGGAAGTGAGGACCACGAGCTAGAAGCCTGCCCCGTGTGGCCAAAAGAGGGGGTCCGTGCATCACAGTAGGGGGACTCACGGACCAACCTCGGCCAAATCCCCTCTCCAAATGCACATTACTCATTAGATTCATACACAACAGGAATGAATTTTGCGGACACGCCCTGGTTGACTTGGAAACGGAGCAGAGCTTCATCTCGGGGGAACTGGCAACCCAGTTGGGGCTCCCCTGCCGTCCTTTGAAGGCCCCCCCTTCAGCTCATCGCTCTGTCCAGGGCGCCACTGGCGATAGTGACTAAACAAACGGCCCCTGTCTCAGTGATCATCTCTGGTAATCATCGAGAGGATCTCAGCCTGTTCGTCCTGCCAGTTGCCTTCTCCCTGGTCATCTTGGGCTATCCCTGGCTCCGGCTCCACAGCCCTTCATTTGACTGGTGCGCAGGAAGCATGGTGTCCTGGAGTTCCTTCTGCCTCAGCGCTTGCCTCCAGTCCGCTGCATGTGCTCCCTCCATGCCATTGGTCTCCCCCGTCTCTCCTCCTCCCAATCTGTCCAGGGTGCCCCGAGTACCATGATCTAGGGGCAGTTTTCAGCAAGGCCAAGGCATTGTTGCCCCCCCCCCCCCACCGGCCCTACGACTGTGCCATTAACCTCCGGGTTGGGGCCCCGCTGCCTTCGAGCTGCCTCTACAGCCTGTCGGCGCCGAAGCAGGAGGCTATGGAGGCCTATATTAAGGATTCTCTCAGCTCGGGCATTATCCGTCCATCGTCCTCGGCGATGGGGGCCGGTTTCTTTTTCGTTGGGAAGAAGGATGGCTCCCTTAGGCCGTACATAGACTTCCATGCCCTCAACGAGATCACCATCAAGGACAAGTACATGTTGCCCCTGATGGACACGGCTTTCGATTCTCTCCAGGGGGCCTCGATCTTTACCAAGCTGGACCTCCGGAATGCCTACCATCTGGTGCACATCAGGGAGGCGGATGATTGAAAGACTGGTTTCCGGAACCCAAGCGGCCACTTTGAGTACCTGGTGATGCCGTTTGGGCTAACCAACGCTCCGGCCGTCTTCCAGAGATTGATTAACAATGTCCTCCGTGACTTCCTGGGTTCTTTTGTCTTCGTCTACCTCGACGACATCTTGATCTTCTCCTGATCCCAGGATGAGCACCGCGTTCACATGAGACAGGTCTTGCAGCGCCTCCTGGAGAATGAACTGTATGTTAAGGCTGAGAAGTGTGAGTTTCACACCTCCAAAACCTCATTTCTCGGCTTCACCATCGCCCATAATCAGATCATCACGGACCCCGAAAAGGTGAAGGCCGTTGTGGACTGGCCTCCCCCCTCCTCTAGGAAGTAGCTGCAGCAATTCCTGGGTTTCACCAACTTTTACCGGCACTTTATCAACAACTACAGTGTCATTGCACTTCCCCTCACCCGCATCACCTCTCCGAAGATGCCTTTCCAGTGGACGGAGGAGGCTGCAGCTGCGTTTGCCGAGCTCAAGACCCGGTTTTCGTCCTCCCCCATCTTGACTCAGGTAGATCCTGTGCTACAGTGTTTGGTGGAGGTGGATGCCTCGGACTCCGGGGTGGGGGCCGTGTTGTCCCAGCATTCTCCAGTGGACGGGGAGGTCTGGGCCTGTGCGTTTTTCTCCCGCTGTCTGTCCCCGGCGGAGAGGAATTACGACATCGGGGATAGGGAGCTCCTGGCGGTTAAGCTCGCGCTGGAGGAGTGGCATAACTGGTTGGAGGGGGCCGCCCAACCCTTCATTGTATGGACAGGTCAAAAGAACCTGGAGTACTTAAGGACAGCCAAGCGTCTGAACGCCCGCCAGGCCCGCTGGTCCTTATTCTTCTGACGTTTCAATTTTACCATCACCTACCGCCCTGGGTCTAAGAATACCAAGCCTGATGCGCTGTCCAGGCAGTTCTTCCCTGACACAGCGGAGGCGCCCGTTCTCCCCATCCTCCCGCCTTCTTGTATCATGGGCGCCCTCTCATGGGAGATCAAGGAGAGGGTCCTGAAGGTGCAGGAGGCAGAACCAGACCCGGGCGGGGGGCCAGCAGGCAAATGGTTTGTTCCATCTTCGGTTCGGGGCAAGGTTATCCACTGAGCCCACTCCTCCAGGCTCGGTCAAGGTCCTCCAGAGGTCGTTTTGGTGGCCATCGCTCCGGAAGGACGTCGCTGATTACATCCGCGCCTGCCCTCAGTGCGCCACCGACAAGACGCCTTCCTCTCCTCTGGCGGGGCTGCTTCACCCTCTTCCTGTTCCTGGCAGACCTTGGTCACACATCTCCTTGGATTTTGCTACCGGTCTCCCCCCGTCAGATCAACATACCATTGTGCTCACTATCATGGACCGCTTCTCTAAGGCCACCCACTTCATCCCCCTACTGGGACTGCCCACGGCGAAGGAGACAGCAGATCTGCTGGTGCGGCATGTCGTCAGGCTTCATGGCATACCGGTGGATATCGTCTCTGATCAAGGGCTGCAGTTCATTTCTCAGGTGTGGAAGTCCTTCTGTAATGCTCTGGGGCCTACGGTAATCCTGTCCTCCGGCTACCACCCCCAGAGTAACGGTCAATGCGAGAGAGCTAACCAGGAGCTGGAGGCTGCGCTGCAGCGTGTGGCCTTGTCTCACCCGGCCTCGTGGAGTGCCCAGCTCCCATGGATCAAGTATGCCCACAACTCCACGGTGTTGTCAGCTATCAGCATGTCCCCGTTTGAGGCCTCCCTGGGCTACAACCCCCCGCTGTCTCCCGAAGAGGAGGGGGACATCGCCGTGCCTTCTGTCCAGGCTCATCTGAGATGCTGTCGGCGGGTTTGGAGGTTGGTCTGGACGGCGCTCCAACGCATGGCAGAACGTAACTCCAGGGTCGCTAATCGCCACAGGAGGCCGGCTCCAGCCTACCAGGTGGGTCAGCAGGTTTGGCTCTCGACTCCGCTCTCTCCTCTCCACCATCTGCATGACTGCAACGACGCTGGGACAGTGGGTGCTGTCTACCTGGCCAACAGGCAATCACCATCTGCCTAGAACAAGTAAGCCACAGTTACATCTAAGCGTGAGCCCAGCTAGCTCTTTGCTAATTGTGTGTCTTGCTCCGTCCATAGGGTTGCCAGGCTGCACGGCGCTCTGCTCCCTCCCAGCTGCTCGAAGTCTCCAGCCAGCACTCACATACACAACATAACACATTCACGCATCCACACACTATACACTGGGTCAATAAAGATAATTGAATCCATTTCTGAGTCCGTGTCTGTTCCCTGGGTCAGCCATTATGTCAGGACCCATGGCGACCTCAGGCATAGACAGAGGACCCACGGTGACCTCAGGTGGAGAGAGAGGACCCATGGCAACTTCAGGTGGAGAGAGAGGACCCACGGTGACCTCAGGTGGAGAGAGAGGACCCACGGTGACCTCATGCGGAGAGACAGGCCCCATGGCGACCTCAGTCAGAGATAGAGGACCCACGGCAATCTCAGGTGGAGGTAGAGGACCCACGGTGACCTCAAGCGGAGAGAGAGGACCCAAGGTGGCCTCAGGTGGAGAAGGAAAACCCTCGGCGACCTC
This sequence comes from Pholidichthys leucotaenia, assembly GCA_020510985.1. Classification (NCBI taxonomy): domain Eukaryota; kingdom Metazoa; phylum Chordata; class Actinopteri; order Cichliformes; family Pholidichthyidae; genus Pholidichthys; species Pholidichthys leucotaenia. The sequence goes on along the minus strand of CM035840.1, from coordinate 132,617,725 downwards.
AAGCGGAGATGGAGGACCCTCGGAGACCACAGGCAGAGACTCGGACAAAAGGACAGAGACAGGACACTGGATCAGAATCACAGGCAGCAGTGGAGCCTGGCGAGGAGACCTCAGAAGCAGAGGGTGTCTGCAGTTGATTCTCCCCACCATGAATAAGACAAGGTTTCTCTAGAACTGATAGCGTAGAAACAGAACAGAGCATGTGCCTTGGCTAGAGCTCCATTGCTGTCCAGGACTCCCAACGATTCAGGCTGGGATGTCTCAGATCCATTCCCCTGGACGTCTGCTCCCGATGTGGTCACCTTAGATGGAGAGAGAGGGAAAAACACTGGAACATTAACGGCAGCAGTGGAACCTGGCGAGGAGAGCTTAGGAGCAGAGGATGTCTGCAACTGACTCTCCCCACCACAAGCTAGACAATAATTCTCTAAATCTGCTGACGATAAAACAGAACAGAGTACTTGCCTAGACTGGAGCTCCACCACCGTCCAGGACTCCGGCGACTCTGCTGCGGTGATTCTTGTAGCAATCACAATGGTGGATGCAGCTGAAGAACCCCCAGGTGTGGCGGCTGATGCTGGTGGAACTCCCAGTGTGGCGGCTGACGTTGGAGGTTGCCTCACCAATGATGCTGGCTCCCGTGCTGCTGAAACCAGGGGACACTCTTCTGTCGGCTCAAGCTTCAGGGCACAGGTAGCTCTGTCCTCCCACTAGAGATGTGGCTGTGGGGCTGGAACGGAATCTTCCAGGGCCACAGGCTCCTCCGTTGTCCAGCGGTTCCATTCCAGGATGGGCAGACATTCAGGGGACACAAGATGAGACATGGGAGAGGCAGGTGAGTAGCAGGTGGCAGCAGCAGGCAGTGAGAACTCAGCTAAAGTAGGCTGCTGATGCTGAGCCTCACCTCCTGGAATAAGGCAAGACATTTCATTTTTATCCCCCTCATGGATCGTCACCTTATCATGGTGGGGGGGTTTGCGTGCCCCAGTGATCCCAGGAGCTATGTTGTCCGGGGCAGTTTGCCTCTGATAGGGTCTCCCAAGACAAACTGGTCCTGGGTGAAGGGCCAGACTAAGAACGATCCAACAGACTCTCATGATAAATTGTATATCAAGGATTCAGTGTACCCCGCCCGGTATGGGGTTACCGGGGCCCCACCCTGGAGCCAGGCCTGGGGGAGGGGCTCGAAGGCTAGCGTCTGGTGGCCGGGTTTCCACCCATGGGACCCGGCCGGGCTCAGCCCGAAGGAGTTACATGGGTCCGCCCTCTAGTGGGTTCACCACCTGCAGGAGGGATCATGGGGGTCCGGTGCTATGTGGATTAGGTGGCGGTCAAAGGCGGAGACCTTGGCGGACTGATCCCAAGCTTTCTAAACTGGCTTTTGGTACGTGGAATGTCACCTCTCTGGTGGGGAAGGAGCCTGAGCTGGTGTACGAGGTTGAGCGATACCGGCTAGATATAGTCGGCCTCACCTCAACACACAGCTCCGGTTCCGGAACCAGTCTCCAGGAGAGGGGCTGGAGCTTGGCCTTTTCTGGAGTTGCCCCGGGCGAGAGGCGACGAGCAGGGGTGGGTATTCTTGTATCGCCCCACCTTGCTGCCTCTATATTGGAGTTTTCCCCGGTGGATGAAAGGGTTGCTTCCCTGCGCCTTCGGGTTGGGAAACGGGTCCTGACCATCATTTGTGCCTATGCACCAAATGATGTTTCAGAGTACCCACCCTTTTTGGAGTCTGTGACTGGGGTGCTGGAGGGTGCTCCTCCTGGAGACTCCATTGTCCTACTGGGGGACTTCAATGCGCACGTGGGCAATGACAGTGAAACCTGGAGGGGGGTGATTGGGAGGAACGGCCTGCCCGATCTGAACCCGAGTGGTGTTCAGTTATTGGACTTCTGTGCTAACCACAGTCTGTCCATAACGAACACCATGTTCAAGCATAAGGGTGTCCATATGTGCACCTGGCACCAGGACACCCTAGGTCACAGGTCGATGATCGATTTTGTTATCGTATCATCAGACCTGCGACCGTATGTCTTGGACACCCGAGTAAAGAGAGGTGCAGAGCTGTCAACTGATCACCACCTGGTGGTGAGTTGGATCCGATGGCAGGGGAGGAAGCCATTCAGACCTGGTAGACCCAAACGTATAGTGAGGGTGTGCTGGGAGCGTCTGGCTGAGGCCCCTGTCCGGGAGGTCTTCAACTCCCACCTCCGGAAGAACTTCAACCACATTCCAAGGGAGTCTGGTGACATGGAGTCTGAATGGGCCATGTTCTCCACCTCTGTTGTTGAAGCGGCGGCCCAGAGCTGCGGCCGCAAGGTGGTCGGTGCATCTCGTGGTGGCAACCCCCGAACCAAGTGGTGGACACCAGTGGTGAGGGGGGCCATTAAGCTGAAGAAGGAGTCCTATCAAGCTTGGTTGGCTTGTGGGACTCCCGAAGCAGCTGAGGTGTACCGGCAGGCCAAGCGGAGTGCAGCTTGGGTGGTTGCTGAAGCAAAAACCCAGGTATGGGAGGAGTTCGGTGAGACCATGGAACAAGACTTTCGGTCGGCTTCAAAGAGATTCTGGCAAACTGTTCGGCGGCTCAGGAGGGGAAAGCAGCTACCCGTCCACACTGTGTATGGTGCGGATGGGACACTGTTGACTTCAACTGGGGATATCGTCGGGCGGTGGAAGGAATACTTCGAGGATCTCCTCAATCCCACTGATACGCCTTCCACAGAGGAAGCAGGGTTTGGGGACGAGGAGGATGACTCGCCTATCACAGGGGCTGAGGTCGCCAAGGTGGTTAAAAATCTCCTTGGTGGCCGGGCCCCGGGGGTGGACGAGATTCGCCCCGAGTACCTCAAGGCCCTGGATGTTGTTGGGTTGTCATGGTTGACACGCCTCTACAACATTGCGTGGAGGTCGGGGGCAGTGCCTTTGGCATGGCAAACCGGGGTGGTGGTTCCTCTCTTCAAAAAAGGGGACCGGAGGGTGTGCTCCAACTTTAGAGGGATCACACTCCTGTGGTTTTCGTCCTGGCCGTGGCACATCGGACCAGCTCTTTACCCTCTCGAGAATTCTTGAGGGTTCGTGGGAGTTTGCCCAACCAGTTTACATGTGTTTTGTGGACTTGGAGAAGGCATTTGACCGCGTCCCTCATGGATCTTTGTGGGGGGTGCTTCGGGAGTATGGGGTATCGGGCTTGTTGTTACGAGCTATTCGGTCTCTGTACGACCGTTGTGAGAGTTTAGTTCGTATTGCCAACACTCAGTCGGAGTCATTTCCAGTGAGAGTTGGACTCCACCAGGGCTGCCCTTTGTCACCGATCCTGTTCATAATTTTTATGGACAGGATTTCTAGGCGCAGCCAGGGAATGGAGGGTGTCATGCTTGGTGACCACAGGATCTCATCTCTGTTGTTTGCAGATGATGTTGTCCTGTTGGCTTCATCCAGCAATGACCTACAGCTCTTGCTGGGACAGTTTGCCGCTGAGTGTGAAGCGGCTGGGATGAGAATCAGCACCTCCAAGTCCGAGTCCATGGTCCTCAGCCGGAAAAAGGTGGATTGTCCTCTCCGGGTTGGGGACAGGCTCCTGCCCCAAGTGGAGGAGTTTCAGTATCTTGGGGTCTTGTTCACGAGTGAGGGGAAAATGGAGCGAGAGATCAACAGACGGATTGGAGCAGCATCTGCAGTGATGCGGACGTTGTACCGGTCTGTTGTGGTGAAGAGGGAGCTTAGTTCTAAGGCAAAGCTGTCGATTTACCAGTCAATCTACGTTCCTACTCTCACCTATGGTCACGAGCTTTGGGTAATGACCGAAAGAACGAGATCGCGGATACAAGCGGCTGAAATGAGCTTTCTCCGTAGGATTGCTGGACTCACCCTCAGAGATAGGGTGAGGAGCTCAGTCATCCGGGAGAGGCTCGGAGTAGAACCGCTGCTCCTCCACATTGAAAGGAGTCAGTTGAGGTGGTTTGGGCATCTGATTAGGATGCCTCCTGGACGCCTCCCACTTGAGGTGTTTCAGGCACGTCCCACTGGGAGGAGACCCCGGGGCAGACCCAGGACTCGGTGGAGAGACTATGTCTCCCAGCTGGTCTGGGAACGCCTTGGTATCTTCTCTGAAGAGCTGGAGCAGGTGGCTGGGGAGAGGGAAGTCTGGGCTTCTCTGCTTGAACTGCTGCCTCCGCGACCCGGACCTCCGGAAAAGCGGTAGAAGATGGATGGATGGATGGATGGATTTCATTTTTATGTACAGGAGAATGAAAACACACTTGCCTTATTTCCCTGGGCATGGTGGTATCTGCTGCTGAAGGACCAGACGAAGCTCCTCCAGAGATAGCTGAGGTCATCTGGCAAGATGGTGGCAACACAGGCTTCTGGCGAGGGGGCAAGGCGCTAGAGTCAGGGGATGCTTCTTCGTCAGCTCAAACTTCGGCGCAGATGAAACCCAAACCCTACGTGACGGAGCCAGGGAACGCCTCACTGATGGCACTGGGTCCCATGATGCCGAAACCAGGGGACACTTTCTTGTCGGCGCAGGCTTCAGGACACAGGGGGCATTCTCCCATGCAGGATGTGGCTGTGGAACTGGATTAGAACTCTCTGGAACCGCAGACCCCTCTGTCATCCCGCTGCTCCCTCCCAGGACTGGCGGACACTCAGGAAGCATGGAGAGGGACATGGGAGGAACAGGTCAGGGCGAAATGGCAGCAGCAGGCAGTGAGGACTCAGCTACAGTGGACTGCTGATACTGAGCCTCACCACCAGGAATAAGGATTCAAGGATTCAAGGCAAGAAAATTCATTTTTATGTGTTGGAGAATGCAAAAGCGCTTGCCTTACTTCCCAGGGTGTGATGGTAGCTGCTGCTGCTAGACCAGACGATGTTCCCTCGGGAGCTGTGGAGGTTGTCTGGCGAGGAGGTGGAGACATGGGCTTATGGCAAGGTGGCTGAGGCTCTGGAGTCAGGGGACGCTCAATCGTTGGCTCAGACTCCGCTCCACCCAGTGAAATTTCTTCCCGCTGCTGTGCATATTCTGGGAGGATCCATGGCTTGTAATCTAGCAGATGTTCTGTCTCCAATAATATGACCCGCTGGCACTCCTCCAGCTCCTCGGTCGTTGATGTGGGCCACTGTTCGGGAGGAGAAGGCGGGGCTGCTGCTGGACAGCAGCGAGAGGCTCGGGACTTTCGTGCCTGGGGCCGCTTCCTTGTTGGCACAGGCACGGATGTGGAAGAAGTTTGTTCCAGCCCGTGGAGCATGGGTTGTGGGCTGATAATGGAGAGGAGTAGGTCCGTGAGCTCCGGGTGGCTCCACAGGCTAGGGCATGACTCAAGCACTTCTGGTGCTCCAACCAGACACCTCCGGGTTGCTTCGGGAGTGCGAGAAGCATGAGCCTCTGATAGGATGTTATATAACACTTCCACAGTCCAACACTCCACCTCACAAAGACTGCACTGGCTGTAGTCTGAAAATGCTGCCATGCCAGTGGGAAAAATGGATTTTAAGAAAAAAATAATGGGAGGGAAAGAAGAAGCAAAACCCACAGCCGCTGGCATTTATACTGGCAGTGTACTGTCAGAAACTGCCTTGCGGATTGAGGACACCAGTCGCCAGCTGTGGGCTTGCACATTTATTAAAGAAAAATACAAAAATAACACAAAACACTACACTTACAAACACTGAGGAAAACCAAAGAGAAGGGCATGAAGAAACGGTGGCACAGACAGGGGCTCCGTCTGGGGATAAGGAGAATACAGCGTGGGGCACACGCAGGATTTAAACAGAGAAAAGCCAGGGGATTCCCGGCTGGCATAGAGAAGACGCCACTGTGCCGAGAAGCGGCACTGTGGTCTTTAAATAGGACAACAGGAGAAAAAACGTAAATGATCGCAAGTGATTACAGGTGTGGGGGAACATGAGTGATGGGTAATTACAACAGATTACTGACAGGTGTGATGGCCTGCGCACAAGGTTGACACCTGGAAGCCACAGACAGCCGTCACACCAAGAGAAGCAACAGATGACAATGAAAGTAAAAGCACAGGAAAACAAAAAGGTAACTGACTATAATCCTAAAACAGAAACAGATCAAAATACATGGCGTGAAAATACTGACCAAGAAGGCATGCAAAACCCAAGGAGTACTCAAAAAACAATACTATTGAAACCTGAGGTTACAAAAGGAGAACTGAAGATAAGGATAAATATAAACAGGAAAATAAATACAAGATAATACAGAAATACATAAAATAACCCACCTAAGGTAAAATAACAGGAAACTAAAGACAGAAACAAAAGGACAACTCAGATGACAAAATACACCAAACCAAACTACATACAAAATAAACAAAGAAGCAAAAGTACAAACCATAATAGAAATGACAGAAGCGTGTGCCCAGTACACCCCCCCCCCCCCGTGCTCCGCTTCATGACAAGCATCTCCTCGATTTGTGCATAGAGTGTTTCAGCATCTGTTAGTGGCCTGGATGAGAAGATGATGGGCTGCTTGTCCTGCAGTAACACAGCTCCTAACCCTCCGCTGCTGGCGTCACAATATATTTCCACAGACTTTGCTGGGTCATAGAATTTGAACACTGGGGGGGGGGGGTATACATAGCTGCTTGAGCTTGTTGAAGGCTTGCTGTTGTGCTTGCTGCCATGAAAACTTGACATTAGTCTTCATGAGCTGTTGCAGAGGAGCGTCTGCTTCACTTAAGTTTGGAATAAACTTTGACAGGTATGTTACAAACCCTAAAAAGCGACGGACACCTTCCTTGTTTGTCGGTGGGGGCATGCTCCTTACAGCCTCTGTTTTTGCTGGGTCAGGGCGCAGACCATCAGCTGTAATCAGATGACCTACATATGGCACTCTTGACTGCCGGATGTGACACTTGTTGAAATTAAGCTTCAGATTGTAGCTTGTGGCTCTCTCAACTACTTTGCGGAGTACTGGACCATGTTTTCTACGGAGGACGCTGCAATGAGAATGTCATCCATCATGCCTGTAGCCCCACTAATACCTTCAAGCATTTGATCCATGATTCGCTGGAATATCTCGGGAGTGCATTTTATGCCGAAAGGCAGCCTCAACCATCTAAACCTGCCTATTGGTGTGTTAAAGGTTGTAAGGAAGCATGACTCTTCATCTAGCTCTATCTGAAGAAATCCCGACTTGGCATCCAGGACCAAAAAGACTTTTGTGCCTGGCATGGTTGATATGACCTCTTCTATGGTGTGCATGGGGTAATGCTCCCTTTTTACCACTTTGTTCAAGTCACTTGGATCTATACAGACTCTAATTTTGTCATTGCATGTGACAACAACCATAGAACTGACCCATTTAGTCGGTTGGTCTACTTTGACAATATAGCCATCTTTTACCATCCTGTTGAGCTTCTCAACTATTTTGGCTCGGAGTGCAACTGGTTGACGACGCACTGGATGCACGATGCCCTTTGCATTTGGGTTGATCTTTATGTTGTATTTCCCTGGCAAGGTTCCTGTGGTGCATGTCAGTTTGGGAAAACCCTCTAGTCCAGCTAGTGTGTATATACAGGTATTTAGGTTTGGGGTGGTTTGGGTAGGAGTGCTCACCTTGTCTCTGTCTGCACCATCTTGTAGAGAGTCCAACTAGACAATCAGGCCTAGGGCTTCAGCTGTCTTACCGCTGAGTACATTCTCTTGAATAATGTTCAGAATTTCCAGTTCTGCTTCTGCTTCACAGTCTTTATATTTCAGTGGGTGGTCGACTGCAGCAACTGGCTTCAGTTTGTGGTTTGAGTATGAGTGCAGTACCTTTTGAGAGCGTTTCAGTTCACCTGTGCGCCTCAGTAACTGATGAGTATCTAGAGTCACTGTATTACACTTTGCTCCTGTATTCTAAGCCACACTTTCTGGGACAATACACAGATATCTTCAGTCCATTTGTCACCTGCCACCGTTGATACTGGAATATTCTCCTGTGTCAGGTTTACGTCCAGCACGTCTTCATCAGGTGGATCATCTGGCTCCACACTCACTGAGCTAATGTCACGTTTATGACACACTGCTGCACAATGATTTGGTTTGTGACAATATGAACATACAGAGCCTTTGGCTGGGCATTTTCCTCCATTGCAAGCATGCTGTGGGTGCTTTCCACACTTAAAGCAGGTTTTGGATTTAATTCTAGTTTCCTGTTTCAGCTGGGTGGGCTTTGCCTGCATGTTGCTGTGTGACTTTTTATTGACATGGGCTGTGTGCTTTGCTCTTATGGACACTGTTGACACTTGCAAATCTTCCTCTCTGACTATTTTAATTTGTTTTTGCAACACTTCAAATTGCTGGGGAATTTCTATGGCTTTTAGCCAGTGTTTGACGCTATTGATTGACGCTATTATAGCATCAATCAACATGTCGTCTGAGTCAGCGTATTCTCAGTCCATCAGAAGAAGTCTCAAATCTTTCACGAAATGGTCAGAACTCCCAGCTGCACCTCGTTTTCTTTGCTTGTAATTGTGTTTGGCTATCCTTCTATTCTTTCTTGGCCATATGTAACTAGCAAACTTATCCAGTACTTTAGACGGGTCCTCCTTCTCACAGTCAGCCCAGTTCAGCGTCTTGTAGATGTCTCTGCCTTGCATTCCAATCCATGTTCCTAGCCAGCCGGCTTTCTGTTTTGCTTCTAGCGCAGAGAGCGGACCATTGAAAACAAAATTAACGTGGCTGCGGAACCTCTCGAATTCCTGATACAAATCGGCTGCATCCCAGTCGATCCTCGGGTGGTCAGACTGTGTTCATATTCACGTGCACCGTTCTTGACAGACTTCTGACACCGTGTAAATGTACTTATTTAGTATCTAACGTAGTTGAGAGACAGCAACAAGACGAGGATGCTAGCAATAGGTTTTTTTTTTTATTGCAACCACGGAGAGCAGGTACAGGGTGCAGTCAGGGACGAACATGTAGTAGGCAGCTATGGAAGCCCAGACCCAAAATGCAAATGATACATTACAGCAGTGTGATCAACACGCTTCAGTTTTTTGTATCCTGCCTGTAACCAGCTGAGCTTTTGTAAGTTTTTTGTTCCTGCTTCCCAGCTGTGGATTATTTTGTGTTCGTCATTAAATCCTTCAGATTATAAGTCCAGTGTTTGGGTCTTGAATTCCGCCCCTGGAGGGGATCATTGTGACAATATGAAGAAGACGGGAGATTGTTGTTACATGTACTAAACAGCCAGTACTTGCCAGAAATTCCTGCAGCTCCTTCAATGTTACTGTCAGCCTCCCTAATCAGTTTTCTTCTTGTCTTTTCACCAATTTTGGAGGGATGTCCTGTTCTTGGTAATGTCACTGTTGTGCCATATTTTCTCCACTTGAATTCTTTTGTACCCTTCTCCTGACTGATACCTTTGAACAATGAGATCTCTCTGATGCTTTGGAAGCTCTCTTAGGCCTTTTCCACCAAGATGGTTCCAGTGCTTAACTGGAGCCAGAGCCTGATTGGCACCAGTTCTTTGGGTTTCCACGCCTGAAGCACCATTCTCAGGCTCTCAAAAGTGGGGCTATCGTGGCCCCAGCTCCTACCTGGGCCAGCGGCAGCAGCAGTTTACGTTGGTTGTGTCCACAGCCATGGGCGTGGTTAACCGACTAGCTTCAAAACATTACTGACCACCATGTTGCATTCCAAACAGCAGAGCAAGCGATGGATTCCAAAACAGATTTGGAGCGAAGAGGAGACACATTTCTTGGCTCTATGGACATAAGCAGAAGTACAAGATAAGCTGGAGGGGGCCACTCATCTGATGAACTGTTTTGGGGGATAGGCCAGCCAGCCAGACCATTGTAACTGCCGTGGATTAGTCCGTACAACAAACTGCTCATAACACACTGGTAAGTGTATTGTCTTTAAAATGCCAAAAGTTAACGAATATACAGTATATGCATATATATCCGCTTGTACTGATATGTAACAGCCAAAGTGTGGATATATATAGTATACTAAAATACTATAATATTTTCCGTTAGCTATGCCAACAAGCTAACAGTGTTTTTACCACGAACGTTTCTCCTCACCATAAAGAAATGCGCGTTTGAGAAACTAGAACAAAAATCTTGGCGTCTTACAGAATACTTTGTTAGATATTCAGTGCAAAATATGCTATGTTTGTTCAGTATCAGTACTGTTTATTGTTGTCTCAAATGACGTTAGTGGCATCGCCATATATCTTGAAATGCTCATTTGAGAGAAAACGAGAACAAAAATATTAGCATCTTACAGAATACTTTTTTTTAATAAAGATATCCAGCGCAAAATATGCTTTTTGTGGTATCAATACTGTGTATGATTGGGTGCCTTGCGTTGTGTTATGGGAGATTTTTTGTTATGGGAGATTTGTCATCTTTTTTACTATTTTGGTAATATTTCCATAATCTTGGGCCATTTTTAAAAAAAAATTTCACTCGTGTTTAATTGTGTGTTGTGTAACCGTATTTTATCTAATCCTTCTCTTACTTTATTGCACAGTAGCCTGGTGGAGCACCTACAATGTCATTGTACTGTACAACTGTACACTGACAATGAAGCCTATTCTATTCCTGTTCTTCTATTCCATAATCAGACATGTAAGCTTTGCTAATATTGATATTGAATAAAATTGCCTTCTATGTCTGCACATTTAATGGAAGGCTTAAGTTCTACACTGCACAAACTAAAACACTTCTTTAGTATTTACAGATTTATCACAGCTGGATGATGAGGGAGAACCACCCTGACCTGTGGTGTCCAGCTCACCTTCACCAGCACCAAGCTTGTCCTCCTCCTGCTCTTCCTATTCTCATCAGACCAGATTAGGTAATATATGTTCAGATCATGACCCATTCACACAAAGGAGGGAGTGAATTAAACCAATTTTACACTTGAATTGAATGTTGTGATGCCACTAACAGTAAATGGATGTTGAATAGACACATTCAATCTTGGATTGACGATTCCTGCGTTTTTCAGTGTGTGGTTATTTTATATTGCTTATTTTTGTACTTTAAAACAGGGCAACAGAAGTGAGACACAAACATGGACCTCCTTCTTGATTACCTGAAGAGGTCAGATGAGAGACAGCCGGAGCAGAGCAGGAGGGAGGAGCAGCTGACCTCCGCTTTGCTGCAAAGCATCCAGAAGATGGAGGACAGTATCAATACCCTTGTTGGACTGATGGGACACGTGTCTGTGCTTGAGGGACTGCAAACAAAGTATCACAGCACTGGTATTTTTGGCTGTGTGTACATAATAGTTCTTATGTAGCAGTCTTAAGTTTTTGCACATTTTGTAAATAAAAGCTTTCTTAAGTGTTTTTCTGCTTCTACATTAAGTAATTGTTATCCTCACACCAAATGTATGAAATGTAAAGCTATTTAGGACAAACAATGCAAATCACTATAACATTGTAGTGTTGGGAAGTGAAAGTACAAGTACTGAATTACTGCACTTAAGTTCATTTTTTCAGGTATTGGACAATATATCAGGTATTTGTGGATTTTACTCATATTTTTGACAACTTTTTTCACATTTTCTAAAGAACAAGCAGCAACAAACTTCAAATCTATGCACTTTTTCTGTGGAAAGTGTTCCAAGTTGCCAGCTTCAAAAATGATAATGAGTTTATATTCTTTTTTGACAATGTACCATATGACATTCTATCAGCTCTGGACAAGATCATTTCTTTCTCTCTTTTTTTTTTAAAGTTTTTGTGAAGGGTATACATGCCATTACAACACTGCATTGTTTACATTTTCATCACATGTTCCCTTTTTTTTGTTTTTTGACAACATTGGAAAAATATTTATTACAACACCCTTTTTTAAGTGAAAGAAAAAGAGAAATTAAAAAAAGAACAAAAAAAAAGAGCAAAAAAAAAAAATAAGAGTATCTGAGTAGCGTTGGAACAAAGAGAGGTGCCATTATTGAAATGGTATTTGTCAAAGATTAGATCTAATGGAAGACACATATGCGTTCCAGGGTTGCTAAAAGTTCAAGAACCCATCCATGTCCTGTCTCAGTGCGAATGTCAGCTTTTCCATCGAATAAATGTCCTGAATCATGTTAATCCAATCTTCAGGTGTAGGACAGTCCTTCAACATCCATTTTTTTGTTAGAGCTTTTTTACTTGCCAATATTAAAACAGTGAATAAGTATTTTTCTCCTCGTCTTTCCAGTGATTCCGGTAGTAAACAGTAGTAAATAGTAGTAGTAAACGGTAGTAAATAATGCTCTGCACTGTGTGTCTATATATATACATTTATAGTAATATGGACATATGTTTACTAGATGTTGTTTTTTCTTGCCTTCTGATTGTTGCTCTGAGTGTTGCTATCCCTATGCTGTTGCAATCCTGGAATTTCCCCATTGTGGGACTAATAAAGGCTTATCTTATCTTATCTTATCTTAAACCCAAATACAAAGTTACAAAAGAAAAGGGAACTGTTATTTTGAATATTTTCCCCAATATTGTCTGTACATTGGTCCAATATTGGTGGATAACTGGGCATGACCAAAACACATGAAAATGATTTGCAGTCTTTTCACCACACAAGCACCAACAATTCAACCCTTTACGAGTAAATTTGTTTTGTGCAGGTGTTCTGAAAAATCTTACCAAATTTTTCCATCCAAATTCTCTCCACTGCAGGGATGAGGTACTTTTCCATTGTTGTTTATTTACCTTTTCCCATATTTCCAGTTGTAAAGTGAAATTCCCCTCTTTTTCCCATCTCTCTTTTATACAGTGGGGTAAAAAAGTATTTAGTCAGCCACCAATTGTGCAAGTTCTCCCACTTAAAAGATGAGAGAGGTCTTCAATTTTCATCATAGGTATACCTCAACTATGAGTGACAAAATAAGAAAAAAAAATCAGAAAATCACATTGAAGGATTTTTAATGAATTAATTGGTAAATTCCTCGGTAAAATAAGTATTTGGTCAATAACAAAAGTTCATCTCAATACTTTGTTATATACCCTTTGTTGGCAATGACAGAGGTAAAAAATTTTCTGTAAGTTTTCACAAGGTTTTCACACACTGTTGCTGGTATTTTGGCCCATTCCTCCATGCAGATCTCCTCTAGAGCAGTGATGTTTTGGGGCTGTCGCTGGGCAACACAGACTTTCAACTCCCTCCAAAGATTTTCTATGGGGTTGAGATCTGGAGACTGGCTAGGCCACTCCAGGACCTTGAAATGCTTCTTACGAAGCTACTCCTTCATTGCCTGGGTGGTGTGTTTGGGATCATTGTCATGCTGAAAGAACCAGCCACGTTTCATCTTCAATGCCCTTGCTGGTGGAAGGAGGTTTTCACTCAAAATCTCACGATACATGGCCCCATTCATTCTTTCCTTTACACGGATCAGTTGTCCTGGTCCCTTTGCAGAAAAACAGCCCCAAAGTATGATGTTTCCACTCCCATGCTTCACAGTAGGTATGGTGTTCTTTCTCCTCCAAACATGACAAGTTGAGTTTTTACCAAAAAGTTCTATTTTGGTTTCATCTGACCATATGACATTCTCCCAATCTTCTTCTGGATCATCCAAATGCTCTCCAGCAAACTTCAGACGGGCCTGGACATGTACTGGCTTAAGCAGGGGGACATGTCTGGCACTGCAGGATTTGAGTCCCTGGCGGCGTAGTGTGTTTCTGATGTAGCCTTTGTTACTTTGGTCCCAGCTCTCTGCAGGTCATTCACTAGGTCCCCCCATGTGGTTCTGGGATTTTTGCTCACCGTTCTCGTGATCATTTTGACCCCACGGGGTGAGATCTTGCGTGGAGCCCCAGATCGAGGGAGATTTTCAGTGGTCTTGTATGTCTTCCATTTTCTAATAATTGCTCCCACAGTTGATTTCTTCACACCAAGCTGCTTACCTATTGCAGATTCAGTCTTCCCAGCCTGGTGCAGGTCTACAATGTATTGTGTAATACTACAATGTATTATGTAATTGTTTCTAGTGTCTTTTGACAGCTCTTTGGTCTTGGCCATAGTGGAGTTTGGAGTCTGACTGTTTGAGGTTGTGGACAGGTGTCTTTTATACTGATAAGGAGTTCAAACAGGTGCCATTAATACAGGTAACGAGTGGAGGACAGAGGAGCCTCTTAAAGAAGAAGTTACAGATCTGTGAGAGCCAGAAATCTTGCTTGTTTGTAGGTGACCCAATACTTATTTTACTGAGGAATTTACCAATTAATTCATTAAAAATCCTTCAATGTGATTTTCTGGATTTTTTTTTTTCTCATTTTGTCTCTCATAGTTGAGGTATACCTATGATGAAAATTGGAGACATCGCTCATCTTTTAAGTGAGAGAACTTGCACAATTGGTGGCTGACTAGATACTTTTTTGCCCCACTGTATATGATGTGTTGTCTCCTTTTAAGTCTTGAAGACCAAGGTATATTTTAGAAATGTATCTGATCCCTGGGATCCCTTTATATGCCATTAAAGGGCCATTTCCATTAGTATCACCTTGGTCTTACTTGTTTCTACTCTATTCACTTTCTCGCCATTTCCACTATACCCATCACGGTTTAACCAACACTATTTTCGTGCCGCTTAAGAGGCAGGGTATAAGCGAGCGAAAGCGAGGTGTGATTTGACGTCAATCGACTGCTAACCGCTGATTCGTCAGGGCGTAACGTCACAAAAAGCGTCCGTTTTCTGTTTTCTGTTGAAGGAACACGACCGCCATTTGTAATTTCAGCGAGTAACCACGACGAGCGGCTTCACAATTGTGTTCCGATGTCCACGCGCAAGTTTATTCCATGGACAAACGAGGAGGTGCAGACTTTTCTCTCCTTCGTAGCCGAGGACCACATCCAGAGCGAGTTGGACGGGGCAACTCGCAATGAAAAAATATACCAGGAGGTGTCCAACCACATGGCAGCCCAAGGGTACAACCGGACTTCCAAACAGTGTCGTGAAAAACTAAAAAAAATGAAGAGCGATTATCGGGCCATAAAGGACCACAACGGACGCAGTGGTGCGAGTAGGAAGGAGAGGAAGTGGTACGAGCAGATGGACGCGATCTATGGACATCGGCCTGCTAGCAATGGCAGAGACTTTGGGCTCGACACGGCAACGCAATTGGAAACCATTGACCGTGAGTGTTGTTTTGTTATTGTCGGTCCTCTCGCCTTTCAGTCAAAAGCGCACTTTTTTTAAGCAATAAAGAAAGTTGTTTGATTGTGGGCAATGTTTAGTGATGATGGCTAGTCAGCTAATAGCTAGCTACCTCGGTACCTTGCTACCTCGCAGCAAGCTGCGGAATCATGCTTTTATTTCATTATTCACGTGAACAAAACACTGAAGTAAGCTTATTTTATTCTGGTTAAAAAGTTTTGTGTTTGTGGTACATGTTGCACTTTGTTGGTGAGCTTCTTTGTGTGTATTTTCCTTCTAGAATCAGTTTTCACATCCCAGGGGTCCGCCTCACTGGACCGCACGGACACTCCGGCGTCTCTCGGGGGGCCAGAATCGGTGCCGACACCATTGTCTGCCTCATCGCCAGCTCCATCACCATCCGCGATGTCCCGGTCAAGTTCTGGTAAGGCACAACAACTGAAAATTACCACCCGGTTGTTTTTATATGTGATTATTGTTATTTTGTATAGACGCATAATAAGGAATTTAAAATGTCTTTGTACTTTTATAAAAACACTAGATTCAGGGGTGTTCATAACCACCCTGTCCCAGTTTTAGGTGTGGTGGTGGTGGAAATAATGTTTTATTCTCACAAAAAAAAAAAGCAGCACATGTACCGACTTCAAATCAACATGCTTGATTGAAAATCAACATGTCAGCTAACAGTATTAACCCATTCTGATTTCTGAGGCCACAGTACAAAGAAATTCTTTTAAAAATAACCCATCAAATCCATAAAAATTTTCAAATTAATCCTTTTCGAAATGAAGGGGGGATGTAGCCTAACCACAGCACCCCAGAAGTTGCACAATCCACTCTGCTTAGGGGCAGCAACATGACAGTTGAGCTTAAATACAGCAACGAAGCATCCCACCACAGGCTTTCAACAGCTTAATTCCATAATATTTTTTAAAAAAAAAAAATTTCTGACGTTTTGATCCAGCGTTATCTAAAAACAATGACTTCTGTCTTTCATCTAGCCAAGAGGAAAAGGTGCCACACCATCTCCGACCTGGCATCAGTCATGGACCAGAATCATGCTGAGGAGATGCGGATCCATGAAAGGATGCTGGAACAGCATCAACAGCAGCACGAACAGCACGAACAGCGCGAACGAAACCTGCAGTTAGCCCAGGAGCAGGAAGGTGCATTAAGAAGGGATGAGCTGGCAGAGACGGCTTCCTTCCACCGAACCTTCATAACCCATTTTGCCAGTCTGGTCGAAGTAATGAAAGGTCCCCGTTTTTAAAAATGTTATGTCAATATTTGTAATGTAATAAAATGTTAGTCTTTTGGATAAAAGTGTGGTTTGTTTGTCTGTTACAACACTGGATGAGAAAGGCGAATAATTACATATTCATTCCATTGCCTAATATGACCCAAATGCCACTGTTCAGCCATCAAGGTGTCAGGATTTTTAATGGTAATGTAATTGTTATAGTTAAATTTAATAAATATTACCACTGCTGTATCCATTTCTCTACATTGGGTACACTTTTTAAGTTAAATTGTAAGCAGTTGCACAGGTGTACTTTACATTCAGCAGTAGACACTGATAAAGGTAAAAGTCGAAGTAGGTAAAAGGTAAGTGAATGTTCTATCGGCATTCCAAATTCAGAGAATTCCAATACATTATAGGCAGCACGGTGGCGCAGTGGTTAGCACAGTGGCAGCACAGCAAGAAGGTCATGGGATCGATTCCACCCTTGACCATCGTGGGTTCGATCCCACCCCCAGACCATCAGTGACCCTTCTGTGTGGAGTTTGCATGTTCTCCCCGTGTCTGCGTGGGTTTACTCCGGGCACTCCGGTTTCCTCCCACATGCCAAAAACATGCAAGTTAGGTTAATTGGCATCAAAACTGGGGATTCTAAATTGTCCTTAGGTATGGATGTGAGAATGAATGGTTGTTTGTCTCTCTGTGTTGGCCCTGCGATGGACTGGCGATCTGTCCAGGGTGTACCCTGCCTCTCGCCCAAAGATGCTGGGATAGGCTCCAGCCCCCCCGCGACCCGAAAGGATTAAGCGGTAGAAGATGGATGGATGGATGAATACATTATATATATTTATATATATAAAGAGAAAATACCCATATATGTAAACCCAAAAAAAACATTTTCGTTGTTGTAAACGTGGACATGAATATGATAAACCTATGATATTCTGATTCAATACATCAAAAGTGTCGTAGGTTTGAAAATGAAAATTATAATTTGGTCTTGGCCAGTCTGACAATGTCACAGTATTTAATAGGATTAAAAATAGTTTCATCATTAAATTTCAATGTCCATTGGCAATTCCATCAAAACAAAAGTGAGTTGTCTAGCTGCTGCATTTTTTTACAGTCAGTATTTTATGGTGTTTCAGCGTGTAATTACCCATCACTGAACAGAGATTCCTTAAAAATAAAAATAGATGGGAAAATGGCACTCAAATGATACACAAAATGAGGCTACATTTGGACTGGCATTTTTAAAAAAAATAAATTATTTTCTAAATTAAAGTGGGCGTAGGATTAACTGGAAATATAAAAACTTTCCACATATAATTCCAAGGTCAGTTGTCAATTTCATCAAACCAAAAGTGAGTTGTCTAGCTGCTGCATTTTTTTACAGTCAGTGTTTTATGGTGTTTCAGCGTGTAATTACCCATCACTGAACAGATTTACAAATAACAATAGATGGGAAAATGACACTGAAATGATACACAAAATGAGGCTAGATTTGGATTGGCATTTTTAGAAAAAATTTAATTATTTTCTAAATTAAAGTGGGCTAGGATTAACTGGAAATATAAAAAGTTTCCAAATATAATTTCAAGGTCAATTGGCAATTTCATCAAACCAAAAGTGAGTTGTCTAGCTGCTGCATTTTTTTACAGTCAGTGTTTTAGGGTGTTTCAGCGTGTAATTACCCATCACTGAACAGAGATCCCTTACAAATAACAATAGATGGGAAAATGATACTCAAATGATACACAATAAACAAAATGGGGCTAGATTTGGATTGGCTTTTTTATAATGTTTAAAATGATTTTGTAAGTTAAAGGGGGTTAGGATTAAGCTTCTCCATTTTTTTGGGAACAATTTGGGAAAAATTTCTCCGGTGTTTTAGCATTTAATTACCAGGCCCTTAACAGTTAACCGTTTTGAACAACAGAGGCGACGTAGATGAAAAGTGCACAACACTTTATTTAAAAAACACGTTTGACATATGTATGCACATGAAAAATGACCAAATGAAATGTCTACATATTGCTACACAAGTGCTGCATCACAGCATCTCTTATATCTCCACCCTGCTCCTCTACTCCCTGTGACGCTGCCACCACCACTTGTTCATCTGCTGCATCATCCAATGTAGTGTCAAAGGCCTCTCCATGACTCTCACACAGATTATGCAGTGCACAACAAGTCAACACCATCGATTTAACCAGTGCGATGTTACAGTCATTCCGTTTTAGAAGGCAGCGCCACCTTCCCTTCAGCCTGCTGAAAGCATTCTCCACAACCACCCGTACTCGACTGATGGTCTGGTTGAACGTGTGTTGTTCTTCAGTCAGTCGTCCGGTGTCATGGAATGTTTTCAACAGCCAGTTTTGCAGTGGATAAGCAGAGTCTCCAAGGATGAAGTAGCCCACACGTACCGCACCAATGTTCCTGATTTTAGGTGGGAAGAGGTTTTCCCGACTGGCTAAATCCCACAGTGTGGACAGTCTCAGCACCCTAGCATCGTGCATGCTCCCAGGCAGCCCTGCAAACACATTCCAGAACAACCCCTTTCCATCAACAACACCTTGAAGGAGTACAGAGTGCCAGCCTTTACGATTAAAGTAGTCGGTGTGATATTGTGTTGGTGCGATGATGGGTATGTGGGATCCATCAATGGCACCAACGCACATTGGTAGCCCCCACCGACTCTCGATGTAGGCCGAGATTTCCCTGAACCTCCCTTCATCAGGAAAATGGAGTTGTTCTGGAACCAGCAATGACTCTGCTGCTACACAAAAGTCCTGCACACACCTGCACACCGTTGTGTTGCTGACCCCAAATATGTCCAATACTGTGGTACTCTGAACCGGTAGCAAGCTTCCACAGTGCAATGGCCACTCTCTTCCTCAGAGGCACACACTGGCAGAATGTCGTGTCTTGAAGCTCCATGTACGGATGCAATTTGTGGCACAAGTACGGTATGTAAAAGTGTCCTCGGACATCCTGAAGTTCTGCAACCACTGCGTGCTTGAGAAGCCGGGGACAATATTCTCCCACCAATGCGAGCTACGGATTACTGCCCAGGCCGATGGTCTGCAGCGTTTATTTTGCAACAACTCAGCCAACTGAAACACACACACAGCATACATATTAATACTGATAACCTGGCAAAATCAAAATGCTGTACACAACAATGACATGACGAAAAAATGACAATACAAAGCATTAGCTTACCAACATCTGCTCCCTCATGTGCCTCATGTGTCTCATGTGGCGGGCAATGATTTCTGCTTCATAATCCGCCTGGGCAACCGAGAGTCTCCTGTTCTGCACCAACGTGTGTTGTCTCAATGCACGTCGTCTTCTCCTATAAAAT
Organism: Pholidichthys leucotaenia; assembly: GCA_020510985.1. NCBI lineage: Eukaryota > Metazoa > Chordata > Actinopteri > Cichliformes > Pholidichthyidae > Pholidichthys > Pholidichthys leucotaenia. The sequence goes on along the minus strand of CM035840.1, from coordinate 132,597,992 downwards.
TCTCTTCTCTCATTAAAAACATTAATTGTGTTAAAAACCCACAGAAGAATAATGATCAACGTGGAAAACCTCCGCTTGTAATCCGCCTTTTTTTTTCTGTGTGGTGGAGGATTCGGTCGCGTGCTTTACGTCAGCAGAGTGTGGCGCCGCCTCAATCCCGCCCACCCCAGCAATACACGGCTTTAAACGGTTGTAATGGAGCCACAACCGCGGCAGAAACGAGTAGTAACGAAAAGAAACGAGGCGAGGCGAACTGGGCTAGTGGAAATGTGTTGTAAGAAGACCTTCAGAACACCTGACTGGGTCCTTTCCAAATCCTCCTTTTTAAGTATTTTGTTTATGTGGTGTCTAAGCTGAAAGAACCTGTAAAGGTCTTGATTTATTAGACCTTGTTTTTTCAAATCTTCAAAACTTCTTAAAGTTTGCCCTTTAAAAAAATCGTAATATTTTATCAGTCCATTCTCTTTCCACTTTTTAAATCTAGTGTCTGTTTTATTAGGAGTAAAGTCTTGATCATAGGCAATCCATTGCAGTAATCGATAGGGTTCTTTAGTTTGATTCTCTCTGACTATCTTAAACCAAATTTTTAGCGGGGTCTCTATCCACGGGTTAGTGTTATTCAAAAGTTTAGGTAAGGCATTGTTCCCTATTATCGCCTGTAGGGGAATGTCACTTGTTATTTGGCATTCAATCTCCTTCCATTGTGCAGTGTAGACTGGGTTACATATCTCTACTAAAGTTTTAATTTGTGCAGCTTTGAAATAGTCCCTGATATTTGGCAGCGCAAGCCCACCTTTGCCTTTGTTTAGCTGTAGGGTTCTATATCTGATTCTAGGTCTCTTGCCCTGCCATATGAATCTTGAGATCCTTCTGTCCAGTTCTTGCCATGTTTTTTTGGGAGGTTCTACCGGTATTGTTTGGAAAAGGTATAGAAGACGTGGAAGTATATTCATTTTGACTGCTTCAATTCCTTGTGCAGTACCCAAGAATGGTATCATATTCCATCTTGCTAGATCAGATTTTATTTTTGCCATCAGTGGATCATAGTTTAGTGTTATAATTTTGTTGAGTTGTTTCGGGATATCGACCCCCAGATATTTCATAGATTCCATCTCCCAGTTAGTTTTGAGTTTGCTTAGTAAATATTGATTTGGGTCATAGTTGAATGTTAAAATTTGGGTTTTATGCATGTTTAATTCGTACCCCGATAAATCTCCATACTCTGAAAAAACTGAGATTAGTTCTGGAAAAGAGGTGTCTGGCTGTCCCAGGTATATTAAAATGTCATCAGCAAAGAGTGCTATTTTATGTTCCTTCTGACCAAGTGTAATACCTTGAATTTTTTGATTCTGTCTTATCCATTGGCTCAGAGGTTCTATGAAGTTTGCAAAGAGCAGTAGAGACAAGGGGCAGCCCTGACGACATCCTCTTTCCAGTTCAAAAGATGATGATAATTTACCGTTAATCCTTATTTTAGCTGTGGGTTTTTTATATAATGCCTGGATAGTTCTAATGAAGTTGTTATGAAAATTGAAACTGGATAAGATTCTATATAGGAAAGACCAGTCAACCGAATCAAATGCTTTTTCAGCATCTAATCCCAATATGGCTGCATTTAAATTATATTTTTTATATGATGAATTATGTGTAAAGTGTGTCTAATGTTATCTTGTGTCTGTCTTTGTCTTATGAAACCTGTTTGGTCTAAATGAATTAAGTCTGTCAGTATATTTTCTAACCTTTTGGCAAGGATAGTGGTAAAAAGCTTATAGTCCTGATTTAACACACTGATTGGTCTGTAGTTGGAGCAGTCTAGTTTATCCTTTTCAGGTTTAGGTATGACTGCAATGACCCCCTCTCTCCAGGAGGGGGGGATTTCCCCTGTGTGGAGGACATAGTTAAATGTTTTCAGGAGGAGAGGAGATAGTTGCTGTTTAAAGGTTTTGTACCACTCTGCTGTATAAGATAAGATAAGATAAGCCTTTATTAGTCCCACAACGGGGAAATTCCAGGATTGCAACAGCACAGGGATAGCAACACTCAGAGCAACAATCAGAAGGCAAGAAAAAAAAAAAAAAAAAAAAACAAGCAAGCAAGAGCAGCTAATATACATATGTACGTATTACTATAAAATATATATATATACACACACACACAGACACACAGTGCAGAGCATTGTAGCTGGATGGAATAAATATATGAATATATGAACACACAGTGCAGAGCATTGTAGCTAGATGGAATAAATATGTAATATATAAACACCCACAGTACGGAGCATTGCAGCTAGGTGGAATAAATATGCAAGTATATAAACACACACAGTGCGGAGCAATGTAGCTAGATGGAATAATATGTAGATATATAAATATATAAACACACCCAGTGCTGAGCATTGTAGCTAGATGGAATAAATATGTAAATATATAAACACACACAGTGCAGAGCATTGTTGCTAGATGGAATGAAACAGCATAACCGTCTACTTAGTTATCCTACATGGTATGATTATGTGCCCATACATATTCTCACCCTCCATAGCGACCGGTAAGTTCCTAGTTGTATGCCGGAGGGGACCATTGTGTAAGTCTATTGCATCTTTTGCATTCAAAAAACTATTAGTTTGTTACGTCTTTTTGCTATCTCTGCGAGCAGCCCTGCTTAGGTTGTACAGTCTGACAGCCGTTGGTAGGAAGGACCTACGAAACCTCTCGGTTGTGCACCTGGGATGATGTAGTCTGCTGCTAAATGAGCTCCTCAGTGCATTCAGTATGTCCTGCATAGGGTGGAACTCGGACTCCAGCAGAGATGACAGTTTAGCCACCGTCCTTCTCTCTCCTATCTCCTCCATCGGATCAAGGCGTTGCCCCAGGACAGAGCTAGCTTTCTTAATCAGTTTGTTCAGTCTCTTCCTATCGGCTGCAGTAATGCCACTGCCCCAGCAGACCACTCCAAAAGTGATGGCTGATGCCACCACCGTGTCATAGAATGACTTCAGCAGCGCCCCTTGTACACCAAAAGACCTGAGTCTCCTCAGCAGGAACAGCCTGCGCTGTCCCTTCTAGTAGAGTGCATCAGTATTGTGTGACCAGTCTAGTTTATTGTTCAGATGAATACCCAGGTACTTATAGGATGTCACCATCTCGATGTCTGTTCCCTGTATATTTACTGGTACTGTGAGGGGCTGCCCATGCCTGCGGCAGTCCACCACCAGCTCCTTAGTTTTCCTCGCGTTGATCTGGAGGCAGTTCCGATGGCACCAGTCCACGAAGTCCTGGATAAGCCCTCTGTACTCAGCTTCATCTCCATTGGAGATGAGGCCAACGATCGCAGAGTCATCAGAGAACTTCTGTAGATGGCAGTGTGTTGTGTTGTGTGAGAAGTCCGCAGTATAAAGAGTGAACAGGAAGGGAGCCAGCACCATTCCCTGGGGGGCCCCCCGTGCTACTGATGATCGTGTCGGACACACAGTCCCGGGTTCTCACAAACTGAGGCCGGTTCGTGAGGTAGTCCAGGATCCATGATGACAGGTGCTGGTCCACCCCTGCGCGCAGCGAGTCTTGTCCTTCAGGATCATCGTTGGATGGTGTTGAAAGCACTGGAGAAGTCAAAGAACATGATCCTCACCATATTCCGGGCTTCTCCAGGTGGGGACAGAGAACGGTGAAGGAGGAAGATCACCGCATCCTCCACCCCCAATGCCATGCTTGGTAGGCGAACTGAGTGGATCCATCGCTGGTTCCACCAGGGGGCGGAGGTGAGCAAGGAGCAGTCTCTCAGGGTCTTCATCAAGTGGGACGTCAAGGCCACCGGTCTGTAGCTGTTCAGGTCTTTGGGGGGTGGGAAGTTTTTGGTACAGGTACCACACAAGATGTTTTCCACAGCTGTGGTACCCTCCCCAGTTTCAGGCTCATGTTGAAGATATACGTCCACAATCCCACAAAGCTGGTCTGCACAGGACTTGAGGAGCTTTGCGCTGATGCCGTCCGGTCCCGGCGCCTTCCTCGCCTTGATCTTCCTCAGCTCCGTCCTCACCTGGGTCCTGGTCAGGGTCAGGATGGGGGGCTGTGTGTTGGGAGGGGGGGGGTGTTGGTGGAGTGGGGAGTGGGCAGCAGGACTTTGATTTCTTTAGAGGCAGCAGTGGTTGTTGTGCAGTCAGGGGGAGGGCGGTTGGTCAAATCTATTGAAAAAGCAGATTCAGGTTGTTCGCCCACTCCCTGCCCCCTGTGGCCTGGGGGGAAGGTATTCTGGAGCCCCGAGATGGTTTTGAGGTTTCTCCAGACCCCGCTGATGTCGCTCTGTTGCAGCTTGTCCTCCATCTTCTTCCTGAAGCTGTCCTTGCCTTCTCTGATCTTTCTCCTCAGCTCCCTCTGTACCGACTTCAGCATCTCCCTGTTCCCTGACCTGAAGATCCTCTTCTTCTCTCTCAGAAGTGTTTTTATCTCAGGGTTGATCCAGGGTTTGTTGTTTGAGTGACGCCGTATGGTCTTGGTGGGAACGGATTTGTCCACACAGAAGCTGAGGTAGCCCGTGAAGGTGTGAATGAGGCCATCGATGTCCTCACCATGTGGATCGCAGAGCTGCTTCCAGGCGGTGGCTTCAAAACAGCCCTTTAGGGTGTCCATTGTCTCCTCAGACCATAACTCCACAGTGTGCATGGCCGGAGGTTGTCTGTGCACTAGGGGTTTGTACACCGGCCGGAGATGAACCAGTTGTGATCCGATCTCCCGAGTGGGGGGAGTTGTGATGAGGTGTACGCCTCCTTAGTGTTTGCGTAGAATAAATCCAGTGTTTTATTGTCTCTAGTGTGGCATGTGACATACTGGGTGAACGTGGGTAGAATGGGAGACAGTGAAACATGGTTGAAATCGCCTGAGATGAGGAGAAGAGCATCTGGGGTGTTCTGTCTGCAGCCTGCTGGTTACTGAATGGATGACGTCACGTGCTGTCCCAGCGTTCGCCGTCGGATTTGCATAAACAACAATGCAGATCACGTGTGAGTGTTCTCTCGGGAGATATGTAGGCCTCATGCTAACAGCTAGCAACTCAATGTCTTTGCTGCAGTGTCGTTGTTTAACAGTGATATGTCCCGGTCTGCACCAGTTGTTGTTAACATACATTATCACTCCACCGCCCCTAGCCTTGCCACTGTCTGGTGTTCGGTCAGCTCGTATCATGTGAAAACCCTCCAGCTCAATGTTAGCATCTGCTGCTAGTTCAGTTAGCCACGTCTCAGTAAACAAAAGGAGAGAGCACTCCCGGTATGTGCTATCATAACGGGAGATAGCCGCTAGCTCATCTAACTTTCCCAGTATCGACCGTACATTTCCCATGACAACAGATGGAAGGGAGGGTCTGTACCTTATATTTTTTGTCCTCCCGCCTTACTCCAGCCCGGCAGCCGCGGCGTTTCGCCTCAGTTCTCTCGGTATGTCGAGTTTTTTCCTATGGGACCGGGTGCGGTTGAATGCTAGCAGCTGTTCTCTCTGCTGTATCGTATCTGCTATAAACAGGGCTCCGTCCACCGCTCAGGAGACATTTAGGACGATCTGTGTGTCCGTGATATAATTGGGGTGAAAAAAAAAGACAGATCAAAAGAGAGAGGAAGGGAAAAAGACTCGGAATCGAGCCGCTGTTGCAAAAGGCAGCCGACTGGTGTGGCGCCGAGAGAAAAAAAAAAACAAAAAAAAAAAACTCGTTGACGTTAACTCCTATAGTTAACGTCAACGAGCTGAAACTTGGCGCTGGCGGCTAGACTCCAACCGTGACTTCTTTGGAAAAAGTAAAATAAAAAGGAATTGTGAACTGGAAAAAAAAGGTTTTATTATTTTGAACAGATACATTTCAGAAGGGCTGCGTCCATGCCAGACTCCTATAGCCATCTGCTCCTGGGGATTTGTTAGCTTTAAGTTTCATAATTGCTTTTTCTAATTCTTTAGGTTGTATTTCTGACAATAGTGTTTTATTTTGTGACTCAGTAAGTTGGGGAAGGTTTAATGTATTAGGGAAGGCTTCGGATGCTTTTTGTGTTTTTTGAGGGAGAACAAGTTCTTGTAGTAGTTCTCGAAGCTTTTAAGAATTTCCTGAATTCTAAATTTTATTTCCTTTGATACTGGATCTCTGATTTTGTAGATTGCGCTCTCTGTTTGTTGTTTCCTCAATTTATAGGCTAGTAATTTTGCCGATTTGCTACCTGTTTCATAGTATTTTTGTTTCAGAAATGTAAGTTTCTTCTGGATTTCTATTGTGTAGATCTCATTTATTTGTTTTTTAATTTCCTTAATTTTGAGTGAGTCATTAGAATGAGTGTTGTCATTGTGCTCTTTTTCTAGTTTTCTTAAGTTCTGACTCTAATTTGATTAGTTTTTCTTGTCTCAGTTTCTTTTGGATTGCCAGTTTTGCGATAATCTTTCCCCTCATTACAGCTTTGCATGCGTCCCACAGTATTAAAGGGGATACTTCTCCATTATCATTTTCTTCCAAATATCTGAGAATTCTGATTCCAATTCATCTTTCAGTGGTCCTTTCAGCACCTTTGAATTAACCTCCAAGAAAATGTAGTTATTTGTGTATTTTTGGATACTTAAAGTCCATATAGATCGGACTGTGGTCAAGAGAGATCCATCAGTCCTATTTTACATGTTTTTACTCTTCCAATGTCTCTATTAAACATAAAAAAATAGTCAGACCTTGAGTACGATGAATGTGGTGCTGAGTAAAATGTATAATCTTTACACTGGGGTTGAATTCCCTCCACCACGTCACAGATTCCCATTTCTTTTAGTAGCATCCGAGTTTTTCTACTTTGAGTGTTATTTTGATGTGGAGAATTACCTGATGCATCCCAGTATGGATTCAGTCTTAGATTGAAGTCTCCACCACATATCACTAAACCTTGGGCTTTAGTTATCATTAGGTCAAATACATTTTATAAAATTTCCAGTTAGCCCCTGGAGGTGCATATATATTCAGCAGGGTGATATCTTCTCCCTCTAGCCGACCAAGTACCATGCTGAATCTCCCTTCTTTATCTTTGTGTTCTGATTTTTTTTCAAATATAATTTTGGTTGAGATCAATGTCGCTACCCCCCCTCCTCCTCCCCGACTTATATGAAGATGAAGAGATCATTTTAAACCCTTGTCTATTAAGTTTAGTGTGCTCCACGTCTGTTAGGTGGGTTTCCTGTAAAAATATTATTCCTGCTTTGTCTTTTTTCATTTTGCCTAGAATCTTGGATCTTTTAACTGGATTCAGGATCCCTTTTACATTATATGAGATTATTTTGGTTACACCCTGTTTCTCCATTGTGTTGTCTTATTTAGTATAACAGTGTGGTGGCCCTCTTTTATGCTACTCAGAAACTGAAAGAACATTAAGAACATAAAAAACATTAAGAACATAGTATATAAAACTTTAACATAAAAAACTGACAAAAGGTCTTCCTGAACTGAGGTCTTTTTAGCAACCTTAGAAGAGCCTTGATGGTGTGTTGGCTCTAAGGGAAATTCCTCAAACTCTGTTACGTGCTGAGGGCCCTCTCTTACCCCTGTAAGTTGTCACATGTTTTTAACATGAATTTCAGATCCCAAACCGAACTTGCAAATGATTTTGTTTTTTAATTGCCTATACCGATATAACATTGTGCGCACAACCTCCCACCACATCACAGCAAACAGTCTCGTTAATACAATATTGTTAGTGAGTGGAGAGATACATGTGGGTTCTTGTCACATTTCTAGTTTAACATGGTTTTTTTTTATAAGACTTATTTGTTCTAATATTATGTCTGTTCAGGAAATGGGTTTCCTCTTGCATACTTGCTGGATTCTGCATCTCCTTTAATGTTGTGATCCTTGTAGGAGGGTTGGATGTGCAGATTGACAAAAAATATCGTTATTCCCTCCTGAAAACGGCCATTTTTCCTTATAGCCCTGGCGCTGGTTTCCTGCTGCTGGCCCGTGGATTTTGAGGGTCTCTGTGTGCACCTCGTTTGAGCCTTGGATTCTTCGATCTGGGTCTGTTGCGGGTTTATAACACCATTAGCTGGGAGTCCCTCTTCTCGCCAAATCCGTGTTTGCTTCTTCCGCCGAGTTGTAGAGACACTCTCATCCCCGTAAAAAACCCACAGCTTCGCGGGAAATGGAGTTTGAAAGCGCAGTTTCTTCTCTTGTAGTACCTTTTATTAGCGTCGTTGTATGCCCGTACACTTTTTAAGGTACCTCCGGGGTGTAGTCGTGCTCCACAAAAACTTTTCTTTCCTTGGGTGCATAAATCCTTTTTTCTGCCAAGCCAGTTTCAAAACCTCCTCCTTTGTTTTGAAGTTGGAGAACTTCACCACCACCGATCGTGGAGGCGTTTCCGCCGATGGCCTTGGGGCTAATGAACGGTGTGCCCTTTCTATCTTCAAGTCGGTGGATTGGGGAATTTCCAACTTCTCTCTCAGTATGGATTCCACGCATGCAGCCATTGTGGTGAAACCGTCCTCGACTCCTTCTTTCAGACCATGAATTCTTATGTTGTCTCTTCTTAGTCTTCCTTCTTGGTCGGTTAGCTTAGCCTCCAGTCTTGTCTGTCGTTTGAGTAATTCCAGCATGGTTTCTTCCAGCCTTTTTATTCTTTCCTCTGCTTCCATGATTCGGTCCTCAGCCTGGTCCACTCTGCTGTTTGTCCTTTTTATTTCGTCTTTAATTTCATGAAATTCGGCCCAACACTCTCGGCGAAATTGTCTTAATTCTTGAAGTACCATTTTTAAGCTGACCGTGTTGCTAGCCTCATTCAGTTCCTCTGCTTCCGAGTGGTTATTGTCCTCCAGTTCAGATTCTCCTGCTGATGCGTGTCTTGGCCTGGTAAATGTCGATCTCTTCTGTTTTCCTTTAGGCATAATGACTTTGTCTTTTGATTTTCACTCTTCCAAAAATACGTTAAATCTGATTTTCAAGTTATTTTCACGGATCGGGTCTGGGACCTTCAGTGTTAAGCTGCTATCACCGTGGTGTCCAGACCGGAAGTCCCCTGGAGAAGATCATTTCTGGCGAAAGTACTTTTAACTTTTACACTTAACAGTCTGTCTCTTGTTACCCCTACATGAATAAAAACTGGAATCAGTACTTTAACCAGAATAGATAACATACAAGTACAGAAGGGTATACCTTTAACAACTCTGTAAATATGCCTATAAAATATATAAATACACCAAAAATATTTTAAAACAGAGTACACTGAGGACTGATTGTAAGCTGAATGTTTTATTCATTAATTATTTTGAACTACTTCACATACGTTACATTTTGTAAATGATATGGCAGGCATTAAACAGGTTATTGCTCTCCACAGTTAAAATACTCCACTCAAGCTGCCCTACTGTCATTCTACACTGGCATGGTCAGGTAATGGTTGAACTGGAGGCTGACTGTGGTCATGTGTGTCTGGGAGTCCAAAGTTGTCACCATGTTCCTCACAAATAATATCAAGTATGCAGCAGGTGAGCACCATTTTCTTGCTCAGCTTCAGTTTGCAGTCATTACTTGTCAGGAGGGACCTCCATCGTCCTTTCAAGCCGCCGAAAGCCATTTCCACAACTGAACGTGCACGGCTTATCCGGTAGTTGTAGTTACGTTGTTCAGGGGTAAGTCTGCCTGTGTCCAAAAAGGGTTTCATCAGCCACTTCTGCATGGGGTCGGCTGGGTGGTGAAATCCTGTGCCATGCCAAAAATGATCACCGTCTACAGGAGTCAGGAGCGCCCGCTTGTTAAAGGTGTACTGCCTGGTCTCAGTCCACCTACAATGTGTCTAAATGTTTTGAGGTTTTATATATATAAAATTATAGTGTTGGCCAAAGTGTTGCAGTTTGGAAAACAACGTATAGAATTTATCTGATTGCAATATTTATGTGCAAAAACATCGTTGTTTGGAGGTACATAGAATATATAATGATACAGTATCTTCATGTATATATGCAGTAAATATATGCATTTTTCCATGTAACCTTGTGACTGCATTAATTTAATTGCTTTTAATCCTAGATCACGTTTGTTTCGGGTTCAAAATGCATCATAAGTGTTAAATATATCTTATTATACCTAACTAAGTACTGTTTATCTGTTGAAATATATATTTAACGGTTAATATAAACCCATAACAATATGGCCCCTGGCGATCATTTTTTGGGCAGCCGATCACTTTTTGGGCGGACATAACAGGTGACCTCTGTCTCGTAATGTGCCGTAACACCACATATTACAGAGCTGACATAAATATTATGTTTAAAAGTGCTCACTAGTTGAGCTACAGACTTGAGCAAACAACGGCTGATAACTTAATATTGATAATTACCGGTCTCTTTAAACGTAGCCGCCGTTCTCTGCCATTAAGAATAAAACTGTTTTTGGATGGTAATACAGGTTTGGAATAATAAAAGCAGCACTGCCAAAGAGACAACAAACTCCTCATGTTGATAAGCTGTTGACAAGCTAGCGCAGCTACTTCTTCTTCTGTGGTGTTCTGTGGGGTTGTATAAAGGCGTTTCACACTACGTAACGATGTAGCCCTGACGTAATCCCCGACTAGCTCCATATCGGTGGAAAACCAACTGGTTCTTATGAGGCACTACAGTTGAACTGGTTAAGCACTGGCACCAGCCCCAGAACCGAACTAACACTGGATCTTATTTTGGTGGAAATGAGGCATCTGTGGACCATGGCTTGTGCTGTAAGATATGACTACAAAAATGTCAGGAAAAGCCTACTAGAACAGGTGAACTTTATTTGGGGTTAATCTGAGGCACTTAAAATGTTGGCAGGTGTTTGCTGACTTCCATTTAACATGAGTTTGAATGTATGGTTAATTCTGAACACAGCCACAGCCCCAGTTATAAGAGGGTGTGCATATTTATGCAATCAGGTTATTGTAAGGTTTTTATTTTTTATTTTTCCCCTTAAAAGATTTCAGTTTGTTTTTCAGTTGGGCTGTACAGGTTATAGGTCACATTAATGGTGGAAAAGTTTTGAAATGATTTATCTTTGTCTCGTTTTTTTACATCACAAAAACCTGGCATTTGAACAGAGGTGTGTAGACTTTTTATATCCACTGTACATTTTCCATCACATGAATAAATGAGACGCAGATATATAAACAACATGAGGATCATATTATAAACTAAAATTATACTATACGAATTTCCAATTTCTACTCACCCATTGGCTGGGGGCTGTTCCTCTCCTCTCCTCTCAGTCCTCACGGTTTTGCTGAATCAAGTCCTGCATAAGTTTTCTTCATTTGTTTATTCTTGTAATGCTACAAGTGGACTAGGCTGACATGCTGCACTGTAAACCCAGATAAGTGGAGTTTACTTTAAAAAAAATTTGAGGAAACCAGTTGCCTTAAAAACATGAGTGTATTCAATTTAAATCAGTCTATGTAAGTTCATTTTAAAACATCCAGGTATCAGATAAACTTTCAAAAGGAATTAAAAAAATATAAAAAAAAAATAAAATTTATTTTTTAATAAAAAAAATTCCTTTTGAAAATTCAATTTAAATGCTTGAGGGGACTTGAATTGCTATTTTAAGTACAACACACTAAATGTTAAGTTGATTTAACTTAAAAATCTTAAACCTGGATAAGCTGGGTTTACTTCACGAAGTTGAACTGGTTGCCTGAAAAACATAAGTAATGTGCGTCATGAATCGCCCTTTTCATGGGCAGACTGAGTACACTAGACGCAGACTGTGAGTTTGCATATTTATTAGTATACACACAAAAATAACACAAAACACTACACTTACAAGGACCGGAGAAAAACGGGGAGAAGGGCGTGCAGAAACGCTGGCACAGACGGAGGCTCCGTCCGGAATAACGAGAATCACAACGTGGAATACATGCAGGATTAAACGGATGAAAAGCCGCGGGATTCCTGGCTGACACTGATATTAATTCACTTCAATTCAATTCAACTTTATTTACATAGCGCCATTTCACTATAACAGTCATCTCATAGCACTTTCAACTGTAGGGGAAACCCCCACAATTGCAGAAAAACCCCAGCAATCAGGTGATCCCTGTGAGCAAGCACTTGATGACGGTGGAGAGAAAAAACTCCCTTTTAGCAGGAAGAAACCTCCAGCAGAACTAGGCTCAGGGAGGGACAGTCATCTGCTGCGACTGGTTGGGGGGTGAGGGGATAGAGAAGAAGAAGAAAAAACAGACATGTAGAGAGTGAACAGCACAACGGGGACTCAATCTATGGGAGAGAACAAACAGATGTTAATGACCAGCAAAAATATTTCATTGAGAGAAAAGAAAGGAGTGAAGCCCAGTGCATTGTTGGAGGTCCCCCAGTTGTCTAAACCTATTAGCAGCATAACTAAGGGAGGGTTCAGGGGCACATGATCCCACTGACATGTTTTCAGAAGAACCCAAGCGCAGACACAGACTCAATGAACCACAATGAACTTTATTTACAAGTGTGAATGTATGTGAGTGTGTGGGTGACTGGATGTGCGGCCAGAGCAGGACAAGCCTGGCAACCCTGTAGAGAGAGGAGGAGACAGGAATATTAATTCTCCGTATCAAATGGAGGAATAAGCACAGTGAAGGGAGAGATATTAATGCTCAGAAGATTAGCCAGTACTTCACCAGTCTCCAGAATCCCGCTGACGTGAGTTGTGCTCGTGCAGATATTTACAGTGAGGAATGTCCAAGTAGAGTAGAGAGTTTGATCAGGCTGTAACCCTTGCAGCAGGAGGAAGGGCAACTCACAACTCACGGGGGTAGGATGATCCTGTCCGCTGCCAGGAGCAGGAGGAGGTCTGCCAAGGGAGAGGTCCACCTGTGCACAGGGATTAGAGGAGAAAGAGAGGCAGGTGCAGATGATGGTAATTTCAAACCAAAGCTTACAGATGAATTGGGGAGGCGAAGCTCCCATGCGTCGAACCGCTGAGTAGGGATGAGAGAGGAAGGTGAACCTTCCTGAGGACGATAGGGGAGATTTCAGCACAGTGATCTTCACCCTGGAGGAGCGTAGAAGTCTGCATGCAGATTAACGGGCAGCGCTCCTTATAAAGGCTGCCTGATGAAAGGGGCAGGTGTCCGTGCAGCTGTGGGATAATTAGGAGAGAGAGCACACAGCGCGGATCACCACACCCATCCTAATTATAGGCTATGTCAAAAAGGAAGGTTTTAACCCTCTTAAAAACAGAGATCGAGTCTGACTCCCGAATCCAGATTGGCAGCTGGTTCCACAGGAGAGGAGCTTGATAACTGAAGGCTCTGCCTCCCATTGTACTTTTGGAGATTCTAGGTATTACAAGTAATCCTGCATTTTGGGAGCGTAGTGCTCTGTTAGGATAATAGGGTAGTATCAGATCTTTTAAATAGGAAGGGGCCTGATTATTTAGAGCTTTGTAAGTAAGAAGAAGGATTTTAAACTTAATTCTAGATTCTATGGGAAGCCAATGAAGGGAGGCCAGAACCGGAGCGATATGATCTCTCTTTCTAGTATCTGTTAAAACTCTTGTTGCAGCATTTTGGATCAGATGAAGACTTTTAAAAGATGTTTTAGGACAGCCTGATAATAAAGAGTTACAATAATCTAATCTAGAGCTAACAAAAGTGTAGATTAGTTTCTCAGCATCATATTATGCCGCTGCGCCGAGAGGCAGCATAGCAGGCTCTCAATAGGGCATAAGGAAATGGCACAAATGACTGCAGGTGTGGGTACAAGATCGAGGGGTAATTAACCAAACAGGTGACAGCTGACAAAGCCTGCGAATAGGCTTTGACAGGAGGAGGCAAACAATGACTGTCCAAGTAAAAGCACACAGACCGGGAAGGAAGACAGATCATGATTAATACATCTATCTATAAATTCAAGGGATCTGCTTGTGTGTGTGTGTGTGTGTGTGTGTGTGTGTGTTCCTCAGATATCTGTCAAGCCATTCCTCAGACTGACCTAAAGTTTTATATGTGGTTTCCTGAGGTTACAAGGGTGTGCATCCCTGAATATGGAGTCGCTCAGTCAAAATATGTAATTTTTATCAATAAAAGTTTAGCCACCACTCTGTGACCACTGTGTCTTCATATCCTGGCTTCAAGAAGTGTGGGCGGGGTTTCGGATTGACTCCGTGCTCATTGGACAATACGCGGCATCAGGACCTGTCAGTCACCACAGTGTTCCCTGGACAAAACAAGGAAGTGAAAAATGACATATTTGACTAGAAAAAGATAATACTTTAGATTTAATGCTTAAAAAAATTATACTATAAAGTTGCCGTGGTTGCGTAGATCTAAAGGATAATTCGGCATATGTGGAGAACATGAGGTGCGCCACGCGCAAGAAAACTGGACGGAGCGTCAGTGGGGGTCCGGGTCTGACAAAGAATACCGGTGTATCAACACAGAACATGCCGGGAGAAGCAGCAGCCTAACTGGGTGGACCACAGTCCTTCACAGTGAGGCACACCCAGCCTGCCCAGTCAGTAGTAGACGGGAGTACCTGCTTCTGCTTCACCTGCGTGCACAGGACTGCGAGTCCCCCCTCCTGTGCAAGTATCTAAAAATTAAAAACTTAATACCGTCATGATTGTGGAGCGGAATGGTTGGAATGACTTAATGACCAAATGCAGGACACAAAAACACCCAAATAATGAAATAAATCACTTTTTAGTTAAATATTCACTGACAAATGGGCAACACTGATGCAATGGTTGCAGTAAAACGGGTCCTTCTGCAGTGAATAATAATAGATAGATGATCTTTATTGATGTTGGGTGTTTTGTAATTAATTCAGTCGATTACAGTTTTAAAAAAACTTTTAATAACAAAATATTGCTAAAATATACTGCTCAAAAAAATAAAGGGAACACTTTGAAAACACATCAGATTTTAATGGGAAAAAATAAGCTGGATATCGAAATTGTGGCAGGCTAGTCCGAAGATGGACTAGCCTGCCACAATTTCGATATCCAGCTTATTTTTTCCCATTAAAATCTGATGTGTTTTTAAAGTGTTCCCTTTATTTTTTTTTTGAGCAGTATATAAAATGATGCACTACAATGGGTCTCAAATATTTGTCCTGTTATAGTACCGCATGAGTTTATTGATGATACACAGAAGAAATTCAATATTACACTGAACTCCAACACTGAACAGTGATATAAACTAAAATAATTATAATGGTGAGTGAACAACTCCCATTCCCCAAAGTGCAAGATACACTGTTATGAATATTAGTGATAAAGGATCAGACAAATAAGTGATCTGACAAACAAATAAACAAGGGATCTGAAACAGCTCGCTAATATTAGATGTCCCATTCATTTTCAATAATTAAGTATTCTGAAATTAATATTCACACAGTCAAATCTTCGTGCCATTTAGTCCCTTTTATATTTGTCAAAGTCTAACATGTGATTGCCTATATATAGGCTACATCTCTTTGTATTCCACTTTCAAACAGCCTACATTTGGGCCTGTAAAGCCTGATTGGGATACCTGTTTCAGACAGGAATACTTGCATTCTACGGGCATGCACTAGTCAATACAAAAGAAGATCTAAAGTGAGGACAAGATAATACAAGGGATGCAAATAATATAAAACACATGAAAACCAAAATACCACAGGAGAGGTGAGGATAAGGACGGAGGAACCTCAAATATAAACACAGGGCAATATGACAGATAAGGTCAGATAATCTATAACCACAGAATAATACAGAAGACCCTGACAACCCAAACTGAACTTAGAAAAATCAAGCAGAACAAATGGAAAACTCAAATAACAAACTACAGCCCGGACCAACCCAAAAACAAAATAACTCAAGATGAAGAAATACAGAAAATGAACTAAATAGACTTAAATAATGAGGAAGGCTGAGCACGGTTCCCCACTCGTGCTCAGCATCATGACAGAGCCCCTCCCTCAAGGAGTGGATTCCAGAAGGGATCCCCCTACACAGAACACCCCCCCCCCCAGTAAGATTAACAAAAATAAGCCACCCCGGGATGTCACAACTCACCGCTCCCAGTCATCCACCTCAGCTGCGCGCACACCTGCGCCTCGTCAGGAACGGGCTATTTAGCCCACTTGGCCCAGAGCATCGGTCTGGAGCCGTCTGTGTTTCTACATGCTCAAACCCTCAGCAGGATTGTCTCTTCCCGTCCTGCCGCTCTGCACTTCAGCACGTAAGCTGTATTGCCACTCACCTGCCTACCAGTCTCTCCCCTGTGCACAGGTGGATTCCCTGGCGGCGGATTCTCCCGTCTTCGCCATCTCCTTTCCTCTCCTCTCCACGCCTCGTCATGTGCGCAGTAGGGCGCTGTCTCCCAGGCCAATGATCCTTAGCCAACGCCAGCCACCTTCCCATCTGCAAGTAAGCTATACTCAGTATATCTCTCCCGTTTGGTAAAGCCCAGCTCATAATTCTGTCTCTGCTCTTCCCATAGGGTTGCCTGGCTGCACGGCGTGCTGCTCTGTTCCCGACACTCATCGTTCACCCACAATACATACACATACCACATTCACGCACTCATTCACCCCTTGCTATTGAATAAAGCTATTGAATCTTACCTGAGCCTGCGTGCGTGTTTCCTGGGCCGATAATTATGTCAGCATGGCTCCAGCAGAGTGGCCCGGCGGACAGTGGGCTCGCACGTCGTCTTTCCACCCTCGAGGCTCGGGTGGATTTGATAGCTCATCAACAGCAGGTAATATTAAATCAATTAACCACGATAACTCACCAGTTGGACCGTCTTGACCCCCAGCAGGTGTTCCCCCTGGCTCATCATGGCGGATCAGCTCCGGCTGTTTCCGTGGCTGGCCAGCCTAGCTCGGGAGCGCCAACCCGGCTCACTCCGATCCCAACTCCCGCTCGCTTCAACAGGAAGCTCGGTGAGGCACAGGGGTTCATCTTACAATGTGAGTCGGTGTTCCTGCGTGTTCCCGGGGATTTTCCTTCAGACCACAGCCGAATTGGTTACATGGCTAATCTCTTGGAGGGCAAGCGTTAGCTTGGGCTTACGCCGTCATGTTGAAGCCCAGCTACGCGAACCTCTCCTATGACCAGTTCTTGCGGGACTTCCTCGAGGTGGTTGACCACTCGCGTCGTGACAGCGTCCTCGCCGACCGGCTCCTTAGCCTTCAACAGGGTAGCCGGTCAGCGGCGGATTACGCTGTTGACTTCCGGGTGGCAGCGGAGGAGGTTGGCTGGGGTGAGGCGTCTCTCTGCAGCATCTTCCTCCGTAGCCTCAGTTCTGGTCTGCGGGATGAGTTGGCCAGCCAGGACCTTCCAGGGCGTCTGTCTGAGCTAATCTCTCTGACCATTAGTTGGATAACAGGCTGTGGGAGCGGGCCACTGAGCAGAAGTCTGTCAGCCGCCCTCGCGGATTCTCCGCCCGCATCCCTCAGTCTCGCCCTCTGGCGTTACCCGCTCCGGAGTCCGCCGATGAGCCAGAGCCAATGATGGTCAGGCGAACCAGGCTCCGTCTAGCGGAGAGACAACGCTGCCGGGAGCTGGGCCTCTGCATGTATTGCGGAGGCGATCAGCATACCGTGGAGCAATGCCCGACCAAGCCAAACGGGGGGGTCTGCGAGTCACTGTAGGGGGCCTCGCGGACACAAACCGGCCAAATCCCCTCTCCAATCGCTCCTTGCCCATTAGATTTTGCCACAACTCCACCGGGCACCTCACCCACGCACTGGTGGACTCGGGAGCAGAGCAAAGCTTTATTTCCAAGAGCCTAGCAACCCGTTTGGGTATTCCCTGCCAACCGTTGTCAGCTCCCCTCAACCTTGTCACTCTTTCTCGCTCGCCCCTGGGAGTTGTGACACACCGCACCAGGTCGTTGCCAGTTATAATTTCTGGCAACCACCGAGAGGACCGTAGCCTGTATGTCCTGTCTTCCTCAGCGGCCTCCGTCTTCCTGGGTTACCCGTGGCTGCGCCTACACAACCCTGTGCTCGATTGGCAATCCGGAAGCGTCCTCTCATGGAGTTCTTTCTGCATGGGCACCTGTCTCCAGTCTGCGGCCTGCACCCCATCCTCGCCTCCACCTCCGCCTGCTCCAGTCTCCTCTCCTCCGGACCTCACCCTGGTGCCCCCGGAGTTCCATGACTTGGGGCTCGTGTTCAGCAAGTCCAAGGCGACATCTCTTCCTCCTCACCGTCCATATGACTGTGCCATAAACCTCCGCCAGGGGGCGCCGTTTCCATCAGGCCGCCTCTACAGCCTTTCTGCTCCTGAACGTGAGGCTATGGACAATTACATCAGGGAGTCGCTCAGCGCTGGGATCATTCGCCCCTCCTCGTCCCCGCTCGGTGCTGGCTTCTTTTTCGTCTCTAAGAAGGATGGGTCCCTGCGTCCGTGCATTGACTTCAGAGCCCTCAACAACATCACGGTGAAGGACAGATACACCCTGCCTCTGATGGACACCGCCTTCCACTCCCTCCAGGGGGCCACCTGGTTCACCAAGTTAGACCTCCGCAGCGCCTACCATCTCGTCCGGATCCGGGAGGGTGATGAGTGGAAGACGGCCTTTCGGACGCCCAGCGGCCACTTTGAATACTTAGTTATGCCGTTCGGGCTCACCAACGCTCCCACCGTCTTCCAGCGGCTCATCAACGATGTCCTGCGAGATTTCCTGGGGGTCTTCATCTTCGTGTATTTAGACGACATTCTCATCTTCTCCAGGTCTCGGGAGGAGCACCAGGCCCACGTGAGGCGGGTTCTGCAGCGACTGTTGGAGAACAGACTTTACATCAAAGCGGAGAATTGTGAGTTTTATGCCAAGACCACCTCTTTCCTGGGTTTCGTTATCTCCCATAACCAGATCCTCCTCAACCCCGCCAAGGTTAAAGCGGTGGTCGAGTGGCCCACGCCTACCTCCAGGAAACAGGTGCAGCAGTTCATCGGCTTTGCCAACTTCTACCGTCGCTTTGTTTCCATCTTTGGCGCCATCGTTATTCCCCTGACCCGCCTCACCTCTCCCAAGGTGCCCTTCCAGTGGACCGAGGAGGCAGCGACCGCGTTCAAGACCCTGAAGACGGAGTTCTCTTCCTCCCGGGTCCTGACCCAGGTTGACCCCGCACTGCAGTGTCTGGTAGAGGTGGACGCATCTGACATGGGGGTGGGGGCGGTGCTTTCCCAGCGATCACCAGTGGATGGAGTCAAGCGGCCCTGCGCCTTCTTCTCCCGGCGCCTGTCGGCGGCTGAGCGTAACTATGACGTCGGCGACAGGGAGCTTCTGGCTGTCAAGCTCGCGCTGCAGGAGTGGCGTCACTGGCTGGAGGGGGCAGCTCAGCCTTTTGTGGTCTGGACGGACCACAAGAACCTAGAGTATTTGAGGTCAGCCAGGCGTCTGAATGCCCGCCAGGCGCGCTGGTCTCTGTTCTTTGCTCGGTTCCGGTTCACAATCACCTACCATCCAGGCTCCAAGAATGGGTTGCCCGACGCCCTGTCTAGACAGTTTACCCCTGAAGCCCCGGAGGAGCTGGATCACACCATCCTGCCCAGCTCGTGTGTTGTGGGGGCGGTTTCCTGGTCCATCAGGGACAAGATCCACAGGGCGCAGGAGACCAAACCGGACCCTGGCGGCGGCCCGGATGGGAGGCTCTTCGTTCCATCGGCGGTTCGGGGGGAAGTCATTCACTGGGCCCACACATCCAAGCTCGCCTGTCACCCTGGCATCTCCCGACTGGTGGACCTCCTTCAACGCTCTTTTTGGTGGCCCGGTCTCCAGAAGGACGCCGCCAATTACGTCCGGGCGTGCCCCCAGTGTGCTACTGGCAAAACCCCGAATTCCCCCCCCCCCCCCCCGCGGGCCTACTCCAGCCCCTGCCGATCCCGGGCAGGCCCTGGTCACACATCGCCCTCGACTTCGTTACTGGCCTCCCTGTCTCCAACACCTATGACACTGTTCTGACGATTGTGGATCGGTTCTCCAAGGCCGCCCACTTTGTGCTGCTCCGGGGTCTCCCTTCAGCATGAGAGATGGCCGACCTCCTTGTGGTCAGACTGCACGGGATCCCAGTGGACGTCGTATCCGATCGGGGGCCCCAGTTCGTGTCCCAGGTGTGGAGGTCTTTTTGCAATGCCCTGGGGGCCACGGTGAGTCTCTCCTCCGGTCACCATCCTCAATCCAACGGGCAGTGTGAGCGCGCCAATCAGGAGCTGGAGGCTGCCCTGCACTGCGTCACCTCCTCCAACCCATCCTCCTGGAGCTCTTACCTGGCCTGGGTGGAATATGCCCACAACGCGACATGGTCGTCGGCTACTGGGATGTCTCCCTTCCGGGCGTCGTTGGGCTACGACCCCCACTTGTTTCCCGAGCAGGAGAGTGAGTTGGCCGTCCCTTCCATCCAGGCGCATCTGAGATGCTGCCGGAGCCTGTGAGCCAGAGCGCGCGAGGCGCTTTTACGCACGGCGGCGTGCAACAACACCACAGCTAATCGCCACAGGAAGCCGGCCCCGAGTTACCAGGTGGGCCAACAGGTCTGGTTATCATCCCGGGACATTAATCTTAAGGCCGAGAAGAGGAAGTTGGCACCGTGCTTCATCGGTCCCTTCACCATCTCCAGAATTGTCAACCCGGTGGCTGTGCGTTTGGCCCTCCCCCCCTCCCTCCGCATTTGCCCCACGTTTCATGTGTCTAAGGTCAAGCCTGTGATCTCCGACCCACTCTGTCCTCCTCCTAGGGTACTGCCCGCTCCCATGATGATCGACGGCCACCCGGTGTGGGGAGTTGCTTCCATCCTGGACTCCCGGCGTCGAGGTCGTGGGCTGCAGTACTTGGTGGATTGGGAGGGATATGGCCCAGAGTGGAGATCCTGGGTGCGCTCTTCTTTTGTGCTGGACAAAGATCTCATCATGGAGTTCCACCGGAGGCACCCGGATAAACCAGTGCCAGGAGGCGCTGCTGGGGGGGGGGGGGGGGGTACTGTCACAACTCGCCGCTCCCAGTCATCCACCTCAGCTGCGCACACACCTGCGCCTCGTCAGGAACGGGCTATTTAGCCCACTCGGCCCAGAGCATCGGTCTGGAGCAGTCTGTGGTTCTACGCGCTCAAACCCTCAGCAGGATTGTCTCTTCCCGTCCTGCTGCTCTACACTTCAGCACATAAGCTGTATTACCACCCACCTGTCTACCAGTCTCTCCCCTGTGCACAGGTGGATTCCCTGGCGGCGGATTCTCCCGTCTTCGCCATCTCCTTTCCTCTCCTCTCCACCCCTCGTCGTGTGCGCAGTAGGGCGCTGTCTCCCAGGCCGATGATCCTTAGCCAACGCCAGCCACCTTCCCATCTGCAAGTAAGCTATACTCAGTATACCTCTCCCGTTTGGTGGAGCCCAGCTCATAATTCTGTCTCTGCTCTTCCCATAGGGTTGCCTGGCTGCACGGCGTGCTGCTCTGTTCCCGACACTCATCGTTCACCCACAATACATACACATACCACATTCACGCACTCATTCACCCCTTGCTATTGAATCTTACCTGATAATTATGTCACGGGAGGGAGGAGGGGGAACCCAGGCTCAGAGGGAAAGAAACAAAAAACATGCTCAAGATGCACAAACGGCACAGAACAGGTGAACAGAGACCCTAGGCCCACCAGGTGAAAAAATAAGGCAGTCCATGTGGTCTGCTTGAGTCCAGTGACCACCAGGCAAAGAGCTGAAATAAGTCTGGTGGCCTACCAGAGTCTCTAGACCACCCAAGCAGACAGTGCAGTCCATCGGGTGGCCTCCCAGCATTCCAGCATCCATGGACCGTGCAACACCACCTGCCCCCCCCCCCCCCCGTAGACGGTAGCTGGTACACGTGCCCCTTGCGGACGGTGGGGACAGTGACGTGGAAGCCAGGTGACAAAGATGGCTGATCAGCAGGAGACCCAGATGAAGCGGTGACTAACCAGTAAGGAGACCAGATGCAGATGATGACTGCCCAGCAGAGAAGGCAAGCAAAAAGGATAGCTGAGCAGGGTAGCTGACCGGTGAGGGACCACGATGAGGAAGGTGACTGCTCTGCAGAGGCCTCTGGCGAAGACAGGGAACTCACAATGACCTCAGCCAACAGTGGAGAACCCTCCATGACCTCGGGCAGTGTGGGGAGCCCTCAACGATCTCAGATGGAGGCAGAGCACCCACAGTGGCCTTGGACGGCGGTGGAGCACCCATGGTGGCCTCAGATGGAGGCGGAGCACCCATGGCAGCCTCAGACGGAGGTCTAGCACCCACGGTTGGCCTCAGGTGAAGGGAGAGGACCCATGGCAGCCTCAGATGAAGGAAGAGGACCCACGGCAACCTCAGGCAAAGACGAAGGAGGGCCCACGGCAACCTCGAGTGAAGAAGGAGGATCCATGGTGGCCTCAAGCGAAGAAGGAGGACCCACAGCGACCTTGAGTGAAGAAGGAGGACCCACGGCAACCTCGAGCGAGAAAGGAGGACCCACGGCGACCTCGAGCAAAGAAGGAGGACCCACGGCAACCTCAAGCAAAGAAGGAGGACCCACGGTGACCTCGAGCAAAGAAGGAGGACCCGTGATGACCTCAGGTGAAGATGGAGAACCCGTGATGACCTCAGGCGGAGATGGCTCGGGCAAAAGGACAGAGACAAACACCGGTTCAGAGTCACCGGCAGCATTGGAGCTCGGCGAAGATGGCTCAGAAGCAGCTGGCAGCTGCGACTGGCTCTCTTCACCAAGAGCTAAACATGACCTCTCTAAAATAGATAATGTGAAAACAAAAAAGAGGGCTTGCCTCAGCTCAAGCTCCTCCACTGTCCAGGACTCCAGCGATCCAGGCTGGGACGTCTCGGCTCTCTCCGTCTGAAGTTCCAACCCCGACACAGCCAGTTTGGATGGGGAAGAAGAAGAAAACACCGGAACATACTGTAGTTACCAACAGTGGTGGAGCTCAGTGAGGAGAATTCAGGAGCAGAGGACATCTGCAGCCGGTTCTCCTCACCATGAGCCAGAGAAGATTTCTCTAGATCTGCAGGTGTTAAAACAGAACAGAGTACTTGCCTGGACTCGAGCTCCACTGCCACCCAGGACTCCGGTGACTATGCTGCGGCAACCCTAGCACCAGGCATGATGGTGGATGGCGCTGGTGGATCTCCCAGTGTGGCGGCTGGCGCCGATGAGTGTCTCTCCAGTGCCGCTGAGTCCTGTGCTGATGAAGCTAGGGGACACTCTCCTGTTGGCTCAGGCTTCTGGCCACAGGGGGGCGCTATCCTCCCATCCAGGATGTGGCTGCGGGGCTGGAATGGACCTCTCCAGGACCGCAGGCCTCTCCGTTGTCTTGCAGCTCCCTCCCAGTGCCAGCAGATACTCAGGGGAATTGGAGAAGGACATGGGAGAAGCAGGTGAGGATAAAATAACAGCAGCAGATGGTGAAAGCTCATCCAAATCGGGGCCGCTGCTGTCTGAGCTTCACCGCCGGGAATAAGGCAAGGCAATTCATTAGGTGTTGATAAACCAACGGATACTTGCCTTATTCCCGGGGTTTGGTGGTGGCTTCTGTGGGACCAGATGACATCTCTTCGGGAGCTGCGAAGGTCGTCTGATGCGATGGGCAAAGCACCAGATTCAGGGGATGCTCTGTCGTCAGCTCAGACTCCGTTCTGCCTGGTGAAGCTCCCTCCAGCTGCGGCAATAACTCAGGAAGAAGCCATGGCTTGTAATCCAGGATGAACTCCTTCTCTGCTGCCAACACCCGCTGGCGCTCCTCCAGCTCCTCCGCGCTGGGACCATCAAAGGGCACGAGAGCTGCGTACCCAATATGGCAGGCGGTGGGCCACTGTTCGGGAGGATAAGACGAGTCTGCAGCTGGATGATGGCACTGGGCTCGAGGCTTCCGCACCCGGAGGCGCTTCCTCTTCAGCACAGGTTTGGATGGGGAAGAGGTTTCCTTCAGCCTGTGGAGCCGGTGTCGAGCCTGGAACACTGAGGTGAGGAAACTGCCTGTTCCGGATAGCTCCACAGGCTGGGGTATGCCTCAGTCACGTGTGCCACACTATCCCAATGTAACACCCACTACACTTACTTACTTTAGGTGTAGTACCCTTTTTGGTAGTGGTGTGTTATGGCAATGTAGTTACCTTAACTTTTCTACCTGGGCGAAAGGGATAATTGGGCCAGCTCAGGTAGACCTTAGGTTCGTAGGAGCCTGGAGGGCGTAACAACAGATGACACATACACAGCTGTATATAGAACTTGCAACTATATATATTTCTTTTTACAAATGTGTATTATTTACAAATATGTACATTTAATAAAAAAACCACACACTTGTCACAATAATACCCCAAAATATATTTACAAGATTCACAGTTCTCTTGTGTCCATTCCAGGTGACCTGTTGAATTACCTCCAGCCGTTAATAGGGTTCGGGCTTCGGCTCGCCATCAAGATCTGGGGAATCCATGGTCTGGTCAAACCAGTCCAAAGAAAAAAACCTGACCAAGCTAAGTGACACGTGCGTCAATGGGATTCCCGTGCTCAACTGCGTTAATGGCCTTTGGATCCCAATCAATCTCAAGTTTTGTCCAAGCAAAGGCTGCTATTAGCACGTTAGCTCATCGTCTCCGTGAGGAATCGCGCTCTCTCGGTCATGTCTCGGCAGTGTCTGACAGCGTTCTGCATATTACACACAGACCGAGTGAGGGAACGCGTGACCCCATTGGCTGGCGGGACCCCATTGGCTGTTGCTGCCAAACAAACCGCGCAGCCATTGGTCGCTCAAAATGCCAAATAAAAACATTGGGAACTTTATCAAAACTCCCCAGAAAATGTTCCTAACTATTTATGAACATATTTTATGAACTTATATTGTATTTACATACCCATCTTCAAAATATCTATTCTCATTGTGAAATGAGTGTCCCCCCTTCTTCTTAAAGCGGTATCAACATTCATATTTCTATTCGTGTTTTAACACTGGGTTACACTATCCCCTCTTAGAATCATGCAAGCCCCTTTGCATGGGATTAGCTAGATAGTAAAGACAAGGGAACCAGTGTTCATGGGAATAATCTTAGGATCTGTCTCTGTTAAGGCTCTGGTAAAAGCCAAGTTTAGTCCTTGAAACAGGGACTGGGCAACAGTTATGAAAGGGTTTCCCAACTGACTATACTGTAGTCTTTCTGGCTGGGAGGTTGTCCTCTCGGAACGTTTCACAGTATTTGGGCTCTCTTTTTCAGGTTCTTTTTCTTCCACAGGTTCATCACAGGTACTTTTATCAGGTGAGTTGGTTTCACTTTCAGTTCCATTCTCATTGTTTGATTGTTCCACATTTGTTTCAGTTTCCTCCAGGTTTCCATCATTTGGTAAGTTGTCATATCTAGGTGAATTGTCATTTCCAGGCAAGTTGTCACATCCAGGTGAAGTGACATTTTCTATTTGGTTGTCATTCTCAGGTAAGTGACTTTCAGCAGGAATGTCTTTTTTAAAGAATGTCTTTGGATGGGGAATTTCATAAACTCAAGTGAGCTTTATGGGCGTTTGGATTGGTTCTTCTCTGTACCAATAGACATCTTCATTTTCCGGTTCTGAATTCTCACATTCCTCACTTCGTTCAGGTGATTGTCTTGTCTTGGGTTTTCGGACACGTTTTGGTTGGACAGGTTCTTCTTCAACAGGGGCAAGAAAACCACAGGGAAGCAAGAGGTCGCGGTGAACGGTGCGAACAGGACCATCTTTTGTCTCAGGTTTTATAGTGTAAACAGGCAAGTCACCTGCTTGGTTCACCACAATGTGGATTTCAGCTTCACACCTGTCTGCTAGTTTGTGCTTTCCTCTGCGGTGGACTGCACATACCAAAACTCTGTCGCCTGGTTCTAGTTTTGAGGGTTTGACTCGCATATCAAATCTTGTTTTGTTTCTTTCAGCCATCTTGTTAGCATTTTCTGTTACTAGTTTGTAGCTTTCTTGTAGAGTTGTCTTCAGTTTTTCAATGTACTGGGAATGTGACTTGAAACTTTTGTTGTGAAACGGGAGCCCAAATGCAAGGTCGATGGGCAATCTCGGCTGACGACCGAACATTAACTCATACGGGGCAAAACCAGTAGTGTCATTCTTCATACAATTGTACGCATGTACAAGTGGTTGTACATAGTTGTGCCAATGAGATTTGTTCTTTTCCTCCAGAGTACCCAGCATGCTCAATAACGTTCTATTGAAACGTTCTACCGGGTTACCTCTGTGATGATAGGGTGTCATCCGGATTTTGCGAATGCCCATGATTTTGCAAAGTTCTTTTATAATATGGGACTCAAAATCGGGACCCTGATCACTGTGTAACCGTTCGGGTATCCCATAGTGGACTATAAAGTTGTCCCAAAGTGCCTTTGCAATGGTCTGAGCTTTCTGATTGCTGGTAGGGATGGCTATAGCGTATTTTGTGAAATGATCAGTTAACACGAGCACATCCTTTGTGTTGCTTTGATCGGGCTCAATGGACAGGAAATCCATACAGACAAGTTCGAGCGGTCGGGTGGACTTGATATTGACAAGCGGAGCAGCTCGTTCTGGAGCGGTTTTACGTCTTAGCAATTACATGTCTTGATCTTCTTTTCAATATCTGCCACCATGCAAGGCCAATAAAACCTTGTTCTGGCGAGATCCAGAGTACGCTCTGTGCCTAAATGGCCCATGTCACAGTGGAGGCTTTGAAAGACTGAATCGCGGAGCTGTTCAGGTAAGACAAGCTGGTAAGTAACATTTCCTCCATCTTGGCGAGTGCGGTAGAGGATGTTATTGCACATTTGAAGTTGACTGAGCTCTCGGAGTAACAAGTTGATGTCAGGAAGTTCAGTTCGTACAGTTGGTGGAACTTTTAGCCCAGTTTCAATTTGTGCAATCACTTCTCTTAAACAGGGGTCAGTTCTTTGTTCGTTTTTGATCTGTTCAGGAGTCATGTGGAGTACAACTGGAAGACCACCACAGCCATCTTCATCGGCATAGCCATCTGGAATGGCGGCTACAGAGAGGGCTAATGAGTGAACCAAAGGGAAGGTGTTGTCTGGAGAGCTACAGACAAGGTGTTTTTCACATATAGCAGACACTACCTCGGAACTTAAACTGCTTTCAGGAAGAGACAAGTGAGTTTGAGTGAACTGCTGTATGCGGTCAAACTCCTTTTGGGACACTGCGTCAAGTAACTCGCCATGTGGCCATCTAGAGAGGCCGTCTGCATTTGCGTTAAGCTTGCCTGCTCTGTATTGGAGCTTAAAGTTAAACGTCGACAGAGCAGCTAGCCACCTATAACTCATAGCATCCATCTTAGCAGTAGTCAAAAGGTACGTCAAGGGGTTACTGTCTGTCATGACAGTAAAGTGGTTGCCATATAGACAGTCTGCAAACTTCTCCGTTACTGCCCACTTTAGAGCTAAAAATTCTAATTTATGGGCAGGGTAACGGGACTCACTTCTAGACAACCCCCGGCTTGCATAAGCTATGAGCCTAGTCTGGCCCTCCTGCTCTTGATAGAGGGCGGCGCCAAGCCCTGTAGTGCTGGCGTCAGTATGGAGTGTATATGGCAACTGAGGGTCAACGAAACCCAGGACAGGCACAGTACTGAGCTTTTCAATGATGGTTTTGAATGCAAGATCACAGGAAGAAGTCCATCGCTCGCCAAACGGTGTTTTTGGGTCGTGGTACTGGGCAGGCTTAGCTTTGGGCTTTGTGCTCTTTCGCAAAGGAGGGTAGCCTGCTGTTAAGTCAGTGAGGGGCTTAACGATGCTGGAATAGTTCTTAATGAACCGCCTATAGTACCCTGAAAAGCCTAAGAACGAGCGGAGTTGTTTGAGATCACGGGGCACAGGCCAGGTACTTAGGGCTTTCACTTTTTCGGGGTCGGTCTCAACTCCTTTACTGGACACAATGTGACCGAGGTATCTGGCAGAAGTTTGAAAAAATCTGCATTTCTCAGAGGAGAGTTTAAGCCCGTACTCTTTTAGGCGATTAAGAACTTTCATTAAGCGAGCCTCATGTTCTTCGGGCGTCTTGGAGAATACAATGATGTCATTGAAGAACACAATCACCTCATGCAGATTCATGTCGCCCATGCATTTCTCCATGAGGTGCTGGAACGTGCTGGGGGCATTTGTAATGCCTTGGGGCATTCTATTGAATTCCCAAAAGCCCATGGGACATACGAACGCCGTCTTTGGTTTGTCCAGCTCCTTTACCTCAATTTGGTAGTACCCCGACTTTAAATCGAGGACGGAGAACCACTGCGAACCGGTCAAGGTGGAAAACGTTTCCTCCAAGTTGGGGAGGGCCTAAGCATCTTTTACAGTCTGCATGTTAAGCTTCCTGTAATCAATACAAAGGCGGACATCGCCATTTTTCTTTCGCACCACTACAATAGGCGAAGAAAATGGGGAAGTACGACTCTCTTATCATGCCTGCTTGTTGGAGTTCTTTGAGATGCTTACGGACCGCTTCCAGGTCATTTGGATGTATGGGACGTGCTCTGTGTTTGAACGGTGTTTCATCTGATAATTTAATTGTGTGTTTCACTTGATCCGTTTTGCCAAAGTCAAGATCGGTTGGGCAAATTCTTCGGGCATTTGACTGAGTCTTTCTGTTAGGCACTCTTTCCATTCAGCGCTAATGGGGGAAGAGTCAGAGTTGAACTTCAGAGTGGACTTTTGTTCAGTTTTGGACTTTGTAACTTTCACGGAGTGTTCTTGTGATAGGACTCGTTGATATGCACAGATTTCTCCAATGACACACTTCTGAGGGATTGTCACGTCATGTTCCGATTCATTGGTAAGTACAACTGGAACAAGGTAAGGTACTCTTTCAGGTAAGTTTATGAGACATGGCTTTACTAGGATACCACCAGGTAAAGCTGACATTACCGGGTGTTCTAACAAGACAGACTTTTTACTGTTGCCGGCTGACACAGCTACAGTGCCATCTAGAACAACTGTTTGGCCTGCAGGAACTAACTGTGGCTCTTTGTTGCGCATGGTCACTAAACCAAGGCTAGTGTCTTTGGACTGTCTGTGCCGTAGCTCAAGGACTTTTAACACTGCCTTATAACCAAGTGACATGGTTGGCTGCAGTTCAGAACATGCATCAGAGTACAGCTTGTAAAGTACATCTAATGTGTTTGTCCCTATTAACACTAAGGACTGATCAGCTGCACGTACATCGGGAACCACTAAGGCAAGTGTTGGCACTTCGGCTTCAATACCAAGAAAGTCTTTTGGGAAAGTGACATGCATTTCAATGTAGCCTAAATAAGGTACACTCTGACCGTTAGCTCCCTCCACTTCTAACAGCTCAAAAAGTGGCTTAATCTCATGGTTGGATAAGTACTGTCTGTAACAGGACTCAGGGACAGTAGTTACCTGGGAGCCTGTATCTAAAAAACAACTCACAGTACAGCCATTCACTTTCACTTGTGCTGTACTTTTTGTACCAATTAGACCATTAGGAAAGTTAAAGGGGTCTGTTTTGTAGTGTGACTTCAGTTTAGCACGTGTCTTGAATGGAGCTTTTGGTTTGGGACGGGCCATCTCTGAACTAGCCTCTGTTTGTCCCGCAACAGGGGTAGACTTCAGTTTTAAAGAGGATGTGGGGTTCCGACTGTCCCAAATCTGTCTTTTTATTCTTAGTTCTTTGCGTTTTGCAGCTACAAGTCCAGGGTTTGGCTCTGACTCACAAGTGGCTACAATATGCCCATCTTCACCACAACGGAAGCAATACCATGGTTTGGACCTAGTATTGGGACAGCTGGACGAAGGTAAGTTTTCAGGTTTGTCATGGTCAGGTTTTTTATTTCCAGACTTCTTAGTTGGGTCTTTCTTCGGTGGTGCTTGTTTCTTTTGCTTCACAACAGCAGCTAATTGGCTTTTTAGATCAGCGACTTGCTTTTTCAGTTCTTTCAGACTGTCCGACTCTACTTCACTATTTGCACTTGTTTCGGAGACTGTTTGTTCGTAGGAGGCTGCTTTTGGTTTTGTGGCGCCCAAGTGTTTTTTCATGCGTGTGTTTTTAACTTCTTGTCTATTTTCAACAGTGCGAAGGTGAAGCAATAACTCTGCATACGCAGGTGGATGTTAATCTTTTAGTTCCAGCTGTAGCTCTTTTAGCAGATTATCATCCCAACAGCCTCTGTTAAACTGCTTGAGAAGCTGTTTGTCCACTTCCTGTGGCTCTAGACTGCCTCTACGCACTGCGAGATTGAGCGCCACCTGCAAACGATGCAGATATGCAGAGAGTTTTTCTCCATAATCTTGGAAAGTGTTCATGAATCGCACAAGCAGTTCCTCACCATCTTCAACAGTCCCGAAAGCTGAGTCCAACAGCTTAAGATAGTCGGCAGAGGTGGCTTCAGACCCAAGAGGGCGAATAACATCGGACATAGGAGCAAGAAGACTTTCAAAGATCTTGTGAGATTTTTCCAAGTCAGACAAAGAAGTATCTTCCATCATCAGGTCAACATGTGAATGCCATGTTTCATAATCAGCTTCATTATACGGTCTTGGCGTTTTGCCAGAGAAAGATCTGATTCTCAAAGAGGAATGGGCGTTTAACGGTTTCTCTGCATTTTTGATGACATGCTCAACTACGATTTTCTGAACCTTGGGTGGGTTAAAATTAGCTGGGCTCAACATTTGAGGTGTCAGGTTTGGTCTAAGACGGCTTTGGAAGAGTGCTTGAGTGGTTTTAGGGGTGCGAGGCACTTCAACTTGGAGTGGAGGAGAGACTCCACTTTGTGTGGGTTCTACAATAAGGGAAGCAGGATCAACGTCAGCAGAGACCGTTTCAGCTGTCTCTGCAGCTTCAATAGACTTCCCTATTGTGGACATGACCTCCTGCAGCACCTCTTCAAAACCTTTTCCACTTAACTTAGCTAAACCCCTCAGGTTGCTAAGATAAGCCTCAGTAACACTGCCCCCTACAGTTTTAGTGTAGACATCAGTTAGAGCTTGAATGCGATACTTAACCTCAGGATTGTCAGTGGATGGAAAGGAGCACGGCAACGTAGGTGCTAATGCTTCAAGGGTTAATCCAGACTCGAACTCTACAATATGACTTTTGTCAAAGTCAGATGAGTTATCATTAATGCTAAGCACCCTACGGATAGTGCCATGTTGCTCTAGAAACTTAAAAATGTCTGTGTCTCTGTCTTTGTCAACAACACCACTGACAATGACTGCATTAGGGACTTTAACACCATATTTTTCCACAAAATCCATTTTGGCAATATGTAAACTGTTTGGTCAGGGGTCAAAACAGAATCCACATCTGTTGTCGCAATACTCCAAGCTCCTGGCTGTGCTCGCCAGATTTTTTTTTTTTGTGTAACACCCACTACACCTACTTACTTTAGGTGTAGTACCCTTTTTGGTAGTGGTGTGTTATGGCAATGTAGTTACCTTAACTTTTCTACCTGGGCAAAAGGGATAATTGGGCCAGCTCAGGTAGACCTTAGGTTCGTAGGAGCCTGGAGGGCGTAACAACAGATGACACATACACAGCCGTATATAGAACTTGCAACTATATATATTTCTTTTTACAAATGTGTATTATTTACAAATATGTACATTTAATTAAAAAAAAACACACACTTGTCACAATAATACCCCAAAATATATTTACAAGATTCACAGTTCTCTAGTGTCCGTTCCAGGTGACCTGTTGAATCACCTCCAGCCGTTAATAGGGTTTGGGCTTCGACTCGCCATCCAGATCTGGGGAATCCATGTTCTGGTCAAACCAGTCCAAAGAAAAAAACCTGACCAAGCTAAGTGACACGTGCGTCAATGGGATTCCCGCGCTTAACGGCGTTAACAGCCTTTGGATCCCAATCAATCTCAAGTTTTGTCCAAGCAAAGGCTGCTATTAGCACGTTAGCTCATCGTCTCCGTGAGGAATCGCGCTCTCTCGGTTGTGTCTCGGCAGTGTCTGACAGCGTTTTGCATATTACACACAGACCGAGCGAGGGAACGCGTGACCCCGTTGGCTGGCGGGACCCCATTGGCTGTTGCTGCCAAACAAACGACGCAGCCATTGGTCGCTCAAAATGCCAAATAAAAACATTGGGAACTTTATCAAAACTCCCCAGAAAATGTTCCTAACTATTTATGAACATATTTTATGAACTTATATTGTATTTACATACCCATATTCAAAATATCTATTCCCATTGTGAAATGAGTGTCCCCCCTTCTTCTTAAAGCGGTATCGACATTCATATTTCTAGTCGCGTTTTTAACACTGGGTTACACCAACACTGCAGAGCCTCCTCGGGAGTCACAATCAGAATCAGCTTTATTGGCCAAGTATGCACAACACATACAAGGAATTTGACTTTGGCTAAAAACTTGCTCTCATTGTTCAGGTGGAGGATTTAAATAAGGAGTGTGGGTGGAGTCAGTGTCTGAGGTGATGTCCTCCACCAGCTCAGCTGCCCAACACTCCACCTCGTCCAGCCCGAAAACACTGTAGTCCGTGTGGGCAGCCATACAGCAAAAAAGGATGGACTGCAGCAAAACATGGGAGGGAAAAAGAGAAAGAAAACAGCAACACCCATAGCCACTGGCATCTGATCACCGGCAGCAGCGTACTGTCATGAATCGCCCTTTCACAGGCAGACTGAGGACGCCAGAGGCAGACTGTGAGTTTGCATATTTATTAGTGTACACACAAAAATAACACAAAACACTACATGTAAGAGAACTGGAGAAAACTGGGGAGAAGGGCGTGCAGAAACGCCGGCACAGACGGGGGCTCTGACCGGAATAACAAGAATTACAGCGTGGGATACATGCAAGATTAAACGGAGGAAAAGCCGGGGAGATTCCCAGCTAACACTGATAGTATGCCGCTGCGCTGAGAAGCAGCACAGCAGACTGTCAATAGGGTATAAGGAAATGGCACAAATGACTGCAGGTGTGGGTACAAGAGCGAGGGGTAATTAACCAAACAGGTGACAGCTGTCAAAGCCTGCGAACAGACTTTGACAGGAGGAGGCAAACAATGACTGTCCAAGTAAAAGTACAGACCGGGAAGGAAGACAGATCATGATTAATACATCAATACAAAGAAGATCTAAAGTGAGGACAAGATAATACAAGAGATGCAAATAATACAGTGGTGTGAAAAAGTATTTGCCCCTTCCTGATTTCTCATTTTTTTGTATGTTTGTCACACTTAAATGTTTCAGATCATCAAACAAATTTAAATATTAGACAAAGCTAACACAAGTCAACACAAAATGCAGTTTTTAAATGGTGTTCATTATTAAGAGAAAAAACAAAAATCCAAACATACATGGCCCTGTGTGAAAAAGTGATTGCCCCCCTAAACCTAATAACTGGTTGGGCCACCCTTAGCAGCAACAACTGCAATCGAGCATTTGCGATAACTGGCAATCAGTCTTTTACAGCGCTGCAGAGGAATTTTGGCCTACTCATCTTTGCAGGTTTTTTGTAATTCAGCTGCATTGGAGGGTTTTCGAGCATGAGCCATCTTTTTGAGGTCATGCCACAGCATCTTAATTGGATTCAGGTCAGGACTTTGACTAAGCCACTCCAAAGTCTTCATTTAGTTTTTCTTAAGCCATTCTGAGGTGGACTTGCTGGTGTGTTTTGGATCATTGTCCTGCTGCAGAACTTAAGGGCGCTTCAGGTTGAGGTCAGGAACAGATGGCTGGACATTCTCCTTCAGGATTTTTTGGTAGACAGCAGAATTCATCGTTCCATTTACCACAGCAAGTCTTCCAGGTCCTGAAGCAGCAAAACAGCCCCAGACCATCACACTACTACCACCATATTTTATTGTTAGTATGATGTTCCTTTTCTGAAATTCTGTGTTACTTTTACGCCGGCTGTAATGGGACACACACCGTTCAAAAAGTTCAACTTTTGTCTCGTCAGCCCACAGAGTATTTTCCCAAAAGTGTTGAGGATCTTCAAGATGTTTTCTGGCAAAACTAACACAAGCCTTTGTTCTTTTTGCTCAGCAGTGGTTTTTGTCTTGGAGTTCTGCTATGCAGGCCATTTTTGCCCAGTTTCTTTCTTATGGTGGAGTCATGAACACTGACCTTAACTGAGGCAAGTGAGGCCTGCAGTTCTTAGGATGTTGTTGTGGGGTCTTTTACGACCTCTTGGATGAGTCGTCACTGCGCTCTTGGGGTAATTTTGGTCGGCCGGACTCCTGGGAAGGTTCACCACTGTTCCATGTTTTCGCCATTTGTGGATAATGGCTCTCACTGTGGTTCGCTGGTGTCTCAGAGCTTTAGAAATGGCTTTATAACCTTTTCCAGATTGATAGATCTCAATTACTTTGTTTCTCATTCGTTTCTGAATTCTTTGGATGACGTCTAGCTTTTGAGGCTCTTTTTGTCTACTTCACTTTGTCAGGCAGGTCCTATTTAAATGATTTCTTGATTGAAAACAGGTGTGGCTGGTGAAATTGAACTCAGCTTTCCAAATATGTGATAAACCACAGTTAATTTATGTCTTAACGGGGGGGGGGGGTCACTTTTTCTCACAGGGCCTTGTAGGTTTGGATTTTTTTTTACCCTTAATAATAAACACCTTCATTTAAAAACTGCATTTTGTGTTTACTTGTATTATCTTTGTCTAATATTTAAATTTGTTTGATGATCTGAAATATTTAAGTGTGACAAACATACAAAAAAAATGAGAAATCACGAAGGGGGCAAACACTTTTTCACACCACAGTATAAAATACATGAAAACCAAAATACCACAAGAGAGGTGAGGATAAGGATGGAGGAGGCTCAAATATAAACACAGGGCAATATGATAAATAAGGCCAGATAATCTATA
Organism: Pholidichthys leucotaenia; assembly: GCA_020510985.1. Lineage (NCBI taxonomy): Eukaryota > Metazoa > Chordata > Actinopteri > Cichliformes > Pholidichthyidae > Pholidichthys > Pholidichthys leucotaenia. The sequence continues at coordinate 132,563,189 of CM035840.1, read as the reverse complement.
ACCACAGAACAATATAGAAGTGCCCGACAACCCAAACTGAACTTATAAAAATCAAACAGAACAGACGGAAAACTCAAATAAGAAACTACAGCCCGGACCAACCCAAAAACAAAATAACTCAAGATGAAGAAATACAGAAAATGAACTAAACAGACTTAAATAACAAGGAAGGCTGAGCACGGTTCCCCACTCGTGCTCAGCATCATGACAAATGTGTACTGAAAAGCTGAGTACACTTAACTATCAAACTTGCAATTTTAAATACAACATATTTAATTTAAAATAATTTACAATATTAATTTTTGCCCAGATACAGTTCCAATTGTATTTTGAATTCTCTTGCATTAAACCATTAAACAAGAAAAACAAACACCAAAATAGCAATTTTTTGGTATTATTTTTCTCCACAATCTTTTAACTTCAAACAACGTTAAAGTGCTACCAGCCACCAGCTCTGCTTGGAGGCCCCATTGCACATTAACATCACTATAAAATTATAAAATGTTTGTAAAAACTGGAACCAGCAGCTTCATATTGTAAGAGAAGAGTTCTTACCCATTGGCTTACACAACTCTGAATACACTGCTGGACAAAGTGGAACGTGTTTTTCGTACACTTTGGATGGTCGAGATGAAGTGCAAAGATCAGTCCAAAAAGGACACACAGGGCCTGAGGGAGGTTGGGTAGCTCATCCATCACCACATTCCCTTCCAAGATGATTCATACTTTGGATGGGTTCATCTGAGGGTGATCTTCATCAATGCAGAGGATTCCCACTGAAGTTTGATTGTATGAGTCCTTGTCACTTGCATCTTAACAAAGAAACAACTGACAAAGACAACACAGTCATACCAGTTAGACAATTATCCAAAAACATTGGGCTCTTATGCAAGAACATATTGGCATTAGTATGCATAAATCACGTGTATTTTGTTCTTTCTGCATTAGTACTAACGAGTTACTCCTGATTCAACAAACATTCCTATGTCCTCCAAATGTGTGTAAACAGCATGTGTAAAAATGGTGAATTCCATCCATGTGTAAGTGAGCATGTGTTCACGAGAATTGAAGATTGACACCCTAAAACTATCACATAAGTCCATATTTTCTGCAGTCTGAGCAGAAGTTTCAGTCAAAAAAATGATTTCTAAGGGGGAAAAAAACTTCTTGAGCGAAATTTAAGTTCTCCTGTCTGAGATGAAAAAAAAAGTGTATAATTTAAGTAGCGCCTGCAGCAGAATCAAATGTCATGGTGCGGAGCACGGTTGGGGGACCGTGCTCACGCTCTCAGTTAATCTGATCATTTTCTGTATTTTCCCCACTTGATTTTAGTGTTGTATCTGGTTGGTTTTGGATGTATTATGTTATTTGAGTTTGCCATTTGTTTCTGTCTGTTTCCGTAAGTTCCTATTTTCTTAGTTTAGTCACTATATCTTGTTTATTATATTATGTGTCCATGGCCATCCTGTCTTGTGAACTATTTCTTCTCGAGTTTGGATATGAGCCCTCTCCACCTTTACCTTTAGTTCTCTTTGAAGTGTTATATTAATCATCATTATTGTTCTCAGTATATTGAGCATGCCTTTGGTTTTGTATTTCATCTTGTTCTTACCTTGGTAGGCTATTGTTATGTTCTCCCTTTGTATTTCGTGTCCAAGTCTCGTTCTGTAGTTATTTTGGTTGTCTTGTCTCCTGTGCTTTTATTTTGACAGTGTTCTCTATTTACTTCCATTTGCTTCTAGCTAGTTTTGCGGTTTGTCACAGGTGTTTCTTATTCTAATCATTATCCTTGCTCTTGTTTTTCCACACCTGATTATGATTTTGTAATTACTCCTTTTCCTATTTAAGGGACATCGCCCCGCAGCTCGGGGTGTCGTCATTTACTGTAATCCTGCGTGTCCCATGCATCTCCTTGTAACCTGGTTGTGTGTCCCACACCTCCACTCTCTGTTATCCAGACGTGTATCCCACGTCTAGCCTTTCGTCTTCCCAGCCTTGTAAGTTTATGCTCTTTGGATTTGTGTTTTTTTCATTAAACGTTTGCAACTCACAGTCCAGCGATTGGGTCTTCATTCTGCCCCACTGGGGCGTTCATGACATCAAAGGACCGGCAAAAATAAAAGAATACAAAAGAATATAGATATTTGTGTGTGTGTTTACTGCAGATGTTCCTGTTATGTCCACAAACCTGGAATGAAGACGGACGAGGATGCTGTGCTCAAACTGAACTTTATTACACAATGTTTAATAAGTACACTGCACACTTAATACTCATATCCCTGAGGACGAGCCATAGCCAAGAGACCCATGAGATGGCTGACTCTTCCCTATATATGGTAGCGTGATGATGTCACTAACTGGCTGCATCATCACGCCGCTCACTGTAGTAAATCCCATCACTGCACCCCCCCCCCCCCTTGCAAAACACAGAACACATACAAATCAGCCCTCTCCAATTTAGTACACTTATGCAATTGAAGATTCAGAACTACAAACTAGGATCAGTGGGTGGACCACCGCTGGACCCGATGCGGTCGGGTGGATTATTCTGCCACCTCTTCTTAGCCGCGTTCCTACCTAAACAGTCACTGTTTCATCTTGACGATCTTCCATGGGGAAGGCGGTTGTGCTGGAGGGGCCTTGTAGTGGGCCCGCAGTAGACGCGTCCCTGGAGATGCCGGGCCCCCTGGGCCAGGACCGATCTTCATAACGTTGAGGCCCGGGCCCCACACTGCATCAGCTGACTCCCGCAAAGCCTCGCCATCTGGAGCAGCCACCTGGACATGCCGTAGTTGGTTTGCATGCTGAACCAAACCATCTGTCAGTCAAAAACATGCTGATCCCAGTTTCGCCACAATCCTCAGTGCCATCTGATGTCCCATCGGTTGTGACTTGGTCAGCCGCTGTCGCGGTCTCTCGTTGGTGCGGACTCGAACCCAGTCCATGACTTTGAGTGGCTCCTTGTTCGGTCTCATATGCCACTGTGATTGCTGTGGTGCTGCATGCTCATCCGTTTTGGAACCTCCGTTGTGCCGTAACAGTTCTGCTGTTACTGTGTTCATCGTGGACCCTTCACCCAACTTCACCGTCGCTATTTCCATAGTCCGAAGCTGGTTGTGGGTACAGAAGGTGGCCGGCGTCTCTCCTGTGTCGTTCACTGTTTCAGACTCTTCACCCGTTGACTCAGTTGTAACCCTCGTAGACTGACGCTGAGCATGGGTACTGAAGCAGTCCGGTTCCTCCTCTCTCCAATCTCATGTGCTTTGTTGTGCCGCATCATAGATAGTGTCCGTGCCCGACTGTTGTGCCTCGAGGTTCTCTGCGTGCATGGACTCCCTCTCCTGCGATTCCACAGCGGCCTCCGGCTGGGTGAGGATCTGAGGTGAGTCCTGCCGCTGCCCCTCTCCTGGGCAGCTCTCTTCCTGTGCTCATGGGGTGGATGGTTTGGTGTCGGTGTCACCCTTTATACTCTCGTCCCACACCACGTCGTCATCGTAGATGTCTGTCATACCCCAGTTGCCGCAACTGGACCATTCGAACCCGGTGCTGTCGGGGATAGTGAAGCTCAGTTTGTAGAAGAGGTCACATCCCATAATGTTATCACTATGTGCAGACACTTGGAATGTGAAGTCATACACAATCTTCAACTTGTAGTAGACTGTTAGCTCGACAGTCCCTACATTACCGAGTCTGAGTCTGTGACTGCCATATCCGTACAGCTCTGCTGGGTTCTTCTTTATTCTGTGGTTGGGGAAAAATTTCTCCACCGTGGCCCAGTTTAACATCGACCTAACCGTTGCCGTGTCGAGCAGTAGCGGTACAGCCACGCCGTCTAATTCAACCATGCTGTATTCACTGATTTCAGGGCTTACTGTGTGGATGGTGGTTGCTGGCGGGTGGCTTTGCTTGCTTGGCGAGCTCCACAGTGCCGGCGACTGGCACACTTTGGCGAAATGGCTAAAACATCCACACTTGTTACAATGTTGTCCTCTTGCTGGGCAAAAACATGCTCTCTCATGGTGTGTTGGGGAACCACAGTTACCACACATGCAGGGCCTCTCGGAGTGGTCCTCTGGTTAACGGCATTTGCCTCATACTCATCTACCGTGTCTTCATATTCCTTCGTGCCCACCGCGTTGGCTAACATCGTCTGTCCTGTTAGCTTCTGTTGTTGGTGCCCATCTAGCTCCGATGCTAACTTCTCTGCTGACTCAAGCTGGAACGCTAGCCCTATCGTGTTAGCTAGCGTCATGTCTTTTGGCGCAGTTAGCATCTTAGCCCTTAGCCTCGGGTTACTCGTGTGCTCAGCTAATGGGTCCAGCACCATCTCGTCCTCTAACAGTCCAAAGCGGCACATGCTAGCCAGATGTCTTAAATCGGTGACGAATTGCTGGGTGGACTCACCAGTTCCCTGTCGCCTCTGGCGAAATCGAATTTATCGTGCTATCATGTTGTCTGGTGTAGCAAAGTAGCTAGCTAGTAGCTCAACAGCATCCACATATGAGTCCGTCGGACCAAGCATGTGAAAAATCCTCTGACCTTCTATGCCCAGGTTGTGGACAAGTAGTGCCCGCTTCCTTACTTTATCCAGCTTTCCTATGTCCAATATTGCAACACAGGTCTTGAACGCGTCCAACCAACGTGGCCACGGAACGTCCGATTCGCCTGGGGACTCGAGGAAAGGCCTTAGCAGTCTTGGGCAAGCTTCCATGGGTCATAAATTCTCGTCGCCTAATGTTATGTTCACAAACCTGGAATGAAGACGGACAAGGATGCTATGCTCAAACTGAACTTTATTACACAACGTTTAATAAGTGCACTGCACACTTAACAATCAGTTATATCCCTGAGGATGAGCCGTAGCTAAGAGAGCCATGAGATGGCCGACTCTTCCCTATATATGGTGGTGTGATGACGTCACCAGCCAGCTGCGTCATCATGCCGCCCATTGTAGTAAATCCCATCACTACAGTTCCTGTTAAAAGTGACTGTCACAAAGACAGCTGAGCACAGTGCACTTTGGTCAGGTGTCCCATCTGTGCAACTGTACTGAAAATGTCCCACTGTACTGAGCAGTATGACATAGTTTTTACCATTTTTTACACATGAATTTTAGCCCAAATTGTTGAACTGACTTTTTAGAAGAAGAAGAAGCCATCTCTGTTGTCATTCAGTCCATACGGCCAATACTGTACAGTAGAACAAAATCACGTTTCTCCTATCTACAATGCTAATCACATGTAGAATCAGAGGGGTTGCTGCTATGCAAGGCACCGCCACAAACAACTTCTCCTTCCCCCATTCTATTACACTGAGCACCAAGCTAGAAGGCGGGGAAGTACCATTTTTATATGATCTTTGGTATGACCCAGCTGGGATTTTTGCCCATTTTTACAGTAAAATGTTAATTTAGAAAAAAAATAGATTACAACCATCTTGCTTGAGACACTTACCCCACTGCGCTGTTTTCCAGTAAGGAGGCCATGTGTTGCCCCGGCAACACTGCCGCCTTGATTTGGACATTGATGGAATGACACTGCTTTTAATCATTTTTAATTGCATTTTAATTGTATTTTAATTTTAATTATAACTTGAATCAAAGTATAAAATCTTGACTAATTATTAAGTTTATAGAATTTACACTCTTATACTTGAATGAGACAAATAAAATATAGAGCCATTTAGTGACAACTGAGGTTAGAATAACAGCAAACTATTAACACATAACTCTTACAACTGGTCTGGATCACTCATAAATTTTGTTTGTAAATGTACTAAATTCCTAGATACTAACAGATTGATGAACTTTAAAAATTTGCATAAATTGATCATAAGTCACATTTACAAACAAATCTGTTTGTAATGTTTCCTGCATGAGGGCCATTGTGATCAGATTAACAAAACATTCACACGTTACATTCCCAGATTAAGAAAATGAACTGTTAACTCAAAGCAATTATTAATCATGAATAAATTTTAAAAAGAATAAACAGCGGCAACTGCTACGGATCCCCCGCCATAAGGAATTAGTGGTGCAGTTCCTGACACCTTAAGGCAAGGGTCGGGAACCTATGGCTGGCGAGCCAGATGTGGCTCTTTTGATGGCTGCATCTGGCTCGCAGACAAATCTTTAAACTTTAAAGATTTTGTTTTTACAAGAGCGCCGAGTGTCTGCTGCTCTGTATATAGTTTTAGAATCATCTTCCGTGTTGCGGCCATTACGAGCTCAGATCACACGAGACGTTTCGCTGAATTTAAGCATTTATTTATTTATTTTCTACTCGTTTCAGTTCTGCATTTAATATGAACCCTGAGTTTGAAATAAACGTTTGAATTTAAATTTGAATATCCCGGAAGCCGCTGCACATCCGGGTACGCCAGGCTCCGCCAATATTGAGCACCAGAAGTCGCATTAATGGTAAGAAATACTCATCATTGATTAGCAACAGCATAACAATGTTATTAAAAAGAATTCAGAGACTTATTGTACTTTAAAAGTGTTGAAATTACATAAAATGCACACATTTACTTGTATTTTTAGTTTTAAACATATTGTATGGCTCTCACGGAATTACATTTAAAAATATGTGGTGTTCATGGCTCTCTCAGCCAAAAAGGTTCCGGACCCCTGCCTTAAGGTATACCTCCACTACTGGCTCCGCTACCATTTGCTTTGTGACCTATAAATCAAAGTGTGCTGCAATAACCAGCAAAGCTTCCTTTATACAAGCGTTTAACTCCTCCCAAGGATTGCTCAAAAAAGCTTGCAAGTCAAAACCAGCTACCATGCTTACCACCTTTGCCAACCACACCAACGATCAATTAACTCAAAATCTTATCTATCCCCTCACCCCCAGCCAGTCGCAGCAGATAACTGCCCCTCCCTGAGCCTGGTTCTGCTAGAGGTTTCTTCCTGTTAAATGGGAGTTTTTCCTCTCCACTGTTGCTGTGTGCTTGCTCACAGGGGATCGTCTAATTGCTGGGTCTTTCTGCAATTGTGGGGTTTTCCCTGCATTTGGTAGTACTATGAGATGACTTTTGTTGTGATATGGCGCTATATAAATTAAGCTGAATTATCATCTGGGTATTATGTATAATAAACCGCGCCTTTATTGTGAAGTGCACTGTGGTGATGTGCATTTCCTGTCACGTCATCGCACTGCCCTATATAAGGCAGGGGGCATCCATATTGCGGCCTCTTTGACTGGTGCCCTCTGCCAGGTGCCTGCCGTGTAACTGCCGTTCCCTTTCCACCAATAAAGCTGTGTTCGCCAAGTCATCTTGCCTCATCCTTCGCCCAGGTATTTTCCATACATAACACTGGGGTGATTAGATACTGTATCTCTCACCACAAAGTATCACAATACACTAATACACTGATTTCCTCCCCACCCCTACTCCTTATCAAAGGCAAAAATTAAATGTCTTCAGGTTAAACTTTATAAAAAGCTGTAGCTCTTCAATTTTGCCCTATTCCCCACTGTGTATGAGTTCATTTGACTAATTGCACAGACAAAATCTAATAAAATATTGAAGAAGACAGAGAGAGACTATCACAGAAAATGAAAACAACCATGAGAGAGAAGAAAATCAGGACAAGGACCAATGATAGCATTTGGGCCAGAAGATCATGTGATGGACTTAGGCCATGAAGAAAAGAGGCACCAGAGCTCTCAGCAGGCTTGGCCTGTTTTATAGCAGTCATTTTGGTTTGGCTCACTGCTCACTCCCACAGGCTGCCTTCATTTAGTGGACCACCAATTGTGGCAGGTGTTTTTTATGGGCTAAAGCAGGCCAGTCATTCCCTGCCTTGCTGTCATACCCTGGTCCTACTCTGCATTTTTCATCAGAATGCTCCAGGCTATATTAGACAAAGAAAGGCCAAGATTTGCAAGAGGGTAACATTGAGAATAACCTTGACAATATTACAGTGGCATAATACATCTACAAAATGTGGAAAAGAATATGCAGACCGCTAGCAAGTGACAGATTTGAGCTATTGAAGTGTGTATTAGAAAAGAAAGAACACCGATAGCACCTGAGAATAAAAGAAAGTTTGAAAGAAGTTGGAAAAGAAGCCTTAGACGCCTATGCAAAAAGGTTTAGGAGTTAAGGGAGCGTGAAACATCTTAACTAAACTGAAAGATGTGGGGCTAAGAGAGGTATTGTCAAGAACATAAGAAAATGGAATGTGTTTGGTTCGAAGGAATGAATACAGGGGAGGGTGGTAAGGATTGTATCAGTCCCGTAGCTGCATCAAAGTTTCAAAAAACAGCTTGGAATGGAAGCAAAATTTAAGTCTGGATGTAATTAGAGCGTGCAGATTGACCATAAGAGGAGGCAGTTGGGCTTTAACAGTGAGGGGTTGCCAATCAAGTGGCACCAGTAAAATCTGCTGGACCCGAGGACAGCGAGCAACCCCACCACGAGGTTATTGCTCATGCCTGGCTGCTCCAGGCTATGATTGGAGCATAGAGGAGAGGGGAGGGCAGGGGGAAATAAGAGGAACGGAGAGAGGGTGTTGGGGGAGCTTGCTGAGAAGCGGGCCTTTGATCATAGGGTGAAGAATTGCCAGCTCAATGCCCGCTGCTGCTCAGCCCCAGCCCCAAAGCACTATGGGAAATGTTCATATTCAAATATCAACTCCTTGCTCCCAGCACATGTCTAATTCATTTATCAGCAGACACATAGACTGAAATACATACGCATAGGCTGCACACTCACACAGGCACAAACAAATGGCTTTGTTCTGTTGACTTGCCTTGGGCAAAGTCTCATTAGAGTCATCGCTGTGGGGCTGTGAGAGACCACAAAACAATGTGAGTGCTGGCATTCTTCGCGCACAAGTCCATGTCAGCTGGCACTGATGTTGACAAAGAAGGTGGAGGTCAGAAACTAACAAAGTAATTACAGCTGAGAAGTAACATTTTCATTACTGAATATTTTATATTTCGGTTCTGACTTTGAAACCAACAGCTGTTCTTTCTCTTTGGACTAACAGAATCTGAAGTTTATGGATGAACCCACACTTAATGGGCTCATATCCCATGGTGATGATTACTCCTACAGGTGGAAGAGCGACCATTTGGTGACCTCAGAAAACAAGTTCCAGCCAGCCTCATGGTGTGATGACAGTGGAGATGGTTGGAGACTTCAAGGAAAAAAGTCCCACGCTTTCCATAATTTCAAACTGAATATCCACCCCTATTAAAAATACCACATTAAAAATATTAAAACATTGGCTTCACTAAGAAAAACACACAGCTACTGTACGTTAACCTCTTAAAGAAACAAATGCACCCTAAAGACCTCCTTAACTGTGATTGACCCAATTGAAAAACATTTACACAATCACATTAGGGGCTTATTAATATTAATGAGCAGACTGAAAACTGGCTATTTCAGACAGAACTTTAAAGATAGCTTCTTGAGCTGTAAAACAACACAGAAATTATTTTGGATCTAAAACTGCTTTTGGACAATCAGCATTCTCATACAAAGCAAAAACAGAATGGAACAAGCTCCCCACTGCTTTGAAGACTAGAACAAATTACAGAGACTTTTCCACAGAGACACATGGATTTTAAGTAATCAAGCCTTCCAGCATCGACTCTCTCCTTTCAGTGGGATTTGAAATTGTACTCTTAAATTGTTTTCATGTGTGATGTTCTCTTATCTTTTTACCTTTAAAACTTACTCCCTACTTGTTTCAGGGACAACAGATTCTGAAATCCGACCTGAATTGCTTTCTATATGTGCTGGTTTTTTTCTTGCCTGCCTCAGGGACTACAGACGGAAATTAGTGAGAACGCTACAATCTGGTACAAAGCATCTTCACTCTTTGTTTAATGTGTTTTTTTTTTTTTTTTTTGTACGTGGTCCTTGACAAATAAACCAATATACTATAACTAACCCACATAGTGTGTCTGCAAGGATGTCAAAACATTTACATATACAGTATATGTACACTATATATAACTTACACATAATTTAGTAGTCTGGAAGCAGGGGAATTATGAAGTAATATTACAAAACACTATATATATACTGTATATATATATATATATATATATGCATGGTGGCGCAGTGGTTAGCACTGTGGCAGCACAGTTTACCCTCGGCCGGGGGATCGCGGGGATCGTGAGATCGTGGGTTCCATCCCTGCCCCCGGCCAACAGTCATCTGTGTGGAGTTTGGATGTTCTCCCCGTGTTGCGTGGGTTTACTCCGGGATTTCTCCGGTTTCCTCCCACATGCCAAAAACATGCAGGTTAGGGATAAGGGGCACTTGCGCACGCAGCGACCGGCAGCTGGTGGCTTGTCACCAGACTGCAAAACAAATCTACCTACGGGTACAAAATAAGTAATAAAAAAAAAAAAAAAAAAAAAAATATATATATATATATATATATATATATATATATACTGTATATATATATATATATATATATATATATACAGTATCTCACAAAAGTGAGTACACCCCTCACATTTTTGTAAATATTTTATTATATATTTTTATGGGACAACACTGAAGATATGACACCTTGATACAATGTAAAGTTGTCAGTGTACAGCTTGTATAACAGCATAAATTTGCTGTCCTCTCAAAATAATACACAGCCATTAATATCTAAACCGCTGGCAACAAAAGTGAGTACACCCCTAAGTGAAAATGTCCAAATTGTGTCCAATTAGGCACTTTCCCTCCCTGGTGTCATGTGACTCGGTAGTGTTCCAAGGTCTCGGCTGTGAATGGGGTGCAAGTGTGTTAAATTTGGTGTTGTCGCACTCACACTCTCTCATACTGGTCACTGGAAGTTCAACATGAAACCTCATGGCAAAGAACTCTCTTGAGGATCTGAAAAAAGAATTCTTGCTCTACATAAAGATGGCCTAGGCTATAAGAAGATTGCCACCACCCTGAAACTGAGCTGCAGCACGGTGGCCAAGACCATACAGCGGTTTAACAGGACAGGTTCCACTCAGAACAGACCTCGCCATGGTTGACCAAAGAAGTTGAGTGCACATGCTCAGCGTCATATCCAGAGGTTGTCTTTTGAAAATAGACATATGAATGCTGTCAGCATTGCTGCAGAGGTTGAAGGGATGGGGAGTCAGCCTGTCAGTGCTCAGACCATATGCCGCACACTGCATCAAATTGGTCTGCATGGCTTTCGTCCCAGAAGGAAGCCCCTTTTAAAGATGATGCACAAAAAAGCCCGCAAACACTCTGCTGAAGACAAGCAGACTAAGGACATGGATTACTGGAACCATGTCCTGTGGTCTGATGACACTAAGATAAACGTATTTGGTTCAGATGGTGTCAAGTGTGTGTGGCAGCAACTAGGTGAGGAGTACAAAGACAAGTGTGTCTTGTCTACAGTCAAGCATAGTGGTGGGAGTGTCATGGTTTTGGGCTGCATGAGTTGGGAAGCTACAGTTCATTGAGGGAACCATGAATGCCAATGTGTACTGTGACATATTGAAGCAGAGCATGATCCGCAGGGCAGTATTCCAACATAACCACCCCAAACACACCTCCAAGATGACCACTGCCTTGCTAAAGAAACAGAGGGTAAAGGTGATGGACTGGCCAAGCATGCCTTCAGACCTAAACCCTATTGAGCATCTGTAGGGCATCCTCAAAACACAAGGTGGAGGAGTGCAAGGTTTCTAATATCCACTAGCTCCATGATGTCGTCATGGAGGAGTAGAAGAGGATTTCAGTAGCAATCTGTGAAGCTCTAGTGAACTCCATGCCCAAGAGAGTTAAGGCAGTGCTGGAAAATAATTGTGGCCACACAAAATATTGACACTTTGGGCACAATTTGGACATTTTCACTTTGGGGTGTACTCACTTTTGTTGCCAGCGGTTTAGACATTAACGGCTGTATTGAGTTATTTTGAAGGGACAGCAAATTTACACTGTTATACAAGCTGTACACTGACTACTTTACATTGTATCACAGCTGCTCGTTTGTCGTGCTGTAGCCGAAGCCACCACTGACCAGGAAGAAAAAATCTCGACGAAGAAGAGAAATCTGGCTCATCAATTGGCCAGGACTGGTGTTATGCCGAGAATTGCTCGCTTGCCAAGAATTTGATCCCATGCACCAAAACTATAAAATATAACACTACAGCCAGGCTTGTAACCATTTGTGCATTTTTTAGAAGTAGCCATTATACATTTTTATAATTTTATTTTTATTTTATATGTTCTCCCCGTGTTGCGTGGGTTTTCTCTGGGATTTCTCCGGTTTCCTCCCGCATACCAAAAACATGTAGGTTTAGGGCACTCGCGCACGCAGCGAACGGCAGCCGGTGGCTTGTCACCAGACTGCAAACCGAATCTACCTACGGGTACAAATAAGTAACAAAAAAACAAAACAAAAAAAAAAAGCGACCGGGAAGCTATGCATTGCATGGTCACCAGCTGGTCACTGCACTGATTGCATCAGACCATTGGCACCACCCTCGGACCGCATTGTCCCTTTTCTACTGAAATTATTGTTATTGAAACACAAAAATTGTCTGCAGTCCAGACTTAATTTTCCTTATCCTGACACCCCAAACATGCCAAAGTAGAGAAGTAAAGACTCACCATTCTGTATTCAATAAGTGACTCTCCCCATCACTACTGCGGTCTGAGTCGGTGCCGGAATTCCCCGACAATTCTGGCTCGAATCTGTACGGTTCGATGCCTCCCTCGCTCTCTTCCTGTTCACTTGACACTCCTGCATCCTCCTCTGTCTCGTCACCGATCCTGAATGCCTCTTCACTCTGAAAACTCTGGTTTTCTTGACTGCTGGAACTGCTATCATCTGCCATTGTTGTTTTGCTAAGGGTCACACTCATGACGTCACGCAGCGTCGTCTGCACTACTTCCGGTTTGTTTGGCACTGCCAGCCAGAGGCAAAAGTTTATCGGCTTATAGCTTGGCCATCGCACGGCCTAAAAATTTCTTTTATGTGTTGAAAAATACAATAGGTAATAAGGAATTACCTATTGTAATTCCTTATTACAATAATTTATTTACATATTTATTCCATCTAGCTGCAATGCTCCGTACTGTGTGTTTATATACTCATATATTTATCCCATCCAGCTACAATGCTCTACACTGTGTGTCTGTGTGTATATATTTATAGTAATATGTACATATGTATATTAGCTGCTCTTGCTTGCTTGCTTTTTTTTTTTTTTTTTCTTGCCTTCTGATTGTTGCTCTGAGTGTTGCTATCCCTGTGCTGTTGCAATCCTGGAATTTCCCCGTTGTGGGACTAATAAAGGTTTATCTTATCTTATCTTATCTTATCTTTTTAGAAGTAAAAATTGTTATTACCTCTTGTAAATTATCTTTAAATTATGTTTATTTGACAATGGGATGCAATTCTTGGCAAGCGAGCAATTCTCAGCATAACATCGTTCCCTTCAGTAAGGTGTCTATGTGCAACAAACTAATAAAAATAAAAAGCTTGGCTGTCTGTAGCCATCACGTCGCTAAACGTTTTAAAAACATCGGTATTCTTGTGTGTAGCCACAAGCAGCTGAGAAATCTGGTTCTCAGACCAAATATCTATCAGAGCCTGCATCTCACTCCTCACTCGTCACTACTCCAAGTCCAAGAGACTTTTTTTTTTTAAAAGTCTCTCCTCGGTTTTCTCCGTTAAAAGTATTTCTTCCCGCGCAGTTGACTTTATTGTTATTTTCTACCCAAAATGGAGGCTGAAGAACCAGGAGCTCTTTAGCTGAATCGGGATGTTGGATTTATTTTACGCACGGGTTCCTACCACGGATGTGCTGCCAGGAAACACACATCAAGTTTTCAACAGGGATAACTTTTTCAGGTGAGTGAGAGCTTTGCATGTCTGCATCTCACCCAGATGTTGAATTAATGTCTTTTCATGTATTTACATTGAGTTATAATGTAATCGTGCTGCATGAAAAATTTGTCCGTTCGCGTTTGATGTGAAGGCACCTTTATGGTAAATGCCACTTTCTCTTCTCACTGTGTGTTTCTGTGGTTACACAAACACAGAGGGGCACGTCCGCCCTTTGGTCCGCTGGATACTCTGTTTGCATTCACATGGCAAGTGAAGCGCACCAGACTGTGTTTGCAAGCGAACCGAGATCTCCCCTTCTCAGGGGGACCAGAGTTCGCATGTTTGGTGCTGCACCAGAGTTCCAGGCGCATTCAGATGGCACCAAACGAACCGAACTATCCACGGAATATACACTTTGGTCCTTTAGTCCGGACCAAACATTGGCCGTGTAAATGCGCCCTTAGAAAATGAGGCAACAACTCAGTGGCTTTATGTGAAATACATTTTTCACAATAAAAACAGGCTGATTATCAAAGGTGCAAGTAAATAAAAAAAATCTGTACCAAAACATTAAAATTATTTCAACAAAACCACAATGACGATTAAAAAAGAACATTATGATAACCATGAAGTACTAGGAAATTACAGGGTACTTCCTTCCTTCCTTTCTTAAATTGGCTTTTAAACAACCAAAACTGTACCCATAACTAGTGGTTGCTCTGCAGCATACGCATGCACAGTATATACAGTATGTGCCCATGCATCACACACATATGCCCCACCTCTTGTTTGTTGCTGTCTGTTTTTGCTGTGAGGTGCATGTGTGTGTATGCATACACAGCACTTCACTCGTGTGACATTTGCATATTTTGTTTTGTAACACCTTAACTGTTGCACTTCAGCTTATACACTTTGTACAGTTTCATTGCAGTTGTTCTGCTCATGTATGATTGTTTGTTTGTGTGTTTTTGTGACCCGCCGGGGGACTATAGATGCAAATTAGCAGTATTGCTAAATCTGGCATACTAACATTTGTATTAATGTTCATTAGTATGCAATGTCCTTTTCAAATAAACATTAAACTTAAACTTAAATTGTGTTGTTTTCAGTGAAAGTACTGGTGTTAAATAGTCTTACTACCCTGTACTTATGGGGTTCTGGGCTATGTTACGCAGGTATTTTGCTTAGTAGTGTCCAATCCAGTGTGTCCGTGTGTCCAATCCAGCGCCATCTACTATGCCGGATGATGATCTCATTGGGCTCTCCTTCAGCCAGTAAAGCCCCTTTTCCACGAGTACCTACTCAGCCCGACTTGCCTCGCCTCTACTCTGTTTGAAGGGTTTTCATACCTACTCCTTTCAGGTTCCAAGTGAGCTGAGTTGAGCTGAAAATGTGATGTCAACAGACTGCAGGCCACTGATTGGCCAGGGCATATCGGAGTCATGAGACTGCGACTTCTTCGCAAGCAGCAAATCTGCCATGAAAATCACTGACAGCAAATGTGAGTGTAATCAACAAGATAAATAGCTACACAAATCAACACCATGGTCTATTGGCAAGGTGCAAACTTTTCTGTGCTTGCTGGCTGATGAAAGAATCCAGAGGGAGCTAGACGGAGCTACCCGAAATGAATTCACAGCCACCGACCAGCAAAGGAAGATGGGAGGCAGAGTGGCGTTGACCCGACCACGGCATCGTTGTTGAAAAACGTGATAGAGGATAGTAAGTGATGTGATTTTATGCATCTTTTGTTCATCCCAGTGGTAGCAAGCTCACTTTGAACAAACAACACCATTGTCTCCTGTATGCAGACAATGAGCTAGCTAATTGGACATCAACGCTAACTCCGTGCTTAAGATCCGCTGAACCGAGACCAGTGTAAGCAGCACATACAGTTGCCTCTCAGTGAGGCACTTGAGGCAAGAGAGCATGAAACTACCTTGCGAAGGGAGGAGATGGCTAAGAATGCTGCCTTCAATCAAGCATTCCTTGGTGTGCTCGGCGACCTTGCAAATGCGATGAGTGGCTGGCGTGTGTGACTCATTCTAAGTTTTTTTTTTACAGTTGAGAGTTTGAATTTTGTACATTCTAAATAATCTGGATTTTGCTGCTGATTGTAATAAACAATTTAATGACCTATGTGTTTACATCATGTTTTTCTATTTTGTCTGTTAACACACCAGTGGGAAAAGAGTCAACAGTGCAAACCAAACCTTTATTAGTGACATTGAAAATAATGGCTCATTGTTTTTTTTTTCACAATATCTTTATTGAACCTTTTTTTTTTTAACAAACATGATACAAACAATCAAACACTAACACTAAAGTACTACAAAAAAAAAAATGCCCTAAAAACACCAACAACCACCAACAAAATCAAGTCTTCAACAATGCTCCTCTGTTTAGTCTAGACAATCCAATACATTAGTATACATATTATGTTCACCAGTTTGGAATTTACAAGGTCCACACACATCATTCACCTTCTTCTTCAAGAGTTATGTTTAAATTTTTTACATAATCAATAAAAGGTCTCCATATATTCTCAAACACAATTTCCTTTGATTTCAGTATATATGTTATTCTTTCTAATGGAAGGTTTGTTAACATCTGTCTTAACCACTGAGTCACATCTGGTCTATGAGTCTTTTTCCATAATAGTGCAATACATTTTTTGGCATTAAGCAAACTGAGGTCTATGAATGTTCTTTCACTTTTATTGAAATTATGCTTTTCTGGGTACAGACCCAACAAAAACAGTTTAGGATTCAATATGATTTGTTTTGAGATTATTTTTTCAATTGTTACCCTCACCTCCTCCCAAAACATTCTTATTAATCTACATTCCCATAAACAATGAAATAGGGTTCCTTTACTTTCCATGCATTTTGTGCATGTATCTGGTATATTTGTGTTATATCTATTTAACTCCTCCGGTGTAACATACATCCGCATTAACCATTTGAAATGTATCAATTTAAGGCGTGCATTTATTGATTTGGTTTGAGCTTCTGTACAAGCCAATTCCCATTGTTCCTCTGAAATTTCAATTTGCAGATCTTCTTTCCAGTAGTTTAATCTTTTCAGTGAATTTTCACTTGAAGATAGTGTCAATGAGTTATAAAACTCTGAAATAATACCCTTTCTTTTACTATCTTTCATCATCATTTTTTCCAAGGATGAATAAATAGGTCGAGTGAGAGCTTTATTTTGATTTGATCGAATAAAGTTTCTAAGTTGAAGATATTTAAAAAAATGTGTTCTATTGAGATTAAATTTGATCCTCAGCTCTTCAAAAGACATTATGTTGTCTGCACATGGCAAATATAAATCCTGAATCTTTTGTATCCCTTTTAAATTCCATACTTTAAATACAGCGTCCGCTCTCCCTGGTTTAAAATATTGATTACCCCATATTGGACTAAATTGTGACAATAACTGTGGTTCTTTTAAATAGTTTTTAGCTTCACACCATATTTTGATCATATGCTTTACAAATGGATTTTTAACTTGTTTTTGTAATTTTTTTGCCGAATCTGAGTATATGAATATGGGAAGAGGTAAAGGTAAATTGTATGATTCCATTTCAGTCCAGTGAGGGAGATCATTTGATGAAAAATAATATGTCATAGACCTCAGTTGTGCCGACCAATAATACAACATAAAATTTGGACATTTCAGACCTCCACGATCAAATGGTAAATATAATAAAGACAAACGTAATCTAGCCCTCCTGTTGTTCCATATAAATTCCACTAACTTTTTTTTTATTCTTGAGAATAGATCTAAAGGTGGTGATAAGGGAATGTATTGAAATAAATAAAGTATTTTAGGTAAAATATTACTTTTAAGTATATTGATTCTCCCGATCATCGACATTGGTAGTGACATCCATCTCTGAGTTAACTCATTGATATCTGACATTAAGGCTTCATAGTTGACACTGGCGACTGATTCTAGCTTAGGCATAATTTGGATTCCTAAATATTTAAACTGATTTACAACATTGAATTGATTTACCTCAGGGGCTGGGTAATTTCTCTGGGTCTCATTTAGCATTAATATTGAAGATTTAGTTTTATTTATTTTATATCCTGATATTTCCCCAAAATTCTTTATTAAATTCAACAAGGTTGGAATTGATTTTTTTAGATTCGACATAAACAAAATTATATCATCGGCGTACAGGGAGATTTTATGTTCTGTTGGTCCAACTTTAATTCCATATATTTGTGAATGTAAATGTATCGCTATCGCTAAAGGTTCAATTGCCATAGTAAACAGTAAAGGTGAAAGTGGACAGCCTTGTCGACATCCTCTATTGATTTTTATTGGTTTTGAAATATTGTTATTTGTTAGGATTTCTGCTGTAGCATTATTGTATATTATTTGAACCCATTTTATGAAATTATTTCCAAGTCCAAACCTTTGTAGGACTTCAAAAAGAAAGGGCCATTCAACTCTATCAAAGGCCTTTTCGGCGTCCAATGATAGGAGAGCTGTATCCGGTGCTTCTTTATTAAAATAAATAATATTAAATAGTCTTCTTACATTATGGAAGCCTTGTCTACCCTTTATAAAGCCATTCTGATCTCGATTAATAATATTTGGTAAAATTTCTTGTATTCGTCTTGCTAAAATTTTACAGATTATCTTAAGGTCGGCGTTTAATAGGCTTATTGGTCTCATATTTTCACATTTATTAGAGGGCTTACCTGGTTTTGGCAGCAGTATAATTAAGGCATTATTTATGTATGATGGTAAATTATTATTTTGAAATGCTTCTAAAACCATTTCCAAAAAAGGTTTTATTAATTTATTCTTAAATTTTTTATAAAGGTCAACTGGAAGACCATCTGGTCCTGCACTTTTTCCTGATTTCATATTATCAATGGCTAGCCCAACTTCTTCTTGACTAATTTTAGACTCCAATATCTCCCTGTTTTCATTTGGAATACACGGTATAGATAGTTCGTTCAAAAACCCATTTAGTTTTGTTAAATCAGGTTCATTTTTGGTATCATATAATTTTTCATAGTAATCTCTAAAGGCTCTATTAATTTCTAAAGGATCTATAACTACCTGTCCATTACTTATAATACTGGTAATTGGTGTTTTAATTTCCAATTGTTTAATCTGCCATGCTAATAATTTTCCTGATTTTTCACCTTGTTCATAAAAAGATTGTTTCAATCTTAGAAGACTCGAGGCAGCTCTATTCGCTGATTTTTTGTCGTATTCAGCTCTCAAAATCAGTAATTCATTCTCCAACCTTGGGTCACTTCCTGCATACACTTTTTCCTGAAGACTTTTTATTTTATGTTCCAATTTAGCTCTCTCCTCTCGAGTCTTCTTAGATTTTGATCCTGTATAACTAATAATATGTCCCCTAATAAAAGCTTTGAAAGCCTCCCACTTTACACATGCTGATGTTTGTGTAGTATTGATGTCGAAGAACTCGTCTATCTGTTTTTCTATATACTTGACAAATTCCTCATCCTGAAGCCATTTATGCTGAAATTGCCATCTACCTGATTCCTTTGTCAATTTTTTATCTACATATATTAGACAACAGGGTGCATGATCAGAAATCACGATGTTATCATAAAAGCAGTTTTGAATCTTGGACCTTAATTCTGTGGAAATCAAAAAATAATCAATACGTGAGAATGTCTTGTAGGTACTGGAATAACAAGAATAGGCTTTAACTTGTGGTTTCATTTCTCTCCATATATCTAACAATCTCAATTCTTTCATAAAATGATTAATAGTCATCCTACATCCAATGTGCGTACAATCCAGTCCTGTTGATCTATCCACACCTGGATTCAATGTACAATTAAAATCCCCTGCTATTATATGTTGCCCTGTAAGTGATGATAAGATGAGAAATAAATTAGCAAAGAACTTCTGATCATCTATATTGGGACCATATAAGTTCACAAGATTTATATTTTCTAATAGCAAAGAACCTTGAATGATTACATATCTTCCAAATTTGTCTCCAATTACATTTTTCACCTGAAAAGGAACTGATTTATGTATGAGAGTCATAACTCCCCTGGCTCGGGATGAAAATGAAGAGGTGAATACACTTCCCTGCCATCTACTCCTAATTCTTTTAACATCCTCCTCTATCAGATGAGTTTCTTGTAAAAACACAATTCTTGAACCCATGTCCTTTATTTTATTCATAACTTGTTTAAGTTTTTTTAAATTTTGTAGACCTCTGCAATTCCATGAAGTTAAATTAAGATTAACACTTTGGTCCATGATCAATAGAGAGTTTAGGATTACCTTGCAGTGTAAACATGCTCATACAGAGAAGCAAAAACATGAGTGGTTGAACATTCATCCTACAAACTACACACAAACAAATTTCCCCTTCCCACACTTGTGGCAAACCCCCCAAAATCAAAAGAAAAATTCTGTCTCCCGATATAGCCATCGACCGTTCCACACCCACGGGGAACAGCCTAAGCCACTCCTTCTTCATCCTCCCAATCACCCTAACTCTACTGCTTTTAATGACGTAACATTAACTCTCCTCTGTAGTTTTCCAACTTAACTCCAAAATTTTTAACAACTTTGTACATCATAGTTTTTTTTTTTGTTTGTTTTGTTTTTGTTTTGTTTTTTTAATATACAATACAATCTATATTTTGTAAACTTACTATTTACTTCAAGTCAGTCAGATGCCTGTGCAAATGCTTAATTATTCTACCTTATATTTTGTTCATGCTTAGCTCCCACCAGTCTCTTCTTCTTCTTTGATCTTCTTGATGAACTCCTGCGCCTCCTCTGGGGTCTTGAAAATGTGGGTTCTGCCCTCATACGTGGTCAGCAGTCTCGCAGGATAGATTACACCATGACGAATCCCAAGGTTGCGCAGCTCCTTACGTATGGGATCAAACTGCTTCCTCAATTGCTGGATTCCTGTGGCCAAATCTGGGTAGAACCGCACCTGCTGGTCCTAGTGTTTAATCTCTCCTTTAGCACGTGCAGCGTTGAAGATCTTCATCCTGTCTCTGTTGCTAAGAAACTTCATAATTAAGGTCCTCGGCGGTCCCTTATCTCTCCGTGGGCCAATACGATGTGCTTTTTCCAGAACCACTGCTGATTGCAACTCCTCGCTGCCCAGCACCTCCGGAATCCACTTTTCCAGAAAGGAACATACGTCCCGACCTTCTGATTCCTCTGGAAGACCCACCAGCCTCAAATTATTCTGTCTCGACCGAGATTCCAAATCCAAAATATTATCTTCCAGAGATTTATTTTTTTTTTCCAAAGTGCGCACCTTTAATTGAAGACGGGTGACGTCATCTTCAGCACTAGCGAGACGGAGCTCCATCTGCGCCGTTCGTTCTACACAGTCACCCAATTTCTTTCTTATTCCTTCCAACGCTGTCATAATCCCATCAAATCTAGAGGAAAAGTCCGCTCTCATTGAACTCATGGCAGCCATCAGCGCATCTGCGCCATTCCCCACAGACATCGCACCGCCGCCAGCCTCCTCCGCCATATATGGAGTTTTGTTTGCTGCGTCACAGACCTGAAAGTCCGTTAATTTGGACTGTTTCGGCGGCTCGCTTTTTCCTTTTCCTGGTTTTCCAGCCTTAGGCTTCGCCGACATATCCTCGTCCAAATGCTGGGATACGTTCTGTCCCAAATGAGAGAGTTATTTGCCGATTTTTTTTCTCCAGGAGCAGAGCAGAGCGAGACACGTCCGTCCTACGTGGCAGCCATAACCGGAAGTCAAAATAATGGCTCATTGTTAAGAAAAAGTAACCAAAAACAATTATTGTATTTACTGAAGACTGTATGTCTTGTGCCAGTGCAGAAGACGGTACACACTTTAGTGATAGTACCAGTATATTGACGAATTCTGTGCCATATTAGCATCTGTATTTCCTAATAATGAGTTAGGGTTTAATGGGATTTAACATGTTTTAACACAAACTACTTTATGGTTCATAATTCTGTTGACAGACTTACACCAAGCCAAAAGTGATTTCTCAAACCACTGGATTATCCTTAGACAGCTTTTCCAATCTTTTAGCATTTAATTTATGTCACTAAATCTTCATAACCTTCACAAATAAAACATAAACAAAAGTGGAGACATATCTACAAAAGGTACAAAAGTTTATTATCAAAATTTCTAGTGCAATACAAAAGGACAACATATATATTTATACAGTATCTACATGTACAGTGACATGAAAAAGTGTTTGCCCCTTCCTGATTTCTAATTTTTTTTTGTATGTTTGTCACACTTAAATGTTTCAGATCATCAAACAAATTTAAATATTAGACAAAGATAACACAAGTAAACACAAAATGCAGTTTTTAAATGACGGTGTTTATTATTAAGAGTAAAAAAAAATCCAAACCTATATGGCTCTGTGTGAAAAAGTGATTGCCCCCCACCCCCGTTAAAACATAAATTAACTGTGGTTTAGCACATCTTTGGAAAGCAGAGATCACTTCCTCTAGCCACACCCAGGCCTGATTACTGCCACACCTGTTCTCAATCAAGAAATCACTTAATAGGACCTGCCTGTCAAAATGAAGTAGACCAAAAGATCCCCAAAAGCTAGACATCATGCTGCGATCCAAAGAAATTTAGGAACAAATCAGAAAACAAAGTAATTGAGATCTATCAGTCTGGAAAAAGTTATAAAGCCATTTTTAAAGCTTTAGGACTCTAGTGAACCACAATGAGAGCCATTATCCACAAATGGAGAAAACATAGAATAGTGGTGAACCTTCCCAGGAGTGGCTAGCAAACCAAAATTACCCCAAGAGCACAGCAACGTCTCATCCAAGAGGTCACAAAAGACCCCACAACAACATCCAAAGAACTGCAGGCCTCACTTGCCTTAGTTAAGGTCAGTGTTCATGACTCCACCATAAGAAAGAGACTGGGCAAAAATGGCCTGCATGGCAGAGTTCCAAGACGAAAACCACTGCTGAGCAAAAAGAACATAAAGGCTTGTCTCAGTTTTGCCAGAAAACATCTTGATGATCCCCAAGACTTTTGGGAAAATACTCTGTGGACTGACGAGACAAAAGTTGAACTTTTTGGAAGGTGCGTGTCCCATTACATCGGGCGCAAAAGTAACACAGCATTTCAGAAAAGGAACATCATACCAACAGTAAAATATGGTGGTGTTAGTGTGATGGTCTGGGGATGTTTTGCTGTTTCAGGACCTGGAAGACTTGCTGTGGTAAATGGAACCATAAATTCTGCTGTCTACCAAAAAAATCCTGAAGGAGAATGTCTTGCCATCTGTTCGTGACCTCAAGCTTATGGGCATGGGTGCATGCGCACGCAGCGACCGGCAGCTGGTGAAAAAAGTCAGACGTCTGTGTCTCTGTTTTTACGCACTTAAATGTGTTTTAACGAAATTCTCTGTGTTGTTTTTGTCCTTGAATGTTTGTGGACTATATAATGAAGAGCTCCCTGGTTCCATCAATATGGATTTCCTCCTTATTTTTGCACTGTTGTTTCTTTCCTACCGGCTCTTTGTCTCTGAGGTAAGCGCAATCACGATCATGCCGGGAAGAATAGAGTATTCCAGAGACATGTTACTGCATTTAAACACGGATAATGCAGCATCTGTGATTGAGTCTGTGCCACAACTGCCGGACTTTATTTTAAGAGATTTTCATGGACACAGCAATGAAAAGAGAGACAAGAGGAGGAAACGCAGAAAGCGTGGAGGTGTAAGATTAAGCCTGGGGAGGCGTCAGCTTAACAGCATTCCTCTTCCTTCCATGATTATGGGGAACGTACAATCCCTGAGAAATAAAGTGGATGAAATTCAAGGGAATGTACGATATCAGAATGACTTCAAGAACTGCTGTGTCATGGCTTACACGGAGACGTGGCTTACGGCGCATGACCCGGATGCGGACCTGTGGACTGACAGCTTTGGAGCCCCACTTCGCTCGGATCGGCAGGAAGAGGTAATGGGGAAACGTCAGGGGGGCGGCGTATGTTTATACATTAATAAACAGTACTGCACATCTGTCACGGTCAGAGAGCACATCTGTACACCTGATGTGGAGCTTCTGTCCGTATCGCTACGCCCTTTTTATCTGCCCCGCGAGTTCCCCCAACTTTTCGTAACAACTGTGTACATTCACCCGAGAGCGGATGCTGACTCCGCCTCCAGCACCATCTTTGATGGACCTGTGCTATGGATCCATTGAGATGGCCTATAAATCACTTCACCTTCCTCCTTTAGGATCCTCAGATCACAACTGTGTACATTTGCTGCCCACATACAGTGGGGCAAAAAAGTATTTAGTCAGCCACCAATTGTGCAAGTTCTCCCACTTAAAAGATGAGAGAGGTCTCCAATTTTCATCATAGGTATACCTCAACTATGAGAGACAAAATGAGAAAAAAAAATCCAGAAAATCACATTGAAGGATTTTTAATGAATTAATTGGTAAATTCCTCAGTAAAATAAGTATTTGGTCACCTACAAACAAGCAAGATTTCTGGCTCTCACAGACCTGTAATTTCTTCTTTAAGAGGCTCCTCTGTCCTCCACTCGTTACCTGTATTAATGGCACCTGTTTGAACTCGTTATCAGTATAAAAGACACCTGTCCACAACCTCAAACAGTCAGACTCCAAACTCCACTATGGCCAAGACCAAAGAGCTGTCAAAGGACACCAGAAACAAAATTGTAGACCTGCACCAGGCTGGGAAGACTGAATCTGCAATAGGTAAGCAGCTTGGTGTGAAGAAATCAGCTGTGGGAGCAATTATTAGAAAATGGAAGATATACAAGACCACTAATAATCTCCCTCGATCTGGGGCTCCACACAAGATCTCACCCCGTGGGGTCAAAATTATCACGAGAACGGTGAGCAAACATCCCAGAACCACATGGGGGGACCTAGTGAATGACCTGCAGAGAGCTGGGACCAAAGTAACAAAGGCTACATCAGAAACACACTACGCCGCCAGGGACTCAAATCCTGCAGTGCCAGACGAGTCCCCCTGCTTAAGCCAGTATACAGTGGGGTAAAAAAGTATTTAGTCAGCCGCCAATTGTGCAAGTTCTCCCACTTAAAAGATGAGAGAGGTCTTCAATTTTCATCATAGGTATACCTCAACTATGAGAGACAAAATAAGAAAAAAAAATCCAGAATGAATTAATTGGTAAATTCCTTGGTAAAATAAGTATTTGGTCAATAACAAAAGTTCATCTCAATACTTTGTTATATACCCTTTGTTGGCAATGACAGAGGTCAAACGTTTTCTGTAAGTTTTCACAAGGTTTTCACACACTGTTGCTGGTATTTTGGCCCATTCCTCCATGCAGATCTCCTCTAGAGCAGTGATGTTTTGGGGCTGTCACTGGGCAACACGGACTTTCAACTCCCTCCAAAGATTTTCTATGGGGTTGAGATCTGGAGATTGGCTAGGCCACTCCTGGACCTTGAAATGCTTCTTACAAAGCCACTCCTTCGTTGCCCGGGCGGTGTGTTTGGGATCATTGTCATGCTGAAAGACCCAGCCACATTTCATCTTCAATGCCCTTGCTGGTGGAAGGAGGTTTTCACTCAAAATCTCACGATTCATGCCCCATTCATTCTTTCCTTTACACGGATCAGTCGTCCTGGTCCCTTTGCAGAAAAACAGCCCCAAAGTATGATGTTTCCACCCCCATGCTTCACAGTAGGTATGGTGTTCTTTCTCCTCCAATCACAACAAGTTGAGTTTTTACCAAAAAGTTCTATTTTGGTTTCATCTGACCATATGACATTCTCCTAATCCTCTTCTGGATCATCCAAATGCTCTCTAGCAAACTTCAGATGGGCCTGGACATGTACTGGCTGAAGCAGGGGGACACGTCTGGCACTGCAGGATTTGAGTCCCTGGCGGCGTAGTGTGTTTCTGATGTAGCCTTTGTTACTTTGGTCCCAGCTCTCTGCAGGTCATTAACTCGGTCCCCCCATTTGGTTCTGGGATTTTTGCTCACCGTTCTTGTGATAATTTTGACCCCACGGGGTGAGATCTTGCATGGAGCCCCAGATCGAGGGAGATTATCAGTGGTCTTGTATGTCTTCCATTTTCTAATAATTGCTCCCACAGTTGATTTCTTCACACCAAGCTGCTTACCTATTGCAGATTCAGTCTTCCCAGCCTGGTGCAGGTCTACAATTTAGTTTCTGGTGTCCTTTGACAGCTCTTTGGTCTTGGCCATAGTGGAGTTTGGAGTCTGACTGTTTGAGGTTGTGGACAGGTGTCTTTTATACTGCTAACGAGTTCAAACAGGTGCCATTAATACAGGTAACGAATGGAGGACAGAGAAGCCTCTGAAAGAAGAAGTTACAGGTCTGTGAGAGCCAGAAATCTTGCTTGTTTGTAGGTGACCAAATACTTATTTTACTGAGGAATTTACCAATTAATTCATTAAAAATCCTTCAATGTGATTTTCTGGATTTTTTTTTTTTCTCATTTTGTCTCTCATAGTTGAGGTATACCTATGATGAGAATTGGAGACCTCTCTCATCTTTTAAGTGGGAGAACTTGCACAATTGGTGGCTGACTAAATACTTTTTTGCCCCACTGTATGTCCAGGCCTGTCTGAAGTTTGCTAGAGAGCATTTGGATGATCCAGAAGAGGATTGGGAGAATGTCATATGGTCAGATGAAACCAAAATAGAACTTTTTGGTAAAAACTCAACTTGTCGTGTTTGGAGGAGAAAGAACACCATACCTACTGTGAAGTATGGGGGTGGAAACATCATACTTTGGGGCTGTTTTTCTGCAAAGGGACCAGGACGACTGATCCGTGTAAAGGAAAGAATGAATGGGGCCATGCATTGTGACATTTTGAGTGAAAACCTCCTTCCACCAGCAAGGGCATTGAAGATGAAACGTGACTGGGTCTTTCAGCATGACAATGATCCCAAACACACCGCCCGGGCAACGAAGGAGTGGCTTCGTAAGAAGCATTTCAAGGTCCTGGAGTGGCCTAGCCAGTCTCCAGATCTCAACCCCATAGAAAATCTTTGGAGGGAGTTGAAAGTCCGTGTTGCCCAGCGACAGCCCCAAAACATCACTTCTCTAGAGGAGATCTGCATGGAGGAATGGGCCAAAATACCAGCAACAGTGTGTGAAAACCTTGTGAAAACTTACAGAAAACGTTTGACCTCTGTCATTGCCAACAAAGGGTATATAACAAAGTATTGAGATGAACTTTTGTTATTGACCAAATTCTTATTTTACCAAGGAATTTACCAATTAATTCATTAAAAATCCTTCAATGTGATTTTCTGGATTTTTTTTTTCTTATTTTGTGTCTCATAGTTGAGGTATACCTATGATGAAAATTGGAGACCTCTCTCATCTTTTAAGTGGGAGAACTTGCACAATTGGTGGCTGACTAAATACTTTTTTACCCCACTGTATAAAACTGCTTGGCTTTCTGTAGAGATATGATTGTTCCATGTAAACGTGTCAAAATATATCCCAACAACATGCCATGGGTTACAAAAATCAGTTAAATCCTGCTTACAGAGGAAAGCACTTGCCTTTAAACAGGGGTCTGTTTCTGGGCTACAGGTTGCCACAAAAGAGCTGAAGTCCGAAATTTTAAGAGCAAAACAGAATTATAAATCAGAGTTAGAAAGCGAGATGGCAACAAAGAAACTTAGTTCAGCCTGGGCCAGTATGAAAACTATTGCAGGCTTTCAGAGCACAGAGCGCAGTAATCGTGTGTTTTTAGATGGTTTTAATTCAGACACAGAGCTGGCTAATCCTCTTAATTGTTTTTATGGCCGTTTTGATTCCAATGATTTTAGCACAGAAACCCAAGATTTGAAACAGAAACTCAAAGACAATCAGCACTTTAATTTTGAGGTGCAGGATATTAAAAGGGCATTCTGTGCTGTAAAAGTGAACAAAAGTCAGGGCCCTGATAATATATGTGGGCGATTGGTAAAGTCCTGTGCTCTTGAATTGAGTCCTGTATTTCACTACATTTTCAATGAGTCCTTACAGACACAACATGTGCCTAAGATCTGGAAAGATGCCGTGGTTGTCCCCATTCCAAAATCCAGCTGTCCAAAAACGGTAAACGACTTTAGACCAGTTGCTCTGACTTCAATTTTAATGAAAATTTTTGAAAAACTGGTCAGATTTGAGGTCCTAAAGCAGACTGAGCATGCATTGGATCCTCTGCAGTTTGCCTATAGGCCTCACAGAGGAGTGGAGGACGCCACTGTCACTCTGTTTAACATGCTTTTTAAACATCTGGATTTTAATGGGACACAGGCCAGGCTTTTATTTGTGGACTTTTCTTCCGCCTTTAATACAATCCAACCTCATATTTTAGTTGAAAGGCTCCTGCAACAATTTGATTTAAGCAATAATCTGGTGGGTTGGATTCTGGATTTTTTAACCAACAGGACACAGAGAGTAATGGTCAATGGTACATTGTCTGACCAAAAGTGCTCTTCTACTGGCTCTCCTCAGAGGTGTGTGTTGTCACCACTACTCTTCATCCTGTACACAAACGTGTCGGAGCAGACATGACAACAGACACATTATAAAGTATGCTGATGATTCAGTTATTGTCAGTCTCCTCCAGGATGGTGAGAGTGGCCATGGCCCAGTAGTTGATGATTTTGTTCACTGGTGTGAGGATTCCTACCTGCAGCTGAATATGACAAAAACTAAAGATATGATTATTGACTTTAGGAGGAAAACTCCCAGGCACAAAGTCACTGTACTAAAAGGCCAGACCACTGAATGTGTACAATCATACAAATATCTTGGGACGATAATTGATAGCAATTTAAACTTTGAAGAGAACTGTGAAAGGGTGTGCAAAAACTGTGAAAGGGCGGTGCGGTGGCGCAGTGGTTAGCACTGCACCAGCACAGCAACTCACCCTTGGCCATGGGATCCCTGGTTCGATCCCAGCCCCTGACCAACAGTGATCTGTGTGGAGTTTGCATGTTCTCCCCGTATCTGCATGGGTTTACTCCGGGATTTCTCTGGTTTCCTCCCACAGGCCAAAAACATGCAGATTAAGTTAATTGGAGACTCTCAAAAGTTGCCCTAGGTGTGAATGTGTGTGTGAATGGTTAAGGGATAGTGCCGTACCTTGGCTGCTTCATCCATCCAGGTGGATGCCCTCAATTTCCCCTCTGGGGATCAATAAAGTATACAAAATCAAAAAAAAAAAGGGGTCAGCAACATTTGCATTGCTTGAGAAAACTTGCACGCTTCCAGATTGACCGAACCATAATGACAATGTTTGGTTCCAAGGTTGTCATAGCCAGGAGCGGCACTGGGGTTAAGCTCCCAGTGTTCATAAAATGCTCCTTACGGCATGCGTCTCAAAAAGCCTCTGACAACTAAGTCCAACTCCTAGCCTGCCCGTGTGGTTTAGTCTCTAAGCCCGGCGGAACTGCTTTTACTAATAGGAGAAGGGGCGAGGGCGGATCTCTGGCGCCTTAAAACCAGATGCTTCGGGTAGATGGTGGCTCGTCAGCCTGGGAAGGTAGCCTATCTAGGGGAAGGTAAACCCTGATTTCAAACCTCCGCTGCCTTGCGGCACACCCGGTTACGGGAAAGGCTTCAGGAGTCAACCCTGAGGAAAAATCCGGAGTCGGAGCCCCTAAGGCAGTTCTCTGTTGTGCTCAACATCGTTCTGGCAGCTCCTGCGACGGCGCTGGTGCCAAACTATAGCAGCCCTGCTGTTCCTTTGGATTCATCAGTGACGTGGAGAGGGGGGACATGCTGCATGGGTAACATCTTGTCCTCCATATCTTCCTGCCCAGGCTTGAATCCTACCAACGCCCAAAGCTGGAAGGTAGAACACCGGTGCGCATTGGCCTGTTCAGCCACAGGTGGCGCTGTTCCAGCAGAGTAGTCGTTTAGGATTCTCTTCCATGGTCATCATAGACCGACGGAGGCCGACGAGAATGACAATGTTTTATCGGGCTTTTATTGAATCTGTTTTATTCTTTTCTTTAGTGTCATGATTTGGTCAGATAAAACTGAAACAGAGGAAATCCTTGGATCAGGTAATTAGATGGTCCAGTCGTTTGCTTGGTGAGTCACAGCTGAGCCTGACATCCTTGTACACCAGACAAGTACAGTGGATTGCTACGTCCATTTTAAATGATGACTCCCACCCTTTGCACTGCCTCTTTCAGCTTCTTCCCTCAAGACGGAGGTTTGCTGTCCCAAAAAGTAAAACCCAGCGCTACAAAAACAGCTTTGTTCCTGCTGCTGTTGAAGAGTTGAACAAGTTGTAACAATATATTGCACATAATTTAGTTACCTATTTATTAATTTCATTTAATATTTACTTATTTTTGTAGGTTTTTTATTTGGGTTCTAAATCTTTTATTGGATTTTAGACTTTTGAGTTTTTAACCTCCTTGACTAGTCTTTAACTTTTTAATATGACCCTTCTCTCTTATCTCTGGTTTTTCTCTCATCTCTTTGTCTAATATCCTGATTGATGGAGCCTTGAGTATTTTTATCATGTTTATAGTCAGCTTCATGTGTGCCTGTGTTTGTGTTCATGTTGAATGTAATTGTGGTTTGTAAATATGGATGTCACCAGACTGCAAAACAAATCTACCTACGGGTACAAACAAAGTAACCTGAACCTGAAGCTGAAGCGCACTTGGATTCTGTAGCTGGACAATGATCCAAAACACACCAGCAAGTCCACCTCTGAATGACTTAAGAAAAACAAAATGAAGACTGTGGAGTGGCCTAGTCAAAGTCATGACCTGAATCCGACTGAGATGCTATGGCATGACCTTAAAAAGGTGGTTCATGCTTGAAAACCCTCCAGTGTGGCTGAATTACAACAATTCTGCAAAGATGAGTAGGCCAAAATTCCTCCACAGAGCTGTAAAAGACTCATTGCCAGTTATCGCAAATGCTTGATTGCGACCAGTTATTAGGTTTAGGGGGCAATCACTTTTTCACACAGGGCCATGTAGGTTTGGAATTTTTCCTCTGAATAATAAACACCTTCATTTAAAAACTGCATTTTGTGTTTACTTGTGTTATCTTTGTTCATTCATTCATCTTCTTCCGCTTTATCCTTTTCGGGTTGCAGGGGGGCTAGAGCCTATCCCAGCATCTATGGGCGAGAGGCAGGGTACACCCTGGACAGATCGCCAGTCCATCGCAGGGCCAACACAGAGAGACAGACAACACATTCACTCTCACAGTCATACCTAAGGACAATTTAGAATCCCCAGTTTTGATGCCAATTAACCTAACTTGCATGTTTTTGGCATGTGGGAGGAAACCGGAGAAATCCCGGAGTAAACCCACGCAGACGCGGGGAGAACATGCAAACTCCACACAGATCACTGTTGGTTGGGAGCTGGGATCGAACCCAGGATCCCCCGGCCAAGGGTGAGTTGCTGTGCTGCCGCAGTGTTATCTTTGTTTAATATTTAAATTTCTTTGATGATCTGAAACATTTAAGTGTGACAAACATACAAAAAAAAAGAGAAATCAGGAAGGGGGCAAACACTTTTTCACACTACTGTATATATATCCAGTAAATCCATATATTTTTTCACGTAACCTTCTGACTGCATTATTTTAATTGCTTTTATTCTAGATCAAGTTTGTTTTGGTTAAAAATGCATCATAATTATTAAATATAGTGTATTATACCTAACAGTACTCTTTACCTGTTGAAATATACAGTATATTGTATGGCTAATATAACCCCATAACTACAATATGGAACCTGAAAATCAATTTTTGGCAGCTAATCACTTTTTGGCACGACACCACTACAGGCTTGAGCGCTGCTGGAGCAGGTACATCCCATGACGTCTCAAAAGTCTCTCCATGTTTTTCAGACAGATCAGAACAATTTGTTGCACAAGAAGCTAAATGTTTCCTCAGACATTCTGAAGCTCTGCAACCACTGTGTGCTTGTGAAGCCGGGAACATGACATCCCACCACTGGGAGGCTCGGTTGAATGCCCAGACCAACGGCTTAAAGCAATAATTTTGCCACAAGAGTGCAATCTGAAACACACACACACAGCATACATATTTTAATACCTAATAGCGATAACTTGCTGCTATTACAGTGTAGTACAGGGGACTTATTAATGACTGTAGCAAACTAGCATTTGCAATCATTAGCTTGACCTCATACGTGATCTACTTTGTATCCTCACGTCTTCGGCTTTATACTGCTCTATGGCTTCCCAAACTCTCCAGTACTTTTCCAGAGTGTTTCGTCTCACCACCTGTAGCCTTCTCTGGCTCTCCTTTTTTACCTTTACTCTGACAAAAAGCCACATAGAGCGAGAAGCAGGTATACCATCGTTTCAACATCCATCTTGTGTTTTGCTTGTGTCACATACAAATGATGTCATGGGAGTGTTGGGCCGCCTTGCTGTAAAGATCTCACCCACTTGAGGTGGTACTCACTTGGAAAACAAACAACACCGTGTTGAGCTGAGTAGAGTTGAGGCGAGTCGGGCTGAGTAGGCGCTAGTGGAAAAGTGCCATAACAGTACTTCCTCTGTTGTCACTCTTCTTGGCCACCAACTCTTCCGAATGAAATTGATGTGTATCTATTACCTTGGCATTTGTTCGGAGAGCAGAATAAGAATTTCATTGCTTAGGAAATGTTGCATTTCTTAACTGTGCACATGATAATAAAGCCTTTGAATTTTAAATCTTGAATCTTGAAATGGAGTCACTTGTTCAGGAACACTTGAAGCTTTTTGTGTTCTCTTGGGTGAGACCCCGTGTTTCATTACAGATTTCTCATTGGACCGGAAACCAGACAACTCCATAACAAAGCAAGTGCTTCAGTGGAATCCACAAGGCAAGTGTAGCAGTGGTCACCCAAAACACATCTGGAAGAGAGGCCTAGAGAGAGACTTGCAGAACATCTAGACAACCTGGGGACAAATAAAGAAGATCACTCAAACCGAGTGAAGTGGCGATAGATGGCTGATGCCCTGTGCTCACAACTGAGCAAAGAGGACAAAGTAAGTAATTTCCCCAAAGTAACCTGGTACTTACAGGGTTTCGGGCTGATATTTCACTGTACTAACACTGTTTTCTACCAGTACCTTCACTGAAAGTAAACAGAAAGTTCCTTGAAATTTCATAGTACTTCATGGACTATATGCTTATAGAGTAACAACAAAGTACTTTTATTTAAAAAAAAAAAAACCACATGGCTTGTTACCCTGATATTTCTGTCATGATCCTGAGCATGGGTGGGGTCATGCTCAGTCTGTAGGTTGAGTTTCGTCTTTTCATGTTTCTTTGTTTCTTTGTTTATTACGGTCTGCTGTATTTGGTCTCTGTTTATTTATCAGTTGTTTGTGCTCTTGGTTTTGTCCTTATAGTCCTGTCTATTTATTGTGTGTCGTTTCATAGTAATTGCATCTTTTGGGGTTGTGTTATCTTATTCTTGTATTATTATTTAATTTCTGGCTTGTGCTTTTATTTTGACAGTGCTGTGCAGCTTCCGACTGTCAAACTCTGTTTTGCGGGCTGCACAGCTGTCACTGATTAAGTCACTGCTTTACTCATGTATCCACACTTGTCTTTCATTAATCATCTGTCCATTTCCCTATTTAAGAACACGGTAACATTTCCCCCATTGCCGTGTCCTACTATTAGCTTCCTCAGAAGGTTCAGTTTCTCTGAGTAAGTTTGGTTTTCCGCAGAGGTGGATGGGAGTGCTCCGACCAGGTATATTTTCCCTTTTCCGTTTTTCTCAGCCATGAGCCCTGTCTCCTTTCGGGAGTGACTCCGGCTGAGTTTATCTCTTCTCTGGCGTCTCCGCACACCTCAGCCTGTTTTTCCTCCAGGCTGTTTTTCCTCCTGAAGTCGTGAGCCCCGTCCTCCTCCAACACACCTCCACTCCATTATATGTAAGTGTAGTGTTTTATGTTATGTACGTTTTTCTGTTAATAAACATGCAAACTCACAGCATGCATTTGGTGTCCTTCAGTAGCCCTTAAAAGGGGTGATTCATGACAGTTTCACTGTACTAACACTGTTTTACACTAGTACTGTTGCTGAAAGTACATGGAAAGTACCCTAAAATTATTTTTTTAAGAAACACAACTTGTCACCCAGTTATTTCACAATACTAACGCTGTTTTACACCAGTACTTTCACTGAAAATACATGGAAAGTATTCTGCAATTTCATAGCACTTCATAGGCTGTATTATAAAATTTTACCAACATTACTTCCCCGTGGTACAGAGAACTTTAACTTTTCCAGTGATAATGATGGCACATGTTTATGCTGGCATCATCGAGTCTCTCTCCCCTCTGCAGATGGCCTCATCAAGACAGCTTAAGGATCTGCTCAATGTCTCAAACTTTGAACAGTTTATATTTACTAAAATTAGCATGACATGTTGTTCTTAAATGTGTGCAATGCATACTATTAACACTTAAGATTCTTTTTTAATTTCTCTGTGCGTCCTATCCTACACATCCCTATCCCTGTGCCTACTTACTGTGCAGAAGACTTATATTCATATTTTTTTCAACAAAAACATTTTCATTTTGCATATTTATTATCTCCTGATTCTCCCAAATTCCTTTTGATATGCAAATTGTTTGTGATTTAAAATTTATGAGTAGATATAATGAAACAGAGTCCCCAGAGAAACATGAGACATAGAGAAACATACACAATCACTAAAATTCATGAGCTGCAATCGAAAGCCTGTAAGCAGTATTTGGTTTTGTGCGTTCATGCCCTGTCAAGCATGCCTGAAGCGCGTACATGTGTGGGCTTGTGGGGTTTTCCCATCTACTGATATGAGGGATGAAATGCGAGCATGGAGCGAGCTCAGCTTTGATCGTTTCAAATCCTCAAAAGGAGGGCCGGGGGTACGAAGGTTTGCAAAGGCCACCTCAAGCATTTTTAAAGAAAGCGACTGTGCTGATGCATGTTTGTTTGCTGGCTAGCATTGACAACTTAGCCACACACACTTGAAGCAATTACTCATGTGATTAAAGTGATTGTGGGAATTTTGTCTAAGGAAGGAGAGGAACAATCTGTCGCTTGACCCAGCACGTCCTGAAAACGAGCGAAACATCTTCGTTTCCCTGTGAATAACTGAATAGAGAATGTCATTTAGCACCGTTGCTGGTTGGTTCAGACACATGCTGTTTGACCTTTTATCATGAGAACAATTAACATGAGTGCATGGGTGCTCATTTAATCGGACGGCCATTTTGTTATCATTATTCTAATAGTGACTCATACAGTATATCACGGTTAAAGTCAAAGCCTGTTTTCTCTGTTCAGCTCAGGGTTAAATCGGCACTGATTAGTACTGGTGGTGGTGGCGGTGGGGGTTCAAACATATTCTCAAAGCAGCAACAGAAGACACAAACTTGAATGAAAACTGTTTATTGTAGCTACTCATTATTCTTCTCAGACCCACACAAAGTTTCCACAGCCAAACCACTTCGCATACAGTGGAGCAATGACTCAAGTACAGCATGGATAAACAAATACCGCCTCTCAGAAACAAGCTGGTGATTTATTTTCCCTGATTTATTGGGTAGAGCTCTCAGTGAGTGAATTTGCGTGCTCATCGTTGCCATCCGTTTGCCCATTATTTGCCATCCAGGCGATAATGGAGCTGGAGAGGCTGCATTCATAGTTTCAGAGATGGGCCTTCATAGGAGGAGTCTTCTCAGCAAAACAGAAAACACATTAAATAAAGGATGGAGAGAATTGTTTTATGAAATCATAAAACTGGCTCCAAATGTGTGCTGAGTAATCCACCTCCAGGTAGAGTCTGCCAGGCCAGTCTGAAGCAGTCCGAGCTACCCTGGGACAGCTCCAGCTCCTCACTTCGTAATTCAGAATACGGCGAGACCCCGCGGGGCACTCAGAGGGGTGGTTAAAATTGGAAGCCATTCATCTCAATCCCCCGCCCGCGAGCACTAATGGGTGTTAGCCTGTTTTTGGAGAGACAATGAAATCGAAGAAAGACAGGATTTCAGGCTCCCGTGGACATGAGTGAAAAACACATTTAATCCCTTTGTGCTGCCTCGTGTATTATACATGATTTAAATTCAACAGCAGCATCCTCTTAGCCTTGAAAACAGATCTGTTCTTTCTCACTGCTGTTTCAGTAACCCTGATGTGTCAGTTTACGGTGATCAGTTTGGAGAATAGCATTTCTTTTCATTCTCCTCCATCTCTGCTCATCCCATGTCCCATTTCCTTTACTACAGATAAAAGAAGCATCAATATTGCTTAAGGATGATTGAATGCAGATTCCTGGGCTGCCCGTATAGAAATGCAGCTGCCTCAGTGGAAAAGTATAAACCTGATTCCAAAACTGTGCCCACAAGATTTGTACTTTTGCTTTGAGCCCCTGTTGACACATCTTTTTCTTTCCCCCATCTGCAGCAGCGTTCACATCCAGGTGCAGAATCTGCCACATGCCTTGTTTACTGTTTTAGCTTCCCTGCTTTCAAAATGCACTATAGTTCACAAAGTATTTGTGAAGTTTTCCTCTGCCTGTAATGTAGCTCTGTCTTTTAAGAATAACTACCTTCAAGGCCTTATATTCAATCCCTTAAAAACAGAAGCAAAATCATAAACATAACTGACTGAAATAGTCATGCTGCCAATTTGGAGATCCACTTTTGAAAGTCAATACAGCTGCTGAGGCAGTCTGGGTAAAAACAAAAGAAAAATTCTTTCTTTTTTTTTGTCTGGTTTATATTCATTTTTCCCCACTGGAAGTTTGTAGGTTACAGCACAGCCAAATGCACAAGGAGTGCTATGCTGTTGATTTGGCAGAAGTATGGGCAATGATTTTTTTTAATGCAGAGGAAGCGCTGGGATTATTAGCACATTTTCTGTATACCTGCAGGTGTATTTTTGTATGCATATCACTTATATGCAGTAAAAGTGTAAGCATACCAATTAAATGTCAGGCATGCCAACAGAAAACAGCAAAAACTGCCTCAGATAAACAATTTTTATACTGTGTGAGAGGAGGGGAACACTAGCCAAAAGGGATGGGTTGTTTCTGGATCACATAAATGAATGCATGTTTGGATAATGTCTTATCACCACTGCATCAATTAGAATGTTTTTTTTTTTTTAACTGCTTGTCATCTTGATTAAGCAGTCACCACAGGGAGTCTGCTGGGAAACATTCTGTGTGGGTGGGAAGTACAAGGACAGACATAAATACAGCATGTCACTTAAGAACTTAATGGGTATAATCCTGTTGACCGTGCAAATTCTCACTGATTAGTTGCCGATTCATGAGCCTGTGTTTATATTTCTTCTCGCCTTTTCTCCTTTTGTAACTCTGTGGCGCATCGATGGACATGCTGTGGGGGTGGAGGCGCCAAAGTTCCCTCTAGAATGGCTGAAACAAAAAGTTTGCTACTGGCTGCCTTTCACAAGGGAAAAATAATCATAGGCCCTCTATGATGGCCCTTTGTGCAACAGATCATGATGACCTGCCCTCAAGAGGGAAAATAAAAACAAAAAAAAAACCTGATGATATGGCTTAAAGCAGGGGTCACCAACCTTTTTGAAACCAAGAGCTACTTCATGGGTATCGAGTCATGTGAAGGGCACCAGCTTGACACACTCATCTAAAATAACAAATTGTGTGTGTGTGTGTGTGTGTGTATGTATATATATATATATATATATATATATATATATATATATACACACCTAAATAAATAATTATCAATAACTTAGAGTGAGTAACAGACAAGATCAATATTCAGCACTTTATTTTTATTAATCTCAGCAATTGTTCAGATGATCCCTTCTACATTTCATAAAAAAATGTCCAGTTTTCACCAGTCCCTTTTAACCATAAAAAACTAAACCCTTTTAATTCATGAACTATGTTGAACCATGTTTGAAAAAGTTATGCAACATTTAAGAAAAATTAACTTTCATATTAAATAAATCTTATCACATTTTTAACTGAACAAATCTGCTGCAATTCTGCTCAAAATCTGTTACATTTAATAAACACACTTTTGTGTGTTCTTCTTCACTGGAATTATATCCATACAGTTCTTGCCAAGAATCATGCTTGAGCAACCAGCACTGTCCTTTCATGAGAAGCTAAACAGCACTGAGAGTGCTTGTATGCACGGTGGCGCAGTGGTTAGCACCGCGGCAGCAATTTACCCTCGGCCGGGGGATCGCGGGGATCACGGTGGCGCAGTGGTTAGCACTGCGGCAGCACAGTTTACCCTTGGCCGGGGGATTGTGGGGATCGTGGGATCGTGGGTTCGATCCCAGCACCCGACCAACAGTGATCTGTGTGGAGTTTGCATGTTCTCCCCGTGTTGCGTGGGTTTACTCCGGGATTTCTCCGGTTTCCTCCCACATGCCAAAAACATGCATGTTAGGTTAATTGGCTGTTCTAAATTGTCCCTAGATATTTGTTTCCTATAGGCCCTTAGAATAGAGGGTTAGTATTAATGAAAGCGCTTTGAGTGGTCTTTGTGACTAGAAAAGCGCTATATAAGTGCAGGTTAGTTAGTTAGTTAGTAATCATGGGTTTGATCCCCGGCCAACAGTGATCTGTGTGGAGTTTGCATGTTCTGGTGGTGCATGTTCTCATTTTTCATGCAAAAACATGCAGGTTAGGGAGTTAAGGGGCGCATATTTTCATTTTTTTTATTTTTAAGACATTGTCATTTTAAAATCTATATAAATGCAAGTGTGATTTTAAAAAATATAAAAAATATAAAATAAAAAATAGCGGCAGAAAAAATTACATCTGCAGCTCACTTGCGAGTTGTGCTATTTTTAGAACAGGCCTGCGGGCGACACATGTGGTCCCTGCGGGCGACATGGTGCCCGCGGGCACCGCGTTGGTGACCCCTGGCTTAAAGGGTGCCCTTTGAAGTGGAGAAAATATGACATGTGGCAGTGTTTTTCAACCTTTTTTGAGTCACTGGCCACTTTTTCACACTGAAAAAAATCCTGCAGAACTCCTAAAATCTAAAATGTATGTAAAATGACACACTGTGGCCTATTACAGCATGTCTAATGGCAATTTAGTCTTGCAATTTGTTTATACTCTGTGTGAAACACAGCATGATTGCATACAAAGTCAATGGAAGGACACAAACACACTTGCGTTTGCTCCAGGCTACACAAGTGCATGTGAGTTCACATCTGTGCAAGTTGGATTTGATAAACTAAGGCCAGGAGTCTTTTGAGTTGCTTTTGTGATTAGTTGAAAAACAGCCACTTGCATCTCTCGTCAGATGCCCGCTCCTGCAAAGGGGATTGTTTTCAAGACAAACGTACTTTTCTCAGGTCAACACTGGTGGATCCACCACTTGTTTGGTGCTGCGGGTGGCTGAAATTGGGATGTGATTTCTGGGGAAGGTGGTGACATTTTCCATGGATAGTGTTGTGGGCACAGCAGTAGTAAACCTGAGGGTCCTGAAAGTGCTGTGTCTGGTTGTCACAAAAATCCCTAAGTCAGGCTCAGCCTCTGTTGAGAGGATGAAGAAGAGGAACAGGAAGAGGAGGGATCGGTTCATGCTGCCGCCCACTGACATGGAGGAGCCACTTCAGGTGGCAAAGCACAACAACAGCAAGTTGAAGTGAAAGTAAGAAGTGAAATTAGACAATTTCCCAAGGACACCTGAACATCCTCTCAAGGACCCCTTGGGGTCTGAGGACCACTGGTTGAAAAACACGGACTTCTGGTACCATTCAGATGGAAAAGGGTGCTATTAAGATAAGATAAAATAAGATAAGATAAGCCTTTATTAGTCCCACAACGGGGAAATTCCAGGATTGCAACAGCACAGGGATAGCAACACTCAGAGCAACAATCAGAAGGCAAGAAAAAAAACAAGCAAGCAAGAGCAGCTAATATACATATGTACATATTACTATAAAATATATATATACACACACACACACAGACACAGTGCAGAGCATTGTAGCTGGATGGAATAAATATATGAATATATGAACACACAGTGCAGAGCATTGTAGCTAGATGGAATAAATATGTAAATATATAAACACCCACAGTACGGAGCATTGCAGCTAGGTGGAATAAATATGCAAGTATATAAACACACACAGTGCGGAGCAATGTAGCTAGATGGAATAATATGTAGATATATAAAAAACACAGTGCGGAGCATTGTAGCTAGATGGAATAAATATATAGATATATAAATATAAACACACCCAGTGCTGAGCATTGTAGCTAGATGGAATAAATATGTAAATATATAAACACACACAGTGCAGAGCATTGTTGCTAGGTGGGATGAAACAGCATAACCGTCTATTTAGTTATCCTACATGGTATGATTATGTGCCCATACATATTCTCACCCTCCATAGCAACCGGTATGTTCCTAGTTGTATGCCGGAGAGGACC
Organism: Pholidichthys leucotaenia; assembly: GCA_020510985.1. Lineage (NCBI taxonomy): Eukaryota > Metazoa > Chordata > Actinopteri > Cichliformes > Pholidichthyidae > Pholidichthys > Pholidichthys leucotaenia. The sequence continues at coordinate 132,522,917 of CM035840.1, read as the reverse complement.
ATTGTGTAAGTCTATTGCATCTTTTGCATTCAAAAAAACTATTAGTTTGTTACGTCTTTTTGCTATCTCTGCGAGCAGCCCTGCTTAGGTTGTACAGTCTGACAGCCGTTGGTAGGAAGGACCTACGAAACCTCTCGGTTGTGCACCTGGGATGATGTAGTCTGCTGCTAAATGAGCTCCTCAGTGCATCCAGTATGTCCTGCATAGGGTGGAACTCGGACTCCAGCAGAGATGACAGTTTAGCCACCGTCCTTCTCTCTCCTATCTCCTCCATCGGATCAAGGCGCTGCCCCAGGACAGAGCTAGCTTTCTTAATCAGTTTGTTCAGTCTCTTCCTATCGGCTGCAGTAATGCCACTGCCCCAGCAGACCACTCCAAAAGTGATGGCTGATGCCACCACCGTGTCATAGAATGACTTCAGCAGCGCCCCTTGTACACCAAAAGACCTGAGTCTCCTCAGCAGGAACAGCCTGCGCTGTCCCTTCTTGTAGAGTGCGTCAGTATTGTGTGACCAGTCTAGTTTATTGTTCAGATGAATACCCAGGTACTTATAGCATGTCACCATCTCGATGTCTGTTCCCTGTATATTTACTGGTGCTGTGAGGGGCTGCCCATGCCTGCGGCAGTCCACCACCAGCTCCTTAGTTTTCCTCGCGTTGATCTGGAGGCAGTTCCGATGGCACCAGTCCACAAAGTCCTGGATAAGCCCTCTGTACTCAGCTTCATCTCCGTTGGAGATGAGACCAACGATCGCAGAGTCATCAGAGAACTTCTGTAGATGGCAATGTGTTGTGTTGTGTGAGAAGTCCGCAGTATAAAGAGTGAACAGGAAGGGAGCCAGCACCGTTCCCTGGGGGGCCCCCGTGCTACTGATGATCGTGTCGGAAACACAGTCCCGGGTTCTCACAAACTGAGGCCGGTTCGTGAGGTAGTCCAGGATCCATGATGACAGGTGCTGGTCCACCCCTGCGCGCAGCAGCTTTTTATTATGAAGTGATCTCCATGCTGCCGTCATGTGGCAGTCACAAAGGGTGCCCATTTCAGCTGATAAAATGGGAGCTGCTTAGGGTACTCCTACCGGTGAGAAAGCACGGTGAAGTGCCCTGTTAGGTTTAACTTGAGCAACAAAGTGCCCTTCCAGTGGATATCATTTTGCAAGCCTGTAAAGAGTGCCCTGACCTGCTCTAGAATGTTGGAGAGTTTCTTAAAGAAGTACTTCCACAGGACAAAATGTGATATGAAGAATATGAAATGTGGTACCCTACAGTGTCTCTTCCAATGTTCCTTTTAAGGTCTTGCCCAAAATGGGGTCTGTGATGACATTGTAAAGGTGATACTAAAAACTCATGAATAATTAACGAATTTACCTTCATACCCTGTTTGGACAAAAGGGCACAAAAGACAATGCCTGTCTTGGCATCACAACTCTTTATAGGGCCTCTAACAGTTATAAGCTACAGTGGTGTGAAAAAGTGTTTGCCCCCTTCCTGATTTCTATTTTTTTTTGTATGTTTGTCACACTCAAGTGTTTGAGATCATCAAACAAATTTAAATATTAGACAAAGATAACACAACTAAACACAAGATGCAGTTTTTAAATGAAGGTGTTTATTATTAAGGGTTAAAAAAATCCAAACCTACATGGCCCTGTGTGAAAAAGTGACCCCCCCCCCCCCGTTAAAATGTAAATTAACTGTGGTTTATCACATATTTGGAAAGCTGAGTTCAATTTTTCTAGCCACACCCAGGCCTGATTACTCCCACACCTGTTCTCAATCAAGAAATCACTTAAATACGACCTGCCTGACAAATTGAAGCAGACCAAAAGATCCCCAAAATCTAGACATCATGCTGCAATCCAAAGACACTCAGGAACAAATGAGAAACAAAGTAATTGAGATCTATCAGTCTGGAAAAGGTTATAAAGCCCTTTCTAAAGCTTTGGGACTCCAGTGAACCATAGTGAGAGCCATTATCCACAAATGGCAAAAACATGGAACAGTGGCGAACCTTCCCAGGAGTGGCCGGCCAACCAAAATTACCCCAAGAGCGCAGCAGCGACTCATCCAAGAGATCACAAAAGACCTCACAACAACATCCAAAGAACTGCCTCACTTGTCTCAGTTAAGGTCAGTGTTCATGACTCTACCATAAGAAAGAGACTGGGCAAAAATGGCTTGCATGGCAGAGTTCCAAGATGAAAACCACTGCTGAGCAAAAAGAACATAAAGACTCGTCTCAGTTTTGCCAGAAAAGGTCTTGATGATCTCCAAGACTTTTTAGAAAATACTCGGTCGACTGACAAGGCAAAAGTTGAACTTTTTGGAAGGTGTGTGTCCCATTACATCTGGCATAAAAGTAACACAGCATTTCAGAAAAGGAACATCATACCAACAGTAAAATATGGTGGTGGCGCTGTGATGGCCTGGGGCTGTTTTGCTGCTTTAGGACCATGAAGACTTGCTGTGGTAAATGGAACCATAAATTCTGCTGTCTACCAAAAAATCCTGAAGGAGAATGTCCAGCCATCTGTCCGTGACCTCAAGTTGAAGCACACTTGAATTCTGCAGCAGGACAATGATTCAAAACACACCAGCAAGTCCACTTCTGAATGGCTTAAGAAAAACAAAATGAAGACTGTGGAGTGGCCTAGTCAAAGTCCTGACCTGAATCCGATGGAGATGCTGTGGCATGACCTTAAAAAGGCAGTTCATGCTCGAAATCCCTCCAATGTGGCTGAATTACAACAATTCTGCAAAGATGAGTGGGCCAAAATTTCTCCACAGTGCTGTAAAAGACTCATTGCCAGTTGCAAATGCTTGATCGCAGTTGTTGCTGCTAAGGGTGGCCCAACCAGTTATTTGGTGTTGGGGGCAATCCCTTTTTCACACAAGTCAATGTAGGTTTGGATTTTTTTTACGCTTAATAATAAACACCTTCATTTAAAAACTGCATTTTGTGTTTACTTGTGTTATCTTTGTCTAATAAATTTTTTTGAGGATTTTTGCTCTCCACCAGTAACTGATAACTGACACTCACTCTGCATTCAACATACATGACTGATTCACTTACACTGATGTACACATACACTACCGTTCAAAAGTTTGGGGTCACCCAGACAATTATTTTGTGTTTTCCATGAAAAGCCACACTTATTTACCACCATGAGTTGTAAAATGAATAGAAAATATAGTCAAGACATTGACAAGGTTAGAAATAATGATTTGTATTTGAAATAATAATTTTTTCCTTCAAACTTTGCTTTCGTCAAAGAATCCTCCATTTGCAGCAATTACAGCATTGCAGACCTAACATGATTGCACAAGGGTTTTCTAATCATCCATTAGCCTTCTGACGCAATGAGCAAACACATTGTACCATTAGAACACTGGAGTGATAGTTGCTGGAAATGGGCCTCTATACACCTATGTAGATATTGCACCAAAAACCAGACATTTGCAGCTAGAATAGTCATTTACCACATTAGCAATGTATAGAGTGTATTTCTGATTAGTTTAAAGTTATCTTCATTGAAAAAAGTGCTTTTCTTTCAAAAATAAGGAAATTTCTAAGTGACCCCAAACTTTTGAACGGTAGTGTACACTCACTGCCTCTCTCTGCTGTCTTTGTTTTTGTGAGGTCGATTGTCTGCTCTGTGCTATAGAGAGGTTTTTTTCATTGTAATCATAATCTGCTTACACAATTATAAGCTGTATTTTGATAACGAAGTTTTTTTCTCTCCGCCTATTGTGTCATTCCCTTCCCTCTTACCCCCCCCCCTTTATCCCTCACTGTTTTGATGAGGCGCCTTGTTATGGCTGCCGTGTCGTTGTGATGCGCTTACACGCGCGCCAATGTCAAGTCAAATTCCTCGTGTGTTTCTAACATGCTTGGCAATAAAGCTTTTTCTGATTCTGATTCTGAAACATTTAAGTGTGACAAACATACAAAAAAAATGAGAAATCAGGAAGGGGGCAAACACTTTTTCACACCACTGTTACTGTGCCAACTATTAAATGGCTCAGTATGGTTACAAAAATGATCAAAATGTGAAACACGAACTTTAAAAAAAAAAAAAGGTCTGCCCGCACACTATTTCCTATATGTACAATGATAAGTGAAAGTGATAAAATTGATTTATTGATGAGAAGGCACCAGGGAATGGGCAAATATAATGGAAGTGGAACTGGAGCTGCGGGACAACTGGAATGTGGAACTACGTCACTCAACATTGTGCAAGAGGCTTATACCTTGATTGATTTTTATCAATCCAGGTTATGATGAGAACATCAAATAATTAGATGAGGTTAAATATTTGTAACACAAATGATGCAAATTTGCAGTAAAAACAAACACTTTCAAAAAGTTGCAAATTTGTGAGAAATAAAACCTCAAAAACAATAAAAATCACAAGAGTATATAGTCACAAGTCTCCATTACAAGAGAAAAATGTTTTCTGTAAACTTTATTAATGAAAGCACCAAGGTGTTGATGCCTTGGTGCCAGACCCTTGGTGAAGGTACGCATTCTCAGATCATCACCAAAATGTTATGGGTTCCCTTCTAGCCCAAGGACCACCTCTGGTAAAAATTTCATCCAAATCTATCCACGCATGCGCAGTAAAAATAATCTGCAGTTCACAAGCCCGTACTGTCAGCAGCAGCCAAGAGCCAACAACCTGATTTGAACAGCTGCAATCCAAAAACAAAAGAAGAGCACTAAATGCTGGAAATGATGGAGGTACATGAATAGAAGACAATCAAGATGAACAGGAGCTTTTGCTGTATAGTGGCAGAGGAAGAAAACAGACGGGAAAAAAGACGGACATTTGTTCACCCAGTATAGGCGGATTGCTCAGTACTTCCCTGTGGCGGGAGTTTCTGGGCACATGTGCAGTTCACTGCGACCATTTGTGGGTGAGGAATGTTGGGACTTGGAGTTTTTAGCAAGTTTTTGATGAGTTTTACCTTGTCTTTCCTCTGCAAAACTAAACAGCAAAACCAGTGTGAAAACAATCAATGTGATGGATAAATGGTGTAGTTGCTGAATACATTTTTTTTCAGTAACTGCTATTTTATAATAGTTCAGCTTCACATGCTGTAAAAAAAAAAAAAATACTGTGTTGTGCTGTAAAAAAGTCGCACTTCCGCTTCTAGCGGCCCGGCATAATTATTACAATACCTTTTCTTCTGGCTTCACTGACATTAAAGGTGAGTTAAATTTGTGTTTATTTCAAAAACAAATTCTTATCTCAAAATTCTGGCAAATTAAAAGTTGAGAAAATATGGCGATACGATGATACAAGCCTTTAGTTCCACTTAATTTTGACCGGGCAAGCTGAAACAGAGAGGCAGACAGATACACACATACGCATTAAGTGATTACCGTATGCCTCTCCGTTTCACAGAGGCATAGTAAATTCAAGGACATCCATGGTGCAGCGCAATCCCTTCACTATACACACACACATAACTTGTAGGTTTTTGGGATGTGGGAGGAAACCAGAACACCTGGGGTAAATCCACGCAAGCATGAGGAGAACATGCAAACTCCACACAGACAGGCCCTGCTGGCTGGTGGATTTAAACCCATGACCTTCTTACTGTGAGGCAATATACTAACCACTACACCACCATGCTGTACGACAGACCTGATTCAGACCTTCCCATGGTTAGTTTGGCACAGCCTCCGAGAAGAAGAGGGGGTTTCCCCAGGGTTGCCAGATCTCACGCTCCTGGCAAGTGATGTACACTTCTGATCTTTACCACATCAGCAAGATGGCCGCACCACCTGTGTTTCTGGCGGTTGGTCGTCCACTTGTTGCCGTGCTTGTTTGTCCCATTTTTGATTGCACATGATCCAGACACAATAACACAATCAACTATTGTTTATGATCGCCAAGTGCTGCTGGATATTCAATCTTCCATGGTGGGTTTTGGCTGTCATAATCAGGAGGGAAGATTCTTCCACTGGTCCCTGCGTTCGCAACTTCCCGTTGGTACCTGGGTTCCCCGCTGTGGTTATACCGGCAGAAAGCGATCCAAACCTTGGGGAAGACGTGTAGGTGCCGCGGTGAAATCTCGAAGGCTTGGTTGGCTTCGGCGTCTTGCTTGCTCCACCTCGTCTTCTCCTAATTCTGCAGCTGGCCTCTTTCCTGGATCATGGCCCTTGGGTGTACCCGGAGTGAGGCCATCATTTATCCGGCCTGTTTTTCATGTTCTACCGTGCCAACCGGCCTTCTCCCTGCTCCAAGCCAGGAAATCCCCTGCAGGCAGCGGGTGCCTACGTCAACTTTCACTGGCCCCCATTCCTGGCGAGACTGCTGCTGTTACAGAGCCCATCCAACTGGCGTTGCTTAACGCACGTTCCATCTCAAATAAATCATTATTTTTGAATGATTTTTTTCATTACTGCAGGGTTGGACTTTTTATTTCTAGTTGAGACTTGGCAGAGAAGTGAGGAATTTACCTCCTTAATTGAACTTTGTCCACCAGATTGTACTTTCTCCTGTGCCCCGAGATTGACAGGCCGTGACGGTGGTCTGGCCATCGTGAACTGGAGCCGCTTCGTTACATGGACGGTGAGCCATGGAACATTTTCATCGTTTGAACTGATGATTTTAAAAATTGGTTCCTCACACCCATTTTATTGTGTTTTAATTTACCGCCCTCCAGGAGTTAATTCCTCTTTTTTATCTGAGTTTAGTGATTTTTTTAACTTCTATTACTAAATTTGAGCGGATTTTATTACTTGGAGATTTTAATTTGCATATTAACGATCCCAATGACAGTTTTGCAGTTAATTTCTTGAGTATTATTGAATCATTTAATTTTGTGTTGTGTCTATCTGGCCCTACACATATCAAAGGAAATACACTTGATCTTGTTTTTACACTTGGTCTTAATGTGAACAACGTTCAGACTAGGGAGCTTTTTGTGTCAGACCATTTTTGTGTTCTTTTTAATTTATCATTTAAATCAGTCTGCTACACTGGCAAGCGTGTAAAATGCTCTCATGTCATTGACCAATTTTCAGCTGTGAAATTTTCTGCTGCCTTTGACAGCAGTGTGGTTTTATCTTCTGATGACGACACTGAGAGCTTGGTCTGCTCTTTTAACTCACACTGTTCAAGCATCTTAGATGTAGTTGCTCCCTTTAAAACCAGGACTGTCCGTGCTGTTAATTTATCCCCCTGGTTAAATGAAGATCTCTGTTGTTTTAGACGTAAATGTCAGAGGGTGGAAAGACTGTGGAAGTCCTCTAAACTTGAGGTGCATCGGTTGTACCTTAAGGAACTGTTAATTGAATTTAACAATATTATTAAAATGGCAAGAACTTCTTATTTTTCCAACATCATCTCCTCCAGTAGTAACAATCCAAAGATCTTCTTCACCACAATAGACAGTATAGTTAACCCTGTCAGTTCTGCTCCCCCTGTTCATTCAATTATTAACTGTAACAAGTTTCTTTCCTTTTTTGCTGACAAGGTTACTGCTGTTAGGGCTGGTTTTAATCATTCCTCTTCCCCAATCTTTGATTGTCCCAATAGACAGGCCATTTTAAGTTATTTTATTCCAATTTCTTTTGAGGATTTGTTAGTATTGGTGGGCTCTATGGAATCCTCCTCCTATCTTTCAGAATGCTTGCCTACCTCAGTGTTAAAAGAGGTAATTGGCTCAGTGGGTACATCTTTGGTTAATATCATTAACAGTTCACTTGAATCTGGTTGTGTCCCCTCGTATTTTAAACATGCAGTTGTGCAGCCACTTTAAAAAAAAAAAAACTAAATTTGATCCATCTGTTTTTAAAAACTTCATGCCAATTTCTAAGCTTCCTTTTATTTCTAAGCTTTTAGAAAAAGTTGTTGCCAAGCAGCTCACTGACTTTCTGATTGAACACAATATTTTCGACAAATTTCAGTCAGGTTTTTGTCAGAAATACTCGACAGAGACCGCTCTTCTTAGGGTATCGAATGATATTTTAATGTCATCAGACTCTGGCAAATGCTCTCTTTTAGTGTTATTAGATCTTACTGCAGCATTTGATACTACTATTTTTTTTATTTTTTTTTCGGGTTCCGGTTCCGCCGGACCGGCGGCGCCACACGAGTCGGCTGCCTGTTGCAACAGCCTTTTTTTTTTTATCTTCCTTCTTCTTTCTACACCTTTCACTCTGTATATATATCACGGACGCACGGATCGCCCCGGGGGTCTCCCGGGTCGGCGGACGGAGCCACGGTTTGCAGCGGGAGACGTTACAGCGGGGAGGAGCTAGTGCTAGCTAGCACTTGGCCGCCGCCCGGTGCTAATGGGAAACTCGACATACCGGGAGCTGTAGCGAAAAGGACGCGGGTGCCGGGCTGGAGTTTAGGCGGCGTGAAAGAAATATAAGACAGAATAATAAAGAGCGATGGCAAGAACCAAGCAGACCGCCCGTAAAATCTACTGGAGGAAGAAGCCCCCCAGGAGACAGCTAGCCCCAGGGCTGCTCGGAGAGGCGCTCTGGCCACCGGCAGAGTGAAGAGGCCTCGCCGTCACAGGCCCGTGGCTCTGAGAGAGATCCGTCGCTACCAGAAATCCACGGAGCTGCTCATCCGTAAGCTGCCCGTCCAGCGCCTGGTGAGGGAGATCGCTCAGGACTTCAAGACCGTCCTGCGTTTCCTGAGCTTCGCCGTCATGGCTCTGCAGGAGACCAGCGAGGCCCACCTGGTGGGTCTCTTCTTCGCTAAGGGGGTCACCATCATGCCCAAAGACTTCCAGCTGGCCCGCTGCATCCGCGGAGAGAGAGCTTAGACTTTCTGCTGCACATTCACCAGCCATAATGCTCTGCACTGTGTGTCTATATATATACATTTATAGTAATATGGACATATGTTTACTAGATGTTTTTTCTTGCCTTCTGATTGTTGCTCTGAGTGTTGCTATCCCTATGCTGTTGCAATCCTGGAATTTCCCCATTCCCCATAAAGGCTTATCTTATCTTATCTTATCTTATTGATCATTGTATTTTGTTACAAAGACTAAAAGATTGGGTAGGGATTTCTGGAAAAGCTCTGGATTGGTTTTCCTCCTACCTTTCTGGTAGGAGTTTTTCTGTGGCTGTTGGCTCTTATTCATCTTACTCTGCTAATTTAACCTGTGGGGTGTCTCAGGGTTCCATACTGGGTCCACTTTTATTTGCCCTGTATATGCTGCCACTTGGTTCTATCATCAGCAAATTTAAAGGTGTGTCTTATCACTGTTATGCTGATGATTTACAATTTTTTTTTCTTTTAAACCTGACCATGTTGATAATTTAAAAATTATTCATGATTGTCTGTCCGCAATTAAGGACTGGATGTCTAGTAACTTTTTGCAACTTAATACTGACAAAACTGAAGTCCTTATTGTAGCACCTGATAATCTAATTTCTAAGATGGTTAATAGCATTGGTTCATTAAGCTCTAATGTACGGTCTAATCTAAAAAATCTTAGTGTCATTTTTGACCAATTGATGAGTTTTGATCAGCATGTCAAATCTCTGACCCAGAGTTGTTTTTTCCACCTTAGGAATACATCCAAAATTAGGTCACTGGTTTCCTACAGTTAGAAATTATTATTCATGCCTTTGTTTCTTCACGTTTGGACTTCTGTAATGCTCTTTTCACATGTCTTAGTAAATCCTCTTTACACCGCTTACAGTTCATCCAGAACTCTGCTGCTAGATTACTAACTAGGTCCAGTAGATTCTGTCATATCACTCCCATTTTGGCCTCCTTGCAATAGATAGATAGATTAGTTTATTTGACAGGGACAGTGCAATAAACATAGACAATTAATCAATGACAATCAATCTGATGTGTTGCACATGGAGTGTATAGCTATTAGCTAATTTGCAACTCTTGTCCCTGGATGGGCTTTAGAAAAGAGAATCAAGTAAAGAAAAGAAAAGAAATAAAGAAAATACACAATAACCACATACATCAATGCAAAAAGATTATAAATACACAATTATAAATATTATAAATATTATAAATACTATAAATACACAATTATACTTAAAGTTCTTGTTCTTACTTACAAAGCCATTCGTGATGAGGTGCCTTTTTATATCACTGACCTGCAACATCTGCACCATCTCAGCAGGTCTCTCAGGTCTTCTAATAGAATCTACTGGTAGTCCCTAGCACCAGGCTCAGAACCAAAGGCGATGGGCCTTTGCTGCTGTTGCTCCCAGACTTTGGAACTCCTTACCTTTTGAACTTAGATCTGCACCTTCCGTTGATGTTTTTAAGAAGCAACTAAAGACCCACCTTCTTAGCCTGGCTTTTTAATTAATTATGTATTGATTGTATTTTTATGTGCTTTTACTGTCTACTTTGTTCTTTTACTGCTCTATGTGCCTGTATTTTTTATTTGCTTTGTTTTTTACCATGTTAAGCACTTTGTGACTCTGTCTGTGAAAAGTGCTCTATAAATAAAATTATTATTATTATTATTATTATTATTATTATTATCACATGCCAACATTTTGCCAAATCAAATCTCACACCAGAATTTTATACTGTCCTCACAGGTCCACTCACCTTAGGACCCAGAAGCCACAAAACAGAATGCCTGCCTTGGCTTGCAAATTATGGGACAAAAGGTGCATATTTAAGAAGAGTTACTCATTTTATCAGGTCCAGTTTATTGTTATAATACAAATTTGTTTACTTCTTTTGCATGGAGTACACAATACTTTAAAACTGGTTTCCCTAATTTTAAGTCTGAAATGGTTTTTGTGGTTCCATGCAGATTTTATGGGGCAAAACTGCTTAAAATGGATCTTTCCATGGTAGAAGCTGCCAATCCCTTTGCTAGCAAAAGGGATGACTGGCTACTAATTATGAAAAACTACTGGGCACAGTGGCTGGTCAGCACAAACATTAACTTCAAACTGATTGCCAAGCGCCGTCAAATGCCTCAAGCCAACTTAAAACAACAAATATCTGATTTGTGGGAAGATAACACTAAAAATCCTGCCAGTCTCATAACAAAAGGAGGTGAAATACAGTGGTGTGAAAAAGTGTTTGCCCCCTTCCTCATTTCTCACTTTTTTGTATGTTTGTCACACTTACAGTAAATGTTTCAGATCATCAAACAAATTTAAATATTAGACAACGATAACACAAGTAAACAGAAAATGCAATTTTTAATTGAAGGTGTTTATTATTAAGGTTAAAAAAAAATCCAAACCTACATGGCCCTGTGTGAAAAAGTGATTGCCCCCCTGTTAAAACATAAATTAACTGTGGTTTATCACATCTTTGGAAAGCTGAGCTCAATTTTCTAGCCATTTCTCAAACTTTGGGACTCCAGCAAACCACAATGAGAGCCATTATCCACAAATGGCAAAAACATGGAACAGTGGTAAATCTTCTCAGGTGTGGCCGGCCAACCAAAATTACCCCAAGAGTGCAGCAACGACTCATCCAAGAGGTCATAAAAGACCTCACAACAACATCCAAAGAAGTGCAGGTCTCACTTGCTTCAGTTAAGGTCAGTGTTCATTACTCCACCATAAAAAAGACACTGGGCAAAAATGGCCTGCATGGCAGAGTTCCAAGATGAAAACCACTGCTGAGCAAAAAGAACATAAAGACTCATCTCAGTTTTGCCAGAAAACATCTTGATGATCTCCAAGACTTTTTAGAAAATACTTGGACTGACAAGACAAAAGTTGAACTTTTTGGAAGGTGTGTGTCCCATTACATCCGGCGTAAAAGTAACACAGCATTTCAGAAAAGGAACATCATACCAACAGTAAAATATGGTGGTGGTAGTGTGATGGTCTGGCTGTTTTGCTGCTTCAGGACCTGGAAGACTTGCTGTGGTAAATGGAATCATGAATTCTGTTGTCTACCAAAAAATCCTGAAGGAGAATGTCCTGCCATCTGTTTGTGACCTCAAGCTGAAGCGCACTTGGGTTCCGCAGCAGGACAATGATCCAAAACACACCAGCAAGTCCACCTCTGAATGGCTTAAGAAAAACAAAATGAAGACTGTGGAGTGGCCTAGTCAAAGTCCTGACCTGAATCCGATGGAGATGCTGTGGCATGACCTTAAAAAGGTGGTTCCTGCTCGAAAACCCTCCAGTGTGGCTGAATTACAACAATTCTGCAAAGATGAGTAGGCCAAAATTCCTTAACAGCGCTGTAAAAGACTCATTGCCAGTTATTGAAAATGTTTGATCGCAGTTGTTGCTGTTAAGGGTGACCCAACCAGTTATTAGGTTTAGGGGGCAATCACTTTTTCACACAGGGCCATGTAGGTTTGGATTTTTTTCCCCTTAATAATAAACGCCTTCATTTAAAAACTGCATCTTGTGTTTACTTGTGTTATCTTTGTTTAATATTTAAATTTGTTTGATGATCTGAAACATTTAAGTGTGACAAACACACAAAAAAAATGAGAAATCAGGAAGGGGGCAAACACTTTTTCACACCACTGTACATATTCCTGAAGGCCAAAAAAAAAATTAAAAAAAATAGCAAAAACAGCCACCCACAGAGAGTCTGCCTGCAACGAGGCTTCACTCACGAAGTGAACGCGCTGCCCATATTTCATATTAGGTAGGGGTTTGGTGGATGGAAATTTCCATGTGCTTTTCCACACCAGAGGGTGGCTAAAACTGAACAGTGGAGTATGAAATGGAGCAGATTGCTTGTTTCTGACCGAAAATAGTTAGAACAAGGAATGATACCCAGGAATATATCTAAGCGACATGTGTTGGAGTTAACTTTAGAAAACAGAAGTGATTGATTGTACAGCAGCTTCAATATTTATTCCTATTTTTTAACAACACTTGTAAGACCACATTTAAAACTGTTAAAACGCTCTCCTCCTGGGAGCAACCCTCATGCCAGGCTCAAGCAATGCCAATTGCAACATCCTTCATTTATCATGGTGATAATGTTCTCCTCTGTACTTTACTTCAGTCACTGACCCAGACAGCAGCAGTGGGTGGTTTCACTAGAGTCCCAGAGGCACTGAGCCAATAAGGGGTGACAGAAAGGACCAAGTCTGGTCCAAACCCAAAACCTACTTACCTACTCTGAGCTAGATGTGTTTGCCATTGAGCCATCTTCCTGCATTTTGATGTGAGACAGATTAAATTCATGTCCCGTTTTGATTTAAAATTATTCTTAAATCCTGCAGATATCGCTCTAAATCTTATTTGAGGAACTAAACTCCACAATTCTCCTGCAAAACCTTCAGTAAATTCCCTCTACTCTGACGACTTTTCCACAGCTAAGCCTTTCCTTAAGCCCCTTTTCTATTAGTATCTACTCAGCCTGACTCGCCTTGTGGTGAACACTAGACACAGCATGTGGACATTCTCTCACAGCCAGAAGCAGGAAGAGGGGCAGAATAATGGACTGTAGGGGGAAGCCCCCCTGGGGGGTGACTAGACCAGACAACAAGGTGCCTTCGCCCCCCGCTGCTCCAAGTTGCAGCATGAAGTGCAGGGGGGTGAATGTATTGTGATGAATGTGTTTTGATAATCGCGCCACACATTTCCTTTGTTCATACCCATGCATAATGCGCCAGCCCCAGTTTCTATGCGAGGTTAATAAAGCTATATAAACAGAACCCAGAGAAAATGGGGAGGCTCTTCTACAGGGACTTGGCCCCAGCAGCCCACGCTGGGGGCCATAGGCTGTACATTTATGTTAGAGGGTTAATAAAGATTCTGTGTCGTCCTACGCTCATACCTCGCCTCCACATCCTTCCCTTTTACCCTCCACAGCCTCGACTTTACTTGACTCTACTCAGCTTGGCAAGGTGTGGTTTGTTTTCCTATTCAGCTGAGTACCGCCCAAGTGGGTGGAGTTGGGTTCATTACAGGAAGGCAGCCTGTCATCCCGTTTTGTTGTTTACATGCTTACGCTTTCACTGATAAATAACATAAAAGATGCTTAAAATCATAAAACACTCACATCTTCCCTGTGAGCAGCCATCAGCTTGGAGACTTCCCTGGTATACATTCATTTTGGCTTGCTCTGCTGCAGCAGGGCCAATGGGGCTGAAAAGTTCATAATTGTCAAATTTGACCAAATGTAGTTTATTTTTCAAGCACAGGGATCCAAGCGCTGCAACACTGATAGAAGAACTGTGCACACCGACGGGAAGACTGTTGAAAAATAATCGCATTTCATCAGATTTGACAACTATATGAACTTTTCAGCCTATAAACTTTGCAGCCGCGGCACCAGCGGAGCATTCCAAAATGAAATACCGGGAAGTCTCAGAGCTGATGGCTGCTCACGGGGAAGTTGGTAAGTGTTTTGTGACGGTTGTTGATTTGCGTGTAGCCATTTATTTCATTGATTATCACAGAAATAATAAAAACTCCCGGCCAAATTTACAAATGGCGGTTTTGAATCTTGTGAAGACATAGCTCTCATCCACTGACATTACTCCCGGGCCAATCAGTGGCCTGCAATCCGTTGACGTCACATTTTCAGTTCAACTCAGCACGGTTGAAACCTCACTGAAGTAGCTCCCCAAAAAACTGGTACCAGGTACTAAAGGAAAACCCTACAAAACAAGTCAGGGCCTGTACTTAGAGGCCTGCACTTATATAGTAGCACTTTTCTAGTCTCAAAGACCACTCAAAGTGCTTCACTAGTACTAACCCTCTATTCTAAGGGCCTATAGGAGACAGATATCTAGGGACAATTTAGAACAATCAGTTAACCTAACATGCATGTCTTTGGATTGTGGGAGGAAACAGGAGCACCCGGAGTAAACCCACGCAGCACAGGGAGAACATGCAAACTCCACACAGAAAGGTTCCTACCCTGCCAGCCTGGGGATTCAAACCTGGAACCTTCTAGCTGTTGGGCAACAGTGCTAACCACTGCATCACTGTGCTGCCCTTCTCTACTTCGAGTAGAGTCGAAGCGAGTAGGGCTGAGTAGGTCCTAGTGGAAAAGGGGCTTATAAATCTGACTGCACTGTTTAGGATGCTTCATAAATAAACAGAAGGCATATTTCACCGGTTTCTCCCCTTGATTTATTTAGCATATTATTTAGGTATAATCCCCCGCTTTTCTCAGATGTCTTGATGAATGGGGCCCACTGACACTAGTTAACTAACTGACGAAGGGCTGTTTGTAGAACAGCAGACATTTAAGTCTGCTTCTCTCATGCAAGTGGGTCTACACATTATGCAAACTAATTGCTTTTGATCTCAGCGTTTTAGAGTGAAGAGAAACAAATAAAATGAATGAAAAACACATTGCCCATTCTGTTATCAAAAGGTCAACTCAATATTGTAAGTATTTATGTTTTATATAGTATATGCAAATGGGCCTTTCTGTCCCACCTCATTAATACTGTAAATAACCTCCTATTTATTTATTTCGTGTGAGGTTGTTCAGTATGTAATATTTTAGAGTTACTTTACTAAGAATTTGCCAGGAAAATTATAAGAAAATCTTTCTTATGCTGTGCAATACCTGTTTTTACACATAAAAATTGAGGTTGATTGCTTGCAAAAATTCCAATATTTCTTGGTTTTAACCTTCTCCACCTTTGCTGCTATGATTTGGACAAAGCAAACATTGCGATGGTGCCACTTTGATCCCAGAAGACTGGTACAGAAATGGTCCTCTTGAAGCTATTTGTGTTCAGTCAGCAGTGGAGAATTACAGTTCAGAAGTTTCTTGAACTTCTTTAGCCCCACTGTCTGTGGCAGACCAGACAATCACACAGACATCACACAATCAGCTTAGCCTGCACAGAGCCCACCTGCTCCCTGACAAGAAACTTTTTCTGGCAAAGTTCTCAGCTGACCTTTCTGAATGTCATGAGCATCTTCAGTTGCTGAACAGCCAAATAAACAATCACAGCGGAATGTCCCCAGAGTGTCCCTCTGTTTGATGCAATCTAAAACAGCCCTGGGAGTGACTTCTATAAAAGTCGTTTATAGCCACTGTGACTTTGCCCAGTGGATTCTAAACTCTGGATTTTAGAGCCTCATCTGTAACTGTAGCTCTCTGCCTGAAAAGTTACGCGTACAGGGAGCAGTTGGTTCTAAAGTCTGTTACTGAGCAAGATGCTATTGTAGTCTTGAGATGGAATTGGGACTGGCTTCCCTCCCCTAGTTATTCCCTTCCACAAATCTAAATTATAGTAAAATAATTTTCTAACCTATTAGTAGGGGCGTAGCACCAAAGTTTTGGCCCTGGATACAGCAGTGTGTGGGGGCCCCTCAAACACAAACCAAATTTTGAATTTTACATTCCAAGGTTTAAGATGGGGCCATTTCCATTAAAAGCCTTGGTTAGTAAGCTCCACTGTTACGGACAATTTGATGCTAGTAAATGATGTGTTTATCTGTCTTTGAGAATATATTTACTGTCATCAGTATTTCCAGACCTCTTTGTCTATAATGCACTTTTTAGAATGGACCTGTAGTATTTTCCATGAACACTTATTTATTTACATGAACTTAGATGAGTTATGAGTTGAGCACTTACTTAATTATGTATTTATTCATTCTGTTCCATTGGTCTTATTCTTTTGTATACTTCCATTTTTTGGCAAGTAGAGAATCTTTACCAAACCCAGTTTCCAATTGAGATCAATATATGGTAATGTGCACAGATATTTTGGGGGGCAGGTGGTCAACCCCCCCATACCCCCCCCCCAAAAAAGCACTCCTAAATAATCAAAAAAGGAAATTTACATACAGTACTGCAAATTTTACTGTAGTTGTTGGGTATATCTATTTTAATACCTATACACTCGCATACAGTGGTGTGAAAAAGTGTTTTCCCCCTTCCTGATTTCTCATTTTTTTTGTATGTTTGTCACACTTAAATGTTTCAGATCATCAAACAAATTTAAATATTAGACAAAGATAACACAAGTAAAGACAAAATGCAGTTTATAAATGAAGGTGTTTATTATTAAGGGTAAAAAAAAAATCCAAACCTACATGGCCCTGTGCGAAAAAGTGACCCCCCCCCCCCGTTAAAACATAAATTAACTGTGGTTTATCAAATCTTTGGAAAGCTGATTTCAATTTCTCCAGCCACACCCAGGCCTGATTATTGCCACACCTGTTCTCGATCAAGAAATCACTTAAATAGGACCTGCCTGACAAATTGAAGTAGACCAAAAGATCCTCAAAAAAAGATCCAAAGAAATACGATCCAAAGAAATTCAGGAACAAATGAGAAACAAAGTATTTTTTTTTTTTTTTTTAGATTTTTAGATTTAGTATACTTTATTGATCCCCAGAGGGGAAATTGAGGGTCATCCACCACCTGGATGGATGAAGCAGCCACGATACGGCGCTATCCCTTAACCATTCACACACACATTCACACCTAGAGCCACTTTTTAGAGTCTCCAATTAACCTAACCTGCATGTTTTTGGCATGTGGGAGGAAACCGGAGAAATCCCGGAGTAAACCCACGCATACACGGGGAGAACATGCAGACTCCACACAGATCACTGTTGGTCGGGGGCTGGGATCGAACCCACAATCCCACGATCCCCACGATCCCCCGGCCAAGGGTAAACTGTGCTGCCGCAGTGCTAACCACTGCGCCACCGTGCATCCCATAATTGAGATCTATCAGTCTGGAAAAGGTTATAAAACCATTTCTAAAGCTTTGGGACTCCAGTGAACCACAGTGAGAGCCATTATCCACAAATGGCGAAAACATGGAACAGTGGTGAACCTTCCCAGGAGTGGCCGGCCAACCAAAATTACCCCAAGAGCGCAGCGACAACTCATCCAAGAGGTCACAAAAGACCCCACAACAACATCCAAAGAACTGCAGGCCTCACTTGCCTCAGTTAAGGTCAGTGTTCATGACTCTACCATAAGAAAGAGACTGGGCAAAAATGGCCTGCATGGCAGGGTTCCAAGACAAAAACCACTGCTGGGCAAAAAAAACATTAAGGCTCATCTCAGTTTTGCCAGAAAACATCTTGATGATCCCCAAGACTTTTGGGAAAATACTCTGTGGACTGACGAGATAAAAGTTGAACTTTTTGGAAGGTGTGTGTTCCATTACATCCGGCGTAAAAGTAACACAGTGTAGAGGATTGATCAGACGAGACACGAGCAGCTGCAGACACACCAGCTTGTTCCTCTAACGGCAGAACAGACTGACTCGGTCACCAAAGTGGATCTCTTTTATACTGTTTTACTCCATTCCTTGACGCCTGGAGTACATACATTAGCATACACACAAAAGAGTATCACACTACACACAACTTCCACACCTAGCATCTGAGGTGTGGAGGTGCATCTTCACTTTACACAATACATTCATGCCTGGTATTGCCAGGCATGAAGGTGCATCTTAATTTGGTTTTCTACCCCCTGGTGCTCTGGCGCCTACTGTCGCCACCTCTCTTTTTCTTCTCCTCATCTCCATCTCTCACTTCCTTCCCCCCATTCCCCAAAGACCCTGGGTGGAGTATGACCACCCGTTGTATCACCATACAGCCCCCCCCCCCCCCGAACATCCAGAAGGGGCTTTAATCCTCCGATCCTTTGGGCTTGAGCAAGCTTCCTTAGCGGCTGTAACGTAGAGCCGCCGGGCCAGTCGAAGTGCCTTCCTGTCGAGGTGGGTCAGAGAAAAACTTGGTTCTTGGTGGACAATCTTCTGGAGGTGGGTGTCCACGCCGGGGAGCCTGGGCCAGGACCACTTGCTCATCTGCCAAAATATAAGTGGGCTTGAGCCTGTCTATGCATATAGTTTCCTTACGCCCCCCCCAAATCTGACACAAAATGTGTCGCTCCTGTTTCCAAAACCCTGAACAGGCCATTGTAAGGCGGGCGCAGCAGGGTTCTGTGTGCGTCATGTCTGACGAAAACAAATTTGGCATTCTCCAAACTTTTTGGAACAAAAGTGCGGGGAAAACAATGGTGCGTGGGTCCTGGAACGTGGCCAGCCTCAGCCCCGGAAAAAAGGCGCATAAACGAGTTGGTACTGGGTGCGGGGCTCTCCGGCAAAAATTCACCCAGGACCCACAACAGCTGACAAAATAACAAGCTCCGCCTGGGAAGCTGCTAAATCTTCTTTGGGCATGAAATGCAACCCCAGTAGGACCCAAGGCAAGCGGTTGACCCAATTTGCATCTGTTAACGAGCCTCTGAGCGCTGCATTAAGCTATCTGTGAAACCTCTTGCACTCGAGGGGGACTTTGGTGTGCCTCTGAACCTTAGCCCGTTGGCACGCAACCCATGCTGCGGCCCACTCCTTTACATCCTTGCACAAGCAAGGCCAGCCAATTTGGACAACACCAGCTTAACCGAAGCCCGCACGCCAGGATGTGAAAGAGAGTGGATGGACTTGAAAACGCGGCGGCGCCAAGAGCTCGGAACCACCAGGCGGGGATGGCCAGTGGAGACGTCGCAGAGCAAGGGGGGGCACCCTTCTTATACCGCCCTGCTCTCCAGTTTTAGCCCGGTACCTGTGGATCAGAGTGTGCAAATGTCCGCGTCCCCGGTTTGGCCGGCAGCCATGGCGGAAAAATCAATACCCCCATAGACCGGAGAGACCAGTGCGTGCAACAGGCAGTCAGCCACGACATAAAGTTTACTGGCTACATGTTGAATGTCAGTAGTGAATTCCGAAATTGCAGTCAAGTGCCGTTGCTGCCGAGCTGAGCCGACCATGGTTCCGAGACTTTGGACATTGCGTAGGTTAGTGGTTTGTGATTGACAAATGCGGTAAACACATGACCCTCGAGCCAGAACTGAAAATGACGCATAGCCAGGTAGAGAGCCAATAACTCTCTGTCAAAAGTGCTATACTCACACTCATTGTCACGCAACGTACAGCTAAAAAAGGCGAGGGGTTGCCATGAACCTGAGATGTACTGCTCCACCACAGCTCCTACCACGACGTCGGACGCATCTGTGGTGAGCGCTATCTGCGCTGACGGGGCTGGATGGGCCAGCAAAGCCTCATTAGCGAGAGCTGTTTTGGCGCCTGTGAACACCTGGACCCGATCGGGGATCTAGTCAATGCTATCCATGGGTTTCTTTTTCTTGAGCACACCGTACAGTGATTGCAGCAGCTGGGCTGCCCAGGAAAGAAAATGGTTGTAAAAATTGACCATCCCCCAAAATTCCTGCAGCACCCTCACGGTCTGCGGATGCGGAAAATCTGACACCGCACGTGCCTTATCCGGCAGCGGAATCGCGCCCTCCGGCGAGATGCAGTGGCCCAAGAAATTGATCACCGGCAGCCCAAACTGGCACTTCGGCGGACTAACAATCAGCCCATATGCTTCCAACTGTCGGGAAACTTGCTTGAGATGCACAAAGTGCTCCTCCTCTGACACGCTAGCCACCAAAATGTCGTCAAAGTAGATGAAAACAAACGGCAAGTCACGGAGCGTCCATCATCCTTTGAAAAGTCTGGGCTCCACCCTTTAACCTGAACGGCATGTGTAAAAACTCAAAAAGACCAAAAGGAGTTATCACTGCCATTTTTGGGACGTCCTCGGCGCAAACCGGGACCTGGTGGTAACGATCCCGAGACGTTCCAAGTTAGCGAACTCCTCGGGCTCCAGGTGGCGCGGACGTGCAAAAATCGGCGGGCCCTTCGTCGTGATGAAATGCTCGACCCCATGCTTGGTCATGGTAGCAGAAAAGATGGGCACGGTAAGCGGGGGAACTCAGAAAGCAAGCGCTGATACTCATCCCCTGAGGCTAAAAAATTTGCATGTGTTGGTGGCCCAGCTCCCCGAGCCATACAAGGCAGTGAAGCAAAAGACACAGCATCCACTAAATGTCTGTTAGCAACATCAACAAGGAGACCATAAGTACACAGAAAATCAGCACCTAAGATAGGAACCAAACATGCAGCTACCACAAAGTCCCATTCGTAGTTATGTCCATGCAAACACACAGTCACTGACCTTTCTCCAAAAGTCTTGATGGGGGATCCGTTGGTGGCTGTTGGTGACAGGCCGCAGCCTTCCATCAGTCTATTAGAGGCAACCGGCAAAATAAGGTTCTTCTGGGAACCAGAGTCCACCAAAATCTGTCTCCCGGAACATGTGTCCTCGATGAAGAACAGATCTCCTTATCCAGGCTGCCATCGTTGCTGATGGTGCTGCCGAGGTATTTAAAGTCGTCTACCGTCTTCAGTTGGGTACCCTCAATGGAGATAGAGGGGGGTAGGACGGCGGAGGCGGGTGCTGGTTGGAACAGTACCTCTGTCTTGCCGAGGCTGATGGTAAAACCAAAAAGGCGGGAGGCTTCTGCAAACTTAGTCACCATGATCTGGAGATCAAACTCCGTGTGGGCCATGAGGGCACATTCGTCAGTGAAAAGTGCTTCCAGGACAAGCTTTTCTGCAACCTTGGTATTAGCCTTCAGTCGGTGGAGGTCGAACATTGAGCCATCAAATCTGTATCGCAGGTATACCCCAAGGTCCAAGTCCCTGAAGGCATGGTTGAGGACACAAGAGAAAAAGAAGTTGAAGAGGACCGGGGCCAGAACGCACCCCTGCTTGATGCCGTTGCTGATATTGAATGGCTCCGATACCTCTCCACCTGAGAGAACCTGCCCAGTCATGTTGTTGTGAAACTGGCGTATGAGGTTTACAAACTTGTCTGGGCACCCAAGCTTGGATAGGATGATCCAGAGGGCCTCCCTGTTCACCGTGTCGAAGGCCTTAGTCAGGTCGATAAAGACCGCATATAAGTCCATGTTTTGTTTTAGACATTTCTCCTGCACTTGGCGGACAGAGAAGATCATGTCCACGGTGCTCGGTTTGAGCGGAATCCGCACTGTGTTTCTGGCAGGTTCCCTTCAGAGATGTTGTTAATCAGTCGGTTGAGGAGGACCCGGGCCAGTATTTTTCCGGCAATAGATAGAAGGGAGATACCTCGGTAATTGTCGCAGTCTGACTTGCGGAACATCATACCAACAGTAAAATATGGTGGTGGTAGTGTGATGGTCTGGGACTGTTTTGCTGCTTCAGGACCTGGAAGACTTGCTGTGGTAAATGGAACCATAAATTCTGCTGTCTACCAAAAAATCCTGAAGGAGAATGTCCGGCCATCTGTTCATGACCTCAAGCTGAAGCACACTTAGGTTCTGCAGCAGGACAATGATCCAAAACACACCAGCAAGTCCACCTCTGAATGGCTTAAGAAAAACAAAATGAAGACTTTGGAGTGTCCTAGTCAAAGTCCTGACCTGAATCCGATTGAAATGTTGTGGCATGACCTTAAAAAGGTGGTTCATGCTCGAAAACCCTCCAATGTGGCTGAATTACAACAATTCTGCAAAGATGAGTGAGCCAAAATTCCTTAACAGCGCTGTAAAAAACTCATTGCCAGTTATCGCAAACGCTTGATTGCTGTTGTTGCTGCTAAGGGTGGCCCAACCAGTTATTAGGTTTAGGGGGCAATCACTTTTTCACACGGGGCCAGGTAGGTTTGGATTTTTTCCCCTTAATAATAAACACCTTCATTCAAAAACTGCATTTTGTGTTTACTTGTGTTATCTTTGTCTAATATTTAAATTTGTTTGATGATTTGAAACAGTTAAGTGTGAAAAATATACAAAAAAAATGAGAAATCAGGAAGGGGCAAACACTTTTTCACACCATTGTATTTAAGATAAGATAAGATAAGATAAGCCTTTATTAGTCCCACAATGGGGAAATTCCAGGATTGCAACAGCACAGGGATAGCAACACTCAGAGCAACAATCAGAAGGCAAAAAAAAAAAAAAAAAAAAAGCAAGAGCAGCTAATATACATATGTACATATTACTATAAATATATATATATACACAGACACACAGTGCAGAGCATTGTAGCTGGATGAAATAAATATATTGTGGAAGATGTGAAAATGACGAGGCAGAGTTCTTTCTCAGCGTCAGCTTTATTCACATCTCCATCATTTCAAAGCAGAGAAAAAAGAGAGTGAAACAGTAAACTCTCGTCCTTAAATATCAGGGACTTCACACCTCATAGATCACATGTCACACAGACCTCCTTGCATAATAAAGACAGTCACAATGCATTTCACCACCTTACATAATAACGACAGTCACAATGCATTTCTCTCCATGATATCACTTCCACTGTCTCCCATGCATCCTTTCCTTAATCCCTTAATTGACCCCCCACAGTCTCCAGCCTTGCATACCAAGGTTAAGATTCCTGCCTTTGTTCTGACCTAAAAGGTGAGTCACAAAACCGGTCCAACAGGTCCCATGTGTGTTCACCACAATATGAGTATATAAACACACAGTGCGGAGCACTGTAGCTAGATGGAATAAATATGTAGATATATAAACACCCACAGTACGGAGCATTGCAGCTAGGTGGAATAAATATGTAAATATATAAACACACACAGTGCGGAGCATTGTAGCTAGATGGAATAATATGTAGATATATAAACACACAGTGCGGAGCATTGTAGCTAGATGGAATAAATATGTAAATATATAAACACACACAGTGCGGAGCATTGTTGCTAGACGGGATGAAACAGCACAACCGTCTACTTAGTTATCCTACATGGTATGATTATGTGCCCATACATATTCTCACCCTCCATAGCAACCGGTATTTTCCTAGTTGTATGCCGGAGGGGACCATTGTGTAAGTCTATTGCATCTTTTGCATTCAAAACTATTAGGTTGTTACGTCTTTTTGCTATCTCTGCGAGCAGCCCTGCTTAGGTTGTACAGTCTGACAGCCGTTGGTAGGAAGGACCTGCGAAACCTCTCGGTTGTGCACCTGGGATGATGTAGTCTGCTGCTAAATGAGCTCCTCAGTGCATTCAGTATGTCCTGCATAGGGTGGAACTCGGACTCCAGCAGAGATGACAGTTTAGCCACCGTCCTTCTCTCTCCTATCTCTTCCACCAGGTCAAGGCGCAGCCCCAGGACAGAGCTAGCTTTCTTGATCAGTTTGTTCAGTCTCTTCCTATCGGCTGCGGTAATGCCACTGCCCCAGCAGACCACTCCAAAAGTGATGGCTGATGCCACCACCGTGTCATAGAATGTCTTCAGCAGCGCCCCTTGTACACCAAAAGACCTGAGTCTCCTCAGTAGGAACAGCCTGCGCTGTCACTTCTTGTAGAGTGCGTCAGTATTGTGTGACCAGTCTAGTTTATTGTTCAGATGAACACCCAGGTACTTGTAGCATGTCACCATCTCGATGTCTGTTCCCTGTATATTTACTGGTGCTGTGAGGGGTTGTCCTTGCTTGCGGCAGTCCACCACCAGCTCCTTAGTTTTCCTCGCGTTGATCTGGAGGCAGTTCCGATGGCACCAGTCCACGAAGTCCTGGATAAGCCCTCTGTACTCAGCTTCATCTCCATTGGAGATGAGGCCAACGATCGCAGAGTCATCAGAGAACTTCTGTAGATGGCAGTGTGTTGTGTTTTGTGAGAAGTCCGCAGTATAAAGGGTGAACAGGAAGGGAGCCAACACCGTTCCCTGGGGGGCCCCCGTGCTACCGATGATCGTGTCGGACACTCAGTCCCGGGTTCACACAAACTGAGGCCGGTTTGTGAGGTAGTCCAGGATCCATGATGACAGGTGCTGGTCCACCCCTGCGCGCAGCAGCTTGTCCTTCAGGATCATCGGTTGGATGAAAAAAAAAACAACAAAAAACAAGATGGCGCCCACAGCGGCCGCCGTGGTGTATCGCTGCCCTTTAATTTTTATAATTTGTCTGTTTTTGTTCACTGATTGTGCATCTGCCGGTTCATACACCCGTGAAGAACTATTAAATATCAGGACTCTCACCCCCATGGACCTTCTTCCAGTTTTTTTAGCTCCTGCCGCCGATCTGATCCATTGTTTGGCCAAAAGAGCTAGACGGCGGAAAAGACGGAAGACAGGGGGGATTCTCGCTCGACTACGAAAAAGAGGCACGCGAACAGCCTTGCCTGGCATATTTCTATCCAATGCCAATTCTCTCCTGAACAAGGTAGAAGAATTAAGACTGCTGATGCGTTTCAAGGACCTCGCTTCCTCGTCTGTCATCTGCTTCTCTGAGACCTGGCTTAATGAGAACATTCCAGATTGCGCAATCAGCCTCGAGGGATTTCAGCTGATTCGTGCTGACCGCGTCACAGAACTGTCCGGTAAGTCTATTGGAGGAGGAGTGTGCTTCTATATTAACAACAGCTGGTGCTCTGATGTAACGGTGATTTCCAAACACTGTTCTCCCGCCCTGGAATTTCTTTTTATTAACTGCAAGCCATTTTATTCCCCGCGGGAGTTTGCCTCATTCATCCTCGTCGCTGTGTACGCCCCTCCCGACGCGGACACGCGCGAAGCTCAGTGCGTGCTCGCAGATCACATCCAACTTACGGAGCGGAACTTTCCAGACTCCCTGGTTATCGTGGTGGGCGATTTTAACCAGAGCAATCTGAGTCACGAGCTCCCCCGCTACAAACAGTGTATTAAATGTCCAACCAGAGGAAATAACACGCTAGATCACTGTTATACTTCAGTAAAGGACGCATATCGCGCTGTTCCCCGCGCTGCGCTGGGACTATCTGATCACGTGATGGTTCACCTCATCCCCACATACAAACAAAGACTGAAACTCACTAAACCTGTTGTGACCACCACAAAGAAATTGACCAGTGAAGCTGGAGAGAAACTGAACACATGCATGGAAATAACTGACTGGGGCATGTTTAAAAGAGCCACACATGATCTTAATGAGTACACAGACACTGTGAACTCGTATATCAACTTCTGTGAGGAGGACATTCTCCCATCGCACACCAGGGTAAGATATTCTAATGACAAGCCCTGGTTCACAGCTAAGCTCAGACGGATCAGGAAGGAGAAGGAAGCAGCGTTGAAAAGTGGAGACAGGGACTGCTACAGAGAGGTCAAATATCGGTTTAACAGAGAGCTGAGAAAAGCTAAATCTGTGTATTCTGAGAAACTCCAGCAGCAGTTCACTGCTAATGACTCGGCTTCTGTGTGGAGAGGACTGAGGCAAATCACCAACTATCGGCCTCAGGCTTCTAAAGGTCAGGATGACAAAGCCCTTTGTCAAAGACTGTCCCAACATTACGCCCGTTTTGACACCTCGTCAGCTGTGTCCAACTCACCCACTCCACCCAGCTCCACTGCCTCGTCAGCCCCTAATTCATCAAAAGCGGTCCCCCCCTCCTCCTCCTCCTCCTCCCCCCCTCCCCTTGTCATCAGTGAGCAGGACGTGCACAGACAGTTCTCCAGACTGAACCCGCGCAAGGCCCCCGGGCCGGACGGTGTGTCTCCCTCCACCCTGAGACACTGTGCGAAAGAGCTGGCTCCTGTCTTCACAGACATTTTTAACACCTCCCTTAAGCAATGTCACGTGCCGACCTGCCTCAAATCCTCCACCATCATCCCTGTCCCTAAGAAGCCACGGATTACTGGACTTAACGACTACAGACCTGTAGCGCTCACCTCTGTAGTCATGAAGTCCTTTGAGCGCCTGGTCCTGTCACACCTCAAGTCCATCACCACACCCCTCCTAGACCCGCTGCAGTTTGCCTACCGTGCTAACAGGTCTGTAGACGACGCAGTCAACCTGGCCCTCCACTCCATCCTGCAGCACCTGGACTCCCCGGGAACCTACGCCAGGATTCTGTTTGTGGACTTCAGCTCCGCATTCAACACCATCCGCCCCGATCTGCTCTAGGACAAGCTGTCCCTGCTCAACGTGCCTGACTCCCTCTGCAGGTGGATCACCGACTTCCTGAGGGACCGGAGACAGCATGTGCGGCTGGGGAAGTCTGTCTCAGACTCTGTTAGCATCAGCATTGGATCACCCCAGGGCTGTGTACTTTCCCCCCTACTCTTCTCCCTTTATACCAACTCCTGCACCTCCTCCCACCAGTCTGTTAAGCTGATTAAGTTTGCGGACGACACCACCCTCATCGGGCTCATCTCCAACGGTGACGAGTCCGCCTACAGGGAAGAGGTGGCCCAGCTGGTGTCCTGGTGCAGCCACAACAACCTGCAGCTGAATGCTCTGAAGACAGCGGAGATGATTGTGGACTTCAGGAAAGTCACATCCCCCCTGCCCCCCCTCACCATCACAGGCTCTCCCATCACCATTGCAGATTCCTTCCGCTTCTTGGGCACCACTATCACCCGGGACCTCAAATGGGAGCCAACCATCAGCTCCCTCATCAAAAAGGCCCAGCAGAGGATATTCTTTCTGCGGCAGCTGAGGAAGCTCAAGCTACCCACCAAGATGTTAGTGCAGTTCTACACGGCCATCATCGAGTCCATCCTCACCTCCTCCATAACTGTGTGGTATGCAGGAGCCACTGCCAGGGACAGACTAAGGCTGCAGCGCGTCGTGCGCACTGCTGAGAAGGTGATAGGCTGCGAGCTCCCATCTCTCCAGGACCTGTACATCTCCAGGACCCGGAGGCGTGCTGGCCGGATCATAGCCGATCCTTCACATCCTGGTCATGTGCTGTTTGCCCCCCTCCCCTCAGGTAGAAGGCTTCGGTCCATTCGGACTAAAACCTCCCGGCACATGAACAGCTTTTTCCCCTCTGCCATCAGACTGCTGAACACTAAGTGACTTTTGACTCTCGTGCACTATGTACAGCAGCTCAACCAGACTCATGTCAATCATCACTGTTCTTCTGTTGCATTATTGACTGCACTATGTGGTACTTCACATTATCTGCTACATGCTAATTTTTTAAAACTGCCTTGACTAGTACTACTCATTATTACTAGTATTATTATTATTATTACTTATTATTACTTATTTTTCTACACTTATTGCACGTTTCTAGTCCTTTAGTTTTTTAGTTTATCCCTTTTTCTCATTATGTTTTTAATGTTGCAGCATGGCACCGAGACAAATTCCTAGTTTGTGTATTACATGAACAATGGCAATAAATCTGATTCTGATTCTGATTCTGATTCTGATGGTGTTGAAAGCACTGGAGAAGTCAAAGAACATGATCCTCACCGCATTCCCGGGCTTCTCCAGGTGGGACAGAGAACGGTGAAGGAGGAAGATCACCGCATCCTCCACCCCAATGCCATGCTGGTAGGCGAACTGGAGTGGATCCATCGCTGGTCCCACCAGGGGGCGGAGGTGAGCAATATATAAAGGGCCTATAAAGGGCCTATATCATGCTATTTTAAGCCTTTCAGAGTAAACGATATGCATGTATGTGATAGTATATTACCTTTGGTACACTGGAGAATGAATTTCTTATGAAATATGAATTACTTTCGTGAGCCCGGAAGTAAGATGCCTCGATCTCTGAGGCTCTACCTCTCCTCCTTGTGGCTGCCGCCCATTTCATGATGTAACTCCTGAGCCGGCTGCTGCAGCGTGTCGCTGGGTTCCGCCCACGAAAACAAGGAAGGCTGAACAAACTCCTAAATCTCTCACAGCCAAAGACACATTTACGCCACTTAGAAGACATTGTCTTACGTAAAAAAGCAAACAGTGACATAAGGTCTGACCCAGGGAACATGCACACAGGCTCAAGTGTGATTCAATAATTTTATTGTGAGAAAAGCAGGTGTATGGGTGCGTGTCTGTGGAGTGTTGCAGGTGAACAGGATGCGTCGAGGGCGAAGCGGAGCGCCATACAGCCAGGCAACCCCAAGGGCAGAGCAGAACAGAGATTAGCTGCCGGTGCACACCCAGCGGAATTAATACCCAGTCTTGTGCTTATTTGCCAATGGTAATGTGGCTGGCGTTGGCTTAAGCCGCAGGTCTCCTGCCTGGAAGACAGCGTCCTAGGAGCGCGCTTCGCGCAGTGAGGAGAGTGATGGTGAGGATGAGGGAGGAAATGCGCCACCAGAGAATCCACCTGTGCACAGGGGAGAAACTGGAGACAAGGTAAGATGATGATGAGCTTACGTGCAGACGAGAAGCAATCCAGAGAGCGCAGGCTGTCAGGGAATTGGTGTGCGCTGAGACGATGAGCAAAGATTAGCAGACGGCTCCAGGCCGAGGCTCCAGGCGGAGCGGGCTATATAGCCCGAGACTGATGAGGCACAGGTGTGCGTGCAGCTCAGGCGGGAGACAGGCGAGCGCGAGTCGTAACAAACAGTTGTTGTCACTGAGCAGATTAGGTGCAAGAGGAACTACTTCTTCACAGCGTCAATACTAAAGTGAAAGAGTTTTGCCAATCACTGCTCCGTTAGCTGCGCGGAGAAAGTGGGTATGTGCATTACCCTGGGGCCAGTGCTGGCAGCACAGGCACTTCCTGGAGTGGGCGGCTCACCCACGTTCATACGTATGAACGTGGGGACCCAATCATTATCAGGGACAGGGCGGAGCAGCAGCTCAGAGAGCAGGGTTGAGGAGGAATACTCAGAGATGCGTGAATGGAGCAAAATACTAACTACTAACTAACTAACCTGCACTTATATAGCGCTTTTCTAGTCACAAAGACCACTCAAAGCGCTTTCATTAATACTAACCCTCTATTCTAAGGGCCTATAGGAAACAGATATCTAGGGACAATTTAGAACAGCCAATTAACCTAACATGCATGTTTTTGGCATGTGGGAGGAAACCGGAGAAATCCCGGAGTAAACCCACGCAACACGGGGAGAACATGCAAACTCCACACAGATCACTGTTGGTCGGGGGCTGGGATCGAACCCACGATCCCCACAATCCCCCGGCCAAGGGTAAACTGTGCTGCCGCAGTGCTAACCACTGCGCCACCGTGCAGCCTACCACTTTGGGGGTGTTTTTGGTGAGGAATTAACATTATAACATGCTTAAAAGCTCAAAAAAGTTGATTTTGCATGATACAGGCCCTTTAATACCCCATAGATTTTTACAAAATTATCAACTCCTCAATCTCTATGAAATATTTTTTTTTTGCTGGTCATTAACATTTGTTTGTTCTCTCCCATAGATTGAGTCCCCATCGTGCTGTTTGCTCTCTACATGTCTGTTCTTTTCTTCTTCTCTATCCCCTCACCCCCCAGCCAGTCGTAGCAGATGACTGCCCCTCCCTGAGCCTGGTTCTGCTGGATGTTTCTTCCTGTTAAAAGGGAGTTTTTCCTCTCCACCATCGCCAAGTGCTTGCTCACAGGGGATCGCCTGATTGCTGGGGTCTTTCTGCAACTGTGGGGGTTCCCCCCTACAGTTGATAGTGCTATGAGATGACTGTTGTTGTGAAATGGCGCTATATAAATAAAGTTGAATTGGATTGAATTGAATTGAACTCACACAGAGACCATGGTCATCATCATTAATTATGAAAAGTTCATGACAAAAAATGGGCAGCTTCCATTAAAAAATTAAAGATCTTTGCAAAAATATGAAAAAGCTTGTTTTTCCAATAAATAAAATATTAAAACTCCATTCAAATAAATAAATAAATAAATAAATAAATATTTGCAAAAAAAAAAAATTTAAAAAAAAATTGAAAAGTCTATTCCCCTTGTCAGCAAAATGAGCCAAAATTCTCCCCTTTGTTATTAACCTGCCACCCTCCAACCCAATAAAGACTGTATGGATAGTTTTTACAGGGAAATGTTTATCAGTGAGAAGAGAGGAGCAAATGGACAAGAAAAATAATGAAAATTCAATGAAAAAGTTGCAAATTTTATAGAAAAACTCTGTAGGAAAGGTAACATGTTTATCATAAAACATGGCTTATTTATAGGAAAAAGAGTAATAAATTTATCAGAAAAAGTTGCAGATGTATTTTGAAAAACGCTAACTTTCCAGGAAAAATGTTTAAAACAAAAACCTCACTAATTGGTGAGAAAATTGTACTCAGAGAAAAGATAAAAAAGATTTTTTTTTATTTATATATATATATATATATATACATATATGTACATATGTATGGGGCAGCGCGGTGGCTGAGTGGTTAGCACTGCGGCAGCACAGCAGCTCACCCTTAACCAGGGGATCCTGGGTTCGATCCCAGCCCCCGACCAACAGTGATCTGTGTGGAGTTTGCATGTTCTCCCCGTGTCTGCGCGGGTTTACTCCGGGATTTCTCCGGTTTCCTCCCACATGCCAAAAACATGCAAGTTAGATTAATTAGCATCAAACTGGGGATTCTAATTTGTCCTTAGGTATGACTGTGAGAGTGAATGGTTGTCTGTCTATCTGAGTTGGCCCTGCAATGGACTGGCGATCTGTCCAGGGTGTACCCTGTCTCTCACCCAAAGATGCTGGGATAGGCTCCAGCCCCCCCGCGACCCGAAAAGGATTAAGCAGAAGAAGATGTATGTATGTATATATATATACATATATACTGTATATATATATATATATATATATATATATATATATATATATATATATATATAGGCTATATTAAAATTTTTCAGGAAAACTTTGTTGTTGTAAATTTGTGGCTTTACTGTTGTAAATTTCAGATTTTTTTTTTTCCTTAGAAATGTGTGTGTGTGTGGGGGGGGTTGCCATTTGGAAGCTCTTTCTCATGAAAATCGAATGTTTTTCTCATAAATCTGGAACTTGCTTATAGTAAATATGTGACTTTTTAAAGGGCTGTTCAGAGTCCCTCTGAGGGAATAACGTTTGCGTTCTATCGACTCCATTTGCGTACATGGAAATATTCAGAGCTGTTGTTTTGCCACTGCAGCGTTTTGTGCATGCGCAGCGAAAATAAATGGAAACGCTTTAATAGCTGCAGTCGAAATACAAAAGAAGAGCCCCCTAACGGAGGGTTTTTTGTTTTTTACTTTTAGTAATCTGTGGATTAAATGTCTTAGATATGTATTTACCACAAAGTTTTTCCCAGTTCCAAACCACACGTGTAGCAGCTGCTGTCACAAGCTATGGACAAACACAAAGCAACGAAACGGGTAGGAATATACAGTAATTTACTGTTTTGGTGATCTGGGTGAAAAATTGACAGATGAGCCATTTCGCAGTAGAAGAATGCACAACGTTTATTTTGAGATTACGTGAAAAACATGTTTTAATAGCGAAACACATGCACATCTGTTTACCCTCACCAGTTAATCCCCGACCAGGATGGCAGGAGTTTTCTGGCGCATGTGCAGTTCACTGCGACCACTGTGTTCTTGTACGCGTTGTCACTTTTTGGGGCCTGCATGAGCTTAGTCAGCGCTCACCCTCTGTATAGGGTTTGCACACAAATGCGTCCACTGCTCTCACTCGCATAACAGTGTGTTTTTGCCACTATAAATTGGGCTTAAGTTGTAAATTACCATACTTTGTCATATTTTTGCCCTCTTCTTCTTGCGAATTTGTACTGAAATTGCGTTTATACCTTTGTAGTTCTACCACATGCTAACTATGAATTCAATTCAATTCAATTCAAACGTTTATTTCGAACTCAAGGTTCATAGTATATACAAAACGTGTAAAAATAAAAGTGTATAAAACGTGTAAAAATAAAAGTGTATAAAATTCAGCAATCACACGGTGCTCATATAACAACAATAAAATACAATAATGAACTCAGTATAAAATAGAACGCCACCACTTCCAAATGCTGGAGTAAAGTGTGAGTGACGAGTTAACAATTGCGGATATAAAATGGTTGTTACATGCCAGCAACCTTCTCATAAAACTATAGACAGTCTTTCGTAACAACTCGCCAAAAGACAGAATATTCAAGGACACAAACATCTCGCTTGCACTCGACCTACAAGGTATAGCTAACAACCTTCTTAGGGAATTATTATATGCAATGCGGATTTTGTTCCTAACAGCAACATTGCTATTAAACCATAGAGGCGAGCAATACATTGAGGTACAGAAAGTCTTGAACAACATACATTTAACATCAGGAGAACACCTATGGAAATTTCGCAACAGTAAATTTGTTTGAGCATAGAGTTTCCTGAGTTGCCTATTACAGTCAACATTGGTCTTATCACATTCAATCCACACACCTAGGTATTTGGCTTTTTCAACAAAGTTCAAACTATTACCGCAAAGTGGCATAACAGGATCCGAAGTTTTGACACCCTTCTGTTTGAATGCCATACACATAGATTTAGTACAGTTGAACAAGATGTCATTTTTTTCACCAAATTTCTCACATACCGAGAAGAGATGTTGCATAGCTGCAGTAGACAAACTTAACAAACAAAGATCATCAGCAAGAAAATGTGATTTAACAGTGCACCATCAATGGAGCCACCAACATTAGTATTGTTCAACAGTACACTGAGATCATCAACATAGACATTAAACAACAAGGGTGACAGTATACCACCTTGTTTAACACCATTGGTCACACAAAATTTAGATGAGGTAACATTGCCCCACCTAACAACCATAGACTGCCTTCTGTACCAGTATAGCAGGATGCTAACAATATAAATAGGAATACCTCGATCGATCAGTTTTTCAAACGAACACCAGTGGTTAATCCTATCAAAAGCTTTGCTAGCATCTAAAAACGTAGCATAAACACTAGTGGATTGACTTCTGAAGTAGTCAACAAATTCATGGAATAGATAAACAGCCTTATCAGTTGAATGAGCTGACTTGAAACCAAACTGTCATTTGTCCACAGATAATCCCTTAGTTCTGTTCAGAATTAAACCCTCTAACAATTTAGATATAACATTTGCAACAGCTATAGGTCTGTAATTGTTCATATCAGACAGACTGGCACACTTGTTTTTCACCAAGGGAATAATAACAGAATCCATCAACATATCTGGCGTGTAACCATGAACAAACATACAGTTAAAACACAATGACAACAGAATACACAAATTGAAATCAGCATTGACAAGGCATTCATTAGTGAGACAATCAGGGCCAGCTGATTTGCCTTTCTTGAGATCTTTGATCAGTGAAACAACTTCAACAGGAGTAACAACAGAAATATCAGAGGTATCAAACATGTCATTATACAGGTGAACATCACGCATAACAGAATCCTTCATAGAAACATTCTTGACTGAGTTGAAAATAGCTTCATATTGACATTTCCACTTTTCAGCAATATTAACATCACCAGTCACACCATCAATAGTGTTTGATCTAACAGACTGGTAAGAACTCATAACCTTCATTTGTTTCCAGAATTCTACCATGTTCAGTTCACTCATATGACTAGCTAACTGGCCACATTTGATACTTTCTTCATTGCGCCTACATGCACACAGAGCATATTTGAACCTAGCCCTACAACTTTTCATGTTATCAAATATTGGACCGTAATGTGGTTTGCTACTACTCCTCCGCCACAAGAAAGCATCCCAAACAGCTGTGTGAGCCTCGCTAACAACATCATGAATATCACCCACAACCCCCTTGTTAAAAAATAACTCACCTACTGCGTGTACTTTCATAAAGCAATAAATAAATATAAAAGGGGAGGTTTAGGGTAATGATGCACCAACCTGGTTGAGGAAGCAGATGTGCTGCAGGAATAAGCTGCAGGTTGCTGTGTGACTGGTAGAGTTGGAACATTCATGAACGATTCGTTCGAGTGTACTAGTTCTTTTGGGTGAACAAACTGTACGGAATCACTTACCGTAACTGAACGAATCACTTAGGAAATGGCGGCCATTTCATCCCCCGCTTCTGAATCATGTACACGTCATTGACTGGTAGCTCTCCTAGCCTTCTGCAGCCTATTACAGCCTCGCAAACCTGGAGCTCTGGAAGGAGCCCCTTTTATTGGATGAGTCGTTCACGAAAGGCTCCTCCTGCTTGGCCTGCAGGAACCAGGCAGTAATAATAAATGGATTCAACATGATGAAATGAAACAGCAAAAGTGATTTTGAAGCGAGATATATATCATTTAGCTGCTGAATCTGTTTTTATATGACACACACATCTGCTCCTTTAAAAGTTTTTAGTTGACTCAGTTCAACAGCTAAAAAAAATTGATGTGCGACCTGCCCAGAATGCACCACAAAGCTTTCCACATAGACAATGAATGGGGAGTACCGGAGCAGAAAAAAAAACAAAAAACCCCGAGTGGTTTTCTTTCAGCCATTATTTAAACTTAAAACGTATGCACTCTCTGATCTCACCTCGTTCCCTGTTTACACTCCAAGATCTGTAATATGACAATAAGGGGGACAATCAGGAAACCTTAACGGCATACTGATTGAGACAGCTGCTTAAACTGCTGGAATCGGACTTAGCAAGTCTAAGAACATGATCCAGATCAGTTAAAAAGACTTAAAAAATCATAATAAAACCTGCGGTCATATCTAACAATTGCCAAGCAAACCTCTAAAATGCCAGACTCATAAAAAGTGTCTGTGTAACTGGGGAAAAAGCTCCATAAACAACAGAACTCCTCATCTGGGTGATGCACCTTAGTAAGGAACACTAGGCAGCAGCGTTTAAACATGATTTATTACCAATCACTGTCAGACTATATAGAGGAGTGGAGTTAAATTTACAATCGCTGTTTTTTTTTTTTTAAAGTTATCCTTAAAAAAACACTAAAACACCACAACAAAATATGCAATAATGATAACATGCAACAAATTAACCGGAAAAAAAAAAATCCCAAAAGTAAAACAGCAAACTCAATTAAAACCAATAAACTGAGTAAAACCTCCAATTACTGAAATAAAAGACAACATCAACTTCTGTGTGGAAAACACTGTACCCACCAAGACTGTAGTGGAGTTATTTATTGTTCATATTGTATTATATTTGGAGCTGTTATTTGTGTGGCACGGGGTGGTGGCTCCATGTTCCGGTTCCGCCAACCCCGTGCGTATAAGAAGGGCTGCAGGTGGGGGGGTGGTCTCTTTCGCCTTTGCTTCTGCTTGCGGCTGTATATGTGGTCAGGTGCACTGCGCCCTATATTACAATAAACATGTGTTCAGCTCCACTATTGCTCTCCTCCTTGACTCCATTTCCAGACATAACATTTGGAAACGAGAAGAAAAGCCATGGAAGCGTGTGGAGCACCATTTCGGCCATTCTTGGAACTCCCAGGTGAGCTGCCGGTGCCGTGGCCTCAGTGATACGAAGCCTTTAAAACGTGCATGGTGGTGTTGGACCTGGGAAGGATGGAGAAGCTGAGGGTGCGTGCATTGCTTGTGCACAACCAGGGAATGGAGGGCCAGAGGATTCTGGGCACACTTGGTGATGCGCACAATTGTGAAGAAGTGGTCGAGATAATGGCATGCTATTTCAGGGCGCTGGACAACATCATCGTCCAGAGGATTAAATTCCAACAGCGCCACCAGCAGATTGGCGAACCCATCCAGCGGTTTGTATCGGACTTGAGACAGCTAGCCGCTGGGTGTCGGTTCGGACTCTTGGAGGAAGAAATGGTTCGCGACCAATTGGCAGAGCACGTCAGCTGTGCTGCGGTCCGGTCTGGGCTGCTCACATTTTCGGGTGAGTTGGTGCTAGCCAGGGCCGTCGAGTTGGCTCTCCAGCTGGAGGCAGCGGATGAGCTAACTCAGGATTTAAGTGAGTTTCTGTCACCACGAGAGTTGGGATCCTCCATGGCTACACAGGTAGTGGACCCAGACAGTGATGGGAGTGTCGAGGATGACGCCGAGAGAACCAACGCTGTATGGATGAGGTCTGCCCCGGGGAAGCCCAGGTGTATGGGCTGCAGGTCCATGAAACACCACTACAAGGCCAGAGAGTGTGCGGCAAAAGGAAAGCGCTACGGCAATTGTGGCCGTCTACATCATTTTGCGAGGGTGTGTCAGTCAGCGGAACAAGACAGCCCGTGCAAGAGCTCGGCTCCTCCTGCCTCGACGGTGATTCATACTGTGTCCCCGAGTGCCAGTGGATGCACACATTGCACGGTAGAGTTGTATGGAGTACCGGTACCGATGCTGATCGACACAGGGGCGGAGAGTTCGCTACTGAATTGGGCTACAGTTAGAGAATGTTTTCCCCACTACAGAATTGGAGGTGACTCAGCACCGCTTTGCGGCTATGGAGGAAGACGGTTGGCCACCATGGGTACCGTCAGACTGATGGCTCGGTACAAGTCAGTGGAGATAGCAGATGTGGAGTTTGTCATGACGGCCTGTGGCGCGAACGTCATGGGCTGCAACCTATTCTATGGCCTTGGGTTTTCCATCAGGAGCAGCGCTGGGGAAGAGTAGTCGGGCTGTGGACTGTGGGACCGACTGGTTCTGAGAGTTCAGGATGACGCTGTGTGGGATGAACAATTGTTGGGCACTCTGGAATGTGGACAGGCCTTGTCACCCTCGAGGTCGCCGCGGGAAGGCCCCGGTGCCAGTGTCCGAGTCGACCTGGATGAGAGGACTGGGCAGCATGGGGAAGAGCCTGCGGCGGCCAGCGGTGCCCAAAAGACGGTCACAGGTGTTCCCGGAGCACGGCCGTGGTGGGCCAGTGAACACGGGGCCACATCGGCAGGGTCCGCAGTGGATTTACAAGCTGTCGGGGCAGGACCAAGTGGCACTGGGAGAACGAGAGCCAGGTGAAGACACCGCAGGCCATGCAGGTGCCCACTTGGAGTCGCAGACTGGGTTCGGGCTCAGGCGGAGACGAAGTCCAGGCGGGTGAGAGAAAAGTGGAAGATGGAGCAGTACCAGGGCCAGCTGCAGGTGATGGGTGAGCGGCACGATGGTTATCTTCTGCTGTCGGATGGATCGTGGCACCATCCTAATGAGTTATGGTGTGCCCCGAAGAAGGCAGTTGGGCATGGCCTCAGATGATTGGAGTGCTCGGAGGTGTGGATGAGAAGGCACATTGGGGCTGAGGCAACCAGCTGTGGCCCGGGAAGTGAGCTACCTCCAGGGGAAGATTGGATGGTGAAGGGTCTGGGGGGGCCACGGGTCATCCTCACCGAGCCATGGATGTGTATGTGTTGTTAGTTGTTAATATGGATTTATAGTTCTGGGATTATTTTGTTGTTCTTTTTAAGTAGGAGACACGGCAGTAATTTTTTTTAACAGAACTTTTATATATCATAGGCGGCAGAATAACCCGCCTCGCTGTGTGGGGGGGTAGGATGGCAGTCTACTTGTCCTGCCTAATTTTAGTTATTTTATGTATGCCATAGGCCCCTGTTAGAATAATTTTGAGCTTAAATTATTCAAAGCCAAATAATCAGGCGGAAAGTTGAATTTGTGTACATTTATTACAAAAATATAAGGAATCACCCCAATGGCCACCTTGGGGGAGAGGTTACAAAGCATGACATTCAGACACACCTAGAATCTCTAAAGGATCAGTTCTTCTAAGTCTGATATATATAGGTAGGAGAAAGGAGAGGGAGGATGAGGATAAGGGAAGGGACAGAACGGGACAGTCCTGATAACTGAGATTATCCAGGCGGATGTCAGACAGTCTGGAGACATGGGGTCATGGAGACATGAGATCCATAAAACTAACGGAATGTCCATCTACCACTGATCTTTGTAGGCTAAGGAGTTCCTGTGCATTCCTGTGACCCAAAACAGGTTATGTCAAAGAGATTAAGGATAGCTTGGATCATTCCTTGCGCCCTGTACTGATCTTCAGTCTGAACTCTCTGATATTGCTCACAGAAACATGCCCAGAATATATGAACTTATTCCACATGGAATGTACATATAAACATTAAACATGGCATATGAAAGGTATGATACTTCTCAAATATAATAATACATTACTAATATCAATAATAGTATAGATAATATGGAATTTTTCTATCACCCCTTTTGTGATTTTTAGTACAGTTATGTTTAGCGGATGGTTCGGATTCCAAATTGGGGTGGGTTGATTGTATGTGTGTGTTTTGGACATTTTCTGCGGGGGGGGGGGGGGTGTAGTGTATATTTATTGTTCATATTGTATTATATTTGGAGCTCTTATTTGTGTGGCACGGGGTGGTGACTCCATGTTCCGGTTCCACCAACCCCGTGCGTATAAAAAGGGCTGCAAGTAGGGGGGCGGTCTCTTCTGCCTTTGTCTCTGCTTGCAGCTGTACTGTATGTGTGGTCAGGTGCACTGCGCCCTGTATTACAATAAACATGTGTTCAGCTCCACTATTGCTCTCCTCCTTGACTCCAGTTCCAGACATAACAAAGACCATACGGTGTTTCTCAAACAACAAACCCTGGATCAACCCTGAGATAAAGACACTGCTGAAGGAGAAGAAAAGGATCTTCAGGTTGGGTAACAGGGAAGAACTGAAGTCCGTACAGAGGGAGCTAAGGAGGAGGATCAGAGAGGGGAAGGACAGCTACAGGAAGAAGATGGAGGACAAACTGCAGCAGAGTGACATCAGCAGTGTCTGGAGAGGCCTCAAAACCATCTTTGGGCACCACAATACCTCCTCCCAGGCCGTGGGGGGTAGGGGGTGGGTGAACAACTTGAACCTGTTCTTTAACAGATTTGACCAACCGCACTCTTCTCCGCCTACCCACCAACCACTGCTGCCTCCACCTTCATCTAATCCTGCTGTCCACTGCCCTCCCCCCCCCCCCCGTACATCCCCTTCTGCTTTTCCCCTCACAGACACAACATCCCCCCCTCCCAGCACACAGCCCCCCTCCCCCAGCCTAACTCTCACTAATGCCCCTTTTCCACTAGTACCCACTCAGCCCTACTCTACTCTACTCGACTCGCTTTATAGTCTTTTCCATCAATACCTGGTACCGGTACTTTTTTAGTACCGATTCGAGGCCAGGGTACAGCCGCGCTAAATGTACTTGAAAATGTACTTGTACAGAGTGGATCCTGGGGTGCTCATTGGTCAGGGAAATGAAGCATTTTTATCACATCACACCACTGACTTTCACAAGTTTATTTCTCTAATACAGGTACATCTTAAAAAATTAGAATATCATGAAAAAGTTCAATATTTTTTGTCACTCATTTCAGAAAGTGAAATCCATATATTATATAGATTCATTACACAGACAGTGATATATTTCAAGCGTTTATTTTAATTTTGATGATTATGGCTTACAGCCCCTGAAAACCTCAAATTCAGTTTCTCAAAAAATTAGAATATTACATAAAATTAATTTTAAAAAATAGTTTTCAAATAGAAATGTTGGCCGTTGAAATGTTGGTTAACATGGGATGTTGCCATAATCATCAAAATTAAAATAAACACTTGCAATATATCACTGTCTGTGTAATGAATCTATATATGGGTTTCACTTTCTGAAATGAGTGACAAAAAATATTGAACTTTTTCATGATATTCTAATTTTTTGAGATGTACACTACTGTTCAAAAGTTTGGGGTCACCCAGACAATTATTTTGTGTTTTCCATGAAAAGTCACACTTATTTACCACCATGAGTTGTAAAATGAATAGAAAATATAGTCAAGACATTGACAAGGTTAGAAATAATGATTTGTATTTGAAATAATAATTTTTTCCAGATACTCAACCTGCTCAAAGGAAGGTCAGTTTTATAGCTTCTCTAACCAGCTAAACTGTTTTCAGCTGTGCTAACATGATTGCACAAGGGTTTTCTAATCATCCATTAGCCTTCTGACACAATGAGCAAACACATTGTACCATTAGAACACTGGAGTGATAGTTGCTGGAAATGGGCCTCTATACACCTATGTAGATATTGCACCAAAAACCAGACATTTGCAGCTAGAATAGTCATTTGCCACATTAGCAATGTATATTAGATATTAGAGTGTATTTCTGATTAGTTTAAAATTATCTTCATTGAAAAAAAATAGTGCTTTTCTTTCAAAAATAAGGAAATTTCTAAGTGACCCCAAACTTTTGAACGGTAGTGTACCTGTATATGTTTTGAACTTGCTTTAACTAACCACCATCTATTTCTGTCTTTGGTCTAGGCAAGAGGAAAGGAAAAGCAGCCACCCCGCAACGGACCTTGCCACTGTGGAAAGTACTGAAATCCTTTGCTTTTATAGATAAAGTGTCAAAACCAAAGTAGCACAATTTCCACTTAACATAAAAGGGACTGAACTGAGATTTATTTGATTGTGTGAATATTAATTACAGAATAATTGAAAATGACTGGCACATCAACTGTAAAATAAACTGCTTGTTAATGTATTTTTTTTTGTCACTTTGATCACTTGTGTGATCCTTTGTGAGTTATATTCATAACTGTATGTTGCACTTTGGGGAATGGGAATTGTTCAGTCACCAATATAATTTAGTTTATATGTGTAGTTTATAGTCTATCATCAATAAACTCATGCAGTATTATAATAGCAGGACAAATTACAAATATTTGAGACCCAATGAAGAGCATCCTTTTATATTTTAGCAATACAAGTACAAAACACCACCCACACTTGAAGCCAGGGCAAGAAGAAACACAGCGGTGACAGAGTGGTGGCTAAACTTTTTTTTGATAAAAATTCCATATTTTGACTGAGTGATTCCATACTCGGTGATGCACACCCTCAGTTAAAGTACTATATTCCATTCAACTGAATGTATTAATTTATTCTGATTGCTGAGGCCACAGTAAAAACAAACGATTTTAAACGTAACTCAGCCCTTGTAAAATCTACTTTACTAAAGCGCAGCTACATGAAAATTGTGGTTAAATACAACAACGAAGCACTTTGTCACATTCCACCACTGGCTGTTAGCAACAAGTGTATTTCCCAAATATGTTTTAAACTTGACTTAATTAACCAC
The DNA here is from genome assembly GCA_020510985.1 of Pholidichthys leucotaenia. Lineage (NCBI taxonomy): Eukaryota > Metazoa > Chordata > Actinopteri > Cichliformes > Pholidichthyidae > Pholidichthys > Pholidichthys leucotaenia. Next base: position 132,481,355 of record CM035840.1, on the reverse strand, counting down.
CACCCATTTCTGTCTTTTGTCTAGGCAAGAGGAAAACGATCCATCCCAAACTGGACTGTGCGCCACTATTTACAGAGATGCAGGCTGAAGATTTGGTGAACCGGGACCAGTGTGAACAGCACATCCAGCTGCTTCTCAGTGAGGCAGCATGGCCGGCATGTGTGACCCATTCTAAGTTGTTTTTTTTTACAGTTTGAATTTTGCACATTCTGAATAATCTGGAATTTGCTGCAGATTGTAATAAACAATTTAGTGACTTATGTGTTTGCATCATGATTTTCTATTTTGTCTGTTAAGACATTGGTGGGAAAAGAGTACAAACCATTTATCAGAGACTTTGAAAATAATGGCTCATTTTTAAGAAAAAGTAACCAAAAACAATTATTTTATTTACTGAAGACTGTATTGTTGGATGTGCCAGTGCAGAAGACACTGCACACTTTAGAGATAGTACCAGTATATGGAGGAATTCTGGGCCACATTAGCATCTGTATTTTCTAATAATGGGTTAGGGCGGGGGTGTCCAATCATGTGCCATGGAGGGCCAAGACCCTGCAGGCTTTACCTGCAACCAGTGTCTTCAACAGCAGATTCCACTGAATTTCTTCCACTGACTGCTGATCAGTGAAAACACCTGCTGAAGAGACTGGGTAGAAGAGAGAACCTGCAGGGTCTTGGCCCTCCATGGCACATGATTGGACACTCCTGGGTTAGTGAGTAAGGGTTTAATGGGATTTAACATAAAACACAAACTGCTTTATGGTTCATAATTCTGTTGACAGACTTACACCTAACCAAAAGTGATTTCTCAAACTGCTGGATTGTTCTTAGACAGCTTTTCCAATCTTTTAGTATTTAATTTATGTCACTTGGTGGTAACCTTCACATATAAAACAAAAGGGACACATCTGCCAAAATTCCAAAGGTTTATTGTCAAAATTCCCAGTGCAATACTACATGAATACATGTATAGTACATTGTTGATACAGAGAATATATATTTCTACAGTATCTACATGTATCTAGTAAATCAAGTATTTTCCATGTAACCTTGTGACTGCATTATTTTAATTGCTTTTAATCCTAGATCAAGTTTGTTTTGGCCTAAAATGCATCATAATTGTCAAATATATCTTATTATACCTCACTCAGTACTGTTTACCTTTTGAATATATATTATGTGGCTCATATAACCCCATAACTACAACCTGGCGATCATGTTTTGTCAGCTGAAGAGTTTTTGCCATGAAACCACCACAGACTGGAGGGCTGCTGGAGCAGGTACATGACATGATGTCTCAACAGTCTGTCCATGATTTTCACGCAGATCAGAGCAATTTGTCGCACAAGAAGCTAAACGTTTCTACAGACATTCTTAAGTTCTATAACCACTGATCGTTTGTGAAGCTGGGGTGACATCAGTGAGAGGCTGTGCTGAACGCCCAGACCAACGGTTTGAAACGGTAATTTTCCCACAACAGAGCCATCTGAAACACACAAACACAGCATACATATTTTAGTACCTAATAGCGATAACTTGCAGACATTACAATGTAGTATGACGTACTTCAAGCAAACCAGCATTAGCAATCATTAGCTTACTGTCATATGTAATCTAGTTAACATCCTCACGTCTTCCTCTCTATGGCTTCCCAGACGCTCCAGTACTTTTCCAGAGTGTTTCGTCTCACTGTCTGTCCCCTTCTCTGGTGGTCCTTTTTAGCCTTTACGGTGACAAAAAGCCAGAGACTGAGGAGTCGCCTTGTACAGCCGCAATGTTATGTTTTGCTTGGGTTGCGTGTTTTACGTCACGGGAGTGTGGTGCCGCCTTGCTGTAAAAAACATCCCACCCACCCCAGGCATACCCAGCTGCAATGGAAACAGAAGCGAACTGAGTAGAGTAGAGTAGAGTAGGTTCTGAGTGGGTACTAGTGGAAAAGGGCCATAAGACTCAGGTGAGAGCTGAGCTGAAGAAGATCAAGGCGAGGAAGGCTGCAGGTCCGGACGGAATCAGCTTGAGGTTCCTCAAGTCCTGTGCAGACCATCTGTGCAGGATGGTGGAGCACATCTTCAGTCTGAGCTTGAAGCTGGGGAGGGTACCATAGCTGTGGAAATCATCCTGTGTGGTACCTGTACCGAAGACTCCTTACCCCAAGGACCTGAACAGCTACAGACCAGTGGCCCTCACATCACACCTAATGAAGACCCTGGAGAGGCTGCTCCTCGCCCACCTCTGCCCCCCTGGTGGGACTAATGATGGACCCACTTCAGTTTGCCTGCCAGCATGGCATCGGGGCAGAGGATGCAGTGATCTTCCTCCTACATTGTACCCTATCCCACCTAGAGAAGCCTGGGAGCACTGTGAGGATCATGTTCTTTGATTTCTCCAGTGCTTTCAACACCATACAACCAGTGATCCTGAGGGACAAGCTGCCGTGTGCAGGGGTGGACCAGCATCTGTCATCATGTATCCTGGACTACTTCACAAACCGACCACAGTTTGTGAGAACCCATGACTGTGTGACTGATACCATCATCTGCAGTATTCCCCCCCCCCCCCCCCAGGGAACAGTTCTGGCTCCCTTCCTGTTCACCCTCTACACTACTGACTTTTCACACAACATAAAATCAAATCAAATCAACCTTTATTGTCATGTTGCTGTACATGCAACTGTAGTGCAGGCAAGATGAAATTACGTTTCTCTAGGCATCCATATAAGTAAAAAGAACATAATTTAAGACACACACACACACACACACACACACACACACACACACACACTCAACACAGTCATTCACCCATCTCTGAGACATACTTGAAACTAACTAGAACTACAGACGTGGACAAAATTGTTGGTACCCCTCTGTTAATGAAAGAAAAACCCACAATGGTCACAGAAATAACTTGAGTCTGACAAAAGTGGTAATAAATAAAAATTCTATGAAAATTAACCAGTGAAAATCAGACAATGCTTTTGAATTGTGGTTCAACAGAATTATTTTAAAATAGACCCCTAGAAAAGATTGAAAATAATGTGACCATTGGGACATGTTCAACCAAGATGTGTCCTCTAATTAACATTACAGGTGTCTACAAACTTGTAATCAGTCAGTCGGCCTATTTAAAGGGTGACAAGTAGTCACTGTGCTGTTTGTTGACATGGTGTGTACCACACTAAACATGGACCAGAGGAAGCAAAGGAGAGAGTTGTCTCAGGAGATTAGAAAGAAAATTATAGACAAGCATGTTAAAGGTAAAGGCTATAAGACCATCTCCAAGCAGCTTGATGTTTCTGTGACTACAGTTGCACATATTATTCAGAAATTTAAGATCCACGGGACTGTAGCCAACCTCCCTGGACGTGGCCGCAGGAGGAGACGGATAATACAAAAGGTAACAAAAGAGCCCAAAACAACCTCTAAACACATTCATGGAGAACTCCAAGGTCAAGGTACATCAGTGTCAGATCGCACCATCCGTCGTTGTTTGAGCCAAAGTGGACTTCATGGGAGACGACCAAGGAGGACACCACTGTTGAAAACAAATCATAAAAAAGCCAGACTGGAATTTGCCAAACTGCATGTTGACAAGCCACAAAGCTTCTGGGAGAATGTCCTATGGACAGATGAGACAAAACTGGAACTTTTTGGCAAGGCACATCAGCTCTATGTTCACAGATGCAAAAATGAAGCATACCAAGAGAAGAACACTGTCCCTACTGAAAAACATGGAAGAGGTTCTGTTATGTTCTGGGGCTGCTTTGCTGCATCTGGCACAGGGTGTCTTGAATCTGTGCAGGGTACAATGAAATCTCAAGACTATCAAGGTATTCTAGAGAGATATGTGCTGCCCAGTGTCAGACAGCTTGGTCTCAGTCGCAGATCATAGGTCTTGCAACAGGATAATGGCTAAAAACACCCAAGAATGGCTAAGAGCTAAACATTGGACTATTCTAAAGTGGACTTCTATGAGCCCTGATCTCAATCCTATTGAACATCTGTGGAAGGAGCTGAAACATGCCGTCTGGAGAAGGCACCCTTCAAACCTGAGACAACTGAAGCAGTTTGCTCACGAGGAGTGGGCCAAAATACCTGCTGAGAGGTGCAGAAGTCTCATTGACAGTTACAGAAATTGTTTGATTGCAGTGATTGCCTCAAAAGGTTGTGCAACAAAATACTAAGTTAAGGGTACCATTATTTTTGTCCAGGCCTGTTTCATGAGTTTGTTTTTTTAAAATAATTCTGTTGGACCACAATTCAAAAGCATTGTCTGATTTTCATTGGGGGCAAAAAAGTATTTAGTCAGCCACCAATTGTGCAAGTTCTCCCACTTAAAAGATGAGAGAGGTCTCCAATTTTTATCATAGGTATACCTCAACTATGAGAGACAAAATGAGAAAAAAAAAATCCAGAAAATCACATTGAAAGATTTTTAAAGAATTTATTTGCAAATTATGGTGGAAAATAAGTATTTGGTCACCTACAAACAAGCAAGGTTTCTGGCTCTCACAGACCTGTAACTTCTTCTTTAAGAGGCTCCTCTGTCCTCCACTCGTTACCTGTATTAATGACACCTGTTTGAACTCGTTATCAGTATAAAAGACACCTGTCCACAACCTCAAACAGTCAGACTCCAAACTCCACTATGGCCAAGACCAAAGAGCTGTCAAAGGACACCAGAAACAAAATTGTAGACCTGCACCAGGCTGGGAAGACTGACTCTGCAATAGGTAAGCAGCTTGGTGTGAAGAAATCAACTGTGGGAGCAATTATTAGAAAATGGAAGACATACAAGACCACTGATAATCTCCCTCGATCTGGGGCTCCACGCAAGATCTCACCCCGTGGGGTCAAAATGATCACGAGAACGGTGAGCAAAAATCCCAGAACCACACGTGGGGACCTAGTGAATGACCTGCAGAGAGCTGGGACCAAAGTAACAAAGGCTACCATCAGTAACACACTACGCCGCCAGGGACTCAAATCCTGCAGTGCCAGACGTGTCCCCCTGCTTAAGCCAGTGCATGTCCAGGCCCGTCTGAAGTTTGCTAGAGAGCATTTGGATGATCCAGAAGAAGATTGGGAGAATGTCATATGGTCAGATGAAACCAAAATAGAACTTTTTGGTAAAAACTCAACTTGTCGTGTTTGGAGGAGAAAGAACACCATACCTACTGTGAAGCATGGGGTGGAAACATCATGCTTTGGGGATGTTTTTCTGCAAAGAGACCAGGACAACTGATCCGTGTAAAGGAAAGAATGAATGGGGCCACGTATCGTGAGATTTTGAGTGAAAACCTCCTTCCATCAGCAAGGGCATTGAAGATGAAACGTGGCTGGGTCTTTCAGCATGACAATGATCCCAAACACACTGCCCGGGCAACAAAGGAGTGGCTTCGTAAGAAGCATTTCAAGGTCCTGGAGTGGCCTAGCCAGTCTCCAGATCTCAACCCCATAGAAAATCTTTGGAGGGAATTGAAAGTCCGTGTTGCCCAGCGACAGCCCCAAAACATCACTGCTCTAGAGAAGATCTGCATGGGGGCATGGGCCAAAATACCAGCAACAGTGTGTGAAAACCTTGTGAAGACTTACAGAAAACGTTTGACCTCTGTCATTGCCAACAAAGGGTATATAACAAAGTATTGAGATGAACTTTTGTTATTGACCAAATACTTATTTTCCACCATAATTTGCAAATAAATTCTTTAAAAATCAGACAATGTGATTTTCTGAATTTTTTTTTCTCATTTTGTCTCTCATAGTTGAGGTATACCTATGATGAAAATTGGAGACCTCTCTTATCTTTTAAGTGGGAGAACTTGCACTATTGGTGGCTGACTAAATACTTTTTTACCCCACTGTATAATATACATAATGTCCATAAGGTGCAGTAGTATGTATGAAAGATTCCGGATCAACTGTTCAGCATCCTAACAGCTTGTGGAAGGAAGCTGTTAATCAGTCTGGTGGTTCTGCCTCTGATGCTCCAGAATCGTTTGCCAGATGGCAGCAGTTCAAAGTGTTTATGCAGAGGGTGGGAGTGATCCTTGACAATGTTCAGTGACCTGCTCCTACAACGGCTCTGAAAAAGTAAAATACTGCCATCTGCAGAAGTTCTCTGATGACTCTGCGATCGTCGATCTCATCTCTGATGGGGATGATGCGGCGTACAGAGGACTTATTCAGGACTTCATGGACTGGTGCCTGTGGAACTGCCTCCAGATCAATACAAGGAAAACCAAGGAACTGGTGGTGGACTGCCGCATGCATGGAACAGACATTGAGATGATGACATCTTACAAGTGCCTGGGTGTTCACCTGAACAATAAAATCGACTGGTCACACAACACCAACACGCTCTACAAGAAGGGGCAGTGCAGGCTGTTCCTCCTGAGGAGACTCAGGTCTCTTGGAGTGCAAGGGGAACTTCTAAAGACCTTCTACAATTCGGTGGTGTGGCATCAGACATCACATTTGGAGTGGTCTGCTGGGGCAGCAGCATCACGGCAGCCAACAGGAAGAGACTGAACAGGCTGATCAAAAAAGTTAGCTCTGTTCTGGGGCGACGCCTCGACCCAGTGGAGGAGATAGGCGAGAGGAGGATGGTAGCTAAGCTATCATCTCTGCTGGAGTCCAAGTCCCACCGCATGCAGGACATGCTGAACACACTGAGGAGCTCATTTAGTGGTAGGCTGTGCCATCCTAAGTGCTCGAGGGAGAGGTTCTGCAGGTCCTTCCTACCTATGGCTGTCAGACTTTATGATCTAACCTGTGCTACTCGTAGAGGTTGCATTAAAGTACTGAACGTCACAACTTTGCACAATAGAGATCGTCCCCTCCATTACGCAGCGAAGACAATTACAATTATTACTGAGGGTGGCAACAACACTGTTCATTCAAATGTGAAATATACTGTCTGGGTCCATATTTATATTCTGCTGGGTAATCACCCTTTTTAAGGGCTACGGAAGGACACCAAATGCTCACTATGGTTTCTGCACATTTATTAACACAACAACACTAAGCATACAAATACAAAATCCCGGGGACACTGGGCAAAAGGCAGAACCAGCCGGAGCACGCCTGAATTACTGCAGGGCTCACAGCTGGAAATAAAAAGGGAGAAACCCACCTGGATGGAGCTCTCCTCTCTCCTCAACAGCGACGCACAAAAAACTCAGAGCAGAGCAGAGCATCTGAGGACGGCAGTAGTGGTAGAAGGACACAACAACAACAAAAGGTTGCCGTGCCCTTATATACTGTTACTTAACAAGTGACAGGTTTGGATACATGAGTGGAGAAAATAATACCATCAGTGACAGCTGCGCAGCTTGCAGACCAGTTTGACAGCCAGAAGTTGAGCAGCGCTGTCAAAATAAAACAAAAAAACCCAAAATGTAAATAAAAATACTACGAGTACAATAATTGTACAAATGACAATAATTAAACAGTGTAAAATAAGGAAACAAATAGAAAGAAAAAGACTAAATTTAAACTGAGACTGGGCACGGCACCCACCCATTGCCGGGATCATGACAGTGACCCCCCCTTCAAGGGGTGGACCCCTGACACCCCAGGGCAACACCAAACTGAAAAAACCCACAAGGAAGACCCCCCCAACAAGAAAAACAACCCACCCTGGCGGGGGGGGAGGGGGAATCCAGTTACGGAGGGATTGAGACAACACACACACAAAAAAAAAACCACTTATGACCCACAACCTGCACAATACGATGACCCAGGGGCGGAAACTAAGGCAGTTCGGGTGGCCACCCAGAGTTCCTGAACCACCTGCACGGAAGGCGTATGCCGTCAGGTGGCCTCCCAGAGTACATAAGCCACTGGTCCGCTGAGCACAATGTGTCCCCCCCAGGTGACGGCAGCTGGAGCCCACGGGTTGCAAGGTCCCCAGCATGGGGAAGGCGGAACCGGTGCTGCGGAAGGTTGACCTCCAATAATGACTGCTGGCCAACGGTGGAGCCTGGTGGTGGTGGTGGTTGATCAGTGAGGAGGCCAGACGAGGAAAAAGGCTGCTCCACGGGAACCTCCGGTGAGGACAGGGAGTCCACAATGACCTCAGGCGGGTGCGCCAAACCTGCAGTGACCTCAGGAGGGGGTGTCAAACCCCGGCGACCTTGGACGGGGGCGCAGCACTCACGGAGGCTTTGGGCTGAGGCGCAGCACCCACGGTGGCCTCGGTCTGAGGTGCAGCACCCACAGCGGCCTTGGGCTGAGGCGCAGCACCCACAGCAGCCCCGGACTGGGGTGCAGCACCCACGGAGACCCCGGACTGAGGCGTAACACCCACGACAGCCCTGACCGCAGCATAGGACCCACGGAGACCTATGACGGAGGGGGAGCACCCACGGAGACTTCGGACAGAGGGGAAGCACCCATGGAGATCTCGGATGGAAGGGAAGTGCCCACGGAGGCCTCAGGCAGACAGTAGGGACCCATGGCGAACTTAGGAGAAGGCCTAGACACACAAGACACAGACACCGGGTCAGAGTCCCCGGCAGCAGTGGAGCCCAACGAGGAGAGCTCAGGTGCAGCGGATGGCTGCACCTGGTCCTCCCTATCAAGAGCCAAGCAAGATCTCTCTAGGACAGATAAACACAAAAAAAGAGAACTCGCCTGAGCTCGAGCTCCACCATGATTCCAGGACTCCGGCAAAGGGGGCTGCTGATGCTGAGCCTCACCACCGGGAATAAGACAAGAAATTTCATTATAATGTGCAAAAGAATGAAAGAACACTTGCCTTATTTCCCGGTGCGCGATGGTGACTGCTGCTGCTGTCCCGAACATGGCAGGGAACATCAGGTGAGGAGGCGGGGACCAATGATGCTCCGGAGACCGGGAACGCTGATTTTACAGTGCCGTCTCCGCCTTCCCCGATGAATCTCTCTCCTGCTGCAGGATGAACACAGGATGGAGCCATGGCTTATATTGCAGGAGGAGCACTGTCTCCGCCACCAAAACTTGCTGGCACTCCTCCAACTCCTCCGCACTGGGACCGTCTGTAGGCACGAAGGCTGCGTGCCCAATCCGGCAGGCAGTGGGACACTGGTTGGTGGGGAGAGGCAGAACTACAGCTGGATGATGGCTCCGGGCTCGCCTCCTCCCCGGCACAGGTTCCGATGGCGAAGGGGCCTCCCCCAGCCCACAGAGCCAGTGTTGAGCGTGGTGAACGGAGGTGGGGAGGTCTGCCAATTCTGGATAGCTCCACAGGCTGGGGAATGTCTTAGTCACCTGTGCTGCTCTATCCCACACCTGCAGCTCCTTCTCGGAAGTGTGGGTTAGAAAAACATCCAACACTGTGTCTTCCAAGAGTCCAGCCGCCCAATGCTCCTCCTCATCCATCCCCACACTCCCATAGTCCATGCAGCCAGACATGCCAGAGCAACTGGACTGAAAAAATGGGAGAACAGAAAAAAGAGAGGAGGGAGAAAGGGGAAAAAAACAGCAGAAATGCACAGTGGCTGGTGTCCACACCCTGGTTGTGTCCTTCTGTCATAAATTGCCCTATTTAAGGGCTATGGAAGGACACCAAATGCTCACTGTGGTTTCTGACATTTATTAACACAAAGACGCATGTACAACAACACTAAACATACAAATACAAATTGAAGAAGTGCACCTGCTCAATGGATGACGAGATCCAGAACCGCCTCAAGCAAGCATCAGCATCTTTTGGTCGGCTAAGGAGGAGGGTTCTTCAGAACAGCAACCTCAAACTCCACACCAAAGTGCTGGTCTACAGAGCTGTATGTATCACCACCTTACTGTATGGTTGTGAGGCATGGACTATTTACAGCCGCCACCTGAGAAGCCTGGAGACCTTCCACGTAAGATGTCTCCAGAAGATCCTTGGCATCACTTGGAAGGACAGAGTGCCGCACACAGAAGTGCTGGAGAGAGCTGGCAGCTGCAGCGTGGAGTCCATCTTGGCCCAGCATCAACTCAGGTGGTTGGGGCATGTCATCCGGATGTCCAGCCACAGACTCCCATGCAGAATCCTGTATGGTCAGTTACACCGAGGCCAACGCAGCGCTGGTGGACAGAAGAAGCGCTTCAAAGACCAAATGAAGTCCATCCTGAAGAGATGTCAGATCAACCCCTCTTCACTGGAGGAACTCGCTTCCTGTCAAGACATCTGGCGCTCCCACTCCTCACATGGAGTGGATTATATGGAGGAACAGCGCACACAACACCGGACAGCAAAGCGTGCAAAGAGGCATGCTCGCCAAGTCCCCCCTGCTCCCCCCAGCACCTCCTTCACATGCCGGTCTGTAACCGAATCTGTGGATCCAGGATCGGACTATTCAAACACCAGCAGACTCACAAATAATGAAGATGGTCATCATTGAATCGATGGACTACCAGAAGAAGAAGACCATTACTTAACAAGTGACAGGTGTGGATACAGTACATGAGTGGAGAAAATAATACAATCATTGACAGATGCACAGTCCACATACCAGTTTGACAGCCAGGAGCTGCGCAGCACTGTCAAAATAAAACACAAAGCCCAAAATGTAAATAATAATACTATGAGTACAAAAGGACAATAATTAAACAAGGTCAAATAAGGAAACAAACAGACAAAAAAAGACTAAGCTTAAACTGAGACTGGGCATGATGCCCACCCTTGCCCAGGATCATGACATTGAAACCATCTAGCTGCAATGCTCCTGCACTGTCTACATCCATCCATCCATCCATCTTCTTCTGCTTAATCCTTTTCGGGTTGCGGGGGGGGGGGGGGGGGGGCTGGAGCCTATCCCAGCATCTTTGGGTGAGAGGCAGGGTACACCCTGGACAGATCGCCAGTCCATCGCAGGGCCAACACAGAGAGACAGACAACCATTCACTCTCACAGCCATACCTAAGGACAATTTAGAATCCCCAGTTTAATGCCAATTAACCTAACTTGCATGTTTTTGGCATGTGGGAGGAAACCGGAGAAATCCCGAAGTAAACCCACGCAGACACGGGGAGAACAAGTAAACTACACACAGATCACTGTTGGTCGGGGGCTGGGATCGAACTCAGGATCCCCCGGCCAAGGGTGAGTTGCTGTGCTGCCACAGTGCTAACCACTCCGCCACCGCGCTGCCCACTATGTATATTTATTTACTGCTTTGGCTAACCAGTTCTTATCTTATCTTGTTAACTATTGCTCTGAGTGCTGCTATCCTTTTGCTGCTGTAATCCTGGAATTTCCCCATTGTGGGACTAATAAAGGCTAATCTTATCTTATCTTAAATACAGTGCTGTGAAAAAGTGTTTGCCCCCTTCCAGATTTCTCATTTTTTTTGAATGTTTATCACACTTAAATGTTTCAGACCATCAAACAAATTTAAATATTAGATAAAGATAGCACAAGTAAACACAAAATGCAGTTTTTAAATGAAGGTGTTTATTAATAAGAGAAAAAAAAAATCCAAACCTACATGGCCCTGTGTGAAAAAGTGATTGCTCCCTAAACCTAATAACTGGTTGGGCCACCCTGAGCAGCAACAACTGCAGTCATACGTTTGCAATTTTGGCCCACTCATCTTTGTGGAATTGTTGTAATTCAGCCACATTGGAGGGTTTTCGAGCATGAACCTCCTTTTTAAGGTCATACCACAGCATCTCAATTGGATTCAGGTCAGGACTTTAACTAGGCCACTCCAAAGTCTTCATTTTGTTTTTCTTAAGCCCTTCAGAGGTGGACTTGCTGGTGTGTTTTGGATCATTGTCCTGCTGCAGAACCCAAGTGCGCTTCAGCTTGAGGGCCCGAACAGATGGCTGGACATTCTCCTTCAGGATTTTTTGGTAGACAGCAGAATTCATGGTTCCATTTACCACAGCAGGTCTTCCAGGTCCTGAAGCAGCAAAACAGCTCAAGACCATCACACTACCACCACCATATTTTACTGTTGGTATGATGTTCCTTTTCTGAAATGCTGAATTACTTTTACGCCAGATGTAATAGGACACACACCTTCCAAAAAGTTCAACTTTTGTCTCGTCAGTCCACAGAGTAGTTTCCCAAAAGTCCTGGGGATCATCAAGGTGTTTTCTGGCAAAACTGAGACAAGCCTTTATCTTCTTTTTGCTCAGCAGTGGTTTGTGTCTTGGAACTCTGCCATGCAGGCCATTTTTGCCCAGTCTCTTTCTTATGGTAGAGTCATGAACACTGGCCTTAACTGAGGCAAGTGAGGCCTGCAGTTCTTTGGACGTTGTTGTGGGGTCTTTTGTGACCTCTTTGATGAATCATCGCTGCGCTCTTGGGGTAATTTTGGTCAGCTGGCCACTCCTGGGAAGGTTCACCACTGTTCCATGTTTTTGCCATTTGTGGATAATGGCTTTCGCTGTGATTCGCTGGAGTCCTAAAGCTTTAGAAATGGCGTTACAACTTTTTCCAGACTGATAGATCTCAATTACTTTGTTTCTCATTTGTTCCTGAATTTCTTTGGATCACAGCATGATGTCTAGCTTTTGAGGATCTTTTTGTCTACTTCACTTTGTCAGGCAGGTCCTATTTAAGTGATTTCTTTATTGAGAACAGGTGCGGCAGTAATCAGGCCTGAGTGTTGCTAGAGAAACTAAACTCAGCTTTCCAAAGATTTGATAAACCACAGTTAATTTATGTTTTAACGGGGGGGGGGGGGGGTGTCACTTTTTCACACAGGGCCATAAACGTTTGGATTTTTTTTTTACCCTTAATAATAAACACCGTCATTTAAAAACAGCAGTTAAAGTTATGGATAAAAAACCTAGGCATTATCATCATTGTGCAATTTAAAAAAAATACAGTCTTTTAAATTGGGATAGTCTTCATACATTTGCAAATTTAAATTTGACTTATAAAGTAATGCATGATTTGGCTCCAGATCCTCTGGCAGAGTTCATCAGCCAAAGAAACAGCTCTGATCGCGTCACTCGAGGCTCTGTCAGAGGTGACTGTTTCATTCCTCTGCGCAGGAGCATTTTCAGTAAGTCGGCCTGGTCAGTGAGGAGCGCTAGTGAGTGGAACTCAGTACCTGAGGAGGTTAAACTGCACACAACATTCAAGGCCTTCACAAAAAAAATTGAAAATGTGGCTTATAAACACCTACAGCTGCCAACACTAAAAGATAAGTCTGCTGTGATGTTTGATGTTGTGTTTCAATGTACGGTTTGTTATGTATATGTTATTTGTTACATTGGTGCCCTCTTAAATGTCTAACCATGTTTTTTTCTTGTAGATGCATTTTACTACTTTTTTACATCTTGGCCAGGGGACTACAGATGAAAACTAGCCTTTTGGCTAATTCTGGCTTTTTTAACCATGTGTAATCATGTGTTTTATGAAATTGCATTGTCCCTTTTCAAATAAACTAAACTAAACTAAAACTGCATTTTGTGTTTACTTGTGTTATCTTTGTCTTATATTTAAATTTGCTTGATGATCTGAAACATATAAGTGTGACAAACATACAAAAAAATGAGAAATCTGGAAGGGGGCAAACACTTTTTCACACCACTGTACACTCTTAAAATAATCCAGTATAATAATAATAATTATAATTATTATTATTATCCGTTACATCTGTTTACCATGTTTGAATGCACAGCACAAATCCATGCCGCCTTTCCCAGTGTTATGCCGAGAACTGGTTGGTTGCCGAGAACTGCATCCCATCATTGCAAGCAGGTGTTTAGTGTAAGTCAAAGTCAATACAACTATATACTTTGAAAATACTTGGAAAAAGTGATTACCCTTTTTACCGACAACGCATAAATGCAAAATCTTGACTTCGAAGATTGTAAAACGTGGAGTTGGATCACTATGATTTCTAATCCCCTTTGAAACACTAAAACGTCTGGAAAATAAACATAATTTACAAGAGGTAATAACAATTTTTACTTCTAAAAATGTATAATGGGTACATCTAAAAATGCACAAATGGTTACAAGTTTGGCTGTTGTGTTATATTTTATAGTTTTGGCGGATGGGATGCAATTCTCTGCAAGCGAGCAATTCTCGGCATAACACCAGCTGCGGATTCGTACAGCAGCCTCCTGCACATTGTCAGTACATGAATGAACGAACGAACGTGTACTGTGGAGCAGAGACTGACACACCAGCTGATTCGTACAGTTGTCTCTTTCACGTTCTCATCAGTTCAGTCAGTGAGCATATGAAGAGCAGTGAAGGAGCGAGCCCCACTTGCTCAGTTCAGCCGCGTTTTTCAGTTTAGTGAGTGGCAGGCAGTTAGAGCCCCAGTACAACACTGAGTGATTCGGTGTACGAATCTTTTGAACAGATTTTTTTTAGTGACTGAACAGAAAGTAATTCAGTACATTTTAGTTAATTGTGGATCCCATCACTTGTGACTGGTGCTGCAGTTTAATCAACCAGGTTCAGGTGTGTGGACTAAACTATTTTGCATGTTTTAAAGGGGTGACAACAGCCAACATCCATCATTACTGTTAATGCAAAATTCAGTCTTTCAAACACTTAATTCAACTAGGGTGAATTTTACTATGACATTAATTAATTAGAAATTAAAAGAATGCAACACAGAAAAATGTTTTAATTTCAGGCTCTTTGTGGGCCCCTCCCTGCAGCAGGCCCTGGGCAAAGAGTATCCTTTTGCCCCCCAGTCCGACGCCCCTGATTATTATGTTGAAATACCACAAGTTTATAAGTAAATCAACTTTCCCATCACTCATGGACATCTACACCACCAGGGTCATCAGGAGGGCCCACAATATTATCAAGGACTATACCCATCCACAACACAGTGTGTTCTCACTCCTGCCATTGGTAAGGTGCTGCAGGAGTTTGAAATCCTGCATGTCCACACTATCCACAGGCCATCAGACTCCTGAACACTAATCCCCCTCCCCCCAATGCTCCTAGGCCGTGAGCAGCTCCCTCAAAATGTGGCTAGAAAATGATTTTCTTGGCACCCAACTGGGAACTACGGGATCTTTGATGATTTCTATGTAAAAAAAACCTGCTGAATCCGAAAATCGATGTTCCCACTGTCAAAGGTGTGGATAGCTATGTCAAATTTGCATAAATCCAAGATGGCTGCCACGACTAACCAAGGGAATGAATGGCCTAACATTTCAACCAGTCTACCTAGAAACACATTTGAGGCCTCTTTTTCGGATAATGTTGAGCCGAGGAATCGATTTCTGAGGTCGACTGTGTGATTGAGGGTCAAAGAACCACGCTAATTTGCATAAATCCAAGATGGCTGCCATGGATGGACTAACTTTTTAGCCATTCTACCTAGAATCATGTTGGAGATGTCCTTTTCGGCTAATGTTAACCCGAGGAATCGATTTCCGAGGTCATTAGTGTGACTGAGGGTCAAAGAACCCTGCTAATTTGCATAAATCCAAGATGGCCACCATGGGTGTGGATGGACTATATTTTGAACCACTCTAACTATAATCACGTTTGAGACGTCTTTTTCGGATAATGTTGACCCGAGGAATCGATTTCTGAGGTCAGATATGTGATTGAGGGCTCCACTAATTTTCATAAATCCAAGATGGCTGCCATGAATGGCCTAACTTTTTTATCAGTGCAACTAGAATCACGTTTGAGACATCATTTTCCGATAATGTTATGCCCAGGAATCGATTTCTGAGATCACTTTTGTGATTGAGGCTCAAAGAACTCCACTCATTTGCATAAATCCAAGATGGCCGCCACAGGCATGGATAGTCCATCTTCTTAACCATTCTACCTAGAATCACGTTTGAGACGTCTTTTCTGCATAATGTTGACCCGAGGAATCGATTTCTGAGGTCAAATATGTGATTGAGGGTCAAAGAACTCCGCTTATTTGCATAAATCAAAAATGGCTGTCATGGATGGATGAACTTTTTTAATCAGTCCACCTAGAATCACGTTTGAGACATCATTTTCGGATAATGTTATGCCCAGGAATCGATTTCTGAGGTCACTTGTGTGATTGAGGGTCAAAGAACTCCACTCATTTAAATAAATCCAAGGTGGCCGTCATAGACATGGATAGCCTAACTTCTTAACCACTCTACCTAGAATCACGTTTGATACATCTTTTCCAAATAACGTTGACCCGAGAAATCGATTCCTGGTCAGTTATGTGATTGAGTGTCAAAGAACTCTGCTAATTTACATAAATCCAACATGTATAGCTGTCATATCCTGATACAACCTGTATTCAACCTCCACCTTATTCATCACCAGAATCATCTCCCTCATTTTCTTCCTCCTCTGCTTCCACAGATCTTTCAGATTCTGTAAGAACACGATTCACGCAATCGATGCAGGCGCATAGATCAGTGCAGCTGAGATCCGATGCCTTGCATGTACATCTGCCGGCCTCGCACCTACTCCGCTTGCATGAACAGTGCACATAGTTCAACATTAGGCCTACCTTGTACCCATATAGATATAAAACATACAGTGGGGTAAAAAAGTATTTAGTCAGCCACCAATAGTGCAAGTTCTCCCACTTAAAAGATAAGAGAGGTCTCCAATTTTCATCACAGGTATACCTCAACTATGAGAGACAAAATGAGGGAAAAAAAAATCCAGAAAATCACATTGAAGGATTTTTAATGAATTAATTGGTAAATTCCTCGGTAAAATAAGTATTTGGTCAATAACAAAAGTTCATCTCAATACTTTGTTATATACCCTTTGTTGGCAATGACAGAGGTCAAACGTTTTCTGTAAGTTTTCACAAGGTTTTCACACACTGTTGCTGGTATTTTGGCCCATTCCTCCATGCAGATCTCCTCTAGAGCAGTGATGTTTTGGGGCTGTTGCTGGGCAACACGGACTTTCAACTCCCTCCAAAGATTTTCTATGGGGTTGAGATCTGGAGACTGGCTAGGCCACTCCAGGACCTTGAAATGCTTCTTACGAAGCCACTCCTTTGTTGCCCGGGCGGTGTGTTTGGGATCACTGTCATGCTGAAAGACCCAGCCACGTTTCATCTTCAATGCCCTTGCTGATGGAAGGAGGTTTTCACTCAAAATCTCACGATACATGGCCCCATTCATTCTTTCCTTTACATGGATCAGTCATCCTGGTCCCTTTGCAGAAAAACAGCCCCAAAGTATAATGTTTTCACCCCCATGCTTCACAGTAGATATGGTGTTCTTTCTCCTCCAAACACGACAAGTTGAGTTTTTACCAAAAAGTTCTATTTTGGTTTCATCTGACCATATGACATTCTCCCAATCCTCTTCTGGATCATCCAAATGCTCTCTAGCAAACTTCAGACGGGCCTGGACATGTATTGGCTTAAGCAGGGGGACACGTCTGGCACTGCAGGATTTGAGTCCCTGGCGGCGTAGTGTGTTACTGATGTAGCCTTTGTTACTTTGGTCCCAGCTCTCTGCAGGCCATTCACTAGGTCCCCCCGTGTGGTTCTGGGATTTTTGCTCACCGTTCTCATGATCATTTTGACCCCACGGGGTGAGATCTTGCGTGGAGCCCCAGATCGAGGGAGATTATCAGTGGTCTTGTAGGTCTTCCATTTTCTAATAATTGCTCCCACAGTTGATTTCTTCACACCAAGCTGCTTACCTATTGCAGATTCAGTCTTCCCAGCCTGGTGCAGGTCTACAATTTTGTTTCTGGTGTCCTTTGACAGCTCTTTGGTCTTAGCCATAGTGGAGTTTGGAGTCTGACTGTTTGAGGTTGTGGACAGGTGTCTTTTATACTGATAAAAAGTTCAAACAGGTGCCATTAATTCAAGTAACGAGTGGAGGACAGAGGAACCTCTTAAAGAAGAAGTTACAGGTCTGTGAGAGCCAGAAATCTTGCTTGTTTGTAGGTGACCAAATACTTATTTTACTGAGGAATTTACCAATTAATTCATTAAAAATCCTTTAATGTGATTTTCTGGATTTTTTTTCCTCATTTTGTCTCTCATAGTTGAGGTATACCTATGATGAAAATTGGAGACCTCTCTCATCTTTTAAGTGGGAGAACTTGCACAATTGGTGGCTGACTAAATACTTTTTTGCCCCACTGTATATAGATTGCAGATAATTTTCACATTAACAGTGAGCTTATAATAGAGACCTTGTGCACCCTAGTCACTGCTCAATGTAAACTTGCAAAATGGCAAGCACAGACCGTGTGCCCATATTTATTGAGAGCATAAAGTATACAGGCGACTGCTGCTGTCATGAGTTTAACCTTTCTTGGGTGACACATCACAGACATATGGGCTTTCCTTAACAGGCCATTTTCCATCCGCCTAAGGCTTGATAGTATGGATGTGACTATGTGCAAACTATATAAATGTATGCCCAAACTTGTTCCTCCCTCACCTACTAGTACACTGCACCCCTTGGGCTTGGGCTGAGAAGTACATCCAACCCTCAGACTCAGAGTTAAGCTCATTGGGATTGCTACCCTTTTCCCATTTGAGCTACTATGTGGTAGTGGTATATTTTGACTATAATTCAGGCCCAGGGTGGGTTCTGGGGATAGATGCATCATCAGAGTGAGTCGATCTGCATCATCTAGATCTATACTAGGACTATGTTACCTGGCACCCAGAGTCCCTTGGTTATTAGCCTCCACACCCCCAGATCGGCCTACTCGGAGTCTTAGACCAGGACTAGGTCACCCTGTGAGTGGTTGACAAAGGTTTTAGACATCTAGGGTTCCATTTTAGTTCATATTTAGAGTGATCGGAGCCAAACGACTCCAGGGCACATGCAGTACAACCATAAACAATGGCTGCCACTCACCTTTCTCGAACAAGTCGCGACGTTGTTCTGCTACTTTCTGTTGGGGTCCGTCAAGTACAAGCCATTTTTGGGCACACTCACGTACTTTTGCCCACGATGCTTCAGTAAAACGAGTGATACTGCCCGAAAACTTATCAGAAATGTGAATAACACAGGAGAGGCTTTCAGCGCACGCTACCCCTGTGGGCGCTGCCATTTTGTTGTCACATGACCAAAGGGACGATGCTGATTGGTTAAAACGTCCCGGACTGGGCCATGTTTAAGGTAGCCAGACAATTATTACTAACTGACTTCAATCGCATTTTTCATACAGCTATCCACACTTTTGGAAGTGGGAACATCGATATTTTGTCTTACAATAATGTAATCTTAATTTAGAAACACTAAAATTTTAGTTCTCCGTTGGGTGCCACGAAACTGAACGAAAAGTGGCAGCTGCTCACGGCCTATCCATCCCCCACCTCTAGTCTCCTGGACTCTGGAGCTATATATCCACCTGGGCACCTGTTGACAGAAGGTCCCCAAGCATCAGAGATCCGTCAGGAGTGTGAATTGGGGCGACAGTCACTAGGTCAAGTCATGAATTGATTGACAGAGAGCTTCTTTGTGTGAGCCAATCCTGTTGTCAGCTATGGAGACAAGAAGGGAGATATTCTTGATTGCTCTACTTGAGGTACAAAAAATATTGCAGATGTCGCCGTGTGTGTGCACTCTGCTCCCCCTGATCTGCTCTGCTGAAAACCCGGCCTGCACACTGGTCAATGTCCCCCGTCTTCTAGTTTGTTCACCCACATCCAAGAATAGTAAATGTTCTCCTATATCTTCAAAAATAAACGGCAAAACATGTTTCTGAAAACAATCGAGGAGAGAAATAAATGGTGTGATTGCCAAATATGTTTACTATTTACTAACAACTGCTATTTTACCGCTCATTACGAGCTCTCTGAGCCAACTGGCTCCACGCGCCCACTCTTCGTGTATAAAGTAGAAAGGAGCATGACTTCATGGAAATGGGGAGTGGGCACCTCCACATGACGGCTTGAGATTCTTGATGCAGTGCTACTAGAATGAATGGGGGTGTTCTACAAAGACAATGAATTCAAAGTGGGACAATGCATGTCTAGGTGGGCACGTGCTTTGACTTTTGTTTGTGCAAGTTAGCTCTGGCCCACAAAAACTCAGCACACCCACTGCGCATTTACATGAGGCACAGCACACTATATTTTTAAATCTGTTCTTGTCTGTTTTACTTAATTTTTCTTGCCGTTGTGTGAAAGGAGTTACAGTATGTAGCAACTATGCAGGATTCTTTTCTTTAGTTAGCACAGGAATGGGTCCATTATTTTAATAACCATTACATGCATTTACTCATCTTTTGTGTTGATGACTAAATAATCATTTATGCTTCTCTAGCCTACTGTGTTCAGTACAATGAGGGTTATGATTCAGCTTTTATGGTTGACTGTGTTCCTAATAAAACCCCTAATGCTTCCCATCTTATCAAACATGGGAGTATGTATCTAATCTCCTGGCCTTGGGGAAGACCTGCAGGCCAGATGGGCCTCACCCTTCCTCTTTTCGGGCCAGACTAGAGCAATTACTACTGCTGCTTCACACACAGACCTGTGTCACTGATGCAATTAACAAGCTCCGGAGGAGTCTGGGCAACCAGAAAAGGACAGACTGTGTACACAGCATGAATGATGAGAGCGGGGAGGAAGGATGTACCAAGCCCAGTTGCCAGGTTTCAGTCACTGGTTAGTATGGTCTGATGTTAAAAATGTTTCAAATGTTGCAGATTTAAACATAATGTAATGTTAATGCATTTCTTAGAACTCATTTTTTTGTGGCATCACTTTACAGTAAGACTACCATGATAAAGAGTTTAAAATAATAGTTTAAAATAAGCTTGTAATTAGATTATAAATGCTTTATCAATTAGGAATAGGTAATTATAAATAAGACAGCTTTGCATATATCACTTTAGCCACTGTCAAACTACAATTGGCAAGCTACAGTTGTGGGTTTCATTAGCATAAATTAATAACACCTCAACAACCCTCCATGGCTTTTTCAAACTTCAAGGAGACGCGGGCCTGAATTCCTGCAGATAACAGTGCATTTCTTTGGTGTATCAAGTTTCCAAGTGGGGGAGTCAGGTAGACATGAGCATAGAGTGATGATATAGAATGAAGTATGTGGCGGTAATGCACCTGTAAGCTGGTTGCCAACCACCAATCAAATCTAAAAGAAGAAGAAGTTTTCAAGTGTCCTCACACTGCTGATGTCACAGAACATGCCGTGAGCCTGGAAGCTATGGATGCTGGCTGCTACTGATTAGTTGAGAGTTACCAGCATTTTTACAAGTCTTTTAATTTTGTTGCCCCGTATCAAACTCGGTGCAGATCAGTGATCGGTTGGAATACATGATCAATCTATTATAGTTCAATAATTGCTGCTCTTTGTCCTGTTTTAATGGACAGGGTTGTAAAATGTACCTGACATTTTACAGAATTACCATCATTTGTTGCATAATTGGCATGCAATAGCTTTCATACTTACAAGAAGACAAGCTCTGTGTGTGTGTGCGCTTATGGGGCCATGTGTTTCTGTGTATGACACACAGCCTTTTTCATAGAGCACTGTCATGAAAAAACGAGGAGCAGAGGTGCATGTTAATGTGGGGTGAACCAGAAACCCAGATGCAGGAACAAGCACAGAGTGGCGCTGAACAGGGAGACTGCCCCACTCCGAACCGTTGTGTCCCACAGCAGCTGGAGACGGTCAGAGCTGCTATAGACTGGCAGGAGTGAGAGAAAAAAAATGCTCTTCTTCTCACACACCGACGCTGTGATATCTGTGTAATTGTGGCACACACAGTGGTCTGCTATAGCTTCAAAATTTATATAATCTGTCAGAATAAAGACAGACAACTTTCTGATTCATTTCCATTCTCTGTCACTGTGCTGTGATGTGGTGGTGGTGGTGACATCATTGCGTGTTTATCCGCATTGTCATATTTAAATGTCCGCTGAGGTGAGGTGGGCAATGACCCACATCGCTTGCAGGGTCATTAAGCCCATGTCAACAGACATTTATCAGGAAATGAGAAAAATGGCATTTTCTGATTGATGAAGCAGTTATAAAATGCATTCAAATGGCTTTTCTAATGTTTCTGATTGGCCTGATAGTAGTAAAAAAAAAACACACAAAAAAAACAAAGATATAAAGGGTAAACAATGGAATTGGGATGTACAAAAACAAAAACAAAAGGCTAAATATGGAGATAGGTTTTCACCCGACAGCGATGACATGTAGATGCAGGCTCAGTATTTGGCAACATTAAGATACATTTTGGTTAGAAATGCATACAGTGCTCAAATGTGAGTAACTTACTGGTAAAAATTTAGCTGTTGAGAAAACAGTAATCTAAATAAATTGAAACTGAAGGTTTAAGAGAACAGATATTTGTAAACTCACTATTTCCATTTTTATCTCATGAGTTACAACAGCTTATTGATAATTTATAAACCACAACCTGAATAACAGCCGAGCTATAAACAATTTATGAGTAATTCATTAGGATGCATCTATGTCTGATCCTTCCACATTTTATGTAACTTTGGGCAAAGGTTATGGAAGAGTGAGGCAGCAGATGCTTTATTTTTTCCCGCACCTTCTCTGCATTCCGTATCTGTCCTTGTTGTGAAGATGATTCATCACAGCAGTGACACAGAGAGTATAATGTGTTACAGCCCCCAGAAGGGAAGCCAGTAGGTGCTATCTAGGTGGAATGTTCATTGTATTCTGAGGCGCATTTCATTATAAACTGCAGGCAAGCAACCATCCTCTTCAATGCAGCCACGCCATCCCAATCATCACCGCTATTACCTCACAGGCGGCCGGCTTTATGACTCCCCGTGGCTGCTTAATTCTGGCTTTATCCTCATTATAAGCCCTGGTCATCTGCAGTATTTTAATGATTATATCCCCTTAGTTCTGCTCCCTTTCCCTTGGTATCTTTATCTGAGTTGGATACTCGAAAGAGAAAAGAATGCACAGAGGTATGAGAAAGAAGACTTAAGGTGTCTCTGCTGAATTGGGGATGTAAGAGCAATGGGGGCTGTCGAGATTAGATGGATTTCCCGGCCTGTCTTGTCTCCACCCAGTCATTGTTCATGAGCTGGGGCTGCCAGACATCTGTCTGTACCTGCCACCTCTGACAGATGCCCGCTGTCAGTCAGTCTGGGATGGTCCACAATCTGCATCACCTTCTGGCTGCCTGGATCTCATATGAGCCAAAAAATTGACATTGGGAGGAAAAAAAGATTGATCAGTTCCTTGGTTCTATTTCTCAGGGCTTCTGCAGACTTCTGTTTAACACCTTGTGTGAAACACTGACAAGCTGGACGTGTTATATGCGGGTCGTGGCTTAAATACAAACATAAACGACTAAAACATCATCAGTTTTTAGGTTGAGCCCATTTCTTAGGTATTTTTCTTTTAAGGTTTCTAAATTGCTTTTGGCAAATTTGTGAGATCCAAGAAAATGATGATGCATTTTGTGTAAAAGGTCATACGATTTACTCCACATGCACCAGCCACATATAATCAAAATGTAATTTTATTAAAATCCATTCCGTGGATCGCCACGTGGCGGAGAGGTTTGCATGCCCTATGCTCCGTGTCCACCTAGGTGTCTGACGGAAGGCCCTCGTGCCTGCTCTGCATCAGGGATCCACTGGAGTGTGAATGGGGTGGAACCAGTTGAGAATCACACTAGTCAATACTCCGGAGCCGCAACCTGCACAGCAAGTATCATCGTTTTGTCAGAGAACTTCAGCTTGATGAGCCAGTGGTCAAGCAGTATTTTTGTCTACAGAAGTGCAGTTCAATGAGCTTCTTCTGTCCTCCCCAACCTGCACATCATTGGTTGACGCAGCTCCTAGTAGGTGGGCTGTTCTAGTCTGTTCACGGCACGCCGGGATGTCAAACTTTCACCGATATCTTCAAACGTAAACATATTTCTGAAAACTAATGAGAGAAATAAATGTGTAGTTGCTGAATATGTGTTTACTTTTTACTAACAACCGCTATTGTAAAAGTTCAGCACGAGTTCCAGGAAGTGATCGCTTGCTCCTCATTTGCGTTAATATGACCGGAGTGGGGATTCATATAAATGAGCGTTCTACATATACAATGAATGGGAAGCGTGAAAACGCACACCTAGGTGGACACACACCACAAATGATTGCAGGAGCTATGTTGTCCCCTGTAGGGTCTCCCAAGACAAACTGGTTCTGGGTGAAGGGCCAGACCAAAAGCGGTCCAACCACAGCAATATAATTGGTTAGAGTGCTCATGGCTAACATTTTGACGGCTGACAACTCTTGCAGCATTGTGATAACGGGATATCCAAATAATGGTTTGTTGTATTTATTGTTATCACACAAGTAAACTCGAATGTCCATCCATCCATCTTCTACCGCTTAATTCTTTTTGGGTCGCGGAGGAGCTGGAGCCAATCCCAGCGTCTTTGGGCAAGAGGCAGGGTACACCCTGGACAGATCGCCAGTCTATCACAGGGCCAACACAGAGAGACAGACGACCATTCACTCTCACATTCATACCTAAGGACAATTTAGAATCCCCAGTTGAACCTAACGTGCATGTCTTTGGCCTGTGGGAGGAAACCAGAGTACCCAGAGTAAACCCACGCAGACACGAGGAGAACAAGCAAACTCCACACAGAAGGGTCACGGATGGTCAGGGGGTGGGATCAAACCCACAATGGTCAGGGGTGAGATCGATCCCGTGACCTCCTTGCTGGGCTACCACAGTGCTAGCCACTGTGCCACTGAGCTGCCCTGGAATGTTCTAAGTTATAATAATAACGGGCTATCTATCTAATAATAATAATGGATTAGATTTATATGGCGCTTTTCATGTCAAGTGACATCTCAAAGCATTTACAGTGAGTCCATTATTCCTTCACTCCAGACAGACATTGATAGTGGTAAGCTACTACTGTAGCCACAGCTGTCCTGGGGCAGACTGATGGAAACATGGCTATCCATCCATCCATCCATCTACACTGTATATAATTTTTTTTCAGTGAACAAGTGCAGTAATTTTCAGTACTTATTTAAAACACTGCTAGTTCAAAATTCTTTGTCTTATTCTGTTGACAAATAAGGAAAGAAATAAAAAAAAAATTACTTGCATATACAGGAGACAATCTTTAAAAATTGCTATTTATTTGTTGTTATTACTAATATAATTATTATTAGTGGTAGTAGCATTAACTATTATTATTATTACTAGTTTAGTACATTTATTTCGAACATACAATACAAAACAAAAATGAAAGAAACATAAATTTTAGCCCATGCCAAAACACCGTGCACTGCTAGTCCGAAAAGGAGTAGTATTATTAAAAGTACTAGTAGTATTAGCATAATTAACTATTATTAAAAATAAGCTGTTCTCAAATTCCCTACTCTGTTAGGACTTGTCATCCTCACAATTACAATTCTGTGAAAGAGCATCATTATAAAAAGCGTATGAATATAAGAAGAAATAAAAAAACCCACTTGCATACACAGGAGACAATCTTGAAATGTCGGATACTTGGGTGCTGAAAAAAGTCACATCAGTGCTTAACTCAATAGCATTGTTAAACTCGAACATCTTTTATTTTCCTTACTTTTTTGCCATGATCAGGCATTGTACCTGACAACGAGTGCCGTTTATTTCATATAATATTCAACTTCTTGAGCCAAAATGAAGAAAATGCGGTACATGCCAATGTGGCACAATGGCTTGTTTGTGTTTATCAGCACCAATATGGCTTTCGCGCTTGGCTGCCTGGAACTAGCCTGGTGGCTAGCGATGACCACTCTAACCTGTTATATGATCTCTGTGGGTCTAATGGATCTGCATGAAAAACGTTACCCAGTGTCCTGAAGGAGCCACATGGGTCCATCCTCTAGTGGGGCTAACCCCTGTAGGAGGGATCATGTTGGTCATCGTGCTATGTGAACTGAGCGGCATTCTGGGCTTAGACTGCTGTCTCCGCAACCCAGACCCCCAGATGAGTGGTAGATGATGGATGGATTTTGTCAAAAATGTCAAGAGACGCAAATGCAATCTTGATTTTTTGTGAGTTCTAACAGCTTTGTATTGCATGGTTTCACTGAGACTAAATAACTACCTGCCTTCCAGACTATTATCTTTCTAAGAATAGCAGGTATTAGGTAAAAAAAAATAAAATACTCTAAAGTTCAAAGTTCAAGAGCAGTTTTTATTTTTATACTAAAGCAAAAAAAAAAAAAAAAAGCACTTTCATTTCCACGTAATGCAGAGGAATAATTCCTGCCACTGTCACACAGCAGCAAATCATGTCAAATGTACAAATCTGGAACACCATTAAAAGCTGGTTTCTATTTCCTCCCTCTAGTGTATGTGTATGTGGAGAGGCTAAGGAATAAGATGAATAAGAAAGAGCATTTATCATGAGACAAGCAATACATTCTCTAGAATGTACAAGAACATGTAATCTGGGTAAGGGCAGAGGTGTGGGTCTCTGCAATAAAAGTGTCATTTTTCACAGACTAATGTGCGCCAACACTTTGAAAGCACATTCATCCATAAATGCTGTGCGTGCCCACATACAGTCACAGACCCACACACATCTGAGCACAATGCATGATCTGTTATTAGAGAAATTTCCCCATTTCTCTTCCAGCTATCGCATGCTAATAAACAGAATCATTAAGGCACGTTACAGTGGGTGGGTGGGTGGTGGAGCTGCTCCATTACTGCAAAACCACGCGCGCCAACTGTCTTTTAAAATGATGGCAGAGAAGCTGGCTCTATTAATGGCGACAATCAAAGCCACATCCCCACTAGCAAGCGTGTCACGTAGCTAATTCAATCTCACAACCCATGAAGCAATTAATTCACGTCAATACAAATACACAAACAGGCTTTTTTTGGGGGCCCATCAAGAGACGTGGAGGTCTTCCGACTGCCTCTGTTTGTTCCCGCATCGCCGTGTGATCAGTGGAGTGTACGTGGAAGAGGAGGTGTAATTGGGTGTGGAAAAAGGTAACCTCATGGTCTCTCTGGCTAAATGAGATCAGACAATCTTCTCCTCTCCATTTCCTCCCCTGACAACAAGCGCATTGTCCCCCTCAAAAGTTTATTATTATTGTTCCATGACATAAGCAATGCACATGATGGAGAGGGGGGAAAAAAATGAAACCAACCTCCCTTTGAGAGCGACTGAGCTTGCAGCTACGCCCACGTCTAACTAACTTGAATCAATTCAGCAGCAGACACACTAAAACACCAACAACAAAAGAACATATCCAACGGGGATTCGAGCGCTCTGGGGTTTGGTCAGCAGGCGGCCTCCGAGCGAAGATCAAAACTTAAAACTCATTAGAGAATGCCAAACTAGATTTTACCATTTAGTAAGCAAAGAGTTCTGTCAATTGTACGATATAGCATTAGAAGTAGCAGCTCAGGTAGACTGAAGGTGTGATGCTGATATCTGTCACATGATTTGTCTCTAAAAAGGCAAGACAAGCAGTGTGAAGAAGAGAAGAAACGGGCGGTGAGACAAAGGCTTTCAGGTTCAGGTCATGAGTGGATCAAAGTGCGATGTGACTCGTCTAGGTCTTTAGGTATGAAACCGGAGAGCATTTAAAGGCATCTGAGGGAAAAAAGCAGAGACCCTAAAAAGCTCCCCTGTCCCATCAGCACCCCCCCCCCCCCCGATTCCCAAACCTCCTATTCCCAGTCCCATCTCGGATGGGTTGCTGCTTTGAATTTTAATGAAGAAAAACTCTCCCCCTTTCCGATTTCCCTCTTTAGGGCATTTCATCTCTCTTCCTGTCTCCATCCATCAGAGGATGGTGGGGGGTGGGGGTGGGGGGGGGGGTGAATGGAATTGCATTCCTGTAAGCCTTTCTGATTATAACGACTTGGTTGATGGACGGTTTTCATATGTTTCTGGAGTTTCAGACGAGTGGCTTTTAAAGCGGAGCCGTGAATGCAATCTTCGACGTCTAATCTTAGAAACAAGCTGTTTATTTATAGATTCAGAACAAAAATACACGAAATCAAGAGGAGGCATCAGATAGCCAGGCTACTGTCTGCCGTTACACTAGAATAAAGAATAAGCAGTCCCCCTTCAAACAAACAAAAAACAATAGGCTCTTGACACAACAACAGTTCCCCTGGGTGGTTATAATCCCAGCACATCTTCATGTAGCGCTACAGTAGCGAAGTCATGTACTTGTCAAGCCCGTCCCACTTATGATGAACAACACTGCTTTCGGTTGTGGATTTAAAGCAACAGAATCAATCACATTTAAAACAAACTGCTGATACAGACACTGTTGTGGCAGTACGTCATGAATGAAAGCCATCGCTGAGTGGGTCAAGGTAGAAAGAGCGTACTCTTGTGCGGCCTGTAATCTTTCAAATGCTGCAGATTGGTCAGGAGTAATGAGCCTTTACATTACAGCGTGTAGAAAGCTGGTAACTGCAGAAGCGCTGTTTTGCACAAATTGCAGTTCTTTTTTTTTTTAGCTAACCAAGACATAGCAACATTCGCCAATCAATAGGTGTCAAAATGTCCCCAAAACCCCCAATAATAGATATGACAAGCACATGAGGAAGAAGAACAAAAAAAAAAAAAAAAAAAAATCAGAGTCCAGGGCAAAAAATGTGGTGAAAAGAGCCAACAAAATGACAGTTCTTCTTTACTCAAAATAAAACACCAAAAACCCATCTGTTATACATAAGTCCCTTAATAACACAACGCATCGGAGAATCTCAGAAATGTTCCCTTTTTTTATCTCTGAGAGTCCAGAGTGTTTTTCAAAAAAAAAAAAAAAATGACAGAACCAGCATTACGTATTACAAATAAATGAAGAGTGAAGTGCAACAGTTTCCAATCCCCGACATGTGTTGGGCTTAACAGATGCTCGGCTCCCTACACGGCCTGCCTACCAAGTCAGCCGGGCTCACCAGTAAGCCAAGGATCTGACTGGCTGTGGAAATTGAGCCTGATGGTAATTGATTGCACATAACTTGCGTGCCTCAATTAAAGAAAGTTAGTAGCTAGTGAGAAATTAAAAAGTTTAAGTATAAAAGACGTGGCCATCCATATTTGTCACAGCACAGCTTTCTTCAAGGTCAGCTCACTGGCAGCAGGCACTGAGAGAGGAGGGTGGGTGGGTGGGTGGTGGTGATGGGGAGACAGCTGACGGAGTGGGGGGGGGGGGGTGGCTGACAACCTGACAGGGTTGATGGCCAACTGGAGTAGACAGTGAAGGACAGGTGGATGGAGTAAGTGTGCGGTCTGCTTGTATCAGGGGGCGTGGTCCATCGACGGTTCAGAGTCGTCTTTAAAATCCCGTGTGTTGACCGGGTCTGCCCTCGGCTCAGGCAGCCTGAGAGAGAGAGAGAGAGAGAAACAGATATCACATCAGCGGCAGCTACTTCACAGCTCTGGTCCTGCTCTTTCATTCACAAACACCTGCATACACTGCCGCAAACACATCCTCTCGTCCGCCCACACACTCCTGCATGCGCACACATATTATGGAAATATAATAAACCTTTTTGAAATGTAATCAGCTTCAATCAAGCTATGCCTTAAGTAGAAATCATCCATTCTGTCGGTTTTATATTAGCAGGTCTTTGGTGACAGAGACAAAGTGATAGCTAAATTGCAGAGACCTGTAGTAATCCGAGCCTGCCTGATAGATTCAATTTCACTGGAGACGGTCTACACTAATCATATGCTCTAATTGGACAATGTCACAAGGGTGTCAGAGCACTACTGCTCTCCAGCAACTTATCTGCTCTCATTCCCCATTTTTTTCCGATTATGATTTTGCCCCTGAAATCTACAGTACATCTATTTTCAAAACACAATATGTCAGCATATTTTTTAAAAACACACATTTATCCACTATATAGAGGAGCTGTTTAATTCAATGAGATTCAGTGCACTTTTAGGGCTGTTTCATTTATTCTCACAATTCAAATGCATCTTTTTTTCAGACAATCACCCTGTGACCTCAGTCCTGAGTTTGCATTTATATTTGTGACTTTACACTTATCTGTCAGAATAAGAATGGACACAAAAGAGCCGATTCCACAAAAATCTCAGATTTCATTAAGATGTACAGTTTTAAAGGCCACAGCAGGGTGTCAGACAGGCAAATTGCTATGAACGCATGACTGCCTACATTAACATTACAGGGACGTCTTGTTAAAGGCACCGTATGGAACTCTTGGCCACTGATTTCCAAAGAGAGCTTAAGGTAATGCCTTAAAATGAAAATTAGCTTATATGTAGCCTGTACTGTTAGCCAGTCAGCTGGTCGGCTGTGATGAAAGCGGGACATTATCTGGCTGAACTTGTGCAGTTTGAATTAGGCCCAAGTGAACAGCAGTAACACTTTGCCCTCTACAGTACTGCAGCTCAGACTCTCTCAGAAATTAACTGAGTGAACAGGGCAGCAGTTCACTTAGTGCAGGGGTCACCAGCCTCTATTATGGAAACAGGGCTGTGCGATGTAACGATATATATCTGAAGACGATATAAAAATGTTTATTGTTTCATAGAATACTTTGTTTATATCATGATTTAAAATGCACATACTCCCATTTATTCAGGAAAGCTCCTCACCACAACTTGTCAGCACCCCGTCTCTCCCCCACAGTGCACACAAATAGCTGCTACTTCTGTTTGCCAGGGATGTGGGACCGTTTCCCATCGTGCTGCGTCAGAGAGGACAGTCCGCTAACCTCGTTTTAAGAGGAGGTAAGTAACGCTAACACCATGTCTAATTATAAACAGCAAATGCTAAATGACAATGCTAAGTTGTGCTAATTGAAAACATAATAGTGTATCAGACCATCGCTTCTTTGGTTTATATTACTGCTGAGTTTCTTAGTTTTGTCTGGAAAAAAATATTAAAGCTGCAAAAGTGTATGATGGTGGCACCTACACGCAAAATAAATAATAAATTAAGATGGGTCGGAGGAGCAAGTTGGCTCGTAATGTAATTTATTTAATTTCTAATACTTTTATTAAATCAAGCAGCAATAATGAATAAAGTTAAAGTCATCACATGCATTTTATTACATTACCTTTTGTGTCTTTGATTTTCAGATCATGACCAATCTGAAATATTTTTACTTAGAAGCAAACAGGTTAAATCAGGCCAGAACAGCAGGCTGCAGGTCTACACTTAAACTTTCACTGATTTAAACTAACTGCTAATTTATAGCTGTAGATGGTAGCCATGGGTAATTTTCTCATTTTCAGACATTTTTTTTATGTTATATAGTTAGTTTGTTTTTTTGCTACTGTCCTCTGGCTCAGGAAATATTTAACTTGTTGATGTTTACTTTTTATTCATATGATATGATTTAGAAGAAAAATCTCAAATTTATGAGAATCAAGTGTCAAATGTACATTAAAAACCTATTTTATAACAACTGGGGATGCAAGTTATCAATGAATTAATTCATTGTTAATTGATTCACCTTATCGATCGATTGACAATTGATTGATAAGCAGCATTTTTTCTGAGAATTTCAATTTCCCTTGGTACATTATGGTCTATGTACCAAAAGCCAGTTTAGAAAGCTTGGGATCAGTCCGCCAAGGTCTCTGCCTTTGACCGCCACCTGATCCACATAGCACCGGAAACCCATGATCCCTCCCGCAGGTGGTGAGCCCACTGGAAGGCGGACCCATGTAACTCCTTCGGGCTGAGCCCGGCTGGGTCCCGTGGGTGGAAACCTGGCCACTAGACGGTTTGGGCATCTGATCAGGATGCCTCCTGAACGCCTCCCACTTGAGGTGTTTTGGGCACGTCCCACTGGGAGGAGACCCCGGGAAAGACCCAGGACTCACTGGAGAGACTACTTCTCCCAGCTGGTCTGGAAACGTCTTGTGATCCTCTCTGAAGAGCTGCAGCAGGTGGCCGAGGAGAGGGAAGTCTGGGCCTCTCTGTTTGAACTGCTGATCGTGACTCGGACCTCCGGAAAAGTGGTAGAAGATGGATGGATGGAATTAATTGAAAGTCAATTAATCATTAACATCCCCAATAACACTGCAAAATTATGAGGGGAAAAAGGTGCATGTAAAAAAAAAAAAGAGATGGTCCTTTTTATGTGATTATCTACACTGTAGACTTTACAGGAAATGTACAGTATATATCATGCCAACGATGCTGGGATAGAATCCAGCCCCCCCGCAACCCGAAAAGGATTAAACGGTAGAAGATGGATGGATGGCATACTGTATATCATTATCGTGATACAAGATGACTTATATCATGATATGAAATTTTGGTCATATCACACAGCCCAAATGGAAATAGCCTTTTTAAACAATTACTGACACAAAACATATCAGAGCCTTAAAATTACAGAAGCACAGCTCATTTTTGTAGTGCCCTACCAACAATAATTATAGGAAAGCTTGTTTTTTTTCTCTTTAATAAGTAGCTGTTTTCTCTTGAATTTGCAATATTATTCTTACATTTTTTTTCCAATTTTGTTCTCATAAATTTGTGTATTCCTTTAAATTTGAAACTGCACTTGCAACTCTTTCTCTAATAAATAGGATTTTTTTCTTGTAACTTTGAGACTCATTTCTCTCAAATATGCAACATTTTTATTAAATTTGGAACATTTTTCAAGAAAATGAGTAAAAAAACCCTGAAATGGCACATAACTTGAAACTCAAATTTGTGAGTTAGCACTGGTTATGGGCAAAGGAACCACATGATGCTCTGGAGCCACAGGTTGCAGACCCCTGAATTAAAAAGCACAAGGTGTCAGTAAAACCAGAGTTTCCAAAAGTTCTATACAGTACCTTTATGGTTAAGAATGAATACAAAATTTTACAAATAGCGTATATGAATGCATTTTTAAGGGATTTCTTGTTCTCAAAGGCAATGGTATGTTGCAACTTTGTTTTTTTCAGTAGTTATTAGTATGAGTTTGTCATAAAATGCACAACAGTCATGGTTTGAATATGCCTACTTATTGAAGCATTTTTATGAGGAAAAACAATTAGTACATCAAGACATCAAGTATACCACATGTGCTTCTATCTGCTTTAGAAATTTTATGGATAGGACAGAATAGCACACCATCAATAGTTGTGGTAAACACACTGCTTAAACTGAATTTCAGCTAATGAAATATATTCAATCACGGCTACATAATGCTTTTTTGTTGTTGTTTGGAGACACATTTCCTCTTCCCATGCAGTTTTTTTTTTAGAACATTTCATGAGCCTTTCAAGATAACTGTCCTTGTTTTAATCCTAATAAGCAGGGCTTGACATCAACACCGGCAACGCGGCCAATGGCTAGTAGATTTCAGCAGTGGCCGGTAAGACAGCCAGTCCCACTAGCCACTTGGGCAGGTTGTAGTTTTCTCAAATGGCATCTAAAATAATAAACCTATTACAACGTGAAACAACAAAACTACAACTCCCATAAGCACTATCTGCACACAGTGTGTGCTTATTGGTTCACTGTCGCCGTGGATGGAGTCTGGAGAAGCTGTGGATGGTCTACTCCATATATCATCTCCCCTCCTGCCCCTGTTCAGCCTGGTGGGAAGAAATGCAGTGGTGGGTGGCGGCTTTTCCTGTACCGAGTATGGAGTGGAGCCAGACTCCGCCCACGGCAAGTTCATTTTGCAGCAGTCTGGAGAAACGGCGACAACCAGACAGCAGCCGGCAGAACACACCTGTCCCCGCTCTCAACAATCGTATTTACAGGAGAACTGCCCCTGATCCCCCATTGTCTCAGCGGTGGATAGCTAATCCCTGTGCTGCCCCCACATCAGCTCCTACCTCTGTGGTTAAACATGATTATTTTTAGAGCAAGAAGTTGTTGTTTACCCTCTAAATACAGTGGTGTGAAAAAGTGTTTGCCCTCTTCTTGATTTCTCATTCTTTTGTATGTTTGTCACACTTAAATGTTTCAGATCATCAAACAAATTTAAATATTAGACAAAGATTACACAAGTAAACACAAAATGTAGTTTTTAAATGAAGGTATTTATTAAGGGTAAAAAAAAAAATCCAAACCTACATGGCCCTGTGTGAAAAAGCGATTGTCCCCCACCCCCCATTAAAACATAAATTAACTGTGGTTTATCACATCTTTGGAAGGCTGAGTTCAATTTCTCTAGCCACACCCAGGCCTGATTACGGCCAAACCTGTTCTCAATCAAGAAATCACTTAAATAGGACCTGCCTGACAAAGTGAAGTAGACAAAAGATCCTCAAAAGGTAGACATCATGCTTGCGATCCAAAGAAATTCAGGAACAAATGAGAAACAAAGTAATTGAGATCTATTAGTCTGGAAACGGTTATAAAGCCATTTCTAAAGCTTTAGGACTCCAATATTATCTACAAATGGCAAAAACATGGAACAGTGCTGAACTGTTGGCCAGGAGTGGCCAACTAACCAAAATTACCCGAAAAAGCACAGCGATAACTCATCAAAGGGGTCACAAAAGACCCCACAACAACATCTAAAGAACTGCAGGCCTCACTTGCCTTAGTTAAGGTCAGTGTTCATGACTCCACCACAAGAAAGAGACTCGGCAAAAATGGCCTGCATGGCAGAGTTCCAAGACAAAAACCACTGCTGAGCAAAAAGAACATAAAGGTTCATCTCAGTTTTGCCAGAAAACATCTTGATCATCCCCAAGACTTTTGGGAAAATACTCTGTGGACTGATGAGACAAAAGCTGAACTTTTTGCAAGGTGTGTGTCCTATTACATCCGGCGTAAAGGTAACACAGCATTTCAGAAAAGGAACATCATACCAACAGTAAAATATGGTGGTGGTACTGTGAATGTCTGGGGCTATTTTGCTGCTTCAGAACCTGGAAGACTTGTGGTAAATGGAATGATGAATTCTGCTGTCTACCAAAAAATCCTGAAGAAGAGTGTCTGGCCATCTGTTTGTGACCTCAAGCTGATGTGCACTTGAGTTCTGCAGCAGGACAATGATCCAAAACATACCAGCAAGTCCACCTCTGAATGGCTTAAGAAAAACAAAATGAAGACTTTGGAGTGGCCTAGTCAAAGTCCTGACCTGAATCCGATTGAGATGCTATGGTATGACCTTAAAAACGAGGTTCATGCTTGAAAACCTTCCAATGTGGCTGAATTACAACAATTCACAGATGAGTGGGCCAAAATTCCTCCATAGCACTGTAAAAGACTCATTGCCAGTTAGTGCAAATGCTTGACTGCAGCTGTTGCTGTTAAGGGTGGCCCAACCAGTTATTAGGTTTAGGGGGCAATCACTTTGTCACACAGGGCCATGTAGATTTTTTCTACCTTAATAATAAATACCTTCATTTAAAAACTGCATTTTGTGTTTACTTGTGCTATCTTTGTCTAATATCTAAATTTGTTTGATGATCTGAAACATTTCAGTGTGACATAGAAAAAAAAAAAGAGAAATCGGGAAGGGGCAAACACTTTTTCACACCACTGTATATATTTTTAATGGGTTGGTCCAGGGATGTCAAACATATGACTCACAAGCCAAAACGGCAACCAGGGGGTCCAAATTTTTCTCTGTGAATTTTTTTCTTTCTAGTAATTTTCTGACCTTTTCTACTGATTAGAATAGTTCATGTAAATTTGAGACATTTTTCTCCTTAATTTTCTTTCTCTTCTTTTTTCTGGTGAAAACAGGTTAAGTTAAATCCATCAGCAACTAGTAATGACATAGTGCAGTCATGAAGGGGTGTCCCAATTCATAGAGGTAGGTGAAGGGGTAGGGGATTTTCCAACCACAAAATTGTGGCTAGTAACTTTGGAAAATCACTAGCCACAGTGGCTGGCGAGCAAAAAAGTTAATGTCATCATCATCACCTGTATTCATTTTTGACAGGACACAATTAATCCCTCAGTTGGGGTTGGTCCCGCTTGACTGCACTTCTCAAAGTCCCACTCCAGTGTTTCCACAAGCCTTGCTATTAAGTCCCATTTTCTTGCTCTGTTGGTGAATCACTTTGCTTATTCTAAGTAAAATATTGCAGCCTTGATAAAAGATGTTCCATTTCAGTTAGGTTACAGATTTTGTAGTCAACTTACAATTACGTAAACAGTGTGCCACTTGGGGGTGGCGCGGTGGCGGAGTGGTTAGCACTGCGGCAGCACAGCAACTCACCCTTGGCCGGGGGATCCTGGGTTCGATCCCAGCCCCCGACCAACAGTGATCTGTGTGGAGTTTGCATGTTCTCCCCGTGTCTGCGTGGGTTTACTCCGGGATTTCTCCGGTTTCCTCCCACATGCCAAAAACATGCAAGTTAGGTTAATTGGCATCAAACTGGGGATTCTAAATTGTCCTTAGGTATGACTGTGAGAGTGAATGGTTGTCTGTCTCTCTGTGTTGGCTCTGCGATGGACTGGCGATCTGTCCAGGGTGTACCCTGCCTCTCGCCCAAAGATGCTGGGATAGGCTCCAGCCCCCCTGCGACCTGAAAAGGATTAAGCGGAAGAAGATGAAGTGTGCCACTTGGTATTCCGCAGTGTAACGTTTAATCTAGACTGTGTTTCAGGACAAAGCATTTCATGAAAAAAAGATCAGCTTATTAATCAATATTACATAAGTTTAATGTTATTTGTGTTTCGTCCCATTTCTTTGTTAAGCACACGTTTCTGTCCATTACTTTTCACTGAAGCTTCAATCCCACGCTTATTTCCACAATGTTCCTCCACTGCCTCCTCTGTTTTCATTACCCATGAGATTTTCAACACAAGTTTTTAGGAAGGGAAAAAAAAGGTTTGTTACTAGGCAGCGAAATCTTTGAGTGCTGCTCCCAGAGTATTCCTGTCTGACATACTTCTGCTGGCAGAAACAAAGGGCTGTTTCCTCTTCTTTTCTGCATCTACTCAAGGAGCACATCATCACAACAAAAACCCAAACAGGGCATCCGATCAAAGAAACGCAGGAATACTTTGTAATCAGAGTCGTGCTAGCCTTCAGCACTTAATGGACAACTCATAACAAATACCACTCATACAGACGCACATGCAATGAAGTGTCAGCTTCCTGAATGATAAAAAAGTCAATGTTTGTATACATGCAGAGTGTAGGGTGATGTAGTTACATTTACTGTATTCCTTGTATGCAATTGAGACAAATATTTAGTCAAGTTCAACTCTGCACTTCTACTTTCATCCACTACAGTCTTTTTACACAGTATTCAAGCTGTCTTAACACGGACTGCTCACTCACTGTTGGAACCACAAAAGTCACACTGAGCCCGATGCTCTCCCACTGCCTGAGCTGGTGTTTGAAGTGAAACGCTGACAGACTCATTTGTGTAAGGCGATTTCATCTTGCATCTCCAGTCAAGCAAAACAGTCATCCTGCTCTCCAAAGGACAAAAAAAAAGTAATTACAAATGTACTCATATGGCACAAAGAGACCTACACTACAGAAGTAAATGAACTATTTATATTCAGGCGGTCTTTGCCAACCCTTTGGACGCAGATATAATAACTTATTTATTTCTCCCACAGGAAAAGGGCCATTACTTGAGACCACGACTGAGGCGGTGAATGGGATGTAAGTAGAGCGAAAAGACAGCAGAGCTTTCATCATAGAGTGATTGTGTGATAAATTTGCTATAACTTAAAGCCTTTGATTTGCTCTCTTTTTTCTGTCTGCTCATCCTTCCTGACTCAAATGCAAGATCTCTTTGCTGTGTATACGTTTGTGCATGTGTATGTGTGTATACGTGATCCGGCAACTGGGTAGGCCTTCCATCCATGACTTATTCATAAGCTTTAATGCAGTCGATGTTTTATTGATCAAGACTGATCACTGCCTCCTCCCCTTGATGTGACCACGGCTTGTGGAGGAGAGCAGAGCTGAGGGCTGTGAGGGAGCCGCTACAGAGCCAATCTAGGGTTCAGTAAAACATGCTGGCTGTCCTACCGGGTGATGGATGGACAATGGGCAATGTGTGTGGTGATTTGGAACATTGTGTATGTGTGTGTGCGCGTGTGTGTGTGAGAGTACATGAGAGAGAAAGTGGGGGAGATACAGGTTTAGATAGGACTGATGGAGTAGGACAAAGCTAATCTTACTAATGTTTCCTCTCTGAGTGAAAAAGAAAAGTTTCTCCACTAGCCCTAAAATGAATCCATCGCTCACTGGAGAAAACCTCTGACTCCCGTAGAGGAAAACGGGGGGGAGGGGGGGGGGGGGCAGAGTGACGATGCCCGGACTGACTTTTGTCTCCCTCATTCTATTCCTGTTTTGGCCTCAACCTTTTGAAGCTCTGTGGAAGACAAAGGCAGGGAGGGGGTCCCTGCCCTGATTAAGTTTGAATTCCCTACTCTTGGCAGAGGAGCCGCAAGACTCCCAAGTCATCATCCAGAAACACTCCCATCACACTGTGGCAGCCTTGCCAGCCTGATCCAGCCTCATTGGTGTATGAATAATCATACTGCGGTAGCTTGGAAATGCTGAATGGGCCCAAGAGAGTGTGTGTGTGTGTGTTGGGGGGGGGGGGGTATAAATAAATGGCAACACGAAGGAGGGAGGAGCTGAAGAGCAAACTGGAGGTTGCTGATAGGGAAGTAGGGTTCTTCTTGATTAAGCAAAGAGGTTAAATGAGAATACGGCTGTGTACATAGCCCTCATGGCACTCATCTAACGGGAAAAATAACGATTGCAATTTGCATTTCCACGCAGTGGTGATGCCATCTAAGCACACTCCATCACATAAGATGGCTGAGCCCATTCCTTAAGCCCTGGGGGTCTATGAAGTTTGGTCTAATGAGAGAGGATCCTTAATGGTTATTGATGGAACCCTTGAGGACAGACTCTTACCCTCGCTCTCCATGAAGTAGAGCCCTCTGCCACTACTTAATAAAGTAAAACTTGTGGATTCTGGATGATTGGGCTCTAAAAACACATTCCGGAGAAGAGTGTGAGACGTGAAGGAAACAAGAGAGTAAAAAAAAATATTTGTAGATGGGAAAACTCTTTGAGCAACCGCTGGATCTAAATAATCGTTGTCCAGCAAAGGTTTACATTTTTCCCTCTAGTCATCCTGTCTGCCAAATACCCCTCTACTCTCTATGGATTTATGCTCCTTCCTTTTATCTGCCACCGCTTTGTGTGACTGTGTAATTTAGAAATAGCCACTGTGCACCTCTTTGATTAAAAGCATCCCTGTGATCTTCCCAACACTGTGATGCACTGTGATGATCCTGCCTGCAAGCATTTAGAGATATGAATGTATTCTAATGAGAAGAAATGTGAGGGTAAAACAGTGAAGGGCAAATAGGTGACAAAGGAAGGTGGAGGAAAACTTAAAAAAAGAAGAGAAACTATATTTAGCAGAGGTTCAGAAAGGTGAAGATCAAAGAACAAAAGGGAGAACTGAAGACAAAAGTCAGAAAAATCATCTGATCAAAATGTGTGAGCAAGGAAAGTTCACAGGTAATAGATTTTTTTCAGAAGCTTCTATTCAAGTCCTACTACAGCAGGTTGTGCAAAAATTGTGGTTCAATCTATACATGTATATGATAGTACAAAAATCAAGTTTCAATGTTAAACAGTGTCAAATAAAATTAATAATAACTGAAGTAATAGCAATAACTAATTTGGCAAATTAATGAAGTTATCACTTTTTCCCTTCAGCTACAGTTTCCATAAACTGTGTGATACAGTACAAAGCCCCTGAAGTCCCAAGAGTATTTTTTAAATATATTATCATGCACACGTGAAAACTTGTTCACATCAGATGCCAACATGTGTGCAGTAGTTAACATGCACAAGTTAGTGAACATCTTGTGCAAACAAGATTCATTTGTCCACCTTTTAAGTAGGACAGTAG
Source organism: Pholidichthys leucotaenia (assembly GCA_020510985.1). Lineage (NCBI taxonomy): Eukaryota > Metazoa > Chordata > Actinopteri > Cichliformes > Pholidichthyidae > Pholidichthys > Pholidichthys leucotaenia. The sequence goes on along the minus strand of CM035840.1, from coordinate 132,441,665 downwards.
GAAGTAGTACATTAAGTGTTTTGCACATGTCAAATGGAAGGGCAGACCTACAGTGGTGCTTCAAAGTTTGTTAAACCTTTAGAATTTTCTACATTTCTTCATAAATATGACCTAAAACATCATCAGATTTTCACACAAGTCCTAAAAGTAGATAAAGAGAACCAAGTTAAATAAATCAGACAAAACTATTTTACTTTGTCATTTATTTATTGAGGAAAATGATCCAATATTACATATCTGCGAGCGGCAAAAGTTTGTGAACCTTTGATTTCAATAACTGGTGTGACAGCCCTTTTGCCACAATAACTGCAACTAAACGTTTCTGGTAACTGTTGATCAGTCCTGTACATTGTTTGGAGGAATTTTAGCCCACTCCTCCATACAGAACAGCTTCAACTCAGGGATGCTGGTTGGTTTCCTCGCATGAACTGCTCACTTCAGGTCCTTCCACAACATCTCAGTTGGATTAAGGTCACAACTTTGACTTGGACATTCCAAAATATTAACCTTATTCTTCTTTAACCATTCTTTGGTGGAACGATTTGTGTGCTTATGATCGTTGTCTTCCTGCATGACCCATTTTCTCTTGACATTCAGTTCATGGACAGATGTCCCGACATTTCCCTTTAGTATTTGCTGGTATACAGTAATTCAGAATTTATTGTTCCATCAATGATGGCAAGCCATCCTGCCCCAGATGTAGAAAAACAGGCCCAAACCACGATATTACCACCACCATGTTTCACAGACGGAATAAGGTTCTTATGCTGGAATTCAATGTCTTCTTTTCTCCAAACATACTTCTTTTTCAAACCAAAAAGTTCCATTTTGGTCTCATCCGTCCACAAGACATTTTTCCAATTCCCTTCTGGCTTGTCCACGTGAGCTTTAGAAAACTGCAAGTGAGCAGCCATGTTCTTTTTCTTCTTGCAACCCTGCTATACACACCATTGTTGTTCAGTGTTCTCCTGATGGTGGACTCATGAACATTAACATCAGCCAATGTGAGAGAGGCCTTCAGTTGTTTAGAAGTTACCCTGGGGTCCTTTGTGACCTCACCGACTATTACACATCTTGCTCTTGGAGTGATCTTAGTTGGTTGACCACTTCTGGGGATGGTAATAATGGTCTTAAATTTCCTCCCTTTGTGCACAATCTGTCTTACTGTGGACTGATGGAGTCCCAACTCTTTAGAGATGGTTTTGTAACCTTTTCCAGCCCGATGAGCACCAACAACCCTTTTTGTGAGGTCCTCAGAAATCTCCTTTGTTCGTGCCATGACATATCCACAAACATGCGTTTACAATTTGATAGATTCTTTAAATAAAACAGGGTGCCCACTCACACCTGATTGTCCTCCCATTGATTGAAAACACCTGCCTTTAACTTCACCTTCAAATTACCTGCTAATCCTAGAGGTTCACAAACTTTTGACTCACAGATATGAAATACTGCATCATTTTCCCCAATAAATGAAAAAGTAAAATATTTTTGTCTCATTTATTTACCTGGGTTCTCTTCGTCCACTTTTAGGACTTGTGTGAAAATCTGACGATGTTTAAGCTCATATTTACGCAGAAATGTTGAAAATTCTTAAGGGTTCACAAACTTTCAAGCACCACTGTATGACATGTTAGAACTATTGTGTCTCTTTGAATATCACTGTGTCTCCTGTGCTGGAGGCTCGTCTGCTTAGACTGATGTCCCCACAACCCAGACACAGAAACTGGAAGAAAATGGATTGATGGATTGCATTTATACAATCAAAGTAGACAAACAGATTTGGAAAAAAAAATTACACGAGTAAACAACAAAGCAGACATTAGAAAGAATGAAGAGCTCACTATCAAACAAAATTCTATTTTCCTAGATATTTAGGTAAGGCATTATTGTTAATGAGCACCTTTAACATGCTACAATTTAGTAAAGAAACCAAACCTTTTCATGGTGGGACACAATAAGTGCTGTACTGTGAAATGGTCCTTTTAATAAACTGTCATACATCAAAGGTCCTCAGAAGATAGGTAACAGAATTAAATTACATCTGCACAGATCAACACACATAAAAGTGTTGCCAAGGACAAAAAAGAGAAACCAGGTGGAAAATGCTCATGGTTTTAGTGGCCTGATTGCCTTTAAACTAGCATACCTACGGTGGTATGATCAGCATTTCTAATTGCTATGAGACATGTACATGTGGTATAGCACTACCTGCACTCAAACAGGGTCCTCATCAACCTCGGCAGGTTTACCTGGGTCAGCATACATCACTTCTGGTGTATGCAGACGCATCATGACAGTGTATGCGCTGTACGTATGCAAGCTCACTTTGTAACTTTGCCAAAGACACAAAATCACTCTGCTTCAACTCCTTCTAGTGTTTTATCTACTGGCTACCGTTAAAACTGACAGTTTTTAAATATAAGAAGTAGGGCTGAGAATATTAATGTGTTAACTTTTTCAATTAATGTAGTCCAATTAATGCATAAAAAATATCGCCCTCACTTCACTTCCTGTTATTTTCCTGCATTATCTCCTGTCCACACTCCAGCCCAGTTGGTGGCGCTAATGCACCTAAGCTGACTTGCGGTCACAAGTACATTAAGTGCCAATGATGGAAAAGGAAAAACAAACACTTAGATGAGAAGTTCTCCTTCAAATGGTTACCAGACGGCTCTTTGAACAAAACAAAATTTATACAACAAATGTGCGAGGCTGAAGCTCATCTCTACTGTATGTAAAGTATTAGTTTCAGAATATGTCTATGTGTCCATTTTAATCTCAAACCTTGCACTGACCAAGGGAGGCTTAATTTTTATACAGACTACAATATTGTTTAGTAGGCAAAAATAGCTCAGTAAAAGCCTCCAAACCTACATCTGTTTCTTTTCAATTCTACCTGCATTCACGTTTTGCATATACTGCATGTATTTTGCTGTGCTGTATTCACACTGTAAAAGTCAACAGTCTTCCAGCACACCATACAAGATATTCTGTCCAGTCATGGCTCAAACAGGAAAAAAAGTGTATGTCAGAACAGTAACTGAGAGGCTGCTATGACAGCACAGGTGGCAGAAAAAGTTACAACTGTTTAACCTGTAAAATAACTGGATGGGATTTGTATTTGACACACGGTATAAACCTAAATGCATAAATACACCTTCCAAAGCTAGGATAACATGACAGATAGGCGAGATGCTGTGGGAGTCTATTGTGTTCCATTCAGTTTGCCACAAAAATGCTCTGGTTTGCTCAGATTTATATTTACCAGTGTAATAAATCACAGATTTAGGCATAAAACCAAAAATACAGAGAGTGGTTCAGAAGCAAGCACGGTAATAGATTTAGGTTCATATGCTGCAAAGCAGACACAGCAAAATGTTAGTGATTCGCCTTGGAAAAAAAAGCAAGTCAGCCCTGTGCTGTTCTCCCTCTTCAGGATGGGAGATAATCTACACGCGAGTCAAAGCTCCCACTGCATTTTAATGACAAATCAATTTATTTCTACACAGCTTGCATGTGTGCAAGAACTCCAGTGAGCTTTATTTGCAGAAGTACTGGCTTAGTTTACATTATGATTTATTGGGCTGAAGGCGGCTTTCCTTCAGGAAATATAACAGTCTGCTTTATAATATTCAGACTGACCATGAGGACTAAAAGAAAATAATGTTCTATGGCAACAAAGAAATGTGAAATGGTGTCTGAATAAAGTGGTCGTTTATTAAAAAAAATCCTTTTAAATCTCTGTGCTCATCATGCAGCCTCATGTTTGTCTTATTAACTTCAAAGTAACAGCATGATGCTTTTTTACATTTTTTTTTAAATTTCAAATCACACTCTTCAAATGTTTACCCACGTAAAATTCAACCCTGAATTCACATGAAATCAATTATTGATAGTGTCTTAAGGATTAAAACAAATCTGGACGAGAGTGAAACAAACGACTCGACTGACGAGCTTCTACAGGACATGTGCTCCACTGATTAATTACCAATACACAACAACAGTCTGCCTCTTTCAGACTCAACCATCTATTCATACTGCTCACCGCGACCGTCTTCTCTCTGAAAAACAATGCAACACCCTGTGGTGTTTCCATGCTGTTCCAAAGGCTTAATCAGTTTACGGGGGAAGTGAAGAGACAAGGCACAACAACAAGCCATGCATCATGGTGCAGGGGACAGAGAGCTAGGGGCTGTTTAAAATGACCCACTATGTGCACCACAACGTATTCATCAGAACAAAAACAGAGGAAGAGAGGATAAGCCATCTCATCACCCGCCACATGTATTGCCTCCAGTAGACCCTATTCAAACTCATGTTCATGCATGCAGTTATTTTAAAATGTGCATTGGGAAGTGTAGCGATTACTGCTCCAGCCATGGACTGTGTGACGGAAACTCACTTCATGATGCATGCGTTATGCTACGGGAGCCTTCTGTGTACAGAGTGTGCACAGTGAGGTGGAAAAGGTCAGTGACGCAGAATAAAACGGCGTGCTGATGCTCAGCCAATCAGAGTAATCATAGTGGTTTGTCTGCACTGCAGCAGGTGTAGGGAGTTGAATGGAAACCGTTATCCCCCCATAAACTAAACTCTCAATCACCTCCACACAGGTGCCTGCAGTTAATCATAAAGGGGAATTAATGCAGAGACATTGAGATAAGGGCATTAAACCACTGTAAAGCCCCTATCTCATATTGGCTCATTTAGTAATTTTGCAATTTTTGTGGCCGCAGGGGCAATTGAGGAATTAACTGAGGCAGAACTACAGCAATCCTATCTGTGTAGCCCCACAAAAATAAAACTGCTCATTAGTGTGAATGCGAAATTGAAACGGTCCTGAACAGGTAAACGAGCATCCCTTGTCACATGCTTTGAGTAAGTGGATGCGTGTGTTCTGGGCTCGCCTCCTTAAAAGCCTTTCTCCACCATGAGCTGTTTAATCAGTCAACAAATCCACAATTACCATGAATAAAACAAGCCTACAGGAACATGTGTGTCATCCATCTCTCCCTGCTTTTTCCTTCCAATTTTCTGTAGCCATTATACCCCGGTCACAAATTAAATGGCAATGAATGGTGTTAAGGAGATCCCTTGGAGGGGAGCAAAGACGAGATAATGGAATCACCTTAATGGTTCCACAGTGTATAAGAAAGGGGGAGGCCACAGAACAGATTTGTTGGTTCTCATCAGCTAAAGAGAGAGAGGAACTGGGGAGATCATTCTTTGTTGTTTTCTGTTATTCAACATAGTGACAAATATGCAGCTATTCATCTTTAGAAATGCCAAAAATAAGTATTCAGTATATAAATCCATTTAAAAATATGGAGGTTGTCACTAATGCATCATTGCTGTGTAGGATTATTGGCTAGTTTAGGCTGGTAACACAAAGTAAATGCCACTGTTTGATGTTTCAGTGTCAAAGTAGAAAAAAAAAATCAATCCTGCCAAAGGGTCAGCAGATTTTAGCCTAACTGATGGGTCTATACCTGAGATGCATACAAACAACAGACACTAAAAACACAAAAACAAAGATGCTGGCATAGCAATAAGGATTGATTGTAACTGATCTGTTCTTCTATTAAGACAAAGCAAAGGGATGTCTCAAAGCAAAGGTATGAGACACCCCTTTGCTTTGTCTTAATAGAAGAGCAATATCAGTTTTATCATTAAGAAGACAAAATGAACTTGTTTGAGACAAAAGGGATTAAGTGGTAGAAGATGAATGAATGAATGAATGAATGTTTACAAACTATTATTAGTATTTCTCAGGCACAGATAAAATGCAACAGATCTAACTCCATACAGTAAATACTTTAACAAGCCAACCAATTAATGTAGAAAACAAGGCAAGGGGTCTTAAACCATGTGTCATAAAGGGCCAAGACCAAAAAGGTTTTCTTTCAAGCCAGACACTAAAGCAAGTCGGTGCTTCCACTGATGAGCAATCAGTGGGAAGGAATTCAGTGAAATCACCTTAAGAACAGACTGACCTGTTGAAGACCCCAGATTTAAAGGAAACCTGTACTGGTCATTATAACAACATTAATCTTGCTTTAGGTACTACTTATAAAGCAAAAATGTGTTTATTCGATAAAAATCACCCCCTAGAGTCAGTATACTGAATAATTTTATCCCATGAAAACCGCTCAGTCCAAACTAATGGGCAGCAGCCATCGCCGGCCCGAAGTGAAGTACAATTGTTGTTTCTGGCTTTACCGTGGATGAGTAAACACATTCAGCAGACACTCAGTGGGTCAAGATCCAAGTTGAAAACGGCGCAAAATCTGCATGGATACATACTGCACAAACCATCCTTGGAAATGGCCTTTACTGACAGCATGATCTGCAGTTACCTCCGGGGACCTGACGAACAGGCAAGTTCCCAGTCAAGTAACTTCAGAACACGTTGAATAAATCTTGATATACTAGAATTTTATTTCATTAAATTATATGCGGGTAGATTTGCTTGTACATGGTTGCAAAAAATTACATAAACTGTTAAAACTTTGTGGACTGCTATACTGCAGCCCACTCAGTTGCACAAAACAACAACTGTGCGTCACCACCGTGCTGAAACTGGCCATGGAGGAGGCCACATGTCGCGGACCATGACTGGCTGAGAGAGCAGTGACTTGAAACTTGCGTGTATCTGAGAAGGAATCATGACCAAAATTACTGGTCAGAACCACTAATATCATATTTAATCCTTTGAAAAAGCTTTTGATTAAAAATTCACTAGAGGTACCTTTAAGGGTTGTTTTCAAATTGTCCACCCAATCACTAACAGTGTCCTCTGTAGTCAATCAGTCATTTTATAGTAGGGTTTAAATCTTAACGTCTATATTGCAAGTTACATTTTTTTTAAACATTTGTTCATAATGTGTCTCGGAAGTTTCCCTTTAAATGTTAGCACAGGTTTGATTTTAGTTCACAACACCTAAAGGTAGACATTTTGATGTGGAGTGTCAGTTTTCAGAACTGCTCCAAAAACATTTTTTTTTTTTAAATTGAGTAATTTTACGTAAAAGCAGGGACACATCTGCATTGGCTCTCTGTACAGAAGCGGTGGTAGTAAAATATACAGTATTGGCAGTAATTTATAGTAGTAGTAATAATTACTATGTTTGTCAGGTTGTACCAACCTTCAGATTGTCAGGACATTTATGCTTTCATTTTTCTAAACAGAAACTTTGAACCAAGGAGGTTAAAAGATAATATTTAAGCTCCTCGCTTTCACTTTAACACAGAGTATCTCAGAGTGTCAGCTGATTAGAGCCACTTCTGCTCAATTCCAGGTTTCTCCACACTTTACGTTAACATTATCGACGGTATGCACATTGGGAACAAGAGCACTCTGAGGCGAGTGCAATATCCCCTGCCTCCGTTTTCTTTGACGATCCCAATACGTTAATGAAGGAGAGCAGTTTTCAACTTTTCCATATATTTATTGACACAGAACCAAATTTTGATAAGCCTATCATTCACGATATACAACAAAAATAATTTTATACGACCCATAATTGTAGGTCATGATCCAAAGGTGAGCCTGTGTAGCAAGTATGGCGACCCTAGCTTTACTTGTTGTAACAGGGCATAGGGAATGCCAACCTTAACCTTTTGACCCCATAGCCATAGTTCAGGGTCACAGCATGAACCTGTGTACCAGGTTTGGCGACTCTAGCTTTCCTCATTCTTATAGTAATAGTAGGGCAGCGTGGTGGCGGAGTGGTTAGCACTGTGGCAGCACAGCAACTCACCCTTGGCCGGGAGATTCTGGGTTCGATCCCAGCTCCTGACCAACAGTGATCTGTGTGGAGTTTGCATGTTCTCCCCGTGTCTGCATGGGTTTACTCAGGGATTTCTCCGGTTTCCTCCCACATGCCAAAAACATGCAATTTAGGCTAACTAGAGACTCTGAAATGGCCCCAGGTGTGAATGTGTGTGTGAGAGGTGAAAGGGTTGGGCGCCGCACCAGTGGCTGCCTCATCCACTCATGTCGATGCCCTGTTATTTCCCCATTGTGGGGCTAATAAAGGATTCTAAATCTAAAAAAACCCCCAACCCTTTAGTGTCAACCTTTAAGTAAAGCTCATATATGTGACAGGTAATTTTACAGTTTTTTTTTGCACACTATTAACTATCATAATCCTATAAATGCCATAAGCTAACAGCTGTGTAGTTCTCCATCTGACTTTGCTCACACCACATTCATTTCTGGCTGGCCGCCGTTATTTCTCCTAATCCTTCTCTGCTCCTGGCCTCTGTTATGTCTTCCAGAATCGTAATTATAAAGCCGTGGTCGCTCATATGAATACAGAGTTATATTTCCTCCTTTTCACAGGCTAAACTACTGCAGATTTTCATTAGTGACAGTGAGTCAGTGGGCTGCATTAGGCTGCTAGTCCTGCCGCTTATGTCACAGCTGATCTGCAAAAACTTCTTTAAAAATTGTTTTCAACCATTATTTTTTTTAAAATATCCGTTAAGTGAATAATTTTTTAAACCACATTAATTGACTGGTGTGGCTAACCTAAGAAGTATACTTTAACTGAAAATGTAATTCCCTATATAGTGTACTCAAAATATCCCAGAATGCATCTTGAATACTAGTGTCCACCCAATGGTCGCGTTAGCCAGTGCATCCTGTAATGCAATGTGCACCAAATGGAGCAATGAGAGGAGAGCCAAGCATCACTACATTAAATGCCTCAAGTATGTTCATTTATTAATACGGTAAAATGGATCTGATACAGTATATATTTACTACAAAATATACATATTTTTAATGACATCAATCTATTACATTTTACTCACTGTAGTTAACGTCACCGAGAAAATAAGCCGAGCAGTGTGTGAAAGTCCAAATTTTCATTGTTCTGTTGAGTTCACTATAAAGCCCCCTTCATTTGAATTCATTATATAATGAGCAGGGAAGTAGGGAATAAGCAGACATTTCAGAAACAGCCAAGACGTCAGAAAAGCCTCAGCTCAGAATCATGATAAAAAGGCTCGAAGGTACCACATGCAGGTGGCAAACAAAGCCTAACTAACACCTGGACGTATCTGTGCTTACAGAGCAAATTGTTGAAGTTCATGCCCCCTTTTATGATTTCTAATCTTAATGACATCTAATATTTATTTGTAAATGACATTACATCTTTACCTTTAAAGAGCACTGAGAACTCAGAATCTGTTGCTGAGTGTAATGTAGTTCACCCTCATGCAGGTAAAAACAACTTGGGGTTCATATTTGCTTTATTACATCTTTGTTGTCGTCGTCAAATACAATGCTTTACTACACCTGTTGCATTAATAACAACTTAATTTAAAGCTATCATTTTCCAGTGACCGTATAAAAAGAAAGTCTAGCCCATGTACTTTCTTGTGTCAGGGTATAAGTGACACAAGTTGGAGCAAAAGTTCCCTTTCCTGCCTTTTTCTTTTTAATTTTAAACAGGCAGACTTCCAGTGCAGACTACGGCTTTGGCTTAAATTGAAATTTCTGTAGCATCTAATACTCCTTTGAAGTTTGAATCTCAAGCTCATGGGAGTAAAAGAGGGAGAGGAAAACACATTGGAGAGATAAACTTTTATCTGTTTCTGAAAAGCCATGCAGCATCAGCTTACAGGTAATGAATAGTGGGAGCCCACGCTGCACCCAGTTTACCTTTTACTTTTACTCCAACTCTCTGTCCCTCATTATATCCCACTGTCAGGCTCTGAAAAGTTTGCTTTTTGTCCAGAATTTCCCTACATTCACCCATGGTCCTGAAGCTTTTCACTCAGTCCCTGCCTGCCCTTTCTTCATCTCTGCCATAGATCCAGGGTTTCTGAGGGGAGTCCTTCCCTGCCTGATCTGTCCAGTCTGTCATATGACCACTAAGCTGGCCAAGTCCCAGGGGCAGAAAGCCATTATAAAGACTGAGTGACCGCAGCAGTGCCCACACATTTGGCAGGCTGTCTGAGATGGGCCCTGCTGTCTTTTCTAAACAGCTCCGCTCCATATCAGCAGTAAGCCGACACCTCCTTAATCAGTGAACTGCTCAGGTGCCCTGATGAGCTGTCCTGGATTCTGGATTGCTTAGGAGAGATTTTAAAAATTAAGCACCTTTTTACACCAGATTTGGAAGAGTGATAATCACCCCTCTGCTGTCTGCAGATATGGGGGTGGTGGGGTATGTGGGCATATGGCCAGAGTGGAGATGGAGGAAAGAGAAAAAAAATGGATACAATGAAAGCACCAAGGTGCTGATGCCTCGGTGCCTGTGGCATGGTAGTATGGGGGGGGCTGTAAAAAAGTAATATTGCCACTTGTAGCGGCCCGGCATAGTTATTACAATACCTTTTTTCCCCACACCTGCACTGATGGTAAAGGCGAGTTAAATTTGTGCTTATTTTGAAAACAAAGCCTCATCTGGAAATTGAGGCAAATTAAAAGTCGAGAAAATATGGCGATACAATGATAGAAGCCTTCAGTTCCACTTGTGGGTGAGCTGAAAAGCTGGTAACACAGACACACACATGGAGTGATTACCGTATGCCTACGTTGCCTTTCCGCCAAGGTATAAAAATACAGAAGCACAAAAATAAAATTAGGAGCACAAAGAAAAATGCTGGACTAACAGATTTTATTACTCAATGCATGCATAGTTACACGATGCTGTGCAACATCAGGTAAACACGTCAAAATGTCCAAAAGTAAAAGCATAATTGTGAATCACAACGGTTTGGAATGTTTCACACTTATGTGTAGTGAATATTGAGTTTCTTAAATAATCTTGCAAAAATAAAGCTTTTTCAAACATTAATTTTTTGAAATACAATAGCAGTTTCTTGTATAAACAGCAAACATGTAATATTCTTATTTAGCTTCCAGCCTGTTATCTTCACAGCTGCTCTGACTGATGACCCTCAGGTTCATCACCATGGACCTCAGACAGACAAAGAGGAAAGAAAAACAGCATAAAAATGTGATTATCGTTACAGATGTGAAATACACAAAAAATATAGATGTCATGTTTCTCCTCAGCTTAATTAATTGCTTGGTTTAGCGAGTGAATCATTTTAAAGGGAGTGAATGAATCATGACACACCGTGGTGTTTTTATATTACTGACATTAGTAATAAGACTTTAGAGAAAACTATTTAACAGGTTAAATTAATGTAACCAAGCATTCCCCATACGAAAAAAAAAAATTCGGACATTGGAAAAAAATGTGATGTAACATAAGCTTTAAAGGTGAACTGAACTGAACGGCATTGAACAGCACTGGGTGATAGTACATACAATTATAAAGATAATTTATCATTGGCACCCCCTCTACAAATCCCAGAATCTTGGAGAAAATCGCGATTTTGAATTTCCCGCCCTGAAAAATCAGACGAATCCGCCGATTAACCAGAAGTGCAGCCGGAGTTCCACGTGACGTCACGAGTGTGACCCAGTCCTCATGTTTACCATTGTGAGCACATCGACACTGGTTGTTTTTGGTGCATTTTGTTGTGATAGTCGACTACAAAACACTTCCAACACCTGGGAAGATCTGTTCAGTGGCCAAGGAAAGCTGTCATGGCAACGAAAGAAAAGAAAGGGGGAGGAAAAGCGACCGGGAAGCGATGCGTTTCTAGATATACAGTGATCCCTCGCTACTTCGCGTTTCACCTTTCGCGCCCTCAGTGCATCGCGGATTTTTCAAAAATATTCATCAAAAATTCAAAATTGAGAAAAAATGGCACGAAAGTTGCCCGGGCGCTAGCAGAAGGCAGGGAGACTACATTAATCAGGTATCAACACGGAGAGCCCGCACAACTCAAAATCCACCTCTCTGACCACCGCTCCACTCCTCTCCGCCCACCTCTTCACCGCTCGGGAATCTCGCAAGCTGATTGGCCGAGACGTTTTACCTCGCAAGCTGATTGGCCGAGACGTTTTACCCAGCTTCTCTCCCTGCCGAGTGCCCATACCCAGCGAAGGAAGACCGCATTCATTGTTCTTTATCGCTCGTGTTGTTTAGTGGCACTTTTCGCTGTTCTCTTGTGCCGTTTTGTGCAAAATAGTGCTTGTGACGCCCTTGGGGGGGGGGGGGGGGTGTGACGCTACTTCGTGGTTTTTCACTTTTCCCGGTTGGTTCTGGTCCCCATTAAACGCGATAAGTGAGGGATCACTGTAGATATTATTTATAAATAGCACAGTCAAATGCAGAGGCCAGTTCTGTTCATGTGTATTGCCACTATAGTCTGTAGAAGTATTGTAATACGTAGCCCATGGTCATGGAACCTGTCCTGAATACACGTGTTAACCCTACGCCACGGATGTGTCTATTCAATGCCAAGTGTGTACACGGCAAGGCTATTGTACAGTCCTAGCCCTATGTATAAATAATAAGTTGGAAAAATGCTGATGGGTTTTTTTTCCTCTCTTTTTTATTGTTAATTTTCCTTATCCTGACACCCCAAACATGCCAAAGTAGAGAAGACTCACCATTCTGTATTCAATAAGCGACTCTCCTCCCCATCACTGCTGCGGTCTGACTCTGAGTCGGTGCCGGAATCATCCGAAAATTCTGTCTCGAATCTGTACGGTTCGATGCCTCCCTCACTCTCTTCCTGTTCACTTGACACTCCTGCATCCTCCTCTGTCTTGTCACCGATCCTGAATGCCTCTTCACTCTGAAAACTATGGTGTTCTTGACTGCTGGAACTGCTATCATCTGCCATTATTGTTTTGATAAGGCTCACACTCGTGACGTCACGCAGTGTCGTCTGCACTACTTCAGGTTTGTTTGGCACTGCCAGCCAGAGGCAAAAGTTTATCGGCTTATAGCTTGGCCATCACACGGCCTAAAAATTTCTTTTATGTGTTGAAAAATACAATAGGTAATAAGGAATTAATCTGCTATTCTACTTTTTGTGCAAAAAGGTGGTTTCAGTTCTACTTTAAGAATCATATAGGGCGCCTATATGATACGGGCGCCACACGAGTAGGCTGCCCGTTGCAACAGCCTTTTTTTTTTTTTTTATCTTCCTTCTTCTTTCTACACCTTTCACTCTGTATATAAATCACGGACGCACGGATCGCCCCGGGGGTCTCCCGGGTCGGCGGACGGAGCCACGGTTTGCAGCGGGAGACGCTACAGCGGGGAGGAGCTAGTGCTAGCTAGCACTTGGCTGCCGCCCGGTGCTAATGGGAAACTCGACATACCGGGAGCTGTAGCGAAAACAACGCGGGTGCCGGGCTGGAGTTTAGGCGGCGTGCAAGAAATATAAGACAGAATAATAAAGAGCGATGGCAAGAACCAAGCAGACCGCCCGTAAAATCTACTGGAGGAAGAAGCCCCCCAGGAGACAGCTAGCCACCAGGGCTGCTCAGAGAGGCGCTCCGGCCACCGGCAGAGTGAAGAGGCCTCGCCGTCACAGGCCCGTGGCTCTGAGAGAGATCCGTCGCTGCCAGAAATCCACGGAGCTGCTCATCCGTAAGCTGCCCGCCCAGCGCCTGGTGAGGGAGATCGCTCAGGACTTCAAGACCATCCTGCGTTTCCTGAGCTCCGCCGTCATGGCTCTGCAGGAGACCAGCGAGGCCCACCTGGTGGTCTCTTCTTCGCTAAGGGGGTCACCATCATGCCCAAAGACTTCCAGCTGGCCCGCCGCATCCGCGGAGAGAGAGCTTAGACTTTCTGCTGCACATTCACCAACCAACCATAATGCTCTGCACTGTGTGTCTATATATATATATACATTTATAGTAATATGGACATATGTTTACTAGATGTTGTTTTTTCTTGCCTTCTGATTGTTGCTCTGAGTGTTGCTATCCCTGTGCTGTTGCAATCCTGGAATTTCCCCATTGTGGGACTAATAAAGGCTTATCTTATCTTATCTTATCTTATATACTGCAGTTGTAGGAGTTATTAGTGTTTTAATGTTGAAATAGCTGCATAATTCAAGCACAAAACTTACTTTTAAAGGTTTTTTGCTCCGGTTCAGCTGTCCGCTGTGGTCAGTCATGTTTTTGAGGTGAGGAATGCTGGGACTTGTAGTTTTACTGATGAACTGAAAACTCCAGGAAGAAAATACGGTGTCCTTCCTCTGCAAAACTAAACAGCAAAACCAGTGTGAAAACAACTGATGTGATGAATAAATGGTGTAGTTGCTGAATATGTGTTTTTTTTTTCTTTCAGTAACCACTATTTTATAACAGTTCAGCTAGAGATCGACTGTGACAGGAAGTCATCTATGTGCTGTAAAAAAGTCGCACTGCCACCTCTACTTACAGTACCTTTTTTCCTGGCTCCATTACACGGCAATGGTGAGTTAAATTTGTGTTTACTTTGAAAACAAAGCCTTATCTGGAAATTCTGGCGAAGTAAAAATCGAGAAAATATGGTGATACATTGATACAAGCCTTTAGTTGCACTTAATTTTGACCGAGCGAGCCGAAACAGACAGACACACACACCCACACATATCTACAGACAACTGTATGCCTCCTTCACTGAGGCATAAAAATGTGACTATGAGATAGAGAAAGACTGGAGAATTGGAGAACAGACTGGCTATTAGGCAAAGCCTTCTGTCACAAGAACACTCCGCCTCTTATGCATCCAAGCCCTCAGTGTGAAGGCCACCCAGATAGACAGCCCAGAAAACCTGGGCTCTAGAGTGTCACAACGCTCATCTCTTCTAATAGAAGTCTCACATGCTTCAGCTACCCTCCCCACTCTTTCCTGGGCAGAATGTTAAACACACTGTGTGTGGAACTAGAAAACTTCCCTCCGGGTGCAGTACAAACATCTTCTGTTTGCAATAAACACCAAGATTAACAGTTATGATCTCTAAAGAAAAAAAAACAACAACTTTAAAGTTAAAGTTCCAAATGCAAATGCTGAGCTACAATGCAGAAGTATTTAAAAAAAAAAAAATCAGGCTTGGAGCGCCACAGACTCAAAAGTAGTTTAGGCTATAATAGCCTTTACTGAAATTTGTTGTTTGGTTCCTGCAGAAAAAGTCAGTGAGACGCAGCATTGCAACACTGTGAAATAGAGTCATGGGGCTTAAAGGCTCCCCAGTGTTGCCTTACTAATAAACTTTTATGTCTACTAATGGACCCTGTAAAACATGTACCATAAAATTTCTGCCTTTAGAACGTGGCGTGCCCCTATTGGATATTTTGTCACTGGGAAACTGGAGGAAGTTTCTTACTTGCTTTCTCTCCTTTTTTAGTTTAGAGCAATGGTCAGTTCCTGTAATCAGAGTTGAATAGTGTAAAAAGTATGAAAAGTAGTAAAATCCACAACTTAAAAGTGGTATTCACTGATAATCTACAAAAAAACACAGATGAGAAATTTTGCTTAGAAAGGGAAATAAAGATGTGCAAATGGGACAGAGCTCAGAAAAAGCTATTAATTTTCTTTCACATCCCTTCCCTGAGAGAATAATACTGGATTAAGGTGATTTTGTAAGTGCATACTAAATCTCCCATTAGAATCCTGGGGTAGTTAAATCCAAAGCATCTTCTCATTCCTCTTCAACCAATACCATAAATCTACACGGTGACAGGGCTCGTCGTGAGGCTGCTGAATTAAACATGCCAACCTTGGTGCACTTCCACTTCCCCTCACTGCCAGAATAACTGATCAGAGGGACAAAGTGGGGACTGGAAGAGGTGCAGTGCCTTGCGTGTGCTGTGACATTGTTACTCATATCCAACTGAGGAAGGGAGATGGTTTTCCAAAGGCGTGTATGTGTGAGATGGTGGTTGCCGTGTTGACAGTTCATACCTTGAGCTAGAGGTTTGATAAGGCGCTGATTCATTGCCCACTGGTTCAGTCTGCCACTATCACCCCCCTACATCTCCACCAAGCTGAAATCAGACCTGTAATTCCACCTGAAGGCTAACACAATGTGATATGCAAGTGTGGGTGTCTGGCTAAAGGAAGCATAGATCAGAATGCAAGAGGAAGGCATCTGTGCCTGGCCACATCATCTTCTCTTCTTTCTTCCTTTTAGACTCTGGACTAATTAGTCAAACTGTTTAAGTCTCTGTGTGTTTGTGGACTGTGTTTATGTGTGGCTTTTGGGATGAATAATGGATGTTTATACACTGTATGACATCTTTTGAGAGCCTTTGCTGTGTTTGCGTGAGCACTGCATGCACAAAAAGGGTGGAAGGCGAAGTCTCAACAGATCTAATACGACAATCTGCCTTGTGGATAGAACAGAGTGAGAGCAAGAGAGAGCGAGAGAGAGAGTGTGAGTGTTTATGCAAGCAGATATGCATAAAAATTCTGGACAGCCTATTTCTCCTGTTTGTAAATGGGTAAAATTCCCTGACAAGAACAAAACAGAGAAGGGAGCTCTAATTGCCTAATGCACATCCTTTACAATATGTCACTTCAGCTTTACTAACAGAAAATAATGTTATTTTCCTAAACAAACAAAGCTCAGAAGCTGAGAACACTGCCTTCAATGTGCAGCATGCACAGAAGACCGGTTATTAGCTGTGTGATTGCCAGAACTTCAAGTGGCACCACCGTAGGCCTGTTTGTTTTCCTGTTTGTCAGGCAAGAGTGACGCATCTCAGGGACTGTAGTTTTGAGAGTGGGGCCTGAATAAAAATTCTCTCGCTTATACAGTCTACACAGTAGCTCCTGCTTCCTTCATTTCAGAGAGCTGACAATGGTGATCAACCCACAACTATCCTCTTACCGTTTCGTCTACACAAATGCTGACATGCTCACATTAGTCCCACAAAAGAATCAGTTGCCATAGCAACAAATCAGTTTTGCCATGAAAAAAATGGACAGATTTCAGAAAAAAATTAAACAATGAAAGCAGGGTTTATAAACATCCAACCTGAATCCTGATTGTGTCATTTTGCACTTCAAAATATGTCTGGAAAAAAAAACAAGTACAGGATTTAGGGCAGCACTAGTAACTTTCTTAGACCAAACATGAGTAAACTGAGTTGCACGATCAGAACACTTGAACTGAATGTATTCGTGCAAGCACACGGAGTTAACATATACTCTGGTCGTGTGACTAAATTTACTCGCGCTTGGCCTGAACGCACCTTAACTGTTAAAGTATATGGTTGTGAAACTATGTAAATTGAAAGACTACGCATACTCATGCAACTTATGTCATCATTCTCAATGAGCGCCCAGAAGGAAGTAACTTGCAGTCCTCTGGATCAGTTATAGCTCTCAAAATACAATACAATGCATTTGTATAATTTTTTTTTTCTCCACTTTGGATGCTTCTTTCATTGGTCAGAAATCAGGAGGGGAGCTTTGAGAGGGGACCCACCATAATCATGTTTGGTGACGTATATAGTCAGAGACAAGGAGATGTAGTTCACCAAGTGGTTTAAAAAAAAAAAAAAAATCAGTCTTTTATTATACACCATCCTACAACTTTAATTACATGGAAAATTATCTTTTAAATTGACAAACATTGTATGAGTAACTCGTGGCAAAATTCAATCAGGATTGAAAGATAATTTCTCTCTTCCCATTCAATCCTATGGAGATTTTTTTTCCAAAGGTCCCATATGCAGAAGCAGAGGAGGCGAGACTTAGGCTCTCTATACTGATCATGGCATCCATTTAGCCTAATTCTGGTTAGCTGGTTAGAAAGGTGAGCTGCTGACAAGCGATGCGGCTTTCCAAAAGTTGAACTTTTTCCAACTCTCAGTGCTCTAGGTGCAGTGACAAAAACCACTGCCGCCAAGAGTGTTTTCTGCCAAAGATGTTGAGCACTTTTAAGGCTCAACTATATAGAAAATGAACAGAAAACTGATCCTTCAAATGGAAAAAAATAGTCTGTGGACAAGCAGCTTAATACTTGTTAGAGTTTCATTTATTGGAAAAGTTCATGATACCGTTCAGTATTAAGGATTCTGACCCACAGGACTGTATGAAACTTGCCAAAAGTTTCATACAGTAATATAGTAAACTAATGTTTGTGATTAGAAAAGTCCAGGAATGTAACGCGATGATGTGCTGACATTCTGTGAAGTGCAAAACATGACATGGCAACCCTGATGACTACGAAGCACCAACACACAAGTATCCTAGTTTTGTCATCGTCGTCGGCCTCCGTCGGTCTATGATGACCATGGAAGAGAATCCTAAACGTCTACTCTGCTGGAACAGCACCGCCTGTGGCTGAACAGGCCGATGCGCATCGGTGTTCTACCTTCCAGTGTTGGGCGTTGGTAGGATTCAAGCCTGGGCAGGAAGATATGGAGGACAAGACGTTATCCATGCAGCATGTCCCCCCTCTCCACGTCACTGATGAATCCAAAGGAACAGCAGGGCTGCTATAGTTTGGCACCAGCGCCGTCGCAGGAGCTGCCAGAACGATGTTGAGCACAACAGAGAACTGCCTTAGGGTCTCCGACTCCGGATTTTTCCTCAGGGTTGACTCCCGAAGCCTTTCCCGTAACCGGGTGTGCTGCAAGGCAGCGGAGGTTTGAAATCAGGGTTTACCTTCCCCTAGATGGGCTACCTTCCCAGGTTGACGAGCCACCATCTACCCGAAGCATCTGGTTTTAAGGCGCCAGAGATCCGCCCTCGCCCCTTCTCCTATTAGTAAAAGCAGTTCCACCGGGCTTAGAGACTAAACCACACGGGCAGGCGAGGAGTTGGACTTAGTTGTCAGAGGCTTTTCGCCGTAAGGAGCATTTTATGAGCACTGGGAGTTTAACCCCAGTACTGCTCCTGGCTATGACAACCTTGGAACCAAGTTTTGTCATCATGACTCTTATAAACTGATGCCAAAACATTTAGTGTGTGAGTTGTGCTGTGTCTTAATACAAGCCCACAGAGAGACTGATGACTTGTTAACTCTGTTATTACTTATAGAAATAAGAAAAATAAAGTACACATTTTCTTGGTTTTTTTTTTGTTTTTTTTTTACAACAATTAAATACGATGGTCAATTTATATTGGCTGCAGCAGAACTCAAGTGTGAAGTAAATATGCAGATGTGCAACTTTGATGAAGCAATCTAACGTCTGTCACGTACCAGCTCTTCACCAGTTTTCTCCTCGATTGCCTTCATCTCACTTCTTTTCTCACTTTCCTCTTCAAATAATTGCATGCATGCATAAACACACACACACACACTGCTGAAGTATCGGTTTTCAGAGTGGGAACGTGAGCTGTAATTAACACATTTGGATGTATTCCTTATTTCTGATAATTCTTCACATCCTTTCTTAAAACGGAACGCAACACAAACTGTAGAGCCTCAGTGACAATATGATTATTTAAAAAAAAAAAAAAAAAAGGCAGCTAGAAATGTCTAGATGGGCAAGATAATCAGCAGGTGCCGAGAAGAAAAAAAGAATTAACAAGAATGGGAAAAAGGAGTACAACCACATAGGGTGCCTACTGTATTCATAAATAATAAAGGAGATAATAACATCAACACATTTTACGATGTGACATAAAGATGGCATTACGCCTCAATTTACAGTCAGAGATCGTAAACAAAGGGAAGGCTTGGAGGGAAAAGGACATGGTTTCTCAGTGTAAGTGACTTAGTATGATGTTTAACAATGGAATAGATAGCACAAGGTTATCAGGAAGGGTAGTTGCTGAAACAGATACAACAAAATATGGGCCACAGGAAAAGATAAAACACCCATTCAAGAAAGCTTGGTGAAGTTTACCGAACTAACCTACTGATGTAGTGCTTTCTGAAATATTATCTGCCATGGTTTCTTATATTTTTCATGTTCTTTTCCGCTGTGTTACCAACCTGCCCACAAAGCTTACCGTAGTTCCCCTGATTTCAATGCTCCCCATATTTTTACTTTCCTCTCCAGCAGTTACGCACATCTCCCCTGATAGAGTCGAAATACATCACTACAGGCTACACTTCATGCTCAATCTCAGCCTGGGTACACTCAACCTCTGCTCAATTTCAATCTACCAGTGTGAATATATATTTTTCCATTTAAAAAGAAATCCAAACTTATTAAGATTTTTTATTTATCATTGGTACAACTGATGCTGAAAGGCAAATATCACCAACCTCCTCTGGTTAAGATTTTTAGGCTGATCTTGTAAAATATTTATCACAAATGTTCCCAATTCAGTATTTTCTGTTAAATCCAGCCGTTTATGATTTAAGACAAAGTTCAACACAGATGAATATTTTAATCCCATGGTGCTCCTTGTTAAATTGTTAAACTTCCTTTTTTTTTTTTTACCAGTGTTCAATGTCAGCCAATAAAAACTCATGAATATTCCTCTTCTCAAGGTATAAAGTCAGGATGCTGACAGGCTTTCATCACGCACAAAGTACAACAAGAGAAACACAAAGAAAAAAGGAACTAATGGGGAAGCAGTGGGGAAAAAATGTAGCCAAGACTCACAAAAACAGCAGAATTCTGATTATGATGCATCAAACTCAACTGATGAGGCTGTTTCTGCTTCCTGGGATCACAGGCAAGCCATGCAACAATGAGCACAGCTTTCACATCCATCCACGCAGCAGATCAATACCAGACCTTTAAACACACCGTGCCCCTGGCCCTAACAATGTAAAATGAAAAACTACAAAAAATCTCATGGCAGTGCTCTGGAGTTCTGGTTCCCTCACATCAGACCTATCGGGTGGCAATCCAAAGTGTAGTCAAGTCAAATGTCAAAAGTGGGATTTTCTGTATGAAACCTATTCAAAGCAGTGATGTATGCTTTACAAAAGTACATTCCTACCCATCTAACCCCTTCTGCATTTCTGACAGGTGGTATACAGTCACGATTCTTGCCACTCTACCGACCTATTCAGTGAGACAGTTTCCCTTTTTGAACTGGCTTCAGAGACATCATATTCCACTAGAAGGTCTGTATGCAGTCTAGAGGCTTCTAAATGCAAAAGTAAAATAGATGGGTAGAGCAAAAGACACTCCACTCTTAATCAGCAGTGTTTTTTTCTAGACAAATAACCTTATTTACATTTAAGGAAAGACTCAGGACAAATAACTGTCATTAGTCATCACAAAAGACAATGTGTACTGAAGTCCACACACATTTATTTAATCACTTCCTGCCAGTGCACAAAATTCTCTTATCAGGCTTCCAAAAAAGCTTTCTGATGTGAGTCATGTTGTGCTGAAACATGCATTTGCACGTGTCCACATGCTCAAACACAAATAAATGACATCGTAAAAATTGGTGGGACATTGTGCTTGTGGCATGAATTATGCATGCTTGTGGTCTCTTAGCATCTAAATGCATATCTGCCAGTTTGGTCTGGGTGTGCTTTGTATTCATCTGGGACCTCAGATCCACCACTGTGGAATGGTGATAGCCTAAAGAAAGACAGGAGTAGGACAAGGGGATGGACAGATCAAGAGAGCAAGAGGATATTGAAAAGAGGAGGTCTGTAACAAACAACCTGGCCTTTCACACATGCACACACACACACACAGATACAAAAATGGTGAACTCGTAGAACTGCAATTCAATAGCCTGTCAGTCTGTATTCTGAAATGTGTATGTTCAAGAGAATGCAGACTAGGATTTTGGATTAAAGGTTTAAAAAATAGTGACAAGTGGCTATTGCACAACAGGGGGTTTAAGTTGACTCTCATGAAAACTTATTTTATTTGGCAAATAATGGGCATGACTGGCAAAAACACACAAGAACCCTAGAGAGAGGGTGGCCTTGAATTTGAGCTAAACTTCAAAGACAAAGTAGATACAGAAGCTTTTCGTGGAAAGCGAGCGGCTATCTGATCCCCACAGCATCAAATCAACAGGCTAACGATGGGCTAACAGGACTTACACGTGAGAATATGCAGAAACAGTTTGTGTTGATCCAGAACTTCTAAAACCCACAGATTAAGACTTGATTTTGAACAGACAGGAAGAATATTGTGTTTTTGTGTATACAGGTACATCTCAAAAAATTAGAATATCCTGAAAAAATTCAATATTTTTTGTTACTCAATTCAGAAAGTGAAACTTATATATTATATAGATTCATTACAGAGAGTGATATATTTCAAGTGTTTATTTATTTTAATTTTGATGATTATGGCTTACAGCCCATGAAAACCCCAAATTCAGTTAATCAAAAAATTAGAATATTACATAAAATTAATTTAAAAAAATAGTTTTTAAATGTGGGCCGACTGAAAAGTATGTCCATGTACACACTCAATACTTGGTCGGGGCTCCTTTGGATTAATTACTGTATCAATGTGATGTGGCATGGAGGTGATCAGCCTGTGGCACTGCTGAGGTGTTATGAAGGCCCAGGTGGCTTTGATAATGACCTTCAGCTCGTCTGCATTGTTGGGTCTGGTGTCTCTCATCTTCCTCTTGACAATACTCCATCGATTCTCTATGGGGTTTAGGTCAGGAGAGTTTGCTGGCCAATCAAGCACAGTGATGCCATGGTCATTAAACCAGGTTTTAATACTTTTGGCAGAGTGTGTGTGTATGTGTGTGTGTGTGTGTGTGTGTGGTCCTGCTGGAAAATGAAATCAGCTTCTCCATGAAGCTTGTCAGCACAGGGAAGCATGAAGTGCTCTAAAATTTCCTGGTAGACGATTGCACTAACTTTGGTCTTGAAAAAACACAGTGGACCAACACCAGCAGATGACATGGTTCCTCAAATCATCACTGACTGTGGAAACTTCACACTAAAGCTCAAGCAACTTAGATTCTGTGCCTCTCCACTCTTTCTCCAGACTCTGGGACTTTGATTTCCAAATGAAATGCAAAATTTACTTTTATCTGAACAGAGGTCATCTGCTGGTGTTTGTTGTCTGTGTGAGTTCAGCTGTTCTCTTTACGCTTTACACCGATGACTGCTGTACAAATATATCAAATCAACACATTGTAAAATATTCTGATGATACCGTTTTACTTACTTTATTAAATGACTCAGACATCCATGGGCTGCAGCAACACGGAGTGAATGAGGTTGTTGAGTGGTGTGACAAGAACACCCTTAAGATAAACACTACTAAGACTGAAGAGATAGTATTTGGATCACCATCTGACTGTCATCATAGAGCTCCCATTATCATTCACAATGAAGAAATTAAACAGGTACCCTCCTACAAATACCTAGGTGTAATGATCGACTAAATGCTGTCATTTAAGGACCATATTGAATTGATTTGTAAAAAGACAAAACAAAGGATGTATTTCCTTAGACACCTTAGGTCTTTTGGGGAAAGTAAACAAATTCTTCTTTTATTTTATACTTCTATAATTATGAGTGTTCAGCAATATTGTAATACCACATGGTATAAAAGTTTATCCATTGCTGATAAATCAAAACTGTTTCAAATAAAAATCTGTTCTAAGTTTATAGGTCAACTTGTACAAAAACTTTATGAATCATCCTACCACAATAACATGCTAAGAACATTGCATCTGATCTTGAGCACATCCTGAACATTGAATATAAGCTGTTGCCATCAGGCTGGGAATACAGGGTTCCACGGTTCAGTAAGGTTAAACTGAAAAATTCTTTTGTGCACCAGCCAATTTTGAGATTGAACAAGGACCTTTAATCACCATCTTCAGCTGCCCTTCTGTATTGTGTTTGTCTTGTCATGCCGTGAATGTTTGTAGTTTGTGGACGACTGTAGGCAGGTGATGTACAGGTTTGTAGTGTTGGGTATTTTATGTGTTGCTGCAATTTCAAGCTGTATTCAGACATGCTTCTGACAACAAAGTAGTATCGTATTTTAATTTTAAAATAGTTTTATTTTATACATTTCCTACATTTCAAGATATGAATTATTTGTTTCCACATTTTTACATTTTATATTATAGATTTTGTAAGTATATACTTTAAACTTTTCAGCATCTTTTAAAAAATTCTGTATATATATATATATATATATATATATATATTTAATTTTCATGCTTTATAATGTTTATGTTTTAAACTTTTAGTAGATATTTTACATTTTTAATACATTTTCTACAATTCAAGATTTATGAATTATTTGTGTTTCCAAATTTTCATGTCTGAGGGATTTGGCAGCAATAGCTAATCAGCCTTGAGATTCTGCCATCACCGAAGTAAAAGTATCAACACTGGGGAGTAACACTAGTAACACTCAACAACTTTATTTAAAAGATCTGATACTACCATATTATCCTAACAGAGCACTACGCTCCCAAAATGCAGGATTACTTGTAATACCTAGAATCTCCAAAAGTACAATGGGAGGCAGAGCCTTCAGTTATCAAGCTCCTCTCCTGTGGAACCAGCTGCCAATCTGGATTCGGGAATCAGACTCGATCTCTGTTTTTAAGAATAGGGCTAAAACCTACCTTTTTGATATAGCCTACAATTAGGGAGGGATCATGGGTTTCTGAACCCTCCCTTAGTTATGCTGCTAATAGATTTAGACAGCCGGGGGACCTCCAATAATGCACTGGGCTTCACTCCTTTCTTCACTCTCAATGAAATATTTTTTTTTTTTTGCTGGTCATTAATATCTGTTTGTTCTCTCCCATAGATTGAGTCCCCATCGTGCTGTTTGCTCTCTACATGTCTGTTCTTTTCATCTTCTCTATCCCCTCACCCCCCAGCCAGTCGCAGCAGATGACTGCCCCTCCCTGAGCCTGGTTCTGCTGGAGGTTTCTTCCTGTTAAAAGGGAGTTTTTCCTCTCCACCGTCGCCAAGTGCTTGCTCACAGGGGATCGCCTGATTGCTGGGGTCTTTCTGTAACTGTGGGGGTTCCCCCTACAGTTGATAGTGCTATGAGATGACTGTTGTTGTGAAATGGCGCTATATAAATAAAGTTGAATTGAATTGAACACTAGTATCCTGCTATGGATATGTTAACGAGGGCTAGCAGCTGGCTAGCTGTCTAAACAACCATCATCCAGGTGACGTTTTGGAGGAGGGAGTGACAATTTTCCAGGTGAGAGCCCCATCGGATAACGTAAGCATGGCAGCGTCTATGGAATTTCCACAGTAGGTAGAAAGCAGCTGCAGAAGTTATGAAGGTAACTCCCCCCCCCCCCCCCCCCGCAACTTACTCAGATGTAAGTTCAGGTCTGTTTGTATGTTTACATTGAGTTAACATGTAATTGTGCCGCCTGAAAAATTTGCGCTTTCGTGTTTGGTCTGAATGCACCTTTAGTAGGGGGAAAATATGTGTGGGGGGAGCCTGGGGCTGATACCTTTTGCTAAAACACTGGGTGCAGCCCGAAGGGCAACAGATTGCCGCCATGTTGTCTGTCTGTGCAAGATTCAATACAACAATTAGCCTAATTATCGAGAATTTCCACAGCATTGCATTCACTATTCATATAGAACAGTCTTTTGCCAATAATATTTAGTTCATCATAAGCTGAATGTGGGGCATCACTCAATTGAACATGCCTCTTAAAATGTGTAACAAACTCAACACCTTTACTGTACACAACTTCCATGCTTACTGTCATGTGCAGTCATATTGCTCATTCTAAAGCAGCAAAAACCTTGTGTTCTCCATTAAAGTGTTTCTATCTATAGCTCATGTCTGACAGAAAGATGCACTCTATTCAATAAATGTATGCTGTAGCTTTCTAAAAGCTCCACTATGCATATGATCATAGTTTAGTCTATATGCAATTTGATGGTGTGCAGAAACTCTATAGTGGTTTTTAAAAACTTTTGTAAACAGCTACCTGTTGTCACTGTAGGACGCACTGGTGAGAGCAGGGAGAGTGCACAAAAAATTCCTGTGTAGACAGTCCATTAGACTAACACTATTACCACTATTATAGATCATTACTTAAAGCCTCTGCACACCCATGATAAACTCAAAGGGTGATTTCAATTATTGTCAAGCCTCCTCTTAGGAATGAGTGGAGACACAGTAACTCGTTTTGCTGAGTGAGACAAATCATCTTTGTAATCATACAGGTGCAAAAATTTGGTGATATAATTTCCAGCATAGCTCTGGCAACCTCCAATGAAAAAAGATATCTAAAATTAATCAAAACAAAACAAAATATGCAATGTCTATGTACAAAGCTAAGCAGTGTAGTGTATATACAATATACGTATAAAGAAGGTTGTCTGACTACATGACCCAAATGCAAGAAGAAAATGGAAGGGAGAAAAAGAGACTTTTTTCCAGCTGCATGTGGTGCGAGCCAAGCAAAAATAAATAAATGAATCAGGGGACAGGCACTTCATAGTGGAGACGCGAGTGATTAGTACAATGAATGGGGGACCTCACACTGTAATTAGAAGTGCTGCTCTCCTCAGCATGCTTTACCTTTATGTCTGATTACACTCTCTGATTTATATGTTCAACAGGCCTCCAGTGCTCTTACTTAGCAAACCCTATTTTCTTCTTCTGTTTATGATCAACAACATGTACTCTTTTAACTAAAAGCTGAAATGGAAAATAAACCACATATTTTTTGTATAGGACATTTAATGTAGTTCCCTTTGGGCAAATTCCTACTTTAGCTGCATTTTAGTAATGTTATCAATTGTATATTATTGTTCATTATTTTGGAAGCAGTTATTGTTTTTCAGTCTGTGTGCAAAAAATGAAGTGTCAGCAAAGATAGACGTGCATCTCAGTTAATTGGAAAATCATCGAAAAGTTATTTCAGTAATTTAATTCAAAAAGTGAAATTCATATATATCATTACACACAGTAATATACTGTATTTCAAGTGTTTATTTCTTTTAATTTTGATGATTATGGCTTAAAGCTAATGAAAACCCCAAATTCAATTTCTCAAAAAATTAGAATATACATAAGATTAATTAAATAAATATTTTTAATAGAACTGTTGGCCAACTAAAAAGTATGTCCATGTACACATTCAATACTTGGTCGGGGCTCCTTTTGCCTGAATTACTGCATCAATTCAATTCAATTCAATTCAACTTTATTTATATAGCGCCATTTCACAACAACAGTCATCTCATAGCACTATCAACTGTAGGGAGGACCCCCACAGTTGCAGAAAGACCCCAGCAATCAGGCGATCCCCTGTGAGCAAGCACTTGGCGACGGTGGAGAGGAAAAACTCCCTTTTAACAGGAAGAAACCTCCAGCAGAACCAGGCTCAGGGAGGGGCAGTCATCTGCTGCGACTGGCTGGGGGGTGAGGGGATAGAGAAGAAGAAAAGAACAGACATGTAGAGAGCAAACAGCACGATGGGGACTCAATCTATGGGAGAGAACAAACAAATGTTAATGACCAGCAAAAAAAAAAAAAAATATTTCATAGAGAGTGAGGAAAGGAGTGAGGCCCAGTGCATTACTGGAGGTCCCCCGGCTGACTAAACCTATTAGCAGCATAACTAAGGGAGGGTTCAGAAAACACATGATCCCTCCCTAATTGTAGGCTATATCAAAAAGGTAGGTTTTAGCCCTATTCTTAAAAACAGAGATCGAGTCTGACTCCCGAATCCAGATTGGCAGCTGATTCCACAGGAGAGGAGCTTGATAACTGAAGGCTCTGCCTCCCATTGTACTTTTGGAGATTCTAGGTATTACAAGTAAACCTGCATTTTGGGAGCGTAGTGCTCTGTTAGGATGATACGGTAGTATCAGATCTTTTAAATAAAAAGGAGCCTGATTGTTTAGAGCTTTGTAAGTAAGAAGAAGGATTTTAAACTTAATTCTAAACTCTATGGGAAGCCAATGAAGGGAGGCCAGAACCGGAGAGATATGATCTCTCTTTCTAGTACCTGTTAAAACTCTTGCTGCAGCATTTTGGATCAGCTGAAGACTTTTTAAAGATGTTTTAGGACAACCTGATAATAAAGAATTACAATAATCTAATCTCGAGCTAACAAAAGCGTGGATCAGCTTCTCAGCATCACTCTGAGACAAGATGCTCCTAACCTTGGCAATATTACGCAAATGATAGAAGGCAGTCTTAGAAACAAATTTAATATGTGAATTGAAGGACAAATCCTGATCAAAAATAACTCCAAGGTTCCTCACAGAGCTATTAAGAGAAAGAGTAACTGCATCCAAACTGAAAGTTTGATTTGGAAAGGAATTTCTAAGGTTTTTTGGACCAACAAGAATGACTTCAGTCTTATCTGAATTTAATAGCAGGAAATTACAAGTCATCCAAACTTTGATTTCCTTAAGACAGGCTTCTAACTTGGCTAATTGATTAGTATCATCTGGCTTCATTGGCAGGTATAATTGTGTGTCATCTGCATAACAGTGAAAATGTATACAGTGCTTTCTAATAATGTTGCCTAACGGAAGCATATATAAACTAAAAAGAGTAGGGCCAAGCACAGATCCCTGTGGAACTCCATGACTAAGCTTTGAGCTGAGAGAAAACTCATCATTTACATGAACAAACTGGAACCTATCAGATAAATAAGATCTAAACCACTGCGGCGTGGCATGGAAAGGATCAGCCTGTGATACTGCTGAGGTGTTATGAAGGCCTAGATTGCTTTGATTGCGGCCTTCCGCTCATCTACATTGCTGGAGCTGGTGTCTCTTGTCTTCCTCTTGACAATATGCTATTGCTTTTCTATGGGGTTTGGTCAGGTCGATTTGATGACAATCAAGCACAGTGTTACCACGGTCATTAAACCAGATATTGATACTTTTGGCAGTGTGGGCTGGTGCCAAGTCCTGCTGGAAAACAAAAGCAGCATCTCCATAAAGCTTGTCAGCAGAGGGAAGCATGATGTGCTCTAAAATTTTCTGGTAGATGGCTACACTAACTTTGGACTTAATAAAAGACATCATCACTGACTGTGGAAACGTCACACTGGACCTCAAGCAAGTTGGATTCTGTCCCTCTCCACTCTTTCTGCAGACTCTGGGACTTTGATTTCCAAATGACAGGACTTGTCATCTGCTGGTGTTCGTACACTGTGCTTTATCAAGTCCAAAGTCAGCGCAGCTGTCTGCCAAGAAATTTTAGAGCACTTCACGCTTCCGTCTGCTGACAAGCTTTATGGAGATGCTGATTCCATTTCCCAGCAGGACTTGGCACCTGCTGACGCTGCCAAAAGCAGCAAAATCTGGTTTATTGACCATGGTATCACTGTGCGTAACTGGCCAGTAAACTCTCCTGACCTAAACCCCATAAAGAATCTATAGGATACTGTCAAGAGGAAGATGAGAGACACCAGACCCAACAATGCAGATGAGTTGAAGGCAAAGTAATCTAGGCTTCCATAACACCTCAGCAGTACCACGGGCTGATCGCCTCCATGCCACATCACTTTGATGCAGTAATTCAGCAAAAGGGGCCCTGACCAAGTATTAAGTGCGTACATGGACATACACTACTCACAAAACGTTAGGGATATTTGGCTTTCGGGTGAAATTTCAGGATGAACCTAAAATAACTACACAATAACTACCTCAGCTGTTTGCACAGAAAGACTTGGTACACCAACAGTAATACATCTGCTGCTGTATGTCTGCACCTTACTGCAACCATTTGCACAAATGCCATACATGCTGCTGTCTGTCTGTTATTGAAATATTGATCATGTGCAGTCCAATCTGTCAATGTCTGCACCTACACTACCGTAATGAACTTGCAATTACGAGTATTATGGCTCCACTTTTTCTGTACAGTGGTGTGAAAAAGTGTTTGGCCCCTTCCTGATTTCTCATTTTTTTTGTATATTTGCCACACTTAAATGTTTCAGATCATCAAACAAATTTAAATATTAGACAAAGATAACACAAGTAAACACAACATGCAGTTTTTAAATGAAGGTGTTTATTGTTAAGGGTAAAATAAAATCCAAACCTACATGGCCCTGTGTGAAAAAGTGATCCCCCTGTTAAAACATAAATTAACTGAAAACATAAATTAACTGTGGTTTATCACATCTTTGGAGAGCTGAGTTCAATTTCTCTAGCCACACCCAGGCCTGATTACTGCCACAACTGTTCTCAATCAAGAAATCACTTAAATACGACCTGCCCGACAAAGTGAAGTGGACCAAAAGATCCTCAAAAGCAAGACATCATGCTGCCATCCAAAGAAATTCAGGAACAAATGAGAAAAAGTAGCTGAGATCTATCAGTATGGAAAAGGTTATAAAGCCATTTCTAAAGCTTTGGGACTCCAGCAAACTACAGTGAGAGCCATTATCCACAAATGGTGAAAACATGGAACAGTGATAAATCTTCCCAGGAGTGGTCAGCCGACCAAAATTAACTCAATAGCGCAGTGATGACTCATCCAAGAGGTCATAAAAGACCCCACAACAACATCCAAAGAACTGCAGGCCTCACTTGCCTCAGTTAAGGTCAGTGTTCATGACTCCACCATAAGAAAGAGACAGGGCAAAAATGGCCTGCATGGTAGAGTTCCAAGACAAAAACCACTGGTGAGCAAAAAGAACATAAAGGCTGGTCTCAGTTTGCCAGAAAACATCTTGATGATCCCCAAGACTTTTGGGAAAATACTCTGTGGAGTGACGAGACAAAAGCTGAACTTTTTGGAAGGAGTGTGTCCCATTACATCTGGCGTAAAAGTAACAGCATTTCAGGAAAGGAACATCATACCAACAGTAAAATATGGTGTTGGTAGTGTGATGGTCTGGGGCTGTTTTGCTGCTTCAGGATCTGGAAGACTTGCTGTAGTAAATGGAGCGATGAATTCTGTTGTCTACCAAAAAATCCTGAAGGAGAATGTCCGGCCATCTGTTTGTTACCTCAAGCTGAAGCGCACTTGGGTTCTATAGCAGGACAATGATCCAAAACACACCACCAAATCCACCTCTGAATGACTTAAGAAAAACAAAATGAAGACTTTGGAGTGGCCTAATCAAAGTCCTGACCTGAATCCAAATGAGATGCGGTAACATGACCTTAAAAAGGTGGTTCATGCTTGAAAACCCTCCAGTGTGGCTGAATTACAACAATTCTGCAAAGATGAGTGGGCCAAAATTCCTCCACAGTGCTGTAAAAGACTCATTGCCAGTTATTGCAAATGCTTGATTGCAATTGTTGCTGCTAAGGGTGGCCCAACCAGTTATTAGGTGTAGGGAGCAATCACTTTTTCCACACAGGACCATGTAGGTTTGGATTTTTTTTTTCCCCTCAATAATAAACACCTTCATTTAAAACTGCATTTTGTGTTTACTTGTGTTATCTTTGTCTAATATTTAAATTTGTTTGGTGATCTGAAACATTTAAGTGTGACAAACATACAAAAAAATGAGAAATCGGGAAGGGGCAAACACTTTTTCACACCACTGTATATAGGATTGCTGGGTGTTATCGTTTATCTTTATTTGCACTACAGGTAGTATTACTGTACATAGACTGCTGTTGTTTTTCATCCTTATTCCTTCTTTTCTTATATACTGTGCACACCACTAAGAGAGAGAGAGAGAAACAGTATTTCAATTCTCCCGTATGTCCTGTATGTATAGAAGTATTGACAAGTAAAAATCTTTGAATCTTTTGAATCTTTGAAAGTCCACTATAACCTTTACAGATGAACTTAATTTGACCTTCACTATCCTTTTGAATGCACATGTCCAACTGTTCAATGTTCCAATACTTTTTACATGCTGTTCTCTAACAAGGTGCTTAATGGCAAAATTCACAACAGGTGTTTGATCCATGAATCGACCAATAAATTTTCTAGTTAAATTAGAATTGCTATTTAAACAATCCTCTTCATCATGCTGTTCACATTCTGACATCATGAGACCAAGACGACACCTAATAATTGATCAACAGAACCTCACCATTGCGAGGCTTCAAACAGAATGTTCTCAGAGGAAAGTGGCCACTGAGTTTAGAGTGTCACAGTGTGTCATCAGCAGGTTGCATCTGAAGATACAGAGAGACTGAAAGAGTCACAGAAAGGCATAGAAGCGGATGTCCGTTGGCCACATCCCATGCTGATGACCGCTTCATTGTGAACAGTGTCCTGCGGAACCAGATGAAGCCACTCAACTCCAGGCACATTTAAGGGAGGTGAGAGGCACCCAAGTGTCATGTCAGACCATTCAAAACAGTTTACATCAGCGTGATCTGCGTGTTAGATGACCTGCAAGGGTACCTGTCCACACCACCAGGCACAGGCGTCATCGTCTTGCATGGGTCAGGGAGCATTTATGCTGGACAAGGGACCAGTGGGCCTCAGCGCTGTTCTCTGATAAAAGTCGATTCACGTTGAGCAGAAATGATGGCTGCCAATGATATTGGAGATGTCAAGGAGAGCGGTATGCATCAGCCACTGTTGTCACCAGACGAGCCTTTGGTGGTGGTGGTGGTGGTGTTACAGTCTGGGCAGGTGTGTCTAGTCAATACAGAACTGCCCTACAACCTTGTGAATGGTACAGTGATAAGCCAATACTACTTGAATAACATCATTAATCCAGTCATTGTACCACAGTATGAACAACACAGGCCTAATTTCGTCTTCATGGACAACAATGCTCCAGCTCATCGAGGCTGCATCATTAGGGAACGGCTGCTGGAGGCTGGGGTACCTCAAATGAAGTTGCCTGCGTTTTCTCCAGACCCGAATCACATAGAAAACCTATGGGATCAGCTGAGTTGCCGTGTAGAGGTTCGTAACCCTGCACCCCACAATCTCAATGACCTGAGGGCTGCCCTTCAAGAAGAGTGAAATGCCATACCTCAGCAGACAATAAATTGACTTGTGAACAGCAGGAGACATTGTTGTCAAGCTGTAATTGATGCTCAAGGGCACATGACAAGTTATTGAGACAATGACATTTTTTGTTGTGGTATACCCACCACTGCTGTTGGCTTTTGTTTCAATAAATTGTTTAAGATGAGGAAATCATCATTGCATGCTTCTACTTATATGTCCTACTTTCATGATATAATATCACTGTAGCCTGAACTTTTTACATTTTCTATAAATTTCATCCGAAAGCCAAATATCCCTAACTTATTGTGAGTAGTGTACATATATGACCACCAACAGTGTGTGAATGTGTGCGTGAATGGGTGGATAGCAGGATCTGTAAAGCGCTTTGGTCATCAAGAGATGAGAATAAAAGCGCTATATAAGTGAATGCCATTTACCATTTACCTTTGACAACACACACACACACGGCACCCAAATATTAAATCACAGCTAACTGCTCAAATTAGTCATTTAACTTGAAAATATGACTCCACTGAAACATAAGATACATTTACACATATCATTAAGTGTACATTCATATAAAGAGATTACAAAAACTACATTATATGCAGATAATAAACTTTCATCTAATTTAAATCATAACCATTCAAACATATACAAAGAGCCTGCTATATGTAAACATACACATACATTATCATCATCATCATCAACCCGTGGTCGGAACGACCGTAGGGGTACCAGGCTGGGAGCTGCAAGCTCTCCACTTGCTTTGACCGTGGACCATTTCTAGTAGGGTAGGGATGTCCATTGCGGTCCATTTCTTGATGTTTGCTATCAAGATTTTCTCTGCCTTCCACGCTTTCTTCCACCCTCCACTGTGCCCTGGAGAATTATCTTGGAGAGGCTATCATGCTGTGTCACATGCTGGAACCACCGTAGTTGTCTCTGCCTAACTGTTGTCAGCAAGGGCTCCTGTTTGCCAGAATGTGCTGTTAATTACTACCAGACCAATATGTTGGTCTTTCGGTCTCTATAAGAGATGTTCAGGATTCTCCTGAAGCATTTCATCTCAAAAGCCTGGTTGCGGCGCTTCGTTTCTGCCACCAGCGTCCAAGCTTCGCGTCCGTACAAGACAATGGAAGCTATAAGGGCTTTGTATAGCCTGACTTTTGTATGGAACCTGATGTTGTGGCTTTTCCACAAGTGTGCCAACTTTGACAGTGTGATGGCCAACCTAGTCTTGATTTCTTGTGTGCTTGTGCCCTCTTTGTTGATGACGACGCTCAGGTATTTGAACGTCTCTACCTTCTCCAGTATCTGGCCATTCATTGTGATGTTGGTGGGAGTGGTGGGTGTGTTGCTGTCCACCAAGATCTTGCATTTTTCTGTGCTTATTTTCATTCCATATGCTCTGGCATTTGTCTTCAGTTTGGTGGTGAGTTCCTGGAGCTCATTGCGGCCCATGAATTTGATGCCGTCTGCAAATCTGAGATTGCTTACTGGCCTGCCTCCTATTGTCACTGAGGTCTCAAAGTGAAAGAGGGCTTCCTGCATGATGTTTTCGAGGAAGAGATTGAATAGCACAGGGGAGAGGAGGCGCCCTTGGCATATTTATGGTTATAGTTTATTGGTTTATTTGTCAGGGACCATATACAGAAAAAAACAAAGGATAACGATGCTCTGTACCAGATTATAGCATTCTCACTAATTACCTCCATCAACGAGGTTATGTAATTGGGGTGGTTTGTCTGTCTGTTTGTCCATCCATCTGTTTGTTTGTCTGCTGTTAGCAGGAAAACACAAGAACTATTGGATGGATTTTGATGAAATTTTCCACCAGAGGTAGCCCTGGGGCCAAGGACAAACCCATTAAATTTTGGTGATGATCTGAGAGTGCATACCTCCACCAAGGACCTCATTTGTATTTGTGCAGCAGGATTACACCAAAACTACTGGATGGATTTGGATGAAATTTTTACCAGAGGTGGTCTTTGGCCTAGAGAGGAACCCATAACCTTTTGGTGATGATCCGAGAATGCATATCTCTACCAAGGCTCTTATCGCCTCACAGCGTGTTAGCAACAATACTCCGTAACTGGATAGACTTTGCTGCATTTTTCACCAGAACTGGCTCGTGGCCAACACACAAACCCATTACATTTTGGAGGTGATCCATGAAGGACGGAAGGAGCCTTGGCGGAGGTATGTGCTCTCTGAGTGTTTTTCTAGTTTCCATCTGTAGTCCATGAGGCAGATTCCTACTGATGTCTGGAAAAAGTCGCCATACTGGCCACCCATGAGAACTGCACTACTTGAGTTTTGGTACAGCGCTTGGATGAGTTGTATGAGGTCTTTGTCGACATTGTACTGTCGTAGGACATACCACAGGCCATCGTGCCACACACGATCAAATGTCTTGCACAAACATACTTAAAAAATAAATACAAAAATTGAGGACCAGGGTTACAAGGCAAGTGTGAATATTACAGCAGAGGAGTGAATGTGAAATTTGCAGTGCATCACACTAGAGGCAGTAGTGATGGTAAGGCAGAGGGGTGTATAGCAAGATTTATATTCAAAGAACAAATCCTGGCAGTCATGGAGTACCTATGTTAAGCGGCTTTGGGGGGAGGAGGGGATTCTTTATTGATGAACAGGTCTAGGAAAGATGTGCGTGTGTGGGTGTGGATGCAGGATTGTGATCCTACGGGAATTCTCTGTCTACGGCAGCGATATGCAGCTCAGACGGCGGATTAGTGTTTCTGCTCCATAATCAATTTGCTGTCTGGATCCCATTGCACATAACCCTAAACATCCCCTCCATGCTTGATCCTCTAAAATCTCTCCTCTCCTTCTCTTTATTTTCCTCACAACCAATTCCACTTCATTTCTGTTTTTCCTGTTTACACTTCTGTTTACTGCACCTTCAAAGCCTCACATCCCTAATCTCCACTGCTCAACCATGAAAAACCCTCACAAGAAGCCCTCCAAAATACTGTAAACCTTTCTTCCCCACCACTAATCCCTCAAGACCTTCACTTCGTCAAGCATTCCTCACCAAGGTGTGTGCTATGTCACACTAGCCACTGTTAATTCTGCACAGGCTGCATTTTAGGGCGATGCGTGGGAGTAATTATATCTTTGCGTGGTGGTGTGTGAGTGAGAGTGTGTGCACCATATTGTGTGTGACTGTGCAGGTTAACCTTGACCAAAGGCGAACCATTAGCTTCATCTCACCCTTGGGTCCAACCTTGCTGCCATCTGCTCCAGAGTTTTGAGGTCATAATACTGGCTGACCAATCAATAACATATTACATGTTGGCACACTGGTCAAAACTTTCTTGGGCTACTAAAAAAAAGGACAATGTGCTCTCAGGAGAAAATAGTCATTTTCCACAAGGCGGTTCAACAATATCAATGTTGCAAAGTGAAATTAAAAATTACATTTCTCTTTTCCATCATAAGTGTATTATGTGGCACAAAGGACCATTTTTATTAGGAGGATTTATTGTTTCAGTGTG
Organism: Pholidichthys leucotaenia; assembly: GCA_020510985.1. NCBI lineage: Eukaryota > Metazoa > Chordata > Actinopteri > Cichliformes > Pholidichthyidae > Pholidichthys > Pholidichthys leucotaenia. Next base: position 132,405,557 of record CM035840.1, on the reverse strand, counting down.
TACCGATATGCGCTGAGGGTGTCTAAATCTGCATTATGGGTATAAATGTGTGTGTCGATATAGAAAGTTACTTTGTGATGAGAGCCCACAGACACAGCAGAGTGGCAGAGACACCAGGTGGTGCTAGGAATGCTTTTAGTCTGGGTAAAAAAGTCAATGGTCTGTATCCACAGATCAATAAGTGCAAGACTAGCCATGTTAGGCTGTCTGATACAGATAATACAGATAATAGTGACCAATGGCATCTAAGCAAAGCAGCACAAATATATATACAGCAACTAAAAAAAGGTTAAAATTGGGTTTTCATGGTCAGTCAAGTTTTTCTCTTTTACACATACCTGAAGCACTTTATCAGCTTTGCAACGGTACAATATAAATGTTATGGTGTATTATAAAGGGGATTCTTGATCTTACAAAAAGACACAAACTGTAGGCCTTAATGGTTATAATACAATATGTATATACTCACTGCCAATGAAAATGCACTCTAGAAAAGTTTGATATTTTTACTAATTTTCATGGAAATGGTCAATTAAAAGATGTAAATTATTTTTAGACTACTTCAAAACAATATCAGAGATCGACAAGTGAAAATCTGTGCATCAACAATTGTCAAAATTGAACAAAACAGAAGCACCCTGACCAAAATCAACCATGGCATAATTCTGTGATTCTCTTATAATAGTTAGATATGCTCAGACATCAGATAAACTATTAGTGAATTCAAGTATTTCATCCCAGGAAAATCTGAAAGCTCCTCTTCACGAAAACATGGTGTGTTTGTGGGTTTTAACCTTCAAAAATGCCTTTTGGGGTCATATAATTACTGTAAAAATATTAGAATCTTTCTTTACTAAGAAGTACTCATATGTTTACATTTTGGCAGAACAGGCAGAAGCGTTTCTGAGTTACATTCTCCTATGTCACTAACACATGATTCAGGTCTTCAGTTACAACCAGTCACCGGGCTATTGGCTGTGTTATTGATCCATTCCCTGCCCAGAGTTTATGAGCCCAAGGTGTTTGATTTAGAGGTGACACTGCTACGATGGAGTTAGCTTACCGAGCATAGTTTTTATTATTTTCTTTAAATTCCAGTCACCCCAACAGACATCTCTGTTCTCATCTGGTTCACTAATCCACAGTTGATAATTTATCTTGCATCTCTCTGGTGTATTTTGATATATTTTGCCATCATAGTTTGTACATCAGATTGTTAGTATCAGCTAGGCTAGGTGGTCAGAGCTGGCCTTTCTAACTGTATTGCAGCTCAACTTGGTGGGGAGAGGCTGATTGGGTAGTCTGTGTAACGCTAGCTTAGCTGTCAGATTGTGATTGGGTCTTATCGTTACCTTCTTTATATGCTGTCTACTGTCATTAGAAGTACTTATTTAGCTACCAACACATGACTGTGTAAGTCATTCTTAGATGTTACTTTAGCTTATTTTACTATAGTTTATTGTACTCTAACCAGGACCAAAAGCAGTTAGCTGGCATAAGCAGGTGATCATTCACTCATTTACAGTTGTTTCTGTGCTTACTGTACTCCAGGGACTAGTCATCAGATCAGAATCAGAATCAGAATCAGAATCAGCTTTATTGGCCAAGTATGCACAACACATACAAGGAATTTGACTTTGGCTAAAAACTTGCTCTCATTGTTCAGGTGGAGGATTTAAATAAGGATTCAATGACAACAGAGTATGTACAGTAAATTACAGTCTGTCCACGTTTCTATAAAAGGATGCAAATATATACAGGAATATACTGTATAATATAATATATATATATTATATATATATTATATTATATATATTATATATATATATATATTATATTATATATATACTGTATAATATAACTGCCATACGCTATAAACCACTGAAACCACAGTGATGCTTTATTTCATTCATTCTTTCAGATGATTTTACATTAGTTTGCTAAGGCTATGTTCGTGACTAGAGATAGGAGCTAGCCAGCTAACATTAGCAAATATGCACCAACATGTGTGATGAAAGAGGGAGGGCGGGGTGAACTGGGGCTCCCACGTAATAGCTCAAGTAGGTTCATTTTATCTTCTTTTAATTATTTACCTTTTTTGTTCTTATTAAAGACAAAAATAGAAAGGAGATGTTTTTACCTTCTTTACATCATTCTCTATCAGAATACCACTGCAAAAAATCAAAAGAGCTGGCACAAGAACTCAAAAATATGAAAATAGAATCAGACGAGATCCTCATTTCATATGATGTCATTTCATTATTGTCAGAAAATTGTATATACATGTTTATCATTTTATAATTATCATTATCACTTCATAACCATCTTATATGATTAAATGTATATTGCATGCATCTTTTATGGGTTTATTGCACACTGTTTCATTTCTGGGTAATAAGTGGACCAACTGAGTGTCCTTCACTAAGATGTGCTCAGAAGTCAAAGTGTCTCACCAGATGAAACTGTGTATATGATAAGGGGTCTGGGAATGGGGGAGAATTAATCTTGTTTTCTTATGAAGTGCTGTGACTATGATTAACTTGGAGTCTGGAACACACCTGCAAGGCCATATTGTTCTCAGTCCAAGCCATAAAAGATGCATGCAATATACATTTAATCATATAAGATGGTTATGAAGTGATAATGATAATGATAATTATAAAATGATAAACATGTATATACAATTTTCTGACATTTCCCTCCTGTTTTATCATATTCGGACAGTTTTCCCAACATCCTCATCAATTATTCACAAAGACCCCTGTTGATGTCACACTACACATAGTGCAAGAACGCCTCAGAAATGACAGAGCCCTAAAAAGACGCACCAATCTCACAGTTGACAACATATCTGAACTATTACAATTTGTTGCAAAATCCACCTATTTTAATACAGAGAAAAAATCTACAGACAAAAAGAAGGATTTGCAACGGGAGACCCACTATCAGCCATCATGAGCAGCTTTTTCATGGAGGATCTGGATAACAAAGCCATCAACACAGCACCTACACAATGTAAACTCACCCTCTGGAAGAGATGCGTGGACGACATTCTGGAGAAAATAAGGAAAGGACACACGCAAGAACTCACTGACCATCTGAACAGCACGGACAGCACTGGGAATATAAAATTCACACACGAAGAGGAAGAAAATGGCACCATAGCCTTTCTGGACATGAAAATCCACCATAACGATGACGGCAGTATAAAAATCACAGTCTACAGGAAACCAACCCACATAGATCAATACCTACTATGGACATCAGAACACCCCACAGCACACAAACTATCAGTTGTCAGGACGTTATATGAACGGGCCACCATCATCACAGACCAAGAAGACAGAAAAAAGGAGGAAAACTAAAACATGCACTCATATGCTGTCAATATCCAGTATGGGCCATAAACAAAGGGAAACAGCAAGTCAAAAACAAAGAAAACAAACAGGAAACAAGACACAGAACAAAAGCCGAAATCAAAAACAAGGACACCATAACTATACCATACATCTGAGGGATAGCGGAACCAATTCAAAGGATCATGAAAAAATACAAAATAAACAAAGCAGTAAAACCACACAAAAAATTAAGACAGTTATTAGTACACCCCAAGGACAAAATAGAACAAGCCAACAAATGCAATGTAGATAGATAGATAGATAGATAGATAGATAGATAGATAGATAGATAGATAGATAGATAGACTATTTCGAACACAAAAAATATAACAAAAAACAAGCAAATAGCAAATGCAATAAAGTTACAGTATACACTGTTCGAAAGGGAGAAGGAAGAAGTGAACACTTATTAATTCCAACTCCTCTTTTCCATCGATACACCCATGTGGATTTTATACAAATTACTACCATTAATACCCCAAGTAAACAATTTACTGTATTTTTTACAGATCAACATTAACACCTGTCCATTCTAACATACAATGAAGTCCATATATCAAAACCAGTCTCAAACGACACAGATACACACAGTGCTGTCCCATCCACCATTCCATAGTGTCCCATAATGTCCCAGAGTGAACATAATGAATCGTACATATAAATTCTACCCTTCTAACATATAACCTTTCAACAAATGGTGCTTATACCTCTTTTTAAATTGATTTCTGTTTGTACATAGTTTCAGTTCCGGCTCCAGACTGTTCCACAAATCCACCCCACAGACAGATATGCACATACTTTTCTTGGTTGTACGTATCTTGGGTTTTGTGAAGTTTAAGTCTCCTCTCAAATTATGATCATTGTCTCTTTTTTTAAATATTTTTTGTATATTAGTTGGGAGTTGATTGTTAATTGCCCTGTACATTACTTGTACTGTCTTAAATTTAACTAAATCGATGAACTTTATGACATGTGACTTCAAGAACAACGAATTGGTATGGTCTCTATATCCTGCATTGTTTATTATCCTTATAGCTCTTTTTTGTAATGTGCATATTGCTTGTAGGTTGGTCTTGTAGGTGTTTCCCCAGACTTCTACACAGTAGTTAAGATAAGGTAAAAACAGTGAATTGTACAATAAGACCAATGATTTATAGTCCAAGATGTGTCTTGTCTTCCCCATTATGCCTATACATTTTGCTAATTTAGCCCGGATGTGACTGATGTGAGGTTTCCAGCAGATTTTACTGTCTAGCGTCACCCCCAGAAACTTATTTTCCTGTACTGTTTGTATTCTGGTATCATCTATCGTTATCATTATTTCATGGTTTATTTTATAATTTCCAAACACCATAATCTTTGTTTTTTTTAGATTTAGAGATAATTTATTTTTGTTGAACCACTGCGTTAATTTTTCCATTTCAGTTGTGACCACCTCTAAAACCTGCTGCAAATTCTCACCAGTGCAAAGGATATTTGTGTCATCCGCAAACAAAATAAATTTCAGAATTTTTGATACTTGGCATATGTCATTTATATACAAGATAAAGAGTTTGGGTCCCAAAACTGACCCCTGGGGCACACCACAAGTGATGTCCATGCAGGGTGATTTGTGCTCTCCAATTTGTACAAATTGTTGTCTGTTACTTAAATAACTTTCCACCCAACTCAGTCCTACCCCTCTTATCCCATACCTTTCCAGTTTCCTTAGTAGTATTCTGTGGTCAACGGTGTCAAAAGCTTTCTTTAAGTCTATAAATACTCCTACAGCAACCTTTTTTTGTCTATACAACTAGTAATTTCTTCTATAAGTTTGATCAGTGCCAAAGATGTAGATTTATCTGCTCTAAAACCATACTGGCTATCTGTAAGGAGGTTGTGTTTTTCAATGAAATCATCCAGTCTCTTAGTGAATATTTTTTCAAGTATTTTGGAGAATTGTGAGAGTAAAGAGACTGGCCTGTAATTTGTGAAACAATGACTGTCTCCTGTTTTGTAAAGAGGTGTTACTTTTGCTATTTTCATTTTGTCTGGAAATGTACCAGTTTGAAATGACAGGTTACAGATGTGGGTGAGTGGCTTAACAATTCCCTCAATTACTTTTTTCACTATTGTCATGTCAATTTCATTCCAGTCGTTGATTTTTTGTTCTTAAATTTACTCACAGTCTCGATAATTTCCTTTTCAGTAACTGCACCCAAAAAGATTGTGTTTGGGTTTCTATCCTCTATTTCATTCACAGACCCACTGTGGTTTGTTTCTGGAGTCACTATTGATTTTGCTTATTCAGGACCAACGTTTACAAAAAATTTATTGAAACCACTGACCACATCTTCCATATTATTAATCAAACTGTCGTTTTCGATAAAATATTCTGGATAATTTGCATACTTAGGACGATTACTAATAATCCCCTTGAGTACTTGCCATATTCCTCTTATGTTATTTTTGTTATCCTCTAGTATTCTGTTGTAATATTCTTTCTTACAGGTCCTCATTATAGTGGTAAGCTTATTTTTATATCTTTTATATTTGATCTCAGCTTCCACCATTCTGCATTTAATGAATTGTTTATATAATGTATTCTTCTTTTTACATGCATTTATTAACCCCTTGGTGATCCAAGGAATATTTTTTTTTGTTGTCTGTCACTGTATTGTTTTATAGGACAGTATTTATTGTACAATGATTGAAATATTTGTAAAAATTTATCATATGCTCTATTTATGTCATTTTCATCATAAACTATCTTCCAATTTTGTATTAATAATTCCTTTGTCAGTAAATACATTGATTCTTCGGTTCTTATTCTTTTATATTTAATATTTTTGGTATACTTTTTCTTCCTATAATCACATTGATAGACAACAAAACTCGGCAGGTGGTCGCTGATATCATTCAATAAAAACCCACTCCTGATATTATTTTCCATAATGTTTGTGAATATGTTATCTATTAGTGTGGCACTGTGCGACGTGATTCGGCTAGGTCCTGTAATTGTTGGATGTAAGCCCATGCTGTACATTGTGTTGATAAATTCTTCTGTCAAACTATGTTGTTTTGAGTTCATCAGATCTATATTGAAATCCCCACAGATGAACATAACTTTATGAGTTAGTTTTGCATACATTTTTTCCATCCAGTCCTTAAATAAGTCAATGTTTGATCCAGGTGTTCTATATACACAGCTCACTACTACATTCTTCACATTGTCCAGACAGATTTCTATTGTAATACATTCAAATAAATCATCCACAGTTACTGACAGATTTTCAACAACCTTGTATTGCAAGCTCTTGTCAACATAAATTGCAACTCCTCCTCCTTTTTTCACTTTTCTATTTATATAATTTAATTCGTAGCCATCCATGGTAAAATCCACTCCTTTCTCTTCACTGAGCCACGTCTCTGATATTGCCACAATATTGAAGGGCTCTTTAAACTGATTTAAATAATCTTTAATGTTATTAAAGTTTGCATAGAGACTTCTGCTGTTGAAGTGGATCATAGAAATATTGAAATCAGATGTGACCATTGTGTTAAACTGTTCATCTGTGTAATAATTACAGTCATTATTGATTGAGTTAAAAAGATTATTATCAGGGTCTATGTCATATTCTACGTCCTGTGGGTTGTGCTCTGTGTATTCAAAAACTTTCAGTTCCTGTTTGTTGATTTTTTGATTCATGCTGTAGAATGTTTTGTTGCAGATGAGTAAAATCCTTCAGTGTCCTATATTTGTCTGAATTGTTGCTGTGCCTCCAGATCGTATTTGTCCAGTTCCATAATATTACGGATGTTAATGACCTTGGCTTCTTCAGGCGATCCGTTTAATTTGATGAATATTTTACAGTTTGATGTCCAGGTGTTGAATTTAATATATGAAATATCATGCAGATCATGCAACAAAACCTACATTGGAGAAACCGGAAGATCATTCACTACAAGGAAAAAAGAACACCAGAAGGAATGTGAGAAGGAAAAAAAAGGACATCTCACAAGATCACAAAAAGAAAAGGCAGAACAAGAAACATTAAAATCAGTTATATCAGATCACTGCAAAAGAAATAATCACATCATGGACTGGGACAACGCACAAATTATTGGATCGGCGAGCAACAGACACAAATGCTGGACCAAGAAGGCCACAGAAATCAGGAAGCGGGGAAAAGATACCATGAACCGGGGTGAGGGGGCCTTTATGCTTTCCCACACCTGGGACCACATTCTCCAGAGACCATCAGACGGCGGAAAGCAGGGCCGGCTCGGTGGATCTGACAGGTCTGCTGGGCTGGCCCCGCCTACGAAAGTCAGCTGATAAAATGACACCTGGCAGCAATCAGCTGACACTTCTGACGAAGGCTGCAGTGAACAGTCGAAACATGTAAAGAAGGTAAAAACATCTATTTTTTTGGGGGGGGGGGGGTGAAATTCATTTAATATTTAGGAGAAAAGCCTTTGTTGGTAATAACAGCTTCCAGATGCCTCCTGTATGGAGAAACTAGCCGCAGGCATTGCTCAGGAGTGATTTTAACCCATTCTTTTTTTTTTTTATTTTATTCTTTTTTTTTTAAATTTAAGTTTTTGTAAAGGGTATACATGTCATTACAGCATTGCATTGTTTACATTTTCATCACATGTTCCCTTTTTTTTGGTTTTTGACAACATTGGAAAAATAATTATTACAACACCCTTTTTTAAGTGAAAGAAAAAGAGAAATTAAAAGAACAAAAAAACAAACAAAAAAACAAAACAAGAAAAAAAAAGAGCAAAAAAATAAATAAAAGAGCATCTGAGTAGCATTGGAACAAAGAGAGGTGCCATTATTGAAATGGTATTTGTCAAAGATTAGATCTAATGGAAGACACATATGCGTTCCAGGGTTGCCAAAAGTTCAAGAACCCATCCATGTCCTGTCTCAGTGCGAATGTCAACTTTTCCATCGAATAAATGTCCTGAATCACGTTAATCCAATCTTAAGGTGTAGGACAATCCTTTAACATCCATTTTTTTGTTAGAGCTTTTTTACTTGCCAATATTAAAACAGTGAATAAGTATTTTTCTCCTCGTCTTTCCAGTGATTCCGGTAGTAAACCCAAAAACAAAGTTACAAAAGAAAAGGGAACTGTTATTTTGAATATTTTCCCCAATATTGTCTGTACATTGGTCCAATATTGGTGGATAATTGGGCATGACCAAAACACATGAAAATGATTTGCAGTCTCTTCACCACACAAGCGCCAACAATTCAACCCCTTACGAGTAAATTTGTTTTGTGCAGGTGCTCTGAAAAATCTTACCAAATTTTTCCATCCAAATTCTCTCCACTGCAGGGATGAGGTACTTTTCCATTGTTGTTTATTTAGCTTTTCCCATATTTCCAGTTGTAAAGTGAAATTCCCCTCTTTTTCCCATCTCTCTTTTATATATGATGTGTTGTCTCCTTTTAAGTCTTGAAGACCTTGGTATATTTTAGAAATGTATCTGATCCCTGGGATCCCTTTATATGCCATTAAGAAGACCTTCAGAACACCTGACTGGGCCCTTTCCAAATCCTCCTTTTTAAGTATTTTGTTTATGTGGTGTCTAAGCTGAAAGAACCTGTAAAGGTCTTGATTTATTAGACCTTGTTTTTTCAAATCTTCAAAACTTCTTAAAGTTTGCCCTTTAAAAAAATCGTAATATTTTATCAGTCCGTTCTCTTTCCACTTTTTAAATCTAGTGTCTGTTTTATTAGGAGTAAAGTCTTGATCATAGGCAATCCATTGCAGTAATCGATAGGGTTCTTTAGTTTGATTCTTTCTATCTTAAACCAAATTTTTAGCGGGGTCTCTATCCACGGGTTAGTGTTATTCAAAAGTTTAGGTAAGGCATTGTTCCCTATTATCGCCTGTAGGGGAATGTCACTTGTTATTTGGCATTCCATCTCCTTCCATTGTGCAGTGTAGACTGGGTTACATATCTCTACTAAAGTTTTAATTTGTGCAGCTTTAAAATAGTCCCTGATATTTGGCAGCGCGAGCCCACCTTTGTCTTTGTTTAGCTGTAGGGTTCTATATCTGATTCTAGGTCTCTTGCCCTGCCATATGAATCTTGAGATCCTTCTGTCCAGTTCTTGCCATGTTTTTTTGGGAGGTTCTACCAGTATTGTTTGGAAAAGGTATAGAAGACGTGGAAGTATATTCATTTTGACTGCTTCAATTCTTTGTGCAGTACCCAAGAATGGTATCATATTCCATCTTGCTAGATCAGATTTTATTTTTGCCATCAGTGGATCATAGTTTAGTGTTATAATTTTGTTGAGTTGTTTCGGGATATTGACCCCCAGATATTTCATAGATTCCATCTCCCAGTTAGTTTTGAGTTTGCTTAGTAAATATTGATTTGGGTCATAGTTGAATGTTAAAATTTGGGTTTTATGCATGTTTAATTCGTACCCCGATAAATCTCCATACTCTGAAAAAACTGAGATTAGTTCTGGAAAAGAGGTGTCTGGCTGCCCCAGGTATATTAAAATGTCATCAGCAAAGAGTGCTATTTTATGTTCCTTCTGACCAAGTGTAATACCTTGAATTTTTTGATTCTGTCTTATCCATTGGTTCAGAGGTTCAATGAAGATTGCAAAGTGCAGTGGAGACAAGGGGCAGCCCTGACGGCATCCTCTTTCCAGTTCAAAAGATGATGATAATTTACCGTTAATCCTTATTTTACCTGTTGGTTTTTTATATAATGCCTGGATAGTTCTAATGAAGTTGTTATGAAAATTGAAACTGGATAAGATTCTATATAGGAAAGACCAGTCAACGGAATCAAATGCTTTTTCAGCATCTAATCCCAATATGGCTGCATTTAAATTATATTTTTTTATATGATGAATTATGTGTAAAGTGTGTCTAATGTTATCTTGTGTCTGTCTTTGTTTTATAAAACCTGTTTGGTCTAAATGAATTAAGTCTGTCAGTATATTTTCTAACCTTTTGGCAAGGATAGTGGTAAAAAGCTTATAGTCCTGATTTAACACACTGATTGGTCTGTAGTTGGAGCAGTCTAGTTTATCCTTTTCAGGTTTAGGTATGACTGCAATGACCCCTTCTCTCCAGGAGGGGGGGATTTCCCCTGTGTGGAGGACATAGTTAAATGTTTTCAGGAGGAGAGGAGATAGTTGCTGTTTAAAGGTTTTGTACCACTCTGCTGTAAAGCCATCTGCTCCTGGGGATTTGTTAGCTTTAAGTTTCATAATTGCGTTTTCTAATTCTTTAGGTTGTATTTCTGACAGTAGTGTTTTATTTTGTGACTCAGTAAGTTGGGGAAGGTTTAATGTATTTAGGAAGGCTTCGGATGTGTTTTTATGTTTTTTGAGGGAGTACAAGTTCTTGTAGTAGTTCTCGAAGCTTTTAAGAATTTCCTGAATTCTAAATTTTATTTCCTTTGATACTGGGTCTCTGATTTTGCAGACTGCTCTCTCCGTTTGTCGTTTCCTCAATTTATAGGCTAGTAATTTTGCCGATTTGCTACCTGTTTCATAGTATTTTTGTTTCAGAAATGTAAGTTTCTTCTGGATTTCTATTGTGTAGATCTCACATATTTGTTTTTTAATTTCCTTAATTTTGAGCGAGTCATTAGAATGAGTGTTGTCTTTGTGCTCTTTTTCTAGTTTCTTAAGTTCTGACTCTAATTTGATTCGTTTTTCTTGTCTCAGTTTCTTTTGGATTGCCAGTTTTGCAATAATCTTTCCCCTTATTACAGCTTTGCATGCGTCCCACAGTATTAAAGGGGATACTTCTCCATTATCATTTTCTTCCAAATATCTGAGACTATCTGATTCCAATTCATCTTTCAGTGGTCCTTTCAGCACATTTGAATTTAACCTCCAAGAAAATGTATTATTTGTGTATTTTTGGATACTTAAGTCCATATAGTCCATATACTTAAGTCCATCCGTGTATATATATATATATATACTGTATATATATATATATATATATATATATATACTGTGGTCAGAGAGATTCATCAGTCCTATTTTACATGTTTTTACTCTTCCAATGTCTCTATTAAACATAAAAAAATAGTCAATCCTTGAGTATGATGAATGTGGTGCTGAGTAAAATGTATAATCTTTTACACTGGGGTTGAATTCCCTCCACACGCCACAGATTCCCATTTCTTTTAGTAGCATCCGAGTTTTTCTACTTTGAGTGTTATTTTGATGTGGAGAATTACCTGATGAATCCCAGTATGGATTCAGTCTTAGATTGAAGTCTCCACCACATATCACTAAACCTTGGGCTTTAGTTATCATTAGGTCAAATACATTTTTATTAAATTTCCAGTTAGCCCCTTGAGGTGCATATACATTCAGCAGGGTGATATCTTCTCCCTCTAGCCGACCAAGTACCATGCTGAATCTCCCTTCTTTATCTTTGTGTTCTGATTTTTTTTCAAATATAATTTTGGTTGAGATCAATGTCGCTACCCCCCCTCCTCCTCCCTGACTTATATGAAGATGAAGAGATCATTTTAAACCCTTGTCTATTAAGTTTAGTGTGCTCCACGTCTGTTAGGTGGGTTTCCTGTAAAAATATTATTCCTGCTTTGTCTTTTTTCATTTTGCCTAGAATCTTGGATCTTTTAACTGGATTCAGGATCCCTTTTACATTATATGAGATTATTTTGGTTACACCCTGTTTCTCCATTGTGTTGTCTTGTTTAGTATAACAGTGTGGTGGCCCTCTTTTATGCTACTCAGAAACTGAAAGAACATTAAGAACATAAAAAACATTAAGAACATAGTATATAAAACTTTAAAACAAAAAACTGACAAAAGATCTTCCTGAGCTGAGGTCTTTTTAGTGACCTTAGAAGAGCCTTGATGGTGTGTTGGCTCTGAGGGAAATTCCTCAAACTCTGTTACGTGTTGAGGGCCCTCTCTTACCCCTGTAAGTTGTCCCATGTTTTTAACGTGAATTTCAGATCCCAATCTGAACTTGTAATGATTTTTTTTTAAATTTTATTAATTTTATTTTTTTTTTATGCCTATACCCTATGAAATTGTGTGCAACCTCCCACCACCATCACAGCAAACAATCACGTTAATACAGTATTTGTTAGTGTGGAGAGATCATGTGGTTCATTGTCACATTTCTATTTTAACAAGTTTTTTTTTTTTTAAAGACTTATTTGTTTCTAATATTATGTCTGTTCCATGAAATGTTTTACCACTTGATACTTGCTGATTCTGCATCTCCTTTAATGTTTGTTACCTTGTAGGAGGAGGGTTGGATGTGCAGACTGACTAAAAATATTGTTATTCCCTCCTGAAAACGCTCAGTTTTTCCTTATAGCTCTGGCGCTGGGTTTCCCGCTGCTGGCTCGTGGATTTTGAGGGTCTCTGTGTGCACCACGTTTGAGCCTCGATTCTTTCGATCGGGTCTGCTGCGGGTTTATACACAGTTACCGGGAGCCCTCTTCTCGCCATATCCGTGGTTGCTTCTTTCGCCGAGTTGTAGAGACACGTCTCAGCCCCGTAAAAAACCCGCAGCTTCGCCGGAAATGGAGTTTGAAAGCGCAGTTTCTTCTCTCGTAGTACCTTTTTAGCGTCGTTGTATTCCCAACGCTTTTTAAGGACCTCCGGGGCGTAGTCGTGCTCCACAAAAACTTTTCTCTCTTGGTGCATAAATCCTTTTTTCTGCCAAGCCAGTCTCACAACCTCTTCTTTTATTCTGGAGTTGGAGAACTTCACCACCACCGATCTTGGTGGCGCTTCAGCCGATGGCCTTGGGGCTAATGTACGGTGCGCCCTTTCTATCTTCAAGTCGGTGGATTGGGGAATTTCCAACTTCTCTCTCAGTATGGATTCCACACATGCAGCCATTGTGGTGAAACCGTCCTCGACTCCTTCTTTCAGACCATCCATCCATCCATCCATCTTCTACCGCTTAATCCTTTCGGGTCGCGGGGGGGCTGGAGCCTATCCCAGCATCTTTGGGCGAGAGGCAGGGTACACCCTGGACAGATCGCCATGAATTCTTATGTTGTCTCTTCTTAGTCTTCCTTCTTGGTCAGTTAGCTTAGCCTCCAGTCTTGACTGTTGTTTAAGTAAATAAAGCACGGTTTCTTCCAGCCCTTTTATTCTTTCCTCTGCTTCCATGATTCGGTCCTCAGCCTGGTCCAGTCTGCTGTTTGTCCTTTTTATTTCGTCTTTAATTTCACGAAATTCGGCCCAACACTCTCGGCGAAATTGTCTTAATTCTTGAAGTACCATTTTTAAGCTAACCGTGTTGCTAGCTTCATTCAGCTCCTCCGCTTCTGAGTGGATGTCCTCCGGGTCAGATTCTCCGGCCGATGCATGTCTTGGCCTGGTAAATGTCGATCTCTTCTGTTTTCCTTTAGGCATAATGACTTTGTCTTTTGATTTTCACTCTTCCAAAAATCCATTAAATCTGATTTTCAAGGTATTTTCACGGATCGGGTCTGGGAGCTTCAGTGTTAAGCTGCTATCACCATGGTGTCCAGACCGGAAGTCCCTCCTTTCTATTTTTGTCTTTAATAAGAACAAAAAGGTAAATGAACTGGGGCTCATTTGAAGAGACATGCAATGAAACGAGCTGTTCTGAGGAAGGCTACAAAAAATGTGTCACATTGCTGCTAAAATATTTAAACCCTGAGAGCATTTTGACCAAAGCATGTCACAGATATTTTATTAAGACCAATGGGAACTGTGTGAACATCTGGAAAAAGTGCAACGTATTTCTCCTTTAATGCTTCCACTCACTAAGATATTGTGGACAAGTCGATACTTCCAACTTTGTGAGAAAAGATTGGCAAAGTCCCCTTTCTGTTCCAGCATGACCGTGCCCCAGTGCACAAATCAACATCCATAAAAACATGGTTGGATGAGTATGGTGTGGAAGAACTTGCCTGGCCAATATGGAGCCTTGACCTCAACTCCATCCAACACCTTTGGGATAAACTACAACAAAGATTGAAGTTGGGCCCTTTGGTCCAACATCATAAACACTCTTCTGGATGAATGGGCAAAGCGCCCCACAGGCAAACACCCAACTCTTGTAAAAAGCTTTCCCAGAAGAGTGGAAAAGTTATAGGAGCAAAGAGGGAAGACCAACTCTGCATTAATGATTATCAAAACTGGGTTTTCATTTCAAACACAACCAAGTCCTCAAATAACAAAGGCTTTAAGTTGCTCTCAATTCTCAGCTTGCAACCATTTCTGCTACTTTCAGATGTTTGGTTTTCAGTGTTTGCTGGAAGGAAGCTCCCATGCTTCAGAGGATATAATGGGAGGCTGCACAAAGTCTCAGCAAAAGACAGAAAAGGATTATTCACAGTTCAAAAACTTATTAAAATACAGTATGTTCAAAATCTAAGTGAAAATGACCATAAAGTTGTCTTTTGGTAATAATATAGCCATTATTTCTGATAGCTACAGATGTGAACATTATTCAAAGAGACACTCAAACTATTTCAGACTTATATGAGGAGGCAGATTCTCACTTGAGTCCACCGTTTTCCACATTTCCACAACATCCTTCTAAAATGTTCTGCCAGAACTGCACCTAAATCAGATTTTCACATGCTATCTGCTTCTTAATTTCAAAAACTTTAAATTCTTACCATTAATGACATTAATGTTTTTATTACCGTGACATATTCTAAGGAGGGAAATATTTCTCAACACTTTAAGACTTAAAAAGAAACTTGCAGGTTCATTCTTACTCAGTTCATCAAGTCTTTATCTGCCTAACTTTCACTCTATCGGAGGTCAGCTTTCTGTCAATTTTAGAGGCGAGCTAAATTATGCAATACATTTTCTTATCTTGCAAAAAACCTGTTCTTCTGTAAAATGCTAGAGAAAATGTCCAAAAGACCACTTACAGTTAAACCTGCTTTGTAAGTGATTTTCATCACTTTGTAGTAGAATATTTTATTATTAATACTTGATTTTTATTATTGCAGCTTAGGTTAGGTAATAAGCAAATATACATTATTTTTTGGCATTTTGTTTTGCTTTCCTGTGGATTTTAAACACAAAAAAATTAAACCAAACTAAACTAAGCATGTGGAAAAAAATTTGCCCAGCTGAAGTACTGAAGTGACTCGCAAGTGACTGTATGTTTGGAGGCAAGGCGGGGTCTACGTGTGACTATTACATTTGTAAGATATTTGAGGGAGGAACGGATGGCGAGAAACATTAGAGGGAAGAGAAGAAAAAGTGTGTTATTATGCAAGATGAATTTCAGTCAGTGTTAGGCTTGAAGGGCCGGAGGGAAGCGGTATGGATGGGCCCTCGGTGACCATTAAACCATCCTGCTATAAAAAAGTGAACATGAATCACAGTCTTACCTTGGCCTGGCCTCAGCATTGGCCTGCAAATAATGACAAAGAAAGGAGAGAATGGCAGGGAGAGGTGGGGGACAGAGAGATAAAACACATTTAAAGTCTTTTCACAGGTGTTGTGGGTAACAAATAAAACATCAACAACATAATTTAAAGTGATTTGATCCACAGCTGGTGTGGCTCTAAATCTGACCCGTTAATTTTCCGTTTCATTCGCCAGTTGTGCTCATACATATTCATGAAATTTTAAAGGAACAACGTGGAACAAATCAAGTGAGCTTCAAACGCAATTCATGTGTTGACTTTTCTGTTTCATTCTGATAAAGGTGAACACCCTTTGTTCTGTCTCTATGTGTATTTTACACAAACACTGCAAAAAAAAAAAGACTTCTGAGCTGAATACAAAATGAGTTAAATTTCTACAAACACAATGATGGAAGTCACAATGCTGTAACATCTGAATTCCACAGACATGCCATACATGTAGATTATGAATGCATGCAACAGACTGTGTGCGCAGCTGCTGTCATGCATTTGTTCTACCAGTAATGATGGCATCTTGTTTGTTTAATGGGTGAAGTGATTACTAGTACTGATGATGACAACAGTACACCAACATACACTAAGGACTCCTGATGTATTTAAGTGCTGTAATGGAAACGTTTGGACTTTCATATGATTCCGATGGGGTTATTTATTTAAATTTGAGATGAGGGAAATATTTTTTTATATCTGTCTTGATTGCATTGGTTAAAGGGAAAATAATGCATCACTATAATCCTTATGTGTGCTTTGATTTAATTTCAAGTACTTAAGAATGCTTTTAGCACAAGTGTCTGCAAATCTGAAAAGAAACGGTCAGCTGACAGCTAAAGAGCCAATGATCTGATTATAAATAACAATGTTACAAAACAGCAATATAGAGAATAAATAACTTGAAGGCTAAATAAACTCAGACAACATTTCCTACATTATTCATACAGCCTAAGGCATTTCAGTCAGTATGTGTGCTCAGAAAACTGCTCTTCTCAAAGGTTCTCAAAGTTACCCAATCTATAAGTTAAAGCAAAGGTAACTTCACAAAATTATGTGTTCTTTATACTGCTTAAATAAAAAGTATCTTTTTTTCCCCCAAAAGCCTCACGGCTCATTTGAAAAGTACAACACAATAACCCATGAGAAAAAGTGCTCTGTGAATTGAAAACCATTTCTTTGGACATTTAATTTGCTCGGTCATAAATATTAAAGTGATAATACATAAAAGTACTGAAACTATGAGGGCATCCTTGTTAAATACTGTAGTCTATAGTCCACATTATCTAACACGATGAATTATTGATATAGTAATTTATTTTTGAGGAGGTTAAAGCAAAACTTGTGATATTTTAAAATGAACAAAGCAAGCATGGGTAACAAATAAGTCAGGGTTGGGTCACTAGTGAAGATCCACTATGAATGACTAATGAGGTGTTCTGGCTTTGTTTTGTCTCAAGGTCTTCTTCTTAGCTAGAACAGCTTCTGCTCTCTGAAACAAAATCACTGCACCTCTGCAATATTACATGTGAGCATGTGGCTTGCACAAAGGTCGATAAATTAGGATATCATTGGAAAGTTAATTTATTTCAGTAAATTCAATTCAAAAAGTGAAACTCATATATTCATTACACACAGGGTGATATATTTCAAGTGTTTATTTATTAAATTTTGATATTTTGGCTTACAGCTAATGAAAATACCAAATTCAGCTTCTCAAAAAATTAGAAGATTACATAAGATCAATTAAAAACAAGAGCAAGTGCAGTATCCCCCGGCTCCGTTTTCTTTGAATATCTGAATGTTACTGAAGGAAAGCAGTTTTCATCATTTCCATATAATTATTGGGGCAGAACCAAATTATGATAAGTCGATATTCCATGAATATACAACAAAAATAGCTGAATAAACCCATAGTTGTTGGTCAGGATCCTGAGGTGAACATGTGTAGAAAGTTTGGTGACCCTACAGAGCTTCTATTGTAAGAGGGCATAGGGAATGCTAACCTTGATCTCTGACTTTTTGATCCCAAACCCATTGTCAGGTCAGGGTGCAAGTCGTCCAAGATGTGTTTTAGATACCACTATTGTATTGATTTGAAAAGCCTACATCATTTCTTTCAGTAGTTATACTAATATAGACAGAAAACTGTCTATTGTATATTAGTATATATTCACAATGATGCATTTTACCAACAGTATCTACCTTTAACCAACAGCAATATCTTCATATACAATCATAGTTATTCATATTCTTTTTTTATCATGTAATTTTATTTAGTTCAGTATGTTTACTAAGCCCTGTTTGAGTGTTTCATGTGAATCTGCAGGTTCAACAGCCTGCCCCAAGAGTATGCTGTTTTTCAAAAATGTATTTCATAACCATAGCGCTATCAAAAATTCTTCCAAAAATGTGACAACTGCATGTTTTAGGGCTCTTTGGGCTCAGCATGAAATGATCTAATATTTTTTCCTCCATTCTTTTAGTCCCATGTTTTAAACAGATTGACCAATGACTATACTGTATCTACCAAGGATGCAATGTGATCAATGCAGTTTGTTTGTCCATGTATTTGTCTGCTGATCTGTCAGCAGGATTGTGCAAAATACTACAAGATGGATTTTTATGAAATTCTCCACAGAGGTTGTCCTTGGCCAGACGATGAATCCAGTTATATTTGGGGGGAGATTCAGATCAATATGCACATTATGGATCACTTTTTGTGTGATAAAGTTGTGGGTTTTTGTTGGGTTTTTTTTTACATAGATTTTTGCTAATCTCATGAAAAATAATGGTCTTATCTACCTGAAAATACAGAGGCACAGACACTTTATGATGCTCCATCAATTGGCACATTTTAATCGGTGGACAAATAACCTTGAAGGAGGTATGTGCTCTCTGGGTGCCCTGTAGCTTGCCTTTGTGGAATATTAGTGTAGTAGGGGTGGGCGATATGGCCAAAAAATTATATCATAATGTTTCTGTGAATTTTCATGATAACGACATTCTTCCCAACATGACTAAGGGCCCCTTTACACAGACAGAGATCATTGGGTGACCACTGAGGGATCAAAAATTGACCCAATCTCTCAATAATCTCCTAAAGCCTCAAAAAAGATGCTTTCAATTCAACTTTATTTATATAGCGCCATTTCACAACAACAGTAATCTCATAGCACTTTCTGTGTAAATGTTTGGGATATCGTTGTACAATTTTCATGGCGATCTATAGAGATATCTGAACAATCA
Organism: Pholidichthys leucotaenia; assembly: GCA_020510985.1. Lineage (NCBI taxonomy): Eukaryota > Metazoa > Chordata > Actinopteri > Cichliformes > Pholidichthyidae > Pholidichthys > Pholidichthys leucotaenia. The sequence goes on along the minus strand of CM035840.1, from coordinate 132,386,520 downwards.
TTGAGAGATCATTGAGAGACCAGGAGAGTGTGGTGCGGGATCATTAAGAGTTTGTTGGGTGACCAAAGAGGTGTATATAGTACATACTGTATACTATATTTAAGAGGTTTTTAGTGCTCTACTATACCATTTACACGGGGTGGAGATCGCTGAGAGATCATGGAAAGATGAACAAGAGCACTCTGTGGCGAATACAATATCCCCTGCCTCTGTATTCTTTCCCAATACTTCTTGACTGAAAGCACTATTCAACATAATTACTGTGGCAGAACCAAATTATGATAAGCCCATCATCCATGAATATACAACAAAGTATATAACCCATAGTTGTAGGGCAGGATCCCATGGTGAACCTGTGTAGCAAGTCTTGTGACCCTAGAGAGCTTTACACATTCTATGGTAAGAGAGCATCGGGTGTGTCAACCTTGAACTTTGACCTTTTGACTACAAACCTGTAGTCAGAGGTCATGGTCTCAGTGTGAACCTGTGTACCAGGCTTGGTGACCCTAGCTTTACTTGTACAGTAATAAGGCATTTGAAATGCTAACCTTGACCTTTGACCCCAAACTCATAGTCAGAGGTCAGGATTCCAAGGTGAACCTGTGTACCAGGTTTGGTGGCCCTAGCTTTACTTGTGTTATAGTAATAGTAAATGTAGCATTTACCATAGTGCAGCTGCAATGTTAACTTTGAACTTTGAGTCCTTGACCCCAAACCCATAGTTCGGTGAGGGTGTAAGTCATCCAAGATGTGTATTAGATACAACCACTGTATCGATTTGAAAAGCCAGCACCATTTCTTTCAGTAGTTATTGTTTTATTTAGAAGATTTAGGGAAAATCTGACCTCTGACCTTTGACCTCAAGGTCATCAGATGAGAGTGAAATTGCAATATGCGCATCATCAGAGTATCTCAAACCATGGTACCAAGTTTCAAAACAATCAGAACAAAACTAGGAGGAGCTGATTTCACAAAAGTGGGACAGACGGACTGACCCATAACATAATCCCCCTTCAGCCTTTGCCCAAAGGGGCAGGGGTGTCCGGCAGGGGATAAAAATGGCCAGATCTCTAAACAATCTTTCAATGATCTCTCAGCAACCAAGATCTCTCAATGATCTTCAATTGATCTCCACGGTCGCCACAGTTGAGAGATTGCTTTGACTCAGTCCAAAACAATCTCTCAACGATCACCAAAGGGAATAATGTATAAAGGACAGTTTCACAGGCCAGCGTTTGCCTTTAAAATATTCAGTAAAAACAAAAATAAATATTTCTCCTTATAAAAACATTTTCTTTTCTATCAGACAATGAAAAAGGTTGTTTTTACCTGAACATGTTTCAGCCACTTCTTGCAGCCTTCGTCAGAAGGGTCACATGATGTTGTTGTGATAATCAGCTGTTTCATCAGCTGTCTTATCCAGGTTTACCAGACAGCAGAGGACGAGTACGCCCCCTGGCTGTCTGGTATCCTGTGGAGGACAGCATCCCAGGTGTGGGACAGGGTATAGGATCTCTTATCCCTGTTGATGGTTCTTGGGTCCGTTTTCTGATCTTGATGGCTTCCCTGATCCATCGGTGGTATTTGTTGTTTTCTGTGTGGATGATGTTTGTCTCTTCCCAGTCCATGATACGATTTTCTCTTTTGCAATGTTTGGATACGGCAGATTTCAGGTTCTGTTGTTCAGCTGTTGCTTTTTGTACTTGTGTGTACCTTGCTATTGTCTCTTGTTCACATTCTTTCCTGTGTTCCTTTTTTCTTGTTTCAAAGGTTCTTCCTGTTTCTCCTATATAGGTTTAGTTGCATGATCAGCATGGTATTTCATAAATGACATTATTTTTGTTTTTTTCTGGGTATTATATCTTTGGGATGAACCAAGAGTTGCCTCAAAGTGGTGTGTGGTTTTACAGGGGTGTTAATGTGGTATTTTTTTCCATTGTCCTCTGTGTTATTTCAGTGATGCCTCTCAGGTATGGTAAACTGGTCCTATGCTGTTAACTTTTTGTGTGATCCATCTCTCCATTTTATGTTTTTCAACTCCACTTGCTTCCTTCCCCTCTCTATGGCCCATTTGGGGTAGTGACAGTTTTTCAGAGTCTTCATTATGTGTACCTCTTCCTCCTCTTTATCCTGTGGAATAGTACTGATGTTGGTCCGGTCGTATAATGTTCTGATAACATTGAGTTTGTGGGCTGTTCTGAAGTCCACAACAAATACTGATCAGTGTGTGTTGGTGTCCTGTATATTTTGATGTTGATGCAACCTTCGTCTGTATGGGTGATCTTCATGTCCAGAAAAGATATGGATTTGTTGGTTTCTTCTTCATGGGTGAATTTAATGTTTCCCGAGCTGTCCATCTGGTTTAGATGTTCAGTGAGTGTGGTTGTTTGTCCTTTGTTGATTATTTCCAGGATACCGTTTCCATAAGCTTATTTTTCATGATGCTGGTGTCGTTTGTATGGCTCTGGTCTCTAGGTCCTCCATGAAAAAAACGCTCATGATTGCTGAGAGTGGATCTCCCATGGCGAAGCCCTCTTTTTGTTTGCAGATGGTTCCTCTGAAGTGAAAGTAGGTGGAGGTGGTAACAAAATGTAGCAGCTTCATGATGCCTTCCTCTGTCAGTTCTGTGTGTTTGTGTTGGGTTTTGTCATGTCTGAAATGGTTTTCAACAATGTGTTGAGTGACTATGATCAGTATTTTTGTAAACAGGGACATGACATCGTGTGATACTAATATTTCATCTGCTTGTATCTTTTTGTCCTTCAAGTCTTGTGCCAATTGTTTGGTGTTCTTACAGTGTTGATCTGTGAGTCCAACAAGAGGTTTATTTCAACTAGCGCCTTTAATAGATTGTAGGTTACTGATCCTATGCTGTCCACAATTGGTCATAATCGGATGCCTGGTTTGTGGATCTTATCACAACATCACATGACCCTTCTCATGAAAGCTGCAAGAAGTGCCAAAACAACCTTTTTCACTGTCTGATAGAAAAGAAAATATTTTCATAATTATTTCAGAAGACTGTATGAACCCTTTTGGATTATATGTTTCTCCTGTTTATAAACAGCAACACAGATTAAGTTTCAAATACTGTCTTCCCACATCATGTTTGTTTATGCCGGTGTTCTATAATTCTGTGCTACTCAAGAGGTGTTATTCTGCATCTTCGCGCATGCACAGACCTGTGTACATAAACTCCATTTCCACGCCCATCATTTCATGTTACCGTAAACGTCAAACTTTGGAAAGTTCCTGTACAGAAGGTAAAATTATGTTGTAAAGTTGCTCCTTGTCTCTACAGCTATCAGAGTCATGTACATCAGCTCCGTCATATCATGCAACCGTAAACAGTTAAGTGCGTTTTTGAAACAAAGGAGCCTCAAGCTCATTAATGTCTGTAGCCTAACGCTGGAGAAAGTACTTTGTGTGTGTGTTCCAGTGTTGGGAGTAATGCCTTACTGTAACGCCACTACTTTTGCCGTAACATGCTGTGTAACGGAATTACTGTTTAAAAATTTATTAATGCGTTACAGTTACTGAAATTTGATCAGATGCCTTACTCGTTTTATTAATATGGATAGATATTTTTAGTGCAAATACCCTGCCTCTCACCCAAAGATGCTGCGATAGGCTCCAGACCCCCCGTGACCAGAAAAAGGATTAAGCGGAAGAAGATGGATGGATGGAAATGCATATACAAACTGACCCTACATAGCTGACGCAGCAATCAGTCGACATGATCTGTTGCAGAGAGCCTGAGTCTTAATTACTGAGTGGAGGAAATACATGTATGCATGCATGCATCTGGAAAGTTTGCGACCCAGCAAGAATTAAACTGACTGATTGCCAGATAGTCGTTCCAGACTGAAGACATGGTAATACTTTCCATCAGACAACTGGACTGTGATCCACTGAAATTAAAATGAATTTACTTGCTACCTGGATAAAGATTATTCAAAAATGAATTTTGATTTCTAACAGGAATTTGAGGGACTGGATCATGTCTCTGTCACAGCAGACATTTGGACTATGGATAATTGACATTTTCTTTGGATCACTGCATATCGGATAAATCCATATCATATAAGTAAGATAAACATGGACAGCTTTATGCAGTGTTGCCAACTCTCACTCCAAAATGAAGAAATTACTGGCAATATTGTGTTGATTTTCTTCAGATTTTTCCCACAATAAGAGCTCTCAAGGCAGAATAAAGCAGACTGAACATGTTCTAAAAGCTCTGTCTGAAACAGTCTGTTTTTAGCCTGACATTAATAAGCCCGTAATGTAATCCATTAATTATCTTGCTATGTGTGCAAGATGTCCCACCTGTGGAACGTTTTACATTGGCTGGACACTGGCTGAAATTGTAAAGGATTTAAATCTAGAGCTGTAAATCAGGTATGTGTCTGTTAGTATATTACCAATTTTCTCCAAAGTTTTAGAAAAAAAACTGTTGCTACACAATTATTGGAATATATGGAGTCTAATAATTACTTACATCCTCTCTATGGCTCCTGACCAAATTATTCGGCTGAGAGTGCTAACTCCTACTTCCTCCTCATCATCATCATGATCATGATCATCATCTGTATTCATTTTGACAGGACACAATTAGTCCCACAGTTGGGGTGGGTCCTCTTACAGCTGAAGCTGAGTTTTTACGCCGGATGCCCTTCCTGACACAACCCTGTCCATTTTAACCGGGCTTGGGAGTGGCGTAGGGAGTACACTTGACTTATGCACCCACTGTGGCTGGGTAACCAACATTTCCCTCCTCCATTCCATTATTGCTGAACACCAAGCTGGATGGCAGGAAGTTCCACTTTTACATGGTCCTTGGCATGACCTGGCCGGGGTTTGAACGCTGGCCTTCCGGTTGTGGGGCAGATGATCTACCTCTTGGCCACCACTCTGGTAACTCCACTACTTGATTGAACAAATTAAAAACAAAAAAAGTCAATAGATCAAGGTCAGGTTGTGGGAGCTGTTTTACTGGGCCTAAAAAAAATGTTTTTGATGCAGTGAATCATTTTTTAGTTACAAAAAATATTTAGATCAATTTTTCTAATCTGGCCATGCAATGTTTTCGTCTCATCTGAGTGAAAGACAACAATGAGTAATGGTGAATAATGAAAGATCTTCTTTCTTAGCCTCTTAAAGTTCTAGTTTTCCACCCACAGAACGTTTCACATTGACTGGGAATTGGCAGGAATGCTAAAGGATTAAGTATGCATCTAAAAGTAATGTGAAAGTTACTTTTCCAAGTAACTAGTTACTTTATCCATCCATCCATCTTCTTCTGCTTAATCCTTTTCGGGTTGCGGAGGGGCTGGAGCCTATCCCAGCATCTTTGGGCGAGAGGCAGGGTACACCCTGGACAGATCGCCAGTCCATCACAGGGCCAACACAGAGAGACAGACAACCATTCACTCTCACAGTCATACCTAAGGACAATTCAGAATCCCCAGTTTGATGCCAATTAACCTAACCTGCTTGTTTTTGGCATGTGGGAGGAAACTGGAGAAATCCCGGCGTAAACCCACGCAGACATCATGCAGTAATTGGTAAAGTAACTCAGCTACTTTTGAAAAACAGTAACTAGTAACTGTAATTAATTCCTATTTTTTAGTAACTTGCCCAACACTGGTGTCTTCTGACCTTCACACGTGTAGATATATTGTATACGTATATGAAGAATACAATGTCTTTGAATTCTTCTGACTTGTAAACATTTGTGTATTTTTGAAACAAATCAACAGAAAAGTACTTTACGATAAGTGGGCATTGGAAATTAAACAAATAAATGATATTGCTTGTAGTTACTGAAAATAATGTTTCACATACAGAAATGGGAATTTTTAAAGTTTGATAAATTCAGCAATCAGACGGAGCAAAGAAATTAAGGAAAATAAAATAACTAAACTGAATATTATGGACTAATTAAACACATTAAACATTTATATGATTTGCAGAATATACACAAATCCTACCAATAAGCAACAGTAGCAGTTTTTGACAAAGTGGCAGAAATCGATGGATTCTGCTGTCGATCGGTGCTATCAGTAGCATTTTTTGATAGGGCAGCACAAATCGACAGAACACCAGGTAACCACTGAAACACATAGCTTAACTCAACAGTGTAACGGTGTGATGTCATCACGCAGACAAATCCCAATATGACGATATTCATTTTTTGTTTATACTGGCATGAAAAATTCATACCAGCATTATCTTAAACAATAAAATACGGCCCACCCCTAATGTGTAAGGAAGTAAATTATGTAATATGTTTGAATATGGTTTTAGGAGTGAAATCAAATTCTATTTTACACAATTTTTACAAGAGAAAGGACCACTGATTATTCTGCTGGAGCTGTTGCTCGACTTTCAGAGCAATGGAGAAACATTTGAAAAGCAACATTACTGGCAATAGTCTAATTGCAAACTTATCTTTCTGTCCACTTTTTTTCTTCCACTGTTAGGGGGGAAAAATGACATTCTGAATTAACAGACATCAAATTGTTAGACAATTTTGAGCTTATTATTCAAACAATTATAAATGAATCAAAAAAAAAATGCATTCTTTCAACTCTAACAGTAGTGACAGAAAACCTCTCCAGTGCCTATAGATAACGTCAATAATAAATATCACATGATATCAAACAGGTTAACCATTAGACACGCAATTATTGTCCGAATGAAACTCATCCGCCATGGATTCAGATCTTAGTAAGAAAGACACTCTACAACTTGCCATTACAGCCCTTTAATCGGCAGGGAGCTCTCAAGCCTCTCCTGACTGTGGTGATAAAAATATAACAAGTGACAAATGGAGCAATGGGATGTTTTAATTTGGGTCGCATAAGCACTAAAAGCCTCCTCTACAGTTCTGAAATGAGACATGCAGGGATGAAGTGCTGCTGAATTTGATGTGAGTGCAAAGATGTGGTTTGCACTTCTCAAAATGTTTATGCAGGGAAACCAAAAGTTATAGAGCACAACTGATAAAATAAAAAAAGGTATGGACATTTATCTGGCATGTCCGTCAGTTGGGTTCAACAGCAGACACGTGTACTGTAGAACTGATAGGAAAGTGCAATTCTACAGTACATATAAACATAAAAATAATCTGTGAACAAGTAGCCTAATTTTGGTCTCATTTCCATAACAGAGCTGTGTATGGTGACACTTGTTCTCATATTCATGTTGCTGTGTGCATCATGTTTCACGGTCAATAGGAAGATAATCCTATAAGTGGAAGGAGAGGAGGGAGGCTCCATGGGGGCAAGCACTCCTGCTGCTAAAGTGTCCTTAAGTAGAGTACCAACTAACACCAAGGACATTTAAAGGAAAATCACAAGCAAATTAAGAACGGTTGGGGTGGCACTGCTAACTAGCTCATGTTATAATTCTAATCATGATCAGCAATTAAAGGGCTTTGTGCTGGCTGGAAAACTCCTTGTAATTGTTTATAGATAAGAGGAAAAGCATCCATCTTTTCAAGGCAGCTTTTAGTAGCAATTTTGGCAGCTGATCTCTTTGTTCAGAGTTTATGGTAATTATTCATTGACCCCATTTTCTTCTGCTCTTTTATAGTGCTCTTAAGAGACCTTGTGATTTGATCATCATGAGATCCTTTACAGTGCCAGGTGCATTCAAATATGGGCCTTTGCAACTGATGCTTCCCATTTTTTGCTTGCTTATTTAATGTTGCTTTTTTTAAACCTTTTGAAGAGAAAAATCTAAAAGCTGTTATAGAAACCAGAACATCAAAAACAGACTACCTGATTTTGGCCTCCAAGAGCCTTCATTTCTCTCTATATAGATATCCATACTGTATGTAAAGCCTACGCCTACTCAAACCTGAAGTGACGCATAGTCATACCTTGTGAACTTTGACCCTGACCATTACACTGAGCACAACCTGGATGCAGACCCACCTGAGGATCATTGTCAGTGAGGTTTGGTGACCATCGGGGCAAATGCCTCGGAGGAGTGGTGATTCCTGTGAAATGTGGCTAGATGGACAGACGGACAGATGGACAGGCAATGGACATCACGTCATCGCATGAGCTACTTTCGGCTTCAATGGAATGAGCTAAAAATTTAATTATTTTTATTCTTTAACAAATAAATCACCTTTGCATTAAGTGACTTTAATCTGAACATCCCACTTACATGGAACTTGTGAGGATTTTAGGCGACAGCTAATGCAAAGGGTTTGCAAATGTTGAGGAGATACTGTGTTGTTCTTAGAAGGCAAAAACACCCTAAAATACACTGAAGAAATTATGTTTCTGTGGATGCACTGATTTTCTGCATACGTACCGGCATTCTGTGGGCTGGTGCAGGCTGAGCAGCAAGGACTTCTAATGCCATTCCGGAACACACTCCCTGTCCCTCAGCCTTTTCCAACAGGGACAGCTGGTGTGTGATGCTGGCCATTTCTTCCTGCAGCTTCTCTGTCTCAACAGTGATCTCTGCGATTTTCTCGGCAGCTGAGGCTGTGAGGAATGCTTCTTTGAGGTCCACAAGGTGAAGGAACCTCTTCTCCTCCAGACGTACCAATCTGCGGAGCTCATCAAATTGACTGTTCACGTATTCTTCAAGTTCCTCTGTAGACATCTACGATATGGAAATTAGTTTCAGGAGACAAAGAGGGAAAGAACAAGAGAAACTGAATGAGCATGGGCAAATTATATGTAGCCTACCGACACTGAAAATTACTACGCTATCACAAATTACACATATGACCCTATTTAAGAATAAAAATAGAAATGTACCTTGAAGGAGTTGGTACAGACCTCAAACTCAATAACAAGTAAAAATACTGGATTGCAGTAAAAAAACCAAAAACAAAAAACAGATATACTGTATGTAATTTCTCAGTTTGGGATTAATAAAGTACATATAAGCAACATATATATATGCTTATACAGTCATGTGGAAAAAATTAGGACACCCCACTAAATATTCACTTATTTATTAAGAAATGTTCACGTATCTATGTCTACCCTTGTTTTTGTTTTATTTGCATTTTTTAACATTTATTATAGCCATTTTAAGTGGGAAAGAATGTGGGGGTGTCCAAAAAAAGATGGGGGGTGTCCTAACTTATTCCGCACTATTTGTTTAGAATTATATTTTACAGACAATTTGAAAAAAGTTTTTAATTCATTTTTAATTGTTTAGTTGTATTACATGAATCGCCCAGTACTTTAAACACTGATATTAAATACCCATATGTTCAAATATGTATAAAAAAAAATAAAAAAAAAAACACACACAGGCTTATACAGGGTATCCTAATTTTTTCACATGACTGTACATATGCTTATACATATGCACTTATGCTTATACATATAAGCGTAAGTGCATGTAAGCGGCAAGGCTGAAAACCAACATTGAATGCCCATGACCTTCGATCCCTCTGGCAGCACTGTATTAAAAACCAACATCATTCTTTAAAGGATATTACCACGTGGGCTCAGGAACACTTTTGAAAACCATTGTCAGTTAACACAGTTTGTCACTACATCTACAACTGCAAGTTAAAACTCTACCAAGCAAAGCAAAAGTCATATATCAACAACACCCAGAAATGCTGCCGGTTGCTCTGGGCCTGAGCTCATCTGAGGCAGACTGAGGCAAAGTGGAAAAGTGAACGGTGGTCTGACGAGTCCACAGTTCCAACTGTTTTTGGAAATCATGGATGTCGTGTCCTCCAGGCTAAAGAGAAAAAGGACCATCCAGTTTGTTATCAGCATCAAGTCTATAAGCTAGCATCTGTGATGGTATGGAGATGTGTCAGTGCCCATGGTATGGGTATCTTGCACATCTGTGAAGGTACAATTAATGCTGAACAGTACATACAGGTTTTGTAGCAACATACAGTATGCTGCCATCTAAACAATATCTTTTCAGTGATGTCCCTGCTTATTTCAGCAAGACAATGCCAAGCCACATTCTGCACGTGTTACAACAGCATGGCTTTGTAGTAAAAGAGTGTGAGTACTAGAGTGGCCTGCCTGCAGTCCAGACCTGTTGTCCACTGAAAATGTGTGGCACATTATGAAGCACAAAATATGACAACAACGACCCCAGACTTTTGAGCAACTGAAGTTGTACATCAAGCGAGAATGGGAGAGAATTCCAACTACAAAGTTTCAACAATTAGTGTTTTCAGCTCCTAAATGCTTACTGAGTGTGACATGCCCCTGTCCCAGTTTTTTTGGAACATGTTGCAGCCATCAAATTCAAAATGAGTGAACATTTGCAAATAAATGAATAAAAAACAAAGATTATCTGTTTGAACATGAAATATCTTGTCTTTGTAGTGTATTCCGCCATCGTGTGTGTGAATGGGTGGATAGCAGGATCTGTAAAGCGCTTTGGTCATCTAGTGATGAGAATAAAAGCACTATATAAGTGAAAGCCATTTACCATTTACCCTTTATTCAACTGAATATAGGTTGAAAAGGATGTTTATATCATTGTGTTTTGTTTTTATTTGTATTATACAGTATCTCACAAAAGTGAGTACACCCCTCATATTTTTGTAAATATTTTATTACATCTTTTCATGGGACAACACTGAAGACATGACACTTTGATACAATGTGAAGTAGTCAGTGTACAGCTTGTATAACAGCGTAAATTTGCTGTCCCCTCAAAATAACTCAACACACAGCCATTAATATCTAAACCACTGGCAACAAAAATGAGTACACCCCTAAGTGAAAATGTCCAAATTGGGCCCAAAGTGTCAATATTTTGTGTGGCCACCATTATTTTCCAGCACTGCCTTAAAGGGGACCTGTTGTGGTGGTCTAAACGCATTCAACTTGAAAACATTAGGCAAAGTATTCGTTATTTGGTTAAATAATTATTGCCAGCCATATACCACCAGAGAAATATGCAAATACGACCGCGGGCATGGCCAGCCAATGAAAACTATGCGCGCAGCCATGACACATGCGGATGTGACGTCACCACGTTGCTACTGAAAAGTCAATACTCCGCCTTTACCAGTGAATAGGGTGCTTTTGTCAGTGTTTTTGTTCTATCATGGCTGAATTGTCGGACTCTGAGGAAGAATTCGGTCAACATGGCTACAGGTTTGAGCCAGAAAGGTCTTCGAGGGTGAAAGTGACGAAGTGGTCCTCACACACAACGGAATTTCGTCTGAAAGGAAACGTCTGTGCCCTGTTCCAAGATTGCGCAACCATTTTTCCGCTACGATCTTCTGACAAGGTGAGCTGGGTTTGGGTACACAAAAGAAGTGTTTATCTTTGTTTTTTTCGCTTATTATTGAGACATCCAAAGGCTTTACATTCCACCATGTTGCGATATCCATATTGCATTGTATGTTTTTGTTGTTACAAGAGCGCCGAGTGTCTGCTGATCTGTATATACTTTTAGTGGCGAGGGAAGAGCCCAGCGTCGAATCCCCGGCCGTCTGGCGGCCATTACGACCTCAGATCAGACGAGACGACCCGCTGAATTTAAGCATTTATTTATTTATTTTCTACTCGTTTTAGTTCTGCATTTAATATGAACCCTGAGTTTGAAATAAACGTTTGAATTTGAATATCCCGAAAGCCACTGCTCATCCGGGCACTCCAGGCTCAGCCAATATTGATCCAGATCACGGTATCCACGCTACTACGTCACAGGAAGCGTCCTGGCAGGCCATGTAGCCGCCGGTATGGCTGCGCCCATGTTTTGCTGACATAGCTGAACCAGCACATCAGCAATGGATTTATATCGCATTGCTTTGAACTTGAACTTGAACTTAAACTTGAACTAGAACGTGAGACAGGGGCTCAATAAAATATCTTTTTTTTCACGACCACCACAGGCCCCCTTTACTCTCTTGGGCATGGAGTTCACTAGAGCTTCACAGGTTGCCACTGGAATCCTCTTCCACTCCTCCATGATAACATCACGGAGCTGGTGGATGTTAGAGACCTTGCACTCCTCCACATTCCATTTGAGGATGCCCCACAGATGCTCAATAGGGTTTAGGTCTGAAGGCATGCTTGGCCAGTCCATCACCTTTACCCTCAGTTTCTTTAGCAAGGCAGTGGTCGCCTTGGAGGTGTGTTTGGGGTGGTTATCATGTTGGAATACTGCCCTGCGGCCCAGTTTCTGAAGGGAGGGGATCATGCTCTGCTTCAGTATGTCACAGTACATGTTGGCATTCATGGTTCCCTCAATGAACTGTAGCTCCCCAGTGCCGGCAGCACTCATGCAGCCCCAAACCATGATACTCTCACCACCATGCTTGACTGCAGGCAAGACACACTTGTCTTTGTACTCCTCACCTGGTTGCCGCCACACACGTTTGACACCATCTGAACCAAATAAGTTTACGTTGGTCTCATCAGACCACAGGACACGGTTCCAGTAATCCATGTCCTTAGTCTGCTTGTCTTCAGCAAACTGTTTGCGGGCTTTCTGGTGCATCATCTTTAAAAGAGGCTTCCTTCTGGGACGACAGCCATGCAGACCAATTTGATGCAGTGTGCAGTATATGGTCTGAGCACTGACAGGCTGACCCCCCGCCCCCGCCGCCATCCTTCAACCTCTGCAGCAATGCTGTCAGCACTCATACGTCTATTTTCAAAAGACCACCTCTGTATATGACGCTGAGCACGTGCACTCAACTTCTTTGGTGGACCATGGCGAGGCCTGCTCTGAGTGGAACCTGTCCTGTTAAACCGCTGTATGGTCTTGGCCACTGTGCTGCAGCTCAGTTTCAGGGTGTTGGCAATCTTCTTATAGCCTAGGCCATCTTTATGTAGAGCAACAATTCTTTTTTCAGATCCTCAGAGAGTTCTTTGCCATGAGGTGCCATGTTGAAATTCCAGTGACCAGTATGAGAAAGTGTGAGAGCGATAACACTAAATTCAACACACCTGCTCCCCATTCACACCTGAGAACTTGTAACACTAACGAGTCACATGACACCGGAGAGGGAAAATGGCTAATTGGGCACAATTTGGACATTTTCACTTAGGGGTGTACTCACTTTTGTTGCCAGCGGTTTAGACATTAATGGCAGTGTGTTGAGTTATTTTGAGGGGACAGCAAATTTACACTGTTATACAAGCTGTACACTGACTACTTTACCTGATTGCTGGGGTCTTTCTGCAACTGTGGGGGTCCTCCCTACAGTTGATAGTGCTATGAGATGACTGTTGTTGTGAAATGGCGCTATATAAATAAAGTTGAATTGAATTGAATTTACATTGTATCAAAGTGTCATATTTTCAGTGTTGTCCCATGAAAAGATATAATAAAATATTTACAAAAATATGAGGGGTGTACTCACTTTTGTGAGCTACGGTACACAACATCCCAACGTTACCAGAATTGGGGTTGTATGTATGCATGTATGTATGTATGTACAGTGGATGTAAAAAGTGTACACACTCCTGTTCAAATGCCAGGTTTTTGTGATGTAAAAAAATGAGGCCAAGCTAAATCCTTTCAAAACTTTTTCCACCATTAATGTGACCTATAACCTGTACAACCCAATTGAAAAACAAACTGAAATCTTTTAAGGGGAAAAATAAAAAATAAAAAAATTATAATAACCTGGTTGCATAAATATGCACACCCTTAAACTAATACTTTGTTGCAGCACTTTTGGCTTTTATTACAGCACTCAGTCTTTTTGGGTAGGAGTCTAACAGCATGGCACATGTTGATGTGGCAATATTTGCCCACTCTTCTTTGCAAAAACACTCCAAATCTGTCAGACTGCAAGGGCATCTCCTGTGCACAGCCCTCTTCAGATCACCCACAAGTGTTCGGATTCAGGTCTGGACTGTGGCTGGGCCATTCCAAAACCGTAATCTTCTTCTGGTGAAGCCACTCTTTTGTTGATTTGGATGTGTGCTTTGGGTCATTGTCATGCTGAAAGATGAAGTTCCTCTTCATCTTCAGCTTTCTAGCAGAAGCCTGAAGGTTTTGCGCCAACACTGACTGGTATTTGGAACTGTTCATAATTCCCTCCACCTTGACTAAGGCCCCAGTTCCAGCTGAAAAACAGGCCCAAAGCATGATGCTGCCACCACCATGTTTGACTGTATGTATGGTGTTCTTTTGGTGATGAGCAGTCCTTTTGGAGTTATGGCCAAAAAGTTCAACCTTGGTTTCATCAGACCATAACACATTTTCCCACATGCGTTTGGGAGATTCCAAATGCACTTTTGCAAAATGTAGCCAGGCTTGGATGTTTTTTTAAGATAAGGCTTCCATCTTGCCACACTAGACGGGAGATTGTTGTCACATGTACTAAACAGCCAATACTTTACAGAAATTCCTGCAGCTCCTTCAGTGTTGCTGTTGGCCTCTTGGCAGCCTCCCTGACCAGTTTTCTTCTCGGCTTTTCATCCATTTTGGAGGGACGTCCAGATCTTGGTAATGTCACTGTTGTGCCATATTTTCTCCACTTGACAATGACTGTCTTCACTGTGTTCCATGGTGTATTTAATGCCTTGGAAATTCTTTTGTACCCTTCTTCTGGCCATGGCTTGTGCTGTAAGATGTGACCACAAAAACGTCAGGAAAAGCCTACTAGAACAGCTGAACTTTATTTGGGGTTAATCAGAGGCACTTTAAATTGTGACAGGTGTGTGCCGACTCCCATTTAACATGAGTCTGAATGTGACTGGTGAATTCTGAACACAGCCACATCCCCAGTTACAAGAAGGTGTGCATATTTATGCAAACAGGCTATTATAAGTTTTTTTATTGTTTATTTTTCTCCTTAAAAGATTTCAGTTTGTTTTTCAATTGAGTTGTACAGGTTATAGGTCACATTTTTGCTGGAAAAAAGTTTTGAAATAATTTATCTTGGTCTCATTTTTTTACATCACAAAAACCTGGCATTTGAACAGGTGTGTGTAGACTTTTTATATCCACTGTATGTATGTATGTAGAAAGAGCACAGTGCAAGGTCAGAGAGAATTTATTTCCAGTTTTTACATTTACTCCATTTGCATGTGAATATTATCTTGGTGAGCCTATAGTAACATGAATCAGAGTCGCTGTAGACAAACTCGATGCAGCCCATCTGTAGATAGAGACCTCAGAGGCTCTTTCTACCACAGCAAACCATCTGTTTGGCTTTCAAGGCAGCTGAATTGCTCACTGAGATACCTTTTTAATTCCTTCCCTCATTCCCCAGTGAGGCTCTCTTTAGCTATGACTCATTACGTTAAAACACCTCAATAAATAGACTCTCTCCTCCCCAGTCCTGCCCACTGAAATGACTCCACCTCCAATGCAGATGCTGCTGTCAGGTAAAAAACAAAAAAACAAAACTCAAAGTACCCTGTCATGATCTCTGCTCCTGAATATAATTGTTTTAGTCTATAAACATCAGCTGCTCTGTCTCCACTTTTCCCTTGAGCAGAACCTTGCTCTTCCTTTCCATCTATTTAATCTTGTTTCCCCTTAGCCTGCCTCTCTCCAGTGAAGCATCAGTCTTTACTAAGGTTGGCAGAGCCATGACCCCTAGGGGCCCCAAGTTTTATCGTGTATTTTCCATTTTTGCACAGGCAATCACCTTCTCCAAATTTGCCATTAAAAAAAGCACAAGAAGTAACACTTTTAAATGAGTTTCTTTGTATGAGAGGAAAATGTGCACATTGTTCATTCTGAATAAGACACAGGGAGTTGACTAACATCCAATTGAAAAGCAGAGGGTATTTTTTTCTTTCTAAAAAAAAATCAATGCACTGGATATATTTTCTTATAGATGAGAAACAAAAAACTACAACTGTGTTGGACAAAATCAATATTTTAGGGAAGGAATGATTCTGAAAATGAGATGGAAATAGCAATACAAATATTTATGGTCTGGAGTCATGTAGGGCTGCTTGATTAGAGCAAAAATCATAGTCACAATTTGCAAACATCATCTGTTTGTTAAAGAATGAATTGGTTCCATCTAATGGACTAAAATGTGTCCCTAATTCTTGTTGCTTGAGCAGAAATAAGTGTGTATGTGTGTATATGTGCCAAGACTTTCAGAAGGGGTGAAAGCACACTGAAGTAAAGGGTTGGATTAAGCTTGATATTAGATATTTCTTAATAAATAAGGACTTTACAGCAATAATCCATGCAAAAATGTAGAGGCTTTCCAATATCCCCTTTACACAGGGGTGGAGATCATTAAGAGATCGCTGAGAGATTTGGCCAATTTTTGATTTATCAATTATCTTCAGTGATCTCCAGTCACCATGGTGTCCTCAAAGTTTTGACTCTGTTCAAAACACACAAGGATCTCCCAAACGATTCCAAAGACCAAAAATCGGCCCAAAATCTGTTAACGATCTCTGTGCTGCGTAAAGGGGCCCTCGGAACATTTTGTCAATAAAATGGAAATTTGAATGAAGACTTGATAACTCGCTCAACCATGAACGTAACATAGTAGCTTACTGCAGTTTAGCACAAAAACATGTTGATTTTATTCAAACTGATATAGCAAGAGTTGACTGTGAACCTGGTAACTACAATCAACGTGAAAAACACCTGTTAACTTTCGTCTTCCCATTGCCCACAGAATACATTTTAAAATGTAATCACTGATTTGCAAAGCACTGAAAGGTTAAGGTACAAAACACGTGATATGCTTGTACACTACGAACAACCTAAATCCTTCAAGTCGTCTGGCATGAGCCTTCTTTCTTTTCCTAGATTCAGGATTAAACATGAAATGGCAATATTCAGTTTTTATGTTCTATACAAATAAATCTGCTTTGCCTTACCTTGCGTTACCCTTTGATAAGTATGTGCATAACTCATCTGTATGTGCATAATCATGGCAAATTGTGGTTCTGTTGATTTTTGCTGTACACAGGTTTACTAAACCAGACTGTCAATGATGGAGTAGCTCATTCCAGCCTGATGAAATCATCCCAAGAGTGCTCAAATCTTCTGACTGCTGACCTTGAGAACAGCCAGTTGCAGACCCACTTGAGGATCACTGTACATGTGTTTTTTGAGAACTGGGGCAATTTCCTAGGAGGAGCAACACTTTTTGTGAAATCATAAATGCCCAGATCTTCTGAGCTTCGACAAAGATCTTGAGCTCAACCTGGACGAACACAAACCTGAGGATCATTGTGTGTGAGCTTGTTGAGAATTGGGGCAACTGCCTAAAAGGAGTAACAATTTTCATAAACCCTGACCTTGAGCACAACCATGACCAGACTCACCTGAGGATCACTGTGTATGAATTTGTTGAGAATTAGGGCAATTGCCTAAGAGGACCACTGATACTGATTTTTCTGATATCACGTAAGTGTCCAGATCTTCTGATCTTTGACCCTGAGAATAACCTGGATGTAGATCCACTTGAGGACCATTGTGTGTGAGTTTGGTGACCATTGGGGAAAATGCCTAGGAGAAGTAGCAATTCTCCTGAAATGTGGACAGATGGACAGACGGATGGATGAATGCCACACCATCGTATTAGCTCCTTTGGGTTTCACTAGATTGAGCTAAAAAGTTAAGCTCGCTGGTGGCAGAGCATGTCTGTTCAGGTGTCTGTGGACTTTACAGATAGCTGCAACATTTAAATGAATATTCAATACCAGGTGTATCCTTACAACTTACTGCCAGAGCAGGTAGTTTGATTTTGAAGTTTTCTACTTTCTTGTATCAGAGGCATAAGTATTTTACAGATAGGACAGAAACATTGTTAAACCATTAAAAACACACAAAAAGCAAGTCTCCATCAGAAACCGAACTCTAACTTACAACTTGGTGTGTGCCATCAGTTTGATTCTCTTGCTACTTCCCTGACCTCTAAATGAGCCCCTGTGGACTGTGTGACAGATGGGGGACGCAATCCTGGATCAGCATCCTTTGTTTCTGTGGAGCCACAGGACCACCACAGGCCTTTTCTCTGAGTGACAGAGTCCTGATCGCAAGGAAGAAGCATTCATGCATGCTAATCTTCATTTGCATTGCTGCAGGCCGATGGCACAAAATGAGGCCTCAAGAGTGACAGAAGCACACTGCTTACAAGGGCAGAGATGCAGTCAGGATAAGCATGGGTGCATGAGGAGTTGGGATATCAAGGTATCAGATCAAAAAAACGGCAATTATTTTTTCGAAGTTTAGGTAGGATCTAAGGGTGCATTCACATGGCCACTGTTTGGTCCGGACTGAAGGACCAAAGTGTGTATTCCGTGGATAGTTTGGTTTGTTTCGTGAAGTCTGAACATGTGTTGGAACTCTGGTGCACACCAAACAAGTGAACTCTGGTCCCCCTGAAAAGGGAGGGTCTCGGTTCGCTTGCAAACGCAGTCTGGTGCGCTTCGCTTACTGTGTGAATGCAAACGGAGCATCCAGCGGACAAAAGGGCGGATGTAACCCCTCGGCATTTGTGTAACCACAGCAACACACAGTGAGAAGAGAAATTGGCGTTTACGGTAAAGGTGCCTTCACATCAAATGCGAACAGGCAAATTTTTCGCGCAACACGATTACATTACAACTCAATGTAAATACATGAAAAGATATTAGGATGCAGACAGGCAAAGCTCCCACTCACCTAAAAAAAGTTATCCCTCTTGAAAACTTGATGTGTGTTTTCATGGCAGCACGTCCGTGGCAGGAATCCGTGGGTAAAAAAATAAATCCAACACCCCGATTCAGCTGAAGAGCTCCCAGTTCTTTAGCCTCCATTTTGGGTAGAAAATAACAATAAAGACAGACGTGGATCCAAGAAATACTTTTACCGGAGAAAACCGAGGAGAAAAGTTTAAAAAAAAATTCTCTTGGACTTGGGAGGAATGAGGAGGCAATGCAGGCTCTGATAGACATTTGGTCTGAGAACCAGACTTCTCAGCTGCTTGTGGCTACACACAAGAATACCAATGTTTTTAAAACATTTAGCGACATGATGGCAGCACGGAGGTTTATACAGACAGCTGAGGTTTTTATTTTTATTAGTTTGTGGCGGATAAACACCTCGGCTGAAAGGAATGATGTTATGCTGAGAATTGCTCGCTTGCCGAGAATTGTATCCCATCGTCGAATAAACATAATTTAAAGATAATTTACAAGAGTTCATAACAATTTTTACTTCTAAAAATTGGTACTTCTAAAATGCACAAATGGTTACAAGCCTGGCTGTAGTGTTATATTTTATAGTTTTGGTGGATGGGATGCAATTCTTAGCAAGCGAGCAATTCTCAGCATAACACTGGATTTCCCTTTTCGGTCCTGGCCAATCGATGAACCGGATTTCTCTTCTTCACCAAGATTTTTTCTTCCTGGTCAGTGGTGGCTTCGGCTACAGCACCACAAATGAGCAGCTGCTGTAACTGCGTGACGTTGTTCAAACAGTTTGGTCCGCTTGAATAAAGTGCTGTGTAAATGCAAACTGAACCAAACAAAGGTGTGAAAATTCTCGCCATCACCCACCGAGTCAAACCGAGACCCCCAGATTATCCTGGTGTGAACACAGCTTAAGTGAAGCAGATTTGAAAATCATTTTAATCACGTTTCAAACATGCTTTATAATAGTTTCATAAAAGGAATTCAAGAGTAAACAATGCACTATGACTAGAACTACTTAAGAAGAATTGGCACCTGTGTGTTATTTCACAAGAAAATAAAACGGCAACACCACAAATTGACTTTACACTGCAAGTGTAATTTGTGAACAGCAATAGAGTTGGAGTAGTGCTGATTAAAGAACTTCAGGAATAGATTCAAACCCCATGGGAGAGAAACGAGATCACAACAAAAGCAACTACAATGACAGAGCTTCACAACACTTTGTTGTGACGCCAGGGCATGGTGAAATGAAACGCAAAAGCAAACTTAAATTTGCTCACATTAATATCAAAGTTGCCTCCATTTTTAATGTTAACCTTTCGAACCACAAACTCTGTTAAAAGTCTAATTCTCATCTGATTGTTTTGCCAGCATACTCATTTCTTGTTATATCCATTTGATACTCAAATGATGATGAATCATACATTATGATTGTTTTTATTGGTGAGATGAACATGTAATGTAGCCTTAGCCACCTTTGAAATGTAAGGAGACTGGTGGGAGTGATAACATTTTAATGGTAAAGTTTCTTTAAATGTTCTTTGGGATCACATGAACACTGCTGTTTCCTTTACTGAGATATGTTTTTAAAGGCTTATAAAGCATTAATAGAACATTAGGAGTAAATGGATTTGAACTGCACTTGCCCTTGGCAATAGTGGTCCTGTTCCAAGTGAACACTACTCTCTCTTTCGCTCACGTTCTCTTTTATCTCTCTCAGAAACATTTTCCAATTTAGCCTCTAACACAAAACAGCAATATACAGAAAGTTCACCTGTTCACAACAGCCATATAAAGCAATATAAAATAGTGGAGTAGAAGGAATTGGGGGGGGAAAAAGAGAGGTTTGTTAGTTTTACAGTAATATCAGCACCTTTTTATTGGTTTAAACTGAGCCAATGTCAGCCAAGAAACTTTCTGGGGAATGATACCGAGTAATTCAATTAAATGCCAAGACAGAAAGGGAGTGACAGCATTAAAGACCAATGGGAGAAAGTGACAGAAAGACAAAGAGGAGGAAAGAAAAGGATAAAGTAGAGAAGGACGAATACACCTAACAGCAGCAGCCAAGTCGTTTCATGTTTCTCCTGTCTTTTCCCCAACCTCGGCTCCTGAAGACAGCTTTAATGTGCCGCCTGCTCTGGTAGATTTTATGAGGCTGGAAAATGGATGTAGCCACTGCACACATATTTGGGTTTGGGCTGATGCTGCTGTGCTCCTTTCTCTGCAGCTGAGCAGATTCACAAGTAGTGCGTGCCCTAGATGATACCTCGGGTGGCAGAAGTAAGTTAAGAGTAAATAAAATATGAGATGAGGTAAACACGCTGACTCCCTACTGTTGCGGTTTGCAGTCGCTACATGCTACACAAATCATTCCCTGCTCTTTGACAACAGGCGACTCTGGCTGTCTGGTTGACTGACTGACATCGGCTCGTGTCACAATACTCCTTTGGTGCTCCATTACTATGCATCCAGCTTCATCGCAATTTCTTTTTTTATTTATATTCAAGACCCCTGCAGAGAATGACAATATGAGCTTTGAGAGATTAAAACCCCCAAGCCTGTGGCAAAGCACATAAGCAGCTTAGATTTAATAAGCAAACACCAGCAAAGGGTTAAAATCTTTTACCCACCTCTCACCTCACACACAGTCGCTCAGACCTTTTTCTCTCTGAAGCCCTTTAGGTTGTCAATAATATACAATTTAACCTCCTATAAGTCATCTCTCATCTGTCTTACATGCTCAGACACACACACGCACACACAAACTTTCCTCAGCAGAAGAAGTCACTCGGAAGCTTGCCTGTCATGCATAATAAGCAACACTGACATTTGGGAGAGCAGGGAGGACATGCCGACAAATCCACATAATGGTCTCCAAGAAAGTGCCCAGGGAGTGAGCAGGTAAGTGGTTTTCACCAGACACGCTGCACCTCTACAGTGGAATGGCCCCAGACGAAATGTCCAGAAAGTCCTTGGGGCAGCATTGATATTTCAGTATGATAATAGACATGAACTTGGGTTGGGTGCTGGCTGCCAGGAAAGGTGTTATCTCTCACAGGCCAGTCAAATTAACCTCATACATTATGCCCCTGTGCTTGGGTCACATCTCGGCTCTCCAACGGGTTCTGACACACTTATGTAAAAAAAAAAAAAAAAAGAAACAGAGTGTCAGGCGGGAGTTGAGGTTGCAGAGGTGGTCGAGGGAGAGCAGGTGCTGCCTCTTTAAAAGGTAAAACAGGCTGAGACCAAAGCTGTACACGCAGGATCCTGCATTTTACTGTTCTACCTCTCAGTGCGTAAACCGTAACGCTACGTGGTCAGGTTTTATTTTCTGTGGCAGAACATGCCCCCTCTATGGCATTTGTAATGGAAACACAGCAACTGTTTTCAAGGTTGACTTGTCATGAAAATTCAGTCTGAATAGCTTTTGTTTAGGTTGATATCAAGAGAAAGGTGAATGCATGTGAAACGGACAAGGGGCACAGTTCTGGAAATGGTTAAAAAAAATATTAAAATAAAGTTAGAAATAGTGACATGACTCCTCAAAAAATCTGAGAGGACCAAATAAATCACTGTCACAAACAACCATGGCACATGCCTCTGCACAGGGCAGCACACCTAGTAAGATGTAACAAGACAGCTGCCACCAGTTTAAAATCGGGTCATCCTCACTGGTTTGAGTACTGAAAGGTGTGCTGGCAGACTTAACAAGAAAACCAAAATATGGAAGTTAGTGCAGTCCTTTACAAATAACAACCATTCACTCTCACAGTCATACCTAAGGACAATTTAGCTGTATATACAGCTCTAGAAAAAAATTTAGAGACCACACAGACCACAGCAAAATTATAATTTTATCTGGTTTTACTATTTTTATATATGTGTTTGAAGGAAATGAACAATTTTGCTTTATTCTCTAACCTACTAAAAACAACTCACCCAAATCAAGTCAAAATATCATCATTTAGAGCATTTATTTACAGTAAATGACAACTGGCCAAGACAACAAAAGATGTCACTTGTAGATGTGCTTTCTGATGTTGTTTTTAGATCAAATAACGCAAAGAAAACAAGTTCATCTTCATTCTTAAATACAACAATACTTAGGTTTTAACTTGGGGAGAACTCAAATCTGTTTTTGTGTCATAAGTCAGATTTTTATTCACAGCTTTCACGTGACTTACTGAGATGATCTCCTAATCAGTACCTCCTTAAGTAGACTGACGTGTCCTTGTGTTGGAATTCAACAAATACTCAAACTTAAAGGTTGCCATACGTGTAGAGATGCTAATTTAGGAAACATTTTGTAGTGGTCTCTTAATTTTTTCCGGAGCTGTATAAATGTACAAAAGTGTACAAAAAGAACAAAGACGTTCAGTGGATTATGAAGAGGAAGCCAGTGAACTGACACAATTTTATATGTACAGCATTAACATATCACTTCATTCAACATTTTAGGTGGCATGATTATTATCAATATTGCAACAATGCGACACCTCTATTATAAATGAAAGTTTTTTTATTCATCCTCAAGGCAATTTTTGATAATGCAATCATTATCAGCACTGGATAGGACTACATTATGTATATCAAGATGAAGCATTTTTAATGCTCATTTACTTTTAATGCTCATTTACTTAAAGAGTAAAAACATTACTACAAATTAACAAAGACTATCATACGCTATATCCACCTTCTATGTCCTATACCCACACCATGTTCAACTAGCTATTAACAGCAATTATATAACAGTCAGTTCCAACTGAGCAATCTGACTGTACAATAGGCCTTCACATAATGCTGATGATAGTGTAACATCAACTCCAGGGCTGTGCGATATGACGATATATATCGGTGACGCAATAAAAAACGTCTACCATTTCATATAAAACTGTATAATTTATATCGAGATTTAAGAGACATACCTGTTTCTATTTGTCACTGCCCTGCCTCTCCCCCACACTGCGCCACAGCAGCTAACTGCAAGCTAATGTTCTGTCGCTACTTCTGTGGAGCCGCTACTTCTGTGCCAGCCAGAGATGTTGGACTTTTTCCCCACCGTGCTGTGTCAGAGAAGATAGTCCTCTAACCTCGTTTAAACTGGAGGTAAGTCACGCTAACACCATCTCTCTCTAAATATAAGACAGCAAATGCTAAATGACGATGCTAACAGGAAACATGATGGTGTATCAGACCATCGTTCTGGTTTAAATTACTGCAGTTTCTTAATTTTGTCTGAAAAAACATTACTAAAGCTGCAAAAGTGTCTGACAATGGCCACATACACATTAAATAAACAAATTAAAACGTATCAGAGGAACAGACTGGCTCTTAATGTAACTTGATTTCTAATCATTTTTAAATTAGTCCAGTAGCGATCACGAATAAATTTGAAGTAATCTCAAGTGCACATTTTTTTTCCAGTATGTAATTTAAGATGTAGAAAAAGAGATGTTCCTTTTATTAGTTATCATATATAAACTATAGAATTTACAAAAAAATGTATATCATGATATATATCGTTATCGTCAAATAAGATTACTTATATTGCGAAATGAAATTTTGGTTATATTGCACAGCCCTAATCAACTCCATTTGCAAGAATGCCCAAATTACTCCACCTCATTGATAATTATCATTAATTAGCAAACTATTATTAACATACTCTTGCGTATACTGCATCATCAATTCTACAGTGGGTAGCTGTTTCACAAGAGACAGTCTGGATGTGCCAGCCCCAACCAGGAGTTTTGTCTTCAGGTCAATGAGCCAGTTTAGCTAGCAGCATTGCTTTATAGTCTGCTTGAAAGTGATTTTCTGTATAATTTCCGTTAAAGTATCACAACGTGTAGTTTCTATTAAAGCCACAACACAATGCATGCTCCCAACTCTTTATCTGACAAGAGCACTCTGAGGCGAGTGCAATAGCCCCCACCTCCTTTTTCTTTGAAGATCCCAATACTTACTGACGGACAGCAGTTTTCAACTTTTCTATATCATTACTGTGGCAGAACCAATTATGATAAGCCCATCATCCACAAATATACAACAAAGTATACAACCCATAGTTGTAGGTCAGGATACCAAGGTGAACCTGTGTAGCAAGTATGGTGACCTTAGAGAGCTTTACACGTTCTATAGTAAGAGATCATAGCGAGTGCCAACCTTGACTTTTGACCCCAAACCTGTAGTCAGAGGTTATGGTCTCAGAGTGAACCTGTGTACCAGGTTTGGTGACCCGAGCTTTCTTTGTTGTCAAGATACAGTTCATAAGCCATGCTGATGTTGACCTTTGACCTTGCGATACCAAAACCACAGTCACACTTCAGGGTCACAAGGTGAACCTGTGTACCAAGCTTTACTAGTACAGTAATAAGGCATAGGGAATGTTAACCTTGACCTTTGGATCCCAAACCCATAGTCAGAGATCAGGATCCCAAGGTGAACCTGTATACCAGGTTTGGTGGCCCTAGCGTTACTTGTTTTATAGTAATAGTAAATGTAGCATTTACCATAGTGTAACTGCAATGTTAACTTTGAACCTTTGACCCCAAACCCATAGTTAGGTTAGGGTGTAAGTCATCCAAGATGTGTATTAGATACAACTACTTTATCGATTTGAAAAGCCTACATAATTTCTTTCAGTAGTTACCGTGTTTACAAGAGTTAGGGAAAAATCTGACCTGACCTTTGACCTCAAGGTCATCCGATGAGAGTGAAATTGCAACATGCACATCATCAGAGTATATCAAACCATGGTACCAAGTTACAAAACTGTAGGAGCAGTTGATTTCACAAGACAGTTACTGTCTATGAAGTGAGGTCAAATAGGAGGTCATAGGTCAGGGGCTACAATTCCTGCAAAAATCATCCGATCAGAACCAAACTGCAATATGCGCATCCTCAGAGTATATCAAACCATAGTACCAAGTTTCAAAATAATTGGACCAAAACTGTAGGAGGAGTTGATTTCACAATAGTGGGATGGCTGGACGGACAGACCCATAATCACCCGCCAGTCAAAGCCCAAAGGGATTGAAGAGCCCTTTGGGCTTCGACCGGCGGGAGATAAAAAAGCAAGAAGAAGTGGGCAAAGTGTACAAACCAGTAATAACTTAGCATTTAGCACTTACAGCCGTGGACAAAATTGTTGGTACCCCTCTGTTAATGAAAGAAAAACCCACAATGGTCACAGAAATAACTTGAATCTGACAAAAGTGGTAATAAATAAAAATTCTATGAAAATTAATCAATGAAAATCAGACAGTGCTTTTGAATTGTGGTTCAACAGAATTATTTTAAAAAACAAACTCATGAAACAGGCCTGGACAAAAATGATGGTACCCTTAACTTAATATTTTGTTGCACAACCTTTTGAGACAATCACTGCAATCAAACAATTTCTGTAACTGTCAATGAGACTTCTGCACCTCTCAGCAGGTATTTTGGCCCACTCCTCATGAGCAAACTGCTCCAGTTGTCTCAAGTTTGAAGGGTGCCTTCTCCAGATGGCATGTTTCAGCTCCTTCCACAGATGTTCAATAGGATTTAGATCAAGGCTCATAGAAGGCCACTTTAGAATAGTCCAATGTTTCGCTCTTAGCCATTCTTGGGTGTTTTTAGCTGTGTGTTTTGGGTCATTATCCTGTTGTAAGATCCATGACCTGTGACTGAGACCAAGCTGTCTGACACCGGGCAGCACATTTCTCTCTAGAATACTTTGATAGTCTTGAGATTTCATTGTACCCTGCACAGATTCAAGACACCCTGTGCCAGATGCAGCAAAGCAGCCCCAGAACATAACAGAACCTCCTCCTCCATGTTTCACAGTAGGGACAGTGTTCTTTTCTTGGTATGCTTCATTTTTGCGTCTGTGAACATAGAGCTAATGTGCCTTGCCAAAAAGTTCCAGTTTTGTCTCGTCTGTCCATAGGACATTCTCCCAGAAGCTTTGTGGCTTGTCAACATGCAGTTTGGCAAATTCCAGTCTGGCTTTTTTATGATTTGTTTTCAACAGTGGTGTCCTCCTTGGCTGTCTCCCATGAAGTCCACTTTGGCTCAAACAATGACGGATGGTGCGATCTGACACTGATGTACCTTGACCTTGGAGTTCACCATGAATGTGTTTAGAGGTTGCTCTGGGCTCTTTTGTTACCACTCGTATTATCCGTCTCTTCCATTTTTCATCAAGTTTCCTCCTGCGGCCACGTCCAGGGAGGTTGGCTACAGTCCCGTGGATCTTAAATTTCTGAATAATATGTGCAACTGTAGTCACAGGAACATCAAGCTGTTTGGAGATGGTCTTACAGCCTTTACCTTTAACATGCTTGTCTATAATTTTCTTTCTAATCTCCTGAGACAACTCTCTCCTTTGCTTCCTCTGGTCCATGTTTAGTGTGGTACACACCATGTCACCAAACAGCACAGTGACTACTTGTCACCCTTTAAATAGGCCGACTGACTGATTACAAGTTTGTAGACACCTGTGATGTTAATTAGAGGACACATCTTGGTTGAACATGTCCCTATGGTCACATTATTTTCAATCTTTTCTAGGGGTGCCATCATTTTTGTCCAGGCCTGCTTCATGAGTTTATTTTTTAAAGTAATTTTGTTGAACCACAATTCAAAAGCATTGTCTGATTTTCATTGGTTAATTTTCATAGAATTTTTATTTATTACCACTTTTGTCAGATTCAAGTTATTTCTGTGACTATTGTGGGTTTTTCTTTCATATTACACCACATCTGTTGCCATACTACCTATGTGGTGATAGGCTCTTTATTTCATCTGAAGATGCCAAGAAAAAAATGGGCAATGTGGATAACAACTAACAGGGAAAAAGACTGAAGCTAAATTGCGGTTAGCCGCTACCAAAACAGACAAGATGAGATTGGATTTACCATCCGGATCAGCCACTTGTAATACATGTGGTGATAACGTAATTGTGGCTTCATCCAGCACTCTCTAAGCACAGCCAACAAACTAACTGGCAGGCAAGACAGTGTGAATCACAAGACACACCAAACCAGATCAAGAAGACAAAGTACGTACAAAAACACCGACTTGTGTACTGCACAGTATCCATTTTCATTATACTTGTATGAATGCATAATAAGCCTCTTTTATTCTATATTGTGATCACTGTTTTGCTAAGGAACAGTAAACTGTGGGTACGGTTGGGAGGGACCCTTTCTCAGCGGAGCAAAATACCTGATAAACAAACAAACAAATCATAATGTTTGGTCACATACTGCTGCCAATTAATAAATTGGTTTTGTGGAATGGTTGTATAATAGCAATATCACATTAGATTGTCATGTGGCATAAGTACAAGGCTAGTTATCTTGCAGGACACATGCTTACTCTCTCTTTTATGACTCCCTCTCATGTGATATTACTTCATTATGTTTCCCAATACAGCATTCTTTTTGACTTGAAAGCTGTGATGTGTGAATAGAGCAACAATACCTATCTGGATTAAAATATTTTCTAATACTGAATCCTTGTAATAAATCTCTCTCTCATGGATAATCTCTGCCACAGCAGTGTCTACAATGCCACAATGTCTAATTTACACAGTTATGAAAGATGTCTATTTTCCCACAAAACCTGTAACAACCACGGCTGGTACACTGCACGGTGGTGCAGTGGTTTAGCACTGTGGCAGCACAGTTTTACCCTCGGCCGGGGGATCGCGGGGATCATGAGATCGTGGGTTCGATCCCAGCCCCCGACCAACAGTGAGCTGTGTGGAGTTTGCATGTTCTCCCCGTGTTGCGCGGGTTTACTCCGGGATTTCTCCGGTTTCCTCCCGCACACCAAAAACATGTAGGTTTAGGGCGCTCGCGCATGCGGCGACCAGCAGCCGGTGGCTTGTCACCAGACTGCAAACCAAGTCTACCTACGGGTACAAATAAGTAACAAAAAAAAAAAAAAAAAAAAAAACAAACATTCCAACAGATAAGACCATAAGCCAATATTTTTGATTAATTTAGATTTAAAAGGAGAAAAAAGTCAATGCCAAAATATCATCCCATACACTAGGTAATCATATCGAATGAGTCTTCTTCTTTCGGCTGCTCCCTTTAGGGTTCGCCACAGTGGATCATCTTCCTCCGTCTCACCCTGTCCCTTGCATCTTCCTCTGTAACACCAACCCTCTCCATGTCCTCCTTCACTACATCTATGAATCTTCTCTGTGGTCTTCTTCTTTTCCTCCTGCCTGGCAGCTCCATCTTCAACATCCTTTGTCCAATATATCCACTATCCCTCCTCTGTACATGTCCAAACCATCTCAGCCCTGCCTCTCTTATGATGTCTCCACACCGCTCAACCTCAGCCGTCCCTCTGATATACTCATTTCTAATCTTGTCCCTCCTAGTCACCCCAAATGAAAATCTTAGCATCTTCTACTCTGCCACCTCCAGGTCCATCACCTGTTTTTTTGTCAGTGCCGTCTCCAAACCATACATCATAGCAGGTCTCACTACCGTCTTGTAAATCTTTCTTTTCACTCTGGCTGCTACCTTTCTATCACAAATCACACTGGTCTCCACCCACTCCACCCTGCCTGCACTCTCTTCTTCACCTCTCTTGTGCATTTTCCATTGCTTTGGATGGGTGACCCCAGGTATTTAAACTCATCTTCTTTCACTACCATAACTCCTTGCATCTTCACCATTACACCTGCCTCCCTCTCATTCACAGTCATGTATTCTGTCTTGCTTCTACTGACTTTCATTCCTCTTCTCTCCAGAGCATACCTCCACCTCTCCAGGTTCTCTTCCACCTGCTCCCTACTCTTACTGCAGATCACAATGTCGTCTGCAAACATCACGATCCACGGAGACTTTGCCTGACCTCATCGGTCAGCCTGTCCATTACCATGGCAAACAAGAAGGGGCTCAGAGCCGATTGCTGATGTAACTCCACCCCCACCTTGAATCCATCCGTCACTCCTACAGCACACTTCACCACCGTCTCGCTGTCCTGATACATGTCCTGCACCACCCTCACAGACTTCTCTGCCACTCCTGACTTTCTCATACAGTACCACACTTCCTCTCTTGGCACCCTATCACATGCTTTCTCTAGATCCACAAAGACACAGTGCAACTCCTTCTGACCTTCTCTATACTTCTCCATCAGCACTCTTAGAGCAAACATTGCATCTGTAGTACTCTTTCTTGGCATGAAACCATACTGCTGCTCACTGACTGGCACCTCTCCTCATAACCTGGGTTCAACAACTCTTTCCCATATCTTCATAGTGTGGCTGATCAACTTTATGCCTCTGTAGTTACTGCAGCTCTGAGCATCACCTTTGTTCTTGAAAATTGGTACCAAAACACTTCTCCACTCCTCGGGTATCCTCTCACTCTCCAAGATTGTGTTAAACAATCTGGTTAAAAAGTCCACTGCCATCTCAGGGTTTCTTCTGGTAACATTTCCCAGTGGTGGCCCGTCACACTTGAAATTATCCCACCACCCTATGAGGAAATATAAATTTAAGAAAAAAATATGAAGGAATGACAGTCCGCAAGTGCACACACAAACAATGCGTGTGACCGTTATCCATGCGGAGTTCAGAAGCGTCGCGCCCGCGTGACCGCTCCAGTCGCCAGGCAGAGTGTCTCACTACTAGCGTCACTAGCCGAGAGAAGCATGAGCTTATTAAAGTACTTTAAATGTGGAAAAAAAAAAAGCAGAAGAGGTATGCAAGCAGTAAAGACATTTATTATGGTTTTAACCCGCTGGTAAAGGGAGCAACAATGGAAGAGTCGCTTAGCTAACACGTGTGTTTAGGAGCTCGAGTTGGTTCATTTTGTCTTCTTTTTTGTTTTTCTCATTTCAAACAAGAATGAAAAGGAGCCATTTTTACCTTTACCTTAGTTAATATTAATTAACTAATTTATGTTCATTATTATGTACCTGGAAAGTTAAGATGACCGAAATTCACAAAGTCAATGACTTTATTCCATCAGCAGCCTTCAGACAAACTAAATGTGCCAACATTTGGATTTCAAAATAATGGAGGTTTTTCCCACTGTGTGGGTGGTGAGGAGATTTCTAAAAAAACAACTACAAATACACAGAAATATTATAACAGAAATAACTGCATCTTTGGTCATTTAAGTTAATTTATTTCATTAAATACAATTTTATTCATATTTTTTTCTTTGAAATTGGCATTAAATTATTATTCTGTTCCGGCTCTGCAAAATTATGGTCAAAAATGTAAATTATTATAAGGAAAAAGTAAAAAAAAAACCAAAAACAGTCTGTTTCAAATTTATTAAAAAAGACAGTAATTTTATTTTTAAAAACAGACAAAAATTAGCCATAAAATAATCCACAAACTTATAATAAAGTCTCAAAATGTCCAAGAAAAGTCAATTTTACAAGAGGAAATTCCAAATTTGAGGAAAATGGTTTCAACTTTAGATAAATTTACAGAGAAAAGTGGAAACTATAAGAAAATTGTTATAAATTTTGGAGAAAAACCTCAAACCTTCAAGACTGAAGTCATTACTCAAGTTTTTAAGCGGATGCTCTTTGTACCCTTAACTCAACTAGAAAGTTTTGGTTGTCTACTTTTAATTATTAATTTCAAAGCACTGCTTTTATATGAGCAGAATTTCTGGTTACTATACCCACCTGATCATATAATTTAAGTATGAATGAGTTTTTTACTATTATGTTTTTATTCCCTTCCCTACTCTCAATGGGAAAAAAAAGAAACACTAGAATAACTAGAAAAGCACTCGGACAGCGCAGACCTCCGCCAAGCGCCACAGTTCCCCCCATACAGTGTTTGTGTGTATGTTTTCAGATTCCTTGACCATGAAAACATATGACTAGCAACTGGATTCACAATGATAGGATTAGTGGTTCAGTAGTTATTGACGAAAATGGCATTTTCCGTAATGGCGGTTTAGCGCCACAGTTCCCCCCATACAGTGTTTGTGTGTACGTTTTCAGATTCCTTGACCATGAAAACATATGACTAGCAATTGGATTCACAATGATAGGATTAGTGGTTCAGTAGTTATTGACGAAAATGGCATTTTCCGTAATGGCGGTTTTCTTCTGGACGGTGATCCGGATCACCACCAAAATCTAATCATCTGTAGGATACCCCATTTCTGACAATCTGTGAAAATTTCATGAAAATCCGTCCATAACTTTTTGAGTTATCTTGCTAACAACAAACAGACAAACAGACAGACAGACAGACAGACAGACAAACCAACGCCGATGAAAACATAACCTCCTTGGCGGAGGTAAAAATACAAAAAATACACATATTTTTGTCATTTATCTAAACATGACAAAAAAATCCTGCAGGACAAAACATGACACTTGATATTTTCTAACCTGTTTGTATACCACCATAGACAGAGAGAATGTGAAGTAGACAGGGCTTAGAGAGGGCAAGATGAGACAGAAGAGAGGAGCCAAGGAGAGGAAAGTATTCAGGCAGAGGAGAGGTGAGAGCAGAGGAAGGAGAGAAGGATGACACCAGTAAAAAGTCCAAACAGAGGACGTCTGGGTGGGACCCCAACTGGCCCAATATTCCAACATTCAAGCCTTGGTTGTACAATACTTCTAATGGTAAGTTCCATATGCAAAGTTATTGGGCAAAATTAAAAAAAAATAAATAAACAGTTTAAAATTAACATATTCCAGTTACAATAGTGTCATGTGTTTTCTCGCCCCCCATCCCTAGGAAAAATATGTTGCCACCACACCAAGGTCTTTAAGCCAGAGGAAACACTGCCATCTCTCCTAACCATCTCCATACCTCCACAGGTAGGTCATCTGGACCAACCGCCTTTCCATTCTTCATCCTCTTCAAAGCTGCCCTCACTTTCTGCCTTACTAATCCTCAGGACTTCCTTGTTCACCATTTTTCCTTCATCCAACCTCCTCTCTCTCTCTCATTTTCTTCATATCAAATGATAAGCCATCCAAACTGGGTCAACTGATATATACATTTGCATTTAATATATAAAGCAGCATATCAATTTGTCACACTTACCCTACTTGGCCTAAATATGTCAATGGATATTACTGAAATATGACTTCTTTTTTAACTTTGAGACAACCCTGAGGAAGTAAAAATGTTTACGCAAATGGCATTATGTACAAACAATACCCAATATGTTGCTGAATTATGCTAATGTAAAGTAAAAAGCCAACTGCTGATCCACACAATTATTCTTCTATTCGATATTTCTATTCTGTTATTTACATCTACTGCTAACATAATGCTTTGATTTTTAAAAATGCTAAATTGCTCATGTATGCATCCACCAATTGAAAAAATTACAAATGGCATGTTTATTGTCTGTCCTCAGTAATGTATAAAATGTGAATTGGACATTGGACTTTACACTGAGAGACATTGCTGATGAGGAGGAAAAACACAATCACAATGAAAAGCAAAGTAATATATGCATGATTTGCTTTCATTGTTGGGAACTATGCCAAATCCACCTCTCTTTGCTGCAAATCAATCCTCACTTAATTTGATGAAGCGGCATGAACTCATTACTAAATGAGAACAGCTGAGTGCAATGGTTTTGAAGCAAACGGTTTCTCACTGTACACATAATGCTAGTACTGAGCTGTTCTGTATAGACAGGAGTATGACCTCACCTCAGGGTTGCTCCACTTGGTCTTGATCTTCTCGGCCATTTGTTGTGTACAGCCCAGCAGGTCATAACCCTGTCTGTGCTGAAGGTGGGACACACAAACAAGCAATAAACAACTGAGAATAGGCTACTAGATTAAGTAAAACCAAAAACACATACAGTACCCTGATATCATTTCTCCTAGACTCAACCTATGAAATTAATGCTAATATGAAGCTGTAAAAAATTTCAGAAAAATGCTTAAATAGCTTAGTAAAGGCACATTTTACGAGGTTTGAATCAAATTGTTACTACTGATGACATTGCTGCATGATACATCTTAGCGTGCAACATGAGTGTAATTGACAGTAATCAGAGATCACAGAACTGCCTCAGCAGACAGAACACTGTTCACATGAATGCACTAATACCGGAAGCGTGATCAAAGTTACGGTAGATTTAGAGTAAATACTGTGGCCTTGGGCTTTACAACTGACCCTGTTTGTCCATATGTGGCTGTGATGTAACAATGATTCAGTGAAGTGTGCTGCTCTACTTTCGTTTTTTTTTTTTTTTTTCCAGACCTAAAACCAAAGGGCAAAGATAACTCTCAGCCTCCGTGTTGATGAATTTCACCGACTGTGTGTGGCGATTTTCAAAATGAAGCCTTTGGCTAAATCTCCCACAGCAAATCACTTTATTTCAGTGTTCACAAACAAAACTTTGACTGGTCAAAATATCAATCCCAAACTAAGCTGTAGCTTCTTATCATATTGCACCCTCATTAACTGGTCCTCTGTGCAATAACACAGTGCATACTTAATCAGTATTTTTAACATCAGACAAAAGAATTAAACAATAATCCTCTCGATCACTATGCTCTGCATAAGTCAACCCGTATTTGACGGACTTGCTTTCAAATTTAGTACGCTGACCCCTCTTACTGGACCAAAAGCACTTAATAAAATTTACAAAAGAAAAAGCATTTTGTGGGAAAAATGGAGGAAGGTTGATATCATAACTAGCCCCAAGCAGACAGATATTGAGTTGTATTGATAGTGTTTCTGCTCAGTTTCAGTAGTTCACATGGAAACTATTTAGTTGATAATATTCACTAATTCATCGCTGAAGTGCTGTGGATGATCATGAGACATTGTTAATATTACACAGAGCACTTAGAGAGCCCTGGTGAGTTGACTAAAAGACTACAGGGCCTACGGCTATTGGCATAATATTTAATACTGAATTAGAAATGCAAACTAGATAGGTGATGCTCTGAATACATTATTTCCACGAGTTGCTGAAGTTGTGTAGCACGCCAGTATGATTATGCACAATATATCACAGACTTCTGGTTTACTATATATAAACCTGTACTACTGACCTTCTGCCATGCGTAGGCCTCCCGCAGGGTGATGATCTCATGCTCCCTGTGCTCACCCTGCACAGCACACACCACACAGATTATCTTCTCATCAGGTTTACAGTAGAGGGAGCCCTCCTGTCCATGCTCTTCGCAACGCAGTCTCTCTACTGTAACAGTGTCCCTTTTCCCAGGCTCTGCAGCATCCACTCCCTCTGGCCTCGCTGCACTGCCCTCAGCTCCTTCGCCCAGCTCAGCCTCCTCAGGTGAACAATTCTGAGCTCCACCTCCTCCTGATCTTTCTGCGGGATCATCACTGTTACTTCCAATAGTCATCACTTCCCCTCCAGCTGCCCCCATTGCTACACCCTCAGCTTCATGTCCAGCTCCGTTCATGCCTAGGCTATTAGCTTGTGTCCCTTCATGGCTATAAGGCATTAGCTTGTGACGTGTGCTGTTGGCATGTTTGACGGCGTGGACAGGGCAGAAGGCAAAACTACAGATGTGGCACACTTGTGTGGCCGGCTGGGCCTCGTCAGGCTCGCATGCGTCACACGAGCCGTCCATCTGTGTCAGCTCTTCAGGTTTCATGTCCATGTCTCCATTCTGAGGCTCGCCTCCGTGATCCATGCTGGCTGATGATAAAAATTCTGATCAGGAGCACAGAAAAATCTCTGATAGGAGACACACACAGAGAGGGGAGGATGGGTTATAAATAGCTGTGCCCTTCTGTAAACACTTCTCATATTTGCACTTGGGAAAGTCCAAGATTCTCCAGACTAATCCCCTCTGATATAATACT
The DNA here is from genome assembly GCA_020510985.1 of Pholidichthys leucotaenia. Classification (NCBI taxonomy): domain Eukaryota; kingdom Metazoa; phylum Chordata; class Actinopteri; order Cichliformes; family Pholidichthyidae; genus Pholidichthys; species Pholidichthys leucotaenia. The sequence goes on along the minus strand of CM035840.1, from coordinate 132,351,123 downwards.
CCTGGAACAGATGTTGTCTCAAGTCCACAGGAAGTAACATCCGGTGCCAGACTGTAACAGTGATCTGCATTCTCTGCTATGGAGGCCATATGGAGTCTTTCTTAACATTTCACACACACAAAATCTGTGTATACAGCAAATAAGTAATAAATACAAAATAGTTTTTTTTTTCTTAAATATTTTTGAATTTTCTTCTGTAATTTTGCCTTAAAATTTAAAATCTGAATACCTGTGGGGGGTTTTCTTGTAATTTTGCAACCTTTTTCCTCAAAAAAACTGGCTCCCCCCCTCCCCCCATATCGTTGCAACTTTTTTTGTAAATGTGAGACTATTTCTTAATAAATCAGCTTTCCTCATATATATTTGCAACATTTTTCTTGGAAATTAGTCAAATTTTTACTACAGATGGCATATCTTTTTTTTTGTTTCTTGCAAAATTACAGGAAAATTAAGGTGTTATTATGCAATAATGGCTTGGTTTCACTTTTTTACCACAAGATAATGACTTGTGATCTCAAGAAAACTGACTGGAAAAAAAATAGTCCCCACCACTGCTATCCTTGTCAGGTGTTTTTTCTCATAAATTTGCAACTAATTTGTAGTGATCTGGCAATGCTCTTCTTGTAAATGTATGAATCATGAATTTTATTTTGTTTTAGTTTCTTGTCAAAAGTCAAAGCCCCGGTTATTCATGTGGCCCCGGAGATGCAGATTGCAGACTCCTGTTCTAATGGTGAGTTCCTTTTCTTGGAGCAGTCGGATATGAGTGACATGAATATAGACGAGTTCCTTTTCCAACGCCAGCTATCAGTGACATCATACTTGAGTTGACCAGGTTCTTGGACAACAACCTGGAAAACAAACATCCTTGTTTTCAGACAAATTTAACAGACATACATAAACATATGGATGATCTAACCCAGTGTAAAAAGGATTTTAAAAATCTGTGGCTTTCCAATTTCCATTTCAGATTAATGACATTTTCTTTTGTTTCATTGCATGAGGTAGGAGCTTATTCAGTGCATGCAAACATGTCAAATCGGATTATTAAAATTATCTGTTTATTTCCACTTATCAGAGTATTGTGACTATGTAACCGGGCTCGCTATAGAGAGCCTAAGTCACGCCCCCTCTACTTCTGCACATGGGACCTTAAATCGGAAAAACTCCATTTAAATGGATGGCAAGAAGGAAATTATCTTTTGATCCCAATCGAATTTTGCCACGAGTTACACATATGATGTTTGTCAATTTAAAAGACTAGTGCATTGCCCGTAGAATGCAAGTATTCCTGTCTGAAACAGGTTTCCCAATCAGGCTTTACAGGCCCAAATGTAGGCTGTGTTTGAAAGTGGAATACAAAGAGGTGTAGCCTATATGTAGGCAATCACATGTTAGACTTTGACAAATATAAAAGGAAGTAAATGGCACTAAGATTTATTTAACTGCGTGAATATTAATTACAGAATACCTAAATATTGAAAATGAATGGGACATCCAATATTAGCGGCTGTTTCACATCCCTTGTTTATTTGTTTGTCAGGTCACTTATTTGTCTGATCTTTTATCACTGATATTCAAAATAAGAGCGCACCTTGCACGAGTTGTTCAGTCATCATTACAATTATTTTAGTTTATATCACTGTTCAGTGATGGAGTTCAGTATAATATTGAATTTCTTCTGTGTATCGTCAATAAACTCATGCAGTACTATAACAGGACATGTTTACAAATATTTGAGACCCACTGTAGTGCATCATTTTATATTTTAGCAATATTTTGTTATTAAAAGTTTTTTTTTAAACTGTAACGCTAAGATTGAGGCATGCTTATATAGTTGGGCTGGGGAGATACTGAGGCCAAATAATGATCTGAACCTTGAGGGCGTGACTGGCAAAGACTGACAATGTGAGCACTGCGGCTCTTTTGTAAGCGGTTTGTTTTTTATTGATGTGAGAAGATTATTTATTATTATTATTACACCTAAACGATCACATTTTTGACCCTCTAAACATTAACCAAAATTCTTTTTTTTTTCCCGCACACACCTCAGACCCAGTGAAAAATTTTATAAAGTGGAAAAAAATATGTGCCCCATGCTGAAAATTTTCCAACGTATCCAGCGTATGGTTGATACATCCCACATTCGTGGAGCAAAGGATGTAGGGCCCTGCCCCCATTTTTTTTTTACCTTTGCAGTCTGTACCATCAGATGTCCGTGCTGTTCAGACAGATATGCCAAAATGTCACAACACCGGAGGAGGTGGATCCAATCAGCTGATCGCTCGAAACACAGAGCTCAGCTGTTTTCCATGATAAATTAGCCTCAGGGCAAAAGCACACTCCACGCATTATCTTTGTTTCGCTTTATTAAAAATAACTTTTTTTTTTTCTTTTTTTTTTTTTTTTTTAAATCGCCATCAGTTAGCGTGCCTTTGAGCCAGGTCGTGTCTGGCCGCTGCTTCTCCCGGCATGTTCTGTGTTGATTCGTCAGACCTGGTCCCGCTGACGCTCCGCCCAGTCTGCTCGCGCACCTCTTGTTCTCCACATATGGCGAATTATCCTTCACACCTATGCAATCACGGCAACTTTATGGTATAATTTTTTTAGCATTAAATCTTCAGTATTATGTTTTTCTAGTCAAATTTGTCGTTTTTCACTTCCTTGTTTTGTCCAAGGAACATTGTGGTGACTGGCAGGTCGTGATACCACGTATTGTCCAATCAGCATGGCTGTGATGCTGTGTATTATCCAGTCAGCACAGAGTCAATCTGAAACCCCGCCCACACTTCTTGAAGCCTGGCATGAAGAGACACAGAACGGTAACAGAGCCGTGGCTAAACTTTTATTGATAAAAATTACATATTTTGACTGAGTGACTCCATATTCGGGGATGCACACCCTCATAACCTCAGCAAAGCATATTTAAAACCTTAGGTCAGTCTGAGGAATGGTTCAAGAGATATGCGTGGAACAGACAGAGGCACACACAAACATACAGACAGAGATTTTGTGAATTTACAGATAAAAGTTGTTGGTTTTTGTATAACAGAGTAATATTTAGTTTTTGTGACAATGCTTAGCGGACAACATCTCCCATCATCCCACATCCCAACATGACCATGGCGGTTTCTCTCTCAAAGCTCACATCCTGTTTTCTGACCAATTAATGAAGGCTCCAAAGATGAGAAAAACAACACAAAGGTATTGTTTTGTATTTTGAGAGTTGCAGCTGATCCAGAGGACTGTTAAGGCCCTGTCACACCTTGATGATTTAGGCAGCATTTGCTGACATATCAAAATTCCTCTAAAACACTGGCATTGCATAGCCACAATGAGTTGGACGTATATAATGTATTAGTAACTTATATAGAACATTTTGATAACTTAAAGATAACTTATACCAATAAATGCTTAGCATGTTGCCGGCGTTCACAACTTATGCCCAACGCTAGTCTAACTTACATATAACCTATGCATAGCATGGTCATGCCAAACTGCCGTCGCCTCCCGATCCGTGAATCCCAGGTGTGCATGAAGGCTCCATCATCTTGGTTCAACCAAGATGATTCACCCCTCCATAAACCATCGCACAGCGGAAAAGACACCGACCTGGCAGATCTGTCAGGTCAGTCACACCTACGGAAAGGATAAAACACGATGTGACAAGTCACGAATGTCATATGACAGTCAAAACATGTCAAAGTATGAAGCATCTCTTTACTTTGTCTGAAAAGAAGAAAATGACCAGTTTGACAAGGACATCTGCTCACCACAGAGTCTTGAGGAGTACTGATGGTTTCCTTCTGTGAATCAACACTGCCAATACGCCATTATACAGTAGCTGTAAGTTAGAAACACGTTCAGTAAGTTCGGAACAGGTTCAAAGCACGTTACTCAAAGATTAGAAATAAGCTTTAGGTATGCTAGACATTATCTCGACGTATTTCGACTTATGAATAACTTACAAGTAACGTGTGTGAACATGTGTCAACGATCGCATAACTTACCTACAACTTATGGCAAACATATGCGGGACATATGAACCATACGCTGGATACTAAGAAAAATTCTGTGCATATACAAAATTTTTCAACAACCTCGTCGTACTACAGCGTATACTAGCATGCTTCAGCGTGCTCTAACGTATACAAAGCTTACCCATAACTTATTCGACATACACCAGCATATTCGCCAAATGTTTTAAATGTTAGCATACGCTGCCAAAATCGTCAAGGTGTGACAGGGGCTTTAGCCACCGTAGCAGCAGGCTTGGAGTTGATCTGAAAAGGTTTTGTCGGATTGTCAACTCTTCCGTACCAATAGAAATTTCGTATAGGGATGCATCTTCCGTATCCATAGCCACTGCCTATGTTTTACATTACTGGGTTAATAAGGATTCAGAGAGACATAAAACAGAAGTGCTAATACATTAGGGCTGCACAATTAATCAAATTTTAATTGTGATCACGATTTTGGCTGCCACGATTAAAGTAACATGATCGTCGGCGATATTGACATTTAAAATGTGGGCTCTGCTGCATATCATATCAAGCATTTTCTCAATCAACAGTCAGCCAACCACCAGGGGGCGAACGAACGTTAGGACAACATTAAGCTGCAGAACTGACAAGGGAGCGCACCCTGTAGCGGCAGCCTTAAGTTATCAATAGCGGACTGGTGTGATGGTGAAACACCAACCCAATGTTGGGAGCAGAAGGTGACAGTATGGCAACACGTGGAAGCGAGAAGCTAGTGCCTCGAAAGGATCATCATCCGTTGTCTGGAAGTGTTTTGGATTCAGGGCAAATGATGCTGACTAAAAAGAAATTATATGCAAAGAGTGCCACAGAGCTGTGTCTGCACCGCAGGGTAACAACTTATTCAACCACCCGAACAAACACCACAAACACAAGTATGATAAATGCATGAAAGATAAAGCTAATGTCACTTCATGACCCAGGTAACCATAGCATCAACCCTGCACAGAGCTTCACCATATCCATCCACCTCCCAAAGACACACTGAAGTAACTGATGCAATAGCATTTTATTTGGCCAAAGACATGTGTCCACTAAATACTGTATGAGCAATGAAGGCTTTAAAAACATGGTCAAAACACTGGACAAGAAATATGTGATCCCCTCACGTAATTATTTCTCCAAAGTTGCATTACCTGCGCTGTATGAAAAATACAGATTGATAGCACAACTGTCGAGTGGTTTGCAATTACAACTGACCTATGGTCAAGCACAACAACGGAGCCGTACCTGTCCCTGACAATTCACTACATTGATGGAGATTTTAAAATGAAGAGTCGATGCTTGCAGACATCGTTTTTCCCACAAGACCACACAAGAGAAGCTGTAGGCCACGGACTGAGGGAAGCGCAATCATATTGGAGCCTGCAGGAGGAGGTACTAGTCTGCATAACAACAGACAGTGGATCCAACATCATCAAGGCAGCTTCTCTAAATAAATGGACGAGGCTCGAGTGCTTTAGCCACAGACTTCATCTAGTGAGTAGGACGAATAAAAAAAAACATTAAAAAAAGTACATGTGTACTGTTTTGTCTGTGTTTTTCCTAAAGTTAATGGATTTGTGATTAATAATCCATCCATCCATCATCTATCCATCCATGTTCTACTGCTTTTCCGGAGGTCCGGGTCACGGAGGCAGCAGTTCAAGCAGAGAAGCCCAGACTTCCTTCTCCCTAGCCACCTGCTCCAGCTCTTCAGAGAGGATACCAAGGCGTTCCCAGACCAGCTTGGAAACGTAGTCTCTCCAGCAAGTCCTGGGTCTGTCCCGGGGTGTCACTTCAAGTGGGAGGCATCCAGGAGGCATCCTAATCAGATGCCCATACCACCTCAGCTGGCTCCTTTCAATGTGGAGGAGCATCGGTTCTACCTGAGCCTCTCCCGGATGACTGAACTCCTCACCCTATCTCTAAAGCCTTATTCATGCTGCAGTTCCCCTCTGGTCCGCGTGCACTTTGGACGAGCCCAGTGCGCACGCGGCGTTGTACATGCTCACTTTTTTCATCTACCAGGCAGAGCAGTTGACGCATGCACACAACTCTTATTTGTAGTTTCACCTCAGCCCTATGGGGAGTAAAAATGCACTAACACGCCAGTTTGTTCACTGGCTATAAAACACAAGAGTGACGCACATTTTTTCTGTAGCAACAACAATGGCACCGTTTCAAAGAAAAGGAGAAATTAGCATTTTCCTGTGCTCTTGTCCGCTCAAGCTGCTGCTACTGCAAAAGGATTCATATACGTTTATTCTCGTCTTCCACCTCCTCACTGTCTTCCTCGTCTACTTTGTCTTTATACGCTGTGTTGGTAGTGCTATCTCGTGAATGGGACGTTCAGTCTTGCGCATGCTCTGTCAACGTGTTCAGATCGTGGGCAGGCCGCGCATTCACAAAATTTGGGCTGCACGCAATCATCCGCAGTAGAGCCCTGCATACACTAGCGGAGTGGAGACGATATAAATTTCATCACACGAGGTTTCCAGTTGCATGTACGCAGACAGTGGAGGTGCAGCATGAATCCAGCTTGAGGACGAGTCCAGCTATCCTACAAAGAAAGCTCATTTCAGCCGCTTGTATCCACGATCTCATTCTTTTGGTCATTACCCAAAGCTCGTGACCATAGGTGAGGGTAGGAACTAGATTGACCGGTAAATCGACAGCTTGGCCTTAGAGCGCAGTGTGATATAGTAATATTATTGTCTTATTGTGATGTGCGGTGTAGTGGTGGCCACTTCCTCTTCCGCCACTGCACCGCCCTATAAATACCAGCAGGCATCTCTGTTCGGCCTCTTAACTGATGCCCCTGCCTGGTGGCTGTATTATGTGTGATCAAACCCCTTCATAAAGTGAAGTTCAACTGTGCACCTGACCTCGTCATTACGAAGGTAATTCCGACAAAACATTTTGGCGACAAGAATAAACATGGAGGCGTGTGTTTCACTGCTTCCGCCCTTGCTGGAGCTCCTGGGCGAGCCACCTGTGCCCTGGCCAAGACGGTTTGCCACCTTTCAGGACTACATCATGGCGCTCGACCTGGGTAAGCTAAATAAACTGAGGGCACATGCGCTTCTGATGCATAATTTGGGGATTGAGGGCCAGCGTATCCTGCGTACACTCGGGGCTTCCGACTCGTATGAAGATGTGGTGGAGTTGCTAGCGTGCCATTTCCACACCCTTGACGGTGTGACCGTCCGGAGGATTGGGTTCCGACAACGACACCAGTGAGTGGGTAAGCCTGTCTGCCAGTTTGTTGCCGACCTTGCTCTCTGATCCAAGATGGCGCCCACAGTGGTGGGTGCTGCATGGTGCTTCGCTGCGCTTTTTTTTTGTTTGTTTTTGTTCGTCAATTGTGTGTCTGCCTGCTCTTACACCCGTGAAGAGCTACTAAATATCAGGACTTTCACTCCCACGGACCTACTCCCAGTTTTTTTGGCTCCTGCCGCCGAGCTGGTTCACTTTTTAGCCCAAAAAGTGAGACGGCGAAAGAGAGGAAGACGAGCGGGCGCCCTGGTGTGGCTTCGCAGGAGAGGCACGCGCACGGCCTTGCCTGGAATCTTTCTGTCCAACGTCAACTCTCTTTATAACAAGGTAGATGAACTGAGACTGCTGATGCGATTTAAGGACCTCTCCACCTCGTGTGCCCTCTGCTTCACTGAGACCTGGCTCAAGGAAAAGACACCGGACAGCGCGCTCCTCCTCGAGGGATTTCAGCTGTTTCGTGCAGACCAAGACACGGGGCTCTCCGGCAAGACCACAGGCGGAGGAGTCTGCTTCTACATCAACAGCAGCTGGTGCTCCGATGTAACTGTGATCTCCCAACACTGTTCTCCCGCTCTGGAATATTTATTCATCAACTGCAAGCCATTTTATTCCCCGCGTGAGTTTGCTTCATTCATCCTGGCCGCTGTTTACGTCCCGCCCGACGCGGACGTGCGCAAGGCTCAGCGCGCGCTCGCGGATCACATTCAGCAAGCGGAGCGGACTTTCCCGGACTCTCTGGTTATTGTGGTTGGCGACTTTAACCAGAGCAACCTGAGCCACGAACTCCCCCGATACAAACAGTTTATTAAATGCCCCACCAGAGGAGAGAACACGCTGGATCACTGTTACACTACAGTTAAGGACGCGTATCGCGCTGTTCCCCGCGCTGCGCTCGGACTATCTGCTCACGTGATGGTCCACCTGATTCCCACATACAGACAGAGACTGAAGCTCACAAAACCTGTTGTGAGCACTACGAGGAAATGGACCAGTGAAGCTGGGGAGGAGCTGCGCACGTGCTTGGAAATAACTGACTGGGGCATGTTTAAAGGAGCCACGCATGATCTGGATGAGTACACGGACACTGTGACCTCATATATCCACTTTTGTGAGGAGAGCATTCTTCCATCGCGTACCAGGGTGAGTTACTCCAACGACAAGCCCTGGTTCACAGCTAAGCTCAGACAGATCAGGAAGGAGAAGGAAGCAGCGTTGAAAAGTGGAGACCGGGACTGCTACAGGGACGTCAAATACCGGTTTAGCAGAGAGCTGAGGAGAGCTAAATCTGTGTATTTTGAGAGACTCCAGCAACAGTTCACTGCTAACGACTCTGCTTCTGTGTGGAGAGGACTGAGGCAAATCACCAACTATCGGCCTCAGGCTTCTAAGGGACAGGATGACAAAGCCCTTTGTCAAAGACTGTCCCAACACTATGCCCGTTTTGACACCTCGTCAGCTGTGTCCAACTCCCCCCCTCCCCCCAGCGCCACTGCCTCCATGGTCCCCACTTCATCAAAGGCGGCCCCCCCTCCTCCCCCCCTGCCCTTGCCATCAGTGAGCAGGACATGCACAGACAGTTCTCCAGACTGAACCCGCGCAAGGCCCCCGGGCCGGACGGTGTGTCTCCCTCCACCCTGAGACACTGTGCGGAGGAGCTGACTCCTGTCTTCACAGACATTTTTAACACCTCCCTGAAGTCATGACACGTGCCGGCCTGCCTCAAAACCTCTACCATCGTCCCTGTCCCCAAGAAGCCACGGATCACTGGATTTAACAACTACAGACCTGTAGCGCTCACCTCTGTAGTCATGAAGTCCTTTGAGCGCCTGGTCCTGCCCCACCTCAAGACCATCACCTCTCCCCTCCTGGACCCGCTGCAGTTTGCCTACAGAGCCAACAGGTCTGTGGACGATGCAGTCAACCTGGCCCTCCACTCCATCCTGCAGCACCTGGACTCCCCGGGAACCTACGTCAGGATCCTGTTTGTGGACTTCAGCTCTGCATTCAATACCATCCGCCCCGCTCTGCTCCAGGACAAGCTGTCCCTGCTCAACGTGCCTGACTCCCTCTGCAGGTGGATCACCGACTTCCTGACGGACCGGAGGCAGCATGTGCGGCTGGGAAAGACTGTCTCAGACTCTGTTAGCATCAGCACCGGATCACCCCAGGTCTGTGTACTTTCCCCCCTGCTCTTCTCCCTGTACACCAACTCCTGCACCTCCAGCCACCAGTCTGTCAAGCTGATCAAGGTTGCGGACGACACCACCCTCATCGGGCTCATCTCCAATGGCGACGAGTCCATCTACAGGAGAGAGGTGGCCCAGCTGGCGTCCTGGTGCAGCCACAACAACCTGCAGCTGAACGCTTTGAAGACAGTGGAGATGATCATGGACTTCAGAAAAGTCACAGCCCCTCTGCCCCCCCTTACCCTCACAGACTCTCCCATCACCACTGCGGATTCCTTCCGCTTCCTGGGCACCACCATCACCCGGGACCTCAAGTGGGAGCCGACCATCAGCTCCCTCATCAAAAAAGCCCAGCAGAGGATGTTCTTCCTGCGGCAGCTGAGGAAGCTCAAGCTACCCACCAAGATGTTAGTGCAGTTCTACACGGCCATCATCGAGTCCATCCTCACCACCTCCATCACCATGTGGTACGCAGGAGCCACCGCCAGAGACAGACTAAGACTGCAGCGCGTTGTGTGCGCTGCTGAGAAGGTGATCGGCTGCAAGCTCCCATCCCTCCAGGACCTGTACATCTCCAGGACCCGGAGGCGTGCAGGTCGGATCATAGCCGACCCTTCACACCCTGGACACGCACTGTTTGCCCCCCTCCCCTCAGGCAGAAGACTTCGGTCCATTCAGACTAAAACCTCCCACTACATGAACAGCTTCTTCCCCTCTGCCATCAGACTGCTGAACACTAAGTGACTTATTAGACTCTCGGGCACTACGTACAGCAGCTCAACCGGACTCATGACAATTATCACTGTTTTCTTTTTGCACTACCAACTGCACTATGTGGAACTCCACAATATCTGCTGCTTGTTAATATATTTAAAAATTGCATAGATTAGTATTACTTTTTACTGCATGCGTAGTTTTTTACTTTTATCTTTAGTGCTACTCCATGTTTAATGTTGCAGCATTGCACCGAGACAAATTCCTAGTTTGTGTACTACATGAACAATGGTAATAAATCTCATTCTGATTCTGACCTGCGGCAGCTGGCTAGTGAGTGTTGTTTCGGGCCATTGGAGGAGGAAATGGTACGTGACCAGCTGGCGGAGCACACAACCAGCAATGCTCTAAGAGCAAGACTACTCACGGCGCCAAATGACCTAATGTTAGCCAGGGCTGTCAAGCTAGCTCTACAAGCAGAGACCGTAGACAAGTTAGCTTTGGAGCTAAAGTGGCACCAGTCACAACAGCATCTGGGGCCTACTGCCACAGCATTAGTAGCGGACCCAGACAGCGAGGATAGCTTGACCGACAACAACGCAGAAACCAATGCTATCAGCCAAAGGTCTTCCCTGGGAAAACCCTTGTGTATGGGTTGTAGGTCCGCAAAACACCGATACAAGGCTAGGGAATGCCCGGCTAGAGGGAAGTGCCGTGGCAAGTGTGGACACTTGAACCATTATGCCAGGGTGTGTCGTATGTCCGAGCCGGAGAGCCCATGGTGAAAAACAACTTCACCCACCCCGACAACTGTCCATGAGGTGTCCCTGAGTACCAATGGGTTCACATTCTGCAAGGTGACACTGGCTGGTGAGGAGGTGCCACTGCTCATCAACATGGGGGCAGAGGAATCATTATTGAACTGGGCCACGGTGAGTAAATTTTTCCCCTTCTACAGAATAAGAAGTAACCCAGCGCCGCTTTACAGTTATGGAGGTGGCAGGCTGCGCACAGTTGGAACACTGGAGTTAACATTTTGGGCTGCACGGTGGCGCAGTGGTTTAGCACTGTGGCAGCACAGTTTTACCCTCGGCCGGGGGATCGCGGGGATCATGAGATCATGGGTTCGATCCCAGCCCCCGACCAACAGTGAGCTGTGTGGAGTTTGCATGTTCTCCCCGTGTTGCGTGGGTTTACTCCGGGATTTCTCCGGTTTCCTCCCGCATACCAAAAACATGTAGGTTTAGGGCGCTGGCGCACGCAGCGACCAGCAGCCGGTGGCTTGTCACCAGACTGCAAACCAAGTCTACCTACGGGTACAAATAAGTAACAAAAAAAAAAAAAAATTTGGTACAAGTCGGCGGTGATGGCTGACTTCATGTTCCACGTGACGGCCCGAGGCAACAACATCATGAGCTGCAACCTGTTTTATGGACTGGGGTTTGCCATTAAAGACAACGCTGGGGAAGAGTGGACTGCTTGTGGCCAGAGGAACCATCCGGTTCCAGTAGTGGAGGACGACGCTGTGTGGGACGAAGATTTACCTGGCACCATGGCGGTCAAGCAGGATCAGCCTCACTCAGGTTCAACGCAGGAGGGTCTCAGTGCCGGCGCTCGGGGTATGGTAGGAAAGGGTACCAAGTGTGGTGGCGAGGCGCCTGTGTTGGCGAGTGATGCCAACGAGCTAGACCCAGTTTTCTCTGGAGCTTGGCCGCAGAGTGCTGGAGGATCTGGAGCTACAACAGTGACTGCTGCAGCAGCTTTAACCCTTTAACTGCCAAACTGGGGCAACGCAAGGCAACTCAAGCCCCCCCCCCCCCAGTTGTCAAGAGTGGTAAAAAATTTTGTCAATAAAATAGTTCAGATTTCCAAGGCTATAACTTGAAAGTTACAAAGATGTCAATTTTACTGTCAATTACAAAGATGTAGAATATGATCCAAAGTTTCAGATAGGAATAAATTTATGCATCTAATTTGCATAATGTTGCGGCAGCTATTTAAATTACATAACTCAGTCAAAAGTTGACTTTGGACACATTTGCATAAAGAATGGTCCGTTTTTTTTGACGCCGATTTGTCTACAGGGGTATGTTTTTATCTAATCTTCAAAGTACAGTTAGGCCCAGAAATATTTGGACAGTGACACAATCTTCATGATTTGGACTCTGCATGCCACCACACTGGATTTGAAATGAAACAACTACAACGGAATTGAAGTGCAGACTTTAAGGTTTAATTCAAGGGATTGAACAAAAATATATGATTAAACATGTAGGAATTGTAGCTATTTTTATACAAACGCTCCTCATTTCAGGGGCTCAAAAGTAATTAGACAAATAAACATAACCCTAAATAAAATGTTACTTTTCAATATTTTGTTGAGAATCCTTTGCAGGCAATGACTGCCTGAAGTCTGAAACCCATGGACATCACCAAACGCTGGGTTTCCTCCTTTGTGATGCTTTGCCAGGCCTTTACTGCAGCTGTCTTCAGTTGTTGCTTGTTTGTGGGTCTTTCTGCCTTAAGTTTTGTCTTGAACAAGTGAAATGCATGCTCGATTGGGTTGAGATCTGGTGATTGACTCGGCCATTGCAGAATATTCCACTTTGTTGCTTTAAAAAAAACTCCTGGGTTGCTTTTGCAGTATGTTTTGGATCATTGGTGAAGCGCCATCCAATCAACTTTGCTGCATTTGGCTGAATCTGAGCAGAAAGTATATCCCTATACACTTCAGAATTCATCCGGCTGCTTCTGTCCTTTGTCACATCATCAATAAACACAAGTGACCCAGTGCCACTGGAAGCCATGCATGCCCATGCCATCACACTGCCTCCACCATGTTTTACAGAAGATGTAGTGCTTTGGATCATGAGCTGTTCCAATTCTTCTCCAAACTTTCTTCTTCCCATCATTCTGGTACAAGTTGATCTTAGTCTCATCTGTCCAAAGAATGCTGTTCCAGAACTCGGCTGGCTTCTTCAGGTGTTTTTTGGCAAAGTCAATTCTGGCCTTTCTATTTTTGAGGCTGATTCATGGTTTGCACCTTGTGGTGAATCCTTTGTATTTACTCTCATGAAGTCTTCTCTTTATGGTAGACTTAGATACTGATACACCTACTTCCTGGAGAGTGTTCTTCACTTGAGTGGATGTTGTGAAGGGGTTGTTCTTCATCATGGAAAGGATGCTGTGATCATCCACCACTGTTGTCTTCCGTGGACATCCAGGCCTTTTTGAGTTCCCAAGCTCACCAGTGCACTCTTTTTTTCTCAGAATGTACCAAACTGTTGATTTGGCCACTCCTAACATTTCTGCTATCTCTCTGATGGATTTCTTCTTTTTTTTCCAGCCTCAGGATGGTCTGTTTCACCTCCATTGAGAGCTCCTTTGACCGCATGTTGTGTGTTCACAGCAACAGCTTCCAAATGCAAACACCACACCTGGAATCAACTCCAGACCTTTTAACTGCTTAACTGATGACAGGTTAACGAGGCAAGAGCCCATGCAGCCTTGTTATTTTTTTTTTGCAGCCTTCTGAGTCAATTGTCCGATTACTTTTGGTTCCTTGAAAAAGAGGCGGCTACGTATTAAAGAGCTGTAATTCCTAAACCCTTGCTCCAATTTGGATGTGAATACTCTCAAATTACAGCTGAGAGTCTGCACTTTAAGCCCACATTGATTATATAATTGTATCCTGAATATGTTTTCGTAAACAGCTAAAATAACAAAACTTGTGTCACTGTCCAAATATTTCTGGGCCTAACTGTATATGAACCAGAAAATTAATAAAATGTCAAAAAAACATATTTCTCTCTTACCTGTTACAGGGACGGGGGCTCGCCCGCCCAAACTCTTATGATTACCCCACGTGAATTTTGTTTTATTATGTGGCTATTTTTTCCTGTTTGGTGCATTATTCCTGTGGGAATCCATGCCGCCCGTGGGCACCGCCGTCTTGGTAATGGGAGCTCAGTTTTTTGTTACAATGACCTCAATGTAACATGTTTACTTAGTAATTAACACCCGTGTACCATATCTACAAACTCTTATGATTATCCCACGTGAATTTTGCTTGTATTACATGGCTATTTTTCCCGTTTCGTGCAGTTTCCGTCACCATCGCTGCCGCGATTACCAAACACACCGGCATTCACATTGGTGTGAGAGTTCAAAGCGGAAAAAGGAAGAATAATAATGAGGATTTCTCCTTCTTTGCTATATTCCATGTCAGCCATGATTCCTGCGGCGTGTGTCTGCCACCTTCTAAACTGTCAGATCAATAGAGATTAGAACAAATTCTCAGTATAGCTGGGGGATGTCAATAAATTGACACGTGCAGTTGCTGCACTGTGCCACTGGGGGCACGCGACCCGTCCGTTTATAAAGGGTTAAAAGAGGTCGGGGGCAGACCAACAGGCACGGAGGGACTGCGTGCCGATCAGCAACACTGCACGCCGACCAGAGCACCTTTGAGAGTTACGGACCTGGTCCAAGCTCAAGGGGAGGGATGTCCACGGTGGATGCGGGCCAAACGACAGCCAGAGGAACACCGGGAGCGGCTGTGCATCATGGCTAAGCGGGGTGCAGCCTACTTCGAGCTGTCAGATGGTTCGTGGAGGCACACCCATGAGCTACGGTGTGCCTGCGAGGAGTCTTCTGGTGGCCGGTCTGGATGAGAGAGGCGATTGGTGGCGAGAAGAGGCACTCTCGTCTGTGAGGTCAGCTGCAATCCTGGGGGCATGCCGTTTCCAGGGGCGGATCTACTGAGGGGCTGCCCTGGGCCTCCCTCAAGCCAGTTCTACCCCTTTCTGCCAGAATTACAGTAGTGTGGTTTAAAAAAAATAATATAACTAGTTCTAATGTTCATATGTTTGTGTGTGTTAAAAA
Source organism: Pholidichthys leucotaenia (assembly GCA_020510985.1). NCBI lineage: Eukaryota > Metazoa > Chordata > Actinopteri > Cichliformes > Pholidichthyidae > Pholidichthys > Pholidichthys leucotaenia. The sequence goes on along the minus strand of CM035840.1, from coordinate 132,336,041 downwards.
AAAACAAAAAAAAAACTAAAATGTTATTGTTCTGGGTGTGTTTATTGTTTAGAAACACGACAATGTTTTAAGTTATTAATGGACTTTTTTTTAGTGGGGTAGGACGGTAGTCCACCCATCCTCCCTAGTTTTACGTTTTGTTGTGCGAGTGTGATAGGCCATTTAGCGATCTCAGTTCTAGTTTTCTTAGTGTGTGATTCGGGTCCTAAATTGGGGAGGGTCTCAATTGTATGTGTGGTTTTGGACATTGTACGGGGGGGGGGGGGGTGATATAGTAATATTGTTCTCATTGTGAAGTGTTCTCAGTGTTCTCACTGTTCTCAGTGTAGTGGCGGCCACTTTCTCTTCCGCCACTGCACCGCCCTATAAATACCAGCGGGCATCGCTGTATAACGAAGAGCTCCCTGGTTCCATCAGTATGGATTTCCTCCTTGTTTTTGCACTGTCGCTTTTTTCCTACCGGCTCTTTGTCTTGGAGGTAAGCGCGACCATGCCGGGAAGAATACAGTATTCCAGAGACATGTTATTGCATTTAAACATGGGAAATGCAGCATCTGTGTTTGAGTCTGTGCCGCAATTGCCGGACTTTATTTTAAGAGATTTGCATGGACGCAGCGATGAAAAGAGAGACAAGAGGAGGAAACGCGGAAAGCGTGGAGGCGTAAGATTAAGCCTGAGGAGACGTCAGCTTAACCGCATTCCTCTTCCTTCCATTATTATGGGGAACGTACAATCCCTGAGAAATAAAGTGGATGAAATTCAAGGGAATGTACGATATCAGAAGGACTTCAAGAACTGCTGTGTCATGGCTTACACTGAGATGTGGCTTATGGCGCATGACCGGGATGCGGACCTGAGTATTGACGGCTTTGGAGCCCCACTTCGCTCTGATCGGCAGGAAGAGGTAACGGGGAAACGTCAGGGGGGGCGGCGTATGTTTATACATTAACAAACAGTACTGCACATCTGTCACAGTCAGAGAGTGCATCTGTACACCCGATGTGGAGCTTTTGTCCGTATCGCTACGCCCCTTTTATCTGCCCCGCGAGTTCCGCCAACTTTTCATAACGACTGTGTACATTCACCCGAGAGCGGATGCTGACTCTGCCTCCAGCACCGTCTTTGATGTGGTACAGCGGTTGCAGTCGATTTCCCCAGAGGCTCCAAACTTTATCCTTGGGAATTTTAACCATGTTTCTTTAAAGAAGACACTTAAAAACTTCTGTCTCCTGCCCAACCAGGCGAAAAAAGACATTAGACCTGTGCTATGGATCCATTGAGAGGGCCTATAAATCACTTCCCCTTCCTCCTTTAGGATCCTCAGATCACAACTGTGTACATTTGCTGCCCACATATAAAACTGCTCTCAGAAGAGACAAGGCGAAGACCAAAGACATAGACGTGTGGACAGAGGATTCAGTGCACTGCCTCCAGGAATGCTTTAACTGTACGGACTGGGAGATGTTCACACTGGCCTGCGGGGATGATTTGGACTCTTTGGTGGACGTCACATGCTCATACATGGCTTTCTGTAGAGACATGATCGTTCCACGTAAACGTGTCAAAATATATCCCAACAACAAGCTATGGGTTACAAAATCAGTTAAATCCTGCTTACAGAGGAAAACATTTGCCTTTAAAAAGAGGGTTGTTTCTGAGCTGCAGGTTGCCACAAAAGAGCTGAAGGCCGACATTTTAAGAGCAAAACAGAATTATAAATCAGAGTTGGAAAGCAAGATGGCAACAAAGAAGCTTGGTTCAGCCTGGGCCAGTATGAAAACTATTGCAGGCCTTCAGAGCACAGAGCACAGTAATCGTGTGTTTTTAGATGGTTTTAATTCAGACACAGAGCTGGCTAATGCTCTTAATTGTTTTTATGGTTGTTTTGACTCCTTTGATTTTAGCACAGAAACCCAAGATTTGAAACAAAAACTCAAAGACAATCAGCACTTTAATATTGAGGTGCAGGATATTAAAAGGGCATTCTGTGCTGTAAAAGTGAACAAAAGTCAGGGCCCTGATAATATATGTGGGCGATTGGTAAAGTCCTGTGCACATGAATTGAGTCCTGTATTTCACTACATTTTCAATAAGTCCTTACAGACACAACATGTGCCTAAGATCTGGAAAGATGCCATGGTTGTCCCCGTTCCAAAATTCAGCTGTCCTAAAACGGTAAACGACTTTAAACCAGTTGCTCTGACTTCAATTTTAATGAAAATTTTTGAAAAACTGGTCAGATTTGAGGTCCTAAAGCAGACTGAGCATGCATTGGATCCTTTGCAGTTTGCTTATAGGCCTCACAGAGGAGTGGAGGATGCCACTGTCACTCTGTTTAACATGCTTTTTAAACATCTGGACTTTAATGGGACACACGCCAGGCTTTGGCAGCACGGTGGTGCAGTGGTTAGCACTGTTGCCTTAAAGCTAGAAGGTTCCTGGTTCGAATCCCCAGGTTGGCAGGGGTTGGAACCTTTCTGTGTGGAGTTTGCATGTTCTCCCTGTGCTGCGTGGGTTTACTCCGGGGGCTCCGGTTTCCTCCCACAATCCAAAGACATGCATGTTAGGTTAATTGGCTGTTCTAAATTGTCCCTAGATATCTGTTTCCTATAGGCCCTTAGAATAGAGGGTTAGTATTAGTGAAAGCGCTTTGAGTTTGGGATATAGACTGTGGGATATAGACTCATGTTGTACATAGAGTTCATGAACTCTATGTACAGCATGAGTCTATATCCCACAATAACACATCCCAGTAGAATCACAATTCACACCGCTACACTTATTGACAACCTGTTTGTCAATGTTATTGATAAGAAAATAGAAAGTGGATTATTGATAAATGATATAAGTGACCACTTGCCAACCTTTGCACTTATCCATGGCCACACGGGGGCCAATACAGAAAAAATCTCAAAATCGTTCAGATACAAATCTCCAAATGCAATCAGTTCTTTTAAAGAGGACTTGCTGAAGCAAGACTGGACAGAAGTCTATGTATCAGATGTAAATGAAGCCTATGACACATTTATAAACATTGTAACCACTCTTTATGAAAAAAACTGTCCATTTGTAAAAAAAAAAGCTTAAACATAAATTTGCTGATAAGCCATGGTTAACCAAAGGACTACAAAAGGCGTGTAAAAAGAAAAAATTATTATATAAAGCTTTCCTAAAGAAAAGGACAAAAGAGGCAGAGCAGCGGTATAAAACATACAAAAATAAGTTAACATATACGTATAATAAGATGTAGTAAAAGAGACTATTACAGTAAAGAACTGGAGAAAAACAAAGACAATATTAAAAATACATGGACAATACTTAACAGTATCCTTGGAAATAAAAGCAGAAATACAAGCAACCCAACCAATATTCCAAAAAATAATAAAACGACTCAGAGTGTGAATGTAGCCTCACCTGCAGATGAATTTAATAACTTTTTTGTTAACATTGGTCCTAATTTGGCTCGAGAAATACCCACTATGGTGCCTACAGGTGATACAATATGCAATAACACTGCTATAAAAGACTCCATTTTCATAAAGAACACAGACGAAAGAGAGGTCATTGAAATTGTTAAATCGTTTAAAAGTAAAACATCTACGGACTGTGATGGTATTGACATGCTCTTAGTCAAAACTATTATTGAATGCTTAGTAAAACCACCGACGTATATCTGTAACCTGTCTCTCCAAACAGGTATATTTCCCAATGCAATGAAAATAGCTAAAGTAATTCCGATATACAAGACGGGTGACAGAGGGGAATTCTCAAACTATAGACCAATTTCACTATTACCGCAATTTTCCAAGATACTTGAAAAAATATTCTATGAGAGAATTGACAACTTCATACTGAAGAATAATTTATTGTGTGAGCAGCAATATGGGTTCAGACACAAGAGGACAACTGCATTTGCTCTAATGGAATTTATAGAAAAAATATCAACAGCCATTGAAAATAAAGAGTATTCAGTTGGAGTATTCCTGGATCTTAAAAAAGCATTTGATACAGTGGATCATAATTTATTATTAAAGAAACTACAAAATTGTGGTATTAGAGGGGTAGCACTGTCCTGGTTAAGTAGTTACTTAAAGAATAGATATCAGTATGTATGCGTTAGTAACAAAAACTCACAGTTACTGAAGGTTACTTGTGGAGTCCCACAGGGTTCAGTTTTGGGGCCATTATTATTCAATATGTATATAAATGACATATGTAAGGTTTCAGGAAAAAATGGACTTAATATTGTTTGCCGATGACACTAATCTATTATGCAGTGGAAACAATTTGGAACAACTTCTGGATACACTCGGAAAGGAATTAGGAAAGCTTAAACTGTGGTTTGATTCAAACAAATTAACACTCAATTTAAGTAAGACAAAATTTATAGTCTTTAACAACCATCAAACAACTCAGTACCTAAACTCAGTGTAAATGGTGTAGAGATTGAAAGGGTATCTGAAACTAAATTTCTTGGAGTAATAATTGATAATTGTGTTGGAAGTCACATATTAATTATATTAAAGGTAAAGTATCCAAATCAATTGCAATATTACACAGAGTGAAATATTTGCTGAATCAACCCACACTATACACCTTGTATCATTCATTAATACTCCCATACATGACATATTGTAATGAAGTATGGGGAAATACATATAAAACAAACATATATCCACTCTTTATGCTTCAAAAGAGAGCTATTAGAATAATAAAAAAAGCAGCTTACAGGGAACCAACAAACCCACTTTTTCTTAAACTAAAAGCTCTCAAGTTGAAAGATCTGGTTGACTTTAAAACTGCAATAATAATGTTTAAAGTGAAGAATTTATCACTGCCCGCAAATATCCAAAAGTTGTTCCAAATAAGGGAGAAACGATATCACTTCAGAGGAACATGTATATTTCAAAAGCCGCAGTGAGAACTACCACCAAGCAACACTGTGTTTCAGTGCAAGGAGTCAGATTATGGAACGATTTTGGACCTGAATTAAAATCATGTACAACGCTTGGACAATTTAAACAAAAACTAAAGGAAGAAATACTCCAAACATATATGCAAGATGACATGTAAAATCACATAAGGATTGTCATGTCCAGCCTGTGCTGTGTTGTTGCCTAGTTTTTTTTGTTTTTTTCTTCTGTCACATTTGGTCTTAGCTTTGTTCTGAATTGTAATCGCTCTTGTTTTGTTTTGTTTTTTTCTTTTGAATTCTTGGATGGAATATGGGTGGGCAATATAAGCTGCGGCTTCAGCCATCACCCATTTCGGATAACTTTTGTTGAACTGTATAATCAGAGGAGTTACTGTCTAATTTGACCTTGTTGGATTTTATTTCCCCCTTTCGCTATACTATTCAGTTCCTTTTAACCTGTACTATCCGAAATAAAGATTCATTCATTCATTCAAAGTGCTGCGAGTGGTCTTTGTGACTAGAAAAACGCTATATAAGTGCAGATTAGTTAGTTAGCTTTTATTTGTGGACTTTTCTTCCGCCTTTAATACAATCCAACCTCATATTTTAGTTGAAAGGCTCCTGCAACAATTTGATTTGAGTAATAATCTGGTGGGTTTGATTCTGGATTTTTTAACCAACAGGACGCAGAGAGTAAGGGTCAATGGTACATTGTCTGACCAAAAGTGCTCTTCTACTGGCTCTCCTCAGGGGTGTGTGTTGTCACCACTACTCTTCATCCTGTACACAAACATGTGTCGGAGCAGACATGACAACAGACACATTATAAAGTATGCTGATGATTGAGTTGTTGTCAGTCTCCTCCAGGATGGTGAGAGTGGCCACAGCCCAGTAGTTGATGATTTTGTTCACTGGTGTGACGATTCCTACCTGCAGCTGAATACGACAAAAACTAAAGATATGATTATTGGCTTTAGGAGGAAAACTCCCAGGCACGAAGTCACTGTACTTAAAGGCCAGACCACTGAATGTGTACAATCCTACAAATATCTTGGGACGATTATTGATAGTAATTTAAACTTTGAAGAGAACTGTGAAAGGGTGTGCAAAAAGGGACAGCAACATTTGCATTGTTTAAGGAAACTTGCATGCTTCCAAATTGACCGAACCATAATGACAATGTTTTATTGGGCTTTTATTGAATCTGTTTTATCCTTTTACTTTAGTGTCATGGTTTGGTCAGATAAAACTGAAACAGAGGAAATCCTTGGATCAGGTAGTTAGATGGTCCAGTCGTTTGCTTGGTGAGTCACAGGTGAGCCTGACATCCCTGTACACCAGACAAGTACAGAGGATGGCTACCTCCATTTTAAAAGAGGACTCCCACCCTTTGCACTGCTACTTTCAGCTTCTTCCCTCCAGACGGAGGTTTGCTGTCCCAAAAAGTAAAACCCAGCGCTACAAAAACAGCTTTGTCCCTGCTGCTGTCAAAGAGTTGAACAAGTTGTAACAATATATTACACATAATTTAGTTACCCATTTATTAATTACATTTTATATTTACTTATTTTTGTAGGTTTTTTATTTGCGTTCTAAATCTTTTATTGGGTTTTAGACTTTTGAGTTTTTAACCTCTTTGACTAGTCTTTAACTTTTTAATATGACCCTTCTCTCTTATCTCTTTGGGGTTTTTTCTCTTATCTCTTTGTCTTATGTCCTGATTGATGGAGCCTTGAGTACTTTTATCATGTTTATAGTCAGCTTCATGTGTGCCTGTGTTTTGTGTTTATGTTGAATGTAATTGTGGTTTGTAAATATGGATGTCACCAGACTGCAAAACAAATCTACCTACGGGTACAAATAAAGTAACCTGAACCTGAACCTGAAGCTGTTCGGCCTTTTTGCCAATGCCCCTGCCTAGTGGCTGTATCGTATGTGATCAAACCCCTTAATAAAGTGAAGTTCAACTGTACACCTGGCCTCATCATCCATCCATCCATCCATCCATCTTCTACTGCTTTTCCGGAGGTCCGGGTCGCGGAGGCAGCAGTTCAAGCAGAGAAGCCCAGACTTCCCTCTCCCCAGCCACCTGCTCCAGCTCTTCAGAGGGGATACCAAGGCGTTCCCAGACCAGCTGGGAGACATAGTCTCTCCACCGAGTCCTGGGTCTGCCCCAGGGTCTCCTCCCAGTGGGACGTGCCCGAAACACCTCAAGTGGGAGGCGTCCAGGAGGCATCCTAATCAGATGCCCATACCACCTCAACTGACTCCTTTCAATATGGAGGAGCAGCGGTTCTACTCTGAGCCTCTCCCGGATGACTGAGCTCCTCACCCTATCTCTGAGGGTGAGTCCAGCAATCCTACGGAGTAAGCTCATTTCAGCCGCTTATATCCGCGATCTCGTTCTTTCGGTCATTACCCAAAGCTCGTGACCATAGGTGAGAGTAGGAACGTAGATTGACTGGTAAATCGACAGCTTTGCCTTAGAACTAAGCTCCCTATACATCACAACAGACCGGTACAACGTCCGCATCACTGCAGATGCTGCTCCAATCCGTCTGTCAATCTCTCGCTCCATTTTCCCCTCACTCGTGAACAAGACCCCAAGATACTTAAACTCCTCCACTTGGGGCAGGAGCCTGTCCCCAACCCGGAGAGGACAATCCACCTTTTTCCGGCTGAGGACCATGGACTCGGGACTTGGAGGTGCTGATTCTCATCCCAGCCGCTTCACACTCAGCGGCAAACCGTCCCAGCAAGAGCTGTAGGTCATTGCTGGATGAAGCCAACAGGACAACATCATCTGCAAACAACAGAGATGAGATCCTGTGGTCACCAAGCATGACACCCTCCATTCCCTGGCTGCGCCTAGAAATCCAGTCCATAAAAATTATGAACAGGATCGGTGACAAAGGGCAGCCCTGGCGGAGTCCAACTCTCACTGGGAATGACTCCGACCGAGTGTTGGCAATACGAACTAAACTCTCACAACGGTCGTACAGAGACCGAATAGCTCGTAACAACAAGCCCGATACCCCATACTCCCGAAGCACCCCCCACAAAAATCCACGAGGGACGCGGTCAAATGCCTTCTCCAAGTCCACAAAACACACGTAAACTGGTTGGGCAAACTCCCACGAACCCTCAAGAATTCTCGAGAGGGTAAAGAGCTGGTCCGATGTGCCACGGCCAGGACGAAAACCACATTGCTCCTCCTGAATCCGAGGTTCGACCAACGGCCGGACTCTCCTCTCCAGTACCTTGGCATAGACCTTCCCAGGGAGGCTGAGGAGTGTGATCCCTCTAAAGTTGGAGCACACCCTCCGGTCCCCTTTTTTGAAGAGAGGAACCACCACCCCGGTTTGCCATGCCAAAGGCACTGCCCCCGACCTCCACGCAATGTTGCAGAGGCATGTCAACCATGACAACCCAACAACATCCAGGGCCTTGAGGTACTCAGGGCGAATCTCGTCCACCCCCGGGGCCCGGCCACCAAGGAGATTTTTAACCACCTTGGCGACCTCAGCCCCTGTGATAGGTGAGTCATCCCCCTCGTCCCCAAACCCTGCTTCCTCTGTGGAAGGCGTATCAGTGGGATTGAGGAGATCCTCGAAGTATTCCTTCCACCGCCCGACGATATCCCCAGTTGAAGTCAACAGTGTCCCATCCGCACCATACACAGTGTGGACGGGGAGCTGCTTTCCCCTCCTGAGCCGCTGAACAGTTTGCCAGAATCTCTTTGAAGCAGACCGAAAGTCTTGTTCCATGGCCTCACCAAACTCCTCCCATACCTGGGTTTTTGCTTCAGCAACCACCCGAGCTGCACTCCGCTTGGCCTGCCGGTACACCTCAGCTGCTTCGGGAGTCCCACAAGCCAACCAAGCTTGATAGGACTCCTTCTTCAGCTTAATGGCCCCCCTCACCACTGGTGTCCACCACTTGGTTCGGGGGTTGCCACCATGAGATGCACCGACCACCTTGCGGCCGCAGCTCTGGGCCGCCGCTTCAACAACAGAGGTGGAGAACATGGCCCATTCAGACTCCATGTCTCCAGACTCCCTCGGAGTGTGGTTGAAGTTCTTCCAGAGGTGGGAGTTGAAGACCTTCAACTCCCACCTCCCATCATTACGAAGGTAATTCCAACATAACACTCAGCGCCCTCTTCACCACAACAGACCGGTACAACATCCGCATCACTGCAGACACTGCTCCGATCCGTCTGTCAATCTCTCGCTCCATTCTCCCCTCACTCGTGAATAAGACCCCGAGATACTTAAACACCTCAATCGTGATTTCAATACTGATCAAAACAATCGTGATTAGCATTTTGGCCATAACCGTGCAACCCTATAATATAATTTTGAATTACTGTTGACGTGCTGAGAAAAGGAACTCATCAGAAATCAAGCCACACACAAAAGTTGGTTCTGCATGTTAAGACCTCATCTGCAGACACTGAGCTATTGTTCACACGCAGTTACATTGTTGACTGACTGACAAACAGAAAGTGCTGGGTGTGTACATACCTGAGCCTACCTTTTACCCGACTTTCACACACTCCTGACCCTTTTCAGCTCCCCCTTTATGACCACTCACCCTCCTCTGAGCCCACACTTTCGAAGTGAAGCTTGGGTTAAGTGGATTATGAGAGCGATTGTGTACCTGGCTGCTGCTGCACACATTTCTTTGCTTACTTTCTCTTTCACCACGGAGGCTTCTTCTCTTGAGCTGTGTGTACTATTCCTCCCCCAACGCTGACACAAACAGCCGACAGAAAAAGTGCTGCTTACAGCTGTAATCTTCCCCTCCTTCCGCCTCCTCTCTCTGAATCACACATTCAAACGCGCACACAGGCTTTTCTCCCTCATTCCGCGGGGCGATTCACAGCTGTCTACAGTGTGTACTCACTCGAGCGTCTTGCTGTTTCCTCCCTAGGGTTTGTTTTGAGGCAATATGTAGTCACTGGAAGAATTAGCTTGGCGGCTAACTTCCTTAGCGTAGCCTCGGTGCGCCGTGGAGCTGACAAGTGACAGCAGAACAGCAGTAAAATGAGGCTCCGGCTCCAGAAACAAGACACTGTTTACTTCCTTATTTTTTTTTTATCCGCTCATGCCTGCTGCTTTTCTACTTCCTGCCTGTAGCTTCATGTGTGTTTATGACCGGCAGAGACACATAGAGGCGGGGGGAGAGAAAACTTGTCCGACAAGAGGAGCCAACGTGAAGGAGGAAGAGACGCCCGCAGCATGACTAACCAAGCTTATTAGTTCAGTTTTATTTAGGCACAAAGCCTTAATCAGTTTTATAAACCAAAACAAGAAAATAACATCCTTTATAACCTATGCTTATTTTAACTGGTGCTGTCAGACAACTTTATTTATATTCTTCATCATACGGTGCATGCGTGTTCAATATGTGAGAGATATATGTAAAGTCTCGGAAAAAATGGATTTAATATTGTTTGCCGATGACACTAATCTATTATGCAGTGGAAGCAATTTGGAACAACTTTTGGATACACTCGGAAAGGAATTAGGAAAGCTTAAACTGTGGTTTGATTCAAACAAATTAACGCTCAATTTAAGTAAGACAAAATTTATAGTTTTTAACAACCATCACAACAACTTAGTATCTAAACTCAGTGTAAATGGTGTAGAGATTGAAATGGTATCCGAAACTAAATTTCTTTTTTTTTTTTTTTCTTTTTTTTTTTTTTTTGTTACTTATTTGTACCCGTAGGTAGATTTGGTTTGCAGACTGCTTGAAACTAAATTTCTTGGAGTAATAATTGGTAATAAACTGTGTTGGAAGTCACATATTAATTATATTAAAGGTAAAATATCTAAATCAATCGCAGTACTACACAGAGCGAAATATTTGCTGAATCAACCCACATTATATACTTGTATCATTCATTAATACTCCCATACATGACATATTGTACTGAAGTATGGAGAAATACATATAAAACAAACATATATCCAGTCTTTATGCTTCAGAAGAGAGCTATTAGAATAATAAACAAAGCAGCTTACAGGGAACCAACAAACCCACTTTTTCTTAAATTAAAAGCTCTCAAGTTGAAAGATCTGGTTGACTTTAAAACTGCAGTAATAATGTTTAAAGTGAAGAATCTATCACTGCCCACAAATATCCAAAGGCTGTTCCAAATAAGGGAGAAACAATATCATTTCAGAGGAACATGCATATTTCAAAAACCTTCAGTGAGAACTACCACCAAGCAACACTGTGTTTCAGTGCAAGGAGTCAGATTATGGAACGATTTTGGACCTGAATTAAAATCATGTACAACGCTTGGACAATTTAAACAAAAACTAAAGGAAGAAATACTCCAAACATATATACAAGATGACATGTAAAATCACATAAGGATTGTCATATCCAGTCTGTGTTGTGTTGTTGCTTAGTTTTTTTTTTTTTGTCACATTTTGTCTTAGCTTTGTTCTGAATTGTAATCATTCTTGTTTTGTTTTTCTTTTGAATTCTTGGATGGAATATGGGTGGGCAATATAAGCTTCAGCCATCACCCATTTCGGATAACTTATGTTGAACTGTATAATCAGAGGAGTTATCGTTTAATTTGACCTTGTTGGATTTTTTCCCCTTTGTTATATTATTCTGTTTCTTTTTAATCTATACTTTTAATCTATCCGAAATAAAGATTCATTCATTCAAAAAAAAAAATATGTGCTCGACCTGAATAGGGTTGTCTTCACATCCAGGGACTTACACGGGAACGCGCTCACTGCAAGAGCTCAGCGGCAAGAAAAACCGGCAGTTTACAATTGAAACAATACGGCATATCAATATTAGGACGAGCTTTCACCGCAAGATTGGATCAGATATTATCAAAAACTTTAAATTTGTGATCTCAAAAAGTGTCCTTAGCATCTGCCAGCCAGTATGTGGAAGAATGATCTAACAGAGTGGCCAAAAACAATATTTATTGATATTGATATTTGTAACGATGAATAGATGTGTCAGCTTGGCTGTGCATTGGCAGAACACTCTAATAATAGAAAATAAATTGTGCCTGCTGTGGAAATCATTAAAAAGCCATCGTGTTTAAGTTTGCAAAATTTATCCACTGGAGCTCACAGGAAAAACAATCTGTTTATTTACACTCGTTCGCCCTCGTTAATCCTGACACTTTGTTTCAGCTCTACAGCGCTTTGGTCCATTTGTCAGCAGGTGAGTATCGGTCTTATTTTTAAACTAGCTTAATTACAGTGTGATACGTTTACTCTGAGGTTGATTAGCAACTTAAAAAGGAATTAATATTCCTACCGAGTCAATGCACATCTATGCTAATGTTTTTCTAGCTATTAACTCCCTATGATGCAAATTCGAGTGTTTTTTGCATGTTTGCATTAACTTTAAACGTAGGCAAGATACTTTTAATGATAAATAAGAGTCATAGTTTGGTAAACAGACATACCAGCAGACGCATGCTCCATTTGTGGCCACACGGAGACATGGGTCATATCATCCCTCAGCCAACTCATATGAAAAGGCAGCCCACAAAATCCTCCTTCAGTAATCTCTGCTGGCCGATGTGAATCTAAAAAACTTGTATTCTGATTGCTATTACCATCTTTCATAAGATGGTGATGGCTACATGAGCCAGTTGCACGACATTTTGACATTTTCGTTGTTTAAATCTAGCTAACGTTGCCATAGAATGCATTGAAATCGTTGTTTATTGATACCTCGCTGTGCCGTTAGTGCGCGTTCATGAGATCGATGACGCAAGTGTAGACAGCCCTATACATCTGTGTACATCTAATAGAGAGCCTAAGCCACGCCCCCTCTACTTCCGCATATGGAACCTTAAATCAAAAAAAATTCTCTATTGAAATGAATGGCAAGAGCGAAATTATCTTTTGATCCCAGTCAAATTTTGCCACGAGTTACACATATGATGTTTGTCAATTTAAAAGATAATTTTCCACGTAAATAACGGTGTAGGTTGTTGTCTAACTGATAAGGTATTGTAGCACTTTGGGAGAGTCAGATTTCTAGCATCTCAGACAAGAGACAGTGAATAAGCATGGGAGACAAAAGAGCAGGAGGCTCCTGGTGAGAGAGCGGGAAGGAGTCAAGGATGTAGGGGGTTGAATGCAGTGTGATTGTGGTAGACTGCAAGTCTAATTTAAAACATTACTGGCACATGCCTCTAGGGGGAACTACCTGTATTGTTCAGCACTACTATTAAGGGGACACATTAGAACAAGAGTGTGAAAACCCCGCGCAGAATCCATGTTCAGTCATATTATGTGTGTTGCAGAATAAACGGCAGAGTTAGCCAAAGAAATAACTCAAGTGTGATCATTGCTACACGGTAGGATATCACACAATTGGCGACGAGGATTAAAAGAAAAAAATCAGCGGCGAGAAACAGAGAACATTGCAAGTGTGGCGAACTCAAGTGACTCCAGTAGTTCGAGTGCAAGTTCAGAGGAGGAAAAACGAGTTTTCCCCACCACGACGAGCAATGGCGGCTGTAATCGGAACGGTAACCCCTTTTGATAACTCGACTCAGTCATGGGAAGAATATAGTGAAATGTTGGACTTTTTCTTCCAAGCTAATGACATTGAGGAGCCAGACAAAAGGAAGGCTGTACTGTTGAGTGGAGTTGGTGCAACTACTTACAGCTTGTTGAGAAATTTAATAAGCCCTGCATTACCGAAAGATAAAACGTACGACCAGCTTACTGCTGAGCTTCAGAAGCACTTCAGCCCCAAACCGAGTGAAATCGTGCAACGATTCAAATTTAATTCACGCATAAGGAGGAACACTGAGTCCATAGCAGAGTATGTGGCAGAATTGAGGAAATTAACACTGCACTGTGATTACAAAGACTCATTGGAAGAAATGTTAAGAGACAGACTTGTGTGTGGAGTGAATGATGACCGAATGCAACGGCGACTTTTATTTGAAACAAAACTCACTTTTGTGAAGGCTTTGGAATTATGCCAAGCGATGGAAACAGCATCTAAAGATGTGAGAGAGATGCAAGGGAAGCTAACAGAGGACACAGCAACGCATGTTCGTGTGCCTAAGACCCAAGTAGGTGTCCACAAAGTGTCGACTGACAAAACTCAGCACAAATTCCCCAGTTGTTATCGCTGCAAAGGCCAGCACAATGCCGCCGAGTGCAAATTTGCCACTGAGCTGTGTCATAATTGTGGCAAGCGAGGGCACATTAAGAAAGCATGTAGAACAAAGGTGGACAGCGCACAGGTGCTGAAAGCGACAGTTAATGGGCAAAAGTATGAAAACAAGGGCCCAGGAAAGGAACAGCGAGCAAATCAACTGAGAGGGGAGGGAGAAAGTGATACAGAAGACATGGGTTTTCACACAATTTACAACACGTCAGAGGAGCTGACCAAGGTAGCGCCCATCACGCGTACCATGAATGTTAATGGAATGAAAGTAACATTTGAAGTTGATACAGGCTGTGGAGTAACCATATTAAGTAAACAGCAATATACACAACTGTGGAAGAAAACAGACACAGCAGAATTAAATCCCTGTTCATTAAAATTAAAAACATACACAGGAGAGAAGCTAGACGTGCTAGGCATGGCACAAGTGAAGGTGCAACACGAAAACAAAGAAAAGGACTTACCTGTAGTAGTAGTTGGGAGCGAAGGACCAAATCTACTAGGGCGAAGTTGGCTACGAGAACTGGCCATGATTGATCAGTTGGTGAATAAAGTGGAATCTCAGCCCAAATTGCAGCTGGAGGAGATCCTCGAAAGACACGCTGAGGTGTTCAAAGAAGGCTTAGGACAGCTAAAAGGTGTCACTGCAAAGATTAATGTGGACAAGGAGGCCCAACCACGATTCTGCAAACCCCGACCGGTACCCTATGCAGTCAAGCCACTGGTCGAAAGCGAGCTACAGAGGCTGCTGGATGACAAGATCATTGAGCCAGTGCAGGTTGCAGAATGGGCAGCGCCCATAGTCCCAGTGAGAAAGCCGGATGGCTCCATTAGAATATGTGGAGATTACAAACTCACTGTCAATCGAGCATCACGGGTGGATCAGTATCCAATTCCTAAAGTGGAGGACCTCTTCGCACAGCTGAACGGCGGCCGACACTTCACGAAATTAGACATGAGTCACGCCTACCAACAAGTAGTCCTGGAAGAAGAATCAAGAAAGTATGTAACCATCAATACACACAAAGGCTTATATACCTACACACGCTTACCATTTGGAGTAGCTTCCAGTCCTGCTATATTCCAGAGAACTATGGAGGGCATCCTAGGTGGAATTCCGAATGTTGCCATTTATTTGGATGACATCCTTTGTACAGGACCAAATGAACAAGAACATCTGAAAACGCTGGAGGAAGTGCTTCAACGGTTGGAGAAAAGCGGTCTGAGGTTGAAAAGAAGCAAGTGTGAGTTCATGGGAAAAGAGGTGGTGTTCCTAGGCCACAAGATCAACGCCAGTGGTCTACACCCTCTAACAGACAAAGTGGAAGCCATTGCGGAGGCGCCGGAGCCACAAAATGTTACTGAGTTAAAAGCCTACCTGGGCTTGTTGAACTATTACCATAGGTTCCTCCCAAAGCTCTCCACGCTGCTGGCACCACTACATACCTTACTTAAGAAGGAAGAAAAATGGTCATGGGGGGTCAAGCAGCAGAAGGCGTTTGAAGAGTCCAAAGCGCTACTTCAGTCCTGTAGTGTGTTAGTGCATTATGATTCAAACAAACCACTCATCCTGGCGTGTGACGCATCACCCTACGGTGTGGGAGCTGTACTTTCTCATCGTATGGAGGATGGCTCAGAGAGACCCATAGGGTTCGTCTCAAGAACTCTTAGTGCAGCTGAGAAAAACTACTCCCAGCTAGACAAGGAGGGCCTTGCAGTAGTATTTGGTGTAAAAAAATTCCACAAATACCTGTACGGGAGACATTTCGCTATAGTGACTGACCACAAGCCATTAATTTCACTGTTCAGTGAAATGAGAGCCATACCCCAGATGACATCTCAGAGAATTCAGAGATGGGCCGTTACATTAGCAGCGTATGAGTACACCATCGTTTACAAAGCCGGACGGGACCATACGAATGCTGACGCGATGAGTAGGCTACCCTTGGATGGAGGAAGAGACAGCACGCCTGAGGAGGAGGAGAGAGTGCTATTGTTTGAAGATATCGGCGTGCCCCTGGTGAACGCACAACAAATAAAGAAGTGGACAGACAAAGACCCTGTTCTAGCAAGAGTGCGAGAATACATCCTGCGAGGATGGCCGGAGATGAACAGTCCTGAGTTCATTCCCTATGCCCGACGACAGGATGAGCTCAGCACCCAGGAAGGTTGTATCCTGTGGGGAGGACGCGTGGTTGTTCCACCACCTGGTAGGAATGCCTTACTGCAACAACTACACCAAGCACACCCTGGCATCACTCGCATGAAAGCGTTGGCGAGGAGTTACATGTGGTGGCCCAACATGGATGCAGAGGTGGAGGCGCTTGTGAAGTCATGTGCGGCATGCCAGGAGAACAGGAACAGTCCTCCAGCAGCCCCACTACATCCCTGGGAAGTTCCAGATAAACCATGGAGAAGAATTCACATTGACTACGCAGGTCCATGGATGGGAAGAATGTTCCTGATCATAGTTGACGCATACTCAAAGTGGATCGATGCATATTCTGTGAGTAGCTCTACTTCTACTGTTACCATTGAATGTCTTAGAAAGAGTTTCAGCCAACATGGGCTACCTGAAATCATAGTATCAGATAACGGTACATGTTTTACGAGTGAACAGTTCCAAGAGTTTTCTGAAAAGAATGGCATACGTCACATCACGACTGCGCCA
This sequence comes from Pholidichthys leucotaenia, assembly GCA_020510985.1. Lineage (NCBI taxonomy): Eukaryota > Metazoa > Chordata > Actinopteri > Cichliformes > Pholidichthyidae > Pholidichthys > Pholidichthys leucotaenia. Next base: position 132,319,269 of record CM035840.1, on the reverse strand, counting down.
TACCATCCTTCTTCTAACGGCTTAGCCGAGAGGGCCGTGCAGACGTTCAAGTCACTCATGAAAAAGATGACAGGAGACTCTATTGAAACCCGAATGTCGAGAGCTCTGTTCAGCTATCGAATAACACCCCAATCTACAACTGGCAAGTCACCAGCTGAGCTGTTGTGTGGAAGGAAGTTGAGGTCAACATTTGACTTAATACATCCAGACTTCAGAAACAAAGTGCATGATAAACAAGAGAAACAAAAAGGTTATCATGACATGCATGCTAGAGAGAGAATACTGAGGGAAGGAGACGTGGTCTACACCCGCAACTTTGGCTCAGGACCAGCCTGGGTACCAGGAGAAATAACAGAAAAGACAGGCCCTGTGTCATTCAAGGTGACATTAGGTCATGGACAAGTGGTGAGGCGACACATCGACCAAGTTCGTGGTAGGAGCTCCATTCCCCTGCCGATGGCACCAGAGGTGTTGTCTGACACCCATCCTGAGGAGAGCATCAACGAACCACCACTTCAGGTGAAACCTGAGGTAACCGTCTCTGCAGATTCTACGGGCAGCACTGCAGCAGCCGAAACAGTGGAGCAGTCTGAGTCTTCACCTGCAGTTGGCTCACCCGCCGTGAGAAGATCTCAGCGAGCTAGGAAAGCTCCAGACTACTTGAAGGACTATACTTAGTCAGTAGTGAGTTCCCCAGCCACAGGACAAGAATGCGTCCTGGAACCTCACTGGGATGCGGTAGTCAAACCAAATCCCCAGTTAGACTGTTATGTGTGTTATACATGTAAAAAAAAAAAAAAAAAGAGAAAGAAATTATGTGTATGGCACATGTGTTTAAGAAGTTAAAAGTAACTGTGATTGTTTAGGGTTAAATGGGAGTTCCAGGATGTCTAGCATAATTGGCTAGTGTAATTAAAAGTAGTTTAATCTAGAGGGGAGGGATGTGGTAGACTGCAAGTCTAATTTAAAACATTACTGGCACATGCCTCTAGGGGGAACTACCTGTATTGTTCAGCACTACTATTAAGGGGACACATTAGAACAAGAGTGTGAAAACCCCGCGCAGAATCCATGTTCAGTCATATTATGTGTGTTGCAGAATAAACGGCAGAGTTAGCCAAAGAAATAACTCAAGTGTGATCATTGCTACACGGTAGGATATCACAGTGATGCAAATGTCCTGTTGCGTGTGATGTAAGCCATGAAACTTAAGAGGAGAGTCTCTGGGAAAAAGTTCAGTCTGTTCTGTGCTCATGAGATGTGAGTGTGCAATAAATCATTTGAAATGCATCTGCCTGTGATTTCACACACTCCACAGTATAAGGTTTTGAAAATATGTATATTAAAAGGCTACAAACACAGATGGACAGAGCTTACGTCATTTTTTCAAAGTACTCCGAGGGGTGAAGTAACTATGAAGTAACAGTCCTCTGGATCAGCCGCAGCTCTCACAATACAAACAATACCTTTGTATTGGTTTTTTTCTGCTTAGGATCCTTTTTAACCGGTCAGGAAACAGGAGATGAGGTTTTAGTAATCTCCCGCCATGCTCGTATTTAGTGATGTGGGATGATGGGAGTTGTCCACTAATTGCTGAAACAAAAACTAAATATTACTCTGTTATTATATGACAACTTTAATTACGTGGGAAATTATCTTTTAAATTGACAGACATCATATGTGTAACTCGTGGCAAAATTTGATCGGGATCAAAAGATAATTTCGCTCTTGCCATTCATTTCAATGGAGAATTTTTTTGATTTGAGGTCCCATGTGTGGGAGTAGAGGGGGCGTGACTTAAGCTCTCTATAGTGAACTGTAGAGTTGCATCTTTTCTTTTAGTTTAATCTCTTTCTCCCTCTCCCTCTCTTCATATTACTTGAATCATAGTTTTGTCTCTTTCCAACTTTTGACACCAATATATTGTGATGTTTCACGGGTTCACACAATGAGAGGATTTCGAACATAGCAGGCATTTATTTCATCACTGCTGAATTACGCAGAACAGAGGGGAGGTCATCCACACTCACTCACTTCACTCAGGGTAACAGATACATAATGACTCATACGCAGGGAAAACAACACTATCACAACCAGACTTATAACACAGTTATAACACGACAACAATAATGCACAGAACACAAGAATTATAACCGTCTATAAATCCCCGTGGCTCAAAGCCTGCCGGGAGAATTCCCTGACCCTTATCACAGCCCCAACGTTACACTGTCCCCCACTGGAATGGTTTCTGTCCCCAGAACAATAAGTCCAACTCAGAAGTCCAATATAAACCCATCCAGGCGGCTGGGCACGCGCTGTCAGCGACAGCTGGCACGCACGGGCCCATCAGTGTCCATTTGAGCCTCAACCAGGTTCTCCGGTCAGGATGGGGCCTCTGGTTTGACCACCCACGGGCAGCTGGCTGGTACAGGGCGAGGCGGTCATGGTGAGGCACCACCACCCAGTACCTCTTCTGTAGCCTCACCCTGTACACTACGTTCGGCAGTCTCTGTAGGACCATGCACAGTCCCGATCAGTGGCTCGCCAGCTTTGGTGACCATCCCTTCTTCTGCTCTGGGCAGAAAACCCAGACTTGATCCCTGGGTGCAAAGTCTTTCCCCTGGCAGCGGGAGTCATACGCTCACTTCTGTCGACTCCCCGCCACTACCAGGGCCTCCCGCCAGGTGAAAATATTCTCTTTTTTTTTCCACAATATTTTTTTATTGAACCTTTTTTAACAAACATGACACAAACAATCAAACACTAACACTAAAGTAATTTAAAAATAAAATTTAAAAAAATGTACTAAAAACACCAACAACCATTAACAAAAGCAAGTCATCAGCAATGCTCCTCTGTTTAGCCTAGGTAATCCATTACATAAGTATACATATTATACAGTCACCAATTTGGAATTTACAAGTTCCACACACATCATTCACCTTCTTCTTCAGAAGTTATGTTTAATTTCTTTACATAATCAATGAAAGGTCTCCATATATTCTCAAACACAATTTCCTTTGATTTCAGTATGTATGTTATTCTTTCTAGTGGAAGGTTTGTTAACATCTGTCTTAACCACTGAGTCACATCTGGTCTATGAGTCTTTTTCCACAGTAGTGCAATACATTTTTTGGCATTAAGCAAACTGAGGTCTATGAATGTTCTTTCACTCTTATTAAAGTTATGCTTTTCTGGATACAGGCCCAACAAAAACAGTTTAGAGTTCAATATGAATTGTTTTGAAATTATTTTTTCTATTGTTACCCTCACCTCTTCCCAAAACATTCTAATTTTTCTACAATCCCATAAACAATGAAATAGGGTTCCTTTACTTTCCATACATTTTGTGCACGTATCTGGTATGTTTTTGTTATATCTATTTAACTCCACTGGTGTAACATACATCCGCATTAACCATTTAAAATGTATCAATTTAAGACGTGCATTTATTGATTTGGTTTGAGCTTCTGTGCAAGCCATTTCCCATTGTTCCTCTGAAATTTCAGTTTGCAGGTCTTCTTTCCAATAATTCATTCTTTTCTGTGAGTTTTCACTTGAGGATAGTGTCAATGAGTTATAAAACTCTGAAATAATACCCTTTCTCTTACTATCTTTCGTCAAGATTTTTTCCAAGGATGAATAAGTAGGTCGGATGAGAGCATTATTTTGATTTGATCGAATAAAATTCCTAAGCTGAAGATATTTAAAAAAATGTGTTCTATTAAGATTAAATTTGATCCTCAGTTCTTCAAAAGACATTATGTTATCTGAACATGACAAATATAAGTCTTGAATCTTTTGAATCCCTTTTAAATTCCATACTTTAAATACAGCATCTGCTCTCCCTGGTGTAAAATATTGATTACCCCATATTGGGCTAAATTGGGACAATAAGTGCGGTTCTTTTAAATATTTTTTGATTTCACACCATATTTTGATCATATGCTTTACAATTGGATTTTTAACTTCTTTCTGTAATTTTTTTAGCCGAGTCTGAGTATATGAATAAGGGAAGAGGTAAAGGTAAATTGTATGATTCCATTTCAGTCCAGTGAGGGAGATCATTTGATGAAAAATAATATGTCATAGACCTCAGTTGTGCTGACCAGTAATACAACATAAAGTTTGGACATTTCAGACCTCCACGATCAAATGGTAAATATAGTAAGGGCAGACGTAATCTAGCCTTCCTATTGTTCCATATAAATTCCACTAACTTTTTTTTAATTCTTGAGAATAGATCTGAAGGTGGTGGTAAAGGAATGTATTGAAATAAATAAAGTATTTTGGGTAAGATATTACTTTTAAGTATATTAATTCTCCCGATCATCGACATTGGTAGTGACATCCATCTCTGAAGCAACTCATTAATATCTGTCATTAAGGCTTCATAGTTGGCGCTTGCGACTAATTCTAACTTAGGCACAATTTGAATTCCTAAATATTTAAACTGATTTACAACATTGAATTGATTTACCTCAGGAGCTGGGTGATTTCTCTGGGTCTCATTTAGCATTAATATTGAAGATTTAGTTTTATTTATTTTATATCCTGATATTTCCCCAAAGTTCTTTATTAAATTTAACAAGGGCGGAATTGATTTTTTAAGATTCGACATAAACAAAATTATGTCATCAGCATACAGGGAGATTTTATGTTCTGTTGGTCCTACTTTAATTCCATATATTTGTGAATGTAAACGTACTGCCATCGCTAAAGGTTCAATTGCCATAGTAAACAGTAAAGGTGAAAGTGGACAGCCTTGTCGACATCCTCTATTGATTTTTATTGATTTCGAGATATTGCTATTTGTTAGGATTTCTGCTGTAGCATTATTGTATATTATCTGAACCCATTTTATGAAATTATTTCCAAGTCCAAACCTTTGTAGAACTTCAAAAAGAAAGGGCCATTTGACCCTATCAAAGGCCTTTTCAGCATCCAATGATAGGAGAGCTGTATCCGGTGCTTCTTTATTAGAATAAATACTATTAAATAGTCTTCTTACATTATGGAAGCCTTGTCTTCCCATTATAAAGCCATTCTGATCTCAGTTAATAATATTTGGTAATATTTCTTGTAGTCGTCTTGCTAAAATTTTACAGATTATCTTAAGGTCAGCATTTAATAGGCTTATTGGTCTCATGTTTTCACATTTATTAGAGGGTTTACCTGGTTTTGGCAACAGTATAATTAAGGCATTATTCATGTATGGTGGTAAATTACTATTTTGAAATGCTTCTAAAACCATTTCCAAAAATGGTTTTATTAATTTATTCTCAAATTTTTTATATAGGTCAACTGGAAGACCATCTGGTCCTGCACTTTTTCCTGATTTCATATTATCAATGGCTAGCCCAACTTCTTCTTGACTAATTTTAGACTCCAGTATCTCCCTATTTTCATTTGGAATACACGGTATAGATAATCCGTCCAAAAACCCATTTAGTTTTGTTAAGTCAGTTTCATTTTTTGTATCATATAGTTTTTCATAATAATCTCTAAAGGCCCTATTAATTGCTAAAGGATCTACAACTGCCTGTCCGTTACTTATAATACTGGTAATTGGTGTTTTAAATTCTAATTGTTTAATCTGCCATGCCAGTAATTTTCCTGATTTTTCACCTTGTTCATAAAACGTTTGCTTCAATCTTAGAAGACTCGAGGCAGCTCTATTCACTGATTTTTTGTCAAATTCAGCTCTCAGAATCAGTAATTCGTTCTCTAAATTTGGATTACTTCCTGCATACACTTTTTCTTGAAGAATTTTTATTTTATGTTCCAATTGGACTCTCTCCCCTCGAGTCTTCCTAGATTTTGAACCTGTATAACTAATAATATGCCCCCTAATAAAAGCTTTGAAAGCTTCCCACTTTATACATGCTGATGTTTGTGTAGTATTGATATCAAAGAACTCATCTGTTTTTCTATGTACTTAACAAATTCCTCATCCTGAAGCCATTTATGCTGAAATTGCCACCTACCTGGAACCTTTGTCAATTTCTTATCTACATATATTAGACAGCAGGGTGCGTGATCAGATATCACAATGTTATCATAGAAACAGTTTTGAATCTTGGACCTTAATTCTGTGGAGATCAAAAAATAGTCAATACGTGAGAATGTCTTGTAGGTATTAGAATAACAAGAATAGACTTTGACTTGTGGTTTCATTTCTCTCCATATATCTAGCAATCTCAATTCTTTCATAAAATGATTAATCGTCATCCTGCATCCATTGTGCGTACAGTCCAGTCCTGTTGATCTATCTATACTTGGATTCAATGTACAATTAAAATCCCCTGCTATTATATGTTGCCCTGTGAGTGATGCTAAAGTAAGAAATAAATTAACAAAGAAGTTCTGATCATCTATATTGGGACTGTATAAGTTCACCAGATTTATATTTTCTAATAACAAAGATCCTTGGATGATTAGATATCTTCCCAATTTATCTCCAATTACATTTTTCACTTGAAATGGGACTGTTTTGTGTATGACAGTCATAACTCCCCTGGCTCGAGATGAAAATGATGAGGTGAACACACTTCCCTGCCATCTTCTCCTTATTCTTTTTACATCCTCCTCTATTAGATGAGTTTCTTGTAAAAACACAGTTTTTGAACCTATGTCTTTTATTTTATTCATAACCTGTTTAAGTTTTTTTAGATTTTGTAGTCCATGAAGTTAAGTTAAGATTAACGCTTTGGTCTATGATCAATAAAGAGTTTGAGATTACCTTGCAAAATAAACATGCTCATACAGAGAAGCAAAAACATGGATGGTTGAACATTCATCCCACAAACTACACAAAAACAAATTCCCCCTCCCCACATTCGTGGTAATCCCCCCAAAATCAAAAAAAAAAAACCTCCGTCTCCCGCTATAGCCAGTGGCTGTTCCACACCTGCGAACAGTCAAACCACTCTCTCTTTCTCCTCTCAATCACCCTGACTCTGCTACTTTTAATGACATGACAATAACTCTCTTCTGTAGTTTTTCCAACTTAACTCCAAAATTTTATAGCAACTTTGTACATCATAGCTTTTTTTTTTTTAAATATAATACAATCTATATTTTGTAGACATGCTATATGTTTCAGATCAGTCAGATACTTGTACACATGCTTAAATATTCTACCTTTATATCTTGTTCTTGCTTCATGCTTAGCTCCCGCCAGTCTCTCCTTGGATCTGTTTAATGAGCTCCTGCGCCTCCTGAGGGGTCTTGAAGATGTGGGTTCTCCCTTTATATGTGACCAGCAGTCTTGCCGGATGAATCACTCCGTGACGAATCCCGAGGTTGTGCAGCTCTTTACGGGCGGGGTCAAACTGTTTCCTTAATTGTTGAATTCCTGTGGCCAAATCTGGGTAGAACCGCACCTGTTGATCCTGGTATTTAATTTCTCCTTTAGTTCACGCCGCGTTAGTGACTGTCATCTTGTCTCTGTAGTTGAGGAACTTCATAATCAGCGTCCTCGGTGGTGTCTTATTATCTCTTGGTGGGCCGATTCGGTGTGCGCTCTCCAAGATGACCGATGACTGCAGATCCGCGTTGTTCAGCGCCTCTGGAATCCACTTTTCCAAAAAGGAACATGTATCCCGTCCCTCCGTACCCTCCGGGAGGCCCACCAGCCTTAAATTATTCCGTCGCGACTGGGATTCTAAGTCCAGGACGTTATCTTCCAGACGTTTATTTTTTAATTCCAATGTTTGGACCTTTAATTGTAGGCTGGTGACATCATCTTCAGCTTTGGAGATTCGGAGCTCCGCCTGCGAAACTCGTTCCATACAGTCGCTTATTTCTTTTCTCATTCCTTCTATCGCTGCTATAATCCCATCAAACTTAGACGAAAAGTCTGCTCTCATAGAGCTGATAGCAGCAAGTACCGCATTCGTTTCCTCCTCGGCAGTCACCGCTCCGCCGCTAGCTCCCTCCTCCGCCATAGTCTCTGGAGATTTTTCTGCTTCATCACGAGCGTGGAAGTCTGTTAACTTGGATTGTCTCAACGAATCAGTTCTTCCTCCGCCTGATTTCACAGCCTTGGTTTTTACCATATCCGCGCCTAAACGCTAGGATAGGTTTTTGTTCCAACTGAGAGAGTTTTTGCCTACTTTTTATTATTAGGAGCAGAGCAGAGTGAAACATGTCTTCCTACGTGGCCGCCATAACCGGAAGTCCTGAAAATATTCTCTTAAGCAAAACAAATAATCCAACCCCGGTTTGCTTTCCACCCCATACGCGCCATGGGCGTCCCCACCTGATATTACTGTAACGGGGCATAGGAGCGCTGAGTCAGTCCTTTCTGAGTCATTCAGGTGTTACAACAGTAGACATGGAGCTCCACCTTCTGACAACACCCCGGCCAGTAGAACCGGGCCCAAAGACTCTGCAGAGTCTTCATCACCCCGAAGTGGCCCGCCCCCACCAACCCGTGGACCAACTGAAGCACCTTGGGGTGGAGCCGTCGGGGGACCAGCAGCTGCCAGATGAGACGCTTCCCAGCTGGAGATTGCCACCACTGGTAGACAACACCCTCACAACAGCAGAGGTTGGACCACTGAGAATGCAGGGCCTTGGTCTCTGGGTCCAGTGCAGACATAGCTTTCCAGGTGGTCTGCCGGTCCGTGTTCAGCCACTGCCGGACCCGGGAGATGACAGGGTCTCTATCCTGCTCAACCCGAAGCTGCTGCGCGCTGAGGGCCTCTGTGCCATCATCACTGGGGAGAGCTGGCTGATGATCTGAGGACGAGCTGTGAGCCACTGTGCTGCACAGTGCCATGGGGCAGATGCAGGGCAGTGGTGTACAATGTGGCCTGGCTCCCTGCAGCAGAAGCACCCTTCCTGGCGTTGCTGTTGCACTCTCACCGGCCGTGCAGTTGTGGCCTGGCATAGCTCTTTCTCATCCTCGCTCTTGGCTGCAGCCTGGAAAACTCTCTGCCTTGGTGATGAAACGTCAGCCACTGGCTCCAGCATGGGCTCTACACGCTCGGACTCTGCCACGGCCATCTCCCAGCTGCTTGCAGCGTGAATCTGGACGTGTTCTCGGAGCCGGGCCGGGCGGAGCCCTCGGATGAAACTCTGGAGGGTGAGCTTCTTCACCGCCTCTGGCTCAAAGTCCAGGTAGCCGCGCTGGGTCAACAGCCGGACATCTGCTGCATAGGCCCCAAGACTTTCTTGATTGTGTCGCCGGTGGCTGTGTAGTTGTTCCCAGATGTGGTCAGCGTGGATCGGCCTCCCGAACTGCCTCCGAAGTGCTCCCTGTAGCGCTGGCCAGCTGTGACGTTCCTCAGGTCGGAGATCGGACAGCATGCAGAGAGCTCCACCCTCCAGAGCTTGTGCGACCTGCACAGCTGTCTCTTCAGATGTCCAGCTGTTGAACATAGCAGTCATTTCAACCTGGACGAGATAGTCATCGAGCGAGGTTTCACCACCAAAGTGGGGAAGCTTGGTGGGTCGGCAGTGCTGGGGTTGGGACGGTCACTTCCGTGCTGATCACTGCCCTCAGTTTCAGTGGGATCGCTGGCTCGTAGTTCCCCCGCTGGTGCTATACTGCCCTCAGCTACAGTGGGATAGCTGGCTCATAGTTCCCCTGCTGGCGCTTCTGGCTGTGCCTTGAAAAGGCCGGAACATGGGATGCACTTGCTCCGTCCGGTCCGTTTTCCCATTCTTTGTGGCGAGCAGCTCAGGTGACTGACGTGTATGCTCTGCTGTCAGCTTCCATCTGAGTGATGAGCTGCTCGGGTCGTTGAATCTGTGCCTCAATTCTTGCTTCCATCTCTTGACATCCCACTTCTGACACCAGTTTGACATTTCACGGGTTCACACAATGATGAGAGAGGCTTTGGAACATACAGTAGTTGGCATTTATTTCATCACTGCCGAATTACACAGAACAGAGGAGAGGTCATCTACACACACACACTCACTTCACTCAGGGTGACAGTGACACAGACACATAATCTCTCACACGCAGAGAAAACATCAATTATCACAATCAGACATAACAGTTATAACACTACGACAATAATTCGCAGAACACAAAAATTATAATGTCTATGAATCCCCCGCGGCGCAAAGCATGCTGGGAGAATTCCACTCCCGTTATCACAGCCCAGACATTACATCATTGTCAGATATGAAACCAAGAACAGCATGGTTGCTGTTTTTATACAGTTTTCTTGACATGATGGGTCACTGTTCTGTAACATTGCATTAATTTATCCCATGAACATGAGAAAAAAGACCTGTTATCCAATGATAATGCATCAATTTATCTTGTAATCTCGAGACAGCAGAATAAAAAAGTGACAGCAGTGGGTGCTCTCGGCTTTCTGTAATTATTGCTTACAAAAAAATCAGTATAGCACTGGCATGGTTATTATGAAGTACCCCTATCCAAAGACATGGAAGCTGAGAGCTGCCATTGTTGCTAAATGTCTTTTTCATTCTGTTCTCTTAAGAAAACAAACCTTTATCCTGCAATAAAACACTAATTTATCCTGTGATCATAAGAAAACGAGCCGTTATACAATAGAATAGGCTTTATTGTCATTGTACAGTTGTACAGTACGATGCAATTCTGGGTGCTCCACCAGGCTACTGCGCAATAAAGTAAGCGAGAAGAATTTGAATTAAACACAGTTACAGAACACACGATTAAACATATGAGTGATATAAAAATAAAAATAGCTCATAGGTATATACACAGGTACAGTATGGTTGTGGCTTCACGGATGGAACTTTTAAGAATGCGGAGTGCAGAACACCCAACTGAGTAAAATGGCCCAAGGATTATGAAAATATGCACAGTAGTGACTTCACGGATGGGTCAGTATACATGAAAGTGCGGAGTGCAAAGGCAGGTGAGTTATTGTGATAATTAAAAGGTTCTCAGTACTGTGCATGTGAGCATTCGGGGTGGGTGGGGGGCTCTGACTGCAGTTCAGATGGCCCAGGGGAAGAAACTGTCAGTCTGGAGGCGGGGGACCTGATCGATCTGAATCATCATCCAGAGGGAAACAGGTCAAACAGGTGGTGGGTGGGATGTGAGGGGTCTCCTGTAATGGCCTTGATCCTACTGAGACAGGAGGATCTGGAGATGTCTTCCGGGGAGGGCAGAGGGCCACCGATAATTTTTTGGGCAGTGTCGATGACCTGTTCTCAGCCGTAGAGCCGGCATACCACATGCCCAGACAGCAGGTGAGCACGCTCTCCACTGAGCAGCAATAGAAGGCCAGCAGCAGCTTCTGGTCTAGGTTGTGCTTCCTCAGGACACAGAGGAAGTGCAGCTGTTGCTGGGCTTTCTTCACCAGGGCCTTGGTGTTGACAATCCAGGAGAGATCAGACGAGATGTGGGTGCCCAGGAACCTGAAGCCGTGGACGTTTTCCATGCGGTCACCATTTGGAGCGGGGGGGGGGGGGGATTCTGTCTGTTCTTCTTGAAGTCCAGTATGACTTCTTTGGTTTTTTGGACATTCAATTTCAAGTTGTTTGCTTGGCACCACAGCAGCAGGTTCTCTACCTCCACCCTGTATGCCTTCTCATCATCATCGATGATGGGCCCAACCAAGGTGGTGTCATCCATGTATTTCATGATGACGGTGGTTGGGTGGGTTGGAATACAGTCAGAAGTGTACAGGGAATACAGTAGCGGGATTAGCACGCAGCCTTGAGGGGAGCCAGTGCTGAGAGACAGTTTGTAGGAGTGGTGGGGGCCAAGTTTGACTGTTTGTGAGTGGTTATGTGTGTTGTAAAGTTGCTTGTTTGCAATAAGTCGCTGCCATCCATTTCAAAGTGAAATGCCAGTTCCACATTGTCGAAGCCATGCAGGGATTAAATGACACCAACAGCCGGTTTAACCTTTGGATTATCTTAGCGACTTTGAGCCTTTTGTGGTAAACTGACTTGGCCGTTTTATACAAAGGTGGACTCTTCAACACTTGAGACTTTTAACTGAAACACCAACCTCTTAAAGATAAAGCCAAAGCAAAATTTTAACATTTTTGTATGGAATCTGGTCTTTCCCATGAATGGTACTTGGAATGTTTGAGTGCAGGTGATCTTGCAGGCAGAACTTCATTAAGGAATCCAAAGATATTTATTCCTAAACACTCCCAGTTGTATTCAGATTGATTGTTTTTAGTTCAAGTCTTAATTAAGTTGGTTGCAAATACTCTGCTTGTTTGAACTAAGATCTAAATGTGATCAAATGAAATTGTATGTTAAACAGCATATTGTATGATATAGTGTAGTTAGAAATGTACTTTAAGTGAGTTAATATTATTCTTAAAATGATGTTTTAAAAACTCAAAGCAATCAGAAAGTGGCCATAAGGACTGGAAGAGAAGCGAAAAAAAGCAAAATTCAGCAAAATTTAAAACAATGTGTCATGGGTTTAGGTGTCCCCTGAAGTTTATGCTTCCTGAAATTGTGACTTTGATTAACCATTATAATTCAGTAAGTGACTTCGTGAAACACTCATGGCTGCTCTGTTCATTCACAGACCAGAATATTCAGGCTGTTATCCTGTTAAATCAAAGGAAATCTCGGTTCTTCTGCATGTTCTTTTGTTGTTAAAATTGTGTTAACAGGTCTGAGGAGTTGTTGGGGGGGTATCAGTGCTGCTATTAAAGACATGTCACCCTTTAACCCATTGGTTTGCATCTCAGCAGCAGCTCTGTTTGAATTGTCCTCAGAAGGGAACATGCAAATTGACAGAGGTGTGAAGTTTGTCCCAGTTGTTCCCACTGATGTCATGGGGGGGGGGGGCGTAATCTGTTGGGTGTCATGTGTTTACTCCACCTGGGTTAATTGGATTATTCCTGCTGCTGGGGATCACCTATTCCTCCTCTTTTTCTCCTTTTTCCTGCTGATTAGTGCAGATCTGCAGGATTTAGCACCACCAAACACCACCGTTTAGTTCCTCCTCACGGCTGTCATTTAAAAATGGCCAACACACGCCAATATATCATATCCGTTTTCATGTAAATTAGAAACATTCTGTTCTAAATGTGAGGATTTTTCTCATAAATTTGCAGGATTTTCCTGCAGAGTTACAGCCATTTCACTCAGAAATGTGCAGCTTCTTACTTGAAAATTTGCAGCTTTTTATTATTCATAATTTTTCAGCTTTTTCCTCATTAATTTAGAACTTTCCTTACTCTTGAATCTGCATTAAAAACAAACAAACAAACAACAACAACACTTAAATCTGCAGCATTTTTCCTCAAATCTTGTATTTGGAGCATTTTTGTTCTTAAATTTGCATCATTTTAGGTCGTAAACAGTTGAAAATTTACACCTTTTTTGTCTTTTTGCTAAAGTTGCAGCTTTTTACCCATAAAATTCCACTTTTTTGGTCAGAAATTGGCAGCTTTTAACTGAGACTTACATCCCCCTTTTTTTTGTCAGGTCAGGCATCCCCGCCCTTCCGAGGGTGTGGAGGTGAAACAGGGCATCCTGGCAGAACTAAAAACAATATCTGCCACAGGTCTGTGGTGGATCACTCCCAGTTACACGGGGTGAGACTGGACATCCCGGAAGATAAACACATCTGTCGCAAGGTCTGTGGTGGACTGTGCCAGTCGGTGCATCGTGACATGCACTACACAAAGAACAGAGATAAACAAACCTATCACCTGGTCAGTCACTGCAACAGATACTGGAGTCAGTTTGTCTTGGCTTGTCCTTGCCACTGATAATACCCTTATCTGCCAAGAATGTGTTGCTAGTCCAGCAAAAGCCAGCAGTACTCAAATACTTTGCAAGCATTTTCATGAAATGGTCAGTCAGAAAGCAACTCAAACCGGCTCGGACGTCGCCCGGGCTAACAAGGTCCGCGCTGATCTGTTCACACTCCAACAGGCTGCGAAAAGTAAGCTAGGAGTAGGAAGACAAAAGAAGAGGAAAACAGCAGCCTTGTGTGTAGCAGAATGGAATGTACGCACTCTGTTGGACAGAACAACATCACAACACCCAGAAAGACAAGACCGCACCTGTGGCCCTGGAAATGAATAAGTACAATGTAGACATAGCTGCACTTAGTGAAACAAGATTTCCTGGATATGACAGCTTGGAAGACCATGCGTACATCTTCTTTTGGAGTGGAAAATCAACTCAAGAAAGGAGAGAAGCAAGAGTGGGCTTTGCAGTTAGAAAGGAGATAGCAGCAATGCTTGATGAGGAACTGGTGCCGATCAACGACAGGATAATGACTATGAGACTCACACTGCAGCGGAAGATGTATGCCACAGTCATCAGTGTATATGCCCCAACAATGACCAACACAGAGGAGGCGAAGGAAGAGTTCTACAGTGATTTACATAAGACTATCAGGCGTATATGAGTATATCAATGAGTATATCAATACTCATTGGAGATTTTAATGCCAGAGTTGGTTCGGACACTGAAAAATGGAAAGGAGTGCTGGCCACTTATGGAGTAGGCAAGTGCAATGCTAATGGAGAACTTCTACTTGCACTATGCGCAGAGTACAACCTTGTGATAATCAACACTCTATTTAAGCACAAGGACACACACAAGAAGACATGGATGCACCCAAGATAAAAGCACTGGCACTTGCTAGACTACATCATAGTAAGGCAGAGAGACATAAGGGATGTATTGGACACCAGAGCAATGAGAGGTGCGGACTATTGTACTGATCATGTAATATGCTGAGATCTAGATTAAGGATTTGCAGATGAAAACAGCACTGCGGGATGGGTGCAAAGCCACCACACAAGCTAAACACTAGTGCACTGAAAGGCCAAAAGAAGCAGGAAGAACATACACAGGAAATGGATGAAAACCTGAAAGACTGGGACAGCAACAACTCAGAGAATGACATAGAAGAGAAATGGGCAACACTGAAGGATATGGTGTATCAGACTGCGAGTGATGTATTAGGCCACCCTGAGAGGAAACATCAAGATTGGTTTGATGAGCATAATGAACATCTGAAGAAACTACTAGAAGCAAGGAATAGAGCTAGGCAGGAAAACCTACTGTGTAACACAAGGTCAAAGAAGAAGAAATACTTAAAGGCTCAGAATGAGCTACAGAAGTACACCAGAGAGATGAAGTCCAACTGGTGGGATGAAAAAGCGGAGGAATTTCAAACTGCAGCAGACAGGAAGGGCATGAAAACATTCTTCACAGGTTTGAGAGAAATCTACGGCCCTAAACCAAGAGGATTGATCCAACTAAAGGCTATGGATGGTGAAACAGTTTTGCAGGAGAAAGATAAGATCCTGGACAGATTTGCAGACCACTTTGACCAACTACTAAACAACCCTGGAAATCTCACTGAAGAGGCTAAAGAAGCTCTGGTGCAGCGACCAGCTGTATCAAGTCTGGATGAACCATCAAATCTTGGTGAACTAATGGCAGCTATCAGGACAACACAGGATGGTAAAGCTCCAGGAAGGGATGGAATTCCAGCAGAAGTGTGGAAATTTGGTGGTGTTCAGCTGACCAACTGCCTGCACAAGCTCATCCAAGAGATATGGGCTGCCCAGAAAGTACCTCAAGACTGGAAGGATGCAAGTATTGTGCCTTTGTTTAAGAAAGGTGACAGGAAAGATTGTGGAAATTACCGAGGTATATCACTGCTAGCCACTGTTGGTAAGATTCTCTCACGATTCTCTCATACAGGCTCAGGGAAAGCAGTCCCCTGAGCTCTTCCCACCTGCTGCTATCAAAAACTGTTCACCAGCTCTCTCTCCTCTCTCCTTTGTTTGCCTGCCGGAACCGGAGCTGAGCAGTCGGGATCAGTAGGAGCCAGAGGTCCAGGAGGGGTGTCCTCCCGCAGCAATGGTGAACCGGATCCCAGCTGCCACGCCGGAGGAGTCACCAGCGTGGATCATGGCAGCGGGGAAAGATAAGACTGCAGTGACCATCACGCCTGCTGTGGAGGCCGCCACAGCAGACTCAGCACACGAGCGGAACCTCTTGGAGGCCAAGCCTGCGGAGACATTGCCCGGATTGCTGAAGTCCTGGACGGCGGTAGAGCTTGAGCTGAGGCAAGTGCTCTCTTTTGTCTTCCTCTTTTCTATAATTGAGCATTTTTGCCTAGCTTTAGGTGAGGAGAGCCAGCTGCAGCCAAACGTTACACCTGAGCTCTCTTTGCCCGGCTCTGCCTCTACCGACGACTCTGACCCTTCCATCTCTCTGTCCGAGTCCTTTTTCAGGGTTGCCGGAGAGAGCTCACCATCGCCGGACGAGTCTGGGGTTCCAGGTTCACGACTGGAGGTCACCAAGGTTCCGTCTGAGGTGGTCGTCGGGGCACCCAGTCCCAGTCCAGGGTGCCCGTGATCGATCGCCTCCTTGCTTGGGTGCTCATACGGGTTGGCTGGCCCATGGCCAAGATGGCGTTGGGGTCTGCAGTGGCCCAGCTGGGTCCCACCGCGGGTTCAGCAGGGGTCCAGCTGGACTCCATCGTGGGTGCAACCATGGCTCGGTTGGGGTCCATTGTGGGTGCAACGCAAGCCCAGTTGGGGCTCACCGCGGGAGCAATGAGGTCCCAGGAAGGGGCCACCACTGGTGCAACATTGTCCCAGGCCGGGACCACCACAGATGCAGCCATGGCCCAACCCGGGTCCACCGCAGATTCTACAGAGTCCCAGTCCTATGTTGGGACCACCGGGGGTGCCACAGGGCAGTTTGGGGACACCGGGGTCTTCCTTTCCCTTTTGGAATCCCTGTGGGTGTTCCTCCTCCTTCTGCTGGGCACCGTCGGGGTTCTATTTCCTCCGCCGCCAGTGACCGCAGGGGTTCCTCTTCCTCTGTCTGGCCACCCACCTCTCAGCCTTCAGGTGGGTAGGCCACGGCCTCATCTGCCCTTCCGGTCCTGGTGGCTTAATCATGTGGGCAGGCCGCCTTAAAGGCTGATTTCCCTTGCCGGGTGGCCCGTGTGCCCTAGCAGGCCCCCTGATACTGTTCTGCAGGTCGCCTGCTGGCCCTGGGATTTTGACCGACCTCCTGAACTTACAGCTGGGCCTTGGACTCTGGCCGGCCCCCTGAACTGTGGGACTGTTGTGGGTGGGGTGGGTTAGCTTTGTTTTGGGGTTGGGAAAAGTGTTGTTATTGTGTTGTATTGTGGTGTTTACCCTTTCCTGACTGATCCCTCCTAACCTGTTTTCCCCCACCTCCCACCCTGGTTTGATGTGTTGGCCTTTTAAGTGTGGGGGGGGCAGGTTGTATTTTCTGTTTTTGATGGTACGGTGGGTGTCTGGTATCCACCCCTTGGGGGGACACTGTCATGTTCGGGGTCATTCACCCCGTCCATGACCGATGGCTGTAGAGTTTGATTATTGCTTATTAATTTCAACTGTCAGATTGAGCCTTGCTCTCTGACAGTCCTAGGGCCACGTCTCCTCCTCTTACCAGACATTCACCGGAGGTATCTTATCACCACATGCGCACGCACACACACGCACATACACACACACACACACACACATAGACAGTTTCAATCAGTCCCGCACCTGCTTGCCACACAGCTGTGTCCACTTGCCTTCGTTAGGGTTTTGTGTATTAATAGCGAAGCAGTGTGACCAGTCTGTGTGGCAACTTAAAGTCAACCTTGGACATCCTGGCTCGCGTCTGTTGGTTTTTCCTGGACTAAATCATGTTGTTTCCTCAGAGCCTTTCCGCTCCAACACAATTGTAAGTCTTCCTTTTGTGCCTTTTCTCTCCACTTCTGTCTACTTGGAGCGCGTTAGGCATTCCCTCTGAGCCAACGAAGTTTGTAGCCGGTTGTCTCACCCATTTTCACTGTGACTGTTATTTGGACATTTTGTACATTTTCCCACTGTAAATAAACACATTACTTACACCGCGTTTTGGGCTTGTTGCCAATTTATATGTTCACTGTGAGGATACGCAGCAGACATGACACTAGCAAAGCCAAAGGAGAAGGCCTATAGTGAGTTGTATGAGAGACTGGACACTAAGGAAGGAGAAAAGGACTTGTATCAGTTAGACAGGGAGCTTGAGTTAGAAAGGATGTGCAGAAGGTTTGGTTGATTAAGGACATAAATGTTAATGTATTAATGAGTGAAGAGAGCATGTTGAGAAGGTGGAAGGAGTACTTTGAGGAGCTGATGAATGAAGAAATGAGAGACAGAGGAGGATGGATGAAGGAAAGATAGTGAACAAGGAAGTTTCGTGGATTAGCAAGGTGGAAATGAGGGCAGCTTTGGAGAGGATGAAGAGTGGATAGGCGGTTGGTCCAGATGACATACCTGTGGAGGTATGGAGATGTTTAGGAGAGATTGTAGTGGACTTTTAATCAGATTGTCTAACATGATCTTGGAGAGTGAGAGGATAGCAAAGGAATGGTGTCATACTGACTGGACAATCAGCCTAAGTACAAGATGCAACACCAACAGAACCACACACAAGAAACGTTTGACCCTTTATCTAATTTCAAAAGACGTGAACTTAGAGAAAACCAGTCACTCGACAGAGGAGCAGCAACCCTGCAGAGGAAGAGACGAGGCTGATTAATAGAGGAATGGAGGGGGAGATGGAAATCCAAAATGATATCACTCACGTGGGAGGAAGAGAGAGCCCGGCGCAGAACCCAGCGAAGGAGATGAACCAGCAGGTCAGAACTGCTGGTTCATCTCTGGTGACTGCGACAGGGGAAGCAACAGGCTGACGAGCGCACCAAAGCCCCTGAAGACACACCGCTTCATCGGCAGCAACCTGTAGAGAAGATGGAGGAGAAAGTGTGTCAGGTAAGGAAATCCACAACACAAGTAGCTTACTTATTTAGATTATTCTGCTCAAGGCAGTATACCCAAATGAGCCAGCGTTGAATCACTGAAGAGCACTTCCTTATAAATGCTGGCTCAGCAGGAACAGCAGATGCGTCAGATGAGTTGATTGGGAGAGCAGAGTGAAAGAGGAAGGAGGGGGCCAGCTCTTGCCAGGATGTGACATGGAGGAGAAGTATTTTGGTACCAGTTTTCAAAAACAAAGGTGATGCTCAAAGCTGTAGTAACTAAAGAGGCATAAATTGATCAGCCACACTCTGAAGATATGGGAAAGAGTTGTTTAAGAAGTGTTAAGAAGACAGCCTATAATCAGCGAGACACAATACTGTTTCATGCTAAGAAAGAGTAATGCAGATGCGATGTTTGCTTTAAGAGTGTTGATGGAGAAGCATAGAGGAGGTCAGAAGGAGTTGTACTGTGTCTTTGTGGATCTAGAGAAATCATATGATGGAACGCAAGGGGAGGTGTGGTATTGTATGAGGAAGTCAGGAGTGGCAGAGAAGTATGTGAGGGTGGTGCAGGACATGTATGAGGACAGTGAGACAGTGGTGAGGTGTGCAGTAGGTGTGGCAGATGGATTCAAGGTGGGGGTTGGGTTACATCAGAGATAAGCTCTGACCCCTTTCTTGTTTGCCATGGTGATGGACAGGCTGTCAGATGAGGTCAGGCAGGAGTCTCCATGGATTATGATGTTCGCAGATGACATTGTAATCTGTAGTGAGAGTAGGGAACAGGTGGAAGAGAACCTAGAGGTATGTACTGGAGAGAAGAATAAAAGTACAGTAAGTAGAAGCAAGATACATGTGTGTGAATGAGAGGGAGGCAGGCTTAATGGTGAAGATGCAAGGATTAGCAGTTGTGAAGGTAAATGAGTTTAAATACCTGGGGTTTTCCATAAAAAGCAATGGACAGTGCACAAGAGAGGTAGTGCAGACAGTATTGAATAGGTGGAGATGAGTGTCAGGTGTGATCTGTGACAGAAGGATAGCAGCTATATGGAAAGGGAAGATTTACAAGACAGTAGTGAGACCTGCTATGATATAGTGGATATAAAAAGTCTACACACCCCTGTTCAAATGCCAGGTTTTTGTGATGTAAAAAATGAGACCAAGATCAATCATTTCAAAACTTTTTCCCACCATCAATGTGACCTTTAACCTGTACAACTCAATTGGAAAAACAAATTGAAATCTTTTAAAGGGAAAAATAAAAACTGACAATAACCTGTTTGCTTAACTATGCACACCCTGTTATAACTGGGGATGTGGCTGTGTTCAGAATTAACCAATGACATTCAAACTCATGTTAAATGGGAGTCAGCACACGCCTTTGGGCAGCATGGTGGTGCAGTGGTTAGCACTGTTGCCTAACAACTAGAAGGTTCAAGGTTTGAATCCCCAGACTGGCAGGGGTAGGAACCTTTCTGAGTGGAGTTTGCATGTTCTCCCTGTGCTGCATGGGTTTACTCCGGGGGCTCCGGTTTCCTCCCACAATCCAAAGACATCCATGCTAGGTTAATTGGTTGTTCTAAATTGTCCCTAGATATCTGTCTCCTATAGGCCCTTAGAATAGAGGGTTAGTACTAGTGAAACGCTTTGAGTGGTCTTTGAGACTAGAAAAGCGCTATATAAGTACAGGTCCTTATCCCTTATCAAAATGTGCTATGGCCCGATGAAACCAAGGTTGAACTTTCTGGCCATAATTACAAAAGGTACGTTTGGCGCAAATACAACATTGCTCATCACCAAAAGAACACCATACCTACAGTGAAGCATGGTGGTGGCAGCATCATGCTTTGGGGCTGTTTTTCTTCAGCTGGGACTGAGGCCTTAGTCAAGGTAGAGGGAATTATGAAGGGTTCCAAATACTGTACCAGTCAGTGTTGGCACAAAACCTTCAGGCTTCTGCTAGAAAGCTGAAGATGAAGAGGAACTTAATCTTTCAGCATGACAATGAGCCAAAGCACACATCCAAATCAATTAAAGAATGGCTTCATCAGAAGAAGATTAAGGTTTTGGAATGGCCCAGCCACAGTCCAGACCTGAATCCGATTCAAACATCTGTGGGGTGGTCTGAAGAGGGCTGTGCACAGGCGATTGCCCTCGCAATCTGACAGATTTGGAGTGGTTTTGCAAAGAAGAGTGGGCAAATATTGCCACATCAAGATGTGCCACGTCGATAGACTCCTACCCAAAAAGACTGAGTGCTGTAGTAAAAACCAAAGGTGTTGCAACATAGTATTAGTTTTAGTTTAAGGGTGTGCATATTTATGCAAGCAGGTTATTGTGTTTTTTTATTTTTTATTTTTCCCCTTAAAAGATTTCAATTTGTTTTTCAATTGGGTTGTACAGGTTATAGGTCACATTAATGGTGGAAAAAGTTTTGAAATGATTTATCTTGGTCTCATTTTTTTACATCACAAAAACCTGGCATTTTGACCCGGGGAGTATAGACTTTTTATATCTACTGTATATGGTTTGAGAGGGTGGTACTAAAAAGACAGGAGG
This sequence comes from Pholidichthys leucotaenia, assembly GCA_020510985.1. Taxonomy (NCBI): domain Eukaryota; kingdom Metazoa; phylum Chordata; class Actinopteri; order Cichliformes; family Pholidichthyidae; genus Pholidichthys; species Pholidichthys leucotaenia. The sequence goes on along the minus strand of CM035840.1, from coordinate 132,297,974 downwards.
CAGAGCTGGAGGTGGCAGAGTTGAAGATGCTGAGATTCTTATTGAGACTAACCAGGAGGGACAAGATTAGAAATGAGTATATCAGAGGGACAGCTCAGGTTGAGCGGTTTGGAGACAAAGTAAGAGAGGCAGGGCTGAGATGGTTTGGACATGTGCAGAGGAGGGACAGTGGATATATTGGACAAAGGATGTTGAAAATAGAGCTGCCAGGCAGGAGGAAAAGAGGAAAACCACAGAAAAGATTAAGGGATGTAGTGAAAGAGGACATGGACAGGGCTGGAGTGAGAGAAGAGGATGCAAGGGATAGGGTGAGATGGAAGCAGATGATCTGCTATGGTGACCCCTAAAAGGAGCAGCTGAAAGAAGAGGAGGCAGAAGATCTGTAATGAAAATATTAAGAGTAACCATATATACAGTTTGTACAACAATGTACATAAAATTTGAGTTTTGCCTTGTCAGCTGTTACGAAGGTTGTGCTACCATCCCACTGTTACAGCTGACTAATGCTTGGGGGGGGATCTCCCATCGCTTCCTTGAAGGATTAGGTTCAAGGAGAAAAAACATGTGCTTTTATTACAAAATGCAGTTGTGTTTTTCCATGGTCCATTTAAATGGTAGTAAAGCATATGATGAGGCCAATGCATCCATTTGTGGCGAAGAGGGTGACAGCTAAAAGCCCAAATGTGTTCATGTGAACACAGGAAAAGGTTCAGCTGGAAGAGAAACAGGCTGTGAATTTCCACACTGGTGTTAATGGGAAGTTTCTAATTATGATCTCTGCCTTCCCCGTCTGTTAACGTGCTTTCCTTTCATAGAGCAACACTGAAAGACAATGGAGCCGGATTAGAGGTCTGGAGAGAGATACAGAGCGATGAGGCAAAACAAGCTGCTCTCTGTTGAGATATCTAAAAAGCAATTGAGCTGGGCTTCTCACAAGCTGTATTTGGCAAATAATTGTTGACTGTTGGTCTGATTTGAATGCCAGACTATAAATAACCTCACACCATGTTCCAAGAAACCCTCCAGCATTCACTCAATATGAACGATACTGCAGTTTTTTGCCAAAAATTTTGAGTGTTTTTGTGTCTAGGAGCATTGCCACCATTTTTTGTAAGATTATAACAGAAAGAGTGACTCAATTTTAAAAAAAATTCAATGGAAAAATAGAAAAATTGCCTTGGTATGATACTCGCTTAAGTCAATCTGACATAATGATTGAAACTGAAGCAGTGTTTCCCAAGGGCATTTAATCATAGCAGATGTATGGTTGTGATTAGAGTTGTTGCCGACTTGTAATTGAGTGCACAAATGGTTTTGCCACACACCTCAAAGCAAGATCACATTAACTCTTATAATGTCTTTGAACTACTAAATCACAGTGCATAGTCCCTGCAAATTTTAATGGTCACTCGACCCCTTTGAAGTCTCCCACTGCATTGCATTTTGCTGCTCCGTAAAAGAAAACATCATCTTGCATTCTGCGTAAAACTGAAAACAATTAAAAGGCCCATTGATTCGCAATTCATTAGAGTAAGCACTCAATATCAAGCTGCAACAGAGCGACATCAGCGGGGTCTGGAGAAACCTCAAAACCATCTCGGGGCTCCAGAATACCTCCCCCCAGGCCACAGGGGGCAGGGAGTGGGCGAACAACCTGAATCTGTTTTTCAATAGATTTGACCAACCGCCCTCCCCCCTGACTGCACAACAACCACTGCTGCCTCTAAAGAAATCAAGTCCTGCTGCCCACTCCCCACTCTACCAACACCCCCCCACTCCCAACACACAGCCCCCCATCCTGACCCTGACCAGGACCCAGGTGAGGACGGAGCTGAGGAAGATCAAGGCGAGGAAGGCGCCGGGACCGGACGGCATCAGCGCAAAGCTCCTCAAGTCCTGTGCAGACCAGCTGTGTGGGATTGTGACGTATATCTTCAACATGAGCCTGAAACTGGGGAGGGTACCACAGCTGTGGAAAACATCTTGTGTGGTACCTGTACCAAAAACTTCCCACCCCAAAGACCTGAACAGCTACAGACCGGTGGCCTTGACGTCCCACTTGATGAAGACCCTGGAGAGACTGCTCCTTGCTCACCTCCGCCCCCTGGTGGAACCAGCGATGGATCCACTCCAGTTCGCCTACCAGCATGGCATTGGGGTGGAGGATGCGGTGATCTTCCTCCTTCACCGTTCTCTGTCCCACCTGGAGAAGCCCGGGAATATGGTGAGGATCATGTTCTTTGACTTCTCCAGTGCTTTCAACACCATCCAACCGATGATCCTGAAGGACAAGCTGCTGCGCGCAGGGGTGGACCAGCACCTGTCATCATGGATCCTGGACTACCTCACGAACCGGCCTCAGTTTGTGAGAACCCGGGACTGTGTGTCCGACACGATCATCAGTAGCACGGGGGCCCCCCAGGGAACGGTGCTGGCTCCCTTCCTGTTCACTCTTTATACTGCGGACTTCTCACACAACACAACACACTGCCATCTACAGAAGTTCTCTGATGACTCTGCGATCGTTGGCCTCATCTCCAATGGAGATGAAGCTGAGTACAGAGGGCTTATCCAGGACTTCGTGGACTGGTGCCATCGGAACTGCCTCCAGATCAACGCGAGGAAAACTAAGGAGCTGGTGGTGGACTGCCGCAGGCATGGGCAGCCCCTCACAGTACCAGTAAATATACAGGGAACAGACATCGAGATGGTGACATCCTATAAGTACCTGGGTATTCATCTGAACAATAAACTAGACTGGTCACACAATACTGATGCACTCTACAAGAAGGGACAGCGCAGGCTGTTCCTGCTGAGGAGACTCAGGTCTTTTGGTGTACAAGGGGCGCTGCTGAAGTCATTCTATGACACGGTGGTGGCATCAGCCATCACTTTTGGAGTGGTCTGCTGGGGCAGTGGCATTACTGCAGCCGATAGGAAGAGACTGAACAAACTGATTAAGAAAGCTAGCTCTGTCCTGGGGCAGCGCCTTGATCCGATGGAGGAGATAGGAGAGAGAAGGACGGTGGCTAAACTGTCATCTCTGCTGGAGTCCGAGTTCCACCCTATGCAGGACATACTGAATGCACTGAGGAGCTCATTTAGCAGCAGACTACATCATCCCAGGTGCACAACCGAGAGGTTTCGTAGGTCCTTCCTACCAACGGCTGTCAGACTGTACAACCTAAGCAGGGCTGCTCGCAGAGATAGCAAAAAGACGTAACAAACTAATAGTTTTTTGAATGCAAAAGATGCAATAGACTTACACAATGGTCCTCTCCGGCATACAACTAGGAACATACCGGTCGCTATGGAGGGTGAGAATATGTATGGGCACATAATCATACCATGTAGGATGACTAAGTAGACGGTTATGCTGTTTCATTCCATCTAGCAACAATGCTCTGCACTGTGTGTGTTTATATATTTGCATATTTATTCCATCTAGCTACAATGCTCCGTACTGTGGGTGTTTATATATTTATATATCTACATATTATTCCATCTAGCTACATTGCTCCGCACTGTGTGTGTTTATATACTTGCATATTTATTCCACCTAGCTGCAATGCTCCGTACTGTGGGTGTTTATATATTTACATATTTATTCCATCTAGCTACAATGCTCTGCACTGTGTGTTCATATATTCATATGTTTATTCCATCCAGCTGCAATGCTCTGCACTGTGTGTCTGTGTGTGTGTGTATATGTATATATTTTGTAGTAATACGTACATGTGTTTATTGGCTGCTCTTGCTTGCTTGTTTTTTTTTTTTTTTTTTTCTTGCCTTCTGATTGTTGCTCTGAGTGTTGCTATCCCTGTGCTGTTGCAATCCTGGAATTTCCCCGTTGTGGGACTAATAAAGGCTTATCTTATCTTATCTTATCTTATATCGAATACACTGTGGTGGCTGGATGTGTTTTTCTCTTCGCAGGAACTGTGCTGAAAACAAAATGTGACACGCAATAGGAGCTAGATTTGTTTACCTAAATTGAGTTTCTGCAGTTCTGAAAAGCCCGTGCAGGGAGGCTGGAAGCAGAAAGAACATCAAGCCCCCGTAAATGCCAGCCAAAAGTGAAAGAAAGGGAGCACTGGCAGAGGATCAGGGCAGCCAGAAAACACTTCTAATCTAATGCCTCGGTTTTAACATTGTTTTATTGGCATGAGGTCAGCTGTTGGTCTAACAGTGCATCCGGAAAGTATTCACAGCGCTTCACTTTTTCCACATTTTGTTACGTTACAGCCCTTTTCCAAAAGGGATTAAATTTTTTTTTCCTCAAAATTCTACACACAATACCCCATAATGACAATGTGAAAAAAAGATTTTTTGAGGGGGGGATTTTTGCAAATTTATTAAAAATAAAAAACTAAGAAATCACATGTACATAAGTTTTCACAACCTTTGTCATGAAGCTCAAAATTGAGCTCAGGTGCATCCTGTTTCCACTGATCATCCTTGAGATGTTTCTACAGCTTAATTGGAGTCCACCTGTGGTAAATTCAGTTGATTGAACATGATTTGGAAAGGCACACACCTGTCTATACAGGGTCCCACAGTTGACAGTGCATGTCAGAGCACAAACCAAGCACAAAGTCAAGGGAATTGTCTGTAGACCTCTGAGACAGGGTTGTCTTGAGGCAAAAATCTGGGGAAGGGTACAGAAAAATTTCTGCTGCTTTGACGGTCGCAATGAGCACAATGGCCTCCATCATCCGCAAATGGAAGAAGTTTGGAACCACAGGCACTTTTCCTAGAGCTGGCCGGCCGTCTAAACTGAGTGATTGGGGGAGAAGGGCCTTAGTCAAGGAGGTGACCAAGAACCCAATGGTCACTCTGTCAGAGCTCCGGCGTTGCTCTGTGAAGAGAGGAGACCTTTCCAGAAGGACAACCATCTTCGCAGCAAGCCACCAATCAGGCCTGTATGGTAGAGTGGCCAGATGGAAGCCACTCCTTAGTAAAAGGCACATGGCAGCCCGCTTGGAGTTTGCCAAAAGGCACCTGAAGGACTCTCAGACCATGAGAAACAAAATTCTCTGGCCTGATGAGACAAAGATTGAACTCTTTGGCATGAATGCCAGGCGTCATGTTTGGAGGAAACCAGGCACTGCTCATAACCACCCCAATGTTGGTAGCAGCATCATGCTGTGGGGATGTTTTTCTGCGGCAGGAACTGGGAGACTAGTCAGAATAGAGGGAAACATGAATGCAGCAATGTACAGAGACATCCTGGACGAAAACCTGCTCCAGAGCGCTCTTGACCTCAGACTGGGGCGACGGTTCATCTTTCAGCAGGACAATGATCCTAAGCACACAGCCAAAATATTAAAGGAGTGGCTTCAGGACAACTCTGTGAATGTCCTTGAGTGGCCCAGCCAAAGCCCAGACTTAAATCCAATTGAACATCTCTGGAGAGATCTGAAAATGGCTGTGCACCGACGCTTCCCATCCAACCTGATGGAGCTTGAGAGGTGCTGCAAAGAGGACTGGGCCAGACTGCCCAGAGATAGGTGTGCCAAGCTTGTGACATCACATTCAAAAAGACTTGAGGCTGTAATTGCTGCCAAAGGTGCATCAACGAAGTATTGAGCAAAGGCTGTGAATACTTATGTACATGTGATTTCTTAGTTTTTTTTATTTTTAATAAATTTGCAAAAATCTCAAAAAAAAAAACAAAAAAAAAAACAACTTTTTCACATTGCCATTATGGGGTATTGTGTGTAGAATTTTGAAGAAAAAAAAAGAATTTAATCCCTTTTGGAATTAGGCTGTAACATAACAAAATGTGGAAAAAGTCAAGTGCTGTGAATACTTTCTGGATGCACTGTAAGATGACATGTCCTTCAGTGCAGCAACAGTGATGCATCAGAGGAGTACTTCTTGAAGTGAGTTAGCACCCTCCCTTAACCCCCTACACCATTTTATTTGATGACATTTCATTCTGTCAACAAGCTCCTCAGCTGCACACTGGATCACTGTCCAGGTGTGGTTGTCTCTTCCTCAATTCTCTTCCTGCCATCATTTTTTAAATAAAGCTATTAAAAAGCTTAAAACAACATATTTTTTTTATTTCTGCAGATGTACTTTCCCAAAACCCATCTTGTAAAGTAGTATAAGGGAATAAAGTCTAACTCACAATGACATGACCAAGAACATAAACTGTAGTCAGTTTATTCATCTGCATTATGGTTGTTTTCTTTTTTTTTTCCTTTTTTTTGAGAAATGACCCCACTAAATTTTCTAACTAATATTTATTTTCTGTGTATGCATATGTGTCAATGTGTGTTTGCAAGGCAAGTCGGGGCAACGACAGCTGTTGGGACTGATTAGAGGAAGCGAGGAGAGAGATACAGGTAAGGAAGGAAAGAAAAACACAGTTTGAGCAAGGAAAGTAAACACTGCATGAAGGACCAAGATAACCAGTTTTTCTTGTCATCCGAAACATTGTGTGGTACAGGAATCTTAATATTCAGCAGTAAAAGTAAAACATGTCTACAAACCACACTCTAGCTGCAAATATCTTCACTACATTACATCAGTATCGTGATTATTGTAAAGAGAAGTACTAATATTGCAACATTTTCTAAATCCAATAAATCTACATTTATAATATTCAGATTGCATCATCTTAAACCATCTCCATATAAAAGGAGATGTTGATGATTTTTTTTTTTGCTAGAGGGGAAAACCCTAGAGTGTTGGTTGGTTTTGAAGGTTGTTATTGCCGGGGTGGTTGTCGAGGCATTGCCTCCCAGCCTACAAAATGCCTCAATGGCTCTGCACAAAATATAGCCTCTGAAAACCAAGTCCAGCTCCTGGCCTTCACATGGCAGAGCCGTTTAGTACCAACAAGAGAAGGTCACTGGCGCCTTAAAATCAGTTTGTTCCCTGTTATGTCTTCATGTTGGATTTTTTGTCATCTGTGCCAGCTTACTTTTTGGTTTTCGCACATTGATTACGCCCCCGGTCAGTAGTAGCCTTTAGAACCCAGTGCCCCTTGGATGCTGCCAATTTCTGAGGTTGGTGATAGGAAGGACATCAAGCTGTAAAATTTTTGCTTCATTATAAAGTCATGGTAGTCTGTAGTAGTAGTATTAGTGAGAACGGTGATCCCTGTAGTGGGAGAGCTGTAAATGGTAGTGTTATGTCCGTGGGTTTCTACTTTAGATTACCACCCGGAGGAACAAACACAAAGGCACACACGGCTGCAGGTCATTAGCTTGCTCGTTTACTCAAGCATACGCACACATACACGTTTTAGTTCAGTTCAATGAGCACACTCTTATACTATTGGCGATGCCACAGGATACAGCGCCCACCAATGGGGTGGCATATGCAAATGCAACTCATACAACTCATACATCACATCTCCTCCCCACTAAATGTTGTACCCACCCCCAAGATACACAAAGCAAACAACTTTTATTATTTTAAAAACACACACTAGCCTTGAGGCTGGGAGTAGACGATCCCAAACCCCTGAGTCAGTCAAGGGTTTATTCTGCCCTTTTGGTGAGACGTGACTCTCTCATCTAACACATAAAAAAGGTCTCTTATTCAAAAATGTCCAATATATGTCTCTTAAAAGTATCTTAAACAAAGTTTATGGAACATAACGCTCTGGTGGTCTAGTAATACGAGAAGGATATCTCTTACCAGTCTCTGGAGGTGATGTGGTGTTTCCCTCTGAGGTTACCTGGGGTAATGGTGAGGGGTCACTCACAGGAACCGGAGTAGCTGGTTCTGGAACAGTCTTTTCCAGCACAGGCAGGTCTGCTGAGATGCACGACGATGCAGCTCCGCCGTCGTCTGTAGAAGTATCCCATTCAACAACCCTGGCCAGCATCTGGTCCGCGTGTCGCCTCCAGTGCTGCGATGCTCCGATGTCGACGGTGTAGGATACAGGGCCAGTCTCAGCTGAAACAACCCCTGGTATCCACTTCTTCTCTCCTCTCCCGTAATTCCGAACAAGAACTGGATCTCCCACCTTGAACGTTCTGGCTTTTGCATGCATTCCTCGATACGCACACTGTGCCTCTTGTGCTTTCTCTACCTCTGATGTCACGCTAGGCTTCAGCAGGTCCAATCGAGATCGCAGCTTGCGATGCATGAAAAGCATAGACGGGGACTCCTTCGTTGTAGAGTGTGGAGTATTACGGTACGTGAGTAGAAAGGCATCCAGTCGGTGTTGTATGGAAGTGGTTCCAGTGGAATGCTTCAGTGACTGCTTGAATGTCTGTACAAAACGTTCTGCAAGACCATTTGTTGATGGATGAAATGGTGCAGAGCGAATGTGCTTTACTCCATTGCCTTTCATAAAAGTGTCAAACTCGTGTGAGGTAAACTGAGGACCATTATCGCTCACTAACACCTCAGGGAGCCCATAGCGACTAAATAACCCTCGGAGCACCTGGATGGTATTAGCCGTTGTAGTGGAACTCATAAGGTGTACCTCAGGCCATTTTGAATGGGCGTCTACAACCACCATAAACATTTGGCCTTGGAACGGCCCAGCAAAGTCAACATGAATTCTCTGCCATGGGGATCCAGGCCAGGTCCATGGGTGGAGTGGTGCTGGTCCCGGTGCTTTCTGTGTGAATTGACAGGACTGGCATGTTTTTGAGACCTGTTCAATTTGAGCGTCAATTCCGGGCCACCACATGTAACTGCGGGCGACAGCTTTCATTTTGACAACACCTGGGTGTCCAGTATGCAGTTCCGACAGCAGTCGTGATCTCAATTTGGAGGGAATGACAACGCGCACACCCCACATAAGGCAACCTTGCTGGAGTGTCAACTCATCCCTCCGGCTGATGAATGGCGCCAATGTGCTGGCCACATCCTGGACCCTCGGAAAGCGACCTGTGGAGACCATCTCCAGGACTTGAGCAAGGACAGGATCACCCCTGCTCTCTCAGCAGATTTCTCGACAGTTCACAGGTAAGGCTTCTAGGTGTTTAATGTGAAAACTGTCCACAGTACTGATTCTCTCTCTTAATGATGTTGGTAATGGAAGGCGTGAAAGCCCATCCGCATTTCCATGACGAGCTGCCTCTCGGTACTGTATGGTGTAATTATGGGCAGCTAACAGGAGAGCCCACCGCTGCATTCTAGCAGCAGCCATAGATGGTGTGGCTTTGCACGGACTCAGAATAGTGGTCAATGGGCGATGATCTGTAAGGAGTGTAAACTGCCTGCCATACAGATAATGATGGAATTTACGAACTCCAAATATAATGCCAAGAGCTTCGCGCTCAATGTGGGCATAATTGCGTTCTGCCTTATTCAGAGTCCTTGATGTAAAAGCTATGGGCCTCTCTTGTCCATTCGGGAGAATATGTGAAATGACACTACCTACACCATAAGGTGATGCATCACACACCAGCCGAATGGGAAGTTGTGGATCATAATGGGTTAACACGCTCTGAGAGAGTAACTGCTCTTTTGCCTCTTTGAAAGATGCAGCACATTCAGATGTCCATTGCCATTGTTTTCCTTTGCACAGCAGCGTATTCAGTGGGCTTAGGATAGCTGACAAGTTGGGGATAAATCTGCTGTAATAATTAATTAGCCCCAAGAAAGAATGTAACTGACTCACGTCTGTAGGTGCAGGAGCCTCCACAATTGCCCTGACTTTCTCTGGTGCCTTGTGTAGACCCTGGGCATCAATGACGTGACCCAGATATTCCAGTGAATCCTTGAAAAATTCACATTTTTCCTTCCGTACTCGCAAACCGAATTCTTCCAAGCACCCTAGGACTGCATCCAGATTTTTCAGATGCTGCACACGATCCTGTCCACTGACCAATATATCGTCCAGGTAACAGTGAACGTTCGGCAGACCCTGGAGGACTTGGTCCATGGCACGCTGGAATATCGCTGGTGCTGAGGTAATTCCAAATGCCAGCCTGTTGTAACAAAACAGACCCTTGGATGTGGTTATTGTAAGATATTTTCTGGAATTTCCTTCTATCACCATTTGCAAATAGGCATGAGATAAGTCCAGTTTACTAAAATGTTGCCCCCCCAAAAGTGATGCAAATAGATCTTCAATGCGTGGAACTGGGTATTTCTCCACACACAGGGCAGGATTAACTGTGACTTTAAAATCCCCACATATCCTAACATCTCCGTTCTTTTTCACAACGGGCACAATGGGTGTTGCCCATTCACTGAATTTGACAGGGGATATAATGCCCTGCTCACACAATCGGTCAATTTCAGCCTCCACTTTTGGCCTAAGGGCATAGGGAACGACTCTCGCTTGACAAAACCGTGGCACATGATCCGGCTTCAGCGCTATGGCTACTTCCATGCCTTTCAGAGTGCCTAATTCTTTTTTAAAGACCTCTGCATGTCTTTGTAGCACGCCCTCTAGCGTCTCCTCCCGGACCGTCTTTATTTCTCGCCAGTCAATTCGAATCCTCCGCAGCCACTCCCGACCAAAAAGTGGGGGTGAACTTCCCCGAACCACATACAGTGGTAGTCTAGCCCTCTGCTTGTTCATCCTCACTGAAACGGTGATGACACCCTCTGCTGGAATCACCTCGCCCGTGTATGTTTTCAGCATTATATGGGTTTGGCGCAAGGGCAAGTCCTTAAAGTGTGCATCATACAGTTTTCTTGAAATCAGAGAAACGGCAGCACCGGTATCTAATTCCATAATAATCCTTTTACCTTCGATTTTTGGTTTAACACTCATGTATGACAAATTACTCTGCTGAGACACCATATGCAGGCTCACTTCAGTGTCCGTAGTGCTACCATCACTAGATATTTCTTTTACATCCAGTTGGTGCACCCTTTTTTTCTTTTTAGCTTTATACTCCACTGGTTTCTCCTTATTTACAGTCTCTTTGTTCCTGCACATTTTCGAGATATGTCCTCTCTTACCACATTTATGGCATTTTTGCTCCTTATAAAAACAATCGCTCTCTTTGTGGTTCATTTTTCCACAGCGCGAACATTTCGTGTGTTGTTTATCGTGTGGTGACAGTGCATGCACTTTCAGCGCGTTGCTCAGCTGATGTGTCTCGTGAGCTACTGTCTCCGTTGACACGGCTAGTTCCATTGCTTTGGAAAAAGTAAGCTTCTCCTCCGTCAGCAATTTTTTCTGGATAGCTTCTATATTCAGTCCACAAACGAGCCTATCCCTCAATGCATCCTGCAGGTGCATACCAAACTCGCAGTGTTCAGAAAGTTTTTTAATGACTGCTATGTATTGCGTCACAGTTTCTCCCTCTTGTTGGTTCCGTTTATGAAAGCGAAATCTTTCAGCAATCACAATTGGCTTTGGGGAAAAATGGTCTTTCAAAACTTCCGTGAGTTGAGCATATGTCTTAGCCCCTGGCTTATCTGGAGCTACGAGACTACGTAAAAGTCCATATGTTGACGCACCAATTACACTTAAGAAAACAGCAAGCTTTTTCTCCTCTGCAATACCATTTGCCGTTACAAAATACTCAAACCTCTCAACGTAGGTTGTCCACTGCTCCACCGACTCGTCGAATGGGTTAATGTGTCCAATAAATCCAGCCATGGCGTGCAGTTAGCTAGCGTTTAGCAATCTTGTCACCTGGCGTCCTGTCACCCGGCGTCCTGTCACCCAGCGTCCTGTCACCTGGCGTGCCGCGCCCAGCCAAACTCCCACCAGGACAAACGTTCCTCTTCCTCCGTCACTCGCAGTCAATACCGCGGCGAGACTTGGAAACCTAAAGTTATCCTCGTCGCCAATGATGTTATGTCCGTGGGTTTCTACTTTAGATTACCGCCTGGAGGAACAAACACAAAGGCACACACGGCTGCAGGTCATTAGCTTGCTCGTTTACTCAAGCATACGCACACATACACGTTTTAGTTCAGTTCAATGAGCACACTCTTATACTATTGGCGATGCCACAGGATACAGCGCCCACCAATGGGGTGGCATATGCAAATGCAACTCATACAACTCATACAACTCATACATCACAGGTAGGGTTGGTGTTAGACGTGGGCACCACCAGATCAGCATCCCACGACCACAAAAGAGTTTACGACTTTGTTTTCAAATAGCTACCTTAAATTTGGGAACTATGAAAGGGAGATGTAATAAAGTCATTGAGACCATTTCCCGTAGGAAGATTGACCTACTGTATGTAGTGTACAGGAAACTAGATGGAGAGGGGGCTCTGCCCACATGATAAGTGGAAAGGACTCAAGATATAAGTTCTTCTGGATTGGGAACGACAAGGGGATGGCTGGTGTTAGCATTCTTTTAGCAGAGAAATGGGCGGAAAATGTTGTTGAGGTCACACATACCTCCGACAGAATTTGTCTCATCAAGATCAGTATTGGTGGCAGCATTGTCACCAGTTTTTCAGTGTATGTCATGAGCGGGGCTGATGTTCAGCCCTGCCCATGACTCGTGGCTGTAGTTTCCTGAATTATAGCTTATTGTTTTCAGCTGGCAGGTTGTTAGAGCCCCGAGCTGGGGCCTCTTGCCAGTCTACAGCCACACCCCTTCTCTCTCTCTGCCAGACACTCACCAGCTGTCTGCCATCATCCCTTAGGGTTCACTCATGCACACATACACTTACACACATTCATTCCCCCTCACTCAGGCACGCACACACACTGCCATTCCTATTCACACATGCACTCACTCATGATTCATCAGCTGCCGCCGCACCTGCATCCACTTGCCACTCAGTAGTCCATGAGGGTATTTAACGTGTGGCAGTGTGATTGCTCAGTGCGGCGGCATCAGTCTACTGTGTCCCAGGGTTTTCTCTGGTCCAGGTTGGTGGTGTGCAACATTGGATGTTCAGGCTCTTTCTCCCTTTGGTGTTTTCCTTGGACTGCTTAAGGTGTTGTTTCCAGAGCCCAGCTGTGCTCCAACACTTAGTAGTAAGATTGTCCTTATTTTTGGGTTACGTTTTCTTTTCCCTCAGTGGTGGATCTTACCCTGAGGTGTGACGTAACCCTTTACTGCCTGTGGAGTAAATTCCCCTGTTTTTCTGTTGTTTACCTGCTCGGACTGTTTTCATAGACACTAGTTAACCATTTCTCTGTCAGACTATTTTTCATGGACATTTGAACAATCATTTCTCTGTTTAATAAACCACATGCTACACTCGCAAGTAGGCTTGAGTAATTTCTTCGGTTTGCTGCATGATTATGCAGCAGACGTGGTAGTATGCTGCCGCCAGTCAGAGCCTAGTGGTGTAGTGTGTGTGAGCTTTTTCCGCCCTTGTTTTTGTGTGTTTTCCTCTTACCTGCTTTGAGATGGCAATGGGCCGCGGCTATCCTCTGAGCCTGGGTTGGGAGCACTGCCGGGCTCTTATGAACATCGATGGGCTAATCTCGTCGGCTAATGTTTATTCCACGCCCGAAGATATCCTTTGGTACGTGGCCCTGGCGGAGAGGGAGGTTTGACAATGCCCTCAGCTCTCGGATTGCCCCGAAGGAACAGAAAGGATAGCCCAGTTAGTGGCTCTACGGCGGAAGTACGGCGGAGAAGGAAGGAGATTCCCGAAGATGGCCACACTTGCGCCGGGGAAGGGACACCATCCTGGTGGTTTACCAGAACCTCACGCCCATACCCGTCCCTATCCTGCTGGATTCAGCCCCAGCACAACCGCCGTCTGGTCAACGACGGCGTCAATATTGTCCTGCCTAGGGTCCCCGAACGGATCACTTGGCCACTCTAGCAGCCATTTCCCCAGCACCGACTCCGGCCAATCCCGCAGCGGAGCCTTCCACGGTGCCTCCTCCCACTGCGAAGGGATGCTTGTTTTCCTCACCGACGACTCCCGTGCTTGTGGCTACAGAGGTGGCTCTCCCACATCCCTCAGGGAGAGACAGATTGATCCGGGACACAGAGGAGAATGAGAAAACTACTCCTGCAGCGGATAACATCGTCTACCAGGATAACAGGCAAGTGCAATCGATCGCTATTCAGACTAATCAAACTATGTCTTGCTTGAGTCCTGGTAGAGAGGCTCGGGGTGTGCAGTCACCTGAGTTCTCTTCACCCGCTGCAGAATGTAAATGTTCTTCTCTTCTCGCCTTGTCTCCCCCTCCTGTTCATGAGCGCTTATTAGCCACATCGAGGATGTTGGAGACCTGGGAGGAGTTTGGACTGGTGTTGTTGGCGAAGATGGATCGCCTGATGGAACAGGAGAGATCTGCAGCCGCCTCTCCTTCAGTTTTTACCTCCGCCAAGGTTCAGAGGGCAGAATCCCCTTCTAATCCATTCCCTCCGGAGCTGGTATTGGAGGCTTCTCAGCAGCCTGTAGAGGAGCCCTGGACCGCCACTTCATCTGAGAGGGGCATTGCCTTGCCAGCTGCAGCCGAGGACTTCATAAACCAGGAGAACAGGCAAGTAAACTCCCTTTCTTCTCTTAACACTGATAAAAACTCTTGCCTCATTCCTGGAGGAGAGTCTCAGGGGGAGCAGTCCCCAGAGATCTCTCCGCCTGCTGCAGCTGTGAACTGCTCACCAGCCCTCTCCATGCTCTCTCCTGCCTTTCCTGAGGGTATATCAGCTTCGGAGCTGAACCGCCGGGACCAGGAGGAGCCAGAGGTCCATGAGGAGTCATTCCTCACCGCCATGGTGGGCCAACCTCCAGCTGCCACGCTGGAGGAATCACCAGCATGGGTTATGGTGGCTGGAATGCCGAAGACTGCATGGACCATCATGCCTGCTGCGGAGGCTGCCGCAGCAGAGTCAGCACCTGAAGAGAACCTCCAGGAGGTCGAGCCCGCAACATCACCCGGATCATCGGAGTCCTGGATGGCGGTGGAGCTTGAGCTAAGGCTAGTGCTCTCTTTTGTCTTTCTTCTATCTATTTTAGAGCATTTTTGCCTAGCTCTAGGTGAGGAGCACCAGTTGCAGCCACACGCTATACCTGAGCCCTCCCTGCCGGGCTCTGCCGCTGCCGGCGGCCCTGACCCCTCCTCTTCTGTGTTTGAGTCCTCTTTCAGGGTTGCCGAGAGTCAGGATACATCACCAGATGAGTCCGAGGACCCAGGCTCGCTCGTGGAGGTCACCGGTGCTGCCACCATCTACTCAGAGGGGGTCTTTGTAGATACTCTGTCCCACTCCAGGGTGCCTGTGGTAGATTGCCTCCTAGCGCAGACGCTTATACGGGTCGACTGGCCCATAGTGAAGGCTGCATTGGGCTCAACAGTGACCCAGCCAGGTCCCGTCGAGGGTGCAGCAGGGGTCCAGCTGGGCTCCAGCGTGGGTGCAGCCATGGCCCGGTCGGGGTCCACCATGGGTGCAACGCCGGCCCAGCCTAGGCTCACCACGGGAGCAATGAGGCTCTGGACAGGAGCCACCGTTGGTGAGTCCCCGGCCCAGGCCGGGCCCGCTGCTAAAACGTCGGAGCTCCAGTCCCAAGCTGGAACTACCAAGGGTTCACTGCCTTGTCTCCCTGGTTGGGTTTTGCTCGTCCCCTTTCGCCACCAGCTACAGCAGGGGTACTCCTTCCCCTGTTGGGCCATTCACCTCCTTACCCTCCGGTGGATAGACTATTGCTTCAGTTGCCTCTCCGGTACTGGCAGCTTAACGATAGGGGTCAGCCACCCAAAGGACTGGTGTTTCTAGCCGGGTGGTCTGCTTGCCCTGGCAGGCCACCTTATACTGTTCTATGGGCTGCCTGCCGGGTCTTGGACTCTGGTCGGCCACCTGAACTGTGGGACTCTTGGGACTGGGAATTTTTTGTTTTGGCCCAGCGTTGTATGGTTGTATTTTTCGTTGGGTTGTTCCCTCCTGACCTGTTTCCCCCCACCTCGCGCCCTGGGTTGTTGTGTGGGGTCCTGAGGGGATGGGGGAGGGGGGACAGGTTTTCTTTTGGGTTTGATGGCACGGTGGGTGTCTGGATCCACCCTTTGATGGGGGGGGCTCTGTCATCAGCGGGGCTGATGTTCAGCCCTGTCCATAACTTGTGGCTGTCGTTTCCTGAATTATTGCTTATTGTTTTCAGCTGGCAGGTTGTTAGAGCCCCAAGCTGGGGCCTTTTGCCAGTCTACAGCCGCACCCCTTCTCTCTCTCTGCCAGACACTCACCAGCTGTCTGCCATCATCCCTTAGGGTTCACTCATGCACACACACACTTACACACATTCATTCCCCCTCAATCAGGCACACACACACACTGCCATTCCTACTCCCACATGCATTCACTCATGATTCATCAGCTGCCGCCGCACCTGCATCCACTTGCCACTCAGTAGTCCATGGGGGTATTTAACGTGTGGCAGTGTGATTGCTCACTGCGGTGGCATCAGTCTCCGGTGTCCCAGAGTTTTCTCCGGTCCAGTTTGGTGGTGTGCAACATTGGATGTTCAGGCTCTTTCTCCCTTTGGTGTTTTCCTTGGACTGCTTAAGGTGTTGTTTCCAGAGCCCAGCTGCGCTCCGACACTTAGTAGTAAGTTTTTCCTTATTTTTGGGTTACGTTTTCTTTTCCCTCAGTGGCGGATCTTACCCTGAGGCAAGATGTAACCCTTCACTGCCTGTGGAATTAATTCCCCTGTTTATCTGTTTACCTGCTCGGACTGTTTTCATAGACACTAGTTAACCATTTCTCTGTCAGACTATTTTTCATGGACATTTGAACAATCATTTCTCTGTTTAATAAACCACATGCTACACTCGCAAGTAGGCTTGAGTAATTTTTTCGGTTTGCTGCATGATTATGCAGCAGACGTGACAGTGTATGCTCCACAGATGCATCTGGATGACTCAGTTAAAGATGCTTTTTATGATGAATTGCTGTTTGCACTGGCCAAATATGGTGGATCTCAATATCTGTTCCTCGGTGAATTAAATGGTCAGATACAGTGGTGTGAAAAAGTGTTTGCCCCCTTCCTGATTTCTCATTTTTTTGTATGTTTGTCACACTTAAATGTTTCAGATCATCAAACAAATTTAAATATTAGACAAAGATAACACAAGGTTTGAAAAGAAACTACAGTTCTCACCTCCCACCCACACAAAAGGATTATCTGCAGCCCCAGGAACTCCATCCCTCCTCCACTCTGACCTCCCACCAGCACTAACGATCTGTGAAGAGGAGGTGCGCCGGGTCTTTCAGAGACAAAAGATCAAGAAGGCTGCAGGACCTGATGGTGTGTCTCCGTCCTGCCTGAGGGTCTGCTCCAACGAGTTGGCCCCCATCTTCACCCGGATCTTTGACAGATCACTGGAGCTGCGTGAAGTGCCTTCCTGCTTCAAACGCTCCATCATCATTCCAGTTCCCAAGAAACCCTCTGTTACAGGATTAAACGACTACAGACCTGTTGCCCTGACCTCTGTGGTCATGAAATCCTTGGAGAGATTGGTGCTGAACCACCTGAAGGTCATCACAGGCCCCCCTGATGGACCCACTGCAGTTTGCCTACCGGTCAAACAGGTCAGTGGATGATGCAGTGAATATGGGACTACACTACATCCTGCAACACCTCGACTCCCCAGGGACGTACGCCAGGATCCTGTTTGTCGACTTCAGCTCAGCGTTCAACACCATCATCCCAGGCATTCTTCATCAGAAACTCCTCCAACTCAAGGTGCCCCCCTCCACCTGCCAGTGGATCTCCAGCTTTCTGACTGACAGGTGGCAACAGGTGAAGCTAGGGAGATTTACATCCAGCTCCCGAAAAATTAGTACTGGCACCCCCCAAGGATGTGTCCTTTCCCCACTGCTCTTCTCCCTCTATTCCAACGACTGCACCTCAGAGGACCCTTCGGTGAAGCTCCTGAAGTTTGTGGACGACACCACAGTCATCGGTTTGATCCGGGATGATGATGAGTCTGCATACAGGCGGGAGGTGGAGCAGCTGATCCTCTGGTGCAGCCAGAACCATCTTGAACTTAACCCAGCCAAAACGGTGGAGATGACTGTGGATTTCAGGCGACACCCCCTTCATTCCCCCCACTCACCATCCTCAACAGCACAGTGTCCACTGTGGACTCCTTCAAGTTTCTGGGTACCACAATCTCCCGGAACCTGAAGTGGTCCTCCCATATAGACACTGTCCGGAAAAAGGCCCAGCAGAGGTTGTTTTTTCTGTGTCAGCTCAAGAAGTTTGATTTGCCTCAGGAGCTGCTGGTTGTCTTCTACACCGCCATCATCCAATCTGTCCTCTGCTTTTCCATCACTGTCTGGTTTGGATCTGCCACTAAACAGGACAAGACCAGACTGCAGCAGATCGTTAAGTCTGCGGAGAGGATCATTGGTACCGACCTACCCTCCATTGAGAACTTATATCGGTCCATAACCAGGAAACGGGCGGGAAATATCTGTGCTGACCCATCACACCCCGGCCACAAACTGTTTGAACTTCTATCTTCTGGTCGTCATTACAGATCACTGAAGGTCAAAACCACCCGTCACAGGAACAGTTTCTTTCCTCAAGCCATCACTCTGATGAACTCCTAACATTCACCTAGTCCTACCTGTTGCTGTACTCATGACTTTTCATCCATTATTACATTGCACATAACTCTCACACTACTTTTTACTTCATTCACATTATATCACTGAATCTGGGTTCACATTGAAATACAGTGTGACTGTATATTTCTTCATATATTTCTGCAAAGTGTGGTTAGTCTGAGTAAATAACTGCATATATTCCCGTATATATTTGCATCCTTTTATAGAAATGTGGACAGACTGTAATTTACTGTACATACTCTGTTGTCATTGAATCCTTATTTAAATCCTCCACCTGAACAACGAGAGCAAGTTTTTAGCCAAAGTCAAATTCCTTGTATGTGTTGTGCATACTTGGCCAATAAAGCTGATTCTGATTCTGATTCTGATTCTGATTCTGAAGTAAACACAATGCAGTTTTTAAATGAAGGTGTTTATTACTAAGGGAAAAAAAATCCAAAACTACATGGCCCTGTGTAAAAAAAGTGATTGCCCTCTAAACCTAATAACTGGTTGGGCCACCCTTAGCAGCAATAACTGCAATCAAGCGTTTGTCATAATTGGCAATGAGTCTTTTACAGCGCTGTGGAGGAGTTTTGGCCTACTCATCTTTGCAGAATTGCTGTAATTCGGCCACATTGGAGGGTTTTTGAGCATGAACCGCCTTTTTAATGTCATGCCACAGCATCTCAATCGGATTCAGGTCAGGACTTTGACTAGGCCACTCCAAAGTCTTCATTTTGTTTTTTTAAGCCATTCAGAGGTGGACTTGCTGGTGTGTTTTGGATCATTGCCCTGCTGCAGAACCCAAGTGCGCTTCAGCTTGAGGTCACGAACATCTGGCCGGACATTCTCCTTCAGGATTTTTTGGAAGACAGCAGAATTCATGGTTCCATTTACCACAGCAAGTCTTCCAGGTCCTAAAGCAGCAAAATAGCCCCAGACCATTACACCACCACTGTCATATTTTACTGTTGGTATGATGTTCCTTTTCTGAAATGCTGTGTTACTTTTACGCCAGATGTAATGGGACACACACCTTCCAAAAAGTTCAACTTTTGTCTCATCAGTCCACAGAGTATTTTCCCAAAAGTCTTGGGGATCATCAAGATGTTTTCTGGCAAAACTGAGATGAGCCTTTATGTTCTTTTAACTCAGCAGTGGTTTTTGTCTTGGAACTCTGCCATGCAGGCCATTTTTTCCCAGTCTCTTTCTTATGGTGGAGTCATGAACACTGACGTTAACTGAGGCAAGTGAGGTCTGCAGTTCTTCGGATGTTGTTGTGGGGTCTTTTGTGACCTCTTGGATGAGTCATCGCTGCGCTTTTGGGGTAATTTTGATCGGCCGGCCACTCCTGGGAAGGTTTACCACTGTTCCATGTTTTAACCATTTGTGGATAATGGCTCTCACTGTGGTTCGCTGGAGTCCCAAAGCTTTAGAAATGACTTTGTAACTTTTTCCAGACTGATAGATCTCAGTTATTTTGTTTCTCATTTGTTCCTGAATTTCTTTGGATGGCAGCATGATGTCTAGCTTTTGAGAATTTTTTGGTCTACTTCACTTTGTCAGGCAGGTCCTGTTCAAGTGATTTCTTGATTGAGAACAGTTGTGGCAGTAATCAGGCCTGGGTGTCGCTAGAGAAATTGAACTCAGCTTTCCAAAGATGTGATAAACCACAGGTAATTTATGTTTTAATGGGGGGGGGGGTGTCACTTTTTCACACAGGGCCATGTAGGTTTGGATTTTTTTTTACCCTTAATAATAAACACCTTCATTTAAAAACTGCAATTTGTGTTTACTTGTGTTATCTTTGTCTAATATTTAAATTTGTTTGACAATCTGAAACATTTAAGCGTGACAAACAGAAAAAAATGAGAAATTAGGAAGGGGTCAACCACTTTTTCACACCACTGTAGGCTGCAGTGCTGCTGGCTACGAAGGTGTACATGGCGGATTTGGAGATAAAGAGCGCAACACTGAGGGGGAGAGGATACTTGAGTTTGCAGTTGCTAATAGCGAGATGGCGCGGTGTGTGTTTGCTGACCGTCTGTCACTGACTCTTCTGTTTGTGTTTTTTATTGTTTTTAACCTTCTGCACTCAACAAATTAAAAGTCTCTGCTGCTCTATAATAAGCTTTTGTGGATCTTGAAGCTCTGTCAAAGTTTTTGTTCCTTTTGAGTACGGTGGACAGAAAGCCTTGTCCCCGCTTTTATCAGAATTCCCTCTCACTCTTACCGGGGCTCAGCTGCTCCACCCTCCCAGCGGAAACATCACCGTCGCCGTGGTAAATGTGGTGGTCGGTTGGTAAGGCTAAAACACTCCCTGGCATGTTCTGATGCTTCTCAAACACAATATGGATTATTTTCTCATCTGTTGGTGTCTCGGCGCTCCCTGGATCTCATCGATGCCTGCCTGGTACCTGTAGCCGGTTTCAATCAGGTGCTCCGGCCCCGCCACCCCTGCTCGATTTTTCTTCTTTTAAGTACGGTGGACAGAAAGCCTTGGCCCCGCACTTATCAGCATTTCCTCTCACTCTTACTGTGGCTCGGCCGCTCCACCCTCCCGGTGGAAGCATCACTGTTGCCGTGGTAAACGCGGGGATCGGTTGGTGAAGCTAAAATGCTCCCTGGCATGTTCTGCTGCTTCTCAAATGCAATATGGATTATTTTCTCATCTGTTGATGTCTCGGTGCTCCCTGGATCCCATCGATGCCTGCCTGGTACCTGTAGCCGGCTTCAATCAGGTGCTCTGGCCCCACCACCCCTGCTGTCCCCTGTTCGGCTAGCACAGGGTGAACCTCAGGAACCTGAGGCCGCTGTGTCGGGCTCCCAGGTCCACTCCATCACAGGCCCAAGCTCCTGTCAGGATTGGCCTGGTAGATGCCAGATCACTGGTAAATAAAGCTTTCATTCTCAGGAATTTCTTCACCTCCCGTGGTCTGGACTTCCTCTGTATTTGTGACATTTGGCTGAACGTTGGTGACTTTAGCGCTTTTTCTGAACTTCTACCGGCTGGTTGCTATTATTTTAACTCCCTGCAGATGTTGGGTTGAGGAGGAGGAACAGCGACTATTTATAAAAAATGATTTTAAATGTAAGCAGTGCTTTTCATCCTCTCCCTTCACTAGTTTTGAAGTGACTTTACTTGAGGTGGGTCACTCTGACCTGGTGCTGTCCACTGTCATCTTCCGACCCCCCAAATATAATAAAGACTTTGTGAATGACTTTGCCAATTTTCTGGTTGAAATTATGCCAAAGTACGACCGAATAACTTATTGTTGCAGATTTTAATATCCATGTGTGCTGTCCTGATAAGCCACTGGTGAATGACTTTTTAAACCTTATTTATTATTTTAACCTGGAGCAGTTTTTATCTGGTGGTCGTACACATGAGCACAGACACACATTAGACCTTCTTCTTTCACATGGTTTATCTGTGTTTTACTTTGAGATCTGTGACAATGTGTTCTCTGATCATATGCTGATTTTATTTGATGCTGCCTTGTCCTGTACCAAAGTTAAAACCTGCGCTTCTGCTGGCCGCTGTCATATTTTTAACCCCTCCACTGCTGGTCAGTTTTTCGCTGCTTTCACCAGGTCTGTGCTCCCCCAATTCAATTCTTTCTGCTACGGAGAAGCTAAATTCCTGGTTTTATTGCTCCTGCCAAATCATCCTTGACTTTGTGGCTCCATCAAAAATTAAGCAGCCCAGAGCCAAACTCGAGCCATGGTTCAATGACAGAACTCGGGCAGTCAAAAGGGAATGCCGCAAAGCTGAGCGCAGGTGGAAGAAGAATAAGCTGCAGGTATCTCATCAAATTTTAAAGGACTGTTGGCATCGTTATCAGAGTGGTGTTAAAGAGGCTAAAAGGGAACATTTGTCCATAATTATTGTGTCCAATTGTCATAATCCACGTGTGTTATTCAAGACCACTGACTCTGTTCTTAATGCCTCATTGATTATTGGTATAGAAGCATCTACTGAATTGTGCAATGACTTTTTGCATTTTTTTATTGATAAGGTCACCACCATTAGGGATCTCATCCCAGCTCCTGCCTCTGACCCCTCTGTCTCTGTCCCTTGCTCTGCTGTCTTCAGTCAGTTTGAGCCTGTGACCCTGTTGCAATTAGAGGAAGTGGTTGGTCATATTAAGCCCTCAGGTTCCCCTTGCGATGCTCTCCCCCCTCGCTTTTTTAAAGAATTTTTATCTAGCATAGGTCAGTCGGTATTAACCATTTCAAACAACAGTTTGTCTTCTGATGTGGTTTCTGCAGATTTTAAGCATGCAGTAGTGAAACCTTTGCTAAAGAAACCTGGTCTGATCAAACTATGTTGGCTAATTTTAGGCCTATTTCAAAGCTACATTTTCTCTCAAAAATATTGGAGAAAATTGTTTATCTTCAGTTAAAGGATTTTTTGGATGAGAATAGTGTCCTGGAGGTGTTTCAGTCTGGATTTAAAACCCTCCATAGCACAGTCGGCTTTGTTAAGGGTCTTTAATGGCATCCTCCTGGCATTCAATTCTGGTGATTTTGTGATTCTTGTCCTGTTTGACCTAACTGCTGCCTTTGATACAGTGGACCATGACATTTTAATATCCCATCTACAGCATCTAGTGGGGATTTTTGGTACTGTGTTGGGATGGTTCAGGTTCTATTTGGCAGAAAGAGCCATGTCTGTAAGTCTGGCTGGTTTTGAATCTTCCTCGGCTTCCCTGTCATGTGGAGTCCCACAGGGCTCAACTTTAGGTCCCTTGCTTTTCTCCCTGTACTTACTTCCACTGGGTCCATTCCTTAGGAAGCATGATATCTCCTTCCACTGTTAGGCTGATGACAGTCAGATTTATGTACCATTAAAGCAGAAGGAGGCCTTCTCAATTAAACCACTTCTTGCATGTCTTGATCAAATTAAAGCTTGGATGGCTTTAAATGTTTAAAATTTTAATGAAGAGAAGACTGAAGTGATGGTTTTTGGACCTAGTGGCTCCTGTGAGTCCCCCATGTTGTCGTGGGCCCCTTGGCACAGTTTGTTAAGACAACTGTTATTAATTTGGGTTTTAAGATGGACAGTGATTTTAGATTAAACTGTCAAATTGATGCAGTAGTCAAATCCAGCTTTTTTTCATTTGAGGCAGCTGGCAAAGGTTAAATCCATTCTTTTAAGGCAGCACTTTGAAACAGTAATCCATTCCTTCATTACATTTCAGCTGGATTACTGTAACACACTTTATTTTTGAGTTAGTCAGTCTTCCCTCTCACGTCTCCAGTTTGTTCAAAATGTTGCTGCATGTCTTTTAACTGGAACACGAAAGAGGGACCACATTGCACCTGTTTTAGCTTCCCTCCACTGGTTGCCTGTACATTTTAGAGTTCATTTTAAAATTCTTTTATTTGTTTTTAAATCATTAAATGGCCTTGCCCCACCTTATCTCTCTGAGCTCCTTCATCCTTACACCCCTGCTCGGTCTCTCAGGTCAGCTGATCAGCTGCTCCTGGAGATACCAAAATCAAAGAGGAAGCTCAGAGGGGACAGAGCTTTTTCTGTTGCTGCCCCTAAACTGTGGACCAATCTGCCTTTGTCCATCAGACAGGTCCCTTTACTGACCAATTTTAAAACTCACCTTAAAACCCATTTTTATTCTTTGGCTTTTGACCCAGTTTGAAATATTGATTTTACTTCTTTGTGTTGCTTTTATTCTATGATTACTATTTATTTGTGCTGTATTGTATTTTTTAGTTGTATTTTATTGTTTTTATGTCTTGTGTTTTTATGTATGTCACTTGGTGTCAGCTGTGGTTGTTTTTTTAAAGTGCTTTATAAAAAAAGGTGGATTTGATTGGATAATAGCCTTGTCATCTGTAACTTCCTTTTTGATAAAAGGGTGAACCATCTTGTGACATACCAATCAGGTGGAACCTCCAGCCAAGTGGATTACATCCTTGCTAAACAGCGTAACTTCAAACATGTCACCAATGCCAAAGTACTGCCAGGCAAAGAATGCACTCCACAACTCAACCTTGTCGGCAAACCTTTACACCAGGGATGGGCAACTGGCGGCATGCCCTCTCATCCACTGCAGCCAACCAGTCCATTTCCAAAAATCAATTATTTATTTATGTCACATTTGCCTTATTTGGAACCGCTTTCTTAAATGCAATTATAGAGTCCACCAGCAGAGGGAGTGCTAATTGAAACCTAGATACCAGTGGTCAAGAAAGAGAGGGAGAGTGAGGGAGCAATGTGCCGGAGAATGTGTTTAAGGTATGTGTTGCCTGCTAAGCCGGTATTAATAGGCTGTAAACAGCAGTAAATGTATAAGTAGGCTGCTTTTAAACAAGAGCAATGCTACAGCTCAGCTGTAGCATTTATTCTTGTTTGGCAGGTGATATAGAGCTCGGAGGCTTTCCTTCTAATTGTGCAGAAAAAGATTCAAAGCTTTGAGAGTTTTCTTGAGCATGACTATAGCACTGATACTGTTTCAATCCCATTTCAGCAATAGAACTTCAGAGACTGTGGTCATTTTAATCTGCTGATTTTTTGTTGTTGTTCATTTATATCAGTGGCTCTTAAACTTTTTTTTATTCCCCATTTTGGGGAGCCAGATGATTAACAAGCCCCTTTTCTTCTTGGCTTTTTTGTTAATTATTATCCAGAATTTCTTTTTGCTCATCATTTTGAGGGAGAGAGTTTTAAAAATTAGGTAATGATGTAATTTTATCCATCCATCCATCCATCCATCTTCTACTTCTTAATCCTTTCCGGGGGGGGGGGGGGCTATCCCAGCATCTTTGGGTGAGAGGCAGGGTACACGCTGGACAGATTGCCAGTCCATTGAAGGGGAGATAAAATTTTATCAGTAATTTCAATTCTAATATGATAAAACACTGAGTAGGTTTTATTTTCATTTGTATTTTCAGTTTTAATTGTGAAACTTTTGACTTTGCAGGAAATAATACCCCCCCCCCCCCACACACACACACACACACACACACCACCAGCAGGTTTACATGTAAATCTGGCTCTCGGGAAGTGAGGAAAAAAAATTTGTGGCCCTCACTACCACCAAAACTGCCCATCCCTGCTTTATGACTAAGCTACGTACTTGGAAGTTGAGAGACCCTGTGGTCAAAGATGACTTCCCGAAGGAGGTGAGAGCTAACTTACCTTATGAGGATGTTCCTGAAGTGGATGGGGTGTGGAGGAATTTGAAAAATAGCCTTCTGATGACATGTAGCAAGGTCTGTGGTGTAACAAAAAGGGCAATTCGAAAAAGCAGGCTTGGTGGTCGGATGAGAACGTCAATACTGTGATAGAAGCGAAGAGACTCCTATGGAAAGCATGGAGAAAGGGTGGAAGTAAGGAGAAGTATTTGAGTGCTAAGCAATTGGCTAAGCGGGCTGTGTTTGCTGCAAAGAAGAAGGCTGAGGAGAGTTGCTTTGCTGATGTAGAGAAAGATGATGAGAGTGTCTTCCGTATCACCAAGCAAATGAGAAGGGAAAACCAGGATATATTGGGTGATGGTTGTGTGAAGGATGATCAAGGTAATTTGGCTTTAAACCCTGATGATAAGAAGAAAGCTTGGAAGGATCATTGCCAACGGTTACTGAACAATGAATTTTCATGGGCAGCGGAGGACCTTCCCCCTACCGAGCCTGTGGCAGGCCCTACAGTACTAAAAATGTTGGACATGATGGTTGAGGCCATGGAAAAGATGAAATCTGGCAAGGCACCTGGACCATCTGGAGTTGCAACTAAAATGTCGAAGGCTTCCTTTGAAGCCAGCTGCACAATCTTGTGCAACCTTGCTAACAGCATCATTTCCCACAAGAAGATCCCAGATGAGTGGAACAAGAACGACATCATCAATGTGTTCAAAGGCAAGGGGGATTCCCTGTATAGAAGCAGCTATAGGGGCCTGAAGCTGATTGAGCACTGCTTTAAGGTTATTAAGAGGGTCATGGAAAAGCTGCTTCACTCGGTTGTGGATATCGATGAAATGCAGTTTGGTTTTGTGCCTGATAAGGACAGGATTGACGCAATCTTCATTCTGTGCCAGATCCAAGAGAAACACCTTTCCAAAGGGAAACATCTATTCATTGCCTTTGTTGATCTAGAGAAGGCCTTTGACCGGGTCCCTAGGGAAGTTCGGTGGTGGGCCATGAGGTGTTTGGGTGCACCAGAATGGCTAATTTCCACCACTGAAGCAACGTATGCCAGCCCCTCCAGCAGAGTGCGAATAAACAACATCTACAGTGACAGCTTCAATGTCTGTGCAGGAGTCCATCAAGGATCAGTAGTGAGCCCACTACTTTTCATTATTGTTCTCGAAGCTTTGTCTCAAGTGTACCACACCGGGTGTCCCTAGGAGATGCTATATGCTGATGATCTTGTTCTTATATCAGAGTTACTAGATTCACTCCTGGAGAAACTGAGTGCATGGAAGGATGGACTGGAGTCCAAGGGCCTCCATGTTAATATGGGTAAAACTAAGAACATGTTCACAGGCCCTAACCTTGGATCCCTTAGAGACTCTGGTGCATACCCATGTGGTGTGTGCCAAAAAGGCATGGGTAATAATGTCATCTATTGCCCTGGTTGCTTGCATTGGATTCATTAAAGATATAGCTGACATGGTTTCAGACACAAAGAGCAGACATGACTCGACAATGACACAATTAACCGTTTATTGAATAAAGTGAGAGTGTGTGGGTGCGTGTATGCATATCTGTATATGTATATAATGAGAAGATGAATCAGCTGGGGCGAGCAGAGCACCGTGCAACCTGGCAACCCTATGGAGAAACAGAGGGAGAGTTAGATGCAGTCTTAGCAGGGTATGCACCAGAAAGTTCAGCGCTTACTGTTTGCGGTGGTGAAGTGGAGCACAGGTTAAGCTCAGTTGCTCCGGCCAGGAGGACAGTGCCAGCAGGCCCACAGGAGATGATGTAGGTAGATGAATGGAGAGGAGGAGTCCGCTGCCAGGTGGAAGGAATCCGCCGCCACGGATCTCCACCTGTGCAAAGGGGATCACAGAAAGGTAAGAGGAACTGTTGGTCGCTTACTTGAAGCAGGGAGACGATGAGTCCAGTAGGTGAAAGGCTGGACAGGAAACTTGACGAGGCTAGGAAGCTCGATGTGGAGAAAACCTGACGAGGCTAGGAAGCTCGACATGGAGAAGGTGGAAGCAGGTCTCGTGGGAAGGAGACAGACGACTCTGCGCTGATCTCAGGACCTCACGGTATAAATAGCCAGGCCAGGATGAAGAGCAGGTGTACGCACAGGTGTGGATAATTGGCAGCCATGACAGTACTCCCCCGCTGCGACTCGCCTCTCGGCGGTCATTCCAGCCTTCCTGGGTGTGCCTGGTGGATGTCCCTGATGAGCTGCTTGTCCAGCACGAAGGAGGGATGCACCCGGGGTCTCCACTCCTGCCCGTAGCCCTCCCAGTCCACCAGATACTGCAGGCTGCGATCCCGGCGTTGGACATCCAGGATGGCGGTGACTGGCCACGCCGGTTTGCTGTCGATCACCATCGGTGGTGGTGGAGTCCTGGGAGGAGGACACAAAGGGCTGGGGGGAGAGTTAAGTGCACAGAGACAGGATTAATGATCCGGCTGATGGGAAAAGGCCCAACGAACCACTGCAACGTCTTTTTCCTCTCAGCCTTCAAATTAATGTGTTTTGTAGACAGCCATACCTGTTGGCCCATCCGATAGGTGGGAGCCGGAACCCTGTGACGGTTGGCCACCGAAGCATTGCGCTCTGCCGTATGTTGTAGTGCCGCCCTGGTAGCCCTCCAGATCCAACAGCAGTGCTTCAGATGCACATGGACGCAAGAAACAGCGATGTCCCCCTCCTCCTCTGGGAACAGTGGGGGATTGTAGCCCAGCAAAGCTTTGAAGGTAGACATGCCAATTGCTGTAGAGATAGTGGTGTTATGAGCATATTCAATCCAAGGAAGGTGGGAGCTCCATGATGATGGGTTAGTGGTGGTGACGCACCGCAGCGTAGCCTCCAACTCCTGGTTTGCTCGTTCACATTGCCCATTGGTCTGTGGATGGTAGCCCGACGATAGACTTGCTGTAGCCCCCAGAGCATTACAGAACGACTTCCAGACTTGGGAAACAAACTGGGGACCCTGATCGGAGACGATGTCCAGGGGGATCCCATGCAACCTAACCACATGCTGGACAAGAAGGTCTGCCATCTCCCTAGCCGTGGGCAGCCCCCGCAGGGGAACGAAATGGGCAGCCTTGGAGAATCTATCGACCAGGGTGAGGATAGCCATGTGCTGATTGGTTGTTGGGAGGCCGGTGATAAAATCCAAAGCCACGTGGGACCACGGTCTGCCGGGGATAGGAAGGGGGTGGAGCAGCCCAGCTGGTGGGGAAGAAGACGTCTTACCAGTGGCACACTGGGGACAGGCTCGGATGTACTCCCCAACATCCTTCTGGAGAGATGGCCACCAAAACGTCCTCTGAAGAAGGGCCACTGTATGCGCCCTCCCAGGGTGACACACAAACTTGGATGAGTGACCCCACTGAATAACTTCCTCCCGAACGGCCGATGGGACAAACAGTTTACCCGCTGGCCCCCCCCCCGGGTCGGACTCGTTTTCTTGTGCCCTCAGGACCCTGTCCTTGATACCCCAGGAGAGGGCGCCCACGACACATGATGAGGGGAGGATAGGGTGCTCGGTCATCTCCGCCATCTCCGGGGCAAACTGTTGGGACAGGGCATCCGGCTTCGTATTCTTAGACCCGGGACGGTAAGTAATAGGGAAGTCAAATCTTCCAAAGAACAGGGACAAGCGAGCCTGCCGTGTGTTCAGACGCTTGGCCGTCTGGAGGTACTCCACGTTTTTGTGGTCAGTCCAAACGACGAACGGCTGGGAAGCGCCCTCCAGCCAATGACGCCACTCCTCCAACACGAGTTTGACAGCCAAGAGCTCCCTGTCACTGATGTCGTAATTGCACTCAGCTGGGGATAGGCAACAAGAGAAGAATGCACAGGGTCATATCTTGCCATCCGCCAGGGAGCGCTGAGATAGGACGGCTCCAACCCCCAAATCCGATGTGTCCACCTCCACCAGACACTGGAGAGCAGGGTCCACTTGCGTCAATATAGGGGAGGATGAGAACCTGCCCTTCAGATGAGCAAACGCTGCAGCCGCCTCCTCTGTCCACCGAAAGGGCACCTTGGGAGAGGTCAGACTGGTCAGAGGAGGAGCCATAAGACTGTAGTTTTGAATGAAGCGGCGGTAGAAATTAGCAAACCCCAGGAACTGCAGGAGCTTCTTTCTGGACGATGGAGTGGGCCACTCTACCACCGCTTTTACCTTCACCGGGTCGGGGATGATCTTGTTGTGGGCGATCATGAATTCAAGGAAAGATGTTCAGGAGACATGAAACTCACACTTTTCAGCCTTCACGAAGAGTTTATTCTCCAACAGTCGCTGTAGTACCCGCCTCACGTACACACCATGCTCATCCAAGGACTCAGAAAAAATCAGAATATCATCCAAGTGGACAAATACAAACGTGCCCAAAAAATCTCTCAGCACATCATTAATCAACCGCTGGAAGATGGCAGGGGCATTGGTCAGCCCAAACGGCATGACCAGATATTCAAAATGGCCACTAGGGGTCTGGAATGCCATCTTCCATTCATCACCCTCCCGAATCTGCACCACATGATAGGCGTTGCGCAGGTCCAACTTGGTAAACCAGGAGGCCCCCTGGAGGGAATCAAAGGCGGAGTTAATGAGTGGGAGAGTGTATTTGTCTTTGACGGTTATATTATTCAACTCCCGAAAGTTAATGCACGGCCTTAGTGAGCCATCCTTTTTGCCGATGAAAACCCCCCTGCCCCCACCGCCGAAGATGACGGCTGGATAATGCCTGAGCTCAAGGACTCTTTGATGTATTTGTCCATTGCTGCACGCTCTGGGACAGACAGGTTGTAAAGTCTACTAGAGGGTAGTGGAGCTCCGGCTCGGAGATCGATAGCACAATCATATGGGCGGTGAGGGGGGAGGAAAAGGGCCTGGGTGTTATTGAAGGCAGCCCCTAAGTCATGATATTCGGATGAGACCTTAGACAAATTGGGAGGAGGAGAGACAGGGACACCCAGAGGCACAGATGGCGAGCACGCAGCAGCCTGTAAACAGGCACTCAAGCAGAAGGAACTCCAGGCTAAGACACTCCCGGAATGCCAGTCAATCGAAGGGTTGTGGAGACGAAGCCAGGGATAACTGAGAATAACCGGGTGGAGGACACCAGCAGAACATACAGTCTTAGCTCCTCCCGATGATTGCCCGATATAATTACTGACACTGGAGCGGTCCGGTGGGAGACCGTGGCCAAAGGGGCTTTAGACAGAGCAATGAGTTTTAAGGGGGTCTCTAGTAACTGCATGGGAAGCCCCAACTGGGTTGCCAGCTCCCCAGAAATAAAGCTCTGCTTGGCCCCCGAATCAATGAGTGAGTGTGTGATTGTCTCTCTATGATTATAACTGAAGCAAATAGGAATCAGAAAACGGAAGAAGGGATTGTTACGAGGCGAGTCCGTGAGTCTCCTTACTGCGATGCACAGACTCCTCCTTTTGGACAAGACTCAATCTCATGGTCCTCGCTCCCGCAGTAAAGGCACAACCCCAACTCCCGGCGGTGCTGTTTCTCTGGAGAAGACAACTTGAACCCACCCGTCACCATAGGTTTCGGATCATCCGGGGAATCAGCAGAGGGTAGGGCCAGCAGGGGGGGGCTGTAGGGAGCAGCGGGACCAACCACCCGAGCAACCGGAAGTTCTCCGCTCGGCCGCCCGCTCCCTCAGTCTATTATCAAGGCTAATAGCTAGTGAGATTAGTTCATTTAGGCTAGTGGGCTTATCTAGGCGGGCTAACTCATCCCGCAGGCTAGGACACAGGCTCCTAACAAAAATGCTGCACAATGAGGCATCTTCCCACCCCACCTCCGTGGCCACCACCTGGAAATCAATGGTGTAATCGGCAATGGCTCTAGCCCCTTGCTTAAGATTCAACAGCCGGGAGGTAAGCACACTATCTCGGTCGAAGTGATCAAACACCTCCTTAAACTCGCTAACAAACTGTGTGTAGGTTAGGGATGCATAATTAGCCCTAGCCATAATGGCGTAAGCCCAAGTTAAAGCCCGCCCCTCTAACAAATTAATCACATAACCTATACGGCTATGGTCAGTGGGAAAATCCCCCTGCACCCGCTGAAACACAATGTCACACTGCATGAGGAATCCCCTAGCTTCCCCTAATTTGCCACAAAAATGGGTGGGAATTGGGACGGGAGTAAGCCGTAGTGGGGAACCTGGCATAGCCTGACTAGCAGCAGAGGTAGCGGGAGCAGAGGAGCTAACGGGAGCCGAAGGGAAAGCCTATGGGCTAACCAGGTGATCCAACCGGTCAGTAACCCGAGCTAATTGTGTTAGAATAGTCTGCTGTTGGTAGGCTAACTGGTCAACTTGAGCCCCTAAGTTGTTAACCTTGCGCTCTAAAGCGCTGTCTGCTGGGTCATTATGGCGGAGTTGTACTGACATGGTTTCAGACCCAAAGAGCAGACACGACTCAACAATGACACAATTAACCGTTTATTGAATAAAGTGAGAGTGTGTGGGTGCATATATGCGTATCTGTATATGTATATAGTGAGAAGGTGAATCAGCTGGGGCGAACAGAGCACAGTGCAACCTGGCAACCCTATGGAGAAACAGAGGGAGAGTTAGATGCAGTCTTAGCAGGGTATGCACCAGAAAGTTCAACGCTTACTGTTTGCGGTGGTGAAGTGGAGCACAGGTTAAGCTCAGTTGATCCAGCCAGGAGGACAGTGCCAGCAGGCCCGCAAGAGATGATGTAGGTAGATGAATGGAGAGGAGGAGTCCGCCGCCAGGTGGAAGGAATCCGCCGCCATGGATCTCCACCTGTGCACAGGGGATCACAGAAAGGCAAGAGGAATTGATGGTCGCTTACTTGAAGCGGGGAGACGATGAGTCCAGTAGGCGAAAGGCTGGACAGGAAACTTGACGAGACGAGGAAGCTCGATGTGGAGAAAACCTGACGAGGCTAGGAAGCTCGACGTGGAAAAGGTGAAAGCAGGTCTTTTGGGAAGGAGACAGACGACTCTGCGCCGATCTCAGGACCTCACGGTATAAATAGCCAGGCCAGGATGAAGAGCAGGTGTGCACACAGGTGCGGATAATTGGCAGCCATGACAGTAGCAACTTCCAAGGAAGACTAAGACTAGACTCCTCCTATAGATGTAATAGATGTCGGGGTACAGCCAGTCCTATTACCAGCAAACCTTGTGAACAGGTCACAGTGAATGAGGAAAGTGTGGAGGTGGTTGACTCCTTCTGGTACCTACAGTATCTCACAAAAGTAAGTACATCCCTCACGTTTTTGTAAATATTTTATTATCTTCATGGGACAACACTGAAGATATGACACTTTGATACAATGTAAAGTAGTCGCTGTACAGCTTGTATAATAGTGTAAATTTGCTGTCCCCTCAAAATAACTCAACACACAGCCATTAATGCAGGGGTTCCCAACCTTTTTTGGGTCGTGACTCCATTTTGACATCACAAATATCTCGCGACCCCAGAGACATTTTTTTTTGCTATATTTATTTTTTGATCATGTTTGTTATACTGTCTTACAAATACAGAGTAGCCAGATTAGTGCACAAAGTGTCATTTTATTTTCTCTGATCAGGATGTACAGTTAGTGCAACTTGTATTTAAAAGGCTTAAAATTAATACTGAGCAAACAATTTCTCAAACAATGAATTGTGGAAAAAAAAAAGCTGCAGCATCTTAAACTGGCCACAGTGAACATTTGAAAGATGGACAGTATCATAGTGCTTCAGTTTCAGCTTCAGTCATGTCTTTTATATATTATTATCCTCTCAACTCACCACATTTAATGGGATGGCTGAGCCTGCACACCTCGCATCTCATCTCTGACGTAACATCCAGTCAGGAACGGTACTTTGACTTCATTCACACAAGGGCACTGAATCCAGCTTCAGACAAATATGTGCTTCCAAAAGGAACCAACATTTTTAAAGCACACAGTGAGATCTCTGGGTACTCATCTCTTGCTCCAAACCAGAATTCGTCCACGGCCACTCGCGAATGTATTCCCTAATGCGTTTTGTCACATGACAGTTCAATCAGCTGTTCAACAGCGGTGGCAGGCAGGTCCACTGCGCCTGCATCATGACACTCGTAAATCCATATTTCAGGTAGCTTTCGTCATATTTTCTCTGTCTTTTTCCTCCTGGAACTGTCTTCACAGGGGCAGGCGGACGAAGAAATCTCTCCATTTTTCCCTACTGACTAGGTTGTGTTTACACAGTTAGCGGGAACTCAAATAGGGGTCACGTGATCGCCGCCGTCAATCAAGATGTGCCAGCTCCGATATTTTTATATACTACATTTTATTTGAACTGATTTATATTGAAAGTGAAAGAATATAGTTCTTTAAGAGTGTGTGTGGAGCTTTAATCAAAATTTTTAAAAGAATAATAATTAGTTGAAAAAAATTTTTTATCAGAATTTTTTTTTATCAATTATTAGACATTTCAGGCGACCCCATTTGAATTCCACGCGACCCCACGTGGGGTCGCGACCCCAAGGTTGAAAACCCCTGCATTAATGTCTAAACTGCTAGCAAAAAAAGTGAGTACACCCCGAAATGAAAACGTCCCAATTGTGCCCTATTAGCCATTTTCCCTCCCCGATGTCATGTGACTCGTTAATGTTACAAGTTCTCAGGTGTGAATGGGGAGCAGGTGTGCTACATTTGGTGTTATTGCTGTCACACTCTCTCATACTGGTCACTGGAAGTTCAACATGGCACCTCATGGCAAAGAACTCTCTGAGGATCTGGAAAAAGAATTGTTGCACTACATAAAGATGGCCTAGGCCAGGGGTCCCCACACTTTTTTGGCTTGTGAACTACTTTTAAAATGACCAGGTCAAAATGATCTACCTACATTTAAAAAATGCCAAATATGGCAATCGTCGTTGTCGGCCTCCGTCGGTCTATGATGACCATGGAAGAGAATCCTAAATGTCTACTCTGCTGGAACAGCACCGCCTGTGGCTGAACAGGCCGATGTGCGAATGGCAGTCCCTGTCACACAGGTCGCACTTGTGAGTGGTCTCCGTGCTGCTGGGTCTGTGGCGGTTCTTCCTGCGGGTCCTTTTTTCATCTGCTGCAGCAGTCAGTCTCTCTTCACCCACCTTGAGCTGTCTGGTCAGGGTGCCTCTCCATTTGGAGCGGTCCGTTGCAAGGTCCTCCCAGCGCTCTGTGTTGATCTCCAGGGCCTTCATGTCTCTCTTGCAGACATCTCTAAAGCGCAGCTGTGGGCAGCCAACGTCTCTCCTGCCAGTCGCCAGTTCTCTGTAGAGGACGTCTTTGGGGATTCTGCCATCCTCCATACGGTGAACGTGGCCTAGCCAGCGGAGCCTGCGCTGCCTGAGTAGAGTGAACATGGAGGGAAGGCCGGCGCGGGACAGAACTTCTGTGTTGGGCACTTTGTCCTGCCAGGATATGTCCAGGATGTGGCGAATGCAGCGCAAGTGGAAGGAGTTCAGTCTCTTTTCCTGCCGGGCGTATGTTGTCCACGTCTCACTCCCATAGAGCAGTGTGCTGATGACGCAGGCGTTGTACACTGCCATCTTCGTCTTGACAGAGAGTTTGGGATTCTCCCACACTCGTGTGGTGAGGCGAGCAAGTGTGAAGGCTGATTTTCCAATCCTCCTGTCGATCTCTGTATCAAGGGAGAGGTTGTTGCTGATCGTGGACCCCAGGTACGTGAACTGATTCACAACCTCCAGCTCGTAGTCGATGATGGTGATGGTTGGTGGTGCTTCCATGCCTTGCGCCAAGACGTTAGTCTTCTTCAGGCTGATGGTAAGCCCGAAGTCCTTGCATGCCTGGGAGAAGCGGTCCATCAGGGTCTGAAGCTCCTGCTGTGTGTGGGTTGCGACTGCAGCGTCGTCTGCGAACAGCACGTCTCTGATTAGAGCCTCGCGTACTTTGGTTCTGGCTTTCAGGCGGACGAGGTTGAAAAGCCTGCCGTCAGATCTTGTGTGCAGGTAGATTCCCTCTGTTGCTGTGCTGAAGGCATGCCTCAGGAGCATAGCAAAGAAAATCCCAAAGAGGGTTGGCGCAAGTACACAGCCCTGTTTCACTCCACTGCGTATGTTGAATGGCTCTGAGACGTTGCCATCGTGCTGCACTATCCCCTGCATGTTGGTGTGAGACGATTCAATGGGGCTTTGCAGCTTTGGTGGGCATCCTATCTTTGGCAGGATCTTGAAAAGGCCCTCTCTGCTGACCAGATCGAATGCTTTGGTGAGGTCGATGAAGGCAACGTACAGGGGCATGTTCTGTTCTCTGCATTTCTCCTGGAGTTGGCGGATGGAGAATATCATGTCTACCGTCGATCGCTCAGCGCGGAAGCCACACTGAGACTCGGGGTAGACACGTTCGGCAAGCTTCTGTAGACGAACGAGAACAACTCGTGCGTAGACTTTGCCAACAACGCTGAGGAGGGAGATGCCCCTGTAGTTGTTGCAGTCACTTCTCTCCCCTTTGTTTTTGTAGAGGGTGATGATCTTGGCGTCCCTCATGTCCTGTGGTATGGCACCTTCCTTCCAGCACTGGCAGAGGACGTCATGCAATGGCAGCAGTAGGGCGGTCTTGCAGTGCTTGATCAGGTCGGGGGGTATGCTGTCGTTGTCAGGTGCCTTGCCAGCGGCCAAGCTATCAATGGCCTTGCTGAGTTCATCAATGGTTGGCTCGGCGTCAAGTTCATCCATGGATGACAGGCAGTCGATGGCATCAAGGGCTGACGGTGTCACGGTGTTCTGTCTGGAGTAGAGGTCGGAGTAGTGTTCCACCCATCTCTCCATCTGCTTGTTCTTTTCTGTGATCATCTCCCCAGTGGAGGATTTGAGGGGGGCCGTCTTGCTCTGAGCCGGACCAAGTGCTTTCTTGATGCCATCGTACATACCACGGATGTTCCCTGTTATGGCAGCAGTTTGAATGTCTTGGCTGAGCTGAGTCCAGTACTCGTTGGCACATCGCCGAGCAGTCTGCTGAACTTTGCTTCTCGCAGCCCTGAGAATCTGGAGATTCTTCTCGTTTGGGTACTTCTTGTATTCAGCAAGTGCTGAGCACTTGGCTTCAATGACGGGGGTCATCTCAGTCAACTTGGCGTCAAACCAGTCCTGTGACTTCGAGGTCTTCCTCCCAAAGGTAGCCAAGGCTGTGCGGTGGATGGTGTTTCGCAGCTCTTCCCACTTCTGCTTTGCAGATTCTCCTTCTTGTGGTACACCAAGTTCCTTCTCAAAGGTGGAGGCAAACTGCTCAACAAGTTCTGGTTGGGCCATCTTGCTGGTGTCAATCCATGCCTTTCCAGGCTGTCTAGCACGATGGAATTTCTTCAGCTACAGCTTGACCTTGCAACACACCAATGAATGGTCTGTGTCGCAATCTGCACTCTGGAATGAACGGGTGATTAGCACGTTCTTCAGTGAGGTGCGCCTGGTCAGGATCAAGTCCAGCTGGTGCCAGTGCTTTGAGCGCGGATGTCACCAGGAAACCTTGTGTTGGGGCTTGGTCTTGAAGAACGAGTTTGTGATGCACAGATCGTGATATGTGCAGAACTCGAGCAGCCGCTGTCTGTTGTCGTTCATTATGCCCACGCCAAATGGTCCAAGACAGGAGGGCCAGGAGTCGTGGTCAGCACCCACTCTGGCATTGAAATCTCCAAGGAGAATGAGTTGTTCAGAGTTGGGGATGATCCTGACAGTTGTTGCGAGATTCTCGTAGAACTCGTCTTTTGCCTCTGGTGTGGCTGTCAGTGTTGGGGCATACACACTGATGAGGGTGACTGGGCCTTGAGTGGTGTTCAGGCGGAGGGTGAGGAGTCATGCAGAGCCATTGCTGCCCGGTTCCACCATCTTCAGCAAGGTGTTCTTCACTGCGAAGCCCACACCGTGTTCCCTGTGTTCGTCACTGCTCTTTCCCTGCCAGTAGAACATGTAGTCCTTCTCTCTCAGTGTGCCTGCGTCAGCCAACCATGTTTCCTGGAGAGTGGCGATATCCACTTCCAGTCTCTTCAGCTCATTATTGATGATGGCAGTCTTCCTGGTGTCGTTGATGTCGTTGAGGTTAGCAGCGAGTCCTGTCATCATAGTGCGGACGTTCCAAGTTCCCAGTTTTAGAGTTGGTCTCTTTTGTTTTTTTGTCTTGCTTGGTGCGAAGGTTCTCAGCCTGCTGTTCGGACTTCTCCTCATCCCCATGCACCCAATAAGGAAAGCAAGCTGTGGCGGGACAACACCTTATTGGCTGAAGGCTGCCCAGCTTGAGGCGGGCGGTAGCTGTCCAGTGAGATCCGATGATCCCTCCCACCGTCGGGAACAACCCCTGGCGCCGCGCTCTACGCCAATTGAGCGGTGGCTTATAACCGGTAACTGTCATTCCCCGTGTTTTGTCTACACCAAAGGCGAAGCTGGAGTGTCCTCTCCAGTGATCCGGTGTTCTACCTTCCAGCGTTGGGCGTTGGTAGGATTCAAGCCTGGGCAGGAAGATATGGAGGACAAAATGTTGCCCATGCAGCATGTCCCCCCTCTCCACGTCACTGATGAATCCAAAGGAACAGCAGGGCTGCTACAGTTTGGCACCAGTGCTGTCGCAGGAGCTGCCAGAACGATGTTGAGCACAACAGAGAACTGCCTTAGGGACTCCGACTCCGGATTTTTCCTCAGGGTTGACTCCCGAAGCCTTTCCCGTGACCGTGTGTGCCGCAAGGCAGCGGAGGTTTGAAACCAGGGTTTACCTTCCCCTAGATGGGCTACCTTCCCAGGTTGATGAGCCACCATCTACCCGAAGCATCTGGTTTTAAGGCGTCAGAGATCCGCCCTCTCCCCTTCTCCTATTAGTAAAAGCAGTTCCGCCGGGCTTAGAGACTAAACCACACGGGCAGGCTAGGAGTTGGATTTAGTTGTCAGAGGCTTTTTGAGACGCACGCCATAAGGAGCATTTAATGAGCACTGGGAGCTTAACCCCAGTGCCGCTCCTGGCTATGACAACCTTGGAACCATTGTATGGCAACAATGTTGCCATACAATGTACGCCGTACATTATATAACTGCGTGAACCCTTATGGCATAATACAATTCAATACATTTACAATCATTACCTTACTCTGATGACTTGCACTGTATAGAGTCGGCCAGAGTTGCATAGTCCAGACAGTAGCTGCTGGAATATTGAGCAGTGCGGTGGTGCAGTG
Source organism: Pholidichthys leucotaenia (assembly GCA_020510985.1). NCBI lineage: Eukaryota > Metazoa > Chordata > Actinopteri > Cichliformes > Pholidichthyidae > Pholidichthys > Pholidichthys leucotaenia. The sequence goes on along the minus strand of CM035840.1, from coordinate 132,259,211 downwards.
GTTAGCACTGTGCCAGCACAGCAACTCACCCTTGGCCATGGGATCCCTGGTTCGATCCCAGCCCCTGACCAACAGTGATCTGTGTGGAGTTTGCATGTTCTCCCCGTGTATGTGTGGGTTTACTCCGGGATTTCTCCGGTTTCCTCCCACAGGCCAAAAACATGCAGGTTAGGTTAACTGGAGACTCTAAAGTGGCCCTTGGTGTGAATGTGTGTGTGAATGATTAAGGGATAGCGCCGTACCGTGGCTGCTTCATCCATCCAGGTGGATGCCCTCAATTTCCCCTCTGGGGATCAATATAGTATACAAAATATGCTTAATAATGCAATGACTCACCCGGAACGATGCTTCAGTGGCTGTCTTTGCCTTTGAATTCAGCTGTGTGAAAAATGACTGCTGTCCAATGAACTGAGATTTCAGTTCCTTCACCTTTTTTTTCTCAGCTCACTTTTCGGAGGGAAGTTAGTGTCGTAGTTTTTATGAACAGTTCGAAAGTGCCTCTCCACGTTTCTCTTCTTTGGAAACGCAACAATAGATTGACAGATCAGACAAATACACTTGGAAAATGACATTGTGAAAAAAAAATCTTCCTCCCATTCCACATGGAAGTGGTAAGTTTTTGTCTTCTTGCTGGGTTCAGCTCCCCCATTCAGTTTTAATATCCCTTCTTTAGTTGATAGAAATTGGAAGCGCTAGCACAGTCACAGCTCGCTGGAGTTTAGCAGTAGCTAGCTAGTGTGTTTGACTGCACATGCAGGGTGACCTATTCAATTTCAATTCAGCTTTATTTATATAGTGCCATATCACAACAACAGTCATCTCATGACACTTTCAAATGTAGGGGAAACCCCACAATTGCAGAAAGACCCCAGCAATCAGGCGATCCTCTGTGAGCAAGCACTTGGCGACGGTGGAGAGGAAAAACTCCTTTATGACAGGAAGAAACCTCTAGCAGAACCAGGCTCAGGGAGGGGCAGTCATCTGCTGCAACTGGCTGGGGGGTGAGGGGATAGAGAAGATGGAAAGAACAGACATCAAGAGAGCAAACATTTAAGGAGAGAAGCCAAGCACATTATTGGAGGTCGCCCGGCAGTCTAGATCTATTAACAGCAAAACAAAGCGAGGGTTAAGAGACACAAGATCCCTCCCTAATCGTAGGCTACATTGAAGAGGAAGGCTTTTACCCTGCTCTTAAAAACAGAGATCGTGTCTGACTCCCGAACCCAGATTGGTAACTGGTTCCACAGGAAAGGAGCTTGATAGGAGAAGGCTCTGCCTCCCATTGTGCTTTTGTAGATTCTAGATATTACAAGTAATCCAGTATTTTGGGAGCGTAGTGCTCTGTTAGGATGATAGGGTAATAACAGATCTTTTATATAAGAGGGGGCCTGATTTTTAAGAGCTTTGCAAGTGAGAAGAAGGATTTTAAACTTAATTCTAAACTCTATGGAAAGCCAATGAAGAGAGGCCAGAACCGGAGAAATATGATCTCTCTTTCTAGTACCTGATAAAATTCTTGCTGCAGTGTTTTGGATCAACTGAAGACTTTTTAAAGATATTTTAGGACAACCTGATAATAACGAGTTACAATAATCTAATCTAGAGCCAACAAAAGCATGGATCAGTTTCTCAGCATCATTTAGAGACAAGATGCTCCTAATCTTGTCAATATTGCACAGATGATAGAAGGCAGTCTTAGAAACAAATTTAATATGTGAATTAAAAAACAGATCTTGATCAAAAATAACTCCAAGGTTCCTCACAGAACTATTCAGAGTAAGAGTAGCCACATCCACATTAAGAGTTTGATTTGGAAAGGTATTTCTAAGGTTTTTGTGGACCAACAAGAATGACTTCGGTCTTATCCGGGTTTAATAGCAGAAAATTACAAGTCATCCAAGCTTTGATTTCCTTAAGACAGGCATCTAACTTGGCTAATTGATTACAATCATCGGGCTTCATTGATAGGTATAATTGAGCGTCATCTGCGTAACAATGAAAATGTATATAGTGCTTTCTAATGATGTTGCCTAACGGAAGCATACTGTATATAAACTAAAAAGAGTGGGGCCTAACACAGATCCCTGTGGAACTCCATGACTGAGCTTAGAGTTGGAAGAAAACTCATTATTAATATGAACAAATTGAAATCTATCGGACAAATAAGATCTAAACCACTGCAGTGAAGTACCATTTAGTCCAACATAGTGTTCTAATCTATCAAGTAGAATATCATGATCGATAGTATCAAAGACTGCACTAAGATCTAAAAGGCCAAGTACAGAAACAAGTCCATTATCAGATGCGATAAGAAGGTCATTTGTGACCTTCACTAAGGCTGTTTCAGTACTATGATGAATTCTGAACCCAGATTGAAACTCTTCAAATAAACCATTTCTCTGTAAGTCACAGGTGTCAAACTCATTCCATGGAGGGCCAAGACCCTGCAGGTTTTACCTCCACCCAGCGTCTTCAACAGGTGATTTCACTGAATTTCTTCCCACTGAGTGCTGATCAGTGAAAACACCTGCTGATGACACTGGGTAGAAGCAAAACATGTAGGGTCTTGGCCCTCCATGGAATGAGTTTGACACCCCTGCTGTAAGTGGTCAAATAATTGTGTTGCAACAACTCTTTCTAAGATTTTTGAAATGAAAGGCAGATTAGAGATTGGTCGACAGTTAGCTAAAACTCCTGGGTCGAGCGCTGGCTTTTTGAGTAAGGGTTTAATTACAGCAATTTTAAAAGCCTGCGGAGCATGACCTAAGGTTAAAGAAGAATTGATTATTTGAAGAAAACGGCTACCAATAAATGGGAAGACTTTTTTAAATAACCTGGTAGGAATAGGGTCTAAAAGACAAGTCGAAGGCTTGGATGAGGAGATTATTTGATCTAACTCTAAAAGGTCAATTGGAGTAAACTTATCCAAACAGATATCAGTTGAAGGAGTTGTAGTAGTTGCTGTACTTAAGTTTACAGTGGGAATAATCTGATTGATTTTATCTCTAATAGATAATATTTTATGATTGAAAAAGTTCAAAAAGTCCTGACTAGTAAGCTCTAGGGGGATGCGAGGATTGACAGAGTCCTGACTCTTTGTCAGCCTAGCTACAGTGTTGAAAAGAAACCTGGGATTATTCTTATTCTCTTCTATTAATGCAGAGTAATAACTTGTTCTAGCTTTTCTTAGATATTTTTTTATAAATTAGGAGATGATTTCTCCACGCTAAATAGAATTCATCTAAATTAGTGGAACACCATTCTCTTTCTAGTTGATGAGTCTTCTGTTTTAAGCTACGAGTTTCTGTGTTAAACCAAAGGGTTAGAAATCTCTGATTAGACTTTTTCTTTTTTAAAGGGGCCACCAAGTCTAGAGTCTGATGCAGACAGGCTGTAACACTATCTACCATGCTATCAATTATGGAAGGAGCAAGCTCTCCATCTTTTATTTCCGTTGTGTTGACACATGGTATAGAGGAGACAATCTGCAAAAATTTGGTAACAGTATCATCTTCCTCTGCTGCACACTGCATCAAATTGGTCTGCATGGCTGTCATCCCAGAAGGAAGCCCCTTTTAAAAGATGATGCACAAGAAAGCTTGTAAACAGTTTGCTGAAGACAAGCAGACTAAGGACATGGATTACTGGAACCATGTCCTGTGGTCAGATGGGACCAACATAAACTTATTTGGTTCAGATGGTGTCAAGCGCGTGTGGCAGCAACCAGGTGAGGAGTACAAAGACAAGTGTGTCTTGCCTACAGCCAAGCATGGTGGTGGGAGTGTTATGGTTTGGGGCTGCATGAGTGCTGCCGGCACTGGGGAGCTACAGTTCATTGAGGGAACCATGAATGCCAACATGTACTGTGACATTCTGAAGCAGAGCATGATCCCCTCCCTTTGGAAAATGGGCCGCAGGGCAGTATTCCAACATGATAACCACCCCAAACACACCTCCAAGATGACCACTGCCTTGCTTAAGAAACTGAGGGTAAAGGTGATGGACTGGCCAAGCATGTCTCCAGACCTAAACCTTACTGAGCATCTGTAGGGCATCTTCAAGCAGAAGGTGGAGGAGCGCAAGGTCTCTAACATCCACCAGTTCTGTGATGTCGTCATGGAGGAGTGGAAGAGGATTCCAGTGGCAACCTGTGAAGCTCTAGTGAACTCCATGCCCAAGAGAGTTAAGGCAGTGCTGGAAAATAATGGTGGCCACACAAAATATTGACACTTTGGGCACAATTTGGACATTTTCACTTTGGGGTGTACTCACTTTTGTTGCCAGCGGTTTAGATTTTAATGGCTGTGTTGAGTTATTTTGAGGGGACAGCAAATTTACACTGTTATACAAGCTGTACAGTGACTACTTTACATTGTATCAAAGTGTCATACCTTCGGTGCTATCCCATGAAAAGATATAATAAAATATTAACATAAATGTGAGGGGTGTACTCACTTTTGTGAGATACTGGAGGTGATACCATTTGTGCTGGTGGGGGATGTGAAGCCGCTACGATCACTAGAGTGAGGGCTGCATGGGGCAAGTTCAGGGAGCTCCTGCCTTTGTTGTCATCCGGGGCCTTGTCTCTCACCACCCGTGGATGGATTTACAACAGTTCTTCACTTCCGCCCTCCAAAGAGAGCAGACGCCTTTCTCTTCTCTCTTGCTCTGACTTATCTCCTTCTCCCCAAATTAACTGGATCCCAGCTTGCTGTCGTCTGTCTGCGTCTTTACTGCTGATTATCGAAAGAAATTATGGAATTAATAAGCTGGGCTTTGAACGCAATTGACACTATCTTTTCAACGAGGAAAAGTGCCCCGGGGGAGGTTGTTTGCCCCGCAGGAACGGCTGCTGCGGGCTATTTACGGGAGACAAGTAATTGGAAACTCTTGTGCCTGACTGATCTTTTTATCGAAGATGTAGAAGATTTGTACGTCTTCGTAGTAATTGTGATTGGGATCGTTCTGATTGGATCTGGGATTGTCCTGGTGTACCGCAAATTGTTGAAGATGGATACAACCTATCAAAATGCTGGCCAGGCAAGGTGCATCCATCAAATTGAAAAAATGGAGAGGACCCTGATAGCGACAAATGGAGAACTGTCTCGGAAGGTGGATTACATCATGATTATGCTTAGGGCCATTCACGATGGATTCAACGCCCAGCAATGAAGGATTAAGTACTGAATCTGTAAGAGAATATAAAGTTTCCTCTCTGTGATCAGTACTATTCGACTAAATCTGACTCCCTCACAAAAATCCTCCTGATCATCTGCAGTCTTTGTTTTCAAAACATGAGCTCATGGCCTTCGGACAGGCAGCTGCTTGGCCAAGGACAATGCCAGCAGCCAGACAAAACATCTCCTGCCAAAGAGTCCTTGTTGTTCTTAACTGATACAACACCTACTTTCAACATTACACTCATACTGATCCACAAACTGATGATAAAGATGATTCACTCACTGCTCTCTTTGTGTCCTGTGAACTTTTTTGGTCTGCTGATTGTGCATTGAGGGCTTTTTTTTTTCTTTGTAATCATAATATTGATCATATATGACCACTATTCTGAAATCAATGATTTTTTTGCTCCTTCCTATTGTATTATTTCCCATGCTTCCTGTACCCTCCTGTTGGCAGGCGCGTTTCAGATGCAGCCGTGTCACCGGAAATGCAGGTCGTTTTCTGTGTCAAGTCAAATCCCTCGTATGTTATCAGTGATCTGTTATCAGTATCTGTTAATGTACTTGGCAAGAAATCTTTTCTGAGTGAGTTCTGAGTTGTATCAGAGCTGCTATGCTATAAGCTAGCAAGTGCTGGCCTCTAAAAGCATCTGACATAGCAAGACTAGAAAGGAACGAAAGAGCTATGTTTCGTTGGATAAGCCTGGTGATCCCATCGGCACCTGAGACCTTTGTGTAAGACTTGGCCTCACAGATCTTGAAACTTCCATCACCTGTAGGTATCTTCAATGGTTTGGACATGTCCAACGAAGCACCGCATGGACAAATAACATCTTAAGCCTTGAGGTAACGGGGCGAAGAGGCAGAGGCAAACCAAAGAAAACGTGGAAGGATGCAGTTACCAAAGATCTGAGGCAGACTGGCCTAAAGGTGATGGATGCGTAGGACCACGCAAAATGAAAGAAAGCTTTACAAGCTCTACAGTGCCATGCAAATGTCCAACCCATGGTAGTGGATTTTATGGATTTAAAAGGATAGTAGTTGTAGAGGTGTTTATGTTTTTCTAAGGTGTATGTTACATCTTCTCCTCCCTTATCATTTCATTAAAATTGTATATGTGTAAGCAAGACTAATGCCGTCATAAATTTGAATGTTCTATATTTTCTTATGCAGCATACCTTTGACAGTCAGATGTGCTTATTGTAATGTGGCAAGATCCTCATGGTAAACTCATGCACACGCACGCATGCACGCACGCACCTGTCTTTTAGCAAAGTGCCTCTGATTCTTTCTTATTTTTCTGCTTCTACTGTCTCTATTTCATTTTCCCTCTCTGTGTGTGCTGCTTTGTTTCATTAACCAAGGGAAAATGTTTCTGAGATCTTACCCATAAAAATAAAAATATGTAAATAACAAGAAAGGCTTAGAATCATGTGAGCATATCAACCAGCTGAATTTTAGGGAGCTTTTGATGACCATTTGCCATCTTTTATGTTGCAGCCTTCCAAAATTTTTTCATTGATCCCCATTAATTTCCTTTAACCAGACTGGATGGACAGGAGCTGATCATCTAAAGAAGTCATTTGTAACTTCTTCTATTTCAAAGTCAACTTTATTGTCTATCACAGTGCAGTAAAATAGAATATAAAAACAACAGCAAGCATGTAATATATACAAAATAAACAATAGAGAAAATGGTATTGTATGAAAACAGGCAGTGCAATATGTCATATATCTTGTAATCTTGAGTCCTGAGTAGAATAGATTGGCAGGAAACTGAAGAAGCAGTGTGAGGGATGGGTGAAGTTGCCTGCAATGTAGAGTGCTCTTCGAGCTATCTGTGTGTTGTATATGTCCCAGAGGGAGGAGGGCACTAATAATCTTCTCAGCTGTTCTAACTATGCAATGCAGGGTGTTTTGGCAGGATGCGGTGCAGCTTCCATACCACACAGCTATGCAGCTGGTCAGGATGCTGTCTGTGGTGCCGCGGTAGAAACAGTGCATGATGGAGGCCGAGGCTTTGGCTCTCCTCTGTTTGCATAGAAAATAGAGGCACTGGGGGGCTTTCTTGGCCGTTGATGCAGTGTTGGTGTTCCAGTAGTGGTCCTCTGATGTGTACACCCAGGAACATGGTGCTGCTTACTCTCACCACAGCAGCCCCATTGATGACCAGTGAAGGATGCTGGGTGTTGGCTGTCTTGTAGTCAACCACAATCTTCTTCATATTCTCCACATTAAGGGTGAGATTGTTGTCCGTGCACCACATGGCTAATTGACTCACTTCATCTGTGCATTTTGACTCATCCCTGTTGTTGATAAGACTCATCAGAGTTGTGTCATCTGCAAGCTTGATGAAGATGTTTGTTCTGTGTATTTTTGTGCACTCATGGGTCAGTAAGATGAAGAGTAGGGGGCTAAGCCCACATCCTCGTGGGCCCCCATGTTCAGTGTGATGGTTCTGGTTGTGTTGCTGCGGACCCAAATGGCCTGTGGTGTCCCAGTCAGGATGGCCAGCAGCTAGGTGCACAGCGAGGTGTTAAAGGGGTCATTGCCTGAAAAAAGGGTTTGTTTGTAGGTGTTATCTGTCTGAAATGAGTCTACTGGTCACCTAATTATCCAAAAAATGTTCAAAACAGTCAATTCTCTTAAAAAACACACAGTTGTGGTCTATATTAATCATATATTCCATAACCTACATATGTTGAAGCATGTGAGAATGTTTGGTGATTACATATGTAAGGCGACTTCACACCTCAGAACAGGACAAAGAGTCTCAACCGCCAGTGAAGATCAAAGAGCTTCCCAGGCACTGCGGTGGAGACCGGATGGGTTGCCCTGACCCCCCAGGGCCAAGAGGAGGAGTACGAAGACAATGGGGGGATTAAGATAATGAGGGATGTCAGCTTTGGATATGCATGTCTTTTGTTATGTGCGAGTATAAGTTCATAGAGCCGAAGGTGTTCGGTCTCTTTCCTTCTTCTGCTGCTGCACTTAGATGAGACTTCTTAGAGGAGCTGATAATAAACTTTGGTTTATATATCACATCGCCTCGTTCTTTCAAGCTCTTCTACACTGGTGACCCTGACGCGAGTATGGACCAGAGGTGTTCCCCCGCGATCGACTCATCTGTGGCAACCCAGGCAGACGCCGGCGCCCATGCAGACAGGGGAACAGATGGACGACGTTCCCCCACGGCAGAAGTGATAGAGAGGGCTCAACCGAGCACCAGCGCTGCGGAGAGAGCCGAAGCAAGGCACTCTCACCCTGCGGACACAGCAGTGACGGTCTACACAAACGCCGTCACCGTCAACCTGCCGGACTTCTGGCAGGAAGACCCCGCCTCGTGGTTTCAGCAAGCTGAAGCCCAGTTTGCACTTGTGGGCATCACGGCTGACGATACAAAGTTCTATCACATCGTCGCCAAACTCAACGCCGCCACTTCGAGATGTGCGCAGAGCATAATCCAACGGCCGCCGGCCCAGGACAAATATGAAGAACTGAAAGCGACCATCGTGGCAAATTACGTCCCCTCAGCCGAGGAGAGAGCCGAGAGGATCCTGGCGGTTTACGGCCACAGAGGAGGCAGACCCAAGGCCCTCATGGAGGACTTGCTGCAACTTAAAGAAGAGGACAATGACAACTTCCTTTTCCATTTCATATTCCTCAGTACGCTGCCGCCACACATGAGAGGGACGCTGGCCAACATGCGATGCAGCACCCAGCAAGACTTCCGCACGCTAGCTCACGAAGCTCAACGGCTCGTCAACGCCTGCAAGGAGCAGACACCCACAGCAGCATCCGCAGACCTCAACGCTGATTTCCGGAGCCACGAGGAGCCACAAATCACTGAGCAGAGCCAGCCCGCGGTGACAGCGACATGGCCAGGACGCAACAGACGGAGTGACGTTTGTTATTACCACCACCGCTTCGCCGAGAAGGCTTACAAATGTGTTCCCCCCTGCAAATTCACAATTTCGGGAAAACGCCGAAGCCGAGAGCCGTTAACAGCGGCGGTTCTCGGCGAAAAAAGCAAGCTTTTATATGTGACGGACGGACACACTGGCAAGCGGTTCCTTATCGACACGGGAGCTCAACTAAGTTTTGTCATGCCCTCCCAAGCAGACTGGGCCATGGGCCCCCGGGGCAATGGAGCGGTGGCAGCCAACGGCTCCACCATCGACACTTTTGGCGAAAAGAGCCTGCACCTCTGCATCCACGGCCGCAACTACAGATGGACATTTGTTGTAGCAGCGGTGAGTTTTAACTTGTTGGGCGCAGATTTTTTGTGTGCACATGGGTTATTAGTTGATCTAGCGAACAGGCGCTTGGTTAATGCACTGTCCTTTGCTTCTATTCCCTGCTCAGCTCGACTTTCTCCACCACCCGTGCAGGCTAGCGTCACCACAGCAGGAGGTAAGTTTGATCAACTCCTCACCCAATTTCCAGCACTCACAATTCCCAAATTCTCAGCCACAGTGGCTAAACACGGGGTTGAACATTTTATTCCCACAACGGGCCCACCTGTATTTGCCAAAGCTCGGCGCTTAGACGCGGCCAAGCTCGCCATAGCTCGGGACGAGTTTACCACCCTCGAAAAATTAGGCATTATCAGACGCTCGAAAAGCCCCTGGGCCTCACCACCTCACATGGTTCCGAAATCCAACGGTTCTTGGAGACCGTGCGGCGATTACCGCAGATTAAACAATGCGACAGTGCATGACCGCTATCCAATTCCTCACATTCAAGATTTTTCACTACATCTGGCGGGTGCGCGCATTTTTTCAAAAATAGACCTGGTCCGCGGTTATCATCAAGTCCCAGTTCGAGCAGAGGACATTCCTAAAACAGTTGTAATAACCCCTTTCGGCCTTTTTGAATTTTTGCGAATGCCTTTCGGCCTCAAAGGCGCGGCTCAAACCTTTCAGCGGATGATGGACGCAGTATTACGTGACCTCCCTTTTGTTTTCGTCTGCCTCGATGATATGCTGGTAGCCAGCCCGTCTGAAGAAGAACACGAGCAGCATCTCACTATGGTTTTTCAGAGGCTAGAAGAGCACGGGTTAATAATCAATCCAGCCAAATGCAAATTCGGCGTGTCACAAATTGATTTTTTAGGACACAGAGTTTCTCCGAAGGGGGCAGTCCCACTTCCAGACAAAGTTCACGCGATAAAAAGTTTCCCACGGCCACAAACGGTCAAATCGCTGCAAGAATTTTTAGGAATGGTTAATTTTTACAACCGTTTCCTCCCCCACGCAGCTCAGCTCATGCAGCCCCTATATGACGCGCTCAGAAAACAAAAAAGCTTCCAACGCAGTCGAATGGACCCCGGAGCGCGAACACGCCTTCGCGGAAGTAAAAAGCGCCCTAGCTAATGCCACATTGTTGGTTCACCCCGATCCCTCGGCCCGCATTGCGCTAACCACAGACGCTTCGGACCTAGCTATAGCGGCAGTTGTAGAACAACATGTCAGCGGAATCTGGCAACCTTTGGCATTCTTCAGCAAATCGCTAAACCAAACCGAGCGTAAATACAGCACTTTTGACAGGGAGCTGCTAGCGCTTCATTTATCCATCCGCCACTTCCAGTTCTGGTTAGAAGGGCGGAGTTTCACGGCTTTTGTAGACCACAAACCGCTCACCTTTGCCATGGCTAAAATTTCTGAACCGTGGTCAGGCAGGCAACAAAGACAGCTGGCTGCGATTTCAGAGTTCACCACAGACATTCGACTTGTGGCAGGCAAACTTAACGTGGTAGCAGACTGCCTCTCTCGCACTGTGACATCGTCAGAGCGCGAGGAGACAGATTATACTACCTCAGCCGCAGAACTCTTCGCCAACGCGGACACATACGCAGCACCAATCCATGCAGGGATAGATTATGCAGCCATGGCAGAGGAGCAAAGTAGTGACGCGGACGTGCGCGCACTCTTGTCTGGACCAACAGGGTTAAGGCTGGAGGAAAGGGGTTTACGCGACGGCGTGCCCCCCCTAATATGCGATATCTCAACTGGCCGACCGCGCCCGTTAGTCCCAGCTACATGGCGCCGCCGTATTTTCGACTCAATTCACTCCCTCGCGCACCCAGGTATGCGCGCCTCGGTTAAAATGGTCGCCGAAAAGTTTGTGTGGCCTGGCCTGCGCAAAAACGTAAAAGAATGGGAAAAAACGTGCATTTCTTGTCAGCGCGCCAAAATACACAAACACACAAAAGCCCCTCTGGAGCCTTTTCCAATCCCTGCTAGAAGGTTCGACCACGTTCATGTCGACCTCGTGGGGCCACTACCTTCCTCCCAAGGTTTCACACATCTGTTAACAATGATAGACCGCACCACGCGCTGGCCAGAGGCAGTCCCTCTGGCGTCAACCACAGCGGAGGAAGTCGCTCGCGTTTTTTTGACAAACTGGGTGGCACGTTTCGGCGTCCCATCGGACATCACGTCCGATAGGGGGCCTCAATTTGTCTCGGAGCTTTGGTCAGCCATGTCCAGCAGCTTAGGGGCAACAATTCACCGCACCACCGCTTATCACCCTCAGGCTAATGGGTTATGCGAGCGTTTTCACAGATCTTTAAAGGCCGCCCTCAGAGCCTCACTAACGGATACAAATTGGGTAAATAAACTTCCCTGGGTTTTATTGGGGTTGCGTGCTGCACCCAAAGAGGATCTAGACGCCTCTCCAGCAGAATTAGTTTTTGCACAACCTCTCAGGCTCCCAGGTGAATTTTTACCAGAGAACCCAGAGCCAGGGCATCTTCCAGCCCCGAGGTTTTTAGGCAGCAACGGACCGGACTCTCTCCCCGGACTGGCACATCACTCTTTTCCACGGGTTTTTGTCCCACAAGCTTTAAAGAACGCTGAATTCGTTTTTGTTAGGCATGAAGCTTTAAAACCAACTTTCCGCCCACCATACGATGGGCCATTCAGAGTGCTGGAACCTGGTGATAAACACTTTGTGCTTGATTTTGGGGATAGAAAAGAAACAGTCAGCATTGACAGACTTAAAACTGCCTTCTTGTTGAGAGACGAGCCTGCACGGTTGGCGAGAGCACCTCGGCGGGGTAGACCCCCCAAGAGAAAAGACTCAGCCCCCCTGCAGGGAACAATTAATCACTCTCCTTCCCAGGCTGCAGATTCCTTACAGGAAGGTCCCAGCAGGACGCCCAAGCGGACCCACAGCAGATTCGGGAGAAGATTAAAACCCAGACGGCACAGAGACTGATGCAAACTACTCAACAGTTGTTCACTAATTGAGCTGTAACAGTTTAGGACTGACTTGTGATTTTACTATGCTGTTATGATTACCACTGAACTCTCTTAGGAGCATGGCTGCTGGAAAGTTTCTTCTGTGGCAAGAGGTGTAGCAGTTAGTATGTCATAGTAATTATCTTAAACTGTGAATTTTTCTATTGTCCTTTTCTCAGTCGTTTGGGGGGGGGCTGTGGTCTATATTAATCATATATTCCATAACCTACATATGTTGAAGCATGTGAGAATGTTTGGTGATTACATATGTAAGGCGACTTCACACCTCAGAACAGGACAAAGAGTCTCAACCGCCAGTGAAGATCAAAGAGCTTCCCAGGCACTGCGGTGGAGACCGGATGGGTTGCCCTGACCCCCCAGGGCCAAGAGGAGGAGTACGAAGACAATGGGGGGATTAAGATAATGAGGGATGTCAGCTTTGGATATGCATGTCTTTTGTTATGTGCGAGTATAAGTTCATAGAGCCGAAGGTGTTCGGTCTCTTTCCTTCTTCTGCTGCTGCACTTAGATGAGACTTGTTAGAGGAGCTGATAATAAACTTTGGTTTATATATCACATCGCCTCATTCTTTCAAGCTCTTCTACAACAGTCTTTATTTCGTTTTTCTCTCCCAGAAACATTTTTGACTTTTTTGTGGAAATCGTATACATCACGTTTTGAAAAAGCCAACCCACCGCTGTCCTTGAGAGCAGTCCACTGCACTATTATTGGCCCGCCTAGCTGTCTGTCATGTTTATGGAAGTGGTGCGAGCCCCTGAGCTAACACTAGTAACATGAAGCCTGAACTGAGCATGGCTTATATTGTTATTTTCTTCCGATCTTAGTCACCCTAATAACCATCCCTGTTACCACCTAGTTCACCAATCCGTGGTCCACAATGTGGCTCGCGTCGCTCCAGCCCGTCTCCCGGTGGTTTCGCAACGGGTTGCCAACATGCCAGTCACTGCACCCCAGGCAGCATCCCCCGGTTGCTGACCCCAGCTGCTGGCTCAACTCCCTCACCATCCTCCAGGCATACTCTCATGGGTAGCGTAGGGGAGTCGCTTCATGACGGGGCAGACCCCGCCCCTGCGAGAGGAGCAGTGTACCCTGGAGTAAGACGTTGCCCTTTGAGATCCCATGGCTCTGCCACCAGCCTCAGTTTGCGGTAATCGATGGAACATGTGGTGCTGGCGATTTAATGTGGTGTCTCGGCGGGGGTTGCTGGGTGGGCCAGGATGATGCGAGATGCACAAACGACTGTGGATTGGTGAACCAGCGCTGCTCATTCATGCTGGAAGGAGCCGGTGGCAAAACACCAGCTAGAAGCTACTTAGCTAATGGCTAACTGAAGTAAGAGGGAGGGTGGAGTTGAACACCCAAAGTCTGTTTCTTAAAGTGACAGGCTATATGTCTGAGCATTTGAAGAAAGTCAAGAAAAAAAAATTATTTCAGTAATTAAAAAGTTAAAGAAAATGTGAACAAAATTTGTCACAAGCACTTCATTAAGACATGAGTGAGCTGTTATTTGTAAAAAGTGCAGTCAATGAGCCCTTTAACTCCTAGTCCATCTAATTTCTGGACTAGCTGCCGGGGATGCGTGTGTTGAATGCTGAACTAAATTCTTTCAAGAGCATTCTCACGTACAAGTCTTTGGTGTCAACGTGAGTGAGTCCTGAGTGGAGGGCAGTGGAGATTGCATCATCGGCGGACCGGCCATCTGTTTGTGACCTCAAGCTGAAGGGCACTTGGGTTCTGCAGCAGGACAATGATCGAAAACAAACCAGCAAGTCCACCTCTGAATGGCTTAAAAAAACAAAACAAAATGAAGACTTTGGAGTGGCCTAGTCAAAGTCCTGACCTGAATCCAATTTAAATGCTGTGGCATGACCTTAAAAAAGCAGTTCATGCTTGAAAACCCTCCAGTGTGGCTTAATTACAACAATTCTGCAAAGATGAGTAGGCCAAAATTCCTCCACAGCGCTGTAAAAGACTCATTGCAAGTTATCACAAACACTTGATTGCAGTTGTTGCCACTAAGGGTGGCCCAACCAGTTATTAGGTTTAGGGGGCAATCACTTTTTCACACAGGGCCATGTAGGTTTGGATTCCCCCCCCCCACCCAATAATAAACACCATTTAAAAACTGCATTTTGTGTTTACTTGCGTTATCTTTGTCTAATATTTAAATTTGTTTGATGATCTGAAACATTTAAGTGTGACAAACATACAAAAAAATGAGAAATCATGAAGGGGCAAACACTTTTTCACACCACTGCATGAATGTAAGAGCACATACTAATTGTGCAGCAGTCATGTTTTACGTAAAGATTTTTTTTTTAAATTATCAGCTTTGATGTGCAGCTTTTCTGTCTTATAATTTGGTGTACAGTGAAAAAAGTTAGTTGTTTATTGTTGTTACAGTTTAAGATAATAATTATGTAAAACTTTATTGATCAACATGGTGGAAATTGAGGTTAAAAATAGTTCAAGTTCTAATAGCAGAATAAACAGGTCTTAATAAATAATAACAATAATAATAATAATAATATAAATAAATGTTACTGCACAGCATTAGCCACAGGATTTGAATACTTGAAGTAGCTGTAATTATGTATATGTAGAAATTTATGTCAAATTTTCGTCTATCAAGTAATAAACCACAACATTTTTTTCACTCTCTGTGAGGACTTCCTCCATCATGAGGTGAATAAGCACAGATGGGTGTTTGGACAATGCTGTCATGATGCAACAGAGAAGTGCTCCACCAAACAGTGACTGGAGAGAGGGTCAGCAGCTTCTGAAGCCCACACTGATGTGATGGACCAGTGTGGGTTAAGGACAGAACATCAATATTTGCCCTTTAGGTGAGTATGATGCAAAGTTTTACATGTAAAAAGTCACAAAAAGGACTATGAATATGACTGTGTTCTCATAGATCAGCATTTAAAAACCACATTCTGATGATGTCAGCAGAAGCTTCTCCTCCACCTCACCTGTGTATGAGGCCTGGTCTCCATTAGCAGCTCAGAACAACAACCACCAGAGGGAGTGTCCAGTGAGGAAGACAGTCGGTGGCACACCAATGTAAGTTTAGTCATATCAAAACATTTAATGTATAAAGCCAAATCCTTTATTTTGAATTTTTAAATGTGTTTGTTTAGGGCAGTTTTTAACTGTTTTTGAAATGTTAAGGAGTTTTTTTTTATATATATACACTACTGTTCAAAAGTTTGGGGTCACTTAGAAATTTCCTTATTTTTGAAAGAAAAGCACTTTTTTCAATGAAGATAACTTTAAACTAATCAGAAATACACTCTATACATTGCTAATGTGGTAAATGACTATTCTAGCTGCAAATGTTTGGTTTTTGGTGCAATATCTACATAGGTGTATAGAGGCCCATTTCCAGCAACAATCACTCCAGTGTTCTAATGGTATAATGTGATTGCTCATTGTGTCAGAAGGCTAATGGATGATTAGAAAACCCTTGTACAATCATGTTAGGTCTGCAATGCTGTAATTGCTGCAAATGGAGGATTCTTTGACGAAAGCAAAGTTTGAAGGAAAAAATTATTATTTCAAATACAAATCATTATTTCTAACCTTGTCAATGTCTTGACTATATTTTCTATTCATTTTACAACTCATGGTGGTAAATAAGTGTGACTTTTCATGGAAAACACAAAATAATTGTCTGGGTGACCCCAAACTTTTGAACGGTAGTGTATATATTTATTGAGTAATCTGGTCAAACCAATCAGATTTATGGATTATTTTGCCAAAAGTAGATGCAACAGATATTTGTTTCTTTCTTTTTTGAATAGCTTCTCAAGACAACAGTCAAAATTTGGT
Source organism: Pholidichthys leucotaenia (assembly GCA_020510985.1). Taxonomy (NCBI): domain Eukaryota; kingdom Metazoa; phylum Chordata; class Actinopteri; order Cichliformes; family Pholidichthyidae; genus Pholidichthys; species Pholidichthys leucotaenia. The sequence continues at coordinate 132,242,932 of CM035840.1, read as the reverse complement.
AGCTGAAATGTCTTGGACTTTTCATTTTTATTAAAATCACAACCTGCCTCTGCACTTGGTGTTCCAAGAATGTGGAATTAAAAAAAACGGTTGTTCCTCTTCTTTAATCAGGTCCAGTCTTGCAGCAGGAATGAATATACAACACAGCCATCCATCCATCTTCTACAGCCTTTCTGGGGGTCCAGGTTGTGGAGGGAGCAGTCTAATCAGAGAAGCCCAGACTTGCCTCTCCCCAGCCACCTCCTCCAGGTCTTCAGAGAAGACACCAAGATGTTCCCAGACCAGCTGGGAGACATAGTCTCTTTAACATGTCCTGGATCTGCCCCGGGGTCTCCTCCCTCCTCCCACAACACATACATAAAAAGGAATTCCATTTCTGTACCTGGTCTTTCCTTCACCTACAGTATATTGTAATTCACATTATGTAGATCAAGCAAACGCTGCAGCACTCTTTCTTAGAAACTGTCTGTTTTTACATCAACAGTTTGTCCCTGACTATAGTAGAAAAAAAAAAATGGTCAACACTGACTATGGGGACAACAAAAGCTTTCCAGAGTGTGTCCTAATCCTGATTTAATTAATTGCTCTATTGCTTTCCCAAATCTGCCCCATGGACCCTGCATCTGGACTGTTTATTTTTCAATAAATATTTTCCCCCAAATAAATTCCTGTTTGTTATATGTTGACTCACTTGAATTGAGGTAATTTTCTTTTACATTCTACTCATCCACCTTTAAAAGTTGAATATTGTGGTGAATTTATTTTTAGAAATAACTCAAATCTAAAAAGTAAAACTTTCATATTTTACAATAATCCCATACAAATTTAGCCATTTTAAGATTTTTTATTTTTTTTAAAAATTTGGATGAATATGTCTGAGCTATTTGATATAGATCTGAATGGTGATGTGCTAATTTTTGGAGATGCAGTTCTGTTTTTACACAATATTATTTGGAAAAAAAATATTATTCCACCATAAATTATTTCCAAATTCACTAAGGATTATTGATAACAACATTATGTATATATCTAATATTTACTGTGTATTTTAGGTTCTTGTTTATCACTACGTTATACAAAGGCTGAAAATACTTTAGCTTTGCAGAGGTGAGGTAAACCATTACTTTGTGAATCTGTCACACTGAATAAACAATAGAGTTCATCTTCTACAGGTAACTGAAAGGGCACAAATGAATTCAGGCATCCAGCGTTTCACAACATTTATTTATATATTTTAAAACAAAAACAAAACACATTTACAGACTAAAATAAACTGGAACTGACATAAATAACTGCTGGAGCTTAATAGCAACAGCCGTTTTTTTTTTTTGTTTGTTTTTTAAGCATGTGTAGCTAAAACAGATGAACTTAAACAGACCATAAAAGTGTGATTCAGCATATTTAGAAAAACCACAGAACAACTAACAGCAGTCAAAGTCTTTACAATCTGATTTAAAGTGTTGTCATAATTACATTGTCAAAACTAGAGAGCTATCAGGTTTGATCACAGCTGTGCTGCATTAGCATAACTGTCAAAAACACTATACGATATAGTTATTTAAAATATGTTTACCGGAGATGCGCATCAGAGAGGATTATGTTAAATTCATGATTCTATACCACAAGAGTCCTCGCTTAGCATGCTGTCTAGCTCATAATATCCAAAGGTCTCAGAAGTTAGCACTCTGCAGTATACGGGCGCAGTCGGGCATCCGGGCATTTGGCCTACTTCTGGTTAGCAACCCACATGGCAACGCCGTACTCGGTGAAAACAATTCAGTGGTGACCTAGTCCCAGGCAGCTGCCGTGACCCAGTCAAGCTTGTCCAGCCCGTCGTAGTGCATTATATTCAGCTCATCACGTCCTATATCAGGTAATTGAGTGATATTGTGTTAGTTTAATTAGTTGCCACTTGATGGGTCACGTTTTGAAAATGCTAGCCGCCGACACAAGCCTCTCTGTATTGTAAACAGAGACGGACATTTCGTCTATGGAAATGCATGACTGATTCCGTTTTCACCCAACAATACAGACCTCTCTATGTGCAGTCAGCCTGACTAATTTAACTGTAGACTGTAGTAAATAGTGCAACAAAGGGGCTGGCCATTAATGAAAGAGGTGACAAAGGCATAGGTGTCAAGTGATACGGATTCGCCGTATTTTAATACGGGGAAAATGCAATTTTAGCAAATACGGGCGTATTGCCATTTCTGTACGCCAAAAAGAAAAATATACGGGAAAAGAGGAACACCTCGTGTGACCCCCACAGCGAGCTGGCAGAAGCGCTCAGCGTGAGCAATTACTGATCGTTATAGAAGCGCCTCGCACCTTCTGCGGCTCCGGAACAGAGAGGAATCCCGGCGCCATTAATGCTGCGCCTGATATGTGTGACTAATGCAAATGTATATGCTTTCCTGCTGTCTACTGTGATGCTAATGTGCCATGCATGCATTAGCCGGGTATATAAGTTGACTGTCTGCATGAAGCACCCTTTTAAACTTCACTCGTGTCCGCCTGCACTTATTTCGATCCTCCACAAGTGCACCTAAGCAGTGTTTAGCATCAGTGAACATTTTCTTGTTTAATTATTTCTTTTAAGAATTACTCCTGTGCTGCCCTGATATTTAATGGATTGGTCATGTTACCCATAGGGGCCTTTCCTTAAAAACATTCAAAACATGTAAGAGGGTTAATCATGTTAATATGGGTCGAAGCAAATATGCTTACCAGGGGTGTCGACCAAGTAGCTGTACACGTCCGGCCACTGCACAGCCGGCCACCTGGTCGGGTCATTAACCCATTTTCCGGCTGGTAGCTTGTATGGGCAATCTGTCAGTCCACTTGCTGTCAGTTTCTCCTGATAACGTAGCCTGGCTGACTCATCAAGCTTTTCTATGTAGTCACAGGCCATGACAAAAAGTCAAAACACGGCACTAGACAAGGCTTGGTAACAGGTTTGTTTTCACCGAGTTAAGATGGCGGCGATGTGTTACTAACCGCAAGTGACGTAGCCCCGACCGCACCCATTGATGTTAGCCTCCAGGAAGTGCTGTTTACCGCCCTACCTGGCAACCGGTATGAGATTATAGTGAGTCAACAGTGTGTGCGACACCTACTGGCCAGGAGGTCAGAATCCTGTCTATTGCATCTTTAAAGATTATCTGTGAGGATATCAGATTTGCTCGTATTAGCTTTCACAAATGCATTAGCTGTTTATGTGCAGCAAATGGCAGTATCACAGAACTTTACAATTGTTTATGTAGCTTTATTAAAAACTTTTCTTTTTTCTCCTCTTTTTACATAAAGCTGATCAACTCATTCTTCTTCTTCTTCTTCTTCTTCTTCTTCTGCTTTTACTTCTTCATCTTTGGGCTACTCCCTTTAGGGCTTGAGACAGCAAATCATCCATTTCCATCTCATCCGATCCCTTGCATCTTCCTCTGTAACACCAGTCCTCTTCATGCCCTCCTTTGCTACATCCATGAATCTTCTCTGTGGTCTTCCTCTTTTCCTCCTGCCTGGCAGCTCCGTCTTCAACATCCTTTGTCCAATATATCCACTATCTCTTCTCTACACATGTCCAAACCATCTCAGCCTTGCCTCTCTTAGTTTGTCTCCAAACCGCTCCACCTGAGCTTTCCCTCTGATATATTCATTTCTAATCCTGTCCCTCCTTGTCACTCCCAATGGGAAGCTTAGCATCTTCAACTCTGTTACCTCCAGCTGTACCTCCTGTCTTTTTGTCAGTGACACCCTCTCCAAACCATACATCATTGTTCATAGTAGGTCTCACTCCATTCTTGTAAATCTTCCCTTTCATTCTAGCTGCTATCTTTCTGTCACAAATCACCCCTGACACCCGCCTCCACCCACTCCTCCCTGCCTGCACTCTCTTCTTCACCTCTCGTGCATTTTCCATTCCATTGGAATGTTGACCCCAGGTATTTAAACTCAGTTACCTTCACCACCTCAACTCCTCACATCTTCACTATTACACCTGCCTCCCTCTCATTCACACACATGTATTATGTTTTGCTTCTACTGACTTTAATTCCTCTTCTCTTCCATGCATACTTCCATCTCTCTAGGTTCTCTTTCACCTGCTCCCAACTCTCACTACAGATCACATTGCCATCCACAAATATGGTCCAAGGAGATCACAAATGAAAACAAGAAGGGGCTCAGAGCTGATCTCTAATATAATCCCACCTCCACCTTAAATCCATCTATCACTCCAACAGTATACCTCACCACCATCTTGCTGTCTTCATACATGTCCTGCACCACCCTCACATATTTCTCTGCCACTCCTGACTTTCTCATACAGTACCACACTTCCTCTATTGGCACCCTATCATATGCTTTCTCTAGAGAAACAAAGACAGAGTACAACTCCTTCTGACGTTCTCTGTATTTCTCCATCAACACTCTTAAAGCAAATATTGTATCTGTAGTACTCTTTCTTGGCAAAAAAAAAAAAAAAACAAACATACTCCTGATTGCTAATTGTAACCCTTCTTCTTAGCCTGACTTCAACAACTCTTTCCCTTATCTTCATAGTGTGGCTGATCAAAGGAGATCAATTCATTAAGCCCTTTTTTTGCATTATTACATTTGTCACATCTATTATCAGATACACATTCCATGACCACTACTAGAGCAGCAATTTCAACCAGCAGCTTCCTATAGGTCTTATCTCCCTTGCGGTGGTTTTGGTAATCATGCACAAATACATACACCCACCTTAGCTAATATGATGATTTTGAATTTTTGTGGAACAGTTCAGTGTGTGAAAGCAATTAGGCTTAGGCTTGTATTCCTGAAGCAATATGTAATGTTTCCTACATCAGTAGCACTTTCATTCATTGGTTATGCTTGGGAGAGAATTTCAGGCAGTATAGGATGGATTTTTTTTTTGAGAGCATATATGTATTAGCAGTCAATAACAGCTGGGAATTTCATAGGGCTAGAAAAAAGGACACAGCTGCACCTGATTATTCTTTTAAGGAGGGTGGTGCTTGATATGTTCGATCTCTTCTAGCTGACATAAACTAATTAGCAAAAGGCAGGGATACTAACAGAGCAGAATATTGTATTTGGAGCAACCAATGTGTCGGCTGAATCCCTGAAGCACAGGTTTCATTTATGTATTTGGGAAATGCTGACCTTTGTTACATGGGACATCAAACAGTTACACATAAATCATTGTTGCATTTCTCTGGACTACAGCTGCAAAGCTTGTTGAACTATATAATGTACCTCCATATACTGTATGTTTCATCTTAAGTACAAAATTACTATATATATTTTTTTCATCAAATGTGCAAGAAAACAAATGCCTGTCATGTCATGACAGGCATTTGAACTTCCATGCTCCAGCATTCAGCTGGAAAGGTGTCTTGGCTGAAGATCTGAAAAGAAATTTAATCTTCAAGGCTGAAAAGGTGATTTGAGTACAGAGTCTTAGCAGGTTATCATCCATGAACTTCCTGCTTAATTAAAGTCCAAAAGAAGGAATTTGGTAATGAGCCGTGGGAGCAGAGCTGCATGCATGCAATAAATAAATACATAAAAAATAAAAAAAGAGAAGCTGTGTATCAGATATGAAGATACCTTACCACAATTCCAGTATAGATGTACAATGGGGCTGCACACAGACAAAATGCTACAGTCAGGTGGATATTTCTATTTATGGTGATTCATGGAGGGAAGTTATGGTGATTGTTTTCTGTGCATAATGATGTGACTTGGCATCCTGCACCAGCTGCAACAAAAATAGTACAAAGCACAGATGCTCAATGTAGCGTTAACTTTGTGGAAGCAAGCAGGCCTCTGCAATGATGCAATGAAGAAAAAATAGTCTTATAAAGAATCACTTTGTTTTATGTGTGGTTAGGTACTCACTAAGTCCTAAAATTTAGTCTGTCTAATAGAAGACTTTCTGTTTAATAATGTTGCCCTGGCCTAATCTAGTTAAGATGGATACTCTCAGTCTTATCTCTAATTCCAATAAAGAAAACACACTGTGTCAAACACAGTGGATGGCTTATCTAAGGTTGTTTTGTCTTGCTCACAAGATTCTCATTTTCTTGCTACATCTGTGCCTCATCAGTGGCAAACAAGTGTGTACTTTCCACAGTCATACCATGCAAAGCAGGGAGTATGCCAATTCCATTTCTCAGAGGGATATCTTTTCAAACTTTGAAATTTTCAAAGAGGTTGCTTGATGAAAAATATGGCTACAGAGTAAAATTAATCATATTAAGTAGCTTGTATGCAAGTACATTCGAGTCTCTAATCATGTGATTAATGACCTTTTCAATATTCTTGTGTGCTTGCCCACAGCTGGAATGCTGTCTGCCATGACTTCATTGCTGGGGACACAGAGCAGATCAGTGGCTCCGTGTAACAATGACATTCAGTGTTTTCCTCTCAGCAGGCCCCTAAACGTGGGCGCCGGGTCACAATACTCCTCTGTGCCTCCTGACGTATGGCATCCTGGCACCAGTGTGGACCTGGAAGGTTCTCAGGATGAAGGCTCACGCCAAAAGCTTTTACAACATCCGAATCCATGGATTCAGTCCTCAGGGTCTCACGCATGATGGTCCAGGACTCAGCTTACAAAATGCTGAAATGGAGACCATGCAGACGTGAGCACGTTATCTAATATAGGTTGGAGTTATATTAAAGGGATCATTGACTGAAAAATTGTGTGTTTGTAGGTTTTAATCACTGAAATACATATATTGGTCATGTGATTATCAAAAAAAAAACAAAATTAAACACTCCTTCTCTTAAAAAAAAACAAAAAAAAAAAACACCCCACAGTCTTTATATTGTTTTTCTCTTCAAGAAGTGGTTTTGACTCTTCTGGGTTGGCCTCGGGACATCATAAAATGATAAACCCAGCCCAGCACCATCCTTGATACTCACCCTAACACTCACCCCAACAAATCTACCTACGGGTACAAATAAAGTAACCTGAACCTGAACCCACTGCTCTATTATTAGCCAGCATAGCTGTCTGTCATGTAGATGGACGGGAGCCAGAGGCATTAGCATTCGAGCTAAGTGGTACTAGGAAGCTCTCATCAAGCGCGGTTTATATTGCTATTTTCTTTATATTTCAGTTACTCTAATAGACATCCCTGTTTCCACCTGGTTCACAAATCCACAGTCGACAATATATCTTGCGTCATTCTGGCTTATGTTGTTATATTTTTGCCATGATTTTATATTGAACTGTTAGCACTAGCATGCTACATGGTCCAAGTCAATTGCTATTAATCGGACACAGCTCACTTCAGTGAGGACAAAGTGATGAACAAGCTGCTTGGATCCAACCTGTTTTGATTGCTATTTTCTATAAATTCTATTCACCTCATGGAATTCTTGTTCTTCTAACAACACTTGACCATTCATTCTAGACATTATTTTAGCTTAATTAATCTATTGTCTCAGACCATCAACCAAGGCAGCTAACCGAAGCTAGCAGTTTAACCACTCATTCACATATGTTTCTGTGCTTATTGTACTGCAGGGACCGGTCGTGGCCTATCAACCACTGAAACCACACACTCCTGCTCAAAACTAATGCATTATTTCAGTCACTCTTTGAAACAAATTTACATTAATTGGCTCTGAGCTAGGCAGCTACGGGCAGCTAATGTTAGCAATAGTTAAGTAATAGGGAGGGTGGAGATGAATGTGGTCTGAGAGATTTTAAAGGGACAAGCACTGAAACCAGCTGTTCTCAGAAAGGCTGAAAAAGAAATTTGCTGCAGTAATTAAATAATTAAAGAAAAATTGAACAAAACAACTCACAAACATTTCGTTAAGATACATGTGAGCTGTTATAAAGTGGTAAAAAAAAGTACAATCAATGGCTCCTTTGAAAAAACGAACATACCTTTGACACAACTTTGAACATATTCAGATATGTTTGTTCCAATAAGGAGTACATACTCACATTTGCTGCCAAAGCAACCAGGCATCTCCATGCTTTGGAGATAAATTGTGGTGATTGTAATGTGTGGACTGAGGTTGTTTGGTCATTGGGGCTCGCTGTAGCCGGCGTCATGACGTAGGTGATAGATGATGCTGGGTGGAGCCACCATTTTGTATATAGTTGAGTGGAAATAATAGGTTGTTGTTCGGTGCAAGACCGGTCATGGTTCACTTATTTCAGACATAACAAATGGCGACGAGGGTAAAACCCTCACTCATGGAGCCAGTAAAACCTTTCCTCACCTCACACGGGGCCCAACCGATCCCGTGACGCCACTGGTTCGACATGTTTAAAAAGTATGTTGGCACAGCTGGGCTGAGTGATGGTCACTCTAGGTGAAGAAGGGTGGCGCGTGCTCCGCACTCTGGGTCAAGCAGACTCATTCGGCGAATGCATGACTCTGATGGAGAAATATTACGGTGACACGAGCAACGTTGCAGCTCGAAGAACCCTCTTCTTCCACAGCGAGCAGCATGTGGGTGAGTCAATTCAACGTTACGCCACGGAGCTCCGAGTCTTTGTGAGCATGTGCGCGCAGAAGGCATGAACAACAAGTGGCTAAGAGAAGAGCTAATGCTAACAACAAATGATCTCAAGCTAAGCGAGTAGTGAGGATGGTGGCCCAGTTGGAGGCGGCCACCCAGCTAGCGGAACAGCTAATGACACCTAGCCGACAGGCCCCTCAACCGACCCCACGAGAGCAGGCCATTATTGTTTGAATGAATCTTTGAATGAATCTTTATTTATTTCGGATAGATTAAAAGTACAGATTAAAAGAAACAGAATAATATAACAAAGGGGGAAAGAAAATCCAACAAGGTCAAATTAGACAATAGCTCCTCTGATTATACAGTTCAACATAAGTTATCCGAAATGGGTGATGGCTGAAGCCGCAGCTTATATTGCCCACCCATATTCCATCCAAGAATCCAAAAGAAAAACAAAACAAGCACGATTACAATTCAGAACATAGCTAAGACAAAATGTGACAAAAAACTAAGCTACAACACAACGCAGACTGGATATGACAATCCTTATATGTGATTTTACATGTCATCTTGTATATATGTTTGGAGTATTTCTTCCTTTAGTTTTTGTTTAAATTGTCCAAGCGTTGTACATGATTTTAATTCAGGTCCAAAATCATTAACATTAATAATTATAATATACGCATATTATATATATAATATACGTATATTATAATTATAATAATAGCATTAATCATTAATAATTAAAATTATTAACACCATTAGCCCCCCAAACACATACAACCATGGGGCAACATGAAGAGGCTGAGTGGAACACGGACCAAAGCGGGTGAGTGACCATCATGAACCAAGTGCGGCTCATCCAAACACCGAGCCCGCTCGCCCACTTGCCCTGCTAGAAGAAAGAGATGTCACCACTGCAAACAAGCTAACCACTTTGCCAAGGTCTGCCGCTCAAGCCCCGTGAAAAACAACGTCCTCCCACCAGACCCAACCACGGTCTGCATAGTGGGCACTAGGAATTGGCTGTTCAAATGGCACACCATCCAGCTGGACGGTGTCAATATAGCTCTTTTATTGGACTCACGTGCTTCACAGTCCCTACTAAATGTAGCCACAGTCAAAAAGCTCTTCCCCAAAAAGACCATTATGGTGAAGGCAGACGATCTGTATGCATAGGGACATGTCAAGGTCGGCATGGTAGGGACAATTGACTTTTCAGTGACCTGTGGCCCGAAAACAATCCCGTCGTTCACCTTTTAGATGACGCCCCAAGTGGCTAACCTGCTGGGAATTGACCTGTTAGGCAAGTTGGGGTTTTCCATCACAGACCCGACAGGCTCTGTCGTCCTAACAGTCTTGTCATCCTGGCAGTGCCGCTGGCCGGTGCTCTTTATGGGACTAGGGTGCATTGCTGCTTTCAACCACCAGCCACTCATTAATCCAGAAGTGGCGCCCAAAATTCAACCGCTCCACCGACTGCCCCTCACCCTACGAGACAACGTTGCCACGCAGCATAAGAAACTCCTGGACGCCGGCATCATCAAGCGGGTCGACACATCCCCATGGATTTTGAACACCGTCATGGCAAAGAAAAAGCCGGGTGGCATACGACCATGCATTGACCTCCAGATGGTTAATAAGTTAGTCATCCCGGACAGATATCCCCTGCCCACGATGGAGGAGTTAACGGCGACCTTCAGCGGCTCAAAAATTTTCTCGAAGCTGTACCTCCGCCAAGGCTTCTTGAAGGTACCACTCCACCCTGACAGCTATAACCTGACAGCTTTTGTTACACACATGGGGGTTTTCAGATACACGTGCATGCCGTTTGGCCTTATGTAGGAGAAATTAGTGTAATAAGTGTGATAAGGTGCAAGGATTATTTAATTTATACATATAGAGGTGTGTGTGTGTGTGTGTGTGTGTGTGTGTGTGTGTGTGTGTGTGTGTGTGTGTGTGTGTGTGTGTAAATGGAAGTTTACTTCGTGGCCACAAACACTCACAAACAAAAGGGAAAGAACTCGTCATGATTGCCCCTCAGGGCAGAGAGAGACAGATTCACACGTTGAACTGCAGTGTGCCGTTTATTGACAAAAGAAAACAAAAATACAGAACAGTGCTCAAACACAAAAATACAAACAAAACAACTTACAGGAATGGCACTCCAGAGCTGAGACCGCTCTAGAGGAGATGAAAGATGAGGAGGAGAGAGTCCAAATAACACCAAGGGGTAGTCCTTAGATATTGGACTTCAGACAATGGTTCTGCACTGAGAGAATAACCAGCAGTCCTTAAATAGTGGGCAGCAGATTAGTCGCAGGTGCAGGGAGCTGAGCGAGCAGGTGACCTGATTAATTAACTACTCACAGCTTGAGATGGCAAGGAGACAGCATGAGTAGTTGGTGGGGGAGTCCGGGCAAGAGGAAGGGCTCTGAGTGAAAAACAAACCAAAATATATACAAAGAACTGACAACATAATAATAACAGACATACTGTCATGAACCTTGTTAGAATAATTTTGAGCTTAAATTATTCAAAGTCAAATAATCAGGCGGAAAGTTGAATTTATGTACATTTATTACAAAATCACCCCATTGGCCACTATGGGGGAGAGGTTACAAGGCATGACATTCAGACACACCTAGAATCTCTAAAGCAGGGGTCCCCAAACTTTTTTCTGTGAGGGCCACATAACTTTTGCCTTCTCTGATAGGGGCCGGGGTCAGTTTGTAACAGAAAAAGTGTGACGATCACAGGGGTGCCTAAATGTAAACATTTATTGTTTTCCAGAAAGCCACACATAACCAAATATTAATAACCCTTTCCAGGATCTTCACAGGAAGAAAAGTCAGAAAATAAATAAAAACACTATTAATGAAATAAATAACACTATTTATGAAATAAATAATAACCAAATAACCCTCTCTGGGTTCTTCACAGAAAAAAAGTCCATGGAACATTAACTTTCTGTTGTGCCGTGCACAATCTTAAGAGGTAACATCTCAGCAGAATACATTTGTACGCCAAGCTCAGCTGAACCAGTCATCCGTTCGGGCCAGCTTTCAGGTTGCTCAACTGATAGCAAGCAGCGGTAAACCTTTCACTGATGGAGAATTTGTCAAGAAATGTTTGAATGCTGTCGCGGAGGAGGTGTGTCCCGAGAAGAAAGATGTCTTTAATGCGTAAGTCTGTCGGCGAGTACAATCACCAGCCGAGGCGCGCCCCCGTGTGAATGGCCCCACGGAGCGGACGGTGTGTGTGAAGTGTGCGGGTGAGTAGAGAGAGAGGTGACCGGAGCAGGTAACGAACTAGAATTGCTGTTATTAACGGTGCAGTCTGATAATAAAGCCCCCAACTCTTCAGCAAAACGGCCTGTTCTTCGGTGTACCACCATATTGTTGTTAACAACCGTGAGGTTTACTCGGGAGTTAACCCCAGAGGAAAAGCTGCCTCCGGCCCTGGAGAAGACAGATCTCCCCTGCGTCCCCCAACCACGGTTAGGAGACCAAAGCAGGAAAGGTTAACACTAGGATTTTTTTTTTCTGGGGGGGGGGGGGGGGGTGTTCAGATAGGGGCACAGACTGCAGAAGGGTGGAATAGAATGTCACGTTCTATGCGTGTATTAGTCTCGATCGCGTGGCCAGACTGAAAAAAAAAATGATAACGTGTCTCTGGTATTGTTCAAGGGGCCGGGCCAAATGTGGAGGCGGGCCGTATCTGGCCCGCGTGCCGTAGTTTGGGGACCACTGCTCTAAAGGATCCATTCTTCTAAGTCTGATATATATAGGTAGGAGAAAGGAGAGGGAGGATGAGGATAAGGGAAGGGACAGAACGGGACAGTCCTGATAACTAAGCTTATCCAGGCGGACGTCAGACACTCTAAAGAAATGGGTCATGAAGACATGAGATCCATAAAACTGACAGAATGTCCATCTACCACTGATCTGTACAGGCTGAGAAGTTCCTGTGCATTCCTGTGACCCAAAACAGGTTATGTCAAAGAGATTATAATAAATGGCTTAGATAATTCCTTACACATGTACTGATCCTCAGTCTGAACTCTCTGAAACTACTCACAGAAACAGGCCAAGAATATATAAATTTATCCTATATGGAATGCACATATAAACATTAAACATGACATATGAAAGGTATGATACTTCTCAAATATAATAAAACATTATTAATATCAATAATAGTATAGAAAATATGGAATTTTTCTATCAAACCTCCTCCTGCGCTTTTATGTAGCGCACGGAGGAGGAGAAGGAAGAATGGACTTACTCGCAGGTCACACCAAACACACATTTATTGACACAAAAATAGACAGACCAAAATAACATAGACTGCTCGGGTAAAACTTAAAGTCCTCCAGGACGCTCGGCTGGCATGGGAGAAGAAGCTGGGCAACGGTGCCTAAGCGTAACAGTTGTGCTGCAAGGGGAAATGCTACCCACAAACATAGCAGCGCAACTAAAAACAGAAGCGCTAACAGCTCTACTCACTGTGCAGGAACAGTCCGAGTAGTCCAAGTCTGCCAGCGAGCACACACACAAACAATCCTTCACCGACGTGACTGTCACATGGCGAATAATCACCGTGTGAACTAGTACAATAGTCCAGCGGTGTTTGACTGGCAAAGGGCTGCCTAAGTACAAACACCGCTAGCGAGACAAATTGGAAACACCTGGACGAGGCGCGGGACAGATAATTATCGGGGCGAACAGCTGACTGTCAGAGAGGGAGGAGGCATGGTCGGACCGGCGAGTGTTAGACACCGCCCACCAGGAAGTGGGTCAAACGGCTGCCCAACAACCACTGGCCAGAGCGGCGGCTACAGGCATGGAAAAGAAACAGCACACAGACATAAAAACAACGAGAAATCAAAAGATAACAAAACATAATAAACCCAATGCCTGAGCCACCAAGAATGGTCAGAACCAAGCCTACAGGACACATGGGCTCGGTTCATGACAGAGCCCCTCCTTCTAGGGGTGGATACCAGACACCCATGGTAACATCATAAGGAAAGAACCCCCCCCCCCCCAACCAACCCCAACAGGAACAACAACCTAAACCCGGGTGGGAGGTAGGGGGAACAGGAAAGAAGGGAACACGATGTCCCACCCAGGGTCCACAATTAACCCCCCAAGTCCAAAGACGTGGAGGCTCGGGAGGCCGCCCAGAGTCCCAGGCCCAGCAGGCAGTTTGGTGAACAGAGTCTGATGGCCTGCCGGAAAACACGGGCCATCTGGCCCAGAGACTCAGTCCCTCAGGCGGTCGGCCAGCGCTGTAAAGCCACCAGGGCTGGCAGGATGAAGCAGGAGGCAGCCTGCCCACCCATCGGAAGGCCCACTGGTGGGTGACCAGACCGTAGGGAGGGAACCCCCACGACGTAGGACAGGGAGGAGAAGGGGACCACAGTGTCCTCAGGCTGATCCGCAGCACCCTCGGTGGTCCTGGCTTGGGACACAGCTGCACCCGCGGTGGACCCTGACCGGGCCAATGCTGCACCTGTGGTGGTCCCCGAACGGGCTGATGCTGCAGCTGCAGTGAGCTCCGGCTGAGGCTCTGCAGCACCCGTGGTGGCCTCCAGCTGAGGCTCTGCAACACCCATGGTGGACCCCGATTGGGCCAAAGCTACACCCATGGTGAGCGGGCCAACGCGCAGGAGCACCAAGCTGAAGAGGCGGTCGATGGGGGGAGCCCTGATGACCATGGCAGGAGGAGCAGGAACCAAGGCGTCCTCCGCTGGATGGACTGGACCCACGACGACCTCCAGCTATGGCGTACCCTCTTCGGTGACCCTAGACGAAGGCTCAGAGACAGGAGGAGAAAAAGGGTGGTTAGGGTTGCCGGCAGATGCGGAGCCTGGCGAAGGGAGCTCAGATGCAGCTGCACGCTGCACCCGACTCTCCTCACCCAGAGCCAGGCAAGATCTCTCCACCACTGATGTAAGAAAAACGAGAGAGAAAACTTGCCTGAGCTGGAGCTCCACCGTTGTCCAGGACTCCGTCGAACTTGACGATGATAGCCTGGTCCGGCCTCGAGGAGGTCCATCTCCGGCTCCCACTCTGCTGCAGCAGCCTCCACAGCAGGCGAGATGGTCATAGCAGTCCTATTGTCCACCTGCAGCGGTTCCAATGCTGGGGATTCCTCTGGCGCGGCTGCAGGGGAACCTCTCCATGTTGGCTCCAGGACAGAGTCCTCCGAAACCACGGGCTTCTCCACTGTCTGGCGGCCCTGAACTTGGGCCAACAGGCCCTCAGGAAGAATGGGAGGAGACACGGAGAGGATAGAATGTGAATTAACTTCTGCAGCTGCAGGAGAGGACCCAGCAGACTGCTGAACCTGGGCCGCTCTCTTGGAAGACAGACAAGATTTATTGTAATTTAACTGAGTGGAATGAAAAAACACTTGCCTGTCATCCCGGTTCCTGATGTTGACAGCTGCAGGCAGTTGGCAGTCGTCCCCCTCCATATCACTGGCCCCTTCAAAGGATTGTGGAGGAGCCGGCTCCAATGACATGGAGGTGGGAGTAGCCGGAACAACCCTGAAGGACCTCTCGGCGGCTGGAGAGAAAGCAGCCGCCAAAGGCGAGGAGGGCTTCTCCCGGCGTTTCAATGCAGGATGACTCTTTCTGGATGGAGCTGAGGATGCATGGGCTGAGGCTGGCACTTCAGGCTGAGCGGGAGAGGAAGCAGATGGCTGACGAGGGGAACATCTCCGCTTCGGCTTGGCAGGAAGTGTCCTCGCAGATAACCCAGGAAATAAGCGCTTGAGCGCGCAGACTGTGGAGAGTAGCTCAGCATATTGTGGGCACCTCCAGAGGCCAGGATGCATTTCTAGGATGCCCATGGCCCCAAGCAAACACTCCCACTTGTTTTTGGGACCCTGGGACGTGAGAGCCTCCTCCACAAAGTCCCGGATAAAATCCGCTGCCCACTCCTCCTCCAGCATGGGGATGCCAGCTGCCGGTCCTCCCTTGCAACGATGAGGTTGGCAAGCCCAGGACATCGTGCGCTCCAACAAAACACAGATGGATAGAAAAAAGAAAAACAATTCAAAAGATAAAAGGCAAATGCGTGGGTGACTCTGCTAAGTCCGGGCTGGCTGGACCATTCTGTCATGAACCTCCTCATGCGCTTTTATGTAGCGCACGGAGGAGGAAAAGGAAGAATGGACTTACTCGTAGGTCACAACAAACTCACATTTATTGACACAAAATTAGACAGACCAAAATAACATAGACTGCTCTGGTAAAACTTAAGAGTCCTCCAGGATGCTCAGCTGGCACGGGAGAAGAAGCTGGGCAACAGTGTCTAAGCGTAGCAGTTGTGCAGCAAGGGGAAACGCTACCCACAAGTGTAGCAGCACAACTGCAAACAGAAACGCTAACAGCTCTACTCACCGTGCAGGAACAGTCTGAGTTGTCGAAGTCTGTCAGCGAGCACACACACAAACAATCCTTCACCGACGTGACTGTCACATGGCAAATAACGACCATGTGAACTAGTACAATGGTCCAGCAGTGTTTGACTGGCAACGGGCTGCCTAAGTACAAATACCGCTGGTGAGACAAATTGGAAACACCTGGGCGAGGCACGGGACAGATAATTACCGGAGCGAACAGCTGACTGTCAGAGAGCGAGGAGGCGTGGTCGGACTGGTGAATGTTAGACAACGCCCACCAGGAAGTGGGTCAAACGGCTGCCCAACGACCACTGGCCAGAGTGGTGGCTACAGGCAAGGAAAAGAAACAGCACACAGACATGAAAACAATGAGAAATTAAAAGATAACAAAACATAATAAACCCAATGCCTGAGCCACCAAGAGCGGTCAGAACCAAGCCTACAGGGCACACGGGCTCAGTTCGTGACACATACAGAACTCAGAAAATAAACTGAGTCTGAGCTCAGAGGGGAAAGTAGAGCTCAGACTCATGACACTTGTAGGGGCACCAGTCCAAAATTTGGACAATTTATTAATATCTAATCTTTGTATCCTTCATCAACCAGTTTCAAATATTCGTGAATTTTTCAGTATGACCCAGAAAACAGAAAAAGAAAAAAATAATCAAGCAGAAACTTCTATATACCGTTAACAGTTTTAATGATCAAACTCAGATTAAATGGCATTACATTCAATTGATTTGTAAGCAGGTCAAATGATCAACAAGTATCAAATATTATATTAACTGGTAACGGATTCCTGAGCATCGAGTCTATAGTTAAACCTTTGTGGAAACAACAGAAACCAGATTTTGAATTTGTAACTGTAATGCAACGGGAGACTATGAAGTAATTGTAACAAAAATATGCATAAAATTGGATGAAGTTTTATGGAGAAAATGATAAAAACTGATTATATGAAAAAAGCAATTCAAAGTTACTCTACAAAAAAAACGGATGTTAATGAAAAGAAGAATGTTATTTTTCTTCAGTTTTATAGCTCCTCTCATAACTTATGGACTAACTTTTAACATGAAAAACTGGTTATATTCAATTAAAATTGGACATCACCTTTAGCCCAGCAAATATAAAGTTGGAGTCTAGCTTACGACCAGCTGTGCCTTCCAAAAAGTTTGGCGATGATCCTTGGCGAACGCCAGCAGATGGCAAAAGGGTGAAGACTGCCTGCAGTCCTTCCCAGTCAGTGCAGCGGTCCGCTTAGACTCAGCAGCAGGGGGATCAGTGGAGCCGGCAGCAGAGTGGGTGGATGGCCCCTGGGGCAGGTGACGTCTTCTCCTAGGCAACAGGTCCTTCTCTGGCCCACAACTTTGAGATGTCCACTGGCCAACAAGAACCACAGAACTGAAGAAAAAAAAATGGATGTAAAATGGTTCCACCCACGAAATCGTTCTGCCCACGTTGTGGTACATGGGTGAGACAGTCTAGAGGAAAAAGTTCAAAATCACTATCAGTCCACTTTAACAGTGAGTTAAGGATAATCAGTAGAAAAAGTATGACACAATGAAACAGTGTCTGAGGAGAGGGGGGAAAAAAAGCTTTGGAGTTTTACTCCATGTAAGATAGGTTGAGCTCAAGGACAGGATGATCTCTCCTCAGATACCAGTAGGAAAAAAACACACACAGAAGAGACAAAAAGACTTCAGAAAGACAACTGAACAAGAACTGAGAAGAACTGGAAAAGAAGTACAAAGAACTGACAAAGAACTACTGGACAACTGGAAAACTAGGGTGTTTTCCTCTTTTAAATGAGAGCAATTCCTTGGACAAAACACTTGACTAGCAGCAGGAAGAACCAATTACTGTCTATCGCTCGAGATTTGAATGGACTCTAGTCCAGTAAGGAAGAAATCCTTTGTCTGCAACCAACCAATAGAATGAAAGGGGGCGTCGTCCAACAAAGATGGCCTGGTAATTGGCTGATCCCAGTCATATGACTTGCGTAAGATTTTCAGAAGAAAAACACATATTAACATTGAAATTCATATATATATATATATATATATATATATATATATATATATGAAATGGTCAGTCAGAAAGCAACTCATACCGGCTCAGACGTTGCCCGGGTTAACGAGGTCAGGAGTTCCTGGCAGCTGAAGGCGAAGGACAGAGCTGCGTGGAGGAATTGATCAGACCTAAATGAAACAGTCATTGTTGCCCCCGACAGACTGCGATGATGATGATGATATATATATATATATATACAGTATATATATATATATATATATATATATGGTACGGGGACCTCAGTTTTTTGTTACATCGACTTCGATGTAACACGTTTACTTAGTAATTTACACCTGTGTACCATATCTACAAACTCTTATGATTATCCCACATGAATTTCGTTCATATTATGTGGCTATTTTTCCCGTTTCATGCAGTTTCCGTCATCATCGCTGCCGCAATGACCAATCGTGAAGGCATCCACATTGGTGTGCGAGCTCAAAGCGGAAAAAGGAAGAATAATAATGAGGATTTCTCCTTCTTTGCTATATTCCATGTCAGCCATGATTCCTTCGGCACGTGTCTGCCACCTTCTAAACTGTCAGATCAATAGACATTAGTACAAATTCTTAGCTGGGGGACGTCAATAAGTTGACACGTGCAGTTGCTGTGCTGTGCCACTGGGGGCGCGTGACCCGTCCATTTAATCTGGGCAGTTAAAGGGTTAAACATATTTCAGACATGCATTACATTTCAAATCAATGATTAATGAAACATTTCAAACAATAATTGTCCAACACAGGGGTAATCATCTTCAACAGTGTTCTGAGCAGTATTTCCTGGAAAAATATCAAAGTCTTGAGGAGAAAGGATTTTTTTAGGCAGATAAAACACAGTCCAATGTTGACCAAAAGGAAGCATTGTTGGGCTTTGGACAATGTTAGGAGGCTCCAAGAAGGTGTTTTGACTATTCTGGTTTGTATCAAAAGGCTCTTAGCACATAAAACTGTCTGAGGGTAAGTGTTCCTCGGAGATAGATAGATAGATAGATAGATAGATAGATAGATAGATCTTTAATTGTCATTGTCACAGGTACAACGAAATTCAAAGTGCTCTCCAGTCAGTGCCCCATTTATAAAAACATTGCCCCATTTATAAAAAACATAGACCTAAAATTACTAGAAATCAGTTAAAAATAATTTAAAAAGAATAAATATCTAGCCACATTCACACAGACATCAACACAGGACATCATGCACACACAGTCATTACAAAGAGTATTCCACAACATACAATCATGTCCATTTTGCACATTACTTCCTCATTTTGTTCAGAATGGTTATTGCTGTTGGGTAGAAACTGTGTTTGAGTCTGTTTGTCCTTGTGTTCATTAGTCTATATCGTTTCCCAGATGGCAGTAGTTCAAACAGTGAGTGTCCAGGATGTGAAGTGTCCCTTAAAATATTTTGGGCTTTCTTCTGGCAATGGGAGCGGTGTAAGTCTTCCAGCGTGAGGAGAGGGCAGCCAATGATCTTCTGGGCGGTGTCGATGACCCTCTGGAGTGCTTTCCTCTGAGCTACTGTACAACTACTGTACCAGATACATATACAGTATATTAATATGCTGTCAATGGAAGCTCGATAAAAGGACACTAGCAGTCTCTGTGTGATGTTCTCCTTCCTGAGAATCCTCAGGAAGTACAGTCTCTGCTGGGCCTTTTTCACCAGCTCAGAGGTGTTCACACTCCAGGACAGGTTCTCCTCTATGTGGACTCCCAGAAAACGGAAGTCAGCTACCCTCTCTACACAGTCCCCGCTGATGAAGAGAGGGGAAATCTCTGTCTTCTTCCTCCTGTAGTCTATTATCAACTCTTTGGTCTTGGAGGTGTTCAGGAGAAGGTTATTATCTTTGCACCATGACGACAGCCGCACCACCTCATCTCTGTAGGCAGACTCGTCCCCCCCTGAGATGAGACCCACCACTGTAGTGTCATCTGCAAACTTCACGATAGTGCTGTTGTGATGGGCCGGGACTGCTATTTATGATAGCAGTCCCGGCATCTTCCTGGTACAAAGAGGATCCTTGGGGTCTTAAGTCAAAGCAAGGAATGTAGCGTTTCAATGCTTTATTTAGGAAACAGGGTGAGTTGGAGGCCCCCTGTTTACAGAGACTGTTCATGTAGATTGGAACTCAGATATAATGTTACACTTACCGTAGCTCTTCAGAAAATTATGGCCACCATCCTTGCTGGCCTCAAGGGAGTAGTTGTGTATCTAGACGACATTGTGGTGCATGGTGCGACACCGACCACCCACAACGCCCGTCTTGATAAGGTCATGGAGGTACTGGCAAGCCATGGCATCACACTCAATGAAGAGAAATGCATCTTTGCATCTTTGCAACAGAGACTTGCGTTTGTGGGGTTTTGGCTGACCATTGAGGACCTGAGCCCCCTGCATTTGAAAGCGGAAGCAGTCCTGCAGCTACCCGAGCCTACAATCTCCGCACAAATCTTGTCTTTTCTGGGCATGGAGAACTTCTACAGCCACTACCATACCCATCAGCCCCTTGGAAACATATTCAACTGGACATATGTGGTAAAGTACATACTGCTCCTGTGCACCAACTGTTCCTGCTGGTAGCCTACGACCTCCATTCAAAATGGCCAGAGATGATACCCACTGGCTCAGTCACAACCAACGTGGTCACCAACTTCCTACGATGGACAGAATCAGAATCAGAATCAGAATCAACTTTATTGCCAAGTATGCTTACACATACAGGAATTTTACTTATCACTAAGGTGTGCTTGTGTTAAGCGCTCCCTAATGATGCGGCAGCCATACAGGCGCCTCATGCAGTGGGGGGTAAAGAGGGGGAGGGGGGAAGGGGGTGACACATTGGGCAGAGAGAAAAAACATAGTTATCAAAATATGGCTCGAGTGAGCAAGATTGTGATCACATAGAAAAAAACCCTCTAAGCACACTTAGCAGACAATACAGATCCACACATTAACAAAGCAAGAGAGAGACCAGTGTGTGTATGTCAGTCATGTGATATCAGTGTGAATGCAGTGTGTGAAGTATCAGTTACTGGTGGACAACAAAAATCCTCTCTTAGGCAACGGCTAGATGTTATGTCCTTAGTGTCCTAAAACATAGATAACATGTCCACAGAGTTCATCTCTCTTCAGTTCATGCCAGATGGTAAAATTCCATGTTAGTCACATGGCTGTCCTTGAAGAGTTCAGATTGTTGCACATCAGCAATTGTTTGGGTTAGAGAGAAGCCAAGCCAAAACTCCCTTCTGCCTTATGTTTTCTCCTGGAGGAATGATTCTCAAGGACGCTGAATCAAGGCCTGATAGGCACAGTTCACTTAGAGCATAGAAATTTCACCTCTCATGCGATTCTGTGCATTGCAATTTGCATGTACATTTCCATATACATTTCCAGGCTTTAAAATCATTTCCTGGAGAGCACCCAGCGACTCCGAGATGTTACCCATCTTCCTATTCAGTTCACCATTAGCCGCTATCAGTGCTCTCCCCAGCTGGTAGAATTGTTGAAGGAGCTTCGCCGGGTCCGCATTTTGATTAGCACTTTCCAACTTCTTTAATTTCCGATACACCAGGAAAACTCCAAGGTCAAACAGCAGAAATCCTGTGATCATGTAGCCAAACAGGTAGATGTCTTCCACATCTTCAATCGAATCACACAGACACATGAGTTCCAATTGTCCCATGAGTCTCTCCACTTGGGCTCCCCCTGGCCCGATTTTCTGTTTAAACGTGGTGTCAATTGCGTTTAAAGCCCAGCTCACCGATTCCATAATTTTCCGTTTGGGTCGAGATGCAGTAGAAGAAGAGCGAGACACAGACAAGACACAGCAAGCTGGGATCAGTAAGGGGAGGAGGAGAAGGGAGAGGAGAAGAAATGCGTCTGCTCTCTCTGATAGCCGGAAGAAGGAGGAACGGCCCACAATTCATCTCGGTTGGTTTTGAAGCGTTTATGAGTAAGAGAGGCATCAAACACATAAAGACTGCATTTTACCATCCACAAGCAAACGGGGGGAGGGGGGGGGGGGTAAAGATTCAACAAAACCCTAAAAAACAGGCTCAGAGCACCAGACAGATGGATTCCAATTCTCGGCTGCACTACAGAATACCCTGCTGCATTATAGAACAGCACCTCACACCACGACAGGCTGCTTGGCAGCAGTGTTGATGTTGGGATGTGAAATGTGCCTTCCCCTGTACTGCCTATGCCCCCCAAAGGGAGCCATTTCAGCAAAGAAATCATCACTGAGGGGGAGGGTGGTCGAGCAGCAACGACAGATGAAACTAAGGTTTGACAAGAAACGCCGGGTGAGGCAGCCCAGACTCGCAGTGCTGGACTGGGTCAGGATCAAGCCGTGCCCACAAGCTGCAGTCGTTTTGGACAATGCCGTTGCAGATCACAGCACAGCTAGGTCCGCCTCTCTGATGGGTCACGGTGGCATGCCAGCCGCCTCTGAAAATCTTCACCGGCTCCAACCCTGGATCAGAGGATGGCCATGGACGTGATGGATCTAGGTTGGGACTTTGCCGACGTGGGACCCACGAACCCCCCAGGAGTGTTCACTGGATCTGGCAGTGGTGCTGCAGCCCGAGCAACACTCGACCAGAGTCTGGCAGAGACCCCATCTGAAGGACTTTAGAGTGGGCCTTTGATTAGTTAGGGTGTGATCTGTCAAAAAGTGGCAGAATGACCCACTGCATCATGCAAGTACCCTTGCAGTCTACCCAGGTGCCCAGATAGGCAAATTATGTTTATGGTTTCTGGGTTTTTCGGGGGGAAGGGGGGGGAAGAAAGGGGTAAATGTAGTCTGTGAACTTGGGGTGTGTGAACGTTGGGGCTCCCTGTAGCCGGCGTCATGACGTAGGTGATGGATGACACTGGGCGGCACCACCATTTTGTATATATCCATCCATCCATCCATCTTCTATCGCTTAATCCTTTCTAGGTTGTGGGGGGCTGGAGTCTATCCCAGCATCTTTGGGCGAGAGGCAGGGTACACCCTGGACAGATCACAGGGCCAACACAGAGAGACAGACAATCATTCACTCTCACATCTATACCTAAGGACAATTTAGAATCCCCAGTTGATGCCAGTTAACCTAACCTGCATGTCTTTGGCCTGTGGGAAGAAACCAGAGTAAACACATGCAGACACGGGGAGAACATGCAAATTCCACACAGAAGGGTCACTGATGGTCGGGGGGGGGGGGGGTCGAACCCACGATGGCCAGAGGTGGAATTGGTCCCGTGATCTTCTTACTGTGCTGCCACAGTGCTAACCACTGCTCCATTTCTGTATATAGTTGAGTGAGAATAAAATGTTGTTCGGTGCAAGATGACTCACGGCTTGCTTATTTCAGACATAACAGTGATGATGATGACGATGATGATCTAAGAGTTTCCATGCACTTCTTGTTTGGAAAAAGAAATGAGAAACATATTTCCAAGTGAAACTGTGAAATCTGACAAACCCCCCCCCCAAAAAAAACCCAAAACACTCACATCACAGACCTTATTACCTTTTCATGTTGAAGCTGGCCCTCACAGTCATTTAATTTGCGCACTTTAATCAGTCTCACATCGATCACTACATGCACAGTAGCACTGCTCCGCAAGTCAAAAGGTGGTAACATAAACCTCATTTCTTTCCCTGACAGAAAAGGAAATTGGGGGCTGGGGAAGGCTGAGGCAGTGAGGCTGCATTTGGCTCAATCACTGAGGTAATTACAGATTTAAACGCAGAAGAGATTCGCTCAAACAACTATGCCGAAGGCTACCGAAATGAAGTCTGGTGTGTGTGTGTGTGTGTGTGTGTGTGTGTGCACGCGTGCGACTGAGACAATGGTGGGGAAGAAGAAAGAGGCAGGGAAGATGTGTGAGCAAAAAGGAAGAATGTTGTGGAGGAACTATAGTTGCAGAGAACGCTTTCGGCAAAAGGGTGGGGTGATGTCAGGGGAGCGGAAAACACTGAGTGAAGGGATGAAGAATGAATTTCGTCTTCACATGCAAGATCACTGCCTGTGAACAAACAAAAGGATGAAAAGATGACCTGTCGATGTCCTCCGACTGGCACTTTGGAAGTGCTTACACCGACCTATACTCCCTTTCTTGGTGTCGGTGTCCCATTACCACTTCCCAGTATGAACTCTTAAGGCAATTACTGGACTGCCAGAGGATTGACATGTAGTGGCGAGTCAGAAAACAGTCATGGAAAACTACCTGTCACAGAAGGTGGAGACATTGGGGATTAAACAGGGGGAAAAAAGCGAGCTAGAATGGACAGATGAATCGTTTTATAAATGGAAGTCTAAAGACACTTAAGCCGCTTATTAATTTGGATGACACTGCAAATGCGTTTTGTGCGCATGCTTGCTTGTTTGTGTCCTGTCTTTGAGGGAAAATAACACTGGTCACGGCAAAAGCAGATTATGAGCTTAAGTGGTGTGTTTCTGGGAAATAAAAATAACAAGCAGGATATTAATGAGAAAAGAACCACAATGACACAACAAGAAAAACTGATATTTTTAAAATGTGCATTATGGTAAAACATTGAGAAGTTGGATTGGTATTGCTGTGTGATGTTCTACAGAGTGCAACGTCCTGGGTTGAAGACAGGACACACAGGTCAGCATTAGTTTGTAAAGAATGCACCGAGAGTTGGGCAATGAATCACTAAATCACTACAGTTGATAATTAATTGGGTGGAAAGCAACATGCAGAGAATCCCAATGATTTTGCTTTTTGTCTCCTGTGCTTATACACTTGCATGTCTTACCCAAGATTGCCCTGCAAGTACAGCAGATAATCCCCTGGGATTACATTTTCTTTTTCACAAAACATGCATAACATCACAGTAGAGGAATCTCTAAACCCTGGTAAATATATAAAATTGGGGCTTTGATGTTAACTACTGCAGGGCCGCTGCTCTTCTCCGACTTCCTCTGTTTCTCTTCCTCCTTCCCCTCCCTCCGGTTCCCTGTGTGTGTTTAGAAATAGGATCTTATATCCTAAATTGAAAACGAGACCGCTTCCTAACACTCAACACATGGCAGCAGATGCATTGCAATAAGTGAGAAAGGCAGGAGGGCAAAAGGAATATACGAAAGAGGGAGTGAGGGCCCAACAGACGTGCAGCGGAATGGCAGTATTGGAGGGAAAAGGAAGAAGACAGACGTAAAGGCAAAAGAGGGAGTGGAGAGATTGAAGAAAGATGAGAGGAGGAGGGGAGGGGAGAGAAATTGAGGCGAGTTTAGAAGCTCTCAAACACTTTGCACTCCCAGCACAGCAGATGCCACATTCTGTCTGGCACGGTGATCTGTGGGCCTGCTCTATTTATACCCTCACTGTGTCACTTCAGGGCCAGTACAGCACTCACAACACACACATCTAGCACGAGGCCTTTGTGCAGACTCCCCTGGCTTCCTGAAATGAAGCAGGTTAGAGAGGATCCCTGCATGGGGTGGAGATGGAAAACAATGTGAGGGCATACGCAGACACAAAATGGGGAACAAAAAAAGATGCATCTTTTTATGTATGGGAAAGTTTGTGGGTTTTAGAAGTGCCGGAAAGTTGCCTGTGAGGGAGGATAATGAGGCAGATTTTACTTTTTATTATGGTCAGGCTGGTCCAAGCTGGCAAGCTGGACCATGAGAAAAGGGAGAGCGAACAAACAGTGGTCTGATTAAGCAGTGGGAGGACTGGAGCCTTTTGAATCACCCTGGTTACTGGGAATAACAGCCACAACTTGCTTTAGCTTTTCCACCTTAAGATTAAGAAGAATTGGTGCACTACAAGAGGAGAATTGAAGAAAGCTTAGATTAAAAAAAAAAAAGTAAATGGAAAAGAAATGAGAAATGGAAATAAAAGAGAGACAATCTGGACATTTAAAGCTTCAGCAATAAATACACTTTGAAACGCTTTCTTCCATTAAAGTGAGTAGTAGCTTTCAGCAGCTACAGTAAAGAAAGAAGGGAATTGTACATGAATCACTGTGCAGCTTCATTTTCGTCTTGGGTGGTTACTTTTATATGGATGGAAGGAAAACTTGATAACAACAAAGCTTTAATTTAAAAAGCAGCTCACTGTGGGCAAAGGCAGGGCGTCTTTACTCATACTTTATGTGTAATCTCATCTGTGAAGCTATGTCGCATTGTTAAGAGGCCGCACCCCTGCATGTTAAATGGCCTTTGTTTGCAATCAATCAGCCCAAATGTTACAGAACCAAAGCAGGGTTCATTACACATCCGCTCAGAGAAACGACAGTGCTCCACACATCCATCAACTTCACACACACACACACACACACACACACACACACACACACACACACACACACACACACACCGCGGGTTCCTCCAGTGTAACACTAGCCCATTGCGCTTGCACGCGAACACAAACATGCTTGCACATTAGTCTGTGGCCTGTTATGTTATATACAAAGTCACACAAAATACCTGATGGCACAGAATGACGTGACTTTTAAGTGTGAGATATTACCTTCAGGTGCAATAAAAAAAAAAGCTGTGAAGCAATCTTTGAAGGGTCACCTTTGGTGTGACAACCCCCCCCCCCTGCTAAATCACCTCTGTAATGGTTCTGTATGTCTGTCGACGTGTCACAGTAAGAGAGACAAACTTCAAAGGTGTGAGCCGCCACCTGTCTTTATGCAGCATACAAAAAAAATGAATGAAAGTTAACTGCACATATAACAGTGAGTAAATCAGTGAGTGGGTGCTCCATCTGTCAGAGGGACTGAGGGAGACTGCATGTGTGTATGCAGTTTGGTGTAGGAGAGAACAACCGCCAATGCTGCCTCCCCTTTGAAGTGGACCGTATCTCCTTCCTACCCCCACTCTGCAACCCCCCCCCCCTTCCCCGCTGACCATCAGCAAGCCATAAATCCAAGCTCTCATTTGCCCATGTGCCTCTGAAGTTGTGGAATGCCCATGTGGGATTTAAGGCCTGGTGAGTTATGGGAACACCTGGGAGGGGGTGACAGGGGGAAGGGGGAGACGTTCAGACCGGCCGTACCTATGTATGAAGGGCAACATGTTGAAAGCCAACAAGGCGGATGGATTAGTTGTGGTGGACGATGACTGTCTTAGATGTGGGTAATGTAGCTCTGAAAATTGGATTAAGCGTGGAATACATCCTGCTGACGGCATGCATTACGTCCAGTAGCTACCCAAACACATATCTGCTGTTTTTTTATTGGTGTGCATCAGGCTTTCATGGGAATTTGCAGAGAACTGAAGGATGGCAGAGGAGCGTCTCTGAAAAGGCTGAGGATTATATAAAACAAATTATGGTCAGGGTTGCAGCACCTGCCCTGACTGCTGCTCCTATGCAGCGAGCTTACATTCTTTAAGCCTGTGCCTCCAAAACAGCCCTCCCTTTCTGTTAGTGGGCAGACATGTTTGTGAATCTATGTACCAGGCAGACTGCCTTCAACTTCTCTTCGATCTTTGTGTAAAGCCATTATCTACAGTATCTAACCATTAGACCACCACTTGGGCAGTGGTGGCCTAATGGTTAAGGATGTGGACTGGTGAGCGGAGGGTCGTGGGCTTGATCCCTGGATTGGCAGGATTAGATCTGGGTGGGACAGATGACATGGCAGTGTTTTCCCCACTCTCCTTAACCCCACCGTGATGCCCTTGAGCAAAGCCCTTATCCCCAACTGCTCCAGTGGAGCTGCTCAGTGGCCACAGGTCAGTCTGTGGTTGTACTGGGGAGCTTCCTGGTGTGAGTGTGGACAAGGCATCCTTGAAAAACAGAGCTGGCCTCTCAGTGGAACTACCCTGTATAAATAAAGGTTAAACTGTAAAAAATATACAGTTTGAGTGTATTGAGTAACTATAACTAAGTAATAATGACTATTGTATTGAGCAGCAACTATAGTTTTTAGTTTTGATCATTTTCAATTTTGGAAGCAGTTGACATTTTATATGTACAAATTCCTTTGTTGATAAAGAATGAAAGAACAGCAAATGAGAGATGCCTAATAGTTCCTAAGACAGGGAGTCTCAAACTGTGTGCCAAGACCCTGAAGGTTTTCTTGTCTCTTCAACAGGTGATTTTACTGAATTCCTTCCCATTGATCCCTGCCCTCAGTAAAAACACCTGCTTTAGTTACTGGCTGGAAGGAAACCTGCAGGGTCTTGCATCTCCATGGCACACGATTTGAGACACTAAGGTGTCCATTAGTCCTTCACACATCCAAGTCTTATTAGTTAATATTGTTTACTAATGAACCAGCTGGATGATACAGTGCTTGAATCACTGGGGAATAATCTGTTGATACTGCACTGCCTCAAGTAATGACAGATCATATTGTCACTAGTTCCTTGTCTGTTCAGAAATATAATTATTACCTACAAACTGTGTCTCCTGAATCTTTTTGAAGTGAAAAATCACACCTTGTATTGTATGTTGGCCAGGTATACCGCCAGTGAAAGCTGATTAATGATATGCTTCTCCTTCTTCCGGCTGCGCCCTTTAGGGGTTGCCACCAACCCTCGCCATGTCCTCCTTCACTCCATCCATGAATCTTCTCTGTGGTCTTGCGCTTTTCCTCCAGCCTGGCAGCTCCATCTTCAACATCCCTTGTCCAATATATCCACTGTCCCTCTTCTGCACCTGTCCAAACCATCTCAGCCTTGCCTCTCTTACTTTGTCTCCAAACTGCTCAACCTGAGTTGTCCTTCTGATATACTCATTTCTAATTCTGTCCCTCCTAGTTACTCCCAGTAAGAATCTTAGCATCTTCAACTCTGCCACCTTCAGCTGTGCCTCCTCTCTTTTCGTCAGTGCCACCCTCTCCAAACCATACATCATAGCAGGTCTCACTATCATCTTGTAAATCTTCCCTTTCACTCTAGCTGCTATCTTTCTGTCACAAATCACCCCAAGACTCATATCCACTCATTGCACCCTGCCTTCACTCTCCTTCACCTCTTTTGTGCATTTTCCTTTGCTTTGGATGGTTGACCCCAGGAATTTAAACTCATCTACCTTCACTACCTCTACTACTTGGATCTTTACCATTACAGCTGCCTTCCTCTCACTGGCACACATGTATTGTCTCACTTCTACTGACTTTCATTCATTTTCTCTCCAGAGCATATCGCCACCTCTCCAGGTTCTCCTCCACCTGCTCCCTACTCTTACTACAGATTGCAATATTGTCTGCAAACATGAGGTCCATGGAGACTCCTGTCAGCCTTTCCATCACCATAGCAAGCAAGAAGGGGCTCAGACCCGATCCCTAATGTAATCCTGTTATGTATGGTAAAATACCTTGGGTGAAGGATGAGGCAAGATGACTGGACGAACACAGCATTATTGAATGGTGATGAACAGCGGTTACACAGCAGGCACCTGGCAGAGGGCACCGGTCAAAGAGGCCGCAATATGGATACCCTCTGCCTTATATAGGGTGGTGCAGTGACGTGATGGGAAGTGCACGCCATTACACCGCACTTCACAATAATGTGTCATTTCACAATATAACATTCTCCCCTCCCCCTTTAGAAAGTCCAAAATCATACACACCATTGAAACCCCCTCCCCCAAATTTGGGACCCGAATCACGCACTAAAATAACGAGAAACAATGTACTGAAATGGCCTAACACATTCACACAAAATAACCTAAAATAGAGCTGAAGGGTGGACTACCATGCAGCCCGCATGGTGGGGTGGATTATTCTGCCACCCATATCTAAATAAAAGTCCATACATAAACTAAAATTGCACGCGTGCTCCTAAACTAAACAAAATACACAAAATAATCCCAAAATACAACACATATACATCAGAACACAAGAAATATAAACACCAAATTATTTACAGCACTATTTTTTGGGTAGGAGGAGTAGAACTAGCATGGGGGAGGCCCAGGGCAGCCCCTCAGCAAGCGCACCACTGGAAGCAGCAGACCCCCAGGACGATGGCCAATCTTCCGGATGATGGAGACTTGCTTTTTCACCTCCAACTCTGGCCCTCGTCCAGCCTCGCCATCTGGAGCCTCTTCCCGGACACACCGAAGCTGATTGGTGTGCCTCGCCGAGCCATCGGACAACCTGAAGTATGCTGCACCCAGCTTAGCCATAATGCACAGACACCCTTGATGTTTAGCTGGCTGTTGTCTGGCAAATCTTCGCTGCAGACGTTCTTCAACCAGAACCTGAACCAAGTCCAAAACCCTCAGTGGGGCCTGGTTCAGCCTGAAGTGGTGCTGCTGAGCATGCAGTTCCTGCATGCTTGTCGGTCTGGCCCCGACCTCTTCTTAAACCATCGTAACGTTCACCATCATAGCTGGAGACCCTCCATTCCCCTGCGGCCAAGCTCCGGAGGCATCTGGGTCTAGCACATCAGTGTCACTTGTAGACGCAAGTGCCTTGCTGCCACACTCGGTACCCTCCTCTACCATTTCCCGAGCACCTGCACTGAGACCCTCCTGTTTCGAACCTGAGTGAAGCTGGTCCTGCTTGACCGCCGTGGTGTCGGTTAGCCCTTCGTCCCACACAACGTCCTCATCAACCACCGGAACCGACGGGTTCCAGTGGCCACAACCTGACTATTTGTTCCCGGCATCGTCTTTTATGATGAAACTCAGTCCGTAAAATAAATCACAGCCCATGATGTTATCACCTTGGGCTGTCACATGGAACGTGAAGTCAACCATCTTTGCAGACTTGTATCGGACCGTTAACTCCAGAGTCCCAACCATACACAGCCTGCCACCTCCATAACCATACAACGGCGCCAGGTTACCTCTAATCCTGTAGTGGGGGAAAAACTTCCTCACTGTGGCCCAATTCAGCAACGACTCCTCCGCTCCCATGTCGAGCAGCAGCAGCACCTCCACACTGTCCAATTCCACTGTGCAAAATGTGTACCCGTTTGTGCTGGGGGACACTGTATGGATGGTTGTTGGGGGCAGGTGTAGTGATTTCTTTCATGGGCTCTCCGGTTCAGACACACGCCACACTCTAGTAAAATGGTTCAAGCGTCCACATCTGCTACAACATTTTCCCCTATCTGGCCAGTCCTTAGCCTTATTGCGGTGCGTTGCAGACCCACAACCCTTGCACAGGGTTTTTCCCAGGGCAGACCTTCGGCAGGCAGCACTGGCTTCCATGGTATCATCCTCCAAGCTATCCTCACTACCCGAATCTGCAACATTTGCCGCGGCAGGAGGCTCCAGCAGCTGCTGTGACTGGCGCCAGGTTAGCTCCAAAGCTAGCTTGTCTGCGGCTTCTAGCTGTTGAGCTAATTCAAGGGCTCTGGCTAATGTTAAGCCACTGGGTGCCGTGAGTAGCCTAGCCTGCAATGCGGCGCTGCATGTGTGCTCCGAGAGCTGGTCACGTACCATTTCATCTTCCATTGGCCCAAAGTGATACTTACTAGCTAGCTGCCTCAAGTCGGCAACAAACTCATGAATAGGCTCACTTACTTACTGATGACAATGCCGTAAATGAATCCTCCTGATAGTCACACTATCTGGAGTGTGGAAATGGTTGACTAGCAGCTCCATGACATCTTCAAAAGAGTCCGAAGCTCCGAGTGTGTGCAGGACTTGCTGGCCCTCAATACCCAGGTTGTGATTAAGCAGCGCACGTGCTCTTAGCTTGTCGAGCTTACTGAGGTCCAGCATGGTGATGTACATCTGGAAAGCCTCAAACTACATAGGCCAAGGCACCGGCGGTTCACCCGGGAGCTCGAGAAAGGGGCAAAGTGGTGTAATACACGCCTCCATGAGTTAATCCTTGATTGCCAAATGCTATGTATGGTAAAATACCTTGGGCGAAGGATGAGGCAAGATGACTGAACACAGCTTTGTTGAATGGTGATGAACAGCGGTTACACAGCAGGCACCTAGCAGAGGGCACCGGTCAAAGAGGCCGCAATATGGATGCCCTCTGCCTTATATAGGGGGGTGCAGTGGCGTGACGGGAAGTGCATGTCACTACACCGCACTTCACAATAATGTGCCGTTTCACAATATAACAAATCCCACCCCCACCTTGAATCCATCTGTCACTCCTACAGTACACCTTACCACCATCTTCTTGTCCTCTTATGTAGAATGATATGCACTGGCTTTAAATTACACAGTGTATACAGGTGCATCGCAATAAATTAAAATGTCATCAAAGAATTGATTTATTTCAGTAATTCAGTTCAACAAATGAAACTTATATATTACATAGATTCATTACACACAGAGTGATATGTTTCAAGTGTTTGTTTCTTTGAATTTTGATGATTATGGCTTATAGCTAATGAAAACTCCAAATTCAGTTTCTCAAAAAAATTAGAATATTACATAAAATTCCATCCATCCATCCATCCATCCATCCATCCATCCATCTTCTACCGCTTAATCCTTTTTGGGTCGGGGGTGGGGTGGGGGTGGGCTGGAGCCTATCCCAACGTCTTTTGGGTGAAAGGCAGGGTACACCCTGGACAGATCGCCAGTCTATCGCAGGGCCAATATTATGTAGTGGACTTATGGGTTTTATAGGTGTTTTATTGTTAGTACAAGTATTAATGTAAATATGAATGTGAGTAGGAATGAAGATTTCCTTTCGTTGCTCTCAAATCCTCGTAGGGCACCAGTCCAGATAATGGACAATTTTATTAACAATTCTTTATTTGTACCAATTATGAATCAGTCTAAAAAAAAAACAACAACAACTTGTGAGTTCTTGTCTGCTGATAATAAAGAAGACGGACATGAAATCAAACAAAAACTCCCATATGTCTTTCACTGGTTTAATGAGAAATGTCAGAATAGGTTAACACGTTTGGATAACTTTAAAACAGAGAATTCAACATGTATTATGGGCATTATAGACTATTACTGAGTTACGGTACTTATAAATCAAGCATTTGTGGAACCAAATAAACCGTAGTTTAACTTGGCAATATACTGGAAATTGGAAAACCATAAAATAGCATTGGTCAAGAAAAGTGGATGCAATTTTATGAAGAAAATGATGAGTAAACTAGTTATAAAAATGGAAAATTGGTGTTACTCTGAAAAGAACGTAAATTAATGAAAGGACAAAATGCATTTTGAAATTCTGATGGGGTTTGCATGAAATTAAGATTAAAGAACTTATACCAGGAATATTGTGAAGAATTAAGTTTAGATTAAACAACAGACCACCAGCCACCGAGTCAGATCACGTTTCTGGTGGCAGCAGGGCCCCCACGTGCCAACCTTGATTCAGCTGGATGCCCGTGGATTCTGTTGATGGACAGGCTTATAGACAGATTCTCCCACAAGGCCGTGCTCCTGAGATTGCAATACGGCTGTTCTTCAGCAAGCTGGGCGAGGTCTCCTCTTATGCACTGAAAAGGAATTTGTTTATTGCACAACATCCCATCAGAGTCAAATTGAGACAAACGTAAGCCACAGATCCGTTTCGTCCGATTTATTGTGGCTGGCATGAGTTGGTTTAAGCCTAGAAAAAAAAAATCAAACAATATCTCCTTGCACGGTGATTTAAAGAAAAGGATTAAAATAAGGAAAAAGTGAACTTTAAATAAAAGAAAAAGAATTTTCACAGAGCATGGGAGGCTCTGGGCCTACTTGAAGATAGAAAAAAAAAAATGGGAGCACAGAGATGCTCCTGCTCCTTACATCTTGACCAACGCCCCAAAACTGAAATAAAGGAAAGTTTTGTTTTTTTTTGGGTGTGGCAGAATCTCACTGAATTTTATGGAACTTGAGCTGAACCAATTACATTTGAGCATCTTTGTTCGGCAGAAGTCATAAACTGACTAAAAAGGCAATGAAGATGGGTTTGGGAGCCCATTGGTCAGTTCTAATTTCTGAGGTGGGGGTCTCCCACAGACAGAGGAGAGAAGGGGGAGAGACATTTGATTTGAGAAGTGAGCCCCCCCCCCCCAAGACACATATTTTGCTGAATAAAGCATAAATTCCTTTAACTTTAGTGACTAAGATATTCTACTCAATAATAAGAATCAGAATCAGAATCAGAATCAGATTTATTGCCATTGTTCATGTAGTACACAAACTAGGAATTTGTCTCGGTGCAATGCTGCAACATTAAACATGGAGTAGCACTAAAGATAAAAATAAAAAACTATGCATGCAATAAAATGTAGAATATGAATGAGTAATACTAATCTATGCAATTTAAAATATATTAACAAGCAGCAGATATTGTGGAGTTCCACTTAGTGCAGTCGGTAGTGCAAAAGATAAGGGAACATACAATGTCTCTACATTGTAACTGTAATTAATTTGTGATAGTAAGCATGCAAAAATTAATTTCTTCCTGAAAATAAAGCAACACATTAAATCATATCAATGAAAACTTATGAAACCACAATTGTCCATTCCTGAGTTCAGCCAGGTCTTCAGTAGCGGATGCTGTCTTGAGAGAAAGAATATGAATTAATTTATTGTTCACAACTGCAGAGACTCCATTTCAGAGAGGAAGAAAAAAATATTAAATATTCCTGCGTCTTCCACCAGATGGCACTGTGAAACTGTCTGTTTACTGGAAAATCTTTTCTCCCAAGTCTGGATTATATCAACCATAAATTTGAAACATTCATTTGCCAAAGAGCAGAAAAGGGAGAATGACTAAGTCCTGGAGAAGGGATTAGCTTCCACTTCATGGCCGATGGATAGTGTTACAGCTCTGGTCCTTGGGTGAGAAAAGCAGTTCATGACCAGGCTTTTGAGTTGAAACAATTTTTCTTCAGCAAAGAATGATTTTATAGATTGGAACCAAAAAGGGTTAACGCTACATATCCCCGCTCAGTATCAATGGTGAGCTTCGGTCAGCTTTGGTACACATCCTTAGCGGCTGGTTCCAATGGAAGTCTCTTGACTCAATTGCTGAGCTAACAGTTCTGATGTCTATAAGCACTAGCTTGTAAACAGAATCTATTCCTGAGTATAGATCTTTCAGTTTGGTTTACAAAAACAAACTTCTAAAAAAAAAAATCTTCAAAAATAATTTGAATATAGACAAATACAAAAATTGTAAAATTGTCAAAAATATACTAAAATGTACTGTATATGCTTGCAAAGACTCAAAAATTCTGGGTACCCAAGTACAAAAAGAAAATTCTGTGTACCAAAGTACAAAAATAAAAAGTATGTAAATTTTACACGCTTGAGGTAAATATTTCAGCTAAGTGATATTGAGATAATTCAAGGTGGTTCAAACTGGATTGGTTTAGCTGGACTAAACCATGGTTCCACAGATGTCTGAGCCATGGGGTGTTTGAGACCTTTGTTCTAGAAAACTGGGGGAACATGGAATGTCATCATTGTTCTTTGAATGGCAACGAAGAGTAAATTTGTGACTACTGGAAAAGGGGTAAGATGAGGTGAAAACAATCTCATCACTAAAGTGTTAACTGAAAAGCTAATGTTCCTTTGCCAAAGAGCAGAAAAGAGAGAATGACTAAGTCCTGGAGAAGGGATTAACTTCCACTTTTTGGGCAATGGATAGTGCTACAGCTCTGGTCCTTGGGTGAGTGAAGCAGTTCATGACCAGACTTTTGAGTTGAAGCAATTTTTCTTCAGCAATGATTTTATAGATTGGAACCACTAAAGGGTTAATGCTACAATTACATAAAATTAATTAAAAAATTTTTTAATAGAAATGTTAGCCTACTGAAAAGTATGTCCTTGTACACACATAATTCTTGATGGGGGCTCCTTTTGCATGAATTACTGCATTAATGCGACGTGGAGACGATCAGCCTGTGGTACTGCTGAGGTATTATGGAGGCCCAGGTTGCTTTGATAGCAGCCTTCAGCTCATCTGCATTGTTGGGTCTGGTGTCTCTGATCTTCTTGTTGACAATACTTCATAGATTCTCTATGGGGTTTAGGTCAGGTGAGTCTGCTGGCCAATCAAGCACAGTGATACCATGGTCATTAAATCAGGTTTTGGTACTTTTGGCAGTGTGGGCAGGTGCCAAGTCCTGCTGAAAAATGAAAACAGCATCTTCATTAAGCTTGTCAGCAGAGGGAAACATGAAGTGCTGTAAAATTTCTTGGGAGAAGACTCCACTGACTTTGGACTTGATAACACACAGTTGACCAGCACCAGCAGATGACATGGGTCCCCAAATCATCACTGACTGTGGAAACTTCACACTAGACCTCAAGCAACTTGGATTCTATGCCTCTTCACTCTTCCTCCAGACTCTGGGACCTTGATTTCCATATGAAATGCAAAATTTACTGTAATCTGAAAAGAGGATTTTGGACCAATGAGCAGCAGTCCAGTCTGTTGTGTAAGGCACTTCTGATGCTGCCTCTGGTTCAGGCTTGACACAAGGAATTTTTTTTTTGACTTATTTTGTACCCGTAGGTAGATTTGTTTTGCAGTCTGGTGACAAACCACCAGCTGCCGGTCGCTGCGTGCGCAAGCGCCCCTTAACTCCCTAACCTGCATGTTTTTGGCATGTGGGAGGAAACCGGAGAAATCCCGGAGTAAACCCATGCAAACATGGGGAGAACATGCAAACTCCACACAGATCACTGTTGGCCGGGGGCAGGGATCGAACCCACGATCTCACGGTCCCCGTGATCCCCTGGCCGAGGGTAAAACTGTGCTGCCACAGTGCGCCACCGTGCAGCCCAGGAATTCCCAACTGTCACATTCCCAAGGAATGTGACAGTTGTAGCCCATGTCCTGAATACGTCTCTGTGTGGTGGTTCTTGAAGCACTAACTCCAGCCACAGTCCACTCCTTGTAAGTCTCCCCCAAATTCTTGATGGGGCTTTGCTTCACAATCCTCTCAACGTTGCAGTTACTGTATCCCTGTTGCTTGTACACTTTTTTCTGCCACGCTTTTCTTTCCACTCGACATTCCATTAATATGCTTGGCTACAGCACCCTGTGAACAACCAGCTTCTTTAGCAATGACCTTTTGTGGCTTACCCTCCTCGTGGAGGGTGTCAGTGACAGTCTTCTGGACAACTGTCAAGTCAGCAGTTTTCCCAATAATTGTGTAGACTACTGAACCAGACTGAGAGACCATTTATGTCATGATCAGAGCATGGGCAGAGACCGTGCCCACGCTTTGTTATTCTGGTCTTTGTTTTCATTATTATTATTATTATAATTATTATTATTAAGTGTCCTTGTGTTCTCCGATTGTTTGTCTGTCATGTCATGTTTTCCCTTGTCATCTCTTGCCGTGTGCGCGCCATGGTTTATGTTCCCCAGCAGCAGCTCCTCTCTGTGGTCAGCGCTCCCCAGTTGTTGCCTCTGGTAGTGCTTGCTCCCCAGTGGGGAGGGCCATGGACTTTGGTCACACCCCTGAAGGATGGTGTTCTCAAGCCTGGTGGCCTAGGGACAGTGGTAGGCCACCTGACTCCACATGTTTTTGGGTTCAGGGACCTGTGGACTCTGGGAGGCCTCCTGACCCATCCTGTTCTCCGGTCTGGTGGTCTGGGGACTTTGGAAGGCCACCAGACCTGTCATGTTCTCTGGTCTGGGGGTTCTTGGATGCTGGTCGGCCCCCTGACCCATCGTGTTCCTCAGGTCAGTGGTCTAGGGACTTTGAGAGGCTACCTGACCCCCTACATTTCCTGGTCTGGGGGCCCGTGGACTGGGATGGGTCCCTGACCCGTGGGTGGGACCCACACGAGTCCCACCCACCATCTTGTGCTCATTCTACTGGGGCACCATTGAGAGCATCCTCACCCGCCTTACCCACAGAGCCATCAACATTGCAGGCGACACCTCCCACCCCTCACACTACCTCTTCAGCCCCCTGTCCTTGGGGAAAAGGTACCGGAGCCTCCGGGCCCGCTCCACAAGATTGCTAAACAGCTTTGTTCATCAGGCCATCAGGACCCTGAACTTTGCCGACTCCCCCCCCCCACCCCACCCAGACCATTCATGCACTCACCCGCACAATAACTACCTCAGCTGTTGGCACAAAAAGACTGGCACACCAACAGTAATACATCTGCTGCTGTATGTCTCTGTACTTTACTGCAAACATTTGCACAAATGCCATATCTGCTGCTGTCTGTTATTCCAATACGGATCTTGTGCAGTCCTATCTGTCACTGTCTACACCTACACTACTTCATTGAACTTGCAACTACAAGTATTACTGCTTTACTTTTTCTCTATATAGGATTGCTGGGTTTTATTGATTATCTTTATTAGCACTATGAGATGTCTGGGTCTATCTTTTATCGCTATTTGGATAGCATTACTGTACATAGACTGTGTTGTTTTTCCAACCTTATTCCTTTTTTTTTTATATTGCACACACCACTGAAGAGAGAAAAACACCATTTCAGTTCTTATGTATGTCCTGTACATATAGTAGTATTGACAAATAAAGTCTTTGAATCTTTGTTCTACAGTCCTGTGGGTCTAGGATCTGAAGGAGACCACCTTATGGACATTTTTGGATTTTGTTTGTGAGATTCCTGTATTTTGTTTTTCCCCACTGTGCCTTGTCCCCCTCCTCCCACCTGTTTTGGTGTTTCTATTTTTTGTTTAGGGGTGTCTGGAATCCACCCCTTAAAGGGGGATTATGTCATGATCGAGGTACGGCCAGGGACCGTGCCCACACTTTTTGTTATTCTGGTCTTTATTTTCATTGTTATTATTATTATCATTATTATTATTAAGTGTCCTTGTGTTCTCCGATTGTTTGTCATGTTAGGGCTTCCCCTGTTGTCTATGTTTTATGGTTGTCTTTTGTACTTTGGTTATATTGTATGATTCCCATTTATGTTTATTGTCAGTATTATTGTCCTTGTTGTCTTTAGTCATGCTGTGTCATCCCCTGTTTATCTTTAGTGTCTTTATTATGGTCCTGTTGTATAATTGCCTACCTTGTCTCCAGTCCCTCATGTTTCCGTATCCATAGCCACTCTCCCTCATGTGTGCATTGTTCAGCCCTTGATTGTTGCCTCAGCTGTCTTACATTTGCAATTATCAGTTACTCTATTTATGTTGGTTTGTGCATGTGCTCTGTCTAGTGTCATCATTGTTCATTTTCATGATTTGTTTTCTGCCTCCATGCAGCCATTTTTTTATGTTTTGTTCCTTGAGTTTTGTTTATTATTAATAAAAACATTGTGCTCTGGAGTTCAGTCTGCGCCTTGGGTCCTCCTTCCACCCATCCTGTACTGCCTGGAAAGCAGCACTATGACAATTAAAAGGCTCAGGAGACCTTTGCAGGTGGTGAAGTTAATTAGCTGATTAGAATGTGACACCTTGAGTTTACAAAATTGAACTTTTTAACAATTTTCAAATTTTTTGAGAAACTGAATTTCAGGTTTTCATTATCGGTAAGCCATAACCATCAAAATTAAAATAAATAAAAACTTGAAATACTATATCACTCAGTGTGTAATGAATCAATATGATATATGAATTTCATTTTTTGAACTGAATTACTGAAATAAATCAACTTTTCGATGATGTTCTAATTTATTGAAATGCACCTGTATATTTACATCACTCCTGATTGGGAAAAACTACTGAAAAAAAAATACATCAAAGACTGGTATACATTGTGGGTTTTTGGTATGCACCATTTTAAGGGAACATCCCACTCAACACAGATACCATAAAAACATGCTGCATCATCTTCTAGTGTGAATGTGACCAAGGAAAGATGTCAGAAAAAGAACCCTATGGTGCCCACAATTTTTAGATCACAACTAGAGATCCAATATAGGAATCAAAAGATGTGACAGTCTCCTCATCAGCTCTACCATCACTCTGCTTTCTTCCATGGGGACAGGGACAAAATACATAA
Source organism: Pholidichthys leucotaenia (assembly GCA_020510985.1). Lineage (NCBI taxonomy): Eukaryota > Metazoa > Chordata > Actinopteri > Cichliformes > Pholidichthyidae > Pholidichthys > Pholidichthys leucotaenia. Next base: position 132,203,148 of record CM035840.1, on the reverse strand, counting down.
AAAGCACTACAAGCAAATTGGAAAGGAGTGATCATAATGTTCACTTCTGAAATTGTAACAGAAAAAGATTTTAGGAAGTGTCATATCCGGCTCTAGGGAGCCGGGCAATCAGAGCCAGGGACAAGCCAGTGAGTCGAGATGTTTTATTCTGGGTAAGGGATAAGGAGAGCACAGACACTCATACAGACGTACATTCTCAGGCTGCACAGCGCAGGTAGCTCGTACCGGACATGGGGGTAACAAGACGTGCATACTCACAGCGGGATACAAACACCGGAATGCTGCAAGGGGAGTTAAGGCTGACACCAGACGAAGGGGCTTCAGCCTAGCAGTGCTTATGTCGCAGCCCCGAATGATCGAAGCTGCTCCTCTTTATACTCATTAACAGCGCCCCAGCTGATGAGGATTAATTGGCCCCAGCCGTCCCGTGACACTGACAGCTGGGAACCAGCTGAGGCACTGCCCAATGAGAGGCAGGGATAAAAGGAGCATGGGCTGAGCGCCGAGCCGGCGTCTCACCCCATGGTGACAGAGCCTCCCCCTCACGGTCGGGCTCCCGAACGACCAGGAACATCCCAGCCCCCCCCCCCTCCCCACCTAGGGTGGGCGGAAGGGAGGCAGGACCGGAGGGGAAGATGCAAAGGGAAGGACAAAAAAAAAAACAATAGACCAATGTAGGGCAGCAGGGCAGAGAAAAAAAAAACCCAAATACAATACCCTACAACACAGGGAAAAGGATTAACCCAGAGCACAGTTAGGGATAAAACTGAGTTAGGACACAGGTAGGGAAAATACCAAATACGACTACAGACAGCATACAAATAACGTATAGATCGGGGCAAAAAAAAGAAAACCAAAAACCCACCAAAAAGGTGGCAGGAATGAATAAAGCAATCACAGAGTATAGTTAAGGGGAACAAAACACACTACTCCATAATGCACCAACAAGACAAAGGTCAGGACAAAAAATGAAAAACGCTGTGCACGGATACTAAAGAAAACAAAACACAGCACTGAATATATAAAAGATCACCTAAAGAAACAGAGGTGACAAGGACAAATGGGTAATAATGAAGTACAGTTAAGTGGGAATGAAACACATTACTTCAAACAATAACAAACACAGTCAATGTTAAAGTCGGGGCCAGGGAAGGCCCCCCACGAGGATAATAAGACAGAATGGGGTGATCACAGAGTATGGTTGAACAGGAAACCACACGCATACTCCATGATGCACCGACGAGGCCAAGGCTAAGGTAAGGATGAATGAAAACGCTGAGTAAAGATAAGAAAATGCAATACACAGCGCGATACATAAGGTGAGTCACCAAGAGGAAAAAAAGGTGACAGGGTAACAGGATAACAATACGATAAAAATGCTGAGTATGGTTAAAAAAAACAACACACAGCACAAAAACATATATTCCCCTAATGGACAAAGAAACTACACCCGAGTGACCTCAATAATAATAAAAGAAGTAAAGGACACCCGAGGAGACGGCAGGCAGAGTCCAAAACGGCCGGAATTGTTCTGGTAATCTCCCCGCCCATTGTCCAGTTGGCAACCCGGGGAAGAGAAATGTTCGGACGGCGAACTCTGGGCCCAGATCCCAGGAATCTGGTCCAACGGCTGCCGAACCAGGCCGCCCAAAGGCAAACAGACCAGTGGGGGGAAACCAGATCGCCGAACCGAAAGTTTTGCGGGTCGGGTCGTCGACCCGCATCACTCAACCACCAGGACCGTTGAGACGGACGAAGGGTCAGAGCGGATCCCGGTGGAAGAGGCTCAGGGGAGAGCCGATGACGAGGGCGGCGGGCCTCAGGGAAACGGCCACCTCCTCACCGGACCTGGACAACACTGGGGCAGCACCCACGTCGGACCCCGATCGGGCCTCAGGCGAACCCACGTTGGACACTGCACCAGAACCGACCTCCAACGTTGAACCCGGACCCTCCAGCACCACGAGGAACAGCAACTCCTCGCCGGTGACCCTGGAAGAAGGTTCAGAAGAGAAAACAGAACCGGGATCAGGATCACCGGCAGCGCCAGAACCCGGCGAGACGAGCTCAGACGCAGCGGGCGGCTGCACCCTGCTCGTCTCCCCTGGAGATAGGCTGAAGTGCTCAAAGATAAAAAGAAAGAAAAGAAAGGAGAGCACTCGCCTGATCTCGGGTTCTGACGCCGTCCAGGACTGCGAAGATCCAGGATCCGTCGTCAGGAGGTCGTTGTCAGGCTCCCATCTAGCCGCGTCGGGCCCCGCAGCCAGCACGATGGTCAGCGCAGCTTGAGATTCCTCCAGCTCAGGTAACCCCGCCGACGATCCACTCGGCGTGAAGCCAGAAGAATCTCGTCCCGCTGGACCGAACCGCTCCTCCGTGGAGACCCGGGGACGCTCAGTCGTCGGCGTAGACTCCACGCAGCAGTCAGTCCCCCTCCTCCGTCCGCAATGTAGCTGCGGAACCACAGGCCCTCTCCATATCCCACCACGTTGACCCGGAGCCGGGGACCGCTCGGCGGAGAGAGACACAGAGGATGCGGGATTAGGCATACAGGTTACAGCAGGTGGGGAGAGTTCAGGGAGCTGCGAACCCTGAACTTCTCCTCCAGGGATGTGACAGAGCAAATCATTAAGCAGGTGTGAAAAAACAATGACTTGCCTGCCCCCTGGAGGTTGAGTATCGCCTGCTGTAGTGGAATCTGCTTCTTCCTCTCCCCGCCCGGCGATAACGGAGGACCCCCCGGGAATTCGTCTGAGGGTCGCTCGCGTTGTCTCCAGCAGAGAGCTCACCAGGCCGGGATTCCAGGCACACACAGCGGTCAGGAAGCGCGTCGAGGAGGAGGGGGAAACAGCCGGGGTGAGCCAGCCCGAATGTCCAGGAATGACAGCGGGGAAACGAGGCTCAGGGGACGAGGCTGTAGAGTCTCCACACTGACGAGGCGAAGGGATGACAGCTGCGTGGGAGGAACGGTCCTGACGATGACCCAGAACTGGATCCGGACGAGGTTCGTGCAGAGGTGACTCGGCGATGTGATGACGACTACTCCCAGGGGACGAAGCGAGGGGGAAACCCAGGATTCGCCGCTCCAGATCGGAGATCGAGACGAGGAAGGCGTCAAGCACGGGAAGGCTTCGTAGCCCTGAAGTCCTCACCATCAATCTCACTGCCGCCGCCACATGCCTGAAGGTGGTGACAGGAAACACAGTAGAGCTCGCGACAGCCACTCGACCCCGGACATAACTGCTGTCAGCTGCGGCTCCTCGAAGGGAATCCCGAGTGACGTGGCGCAGGTCGGGGGAAGTCCTCTGGTTGGCGCGAACTCCCGGACTGGAATGGCGGCAGGAACGGGACTCCGAAGCGGGGAAAGACGTCGCCCACTTCGACTCCCTGCCGGGATTTCCATCCACCCCGTGGAGCTTCTCTCGCTGTGTACCTGCAGCGTCTATCCTGGCACTGTCCTCCAGATGGTACAGAGAGTGAGGGTGACAGTCCAGGAGTTCCTCAGCACGGCCCGGATGCCAGCGTCTCGCGTTGGAGGCGTCGTGCAGGGTGAAGAACGTCCCGTCGACTGCCTCCGAGATGGACCTCAGCCCGTCGCCCTGGCGCCGGAAGTGACTCCTGGGAAACGGCATGCTAGCAGCGCTGACACCCGGACAGAAAGGTACATTTCCACGGCGACTCACGGCCGCCGGCAACTCTTCTGGCTGCGACATACTGTCATATCCGGCTCTAGGGAGCCGGGCAATCAGAGCCAGGGACAAGCCAGTGAGTCGAGATGTTTTATTCTGGGTAAGGGATAAGGGATGAGGAGAGCACAGACACTCATACAGACGTACATTCTCAGGCTGCACAGCGCAGGGGTAGGTAGCTCGTACCGGACATGGGGGTAACAAGACGTGCATACTCACAGCGGGATACAAACACCGGAATGCTGCAAGGGGAGTTGAGGCTGACACCAGACGAAGGGGCTTCAGCCTAGCAGTGCTTATGTCGCAGCCCCGAATGATCGAAGCTGCTCCTCTTTATACTCATTAACAGCGCCCCAGCTGATGAGGATTAATTGGCCCCAGCCGTCCCGTGACACTGACAGCTGGGAACCAGCTGAGGCACTGCCCAATGAGAGGCAGGGATAAAAGGAGCATGGGCTGAGCGCCGAGCCGGCATCTCACCCCATGGTGACAGGAAGGAGAGTGCACAATCTAACACAATCCTAGAAATGTCAGAATGGGCTTCTACTGGTCTAAAGAAATGCCAAAAAGGTATTAGTCTTTAGATTATTTAAATGTGGAGTGTCTTCCTTACCTCATCATTTACACTACTTCAACAGATGGAGAAATCCAAATCTGGACAGACCTGCTGTGCCCTAGTTACAACTGCTTTCACTGCTGGGAAAGGGGGGCAGGGAGAGTTAGCAAACTGGAAAGTTCACTGAACTTATAACATTTCTGGATTGCTTGTTTGTTCTGAGAATCAGTTTGTATGAATGTTAATCGATTTTAACAATTATCAAATTTTCAAATGAATAATCACATTTTTAATAAACAAGTCAGCCTTGAACAGGCCCAATTTGTCACTAGATTTGACCACATTAACTGCACTTGAAAGACATAGACAGGGTGAGCATAAAAGCCACCATGTTTAATAAATTCATTTTGCTATTTGCCCTTGAAGGAGCCACAAGTTACTCACTTCAGAACCAATATCTCGGCCTTTCCATTTCCTGATGAGTGGCCATAATTTATATTTCATATACTAGTATACAGTGATGTCAGTGATATATTGCACATGTCCAATAAATCCCTCTCTTTCTCCTTTACAGGATAACTATACCCCGTAAATGAGGTGGCTCAAAAATCAAAGGGGTTAGAAGAAAAAATGAAAAGAGTCAAAATGTGAGAAAATAGATATTCTCTTTGTGGCTGACAGTGCTATATTACAGTGGATTGGACCATAAGAAGATTTAGTTTCCCTTTCAGTGGCATTGATTATGTGGAAGATGTCTTTGTAACGAGCCCAGATGATTAGCCTCTATACGCAATCAATCAGTTCCCACAGGATCTTACAATGGCAATATTTGTACAGCCCAAATAGATGTGAAGAAAGAGCTTGAGAAAGGTGGAGGGGATTAGAAAAAAGCTGAGAGGGAGAAAACGTGTAAAAGGAAACCAAATAAAACAGAGACAAGGACACCAGCCACAACTCCATAAAGCTTTTTTTGTTTTGGTTTTAAATTCAGCCTTGGTGATTCACAGAGTGATATCACTGCCTGAATTTCCTGTAACCCCTCCTTGTCTGTCAAGTGCCCTTTATTTTTTTCGAGAGGATATTGAAACCTCAGACATCCAACACTGCAGTTCCGTTGCCGAAGGACGCGTGTTCTGTCTAGGATAAGGTCGAAGCCCAAAGTTCGCAGCATGAATTACACCACAGTGTGGAAGGAAGTGAACCACTACACCCTGTATTGTTTCCCTATGGTTAGGGTAATTTGAGGGTGTCATGGAATGCTAGACACTAAGCCTCACCCTGCAGTCGTGTCAGAGTATAATTGCTGCTGCTGCTGCTGCTGCTATGAGTGGGAGGCCTGGATGTCTCAGTCTTGTTATTTGAGATGAGTCAGGTTATAGGTGTGAAATGCTGGGGGTGTCTTTGGGAAAGGCAAGGTTTTTAAAGTGTACATAGAAAAAAATAAAATGTGATTCAAAATCTGGTGAAAGAGGCCAAGGAAAGGCACTGTTGGGCTTCTTTTCGAAAAGCTATTTTCTTGAAAAATATCTCCCAAGCTGATTCGCTATTCATTTTTAATGAATTTGTTCACCGCATGTGTACCAGAGCATCATGTGCTTTTGTTACCTCTGCCAAGGAGGATGTGTTTTTGCCAGCATTGATTTGTCTGTTTTTCTGGTTGTTTTTTAAGCAAAATTACTCAAAACAAAATTTATTTATTTATTTATTTATTTACTTGCTTACTACGAAAAGGGGACAAAATCAGTTTGACTGTACATTATTATTCATCTATCCATCCATCTTCTTCCGCTTAATCCTTTTCGGGTCGCAGAGGGGCTGGAGCCTATCCCAGCACCTTTTTGGGCGAGAGGCAGGGTACACCCTGGACAGATCGCCAGTCCATCGCAGGGCCAACAAAGAGAGACAAACAACAATTCACTCTCACATTCATACCTAAGGACAATCCCTAGTTTGGTGCCAATTAACCTAACTTGCATGTTTTTTTGGCGTGTATATTATTATTTCCAAATTAGTCCACTTAGAAAAGTTTAGAAAAAAATCATTTCACTTTTAAGTTTGCTTTTTCACATTGAGCCATATGTTGAAGGCAAACCTTTCCATATACAACAAGTTAATAGAATAGAATAGAATAGAATAGGATAGAACAGGCTTTATTGTCAGTGTACAGTTGTACAGCTCAATGAAATTGTGGGTGCTCCACCAGGCTAGCACACAATTAAACATACGACTGAAATAAAAATAAAAATAGCCCATAGGTATATAGACAGGTATGGTAGTGGTTTCAAGAGTGGAACTATGTACACAAGAGTGCAAAGTACAGAGCACATAATTGAGTAAAATGGCCCAAGGATTATGGAAAATATGTACAGTAGTAATTTCACAGATGGTTCGATATACATGAAAGTGAGGAGTGCAAAGACAGGTGAGCTATAGTGATAATTAAAAGGTCCTCAGTTCTTATCCTCCATATTATTCCCTACTGCTGTTCTGAGTACAGTGGTGTGAAAAAAATGTTTGCCCCCTTCCTGATTTCACATTTTTTTGTATGTTTGTCACACTTAAATGTTTCAGATCATCAAACAAATTTAAATATTAGACAAAGGTAACACAAGTAAACACAAAATGCAGTTTTTAATTGAAAGTTTTTATTAATTAGAGTAAAAGAAAATCCAAACCTACATGGCCCTGTGTGAAAAAGTGATTGCCCCCCTCCCATCCTGTTCAAACAAATTAACTGTGGTTTAACACATCTTTGGAAAGCTGTGTTCAATTTTCTTGCCATTTCTAAAGCTTTGGGACTCCAGTGAACCACAGTGAGAGCCATTATCCACAAATGGCGAAAACATGGAACAGTGGTGAACCTTCCCAGGAGTGGCCAGCTGATCAAAATTACCCCAAGAGCGCAGTGATGACTCATCCAAGAGGTCACAAAAGACACCACAACAACATCCAAAGAACTGCAAGCCTCACATGCCTCGGTTAAGGTCAGTGTTCATGATTCCACCATAAGAAAGAGACTGGGCAAAAATAGCCTGCATGGCAGAGTTCCAAGACAAAAACCACTGCTGAACCAAAAGAACATAAAGGCTCGTCTCAGTTTTGCCAGAAAACATCTTGATGATCCCCAAGACTTTTGGGAAAATACTCTGTGGACTGATGAGACAAAAGTTGAACTTTTTGGAAGATGTGTGTCCCATTACATCCAGCATAAAAGTAACACAGCATTTCAGAAAAGGAACATCATACCAGCAGTAAAATATGGTAGTGGTAGTGTAATGGTCTGGGGCTGTTTTGCTGCTTCAGGACCTGGAAGACTTGCTGTGGTAAATGGAACCATGAATTCTGCTGTCTACCAAAAAATCCTGAAGGAGAATGTCAGGTCATCTGTTCGTGACCTCAAGCTGAAGCGCACTTGGGTTCTGCAGCAGGACAATGATCAAAAACAAACCAGCGAGTCCACCTCTGAAAAACAAAAACAAAATGAAGACTGTGGAGTGGCCTAGTCAAAGTCCTGACCTGAATCTGATTGAAATGCTGTGGTATGACCTTAAAAAGGTGGCTCATGCTCGAAAACCCTCCAATGTGGCTGAATTACAACAATTCTGCAAAGATGAGTAGGCCGCAATTCCTCCACAGCATTGTAAAAGACTCATTGCCAGTTATCACAAATGCTTGATTGCAGTTATTGCTGCTAAGGGTGGCTCAACCAGTTATTAGGTTTGGGGGGGGCAATCACTTTTTCACACAGGGCCATGTAGGTTTGGATTTTTTTTTCCTTAATCATAAACACCTTCATTTAAAAACTGTTTTTTGTGTTTACTTGCATTATCTTTGTCTAATATTTAAATTTGTTTGATGATCTGAAACATTTAAGTGTGAGAAACATACAAGAAAATGAGAAACCAGGAAGAGGGCAAACACTTTTTCCACACCACTGTAGGTGTCATTGCACCTCTGCCTTTCTGCAAACACCAAGCAGTTTCTATAGACACACTTAGACAACTCAAAGTCATGTTTACATTGAACATGACTTTTTTCCTCCTCAGGCCATTCTGATCTGATCCACAACAAGTTTATTCTTCATAGTTTTTGTATTTGTTTTTGTTTGTTTGGCTGCTTTAATTTTGCCAGTTTAGGAAGTGGGAGATTTAATTAATCTGTTGCATTTTACAGTCACGTCATGAGGTTTCAGAGGTTGCATTAACTGAAAATTGTCCTTCATTGACAAAATTTGACCGGTTACATTGGTCTAGTGCAACCCCTGACAACTAGTCTAGTGTGAAGACCACATCAAAGGGACCCGCTGTGCATGTCCTTGATTGTATGAACTATGTGACAAGCTGGTTAGCTACAAGGTAAGTATGTTTTAATTGCACGCTGTTCACAAGTTTTGACTGGATTTTCCATGTCATAGTTATGAATCTTATTATTACTAAGTTTACTGCTGCACTGCTGGTTCATGTTCTTATAGTGTTCCGGCAATGCATCTCTAGAACCCAGCTACACATGTGTCTTCTTGTAGTGCTAGCTGTGAGACTTGCTAGCTAGTTTGAAAAGCCTAAAAAATTGTTGTAATCCTGCTTCATCCTTCATCCTAGGTTTCATCCGATAAGGGAGGTTTTCCTTACCATTGTCGACTAGTGCTTTCTCTTAGGGGATCGCTTGATTTGGGGGGTTTCTCTAAATTACTTATGATTTGTGCCTTATGTATCTAGTGCCTCGGATGGCTTTTTGTTATGATGAGGCACTTAAGTTTAATTGAATGATGTAATTAACAACACTGGGAAAAGCTGAGTAGTATTCAAAATCCAAATGTCCACACTATATAGTGAGCAGGGAGATAGGGAGTGAGAAGATATTGAGAACATAGTCTATGTCTTCCAGCTGGCCTGAAAAAAACTTGGTATTCACCCTGAAAAGTTTGAGGAATTGGCTGGGCAGAGGGGAGTCTGGACTTATCTCTTCAGACTGCTGCCCCCATGACCTGGACCTCTGGACAGGCAGTAGAGAATGGATGGATGAATGGATGGATGTGTTAATTTTACAGTAAAAAGAGAAAAAATATCCCAGTCTTTATGAGTGCTAAAAGCTGATTTCCTTCTGCTAGTCATCCTGTGACATTATTTTCAAGGACAAAGAGGGGATAATAATATTTGTGAGAGCTGAAATTGTTTGGCTTGCAGTGCTGCCAAAATTTCAACCCAAATCTAAGTTTATAAACCTTGAAATAGGACAGCTCTAATTGTCACTTGAGTATATATAACAGTACCGCTATTTTTATACATTCTGATATTTTTCTGGATTCTATACTATACAGCTCTCATTTCACCTTCACTAAGGCATGTCCAATCCTGTGAAAATGACAGTGATACTGCAAAGTCAGCCATAAACCTCCCCTAATGTTTGTCTGTGAGCTCTTCCTGCATCAGCTTTCTAAAGAGAGAGGCCAGCACCTGGACACGGCCCAAACGACTGCCTGACTCTGATACTGTACCTGTCTTCATCACCACATGACCGAGTGGCTTCCGCTTCTGTCTATACTCGGGTCAACCTATCTACTTAACTGACTGACTGTGATGACATTTTCTCACAGTTAGCTTTAATCATTTCTCTGTAACAGTGGACCATTATGGGATGAGGTAAGCCAGCGCATTTGCAGAGTATAACAGCCTGCTATGGTTGCACAAAGCGCAATTTGCATGGAAATTACCAAATTACTGAGCACCGATGCCGCCAATAGGTGCTATAATTCAAAAAAGACTACTGTGAGCAGCCACGTGCAGGTCTCCGACAGGATACAGCCTCCAGCTAACACTAGCATTCACAGAGCAAGTGGTCAGCAAGCAGAAAGGAATATGCTGCATAAGCAGATTGTTGGTTTTTGTCATCAAGTATTACGCGTCCTTGTGCCCTTCTGTGTATTGATTCTTCTTGGACTCTAGGCGTGGCAAAAGTAAAGCCCTTGTGGCACAGTCACAGCACATAAAGCATCTAATGATACAGACTACATAGGCCAAAACAACAGAACAGGTTTTTCATGCCATAAAGTTGGAGCGAGCTTTTGGGTTTGCTTTGTGTTACAGCATCTGCGCAAACCTCTTCAGAAGTCACCCACTCAAACTTGTGAGGTGCACACACTCACACATGCACATGCACATATGTCCAGCGAGCCAAATTGAGCCAATCAAATCCTTTCCTGGCACAGGAAATGGTTACACCTCCCAGTTTAGAGCATTTGCATAGAAATATCTTAATTACAGCCAGAGTCAGAGCTGGGTGCAGGTGGCCATGACAAAGATGCACTCACCTGCAAAAATGATAGATTATCACCCCATGAATGCGATCAGTTCTGCCCTCCAGCAAAAGGATAAAAAAGGCCATTCCCATAAGCATCCTAATTTACATTTACATACAGATGAACCCAGATGCAAACGAGCAAAAATGGCATGTACTTGAAACAGGTCCACTGGCTGTACTGAAGCATCAACAGGCATTACCCAGAGGAACATTAAAACCTATCAGGCAAGTCCATCAAACTGTGTACAACACTGCAATAAATGTTTGGAGGGAAAAGCACAGCATTTCACCACAACAGCACTATTATGTCATCTTTAAAGGGGTCATTGACTGAAAAAATGGTGTATTTGTAGGTTTTCACCATGTGAAATGTGTTTATTGGTCATAATTTTTGAAAAAAAAAAAAATCAAAACACTCACTTCTCTTAAAAAAAAACCCACATACACCTTTAGCTTGTTTTTCACTCCAAGAAGCCTTTTTAATTCTTCTACGGGATTTTCTGATATGTCAAGAAATGGTAAACCCAGCCATCCTTGAGACCCGCCCACTGCTCTATTACTGGCCAGCATAACTGTCTGTCATGTAGATGGACGGGGGGCACTTAAGGTATCAGCCCCTGAACGAACAGTGATACTTGTCTATATAGCTCACACCAAGTAGGGTTGCCAACTTTCTCACAGCCAAATAAGGGACAGAGAGTTTTAACTATTGCTCGGTGCCACAATGTTGTGGACATTAGTATTGTCATAATACTGGGATTATTTTTTTTTTTACCTTGATAATACCTTAAAAATACTGATATTCAATGTCCTGTTTAATGCTACAAGGGAAAAAATACCACACTGTATACCTAGAAACTTCAGATTTTACAGAATACAGAATCTCAGTTTAAAAATGTGTAATAGCTATGTTTTTAATAAGGGATTGCAGTTATATAGCACTTTTCATGACACCCAAAGACACTTTACAATGAGTCCATTATTCATTCACTCCACAGACAATGATAGTGGTAAGCTACCTCTGAAGCCACAGCTGCCCTGGGGCAGACTGATGGAAACATGGCTGCCAATCCATGCCAATGGCCTTTCTGACCACCACTGAACATTTATTCGCATTCATATATCAGTGTCATGAACCATGAACACACTGGAGGCAAGGTTGGTAAAGTGCCTTGCCCAAGGGCACAACAGCAAGGTGGGAGGAGTGGATTTGAACCACCAACCTGATGTGTAGTGAGTGTGTAGTATGTGTGTCTTGTTGTACCCGCCCTGGATGTGACGTCAGGCGGGCTGCGGCACCACTATAAATAGTGCTGTGTGTATTCAATAAAGGGAGTTTGCTGCATGGCATAAGAGGACTCACGACTATTATTACAGACATAACACAACCCTCTGGTTATTGGGCGACCTGCTCTACCTCCTGAGCCACTACGGCCTCATTTTTGTTTCTCTTTGAGAAATAATGCAACTTTGAGCTAAAAAACACAACTGCATTGCAAAAAGTCAAGTAAAGTAAAGCATAAGTAAAATGAAATAAATTAAGGCTGTTTATGCTTGTCTTTGTGTCTGACAAGATATTAATTCTTGCTGTGCAGTTAATGTGTAAGAAAATTTTACATGCTTTCCAAAATTGATCCACACAATGATGGCTCACAAGATCACAAAAAGAAAAGGCAGAACAAGCAATATTAAAATCAGCAATATCAGATCACTGCAAAAGAAATCACATCATGGGCTGGGACAACACAAAAATCATTGGATCGGAGAGTAACAGACACAAACGCTGGCTCAAGGAAGCTATAGAAATCAGAAAGTGGGGAAAAGACAGCATGAATCGGGATGAGGGGGTATTTATGCTTTTCCACACCTGGGACTACATTCTCCAGAGACCATCAGACGGTGGAGGGTGGGACCAGCCCAGTAGATCTGACAGTTCTGCTGGGCAGGCCTAGGAAAGGCAGCTGATAAATGACACTTCACAGCAATCAGCTGACACTTCTGAGGAAGACTGCAGTGGACAGTCAAAACATGTAAAGGTAAAAACATCTCCTTTTAATTCTTGTCTGAAATAAGAAAAACAAAAAATTAATGCTGAGGTGGAATAATCTCACGAAGCCACCAACTGTGCAGTATTGCCCGTGTTAAGTTGACGGTCTGGCATGTCCTTTGTTCAGGTAGCTCGTGTACAAGAGATACTGGCCTCCTTTACCCGAGGGGTGGAGTTGTTCTCTGCATTTTGTTGTTGAGAGCCAATGTCGTACTGTACTTAGAATTAAGTACAGGAGAAAGACAGCAGTTAACAGGTGGGATTGTAAGAGACGTGGAGGTTTTGCTGTAGTTTTAGCTGTTTTTTTGAGCTTAGATGCAGAACCCACCATGCTGCATGCTCGCTCTGTGTCAGCCATCTTCTCAGAGTAAGATTAAATTGCAAATAAAAACTTTCATAAAGCAAGTAAAATCTTACAGAAAACTGCACAACAAAAAGAAATTCTTGTCAAAATTATCTTGTGAGAGAAAAACAAGCATACAGCCTTGATTTAGGATATTTCATCTTACTGAGATTTCCCTTTTCACAATGTGACAGATACGGCCTTCAGCACAAAATTACATCAGTGACATATTCCTGATTCAAACAAGCACAACAGCAGCAATAGAAAACCTGCACAGGTGGCTAGAAACACTGCAAACAGCATGTCTTACCTTTTTTTAAAAGTACTTTCTTCTGGCCTTCTCTAAGGAAAAATCAGTCATCACATCCTTTTGACATGGTTGTTGACCCAGTGACGAGGCACGGACTCCAAATTGATACAATAAAGTTTATTAACAACAGTGTGAGTGAATTGTGGTGTGAGTGCAGGCTGGAACTGCCGGGAACTGAGTGAGACACCGTTCGGCCTGGCAACCCTGGAGACACACAGAGAGAGGTGGTTACTGAGCGTCACGACTGGAGTTATTTATTTATTTAGCGAATGCAAAGTCCTTAAGCCAAGCAGTTGCCTCCTGGTTTGCTGTATGGAGGGTGTGTAATCCTCCTTCCAGTCTTTGGGGCGGGTGTTCCATAGTTTGCTCCTCTCCACATGCGCACAGTGGGCTAGGGCTACTGCTCCATCTGTGAAGGCTGGCCAAGCAGGGGCCATGTCCAGTCCTGAAGCGATAGAGTGTAGACCACTGTCTCCTTGGGAGGTTGGTGCCCGGGACCTGTTGGTTGGGGTTTATCACCAGCTGTTTGTTTGGGACCTCCTTGATCTCCCATTCCTCTTGCCAAGCTGTCTGGATGGTAAAGTCAGCTGGGGGAGGGTTTTTCCAAATCGGCCGTCTGGATGAAAGTCGGGCAGTGGGTGGGGTGTAGATATCTGCATGGATTGGTAAGTGAGGAAAATCTTTAACTTTTTGGAGCATCCTTTGAGTTAATGCTGCTCGCCGGATGTGTGGAGGGGCTATGTTTGACAGTACAGAGAGCCAGGGGAGTGGTGTTGAGCGGATTGTTCCAGTTATAGTTCTCATGGTTGAGTTGAGCTGGGTGTCTACATGGTGTGTGTAAGATGACCTGGACCAGACAGGGGCACACTATTCTGCTACAGAGTATGAAAGGGCCAGTGCTGAGGTGCGCAGGGTGGAGACTGCCGCCCCCCATTTTGCACCAGCGAGCTTGCAGAGCAGGTTGTTTCGTACTTTCACCTTAGCAGCCATCCCCTTTAGATGTTCCTTGAAGGATAAGGTCCTATCAAGGGTCACTCCAAGATAAGTTGGATTTGGGGCATGCTTAAGCTTGAGTCCGCTCAGGTGGATGTTTAGTTCTCTGGCAGCTTTTGCATTGTGGAGATGAAATACACTGGAGACGGTTTTTGCTGGGCTTGGTTTTAGGCGCCAGATTTTGCAGAACTGGTCCAGTTTAGCAAGATCTTCCGTGAGCACCCGTTCCAGTGGTTCAAAGTCTGGTGCTTGGAATGCCAAACAGATGTTGTCTGCATAGATGAATTTGCGGGATTTTGTAGTAGGCAGGTCGTTTGTGTAGAGGTTGAACAGAGTTGGAGCTAGAACTGAGCCTTGTGGGAGTCTGTTTTTCTGCATTCTCCATGCACTTGTGTTCTGACTGAGGTGGACTCTGAACCTTCGGTTGGTCAGCAAGGTTTTTATAATTGCTGTTGCCCAAGCAGGGATCGCCTTTATAAGTTTCAGGAGGAGGCCTTTGTGCCAGACCGTATCATAGGCGGCTGTAAGATCGAGAAACACAGCCCCTGTCTTCAGTCTGCTCTCGAAGCCATTTTCAATGAAGGTGGTTAGGGCCAGTACTTGTTCTCCTGTACTGCGGTCCTTGCGGAAACCTGCTTGATCCACACTTAGAATATCCTCTATTTCTGGGGAAATGCGTTGCAGTATTAGGCGCTCCATGATTTTGTAAGGAACGCTGAGTAGGGAGATTGGGCGGTAGCTTGCTGGTAGTTTGTGGTCTTTGCCAGGTTTTGGTATGGCAATGACCTTTGCTGTCTGCCATTTCTTTGGGATCGAGTTTGTTTGTATGATCCTTGTATAGAGTTGTGTCAACCAGGTTAGGGCTTGGGGGCCAAGATTTTTCATGAATTCTGGGAAGATGTTGTCGTATCCTGCTGCCTTTCCACATTTCAGGCACTGTAGGACTTTCTCCAGTTCAGCAGCCTCGAAGGGTTCAGGGTTCATTTCCTCTATGGGCATTTTTTGGTGTTTTTTTTAGCTCAGTTGTAACTGCTCTTCTGGTGTCTTTGTCTTAAGGTGCTTTGGCGATGGTCAGTAGGTGGGATGCAACTTGGTTGGGTGTGACAGATGCTCGGCTTTGGCTAGGAGGCTTCTGTGCAGCTCCTAGGCGATGGATGAGGCTCCAACATTTCCTGCTAGAGTGGATAAAGCTCCGGTCAGCAACTGTCTCCTCCCAGTTCTTTCGCCGGGCTGTACTTAGCGATTCAATGAGATGGTCTGCTATCTCTGGGTCCCCTGATGTTTGATAGGATTGTAGGAGGGCAGCGCTTTCTCCGTCCAGGCATGGGACATAGAAGGGTCGGTAGCCTCGTGGGATTGCAGTGTGAGCAGCCTTGAAGACTGCGCTGCAGAAGCGGTTATATGCTTCATCTACAGTGATGGTGTGGAGTGGGATGGTAACAGCATTCCGATCCAGAGTTTCACTGAATTTCTTCCAGTTGGCTTTGCAGAAGTTCCAGCTCATCTTCCTTGGGCTGTTTATGACTGGAAGTTGTAGGCCAATGTGTACAAGCAGGGGCCGGTGTTGGCTGTGTGGAAAATCGTCAAGAATGAGGATCTGTGTAGGATATGGCGTCCCATTCAAAGAGCTGACCCAGCACAGGTCAGGAGAATAGTCCTTCTTCCACCTAGCAGAGTGGAAGGTTCCTCTTTGTTTGGGGTCGTGTATCAGAGCGAGATCATTTCTAGATGCCCAGTCTGAAAGTACCTCCCCGTCACTATCCACTGCTGGGTACCCCCAGTCAGGGTGATGTCTGTTAAAGTCCCCCACATAGATGGCAGGGTGGGGTGGGGTGGGTAAGACCTGCAGATCCCAGTTGGCACTAGGGGGCTTGTACACATTGACAATATGGAAGCCACCAATGGTTATGGTGTCTGAGAAATGTGTTGTTGTCAGGTGGTTTACTACAACTATGTCAGAACGCACATAGGTGGCACGTCCATGTTTGGCATGTGGAACATAGCACAGGAGGTCAAAGCCATTGATGGTGTAGCGGCCAGCTTCCTCTGTGCCAATATGAGTCTCTTGAAGGCAGATTACATCAATCGAGTGTTGGAAGGCGAGGACTTCAATAAGGCTTCGCTTGGCTGCAGATAGGCCTTCAACATTTAGTTGTAGTATGCAAAGGGCAGGTCCTACCGCAAGGTGCTCTTGGGGCTGTTTGCTTTCGGCTTTGGGACTGTGACTAGGATTCTTCTTTGACTTGGCACTGAGGCGTCGTCTCTTCGAATTTAGTCTGCTGGTAGGATCATTAGCTTCCCTGGGCAAGCCCGGGTACTGGCGGAGGGCGCGACGAGAACGCTGATCCATTGCCCTCCTGGATGGATGCATTCTTGACCCAGTCTACTTTTAACCAAGTTTGGAATCCATGGTCCCATGCACAGCTGTCTGATGTAAGAAATCATGGCATCTCCCTTCTCCTCCAGGTGAGGGCTTTAACGGCCCACCTGTCTTCTCCGTGCTCAATTAGGAGCCTCCTCACTCAATGCTCCAGCTTAGAAAAATCCTTTACGCTTCGGGATTTTTTGAGCTATTCGTTTCCCCTAAGCTCTTTTCCTCTCAATGATTTTATGAGCGCCACTTTCAAACTTTTTTCCAGACATTATGACTGAGCTAATTACTTCTTTCCTCTCACTAGCGCTTGCATAGTGACATGTCAAAACAATTCGTCTGATAGGCTGTTGTTGCTGGTACCCACGTGGGGCACTTGTAAATTAGACCAATATGCAGCTGCACATGAATATCAAGGGATGGACATAGAATTTGACCAATTAACAGCAATGTGATCTTTTTTCAATGGCTCATGATAGGCCCTGATCTTTGTAGGCCCCTGGGCTTCAGCCCAGCCTACCCTGTCCATTCAGGCAGCCTTAAATATACAGGACAATGCATGTCCTGCTCAAGACAAATATATTTAGCCCAATAAATGGGACGTCTCGGCTAAACTGGGACAGTTGGTAACCCTAACACCAAGTGCTGTTTATATTGTTATTTTCTTCAGATTTCAGTCCCTGTTTCCACCTGATTCACTAATCCACAGTTGTATATATATATATATATATATATAGATATAGATATAGATATAGATATAGATATAGATATAGAGATATAATACATCTTGTCTCATTCTGGTTTATTTTGTTGCATTTTTGCCTTGATGCTATGTTGAACCATCAGCATTAGCATGCTAGGCAGTCAGACACAATCACTGTAAAGCCTGCTTCATGCTACACCTCTGCTGTCTGCTTACATGTAACTGGAAACCTCGTGTGACGAAATTTACGTCATCGTCTCCACTCCGCTAGTGTCTGAAGTGCTCGACCGCGGACGACCGCATGCAGCCCAAATTTTGTGACTGCGC
Organism: Pholidichthys leucotaenia; assembly: GCA_020510985.1. Classification (NCBI taxonomy): domain Eukaryota; kingdom Metazoa; phylum Chordata; class Actinopteri; order Cichliformes; family Pholidichthyidae; genus Pholidichthys; species Pholidichthys leucotaenia. The sequence goes on along the minus strand of CM035840.1, from coordinate 132,185,512 downwards.
CTCCTGCCCATGACCTGAACACGCTGAAAAGCGCATGTGCAAGACTGAACGTCCCATTCACAAGGTGGCAATATCGACACAGATATACATCAATAGATGAAGAAGACAACGAGGAGGCGGAAAACGAGAATAAAAACATACATGAATCATACATACATACCTTCTTTCACAGCGGCAGCAGCATCTTTGTGAAAAAGGAATGAAAACCGCAAAGTCAAACAGCAGAAATGGACTCTATATTTGAAGAGAAACTTTGTGAAGAAGTCCGCCATTCTTCATTGGTGAAGATCCTGGTGTGTCAGCACCTTGGCGCTACCTATCGGGCAAACTACAAATGGTGGTTGTGCACATGTGTCAACTGTTTGGCCTGGGTAGATGAAAAAAGTGAGCATGTACAGCGCCGCATGCGTGCCGGGCTTGTCCAAAGCATATGGGGACCAAGGCGGACTAGAGGGGAAATGAAGCATGAAGCAGGCTTAACCGGATACAGCTCACCTCTGCAGGGAGGTGACTGCTGGTTCGTGTTTGACATATTATTCGGCCCAGGAAACACGCACGCAGGCTCAGGTAGATTTGAAAGCTTTATTTTTAACCAATGTAACGTGTATGGGTGTGTGTGTGAGGGATAAGAATGCATTGTGGGTGGAGGGTGCAGGTCAGGACAGAGCAGCACGCCGTACAGCCAGGCAACCCTATGAGCGAGAAGAGAACAGGGGTTAGCTGGGTAAACCACACAGGAGAGTGACAAGGTAATGTGCTTACTTGCAGTAACTGTGGTGGCTGGCGTTGGCAGGATCCCAAGCCTGGGAGACAGCGTCCTGCTGTGCGTCCGAGAAGAAGCAGCGTGGCAGAGGAGCAGTGAGGCGGAGGAGAGAGCGTCCGCCGCCGTGAGATCCACCTGTGCACAGGGGAAGGCTGACAGGCAGGTAAGACAATAATTGACAGCTTACGTGTCGAGAAGAAGGTCAGCAGGCCTGGAGGAAAGGTAATCCACTGAAGGTTTGAGTACGCAGGGAGACAGACGGCTCCAGGCTGAAGCTCAGGGCGAGGTGGAATAAGTAGCTGCGCACTAATGAGATGCAGGTGTGCGCGCAGCTGAGGTGGATGCCCGTGAGCGGCGAGTGGTGACAGTGTTAAGCTAAAAGTTAAGCTAACGCCATGCCTGGCCAATTTTGATAGCAATTTTCTGTAAATTCTGTTCACTCCCACTGGAACCTTTGTTCATCTAACAACACTTGACCATATATTTCGTTATTAGACATGATTTTAGCTAGTTAAAGTTTTATTTTCTCAAACCAGGATTCACAGCTGCTAGCTGAAGCTAGCAGTTTAGCCACTCATTCACAATTTTTTCTGTGCTTATTGTATTCCAGGAACTGGTCATATCCTATCGACCACTAAAACCACACACTCCTGTTAACCAGTGAATTATTATTTGACTCATTCTTTAAGGGTGCTTTCACACCTACAGGCTTTAGATCATTTCAGTTGAACTTGAGTTTGTTTTCTCCATTAGTGCGGTTTGTTTTGTCTGGTGAGAACATGGTAATTGCACTCAGGTTTGCACCAAACCAACCTTACCGAGACCACCTAAACGAGGTGGTTTTGATTCGAATCAACTGGCGAACTCTGGTGCGGTCCTCCAGGTGAGAAAGGGACCGCACTAAAGCAGGATCAGTGACAAATGGTAAAACATTTTATGCCATTGTACATGTGGCTGAGCATGTCAGCGTTCTGGAGGATTAATGGACACCATCTCCTGTACTGTCTTGATATGTGCCTTCACCGACTCCAGTGCATTAACATGTTTTCCATCCATAGCCATGCTTCATTTTCAAAGTGTACGATTTGCTGAAAGTGGTATATGCATGTAATGTAATAAACGATAACCAGGGCGATGAAAAGCCCCCGTAGATTATGCTGCAGTGTATTATTTTCTCCCCAGAAATGCATATTGTTTTCAAAAGATTCAAAAAGATTCAAAGATTTTTATTTGTCAATACTTCTATATGTACAGGACATACAGGAGAATTGAAATGCCATTCTCTCTCTCTTTTAATGGTGTGCGCAATACTGCATATAAGCAAAGAAGGAATAAAGATGAAAAACAACAGCAGCAGTCTATGTACAGTAAAGCTACCTGTAGTGCAAATAAAGATAAAAGATAAAATCCAGCAAGCCCATAGTGCAAATAAAGATAAATGTGATCAATATTGCAATAACAGACAAACAGCAGCAGATATGGCATTTGTGCAAATGGTTGCAGTAAGGTGCAGCGACATACAGCAGCAGATGTATTACTTTTGGTGTGCCAAGTCTTTCTGTGCAAACAGCTGAGGTAATTATTGTGTGGGTGAGTGTGTTATGGTCCAGGGTTGTTGTTGGTGGTGGTGGTGGGGGAGTTCAGGGTCCTGATGGCCTGGTGAACAAAGCTGTTTAGCAGTTTTGTGGAGCGGGTCTGGAGGGTCCATTACCTTTTCCCCAAGGGCAGAGGGTTGAAAAGGGAATGTGAGGGGTGGGAGGTGTCGCCTGCAATGTTGATGGCTCTGTGGGGGAGGTGGGTGTGGTAGATGTCCGGTGGGGGTTGGGGGGGGCAGAGGGGCACCGATGATCTTGCTGGCTGCTTTCACTATGCATTATAGTGTCTTCCGGCAGAAGGCAGTGCAGCTTCCGTACCACACCGTGATGCAGTTGGTGAGGATGCTCTCAGTGGAACCCAGGTACCCCGGTAAAATGAGCCTGGTAAAATCAATACCCAATTTTTTTTTTTCAAAAAAGCTTTATTAACACCCAGAAATGCATAAATGCACAGTAGTCATCCTACTTCCTGTATTTTCCTTTCCTGTTCTCACGGCAAAAAAATCTGACCAATAGGAGCAAAGAACGTTCTGACATAAGTCCCCTGGGATTTAACTTGATGCAGTTTCGTCTGCTTGAATTTTTGCCTGTGTGAAAGGGAACCGAACCAAGGAGAAAATGACACAAAGTAACAAACTTATCAATTGATTCCAACCAAAGTAAACAAATTTAGGTGTGAAAGCACTCTAAGAACATTCATGGAATAGACTCAGGGATAACGGGTTGGGTCGGCTTCCCAGGTTGGATCTGACATCTTTGGTGTCTCGAGTGGAGAATTTCTGAGAATATTCCTTACATTTGTTGGTGACTGAGAAAAGTCTTTTTTAATAGTTTTACAGAAATTCTCCACTGATTCTATTACCCCCGTATCTCACAGAGTAACAGGGAGCGTTGCAATTTGACCATTGCAATTTAAGGAGTTTCCTTAGGGTTCACCAGCAGTCCGTGACTGTAAAACTGCTGACGAGCTGCCACGCAACCCCCCACACACTCTGAAGCAACCCCTCAAATCGAAACACTTGCCAGCATTTGCCTCTTCTCGCTGTTCCCTGAGATACTCCCCTTAAAGATCCCAGGGCCGACTTTGGGAGGCGATTTGACTTGTCTTCAGCTCAAGATATATCCAAGCTAAACGCTAGGAGCTAGCCAGCTAATGGCTAAGTGGCCTAAGAGGGAGGGTGGAGTTGAATGCATTCAGGGATTTCTTGAAGTGACAGCGTTAAAGTGAAGCATTTTCAGAAAAGCTGGAAAAATAAAAAACAAAATTGCTGCAATAATTAAATAATTAAAGAAAATTTGAACAAAATATGTCACAAACATTTCATTAAGACATGTGAGCTGTTAAAATGTGGAAAAAGAACTATCACTCCTTTAAATGATCCCAGATTAAAGAACTGAAATTGATGTTTAAGACATGTTACAGTGGTGTAATAACAATTCATTCATGAGGGGAAGAATATGAGTGTGATGGTCCACATTTCATCTCAGTCATATCATCACAAAACAAAAATCCCTCTAAGTTAATAGAATAGAGCAAATACCTCCATTATACCACATAGTAATGTTTAAGATGAATTCACATTCAGCATATGTCTTTCTACGGGCTATAGAGAGAAATTCTAGAGACAGAGCTTGATGGTTGAAGCATGACAAATAGGATGAAATTAAGTGTTGAAATTAATCAGGATTTATTTTCCTGTATGCTGGGACTGGCATGACACAAATCGCATTAAAAGAAAATAGAGGGAATCTAAACTGAGGTTAAACAATTCTTGTTTCTGAAACAGTTTAATGGATTACATACAGATCTGTATCTCTTTTTTACATCAAACCCAGTAATAGACTGTTGTAATATCATATAATGGGTAACATAACAATGTTTTTCATATCTAATATTTCCATCTACATAAACTCTTTACAGTACACAAAAATTACTCAGTGATATACATACAGGCAGAGTAAAGATAAAATATTCTCATTAAAATACCAGATTTTTCCAAAAGAAAAGAAAAAGTAGGATGTAATCTTTTTATCAGTTTGCAAGCATAGCAGCCCCTGAGGGTGGATTGCTATTGGAGGGATGTATTCCCATGTGAAAAACACAGAAACATATTTCTTGAAATAATATTTTGGATGTCAAGAAGATGGATGTATAGGATAAGATTGGATGTCTGAAAAAACTTATATGTTCTGACTTGAGAAAGTGGGCACTTTTTCCTCAAGTGAAATTATTGTAAAATGGCTATTAATTATGATTTATGAAAAAAAATGCAAGTTTCCCTTTTCAGGAGTAAATAGTGACAGACACCAAAGTTCTAAGGGACATAATTCATAACATATTTCCATTTTGTTTAGTTTTCCCTTTGAATGCTCGAAAGGACATACCTTGGAGAACAAATTTTATTTACACAGAAATAAACTAGAAAAGCACTCAGAGAGCGCAGACCTCCGCCAAGCGCCACAGTTCCCCCCATACAGTGTTTGTGTGTACGTTTTCAGATTCCTTGACCATGAAAACATATGACTAGCAATTGGATTCACAATGATAGGATTAGTGGTTCAGTAGTTATTGACGAAAATGGCATTTTCCGTAATGGCGGTTTAGCGCCACAGTTCCCCCCATACAGTGTTTGTGTGTACGTTTTCAGATTCCTTGACCATGAAAACATATGACTAGCAATTGGATTGACAATGATAGGATTAGTGGTTTAGTAGTTATTCACAAAAATGGCATTTTGCGTAATAGTGGTTTTCTTGTGGACGGTGATCCAGATCACCACCAAAATCTAATCATCTGTAGGATACCCCATTTCTGACAATCTGTGAAAATTTCATGAAAATCCGTCCATAACTTTTTGAGTTATCTTGATAACAAACAGACAGACAGACAAACAAACAGACAGACAGACAAACCAACGCCGATGAAAACATAACCTCCTTGGCGGAGGTAATAAAAAGTTACTGTTTTTTAAATCTTTTTTCTTAATTGTCTATTTTATTGATCAGATGTACATGACAAACTTTTACCATTCATTACAAGATCTTATTTGCCTTTGAAAAAAGTTGAAAAATTGGAAAGCAGCACGACTTTTATAGATAAATTTGATGAATTTGTGCATTATTAAAGGGGTCATTGACGGAAAAATTGTGTTTTTGTAGTTTTTAACTTCCTGAATAGATCTAATAGTCACGTGGTTATCGACAAAACAATCAAAACCCTCATTTCTCTTTAAAAAAAAAAAACACAGCCTTTATATAGTTTTTCTCTCCGAGGAGCCATTTTGCCTCTTCCAGGTTTGCCACAGCATGTCATAAACATAGTTAACCCATCCCAGTACCGTCCTTGATCGCTCTGTTATTGGCCAACCTAGATGTCTGTCATGTAGAGAGCAGTGAGCTAGCAAGTTTGCTTACCAAGCACGGTTTATATTGTAATTTTCCTTAGATTTTAGTCACCCTAATCGATATCCCTGTTTATGCCTGATTTACTAACCCACAGTTGATAAGTATCTCGTGTCACTCTGGCTTATTTTATTACATTTTCACCGTGATGCTACATCAAACTGTTAGCAGTAGCTTGGCTTGGCATTTTGGCATTTAATCCATTTTTTAATAAGGCTGTAACATAAAATGTGGATAAAGTGAAGTGCTGTGAATACTTTCACAATGCGCTGTAGGTGTTTTGGGCCACCATTCACTTATTCACGATTGTGTCTATGCTTAGTGTACTCCAGGGACTGGTCATATCCCATCAGCTACATCTTCTGACAGTGTCACCATCTCACTGCAATGGTTCAGCCAGTGTATCACCTTCACCAGAGCTGTGTTAGCCAAAGATCTGGTCTGTCCACCATGGGAGATCCTACCAGAGTACTTGCCATAGTGGAAAAACGCCCCCACGTTTTAGGAACAGTTCAGTTCCATGAGTTTCCTCAGAGAGCATAGCTCTGTGACTCTGTCCATCTTCACACCATGATGATGGAGGGTGGGACTTCTGTGATGGCCTATCGACAACTGAAACCATACGCTCCTGTTCACTAATGATGCTTTATTTTGTTCCTTCTTTGATTAAAAAAAAATATGTGACTTGTGGTTCAGGCTTACAACCCAAACTAATCTTAGCCAGCTACGGGGGGGGGGGGGGGGGGGGAGTTCATAGACTGAAAAGTTCATAGTGCTCAAATTTGACCGCATGTGGTTTATTTTTCAACCGCAGGGACCCAAGCGCTGCAACACCGATGGAAGACGTGTGTGGACTGAAGGGGGGACTATGTTAAAAAATAAACCACATTCCATCAAATCTGACCACTATGAACTTTTCAGCATTCCCCCTTGTAAGCTTAACAAAGTGACACAAGAGGGAGGGCGGAGTTAAATGCAGTCATTCATTCATCTTCTTCCGCTTAGACCTTTTCAGGTTGCAGGGGGGCTGGAGCCTATCCCAGCATCTTTGGGCGAGAGGCAGGGTACACTCTGGACAGATCGCCAGTCCATCGCAGGGCAAACACAGAGAGACAGACAACCATTCACTCTCACAGTCATACCTAAGGACAATTTAGAATCAAATAGACATGCAATGAAACCAGACATTCTGAGAAAGGCTGCAAAAGATGATTCACAATAATGCTGCAATAATTAAAGATCCACTCTGGCGGCACTAAAACCACCTCAAAAACCAATGTGTTTTGCCCAAAATATATTGTGCCTTTTTATACACAAAAAAAAACTTTAATTGCCTTTGACTGGCTTGGAAAGAGCTTTTATTTCTTTGACCTACTTAAGTATGCAGAGATCTCTGAATATTCTAATTAGCACCACCAATACTCCCGCCCACCAGTAGCTGGAAGAAGACAAGGGTATTGTACAAGGCTCTGAGAAGGCCTTGTACAAAGGAAGTACCGTCGTGGGTGAACCTACGGAAGAGTTGCTGCTCAGCCCGGCATGGAGGGTGGAAGGCTCCCCGCAGGTCTCTGGTTACCCACTCCCCACAGATCGCTTCGCTGGGGGCCAGTGAATAGTTCGCCTTGGTCCAGTGCACCCGCCAGTTAGCTCAACTCCGAGGCGCTCCCCGGCCTCCTTCCTTCGGAGCTTGCTTCACTTCAAGCTGCTCCGAGGCGAACTGTTCGCCAGTCCCAGCCAGGCAATCCAAGGTGAGTGGATAACCAGAGACTGCTCCTTTGGGGGAAGAGGGAGGGGGCGAGAAGTGCCCAGTTCCTTTGGAGCGGCAAGGTGGCTGGCGGGGTGCACCGGCGGGTGTTCCCAGCGAGGCAAGGGGGGCCCTCCAGCTGGGAAGCGACTGCCTGTGGCTGTGTAAAGCTAAAAACTGAACACGGACGCACGGCTGAAAACTTCGTAGTGGTCAAATTTGACCAAATGTGGTTTATTTTTCAACATAGTCTCCCCTTCGGTCCATACACTTTTCCCATTGATGTTACAGCGCTTGGATCCCTGTGGCTTAAAAAAAAAAAGCCACATTCCGTCAAATTTGACCACTATGAACTTTTCAGCATTCCCCCTTGTAAGCTTAACAAAGTGGCATAAGAGTGAGGGCAGAGTTAAATGCAGTCTTAGAAATTTAAATAGACATGCAATAAAACCAGACATTCTGAGAAAGGCTGCAAAAGATGATTCACAATGATGCTGCAATAATTAAAGATCCACTCTGGGGGCACTAAAACCACCTCAAAAACGAATGTGTTTTGCCCAAAATAATATATTGTGGCTTTTTATACACAAAAAAACTTTAATTGCCTTTGAATGGCTTGGAAAGAGCTTTTATGTCTTTGACCTACTTAAATATGCACAGATCTCTGAATATTCTAATTAGCACCACCCATACTCCCGCCCACCAGTAGCTGGAAGAAGACAGGGATATTGGACAAGGCTCTGAGAAGGCCTTGTACAAAGGAAGTACCGTCGTGGGTGAACCTACGGAAGAGTTGCTGCTCAGCCCGGCATGGAGGGTGAAAGGCTCCCCACAGGTCTCTGGTTACCCACTCCCCACGGATCGCCTCACTGGGGGCCAGTGAACAGTTCGCCTTGGTCCAGTGCACCTGCCAGTTGGCTCGACTCCAAGGCGCTCCTCAACCTTCTTCCTTCGGAGCTCGCCTCACTTCGAGCTGCTCCGAGGCAAATTGCTCGCCAGCCTCAGCGAGGCAATCCAAGGTGAGTGGATAACCAGAGACCGCTCCTTTGGGGGAAGAGGGAGGAGGCGAGGAGTGCCCTGTTCCTTCGGCGCGTTCTCCCTGGCTTGCTCCAGGGAGAGGCAAGGCAGGTGGCAGGGTGCACCGGCGGGTGTTCCCAGAGAGGCAAAGGGGAGCCCTCCAGCTGGGCAGCGACTGCCTGTGGCTGTGTAAAGCCAAAAACTGAACACGTACACGTGGCTGAAAACTTCATAGTGGTCAAATCTGACCAAATGTGGTTTATTTTTCAACATAGTCTCCCCTTCGGTCCACACACTTTTTCCATCGACGTTGCAGCCCTTGGATCCCTGTGGCTTAAAAATAAACCACATTTGGTCAAATTTGACCACTATGAACTTTTCAGCTCCACCACCACCACCTACAATCTGCCATCTTTCCCAACTTGTTAAAAGTTCAGCTCCTGTTTGCTCCTAGGCTCCCCCCTCTTTCCCTGAGAAAGTCAAGCAGAGGTCTCAGTGCTTAGCCTGATTGATTAATGTTATAACCAATCAGGCTAAGCCGGAATACTTAAGTAGCTAGAAACACTTTGTCCAAATCTACCTTTAAAGCAGACATTCACATCAGAAAAAACACATACTTGGGAGTGTGGAATGATTTTGCTCTTGATATGTCGTGGAGTTTGCATGTTCTCCCCGTGTCTGCGTGGGTTTATTCCGGGATTTCTCTGGTTTCCTCCCACATGCCAAAAACATGCAAGTTAGGTTAATTGGCATCAAACTGGGGATTCTAAATTGTCCTTAGGTATGGATGTGAGAGTGAATGGTTGTCTGTCTGTCTGTGTTGGCCCTGTGATGGACTGGCGATCTGTCCAGGGTGTACCCTGCCTCTCGCCCAAAGATGCTGGGATAGGCTCCAGCCCCCACCCCCCCACCCCAAAACCCCCCGCGACCCGAAAAGGATTAAGCGGAAGAAGATGGATGGATGGATGTCTTGTAAATCACAAGAAACATGTTACAGACATGTTAACAACAGAAAATCTTGATTTTTGCCAGAGTGTCACTTTAAATAATTCAAGAAAATGTGACTAAAATATGTCACAGACATTTCATTAAGACCTGTGAGCTGTCAAAATGTGGTGAAAATGCAGTCAATGACCCCTTTAAAAGATTTCACATGCAGCTATATCAATGTGATTCAGACTGTGGGAAGCTCAGTGGTGCAGTGGTTAGCACTGTAGCAGCACCGTAAGAAGATCACGGGATTGATCCCGCCCCCTGACCATCAGTGACCCTTCTGTGTGGAGTTTACATGTTCTCCCCGTGCCTGTGTGGGTTTACTCCCACAAGCCAAAAACATGCATGTTATTGTAGCATCAACTTCTCCTCAGGCCAATCCAGGAGATCACTTTTCTTCATTTTAAAGAAATTTCACTTTTCTTTATTTTAAAGCAACTCTCACTCAAGGTCTGGTCAAGAATGCTGTGTATCTTTAACAGGACCCCAGTGTAAACAGTTTCACTTTTGTAGTGAAACTTGATAAGGATTCGCTTTTAAAGGCTTAAGTGGACCATAAATTCTTGGAGTCAAATCCCAAATGGACAGTTCATGCTGATAGTATCCGTTCGTACCAGGAACTGATACTCTTAAAAATGTCATAAACTTCTTAAACTGGCAGATATATGGTCCCCTCCTTCTTTTAGACATATCCCAGAACCCTCTAGGCCCCCCTACTCACATGCCAAAGACCTAAAAATTATCTACAGCTCAACAGTACCTCCTAGTGGACATCTACGGAATATTTTTCATTGTGCAATCTGTTAATTCTGACTAAACAATAAGCTTTTCTTCCAGCTCTCATTTCCCAGGATTCTAAGGACACTGTGAAGATAATCGCCAATAATGGTTTGCCATGATTCATTAATCCTTGATTTAAATGTGAGTGCATGTCTTAGGAATGTTTTATTTTCATGAGTGTTATTCAAATGAACATTAAAATTATTAGTAATGGTATAAAAGCATGGTCACTGAATATTAGCCTTGAGTCACTTAAATTAGTTAGATTTTATATTGAGTATATAATTCCGTAAGAACTGAATGTTTTATCAATCTCTGTCCGTCTTCCCTCTCGTGATAACCAATCACCAGGCTGCCTCTCTGTTGGATAACGCCCTTGCATTTGATTAGCTGTTTGCAAACAAAGGAATGTTCCCTCATTGGACAAAAGCCCATTCAAACTCCTCTTTATGGAAGATGATTGGTCCGTCTTGCTGCGGTCCTGTTTTATGACCCTGCAGCGCGCTTCAGTTAAATGCGTCAGAGCCACCCTGCATACAAAAAGGTTTTTTTAGCTTTCGCTTCTTCTAGAGTTTTATAGTTGTTCTGTTCTTCTGTTGTCTTTGCAGTCTTTTGAACCATTGCTTTTCTGTTGTTTTTAGTCTAAGTTGTTCTGTGAGTTTTAAGAAGACTTTTGTGTGTGTGAACCTTGTCAAATCCAGCGCTAGCCTTCTTAAATCGTCTTTTGATAAGTTTTACTTGTTTTCTGGTTAACTGAGGAGAAATCATCTTTTTATCTATGAGCTTGTGGTCACCCAGCACAGTGCAGACTGATACTATTCACGCTCAGCAGGCTGGAGGAAACGGAAGACAATTAGCATACAGAGGACAATGCACAGACGGACAAAGAGCCACAGGAGGCAGTCAGACGGGACTGTATGCAGGTGTCCTCGAGCCAACCAATGTCATGCTAATCTGTGTATTTACTGTGATGCTAATGTGCCATGCATTCTCTCTTCCTGTATCACTGCATAAAAGAGCTTGTGTGACATGTCTCAATAGCACAGTAGCTCACAGAGCTGCAAGGTGCGTCTCATGATGTTGGAGGAAAATAAAACTTTGCAACCTTCCAGCTTGTCATATCTCGCAAAAACTGTTCCTCCACACTGGTGACCCCGACGTGTCATGGTGCACCCCTTGCCTGATCTTTTACGTCCACACTGGTGACCCTGGACGTGTCATGGTGCGCCCCTCACCTGATCTTTTCCCTCCACACTGGTGATCTGACGAGAGAGAATGACCGTCTGCTCCCTCTCACCATGCTGTGGACTCCAGAGGACCAGTGAATGCCTGCGACCTCTTCATCCACACCAGATCGTGCCATCCGGAGCGGGCAGCGCTGGGACCAACACGCACCATGAACGGCAACATGAGCGAGCCGAAGGAAGCAGCCTGAAAGGGGAAGGACATCGGCGCCAACTGCGTTGATTTCCACCGAGCTCCCCGACTCTGACTAAACTCGTGACAGCGGACATCCCGCACACAGAAGCCCCGCACGCACACCGCAGGATTAGGAGGACAGCCGAGAAACACAGCCGATCGCCATCCTCGGAACCTTCAGGGCTGCTCACGCACCTGAAGCAGACGTGCAGCCCGCGCACAGGACATTGTATAGGTTTCTCAGCCACGGCGCACACCGGGAGTTTAACCGATGGCTGTCCCTGGTGGCTTTAGGGCTGCTTCCGCACCTAAAAGCCAAATCGCCAAGTCCCTCACACAGCTGCAGTTGTTCCACTGCCGCTACGCATCCTCGGGGAATTTAGCCGTTCGCTTTCCCCACATCCTTGCTGGACCGAGCCGCGAGAGGAGCCAGAGACTTAATTTTTTTTTTTTTTCACAGCCGCTGTGAATCACCGCCAGGTTTACCGGGAAAGTCCTTCACTATCGCAGATCCACACGCAATTTTTGCGCGGCCCAGACACCTTTGAGGTCCCAGGCCGGCACTCACTTACTCCCACCCCCTCCCCCTCCTCCTCCACAGCGCTCTTCCCGCCCCTCACTCCCTAAAGCTGGACGATCGCCGTTTGTTCCATCATGCACGATGCAAACGGGCCCCGTGCACCCACGGTCCATGGCCGTTCAACGTGCTGGAACTCGGAGCGGAGCACACTGTCCTTTCCACCCCTCCCCCTCCTCCTCTACAGCAGGACAGTTCTACTGGAGCTGGAGCCCAGACGACGGGGGGGGGGGGGGGGGGGGGGGTCACAGCCCCTTCTGAGCATTCTTGGGGGAGCCGTGTGGTCACCCAGCACAATGCAGACTGATACTATTCACGCTCAGCAGGCTGGAGGAAACGGAAGACAATTAGCATACAGAGGACAATGCACAGACGGACAAAGAGCCACAGGAGGCAGTCAGACAGGACTGTATGCAGGTGTCCTCAAGCCAACCAATGTCATGCTAATCGTGTGTATTTACTGTGATGCTAATGTGCCATGCATTCTCTCTTCCTGTATCACTGCATAAAAGAGCTTGTGTGACATGTCTCAATAGCACAGTAGTTCACAGAGCTGCAAGGTGCGTCTCATGATGTTGGAGGAAAATAAAACTCTGCAACCTTCCAGCTCATCATATCTCGCCTAAACTATTCCTCCACAAGCTCGCCTTAAAGAGAGTTAAACTCTCAAATCTTATTTCCCCCCCTTCACCTCAGAAGCCATTCTTATCCTATTTGAATGTTTTTCTTGGTCTTTTTAATTTTCCTGTTTTAAAGTGAACTGATAGAGATTTTGGACATTTCTTTTCCTGCCTCATCCACATCTGACCCCGTTAAGTAACCAGGAGCTCGTGGGTGAAACTGACTAAAACATTTTTCCTTCAGCCTTTGGTTGTTGTCCTGTGGGCCAGGAGACATACTAAATTTGGACTGGTTGCCAAAAGATGTCACGCCTGCTCTGGGGCCAGCCTTCACTCTGTCGCCGGCTTGTCGCTGCCTGCCCCGTGAGAGCCCCCAGCCAAGTCTACGCTCTCACAAGTGTGAACGATCTGAAAGCCAACCAGCAGTCGCTTTCCCCCTGGGTTCTGAACGCTGTCTGGAAGAGCCGCTGAGCCATCCCGAACTTATACCACTGGCTGGCGCTGACCACTGCTGAATACCTGGACCTACAACTGTTTGTAAGTAAGACTCCCATTTTCTTATCTGCATGGGTTTAAACGAGATGTCCCAAATATCCATTACAATTGAACACTAGAAAAGCACTCGGAGAGCGCAGACCTCCGCCAGGCGACACAGTTCCCTCCATACAGTGTTTGTGTGTACGTTTTCAGATTCCTTGACCATGAAAGCATATGACTAGCAATTGGATTGACAATGATAGGATTAGTGGTTCAGCAGTTATTCACGAAAATGACATTTTTCATAATGGCGGCCACAGTTCCCCCCCATACAGTGTTTGTGTATACGTTTTCAGATTCCTTGACCACAAAAACATATGACTAGCAATTGGATTGACAATGATAGGATTAGTGGTTCAGTGGTTATTCACGAAAATGGCATTTTCCGTAATGGCGGCCACAGTTCCCCCCATACAGTGTTTGTGTGTACATTTTCAGATTCCTTGACCATGAAAACATATGACTAGCAACTGGATTGACAATGATAGGATTAGTGGTTCAGTGGTTATTCACGAAAATGGCATTTTCCGTAATGGCGGTTTTCTTCTGGACGGTGATCCGGATCACCACCAAAATGTAATCATCTGTAGGATACCCCATTTCTGACAATCTGTGAAAATTTCATGAAAATCAGTCCATAAGTTTTTGAGTTATCTTGCTAACAAACAAACAGACAAACAGACAGACAAACCAACGCCGATGATCACATAACCTCCTTGGTGGAGGTAATAACCAATATGTCATGGTGCAATTAGTCCCTCAGCCGTAGGACAATGCTATAAACTGACGGAAAATTTTTATTCATTTTTAAGTAACCTCCTTTCATTTTTGTAAATTAATTCAGAAGTTTCTTTTTAGATAATCAGCTTATGGAATTTCCCCCCATAAAATTGTGTTCTGATTTTGTTAGATACTGTACCTCAGCCTTCCATTGCATTGCAGTTGAAACATAAAATCTGGTTTCCTCTTGGTTCCACTATAGATTTTATGCTCAGGAATCCATTAACAGTTGATGTGATATTGAACACCTGTTTATCATTTGAATCTGTTTATCCTTCATTTGAATGCCATGTCATGTAACCTGAATGAGTTTCATTTAATAAAATTGTAAACTAGAGAAGCTGAAGCATTTTTCTTTTGCATATATATTTCTGGGTCACGGCAGTAAAAGAACTCACTAAATTTTGAGACTGATTCATTAAGTAATTGAAGGTACGGAAATTAATTAATTGAAATTAATTCATTAAAAAGTTGTTCTTTTAGAACTGGTGCCCCCTTTTAACGAGTGTTTTTTCTATTTTATTTAGTGAGTGTTGGAGTGATGGTTTAACTCCCTCCCCTCACACACCCACTATTAAATAAAATAAATAATTCTTGTACCTTATTACACTATATTTTATTAAATATCGCTACATTATGTTAATTGGAGACTCCAAAGTGGCCCTAGGTGTGAATGGTGAAGGGATTGGCACTGCACCTTGGCTGCCTTCATCAGCACAGAATTTATAAAAACTGTAATTTCCACATTGTGGGACTAATAAAGGATTATAAAATACAAAAAAAAAAAAAAAAGACAAAGCCACATGTTTCTTATGTTATAATCTAGTTTTGCTAATCCAAAGCAAAACTAGACCGGCTTATCAATATATATTTTTCTAGATTATATCAATATATCTAAAGATGAAAACGGTCCACACACTACTGTATTCAGAACTTTCCACTGATATTCGTCTGCCTCTGTAAGTCGTTACCTTCTACATTTCTTGACAGTTAACAAAGCTTCTGACCCTACGCTTATGACTCAGGCTTGAATGAAGAAAGGCTTTGTATGAGCTCTCCCAGGATGTCACAGCCTGAATGTTCACTGCTTACATTGTTCCCCCCCCCCCACCCCCAGTTTAGCCATCATGGCCCATGTCCACTCAGCTGTGACTAAGTGACTCTTCCTGAGTTTTATAATGAAATCATTCAGTCACGCGCAGGAAGTTCCTTGTACTGTGCAGTCATGAAAGAATGCTCGTTATGTCCGTCCACTAACACATGGCAGGCCACCAGGAAAGAGACAGTTGGAGTCAGTTGATCACCTGATGCTAGACAGAACCATGTTTTTGGGGGAAAAAAACTGATTTATTAAATCTTATATGCTTGAAATGTGTTCAATGATTTTGTATTTTTGCTGCATTTCTCAAAAATGTATGTTTTTTGAAAACTGTTAACAAAATATATATGCTTAAAAATTTTATGCAACGAGTTATGAGAAAGATTTAACTTTTGTCCTGTTAAGCAAGACAAGGCAAAACTCAGAAACCTGAAAGAGCTGACTTTTTTCAAAATCAAAACCCATCTTTTTTTCATATCCAGAGCTCCACAATCAATGTGTTATACCCCATTTTTGCACTACAACAAAAAACAAGTGTAGAAACAACAACCAATTTTACACGGGTGTGTGTGCCAGGAATATTTCTTGGCAGGTGTTGTCACACTCATTGTCATCGTAAGTTTGGCAGGGAGTTGGCAGAGTTTGGGAAGTCGCTGCTCCTGGCCAAGAAATTATTTAGATCCCAAAACCTGTGCCGCCACAGTCCTGTAGTTCATACAGACGCAGCAGACACAACGAAGCAGAATGTGTTGATTAGTCAGCTTTGGAGGGGCTGCTACTGGGCGTGGTAGCTTTCTGTCTTGTATCTTTTTAATTAATCAGCAACTGGTTGTGCCCTTGGATTGAACTGGCAGACATTATTTTGTTGTTCCAGCAATAGCCCCCAGCTACTTGCGTTTCTTGAAATATTCTTCGTATTCTTAATCAGATACTGCACCAAGCTGAACAGCTTTCTTGTAAAGTGGCCCACTAATGAAAAAGGACCTCGGCGAGCGTTGACAGCGCGTTTTATGTACACAGCTGGGACTCTTTTCACTTGCCCGCCTGAGAAGTGTCTGCCTGTGCTGCCGTGTCCATGGAGATGATCCTCCCTCAGCTCCTCTGGAATGTTTGCAATGTTGCACAAAGAAGAAGACCAGCTCCAGTACCTGGGGTCTGTGCTCAGGCCTGCGGCGGGCCTCGGATTCACACTGTACGCGCACAGTGAGCACCCGGAGAGACAAACAGAATGCTGACGCGCAAAAGGGGATAATTACGCTAACCTTCTGTGTCAAGGCCACGAGCTAGGACAGGCGTCGATCATTAAAAATGGAAAAAAGAATATCGTGTTGACGAGGGTGGAAGAAAAAAAAAAAAGAAGGGCTTGAAGGAGTTTGTGTGGTGATGAAATAAGCCAGACTGAGAGATTGAAGGGAGAACATATGTGAACAGTTAAGGGATAATTTAACAGCCCCTTTGATATCCCCCATTAGTGTGATTACAGCTGGCATGGTCCTGGTTAAAACGAATGCCATCCCACTCCCAAAAAACTGATTATTAACAAAAGAACCTTGCATTTTCCATTTTCATAATAAATGAAATTGACAGTAATGTTAAAAGCAAAGACAGATGCACAGGAAGACGAGCGTGACGTGGATGAAATACAGAAAGTATGTGTGTGTGTGTTGGGGAGGCAGGAGAGGAAGAAAGGTTGCACTCCCGTCTGGCATTGTTTTTAATCCCTGGTGCCTGCAGCCAGTTGTAAATCTCTCTGCAGAGTTTGGCATTAAACAGACATGCTCGGAGCACTTATGCCCAGCTGCAAGTGCAGTCTTTGTGAGCCCCTTGGAGCACGCATTAACATTAACCCGCCGCCCGGCAGATTAACATGACCTGCATTTGTCTGTGCACATCTGAGCACATATTGATCCCCAGGTCCCCATTACAGCCGGCGAACGCGGCCTGCAAAAAAGCCTCCAGTTACACCTATTTACACCCCTGTGTCTCCTCTCCCTTTACGCAGTGACCTGGCTGAGAGGAGCACACGTCACCGACTTGCATGCTGTAAACCATGACATAAACAAAGAGCCAAAAAGTCAAATGGTAGGCTGTGGAGTTGGCTATATATGTAAGAAGCTGTAAAAGAAACCAGATGAGGTACAGGATAGCAAAAGGCTGCGGATTAGGCCCTCACAAAGTTTCATCATTGATTTTTTACCCCCCCCCCCCCCCTTATGTGCTCATTCTGCGAGCAATCAGACACAAAACCAAGCCTGCGATGGAACGAATGAGGAAAAAAAAAATGCTTCTATATGGGTCAAAGGAATGACTGATGTGATGATATGGCAAGTGAAAACAGAATAATACTTCTGCCCTCTGACTACAATACGTGCATCCCTGACCTTGAAAACCTTTCACAGCCACAATTTCTACCCACAAAAGCACAGTAAACATGTCTCTCCCCCAAAGAGCAAAGCTCTTATTAATTGTAAGCTTGGACGGCACACGCATCCACTGGGAAGTTTTGTTTCCCTCCAATTTCTCAGCTCGACAGATTGAACCAATAAACCAGCCAGCATTGCCCATGGGTTAATCATTTATATTGCATGACCAACATTCAGCGTTGTGTCTTCTAGTCGGGAAAGGTTGAAAGTTCTAATATAGTTAGGGAGCTGTAAACCCCCCGTTCAAATGATGTCAAATAATGTCAGTTGTCTCCTTCAGCTCATCACTCTGGGTGAGATTATAAAAGAGGATTAGAGACGCCTGTTGTAGCGTGCCTGTGGCTGACAGAATGGCTCCTGGGGAAGTGTGCCAGGACAAGATATTCCTACACAATGAGTGCACTGTATGGGCAAGTGCAGTGGCAACGGAGGGCTTCAAAGCAGAAAAATACCAGGTTAACATTTTGTACACTCTAATAAGGTGGTTACAGCTACAAAACTGTATACAGATGACACATTCTGAAACCGGTCAAGTTAATTGCAGTGTATTTATATATAAAAATGATTTTTGGAATGTTACAAAGCACATTAAATTAGTTCAGCATCAAATTTACAAAACAGGTTGGCAGACAATATTTACACCATACATAATGGATATGGTACACCTGTGACTTTTTAAGGCTGAATATGAAATCCAAACACAATTACAAGAGTGCAGGAGCTGGCAAGATGTGTGCAAAGTAAACAGCGCAGGAAAAGCGAGCCAGGTGCCGAGAATGTTCAAGAGTCAACTCATATTAAGGCTTAGGTAGGAGTTTATCATTGGGATAATATAACACAAGGCATCTACACCCCCCCCCCCCACACACACACAAAGGGCTGTTTAAGGACACCCCAGCCACACGTGAAGCCTATACTCTTTAATTTACTCATATTCACGTGAGCAGCAGTGAGGTGAAGTAAAATGCGGGACAGACTGGCCTTCATCATGGCTCACAGTGAAGCACACAGTGAACATCTCAGCTGCAAGCTTATAAACCTATAAGGTGTACTCATATATAAACTAGGAAACACATTCTATTCACTGGAGGTAGTTCAGATGCAAATTGCATAACAGTTCTGTCATGTGCATCTGTTCAGCACAGGTGTGCCAGTCGCGTTTGCAAAGTTCAGTCTGCAGACAGAAAGGAAAAAAAAAAAAAAAAACAACTCCTCCATCCACCTGCACGCTGGGCGCTCACGGCTGGCTGTACTTCCCCTTGCAGTGCAGGATGTGTTTGTATAATCTGTCTATCCTATCCTGGAGAACACCGGCGTGCTCCTCTGACAGATATCCCAGCTCCGGAGACAAAGGCTCGCTGTCCCTGTAGAGCTCCAGCAGCCTCTGCCTGCAGTCCCTGCGCCTGTGCAGCTCCTCCACGCGCTGCGTAGTCCTTCTCCTGAACACGCACACGGAGCTCAGCACCGTGCTGTGATACTTCTCCCACATGCTCAGCACCCGGAATCCGTGCACCAGCCCCGCCTCGTTGTCTATGAACACGAGGTCGCCGCGCGGCGCTCTCAGGAGGTTGTTGGTGTCCCGCTCCATGACGCGCGGGTCCCACTGCAGGCTGAACAAGTTGCTGACGAGCCTGTCGAAGTTGGCGGTCAGGTAGTCGAACACGATCAGGTCAGACCACTGCATCAGCTCCAGCAGCTCCGCGGTGGTCCTGCCGCGGAGCTCCTCCGGCACCGGATGCAGCCCGCTGCTCTCCTGTCGGAGCGGCACGGGCGTGACCACCCCCGTCAGGTTGGAGATCCACTGCGTGAGCGACACCACGGCGCGGTCGGCCCACTGTAGACCACATATCCGCGTCCTCACGCCCCGCCACTGCTCACTGTCGCCGCTCAGCTGGGAGAGTATCAGTGGGGGCAGATTTGTGATGCCCAGCAAGGTGGCGAGGTAATAAGTCAAAGTTTCCCCTTGCACTTGGTCCGCGTTTATCCCATAGCGCACGCACGCTTTGGTCCCGTCAGCAAAAGTCGCCAGCTGATTGGATATCCTGCCGCATCCAGGCTCCAGCTTCACCACCCGCGATGTCCTCGCTTTTTTTCGCCAAGCCCTGGCGTATTCCTCCGTGAAGCCGACGGGGAGGAGATCTTCCAACCATTCACTCCAAAATATCCCACTGTCCACGGGGGAGCCTGACTCCACCGGGCCCTCCCGCCGCGCCGACCTCCTCTTCTCCCCATTCACGTTATCGCCCCGACCTCCTGCGGCGTCAGGTTGACCGGTGATGTTGCGAGCCCCGAGTCTGGCCCCCGTGCGGCGCTTCTGCGCCAGTGGGACGGCGAGCAATGCCCGGAAAGTTTTGGCAGAGAGGTCCACGGGGAGACCTTGGGGAGGAGACCCTCCGCCCGGTGTCGACACCCTCCGTTTGTGTCGCTCCAAGCGGCTCTCCAGTGCGCTCCACACGTAGAAAACACTCGCGAGGGCGCAAAGAAAGAGCAGGGAGAACAAGTTGGCGGAAAGCGCTCTCATGGTAAAGCTCACCCCCGCCTCTGGGTGCGCAGAACTCCAGCGGGTTTTAATAAAACGCAGAAAGGAGCGTTTTTTTCCCGATCCACCCTGCAGCCGGAGCGACTCTGAGCTGTGCGCTCCGTGTCCTGCACAACCCCGAAGCCCCGCGGCTCGCAGGCGGACTGTTTGAGATCGCAGCGAGAAGAGGCTCTCAGAAGCGGTGTGAAAATCGCATCTCCCGTCCAATTCACCCGCCTTGTCATGTCCCCGCTCCGTGGGCTCGCCACAGCATCCCCTACTGAACGCTCTCCGTCGCAGCCCGCTGCCGACGCAGGGGCTTCCTGTCCGCGTACGCCGCTCCGCTTCTCCTCATCCTTTATCTCTCCGCCGGGCTCTGCCCCCGCTGCTGCTGGGGGAGTTTGGTTTGTGGCGGCGTTGGCTCCTAGAGACGCGCTAAAGCGGCGAGACACGTGACTTCAGTCCCGAGATGGTGGGCGGATCGTGGGAAGGAAAGGTTCAGAGAAGAGCAAGTGCACCGCGCCGCGTTTTATGTGCTCGTGTGATGTGAGAGGACGTGTGGTGTTGGAAAATGTAACCGTTAGAATATCCGACACATAGAGCAAGAACACGTTGGCTTGTAGCCAGTGTAATTGTTGAATATTCTGTATGTAGTAAGAGTCCAGCCCGTAGTTGTATTTTATGTCCACAATCATGTTATGAACCATGAAAAACACCCAAAACAATCACAATTTTTTTTAATTTTTTTTTTTTTTATCTGAAACTACTGTTAGATTTCAATTTCCATCTTTACAGGGGCAATTACATGCAAATGAAATGTAGCCAGTAGTTTAATGAAGGCCTGCAGAGCCATTCCTTCATTAGTGTATCTATTTATAGATATCACTGTAGGATGCTTTGCCTTCTTTAAATCATGATTAAAAACTTACCATATTGAATGCACCGACTTATAATGAAAGGTATCCGTCAAAATTCTGTTAACTTCTATTTTAGTTTAGCACCAATTCACAGTATCACTTGTTTCATTGCAATAAAATCTGAAATGTAAAGCCCTTAAGATATTAGAAAGGAGGACTACAGTGATGATTGCCTCATGTGGAATATTGTGGCGGAGAAACTCCCCTTTAACTAACTAACTAACTAACTAACCTGCACTTATATAGCGCTTTTCTAGTCACAAAGACCACTCAAAGCGCTTTCATTAATACTAACCCTCTATTCTAAGGGCCTATAGGAAACAGATATCTAGGGACAATTTAGAACAGCCAATTAACCTAACATGCATGTTTTTGGCATGTGGGAGGAAACCGGAGAAATCCCGGAGTAAACCCACGCAGCACGGGGAGAACATGCAAACTCCACACAGATCACTGTTGGTCGGGGGCTGGGATCGAACCCACGATCCCACGATCCCCACAATCCCCCGGCCAAGGGTAAACTGTGCTGCCGCAGTGCTAACCACTGCGCCACCGTGCAGCCCTTTAATAGGAAGGAAGCAGGCCGAGGGAGGGGGAGCGATTCTCCACTTGTTTGGGTGTGAAGGGAACGGCGGCTAGCAGGTTGTCCAGTAAACCGAAGGGTTGGTGGCTCGAACCCTGCTCCCTCCACCCATCCTGTCCCTGGACCAAACACTTCACCCAGTGCCTCTGGTGTATGATGTCCGGTGGGCAGCCATGTTTCCGTCAGTCTGTGGCTACAGGAGTAACTTACCACTGTCAGTGTCTGTCTGTGGAGTGACTGAATGATGCACCCATTTGTAAAGCGTCCGTAAATCTGATGCATTATTGTGAGACAGATTGAGAAGTGGAGAATATGAGGAACGCAAGAAGCAGATGGACAGTTCATCCATGAAAGTCCATTCTTCTGCAAATTTATGCAAGCACTGGTAAAGCAAAAGTGATGAGAACAACCTTACAAACTTATAGAAAAACATTTCAAACTGGTGAGAAAAGTTGCACATAAAAATGAAACATAACGCATAAAAGAAAAAGTAGAAAATATGAGGAAAAAGCCACAAATCAATTAAGATAAGATAAGATAAGATAAGATAAGCCTTTATTAGTCCCACAACGGGGAAATTCCAGGATTGCAACAGCACAGGGATAGCAACACTCAGAGCAACAATCAGAAGGCAAGAAAAAAACAAGCAAGCAAGAGCAGCTAATAAACATATGTACATATTACTATAAAATATATATATATACACACACACACAGACACACAGTGCAGAGCATTGTAGCTGGATGGAATAAATATATGAATATATGAACACACAGTGCAGAGCATTGTAGCTAGATGGAATAAATATGTAAATATATAAACACCCACAGTACGGAGCATTGCAGCTAGGTGGAATAAATATGCAAGTATATAAACACACACAGTGCGGAGCAATGTAGCTAGATGGAATAATATGTAGATATATAAATATATAAACACACCCAGTGCTGAGCATTGTAGCTAGATGGAATAAATATGTAAATATATAAACACACACAGTGCAGAGCATTGTTGCTAGATGGAATGAAACAGCATAACCGTCTACTTAGTTATCCTACATGGTATGATTATGTGCCCATACATATTCTCACCCTCCATAGCGACCGGTATGTTCCTAGTTGTATGCCGGAGGCAACTAGGAATTAGACTGCATTTACAAGAAAAACAATTTTATGAGGAAAAGTATAGCTAGAATAACTATCCTAATGTTGACAGGTCAGTATTGTACTTTGGCTAAATTTATTTTAAGGTTCAAATGGATTTTTCAGCTCTATACAGGTTTTTTTTTTTTTTTGAATACTCAGGACTATTTCTGTAGCAGAGATTGCTGACTCCAGATCTGAGGCAAATCATAATTAATAGTCAAAAGTGATCAGTTACTCTGAAGTCATTACGTGTTTTCACCAGACTGAAGAGAAATG
This sequence comes from Pholidichthys leucotaenia, assembly GCA_020510985.1. Lineage (NCBI taxonomy): Eukaryota > Metazoa > Chordata > Actinopteri > Cichliformes > Pholidichthyidae > Pholidichthys > Pholidichthys leucotaenia. Next base: position 132,162,324 of record CM035840.1, on the reverse strand, counting down.
GTAAAAAAAAAAAAAAAAAAAAAAAAAAGTTTAGTGTAACTCTTGTAAAAGAGGGAATCTGTCAGAAATTTGAACATGTGTTTTATGGACATCAAGGTCACATACGGTCCACTTACAGAACTTTCAACCATATTTCACCATCTTCAGATGCAGATCCAGATTCTGCATTTCTAAAACCTCCTGATTAATGTAATCAGAAAGCTGCAGTTTTTTTTCCCCAGTTTGTGCGGTTAAGCATTTGATCGTTTTCCTTTGAAAACACAGAGCATGATAACTCCAGCCCCTGCTTGTTTCATCCTTGTCCTTGGCTTTTGTCAAACCAAATGTAACATGCGTACACACAAATTCCTCCATACACATCTCCCTCATTAAAACAATTTCTCATTTGCATTAGCATTTACCATTCGACTCATGTTTTCACTCTGTGTATCTTGAACCCTAGCTTCCTAATCAAATTAATTGGGTCATTTTTATAGCAACATGCTGGCATGCTAAATTGCCCAAGCTGAAAAGGCAGTCACAGTCAAGAATACTCAATTAAACCCAGAGAACTAGAGGCCCACAAATGTTTGCTCTAAATGCTCAGAGCTTTGAAACTCTTTATCGCCACACTGATATCCATGTTATTTTACAGCTTGAAGAGATGCACAGAGAAACGAACAAAACCCAGCCTTTCTAGCTTGCCCTTTTTTTACTGAATAATATGAAACAGAGAGAAGATAGTTATTTAGAGACAGTCAGGAGGAATGATTCTAATGTAGTCATACCTTAATTCTCTGATTTAGGTGGTTTATGGTTTCTTGCCATCACTAACATAATGTGGTGGATTCCTAGAGTGTGTCTGATCCTGCAGCACAGACTGAAGCTGTGGCGGAGCAAACAATGTTTAGTTGTGCAGGAACAGAAAGGAATGGAGATGGTTTGAGAAGTGGTGCATGATGGATGATTTTTTTTTTCCATTAAGGTATTGAGTCTGAACCCATGTAGAGCTGTGAGATTCTTTTCCTAGCAGATATTGAAAGGTGATGGATAGATTGGTACCCCTCCGTGAATCGCCAGCTTATCGGGGTGGAGAGTTTGCATGCCCTGACATGCCATGACAACTTGTCCCTGGTAGGGTCTCTCAAGGCAAACTGGTAGTGGGTGAAGGGCCAGACCAAGAGCGGTCCGGTAGATCCCTCTCAAAGAAGGTACATCAAGGACCCAGTGCACCCAAAGGAGCAACATGGGTATGCCCTCCAGTGGGCTCACCACCTGCAAGAGGGATCATGGTGCTCTGTGAGCTGGGCAATTTGGGCTGCTTTTGAAATTTTGAAAGCAGTCTGTCATTTGACAGATTATATGAAGGGTGACCTGATTATAATCAGTCAAGATGATAGATAATAATAGATAGACTGATAACAAAAAAAAAGTCTAGTGCAGGGGTGTCCAATTATGTGCCATGGAGGGCCAAGACCCTGCAGGTTTTCTCTTCTACCCAATCTCTTCAGCAGGTGTTTTCACTTAGCAATCAGTGGGAAGAAATTCAGTGGAATCTGCTGTTAAAGACACTGGCTGGAGGTAAAGCCTCCGGGTCGTGGCCCTCCATGGCACTTGGATACCCCTGGTCTAGCAAAACCTCTGGTTTATAGGATGGGAAGGTCTGTAACCTGTGGCTCGGGAACCATACAGGTGCATCTCAATACATTAGAATATCACCAAAACATTAATTTATTTCAGTAATTCACTTCAAAACGTGAAACTCATATTACACACAGAATGATATGTTTCATTTGTTTATTTCTTTTAATTTAAGTGATTATGGTTTACAGCTATTGAACACCCAAAATTCACTTTCTCAAAAAATTAGAATATTGCATAAGACCAATAAGAAAAAAGTGGATTTTTAATAGAAATGTTGGCCTACTGAAAAGCTTGCCCATGTACACACTCAATACTTTGTTGGGGCTCCTTTTGCATGCTTGCTGTGATAGCGGCCTTCAACTCATCTGTATTGTTGGGTCTGGTGTCTCACATCTTCCTCTTGACAATACCTCATAGATTCTCTATGGGGTTTAGGTCAGGAGAGTTTGCTGGCCAGTCGAATACAGTGATACCATGGTCATTAAGCCAGGTATTGGTACTTTTGGCAGTGCAGGTGCCAAGTCCTGCTGGAAAATGAAATCAGCATCTCCATAAACCTTGTCAGCAGAGGGAAGCATGAAGTGCTCTAAAATTTCCCGTTAGATGGATGCGCTGACTTTGGGCTTGATAAAACATAGTGAAACAACACCAGCAGATGACATGGCTCCCCAAATCATCACTGACTGTGGAAACTTCACACTGGACCTCAAGCAACTTAGATTCTATGCCTCTCCACTACCATACTGCACCGTTCACAATAATATCAGTATAAATTTTGATACCGGTGTAAAAATTAATATTGCAATATTTGGGGTCTGCTGCATGATAATATCACATATTACACTGCTGATGTGTTACCATTGAAACTGTAAAACAAACATGGTGCAGGAAGCTGCTGCTCCGTGATCGGTGCATCTGTGTCTAGTTGTGTGGAATTAACCCTTCGAGTGTGTATGGTGCCAAACTGCGACATACACCCTAGTAGTCAAGAGTGGTAAACATTTTTTGTCAGTAAAATAGTTCAGATTTCCAAGGCTATAACTTGAAAGTGGTAAGAGATAATGGCTTACTGTCAATTAGAAAGATGTAAAATGTGATCCAAAGTTTTATACAGGAATAAATTTATGCATCTAATTTGCATAATGTCATGGCACCTCTTTAAATTCCATAACTCAGTCAAAACTGGACTTTGGATGTATTTACACAAAAAATGGTTCAGTCTTTTGACACCGTTTTTTGTACAGAGGTACTTCATCATCTTATCTTCAAAGTATATGAACAAGAAATCAGTACATTTAAAAAAATCCCAGAAATTTCTCATTTACTTTTGACAAAGTCAGAGTGAGAAGGCAGGCGCAGTGCTGTGCTCTGCCACTAGGGGCCCGCAAATTCTCACACTCAAAGGGCTAAGGCTATTTTAGACTGCTGCCATGTAAAAACAAAACAAAACAGTGCAGCAATGTGAATGATATGCCCGCATTTTTTTCTGCATGTCAAGAACACTGTTCCAGAGTGGTACACATGTTAACATCCAACGGTGTTGACTCCAAAGTTTCCAGAGTTCTATTTTCATTCTGTTTCAGCTGCTTCAGCTTGATTTTATTCATCCACCCAAAGAGGAAAAAACCCAAAAGACCAAACCATCGGTTCAGTGTGATGAGCCAAAAAGCCCCAGAACATGTCTGTGATATGGAGACTTCTAATGCAGGTAAACTGATTCACCATAGAACCCCAAAATGTGTGCACTTAATACTGTATGTGGTAGTTTTTTTTTATTTTATTGTAATATTTTTTTTGAATGAATGAATCTTTATTTTCGGATAGATTAAAAGTAAAGATTAAAAGAAAGGAACAGAATAATATAACAAAGGGGGGAAAAATCTAACAAGGTCAGATTAAGCAATAACTCCTCTGATTATACAGTTCAACATAAGTTATCTGAAATGGGTGATGGCTGAAGCCGCAGCTTATATTGCCCACCCATATTCCATCCAAGAATTCAAAAGAAAAACAAAAAAGATCGATTGCAATTCAGAACAAAGCTAAGACAAAACGTGACAAAAAAACAACAAAAAAAAACTAAGCAACAGCACAACACAGACTGGATATGACAATCCTTATGTGATTTTACATGTCATCTTGTATATATATTTGGAGTATTTCTTCCTTTAGTTTTTGTTTAAATTGTCCAAGCATTGTACATGATTTTAATTCAGGTCCAAAAGCGTTCCACAGTCTGATTCCTTGCACTGAAACACAGTGTTGCTTGGTGGTAGTTCTCACTGAAGGTTTTTGAAATATACATGTTCCTCTGAAATGATATTGTTTCTCCCTTATTTGGAACAGCTTTTGGATATTTGCGGGCAGTGAAAGATTCTTCACTTTAAACATTATTACTGCAGTTTTAAAGTCAACCAGATCTTTCAACATGAGAGCTTTTAATTTAAGAAAAATTGGGTTTGTTGGTTCCCTGTTAGCAGCTTTGTTTATTATTCTTATAGCTCTCTTCTGAAGCATAAAGAGTGGATATATGTTTGTTTTATATGTATTTCCCCATACTTCAGTACAATATGTCATGTATGGGAGTATTAATGAATGATACAAAGTATATAATGTGGGTTGATTCAGCAAATATTTCACTCTATGCAGTATTGCGATTGATTTGGATATTTTACCTTTAATATAATTAATATGTGACTTCCAACACAGTTTATTATCAATTATTTCTCCAAGAAATTTAATTTCAGATACCCTTTCAATCTCTACACCATTTACACTGAGTTTAGATACTGAGTTGTTGTGATGGCTGTTAAAAATTATAAATTTGGTCTTACTTAAATTGAGCGTTAATTTGTTTGAATCAAACCACAGTTTAAGCTTTCCTAATTCCTTTCCAAGTGTATCCAAAAGTTGTTCCAAATTGCTTTCACTGCATAATAAATTAGTGTCATCTGCAAACAATATTAAATCCATTTTTTCCAAAACTTTACATATATCATTTATATACATATTGAATAACAATGGCCCCAAAATTGAACCCTGTGAGACTCCACAAGTAACCTTCAGCAGCTGTGAGTTTTTGCTGCCAACACATACATGCTGATATTTGTTCTTTAAGTAACTATTAACTAGTAACTAGTAAGTAACTTGGGCGGTGCGGTGGAGCAGTGGTTAGCACTGCACCAGCACAGCAACTCACCCTTGACCATGGGATCCCTGGTTCGATCCCAGCCCCTGACCAACAGTGATCTGTGTGGAGTTTGCATGTTCTCCCCGTATCTGCGTGGGTTTACTCCGGGATTTCTCCGGTTTCCTCCCACAGGCCCAAAACATGCAGGTTAGGTTAATTGGAGACTCTAAAGTGGCCCTAGGTGTGAATGTGTGTGTGAATGGTTAAGGGATAGTGCCGTACCGTGGCTGCTTCATCCATCCAGGTAGATGCCCTCAATTTCCCCTCTGGGGATCAATAAAGTATACAAAATCAAATTAAAAAAAAAAACACAACTACATAACCAGGACAGTGCTACCCCGCTAATACCATAATTTTGTAGTTTCTTTAATAATAATTTATGATCCACTGTATCAAATGCTTTTTAAAGATCCAGGAATACCCCAACTGAGTACTCTTTATTTTCAACGGCAGTTGATATTTTTTCTATAAATTCCATTAGAGCAAATGCAGTTGTCCTCTTGTGTCTGAACCCATATTGCTGCTCACACAATAAATTATTCTTCAGTATGAAGTTGTCAATTCTCTCACAGAATGTTTTTTCAAGTATCTTGGAAAATTGCGGCAATAGTGAAATAGGTCTATAGTTTGAAAATTCGCCTCTGTCACCCGTCTTGTATATCGGAATTACTTTAGCTATTTTCATTGCATTGGGAAATATACCTGTTTGGAGAGACAGGTTACAGATATACGTCAGTGGCTTAACAAAGCATTCAATGATAGTTTTGACTAAAAGCATGTCAATACATCACAATCCGCAGATGTTTTACTTTTAAATGATTTAACAATTTCAATGACCTCTGTCTCGTCTGTGTTCTTTATGAAAATGGAGTCTTTTATAGCAATGTTTTTGCTTATTGTATCACCTGTGGGTGCCGTAATGTGTATTTCTCAAGCAAATTAGGACCAATGTTAACAACAAATTTATTAAATTCATTTGCAGGTAAGACTGCATTCACACTCTGAGTCGTTTTTTTTTTTGTTTTTTTGTTTTTTTTTGAAAGATTGGTTGGGTAGCTTGTATTTCTGTTTTTATTTCCAAGAATATTGTTAAGTATTGTCCATGTATTTTTAATGTTATCTCTGTTTTTCTCCAGTTCTTTACTGTAATAGTCTCTTTTACTACATCTCATTATATATATTAACTTATTTTTGTATGTTTCATACCGCTGCTCTGCTTCTTTTGTCCTTTTCTTTAGAAAAGCTATATATAATGAATTTTTCTTTTTACACGCTTTTTGTAATCCTTTGGTTAACCATGGCTTGTCGACAAATTTCTGTTTAAGCTGTTTCTTTACTAATGGACATTTTTTTTCATAAAGAGTAGTTACAATGTTCATGAATGTGTCATAGGCCTCATTTACATCTGATACATAGACTTTTGTCCAGTCTTGCTTCAGCAGGTCTTCTTTAAAAGAACTGATTGCATTTTGTGATTTGTATCTGAAAGATTTTAAAGTTTTTTTCTGTATTGGCCCTCATGTGGCTAAACTGGTGGCTAAACTGTCATCTCTGCTGGAGTCCGAGTTCCACCCTATGCAGGACATACTGGATGCACTGAGGAGCTCATTTAGCAGCAGACTACATCATCCCAGGTGCACAACCGAGAGGTTTCGTAGGTCCTTCCTACCAACGGCTGTCAGACTGTACAACCTACGCAGGGCTGCTCGCAGAGATAGCAAAAAGACGTAACAAACTAATAGTTTTGTTTTTTTTTTTTGAATGCAAAAGATGCAATAGACTTACACAATGGTCCTCTCCGGCATACAACTAGGAACATACCGGTCGCTATGGAGGGTGAGAATATGTATGGGCACATAATCATACCATGTAGGATAACTAAATAGACGGTTATGCTGTTTCATCCCACCTAGCAACAATGCTCTGCACTGTGTGTGTTTATATATTTACATATTTATTCCATCTAGCTACAATGCTCTGCACTGGGTGTGTTTATATTTATATGTCTATATATTTATTCCATCTAGCTACAATGCTCCGCACTGTGTTTTTATATATCTACATATTATTCCATCTAGCTACATTGCTCCGCACTGTGTGTGTTTATATACTTGCATATTTATTCCACCTAGCTGCAATGCTCCATACTGTGGGTGTTTATATATTTACATATTTATTCCATCTAGCTACAATGCTCTGCACTGTGTGTTCATATATTCATATATTTATTCCATCCAGCTACAATGCTCTGCACTGTGTGTCTGTGTGTGTGTGTGTGTGTGTGTATATATATATTTTATAGTAATATGTACATATGTATATTAGCTGCTCTTGCTTGCTTGTTTTTTCTTGCCTTCTGATTGTTGCTCTGAGTGTTGCTATCCCTGTGCTGTTGCAATCCTGGAATTTCCCCGTTGTGGGACTAATAAAGGCTTATCTTATCTCTTATCTTATCTTATGTGGCCATGGATAAGTGCAAAGACTGGCAAATGGTCACTTATGTCATTTATCAATAATCCACTTTCTATTTTCTTATCAATAATATTAACAAACAGGTTATCAATAAGTGTAGCAGTGTGAACAGTGATTCTACTGGGATGTGTTATTGTGGGATATAGACTCATACTGTACATAGAATTCATGAACTCTGTAATTACATTTTGTTGAAATGGATTTAGTAAATCAATATTTAAGTCTCCACAAATTACAACTATTTTTTTTACTAGTTATATTATTGTACAGCTCGACTAACTTATCTCTGAATGTCTCAATGCAAGTTCCCGGCATTCTATATATACAACTTATAATTTGATTTTTTGTTTTATGTTGGTCAATCTCAACAGTAACACATTCCAGAATCCCTGATAGTGCAAAGGACATTCCATTTACAAGTTTACACCTATACAGGTCATCAATATACAGTGCAACACCACCACCCTTTTTGTGAGATCTATTAATATAAAACATCTGATATCCCTCTATTGCCATTAGAGAATGTCTTCCTCAGTAGTTCCTCCGCTGAGCCCCGGCGCTGTAATTGAACTCCGATCCAGCTCCTATCCAGCTGGGGCCCCGGCAGCTCCTCCACTGATCCCCGCCTCCTACCGCCGCTGTAGTTGAGCTCTGATCTGGCTCCTGTCCAGCTGTGGCCTTGGTTAGTTCTTCCGCTGAGCCCCAATCACAAGATCCTAAGAATCTGTGCGGGAGGCTCAGCCGTCATCTCCCGGGCCGATGCCGGGTCAGTGAGACGAACTGGGGACAGAGTCGCTCCTTTGTACAAGGACTTGGCACTTGATTTGGGGAGCCATGTCATCTGCTGGTGCTGGTCCATTGTGTTGTATCATGTCCAAAGTCAGCATATCTGTCTAACAGGAAATTTTAGAGCACTTCATGCTTCCCTCTGTTGACAAGCTTTATGGAGATGCTGATTTCATTTTCCAGCAGGTCTTGGCACCTGCTCACACTATCAAAAGTACCAAAACCTGGTTTAATGACCATGGTATCACTGTGCTTGATTGGCCAGCAAACTCTCCTGACCTAAACCCCATAGAGAATCTATGAGGTATTGTCAAGAGGAAGATGTGAGACACCAGACCCAACAATACAGATGAGCAGAAGGCCGCTATCACAGCAACCTGGGCTTCGACAACACCTCAGGCTGATCATGGAGAAAGGAGCCCTGACCAAGTACTGAGTGTGTACGTGGGCATCCTGTGGTGTTGTGAGTGTAGTGTGTGTGTGTGTGTGTGTGATGCCGTACCTGCCCACAGGGTGACGTCAGGCGGGCATGGGGCATGTGGAGGCAGCGCAGCGGAGTGCCATGGTTGAGGGTGCTGGGCAGTATGGCGAGGTGCCCAAGGCAGCGAGCAGCGCCAACGAACAGGCTTCAGTTTTCCCCGGAGTGCAGTCACAGGGGGCCAGAGAGTTTGGAGCCATGACAGTGGTGTTAAAGGCAGTGGGGAGTGGACCGATAGGCATGGAGGGACGGTGTGCCAGACAGCAGCACTGTGGGGCCAGAGGAGAGAAGCGGTTGATGGCGAAAGGAGACATTTTCGGTGGGGAGGGATGTCTTCGATTCTGGGGGCGGACGGTGGCCAAGGACGCGCATGCTGTGGGGTTGCCCTTGGCCTCCGAGCCAGTTTTGTCCATGGCTGTCCAGGGACTGTGTAGTAACATAAAAAATATCTAATGTAAATACATGTACATAGTGCTGGTGTGTATGTGGTGTTATGGGATTATTTTTATACGTTTTAGAGACGTTGCCCAATTTTTGTTATTCTTTTGGATGAGTGTGTTAGGATATTTTATTACAGTTACTTATTCCTTAGTGCACGATTCAGGTCCTAAATTGAGGAGGGTCTCAATTGTGTGTGTGGTTTTGCATCTTTGTAAGGGGGAGGGCAAGTGTGGTGTCGTGAGTGTAGTGTGTGTGTGTGATGCCATACCCGCCCACAGGGTGATATCAGGCGGGCACGGCCACTGGTGTATATAATTCTGTGTTCTGTAATAAAGGTGGGGTGGTGTTGATGGTTCCTGCAAGACAAGACTCTGACTATTTATTCATACAAGCTGCAACAGAGCGACATCAGCGGGGTCTGGAGAAACCTCAAAACCATCTCTGGGCTCCAGAATACCTCCCCCCAGGCCACGGGGGGCAGGGAGTGGGCGAACAATCTGAATCTGTTTTTCAATAGGTTTGACCAACTGCCCTCCCCCCTGACTGCACAACAACCACTGCTGCCTCTAAAGCCATCAAGTCCTGCTGCCCACTCCCCACTCCACCAACACCCCCCCACTCCCAACACACAGCCCCCCATCCTGACCCTGACTAGGACCCAGGTGAGGACGGAGCTGAGGAAGATCAAGGCGAGGAAGGCGTCGGGACCGGACGGCATCAGCGCAAAGCTCCTCAAGTCCTGTGCAGACCAGCTGTGTGGGATTGTGACGTACATCTTCAACCTGAGCCTGAAGCTGGGGAGGGTACCACAGCTGTGGAAAACATCTTGTGTGGTACCTGTACCAAAAACTTCCCACCCCAAAGACCTGAACAGCTACAGACCGGTGGCCTTGACGTCCCACTTGATGAAGACCCTGGAGAGACTGCTCCTTGCTCACCTCCGCCCCCTGGTGGAACCAGCGATGGATCCACTCCAGTTCGCCTACCAGCATGGCATTGGGGTGGAGGATGCGGTGATCTTCCTCCTTCACCGTTCTCTGTCCCACCTGGAGAAGCCCGGGAATGTGGTGAGGATCATGTTCTTTGACTTCTCCAGTGCTTTCAACACCATCCAACCGATGATCCTGAAGGACAAGCTGCTGCGCGCAGGGGTGGACCAGCACCTGTCATCATGGATCCTGGACTACCTCACGAACCGGCCTCAGTTTGTGAGAACCCGGGACTGTGTGTCCGACACGATCATCAGTAGCACGGGGGCCCCCCAGGGAACGGTGCTGGCTCCCTTCCTGTTCACTCTTTATACTGCGGACTTCTCACACAACACAACACACTGCCACCTACAGAAGTTCTCTGATGACTCTGCGATCGTTGGCCTCATCTCCAATGGAGATGAAGCTGAGTACAGAGGGCTTATCCAGGACTTCGTGGACTGGTGCCATCGGAACTGCCTCCAGATCAACGCGAGGAAAACTAAGGAGCTGGTGGTGGACTGCCGCAGGCATGGACAACCCCTCACAGCACCAGTAAATATACAGGGAACAGACATTGAGATGGTGACATCCTACAAGTACCTGGGTGTTCATCTGAACAATAAACTAGACTGGTCACACAATACTGACGCACTCTACAAGAAGGGACAGCGCAGGCTGTTCCTACTGAGGAGACTCAGGTCTTTTGGTGTACAAGGGGCGCTGCTGAAGACATTCTATGACACGGTGGTGGCATCAGCCATCACTTTTGGAGTGGTCTGCTGGGGCAGTGGCATTACTGCAGCCGATAGGAGGAGACTGAACAAACTGATCAAGAAAGCTAGCTCTGTCCTGGGGCAGCGCCTTGATCCAGTGGAGGAGATAGGAGAAAGAAGGACGGTGGCTAAACTGTCATCTCTGCTGGAGTCCGAGTTCCACCCTATGCAGGACATACTGAATGCACTGAGGAGCTCATTTAGCAGCAGACTACATCATCCCAGGTGCACAACCGAGAGGTTTCGCAGGTCCTTCCTACCAACGGCTGTCAGACTGTACAACCTAAGCAGGGCTGCTCGCAGAGATAGCAAAAAAGACGTAACATCCTAATAGTTTTTTGAATGCAAAAGATGCAATAGACTTACACAATGGTCCCCTCCGGCACACAACTAGGAAAATACCGGTCGCTATGGAGGGTGAGAATATGTATGGGCACATAATCATACCATGTAGGATAACTAAGTAGACGGTTGTGCTCTTTCATCCCATCTAGCAACAGTGCTCTGCACTGTGTGTGTTTATATATTTACATATTTATTCCATCTAGCTACAATGCTCCGCACTGGGTGTGTTTATATTTATATATCTATATATTTATTCCATCTAGCTACAATGCTCCGCACTGTGTGCTTATATATCTACATATTATTCCATCTAGCTACATTGCTCCGCACTGTGTGTGTTTATATATTTACATATTTATTCCACCTAGCTGCAATGCTCCGCACTGTGGGTGTTTATATATCTACATATTTATTCCATCTAGCTACAATGCTCCGCACTGTGTGTTCATATACTCATATATTTATTCCATCCAGCTACAATGCTCTGCACTGTGTGTCTGTGTGTATATATATACTGTATATTTATAGTAATATGTACATATGTATATTAGCTGCTCTTGCTTGCTTGCTTTTTTTTCTTGCCTTCTGATTGTTGCTCTGAGTGTTGCTATCCCTGTGCTGTTGCAATCCTGGAATTTCCCCATTGTGGGACTAATAAAGGCTTATCTTATCTTATCTTATCTTATACATAACACATCCCTGTAGATTTAAAAATAAACTAGGAAAAAAATCACAAATTTCATGAAGGGGGTTTTTTCTCTCCACCATCGCCAAGCGCTTGCTCACAGAGGATCGCCTGATAGCTGGGGCCTTTCTGCAATTGTGGGATTTCCCCTACAGTTGAAAGCGCTATGAGATGACTGTTGTTGTGAAATGGTGCTATATAAATAAAGTTGAATTGAACTGAATGAACAAAATCACAAAATTACAAAAAATGCACCTAATTTTCATAAAAAGTTGCAAATTGATTTGGAAAAAAAAAATAAAAGAAAGGTTTAACTTTAAGAGAAAACCATTGTAAATGTTCACATAAATTGAACATTTAATTTAGAAAGAAAGGTAACTTTATTGTTATTCGCTCAGTAGAACAAAATTACATTTCTCCTATCAACAATGACCCCGATTACATGGTCACATTAAACCGATTACTGGGAATAAACTGATAATGGCAATAATCAGTTTTGTCATGTTTACATGCACTGAATAAACAGATTATTGGAGGGTAAACCACTTGAATTAATGACCCCGGTTACATGGCCTTTATCAGATTATTCTGTTTACATGGCCACTTGAATGATCAGATAACTCTAGAAATCCTATCATAACTGGTTTATTTGTGTACACGTAAACATGGTCATTTTGATCACTCCCTAGAATTTAAATTGAATTTTCTCCCTAGCCATTTAAGGCTGCATTTAGAGCAGGATTTGATTCGACTGGGCGGGGAGTGCCAAGAATTTTCACACTGTGGCGGATGAAATAAGGAAACCCAGATGTGGAGGCACGGAATAAGCGCAGGCACGGCGAACTGAAGTTTAAAAGGGTGTTTTATTCATCCACCAACACAGGACTCACTCCAGCGCTGTGAGAGCGCACTGGAGCGAGCCCTCAGCAAACAGGCAATGCGTGTGATCAAAACAGCAGTAGTAAGAGAGAGTGAGCAAGCGATATTCAGTCACTTATATACCCAGCTAGACAATGCATGCATGGCACATTAGCATCACAGTAAACTGCAGGGAGGCATGGACATTTATATGAGAGTCACGCATGTAAATGTCAGCAGGATAGCAGGATTACTGGCAGGAAGGAGAGGCTGCCTATTGATATCAGTACATACATCTCACTGTTATGCTAATTGCTCCAGCTGAGCGCTCTGCTTGTCCGTTGGCTGTGGGGGTCACCCACAACACCTTCGTTTGGTTTGGTTTGCATCCTGGGCTGCACGGTGGAGCAGTGGTTAGCACTGTGGCAGCACAGTTTACCCTCGGCCGGGGGATCGTGGGAATCATGAGATCATGGGTTCGATCCCTGCCCCCGGCCAACAGTGATCTGTGTGGAGTTTGCATGTTCTCCCCGTGGGTTTACTCCGGGATTTCTCCGGTTTCCTCCCGCATGCCAAAAACATGCAGGTTAGGGATATGGGGCGCTTGCGCACGCAGCGACCGGCAGCTGGTGGCTTGTCACCAGACTGCAAAACAAATCTACCTACGGGTACAAAATAAGTACAAAAAAAAAAAAAAAAAATTCACACTGCAGCGGACCAAACTGCCTGGATAACGTCACGCGGTCAGAATTGCTCATTTGGGGTGCTGTAGCTGAAACCACCACTGAGCAGGAAGAAAAACTCTCGATGAAGAAGAAAAATCAGGCTCATCAACTGGCCAGGACCGAAAACAGAAATCCATTCCCTTCGGCTGGGTTGTTTGTCCACCACAAATGAGACATTTTTTAACTTTTCTCCTCGGCTTTCACCGGTAAAAGGATTTTTCGGATTTGGATGGTTGTCTTTATTGTTTTTTTTTTCTACCCAAAATATACTACAGTAAATGCCACTTCCTCTTCTCAGACTACGTGTTGCTATGGTTACACAAATGCCGAGCGGCACTTGTGCCCTTTGGTCCGCTGGATAGTCCGTTTGGATTCACACTGCAAACAAAGCGCACCAGGCTTTGTTTGCAAGAGAACCGAGACCCCCGTTTTCAGGGGGACCAGACTTCGCTTGTTTGGTGCGCACCAGACTTACAACACGCGTTCAGACTGCACCAAACAAACCAAACTATCCGTGGATAGTCCTTTGGTCTGGACCAAACACTGGCCATCATAATGCGCCCGAAGGCATTGCCACAACTATGTCTTTGTATTGTGGCAGGAAACAGGAGCTCTCGGAGGAAACCCACACAGCATGGGACAAACATGCAAACTCCACACAGATGGGCATGTGATGGGCTTGACCTGGGATTGAACCCAAGTTCATTTCTAGACCCTCTTGCTGTGAGGTAGCACTGCTAGCCACTGATCCACCATGCTGCAAAATATTATGCAAAATATATACGGTTACAGGAAGCATCACAACAATGAAGAAAAAAATTACAAGAAAAAGTTTCAAATTTAGGAGGAAATATTTCATCTGTTGTTAATATTGACAGATCAGTTTATACTTGTAGCTACGTTGATTCTGGGCCAAAGATTGGTCATAATGAGTCTATTCATAGTAAAGGTTGCTGACCCTGTTGTTTAGCAGAATGTGGAAAGACAACTTTCAATAAGGCTTGACTGATTCTTCTGTTACTGTCTAGTCAAAACAATCCAGCAGCACTGCTTTCTTTGACTCTCATTTGAAAGCTGAACAGTATGAGTCACATTTAAACTTTACAGGGCCTAGACATGGAATATGAAGAAGGCTTAAGTGCATTGCTGGAATTCTGTCTGATGTGTGTTGCTTTTAAAGCGCAGACTGTCTCAGTCTGTGGCAGCATGGCTCTCGGTGTCCCATTCCCTCGGCACAAGTGTGAGCATGTTCACATATCAAGCCTATCTGTTTCTTACTGTGTGTGTTATCTGTAGGTCAGCCAACCCCCGGGTCCACACTCCCACCAACCCCACCTCTCCTGCTGCATTCCTCCCCCAACAGTCCCAGGAGGGCCCTAACATGCAGAAAAGCCTTTTCCCCACACAAGTCATGACAGGCTGTGGTCAAGCGGCACGGTGACACAAGAGAGCCCCTGTCGTCTGTCATTCTGTCTGCAGCGACACCGTGCAGCCATCACTAGCTGTCTGACAACGCCACAGCTGTGATGCAATCTCGTGGTCTCTGTGTGGTGCCTGTCTGCCAGCACAGATGGATGCAGGGGAGGAAGGGAGACGTTAAGGGATGGAGACGGAGGAGGAGAAAGTGCAGCGGGGCTTCTGTCACTTCCCCCGTAGTCTGAGGTCAGCTCATGCTGTGCAATAACTCACAGGTCCCATGATACTTTGCAGCACTCTTGGACTGAATAATGAATGTGCGGAGCTTCCATTAGTGTTGAAAGCTACGATTATTTCGCGAGGTCTGACAATTACTCATGCTCTGGGATTTGGGGACGGGGCGGGAGAGATCCGTGGGGATGCATTTGTGTCTTCTGGATTATGATAAAGATATCTGCCTGCCTATGTGAGAATGTAGGTGTTTATTCCTAAAACTGAGTGGAGGAGGCAATAAGGCGGGGGATATGGTGGTTGGATTCAGTATTCCCGTGGTGGATTCATACATCCATATATGCTCAATGAACTTTCAATGTTTGCCTTCAATCTAGGGACTGGAATGTTGGCACCTATTCAAGAAACCCTTTATATGAACCAGTCCCTACATCATGTCAGTTATGACCAGACACCATTCTAGAGTCTCTCCGGGTCCCAGGCAAACATTTACAGCGAGCAAGCGTTCATCACCCTTACATAAGAAATAATCTGACACTAACAAAAAATGTGAACTGTAAACCTTTTTTTTTTTTTGCTTCAGAAGTGTGCATTAGTATCTTTTCAAAATAAGAATATAAACATTAAATTCTGAAGAGCAGAGCAATAAAAACCAGAACAATAAACACATAAATAACAAAAGAATTTCAAAAAACAAACGCAGTGTACAAAGTTGACACAATATAAATATACTGGGCAAATATTATGTAAATATTCTGTTATAAATATTATAAAAAATATTAACTTAAAAAATGTACACCTAACACCAAACACAGAATCTTAGCATTGCCAGAGTGAGAGGTGGGGGTGGGGCCCCTTTGGGGAGCTCTGCACTGGTCTACCACTGTCAGTGCAAAATCTCCACATTGTCACTGCTGTAATGATTCAGAGTTGGTCAGCCTTTGGGGGCCCCCTTCTGGCCTGGGGCCCCAAGCATTTGCCTGTCTTGCCGGACCAGCACGCAGCACCTCTGGTTATGACAAACCAGCTGAAGGTGTGAAAATGTTGTAAGACAATTACTTTCAGTGTAGGTGACAAGGAGCACTTACCTCAGTTCTTAGCTCAAGCATCCATCCATCCATCTTCTTCCGCTTAATCCTTTTCGGGTCACGGGGGGGCTGGAGCCTATCCCAGCATCTTTTGGGTGAGAGGCAGGGTACACCCTGGACAGATCGCCAGTCCATCGCAGGGCCAACACAGACAGACAACCATTCACTCTCACAGTCATACCTAAGGACAATTTAGAATCCCCAGTTTGATGCCAATTAACCTAACTTGCATGCTTTTGGCATGTGGGAGGAAACCGGAGAAATCCCGGAGTAAACCCACGCAGACACGGGGAGAACATGCAAACTCCACACAGATCACTATTGGTCAGGGGCTGGGATCGAACCCAGGATCCCCCGGCCAAGGGTGAGTTAATGCACTGGAATAGAGTATAAATTACACAAAATGTACCTTACAGTCAGCACACTATTTATTTATTGCTTCATTTAGGAGTCCGATGCTGCCGGTTTTAAATGTGAGCGGCCATGGAGTTTAATTTTCAGCTGTGCTGTTCTCAGGATGATGACACTTTTAAAAGCAGTTTCACTAGTGATTTTATCTACACAGAAATGCAGGCAGAGTGCAGAAACAAGCTGCTCACGCAGAATCAAACTGAGGCTGTTGCTACAACAAGGGATGCACTGCATTGCTGAGCGTGGCACACAGCCACCAAACGGCTGCCTCCCCCCCCCCCCCCCCACACTAGTCACTGCGGCTTCACTTCTCTGCCTTTGCCAGTTTCCTGATAGGCAGGCTTCAGGTTTTTCAAAAGAGTGCTTGGGTGTTCTTTGCTAATAACCAATTGGTTATTGTTAGGAAATTCAGAATTTCTCCAGTAGCCATGGGATAAAAGAAGTCCTGGCTCATTGTTGTACTGTACGCATCGTCTCCATCTGGTTTCCGTGCAGCAGAAGTTGTGGGGAGGTATTGAGGAGGGAAGGAGCAGAGGAGTGGGGCATTGAAATTCAGTACTACACAAGGGAGACCCTCTCACAAGAGTGAAATGGGAAGGGGAGGAAGGAGATGTACTGTGGAGCCACTTGATTAAAGAATCAGTGTCCAATCTCCTGGATTACACCCTATGACCTGCCACACCAAATCCCCTATTAAATAAGTCAAGAATTCAATTCTTTTTCTTTTCTTTTTCCCTAACTGGCTTATTGACTCAAGTGTGCTTGGTGCTTTGTGGTGTTCACCTTTAAATTGGCTAAAGGGAAAGCTTCAGAACATCTGAGTGTTATTTAGAAAGTCAGGACTTTCAAAGGCTCTTTCAGAGGAAATGCACCATGTGAGACGGTTTTGGCCCAGCTCTTGCATGAGCCAAACGGTCGGTTAAGATTAGAGATGGAGGTTGAATTTCCCCTCTAACATTTCAGCAAAACATTTTAGCAGCGTCAAGTTTAATGGAGGAACAGCGTGAAGTGCTCCCTCTCATACCACTGTGGAATGAGTGTGTGTGAAGGAAGAGCACAGCAGTTTATGTGCATCTTTCTTTCTTAACTCCTCCCCGCCCTACCCGCATTTCAAACCAGTTTAAGCAACCACTAATGAAAAACATGGGGCTTTTCCAGCATATGGCACAGGCTTACACAGAGGGATGGGGGAATTCGGTTACAGTCTTTCAAACAGATGTGTGTATAAGCAAGATTTATTTCATGATTTAATTTCAAATCAGACCCTCTCAAGACTAGTTTCTCCTCCCTATGAACCAAACACAGATAGAGTGCTGGACTGCTGACTAAAAAGCTAAATTACTGCATATAAACCTTGCTAAAAAAAAAAGAAAACTCTTTTAATAATTCAGACACTGGAAGTCTAAAGTCCAGTGCACAGACCAATGCTGTAATATTTATGCGCTCTACGAAAGAAACTGTAAGCATGAAAACTGACTAGAAACAATGGCTCTAATGATTCTCTTGTGGATTTATTTGATGTCAGGATTTCAAAATCTTTCTTAGAAGTATCAGCTGCACATTAGGCTATAATAAAATTCCCATGTGCTGACAGAGTATATCTCTATCAGTGGTACATAGCAGCTATGGTGGATGTGCTGATGATAAAATCACAGTTAACACTCAGACACATCATGCACTTCAGTTAAATGCAGCGCTCGTACTCAGCAACATCTGAAAAACCGTCTGTTACTTCAACCATGAGGCCAGATTTATGTCTCCCAGTGGTAAGCCCCTTTTCATAGCTCTTCTGCAGAAGTAATAGTGGTGTTGGGGGGAGGGGAGAGGCCAAATCCCGGACGTGGCCTGACCCTTTTGTGTCTTGACCTTTCTCCACCCATGAGGCTGGTCGTGTTGACGGTATTACGGTTGGGGGGAAGGGTAGGCAAACGACCTGCATGGAAAAGACTTGCAGGCAAATGCTGTGAAGCCAACAACGGAAAACCCAACATCACCGCTGGCTCAGGCTTTTGCTGCAAATTTGCACGTGATAGCGACTTTTCTTAACAGAATTGCATAGTTGCAAAGTGTTTCATCTTTGGAATAATAAATTTTATGGTTCTCTATAAACCTCTCCTTCTCTGAGCTGTGATGCATCAATAACAACCTCAACACCTTATCTGAAGTCACAGCCAGCACGAGTCATCATTTCAAACGACACACTCTGGCTCGTTGCAAGTCAGCTATAGAGTGACAGCCTGTGATCATTCATGGCTTCGGCCTTGCGGAGCGAGTATTTTCCATAGGCCCTGATGTTGAGTGTGTTTTACTTCCCTACGCTTCACTGGTGCCTGGAGTCACTAATGTAGCCGTGGTGCTCACCGCTGATAGATTTGTGTCCCCCAGGACGGGTTTGTATCACTGTTGGCTGTCAGCACATACCTTATACTGTTTAAGGAAGAATGATCACTGCTATTAGCAACATACCATGGTCAATTGAATAATTTAGCACGCTGGATTGTGGCAGTGGCTTGTTGACGGTAAAGAAGTCCAGAATTGATCGAACCGTCACCCCCCTACTCAGCTGCGGGAATACAAATAATAAAGTAAGATCAGAGCGATTAGTCATGTTCCACGCCAGAACATACTTACATTACATTGCTCTTGCTGTGGGATTCACGCTTGTGGACATCTTGAGTCTGCTTTGCAGCCTGCAATGAAAATCAATATTCCATCCCATCATTCCTGTCTGCATCTTTATGGGATGTGCTTTATGTGCATTTCAAGGGTTACATGCCATGGTAAGGATTTCTCTATTTTAACGTTTCTATTTAATAATTTACTGATTTTACTACCTTGTTCTCAGTTTTGTGACCAGCCCCAGACGATGAATGAAGAGCAAATTTAATCTCCTCCACATCCAGTCTGCAAATGAAGGGCTACTTTAGATCGATTTTGTTTCTGTTGAGCCAAATTTATTGGATTTATATCCTCTGACTCCCTCTAGAGGGAGTGAAGATTAACAACAGGATAAAAAGCAGAGGGTCTTCTCCCGCAAACACTCTCTCATTTAGAAAAATACACCTTTGAACTACTGGAGCTACAGTTATGGTGTGTAGAGGATTAATATATGGTGTTCTAATACTGCCCAATATTGCTCACAGTTTGTGTAGAATTTAATCAGTATTAGTTGACAGCTTTGGTTTCCTGCAAATTTGTTTACTGATAAGATAAGCCTTTATTAGTCCCACAATGGGGAAATTCCAGGATTTCAATAGCACAGGGATAGCAACACTCAGAGCAACAATCAGAAGGCAAGAAAAAAACAAGAGCAGCGAGTATACATATGTACATATTACTATAAATATATATATATATAGACACACAGTGCGGAGCATCGTGGTTGGTGGATGTGCAGCAGAAAGTCTAAGCTCTCTCTCCGCGGATGGGGCGGGCCAGCTGGATGTTTTTGGGCATGATGGTGACCCTCTTGGCGTGGATGGCGCACAGGTTGGTGTCCTCGAAGAGACCCACCAGGTAGGCCTCGCTGGCCTCCTGCAGATCCATGACGGCGGAGCTCTGGAAGCGCAGGTCGGTCTTGAAGTCCTGAGCGATCTCCTTCACCAGGTGCTGGAAGGGCAGCTTACGGATGAGCAGCTCCGTGGATTTCTGGTAGCGACGGATCTCTCTCAGAGCCACGGTACCGGGCCTGTAACGGTGAGGCTTCTTCACTCCGCCGGTGGCCGGAGCGCTTTTCCAAGCAGCCTTGGTGGCCAGCTGCTTCTGGGGGCTTTTCCTCCAGTAGATTTACGGGCGGTCTGCTTGGTTCTTGCCATTGCTCTTTATTATTCTGTCTTATATTTCTTGCACGCCGCCTAAACTCCAGCCCGGCACCCGCGTCGTTTTCGCTTCAGTTCCCCGGTATGTCGAGTTTCTCCGTTAGCACCGGGTGGCGGTTGAGTGCTAGCTAGCTCTTCCCTGCTGTATCGTCTCCTGCTGTAGACAGTGGCTCCGTCCGCCGACTCGGGAGACCTTTGGGGCGATCTGTGTGTCCGTGATATATATATAGCGTGAAAGGTTTGCCAGATCAGAAAGTTATCACCGGGTCAGAAAGAAGAAGGAAGATAAAAAGACTCAGAATTGAGCCGCTGTTGCAAAAGGCAGCCAACTCGTGTGGCGCCGGAACCGGAAGTGACCTTAACAGGAAACAGCAACATGCACATTACAGCAAGTAATTGTTATGATGCGGCATGATCTGCCACAGGCTGATCACGCCTCATCTTGGACTCTGTGGTTTCTTTTGTTTGGATGCTAATTCTGGTTTTATTATGTTCAGTTTTGTATTTAGTCACCTAAGGTTGTTGATGATGTATTTAGTTCTCATTAGTCTAGGTTTAACTTGATTTTGGGTTTATTTTGTGATTACTTTCTGTTTTGTATTGTTTAGTTATTTGGACTTGTTAATATTATGATTTACTCTTGTTCTAGTTTTATTCTGAAAGTATTCCTGTCTTGCGCTTGTTGGGTTTAGCTTAACTCTTTACCTGTCTTATTTTGTAAAGTATTTCCTTTTAACTTTGGTTATGATTCCCATTTACTTTTAGGTTTAGTTTCTGGTGATTTTCCTTTGTTACATTTTTTTCCCCTGTGGTTACACTTTAGTTCTGGTTTTTTCTTCTAGGTTCCATTTTCCAGTGTTTATCTCCCTTTCCCCCGGTTATTATCCCTTGTCTGGTTGTGCTCCTTCCTCCCTCCTTGCAGAATTCCCTTCACCTGTGTGTCCTCACCTGTTGTCCATCTGCTTGATTGACTGCCCCCCTTTAAATCCCGTCTGGTCTCCCCCCTCCTCGTGGTGTCGTTAATAAGTGGTGTTCTTCTGTGTTCCCTGATGAATCCTCCTGGTCTCCTAGCTCCTTGTCTTGCTCCTAGTTTTATTATATTTAGATACCCTTGTCTTCTGTTCTTCAGTTCTTTATTTTCCCAGTGTTTGAGTTTAGTGTTATTTCCAGCCACCGCACCACAGTCTTGTTTTCATAGTTATTCACCTTTCAGTCTAGTTGGTTTATTCTCTAGTTTTGTACCTGGAGTTTCCATTTATTTATAAATAAATCGTAACTTCAGACCATAACTATGGATCTCTGAGCTCAAACGATGACTGTCACCATGGTCTTTACCTTGAATGATGCCATCATCTACCTACCATTACTGTCATGTTTTACCAAAGGACCATGGCAAGGAGTGGACCCAAACATATGCAGGAGCAGGATGAATGCAATCTATTGCGACCTCACTCAGACAATCACCACAATCTTTACCTTGAATGATCATCTACCTATCCTCGAGACCATATAACAACAAACTCATGTGACTGACCTTTAGGAGGCTTGGCTCACCGTCTATAAAGCCCCCTGGTGAGCACGCTTCTTTCTCCTGCCAAGAATGCCTCAGCTCGTTCTGAGTGACGAGATGGTGAACGTAATCATTCGGTCTCATAGATCCATTGGGCTGCACGGTGGCGCAGTGGTTTAACACTGTGGCAGCACAGTTTACCCTCGGCCGGGGGACCGCGGGGATCGTGGGTTCGATCCCAGCCCTGACCTTGTAAAATCTGGAAAAAGTGTAAAGTGTCTGCCAGGTAGTGGCTTCACAAATCTCTGAGAGAAGAACCCCCTTTTAGAGCTGCCCAGGATGTGGCCACACTCCTGGTGGAGTGGGCAACCACATTACCTGTCACAGGGAGATTTTGTCTCGAGTAAGCTTCAGAAATTGTATTACCCATCCAGTGGGACAGACTGTGTTTAGACGGGTGGCCCAACTTCCTACCACTGAAACACACAAACAACTGAGAGTGCGCACACCTCAGAGACTGTGTACGTGAAACATAAGCCCTTAGCACCCTCATGGGGCATAGGGTGAACAAGTCCAACACCTTGTGTGGAAGAGTTGTATCAGGTTGGAATGCACTGAGCTCAATTACTTGGTTTAGTGTTTGTGAATTTATTACCTCGGGTAGAAATGATGGGTTCACCCAGAGTGAGACACCTGTGTTATCAGCCTTCCAACCCAAACAGTCTTTACTGACTGACAAAGTGTGCAGTTCATCCACTCTCTTGGCAGAACACACAGCCAACAGGAAAGTGGTCTTATAGGAGAGGAACTTGAGGCTGGACTGTTCAATAGGCTCATAGGAAAGTTGTATTAGAGATTTAAGAACCAGCAGTAGATCCTATGGGGGCAGGGGATCTGCGTGGTCATAAGCGAACACGCAGAGAAGAATTTCCTCTTTTATTTGTATAACATACGTGTGGAGGGGGCCCTAGCATTGAAAGTATGACACACTAGGTGGTCTGTCTTACTGCACTGTCTCACCAGGCAGTGAGGGTTAGCAGTTACGCTGTCTGGTCCCAGAGAAGTCAGGGCTGCCCTCTGTCGTTCAACTAGTGGCATATCCTCTAACCCAGTCTCCAGCTCAAATTGTTGTTTTGTCAATCTCCGGCAACCTGCACTGAACTGGGGAATGGTGGCTGGGGCATTCCATGCCTTCCTGAGCATCTGCACAAAGTCTGCCACCACAGGCACAGAAGCTGTCTGCTGAGCCCGAAGAATACCCGCCCACACACCATCCTGTGGAGCTGGGGTCTCGCAATATTCTCGAGGTGATTTCAAAAGGTGCTGACTCACCGTCGTCTATGTTGCTGGGATTAGAAACATCCCCACACAAAGAAGGTTTAGGCAGATTCGAACCACCAGTGTCTCCATCGCTGTCAAAGGGAGAGTCCTGGGCATAAAGTGACAGCACATCATGCTGCACAGCATTTTCCTCCTGGTAAGAGGGGAGCCTTTCCGGTGAGGAGTCCATCTGCTATTTAGCATCTGGACCGGTACACTGGGCCTCTGCCTTGGCCATTCTCTCTGACAGACCACATCTGGCTGCCAAAATCTGGAGCTGAGCGTCATCTGTGGCTCCCCGATCTGCTGAGGACCTGGCCACGCCACGTGCAGGCTTCAGAGCACATTTCTTATCACGACTCCAACCTTGCCCTTATCATGAGCTGCCACGAATTAACACCAGGTGCGGTAATTTAGCTACTACCTGAGAACAACAAGGAGGTAAACACGCATCAGTTTATCCTCCATCAATTAAGCACAGATAAAAGTAATGGACAACCACAGCAACCCTCAGGGACACAAGGCACCTGCACTAAAGTGACGGATTGAAAAAAGGGTAGTCTGGGATAAATACTTTTTACCTGCAAGTCTTGGATTAGGTGAGTGAGGCAAAGAGGAAGAGGCATCCTAACCAGGGGGCTTTATAGACGGTGAACCAAGCCTCCTAAAGATCAGACACATGACTTTGTTGTTATAGGGTCTCGAGGATAGGGAGATGATAGCATCATTCAAGATAAAGATTGTGGTGATGGTCTGAGTGAGGTCGAAATAGATCCACATTCATCCTACTCCTGCCTGTCTCTAGGTTGCCATGCTCCTTTGGTAAAACCATGACAGTAATATTCACTATCCCAAATCTTAAGTGCCAACTCACACAACAAAATGCAAGTTATTGCTTTTAAAGAGTGTCTTTGTGACAGACTCTTCAATCAACCCTTTCAACTGACTGGTCAAAGTACAGAACATTTACAGTACATAGATCCAAAGACAGACACAGCAGGACATACAGCTGATTATTTTTAGGGCTTAGACATGGTTATGAGCAATGCATGATGTAACAGTTCTGTAATGCTAACTTTCTTAGAGATACACACATCCGCAGCTATCAGTGGGATTAATCATTGACTTCAGATCATATTTCTGTTGAATATAGATAAAATTTTTGTTCCAAGGCCAATGAAAGATAAATGTTCCTCTTTTTGACATGCTTTAATTAGCTCTGACCTTCTGACACTCTTGACGTTCTGTTCTGGAATGAGGCTTAAATATGAAAAAACATAAAACTGCTTTTTAAATTAACTTTATCTTTGGTGAAGCAGTCATGCTATTAAAATTTAGATTATAAGTACTGTACAGAGCTGAGTAGTGTTACAATAGATTTCAACAACCTGGGAATTTTTTTAAGAATTTCACTGTTTACTGTATATTTCAGAATTTATAAACTATGCATTTATTCTCTGGCTAATTTCTGGCTTTCCTCTTTTCTGGACACATCCTACACCTCTTTACACCTCTATTATAAAGGCAAAACTGACACTTTACATATCCAATTCAACTGATTTTTTAACATATCAAAGCTGGCTCCCATCATTTATATACTGGCCTTGAATCAATAAACAATAGATATTTATGAGCATGATTTAAACATACTGCTGTCATAGCTATTTAGTATCCAACTGGGTCTGTAAGAGAACCATAATCTCAGAAACAATTAAAACTTTTACTAAATGACATGCAGTAGAATCCAGTGGTCCCCCAACCATGTGCCATGGAGGGTGAAGACCCTGCAGGATTTATCTTCCATCCAGTCTCTTCAGTAGGTGCTTTCACTGATCAGCAATCAGTGGGAAGAAATTCAGTGAAATCACCTGCTGAAGACAGTAGTTGGAGGTAAAACCTGCAGGGTCTTTCAGTGAATTCCAACCACTATTCCCGGGGACCCCAGACGTGCTGAAAAATTGTCCATTTGTGGAAAAACTGCCCAAAAAATGGCCAGCTTTTTTGAACAATCAAGTGAAACCAGACAATAGTCCTGAACCACACAAATTTTTTTGGTACTTCAAGCAGACGTTCGCTTTTGTGAAATTTTTGTATGTCTATGGCCTCAAGAGGGTGCTGTAAACAAAGTTAAAAAAAAGATGATAAAGAGGAATGATAGTGTGAACAACAACAACAACAACAACAACAACAACAACAATAATAATAATGACGGCACTTTCTGTATAGCACCTTTCACAGACAGTAAATTCCAAAGTTCTTCCCAATAATAAAATATTAGAAACAATAATATAAATATGGGAAATAAAGTGATAACTGAAAGAACAGAGAGAAATGAGACAAGAATAAAAACAAACCTATTTAGTGTGTTTATCTGTACATTATACTGTATTACATATACATTCTTAAAATAAGTTGGGTAAATGTATTATTACTCCTTTAAAACACAGTTAGGGTGGATTGTTTTAAAAAAAAAAAAAAATTTTCCCTGTAGACTTATCTATCCATCCATCCATTTTCTCCTCCTTATCTGGGTCCGGGTAATGGAGGCAGCAGTCCAAGAACAGCAGCTCAGACTGCTGCCCGGTTCACACAGCACCATGATCCCCATGATCCCCACTGAAGGGGGGCCCACCTGGCTTTTTTGGGTACAATGGATCTTTGTAGCTTTTTTCATGGGGATCTATTGGACCAGTCTTGGCTGCCCAGGACCATTTTGTCTTGGGAGACCCTACCAGGGTCAAGTTGCCACCAACAACAAAACTCCTGGGATCACTGGGGTATGCAAACCTGTCCACCACGATAAGGTAGCAGTTCACAGAGCGGTTACCTGTATATATCTGAATCATATCCTCTGAAAGTAATATCGATAATGAAACTGTAAAAATGTTAACAATGTCTGTCATTTTGCATCAGACAAGTGTAATGATGATGATTATAGTAGTTGTGTGGAGAAAGGAAACAGGCGAGGCAACAAGCTGGACAACACACAAACTTTATTCCTTCTCCAACATTCAGTACAGTCAAATCTCCCGGGTCTTCATGCACCTTCCTTTTATAACCTTTAATTCTGTGCATTAAGACCCAGGAATCGTGACAATCATACAATATGTGGAACAAAGACATGCGTGGCACATTAACAACACAAAGTGCCAGAACCGCTTCTCACACCTTCTCCCCCTCTGGCTGCTCTAGCGTTTCCCGAACTCCCTGGGGGACGAATAGTCTTTTCTGTCCCACCTGAGACCCCCCCCCCCCCCCCGGTAGCACTTCCTCCTTCAGCGCATTGTTCCCTCTTCCCCCCGGCTCCCCACTCTAGGTGGAGAATCCCCGCACTATGCCCCCACAGTTGCAACATTAATCTGTAGTTCCACTAAGGATACACATTCTGTGTTATGATCCCCATGACCTTTTCCTTTCTTTCCTGGATCCCATCCCATACACTGGCCACTTACGCATGCTACTCTGTGCGGCTAATATTTGGCACAGCAGAAAAGGACACCACCTTGGTCCAATGTTATGATGCCGGCTGCCAAGCAACAAATCCTCTTAAAACTAAATATAAATATGCATGCTGGATCAAGTGTTTGGGTGGGACGTCACGCCCACACCCTGCACCCTAACAGTCGACACAATGACCCTGATCTCTCTCTGCTTTGATGTTGTGTTTTCCATGTGGAACCTCGTTGAGGGGTTCTCCTCTGTTAAACTGTGAATTTCTCAAATGAAGTGTTCCATTTTGCACACACTTATGTCACTGAGAAAACGCAGAGGTCACCGGCTCCTGTGTGGAGACCCCTCAGGAGCTATCACTAATAGAGACGAATAACACAACACAGAGATCAGAGACAGGGAAACTGCTGCGAAGAAAGTTGGAAGGAAACTGGAGCAGTGTGATGTAAAATGTTGGGTTTTGGGTTAATGGACTTTGGGTGGCTGTGTTCTGCTCTGAAGTAGTGCCAGCGAGGTTTCAATTGTGGTTTCTCACACAACCCTTTCAGTTTATTTTTTTTTTTCTTCTCACCTCCCATTTATCTCACTGACCAAATTATTTCCACCACAGTGGCAAAGTTATTGTGCTTCCCTGAGTACAGCAACGGGAAGGGGGGGGGGGGGGGTCAACCACAAACTCTGTTTCCATGGTACACCAAAACAAACTTTTAGTGTGCGACAGTTGGCTGGTTCACTTCTTTAGTGGTGATGATGCGGCAAGGCTCACTTTAGGAAAACACAGATGATGGAAAGGCAACACAGATGTCTGATGCAGAAAGCAGAGATGAGTCTCTACTTGGTCTCAGGGACTTCATGACTCCCTTTAGGAGCCAGAATGAGTTCCTTCCTCTTCCTTACCCTGCTTTCCTTCTGAGGTTTCCATTATAACAGTGATTTTTTTTTTCATTTTCTTTTTTCTTATTATGTCTGCATTCCAAAGCAGGGAGCTTGGTTAGCAGTTACTCAAGGAGCTTCTGTTGTTACTGCTGCCAGTTTCAGTGGTTCTTTCCTATCCAGCAATTTCATTTTAAGAGTTCGTTGTGATGCGCAAAACAGCACAGCTACAGTCGTTCTATAAATTTGACTAGATTTATGCTCTCTAGTGCTCTTTGGTTGATTTCAGGAAACAGCTGTAAAACAAGTCTCTCTGATAGTACTAAAAGAGAAGGAGATCTTAATGAAATAATGCTTTAGACAATGCAGTAAGATATTCTGAAATTAAAAACAGAATGCATACAAGAAATCTAAATAAAAATAGAACAGATAAAGTTTATGTCTATGTATCAAAATCCCTTTATCTGAGTACTGTTCAACATCTGGGATTTAGCTTTTAAACTTTTATCAAATAGTTCAAGATTCATGAAATACATTTCATAATGGTTGTAGATACAGGCTGATATTACATTTGATTGTGTGAATTTGCACAGAAAGCTGGTGATTGTGGATATTTGAAAGTTATTTCTTATTAAACTGACTTTTTCCTATTAAATTTTACCATTAAGAATCAGCTATGAAGAAAACATTCAGTTTTAAATGTTTCAGATAACTGGTTTAACCCGAAACTCATCAAGGTAAAATCAAACAGGAAGAATTCTAGCTTTATGAGCGCTCAGAATCATACTGTATATACATATGCTGCATATCTTCTGGATCATATCCATGTCCTTAGGTATGTTTTTATTTGGTTCCCTGCTGTTGCAGTCTCCTATGGATGGGCCTCTAGCTTGGGATTAACAGGATATAATGTGATGTGAAATCCTAGTCTTTGTCATTTACAACCAGCACAGCTATGGCTGCATAGCGTTACTGGGTGGAGGCTCAGCAGGATGGATTTAAAGCTTTACACAAACTAATGTAAATGTATTTGACCTGACTTATGGATTGAGATAAATCAAAGACAGGAAAGGACAAAGTGTGACATAAAACAAGCCAGTGAGGTTTTGTGTGCCCAAACTATGCTAGATGGCTAGATTACTGGAATGTACTGCATTAACATTGCTGAAGATGCTTTAAAATTTGGTACTTGAGGCATGATATCTCACTTAAGCATGAGGGGATCTATAAGTATACAGGGGCATTAGTTTTATGTTGGTATTCAACTTTATTTACATAGCACCATATCGCAACAAAAGTCATCTCATAGCACTTTCAAATGTAGTCGAAACCCCACAATTGCAGAAAGACCCCAGCAATCAGGCGATCCCCTGTGAGCAAGCACTAGGCAACGGTGGAGAGGAAAAACTCTCTTTTAACAGGAAGAAACCTCTAGGAGAACCAGGCTCAGGGAGGGGCAGTCATCTGCTGCGACTGGCTGGGGGGGGGGGGGGGTGAGAGGATAGAGAAGATGAAAAGAACAGACATGTAGAGAGCAAACATTAACAGAGAGAAGCCGAGTACATTATTGGAGGTCCCCCGGCAGTCTAAATCTATTAACAGCAAAACAAAGGGAGGGTTAAAAGACACAGGATCGTTCCCTAATCATAGGCTATATTGAAGAGGAAGGTTTTTACCCTATTCTTAAAAACAGAGATCGAGTCTGACTCCCAAACCCAAATTGGTAACTGGTTCCACAGAAAGGGAACTTGATAGGAGAAGGCTCTGCCTCCCATTGTACTTTTGGAGATTCTAGATATTACAGGTAATCCAGCATTTTGGAAGCGTAGTGCTCTGTTAGGATGATAGGGTAATATCAGATCTTTTATATAAGAAGGGGCCTAATTATTAAGAGCTTTGTAAGTGAGAAGAAGGATTTTAAACTTAATTCTAAACTCTATGGGAAGCCAATGAAGGGAGGCCAGAACCGGAGAGATATGATCTCTCTTTCTAGTGCCTGTTAAAACTCTTGCTGCAGCATTTTGGATCAACTTAAGACTTTTTAAAGATATTTTAGGACAACCTGATAATAACGAGTTACAATAATCTAAACTAGAGTTAACAAAAGCGTGGATCAGTTTCTCAGCATCACTCTGAGACAAGATGCTCCTAATAGAAGGCAGTCTTAGAAACAAATTTAATATGTGAATTAAAAAACAGATCTTGATCAAAAATAACTCCAAGGTTGCTCATAGAACTATTCAGAGTAAGAGTAGTCGCATCCAAATTAAGAGTTTGATTTGGAAAGGTGTTTCTAAGGTTTTTGGGACCAACAAGGATGACTTCAGTCTTATCTGGGTTTAATAGCAGAAAATTACAAGTCATCCAAGCTTTGATTTCCTTAAAACAGGCATCTAACTTGGCTAATTGATTACAATCATCGGACTTCATTGACAGGTATAATTGTGTCATCTGCGTAACAATGAAAATGTAGGTTCAGGTTCAGGTTACTTTACTTGTACCTGTAGGTAGATTTGTTTTGCAATCTGGTGACATCCATATTTACAAGCCACAGTTACATTCAACATAAACACAAACACAGGCACACATGAAGCTGACTGTAAACATGATAAAAATACTCAAGACTCCATCAATCAGGATATAAAGACAAAGAGATGAGAGAAAAACCAGAGATAAGAGAGAAGGGTCATATTAAAAAGTTAAAGACTAGTCATGTATACAGTGCTTTCTAATGGTGTTACCTAAAGGAAGCACATATAAACTAAAAAGAGTAGGGCCTAACACAGATCCCTGTGGAACTCCATGACTGAGCTTAGAGTTGGAAGAAAACTCATTATTGATATGAACAAACTGAAGTCTATCGGACACATAAGATCTAAACCACTGCAGTGAAGTACCATTTAGTCCAACAAAGTGTTCTAATCTATCAAGTAGAATATCATGATCGATAGTATCAAAGGTTGCACTAAGATCTAAAAGGACAAGTACAGAAACGAGTCCATTATCAGCTGTGATAAGAAGGTCATTAGTGACCTTCACTAAGGCTGTTTCAGTACTATGATGAATTCTGAACCCAGATTGAAACTCTTCAAATAAACCATTTCCCTGTAAGTGGTCAAATAATTGTGCAGCAACAACTCTTTCTAAGATTTTTGAAATGAAAGGCAGATTAGAGATTGGTTGATAGTTAACTAAAACTCCTGGATCGAGTGTTGGCTTTTTAAGTAAGGGTTTAATTAAAGCAATTTTAAAAGCCTGCGGTACATGACCTAAAGTTAAAGAAGAATTGATTATTTGAAGAATACAGCTACCAATAAATGGGAAGACTTTTTTAAATAAGATGGTAGGAATAGGGTCTTAAAGACAAGTTAAAGGCTTGGATGAGGAGATTATTTTATCGAACTCTAAAAGGTCAATTGGAGTAAACTTATCCAAACAGATATCAATTGAAAGAGTTGCAGTAGTTGCTGTACTTAAGTTTACAGTGGGAATAATCTGATTGATTTTTATCTCTAATAGATAAAATTTTATGATTGAAAAAGTTCAAAAAGTCCTGACTAGTCCTGACTTTTTTCCTACGATCACAATCAGCGATCATCAGCCGGGATCATGGGTCCTAAGAAAACTCAGCAGTCTGAGGAGGTGGACGAAATTAAAAAAGCGCTGGATTTCTTGGCGGAAGAGATTTCTGCTGTTAAGCTGCAGCAAAGAAACATTCTGGACCTGGTCGAGGAGGTGAAAGCGCTGCGGATCCAGAACGCTGAGAAGGAAAAGAGGCTGGTGTATCTGGAGAGCAGAGTGTCGGAACTGGAGCAGAACACTCGGGTGAACGACGTGATCATCACGGGGCTCCACATTAAACCCCGATCATACGCGTGAGCGGTGGCCGCGGACAGCAGTGGAAGTGAGCTGGAAGACGAATCCACGGAGCAACAAGTGGCGGCCTTCATGCAATCCAAAGGAATTCAGCTGGACTGCAACACCATAGAGACCTGCCACCCTCTGCCCAGGAAAAACGGCGACAAACCGGCTGTGATCATGAGGTTTGTGAACAGAAAACACAAGACTGCGCTGTTAAAACAAGGTAGGAAGCTGAAAGGAACGAACATTTACATAAACGACCACCTCACGAAGGAAAACGCAGAAATAGCCAGAAAAGCAAGGTACATGAAAAAGCGGAAAAAGATTCAAAACACTTGGACATCAAACTGTAAAATATACATCAAATTAAACGGATCACCTGAAGAAGCCAAGGTCATTAACATCCGTAATATTATGGAACTGGACAAATATCACTGAATATTATGAACTGGAGTCACAGCAACAATCAGACAACTGTAGGACACGGAAGGATCATACTCATCTGCTACAAGACATTCAGCAACATGAAACAAAAGATCAACAAACAGGAACAACAGGAACTGAAAGTTTTTGAATATACAGATCACAACCCACAGGACGTAGAATATGACATAGACCCTGATAATAATTTATTTAGCTCCATCAATAATGACTGTAGTTACTACACAGATGATCAGTTTAACACAATGGTCACATCTGATTTCAATATTTCTATGATCCACTTCAACAGCAGAAGTCTCTATGCCAACTTTAATAACATTAAAGATTATTTACATCAGTTTAAAGAGCCATTCAATATTGTGGCAATATCAGAGACGTGGCTCAGTGAAGAGAAAGGAGTGGATTTTACCATGGATGGCTATGAATTAAATTATATAAATAGAAAAGTGAAAAAAGGAGGAGGAGTTGCAGTTTATGTTGACAAGAGCTTGAAATACAAGGTTGTTGAAAATCTGTCAGTAACTGTGGATGATTTATTTGAATGTATTACAATAGAAATCTGTCTGGACAATGTGAAGAATGTAGTAGTGAGCTGTGTCTATAGAACACCTGGATCAAACATTGACTTATTTAAGGACTAGATGGAAAAAATGTATGCAAAACTAACTCATAAAGTTATGTTCATCTGTGGGGATTTCAATATAGATCTGATGAATTCAAAACAACATAGTTTGACAGAAGAATTTATCAACACAATGTACAGTATGGGCTTACATCCAACAATTACCGGACCTAGCAGAATCACGTCACACAGTGCCACACTAATAGATAACATATTCACAAACATTATGGAAAATAATATCAGGAGTGGGCTTTTATTGAATGATATCAGTGACCACCTGCCGATTTTTGTTGTCTATCAATGTGATTATAGGAAGAAAAAGTATACCAAAAATATTAAATATAAAAGAATAAGAACCGAAGAATCAATGTATTTACTGACAAAGGAATTATTAATACAAGATTGCAAGATAGTTTATGATGAAAATGACATAAATAAAGCATATGATATTTTTTTACAAATATTTCAATCATTGTACAATAAAAACTGTCCTATTAAACAATACAGTGACAGACAACAACAACAAAAAAAATATTCCTTGGGTCACCAAGGGGTTAATAAATGCATGTAAAAAGAAGAATACATTATATAAACAATTCATTAAATGCAGAACAGTGGAAGCTGAGATCAAATATAAAAGATATGAAAATAAACTTACTAATATAATGAGGACCTGTAAGAAAGAATATTACAACAGAATATTAGAGGATAACAAAAATAACCTAAGAGGAATATGGCAAGTACTCAATGGGATTATTAGTAATCGACCTAAGAATGCTAATTATCCAGAATATTTTATTGAAAATGGCAATTTGATAAATAATATGGAGGATGTGGTCAGTGGTTTCAATAAATTTTTTTGTAAACGTTGGTCCTGAATTAGCAAAATCAATAGTGACACCAGAAACAAACAACAGTGGTTCTGTGAATGAAATAGAAGATAGAAATCCAAACACAATCTTTTTGGGTGCAGTTACTGAAAACGAAATTATCGAGACTGTGAGTAAATTTAAGAACAAAAAATCAACGGACTGGAATGAAATTGACAGGAAAATAGTGAAAAAAGTAATTGAAGGAATTGTTAAGCCACTCACCCACATCTGTAACCTGTCATTTCAAACTGGTACATTTCCAGACAAAATGAAAATAGCAAAAGTAATACCTCTATACAAAACAGGAGACAGTCATCGTTTCACAAATTACAGGCCAGTCTCTTTACTCTCACAATTCTCCAAAATACTTGAAAAAATCTTCACTAAGAGACTGGATGATTTCATTGAAAAACACAACCTCCTTACAGATAGCCAGTATGGTTTTAGAGCAGATAAATCTACATCTTTGGCACTGATCGAACTTATAGAAGAAATTACTAGTTGTATAGATAAAAAAAAAGGTTGCTGTAGGAGTATTTATAGATTTAAAGAAAGCTTTTGACACCATTGACCACAGAATACTACTAAGGAAACTGGAAAGGTATGGGATAAGAGGGGTAGGACTGAGTTGGGTGGAAAGTTATTTAAGTAACAGACAACAATTTGTACAAATTGGTGAGCACAAATCACCCTTCATGGACATCACTTGTGGTGTGCCCCAGGGGTCAGTTTTGGGACCCAAACTCTTTATTTTGTATATAAATGACATATGCCAAGTATCAAAAATTCTGAAATTTATTTTGTTTGCGGATGACAAATATCCTTTGCACTGGTGAGAATTTGCAGCAGGTTTTAGAGGTGGTCACAACTGAAATGAAAAAGTTAACGCAGTGGTTCAACAAAAATAAATTATCTCTAAATCTAAAAAAACCCAATGATTATGTTGTTTGGAAATTATAAAATAAATCATGAAATAATGGTAACGATAGATGATACCAGAATAGAAACAGTACAGGAAAATAAGTTTCTAGGGGTGACGCTAGACAATAAAACCTGCTGGAAACCTCACATCAGTCGCATCCGGGCCAAGTTGGCAAAATGCATAGGCATACTGGGGAAGACAAGACACCTCGGACTATAAATCATTGGTCTTACTGTACAATTCACTGTTTTTACCTTATCTTAACTACTGTGTAGAAGTCTGGGGAAACACCTACAAGACCAACCTACAGTCAATATGCACATTACAAAAAAGAGCTATAAGGATAATAAACAATGTAGGATATAGAGACCATACCAATTCGTTGTTTTTAAAGTCACATGTCATAAAGTTCATCGATTTAGTTAAATTTAAGACAGCACAAGTAATGTACAGGGCAATTAATAATCAACTCCCAACTAATATACAAAAAATATTTAAAAAAAGAGACAATGATCATAATTTGAGAGGAGACTTAAACTTTACAAAACCCAAGATACGAACAACCAAGAAAAGTATGTGCATATCTGTCTGTGGGGTGGATTTGTGGAACAGTCTGGAGCCGGAACTGAAACTATGTACAAACAGAAATCAATTCAAAAAGAGGTATAAACATTATTTGCTGAAAGGATATGTGTTAGAAGGGTAGTATTTATATGTACGATTCACTATGCTCACTCTGGGACATTATGGGACACTATGGAATGGTGGGTGGGACAGCACTGTGTATATCTGTGTTGTTTGAGGCTGGTTTTGATGTATGGATATCAGTGTATGTTAGGATGGATGGGTGTTAATGTTGATTTGTAAAAAATACAGTAAATTGTTTACTTGGGGTCTTAAAAGTGGTAATTTGTATATAATTCACATGGGTGTATTTATGGAAAAGAGGAGATGGAATTAATAAGTGTTCACTTCTTCCTTCTCCCTTTCGAACAGTGTATACTGTTACTTTATTGCATTTGTCATTTGTTTTGTTTTTGTTATACTTTTTTGTTCGAAATAAAGTATCTATCTATCTATCTATCTATCTATCTATCTATCTATCTATCTATCTAGTAAGCTCTAGGGGGATGGGAGGATTGACAGAGTCCTGACTCTGTCAGCCTGGCTACAGTGTTGAAAAGAAACCTGGAATTATTCTTATTCTCTTCTATTAATGCAGAGTAGTAACTTGTTCTAGTTTTTCTAAGAGATTTTTTTATAAATTAGGAGATGATTTCTCCACGCTAAATAGAATTCATCTAAATTAGTGGAATGCCATTTTCTTTCTAATTGACGAGTCTTCTGTTTTAAGCTACGAGTTTCTGTGTTAAACCAAGGGGTTAAAACTCTCTGATTAGACTTTTTCTTTTTTCAAAGGGGCCACCAAGTCTAGAGTCTGATGCAGAGAGGCTGTAACACTATCTACCATGCTATCAATTATGGAAGGAGCAAGCTCTCCATCTATTATTTCTGTTGTGTTGACACATGGTATAGAGGAAACAATCTGCAAAAATTTGGAAACAACATCATCTGAAAGACATCTGCTGTAGTAATATATTTCTTTAGGAGTCAAATGATCAGAAATAGTGAACTCAAAGGTTAACAGACAATGGTCTGACAGTACAGGATTATGAGGAGACACTACAAAATTCAAATTTCTGACCAATCACAGAATAGTTGTCAGACACCACACAAGAAAAAGTTCTGCCCAAATGATGTGTCAAGAACAAGCTGCAAGAACTCCCAAACCAGGGCTGCAAGAACAAAGGGTCCGCAACGGCACCTGCGGTGGGCCCCAACCATGCCGGCTCCGCTGCACCCACGATGGACTCCAGTGAGAGCTTGGCTGCACCCGCGGTGACCTCTGGCTGAGGCTCAGCTGCACCCGCGGTGGACCCAGACCGGGCCAGCTCCGCTGCACCCGTGATGGCCCCAGACTGGGCCGACTCCGCTCCACCCACGATGGACTCCAGCGGGAGCCTGGCTGCACCCATGGTGACCTCTGGCTGAGGCTCAGCCGCACCTGTGGTGACCTCCACGGCGTCCTAAGGGTGGTCTGCAACGGCACCCGTAGTGGGCCCCGACTAGGCTGACTCCGCTGCACCCGTGATGGCCCCAGACCGGGCCTGCTCCACTCCACCCACGATGGACTCCAGCAGGAGCCTGGCTGCACCCATGGTGACCTCTGGCTGAGGCTCAGCCGCACCCTTGGTGACCTCTGGCTGAGGCTCAGCCGCACCCATGGTGACCTCTGGCTGAGGCTCAGCTGCACCCGCAGTGACCTGTGGCTGAGGCTCAGCTGCACCCGCGGTGGGCCCCAACCGGGCCGGCTCCATTGCGCCCACGATGGCCCCAGACTGGCCAGCTCCGCTGCACCCATGATGGGCTCCGGTTGGAGCACAGTTGCACCAGCAGTGACCTGCATCGGGGGCCTCATTGCTCCCGCAGTGGCCTCCCCAGCGAGGGAGGTGGTGCTCCCAACATCACCAGGTGCTGCATCCCGATCCTCAGTGGCCTCCGGCGAGGTCAGCTGCTCTCCGGTGACCCTAGCAGGGGGCTCCGACCCCGGAGGGAGAGAAAAAGAGACCGGGTCAGGGTCGCTGGCAGCGGCAGAGCCCAGTGAGGCAGCTCCGAGGGCTCCTACGAGCTGCCCCGGGCCCTCCTCACCATGAGTCAGGCAGTGTGGCATTGACATCTGAAGGATTGCCACAATGGAGCACACTTGCCTGAACTCGGGCTCCACCGCCGTCCAGGACTCCGGCGATTTGGGGTGCATAGCCTCAGTCATTGCGCCCAGTGCTGTGCCCCTGTCGACTTCCTCTGGAACCATTGGACTTGCGTCATCGTGAGCTGGAACCTCCCAGGTCTCCGGTCCCGCTCCCCTCGAGCGACCTGGATAAGGTGCCGCGGGCTCGTGGGGGTACATAAAAAGGTTGGGTGAGGTTTGGTGTGAGCATATCACATGCCGCTGGGGTGGAGCATTCAGAGGGTTGCTCACCCCGAGTCTCCTTGCCAGAAGAAAGGCAAACTTGTTCAAGCACTATAGTTAAACTTGCCTGTCCTCCTGACATGAGACGTCCACCATGGCCTTAGAGATGTCTCCCCCCTCCGGGCGTTCCTCCTCGTGCAGTACTGGCGGGACCGGAGGCCTCCTCCGGCGGGGGTTCCTCCTCTTTCTCCTCCCAGACGGCTCAGGAATCAGGTAGTCTGGGACACGAAGCACCATGCTGGACAGCTCCATCTCCTCCGGGGGGGAGGGGGGAGCGGGGTGGTT
The DNA here is from genome assembly GCA_020510985.1 of Pholidichthys leucotaenia. NCBI lineage: Eukaryota > Metazoa > Chordata > Actinopteri > Cichliformes > Pholidichthyidae > Pholidichthys > Pholidichthys leucotaenia. The sequence goes on along the minus strand of CM035840.1, from coordinate 132,124,826 downwards.
GCGAGGAGTTCGAGAGCTGGGGAACCCTCGTCTGACCTCTCCTTGACCCGGCCATTGAGCACAGCAAGCAGGTTCAACCATTCCACATCCGTCAGCAGATACGGAGATGGAACTTTCACAGCCGAGAAGGGGCGTCCTTGGGCCTCCCTCTCACGGTGCTCCTCCTCGACTCGGCAATTGAGCACGATGAGCAGGTTCGACCACTCTTCGTCAGTCGGCAATCCCATGGGTTGAGCAGGCGCGGGGGGTGAAGCCCTCACAGCCGGGGAAGCACATCCTTTGGGCCCCCTCTCGTAGTGCTCCTCCTCGACCTGGCAATTGAGCGCGGCGAGCAGGCTCGACCACTCCTCGTCAGAAGGCGAATCCAGGGGTAGAGCAGGCGTAGGAGATGAAATCCTCACAGCCAACGAAACGCGTCCTCAGTCCTCCCTCTCACAGCACTCCTCCTCAACCTGGCAGTTGACGAAGGCAAGCAGATTCGCCCACTCCTCGTCTGCCGGTGGGATTGCGGGGGAACGCCTCCGTGCAGACTCCTGGGCAGGATCATCCAGGGCCTCAACCTCCTCCATCGTCAGGTGGGCTGGTTCTTGGACCAGTGGGCCCTCAGAAATTAATGGAGGAGACACGGAGAGGGGAAGGAAACAATCATTAATTGCAGCTGGAGGAGAGGACCCAGTGGACTGCTGATACTGGGCCCCTCCCTCGGGAGACAGGCAAGATTCAGTGTTAATGAATGATTTAGAATGAAAATATACTTGCCTGTCATCCCAGTTGATGACATCCACAGCTGCACAGGGCGGAAACTCGTCCCACTCCATGACAGCGATGACGTAGGCCCCTCCGCAGACTATTGGAGGAGCCGTCTCCCTGATGACGGAGGTGGGCGTGGCTGGGGTGAATCCAGTGGACCTCTCGGTGGCTGAAACAATGATGGCCGCTGCTACCAAGGTGGGCTTCTCCCGGCATCCCCTTGCGGGACGACACTGTCCCTTATGTTTCAGGGTAGACCATGCCGGAGCAAGTGGAGGGTCAAGCAGAGCGCCATGGAGGCTGCCGGTTTACAGGAAAACGGACCGCTGTCTTGGCGTTGCTGGAAATGCTGGACCATTAAGGGAATGCTGGAGCGAGCAGACTGTGGAGAGCAAATCGGCGTACTGTGGGTAGGTCCATAATCCGGGATGTGCTTCCAAAATGTCTGCTGCAGTGTCCATGTTTTCCAGCGTCTCCTTAGGACCCTGGGCAGTGAGGGCATCATCAACGAAGCCCTGCATGTACTCTGCAGCCCATTCCTCCTCTACTGTGGGGAATCCCGCTGCCGTTCCTCTTCTTTGGCGAGACCGAGGCATGACGTTCTCCAACACAGGTTAGTCCAGAAACGAAAAACAGTTTACAATGAAAAGGGAAGAATGATGTGTGGGTGAACCCGCTTAATCCTTTTTGTGGGCTGGATCATTCTGTCATGAACCCCCCCCCCCACCCCCCGTGTTCTTTTCTAACGCGCACGGCGAGGGGAGAAAGGATGAGGATTTAAGCGCAGGTTAACACCACACACATTTATTAATATGGCGAGCACACAAACAGTCACAGTTTCTATAAGTCACATTGGCTATGAAGTCCTCCAGGACGCTCAACAGTCTAGGTGAGAAGACCGGTGAAAGACCACACACAGATAGTACTCACGAGACTGGAGCTGTCCGAGTAAGTCCGAAAGCGCACAGTGAAACACAGTCTTTTGTTGACATGCCTCCATCCGAGAACCGTTGATGGAGTACAATGACCCAGCAATGCATGATTGGAGACAGGCTCCTTAAAAACATGCATTGCTGGTTTCCCAAATTAGTTACACCTGGGCGAGGAGAGGGAAGATGGCATATGGGAGTGGGAACAGCTGGTAGCAATAGAGAGGGGCGTGGTTCGACCGGCAGACAGTTAGACAGCGCTCACTCCGGCGTGAGTGCAAGAGGCTGCCTCCCCGCTGCCGGCCAGAAGGCAGTGGCTCTGGGCACGGAAAAGCACACAGAAATACATACTAACATACATACAATGTGGCACGTACCCATAGAGCGGCCAGGACCAAGCCGGGGGAAGCCAAACCGGCTCGGTTCCTGACATTAATAGACATCCCTACTTTCACCTGGTTCAGTCATTCAGAGTCAATAATATATCTTACGTCATTCTGCCTTATTTTGTTATATCTTGTGATGCTAGATCCAGCTGTTAGCATTAGCTTGGCTAAGTGGTTGGACAAGCTGTCTAAGCTTCACTGCTGATCTGGCCGATTTTGATCTCTGTTTTCTATAAATTCTATCCCCCCCCCAACACCCAACTGGAATCCTTGTTCATCTATCAACATTTGGCCATAAATGTTGCGTGATGTTCCTATTATCATTATTTTTGCTAGGCTGCTGCTAGTGACTGGCATCAGCTCAGACCTGAGGACATCAGCTAAGTGCTTTGGGCCACCATTCACTCATTCGTGAATGTTTCTGTGCTTAATGTACTCCAGGGACCGGTCATATCCTGTTGACCACTAAAAGCACACACCCCTGTCCACCAGTGATGCATTATTTCATTCATTCTTTAAGACAAATTTATGTTAGGTTTTACATTAGTCAGCTACACGTAGGGCATTATACGTATCACACCCGCAGTTACTATATTCACTGGTACCATACTTCCTCTCGTGTAACACTGCTTAATTAACTGGGGGTTCTGTATTGCCTGTAGGTGTGAATACTGTATATGAGTGAATGGTTGCTGTCTCTCTGTGTTGGCCCTGTGATGGACCAGTGAAGGCTCCAGAAATTAGGGTAAAAAGAATGTGCCATAACTGTGCACAAATGCAATGATTGTGCAGAGTTAATAGCAAAACAGTTTATAAAAATAACCTTTCTCTATACACCTTCTGCTCTTCTTGGAGACAAGCATATGAAAGTACTTTTGACGTCCAGTCCAGACAGTCCCGGTCTTACTGAATGCACCATTTCATGGCATTTCATTCCAGGCAGAAGTTATTTCTGGTCTTATTAAAAAGTTGCTAAGGGCATTACCTTTAAAGCTGGCAGCATACTTTCCATCCACCCAATCTAATGGACACAGCTGATCACACCATAAAAGCGCGAGACGGTTAACTCTCAGAAAAAAAAAAAATGAAGCAATTGGACTTGAATGTGATGCCAAGATTAGGTTCTTTATAGTATAACCACAAGACTCTGCAGTGAGACACATTCATTTTGTCTGGACCTTGGAACCTCGCACACTACACACACCAGCTAAAGCTACTTTTAATTAACTGATCAGACACTTTTCTTTTACGCTGTACTTACTTTTCCAAAGGATCTCTGAAAACAACCTTCTGTATCGAATGTGTACTCAACCGTAGATTTCTTTCTGCCTCTCAGCAGCTGTAATGGCCTCTTGGTAATGTGTCCCTCCTGTGCTGTTTCCTTCATGCACTCAGTAATAAGACTTTCCTGTGTGCACTGGGCAGGGGGCTCATTCACACTGACCAACCACAGGCAATGTGTGGGGCCACCAGAGACAACAGAGCATAGAGTCAACTTGCTATGCAGATTATTAAAAGAATATTTCTCTTTCTTTCCAGTGGCGTACAAACATAATGGATGAAAGCATAGTGGACCTCTGTTGGAGATAAATGATAACATGCATATGTGTCTCCAACTACTGTGATGGACTGGACACCACCCACTCAATATTTGTTGAAGGCTGATTATTATTTCCCTTCCATGAGACGTCAAAGCTTGTCACATGCATCCTGTCTTTCTTAGGGCTGCCATGTCCCCATCGAGCATCTCCTTCAGGCTGGTCTTCTCTGGCTTGATTGCATGCCTTGCAGCATCCTGAAACGGCCATCTGACAGCATCATGGCCATGTGGTGTGTCCTGCATTTGCTTGTGTCACCATACTGTTGTCATTAGTTGACTAATAAAAGGAATTTGAAAAGATCGACTAAAGAGTTGTGCTCATTGAGTGTCAGTATGGTGACACAAAACACTGTTTTCACTGTTTGTGCTATTTCCCTTGACTGTAGTTGTTTTCATAACCTCTAGAAGGTGCTGTTTGTATGGCTTCCCTTCTCTCTGCCAGGTAAGGGTGTCCGTAGAAAAAGCCACATCTCCACACTATAAAACCAGTAACAGTACTTCCGAATAAAAGAAGTAAATAAATGTAACTTCATCCTTCAAAAAAATACAAGTCACCCATTTCTACAAATTTAACCTTACTGAAAAATCCATGTTTGTAGTAGTAACTCAGTTGTGAGTGTGCTTGCATTTTGAAGGCTTTTTAAGTTTTGGTGACATAATTCCAGTTTGTTACATTTACTCATTTCGTCTGAGTTAACTTCAATATTGCTATCAAAATGACTTCTGACATTAGTCTTTTAGTCAAGGTTTGAAATCATCAGGCTGTGCGGCAATAAACCAAGAATCCAGATAGTTTTATATTCCTGTAAACTGACATTATGAGTTCCAGTCTTGTAATCCTTGGTTCGTCAACACACACAGACTTAATCAACCACTTTGATAATGGCATAAATAAAGTCAATTTTCACTTTTTTTTTAATTACATGGCTAAATAACATTTGACAGGATTACCATGAGTTCTAAAGAGACTCATATTTTTTTTAAATTACTATTTTAATGTTTTGAAAACCACACACAAGTAACAGGGCCATACCCTGCTTTACGGAGGGGGGCCCTACAGAAGATTGCATTTGGATGCTCCAGTTTTTGTAAAGCAGAGGAAGATGCTTCATGGCAGTGAAGCTAGATTTGTTGGTCTCTCGATCTCTCTCTCCAAAAAAAAAAAAAATACAGCCACAAGGGCTGATGGGAAATGTTGAACACTGAAAAATAAGCATTATCTCCTTAGTTCAACTGTCATTTTACTGTGTGCTACTGTTTTGTTGAAGCTTTTGTTGCTGGGATATTTGAGTTGTAGATAAATGTTGTGTTTGGCACCATGAGTGTAACTGCTATGGCAGTGATACAAACTGCCACAGTCGTCCCCCTCTGACGCTCCTTTTCTACTCTACTGGCAACTGATGCTCTAACACTGAGGCTGCATTTGTAGCTAGTGGGGTCCATAGCATGGAAAGGAAACAACTGTGTGACTATGCCAAATGTATTATGCAAGTTGTCATAACTACCATGTTGTTATAAACCTTAATAGAGTAAGTAAAATGTAGTTTTGTCTGAAGAAGATGCATTTAATCTAACTCTTTTTAAATAACTCAGTTTACTCAGCAAAAAAAATTGACATGCTTAAGTAGTTTGAGTTAACAAACAAATGATTCAAGGCAATCATTTTCCTCAAACACGTTCAGTTGAACCAACCCACCAGGTTTTTACAAAAGTCAGATCAATCTTACTGTACATGCTAATTATTTAGAGCTAAATATTTTTTAAATTTATTGTTCAGCTCTCACAACAGCTGCTCATCCTAACAATTTCAGACTTGGCAGATGAAAGACAAAAGAAACAGAATAAGTGCAAGATGATTTTATTTATTTCAGGGTTTCCTCTGGTAACATTTCCAGATGGCGGCCCGCCACACTTGAATTTATGCCACCACTCTATGTGGAAATATAAATTTAAGACAAAAATATGAAGGAATGACGGTCCGCAAGCACACACATGAATAATGCGCATGACCGTCATCCATGCGGAGTTCAGAAGCGCCCCGCTTGCGTGTTCCAGTCAGCAAGTAGAGTGTCTCACTACTCTAGCGTCGCTGTCCGAGAGAAACATGAGCTTATTAAAGTACTTTAAACGTGGGGGAAAAAAGCAGAAGAGGTAGAGTGGTGTGACTGTGATGGTATTGACATGCTATTAGTCAAAACTGTTATCGAATGCATAGTAAAACCACTGACGTATATCTGTAACCTGTCTCTCCAAACAGGTATATTTCCCAATGCAATGAAAATAGCCAAAGTAATTCCGATATACAAGACGGGCGACAGAGGGGAACTCTCAAACTACAGACCAATTTCACTATTACCGCAATTTTCCAAGATACTTGAAAAAATATTCTATGAGAGAATTGACAACTTCATACTGAAGAATGATTTATTGTGTGAGCAGCAATATGGGTTCAGACACAAGAGGACAACTGCATATGCCCTAATGGAATTTACAGAAAAAACATCAACAGCCATTGAAAATAAAGAGTATTCAGTTGGAGTATTCCTGGATCTTAAAAAAGCATTTGATACAGTAGATCACAATTTATTATTAAAGAAACTACAAAATTGTGGTATTAGAGGGGTAGCACTGTCCTGGTTAAGTAGTTACTTAAAGAATAGATATCAGTATGTATGTGTTAGCAACAAAAACTCACAGTTACTGAAGGTCACCTGTGGAGTCCCACAGGGTTCAGTTTTGGGACCATTATTATTCAATATGTATATAAACGATATATGTAAAGTTTCAGAAAAAATGGACTTAATATTGTTTGCCGATGACACTAATCTATTATGCAGTGGAAACAACTTGGAACAACTTCTGGATACACTCGGAAAGGAATTAGGAAAGCTAAAACTGTGGTTTGATTCAAACAAATTAACGCTCAATTTAAGTAAGACAAAATTTATAGTCTTTAACAACCATCACAACAACCCAGTACCTAAACTCAGTGTAAATGGTGTAGAGATTGAAAGGGTATCTGAAACTAAATTTCTTGGAGTAATAATTGATAACAAACTGTGTTGGAAGTCACATATTAATTATATTAAAGGTAAAGTATCCAAACCAATTGCAATATTACACAGAGTGAAATATTTGCTGAATCAACCCACACTATACACCTTGTATCATTCATTAATACTCCCATACATGACATATTGTAATGAAGTATGGGGAAATACATATAAAACAAACATATATCCACTCTTTATGCTTCAAAAGAGAGCTATTAGAATAATAAACAAAGCAGCTTACAGGGAACCAACAAACCCACTTTTTCTTAAACAAAAAACTCTCAAGTTGAAAGATCTGGTTGACTTTAAAACTGCAATAATAATGTTCAAAGTGAAGAATTTATCACTGCCCGCAAATATCCAAAAGTTGTTCCAAACAAGGGAGAAACGATATCACTTCAGAGGAACATGTATATTTCAAAAGCCAACAGTGAGAACAACCACCAAGCAACACTGTATTTCAGTGCAAGGAGTCAGATTATGGAACGATTTTGGACCTGAATTAAAATCATGTACAACGCTTGGACAATTTAAACAAAAACTAAAGGAAGAAATACTCCAAACATATTTACAAGACGACATGTAAACTCACATAAGGATTGACATATCCAGCCTGTGTTGTGTTGTAGCTTAGTTTTTTTTTTTCTCTGTCACATTCTGTCTTAGATTTGTTTTTGAATAGTAACCGCTTAACTTAGCCTACCTTAGTTTTCTTTTTTTTTTTCTCTCAGTCACATTTTGTCTTAGCTTTATTTTGAATTGTAATCGCTCTTGACTGTTTTCTCTTTTTTCTATTTTGAATTCCTGGATGGAATATGGGTGGGCAATATAAGCTGCGGCTTCAGCCATCACCCATTTCGGATAACTTGCGTGGAATTGTATAATCAGAGGAGTCTTTGTCTAATTTGACCTTGTTGTTATATTATTCAGTTTCTTTTAACCTGTACTGTACTATCTGAAATAAATTCATTCATTCATTCATTCAAATAGTGTTTGCCCTCTTCCTGATTTTTCATTTTTTTTGTATGTTTGTCACACTTAAATGTTTCAGATCATCAAGCAAATTTAAATATTAGACAAAGATAACACAAGTAAACACAAATTACAGTTTTTAAATGAAGGTGTTTATTATTAAACGTAAAAAAAATATCCAAACCTACATGGCCCTGTGTGAAAAAGTGATTGCCCCCTAAACCTAATAACTGGTTGGGCCACCCTTAACAGCAACAACTGCAATCAAGCTTTTGCTATTACTGCCAATGAGTCTTTTACAGTGCTGTGGAGGAATTTTGGCCCACTCATCTTTGCAGAATTGTTGTAATTCAGCCACATTGGAGGGGCTTCAAGCATGAACCACCATTTTAAGGTTATGTCACAGCATCTCAATTGGATTCAGGTCAGGACTAGTCCACTCCAACGTTTTCATTTTGTTTTTCTTAAGCCGTTCAGAGGTGGACTTGCTGGTGTGTTTTGGATCATTGTCTTGCAGCAGAACCCAAATACGCTTCAGCTTGAGGTCATGAACAGATGGCCGGACATTCTCCTTCAGGATTTTTTGGTAGACAGCAGAATTTATGGTTCCATTTACCACAGCAAGTCTTCCAGGTCCCGAAGCAGCAAAACAGCCCCAGACCATCACACTACCACCACTATATTTTACTGTTGGTATGATGTTCCTTTTCTGAAATGTTGTGTTACTTTAACGCCGGGTGTAATGGGACACACACCTCCCAAAAAGTTCAACTTTTGTCTCATCAGTCCATAGAGTATTTCCCCAAAAGTCTTGGGGATCATCAAGATGTTTTCTGGCAAAACTGAGATGAGCCTTTATGCTCTTTTTCTTCAGCAGTGGTTTTTGTCTTGGAACTCTGCCATGTAGGCCATTTTTGCCAAGTCTCTTTCTTATGGTGGAATCATGAACACTGACCTTAACTGAGGCAAGTGAGGCCTGCAGTTCTTTGGATGTTGTTGTGGTGTCCTTTGTGACCTCTTGGATGAGTCATCACTGTGCTCTTGGGGTAATTTTGGTTGGCCGGCCACTCCTGGGAAGGTTCAGCACTGTTCCATGTTTTCGCTATTTGTGGATAATGGCTCTCACTGTGGTTCGCTGTTGTCCCAAAGCTTTAGAAATTGCTTTATAACCCTTTCCAGACTGCTAGATCTCAATTACTTTGTTTTTCATTTGTTCCTGAATTTCTTTGGATGGCAGCATGATGACTAGCTTTTGAGGATCTTTTGGGCTACTTCATTTTGTCAGGGAGGTCCTATTTAAGTGATTTCTTGATTGAGAACAGGTGTGGCAGTAATCAGGGCTGGGTGCGACTAGATAAATTGAACTCAGCTTTCCAAAGATGTGATAAACCACAGTTAATTTATGTTTTAACCGGGGGGTCCCTTTTTCACACGGGGCCATGTATGTTTGGATTCTTTTTTTTACCCTTAATAATAAACACCTTCATTTAAAAACTGCATTTTGTGTTTACTTGTGTTATCTTTGTCTAATATTTAAATTTGTTTGATGATCTGAAACATTTAAGTGTGACAAACATACAAAAAATGAGAAATCAGGAAGTGGGCAAACACTTTTTCACACCACTGTATATAAACAGTGAAGGCATTTATCATGGTTTTAACCCGCTGCTGACGGGAGCAATAATGGAAGAGTTGCTTAGCTAACAGGTGTCATGAATGCCCTTCGAGGCTGAACTGTGAGTTTGGTTAATTTATTGAAAAAAGCAACAAACATAAAATTCAACACGAAGCTCACAACACAAAGAAACAAATGAAGGAGAAAACTTACAGCCTTAGCACACCAGAGCAAGGCAGGGCTCTGGCAGAGACGAGGAGAATGTAAATCAAGACAGCGGCAATGAATATGAAAATTAAATAATTAAATAGTAATCAAACCCCTTAATATAATTAATGACTGGTGTGGGTCTCTGAACGGACAGGAGAAAGCAATGACATATAATTTGAACCAACTGGGAATAATGAGGAAGTCGTCGGGGTTGACAGCTGACAGGGCCACACCCACACTGAGCAAAACCTCCAGAAAACCATTGACAGCTATCAACCCCGAGAGAAAGAACACAACAGAGTACAAACATAAAGATGTGACAATAAATGGAGACAGGCAACTCAAAAATATAATAAACAAACTATAATGAATGTAAACAGGAAAATAAATCATACTGAGAAACAATATAGGATAAGTGACAACTAAAAAATGACAACGCAGTACAAATAAGAAAAAAGGCAGACAATCTGAGCCCGGTGGAATCCCTCTGCGCTCAGAATGTTGACAGAGCCCCCCCCCCCCCCCCAAGGGGTGGATACTAGACTCCCCAGGGTAATATCAAAAGAAACGAACCTCCCCGCACTGAAATCCCACCCCAACAAGAAAACAACCCCACCCTAGGGGGGAGGAGGAGGACCCAGGCACGGAGGGACCGAACCAAACCGAAAGAAGCAAAAAAGGCTCTCAGAAAGCATCCCAGCATGGCCCAGACTGAGGGAAAACATCAAAAACAAAATCCCGCTCAGGACCCACATGGAGCTGAGCACCCCAGCCCCCTAGACCAAAGGACAGAGCAGTTCTGGTGGTCGGCTGAAGTCCCAGGCCTGACAGACGGCAAGATGGTAAGAGTCGGGTGGTTTACCGAAGAATGTGAACCACCCAACCCAACGGCAATGCCTGTCAGGCAGTTGGTCAGAGTTCTTCAGCCACCACCACAGAGATAGTGGTCTAGGGAGTGGCTGCCCAACCGGGGTGACCAGAGGTGAGGATGGAAGAGGAGTAGGGGGAGCCCTGACGGCGTCAGGCAGAGGATGGGGCACCATGACGATGACTGGCAAAGGAGGGAGGACCACGGCAGTGTCTGGCAAGGGAGAAGGGACCATGACATCCATGGACTGGCCAGTAACACCCTCAGAGGTTCCGGACTGGGACATAGTTGCATACTCGGTGGCTCCGGGCTGGAGTGGAGCTGCACCCACAGTGGCTCCGGGCTGGAGTGGAGCTGCACCCGCGGTGGTTCCGGGCTGGAGTGGAGCTGCACCCGCGGTGGCTCCGGGCTGGAGTGGAGCTGCACCCGCGGTGGCTCCGGGCTGGAGCGGAGCTGCACCCACAATGGCTCCGGGCTGGAGCAACACTGCACCCGCGGAGGTCTCGGACTGGGACATAGCGGCACCCATGGTGGGGTCCAGACTGGACCGATGCTGCACCCTCGGTGGACCCAGACTGGACCAAGGTTGTACCCTCAGAGGACCCGGACTGGGTCAAAGCTGCATCCTCGGTAGCTCCAGGCTGGAGGACAACAGCAACCTCGGAGGCCCTTGGCTGGAGCAAGGCTACACCTGCAGTGATCCCGGACTGGGACATAGCTGTACCCGTGGTGGGTCCGGACTGGACCGATGCTGCACCCTTGGTGGACCCAGACTGGACCAAAGTTATACCCTTGGAGGACTCAGACTGGGTCAAAGCTGCACCCTCGGTGGGCCCGGACTGGGCCAAAGCTGCACCCTTGGTTGCTCCGGGCTGGAGCACAGCAGCAACCTTGGTGGCCCCTGGCTGGAGCAAGGCTGCACCCGTGGTGATCCCGGACTGGGACATAGCTGCACCCTCAAAGGCCCCGGGTGGGATGGAGCACCCACGATGACCTCAGCAGGAAAGGAAGCAGCACCCATGGAGGACCTGGACTGGGTCAATGCTGCACCCTCGGTGGACCCGGACTGGAATGGCACACCCTTTGACAACCTCCACTGGAAGGGAAGCAGCACCCTTGAGGACCTCAGCTGGAGGGGAAGCAGCACCCACGAAGGTCCCGTACTGGGGCGGAGTGCCTGCGACAACCTCGGCGGGAGAAGCTGGACCCACGATGATTTCAGGCAGTGAGCCTGGACCGACGGAGACATCTTGCACAGGTGGAATATCCTCGGTGACCCTGGGGAAAAACTCAGACAGGAGATGCACAGACACAGGGTCAGGGTCACCGGTTGCAGTGGAGCCCGGCAAGGTGAGCTCAGGTGCAGCTCACGGCTGCACTTGGCTCTCCCCACCTAGAGCCAGGCAAGATTTCTCCAATGAGGGACAGAGACAAAGGAGTGCACTTGCCTGTTCTCAAGCTCCACCACCATCCAGGACTCCGACAATTCAGGTGGTGGTTCTACGGCCTGGCCCTCTGGGGGTTCAACTCCGGCTCCGCTGTGGCAGCCCCCTCAGCAGGCATGGTGGTCAGCTCAGTCCTGGAGCCTCCCCACGAGGTGACCCACACAGGTGGCTCACCCTGCGTGGTGTCAGGAGGTGGCTTTCCTGCTGCGCTTAATCTTGCTCAGCCGGGGTGCGGGGCTGCTCTTGTGTCAGCGCAGGCATCGGCTGGGTTTCCATGCTCACCCTCCGTCCAGAGCATGGCTGCGGAGCTGGAACCAGGTCTTCCAGGGTCGCAGGTCCTCCAACATCTGGCGACTCAATCCAGGGGCCGGCATACACAAGAGGCAGAGGAGGAGACACGGAGAGAGCAGGTGATAAGTCGTTAGCTACAGCAGGTGGTGAGAGCTCACGGGGCTGCGAGGACTGAGCCTCACCACCAGGAATCAGGCAAGATAATTCAAACATAGGTCATAGAGAATGAAAATTCACTTGCCTGTATTCCTGGGGCATGATGTTAACTGCTGTAGCTGGTTGGAAGTTGACTCTTTCCGTGACTTCAACAGTTGTGGGCCCCTCTGAGGAACGTGGAGGAACTATCCCTGCCAACATGGTTTCGGGCGGAGCTGGGAAAAAATCTTTTTGGTTCACAGCAGCGGGAGGAAGCGTCGAGGGGAAGCAAGGAACAGCAGTAGCAGAGGGGGAGAAGGCTGACAATTCGGCCAAAGAAGACGAACTTGGAAGGTACACTGCTGAAGGAGGCTTCCATCCCAACGTAGGAGAAGCTACCGATTAAGAAGTTTGAGCGTTCCTCCGGTGGGATTTCCCCGAGTGACAACGAGGAGCAGGAGGCGGAGATATAAGTTCGAGGTGAAGAGGGAGAGGCTCTGAAGTCAGGGGATGCTCACTTGTCAGCTCAAACTCCAGGTCCCTCATTGAAATCTCCTCCAGCTCCTGAGCCAAATCCGGGAGGAGCCATGGTTTAACTTCTAGGAGGAGGTCAGTTTCTGCCCATAAAACCTGTCTGCGCTCCTCCAGCTCCTCGGCCGATGGAGCAGGCCAAGGCTCGGGAGGAGGAAGCGGAACTGCTACCGGAGAGTGGTGAGAGGTTGGAGGTTTTCGTTTGCGTGAGCGCTTGCTCTTCATTGGCGTGGATGCAGGCATTGGAGCTGACTTCCCCTGCTCATCATCTGTAGGCTGAGGGAGAAATATGAAGAGGAGTAGGTTTGTTAGCGCCGGGTGATTCCACATGATGGGGCATGCCTCCAGCACCTGCGCTGCACCCTCCAGACACTCTCGGGTACCCTCGGGAATACAGGAGGCCTGAGCCTGCGATAAAATGTCCTCCAGGACACACACTGACCACTGCTCCACTTCGTCCACTCTGAGGGTGGACACCTCTGGGGTGAGACACATGATAATTCCGATGTGGAAAGAAAACCAACAAGATTTCGCCGCCACTGAGGTGAACAAAACAGTAAAAAAAAATAAATAAATAAAAATTAAAATTAAAAAAAAAAAAATCTTCAAACTCACAGCAGCTGGGTCTCTACTGGCCGCTGTCTTCTGTCATAAACGCCCTTCGGGGCAGGAAGGTGAGACTCACACGCTGAACTGTGAGTTTGGGTAATTTATTGAAAAAATCAACAAACATAAAATTCAACACAAAGCTCACAGCACAAAGAAACAAACGAAGGAGAAAACTTACAGCCTTAGTGCACCAGAGCAAGGCGGGGCTCTGGCAGAGACGAGGAGAATGTAAACCAAGACAGCGGCAGTGAAAATGAAAATAACTCCCCTTAAATAGTACTCAAACCCCTTAACATAATTAATGACTGGTGTGGGTCTCTGAATGGACAGGAAGAAAGCAATGACATATAATTAGACCAGCTAGGAATAACGAGGAAGCCATCGGGGCTGACAGCTGGCAGGGCCACACCCACACTGAGCAAAACCTCCAGAAAGCCATTGACAGCTATTAACCCTGAGAGAAAGAACACAACAGAATACAAACAAAGATGTGACAAAAAATGGAGACAGGCGGCTCAAAAATACAATAAACTATAATGAACTTTAACAGAAAAATAAATCATACTGAGAAACAATATCGGATAAGTGACAACAAAAATGACAACGCAGTACAAACTAGAAAAGCACTCATAGAGCGCATACCTCCGCCAAGGCTCCTTCCGTTTCTCGTGGATCACCTCCCAAATGTAATGGGCTTGTGTGTAGGCCTATCGCCACTTGTGGTGAAAATTGCATCCAAGTCTGTCCATTAGTTTTGGAGTTTTGTGGCTGACACACTGAGAAGAGCCTTGGCTGAGGTATGCATTCCCAGATCATCCCCAAAATGTAATGGGTTCCTCTCTAGGCCAAGAACCACCTCTGGTGAAACAGACAAACAAACAGACAAATGCCAGTAAAAGCATTACCTCCTTGGCGGAGGTAATAAACTCAAGTGTTGCTGTTGTGTCTATCTCCTCCATCTCCAAACTCCCAGGCTGCGGGCGTTGCAAGTCATCGCACAACCGCGTACAACCCACAGGCCAATGGGTTACGCGAGCGTTTTCATAGATCACTGAAAGCAGCACTCAGGGGTTCACTGACGGATGCAAATTGGGTAGACAGGTTGGCGTGGGTTTTATTGGGGTTGCACTCCATGCCAAAAGAGGATTTGGAAGCTTCCCCGGCAGCGAGCTCGTTTTTGCGCAGCCCCTATGGCTGCCCGGGGAATTTCTGCCAAATAATCCTGCGCGGGTCAGCTGCCCGTCTCAGCTTTTGCAGCGTAGCGGAAAGACAGGCACGCTGCCGGGCCCGGCCCACCACTGTTTTCCGCGTGCTTTTGTGCCTAAAACTTTGAAGAACGCGGAGTTCGTGTTCGTCAGACACGACGACCAGCGCCCTCCATTGCGCCTGCAGACATGTTGAAAATGGCCCTATCTCACAATGTTAAAGAATCCTTTAAAAAATTCCTGGATCCAGATGGTGATCCGGATCATCCCCAAAATTTAATCAGTTCTTCCTTGTACCATTTCCAACAATGCCTGAAAGTTTCATCGAAATCCGTCCAAAACTTTTTGAGTTATCTTGCTAACCAACAGACAGACAGACAGACAGACAGACAGACAGACAGACAGACAGACAGACAGACAAACGCCGGCAAAAACACTACCTCCTGTGGCCTGCGGCCTGGCGGAGGTAATAAGAAAAAAGGCAGACAACCTGAGCCCGATGGAATCCCTCCGCACTCAGAATGTGACAACAGGTGTTGGTAGGAGCTCAGGTTGATTCATTTTGTCTTCTTTTTAATTATCTTTTTTTTTTCTTATTCCAGACAAGAATAAAAAGGGGATATTTTTACCTTTACCTTAGTTAATATTAATTAACTAATTTATGTTCATTATTATGTACCTGGCAAGTTAAGATGACCGAAATTCACTAAGTCAGTGGCCTTAATCAGTCAGCAGCCTTCAGACAAACTAAACATGCCAACATCTGGATTTCAAAATAAAGGAGGTTTTTCCTGCTGTCTGGGTGGTAAGGAGATTTCTAAAAAACTATAAATATATAGAAATATTATAACAGAAATAACTGCATATTTGGTCATTTAAGTTAATTTATTTCATTAAATACAATTTTATTCATATTTTTTTTTCTTTGAAATCACAGTTAAATTATTGTTCAGTTCTGGCTCTGCAAAATTATGGTCAAAAGTGTAAATTATAAGGAAAAGGTTAAAAAAATCACCACTGTTTCAAATTTATTAATAAAAACAGTAATTTGATTTTAAAAAAAATAGACAAAATTAGCCATAAAAATAATCCACAAATTTATAATAAAGTCTCAAATGTACAAGAAAAGTCAATTTTACAAGAGGAAATTACAAATTTGAGGAAAATAGTTTCAAATTTGGATAAATTTACAGAGAAAAGTAGAAAACTAGGAGAAAATTGTTATAAATTTTGGAGAAAAACCTCAAACCTTCAAGACTGAAGTCATTACTCAATTTTTTAAGTGGGTGCTCTTTGTACCCTTAACTAGAAAGTTTTGATCGTCTGCTTTTAATTATTAATTTCAAAGCACTGCTTTTACATGAGTAGAATTTCTGGCTACTATACCCACCTTTGATCATATAATTTAAGTATGCTTGTGTAAAATACTATTATGAATGTGTTTTTTTTCCCTTCCTTACTCTCTCAATGGAAAAAAAAGAAACACAAATAAAAACACAAAAAATACACATATTTGTCATTTATATAAACCATGACAAAAAAATCCTGCAATACAAAACATGACACTTGATATTTTCTAACCTGTTTGTATACCACCATAGACAGTAGGGGTGTAACGGTACACCTAAAATCCCGGTTCGGTACGTACCTTGGTTTTAAGGTCACAGTTTGGTTCATTTTTGGTACAGTAAGCAAACAAAATGCAAAACATAAAACCGCTTATCTTTTGTATAAGAGGGAACAGCTTTGAACCCCCCCCTCCTGCAAACTGCCAGCAGTAAATTCTCCAATAAATAAAATGTATACAATAGAATAAATAAATTCTCTTTTTAGCAAATGAACGATGCAGACAAGTGCAACAATCAAAATTAAATGAATTATTGAATTGAACTGAATGAATTATTCTTTTGCTTTTAGGAAATTAAAGTCCCTTATTGCCTGAAGCAGTTTTTAACCAGGGTTCCCTGGTATGTTTAGGTTTCTGTGGGAAATTAATTATCTAATTTCACTTGTTAATTGGTCAGAAAAATTGCAAATAATTTGTCATTGTTATGTATAGGTTCTGAAGGCACCCATGCACAACAAATGCAAATTTTTTTGCTTTTTTTTGGACAATCAAGAAGTTAAATTAAATAATGTCCCACAAAAATCTGAACATACCAGGGCACCCTTGAAAAACACTGGCCTGAAGTGCAGCGTTAACAGATTCAGCTTTTTCTTAAAGAGATGGTATTATTTTCTGGCTGAAGAGGGCACAACAAGGAACTTCATACTGGGGCTCAGTTACCTTCAGCATGTGTTTAAACCCGATGCTTTTAACAATTGAATATGGCCTTAGATCCGCTGCTATAAAAACACCAATGGCATTTGTTATTGCTTTGGCTCAGTCTGAAAAGTCCTGGAGAAGCTGTCTAAATGCTGCTGGAAGCTGCGCTTGTACCGCACTAGTTTTTTTTCATGCTGCACTGATATACATACATACATACATACTGCCAAAAGCATATCTGATGCTGTTTTTGTCTTATTCACTTGCCTTTGTCCGTTCACATATTTCACCGGAAAGCCGAAGTGTTCCCAGTCAGGAGACTTTTGAAGAGGGTCTCCATGCTCTGGCTTCTCTGTGACAACCAGCAATGATGTTAGCTAGTCAGAGGCTGGGCTGCACTGTTTGTTTACAGGCACAGTGTGAGACAATTACACTTCCTGTCCATCACTCAACATGGTCCGTGTGGAACCTTGGTACACCTCTGCACTGAACCGAAGGTGCTGTACTGAAAAATCTGAATCCGAATACATGTACCGTTACACCCCAGATAGTCAGAGAGAGAATCTGAATTAGACAAGGCTCAAGAGAGGGCAAGATGAGACAGAAGAGAAGAGCCAAGGAGAGGAAAGTGTTCAAGCAGAGGGTCCAGGAGAGGTGAGAGCAGAGGACGGAAAGAAGAATGACAGCAATAAAAAGTCCAAACACAGGGTGTCTAGGTGGGACCCCAACTGGCCCAATATTTCAACATTCAAGCCTGAGTTGTACAATACTTTAAATAGTAAGTTCCATATGCAAAGTTACTGTGCAAAATTTTAAAAAAGAAATAAATTGTATAAAATTAACATAACTAACATTAACTAACTGAAAGGAGTCAGTTGAGGTGGTATGGGCATCTGATTAGGATGCCTCCTGGACGCCTCCCACTTGAGGTATTTCAGGCACGTCCCACTGGGAGGAGACCCCGGGGCAGACCCAGGACTCGGTGGAGAGACTATTGCCACATTTCCACTATATAGTTCTGCGCTACTCTTTTCTTTTCTTTACTACTTGTTTCTCCCACGGCTGCGCCTCCATCACAACCGCGGAAAGACGAGTATTGCTGGGGTGGGCGAGATTGAGGTGGCGCTACACTGCTGACGTATAAAGGACGAGACTGACTCCTCAACAACACAGAAAAAAATAGCGGATTACGAGCGGAGGATTTCCACGGTTTTTAACACAATGAATGTCTTTAACGAGACAAGAGAATTTTACAGGAGAAGACGACGTGGATTGAGACAACACACGTTGGAGCAGGAGAGGAGAATAGCGGTTGCCCAGGAGGAATCTGAAGCAGCTGCATATGAAGCAGAGATCATTTCATTTGTTCAGTGTTCATGTGCATACATATGTCAAACGTGTTTTTTAAATAAAATGTTGTGCACTTTTAAACTACGTCGCCTCTGTTGTTCAAAACGGTTAAATGTTAACAGACGGTTAATTAAATGCTGAAACACCGGGGTAATTTAAAATTATGCAGAAACTTAATCCTAAACCCCTTTAATTTACCAAATAATTTATATTATAAAAAAGCCAATCCAAATCTAGACCCATTTTGTATATTGTGTAATAATGATACACTGATGATAAACTGACTTCCCAAAAAAAGCAGCAGCTATACAATGCACTTTTGGTTTGATGGAATTGCCAATTGACCTTGGAATTATATGTGGAAACTTGTTATACTTCCAGTTAACTTACAAAATAATTAAAAATATTATAAAAAAAAGCCAATCCAAATCTAGGCCCATTTTTTGTATTGTGTATCATTTGAGTATCATTGTACAATCTATTGTTATTTATAAGGGTTATCTGTTCAGTGGTGGCTAATTACACACTAAAACAACGTAGAAATGACTCCAAAAAAAAAAATATGCTGCAGCTAGACAACTCACTTTTGGTTTGATGGAATTGCCAATGAACCTAGAAATTTTATGATAAAACTTTTTTTAATCCTACTAAATACACTGAGTCACACTGCCCAACACCAAATTATAATTTTCTTTTTCAAACCAAAGATCACTATGGATCTATTGAATCACAATAGCATAGGTTTATCATATACATGTCAACGTTTACAATATCAAAAATGTTATATTTGGGTTTACATGTATGGGTATTTTCGCTTTATATTATACTAGACTGCTTATAATTTATTGGAATTCTCAGAATTTGGAATGCCGATATAACATTCAATTCACATGTACTTACCTTTTACCCAATTCGACTTTTACCTTTATCAGTGTCTACTGCTGAATGTAAATTACACCTGTGCAACTGCTTACAATTTTACTTAAAAACTGTACCCAATGTAGAGCAATGGATACAGCAGTGGTAATATTTATTAAATTTAACAATAACAATTACATTACCATTAAAAATCTTGACACCTTTATGGCTGAACAGCAGGATTAGGGTCATATGAGGCAATGGAATGTGTATGTAATTATTCACCTTTATCATCCAGTGTTATAATATACAAACCACACTTTTATCCAAAAGACTAACATTTTATTACATTACAAATATTCCCAAAACATGTTAACAAATGGGGAGCTTTCAGTACTTCGACCAGACTGCCAAAATGGTTTCGGAAGGCTCCGTGGAAGGAAGCCGTCTCTGTCAGCTCATCCCTTCTTAATGCGGCTAACTGCAGGTGTCTTTCGCGCTGTTCGAGCATCCTTTCACGGATCCGCATCTCCTCAGCATGATTCTGGGCCATCAGTGATGCAAGGTCTGCAATGTTGCTGGACCTCTTCAGCTTGCCTATATGAAAGACAGAAGTCATTGTATTTAGATAACACCGGATCAAAACATGTCAGAAAAAATATTATGGAATTAAACTGTTGAAAGCCTGTGGTGGGATGCTTCGTTGCTGTATTTAAGCTCAACTGTCATGTTGTTGCCCCGCAGTAGAGTGGACTATAAGCAACTTCTGTGGTGATGTGGTTAGGCCCCCCTTCATTTCAAAAAGGATTAATTGTAAAAAGTATTTTGATTTAATGGGTTATTTTTAAAAGAATTTCTTTGTGCTGTGGCCTCATAAATCAGAATGGGTTAATAGTGTTAGCTGACTTGAAGAATTTCAATCAAGCATTTTGATTTGAAGTCGGTACATGTGCTCCTTTTTTTTTTGTGAAAATACAACAGTATTTCACCACCAACACACCTATAACACTGGGCCACTGTGGCTATGAACACCCCCGAATCTAGTATTTTTATAAACGTAGAAAGACATTTTAAATTCCTTGTTATGCGTCTATAGAAAACAATCACATAAAAACAACCGGGTGGTAATTTTCAGTTTGTTGTGCCTTACCAGCACTTGACCGGGAGATGCCGGATAGTGATGGAGCTGGCAGTCCAGTGAGGCGGACCCAAGGGATTTGAAAACTGTGTATAGAAGGAAAAAAACATACAATAAAGCTCACAAACAAAGTGCAACATGTACCCCAAACACAAAACTTTTTAACCAGAATGCAATAAGCTTACGTCAGCGTTTTGTTCACGTGAATACTGAAATAAAAGCGCGATTCAGCAGCTTGATGCCAGGTAGCAGCAAGGTACAGAGGTAGCTAGCTATTAGCGGGCTAGCCATCACCACAATTGCCCACAATCAAACAACTTTCTTTATTGCTAAAATAAAGTGCGCTTTTGACCGAAAGGCAAGAAGACGGACAATAACAAAACAACACTCACCGTCACCGTTTTCCAACTGCGTGGCCGTGTCGAGTCCAAATTCTCTGCCAAAATAGCAGGCCGGACACTTCCTGGTATATTTTTTCATTGCAAGTTGCCCCACCAACTCGCTCTGGATGTAGTCATCGGCTACGAGGGACAGAAAAGTCCGCACCTCCTCGTTTGTTCATGGAATAAACTTGCGCGTGGACATCGTTATATGAGAACACAATTGTGAATCCAGTCACTGCAGTTACTCGCTGAAATTACAAATGGCGGACGTGTAGCTTCAACAGAAAACAAAACGGACGCGTTTGGTGACGTTACGCCCTGACCAATCAGCGTTTAGCAGTCGATTGACGTCAATTCACACCTCGCTTTTCGCTCGCCTGTACCCTACCTCTGAACAGGCACGAAAATCGTAACGGTTAAACCGTGAGGACTTGGGTGGAAATGGCGAAAAACCGAAACAAGTAAAAAAAAGTAAAGCCAAGGTGATACTGGTGGAAATGGGGCTTATGTCTCCCAGCTGGTCTGGGAACGCCTTGGTATCCCCTCTGAAGAGCTGGAGCAGGTGGCTGGGGAGAGGGAAGTCTGGGCTTCTCTGCTTGAACTGCTGCCTCCGCGACCCGGACCTCCGGAAAAGCGGTAGAAGATGGATGGATGGATGGATGGAAAATTAACATATTCCAGTTACAATAGTGTCATGTGTTTTCTACCCCCCATTCCCCCCGGAAAAAAGATGTTGCCACCGCACCAAAGTCTTTAAGCCAGAGCAAACATTGTATTTGTTTGCTCTCATAACTACTGATTGCATACATGTGAGGGATTAAGAGAACATCTACGAGTTGTAAAACACTCTCAGAACAGGTACTGAGTCACTGATTATCATTTGCTGATATGATAGAAAAATATGCATATTTGGAAAATTAAAACAACAATGCTGTATTTGTACGGTAGACTGCAGCTGTGGTCAGTCTCCACTTCTAAAGCCTGGAGTTTGACATAATAAACTCCTGCCCATCTGGACAAATACAGTAGATGTGGTGAAAGGCGACTATAAAGTGGAGTGAGGGAGGCTGTGTTTCCTTTTCCATCGGTCCCCCATTGTTCCTCTTCTTTCCCCCCTCTTTGTCCCACTGTTTTCTTCCTTTCTTCCCAAACTCTTGCCTTCAGTGTGTTTTTTCAGTTTCACTATCAAACACATACACAGTTTGCACAACTGCTCTTGTGCCCTTTCTGTAGTAAAAATTCTGCTGTTTTAGGAAACAGCAAGAGATATTTGAGTCTACTGCTCTGAGTGGTTTGATAAGGACTCCCTGTTAGCTCCTGCATGCAGCTAGGAGTCCCACCGGGCAAAGGACAACAAATAAATTAATTCCAGTGTTGGATCCAGGTGAAAGGAAACACTCCCAGGAGAGGCAGATACTGTACATACAAAATAAAAACTCTTACAAACAAAATTAGATTTTAATAGCTACCTTGTTTCTGAAGAATTTTAATTCTTAATGAGCTTAATTACGTAATTTCACAATGCATGATGTGTACATAGTTTGTCCAGTTATTAAAGGTACATTTTCCAGGGATTAATTTAAAGTTTCTAATATCTTTCGGAACATATGGGTATATATAGTTTTAAAGGCCATGATGCACTTCTGTGTTGTGTTACACCTCACCAAAAACTGTAAATCTCGACTTGAGACAATCAGTTTTCAGCCTGTCCCTTAATATTAATGAAACCTAATCTGACTGGGGAAGGCCTTTGAGCAGACCAGTTCAAAGTAAAGAAGCAGTCAGGTTGAGCTTGTTTTGCTAAATTTGAGAAATGAAGGTTTGTGATATTGTACAGCCCAGGAAGTGCAAGCTTCTCTTTCTTTACACCCCTTTACACAGTGATGGAGATTATTGAGAGATTGCTGAATGAAGATCTCTAAATGATCTTTCAATGATCTCTCAGTAATCGCGAAGACCTTTCATTGATATTAGATATTCAGAGATCTCCATGGTCATCAAATTTTGACTCATTCCAAAACAATCTCTCAGTGGTCACCAAAGGGAAGCAATCTTCCAGTGATCTGTCAGTGATCTCTCAGCAATCTTTCATCAAATGCTCAGCAATCCCTCACTGCTCTCTCAGCCATCTCTACCCTCAGGGTGGAAAAATTTGGCATTCATTCCTTTGGTGCTCATTTAGAGATTGTTTTGGATGGAGTCAAAACAATCTCTCAACTGTGGTGACCGTGGAGATCATTGGAAGACCATTGAGAGAGCCTGGCAATTGCTGAGGGTAGTAGCTCATGGAGCTGCGAATGTAAATGAACGTGATGATTTTTAGATTTGCCAACTTTTTGAGGAATCTTCATGGACATCAGGGTTTGCCTCTGTCATTTGCAACAATTAACAATGCTAAGTGACCTTTAACCCTTTGTCAGTCTTTGTTTCATGGACAGATAGCGCCCCCACTGTCTGTGTCACAGTTCTGCGACTGTCATGTGACGTGGCCATAAACCATAATAAATCCTCAGTTGTACTAAGTATTCCACCTCACAAGGTGGCAGACACATATAACTTACAGCTCTTGCCTTGGAGGACTAATGGCCCTCATATACCCCCCCCCAAAAAAAAACCTCACTGCTGGACACCAGAGAAGAAGAGTTTGTAAACAAATCTTGATGTGCTTGATCCCAAGACAGAGGAGGCATTTGCTCCCAAATTTTCCAACTATGATTCTAAAAAGAGATTATTTAGCTTATGAAGGTAAATATCTACATTTTGTTATAACAGAGGGTGGCCAAAGCTGGTTGATGTTCACCTGCCATCGACCCCAGCACAATGTGACTGGACAGAACAATTGCACTGGTTCCGTGTCGTCATATAGGATAAATTGTGGCAGAATAAAAGAAAAATTGAGGTGGAATAGTCATAAGAGTTTCTGGATGTGGGAGAGAAAGCCAAAATGACCGGGAGAAGACAAAATAATGACCAGAATGGATGGTGAAAATGGATGAAGCGAGCCACCTGGCCAGCGGTAAGTGATGAACTTCTTTGTTTGTTTACATTGTACTGATTTTCTGGTTCATATACTTTGAAGATAAGATAACAAAAAACCTAAAACAAAAATCGGTGACAAAAAACAAAACCATCCTTTGTGTAAATACGTCCAAGTCCGCTTTTGACTGAAAGTTATGTAATTCGATGTGGCTGCCGTGGCATTATGCAAATTAGATGCGTAAATTTACTCCTATCTCAAACTTTGGATCATATTCTATATCTTTCTAATTGACAGTAAGCCATTATCTCTTACCATTTTCAAGTTATAGCTTTGGAAAACATTGACAAGTGTTTGCGAGAGTGTTTGTGAAAGCAGCTGGTGAACAATTAACAACTATTAACAAATGATAGCAACAGCATTTACAACGATTAGCAACTGTGTACAGCTCTTTTCCCACTGAGAACATTTGAGAACTTTGCCAACTCCGTAAAGCAAAAGCAAATTTCTTCTTAGACATAATCAAAAATGTAAAAAGGAACAACAAAAAACTCTGGAAATGTATTGATAAACTCACTGGAAAAAATGCAAAAAGTGAAGTCATACAACTCAATTTGAATGGAAAACTTCACTCAGACAGTTTAGTTATAGCCAGCAATTTTAATGAATATTTTATCAAATCGGTACAAGAACTGGGTCTGAATTTTACCTCAACATACCCACACCAAATTAAAATAAATCATGAAACTGATCTAAACCTTAAACCCACAAATAAGGTAAAGCTTAACAAAATTTTATCATCTCTATCAAGTTCCAGAGCAAAGGCTATTCATGGATTAGATACTGTATTCCTGAAAAAACATAAAGATACTTTAATAATTCCAATTACAGAACTAATAAATCAATCAATACATGAAAATATCTTTCCTTATGCGTTGAAACCTGCCATTGTAACCCCAATACACAAAGTCGGAGACAAACAGGAAATTAGTAATTATAGGCCAATAAGTATACTTCCTGTTTTGTCAAAAGCCTTTGAAAAGGTGGTAATAGACCAACTTGAAGAACATCTTGAATCTTCCCAGCTGCTGTATCCCATGCAGTTTGGTTTCAGGCCAAACCACTCAATGGAGACTGCACGTTGTTACTTAATTGAAACGATTAAAAAAAAAATCTGGAAGGGGGGGCGTAGGAGCCATCTTTTTAGACTTGCGTAAAGCTTTTGATGCGGTCAATCACTCAGTCCTTTCTAAACTATCAGGACATAAACTTTCCATGAATACTCTTAGCTGGTGTAGCATCATTCCCCTTGACTATAATCTATAAAAGTACTTTTCACTCTCAAAGAAGCTGTTTCACCCAAAAAGTCTGGTCAAGAATTGTTTTTCTTCATCTAAGGACCACCATGGAAACACACTCCATGGTAAAAGGTACGAGAGATAAGGATCACATTTCGTGCCAGGAGCGGATTAAGTTTGCCTCATAAATAAACTAGAGCTTACTCCCCAATCAGACAGTTTTATGCCTTAACAACTGCCTGACAAATCACAGACTCTTCAGTGCATCTTAAGGTAATTAGGAATTATCCACAGCTCAACATTACCCCCTGGTGGACGACTCTGGAATATGCTCGCCTTTGACTTTACAAGCTGAACTGAGGTTAATGAATCAAATGGCTTCCTTTGTTACAAACTCTCAATTTTCAGATTATTTTCTTTTTGAGGACACCCTGGAAAATCAAGTGGGACTCTCACATATCATGTTGGTTTGGGATATTTCATTAATCTTGATTTTAAATGTGTGCATGTTTGAAAAATGCTTGAAGGAGCCTTATTCTAATGCATGTTAATTATATACGTACCAGTTTATAAATGCATGCTCGCTGAAGTTAGTCATGAATTACTGAAATTAGCTGAGATTTCATATTAAGTATATAATGAATTTTCAGTGTATTAAGGTGTGTTTCATCCTGTTGGAAAAGTACTCAAGTCATGTGACTGGCTCAGCTAGTCCAACAAAGACCAGCTAGTCTTTGTTGGGCAACGGCCTCTTTCATTTTTATTGGTCAGTTGCAGACAAAGGACTATTTTCTTATTGGCCCAGAGTTCATTCAACCCTCCCACGATGGAAGACAATTGATTCCTGTTCATGTCAGTCACGTTTTCCCCGGGAATTCTTACTCAGTTTTAAGCAGGGGAAAACGCCCTAGTTCAGAAAAGGGAGAGGAGAGAATATAGTTGTTGTCGTCTTGTGAAAGTTTGTGTGTTCTGTTTTTAATGCTCCTTTTCTCTGAATGTCTGGGAAAATACTTTTCCTTCTTTTGAGCTCAACTTCTCATTATATAGAGTCAAACTTCATGTCCAGACATTTCCTATTTTTATCCTGTTAAACTTTTTCTCATCCCACCATGTGTGTTTAAAGGGGACTGATCGTTTCTCACACTGGATGCTGTTTCGGCCAGCCTCACGACTTCTGAAGAACTTGGACTTCGTGGTTTGAATTTTTATTAATCTTGTCTCTGATCCTGTAATTCTGATCAGACTGAACTATCCCCAATTTAATTGGACCCGAGGGGGAGCCGATGAACAATGAAAACCCTCTTGTGTTGTCTGTATGGCATACTATGCGGCCAGCAAAGCAGACCGCCCGTAAATCTGCTGGAGGAAAAGTCCCAGGAAACAGCTGACCACCAAGGCTGCCCGGAAAAGAGCTCCGGCCACTGGCAGAATGAAGAAGCTTCATCATCGCAGTCAAATCTCAGCTTGTGACTGCTGGACTTTGTCAGGGATATCTGCGGGCAGATATTCTGGTATAATCTTCAAATAAAGCTTCAGCTAAGAATCCAGCTGAAGAGAACAACAACGCAGCAATGCAAGGAAAGTCACGTGAGTGAAATCTTTTTGTTTCATCTGCTGAGTAATGATGTCTGTCTCCCTGAAAGTATGCCATAATTGGTCTCAGGTTTAAAACTAGTTCATACCCTGATCAGAGCTATAGAATTAAAGAGAATTAATATTCCCTTTTCATTAAATTCCATTTTATTTTTAGAGTAATTCAGAATTTAACTTTCACATAATTAGTTTTAATTTTCTTCATAAAATTTGCATCCAATTTTCTTCATATTTTTGTTACAGTTAATTCAGTCTTCCACTGTATTGTGGGACACATATGTGGGCTTCATATGCTTCACATGTATATTACTGTATGCTTATTGTATGCTTCACGTCTCAGAGGAACAAAAGGACTGAGCCTCCTAGGAGATAACAGGAGGATGTGAAATGTGGGCTTTTGTATGCAAAGAGATGACCTTGAGGGATTTCCTGACCACCAGTGACTTTAGGTGGAGGTGAGAAGACCTGGAAGAAGACACATTGTGACTTGGGATTAAAAGACAATGTGACTGTGTGCTTTGATGTCCTGGGGTATAAAAGGGACAGATGTTAGGGGATTCTTTCTCTTTCTGTTTTTGATGATGTTGGAGAATGGAATAAACCTGACCCGTGAGATAAACTCAGCCTCGTTATTTCCACATTCTCCACAGTATCACAGTTTCAAACTCATCCTAAGTTTTCCTTGGTTCCACAAATGTGATTACACTCTGTTGCTCAATAATCAGTTACAAAATGAATGTGATGCGTAATGTTGATCATTTCACCTGCTTACAAATTATTTGAATGTAATGTCATTTCATCTGAACCTGATATTAAATCTATTAATGGCAGAGAAAAGTTTAAGTGAATTTCTTTCCTGTGTTTGTTTAGGAAGTCACCCAGTAGAATTCACGAATATTTGAGACTGATTGATTGAAGGTAGAAAGATTAGTTATTAACAAATTGTCCAAGCAAGTTGGACTGGTCCCCCTTTTTCGAGTGCTCTCCCGGTGTGTGTGTAAAACCTCCAGTTCCACATAGACCTCTGAGTCTAAATTAAGTAATCTTTATACCTTATAATTAAATATCACTACACTGGTTAAAATCATATCTCTCTGGTTGCTCCCAGTGTGTGCGCATAAACAATACTGTATCCCAATCAATGGCATGCACCATGGGAGTACCACAAGGTTCAAGTTTTGGCCCACTGCTTTTTATTTTGTATATTAATGATTTGCCATCAGTATGTGAAAATGACATAAAAATTCAGATGTATGCAGATGACACAGTCACCTATACACATGGGAAGGATGCCAAACAAGTGGCTGACAAGTTAATGATTGCAATGGAAAAAAAATGTCAGAATGACTTAATCAATCATGCCTCACTCTGAAAGTAGGGAAAACAGCTACCATGTACTTTACCACCAAACAAAGTCATACCCACTCTCCGACTAGAACTGTAAATGGAGCAAAGACAGAAAATGTAACAAAGTTTAAGTATTTGGGTGTCACACTGGATCCCACTCCTCACATTTTTGTAAATATTTTATATCTTTTCATGGGACAACACTGAAGATATGACACTTTGAAACAATGCAAAGTTGTCAGTGTACAGCTTGTACAGTGTACAGTGTAAATTTGCTGTTCCCTCAAAATAACTCAACACACAGCCAATAATGTCTAAACTGCTGGCAATAAAAGTGAGTACACCCCTAAGTGAAAATGTCCAAATTGTGCCCCATTAGCCATTTTCCCTCCCCGGTGTGATGTGACTCATCAGTGTTACAAGGTCTCAGGTTTGAATGGGGAGCAGGTGTGTTAAATTTGGTGCTATCACTCTCACACTCTCTCATACTGGTCACTGGAAGTTCAACATGGCACCTCATGGCAAAGAACTCTCTGAGGATCTGAAAAAAAGAATTGTTGCTCTACATAAAGATGTCCTAGGTTATAAGAAGATTGCCAACACCCTGAAACTGAGCTCCAGCATGGTGGCCAAGACCATACAGCGGTTTAACAGGACAGGTTCCACTCAGAACAGGCCTCGCCATGGTCGACCACAGAAATTGAGTGCACATGCTCAGCATCATATCCAGAGGTTGTCTTTTGACAATAGACGTATGAGTGCTGTCAACATTGCTGCAGAGGTTGAAGGGGTGGGGGTGGGGGTCAGCCTGTCAGTGCTCAGACCATATGCCGCACACTGCATCAAATTGGTCTGTATGACTGTCGTCCCAGAAGGAAGCCCCTTTTAAAGATGATGCACAAGAAAGCCCGCTAAACAGTTTGCTGAAGACAAGCAGACTAAGGACATGGATTACTGGAACCATGTCCTGTGATCTGATGAGCCTAAGACAAACTTATTTGGTTCAGGTGGTGGCAAACATGTGTGGTGGCAACCAGTTGAGGAGTACAAAGACAAGTGTGTCTTGCCTGCAGTCAAGAATGGCGGTGGGAGTGTCATGGTTTGGGGCTGCATGAGTGCTGCTGACACTTGGGAGCTACAGTTCATTGAGGGAACCATGAATGCCAACATGTACTGTGACATTCTGAAGCAGAGCATGATCCCCTCCCTTCGGAAACTGGGCCGCAGGGCAGTATTACAACATGATAACGACTCCAAACACACCTCCAAGATACCATTGCCTTTCTAAAGAAACTGAGGGTAAAGGTGATGGACTGGCCAAGCATGTCTCCAGACCTAAACCCTGTTGAGCATCTGTGGGGCATCCTCAAATGGAAGGTGGAGTAGCACAAGGTCTCCAACATCCACCAGCTCCGTGATGTCATTATGGAGGCATGGAAGAGGATTCCAGTGGCAACCTGTGAAGCCCTAGTGAACTCCATGCCCAAGAGCGTTAAGGCAGTGCTGGAAAATAATGGTGGCCACTTGACACTTTGTGCACAATTTGGACATTTTCACTAGGGGTGTACTCACTTTTGTTGCCAGCGGTTTAGGCATTAATGGCTGTGTTGAGTTATTTTGAGGGGACAGCAAATTTACAGTTATACAAGCTGTACACTGGCTACATTGTATCAAAGTGTCATATCTTCAGTGTTGCCCCATAAAAAGATATAATAAAATATTTACAAAAATGTGAGGGGTGTTCTCACTTTTGTGAGATAGTGTATAACCTTGCAAACTTCAGTTGCATCAGAAACTCACTTACTCTAAAAGAATGCCATGCTTTTGACACATTTCTCCTATTGCATCTCATGCTGGTCACAAACTAATAGTACAACTCTGAAACCCCAGGAATCCCTGTATAAACAATCCATCAAAATTCTGAATAAGAAGATACCACAGTATCACCATTGTGGTATACTTGCCAAATACAAGATGTTAAGCTTTGAAAATATTATCATGTATGCAAATATATAGTTGGTCTTTAAAATTATCCATGGTTCTGCACCCCTTCCTCTTAAGACTTTTGTGTACCTTACTTCTGAACAAAGTACCAGAATAACTTCCTTTAGGTTGCATTGTTGCATCCCCGTACGTAAAACTGCTTTTGGACAATCAGCCTTCTCATACAAAGCTATAACAGAATGGAACAAGCTCCCCACTGCTTTGAAGACCAGAACAAATTACAGAGACTTTTCCACAGAGATTAAAAAATGGATTTTATGTAATCAAGCCTGCCTGCATTGATTGTCCTCCTTAAAGGGCCTATATCATGCTATTTTAAGCCTTTCAGAGTAAACTATAAGCATGTATGTGATAGTATATTATCTTTGGTACACTGGAGGATGAATTTCTTATGAAATGTGAATTATTTTTCGAGCTACTTTTCCAACCCGGAAGTAAGATGCCTCGATCTCTGAGGCTCTGCCTCTCCTTCTTGTGGCTGCCGCCCATTTCATGACGTAACCCCTGAGGCGGCTGCTGCAGCGTGTCGCTGGGTTCCGCCCACGAAAACTTAGAAGACATTGTCTTACATAAAAAAGCAAACAGTTGTTGTCACTGAGCAGATTAGGTGCGAGAGGAACTACTTCTTCACAGCGTCAATGCTAAAGTGAAAGAGTTTTGCCGATCACCGCTCCGTTAGCTGCGTGGAGAAAGTGGGTGTGTGCGTTAGCCTGGGGGCGGTGCTGGCAGCACAGGCACTTCCTGGAGTGGGCGGCTCACCCACGTTCATACGTATGAACGTGGGGACCCAGTCATTATCAGGGACAGGGCGGAGCAGCAGCTCAGAGAGTAGGGCTGAGGAGGAATACTCAGAGATGTGTGAATGGAGCAAAATACCACTTTGGGGGTGTTTTTGGTGAGGAATTAACATTATAACATGCTTAAAAGCTCAAAAAAGACGATTTTGCATGATATAGGCCCTTTAAATGGGATTTGAAATTGTACTCTTAAATTGTTTTTGTGTGTACTGCTCCTCTTATTTTTTTTTACCTTTTAAACTTACTCCCTGCTTGTTTCAGGGTCAACAGTTTCTGAAATCTGACCTGAATTGCTTTCCATATGTGCTGTTTTTCATTTAATATCTTCCTGCCTGCCTCTGGGACTACAGATGGAAATTAGTAAGAGCACTATAATCTGGTATAGAGCATCTTTACCCTGTGTTTAATGTTTGTTTCTGTACATGGTCCCTGACAAATAAACTAAACTAAACTCCCGGTAAAATGCCAGGCGAATGTCATGAATCTTGGCTCCAACCAATAAAAACCTTCCCCAACATTTATTTTCTCCTGACCACTGTGGTAGACAGACACCTGTAGAAGCTATACAGAACAAAAGTCAAATAACAAAATATATGAACAAAAAACGATATAACACCGACTGGTTTGACTGGGTATTTACTGTGGCAACACAGGCCAAAACCTATGGCACACAGCTGGGGCAAAAGCTTCACCTCTTCACTGCTCATAGGATCCTCAGACTGCAAAACGCAAAGATAGATCACACACACTTAGGCTAAATATATACACTGTATTTTTTAAAATCAGCATGTAAATATAGTGAGTCCTACCTTCATCTGGAGACGATGTGTTCATCGGGAGAGCTACTGTTTCTTTCGATTCTGTTGAGATTTATTGGATTGATATTATTATTTTCAGCTTTGCTAATTTCATGTTCATGTTTAGCATTATAATAAAAGTCTAGATCCTTAAAATTATTCTCCACGTAAATGATGCAGGCTGGAAGGTAATTTCATTTGTTTACATGTATACTAAATCAATTTGTATTCACAAAATAACGTCTGTGGAGTAGCCTTTCCTACCTGGAGCAGACATAGGCCTACAAATAGATGTGTCAATGGACAGTGAGCTTTTTTTCATGGAGGTTTCAGGCTCAGAGTCTGGAGGTTTTTCTCTATCGATATTTGTTTGTTGGTATCTGGTAAATAAAATGGTGATTCCTCTCCCTCTTCTCTCTTGTTATCTCCCCCAGATCAAGATATATAATGTAATATTAGGAGGAAGACAGTAACCAAATGAAAAAGCACAGACGGTGAAAACATCCCTGGAAAATGAAACACTCCTAATATAGACGTAATTCCTTATATGGTCATAGCCATGATTAGCTCTGTTCTAAATGACAGCAGGTGGAAGTCCAAGGAATAAATGCTCTGAAATCATGTCTGTTTTATATTAATACGTTTCAGACTTCAGAAAACATAAAACACACGTATTTAGGAAAAGTCATGGACTGTGATTCTTGAGGCTGAGCGCAGTGTTTTTTTCACTGTGCTCATGCGCTCACTTTACTTATAGTTATTCAGTGTATTCTCTCAACTTACTTTTGATTATTTCCTGTATTTTCTCAGTTTGTGTTATTATTTAACTGTGTGATCTTTCTGGATCTATCTATGTTTTGGTTTGACATGAGCTCCCCACCTTTTTTCCCCAGACACCCCCACTTTGTTATCTTCTGGTATTTCTCTGTCTCTCTCTCTCTGTAAGTTTATTTTTGTGCACTGTCTGAATTTTGTGCTTTCCTTTTTAAATACCACTAAACTGCAGTTCAGTGCTTGGGTCTCCCTTTCTTCCTCGAAGGGGCCAGTTCATGACAGTAGACTGACCGTTTTGAGACCCAGCTGCTGCTAGTTTGTGGTTTTTTTGTTTTCACTCACCTAGTTTCTCCGTTCGTCATGTCACCAGCACACCGGCCTTCAGCCAACAAAGGAAGCTTGGCAGCTGGGTCCCTGGAGGAGGAATGGGCTGCTGAATTTATCCAGGGCTTTGTGGCTGAAGCGCTCACCTCCCGAAGCCGCAAGAAAATCTGGGAGAATGTGAATGGAGCGGTTGGGATTGTAGAGGTGCACCCTGGGTTGAGAAGGTATCCCCAATTCACGGAGCTGTTGTCCATGGTCTCCTCACTTCAACAGTCATTTCCCGGGATGACAATGGGGCGGCTTCCAGTGGGACCGAAGCCGACTAGGAAGCACTCTCTGCAGCAGACGTCCCTCTTTCACCTTTGTCCGCCAGCTTCAATGCCCACTTTTCCAGCTCCATGATGCTGCTTTCCGGCACCAGACCGCCGGAGGAATGCTTCCGCCTCTCAGCCAGCAGTTCCCCCAACGCTGAGTCAGACGATTCCCACAGCAGTTCCCCCCTCTGGTTTGTCCTCGCCGGCTGTCCCACCAGCCTCCTTCTCCTCCATGGCTGCTACGACCCTTGTCTCCTCAGCGCTTCCTCCCACTGCAGAGAGTCCGGTCGTTTCTCCCCTGGCTCCACCCATCACCTCGTCTGCAGGGGCGGCTCCTCTATGTTCCTCTGAGGGGCCCACAACAACTGCAGCCATAGAGAGGTCAGATTCTAGACCAGCAGCAGCAGTAACCAACGTGCCCCGGGAACACAATCATTCACACATGCATTATCTTGCCTAATTCCCGGTGGTGAGGCTCAGTTATTGCAGTCCTCTGAGTCCTCACCCCATGCTGCAGCCATAAACACCTCGCCTGCTCTCTCCATGCCTCCTCCCATGCCCCCTGAGTGTCTGCTGGTTCCAGGATTGAGCCACCAGATGAGGGAGGAGCCTGCCACCCTGAAGGACCTGGTTCCAGACCCCCGCAGCCACTGTGCAGATGAAGGGAGAGTGCTGAAAGCGGCCAGAAGCCTGCGCTGACGAGTGAGTGTCCCTGGCTTCAGCTGAGCAGAATCCATCACCAGCAGGGAGTCGACCTCCTGTTTCCATGCCGGGCGAGCCACCTGTGTGAGTTACTTTGCTGGGGTGTTCCGGGACTGCACCGACCACCATGCCTGCTGTAGGGGCCGCCACAGCAGAGTCAAACCTGGACTTCCTGAGGACCAGGCCAGACTCCCTGAGGACCAGACATTGCCGCCTGGATTGACAGAGTCCTGGACAGCGGTGGAGCTTGAGCTCAGGCAAGTGCTCTCCTTTGTTTTTATTGTCTCTCTTTTGGAGAGATCTTGTTTGGCTTTTGGTGGGGAGGGCCAAGTGCAGCCATCAGCTGCACCAGAGCTCACCTCACCGGGCTCTACTGCCATCAGTAACCCTGACCCTGTTTCTCTGTCCCTCCTGTTGGAGCCTTTCCTTAGGGTCATCAAAGATGGTCCAACTTTGCCAGAGGTCTCCATGGGTCCAGCCTCGCCACCCAAGATCTCTGTGGGTCCAGCACCTCCAGCTGAGGTCATTGCAGGTGCTCCGTCCCAGCACGGGAACTCCATGGGTGCTGCTCCTCCCTCTAGCTAAGGTCGTCGTGGGTGCGCCGTCCCAGTCCGGGACCTCCGTGGGTGCTGCTTCCCCATCGGTTGAGGTCTTTGTGGGTGCTCCGTCCCAGCCCGGAGCCTCCGTGGGTGCAGCTTCTCCTCAGTCCGGGTCTCCGTGGGTGTTGTGTCCCAGTCGGGGCCCGTCGTGGGTGCTGCATCCCAGCCTGAGACCAAAGTGGGTGCTGCGCCCCAGCTTGGGTCTGCCGTGGGTGTCACGCTCCAGGTCGGGGGTCACCATGGATGCAGCTCTGTCTCAGTCTGGGTCCACCATGGGTGCAGCTCTGTTCCAGTCCGGGGTCACCGTGGGTGCAGCCATACTCCCATTTGGAGCCACCGCGGGTGCTGCTTCACCCCAGCCTGGGGCCACCGCAGGTGCTACTTCGTTCCAGTCCGAGGTCACCGAGGGTGCTACTTGCCTGCCTGAAATCGCCGTGGTCTCTCAGTCCCCATCCAACTCCACTGCGGTCTCCTCTCCTACACCCAAGGCCATCGTGGTTCCCTCTCCTCCACCTGACATCATTGTGGTTTTGCCTACTCCTCTATCCTCCTCACCACTGGTTTTTCCTGTTGGTCAGCCACCTCCTGGACCACCCCTTCTGTTTGGGCGGTTAAAGAACTGTGGCAGACCACCTGACAGACTGTGCTGCTGGGTAGGGTGGCCCACGTTCTCTGGTAGGCCATCCGATTCTTTCCATCATGCCATCTGCCAGGTCTGGGACTTCAATCGTCCACTGGAACTGTCCGGCTCTCTGGTCCAGGGTTCTAGGTGCCTGGGTTTTGTTGGGTGTGGGTCCTGAGTGGGTTTCTTATTTTTGTTCCCACCTTGCCTGGCTCCCCCACTGCCCTCCTGGGTTGGTTTGTTGTTGTGCTCCTATGGGGGGGGGGGGGTGTCTTTCTTTTCCTTTTGATGTTACCCTGGGGTGTCTGGAACCCACCTCTTGGGGAGGGCGGGCTCTATCTTGAGGCTGAGCGCGGTGTTTTTACCATACTCATGCTCTCACTTTACTTATGCTCATTCAGTGTATTCTCTCAACTTACTTTTATTATTTCCTGTACTTCCATCCAACCGATGATGCTGAAGGACAAGCTGCTGTGCGCAGGGGTGGACCAGCACCTGTCATCATGGATCCTGGACTACCTCACTAACCGGCCACAGTTTGTGAGAACCCGGGACTGTGTGTCCGACGCGATCATCGGTAGCACGGGGCCCCCCCAGGGAACGGTTTTGGCTCCCTTCCTGTTCACCCTTTATACTGTGGACTTCTCACACAACACAACACACTGCCATCTACAGAAGTTCTCTGACGACTCTGCGATCGTCAGCCTCATCTCCAACGGAGATGAAGCTGAGTACAGAGGACTTATCAAGGACTTCGTGGACTGGTGTCATCGGAACTGCCTCCAGATCAACGCGAGGAAAACTAAGGAGCTGGTGGTGGACTGCCGCAGACAAGGACAACCCCTCACAGCACCAGTGAACATACAGGGAACAGACGATGAGATGATGACATCCTACAAGTACCTGGGTGTTCATCTGAACAATAAACAAGACTGGTCACACAATACTGACGCACTCTACAAGAAGGGACAGCGCAGGCTGTTCCTACTGAGGAGACTCAGGTCTTTTGGTGTACAAGGGGCGCTGCTGAAGACATTCTACGACACGGTGGTGGCATCAGCCATCACTTCTGGAGTGGTCTGCTGGGGCAGTGGCATTACGGCAGCTGATAGGAAGAGACTGAACAAACTGATCAAGAAAGCTAGCTCTGTCCTGGGGCAGCGCCTTGACCCAGTGGAGGAGATAGGAGAGAGAAGGATGGTGGCTAAACTGTCATCTCTGCTGGAGTCCGAGTCCCACCCTATGCAGGACATACTGAATGCACTGAGGAGCTCATTTAGCAGCAGACTACATCATCCTAGTTGCGCAACTGAGAGGTTTCGCAGGTCCTTCCTACCTACGGCTGTCAGACTGTATAACCTAAGAAGGGCTGCTCACAGAGATAGCAAAAAAACGTGACGACCTAATAGTATTGAATGTAAAAGACGCAAAAAACTTACAGTGTTCCCCTCCAGTATACAACTAGGACAATATCGGTCGCTACGGAGGGTGACAATATGTATGGGTACATATTCATACTGTGTAGGATAACTAAGCAGACAGTTATGCTGTTTATTCCATCTAGCTACAATGCTCCGCACTGTGTGTATATATATTTATATATTTATTCCATCTAGCTACAATGCTCCGCACTGTGTGTTTATATATTTATATATTTATATGTACATATGTATATTCGCTGCTCTTGTTTTTCTTGTCTTCTTGATTGTTGCTCTGAGTGTTGCTATCCCTGTGCTGTTGCAATCCTGGAATTTCCCCATTGTGGGACTAATAAAGGCTTATCTTATCCTATCTTATCTTATCTTATCTTACTTTCTCAGTTTGTGTTATTTTACTGTGTGATCTTTCTGGATGTATTGTCTATGTTTTGGTTTGACATGAGCTCCCCACCCTTTTTCTCCAGACACACCCACTTTGTTATCTTATGGTATTTGTCTCTCTCTCTGCCATTGGTTCTGTTCACAGGTCATCAGCTAGCACCTGCCTAGTAATCAGGTCAGTCTGCCTGCTCATGTGATCCACACTGGCTGTCATTTATTGTCATTGATTTCATGCCTTATTTAAGACTACCGTTTTCACCCACTCCTTGGCAGAGTCTCATCATTGTTCCCCTTCAGAACACCTTCCTTGTTCTGACGTGTTTTCCTGTATTCATCTCACCGTCTACCTTCTCACTTCGATTGTAAGTTTATTTTTGTGCACTGTCTGGATTTTGTGCTTTCCTTATTAAATACCGCTAAACTGCAGTTCAGTGCTTGGGTCTCCCTTTCTGCCCTGAAGGGGCCAATTCATGGCATGTGAGGCATTTAGTTTGTTCAGACAAAGTTTTTCACATAATAAAACCCCAAACCATCAGTCAGACCGTCTAGTGATTTGTGTTCACTACTTGGTGAACCAAAAAGAACTGTAGCGACATGTTACAATCATTTGCAACAGTTTGTGGAAAAATGCATTTGTCAAAAAAAAATTCAAACACCTTTAAATTTTTTTGGTGTCAAGGGAAACTGTTTGGGACCTTAAAAACTGTCTGCAACCTGTTTGCCAACCTTTAACAAACCCTGACAAAACCCCCAAACTGCCATGTTCGCCAGCATTCACAGCTCTGTGAGATACGGGAGGGGTTGGGGGGGTCAGAGATCATTGACAGATTGTCGAGAGATCTGGCCATTTTTTCATCTCTCAGTGATCTCCAGTCATCTCCACCCCTGTGTAAAGGGTGTAGAAGAGCTCTAGAAACCTCTCAAATATATATATATCTTTTTGGTTGTCCAGCAAACTCTCAATGATCCCTCAGTGCTCTCTGTTGGTCTCTCAATGATATCTCAAGGATCTTTCAAAAATTTTGATAACTCACCATGAAAATTGTACATTTACACAGTTGTTTTTTTTGGGGGGGGACTTTAGGAGATTGTTGTAAGATTAGGTCAATTTTGATCTCTCACTGGTCACCAAACAATCTCTGTCTGAGTAAAGGAGCCATTAGAATTAAAAAAAAAAAAAAAGCAGTGTGTGTTTCTTTAATGCTTTATCGACATGCATGTGACCAGTGGTTTAATTTTATACCCATGAAAGACCCATTTTGCACAATATGGAAGTTTTAAATAGAGTATAAAACTGGAAAAAGTTATCAGGAAGTGTTTAAAATATTCTTTCAACACAAACCAAGCTGTGTCTCATTTATTATGACATGGGTTGCTGATAACATGCTTTAAGCAACACTGAGATTATAGCTGCTGGTTGTGATGTTTTCCTGCCCAGAACTGAAGCACACTAACAGTCGGCCTACAACTTGACCTGGCTGATGGATGACTTCAGTGTGCGTGCGTGTGTGCATGAGAGAGAGAGAGAGAGAGAGAGAGAGAGAGAGAGAGAGAGAGAGAGAGAGAGAGAGAGAGAGAGTCTCAGCATAACGAGTAAAGCATGAAAGACATTGGGGCGCCCTTTCATTCATGAGCAGAGACGTGGTCCTCTGGGCTAAGGGTGGGTTTGGGTGGTTTTGAGGGACCACTGTAAAAGTGGAGCTCCTTCCAAGACTAGGCTGTAACTTGAAGCTAGAAAACTGGGCGAGAGAGAGAAAGAGAGAGATTGACAGGGAAAGAAAGAGTGTGAGAGAGGATGAAGGGAGGGGGAGGACTGAGAGGCAGGGAGGAGGTGATGTCAGCTGGGTTCAGAAGGTAAACAGAGCCGCAGACTGCAGCATGCTGTCTGCCGGACGGGGACTGCAGCTGGGGCAAACCCACGGGGGCGTCCGCGCAATCGCCCGGACCAGCACCTTTATCTCTGCGAAGGAGGGCTGGTTCCCTTTCATTTCCATCTTCATGTTCATCTCTTTCCCACAGGGAAGCGCCTGGCCTTATGGTAAGAGAACTGCACTGCTCTTGTTTCCACCGTTCTCCCTATCTCTGCACTTGGAAGAGCGTCTTGGCTCTTTGTTCTCAAAAAAGCCGGCATCAGCACTCTTGCTGTTCCCCCTTTCATTCTATCCTTTACTGTTAGAGCACAGCTGCACTCAGCAGAACTTGTAAAAGAAAAGTAACCAGGGAGACACAGTGGTGTAAAGTCACTTTTTTAAAAAAAAAAAAAAGAGAGACAGCAAAGAAGAGCTTGTGTAAGGTTTGTTTTGAAAACGTTGCCGGTGTCCTCATGGTCCCAATAAAACAGGCTGTGAGATCTGCGTGCACTTTCCTCCACACTCCTGTTCAGTAATAACAACAAAAAAAGAGCAAAACAACAGCTGGATGTTGCCACACATTCTTGGTTGGAGTCCTAATAGAGTTCTTGAGTCTTGGCACGCACACCCTTTTGTCCAAGAGCCTCCCCCTTTAAACGTGTTGTGAGGGAGTTCTCCTGAAGTCCGCCTGTTTACCCTCCATCACCAGCAGGAAGACATGAGTCATGTTTGACTTCATCTTGCTGACTCTGGTAATGTCTTCACCATGCAGCGTCTGCTCGGCCTTTCATTCTTCTCCCAGTGCAGTAAATTAACCCCTTCAATATGTATGTTGTGATGTCAGCTGTAGCAATTAAGAGAGTTTTCTTTTGGCAGGTAAGCCTGCTCCTGTCAACTGACTTACCCGCTCCATGATGGATGCTGTCTGTTGGGCAACCTGAAGCAGATTCCATTTTTAGACAGAGTGGAGGGTTTATACGCAAAGCAGTGGGGAAAATAAATACTGAACATGTCAACATTTTTCTCATTAAACATATTTCTAATGGAGCCATTGACCCGAGATGTTCACCAGATATCAGTAACAACCCAAGTAATCCATATATACAAAGAAATCAAGGCAACTGTGTTCACAAAACAATTTATATTTAATAAAGTGGAATGACACAGGGAATAAGTATTGAACACGCTTGGTGAAATTCATTTGATATTTAGTAGAAAAGCCTTTGTTGGTAATAACAGCTTCCAGACGCCTCCTGTATGGAGAAACTAGGCACAGGCATTGCTCAGGAGTGATTTTAGCCCATTCTTTCAAACAAACTGTCAAATCTTGAAGGTTCCTTGGGTGTCTTCTGTGAACTCTGATTTTTAGTTTGTTCCATAGACTTTTAATTGGATTCAGGTCAGGTGACTGACTGGGCCATTCTAGCAGCTTTATTTTCCTTCTCTGGAGCCAGTTGAGAGGTTTCTTGGCTGTGTGTTTGGGATCATTGTCTTGCTGAAATGCCCACCTTTGTTTCATCTTCAGCATCTTGGCAGATGGCAAAGGTTCTTATTAAGGATGTCTCTGTACATTTGTCCATTCATCTTTCCTTCAATTATATGACGTCTGCCTGTACCATGTGCTGAAAAACACCTCCACACCATGATGGGATGTGCGGTGCCATTTCTCCTCCAAACATGCTGTGTGTTGTGGCATCCAAAAAGTTCAATTTTGGTCTCATCTGACCAGACTATAGTCTCCCAGTATTTTACTGGCTTGTTCAAATGTTGTGCAGCAAACTTTAAACAAGCTTCAACATACTTGTTCTTCAGCAATGGAGTCTTTCGAGGTGAGCGGGCATAGAGCCCATGTCAATTGAATGCATTACTTATTGTTTTCTTTGAAACAACAGTCCCTGCTAACTCCAGGTCTTTCTGGAGCTCTCCACGAGTGGACTTTGGCTCTTGGATAACTCTTCTGATAATTCTTTTGATGACTCTGTCAGAAATCTTGCGAGGAGCTCCTGGTTGTTGCCAGTTTATGATAAAATGATGTTCTTTCCACTTCTGAATGATGGCTCCAACAGTGCTCACTGGAACAGTCAGCAGTTTAGAAATGCACCTGTAACCAATGCCATCGTTGTGTTTTGCAACAATAAGGTTGCAAAAGTCTTTGCTTCTACCCATCATGAGTTCTTTGTGGTGTGTTAAATACTTATTTCCTGTGTCATTCCAATTTATTAAATATAACTTGTTTTGTGAACACAGTTGCCTTGATTTCTTTATATGTATGGATTACTTGGGCTGTTACTGATATCTGGCGAAAATCTCGGGTCAATGGCTCCATCAGAAATATATTTAATGAGAAAAATGTTGACATGCTCAATACTTATTTTCCTGGCTGTACACATGGGTGTGTGTGTGCCCTTGTTTGTTTCCATTTGGACCTGTGTTGAGTGGCTCTTTTGAGGAGATGCTCTTTTAGGTCTCCCACCAACCTGACACACTGTCCTCATGGCAGGTTTAGCTAAAACCCAGCATTCGGAGGGAAGTTTTACAGCTTCTGGATAGCATCTCCCTCTCTGTGTGGGTAGAGCAGATGTGAAAATAATGTCCAGTATTCAGATTAAAAAAAATTCTTGACACAGAACTTTATTTACATGAAATAAAAAAAATGGCTTTTGATTTTGGATAAAGAGTTGTGTCATGACTGAGGCAGAAACAAATCCAGGCTTTTAAGACGCCAATTTGACCTACATGTCAGTGTGTACATAGCATTTCACCACAATGGGGAACAGTGTTGGGAAATTTTCTTTGAAAGGAAACTAGTGTTTTGCAAACTACTGACTAAAAGTATTTAGAATAAGAAGCACAGGTTATTCATGTAACAAAAATAGCATCAAAATATCAAACAAGTCACACGCTACTATAATTTAATACAAAAACACCAGCATCTTTAGAAAACAAGTAAAAGAGGGTCCAATTAAACTAGAGAAGTAATGGTAAGATAATAATAAATGAAGAAACAATTCATTTTATTACAGTAGTTGACTGCTCAAACAAAAAAGTCATTGATTTATACTACTATTTCAGTTTTGATGGATAATGGAATCATCTGGCATTTAATTGTTGTTGCTTGTTTCCTATCTTCAGTATGGTTTATTTAATGTAATCTAAAGTCTGAGCACCCCAGCATGAGCCCTTCAGAGTCAGAATACATTCAGATCCACAGTGACTGCACAGGTCCACGGGGAGTTTCCCAGATCCACCACAGCTAAATCAATCCGACCTCAAAATACCAGACAGCTGCTGTGGCAGTGCACAAAAGAAATGTTAGACTGGCTCAGCACATGACCTCACAGCTGCTGCCGAGACAATCACTTTACCAGCGGGTAGCCATATGAATTAAGCTATTTTGTCATGAGGAAAATATTGATATAACTGTAAAACTCTTTCTGACACCACAGTTAATTAGGACTTATTGCTATGGAAATGTGCTCTAAGCCACAAGGAGGAAGTAAAACAGTGTGATTTTTGAGAGCGAGCCAAATGCTAATCCAGTTATTTATATTTTTGATGCCTTGTAGCATCATAATATTGATACTACTGTATCTATGGTCTTGTTATTCTATCCTTTATATGTTTACCATACTTATTGTTTTCTGTTGTATTTGTTGTTCCTGACTATCTGCTGCTGTAACACCTGGATTTCCTCCATAGGGATCAATAAAGGATTATCTTATCTTTATTTTTCATAGCATATATGTATTTAGATGATTTAGTAATCTATTTAGCTAATACCTTATACCCCTTTACACAGGGGTGGAGATCACTGAGACATGGTTGTCATGACAAAATGGCTAGATCTCAAATGATTTTGCAGTGATCGCTCAGTAATTGCCAAGATCTCTCAATTATCTCCACAGTCCTCAAAGTTTTGATTCATTCCAAAACAGTCTTTCAAAGATCACCAAAAGGAAGCGATCTCTCAACAAGCTTTCAATGATCTCTCAACGAGCGCTCAACAGCCTCACTGATCTCAAAAGGATCTCCCAATGATCTCTCAGCAATCTTTCAATGAACTCTACTGGTTTTTCGTCAGATGTTCAGTGATTCCCCACTGATCTCTTAGCTGTCTCTACCTTTGGGGTGGAAAAATTTGGCATTCATTGAAAGATTGCTGAGAGATCATTGAGAGATCAATGAGGTCATTGCTCCTTGAGCTCTCCTTGACCACTCCAATGATCTCTTAGTGATCTTTCAATGATCTCTCAGCAGTCATTCAATGAATGCCAATTTTTTCCACCCCAAAGGTAGAGACAGCTGAGAGATCAATGAGGATTGGGCCAATTTTGGATCTTTGGGATCGTTTGGGAGATCCTTGTGTGTTTTGGACTGAGTCAAAACTTTGAGGAGACGTGGCAACTTGATAGATCAAAAACTGGCCAGATTTCTCAACGATCTTTCAATAATCTCCACCCCTGGGTATAAGCATTTGGATTTGCACCAGTTTTATGGTTTACTTTAAATCAAACTCTTCATAGCTGTCTGGAGTCAAACATAACTTTAATAGCAGAGGGAAACTAGACAAGACTGACTTATAAGAGAGCATTTGTGTGAACACAAAGTAGACAATAATTACACTGAATGCTACTGACAGCATTGTGCCCAGCTGCAATTCTGAGAATGTTTAAGTATGAAATAAAACCTTATTTGCACATACTTTGACTCCACAGGCAGCGCTGGATTTGTTGACATCAGTTCAGTTCTATTGCAAAATCCCAACAAAGAGCAAAGATACATGTTGACCTTGATTTTCTTAGCTCAGTTCAGTGGAACTTGCTGCTGCTGAAGATGATGGCAGTTTTAGAGCAGATGTCAGCTTATTGGTCAAGATCATGAAGCGCCTGCACTATATTTCAAAGTAGGTGCTCTAACTGTCAACACTGAGGAACTTTCCTGGAGCTTTTAGAACAAGACGTGTGACATTTGTATTTCCATAAAACACTTTTTTTTCTGGTTTTGTTAGCAAAAATGTTAGCATGTCATCTAACAGAAAAGGCCTTATGGTAGTTATATGGGTGTTTTTTATCTTTTGAAAATGAGAGCCCTCTTATGGTCGTGGAAATAATGACATGAAATGACATGACAGAGGGTTACAGTTGTAATGTGTTTAAAGTGGACCCTCACGTTTTATAACCCTAACCCCAATTACATTATAATCAAGCTTACTGTTTGCATATACAGAAAAATAAATGTCATAGAAGAGCCATTTTGAGTTTCATTATAAGAACTTTCCAGCAAGAGGTTCTTCAAAGAACCTTGTTTTTTTTAGAAATGCCCAGTATATTATCTCTGTACAATTTAAGTAGAAATGAACAGTTCTTCTTTGAAGAACCATATAAATATACAAATAACTTCTCTGTAAATAAAGAGGTTCTTCAGTAAATGATCATGACTTTCTTAAGAACCACAGAGCTATATGAAGAATCATTTTAGAACCATTATTTTTTTCTGCTGGCATGACAAGTATCTCTGATTTTGGGGGCTTCATCAGGGTTCATAAGAGGTTGCACAGCCGCTCAACAACAGATTTT
Source organism: Pholidichthys leucotaenia (assembly GCA_020510985.1). Taxonomy (NCBI): domain Eukaryota; kingdom Metazoa; phylum Chordata; class Actinopteri; order Cichliformes; family Pholidichthyidae; genus Pholidichthys; species Pholidichthys leucotaenia. The sequence continues at coordinate 132,080,838 of CM035840.1, read as the reverse complement.
ATGCTCACAAATACATTTTGAGAAACTGGTTGCGACCGTAAAAACTGTCGGCAAACTGCTGTGCAGGCCTTTACAAACCTGGATGAAACCCTAAAAATGGCAGCGTTTGCCAGCGTTCACCAGCATTCACCAGCGTCTGCCAGCATTCACTGCTCCATGAGATACACGCTTGAAGGGTACAGTTATAAGACCGTCATCCTGCTGCACCAATACTGTAACAAACACCACCAGATATGTGGAGACGGCAGTGGCTCAGGAGGTAGAGCAGGTCGTCCAATAACCACATGGTTGGCGGTTCGAATCCCGCTCTCCCCAGATATCCTGCTGTTGTGTCCCTGGGCAAGACACTTCACCCCCAATTGCTCCTGGTGGGTCTGGAAGCGCCATGTTAGGCAGCATGCCACCATCAGTGTGTGAATGTGTGTGTGAATGGGTGGATAGCAGGATCTGTAAAGCACTTTGGTCATCAAGAGATGAGAATAAAAGTGCTATATAAGTGAATACCATTTAACATGTGTATTTAATGCATAAAGAAAGTGAATCGCTGAAAGGAGGACTTGTTGCAGTGACCTTCCTGTGGGTCAGTGAGCCAGCAGGATGATAAAGAAATGTCTGCGCCTTGTTATGAAGATGTCAGGTGTGCTTTCACATTAGAGTTATCTAAAAATATTCTTTTTTTTAATGATATCACGCATCTGTCACCACTTATTTCATTTCTATTGCCTCTTGATGGACGTGGCATGTTGACGGCTACATTTAGGAGCTTAAACATCTGGAATGGGACAAGCAGACACATCTTACATAAGACAAGAAAAGCCAAACAGCCCACACAAACATTTAAGTGGGGAAAACACGCCGCATCTGGTCTCCTGATAATTAGTGTTTTCTGGGGCTTTGTGCCAGTCGCTTTACACACAACGTTAGGTTTATGCAGGGGAAATATGCAGACTCTGTCACACACACGGCAAATATACAGAGCAGGCTGACAGGCTGAAAGACGAGCGAGAGCACAGCAACAAGGCTAACTCTTATGAAATGACTTTCTTCCCAGTCTCCATGTCTCTCTGACAACTGTTAACAGCTCTGGTATGTGCTTCTACAGATGTCAGCCGGGGGCCACGCAGCACAGCCATACTCTTGGGCTAAACTACAGGGACTTTACATGTTTTTCACTGCCTGGGTTTACATGTTACACTTAAAGAAGGAATCATATCTATGGATTGTGCCTGCATGCGTGTCTGATAGATGCTCGTTTACAAGGCAGTGAGCAGTCCTGAAGTGCAGATCCAAACTACCAAGGAGGAGGCCAAGCACAGTTATGTATTTAAGAAAAAAAAGTCTCAGTAAAGGCTTGTTAAAAAAGGGAGGGGGGATGGTGAAAAATAAAGATGTTGCATATTTTGCCTGTCCATTATAACTTACTCTGTATTGAAAACAACACACAGCAGTGATTCATGTGATCATGCTACCAAAGACAAACAGGGAAACAGGGAAGTCCTCTTATGAGAGCCATTGATGGTCTTATTCTTTATGTGACACATTTTGATTCTAGAGTGTCTTGGGCTCCAGGCAAAAATTCACAGGGGGGCCATCCAACCAGCGCTCATCACCCTTATATAATAAATAATGTGACACTAACAAAACTTCCTCTTCTTTCCTTTGCCACTGCCAGACGGATAACTTCGCTTCATTTTGATACATCCACTCTCACTTGTTTGTTTACATAAGATGTGCACCGGTGCTTGTCAGAGTGACAGGTGGGGGTGGGGCCCCTTTTAGGGAGTTCTGCGCCAGCCTACCTCATTGCAAACTCTCCACATTGTCACTGCTGTAGTGATTCAGAGTTGGTCAGCTCTTCTGGCCCCGGGCCCCAAGCACTTGCCTGCCTTACCTGCCTGCACGCAGCGCCTCTGCTTGCCATAATAATATGATTTAAATATTTCTCTAGTAATAGCTTGTCAAGTTATTTGGGTCATCTTATAATAATAATAATAATAATAACAACTAAAGGTAGTGTGTTTTGAAATCAAAACAACTTGAGTCGAATGGTTGAGCAAAGTTTTATTTTGCATTTAACTAGTCAGTTAATTAATTAATTAATTAATTTCAAATGCCATATAATAAAATATAAAACACAGACAACAATTAAAAAAAATCCTTGACCAAGACTTATAAAAGGTATAGGATGAAGGACAGAACTTATCTAGTCTGAACCCCTTTTTTGACATGGTTAATAGACCCAGTGAGCAGACTCGGACTCAGAGATAGATACAATTATATTTTATTGAACAACAATGAATGTGTGTGAGTGTATGGGTGTGTGGTCTTGTAGCAGCCGGGGGAGAGCAGAACAACGTACAACCTGGTAACCTGTTTGTAGAGATGTAGAGTGTCTCAGGTTCAGCTCGGCGGCTATGGCCAGGAGGACAGTGTCTGCTGCTCCGGCCGCTGCTGAAGGAGGTACAGTAGATGCGAAGAGGTGGAGCGGTGTAGCTTGGTCCGCCGGCAGGAAGGAGAGAGGTCCGCTGCCACGGAACTCTGCCTGTGTACAGGGGACTGAGAGAGGATTTAGGGAAAATGAACGAGAGCTTACTTGGGCTGTGGAGGTATTCTTCCTGGCGCCGGCTGGCAGGAGGCTGGATGCAAGGACGAGGGTAGACTGAGGCTGGAAACAAGGACGTAGGTAGACTGAGGCTAGGAAACTCAGGAACAACGACGAAGGCGAGAGAAGGTCTCATGGGAAGTTGACAAACGACGCCGCACTGATCCCAGGGCAGCGTGGTTTAAATAGCCCTGGCCGTGATGAGGAGCAGGTGTGTGCGCAGCTGAGGAGAATAGGCAGCCAGAGCAAACCATTACAATACCCCCCCCTCACGAGATGCCTCTCGGCGGTCGATCCAACCTACCTGGGTATGCCCAATGGAAGTCCCTGATGAGATCCTTATCCAACACGAGGGAGGGATGCACCCAGGACCTCCACTCCGGCCCGTAGCCCTCCCAGTCCACCAGGAATTGTAGGCTGCGACCCCGGCGGCGGACGTCCAGGATGGCATTAACCTTCCATGCCGGGTCTCTGTCGATCAACATCGGAGGAGGTAGAGACCTGTGATGGGGACACAGAGGGCTGGAGCAGAAGGGCTTGACCTGCGAAACATGGAAGGCAGGACAGATGCGGAGGGAGGGGGGAGAGCTAGGTGCACAGAAACTGGGTTGATGATACGAGTGATGGAAAAAGGCCCAATGAACCATTGGGACATCTTCCTAGTCTCTGCCTTCAGGTGAATGTGTTTTGTGGATAGCCATACCTGCTGACCCACCTGGTGGTGGTGGTGGGGTGTCCTGCGACAGTTGGCAACCGTGGAGTTGCGCTCTGCAGTGCGCCGTAGCACGGTCTGGGTTGCTGTCCACAGCCGGCGGCAGCGCCTTAGGTGAGCCCGGATGGACGGGACGGCGATGTCCCCCTCCTCTTTGGGAAACAACGGGGGGTTGTAGCCCAGTGAAGCCTCAAACAGAGACATGCCGATAGCCGAGGAGACCATCGTGTTGTGAGCGTATTTGATCCAAGGGAGATGCGTGCTCTAAGATGCTGGGTTGGCAGTAGCGACACACCGCAGCACAGCCTCTAGTTCCTGGTTTGCCCGCTCACATTGGCTGTTGCTCTGTGGGTGCTATCCGGAAGACAGGCTCGCTGTAGCCCCAAGAGCATTGCAAAAGGAGCTCCATGCCTGGGAGATGAACTGAGGTCCCTGGTCAGAGACTACGTCCAGGGGAATCCCTTTTAGTCTCACCACATGTTGGATGAGAAGGTCTGCCGTCTCCTTCGCAGTAGGAAGCCCCTGCAGGGGAACAAAGTGAGCGGCCTTGGAAAACCTATCAACAATGGTGAGAATTACTGTATGATGGTTAGAAGGTGGGAGACCGGTGACGAAGTCCAACGCCACATGGGACCAGGGCCTGCCGGGAGTAGGGAGGGGGTGGAGCAGACCGGCTCGAGGAGAGGAGGACATCTTGCCAGCGGTGCACTGGGGGAAGGCGCAGATGTACTCTCCGACGCCCTTCTGAAGCAAAGGCCACCAAAATGTCCTTTGTAGAAGCGCCTCCGTGTGAGCCCTCCTGGGGTGACATGAGAACCTGGAAGCATGGGCCCAATGAATAACCTCACCCCGAATGGCAGATAGGATGAACAGCCTCCCCGCTGGTCCCCCGCCCGGGTCTGCCTCAGCATCCTGTGCCTTCAGGACCCTCTCTCTGATGCCCCATGAGAGGGCTCCCACGATACATGAAGGAGGAAGGATAGGGTGTTCCGTTACCTCCATAGCATCTGAGGCGAACTGTCTGGATAGGGCGTCCAGTTTGGTATTCTTGGACCCGGGGCGGACCCGGGGCGGTACGTGATGGTGAAGTCAAATCATCCGAAGAACAGGGACCAGTGGGCCTGGCGCGCATTCAGACGTTTGGCCGTCCTGAGGTACTCCAGATTCTTGTGGTCCGTCCAGACCACAAACGGCTGGGAGGCCCCCTCCAACCAATGGCGCCACTCCTCCACCGCAAGCTTGACCGCCAGGAGCTCCCTGTCACCAATGTCGTAATTGCGCTCAGCCAGGGACAGCCAATGAGAGAAGTATGCACAGGGCCGAATCCTGCCATCTGCTGGGGAACGCTGGGAAAGCATGGCTCCAACCCCCGAGTCCAAGGCGTCCACCTCCACTAGGCACTGGAGTGCGGGGTCCACCTGAGCCAGGATGGGAGAGTCTGAGAACCTGAATGAATGAATGAATGAATCTTTATTTCGGATAGTACAGGTTAAAAGAAACTGAATAATATAACAAAGGGGGAAAGAAAATCCAACAAGGTCAAATTAGACAATAACTCCTCTGATTATACAGTTCAACATAAGTTATCCGAAATGGGTGATGGCTGAAGCCGCAGCTTATATTGCCCACCCATGTTCCATCCAAGAATTCAAAAGAAAAAAACAAAACAAGAGCGATTACAATTCAGAACGAAGCTAAGACAAAATGTGACAAAAAAACTAAGCTACAACACAACACAGGCTGGACAATTCTTACGTGATTTTACATGTCATCTTGTATATATGTTTGGAGTATTTCTTCCTTTAGTTTCTGTTTAAATTGTCCAAGCGTTGTACATGATTTTAATTCAGGTCCAAAATCGTTCCATAATCTGACTCCTTGCACTGAAACACAGTGTTGCTTGGTGGTAGTTCTCACTGAAGGTTTTTGAAATATACATGTTCCTCTGAAATGATATTGTTTCTCCCTTATTTGGAACAACTTTTGGATATTTGCGGGCAGTGATAGATTCTTCACTTTAAACATTATTATTGCAGTTTTAAAGTCAACCAGATCTTTCAACTTGAGAGCTTTTAATTTAAGAAAAAGTGGGTTTGTTGGTTCTCTGTAAGCTGCTTTGTTTATTATTCTAATAGCTCTCTTCTGAAGCATAAAGAGTGGATATATGTTTGTTTTATATGTATTTCCCCATACTTCATTACAATATGTCATGTATGGGAGTATTAATGAATGATACAAGGTATATAGTGTGGGTTGATTCAGCAAATATTTCACTCTGTGTAGTATTGCAGTTGATTTGGATATTTTACCTTTAATATAATTAATATGTGACATCCAACACAGTTTATTATCAATTATTACTCCAAGAAATTTAGTTTCAGATACCCTTTCAATCTCTACACCATATACACTGAGTTTAGATACTGAGTTGTTGTGATGGTTGTTAAAGACTATAAATTTTGTCTTACTTAAATTGAGCGTTAATTTGTTTGAATCAAACCACAGTTTAAGCTTTCCTAATTCCTTTCCGAGTGTATCCAGAAGTTGTTCCAAATTGCTTCCACTGCATAATAGATTAGTGTCATCAGCAAACAATATTAAGTCCATTTTTTCTGAAACTTTACATATATCATTTATATACATATTGAATAACAACGGCCCCAAAACTGAACCCTGTGGGACTCCACAAATAACCTTCAGTAACTGTGAGTTTTTGTTACCAACACATACATAGTGATATCTATTCTTTAAGTAACTACTTAACCAGGACAGTGCTACCCCTCTAATACCACAATTTTGTAGTTTCTTTAATAATAAATTATGATCCACTGTATCAAATGCTTTTTTAAGATCCAGGAATACCCCAACTGAATACTTTTTATTTTCAATGGCAGTTGATATTTTTTCTATAAATTCCATTAGAGCAAATGCAGTTTTCCTCTTGTGTCTGAACCCATATTGCTGCTCACACAATAAATTATTCTTCAGTATGAAGTTGTCAATTCTCTCATAGAATATTTTTTCAAGTATCTTGGAAAATTGCGGCAATAGTGAAATTGGTCTATAGTTTGAGAATTCCCCTCTGTCACCTGTCTTGTATATCGTAATTACTTTAGCTATTTTCATTGCATTGGGAAATATACCTGTTTGGAGAGACAGGTTACAGATATACGTCAGTGGTTTCACTAAGCATTCAATAATAGTTTTGACTAAGAGCATGTCAATACCATCGCAGTCCGTAAATGTTTTACTTTTAAACGATTTAACAATTTCAATGACCTCTCTCTCGTCTGTGTTCTTTATGAAAATGGAGTCTTTTATAGCAGTGTTATTGCTTATTGTATCACCTGTAGGCGCCGTAATGGGTATTTCTCGAGCCAAATTAGGACCAGTGTTAACAAAAAAGTTATTAAATTCATCTGCAGGTGAATCTGCATTCACACTCTGAGTCGTTTTATTATTTTTTGAAAAATCGGTTGGGTAGCTTGTATTTCTGCTTTTATTTCCAAGAATACTGTTAAGTATTGCCCATGTATTTTTAATATTGTCTCTGCTTTTCTCCAGTTCTTTACTGTAATAGTCTCTTTTACTACATCTTATTATATACAGTATGTTAACTTATTTTTGTATGTTTTATACCGCTGCTCTGCTTCTTTTGTCCTTTTCTTTAGGAAAGCTTTATATAATAAATTTTTCTTTTTACACGCCTTTTGTAATCCTTTGGTTAACCATGGCTTATCAGCAAATTTATGTTTAAGCTTTTTTTTTTACTAATGGACAATTTTTTTCATAAAGAGTGGTTACAATGTTTATAAATGTGTCATAGGCTTCATTTACATCTGATACATAGACTTTTGTCCAGTCTTGCTTCAGCAAGTCCTCTTTAAAAGAACTGATTGCATTTGGTGATTTGTATCTGAACGATTTTAAAAATTTTTTCTGTATTGGCCCCCGTGTGGCCATGGATAAGTGCAAAGGTTGGCAAGTGGTCACTTATATCATTTATCAATAATCCACTTTCTATTTTTACCTCCGCCAGGCCAAAGGCCAGGAGGTTATGTTTTTGCCAGCGTTTGTCTGTTTGTCTGTCTGTCTGTCTGTCTGTTTGTTTGTCTGTCTGTCTGTTGGTTAGCAAGATAACTCAAAAAGTTTTGGACGGATTTCGATGAAACTTTCAGGCGTTGTTGGAAATGGTACAAGGAAGAACTGATTAAATTTTGGGGATGATCCGGATCACCGTCTGGATACAGGAATTTTTTAAAGGATTCTTTAACATTGTGAGATATGGCCATTTTCAACATGTGTGCAGGGGCAATAGAGGGCGCTGGTCGTCGTGTCTGACGAACACAAACTCCGCGTTCTTCAAAGTTTTAGGCACAAAAGCACGCGGAAAACAGTGGTGGGCAGGGCCCGCCAGCGTGCCTGTGTTTGCGCTACGCTGCAAAAGCTGAGACGGGCAGCTGTCCGGCGTGGGATTATTTGGCAGAAATTCCCCGGGCAGCCATAGGGGCTACACAAAAACCAGCTCTCTGCCGGGGAAGCTTCCAAATCCTCTTTTTTTCTGCGGAGCGCAAACCCAATAAAACCCACGGCAACCTGTCTACCCAATTTGCATCCGTCAGTGAAGCCCTCAGTGCTGCTTTCAGTGATCTATGAAAACGCTCGCAGCCTGGGACTTTGCACATGAAGGAGATGGACACAACACCAACACTTCAGTTTATTACCTCCGCCAAGGAGGTAATGCTTTTACTACTGAACCACTAATCCTATCATTGTGAATCCAATTGCTAGTCATATGTTTTCATGGTCAAGGAATCTGAAAACGTACACACAAACACTGTATGGGGGGAACTGTGGCGCTTGGCGGAGGTCTGCGCTCTCCGAGTGCTTTTCTAGTCTTATTAATAATATTAACAAACAGGTTGTCAATAAGTGTAGCAGTGTGAACTGTGATTCTACTGGGATGTGTTATTGTGGGATATAGACTCATGCTGTACATAGAGTTCATGAACTCTGTAACTACATTTTGTTGATGTGGATTTAGTAAATCAATATTGAAATCTCCACAAATTACTACCATTTTCTTACTAGTAATATTATTGTACAGCTCGACTAATTTATCTCTGAATGTCTCAATGCAAGTTCCCGGCGTTCTATATATACAACTTATAATTAGATTTTTTGTTTTATCTTGGTCAATCTCAACAGTAACACATTCCAAAATCCCTGGTAGTGCAAAGGACATTCCATTTACAAGCTTACACCTGTACAGGTCATCAATATACAATGCAACACCACCACCCTTTTTTTGAGATCTGTTAATATGAAACATCTGATATCCCTCTATTGCCATCAGGGGAGCCTGCTCTTCATTAAGCCAGGTTTCAGAGACTGCGATAGCTGTAAATTTTCTGTCTAGCTGTTTTAAATAGTCCTGAATCTGTGGAAAGTTTTTGTTAAGACTTCTGCTGCTGAAGTGTATTATTGATAGTTTACCATCTAGTTGCACTTGACTTTTGAATTGCTTTTCAGTGTATTATTGAAAAAGTGGTTTTCAGGATCAATATCGTTCTCCATCTCTTGTAGTTTATGTTCAGCATAATGGCATATTTTCAGAGTTTGAGTATCCTTACTCTGTGTCAAATGACTTCCTCCAAATGGGGATAATTGATGTCTACTCAAGTCAGTCATAAGTTTTTGTTTTTTTTGCTTATTTTTTTTTAAAGTACGTTGACATGGTATATCAAAAGAACTATTCTTACCGTGTGTGTGAATATGGATTATCATTGTCTCTTAATTTTCTTAATCAGTGTTCATCTGTATTTATCTAAGTCAGTAACATCTCTGATCATTATACTCTTTGCTTGCTCAGGTGTTCCATTTAGTTTGATCCAAACTCTACAATTTCTTGTCCATGTTGCCTGTATCTTATTTTGTCTTTTCAGCATCCGTGCTTGCCGTGCTATTTCAGCATTTGTTTTTGTTAGGTGTTCATTTAGGTAAACTTCTGTTCCCCGCAGGTTTCTGGCCTGTCTCAGTATGTCATTCTTTACCCTTCTGTTCACAAAGTGCATCACAATTGATTTCTTTGTTTTATTATCTTTCCTGGGTAAAGCATAACAGGCTGAAATTGCATTTGCTTCTACCTTTATATCTCTACTATCAAGGAACTGAAGCACCTGGTTTTCTAGGGAGACTGATTCACTCTGGGGAGCCTCCTCACCTCTCAGTCCTGTTGTGGCATGAGTGTATGACTGATATTTGATGTCTAGTCCACTTATAACTAGGTCATCCATACAAGAACCTTGTTCAAGATCCTCGACGCGTCGCTCCAAGTCTGTAATTTTTTTGTCTTTTTCCTGAATTGTTAATTTTAAGTCTCGTACTTCTTCCATTAGGCCTATTATTTTGGCCTGCTGGCTAACCATTTTGGCCACTTCTTCTGACAAGAAGTTCAGAGATTTTTTGATCTCTCCCATTTCCTCCTTCTTTGGTGGCATTTTTACTGACCTGTGGATAGTAAAAACAATCTCTGCTTGTGTCGCCGGTATCCGATCCGACCGACCTCGAATCCAGCTGGGCCTCAGCTAGCCCCCTCCACTGCTAGTCCCGCTGCTTACCGCCGCCGTAACCAAGCTCCTGTCCAGCTCCTCTACCGAGTCCCGCCGCACACCGCCGCTGCAGCCGAGCTCCGCTGGGGTCCCGGTAGATCCTCCGCTGAGCACCGCCGCCTACTGTGGTCTGCCTCAGTAGTTCCTCCGCTGAGCCCTGCCACCTACCGCCGTCTGCCTGGGTAGTTCCTCCGCTGGGCCTCGCAACTGGGCTCTGACTCAGGCTATTGTCTGGCTGGGTCCCGGTGGTCCTCCACTGGTCCCCGTCTCCCACCGCCGCCGCCCCCGAACTCCGATCCGACTCCCGTCCAACTGCTGCCTCGGTTAGTTCCTCCAGCGAGCCCTCACCGGGGACTGAGTCGCTTCATGTCGGTGTTAGGTGGTACGACTGGCGTTAGCGTTAAGCTAACTAGCGTTAGCTTAGCAAACGCTTCGGGTAAAGCGTAGCAGCGAACCACAAAAGAAACGCTAGTCAGTTTACTCACAACCCTAACCCTAACCTCCCCTTGAGATCAGCAAAGGCCGCGGACGCCTCCTCCATCCACCGGAAAGGGACCTTAGAAGAAGTGAGACGGGTCAGGGGGAGAGCAATGATGCTATAATTCTTGAAGCGGCGGTAGAAATTGGCAAACCCCCAAAACTGCTGAAGTTGTTTCCTGGAAGAGGGAGTGGGCCAGTCTACCACCGCTTTTACCTTACTGGGATCTGGGATGATCTCATTATGGGAGATGATGAAGCCCAGGAAGGATGTCTTGGAGGCGTGGAACTCGCACTTCTCGGCCTTGACGAATAGTTTGTTTTCCAGGAGCTGCTGCAAAACTTGCCTCACATGCACCCAATGCTCGTCCAAAGACTGCGAAAAAATCAAGATGTCGTCAAGATAAACGAAAATAAAAACACCCCACAAAAATCCCTCAGCACGTCGTTGTTCAAGCGCTGGAATACGGCAGGGGCGTTGGTCAGTCCAAATGGCATAACTAAGTACTCGAAGTGTCCGCTGGGGGTCCGGAACCCTGTCTTCCACTTGTCACCCTCCCAGATCCGCACCAGATGATAAGCATTACGGAGATCCAGCTTGGTGAACCAGGAGGCCCCCTGGAGGGAATCAAATGCTGTATTAATAAGAGGAAGGGTGTATTTGTCCTTGATAGTGATGTTATTTAATTCCCTAAAGTCAATGCACGGCCTCAGCGAACCGTCCTTCTTGCCAACAAAAAAAAACCCTGCCCCCACCATTGAGGATGATGGCCGGATTATGCCAGAGTTTAATGATTCTTTAATATAAGCCTCCATGGCTTCTCGCTCCGGAGGTGACAGGCTGTAAAGATGACTCGACGGCAGCGGTGCTCCGGCATCGAGATTGATGGCACAGTCATATGGGCGGTGAGGGGGGAGGGAAAGGGCCTGGGTTTTGCTGAAGGCGGCCCCAAGGTCATGATACTCCGGAGGAATCTTAGACAAATCGGGGGAGGGGTGACGGGGGCACCCAGGGGCATGGACAGTGAGCAAGCGGCAGATTGTAGACAGGCACCGAGGCAGAACGAACTCCAAGACACCACATTCCCAGAGTGCCAGTCAATAGATGGATAACGGAGGCGTAACCAAGGATAGCCGAGAATAACTGGGGAGGAGGAAACCGGCAACACTAAAAACCTCAACTCCTCCAGATGATTACCAGATATAATGACTGACACTGGGGGGGGGGGGGTGTCTACTGGGATACTGTGGCAAGGGGGGCTTTGGAAAAGGCGATGAGTCTGAGTGGGGTTTTTAGCGATTGACAGGGGAGACCCAGCCGGGTTGCCAGTTCCCCCGAGATGAAGTTCTGCTCTGCCCTCGAATCAATCAGTGCGTGTGCTACTATTTCAATCTGGTTGTGAATGAAACTGATAAGGAGAAGAAACCTAGAGAGGGGATTGGATTGAGGTGAGTCCGTGAGTCCCCCTACTGCGATGCACGGAACTCCCCCTTTTGGCCGTATAGGGCATGACGCTACCTTGTGCTCCTCGCTCCCACAATAGAGGCACAACCCCAACTCGTGGCGGCGCTGTTTCTCCGCTAGCGGTAACCTGGACTGTCCCACTACCATTGGTTCCAGAGCTTCCGTGAATCATTGGGAGGTAGGGCCAATAGGGAAGGCTGGGGGCAGTGGTGATATTGGGCACCCGAACGACCGGAAGCCCTACGTTCCACTGCCCGTTCCCTTAATCTGTTATCGAGGCTTATGGCCAGAATCAGGATCAGAATCAGAATCAGAATCAGGTTTATTGCCATTGTTCATGTAGTACACAAACTAGGAATTTGTCTCGGTGCAATGCTGCAACATTAAACATGATAAAATAAAAGAAATAAACTATACATGCAATAAAGTGTAGAATAAGAGTAAGTGATACTGGTCAGCAGTTAAAATATATTAGCGAGCAGCAGATACTGTGGAGAACTATATAGTGCAGTCGGTAATGCAGGAAGAAAACAGTGATGATTGACATGAGTCTGGTTGAGCTGCTGTACATAGTGCACGAGAGTCAATAAGTCACTTAGTGTTCAGCAGTCTGATGGCAGAGGGGAAGAAGCTGTTCATGTGACGGGAGGTTTTAGTCTGGATGGACCGAAGTCTTCTACCAGAGGGAAGGGGGGCAAACAGTACGTGACCAGGGTGTGAGGGATCGGCTATGATCCGGCCAGCACGCCTCCGGGTCCTGGAGATGTACAGATCCTGGAGAGATGGGAGCTTGCAGCCGATCACCTTCTCAGCAGTGCGCACGACGCGCTGCAGCCTTAGTCTGTCCCTGGCAGTGGCTCCTGCGTACCACACGGTTATGGAGGTGGTGAGGATGGACTCGATGATGGCTGTGTAGAACTGCACTAACATCTTGGTGGGTAGCTTGAGCTTCCTCAGCTGCCGCAGGAAGAACATCCTCTGCTGGGCTTTTTTGATGAGTGAGCTGATGGTCGGCTCCCATTTGAGGTCCCTGGTGATGGTAGTGCCTAGGAAGCGGAAGGAATCAGCAGTGGTGATGGGAGAGCCTGAGAGGGTGAGGGGGGGCAGAGGGGTAGTGACTTTCCTGAAGTCTACAATCATCTCCACTGTCTTCAGAGCGTTCAGCTGCAGGTTTTTATTGTTGCACCAGGACGCCAGCTGGGCCAGGGACATCAACACAGTTAGCCTACACGGCTTTTCTAAGCGGGCTAACTCGTCCCGCAGGCTAGGGCTAAGACTTCCAATAAAGATGCTGCAGAGTGAGGCATCCTCCCACCCCACCTCTGTGGCCACCACCCGGAAGTCGACCGCATAGTCTGCCACGGACTAAGCTCCCTGTCTTAGATTCAGCAGCCTGGAGGTAAGCACACTATCACGGTCGGAACTGATTATAAGTCAAGTTAGCATAGTTTTCCCTAGCCATAACTGCGTAAGCCCATGCTAGAGCTTGCCCCCCTAATAGATTGATTATATAGCCAATCTGGCTGTGATCTGTGGGGAAGTCCCCGGGGACCCGCTGAAAAACTATCTCACACTGCATAATAAATCCCCGAGCCTCCCCTAATTTACCACTAAAACGGGTGGGAGTGGAGATGGGAGCTAGCCGGGAAGAAAGTCCCAGCCTGGGTTGGCCGGATTGGGAGCTAGCGGGAGCAGAGGAGCTACTTGGGGCCAAGGAAGCCGGAGGAAATGCCTGCGGACCAGCCAGGCTATCCAACCGGTCCATTAAACAGGTCAATTGAGTGAGAATAATTTGTTGTTGATAAGCTAATTGATCTACCTGAGTCTCGAGGTTGTTAACTTTGTGCACCAGCGCGCTGTTAGCTGGGTCATTTTGGCGGAGTCGTACTGACATGGTTAATAGACCCAATGAGCAGACTTGGACTCAGAGATAGATACAATTATATTTTATTGAACAACAATGAATGTGTGTGAGTGTGTGGGTGTGTGGTCTTGTAGCAGCCGGGAGAGAAGAGAACACCGTACAACCTGGCAACCTGTTTGTAGAGATGTAGAGCGGCTCAGGTTCAGCTCAGCGGCTATGGCCAGGAGGACAGTGTCTGCTGCCCCGGCTGCTGCTGAAGGAGGTAGATGCGAAGAGGTGGAGCAGTGTAGCTCGGTCCGCCGGCAGGAAGGAGAGAGGTCCGCCGCCATGGAACTCCGCCTGTGCACAGGGGACTGAGAGAGGATTTAGGGAGAATGAATGAGGGCTTACTTGGGCTGTGGAGGTATTCTTCCTGGCGCCGGCTGGCAGGAGGCTGGATGCAAGGACGAGGGTAGACTGAGGCTGGAAACAAGGATGTAGGTAGACTGAGGCTAGGAAACTCAGGAACAACGACAAAGGCGAGAGAAGGTCTCATGGAAAGTTGACAGATGACTCTGCACTGATCCCAGGGCAGCGTGATTTAAATGGCCCTGGCCGTGATGAGGAGCAGGTGTGTGCACAGCTGAGGAGAATAGGCAGCCAGAGACAAACCATTACATTTTTCCAAGGATAAAAATCATTAATTCCAAAGATTTGGTATTTAAAGGATAAGCAAACAAACAAACAAACAAACAAAAAAGCAACTGAGGCATATACAGTATTATCAACAAATTGTAGATGGTCACAAAACACATTTACCAACATCAGAATATGAGGAACAATACAAATACATACATGCCATTTACAACATAGCTTCCTCTAATCTGTATCTTACCTATATAATTTTTAAACGTTTGTTCAAACCTCCCTGTTGTTGTTTTACATGTTTTCGTTTCTTCACTACATCTGTTTCATATATTAACACCCTTTGATGAAATATAGTGAGGTTTAACATTGGTTTTTATGGCTGGCTGTTTGAACATACAAATTCCTCTGATGTTTTGTGTAATTTCTGCTGGAAAAAAACAAACCTCTGGATATTGTTTGTCAGCTGTTGATTTTTACAATTTTATAGTGAACCAGATGCTGAAATTTTAGTGTTTTCAGTTTGATGAAGAGTGGATTTGTTGGTTGTAGGTGTTCCCCCACACCTCCACACAGTAGTCATGTATGGGAGAATGAAGGAACAATACAGGGAGTATAGGGATGACTGAATTAAAAAATATTTTGTTTTGTATAAAATTGCAAATGATTATAATATTTTAGATTTAATATATAGTTTATATGTTCCTTCAAGCTGAATTAATCATCTCTTATTACTCCGAGAGTCAAGGCATTTTAAAGCTGGAGTTAAAAATAAGAAACAAAATAGGCCCTTCTCACTCCCCTCGACTGTTCTCAACAAATGGACACTGACATATAATTTGCTGGATTTGAATTTGGCTACTAAATGGATACCAACATATCCAGACACTCCCTGTATTCATAGTTAACTTAACCGGCCGCAGCAACTTGGCCAAGTGAACTGAAAAACCGCTTGGCTCTGCTCCAGGCCTCATCAGCTGCTAGCAGCATAACCTCGTCTGATCTCTGACCAGACTGTCAGTGATCATATGGGTACTGTTGCTGCCCGTTTGCTTTTTAGGAAGCCCAAGTTTTGGCTAAATAAATTAAGTAAGCTGCTCTTTTTAAATCATGATTTGGACGCTCTGTGAAATGTTTTGTGTTATTAGACCATCAGGGCAGCACATCTCTTCTCAACACAGTATAAACACACACAGGCCATGCCCACACCATGGATTTTTGTGGTATGCATACTTGGTCTTAAAAACAAAACAAACAAACAGAAAACACCCATGCACACAAAAATGACAATCTAAACAGAAACCGGGTGCATCTCCCTCACTCTGTCTGTAAGCTGGAGATGAACCAAGCTAAGAAAAAGCACAATGTCAGCTCTCATTCAAAAACAAAGCTGAGCAGGTGGAAATGCACATACCAGAAGACACTACAACGCACAGTGAAAGCTGCCAGCAAGATCATCGGTGCCCCTCTGCCCCCACCCCCATCCCCCCTCGGACATCTACCACACCCACCTCACCCGCAGAGACATCAACATTGCAGGCGACACCTTCCACCCCTCACACTGCCTCTTCAGCCCTCTGCCCTCGGGGAAAAGGTACCAGAGCCTCCAGGCCCGCTCCACAAGACTGCTAAACAGCTTTGTTCACAGGACATCAGGACCCTGAACGCTGTCTACCGCCCCCCCCCCCCCCCCACCCCTGGACCATAACACACTCACCCGAACAATAACTACCTCAGCTGTTTGCACAGAAAGACTTGGCACACCAACAGTAATACATCTGCTGCCGTATGTCTCTGCATCTTACTGCAACCATTTGCACAAATGCCATATCTGCTGCTGTCTGTCTGTTATTGCAATATTGATCATGTGAAGTCCAATAATCTGTCGCTGTCTGCACCTACACTACTGCATCAAACTTGCAACTGTGAGTATTACAGTGATCCCTCACTTATCGCGGTTAATGGGTTCCAGAACCGACTGCGAAAAGTGAAAAACCGCGAAGTAGCGTCACCCCTAATGACGTCACCCATAAATAATACGTACGTTCATTCTCTCACTCTCTCTCTCGTGTGATACGTGTGTGTGTGTGTGTGTGTGTAAGTGTACATACATACGTAGATGTAAATAAAGTGTACATAAATATGTTTTTAGAACTCTTTTATTCTTATAACAAGATACGTAACTCAAGATGAAGATGATTTACTGCACAGGTTAATGAGAGCTTTACTGCTCCTCAGGTGACGCCTCATCGTCAGGTGCTAGAAGCGCAGGATCGTCGAGGGCAGCTTCCGATAGAGCTGGAGAAGCTGCAGGAGGCGGCGTAGTGGCTCGACGGGAAGACTATTTTGCACAAAATGGCACAAGAGAACAGCAAAAAGTTCCACGCGGCGAGACTAAGCAACACGAGCGATAAAGAGCAATGAATGCGGTCTTCCTTCGCTGCATTGGCGTTCGGCAGGGACAGAAGCTGGGTGAAACGTCTCGGCCAATCAGCTTGTGAGATTCCCGAGCCGAGCCAACACGAGAACAGCGAACAGAGAGGTGGATTTTTGAGTTGTGCGGCGCTCCGTGTTGATACCTGATGGTCTAATGTAGTCTCCCTGCCTTCTGCTAGCGCCCGCCCATTATTTCTCAATTTTGAATTTTTGATGAATATTTTTGAAAAATCCGCGATGCACTGAGGGCGTGAAAGGTGAAGCGCAAAGTAGCGAGGGATCACTGTACTGCTCTATTTTTCTGTATATAGGATTCCTGGGTTTTATCATTTATCTTTATTTGCATTATCGGATGTCTGGGTTTTATCTTTTAGCGTTATTTGCAGTACGGGCACTACAGCATTACTGTACATATACTGCTGTTGTTTTTCCAGCCTTATTCCTTTTTTTAATACATACAGACGCGGACAAAATTGTTGGTACCCCTCTGTTAATGAAAGAAAAACCCACAATGGTCACAGAAATAACTTGAATCTGACAAAAGTGGTAATAAATAAAAATTCTATTAAAATTAACAAATGAAAATCAGACAATCCTTTTGAGTTGTGGTTCAACAGAATTATTTTAAAAAACAAACTCATGAAACAGGCCTGGACAAAAATGATGGTACCCCTAGAAAAGATTGAAAATAATGTGACCATAGGGACATGTTCAACCAAGATGTGTCCTCTAATTAACATCACAGGTGTCTACAAACTTGTAATCCGTCAGCCGGCCTATTTAAAGGGTGACAAGTAGTCACTGTGCTGTTTGTTGACATGGTGTGTACCACACTAAACATGGACCAGAGGAAGCAAAGGAGAGAGTTGCCTCAGGAGATTAGAAAGAAAATTATAGACAAGCATGTTAAAGGTTATAAGACCATCTCCAAGCAGCTTGATGTTCCTGTGACTACAGTTGCACATATTATTCAGAAATTTAAGATCCACGGGACTGTAGCCAACCTCCATGGACGTGGCCACAGGAGGAGACGGATAATACAAATCGTAACAAAAGAGCCCAGAACAACCTCTAAACACATTCATGGTGAACTCCAAGGTCAAGGTACACCAGTATCAGATCGCACCATCCGTCGCTGTTTAAGCCAAAGTGGACTTCATGGGAGACGACCAAGGAGGACACCAATGTTAAAAACAAATCATAAAAAAGCCAGACTGGAATTTGCCAAACTGCATGTTAACAAGCCATAAAGCTTCTGGGAGAATGTCCAATGGACAGACGAGACAAAACTGGAACTTTTTGGCAAGGCGCATCAGCTCTATGTTCACAGGCCCCAAAATGAAGCATACCAAGAAAAGAACACTGTCCCTACTGTGAAACATGGAGGGGGTTCTGTTATGTTCTGTGGCTGCTTTGCTGCATCTGGCACAGGGTGTCTTGAATCTGTGCAGGGTACAATGAAATCTCAAGACTATCAAGGTATTCTAGAGAGAAATGTGCTGCCCAGTGTCAGACAGCTTGGTCTCAGTCGCAGGTCATGGATCTTGCAACAGGATAATGACCCAAAACACAGCTAAAACACCCAAGAATGGCTAACAGCGGAGCACTGGACTATTCTAAAGTGGCCTTCTATGAGTCCCTGATCTAAATCCTATTGAACATCTGTGGAAGGAGCTGAAATATGCTGTCTGGAGAAGGCACCCTTCACACCTGAGACAACTGGAGCAGTTTGCTCATGAGGAGTGGGCCAAAATATCTGCTGAGAAGTGCAGAAGTCTCATTGACAGTTACAGAAATCGTTTGATTGCAGTGATTGCCTCAAAAGGTTGTGCAACAAAATATTAAGTTAAGGATACCATCATTTTTGTCCAGGCCTGTTTCATGAGTTTGTTTTTTAAAATAAATCTGTTGAACCACAATTCAAAAAGCATTGTCTGATTTTCATTGGTTAATTTTCATAGAATTTTTATTTATTACCACTTTTGTCAGATTCAAGTTATTTCTGTGACCATTGTGGGTTTTTCTTTCATTAACAGAGGGGTACCAACAATTTTGTCCACGTCTGTATATATTGCGCACACCACTGAAGAGAGAGAAACGACATTTCAGTTCTGCTGTATGTCCTGTGTGTATAGTAGTATTGACAAATAAAATCTTTGAATCTTTAGTTGGACCACGAGGAGCCATTTGTGGACATTAGCATGACTGCCTAAACATTGTGTAATAGAACAACATATAGACATCCAATGTTTTACAGTCTTACCCAGCTTTTCAGCATTGAAGCAGAAGTCCAACAGAGCCTGGAGCTGTAGAAACTGAAAGGAATCCTAAACAGTGTTTCCCTTAGGTTTACAGCCTGAGACGGGGGAGGGGGGGTCGACTACGACAAACTCTTAAAGGAATCATGGTGTTCATAAGTTTCTTTTAATAATAACAGATTCTTTTATTAACAAGTTTCTTTTAATAATAGCAGTCAGTAGGGCTGTACAATATGACCAAAATTTCATGTCACCATATACAGTAAGTAATCTTATGTCATGATACCAATATATATAAAGATATACATTTTCTGTAAATTGTACAGATAAGATATAATAATTACATAAAACAGACCATTTTTTAACATTTTAAATTACATACTGAAAAAAAATCAATAGTACAAATTCACCTGTTATTAATCTTATGCACCTTTTTCCCTCATAGTTTTGCAGTGTTGTTATAAAACAATTTTTAATGTGTATTTGAGACTTAATTCTCATACATTTGGGGTTTTTATTCTAATCATACGAATAAAAAGTAAACATTAATAAGTTAAATATTTTCTGAGCCAGAGGAGAATAGTGGTAACTTAAAAAAATGTCAGTCTGAACATGAGAAAATTACCCATTGCTGCCATCTACAGATATAAATTAGCTGTTAGTTTAAATCAATGAAAATTTAACCTTTTGACATTCCGCTTTCATAAGACATCAGCGTCACCTGCTGTCCCTGGTGCAGTTCTGCGCCTGTCACGTGATGTGTCCCAAAAGCACAGAAAACCCAGTTGTACCAAGCATTTCACATCACAAGATGTCGGCCACGTATAGCTCACTGCTCTTCACTGGAGGACTGGAGGACTTCACCCAACGAAACGTTGCAAACATCATTTCCGGTAATGTAAAGAAGATAATGTAAACAAAGGCTCCATTGCAACATGTATTTCCACATGGAGGAAGTATTTGCTCCAAATTTTGCCACCTATGATTCTAAAAAGAGATTATTTAGCTTCTGAAGGGAAATATTTACCTTTTGTGGCAGCAGAAGATGGTCCGGAGCGTGTACACTTTCATCTGCCGTCGACGGAGCTGCACATGATGACAGAGAACAATAGCGCCAGTTCGGCGGCATAACGTAACTGAAATTGAGGTGGAATAATTCATAACATACATGTGACAGTTTCTGGATGTAGGAGAGAAAGCAAAAATGACTGGCAGAAGATGAAATAAGGACCATGGATGACGAAAATGGACAAATGAAGACACGACGAGCGGGAGGTCTGATTGTTTTTTATCGGTTTGTGTACATTCTACTGATTTTCTGGTTCATATACTTTGAAGATAAGATAACAAAAAACAAAAATAAAAATGAAGACAAAAAACCCCCCCAAACCATCCTTTGTGTAAATATGTCCAAAGTCCACTTTTGACCGAAAGTTATGTAATTCAGTACGGCTGCTGTCCCATTATGCAAATTAGATGCATAAATTTAGTCTTATCTCAACCTTTGGATCATATTCTACATCTCTCTAATTGACAGTAAGCCATTATCTCTTACCACTTTCAAGTTACAGCCTTTGGAATGTCTGATATCGAAACTGAATATTTTCTCCAAAAGAACCTTGACCACCAGAGGGGGGGAGGCTGACGGGCGCGCCGATGCGCCACAGAATTTTAAGAGGTTAAGTGTGGAGCTAGAGCCTGAAGATGCCACTCTGGCCTGATTTAAGCTGTTTGCTTCCTTGTAAAATTATTTCAGATACACCATTATCTGAAAATCAAAGGCACTAAAGGTTATCGCTACTTGACTAATTGAAATTATTAGAAATCAAATTACATTAAGAGCCATTTTGCTCCTCCGACATGTTTTATTTATTATCTTTTTTGTTTCTGTGGAGCTATCACACACTTTTGCAGCTTTAATAATTTTTTTCAGAAAAAATTAAAACTCAATGTCAGGATGCTGAATATTGTCGGGGAGCCATGCTCATGCTTTAGGTTTATTTTGGTTATTTTTTGCATTTTCCCCACCTCAGCTTAGTTGGTTATTGCATTTATGTTCATGGTAATGTCTTTAATTATGTTTTCTTGAGTATGCCATTTGTTTCTGTTTGCTATGAGTTTGGTCTTGCTATCTTAGTCTTAGTTTATTTTTTCATAGTCTTGTTTATCATTTTTACGTTTATCATAGATATGGTTATGTTTGGTTTTCAATGTCTGTCTGTTATTAGGATTTTGTCAGGCCATGGCCTCACTTTCTGTTCATGTATAGATTCTCTTTATTAATATTATCATGTTTTTGGTTTTGCCTGGGTTGTATTGTCATAGTCACTATTATTTTTGATTTTGATGATTTGTATTCTCGTGGTCATGTTTATTCCTGTCATGCTTTGAGTTTGGGCTTTTGTTTTGACAGCATCTTTTGTGTACTTCCGGTTTTACGTTACGGGCTTTTTGCGTCGTTTATTATTCACAACTGTTTTCGATTATCTGATTACTGATTATTCACGGGTGTTCTTGATTTACTGGTCTATACAGACACGCCACACTTTGTCCTCAGTGTGGCGAGCTACTGTGTTACTGTGCTTTCACGTCACGTCATGTCAAGTCATGTTAAGCTAAGTTTCGTCATGTTTGACAAGTTTTTGTCATGTTTTGCCTTTTGGTTTATTGTTTGCTTACAATAAATCACTGCAAAACTACAGTTCCAGCAGTTGGGTCCAGTCTCACCATTTGTGCGCCATGAAGGGGCGCAAATCGTGACACAGCAATAATTTAAATAAAAGAAATGATGGTCTGATACACTATAATATTTCCTATTAGCGACAACTTAGCATCGTCATTTCACATTTGCTGTTTTATAACTAGAGTGAGATGGAGTTGACGTTACTTACCTTCAATTAAAATGAGGTGAGAGGACTGTCCTCTCTGACGCAGCACCAAGCCATTAGTTTCAAGTTAGATGCTGTGCTAATCAACAGAATGAAGCCTGGCCACCCACCCACACAGCTGTTCTGCTGCGTGCACTGGGGAGAGAGGCGGGGTGCAGACTAGTAGTGTGTGAGGAGTTTTGCTGAAGAAATGAGGTATCTGTTGTGTTGGAGTTTGGGCTCTTATTTGTGTGGTACGGGTGGTGGCTCCACCTTCTGGTTCCACCACCACCAGTGGCTATAAGAGGGCAGTGGGCAGGAGGGGCGGTCTCTTTGCCACCTCTTCTCCCTGACAGTTGTGCCTGTACTGAATAGTGCCTCTCTAATAAACATGCATTCAGTTCGACACCTGGCCTCATCCTTGGCTCCATATACAGACATAACATTTGGCAATGAGGATAAAAGTGGATTAAAACAAGGTATGGAAGCGTGTGGGTTTGAAATTCGGCCGTTTTTGGAGCTCTCCGGCGAGCCACCGGTCCCCTGGCCGAGGTGGTGCACCGTTTTCTGGATGTATATGGTGGCACTGGACCTTGGGAGGCTGGAGAAGTTGTGGACACGTGAGTTGTTGGTGCACAGTCCTAGAATGGAGGAATGGTGTGTTCTGAACACACTGAGTGGCTGTGACAGCTTTGTTGAAGTGGTTGAGCTAATGGCGTGCTATTTTTTGTGCCCTGGAAAACATCATGGTTTGCAAGATTCGGTTTCAACAGCGTCACCAACGGGTAGGCAAGCCTATTCAGCGGTTTGTGTGGACTTGGAGCTGTTGGTCAGCGGGTGCCAGCTTGGACTATTGGAGAAAGGGATGATTCGTGCCCAGTTGGCGGAGTATGCCAACGGCACTGCAATAGGGCCAAAACTGCTTACGTTTTTGGGCGAAATGACGCTGCCCACAGCCATCAAGTTAGCTCAACAGCTGGAAGCTGCGGATAAACTGCCATGGGAGCTGAGTGAGTGCTTATCACAACAACATCTGGGATCACTACCGACTGTGCATGCAGTGGACTCTGTCAGTGTGGAAAGCGTGGAGGACGATGCTAGCGCTGTGAATGTGAGGTCTGTCCCTGGACAGCCCAAAGATGAGGGCTGTGGGTCCACGAAGCACTGTTTCAGAGCCAAAGATTGTTCAGCAAGAGCAAAGCGCTGCGGCAAGTGTGGCCACTTGCTTTATGTCAGCAGGGCATGCCACAGAACCATGTGAGGAGGTCCGTGGCACAAAAAGGACTCTTGCGCCCTCACGGTTGTTCATGCTGCATCTCTAAGCACCAACGGACACGCATACTGCATGTTGGAGTTGGACAGGGTGCAAGTGGTTTTGTGGATCGACACCGGAGCGGCGGGCTCTATGCTGGACTGGACAACCATGAGATGTTTTTTCCCGCACGTCAGGATTGAGAGTGACCTGGCACCGTTTTATGGTTGTGGAGGAGGACTGCTGGCCACGGTGGGAACGTTGGAACCAACGGCTCAGTGCAAATTGGCCGAGACGTGGGACTGTCCGACCCTGAGATTGGCAGATGGCTAGGTGCGGGATGATTAACTGCCTCGTACCCTGGAGAGTGAGCAAGACCAATATCGCTCAGGGTCATCACAGGAGGGTACCTGTGCCAGAGCTCAACTTGCCTTGGATAAGGGTACTGGGCAGGACAGTGGGACGTCTGTGATGATGGGCAACGCCGAAAGGCTGGTCTCACCTGTCCCCGGATCTCGGCTGAAGTGGGCCGGTGAACAGGGGGCCACAACGATGATGGCGGCGGTGAAGTTAAAAGAGGTCAAGGCCAGACCATCAGGCATGGTAGCATGACGTGCCAAGCAGAGACCCTGCGAGTCGAGGGTCAAGGACTGGATTTGGGAGGAGAGGCGACCATGGCAGGTACGGACTGGTCAGCGGTTGGAGGAGCACCAGGGTCGGTCACGCGTTGTGGCCAGACGGGAGGACACTCATCTCCAGCTGGTAGACGGCTCGTGGGGGCACCCGAACTAGCTGCGGCCTGCCTGGGAGGGAACTGAGGGGCATGGGCCTGGACGAGTGGAGCGACTGGTGGTGATGAAGAAGAAGTGCACCGGTGCTGAAGCGACCTGCTGCGGCTCGGGAGGCTGACTGCCTCCAGGGGCGGACTGATGACAGGGCGGTCCAGAGGGGCCCGTGGACATGTGTTCTCCAGCCGTTTGTATATAGGTTAATTATGGTGCATGTGTTCAGAGTACTTTGTTGTTTGTATATATTTTGGGGGATTATTTTGTGTATTTTGTTTAGTTTGAGGAACACAGTGTCATATTGACCGGACAAGCAGCCTGAGTGCGAAGTGCAATCACCAAAAGAACACACACAAGGAACGTTTGACCTTTTATTGAATTTTCAAAACTGCAACTTGAGGAAAAAGTCAGTCACTCGCCAGAGGAGCAGCAAACCTTCAGAGGGTGAGATGAGGCTGATTAGTGAGGAATGGAGGGAGAAATATGGAAGTCTAATTTATACCACTTAAGTGGGAGGAGAGGAGTGACCGGCACAGAACCCAGTGAAGGAGAGGAACAAGCAGGTCGGAACTGCTGGTAGGGGAATGAGTCGTGGAGTCTGACTGGGTAGAGTAGATGAGCTGCGTAGTGGAGGAGCAACAGGCTGGTGAGCGCACCAAATCCCTGAAGAGGCACTGCTACGTTGGCAGCAACCTGGAAGAGAAGGAAAGGAGAATGTGTGTAAGGTAAGGTCTCCCACAACACAACTGCTTACTTGATGAGCCATCTGCTAACGCAGTATACCCAAATGAGCCAGCATTGAATCACCGAAAAGTGCTTCCTTATAAACGCTGGCCCAGCAGGAAACAGCAGGTGCATCTGATGAGGAGACAGGTGAATGGGAAGGAGGGGGCGAGTGCTTGCCAGCACATGACACACAGCAGTAATTTTAATTATAAATGGACTTTTATTTAGTTTAAGCGGCAGAATAATCCGCTTTGCCATGTAGGGTGGGACAGCAGTCCACCTGTTCCCCCTAGTTTTAGTTATTTTGGAGTGAATGAGTTAGGCCATTTGTATTGTGATATTCAATTAATCTTAGTGCATGATTCGGGTTCCAAATTGGGGTGGGTCTGCATTGTGTGTGTGTGTTTTGATTTTTGTGAAGGGGGGTAAGAATGTTATGTTGGAGTTTCAGGTTCAGGTTCAGGTTCAGGTTACTTTATTTGTACCCGTAGGTAGATTTGTTTTGCAGTCTGGTGACATCCATATTTACAAGCCACTAATTACATTCAACATAGACACAAACACAGGCACACATGAAGCTGACTATAAACATGATAAAAATACTCAAGGCTCCATCAATCAGGGTATAAAAAGACAGAGATGAGGGGAAAAAACAGGGGTAAGAGAGAAGGGTCATATTAAAAGTTAAAAACTAGTCAAAGAGGTTAAAAAAAACTCAAAGGTCTAAAACCCAATAAAATATTTGGAACCCAAGTGACATCCTACAAAAATAAGTAAATATAAAATGAAGTTAATAAATAGGTACCTAAATTATGTACAATAGATTTTTACAGCTTGTTCAACTCTTTGACAGCAGCAGGGACAAAGCTGTTTTTGTAGCGCTGGGTTCTACTTTTTGGGACAGCAAACCTCCGTCTTGAGGGAAGAAGCTGAAAGTGGCAGTGCAAAGGGTGGGAGTCATCATTTAAAATGGAGGTAGCAATCCTCTGTACTTGTCTGGTGTACAGGGATGTCAGGCTCAGCTGTGGCTCACCAAGCAAACGACTCGACCATCTAACTACCTGATCCAAGGATTTCCTTGGTTTCAGTTTTATCTGACCAAACCATGACACTAAAGAAAAGGATAAAACAGATTCAATAAAAGCCCGATAAAACATTGTCATTATGGTTCGGTCAACTTGGAAGCGTGCAAGTTTTCTCAAGCAATGCAAATGTTGCCGACCCTTTTTGCACACCCTTTCACAGTTCTCTTCAAAGTTTAAATTACTATCAATAATCGTCCCAAGATATTTGTAGGATTGTACATATTCGGTGGTCTGGCCTTTTAGTATGGTGACTTTGTGCCTGGGATTTTTCCTCCTAAAGTCAATAATCATGTCTTTAGTTTTTGTCGTATTCAGCTGCAGGTAGGAATCCTCACACCAGTGAACAAAATCATCAACTACTGGGCCGTGGCCACTCTCACCATCCTGGAGGAGACTGACAATAATTGAGTCATCAGCATACTTTATAATGTGTCTGTTGTCATGTCTGCTCCGACACATGTTTGTGTACAGGATGAAGAGTAGTGGTGACAACACACACCCCTGAGGAGAGCCAGTAGAAGAGCACTTTAGGTCAGACAATGTACCATTGACCCTTACTCTCTGCGTCCTGTTGGTTAAGAAATCCAGAATCCAACCCACCAGATTATTGCTCAAATCAAATTGTTGCAGGAGCCTTTCAACTAAGATATGAGGTTGGATTGTATTAAAGGCGGAAGAAAAGTCCACAAATAAAAGCCTGGCATGTGTCCCATTAAAATCCAGATGTTTAAAAACCATGTTAAACAGAGTGACAGTGGCATCCTCCACTCCTTTGTGTGGCCTATAGGCAAACTGCAGAGGATCCAATGCCTGCTCAGTCTGCCTTAGGACCTCAAATCTGACCAGTTTTTCAAAAATTTTCATTAAAATTGAAGTCAAAGCAACTGGTCTAAAGTCGTTTACCGTTTTAGGACAGCTGGATTTTGGAACGGGAACAACCACGGCTTCTTTCCAGATCTTAGGCACATGTTGTGTCTGTAAGGAATTATTGAAAATGTAATGAAATATAGGACTCAGTTCATGTGCGCAGGACCTTACCAAACGCCCACATATATTATCAGGGCCCTGACTTTTGTTCACTTTTACAGCGCAGAACTCCCTTTTAACATCCTGCACCTCAATATTAAAGTGCTGATTGTCTTTGAGTTTCTGTTTCAAATCTTGGATTTCTGTGCTAAAATCAAAGGAGTCAAAACGACCATAGAAACAATTAAGAGCATTAGCCAGCTCTGTGTCTGAATTAAAACCATCTAAAAACACACGATTACTGCGCTCTGTGCTCTGAAGGCCTGCAGTAGTTTTCATACTGGCCCAGGCTGAACCAAGTTTCTTTGTTGCCATCTTGCTTTCCAACTCTGATTTATAATTCTGTTTTGCTCTTAAAATTTCGGCCTTCAGCTCCTTTGTGGCAACCTGTAGCTCAGAAACAGACCCCTGTTTAAAGGCAAGTGCTTTCCTCTGTAAGCAGGATTTAACTGATTTTGTAACCCATGGTTTGTTGTTGGGATATATTTTGACACGTTTACGTGGAACAATCTTATTTTTACAGAAAGACATGTATGAGCATGTGACGTCAACCAGAGAGTCCAAATCATCCCCGCAGGCCAGTGTGAACATCTCCCAGTCTGTACAGTCAAAGCATTCCTGAAGGCTGTGCACTGAATCTTCTGTCCACACATCATTGTCTCTGGTCTTCACCTTGCCTCTTCTGAGAGCAGTTTTATATGTGGGCAGCAAATGTACACAGTTGTGATCTGAGGATCCTAAAGGAGGAAGGGGGAGTGATTTATAGGCCCTATCTATGGATCCATAGCACAGGTCCAATGTCTTTTTTCGCCTGGTTGGGCAGGAGACATACTGATAAAAGTTTTTAAGTGTCTTCTTTAAAGAAACATGGTTAAAATCCCCAAGAATGAAGTTTGGCGCCTCTGGAGAAATTGATTGCAGCTGCTGGATCACATCAAAGATGGTTCTGGAGGCGGAGTCAGCGTCTGCCCTCGAATGAATGTACACAATTGTGATGAAAAGTTGGGGGAACTCGCGAGGCAAATAAAAGGGGCATAGTGACACAGACAGCAGCTCCACATCGGGTGTACAGATGTGCTCTCTGACCGTGACAGATGTGCAGTACTGCTTATTAATATATAAACATACGCCGCCCCCCTGACGTTTCCCCGTTACCTCTTCCTGCCGATCCGAGTGCAGCGGGGCTCCAAAGCCGTCAATCCACAGGTCTGCATCTCGGTCATGTGCAGTAAGCCAAGATTCCGTGAACGCCTTGACACAGCAGTTCTTAAAGTCCTTCTGGTAGCGTACATTCCCTTGAATTTCATCCACCTTGTTTCTCAGAGACTGTACGTTCCCAAAAATTATTGAAGGAAGAGGAATGTGACCAAACTGCCGTCTCCTAAGGTGCAATTTCACACCTCCACGCCTTCCGCGCTTCCTTCTGCTGCCTCTCCCGTCTCTCTTTTCACCGCTATGTTTGTCTCTCAAAATAAAGTCCGGCAGTTGCGGCTTAGGCTCAATCACAGCCGCTGCATCAACCGTGTTTAAATGCAGCAACATGTCCCTGGAATAATGTATTCTGCCCGCCGTTCTGCCCGCCATGGAGCCGAACGCGTTTACTTCAGAGACAAAGAGCCAGAGGACAGATAGCAGCAGTGCAAGAAAGGGGAGGAAATCCATGTTGTAGATACCAGGGAGCTCTTCGCCATATAGTCCACAAACACTCCAGGGCAGAAACGACACAGAGGATTTTGTAAAAACATATAAAAGTACATAAAAACACACACACACACACGCACTATTTCACCAGCTGCCGGTCGCTGCGTGCGCATGCGCCCGCCCGGAGTTTGGGCTCTTATTTGTGTGGTACGGGAGGTGGCTCCACCTTCTGGTTCCGCCACCCCCTGTGGCTATCAGAGGGCAGTGGGCAGGAGGGGCGGTCTCTTTGCCACTTCTTCTGCCTGACGTGTGTTCAGTTCAACACCTGGTCTCGTCCTTGGCTCCATATACAGACATAACAGTGTCTACATTTTAAATCCTGATATTGTGCATCTTTGTGAATAAGAGGGTATTCCATAGCATTCCATACTGTTCACCTGTATGTGCACACGTGTCTGTGTTTACGTGCACAGAGTTCCACCCCGCTGCATGGATACTGCAACTTCCTTTTGCCTTCAGTGAGAGCAGTCGCTTTTTTTTTCCTCCCTCCTCCTATCCTGCCTTCCTGACCTAATCCCAGCTTGTTGCGTCTGAGTGAGTGTCTGTGCCGTCTCACCATCTTGCTGATCTCAACCCAAATGGAAAATACGGAAGATGGATATAAGCTGGGCTTTAAACGCAATTGACACCACCTTTTCAAACAGAAAACTGGGCCTGGGGGAGCCCAAATGTGGAGAGACCCATGGATTGGAACTCATGTGTCTGTGTGATTTGACTGAGGATGTGGAAAAACATCTACCTGTTTTGGCTACGATCACAGGATTTCTGCCGATTGGGCTTTGGAGTTCTCCTGGTGTATCGAAAATTTAACTGGAGGAGCAAATCAAAATGCGGACCCGGCGGAGCTGCTTCTCAATAATTCGACCAGATGGGGAGTGCACGAAGTAGCGGCAAATGACCAACATGGAATTTACCATCTGCATGCAGAGAAATGGACTCTTATCGGACATGTACATCTGTGTTTAGAAGGAGAAACATCTGGAGTCGCTTCGTGCTCTCCAGGGAATGATATGAATTTAAAGCCAGTGAATGTAATTTGAATTGTAAGCTCAGAATATGACAATAGGAAAATCTACTCCTATACTCTGTCTGAGCAGATTCGGCCTTGATCGGCGCCCCTGGATAAGTCTCTCCTCCAGAGTTGAGATAAGCGAATGTGTCAGCCGGCTCGCTAACCCAAACACCGCTGCAGTGCAATAAACAGAACTCTTCAAGGACAGCGTTCATGAACTATAACATCTATCGTTGCCTAGGAGACTATTTGTTGTGCTCCAGTAACTGATACACTCAACACTGCACACACACCGATATCATCATACTGATACACACACACTGCTCTCTCCCTGCTGTGTGATTTGTCTACTGTCTGCTAAATAAGCATTGAGGGTTTTTTTGCCTGTAATCAAAATTTCGCTTACTTACTTAAGCGTCAATTTGATAAAACATGTTTTTTTCCCTCGCCTACTGTGTCATATCCACTCTTTTTCTTTTTTTTTCCTTTCTTCTTTATGACTGGCGCCTAGCGGCTGCCCCAGCCTTGGATGCGCTCTGCAGAGCGTGCCCAAATGCCAAGTCACGTTTCGTTACCTTGTATTCATACATGTGTAATGACAATAAAGTTGAATCTCATCTCATCTCATCTCATACAGAGTGCAGTGAGAGCAAGAGAGAAATGAGCTGCTGTCATGTAAATAAGATAAATAACAAAGATATTTAGTTTGTAAAGGACAAGGTAAAGACTTGTTCTATACGGACTGCATCTTAAAATGACTTCTGTTGTGATCTGGTGCTATATGGATGGGTCCATGGGGGGGGCCTTACCCCCACCCCAATATAATGGTAGGGGTGTGGTGGCATGAAATAATAAGGAGCGAACTGAGGTTTAAAAGTGGGTTTTATTTCATCCCGCCATCACAGAACTCACTCCAGCACCGTGCAGGCGCGCTGGAGCGAGCTCTCAGGCACTCGTCAGGAGACACGGAATGCGTGTAGTCAGAAGCAGTAGTCAGAGAGAGAGTGAGCATGTGATATTCAGTCACTTATATACCCAGTTACAGACAATACATGAAAGGCACATTTGCATCACAGTAACTGTGGGAAGGCATGGGACATTTGCATCACAGTCAGAGCAGGAAGCATGAACATTTGCATTTGAGTCATACATATCAACAGCAGGACTGGCAGGAAGGAGCTAGACAAAGAGCGGCTGCCTATTGATATCAATACACACATCTCATTGTTCTGCTAATTGCTCCAGCTGAGCGCTCTGCTTGTCCCAGTCTGTTGTGGGGGTCACCCACAGGGGAAACATTGCTAAAACAGTCTAAACACTCCAGAAGCAATACGAAGCTCTGTCCTTAAAATACCTCCACCAACACTGAACAAAAATCATTGCACAACTACCTTTTATTCGGTTAATGCATCTTTGTGCACCATACCTCCTTAAGCTGAGGAGAACAACAGACTGTACATGAACCAAAAGGTAATCTATGATTGAACAGTGGAGAAAGTGCAGCAGGGACCACTCATAGCATTCTAAGACATCTGTGCTTCTCCTCTCCATCTGACCTTCAACCACACGGAGATTAATCACTCGGCTGTTTATGAGTGTCAGTGCCATTTTCACATAGGACAAAGACTGGAGTTGGTGTGTAAGGAAGTCTATGGTTAGGAGGGAAGAAGTCACTCTGACTACATGGTGAAGAGGAGGTACAATGCCGACAGCGTGCCAAGTTTAAAGTGCAGCTTTGGACAGATCCTCATCCACTTCTGCCACAAAGGAATTTCCACTTGCCTGTTTTTCCTTTTAAATCCACTCTTACATAATCATAGCTGCTTTGGTCCTACAGTTGTTGGATTGTAGGTTTCCCGTCCCATTAAGCATCCATTTATTGGGTGGAACTTTGAAAGACCTTTTAGATTTCAAAAAGACGTTTCATGATTAACATTTAGATTCTGTTTTCTATGATGGCAACTTTATCATGAGGGCTTGTAGTTCTGATGTAATAAAAGCCACAGGGGGTAAATTACTGAGAGTTTTGTGGTTTTCTAAAAAAGAAGAAGCAGAAGAGCTTAAAACTGTGTAGTCAGTGGAAATAACCAGATGTCCAGCAGTTCACAAAAACACTGAATTTTCCAGAACCCTCCTGTTGCTCTCCCTGAGCTGACCATAACACATCTGCTCACATTTTCCCACATGACCAACCACCAGGTCTGACATACAGCGGAGAAAATAAATATTGAACATGTCAACATTTTTCTCATTAAACATATTGACTTCAGATTTTCACCAGATGTCAGTAACAACCCAAGTAATCTATACATACAAAAAAATCAAGGCAGCTATGTTCACAAAACAAGTTATATCTAATAAAGTGGAATGACACAGGGAATAAGTACTGAACACATGGTAAAATTCATTTAATATTTAGCAGGAAAGCCTTTGTTGGTAATAACAGCTGCCAGATGCCTTCTGTGTGGAGAAACTAGGCACAGGCATTGCTCAGGAGTGATTTTAGCCCAGTCTTCCACACAAACTGTCTTCAAATCTTAAAGGTTCCGTGGGTGTCTTCTATGAGCTCTGATCTTCAGTTTGTTCCATAGATTTTTAATTGGATTCAGCTCAGGTGACCGACTGGGCCATTCTAGCAGCTTTATTTTCCTTTGCTGGAGCCAGTTGAGTTTCCTTGGCTGTGTGTT
Organism: Pholidichthys leucotaenia; assembly: GCA_020510985.1. NCBI lineage: Eukaryota > Metazoa > Chordata > Actinopteri > Cichliformes > Pholidichthyidae > Pholidichthys > Pholidichthys leucotaenia. The sequence goes on along the minus strand of CM035840.1, from coordinate 132,048,648 downwards.
TGGGATCATTGACTTGCTGAAATGTCCACCTTTGTTTCAACTTCAGCATCTTGGCAGACGACAGCAGGTTATTATCAAGGACGTCTCTGTACATTTGTCCATTCATCTTTCCTTCAATTATATGAAGTCTGCCTGTACCATGTGCTGAAAAACACCCCCACACAATGATGGGATGTGCAGTGCCATTTCTCCTCCAAACATGCTGTGTGTTATGGCATTCAAAAAGTTCAGTTTTGGTCTCATCTGACCAGACTATATTCTCCCAGTATTTTACTGGCTTGCCCAAATGTTGTGTAGCAAACTTAAAACGAGCTTCAACATGCTTTTTCTTCAGCAATGGAGCCTTGTGAGGTGAGTGGGCATAGAGCCCATGTCGGTCGAGTGCATTACTTATTGTTTTCTTTGAATCAGCAGTACCTGCTAACTCCAGGTCTTTCTGGAGCTCTTCACGAGTGGTCTTTGGCTCTTGGATAACTCTTCTGATAATTCTTTTGACTCCTCTGTCAGAAATCTTGCGAGGAGCTCTTGGTTGTGGCCGGTTTATGGTGAAATGATGTTCTTTCCACTTCTGAATGATGGCTCCAACAGTGCTCACTGGAACGTTCAGCAGTTTAGAAATGTACTTGTAACCAATGCCATCATTACGTTTTGCAACAATAAAGTTGTGAAGGTCTAGAGAGAGCTCTTTGCTTCTACCCACCATGAGTTCTTTGTGGTGTGACAATTTGATATTCACAGACCTTTTTAAATCAGTCAGGACTTAACCAGTTGAAAATAATTTGCACTGATGGGGGATGGGATGACTTTTTCCTAAATTCTGATGGATTTCAGCTGATTTTTTGGCTTTCTATGACTTTTTGCACCTTTTTGTCTTCATGTATTCAATACTTACTCTCTGTGTCATTCAACTTCATTAACCAGAGATGTGGTTTAGAGGTAGAGCATCCGCCCCACAACCAGGAGGTCTTGGGTTCAAGACCGGGTCATACCAAAGACCATATAGAAATGGTACTTTCCGCCTTCTAGCTTGGTGTTCAGCATAATGGAATGGGAAAAGGAAAAGTTAATGCACAGAGTTACCAGAGGATTGACCTCCCACTGTAACTTTCACTACTTACAGTAGCTGTATGTCCTAGGGTCAGAGAAACGGAGATAGGTGCCGCCCCTTGCACCACATGGTGTCCCACATGTGGTGGAAGGGAATTAACCCCTTGCACTCTGGTCAATTTTCCTAAAAATGCCTAAAAATAATGTACCCAAAGTAAATCAAAAGCTGTTCTTCAGCGCTTTGCAGCATCTTCATGGGGTTGGTCTCATTTAAAAGAAAACACTTTGAATTTTTTGGCAAAACAATCATAATCTCTCTAAGTGCTCCTGCCACTGAGTAACAGTCATCTAAACATACTGAACTTGAAGAAAATAAAGTTCGCCTGGATGTTTTTTTGGATACAAATGCTTGCAAATAACACACAACTGTCAGATACGGGCTGGAAAATGCAACAGAAATGTAGAACCAAGTGTTATCCAGCTGAGGTCAAAATTTTGTAACAATACCACAAAAAATGAATATATTACACAGCTTTTTTCTCAGGTTGTTCCCAGGTGTTTTTGAACTGTGCCAAATTGTGCCAAATGGCACAGTTTGGAAAAACGTCTATAACTTTTGAATGATTCAATATAGAAGCTTGATCTTGGGCTCTAATGAAAGGTGACACTCAGGGCTGTGTGTGTGTGTGGGGGGGGGGTTGTTTATTCATTCATGAATGAATGAATGAACAAACAAGCCCCCCACACACAAAGAAGCATGCCACGTAAAAAATGTGTGGCCTTTTTTTTACAAGAAAAAATAACCTACAGTGCAATAAAAATTATACTAAAATATCTGCAATGTAGAGGATAACAACTCCCCCCCCCCCCCCCCCCGCTACAGAGGAGCGTGGCGCACAGTCCGGTCCGTGCGCCGCGGGTCCGTCATGAGGCGATGACGCACAGTTGTAATTTACCGATCGGTCAAAAGTCATTTTGATTACTATTTTCAGTGATAAAGAATAATTTAGCTTATAACACTTACCTGTCCACAACAGCAGTGTCGCTGGTGAACATCTGTTCCTCATTGTCAGACGAACATGACGCTGGTCCGCTTGTTACGACTTGTGGTTCTGGTCATGCGACCCGGTCAAACCATGATTCCATTATTGCGGTTTTGCGCTTCCGTGATTGCGGTTTTGGCGAATGATTTTTCAAAACAAATAAGAACAGTAGTAATAAAAAAAGACTGGCGAACGCTACCATTACACACAGCGGCTTACACAAAACAGATTTTACGCACGGGACGCACGCTTTCAATCGTCGAACTTCTCTGCTTCAATTGGCTCGTTGTATTCGCAGTCGTTGGTAGGCGGGTCCTTCTTGCTAGGTTTTCAGTCATTGGTTCTTCAAGGTTTCAGAAACCCAATTCAAGGCTCTTATTAGTCGAATGAGAGGTCAATCAAATCTAAACCAATCAAAGCACTCCTTTGGCTTTCTGTTCGCAGCTGTGTCTGTAGTGGAAGAACGGAAATGCAGCTTTTTTTTTTCAGTGCGCACTGAGACGCACAGTGTGTGTCCTAGTGCGCACGAGGACATACTAGGACGCAGAGACGTGACCGCCCGCAGTATCCCGGAGTGCAAGAGGTTAACTAACTTATCTACATTCCACTTTATTAAATATAACTTGTTTTGTGAACACAGTTGCTTGAATTCTTCTTCTTCTTTTTTCGTATGACTCCCAAAGTCACTAAGCAATGTCATGTAAGCTGTGAAGCCAGGTCACTGTCTCTGGGGTGGGGCTGGTGAGATCCACATGGATACCCTCAAATGGTCCAAGGTCAGGGCACTGTAATAGGACATCTGCTGCTGTCTGCTCTGGGTTGTCACAAATACAAGCTGGTGATGAGCGAAGACCCCCACGATACCTGCTGGCATTGAAACAGCCGATTCCCGTTCGCAGATAGTTGAGTATAGCCCAGTCTCTGCGGCCAAGCTGGGCACCTGGTGGTGGTTTTGTGGTTGGGGTGACGTTGAGCTGAAGTGGTTTTCTTGGCTCTTGCCAAGTGAGTCTCCAGCTTTCCAAAAGATTAAAGTTTGAAATTTCAGGGGAGACAGCATATCTACTGAAGGGTTTGCAAGAGCGTAGGTGTTGAGCACCTAGATCTTGGGCATCTTGGATGTGATGATGTAAGAGATGCTTGTTTTCTTCAGTGGCCTCCTTCACAAGCATATGTATTTGGTGTTTTCTGCAAAGGGAACGAGGAGCGATGCCAGATAAAACAGGCAGGTAATCCACAGGTGTGGCACAAAGGCAGCCTGTGATTATCCTCATGGTCTCATTGAGTGTGACATCCAGCTTCTTAATGTGAACACTCCTACTCCAGACTGGAGAGGCATATTCCGCTGCACTGTGTACCAGTGCAAGTGCTCCAATACAAAGTGGGCTTGTATAGGCTCCCCATGAAGAGCCAGCATGGCACCGCAAGAGATTATTCCTTGATAATTAGAACACAGAGAGACAAGATGGTGCTTGTAGATAAGTTGTCTGTCAAGTTTGACTCCAAGGTATGTTGGCATGGGGGTGTATGGCAAAGCTGAATCTCCCATGGTGACATTTTGCTGGCGGTTAGCATCCCTGTTAGCGAGGTGGAATGATGTTGCAGTAGTTTTTTTCCATGCTGAATTTTAGCCTCCATGTCCTTAGATAGTCTGAGATGGCAGCAATGTCTTCAGTGAGAATTTCCTCCATTTTAGACCACCTGACATTGGAGTACAGCAAAGCAAGATCATCAGCATAGCCGTACTGTTGGGAGGTTGTCCGTAGTAGATCGCTAATGTAGATGTTGAAGAAGGTAGGTGCCAGAACAGAGCCCTGGGGAATGCCATTTCTCAATCGGCAGAGTCTACTGACTTGTCTATCACTGGTCTGAAGGATGAAGCTGCGGTTCGAGATGATTATGGCAATGAACTGTATGATATGATGGTCAGGAACCATCCGCAGAAGCTTCAGAATCAGCCCTTGGTGCCATACAGTGTCATATGCTGCTGTTAGATCAACTAGGAGGACGACTGCCTTATGACCTTTTTCATAAGGTTCCTCAATTTGTGAGATGTAAAACTTGTTGGACAGTGCTGCATCCTCTGCGGAAACCAGCCTGGGTCATTGGGAAGCTGGGAGTCAATGACAGGCTCAAGATGACTTAGTATGAGTCATTCAAGTAACTTGAAGGGCACACACAAAAGCGAAATGGGTCTGTAATACTTTGGGTTATTGACTGACTTGTTGGGTTTTGGAATGGCGATGATACTTGCCTTGGGCTAGAGCTTTGGTATGGCCAGTCTGGACATGCAGATTGAATAGAATTCTCATAGCCATTCAATGCATCGAGGACCACAGTTGATAATGAACTCTGGTGGGATGTCATCTGGGCCCTGGGCCTTCCCACTCTTCAGCTGACGGATGCCGAGAGAAATCTCTTCAGTGGAGAAAGGTCCCGAGAGGAGACCATCAACACTGAGTGCTTGCCACAGTTCTGAAGTTTCCTGTTTCACAAGCAATGTATGCTTCTTGCTTGCACCTTTGAATTTTCCATTTTCTAGAAGCAGCTTGGCAATGGAGTTTGCTGTTATTGGACAGTTGGTAAGTTTTGAACACCTGCCAATGTGCTGGTTAAAGGTTTTTCAGGCCAATCTGCTGGAATGGGTGAAGTCAATGCCTTGGACAGTCTCTTCCCAACGTTCCCTACGTTTCTGATCCAGACAATCTATCAGGACAGAGGCCTCATTGCCTACCTCATCATTTCCAGGTTCAGCTTGAAGGAAGTCATCATAGAGAGAACACTCTTCATCCCAAGTAGGAATGTATCTAAGATGGAAACGACGAGGGATGGAAGACTTAGCTGCACTAATGAGTAATTCGCAAAAGACGGGGTAAACATGGTTCAGATCAGTGGAAGAACTGGGGACTAGATTGTCGATCCCCAATTCCATGAATAGCCTGAACTGGAGCCAGTCAGCCTTGCGGAAGTTCCATCTCTTCATTGGCTTGGAGGGAATTGAGGAGATGGGGTTGTTTCAAGATTCAAGATTCAAGGGCTTTATTATCATGTGCACAGTTAAGAAATGCAACATTTCCTGAGCAATGAAATTCTTACTTTGCTCTCCAAACAAATGCCAAGGTAATAGGTACACAACAATGCTAATAAGGTAATAACACAATAACACAATAACTCAGTCCTAATACTAATGGATGCTAATAGCACAAACAGTTTTTTAGTCTGGTTGTCCTGCATTTCACACTTCTGTACCTCTAGCCTGAGGGTAGAAGTATGAACAATCTGTGCTGGGGGTGGGTAGGGTCCCAGAGGATGGCGTCAGCTCTCCTTTGGACTCTGCGGTGGTAGATGCTCTGCAGAGAGGGGAGTGGAGTCCTGATGATCTTCTCCACTGTCTTCACCACTCTCTGCAGACGTTTGCGGTCCAGGGCAGTGGTGCTGTCGTACCACGCAGTGATGCAGTTGGGCTGGATGCTCTCGATGATGCAGCTGTAGAAATTGTTGAGGATCCTGGGGGACGTGCCAAACGTCTTCAGCCTCTTCAGAAAGTACAGCCGCTGTTGAGCTCTCTTTACCAGCTCTGTGGTGTTGTGTGTCCATGTAAGGTCCTCGCTGATGTGGATGCCCCGGTATTTAAAGCTGTTCACCCTCTCCACCTCAAGCTTCCAGATGAACAGCGGCTAATGGGGTCTCCTCCTCCCTTTCCTCATGTCCACTATCATCTCCTTTGTCTTGTCCGTGTTGAGGGTGAGATTGTTGTCCTCACACCATGACACCAGGTTGGCCATCTCCCTCCTGTAGGATGCTTCGTCATCACCAGTGATGCGTCCTACCACTGCTGTGTCATCCGCACAGCAGTGGTAGGATCATCCGCACAGCATAGGATGATATTGTCCTGGTGGGAGGCAACACAGTCATGGGTGAAGAGGCTGTAGAGGATGGGGCTGAGAACACAACCCTGTGGGACACCTGTGTTCATGATGATGCTGGCTGAGATCCTGTTACCCATCCTGACAGACTGGGGTCTGCCAGTTAGAAAGTCCAGTAGCCAGTTGCAGAGGGTGGGGTGCAGGCCAAGTAAAGACAGTTTGTCGGTGAGTTTGTGGGGGAGGACCATGTTGAAGGTGGAGCTGTAGTCGATAAAGAGCATCCTAATGTAGGAGTTTTTATCTTCCAGGTGGGAGGGAGAATAATGGAGTGCTGCAGCAATGGCATCTTTGATGGACCTGTTGGGCCAGTAGGCATACTGCAGGGGGTCCAGGATGTCTGGTATGCTGTCCTCAATGAGGGGCACTTCATGATGATTGGAGTGCTACCAGTCTGTAATCATTCAGACATGTCGGCGGGCTCCTTTTGGGGAGGGGGGTGATGGTTGTCGTTTTGAAGCAGGAGGGGACTATGGTCTGGTTGAGGGAGAGGTTGAAGATTGCTGTGAGAATGTCCGTTAGCTCAGCAGTGCATGCTCTGAGGGGCCACCCCAGTATGTTGTCTGGTCCTGCTGCCTTGCGGGGGTTGATATTCCTCAGTGCTTTGTTTACCTGGCCTGGTGAGACTTTTAGTGGGGGAGGGGTGTGTGTGAGTGTGTGTCTCCTCTCTGCACTGTAGCTGGCGATCTCAAAGAGGGTGTAAAAGATGTTGAGATTGTCCGGCAGGCTGTCTGTGGAGCTAGTGGTGCTGCTGTTGGTCCTCTTGTAGTCTGTGATGTGTTGCAGGCCTTGCCACATGCGCCCCAGGTCAGGAGTGTAGTAGAGGCTGTCCAGCTTTTCCCTGTACTACCTTTTGGCTGTTGTTATAGCCTTCCTCAATGCGTTCTTTGCAGCTTTGTACTCAACCTCACTGCCTGATTTAAATGCAAGAGAGTGAGTATGCAGCATCTGACATACCTGTCTGCTGATCCAGGGCTTCTGGTTGGGGAACTTCTTGTCCTGTATGGTGGGTACAATGGTTATGGGTATGGGTATGGTGGGTATGGTGGGCATACGATGGTTGTTTGAGATGATCAGCGAAGGCCTGTGCTGTGACTTGGGGACAGGGTCAAAGACTACCCATTGGGGGATAGGTCCAGCCATTCAAGTTCGCAAAAGCCAGATCAGGATTGGAGGTGTTACTCCAGCGGCCAGAGTGGAAGCTATCTGGTTGGATCGTAGAGAAGAAGCATGGTAGCAGCAGATGCCCAGTCTTCAAGAGTTACCATCTGGATTGGTGGAACTGTAACCCCAAGTGGTGCTGCGGCAGTTGAAATCCCTGCGTATAGACATGGTTTGGGGAAGATGGGAATGGAACTGGGCTGTAGACAGAGTGATAGTGGCTTGTAGATGTTGACAATAGCAACACCTTCCACTTCAGTAGCTATCCATTCCAGGCTGGAGTCTTCAACAGATATACCTAGTTTGCACCACTCCGTAGAGTACCTGAAAAAGGTGGCTATACCATGAATGTCACTTTTGGTGTGGGAAGCCAGGGAGTATCCTGGGTTCTTGAGTGTGGAACCCTCCTTGGTGTGTGTCTCCTGCAGAAGAACAACAGTTGGTTTGTGCTCTTCAATTATATGCTCAAGCACTAATGCTTTAGCTCTCAACCTTCAACATTGAGTTGTAGAACTGATATGCCTTCCCATATGACACCTGATGGTGCCTGCTGTGAAGAGGGTACATATTCCAGGTAGGAATCCATACATACAAAGAAAACCCTTGAGTTCTTTGTATGTATGGATTACTTGGGTTGTTACTGATATCTGGTGAAACTCTCAGGTCAATGGCTCCATCAGAAATATGTTTAATGAGAAAAATGTTGATGTGTTCAATACTTATTTTCCCCGCTGTATTTTCTCCCTTTTTGACTCATCTTCCATTTTTCTTTTTTTAATTGTCCATGTTACATAATTGTTGTTTTTTGCATTGTGTTCCGATATTCCGATACAGTTTGTGAGAACCCGGGATTGTGTGTCCGACACGATCATCGGTAGCACGGGGGCCCCCCAGGGAACAGTTTTGGCTCCCTTCCTGTTCACCCTTTATACTGCGGACTTCTCACACAACACAACACACTGCCATCTACAGAAGTTCTCTGATGACTTTGCGATCGTCGGCCTCATCTCCAACGGAGATGAAGCTGAGTACAGAGGACTTATCCAGGACTTTGTGGACTGGTGCCATCGGAACTGCCTCCAGATCAACGCGAGGAAAACTAAGGAGCTGGTGGTAGATTGCCACAGGCAAGGACAACCCCTCACAGCACCAGTAAACATCCAGGGAACAGACATTGAGATGGTGACATCCTACAAGTACCTGGGTGTTCATCTGAACAATAAACTAGACTGGTCACACAATACCGACGCACTCTACAAGAAGGGACAGCGCAGGCTGTTCCTACTGAGGAGGCTCAGGTCTTTTGGTGTACAAGGGGTGCTCTTGAAGACATTCTACGACACGGTGGTGGCATCAGCCATCACTTTTGGAGTGGTCTGCTGGGGCAACGGCATTACAGCAGCCGATAGGAAGCGATTGAACAAACTAATCAAGAAAGGTAGCTCTGTCCTGGGGCAACGCCTTGACCCAGTGGAGGAGATAGGAGAGAGAAGGATGGTGGCTAAACTGTCATCTCTGCTGGAGTCCGAGTCCCACCCCATGCAGGACATACTGAACACACTGAGGAGCTCATTTAGCAGTAGACTACATCATCCTAGGTGCGCAACCGAGAGGTTTCGCAGGTCCTTCCTACCTACGGCTGTCAGACTGTATAACCTAAGGAGGGCTGCTCGCAGAGATAGCAAAAAAAACATGACGACCTAATAGTATTGAATGCAAAAGACGCAACAGACTTGCACAAATGGTCCCCTCCAGTATACAACTAGGACAGTATCAGTCGCTACAGAGGGTGACAATATGTATGGGTACATATTCATACCATGTAGGGTAACTAAATAGACAGTTATGCTGTTTATTCCATCTAGCTACAATGCTCCGCACTGTGTATATATATTTATATATTTATGTGTACATATGTATATTCACTGCTCTTATTTTCTTATCTTCTAAATTATTGCTCTGAGTGTTGCTATCCCTGTGCTGTTGCAATCCTGGAATTTCCCTATTGTGGGACTAACAAAGGCTGATCTTATCTCTTATCTTATCTTATTTCTGACTTGTTTTCCTTCTCAGATTACAGGTACTTGTACAACCACTGTCCAGGTCCAGAGTGGAACATCATGTGCAGAGGCTGCTGTGAGTATGACGTGATCCGGTGTAAGTGTCCTCTGCAGGGATCCCAAGTGGGCTATGCGGTGCCCTGCTGCCGAAACGCCATTAATGAGTGTGATCCGTGCATTATCCACCCAGGTACCACTGTCTTATTCATTTGTGTTTTGTGATAGCCGACAAAACGTGAAAGAATTGAGCATTGTTTTCGTGAAGCATGTATCTGTTCATTCACCCGATGAGAACTGGGGTAGTTTTATTGTTATGTTGTTTGCAATAGATCAAGCGCTATCAACTGTTTACACTGTAGCATGACGATGTTACAAAGAGACTGAAAATAACTTCTGTATTCGAGTGTGATCTAATTTGCTTTCAGGCCAGTTTCACATTGCTTCTGTCTCAACTTACTGACAGTCTTTTTGAATTAGCAGCACTCAGGAGTGAGCGTGTGAATGAAATTTAGAGATGCACTTAAAAATGAGCTGACACAGGCATGTACTGTACATAGAGAGACAGTTCGTGTGTGCTTATGTTTTCCCTTCATGGAAAAAAAAAGCAGCTGTCCAGACTTAAATGGATCCAAAAATATTCTCTGTACAAGCATAAATCTGAGTGTGTTCATGTGCTGTTAAACTTCATATCTCTGCCAGGGTCAGATGTTACTCCTCAGCTCCCCACAGACAGCGTAGCATCTTAAGTGAAAATCCATTGTCGAGGAAAACCATTTTAGCAAGTTTTCTTGACCTTTCTATTTTAGGAAGCAGAAGTATTTTTTTTTTCATTCTGTTGCAATGAAAGATGAACTTAATGGGTTGAGCAGAGTTGATGTAAAGGAAACTTTTGTTTAAGATTGGCAACACTATAGCTTTTCAGAGCAACTGCCCTTTATTCTTACACTCAGTTTAGGTCTTCTGTTCTAACCTTATTTTCACTTTTACCTCCCTCCTCTTTTAGGATGCAGTATATTTGAGAACTGCAAGCGTTGCAACAATGGCACCTGGGGCTCCAGGGATGACTTTTTCACCAGAGGAGACTACTGTGCCGAGTGTCGGCCTGGCTGGTCTGGAGGGGATTGCATGAGTAGGTCTTTTCATTCTCCAAATTAGAAGATCCTAGAGCTTTAGTCTAATTTATATATTTTACTTTAAATGAAATAAAAAAATACAAGACACTATGAATTTTTTCCTGCTCTGGTGATTTATCTCATCTGGGACATCTGTGCCAGTTTGGAAGGGTGCCATGCCCGTGAGGTTTTTCGTACGGAGCTGAACGAGCAATTTAGCATGTAACATTTGGAATAAATGCAAATACGCCACCAAGGGGCACGGCAAGCATGCATTTAATTAAAAACAGGAACCTGGAATGCATTTCTCCCCCCGTGTATGTCGTGTTTATGCTTCTTTAGGTTGCTGTGTAGGGATTCTGCACTGACTTTGAAAACCTAAATCTAATTACCGTTGGTTTCAATGGTAACCAAAACATTTGGAAAACATCAATTTAACCCGTTCAAAGAGCAACTGCCTTCTGACTTTCCAAAATGGAATCTGTGTGTCTGTCAGAGTGTGGCGGGGTGATGCGTAAGCGGCAGGGCCACCTGGTGCTGGAGAGCTACCCCAACAATGCCAGGTGTGAGTGGACCATACAGGTGGAACAGCCCTACACAGTCGAACTCAGGTAAGGTCAGCGTTCTTTCTCTGGAGCTGATCATCTTTCACCACTAATTTGGGGGTGGTACAATTACTTACACAGAATCAGTGAGATTAGTGATAATGTTTAATAGTGGTTTATTTTGGCTTTATCCAATCCTTGTGGGTAAAACCACCAGTTGCAGTTTCAGTCATGCCGAGTTTTCTGCAGCTGTGCCAGATAACCTTTAGCACACTAACATGCTGACAGTGAGGATTTTATTATGATGATGTAGTATGAAGCTTTAATGATATCAGCTTAGATAATTTATACGACAACGTGAGTACAGCTGAGCAGAGAGGGGTGTCATTAGTTCTACTGAGTTATTAATTCATGGAGTTGAGACCGGGGACCATATTTCATGTGTAAAATTAAATAACTATGCAGGGCTGAATTTTGGATACACGTATGCCTGCCTGATAGCTGAAAAATATGTTTAAAGCCTCAAAAGTAACCTTGCAATTTTGGCTAAATTTGTTACAACAGCTTTTATTTGAGCTACATTTTCAATAGGGCAATAAAAATCTCCCTTTTTATTGTCCATCTGTGGTTGTTATTAGTGACTGTCCTATTTGAAGTCAAATTTCTCTGCAGCCTAAATATTTCTGTGTGTACCGGCATAGATGGCCACTCTTCAGCACTGTTTGGAAAACAGAACAACCCACTCTTTTTAAAAGAAAGTTATTATGTTTTAGTGCTGTAATAATCTTCTAATTCAGTTATTTTCTCCATTACACATCAGTATTTTATGGGCGCCTGTTTATGTCAGGTTTTAGTTTTAGCAGAGCAAAAGCACCATACGCCATGATTCAGATGGCGTACGCAGTGTAGTGCTGTCAGTCTTGCTGCATGTGAGAGAACTGTAATGATTCCAGACAAGTGTTTAATGCAAAAATCTTTACAGCTCTGATGTACTGTATATGACACAAGAATGACTTAGTGAATAAATATTGATGTGTAAAGGGTCACACTTCTAGATGCAGAGTTTGTGACAGAAATGGCAGCAAAAGAAATAATATTGCTCTTTGAAAATACACAAAGGTTTCCGTGTTGACTGAATTGCCCTGTTTTGGCCTCTATTTTGTCTGTCTTTGATTAAGATGGCCTGCCATGTGGCCTACACATCATAGGAGTAACATTTACTGAACTACAACTGGAATTAATTTTTGGGAGCTGCTGCAGGCTAACATGACCTACATCTCATTAGTTTAAGCTTCTCCAGAGCAAAGGTCCGTGAAAAAGGCTAAAATTAAAGGATTTAAGAGCTTGCCGGTGTCTGGTATAAAATTCATTAGTCTGTCGTGTACAGTGATTGGCCAAAAGGGATCACCACAAAGGGAAATGGCTTTTTTTGAGTTTTTTTCTTAACTTCTTATAAAGCCTGCTGTCCTTTCACTTTTACTCTCTGACCTCAACTAAACTCAAAAGCACATAAATAGAGAGTGCACAAAAAGTTCTTCTCATTATTGTTATATTCATTTAGATGCCTTAAAGCCACTCTGGAGCACACAGCCTGTTCTTAATAGTGTTTACAGAGACTGCTTTTTATTTAGCCAAAGAAAAGACCATTAACAGCTGGGCTGCACGGTGTTACAGTGGTTAGCACTGTTGCCTCGTAGCTAGAAGGTTTCAGGTTCCAGTCCCCAGGCTGGCAGGTGTGGGAACCATTCTGTGTGGAGCTTAGATATTCTCCCTGAGCTCTGTGGGTTTACTCTGGGTGCTCACGTTTTCTCCCACAATCCGAAAACTTGCATGTTATGAGGGCGGCTCATTAAAGATTGCAACTGACTCACTTCTGGTTATTGTAAGAGGCTGAAATTCCACATGTAAAATAATACATATCTCTATAGGTCACATGGTAATTTGCAGTTCTGAACTCCTAAGATTTTCTCTATTACAGGTGCTAAGGTGGAGTAAGGCATGATAATGGAGCCAGTTGAATGCAGCGCGGTCATCAGGTTCATCTACTTGAGAGGCAGTGCACCACAGGAGACGTTCAATAAGATGAAAGAGACTTAAGCTGGACTCATGCTGCACCTCCGCTGTCCATGTACGTGCAACTGGAAACCTCGTGACGGAATTTATATCATTGTCTCCAGTCCGCTAGTGTCCAAAGGGCTCTACTGCGGACAACCACGTGCAGCCCAAATTTTATGACCGCGCGGCCTGCCCGTGACCTGAACGCATTGACAATGCATGCGCAAGACTGAACGTCCCATTCACGAGGTGGCACTACAAACATAGCGTACAAAGAGAAGTAGACGAGGAAGACAACGAGGATGTGGAAGGCGAGAATAAACATACATGAATTCTTTTGCATCAGCAGCAGCTTGAGTGGAGAAGAGCAATAGAAAACTGTAATTCCTCCTTTTCCTTGAAATGATGCCATTGTTGTTGCTACAAAAAAAATGTGTGTCACTCTCGTGTTTATAGCCGATGAACAAACTTGTGTGTTAGGGCTGGGGCGAAACTATAAATAACAGTTGTGCACATGCGTCAACCGCTTGGCCTGGTAGATGGAAAAAGTGAGCATGTACAATGCTGCGTTGCCGGCCTCGTCCAAAGCACACGCGGACCAGAGGGGAAATACAGCATGAATAAGGCTTTATGGGGAGGATGCCCCATCATATGACGTAGTCAAGGCCGACCCAAGGCATAGGCCATGTAGGCCGTTGCCTAGGGCTCCCTCTGCTGGGGAAGGTGGGTGTGGGGGGGGCAGCCCTCAATTTTTTTAATTAATAAAATAAAATTTCTAATAGTCAGAGGCGCCGTGTTGGCAGACAAGGCAGAAGTACTTGCAGCCCCAGGCAGTGGTGGACTGTGTATTTTACAACTAGGCCTTCAGTGGTGATCTACTCGATTTAAGTGCCATTCATACCAAGCACTATAAAAATAGTTTACAGGGCCGTATGCACAAAGCATGTTAAAGATAACTCTTCACAATGACCAGTTTTTCTTGAAAAGTCCATCTGGAAAATTGATTGTGAGGTACCAATTAGACTGTAAGGTGCAGTATGGCAGCATAATTATGACCAGAATTCAACATCAGAGTGAGTTATTGTACAGTGAAATGGCATGTGGCAGAAAAGATTTCCTGTACCTAACCGTTCGGCAGCAAAGCTGTAGCAGTCTGCTGGAGAAAGTGCTCGTCATGTTATCTTTTGCATTATGATTGCCATTATCCTGTCTCATCTTGTATTTACTTGTTATGACAGCACCCTGATTTCCTTTGGTTGTTCTTTTGTGTTGCTAATTTGTCACAGCTGCCCTTTGCTGTTGTTGTTGTTGCTTGTTTGTCTCCCTTATACTGTATATGCTGGCTGCGGGCACTAATCCCCGCGGTGTCCTTGTGTTAACTTCATGGTTATTTCACCACATTGTCTGGATTATTTTACTGTTTATGACTCCATGTTGTCTGGTTATTATTGCATATTATTTCTGCCCATGTACAGTGTTTATTTTCCATTTTTTGTAATAAATCATGGTTTACCAGGTTCACCTGGCAAGTGGGTCCTCTTCTTCTTCGTCCCGAAAGGGCAAATATGACAGGTTCCTGTTCTGTAGAACATTAAAAAAGAGAACCATGATCATCAAAATTAGGATAAAAAAGGATTGCAATATTTCACTATATTTAATCAATATTAAAAGTTTAACTTTTTAAATATATTGCAAAATGCATTATCTTTTTCCGCAATATTCTAATTTACTAAGATGCACCAGTAGATTCTTAGAGCAGTAGGGATGTCTGTACTTAAGAATAGAATACGTTTCCTAAGTTCTTATCATTTTGTCATTACAAACTTGTACAGAGTCATTTTCTGTCTCCTTAGTGATAGGCCCTACATAAAATTCCTAACAATAATCAATGCTGGGATTGCACCCATAATGATAGATGGTGATGTAAGGTTTTGTATAGCAAGCAGACTTTTTAACTACTCGTTCTTTTTATTGATCTGTAAATTATTCAATATTGTGTGTATATTCAGTGTGTATAGATGCAATGAAACTTGTTTACATGAAATGGAGAATCTTATCAGCCACTGGCTGATATTGTATTGTTTTATTTTTAAAATGTTATGTCTCCTCCCTCATGGATCGTCACCTTATCATGGTGGGGGGGGGTTTGCGTGCCCTAGTGATCCCAGGAGCTATGTTGTCCAGGGCAATTTGTCTCTGATAGGGTCACCCAAGACACACTGGTTCTGGGTGAAGGGCCAGACTAAGAACGATCCAACAGACTGTCATGATGAATGTTAGAACAAGGATTCAGTGTACCCCGCCCGGTATGGGGTTACTGGGGCCCCACCCTGGAGCCAGGCCTGGAGGAGGGGCTTGATGGCTAGCGTCTGGTGGTTGGGTTTCCGCCCATGGGACCCGGCCGGGCTCAGCCCGAAGGAGTTACATGGGTCCGCCCTCCAGTGGCCTCACCACCTGCAGGAGGGACCATGGGGGTCCGGTGCTATGTGGATCAGGTGGCGGTCAAAGGCGGAGAACTTGGCAGTCTGATCCCATCAGTCCATCTTCTTCTGCTTAATCCTTTTCGGGTCACGGGGGGACTGGAGCCTATCCCAGCATCTTTGGGCGAGAGGCAGGGTACACCCTGAACAGATCGCCAGTCCATCGCAGGGCCAACACAAAGAGACAGACAACCATTCACTCTCACATTCATACCTAAGGACAATTTTGAATCCCCAGTTTTGATGCCAGTTAACCTAACTTGCATGTTTTTGGCATGTGGGAGGAAACCGGAGAAATCCCGGAGTAAACCCACGCAGACACGGGGAGAACATGCAAACTCCACACAGATCACTGTTGGTCGGGGGCTGGGATCGAACCCAGGATCCCCTGGCCAAGGGTGAGTTGCTGTGCTGCCACAGTGCTAACCACTCCACCACCGCGCTGCCCCCAGTCTGATCCCAAGCTTCCTAAACTGGCTTTTGGGACATGGAATGTCACCTCTCTGGTGGGGAAGGAGCCTGAGCTGGTGCATGAGGTTGAGAGATACCGGCTAGATATAGTCGGCCTCACCTCAACACACAGCTCCGGTTTTGGAACCAGTCTCCTGGAGAGGGGCTGGAGCTTGGCCTACTCTAGAGTTGCCCCCAGTGAGAGGTGACAAGCAGTGGTGGGTATTCTTGTATCCCCTCACCGTGCTGCCTCTATATTGGAGTTTTCCCTGGTGGACAAAAGGGTTGTTTCCCTGCGCCGTCAGGTTGGGAAAAGGGTCTTGACCATCATTTGTGCCTATGCACCAAATGATGGTCCAGAGTACCCACCCTTTTTGGAGTCTCTGACTGGGGGTGCTGGAGAGTGCTCTTCTTGGAGACTCCATTGTCCTACTGGGGTCTTCAATGTGCACATGGGGAACGACAGTGAAACCTGGAGGGGGTTGATTGGGAGGAACAGCCTGCCCGATCTGAACCTGACTAGTGTTCAGTTGTTGGACTTCTGTGCTAACTACAGTTTGTCTATAACTAACACCATGTTCAAGTATAAGGGTGTCCATATGTGCACCTGGCACAAGGACACCCTAGGTCACAGGTCGATGATCAATTTTGTTATCGTGTCATCAGACCTGCCACTGTATGTCTTGGACACTCGGGTAAAGAGAGGTGCAGAGCTGTCAACTGATCACCACCTGGTGGTGAGTTGGATCCAATGGCAGGGGAGGATGCCATTCAGACCTGGTAGACCCAAACGTATAGTGAGGGTGTGCTGGGAACGTCTGGCTGAGGTCCCTGTCTGGGAGGTCTTCAACTTCCACCTCCAGTAGAACTTCAACCACATTCAGAGGGAGTCTGTAGACATGGAGTCTGAATGGGCCATGTTCTCCACCTCCATTGTTGAAGTGGCTGCCCAGAGCTGCAGTCGCAAGGTCGTGGGGGCATCTCGTGGTGGCAACCCCCAAGCCAAGTGGTGGACACGGGTGGTGAGGGGGGTCCTATCAAGCTTGGTTGGTTTGTGGGACTCCCAAAGCAGCTGAGGTGTACTGGCAGGCCAAGCGGAGTGCAGCTCAGGTGGTAGCTGAAGCAAAAACTCGGGTATGGGAGGAGTTTGGTGAGGCCATGGAACAGGACTTTCGGTCGGCCTCGAAGAGATTCTGGCAAACTGTCCTGCGGCTCAGGAGGGGGAAGCAGCTCCCTGTCCACACTGTATATGGTGTGGATGGGGCACTGCTGACTTCGACTGGGGATATCGTCGGGTGGTGGAAGGAATACTTTGAGGATCTCGTCAATCCCACTGACACACCTTGCACAGAGAAAGCAGGGCTTGTGGACGAGGGGGATGACTCGCCTATCACAGGGGCTGAGGTCGCCAAGGCGGTTAAAAATTTCTTTGGTGGCTGGGCCCCAGGGGTGGATGAGATTCACCCTGAGTACCTCAAAGCCCTGGATGTTATAGGACTGTCATGGTTGACAAGCCTCTGCAACATTGCATGAGGTTGGGGGCAGTGCCTTTGGCATGGCAAACCGGGGTGGTGGTTCCTCTCTTCAAAAAAGGGGACCGGAGGGTGTGCTCCAACTTTAGAGGATCACACTCCTCAGCCTCCCTGGGAAGGTCTATGCCAAGGTACTGGAGAGGAGAGTCCGTCCGTTGGTCGAACCTCAGATTCAGGAGGAGTCATGTGGTTTTTGTCCTGGCCGTGGCACATCGGACCAGCTCTTTACCCTCTTGAGAATCCTCGAGGGTTGGTGGGAGTTTGCCCAACCAGTTTACATGTGTTTTGTGGACTTGGAGAAGGCATTCGACCACATCCCTCATGAATTTTTGTGGGGGGTGCTTTGGGAGTATGGGGTACCAGGCTTGTTGTTATGAGCTATTCGGCCTCTGTATGACCACTGTGAGAGTTTGGTTCATGTTGCCAACACACGGTCTGACTCATTCCCAGTGAGAGTTGGACTCCGCCAGGGCTGCCTTTTGTCACTGATCCTGTTCATAATTTTTATGGACAGGATTTCTAGGGGCAGCCAGGGAATGGAGGGTGTCATGCTCGGTGACCACAGGATCTCATCTCTGTTGTTTGCAGATGATGTTGTCCTGCTGGCTTCATCCAGCAATGACCTACAGGTCTTACTGGGACAGTTTGCCGCTGAATGTGAAGCTGCTGGATGAGAATCAGTACCTTCAAGTCCGAGTCCATGGTCCTCAGCCGGAAAAAGGTGGATTGTCCTCTCCGGGTTGGGGACAAGCTCCTGCCCTAAGTGGAGGAGTTTAAGTATCCTGGGGTCTTATTCATGAGTGAGGGGAGAATGGAGCGAGAGATTGACAGACGGATCGGAGCAGCACCTGCAGTGATGCGGACGTTGTACCGGTCTGTTGTGGTGAAGAGGGAGCTGAGCTCTAAGGCAAAGCTGTCAATTTACCAGTCAGTCTACATTCCTACCCTCACCTATGGTCATGAGCTTTGGGTAATGACTGAAAGAACGAGATTGCAGATACAAGCGGCTGAAATGAGCTTTCTTCATAGGATTGCTGGACTCACCCTCAGAGATAGGGTGAGGAGCTCAGTCACCCAGGTGAGGCTCAGAGTAGAACCGCTTCTCCTCCACACTGAAAGGAGCCAGTTGAGGTGGTATGGGCATCTGATCAGGATGCCTCCTGGACGCCTCACACTTGAGGTGTTTCGGGCACGTCCCTCTGGGAGGAGACCCCGGGGTAGACCCAGGACTCGCTGGAGAGACCACATCTCCCAGCTGGTCTGGGAACGCCTTGGTATACTCTCTGAAGAGCAGGAGCAGGTGGCTGGGGACTTCTGTCTGGAGTCTGGACTTCTCTGCTTGAACTGCTGCCTCCGCAACCCGGACCTCTGGAAAAGTGGTAGAAGATAGATGGATGGATGGATGTTATGTCTCGATGTGTTTTTTTATGATGAAACCAAAGAAACAAAGACAATTTCCTACACACAAAATTTAACAGCAAGTATGAATAAATACAGTAAATACAGTAATAAAGAGTTTATATAACCCCTTATTTTGAAATAAATAATGTTTTGGTAATACCGATTTCTAGGCCACCCCAATCTGATCACATATCCATCCTGGCCACCCCACTGAAAATTTCCTGGCTCCGCCACTGGCTGTGTAAAGTGAAGTTTTTTGTCTTCTTTGTCTGTTGGCTCAGATTCAGTGAATGTTGGTTACAGAATGATAAAATATTGTAATCAGCTGCTGGGTCTCTGTGGGTATGGTTAAAGCTGCAGCAGCGGGATTTATTCTGCCATTGTAAACTGTGATGTGTGGACATGCATGTTAAGGTCATTTAGCGGTTTTAAGATGCAATTGCTTCATGTTGTGACTGTGTTTTGTGTAGATCAAAGTTCTTAACTTTATTGTGAGGCCTCAAAAGTGGTGTGTGTGTGTGTGTGTGTGTGTGCAGGAAGAGGGGGCGTACCCAAAATCCTGCTTAGGGCTTCAAAATGACCAGGGCCAGCCCTGTATGTAGTCAAGCACTTGACATTTCACATGTGGTTGGACATCGGAGGAAACAGCACCCACTCCCAGGCGACCACAGTGCGACTTTGATGAAGACACCATCCAGCAAGTGGAGGCCACTGTTTTGGAGGATGGTCATACAACCATTCACCAACCATCTTATAATGGCAAGATTAGTGTGGGGTCTGTGGAAAAAAAAAAAAAAATCATCCATGACCATTTGCACATACGGAAGTTGTCTTCACGATGGATTCACCAGTTGTTCACATATTTCCAGAAGCAGAAATGAGTCACGTGATCCCAGGTTCTTTTGGCCATGTGCTAAGAAAAGCAGGAGGACTTATTCAATAGGCTAAGCATGCAGAGCGAAACATGGGTCCATCACTATGATTCAGAGACTAAAGCCCAGTTGAAGTAATGGAAGCATCTCAGAAGAAGGCACTTATCCAACCCTCAGCGGGCAAGGTCATGTCCACGGTTTTTTGGGACCAACATGGAGTATTGAAGTGGCTGCTGATTTTATCAAACTCTTAAGCAACACTCCCCCAGTTATTTCACTTACATCGTGTGATTTTATTGTTGATAATTTTAACAGTAAATTAAGATCAGCTATTGACAGAGTTTCCCCAATAATCACAAGGACAGTTAGGAATAAACCAAAGCCTCCATGGAGAAATAACCAAATCCAAAAACTGAAAAGAGACTGCAGGATGGCTGAGAGGAGATGGAGGAAAAACAAATTAACTATCAATTACCAAGTACTACAGAATAAATTAAAAATATACAATAATGCAGTCAAGACATCGAGAATTGAGTATTTTGCCATCATAATCTCAACCCATAACAATAACCCTAAAGTCCTTTTTGCAACCATTGATCACTTAATCAACCCAGATTTTAATAAAAACACAAACCTGCCATCCAGCTCTCTCTGTGAGAGTTTTGCAGACCATTTCAGGTGCAAGGTTGATTCTATTAGATCCAACATTTTATCTGACCAGAAGACTGTTTTTAATGGAATCTTGAACTCACCTTTAGCTGAGGAAACACTGGACTGTTTTGGCCTGGTTGATGCTAAGATGCTTGATAGAGTTTTCTCCCAGGTAAACTTGACCTACTGCCTTTTAGATCCGATTCCTATATCACTTTTTAAAACATTTTATAGATTCTTTGAACATGAGATTTTAAACATTGTAAATTGCTCTCTTCAGACTGGTGTTTTCCCCACTGCCTTTAAAATGGCTGTGGTGAAGCCCCTTTTGAAGAAGAGTAATTTAGATCCTGATATTCTCAGTAACTATCGACCAGTATCCAACTTACTGTTTTTAAGTAAAGTTTTAGAAAAAATTGTTTTTATCCAGTTAAACAATTTTCTTATGGACCACAACATTCTTGAGAAATTACAATCTGGTTTTAGGACAAACCACAGTACCGAGACAGCCCTTTTAAAAATCGCTAATGATATCAGGTGTAACATGGACTCCCACAAATTGTCAGTCCTGGTGCTGCTGGATCTCAGCGCTGCCTTTGATACAGTAGATCACCACATTTTATTAAGCAGACTCAAACACCTGGTGGGCCTCTCAGGTACTGTTCTTGAATGGTTTCATTCCTATCTCACAGATCGCCACTATTTTGGAAGTATGGATACATGCTCTTCAGCAATCCATGAAATCAAGTGTGGGATACCCCAAGGTTCAATTTCAGGACCAATACTTTTTAATCTTTATATGTTACCACTTGGGGATGTTATCAGGAGACATGGCATCAGTTTTCATAGCTATGCTGATGATACTCAACTGTACATTGCCACGTTTCCTGATGACACAAAACCAATTAATGCCCTTTTGAACTGTATTTTAGATATAAAGTCATGGATGGCAGGGAACTTCCTACAGCTCAACCAGGGCAAAACAGAAGTTTTAATAATTGGTCCTGAAGACAAGAGAGAGAAACTTCTACCAAAATTGCTAGGTCTAAAACCTACACATTGTGTCAAGATCCTGGGCATTCTTTTAGACTCTGACTTTAATTTTATTTCACACATTAAAAATGTAACAAAAATTGGATTTTACCATCTTAGGAATATAGCCAGAGTCCGCCCTTTTCTCTCTCTTCCCAGCACAGAGATCTTGATGCATGCTTTTATTACTAGTCGTATAGACTATTGTAATGCCCCGCTCTCTGGTCTTCCTCAAAAAAAAATTTCACATCTCCAACTGCTCCAAAATTCAGCAGCATGAGTGTTAACGAAGACCAAGGGGCGGGTGCATATTACACCAGTTTTAGAATCGCTGCATTGGCTCCTCGTGCATTTTAGGATCGATTTTAAGGTTCTCTTAGTAGTTTTTAAATGCCTCAGTGGTCTTGGGCCTTCTTATCTATCTGAGCTGCTCTTATCTTATGAGCCCTCGCGAACCCTGCAGTCCTCTGGTACTGGCCTTTTAATAGTTCCCAAAGTCAAGACCAAGGCCTCTGGTGAAGCTTCCTTTCACTATTATGGTCCTCGTCTGTGGAACAGCCTGCCAGAGAGCCTCAGGGCCGCAGAGTCATAGATGTTTTTAAGAACAGACTCAAGACCCACCTTTATAATTTGGCTTTTAATAAACCTGTTTAACTATTACTGAAGTAGTCATTTATGTCCCATTGTTTTATATTCTTTTTGGCGCCATTTGTTCTTAGATTTTCTCATTTTCTTATTGATGTGTTTAGTTCAGTTTTTAAGTATGGGTTTTTAGTTCCTGATTTTATGTGTTCTTAGTTCTTTTGGTACCTTTTTAAATTTTGGCTTTTAACAAACCGTTCAACTGTTATTAAAATAGTCATTTATGTTCCATTGTTTTTACATTCTTCTTAGCTTCATTTGCTTTTAGATTTTAACAACATGAAACAAAAGATTAACAAACAGGAACGACAGGAACTGAAAGTTTTTGAATATATGGATCACAACCCACAGGACGTAGAATATAACATAGACCCTGATAATAATTTATTTAGCTCCATCAATAATGACTGTAGTTACTACACGGATGAACAGTTTAACACAATGGTCACATCTGATTTCAATATTTCTAAGATCCACTTCAACAGCAGAAGTCTCTATGCAAACTTTAATAACATTAAAGATTATTTACATCAGTTTAAAGAGCCATTCAATATTGTGGCAATATCAGAGACGTGGCTCAGTGAAGAGGAAGGAGGGGATTTTACCATGGATGGCTATGAATTAAATTATATAAATAGAAAAGTGAAAAAAGGAGGAGGAGTTGCAATTTATGTTGACAAGAGCTTGAAATACAAGGTTGTTGAAAATCTGTCAGTAACTGTGGATGATTTATTTGAATGTATTACAATAGAAATCTGTCTGGACAATGTGAAGAATATAGTCATGAGCTGTGTATATAGAACACCTGGATCAAACATTGACTTATTTAAGGACTGGATGGAAAAAAATGTATGCAAAACTAACTCATAAAGTTATGTTCATCTGTGGGGATTTCAATATAGATCTTATGAATTCAAAACAACATAGTTTGACAGAAGTAACTTCCGGTTCCTGTAAGGTGAGGACGCACAAGTAAAGGCTCCCAGTTCTTTTCTGTTTAAAACGCAGTTTAGAGCTGGCGTTTTGAGCTTTTTTTTTGTTACTACCGCTGAAGAATAAACCTGCTCGTGCAAAAAAAGGAGAAATTGCCAGTCTCATAACCTAACCTAATATTGTAGTGGCTGGTGAAGCAATCAGGCCCCTCATGCTCAGGGAGAACAAAGGGATTTCTCCCACGTGTGGTTTTTTTTTTCTCCTACGATCATAATCAATGATCATCGGCTGGGATCATGGCTCCCAGGAAAACTCAGCAGACTGAGGAGGTGGACGAAATAAAAAAAGCGCTGGATTTCTTGGCGGAAGAGATTTCTGCTGTTAAGATGCAGCAAAGAACCATCCTGGACCTGGTAGAGGAGATAAAAGCGCTGCGGAGCCAGAACGCTGAGAAGGAAAAGAGGCTGGCGTATCTGGAGAGCAGAGTGTCGGAACTGGAGCAGAACACTCGGGTGAACGATGTGATCATCACGGGGCTCCACATTAAACCCCGATCATACGCGAGAGCGGTGGCCGCAGACAGCAGTGGAAGTGAGCTAGAAGAGGAATCCACGGAGCAACAAGTGGCATCCTTCATGCAGTCGAAAGGAATACATCTGGACTGCAACACCATTGAGTCCTGCCTCCCTCTGCCCAGGAAAAACGGCGACAAACCAGCTGTGATCATGAGGTTTGTGAACAGAAAACACAAGACTGCACTGCTGAAACAAGGTAGGAAATTGAAAGGAATGAACATTTACATAAACAAGCACCTCACAAAGGAAAACGGGAGAAATAGCCAGAAAAGCAAGATACATGAAAAAGCAGAAAAAGATTCAAAACACCTGGACATCAAACTGTAAAATATTCATCAAATTAAACGGATCACCTGAAGAAGCCAAGGTCATTAACATCTCTAATATTATGGAACTGGACAAATATCAATGAATATTATGAACTGGAGTCACAGCAACAATCAGACAACTGTAGGACACTGAAGGATTATACTCATCTGCTACAAGACATTCAACAACATGAATCAAAAGATCAACAAACAGGAACAACAGGAACTGAAAGTTTTTGAATATACAGATCACAACCCACAGGACGTAGAATATAATATAGACCCTGATAATAATTTATTTAGCTCCATCAATAATGACTGTAATTACTACACAGATGATCAGTTTAACACAATGGTCACATCTGATTTCAATATTTCTATGATCCACTTCAACAGCAGAAGTCTCTATGCCAACTTTAATAACATTAAAGATTATTTGCATCAATTCAAAGAGCCATTCAATATTGTGGCAATATCAGAGACATGGCTCAGTGAAGAGAAAGGAGTGGATTTTACCATGGATGGCTATGAATTAAATTATATAAATAGAAAAGTGAAAAAAGGAGGAGGAGTTGCAATTTATGTTGACAAGAGCTTGAAATACAAGGTTGTTGAAAATCTGTGAGTAACTGTGGATGATTTATTTGAATGTATTACAATAGAAATCTGTCTGGACAATGTGAAGAATGTAGTAGTTAGCTGTGTATAGAGAACACCTGGATCAAACATTGACTTATTAAGGACTGGATGGAAAAAATGTATGCAAAACTAACTCATAAAGTTATATTCATCTGTGGGGATTTCAATATAGATTTGATGAACTCAAAACAACATAGTTTGACAGAAGAATTTATCAACACAATGTACAATATGGGCTTACATCCAACAATTACTGGACCTAGCAGAATCCCGTCACACAGTGCCACACTAATAGATAACATATTCACAAACATTATGGAAAATAATATCAGGAGTGGGCTTTTATTGAATGATATCAGTGACCACCTGCCGATTTTTGTTGTCTATCAATGTGATTATAGGAAGAAAAAGCATACCAAAAATATTAAATATAAAAGAATAAGAACCGAAGAATCAATGCACTTACTGACAAAGGAATTATTAATACAAGATTGGAAGATGGTTTATGATGAAAATGATATAAATAAAGCATATAATAATTTTTTACAAATATTTCAATCATTGTACAATAAAAACTGTCCTATAAAACAATACAGTGACAGACAACAACAAAAAAAATATTCCTTGGGTCACCAAGGGGTTAATAAATGCATGTAAAAAGAAGAATACATTATATAAACAATTTATTAAATGCAGAATGGTGGAAGCTGAGATCAAATATAAAAGATATAAAAATAAGCTTACTAATATAATGAGGACCTGTAAGAAAGAATATTACAACAGAATATTAGAGGATAACAAAAATAACTTAAGAGGAATATGGCAAGTACTCAATGGGATTATTAGTAATCGTCCTAAGAATGCTAATTATCCAGAATATTTTATTGAAAATGGCAATTTGATAAATAATATGGAAGTTGTGATCAGTGGTTTCAATAAATTTTTTGTAAACGTTGGTCCTGAATTAGCAAAATCAATAGTGACACCAGAAAAAAAAAAATACAGTGGTTCTGTGAATGAAATAGAAGATAGAAATCCAAACATAATCTTTTTGGGTGCAGTTACTGAAAAGGAAATTATCGAGACTGTGAGTAAATTTAAGAGCAAAAAATCAACGGACTGGAAGGAAATTGACATAACAATAGTGAAAAAAGTAATTGAAGGAATTGTTAAGCCACTCACCCACATCTGTAACCTGTCATTTCAAACTGGTACATTTCCAGGCAAAATGAAAATAGCAAAAGTAATACCTCTATACAAAACAGGAGACAGTCATCGCTTCACAAATTACAGGCCAGTCTCTTTACTCTCACAATTCTCTAAATACTTGAAAAAAATCTTCACTAAGAGACTGGATGATTTCATTGAAAAACACAACCTCCTTACAGATAGCCAGTATGGTTTTAGAGCAGATAAATCTACATCTTTGGCACTGATTGAACTTATTGAAGAAATTACTAGTTGTATAGATAAAAAAAAAAAGTTTGCTGTAGGAATATTTATAGATTTAAAGAAAGCTTTTGACACCACTGACCACAGAATTCTACTAAGGAAACTGGAAAGGTATGGGATAAGAGGGGTCGGACTAAGTTGGGTGGAAAGTTATTTAAGTAACAGACAACAATTTGTACAAACTGGTGAGCACAAATCACCCTTCATGGACATCACTTGCGGTGTGCCCCAGGGGTCAGTTTTGGGACCCAAACTCTTTATTTTGTATATAAATGACATATGCCAAGTATCAAAAATTCTGAAATTTATTTTGTTTGCGGATGACACAAATATCCTTTGTCACGCCGCGCCATTCATCAGCGGCGCCACCTGCTCACGCACCTGACAATCATCAGCGGCGAGGGATAAAGGCCGTCTCGCCCGGAGGCTCGGCCTGAAGCCGTCAGACTTTGTCCCTCACCGTTGTGAGCATACTTCTCTTCAGCGTCACCATTTTGGTAAGAAGATCGCTTACCTCTCTTCTTCAGTCTTCTCCCCTGTGCACAGGTGGATTCCCCAGCGGCGGACATCTCCTCTCCATCGCCCAATCCTCGCTGCTGTACGGAGCTTTCCAGGTGGCTGTCTTCCGGGCTTCGCCCCCTTGTTGTGCCAGCTGTCCTGACCCACCAAGTAAGTCCTTCTCTCGCCATAAATCCCTCCTGTGTTGGTGTATGCCCGTCACCCTCTCCCTGTGCTCTCTCCATAGGGTTGCTCGGCTGTACGGTCACCTGCCTCTGTGCCTGGAGCAGACACCATCACCAACACATTTACTTCCCGCAGACACGCACTCATTCACCCCTGCTGTTAATAGACTCTTTGAACTACTCTAAGCCTGTGTGTGTGCGTCTCCTGAGCCGTGCAATATGTCAGTACGGCTTCAGCAGAGCGGCTCGGCGGACGGCGGGCTCGCACACCGGCTTACCACTCTCGAGGCTAGAGTGGATCAAATTGCTTATCAACAGCAGGTCATCCTGAATCAATTGGTAATTATCACTGGCCGATTGGACCGCCTGGACCCCCAGCAGCCGTTCCCCCCGGCTCCTCAGGGTGGCGCAGCTCCTGCTGTTCCGGTGGCCGTCCAGCCAGCTCCAGTGGCACCGGCCCGACTCACACCAATTCCGACCCCCGCTCGCTTTAGCGGAAAGCTCGGCGGAGCGCGGGGGTTTGTGATGCAGTGCGAGTCCGTGTTTGACCGTGTGCCCGGAGACTTTCCCTCAGATCACAGCCGAATCGGCTACATAGGGAACCTCCTGGAGGGGCGCGCTTTAACTTGGGCCTACGCTATTATGGCGAGACCCAGTTATGCCACCCTCACCTATGCCGAGTTCGTGAGGCGCTTCCTGGAGGTGTTTGATCATTCTCGTTCCGAGGCGGTCCAGGTCGATCGGCTTCTCGCTCTCCAGCAGGGAAACCGGTCGGCCGCAGATTATGCCATCGAATACCGGGTAGCGGCGGAGGAATTGGGCTGGGAGGAGCGCTCCCTCTGCGGCCTGTTTCTCCGCAGCCTCAATAGTGATCTGAGGGATGAACTGGCTGGACGGGATATCCCCGGAACGTTAGCGGAGCTAACCTCATTGGCAATCAGCTTGGACAACAGGCTGCGCGAGCGCTCCTCAGGACGGAAGCCGTCTGCTTCTCGCCCTCGGGGAGTCCCGCTACGCCTGCCCCAAGCTCGCCCCCTGGCGACGCCGCCACCATCGTGCCCCGAGGAGTCGGAGCCGATGGTGACGGGCTGGGCAAAGCTCTCCTCGGCAGAGAGACAGCGCCGCCGTGAGTTGGGTCTCTGCATGTATTGCGGAGACAGTCAACACACGGTAGAACTTTGCCCACAAAAGCCAAACGGCGGGGTCCGCGAGTCACTGTAGGGGGCCTCGCGGACGTCAATCGGCAAAGTCCCCTCACTCAATTAAAGCTGCCCATCCGTTTTTGCCACAATCCCACTGGGCACCTCACCCACGCACTGGTGGATTCGGGCGCAGAGGGCAGCTTCATTTCACAAGGCCTGGCAACCCGATTGGGCATCCGCTGTCAGGCATTAAAACACCCCATCTCCCTGGTCCATCTCTCCCGTGCCTCCCTTGGGAGAGTTTCTCACCAAACCATGCCTGTCCCAGTCATCATCTCAGGGAGCCACCGGGAGGAGATGGTATTTTACGTCCTGCCCAACTCTGTGTCGCCCGTCATCCTGGGGTATCCCTGGCTACGCCTCCACAACCCTGTCCTGGACTGGAGGTCCGCTGGGGTATCGGCATGGAGTACCTTCTGTATGGGCACCTGCCTTCAGTCCGCTGCCTGCTCCCCGTCCGCGGCTCCCCCTGTGGCGGATACAGCACCTCCGGACCTGTCACTGGTGCCTCCAGAATTTCACGACCTGGGTATGGTATTTAGTAAATCGAAAGCTATGTCTCTTCCCCCGCATCGACCCTATGACTGTGCCATTAACCTCCGCCAGGGGGCCCCCCTGCCTTCTGGTCGGCTCTACAGCCTGTCGGCGCCGGAGAAGGAGACCATGAATACATACCTGAAGGAATCACTGAGCGCTGGGATTATTTGCCCATCGTCGTCACCCGTGGGGGCAGGGTTTTTCTTTGTCGGGAAAAAGGACGGATCCCTCCGCCCCTGCATAGACTACCGAGCGCTAAATGACATCACTGAGAGGGACCGTTACACCCTGCCCCTCATGGACACTGCCTTTCACTCCCTCCAGGGGGCGACCTGGTTTACCAAGCTGGATTTACGCAGCGCTTACCACCTCGTCCGGATCCGGGAGGGAGATGAATGGAAGACAGCCTTCCGTACCCCGAACGGCCACTTTGAGTATCTCGTCATGCCGTTCGGGCTGACCAACGCTCCTGCCGTCTTTCAGCGCCTCATTAATGACGTCCTCCGGGATTTCATCGGCCTTTTTGTGTTTGTCTACCTGGATGACATCCTTATCTTCTCCAGGTCCAGGGACGAGCACCAGGTCCATGTGAGGCGGGTCCTCCAAAGACTGCTGGAGAATCGTCTGTACGTGAAGGCTGAGAAATGCGAATTCTACGCTAGGACCACGTCCTTCCTGGGGTTCATCATCGCTCAAGACCAGGTGCTCCCAGACCCAGAGAAGGTGAAGGCGGTGGTGGAGTGGCCTACTCCCGCATCCCGGAAGCAGGTGCAACAGTTTGTTGGCTTCGCCAATTTTTACCGCCGCTTTGTCCCAAATTTCAGCTCGATCGTCGGACCGCTGACCCGCCTCACGTCCCCGAAGGTCCCGTTCCGGTGGACTGAAGAGGTCGCTGCTGCCTTTAGGGCGCTGAAGGCGGAGTTCTCCTCCTCCCGGGTCCTTCGCCAGGTCGACCCCGCGCTGCAGTGCATTGTGGAGGTGGATGCATCGGACACGGGAGTGGGAGCAGTGTTATCCCAGCGGTCACCTGACGATGGCGCCAAACGGCCGTGCGCCTTCTTCTCCCGGCGCCTGTCCCCGGCGGAGAGAAACTACGATGTGGGGGACAGAGAGCTCCTGGCCATTAAGCTCGCCTTACAGGAGTGGCGCCACTGGCTAGAGGGGGCGGACCTGCCGTTTGTGGTCCTGACGGACCACAAGAACTTAGAGTACTTACGATCTGCCAAGCGCCTGAATGCCCGCCAGGCGCGCTGGTCTTTGTTCTTCGCCAGGTTCCGCTTCTCAATCACCTTCAGGCCGGGCTCCAAAAACGGCCTGCCTGACGCCCTCTCTAGGTAGTTCACCCCCGTGGAGGCTGAGGAGACGCCCCACACTATCCTGCCCAGGTCGTGCGTCCTCGGTGCCATCTCTTGGGACATTGAAGACAAGATCCGGAAGGCGCAGGAGATGGAACCTGATCCTGGCGGCAGACCGGAGGGAAGACTGTTCGTCCCATCTGCGGTCCGAGGAGAGGTCATCCACTGGCTCCACACCTCCTGGCTCACCTGTCATCCCGGCACCTCTCGGATGATCAGCCTCCTCCAACGGTCCTTTTGGTGGCCAGGCCTGCGGAGGGATGCAGCCCGCTACGCCCGGGCTTGCCCAATCTGTGCCACCAGCAAGTCGGGAAATGCCCCCCCAGCGGGTCTGCTCCAGCCTCTGCCCGTCCCCGGCAGGCCCTGGTCGCACATCGCACTGGATTTCGTCACCGGACTCCCCGTTTCCAACTCCTTTGACACCGTCCTGACCATCGTGGACCGTTTCTCCAAGGCGGCGCACTTCATCCCCCTGCGAGGTCTCCCTACTGCCCTGGAGACGGCGGGCCTCCTCGTCCAACACGTGGTCAGGCTGCACGGGATTCCGGTGGACGTGGTCTCGGACCGGGGCCCCCAATTTTCATCCGAGGTTTGGAGATCTTTTTGTAACGCCATCGGAGCCAAGGTGAGCCTCTCCTCCGGCCATCACCCCCAGTCTAACGGGCAGTGTGAGAGGACCAATCAGGAGCTGGAGGCTGCGCTCCGCTGTGTTACTAGATCCAAGCCGATGTCCTGGAGCAACCATCTCGCCTGGGTGGAGTATGCCCACAACACCGCCCGCTCTTCTGCAACGGGGATGTCCCCCTTCAAGGCGTCCCTGGGTTACGACCCCCCGCTGTTTCCAGCGCAGGAGAACGAGGTAACTGTCCCCTCTGTTAGGGCGCACCTTAGGCAGTTCCGCTCCACCTGGGCTGCCGCGCGTCATGCGCTTTTACGCACAGCGGAGCGCAACAGGACCGTGGCGGACCGGCACAGAAGACCTGCCCCGGCGTACAGAGTTGGGCAACTCGTGTATGTGTCTACCCAGGACGTCACATTAAAAGGCGAGAGGAGGAAGCTGGCACAGCGATTCATGGGTCCCTTTCCCATCACCCGGATCATCAACCCGGTGGCTGTGCGCGTGGCTATTCCCCCCTCCCTCCGCATCCATCCCACTTTCCATGTGTCGAAGGTGAAACTGGCATTCACTGACCCCCTTTGCCCTCCTCCTGCAGCGCAACCCGCGCCCTGGATGATTGGTGGCCATCCGGCCTGGTCCGTCTCCTCCATCCTGGACTCCCGGCGCCGAGGTCGTGGGTTGCAATACCTGGTGGACTGGGAGGGCTATGGGCCCGAGCATCGACAATGGGTGCCCCCGTCGTTTGTGTTGGACCCATCGCTCATCGCGGACTTCCACCGAGCGCACCCGGATAAGCCATCGCCAGGAGGCGCTGCTAGAGGGGGGAGTACTGTCACGCCGCGCCATTCATCAGCGGCGCCACCTGCTCACGCACCTGACAATCATCAGCGGCGAGGGATAAAGGCCGTCTCGCCCGGAGGCTCGGCCTGAAGCCGTCAGACTTTGTCCCTCACCGTTGTGAGCATACTTCTCTTCAGCGTCACCATTTTGGTAAGAAGATCGCTTACCTCTCTTCTTCAGTCTTCTCCCCTGTGCACAGGTGGATTCCCCAGCGGCGGACATCTCCTCTCCATCGCCCAATCCTCGCTGCTGTACGGAGCTCTCCAGGTGGCTGTCTTCCGGGCTTCGCCCCCTTGTTGTGCCAGCTGTCCTGACCCACCAAGTAAGTCCTTCTCTCGCCATAAATCCCTCCTGTGTTGGTGTATGCCCGTCACCCTCTCCCTGTGCTCTCTCCATAGGGTTGCTCGGCTGTACGGTCACCTGCCTCTGTGCCTGAAGCAGACACCATCACCAACACATTTACTTCCCGCAGACACGCACTCATTCACCCCTGCTGTTAATAAACTCTTTGAACTACTCTAAGCCTGTGTGTGTGCGTCTCCTGAGCCGTGCAATATGTCATCCTTTGCACTGGTGAGAATTTGCAGCAGGTTTTAAAGGTGGTCACAACTGAAATGAAAAGGTTAACGCAGTGGTTCAACAAAAATAAATTATCTCTAAATCTGAAAAAAACAAAGATTATGTTGTTTGGAAATTCTAAAATAAATCATGAAATAATGGTAACGATAGATGATACCAGAATAGAAACAGTACAGGAAAATAAGTTTCTAGGGGTGACGCTAGACAATAAATCTGCTGGAAACCTCACATCAGTCACATCCAGGCCAAGTTTGCAAAATGTATAGGGAAACTGGGGAAGACAAGACACATCTTGGACTATAAATCATTGTTCTTACTGTACAATTCACTGTTTCTACCTTATCTTAACTACTGTGTAGAAGTCTGGGGAAACACCTACAAGACCAACCTACAGTCAATATGCACATTACAAAAAAGAGCTATAAGGATAATAAACAATGTAGGATATAGAGACCATACCAATTCGTTGTTTTTAAAGTCACATGTCATAAAGTTCATCGATTTAGTTAAATTTAAGACAGCACCAGTCATGTACAGGGCAATTAATAATCAACTCCCAACTAATATACAAAAAAAAAAAATTAAAAAAAGAGACAATGATTATAATTTGAGAGGAGACTTAAACTTTACAAAACCCAAGATACGAACAACTAAGAAAAGTATGTGCATATCTGTCTGTGGAGTGGATTTG
The DNA here is from genome assembly GCA_020510985.1 of Pholidichthys leucotaenia. NCBI lineage: Eukaryota > Metazoa > Chordata > Actinopteri > Cichliformes > Pholidichthyidae > Pholidichthys > Pholidichthys leucotaenia. The sequence goes on along the minus strand of CM035840.1, from coordinate 132,016,232 downwards.
TGGAACAGTCTGGAGCCGGAACTGAAACTATGTACAAACAGAAATTAATTCAAAAAGAGGTATAAACATTATTTGCTGAAAGAATATATGTTAGAAGGTTAGTATTTATATGTACAATTCACTATGGTCACTCTGGGACACTATGGAATGGTGGGTGGTACAGCACTGTGTATATCTGTGTTGTTTGGGGCTGGTTTTGATGTATGGACTGTATGTATGTTGGGATGGATGGGTGATAATGTTGATATGTACAAAATATAGTTAATTGTTTACTTGGGGTCTTAAATGCGGTAATTTGATATATTTCACATAGGTTGTATTTATGGAAAAGAGGAGTTTGAATTAATAAGTGTTCACTTCTTCCATCTCCCTTTTGAACACTGTATACTGTTACTTTATTGCACTTGTCATTTGTTTTGTTTTTGTTTTACTTTTTTGTTTGAAATAAAGTATCTATCTATCTATCTATCTATCTATCTATCTATCTATCTATCTATCTATCTATCTATCTATCTATCTATCTATCTATTTTCTTATTTTGATGTGTTCTTTGCTCAGTTTCTAAGTATGGGTCTTTAGTTCCCTTAGCTCTTTGTGTTCTTAGCTTTATTTTGTATTTATGTGTTTTAGCTCCAATGTTTCCTCAGTGGGGCCCCTCATGCCAGGTGCTGCCTGGCCCATCTGCAGGGGTGTTGGTCTCATGGGTCGCTCTAGCTTGGGTGGGTGGGGGCTTTATACCACTGCCTACAGCTGTGGTGCGGGCCCCGGCCTGGCCTGGTTGGGGAGGCCCTTGTGGCTCCTTCTGTGGTGACTGGCTGTGTGGTGTCCTGGCAAGGAGGGCTCCACAGCACGGTTGCTCCTTCACGTGGTGCCTCGGTGCCGAGCAATGTCTTTTTTATTTTATATGTGTATAAGAGAAGTAGGGGGTGATGTATGTGCCTGTGTGTGTTGTGTTTGTGGGTATATTTATGGGAGGGTTGGAAGGGGTGGGGATGTATCATGTAAAATATGTAGCTAAATGTGGCTATTGTTTTTATCTATGTAAAGCACTTTGTGCAGCATCTAATGTTTTAAAAGTGCTATACAAATAAAGTTTGATTTGATTTATTGGTTGACTGATGATGGATATCCTGGCAAAGGGTCCTACAATTACTGGGACTTACTACACTTCACTGCTGTAGAAATTGCGGAAGGCAATCACAACACCCAAAGTGTCCACTTGCTGTAAGACAACGCCCTGGTTCACAATTCTCATGTTGTCCAGTCGGAAGCATGGTCCTGCAGCTGTGAAATCCTTCCCCACTCCCTTACTCTCCTGACCTCACACCATCTGACTTCCAACTCTTTCCAACCATGAAGTCATTCTTGAAGAGCAAGCACTTATAAGACGATGAAACACTGATGTCTAAGGTCAGGCTGAGGCTTCTGACAACACCTGCAGACTTCTACTGGTGAGGTCTGCACGGCTGCATAAAGTGATGGGAGAAGTGTGTGACCCTTGGTGGTACCTATATAGAGAAAGACTAAACTGTGCCAAGTTTGGTTCCTCTCACTCCGTGGGAAATGTGTCAGGGGAAATCTTTAATGAGCAGCTCTTGTAGGTTATTTGGTGAGTCCAAACTGTCCCCATGAGAAGCCCTTTGAATAGAGGGTTAGTGTTGCTACTAGCAAAGTGCTTTGAGTGGTCTCTGAGACTAGAAAAAGCTCTATATAAGTCATCTGCCTTTAGAAGCTACTATAATTTTCCGTCACTAGTTTGCTGGCTAACAAAATTAAAAGATCTCTGCACTGAGGCAGTACTGTGAGGGAAAACAGGTGTCCACTTTAAAAAAAAATCTTTTATTTATGCTTGGCATAATCTAATTCCTGTATGAGGAAAAAGAACAGAATACAGTATAAATGGTCTGTATGTGTACTTGTACTTGCAGGTTTATGATGTTAAGTCTGGAGTTTCACCACTCATGCCATTATGATTATGTAGAAGTTCGAGATGGAGACAGCATCAACTCTCACATCATTGGTCGATTCTGTGGGAATAACAGACCAGCCCTGCTTCACAGCTCCGGCACCAGTTTGCACGTTCTCTTTGTGTCTGACGGTTATAAGAATTTCGATGGATTCTTTGCCACTTTCCAAGAGAACTCGGGTATGTATTTTTTATGGGGAAAACAGTATTATTAATTTATTGCAGTACTGTCAAGCACCTGGTGAAAAAACATTTGCTCTTAAATCGTAACCGTATACTCTTACTTCTCCAGGACTTGTTTGGCTTTAATGTTGTTAAAGTGTCTATCATTCTTCAATCAAAAGATTAACAGTTCTGCTCAGCCTCTTTGGAGTCATGGACCTAAACACATGCAAACAAGAAAGACGTTTCCATGGCACTCAGGGTCCCATGACTAATAAAAAATACACTTTAATGGCACACAACTGGCACCTACAGTTTTTGGCAAGAGACTTCATCAGGGGTGTTGAGTCTGTTAACAGTCCATTTAGAGACCAAAAAATGTCCTCATTTCACACAAGCGTCCCCATTCTCAGGGTCTGTAACCCACAGAGAGACGCAGTCATTTGGTCTTAGACATAAGTTACCAGATCTAGCAGGAGTACACAGAGACTTTTTGTTATGTAGAACTGGTGTCACACGTTTGAAAGCGAAAATCAAAAAGACATTTACTGTAACTGACTTCAGGTGTGAGCATAAGCCTCTGGATGTAGCCTGGTGTGGACAGCCATTTCCTTCACCAAGCTCTGTAATTATAAAGCTGTTTGTACCCTAATGTACACTTTTATGTTCACAGCCTGCAGCTCCTCTCCATGCCTGCATGACGGGACTTGTGTCCTGGATAGTTCCAATACTTACCACTGTGCCTGTCTGGCTGGCTATACAGGCAAGAGGTGTGAAAATGGTGAGCCTGCGATCTACAGTCATCCGTGAGGTAGAATGGCGAAGATGTTGACATTTTGTGTTGTGGAGACAGTGGGCGGTGGAGAAATTCAAATGCAAACACAAACATGTTCTAATCCCAAGGGAGAAGTCTTTGTGGCGTGCAAGTTTCCATTTAACTCACAAAGAATGGAAAAGAGATGAGTCTTCCTGTGCTGAGGCTTATGAAATCCCTGAATAATTTCAGCAATTTTCCTCCAAAACAAGACACACCTAGTTACGACAGTTTATCAAGAATCAATTTGCTCCCTAAAGCTTTTTATGCTGTTGTGGGCAGTGATTCATTGTCGGAGGGGAGAGGTTTGTGGTCTGGACTGACTTCAGGCCAGCCATCGGCATAAAACCACTGTCAGTTCTCTCTGCGGTTTTTGAGAAATATAAATGGGGTTCAATGAAGGGCCTGTTAATCCATTTGATCACTTAAAAAATAATCAGCTTCATTTGAGACAACTTATGCATGAGCCCATTGTGCTGCTGACAGACAAACAAGGTCAGTGACAAAGAGAGTGATCATTAAAATCTCTCTATCGTACAGCAGGGCTTGTATTTCTGGATGTAATGACATAAGCTTGTGCTTCTGTCTTGCAGCGTTTTTCAGGGCTAAATTCAACTCCATAAAGCTAATGCTGAAACTATTCGACTCCTATAACAAGAGCCAGCTTTTCCATTGCAGCAGAAAAAAAGGCAACAGTTTCATTCCACACTGTGTGCATTCATTAGTATTCCCACAAGGAATCATCAGCTGTTAATTTCAATGGAAGGGAGCTGGAGTAAACGCCAATGTCTCACATTTTGTTGAGGAAATCTAGTTTGCATTTCTGCCCCAGAGTCACATGGAGAATCTTAAGTATGAGCCTGCCATCGGCCATGTTCCGCAGCTCTAATAATCAACCTGTCATCTGCCGTGAGCCCAAATTAAAACTCATTCTCTTTGAGAGGATTGACTTTGTTATCCTGGAAATTCACAACAGCAGATTTATTCTCTGCCTCGTCTTTTCTGTCTGTCACACTTTAATAAATATGTGCCAGTGTGTTATCTTCCAAAATTGTTGTCCACACATTAATGGCAGAAATGATAATTTATTCACAGTATGTGTCATCAGGCATGATGCAATGGCACTCCGTTCCAATAACTCCAGAGTCACTGTCTGCTAACAGTGACATGAAAGATTAATCATTTGGCAACAAAACAACAATGGTCCTTCATTTTTTTTTTAAATTCTTACCCAGCAAGGTCAACTTTAGCCTCTTTTCCACTTGTGATTGGCCAACAGCCTTCTCCACTCCCAAAGGCACGGATGGATGGGTGGACTCTTTGTTTCAGATGTTTAAAAACACAAAAGGCATTTCATGGATCTGATCCCACTTAGTCAACAATGTAGAAAATCCTTGAGGGATTATCTGAGAGAGCCTCAAGGCATAAGTCTGGTATTACTATCTGTCTATTTTGTAAACTTCATTATGAGTGGTGCAGTTTATCATCACAACTAACATGTACTCATATGCAAAGAAAAGGAATGGATGGCCTACCCCCAATTAGATTTGCATGGTTTTCATTTGGCCTCTAGTGCAAGTGGTTCAGCATGATTGTTAAGGTGTGAGTCACCCAATTTTAGAGATATGATCAGCAGCTGTTAAACAAAAGCCACCAGTTTGATGGAAAAGTAGGAGAAAAGAAATATGAATTAACAAAGATTCTATTGAAATAAGTGATCCTGAATAAAAAGAGAACAAAAAATAGACCCTTAGGCAGAGGTTGTGCAAGACTCTTATGTCATTTTGACTGACAAGGGTGTAAAAAAAATTCTCTCATAATCCATGATCATATGTCATTTTAACTGATTTTAATTAGATCATCATCAATTTAATCTGTCGTAATGGCAGAAAGCTTTCAGATTTTTCTGTCATTGCTAAAAAAAAATAAAAAATAAAAAAAAAATCCCTCAATGAAATACAGTTTTCAGTTAACGCAACTTCCGACCCAAGGACAAGCCTCTACCCCAACAGTACACATATGTCACGCCAGTGTCGCCCTAACATACGAAGTATACATTGGGAATACATCTTATTGAGGATTTGCAAGTAACGCCACTGGTCACGTGCTGTTTGTTTTTGTCGCCACATAGGTAGGCAAGCTTTGTGAAAACCACAAAGACAGAAAATGGTTTATCATGGTGTGTGACAACATTATTTAATTGGAATACACAAAATCTCTCATTAAAAATAATCTGGAATGTCATTGAAAGAAAATAGGGGTGATTAAGGGCTTTCCCCAACACAGCCTCAGTGATGAGACAGATCTGCTGGAGTTCCTCCGCTGGGTTTCATGGGACTGCTGGAGCTTACCAGTCAGTCGGTTGTTGGCAGCGAAAAAGCTTGTCTGCCCCATTTTGCGACAACAGAGCCCTGCTGTTTCAACTGTTCAATAGGAAAATACCCTAAAATATCCACTATGAAATCTTTCCATAGTGTGTTGTCATTTGGTTCTGTTATCCCCACAATAAAGCAGATGTCTCCTCAGCTAATATTTCCTAAACAATTCAAGAACAATCCAAGTGGATAAACATTTTCATTTTGCTGTTCTTGTACAGCTGAGTTACGTACATACAGTATTCTGCAAACATTTATAACCTTGCACTACCCTCAGTTCCTAAAATCCTCCTTTACAACGATGGAAAGTTGAATAGTTTTGCTAAAGCATTTTTATTGCATCTATTTCTTCCTCATTTACAAGCCATGGGTAAACGTTGTGCTGTGAATTGTTCACACTTTACCTTGATGGATTAAATGATTCATTAATGAGCTTCTGAGGTAGCTAGCTGTGCTTTTAAAACCTTTTTTGAAATTCAGAGTTGTTTGTCTAGACTCATGCTGGCCTTTGGTTTGCGTACGATCTGTCTGGCCAGACGGCAACAAACTCACTGAAGCTCTATTTGTGTGGTCATTTATAGCGTGTTCAGAACTTCTAGTTTTGGGGGTATGTAAGACTTGCCTTTTTAAATCCTGTATGTGCTGTAGCTTTTTTTTCCTGATTTGGCATTCAGTTATGTAAGCAGGGAGCAGCGTGTGTCCATACATAAACCCTCCATGTTTGTATTTCCACTCAGTGGTGGGGTGCCGCAGGCCTCCAGTGCCCACCCATGGATCTACAGAGGGTCTGTTTTACCACTCTGGTGCACGCATCACTTTCCGCTGTGACCCCGGCTTTGAGCTAAAAGGGTATCGAACAGCCATCTGCCTGATGGATGGTACCTGGAGTGCGCCCGCCCCAGAGTGTGGTGAGATAACGTGATGTCAATGTTTGCTTGTCGCTAGATTTCATGCATACTGCCCCGTGTCTTAATTTCCCTCTGGTTTTCAGTTCCAGTGGAAAGAGTGTGCACTCTCCCACCCAAGCCCACCAACGGGGACCACTTCTTGGTTTATGGGCCCAATGATGTGCTCATTGCTCTACAGTACCTGTGCTACCAGCCGTATGAGCTCAGCGGAGTCTCCCAGAGAACCTGCCTTCCTAACAATACCTGGAGTGGGACTCCTCCTGTTTGCACTAAAGGTTGGCCCAAATCTTTTAAATTGTGGAGATTAGAGGCAATACAGGTGACTCGCTGTAAATATTTCATTCTTCTTTTGTCTTTAGAACTTTAATAGATCAAAGAGACAATGAGTCATTGCCTTGAGCTCTTCTGCATTGTGAGCCTATTTTAAGCCAAGGAATTCCAAGCCAGATGCTTAAAGATAATTTAGTTCTAATATTTTCTGTATTTTTTTTTTTTTACCCACAGTGAATAACACTCTTACTGAAGCTGAAAAGGACAAAGACAAAGTAAAAGACAAGCAAAAAGGCACAGAAACAAAAATATACACTGATAAAGATATCACCAGAACTAAAGAGAAAGAACGGGAAAACACAACTGGAGAAAATGAAAGTGGTGGAGGGGAAGATAGAAACACTGGGCAGGAGAACACAACAGTGCCCGACAGGGAAGATAAATATACTGGGACCATTCCAGAGAAAACGGTGCCTGAAGATAGAAGTACTGGCCTGGAGAAACCTGCTGAAGGTGGAGAAGACCTCGTGAAGGTGGCTAGTGAAGACATAGATAAAAACCTGAACACAGTAGAGAGCGAAGAACCGGAGGCGCCGAAGCCACCTGAGGAAAAAGAGGATGGCTCAGACACAAGCCTGGACACAGGGAAGATGGACATCACAGAAATTATCGTGATAAAGGACAAAGGGCAAGCAGAAAAGGAAAGAAAAGAGGAGCAAGTTAACGGGAGAAAAGACCCAGGCAAAGTCGGACCTAATGACACCAAACTGACCACGGTCATAACTGAGGGTGAAAATGCTTTGGAGATATTTGAACTGGAAATAAAGAACGGCACATTTAGATATGATGTCCCGGAATCACAGAGACAAAATAATACCATAGGGTCTCCGACTCCGGAGAGGAAAATCACTCCTATTAGAGCTAATGTTACGCAGTTTACTCCATACAGGGCAAAGGAAACGCCCACAGCTACGGAGATGGAATTGGGGCAGAAGATAAAGTTGGATTTGGAGAGAGAGAGACAGGAAAGAGAAAAAGAAAAAGAGAGAGAAGTCAACCAAAGCTTTAATGGTAAGAGAGAAGTAGAAATGATGGAACTCACCTCCTCCTTCTCGTTAGCCTTCACCCTTCTCCACCATCTGTTCTCCTTCTCCAGAGAAAAGCTGCCCTCCTCTGCCTCGCCTCCACCACGGCTACCACAGGATGGTGCCCGGGTTAGAGGCTGACACGGTGGAGTTCCTGTGTAACCACTCTTACGCTCTGAGTGGGGACAGCCGACGCACATGTCACCCAAATGGCACCTGGAGCGGCCAACAACCCTTCTGTGTCAGAGGTACAGCCATTGTTCCCTTTTTCAATTCAATCTGTGAAGATGATTTGGATATTTGAAAAAGTGATTGATTTGCCAGAATTGTCACAGCCCTCTATTAAGGGATACAGATATATGCTAGAGCACATTAGTGCATAGCTTATTTGAAAATGATTTCTAACTTTATACAAGGCTGTTCATCTCGCGGATATAAAAGCTTCCAAGTAAGTGATTCCAAAATGCTGAATAAATGCCAATGATAAATGTCAAGATAAAGGATTCTGGCAATAAAATCATCCAGTACGTTTGGAGCTGCAATTACTAATTACTTCTTAATGGATTGTCCAGCAGAAACCTGCCAAGAAAAAAGTGAAAGAACTGCCCACTGGCACCACTTTAATGGGAGATTTAAAAATACAGCCCAGTTGTCCTGATTAATGCTTTTTATATTTTATGATGTTAATTATATATTAATAATCTATTTTCTAAAAAGATGGTTTAACCTTGTGGAAAGAACACCTATTATTATTTCTGGCAAGATTCATACATTTGTCTTGGCTTACATATAGTGTGAAATAAAGGCTGAGCAGGGCCAAATACACAGTCCTTGTTCAAGCAGTAAAATACAGGTTTTTTTATTATGTGTTTTTCTGTCCTGGACACCTCACACTTGAGGTGTTCCGGGCACGTCCCACTGGGAGGAGACCCCAGTGCAGACCCAGGACACGCTGGAGAGACTGTGTCTCCCAGCTGGTCTGGGAACGTCTCGGTATCCTCTCTGAAGAGCTGGGGCAGGTGGCTGGGGAGAGGGAAGTCTGGGCTTCTCTGGTTGAACTGCTGCGTCTGCGACCTGGACCTGGAAAGTGGTAGAAGACTGATGGATGGATGGATGGATGGACGTTTTTCTGTCAGTCATATCCAGAGGTTTCACCAGAATTTATTGTTGTATCTCATTTTGATGGATAGGATTGGAAAAAATCTGCCATGGGCTACTACAATCTGTCATTAAAAAAAATATTTATACATACTGTGTATATACAGCTCTGGAATTAAAAATAACAAACCAAAAGAGACCACTGCAAAATTATCACTTTATCTGGTTTTACTATTTATATGTACAGTATGTGTTTGGGTAAAAAAAATAATGCCAATTTTGTTTTATTTTCTAACCTACTAAAAACAACTCACCCAAATTCTAAGTCAAAATATCATCATTTAGAGCATTTATTTTCAGAAAATGACAACTGGCCAAAACAACAAAAGTAGTGTTGCTCATAGATGTGCTTTTAGTTCAAATAATGCAAAGAAAACAAGTTCATGTTCATTCTTAAACACTCCAGTACTTTTGTGACTTAGGAAGAACTCAGAAATCTGTATTTGTGTAATAACTGATTTTTTGTTCCCACCTTTCATGGATCTTACCATGCTTAGATGATCTGCTAGTCAGTACCTCCTTAAGTAGATCGAGGAGTCCTTGTGTTGGAATTCAACAGATGCTCAAATTGAATGGCTGCCAGACATGTAAAGATGCTAATTTAAGAAAGATTTTGCAGTGGTCTAAATTCCCCCCCCCCCCCCCGAGCTGTACTGTGTGTGAGTGTTTATGTCTTTTAAAGAGTCCTTATACTCTGGAGGTTGGTAAATCAGCATGCAGATCAAGCCAAGAGAGTGACCTAATTCAAAGACACAGTTCAAAGCTGGAGAAAAAGACCTGGAAGGATTTTCACAAATTTTGACTTGTAAACAGTTGCTAAACCTCTATAACCCAAAGACCTTCCGCTAAAATATGAGCAGTTACACAACAATAGCTTAGACTCACTGGTGCTGGACTCACTGGGAGAGATCCATGTTTCAGTCATGCAGAGGAAATCCAATCCCAGGGAGGAGAAGAAATCCCTTAGGATTAAAGTTCTATTTGTTTTAGATCTGGCATTCAGCAGACCCACCCTGATGGGTGCTGGGTCTGGAGCAGCAATAGCAGGTGGAGAACACATCAGCGGCCACAGGTTCTGTGGATTCGCCCCTTGCCACTACAGGTGTAGTGGACAGGGGTGCGGGGGTTGGATCTGAGCTGACAACAGGTACCAGCCAGGAGTCAGCCGGGTCCAGTGACCACCACGAAGCAAAGAGTTAAAGAACAACCCATGCTGTGACAAGAAATCCTTAGCAGAGCAGGCCTACCAGGCCCTCAGCTTCACAAGTCGCCTACCAGGCTAACCCCAGTGTCTGTGATGCTTCCTTTGAAGAGGTGGACTGGAGCTCGGTCGAAGTAAACTGGTATATTCCAGATAGGAGTATCTTTGTCTTTTGTGGTCAAACTACATAAGTAAGTCAGCAAACAGATGAGGGCTCCTAAAGTGAAACTTTGTGTGACACACCAAAACAGCAACAAAAACAAGTAGAGAGTGGTAGATACGTGCCACACATACTGCGCCATCTTGCCGGCCTGTAGAAGTCATTAATATGCACCACATAGTGGACGGGTGGGAATTACAGTTGGAAATTAAATCACCATAATCACAATCCATCAAAAGGACAGAAGGCCTTGGAAATTTTCCATTACTGCTAAAATAGTCTGTCGGTGATGGAGAATATTCGGTTAATGCATCCTCTGATGATATCGTACTTACATGTTTATTTGCAGCATGTCGAGAGCCCAAGGTGTCAGAACTGGTTAAACAAAGAATTCTGCCCCCTCAGGCACCATCCAGGTATGTTTTCATATGAGAGGCTGGGGTGATACACGTTTGAAGTCATAACTTATAATGCATTTGTGCAACACATACCAATGCAAGCTTTGTATCTTGTGGCCTTCAGAAAAACGCCTCTCCACAGACTCTACTCGTCTGCCCCGGGTCCTAGGCTCCAGTCCCACAGCCTCACTAATGACTCCTCAGTGTTTTCTCAGCTGACCCCAGGCTTCCACCGTCTCTACACACACATAGAGTATGAATGTGCATCTCCCTACTACCACCACTTCGGCAGCCCACGTAGGACTTGTTTGAAGACAGGCAAATGGAGCGGGCGCCATGTCTCCTGTTCACCAGGTGAGGGCAGCAGAGGACTAGTGTGGAAATGAGCAGCATCTTAATAGTGACTCACAGCAGAAATCTGCACGTGTAAACACAAAGTAGTGTGTTGATTCTGTCATCACGCCTTGACACCAGTGAAATACAGTGGTTCATATATCAATCTCTGCCTCTGATTACTAACATCGACAAATGCTCATCCCGCTCCAACTGTGGGCCTGATTTGTTTATCTTTGTTGTATGTTGATTAAAAAATAATTTTCCAGGTTGTAATCAGCTTAGAAATATAAGCACCAGCTCTTGAGTTTTTTCATTGTTATTATCAAGCTCTTTTATGAATACAGCTGGTTTCTGGATAAGGGGGAAACAGCATATAACACTGTTGTTTGGTTATTATTTATTTAGTCTAGAAACGGAGGGAATATTATTTGCAGATAAATGTGTTCATAACACGCCTTCCTGTTTGCTGTGTGGCCCGTATTATTTTTAGTATGCAGTTACAGTATGTTAGGATGCAGTTATATACACTCCTGAACAAGACCGGGGAAAACATTTTCAAGCATTCACATTTCGCGCTGGTGGATCGTGGATTAACACCACAGCCCAAAAAAACTCCAGAACAGAACTAAAAGTGTCAACAAAGGACCCGGTAGTGAGTAGCCCCACTGTTGTTGTTGATCACTTCAAAAATTTATTTAGGCATGCTTGATGCGAGAGTTTCTTGGAGTCTGGGGGGAACATTGCTCCATGTGGTTGAGATGGCTTCACGAAGGGAATCCACGGTCTGGAACTGACGTCCATTTTTGTAAACTTCCCTTGCCGTCCATCACCAAACATTATGCAGCCACCATGTTTACATGTACATTAATAAAACAGTTTTAACTGGATTTCTGGAGTTATCCGATTATTCAAGTAGCATGTAAACAGAATAACCAGATTAAGGCCATTATTAGGTTATGAAAAATTCTCATTAACTCAGATATTTACTGCCCAATAATCCATTTATTCAGTTACATGTAGACATGTCACATCAGATTATTACCATTATCAGTTACTGTATTATTGTAATGATGTAACCGGGTCAATGGGATTTAGATCAGGGGAACATGCACGATGGTCCAAAAGAGCAACGTTATTCTCCTGGAAGAAGTCCTTCATCAGGCAGGCATTGTGAGCTGCACAGACGAGGGCCCTCAGTCAATAGGGATACCTGCTGCAGCATCTCCACATAGTCGGCCGCTGTTAGACACTGCTGCACAACCTGCAGCGCCATTGTTCCACTGAAGGAAAAAACACCCCAGATCATGATGGAGCTTCCTCCACTGTGCCGCATAGAAAACCTCTCCAGTGAGATCTCCTTGTCACACCAGTACTATTGGAAACTTTTTTCCACCTTTCAGTGTCCCGTGTTTGGTGCTCACTTGGAAAGTTCAAATGGGCAAGTTTGTGATGTGAGACGAGACGTGGCCTTTGAAGACATTTTTATTCTTTAAGCCCTTCTTTTGTAGATGCCGTCTTATGGTTATTGGACTGCAGTCAGCATCAGTAAGGGCCTTAATTTGGGTCAAGGATCGGCCTGTATCTTCATGGCCACCTTCACCACATGGAGCAACGTTCTCACCAGCCTCCTGGAAACATTCACATCAAGCATGCTTAACTAAATTTTTGAAGTAATCAGCAACAACAGTGGGGCTCCTCACTACTGATTCCTTTTTGGACAATTTTAGTTCTGTTTTGGGGTTTTTTGGGGGCTATGGCCTTACACTTTTGATCAGCTGATGAACAGCCTGTTTAAGTTTAAATGCAGTTTTCAATAAACTGCCTACTCTCTATTTTTTGTTTCTTGCTCCTGTTTCTTCTTCTTGTATTTTGAAGCTCTACTTACAACCTGGTTACAATCCACCAGAGCGAAATGTGAATGCTTGTAATTTTTCCCCGGTCTTAACATTTTGTTCAGGAGTGTATGTATATAAAAGTCCCAGCTGAGTCAAGGAGAGTGACTGCCCGTCTTCTTTGTCACCCTTTATTTGATCTCTTTTCTGTGGAGTGGGAGGCTTGTATTGGTTACAATACTGATGCCCCTTGTGGACAACCTGCCTGGAAAAGTGTTACGTCTGTGAGCTCTGTCTATCTTTAATAAAACATCTCTGTACCCTGCCAGCAAATACAGAAGACAGATATAGTTTTTGTATGATGGGTAAAGAAAACAGAGGATTGCAAAGAAGCAAACTTAATTTTTATAGAGTTTAGTCTGGTTATTTTCTAGATGATGATAAATTGGATTGTATAAGGTAGCTCTTTGCAGCTCTATCTGAGGCTTTATTTTGCATTTTCCCCCAAACATTCTTTGGAATTTTACCTACAAATAATATGAAGGATAAGGCCGTTAAAGAACAACCCCACATCTTTGGATGTCGACACAGTTTTTTTTTTCCCATTATTCTTCCCCTCCTTTCCCCATGATCGTGGTCTCACCTCTCATCCTGTCACCTCCTCTTTGGCAGTGTGTGGGAAACATCCAACCTTTGACACGGAGAGGCCAGCAGAGGCTCACTGGCCTTGGCTGGCAGCCATCTACCGTCACTCTGTGAAGGGCACAGAGGCTAAGGTGACCAAGGCGGACAGTCGGGCAGGATACCTGAAGGCGAACGGAAGAGCAGAAACTGGCAGCCACAACCAGGGGTCTGACTGGCAGCTGGTCTGCAGCGGGGCTCTGGTTAACCAAAGGAGTCTGGTGCTTGCAGCTCACTGTGTGACAGAACTGGGCAAAGTGTACCCAGTGGATACAGCCACAATCAAAGTGGTGGTGGGGAAGCACTATCGCGACGACCACATAGAAAATAAAGCACTTCAGCACCTGAGGGTAGGCGATTAGGGGCCTTGTTATAAATGATATCATTTAATCAAATTTCTATGTTAAGTATTTCCCCTTCTCTCTTACAGGTAGCCTCCATTGTCGTTCATCCAAATTATGACCCCAATATTTTAGACTCTGATATTGCTGTGATGAAGTTGTTGGACAAAGCCAGGATTGGAGAAAAAGTGCTACCCCTCTGCCTGCCAGAGAGTCTGGAAGAAGACGTCTCCTCTGGTCAAGGACTTGTGACAGGCTGGTCTCCACTGCCTGATTCAAGTTTAGGTGCTGATGAGAAGGCGAGAGTCGGTCTAGTCCACCTCGCTGATGTGGTGCCATGTGAGCAGCAGTATGCTCGTAATGGCGAGCCGGTCAGTGTTACAGACAACATGCTTTGCGCCAGTCAAAAGCCTGACTATAAACCGTCCAACATATGCCCGTCTGACACTGGGGGGATCCTTGTTCTACCTGCCGTCAATGGGAATGTAGGTAGCGACGACTGGAAGCCCTCTTTAGGATTTCCACAAGTAAAGAGGGAGAGTAAAGGGCTGTGGAGACTCCTGGGACTGGTGAGCTTTGGCTACGATCAAGGCGAGTGCGATCCTGACCTCTACACAGTCTACACACGTGTAGCAAACTTCAAAGACTGGATCGAAAGCAATATGAAGTGAAACTCTTATAGCCCTCACCCTTTATCACTGTCTGACTTTCAATGTATTCATTTTGTCCACTCTTTTTATGTACAAGGGCATTTTCTGACTAAAATTCCAAAGCAACACTGGACAACACAGTGCTCTAACTGAAGGGGGTGCCAACACATCAGATGTGCTGAGTATCAACCTTTTATCTGAAGATTTCAGTGTTCAGGTCCCTCAACCTGAAGTTAAAGACTTGAAAAGCATTTGGCTGTTGATGGTTTAGATTGTACTCACTGTGTATATATGTTGTAATGTTCTGAGCTATGGTACCCATGTATACAACTCAAAGAGATGTACATATTTAATTAAAAGAAAGAAAATGACCTTTTTTAATTAAAGAAAAGTTTTGTGTGGTAAAACTTGTGACACTGATTACACTGGTCAACACCAAATTTATTGTCTAAGTTTTTTTTTTAGCTGATTTAGAACAATTTTGATGTGCTGAATCCAAAAATCACATTGGTTTTGCTCAATCAGGTCAACTATTTGAATTATGGCCACATGTTGTTCTATACGTTTTTGTTTACATGTACGGGTAGTTTCGCTTTATTTGATGCAAAATTCTTTTTTATGTCTTGAAATTCTCTGAATTTTGAACAATGATGATGTAACATTCAATTTACATGTACTTGCCTTTATATAAAGGTAAGTACATGCACAATACTAAGTACAGATTTTTACTTAGCACCTGATCGAGAGAAACGGATGTCATTTCCGGATTCAGCGGTGCAAAATTGTCTTAAATCAGTTGAAAAAACACAGACAACTTACAAAAAAATTACTTTTGTAACCCTGTGCTATTCTTCACACACGATGTCAAAATTATGTGTCAATGTGCATTTTGATAATCCATTACATTAGCATAATTTAACAAAAAAAAAACACATTTGCTTCATGAAGCGCAAAGTGGGCTTGTCTATGAGAGCAGCGCTACATCACAGCAATAAAAAAGTTTTTTCACAGATAATTTGTCAAGTCAGTGAATTTCATTCTGATTTTTCTCTATCGTACATGTGACTTTCAGTGATTTCACAAAAATAACCTGCTACCTACACCGGCTTCCACAGAGAGTAATAAAAATGCATTATTATCAAGTATTTCACAGCCAAGCGGTAAAGGGCCATATGATGTGGGCACAATGAGACACCGACCAGTCCTGGGCCTGAAAAATGAAAGTCACCTCAGAAATTCCAAAATCCCTACATGACAACCAAAGGCTGGCTCCAGTAGTGAGAAGGAGGAAAAAGTAGCTTTGATACCTAAATTTCTTATACCCCTTTACACAGAGGTGGAGATCATAGAGAGATCACTGAGTGATGACGAAATGGGCAGATCTCCAAATGATCGTTCAGTGATCTCAGTGATTGCCAAAATCTGTTACAGCCTTATTCTGAAATGGAATAAATTCTTTTTTTTTTCTCAAAATTCTACACACAATACCCCATAATAACAACGTGAAAAAAGTTTTTTTTTTTTTTAATTTTTGCAAATTTATTAAAAATAAAAAACTAAGAACTCACATGTACATTCATGTTCATGTATATTTACAGCCTTTTCTCATTACTTTGTTGATACACCTTTGGCAGCAATTATGGCCTCATCATTTTGAATATGATGCCACAAGCTTGGCACACCTATCTTTTGGCAATTTCGTCCATTCCTCTTTGCAGCACCTCTCAAGCTTCATCAGGTTGGATGGGAAGCGTCAGTGCACGGCCATTTTCAGATCTCTCCAGAGATGTTCAATTGGATTCAAGTCTGGGCTCTGACTAGGCCACTCAAGGACATTCACAGAGTTGTCCTGAAGCCACTCCTTTGATTTCTTGGCTCTGTGCTTAGGGTCATTGTCCTGCTGAAAGATGAACCGTTGCCCCGGTTTGAGGTCAAGAGCGTTCTGGAGCAGCTTGTCATCCAGGATGTCTCTGTACATTGCTGCATTCATCTTCCCCTCTATCCTGACTAGTCTCCCAGTACCTGCCGGTGAAAAACATCCCCATAGCATGATGCTGCCACCACCATTCTTCACTGTAGGGATGGTATTGGCCTGGTGTTGAGCGGTGCCTGGTTTCCTCCAAACATGACGCCTGGCATTCATGCCAACGAGTTCAATCTTTGTCTCATCAGACCAGAGAATTTTGTTTCTCATGGTCTGAGAGTTCTTCAAATGCCTTTTGGCAAACTCCAGGTGGGCTGCCATGTGCCTTTTACTCAGGAGTGGCTTCCGCCTGGCCACTCTACCATACAGGCCTGATTGGAGGATTGCTGCAGAGATTGTTGTACTTCTAGAAGGTTCCCCTCTCTCCACAGAGGAACGCTGGAGCTCTGACAGAATGACCATTGGGTTCTTGATCACCTCCCTGACTAAGGCCCTTCTCCCCGACCGCTCAGTTTAGACGGCCGTCCAGGTCTAGGAAGAGTCCTGGTGGTTCTGAACTTCTTCCATTTACGGATGATAGAAGCCACTGTGCTCATTGGGACCTTCAAAGCAGCAGAAATGTTTCTGTACCCTTCCCCAGATTTGTGCCTTGAGACAATCCTGTCTCCGAGGTCTACAGACAATTCCTTTGACTTCATACTTGGTTTGTGCTCTGACATACACAATGCACAAATCATAATAAGAACAATCCCAGGGTTTTATTTAACACTATAAATAGCATTGTTTCTCCCCCTTCTCAGCAAGCTCCAGTACTCTCTAACAATGACTGCAATAAATTCCTTAACCATTGTGTAAATAAGTTACAGGACTTCAGATCCAAAATCCCCATAAGGTCTTCTCCTTATGAAGACTGCCCTCAGTGCCCTGAGCCATTTACTTCGTTCTTCCCAGTTACACTTAATGACTTAGTTAAAATAAGCAAATTGAAACCCTGATCATCCTCATCTGAGATTTTACCACTTTCTGCCCTAACTGGGTCTTTAACCACCATTGGTCCTTCATTACTGACCATCATTAACAGTTCACTGAGACAAGGCTGCATTCCTTCCCATTTTAAACAGGCTGTGGTAATTCCGTTCCTTAAAAAACCTAATCTTTATTCTAGCTTAGTTAATTGTCGACCAGTTTCTAAATTGCCTTTTATTAGTAAAATATTATAAAAGGTTGTGGAATGTCAGCTCAAAACATTATAATGTAAAGATAAGCAATCCTTTTCAGTCTGGCTTTCAGAAACTGCACTCTACCAAGACTGTTCTTTTAAAGGTGTATAATGATCTTTTAATGGCATCTGATCATGGGGGTCGTTCTGTTCTTATATTGCTTGGTCTTCATGCAGCATTTGATACTGTCGATCACAACATTTTAATTAACAGGTTAAAGGGCGGCATGGTGGCGGAGTGGTTAGCACTGCGGCAGCATAGTAACTCACCCTTGGCCGGGGATTCTGGGTTCGATCCCAGCCCCCGACCAACAGTGATCTGTGAGGAGTTTGCATGTTCTCCCCGTGTCTGCGTGGGTTTACTCTGGGATTTCTCCGGTTTCCTTTCACATGCCAAAAAACATGCAAGTTAGTTTAATTGGCATCAAACTGGGGATTCTAAATTGTCCTTAGGTATGACTGTGAGAGTGAATGGTTGTCTGTCTCTCTGTGTTGGCCCTGCGATGGACTGGCGATCTGTTCAGGGTGTACCCTGCCTCTTGCCCAAAGATGCTGGGATAGGCTCCAGCCCCCCCGCGACCCGAAAAGGATTAAGCAGAAGAAGATGAATGAATGAATGAAAGGTTAAAGCTCCTGACAGATATACCTGGTTCTGCGATAGATTGGTTTTATTCATATCTTTCTGAGAGGACTTTCTCCATAAGCGTGGGTGAGTTTTATACTTCCACAGCCTCTCTGACATGTGGGGTTCAATCCTGGGTCCATTATTATTTTTCTTTTATGTTATTCCTTTAGTTTATACAGATGGATGGATGTATAGATAGATGGATGTACTTTATTGATCTCAAACTGGGAAATTACAGAGTAACAGCAGCATGACCCAGTAGACGACCAAAACAACAGAAACACATACAGCATAATAGAAAAAGGAATTACTCAGGGAAAGCAAAACTGCCTAGATACAGCCGTGGACAAAATTGCTGGTACCCCTCTGTTAATGAAAGAAAAACCCACAATGGTCACAGAAATAACTTGAATCTGACAAAAGTGATAATAAATAAAAATTCTATGAAAATTAACCAATGAAAATCAAACAATGCTTTTGAATTGTGGTTCAACAGAATTACTTTAAAAAATAAATTCATGAAACAGGCCTGGACAAAAATGATGGCACCCCTAGAAAAGATTGAAAATAATGTGACCATAGGGACATGTTCAACCAAGATGTGTCCTCTAATTAACATCACAGTTGTCTACAAACTTGTACTCAGTCAGTCGGCCTATTTAAAGGGTGACAAGTAGTCACCCTTTAAATAGTCACCTAGAGGAAGCAAAGGAGAGAGTTGTCTCAGGAGATTAGAAAGAAAATTATAGACAAGCATGTTAAAGGTAAAGGCTATAAGACCATCTCCAAGCAGCTTGATGTTCCTGTGACTACAGTTGCACATATTATTCAGAAGTTTAAGATCCACGGGACTGTAGCCAACCTCCCTGGACGTGGCCGCAGGAGGAGACCGATAATACGAATGGTAACAAAAGAGCCCAGAACAACCTCTAAACACATTCATAGTGAACTCCAAGGTCAAGGTACATCAGTATCAGATCGCACCATCCGTCGTTGTTTGAGCCAAAGTGGACTTTATGGGAGATGACCAAGGAGGACACCACTGTTGAAAACAAATCATAAAAAAGCCAGACTGGAATTTGCCAAACTGCATGTGGACAGGCCACAAAGCTTTTGGGAGAATGTCCTATGGACAGACGAGACAAAACTGGAATGTTTTGGCAGGGCACATCAGCTCTATGTTCACAGATGCAAAAATGAAGCATACCAAGCAAAGAACACTGTCCCTACTGTGAAACATGGAGGAGGTTCTGTTATGTTCTGGGGCTGCTTTGCTGCATCTGGCACAGGGTGTCTTGAATCTGTGCAGGGTACAATGAAATCTCAATACTATCAAGGTATTCTAGAGAGAAATGTGCTGCCCAGTGTCAGACAGCTTGGTCTCAGTCGCAGGTCACGGGTCTTGCAACAGGATAATGACCCAAAACACACAGCTAAAAACACCCAAGAATGGCTAAGAGCGAAACATTGGACTATTCTAAAGTGGCCTTCTATGAGCCCTGATCTAAATCCTACTGAACATCTGTGGAAGGAGCTGAAACATGCCATCTGGAGAAGGCACTCTTCAAACCTGAGACAACTGGAGCAGTTTGCTCATGAGGAGTGGGCCAAAATATCTGCTGAGAGGTGTAGAAGTCTCATTGACATTTACAGAAATCATTTGATTGCGGTGATCGCCTCAAAAGGTTGTGCAACAAAATATTAAGTTAAGGGTACCATCATTTTTGTACAGGCCTGCTTCATGAGTTTGTTTTTTAAAATAATTCTGTTGAACCACAATTCAAAAGCATTGTCTGATTTTCATTGGTTAATTTTCATAGAATTTTTATTTATTACCACTTTTGTCAGATTCAAATTATTTCTGTGACCATTGTGGGTTTTTCTTTCATTAACAGAGGGGTACCAACAATTTTATCCACGGCTGTAACTTTATATACTGTAAAGTGACAGGGGTAGTATGGAGGAGGTTACCCAATTAGTGGAATTGACCCAATTAACTCTCTCATGAACTCCAACAACAATTAGTGTATTGGATTAAAAAACTTACAGCTTTGGGCAGAAGCTCCTGCCTTCCCCGCACCCAAGGCCTCCAAAGAGGCCAACAGCTGTGAAAGATGAAGGACGGGACTCTTGGGTGCATTTCACACATTGCAAACTTTACCCCACTCAGAACTCTCAGCCAGAGACTGTTTAATATATACTACAAACTTTATCTCACTGAAGACCTTCAGCAAGTGACTGTTTAATTGTTTCTCTATACAAGTGTTGACTGATGGTGCTCCCTAGCGTCCAGCAACCGCTTAAGATAGCGAAACAAGTGTTTGTTTATCATGGAGAGACAAGAAGCAGGAGAAAAACGGTCAATAATCAAATGGTGTGGTTGTTGTTGTTGCTTCCTTATCATCATCATCCTTGTGATGACACTTCTGCTTTGGTTTCTTTTTGCTGCTCCACAACCCATACACCATAGGGCTAGAGATGTTACACACACACAACATGACTGGCTGGAAATTCCAGGGCATCATGACCATGATTATGCTGCCAATATCTGTTGGAGATATGCTAACTACACAGCGAGGTCAGCTAATCACTCCAACTGTTATGCTTGTTCCTTGGTGCCACTATCAACTGGGCAGACTTTTGTTTTGGCTAGAGCAATGGAGCCATCACAAGCTGTCTGCTTCTTACAGAAGGCCATGTACAGAGATTACACAAAAAAGACTATTCTGAATCGCACTTGTAAGAACTTTCATTACTCCACTGATCAGGAAAACTATGACACCTCTTACTCGGTAAGGGCAAGGTTAGTTTCATCAGAGAACTTCTCTGTCATGAACCAAGCCAGTGTTCTCCTGTGGGCTTGGTTCTGATCGTTCTTGGTGGCTCAGGCATTGGGGTTGTCATGTATAGTTATGTTTTGATTTCTCATCTGTGTATTGTTTACTTCCAGGCTTGTAGCCACTGCTCTGGCCGGCGATCATTAGGCAGCTGTTTGACCCACTTCCTGGTGGGCACTGTCTAGCATTCGCCAGTCCAACCATGCCCCCCTCTCTGACAGTCAGCTGTGCGCCCCGGTAATCATCTTTCCTGTGCCTCGCCCAAGTGTTGCCAATTTGTTATGCCAGCAGTGTTTGTACTTAAGCAGCTCTTTGCTAGTCAAACGCTGTTGGACCATTGTACGTGTTCATATGGTTGTTCTCCGCTGTGTGACAGTCACGCCTCAGAAGGATCGTTTGTATTTGCTCGCTGGGAGACTGGATTACTCGGACTGCCCCTACACTGTGAGTGGACTGTTAGTGTTTCTGTGCGCAGTTGTGCTGCTACGCTTTATGATAGCGTTTTCCCCCATGCAGCACAACTGCTACGCTTTGGCTGTCGCCCAGTTGTATCCTCCTGTGTCTGTTGGGCGTCCTGAAGGACTCTAAGTTTAACCCGAGCTGTCCATGTGATTTTGACTGTTTTGTGTGTCAATAAATGTGTGTTTGGTGTAACTCAGCACTTAAGTGTCACAACTCGTCGCTCCCGGTCATCCACCTCAGCTGCGCGCACACCTGCGCCTCGTCAGGAACGGGCTATTTAGCCCACTCGGCCCAGAGCATCGGTCTGGAGCCGTCTGTGTTTCTACGCACTCAAGTCCTCAGCAGGATTGTCTCTTCCCGTCCTGCCGACCTCTACAGCACGTAAGCTGATTAATCACTTACCACAGCCTCTCCCCTGTGCACAGGTGGATTCCCTGGCGGCGGATTCTCCCGTCATCGCCATCTCCTTTCCTCTCCTCTCCACGCCTCGTCGCGTGCGCAGCAGAACGCTGTCTTCCAGGCCGAAGATCATTAGCCAACGCCAGCCACCGTCCCATCTGCAAGTAAGCCATATTCAGCATATCTCTCCTTTTGGTTAAGCCCAGCTCATATTCCTGTCTCCTCTCTTCCCATAGGGTTGCCTGGCTGCACGGCGTGCTGCTCTGTTCCCGACTCTCTTCGTCCACCCACAACCCATAAACATATCACATACACGCACCCAAACACCCTTGCTGTTGAATAAAGCTATTGAATCTTACCTGAGCCTGCGTGCGTGTTTCCTGGGCCGATAAATATGTCAGTACGGCTCCAGCAGAGCGGCCCAGCGGACAGTGGGCTCGCACGCCAATTTTCCACCCTCGAGGCTCGGGTGGATTTAATAGCTCATCAACAGCAGGTGATACTAAATCAGTTGACCATGATAACTCACCGGTTGGACCGTCTTGACCCCCAGCAGGCGTTCCCCCTGGGCTCATCATGGCGGATCAGCTTCGGCTGTCTCCGCGGCTGGCCAGCCTAGCTCGGGAGTGCCGATCTGGCTCACTCCGATCCCAACCCCCGCTCGTTTCAACGGGAAGCTCGGTGAGGCACAGGGGTTCATCTTACAATGTGAGTTGGTGTTCCTGCGCGTTCCCGGGGATTTTCCTTCAGACCACAGCCGAATTGTTGCTTGGCTAATCTCTTGGAGGGGGGAGCGTTAGCTTGGGCTTACGCCGTTATGTCGAAGCCCAGCTACGCGAACCTCTCCTATGACCAGTTCGTGCGGGATTTCCTCAAGGTGTTTGACCACTCGCGTCGTGACAGCGTCCTCGCTGACCGGCTCCTTAGCCTCCAACAGGGCAGCCGGTGGGTGGCGGATTACGCTGTTGACTTCCGGGTGGCAGCGGAGGAGGTTGGCTGGGGGAAGGCGTCCCTCTGCAGCATCTTCCTCCGCAGCCTCAGTTCTCCGCCCGCGCCCCTCAGTCTCGCCCCCTGGCGTTACCCGCTCCGGAGTCCGCCGATGAGCCAGAGGCAATGATGGTCGGGCGAACCAGTCTCCCTCTAGCGGAGAAACAACGCCGCCGGGAGCTGGGCCTCTGCATGTATTGCGGAGGCGACCAGCATACCGTGGAGCAATGCCCGGCTAAGCCAAACGGGGGGGTCACTGTAGGGGGCCTCGCGGACACTAATCGGCCCAATCCCTTCATGAATTGTTCCTTGCCCATCAGATTTTGCCACAACTCCACCAGGCACCTCACTCACGCACTGGTGGACTCGGGGGCAGAGCAAAGCTTTATTTCCAAGAGCCTGGCAACCCGTTTGGGTATTCCCTGTCAACCGTTGGCAGCACCCCTCAACCTTGTCACCCTTTCTCGCTCGCCCCTGGGAGTAGTGACACACCGCACCAGTCCGGTGCCAATTATAGTTTCTGGCAACCACCGAGAGGACCTTAGCCTGTATGTTCTGTCTTCCTCTGCGGCCCCCGTCATCCTGGGTTACCTGTGGCTGCGCCTACACAACCCTGTGCTCGATTTGCAATCTGGAAGCATCCTCTCATGGAGTTCTTTCTGCATGGGCACCTGTCTCCAGTCTGCGGCTTGCGCCCCATCCTCTCCTCCGCCTGCTCCAGTCTCCCCTCCTTCGGACCTCACCCTAGTGCCCCTGGAGTTCCACGACTTGGGGCTCATGTTCAGCAAGTCCAAGGCGATGTCCCTTCCTCCTCACCACCCGTATGACTGTGCCATAAACCTCCGACCGGGGGCGCCGTTACTATCTGGCCGCCTATACAGCCTTTCTGCTCCTGAACATGAAGCAATGGACACTTACATCAGGGAGTCGCTCAGCGCTGGGATCATTCGCCCCTCCTCGTCCCCGCTCAGTGCCGGCTTCTTCTTCGTTTCAAAGAAAGATGGGTCCCTGCGTCCGTGCATCGACTTCAGAGCTCTCAATGACATCACGGTGAAAGATAGGTACACCCTGCCACTCATGGACACCGCCTTCCACTCCCTCCAGGGGGCCACCTGGTTCACCAAGTTAGACCTCCGCAGCGCCTATCATCTCGTCCGGATCCGGGAGGGCGATGAGTGGAAGACGGCCTTTCGGACGCCCAGCGGCCACTTTGAATACCTAGTAATGCTGTTTGGGCTCACCAATGCTCCCGCCGTCTTCCAGCGGCTAATCAACGATGTCCTGCGAGATTTCCTGGGAGTCTTCATCTTTGTGTACTTGGACAATATTCTCATCTTCTCCAGGTCTCGGGAGGAGCACCAGGCCCACGTGAGGCGGGTTCTGCAGCGGCTGTTGGAGAACAGACTTTACATCAAGGTGGAGAAATGTGAGTTTTATGCCAAGACCACCTCGTTCCTGGGTTTCGTTATTTCCCATAACCAGATCCTCCCCGACCCCGCTAAGGTTAAAGCGGTGGTCGAGTGGCCCACACCTGCCTCCAGTAAACAGGTGCAGCAGTTTATTGGCTTTGCCAATTTCTACCGCCGCTTTGTTCCCAACTATGGTGCCATCGTTTCTCCCCTGACCTGCCTCACCTCTCCCAAGGTGCCCTTCCAGTGGACCGAGGAGGCAGCGACCGCGTTCGAGACCTTGAAGACGGAGTTCTCCTCCTCCCGGGTCCTGACCCAGGTTGACCCCACGCTGCAGTGTCTGGTGGAGGTGGATGCATCTGACACAGGGGTGGGGGCAGTGCTTTCCCAGCGGTCACCGGTGGATGGAGTCAAGCGGCCCTGTGCCTTCTTCTCCCGGCGCCTGTCAGCGGCTGAGCGTAACTATGACGTCGGCGAAAGGGAGCTTCTGGCTGTCAAGCTCGCGCTGCAGGAGTGGTGTCACTGGCTGGAGGGGGCAGCCCAGACTTTTGTGGTTTGGACGGACCACAAGAACCTAGAGTATTTGAGGTCAGCCAGGCATCTGAATGCCGGCCAGGCGCGCTGGTCTCTGTTCTTTGCTTGGTTCCAGTTCACGATCACCTACCGTCCAGGCTCCAAGAATGGGTTGCCCGACGCCCTGTCTAGACAGTTTGCCCCTGAGGCCCCGGAGGAGTTAGATCACACCATCCTGCCCAGTTTGTGTGTTGTGGGGGCAGTTTCCTGGTCCATCAGGGACAAGATCCGGAGGGCGCTGGAGGCTGAACCGGACCCTGGCGGCAGCCCGGATGGGAGACTCTTCGTTCCATCAGCTGTTCGGGGGGAGGTCATTCACTGGGCCCACACGTCCAAGCTCGCCTGTCACCCCGGCGTCTCCCGACTGGTGGACCTCCTTCAACGCTCTTTCTGGTGGCCCGGTCTCCAAAAGGACATCGCCAATTACGTCCGGGCTTGCCCCCAGTGTGCTACTAGCAAGACCCCGAATTCCCCCTTCCCCCCCCGCAGGCCTACTCCAGCCCCTGCTGGTCCCGGGCAGACCCTGGTCACACATCGCCCTCGACTTCGTTACTGGTCTCCCGGTCTCCAACACCTACGACACTGTTCTGACGATTGTGGATCGGTTCTCCAAGGCCGCCCACTTTGTGCTGCTCCGGGGTCTCCCTTCGGCACGAGAGACGGCCGATCTCTTTGTCCAACATGTGGTCAGGCTGCACGGGATCCCAGTGGACGTCGTATCTGATCGGGGGCCTCAGTTCGTGTCCCAAGTGTGGAGGTGCTTTTGCAATGCCCTGGGGGCCACAGTGAGTCTTTCCTCCGGTCACCACCCCCAATCCAACGGGCAGTGTGAGCGCGCCAATCAGGAGCTGGAGGCTGCCCTGCGCTGCGTCACCTCCTCCAACCCATCCTCCTGGAGCTCTTACCTGGCCTGGGTGGAGTATGTCCACAACACGACACAGTCATCGGCTACTGGGATGTCCCCCTTCAAGGCGTCGTTGGGCTACGACCCCCCCTTATTTCCCGAGCAGGAGAGTGAGTTGGCCGTTCCATCCATCCAGGTGCATCTGAGACGCTGCCGGAGCTTGTGGACCAGGGCGCGCGAGGCGCTTTTACACACGGCGGCACGCAACAGCACCACGGCTAATCGCCACAGGAAGCAGGCCCCCAGTTACCAGGTGGGCCAATGGGTCTGGTTGTCAGAAATCAGAAATTTCAGAAATTTCTGATTTCTGACCCTCCCCCTCCCTCCGTGTGTGTCCCACTTTTCATGTGTCTAAGGTCAAGCCCGTGATCTCCGACCCACTCTGTCCTCCTACTAGGGCGCCGCCCACGCCCATGATGATCGACGGCCACCCGGCGTGGGGAGTTGCTTCCATCCTGGACTCCCGGCGTCAAGGTCATGGGCTGCAGTACTTGGTGGATTGGGAGGGATATGGCCCAGAGTGGAGGTCCTGGGTGTACTCTTCTTTTGTGCTGGACAACGATCTCATCACGGAGTTCCACCGGGCGCACCCAGATAAACCAGCGCCAGGAGGCGCTGCTGGGGGGGGGAGTACTGTCACAACTCGCCGCTCCCGGTCATCCACCTCAGATGCGTGCACACCTGCGCCTCGTCAGGAACGGGCTACTTAGCCCACTCGGCCCAGAGCATCTGTCTGGAGCCGTCTGTTTCTACGCGCTGAAGCCCTCAGCAGGATTGTCTCTTCCCGTCCTGCCGACCTTCTCTACAGTACGTAAGCTGATTAATCACTTACCTGTCTACCAGCCTCTCCCCTGTGCACAGGTGGATTCCCTGGCGGCGGATTCTCCCGTCATCGCCATCTCCTTTCCTCTCCTCTCCACGCCTGGAGAGGAGAGGAACGTTCTGCTGCGCACGTGTGCGCAGCAGAACGCTGAAAGAACGGCCTGAAAGAACGCTGTCTTTCAGGCCGAAGATCCTTAGCCAACGCCAGCCACCGTCCCATCTGCAAGTAAGCCATATTCAGCATATCTCTCCTTTTGGTTAAGCCCAGCTCATATTCCTGTCTCCTGGGCAGGTGATGCCCACAAATTCATCGTTGTCATAATGGACTTGTCACCCTGCAAGAGCTCTGCAGTGCTGCTAGCTGCAATTTTTCACATATATGGCGCACACATGGTGACAGGAGGTTGGTGGCTGTGTGGTCATAAAGTATATTCCCATTTGCCTATGGGTTGGACAGGAGTTTGTGCCCCTGTCCTTGTGACTGATCCCACCCTCATTATGTCAGCAGGCCAGGTGGGCAGGGTGAAAAGAGATGCTTACCTACCACAGGATGCCACTTTTGCACTGCATGATTCCATCTGGGGTACAGACGTGCCAGAGCAGTTCAAGATACAGACCAAAGGACAAAATGTTCTTCAGTCATTGTTCCCTTGAGTGGGAGTGGCAAAGAACACTTTGTGGGTTGAAACCCTTAATTACAGACTACAGTCCTTTGTGATTTTTTCCTTATCTGCTTGGGCAGGTGAAAGGGAAGAGATGACAGCCCTAAGGCTTATGGTGACACAAAATAGAATGGTACTTGAACAGTTGACTGCTGCCCGTGGGGGCGTGCGTGTGATTGTGGGTTAATACTGTTGTACTTTTATTCCAGTGAATGATGTGGATGGACATGTTATTGCTTCAGCCATACACAATCTCACCGTTTTACAAGCTGCTGGGGTCAAGGATAATGTTACTGATGCACAGCATTGGACGGATTGGCTGTTTTCCTCATGGAGGAGTCTCGTTATAAACTTGGCAGTGGTTCTTGTGGTGATAGTTTTGGTTTTTCCATGTGTCATTCCCTGTATCCACAGTATGATGATGAGACTTGTTCATGTCAACTTGGTGATGTATCATGATGCCACAGCTGGAGATGATGGGGAAACAACACCAACTTAAAATGCCTTTTCATGAGTACAAAGTAAAAGTATGACTGACATGCAGAAAACTGAGAGGAGATGCATGCTCATGATGTGAATTTGAAATGTACTATTTACAAAAACATATTTGAAGTTCTGAGAAATTGCCTTTCATTAACCTCTTGCACTCCGGTGTACCGCGGACGAGCACGTCTCTGCGTCCCAGAGCGCATGAGGGTGCACGAGAGCACCCTCGTGCGCTCTAGGACGCACGGGGGTGCTGCGTCCAAGCGCGTACTGAAAAAAAAAAAAAAGTTCTTCCACTACAGACACAGCCGCAAACAGATCAGATATGACTGACCTCTCATTCGACTAATAAGAGCCTTGAATTGGGTTTCTGAAACCTTGAAGAACCAATGACTGAAAACCTAGCAAGAAGGACCCGCCTACCAACGCTGTGAATGCAGCGAGCCAATTGAAGCACAGAAGTTCGCAAGCTGTTTTCTGTAAGGCTGGGTGAAGAGAGACTGACTGCTGCAGATGAAAAAAGGACCCGCAGGAAGAACCTGCTACGGACCCAGCAGCACGGAGACCACCCACAAGTGCGACCTGCACTTATTCCAGCAGAATAGACATTTAGGATTCTCTTCCATGGTCATCATAGACCGACGAAGGTCGTAAATCATTCGCCAAAACCGCAATCATGGAAGCGCAAAACCGCAATAATGGAATTATGTTTTGACCGGGAACCACAAGCGGACCAGCGTCGCGTTCGTCTGACAATGAGGAAGAGAAGTTCACCAGGACGCTGCTGTGAAGAGGTAAGTGTTATAAGCTAAATTATTCTTTATGCCTGAAAATTGTAATCAAAAAATGACTTTTGACCGATCAGTAAATTACAACTGTGCAGCGCACGAAGTCCGAAGTCCGTGTGCCGCGGTACACGGTTTGTTAGCCGCATCCAGACCATGAACGCCCCCGCCCCCGCTACTCTTCTGTAGCGAGGGGGGGGGGGAGCCGCGGTGACTGCGCCGCGGTCGCCACATGAGTCTATTCCGTCATGTAGCAATGGCCGATGTCCGTCCTCTGTAGCGAGGGGGGGGACAACCCCCCCCCACACACACACAGAGCCCTGAGTGTCACCTTTCATTAGAGCCCAAGATGAAGCTTCTATATTTGAATCATTCAAAAGTTAGACGTTTTTCCAAACTGTGCCATTTGGCACAATTTGGCACAGTTCAAAAATGCCTGGGAACTACCCGAGGAATAAGCTGTGTAATATATTCATTTTTTGTGGTATTGTTACAAAATTTTGACCTCAGCTGGATAACACTTGGTTCTACATTTCTGTTGCATTTTCCAGCCTGGATCTGAAGCTGTGTGTTATTTGCAAGCATTTGTATCCAAAAAAACACCCAGGCCAAATTTATTTTCTTCAAGTATGTTTAGATGAATGTAACTCAGTGGCCGGAGCACTTAGAGAGATTATGACTGTTTTGCCAAAAAATTCAAAGTGTTTTCTTTTAAATGAGACCAACCCCATGAAGATGCTGCAAAGGGCTGAAGAACAGCTTTTGATTTACTTTGGGCACGTTATTTTTTTGGCATTTTTAGGGAAATTGACCGGAGTGCAAGGGGTTAACTGTTTGGGGTTTTCATTTCACTTTGTTTTTAACACATTATATTTGTAATCACCACATTGTTAATCACTATTTTTTTTTTGTACTTATTTTGTACCCGTAGGTAGATTTGTTTTGCAGTCTGGTGACAAGCCACCAGCTGCCGGTCGCTGTGTGCGCAAGCGCCCCATATCCCTAACCTGCATGTTTTTGGCATGTGGGAGGAAACCGGAGAAATCCCGGAGTAAACCCACGCAACACGGGAAGAACATGCAAACTCCACACAGATCACTGTGGGTCGGGGGCAGGGATCGAACCCACGATCCCCGCGATCCCCCGGCCGAGGGTAAACTGTGCTGCCACAGTGCTAACCACTGCGCCACCGTGCAGCCCTGTTTATTCACTATGCAGTTTTATTGTTATGGTTGTTGCTTTGTTTCTTGATTGCTTAATTACACTTTTACACATCAAGATACTGACATTCATAGATTTAAGCTGCTAACACACATATATCCTAATCACACAAATATAAGTATATATACTCAATCCATATTATCTTTTGTCGTATAATCATTTTTTTGTTCTTTATTGTGATTTTGCTAATTTTTAACTTATCATTATACATCTATACACTAACTTATCTCATCAAATTGCTGCTAATCTGCTAACACACTAAACAACAAAGAGATACATTGTGGAGGTAATAGAACAGGCGAGATGGGATGAGCTGGAAGGGTACAAGGTTTTATTTCCTCCAACATATTGAAACATGCTTTGTAGCTCGGTGAGCTACTGATATGCATATCAGTCAATACATATCATTAGCGTGACCAACTGGCGCCCGGATGTCCTCTCCCTCATCCAGGGATGTATACACAACGGTCCATTGTTCTGATTGCCCCCTGGGGCTCTCTGTCCATATGTAAATTGTCCCCCATTTCCTCCAGCCCTGCTGAGTGTGAAATAGTGTCAGTCTGCAATGTGCTGGGTCACCACACGGCTCCCCCAGAACACTCAGAAGGCGCTGTGACTTCCCTCCCCAGTCGTTTGGGTTCCAGCTCCGGTAGAACTGTCCTGTTGTAGAGGAGTGTCGGAGGGCATGTCAGTCCGTGGGGGGGATGGGGGAGGGGTGGAAAAGACAGTGTGCTCCGCTCCGAGTTCCAGCACGTTGAACGGCCGTGGATCGTGGGCACACAGGGCCGGTGCACGTCGTGCATAATGGAACAAACCGGCGATCGGCCGGCTTTAGGGAGTGAGGTGCGGGAAGAGCGCTGTGGAGGAGGAGGGGAGGGGGGTGGGAGTAAGTGAGTGCCAGCCCGGAACATCAAAGGCGTCTGGGCAGAGCAAAAAATTGCGTGTGGATCCGCGATGGTGAGGGACTTTCCCGGTAAATCTGGCAGTGATCCGCAGCGGCTGTGAAAAAATTAAGTCTCTGACTCATCTTGTGGCTCGGTCCTGAGAGGATGTGGGGAAGGCGAACGGCCAAATTCCCCGAGGATGCGTAGAGGCTGTGAAAAAAAAAAAAAAAAAACTGAAGCTGTGTGAGGGACTTGGCAGTTTGACTTTAGGTGCGGAAGCAGCCCTAAAGTCATCGGGGAAAGTAATCAGTTAAATTCCAGTTGTGCGCCGTGGCTGAGAAACCCATACAAAGTCCCATATGCAGGCTGCATGTCTGCTTCAGGTGCGTGAGCAGCCCTAAATGTTCTGAGGATGGCGATCGGCCATGTTTCTCGGGCATGTGAAGCGGCGGAGGACGGTGTATAAGTCTGGAGCTGGTTTGTCCCTGGTGCGTGGCGTGTGCCTGGCGCAGTGACCACATAGCTAGAAATTGCACTGTCCTCATAATCCTGCAGTGTGCACGAGGGGCTTCTGTGCGCAGAAAGTCCATTGTCGGGAGGTGAGTCAGAGTCAGGGAGCTTGGTGGAAATCAATTCAGACAGCGCCGATGATCTTTCCTATTCAGGCTGCTTCCTTCGGTTCGCTCGTGTCGCCATTCATGGTGCGTGTCGGTCCCAGTGCCGCCCGCTCGGGAGAGCGCGCTCCGGTGTGGATGAAGAGGATGCAGGCGTTCTCTGGTCCTCTGGAATCCATAGCACGGTGAAAGGGAGTAGACGGTCATTCTCTCTCGTCAGGTCACCAGTGTGGAGAAAATGGCATAGTCGAGCAACGCACCATGCACGTCCAGGGTCACCAATGTGGAGGTACTGGAGCAGGCGAGGGACGCACCATGACACGTCTAGGGTCACCAATGTGGAGGTAATAGAACAGGTGAGATGCGACGAGCTGGAAGGGTACAAGGTTTTATTTCCTCCAACATATTGAAACATGCTTTGTAGCTCGGTGAGCTACTGCGCTGCTGAGGCATGTATAGCAAGCTCTTTTATACAGGTTATACAGACAGACAGAACGCATGGCACATTAGCATAGTGATATACATATCAGTCAATACATATCATTAGTGTGACCAACTGGCGCCCGGATGTCCTCTCCCTCATCCAGGGATGTATACACAACAGTCCATTGTTCTGATTGCCCCCTGGGGCTCTCTGTCCATATGTAAATTGTCCTCCATTTCCTCCAGCCCTGCTGAGTGTGAAATAGTGTCAGTCTGCAGTGTGCTGGGTCACCACAACATACACACATCACACATATCATTTTTTTAATTGTTCATCATTACTGACTTTACTTTTTTATTATGATTTTGTTTGATTATTGATTTCTTTTACTGAACAAAAGGCTTTATCGTTCCATGCTCCCCAGGAAATGAAACATTCAAACGGCACTCGGGAGAGGCAGCGAGGCTGATGGCTGACTTTCCTCATTAAAAAGCTAGTTAGGATCTTTTGCAATAAAATGCTTCTTGCATAGAATGCGCCGGAACTCAGCGAGCTGCCCAATGAGGTTTTATAGGCCATAATGTTTAATCTCTGATGCTTTTTTAAGCATCGGGGGGGGGGGGAATGAAAGAATAATTTCATGTTCCTCTATATTAATCTTTCATATTTTATGTCTGATATATTTTTAATGCGTTGTATGAGCAATTATTCTCTATGTGACTTTCATGCCCCGGAGTCTGGGTGGGTGTGCGTGTGAATGCATGTGAGGGCAGGTCAGCGGAGACGTAAAGGATGACCCAGGCTACACTGATAATCTCTGTTTTTTATTGACTTGCTCTGCTAGTTTCTGTGACCAAGGAATGTGCTAAAACTCCCAGTTCATGAAGATTAGATTTATAGACACTCTGCCCATCTCAGATGTCCCCCAAGGATGTCTCCCTCTTTGTTTATCTGTTCTTAGAGCTATAAAAATACCAAGCTCAAAATGTATGGTCAGAAGGGTGCATGAATGACTCTGTGGGCAGTTTGATGTACACTTTCTCATGGCCAGAAAAAAATGGCTCATAACTCAGAATCCGCCTATTGAATTTTTGACTCAGTCTCACTTAACCCTTTGAGTGTGAGAATTTGTGTGCCCCTAGTGGTAGAGCATGGCACTGCACCTGCCTTCTCACTCTGACTTTGTCAAAAGTAAGTAAGGAATTTCTGTTTTGTTTTGTTTGTTTTTTTATGTATCCTACATTAACTAAATGTACTGATTTCTTGTTCATATACTTTGAAGATAAGATGATGAGGTACCTCTGTACAAAAAAACAAAACAAAAAAAAAACAGTGTCAACAGACTGAACCATTTTTTGTGTAAATACGTCCAAAGTCCGGTTTTGACTGAGTTATGGAATTTAAAGAGGTGCTGTGACATTATGCAAATTAGATGCATAAATTTATTCCTATTTGAAACCTTGGATCACATTTTACATCTTTCTAATTGACAGTAAGCCATTATCTCTTACCACTTTCAAGTTATAGCCTTGGAAATCTGAACTATTTTATTGACAAAAAATATTTACCACTCTTGACCACTAGGGGTTATGTCGCAGTTTGGTAACATACACACTCAAAGGGTTAATTCAATTTTATTCTGTCAAGGTCCAACTCTGACTCTGCTGCGGCAACCCCCACAGCAGGCATGGTGGAAAATGAAGTCCCTGACCCTCCAGGCGAAGCAACCAGAGCAGATGGCTTGTCTGGCATGGCAGCTGGAGGTCGCCTCACCACTGGCGCTGAATCCCGCATAGCTGAAGCCAGGGGATGCTCAGTTATCGGTGCAGGCTTCAGGTCACTGGCAGCTTTCTCCCCTCATCCAGACCTTGGCTGCGGGGCTGGGACCAGGTCATCCAGGACCGCAGGCAAATCCATCATCTGGTGGCCCAATCCCAGGACTGGCAGACACTCAGGGGAAATAGGAGGAGACACGGAGGGAGCAGCTGAGGATGTATTATCAGCAGTAAGTGGTAAGGACTCAGTGGACTGCAATAACTGGGCCTCACCACCGGGAATCAGGCAAGATAATTCATTTTTGGGAAATGGAGAATAAAAAGACACTTGCCTGTATTAACGGGGCATGATGGAATCTGCTGCAGTGGACCTTGAGTTTTTCCTTCCTGTGGTTGCAGTAGTGATGGACCCCTCTGCGGAACATGGAGGGGCCGCCCCTGCAGACACGATGACAGGCAGAGCCGGGGAGGAGATGGCCAGACCCTTAGCAGTGGGAAGAAACACAGAGGAGGAGAGGGAAGCAGCAGCAATGGAGGAAGAGGATGCTGATGGGAGAGCTAGAGAGAAATACAAAGAGGAAACTGCTGCAGGAATTTACTGC
The DNA here is from genome assembly GCA_020510985.1 of Pholidichthys leucotaenia. Lineage (NCBI taxonomy): Eukaryota > Metazoa > Chordata > Actinopteri > Cichliformes > Pholidichthyidae > Pholidichthys > Pholidichthys leucotaenia. Next base: position 131,982,281 of record CM035840.1, on the reverse strand, counting down.
CTCAGCGAAAGAGAAACTGCTGACAGGGAGGTGGAGGAGTCCTCCCAATGGCCTGTAACTGGACAGTGGCTTCTTGAAGCTGGCGGAGTGGGAGCAGGAATAGATGCACTGGAGGCGAAGCAGGGCATCTTCCGCTGAATGTGCTTGCATGTGGGCTTCGGGCTCGTTGGAGATGACCCCCACGTCAGCCCGGGGAAAGATTGCTGCAGGACAGAGAGTGTGGCCAACGACTCCACAAACTGGGAAAACCTCCATAACCCTGGGTGCGCCTCAACAATAATGGTTACCGAATTCATGCTCTCCCAGATCTTCTTAGGGCTGCGGGAAGCGAGAGCTTCATCCACGAAGCTTTTCATGAATTTGGTGGCCCACTGCTCTTCAATGCTCGGAGACCCTGCTGCCAATCTCTCTTTACTTGCTGGACGTTGGTGTGCTGGGGACATGGTGTGAGCCCCACAACAGATGAGTGGGGAAAAAAAGGCAAAAAACACAAACCACAGCAGCTGGGTCTCTAACTGGCTGGAGTCTTCTGTCACGAATTGCCCCTCGGGGCAGAGAGAAGGACCCAGATGCTGAACTGTAGTTTGTGATATTTATTAACAAAAAGCACAAAGTCCCAAACAGTGCACCAACACAAAAATCCAAATAGATGATAAAGCAAACTTATGCGGATGAATGGGAACAGTGGAGATGAGAATGTTTAACCCTCTGAGTGTGTATGGTGCAGAACTGCGACATACCCCCTAGTGGTCAAGAGTGGTAAATATTTTTTGTCAATAAAATAGTTCAGACTTCTAAGGCTGTAACTTGAAAGTGGTAAGAGATAATGACTTACTGTCAATTAGAAAGATATAAAATATGATCCAAAATTTCAGATAGGAATAAATTTATGCATCTAATTTGCATAATGTCACGGCACCTCTTTAAATTCCATAACTCGGTCAAAACTGGACTTTGGACATATTTACACAAAAAAATGGTTTAGTCTTTTGACACCGTTTTTTTGTACAGAGGTACCTCATCATCTTATCTTCAAAGTATATGAACAAGAAATCAGTACATTAAAAAAAAAAAAAACAGAAATTTCTCACTTACTTTTGATAAAGTCAGAGTGAGAAGGCAGGCGCAGTGCCGCGCTTTGCCACTAGGAGCACACAGATTCTCACACTGAAAGGGTTAAGATTCCAGCAAAGAGGAATGAAAATAACAGCCCTTAAATATGGCCAGAAACAAATGATACAAGTGATAACAGGTGTGGGTCACATGAGCCGGCAGGAGGTAACATGGATTACAACTGGGATCAGCTGGGAGTAACGAGAGGGAGAAGACAGGACTGACAGCTGACAGGAGCACCACCCACAACAGAGCAAAAAACCCGGAAGTGCCACTGACAGCTGCAGTCCCAGGAGGAGAGAAAACACAACAGAATATGAGTATAATGAGATGACCAATAAAGACCAGTGAACCCAAATATGTAAATACAAAAACTAAAACGAACATAAACAGGAAAATAAATCATACTATGAAACAATACAGAATATGTGAAAACCAACCAAAGATAAAATAACAGGAATTAAAACTCAAAACTACAACACTATACAAATATGAAAAAAAGACAAAGAGACTGAATCCGGCGGAATCCCCTGTGCTCAGATCATGACACTTTGTCTGTGAAAAGAGCTTTATAAATAAACTTTACTTACTACTTTTAGCATTTTGTCATGGCCCTTCTGCATAGAATTTCAGACTGTAACACGGCTCCAATGCAAAGCCGAGAACAATTACATGGCACAGTTTCAAAACCTGCAAAGACCATATAAGGAAGTTCTATAAGTTTCATTTGCTTATTACTTTAGGTCAATGAATGACAACTGGCAGCCACAGACCACCAGGGCTTTTCATCCAGCACTCAGAATATTACTTATTGTCATGAACGTCCCAGCGGGACAGGAGAAACAGACCCACTCGCAGGATGAGTTAGTGCAGTTTATTTAACAAAAGTGGAAAATACACTGTGCTCAGCCAGCTTCTCCTGGCAAGCAAAAAATAAAGACAAACACAGCTCGCTCCCAAACAAACTGGTGAGTGTGAGGAAAAACAAAACCACATTAAACCCAAAACACTTCCAAACGTGTAAACTGGTAGGTTCCGGGAAACAAAAACACAGAAACCCCAAACACTCCAAACATATACACTGGTCAGCGCCGGGAAGAACAAGGAAAAAACCCAGAAGCTCCAAACGAACTGGCAGGCGTTGGGTTACACACAGAGACACAGAAAAACTCCAAAGCACTTCAACAAACGAGATGGTAGCACCGGGAAGAAATAGTAACCTGAAACACTCCAACATACGCATTGGTAGGCACTGGGTACTTACGAAGAATTATGACCAGAGCAGGCAGAGCTCTGGTGAGGATGTGAGACAATACAAACTAGCCACACTGCCCTGGTGAAACAGAGTGCTTAAATATACACAGAGATGGACTGGAGGTGTGAGAGCTGAGACTGGCAGAGTGACCTAATTAGGCAATCACCCACAGCTGCAAACTAGGGAGCAGACTGTGGGTAAAAGGTGAGTGACTGGGAAACTGAGGAAGGAGGCTCTAAAGGAAACAACAAAAATAACAGAAAACAAACAAGAAAATAGTAAGACATGAAATGCTTGAAAAATACATAAAGTGTTTGAGCACAGCCCAGACACATGACAGAGCCTCCACCTCAAGGGGTGGATGCCAGACACCCAACACAACATCAACAGAAAAAAGAAAAAACCTGCCCCCCCCCCCCCAAGCAGGAACTACCACAAACTACCCAGGGCGTGAGGCCGGCCAAAGTCCCAGGCCAAGCAGATGGCCAGATAAATTAAGCCAGGTGGCCTGCTGGAAAAAATGGAACACCTGACCCAGAGACTCAGTCTTTCTGGCGGCCAACCAGCACTGTTGAGCCATCAGGACTGGAGGGGTGGATCAAGAGGCGGCTTTCCCACTGGTAGGCTCGATGGTGGGTGGCCGGACCGGAGGAGGGGAACCCCAACGGTGTCCGGTGACGGAGGAAAGTGGAAAACAACGGCATCCGGCAGAGGAGGAAGAGGCACCCTGAAGGCCTCTGGAAGGGGAGAGAAGGCCTCGGTGTCCTCAGGCTAGCCGGCAGCACCCTCAGTGGTCCCAGCTTGGGACACGGCTGTACCCTTGGTGGTCCCGGCTTGGGACAGGGCTGCACCCTTGGGGGTTCCAAGCTGAAGCACAACTGCACCTGCGGTGGCTCCGGGCTGGAGCTCTGCAGCACCTGTGGCAGCTCCAGGCTGGAGCTCTGCAGCACCCTCGGTGGCTCCGGGCTGGAGCTCTGCTGCACCCATGGAGGACCCAGGCTGGGCCAACGCTGCACCCACGGTGGACCCAGGCTGGGCCAATACTGCACCCACGACCTCCACTGTGGAAGCTGAACCCTGGCCGACCTCCACAGTGGTGAAAACTGGACCACTGGTGACCTCAGGCAGTGCAACTGGATCCTCTCCGGCGACCCTGAGGGAGAGCTCAGACACGGCACAAAGAGAAGAGAGGTCAGGGTCACCGGCAGCAGCGAAGCATGGTGAGGCGAGTTCAGGTGCAGCAGGTGACTGCACCTGGCTCTCCTCACCAAGAGCCAGGCAAGATTGCTCCAGGACTGAAAGGGGAGAAACAAAAGAGGGCACTTGCCTGGGCTCGAGTTCCACCACCGTCCAGGACTACGACAATCAGGCTGATGATGATGCTTTGGGCCCGGTCCATCAGTGGTCCAGCTCCGCTGTCGGCTCCGCTGCGGCAGCCTCCACAGCCAGCATGATGGCGATCGCAGTTTCAGCCTCCCCAGGTGACGTGACCCATGCCAGGAACTTTTCCAGCGTGGCGGCTGGAGATTGGGTCACCACTGGTACTGGTGTGGGATCCTCCAGGGCCTCAGGCTCCCTCCGCAACTGGTGACTCTGTCCCGTGGCCGACGGACACTCAGAGGGGAAAAGCAGAACATGGAGGGAACTGGTGAACAATGAGTGGCTGCAGCATGTGAGGAGAACTCAGGGAACTGCGAACCCTGGGCCTCATCACCAGGAGTCAGGCAAGACTTGCAACTATTAAAAGAGGAAGAAATAAATTCCACTTGCCTGTCATTCTGGCGTGTGATGTTATCTGCTGCAGCCGATGAATAGTCATCCCCCTCCGTGCCTATGGTGAGTCCGGATTCCACTGTGGATGGTGGATGGACCGCCTCAGAAGACAAAGAGATGGGTGGAGCCAGGGAGCCCATGGAGGACCTCTTGGCAGCGGGAGGGATGATGCCTGCAGAAAAAGAGGAGGGTTTCCTCTGGCGTTTCAACGCAGGATGACACTTTCGCCGCGGAGTAGGCTCCTCCAAGATCACTGGGTCCTCCCATGTCCGGCAACTCCCTCCCGGGACCAGCGGAGATTTAGGGGAGACAGGAGAAACAAAGGGAGGAGCGGTAACAGCAGCTGATAATGGAGACCCAATGGACTGTAAAATCTGAGTCTCCTCCTCAGGAATCAGGCACACAACTTCAGGGGAGAGAGAAAGGGAATGAAGAAGGACTTGCCTGAATTCCTGGGGGGTGATGACATCAGCTACTGTCCCAAGGTTGTGCGCCGTCTCCCAGGTTGTTTGAAGGGACATCTGGGGGGGAGAAGAGGACACCGGCTCGGGATGTGGATGACAAGCTCTCGGCTTCCGGGAGCGCTTCTTTGGATGCCGGGGTTGTACTGCGGATAACCCTCTCACCACTCCCTCAAGATGCTGACGAGACTCGAATATCTCGTGAGGAGCGACATTAACCCTGGGTATCTCCACAGACTGGGGCACGTCCAAATCAGCTCGACGGCGTCATCCAGAAATCCAAAAACATTTTCGGGAAAGAGGGTGGCTCAAGCCTTAGAGGTGAAATCCACAGCCATCTCAGCCACTGCGCAGTCCTCCGCGCTCAGTCCAAAAACTCGAAAGTCCACAGTGTGCTGCCAACAAACAGGTAGGAAAAACACAAAAAGAAGGGAAAAAGACCCAACACATCCACTGGGTCTTCTGTCACTGGCGGCTAGTTTCTGTCATGAACGTCCCAACGGGACAGGAGAGACAGACCCACTTGCAGGATGAGTTAGTGCAGTTTATTTAACAAAAGGGGAAAATACACTGTGCTCAGCCAGCTTCTCCTGGCAAGCAAAAAATAAAGACAAACATAGCTCGCTCCCAAACAAGCTGGTGAGTGTGAGGAAAAACAAAACCACATTAAACCCAAAACACTTCCAAACGTGCAAACTGGTAGGTGCCGGGAAACAAAAACACAGAAACCCCAAACACTCCAAACATATACACTGGTCAGCGCCGGGAAGAACAAGGAAAAAACCCAGAAGCTCCAAACGAACTGGCAGGCGTTGGGTTACACACAGAGACACAGAAAAACTCCAAAGCACTTCAACAAACGAGATGATAGCACCGGGAAGAAACAGTAACCTGAAACACTCCAACATACGCACTGGTAGGCACTGGGTACTTATGAAGAATTATGACCAGAGCAGGCAGAGCTCTGGTGAGGATGTGAGACAATACAAACTAGCCACACTGCCCTGGTGAAACAGAGTGCTTAAATATACACAGAGATGGACTGGAGGTGTGAGAGCTGAGACTGGCAGAGTGACCTAATTAGGCAATCACCCACAGCTGCAAACTAGGGAGCAGACTGTGGGTAAAAGGTGAGTGACTGGGAAACTGAGGAAGGAGGCTCTAAAGGAAACAACAAAAATAACAGAAAACAAACAAGAAAATAATAAGATATGAAATGCTTGAAAAATACATAAAGCATTTGAGCACAGCCCAGACACATGACAACTTATTCAGCAATAGTTTTATTGCAAACGAGGCACACAAGTACAGAATAGGGCTTCATTTCAAATCAAACCAAAACTGGGACCTGGAACCAACATAATCTTGCTTATGTAGGTTATTTTAGTTCTTCCCTTCTTCCTGTTTTGTATGTGTGTATATGAGAGCTTTCATATCCTTTAAGATGTGTTGCATGCACGTGGCCACGTGTCTCTGCAACCCGGTAGCAGTAACAGAATATTCAGTGCTGTCCAGAAGTTGTGAAACACGGTTGAAGAAATAAAATGAATTGTACTGAAAATGTGGTGTCCGTCCACATAGTATGAGACAATTGAGTTTTTGTTTCATTTGGGGATGCCGGGAGGGCGTGAGTGAGGTCCGTGGAGGATGGCTTCAGTGCACCAAAGCCGGGTCCTGTTGGCCTCTGACTGCTGTCCATATTATCACCCATTTTGCAGTGGGGTCGGATGAGCTAAGCCTGTATTTAAGAACCCGATCAGAGATTTGTAGGTCCTGTGAGATGATGGCATGGTCATGGCTGCATGAAGGGCTCAGACGGAGCAGCTGGCTAGCCATCAGCACAAGTCACGTGACCTGTGGGCCCTCAAGATGTGTGTGGACGCTAACTTCTGCACCAAAGAAAGTTTAATTTGGTTGTATGTGTGTGGGGTGACAATGATCCTATTCTTATATTAAGGCACTTTTGTGGCTTAATTAAGTGCCTTGTCGTTGAACTATAAGGGAGAAGAAAGGAGTGAAAAAAAAAAACAAGAAAAAAATGAAACTGACTTGAAAGCTTCAAATAACCATGATGCTGATTTAAGGTCAAATTTCCCAGCCCAGGTACAGCATTTCTAAAAGTTGGCACTATGAATACATACTTATCAGTCCATTCTTCATCAGAGCTGTGGTTTTCTACATCAACTTTCCACTTAAGGCTCTTTGAGGGTGCCATTTTTCATGCTCGAAATATTTTCATTGTTGTCCACAAACTACAACAGCCTCACTAATATAAATCCTACAATACTGCAGTCGGCCACTAGTAGTTTGCTGCAGTACAGATAATATGAGTCTGTTAACACTGACAGGCTAAAAAATAACATAAATTTGGAAGGAAGACTAATATTCAAATAATACTTTATTTAGGATACAATATTAATTTTATTTTACAAGAGCATCGAGTCCTCATAGTGTCTGCCAAGAAAATCTCTGTCCCCTGGACAAATGCAGTTGATGACTTGTTTTAGGTATTGAACACTTCGGGTTAGACACTAAAACATCTTGGTTTAGGTTAGTGTAATGGTTATGGTTAGGGAAAAAAGTGGGGGTCTTCTTTAAGCACATTTCAGTTGTAGTCCCTATGTCTCCCTGTTATGGGGGACACAGGGAGCACGATTGAAACTTAAAACAAAAAACTTCACCCATTTCCAGTTCGGAATCTGGTTAAAATAATCTGAACTGGAATGCCACACTACAGCAATCCCTTTTTTCATTCCTAAGGAACATCTTTTATCAAAGACTTTCTGTCCTTCATTCACTAAATTTGAACAACAGCTTAGCATAGTCCCATGTTTCCCAGAGGACAGTCCTGTCCACTTAGGCTGGGAGACTGACTGTTCACAGGCCCCAGTTAGCTCACAGGGCATCATCAAAAGAGAAATGGGCAACACTGAACCATAAGCTGCCTGGCCTGGGAACAGAGGTGTACCTCTGAGCAAAGTGTGGGGATAATGGTGAGAAAATGCGACCATGAGAACGTAGTTTACACTGGAGTAGCGGAGGGGCAAAATCCTTAACACCAGACTTACACAAAATGTTTAGTTGGCTGTCCAGTTCCCAGTTTGGCTGGTGGGCCCTCTTTGCTTAGTTCTCAGTGGGAGATGAAGCCTCTGAGCGAAAATACTTAAGGGGGGAAAAGCTCAATTGTCAGTACTCAGGTCTGACATAACTATAACAAAACTGCTTCTGAAATGTGAGTAAATTTTGCTTGAATCTCAAGCATGGGCCACTTTGTAATTTACACTTGATAACACAAAATAGCGCATGCATTAGGAATAGACTCCAAATTAAAACCTGCATGGGTTCATGTTTATTGTATAGAAGGAATATGTCACATAGTGCAAAAAATGATGCATATTTGTGCAGAAGTATCTGCAACAATGCATTCAATAATGCTTTTGCTGACATCCTCCACCATCATCCCAGACCCTACACAGGCACTGCAAAAAGGTATCTACAGGGTAACATCCACCAAGAACTATTCATCATCATTCCCTTATAGCTATTAAATTACATGAATGCCAGCCTTTCATACACCTTCAAACAGCAGTGGAAAAAAGATGCATCACACTCATGGAAGCATTAATTTTTTTTTTACACTGACTAAATTTTGTCTGTGGGGTTTCACTATATGAACTGAACCGCACAGCTGTACCTGTAATTGACTGGTTCAGCAGCTAAAATATTCTTCAGAAACTATACAGCACTGACAGGAGAAAAAATACAGGCAGAATTAGAGCTGCACAGATATAGGAAAATGATGCAGGGAAGAATAAAAATGGTAAAACTACAGCATGTGCATGTCATATGTATGTACTGTATGTTTTTTTTAGATGACTGTATAATCTTGATTTTGCCATTTTTGTGAACAAGGTTATGTTACATCGATTTATACTTGTACAATTCTCCTTAACCATGAAAAAAAAAAAAACAACTATAGCTTCTGGGGCTGCTTCTGTCTTTTCTTGTTCATTTAAGTCAGAGGCAGATTTTTTAACTTGTATAACAATTACACCTTCCATGTTTAATATCATGATAAAATCTCTCCTTATTCCTTGATAGCTCCCAAATACTTGCCTGTTCAAGGCAAGAATTTTGAAGACAATTTATAGCTTCTTTCACTGCAAGCAGTAGTTTTAAACATCACCTCATTTTGAAAGATAAAATCCTCTTCAACTCTGCCACCTCCAGCTCTGCCTCCTTTCTTTTCGTTAGTGCCACCCTCTCCAAACCATACATCATAGCAGGTGTCACTCCTGTTTTGTAAATCTCCCCTTACACTGTAGATCAGGGGTCAACAACTGACAGACTCTGGTCCAGATCTGGACCTCGAGAGTCCTCCATCCAGACTCCAAAGCTTTTTAATATAATTTGGGGAAAAATTACACTATTTTGTTTAAATCGAATGAAAAAGCGGAACTAAAATGCCATATAGGCGGCGGCCGCCCAGACATTTTATGGCGTGGGACTTTTGACGTTCTTCGTGGGGTACAGCGGTTGGACAGCCACGCTTCCTTCTCGGTGTAACCCTCGGAATGAAACGCTGCTGTGAAATTGTGTCCACCGCCACTCTGGCTGCCTGCGATGGTATGGGTCCATCTGGGGGTCTGTTGACGGCAGGTCCCCGCGGCTCCTCCACACCTTCCTTGGACCGCATCCCTGTTGGACCAGCACGACGTTGTTTATGGAGGTAATCTTTGCAACTCTCTGATATCATGTAAAAACAATAATTTGCAGAGTGTTACCAAGACAGACCCAGACAAGGTTAAAAAGATAAAAAACATTGTTAACATAAAAAAAAAAACCTCCAAAGGAATTCTGTAGTGTGGAATTAATTACATTTTCTGTCCCTTTTTTAGGCTTACAGTTTGAAATGTTTTTTTTTTTTTTTTAATACTGAAGACATAGTATAGAGGCGGACTTTTGTGAGATTTTGTTTTGTAAATATTAATCATTTTAAATGTATCGGTTCTCCAGGGTTTGTGGGAGTTTGCCCAACCAGTTTACGTGTGTTTTGTGGACTTGGAGAAGGCATTTGACCGCGTCCCTCGTGGATTTTTGTGGGGGGTGCTTCGGGAGTATGGGGTATCGGGCTTGTTGTTACGAGCTATTCGGTCTCTGTATGACCGTTGTGAGAGTTTGGTTCGTATTGCCAACACTCGGTCGGAGTCATTCCCAGTGAGAGTTGGACTCCGCCAGGGCTGCCCTTTGTCACCGATCCTGTTCATAATTTTTATGGATAGGATTTCTAGGCGCAGCCAGGGAATGGAGGGTGTCATGCTTGGTGACCACAGGATCTCATCTCTGTTGTTTGCAGATGATGTTGTCCTGTTGGCTTCATCCAGCAATGACCTACAGCTCTTGCTGGGACGGTTTGCCGCTGAGTGTGAAGCGGCTGGGATGAGAATCAGCACCTCCAAGTCCGAGTCCATGGTCCTCAGCCGGAAAAAGGTGGATTGTCCTCTCTGGGTTGGGGACAGGCTCCTGCCCCAAGTGGAGGAGTTTAAGTATCTTGGGGTCTTGTTCACGAGTGAGGGGAGAATGGAGCGAGAGATCGACAGACGGATTGGAGCAGCATCTGCAGTGATGCGGACGTTGTACCGGTCTGTTGTGGTGAAGAGGGAGCTTAGTTCTAAGACAAAGCTGTCGATTTATCAGTCAATCTACGTTCCTACTCTCACCTATGGTCACGAGCTTTGGGTAATGACCGAAAGAACGAGATCGCGGATACAAGCGGCTGAAATGAGCTTTCTCCGTAGGATTGCTGGACTCACCCTCAGAGATAGGGTGAGGAGCTCAGTCATCCGGGAGAGGCTCAGAGTAGAACCGCTGCTCCTCCACATTGAAAGGAGTCAGTTGAGGTGGTATGGGCATCTGATTAGGATGCCTCCTGGACGCCTCCCACTTGAGGTGTTTCAGGCACGTCCCACTGGGAGGAGACCCCGGGGCAGACCCAGGACTCGGTGGAGAGACTATGTCTCCCAGCTGGTCTGGGAACGCCTTGGTATCCCCTCTGAAGAGCTGGAGCAGGTGGCTGGGGAGAGGGAAGTCTGGGCTTCTCTGCTTGAACTGCTGCCTCCGCGACCCGGACCTCCGGAAAAGCGGTAGAAGATGGATGGATGGATAAATGTATCAGAATCAGAATCAGCTTTATTGGCCAAGTATGCACAACACATACAAGGAATTTGACTTTGGCTAAAAAACTTGCTCTCGTTGTTCAGGTGGAGGATTTAAATAAGATTTAAATAAGGATTCATTGACAACAGAGTATGTACAGTAAATTACAGTCTGTCCACATTTCTATAAAAGGATGCAAATATATACAGGAATATATGCAGTTATTTACTCAGACTATCCACACTTTGCAGAAATATATGAAAAAATATACAGTCATGCAGTATTTCAATGTGAACTCAGATTCAGTGATATAGTGTGAATGGACTAAAAAGTAGTGTGAGAGTTATGCGCAATGTAAGAATGGATGAAAAGTCATGAGTACAGCAACAGGTAGGACTAGGTGAATGTTAGGAGTTCATCAGAGTGATGGCTTGAGGAAAGAAACTGTTCCTGTGATGGGTGGTTTTGACCTTCAGGGATCTGTAACGACGACCAGAAGATAGAAGTTCAAACAGTTTGTGGCCGGGGTGTGACGGGTCAGCACAGATGTTTCCCGCCCGTTTCCTGGTTATGGACCGATATAAGTTCTCAATGGAGGGTAGGTCGGTACCAATGATCCTCTCCGCAGACTTAATGATCCGCTGCAGTCTGGTCTTGTCCTGTTTAGTGGCAGATCCAAACCAGACAGTGATGGAAAATGCAGAGGACAGATTGGAATGGTATGTAATGTAGTTTGTGTTCTCCTGTAAAACTTTCCACTTTTAGGATTTAAGTTGTATTTGAATTTTAGAGCCATTTATTTGGAGTCAAAAACACATTTAGTGTTCCCCTGTATTATTATGATTAAATTGTTACATTTTATTTGAAATCGAGCAAAGAATTTATTAGATTTTTTTAGTTTAAAAAAATAATACAGAACTAAAAGCAGCTATGGAGCCCCTAAAGGGCAGGGTGGGAAAAAAAAAGTTTAAGTTTCTGGTGCACACCCGAAACTTTCACATGTGCACCAGAAAGTTTTGGGTGCGCACTAGAAACTTTGTGGTGTGCACCAGATAGTAGACGCAAGATATCTGGAACACAGAGGAGACCACCCAGTACATTTCTGCTTATATTTCTGTGTGGGAATGGTAGTCCAGGAGTTAGCTGAGTTTTACTTTAACCTTGGACTTTATTATAAAAACATTACAGCTTTGTTTGCAAGTCGTCACCATTATGTTGACTCCAAATGACATTTAAAAAGAATTTTTAAAAGTCATAGTTTGTTTCGCCCCAAGAGGTACATTGACTTGGATCAGGTAATTACTTTCATATATGAACAGATACAAACATCTGGCCAACTCCATGGATATAGGTGGATGTTTACGCAAAGAGAATGGATTACATGTCAGGAAAGAGGACAGTCGTTTAATTTTAAAAGAACTAGAACTGAAGTACACTTTTGTCCAACAATGAACCGTCGAACAAACCGCGGTCCTTCAGATCAACAAACAGAGAGATGTAGAACTCCAGTGACTCCTTCCTGAGAAAGCCCCACCAACTTTCAAGCCTCTGATTTGCCATGCTTGCTCCTTCAATGTAGCTGTCAATGGCAGAGCCATAGTGTATATTGCAATGGAGAAAACGTTGAATGTCTCTGACATTCTCTGTGCCCCCATCGCCTCTCACTATTTGTGGGCAACCACTCAGTCTCTGGACTGCCTGCATGTAGTAGCCTCCAACAATTTTGGGGTCGCTGCTTGTAGTAAATGCATTCATCCAGATAATTTTCTATGAAAACCTATCGATGCAGCCATTGATGCAGACACCAAATGAATTTAGCATGTCATAGGGGTCCAGGTGCCATATATAATTAGGCACTTTTGCAAAATACCGTTGGCGGATGAGTCGTCTGATTCTTCTGAGTTCAACGCCTCTTGGGTCTAGTTCTTTTAAAATTAAACGAATTGTACAATGATCCAGCGGCGTCTGTGTAGCGAAGAGCTCCTTTAATACAGACACTGATGGCATGACAAATAAGGAACACCTGGGCGAGGCACGGACAGATCATTACCGGGGACTGGAAACAGCTGATGAGCCAGAAGGAGAGCGAAGGGGCATGGCTGGGCTGGCAGCCTGTCAGCAGCATGAGAGAAAGGAGATGACAAATGCTGACTAACAGCTGCCGGTCAGACAGTGGCTAGGGACATGGAAAAACGTACCAGAATACATCAAAATACACATCCCCAGCAAAGCCAACTCCACAAAGAGATCAAGGCCGAGCAGGGGAAAGCCAAGCCAGCTCGGCACGTGATAGAGCCCCTCCTTCTAGGGGTGGATACCAGACACCCACGATAACATCATCAGAATCCCCCCCAGTCCCCACAGACAAAACACCACATGAACCCGGGTGGGAGGCAGGGGGAACAGGAAAGGAAGGAACACAATACCCCGCCCAGGGTCCACAATCACCCCCCCCCCCCCAAGTCCACTAGCGTTGGGGCTCAGGAGGCCGCCCAGAGTCCCAGGCCTAGCAGAAGTTCCGGTGGACGGAATCTGGCGGCCTGCCGGAAAAGACGGGCCCCAGACCCGAGGAGTCAATTCTTCTGGCGGCCGGCCCGCATTGCTTAGCCACCAGGACCGGGGGGGGGGGGTGAAGCAGGAGGCGGCCTGCCCACTGGAAGGCTGACTGGAAGGCAACTAGACCAGGGAGAGGGAACCTCCACAGCGTCCTCAGTAGCACCTGTGGTGGGGCCCGACTGGGCCGGCTCTGCTGCACCCACGGGGACTCCAGCGGGAGCCTAACTGCGCCCGCGGTGGCCCTTAAACGGGCCGGCTCCGCTGCACCCATGATGGACTCCAAGGGGAGCCAAACTGCATCCACTGTGACCTCCGGCTGAGGCTCAGCTGCGCCCATGGTGGCCCCTGACCGGGCTGGCTCCGCTGCACCCACGATGGACTCCAGCAGGAGCCTAACTGCACTCGCCGTGGCCCCCGACCAGGCCGGCTCCGCTGCACCCACGATAGACTCCAGCGGGAGCCTATCTGCATCCTCGGTGACCTCCGGCTGAGGCTCAGCTGCAGTGGACCCCGACCGGGCCAAGGCTGCACCCTCCGTAGAACCCACGCTGGAGGGTAGCCTCCATGACAGGTCCGAGCAGGAGCACAGCACCCACGTAGGGCTAATCCTGGAGCGCAGCCCTTACGACAGTCCCAAGCCAGTCTGCTGGACCCACGGCGGCACGGTCTGCAGAGGAGACCACACAATGACCTCAGCCTTCAGGGAAGCTGGACCCACAACATCATCGGGCAGTGAGACCGGCTCCACAAGGACCCCTGGAGATGGTTGTTCCTCTCCGGCGACCCTAGAAGATGGCTCAGGAGCAGGAGAAGAAACAGGGTTGTTAGGGTCGCCGGCAACGGCGGAGCCCGGCGCGGGAAGTTCAGACGCAGCTGTGCACTGCGCCTGACTCTCCTCACCTAGAGCCAAACAAGATCTCTCTAAAACTGTCATAAGAAACACAAGAGTGAGTACTTGCCTGAGCTCGAGCTCCACCGCAGTCCAGGACTCCATCGATCTTGGTGATGAACACTCGGGCCCGGCCTCCCAGAGGTCCAGCTCCGGCTCCAAGTCCACTGCAGATGCCTCCGCAGCTGGCAAGATGGTGACAGCAGTCCTATTAGCTTCCTGCAGCAGCTCCAACACAGGGGACTTCACCAGTGTGGCTGCAAGGGGACCCCTCCATGCTGGCTCCAGGAAGGGATCATCCGGAACCACCGGCTCCTCCATCGTCTGGCGGCTCAGTTCTTGGACTGACAGGCACTCAGAAAAAGAGGGAGAAGACACAGAGGGAGTAGAGGATAAATTCGCCACTGCAGCCAGAAGAGAGGACCCAGTGGACTGCTGAGACTGGGCCTCTCCCTTGAGAGACAGACAAGGGTTTTTATGGGTGGATTGAATTAAATGAAAACACACTTGCCTGTCATCCTGGCGTCTGATGTTCTCGGCTGTAGCCGGCGAGATTGTGGCGTCAGTCCGATGCTTCTCCTGCAGTGGTTCCAACATGGGGAAATCCTTCGGCGTGGCTGCAGGGGAGCCTCTCAATGCTGGCTCCGGGAATGGATCATCCGAGGCCACTGGCTCCTCCGCCGTCTGACGGCCCTGACCTTGGGCCAGCTGGCCGTCAGGGAGAATAGGAGGAGACACGGGGGGGAGAAAAAGTGAATGAGTATCTGCAGCTGGAGGAGAGGACCCATCGGACTTAAACTGGGTCTCTCCTTCGGGAGACAGGCAAGATTTAATACTATTAGATGGAATAGGTGAATAATATACTCGCCTGTCACCCCGGTCGTTGGTTTTGACAGCAGCAGATAGCAGACAGACATCCCTCCCCGTGTCAGCGGTGATATGGCCCTCTTCAATGGATGGAGGAGGAGCCGTCTACGTGACAACGGAGGTGGGCGTTCCAGAAGCAGCCCTGTCTAGCCTCGCAGCAGCTGGGAGGGTGATGACAGCTGACGATGAGCTTCATTCACCAAGCTGCAAATGCATTCAGCGGCCCATCCCTCTTCGACCGTGGGAAACCCCGCTGCTGATCCTCTTCCTCGGCGAGACCGGGGCATGACACTCTCCAGATACAGGCAAGTCCAGAAAACAGTCCAAAAAAAAGGAAAGCAAGCGATGTGTGGGTGTATCCCGCTAAATCCTATAGTTCGGCTGGATCATTCTGTCATAAACTCTCCATGCACTTCTCCAACAGCGCACGGAGGAGGAGAAAAAGGACAAGGATTTAAACGCAGGGGTTCACCACACACACATTTATTGACAGAACAGTAATAGTGACAAATGATATGATGGCTGCGCTCGGCGAAGCAGGGAAAACAGGGTAGCTCAACACACCTGCGAGAAACGTAAACTGGGCTAAGCCAAAGTGTAACGATGGTGCTGCGGAAAGGAGACGCCGCCAGAAGCGAAGCAGGATTGAACCGAGTAAAGGAACCCCTCTGACACAACGTGAAGGCAGCACAAAGCAAACACTAATAGTTTACTCACAGGGGGAGCAGTCCCAAAATGTCCAGCAGTCCAAGCGAGCGAAAACAGTCCTTTGTTGATGCGACGGTATAGATGGCGAAGCACAGCTGTCTAACGCGTACAATGATCCAGCAGTGTCTGTGTAGCGAAGAGCTCCTTTAATACAGATGCTGCTGGCGTGACAAATAAGGGACACCTGGGCGAGGCATGAACGGATCATTACCGGGGACTGGAAACAGCTGAAGAGCCAGAAGGAGAGTGAGGGGCATGGCTGGGCCGGCAGCCTGTCAGCAGCGTGAGAGAAAGGAGATGACAAATGCTGACTAACAGCTGCCGGTCAGACAGTGGCTAGAGACATGGAAAAACGTACCAGAATACATCAAAATACACATCCCCAGCAAAGCCAACCCCACAAAGAGATCGAGGCCAAGCTGGGGAAAGCCAAGCCAGCTCGGCACGTGACACTGCTCTTGATAGTTCCTGGCAGAGGTGGGTATAGTAGTCACAACTTGTACTCAAGTATAAGTAGCTTTACCTTGTGGTATTATTTAGTCAAGTATATTTTGGCAGCTACCAAAAATTCCTTAAGAATGTCTATTAAAAAGTTGCATTGGTAATAATGACTTTCTTACCAGTTTGGGAGGTTTTTCTATTAAATTTGGGACTCTTTTCTCATTAATTTACACATGCTGCCAACCGCCAATCAAATCTAAAAGAAGAGGAAGAAGAAGAATTAATTTGTGTTTTTTTTCTTGTAAATTTCTTCCTTGTGAATTTTAAACTTTTTTCACCTCAGTAGCAAACTTTTTCATGAAAATTTGCAAGCTTTTACTCAAATTGAAAGTTTTGTCATAAATTTACTTTTTCTTCTTGTACATTAAGATAAGATAAGATAAGCCTTTATTAGTCCCACAATGGGGAAATTCCAGGATTGCAACAGCACAGGGACAGCAACACTCAGAGCAATAATTTAGAAGATAAGAAAATAAGAAAATAAGAGCAGTGAATATACATATGTATACATAAATATATATACACAGTGCGGAGCATTGTAGCTAGATGAAATAAACAGCATAACCATCTATTTAGTTACCCCACATAGTATGAATATGTTGTGGAGTGTGTGAAATAAGAGGCAGATCCATGGACAGACGGTTTATTACACACTTCACATCTCACAAGCACAGAACAGAATGAATGATCTCAACAAGCTCTCTTCTCTTCACTCAAATCCTCTTCACACGTTTCATGGTAATTTCTCATCACACAGCATGACATTTACATTCCATTGCAATCAACCCCCTATGTCCCTGACTACTTCCAGCTATCTCGCCAGGAACTCCCTGGACATTGTTCTCCCATGCTTATTCACTGTCTCTGTCTGAGGTGCTAAATAATCTGACTTCCACCAGGTCCTATACCGCACCCCCCCACCACCATCTTAAGACAGAACATCAGTCCACACACCGTTTTTGCTTCAGTCTCCTCCCATATCTGCTGTAACTGGGGTTTACCACCTCCGTGGCACTGCTGTGCCGGTGGGGGGGTGCTGGGAGTGTGTCTGACTGCGGATGAGCCGTGGCGAAGGGGGGAGGGAACTTCACTCTGTCCGTGTGGCTGCTCTGGCGAATCGTTTCCCTGGGGAGCTCTCCGTGGGGGTCTTCCACGCCGAGGGGCCCTAGCGAACAGCACTTGCTCGTCCGCCGCTACAAAGGCGGGTTTGAGTCTGTCTATGCCAATTTTCTCCCGTCTACCCCCCAAGTCTAGCAAAAAATGCTTATCCCCTGTTTCCAACACTCTGAACGGTCCATCATAGGGTGGGCGCAATGGAGGGCAGTGGGCGTCGTGTCTGACGAACACAAACTCCGGGTTCTTCAAAGTTTTAGGCACGAAAACACATGGAAAACAGTGGTGTGCCGGGCCCGGCAGCGTGCCTGTGTTTGCGCTACGCTGCAAAAGCTGAGACGGGGAGCTGTCCAGCGCGGGATTATCTGGCAGAAATTCCCTGGGCAGCCGTAGGGGCTGTGCAAAAACAAGCTCTGCCGGGGAAGCTTCCAAATCCTCTTTTGGCGTGGAGCACAACCCCAATAAAACCCATGGCAACTTATCCACACAATTTGCATCCGACAGTGAAGCCCTGAGTACTGCTTTCAGTGATCTATGAAAACGCTCACATAACCCGTTGGCCTGTGGGTTGTACGCGGTTGTGCGATGAATTGCAACCCCCAGGCTGCGGGCCATCACGGACCAGAGTTCGGAAACAAATTGAGGGCCCCTGTCGGACATAATGTCCAACGGGACTCCAAAACTCTCCACCCATGCTGTTAAAAAAGCGCGTGCTACGTCTGCAGACGTGGTTGCTGCCAACAGGACTGCTTCTGGCCAGCGCGTGGTGCGGTCCACCACTGTCAGGAGGTGCGTGCACCCCTGTGATGGCGGGAGGGGGCCCACGAGGTCCACGTGAACATGGTCGAACCTCTTAGCCGGTATCCGAAACGGCTCCAAGGGAGCCTTCGTGTGTCTGTGTACCTTGGCTCGTTGGCACGCCAAGCAGGCTGCAGTCCAATCTTTTACTTGTTTGCATAGGCTCGGCCACACAAACTTCTCTCCCACCATTTTGACCAACGCACACACTCCTGGGTGCGCCAGAGTGTGAACCAGCTCAAACACGCGGCGGCGCCACGCGATCAGGACCACCGGACGCGGGCGTCCTGTGGAGACATCGCAGATTTGGGGGGGCATGCCGTCTTGCAGCACCCTGCTCTCCAGCCTTAACCCTGTAGGTCCAGACTGGAGCGCGCGCACGTCTGCATCGCTAATCTGCTCTGCGGCCATGGCTGCATAATCTATCCCCACATAGACTGGGGCCACCACGGTGCACGAGAGGCAGTCCGCCACCACATTCAGTTTACCCGACACATGCTGAATATCGGTAGTAAACTCTATGATTGCGGCCAGCTGTCTCTGCTGCCGGCTCGACCACGGTTCTGAAACCTTGGCCATCGCGAACGTTAGTGGCTTGTGGTCCATGAACGCGGTGAAGCTGCGCCCTTCCAGCCAGAACTGGAAGTGGCGTATAGCCAGGTGGAGGGTTAGTAACTCCCTGTCAAACGCGCTGTATTTACGTTCGCTATCTGCTGAAAAAAGCGAGCGGCTGCCAAGCCCCGGCGACGCGCTGCTCTACGACAGCCCCTATGGCCACGTCTGAAGTGTCAGTGGTGAGCGCTATCCGGGCCGCCGGGTCCGGATGCGCCAGCAGTGTGGCGTTTGCCAGGGCTGCTTTAACTTCCGAGAACGCCCGCTCTCGCTCCGGGGTCCATTCGACCCCATCCGCGGGTTTCTGTCTCTTGAGCGCAGCGTACAATGGTTGCATGAGCTGCGCCGCGCGGGGAAGGAAACGGTTATAAAAGTTCACCATCCCCAAAAACTCCTGCAGCGCCCTGACCGTCTGAGGCCGGGGAAAATCCGCCACGGCGTGCACTTTGTCCGGCAGTGGGATCGCTCCTTCTGGAGAGACGCGGTGCCCCAAAAAATCAATCTCCGTCATGCCGAACTGGCATTTCGCCGGGTTGATTATTAACCCGTGCTCCTCCAACCTCCGGAAAACCGTCCTGAGGTGGGTTTCATGTTCGTCTTCGGACGCGCTGGCTACCAGGATATCGTCCAGGTAGATGAACACGAACGGGAGATCGCGCAGCACTGCATCCATCATGCGCTGGAATGTCTGTGCCGCGCCTCTTAACCCGAATGGCATGCGCAGGAACTCGAATAAACCGAACAGAGTTATTACCGCTGTTTTAGGTACGTCCTCCGTGCGCACTGGGACTTGGTGGTAACCGCGGACCAGGTCTATTTTGGAAAAAATGCGTACTCCGGCAAGGTGAACGGAAAAATCCTGTATGTGGGGAATCGGGTAGCGGTCATGCGCTGTGGCGTTGTTCATCCTGCGGAAATCACCACACGGTCTCCACGCTCCCTCAGCCTTAGGGACCATGTGTAGCGGGGATGCCCATGGGCTGTTCGATGTCCTGATGATTCCCAGCCTTTCCAGGTTGGCAAACTCCTCGCGCGCTATGGCCAGTTTAGCTGCGTCCAAGCGCCGAGGTCTTGCAAAAACGGGTGCTCCGGTGGTGGTGATAAAGTGCTCCACCCCGTGTTTAGCGATGGCCGCCGGAAACGTCGGGACCGTGAGTGCTGGGAACTGAGTGAGCAGTGTGTGGAACTTACCGCCTGGAGCTGTGACGTTGGCTTGTGCTGTTGGCTGGGTTGCTCGAGCTATACAGGGGAGAGAGTCAAAGGACAGTGCATTAACCAGGCGCCTGTTAGCAACATCAACCAGTAAACCATGTGCACACAGAAAATCAGCCCCCAGGATATGGTAATTCAGTGTTGCTACGACAAAAGTCCACTCATATGTACAGCCATGTAGAGATAAGATCAGTGTCCTCTCACCAATAGTTTTAATTTCCGAGCCATTTGCTGCCAACATCCCAGGGCCGCTAGGTCCTGCCAGCCGGTCGGCGTAGGTTGGCAGGATGATGCTCTTCTGGGCTCCAGTGTCCACGAGGAAACGCCTCCCCGAGCACGGGTCTGTCATGTAGAGCAGCTTGTTCTCTTCACCAAGGGTCGCAGCTGCTACTGACTGCCGGCCTTGGCGTTTTCCCGAGCACTTGAATTGGCACGGTGGCGCACATCTGCGTGTGTTCTCTCCGAAGCGGCGGTGGTAGAAACAGCGTGTCTCTCTGGCGCTCCTTGGCCCCCGCTGCTGCTACCATTGGTGGCTCCTCGCCTCCTCTGGTCATCTCACTGGGCTCCGCCGCCGCCGCGTTGACTGTGATCGCCCTGGTGGTGAGGATGATCCTGTCTGCCTCCTGGGCTAGCGCACTGTAGTCATGTGCGGCCAGCAACGGCGAATTGGCCAGAACTGCTCTCGCCTCTGTTGGAAGGTTCCGGAGGAAAAGGTGGGCAAACAGAAAGTGCCCGTCGTCCGTGCCCATTAACGCCAGCATCTTCTCCATCAGGTTGACGGCCGAACCATCTCCTAACTCGGTCCGTCTCAGGAGCCTCTCTGCTCTCTCACATTCCGAGAGCGTGTAGCGCCGGGTGAGCGCAGCCTTGAGTGCCTCGTATTTGTTGCGGGCTGGCGGCTGATCGAGCAAGCTCGCTACCTGCTGAGCTGTGCGGGCGTCCAGCGCTGTGACCACATGGTAGAATCTGGTGTCGTCTGCCGTTACTCCCCGGAGGACGAACTGGGCCTCAGTGTGGTGGAACCAAGAGCGCGGGTTGTGCTGCCAGAAGTCTGGTAGCTTGATTGAAACCGCACACGCGTTGCTGGGGGCTCCAGTCCGGGCTGTCTGTGGGATGGCTGCTGCATCGCTGGGGCTTCCCGACCGGGCTGGCTCCAGGGTTCTTGCCTCGTGTTCCATAATACATCTTGGGTCACCAGTGTGGAGTGTGTCAAATAAGAGGCAGATCCATGGACAGATGGTTTATTACACACTTCACATCTCACAAGCACAGAACAGAATGAATGATCTCAACAAGCTCTCCTCTCTTCACTCAAATTCTCTTCACACGTTTCATGGCAATTTCTCATCACACAGCATGACATCTACATTCCACTGCATTCAACCCCCTATGTCCCTGACTACTTCCAGCTATCTCGCCAGGAACTCCCTGGGCATTGTTCTCCCATGCTTATTCACTGTCTCTGTCTGAGGTGCTAAATAATCTGACTTCCCCCAGGTCCTATAATGTACCCATACATATTGTCACCCTCCATAGCGATTGATATTGTCCTAGTTGTATTCCCTCATATTACACTAATTTTTCTGGTAAATTTAGGATTTGCTCATAAATTACAAAATTTGTATGATAAATTTGTAATTTTTTACTGGTAAAATTGCAATAATTTTTCTTATTCATTTGAAACTGAACCACAATAATTACCACCGTGATTTCCATTTTAATTAAAAAGATTTGGTCATTTCTGGTATGAAAAAGTTATTACAGCATAAACCAGCACATTCTAACCTTTCTGACCAATTCAATTTAGTGAAATAAAAAGTAACTCAATTTCCAACCAAATGTATCTGACTAAAAGTAATGTTTTTCTTATCAAATGTACTCTTGTATATTACACAGTAAAGCACTTTTTTGTGAAAAAGTTAGTTGAGCGCATACTTGAGCAAATGGAACTAGTTCCTACACCACCTCTGGTTAATGGCAGGGTTTTCCATAAGACTCCAACAAAAAGTGAGTCATTTTAAATGGAAAATGCATCACACTAGCATTATTTTGTCAGATGCTGAAATGTACTTTTTTTCTGAATAACAAAAGCATAAAATGTACATGAATGTGAAAATTATAAATGTCTGAATAGTAGGATGCTTACACTTGAATGCAGAACCTTGAATGACCAGAATGTCTAAAATAAGCCTTATTTAAACAGTTTGAAACTGACAGTTGTAACAAAAGCATCAATAAACAGTCAAATGCCCAGTTTTTTAAAGTCTTTGTGAAATAATCCAGTCAGATGACTAATGTGATTTCAACTATGTATGTAGTGCAATATTTGTTGTAACAAATCAATTTTTAGTCAGTTGTAATGATTTATGACAACATAATAATCTGTTATACATCAAACTTCTGTGTAAAGGCAAATGTTCAGTGCTGATTTCAGTTGCATTTGGTGTATAACAAGAACATTTGATAAAAATGAAACCATAGGCTAATATAATGAAGAGTAAAAACAACAACATACAACACTTAAGCATATGTTCTCAATTCCCCCTATAGTGATGTTAACCACTGAGATTATTTCACATTTATTCAAGCTTTGTTGTTTTTCTAGCTAATATTACTGCCTTCACCCAGTTATAATGTATATGAAGAGAACTCTTTTGTGGTGCCCACTGTAATTAAAAAAAAAAAATAAAAATAGAAGTGACCTGGAGGCACAAATCTCAGAGTTAAGTATTAAATCTGTAGAAAATAAAGTCAGCCATTTTTGCATGACCAGGTAAGTGAGAAAGTATGGCCTGACACATTTCGTTGATTATCATTTTGTGAAAGTATCATTTTATCCTGTATATGTATTTAGCATTTAGCTGCAAATTAAGTTGAAGATGTAAGTTGAAGTCACGCAATACCATTAGTTTGAAAGTGTCAACAGGGGATGGAACTGTGTAAGATCCCTTACACACACTACACAATATCCATTGTAAAGCAATCACCAGACAGGACACCGTTAAGCTCTGCATGAAACTCTGGGTAAGAACTGTAGGTGCATGGTAGCTCAAGAACTGCTCCACATGTGTGTGCTACGGGCCTGCGGCTTCAACCACACAACTTATTAAAAGTTACTTCAATTGCATCTTTGCATAGCACAGTGGACCCTGTGCAGAAATGCAAGAAGATCTCCAGTTTCCTTTGATCAATGCTTCTCACATACCGTAGCAGGTAGTTATGGGTTGACTGCTCCTGTTGATTTAGGCTTTCACTTGATGGCTTAATCATCTGGGACACTTTCCTCTTAGTAGCCCTCTTAGATTCATAAAGTTCCATTATGCTGTCTTTGGTTAGGAGTGTCAGCATTGCATTTTGAATACTGCCGTGGATACAGTCAATTATGAACTTTGGCTCCTGAAGAATTGCTGTATGTGACAGTGTTAAAATGGCAGCTCTCATCTTGTCTTTAGGAGGCAAGCAGTGTGAGCCCATTCTTGAGAAGAGGTCAAGTAAGTCCTCCTCAGTTTCATCCATGTTGCCCTGTAGTGCTTTTTCAGCTGAGGTTCGTTCATTCACTGAAAGAAATCTCACAAATGGCATCATCAGGAGTTCTTCATCCACTGAATTGACTCCTTGACAAAAGGCAAGAATAAAAGCTGGTGACAGCTTGGTATGATGCTGTGATCCAAATATCCTTTCAACCAAACTCTTCCGAGAGCCTGCCATTCCTTCTCAGAATAGTCTGGTCTCAGTCTGGGTACTCGTTCATCTTCCCCCTCACACTGCTCTAAGACATGCTCCCAAAAAGCAGAATACACTTCTTTTGACACACCATCACCATCCACGGCTTTCATTTTGTGACACCATTTTTAGATTAACATTCAGTATGTTTTGGTTCCTTGAAAACATTTAAGGACATCTTGAACTATATTTACTCTTCTTAATTTCACAAAGCGGAGTTGTTTTTCAGATTGATCTGGTGTTGCTCGAAGACTGTTTGATGATACAGGTCCATCATTCAGTGTTGATTGCTGTGGGATTTTAAAAAGAAGGTAGTTAGGCATTATTGTTGATCGAATAATTAATCAGTTAGTTGAAAGAAGACCTACTGATCTTGACAAGTAAAGTATTTGCTATTTATCATATATAAATGGTAACCATTCTCTGGTTCTGAGTTTGCAACTTTGTGTTGGATTGTTGGTTGTATAAAACTAGTGATCTAAAGAGATCAGCCCGGTGTCATGTGTGTGCATAAATGCGCACACACAACTCAATTAATACGAGCCCAAACGCTGGTGGAGTTTAACGTGTTTATTAACAAAGGAAAATGATGTACAAAATGTCCATAACACTGTCCGATAAGTAGCAGTGATGGTATGGTAAAGGTGACAGGCTACTAGCTCTATAGGTAAGCCCCACGCGCTCCAGGACGGAACTGGCAGCGGAGAAAAAGGGCATAAAATAATAGAAGAGAAGACTTACATTAATGTTGGAGTGGAAAGGCTTGGAAGAACAACATAGCAGTCCGTGGAAGAGTAAGCCACATCAACCCAGAGAGACTGACTGATGCCAACGCACTGAGTGTTTCCACTGCTGGCCAGAAGTACCCCCAGATACTAACGAGCAGCAAGTGGAAACAGGTGCGTGGCAAACAGTACATGAATCAGTATGAATGTTTGTGTGTGTGTGTGTGTGCGTGTGTGTGTGTGTGTGTGTGTGTGTGTGTTAAGCCTGAGGTCATAGACCCCGGTGAACAGAGGGTTTGAAAGTGGCTTTTGGGAATAACCTAAGATCTTAGAGTAAAATGATGGCTTTGGTTCATGGTGCCGTTTGCAGGGGTGGGTAAGAATCCCATGCCTTTTACCACTGTGTTTTTGTGACTTTTTTCTCACATATATCTATTAATACTGAACTGTCATAATGACCCCTGATTGTGGCGAGCTTACTCTCGTGTCCCAGCTGACTACACAAATCTCTGAGGGAAGTTTATTTAATATGATGCTTGAGAGGGAATAAATAAATAAATGAAACCTTGCTGCACCAAACTTTTATCACTTGCACCATATTCCAACAGTGATAGCTGCGTTTGCTACAAATACACAAATTAAAAGCACATAAAAAAACAAGTAGCCGATTGAAGCTGAGAATGCACAAACTCTAAAGTCTAAAGGCTGTTTTAATATTCTCTGAAAAAATAAAGTATAACTATTTAATGTGGCCGCTAAGTCTGAAGTCTCTGAAAGCAAATCTCGTGACATTTGAGTTGCTGGCAAAGACAAAGTTTGCAGAAAAATTGACTTCCCACCATCACCACCTACTCGCTCTCCTTACAGGATTTTGTACAGGTTATGTGATAATGGAAGAGAATTCTGGTGCTTATTTGGTCACTCTGACTGAAGTGTGTTTTGTAAAATGAACAAACTAAAAACATGTCATTGGTTGTCCTTGAAAGCTGTTTCCCTCCAAATCTGTCATCACAATCACAACGAGAGGTGCAGCTCCTCAAAATTTCTTTCTAAAGGAACAGTGCAGATGTCTGCCTGAACTTCTGCAGTGTATCCTGCTCTTAAAACCAGAGGTGGTGTCTCTTCTCTTCAGCCTTGAAAAACAGTTGGATGTAGGTCTTCCCCATGTTTCTCCATGTCTGTCGATCCTGCGTGAGTCTATTCTACTTTTTCTGTAATTTGTGGAGACTAGTGCATGCCTGTAGAAAGCAAGTATTCTTGTCTGAAAACAGGTTGCCCGATCAGGCTTTACAGGCCCAAATGTAGGCTGTGTTTTAAAGTGGAATACAGTGATCCCTCGCTACTTCGCGCCTCACCTTTCGCGCCCTCAGTGCATCGCAGATTTTTCAAAAATATTCATCAAAATTTCAAAGTTGAGAAAAAATGGGCGGGCGCTAGCAGAAGGCAGGGAGACTACATTAGAACATCAGGTATCAACACGGAGAGCCCGCACAACTCAAAATCCACCTCTCTGTTCGCTGTTCTCGTGTTGGCTCGGCTCAGGAATCTCGCAAGCTGATTGGCCGAGACGTTTTACCCAGCTTCTCTCCCTGCCGAGCGCCCATACCCAGCGAAGGAAGACCGCATTCATTGTTCTTTATCGCTCGTGTTGTTTAGTCTCGCTGCGTGGAACTTTTCGCTGTTCTCTTGTGCCTTTTTGTGCGAAATAGTCTTCCCGTCGAGCCACTACGCCGCCTCCTGCAGCTTCTCCAGCTCTATCGGAAGCTGCCCTCGACGATCCTGCGCCTCTAGCACCTGACGATGAGGCGTCACCTGAGGAGCAGTAAAGCTCTCATTAACCTGTGCAGTAAATCATCTTCATCTTGAGTTACGTATCTTGTTATAAGAATAAAAGAGTTCTAAAAACATATTTATGTACACTTTATTTGCATCTACGTATGTATGTACACTTACACACACACACACACACACACACGTATCATATGAGAGAGAGAGTGAGAGAATGAACGTACGTATTATGTATGGGTGACGTCATTAGGGGTGACGCTATTTCGCGGTTTTTCACTTTTCGCGGTCGGTTCTGGAACCCATTAACCACGATAAGTGAGGGATCACTGTACAGAGGTCCTGCCTATATGTAGGCACTCACATGTTAGACTTTGACAAATATAAAAGGGACTGAACAGCACTAAGATTTATTTGACTGTGTGAATATTTATTACAGAATTATTGAAAATGAATGGGACATCCAATATTAGAGACTGTTTCGGAACCCTTGTTTATTTTTTGTCAGATCACTTAATAGTGTGATTTTTTTATGACTTGTACCTGTAAGTGTTGCATCTTGCACTTTGGAGAATGGGAGTTGTTCAGTCATCATCATGATTGTTTTAGTTTATATGTGTAGTTTATAGTGTATCGTCAATAAATTCATGAAGCACTATAGCAGGACATGTTCACAAATATTTGAGACCCATTGCAGTGCATCCTTTTCACCTCTCATCTTGCCTGCGTCAAGTTCCTTTGGGTGTGAAGATGAGATGTGTTTCAGAATTGATTCACTTGTACTTATACAATGGGACAGACCCCGATAGGGGGTTTGAAAGAGGCTTTGGGATGTGAATGAACCACGGAGTAAAAACGGTAGCTCCGGTCTTGGTAGAATCTCTGCTGTAAGATCCCTTCCTTTGTGTGTGTGTGTGTGTGTGTGTGTGTGTGTGTGTGTGTGTGTGTGTGTGTGTGTGTGTGCTGGTTAAGCCCAAGGTCATAGAACCCGGCTGACAGAGGATTTGAAAAGATGGTTTTGGGGGTGAATGAACCTAAGATCTCAGAGTAAAACAATAGCTTTGGTTCACAGTGCTGCTTGCAAGGATGGGTAAGAATCCCACACCTGTTACCGCTGTGTTTTTGTGACATTTTTCTTACATATTAATATTGAATTGCCATAGTGACCCCTGACTGCGGCAAGCTTACTCTTTGACCTCTCTTGCACTCTGTTAAGCAAAATAAACAACAGTCTGAACCTTAAAGAGGGTTTGTGTGTGTGTGTTTAAGCACCTTCTTGTTCAGCCTGACTTGTTCACCCTGACTTGTTCAGCTTGAGATGGGAAAAAGCGCTATCACCATTTTATTTTGTTAACATTTATCAACCAACATTCCATTCTCACGCTAATCCCATAGAAAATGAGTTCATTAGACGGGTCAGGTCAGGTCCTTTTTAATCCATATATAATTAACATTCCATTCCCACACTAATCCCATGGGTCAAAGATCATTTTTCGTTGTCGGCCTCCATCGGTCTATGATGACCATGGAAGAGAATCCTAAATGTCTACTCTGCTGGAACAGCACCGCCTGTGGCTGAACAGGCTGATGCGCGAATGGCAGACCCTGTCACACAGGTCGCACTTGTGGGTGGTCTCCGTGCTGCTGGAGCTGTGGCGGTTCTTCCTGCGGGTCCTTTTTTCATCTGCTGCAGCAGTCAGTCTCTCTTCACCCGCCTTGAGCTGTCTAGTCAGGGTGCCTCTCCATTTGGAGCGGTCCGTTGCAGGGTCCTCCCAGCGCTCTGTGTTGATCTCCAGGGCCTTCATGTCTCTCTTGCAGACGTCTCTAAAGCGCAGCTGTGGGCGGCCAACATCTCTCCTGCCAGTCGCCAGTTCTCCGTAGAGGACGTCTTTGGGGATTCTGCCATCCTCCATATGGTGAACGTGGCCTAGCCAGCGGAGCTTGCGCTGCCTGAGTAGAGTGAACATGGAGGGAAGGCCGGCGTGGGACAGAACTTCTGTGTTGGGCACTTTGTCCTGCCAGGATATGTCCAGGATGCGGCGAATGCAGCGCAAGTGGAAGGAGTTCAGTCTCTTTTCCTGCCGGGCGTATGTTGTCCACGTCTCACTCCCATAGAGCAGTGTGCTGATGATGCAGGCGTTGTACACTGCCATCTTCGTCTTGACAGAGAGTTTGGGATTCTCCCACACTCGTGTGGTGAGGCGAGCAAGTGTGAAGGCTGATTTTCCAATCCTCTTGTCGATCTCTGTATCAAGGGAGAGGTTGCTGCTGATCGTGGACCCCAGGTACGTGAACTGATTCACAACCTCCAGCTTGTAGTCGTCGACGGTGATGGTTGGTGGTGCTTCCGTGCCTTGCGCCAAGACGTTAGTCTTTTTCAGGCTGATGGTAAGCCCGAAGTCCTTGCATGCCTGGGAGAAGCGGTCCATCAGGGTCTGAAGCTCCTGCTGTGTGTGGGTCGCGACTGCAGCGTCGTCTGAGAAAAGTATGTCTCTGATTAGATCCTCGCGTACTTTGGTTCTGGCTTTCAGGCGGGCGAGGTTGAAAAGCCTGCCGTCAGATCTTGTGTGCAGGTAGATTCCCTCTGTTGCTGTGCAACATTCCATTCTCACGCTAATCCCATAGAAAATGAGTTCATTAGACGGGTCAGGTTACGGGTCAGGTCAGGTCCTTTTTAATCCGTATATAATTAACATTCCATTCCCACACTAATCCCATGGGTCAAAGATCATTTTTAATCCATATATAATTAATATTCCATTCCCACACTAATCCCATTCAATTAGAGCTAATCCCCATTTAATTACATGGGTCAGGTCAGGGGTGGGTTGGGTCAAAGGTCACCTGTCAAAAAAGTTTGACGAGAAGTACCCCCTTCCCTCTCTCACAACAGCAAAGTGAGGGCAGTGGGATTTGAACTATCAACCCTCCAGTTATTGGGCAACCTGGTCTACGTCCTGAGCCACTACAACCTCATTTTTGTTTCTCTTGGAGAAATAATGCCACTGTGAGCTAGAAAACACAACTACATTGCAAAAAGTCAAATATAAGTAAAATGAAATAAATTAAGGCTATATATGCTTGCTTTATGTCTGACAAGATATTCTTGCTGCACAGTTTACGTGTAAGAACATTTTACATGCTTTCAGATAGTTTTAACTTGTTTTAAGCAATTTGATGAATCAAATTTTCTTGCTCTGTTGGCAGGTAATTTTACTTGAAATAAACAAAAATGAAAAAATATCTGCCAACAAAGTAAGATTAAATTGTTTAAAACAGGTAAAAACTTTTGTAAAGCAAGTAAAATCTTACAGAAAACTGCACAACAAAAAGAAATTCTTGTCAAAATTATCTTGTGAGAGAAAAACAAATGCAAAGCCTTTATTTAAGATATTTTATCTTACTAAGATTTCCATTTTTACAGTGTGACAGATACTGCCTTCAGCATAAAGTTACATCAGTGAAGTATTCCTGATTCAAACAATGCACAACAGCAGCAATGAAAAATCTGCACAGGTGGCTGGAAAGCACTGCAAATAGAATGTCTTACCTTTTTTAGAAGTGCTTTCTTCTGGCCTTGTTTCAAGAAAAATCCTTCATTATGTCCTTTAAGTCCAGCTCACAAATATTGTCATACTCTATGGATGCATCCTTGATCCAGTCTACCTTTTAACAAGTTTGGAGTCCACTGTCCCATACACAGCTACAGTATCTGATGTAAGCAATTGTGGCCTTCCTTCTCCCTTCTCCTCCAGGTGAGTGCTTTAATGCCCCACCTGTCTCCTCTGTGCGTAATTAGCAGCCTCCTCCACTCGATGCTCCAGCTTGGAAAAATCCTTTACACTTTGGGATTTTTTTTTTAGCAATTTGTTTTCCCTAAATTCTTTTTCTCTCAATAATTTTACAAGCACCACTTTAAAACTTTTTCCGCACATTTTGATCAAGCTAATTACTTCTTACCACTCACTGGTGCTTGCATAGTCACATGTCAAAACAAGTCCTCTGATAGGCTATTGTTACGTGGTACCCATGTGAGGCACTTGTAAATTAGACTAGTCAGCAGCCACACATGAATATCAAGTGATGGACATAGAGTTTGATCAATTAACAACAATGTGATCTTTTTCACTGGCTCATGATAAGCCCTGATCTTCGTAGGACCCTGGGCTTCAGCCCAGTCTAGCCCATTCATCAAGGCGGCCTTGAGTATCACAATGAATAAGAGAGTAAACATGACACATTCAATGTCAGACATTGTAGTGGCAGGATTAAGTAGTTTAATCACAAAACATGATGAATATTCTTCATCATCTTTGCTCCACTTTGGTTAAACACAGCATAATTATGTTAGAAGGTAGAAGAAATGAAACATCAGACAGACAGTCCATAGCTTCATGTCCCCCATCACCAGCACTGAAACACAAAGTATACACACCAGCATTTGGCAGCTAAATAAACAGGAAATGTTTTTGTGACTGGTATATTCAGTAACTGTCTTTTTGAAATCATCTTTAACTAACATTTTGGAAAACTTGAAAAACCATACTGCCCCCTTTGAAAACATTCGCAGTTTAAACAAACAATATCCATTCACAGTAACAGGTAGATTCTCTCCAGTCTAGCAGTTGGAATATATTATTATTATTATTATTATTATTATTATTATTATTAATATTGGACCGTCCATCGTTGTGGACATACACAGTCGCAGACGGAGGAGCAAATTCGGAGGATTTGGTCCTGAATTTGCCAACAATGATTCTAAAAAGAGATTATTTAGCTTCTGAAGGTAGATGTGTTTGTTCTTATAACACAGGGAGCGCGAAGCTCTTTGAGTTCACCTGCTGACGCCCGAAGCACCATGTGACTGTACAGCAATCACCGGTTGCATGTCGTCATATAAGAGAAATTGCCGTGGAATAAAAGCAAAATTAAGGTGGAATAATCAATAACAGTTTGTGGATGTAGAAGAGAAAGCTAAAATGACCGGGAGAGGACAAAATAGCGACCAGAATGCTGCAAAAGGACGCCGGTAAGTGACGAATGTCTTTGTTTGTTTGTATGCAAATTAGATCTGTAAATTTACTCCTATCTGAAACTTTGGATCATATTCTACATCTTTCTAATTGACAGTAAGCCATTATCTCTTACCACTTTCAAGTTATAGCCTTGGAAAGTTGTGACATCTGATCTGAATATTTTCTTGAAAAAAAAACCATGAAAAAAAATATTTACAAATGTTTACCACTAGGGGTTATTTCATAGTTTGGCGACATACACAGTCAAAAGTGTTTTGTCAGATTGTCAACTCTTCTGTACCAATAGAAATTTTTGTATAGGTATACAGCTTCCGTATCCATAGCCACTACCTTAAGTTTTGGCACTATAGTTGTGTTTTCTTGTATTGCATCATTTTTAAACTGAGATTCTGTTGGGAGGAGCGGACGGGGGGACCTACAAAATCTGTCAGCCCCAGGACCTTATGGCAAGTTAAGGTGGCCCTGCTGATGACTGATGCACCGTGTCCTGTGCATCAAACATAAAAGTTTGCAAAAATACAGATGTGAGTGGGAAGAACTCAACAATTGGTTTGACAGCATCAAAGACAACGAGTACATGGCAAACTCCAAAGTTGTGCTCTACACAGATAGAAAAAAATGTTGGTAAACAAGTTGTTTCGTTCTTTCATTTGTAGCAAACAGGAACGTTTTGACTTTCGAACCTGGCATTGTCAAAGAAGCACTTCAAACATTGGCCTATAAATACTATGTTCATACTTTATTTAAACAATGAGTAAGTTATGATAAACCACACCTAGCGTCCCACACATCACCTTGGGGAGGGGCAGGCCACAGGGGGAGGGGGGTCCTTTAGTTTTCTGCATTGAAGGTGGCAACCCTAATCTTGATGCAGTGAAGGTGATCAAAGACCAGCAGAATCAGAATCAGAATCAGATTTATTGCTATTGTCCATGTAGTACACAAACTAGGAATTTGTCTCGGTGCAATGCTGCAACATTAAACATGATAAAATAAAAGAAATAAACTATACATGCAATAAAGTGTAGAATAAGAGGGTAATACTGGTCAGCAGTTAAAATATATTAGCGAGCAGCAGATAATGTGGAGAACCATATAGTGCAGTCGGTAATGCAGGAAGAAAACAGTGATGATTGACATGAGTCTGGTTGAGCTGCTGTACATAGTGCACGAGAGTCAATAAGTCACTTAGTGTTCAGCAGTCTGATGGCAGAGGGGAAGAAGCTGTTCATGTGACGGGAGGTTTTAGTCTGGATGGACCGAAGTCTTCTACCTGAGGGGAGGGGGGCAAACAGTACGTGACCATGTACTATTCATGGGGCAAACAGCACAGACACCATTTAAAAATATAATAGGACTTTCATCTTCCCTGTCCCTGGAATCATCAAGTCACAAAGAGTCTGAACTTACTAAATGTTCAACACTGACAGATTCCTAATTAATTGATTCATGACTTTATGAGGACTTAATAAAAATCTCCTTTAAAAAGTAAATCCATTTAATTTTTTACATTTGTACTGGCAATATTTTTGGGAGGAGCAGGTATCGAATTACAGGTCCATTTATAGCAATAGTACATGAACAAATCCTACAGCCCAAGTCCAGTGTTTCAATTGGATATAAGATCAGTTTATCTGTCATAAATAATGCAGGTGAGCCATCTGTAAACACTTTATTCCCAGTGGAAACATGCATGCAACAGCACATGACAGTGACCATGTTTACATGCATATGAATAAATAATGATTGGATTTCTGGAGTTATCTGATTATTCAAGCGGCCATGTAAACAGAATAACCCGGTAAAGGGCATGTAACCGGGGTCATTAACTCAAGTGGTTTACCCTCCAATAATCAGTTTATTCAGTGCATGTAAACACAACAAAACTGATTATTGCCATTATCGGTTTAATAATAATAATAATAATAATAATGCAAGTTAGGTTAATTGGCATCAAAACTGGGGATTCTAAATTGTCCTTAGGTATGACTGTGAGAGTGAATGGTTGTCTGTCTCTCTGTGTTGGCCCTGCGATGGACTGGCGATCTGTCCAGGGTGTACCCTGCCTCTCGCCCAAAGATGCTGGGATAGGCTCCAGCCCCCCCCCCCCCCCCCCCCCCCCGGCGACCTGAAAAGGATTAAGCGGAAGAAGATGAATGAATGAATGAATAATAATACTACTTTGGACTTATATAGCGCTTTTC
The DNA here is from genome assembly GCA_020510985.1 of Pholidichthys leucotaenia. Lineage (NCBI taxonomy): Eukaryota > Metazoa > Chordata > Actinopteri > Cichliformes > Pholidichthyidae > Pholidichthys > Pholidichthys leucotaenia. The sequence goes on along the minus strand of CM035840.1, from coordinate 131,948,791 downwards.
AAGACACTCAAAGATGCTTTACACAGGGGAAGAAAAAAGTGTCAGCGACTGAATGCAATGTTGAATAGATGGGTTTTTGGATGCTGGGAGTGAGGGTGAGCTTCTGATGGTTATAGGGAGTGAGTTCCAGAGGGTAGGTGTGGCAATGGAGAAGGCCATGTCTCCCCATGACTTGTACTTAGTCCAGAGGGGAAGCCGTAGAATGTTGGCATCAGTAGAGCGAAGTGGGCGGAAGGGGGTGTAATGACGAAGGAGCTTGGTGCGGTAGGGTGGGACCAGGTTATTGAGGGCTTTGTAAGTCATGAAATTAATTTTCTGGGGGATGGGGAACCAGTGGAGCTTGTAGAGGATGGGGGTGATGTGGTCACGGATATGAGTGTGGTTGAGAAGGCGAGCAGCAAAGTTCTGGATCTATTGTAGCTTGATGAGGGTTTTTAAATGGTAGTCCATATAGGAGGCTGTTGCAGTAGTTGAGACGGGAGGTGATAAAGACTTGGATGAGCGTTTCAGCAGCTGTTGGGGTGAGGGAAGGACGGAGGCGGGCAATGTTCCTTAAATGTAAAAGAGCTGTTTTGGTGATGTGTTTAACATGTTTTTCAAAAGAAAGTGTCTGGCCAAAGATGGTGCCAAGATTACAGATTTGGGGACAGGAGGAAATTAGGGAGCCATTAATGTTGAGGGTAAAGTTGTCGGTGGATTTGAGCAGAGACTGAGGACCAGTGATAATGACTTCAGTTTTATTTCCAGTAATCAGTTCATTGTGACCATGAAACCAGGGTCATCAACAAAAGGTATTTGGGCAATAGCACAACAATGTAAAAATAAATAGCATAGTTGGGAAGAATTTCTGGGTTCCCTTGTCCTTACCTTTTTGTTAGGGTGCATTCACATGGTCATTGTTTAGTCTGGACCAAAGGACTGTCCATGGATAGTTCGGTTCATTTGATGCTATCTGAATATGCATTCAAACTCTGGTGCGCACCAAACAAGCAAATTCTGGCCTGCTCGGAAATGGGGATCTCAGTCCACTTGCAAGTAAACCAAGACCGCTTTGCTTGCAGTGTGGATGCAAACAGACTATCCAGCAGACCAAAGGGTGGAAGTGCCTCTCAGCGTTTGTGTAACAATAGCAATGCATAGTTTGAGAAGAGGAAGTGGTGTTTACCGTGGTGCATTTTGGGTAGAAAATAATAAAGACAACCGTGCAAATCCGAGAAATCCTTTTACCCAAGAAAGCTGAGGAGAAAAGTTAAAAAATGTCTCATTTGTGGTGGACAAACAACTTGGCTGAAGGGAAGGGATTTCCATTTTCAGTCCTGGCCAATCGATGAGCCAGATTTTCTTCTTCGCCAAGATTTTTTCTTCCTGGTCAGTGGTGGTTTCAGCTACAGCACCCCAAACAAGCAGTTGTTGTAACTGCACGACGTTGTCCAGGCAGTTTGCTCCACTGCAGTGTGAATGCAAACCAAACCAAACGAAGGTGCGAAAAATTTTGGCATTCCCCACCCAATCAAATCGAAACCCCCGGACTATTCTGGTGTGAATGCAGCCTTATAGTAGAGTCATTTTTGGGGGTTTCGTGACCAACCTCCCAGGACCTTTTTTTCTCACTGGATTTAGCATTCTAGACCCATTTTAATGAAAATAAGCTCCCATGTACCTCCCAAAAATTACAGGAAACCTTTTTTTTTTGCCCAAAATTCAAAATGGCCACCAAAATGCATACCACCACCTATATCTCAGTAACTAATTCAGCTAGGAGGTTGATTTTGGTGTCTAGACATAGGTTTTTGGGGTCAAGCATTCCATTAATGCTATTAGTGTACTTGTGAAACAAACCCATCACGATGAAATCCAATATGGCCACCAATTTGGCCACCGATTAACATTTTTTTTGTTTCTTGACTACTAAGGCACCTAGAAAGCTGATGTTGGTGCCAAAACAGAGGTTTAAGGGGTCATACTATCTGTTTATTCCAATAAAAGTGTGTTTAAATGATTACATAATCGAGAAATCCAAGATGGCGGCCGGCTGTCATTTTCACATGCAATGGACTTTTTCATATCCGTCACCAAATGAGCTAAAAATGTCAAATGAGGTATCCTTACATTCATTTTTAATAATTATTAGAAAGCTCCTTCATTGATTCAGTGATTTCACTGAGGAACACTTGGGTAATCCCCTTAGGATTCCCGGAATCCTATGCTTGATTCATTGATTCCTTTTTGCATAGCAAGAGAGAGGATGCAGTGATTTTGTAACGTCTGTGCTGCCATAATATGTAGTCCTAATCTTTCCAATTTAACCAAGGTCGGCTGCACGGTGGCGCAGTGGTTTAGCACTGTGGCAGCACAGTTTTACCCTCGGCCGGGGGATCGTGGGGATCATGAGATCGTGGGTTCGATCCCAGCCCCCGACCAACAGTGAGCTGTGTGGAGTTTGCATGTTCTCCCCGTGTTGCGTGGGTTTACTCCGGGATTTCTCCGGTTTCCTCCCGCATACCAAAAACATGTAGGTTTAGGGCGCTCGCGCACGCAGCGACCAGCAGCCGGTGGCTTGTCACCAGACTGCAAACCAAGTCTACCTACGGGTACAAATAAGTAACAAAAAAAAAAAAAAAAAAAAAAAAAGGTTGCCAGGTATGTATAAATTTAGCTTTGAACTTATCTGGAGAGGTTAGAATTCTGAATCTTGTTCCATACTGTATAGTCAGGTAATGTTAGCATATTGACCATGCTGCTTGCTTAATGCTACCGTAATGACAGTAGACAGTACAAGGGCCTTTGACTCTAGGTCTTGTCATCCCTCCTTTTTCTCTCCTCTGTTCTGATAATGACAAATTTGTTTTTGTTTTCAGACATTTATTCATATAAAGTGAGGGATAAAATGGATACTGCAAGTGACAACGATGAATTACCATCAACGTCTTCCGGTGAATACGAATGCATTCTACGTTGTGGTCAACCATGTACCAAAAGTGACTCTTTGGATAATACCAAGGACCAAAAATGGAATTCAATTCGTGAAAAAACTCTACGATGGAAAGGACTTGATCGGTTTCAGTGTGGGAATATTGATTGGGCCAAAGGGCCAAAAGGGCATTATATGCACCAGACATGTTACACCACGTTATCTAACAAGCGTTGTCTATCTCAAGCCGAGAAACGTAAGCATAAATTAGAGGTAGATCTTGAAAGAGACAATTAATCAGTTCAGGGGGATCCATCTCCATCTGCTTCTCTCTTTTCACCGAAGAGGCTCCGGTCCAGCATTGGTATTGTGGTATATACCAGACGCAGACAGTCTGCATCATCACCTCCTCAGGACAAACTACCTTGCGTACTTGCTGACGAACTTCCACCTTCAAAGTCACCCATCACCAATCGGTCATGGGTGGCATTTGGTGAATGGTCTATGTCTACCTGTACGATCGACTCAACCGCCACTTCCCCTGTCAATGCCGAAACCGAACACAGAAGTCAACAGTGAGGAGAGCAGCAGTGGTGAAGACAGTGCTTCAGATAGCGCAAGTTCATACAGTGACTCATTCATTGATAGTGAATCAAGTAGTGATAGTGATGTGTAGTTGGACATCTTAGTATGATGTGATGTGGTGATTGATAGTGGACTACATGTAATTGAGTTGGACGTTTGCGTGGCATTAACATAAGGTCTAGAGAAAATGTGCCTGCGCAAAGTGTATTCCAAGATGGCGGCTGGGGGCCATTTTGAGCTTGATAGACAATGAGGGCACTAATGAACACAATGGATGGTTCACAGGAGCCTCACTTGACTTTTTTTAGCTCATTTGGTGACGGATATGAAAAAGTCCATTGCATGTGAAAATGACAGCCGGCCGCCATCTTGGATTTCTCGATTATGTAATCATTTAAACACACTTTTATTGGAATAAACAGATAGTATGACCCCTTAAACCTCTGTTTTGGCACCAACATCAGCTTTCTAGGTGCCTTAGTAGTCAAGAAACAAAAAAAAATGTTAATCGGTGGCCATATTGGCGGCCATATTGGATTTCATCGTGATGGGTTTGTTTCACAAGTAAACTAATAGCATTAATGGAATGCTTGACCCCAAAAACCTATGTCTAGACACCAAAATCAACCTCCTAGCTGAATTAGTTACTGAGATATAGGTGGTGGTATGCATTTTGGTGGCCATTTTGAATTTTGGGCAAAAAAAAGGTTTCCTGTAATTTTTGGGAGGTACATGGGAGCTTATTTTCATTAAAATGGGTCTAGAATGCTAAATCCAGTGAGAAAAAAAGGTCCTGGGAGGTTGGTCACGAAACCCCCAAAAATGACTCTACTATTAGGCTCAGTGGTCAGGATAATTTGGGTTAATCATTTCTCTGAGTGCACTGTTGAATCAGGCTAATATGTGTTACAGTGGTGTGAAAAAAGTATTTGCCCCGTTCCTGATTTCTTATTTTTTTGTATGTTTGTCCCACTTAAATGTTTCTGATCATCAAATTTAAATATTAGACAAAGATGACACAAGCAAACACAAAATGCAGTTTTTAAATGAAGGTGTTTATTATTAAGGGAAAAAAATATCCAAACCTACATGGTCCTGTGTGAAAAAGTGATTGCCCCCTAAACTTAATAACTGGTGTGGCCACCCTGAGCAGCAACAACTGCAATCAAGCGTTTGCGATAACTGGCAATGAGTCTTTTACAGTGCTGTGGAGGAATTTCAACCTGCTCATCTTTGCAGAATTGTTATAATTCAGCCATATTGGAGGGTTTTCAAGCATGAACCGCCTTTTTAAGGTCATGCCACAGCATCTCAATCAGATTCAGGTCAGGACTTTGACTTGGCCACTCCAAAGTCTTCATTTTGTTTTTCTTAATCTATTCAGAGGTGGACATGCTGGTGTGTTTTGGATCATTGTTCTGCTGCAGAACCAAAGTGCACTTCAGCTTGAGGTCACAGACAGATGGCCAGATAAGTTACTCCCTACTCAGGCCTGGAGTCATTTCCCCTCAAGTCCATTTGACAAAAGAATGCCAAAGTGACAGGTATACGATGATGTTCCACAGACTCTTGACTAGCAAGATTCCTCATTAAAACTCAAAAGTCCAACATTGCCCTCCGATGGATAACATAGGAATATTTTCCCCGAGGATTGAATATTTTCTCTCTGACTTTAAAGGCCAAATGTCACGTAACAGGGTACTTTAAATATCTTGAAACTAGATATAAAAGGGAACCGATCCGTTCGGGTCTTGGTGCATATGCTTCAGTAACAACGGAATATTCATTAATTTAAAACTGCCGCGCTTGGCCTGACACGGCCCCTGGAATCGCCTGGGGAAGAAGGCAGAAGTGACGAAATCGATTGTACCCTAGTTTGATGCTTGGGGTATTTCAATTGATTGTTTATATGGAGACTGGAAGGTTGAAGTGAGCAACAAGAAAGAAAAAATTGGATATTTCACCCATACCTTAAAACGGGACTATCAGGGACAGCTGGGTAATAAGGGACACTTCTCTGGGAAATGTTTTCTTACCTGTCAAGTGAGACGTTTTCGCCGTACTTCAACACCGTAAAAAGCGGCTATAAGCAACGGCGGAGCAACAAGGCACACCTCTCTGGGATCTCTGTCTGTTCCGCAACCGCTGCACAGCTCAACGTGTTAAACCATTGTCCTAATGACTTCTCATAGTAGTGAGAATTGCTCCCGCTGAGCGATCAGCCCGCCCAGACAATTAAACTAATGAGTGACTCCACACTTCGAACAGTAGTGCGAATAGCTCCCGCTGAGCGATCAGCCCGCCCCAGCTGTGAGTGATCACACACAGGAGTGCTCCTCAAGACACTCAGTTTTTTTTCCAGTATATTTTTTCTTTTGGGCGTACAGAAATGGCAATACGCCCGTTTTTGCTAAAATTGCATTTTCCCCGTATTTTCCTTAAAATATTTGACAATAACAACACGAACTACATTTAAAACATTTCCCAGAAAAGTGTCCCAAACCACTGCGCCGTCCCCCACAGCCGCGCTTGGCACCAAAATACGGCGAAAACGTCTCCCTTGACAGGTATGCGCCTCCATTTTCATATTGATCTGGTCAATTTCTTGACAGCAGCGGCTCTCCTCCACTGTAATAATAATGGCTTCCGAAAAATCAATATTTATGGGGCGCCCTCGACAGACCCCCTCCGGCTTCGCAATTCTGGAGGCGATTAATGTCCAGTTCAATGACATTTTCCACTGGTTCTGCTCTCTGGTCATCGTTGGAACTGTTGTCATCAGACAAAGCATCTGATTCCGTCTCGGACGGCTCGAACCGGTAAGGTTCTATGCCTCTGTCACTGTCTGAACCACTGACAAAAAAAAAAAAGACAAAACTAAACTAATTTGTTCACAATCGCTGTCACTTTCCGTCATGATTGTCCAATGTTGATAAGTGTGAATGTGGATAGGCAGGGCAGCCAGGGTACAACTGGTGATGTCAAAAACATGGGCGTGGTCTGGACTGGCTGTCACAAGCCAGCAAGCAAGGTGGGGCCTTCACCTGGTGTATTTTGTGCAATTATGTAAATACAGGTGGGTGATATGGTCTCCAGTATGAATATTTGGTTTAAGCTATGTGTATTTTATCTAAATTTGTTGTCATTTAGAAAAAAAAATTACGTGACATTTGGCCTTTAAACTATGAATTGTGAACAATTAAATAACTTATCCTTCTCCACAGACAACATCAACTATTGAAGATATGGCTGGACCCTGTGATGGACAATTATGGTTTGAAATGCTTTTATTGATATGATTTGATATTCAGTTCAATTCAGCTTTATTTATACTGTGCCACATCACAACAGAATGACATAATGTCGGACCCAGGGAACACACACACAGGCTCGAGTGTGATTCAATGGTTTTATTGTGCAAACAACAGGTGTATGAGTGCATGTGTGCGGGATATGATGTGTTGCAGGAGGACGGGATGCGTTGAGGGCGAAACGGAGGGCCGTACAGCCAGGCAACCCTAAGGGCAGAGCAAACAGGGATTAGCTGCCAGTGCACACCCAGCGGAATTAATGTACAGTCTGGTGCTTACTTGCAGATGACTCGGTGGCTGGCGTTGGCTTAAGTCGCAGGTCTCCTGCCTGGAAGACAGCGTCCTTGAGCGCGCTCGGTGCAGTGAGGAGAGTTATGGCGAGGATGAGGGAGGAAAATCCGCCGCCAGAGGATCCACCTATGCACAGGGGAGAGACTGGAGAGAAGGTGAGTGGAGAAGTAGCTTACATGCTAGATGAGGAATCATAGGAGGAGCACAGGCCGTAAGGGAGCGGGTGTGCGCTGGAGTTGAGAGCGTAGAAGAGCAGACGGCTCCAGGCCGAGGCTCCAGGCGGAGCGGGCTATGTAGCCCGGGATTAATGAGGCACAGGTGTGCACGCAGCTGAAGCGGGAGACAGGCGAGAGCGAGTTGTAACAGTACTCCCCCCCCCCGAGCAGCGCCTCCTGGCACTGGCTTACCTGGGTACACCCGGTGGAACTCCGTGATGAGGCGTTTGTCCAGCACAAACGACGGGTGCACCCAGGATCTCCACTCAGGGCCATACCCCTCCCAGTCCACCTGATATTGCAGACCGCGACCCCGGTGGTGGGAGTCCAGGATGGAGTTGATCCTCCATGCCAGGTTGCCGTCGATCATCACGGGAGGGGGTGGAGCCCTAGGAGGAGGACAGAGTGGATTAGTCACCAGGGGCTTAATCTGGGAGACGTGGAATGTTGGACAGACACGGAGGGAGGGGAGAAGAGCCAGACGCACAGCCACCGGATTGATTACCTTGATGCCGGGGAAAGGTCCAATGAAGCGCTAGGCCAGCTTCTTCTTCTCAGCCTTCAGGTTGATGTTCTGAGTGGACAACCATACCTGTTGGCCCACTTGGTAATGGGGGCTCTCCTGCGACGATTCGCTGTTCTGGAGTTGTGCGCCGCCATGCGTAAAAGCGCTTGGCGAGTCGCGGTCCAAATGCGCCGGCAGCGCCTTAGATGAGCCTGAATGGATGGTACTGCCACCTCCTCCTCCTCTTCAGGGAACAGCGGGGGGTCGTAGCCCAGAGACGCCCAGAAGGGAGACATCCCAATGGCCGACGATAAGGTAGAATTATGGGCATATTCTATCCAGGGCAGATGGGCGCTCCAGGAGGAGGGACTGGAGGCGGTGACACAGCACAGTGCAGCTTCCAGCTCCTGATTCATGCGCTCACACTGCCCGTTGGACTGGGGGTGGTGACCGGACGACAAGCTCACCGTAGCCCCCAAGGCATTGCAGAAACACCTCCAGACCCTAGACATGAACTGGGGCCCCCGGTCAGAGATGACATCCACCGGAATCCCATGTAACCTTATGACGTGCTGGACCAACAAATCTGCCATCTCCCGTGCTGTAGGGAGGCCGCGGAACGGCACAAAGTGGGCTGCCTTCGAGAACCGGTTCACAATGGTCAGGATGGTGTTGAAAGAGCTGGACGTCGGGAGACCGGTGACAAAATGCAAGGCTACGTGGGACCAGGGCCTTCCGGGGACCGGCAGGGAATGGAGGAGCCCCACTGGAGGAGAGGTCGAAGTCTTTCCAGTAGCGCACTGGGGGCATGCGTGGACGTAATTGGCGACATCGTCCCAGAGGCCCGGCCACCAAAAGGACCTCAGGAGGAGCTCCACCAGGCGGGAGATCCCAGGCTGACAGGCAAGCTTGGAGGTGTGAGCTCAATGGATGACGTCACCCCGGACGGAAGATGGCACATACAACTTCCCCGCTGGACCGCCGCCAGGATCAGGTTCGGCCTCCTGCACCCTCCGGACCTTGTCCTTGATGGACCGTGAGACGGCGCCCACGATGCACGAAGCCAGCAGGATGGTGTGTTCCCGTTCCTCAGAGACCTCCGGGGCAAACTGCCTGGACAGCGTGTCTGGCTTGGCATTCTTGGAGCCGGGGCGGTAGGTGATGGTGAACCTTAAACGGCCAAAGAACAGGGACCAGCGCGCCTGGTGGGCATTCAGGCACTTGGCCGTCCTCAGGTACGCCAGGTTTTTATGATCTGTCCAGACCACGAAAGGATGTGCTGCCCCCTCCAGCCAGTGGCGCCACTCCTGCAGCGCAAGCTTCATCGCTAGGAGTTCTCTGTCACCGACGTTGTAGTTCTTCTCCGCTGCAGACAGGCGCCAGGAGAAGAAGGCGCAGGGGCGCACCACCCCATCCACCGGAGAGCACTGAGACAACACCGCCCCCACCCCTGTGTCAGAGGCGTCCACCTCGACGAGGCACTGTAGCGTGGGATCCACCTGAGTCAGGACCTGGGAGGAGGAGAACTCCATCTTCAGCGCCGCGAAGGCTGACGCAGCCTTCTCTGTCCACCGGAACGGCACCTTGGGGGAGGTGAGTCGGGTCAGGGGAGAAGTGATGGAACTGTATTTGGGGACGAAACGGCAGTAGAAGTTGGCGAACCCCAGGAACTGCTGGACCTGTTTCCTGGACAAAGGGGGGGCCAGTCAACTACCGCCTTGACCTTGGCAGGATCAGGGATGATTTGATTGTGAGAAACAATGAAGCCCAAGAAGGAGGTCTTGTCAGTATAAAACTCGCACTTCTCCACCTTCACATAAAGCCTGTTCTCCAGGAGACGTTGGAGGACCCGCCTCACGTGAACCTGATGCTCCTCCCGAGACTGGGAGAAGATCAGGATGTCGTCCAGGTAGACAAAGATGAAAACCCCCAGGAAATCTCGAAGGACGTCATTTATCAGCCGCTGGAAGACGGCCGGAGCGTTGGTGAGCCCAAACGGCATGACCAGGTACTCAAAATGGCCGCTGGGCATCCGGAACCCCATCTCCCATTCGTCACCCTCCCGGATCCAAACGAGGTGGTGCGCGCTGCGGAGGTCCAGTTTCGTAAACCAGGAAGCCCCCTGGAGGGAGTCGAAGGCGGAGTCCATCAGAGGCAGCGTGTATTTATCTTTAATCATGATGTCGTTCAAGGCCCAAAAGTCAATGCATGGCCGAAGGGACCCATCCTTCTTATCGACGAAAAAAAACCCCACTCCGACTGGGGATGAAGAGGGGCAGATGATGCCCGCACTGAGCGACTCCTTTATATAGGTGTCCATAGCCTCCCGCTCCAGAGCCGACAAGCTGTATAAGCGACCAGATGGCAGGGGCGCCCCCGGGCGGAGATTTATGGTGCAGTCATACGGGCAGTGGGGAGGGAGAGACAGCGCTTTGGATTTGCTGAAGACAGTCCCGAGATCGTGGAACTCCGGAGGCACCTTGGAAAGGTCCGGAGGGGGGGAGTCGGAGGAGGAGAGAGGCAGCGAAGGGGCGCAGGCAGCGGATTGGAGGCAGGCGCTCAAACAGAAGGAGCTCCAGGAGAGGACACTTCCGGATCGCCAGTCGCAGGCCGGGTTGTGGAGGCACAGCCAAGGGTAACCCAGAATGATGGGGGCAGCTGAGGTGGGCAGGACGAACAGGCTGAGGTCTTCCCTGTGATTCCCGGAGATGATGACGGAGACAGGAACTGTCCGGTATGTAACCCTCTCCAGTGGTGTTCTAGAGAGGGTAACGAGATTGAGAGGGGCTGGCAGAGCTTGGCAGGGGATGCCCAGGTGGGTTGCCAGTCTCTTGGAAATAAAGCTTTGTTCCGCCCCCGAGTCCACCAGTGCGTGAGTGAGATGCTCAGTGAGGTTGTGACAGAATCTGATAGGGAGGAGGCACTTTGATAGGGAGTTAACTGGGTCGAGTCCACGAGGCCCCCTACAGCAACTCATGGACTCCCCCTTTTGGCTTGACTGGGCAGGACTCCATGGGGTGCTGGTCGTCTCCGCAGTACATGCAGAGGCCCAGCTCCCTGCGGCGCTGTTTCTCCGCCAGCGGAAGCTTGGTCCGCCCAATCAGCATTGCCTCTGGGTCGTCGGCAGACTCTGGCACAGGCAACGCCAGGGGGCGAGGTTGAGCGATGCGGGAGGACGCTCCGCCCAAGCGGCTGAGCGACTTCCGCTTGGCGGCCCGCTCTCTCAACCTATTGTCGAGACTGATAGCAAGGGAAATTAATTCGGAAAGCCGTTCTGGCAAATCCCGGCAGGCCAGTTTATCCCGGAGGCTGGGACTCAGGCTGCGGGCGAAGATGCTGCAGAGGGCAGCATCCCCCCACCCAACTTCTGCCGCTACCATCTGGAAGTCGACAGCGTAATCGGCCTCCGACCGACTACCCTGGCGAAGGTTTAGCAACCGGGTGGTTAGCACACTGTCATGGTCCGATTGATCAAAAACTTCATTAAAATCGTGCACGAACTGGGCATAGGTCAGGTTCGCATAGCTGGGCCTTGCCATTATGGCATAGGCCCAAGCTAGCGCTCGCCCTTCCAAAAGGTTAGCAACATACCCAATTCGGCTGTGATCAGTTGGGAAGTCCCCGGGGACGCGCTGGAACACCGATTCACATTGGAGGAGGAACCCCCGGGCTTCACCAAGCTTTCCGCTGAAGCGCATGGACGTAGGAATAGGAGTGAGCCGGGTGGGCGGCCCCGGGCTAGCCTGGCTAGCTGGGAGACCAACGGGAGCTGGCCCGCTGTGCTGAGCCAGAGGGAACGCCTGCTGGGGATCCAGACGGTCCAACCGGCGATTAATTTGGGTGAGTTGGTTTAAGATTACCTGTTGCTGATGAGTGATTTGATCCACTCGAGCCTCAAGAGTGTTAAGCCGGTGTGCGAGCCCGCTGTTCGCTGGGCCGCTTTGCTGGAGCTGTACTGACATAATGTCGGACCCAGAGAACACGCACACAGGCCCGAGTGTGATTCAATGGTTTTATTGTGCAAACAACAGGTGTATGAGTGCGTGTGTGCAGGATATGATGTGTTGCAGGAGGACGGGATGCGTCGAGGGCGAAACGGAGCACCGTACAGCCAGGCAACCCTAAGGGCAGAGCAAACACAGGGATTAGCTGCCAGTGCACACCCAGCGGAATTAATGTACAGTCTGGTGCTTACTTGCAAATGACTCGGTGGCTGGCGTTGGCTTAAACCGCAGGTCTCCTGCCTGGAAGATAGCGTCCTTGAGCGCGCTCAGCGCAGTGAGGAGAGTTATGGCGAGGATGAGGGAGGAAAATCCGCCGCCAGAGGATCCACCTGTGCACAGGGGAGAGACTGGAGAGAAGGTGAGTGGAGAAGTAGCTTACGTGCTAGATGAGGAATCATACGAGGAGCGCAGGCCGTAAGGGAGCGGGTGTACACTGGAGTTGAGAGCATAGAAGAGCAGACGGCTCCAGGCCGAGGCTCCAGGCGGAGCGGGCTATATAGCCTGGGATTAATGAGGCACAGGTGTGTGCGCAGCTGAAGCAGGAGACAGGCGAGAGCGAGTTGTAACACAGAAGCCGTCTCGTGGCGCCACAGTGCAGAAAAAACCACACAGTCACAGAAAAACCCAGCAATCAGACGATCCCCTATGAGCAAGCACTAAGCGACAGTGGAGAGGAAAAACTCCCATTTGGCAGGAAGAAACCTCTAGCAGAACCAGACTCAGGGAGGGGCAGTCATCTGCTGCAACTGGCTGGGGGTGAGGGGATAGGGAGGATGGAGAGGACAGACATAAAGAACATAACAGTAAGATGCCAAGTACATTATTGGAGGTCAACCAGCAGTATGGATCAAATAACAACAGAACAAAAGTGGGGTTAAGAGACACAAAATCCCTCCTTAAATGTAAGCTATATTAAAAAGGAAGGATTTTACCCTGTTCTTAAAAACAGAGACTGAGTCTGACTCCCGGACCCAGAGTGGTAACTGGTTCCAGAGAGAAGAAGCTTGGTAGCAGAAGGCCCTGCCTCCCACTGTACTTTTGGAGATTCTGGGCACCACAAGTAAGCCAGCATTTTGGGAGTGTAATGCTCTATTAGGATGGTAAAGTAATATCAGAACTTTTATATATTGGGGGGCCTGATTATTAAGCGCTTTGAAAGTAAGAAGAAGGATTTTAAACTTGATTCTAAATTCTATGGGAAGCCAATGAAGGGAGGACAGAACCGGGGAAATATGATCTCTTTTTCTAGAACCAGTTAAAACTCTAGCAGCAGCATTTTGAATCAACTGAAGATTTTTTAAGGATAGTTTAGGACAACCTGATAATAACGAGTTACAATAATCTAATTGAGAGCTGACAAAGGCATGGATCAGTTTCTCAGCGTCATTCAGAGACAAGATGCTCCTGATCTTGGCAATAGTTTTAATAGTTTTAATAGCTCTTTTAATAACAGTTTTTTTTTCTTTCCGGTTCCGGTTCCGCCGGACCGGCGGCGCCACACGAGTCGGCTGCCCGTTGCAACAGCCTTTTTTTTTAATCTTCCTTCTTCTTTCCACACCTTTCGCTCTGTATATACATCACGGACGCACGGATCGCCACGGGGGTCTCCCGGGTTGGCTTACGGAGCCACTGTTTGCAGCGGGAAACGTTGCAGCGGGGAGGAGCTGGTGCTAGCTAGCACTTGGCCGCCGCCCGGTGCTAATGGGAAACTCGACATACCGGGAGCTGTAGCGAAACGACGCGGGTGCCAGGCTGGAGTTTAGGCGGCGTGCAAGAAATATAAGACAGAATAATAAAGAGCGATGGCAAGAACCAAGCAGACCGCCCGTAACATCTACTGGAGGAAGAAGCCCCCCAGGAGGCAGCTGGCCACCAGGGCTGCTCGGAGAGGCGCCCCGGCCACCGGCGGAGTGAAGAAGCCTCGCCGTTACAGGCCCGTGGCTCTGAGAGAGATCCGTCGCTACCAGAAATCCACGGAGCTGCTCATCCGTAAGCTGCCCGTCCAGCGCCTGGTGAGGGAGATCGCTCAGGACTTAAAGACTGACCTGCGCTTCCAGAGCTCCGCCGTCATGGCTCTGCAGGAGACCAGCGAGGCCTACCTGGTGGGTCTCTTCTTCGCTAAGAGGGTCACCATCATGCCCAAAGACTTCCAGCTGGCCCGCCGCATCCGCGGAGAGAGAGCTTAGACTTTCTGCTGCACATTCACCAACCATAATGCTCCGCACTGTGTGTCTATATATATATATTTATAGTAATATGTACATATGTTTACTAGATGTTCTTGTTTTTTCTTGCCTTCTGATTGTTGCTCTGAGTGTTGCTATCCCTGTGCTGTTGCAATCCTGGAATTTCCCCATTGTGGGACTAATAAAGGCTTATCTTATCTTAATATGTGAATTAAAGGACAAATCTTGATCAAAAATAACTTCAGGGTTCCTCACAGAACTGTTCAGAGTGAGAGTGGCGGCATCTAAATTAAGGGCATAATTTGAAAAGGAATTTCTAAGATGTTTTGGGCCAACAAGAATGACTTCAGTCTTATCAGAGTTTAATAGTAGAAAATTACAAGTCATCCATGCTTTGATGTCCTTAAGACAGGCATCTAACTTGGCTAATTGATTACAATCATCGGGCTTCATTGACAGGTATAGTTGTGTGTCGTCTGCATAACAGTGAAAATGTATACAGTGCTTTCTGATGATATTGCCTAACGGGAGCATATATAAACTAAAAAGAGCAGGGCCCAACACAGATCCCTGTGGAACTCCATGACTGAGCTTAGAGTTGGAAGAAAATTCATCACTGATGTGAACAAACTGAAATCTATCGGACAAATAAGATCTAAACCACTGCAACGGAGTTCCACTCAGTCCAACAAAGTGTTCTAATCTATCAAGTAGAATGGCATGATCGATAGTGTCAAAGGCTGCACTGAGATCTAAAAGAACAAGAACAGAGACAAGTCCATTATCAGATGCGATCAGGAGGTCATTAGTGACTGTCACTAAGGCAGTTTCAGTGCTGTGATGAGCTCTGAACCCAGATTGAAACACCTCAAGCAAACCAACTCCCTGCAAATGGTCAGATAATTGCGCAGCAACAACTCTTTCCAAGATTTTTGAAATGAAAGGCAAATTAGAGATTGGTCGATAATTGGCCAAAACTCCTGGATCAAGCATCGTTTTTTTGAGTAAGGGTTTAATTACAGCAGTTTTAAAAGCCAATGGTACATAACCCAGAGTTAAAGAAGAATTAATTATGACTTCCGGTCTGGACGCCATGGCGACTGCAGCTTAACACTGAAGCTCTCAGACCCAATCCAAGATAATACCTTGAAAATCAAACTTAACGGATTTTTGGAGGAGTGAAAATCAAAAGACAAAATCATCATGTCTAAAGGAAAACAGAAGAAACTGAAATTTTCCAGGCCAGGACACGTATCGGCCGGAGAATCTGAACTGGAAGATCTCCGTTCAGAAGACGAGGAACTGGTTGTAGCTAACAAAAAGGTTAGCTTAAAATCGCTTTTTGAAGAGCTATGATGATTTCGCCGAGAGGTTACGGCCGAATTTCGGGAATTCAGAGACGAATTAAAAAGGACAAACAGCAGAGTGGACCAGGTCGAGAACCAAATCTTGGAAGCAGAGGAACGAATAAAAGTGCTCGAAGATTCTGTGCTGGACCTACGCAAAAGACAAGCATCTATAGAGGCTAAGCTAACCGACCAAGAAGGAAGACAGAGAAGAGACAATATAAGAATTCATGGTCTGAAAGAAGGAGCCGAAAACGGTTTTAACTCAATGGCAGAATGCGTGGAATCTTTACTAAGAGAGAAATTGGATATTCCACAAACCACCGACTTGAGGATAGAAAAGGCACATCGTTCATTAGCCGCTAAGCCAGCAGCGGAAGCACCCCCACGCTCGGTGTTGGTAAGATTTTCCAATTTCAAAATAAAACAAGAGGTTGTAAGACTGCCTTGGCAGAAAAAAGGATTTATGCACCAGGAGAGAAAAGTCTTCGTGGAACACGATTACGCCCTGGAGGTCCTTAAAAAGTGCAGGGAATACAATGACGCCAAAAAGGTACTACGTGAGAAGAAACTGCGCTTTCAGACGCCATTTCCTGCGAAGTTAAGGGTCTTCTACGGCGAAGAAACATGTCTCTATAATTCAGCGGAAGAAGCAACAGCTGACATGGCGAGAAGAGGGCTCCCGGTAACGGTGTTTAAACCCGCAGCAGACCCGAGTGAGAAGATCAAAGCGCAAACATGGACAACACAAAGACCTTCAAAATCCACGGGCCAGCAGTGGGAAACCCAGCACCAGAGCGTCGCGGATAAACTGGCCGTTTTCAGGTTGGAATAGCGACCTTTTTTTTTTTTTTGAGTCAATCTGCACATCCAACCCCCCTCCTACAAGGTAACAAACATTAAAGGAGATGCGTATTCAGCATGTGGTAAAACATTTCATGGAACAGTCATAATATTTGAAACCAATAAGTCTTTTTAATTAAAAAAAAAAAAAAAAACTTGTTAAAATAGAAATGTGACAATAATCCACATGTTCTCCCCACACTAACAAATACTGTTTTTGCGTGAATGTTTGCTGTGATGGGGGTGGGAGGGTGCACACAATTTCACAGGGTATAGGCATAAAGGGGAAAAAAAAAATCATTACAAGTTCGGATTGGGTTCTGAAACTCACGTTAAAAGCATGGGACAACTTACAGGGGTAAGAGAGGGCTCTCAACACGTAACAGAGTTTGAGGAATTTCCCTCAGAGCCTGCACACCATTAAGGCTCTTCCAGGGTCTTTAAAAAGACCCCAGCTCAGGAAGTTCTTTTGACAGTTTTTTGTTTTAAGGTTTTATACACTATGTTCTTAATGTTTTTCTTGTTCTTAATGTTCTTTCAGTTTCTGAGTAGCACAAAAGAGGGCCACCACACAGTTATACTAAACAAAACAACACAATGGAGAAACAGGGTGTAACCAAAATAATTTCATATAATGTAAAAGGAATCCTGAATCCAGTTAAAAGATCCAAGATTCTAGGCAAAATGAAAAAAGACAAAGCAGGAATAATATTTTTACAAGAAACCCACCTAACAGACATGGAGCACACTAAACTCAGTAGACAAGGGTTTAAAATGATCTCTTCATCTTCATATAAGTCAGGAAGGAGGAGGGGAGTAGCGACATAGATATCAACCAAAATTACATTTGAAAAAAAATCAGAACACAAAGATGAAGAAGGGAGATACAGTTTGGTAACTGGGCGGCTAGAGGGAGAATATATCACCCTGCTGAATGTGTATGCTCCCCCAGGGGCTAACTGGAAATTTTATAAAAATGTATTTGACCTAATGATAACTAAAGCTCAAGGTTTAGTGATATGTGGTGGGGACTTCAATCTTAGACTGAATCCATACTGGGATACTTCTGGTAATTCTCCACAACAAAATAACACCCAAAGCAGGAAGACTCGGATGCTACTAAAAGAAATGGGAATCTGTGATGTGTGGAGGGAACTCAACCCCAGTGTAAAAGGCTATACATTTTACTCAACTCCACATTCATCTTACTCAAGGATTGACTATTTTTTTATGTTTAATAGAGACATTGGAAGAGTAGAAACATGTAAAATAGGACTGATGGATCTCTCTGACCACAGTCCGATCTACATGGACTTAAATATCCAAAAATACACAAATAATACATTTTCTTGGAGGTTAAATTCAAATGTCCTGAAAGGACCATTGAAAGATGAATTGAAATCAGATATTCTCAGATATTTGGAAGAAAACGATAATGGAGAAGTATCCCCTTTAATATTGTGGGATGCATGCAAAGCTGTAATAAGAGGAAAGATTATTGCAAAACTGGCAACCCAAAAGAAACTAAGACAAGAAAAACTATCCACATTAGAGTCAGAACTTAAGAACCTAGAAAAAGAACACAAAGGCAACACTCATTCTACTGACTCGCTCAAGATTAAGGAAATTAAAAACCAAATAAATGAGATCTACACAATAGAAATCCAGAAGAAACTTACATTTTTGAAACAAAAACACTATGAAGCAGGCAGTAAATCGGCAAAATTGCTAGCCTATAAATTGAGGAAACAACAAACAGAAAGAGCGATCTACAAAATCAGAGACCCAGTATCAAAGGAAATAAAATTCAGAATTCAGGATATTCTTAAAAGCTTCGAGAATTACTATAAGAAACTTATACTCCCACAAAAAACATAAAAACGCATCCGAGGCATTCCTAAACACATTAAACCTTCCCCAACTTACAGAGTCACAAAATAAAACACTACTGTCAGAAATACAACCTAAAGAATTGGAAAAAGCAATTATGAAACTTAAAGCTAACAAATCCCCAGGAGCAGATGGCTATACAGCAGAGGGGTTCAAAACCTTTAAACAGCAACTATCTCCTCTCCTCCTGAAAACATTTAATTATGTCCTCCACACAGGGGAAATCCCCCCCTCCTGGAGAGAAGGGGTCATTGCAGTTATACCTAAACCTGAAAAGGATAAACTAGAGTGCTCCAACTACAGACCAATCAGTGTATTAAATCAGGACTATAAGCTTTTTACCATTATCCTTGCCAAAAGGTTAGAAAATATACTGACAGACCTAATTCATTTAGACCAAACAGGTTTTATAAGACAAAGACAGACACAAGACAACATTAGACGCACTTTACACATAATTCATCATATAAAAAAATATAACTTAAATGCAGTCATATTGGGATTAGATGCTGAAAAAGCATTCGATTCGGTTGACTGGTCTTTTCTATATAGAATCTTATCCAGTTTCAATTTTCATAACAACTTCATTAGAACTATACAGGCATTATATAAAAAACCAACAGCTAAAATAAGGATTAACGGTAATTTATCATCATCTTTTGAGCTGGAAAGAGGATGTCGTCAGGGCTGCCCCCTGTCTCCACTGCTCTTTGCAATCTTCATAGAACCTCTGAGCCAATGGATAAGACAAAATCAAAAAATTCAAGGTATTACACTTGGTCAGAAGGAACATAAAATAGCACTCTTTGCTGATGACATTTTAATATACCTAGGGTAGCCGGACACTTCTTTACCAGAACTAACCTCAGTTTTTTCAGAGTATGGAGATTTATCGGGGTACAAATTAAACATGCATAAAACCCAAGTTTTAACATTCAACTATGACCCAAATCATTATTCACTAAGCAAACTCAAAACTAACTGGGAGTCGGAATCTATGAAATATCTGGGGGTCAATATCCCGAAACAACTCAACAAAATTATAACACTAAACTATGATCCACTGATGACAAAAATAAAATCCGACCTAGCAAGATGGAATATGATACCATTCTTGGGTACTGCACAAAGAATTGAAGCAGTCAAAATGAATATACTTCCACGTCTTCTATACCTTTTCCAAACAATACCGGTAGAACCTCCCAAAAAAACATGGCAGAAGCTGGACAGAAGGATCTCAAGATTCATATGGCAGGGCAAGAGACCTAGAATCAGATATAGAACCTTACAGCTAAACAAAGACAAAGGTGGGCTCGCGCTGCCAAATATCAGGGACTACTTTAAAGCCGCACAAATTAAAACTCTAGTAGAGATATGTAACCCAGTCTACACTGCACAATGGAAGGAGATCGAATGCCAAATAACAAGTGATATCCCCCTACAGGCGATAATAGGGAACAATGCCTTACCTAAACTTTTGAATAACACTAACCCGTGGATAGAGACCCCACTAAAAATTTGGTTTAAGATAGTCAGAGAGAATCAAACTAAAGAACCCTATCGACTTCTGCAATGGATTGCCTATGATCAAGACTTTACTCCTAATAAAACAGACACCAGATTTAAAAAGTGGAAGGAGAAAGGGCTGATAAAATATCACGATTTTTTTAAAGGGCAAATTTTAAGAAGTTTTGAAGATTTGAAAAAACAAGGTCTAATAAATCAAGACCTTTACAGGTTCTTCCAGCTTAGACACCACATAAACAATATACTTAAAAAGGAGGATTTGGAAAGGGCCCAGTCAGGTGTTCTGAAGGTCTTCTTAATGGCATATAAAGGGATCCCAGGGATCAGATACATTTCTAAAATATACCAAGGTCTTCAAGACTTAAAAGGAGACAACACATCATATATAAAAGAGAGATGGGAAAAAGAGGGGAATTTCACTTTACAACTGGAAATATGGGAAAAGCTAAATAAACAGCAATGGAAAAGTACCTCATCCCTGCAGTGGAGAGAATTTGGATGGAAAAACTTGGTAAGATTTTTCAGAACACCTGCACAAAACAAATTTACCCATAAGGGATTGAACTGTTGGCGCTTGTGTGGTGAAAAGACTGCAAATCATTTTCATGTGTTTTGGTCATGCCCAGTTATCCACCAATATTGGACCAATGTACAGACAATATTGGGGAAAATATTTAAAATAACAGTTACCTTTTCTTTTGTAACTTTGTATTTGGGTTTACTACTGGACTCACTGGAAAGACGAGGAGAAAAATACTTATTCAATGTTTTAATATTGGCAAGTAAAAAAGCTCTAACTAAAAAATGGATGTTGAAGGACTGTCCTACACCTGAAGATTGGATTAACGTGATCCAAGACATTTACTCGATGAAAAAGTTGACATTCGCACTGAGACAGGACATGGATGGGTTCATGAACTTTTGGCAACCCTGGATCGCACATGTCTTCCATTAGATCTAATCTTTGACAAATACCATTTCAATAATGGTTCCGCTCTTTGTTCCAATGCTACTCAGATGCTCTTTTACCTTTATTTACTTATTTTTTCTTTTTGTTTGTTTTTTGCTGGTTTGTTTGTTTGTTTGTTTGTTTTTATTTTCTTTAATTTCACTTTTTCTTTCACTTTAAAAAAAAAGGGGGTGTTGTAATAATTATTCTTCCAATGTTGTCAGATATCAGAAAACAAGGGAACATGTGATGAAAATGTAAACAATGCATTGCTGTAACGACCTGTATACCCTTTACAAAAACTTAAATTAAAAAAAAAAGAAGAATTAATTATAAGAAGAATACGGCTACCAATAATTGGGAAGATAATTTTAAATAACCTGGAAGGAATAGGGTCCAAAAGGCAAGATGAAGACTTAGATGAGGAAATTATTTTATCCAACTCTAAGAGGTCGATTGGAGTAAACTCATCTAAGCAGTTATCAATTGAGGGAGTTGTAGAAGTTAATGTACTTGAGTTTACGGTAGGAAGAATCTGACTGATTTCATCTCTAATAGATAAAATTTTAAGATTGAAAAAGTTCAGAAAGTCCTGACTAGAAAGCTCGGGGGGATGCGAAGATTGATCGAGTCCTGGCTCTTTTTAAGCCTGGCTATAGCGTTGAAGCCAAACCTGGGGTTATTCTTGTTTGCTTCTATTAATGCAGAATAATAGCTTGATCTAGCATTTCTAAGAGATTTTTTATAGATTAAGAAATGATTTCTCCACGCTAAGTAGAATTCATCTGAATTAGCTGAACGCCATTTCCTTTCCAATTGACGAGTTTTCTGTTTTAAGCCATGAGTTTCTGAGTTAAACCAAGGGGTTAGAAATCTCTGGTTAGACTTTTTCTTTTTTAAAGGGGCTACCAAATCTAGAGTCCAATGCAGAGAGGCAGTAACACCATCAACCATGCTATCAATCACGAATGGAGCAGACTCTCCATCATTTATTTCTGTTGTTTCTGTTGTGTTGACCCATGGCATAGAGGAGGCAATCTGCAAAAATTTGGCAACAACGTCATCAGAAAGACATCTGCTGTAGTAGTATTTTTCTTTAGGAAACGAGTGATCAGAGATAATGAAATCAAAAATTAACAGACAATGGTCAAACAGTATGGGATTATGAGGAGATACTACCAGATTTTCGATATCTATACCATAAGTCAAAACAAGGTCCAATGTATGGTGGAAATGATGGGTAGAATTTTTTACTTTCTGGGAAAACCCCATTGAGTCTAAAATTGAATTGAATGCCTTATTAAGACAGTCACTCTCTACATCAACATGTATATTAAAGTCCCCTACAATAATTATTCTTATTATATCGGATTTCAGCACTAAATCAGCTAAAAATTTGGCAAATTCCGATAGAAACTCTGAATAGGCCGAGGGAGGACGATAAACTATGGGAAAGAGAATTGGGTTCAAGCCAAGATAGCCAACATGCCCCACACTGAGGACCAAACCTTCAAAGGAATTAAAACATAGTTTTTGCTTAACATTAACTAGTAATTTAGAATGGAAAATTGCCGCCACTCCACCACCACGACCAGAACCTCTGGGGTTATGACAGTTTAAATACCAGAGCGAGTTGATTTATTCAGACCAACATAATCATCTTGCCCGAGCCAGGTCTCTGTGAGAGATAGTAGATCGATCTGATGATCGATTAATAGATCATGAACCAGAAGAGACTTAGAAGTTAGAGACCTAATGTTTAATAGAGAACATTTAATTTTTAAATTTTGGGGAGGAACAGAGGCCAATTTATTAATTTTGGGGACTTGAGGCTGGATTTGAATTTTACCAACATTTTGTTTAATCAGTTTGGGATGTTTATGCATTCTATCTTTATTAACTTTTTTATTAACTTTAGAGGGAGCAGCAAAAGGTTCTCTGAGAAAGGAGACAGGGGCAAAGTTGAATGGTGGTGGATGAGGAGGAGCAGCAGATCTGCGTGTGTTTTTCAAGTTATGTTGTATTTGTCCAGGGTTACAATATTTAGGGCAATGGGAGACAAACACAATCTCTGTAGAATTATAAATCAAAGGCTGGTCCAAACAGTAAAGACCACCTGAATTAATGGGACTGACACAAGAAGTGGGAACAGAACCACAAAAGGGAAGTTTGGCAAACCTAGAAGCTTCAGCGCGAGTAAACACACCAAGTCCCAGTCACTGTACCAAAAAACACCGAATGGAATAGAATAGATTGTCTCTTAAAACACGTGCACCAAGTCTATTTGGGTGGATGCCATCAGGCCTCATAAGTGATGGCCAGTTCCAAAATAAGTTAAACTTGTCAACAAAGCCAATGTTAAAAATAGGACAAGTAAAACACAGCCAAGAATTAAGACTTAAAGTTCTGCTAAAACGATTGCAGCCTCGTCTGAGAGGTGCCAAAGGCCCAGAGATGAGCGCACGTCTGCCACAGTTCATAAGAGTGGACAGAAGGCTCCTGAAGTCACTTTTTAAAACCTCAGACGCTTGTATGTGTTTCTTTATTTTCAGGAAGTTAATTTTGCTTGCCTACTTTAAAGAAATTATTACATTTATAATATAGACAAATTGTTCATTTATTGTTAAAGTAGAATATCTTAGTCACTAAAGATTTAAAAAATTTATTTAATAGGCAGCATATATATGTTTTAGGATGATTTCACTTAGGGCTGTCACTATAACCACAATTATGTAATACCGCGCTATGGACATGCCTACCATGGAGGATAGTATTTGTACCTAATAACAATAAACCACTACAACAGAAAAGGTTTTTTTTGTTGTTTTAAATGAAGATGCAGCATAGGGATACATCAAGATGCATCTTAAATCATTTTACATTTGAATTGTTAATGCCTGAATCATAATCGAATTGTGAGACCACTGAATATTCACACCTCTAGAACCTGGAGGAACCAAGGGTCAGCACTCGTGAACATAACAGGGTTGGACTCAAAATTATTAAAACAAAACTTATATTTGACTGAAATAACAACAATAAAAATGAGTTGATGAATTGTTTCACTGATTGTTTTTTTTTTTCAACAGTTTACTTTGCAAGCTGTAACAAGCTAAATAAGAATACTGCATGTTTTTTTGAAGAAGTTAATGTCTTTATGCAAGATAATCCAGTAAGCATTCTCAATATTTATTACAGACAGAGTGGAACATTTCAGACTGTTCTGATTTAATATTGATGATTACAGTTTTTAAATTTAAATTATAAATCATGGTATTGATTGATTGATAAAGAACCTCTTTACTGGTCTTGCAGTCATTAGTACTAAACACACCATTGATAAGCAACTTTCATATGACAATGTCATTGACGACTTTGCATCAGGGAAAACAAGAAAGGTGAGCCTTTATATTACAGTGGTTTGTTGTTTTTTTGGGGGGGGGGGGACAGTCCGCCCAGGGCGTCATAAAACCAGGACCGCCACTGATTTCTAAGCATGAGAAAAATTTCCAAAAATTCTAAATTTTCCATTTGGTTAAGTAATGAATTTGTATCCAGGCCATTGGTGGTTTTGCATGAGTTTTATGAACAAGTGGTGAGAAATAGCCAATCAATCAGTCAATCATTCTGATTGTTGCTCTGAGTGTTGCTATCCCTGTGCTGTTGCAATCCTGGAATTTCCCCGTTGTGGGACTAATAAAGGCTTATCTTATCTTATCTTATCTTATCATTGGTCTGAAGAATTAAACTCTCCAAAAATAAATAAAAAAAAAAAACATTTGCTGAGGCCATTTGTTGCCTCTATACCATAATCAACTGGACATGTGCAGACGTGAAGATGGAGCTGCCAGGGAGGAGAAAAAGAGGAAAACCACAGAGAAGATTCATGGATGTAGTGAAGGAGGACATGAAGAGGGTTGATGTTACAGATGAAGATGCAAGGATAGGGTGAATTCATAAGAAACACTAACCTGACTTCTTTAGTTCTGTTCTGATCCTGCCACTTTTGCTCAGTAAGACTCATTAATTCAGAATTAATTCAGAGCCCACAAGTCCTACAGCTAAAAGGTTGGCACATTTCTATTTTTCAACCATACTTTCATTTATTTCACTGCATTTCACAAAAGTTCACCACGTTACAGTTTCAAAATCATTCCCAACTCAGTTTACTCTAATTTCCTTATTGGCAATTTACTTGCTTTACTCATTAAACATTCAACACCATTATTCCCCAGAGACTGATGGAGAAATTACTCCTTCTTTGTCTGAACACCACCACATGTCTCTGGATCCTGGATTTCCTGATTGAGAGACCCCAGTCTGTCCGGGTTGGAAACAACATCTCCAACTCTGTCACGCTGAGCACCGGATCCCCTTAAGGCTGCGTACTCAGTCCACTGTTGTTTACACTTCTAACACATGACTGTGTATCCAGACACAAGGGGAACCAGATTATTAAGTCTGCAGATGACACCACAGTGGTGGGACTTATTCAGAGGGATGAGGAATCAATGTACAGGGAAGAAGTGAGAGACCTGGAGGGCTGGTACAGGGAGAACAATCTGGTGCTCAACGTGGACAAAACGAAGGAGATGATTATTGACTTCCGGCGGTCACAGCCTGAACACGCCCCCCTCAGCATCGGCGGCCGTTTAGTGGAGAGAGTGGAGAACATCAAGTTCCTCGGAGTGCAGATCTCGCAGGACCTGACCTGGAGCAAGAATTCCTTGGGGATCAGGAAGCGGGCTCAGCAGAGACTGCACTTCTTGAGGAAACTCAAACAGGCCTCTCTCCCCATCTGCATCCTCAGGGCCTTCTACAGAGGTGTGGTGGAGAGTGTTCTGACGTACTGCATTGCTACCTGGTACTCCAGCTGCAGTATGTCAGACAAAAAAGCCCTGCAGAGGATAGTCAAGGGAGCTGAGAGGGTAATTGGAGTCTCCCTCCCCTCTGTCCAAGAACTTTTTCAGAACCGTTGCAGGAGCAGGGCACTGAACATTGTCAAGGACCGTTCTCACCCTCTGCATAAACACTTTGAACTTCTGCCATCTGGCAAACTATTCCGGAGCATCAGAGGCAGAACCACCAGACTGATCAACAGCTTCCTTCCACAAGCTGTTAGGATGCTGAACAGTTGACCCGGAATCTCTCATATTCACTACTGCACCTACGGACATTATGTGCATTATTTGCATATTATAGTTAGTTAGTTTTTTTCAAGTATGTCTCAGGGATGTGTGAACGGATGGGGGGGGGTGAAGATATGTGTGAGTGTGTCTTAAATCATGTTCTTCTACTTATATACAAATTTATATACAAATTTACAAATTTACTGTTATACAAGTTTACTTTATACAAATTTACTGTTGCGAAATTTCCATAGATGTTCTCCTGATGTCAAATGTATGTTGTTCAAGACCTTCTGTACCTCAATGTACTGCTCGCCTTTATGGTTTAATAGCAATGTTGCTGTTAGGAACAAAATCCGCATTGCATATAATAACTCCCTAAGAAGGTTGTTAGATATACCACAAAGGTCGAGTGCAAGCAAGATGTTTGTGTCTGTGAACATTCCGTCTTTTGGCGAATTGATACGTAAGAATGTTTACAGTTTTATGAGAAGGTTGCTGGCATGTAACAATCATCTTATATCAGCAATTGTCAACTCGTCACTCACACTTCACTCCAGCATTTGGAAGTGGTGGCGTTCCATTTTATACTGAGTCCAATATTGTATGTTATTGTTGTTACAAGAGCGTCGAGTGTCTGCTGATCTGTATATACTTTTATTTATTTATTTATTCATTTTCTACTCGTTTTAGTTCTGCATTTAATATGAACCCTGAGTTTGAAATAAACGTTTGAATTTGAATTTGAATTATATGGATGCCGAGAGAAACGCAATTTCATCTTGCCTGCACTACAGTTGTATGTACAGCAATATGACAATAAAGGTTGATTTGATTTGATTTGATTTGATTTAAATGCACATTTTTACATGGTTTTAGTTAGAGTGTGGTGCAGTTCTACTTTAAACACATTACAGCTGTAATCCTCCACTTTGTCACTTGATAAGTTATTTTTAACAACCACTAAAGGTCACAACTTTGCAAAAAATACCTTTAATCTAGGGGACAAAACCCGCTGGTAAAAACTGCCATGTGTTGTTGCTTTATGTTGAATGCCTATTGCATCTAATTTCTCCTGATAAAAAATTGAAAATGTTTTTGCTCAGCCTGCTAAGAATAATTTAATTTTCACTGAAATTCCATCTTGATGATTACCTCCAATGCAGCATATCCATCTGTAAACGCAAGGAATCTTTGTCTGTATGTGCCAGTCTGTTCCTCGCATATCTCTTGAACAGTTTGTCAGACTGACCTAAAATTTGATACGTGTTTTGCTGAGGTTATGAGGGTGTGCAATCCCAAGTATGGAGTTGTTCTGTCAAAATATATAATTTTTTATCAATAAACATTTAGCCATCACTCTGTCTCTTCATGCCCTGGCTTCTGGAAGTGTGGGCAGGGTTTTGGATTTATTTTGTTCTGATTGGATAATATGTGGCAATACGACCAGTTGCCACAGCACTCCATGAACAAAACAAGGAAGTGAAAAGTGACAACAAAAGATAATTATAAGAAAAAGATAATAATAATTAAAAAAAGATAATACTGAAGATTTAATGCTTAAAAAAATTATACTGTAATGTTTCAGTGATTGTGTAAGTCTAAAAGATAATTTGGCATATGTGGAGAGCACGAGGTGTGTGAGTCACTGGAAGGAGTTCCAGTGGGGACTTGGGGTCTGGCAAAGAACAACAGTGTATCCAACGCAGGACACACTGGGAGAAGCAGCCGCTGGAATGGCAGACCATGGTCCTTCACGGGGAGGCAAGCCCAGCCTGCCCAGTCAGAGAAGCCCCAGCTGCTGCTTCACCCATGTGCCACCACTTCCCTTTGCAGGACTGCGAGTCCCCGATGGTGTGCCTCCCGGTGTGCTTGCATGGCTATCTAAAAATTAGAAGTTAATTTTTAACAGTATTTTTTCTTACTCAGTATTGTACATTGCGATATATACTTTTACGATTTGAGAAACTTTCTTAAATTAAAAAAAATATTAATATTTGTTAATAATATACAACACACATCAATTATTCTTAAACATCTACTACATATAAAATGTGACATAGAAAAACAAGTTATAAAATGATGTTAGACTGTCTAGTGGCAGGGACCAGGAATGGCCACTGGGGGGGCCCAAGTGCCCCCCCCCCGCCACCCCTTCCTGGGGGCCTTGGTCTACATTAGTTTGTACTCAACAAAGGGAAATTTAATCTGTTAAAACAAATTTACTCCTTGGCTCTTTCCTCTCCCATTTTAAATGTTACTTTCATCAGTGTATTTGCCATTTTTTTTCTTTTTTCCAATCACTGTCATTATCATCATTGCAACTCCAAGCTGTCATATTTATTTCAGAATTTTACAATAGCAACTCAATTCCGTGCCTTTATTTCACACAATTTTTCTATGCACCAGAGCCAATGATTGACCAATCACATGGAGCAATCCTCCAAAGGTTGCTGAAATATTTCGCAACATCCTGCACTCCCAAGACCGTTAATTTTTGTAGCTTTTGCTTCTCTCTCTCTCTTATTTAGGTGCTATAATGGAAAATGTTGCTATTGGACTATCAAGACACATTTAAAGTGTATTTCAAAAATCTTTGGGATACTGCCTTTGTTTATTCTAGGTTTATAATTGTCACTGAAAGAATGGTGCACACTGGTTCACATTGCACTGTTTCAAAAGTGTACATCATGTTTCTGTAGTTTACTGATTTAGAATGGAGAAAAAAAAAATGACTCAAACAGAAGGTCGTGCATGGAAAGTAAATAAAGATGCTTAACACAGAAACTACAGTTCAGACATACTGCATCAAAGACAACTGATTTCACAAAAACAGAAGTGATTTTGTTCTTAAGAAGCGAGTGGATCACAGCAAACATTCCAGTAAAAATCTAACACAAAGGAAAGTGTTTTATAAAGAGTGTGAATAGACTGATGAGCCACCAGCTCACCTGTCAGTCATTCTGGTATGGCTTGAGGGTGGATGGATACTGATGGACGTGGCTCTCATGTCCTAAATTGTAGACAAGGAGGAGGCCAGGAGCAGAGCTGAACACTTCTTTATTATAATACTGAATCTCAGTGCAGCCTGACCGGGCACGCAGCTGTCGGCAGACGTAAGGCGGAAGGGACCACTGCCCTACCTGCAGCCCCCATCACCGGAGCTGGCGGAACCGGAAGCCAAAGCCGCCACGCCGTACCACACAAATAAGAGCTCCAACATAAACAGTATATTGTGGAAGATGTGAAAATGACGAGGCAGCGTTCTTTCTCAGAGTCAGCTTTATTCACATCTCCATCATTTCAAAGCAGAAAAAAAGAGAGAATGAAACAGTAACTCTCGTCCTTAAATATCAGGGACTTCACACCTCATAGATCACATGTCCCACAGACCACCTTGCATAATAAAGACAGTCACAATGCATTTCCCTCCATGATATCACTTCCACTGTCTCCCACGCATCCTTAAATCGACCCCCCACAGTCTCCAGCCTTGCATAACAAGGCTAAGCTTCCTGCCTTTGTTCTGACCTAAAATGCGAGTCACAGAACCTGTCCAACAGGTCCATTGAGTGTTCACCACAATATGAACCATAAACAACTACATAATGATGGCATTCTAGCATCTTTTGATTATTGTAGTAGATCAGAAGCAGGACAAATGCAGAGGCATCAGGTGTGCCGAGAAAAGCACCCCCTTCACGGGAGCGCGCATGTGAGCAGCGATGCCGTAAAACCACAAACAAACAAAAAATATAACCATGCAGCCCGTGTATAAACCCTTTACGTATACTCTTTTAGAAGTGAAAAAAAGTTTTTAAAAAGACTGTAAATGACTTAAAGTGTGTTTATTTCCCCGATGTTTCATTGTTCAGAGAATTAAGAATCCTCAGTAATGTAACTCGATTGTCGTTAAAAGGGTCATCACTTTTTTCAAAGCTGATGACTGATTTCATCTAAACGCCAGCATGGGGTTTGTCACATCAAATCAGTATATCCTGCTGGTGTTAAAGAAGGGTGTTCTGCAGCTGGAACACTTACAGACAAGGATGAATATTACTGACTGATTTTTTTTTTTTAATTACAGTGACATCAGGGCAGAGGTCGCACATCTTCTGCGATTCCTCTTACACTGGCGTGCTTGAGTACTTCTGATGTATCTATTTTTAATTCGAGATGCGCTGTGCACGACACAAGATCTCTCCTGAGTTAAAGGTGAGGCGAGTGTTTCAAGCGCGGGGCTCCTCTGCAACACACGCTCCCATGCACTGGTTCTGCACGAACCCGCACCACGGAGTGGGAGTGCGCGTGGGAGAGAGAGCGGACCCGGGAGCGAGGGTCACAGGGAATCGGATAGAAAACAGTATAGGCTGCGTCTTCCACCAACGAGAGCTGGCATTCCCATGCAGAAGAGACAAAGAGTGGGGGTGGAGGAGGTGGTGGGGG
Source organism: Pholidichthys leucotaenia (assembly GCA_020510985.1). Lineage (NCBI taxonomy): Eukaryota > Metazoa > Chordata > Actinopteri > Cichliformes > Pholidichthyidae > Pholidichthys > Pholidichthys leucotaenia. Next base: position 131,918,653 of record CM035840.1, on the reverse strand, counting down.
GGGGGGGGGACAGAGCGCCGACCAGTGAGGTGAGGCAGAGGCTCATTCAGAGGCATCGCAGAGCTGTGGAGCTGCTCGGATTTTACTGAGGGAAAAAAACCTCCCCCCGTGTGCTCGCCGAGGCGCTCCTGTGGCGGACCGCTGTGCGCCCTGCAGTTGGCTGCGGCTCCAGCTGAAGCGGATGCGACAAAATCCTGCAAGGGGACAGGGCCCAAAACTTTTTCTCGTCGCGGTTTGCAGCAAAGGTAGGATGCAGCGTGGTGGCCAGATTGCCCCACAGACGCGCAGTTTGGGGATAGAAATGACGGGAGAAAATGCCAATTTGTTGTCTGTCATCATCAGTCAAATTAAAAAGAATATTAACAAATGTGGAAAACCCGGTGTAAATTGCATTGATTTCACTGTAAGTTGTGAGTCTCTCAAATATATTATTACTATGTTAAAATGCAAGATATTATAACCTGCACTGCCAGCAAGACAGAAATCTTCCTTTGCACGTTTGGCTGCATTTACTCACATTCTTCTCTGGTCGTAAAAATCGCAGCAACAAGGTGCATTAAAAGAAAGAGGGACTGATGCGCTGGAGGAGTGAAAACAACGTGCAAACCTTTAAGCCCCATCACATGCAGGGACACTGCTGGGGTGTGTGCGTCTCTGTGCGCGTAAACGCACTTTAATGTGGACTGTGATCTGGTCACGATCGGTGGGCTGCCTTTGCCTTGGTGCAGCCAGGGCCACATGGCTTCAGTTTGACTGAAGCCTTGGTGTGTTTTAACGTGAAATTGCTTTGAGCTAATGATTTGCAGATTATTCATGTAGTCGTTTATCTCCGTGGTGCCGGAGGGCTGGCAGCATCATACAGCACAGCTCGGTGAGACACCAGGTGTGACCGCAGTTTCGTCGTTGACCAGCTGCCGTCACATTTTAACAGCATTTAAACGAGCCCAGTCTCAGAAAAAAAAAAAAAAAACAACAAAAGAACAAAAAACGTTCAATTGCACGTTTTGCCACTGAGAGAAAACGTACAGAGGCACGTGAAAAAAAGATTTTTGACGTGCAGTAGGTACGTGGCGTTTACAGCTTTAAGAAAGGTCTGTAATGGCATTTTCTTTCACTTTTTCCACTCACTTTTTGACTTTAACTTTCAGAATCGACCAGCTAACCCATACTTTAATCCCTAGCCCTAACCTCACAGGAACCTTTCATTAATGGAGTGAAAAACAATGTAAGGAAAAAAAAAAAACCAAGAGAAAAAAAATGAAGAAAAAGGTCAGTGAGAGACGAACTCCTGTGTTTTTGCTGAAAACACCCCCCACCAACAGAATGAGCGTTGGGAAACCAGTTAACGATGTTGTTCTGCGCATGTGCTGTGAGAACTGTAGGCACAGTGAGTGAACTTGAAAAAACGTACTAAGGCCCTTTTTATTTTTAATTTAACGTGCAAATGTACGTTTTTAGAGTGGTGGGAAAACGTTTATTAAATACGTTTTTTAGTGAGACCGGGTTGATTTAAACACTGTGGGAACAACGCCAACAAATTGTGTCATGAGTTGGACCTCCATAGATCGGATTATGTCTACCATTGCACTCTGATTGTAAACTTAATTTTAAGAGAACACCATGTGGTTCACCATTTGTCCTTGCACTTCAGCTATGCTCAATACAACCTTAAAAAAAAATTTCTGCAGCTTATTGTAGTTGTGAAATAATCAACCCATGGAATCCCTGAAATGAGGTGTTGCTCTTGGAAAGAAAGAAAGACAAATTTATGCTTTTCCTCCCTCTTGGACTACAAACACCACCCTCCTTTGCAGCCAGTCACTGAAGCCCTTTCTCTTTGTTTTATATTGAAATGGATGCATGCTTTCACTGGTGCAAAAGCCCATGGGCACACCTCACATTTTTCCAATAGCACCATCAATGTCACCATGGCAACTGAATCAGTGGTCTCGGTTGATCATCTTCAGCATCGCTCTTGGCTTGTCTTGAAGTGATTTACAGGGTTTCTTTATGGATCGATCAAGATATGCAGTTATGTTGGATTCTGACATCTTTCCTACATTCCACCGGTCAGCGTTTTGAGAGAAATTAGCAGCACCTTGTAGCACTGCGTTGCAGGGACTGGATGTGAAGAGGCCTTGGCCTCCAGTGTCATCTGTGGGGAGAATCTGTAACGTGTCCATGCAGCTTAATGTCTTTTTCCCTGAGGTCGTCCTCTAAACTACTGCTCTGTGGCATTTGCAGCCTTATGTGACTGAACATAGCAGACATATACAAGGCAAGCTCACACACGCTAAAAGGCAAGATGGATCCTTTGGTGTTCCAAAGCTCTGTGTGTGTGTGTGGGGGGGGGTCTTCTGTAAGAATATGTTTGTATCTGATTTCAGACTGTGAAATGCAATCATAACAGCCAAGATATATGAATGAGAAGTCAGATTCACATCACAGAAGACTGAAGAGAGTATTAGCAGTGCAAGTGAGTCCATGCTGGGACTTGTACGGTGGGACCAGTGCGCCACTGTGGACAGTGGACACCACTGTTTGTCCACATTTAAAGGAAATCATTGCCACGGTTTGTTGCAGCCCAATCAGTTTTCTTCAATAGTCTTATTTCTTCTTTGTCTTCAGCATTTGACCGCCTGAATTAAATATTTCTGGGGAGAGAAAAAGAAATGTTAGAAGTCTGTTGTGCAATTTTTGGCGCACCCACCTTCTTGAGTATAAATCATCCAATCTGATATCTATGTGTTGATATGCACAATTAACACATTACATACCCACACTGTCAAGACAAGACCCGATAGCCCTAAACTGAATGCAAAATGCATCATAAACCAGTTCTTTGAGTCATTGGTAAAAATTTTCCCCTAATTAGGCACCATTCAGAGTTCTCAGGGCAGACCAGATGCTTGAACACACACACACACACACACACACACACTAAATACTAACATGGACAGTAGTTGTAGTGTTACAGGCTATGGGGGGCAAATAGTGCTACCCTGTGAAAAATCAGTATGCTGGCTACTTTATCGACAGTGCGCTTGAGAAAATTATCTTTCATCTATCAGTCACATCAGTTTTTTTAGATTTACCAATCTAGATCGCTGTGCTTGAGGTTTATTAGAGGAAAAATCCGGAAGATAGATTTGTTTGTATGACTAGGAGTGGTAGAGTGGATGTCAAATGAGTCATCAGTGGAAAACAGGGAAGAACTGATGGGAAGACAATTGCATTTTCAATGCACAGTAAGCTGAAAGATGAATCGAATCCAATATGATGTTCAGATGTTTGCTTTGACATACCTATTTGTCATCTTTTTTATACTGTACACCTGTAAATTACAGTTAATTCTGCTACATAATGTTTTAGCTCCATTTTGTACCTGGAAAAACAACACTCAAATTCAGTGTGGAGACTGTTTAGTTGCTGCCAGACAGGCTGTTATTTTACCCAGCCAGAAGTGTGAGATAGAGTGGGAGCGAGTTAACACGTGGAAGTGACAGAAAGAGAAAGAGCTGGAGAGGGGCGAGGCTGTAAAATACAGAACTCCTTCTTCAGTGGGGAAATGGATAAATGGATAACAAATAAAGTGAGCGAGCAGAGGAAAGTGGGAAAGCAGGCCCATTTCCCCTCCCAGACATACGTTTCCCTCTCTGAATGGAGTGCCCTGGCCTGCGTGAGGAGCTGAAGGGGGGCGGCGCGAGCAGCCAGAAGATGGAGCACATGTTACCTGTCTGGGGCTGGCCGAGTCTCAGCTCGTCACTCACTGCTCCCTGGAAAGGAACCGAGAGCAGGCAGACACGATAAAGAGGAGCGAGGGTTTGAAAAGGGTGAGCAACAAGTCAGAGGAACGAAGAAAGGAAGGGACTGTAAAGAGGAGACAGGTGCTGTGGACGCGAGCTACAGCAGGGGGACAGCTACAGAGATTTGTATTCTGGTGCATGTGTGCAGTTGTGTGTCTTCATTCATGCTTCTCTGTGGTCTTGCTGGCAGTCCGTAGCATCTAGTGCTTGAGTAATCCCCCTGGGAACACGCGGAAGCTGCCAAAGTGTCATCCACATCCTCTTTTCACTCTGTACCACCCAATGCTTGTCTGTCTCTATCTCCTTTTTTCCACACTTTCTCACTCTTCTTTTTCTTCCTGTAGCGTTTTCTTTCATTTCAGTCCTTTTGAAGTGTATCAATAATATACAAATGTCATTTTTCTTTACTAAACTTTTCCTGTAGTCATGTCTTTTCTTTCTGGAATTCAGAATTCCCCCCTCTTCATCACTGTATTCCAGTTGTGGGTCTTCCCAGTTTCGGACAAGACGGGATTCACACTCTTACTTTTCTTCCGCTACTTGTCTCCCTGCCTATAGAATCAATGTTTTGTTTTTCAGAGAGCTGAGCAGAGCCTTTCCCATGGGTAGTCCAAACAAAGAGCCCGGGCTCCCTTCACTTCTGTATGACTGCACAGGAACAGAATCGCAGGCATTCACAAGTGAGACTGCTGCTGGGCGGCAGAAACGACAGATCTCTGCTGGCCATGGCTTAGTTTTGCTACGGCTGCCCGTTAGCTCTGTGCTGGCGTCTCGGGAGAAAAACACTGGGATTGCTCAACACTTAGATTCATTCCACACAAGTAAAGCCACCTCTGTCATGTACAAAAATGACAGTTTAAAAAAGAGTAATTAAGACTACTTCCATTTACTTCCTTAACCTGAAACGTGCACTTTGGTTATTATCATAGGACAAAATTATACCTAAAATACAATGATGAATTGGCCAGTTTCAAAGAAAAAACGCTGCAGTCTGTAAAATGGGTGCTAATATTCAAAATAAACATTCTTTCTATGAAGGCCAGAGATAGGCAAACTCTGTCATGGAAAGATCCTTTTAGACACCCCCACCATACTAAATTGGGCAATCAAAGTTAGTATTTTTTATTAAAAAAATACAACTTTCTACTCTAAAATTTGTCTTTTTTTTCTCCCCCCAATTTTTTTTCTTATAAATTGCTTTAGAGAAATTGACACCTTTTTAAATCATACATTTTTTGCTAGAAAATGTATGATTTCCGCTGCTCCTCCACATTGAAAGGAGTCAGTTGAGGTGGTATGGGCATCTGATCAGGATGCCTCCTGGATGCCTCCCACTTGAGGTGTTTCAGGCACGTCCCACTGGGAGGAGACCCCGGGGCAGACCCAGGACTCGGTGGAGAGACTATGTCTCCCATCTGGTCTGGGAACGCCTTGGTATCCTCTCTGAAGAGCTGGAGCAGGTGGCCGGGGAGAGGGAAGTCTGGGCTTCTCTGCTTGAACTGCTGCCTCCGTGACCCGGACCTCCAGAAAAGCAGTAGAAGAAGGATGGATGGATGGACATTTTCTGCTAATTCTCAGAAATGTGTGATATTTTCTTCATAATATAATTTTTGGATACATTTGGAAATGTAACTGTAATTTTTGTGTGTGTGTTTTCTTTTGTTTGACGGCCTATTCTTCTTCCTCTGGAAATTTGTGAGGGGGAAAAATTAGGTAATGTGCCTTAATTCATTTAATTAGCAACACATATGTGGTGGCCTAATGGTTAGGGATGTGGACTGGTGAGCGGAGGGTCACGGGTTTGATCCCCGGCCTGGCAGGATCAGATCTGGGTGGGCCAGATGACATAGCAGTGTTTGCCCCACCCTCCTTAACCCCACTGCGGTGCCCTTGAGCAAGACACTTAACCCCAACTGCTCCAGTGGAGCTGCTCAGTGGCCACAGGTCAGTCTGTGGTTGTACTGGGCAGCTTCCTGGTGTGAATGTGAACAGGACGTCCTTAAAAAAGAGAGGTTGCCTCTCAATGGAGCTACCCTGTATAAATAAAGGTTAAATAAAATAAAAATAAAATTTGATTTCCTGTCAATATAGCAGCTGTGAAAAGGCTTTATTACGTATGAGCTGTTACATGATTATAATGGTTGATGCTCTTTAGGTCATCTGAAAGTGTTTTACCTTTGAAAGTGTTTTACCTTTTTTGTTTAAAATTTGATATTGGCACTTTTGCCTTTATTAGATAAAGGTAGTGATTTTCAACCAGGGTAATGCACGTTGTGAGAGAACATGCAGGGCGCTGCAGGAAATTGTATAATTTCACTTAATTTATCCAAAAAATTGTTGTGCATTGGTGCTTGTAGTTGCTCTTCCATATCAATAGGTAGCAGTATGAATGTAATAATGACTACCACCTTCTTCTTCTTCTTCTTCATATGTTTTTAAGAATGTTAATGAACTTGTTAAGATATGCCAGAGGTTGTGGTGACTAGATGAAAAACAGTGATGGATAAATATTCGAAGTGGAAAGAGTCAGCCTCTGAACTGGGCCCGAGACAAAATTCTAACCCAGATGAAGGGCCCAGTGGTTGTCAAAAGAAAACTAAGACGGTGACTGGATTTACGTTCACCGAGGATCTGACCGCACTGACTCCCTTATGCTTGGTGAATGGAGAAAAGGTTTCCAATGGTGCCATGGTCCCAAGCAGGCTTAAACATAATCCTCCAATGAAACTTCCGTCACTTTTCTCATGTGCGCCTTTACGCGGCGCACAGAGATAAAGAAGAACCCACTCGCTGGTTGAAATTTTGCAACATTTATTGTGATAGAAACTAAAGTCCAACAGTGCAAACTTAAAAGGCAAACTAGAGGAAAATTTACATGAAGTAGCTCTCCTGAGCAGACAGCTCAGGAAGAGACGAGGCAGGTAGAGGAAGAATAAATGTCCTGAGGAGCACTCAATTGAAGGACGTAAGTTCCAACACGAATGAGGTAGTGGCAACAATTAACCTTTTCAGTGTGTCTGTCGCCGAATTGCGACATAACCCCTAGTGGTCAAGAGTGGTAAATATTTTTTGTCAGTAAAATAGTTCAGATTTCCAAGGCTATAACTTGAAAGTGGTAAGAGATAATGGCTTACTGTCAATTAGAAAGATGTAAAATATGATCCAGAGTTTCAGATAGGAATAAATTTATGCATCTAATTTGCATAATGCCACGGCACCTCTTTAAATTCCATAACTCAGTCAAAACTGGACTTTGGACGTATTTAAACAAAGAATGGTTCAGTCTTTTGACACCGTTTTTTGTACAGAGGTACTTCATCATTTTATCTTCAAAGTATATAAACAAGAAATTAATACATTAAAAAAACAGAAATAAGTTACTGTTGACAAAGGGGGGCTAGCTGGCTGGCAAGCTGGCTGGTGTGGTCACTGCGTTTTCACCAATCATGGTCCATATTTTGCATTCTGTCGGTCATTTAAAGTCTGTATCACATCTACAAAGTCTTATGGTTATTCCACATAAATTTTGTTTGTATCCCGTGACTATTTTTCGCGTACAAAGCGAAAAAAGTGACGTGACCGATCATGGCCATATTAGCTTTCTGGGCTAAATGCTAAAAACAGGAAAAGGAAATGAGGAGTTCTTCTTCTTTGGCGTATTACATGTCATCCACTGAGTCCTCCAACGGATGTCTGCCACCTTTTGAAACTGGCAAATCAGTACAGTTCAGTACAGATCTCCAATGCAGGCCCCAATGCAGGCAATCGTGAGAGTGAGACGACAGGCACAGTGCTGCGCTCTGCCACTAGGGGTGCACAAAATTCTCACACTCAAAGGATTAAGTGTACTGACAGAGCTTAAATAGTGAATGAACTGATGACAGAAGTAATCACAGGTGTGGGCTGGCCTGAACAGGAGAAAAAAGCAAAAACTAATCATTGGGTTCAGCTGGTGGAAATGACAGATGAGGGAGGGGCGGCTGGCAGCTAGACAGGCGGTAGGGCACACCCACACGAGGCTGACAAACCCTGACAGCTGTCAACAGAGAAAGGGAACACAGGAAAAACAAAATAAAATAACATCCAAAACTATACATGTCAAAAACTGCAGAAATAAGGCACCACTGGAGAATGGCAAACAGAACCTAAATACAGGCAACAGATAATGATCAAAACAGGGATAACAGAAGGCAGTATGGAACTCACAAGAAAACAATATGGCATGTAGAGGAGCTTGAAATAACGAGGCGATGTGATTCATAAACCAAAGTTTATTATCAGCTCCTCTAACAAGTCTCATCTAGGTGCAGCAGCAGAAGAAGTAAGAGAGCGAACACCTTCAGCTCTACGAACTTATACTCGCACATAACAAAAGACATGCATATCAAAAGCTGACATCCCTCACTATCTTAATCCCCTCTTTTGTCTTCGTACTCCTCCACCTGGCCCTGGGGGGTCAGGGCAACCCATCCGGTCTCCACCGCAGCGCCTGGGATGCTCTTTGATCTTCACTGGCGGTTGAGACCCTTTGTCCTGTTCTGAGGTGTGAAGTCGCTTTACATATGTAATCACTAAACACTCTCACATGCTTAAACATATGTAGGTTATGGGATCTATGATTAATATAGCCCACAGCCCCCCCCAAACGACTAAGAAAAGGACAATAGAAAAATTCACAGTTTAAGATAATTATTATGACATACTAACTGCTACACCTCTTGACACAGAAGAAACTTTCCAGCAGCCATGCTCCTAAGAGAGTTCAGTGGTAATCATAACAGCATAGTAATATCACAAGTCAGTCCTAAACTGTTACAGCACAATTAGTGAACAACTGTTGAGCAGTTTGCATCAGTCTCTGTGCCGTCTGGGTTTTAATCTTCTCCCGAATCTGCTGTGGGTCCGCTTGGGCGTCCTGGTGGGACCTTCCTGTAAGGAATCTGCAGCTTGGGAAGGAGAGTGATTATTTGTTCCCTGCAGGGGGGCTGAGTCTTTTCTCTTGGGGGATCTACCCCGCCGAGGTGCTCTCGCCAACCGTGCAGGCTCGTCTCTCAACAAGAAGGCAGGTTTAAGTCTGTCAATGCTGACTGTTTCTTTTCTATCCCCAAAATCAAGCACAAAATGTTTATCACCAGGTTCCAGCACTCTGAATGGCCCATCGTATGGTGGGCGGAAGGTTGGTTTTAAAGCTTCATGCCTAACAAAAACGAATTCAGCGTTTTTTAAAGCTTGGGGGACAAAAACCCGTGGAAAAGAGTGATGTGCCGGCCGGGGAGAGAGTCCGGTCCGTTGCTGCCTACAAACCTCGCGGCTGGAAAATGCCCTGGCTCTGGGTTCTCTGGTAAAAATTCACCTGGGAGCCTGAGAGGTTGTGCAAAAACTAATTCTGCTGGGGAGGCGTCTAGATCCTCTTTGGGCGCAGCACACAACCCCAATAAAACCCAGGGAAGTTTATTTACCCAATTTGTATCCGTTAGTGAGGCTCTGAGGGCGGCCTTTAAAGATCTATGAAAACGCTCGCATAACCCATTAGCCTGAGGGTGATAAGCGGTGGTGCGGTGAATTGTTGCCCCTAAGCTGCTGGACATAGCTGACCAAAGCTCCGAGACAAATTGAGGCCCCCTATCGGACGTGATGTCCGATGGGACGCCGAAACGTGCCACCCAGTTTGTCAAAAAAACGCGAGCGACTTCCTCCGCTGTGGTTGACGCCAGAGGGACTGCCTCTGGCCAGCGCGTGGTGCGGTCTATCATTGTTAACAGGTGTGTGAAACCTTGGGAGGAAGGTAGTGGCCCCACGAGGTCGACATGAACGTGGTCGAACCTTCTAGCAGGGATTCGAAAAGGCTCCAGAGGGGCTTTTGTGTGTTTGTGTACTTTGGCGCGCTGACAAGAAATGCAAGTCTTTGCCCATTCTTTTACATTTTTGCGCAGGCCAGGCCACACAAACTTTTCGGCGACCATTTTAACTGAAGCGCGCACACCTGGGTGCGCGAGGGAGTGAATCGAGTCGAAAATACGGCGGCGCCATGCAGCTGGAACTAACGGGCGAGGTCGGCCGGTTGAGATGTCGCATATTAGGGGGGGCACACCGTCGCGTAAACCCCTTTTCTCCAGCCTTAACCCTGTTGGTCCAGACAGGAGTGCGCGCACGTCTGCGTCACTACTTTGTTCCTCTGCCATGGCTGCATAATCTGTCCCTGCGTGGATTGGTGCTGCGTATGTGTCCGCGTTGGTGAAGAGTTCCGCGGCTGAGGTAGTATAATCTGTCTCCTCGCGCTCTGGCGATGTCACAGCGCGAGAGAGGCAGTCTGCTACCACGTTAAGTTTGCCTGCCACATGTCGAATGTCTGTGGTGAACTCTGAAATCGCAGCTAGCTGTCTTTGTTGCCTGCCTGACCACGGTTCGGAAAGTTTAGCCATAGCAAAGGTGAGCGGTTTGTGGTCTACAAAAGCCGTAAAACGCCGCCCCTCTAACTAGAACTGGAAGTGGCGGATGGATAAATGGAGCGCTAGTAGCTCTCTGCCAAAAGTGCTGTATTTACGCTCGGTTTGGTTTAGCGATTTGCTGAAGAATGCCAAAGGTTGCCAGATTCCGCCGACGTGTTGTTCTACAACTGCCCCTATGGCCAGGTCTGAATCGTCTGTGGTTAGCGCAATGCGGGCCGAGGGATCGGGGTGAACCAACAATGTGGCATTAGCTAGGGCGCTTTTTACTTTCGTGAAGGCGCGTTCGCGCTCCGGGGTCCATTCGACCGCGTTGGAAGGTTTTTGTTTTCTGAACGCGTCATATAGGAGCTGCATGAGCTGAGCTGCGTGGGGGAGGAAGCGGTTGTAAAAATTAACCATGCCCAAAAATTCCTGCAGCGATTTGACCGTTTGTGGCCGTGGGAAACTTTTTACTGCGTGAACTTTGTCTGGAAGTGGGACTGCCCCCTTCGGAGAAACTCTGTGTCCTAAAAAATCAATTTGTGACATGCCGAATTTGCATTTGGCTGGATTGATTATTAACCCGTGCTCTTCTAGTCTCTGAAAAACCATAGTGAGATGCTGTTCGTGTTCTTCCTCAGACGAGCTGGCTACCAGCATATCGTCGAGGTAGACGAACACGAAAGGGAGGTCGCGTAATACTGCGTCCATCATCCGCTGAAAGGTTTGAGCAGCGCCTTTGAGGCCGAAAGGCATCCGCAAAAATTCAAAAAGACCGAAGGGGGTTATTACAGCTGTTTTAGGAATGTCCTCTGCTTGAACTGGGACTTGATGATAACCGTGGACCAGGTCTATTTTTGAAAAGATGCGCGCACCCGCCAGATGTAGTGAAAAGTCTTGAATGTGAGGAATTGGGTAGCGGTCATGCGCTGTCGCATTGTTTAATCTGCGGTAATCGCCGCACAGCCTCCAAGAACCGTCGGATTTCGGGACCATTTGAAGTGGTGATGCCCAGGGGCTTTTCGAGCGTCTGATAATGCCTAATTTTTCAAGGGTGGTAAACTCGTCCCGAGCTATGGCGAGCTTGGTCGCGTCTAAGCGCCGAGCTTTGGCGAATACGGGTGGGCCCGTTGTGGGAATAAAGTGTTCGACCCCGTGTCTAGCCACTGTGGCTGAGAATTTGGGAATTGTGAGTGCTGGAAATTGGGTGAGGAGTTGATCAAACTTACCTCCTGCTGTGGTGACGCTAGCCTGCACGGGTGGTTGAGAAAGTCGAGCTGAGCAGGGAATAGAAGCAAAGGACAGTGCATTAACCAAGCACCTGTTTGCTAGATCAACTAATAACCCATGTGCACACAAAAAATCTGCGGCCAACAAGTTAAAACTCACCGCCGCTACATCAAATGTCCATCTGTAGTTGCGGCCGTGGATGCAGAGGTGCAGGCTCTTTTCGCCAAAAGTGTCGATGATGGAGCCGTTGGCTGCCACCGCTCCATTGCCCCGGGGGCCCATGGCCCGGTCTGCTTGGGAGGGCATGACAAAACTTAGTTGAGCTCCCGTGTCGATAAGAAACCGCTTGCCGGTGTGTCCATCCGTCACATATAAAAGCTTGCGTTTTTCGCCGAGAACCGCCGCTGTTAACGGCTCTCGGCTTCGGCGTTTTCCCGAAATCGTGAATTTGCAGGGGGGAACGCATTTATAAGCCTTCTCGGCGAAGCGGTGGTGGTAATAACAAACGTCACTCCGTCTGTTGCGTCCTGGCCGTGTCGCTGTCACCGCGGGCTGATTCTGCTCGGTGATTTGTGGCTCCTCGTGGCTCCGGACAGCGTTGAGGTCTGCGGATGCTGCTGTGGGTGTCTGCTCCTTGCAGGCGTTGACGAGCCGTTGAGCTTCGTGAGCCAGCATGTGGAAGTCTTGCTGGGTGCTGCATCGCATGTTGGCCAGCGTCCCTCTCATGTGTGGCGGCAGCGTACTGAGGAATATGAAATGGAAGAGGAAGTTGTCATTGTCCTCTTCTTTAAGTTGCAGCAAGTTCTCCATGAGGGCCTTGGGTCTGCCTCCTCTGTGGCCATAGACCGCCAGGATCCTCTCGGCTCTCTCCTCGGCTGAGGGGACGTAATTTGCCACGATGGTCGCTTTCAGTTCTTTATATTTGTCCTGGGCCGGCGGCCGCTGGATTATGCTCCACGCACATCTCGAAGTGGCGGCGTCGAGTTTGGCGACGATGTGATAGAACTTTGTATCGTCAGCCGTGATGCCCGCAAGTGCAAGCTGGGCTTCAGCTTGCTGAAACCACGAGGCGGGGTCTTCCTGCCAGAAGTCCAGCAGGTTGACGGTGACGGCGTTTGTGTAGACCGTCACTGATGTGTCCGCAGGGTGAGAGTGCCTTGCTTCGGCTCTCTCCGCGGCGCTGGTGCTCGGTTGAGCCCTCTCTATCACTTCTGCCGTGGGGGAACGTCGTCCATCTGTTCCCCTGTCTGCATGGGTGCTGGCGTCTGCCTGGGTCGCCACAGATGAGTCGATCGCGGGGGAACGCCTCTGGTCCATTCTCGTGTCAGGGTCACCAGTGTAGAGGAGCTTGAAATAACGAGGCGATGTGATTCATAAACCAAAGTTTATTATCAGCTCCTCTATCAAGTCTCATCTAGGTGCAGCAGCAGAAGAAGTAAGAGAGCGAACACCTTCGGCTCTACGAACTTATACTCGCACATAACAAAAGACATGCATATCAAAAGCTGACATCCCTCACTATCTTAATCCCCTCTTTTGTCTTCGTACTCCTCCACCTGGCCCTGGGGGGTCAGGGCAACCCATCCGGTCTCCACCGCAGCGCCTGGGATGCTCTTTGATCTTCACTGGCGGTTGAGACCCTTTGTCCTGTTCTGAGGTGTGAAGTCGCTTTACATATGTAATCACTAAACACTCTCACATGCTGAAACATATGTAGGTTATGGGATCTATGATTAATATAGCCCACATGGCAGAGGAATATGAATACACAGGAAAGTCATGAAACTGAGTTTGGGGAAAAATCCAAACTCAGTACAGGACAACTTTAAAATAAGAACACCGACTATTTTGTTAGTTTAAAGGAGCACATGGAGAAACAGGTAACCTTAATGAGAAAAAACACAAAGGCGTCTGCTTTTCTTGAGTTCTTGCTACAATATCAGCGTTGTGTTTATTGTAACAGGCCTAAGATTCACAATGAGTGACTATAAACAAATTAAAAGGCTGAACTGTCATCGCATATGCTGTAATAGGCGGTAACACTTTTGATTGGCGGGGGGCTGCAAGATTTTCAATGTAAAAAGTGTGTTGTGACTCCAAAAAGTTTTAAAAATGCTGATTTATAGGTACAATAGCGGAGAAAGACAAAAAATGGGCTGAAGAACAGGGGAGCAGACATGCCACAGCATGCTCTTTATTAATCTGTGAGGCCATAGACTCTTTCAAGGGTAAAACCTGTTTTGCACATTTATACACTGGCCATGTGGGACTTTGTGGTTTGGTTTCAGCTAAGAGACAGAACTCCAGACTGATGTTTAGAGAAGCTCAGGTTTAAATGGATAGACTGCTAGTTCAGCAAGCTGATATAAATGTTGTCATGACTGACCAAAGTGTTGCAACATGTTTACACCAAAACGAATGGCTCTCCAAGTTTCATTTCCTGGTTTAATCCTGACTGTTATTCAGTCGGTTCTCAACATTAATGGCCCCGTAGGGATTTGAGTCAGCGTTTACTGGTGCCGCGAAGGTCTCATCCCACCCACCGCTTCACCACATATACTGCCCTCCTCCTTGAACACCCCAAAACACCCACATCCCATTGGCACCTGCTGCACTGGAATTCAGGTCAGTGAGGGGAGTCACAAAATTGCTCTGAGCATGATTGGTAAAGGGAAGAGGAGGTAGGACAGAGGGGAGTCTCGCCTTTTTTTTTCTCTCTCTCCTGGCACCAAAAACCATGCCCCTGTGAACAATCAGCCCATTGTGGAGACAAAGGAAACATAATTAAAGCACATTGAGTGGCTTGTTCAAAACAGACAGAAGACTTCATCTGAACAACTGTCACAAGATGCTGGGTGGCAGATCAACACATGGAGCTAGCTTTGATTAGTGCCACCGCTCTGTGCTCTTTAGGATTGATGTCTTTATGTCACAGAAAACAATATTCTTACTGTCTCTTCCAGTAATAAAAGATGGTAAATGTTGGAGTCTTTCAGAAACAGGACTGAGATTTTTACAAGAAAATAAATTTTATTTTTTTCAGGCCAATTTTTCCCCTAACAAATGGTGATTTTAGCCTTATGATGAAAATAACGGCAGCCACAAAATGCCCAGTCTCCATATGATGACAATGTGTGCATGTGTATCATTTGCACATTTCATGCTGCTGCCAACAGTATGGGTCTGAAATGACTGGAAGGAGGGGGAAAAAGAAATTTCAGTAAAATTAGTGCCATTGCCTACTTCTCCCAACACCCCTCCCAATGTTACCCACCTTCCTCTTCCATTGCCCCTTTTTACTATTCCACAAATCCTCAATTAAGTGCGTAATGGGCCTCAGAGGCAAGTTTGTGTGCTTCTTTGTTGGGCCTCGGGGGATCGGCCGGCATTAATGTTGCTCTTGAGTATGTAAATAGCCTGAGCTGTGGGAGCGCGAAGCAGAGCTGCCACTTGTCTGCTTAATCACGGCGAGCTCCATCACTTTTAGAGGTTTTAGGGACCCAAAGCAAGACATGCATGAGAACTTCAGCACCAGATACAAAGCCCACACTTAGAGGAGTAACCTCAGCACCCATGTCCACCTCTCGCTTCTTCCGGAAAACGCTCACGCACACTTTTTTGATCTCTCGCTCACTCTTTCCATCTTTTTGCTCTTGCTCTGTCTCTCTCTATTCCCTTTACCCTCACCCTTTCTTTCATCCTCCCCCCTCAAGAAAAACTGGCATTGGCCCTCACCCTCCCCACTCACACAAATCCCTGACCAATCCCACCTCTGCATGTGTGCTGCACCCCACCATTGCAGCCTATCCCATCCCGAAGAGCTCCAGTTGATAGACCCTACAGTCTAGTTTTGTTTATCTCACCCACTTGTCCAGTGGAACACACAACAATTGTGCCTATTGCCTGTTTGTCAGCCCTCCTTTCAGAACTTAAAGGGGAGAAAGAGAGGAGGGGGAATGCAAAAACAAAAAAATGGAGGAAACAATTAAGTTTGCCCTCCTCCCCATGAACCCCCGTGCTAGCGGTTTCCCAGCTCGAGATGCTGTGAACTAACTTGGAGGCCTGTAAAGTGGCTCATTATTCCAGTAGGGATGCCGTGTTCCAAGAGTGGATTGCCTCAATAGCTGATGAACACAGAGAGGGTTTTGTTAGAAACTTTTGGCTCACAACATCATGTACTGGTTAATTAGAAGCTCTATCTATCTATCTATCTATCTATCTATCTATCTATCTATGTGAAAACAAGATTGCAACGCATACAAGCATATTTTTCTAAAGTTAATATTATTAATAAGGTTTTTATTATAGCCATTATTTTTAATATCGTCAATTTTCCACAGTCGTGCTTCTAGTACAGATGTACACTGAGATCTCAGGGATTTCTCATTTAGTTCAAGTATTAAATTAAATCAGGATTTTTGGAAATTTGATTTCAGTCTCGGCTAAAGACAATGATCAGAACAGTATATGTATTAGGTAGTGGTGGGGGGAAAATTGAGGCATCAGAGTAATAAAAAAGATTGCCTTTTCAGTCCATTAGACGATGCTAAATGCTCACTGTCCAGTTAGGTCACCACAGCAAAGGAGTGACCCATGAGATCTAGCTGGGAGTTGGACAAGATAAAGATAAAGGATGCAAAATCGCAATATATGATATTGCAATACTTGGTAAATTGTGAAATCGTGATAATATCTCACAGTGGCCCATGTATTGTGATAATATCATATCGTGGCCCATGTATCATGATAATAGCGTATAGTGGGGTCTGTGGTGATTCCCACCCCTGGTGTTAGGGATCGAGGTAAGGAATTAATACAGTGTAATATTGTAACACTTTTCTGCAACACGACTATCAGGTCAGACACACCATTATTGTAATATTTTATTATTAAAAAATATTAATGCTTCAAATGCAAAGTCAACTTCTGGGGTATCAGGTTATAAAAACCAGCTGACATTTAAGTTGTGAGAAACCTTGCCATGAGTTGGATAACAGTGGGGGTTGGGAAATCACAATATTAGATTAGATTAGATTAGATTCAACTTTATTGTCATTACACATGTATGAATACAAGGTAACGAAACACAGTTTAGCATCCAATCAGAAGTGCAAAGGACAGCAGTGCAGTATATACAGTAATTGACAGTATGTGCAATTTAAGCAAATATATGCAGCAGTGCAGAAAGTTAAGAGTACTGTTATGTGCAAATAATGTACAATAAGTTAGGTGGGCAGTTATGTACAGGTGAGGATGGTAAGAGATGATGGTAAGAGAGTCAGCGGGGAACTAAGTTCAATAACGTGACAGCTGTTGGAAAGAAACTGTTCCTAAACCTGCTGGTTCTAGTCCGAAGGCTTCTGAAACGCCTTCCGGAGGGGAGAAGCTGGAGCAGTCCATGAGCAGGATGGTTGGAGTCCCTAAGAATGCTGCGTGCCCGGCGCAGACATCTTTTCCTGTAGACGTCCTCTATATGTGATATCTTGTATCATAAGATCATGATGATATTGTGTTGTGCTGCAAATTTCAGGATAATATTGTATAGTGGGTCTTCTGGCAATTCTGACCCCACTTTGGATTTGGATCCACCAAACAGAGTAAATGTGTCAAAAATGCCTCTGCCCACAGCTCTGTGTAATGATTGAGTGTTGCCAAATGAAGGCTGTTGTAATTGCTCAATGGATAAAAGCCTGCGTGAGTGTGCGTTCTCACTATGCAATTCCCATGTTGCCTGTGACTGCAGAAATAGTTGCCTAGTTAAACAAAGTGTGCACTTAAAACGGTCTTTTGAAAAGCAAACAATGAACCAAGGCACTCCCTGTGGCTTTTTACATGTAAAAACACGTTAGCAGTAACTGTTGTTTCACAGGAGAAAACATTCTCAGAACTGAAACAACGGTCTAGTGACGAGGTGCTGAAGGAGGGCAGAAGCTTCAAGTCATACTGAAATTTTGCAGATTTATTTTTATGTTTTTATTTCCTGTAGGCCCTTAGAATAGAGGGTTAGTATTAGTGAAAGCGCTTTGAGTGGTCTTTGTGACTAGAAAAGCGCTATATAAGTGCAGGTTAGTTAGTTAGTTAGTTCACACGTCTTTGATTTTGTCAACTCAGTATCTCTCTGCTCCTAAAAAGTTTGTCAGATTTTCATAGTCCAACTGTTTTTTGTTTTTGTTTTTTTTTTATGAAAAAGATCACACATGGTTGCTTATATCTGCCTCTGCTGAAAATGTGCCGCCTGTCAAATGTGTAGCAGGAAAAGGGACTCTTAGAAGGTAAAGCATGTGGTAGAGGCACTATGTTCCATATGTTTGAGATAGATAAAGAATGAGAAAAGCGGGGAGGAAAAGGAGGAACCGACCAGTGTGTTGCACATACACACTCAGAGAGTGAAAGTGAGCGACTGACAGCTCTGTCACACTTCGCTGCTCTCTTGGTGTACATGGTATTTACCTCCCTCACTACATATACACGGGCTAGGCATGCTATTATTAGACAACATCCTGTGCACACAAACGCAACATTACCAAAGGAGTCTGTTTGGAGATCAGGCACATTTATAGTAATTAATATAGCACACCTTCCAGGATACCATATGTCACCTACCAAGAAGAATATCTGTCACGAAACTACAGCATCTAATCTTTAGACAGCGTTAAGACTGACTATTAATGAATCAGCCATGTGTGTGTAGTTATGTGGGTAGCTGGCTGATGTAATGGCCTGTGTGTGAGTTTGTGTGTGTTTTTGTGTGTGTGTGTGTGTGTATGGGAATGCCCTTCCTGTCGACGCCGCGGGGTGGTGTGAGGAGAGCAGGTTATGGCCACTGCTTCCGGCTGTGCTCAGTCCCCAAAGGCTCCGCAGTTTAATTAGCGAGAGAACATCCTTCCTCCCTAGTCCTCTTATTGGCAAATCCTGAACGAGACTTTAACCCCCCCCCCCTCCCCCCCACACACCCACACCTCCTCAACCCGCCTTGGACCAGAGGAAATTTTATAATTGCAGATGGCAAGTGCAGTATTTGATGCATTTGTGTGTTGTCTGATACTGTGAGACATTAGCAGATGATCGCGCTGCTGTCTGTGTGAATTTGAATTTGAGAGTGGGTCAGGTGAATCTAGTGATGTATGAAACGTAATTTGTGCAGTAATCCCCTTTCAGTGCCTCAGCTGCCCAGCACAGATGTCAGCTTTTTATGTGTCCACACATAACCTGATAACAAAAGAAGTGTCTGCTTTAAATCTTTTTCTTTGCTCCTTTTCTGTTTCTGTATCCGCATCTGTCCTCCTCTTTGGTCTCCATCTTCACCTCCACACCTTTTGTTCCTTCCCCCTTCCCCCCATGCACTATTACACATCTATCTCTGTGGCATCCTTGTCGTTTCACCCCTCCCACCCCTCCTTGTCACCCCTCTCTCTGCAATGTAGTGGCTACACTGTAGTGGCAGTTGTAGTAATGGGGGGGTGGGGGGTGGTCCTGCCTTAGCGCCTTACTGGTTTAATGAGCTCCGGTGGGGATCGGACTGAAGCCATCAAAAGCTGTTTGCTGCTATACAGCAAGTTCTGCTAAACAGATGCGCCTCGGCTTATGATAGCACTGTAGCAACGCTTCATATGCAGCCAGCGTGAGCACGGGCCATGGGATGAAAGACAGGAAGCATCTCTGCAATAGGTGTGTAAACCACCATCTGATAGAGGAGATTTGCAGAGAGGGAAGTGAGAAAATCCACCAATGGTCTTCTTTTCTCCACTGACCTTTAATCTGTGCAGCTGTAGGCAGGCAATAAGGAATAGGGGGCAAGCAGTAGCAAAATCCTTTTGGTGCAGCTAAGAAACAGAAAAGAGTGCATTTTACGAAAAGCTGATATAGGGAGGAGATGAATAGCTTTTAATTCTGTAGTGGTACAGGGACGCAGCAAACAGAACTCCCTGACACTGAGATGAAATGACAATTAATTCCTACGACGACTCAGATTAATGGGCTGTTAGGACATAATTACAGTGGGACTGGTCACATCTGAGAGACCTACGTATGCAGACCACACTCGCCTCAGGATTCAGAGACTTACTCTAATGACTGCCTCATTATGGGCACAAAGAGTTGCGCTAAACAAAGGGAAACCTTAGGGAATGCTGAGGCACAGGCACGTATGGGTCCCTGTATATACTGCCAAGATAGTCATGCACCCTGTTTCTAAACTATAAGATTGCAAAGGAAGAAAGTCATAGTTTCCGAGCTATCGCATAGCAAGGATGAAACATTTATAGGAATTTTTAAAAGTGGAAATATTCTCTCTAATTTTTCTAATCTTTTCTTTGAAGAGACTGCTGTGAATTTCCGGATCGGTTGTGTTCCTTCATTATCTAGGAGTCAGTTTGAGCTGTGCTAAGGCTGAAGCTGCGCCAGTTACCTTGACACTTGTGGTAATTTGTCATTTGTGAATAAAAGCACAGTAGCAACAGGCTCAGAGATAGAAGTTGGACAGTATTGTTTGAATGGCCAACTGCAGGAGACGCACAAAACAGAAGTCCTAATAGTACGTTTTGCACTACTGTTGATGCATGGCACCATGGGTGCAGCCATCTTGGGTCATTAACTTTGGAGTGGTCAAGGCTGTGTGACTTATAGTAGCAGAAATGTTCATTTGAAACTTCCAGTTGGGAAACTTCCAAATTCAGATAAGTCCTGGACCACGTTGTACACACCTGTGATCCACATCCATGTCGATTATTTCAGCATTAACTTACCAAATCTGTCCAAGTTTTCACAGAATAATCAATGTGCAGATCTTTGTGCCAAACAATATATTTTCAGCATTTGCTTTTTTGCAACATGGAGCTAACATCGTTGACCATAAGTAAAGGCTTTCTTCAAAGAGTGTTGATTTTGGCTCCAGGCCAGGCTTTGACTTGGAAACGGTTCAGGGCTTGAATGAGTGACGGTCCAGATTGTCACTCATTTGTCCATTCTGTGAGGGAACAATTGAATGGCGTTCACCATCTCTTTTACATGCTGTAACTTTAAGAGAAAAATGTTGGGGATCAGCCAAGTGTTTTGTGGTGGGGGGAAATATAAATCAAAACCAGCTGAGATCAAGCTGACTGTGGTGGACTATAGCATTGGAGCACCACATTTTTTAGACATTAGATTCTGGTTTAGATAAATTTGACTTTGTCAGACAATGGAAAGAAAGATAGAAAAGTTAAAGTGAGAGCACAATTTCCACCTGATGGGAACATTTCTTTTTTCCTCTTTCTTGCACACCGTTTATCTTTAAATTAATTATTCCCAGCAACAACAACCGAGGAGTACATTAAACAATCAAAGCCTCCCCTTCTTTAGATGCTGGAATTTATCTCCCACTTCTCATGCACAGCGCAACCTGAAGTGTTTGCTGAGAGCTTCCTTTGGAGGGCTGACGGTGGTGGTGATGGTGGGGTTCGCAGTTCCTAGGCAGCCGCTATGTGTGAGCTCATTTCTTCCCACTGTAATGCAAGTGGCTGTGAGGCCCAAAGGGGCCAGATATATCCGGAGGCTGGCCCCCATCCAGTTGTCTTTACATCACAGTATATTATGATGCACCAATCATGAGAATGAGCATCAGGCCCCTCGGGAGACCAGTGGGAAACTTGTATTCTAATTTACACTTCCCTGTGTGTGATCACATGGGCTACAGCAATTTGAATTGTATAAATATGTCTGCACAACAGCCCGCAGTGGAAATGTTTTTACTCGTTTGGGAAGTCGTTGTGAAGAAGGGTGGAGTGAAGTTGGATTATTAGTTTTTTGATATTGTATTGTCAAAGATGCTCGTTTGCAAAAATGTATTAAGGATTTTTTTAATTATTCCTTTTTCTATCGAATTAAAGAAAATCTCAATTGAGTTCAAGATTAAATGCATCTCTTTCCTTATCTTTTTGAGATATATTCACTAATTGAGTATATGTGCCCACTGTGTGTTTGTGTGAGGCTGTGAGCTTCCTCTTCGCCCTTCATCCCCTTCACTAAGCCAAAGAGTGTTGCTAGGACAACCCCTCGTGGTCCTTGCTGCATCGCAGCAGCGCTCAATGCCAGCACTCAGGGAACCTCCTCGCACTGGGAAGGCTGCATAAAATTGGGATAATCGGCGTCGATTATGGGGCACAATGAGCTGGCGCTTCTGAAAGATTCATTCATCCTGGAAAAGAGACTGTGGAGGGGGAAAGAGAAAAGGGGTGCCTTGGTCCCTCCACCGCTCTCCCACGGTGGGCACAGGCATGACATCAGTGGCCTGAAAGAGCTGGCATTCTGGACATGCCCATTGCCCACCCCTTTGCTATACCCTTGCACCCCCTCCCAATTGAACCCCCCCACCACCCTTTTCTTGCCCCTGCCAGTTTGGATGCAGCGCTTGGCCGGACGAGTTGGGGCCACTGCCACTGTTTGCGTGTGAAACAAAGACCCTCACAAGGAAGAGAGAGGAAGCAGAGAGCTTCACATGGTACCAGCCAAGAGCAGGGATGGCTGCCTCGGCCGTCCCCGCGCAGGCCCCTCTTTTTGGCTGAGAGGTGCTGGTGTGACCCCAGTACCCCCTTCTCCCAGATTGTTCCTCTCCCTCCCCGTAACCCCTTCTTCTCTGTTCAAGTCCCTTCGCTCTCATCCCGAAACTGCACCCCTCCCCACCCACCCACCAACCCAGAGAACCTCTTGAATGAGGATGACATGTTAAGGGATTTAGGATGAGCGATTTCTCATGACACAACCTATACAGGCCACGATTGCATTCCTCTGGCTTTTGTTGTGCGGTTGGTCATTTGTTGGTGAGAGGAAATAGCTTTCCAACACATTTCCCTAATGAGAATAATGCGATACTGCTCAGTGCGATGTGAAGGCCCACGCTGCCCGGAGACTAGTGGGAAATGAGCGTGACAGCATCCTCACATGAATCACGCAGGTCAATGGGGCTTTGGGGTTCAGAGCTTTGGATTTTTATTGAATGGTGGGAATACGTAAATATATATGTTGGAGTATGGGACTTGAATATTTAAACGTTGCATAGATAGATAGATAGATGGATAGATGGATGACCCTTATTTCCTCCACACCCCCACAACACTGCTGCCCATATGTTTTCCTGTTGGTGATCACTGTGTTCCTCTCAATCAGCCTGTCCTCACATGCGCTATACGTAGCAGTTGGTTGACTCTGGGGCAATTACAACGTCCAGGGACGCAGGGATGCAGGGACACTGGGGGTTGTGACACTTGGGCTCATACATGACTCCTCCCTCCAATTCTTCGTCTTAGTTATTTATGTGTTCCAGACTTGTTGATGGTCTGTGTGTGTGTGTGTGTGTGCGCGCGTGTGTATAAAATTGTGTCCACGTGCATTGGCTGGTTGTGTGTTGGTGGCGGTGGAGGCAGGGCGGTTGTGTGTGTGGTGGTGGTAGTGGTGGGGGGGGTTGCAGACATTAGGTTGGAGCAATTCAGGTTACTGTGGCTGGGGCTGTGGACTGGACCGCGGATGCTTTGGATGAGCTGGTGGACAGCTGAGAGCGATTAGCTGTCAGCACAACTCTGTTGTTTCCAGTCACGGGCTCTCTACCTGGGATTTTACCTACAGAGGAACGTCTTTGGATGGAACACTCCTGATAAGGATCACAAGAACACCCTTCTTGTGCTTATTCACTCTTAGATACCAAAGACTGGAGTTTTGATCCTGGTCAATGTACATAGCACTTACCTCAACTCCTCCAGAAATGAAGTAAGTTTGGCAGATTTTAGACTTAAAATTGAATTTTCTTTGCCTTATTTATTTATTTAAAATGATATATGGCTTAAACTTCTTTGGTGGCATTGTTATCTACAATATGTTACCTGGGTAGGTAAAGTTTTCTTAAGAACTTCAAAAAAAAATCTTACTGGCTTAACAGTTTCATTGCTTTAATGCTGTTAGTCTGACTAAATCCTGAGGCAAGATTAGCAGGTTTAGAAGATGATCCTATTAGAGACTGAGAGGAGAAATTGTATGTATGTTTGTGTGTGCATTTTTGAGCACATGTTCAACTTTGGTTACAAAGTTAGTTTTGCTTTGTACATTTTTGCAGTCTCTGAAAGAGGCAGCTCCCTCCCATTAAACTCTGACATTTTTAGAGCACTGAAAATTAATTTGAAGCTCATGAATTGTTAATCAAAGCTAAAATTATGTTGTACAAGAAGGATTTGCTGTCCTTTAAAATGATTCCATGCCGTGACAAGCACATTTCTTTTTCCTTCCGGTGTGAGATGAAGCTAAATAATGCAGCTGTGCAGCAGATAATACTTCTTTTAGTCCTCCATCACTGGGTCACACAAGCCTGCTCCCTCATCTGTCTCTTGACTTGGAGAGCAAAGTGCTAATGAGAGGATCATGGCGGAGTATCGCCTGCTTCCTCTCACAGAGCTAAAAATAAGAGGGGAGGGAATAAAGGTTGGACATTCAATTATCAGCACTCATTACTCTTGTGGAATGGGATTACTGCTGATGTCAATTTTTTCAGCATTTTGCTTAGAGTTTCACAAAATCCTTCAGTTTTTTCCTGTATTGTGGCTCGTAACCGCCTGCTGTTTGCATGCATTTTCTGAATTTTCCTACTTCACTTTGAAATTAAGAGCAGCCAGGACCGGTCCATCTGCGTGCCTGGAAGCTGACCAGGTGGTCTTCTTATAGCCAAGCTTTCAACACCATAATACACAGAGCTGTGGGAGGTGCGTGTGCTTGTGTGAAGTGTCCATGTGGAATTATCAGTGTCTGCATACGTGACAACAACAACAACACCATAGAGAGTGTTTGGTTGTGAGGCGCTTCATATGTGATTGAGACTTTGATCGAGTTCTGCCTTGACACTGACACAATGATTAATATTGCTAAAGCGTTTGGAGTTCATAGTCAGCTTCATGGGGGAGGGAAAAGGGACAAAAAAGCCATTAACGTCACCGCTGGAGCTTCCATGTGTGTGTTTTGGGCCATGAACCCCGGGAGGTTGGGGTGAAAGGTCACCGTCACATTATTTCCTCTTTGCTGTCCCAGAGCGATCCATCACGGCAGACATGTTCACGGTCTTATTGAGTCCCAACAAAAGACACTTTCAGTTCATCAGTATACGGAAAGGAAGCCAAACAAGAAGACAGTTTGATATAGTTTTACACCTGACTCAGTGTCATGTGGCAGACACAGCTGGCTCTCTTCTCATTAAACTGTTTCACACCTCGGTGGGGATGCAGGAAACTGGTCTGTGTTGGCCATAATGGGAAATCGTGTTTTATTCAATTCATTATGCTGAGCCGCCTCTTCCTACAGTTGTGTGTGGCATTTTGAATGATGAGGAAGAGGGGGAGAACAGGGATATTTTGCACTGTATTAACAGAAATTAACAGAAACTTTTGTATCTCAGCAGTTTGATCAACATTAGAGATGGTTAAGCATTCCAATAATAATCAACTATTCTGTTAGATATGCTTTTTTTGTCTCTGGGCACATTACTGTTCAGTCAGTGTTCCTATATGTGTAATACCACTTGCTTTTAGTGCAGAGGTGCTTCTTAAGTCAACCAAAAACTTTAATCAGGTTTTCAGAAAAGATGATTTATTGAGCAGATGCATGCCTAAAGAGCTGGTTGCTGTTTTTAGTCACAGCTTGTTGTCATTTTCTTTCGTTTGAAATGCTCACACACCCATGAATAGCGTTGGAGTGACAGCTTGGCAACAGCTGAACGTTCAACATGCAGTGTTCTCTTCTCTCAGAGACATTATACACACTTATTTTCTTTTTTTTTTTGGCATTCTGTTTTAGTTTTAAAGTTAAATCATATCAGATTTTACCATGAACTACAGAGTGAAGAATGATGCTGCATGTCCATTAGTGTGTGTGTGACTTTACATCATCTGAATTACATTTGCACATGCTCTTTTTTGCCTTTGCCACAGTGCCAACAGTATGCCTAAACAAGTGGAGGTGAGGATGCACGAGAGTCACCTGGAGCCCATCGAGGCCAGGCCCCAGTCGAAATGTGCCCAGATCTGCTCCAGAATGTTTAAGAACCTTCTGCTCACACTCACCGTCCTCGGTAAGTCATCTCGTCATGATTTTTTTTTCTAACCCTAACAGTGTGCTAAAACTGCAACCACGGCAGAGCTCGGTCTTCTGTTAACTCAGAGCTCAGTTTTACAGCTTGTCTGTAGTGTGCAGTGGAGATGCCATCTGTGCTCAGCGTACCAGACAGCGAGATGACTGGGATGATCTGACCTTCCCCGGCTCCTTGCCACCTGTTGCCATCAAAAGCTCAGTGCTGCACCGGACACCCGAACAGCCTGTGGTGATGTGTGAAAAATAAAGTGATTATAGCAGTGGCTCATTACGCTGCAGGGGAACAAACAAAAGCACCAGATAGGTCTTAGATTCTTTTAATTGCATTTCTATTTAGTCTTCCACTTCTGACTGCAGTGAAATCCGCCCAACTCGTACAGTTTTAGAGGGGGTGAACCTTAAAACTGTATAAACCCATGTACTGTATGTGCTAGATTAGCTAACAGTATCTACTTCCTGTGTGTATTTCACGGACATGGTTGTCTGTGAGCATTAATAATGTGCACATCTCATGACCCTTGGCAGCAAAAGCACATTGGCAGCTGAAATCACGAAGTGGATCTTGCAAATGGTCCAAATAGAAGGCACAGGAAATCAGATGCCATCCAAATCATTGGGTGTGCAGAAACCACAGGATGCCACGAGGCTGGAGGATAGACTGAATCACAGAAGAGAGCTTACGTTTTTAAATAGCGGAGGGCTTTTGATCGGCGTGTGTTATTAAACAGCATATTGGACTGCGTTATCTTTGGCAGAGGAAGTGCAGCCCCAGGGGAATGTTGGAGTTTTGTCTGGCCTAAGACAGTCAGACAGAGAGGCCAACCACCAGGCATGGTGGGCAGGAGGGGTGGGGGGTGGGGGGAGCGGGGGGGCACTCAGAGGTCAACTTTACCGCCTGGCGGGAGGAGAGTGTGGCAGGAACAGAGCAGTCAGCGAAGAGAGACAAAATATCTCCAGTGGTCAGGAAGGATTTTGGCTGAGGTGAGGTGATCTTTCAGATGTCTTCAGGCTTCTGGAGAATAGAGACGAAAAGAAAAAAAGCACTGGAGAAACTAGGTAGACCTCAGGTGAGGATGAACTGCCTGTTTTCCTTCCACTGACTAAGTCACTTCTCTAGCCACAAAGTGAAAAGAAAATTCTTAAAACATGTGGGGTTTCAAGATGCTTCATGAATGAATTTGCCTCCTCCCCACTGCTTCAAAGAAATCTGATCCTAATCTGCCACGAGCTTTACTCTCTCTCAGCAGGTTTATGCTTTACTCCCTGTAATGCAGTGAAGAACTGAACTGATAACCAGGTGGTAGCAGTGACATTTGTGAACAAGTCATCAATACATATTGGAATAATGTTAATAGATGGATTAAATGTGCTCTCAGCACCAAAGAGTGCAGTGGATATTATTTTGTCCACATGTAATGTCTATTTTCCCCCCATTTTAATCATCTGGCTTCATTTGCACCTGTCTTTTAACTGTAGGTGTGATCTTGGGAGCCGTAGCAGGGATGTTGCTTCGTGTTGCTGCCCCGCTCCACCCAGATATTGTCATGGTGATTGCTTTTCCTGGTGACATCCTGATGAGAATGCTGAAGATGTTGATCTTGCCGCTCATCATTTCCAGTTTAATCACGGGTACGGTGTGGCTTTAACCTGCTAATTTATTGAGATAAGAACTTAATCATAGTGAGTATCTCTTGCACAGCTGAATTTGATTAGAACAAATAGCATAATAGGATCTACATCTGTGTCCACCATGGTTAATGGTTATTAAAAGTCCAATATTTATACAATCCTCTAAAGGTTGTTGCACACTATTCATGTGCCCCACATTATCGAGACAACATTTCCATTTGATAAGACCTTGTTATTACAAGGTAAATATGAGCTTGCTTGTTTTGGGCACAGGTCTGGCTGGTCTGGATGCCAAATCTAGTGGTCGACTGGGCACCAGAGCTATGGTCTACTACATGTCCACCACTGTTATTGCTGCTATCCTGGGAGTCATCCTGGTGCTTGTCATCCACCCTGGCAACCCCAAACTGAAAGAGAATCTGGGTGAGGGTGAGAAAAACGAGGATGTGTCCAGCTTGGACGCCTTCTTCGATCTGATCAGGAACCTGTTTCCAGAGAACCTGGTGCAGGCCTGCTTCCAACAGGTAATGGATAAAACCAATTTCACAGTTAGAGTAAGAAGAAAAAGCTCTCTTGTAGGGATGCACAATAGTAGAATTTTTGCTGATTGTTGATATGCCAGTAGTTTGAAAATAGTTATTGCCGATACCAATATGCTATGTACATATTTTTTCCACCTATTTCCATCTCTTTTGTCTTACAGAGATGGTTAACAGACATATAAACATATTCACCAGCATAATAATACAGCTACCTCAATCTAATATGAAAATAAACAAATATTATTTATTATTAGCAACATGTTCAACAGAACTGTAAATTTTCTCCTTTTAACAGGTTCAGAGTACTGTTCCTGACTTTCATTACAACAGCCACAATCAGGGCAAGAGGAAACATGTAAATAAATGCAATCTGTCAACAGGGATCATATGACAATAAAGTGCCTTCACTGTACAACTGTACAGTAACCAGTGTTGGGCAAGTTACTAAAAAATAGTAACTAGTTGCAGTTACTAGTTACTTCTTTTCAAAAATAACTGAGTTACTTTTGAGTTACTACATGATTAAAGTAACTAGTTACTTGGAAAAGTAACTTTCACATTACTTTTAAATGCATACTTAAATCATCTTGCACACATAGCAAGATCAAGAGCCCCTTGTTCTCATCAGAAAAAGAAGAAAAAAGAAAACTGATGAGAAAAAAAAGTCACACAGAGAAAAAATGTCTCAGATTTACACAAACTATTGTAATCAGTAGAAAGTCAGAAATTTACTAGAAATAAAGCTGTAAATTGACAGAGAAAATTTTGGACCCCCTGGTGGGCCGTTTTTGGCCCACGAGCTATATGTTTGACACTCCTGGACCATCCCATTAAAAATGCATATTTAGAGGATTTACTTCCATGAAATAGTTGCATATCACAACAATATGTAAATGAATAAGATAAAATAAAACAGAAAGCACCGATAAATGAAAGTTCACCGCTTAGAAGAAGCTGTTCTTTACTGCAACAAATCACAGTGATTTTTTCTCTGTGTGGTAAGAAAACTCACACAATTACTTACATACCTTACACATTTACACAACTGCGGGTATTAAATGTGAGCTTCTTGCTCAAAAAATACTCATGTTTAACCACAGAGGTAGGAGCTGTTGGGGGCTACTCACCACTCGGACAACAAGCGATCAGGGCTCGATATAAGAAGTCGCCACCGCCACGGCATTTCTTCCTACCGGGCTGCGGCGTGAACTGGGGCAAGATAGGAAACCAACCCGCGGAGTAGACTGACAGCTGCGCCAGCTATGGTAGGGTCACTTTATTTGCGCTAAAAATATCTATCCATATTAATAAAACGAGTAATGTGAGTAACGCATCTGATCAAATTTCAGTAACTGTAATGCATTACTGAATTTTTAAACAGTAATTTCATTACACGGTACATTACTGCAAAAGTAGTGGCGTTACTCCCAACACTGACAATAACTAAAACAATTTGCACCACGATAAATAGTCAGTGTAATATTTTTATACTACTGTATACAGAAGCACAGATAAGGCTTGGTTTACATACTTACTTAAACTCAGCATCATATAAACTGGATCAAATAACTTCAAAATATGATGTTAAAAAAAAATTACAATTTACAGTATAACTCGGGTAATGTCAAATCTGAAAATTACCTGCGACTGCGCATGTGTGGCAAGTCTGCATTGTGGGACTACCAAAGTTTTCAGCGAGTGGGAGCAGCTGGCTTTCGGGAGCAATGAAGGCAGCAGCTTAAGTTCTTCTGCTCCACCATTGTGTCTTTCTCTTGGCTATGTGGGTTAATTTCCTCTTGTTGTCTATTCCTCGCATGTCTGTAGGGGCAGTCAGGTTTGTTCATCTACAGCACCTGACGTGACGATGTTATTCCCTCGCGCTGCTGGAAAAATATTATTGTATCGGCTGCAAATATTAAGTTTTGTTGATGCCGATAAATAATTTTCAATGCTTTATCTACTGATACTGGCAGCAGGCTGATATATATTGTGTATCCCTGTGTTATGTATGGAAAATACCTGGTTGAAGGATGAGGCAAGATGGACTTGGTGAACACAGTTTTATTGAACTACAGTATATGCAGGAAAACACACAGCAGGCACCTGGCATGGGCATCCGGCGAAAGAGGCCGTAAAATGGATGCCCTCTGCCTTATATAGGGAGGTGCGGTGATGTGACGAGAAGTGCACGTCACCGCACCACACTTCACAATAATGTGCCATTTTTAATACATAATATTCTATCCCTCCTTCAGAAAAGTCCAAAACCACACACACAATTGACCCCCCCCCCCAAATGTGCGACCCAAATCACACACTAAAATAATGAAAAACAATGTACTAAAATGGCCTTCCACATTCACACAAAACAACCTAAAACAGGGCTGACGGGTGGACTACCGCGCAGCCTGCATGGCGGGGTGGATTATTCTGCCACCTATACTGTACCTAAAGAAAAAGTCCATTTATAAAACTAAATTACATGCCGTGCTCCTAAACTATAGAAAAATACATAAAGCAATCCCATATCATAACATGCATTTCAAAACACAAGAACTATAAACAACAATTATTTACAGCACAGTCCCTTGGGTGGGAGAGGTAGAACCGGCATGGGGAGGCCAGGGCAGCCCCTCAGCAAGTGCGCCCCTGGAAGCAGCAGACCTCTGGGACAATGGTTGATCTTCCGGACGATCGAGCCCCGTTCCTTCACCACCAACACCAACTCCCGTCCAGCCTCATCACCTGGAGCCTCTTCCTGGACGCGCCGAAGCTGATTGGCGTGCCTTGACGAGCCGTCGGACATCCTGAAGTGTGCTGCGCCCAGCTTAGCCACTATGCACAGACACCCTCGATGTTTCGCTGGCTGTCGTTTGGCCCATCTTCGCTGTGGACATTCTTCACCCCAGACGCGAACCAAATCCATAACCCAAAGTGGAATTTTACTCGGCTAGATGTGCTGCTACTGAGCATACGGTAATTCCATGCTCGTCGGTCTGACCCCGTCCTCTTCTATAAACGTTGTAGTGTTCACCGTTGTAGCTGCAGACCCTCCACCCAACTGCGGCCAAGTACCGGAGGCATCTGGGGCTAGCATGGTGTCACTCAACGGCATGGGTACCGACCCTGGGCGAAAACTGGTCAACTTGAAAGCGAGGGTGTCCGTTAGCTCTTCATACCATTTGCTCCCTGTGTCTGTCGGGGCCGAGCTGGGTGATTTCACCCTTGGGTTCCCTGGATAAGACAAATGACACACCCTGGCATAGTGATTCAAGTGTCCACATCTTCTACAACGTTTTCCTGTAGCTGGGCATTTCTTCGTTTTATGGCGGTGCGTCGCAGACCCACAACCCCTGCAACGGGAGTTTCCCAGAGCAGACCTTTGGCTGGCAGCACTGATTTCCCAAAAATCTTCATCCGAGCTATCAGGGTCCGCAACATTAGCTGAGGCGAGTGGCTCCGGTGTCTTCTGTGGCTGGCACCAATTTAGCTCCACAGCTGGCTTATCAACAGCTTCCAACTGGAGAGCTAGTTCCACAGCTTTAGTTAACGTTAAGTCATTAGGCGGCACTAATAGCTTAGCACGCAGCTCAGCATTGCACGTGTGCTCTGCTAGTTGGTCGCATACAATCTCGTCTTCAAGTGGTCCAAAACGACACTTGCTGGCTAGCTGCTTCAAGTCAATGACATACTGGCGGATAGGCTCACCTACCCGCTGGCGTCTCCGACGAAAACAAATTCTCTGAACAGTCACATTGTCTGGGGTGGAGAAACGTTTAACTAGCAGCTCCACAACTTCCTCATATGAGTCTGCCACACCGAGCATCCGTAGGACCCTCTGGCCTTCAATACCCAGGTTGTGAACGAGAAGCGCTCATGCTCTCACCTTATCGAGCTTCCCAAGGTCCAGTGCTGTAATATACGTCTGATCGGCCTCCAACCAATGCGGCCACGAAACCGGTGGTTTGCCCGGGAGCTCGAGGAAGGACCGAAGTGGTGTAATGCACACCTCCATGAGTTAATCCTCGATCTCCAAATGTTATGTATGGAAAATACCTGGGTGGAGGATGAGGCAAGATGGATTTGGCGAACACAGCTTTATTGAGCTATATGCAGGACAACACACAGCAGGCACCTGGCATGGGCATCCGGAAAAAAAAGAGGCCGTAAAATGGATGCCCACTGCCTTATATAGGGCGGTGACGTGACATGACAGGAAGTGCATGTCACCACACCGCACTTCACAATAACATGCCATGGCCATGTGCCACCCTGTTCTCTACAGCAACATAATATACAGTATTTAGAAAACATAACCTAATCTTTTAGAATGCAACAACTTGTAGAGGGTGCCACTAAGCCCGTATCTCACAGAGTGGTGAATGCTGACGAACATAGTGATTGAACATAGTTTTTATTCATAGCTATGGGTAGTATCTCACGGAGTGGTGAATGCTGACGACCATGACGATTTTAGGATTTGCCAACATTTCTGATGAATGTTGGCGAAAATCAAGTTGGCAGCCCAGTCTCCAACCACCACATGCACACACTTATTTTGCACGCGCTCTCATACACATGCACACAGATGCACACACACAAAAGTCCCTCCTTTAAGAGGTGCGGATACCAGACTCATGTTCAGACCTCTTTGGTGGAAGAAGCAGTCTGTCTTCTGTTTGTTTTAGTTGTTGGTTTGTCTTCTTTGTCTGTCCCTGTCCCTTTTCTTTCCCCCCTCCCCACCCCTCCTTTCCCCATTCTATTGGGTCCTTCATGGGTAAAATAATTTAAATAAAGTATCAAAAGTTGTTACAAGAGGAGTTCACAACAATATACAGTACATATACTGTATAAAGTATATACTAAACTGTCCTGGGGCAGCGCCTTGACCCGGTGGGGGAGATAGGAGAGAGAAGGACGGTGGCTAAACTGTCATCTCTGCTGGAGTCCGAGTTCCACCCTATGCAGGACATACTGAATGCACTGAGGAGCTCATTTAGCAGCAGACTACATCACCCCAGGTGCACAACCGAGAGGTTTCGCAGGTCCTTCCGACCAACGGCTGTCAGACTGTACAACCTAAGCAGGGCTGCTCACAGAGATAGCAAAAAGATGTAACAACCTAATAGTTTTTGAATGCAAAAGATGCAATAGGCTTACACAATGGTCCCCTCCGGCATACAACTAGGAAAATACCGGTCGCTATGGAGGGTGAGAATATGTATGGGCACATAATCATACCATGTAGGATAACTAAGTAGACAGTTGTGCTGTTTCATCCCATCTAGCGACAATGCTCTGCACTGTGTGTGTTTATATGTTTACATATTTATTCCATCTAGCTACAATGCTCCGCACTGGGTGTGTTTATATTTATATATCTATATATTTATTCCATCTAGCTACAGTGCTCTGCACTGTGTTTATATAGCTACATATTATTCCATCTAGCTACAATGCTCCGGACTGTGGGTGTTTATATATCTACATATTTATTCCATCTAGCTACATTGCTCCGCACTGTGTGTTTATATACTCATATATTTATTCCATCCAGCTACAATGCTCTGCACTTTGTGTCTGTGTATATATATATATATATATATATATATATATAAGATAAGATGAGATAAGATAAGATAAGCCTTTATTAGTCCCACAATGGGGAAATTCCAGGATTGCAACAGCACAGGGATAGCAGCACTCAGAGCAACAATCAGAAGGCAATAAAAAACAACATCTAGTAAACATATGTACATATTACTATAAATGTGTATATATAGACACACAGTGCAGAGCATTATGGTTGGTTGGTGAATGTGCAGCAGAAAGTCTAAGCTCTCTCTCCGCGGATGCGGCGGGCCAGCTGGAAGTCTTTGGGCATGATGGTGACCCCCTTAGCGAAGAAGAGACCACCAGGTGGGCCTCGCTGGTCTCCTGCAGAGCCATGACGGCGAAGCTCGGGAAACGCAGGACGGTCTTGAAGTCCTGAGCGATCTCCCTCACCAGGCGCTGGACGGGCAGCTTACGGATGAGCAGCTCCGTGGATTTCTGGTAGCGACGGATCTCTCTCAGAGCCACGGGCCTGTGACGGCGAGGCTTCTTCACTCTGCCGGTGGCCGGAGCGCCTCTCCGAGCAGCCCTGGTGGCTAGCAGTCTCCTGTGGGGCTTCTTCCTCCAGTAGATTTTACGGGCGGTCTGCTTGGTTCTTGCCATCGCTCTTTATTATTCTGTCTTATATTTCTTGCACGCCGCCTAAACTCCAGCCCGGCACCCGCGTCGTTTTCGCTACAGCTCCCGGTATGTCGAGTTTCCCATTAGCACCGGGCGGCGGCCAAGTGCTAGCTAGCACTAGCTCCTCCCCGCTGTAACGTCTCCCACTGCAAACCGTGGCTCCGTCCGCCGACCCGGGAGACCCCCGGGGCGATCCGTGCGTCCGTGATATATATACAGAGTGAAAGGTGTAGAAAGAAGAAGGAAGATAAAAAAAAAAGGCTGTTACAACGGGCAGCCTACTCGTGTGGCGCCACCGGTCCGGCGGAACCGGAACCGGAAAAAGGATATATATATAGTAATATGTACATATGTATATTAGCTGCTCTTGCTTTTTTTTTCTTGCCCTCTGATTGTTGCTCTGAGTATTGCTATCCCTGTGCTGTTGCAATCCTGGAATTTCCCCATTGTGGGACTAATAAAGGCTTATCTTATCTTATCTTAAAGCTCCTTTTGGCAAAGTAAATCTGTTTGGCACAAAAAGAGTGGCAGATTTCTGTTCTGCTCACCTAGCTACCTGACAGGTCAAAGGGGAAAAAAAAGTGGAAAATCAAGCTAGTGTCTAACAGAGTGGTGAATGCTGAGGAACATTCACAAACACTTCATGTTTTGGGCTTCATCGGGGCTTGTAAAAGGTTGCACAACAGTGTGCACGCAGTTGTGCAATTGTAAACAGTTACTCATCATCATCATAGCAGTCTGTCGTGGGCGGCAATGACTGTTTCATTTAGGTCTGATCAGATTCCTCCACACAGCTCTGTCCTTAGCCTTCTGCTGCCAGGAACTCCTGTCTATGTCCAACTTCTTCAAGTTTCTTTTTACAGTGTCTTTAAATCTGAGCCTTGTTCTACCCTGATTGCATTTGCCCTCGCATAACTGTGAGTAGAGTAACTGCCAAGGGAGACACTGGTGTTCCATCCTCTCAACATGTCCGAGCCATCTCAGGTTCATCTGTATTAGCATGTCCTCCATTGATGGTAGACCAGCTCGTTTCAACACTTCTATGTTGGTTATCTTGTCTTTCCATGAGATGCTCATTATGGCTCGAAGGTGTCTCATCATGTACGCGTGGAGTTTCTTCACCTGCACTCTGTAGACAGTCCAAGTTTCAGCACCGTACAATAGAGTAGCCAGTACTGTCGCTCTGTACACTTTGCATTTCACACGGATAGACACATGTCGATTGTTCCACAGTCTCTCACTCAAGTTTCCAAACACAGCACTCGCTCTTCCCATTCTGAGAGATAGTTCATCCTCCAGCCTAGCATTCTCTGAAACAGTACTCCCTAGGTACTTGAAAGTCTTGCACTTGACTAGTGGCTCTGTACCAATGCTGATCTCTTCTAGTAGTGATGTTGATAACTGGAAATTTGGTGGTTGATAAAGGCACTCTGTCTTCTTGATGTTGATTTGGAGGCTGAATTGGCTAGCTGCTCTTGCAAATTTCTCCACTAAAGATTGCATATCTTTCACGCTGTATGCAACTAGAGCACTGTCGTTGGCAAAGAGCATTTCTCTTACTACCTTTATCGATGTCTTACTCTTGGCTGAGGAGGAGAGAAAGATTCTACATGAGGAGAAGAGGACCCGCCGGCAGCAGAAGCTCCAGTCCGTCCCCACTGTCCCCATTGTCCCCACTGCCCCCACTGCCCTCACTACCGACTACATCTGCAGCAAGTGTCAGCGAAGCTGCTGATCCCACATTGGACTTTACAGCCACAGCTGGTGCTGCAAAACAACTACTGACTGACAAGTGTGCAGATTCCATTGTCTCCCGAGACAAAAGGATGCCAACAACAACTCTTGGCTTTAAACTGTGCCACATTGAACAAGTCTGCTTCTTTCCTTGTTTGAATGTATACTCCTTCTGAAGTGTCTTTGAAAGCCACCTCAAGCATGGCTGCCAGATATAGCGAGAAGAGTGTAGGTACCAGCACACACCCTTGTTTCACCCCGTTGCTTACTGAAAAGTCTTTAGATACTGAACCACTCATTGCCACATTTGCTTGCATACCTGTATGGAGTGCCTCGATCAGGCTGACAAACTTCTCTGTACAACCATATTTCTTGAGTACCAGCCAAAGTCCTTGTCGCGAAACAGTATCGAAGGCTTTACTGAAGTCTAGTGAATTACTAGTGTTACTAGTAATTACTAGTAATTTACTGAATTACTAGTGTTTGCTAAAACAACGTTACAACATGCTTCAACAACCGTTTGCAGATACAACTCGTCATGTTCAGGGTCGTCACCCTGAGCATGATTGTCGGCTGTGGGTTTAATTATCATTTGTTTTCTCCAGCTGACGGGTTGAGCTTCGCTCTCGGCCAGTCCCACAGCCATGTTCCCCTTTACCAGACATTCACTGGCTTTCGGCTCACCACCCACCCACCCACACACACACACACACACACACACACACACACACACTCTCTCTCTCTCTCTCTCTCTCTCTCACATGCACACATCAGTTCAATCAGACACACTCCTGCCCCTCACAGCTGCGTCCACTCATGCCCATTAGGGTTGGGCATTTATAGAGTTTTCGGACTATCTGTGGGCACGGCAGCTTAGTCAAGATTTGGACGTCAACTCTGGACTCCCTGGCCCGCTACTGTTGACTTTCCCCCCTGGACTGTATATGTTGTTCCTCAGAGTCTTTCCACTCATACATAACTGTAAGTCTTTCCTCTTTAATGCCTCTCCGCTTCAATCCCATTTGGAGCTTGTTCCGCATTAACCCCTTGACGCCTGTTGTCGCGAATTCGCATCAAACTGCTTCCGCTCCAAATGCAACCAAAATACCGTCTGTATTCCTCCACTTCCGGTTGGAGCACTTCCAACACATACCTAGGAACCTTTTGCAAGCAGTAGTTTCTCAGAGGAACGGTCAGAGACAGAGCACCATCCATTTCCTGATTGCTAGGGTTATGGTTAGGGTTAGTGTTAGGGTTATAGTTTGGCAGTCATGAGAGTTGAAAATACTGAAAATAACTTTGTTGCATAAATAAAAGATTCTTCATACTTGAGATGGGAACAGGTGCTTTTTTACCATTTTTTTTTTTTACCATAGATGCCTGTTTTCGCTAAGTTGCATCATACCTAAAATTATATCTGTTTTATGTGCTATAGTCAAATTAACTTTCTCAACTTAATTTAGCATCTACTTGAAAGCAAAAACACAAGTGAATTTTTTTTTTTCATAATTGGAAGTAAATTCAGGCGTTAAGGGGTTAACCTAGCCACGTACAGTAGCTGGAGCCGGTAATCTTGTTGCTGTGACAGTAACTGTTTTGTTCATTGTGTGTCTCATTCTGACTGTTAATAAAACATGTTACGAACTGCACGTTGGGCTCGCTGCCATTTTCTATGTTCCCTGTGGAGTTACGCAGCCGAACATGACACAACTATTTTACAACTGTTTGTCAAAAGATACATTTTCAAAAAAAAAGTTGAACATGTTTGATATTTTTTGACTACAAGAAAACTATTGGTGAACTGTTTGGGAACCTTTCACGAATTTTGATGAAACCCAAAAAGCACAATGTTGATGACTGTTCCTCAGCATTCGCCACACTGTGAGATATGGGGATAAAGTTCTTTCTGGTTAACTCACAACTGTTTAAGGCCCTTCACGACAAAGCTGTTTGCAACCTTAAAAACTGGGTGCGAACTGTTTTGCAGCCTTTTACGAGCCTTGAGAGAATCAAAGGTGGTTCTTGTTTTGACATCCCAAAACCCAGGAAGTGCAATCTGCTTGTGTCATTCAGAATTCTTCTGAATTCAGATTTATTTGTGACATTATCATTTTGCTATCCCAGTGGTATACATGGATGTATTTTTTTATAAGGTTAACACTCACAAAAAACACCATTTTGATGTTATTCTGACCTTTAAGTGGTATCGAAATGGAAATGATTTTAATTAAGATCCAACTCCTGACCATTGTTTTTTTTTCTTTTTTAACTACAGATCCAAACGGTCACAAAGAAGGTAGAGGTGGTTGTTGAGGAGGATATCAATGCCACCACCATGGAGGGTCTAGTTGCTAACCTTACCAAAGAGCCTCAGTTTGTCATCAAAAAGTCACTTCAGTTCAAAAGTGGCATGAATGTTTTGGGTAGGTAAAACTTCATCCTAATGAAAACACACAATAGTTATATTTTAACATCATCAGATATACAGCCAGAATACCACCTCTTGTAGCCCCTTTAGCCACTTGCTAATATCAGTATGCTAACAACTATGGAATTGCAAACCTGATTTGCTAATGTTAAATATTAAGCACAGTTACATTGTAATTGAGCATTTCAGTGTGCTTGCATTTTCTAATTATAACTATGCCTGTGACTCATGAAAATTTTACACTTTAATAGAACCGACAAAGGGTCTCTAATCTTTTTGGACCTAAGGGCTAATTTTAAAATATTAATGTGGTGCAGGGCACCTTTGATTTTATATATGCACATAATCACAATACATCTCAAATAAAGTCAAATCTTACTTCTTATTTTGAATGTTTATCACAGAGACAATTCTAAATATAAACAAAATTTAAAAGACACAAAGAGTACATAACATAGATCTGAAAAATTCTTAACACTCTGAAGCTGATTAAATGATTGAAAAAGTGAACAAAAATCAGATTAATTTAAATCAGATTAAAACACAAAAATTACTGTATCAGTTTCACTAAAAATTCAAATATATTTGTTTTCGTATTGTAAGCTTGTAAGTTGTCAGCTGTAAAGTGTATTTTGAGGGGCTACAGTTACAATCAAAATTATTCATCCCCTACTGCTAATTATTTTTAGTGGTAAAATTTACAAATATTCAGTAGTTAAAAAACATGAAATGTTTAACTCCATTCAACTGTTGAACTATTTAAAACTAATTTAACAAAAACAAGCATTTTAATTGTTCAACTGTTGAACTATTTAAACATTCTGTCTGATTTGTGTTATGTACACAGCTGAAAGTTTGCAAAATTTGTGAGTAAATATACTGTAACTTGCAATGAGGTTTGAGTAATGTTGACGGTACAACAAAGGTTACATTAACTGAATACTGTCATTTTTACAGATTACACTGAGGGTGACTGTAACTTTAACTTGTAATTCCTGCCCATCACTTTATAGTACACATTAAATAGCTTTTTTTATTAGAAATGTCTTGGCAGTCTCAGTTCATCAGTTCAATACATAAATACATGCATAATCTGCATAATGTATCCTGGAGGTTCATGATTAAATAGAATAGAATAGAATAGAATAGAATAGACTTTATTTGTCATTATAACAAGTACAACGAAATTAAAGATGAATATGTAAACAATCTTATGTGAAATCTTCTGTGAAAATTAAAATGACAGGTAATAATAGATTATGGCAGAATTTTTACAGCTCTGTCTGTCAAAATGATAGATAATGAGAAAGTACAGTGCAACCTCCGCTGTACATTATGTGAAAAATATATTACTTGCGTTGGTTTGTTAATTTGCATTTTGAACTTTTACCTTTGGCTTTATTGCCATCAGTGTTTTGGGGTTTTTTGGAGCCAAAAATGACTTTATTTATATGAGAGAGAAGAGGCATCTATAGAATGACTCAAAGTTAGCAGCTGCACCTGCTTGCTTGTTCATAATGGATTGGATTTATAAAGTGCTTTTCATGACACTCACAACACTTTAAATTGGTGCTTACCGTGATACATCAGTCAGCTACGCTGGCTGAATTGCACAAATACACATACCTAGTATTTAATCCTAAGTAATAGATTAATGACATAAACCAGCAAAACTAGAATTTCACTCTCCCTGAAAAACTTCTTGGACCAACTATTGCTCAAAGCCTGTGGAGGCCTATGGAGATTGACATTGCTTCAAAGCCTGCCCAAGTGGATGCTAGATTAACACCAGGTTAATGTTTAACTTTTCTTGCTGCTTGGCATGTGCTCCTCACTGAAGGTCATGCTATGCCGGGGAGCGCTGGATATCAGGTGGTGGTTAGGGTTAGGGTTAGGTTTTGTGGCTGGATTTGGGGTTTAGTCTGAGGGATTCAATCACAATATTAACAAGGCAGGGTCAGACATCCATCTATGCCTCTTCTTCATTCCTCAGTGAGAACCCTGTCCTGCTCGGTGCTTTCATCAGACTTGGTCAGCAACATGCAGCAGTTAAATGAATAGATCCATCTTTAAGAACCTTTCATCATGTTTGACTGAGTTAATGAGGATTTACGAGAGGGTTGTTTGAAAATAAGTCTTTCCAACCATGCATTTCCATCAAAGCTTCAAATCCAAGAAGAGAACTCTGGTAATCATCAAACTCCATATTCATTCCCTTGGCATCATAAATATCTTTAATAAATTTCATTAAAAAGATATTTCGGAGATACCTGAAGGCATTCTAAAGCATGTAACATGCATGACTTAGAATAATTTATTTACAGCTTTTTTAAACTGAAAATTTCCTTTCATTTAATAGTTACCTAAAACTGGGCTCACCTCACTTTTCAACATTGCTATTGAGAGTTTGACAGATTTATGATTTTCTGCCACAGGTCTGATTGGTTTCTTTATTGCATTTGGCATCTGCATGGGCAAGATGGGAGAGAAGGCCAGACTCATGATTGACTTCTTCAGTATCCTCAATGAGATTGTGATGAAGCTTGTCATCATGATCATGTGGTTAGTGTCGCACGTTTCTCATCCACTCATTTGAAAACTCGTTTAAGTCATTTGAGTCCGAAATGGCTTAATTCAATTACTTTTTTAATCCATGCCAGCGATTTCATTCTGCCATTCAGAAAGATTAGACTTATAGTTGTGTGAATGTATCTGGGCTATCTAGCTCTTGGAGCCCTCCAGTGGGCTCACCACCTGCAGGGGGGATCATGGGGGTCCGGTGCTATGTGGATCAGGTGGCGGACAAAGGCAGAGACCTTGGTGGTCTGATCCCAAGCTTCCTAAACTGGCGTTTCGGGCATGGAATGTCACCTCTCTAGTGGGGAAGTAGCCTGAGCTGGTGCATGAGGTTGAGAGATACCAGCTAGATATAGTCGGCCTCACCTCAACACACAGCTCTGGTTCCGGAACCAGTCTTCTGGAGAGGTGCTGGAGCTTGGCCTACTCTGGAGTTGCCGTGGGTGAGAGGCGATGAGCAGGGGTGGGTATTTTTGTATCCCCCCACCTTGCTGCCTCTATATTGGAGTTTTCCCTGGTGGATGAAAGGGTTGTTTCCCTGCGCCTTCGGGTTGGGAAACGGGTCCTGACCTTCATTTGTGCCTATGCACCAAGTGATGGTTCAGAATACCCACCCTTTTTGGAGTCTCTGACTGGGGTGCTGGAGAGTGCTCCTCTTGGAGACTCCATTGTCCTACTGGGGGACTTCAGTGCACACGTGGGCAACGGCAGTGAAACCTGGAAGGGGGTGATTGAGAGCAACGGCCTGCCCGATCTGAACCCGAGTCGTGTTCAGTTATTGGACTTCTGTGTCACCCACAGTTTGTCCATGAACACCATGTTCAGGCATAAGGGTGTCCATATGTGCACTTGGCACCAGGACACCCTAGGTTGCAGGTCAATGATCGATTTTGTTATCGTGTCATCAGACCTGCGACCGTATGTCTTGGACACTTGGGTAAAGAGAGGTTCAGAGCTGTCAATTGATCACCACCTGGTGGTGAGTTGATCATGTTCTCCCTGTGCTGTGTGGGTTTACTCCGGGGGCTCCGGTTTCCTCCCACAATCCAAAGACATGCATGTTAGGTTAATTGGTTGTTCTAAATTGTCCCTAGATATCTGTTTCCTATAGGCCCTTAGAATAGAGGGTTAGCATTAGTGAAAGCGCTTTGAGTGGTCTTTGTGACTAGAAAAGCGCTATATAAGTGCAGGTTAGTTAGTTAGTTAGATCCAGTGGCAGGGGAGGATGCCATTCAGACCTGGTAGACCCAAACTTATAGTGAAGGTGTGCTGGGAACCTCTGGCTGAGGCCGCTGTCCAGGAGGTCTTCAACTCCCACCTCCGGAAGAACTTCAACCACATTCCGAGGGAGTCTGGAGACATGGAGTCTGAATGAGCCATGTTCTCCACCTCTATTTTTGAAGGAGTGCCCCACAGCTGTGGCCACAAGGTCGTCGGGGCATCTCGTGATAGCAATCCCCGAACCAAGTGGTGGACACCGGTGGTGAGGGGGCCATTAAGCTGAAGAAGGAATCCCATCAAGCTTGGCTGGTTTGTGGGACTCCCAAAGCAGCTGAGGTGTACCGGCAGGCCAAGCGGAGTGCAGCTCGGGTGGTTGCTGAAGCAAAAACTCGGGTGTGGGAGGAGTTTGATGAGGCCATGGAACAAGACTTTTGGTCGGCCTCAAAGAGATTCTGGCAACTGTCCGGCGGCTCAGGAGGGGGAAGCAGCTCCCTGTCCACACTGTGTATGGTGTGGATGTGGCACTGCTGACTTCGACTGGGGATATCGTCGGGCGGTGGAAGGAATACTTCGAAGATCTCCTTAATCCCACTGATATGCCTTCCGGAGAGGAAGCAGAGCTTGTGGATGAGGGAGACGACTCGCCTATCACAGGAGCTGAGGTTGCCAAGGTGGTTAAAAATCTCTTTGGTGGCCGGGCCCCGGGGGTGGACGAGTTTCGCCCTGAGTACCTCAAGGCCCTGGATGTTGTAGGGCTGTTATGGTTGACACGTCTCTGCAACATTGCGTGGAAGTCGGGGACAGTGCCTTTGGCATGGCAAACCGGGGTGGTGGTTCCTCTCTTCAAAAAAGAGGACCGGAGGGTGTGCTCCAACTTTAGAGGATCACACTCCTCAGCCTCCCTGGGAAGGTCTATGTCAAGGTACTGGAGAGGAGAGTCCGGCCGCTGGTCGAACCTCGGATTCAGGAGGAGCAATGTGGTTTTTGTCCTGGCCGTGGCACATTGGACCAGCTCTTTACCCTCTCAAGAATCCTCGAGGGTTGGTGGGAGTTTGCCCAACCAGTTTACAAGTGTTTTGTGGACTTGGAGAAAGCATTCGACCGCGTCCCTCGTGGTTTTTTGTGGGGGGTGCTTCGGGAGTATGGGGTATTGGGCTTGTTGTTATGAGCTATTCGGTCTCTGTACGACCGTTCTGAGAGTTTGGTTCATATTGCCAATACTCGATCGGACTCATTCCCAGTGAGAGTTGGACTCCGCCAGGGCTGCCCTTTGTCACCAATCCTGTTCATAATTTTTATGGACAGGAATTCTAGGCGCAGCCAGGGAACGGAGGGTGTCATGCTTGATGACCACAGGATCTCATCTCTGTTGTTTGCAGATGATGTTGTCCTGCTGGCGTCATCCAGCAATTGACCTACAATTCTTACTGGGATGGTTTGCCACTGAGTGTGAAGCGGCTGGGATGAGAATCGGTACCTACAAGTCTGAGTCCATGGTCCTCAGCTGGAAAAAGGTGGATTTTTCTCTCCGGATTGGGGACAAGCTCCTGCCCCAAGTGGAGGAGTTTAAGTATCTTGGGGTCTTATTCACGAGTGAGGAGAGAATGGAGCGAGAGATTGACAGACGGATTGGAGCAGCATCTGCAGTGATGCGGACATTGTACCAGTCTGTTGTGGTGAAGCTGAGCTCTAAGGCAAAGCTGTCGATTTACCAGTCAATCTATGTTCCTACCCTCACCTATGGTCACGAGCTTTGGGTAATAACCGAAAGGATGAGATCGCGGATACAAGCAGCTGAAATGAGCTTTCTTCATAGGATCGCTGAACTCACCCTCAGAGATAGGGTGAGGAGCTCAGTCATCTGGGAGAGGCTCAGAGTAGAACCGCTGCTCCTCCACATTGAAAGGAGCCAGTTGAGGTGGTGTGGGCATCCGATCAGGATGCCTCCTGGACGCCTCCCACTTGAGGTGTTTCAGGCACGTCCCACTGGGAGGAGACCCCGGGGCAGACCCAGGACTTGCTGAAGAGACTATGTCTCCTAGCTGGTTTGGGAACACCTTGGTATCCTCTCTGAAGAGCTGGAGCAGGTGGCTGGGGAGATGGAAGTCTGGGCTTCTTTGCTTGAACTGCTGCCTCCGCAACTCGGACCTCCGGAAAAGCGGTAGAAGATGGATGGATGGATGGATGGATCTAGCTCTTGGAATGAATTCAGAGTTATGGGGCATTATTATTTTTACTTTATTAGGTACTCTCCCTTTGGCATTGCCTGCCTGATTTGTGGCAAGATCATCTCCATCAAGGACTTGGAGGTGGTGGCCA
Source organism: Pholidichthys leucotaenia (assembly GCA_020510985.1). Lineage (NCBI taxonomy): Eukaryota > Metazoa > Chordata > Actinopteri > Cichliformes > Pholidichthyidae > Pholidichthys > Pholidichthys leucotaenia. The sequence continues at coordinate 131,874,405 of CM035840.1, read as the reverse complement.
GGCAGCTGGGCATGTACATGATCACTGTGATCGTCGGCCTCATCATCCACGGAGCAATCTTCCTGCCCAGCATTTACTTTGTCATCACCAGGAAAAACCCCTTCACCTTCTTCCTGGGCATCTTTCAGGCCTGGATCACTGCTCTGGGGACGGCTTCCAGGTTAGGATAAGAACAACAATTGATTTTGTGAATAAATATACAAATGTCTATACTTACCTCTTTGTGTGTGTGTGTGTGTGTGTGTGTGTGTGTGTGTGTGTGTGTGTGTGTGTGTGTGTGTGTGTCTCCAGTGCGGGTACACTGCCCGTCACCTTCCGCTGTCTGGAGGAGAATCTGGGTATTGACAAAAGAGTGACTCGTTTTGTGCTCCCAGTCGGTGCCACCATCAACATGGACGGAACTGCCCTGTACGAGGCTGTGGCCGCCATCTTCATTGCCCAGATGAATGGTGTCCACCTTGACCCTGGTCAGATTGTTACTGTCAGGTTAGAAAGCACAAGCCATGCATTTAAAATTTATTAGAAATTTTTTCAAGCATGTAGGTTCAATGATTTTGATGAGAAAGTTTGTAAAGCTGCCAGTGTTGGGAAATTATTTGGCTTCCAGCAGAATGACAACCATTAAAGTGACACGGCTCACAGCAGTTATTTCAGAAAATGAATTTACAGTGGCGCAAATAAACCACTAGCAGGAAGCAATAACATGTCCCCACTTTAGAGCTTCACGTTGAGGAGGAAGACAAATGCTGACCACCTGCTCTGTAACAATTTTCCCTAAATGCTTTTCTCATAATACAGTGAGATGAGTACCTACACTCTGACATCTTTATGGCACATAAATCCATGAACCTTCAAATCAGACACCCTGCCTCTCACATTCGGTCCTCAATTCCTGAATGATGGAGGACCCTCTTTAGAGCTCTTCAGTCCCTGCTCTCCACTCAAGCACCCTAGAGAATGAATCACTTCATGTTTAGCCATGAGATGTGCCAATGACTGTTGTTTACTGATGTCTGAAGAGAGTAAAGGATACAGTTAGGTGACTGAATGTTGATTTCTTACATACTTCTTCAGTCTTACAGCCACCTTGGCCAGTGTCGGAGCAGCGAGTATTCCCAGTGCCGGACTGGTGACTATGCTGTTGATCCTGACTGCTGTAGGCCTTCCAACCCAAGATATCAGTCTGCTGGTGGCTGTTGACTGGCTGCTGTGAGTCTGACACAACTAAAGTAGACTGTGGCTACACACTGATTTAGTCTTTTTTTTTTGTCTTCTTGCTCTGGCAAAGCAATCTGTTTTATTTTATTTATTTTTTTGGCTGTTTTATTTCAGGGACCGATTTAGAACCTCTGTGAATGTGGTGGGTGACTCCTACGGTGCAGGTATTGTGTACCACATGTCAAAGGCAGAGCTGGACGAGCTGGACGCGCATATGGCTAAATCCGACGACATCGAAATGATGACAAAGACCCAGTCTTATTACGACGACATGAAGAACCACCATGAAAACAATTCCAACCAGTGCGTCTTAACCGCCACCGATAGCACAACTGCTACCACCTCTGCTAACAATACTGCTGTAGTAGATGAATGCAAGGTACATCTAATGCTTCCGAACATAGAGACCTGTATAACCCCCTCTGCTGTTGCATGCTCACTTTGTGTTTGTGCACCTTTCTATTATTTCAGAAGTGAAGTGATTGAACAGTTCATGGTAATGTACGTGTGTTTTCACTCCTCTGGAATAGCAGCTTTTGTGTTGAATGGACAAACAGAAATCTTTATTGCAAATATTATTCAACATTATATTCTTTAAATAAAGGGTAAACAAACTCTCAGTAGTAATCCTCAGTGTAATGATTCCAAACTGTTGGATTACATGCGTGTAGCTCAAAAGGCAGAGACAGAAAATTATTATCATATCCATGAGGAATTATTTATCAATACCCTACTAAAAGATGTAATTTTATTAAAATTAAAATATTTAAATATGTTATTAAAATTTGGAATAAAGCAATATTTACATCAGAATATGCTAGACATAATTTTACATCTTGTTTTCCAATGTGGTTCAGCCCCCTTTAATCTAAAAATTTTGCTAATTTTAATAGTTTAAATGGTTTGATTCCAAAAGAATCACAATTTGCTGTGGGATTTAAGAAAAAGAGAGGGACATATTAGAGCTAATTAGCAGTTCATATATTCCCTAAGCTCACCAACTACCACACTGTCAGTGAGTCACTCCCAGCCAGGATTTTTGCATTTTTGACACCCTTTGTTTCTGAGAACTTGTTGTGATACGGAGAGGTGTAAAGTGGCTCCTATAATGGAAAGAGCAATGCACGGAGAATCCCATCTTTCAAAATATGCTCAACATTTTAATAATAGATTGGAGTTCATGGGGCTTGTTTCCTGACACACACGGAGAGGAAGTGTTGACTGATGCACCTATCCATTTATTAAAGAATGAATGGGGGTTGCCTAGCAATGCCTGTAACGTCTCACAAGAGCAATGTGTCTGTCATATAAAAGCTATATCCTCCTTTTTTCCATTTTTTTAGTGGAAAGTTTAATATAAATGTGACACAAACGCTTGCTGCTTCCAGGATCTTCCATTACATTTTTCCCTCTTTTTTCCAATTCTCTAACTCACATTTCTAACCACATTTCAGAGATGCAATTTGCCGTAGAGTGCTTGCATAGTTTCTAAAACCATAACAGCGCATTCTTTGTGTCATGTTTGTTAATTTTTCTATGTCATGTGCATTTTTTTTTTTAACTCTCTTTTGAGTCTGTAGTCGTCATAAATGCAGTTTTGGTCCCAGGAACACGAGTACCACCAGTATGGATGATCATCAGTGGTTGTCCAGGATTTCCAGTGATTTTCCAAAGCATGTTGTAACATTATCAAAAAGGCTGCCATTAAGTTGCCAAAGTTAAAAAATTAATAGCTAGCACTTTAAATTATATTGTGGTTAAGTATGCCTTAATTATTGTAAGTGTAACTGTGCTGTAACTAAAGCACAGCTACATTATAAGTAGTAGGGAATCAGTACATACTTTGTAAGATGAATGTAATTACATTTTGAGCTTCAGTACTTTGTATGGTGCGTAAGTATGTTGTACAAATTAAACATATAAGTTCCTTTTAAGTGAAGTTTAAGCATTTACTAAGTATTCTGTGAGCATGTTGGCTATTCAATAATTATGGGTCTGAGTTTGCTGACTTTGTTCATCCATAATTACTGTGTAGTTACACTTTATTTACTGCATACTTTCAATTTAGTTACAACATACAAAATGAAACTGTAATTTGCATGGTGTTTTATAAAAAAAAAATGCTACAAATTACCATCAACAGATAAGATAAGATAAGATAAGCCTTTATTAGTCCCACAATGGGGAAATTCCAGGATTGCAACAGCACAGGGATAGCAACACTCAGACCAATAATTAAGACGATACGGAAAATATAAATAAGAGCAGTGGATATACATACGTACACATAAATATATAAATATATATACAAAGTACAACAGATAGTCTATATTGCCACACCAATAGCCATGTTGTGCAGCACTGTGGAACAGTGGTTAGCACTGTTGCCTCACATCCAGACGGTTCCAGGTTTGAATGTCCAGGCTGACAGGGGTGGGAACCTTTCCGTGTAGCGTTTGCATGTTCTTCCTTTACTGTGTGGGTTTACTCCGGGTGCACCGATTTCCTCCACAATCCAAAGACATGCAATCCAGAGGTTAATTGGTGACTCTAAATCAGTGTTTTTCAACCAGGGCGCCCTGGTATGTTCAGATTTATGTGGGGAATTATCTAATTTCATTTGTTAATTGGTCCAAAAGAATGTAAATAATTTTCCATTGTTGTGCATGGGTGCCTACAAACCTCATGCACAACAACAGCAAATTATTTGCCTTTTCTTTTGGCACCAATTTACAAGTGAAATCACCTTTCACAGAAACTTGAACATACCAGAGTGCCCTGGTTGAAAAACACTGCTCTAAATTGTCCCGGGTATTTGTCTCTGATAGGTCCTTAGAATAGAGGGTTAGTATAGCTATGAGTGGTCTTTGAGACTAGAAAAAGTTACATAATTACAGATCCTTGTGTCCCTTATCCTTACACGTATATGTGAATGTAATGTTCAGACGTACAACATCTAAAACTATAAAGAGTATAGTTAAGGGTATTCTGACTTTACTATTTCATAACATTAATGTGTAATATCTTCAACTGTACCATCAGTTCTAGCATTTTTTAAATCATCTTATAAAGACTGATGGATTTTCAAAGTTGCGTTTACAAAGTTTTATGAATAAATCAGTCTTAGTCTATGGTTTCATAAGCCCAATAATTACTTGTCTTAAACTTTATTGAATATCCTCTTAAATGGGAACCCTGGTTATGTGTAAATGTGCTGCTTTGTTTGATTTGAATGATTGTGATTTTAGTGAATATGCTTGTTCATCTGTGCCTTGGTGCCACCATTTAGCTCTCCCTGCTAACTGCTTTCAGGTAACCTCAGCCACAAACGGCTCTGCTGCGGAGTGCACGATTGTTGAGGAGGAACCATGGAAACACGAATAACGGCAGCACAGAGATCCCCTGCTCCTGGGCTCCACAAGCTTTTCTTATCTGGTGATAAAAGAGAACATGAATGGGAAAAAAAAAAATCACATGAACAGAACTACTAATAGCTTTTTTATATATATATATCTATGTTAATTTTCTTTTTTCTTTGTTAGTCCCTTTAAAGATGTGTAACTGTCTATCTGACTGAAATGAAATACTAATTCACTTGACAGTGAACCGATAACATAGGTATACCTCACCTGTTAGATCTCAGTTATGCCCTTGCACAGCATACTTCAAGGCTTAAAGAGGCAAGGAAGAGATAAAAGAGTTATATAAGTTATTCTTAGCAATACATCCTGGTTCTGCACCTGTATGGAGATTGAAGGTGTGGCTGTTTAACACAGAGACGCACCAATGCTATCTTCCAAGAATTTTAAAGATAATTCATTATTTCGATGAGGACGAGTGGGAGCTAGAGTATTAATAATGACAAACCAATATGACATGTAACGAAATGCTTTTTGTTATTATTGGTTGTTTTTTTCTTCCCACATCCCTCTCAATATCATCTTGATGAGTACACATTTTGTTTCTCAGCTAAGAAAATGAATGTTTCTGACTCCAGTATGTTGTATTATCCTGAAGACCAAACTAATGATCTAGTTGGAGTCAGAAACAGCAGCAGTGACAAGGAAACTACGACAGTGGAATTATAATGGAGACCAGTTTTTTTTAAAATCCCAGTTTGTTTCCTTTCTTGTCTGCAATGTGAAAAAGGGACCTTTTTTTTCCTCTGTTACCTTTGGTGTGAGATTTAAAGATAATTTGTAGGTGTGCTCGAGAGTGCGCAAAGGTCAAAACGTGACCAAGTCAATTAAAGGGACCAAACAGGCAGAAAATCAATCAACTCACTGAGGCCTTTGAACTGTCTCACTGATGTCATTCACCACACTTTTGTCAGCTTCCTTAACGTTTCCATTCCTGAATTGCTGTTTTGTTTTGGGGGGGTTTGGAGGAACCCTTAAAATGTAATGCACTGCCCTAAATATGAAACTTTGATTTTTATCCAAGAAAAGGTATTTAATATAGATGAAAGTGAAATAAAATTAAAAAAATGAGTACATAAATTACTGCCTAGAAAACAGGAGCACAAATTAACTGAAGCACAATGGAAGCCAAACAACCGTGCACGTTATTGTTCAGCATTACGCCGGTCACATTCCAGTTGAAACCATTATGAAATTTATAGGGCGAGATGATAAATGTGAGCTAAAGATACTCAGGCTTGTTTGTTTACTCTTCCACAGGAAAATGTGAGCCTAAAATGTTTACCAGTTTCTACAAGCAGCACAACTTTTAATAGCTTTCTCTATAACAACTGGAAAAAAAAAACCCTTACAACAAAGGTCAAAGCAATATAATATGACTTTATGATGGAAAAAAAAAGGTTTGTTTCCAGGATATATATAAAGCACAGACTCCCAGAATTTTTTCAGAGCCCACTCCAGTGTTTGGATGATCCGATGAATGTGAAAACACAGGAACAGATATTAAAGAATACCAACAGGGCAGGCAAAAGTGAACCACCAGAACCAGAAAAAAAAAAAAAAATGAGAGGGAACTAGAGCAGCACTCAGCTGTCACATGGATCTGGCATGCACAAACGGAGACAGATCCTCCTCGGGGAGGCATGCCAGCCTCTTGTTTAGCCAGACCTAGAACGGTAAACAGAAATTTATTTTTTGCCACCAGAGCTCAAGACTGTTCCTACACACCCTTACATGCTGCATCTGTACGGCCGTATAGTGTGAAGGCAAACCCAGAACAGCTGGACATACACCGTTAAATGCAAGGATGCCACTATCAGGCAGTGAGAATATGAATGAAATGCAGACGATACAAATATAGCAGGACATCTGGCTGCTATGTTTTTGAATTTGTGAGTGAGAGAGGAATCCTCAGTGTTTTTTATTAATGTAATTTCTTCCATCAGTGTCATAGCCCTCTCTCTTTGTTTCCTTTCATGTGTCTTGCTTTGAAGATGTTCTCACTAAGTAACAAGTAACAGTAGGAAACTTAACACAACGCCTAGTGCAGCGCTTTGTCCTTTAGCCTTCATGGATGGTGCACCTCTGTGTGTTTTGTTCATCCCATGCCATGAAGTGATGCACCAACGCACGCACACACACACGCAAGCACACACGCTCACATGTAAAAACAAATGCAAACACTTTAACCTCGAGGGTCACGGCGTTCAAAATTGTAATCAGTGAGCTGCAGAGTGCTACACTGACACCCTTGTGATCTTCAGGAAAAAAAAAGAAAGTGTGGTTATAAATATAATATAATATAATATAATATATATATATATATATATATATATATATATATATATATATATATATATATATATATATATATATATATAATATGTGTATTTCTCCAGTGAGGAAACTCACCAATGGGGATTTATTGTTGCACCACTATTAAGTTCAAAGTCACCATGGTAGAAGCATGAATAAAATAAATGATTTTTTTTTTTGGCACCAGTATCTTAAAAGCATGATATTTTAAAGTGCCTCCTTGCACTTTGTGTATATATTGTAGGTATTGGATATGTTTTTGTTCCTTTTATTTCTTTTGAGGGGCATTTGAAATGGCATGTAGGAATATAGATTTATTGCTGTGGCATTTTTAATGTCATCCTCTAGAAAAGAAATCTATGTCCCGATTAGGCAAAATGTATAGAAAGGAAATCATGTATAATTTCTTTTTTACTCTCTAATACCTCTAAACTAGTCATTTTACTGACATGTCACATTCCGGCATATACAAATCTTTTTTTTTTTTTTTTAAATCTAATGTAAGCGTTTGAATGTTTGTTCTATGGAGATATAAGCATTGTGAATTCATTTTCATTGTACATACATAAATATATAATTGTTCTGTTCAGTGGCAATGCAGGATTTTCCAGATCTTACAGTTACTGTATTCTGAAAAAGGACTGTTTGCATGAAGAAGAGAAGGAGGGAGACTGAGAAAGCGTGACATAAAAGTGGAAGGGGAAGTTTCTGCTTTGATAGGAGAGGCCAACAGAAGCTTTTATTTAGGGGGGAGCATAGACACTGAGATATAGTATATTCTTTAAAAGAGATACACAAAGGTCAAATTTACCCTTCAAAACTTAGCCTAGGAGTGGATCTGGGAGAAAGAACCATAATTGTGTTCAGATGCCTGTTATAGTATTGAGCAACATTCCTCAGGTGATTCATCTGAAACATATTGTCTTTTTAAAGCAAAAAGAACTGGCTTTAGTCTCAGGCGTCCTCGTCTACTTGGTGCAAGACATGGAAATCTAGATCTTTCAGATTCTATGCTAGCCTTACCTACACATACTGTACACATCCAGCTTCTATCGTGTCACCATCATCAAACAAGTTTATAGAAGTCCCACTTAGTAAAAACTGCCTTTTCTCCACTTGCCTTTTTACTTTCTGCACAGAAACAATATGCACACAAAGCACCTGGAATTGCTCAGTGACTGTAAATCGTCCTGATGATTACATTGAAACTTTGCCGTGTTTGGACTTGACCTTTTTCTACTGAAACATGTCTTTATGGAGAATCTCATGTTCGGAGCCCTTAACCTGTCTCACCCCTGCCTACAGTGTGCTTTCTGATCGCACCTTTCTAGGCCTTTCCTCTTTGTTAAACTTGTAATCTCGATGTGAAGGGAGAATACGTCATGGGGAAATTCACCAGTGAGAAAGAAAAAAAAAAAAAAAAAGACAAAAAAACTCCTCAGTCTATGGTATACATAAAAATCTGTCGCTACATATCAATGTGTTGTACCATTGGTGTACATATACAAATATAACTAATAAATGTTGATTCATAACTACAATTTGTCTCCTTGTTGAATATGTTAACAGCATTGTTTGTTGCATAATAGTCCGTTTACAGCAGGCATTTTAATGTAGAGTTGCTGTGAACAATCTTGTTTAAAATGGATGCTTTGAAATCGGCTTAATGGCATATACAGTGGTGTGAAAAGTGTTTGCCCCCTTCCTGATTTCTCGTTTTTTTGTATGTCACACTTAGATGTTTCGGATCATCAAACAAATTTAAATATTAGACAAAGATAACTCAAGTAAAGGGATAAGGAAAAGGACCTGTACTTATATAGTGCTTTTTCTAGTCTCAAAGACCACTCAAAGCACTTCACTAGTACTAACCCTTTATTCTAAGGGCCTATAGGAGACCGATATCTAGGGACAATTTAGAACAACCAATTAACCTAACAACACAAAATGCAGTTTTTAAATGAAGGTGTTTATTATTAAGTGGGAAAAAAAATCCAAACCTACACGACCCTGTGTGAAAACGTGATTGTCCTCTAAACCTAATAACTGGCTGGGCCACCCTTAGCAGCAACAACTGCAATCAAGCTTTTGCGATAACTGGCAATGAGTCTTTTACAGCGCTGTGGAGGAGTTTTGGCCCACTCATCTTTGCAGAATTGTTGTAATTCAGCCACATTGGAGGATTTTCGAGCATGAACCACCTTTTTAAGGTCATGCCACAGCATTTCAGTCGGATGCAGGTCAGGACTTTGACAAGGCCACTCCAAAGTCTTCATTTTGTTTTTCTTAAGCCATTCAGAGGTGGACTTGCTGGTGTGTTTTGGATCATTGTCCTGCTGCAGAACCCAAGTGTGCTTCAGCTTGAGGTCACGAACAGATGGGCGGACATTCTCCTTCAGGATTTTTTGGTAGACAGCAGAATTCATGGTTCAGTTTACCACAGCAAGTCTTCCAGGTCCTGAAGCAGCAAAACAGACCCAGACCATCACACAACCACCACCATATTTTACTGTTAGTATGATGTTCCTTTTCTGAAACGCTGTGTTACTTTTACTCTGGATGTAATGGGACACACACCTTCCAGAAAGTTCAACTTTTGTCTCGTCAGTCCACAGAGTATTTTCCTAAAAGTCTTGGGGATCATCAAGATGTTTTCTGGCAAAACTGATATGAGCCTTTATGTTCTTTTTGCTCAGCAGTGGGTTCTGTCTTGGAACTCTGCCATGCAGGCCATTTTTGCCCAGTCTCTTTCTTATGGTGGAGTCATGAACACTGACCTTAACTGAGGCAAGTGAGGCCTGCAGTTCTTTGGATGTTGTTGTGGGGTCTTTTGTGACCTCTTGGATGAGTCATCGCTGCGCTCTTGGGGTAATTTTTGTCAGCAGGCTACTCCTGGGAAGGTTCACCATTGTTTCCATGCTTTCACCATTTGTGGATAATGGCTCTCACTGTGGTTCACTGGAGTCCCAAAGCTTTAAAAATGGCATTATAACCTTTTCCAGACTGATAGATCTCAATTACTTTGTTTCTCATTTGTTCCTGAATGTCTTTGGATCGCAGCATGAGCATCATTTGGTCTACTTCACTTTGTCAGGCAGGTCCTATTTAAGTGATTTCTTGATTGAGAACAGGTGTGGCAGTAATCAGGCCTGGGTGTGGCTAGAGAAGTTGAACTCAGCTTTCCAAAGATGTGATAAATCACAGTTAATTTACGGTTTTTTTTGTTTGTTTGTTTGTTTTATTTTTTTGGGGGGGGACACTTTTTCACACAGGGCCATGTAGGTTTGGATTTTTTGTACCCTTAATAATAAACACCTTCATTTAAAAACTGCATTTTGTGTTTACTTGTGTTATCTTTGTCTAATAATTAAATTTGTTTAATGATCTGAAACATTTAAGTGTGACAAACATACAAAAAAATGAGAAATCAGGAAGGGGGCAAACACTTTTTCAAACCACTGTAAGTACACACAGACCCATTATACCAGATGTTTATTTCTGTCCTGAATTTGGTCTATTTAAAATCCCCAGTGTTTTTCAACTTCTTTTGAAGAACCCTTTTTACAACGAAAAAATCTCGGGGAACCCCACCAACCATAAATGTAATAAAATGACACATTGTAGCCTACTACAGTGTATGTACTGTATGTACAGCAGGGAAAATAAATATTGAATGCATCAACATTTTTCTCATTAAACATGTTTCTAATGGAGCCATTGACCTGAGATTTTCACCAGATATCAGTAACAACACAAGTAATTCATACATACAAAGAAATCAAGGCAACTGTGTTCACAAAACTTATATTTAATAAAGTGGACTGACACAGGGAATAAGTATTGAACACGCTTGGTGAAGTTCATTTAATATTTAGTAGAAAAGCCTTTCTTGGTAATAACAGCTTCCAGACACCTCCTGTATGGAGAAACTAGGCACAGACATTGCTCAGGAGTGATTTTAGCCCATTCTTCCACACAAACTGTCTTCAAATCTTGAAGGTTCCCTGGATGTTTTCTATGAACTCTGATCTTCGGTTCGTTCCATAGATTTTCAATTGGATTCCGGTCAGGTGACTGACTGGGCCATTCTATCAGCTTTATTTTCCTTCTCTGGAGCCAGTTGCAGTGGTGTAGCCAGGAATTTGTGAAGGTGCGGGGGGGGTTGGGGGCTGAACCTTTATCTTCAGCCCCCTGTCAACTACAGATTTAACATTTTCAATGCAAAATACTCCAAACCTGCTCTTTTACATTTTTCTTTTCTCCCCCCAATCCCTCGGCTACACCCCTGAGTTGAGAGTTTCCTTGGCTGTGTGTTTGGAATCATTGTCTTGCTAAAATGTCCACCTTCATTTCATCTTAAGCATCTTGGCAGATGGCAACAGGTTCTTATCAAGAATGTATCTGTACATTTGTCCATTCATCTTTCCTTCAATTATATGAAGTCTGCCTGTACCAGGTGCTGAAAAGCACCCCCACACCGTGATGCTCCCACCTCCAAACTTCAGTGTTGGTATGATGTTTTTGGGCTGATGTGCAGTGCCATTTCTCCTCCAGACATGCTGTGTGTTGTGGCATCCAAAAAGTTCAATTGTGGTCTCATCTGACCAGACTATATTCTTCCACTATTTTACTGGCTTGCCCAAATGTTATGCAACAAACTTTACATGACCTTCAACATGCTTATTCTTCAGCAATGGAGTCTTGTGAGGTGAGCGGGCATGGAGCCCATGTCGGTTGAGTGCATTACTTATTGTTTTCTTTGAAACAGCAGTACCTGCTAATTCCAGGTCTTTCTTTCTGGAACTCTCCACGAATGGTCTTTGGCTCTTTGATAACTCTTATGATAATTCTTTTCACTCCTCTGTCAGAAATCTTGTGAGGAGCTCCTGGTCATGGCCAGTTTATGGTAAAATGATTTTTTTTTTTTTTTGTTACTTATTTGTACCCGTAGGTAGATTTGGTTTGCAGTCTGGTGACAAGCCACCGGCTGCCGGTCGCTGCGTGCGCGAGCGCCCTAAACCTACATGTTTTTAGTATGCGGGAGGAAACCGGAGAAATCCCGGAGAAAACCCATGCAACACGGGGAGAACATACAAACTCCACACAGCTCACTGTTGGTCAGGGGCTGGGATCGAACCCACGATCTCATGATCCCCGCGATCCCCCGGCCGAGGGTAAACTGTGCTGCCACAGTGCTAAACCACTGCGCCACCGTGCAGTGGTGATGTAGTGGTGCAATGATGTTCTTTCAACTTCCAAATGATGGCTCCAACAGTGCTCACTGGAACATTCAGCAGTTTAGAAATGTGCCTGTAATCAATGCCATCATTATGTTTTCAACAATAAGGTTGCGAAGGTCTAGAGCACCTGTGTCAAACTCATTCCATGGAGGGCCAAGACCCTGCAGGTTTTACCTCCACCCAGTGTCTTCAACAGGTGATTTCACTGAATTTCTTTCCACTGATTGCTGATCAGTGAAAACACCTGCTGAAGACACTAGGTAGAAGCAAAACATGCAGGGTCTTGGCCCTCCATGGAATGAGTTTGACACCCCTGGCCAGAGAGAGCTCTTTGCTTCTACCCATCATGGGTTCTTTGTGGAGTGACAATCTGATATTCACAGACCTTTTTAAAGGCTATCAGTCAGGACTTAACCAGCTGAAATTAATTTGCACTGATGGAGGATGGGGTGGCTTCCTAAATTCTTATGGATTTCAGCTGGTTTCTTGGCTTTCTTTGCCTTTATGCACCCATTTTTCTTCATGTGTTCAATACGTATTCCCGGTGTCATTCCACTTTGTCAAATATAACTTGTTTTGTGAACACAGTTGCCTTGATTTCTTTGTATGTATGGATTACTTGGGTTGTTACTGATATCTGGTGAAAATCTCAGGTCAATGGCTCCATCAGAAATGTGTTTAATGAGAAAAATGTTGAAGTGTTCAATACTTATTTCCCTCGCTGTATATACGAGATTTAAGTTCTGTAATTAGATTACACTAAAGGTGTGTTCACACCAAACATGAACGGACGGCACGAATCCATACAAAGTGAATGGGAAGACACGAGTACATGCAAATTTGCGTAGTTGCATGTTCGAGTCCGCTAGCTAGCTTTGAGATTCTGCTGTCACCAGAGTAAAATTATCACCATTGCAGAGTAAACTAGTTAGAAAATGAAACTCACTCACTGGGAGACAGGAGGACCGGGAACTCTTCAGTTGAATCGGGATTTTGGAGTTATTTTACTCATGGTTTCCGGCCACGGACGTCCTTGCAAGCTAGCAATGTAAACACCCATCATCTGTGAAGTTTTGGAGGCTTGAGACAACATTTTCAGGTGAGCCCCTGGTCGAATAATGTAAACCTAAGCATGACGTTATTTTGGGAATTTTCACAGCAGGTTGAACACAGCTACAGAAGTTTTTTAAAGACAACTTTGCCTGTCTGCATCTCACTATTTATGTCTGTTGGCGTGTTTACATTGATTTATAATGTAATCGTGCCATGTGAAAATTTCGCCTGTTCATGTTTGGTGTGAACGCACCTTCAGTGTGAAACTTGGGCCTCTTTCAATGAGCACAAAGCTGATATCCTGCTTGGAACATGTCAAGGTTGGCACTTTCCAGATAATTTTACCAGAGGTGTATCTTTGAATGGAATCCATTTGTCTTGTCGGAGCTTGTGAGCAGGTTTTCATTTTTGTCTTGCACTCGTGTTCAGTTCAACCAGATGGTCAAATACTATATCTGCCATGTATACCAGTCTTGCAAGTAGCTTTGCGTAATCACATCTCTCATCAGTCAAAAACACTTTTAGTTCCACTCAGAACTAATGCACGTGGGCCAGCACTTTGCTGAGCAACAACCATCGGACTTCAGTATGGAGCTATAAGGTTTTATGCTCCAGTCACATTTCCTGGCAAAAAGATGCAAATATATGAATTTTCTGAGGTCTTGTCTTTGCAAAGTTTAACATCCACACAAAGTCATCACATAGGAGCTAGGCCTGCTGGTAAAGTCCTGGCAATGAGTGCCTGGCCATGCAAAAAAACAGTGCATAACCACATCTGGGTGTCTCTCTTTCACTCTGCTAATGAAGCCTTTAGTGTGCTTAACCATGGCGGCTGCTCCATCGGTACAGGGCCCAGTTCAGAGTCTGAATCTTTCCTCTTCAAATATTTATCCATTTTTTCATCTAGTCACCACAATCTCTAACAAGGTCATTAGCCTCCATAAAACACATGAAGAATAAGAGGAAGAAGAAGAAGACAGTATCTATTATTATTGCATCCATACTGCCACCTACTGACATGGAAGAGCCACTAGAGGCACCCATGCAAAACAACGGTAAATTATTTGCAATTTCTGGTCCAATTTCAGAAGTGAAATTAGACAATTTTCCAAGAATCCCTGAACATTCTCTCAAGGACCTCTGGTTGAAAAAAAAGAGTGGAGACAATATTTTTTTAATACTTAAAATAACTGCCTAAATGTATAGCAACACTTCCAGCTTTTGCCTGCAATTAATCTGTTTATGGTAAGGGCCCTAAATCAGTTGATCACTGGTTACCTTTGAACATTTCTTGCTTTCTGTGCCAAAGTAATGCTCAATCATAAGATATAGCACCAGTTTACAAGGGCCTTAATGTTGCACTGCAAAGTAAAGATTATCGAGAGAACCCAAATGATTGAACGTTCCTCTGAGGACAGGAATTGACAGAGGGGAGGAAAAACTCCTTTCTCAGAAATCGAAAGGTAGAATAGGGCTCAGGGAGCTCAGTCATCTGCCTCAAACTGATAATAAGGGTTATTGACATTTTCTTGAGCTGAAGTAAAAGGTTTAAAAAGGAAGCATTTAATCCAGTGTTGGGAAGGTGACAGTGTTGCAGAGGAATAAAAGAGCAAAAAGCACATTAGAAGAATGTGAAAATGCAAAATACTTTTCCCTCAATGCCACAAAAATTCATACACTACACCATTTCAAGTGTCATAAATACCCCCAAGTACTTTTATCAGTGTTATGTGCAAAAAACACAAAAAGAATAAAACAAACAATGATTACATTGCATGAATTTTAACAAGGTAGCCATCTCTGTGTTTCAAAATGGCCGTCCTTCTCTCATGCTTTTGTTTCCTGAGTAAACATGTTCTCCCCTCCTCCCTGGGTACCACGGAAACCTCTCCTCCTCTCATGTGGGAGAAATGTAACCACTTCCTGTCAGGCCACTCATTGACTCCCTTTTGTCTTGGTGAATACAGAACCATTATTGAGTGAAAGCCAAAGTTCTGCTCATCTATCTCTTGACACATTTATTTCACTTAAGAGTTTACAAACCCGTTCATGGGCATCAATTTGTTATTTTGTTGGAAAACCTGCCTAATCTATTACACATGCCAGAGAGGAAAAAGAAGGGAATTCAGGAACAGACAAAGCAAAAAAAAAAAAAAAAAATCCTTGCAATCACTGCATATATTTGAGCTTTACACAGGAAAAAAACAGGCGAAAGAATTAACTGTCACACAGTGAGGAGTATTTACACGACACTGAACATTTTAGCGGAAAGAAAAACCTGCAGCATTTTGTTTACATGTGTGAATGCACAGAGCGCTTGGCACATGAGGTCTGAGCAAATCATGCAAATCTTCACAAACTCCTCCCTCACTTGGGGGCACGCAACAATGCATCCACTGTCTCTTTGTTTTTAAACAAACATTTTACACTGCATTTTGTTCTCAGGCCATCCACCGACCCTTTGTCCTTTTGGATCATCACTGACAACAAAGCCTTTCCACTTGACAGAATTAATCGTAAACTGACATTCTGAATAATAAAGATCATAACCAATGTGCTCTTCTGATTTGTCAACCCCTTCAGTAATAAATACACAGTGTGTATAAAGCATGTGTAGGATAAACCGGGGCAAAAAGTTATAGTTTTTAACAAGTGTCAAACATATGTGGTTAATATTGTTTTATTTCCTACAAATCTTGTCCATGTGCTTTTGGACACGTCCTCTTTCATACCATTTAATTGTTTTTATCTTGTATTATATTACATGCTTGTAATGAGCAATTAATGTCCACTACAAAATATATGTTGTTGTGTACCCTTTTACCCCACTGCCGGGGTAAGTTGTTACATATATCAGGGTAAGTTGTTACAGTGCATGGTAAGTTGGAAAATTCACAAGACAAAGTACTTCTTTCTAAAGTTTTCATTATCTCTGCAAAGGAGGCAATGTTTTCGGGTTGGTTCATTTATGTGTGGGATTATGCAAAAACTGCAGGATGGACTTTGATGAAATTTTCACCAGAGGTGGCCCAAAAACCCATTAGATTTTGGACGTGATCCAGGTCAGGGTGCGGATTCTGGATCACTTTTTCCACTTGCTTTAACCGCTCCGCTCCACCAGGGCTTATCTTGTAATGTTAAAGAAAGTTAAAAAGTGATGCAGAATCCACATCCTGACCTGGATCACCTCCATGATCTAATGAGTTCATCCGAAGCCCAAGGGCCACCTCTGGTGAAGATTTCTTCAAAATCCATCTCACAGTTTTGTTTTGTTTTTTGCATAATCCTGCAGACACACAAGCAAGCAAACAAACAAACAGACAGACAGAATGACAGACAGACCCTTTGGCAGAGATATGTACTCTCTGATTGCCCTCTATCTCAAACTATAAACAAAATACTCACGTTTTTCTACACCATGCTTTATATCTGAAATAAAATGTGAATACGGTGTCACAATCGGTCCACACAGGTAATGATGTCACGTTGCTTCCTAAATATGAACTGAATTGAAAATATTTGTGGAAAATGTGCCCAAACTCATGGTGGAATTTTGAAACCATACCTTACTGAGATAGGCTATATCTAACAAACTCAAATCTTAAACACGCATTGCAATGGTTATTTCTGTAAATAAATTGCTCACGTGATCACACCTGAAAGGTTTATAAACGTTTTTACATAATTACACTGTGTTATATTAGCTTGACAGTAATGCAGAATGCCATATAGTAGTTACACTGTAACAATGTGACTCTGGTCACTGTGTAACAACTTTCCTCATCATTGCCATTTAGTTTTGACAACACCAGGAAGGAACCCTGTACTACTTGGTGCGGAAATACATGTGTCCATGTGGTCAGATAAGTCTCGTTTCACAAGAAAACATATTGTCCACAAGATCACTGTGGTCTGACAGCTATGAAGAGGACAAAAATTACTCAGAAAGTTCCTGATTCATTTATCTGTCCTCTTTCCTGTAGAAAGATACATATGCATGGCTCGTGTGTGGCAGGAAAGTATAGAGTGCATTGCACATGTACCGTGTCTAAAATAAGAAAGAGAACGCATGCGCAACGCGGGCAGGAGGAAGTGTAACAACTTGCCCCGGGTAACTTTTTGCCCTGGCTTACCCTACACTTCATTACAGTTCTTCTTAGCGTCCAGGTAACAGCAGGATATCATCATGTTCCCAACCACAAACGTACGTCACGCTAACGGACTTCAGACGTGCATAAACTGCACAATAAACATTAAGCTGATTCATACAGTATCTACTGCACTTTAACTATTGCAAAAATCCATTTACAATCTTTTTTTCCTCTGAGGTACAGCTTCTAATTAAATAAACCTCGAAAACACATGTTGCTTTACTTAAAAGGGATATGAAGTCCCTTTCTACCAAAGAACAGAAAACACTAGCAGGTATTGCTAAGTTATTTTAAAAACTTTAAATACAAAAAAGAGAAGAAAAAGAATAAAAGCTGCATAAGTTAAGGTCATGACATCACTGGTATTGATTGAAACTGATTTTTTTTTCCAGTCCACAGGATGTCTGAAATGTACACAAGGCATCAGTAATTGCTAGAAAAAGAACAAAGAACCGTTGAAAATCGATACTGATACCGTTCCAAATAAGATGATTTTTGATGATTAATCTGTGCATTTTCTCCCCCCCCCCCCCATTATTTCTAAATGTAGGTCAAACCTACAAACATTTTGGGATTCACCAGATGTAAATAACATAATTTGTGATTCACCCTCACCTTTCGTTAAAAATGCACGCCCATCCAACCCTGCCATTAATAGTGCTTACAAATGTACTGTAACGTCGGGGCCATTTTAAGGGAGCCAGGGATTTCCCAGCATGCTTTGCCAGTTTGAAACGTTACTGTGTGTGTGTTAAATGTGTTACTTCTGAGTTATACTGCTGTGTCATTATAACTGCATTATAATGGCCCAGCAGTGTTTAGCAGGATTAGGGCAAGATGTATCATGTGTGTGTAACCGTGATGTAAACCGAGGTCTGTGAGAATGACCTCCGCTCCTGTCTGTGCTGAGAAGCAGGTTGGGGGGTCGGGGTGTGTGTAAAATAAATCTGGTTGATCACAGCCATCTGCTCCATTGTCTTTTTGTGTGAACCCCTGCAAACGTCACACTGGTGTCAGGAGTGGGATATGGAGCGAGATGAGGATCCAGGCGGAGGTACAGCGGCCGGAGCGATTCATCGCTCAGCCGGGAACGGAGTATAGAGCTGAGATGCCGGCCCCTGGAGAGCTTCGCCGCGATGGACGGAGCAGAGCAAACCAGCCCCGCTTCCCGCCCTTTTCAGGGCAGGACGGGCTGGCGATTCCAGAGCGACTAGGAGCGGCAATCGACCGGGAGATGACAGTCTCATCCATTCAGCAGCGGGCCAAGATTCCCCGCTACAACGGCGAGAACCTGTTGGATGACCACCTGGCCCAGGTCGAGCTGGCTGCCGCGCTGATCATCAGAGGAAACCACCGTGCTGAGAGCGAGTGGAGGAGGAGCTACGGCAGATCACAGCAGCGCGTGCACGAAGGAGACAGCCGTGGCGACGCGAGGAAGGACGGCTTCCGCTGCACAGAGCCAGGGTACATGGCATGGTACTGCCCCGCACACAGCGCACGACAAACTGGCCCCTCGCCGACGCTAAATTAGAGCGAGGTGGCATGGACGGGAAAAAAAGCCGCCTCCTGCAGATGCTTCCCCCG
The DNA here is from genome assembly GCA_020510985.1 of Pholidichthys leucotaenia. Classification (NCBI taxonomy): domain Eukaryota; kingdom Metazoa; phylum Chordata; class Actinopteri; order Cichliformes; family Pholidichthyidae; genus Pholidichthys; species Pholidichthys leucotaenia. Next base: position 131,855,424 of record CM035840.1, on the reverse strand, counting down.
GCAGATGACGTCACAGAGGCGCAGGAGCGACGCAGCGGAGCGAGCAGGACGAAGATGCGGCCACTTTCCAGGCGCGGCAAAGGCTGGACGCATGGATGCGGGCCAGCGGCCGCCTGGGAGAACTGGCAGCGGTGGGAGTCGGTCGGAGCGGGCCTGGGACTCCCGCTGCCAGGGAAGGGACTGTGCGTGGTCCTACAGAGGCTGTCAGATGTGTCCATCCGCCCGCTGATGGCCAAACCGGAACCCTACCCCAACCAGATGCTCTGACCGAGACTCAGATGGCCCGTGCATGCCGCCCTGGCACCGGGCTGACTCGCGTTGGATTTCTGAAAGTGGACTTTGAATTTTCTGGGGACAGAAACCAGTCCAGGGGGGGGGCAGTGTAACGTCGGGGCCATTTTAAGGGAGCCAGGGATTTCCCAGCATGCTTTGCCAGTTTGAAACGTTACTGTGTGTGTGTTAAATGTGTTACTTCTGAGTTATACTGCTGTGTCATTATAACTGCATTATAATGGCCCAGCAGTGTTTAGCAGGATTAGGGCAAGATGTATCATGTGTGTGTAACCGTGATGTAAACAGAGGTCTGTGAGAATGACCTCCGCTCCTGTCTGTGCTGAGAAGCAGGTTGGGGGGTCGGGGTGTGTGTAAAATAAATCTGGTTGATCACAGCCATCTGCTCCATTGTCTTTTTGTGTGAACCCCTGCAAACGTCACAGTACATAAGAAGTGGCAACAGACACACTCTCGTACCCTGACGGCCCACATCCCGTCGCAATAATTCACCCGGCACAGACAGGCAACATGATGCGCGTGTTAGTTTCAAAGAGCTCGACACGGTTTTAGACCCGGTGAAACGACAGATCCAAAGCTACGCCACACACACACGCCTTCCTCAGAGTCCAACAAAAGCAGTCCAAGTCCCCAGTGTCTGCCACTCCAACCTCCCTCCCTCCAACTACTCCTCACATGTTTCCGCCCCCCCCCTTTTTTTTTTTGCCCCAAAAGGTCTCCCTTCCTCTGTGTCCCCCGCTCATCCCTCATGGCATCTGCTCTTTATCGGAGGTCTCCTCTAACGTGATGACGGTGAACTCCTCCGTGTTGCCGTTCTCCTGGACCTTCTCCTTGTTCATGAGGGTCACCATCTCCTGCTCTCTCTCCTGGCTGTGCGAGCGGGAGGCCGACGCTGCCGCTCCGTTGCCCTCGCCGTCCTTTGTGATCATCAGGGATTGGCTCCTGCCACACCAGCTGCAAAAGCAGATTCGGATGCATATGTTGAGTGTTCTTTGCCACTCCTTATTCTGTGGGAAAACATAGGAAAGTTGTACCTTTTTCTTTTGGCAACAGCCACACATACGAGGAGAATGACAGCAACAGCCACAATCACTGCTAAAACTACGATCCAGTCTGCAGAGAAAAATAACATATTGAGAGAAATAAGAAATAAAAGTGACTTCTAAATAAGACTGCACATTTCCCAATATGGTTTTAGAAGTGTGCCATGTGTTAAATCTTGTGGTTGCTTACTTGTTGAATCGTTTCTCTTCTGTTGCTCATCCACAGGAGCCAGGACCCCACCCTTACCGTTAGCATGCTGTGGAGTAGCTGCATTATCATTTAAAAAAAAAAAATCAAGAAAACAATTACTGCTTATTGAATTGGACTCAAAAAAATCACCAACTTCTCATCTAGACAACCTAAACTAACACAAGGGGGCGTCCTAAGTTTTAAAGTTTACTTCAGTGCACCCAAACCTGTTGCATCTGCTATGATGTCTTGAGTTCATGCATTTTTTTTAAATCAACTTCAGGACATTCTGTTGTTATATTTTAAGCTGGGATGAATACACAGGGGAGACACAATGTCAAAGGCTTTCTGCAGACTTAAATGAGCACCCAATTTTTATACAGTCACTACATGCTATATTATAGTGGCTCCTTAATCAAAATGCCAATGTGGCCAGCTGTAGCCATAAACACAATGCAGCTTCAATTCTGAGTTTTACTTATTTTTAGTTTTTCCTCACTCTCTGTTGGGTTGTCCATTGTCTCATCCCCAGTCGGAGGTTGTCCTTCCTCTGGCGGTTTTACTGCTGTGGTGACGTCCTCCTCCTCCGTTGGCTGTATCCCAGATCCAAGATACAGGTCTACATCAGCAGAGGTGAAAGTGGGACCGACAGTATTATCACTCCTTCCAAACAGGCCGCTATCTCCAAAATCCACTGTAGTAGCGGTGGTTCCACCAGTCACATCTAGAGCATTTTCTCCAGGAGTTACTGTGAGTTGTTTGCCCTCGCCATCTGCATCCTCTGATTGTGGTTTCATAGTTATTCCTGAGTCAAATTCGTCCCCTGTCGTTGTTAGCGTTTCAGGCCGAAGAGAGGGCTCAGCTGATGAGAAGACAAAAATAACTGCATTATTAAAGGTGCACATACTGTAGTTTTGATCATTTTATAAGGAAAGAGCAAACTCTTGGAATGAAGCTGAAACATCAGCACCATTACGGAACAACTCGATCTGTTTTTTCCAAACATTTATGCTGATATCACAGTTTTTCTCAGTCACTTTGGTGCGACTCAGAACAGAAATGAAATTATCGGAACTACTAGTTCAACCTCCACATAACCTAGTCACTTGTGCTCATCGCAATTTCTCATCATTTTGAACAAACTGAATATTTTTGTACATTGTGCAGCTGCTTGTGTACAACTACTGTCATGTCAGTCAAAATACATTAAACAGCTTTTCTGTAGGATAGCCGTTCACCCCAAAAGATTTACGCATTGGTTCATTGCTTGAGTCATTACACGCAAAAGCGTCGAACTTGTTATCATTACACCAAGCAGATTTTAAATATTTCTATTCCATTTTTTGTATATATATTCACACATACAGTATATAACAGTACAGTAAAAACTTTGAATCATATCCAGTGTCTTTCTATCTACAGGTACATCACAATAAATTAGAATGTCATCGAAAAGTTGATTTATTTCAGTAATTCTATTTAAAAATTGAAACTCACATATTATGCAGATTCATTACACACAGTGTTATATTTCAAGTATTTATTTCTTCTAATTTTGATGGTTATGGCTAAGAGCTCATGAAAACCTCAAATTCAGTTTCTAAAAAAAATTGAATATTGTGAAAAGTTCAGTATTGTAGACTCATGGTGTCACATTCTAATCAGCTGATTAACTCCAAATACCTGCAACGGTTTCCTGAGCTTTAAAATGGTCTGCTAGTTTGGTTCAGTAGTCTACACAATCATGGGGAAGACTGCTACTTTGGCAGTTGTCCAGAAGACTGTCATTGCTACAGAAAATGGCATTTCACAGGGTGCTGTATTCAAGCATTTTAATGGAAAGTTGAGTGGAAAGAAAAAGTGTGGCAGAAAAAGGTGCACAAGCAGCAGGGATAACCACAGCCTTGAGAGGATTGTGAAGCAAAGTCCATTCAAGAATTTGGTTGAGATTCACAAGGAGTGGACTGTGACTGGAGTCAGTGCTTCAAGAACCACCACACACAGACCTATCTAGGGCATAGGCTCATCATCATCATCATCATCATCATAGCAGTCTGTCGGGGGCGACAATGACATGTTTCATTTAGGTCTGATCAGATTCCTCCACGCAGATCTGTCTTTTGCCTTCTGCTGCCAGGAACTCCTGACCTTGTTAACCCGGGCAATGTCTGAGCCAGTATGAGTTGCTTTCTGACTGACCATTTCATGGAACTGCTTGCAAAGTATTTGAGTACCGCTAGCTTTTGCTGGACTAGCAGCACATCCTTGGAAGATAGAGGTATTATCAGTGGCAAGAACAGGCCAAGACAAACTGACTCCAGTATCTGTTGCAGTGACTGACCAGATGATAGGTTTGTTTATCTCTGCTCTTTGTGTAGTGCATGTCACGATGCACCGACTGGCAAAAGTCCACCACACACCTTGCAACAGATGTGCTTATCTGCCAGAATGTCCAGTCTCACCCCGTTTAACTGGGAGTGGTCCACCACAGACGTGTGACAGATTGTTTTTAGTTCTGCCAGGATGCCCAGTTTCACCCTCCACTACACCCAGCATAAAAGTAACACAGCATTTCAGAAAAGGAACATCATACTAACAGTAAAATATTGTGGAGGTAGTGTGATGGTCTGGGGCTGTTTTGCTGCTTCAGGACCTGGAGGACTTGCTGTGGTAAATGGAACCATGAATTCTGCTGTTTACCAAAAAATTCTGAAGGAGAATGTCAGACCATCTGTTTGTGACCTCAAGCTGAAGCGCATTTGGGTTCTGCAGCAGGACAATGATACAAAACACACCAGCAAGTCCACCTCTGAATGGCTTAAGAAAAACAAAATGAAGACTTTGGAGTGGACTAGTCAAAGTCCTGACCTGAATTCGATTGAGATGCTGTGGCATGACCTTAAAAAGGTGGTTGATGCTGGAAAACCTTCCAGTGTGGCAGAATTACAACAATTCTGCAAAGATAAGTGGGCCAAAATTCATCCACAGTGCTTTAAAAGACTCATTGCCACTTATGGCTAAACACTTGAATGCAGTTGCTGCTGTCAAGGGTGGCCCAACCAGTTATTAGGTTTAGGGGGCAATCACTTTTTCACACAGGGCCATGAATGTACGATCATGCAAAACTACCCAATGGATGTGGATGAAATTTTCACCAGAGGTGGCCCTTGGGCTACTGAAGAACTCGGCCAGTTTTGTAGTTGATAAATGAGTGCATACCTCCACCAAGGCCATATCTCCTCACATTGTGTTAGCAGGACTACACAAAAACTACAGACAGACGTGGATGAAATTTTCACCAGAGGTGACCCTTGGGCGACGGGTGAACCAATTAGAGTTTGGAGGTGATCCATGAACTCATAGCTCCACCAAGGAACTATCTTGCAATATACGGATGGATGGCAGGACTGAGGGATGGACAGACAAACAGAGGAAGGGAGGGATCAAGCCTTGGCAGGGGTATGCACTCTCTGAGTGCCATCTAGTCAATATTACTTTTTAGTGAGACTGGGCTCGTCTGCCAATGCCAGAGGTGGACAATTTAATGTTTGTTTTTTTTAACATTTGAGAATTGATTCAAAATTTTCCATGTATGGAGAGATGTCACAGATGGTGTCAAATATGCCCGTACCAAAAAAAAAAAAAAGAAAAAAACAGGATGTCTCAAACTTTTATCATATCTGCAACATTTTTAGAAATGTTTTAGGCAGTTATTGCACATAGGCTCCACCTACAATGTCTAAACTTTAAATAAGACTGGGCTCCTCTGTTGGTCCATTTACCCATACATTGTTTAAACAGTAAGTATTTGCAGTAGGTGTTTTCACTGATCAGCAATCAGTGGGAAGAAGTTCAGTGGAATCTGCTGTTGAAGACTCTGGTTGGAGATAAAGCCTGCGGGTCTTGGCCCTCCATGGCACATGATTGGACACTCCTGATCGAGACCAATCACACAAATATTTAGTGTCCATGACAAAAAGGTTCCTATTGTTTTGGAAAGTACCACTCTAAAGTAGAAGCATAAACAAAAAGGGCAACATTCAGACTTTAATTGCAGCTACACTATAATCTACATACTCACAGACACCCTCCTCCCTTATGTGCCTGAATTTTTCCATCACATTCATGCTGAATTCTCTTAGATATTAATGAAAGTCAGGGCAGCTGAGTGGAGCAGTGCTTAGCACTGTGGCAGCACAGCAAGAATGTCACGGGTTCGATTCCACCCCTGACCATCGGTGACCCTTCTGTGTGGAGTTTGCATGTTCTCCCCGTGTCTGCGTGGGTTTACTCCTGTTTCCTCCCACAGGACAAAGACATGCAGGTTAGATTAACTGGCATCAACGGGGGATTCTAACTTGTCCTTAGGTATGACTGTGAGAGTGAATGGTTGTCTGTCTCTCTGTGTTGGCCCTGCGATGGACTGGCGATCTGTCCAGGGTGTACCCTGCCTCTCACCCCCCACCCCCTGTGACCCATAAAAGATTAAGTGGTTGAAGATGAATGAATTAATTAAAATCATTTAATGAAAAAAAATCTGCCAGTGTGAGACAAAGTTTAAAAAAAAAAAAAAAAACTCTTGGCTGCGGGGGCGCTGTCGAGCGATGAATGGATAGGAAGCACTCAGTAGTAGCTCCTGTAGATTGTATGATAAAATTTCATTTTGTCAAAACCATATGAATTACTAAGATAAGATATTTTGACGGAAAGAAAATTTAAACCATAGGGGAACCTAAAAATGAGGAAAATGCCGAAAAAGTGCAGCTCAAAAAACACGGAAGACGAAGCTCAACGAGGCCCAACTACAGCCCCAGGCTCAGCTACAGAAGGAAATGCTGGAATGGAGGGAGCTAAGGAGGCGGATAACAACGAGGTGCTGAGGACTATAGTATCGCTTCATTCGGAATTAGCCAACGTTAAGTCGGACATCTGTAACACAATTGAGGCCAAGATATCAGAAGTCATCAGCACATTGAGAGGGGAGATGGCAGTGCTGAAAGCTGAAAACGACACAGCGATATCTATGGTAAGAGTCCAGCTCGATGTACAAAACCAGATGCTAAAGGACTAGCCGTGGCTGCTAGCAGCTCCTCGGATGTGCTTCAAGAGCTGGAAACCAATGTTAAAAAGCTGTCTGGGCAAATGGAAGTCCTTTCAGAAAAATGCCTAGATCTGGAGGGATGGTTAAAATGGCAGAATTTAAGAGTGGCCGGAATTAAGGAGGGTAAAGAAAATGGGCAACCAGTGAGAGATTTTGCAGCTCAGGTATTAAAAGAAGTACTGAACTTGGAGGAGATGCCAATAATAGACAGAGCCCACAGAGCCCTACGGAGACAGTCTGGGGATAATGAGCCACCGCGACACCTGATTGCAAGAGTACATTACTGCCACACATGTGGAAACATAATGAAGAGAGCCATGTCCATGAAGGATTTAACATTTCTCGCACAACGGAGCCAAATCTTCAGAGACCTTCCGACTGAAGTGGTTAAACGCTGGGCAGCATTCTCTCCAGCCAGGAGGATTCTGCGTGACAAGCCGGAAGTCAGGTTTAGGCTTCTGTACCCAGCCAAGCTACGTGTGTCGCACAACGGATCAGAGGCGGTTTTTACAGATCCAGAAGAGGCTCGTCAGTATGCAGAACGCCACTTCGGACAACCAGATAAAGACTGAGAATAGTGACTTTTTATCTCAGAGGATTTTGATGTCTGATCTCCAGACAGAGACCGAGGATGAGGACTGTGTGACAATTTAAGTACACGCCGTGTTCTCCCCATACTATTATATAAAGAAAGTGCTGGAGGGGGAATGTTGAATAGGCTTGATTTCAAGCTATCCAACATTTCTGCCTCTATTACGTTCTAGCACCTGTGTAGACACTCTGTTTCATGCAGAATTAATGGTGAAGCCAATTTGAGTCAAATATAACAATTTATTTTATACACTCTTTTTTCTTTTGTGTGTTTTTTTAACTATTCAGCATTTAAGGATTATGTGTCCCCTTAAAGAATTAACTATGTTATCCTATTGGGATTTTGGGTTTGGCTAATTGTTTACAGTGGAGTTACAGCTTAGGGATAATATAAGTATTGAATGCTGGTTAATAGGTGAAGGGAGGAAAGCCTGGATTTTTCAGAAGGAGGGTATGATACCCCCACCAGAGGTTCAGCTTTGGCTATTGTTTAAGAGTTCTGAGGATTTTTGTTCTTCTGTGGGGATTTTTTGGGGGTTAAGGGTGGGTTGGGGTGGAGTGCAACCTACTTTATTCTGTTTGATGTCAGAGCTTAAAGAGAGAGAGCAGTGGAAGATTCACTTATATGAGTATGGTGACAAGTAATTTAGGAGGGGATGTAGGAGTAGGTGGAAGCATAACTTTTTGCTCATGGAATGTGAATGGAATGAATGAACCAGTGAAATGGGGTAAAGTCTTGCTCATCTGAGGGGACTAAAGGCAGATGTGATGTTTTTGCAAGAGACCCACCTAAAAAATGAGGCACATGGTAAAATCAGGGCTAAGTGGATTAGTCAGGTATATCACTCCAAGCTTTTAGCAAAAGCCAGGGGCATTGCAATTATAATTCGGAGAGGTGTCCCGTTCCGCCACCAGTCAACTATCACAGACAAAGAGCGAAGGTATATTCTGGTTACAGGTGAAATACAGTCCATGCCAGTTATATTATTGAATATTTATGGTCCAAATTGGGATGATACAGAATTTTTTAGGAAAAACACTGAGCCTGATACCGAATATTTCTACCACTAATTTGATAATCGGAGGCGACTTTAATGTTGTTCTGGACACCTATTTAGATAGATCATCTACTCAGAGAATAACTCCTTCTAATGCCTCCAACTTTCTGAGATCATATATTACCAACACAAATTTATTTGATGTTTGGAGAATATTGAATGCCACAGGCAGGGAGTATTCATTCCACTCTCGAGTCCATAATGTATATTCCAGAATAGACTACTTTCTATTGGATGGCAAATTTTACCTGGTGTTCATAACGCTAAATACCATGATATTATTATTTCAAATCATTGTCCTGTATCGTTCTCATTTAGGCTGCTTGAAGTGGTGGGGACACGTAGATCCTGGAGGTTTGATCCGCAACTTCTCACTAGGAAACAGTTCTGTGACTACTTACAAATGCAGACTACTTTATTTTTTGAGACAAATGATAAAGCCAATGTTTCACCTATTTTACTATGGGAGACCTTAAAAGCATACTTGAGAGGGTGTGTCATCTCCTTCCAATCCTCACAAAAGAAACGTAACAACTTAGAATGACTGGAGCTGGAAGAGCAAATAAGAAAATTAGATGCTGAAAATGCAGCTCACCCATCTATTGAGATGCATAATAAAGTTTCAGCTCTTAAATATAAATTAAACCAAATACTCTCAGACAAAATCTCTAGAGCTTTCACATTTACAAAACAGACTTATTTCGAATTTGTGGATAAACCACACAAATTATTGGCAAGACAGCAGCGAAAAAGAGAAAATGATAGGACCGTCCACACAGTGAGATCCAATTCTGGTGCTTCAGTCACCTCACACAAAACTATTAATGAGACATTTCGACAATTCTATGAAAAATTGTATACATCTCAAGTCCAAGCCCCACCGGAGACTATGAAGCAGTTTTTACACTCATGTAATTTACCCACACTTGATCAGAGAAACCAAAAATCCTTAGAGGTAGAAATTACATGTGACGAGATAAAGAAAACGATTGGCTCTTTAAGAAATGGTAAGAGCCCAGGGCCAGATGAAATATGCAATGAGTTTTATAAAAAGTTTATTGATGTAGTAACACCATACTTGCAAAAGATGTATAAAGAAGCTCTCAAAGTGGGCAGACTACCAACAACTTTAAACGAGGCCACTATCACCCTTATACCAAAAAAAAAGGGAACGATCTAGAACAGGTGGGTTCATGTAGACCAGCGTAATTATTAAACTCAGTTCAGAAAATCTTGGCCAAATTTCTAGCTAGAAGACTTGGTCCCTGCATGACAAAACTGATACACCCTGATCAGACAGGGTTTATCCCGACTAGACATGCATATTTTAACCTCAGATGTCTTTTTAACATAGTGTATTCTCCTAGACATCTTAAAGAAGATTTGTCTGTACTGAGTCTTGACGCAGAAAAGCCTTTTGACTGTGTGGAATGGTCCTATCTATATACCGTACTAGAAAAATTAATATTTGGAACTGGATTCATCTCATGGGTGAAGTTATTATACAACAACCCTAATGCTAGAATCCTCACAAGCCAAACTATCTCGAAACCCTTTAATCTGTACAGAGGCACGAGGCAGGAATGCCCACTTAGCTGTTTACTATTTGTGCTGGCATTGGAACCTCTTGTAGAAACAGTACGGTCATACACACAGATACATGGCTATAACACTGAATATACTTCGAATAAAATTTCACTTTATGCGGATGATATTTTGTTGTTTATAACAAAGCCACTGGTCTATCTCCCTACCCTGTTGCAGACAATTGAACTATTTAACTCATTTTCAGGGTATAAGATAAATTGGAGCAAAAGTGAACTGATGCCAATTCAATGTAGTGATTTAGACATAAACAGAGCCCATTCAAATTGACACTGGAAAAATTTACATACCTGAGAGTTGAGATTACAAGGAGGTATAATTCATTATATGAAGCAAATTTTGCAGGAATGTTGGCTAAGTTAAAAACTAAATTTGAATTTTGGAGATCACTTCCCATTTCTTTAACTGGTAGAGTAAATGCAGTTAAGATGATTTGTCTCCTCAACTGTTATACCTCTTTCAATGTATACCAATATATCTTACCAAAACATTTTTCAAAAAATTTGACTCGATAATACTTCCATTCATTTGGAATTAAAAAGCTCACAGGGTCAGGAAAGGTCATCTGTGTAAATGTAAAACAAACGGTGAGCTAGCCCTACCGGATTTCATGGGCTACTATATAGCTGCAAATATCCAATGCATTTCCTACTGGTTGGATGACACTATTGTGCTCCCCAGCTGGCTGGATATGGAAAGGGAGGACTGCTTACCATATTCTCTGGGTGCTATTCTAATGTCTCCCATTCGTCCTAAGAAAACATACTACAATTACAACCCTGTTATGGGCTACAACTGTCATATTCCTTGTGTCAAGCCACTCCTGAACCAGACTGGAAACAGACTGGACTGTTGCTCAGTGATCCAAAGTCCACTTTTCAGATGAGAGTAAATTTAGCATTTCATTTGGAAATTCAGGTCCCAGAGTGTGGAGGAAGAGTGGAGAGGAACAGAATCCAAATTACTTGATGTCCAGTGTGAAGTTTCCACAGTCACTGATGATTTGGGGAGCCATTTCATCTGCTGGTGTTGGTCCACTGTGTTTTATCAAGTCCAAAGTCAGCGCAGTCATCTACCAGGAAATTTTAGAGCACTTCATGTCTCCATCTGTTGAAAGGCTTTATGGAGAAGATGATTTCATTTTCCAGCAGGACTTGGCACCTCCCACACTGCCAAAAATACCAAAACCTGGTTTAATGACATTGGTATCACTGTGCTTGATTGGCCAGCAAACTCACCTGACCTAAACCCCATAGACAATCTATGGAGTACTGTTAAGAGGAAGATGGAAGACACCAGACCCAACAACGCAGATGAGCTGAAGGCCACTATCAAAGCAACCTGGGTTTCCATAACATGTCAGCAGTACCACAGGCTGATTGCTTCCATGCTGCAATGATGCAGTTATTCATGCAAAAGGAGCCCCAACCAAGTATTACAACCAAGTATTTTATTATTAAAAATCAGTTTAAAAAAAAATAATTTTATGTAATATTCAATTTTTTTGAGAAACTGAATTTGGGGTTTTCATTAGTTGCAAGCCATAATCATCAAAATTAAAAGAAATAAAAACTTGAAACATATCACTCTGTGTAATAAATCGATATATGAGTTTAATTTTTTTTAAAATTAATCATTGAAATTCATCAACTTTTCGATGACATTATTATTTATTGTAGGAGAAATTGGTTATAAGATACAAAGATTATTTAATTTATACCTATAGGTGTGTGTGGAAACGAAGGTTTACTTCAGGTCCACACACACACACACACACACACACACACACACACACACACACACACACACACACACACAGCAAAAACTCGTTTTTGGGGCACCAGTCCAAAACCTGGACAATTTATTAATAACTAATCTTTATGCCTTCAATCAGTCAGTCTCAAATATTTGTGAATTCTCCTGGGTGACTTCAGAAACAGACATAGGAAAAAGAAATCAACAGAAACTTCCATATACCGTTTACAGTTTTAACCTCTTGCACTCTGGTCAATTTCCCTAAAAACGCCAAAAAATAATGTACCCAAAGTAAATCAAAAGCTGTTCTTCAACCCTTTGCAGCATCTTCATGGGGTTGGTCTCATTTAAAAGAAAACACTTTGAATTTTTTGGCAAAACAGTCATAATCTCTCTAAGTGCTCCTGCCACTGAGTAACAGTCATCTAAACATACTGAACTTGAAGAAAATAAATTTCGCCTGGGTGTTTTTTTGGATACAAATGCTTGGAAATAACACACAGCTTCAGATACTGGCTGGAAAATGCAACAGAAATGTAGAACCAAGTGTTATCCAGCTGAGGTCAAAATTTTGTAACAATACCACAAAAAATGAATATATTACACAGCTTTTTTCTTAGGTTGTTCCCAGGCGTTTTTGAACTGTGCCAAATTGTGCCAAATGGCACAGTTTGGAAAAACGTCTAACTTTTGAATGATTCAATATAGAACCTTCATCTTGGGCTCTAATGAAAGGTGAAGGGCTGTGTGTGTGTGTGTGTGTGGGGGGGGGGGGTTGTTTATTCATTCATGAATGAATGAATGAACAAACAAGCCCCCCCACACAAAGAAGCATGCCACGTAAAAAATGTGTGGCTTTTTTTTTTTACAAGAAAAAATAACCTACAGTGCACTAAAAATTATACTAAAATATTTGTAATGTAGAAGATAACAATTCCCACCCCCCACCCCGCTACAGAGGATGGACATCGCCCATCGCTACATGACGGAAAGCAGTGACGATGCACCGCGGTCTATTACACACAGTTGGACTAAAATATCTACAATATATCTGCAATCTGCTACAGAAGAGTAGCGGGGGGGGGGGGCGGGGGCGTTCGCAACATGACGGACCCGTAATTTACTGATCGGTCAAAAGTCATTTGGATTACAATTTTCAGCTTACCTGTCCACAACAGCAAAGTCGCTGACGAACTTCTCTTCCTCATTGTCAGACGAACATGACGCTGGTCCGCTTGTTACGGACTCGTGGTTCTGGTCACGCGACCCGGTCAAACCATAATTCCATTATTGCGGTTTTGCGCTTCCATGATTGCGGTTTTGGCGAACCATTTTTCAAAACAAATAACAGTAGTAAGAAAAAAAGACTGGCGAACACCTGTGTGTCACCCAGCCTTACACAAAACAGCTTTCGAACTTCTGTGCTTCAATTGGCTGGCTGTATTCGCAGCTGTTGGTAGGCGGGTCCTTCTTGCTAGGTTTTCAGTCATTGGTTCTTCAAGGTTTCAGAAACCCAATTCAAGGCTCTTACTAGTCGAATGAGAGGTCAATCACATCTAAACCAATCAAAGCACTCCTTTGGCTTTCTGTTCGCGGCTGTGTCTGTAGTGGAAGAACGGAAATGCACCTTTTTTTTTCAGTGTTCTCTAGGACGCAGCGCCCTCGTGTGCCCTCGTACGCCCTCGTGCGCCCTCGTGCGCTCTAGGACGCAGAGACGTGTCCGCCTGCGGTACACCGGAGTGCAAGAGGTTAATGATCAGACTCAGATTAAATGACATTAGATTCAACGGACTTGTTGCTAAGGTGAAATGATCAAGTATCAGGCATTACATTCAACTTGTAACGGATTATTGAGCAAAAAGAAAACCTTAGTGTGAATTTGTAACTGTGATGAAAATGTTATGACCCGAGCGCCGGTTCTGATCGCGTTCGGGCTAAGTTATTCTCGCTGCCGGCCTTGACAGCTGCGGGCTGTATTCTGGCCTCGCCGGGCTCTTATTGTGAAAGTGCTCGGTGGGGCTTCCGCCTGTCAACGGCCGGTCAGCTGATTGTCATTACCGTCGTTAGTGCTTCGCCCTTTTAAGCCCGGCACTGACGACGGTAAGACGCAGGAGTATTGGTCTACATTCTGTCAACGTCTCGTCTCGTTTTGCTTGTCAAGTCTGGGTCTACGCCTCGTCATGTTTGAGAGTGTCGTGAGACCTTCATGTCAGGTTCGTCTTCTTGGTTTTGTCACAGTTAGCTCGTAGCGGCTGGGTTAGCCCTACGAGCCCAAGTCTAGGTCTTGTGTGTATTTGCCCTAAGGGGTTCATAGTTGTGTTTTGTCACGTCTGAAAATAAATAACATCTTAGCCAAACTCTCTGGTGAACTCTGTGGCGTCTCTTGGTGATCCGCGAGGATCACCACATGACAGTATACTCCTGCCAGGTCGCCTAAACGGAGGCGCCGCATCGAGATGCCATCACCGGGAGTTTGTGCCATAACTGGACTGTTGTTTCTTCTCGTTCGGGTGTCAACATCTGGGAGAATGCCGTCATCTAGGGGCCGCGGTCGGCGCCTGGACAAGGAGCTAGCGAGCGCACTGGAATACGCTGATGGGGCGCTCCTTGCCGCTACATTCGACGACACCTCCAGTTACATGTGTTGGCATCTGGGCGTCGCTGAGGAGTATCTGGACAGCCTTCCCCTCGACTACGACGATCATCCAGAGGTAATATCGAGGTGGGAGGAACTCGCCGCTCAGCGCGAGGTTCTTCGTGGGCTGGAGGAGGAAGAGAGCGGGAAGCAGAGGAGGAGGCATCCTCGCTCCCCGCGTTGATGTCCCGTTCCCGTCCCGGAGCAGGTCCAGGGGTACGCGCCGTCTGGGGGCCGACGAGGACATCGGCGTAACGGCGCGGGCAACCCTCAGCGGAATCCCCGACTGGACTCGCTGCCGGCGTATCCCGTCAGCGAATCTCCGAGAGTGGCCCCACCTCGTTTTCCCAGGGGGCCCTCCATCGCCATCCAGCGGGGAGAAGGAGGAACGACGTCCCCCACAGCAGGAACCATCTCTGCCCCCGGAGGAAGGCAAGTGCTCGTTTGTTTGTCACATCTTAATAATGATCTGCCTTGTCTGACTCCTGGGGGCGGAGTTCGGGGTTCGCAGCCCCCCGAGCTCCCTCCACCTGCTGTGGATGAAATTATTAAACCTACTGCCTCTGTGTTCTCCCCCGTTGAGCGGTCCGCGACGCCAGGCCAGTGTCGCCGGACGAAGACGGCCCCTGCAGTGCTGGATAGCCTGCATCTGGCCCTGCAGTCTCGTTTTGGACGGAGGAGAGGAGCGGACTGCAGCCCGGAGCCTGAGCCGACGAAGAAGCGTCCCCGGGTCTCCTCGCCGGAGCGGTCCGAGCCAGTGGGTCAAGGGTTCCCTGCCTCCACGCCATATGGGTCGTCAACGTGGACAACAGCGTGGGAGGATCCTGAGGCTGCAGGTGACATCGTGCCAGCTGCGGAGCCCGATGCAGCTGAGTCCGAGTCAGCTGACGAGAGTCGCCCTGAACCCGGATCGTCGGAGTCCTGGGTGGCAACGGAACCCGAGTGCAGGCAAGTGCTCCCTCTTATGTCTCTGTCCTTTTTTGTTGAGCATTTTTGCCTGCCTCTCGGGGAGACGAGTGAGGAGCAGCCGTCTGCTGCGCCCAAGCTCGTCTCGCTGGGTTCCGTTGCTACCGGTGATGCTGATCCCGGTTTTCCTGTCCTCGAGCTTTGTTTTAGTGTTGCCGGCGGGGAACGGATCGGTGTCACCGAGGTGGAGGTCTTAGGTTCGGGGGTGGAGTTCGTCAGCGGAGCTGCACCGGAGGCCCAATCAGGTCCCACCGCAGGGGCGGTTTCGGCCCAATCGGGGTCCACCGCGGGTGCGGTTCTGGCCAAATCTGGGCCCAACGTGGGTGCAGCTGGGACCCAATCTGGGTCCAGCGGTGATGCAGCGCGAGCATGGTCCATTGGCGGAGGAGGAGCTGCAGACCCTTCTTCGCGGAGCGGATTCTTGGCTCGTCCTGCTCATCAATCCCCTCAGAATCACCGCCCCTTTCCATCATCGCCGGGGGCCATGGGGGTCCCTGTTCGCTCGCCCCGGTTCTCCCGAGTTTTGTTCTCGTCAGGGAGGCCGCTGCGGGTTGTTGATGCCCTGGACTGGTGGCTGAGGGACACGGGTCGGCCGCCGGAGGGACTGTTTCGCCGGTTCAGCGCCTCGGTTCAGCCACCCGACCTGTTATGTGTGCCATGGGGCTACCTAGTTCGACCACCGGAGAAGCGAACGTGCGGGACTTTGGACTCTGGTGAGCCGCCTGGTCCGCCTCCTTTGACCATCGGTCGACATGAACTGTCGGGGGGTGGTAGTGGTCCCTGGGTTTGTCTCTGTATTTGTGCTTTTTTTTTTTTCTTCGTCCTGGTTATTTTGTATCTGGCATATGTATAGTCTGGGTGAGCGGTATGCTCCGTTATTGTTTCATGTATAGTTTGGTTTGAGCGAGTATTGCTCTATTTTTGTTTTTTCATGTAGTCTGGTATGAGCGGGTAATGCTCTGTTTTTGTTTTGTTTTTTTTTGTCTCATGTTAAGTCTGGTATGAGCGGGTAATGCTCTGTTTTTGTTTTGTTTTTTTCGTCTCATGTTAAGTCTGGTATGAGCGGGTAATGCTCTGTTTTTGTTTTGTTTTTTTTGTCTCATGTTAAGTCTGGTATGAGCGGGTAATGTTTTGTTCTTGTATTTAGTTAATCTGGGCTCTGTTTTTTGAATATTTGGTGTTTTTGTTTCAGCTAGTCTGTGATTTTGGTCTGAGTTGTTGCCTTGTCATTGTCTTGTATGTTTTTTTTTTTTGTCTTGTTCATGGGTTGGTTTCTCTCCCTCTGCACCTGTCCCCCAACCTCCCACCCTGGGGGGGGGGGGGGCAGGGTGGTTCCTTGGGGCGTTCGGAGTCCGCCCGTGGAGGGATGGTACTGTTATGACCCGAGCGCCGGTTCTGATCGCGCTCGGGCTAAGTTATTCTCGCTGCCGGCCTTGACAGCTGCGGGCTGTATTCTGGCCTCGCCGGGCTCTTATTGTGAAAGTGCTCGGTGGGGCTTCCGCCTGTCAACGGCCGGTCAGCTGATTGTCATTACCGTCGTTAGTGCTTCGCCCTTTTAAGCCCGGCACTGACGACGGTAAGACGCAGGAGTATTGGTCTACATTCTGTCAACGTCTCGTCTCGTTTTGCTTGTCAAGTCTGGGTCTACGCCTCGTCATGTTTGAGAGTGTCGTGAGACCTTCATGTCAGGTTCGTCTTCTTGGTTTTGTCACAGTTAGCTCGTAGCGGCTGGGTTAGCCCTATGAGCCCAAGTCTAGGTCTTGTGTGTATTTGCCCTAAGGGGTTCATAGTTGTGTTTTGTCACGTCTGAAAATAAATAACATCTTAGCCAAACTCTCTGGTGAACTCTGTGGCGTCTCTTGGTGATCCGCGAGGATCACCACATGACAGAAAATGGAGAATGAAATAACTGTAACCAAAATATGAAGAAGATTGGATGCAAATTTTATGAATAAAATGATAAAAACTGATTACATGGAAAAAGAAATTCTGGGTTACTCTAAAAAGGGAAAACGGAATTTAATGAAAAGAGGGATCCTATTTCTCTTTAATTCTATAGCTCCGATCAGAGTTATGCACTAGTTTTAAACCTGAGACAAATTATGACATACTTTAAGGCAATGAACATCACATTAACCCAGCAGATGAAACAAACGTGACCTTTGCATTGGGGTTTTCTTCAGCTGGATCCAGGAACTGAGATTTTCTTTGGTGATACTGGAAAATTATCTGCCAGCAGATATTTCTTCCCCGAGGCTCAGGAGCTGAGATCCGGCGGCGACGATGATAGGCTGCTGGCCACTGAAGCAGTATGTCATGCGGACAACACGAGAGCTTTTTTTCCAACGGCTCTCCCGAGTCCAAATACATTTATGAGACAGTTCAAAGTCTGATCAAAGTCACAGAATCGAAGAGACAAAAATAATTTTAAAAAATTATTGAAGCCACGAAGTCCGAGTTCTTCAGATGTTGTGGGGATTGGCAAAAGCAGCTTCCAGTGTCCATCTTCCATCTTCTACCGCTTTTCCAGAGGTTTGGGTCGTGGAGGCAGCGGTTCAAGCAGAGAAGCCCAGACTTCCCTCTCCCCAGCCACCTGCTCCAGTTCTTCAGAGAGGACACCAAGGCATTCCCAGATTTTGTGTTTGAAGGTGACCTATGACTTATTGAGGACAGTGTTCACCTTGATCTTTGCGGTCGCTTTCAGTCGGTTTTGGTTGTTCCAATAGTGGTAGTTGTGTGAGACTCGGGGTGTCCAAAGTGTCAAGGACCAAGCACTGTGATTCAGTTGTCCTTGTTAGGTTGAATGGGTGAGATTGTTGAGTTTGAACCCATAGTTTGAGATTCTTAAAATCAACCACTGGCTCAAAGCAGTTCAGTAGATCTTTGCCGATGATCAATGGAATGAAGTTGAGTTTGGCCACATGGACCGGATGAGTCAAGGTCAAGGAGCCAATGGAGACTTTGACTAGTGACATGCCCAACAGGGTCATTTTAGTGAGCGCATATGGTGGAACGGCTAACAAACAGGGTTCCAGTTTTAAATCCTTGTGAGCGCAATTAGCAGCTAGACGTAGTTTGTCAAAAAGGTTGTGTGACATAAGAGTGATGTCAGCGGTGGTGTCTAAAACAGTGTCCTGGCACATCACGTCTTCAAAGGTCAGTGGAAGATAGAATTTTCGGGCCACCTTCCTCTTGTTTAAATTGCACAGAAATTGTGGAACCGGTAGTTCAACACGGATTTGTGAAATGTTGCTTTTAGAGGAGTGGTCTTTGACTTGTGGTTGGGTTGCCATAACAGCATTGGACTCCATTGGGTCCTTTGGTTCTTCTCCCGTTGCAAGAGGGATTTTCTTTTTGCCTTTTTTCCATGATTTAGACCGTTTGTTCTGAGTTGGCACACCTGCGATAGCTAGGATGTCAGCAGTTTCATTTTCTTTGCTGTTTTAAATCTCTGCTAGGAGGTGTTTGACAACTTCTATATCTTCTCTACTGAAAGTAGGAATTTCTTTCTTCTTCCAAAGCATGTGATTGGTCTCTGCTTCTGAGCTTATGTGATGAGGTGGAGGAGACCCTTTGCCGTGGTTACACGTGTCTTCGTATCGGTATCTGTCATCTTGGGAGTCCATACCGTGTTCTCGCAAGCTATCTGGTGGATAGGGCCTACGACGGTAGTCGGGTTTTTGCAAAGTTGGTCCTGAGTGAGATCCAGAGGACCTAGTTTGGTTTTGACCTTGATGAGGTCATTTGGAGAAACATCTCGTTTTTTTAATGTAATTGCAGTGTAGTAGATAGAGTAGAGCAAGGGGCTCCTTCCAACTCCAGGATCTCAGAAGCAGCGCTGATTGCTAGCAGGGTGGCAGGCTCAGTGTGCTTGCTGCAACTTTGTTGCTGTTTTTGGAACACATAATGTGCAAACTCTCTCAGCTGACTTATTGAGCTTGACCTTGGGTTAGCTGTAACTCCAAGGTGGTGACTCACAGTGGGATGGGGGTTCTGGATGAAGAGGGTCTTGAAATTGTGGTCTTCTTCCATCCCTGGTGTATTTTGAGATCCAAAATATGCAAGAAGGAGTCGCTGGTAGTAGGCCTGTGGAGGCTCTGAGTGACCCTGTTTCACGGCCAGAGCTGCCGATAGCCCTGATTGTAGGCAGTCGTCGGAGAATTCCTTTTCGATGGCTTTGTAGAGTAGCATGTAGTCTGTCCTGATGTCTGTCAGCTGTGTGTCTATAAATTTTGATACTGACCTGTTAGATGTTAGAATTAATCAAATTGATGCAATCGTCTACTGTAGCATCAGGGTACTTGCACAGGTAGTAGTCAATGTCTTGTAAATAGGCTTTGGTATCAGGTGAACCCATTGGGCCTGGATCAAATTTTGTAAGATTTTGCGCAATTTTGTCAAGGTCACAGTCTGAAGGGGCACACACAGGCTTTCCACACAATCATCCACACTCGAAACAGGAATCGGGCGATGGAGAGCGGCAGAAATCCTGGTCTGTATGTGCTTCCTGCAGGAGCAGTTGACATTCCTTGTAGTCAGACTTCACATTTTCAAGTTGACCGTCAACTCTTCTGAGTTCCTTCTTCGTGTCCTGAAGGGCCTCTTCAAGTTCACTGTTCTCTTGGCAAAGCAAGTCGTTGCCATGCGTCAACCGTCACTTTCCTGACTCTGCCTGGTCCAAATCTTGTAACGCGTCATCAAGTTGAGCTTGAGTATTGTCGTTTTTATCTTGAGATTGGTCCAGTTTTTCCTTTAGTGATTTGTTCTCTTCCTGGAGAGACAGGATTGTTGATTTCCTAGCTCATTCTCGGCTACTTTTAATGTCGTGACTAATGCTAGGGCGAACTTACCTAACACGCTGGGGAGATCCTTTCCTTCTGGTGGCTTTTCAATGTAGTCATCCAAAAGGTCTTCACTGAGTTCCTTCAGATCTTCGGGCTGTGGTTTCTTGACCCGTGTTGTGAAGCTAGATATAAAATCAGAAGTCCATCCTTCCAATGTTGCTTGAAGGTCATCCAGTATTTTGAATCGGTCGGTTGGCTGTTGACCCGCCATGTTTTACCATTTGTTGTTAGTTAGCTTAAAAATCAGCTTGTTGATTATAGCTAAATTTGTTAGTCAAGGGTTAACCTTGAGTGTTATTTTATAATTGTGGTAGTTATAAGCTCTTTTTAGAACTTGTTCAAACTTACAGGCTTGTAAGAAGGGAGGTAGAATTTTGAACCTGTTTAGAAATGTGGAGATGTTTCAGTTTGTTTGTTGAAACTGTCTTTTGATCTGTATTTCAAAAAAAAAAAATATGTGGATTGACTTCTTTACTTCAGTTCTCAAAGCCTAGCATTGGAATTGTCATCAATAACTAGCTTTGGAATTTTTGTTGAATGTCACTTTAAAGTAATGATTTTATTTACAAAAGGGAACAACAAAAATAGAAAAGGTTAAATGCTTTAGAGATTTAAGGTTATAAGTTTTCACTTCCTTTTCAAATTAAGGTTGACTTTGTCTTTATTGTTAAAGCAAATTCTCATTTAAAGCTTTTTAAATGTTTAATATTAATAGATTAGGAAACACAAGTGAGCTGTTGTTGTGTATTTTGCCACCAAGGATTTCTTAGGATTAAAGCCTCTGGCACTCAGGGTAAACACATTAACATACCAGTTACGAAGCGTGAACACACATCAATATACACATTAACATACATGTCATAGAGCAAGGCTTAGTACAATACATTCATACCCCTGTGTCCTCAGGTGTGAGCCTGGCACGGCGGGGGCGAAAGGCACATATTTACTTCATACCCCCCAGTGCTCTGGCACCCATGACTGGCCCCCCCAACACCTCAAAGTACTGGGTGGAGTACCATCTCCTTTGTGTCACCACACAGGACCACACACCACACAGTCCCTCCCCCCCAAACACCCAGAAGGGGTCCTAACCCTCTGGACCTTTGGGCTTGAGCAAGTGCCTGTAGCGGCAAAAGTGGGCACCATGAGTGCTGGGAACTCAGAAAGCAAATGCTGGTACTTACCCCCTGGAGCTAGAATATTTGCGTGTGTTGGTGGCCCAACTCCCCGAGCTGTGCAGGGCAAGGAGGAAAAAGATACAGTGTCCACTAAACACCTGTTGGCAACATCAACAAGTAGTCCATGAGCACACAGAAAATCAGTACCTAAGATGGGGACCGAACATGCAGCTTCCACAAAGTCCCAGTGGTAATTGCGTCCATGTAAACATACAGTCACCGTCCTTTTTCAAACATCCTGATGCAGGATCCGTTTGCGGCTGTTAGAGACAGCCCACAGCCTTGTGCCAGCCTGTCTGCACTGACTGGCAAAATGAGGCTCTTCTGGGAGCCAGAGTCTACCAGAAAATGTCTCCCCAAACGTGTGTCTGTGATGAAAAGCAGCTTCTCCCTGTCGCTAGCGGTCGCAGCTGCTACTGACCGCTGGCTGTCCAATTTCCTGGCTTCTTGAAGTGGCACGGCGGCAGACAACGTTGTGCTTCCTTGCCAAAACAGTGGCGATAAAAAGCACAGCATCCCAGTCTTGTTCCTCCGGGTGGCCGTCCCGGCCACCACCATCAGCTCCTCAAACTCGCTGGGCTCCGCCGGAGATCCTGGTTTCACTGCCTGAACTCTGAAAGCCTTGTTTGCCAGGGTGATGCGGTCTGCCTCCTCTGCCAGTGTGCGGTAGTCCCTGGCCACCAGCAGAGTTGAGTTAGCGAGAATCGCTCTCGCAGAAGCCGGTAGGTTTCTGAGGAAGAGGTGGGCGAAAAGGAAAGATCCGTCTTCTGTGCCCATCAACACAAGCATGCTCTTAATCAGGTCCACAGCTGATCTGTCTCCTAGCTCCGAGCGGGTGAGGTGCTTTTCTGCCCTCTCTGCGTCTGAAAGGGTATAATGGCACAGCAGCAGTCACTTGAGAGCGCCGTATATTCCTTGGGCTGGCGGGGCTTGGAGTAGACTCATGGCGCACTGTGTGGCGCGCGCGTCCAGCAATGCCACCACATGGTGGTACTTTGTGTCATCTGCCACGACTTCACGGAGGGCGAAATGAACTTCCACATGAATAAACCAAGTAGCCACGTCATGAAGCCAAAAGTCCGGGAGGTCTGACTGCAATGGCGCATGCAGTGGTGGGAGACTGCAGCGGGAGTGTCTCTGTGGTGGTGCTCAGTCCGTTTTCCATTTCACATCACATCAGGGCCACCAATGTGGAGGATGAAAGCAGGCGAGACACGAGCTGATGACACAGAACTTTATTTCTCCTCCAACACAGAAAAGACTAACTCTGAGTGCCAAAGCGAACTGCTTTATCCATTTTCTTTCCGCCTCTGGCACTCAGGGTAAACACATTAACATACCAGTTACGAAGCATGAACACACATTAACATACACATTAACATACACGTCACAGAGCAAGGCTTAGTACAATACATTTGCACCCCTGTGTCGTCAGGTGTGAGCCTGGCATGGCGGGGGCGAAAGGCACATATTTACTTCATACTCCCCAGCACTCTGGCGCCCTTGGTTGGCCCCCCATCATCCCGAAGTACTGGGTGGAGTGTCATCTCCTTTGTGTCACCACAGGTTCTTTATTAAGAAGTGTTCACCTATCTATTTCTAATCTTGTTTTTGCTTTTATTTGCATTTTTTTTAAAATTTATTTTAGCCTTTTCAAGTGGAAATGAATTTGGGGGTGTCCTAAAAAGCTGGGGGGTGCTAATTTATTCCTCACTATTTGTTTAGAATTACATTTTACAGAAAATTTGAAAAAAAAAAACCAACTTAAATTCCTTTTTAATTGTTTAGTTGTATTACGTGACTCTCCCAGTATTTTTAACATTGATATTAAATATCCATATGTCCAAATACGTAAAAAAAAAATCCACACAGGCTTCAGGTTCAGGTTCAGGTTATTTTATTTGTACCCGTAGGTAGATTTGTTTTGCAGTCTGGTGACATCCATATTTACAAACCACAATTACATTCAACATAAACACAAACACAGGCACACATGAAGCTGACTGTAAACATGATAAAAATACTCAAGGCTCCATCAATCAGGATATAAAGACAAAGAGATGAGAGGAAAAACCAGAGATAAGAGAGAAGGGTCATATTAAAAAGTTAAAGACTAATCAAAAAGGTTAAAAACTCAAAGGTCTAAAACCCAATAAAAGATTTAGAACCCAAATAAAATCCTACAAAAATAAGTAAATATAAAATGGAGTTAATAAATAGGTACCTAAATTATGTGCAATATATTGTTACAATTTGTTCAACTCTTTGACAGCAGCAGGAACAAAGCTGTTTTTGTAGTGCTGGGTTTTACGTTTTGGGACAGCAAACCTCCGTCTTGAGGGAAGAAGCTGAAAGTGGCAGTGCAAAGGGTGGGAGTCATTTAAAATGGAGGTAGCAATCCTCTGTACCTGTCTGGTGTACAGGGATGTCAGGCTCATCTGTGACTCACCAAGCAAACGACTGGATCATCTAACTACCTGATCCAAGGATTTCCTCTGTTTCAGTTTTATCTGACCAAACCATGACACTAAAGAAAAGGATAAAACAGATTCAATAAAAGCCCGATAAAACATTGTCATTATGGTTCGGTCAATTTGGAAGCGTGCATGTTTCCTTAAACAACGCAAATGTTGCTGACCCTTTTTTGCACACCCTTTCACAGTTCTCTTCAAAGTTTAAATTACTATCAATAATCGTCCCAAGATATTTGTAGGATTGTACACATTCAGTGGTCTGACGTTTTAGTACGGTGACTTTGTGCCTGGGAGTTTTCCTCCTAAAGTCAATAATCATATCTTTATTTTTTGTTGTATTCAGCTGCAGGTAGGAATCCTCACACCAGTGAACAAAATCATCAACTACTGGGCCGTGGCCACTCTCACCATCCTGGAAGAGACTGACAATAACTGAATCATCAGCATATTTTATAATGTGTCTGTTGTCATGTCTGCTCCGACACATGTTTGTGTACAGGATGAAGAGTAGTGGTGACAACACACACCCCTGAGGAGAGCCAGTAGAAGAGCACTTTAGGTCAGACAATGTACCATTGACCCTTACTCTTTGCATCCTGTTGGTTAAGAAATCCAGAATCCAACCCACCAGATTATTGCTCAAATCAAATTGTTGCAGGAGCCTTTCAACTAAAATATGAGGTTGGATTGTATTAAAGGCGGAGGAAAAGTCCACAAATAAAAGCCTGGCATGTGTCCCATTAAAATCCAGATGTTTAAAAAGCATGTTAAGCAGAGTGACAGTGGTGTCCTCCACTCCTTTGTGAGGCCTATACGCAAACTGCAAAGGATCCAATGCATGTTCAGTCTGCTTTAGGACCTCACATCTGACCAGTTTTTCAAAAATTTTCATTAAAATTGAAGCTTATACAAGGTGTCCTAATTTTTTCACATGACTGTAATATTATAACAGAAAGGACTGCATCTTTGGTCATTTTATTCAATTTTATGAATTTTGTATTTATTTATTTTTTTTGAAAATCTGGTTTTACAAATTAAATTTAAGATAGGCTATATGTGAAAAAGTCACAATTTTACCACAAGCTTTTTGAATTTTCTTAGGAAAAACATAGTAAATTCATTTTAAAACGGAAAAGCCACAGACTGATGTGGGAAAAAGTAATACATTTACAAGAAAAATGTCTGAAATTTATGAGAAAACCCCTTGCAAATTTATGGGAACAAATCTCAAATGTGCAATAGTCCTAAATAATGACAATATATTAATTAGGATGCAGCATTAATTTTATTTTACAAGAGCATCTGGACTTCTTGGTGTCTGCCGAGAAAAATTTTGGCCCTTGGACAAACGTAGTTGATGACCCATACCCGTTTTTCTTTACTCCCTCTTTTGTTGTTTAATAATTTTAAATTTAATCCTTTCTCTTCTTTATCTGAGCAATAAAACAAAACTAGGGGAAAGTCATTCACTTCCCAGAAATGCAGACAAGTCCGGAAGGTGTACAAAGGGGTGGCCTTCATTTTGTAACATTCATGTGATCCACATATTAACATGCAGGTGCATTTCAGTGAATTGGAATATCACCGAGGTGTTGATTTATTTCAGTGGGTCAGTTCAGAAAGTTAAACTCATATGTTAAACTCATATTCACTGCATCCATGCATCTTCTCTATGGTCTTCCTTTTTTCCTCTTGCCTGGCAGCTCTATCTTCAACATTCTTTGTCCAGTATATCTGCTATCCCTCCTCTGCACATGTCCAAACCCTCTCAGCCTTGACTCTCTAACTTTGTCTCCAAACCGCTCAACCTGAGCTGTCCCTCTGATATACTCATTTCTAATCATATCCCTCCTAGTCACTCCAAATGTGAATCTTAGCATCTTCAGCTCTACCAGCTCTGCCTCCTGTCTTGTCTTTGTCAGTGCCACCATCTCCAAACCATACATCATAGCAGGTCTCACCACTGTCTTGTAAATCTTTCCTTTTACTCTTACTTGTGACCCTTATGTCACAAATCACGAATCACCCCTGACACTTGTCTCCACCCACTCCACCCTGCCTGCACTCTCTTCTTCACCTCTCTTGTGCATTTTCCATTGCTTTGGATGGTTGACCCCAGGTATTTTTTTTGTAACTTTGATTTTTATTCATTTTTCATCATATATATTACATTCAGATCACAGTCTATATTTAAAAAAAGGAGCTAGAGGAAGAAAGAGAAAAAAAAAAGAAAAAAGAAAAGGGGGGGGGACAAATGTTGGACCATCAAGTTTTAAGTTTCCATCTCTTAATTCTTCTGGTTTTTCCAGTGTCTTTGGTTATTCTTTCAATTTCTGTCTCGTTGTTGCACTTTGTAGTGTGTCCATTTCCGCCATTTTTTTTCATATTGTCCTTCTTGCATTCTTTGTCGATATGTTAGTTTTTCCATCAAACGTATATCCTCAACAATGTCAGTCCATTGTTCTTGGTCAGGAAGAACTTCTGATCGCCATTTTCTTGTGATTGTTTTTTTACATGCAATCAGCAAGATTTTGACTAGATATCTGTCCTCAGCCTGTATTACATTGTCTCTTAAGATCACATAAATACATCAAGTTACAGTTCATTGGTATATTATATCCTAATATCCTCTGTATTGTCACATGTATAGATTTCCAGAATGATGAGATTTTGCAGCATTTCCAAAACATATGTGAGTGGTCTGCATTTTGAGCCCCACAGCCCCTCCAGCATATAGATTGGGTATTTGTATACTTTCTTTGAATCTGTGGTGTAATGAAATAGCGAATCAGGTTTTTCCATCCAAATTCCCTCCATGTCCTTGAACTTGTTGATGTGTGTTGTGTTTTCCATATTTCTTGCCAGCTTTCTTCTGTTACGTTTAAATTTAGCTCTTTCGCCCATTTCTCCTTTATATAGTTACTTGAATGTTTGTTTGCCATAAGTTTCTGATATAGCTTTGAAATCATTCTTATTTTATTTCCTGCATATGAGCTTAAAATGAATTGTATAATCTCCCTCACATCTGTGTGGAGGTTATGTCTAATCTTCCTCATATAATAATCTCTCATCTGCAGATATCTGAAGAATTCCGATTTTTCTAGTTTAAATTTTCTTCTGATGTTTACAAAACTCCCGAAATCTTTTTTTTTCGATCTTGCCCCATGCTGTGATTCCCTTGTTCACCAGATTTTTGTATCCCCTATCTTGCTTTGCCAGTTCAAACTGACTGTCAAATGCTACCCATTTCAATAGTTTTATGTCCTCCTTTATATTATACTTTTGTACTATTTTATACCACAGTTCCAAAGTAAATTTAGTGATTGGATCTATTTGTTTGATTTGCTTATATGCATCCTTATCTCCTATTATGCTTTGTACTGGGAGTCCCTCAATTTCCTTTTCCATTTCTTTCCATTTTGCCTCATATCCTCCGTCGCACCAACATATGATATATCTCATTTGTGCTGAGTAGTAATATTCCTTTAGACTCGGTAGGCCCATGCCTCCTTTCTCTTTTGGTAACTGGAGAGTTTTATATTTCACTCTTGGCTTTTTACCTCCCCAAACAAATCTCGATATCATCCTGTCCCACTTTGAGAACTGGACACCAGGAATGTCTGTTGGTAGAGCCTGGAAGAGGTAAAGCAGTCTAGGTTATATGCTGATTTTGACTGTCTTAATTTTTGAATTCAGATCCATATTTAAGATTGACCATCTATCAATATCCTTTTTTATTTCTTGATCTAACCTTTCATAGTTTGCTTTATAGATTTTGCTTAGATCTTTAGGTATGCTCACTCCAAGGTATTTTATTTCTTTTTGTTTCCAGTTTAGTTTGATCTTATCAGTTATCTGGTTTTAAGGGTTATAGTGGAATGTCAGTATTTGTGTTTTTGTTATGTTTATCTTGTATCCTGATAATTTCCCAAAATTTTCTATCAAGTTCATCATTTCCATTATTGATTCATCTGGTTGTTCAAGGTAAACTATAATATCGTCTGCAAATAGCCCAATCTTGTGTTCCGCTCCCTTTATTGTTACACCTTTTAATTTCTTATTTTGTCACATCGCTTGAGCCAGTGGCTCTATGAACAGAGCAAACAAGGTGGGCGATAGGCAGCATCCCTGCCTAGTTGATCTTTGTATATTTACTTTGTCTGTTAAGCTACCGTTTATCTTGATTCTTGCCACAGGTTTTTGATACAGTGTCTTTATGCATTGTACTGATTTTTCGTTAAATCCAAAGCGTTCCAGCACATTATATAGGAACTTCCAATTAACCCTATCAAATGCTTTTTTCTGCGTCTAAACTCATTATTACTGCGCTTTTCTTTTCTTTATGTATTTGATTAATTATGTGTAATGTTCTCCTGATATTGTCATGTGTTTGGCATCCCTCTATGAAACCAGTTTGATCATCCTCTATCAATTCCGTCAAGAATGTCTTTATTCGTTTACATATAATTGTTGTATATATTTTATAATCCACATTTAATAAAGAGATTGGCCTATAGTTTCCGCATTGTTCCCTATCTTTCCCTGGCTTTAAAATAACTGAAATAATGGCTTCGTTCCATGATGGAGGTATTTTGTTGTTGTTTAATGTCCAATTAAATGACTTTAGGAGCTGTGGCTTGAGTTCTTCTATAAACAGTTTATAAAACTCAGATGGGTATCCATCACTACCTGGTGATTTACCATCTTTAAGTGACTTAATCACATCTTTAATCTCTTGTGTTGTTATTTCTGCTGTTAGCTTTTCATTTTGTTGGTTTCCTATTGATGGCAAGTCCAATGTGCATAGAAATTTTTAAATGTCCTTAACATTTGTCTCTTCAGGTTGCGAGTACAGTATAGTTCTTGATAGAAATTATGGAATATTTCTTCGATGTTTTCTGGGTTAACTGTGGTTTTATTTGTGATGGGGTCCTTAATCTTATATACATTATTCACTGTTTGTTGTTTTCTTAACCGTTTTGCCAGCAGTTTTGTGGCCTTTGGCCCCGTTTCATAATATTTTTGTTTTAAATATCTATTTTTCCTTTCAATTTCATCTATTTGTATTTCTTTTATCTTTATTTTTTCTTCCTTAATTTCTTGATATACAGTATTTTTGGGTCATTTGTGCTTTGATGTTTACGTTCTAATTCCCTCAGTCTCCCACATCTTTGTTCATATGTTTCCAGTTTAGACTTATTTGCTTTTCCTGATTCAGCAATTAATTTACCTCTTAACATGGCTTTTAGTGCATCCCATAGTATTGTTGGGTCCACTTCTTCATTATCATTGTCCTGGATATACTCGTTTATGTTTACTTTTATTCTTTTTTTCATTTTCCTCATCATTTAACAGTCCTACATTAAGTTTCCATGTTGTTTGTCATTTTCTATTGTTTAAATATATTTCCATGTATATAGGATTATGATCTGATATTTCTGCCCCTCCAATCCGACAATTTCTCACCCTGTGTCTGTCACCTTCATTCATAAGGAAGTAATCTATTCTAGAGTGTATTTTATGGACTGCTGAATAATGTGTATAGTCTTTTTCGAGTGGGTGCAGGTCCCTCCATATGTCTACCATACCCATTTCTGCCAGTGAGGTTCTTATGAACTTTGTTACATGTTTTTTTGTCTTCTTAACACTTGTTGTGTCAACTTCATGATCCATGACAGCATTTAAGTCTCCTCCACAAATTAGGACTCCTTCACTGTGTGTTGCTATACAACAGTTGTTGAAAACAACCCTTGTCACTTTCATAGATGTTCACTAATGTGATCTGCATACCATCTATTCTTCCCTTTATTATTACATATCTGCCTTCTTTATCCTGGATTTCTTGTTCACATTCAAATTGTATTTTATTTGAAATTAGTATCATAACCACCCTTTTAGTTCCTCCCTTAAATGAACTGTAGTAGGAGTTCTTATAGCCAAATCTCTTTAGTTTCTCATGTTCTGTCTTGCTCAAATGTGTCTCTTGCATAAATATAATTTCGGCTTTTTTCCTTCTTGAATTTTCTTATTATTCTTTCCCTTTTAACAGGTGAGTTCAGACCATTCACGTTTAATGTCATTATCTTAAGATTTTTACCCATATTCATGTTTTTCCATTTTTTTAACTTGTGCTCCTAACCCCTTTAACAACAAAACTAACACATATTTGTACAAAAACACATTACCAAATCTCGACCTCCGTACTTTGGGCCTTTCTTCTGCCCACTGGTCCCTGTTGGTGGGTGGAGGGAATGTCCTCACCGAGTGAGGGGCCCTCCCTAGACCTGTAGTTAATATCCAAGTAATAGTCATTAGTCTAGAAATGTCCAACATAAATCACTTAAACCTCTCCTAGCCGTTTGTTTCTCTTTTACCTTGTCTTCTTGGCCTTCATTTCTTCTGTGTCCTTCTTAATCTTTGTTATAATCTAGGCTTTCCGTTGAAAGCCTTGCAGTTTTTCTTGGGCCCGGTGTGCCAAGTCCGTCTCCCGTCTTCTGCCGCTCACTCGCCTCCACTCCGGCTGTCGTGATGCGTTCAGTGCCGCCGCTGCTCCAGCCGCTTCCTCCGGTACGCTCACCCCAAAGCCTTGCTCCGTCATGTCCTGCGCTGCCTCTCTGGCCGTGTTGTAGGTTTTTACGCCATCTTCCCAATGAATTCTCATCTTCGTTAGCGGCGTTTGGAATCTAATTTTTTTCTATTTCAGCATTTTTTTAATGTTGGCATATTTCTTTCACTGCTGCACAATTTCTGTCGGGTAGTCATGGTCAAAGAATATCTGTTTGTCGCCGACTCGTATCTTTTTTTTTCCACGCTTGTGTCAGGATTCTTTCCTTTATGTCGTATTTCAGAAAGTTTACCACAACTGACCTGGGTGTAGAGTTTGGATTTGGGTTCTGTGCCGAGGTTCTGTGCCGAGGCTCTGTGCGCTCGTTGGATCTGCAGGTCTGCTTCATTGGGCAGCTCAAGCTCTTTTTTTAAGAAATGATCCATGAATTTCGTCATCGAGTTGCCTTCAATGCCCTCCAGAATCCCGAAGATGTGTATATTGCTCCGTCTGGACCTGCTCTCCAGGTCGGTTATTTTTTCCTGCATCCTCTGTGTTTGTGCCGTCAGGGTCTGCAGCCGCTCGCTTGCCTCGGTCTTCCAGTCTTCCAACTCCGATATTCGAGCCTGTGCTTCTGTCATACACGCCCGTTGAGTGCGCAGCTCCTCCATGTTTTCAGCTAGCTTGCGCTCCATTTCTCTTCGGAGGCCCATAATTTCCTCCTTCATCTCTTTTTTCAGCTCTTCCTTAAGAGCCGTTAAATCCTGTTGGAGTTGTCGCTTGAATTCTTTTAAGTCTTTACCTATATTGGCGATGCCAGTGTTCATAGTATCGAGTTTGGTGTCCTCCATTTTCTCTGCTGTAGTCACCTCGTTTTTTTGGGCCTCGTGTACAGCGATTTCTCCTGCATTGTTGAAGAGGGATTCTTTAGTTTTACCCTGCTTTTGTCCGTGTGCCCGGCTTCTTCGTGTTTTCATCCCTTGGTTTATTGGTCCATTTATGTCGAGTTGGCCATTTACCAATGATTTTTAATCTGACTAGGGAGAGCTCTCTGTTTAAGCGTTATGTCTCTCCGCCATCTTCCCGGAAGTCCGACCCCAGGTATTTTTTAACTCGTCTACCTTCACTACCTGTACTCCTTGCATCTTCACCTGCCTCCCTCTCATTCACACTCACATATACTGTTTTGCTTCTACTGACTTTCATTCCTCTTCTCTCCAGAGCATACTTCAACCTCTACAGGTCCTCTTCCACCTGCTCCCTACTCTCACTACAGATCACAATATTATCAGCAAACATCATAATCCAAGGTGACTCCTGCCTGACCTCATCTGCCAGCCTGTCCATCACCATGGCAAACAAGAAGGGGCTCAGAGTCGATCCCTGATGTAACCCCACCCCCACCTTGAACCCATCTGTCACTCCTACAGCACACCTCACCACCATCTTGCTGTCCTCATACATGTCTTGCACCACCCTCACTTACTTCTCTGCCACTCCCAACTTTCTCATACAGTACCACACTTCCTCTCTTGGCACCCTATCATATGTTTTCTCTAGATCAGGGATGGGCAACTACAGTATGTGCCATGGGGTGGGCATTCCACTGCAGGTTTTCTGTTCCACCCGGTCTTTTCAGCAATTGCTTTCTCTAATTAGCAATCCTTGATGCTCATCCTTTGAACACCTGCTGATAAGCCTGACTGGAACAGAAATCTGCAGTGGAATGGCCCTTACTGCCCATCCCTGCTCTAGATCCACAAAGACACAGTGCAACTCCTTCTAACCTTCTCTATACTTCTCCATCAACAATCTTAAAGCAAACATTGCATCTGTGGTACTCTTTCTTGGCATGAAACCATACTGCTGCTCACTGATTGTCACCTCTCCTCTTAACCTGGCTTCAACAACTCTTTCTCATATCTTCATAGTATGGCTGACCAACTTTATGCCTCTGTAGTTACTACAGCTCTGAGCTTCACCTTTGTGCTTGAAAATTGGTACCAAAACACTTCTTCTCCACTCCTAAGGCATCCCCTCACTCTCCAAGATTGTATTAAGCAATCTGTTTAAAAAGTCCACTGCCGTCTCTCTTAAACATTTCCGTACCTCCACAGGTATGTCATGTGGTTCAACCGCCTTTCCATTCTTGATCCACTTCAAAACTGCCCTCACTTCTGCCTTGCTAATCCTCAGAACTTGGTTTACTATCTTTCCTTCATCCATCTGCCTCTCTCTCTCATTTTCTTCATTCATCAGCTCCTCAAAGTACTCCTTCCATCTTCTCGACACACTCCCGTCACTTGTCAGTACATTACCATATCTGTCCTTAATCAACCTGACCTGCTGCACATCCTTTCCAGCTCAATCTCTCTGTCCAGCTAATCGATACAAGTCCTTTTCTCCTTCTTTAGTGTCCAGTCTCTCATACAGCTCACTATATGCCTTCTTATTTGCCTTTGCCACCTCTCTCTTTGCCATGCGCCTAGATTCCAAGTACTCCTGTCTACTTTCTTCATCTCCCTGACTATCCCACTCTCCTTGTCTTCCTTCCTCTGTCCACTGGATACACCACATACCTTTCTACCTGTTTCCCTCAATAATTGTGCTGTACTTTCCCAGTCATCTGGCAATTTTTCCCTACCACTCCACAGCTTATACCAACTCTCCTGAACTCTGTGCAACCCTGTTCCTTCTGTAACTTCCCCTACTTAATCTTTGGCTCTGCTTTCACTCTGTTCCTCTTCTTGCTTTCCAAAGTCATCCTACAGACTACCATCCAATGCTGTCTAGTGACATTCTTCCCTGCAACCCCTTGGAGTCTCCTATCTCTTTCAGATTTCTCCTTCTGAATTAACCGAATTAACATTAACTGAACAGAGCTACAAAATAATAAATATATTATATTCAAATGTTACTGTACCAACCTGGTTCATCTGAAGGTGCTTCTCCACGAATTCTAAACTTGTGCTTACAGTTCTTCCCCAGACCATCTGGCACATGGGAGAGCAGGAAGAACACATTACAAAAATGCAGACACTAATGTAAAATTTACATTATCAGAACGTTAGCGTGTAACCAGATATTTTTTGCTGCTAAAGTCACCTTTCTCATCATAGCAGTAGGCATCAAAGAGATCGTTAACGTCAACACGTGAATTAAAAACCACCCCAGTTGTGTTCCCGGCACAGTTTTCATGATGGGAGTGTCTGAGGATGGCGGTGCTGACATTGCTGATCCAGCCATTCCTAAATGAGCAAACAAAAAAATTTCCAGCAGTAATTAGTAATTTGACAGTTGTAGCAAATTGATTCCTGCCCTTCATTTCATATTAAAGTCTTTTGTAACACTCAAATAAGGAAAAAGATCCAAAACGTGAATTTAAAAAAAAAAGAAGAAAGAGTAGGCAATGGATTACAAAACAATTTGATTAATTATATTTATACTTTTTAAAGGTGTTTTTAACAATGACCTCAAGAATTACCTGCAGGTTTCCATTTTTTTTGAATACGCCACCTCGACCTGTTTGTGGGTTGCCATAGTACCGTTGAGCTGCTCACATGCCTTCTGAGCCATACTAAAGTTGAGAGAATGACGCCCGTTACCCTCAATCAAATACACCCCGGCATAACTGCAACTGCGGGCATTCACTGTAAGCCAACACAGGACAAAATATACAATCAATTTTAGAGGATTTAGCAGCAAGTATAACAATGAGAAATCAGCATCAAAATAATTTACAGATGACAAATACAGTCATAATCATATAGTGCTTTTGATTTGCTTACAGTCAACTCATACTCAAAGTGCTTTACATTGCAAGAAACTGTTCAGAATCAGAATCAGAATTCCGACACAACTCATTTCATGGACATCAAACTATGCTGTTTGTCACCATGGGTTGAGATGCCGTCTCGGCACTGAGCCCATGTTTTCCCTCATCCCTGCCTCCCATTGAGCAGCGTCTCAGCTGGCCCCAGCTGGCAGCATTATGGACGGCTGGGGCCAATTAGTCTTCATCAGCTGGGGCGCTGCCAATGAGGATAAATAGGAGCAGCCTCGATGACTCGGGGCTGCGACATAAGCACTGCTAGGCTGAAGCCCCTTCGTCTGGTGTCAGCCTCAACTCCCCTTGCAGCATTCCTGTGTTTGTATCCCGCTGTGAGGATGTACGTCTTGCTACCCCCACGTCCGGTACGAGCTGCTTACCTCTGCGCTGTGCAACCTGTGAGTGTACCTCTGCATGAGTATCTGTGCTCTCCTCATCCTTTATCCCTTACCCAAAATAAACCATCTCGACTCACTGGCTTGTCCCTGGCTCTGATTGCCCGGCTCCCTAGAGCCGGATATGACAGTATGTCGCAGCCCGAAGAGTTGCCGGCGGCCGTGAGTCGCTGTGGAAATGTACCTTTCTGTCCGGGTGTCAGCGCTGCTAGCATGCCGTTTCCCAGGAGTCACTTCCGGCGCCAGGGCGACGAGCTAAGGTCCACCTCGGAGGCTGTCGACGGGACATTCTTCACCCTGCACGACGCCTCCAACGCGAGACGCTGGCATCCGGGCCGTGCTGAGGAACTCCTGGACTGTCACCCTCACTCTCTGTACCATCTGGAGGACAGTGCCAGGATAGACGTTGCAGGTACACAGCGAGAGAAGCTCCACGGGGTGGATGGAAATCCCGGCAGGGAGTCGAAGTGGGCGACGTCTTTCCCCGCTTCGGAGTCCCGTTCCTGCCGCCATTCCAGTCCGGGAGTTCGCGCCAACCAGAGGACTTCCCCCGAC
Source organism: Pholidichthys leucotaenia (assembly GCA_020510985.1). Lineage (NCBI taxonomy): Eukaryota > Metazoa > Chordata > Actinopteri > Cichliformes > Pholidichthyidae > Pholidichthys > Pholidichthys leucotaenia. The sequence continues at coordinate 131,820,370 of CM035840.1, read as the reverse complement.
CTGCGCCACGTCACTCGGGATTCCCTTCTAGGAGCCGCAGCTGACAGCAGTTATGTCCGGGGTCGAGTGGCTGTCGCGAGCTCTACTGTGTTTCCTGTCACCACCTTCAGGCATGTGGCGGCGGCAGTGAGATTGATGGTGAGGACTTCAGGGCTACGAAGCTTTCCCGTGCTCGACGCCTTCCTCGTCTCGATCTCCGATCTGGAGCGGCGAATCCTGGGTTTCCCCCTCGCTTCGTCCCCTGGGAGTAGTCGTCATCACATCGCCGAGTCACCTCTGCACGAACCTCGTCCGGATCCAGTTCTGGGTCATCGTCAGGACCGTTCCTCCCACGCAGCTGTCATCCCTTCGCCTCGTCAGTGTGGAGATCCTACAGCCTCGTCCCCTGAGCCTCGTTCCCCCGCTGTCATTCCTGGACATTCGGGCTGGCTCACCCCGGCTGTTTCCCCCTCCTCCTCGACGCGCTTCCTGACCGCTGTGTGTGCCTGGAATCCCGGCCTGGTGAGCTCTCTGCTGGAGACAACGCGAGCGATCCTCAGACGAATTCCCGGGGGGTCCTCCGTTATCGCCGGGCGGGGAGAGGAAGAAGCAGATTCCACTACAGCAGGCGATACTCAACCTCCAGGGGGCAGGCAAGTCATTGTTTTTTCACACCTGCTTAATGATTTGCTCTGTCACATCCCTGGAGGAGAAGTTCAGGGTTCGCAGCTCCCTGAACTCTCCCCACCTGCTGTAACCTGTTTTCCTAATCCCGCATCCTCTGTGTCTCTCTCCGCCGAGCGGTCCCCGGCTCCGGGTCAACGTGGTGGGATATGGAGAGGGCCTGTGGTTCCGCAGCTACATTGCGGACGGAGGAGGGGGACTGACTGCTGCGTGGAGTCTACGCTGACGACTGAGCGTCCCTGGGTCTCCACGGAGGAGCGGTTCGGTCCAGCGGGACGAGATTCTTCTGGCTTCACGCCGAGTGGGTCGTCGGCGGGGTTACCTGAGCTGGAGGGATCTCAAGCTGCGCTGACCATCGTGCTGGCTGCGGGGCCCGACGCGGCTAGATGGGAGCCTGACAACGACCTCCTGACGACGGATCCTGGATCTTCGCAGTCCTGGACGGCGTCAGAACCCGAGATCAGGCGAGTGCTCTCCTTTCTTTTCTCTCTTTTTATCTTTGAGCACTTCAGCCTATCTCCAGGGGAGACGAGCAGGGTGCAGCCGCCCGCTGCGTCTGAGCTCGTCTCGCCGGGTTCTGGCGCTGCCGGTGATCCTGATCCCGGTTCTGTTTTCTCTTCTGAGCCTTCTTCCAGGGTCACCGGCGAGGAGTTGCTGTTCCTCGTGGTGCTGGAGGGTCCGGGTTCAACGTTGGAGGTCGGTTCTGGTGCAGTGTCCAACGTGGGTTCGCCCGAGACCCAATCGGGGTCCAACGTGGGTTCGCCTGAGGCCCGATCGGGGTCCGACGTGGGTGCTGCCCCAGTGTTGTCCAGGTCCGGTGAGGAGGTGGCCGTTTCCCTGAGGCCCGCCGCCCTCGTCATCGGCTCTCCCCTGAGCCTCTTCCACCGGGATCCGCTCTGACCCTTCGTCCGTCTCAACGGTCCTGGTGGTTGAGTGATGCGGGTCGACGACCCGACCCGCAAAACTTTCGGTTCGGCGATCTGGTTTCCCCCCACTGGTCTGTGTTTGCCTTTGGGCGGCCTGGTTCGGCAGCCGTTGGACTGGATTCCTGGGATCTGGGTCCAGAGTTCGCCGTCCGAACATTTCTCTTCCCCTGATTCGCCAGCTGGACAATGGGCGGGGAGATCTCCGGAGCCATCTCGGCTATTTTTGGACTCTGCCTGCCATACACCTCGGGTGTCACTTTTTCTTTTATCGTTATTAAGGTCACTTGGGTGTAATGTCTGTCCTGTTGGTGGATGTGTATTTATAGTGCTGTGCGTTTTCCTTCCCTCGTACCCAGCATTTTATTTTTTGTACCATGTTTTTAGTCTCGTTTTTGCATTGTAGAGTTATGTTTTGTTCCCTTTCAGACCATACTCTGCAGTTGCCCATTCATTCCAGTCACTTTCATTTCTTTAGGTGACTGTGGGTATTTATATATTCATGTGTGTGGGTTTTTCTTTGCCTGCACTCAGTATTTCTTTTTTATGCCCTGTTGGTTCATTATAGAGTCATGTGCCTTGTTTTCCGTAACACCATGCTCTGTAATTGTCCATTTGTTCCAGTCACCCTCACTTTTCTTGGTGACTGTGTGTATGTACTTATATTGGTGCTGTGTATTGTGTTTTCCCTTTATTTGACCATACTCAGCATTTTTTGCCCTGTACCTTTTTGGTGGTTCTTTTTTTTTTTTCTTGCTCTGGGTCACGCATGGTTGGTACTCTCTGGGTAGTATGTAACCGGCGTGCTGACCCAGTTCTTCTCCCCATCTGTACCTGGGTTAATTGTTCTGTTGTCAGTATTGTATTTGGGTTTTTCTTTCCCGCTACCCTACATTGCCCCATTGGTGTTGTCCTTCCCTTGGCTTCTTCCCCTCCGGTCCGCCTCCCTTCCTCCCACCCTAGGTGGGGGGGGGGGGGGGCTGGGATGTTCCTGGTCGTTCAGGAGCCCGACCTTGAGGGAGGGGCTCTGTCACCATGGGTTGAGATGCCGTCTCGGCACTGAGCCCATGTTTTCCCTCATCCCTGCCTCCCATTGAGCAGCGTCTCAGCTGGCCCCAGCTGGCAGCATTATGGACGGCTGGGGCCAATTAGTCTTCATCAGCTGGGGCGCTGCCAATGAGGATAAATAGGAGCAGCCTCGATGACTCGGGGCTGCGACATAAGCACTGCTAGGCTGAAGCCCCTTCGTCTGGTGTCAGCCTCAACTCCCCTTGCAGCATTCCTGTGTTTGTATCCCGCTGTGAGGATGTACGTCTTGCTACCCCCACGTCCGGTACGAGCTGCTTACCTCTGCGCTGTGCAACCTGTGAGTGTACCTCTGCATGAGTATCTGTGCTCTCCTCATCCTTTATCCCTTACCCAAAATAAACCATCTCGACTCACTGGCTTGTCCCTGGCTCTGATTGCCCGGCTCCCTAGAGCCGGATATGACACTGTTATCATTGGATCTACTACATGAGCTATTGTCCATACACATTTCAATAGATTAAGGAACCCCAAGTGAACCACGGCCTGTTCATTTGCAGAATGCCTTGTGTGATGCCCTTAACTATAGTCAATCATTGCCTCCGCCAAGGAGGTGGTAGTTTGTTTGTTTGTCTCTTTGTTTGTTAGCAGGATTTCACAAAAAAAAACTACTGGATGGATTTTGATGACATTTTCACCAAAGGTGGCCCATGGGCTACGGATGAACCTATTAGATTTTGGAGATGATCCATGAGTGCATAACTTCATCCTTTCCAGTCTTATAATTGCTCAGATTTATCCATGTGGCTTATTTAAAATTTAAAGACCCATGAATAAGCAAACTGGAAGCCACACGCACCACACCCATAACTTGACTGCAGCTCTCTCTCTCTCTCTCTCTCTCTCTCTCTCTCTCGCTCTCACTTCCTGTGCAAGCCCAGCTCACACAAGTTCTCTTGCTAGATAGCTCATTAAATGAAATGCAAATATCTGGTCTTACTTAACATTAGTTCACATTATTATTAGGCATAATGAACAGAAGAGCAGAGGAGACTAGCACTCTGACAACATGAGACTTTGAACTGACTGTGTTATAGTGACTGTGAAATAGTTAATAATGTGTTGCTCGAGGTGGGTAAACCTTGTTCTGACCTCTGAGCCATTGAGAACAGCATGTTTGACAGGAAGGATTTCTTATGTCAGTTACAAATGAAACTTTCGTCCTAGGCTGCAGATTTTAGAAAGTGCGAGTAGTACATGGCAGTGTGAAACAGGCACAGCACTGACAGCTTCTAGGAATGCTATTGGATTTTGTGTCAACCAGCCATCGTTACTGTCAGTTATGTTTTCTTTTTTTTAAAGAAAACCAGTGTATTTTTATAAAGCCATTTTTTCCTGCAGAGACAAAACCTGTTTATATATTTAAATAATCCTCTTTAAAAAGTTCACAAAGCAATCCCCAGTGCATTAGTGCAGCTGCCAGATGGTACAAGTTACTGTAGCAAGACACAACAAAGGCCATCAAAAACTGAAGACATTATCACAGAAGCTACATATCTTATGGGTTAAGCATTGTAAGTGATTCAACAGCTTTTAACCCTACTGCAAGTGCATCATCTGTTGGGAGAAGTGGGTGAATATTAACATGCATGTAAATTAGACCCTCACCTTTTCCTAACCCCAACCATTACCTTAACCACTTAAAATGTGCATTTGGCACCTAAAGAAAGTTACTTCCTAAACCCAAAGTGATTAAAAAATCAGAAAATAAGTTAACACTGACTGTAGTGACAAGTAAAGAAATCGATGTAAAATTTTGACTCCAGGGTGGAAACACTTTTTTTGCTGTGTCACCCACCCAATATAAGCAGTTTTGAAATGGACAAACCACATGTAACACAGTGGCATCACTGTCTTCGACATGGTAAATATATGTTGATATGTGGAGGTTTGAATACATGATTTATTTTTGTGTTAGCTGCAGGAATTGTTGAACAGAAAGATGAAGAGGCTGATGAATATTTCTGTGAGATGTGAACAAACACCGGTCAGTTGTTAGACTGGATAAGATGCATGTTGTATGTTTAGCAAATATTGGTCGTGGTTTCCGAGTCAAAAGAAGAATTGGTGGTATGTCAAATGCATCAAGGACATTTTGTAGAGATTTGAATAAAGGGACTTTGAATTATAGAACTCTTGAAAACCACTGTTCTGGGTACTAAACACACAGACATCATCATCATCATCATCGAGTGTCCATTGTATTCGATGAAGACACAAGTTGTCTGCGCTAAATAAAAGAGCCAGTCTGTCATTGCACACCATCATCAGTACTCCCTGGGTTGACTAGGACCTGATCTCATGGAAAGCCAAAGCAGTATAATGGAGGCATTAGCCACCTGCTCTGCAGCAGTATCCTAACTGTGCTAGGTATCACCAGCCATTGGTTTTACTAAAAAATGTAATCGCAGTCCACCAGCCTGCTGCCACTGGCTTCACCGTATCCCTGGCTTCGGAGCTTTGGAGTTACTAAGACTTGCTCAAGGTCTCACATTAACCTAGTGCAAGGAGGGATTTGATTTATTCCATTGGTGAGCTGAAATCAAAAGATCAAAAAATTGGTCTCACTTTGATGCTGAAATATATCGGCTTATTAAAATGTTTAAAAAAATGCACTCATTGGAACTTGGGCTGGGCAATATAGCGCAAAAAAGTGTATTGCAATATAATTTCTCTATATCGGGATACACAATGCATATCGTGATATGTATTTTGTGTACTGAATGTCCTTTAAAATTTGGTTTTGAGAAGGGTGAGCCTCTGAGCTCACCCGTCTCAATGTCTCCATTGCCAGTCTACAGGAAGTCAGGTGGACACAGGACAGTGAGACAACACTGGGCAAATACAATCATATGGAGCAGCAATGACACCCACCGCACCCAAGGTGCAGCCATTGCCATCCATCTCCGGTATGTGACTTCCCTCACCACCTGGAAGCCACTGGGTCCCTGCTTGCTGTATGCTCACCTGTGACACTCTTTTGGTTACCTTTCCATCTTCATGGCCTACTTCCCCACGAATGTCATCAATTATTACATTACGCATGCACTGGCGTCTGTTAGTGCTTCGTCGCATCAGAGTGCTATTTTGTCCGCTTTTGTTTGTTTTTATTGATTTCGTTTTTAATTTTTTATCTCTGTTTGCTGATATTAGTTTTTGTTTGGTGCTAGCTTGGTATTGGCCTCGCTGAAAAGTCCGATTGGACACGTGGGTCGGTCGGACCCCCGGCTGGGCTGTTTTTACTGGGCTAGGCTAATTGCTAACCTGTTTTTAGCCTTTTTAGCTGTTTTTAGCTAACTTGTTTTTAGCTGTTTTAGCTGTTTTTGGCTGGCTTGCTGGCTGGCTGGCTGGCTATCCACCTCATCGCCTGGAACGCCATGGCTCCATCCCCGACGTGTATCCGCTGTGTATTAACTACTACAACTCCCTCAATTGATATCTGTCTAGATAAGTTTACTCCAATCGACCTCTTAGAGTTGGATAAAATAATCTCCTCATCTCAGCCTTCATCTTGCCTTTTGGACCCTATTCCTACCAGGTTATTTAAAACTGTCTTCCCAATTATTAGTAGCCGTATTCTTCATATAATTAATTATTCTTTAACTCTGGGTTATGTACCGCTGGCTTTTAAAATTGCTGTAATTAAACCCTTACTCAAAAAGCTGACGCTTGATCCAGGAGTTTTGGCTAACTATCGACCAATCTCTAATCTGCCTTTCATTTCAAAAATCTTGGAAAGAGTTGTTGCCGTGCAATTGTTTGACCACTTGCAGGGAGTTGGTTTGTTTGAGGAGTTTCAATCTGGGTTCAGAGTTCATCACAACACTGAAACTGCCTTAGTGATGGTCACTAATGACCTCCTTATCACATCTGATAATGGACTTGTTTCTGTTCTTGTTCTTTTAGATCTTAGTGCAGCCTTTGACACTATCGATCATGCCATTCTACTTGATAGATTAGAACACTATGTTGGACTAAATGGAACTCCGCTGCAGTGGTTTAGATCTTATTTGTCTGATAGATTTCAGCTTGTTCACATCAATGATGAATTTTCTTCCAACTCTAAGCTTAGTCACAGAGTTCCACAGGGATCTGTGTTAGGCCCTACTCTTTTTAGTTTATACTGTATATGCTTCTGTTAGGCAATATCATTAGAAAGCACTGTATACATTTTCGTTGTTACGCAGACGATACACAACTACACCTGTCAATGAAGCCCAATAATTGTAATCAATTAGCCAAGTTAGATGCCTGTCTTAAGGATATCAAAGCCTGGATGACTTGTAATTTTCTGCTATTAAACTCAGATAAGACTGAAGTCATTCTTGTTGGCCCAAAACACCTTAGAAATTCTTTTCCAAATCATGCTCTTAGTTTAGATGCCGCCACTCTCGCTCTGAATAGTTCTGTGAGGAACCTTGGAGTTATTTTTGATCAAGATCTGTCCTTTAATTCACATATTAAATTTGTTTCTAAGACTGATTTCTATCATCTGCGCAATATTGCCAAGATTAGGAGCATCTTGTCTCTGAATGATGTTGAGAAACTGATCCATGCCTTTGTTAGCTCTCAATTAGATTATTGTAACTCGTTATTACCAGGTTGTCCTAAAATATCCTTAAAAAATCTTCAGTTGATCCAAAATGCCGCTGCAAGAGTTCTAACTGGCTCTAGAAAAAGAGATCATATCTCCCCGGTTCTGTCCTCCCTTCATTGGCTTCCCATAGAGTTTAGAATTAAGTTTAAAATCCTTCTTCTCACTTTCAAAGCTGTTAATAATCAGGCCCCCTTTCAGAATCAGAATCAGAATGAACTTTATTGCCAAGCATGTTTACACATACGAGGAATTTGACTTGACATTAGGCGCGCTCGATAAGCGCTTCCTAATGACGCGGCAGCCATACAAGGCGCCTGTCATGCAGTGGGGGGTAAAGAAAGAGGGGAAGGGGGAGGGGGAGGGAACACATTGGGCAGAGAGAAAAAAACAAAGTTTTCAAAATAGTGCTCGAATGAGCAAAATTGTGAACACATAGAAAAAAAACCCTCAGTTGCACAATTAGCAGACAAAATACAGATCACACATTAACAAAGCAAAAGAGAGAGACCAGTGTGTGTAGTCAGTCATGTAATATCAGTATGAGTGCAGTGTGGATGTATCAGTTGCTGGTGCACAACAAAGAAGCCTCTCCTAGGCAACGGATGGATGTTATGTTCATGTATTCTAAACATAGATAAGCATGTCCACAGAGTCCATCTCTCTTCGTGCATGCCAGATGGTAAAGTTCCGTATTAGACACATGATAACGCTGTCCTTGAAGAGTTCAGTTTGCTGAACAACAGCAATTGTTTGTTAATTGTTTGGGTTAAAGAGAAGCCAAAACTCCCTTCTGCATAATCTCTGCTCCTGGAGGAATGAGTTCCCAAGGACGCCAAATCAAGGCCTGATGAGCACAGTCACTTAGAGCATAGTAATTTCCACTCTCATGCAATTCTGTGCATCACAATTAATTCAATTCACAGGCTTTAAAATCATTCCCTGGAGAGCACCCAGCGGCTCAAGATGTTTTCAACCTCCTGATTCAGTTCGACAATCAGTTCACCATTTGCCGCTATCAGTGCACTCCCATGCTGGTCGAATTGTTGAAGGAGCTTCGCCGGGATCCGCATTTTGACCAGCTCTTCCAACTTCTTTAATTTCCGATACACCAGGAAACTCCAGAGCCAAACAGTAGAAGTTGGCTGTTAGCATGCGGCCTACATATCTCCCGAGAGAACACTCACACGTGATCTGCATTGTTGTTTATGCAAATCTGACGGCGAACGCTGGGACAGCGCGTGACGTCATCCATTCAGTAACCAGCAGGCTGCAGACAGAACACCCAGATGCTCTTCTCCTCATCTCAGGCGATTTCAACCATGTTTCACTGTCTCCCGTTCTACCCACGTTTACCCAATATGTCACATGCCACACTAGAGACAATAAAACACTGGACTTATTCTACGCAAACACTAAGGAGGCGTACACCTCATCACAACTCCCCCAACTCGGGAGATCGGATCACAACTTGGTTCATCTCCGGCCGGTGTACAAACCCCTAGTGCACAGACAACCCCCGGCCATGCGCACAGTGATGTTATGGTCTGAGGAGGCAATGGACACTCTAAAGGGCTGTTTTGAAGCCACCACCTGGAAGCAGCTCTGCGATCCACATGGTGAGGACATCGATGGCCTCTTTCACACTTTCACGGACTACCTCAGCTTCTGTGCGGACAAATCCATTCCCACCAAGACCATACGGTGTTGCTCAAACAACAAACCCTGGATCAACCCTGAGATTAAAACACTTCTGAGAGAGAAGAAGAAGATCTTCAGGTCGGGGAACAGGGAGATGCTGAAGTCCGTACAGAGGGAGCTGAGGAGAAAGATCAGAGAAGGCAAGGACAGTTTCAGGAGGAAGATGGAGGACAAGCTGCAACAGAGCGACATCAGCGGGGTCTGGAGAAACCTCAAAACCATCTCTGGGCTCCAGAATACCTCCCCCCAGGCCACGGGGGGCAGGGAGTGGGCAAACAATCTGAATTTGTTTTTCAATAGGTTTGACCAACCGCCCTCCCCCCTGACTGCACAACAACCACTGCTGCCTGTAAAGACATCAAGTCCTGCTGCCCACTCCCCACTCCACCAACACCCCCCCACTCCCAACACACAGCCCCCCATCCTGACCCTGACCAGGACCCAGGTGAGGACGGAGCTGAGGAAGATCAAGGCGAGGAAGGCGTCGGGACCGGACAGCATCAGCACAAAGCTCCTCAAGTCCTGTGCAGACCAGCTGTGTGGGATTGTGACATACATCTTCAACCTGAGCCTGAAGCTGGGGAGGGTACCACAGCTGTGGAAAACATCTTGTGTGCTACCTGTACCAAAAACTTCCCACCCCAAAGACCTGAACAGCTACAGACCGGTGGCCTTGACGTCCCACTTGATGAAGACCCTGGAGAGACTGCTCCTTGCTCACCTCCACCCCCTGGTGGAATCAGCGATGGATCCACTCCAGTTCGCCTACCAGCATGGCATTGGGGTGGAGGATGCGGTGATCTTCCTCCTTCACCGTTCTCTGTCCCACCTGGAGAAGCCCGGGAATGTGGTGAGGATCATGTTCTTTGACTTCTCCAGTGCTTTCAACACCATCCAACAGATGATCCTGAAGGATAAGCTGCTGCGCGCAGGGGTGGACCAGCACCTGTCATCATGGATCCTGGACTACCTCACGAACCGGCCTCAGTTTGTGAGAACCCGGGACTGTGTGTCCGAAACGATCATCAGTAGCACGGGGGCCCCCCAGGGAATGGTGTTGGCTCCCTTCCTGTTCACTCTTTATACTGTGGACTTCTCACACAACACAACACACTGCCACCTACAGAAGTTCTCTGATGACTCTGCGATCGTTGGCCTCATCTCCAATGGAGATGAAGCTGAGTACAGAGGGCTTATCCAGGACTTCGTGGACTGGTGCCATCGGAACTGCCTCCAGATCAACGCGAGGAAAACTAAGGAGCTGGTGGTGGACTGCCGCAGGCAAGGACAACCCCTCACAGCACCAGTAAATATACAGGGAACAGACATTGAGATGGTGACATCCTACAAGTACCTGGGTGTTCATCTGAACAATAAACTAGACTGGTCACACAATACTGATGCACTCTACAAGAAGGGACAGCGCAGGCTGTTCCTACTGAGGAGACTCAGGTCTTTTGGTGTACAAGGGGCGCTGCTGAAGACATTCTATGACACGGTGGTGGCATCAGCCATCACTTTTGGAGTGGTCTGCTGGGGCAGTGGCATTACTGCAGCCGATAGGAAGAGACTGAACAAACTGATCAAGAAAGCTAGCTCCGTTCTGGGGCAGCGCCTTGATCCAGTGGAGGAGATAGGAGAGAGAAGGACGGTGGCTAAACTGTCATCTCTGCTGGAGTCCGAGTTCCACCCTATGCAGGACATACTGAATGCACTGAGGAGCTCATTTAGCAGCAGACTACATCATCCCAGGTGCACAACCGAGAGGTTTCGCAGGTCCTTCCTACCAACGGCTGTCAGACTGTACAACCTAAGCAGGGCTGCTCGCAGAGATAGCAAAAAGACGTAACAACCTAATAGTTTTTTGAATGCAAAAGATGCAATAGACTTACACAATGGTCCCCTCCGGCATACAACTAGGAAAATACCGGTAGCTATGGAGGGTGAGAATATGTATGGGCACATAATCATACCATGTAGGATAACTAAGTAGACGGTTATGCTGTTTCATCCCATCTAGCAACAATGCTCTGCACTGTGTGTGTTTATACATTTACATATTTATTCCATCTAGCTACAATGCTCCGCACTGGGTGTGTTTATGTTTATGTTTATATTTATATATCTATATATTCATTCCATCTAGCTACAATGCTCCGCACTGTGTTTATATGTCTACATATTATTCCATCTAGCTACATTGCTCTGCACTGTGTGTTTATATATTTACATATTTTTTCCACCTAGCTGCAATGCTCCGTACTGTGTGTTTATATATCTACATATTATTCCATCAAGCTACATTGCTCCGCACTGTGTTTATATATTTACATATTTATTCCATCTAGCTGCAATGCTCCGTACTGTGTGTTTATATACTCATATATTTATCCCATCCAGCTACAATGCTCTACACTGTGTGTCTGTGTGTATATATATATACAGTATATAGTAATATGTACATATGTATATTAGCTGCTCTTGCTTGCTTTTTTTTCCTTTTTTTTTTCTTTCTTGCCTTCTGATTGTTGCTTAGAGTGTTGCTATCCCTTTGCTGTTGCAATCCTGGAATTTCCCCATTGTGGGACTAATAAAGGCTTATCTTATCTTATCTTATCTTAGAAATCCTGTGATCATAAACCAAACAGATAGATGTCTTCCGCATCTTCAATCGAATCACACAGACACATGAGTTTCCAATTGTCCCATGAGTCACACATTTGGGCTCCCCCGGGCCCGATTTTCTGTTTGAAAAGGTGGTGTCAGTTGCATTAAAGCCCGAAATTCCATTTTTTCCGTTTTTCCGTTTGGATTGAGATCCGCGAGAAGGAGAGCGAGACACAGACAGGACGCAGCAAGCTGGGATCAGTCAGGGAGGCGGAGGAGGGGAGGAGAAATGCGACTGCTCTCTCTGAAAGCAGGAAGAAGAAGGTAGTCTTATATATAAAAGATCTGATATTACCTTACCATCTTAATAGAGCACTACGCCCCCAAAATGCTGGATTACTTGTAATGCCCAGAATCTCCAAAAGTACACTGGGAGGCAGAGCCTTCTGCTATCAAGCTCCTTCTCTGTGGAACCAGTTACCACTCTGGGTCCGGGAGTCAGACTCGGTCTCTGTTTTTAAGAACAGGGTAAAATCCTTCCTTTTTAATATAGCCTACGATTAGGGAGAGATTTTGTGTCTCTTAACCCCATTTCTGTTTTACAGCTGTGGACAAAATTGTTGGTGCCCCTCTGTTAATGAAAGAAAAACCCACAATGGTCACAGAAATAACTTGAATCTGACAAAAATGGTAATAAATAAAAATTCTATGAAAATTAACCAATGAAAATCAGACAATGCTTTTTAATTGTGGTTCAACAGAATTATTTTAAAAAACAAACTCATGAAACAGGCCTGGACAAAAATGATGGTACCCCTAGAAAAGATTGAAAATAATGTGACCATAGGGACATGTTCAGCCAAGATGTGTCCTCTATTTAACATCACAGGTGTCTACAAACTTGTAATCAGTCAGTCGGCCTATTTAAAGGGTGACAAGTAGTCACTGTGCTGTTTGGTGACATGGTGTGTACCACACTAAACATGGACCAGAGGAAGCAAAGGAGAGAGTTGTTTCAGGAGATTAGAAAGAAAATTATAGACAAGCATGTTAAAGGTAAAGGCTATAAGACCATCTCCAAGCAGCTTGATGTTTCTGTGACTACAGTTGCACATATTATTCAGAAATTTCAGATCCACGGGACTGTAGCCAACCTCCCTGGATGTGGCCACAGGAGGAGACAGATAATACAAATGGTAACAAAAGAGCCCAGAACAACCTCTAAACACATTCATGGTGAACTCCAAGGTCAAGGTACATCAGTGTCAGATCACACCATCCGTTGTTGTTTGAGCCAAAGTGGACTTCATGGGAGACGACCAAGGAGGACACCACTGTTCTTTCAAAGGTCTTTTTATTATTATTAATTGAAGTATCAACACAATACAAAGTATTAGAAATTTTCATTTTTGTTTCAACCAAACAGTAAAAAACTAGAACTTAAAGCCAACAAATGTAAATGCTTCAAAGCACAAAAACCTTCAAATAAACAATAAAAAAAAAAAAAAAAAAATACAAAGAAAAATTGTGTGTGTGAAGTGGGGGTGGGGTAAAGGGGATATGAGCTACTCAGAAACTATAATCGTGGGTCTTTCAAAGAAATCAAGAAACGGGCGCCATAATTTATAGAATTTGTTTTCAGAGCCACAGACTATATATCTGATTTTTTCTAAATCCAAACAGGACATTATATCTTTTATCCACTGTAAATGTGAAGGGGGCGAAGAGTCTTTCCACTTCAGTAATACAGCACGTCTGGCCAATAATAATGAAAATTTGAATACTTTTAATTTGGAACTTGGCAAGACAAGTTCTGGAGCCACACCAAAAATGGCGCATAATGGATCAGGTTTAATTTGATATTGCAGGACTTCAGACATAGTGATAAAAACAGAATGCCAAAAATTCATCAATGCAGGGCAGGACCAATACATGTGAAGCAAAGTGCCAGGAGCGCTACCACACTTTTCACAAGTTGGGTCTATATCCGAGTAAATACGTGCTAACTTAACCTTGGACAGGTGCATCCGGTGTACAATCTTAAATTGAATAAGAGCGTGACGAGCACACATTGATACAGTGTGAACCTGGCCAAGAATAGAGTCCCACAGTTCATCAGTAAAAGTAAAATTAAGATCTTGTTCCCAGTTCAATTTGATAGCGGCCAGAGAAGAAGATTGTAAATTTGAAATTAAATTATATAAAACTGACATTACCCCCTTAGAAGTTGGTTTAACTAATAAAAAAATCATCTAGAGGATTATCAGAAGGTTTTTGAGGGAATTGTTTTGTCATGGTTTGCACATAATGTCTGACCTGGAGGAAGCGGAAAAAATGTGTAGAAGTGATGTCGAATTTGGTGGAAAGTTGAGAAAAACTTGCAAATTGACCATCAAAATATAAATCCGCAAAAGATTTTAAACCTTTTCTGTGCCATATATGAAATGCACTATCAATAGTTGATGGGGTAAATAAATGATTTGCGGCAATTGGACTTCTAATGGAAAAAAACTGAAGACCGAAATTTTTCCTGAATTGAGACCAAATTCTAAGAGACTGACGAACTACTTTATTATTACCCAGTGTAGACAAAGCAAGGGGAAGTGGTGAACCTAAAATTGCCGGTAGGGAAGTTTGATTGTCCACATGTGACTCCATAAGGATCCAAATAGGTGATTTGGGTTCCAGATAAAAATGTTTCCAATATAACATGCACCTGATATTTGCTGCCCAGTAGTAATATTGAAAGTTAGGCAGAGCCATGCCACCTACTGATTTGGGTCTTTGAAGAAAAACTTTCCTCAATCTCGGATGTTTACCATTCCAAATAAATGAGGTAATCAGAGAGTCCAAAGACTTAAAAAAGGATTTAGGAATAAAAATGGGGAGACATTGAAACAAATATAAAAACTTTGGAAGTAACATCATTTTTACAGAATTGATTCTGCCAATTAAAGACAAGGATAATGGGGACCATTTGGAAAGTATTAACTTGCACTGGTCAAGTAAGGGGAGAAAATTATTTTTAAACAAGTAATTAAATTGTTTAGTGACACATATCCCAAGATAATTAAAATGATCAATAACAACCTTGAAAGGAAAATTTTCAAAATCCTGAACTTGAATCTTTTCATTAATCAGAAACAGTTCACTCTTATTAAGATTAATTTTATAACCAGAAAACCTACTAAAACTATCCAAAATATTAAGTATAGCGGGTAATGAAGTAAGTGGGTTGGAGAGAAATAATAAAAGATCATCAGCATAGAGTGAAACCCTATGCTCAATGCCACCCCTACGAATGCCTAGAAAGTCCCGGCTCCCACGGATTGCAATAGCTAACGGCTCAACTGCCAAGGCAAAGAGCAACGGGCTCAAAGGACAGCCTTGCCTCGTACCACGGTAAAGTCTAAAATAGTCAGAATAGCGACAATTAGTTAACACTGAAGCTAAAGGACTAGCATAGAGAAGTTTAATCCAGGAACAGAAGGAAGGACCAAAACCGAACCTCTCCAAAGTAAAAAACAAATACTCCCACTCAACCCTATCGAATGCCTTTTCAGCGTCCAAACTAATAAGACATTCAGGTATGTTGTGGTGAGGAGTATAAATAATATTAAACAACCGCCGCAAGTTAAAAAAAGAATGGCGATTTTTAATGAAACCGGTTTGGTCCTGTGAAATTATAAAAGGAAGAATCTTTTCCAACCTTGAAGCTAACAACTTTGACAAAATTTTAACATCGGTATTTAACAAGGAAATAGGCCTGTAAGAAGCACAATCAACAGGATCCTTATCCTTTTTAAGCAACACAGTGATACAGGCCTGATAGCATGAAGGAGGAAGTGTACCAGAGTCAAGCGACTCTGTAAAAACTTGACAAAGGAAAGGGGCGAGGTCATCAGAGAATTTTTTGAAAAAATCAGCGGAAAACCCATCAGGTCCTGGAGATTTTCCTGATTGCATGGATGATATTGCCAGCTGAATTTCTTCTTTTGTGATGGGAGCTTCTAAAATTTGCCGAGATTCTGAAGAAATCGAAGGAATATCAATAGAATCAAAAAAAAATTCCAAATCCTTTAAGTTTGTTGTATATTCTGAGGTATATAATTTGGAATAAAATGACCTGAAAATATCATTAATCGCTTGTTGGTCAGATGTCACCTCTCCTTTAT
The DNA here is from genome assembly GCA_020510985.1 of Pholidichthys leucotaenia. NCBI lineage: Eukaryota > Metazoa > Chordata > Actinopteri > Cichliformes > Pholidichthyidae > Pholidichthys > Pholidichthys leucotaenia. The sequence goes on along the minus strand of CM035840.1, from coordinate 131,804,621 downwards.
CTGTCCTAACTCCAGTAATAAATTGCTTAGCTCTAATACCACGTAGTTGATTAGCTAGAAGTTTACTGGTTTTTTTCGCCATGTTCATAAAATTCACTCTTGTTCCTTATTAAACAACCTTCAATTTGTCGAGTAGAAAGTAAATTAAGTTTAGTTTGTAATGTCATACGTTCCTTGTACAGAGCGGGTGATGGAGATTGAGCATATTGTCTGTCAATGTCCAGGATTTGATCTAAAATAGCCTTCTGTTCCTGTATTAAGGATCGTCTTTTAAATGCTGCCAATGAAATAAATTCCCCCCTAAGAAATGCCTTCATGGCCTCCCATATCGTTTTATTTGACATACCAGGAGTTTTATTTTCTTTCAAAAAAAAATTAATTTTAGAAGAAATATTCGTAACCAATTTTTCATCTGTAAGTAATAATGGATCCAATCTCCAATGCTTTCTCATGGAGTCACATCTATGGAGGATCATTTTAAGTACAAGAGGGGCATGATCAGAAACCGAGATGCTATCATAACTGCAAGAGCAAAGGTTATTAATTAATAAATTGTCAACAAAAAAATAATCTATTCTGGTATAAGTATGGTGTACATGAGAGAAAAAAGAATAGTCCCTGCCGTTAGGATGTAAAAAACGCCAAGGATCTGTAAGGCTATATTCCTCAAGAAAAGACTTAACATAAGTTGCAGATTTATTAAGACTAGCAGGTTTTGAAGATGAGCGATCTAAGATCGGATCCATATACAAATTAAAGTCACCCCCAAGAATTAGAGAGTGAGTATTTAAATCTAGAAGTTGCGAAAAAAGGTTGCGAAAAAAGTGCACATCATCAAAATTCGGTGCATACAGATTAGCCAAAGTGACATGTTTATCGCCAAGTTTACCTGATACTATTACAAATCGTCCATTTTTATCTGATACAACATTAGAGGGAATAAATGGGATATTTCGATCAATAAGAATAGCAGCGCCCCTGGCCTTAGCTTTAAAATTTGAATGAAAAAATTGTCCTGACCAACATTTTGACAAACGCAAGTGGTCGGAATCCTGCAAATGGGTTTCCTGCAAAAACAGTACCCCAGGCTTAAATTGCTTTAGACGTGACATGACTCTCTTTCGTTTAATTGGATGGTTCAACCCCTTCACATTCCAGCTTACCAAAGTAAGATTACTATTCATTCAAAGAGTAAAATTTATATATTATGTTGTGTAGCCCAAAGAAGAATAAAGTGAGGTACGGGTAAAAAAAAAAAAAAAAAGGAAGGGGTAAGGGGGGTGTAAATAAAACCATAACAAAAAAACAAAAAAAAATTAAATAAATAAAAAAAAAAAAATAAAAAAAAAAAAAAAATAAAAAAATCCAACAACCAAACCTATAACAACACTCCAGCCGGTTGCAAAAAAACAGCAACCGCTCCATCTCCAGCTCTATTTTCATCCTAACAGAATGCTCCCATACAACTGGCTTCAATCCTGCATAATATGAACGTTTTACCCTAAAAAAAAAAAAAAAAAATAAGATAAAATTAAAAAAAAGAATTAAGTAAACAACAACGTATAGGGAGCCAATTTTACCTTGTTTTTAAACATCTGAAAATGCATCAATGTCCAGTCAGTGCAGCTTCAATGAAGTAACAAGCAGCCCAGCGCGGCAGCTGGTCAACCCAGAAATGTCCAGTTCAAGGCGAAAATTGCTGGTTTCTCTCCATAGTTTGCATGAAGCAGGTGGCCTCCGAGACGGACGCCAGCCACTGGTTTTTGCCGTCTGGAAGAGTTATCCGGAGCCTGGCGGGGAAAAGAAGAGAAGGACGAAAACCTCTCTTGTACAACTCGGACATAACCTCCTTATATTCGGCTCGTTGCTTCTGAACGTCGGCGTTATAATCCTCGTAGAACTGAAGTTTATGCCCACGATATTCCAAAGTCCCACGGCGTCTCCGCGCTTCTCTCATCACCAAGTCTTTGGTCCGAAACCGGTGGAAACAAATAATGACAGCGCGCGGCTTCCCATTCGGACTCGGCTTGGACATGAGGCTGCGGTGGGCTCTATCCAGCTCTGGGGGAGATGGCAAAGTTTGTGTGCCAAAGACGTCCACCAACAGCCGAGAAAAAAATTCAGATGGCCGTGGACCCACATCAAAGGACTCCGGCAGACCCACCAGACGAATATTCAGCCTCCTGTTTCTTCCCTCCAGGTCAGAAAGTTTGTTTTTCAAAAGTTTGTTCTCCTCCTGTATTGACTCGCATGTAACTTCAAGCGCCTCTAGGCGCTGGCTGACGTCCTCCGCGTTGTTTTCAAGGTCGCCAATGCGTTGCTCCTGGTTCGCCACATCTGCTTGAATTTTGTCCAGCTTACCATTAATAAGTTCAAATGAAGCTTTGAAGTCAGCAGCTATGGACATTCTGTGTTGCTCAAGCAAGGCAACAAGTGCAGGGTTAAGGCTGATACTAGCATCCTCAGCTAAGCTGGTGTTAGTATTGTTCCCTGCTGCCTCCTTTTCAGTCTGCTTTCTTGTTTTGGACATATTTCAAAACAGATTCTGCACGTATTAAATGTCCAAAACATTAACAGCTTACAGCAAAATAGGGTTTAAAAAGTAAAGAAAAAAATATAGCAGGAGCCAGCAACGCACACACCTACTCCATTGCCAGCACACCTGAAGCCAATCAAATGGACACCACTGTTGAAAACAAATCATAAAAAAGCCAGACTGGATTTGCCAAACTGCATGTGGACAAGCCACAAAGCTTCTGGGAGAATGTCCTATGGACAGACGAGACAAAACTGGAACTTTTTGGCAAGGCACATCAGCTCTATGTTCACAGACCAAAAAAGAAGCATACCAAGAAAAGAACACCATCCCTACTGTGAAACATGGAGGAGGTTCTGTTATGTTCTGGGGCTGCTTTGCTGCATCTGGCACAGGGTGTCTTGAATCTGTGCAGGGTACAATGAAATCTCAAGACTACCAAGGAATTCTAGAGAGAAATGTGCTTCCCAGTGTCAGACAGCTCAAGCGCTTCAGCGTATTCAACTAACAGCATTCACACCGCATTTCCGGTAGGAAATGCACATTTTTATTTCAGTTCGTAGCTCCTCTCACAGCTTTGAGAAAAAAAAAACCATAAAATATATATCAAAACGTGCAGCTCGATCCCGAGATTTATGCTTCTATTTTTCGCTCGGTGTCCGAAATATTAGCGAAAAAACAAAACATTTTGCCCATTAAGAATGAATGGGGCTGTAGGAGAGAAACCCAACTAAAAACCAACATTTCAGAGCCCTGTATCAGCCATACTTTATCCTACAAACTTCATTTGTTATTTCACAACTTAGGAAATTGTTGTCATTCAAACTGTGCTGCCAGTGTTTTTCTAAGGCTACGGTCACACTGCAAGTCTTAATGTTCAATCCGATTTCTTGCTGAGATCCAATTTTTTTGTGTGGGCGTTCACATTATAATTTAAATGCGACCCCCATCAGACTGGAGTATGAAGGTCTGCAGCTATGAAGTGACCCGCATGTGCAGAAGAAAACGTAACGTCAGGCACACGGTTGTGTTTGCGGAAGTATGAGCACCGAATGATTAAGGGAGACAGCACTTCTTTACCTTTGATGCAGCACAGCAAAATAATGTTAAAAACATTCAGAAATGTTTATGCACAAAATAAATGAGACCAGCTTCCTCTACATGCCAGATGACCACTTTTTTTAAAAAAAAACAAAAGTGCCATTACTGTGCGCCTGTAATGTCTGACAGCTTCAGCACCGAACGCCCCACCCCCACCCAGCCCGCAATTTTGGAAGCTGTTGTGCCGTGGGAGCCGACAAAATTGTGATCCAGTGATAAAGGGAAGAAGACTGATTAAAAAAGAGAGCACAAATCAGCTGTCTGTCATGCTTGCAGCATCTTCCACAGCAGAATTGTAGCATCTGTCTCACTTCAATGACGAAAAAGTCGGATGACGTGGGGCATGACCATTCAGACTGAGGTGGCTTTGGAAAATATCAGATACGTATTGGAATTAGGACCACATATGAAAGTGGCCTGGGTCTGGTGTGAAAAAACTGGATCTGTGCAATTAAAAAATCAGATATGGGTCACATTTGTGCAAAAAAATCGGAATTGAGCATTAAAACCTGCAGTGTGACCGTAGCCCATGTCGTCAGGTTTTTCACGTGTGCCCACATTTCTGACCTCATTTTTCTCCAAAAATCTCTATCTTGTGAGTGCATGGCATCATTCCTCATAGTGGAGAGGCAGTGGAACTTAGCAGAAAATGCTTCTGGTTTAGAGAGTGCATAATGGTGTAGCATCTTAGGCTAGAACAAAGAGCAGAGTTTCCCAGAGTTTCCCTTGGAGATAACAGGGAGGTGTGAAGGACGAATGCAGTATGATCTTTTGTGTATCAGACGAATGCAGAGGGATCTTTTGTGTATCAGAGACTGCTAGGAGGATGTTAAAGGATTAAGGAAGTGAATGCAATGTGACCTTTGATGTGTAGAAGTGGCTGAAGGAAGGCCTGAGTATTTAAGAGAAGAGTCTTTTCTGAGATGCCCTCTTTCTGACTATGCTTATGTGTGAGATGTGTAATAAACTGTCTGCTTCAAATCCGCCTCGTTATTGACACACTCCACACTGGTGACCCAAGACGAAGCATGCAACACGACGAAAGATCCCCGGAGCCAGCCTCGTTGGGAGCCCCCAGCCAAGCATACACTGTTACAATCCAGCTACCGGATTTTTGGCAGCACAATCCGCGCTCCTGGTTCCACCTAGTTGAGGCACAATTCGTCCTCCGGGAGATATCGGCGGATGACACAAAATTCTACCATGTGGTTGCAAAGCTCGACACCCACACGGCTCAGCATGTGGAGACCCTGCTGGATCAGCCACCAACCAGCGACAAGTACGACGCGTTGAAGGCTGCACTCATCCAGCACTACACACTCTCGGTTGAGGAGAGAGCAGAGAGACTCCTGACGCGGACTGGGTTAGGAGATGGGTCGGCTATTGACCTGATGGAGAAGATGCTGAGGTTGAAGGGCTCGGACGACGACCACTTCACTTTTACCCACCTCTTCCTCCGGAACCTTCCGTCAGCGACGAGAGCGACCCTGGCCAATTCACCGTTGCTGGCCGAGCGGGACTATCGTGCGCTGGCCCGAGAAGCACACCGGATCATCATGGCCAGCAGAGAGCTCCCGACCACGGCGGCAGCGACAGAGCTCGGCGCGACGGCCGGAGGAGGCAAGGAGCCATTGACGGCAGTAGCAGAACCACCAACGACAGCGGCGGCGGGGGCCAAAGAACGCGGAGGAGACATCCTTTGTTTCTATCACTGCCGCTTTGCAGAGAAGGCACGCAAATGTATACCACCGTGCCAGTTCAAGCGCTCGGGAAAACGCCAAGACCAGGGGTCGGTAGCAGCTGCGGCCCTCGGGGAGGAGAACAAGCTTGACGCGCACGCTACTTGACGGACGCACGCTCTGTGAGGCATTTCCTCGTGGACACCGGCGCCCAATTGAGTTTCATCATGCCGTCCTATGCTGACCGGCTGGCAGGATCTAGCGGCCCCGAGATGGCAGCAGCAAACGGCTCGGAGATTAAGACCTTTGGTGAGAGGACTCTACTTCTGTCTCTACACGGCCGTGCATTTGAGTGGACTTTTGTCATAGCAGCATTGAATTTCAATATATTGGGGGCTGATTTTTTGTGCTCACATGGTTTGTTGGTTGATGTCGCTAACAGGCGCCTGGTTAATGCACTGTCTTTTGATTCTATCCCCTGTACAGCTCGAGCGTCCCGGCCAACAGCACAAGCCAACGTCACAGCTGCATGCGATAGGTTCCACACACTGCTCACTCAGTTCCCAGCACTCACGGTCCCCGCATTTTCGGCAGCCGTCGCTAAACATGGGGTGGAGCATTTTATCACCACCGCCGGGCCGCCCATTTTTGCAAAACCTCGGCGCTTGGACGCAGCTAAACTGGCCATAGCGCGCGAGGAGTTCGCCAACCTGGAGAGGTTGGGCATCATCAGGCGTTCAAACAGCCCATGGGCTTCCCCGCTACACATGGTCCCTAAAGCTGACGGTTCGTGGCGACCTTGCGGGGATTTCCGCAGGTTGAACAACGCCACAGCGCATGACCGCTACCCAATTCCTCACATCCAGGATTTTTCCGTTCACTTAGCAGGAGCGCGCGTTTTTTCTAAAATAGACTTGGTCCGCGGTTACCACCAAGTCCCAGTGCGCGCTGAGGACATACCCAAAACAGCGGTGATAACTCCGTTTGGTTTATTCGAGTTTTTGTGCACGCCATTCGGGCTTAAAGGGGCTGCACAGACGTTCCAACGCATGATGGATGCAGTGCTGCGCGATCTCCCTTTCGTATTCGTCTACTTGGACGATATCTTGGTAGCCAGTGCGTCCGAAGACGAACACAAAACCCACCTAACCATGGTTTTCCGGAGGTTGGGAGAGCACGGTTTAATAATCAACCCAGTGAAATGTCAGTTCGGGGTGACGCAGATTGATTTTTTGGGGCATCGCGTCTCTCCCGAAGGAGCGGTTCCGCTGCCTGACAAAATGCGCGCGGTAGCAGATTTTCCCCGGCCGCAAACGGTCAGGGCGTTACAGGAGTTTTTGGGAATGGTGAATTTTTATAACCGTTTCCTTCCCCGCGCAGCGCAGCTCATGCAACCACTGTACGCCGCACTCAAAAAACAGAAACCCGCGAATAAGATCGAATGGTCCCGGAAGCGAGAGCAAGCGTTCTCGGAAGTCAAAGCAGCCCTGGTAAATGCTGCGTTGTTGGCACATCCAGACCCAACGGCCCGCATAGCGCTCACTACTGACGCGTCAGATGTGGCCATAGGGGCAGTCGTGGAGCAGCGTGTAGCCGGGGCTTGGCAGCCGCTCGCCTTTTTCAGCAGGACTTTGCGCGATAGTGAACGTATATACAGCGCGTTCGACAGGGAGTTGCTGGCTCTCCACTTGGCCATTCGCCACTTCCAGTTCTGGCTGGAAGGGCGCCGTTTCACCGCGTTCGTTGACCACAAGCCGCTAACATTCGCGATGGCCAAGGTTTCAGAACCGTGGTCGGGTCGGCAGCAGAGACAGCTGGCCGCGATCTCAGAGTTTACTACCGATATTCAGCATGTGTCGGGTAAACTGAATGTAGTGGCAGACTGCCTCTCGCGCCCCGTGGCTGCCCCGGTCCGCGTGGGGATAGATTACACAGCCATGGCCGCGGAGCAGGTTAGTGACGAGGATGTGCGCGCGCTCCAGTCTGGACCAACAAGGCTGGAGAGCAGGGTGCTGCAAGACGGTATGCCCCCCCAATCTGTGATGTCTCCACGGGGTGACCACGTCCCGTGGTACCGGCCGCGTGGCGCCGCCGCGTTTTTGACTTGATTCATTCTTTGGCACACCCGGGAGTGCGTGCGTCGGTCAAAATGGTAGGAGAGAAATTTGTATGGCCGAGCCTTCGCAAACAAGTGAAAGAGTGGGCAGCAGCCTGCATGGCGTGCCAACGAGCCAAAGTACACAGACACACGAAAGCTCCCTTGGAGCCGTTTCACATCCCGGCTAAGAGGTTTGACCATGTTCACGTGGACCTCGTTGTCTCCCTCCCGCCATCACAGGGGTGCACGCACCTTCTGACAATGGTGGACCGCACCACGCGCTGGCCGGAAGTAGTTCCACTGGCGGCAACCACGGTCGAGGAGGTGGCGCGCGCATTCTTAACAGCATGGGTGGCGCGTTTTGGAGTCCCGTCGGACATTACGTCCGACAGAGGCCCTCAATTTGTTTCCGAACTTTGGTCAACAATGGCCCGCAGCCTGGGTGTCACAATTCACCGCACTACCGCGTACAATCCACAGGCTAATGGGTTATGCTGTGGGGTAACCCCCACACACTCCCCCCCAATGCGTGTAGTCAGAAGTGGTGGTCAGAGAGAGAGAGAGAGTGAGCTACAGAGCATATGCAGTTTTATACCCAGTTACAGACAATACATGAAAGGCATGGGACATTTGCATCGCAGTCAGAGCAGGAAGCATGAACGTTTGCATTTGAGTCATACATATCAACATCGGAACTGGCAGGAAGAAGCTAGACAAAGAGCGGCTGCCTATTGATCTCAATACACACATCTCATTGTTCTGCTAATTGCTCCAGCTGAGTGCTCTGCTTGTCCGTGGCTGTGGGGGTTACCCCACACACTCCCCCCCCGACGTGGTGGGGGTTACCCCACATATGCGAACGTTTTCATAGGTCATTGAAAGCGGCTCTCAGGGCATCACTGACAGATGCAAATTGGGTAGACAAGCTACCATGGGTTTTATTGGGGTTACGTTCTGTGCCTAAAGAGGATTTGGAAGCTTCCCCGGCTGAACTCGTTTTTGCGCAGCCACTTTGGCTGCCTGGGGAATTTCTCCCAGATAATCCCGTGCCGGGCAGCTGCCCGTCTCAGCTGTTGCAGCGTAGCATAGACACAAGCACGCTGCCGGGCCCTGTTCACCACAGTTTTCCGCGTGTTTTTGTGCCTAAAACTTTGAAAAACGCGGAGTTCGTTTTTGTCAGACACTATGCACATCGCCCCTCACTGCCCCCACCTTATGACGGACCGTTCAGAGTGCTGGAAACAGGGGACAAACATTTTTCGCTAGATTTGGGGGGTAGGAAGGAAAGAATTGGCATAGACAGACTCAAACCCGCTTTTGTTGTGGCGGACGAGCAAGTGCTGTTGGCGAGGGCCCCTCAGCATGGAAGACCCCCGCGGGGAGCTTCCCAGAGAAAAGATTCCCCAGAGCACCCACAGGCACAGACTTTTACCCCTCAATCATCAACCCCCCAGAATTCATCAGCCCCCCAGCATGACAGCACCGCGGAGGCAGTGGATCCTGGTTACAGCAGATACGGGAGAAGACTGAAGCCCAAGCAGCATGTGGATTGATGTTTAATGATTTTACCACAGCATATGGACTGTCATTCTATTGTTCTATCCAAGACGCTTGGAGGGGTCGTTTAGAGAGTGCATAATGGTGTAGCATCTTAGGCTAGAACAAAGAGCAGAGTTTCCCAGAGTTTCCCTTGGAGGTAACAGGGAGGTGTGAAGGACGAATGCAGTATGATCTTTTGTGTATCAGACGAATGCAGAGGGATCTTTTGTGTATCAGAGACTGCTAGGAGGATGTTAAAGGATTAAGGAAGTGAATGCAATGTGACCTTTGATGTATAGAAGCGGCTGAAGGAAGGCCTGAGTATTTAAGAGAAGAGTCTTTTCTGAGATGCCCTCTTTCTGACTATGCTTATGTGTGAGATGTGTAATAAACTGTCTGCTTCAAATCCACCTCGTTATTGACACACTCCACACTGGATAAATCACGATTGTAGCCAAAATTTTTACTCTACGGACTTTTTAGACAAATGTAGCCACACATGTATTCTCACTCACAAACTTGTCATCAAAGCCATAAGTTTTCTATTTTTTGTTCCACAAGCCCTGAATTGGACTGAATCTGACAAAAGCGCCAATACATTTCAATGGGGAGGAAAAATTCTGAGACACAAATGTTCTTGGTTTTTAACTCCCCAGTACAACTACAATTTTGAGTTTAGGAACACAAAATTTACATAGCTGGTAGCTGAAAGTCACGGGATTCTAACAATTTAAGAATGAAAACTCTTGCTTTTATGGTTTTAGAAATAATTATGATTGTTTGAACACTGCTCTGCCAGTAACATGAAGGCCAATGCACCTTACAGACAGAATCTGCAGTGTCACCCCTCAGCCTATGCTGTGCATAACTCAATGGTTATTTGTTTTGATTATGAAGCAGAAGGTCCCAGGTTCGACAGCAGGTCCAAACCTTTTTCCTGTTTTCTTGAAACTCTGCATGATTTAAGTATTTATCAAAGTACAAGGTAATATTGTCATGTTACTTGACATAATTTACCATTTGACTGAGATTCAAAAAAAGAGACGTTGTATTGCACATGACTCTAATGCATGTCTGGTTTTACTTGTGGTACCACCTCCTAACCTGCACCCAGGTAACCTATGAATATTGCGGTTAGCACACCTATGTACCTCGTAAACCAAGATTTATTGCTCTAAATGTATAGTAAACCCATCTTTTTTTATAAAAAATATAAGCGTCCACCCCTCAACCAATTGGTATTGTTCAACTCCGCTCCTAAAAGTATTATTTTTACTACTCCAGGATCCACGATCAGCTAGGCTAATGGTGCCCGATGGCGTCATCACGTTAGCCTAGTCCTCACCATAACAGTGAATCAATGTACCCAGAATACCCTAAAAATATCATAAATCCATCGTTTACATAGTATTTATCATCACTTTATGTTATCATCATCATCACTCTATAAAAGCAAGAAATCTTTGTGTGTCTGTGTGTGTGTCACGCTTCATAGGACATCATGGGATGGCCTATGATCTCTGCCTGAACATCATAGGACGTCCTATGAACTCAGGCATCATAGGACGACAAATGTGTCTTTATGATGTCACATAGACCACAGAGATCATAGGACGATTTGTCTTTATGATGTCACATAGACCACAGAGATCATAGGACGTCCTATGACACATAGACAAATGTGTCTTTATGATGTCATATGATCACTGCCTGAACATCATAGGACATCCTATACCATGTGTCTTTTTGATTTTCATGATCCTGTCCATGAACTGGAATTACAGTGCACCTATCCCGCAACCAGTGGTCTCAATGAAGAAGAAGACCCACCAGATGGAGAGCAATAGAATGACAACAACTGCTGCACGTCAGAAAAGATGCCATGAAGATGAAACACCGGAGGTTCCAGCAGTACATCGCACCCGTCTGAGACAGGAGGACACCCTTCACCAGCATAGGGTACGACAGACTTTAAAGCACATTTCTAGGACATCATAGGATAGCCTATGAGCTCTGTCTCATCATCATAGCGCGTCCAATGAACGCAGACATTATAGTACGACTTGCCATGCCTACATGATGGCAAATGTGTAACCTTGATGCATGCCAGTCTACACTACAAATGTGTAAAATGCCAAACAAAGCGTTGATTTTCTCCGGGTGCTCCAGTTTCTTGGTTTCTATGGGCATGCACGGGCCTTTCTGAACAGGGTCAAAAGTCACTTTTTCAGGATCGTGCCCATGAACTGGAATTACGATGCACCTATCCCTCAACCAGTGGTCTGAACGAAGAAGAAGAAGACCCACCAGATGGAGAGCAATAGAATGAGGAAAACTGCTGCACATCAGAAAGGATGCCGTGAACATGAAACACCTCAGGTTCCACCAGTACGCCGCAGGCATGACTGTGAACAACACAGCCGTCTGAGACAGGAGGAGACCCTTCAGTGGTCTGAACAAAGAAGAAGAAGACCCACCAGATGATGTCTATATGACGACACATAGAGAGAGCACATGACTCCCTACAAGACATATATACAGTATACAGTATATACAGTATATATATACAGTATACAGTATATATATATGTGCACCTTTCAGTTGTTTGCTAGCCGCCAGTACCCGAGAGAAGATGAAGAAGAAGAAGAAGAAGACATAACACAGTTAGGGGTCAGGCTCAGATGACATAATGTTGCACACTCTTGTACAGTAGGTAGCGGAATGCACCTTTCAGTTGTTTGCTATCTGCCAGTAACCGAGAGAAGAAGAAGAAGAAGAAGAACATAACACAGAACAGTGACAGGCAGGAGAAGAAGTAACAAGCAGGGGCAAACAGCTCCAGATGGCAGGGCTCTCCTCTTTTCCATAGTTAGTTATCTTGTTCCTTCTGTGCTTTTATTTTGACAGTGCTCTTTATTTACCTCCCCTTTAGCTCAAGTTTGCGGTCTATCCCACCTGTTTGCTATCTTGTTTGATATTCCTTGCTCCTGTGACCCACACCTGTTATCATTTGGTTTATTTCTTTTTGCCTTATCTTAAGGGCCTTCTCAATGTTCAGACGTGAGTTCCATGTCTATTTCTCTGTATTATCCTGAGTGTGCTCCCCGCTTTCTCTTGTTGTCTCAGATGTGAGTTCCATGTCTTCTCCAGCATTCCCACATGCTGTTACCTCCCTGTGATTCTGCCTGCACCTGTAAATTTAGTTTTTGCCTTGTTTGGACTTTTTGTGTTTTTATTAAACTCCCTGCAAACTCACAGGTCCAGCGTTTGGGTCTTTGTCCTGCCCTGAGGGGCGTTTATGACAGAAGGATGCTGCCAGTGTGAACCCAGCAGACTGTGAATTAGCTGTTTTTTCCCTCCCATCTATTATTTTTTTTTAGGTCTGGTTAGCTGGGATGTCAGCAAACACGGACTTCAGTGTTTTTGGACTGGACGAGGTGGAGTGTTGGGCTGCGGGTTTATTGGAGGACATAATCTCAGATGCTCGCGCTTCCCACTCTCCCGAGGAGGCTCTGGAATATTTGGATAGTGCGGCACAGGTAATAGAGGCATACCCCAGCCTGTGGAGCTAGCCAGAATGTTATGTCCTAACCTGAGAATCAATAATGAGGCTGGAGGTACAACGGAACACGACTTTATTATTGACTCACTGAACAGTACAGATGCTCTCGTCAGGCAGAGGTGAGGTCAAAGAGACTTTTCTTCTTCTTCTTCTTCTTATTCTACTCTCGGTTACTGGGGGATAGCAAACATCTGAAAGGTGCATACCGCCACCTACTGTACAAGAGTGTGTAACATTATGTCATCTGAGCCCGACCCCTAAATTCTATGACTTAATCCTGTGTTATTTAAAAAAGGAAAAGAGCCTTTCTCGTGATTCTTATTGCCTCTCTATCTCCATCTGTTCCCAGAATCCCAGTTAAATCCCATTCCCTACTGGCCTCTCGAACTTCACGTTCCATTATCTGTCTTTCATTTCCGTATTTGTGACTAAGATGTGCTCGACATTTTCTTTTACTCCACATTCTCTGCATTTGTCACTTTCACTATTCCCCATGGTGAATAAAGTGCCATTTAAACCTGTGTGATCCAGTCTGAGTGTTACCATAATGATGTCTTGCCTCCTTTTGGTTGTTATGAAATTCCCGGTCCGGTCTGACCTCCTCCACCCACTGCAAAGCAATAATTATTGCCACCATCTCTGGTGTAAACACGGATGAATTGTTGGAGAGTCTTTTGTGATGGTCACTTTAAATCCTGGGATGTATACTCCAACTCCAACAGAGCCCTCTTTATTCTTTGAACCATCAGTGTAGAGCTGTAAGAAGTTATAGTAATTGTTCCTGAGGTAAATGTTTGTTTTAACACTAACTTCACTCATATGCCAATCCTTTTTCCTCATTAGCAGACTAGCGTCTACTTCTATTCCTGGAAACAGCCAAGGGGGAACATTACTCACTGGACTGGTGTTAGCTATATCAATAGTGTGCAGCCCATACATTCTGGTCCTTCTTTCAATTGTCCACCCAAACCCATGCCCCTGGAAATTAGAGTATTCCCAGCAGTCTTGTAGTGTTGTTTTTGAAATATTTGCTTTGTCACTTCCTTTCAGCTTGACCCAGTATGATAATGCGAGTTTATCTCTTCTCAAATCCATTGGCATTTCTCCTGCTTCTATTAAAACTGCATTGTTTGGGGTTGTTTTGACAGCTCCAATGCACAGGTGAAGCGCTCTATGCTGCATTCTGTCTATCTTTTCCAGAGTTGTCTTTGCCACTGCTCCATAAATCATGCGTCTGTAGTCTATTATCAATCGCATTAGTGCTCTGTAAGTGTCAATTAATGCCTGTTTATCTGCACCCCATTCGTGTCCAGCTACAGCTTTTATGGGATTAATGACTTTTTTGCATTTTGTCTCCAAATTTTCAACATTAACTCTCCATGTGTATGCACTATCAAACTACAATCCTAGATGTTTGAACTCATTGACTTTCTCTGTTGGTTGATTATATAATGTTTATGGTTCTGTACCAGTTCTGCATGTTTTTTGTGAAAGTCATATAGCAGATTTTACTGTTTGAAAATTTAAATCCCCAGTCATATGATCCCTTTTCCACTTTCTCCATTGCTTTCCTGATGTTTTTGAACACACATTTCTCATTTCTTCCCCTCGTCCGTATGGCTCCATCGTCTGCATATAGTGCTGTTTTGATGGATCCCTCTTGATCCTCAAACATGTCATTAATCATTATATTGAATAAAACAGGGCTTATCACACTCCCCTGAGGATCACCATTTTCTATTTCAAAGTCATTAGAAAGTTGTGATCCTACTTTAACCCTAATTGTCCTGTGTGTTAAAAAATCCATTATCCAATTATACATCCTACCACCTTTGTCCATCTTATTCAGTTTCATAAGAAGACCATCCCTCCACAGTGAGTCATAAGTCTTTTCAGTATCCAGATAAACTATAACCATTACTTCTTTCATTTTGAGAGTCTTTTCAATATCATTGCTTACCCTAACCAGAGCATCCACTGTGGATCTTCTTCTTCTAAAACCATTCTGATAGTCATTTATTAATCGTTTTTGCTCTAATACATTATATATATATATATATATATATATATATATATATATATATATATATATATATATATATATATATATATATATATATATATAGATAGATAGATAGATAGATAGATAGATAGATAGATAGATAGATAGATAGACAGATAAAATTGTCTTTTACTATCTTTTTTTTTTAATTTACTTTGGAAGACTGTTTTGGGAAAACAAAACAAAGTCTTGTTAAACTGGTATTGAGTTCTTCTGCTTTTCCAAAATCCAATTCAGTTCAACTTTATTTATGAAGTACAGAGCCAAAACTTTCACTGCATCTATAATTTTTTGAGTTTCAGATGGCAAAATCTCCTTCAGATTTTCTCTGAACATTAGGGGACCATTTCTCTCATGTTGTCTTGTCATGTACTTTGTTATATTTTCTTAAGGTTCTTCGTGAAAACTGCTGTCTGACACTGAATTGAAAACAACATTGAGAACGGCAATGTGAACAGGCCCCAGCAACGGTGAGTGTACACATCCTGGCCACTCCTTCAAAAAAAACCCACAAGCACAGCATTCATGGAGTCTAAACAAATCAGCTTGAACGGATAGAAATCTACATAAAGAAATAGCAGACTTTCAGTTTCTTCTTCTAAAGAAAAGCATAAATTTAGTAGAAAATGTATTTTGAGCATCATGGAGAACTATATTATGAATAAAAATTTAAAAAATTATTATTATTATTATTATTATTATTATTATTATTATTATTGAATAAAAAATAATGGAAAACAGTTCTATAAATACAGTGCATCCGAAAAGTATTCACACCGCTTCACTTTTTCCATATTTTATGTTACAGTCTTATTCCAAAAGAGATTAAATTCATTTTTTCCTCAAAATTCTACACACAATACCCCATAATGACAATGTGAAAAAAAGTTTTTTTGAGATTTTTGCAAACTTATTAAAAATAAAAAACTAAGAAATCACATGTACATAAGTTTTCACAGCCTTTGCTCAATACTTTGTTGATGCACCTTTGGCAGCAATTATAGCCTCAAGTCTTTTTAAATATGATGCCACAAGCTGGCACACCTATCTTTGGGCAGTTTCGCCCATTCCTCTTTGCAGCACCTCTCAAGCTCCATCAGGTTGAATGGGAAGCGTCGGTGCACAGCCATTTTCAGATCTCTCCAGAGATGTTCAATTGGATTCAAGTCTGGGCTCTGGCTGGGCCACTCAAAAACATTCACAGAATTGTCCTGAAGCCACTCCTTTGATATCTTGGCTGTGTACGTAGGGTCGTTGTCCTGCTGAAAGATGAACTATCGCCCCAGTTTGAGGTCAAGAACGCTCTGGAGCAGGTTTTCATCCAGGATGTCTCTGTACATTGCTGCCTTCATCTTTCCCAGTCTCCCAGTTCCTGCTGCTGAAAAACATCCCCACAGCATGATGCTGCCACCACCATTAGTGTGGTTATGAGCGGTGCCTGGTTTCCTCCAAACATGACATCTGGCATTCACGCCAAAGAGTTCAATCTTTGTCTCATCAGACCAGAGAATTTTGTTTCTCATGGCCTGAGAGTCCTTCAGGTGCCTTTTGGCAAACTCCAGACAGGCTGCCATGTGCTTTTTACTAAGGAGTGGCTTCCATCTGGCCACTCTACCATGCAGGCCTGATTGGTGGATTGCTGCAGAGATGGTTGTCCTCATGGAAGGTTCTCCTCTCTCCACAGAGGAATGCTGGAGCTCTGACAAAATGACTATTGGGTTCTTGGTCACCTCCCTGACTAAGGCCCTTCTCCCCCGATCGCTCAGTTTAGACAGCCGTCCAGCGCTGGGAAGAGTCCTGGTGGTTCCAAACTTCTTTCATTTATGGATGATGGAGGCCACTGTGCTCGTTGGAACCTTCAAAGCAGCAGAAATTTTTCTGTACCCTTCCCCAGATTTGTGCCTTGAGACAATCCTGTCTCAGGGGTCTACAGACAATTCCTTTGACTTCATAGTTGATTTGTGCTCTGACATGTACTGTCAATTGTGGGACCTTATATAGACAGGTGTGTGCCTTTATAAATCATGTCCAATCAACTGAATTTATCACAGGTGGACTCCAATTAAGCTGTAGAAACATCTCAAGGATGATCAGCGGAAACAGGATGCACCTGAGCTCAATTTTGAGCTTCATAGCAAAGGCTGTGAATACTGATGTACATGTGATTTCTTAGTTTTTTCCATCCATCCATTCATCTTCTTCCGCTTAATCCTTTTCGGGTCGCGGGGGGTGGGGGGTGGGGGCTGGAGCCTATCCCAACATCTTTGAGCGAGAGGCAGGGTGCACCCTGGATGGATCACCAGTCCATCGCGGGGCCAACACAGAGAGACAGACAACCATTCACTCTCACAGTCATACCTAAGGACAATTTAGAATCCCCAGTTGATGCCAATTAACCTAACTTGCATGTTTTTGGCATATGGGAGGAAACCGGAGAAATCCCGCAGTAAACCCACGCAGACACGGGGAGAACATGCAAACTCCACACAGAACACTGCTGGTTGGGGGCTGGGATGAAACCCAGGATCCCCCGGCCAAGGATGAGTTGCTGTGCTGCCGCAGTGCTAACCACTCCGCCACCGCGCTGCCCTTCTTAGTTTTTTTTATTTTTAATAAATTTGCATAAATCTCAAAAAAAAAAAACTTTTTTCACATTGTCATTATGGGGTATTGTGTGTAGAATTTAGAGGGAAAAAATTATTTAATCCTTTTGGAATAAGGCTGTAACAACAAAATGTGGATAAAGTGAAGCACTGTAATTACAGATGCACTGTAAAAAGAAACTCACAAGATAATCAAATATGTTCACAGAATAACAGCTCCTACAGAGAACCTCATCCTGTGTCATATGACATTATGCACTGACAAAAACACATCTGTTTGTCCGTTTAGTTTTTATTTCTTGTGCTGCCATAGTAACAGGCTATCTGAATAACATCTGAGAGGAAAGCAGCATAAGTGTAGGATGATTCTTGATGTGGCAACTTCCTGTTGTGAAATAAAGAAAAAGAGAAAAAAAATGATGTTAACTGAGAACATAAATAAAAAAAAAATGCTTTTCTTTTGCTCTTTAGTAAAAATGCTTCATCATGGGATGAAAACAGAAACTTAACTTCAGACTTTAATGTAACTTCCCAAGAATCAAATTTTTATTCCACTGAAATCAAGGTTTTGGTGGTTAAAAGCACATTGTTTGGTTAATACCAACAGAGAAGGAAGTGGACTGTTTAGCAACACTAGACTACATCCTGAGTGCAACTTGCACCTGCAGGAGTCGATCAAAATACTGAAGGAAGACATAAACACAAGTGTGGCATAAAATGCAACCCTAGGTAAAACCCCAATAATTTGCTGGGTCTGTATTAATATCACTTCATATGTGTACAAAACATTGATTAATGTAAGAGCTGAGTTTTGAATGTTCAGGTTTTTTAGTCTGTGGTTTAGTGGGTGAAAAAGCCAACATACAGCACTACTTCTATTAAGACCAGAACATGACAAATTAACAAAGTTTCACATGGTTCAACTTGCGCGTTATTACATTAAAGGGGTCACTGACTGCACTTTTTCCACATTTCAACAGCTCACACATGTCTTAATGAAATGTTTGTGACATAGTTTGTTAAGATTTTCTTTGTTATTTAATTATTGCAGAATTATTTTTTTTTTAATTTTTTCAGCCTTTCTGAAAATGGCCTGTTTACCTTTAAGTTTTCAGACTAGGTTCAACTCTTCCCTCCCTCTTACATCACGATCGCTAATATTGACTGGCTAGCTCCTCGCCTTTAGCTTGGATGTATCGTGAGCCAAATCAGGTCAGCCCCGGGATCTTTTGTGCACAGGCGGAGAATTTCTGATAAAGTCCGTACATTTGTTGGTGACTGAGATAAGGCTTTTAAAACATGGTGTGGGAGTTCTCCACTTGTGCTCCGCTTGGGGATCATGGAGCTGACTGCATCAGGGCCAACTTCACCTGGTACCACTGAGCCAACTAATGTTTGTCTTAAAGAATGAATGAAATAATGCATCACTGGTTAACAGGGGTGTGTGGTTTTAGTGGTCGATAGGAAATGACTGGTTCCTGGAGTACAATAAGCATTGAAACATTTGCAAATGATTGTTTAAACTGCTAGCTCTAAGGCAGCTAGCTGACATTAGCTAGCCATTGAAAATAATGTCTATGAATGACATATATATAGTTAAGTGTTGGCAGATGAACAAGGATTCCACCAGGGTTGAATAGAATTTACAGAAAATAGCAATCAAAACTGACCAGCTCAACAGTTAAGCTAATGCTAGGCAGCCTGTAGGTCTTGTGACCAGTGCCAATAAACTGCCTAGTCAAGTTAATGCTAACAGAGCTCAATAAAGCATCTTCTTCTTTTTCTTTTTCTTTTGGCTGCTCCCTTTAGGGGTCACCACAGCGGATCATCTGCCTCCATCTCACCCTATCCCTTGCATCTTCCTCTGTAACACCAACCCTGTTCATATTCTTCTTCACTACATCCAAGAATCTTCTCTGCGTCTTTCTCTTTTCCTCCTGCCTGGCAGCTCCATCTTCAACATCCTGTGTCAATATATCCACTATCCCTCCTCTGCACATGTCCAAACCATCTCAGCCATGCCTCTCTTACTTTGTCTCCAAACTGCTCAACCTGAGCTGTCCTTCTGATATACTTATTTCTAATCCTGTCCCTCCTAGTCACTCCCAATGAAAATCTTAGCCACTTCAACTCTGCCACCTCCAGCTCCACCTCCTGTCTTTTTGTCAGCACCACTGCCTCCAAACTATACATCACAGCAGGTCTCACTACCATTTTGTAAATCTCCCCTTTCATTCTAGCTGCTATACTTCTGTCATAAATTACCCCTGACACTCATCATCAACTGCACCCTTCCTGCACTCTCTTCTTCACCTCTCTTGTGCATTTCCCATTGCTTTGGATGGTTGACCCCAGGTATTTAAACTCTACTTTCACTACCTCTATTCCTTGCATCTTCATCATTACACCTGCCTCCCTCTCATTCAGACATGTATTTTGTCTTGTTTCTATTGACTTTCATTCCTCTTTTCACCAGAGCCTACTCCCCGTTCTCTTCCACCTGCTCCCTACTCTCACTACAGTCAGTCTGCCCCAGGGCATCTGTGGCTGCAGAGGTAGCTTACCATTATCAGTGGCTATGTTTACATGGACACAAGTAACCGGATTAAAAGCCTGATCGGAATAAAAATGCTTCATGTAAACATGCCGATCCAAATATTCTAACCCGATCACGCTCATTCGGATCAAAATTTCATTACGATTGAGAGGGGTGGGTTATGCCGATTGTTAATCAGAATGGTGCACATGAAAACACTTATTCCGAACGTAGGGCAGAAAATATGTTTACTGCGCATGTCTGTAAACCAGCTGCACGTCGACGTGATGTATTTCTGCTTTAGCAGCAGCTAGTGGAAAACATAGCGGGAGTAAAACAAAACTGGTCTGTATCGTCCTGCTGGCTCCCCGTTCGTCATATGCAGAAGTATGTACTTGTAGCTTCATTACGGAGACCAGCAGAAGCAAAAGAACAGTCTGAATAACACAATACAGGTCAATTTCGACACGAAGTGGGGCTTGCTAACACCGGAAGTTGCTTCTTCTTCTACTATTTTTGGAATGTCGAAATGTCGACATGCGCATGTCAAAATGATTTATTCCGTTCAAACCTGTGACACATGGAAACGCACGTCCTAATCAGATCAGCTTTTTCAGGATCCATGTGAACAGTAAAATTCTGATCTGAATTGTAATCAGATTGAAGAAATTTTGCCCATGTAACCGTGGCTACTGTCTGTCTGGAGTGAATGAATAATGGACTCACTGCAAGCATTCTGAGATGTCACTTGACATGTAAATTGCCATATAAATCTAATACATTATTGTTATTATTATTATTATTATTATTATTATTATTATTATTATTATTATTACTACAGATCACAATGTCATCTGCAAACATCATCGTCAATGGAGAATCCTGCCTGACCTCGTCTGTCAGCCTGTCCATCACCATGGCAAACAAGAAGGGGCTCAGAGTTGATCCCTGATGTAATCCCACCCCACCTTAAATCCATCTGTCATTCATACAGCACACCTCACCACCATCTTGCTGTCCTCATCCATGTCCTGCACCACCCTCACTTACTTCTCTGCCATTCTTGAATTTCTCATACAGTACCACACTTCCTTTTTTGGCACCCTATCGTATGTTTTCTCTAGATCCACAAAGACACAGTGCAACTCCTTCTGACCTTTGCTATACTTCTCCATCGACACACCTCTTCGATTCCGCGGCCGGGCACGTCTCAGTGCGTCTCAGTGCGCAATGAAAAAAAAGCTGTATTTCTGGTCTTCCGGTACAGACACAGCCGTAAACAGAAAGTCAGAGGAGTGTTTGAATGGTTTAGATTTGATTGACGTCTCATTTGACTAATAAGAGCCTTGATTTGGGTTTCTGAAACCTTGAAGAGCCAATGACTGAAAACCTAGCAAGAAGGACCTGCCTACCAACGACCGCAAACACAATGAGCCAATTGAAGCTGAGCATTTCAATGATGGATGTGTCGTTTAGCCAATGAAATTCTGAATTCAGTGATACTGGACATGCCTATGTTATGTGTTTATATTGCAGGTAAAACGCCGTGCGTTCCCATGCGTAAAATCATTTTTGCCTGAGCTGCTGGGTGACACGTAGAGAGACCTGTGCGTAATGGTTAGCCACTCTTAGCCATTAGCCACTTTTTACTTATTACTATTGTACTTATTTGTTTTAAAAAATGGTTCGTAAAAACCGCATGCATGAAAGCGTAGATGGTTTGACTGGGTTGGGTGACCAGAACCACGAGTCAATAACAATGGAACCATTAGAAACTTCATGTTCGTCTGACAATGAGGAACTTTGAGAACAGATGTTCGCCAACGACAGTGCTGTTGTAGACAGGTAAGTGTTATAAGCTAAATTATTCTTTATCGATAAAAATAGTAATAAAAATAACTTTTGACCAATCGGTAATTACAAGGGTCCCTCATGGCTTTTTTTGTGTGCTGTGTTCCTCTGTAGCGGGGCGGGGAGGAGGGGGTGGTGTTTGTTACCCTCTACATTGCAGAGAAATGTAATAATATTTTAGTATAATTTTTATTGTACTGTAGGCTACTTTTTCCTGTAAAAAAAGCAACAGATTTTTTATGTGGCGTGTTCCTTTATGTGTGTGTGTGTGGGGGGGGGGGGTTGTTTGTTACCCTCTAGAAATGTAATAATGCTTTAGTATAATTTTTATTGCACTGTAGGCTATTTTTTCCTGTAAAAAAAAGGAACTGTGCTGTGTATGTCTGGGTTATTATGCCTTTGTTTTACTGTGTAGACGGGAGCTGGTGAAATGGAGCCCTGACCAAGTGAGCACACCATGTGAGCACCCCAGGTGGACCCCTGTATTCAATCTGTACAAGTACATTTTCAATCCAATGATTTACAAAGTGATTCATAATTTTCTAAAGCCTCATTCAGAACATTATAGTCCTCATTCAGAACATTAAAGTCCTCATTCAGAACATTATATTTGGTTTTCATCTGGGGCAGCATTTATAAATCACTGGATGGAGAATGCACCTGTACATGTACAGATTGGATTTCGTGGTCCACTTGGGGTGCGCACTTGGTCAGGGGTCCAGTTGACCTGTATCTGTGTAAACTGGTGAGATAGTGAACTCAGGAAAAATTGGAGGGGAAAGGGTTGTTTTTGTGTATACTTTAGTGAAATGTGTTAATTTTTTGCATAATTTTTCATACACTGTAGGCTATTTTTTCCTGTAAAAAAAAAACAGGAACTGTGCTGTGTATGTCTGGGTTATTACCCCTTGATTTTACTGTGCAAACTGCTGAGATAGTGAACTTTGGAACACAGTTTGGCACAGTTCAAGAACGCCTTGTTACAACCTGAGAAAAAAGCTGTCTAATATATTCTTTTTTTTGGTGGTATTGTTACAAAATTTTGACCTGAGCTTAAAAACACTTGGTTCTACATTTCTGTTGTGTTTTTCAGCCAGTATCTGACAGCTGTATGTTATTTGCAAGCATTTGTATCTAAAAAAACACCCAGGCTGTGGGGAGACTTGAATAACGAAACCGAATTGTCTTCCATTATAGTTTATTCAAGAACTCATTCCACTGTCTGCTCTTATTCTTGAGCAGCGAACAAAGAGGATGAACACACCAAAGTTCTCTCATTTAAACATTCTCACATCAAACCATTTCCCTCGCGGGGGAAATCACACATCTATATCAAAGTCTCTTTATTCACATTCATTAGCCTTTTATTTACATAACTCCCCCTTCTCTCCTCTCGAGCCTCAGTGGTCAGGAAGTCTTCTGTCCCCTGTCCTCCGCAGGGGGTCCAGGCTCTGTGGCTCCGCACCGCAGGGGGCTGGCTCTCCTTCATCGTGCGGTTAAATCACATATGCAGTGTCCAACATATACATGTCTCACAACACAGCCATATAACCCCCCCCCAAACGATGAAGAACAGACTAATTCCCAAAATTTAATAGCACCTTACTCACTACTGAATAATCAACACCAACATTCAGTCTGTGTGCCGCTTGGGCTTCAGCCGTCTGCCGAATCTGCTGTGCGTTGGCCCCGCCTTGCCTGCGGTGCTGTTCTGCTTCGGGTCTGTTGACTGAGGAAGAGAGTGGTTAATTGCCCTCTGCGGGGGCCTGCCTCGTCGAGGCGCCACCGCGACCGGTACAGAAACGTCCTTCATGACAAAAGCAGGTTTCAGTCTGTCAATGCTGACTGTCTCTTTTCTGTCTCCAAAATCTAGCACAAATTGCTTATCACCTGCCTCCAACACTCGAAATGGCCCTTCGTAAGGTGGTTTGAGCGTTGCTTTAAGGGCTTCGCGCCTGACAAAAACGAAATCGGCATTTTTCAAAGCCTTGGGGACGAAAACTCGTGGAAAAGCGTGATGAACCGGACCCGGGAGCGTGTCTGCCCCCGTGCCGACTAACGGTCCCAGAGCAGAGAGAGGTGGGGGCTCTGGGTGCTCTGGTAAAAACTCGCCCGGCAGCCTCAGAGTTTGTGCGAATACCAGCCCCGCTGGGGAGGCGTCTAAGTCCTCTTTAGGCACAGAACGCAACCCTAATAAAACCCATGGAAGTTTATTTACCCAATCTGCATCCGTGAGCGACGCTCTGAGTGCTGCCTTCAAAGACCTATGAAAACGCTCGCATAAACCATTAGCCTGAGGGTGGTAAGCCGTAGTGCGGTGAATTTTGGCTCCTAAGCCGTTGGCCATCGCTGACCACAGCTCAGAGATGAATTGCGGTCCTCTATCGGACGTAATGTCCGACGGAACCCCGAAGCGCGCCACCCAAGCCGTTAAAAAAACGCGAGCCACCTCCGCGGCCGTGGTCGTCGCAAGTGGGACCACTTCCGGCCAACGTGTGGTGCGGTCCACCATTGTCAAAAGATACGTGAACCCCTGTGATGCCGGTAGGGGGCCCACAAGGTCGACGTGCACATGGTCGAACCTTCTGGCCGGAATGCGGAACGGTTCTAACGGGGCTCTTGTGTGCCTGTGAATTTTGGCCCGTTGACAGGAAATGCAGGTTTTTGCCCATTCCTTCACGTGCTTGCGCAGGCACGGCCAAACAAACTTTTCCGCCACTAGTTTCACCGACGCGCGCACCCCCGGGTGCGCCAGTGAGTGGACCGAGTCAAAAACACGGCGGCGCCACGTGGCCGGAACCACCGGACGCGGGCGCCCCGTCGACATGTCGCAGATCAGGGGGGGCATACCGGTTTGTAAACACTTGCTCTCCAGCCTCAACCCTGTTGGTCCAGACTGGAGCGCGCGCACGTCTGCGTCCGCCCCCTGGTCCGCTGCCATGGCTGCGTAATCTATACCCACGTGCACCGGGGCTGCGCGCGCCACCGTGCCGCTCTGCTGCGGCGCGGTCACGGTGGCCCGTTCTGCCTCTGCGCGTGTTGGGGTCGTGAACGCGCGTGAGAGACAATCCGCTACTACATTGAATTTGCCCGCGACGTGCCTAATGTCAGTGGTAAATTCCGAGATTGCGGCCAGCTGCCTCTGCTGCCTGCCGGACCACGGATCTGAAATTTTGGCCATGGCGTATGTGAGCGGCTTGTGGTCCACATAAGCGGTGAAGCACCGTCCTTCCAGCCAGAACTGGAAATGACGAATAGCCAAATGCAGCGCCAACAGTTCTCTGTCAAACGCGCTGTATTTTCGTTCAGCCGCGCTTAAAGATTTGCTAAAGAAAGCCAAAGGCTGCCAAACTCCGGCTACCTGTTGCTCAATAACGGCCCCTATGGCTAAATCTGAAGCGTCTGTCGTCAGCGCGATACGTGCTGCCGGGTCTGGGTGGGCCAGGAGCGCAGCGTCAGCCAAGGCTTTTTTAACCTCTGTGAACGCGCGCTCCCGCTCCAGGGACCATTCGACCGCCTGGGTCGGCTTTTGTTTTTTGAGCGCGGCATATAACGGTTGCATGATTTGAGCTGCGTGGGGCAGGAACCGGTTATAAAAATTCACCATCCCCAAGAATTCCTGTAGTGATTTGACCGTTTGTGGACGGGGAAAATCCGCTACCGCGCGTACTTTGTCTGGTAACGGAACCGCTCCCTCCGGGGAGACGCGGTGACCCAAAAAATCAATCCGCTCAACGCCGAACTGGCACTTGGCTGGGTTAACTATTAAGCCGTGCTCTCCCAGCCTCCTAAAAACTGCTGTGAGGTGCGTTTCGTGTTCGTCCTCTGAAGTACTCGCGACCAAAATGTCGTCGAGGTACACAAACACGAAAGGGAGATCGCGTAACATGGCATCCATCATCCGCTGAAATGTTTGCGCCGCCCCTTTGAGACCAAAAGGCATGCGTAAAAATTCGAAAAGTCCGAACGGGGTTATTACCGCTGTTTTAGGAATGTCCTCCGGTTGGACCGGGACTTGGTGATAGCCACGAACTAGATCAATCTTTGAAAAAATGCGCGCCCCCGCCAGGTGCACCGAAAAATCCTGAATGTGCGGGATGGGATAACGATCGTGTGCCGTAGCGTTGTTTAGCCTGCGGTAATCCCCGCACGGTCTCCAGGAGCCATCGGCT
Organism: Pholidichthys leucotaenia; assembly: GCA_020510985.1. Taxonomy (NCBI): domain Eukaryota; kingdom Metazoa; phylum Chordata; class Actinopteri; order Cichliformes; family Pholidichthyidae; genus Pholidichthys; species Pholidichthys leucotaenia. The sequence continues at coordinate 131,778,882 of CM035840.1, read as the reverse complement.
TTCGGTACCATGTGCAGCGGCGAAGCCCACGGGCTCTTCGACCTACGAACGATGCCCAGCCTCTCCAGGCTGGCGAACTCCTCGCGCGCAATGGCGAGCTTAACTGCATCCAAGCGCCGAGCTTTTGCAAACACGGGAGGACCAGAAGTGGGGATAAAGTGTTTCACCCCGTGCTTCGCGACCGTCGCTGAAAAAGTGGGCACAGTGAGCGCTGGAAATTGGGTGAGGAGTGTGTGAAACTTACCACCTGCTGTAGCGACGTGGGTCTGTACTGGTGGCGGGGACACTCGAGCTGAACAGGGGAGAGAGTAAAAAGAGAGTGCATTTACCAGCCGTCTATTAGCAAGATCAACTAACAGATTGTGTGAACACAAAAAATCCGCGCCCAACATGTTGAAACTCACCGCCGCTACTACAAAAGTCCATTCATATGTGCGGCCATGTAAGCATAAAGGCAAGGTTCTTCTCCCGTAGGTGTTGATGTTCGAGCCATTTGCCGCTGTAGCTCCGTCACCGTGGGGTCCAGCCACCCGGTCCGCGTATGTTGGGGTGATGAAGCTCACTTGTGCTCCGGTGTCAATGAGGAACACTCGTCCGGAGCGCGCATCCGTGATGTAGAGCAGCTTGTTGCGTTCTCCGAGGGTCGAAGCTGCTAGCGACCCCCGGTCTTGCCGTTTCCCGAACTCCTGAAGATGCAGGGCGGCACACACCTGCGTGCCTTCTCTGCGAACCTCCGATGGTAAAAGCAGAGATCTTCTCCTCCGCTGTGTCGTGCCCGCGCCTCTGTCGCCGGGCTATTGGCTCCCCCTCGTCGCGGTCGTGTTGCCGCCGTCGTCGGCCAGTCTGGTTCTGCCGCCTCTGGCTCCCCGCTGTCTCGGGTCGCTGCTGTGGTTGCTTGCCCGCCGCAGGCGTCCAGGATCCCATCTGCCTCCTGGGCCAGCTCCCGGAACTCCTCCAGGGTGTGACACTTTTTGCCGGCCAGCGTGCTTCTCGCATGCGCCGGGAGGTTGGAGAGGAAGATGAACTGAAAAATGAAATCATCGTTGTCCAAACCTCTCAGCTGTATCATCTCCTCCATCAGGGCGCTCGGCCTGTGTCCACCTTGGTCTAGCAAAGACAGGATCCTCCTCGCCCTCCCTTCAGCCGAGGGGGTGAAAAACTTGATGAGGGTGGATTTCAGCTTGCCGTACCTGTCGGTCGCGGGTGGCTGCTCCACCAAGCTTTGCACGCACCGAGCTGTGCTGTTGTCCAGTTTAGCGATGACATGGTGGAACTTAGTGTCATCCACCGTTACTCCTGCGAGCGCGAACTGCGACTCTGCTTGCAGAAACCACGACCGTGGGTTATCCTGCCAGAAATCAGGCAGCTTAACGGCCACTGCGCTCGCCAGCTCTGAGCGCTGTGAGTCCGGGACCCTGAGAATTTCTTCGTTCATTCTCAACGTCGTCAGTCACCAATGTGGGGAGACTTGAATAACGAAACCGAATTGTCTTCCATTATAGTTTATTCAAGAACTCATTCCACTGTCTGCTCTTATTCTTGAGCAGCGAACAAAGAGGATGAACACACCAAAGTTCTCTCATTTAAACATTCTCACATCAAACCATTTCCCTCGCGGGGGAAATCACACAACTATATCAAAGTCTCTTTATTCACATTCATTAGCCTTTTATTTACATAACTCCCCCTTCTCTCCTCTCGAGCCTCAGTGGTCAGGAAGTCTTCTGTCCCCTGTCCTCCGCAGGGGGTCCAGGCTCTGTGGCTCCGCACCGCAGGGGGCTGGCTCTCCTTCATCGTGCGGTTAAATCACATATGCAGTGTCCAACATATACATGTCTCACAACACAGCCATACAGGCGAACTTTATTTTCTTCAAATTCAGTATGTTTAGAGGATTGTTACTCAGTGGCAGGAGCACTTAGAGAGATTATGACTGTTTTGCCAAAAAATTCAGAGCGTTTTCTTTTAAATGAGACCAACCCCATGAAGATGCTGCAAAGGGTTGAAGAACAGCTTTTGATTTACTTTGGGTATGTTATTTTTAGGCATTTTTAGGGAAATTGAACAGAGCGGAAGGGGTTTTAAAGCAAACACTAAGTCTGTAGTACTCTTTCTTGGTATGAAACCGTATTGCTGGTCACTGATTGTCATCTCTCCTCTTAACCTGGCTTGAACAACTCTTTCCCATATCTTCATAGTGTGGCTGATCAGCTTTATTTCTCTGTAGTTACTACAGCTCTGAGCATCACCCTTGTTCTTGAAAATTGGTCCAAAACACTTCTCCACTCCTCAGGCATCCTCTCACTCTCCAAGATTGTGTTAAACAATCTGTTTAAAAAGTCCACTTCCATCTCTCTTAAACATCTTCATACCTTCACAGGTGTGTCATCTAGACCAACCGCCTTTCCATTCTTCATCCTCTTCAAAGCTGCCCTCACTTCTGCCTTGCTAATCCTTGGAACTTCCTGGTTCACCATCTTTTATCCATCCTCCTCTGTCGCTCATTTCCTTCATTCATCAGGTCCTTGAAGTACTCCTTCCACCTTCTCAGCACACTCTTGTCATGTTAGTACATTACCATCTCTCTTCTTAATGATATTGGTGATCTTACATTTTTGAATTGTGCAAGAAAGGGATTTTTTAAAACTCAAACTCAACTCTCTCGCTCTCTCTCTCTCTCTCTCTCTCTCTCTTGCTTTCTCTTTCCCTCTCCTAACATGCCTTCTCCCTCTCTTCCTCCTCGAGCTTCGACCAACAGTAGCCCAATTTCCACTGGCACCCTGTCAGTTAACAGCACCGGTGGCGTCGTTGTTAACCCGGGTCTCAACCTATCCAATATGAAATCCTTATTTGTCAGTGTTCAATAAAGCATCATCGTGAATGTATAACTAAACAAGCCAGAATGCCACAAGATATATTATCCACTTTGGACTAGTGAACCATGTGGAAACAGTGATATCTATTAGGGTGACTGAGGTATAAAGAAAATAATAATATAAAGCACACTTGGTAAGCACAGCTAGGCTGGCCAATAATAGAGCAGCAGGCAGGTATCAAGGAAGCGCTGGGCTGGGTTTACTACAACCCCAATTCTGGTGAAGTTGGGACATTGTGTAAAATGTAAATAAAAACAAAACAATGATTTAAAAATCCTTTTCAACCTAAATTAAACTAAATACACTACAAAGACAATATATTTAATGTTTAAACTGATAAACTTTAGGGTTTTTTTTTGTAAATATTCACTCATTTTGAATTTGATGCCTGCAACCACATTCCAAAAAACCTGGGAAAGGGGCAAGAAAAGACTGGGAAAGTTGAGGAAAGCTCAAAAACACCTTTTTGGAACATTTCACATTTGAACAAGTTAATTGGAAACAAGTGATGCTACGTGTCCACTGATTCCGTTGTTTTTCTGCTTCCCATTCATTGTGCATTGGAAAAACAACAAAGCATTTGGGTCCGGAACGGTGAAAACTGGACTACGGTGTGCCGGGTTGCCTGTGGGTTCCCCTACTGCTCATTTGCATAAACATTCTGATTGGTCATGATTTTTTCCATACCGGCATGCACCAGAGGCAGTGCTCTTATCCTGAACTTTTAAACCAGCAGTTTTTGATGTCAAATAACGACAGATTCATTAACTGAACCGACTATTTCTCACACGAAGTGATGTTAGAAACACTTTTCGCTGGTTTGTTTTAAATTTATGAAGACCAACTACGCCATATTGTCCGGTAGCAGCTGGAAGCTGACGACCATCCATGGATGGATTCGTCAACCAATCCAGTGAACCACCCAGCTGGAGGAGAAAACCAGAGAGGAGCGGGAGAGAATAGAAGCAGATCTGTAAGTTACCTGTTGTTGTAAAGACATGGAGGAGAAATTAATAACCGCTGTTTCAGGCTACCCGATACTATATGACCAGTCCTTGCCGTCATATAGAAACAACATACAAAGGAACAAGGCATGGAGAGCAGTGGAACATGGGCTTATCCAGCTGAAGCTCATGAACCAGGAGGTCAAATTTGCCTTGCATTGTGCGGATCTGTAAGATTGAGTTAACTGCCTAAAACTGGTGGCGATGATGACAAAGTCACCTTTTGTAGCGCAAATATACCAGCACTATTAAAAACAGACTTATCAGTCTGCTTATGGTTAATAATGACTATTCCAGTATTTCCTCCCACATTGCTCTGATTCCAATTATCCGAGAACTCTTATCGGCCCCATGCCCATGGATTGAGTAAAAAAGGAGTATCCCCGAAATGGTCAGTCATTCACAAGCAAGGATGGGGTGATGCTTACCACTCTGTGAACAACTACAGTGGTGTGAAAAAGTGTTTGCCCCCTTTCCTTATTTCTCATTTTTTTGTATGTTTGTCACACTTAAATGTTTCAGATCATCAAACAAATGTAAATATTAGACAAAGGTAACACAAGTAAACACAAAATGCAATTTTTAAATGAAGATGTTTCTTATTAAAGGTAAACATGGCCCTGTGTGGAAAAGTGACCCCCCCCCCCCCCCCATTAAAACATAAATTAACTGTGGTTTATCACATCTTTGGAAAGCTGAGTTCAATTTCTCTAGCCACACCCAGGCCTGATTACTGCCACACCTGTTCTTAATCAAGAAATCACTTAAATAGGACCTGCCTGACAAAGTGAAGTAGACCAAAAGCTTCTCAAAAGCTAGACATCATGTTGCGATCCAAAGAAATTCAGGAACAAATGAGAAACAAAGTAACTGAGATCTGTCACTCTGGAAAAGGTTATAAAGCCATTCCTAAAGTTTTGGGACTCCAGCAAACCACAGTGAGAGCCATTATCCACAAATGGCAAAAACATGGAACAGTGGTGAACCTTCCCAGGAGTGGCCGGCTAACCAAAATTACCCCAAGAGTGCAGCAATGACTCATCCAAGAGTTCCCAAAAGACCCCACAACAACATCCAAAGAACTGCAGACCTCACTTGCCTCAGTTAACCACTTGCACTCCGTTGTTCCGCGGGCGGGCAAGTCTCTGCGTCCTAGGGCGCACGAGGGCGCACGAGAGCGCACTCGTGCGCCCTCGTGCGCATGACGCATGATAAGGATATTGATGGTGGTGGTGTAGGTGGTGTGGCCTCCAAGCGCCACTGAAAAAAAAATCTGCAAACACAGCCGCGAACAGATTAGTTCATCTGATTGACCTCTCATTTGACTAATAAGAGCCTTGAATTGGGTTTCTGAAACCTTGAAGAACCAATGAATGAAAACCTAGGAAGGAGGACCCGCCTCCCAACGCTTTGAATGCAGTGAGCCAATTGAAGCAGAGAAGTTTGTGAGTTGTTTTTTTGTTAAGGCTGGGTGAAGACTGGCTGCTGCAGCGGATCAAAAAAGGACACAGGAAGAGCTCCACAGACCCAGCAGCATGGAGACCATCCACAAATGCAACCTGTGTGACAGGGAGTGCCATTCGTGGATCGGCATGTTCGGCCACAGGCGGTGCTTATTTTGTATTGGTTCCAGCAGAGTAGACGTTATGATTTCTTCCATGGTCATTATAAACCGACGGAGGCTGACGACGAAGGCTGAGTGACACACACGCCTTCGCCAGTCTTTTTTTAATTACTACTGTTATTTGTTTTGAAAAATCGTTTGCCAAAAACCGCAATCATGGAAGCACAAAACCGCAATAATGGAATTATGTTTTGATCGAGTCGCGAGACCAGAACCAGAGCGGACCAGCGTCGCGTTCGTCTGACAATGAGGAAGACAAGTTCGCCAAGACTCCGCTGTGAAGAGGTAAGGTGTTATAAGCTAAATTATTCTCTATCCCTGAAAATTGTAATCCAAAATGACTTTTGACCGATCAGTAAATTACAGCTGTGCGGTTCACGAAGTCTGAAGTTCGTGCGCCGCGGTACAAGGGGTTGCTCGCAGTGTACAGGCTGTGAACGCCCCCCCACCCCCGCTATTCTTCTGCAGCGAGGGGGGGGGAGCCGCGGTGACTGCACTGCTGTCCTACATCACCACATAAGGCTAATCCATTGTGTAGCGATGGCTAAAGTCCATCCTCTGTAGCGAGCGGGGGGGGGGGGACAACCCTACACACACACACACACACACAGTAGCGAGGGGGGGGGGAGCCGCTGTGACAGCGTTGCTGTGGAAACATGCAACGAGTGTAATCTGTCATGTAGCGAGGGCCGAACTCTGTCCTTGATAGCGGGGGGGGAACGACCCCCCCCCCCACACACACACACAGACACAGCCCTGAGTGTAACCTTTCCTTTGAGCCTAAAATGAAGCTTCTACATTGAATCATTCAAAAGTTACAGACGTTTTTCCAAACTGTGCCATTTGGCACAATTTGGCACAGTTCCAAAACGCCTGGGAACAGCCTGAGAACAAAGCTGTGTAAAATATTCATTTTTTGTGGTATTGTTACCAAATTTGGATCTCAGCTGGATAACACTTGGTTCTACATTTCTGTTGCATTTTCCAGCCGGATCGGACAGCTGTGTGTTATTTACAAGCATTTGTATCCAAAAAAACACTGTGTCCAAATTTTTTTTCTTCAAGTTCAGTATGTTTAGATGACTGTAACTCAGTGGCCGGAGCACGTAGAGAGATTATGTTTTTTTTGCCAAAAAATTCAAAGTGTTTTCTTTTAAATGAGACCAACCCCATGAAGATGCTGCAAAGGGTTGAAGAACAGCTTTCGATTTAGTTTGGGCACGTTATTTTTTGGCATTTTTAGGAAAATTGCCCGGAGTGCAAGTGGTTAAGGTCAGTGTTCATGACTCCACCATAAGACAGAGACTGGGCAAAAATGGCCTGCATGGCAGCATTCCAAGACATAAAGGCTCGTCTCAGTTTTGCCAGAAAACATCTTGATGATCCCCAAGACTTTTGGGAAAATACTCTGTGGACTGACGAGACAAAAGTTGAACTTTTTCAAAGGTGTGTGTCCCATTACATCTGGCGTAAAAGTAACATGGCATTTCAGAAAAGAAACATCATACCAACAGTAAAATATGGTGGTGGTAGTGTGATGATCTGGGGCTGTTTTGCTGCTTCAGAACCTGGAAGACTTGCTGTGGTAAATGGAACCATGAATTCTGCTGTCTACCAAAAAATGCTGAAGGAGAATGTCCGGCCATCTGTTCGTGACCTCAAGCTGAAGCATACTTGGGTTCTACAGCAGGACAATGATCCAAAACACACCAGCAAGTCCACCTCTGAATGGCTTAAGAAAAACAAAATGAAGACTTTGGAGTGGCCTAATCAAAGTCCTGACCTGAATCCTGAAAATTAAGATGCTATGGCATGACCTTAAAAAGGTGGTTCAAGTTCGAAAACCCTCAAATGTGGCTGAATTACAACAATTTTGCAAAGGTGAGTGGGCCAAAATTCCTCCACAGCACTGCAAAACACTCATTGCCAGTTATCGCAAATGGTTGATTGCAGTTGCTGCTAAAGGTGGGCCAACCAGTTATTAGGTTTAGGGGGCAATCACTTTTTCACACAGGGCCAAGTAGATTTGGATTTTTTCCCTTAATAATAAACACCTTCATTTAAAAAGTGCATTTTGTGTTTACTTGTGTTATCTTTGTGTAATATTTAAATTTATTTGATGATCTGAAACATTTAAGTGTGACAAACATACGAAAAATAAGAACTCAGGAAGGGGGCAAATTCTTTGATGTTTGATGTCCTATGATCGTGAGTGATGCCTGCCTTTGATCACACACAGACACACACACAGATTTTCTTGAGTCACTTTATACTATGGTGTCTATATGACATCATATAGACATCATGTAGACATCATAGGCGAGCCTATGATCTTTTAGCGAGTCCTATGGTCATGACAGACAAACACACACACACAGATTTCTTGAATTATAGTATATAGTGATGATCATAGGACATCATAGGAAAATCATAGGTGGTCCTTTGATCTTTTAGCGAGTCCTATGACCATGACAGATACAGGACACATACACAGAGATTTCTTAAATTATGTATAGAGTGACAGGTCAGCCGGCTTGTCTGCTGGCTGGCTGGCTGGCAAAGCTATTGACGCCGCCGAGGACACAGTTCAAGGACGGATAATTTTTTCACACATAAGGAGTTGTTGAGAACTCCTTATACAAAGATATAGAGTGATGATAATCAAGTCAGTGGTGGTAATGCACCTGTGAGCTGGTTGCCAACCGCCAGTCAAACCTAAAAGAAGAAGAAGAGTGATGATTTGTTGTACTGAAGGCTTTAGGACTCGCTAAAAGGCAAGAACTCCTTATACAACGTGAAGAGATATAGAGTGATGATAAGAGAACTCCTTGCAAGACGAACTTTGGAGTGAACTAGGAGGAATGGAGGTGGGAAGCGGTAGAGAGGATGTTTGGGGTTCGGTGGAGTCTAAAGGAAGCAAATGTAAAGAAAATCAATCAAGAGCATTATCAAGTGCTGATGAATCAAAAGATGAACAATCCCATAATAAACAGGAGTGTAAAGTAATCATTAAAATTACTCAGGAAGGAGCATCATTTCGTGAGTGGAATCCAATTAAGCTGACAAATGCAATTAATGGGTTACTTGGAGAAGTTTTAAATGCAAGAATTCTTCGTAGTGGTTCGTTACTAGTTACATGTAAAGACAGTGTTCAAGAAGGAAAAGCAATCAGAGTCAATAAGATGGAGGGGAAAAATGTGCAGTGTTCAGTATTGGAAGGAAATAAAGCAATGAGAGGAGTGATATCGGGCATTTCAACGGCTGTCTCAACTGATGAAATAATGAAAAACTTAACTGGAGCAAAAGTGACAGAGGTACGAAGATTGAAAGCTAATAGAAATGGTGAAAAATGTGATCGTCTGTCGGTAATGTTAAAATTTGTTGAAACAAGACTGCCAAGTAAAGTGTATATTGGTAACATGAGCTATGAAGTCAGACTTTACGTTCCTCCTCCACTCAGATGCTTCAAATGTTAAAAGTTTGGTCATGTAGCAGCAATATGCAAAGGTAGACAACAATGTGCCAGATGCTCCAGTGAACATGAATATGGAAAGTGTGAAAGAGGAGCCAAATTAAAGTGCTGTAACTGCGGTGGTGAACAGACAGGGAATTATATAGAGTGATGATACAGAGTGAAGTACGTGGCAGTAATGCACCTGTAAGCTGGTTGCCAACCGCCAATCAAATCTAAAAGAAGAAGTGAACATAGCGCTGCATATCGAGGTTGTGAAACCAGCAAAACAGCAACAGAAATTCAGCAGGTAAAAGTCTTCCAGGGATTAACATATGCAGAAGCTGTGAAAAAGGTGCCAGCTAAAAAAGTGGGAGTGGACTCTAAGAGGGAAAGTGTGCAGGCTTGCAGTGCAATTTAGCAAGATACTCTGGTTTTGAAAGACAATAATTTTGTCTTATTTGTGGTAGATGTGATAAACTGCACCACGCAGACTTCCAAGAAAACAGAAAAAATCAAAATCTTTGTGAAAGCAGTGGAAAAATATCTTGGCATTAAGGGGCTACATTGGGAAGCAGTTGAGTACTTATTAAGTAGGGGTTCTTTAAGTTCACAGACATCATGGGCTGGTGGATCAGCCGCTAATCAAATCTAAAAGAAGAAGAAGAAGAATGAAATGAGACGCAGATACGGACTGCAGCTCCTGACCAGATAGAGTGATGATGTGGGGTGAGGTGTGTGGCGGTGATGCGCCTGTGGGCTGGTTGCCAACCGCCAATTGAAGCTAAAGGAAGAAGGAGAAAATGTTAAGATATATAGAGTGATATATAAAGCTGGTGGCGGTGGTGCACCTCTGGGCTGGTTGCCAGCCGCCAATCAAGTCTAGAAGAAGAAGAAGTTCACAGCTCCTTACCAGATAGAGTGATGATATAGAGTGAAGTATGTGGCGGTAATGCACCTGTAAGCTGGTTGCCACCCGGCAATCAAATCTAAAAGAAGAAGAAGAAGAAGAAGAACATGAGCATAGAGTACACATAAGGAGTTGTTCGGAACTCCTTATAAGAACTCCTTATACAAAGATATAGAGTGACAGGCTTGCTGAACACCTCAATAAGCCACTGAGAGTCCAAAGACGGATACTTTTTTCACGCATGGGGAGTTGTTCGGAGCTCCTTGTGGGAGCTCCTTATACAGGGATACAGTGATGAGAAGGACTACAGCTCCTGACCAGATAGAGTGATGATATAGAGTGAAGTACGTGGTGGTAATGCACCTGTAAGCTGGTTGCCAGCCGCCAATCAAATCTAAAAGAAGAAGAAGACTGTATTTCATGCCTTTTGAGTTTTAATACTGCTTTCTATTTTTCTGTTTAGGCTTCAGTTTTTACGCTCATGTTTCATTTCAATTTGAAATTATTTATTAGTCTTTTTTTGATGATGTTTACCCCTTAGTATATTTGTCCTTTGGTGTTTTCTCTCTGGGTTGACAGCTGTCAGGTGGCATTTCCGGTTTGGTGCTCTGTGTGGGCGTCACCCTGTCAGCTGTCTTCTTCTTCTTTTAGATTTGATTGGCGGTTGGCAGCCAACTTACAGGTGCATTACCACCATGTACTTCACTCTATATCATCACTCTATCTGGTCAGGAGCTGTAGTCCTTCTATCATCATTGCTGTGTCCAATCAAACCTCAACTCTATTTTCAGACATGACTCTTCTTCGTCTCCTCGTATTTTACTCTGTATCATCACTTCACTCTATATCATCACTCTACACATCTTGGTCGTGGCAAAAGATGTCAGCTGTCAAGTCCAGACGCTCCTCCCTCCTCTTTTCCAGCTGATCCCGATCTTCATTCATTATTACCTCTTTGCCCACTCATGTGAACCCACACCTGTCATCACTTATGTATATGGTTTTGCCCCTATTTAAGGGGAGTGATTTTGTTCTCATTTGCCGTTGCCTTGACTGATCAAGTTTATCTACAGTCTCTCCTCATCTCTGCCAGAGCCTATTCCTTCTCTGGCGCGCTACTCTAGCAAGTTATCTTTCTAGTTATTTTTGTATTTTGAGCACATTGTTGTACTTTATGTTTGTTGTTTGTTTTTTCAATAAATTTCCCAAACTCACAATTGGCACATGGGTCTCAATTCTCTGCCGCAAAGGGCATTTATTTAATTTATTTAGGCTCAGTCATGGAGTTCCACAGGGATCTGTGCTAGGCCCTACTCTTTTTAGTTTATATATGCTTCCATTAGGCAACATTATTAGAAGGCACTGTATACATTTTCATTGTTATGCAGATGACACACAATTATACCTGTCAATGAAGCCAGATGATAGTAATCAATTAGCCAAGTTAGAAGCCTGTCTTAAGGAAATCAAAGCTTGGATGACTTGTCATTTCCTGCTATTAAATTCAGATAAGACTGAAGTCATTCTTGTTGGTCCAAAAAAACGTAGAAATACCTTTCCAAATCAAACTTTTAGTTTCGATGTGGTTACTCTTTCTCTTAATAGCTTTGTGAGGAACCTTGGAGTTATTTTTGATCAAGATCTGTTTTTCAATTCACATATTAAATTTGTTTCTAAGACTGCCTTCTATCATTTGCGTAATATTGCCAAGATTAGGAGCATCTTGTCTCAGAGTGATGCTGAGAAACTGATCCAGTCTCTTGTTAGCTCTAGATTAGATTATTGTAACTCTTTATTATCAGGTTGTCCTAAAACATCTTTAAAAAGTCTTCAGTTGATCCAAAATGCTGCAGCAAGAGTTTTAACAGGTACTAGAAAGAGAGATCATATCTCTCCGGTTCTGGCCTCCCTTCATTGGCTTTCCATAGAGTTTAGAATTAAGTTTAAAATCCTTCTTCTTACTTACAAAGCTCTAAACAATCAGGCCCCTTTTTATTTAAAAGATCTGATACTACCGTATTATCCTAACAGAGCACTACGCTCCCAAAATGCTGGATTACTTGTAATACTTAGAATCTCCAAAAGTACAATGGGAGGCAGAGCCTTCAGTTATCAAGCCCCTCTCCTGTGGAACCAGCTGCCAATCTGGATTTGGGAGTCAGACTCAATCTCTGTTTTTAAGAATAGGGTTAAAGCCTTCCTTTTTGATATAGCCTACAATTAGGGAGAGATCATGTGTCTCTGAACCCTCCCTTTGTTATGCTGCTAATAGGTTTAGGCAGCCGGGGGACCTCCAACAATGCATTGGGCTTCACTCCTTTCTTCACTCTCAATGATTTTTTTTTTTTTTTTTTTGTTGACTGCCCCTCCCTGAGCCTGGTTCTGCTGGAGGTTTCGTCCTGTTAAAAGGGAGTTTTTCTTCTCCACCATCGCCAAGCGCTTGCTCACAGGGGATCGATTGCCTGATTGCTGGGGTCTTTCTGCAATTGTGGGGGTTTCCCCTGCAGTTGAAAGTGCTATGAGATGACTCTTGTTGTGAAATGGTGCTATATAAATAAAGTTGAATTGAACTGAATTGAATTATGACATAGATTATAAACTACACATAAACAAAATTATAATGGGGACTGAACAACTCCTATTCCCCAAAGTGCAACATGCAACATTTATGAATATAACTCATAAAAGATCACACAAATAAGTGATCTGACAAAAAAATAAACAAGTGGTTCTTAAACAGTGGATAATATTACATGTCCCATTCATTTTCAATTATTCTGTAATTAATATTCACACAGTCAAATAAATGTCAGTTCAGTCCCTTTCATATTTGTCAAAGTCTAGCATGTGTGATTGCCTATATGTAGGCTACACCTCTGTATTCCACCTTCAAACACAGCCTGCATTTGTACCTGTAAAGCCTGATTGGGCTGTTTCAGACAAGAATACTTGCTTTCTATGGGCATGCACTAATTTATCAAAAAACAAAAAAGTTTATCAGTTTGAACATATGTTGAAAGGGATATTTAAATCATTGTATTTTGTTTTTATTTACATTTTACACAACATTCAAACTTCATTGGAATTGGAGTTGTATGTACAGTATGTCCCACGGCAAATCTGGTAGAGTCAATTTTGCTTTTTGGAGTGAAAAATGATATTAAGGCTGTGTGTTTTTTTTAAGATAAGTGAGCATTTTGATATTTTTCCAATAATCACGTGAGCAGTGGACGCCTTTCAGAAGGTTAAAACCTACAAAAACATACTTTTTGTTCTGCTCCAGTCACATGGAATAAGCTCCAAAATAACCTCAATTTACAAAACTTAGTAAAGCTGTCTGAATTTAAGTCTGTAGTTACTGCACTAATAAATGAGTCCTTCACTGTTTGTGCCATTCATAGTGACCTGATAATTAGATACTTAATATTTGTTTTGTTGTTTTCATTGAATTGTTATTGGTTTTTGTTATTGGTATTTATTCATTTTTGTTTTTAACCTCTGTGTTGTTTTATAATTGGCTGTTTTTATAAGTACTGCCATCTTGGCCAGGCCACCACTGTAAAAGAGGTCCTTACCTCAATTGGTTTTATCCCTGATAAATTAAAGGTTAAATAAATAAAAATATATATTTTTTCAGTCAATGACCCCTTTAAGTAACGGATAGTTTACCCTTACCAAACTTTACAATAATAATAATTTAAAAAATGTGTTTCTTTAGTACATCCCAGTTGTTAAACCAGCTTTCGTACTAAACTGTAAGAGGTTCACCAAAGTCTTAAGTTATAATTATTTCCCTGTTTTGGAGAAAGGGGATATATAAACCATCACATATGAGGAAAAAAACACCCACTGTTCCACTGAGTAAACAAAGTGCTAGCAACCAAAGGAAGTTGAACTCTGCTGTTAGAAGCAGCTGGGTAACAGGAGACAGTGCCGCACACATGCACGCATGGACACACACGCACACGCACACCTGAAAGAATCCCAGCACATGTTGGTGACTATGTCCTTCACAGCATAGCACTGAAAAAAAAAATACGGACAACAGGCCTGGCCTTGCAAACCTGCCCGGAGAGATCAAAGGGAGCCCAGCTCACCATCAGTGAGGCTCAAAAGAGTCTGTCATGAATCTGACGAGTCTCCATTAATATGCAGAGGGAATGGCCATGGTGTCTTTATACAATCCTGAATCCCTCTGTGCCAAGGCACTGACTCTCCCAAAGGCTCCATTGTCACCTAATGGAGTTGAAACCAAGGAGACAGCAAAGTCTGGGTATACACAGCTTCAGAGAAAAGGAGCTTTAATGCAGCATCTTGCCAAAAGCTCCAGCTGCTCCAGCAGTAACTGACAAACCTGACTCTCCACGCTCTCTTTACTTTCTTTTTTGACATTTCTTACTCATGTTGTCATTTTCTCTTATTACTTTCTGGCTGTCTTTTCTAGGCCACAGTTTACCAAGAGCATGCAGGTGTGCAAACAGGCTAGTGACAGATGCACATGCACAAACAACGTAGCTGATAATGTTTTTAAAGGTTTTGTGGCGTTGTGACACAGAAAACGATGCAGGAACCACTCTGTAAAACGTTGATGTCATGTTGATAATGGTAAATTAGGGATTAGGATTAGAATTCCAAATTTTCTCTGTTGGAATTATATTGAATAGACAATAAACTGTACATGTCCTAAAATGTCTTGTATGTGTAACACCCTTTTATCCAAAGGTCATCAGCTGGTTGGGAATGAGAATTTGTTGCCAGCCTTCCCACAGTGCTCCAGTGGCCTCCATTATCACACATGAGAGATGTTGCTCTGTCAGCAGACACACCTTTCCCTCCCTTAGGGGCAACAAAGGCCTACTGGGTTGGTTGACAAGGAGAAACACAAGATGTTGTTTCGAAAAAAAAAAAAATGTGCCTAAACAAAAACACACAAATTGCCTGAAGGTCATAAGGACTTCTCCTGTCTGATTTTATCAGTTATGGTGTGGTTTCCTTTTTCAGTTTCTGTATACACCCCCACCCACTGTATGCAGATAACAAACATGTTTCTTTCCCCTTTTTCCCCATAAACATCTACTTTATACTAGAAATATTTCAAATAATTTAAAAAGGTCCAAAAGTGTTTGCAAACATCTGATTTGAGCAAAAAAGGAGGTGCCACTACAACGGATGTTATTTTGGCATTTCTTCTAAGTGGTAGCAGGATAATAAAAAAATTCATAGAACTGTCTTTTAGACAGATGCTGAACATGTTTAAAATAACATTTTCCTGTTGTTTGTCCTTATGGTAAAGACTCACGGCAGGCAATTGAGAGCCTAACCCAGGATTTACAGTGGCTCTGGATGCAGTGTGGATGGCCCCTTGTGTTTCTCCCTACCAGCTCTGTTTGTGTTTTGCAGTGATATGGATGAGAACAGAGTTTGAAATACAAGATCATGTGAGAATTATACAAAATAATGCGAGATCTCAAGAAAGACCCTAGAGTGACCTAGATGAACCGATCGCGATCATGTGATAACAACAAGGGAGTGTGATGTAGCAACTTTCCACCTGGATTTTTGGGCTCTAAATAAAACATAAGTAGCCCATTAATTTTAATTCTATGAAGTGTTTGCATGTTAAGTCAAGTTTTTATCTTCTCTGACACAGAGGTGGAGGAGTAGACCTCAGAAAATAATGGACAATCCTTAAATCATTTTTAACAAACAAATGGCTATTAAATACTGTAAGATACCATGGGATTTCCTTGGGGACTGGATCCAGCATCCATCAAAAATAGACTTTTTGCATTTCATTAGCGAACCAAATCTGACGAGCCGGATTCATTCCGCAGTGGTCTGGACCAGATGGGGATTAGAAAATTGAAGAGAATGGGGAACTATTTGCTGTGGAGGCCAGATTGCAGCCATAACGCACTGCAAAAGTCACGCCCCCTCTGCTTCCGCATATGGGACCTTAAATCGGAAAAAAAATCTCCATTGAAATGAATGGCAAGAGTGAAATTATCTTTTGATCCCGATCGAATTTTGCCAGGAGTTACACATATAATGTTTGTCAATTTAAAAGACAATTTTTCATGTAATTAAAGTTGTCGGCTGTTGTATCATAGAGTAATATTTAGTTTTTGTGAAAATGTTTAGCACACTACATCTCCCATCATCCCACCTCACCATAAATGAGCGTGACGGTTTGTTTCTCAAACCTTATCTCCTGTTTCCTCACTGATGAAAGAAGGATCCAAAGAGGAGAAAAACAACACAAATGTTCTGTATTTTCAGAGCTGCAGCTGATCCAGAGGGCTGTTAGTTACTTCCCCGGGCGCAGTTTGAAAACGTGACGTAGCTTAACATGTCTATGTTTGTAGTTTTTTCATTTACACATTTTCACAACGTTAAACCTTAACAATGGAGATTTTTTTTTTCCGAATTAAGGTCCCATGTGCGGAAGTAGAGGGGGTGTGACTTAGGCTGTCTATGGCACCACTCCTCAATAGAGAGCCTAAGCCATGCCCCCTCTACTTCCACACATGGGACCTTAAATTGGAAAAATTCTCCATTGAAATGAATGGCAAGAGTGAAATTATTTTTTGATCCCGATCAAATTTTGCCACAAGTTAAACATATGATGCTTGTCAATTTAAAATATAATTTCCCTCGTAAATAACCGTGTAGGTTGTTGTTTAACTGTTAAGGTATAAGGTTATGAAAATACGTAAATTAAAAGACTACAAACACAGATGGACGTACCTGACGTCACGTGTTCAAAGCACACCCAGGGTGAACTAGCTAGCTAACAGTCCTTTGGATCAGCTACAGCTCTCAAAATACAAAACAATACTTTGTGTTGTTTTTCTCCACTTTGGATCCTTCTTTCATCGGTCAGGAAACAGGAGGTGAGCTTTTAATAATCTCCCACCATGATCGTGTTTGGTGATGTGGGATGATGGGAGTTGGTGTCCGCTAATCATTGAAACAAAAACTAACTATTACTCTGTTGGGAGATGTTGCCCACTAATCATTTTCACAAAAACTAAATATTAGTCTGTTATTATATGACAACCAACAACTTTAATTACGTGGAAATTTATCTTTTAAATTGGCATCATATGTGTATCTCGTGGCAAAATTTGATGGGGTCAAAAGGTAATTTCACTCTGGCCATTCATTTTAGTGGAGATTTTTTCCAATTTAAGGTCCCATATGTGGAAATAGAGGGGGTGTGACTTAGGCTGTCTATGAAACCAGAGTGATAAAGTAATGATCATGAGTGCTCCTTTAGCAAAATGACACGTGGCACTTGTACTCATGAATTTTCACATTCATGCATGCTTGCAATGTGATTCAAGAAAGATTTCTTTGCTTTTACCTGGTGATTACCAATCAGTATGGGTTTTGTTGAAGAATCAGTAGGTTGTTTTTTCCACTTATGGAAGAGATGAACATGGGTGAGAATTTAATCCTTGAAGTCTCTGATTTGACAAACTTTTTGACATCTCTAGAAAAGAATATAGAGAGCTACACAAAACATTAGTAGCATGGGAACCTGCTGGCACCAAATTAGGTGTTGTGGTTAGGTTTATATTATTTTAGTGCGGTTGCTTAACACAAAAACATCAGAACAGCCAGCTCACAACAGCCATCATACAAACAATACAAACAACATCTATTCATAGGTATCGTGTGATCAGGTTCTGATGCGATTTCTTTACATGGTAACCGTCATTCCACAGTGAAGACCATGATTTTCTCTGGATCTGTGCTCACGGTGCTCTGTGTCTGGATCGCTGCCTGCATGCCAGGCCAAAATATTGAGGTGAATTTTTTTTGTTTCTAGCTGTCATGTGTCATGTGCTCCACCATCATTCTGCTCCGAAGGGTCATATTTGATATTATTAAAGCGTCTGATGTGTTGGGAATGGGGTGGCAAGTAGCAGTTTTTTCTATATACTGGACACTGGTTCTAACAACACAAGTTGCTGTCTATAAAGTTCAATATAAGTATAAAGTTCAATATAAAGTCTGACTTCCAGTTGTTACATGACTTGTTTTAATTTTACTTTGTATATGCAAAATCCCTTGGTTATTGCTGCTAGCATTACTGTCATTGTTATTAGCTTAGTTAGCTTCCAGTTGCTAGTAGGGTGGGACAAAAGATCGATTCAGTGATGGATCACGATACTTGACACTAACGACAATGTACCGATCCCTAAACGCATGGATTGATCTTTTATTAATTATGTACATTCATATAAATGTTGCATACTCTCTTGGGTATTCAATCAATTGCGCTTTCAGTTCACTTGATGGTGCAAAGCAGCATCCAGTCAAGTGAAGTCATCGCTTGTCTCGCAAGATCTGCAGCCAAATGGCACAAAAGCACCCATGGTCGGTGGAAGTCATATCTTGTCTTGCAAGATTTGTAGCCAGCTTTGAAAGTTAGGAAGCAGTTAGCTCAAAGTTAGCAAAAATGTCTGGCCTTTTTTGGATCTTATAACAAAGATTGATTGATTAATGCCTTTATTTCGAACATGTAAAGATGGAAGGAAAGACCTTGACATGACACACAACCTACAAGAAGCGCTGCATGAAAAACAAAAAACAAACATAAAAAAACCCACACAGGCCAGCACATGTCTCGGAGCAGCGTTAGCAACAGCTAAGCTAAAAACACACCGCCATATAGCTTGCAACCAGCGCTCAGAGAAAAAGTAAGTTTATTTATGAAGTGCTTTTCAGAGACATATGGTGACCAAGCACTGTACAATAAAATAGAATAAAAGGAATTTGATAGATAAAAATAATACAAAAAAATACAAAAACCAAGTTAAAACACAAGATTAAAATAATTTAAAAATATCAGACTTACCATTAAAAAGCAGTTGAACTGAAACTCAATGGAAAGTCTCCTTAAAAATGTTTTCAGCTGCTTTTTAAGAGTCCACAGAGTCAGCTAAACGTATCTGGAGTGGGAGCGCACCGCCCTCCCTGTGTACAGAGACGGGTCTCCATGCAAAATGAAGTCCCAAGAATGTTATATGAAAGAGATGTCAACAGTTTTATTTTAGGACATGATTTGAGGTTGAATAAGGTGAAAAAGATTTGAAAGCTATGGTATTGCTATACTAAACATTGTGATATTGCGATTATCATTGAATCGTGATAGGATCATATTGTGACCAAAGTATCGCGATCCAGATCTAATTGTGAGAGTCTAGCAGAGTGCTAGAGTTTTATTTAGTCTCTTAATAAACTTTGACTCACTCCTAATAACATTGCATAGACTCAAATGAACATGGAGAATAAAGTCACTAATAGCTAGTATGGACAGTAGTATGGACTCTGATTTTACTTAATATGAGAATTAATAACATACTTGTAACTGGAAGCTAACTTGGCTAATAACAATAACAGTAATGTTAACAGCAATGACTAAGGGATGTTGTATGCACAAAGTAATATTAAAACAAGTCAGGTAACAACTGGGAGTCAGACATATGTTTTGGTGCATTTCACAGGTCCATTATAGCCCATGCAGTGGCGTCTTGAATAGGAGAGACAAAAACAACACAACATAGATATGAACAACATGATAGTTGTGCTTTGCTAAGCTAACTGGGCTAACAATGAAGTGTGATTACAAAAATGATCAAAATGCGAAACATGAACTTTATAAAGAAAAAAAATATCTGTCAGCATGCTATTTCCAATGTGTTCAATGGTTAATTTTTGCTTCAGTTTGCTTTAAAAAAAAAATAACCATTGTACATATTGGAAATAGCATGCTAAAGTAAAAACTCAGGTGTGGGAGGAGTTCAGTGAGGCCATGGAACAAGACTTTCGGTTGGCCTGGAAGAGATTCTGGCAAACTGTCCGGAAGCTCAGGAGGGGGAAGCAGCTCCCTGTCCACACTGTGTATGGTGCGGATGGGGCGCTGCTGACTTCGACTGGGGATATCGTCGGGCAGTGGAAGGAATACTTCGAGGATCTCCTCAATCCCACTGACACGTCTTCCACAGAGGAAGCAGGGCTTGTGGACGAAGGGGATGACTCGCCCATCACAGGGGCTGAGATTGCCAAGGTCGTTAAAAAGCTCCTTGGTGGCCGGGCCCTGGGGGTGGACGAAATTCATCCTGAGTACCTCAAGGCCCTGGATGTTGTAGGGCTGTCATGGTTGACACGCCTCTGCAACATTGCGAGGGGGTTGGGGACAGTGCCTTTGTCACTGGACTTGCTGGACTCACCCTTAGAGATAGGGTGAGGAGCTCAGTCATCCGGGAGAGGCTTGGAGTAGAACCGCTGCTCCTCCACATCGAAAGGAGTTAGTTGAGATGGTTTAGGCATCTGATCAGGAAGCCTCCTGGACGCCTCCCACTTGAGGTGTTTCGGGCACGTCCCACTGGGTGGAGACCCCGGGGCAGATCCAGGACTCACTGGAAAGACTACGTCTCCCAGTTGGCCTGGGAATGCCTTGGTATCCTTTCTGAAGAGCTGGAGCAGGTGGCTGGGGAAATGGAAGAGTCTGGGCTTCTCTGCTTGACCTGCTGCCTCCGCGACCCGGACCTCCGGAAAAGTGGTAGAAGATGGATGAATGGATGGATGGATGGATGGATGGATGGATAGATGGACAATGGTTAGTGGAAGTGATAAAATTGATTTATTGATGAGAAAACACTATGAAGTGGGCAAATATAATGTACAGACGTGGACAAAATTGTTGGTACCCCTCTGTTAATGAAAGAAAAACCCACAATGGTCACAGAAATAACCTGAATCTGACAAAAGTGGTAATAAATAAAAATTCTATGAAAATTAACCAATGAAAATCACACAATGCTTTTGAATTGTGGTTCAACAGAATTATTTTAAAAAACAAACTCATGAAACAGGCCCAGACAAAAATGATGGTACCCCTAGAAAAGATTGAAAATAATGTGACCATAGGGACATGTTTAACCAAGATGTGTCCTCTAATTAACATCACAGGTGTCTACAAACTTGTAATCAGTCAGTCGGCATATTTAAAGGGTGACAAGTAGTCACTGTGCTGTTTGGTGACATGGTGTGTACAACACTAAACGTGGACCAGAGGAAGCAAAGGAGAGAGTTGTCTCAGGAGATTAGAAAGAAAATTAGCAGCTTGATGATAGCAGCTTGATGTTCCTGTGACTACAGTTGCACATATTATTCAGAAATTTAAGATCCACAGGACTGTAGCCAACCTCCCTGGACGTGGCCGCAGGAGGAGACGGATAATATGAATGGTAACAAAAGAGCCCAGAACAACCTCTAAACACATTCATGGTGAACTCCAAGGTCAAGGTATATCAGTGTCAGATCGCACCATCCGTCATTGTTTGAGCCAAAGTGGACTTCATGGGAGACGACCAAGGAGGACACCACTGTTGAAAGCAAATCACAAAAAAGCCAGACTGGAATTTGCCAAACTGCATGCTGACAAGCCACAAAGCTTCTGGGAGAATGTCCTATGGACAGACAAGACAAACTGGAACTTTTTGGCAAGGCACATCAGCTCTATGTTCACAGACGCAAAAATGAAGCATACCAAGAAAAGAACACTGTCCCTACTGTGAAACATGGAGGAGGTTCTGTTATGTTCTGGGGCTGCTTTGCTACATCTGGCACAGGGTGTCTTGAATCTGTGCAGGGTACTATGAAATCTCAAGACTATCAAGGTATTCTAGAGAGAAATGTGCTGCCCAGTGTCAGACAGCTTGGTCTCAGTCGCAGGTCATGGGTCTTGCAATAGAATAATGACCCAAAACACACAGCTAAAAACACCCAAGAATGGCTAAGAGCAAAACATTGGACTATTCTAAAGTGGCCTTCTATGAGCCCTGATGTAAATCCTATTGAAGATCTGTGGAAGGAGCTGAAACATGCCGTCTGGAGAAGGCACCTTTCAAAGCTGAGACAACTGGAGCAGTTTGCTCATGAGGAGTGGGCCAAAATACCTGCTGAGAGGTGCAGAAGTCTCATTAACAGTTACAGAAATCATTTGATTGCAGTGATTGCCTCAACAGGTTGTGCAACAAAATAATAAGTTAAGGGTACCATCATTTTTGTCCAGGCCTGTTTCATGAGTTTGTTTTTTAAAATAATTCTGTTGAACCACAATTCAAAAGCACTGTGTGATTTTCATTGGTTAATTTTCATAGAATTTTTATTTATTACCACTTTTGTCAGATTCAAGTTATTTCTGTGACCATTGTGGGTTTTTCTTTCATTAACAGAGGGGTACCAACAATTTTGTCCATGTCTGTAACTGGAACTAGACATGTGGGGGGGTGGGGGGAAGGGGCCAGAAAGCTGAAGTACTGTATGTCACTATACATTGTGCAAGAGGTCTATTATCAAGTAAATTTTTCTTTCCTACAGAAAACAGGTATTAGCTGGCCACTGCTTCAGATTTTTATTATTCTGATAATGAACTGTCATCTAATTTTTGTTAAGAAAGCAAACTAAAATCTTTAAAAATCTCAAAGTATATCTCATGTGTGTCTTTTTATGATAATATTTATGCAATTTAACCTCATGCTTGCAATACAAAAGGAAAACACACTTTTAATTCCAACACCAACATTTTTGTTTCTCAGCCTTAAGAAAATGACAAAATCTAGAATGTGAAGACATGAAGTCTTTACGTCTCAGTTCAACCAGTGCTGAAGGTAAATGTAAAGGACAAAAAAGGCAGAGGAGAGAACTTGTTAAAGGCACTGGTACAGGGCCATTCAGCTTCAGGGTAGTTCATTCATTGGCAGTCGAGGTCTGGTAGAGGAGGCACGTGTCTTTGAGGCCACAGAGGCACAAGACCTCTTTGTCAGAGCCCAGTCCACAGGGCCTCTGACCACCCCTCACCTTGAAACATGACACGAGCATGGGAATGGTTTTATAAACCACACAGGAAAACACAAGCATATTTGCAAGAAGTGCAAAAAGCATCGTTGTATAGAGAGTTTATTTCTAAATGACTTCTGAGAGGAAAAGCAAAACAAGATAACGCCTGAGTGGTGCAGAAGTAACAGACTTCAAAGACAAGATCTATTAGCCCAACTTTGCAGATCAGATAAATTGAGTGAGAATTTGAGCTCTGTCAACAGCAAATTATATCTCAGGATCCTTTTGAATCAGCAAGCTATAATGGGAGACATTATCAGACATAATATCAAATTTTAAATGTTTCACTGACATTTCTAGTCTAGCTGTCCAATCAATTAATTAAACAGAATATTTTTAAAAAAAATAATTCCAAACATTATTTTTAGGAGGTATAAGCTGAAGTTAAAGCACAAGTTGAATTAATTCATTTAACTGATGGAAAAGTAATCTGAATTCCCACAAGGCATTTTCAGTCAATCCTATTTATGTCAGATGTCTTCATGAGGACATGCCATCAAATCATAGGTATGCAGGCTGGATCTTTTAAACAACTTATTCTATTCCAGTGTTTTATGGGCTCCCATAAGGCCTTCTCCTAATGATGTGCTTCAGGCAAAACACAGAGACTGGTTTAAAGTTCAAGAACAATGTCTAAACCAGCAAGCAGAAACTAGATAACCAGAGGACAGATTAGCTGCCAGAATTCTTTCAACAACCAGGCATAAACATATTAAAAAACACATTCTGGATGCTCATACCTCCTCAATACTCAAGGTGCCTTGAGGGGCAAATGTGTTAAAGCATTAAGATGGAAAAGTGGATCCGTGACCACCCCCACCACCACCCCAAACACCCCTTTCCCACATACACTTGACTTCATCATGCCATGGAAGCTGTACAGGTAGTTTTTCATTTGCCTTTAAATCCTGGCCACATTTATGTCTTGATGTTGATTGTTCTTTGGCACACTGCCACAGGCAGTCTCTATGAGCAAGCCCACCACCAGCTCCTTTGGGTAAATAAGCCAGACAAACCCCAGACCTGTTTGAGTCAGTACCAAGTTCACCTCCTGAGACATATCGCTCCGAGCAACAAATCCAATCAAAACCCTACACAGAGATAACATGTGAAAGAGAGACAAAGAAAAAAAAAAAGCTGGAGCGATTACATCCTTTGTGTCAGAGAATAAAGCATTAAGCGTGGCGGGAAAGAAAAACTGAAAATGAATCTACTTTTTTTTTTCCTTATATCAAAAAAGAAGAGCAGCCTCTTAAAGCTGCACTTATCATCCAAACCCCCCCAATAAGGTTCACTTGCCAGCCTGTGAATGGGCATGAGACGGCGAGTGAGCAAGAGTGCCTGTCTCCTTTGTGTCTGTCAGGAGTCTCAGACTGCCAGACGCAAGCCTGTCTGTGCTGGTGTAACACACACTCTCTTGCCGGCATCCACTCATCCATTCTACAAGCAGCAGTGGAGCACAGCCTATTTCTTTCAACCGGTTTGTCTTTACATGATGCAAATGCCAAGGATCAAGAGAGAGAGATAATAATAGCGGCTGGTTATAACATCTGGTAACAAAGACTGGCACAATTACAGCAGAACTCATGATAGTTTAGGCAAAATAATAAAACAAGAAATACCTCCAAATAATGAAGCAAACATATCCTCACCTTGAATCATTTCCGACCTGGAGGAGGCCAGTAATCCAAAGATGACCCCCAAGACAAGAGTCCACATCTTGGGCAAAGCGCTTGGTGGCGGCTGGATGAGCAGAAGTAAAGGTGTGTAACAGATCTGCCGTGGTACCTGTCTTCTTTCTGCCAGTAGTGATAGCTAGTGTGTGTGCAAGAAAGAAAGTAAATAAGTGAGAGAGAGTAGAAACCTGGTACTGTGGAGTGTGCACTGAGTGTCTGGAAGCTGCTGCTGCTGACTCAGATTTTGCCCCCAACTTTTCGATTCTCTGCCTGAGAGACACACAGACTAGTGGCACACACTGTAGTAGACTGCTTCATGTGAGAACACACCCTTCTGCCTCTCCCACACTTGCCCCACCCCCCCTCCTGCCCCACCTCACACAGACCCCCCACCACCACCACCACCACTCTCCCCTCTCCTTGTCTTTACAGTTTGTTATGGATAAAAAGAAGGTAATCTCTCCTTCTGTCTGGACCCTTATCCTGCTTCCCCGCTTCCACTTTATATTTTCCTGACAGCAACAGTTTCAGAGAGCCCATCTGGTCTTTTGTTTGGTCTTCATTCCATTGTTAGTTTATCGGATTTTCCATTTTTCCGCCTCCTACACCCCTCGTGGTCTGTGGCATTGTTGTCTATATGTCTCAGTGAGATATCCTGTGCTACCCACTGAAAGAGGTCAAATCAATTTTGCTGAGATAGTCAGTCCTCCCATTTTTATAGAAATAATAAATACAAAACTGATCTTTCCCTGTGACAAACATATGTTGGCACCTGCCTTAAACAATGCTAAATGTGACCAATGTACAAAGTAAGCAGTCAGTGGTTTGCTGGACATCAAAATCTGATACTTGCTAAGCTGTCCATTATATACCAAAATGTTTGTTGCTAACTCATTTATTTCAAGATAAGATAAGATAAGATAAGCCTTTATTAGTCCCACAATGGGGAAATTCCAGGATTACAACAGCACAGGGATAGCAACACTCAGAGCAATAATTAAGAAGATATGGAAGATATAAGTAAGAGCAGTGGATATACATACATACACATCAATATATAAATATACATACAAAGTGCGGAGCATTGCAGCGAGATGGAATAAACAGCATAACCGTCTACTTAGTTATCCTACATAGTATGAATATGTACCCATACATATTGTCACCCTCCGTAGCGACCGATACTGTCCTAGTTGTATATACTGGAGGGGACCATTGTGTAAGTCTATTGCGTCTTTTGCATTCAGTACTATTAGGTCGTCACGTTTTTTTGCTATCTCTGCGAGCGGCCCTGCTTAGGTTATACAGTCTGACTGCCGTAGGTAGGAAGGACCTGCGAAACCTCTCGGTTGCGCACCTAGGATGATGTAGTCTGCTGCTAAATGAACTCCTCAGTGCGTTCAGTATGTCCTGCATAGGGTGGGACTTGGACTCCAGCAGAGATGACAATTTAGCTACCATCCTTCTCTCTCCTATCTCCTCCACTGGGTCAGGGCGCTGCCCCAGGACAGAGCTAGCTTTCTTGATCAGTTTGTTCAGTCTCTTCCTATCGGCTGCTGTAATGCCACTGCCCCAGCAGACCACTCCAAAAGTGATGGCTGATGCCACCACCGTGTCATAGAATGTCTTCAGCAGCACCCCTTGTACACCAAAAGACCTGAGTCTCCTCATTAGGAACAGCCTGCGCTGTCCCTTCTTGTAGAGTGCGTCGGTATTGTGTGACCAGTCTAGTTTATTGTTCAGATGAACACCCAGGTACTTGTAGGATGTCACCATCTCGATGTCTGTTCCCTGTATGTTTACTGGTGCGGTGAGGGGTTGTCCTTGCCTACGGCAGTCCACCACCAGCTTCTTAGTTTTCCTCGCATTGATCTGGGGCAGTTCCTATGGCACCAGTCCACAAAGTCCTGGATAAGTCCTCTGTACTCAGCTTCATCTCCGTTGGAGATGAGGCCGACGATTGCAGAGTCGTCAGAGAACTTCTGTAGATGGCAGTGTGTTGTGTTGTGTGAGAAATCCGCAGTATAAAGGGTAAACAGGAAGGGAGCCAAAACCGTTCCCTGGGGGGCCCCCGTGCTACCGATGATCGTGTCGGACACACAATCCCGGGTTCTCACAAACTGTGGCCGGTTAGTGAGGTAGTCCAGGATCCATGATGACAGATGCTGGTCCACCCCTGCGCACAGCAGCTTGTCCTTCAGGATCATCGGTTGGATGGTGTTGAAAGCACTGGAGAAGTCAAAGAACATGATCCTCACCACATTCCCGGGCTTCTTCAGGTGGGACAGAGAATGGTGAAGGAGGAAGATTACTGCATCCTCCACCCCAATGCCATGCTGGTAGGTGAACTGGAGTGAATCCATCGTTGGTCCCACCAGGGGGCGGAGGTGAGCAAGGAGCAGTCTCTCCAGGGTCTTCATCATGTGGGACGTCAGGGCCACTGATCTGTAGCTGTTCAGGTCTTTGGGGCGGGAAGTCTTTGGTACAGGTAGCACACAAGATGTTTTCCACAACTGTGGTACCCTCCCCAGCTTCAGGCTCAGGTTGAAGATGAGCTCCGCAATCCCACACAGCTGATCTGCACAGGACTTGAGGAGCTTTGCGTTGATGCCGTCCGGTCCCGATGCCTTCCTCGCCTTGATCTTTCTCAGCTCCGTCTTCACCTGGGTCCTAGTGAGGGTCATGTTGGGGGGCTGTGTGTTGGGAGTGGGGCGGTGTTGGTGGAGTGGGGTGTGGACAGCAGAACTCAATGTCTTTAGAGGCAGCAGTGGTTGTTGTGCAGTCGGGGGGGAGGGCGGTTGGTCAAACCTATTAAAAAACAGGTTCACATTGTTCACCCACTCCCTGCCCCCCATGGCCTGGAAGGAGGTATTCCGGAGCCCAGAGATGGTTTTAAAGTTTCTCCAGACCCCACCGATGTCGCTCTGTTGCAGCTTGTCCTCCATTCAACAACCTGTATTTCCACTTTCATCATGAGAAACCTCCATTCCTTCACTGGTTTAACATTTCGCTTCATGGATAGAGTCATCTCAGGTTTCTGGAATCTCCCCATTGACCACTTCCTACAGTATCTTGTGCTCTTTGCATGTGGTTGTGTAACATTTTCAATAAGCTACCATGAAAACAAAAGTGTGGCTGCTTGTCTGTGTTTCTGCTACTTCCCTACCAACCAACCATAAAGGATGTCTAATGGGTCAACACGGTCAGTGATGCCAAGGGAACAATACACAAATAAGTGATCTGATCCTCCAGTTCAACACAGTTATGACTTTATTACTCTGTTACAAGCAATAATTTAATCTCATTTATATAGGATTAATTTGGCACGCGGGGATGTCTGAAGGCTGAAACCACCAGCATGGGGATGTGAGGTTTGGATGGCCAAAAATGTGCAAACAATATTTTGGCAGTCGATAGACATACATAGACACATACACTGTTCCAGTGGAAACTTTTACAAGCATTAGCAGTCCAAGACAGGAAACATAAATTAACAAGCAAAGGGTCAACAACCACGCTACAAGTGTATGTGGGCTCATGCTTTGGCACAGTACTACAGTATCTTCAGTGAAATGCTGACATGCTCAAATGTCCTTTCACTCTCCTCTAAGACAGGTCTAGCATGTACAGTACATGGTGTGGAAATTTTGATCTCTTTTCTTTGTTTTGGTGAAGACTCCAAGTGACTGCATACTGTCAGAATCTAATATTTTTTAAGATCTACAACACTCATGATAAAACCAGACTATCATTTTAGTATTTCTGATATTTGTCAGAGTTGTTGTTGTTGTTGAACCTTAAAGCTCAATTTATGCCTCTGCATCACAGTGATCTTGTGGCAGACACACTTATTCAACATAGTTAGCAGCAACTTTTACTTGTGTGCTGCTCTGAATGCATTGTTGTGTTGCCAAAATGGGTTTCTACTGATGTAAACTGCTGTTTTTAAGGACAGTGCAGATTGATGAACATTGATATCAATCAATGTAAACTTGCCAGATTGTAGCCAGTGGCTAATTTCTATCTGTTGTTCATGGGTTACAGTTTTTCTTTCCCCCATTCTATTATGCTGAGCAGCAAGCTAGAGAGCAGGAAGTACCATTTTTACAGCGGGGAAAATAAGTATTGAACACATCAACATTTTTCTCATTAAACATATTTCTGAAGAAGCCACTGACCTGAGATTTTCACCAGACATCAGTAACAACCCTAGTAATAAATACATACAAAGAAATCAAGGCAAATGTGTTCACAAAACAAGCTATATTGAATGAAGTGGAATGACAGAGGGCATAAGTACACATGAAGAAAAAAAGAGGTGCAAAAAGGCATAGAAAGCCAAGAAACCAGTTGAAATCCATCAGAATTTAGGAAGCCATCCCATCAGTGCAAATTAACTTCAGCTGTTTAAGTCCTGACTGATAGCCTTTAAAAAGGTCTGTGAACATCAGATTGTCACACCACAAAGAACTTGTGATGGGTAGAAGCATTTCTAAACTGCTGACTGTTCCATTGAGCACTGTTGGAGCCATCATTTGGAAGTGGAAAGAACATCATTTTACCATATACTGGCCACGACCAGGAGTTCCTTGCAAGATTTCTGACAGAGAAGTCAAAAGAATTATCAGAAGAGTTATCCAAGAGCCAAAGACCACTTGGCTCCACAGTTTTGTTGTACTGTACAACTGTACAATGACAATAAAGCCTATTCTATTCTATTCTATTCTATTCTATTCTTGTGGAGAGCTCCAGAAAGACCTGGAGTTAGCAGGTACTGCTGTTTCAAAGAAAACAATAAGTAATGCACTCAACCCTCAACCGACATGGGCTGTATGCCCGCTCACCTCGCAAGACTCCATTGCTGAAGAAAAAGCATGTTGAAGCTCGTTTAAAGATAAGATAAGATAAGATAAGCCTTTATTAGTCCCACAATGGGGAAATTCCAGGATTGCAACAGCACAGGGATAGCAACACTCAGAGCAACAATCAGAAGACAAGAAAAAATAAGAGCAGCGAATATACATATGTACATATAAATATATAAATATATAAACACAGTGCGGAGCATTGTAGCTAGATGGAATAAATATATAAATATATAAACACACACAGTGCGGAGCATTGTAGCTAGATGGAATAAAATATATAAATATATAAACACACAGTGCGGAGCATTGTAGCTAGATGGAATGAACAGCATAACCGTCTACTTAGTTATCCTACATGGTATGATTATGTACCCATACATATTGTCACCCTCCGTAGCGACCGGTATTTTCCTAGTTGTATACCGGAGGGGACCATTGTGTAAGTCTATTGTGTCTTTTGCATTCAATACTATTAGGTTGTCACGTTTTTTTGCTATCTCTGCGAGCAGCCCTGCTTAGTTTATACAGTCTGACAGCCGTAGGTAGGAAGGACCTGCGAAACCTCTCGGTTGCGCACCTAGGATGATGTAGTCCCACCATCCTTCTCTCTCCTATCTCCTCCACTGGGTCAAGGCGTTGCCCCAGAACAGATCTAGCTTTCTTGATCAGTTTGTTCAGTCTCTTCCTATCGGCTGCTGTAATGCCGTTGCCCCAGCAGACCACTCCAAAAGTGATGGCTGATGCCACCACCGTGTCGTAGAATGTCTTCTGCAGTGCCCTTTGTACACCAAAAGACCTGAGCCTCATCAGTAGGAACAGCCTGCGCTGTCCCTTCTTGTAGAGTGTGTCGTATTGTGTGACCAGTCTAGTTTATTGTTCAGATGAACACCAAGGTACTTGTAGGATGTCACCATCTCAATGTCTGTTCCCTGTATGTTTACTGGTGCTGTGAGGGGTTGTCCTTGCCTATGGCAGTCCACCACCAGCTCCTTAGTTTCCTCGAGTTGATCTGGAGGCAGTTCCGATGGCACCAGTCCACGAAGTCCTGGATAAGTCCTCTGTACTCAGCTTCATCTCCGTTGGAGATGAGGCCGACGATCACAGAGTCGTCGGAGAACTTCTGTAGATGGCAGTGTGTTGTGTTGTGTGAGAAGTCCGCAGTATAAAGGGTGAACAGGAAGGGAGCCAAAACCGTTTCCTGGGGGGCCCCCGTACTACCGATGATCGTGTCAGACACACAATCTCGGGTTCTCACAAACTGTGGCCAGTTAGTGAGGTAGTCCAGGATCCATGATGACAGATGCTGGTCCACCCCTGCGCACAGCAGCTTGTCCTTCAGGATCATCGGTTGAATGGTGTTGAAAGCACTGGAGAAGTCAAAGAACATGATCCTCACCGCATTCCCAGGCTTCTCCAGGTGGGACAGAGAACAGTAAAGGAGGAAGATCACTGCATCCTCCACCCCAATGCCATGCTGGTAGGCGAACTGGAGTGGATCCATCGCTGATCCCACCAGGGGGCGGAGGTGAGCAAGGAGCAGTCTCTCCAGGGTCTTCATCATGTGAGACGTCAGGGCCACTGGTCTGTAGCTGTTCAGATCTTTGGGGTGGGAAGTCTTTGGTACAGGTACCACACAAGATGTTTTCCACAACTGTGGTACCCTCCCCAGCTTCAGGCTCAGGTTGAAGATGTGCTCCACAATCCCACACAGCTGGTCTGCACAGGACTTGAGGAGCTTCGTGCTGATGCCGTCCGGTCCCAAGGCCTTCCTCGCCTTGATCTTCCTCAGCTCCGTCCTCACCTGGGTCTTAGTGAAGGTCAGGTTGGGGGGCTATGTGCTAGGAGTGGGGGGGGGGGTGTTGGTGGAGTGGGGTGTGGACAGCAGGTCTTGATTACTTCAGAGGCAGCAGTGGTTGTTGTGCAGTCGGGGGGGGAGGGCGATTGGTCAAACCTATTAAAAAACAGGTTCACATTGTTCGCCCACTCCCTGCCCCCCGTGGCCTGGGAGGAGGTATTCTGGAGCCCAGAGATGGTTTTAAGGTTTCTCCAGACCCCGTCGATGTCCCTCTGTTGCAGCTTGTCCTCCATCTTCTTCCTGAAGCTGTCCTTGCCTTCTCTGATCTTCCACCTCAGCTCCCTCTGTACGGACTTCAGCATCTCCCTGTTCCCCGACCTGAAGATCTTCTTCTTCTCTCTCAGAAGTGTTCTTATCTCAGGGTTGATCCAGGGTTTGTTGTTTGAGCAACACCGTATGGTCTTGGTGGGTACGGTGTTGTCCACACAGAAGCCGATGTAGTCCGTGATGGTGTGAGTGAGGCCATCGATGTCCTCACCATGTGGATCGCAGAGCTGCTCCCAGGCAGTGATTTCAAAACAGTCCTTTAAGCCGCTTTTTCACTAGCCCAGTTCGCCTCGCCTCGTTTCGTTTCGTTACTACTCAGTTTGGCCGCGGTTGTGTTTCCATAGCAGCCGGGTAAAGCGGGGTTAAGCTGTGGTGGGCGGGATTTTTTTTATAGCAAGGCAGCGCCACACTCCCGTGACGTAAAACACACAACCCAAGCCAAACATAACATGGCAGCTGTACAAGGCAACTCCTAGGTCTGTGGCTTTTTTCACCGTAAATGCCAAAAAGGACCGCCAGACAAGGGTACAGGCAGTGAGACGAAACACTCTGGAATAGTTCTGCAGCTTCTGGGAGAGCCGAAGACCTGAGGATACAAACTAGGTCATATATGACGGTAAGCTAATGTTGCTAATGCTAGTTTGCTGTAAGCACATCGTACTACACTGTAATCTCTGCAAGTTATCGCTGTTAGGTACTAAAATATGTACGCTGTGTGTGTTTCAGATGGCTCTGTTGTGGGAAAATTACCGCTTCAGACGGTCGGTCTGGCGTTCAGCACAGCCTGTCACTGATGACACCCCAGCTTCACAAACGACCAGTGGCTGTAGAGCTTAAGAATGTCTGTAGAAACGTTTATTTCCTGTGCAAAAAATTGCTCTGATCTAAGTAAAGGAACCCTATTTCACTGTTTATGGGAATGTAGAAAAATTAGAATGTTTTGGGAAGAGGTGAGGGTAACAATTGAAAAAATAATTTCAAAACAAATCACATTGAACCCTAAACTGTTTTTGTTGGGTCTGTGTCCAGAAAAACATAACTTTAATAATAAGAGTGAAAGAGCATTCATAGACCTCAGTTTGCTTAATGCCAAAAAATGTATTGCATTACTGTGGAAAAACTCATAGACCAGATGTGACTCAGTGGTTAAGACAGATGTTAACAAACCTTCCACTAGAAAGAATAACATATATACTGAAATCAAAGGAAAATGTGTTTGAGAATATATGGAGACCGTTCATTGATTATGTAAAGAAATTAAACATAACTTCTGAAGAAGAAGGTGAATGATATGTGTGGACCTTGCAAATTCCAAACTGGTGAATGTATATTATGTATTCTTATGTAATAGATTGCCTAGACTAAACAGAGGAGCATTGTTGTTGACTTGTTTTTGTTAATGGCTGTTTTTTATTACCTTTTTTTTATTTTGTTATTGTTCTTTTTAGTTTTTAAATTACTTTTGTGTTAGTGTCTGGCTGTGTGTGTTATGTTTGTAAAAAAAAAAGGTTCAATAAAAATATTGTGGGGAAAAAAATTGCTCTGATCTGCGTGAAAATTATGGAGAGACTGTTGAGACATCATGGATGTACCTGCTCCAGCTGCACTGAGTCTGAGGTGGTGTCATGGCAAAAAATGATCAGCTGACACAACTTGATCGCCATGTTAATAACTATATTAGCCACAAAATATATATTCAAAAAGTAAACAGTACTGAGTTAGGTATAATAAGATAAATTTGACAGTTATGATGCATTTTAGGCCAAAACAAACTTGATCTAGGATTAAAAGCAATTAAAATAATGCAGTCACAAGGTTACATGGAAAATGCTTGATTTACTAGATACATATACTGTAGAAATATATATTCTCTGCATCAACAATGTACTATACATGCATTCATGTAGTATTGCACTGACAGTAAACCTCTGAAGTTTTTGCAGATGTCTCTTTTTTATATGTGAAGGTTACCACCATGTGACATAAATTTAATACTGACAGATTGGAAAAGCTGTCTAAGAACAATCCAGCAGTTTGAGAAATCACTTTTGGTTTGGTGTAAGTCTGTCAACAGGATTATGAACCATAAAGCAGTTTGTGTTAAAATGTTAAATCCCATTAAACTCTAACCCACAGGTGTCCAATCATGTGTCATGGAGGGCCAAGACCCTGTAGGTTCTCTTCTACCCAGTCTCTTCAGCAGGTGTTTTCACTGATCTGCAGTCAGTGGAAGAAGTTCAGTGGAATCTGCTGTTGAAGACACTGGTTGGAGGTAAAGCCTGCAGGGTCTTGGCCCTCCATGGCACATGATTGGACACCCCTGCCCAAACCCATTATGATGAAGAGCAAATGCTAATATGACCCAGA
This sequence comes from Pholidichthys leucotaenia, assembly GCA_020510985.1. NCBI lineage: Eukaryota > Metazoa > Chordata > Actinopteri > Cichliformes > Pholidichthyidae > Pholidichthys > Pholidichthys leucotaenia. The sequence goes on along the minus strand of CM035840.1, from coordinate 131,745,069 downwards.
ATTCCTCCATATACTGGTACTGTCACTAAAGTATACAGGGTCTTCTGCGGTGGCACATCCAACAATACAGTCTTCAGTTAATAAAATAATTGTTTTGGTTACTTTTCTTAAAAATGAGCCACTATTTTCAAGGTCACCCATTAGTGGTTTGTACTATTGACTCTTTTCCCACCAGTGTATTAACAGACAAAAATAGAAATCATGATGCAAACACATAAGTCACTAAATTGTTTATTACAATCAGCAGCAAATTCCAGATTATTCAGAATGTGCAAAACTCAAACTGTAAGACTGGGTCACTCAGCAGCTGGGATGTGCAGCTCACACTGGTCTCAGATCAGCAGATCTTAGGCATGCATCTCTGTAAATAGTGACGCAAGGTCCAGTTTGGGGTGGATCGATCGTTTACCTCTTGCCTAGACAAAAGACAGAAATGGGTGGTGGTTAAATAAAGGAAGTTTAAAACATATTTGGGAAATACACTTGTTGCTAAAAGCCAGTGGTGGAATGTGAATGAATGAATCTTTATTTCAGATAGATTAAAAGAAAATAGAATAATATAACAAAGGGGGAAAAAAATCTAACAAGGTCGAATTAAACAATAACTCTTCTGATTATACAGTTCAACATAGGCTATCTGAAATGGGTGATGGCTGAAGCTGCAGCTTATATTGCCCACCCATATTCCATCCAAGAATTCAAAAGAAAAAACAGGAGCGATTCCAATTCCAATGTGACAATAAAATACTTCGTTGTTGTATTTAACCACAATTTTCATGTAGCTGCACTGATGTAAAGTCGATTTTACAAGGGCTGCATTACATTTACAATCATCTGTTTTTACTGTGGCCTCAGCAATCAGAATGAATTAATACATTCACTTGAATGGAATATAGTACTTTAACTGAGGGTGTGCATCACCGAGTATGGAGTCGCTCAGTCAAAATATGGAGTTTTTATCAATAAAAGTTTGTCTTGAATGTAAAAGTGTCTCTTCTTGCCCTGGCTTCAAGTGTAGGCAGTGTTTTGTACTTGTATTGCTAAAATATAAAAGGAAGCACTACAATGGGTCTCAAATATTTGTAATGTGTCCTGTTACTGCATGAGTTTATTGATGATAGAGTACAAACTACACATATAAACTAAATTATATTGATGACTGAACAACTGCCATTCCCCAAAAGATACAGTTGAGAACATAACTCACAAAGGATCACACAAGTGATCTGACAAAAAAAATAAATACATTAACAAGCAGTTTATTTTACAGTTGATGCGCCAGTCTTTTTCAATTATTCTGTAATTAATACTCACACAATCAAATAAATCTCAGTTCAGTCCCTTTTACATTAAGTGGAAATTGTGCTACTTTGGTTTTGACACTTTACCTAAAAAAGCAAAGGATTTCAGTACTTTCCACAGTGGCGAGGTCCGTTGAGGGGCAGCTGCTTTCCTCTTGCCTAGACGAACGACAGAAATGGATGGTGGTTAGTTTCAAGCAAGTTCAACACTTATACAGGCACATCTCAAAAATTAGAATATCATGAAAAAGTTCAATATTTTTGTCACTCATTTCAGAAAGTGAAACCCATATATAGATTCATTACAGGGACAGTGATATATTGAAAGTGTTTATTTTAATATTGATGATTATGGCTACAGCCCATATTAACTCAGCGGCCAACATTTCTATTTAAAAACTATTTTTTAAAGTTAATTTATGTAATATTCTAATTTTTTGCCAAATTGAATTTGGGGTTTTCAGGGGCTGTAAGCCATAATCATCCAAATTAAAATAAACGCTTGAAATATATCACTGTCTGTGTAATGAATTGATATAATTTATGGATTTCTCTTTCTGAAATGAGTGTCAAAAAATATTGAATTTTTTCATGACATTCTAATTTTTGAAGATGTACCTGTGTTAGAGAAATACACCTGTGAAAGTCAGTGGTTGGATGTGACAAAAATGCTTCGTTTCCCTGACAAGCACCGCAGGAGCCACTCTGTACAAGTACATTATCAATCCAGGGATTTATGGTGGAACAGCACAATACTGTTCCAGCACCTTTTATGGAAAATCCACAGAATAGGTGTGTGGGTCTATTCTGACGCTTTAGAAAATTATATGAATGACTTTATAAATCACTGGTTTGAAAAAGCACTTTTATATTGTTGAGATTTCGGCTCCTGTGGTCCATTTCACCAGTATCCACAATATAAACACTGAGGAAGGCTAAACTCTGGCATGTGGAAACACATTCTAGCATTAAATTGCACACAATTTAATGCGCAGCACCAAAGTGCAATACGTACACAAACCAGGACTTTAACCAGGATTAACATATTTCATCGTTTTGCTCTCACAAGCGAATACTTAGGAGAAAACAAGCGTGAATCAGCAGTTGGTACTAGCTAGCTACTAGCTAAAACTAGTTAGCCAGCACGCTCAAAAAAAGTGAGCTTACCACCAACAGGATAAATAAGCGAACAGATGCACATTATTACAAATCACTCACCATCGATGGTTCTCTCACGTTCGTCTTCAGCTTGTCCGTAGTCCGGTTCTATGCCGAGCTGCCATCTGTATCGGTCCGGGTCGCTTCTCTCACTGTGTATCTGCCACCAAGCAGAGAAAACCCTGCACCTCTTCGTTGGACCACGGTGTAGATTTCCGCAAAACCTACAACGCTGTCTATATTAATATCGTATTTACTCCGTGACTGAGTTAGTCCGTGAAATATTGCAAATGGCGGTCGTAAAGATTCCACTGAAGACGGACGCTTTCGTGACGTTACGCCCTGACCAATCAGCGGCTCGCAGTCTGTTGACATCACATCTCGGCTCGCTTCAGCACGGTTGTACCCTGCCCTCGAACAGGCACGAAAATAGCGCCTGTTAAACCGTGCTGGGTACAGTGTGGAAAAAGCTAGAAAGCGAGTCGAGTAGAAGTGAGTAAGGCCAAAGCGAGACTAATGGAAAAGGGCCATTAGTGCGTCCATTGCCTCCTCAGACCATAACTTCACCGTGCGCATGACCGGAGGTTGTCTGTGTACTAGGGGTTTGTACACCGGCAGGAGATGAACCAAGTTGTGATCCGATCTTCCGAGTGGGGGGGAGTGGTGATGAGGTGTACGCCTCCTTAGTATTTGCATAGAATAAGTCCAGTGTTTTATTGTCTCTAGTGTGGCATGTGACATACTGGGTGAACGTGGGTAGAATGGGGGACAGTGAAATATGGTTGAAATCACCTGAAATGAGGAGAAGAGCATCTGGGTGTTCTGTCTGCAGCCTGCCAGTTACTGAGTGGATGGCGTCAAGCACTGTCCCAGCGTTCGCCATCGGATTTACATAAATAACAATGCAGATCACGTGTGAGTATTCCCTCGGGAGATATGTAGGCCGCATGCTAACAGCTAGCAACTCGATGTCTTTGCTACAGTGCTGTTCCTTAACCATGATATGTCCCGGTCTGCACCAGTTGTTATTGACATACATTATCACTCCTCCGCCCCTTGTCTTCCCACTGTCTGGTGTTCGGTCTGCCCGTATTGCGTGGAAACCCTCCAGTTCGATGTTAGCATCTGTTGCTAGTTCTGTTAGCCACGTCTCGGTATACAACATCAGACTACTCTCTCTGAAGACGATCTCGTAGGGGAGATAGTGCTAGCTCGTCAGTCTTACTGAGTAGCGATATCCCTTGCATCTTCCTCTCTAACACCAACCCTCTCCATGTCCTCCTTCACTACATCCATGAATCTTCTCTTACATTGTCTCCAAATTGCTCAACGTGAGCTGTCCCTCTGACATACTCATTTATAATCTTGTCCCTCCTAGTCACTCCCAATGAAAATCTTAGCATCTTCAACTCTGCCGCCTCCAGTGCCCCCTCCTGGCTTTTTGTCAGCGACACTGTCTCCAAACCATACATCATAGCAGGTCTCACTACCGTCTTGTAAATCTTCCCTTTCACTCTTGCTGCCACCTTTCTGTCACAAATCCCCCGACATTCGTCTCCACCCACTCCACCCTGCCTGCACTCTCTTCTTCACCTCTCTTGTGCATGTTCCATTGCTTTGGATGGTTGACCCCAGGCATTTAAACTCATCTACTTTCACTACGGCTACTCCTTCCATCTTCACCATTGCACCTGCCTCCCTCTCATTCACACTCATGTATTCTGTCTTGCTTCTACTGACTTTCATTCCTCTTCTCTCCAGAGCATACCTCCACCCTACTCTCCCTACAGATCACAATGTTGTCTGCAAACATCATGGTCCATGGAGACTCCTGCTTGACCTCGTCTGTCAGCCTGTCCATCACCATGGCAAACAAGAAGGGGCTCAGAGCCGATCCCTGATGTAATCCCACCCTCACCTTGAATTAATCCATCACTCCTACAGCGCACTTCACCACCATCTCACTGTCCTCACACATGTCCTGCACCACCTTCATATACTTCTGTGCCACTCCTGAATTTCTCATACAGTACCACACTTCCTCTCTTGGCACCCTATCATATGCTTTGTCTAGATCAGGGGTCTCCAACCTGGGGCTCCTGGAACGTTCAGATTTCTGTGGGAAATTTTCTAATTTCACTTCTTAATTACTCCAAAGATTTGCAAATAATTTGTCGTTGTGCATGTGTTCTGTAGGCACCCTTGCACCCATGCACAACAACAGCAAATTATTTGCAAATCTTTGGACCAATTAAGAAGTGAAATTAGAAAATTTCCCACAGAAATCTGAATGTTCCAGGAGCCCCAGGTAGCAGACCCCTAGTCTAGATCCACAGACACCGTGCAACTCTTTTTGACCTTCTCTATACTTCTCCATCAGCATTTACATCGCCTGACGTGATGACATCATTCCCTCGCACTGCTGAAAAAAAGGTCACAGTTGAACATGACTCCTGACTGTCTGCTGTAATATTGTTGTATCGGCTGTAAATATTATTTTTTGGCAATGCAGATAAATAATTTAAGATGCTTTATTTACCGATACTGATAGCATGCTGATATATAGGCTATCATGCATCTCTAGTATGACTGGATTTATGCTCATTCTAATATGGTGTTGTGATGTACTGAAATACTGTTTAAAAAAATAATACAATGAATAGATAGCCACAAAAAAAAAGAAACAATTGGTATCAGCAACTGTCCAAATTATTTTAAGCATTAGTATCAGACCAAAGTTACACAACTGGTTCAGCCCTTTAAAAGGGCTGAAACGAAGCATGTGCAGAATACATACTTTATCCTGGTCTGGCTGTAGCGTAGGTGTAGTGTGGCAGACTACTGATAGAAGGATCAGTGGTTCTGTCTACAGTCTGCATGTTGAAGTGTCCTTGAGCAAGACACTGAATCCGCAGTTGCTCCTGGTGGGTCAGGCCAGCGCCTTGCATGGCAACTCTGCCGCCATCAGTGAATGAATGTGTGTGTGGATAGCAGGATCTGTAAGGTGCTTTTGGTAATTCAGACATGAGTAAAAAGCGCTATATGAGTGAATGCCATTTACCATCCTTAACTAAAGGGACCTCAGAGGATTACCAAGTCATTAGAACATATGTGGGAACCATAAACAACAAAAGAATTTCATGACAATCCGATGAACTTCTTTGCTGGAGCATCTGGTTGGTCAACCTTGGTAACCTCCAAGCTCAGATCTGAGTATGTAGCCTCAGACTTGCCCACGTAACCAGAGTTAATTTAAGGTCAAACTCACAAAAGCAACCTACCAATGTGCCCAACCAACTGACATTTGCTGTCGTCAGTGTCTCATAAGATTCAACAAGTAATTTCCCCACCCAAATTTAGATGCATTTTATCTTTTCCAGATCAGTGAATTTAAAGTCATTTATGATTTGACTCAAGAAAAAAAAGGAATGTCAATGTTATTCACACTTACCACTCTGTAGATACAAACCACTTCCTGTTTCAGCAGTTGCCATAGTGATACAAAAGCTAATCTAATGCAACAAAAACAAACAAACCCAGTAACGACATAGAGAAACCGCAAAACAGAAGTTGTACTTGGTTATAGTTGTACTTATGCTGCATAAATCAGCCACATAAATTACACTTGTTCTGCCTTCCCTGATATGATTGATAAATTTTCTGTTTACTGAGGACAAATGATTAAAAATAATATAAAAAACAATGTGATAAAGGAACATGAAAAGAAATAGTGACTAAAGAATCCAAACATTATGAAGCAGTGTAAGAGAGAGCCTCTGAGAACAAATCATTTTCCAGCCTGAATTCATTTTTTTCCCCAGAATGTCTGCCCCAGTTTTTCTTTTGGGAGAAACAACATTGACTCAAAGTGCAAAGATGATCGACTCCTTTAATGAATAGTTGGGTCAATGAGTAACATTTGCTGTGACTGATGAATCCCCTTTTAAACAGCTGCACATACCTAACAGAGCTAGAGTAAATCAAAAAGAGACTAACTTGGTCAACACTCAGACACAATGGAATGTGCAAGCCCCTCAATCACTGTCAGTCTATACAAGTAAAATAAACTTGTTCCCCCTAGTTGAACTCACTGGGTTTAAAGAACTTGTGTCGACATGAAAATGGCCTATAAGTGGGTCACATTTCTCATTCATGTATAGCTTTAAAAAAGCAATACAGATAAAGCCTATTAACAGCTGCACAGCCTGAATGATTATGAAAAACTAACCATCAAGGGTTATTATCTGGCAATAGCTGCTGTATTGGTCAGCCGTATGACTATGACAAATCCCTTATTCAAACATCAGACTGCTGAGTCAACCAGTACGCATCCAGCAAAGAAAAAGAAATGTTTTCATGATGGTTACTTAGTGAGAACACACACATATGCTCTCATCAGATGCTGTTGTGGTTGGGAATCCTTGTGGCAATGGCAACTGTTGGCAAGCCCACAGCATTCCTCTCAGGCAACGTGCTTTTTTCCCTCAAACCAGCACAGTCACTGGAATTTCAGGAAAAGAGAGTGCAAGATGTCCATATATGTGCAGAGTGGTGAGGTGAAAACCACCATCACAGTTTAAACGTGACTGGAATTAAATATATGATGCAATCATGACGATGGCATGGCATACGCAGCCTATGCCTGAGTGAGCTGACTTGTTGTGTTGGATATGCACAGATCTCTGCTACAGTGTTGCATGGTTTTTATTCGGTGGCTCTGAACTTTATCAAAGATCAAACACTTTAACTGATGGACAGAGGAAGTTTGTTTCCACCGGATCCACCTAATAGATGTGTGTTCTCAACTGACTAATACCTTTCTTGTTTCTACTTCCTGTTAAATTAACATACCCTATCAGGGAACCTGAAGCAGAGCTATCTTTATTCCATTGCAAGTTGGAGGTCTCTGAAGAGGTGAGTGCCATTGACTGCATCCTTGTTGTCAACCTTTGGTCAAACTGCCTCATCCTGCAGAGTTGCCGGCTAAATGAGCTATCCCAGTGTCATGGGAGCATGACTGACCTGCTTCGAAAGGCCAGGCTTTGCAAAAATAACAAAGCAAAGGCCTTGTTTCTGCTTGGGTGCTGGGACAGCACTGCGTGTGTTTGGACAATAAGTGCCACAGCATGCTGTACAGCCAAAAGGAATGTCCCGCATCACCAGTACTTTCAGCTCACAAGATGACAAGTTTCTGTATCATATCTCAAAGGTGTGTTTGCAGAGCCTGCTTGGTTTCTGCGAAATTTACATGTGCTTCCTTTCAGAAGACTAAAACAGGATGCCCTAAGGTCAGCGGTAAAGGCAGTTTTTCAAAAGAAGTGACATCACTGTCTATATGTGGCTCATGCAGAAGAAATAAGAGGAAGTACGTATAAGGTGGGACTATAACATTGGTGATGGTTTTGCAAGAGGTTTTACAGGATTTTGTATCTTGGACTTTCATGACTTCAATGAAAGTTCTGTTGTTTTGTTGATGTGGAGAGAGGAGGCAGGCGAGGCAACGAGCTGGGCGACACAGAAACTTTATTCTTTCTCCAACATGAAATACAGCAAACAGCAATCCCGGGTCTCTGTGCATTCCACTTTTTTCTCTTTATAGCCATGCACTGAGACCCGGAACTTCTGACCATAACACACTGTCGTTTGAACAAAGAAAGGTGTGGCACATTAACATGACATTACTCTGGGGCCACTCTTACACCCTGGGAGGGATCACCAACCTGCAGAGCCACCAATGGTGGGCGTCTGCGCCGGGGAGCTTGGGCTAATACCACCTGCTCATCTGCTAACACAAAAGCGGGCTTCCGCCTATCGATGCAGACAGTCTCTCTATGTCCCCCCAAGTCTAACACAAAATGCTTCATCCCAGGTTTCAGCACTCTGAACGGTCCATCGTACGGTGGACACAGTGGGGTCCAGTATGCATCGTGCCTGACGAAAACAAAACAGGTGTTCTGCAAGCTTTTTGGGACGAATGTGCAGGGAAAACAATGGTGGGCCGGGCCCGGTACGCTCAAAACCTCCGTACTGTGTAAAAATTGCGCGGGCGGATCAGTCCTCAGGCGTGGGGTTTTCTGGTAGAAACTCTCCGGAGATCCGCAGGGGCTGAGAAAAAATGAGTTCTGTCGGGGAGGCTGCCAAATCCTCCTTAGGTGTGGAGCGCAACCCTTAAAGAACCCAGGGCAGGTGGTTGATCGAATTTGAGTCCGTGAGTGAAGCTCTGAGTGCTGCTTTAAACAGCCTATGAAAACGCTCACATAACCCATTAGCCTGGGGGTTGTATGCAGTAGTGTGGTGAATTTTGACCCCCAGGCTCTGTGCCATCACAGACCAGAGTTCCGACACGAATTGTGGACCCCTGTTGGACGTAATGTCTGATGCAGATACGAAATGTGCAACCCAAGCTGAAAAAAAGTGCGAGCCACTTCCGCGGACATGGTAGAAGCCAGCGAGACCACTTCAGGCCAACGTGTGGTACGGTCCACGATTGTTAAGACATGTGTAAAACCTTGCGATGGAAGGAGGGGCCCCACCAAATCCACGTGGACGTGGTCAAACCTCCTGGCCGGGATTTGGAACGGCTCGAAGGGGGCTCTGGTGTGATTGTGCAGTTTGGCCCGCTGGCACGCGGCGCAAGCAGCAGCCCACTCTTTCATGTCTTTGCGCAAGCACGGCCAGACAAATTTCACCCCCACAAGCTTCACCGAAGCGCGCACTCCCGAATGCGAAAGGGAGTGGACCAACTCAAAAATGTCATGGCGCCAAGAGCTCGGAACCACCGGGCGAGGGCAGCCAGTGGAGACATCGCAGAGCAAGGGAGGGCACCCTTCTTGCACCACCCTGTTCTCTAGCCTTAATCCAGTAGGCGCAGACTGGAGTGTGCAAATGTCTGCGTCCCCAGCTTGTTCTGCGGCCATGGCGGGGAAATCAATTCCCATATAGACCGGGGCGATTAACGCGTGAGACAGGCAATTGTTCACGATGCTGAGCTTACCGGCAACGTGTTGAATGTCATTAGTAAACTCCAAAATCGAAGCCAAATGCCATTGCTGCCGGGCCATCCACGGTTCCGAGACCTTGGCCATCACTTACTTCAGCGACTTATGGTCCACGAACGCGGAGAACTCGTGCCCCTCTAGCCAAAACTGGAAATGTCACGTCGCCAGGTGGAGAGCCAGCAATCCTCTATCAAACGCATTGTATTTGCATTCATTACTGCGCAAGGTTTGGCTAAAAAATGCTTGTGGCTGCCATGAACCGGAGATGCACTGCTCCACCACTGCCCCTATGGCAACATCAGATGCATCCGTGGCAAGCGCTATCCGTGTAGACGATCCAGGTGGGCTAGCAACGCGGCATCCGCCAGTGCTGTTTTGCTGCTTGCAAAAGCCTGGTCTAACTCGGGAGTCCAGTCGATGGTTTCCGCAGGCTTCCTTTTTTTAAGCGTGGCATACAACGGCTGCATCAGCTGGGCTGCTCAGGCAAGGAAGCGGTTATAAAAATTAACCATTCCCAGAAACTCCTGTTGTGCTCTCATGGTCTGTGGATGCGGAAAATCTGACACGCGCGCATTTTATCCAGTAACGGGATCATGCCCTCCGGCGAAATGCAGTGGCCCCAAAAAATCAATCACTGGCACACCGAACTGGCACTTCGCCGGGTTGACGATCAGCCTGTGTACTTCCAGCCTCTGGAAAACCGTCTTGAGATGGGCGATGTGCTCCTCCTCAGATGCGCTGACTACCAGAATGCCGTCTAAGTAGATGAAGACGAAGGACATGTCATGAAGCACTGCGTCCAGCATCCTCTGGAAAGTCTGCACCACGCCTTTTAATCCGAACAGCATGCGTAAAAACTCTAAAAGGCCGAAAGGAGTTATTACAGCTGTTTTTGGAACATCTTACGCACCGGGACCTGATGGGATCCGCGGACCAGATCCACTTTCGAAAAAACATGCGCCCGGTCAGGTGCACGCAAAAATCCTGGATGTGCAGAATGGGATAATGATCGTGTTCTGTGGTGTTATTCAAGCGCCGGAAATCACCGCATGGTCACCACAACCCATCGGCTTTAGGCACCATGTGTAGCGGGGATGCCCACGGGCTGTTGGAGCACCTGACAATGCCCGACTGCTCTAAGTTGGCAAACTCCTCTCGCTCGCTGGCCAGTTTAGCTGTGTCCAAACGCAGAAGTCGCACAAACACCGGCGGACCTTTTGTCGTTATAAAGTGCTCGACTCTGTGTTTCGTTATCGTAGGCGAAAAAGTGGGGTCCGTGTGTGCTGGGACCTGTGCGAGTAACTGAGGTACTTACCCCCTGGAGCTGTAACGTTAGCCAGTGTTGTCAACCCAGCTCCCCGAGCTGTACAGGGCAGTGAGGTGAAAGAGATTGCATTCACTAATCGCCTATTAGCAACATCAACTAACAACCCATAAGCGAATAAAAAATCTGCACCTGAAATGGGGCCGGAACATGCAGCTATCACAAAGTCCCACTGAAAGTTGTGTCTGTGTAAGCATACCGTCAGTGTCCACTCGCCAAATGACCTGATGGTGGATCCGTTGGTGGCTGTGAGCGTGGGACCACTGCGTCCTGCCACCCGGTCTGCATTGACTGGCAGGATGAGGCTCTTCTGGGACCCAGAGTCCACCAAAAACCATCTCCCTGAACGTGTGTCCATGACATAAAGCAGTCTGTTCCTGTCACCATTGGTTGCAGCTGCCACTGAATTCCGATCGTGCCATCTTCCCGGCTTCTTGAATTGGCATGGCAAAAGGCAGCGTTGGGCATTCGAGCCGAAACGGTGATGATAAAAACAGATCGCCCCGTTCCTTCATCTCCTGGTGGCCGTCCCGGCTACCACCAATGGCTCCTCGACCTTGCTGAAGTCTCTCATGGATGCTGGTGCCACTGTCTGCACACTGAGAGTTCTGGTCGCCAAAATGATGTGGTCCACTTCCTGTGCCAAGGCGCGGTAGTCCTGGGCAACCAGCTGTGACGAGTTGGCCTAGCACTGCTAGGCTGAAGCCCCTTCGTCTGGTGTCAGCCTCTACTCCCCTTGCAGCATTCCTGTGATTGTAACCCGCTGTGAGTATGTATGCCTTGTTACCCCCATGTCCGGTACGAGCTTCCTACCCCTGCGCTGTACAACCTGTGAATGTACTTCTGTATGAGTATCTGTGCTCTCCTCATCCCTCATCCCTCACCCTAAATAAAACATCACGACTCACTGGCTCGCCCTTGGCTCTTATTGCGCGGCTCCCTAGAGCCGTGTGTGCCAAGAAGTCCGGGAGCTTGACTGAGCCACCGTAAACGGCACTGGTGCTCTCCTTCCAGGTAGCCTACGGGGCGACGCTCGGCTCGCTTTCCATGGTACATCTTCGGGTCACCAATGTGGAAAACGGAGGCAGGCGAGGCAACAAGCTGGATGACACAGAAACTTTATTCTTTCTCCAACATCAAGTACAGCAAACAGCAATGCCGGGCCTCTGTACATTCCACTTTTATCTCTTTATTCCATGCATCGAAACTCGGACCTTCTGACCATAACATATTGTTGTTTGAACAAAGGAATGTGTGGCACATTAAAGGCCAAATGTCACATAATTTTTTTTTCTAAATGACAACGAATTTTGATAAAATACACATAGCTTAAACTAAATATTCATACCGGAGACCATATCACCCACCCGTATTTACATAATTGAACAAAATACACCAGGCGAAGTCCCTGCCTTGCTCGCTGGCTTGTGACAGCCAATCCAGACCACGCCCATGTTTTTGACGTCACAAATTTCACCCTGGCTGCCCTGCCTATCCACATTCACACTTATCAACATTGGACAATCATGACGGAAAGTGACAGCGATTGTGAACAAATTAGTTTAGTTTTGTCTTTTTTTTTTTTTTGTCTTTTTTTTGTCAGTGGTTCAGACAGTGACAGAGGCATAGAACCTTACAGGTTCGAGCCGTCCGAGACGGAATCAGATGCTTTGTCTGATGACAACAGTTCCGACGATGACCAGAGAGCAGAACCAGTGGAAAATGTCATTGAATTGGACATTAATCGCCTCCAGAATTGGGAAGCCGAAGGGGGTCTGTCGAGGGCGCCCCATAAATATTGATTTTTCGGAAGCCATTATTATTACAGTGGAGGAGAGCCGCTGCTGTCAAGAAATTGACCAGATCAATATGAAAATGGAGGCGCATACCTGTCAAGTGAGACGTTTTCGCCGTATTTTAATATGGGGAAAATGCAATTTTAGCAAATACGGGCGTATTGCCATTTCTGTACGCCCAAAAGAAAAATATACGGGAAAAAAAATTATTGAGTGTGTTGAGGAACACGTCGTGTGTGTGTGAGACCCACAGCTAGGGGTCTGGCAGATGGCTCAGCGGGAGCTATTATCACTACTGTTAGAAGTGTGGACTCAGTCATTAGGCTTATGGCCGGGGCGGGCAGATCGCTCAGCGGGAGCTATTATCACTACAATGAGAAGTCATTAGGCTGATGGCTTAACACTTTCAGCTGTCCTGCGGCTGCGGAACAGAGAGGAATCGCCTTACAAATACAGAATTCTGCTTTTTCATTTTGAGCCGGACGCTGAGTTGTGTTGTTATTGTCAAATATCCATGAATCCTTAAAATATTTGACAATAACAACACGAATTACATTTAAAACATTTCCCAGAAAAGTGTCCCTTATTACCCCGCCGTCCCTTATAGCCGCGTTTTACGGCATTAAAATACGGTGAAAACGTCTCACTTGACAGGTATGAAAACATTTCGCAGAAAAGTGTCCCTTATTACCCCGCCGTCCCTTATAGCCCCGTTTTACGGTATTAAAATACGGCGAAAACGTATCACTTGACAGGTATGAAAACATTTCGCAGAAAAGTGTCCCTTATTACCCCGCCGTCCCTTATAGCCCCGTTTTACGGTATTAAAATACGGCGAAAACGTATCACTTGACAGGTATGAAAACATTTCCCAGAAAAGTGTCCCTTATTACCCAGCTGTCCCTTATAGCCCCGTTTTAAGGTATGGGTGAAATATCCAATTTTTTCTTTCTTGTTGCTCACTTCAATCTTCCAGTCTCCATATAAACAATCAATCGGGATACCCCAAGCATCAAACTAAGGTACAATCAATTTCGTCACTTCCGCCTTCTTCCCCAGACGATTCCAGGGGCCGTGAGTAGGAACGTCAGGCCAAGCACGGCAGTTTTAAATTAACGAATATTCCGGCGTTACTGAAGCATATGCACCAAGACCCGAACGGATCGGTTCCCTTTTATATCTAGTTTCAAGACATTTAAAGTACCCTGTTACGTGACATTTGGCCTTTAACATGACATTACTCTGGGGCCGCTCTTACACCCTTCTACCCTCAGTGGCTCAGACAGCTCTCACTCTTCCCGGGGGGGCGCATAGACCCAACAGTCCCGTCTGATTCCCCCCCCCCCCCCCCCCCATGCGCGTGACACCTTCTTCATTGGTCCATTGTTCCCCCTTCCCTCTGCCCTCTCTGGGTGGAGAAACCCCCACTGTGCCCCCACAAAATGTAACAAATGCATCCTGACTGAATAAAAGATTACTGAATAGTGATGCAGTGGAAAATGGTGAGACCAGAGGAAATCCAGTCAACAATGGCTGAACAAACTTTAGCCTGAGATAATGTGGATGAGAGAAAGCCTCTTGCTAACTTGATCATTCACAAAGCATGTGCACACAATGAAATGCTGAACAGCTATTAGTGTGTGGAAGTGAAGACTCAGAAAATGTATTTAAATATGCAAGACAAACTACAGTAATTAAGTTACCTATTCAATTAATTATTTATTCAACAATTAGGTTTGCAATGCAAAATGCAGTCTTTAAGTTTAATAAATCTAATAAAATCATCTTTAAAAAATGGACATTTATTTAAATGATTTTGACTGTTATGTGATTAAGCTTTAGGAAAGCCAAGGAGCATATGATAGAGAAATGGTGATACTGTAGCCACACATGTGACTTACTTAATGCCTTGCATAATGCCTCACATCTTAGATAAGAACAAAGTGCAGAGTTTCCTTGGAGATAACAGGAAGCTGTGAAAGTGTAATCTTTTATATGCAAGAGACTGCTTGGAGGATCCTTTGTGTGCCAAGAGACTGATTGGGGGATCCTTTGTGGGCCAAAGACTGTGAGGGGGATGCAAAGGGATTAAAGAGGAAATGCAAAGTTACCTTTGATGTGAATGCAATGTGACTTGTGAGCTGTGGGGAGACTTGGGTATATAAGGGACGAGTTTTTTCTGAGATGTTCTCTTTCTACTTTACTCATGTTGGAGACGTGTAATAAACTGCCTTGAGACAAACATGCCTCGTCAATTACACACTCCACACTGGTGACCCAAGACGTAGCATGCAGCAAGAAGAGAATTCCCCGGGGCCAGCCGCGTTGGGAGCCCCCAGCCAAGCGTATGCCGTTACGGTCCAGCTGCCGGACTTTTGGCAGCACAACCCGCGCTCCTGGTTCCACCTGGTTGAGGCACAGTTCGCCCTCCGGGGAATATCGGTAGACGACACGAAATTCTACCATGTGATCGCAAAGCTCGACAACCACACGGCTCAGCATGTGGAGAGCCTTCTGGAGCAGCCACCAGCCAGCGACAAATACGACGCGTTGAAGGCCGCACTCATCCAGCACTACACACTCTCGGTGGAGGAGAGAGCAGAGAGACTCCTGGCGCTGACCGAGTTGGGAGATTGCACGCCCATTGACCTGATGGAGAAGATGCTGAGGTTGAAAGGCTCGGACGATGACCACTTCATCTTTACCCACCACTTCCTCAGGAACCTGCCGTCAGCGACGAGAGCGGCCCTGGCCAGTTCGCCATTGTTGGCCAAGCGGGACTATCGTGCGCTGGCCCGGGAGGCAAATCGGATTGTTATGGCCAGCAGAGATCGCACGGCCACGGCAGCAGCGACGGAGCTCGGCGCGACGGCCAGAGATGGCGGGGAGCCATCGACAGCGGATTCAGAGCCACTGACAACGGCAGCGGCGGGGGCCAAGGAACGCAGAGGAGACACCCTTTGTTTCTACCACCGCCGCTTTGCAGAGAAGGCACACAAATGTGTACCACCGTGCCAGTTCAAGCGCTCGGGAAACGCCAAGACTGGGGGTTGGTAGCAGCTGCAGCCCTCGGGGAGGAGAACAAGCTGCTCTACTTGATGGGCGCATGCTCGGGGAGGCATTTCCTCGTGGACACAGGCGCCCAGTTGAGTTTCATCACACCTTCCTACGCTGACCGGCTGGCAAAGTCCAGCAGCCCCGAGATGGCAGCAGCAAACGGCTCAGAGATTAAGACTTTTGGTGAGAGGACTCTGCTTCTGTCTCTACACGGCCGTACATTTGAGTGGACTTTTGTCATAGCAGCATTGAATTTCAATATATTGGGGGCTGATTTTTTGTGCTCACATGGTTTGTTGGTTGATGTCGCTAACAGGCGCCTGGTTAATGCAGTTTCTTTTGATTCTATTCCCTGTACAGCTCGAGCGGCCCGGCCAACAGCACAAGCCAACGTCACAGCTGCAAGCGGTAAGTTCCACACACTGCTCACTCATTTCCCAGCACTCACGGTCCCCACATTTTCGGCAGCTGTCGCTAAGCACGGGGTGGACCATTTTATTACCACCACCGGGCCCCCCATTTTTGCAAAACCTCGGCACTTGGACGCAGCTAAACTGGCCATAGCACGCGAGGAGTTCGCCAACCTGGAGAGGTTGGGTATCATCAGGCGTTCGAACAGCCCATGGGCTTCCCCGCTACACATAGTCCCGAAAGCTGATGGTTCGTGGCGACCTTGCGGGGATTTCCACAGGTTGAACAATGCCACAGCACATGACCGCTACCCAATCCCTCATATCCAAGATTTTTCCGTTCATTTGGCAGGGGCGCGTGTTTTTTCTAAAATAGACTTGGTCCGCGGTTACCACCAAGTCCCAGTGCGCGCTGAGGACATACCCAAAACAGCGGTGATAACTCCATTTGGTCTGTTCGAGTTTTTGTGCATGTCATTTGGGCTTAAAGGCGCGGTACAGACGTTCCAACACATGATGGACGCGGTGCTGCACGATCTCCCTTTCGTGTTCGTCTATTTAGACGATATCTTGGTAGCCAGCGCGTCCAAAGACGAACACGAAAACCACCTCGCGGCAGTTTTCCGGAGGTTGGGAGAGCACGAGTTAATAATCAATCCAGCGAAGTGTCAGTTCGGGGTGATGCAGATCGATTTTTTAGGACACCGCGTCTCCCCCGAAGGAGCGGTTCCGCTACCTGACAAAGTGCGCGCGGTAGCAGACTTCCCCCAGCCGCAGACGGTCAGGGCGTTACAAGAGTTTTTAGGAATGGTGAATTTTTATAACCGTTTCCTCCCCCGTGCATCGCAACTCATGCAACCGCTGTATGCCGCGCTCAAAAAACAGAAACCCGCGAATAAGATCGAGTGGTCCCCAGAGCGGGAGCGAGCGTTCTCGGATGTCAAAGCAGCCCTGGCAAATGCTGCGTTGTTGGCACATCCAGGCCCAACGGCCCGTACTCTTCTTCTTCCAGCGGCTAAGGCTTTCTCTCCTCTCCCTGGGGGGCAAATAGTCCTTACTGTCCTGTCTGAGGCCCCCCGGTGACCTTCCTCCTTCAGTCCATTGTTCCCCCTTTCCCCAGCTGCCTTCTCTGGGTGGAGAATCCCCTACCCGTACTACCACAGGTGCATCAAATAGATACTTGCTTCATTGCTGAACTATTGCACCCTATAGATACAATGCAAACTGAATTTTGGCACTACGAGTTAAATTGAACTGTACTAAAAAAGTTCAACTCACCAAACTGCAACAGCATCACACGCATAGTGGTGGTCCAGCTCAGTTAGGTGAAACCACAGCATCTACCTGTCAGTCAGGTAGGCCACACGTATAATTTGAGGCCTTTTAAAAACTTAACCTGTGTGCAGGTGTAATAAGGATGAGCTGATTTACTGCAGAACAGTTTGTGTATGATAGTGTGAAAATGTTCTTTCACCACTGAAATCTGGTAAACATTTTCTAAATTGCTGTAATCAACAATATTTGTTAAATAGTGCAATATACAGTGTCTATGAAAATCATTCACTCCTTAAATGTTTCTCCTTTTTCACTTGTATAAATTACATTACATAATGTAAAAATAATTGATTGTGTGAATATTAAGTATTTTCATACGTGATGCATCCTTTGCAATCACAGCATGGTGTGAATAGCGCTCAGTCAGACTTGTTCATCTGGACACCGCAGTTTTACTCTGTTCTTTACAAAACTGTTCAAACTCTTGTCAGGTTGCATGCAAAGGAATTATGGTGGATTCACACTACAATGTTTGGACCAACATTTACTGACATTTTGAAAATTAGTCCAAATACTAGGGAATTTTCATTTGCTAGCAGGATTTTTTAAAATCCAGCGCACACCAACTTTTATAAATGTCTGCAAGTGTTTGCCAGCATTGCATTCATTTTCTATTATACAACAGTTAGTTCTGACCAAGCGATTTAATTGGATAATAGGGATTACAGGAGTTACTAAAATCCAGGAGAATTGCACTTGGTTTCATGTCTTTCTTATTACCAAGCAGCATTACCTTCACATGCATTTTGGCTCACACACACGGGCTTTGGTCAGCACAAAACCCATCTTTAACCGTCATGATTGCAATTCACTTTAGATAATGTGCCTCTTTGTGCTAAAGGGATGGGAAGGAGTGCTTTGGATTGGATTATCCAAAATACACATCTGAATGATTAGACCGGCCTCTTTGCATTATGTGCCGGCGGAAGGTTTGTTTTTATGCCGTTGTGATAAGGAAATGAACTTGAGCACGTTCCTAAATGTGTTCTGGCTGTCATCTGTCTGAGCATCTGTCCTCAGAACTCAGACTTCCTTTGTAGTTTGGAGTGTTTTTCTGTTCATTATTATTTCCCTGTTAGTTCTGTTATGTTGTGTTGGTGATACGAGCTCCTTTTCCTCTATTCCAGACAGCCATTTCCACTCGCAGTCTGTGTCTGTTCCTCATCCGCAAGTGATTGTTTTTTTGTTTTTTTGTCTCCTGCTATTTTTTCTCCCCTCTCTACTCTCAGGCCACTCTCCCATCAGCTGAGAGCAGTTAGACAAGTCGTGCTCCCCAGCCCGGCTGTCATACCCTGGATTTTGGATTTGTTTGCAGTTATTTTGGACTGTCATGTTTGTTTGTCAATAAATTGTCTCACTGCGGTCAAGCACTTGGGCTTGTTTTTTGCCCCGGAGGGGCATTCATGACAGTAGGCTGCTGCCCAATTAAGAATCCAGCTTCTGCAGTGGGGCATTTTTTCACTTTTTCTGTGTTTTTTCACTCACCTGCTACTGAAGCTCATCATGTCCCCAGCACGCCAGCCTAGCACTAATAGAAGAGGATTGGCAGCGGGGCCACCCATGGTGGAGGAGGAATGAGCGGCAGAGTTCATTTGTGACTTTGTGGACGAAGCCCTTGAAGCCCAAGGACCCAAGAAGACATGGGATTGTCTGTGGTGGGTGTCCTAGAAGCGCATCCTGGTGTTTGGAGCTATCCACAGTATGCAGACCTGCTGTCCACGGTCTGCGCACTCCAGCAGTCATTTCCTGGGTTGTCGATGGGAGCACTTCCAGCTGAGTGGAGGTGGAGACACCCATCACAGCCAATGTCCTCTCCTCATTCCACTTCGCTGACCTCCCCACCTGCTCCTGCAAGAACGTCAACGGCTTCTCGGCGAAAGCGTCGTCTTGTCACGGCGCACCAGAGGAATTTCCCCACCTCTTCATCAGCCTCCCTTCCGACATTGAACCCGACTCCTCCCACAGCAGATCTCTTCTCTCCGTCTTTTCCTTCGGCTGTTCCATCAGCCCAGCCTCCCGCCGTTTCTGCTGCATCCTCCAGTTCTTCGATGCCTCCTCCTGCTGCCAAGAGGTCCTTCATTTCTCCTCCAGCCATGCCTTCCTTCGTGAGTACAGGAGCATCTCCTCCATGATCCTCAGGGGGGCCCAGAATCATCCTAGCCATGGAGAGGGACAACACATTGCCAACTGCAGCAGGGAACATCGTGTACCAGGAGAACAGGCAAGTTTCCTCTCTTTTAATTTCTAATGTTGATAATATATTTTGCCTGATCCCTGGTAGAGAGACTCTGAGTATGCAGTCCCTAGAGACCTCTCCACCTGCTGCAGCCTCCCTTTACTCAAGCCCGCCGGCCCTGGAACAAGACCGTCGGACGATGGAGGAGGCCGTGGCCCTGGAATGTCCAGCTCCAGCGCCAATGGTGAGCCGTACCCCAGCTGCCATGCCGGAGGAGTCACCAGCGTGGTCCCCTGCGCCTGGAGGTATAAGGACTGCAATAACCATCACGCCTGCTGCGGATGCTGCTGCAGCAGTGTCGGCTCCCGAGCTGAACCTCCAGAGGGCCGAGCCCGAGATGACATCACCTGGATCGTTGGAGTCCTGGACAGCGGTGGAGCTCGAGCTCAGACAAGTGCTCTCCTTTGTTTTTCTATTGTCTGTTTTAGAGCATTCTTGCCTGGCTCTTGGTGAGGAGAGCCAGGTGCAGCCGTCTGCTGCACCTGAGCTCACCTCGCTGGGCTCTGCCGCTGCTGGCGACCCTGACCCTGTTTCTCTTTGTGTTTCTTCTGCACTTTCTCCCAGGGTCACCGGAGATGTTCCAGAACCACCACAGGTCTCCAAGGAGACCTGTGGTGGTTCACCACTGGGTTACGTCATGGGTCCAGCTTCCCCTGCTGAAGTTGCCCCGGATCCAGCTCCTCCTCTACTTGAGGCTGTTGTGTGGGTCCCTTCGCAAGCTGAGTCTCCATGGGTGCTGCGTCCTGGCCAGGGACCCTCCTGGGGGCTGTGCCCCAGCTTCAACCTGACGTGGGTGCTGCATTCCTGTATGGACCCATCATGGGCGCTACCCCCCAGCCCGGGGTCCACCATGGGTGCAGCCATGGCCCAGCTGGGGTCCACTGGGGGGTGCAGTCATGGCCCCGCCCGGAGCCACTGCAGGTGCAGCTGAGCTCTTGCCCGGAGCCACCTCGGGTGCAGCTGAGCTCCAGCCCGGAGCCACCGCAGGTGCAGCTGAGCTCCATCCCAGAGCTACTGTGGGTGCAGCTGGGCTCCATCCTGGAGCCACCGAGGGTGCAGCTGTGTCCCAAGGCGGGACCACCGATGGTGCTGCTGGCCAGCCTGAGGACGCCGAGGCCATCTCTCCTCTGCTAGATGCCTTCGGGGTTTCTCTTCCTCCTCTGCCAGATGTTGTTGTGGTTCCCCTTCCTCCGCCTCCAGATGTCGTTGGGGTACCCCTCCTCCAGTCCAGTTTCCTGCCTCTGAGCGTCCCGGTGGGAAAACCGCCTCCTCGTTCACCCCTCCGGTCCTGGTGGCTCAACAACGCTGGCTGGCTGCCTGAAGGACTGAGTCTATGGGTTGGGTGGCCTATTTTCTTCAGCAGGCTGCCTGACTCTCTTCATCTGGCCATCTGCTTGGCCTGGGACTTTGGCCAGCCACCTGAACCCTGGAGCTCTGGGACCGTGGGGGCTTAGGGGTCTGTAGGGGTGCAGGTGTGAGTTTTGAGTTGGTTTGTTTTTTCCCTCCTGGCCGTTTTCCCCCCACTTCCCTCCCAGGGTGTTTTTTTGCTGTACTCCTTCTTTGGGGGGAGGGGGGTTCTTTTTTGATGTTACTTTTGGGGTGTCTGGATTCCACCCCTTGGGGAGGGGGGGGGCTCTGTCATTTGTCTGAGCATCTGTCCTCAGCACTCAGACTTCCTTTGTAGTTTTGAGTGTTTTTCTGTTCATTATTATTTCCCTGTTAGTTCTGTTATGTTGTATTGGTGATACGAGCCCCTTTTCCTCTATTCCAGACAGCCATTTCCACTCGCAGTCTGTGTCTGCTCCTCAGCTGCGAGTGACTGTGGGGTTTTTTGTCTCCTGCTATTTTTTCTCCCCTCTCTGCTCTCAGGCCACTCTCCCATCAGCTGAGAGTAGTTAGACAATTAGTGTTCCCCAGCCCAGCTCTCACACCTGCTGCCCATTACTGTTCATGTTTTTAAACAATGCCTTTCCACCCTGTATTTGCAGCAGCCTCATTAATGTTCAGACTAGACTTCATTTCTAGGGTCAGTCTCCCCCTCCTCTCCTCCAGAGTTCCTCTGCTCTGGAGATTCAATGCAGTGTAAGTTTTTCTTGTTGGCTTTTTGGATTTGTTTGCACTGTTACTTTGGACTGTCATGTTTGTCAATAAATTGTGTCACTGCCATCAAGCACTTGGGTTTGTTTTTTTGCCGCAGATGGGTGTTCATGACACTGCGTAAGTGACAACTGATCATCCGGCCCCGTTGTTGTGATATGGCCCACAGTAGTGTTCTGTTTTTGACACTAAAATAATGCATCCTGTAATGAGTCAATACAGGATGTGGTTTGTCCTGTATTTACTAGGTGCCTTTAACACAGCATCATGTCATCCGCATTCTGCATGTTGCCCTCCTACTGCACAGACTTTACCACACATGAAGATATCACTTGAAAGTGATTGGGCGAGAGATAGCTCAGACTCAGCAGCAGCTGCAGCGGCTTGCTGGCTTTTCACAGACCAGCATGTCTACAGCTGCACTGTGTGCCAATAGTCTGCCCTGTGCATCAATCAAACGTAAATGTTTGCAAAAGTACCAACGTGAGTGGGAAAAACTCAAAGATTAGTAAAGAGGAACATTTTGACTTTCAAACTTGAAAGTTATAAACATTGTCAAAGAAGCACCTCAAACTTTGGCCTGTGAATATTATGTTAATACTTTATTTGAACAATGATTAAGTTATGATAAACCACAACTAGCACCCAACACATCATCTGGTCCTTTATTTTTCTGCATTGAAGGTGGCAATCCTATACGGGTGTGATGGAGGGCATTAGACGTATCACACCCCCAGTTAGTATATTCATTGATACTGTACTCCCTCTTGTGTAATACTGCTTAATTAGCAGAAGCAAACTTTTGAAAACTTAGGCTAGCATATGTGCAGCGGTGGCTAACTTAAATGGTAAATGGTGTTCACTTATATAGTGCTTTTTCTCATCTCTAGATGACCAAAGCACTTTACAGATCCTGCTATCCACCCATTCACACACATTCACACTGATGGCGGCAGAGCTGTCATACACAGGCGCTGGCCTGATCCACCAGGAGCAACTGGGGGTTTAGTGTCTTGCTCAAAAACACTTGGACACGTAGACTGCAGACAGAGCGGGAATCAAACCCCTGACCCTCCAATCAGTAGACGGCCACACTACACCTGCGCCACAGCTTAGGTCAATTTAAGCAAACAAATACTCAGTTAAGTCAGTGTAGGTCAGCTGAGGTCAGCATCAGGCGTTGCTCATATAAAGGTCAGTGTTTGTGGAGGTTTCCTGACATTCTGGACCTGCTTTTTAACTGTGCACATCTCCTTGTCTCCCTTCTTGGGCATATGAGAGGAAGGAATGAAAAGTTCATAGACTGAAAAGTTCATAGTGGTCAAATTTGACCAAATGTGGTTTATTTTTCAGGGATCCAAGTGCTGCAACACAGATGCAAGAAGTGTTATGGACTGTCTCCGGCAGACAGCAAATTGACTCCTTCAGGTGGATACAGTGAAAAGCAAACGGGGATTTATTTCACAGCAGAGGATGATAAAAACAGGCTGAGCTGTCAAACACACACATATACTTGTTTTGAACCAAGTGATGAAAAGGAACGGGCACCAGAGGTGCAACCCGTCTCACAACAAACGACACACACAATGTTCCGCCCCAGGCAACAGAAGAGGACAGCTAATAAAGAGAACTGGTGATTGCCAAACACAACGCAGGTGAAACTAATCAGGGACCAACAGATAACAGAGGATCAGCTACAGGTGAGGGAGAACAGACAGGCATAGTTGTGCAGACAATGTACACCAGGGAGCAAGGGAATAAACACACACACAGGAACAAAACTACAAAACATAATCAGAGACATGATAATGAAAAATAGACACAATGATCAACCATGGCTAAGGTAGGGAAATACAGGGAAAACATAAAAGTAACAGCTGGCCTGGACACAAGGAACTTAAATAATATTAATGATAACATAAAGATAATAATGGTGCAAATGGTTCAAAAAACAACAGAAAGTATGGACAAGGTTAGAAACCATGTCCAGATATGACAGTGCCTCCCCAAAAAGAAAAACAAGAAACGCCAAATCGGGCAGGTGGAGGGGGACAAGGACTGTAGGGAAAGAGTCAATACGATAACAAAACAAAAACAGTTCATCGGGTGGTCGGCTGGAGTCCCAGGACCACCAACAGGAGGGATCTGGCACATCTGGTGGCCTGCCAAAGTCCATGGACCACCAGACAAAGAAACATGGTGTGTCAGGTGGTCTACCAAAGTCCAATGGCCACCAGACAGAGGAGCAGGATGGGTTGGGGGGTCGCCCAGAGCCCATGGGCCCCCAGACCAAAGAACATGGTGAGTCTGGTGGCCTCCCCAAGTCCATAGACCACCAGACATAAAAACATGGTGCTGCAGGGCAGTGCTGACCTCAAACCATGATGATGGAGTGACCTGCTCTAATGACAGCGAGAGTGGAGCGGACTGTTCTGATGGTGAGGGTGGAGCGGACTGCTCTGCCGACCAAGGTGGAGCGGACTGCTCTGATAACCAGGGTGGAACGGACTGCTCTGACAATGAAAGCTGGCGAATGGCGAGTCCAGATGATGACGATGAAGGCTGGCTAACAGCGAGCCCAGATGATAACGATGAAGGCTGGCGAACGGCGAGCCCAGATGATGATAATGATGAAGGCTGGCGAGTGGCGAGCCCAGATGATGATGATGATGAAGGCTGGCAAGCGGTGCGCTCGGGAGTCAGGAATTCCATCCCTGATGCAGCCCTGTCAGATAGGGAGGACAAAATACAAGTTGATGTTGGGTCCACACAAAAATTTTCCGCAGCAGAAACCGGTGGAGAGGACCCAGAGGCAGATGGGAACTGCACTTGGGTCCCCCCACAAGGAGCAAGGCAAATCTTTTCAAAAATGGATGTTAAAAATAAGAGAAAAAGCACTTGACTTAACTCCTGGTTTACTGCTGCTGGGATGACAGTCTCTGGTGAAGCTGCTGGTGACATGATGACCTCAGGAGACACTGTAGGAGCACTGAATGAGGCACTCTGAAGCTCACCTGTGGGTGAGGCAATCCAAGGCTGAGCAGCAGGAGACATGACAGCAGTAGAGGAGCTCAGGAGCTGAAGAGCTGGTGGAACAGCAGCAGAGAAACTTCGGAGCAGAGAAGCTGATGGAGCACCAGATGAGGAGCTCTGGAGCGGAGAAGCTGATGGAGCAGTAGATGATGTAGAGGCAGCTGACGGATCACCAGATGACGAGCTCGGAAGAGAGGAGAGGGGAGAAGCAGATGATGGCAGGTGAATGGGGGTGGCAGCAAAAACAAAAAGTGAGGGCTTATCAGCAGTGGGTAGCGGCTGCTGAGGATCCTCACTGGGAACAAGGCAAGACTTCTCACTATTAGATGTTGAAAAATGAGAAAATAGTACTTGCCCTGTCCCCTGCTCTATTGCCACTGCTGTAGAACCTGCTGCTGTGGAACCAGACGAATCACTCTGGGTGGCTGCAGTGACTGCCTGGTGAAGAGCCGTTGAGCAGCGGCGAGGAACTAAAACTGGAGCATGGCAAGGGATGGAGGTTATAAGAGCCAAGAGATGCTTAATCGTTGGCACAGGCTCAATTGTGGAAGCCAGGGGACGTTTCACATTTGGCACAAGCTTTCATGGTGCCGGGACTGGTGAGAGGCAAGGGACGAAGTTTGTAGAAGCCAGGGGATGCTCAATCGTCGGCACAGGCTTCCGTGAAGAAAACAAGTGAACTCGGGGATGTTTCACCATTGGCACGGGCTCACAAATGGGGGAAAAGTCTCTCACCAGTCCAGAAAATGTCCTTCACAGGATGAAGGGGGAGAGGAACAGACCAAATAGTCCAGAGCGGCTGCACAGGCTAAGGTTTGCCTCAAAACACTCAGCTGCGCCGGCTGGAAAATTAAGACCTGCCTCCAGAGATGTAAAAGCCCGGGGGTTGGAGATGAGCTTCTCCATGGTTCGGACTGTCCAACTCTCATCTTCCTCCAGAACAAAGGTAGCTGTGCCCGCAGAGTCTTCTTTCGGCTGGAACATACTGTCATGGGCTTCCTCCGGCAGACAGTAAATTGACTCCTTCAGGCGGTTACAGTGAAAAGCAAATGAGGATTTATTTCACAGCAGAGGATGATGAAGACAGGCTGAGCTGTCAAACGCAAACAAAAACTTGGTTTGAACCAAATGATGAAGAGGAACGGGTGCCGGAGGTACAACCCGTCTCACGACAAACGACACACGCAATGTTCCAGCCCCTGGCAACAGAAGAGGATGGCTAATAAAGGGAACTGGTGATTGCCAAATACAAAACAGGTTAGACTAATCAGGGACCAACAGATAACCGAGGATCAGCTACAGGTGTGGGCAACAGAAGTCATATGAGAGTCTTTCCCATGTTTTCAACTCCTTCAGAGTAGTCATAGGTGTCTTGGTGGCCTGCAGATCTGTTTTTACTTTGTTGTAAAGTCTTGCAAAAAAGCCAGATTATATTGACTGTAGTTCTATATATAAAAGCAGTAAAAGGGAAAACAGGCAAGGTGGTGAACATTTATATCCTAATCCTCTAGTATACTCAGTCACTCTCGTTCAGAAATGGTGCTCAGTCATTTGCACCACTTCTGCTGTTTGGACCAACACATTCATCAGACTATGTGTATGAAGGACATCCAAGTTTATCAGCATAACTGATACACATGGTTGCCCTCTTTGGTTTCCATAGCAACTGCCTCCATCACTGTGCACCATGCTGTGTGCCCATGAGTCTGACCTACACGTCTGCGGGAGCTCATGCGCCATCTTCAAGATCCTGCATACAGTTCATTATAACCTGGTGAAAAACAATTCAAACTCTGCACCTCTGTTGTCCTGCTATTTCATATGACAAGCTCACTGGGCAGAGATTGACGGGTGGCCGTAAATGTCAGGCTGTGACAGGACATCCGGAGAAATGTCAGAATCTGTCATGCTGCATTTGGAAGGGCATTTTTTAATATCCCCAGTTAACAGTCCCAGTAGTTGTTGAGCTGATTGTACAATGTGATAGAACAGGAAGGCCTAATACAGGAAACATGATCTCATCAGCCTGACATTTGGTGCTGCACTAACAAAGTGCATGTAAAAAATAGAGTGAAGCTTATTAACATTATCAGGGATTTTAGGATATTACATATCAATAACACAAGTAGATCATGTCCCAACTCAGATGTCTATTTAATCGGATTAATCTGAAAATTCTGAAGTATTCTCAGACGCATATTACATTTAAACATTGTTGTCAGCATATTTGTACTCTTCTTTACTGTTTTATGGAATATCACTATAGTGCAGGGGTGGGCAATCGTGTCATGTGAATCCATCCATCCATCCATCCATCCATCCATCCATCCATCCATTCATCCATTTTCTACCACTTTTATGGGGGCCCAGGTCGCAGAGGCAGCAGCTCAAACAGGGAAGCCTAGACTTCCCTCTCCCCAGCCACCTGCTCCAGCTCTTCAGAGAGGATACCAAGATGTTTCCAGGCCAGCTGGGAGACACAGTCCCTCCACTGTGTCCTGGGTCTGCCCTGGGGTCTCCTCCCAGTGGAACGTGCCTGAAACACCTCAAGTGGGAGGCATCCAGGAGGCATCTTGATCAGATGCCCATACCACCTCAACTGGCTCCTTTCGATGTGGAGGAGCAGCGGTTCTACTCTGAGCCTCTCCCGGATGACTGAACTCCTCACCCCATCTCTAAGGGTGAGTCCAGCAATCCTACAGAGAAAGCTCATTTCAGCCACTTGTATCCGCGATCTCATTCTTTCGGTCATTACCCAAAGCTTTTTTTTTTTTTTTTCTCTCGGCGCCACACGAGTCGGCTGCCTTTTGCAACAGCGGCTCGATTCCGAGTCTTTTTCCCTTCCTCTCTCTTTTGATCCGTCTTTTTTTTTTTTTTTCACCCCACTTATATCACGGACACACAGATCGTCCTAAATGTCTCCTGAGCCGGTGGACGGAGCCACTGTCTATAGCAGGATACGATACAGCAGAGAACAGCTGCTAGCATTCAACCGCCACCCGGTCCCATTGGAAAAACTCGACATACCGAGTGAACTGAGGCGAAAACGCCGCGGCTGCCGGGCTGGAGTAAGGCGGAGGACAAAAAATATAAGGTACAGACCCTCCCTTCCATCTGTTGTCATGGGAAATGTACGGTCGATACTGGGAAAGTTAGATGAGCTAGCGGCTATCTCCCGTTATGATAGCACATACCGGGAGTGCTCTCTCCTTTTGTTTACTGAGACGTGGCTAACTGAACTAGCAGCAGATGCTAACATTGAGCTGGAGGGTTTTCACATGATACGAGCTGACCGAACACCAGACAGTGGCAAGGCTAGGGGCGGTGGAGTGATCATGTATGTTAACAACAACTGGTGCAGACCGGGACATATCACTGTTAAACAACGACACTGCAGCAAAGACATTGAGTTGCTAGCTGTTAGCATGAGGCCTACATATCTCCCGAGAGAACACTCACACGTGATCTGCATTGTTGTTTATGCAAATCCGACGGCGAACGCTGGGACAGCACGTGACGTCATCCATTCAGTAACCAGCAGGCTGCAGACAGAACACCCAGATGCTCTTCTCCTCATCTCAGGCGATTTCAACCATGTTTCACTGTCTCCCATTCTACCCACGTTCACCCAGTATGTCACATGCCACACTAGAGACAATAAAACACTGGATTTATTCTACGCAAACACTAAGGAGGCGTACACCTCATCACAACTACCCCCACTCGGGAGATCGGATCACAACTTGGTTCATCTCCGGCCGGTGTACAAACCCCGAGTGCACAGACAACCTCCGGCCATGCACACTGTGGAGTTATGGTCTGAGGAGACAATGGACACCCTAAAGGGCTGTTTTGAAGCCACCGCCTGGAAGCAGCTCTGCGATCCACATGGTGAGGACATCGATGGCCTCATTCACACCTTCACGGGCTACCTCAGCTTCTGTGTGGACAAATCCGTTCCCACCAAGACCATACGGCGTCACTCAAACAACAAACCCTGGATCAACCCTGAGATAAAAACACTTCTGAGAGAGAAGAAGAGGATCTTCAGGTCGGGGAACAGGGAGATGCTGAAGTCCGTACAGAGGGAGCTGAGGAGAAAGATCAGAGAAGGCAAGGACAGCTTCAGGAAGAAGATGGAGGACAAGCTGCAACAGAGCGACATCAGCGGGGTCTGGAGAAACCTCAAAACCATCTCGGGGCTCCAGAATACCTCCCCCCAGGCCACAGGGGGCAGGGAGTGGGCGAACAACCTGAATCTGTTTTTCAATAGATTTGACCAACCGCCCTCCCCCCTGACTGCACAACAACCACTGCTGCCTCTAAAGAAATCAAGTCCTGCTGCCCACTCCCCACTCTACCAACACCCCCCCACTCCCAACACACAGCCCCCCATCCTGACCCTGACCAGGACCCAGGTGAGGACGGAGCTGAGGAAGATCAAGGCGAGGAAGGCGCCGGGACCGGACGGCATCAGCGCAAAGCTCCTCAAGTCCTGTGCAGACCAGCTGTGTGGGATTGTGACGTATATCTTCAACATGAGCCTGAAACTGGGGAGGGTACCACAGCTGTGGAAAACATCTTGTGTGGTACCTGTACCAAAAACTTCCCACCCCAAAGACCTGAACAGCTACAGACCGGTGGCCTTGACGTCCCACTTGATGAAGACCCTGGAGAGACTGCTCCTTGCTCACCTCCGCCCCCTGGTGGAACCAGCGATGGATCCACTCCAGTTCGCCTACCAGCATGGCATTGGGGTGGAGGATGCGGTGATCTTCCTCCTTCACCGTTCTCTGTCCCACCTGGAGAAGCCCGGGAATATGGTGAGGATCATGTTCTTTGACTTCTCCAGTGCTTTCAACACCATCCAACCGATGATCCTGAAGGACAAGCTGCTGCGCGCAGGGGTGGACCAGCACCTGTCATCATGGATCCTGGACTACCTCACGAACCGGCCTCAGTTTGTGAGAACCCGGGACTGTGTGTCCGACACGATCATCAGTAGCACGGGGGCCCCCCAGGGAACGGTGCTGGCTCCCTTCCTGTTCACTCTTTATACTGCGGACTTCTCACACAACACAACACACTGCCATCTACAGAAGTTCTCTGATGACTCTGCGATCGTTGGCCTCATCTCCAATGGAGATGAAGCTGAGTACAGAGGGCTTATCCAGGACTTCGTGGACTGGTGCCATCGGAACTGCCTCCAGATCAACGCGAGGAAAACTAAGGAGCTGGTGGTGGACTGCCGCAGGCATGGGCAGCCCCTCACAGTACCAGTAAATATACAGGGAACAGACATCGAGATGGTGACATCCTATAAGTACCTGGGTATTCATCTGAACAATAAACTAGACTGGTCACACAATACTGATGCACTCTACAAGAAGGGACAGCGCAGGCTGTTCCTGCTGAGGAGACTCAGGTCTTTTGGTGTACAAGGGGCGCTGCTGAAGTCATTCTATGACACGGTGGTGGCATCAGCCATCACTTTTGGAGTGGTCTGCTGGGGCAGTGGCATTACTGCAGCCGATAGGAAGAGACTGAACAAACTGATTAAGAAAGCTAGCTCTGTCCTGGGGCAGCGCCTTGATCCGATGGAGGAGATAGGAGAGAGAAGGACGGTGGCTAAACTGTCATCTCTGCTGGAGTCCGAGTTCCACCCTATGCAGGACATACTGAATGCACTGAGGAGCTCATTTAGCAGCAGACTACATCATCCCAGGTGCACAACCGAGAGGTTTCGTAGGTCCTTCCTACCAACGGCTGTCAGACTGTACAACCTAAGCAGGGCTGCTCGCAGAGATAGCAAAAAGACGTAACAAACTAATAGTTTTTTGAATGCAAAAGATGCAATAGACTTACACAATGGTCCTCTCCGGCATACAACTAGGAACATACCGGTCGCTATGGAGGGTGAGAATATGTATGGGCACATAATCATACCATGTAGGATAACTAAGTAGACGGTTATGCTGTTTCATTCCATCTAGCAACAATGCTCTGCACTGTGTGTGTTTATATATTTGCATATTTATTCCATCTAGCTACAATGCTCCGTACTGTGGGTGTTTATATATTTATATATCTACATATTATTCCATCTAGCTACATTGCTCCGCACTGTGTGTTTATATACTTGCATATTTATTCCACCTAGCTGCAATGCTCCGTACTGTGGGTGTTTATATATTTACATATTTATTCCATCTAGCTACAATGCTCTGCACTGTGTGTTCATATATTCATATATTTATTCCATCCAGCTACAATGCTCTGCACTGTGTGTCTGTGTGTGTGTGTATATATATATATTTTATAGTAATACGTACATATGTTTATTAGCTGCTCTTGCTTGCTTGTTTTTTTTCTTGCCTTCTGATTGTTGCTCTGAGTGTTGCTATCCCTGTGCTGTTGCAATCCTGGAATTTCCCCGTTGTGGGACTAATAAAGGCTTATCTTATCTTATCTTATCTCATAACCATAGATGAGGGTAGGAACGTAGATTGAGTGGTAAATTGACAGCTTTGCTTTAGAGCTTAGCTCCCTCTTCACCACAACAGAACGGTACAACATCCGCATCACTGCAGATGCTGTTCTGATCCCTCTGTCAATATCTCCCTTTATTCTCCCCTCACTCGTGAATGAGACCCCGAGATACTTAAACTCCTCCACTAGGGGCAGGAGCTTGTCTCCAACCCAGAGAGGGCAATCCACCCTTTTCCAGCTGAGGACCATGGACTTGGACTTGGAAGTGCTGATTCTCATTCCAGCTGCTTCACACTCAGTAGCAAATCATCCCAGCAAGACCTGTAGGCCATTGCTCGATGAAGCCAACAGGGTGACATCATCTGCAAACAAACAGCAGAGATGAGATCCTGTGGTCACCAAACATGACACCCTCCAATCCTTGGCTGCGCCTAGAAGTCCTGTCCATAAAAATTATGAACAGGATCGGTGACAAAGGGCAACCTGGTGGAGTCCAACTCTCACTGGAAACGAGTCTGACTGGGTGTTGGCAATACGAACCAAACTCTTGCAATTGTCATATAGGGACCATATAGCTTGTAACAACAAGCCCAATACCCCATACTCCTACAACACCCCCCGCTAGAGACCATGAGGGACACGGTCAAATGCTTTCTCCAAGTCATAGTCATAGCCATAGGGTATTGTACTTAAATAGCAATACTAATATGTCGTCCAAGTTATGTTCTGTTCCCAGTATTTGTCCTGGTTGCTTTTGAAGACATTCAGTGATGGGACTGTGACTATTTCTGCTGGCAACTTGTTCCATTCTTTGACTATTCGCTGGGAAAAAAAAAAAGAAGTTTTTTCTGACTTGTAATCTAGAAAAGTGTTGGTACAGTTTCATCTCATGGGCTCTCAGGTGGTGTGATGTAGACTTTCTAAAGAAGTCTGATACTACAGTATATCAACACTGTTTAGAATCTTCCAAGTTTCAATTAGGTCTCCACTGAGTCTTCTTTTCTCCAGTGTTGTGATGTTCACCTTTTTCAGTTTGTCTTCATAAGGTAAATGTCTAATGCTAGATACCAATTTGGTGGAACATCTCTGGATGTTCTCCAAAATCTGGATATCTTTCTGATAGAATGGGTTCCAAATTTGCACAGCATATTCTAGATGTGGCCTAACAAATGTCCTGTACAAAGCTATTCTCATCCAAGGCTTCAAAACTTCTTTTAGTCATCCTGAGGATTTTCATATTTTTCTCAGCCGATTTGGCACAATGCAGGGACAGCTTTAGGTCATTTGATACCCAGACACCTAGGTCCTTTTCAGCTGAAGTCTCTTCTACACTGTGTTCCAAATTATTATTCAAATGACATCTGTCTCTGATTTTCCTAAATAGTCAATACAAATGACAGTCAGTATAATTTTCAAGTCGTCAACCGTTAGAGCAGAATTCAAATTTTAGAAGCCAACTTTATTGTCATTCAATCCATGCAGCCAATCATGTACAGTAGAACTAAATTACGTTTTTCCTATGGACAATGTTAATCACATCTAGAATCACAGGGGTCGCTGCCATGCAAGGTGCCGCCACAAATTTTTCCTTCTTTATTGACCAACCCTCCCAATGATAACTATTTTTTTGCAAAAATAATAATAATAAAACAACTCAAAATGCAGTTCTAAATTATTATGCACAACAGAGTTTCAAAACATTGTACTGGTTGTGAAGAACTGAAAATGGTCATTTGCTGAATTTGCAGCATTACAAGGTCATATTTACTGAAATCAAACGCTATTTCAATCAAAAACACCTTAACAGGCCGAGTTACATGTTAACATAGGACCCCTTCTTTGATATAACCTTCACAATTCTTGCATCCATTGAACTTGTGAGTTTTTAGAGAGTTTCTGCTTGAATTTTTTTTGCAAGATGTCAGGATAGCCTCCCACAGCTGCTGTTTTGATGTGAACTGCCTCTCACCCTCATAGATCTTTTGCTTGAGGATGCTTCAGAGGTTCTCAATAGGGTTGAGGTCAGGGGAGGATGGGTGCCACACCATGAGTTTCTGTCCTTTTATGCCCATAGCAGCCAATGACACCGAGGTATTCTTTGCAGCATGAGATGGTGCATTGTCATGCATGAAGATACTGTAATTTTGCTGCGGAAGGCACAGTTCTTCTTTTTGTACCATGGAAGAAAGTGGTCAGTCAGAGACTCTATATACTTTGCTGAGGTCATTTTCACACCTTCAGGGATCCTAAAGGGGTCTACCAGCTCTCTCCCCACGATTCTGGCCCAAAACATGACTCCCCCACCTCCTTGCTGACTTTGCAGCCTTGTTGGGACATGGTGGCCATCCACCAGCCATCCACTACTCCATCCATCTGGACCATCCATGGTTGCACGGCGCTCATTAGTAAACAACTGTTTGAAAATTAGTCTTCACTAGTACATACCGGTGCATACCCATCCATGCCCGTAGAAACCAAGTATAAGCAAGTATTTCTGCATGGCTGTTGCTGATGGGTCTCCTCCTGTCTGAGATGGCTGTGTTGTTCACAGTCATGCCTGCGGCGTACTGCTCGAACCTGAGGTGTTTCATCTTCGCGGCATCTTTTCTGATGTGCAGCAGTTCTCTTCACTCTATTGCTCTCCATCTGGTGGGTCTCTTGTTCTTGTTCATTCAGACCACTGGTTGAGGGATAGGTGCGTTGTAATTCATTTCATGGACAGGATCATGAAAATAGATCTGAGCAAAAAGTGGCTTTCCACCCTGTTCAGGAAGACCCGTGCATGCCCGTCGAAACTCAGAAACTGGAGCACCCGGAGAAAATCAGCGCTTTGCTTGGCATTTTACACATTTGTAGTGTAGACTGCCATTCATCATGGGTACTGCTTCAAATGGGTGTGGTTTAAAGTAGTGTGTCCTATTCTTAATGGGATGACACACTGACAGAGGTTTCTTGAATTTATAGAGTGCCTTCTGCCTTACTGAGTGAGATTTCCAGATTTACTGCTTCGAATGGGTGTGGTTTAAAGTAGTGTGTCCTATTCGGTCTCAGCTTCCCTGTGCCTTGCCTGGCGTGCAGCATTGGCGGCCAGCTGACTATCCCGCATTTCCTGGTTCTCAGCTTGCCTGGCATGCAGGGTTGCTCGCTTTGCGGGCATTTCGGGCTTCAAATGACTCAGCACGTGCATGGCACACTGCCACATGTTTCCTGTCTGTCTGTGCATCCCTTGTCTGTCGTATCGTATGACGTGCTTGAACCTCAGGTGTTTCATCTTCACGGCATCTTTTCTGACGTGCAACACAGTCATGCCTGGGAGGTACTGCTCGAACCTCAGCTGTGTCATCTTCACAGGATCTTTCCTGATGTGCAGCAGTTCTCCTCACACTATTGCTCTCCATTTATGTAGCATCTGGTTGGTCTATATGACATCATAAAGATATTGAGGCAGGCATCACAGGACACTACATCATAGGTAGCCAGTCGTAAAATACATCAAGGCAGGCATCATGAACGATAGTCTATATGACATCATAAAGACGTCAAGGCAGTCATCATAGGCAGCCAGTCCTACTGCCTATATGACGGCATCGCCTATATGATGGCATTGCAAGTCCTATGTAGCCTGAGATCATAGGATCATCATAGGACAGCATGCAGACATCATAGGCACGCATCATAGGACACTACATCATAGGTAGCCAGTCCTATTGCCTATATGACGGCCTATGATGTCCTATGATCGTGACACACACACACACACACACACACACACACACACACACACACACACACACAGAGATTTCTTGAATTTATAGAGTGATGTATTCACTGCAACCATTTCTGATTATGAGCATTGGTTAGGGGTGGCCAAATAGTAGGTTTATGCACAACTGCAAGTCTGTGGAGGATCCTACACCTTGAGGTTCACAGGACTCCAGAGTCACCAGCAGCTTCAAATACCTGTTTGCTGCTTTGTAATGGCATTTTAGCAGCTGCTCTCTTAATCCAATGAATTTGTATGGCAGAAACCTTCCTCATTTTGCCTTTATCTGCACAAACCCATCTGTGCTCTGAATCAGCCACAAATTTCTTCACAGTACGATGATCATGCTTAACCCTTTGACATCTTTTCCTTCTTCTTCTTCTCTCGGTTACTGGCGGATAGGAAACAACTGAAAGGTGCATACCGCCACCTACTGTACAAGAGTGTGTAACATTATGTCATCTGAACCCGACCCTTAAATTCTATGACTTAATCCTGTGTTATTTAAAAAAGAGAAAAGAGCCTTTCTTGTGATCCTTATTGCCTCTCCATCTCCATCTGTTCCCAGAATCCCAGTTAAATCCCATTCCCTACCAGTCTCTCGAACTTCATTTTCCATTATCTGTCTTTCATTTCCGTATTTGTGACAGTGTAATAAGATGTGCTCGACATTTTCTTTTACTCCACATTCTCTACATTTGTCACTTTCGCTTTTCCCCATGGTGAATAAAGTGCCGTTTAAACCTGTGTGATCCAATCTGAGTCTTGCCATAATGATGTCTTCCCTCCTTTTGGTTGTTATGAAATTCTTTATTGCAGTAGATTTTTGTATTTTGTAATACAATCTACCTTTATGAGCTTCATCCCATCTTTTTTGCCATAGCTCAGTTCCTTTTTTCTTGATTACTGCTTTCCCTTCACCTTTTCCTTTTCTGCACAGTCATTCCCTTTCAACCCTTCATGTGCAGGAACCCAACAAAACTGAACTTCTCCAACACCCCTGTGTACCCTAAATAAACTGTGATATACAGTTAGGCCCAGAAATATTTGGACAGTGACACAATCTTCATGATTTGGGCTCTGCATGCCACCACATTGGATTTGAAATGAAACAACTACAATGGAACTGAAGTGCAGACTTCAAGGTTTAATTCAAGGGGTTGAACAAAAATATATGATTAAACATGCAGGAATTGTAGCTATTTTTATACAAATGCTCCTCATTTCAGGGGCTCAAAAGTAATTGGACAAATAAACATAACCCTAAGTAAAATTTTACTTTTCAATATTTTGTTGAGAATCCTTTGCAGGCAATGACTGCCTGAAGTCTGGAACCCATGGACATCACCAAACGCTGGGTTTCCTCCTTTGTGATGCTTTTCCAGGCCTTTACTGCAGCTGTCTTCAGTTGTTGCTTGTTTGTGGGTCTTTCTGCCTTAAGTTTTGTCTTGAGCAAGTGAAATGCATGCTCAATTGGGTTGAGATCTGGTGATTGACTCGGCCATTGCAGAATATTCCACTTCGTTGCTTTAAAAAACTCATGGGTTGCTTTTGCAGTATGTTTTGGATCATTGGTGAAGCGCCGTCCAATCAACTTTGCTGCATTTGGCTGAATCTGAGCAAAAAGTATATCCCTATACACTTCAGAATTCATCCGGCTGCTTCTGTCTTTTGTCACATCATCAATAAACACAAATGACCCAGTGCCATTGGAAGCCATGCATGCCCATGCCATCACACTGCCTCCACCATGTTTTACAGAAGATGTAGTGCTTTGGATCATGAGCTGTTCCAATTCTTCTCCAAACTTTCTTCTTCCCATCATTCTGGTACAGGTTGATCTTAGTCTCATCTATCCAAAGAATGCTGTTCCAGGACTGGGATGGCTTCTTTAGGTGTTTTTTGGCAAAGTCAATTCTGGCCTTTCTATTTTTGAGGCTGATTCATGGTTTGCACCTTGTGGTGAATCCTTTGTATTTACTCTCATGAAGTCTTCTCTTTATGGTAGACTTAGATACTGATACACCCACTTCCTGGAGAGTGTTCTTCACTTGAGTGGATGTTGTAAAGAAGTTGTTCTTCACCATGGAAAGGATTCTGCTATCATCCACCACTGTTGTCTTCCATGGACGTCCAGGCCTTTTTGAGTTCCCAAGCTCACCAGTGCACTCTTTTTTTCTCAGAATGTACCAAACTGTTGATTTGGCCACTCTTAACATTTCTGCTATCTCTCTGATGGATTTCTTCTTTTTTTTCAGCCTCAGGATGGTCTGTTTCACCTCCATTGAGAGCTCCTTTGACCGCATGTTGTGTGTTCACAGCAACAGCTTCCAAATGCAAATGCCACACCTGGAATCAACTCCAGACCTTTTAACTGCTTAATTGATGACAGGTTAATGCGGGAAGAGCCAATGCAGCCTTGTTATTTTTTTTTTTTTGCAGTCTTCTGAGTCAATTGTCCAATTACTTTTGGTCCCTTGAAAAAGAGGCAGCTACGTATTAAAGAGCTGTAATTCCTAAACCCTTGCTCCAATTTGGGTGTGAATACTCTCAAATTACAGTTGAGAGTCTGCACTTTAAGCCCACAGTGATTATATAATTGTATCCTGAATATGTTTTCGTAAACAGCTAAAATAACAAAATTTGTGTCACTGTCCAAATATTTTTGGGCCTAACTGTAGCTCAATCACCAAGTCTTCCCTTGTAGATTTTAGTGTCTCTATGGTTTTTAACGCTGCAAATGAGTCCGTGTACACCACCACCCACTGCAAAGCAATAATTATTGCCACCATCTCTGCTGTAAACACGGATGTGTTGTTGGAGAGTTTTTTTGTGATGGTCACTTTAAACTCTGGGATGTATACTCCAACTCCAACAGAGCCCTCTTTATTCTTTGAACCGTCAGTATAGAGCTGTAAGAATAGTAATTGTTCCAGAGGTAAATGCTTGTTTTAATACCAACTTCACTCATAAGCCAATCCTTTTTCCTCATTAGCAGACTAGCATCTACTTCTATTCCCGGAAACAGCCAAGGGGGAACATTACTCACTGGACTGGTGTTAGCTGTATCAATAGTGTGCAGCCCATACATTCGGGTCCTTCTTTCAATTGTCCACCCAAACCCGTGTCCCTGGAAATTAGAGTATTCCCAGCAGTCTTGTAGTGTTGTTTTTGAAATATTTGTTTCGTCATTTCCTTTCAGCTTGACCCAGTATGATAATGTGAGTTTATCTTTTCTCAAATCCACTGGCATTCCTCCTGCTTCTATTAAAACTGCATTGTTTGGTGTTGTTTTGACGGCTCCAATGCACAGGCGAAGCTCTCTATGCTACATTCTGTCTATTTTTTCCAGAGTCATCTTTGCCGCTGCTCCATAAATCATGCATCCGTAGTCTATTGTCGATCACATTAGTGCTCTGTAAATGTCAATTAATGCCTGCTTATCTGCACCCCATTCATGTCCAGCTACCGCTTTTATGAGATTAATGACTTTTTTGCACTTTGTCTCCAGATTTTCAACATGAACTCTCCGTGTGTATGCACTATCAAACCACAATCCTAGATATTTGAACTCACTGACTTTCTCTACTGGTTGATTATATAATGGTAATGGTTCTGTACTAGTTGTGCATTTTTTATTTTTTTTTTTTTGTGAAAGTCATATAGGAGGTTTTACTGTTTGAAAAATTTAAATCCCCAATCATATGACCACTTTTCCACTACTTTCCTGATGTTTTTGAACACAAATTTCTCATTTCTTCCCCTTGTCCATATGGCTCCATCATCTGCATATAGTGCTGTTTTGATGGATTCCTCTTGATCCTCAAACATGTCATTAACCATTATATTGAATAAAACGGGGCTTATCACACTCCCCTGAGGAACACCATTTTCTATTTCAGTCATTAGAAAGTTGTGATCCTGCTTTAACCCTAATTGTCCTGTGTGTTAAAAATTCCATTATCCAATTATACATCCTACCACCTTTGTCCATTTTATTCAATTTCATAAGAAGTCCATCCCTCCACAGTGAGTCATAAGCCTTTTCAATATCCAGATAAACTATAACCATTACTTCTTTCATTTTGAGAGTCTTTTCAATATCATTACTTACCCTAACTAGAGCATCCACTGTGGATCTTCCTCTTCTAAACCCATTCTGATAGTCGTTTATTAAGCAGTTTTGCTTTAGTACATATGAGAGTCTGTAAACTAACATCTTCTCCATCCATCTCCCAAAATGTGACATTAACGCTATTGGCCTGTAGTTGCCTGGATGAGCTGGATCTTTCCCTAGCTTATTAAATGGTAAAATTACAGCCTTTTTCCACCCACTTGGGATAACCCCCTCCTTCCATATCCTGTTAACCCCTTGAACTCTGTGAATTCCGCGGGCGGTCACGTCTCTGCATCTTAGTGCGTCTCAGTGTGCACTGAAAAAAAAAAGCTGTATTTCCAGTCTTCCAGTACAGACACAGCCTTGTTACAACCTGAGAAAAAAGCTGTGTAATATATTCATTTTTTGTTGAATTTTTACAAAATTTTGACCTGAGCTTGAAAACACTTGGTTCTACATTTCTGTTGTGTTTTCCAGCCAGTATCTGACAGCTGTATGTTATTTGCAAGCATTTGTATCTAAAAAAAACACCCAGGCGAACTTTCTTGTTACTCAGTGGCAGGAGCACTTAAGAGAGATTATGACTGTTTTGCCAAAAAATTCAGAGTGTTTTCTTTTTAATGAGACTAACCCCATGAAGATGCTGCAAAGGGTTGAAGAACAGCTTTTGATTTACTTTGGGCATGTTATTTTTAGGCGTTTTTAGAGAAGTTGAACAGAGTTCAACATTAAACAATTTCAGCACCAGTTGCATTGATTGCATAGGCAACTCCCGGAACATAGCATAGCTTAACTGATCATATCCTGGAGCTGTGTATCCACTATCTTGCAAAGCTCTCTTAAGCCCTGACATTGTGAACTCAAGGTCTAACACAGTCATGTCCTCTTTCACTTCATTTATTAAGTTTGCATTTTCTCTGAGTTTATGCTGCCTTTGCTGTCTATGACTCTCACCAAGATGGTCTCCTCTATGCACTGCTGCAAATGCTCTACCTAGGACTTCTGCCTTTTATTTGTCTGATACAGCCATCTTGTCCCCATCCACTAAAGCTGGAATTTTAACTGATACCCTTTTCCCACTCATTTTTTTAAACATACCCCAGACATCACCTAGTTCTGTTTTTCTACCAAGGGGGGAACAAAATTCTCTCCATGTTGACCTTTTCCTGTTTTTAATAATCCTTCGAGCTACTACCCTTTTCTTTTTATACTCTGTTAAGTTTTCACTAGTCATATTCTTCCTCAGCTCTGAATGCCTTGTTTCGCTCTTTTATTGCAATACTACATTCGTCATTCCACCAGGGTACAACCTTCTTCCTACCCATCCATCCATCCATCCATCCATCTTCTACCGCTTTTCCGGAGGTCCGGGTCGCGGAGGCAGCAGTTCAAGCAGAGAAGCCCAGACTTCCCTCTCCCCAGCCACCTGCTCCAGCTCTTCAGAGGGGATACCAAAGCGTTCCCAGACCAGCTGGGAGACATAGTCTCTCCACCGAGTCCTGGGTCTGCCCCGGGGTCTCCTCCCAGTGGGACGTGCCTGAAACACCTCAAGTGGGAGGCGTCCAGGAGGCATCCTAATCAGATGCCCATACCACCTCAACTGACTCCTTTCAATGTGGAGGAGCAGCGGTTCTACTCTGAGCCTCTCCCGGATGACTGAGCTCCTCACCCTATCTCTCAGGGTGAGTCCAGCAATCCTACGGAGAAAGCTCATTTCAGCCGCTTGTGGGTTCACCACCTCTCCAGTGGGTTCACCACCTCTCCAGTGGGTTCACCACCTGCAGGAGGGATCATGGGGGTCCGGTGCTATGTGGATTAGGTGGCGGTCAAAGGCGGAGACCTTGGCGGACTGATCCCAAGCTTTCTAAACTGGCTTCTTCCTACCCTGTGTTGTTTTTTTTTAGGTACACACGTGGACAAAATTGTTGGTACCCCTCTGTAAATGAAAGAAAAACCCACAATGGTCACAGAAATAACTTGAATCTGACAAAAGTGGTAATAAATAAAAATTCTATGAAAATTAACCAATGAAAATCACACAATGCTTTTGAATTGTGGTTCAACAGAATTATTTTATAAAACAAACTCATGAAACAGGCCTGGACAAAAATGATGGTGCAGCGGATGATAAAATAAAGGCAGCGATGGAGTTTTTAGTTGGTTTTAAGGAAGTTTATTTTATCATACCGCCGTCACCAGCTCCGCTCCCGGCGCCGTGCATGCGCGCCGGGAGCGAGCCCACGGCTCTCAGAGAAGGAGAACACAATGTCTGTGTCCAGCAGCAGCAGTTGCAGAAGTGGAATGGAGAGGATTTGTTACAGAACCTGTGCAGTATTTATACCCAACTCAGACAATACATCAAAGCAGATTCACAGCGGTTGGTACGATCAAAGGGACTGCAGAACAGGCATGAGACATTTGCATTTAAGAGACCTACATAACAATAGGCAGATTTGCTGGCCTCTGCTCCAGGTGCGGACAAAGAGGTTACAAGGCACATCTACATATTGATCTGTCTGTAGGTCACAGTAAGGACAGGACGCATGAACACTATACATGAATGGCACATTGCATCACAATACATGACTGGCACATTGCATCACAATACATGCATGGCACATTGCATCACAATACATGCATGGCACATTGCATCACAATACATGAATGGCACATTACATCTCAGTAGTGCAGTGGGAAAAACCAAGAGAAGAGAGCTGACTGTCCTGTGTGTTGTGGGGGGGTTGAATCAACCCGCCACACGCTCCCCCCAGAGGGCACGGCAAGGGGCCGAGACCTCGATAATCCATCTATGGGAGCGAGCTGTGGGAGAAGCTCGCTGCAGGCGGAGGGGGAGGGAGGGGAGGGGTAGTGTGTGCCGGCAGGGGCGGTGAAATCGTCTGAGCCGCGCAAAAATTGCTTGCTGCTCCACGACGTTGAGGGGCTGTCCCGTTGCGCGTGCGGAGATCACAAGAAGAAAAATTTGTCTCTGACTCCTCTCGTGGCCATGAAGAAAAGCAGGAGCGGCTGCAAGAAAAAAAAAGAAACAAAAGCAGAGGGACTGGCGTGTTGGCTTTAGGTGCAGGAGCAACCCCAAAGCACCCCGGGAACAGCTGATGGCTGAAATCCCTTTGTGCCGTGGCTGAGACCATTAGAAAATCCAGTGGCGAGCTGCGTGCTTGCTTCAGGTGAACGAGCAGCCCTGAAGGTTCCGAGGGTGGCGATCGGCCGTTTTTCTCGGGCATGTGCAGCGGCGGAGGACGATGGCGGTCTCTGTAGCCTTTACTGCCCCGTGCGTGGTGTGCCGTCCTCGTAACTCCCCGGTGCGCGCGCGGGGGTTCCGTGCTTGGGTGGGCCGCTGGAGTGGCGAGTCAGGGTGCAGAATCTTGGTGGAGATCGGCGCAGACGGCGCCGATAAAATCCAGGTTGAGCTGTGGCTGCAGATTGGCCATGGTGCGTTGGAGCGGTGAGAGGAAATAGACGATCTTTTGTCCCTCAGGCTCATGCAGGTGCGTTGGAGCGGTGGGAGGGAATAGACGATCTTTGTTCCTTAGGCTCGGGTAGATGAGTAGGATCGCTGAGAGGGAGGAGTAGCGGTGAGAGGGAGAAAACGTTCTGTGTCCCTCGGCTGGTCCAGCGTGGACGTCCCGATCTCAGGCGAGGGTCGCGCCATGACGTTTTCTGCAGTTTTCCCGGTCGTGGGTGATGTCCGGAGAACGGCTCGCCTGTGTCGGCTCCGCGTCGAGGTCTCCCTGAAGCCGAGGGAGAGCAGCTCGTTTGCTTCAGGCTGCTGTGTTCGCTGGCAGTGCGTTTTTTTCAGCGTCGGTTCGCCAGCGTGGCCGTCCAAATCAGAAGGCTGCGTCGCACAAAGCGTGTGCGTCTTCGGGGTCACCAGTGCGGCTGATGATAAAAAATAGGCAGCGATGCTGTGGTTTTAAGCAGGTTTTATTATCATACCGCCGTCACGAGCTCCGCTCCCGGCGCCATGCATGTGCCCCAGGAGCGAGCCCACGGCTCTCAGAGAAGGAGGACACAATGTCTGTGTCCAGCAGCAGCAGTTGCAGAAGTGGAATGGAGAGGATTTGTTACAGAACCTGTGCAGTATTTATACCCAACTCAGACAATACATCAAAGCAGATTCACAGCGGTTGGTACGATCAAAGGGACTGCAGAACAGGCATGAGACATTTGCATTTAAGAGACCTACATAACAATAGGCAGATTTGCTGGCCTCTGCTCCAGGTGCGGACAAAGAGGTTACAAGGCACATCTACATATTGATCTGTCTGTAGGTCACAGTAAGGACAGGACGCATGAACACTATACATGAATGGCACATTACATCACAATACATGACTGGCACATTGCATCACAATACATGCATGGCACATTGCATCACAATACATGCATGGCACATTGCATCACAATACATGAATGGCACATTGCATCACAATACATGAATGGCACATTACATCTCAGTAGTGCAGCGGGAAAAACCAAGAGAAGAGAGCTGACTGTCCTGTGTGTTGTGGGGGGGTTGAATCAACCCGCCACAATGGTACCCTTAACTTAATATTTTGTTGCACAACCTTTTGAGGCAATCACTGCAATCAAACGATTTCTGTAACTGTCAGTGAGACTTCTGCACCTCTCAGCAGGTATTTTGGCCCACTCCTCATGAGCAAACTGCTCCAGTTGTCTCAGGTTTGAAGGGTGCCTTCTCCAGACGGCATGTTTCAGCTCCTTCCACAGATCTTCAATAGGATTTACATCAGGGCTCAAAGAAGGCCACTTTAGAATAGTCCAATGTTTTGCTCTTAGCCATTCTTGGGTGTTTTTAGCTGTGTGTTTCGGGTCATTATCCTGTTGCAAGACCCATGACCTGC
Organism: Pholidichthys leucotaenia; assembly: GCA_020510985.1. Classification (NCBI taxonomy): domain Eukaryota; kingdom Metazoa; phylum Chordata; class Actinopteri; order Cichliformes; family Pholidichthyidae; genus Pholidichthys; species Pholidichthys leucotaenia. The sequence continues at coordinate 131,701,072 of CM035840.1, read as the reverse complement.
GACTGAGACCAAGCTGTCTGACACTGGGCAGCACATTTCTCTCTAGAATACCTTGATAGTCTTGAGATTTCATTGTACCCTGCACAGATTCAAGACACCCTGTGCCAGATGCAGCAAAGCAGCCCCAGAACATAATAGAACCTCCTCCATGTTTCACAGTAGGGACAGTGTTCTTTTCTTGGTATGCTTCATTTTTGCGTCTGTGAACATAGAGCTGATGTGCCTTGCCAAAAAGTTCCAGTTTTGTCTCGTCTGCCCATAGGACATTCTCCCAGAAGCTTTGTGGCTTGTCAGCATGCAGTTCGGCAAATTCCAGTCTGGCTTTTTTATGATTTGTTTTCAACAGTGGTGTCCTCCTTGGTCATCTCCCATGAAGTCCACTTTGGCTCAAACAACGACGAATGGTGCGATCTGACACTGATGTACCTTGACCTTGGAGTTCACCATGAATGTGTTTAGAGGTTGTTCTGGGCTCTTTTGTTACCATTCATTTCATCCGTCTCCTCCTGCGGCCACGTCCAGGGAGGTTGGCTACAGTCCCGTGGATCTTAAATTTCTGAATAATATGTGCAACTGTAGTCACAGGAACATCAAGCTGCTTGGAAATGGTCTTAAAGCCTTTACCTTTAACATGCTTGTCTATAATTTTCTTTCTAATCTCATGAGACAACTCTCTCCTTTGCTTCCTCTGGTCCATGTTTAGTGTGGTACACACCATGTCACCAAACAGCACAGTGACTACTTGTCACCCTTTAAATAGGCCGACTGACTGATTACAAGTTTGTAGACACCTGTGATGTTAATTAGAGGACACATCTTGGTTGAACATGTCCCTATGGTCACATTATTTTCAATCTTTTCTAGGGGTGCCATCATTTTTGTCTAGGCCTGTTTCATGAGTTTGTTTTTTAAAGTAATTCTGTTGAACCACAATTCAAAAGCATTGTCTGATTTTCAATGGTTAATTTTCATAGAATTTTTATTTATTACCACTTTTGTCAAATTCAAGCTATTTCTGTGACCATTGTGGGTTTTTCTTTCATTAACAGAGGGGTACCAACAATTTTGTCCACAGCTGTATATTTGCTATTGCAGCATTCAGAATACAATTGGTTACCTGACTTGAACACTCTTCTATGCCACCTTCTAATGTTACCAAATGACACGATTGAACACAGCATTGCCTAAATTTTCCCCAATCTGCCTTGTCAAAACTCCATCTTGTAAAACATCTTCCCTCTTGTATACATACTTCAGTTTTAATGACTGTAAGTACTGGGAAGTGATCACTTCCCATAGTTGTCCTGTTCATAACCGTCCATTCACAGGTGCTCACTAAAGAATCAGATACCAGAGTCAGGTCAATACATGACAATGTGCCCCTGTGCATATCCACCCTGGTACCTTCACCACTGTTCAGACAAATTAACGATCTTTCATCTAACATCTCTTCCACAACATTTCCATTGTTATCTGTATGTGTGCTTCCCCACAAGCTATTATGGGCATTAAGGTCTCCACACCATACCTCTTTCATATGCCCTTCCCCTGCCATAACACTGAAAATATCTGCTGTTAACTTCCTACATGGGCTGTAATAATTAATCAGCTTAATATTTCCTTGTCCATTTGGCCTACATATTTCAATAATATTACACTCTATATCCTCAGGGGAGGGAATCACCCTATACGCCAGGCCATCTTTAATGAAAGAGTTAATTTTATCCTATCTGATTGAACTGTATCCTGGAATAACAAAATCTAAGTAAGGTTGAAGCCATGTTTCCTGCACACACACTACCTGTGGAACAACTTCTAGCTCATAAAGATACTTCTTGAGTTCTTGTCCGTTTGCTATAAGACTCCTCGCATTCCACTGTTGCATGTGTAGTACCATAATTAAGGTCTTGTTTCAGCATGTGCAGTCTCTCCACTTTCAGCTTTCAATAAAGCATGAATCTGGTCAGCTGTGATATCTTTCACATCTAGGAAGCTTCCTGCTGCTTCCACAATGGTTTTCATTCTTTCACTTTTCTTCTTTAGCTGTGCAGCAACATTCATGGTGTGGCAGATTGTGGCAGATAAAAGTTATAAAGTTTGTTCTCTTAACTATCAATGTGTCATCATCCATTTTGCATTTGTGAACACAAACATTCCTTGCAGATGCACAATCCTGTGCTTGCGTGGGACCCGTTGATTGCTGGGCTTCCATTTGAACTGAACTTCTTTGAGGAAGGCCTGCTGTGCTTCTGACTATTACTGCCTCTCTAACTGTATTTAGAGCTTCCGCATATAAGATTTTCTTAGTTATTCTGATTTCCTGGGCTTGTCTAGCTTCCCTCTGCACAACACATCCTCCATATGCAGCACTGTGCTCACCCTCGCAATTGCAACACTTTACTTTGGCGTCCTTGTCACATTTACCATATTCGTGCTCCCCTCCACATCTAGCACATCTTAGCTTTCCCTTACATTGCTGAGCAGTGTGACACATCCTTTGACATTTGTAGCACCTGAGTGGCTTTGGGACGTATTTTCTGACAGTGACATACATGTATCCTATTAGGACTGATTTAGGGAGTGTTTCCTCAAACTGAATCATGACAGACAGTGTGTCCTTCAGTGAACCTTCTTTTTTACACTTTAGCCTTTTCACATCCTTCACCTTTCCTCCCTGGATCTCGTTTTTCACTTCTTCCATAGACATGCACAAAGGGACACCTGATATACTGTAACTCCCCTCAAGTTTGCTGTCGCTCCAGGAACATGCGCCTTCATTTGTTCTCCGTTTAGACATGTCATTGCCAGTATTTTCTCTTGCTGTTGTTTACTTGTGGCATGAATTAACAACCAGTTGTTATTCAAGAACTTTGCAAACTTAACTCTCCCAGTTTCTTTCTCAATTGTTTTTGTTAGCTTAACTGGGAGACAGTGCCCCCCACCCTGATTGAACTCAATGACAACCTTGCAGTCATTACCTACATCCTCAAACTGCCATCCATTTTGGCCAGTTCATGTTTTCTTCGCATTGTTACCTCCCCCCGCATCACTCTCATCTGATCCGCTTCTAGGTCTTGTTGCCCCACTAGCTGCTCTTTTCCGGCCCCCAGGCCTGGATAGTGTCCAGCCCACCCCATCTTTATCGTACCCGTCAGAGCTAGATGCCATAATGTTACAGACAGCGTACAGTTTTTGCTATCTGCCACAAACAAATCAATCCTACCGCCAGCCGAACACAGATGCAAATGCGGTCCCAACCTTCTTCCTCTTCAAGCAGTCCAACTCGACTCCCAACTGGTCCTCTCTTCTTCTTCTCTTAGATTTAACCCTTTGACATCCTTCTATTTATGGACATAAAAAGCACCCTCACTGTCTATGTTGCAGTGCTGCGCCTGTCACGTGATGTCATAACCCCCCCCCCCCCAGTTGTACTAAGTATTCCACCTCACAAGATGGCAGACACATATAACTTACTGCTCTTGCCTTGGAGGACTAATGGCCCCCATATACCCCCCCCCCCACACACACACACACACTTCTGGACACCAGAGAAGAAGAGTTTGTAAACAAATGGTGATCGATCATAAGATGGAGGAGGCATTTGCTCCCAAATTTGCCAACTATGATTCTAAAAAGAGATTATTTAGCTTATGAAGGTAAATATCTACATTTTTTTATAACAGAGGGTGGGCGAAGCTGGTTGATTTGCACCTGCCATTTACCCCCAGTGCCATGTGACTGGACAGAACAATCGTTCCGCTTCCCGGTTGTCATATGAGATAAATTGAGGTGGAATAAAAGCGAAATCGCGGTGGAATAGTCATAGCGGTTTCTGGATGTGGGAGAGAAAGTGAAAATGACCGAGAGAAGACAAAATAACGACCAAGATGGACGAAAATAGATGAAGAGTGCTGCCTGGCCAGCGGTAAATGATGAATTTCTTTGTTTGTTTACATTGTAACTGATTTTCCGGTTCATATACTTCAACGACAACAAAATGCCCAAAACAACAAACGGTGACAAAAAACAAAACCATCCTTTGTGTAAATATGTCCAAAATCCACTTTTGACTGAAAGTTATGTAATTCGATATGGCTGCTGTGGCATTATGCAAATTAGATGGCTAAATTTACTCCTATCTCAAACTGTGGACCATATTCTACATCTTTCTAATTGACAGTAAGCTCTTACCACTTTCAAGTAATAGCTTTGGAAATCTCTGACATCTGAATTGAATATTTTCTTGAAAAAAATCTTGACCACCAGAGGGAAAGGAGGAAACGACGCAATGGAGCGCCATAGGCAGTCATTGGGTTAAGTTTTCGTGAAATATCTAATGTTTTCATACCTTGTCCAAGGCATTGCACTATTTGACACTTTTCGGCAGTAGAGATCCTTTTTCTTTCCCATATTGCTTGAAACCTGTGGCATGCTTAATAATGTGGAATATCCTTCCCACACCTAGACCATCGGTGACCCTTCTGTGTGGAGTTTGCATGTTCTCCCCGTGTCTGCGTGGGTTTACTCCGGGTACTCCGGTTTCCTCCCACATGCCAAAGACATGCAGGTGAGGTTAATTGGCATCAACTGGGGATTCTAAATTGTCCTTAGGTATGGATGTAAGAGTGAATGGTTGTCTGTCTCTCTGTGTTGGCCCTGCGATGGACTGGCGATCTGTCCAGGGTGTACCCTGCCCCTCGCCCAAAGATGCTGGGATAGGCTCCAGCCCCCCCGTGACCCGAAAAGGATTAAGCAGTAGAAGATGGATGGATGGATGGATGGATCCTTCTTAAGTAGTTTTCCTTTAATTGGGCTCACCTCCCAAACTAATTATGACAGGTGCCTGAGATTGATATCAGTGATCCAAAGAGCCCTGAGACACAATACCATCCATGAGTTTAACTGAAAAACAAAAAAATTGAATGTTTATGACAATAAAATCCTATTTGCATAATAATTTGGAATGTGGTGTAATACTCTTCTGATTCCACTATGGTCTTTCAGAGTATAGTTGAACTTAGAATTTCCGTGTCCCACATGCATTCTCTTACATTTCTCAACGTTAAAAGAGAGTAACCACTTTTCTGACCATTCATTTACTCTGTCTAGATTGGCTTGTAGTATTTGTTAGTCGTTCTCGGTTTTAATAATATGGTAGATTTTACTGTCATTGGTGAAGAGTTTGAAGGGTGAGTTGAAATGGTCCCCTCCAGTATACAACTAGGACAATATCAGTCGCTACAGAGGGTGACAATATGTATGGGTACATATTCATACTATGTAGGATAACTAAGTAGACGGTTATGCTGTTTATTCCATCTTGCTACAATGCTCCGCACTTTGTATATATATTTATATATTTATGTGTATGTATGTATATCCACTGCTCTTATTTATATATTCCGTATCTTCTTAATTATTGCTCTGAGTGTTGCTATCCCTGTGCTGTTGCAATCCTGGAATTTCCCCATTGTGGGACTAATAAAGGCTTATCTTATCTTATCTTAAATCGCTACTAAAGTCATTCACTAAGATCAAAAATAGAAGGGGAGCTATCACTGACCCATGGAAAATAAAACTACTAAAAAAGCTTATCTACATCATAGATGAATAGATGGTGACCTGTAATAGATACATGAATCATACCCGCTGTACAATGCAGGACTATCAGGTGCAGAGTGCAGACTTAGACTGTAAGATCCAGTATAGCAGCATTGACCAGAATACAAAATCAGAGTGAGTTATTGTACAGTGAAACGGCATGTGGCAGGAAAGATTTCCTGTACCTAACCGTTCAGCAGTGAAGCTGTGGCAGTCTGCTGGAGAAAGTGCTCCACTCTCTGTCCAGTGTGTGGTGGAGGGGGTGATCCGGATTGTCCATGGTGGATCGAGGTTTATTTAGTGTCCTCCTCTCCACCAGTCTCAAAGGTTTCCGGCCTGAGACCAATTACAGAGCCAGCCCTCTTGATAATCTTGTCAAGTCTTTTGGTGTCACTGGCTCCGATACTGCTACCCCAACACACAGCAGCAAAGAAGATGGCGCTGGTGACAATGGTCTGGTAAAAAACCTCCAGCATCCTGCTGCACACGTTGAAGGATCTCAGCTTCCTCAGGAAGTAGAGTCTGCTCATCCCCTTCTTGTGTGCAGCATCGGTGTTGGATCTCAAGTCCAGCCCGTTGCTGATCATGACACCCAGGTATTTGTAGTCCTCAACCACCTCCAGATCCTCCCCCCTAATCTGCAATGGCTGTTAAGGCGTCCTCTTCTTCCTTCTTCCTGAAGTCAATCACCATCTCTCTGGTCTTTCTGACGTTCAGCCTCAGGTGATTCTGCTCTGTCCACTCCACAAATGTGTCCACCAGTGTCCTGTACTCCTCCTCCTCTCCCCCTCTTATACACCCAACAACAGCTGTACACCCAACATCAGAGAATTTCTGCAGGTGGCATGACTTGGTGTTGTACTGAAAGTCAGTGGTGTATAAGGTGACGAGAAAAGGACAGAGCACAGTCCCCTGTGGAGCTCCCGTATCACTAACCACCATGTCAGACAAGACACTGCCCAGCTGGACAAACTGTGGCCTGCCTATCAGGTAGTCAGTAATCCAGGAGATCACAGAGCTGTTGATCCCCATCACCCACAGCTTCTCACCCAGCAGCAGTGACTGGATGGTGTTAAAGGCACTGGAGAAATCAAAGAATGTGATTCTCACAGTGTCTCCTCCGCTGGCTGCTCCGTTTGGTAGTGAACTCTCATCATCTCTCACAAAAACACTTCTGAAAAATCAGCATCATTCATCTGCTGTTTCCGTGTCTGACACTGTCTTTGATCCGTCTTCCTTTAGTACTTGGGTTACTGTGGTTTTCACGTTCTGCTGATCCCTAACATACTTGTAAAACAGCTTAGGTTAAAATTTCCAACAATCTTTTTTTCATTCTCCATTTTTGCTCTTCTTATGTCTGTACAAAGTTCATTTCTAACATCAGCGTAGGCTCTGTATTCAATTCGTCTGCCAGTGGCTACAGACTGTACTTCTTCCATAGGTCCTGTTTTTACTTGATCTTCTTCTTAATACTATTGGTCAGCCATGCTGGCCTCTTTTTATATTCTTCTTCATCCTTGGTACATGAGTCACTACCTGGGCCATAATATGTTTAAAAATGACCCACGCTTCATTCACCTCCCTTACCTGAAGCAAGGTTTCCCAATCTAATTCTCTGAAGTTTTGCCTCACCGTATCATAGTCTGCTCTCCAATAATTTTGTCTAGCTACAGCTTGCCTCTCATGCAGTTGGTTCCGGAGAACAAATGCAAATCTAATCCCTGAGTGAAGGCTCTTCCCTAAAGGTGCACAGTTACTAAGGTTGTCCACTGTATTGTCATCTTTGGTGAGTATTAAATTGAGTAAAGATGGCTAACAACCATCAGTATATCTTGTTTTAAAATTTAGATGCTGTATTAGAAACTCATCTTGTGTAGCTTCAAAAATCTTAATTGCAAATGATAGGCTGTTGCAAGAGTTTTAACAGGTACTAAAAAGAGAGATCATATCTCTCCGGTTCTGGCCTCCCTTCATTGGCTTATAGAGTTTAGAATTAAGTTTAAAATCCTTCTTCTCACTTTTAAAGCTCTAAACAATCAGGCCCCTTTTTATTTAAAAGATCTGATATTACCCTATTATCCTAACAGAGCACTACGCTCCCAAAATGCTGGATTACTTGTAATACCTAGAATCTCCAAAAGTACAATGGGGGGCAGAGCCTTCAGTTATCAAGCTCCTCTCTTGTGGAACCAGCAGCCAATCTGAATTTGGGAGTCAGACTCGATCTCTGTTTTTAAGAATAGGGTTAAAACCTTCCTTTTTCATATAGCCTACAGTTAGGGAGGGATCATGTGTTTCTGAACCCTCCCTTAGTTATGCTGCTAATAGGTTTAGACAGCCGGGGGACCTCCAATAATTGCACTGGGCTTCACTCATTTCTTCACTCTCAATGAAATATTTTTTTTTTTGCTGGTCATTAACATTTGTTTGTTCTCTCCCATAGATTGAGTCCCCATTGTGCTGTTTGCTCTCTACATGTCTGTTCTTTTCATCTTCTCTATCCCCTCACCCCCCAGCCAGTCGCAGCAGATGACTGCCCCTCCCTGAGCCTGGTTCTGCTGGAGGTTTCTTCCTGTTAAAAGGGAGTTTTTCCTCTCTACCGTCGCCAAGTACTTGCTCATAGGGGATCGCCTGATTGCTGGGGTCTTTCTGCAATTGTGGGGGTTTCCCCTACAGTTGAAAGTGCTATGAGATGACTGTTGTTGTGAAATGGTGCTATATAAATAAAATTGAATTGAATTGAATTGACAGTATAGGGTGTCCACTGTATTTGTGATAACTGAAATCACCCATTAGGAGATAGTACTTGTTGTGGAATCTTACTGATAATCTGACTTGTTCCAGTAGCCGCTCATTATTTTCCTCATCCAAGTTGGGACTTCTATAACAGCAACCCACCAGTATCCTGTCACCACTGCATAGTTCCACTGTGGTCCATGCCAAGTTCGAAAAGGTAATGTAATCCATGTAGCTGCATGATCCATTCATTAATGTTTCATCAATGTAGAATAAAACTCCTCTGCCTCTTTGATCCTGCCTATCACTTCTGTAGAGAGTGTATCCTTGTATGTTGACCTGACCTTCAGGGGTGGTGCTATCACACCAGGATTCTGTTATACCAATTATTTTTGGTCTCTGAGTATTAATTATTTCTCTGAGTCCACAAAACATATGTGAACTGGTTGGGCAAACTCCCACGAACCCTCGAGGCTTCTCCAGAAGCTAAAGAGTTGGTCCAATGTGCCACAGCCAGGACGAAAACCACATTGCTCCTCCTGAATCCAAGGTTCGACCAGCAGTCAGACTCTCCTCTCTGGTACAATGGCATAGACCTTACCAGGGAGGCTGAGAAATGTGATCCCCCTAAAGTTGGAACACACCCTCCCATCCCCCTTCTTGAAGAGAGGAACCACCACCCTGGTTTGCCATGCCAAAGGCACTATCCCCAAACTCCACGCAGTCTTGTAGAGGCGTGTCAGCCATGACAGCCCTACAACATCCAGGGCCTTGAGGTATTCAGGTAGAATCTCGTCCACCCCCAGGGCCCGACCACCAAAGAGTTTTTTTAACCACTTTGGTGACCTCAGCCCCTGTGATGGGTGAGGTGTCCCCCTCGTCCTCAAGCCCTACTTTCTCTATGGAAGGCATGTCAGTGGGATTGATGAGATCTTCAAAGTACTCCTTCCACTGCCTGACAATGTCCCCAGACGAAGCAGCAGCACACCCATCTGCACCATACACAGTGTGGATAGGGAGCTGCTTCCCCGTCCTGAGCTGCCGCACAGTTTGCCAGAATTTGTTTGAGGCTCACAAAAAGTCTTGTTCCATGGCCTCACCAAACTCCTCCCACACCCGAGTTTTTGCTTCAGCAACCACCCGAGCTGCACTACGCTTGGCCTGTTGGTACACCTCAGCTGCTTCGGGAGTCCCACAAGGCAACCAAGCTTGATAGGACTCCTTCTTCAGCTTGATGACCCCCTCACCATTGGTGTCCACCCCTTGGTTCGGGGGTTGCCACCACGAGATGCACCAACAACCTTGTCTCCACAGCTCTGGAGAGCTGCTTCAACAATGGAGGTGGAGAACATAGCCCATTCAGAGTCCATGTCTCCAGACTCCCTCGAAATGTGGTTGAAGTTCTTCTGGAGAAGGGAGTTGAAGGCCTCTCGGACAGGGTCCTCAGTCAGATGTTCCCAAAGCACTCACTATACATTTAGGTTTACCGGGTCTGAGTGGCAGCCACCCCTGCCATCAGATCCAACTCACCACCAGGTGGTGATCAGTTGACAGCTCTGCTCTTCTCTTTACTCTAGTGTCCAAGACATATGGTCATAGGTCTGATGACATGATAACAAAATCAATCACTGACCTGCTGTTACGCACCCCTCCATGGGGAATTAGTCAGTGGTGCAGTTCATGACACCGTCAGAGTACACCTCCACTACGAGCCGAGAGCTAGTGAGGATTTCCTCTTTGGCTCAGTGGTAGAGTAAGAGGTTTTGAGATCATGGTGTCATGGGTTCGAGACTCAGCCTGGGATATTAGGAGGTGTATGTCTACCTTGCCTGAGGGTGAAAGTGACTTAGGTCTGTCCCCCTTAACTGTGGGTCAAAAAGAACTTCATGATTTGTGATCTCAGGCTGAAGTAAGTAATTCTGGCCTTGGCCCAGAAAATTTGTCATAACACCTGTGACCTAAGGCGTTCTGGTGCCAGGTGCACATATGGACACTCTTATGCTTGAATATGGTGTTCGTTATGGACAAACTGTGGTTGGCACAGAAGTCCAATAACTGAACACCACTCAGGTTCAAATTGGGCAGGCCGTTCCACCCAATCCCACCCCTCCAGGGTTCACCATCATTGCCCACGTGAGCATTGAAGTCCCCCAGTAGGAGGAGCACTCTCCAGCACCCCAGTCAGAGACTCCAAAAAGGGTGGGTACTCTGAACCATCATTTGGTGCATAGGCACAAATGATGGTCAGGACCCATTTCCCAACCCGAAGGGGCAGGGAAACAACCCTTTCGTCCACCGAGGAGAACTCCAATGTCTAGGCAGCAAGGCGGGAGGATACAAGAATACCCACCCCTGCTCGTTGCCTCTTGCCCGGTGCAACTCCAGAGTAGGCCAAGTTCCAGCCCCTCTCCAGGAGACTGGTTCCAGAACCTGAGCTGTGCATTGAGGTGAGCCCAACTATATCTAGCCGGTATATCTCAACCTTGTGCACCAGCTCAGGCTCCTTCCCCACCAGAGAAGTGACATTCCACGTCCCAAAAGTCAGTTTTGAAAGCCGGGGATCCGACTGCCAAGGTTTCTGCCTTCGACCAGCACCAGATCCACAATTCACCGGACCCTCATGGTCCCTCCTGCAGGTGGTAAACCCACTGGAGGGCGGACCCACGTAACTCCTTCGGGCTGAGCCCGGTCATGTCCCATGGGCAGAAACCCGGCCACCAGACAGTAGCCATTGAGCACCTCTGCTAGGGCTGGCTCCAGGGTGGGGCCCCGGTAACCCCTGTAGCATCATCGTCTCCTCAAACCAAGACAGAAGATCACTTCTCTCCATTTTACAGGAATTTCATTTTATTCCTTCTACAGGAAAACCACTTGTCTGCATTCCACGGGAATATCACTGGCTTTCATAGTGACTACACTCATCCCGGCCTGAACCAAAGATGTTTTCCCAGGACCCCAATGTAAACAGTTGCCTCTTGCAGAGATTGTAAGGATCAGAATTTGCTTTTAAAGGCTCAAAGGAACATAAAACTCAGGAGACCAGACCTCCAACGTGAACACTGCATTTGAATAACATCCTCCTTTACAGGAAACCAATGCTCTTAAAAGGGTCACAAACGGCTTAATCAGACGGGTTTATAACCTCCGATGTTTTCCAGATTTCCTTCCAGATCCCATGGACCTAAAAGAAATCAACTACAGCTCAACAGTACCTCCTAGCGGATACCTACGAAATGTGTTTCAGTACGTAGGATGACTTTTAATTTGTTCTAAACATTAAGTTTCTTTCAGCTTATCCTCTTCTCCCCTGGATCCTAAGGACACTGAAAATCATCCCTTTTTATCACCAACCATAGTTTGCTGTACTACCTTAAGCTTTGATCTAAATATGAATGCATGTATTATAATTATGTATAAGAAATGTTATGTTCATGAGTGTTATTCAAACAAATGTAATATTAGAGTAATGGTATAAATGCATGATCACCAAATATTAGCCAAGTCATTTAATTTAGTTAGATTTTATATTGAGCACCTAATTTCATAAGAACTGACTGAGTGTTGATTTTTCTCTGCAATTTCATGGGATGGTGTCTTCGTTTGATTGGCTGCTCTCAAACAAAGAAATGTTCTCACATTGGATAACAGCCATTTCAAACTGCTTTTGATAAAGTCGACTGGTCAGTCTTGCGATCGACATCACAAGTTTATGACTAGGCGGGGTCATTTTAAAAGTAGTGGAAGCTGCCCAGATGTAAGTTAAGTAAGAAGTTAGAAGGAGAGAGAGATGAATGAATGAATGAATGAATTTATTTTATTTCGGATAATACATTACAGGTTAAAAGAAACTGTATAATATAACAACAAGGTCAAATTAGACAAAGACTCCTTCTACTATACAATTCCACGTGAGTTATCCGAAATGGGTGATGGCTGAAGCCGCAGCTTATATTGCCCACCCATATTCCATCCAAGAATTCAAAGGAGAGAAAAGAGAAAACAAGACAAGAGCGATTACAATTTAAAACAAGGCTAAGACAAAATGTGACTGAGAGAAAAAGAAAAACTGAGCTAGTCTAAGTTAAGCGGTTACTATTCAAAAACAAATCTAAGACATAGTGTCACAACGAAAAAAAGAAAAAAACTAAGCTACAACACAACACAGGCTGGAAATGTCAATCCTTATGTGAGTTTACATGTCGTCTTGTAAATATGTTTGGAGTATTTCTTCCTTTAGTTTTTGTTTAAATTGTCCAAGCTTTGTACATGATTTTAATTCAGGTCCAAAATCGTTCCATAATCTGACTCCTTGCACTGAAATACAGTGTTGCTTGGTGGTTGTTCTCACTGTAGGCTTTTGAAATACAGTGATCCCTCGCTACTTCGCGCTTCACCTTTCGCGCCCTCAGTGCATCGCGGATTTTTCAAAAATATTCATCAAAAATTCAAAATTGAGAAATAATGGGCGGGCGCTAGCCGAAGGCAGGGAGACTACATTAGACCATCACGTGTCAACACGGAGAGCAGCACAACTCTCTGTTCGCTGTTGTCGTGTTGGCTGGGCTCGGAAATCTCGCAAGCTGATTGGCCGAGACGTTTCACCCCGCAAGCTGATTGGCCGAGACGTCTCACCCACCTCCTCTCCCTGCCAAGCACCCATGAAGGGAAGAAAGACCGCATTCATTGCTTTTTATCGCTCGTGTTACTTAGTCTCGCCGCGTGGAACTTTTTGCTGTTCTCTTGTGCCATTTTGTGCGAAATAGTCTTCCCGTCGAGGCACTACGCCGCCTCCTGCAGCTTCAGCTCTATCGGAAGCTGCCCTCGCTGATCCTGAGCCTCCAGCACCTCACGATGAGGCGTCACCTGAGGAGCAGTAAAGCTCTCATTAACCTGTGCAGTAAATCATTTTCATCTTGAGTTACGTATCTTGTTATAAGAATAAAAGAGTTCTAAAAACATATTTATGTACACTTTGTTTACATCTACGTATGTATGTACACGTACACACACACACACGTATCATATGAGAGAGAGAGAGTGAGAGAATGAACGTACGTATTGTTTATGGATGACGTCATTGGGATGACGCTACTTCACGGTTTTTCACTTTTCGCGGTCGGTTCTGGAACCCATTAACCGCGATAAGTGAGGGATCACTGTATACATGTTCCTCTGAAGTGATATCGTTTCTCCCTTGTTTGGAACAACTTTTGGATATTTGCGGGCAGTGATAGATTCTTCACTTTGAACATTATTATTGCGGTTTTAAAGTCAATCAGATCTTTCAACTTGAGAGTTTTTTGTTTAAGAAAAAGTGGGTTTGTTGGTTCCCTGTAAGCTGCTTTGTTGATTATTCTAATAGCTCTCTTTTGAAGCATAAAGAGTGGATATATGTTTGTTTTATATGTATTTCCCCATACTTCATTACAATATGTCATGTATGGGAGTATTAATGAATGATACAAGGTGTATAGTGTGGGTTGATTCAGCAAATTTTTCACTCTGTGTAATATTGCAATTGATTTGGATACTTTACCTTTTATATAATTAATATGTGGCTTCCAACACAGTTTGTTATCAATTATTACTCCAAGGAATTTAGTTTCGGATACCCTTTCAATCTCTACACCATTTACACTGAGTTTGGGTACTGGGTAGTTGTGATGGTTGTTAAAGACTATGAATTTTGTCTTGCTTAAATTGAGCGTTAATTTGTTTGAATCAAACCACAGTTTCAGCTTTCCTAATTCCTTTCCGAGTGTATCCAGAAGTTGTTCCAAATTGTTTCCACTGCATAGCAGATTAGTGTCATCAGCAAACAATATTAAGTCCATTTTTTCTGAAACTTTACATATATCATTTATATACATATTGAATAATAATGGTCCCAAAACTGAACCCTGTGGGACTCCACAGGTGACCTTCAGTAACTCTGAGTTTTTGCTGTTAACACATGCAAACTGATATCTATTCTTTAAGTAACTACTTAACCAGGACAGTGCTACCCCTCTAATACCACAATTTTGTAGTTTCTTTAATAATAGATTGTGATCTACTGTATCAAATGCTTTTTTAAGATCCAGGAATACTCCAACTGAATACTCTTTATTTTCAATGGCTGTTGATATTTTTTCTGTAAATTCCATTAAGGCATATGCTGTTGTCCTTTTGTGTCTGAACCCATATTGCTGCTCACACAATAAATCATTCTTCAGTATGAAGTTGTCAATTCTCTCATAGAATATTTTTTCAAGTATCTTGGAAAATTGCGGTAATAGTGAAATTGGTCTGTAGTTGGAGAGTTCCCCTCTGTCGCCTGTCTTGTAAATCGGAATTACTTTAGCTATTTTCATTGCATTGGGAAATATACCTGATTGGAGAGACAGGTTACAGATATACGTCAGTGGTTTCACTATGCATTCGATAACAGTTTTGACTAGTAGCATGTCAATACCATCGCAGTCAGTAGATGTTTTACTTTTGAACGATTTAACAATTTCAATGACCTCTCTTTCGTCTGTGTTCTTTATGAAGATGGTGTCTTTTACAGCAGTGTTATTGCATATTGTATCACCTGTAGGCGCCAAGATTGAGACAAGATTCAGAAAAAAAACCCACACAGATGTAGAATTAGTACAAGACAAGCAGAAAGAAAAAGAAACACACAGATGTAAGTTAAGTTAAAGTTAGAGAAGAAAAAGCAGACAAGAAAGAGACAGAATGAGATTAGATAAGTCTGGGAAGATTTTATTCCACCGTTTCAAGGTCCTGTATAGTTTTATTCTATCTAAATTGTTCTTTGTGAAGTTTGTCAAATCCTGCGTTAGTTTTTCTCGTTACTGAGGAGAAATCACCTTTTCTTTAGAGCTCGCTTTCTTACAGAATCAAATTCTCAAACTTTTTCCTTCACCTCAGAAACCATTCTTACCATAGTAAATGTTTTTCTCATTTTAATTTTTTTTATGACTTTTCACGCCGTTAAAGTGGACCTTTAATTTTCCCAATTTAAAGTGAACAGAGACTGTGTTTTTTTTGGACTCTCTTTCCGGCCTCATACCTGCCTGACTAAGAAGTGGTTCCTTCAGTTTTTGGGTTTATCCCGCTACAAGAGACTTCACCTATTCGGCTGGACTCGTTTCCAAGGACTTTTTCACGTCGCTCGGGGACGATTACTCTGCTGCCCTCGTCCTGAACGAGCCCCCGGCTGGGTCAACACTTCTGACGGTTGTGAGGAAGCAATGCAGCAGCCGCTTCCTCCCGATGTCCCGACTCTCAACTCGGCCGGTACCGACCCGCTGAACACGTGGACCTTCAGCTGTCTTGTGAGTGAGGCTCATTTTACTATCTGCTGGGTTAAAACATGATGTCCGAACAATTAAATTACACTTGAATATAGCCCGTATTTCAGGGCTCAATTAGTCTCAGCCACAGGGTAAAGCTGTAAACTGAAGGAAAACTCTTAGTCATTTTTAAGTAACTGCCCTTAATTTTTGTAGATTAATTCAGAAGTCATTTTTAGATAATTAGCTTATGAATTTTCCCCATAAAATTGCGTTGTTTTGTTAAACTTTTCAGCCTTCATTTGCCGTTGAAACATAAGTCTGGTTCCTCCTTGGTTCTACAGAGGTGTAACGCTGGATTTTATGTTCAGGAATCCAATAACGGGATGTGATATCGTACACTGTTATCATTTGAATCTGTTTATCCATCATTTGAACGCCACATCATGTAACCTGAATGAGTTTAATAAAAGGGTGAATGAGAGAAGTTGAAGCGTTTTTCCTTTCGCATATATCTGCTTCCTAATCACGGCAGGAAAAGAACTCACTGAAACTTTGAGACTGATTCATTAAGTAATTGAAGGTACAAAATTAATTAAAATTAAAGTTAATATTATTGTCCATTGTGACCGGTGCCCCTTTTACGAGTGCTTTTATTTAATTTAGCGGGTGTAGAAGTGATGGTTTAACTCCGCCCCCTTTCACACCCACTATTAAATAAAATAAATAATTCCTGTACCTTATGACAAATATTTTATTATATAATCCCGTTACACCCCATACTGGGTGGGGTACACTGAATCTTTGATTTTTTATTCATCATGGGAGTCTATTGGATTTCCTTTAGTCCGGCCATTCACTCAGGACCAGTTTGTTTTGGGAGACCCTACCAGAGGCAAATTGCCCCAGACTGTGGTCTGGTCGTAAAGAGACTGTGCCTCTTTTGCATCCACCTTCTATACCCAGGGTGGTGGCAGAACCGGAAGGGTGGAGCCACCACCCATAGCACACACAACAATATCAAATGTATCATAGTTGATACATCACCCCCCCCTCCCCCCGCCCGTAGAAAAGTCCAAAACACACCAATTAGGCCCTCCCAAATTTGTGACCTGAATCACACACTAACAATGAACAAAATATTTAGGCCTATCCATGCACACAAAACAACTAAAACTAGAGGGGGACAGGTGGACTACTGTCCCACCTCCACATAGCTAGATGGATTATTCTGCCGTCTTTGTCAATATATACAGTCCATGAAAATAAAACAAACTGCTGAGTTCCTAATATACTAAAATAATCCCATGAGCTTTAATACATGCAGCATATTCTATTTCACCCATCAAACAGTCAATATTTACATTCACACCCTGCTATAAGCACACCCAACAAAACCCGGGAAAACCACACAGTAATGTACACTTCAAACATCACTTGTTTTTTTACATGGGTAACTCATGTAGCACTCAAAACAAAGAACATATTGACTACATAGCTCAGGCAAGTCACAACACCATATACAGTTTAACACATCACCCCCTTGCTACCATACAGTCCCGATGGAGAAGCCACCCCCGGAGACCCGCCTGACAGATCCCGCCCAGAGCGTCTTCGTCTCTTCACCTCTGGAGATGAGCCACGTCGGAGTCTCGACATCTCCATCTCATCGCTGATGCACCGCAGCTCATTGGGGTGTCTCCATGAGTCATCAGACAGCTGGAGATAACCGTCCTCCCAAACAGCTACCACCTGCAGCCACCCCTGGTCATCCCATACTTTTCTCTTGTCCTGGGCCCCCCTTAGCTGAGCCTCCTCCCTGGGCTGAACCACATCAGCGACCCGCAGGGGAGCTTGACTCGTCTTCAAATGTCCACGACGTTTAGACCGGGCTTCCTCTCTGGGTCGAACCCCTCCACCGACCCCGTACGAAGCCTCCAGTGTTGCTGTGTGGCATGTCTGTCCACTGTGCCAGCCAGTCCTGCCCCGCTCTCTTTCATTTCAAATGCTGGCGAAGCAGTTGCAGCCCCTTGCTTCTCGGTATCTCCAGGCCGAACTCCGGAAGCAGAGGGAGCTATCCTCTCGGCTCCATCCGCCGTCATGGGCGTTCCACCGTGCCGCCCAGTTCCCACATCCAGGGCAACTTGGACTCTGGCACCGGAACCCTCCCGCGATGGACCTGGATGGAATTGGTCCTGGTCATCTCCCAGAATACTAGGCCAGTCTTAGTCCCATACCACATCATCCACCATGCTCGGAACCGGTCGGTCCCACAAACCACAGCCCAACCACTCCTCTCCAACGCCACTGGTGATCGTGAAGCCCAGGCCGTAGAACATGTCGCAGCCCATCACGTTCGACCTGCTGACAGTCACCACGAATTGGACGTTGGACGTCACTGCCAACTTGTATCTCGCCATCAACTCCAGCGAACCCACGGTGTTCAGCCTATTACCTCCATAGCCTCAATATGGCGTCGACAGTCCTCTCACTCGGTAATACGGGAACAAACTCCTCACAGTAGGCCAGTTCAACACAGAAGCCACTGCTCCTGTGTCCACCAACAA
The DNA here is from genome assembly GCA_020510985.1 of Pholidichthys leucotaenia. Lineage (NCBI taxonomy): Eukaryota > Metazoa > Chordata > Actinopteri > Cichliformes > Pholidichthyidae > Pholidichthys > Pholidichthys leucotaenia. The sequence goes on along the minus strand of CM035840.1, from coordinate 131,682,888 downwards.
CGGCACTTCCATGCCGTCCAGCATCACATTACAGAAAATCCGCCCACCTGTGCTCGGGGAGACGGTGTTAACAACTGTAGGAGTTGTGACGGGGGAACCCACTTCGCGTTGTCATTCCACTAGCTCAAATTTTTTACAGGCCCTGGCAAAATGGTGTAGGAGTCCACACTTGCCACAGCGTTTGCCCCTCGCTGGACACTCTCTTGCCTTGTATCGGTGCTTGGTGGACCCGCAGCCCATACATCTGGGTGACCCCAGGGTGGACCTTATTTTAATAGTGGTAGCATATTCCTCCGTATCTTCTGTGCTAACCTCGCTACCCGGGTCCACAGCCTGCGCTGCCGATTGTGATTCAGCATGCCTCAACGTAGTTCTCTCACTGAGGTCCTTGGATAGTTTATCCGCTGCTTCAAACTGTTGAGCTATATCAACTGCTGTGGCTAACATCATTTCACCGGAGTGTGTGAGGAGCCTTGACAGTGCCGCAGAACATAGCGCGTGCTCCACCAACTGATCGCGGACCATTTCTTCCTCCAAAGCTGCAAACTGGTATTCCCCAGCCAGCTGACGCAGGTCTGCGACGTCTCGCTGCACTGACTCTCCAGTCCGCCGGTGTTGCTGGCGAAACTGAATCCTTTGGACTATGACGTTTCTTGGAGTGCAAAAGTAGCGCGCCATTAGCCCGACCACGTCTTCAAAACAATCACTCTCACCCAATGTGCTGAGAATGTGTTGTCCGTGCCGAGATTATGGACCAAAATCGCTCGTGCACGCAGTTTCTTCAATTCGCCGAGATTCAAGGCCACCAAATAATTCTGGAATGCCGCATACCACCTCGCCCAGGGAACTGGCAGTTCACCCGGGAGCTCCAAAAATGGCTGAATACTGTAAATACCCTTATTCATACTTTTATCCTCATTGCCAAATGTTATGTCCATAACCCGTACTTCAATAACGAGGCCTGAGGTGCAGTAGAATGTAGGTTTATTGATGAACTCACAGTGTGATGCAGGCGCTGTCGTATAGGCAGAGGTCTGGTCTTAAAGAGACCGTGTCTCTTCCGCACCCACCTTTTATACCCAGGGTGGTGGCGGAACTGGAAAAGTGGAGCCACCACCCATAGCACACACAACAATATCAAATGTATATTTGATACATCACACGGACAACATAGCTCCTGGGGTCACTAGAGCACACAAAATAGAATACAGTGATTTGGAAATTCTTGTCAACCTATATTCAACTGAAGATACTACAAAGACAAGATATTTAGTGTTCAAACTGATAAACTTTTTTTTTTTTTTCAAATATTCACCAATTTTAAATTTGATGCCTGCAACACGTTCCAAAAAGCTGGGACTGGGGCATGTTTACCACTGTGTTACATCACCCCAACACATAAGTGTGTAGGAACTGAGGACATGAATTGTTGAAGCTTTGAGGTAGAATTCTTTCCCATTCTTGCTTGATGAACGACTTCAATTGTCATATATTGCACCACATATTTTCAATGGGAATCTGCAGGCAGGCCTCACTCTTTTACTACAAAGCCACACTGTTGTAGCATGTGCAGTGTGGCTTGGCATTGTCTTACTGAAATAACCAGGGACATCCCTGAAAGAGATGTTGCTTGGATGGTGTGGTATGTGCATGAGAGGCAGTGCAAGCCCCCAAGGGTGGCGTGAGGTTGGCACGGCCCACTTGTGTATAAACCAAGTTCATGTAATAAAGTTAGACTTGTTAGCTGCATGAAGACTCGCCTCTGGCTCCCTTATTTCAAGACGTAACATTTGGTGATGAGGAGTATACTGGATAACGCGTTCGAAGACTCTTACACTGTCTCCAGGAGATGGTGGAAGTTTACTGGCCTTGAACAGTGAACAGGCGAGTCCCTTCGGTCATTTCTGTCAAGGCTTCGTAGCCTAGCTCGGAAGTGCAAGTTTGGGGCCTTGGAAGACGGCTTAGTGAGGGACAAGTTAGCCTATGGCACCACTGACGTTTGGCTGGAGATGATGCTAAGAAAGGCTAAGGAACCACTATTGCTGGAGGAAGTGCTGAACTTGGTGGAACAAAGGGAATCCATGGTCCTGCGCAAACTAACGGCTAAGGCTAGTGAGGGGCCAACCGCATGCGATTTCCTGCCGAGAGCAGAGGTTTGCATGCTAGCTGGGCGGCAGGATGCTGTAACGGTGCAGCGGAGCACAGTGACCGTGAGTGCTGGAGGCAGCGGCGAGGAGCCAGGGCTGGAGAATGTGGCCGGCGAGGATGACGTCGTGTGCCCCGGAGGTGAGCAGCAGGAGCAGCCGCTTGTGGAAGTTACACAGCGGGAGTGCGAGACCATGCAGGCCGAGGGCCCCGGGGAAGAACAGCAGCCGCAGGACGCAGAGACGGCGCAGAGGGACACCTGGAGCGAGAGTACCAGGAGCAGCAACGAGGCGTCCAGGTCAGAGGATATGGCCGACGAGAGCGGTGCTGAGATCCCAGGGGGAGAACAGCTGCAAACGGACAGTGGAGCCAACGGGAGCGGCGCTGAGAGCCCAGAAGGGGAGCAGCTGCAGCTGGACTTGGTGATAGCGCAGCGGAGTGCCCTGGAGGAGGGTGCCGAGAACTGTGACAAGATGCCCGGGTCGGAGGATAGGGCCAACGGGAGCGTCACCGAGGGCCCCGAGGGACAGCAGCCGGGTGTGGTGATGACGCAGCAAGGCGCCAAGTATGTGAGTGCGGGAAGCAGCGGCGAGGTGCCTGAGTCGGAGAACGACATTGAAGAGGGCTTCGTGGTGAACACCGGGAGTGAGCAGCCAGACTTGGTGATAAAGCAGCGGAGCGCCCTGGTGGAGGATGTTGGGTGCTGTGACAAGGCGCCCGAGGCAGTGGACAACATCGAAGAGAAAGCTTCGGGTCTACCCGAAGTGCGGCCACTGAGGGTCGGAGTGTCTGGAGCCATGACAGCGGTGCGTAAGGCAGTCGGGAGCGGCTCGTCAGGCACAGAGAGGCGGCGCACCAAACATCAGCATGGCGGGCCCAGAGGGAAGAAGCGTCGACTGATGGGTAGAGACATTTTTGCCGGGGGGGTTCGACCCTGGAGGTAGACAACGACTGGGTGCACATATGCCATGGGGCTACCCAGGCCCTCCGTGGCAGACTAGAAGATGGTGGCTGGCCCGAGACATTGGGGTCACTTGAAACATGTATTTAATGTAAATATCTGTGTACATATTTGTGAAATTGTGCACTTTGTATATAGCTGATGTGTATGTGAGTGAGTGAATGTATGTATAATATGGGATTATTTTGTATTCTAAAGAGACATGGTCCGATTTTGAGTTATTTTGTGTGAATGTGGTTTGTTCTAATGCAATATGTTATTCCCCATGTTCTTAGCGTGTGATTCGGGTTCTAAATTTGGGAGGTTTTCAATGGTGTGTGTGACTTTCCATTTTCTAAGGGGGGAGGGAATGTTGTGTGTGAGTATGTGTGTGTATGAGAGGCAGTGCCCGCCCCCAAGGGTGGCATGAGGTTGACACAGCCCACTTGTATATAAACCAAGTTCATGTAATAAAGTTTGACTTGTTAGCTGCATGAAGACTCGCCTCCGGCTCCCTTATTTCAAGACGTAACAGATGGCAGTATATGTTGCTCCAAAACCTGGATGTACAGTTCAGCATTAATAGTTCCTTCACACGTGCCCATGTCATGAGCACTAACACACCACTATGCCATCATAGATGCTGGATTTTGAACCTAACACTGATAACAATCTGGATGGCCCTTTTCCTCTTTAACCTGAAGGAGATGACATCCAAAACTGTTGTGGATCTCCTGGTGCGCTTTTACGCAGCACACGGAGGAAAGATACAAATCCAAGCGCAGGAGATGTCGTGTGCAATTTATTGAGCAAAAACAAGGAACAGGCAGTTCACCAAACAACAGGTATAAGTAGTATGGCGAGGAGGCTCTGGGAAGCTCAGGAGACGCTCCTCAGCTCACCAGTGAGTAAGCCCAGGGGGCCCAAAGCACTGCAGGACAGCTGGACAGCGGGAGGAAGGCAGCCTGGGCACCTGAGCGCTTCCAAGACGGGACTGGAAGCGGCGGGTACAGGAATACACACTGGGGCCGGGAACGGAGACGTCCGTGGATGGAATCCCAGAGCCAACCTGCGATGAACAGAAAAACAAAATACCAAATGTCATGCAGAGCGAGGCGGTACCGAATGACAGGCAGGGCATCTAGTCATGCATGCATTAGTCAACACAGTTCACACAACCAACACTAAAAGTGCAAAAACCTGGCAAATCACTGAAGCGGACCCAGGGCTTAAGTAATACCAACATAATGGGGAAGTGATTGCCGGTGTGAAGGGAGTGTGCGTGTGTGTAGAAGTGTGTGGGTGTGTGTAAGTGGAGACAGGTGTGTGAGTGGATGCCTGTGAGTATGTGAGTGTGTGTGTGTACGTGTGCAAAGGTGTGCATGAGAGGAAATGTATGTATGTGTATGTGTGCGTGCGAGGACAAAGGAATGAACACAGATGATAATGACAGCCAGCTGGTAACCCTGGTCGGAGAGGGGGGCGTGGCTGAGAGCTGTCAGGGAGCCGAGCAGACCTCCAAGGCTCCAAGAGAGATGCCTGACGGCAAATAGAGGATCCAAATACACAAGAAGGTTAAGCAGCCACTGGGCCATGGGACTGGGCTGGGAATTCCAGCCCAGTCCCATGACACAAAGCAATCTGAAACGTGGACTCGTCAGACCACACCATACTTTTCCATGTTGCGTCAGTCCATCTCAGATGAGCTCAGGCCCAGAGCAACTGGTGGCATATCTAGGTGTTGTTGTGACTTTCGCTTTGCATGGCAGGGTCTTAATTTGCTCTTGTAGATGTAGTGACAAACTGTGTTAAGTGACAACAGTTTTCCTGAACCCACATGGTAATATCCTTTACAGAATGTTGTTGGTTTTTAATGCAGTGCTGCCTGAGGGATTGAAGGTACAGTACAGTTGATTCCCCAATTGATGACAGTCACTATTGGGGGAGGCCAAAATGAATGTTATGATCCTGCAGAACTCAGATTTGGACTGGGTAGCCTTTCTTGCCTGTCCTGATGTTACATCCAGCAGGTTGCTGATCTTCAGCCGGGGATGTCTATAATGTTTCTTCGATGGCAATGCAAATAAAGTCTTTTTTGTAAGACTCGTGTTTTCACAGTGACTTGTGTTTGCACAGTGCAAACTTTTATCACAGTTTGCACTGTAATTTAAAAATATCTTCATTGGAATAAACAAAGTGAAATGCATCTTTTTCATCATCACAAGCCTTCTGGCACCAGCAACATTCAATGTTGGTTTTTGGGCTTGTTGCTTACATGCAGAAATGTCTCCAAACTCTCTGAATCGTTTGATGATATTATAGATCGTAGATGATGAAATCCCTAAATTCCTTGCAATTGTACATTGAGAAACATTGTTCTTAAACTGTTGTCTTGTTTGCCCACACAGTAGTTCACAAAGTGGTGAACCTCGCCCCAACCTTGGTGGTGAACAACTGAGCCTTTCGGGGATGCTCCTTTTATACCCAATTATGACACTCACCTGTTTCCAATTAACCTGTTCACCTGTGGAATGTTCCAAAAGGGTGTTTTTTGAGTATCCCTCAACTTTCCCAGTCTTTTCATACCCCTGTCTCTGCTTTTTTGGAATGTGTCATAGGCATCAAATTCAAAATGAGTGAATATTTGAAAAAAAAAGTTTATCAGTTTGAACATTATATATCTGGTCTTTGTAGTGTATTCAATTGAATATAGGTTGAAAAAGATTTGCAAATCATTGTATTCTTTTTTTGTTTATGTTTACACAACATCCTAACTTCACTGGAATTGGGGTTTGTACATTTAGACATTGTCAGTATATTTGTACTCTTCATTACAGTTTAATGGGGTATCACTATATAGCAGTGTACATATCTGTGATACATTGCTTAAATACACAAAAGTAAACCACATTGCATAAATTTGTTAAAATCCTCATTTAACCATATCTGCTTTCATTGCCAACTCATACAGTTAGGCCCAGAAATATTTGGACAGTGACACAATCTTCATGATTTGGGCTCTGCATGCCACCACATTGGATTTGAAATGAAACAACTACAACGGAATTGAAGTGCAGACTTTAAGGTTTAATTCAAGGGGTTGAACAGAAATATATGATTAAACATGTAGGAATTGTAGCTATTTTTATACAAACGCTCCTCATTTCAGGGGCTCAAAAGTAATTGGACAAATAAACATAACCCTAAGTAAAATGTTACTTTTCAATATTTTGTTGACAATCCTTTGCAGGCAATGACTGCCTCAAGTCTGGAACCCATGGACATCACCAAATGCTGGGTTTCCTCCTTTGTCATGCTTTGCCAGGCCTTTACTGCAGCTGTCTTCAGTTGTTGCTTGTTTGTGGGTCTTTCTGCCTCAAGTTTTGTCTTGAGCAAGTGAAATGCATGCTCAATTGGGCTGAGATCTGGTGATTGACTCGGCCATTGCAGAATATTCCACTTCGTTGCTTTAAAACACTCCTGGGTTGCTTTTGCAGTATGTTTTGGATCATTGGTGAAGCGCCGTCCAATCAACTTTGCTGCATTTGGCTGAATCTGAGCAGAAAGTATATCCCTATACACTTCAGAATTCATCCGGCTGCTTCTGTCTTTTGTCACATTGTGGAAATGTGAAAATGATGAGGCAGAGTTTATCTCACGAGTCAGGTTTATTCACATCTTCCAACATCAGCAAAGCAGAAAAAGGAAAAACACAGACATTCGTCCTTTATATATCCAGGACCTTCAAAGCTCACAGTCACATTGCATTTAATCACAAGTAACAATGCATCTTATCTTAAATCTTATAACATCCTCCTCATAGTCTCTGGCAGACCAGGAAATCCCCCAAGGCTGTCTCTTGCATACCAAAGACTAAATTTTCACATCCTCCTGCTATCTCCAAGGAGACCCAGTTCTTTGTTCTCTCTGAGATGTGAAGCTTAAAGTGATACACGTGTCCCACATGACCCCCCCCCCCAAACATCTAAGATGGAACAACAGAATAACAATCTGCATGTCATGATAAAATCATTACACATTAACCCACGTGCTGCTTGGGCCTCAGTCTCCTCCCGTATCTGCTGTAAGCGGGCTTCGCCACTTCTGCGGCGCCATCCCGCTGGGGCGCTGCTGTCTTGGGGTGAGAACTGTTTGTCACTCCCTGTGGGTGTTCTGGGGAATGTCCCCGGGGGGATCTGCTGCGCCGAGGAGCCCTGGCCAACAGCACATCCTCGTCCGCCACCACAAAGGCGGTTTGAGCCTGTTTATGCCAATCTTTTCCTTCCTGCCCCCCAAATCTAGCAAAAAATGTTTGTCCCCTGTTTCCAGCACTCTAAATGGTCCATCATAAGGTGGTCGCAGCGGTAGGCGATGGGCATCGTGTCTGACAAAAACAAATTCCGCGTTTTTCAAAGCCTTAGGCACAAAAACGCGCGGAAAACTGTGGTGAACGGGGCCGGGCAGCATGCCCGATTCCGTGCCACACTGCAACCGCTGAGACGGGGAGCTATCTGGTGCAGGATTATCTGGGAGAAACTCCCCGGGCAGCCGAAGTGGTTGCGCAAAAAGTAGCTCAGCCGGGGAGGCTTCTAAGTCCTCTTTAGGTGCAGAACGCAACCCCAATAAAACCCACGGTAGCCTGTCCACCCAATTTGCGTCCGTCAGCGACGCTCTGAGAGCCGCTTTCAATGACCTATGAAAACGTTCGCATAACCCATTAGCCTACGGATTGTACGCGGTTGTGCGGTGGATCGTTACCTCCAGGATGCGGGCCATTGCTCACCAAAGTTCGGAAACAAATTGAGGGCCTCTGTCGGACGTAATGTCCGACGGGACTCCAAAGCGCGCTACCCATGCTGTTAAAAACGCTCGCGCCACCTCCTCGGCTGTGGTTGACGCCAGTGGGACCACTTCCGGCCAGCGTGTGGTGCGGTCCACCATTGTCAGAAGGTGTGTGCACCCCTGTGACGGCGGGAGGGGGCCTACAAGGTCCACGTGAATATGATCGAACCTCTTAGCCGGGATGTGAAACGGCTCCAAGGGAGCTCTCGTGTGTTTGTGTACCTTGGCTCGTTGACAAGCCATGCAGGCTGTTGCCCACTCCTTAACTTGTTTGCGCAGGCTCGGCCATACAAATTTCTCTCCTACCATTTTGACCAACGTGCGCACTCCCGGGTGCGCCAGAGAATGAATCGAGTCAAAAACGCGGCAGCGCCACAGGACGCGGTCGCCCAGTGGAGACATCACAGATTAGGGGGGGCATACCGTCTTGCAGCACCCTGTTCTCCAGCCTTAACCCTGTTGGTCCAGACTGGAGCGCGCGCACGTCCGCGTCGCTAACCTGATCCGCGGCCATGGCTGCATAATCTATCCCTACGCGGACTGGGGCCGCCACGGCGCGCGTGAGACAGTCTGCCACTACATTCAGTTTACCCGCCACATGCTGAATATCGGTAGTAAACTCTGAGATAGCGGCCAGCTGTCTTTGCTGCCAGCCTGACCACGGTTCTGAAACCTTGGCCATCGCGAATGTCAGCGGCTTGTGGTCAACCAACGCGGTGAAACGGTGTCCCTCCAGCCAGAACTGGAAGTGGCGAATGGCCAAGTGGAGAGCTAACAACTCCCTGTCGAATGCGCTGTATTTTCGTTCACTATCGCGCAAAGTCCTGCTGAAAAAGGCGAGCGGCTGCCAAGCCCCGGCTACATGCTGCTCCACGACCGCCCCTATGGCCACATCTAATGCGTCAGTAGTGAGCGCTATGCGGGCCGTTGGGTCTGGATGTGCTAACAACGCAGCGTTTGCCAGGGCTGTTTTGACCTCCGAGAATGCTCGCTCTCGCTCCGGAGACCATTCGATCTTATTTGTGGGTTTTTGTTTTTTGAGTGCGGCATACAATGGTTGCATGAGCTGCGCTGCGCGGGGGAGGAAACGGTTATAAAAATTCACCATTCCCAAAAACTCCTGTAACGCCTTGACCGTTTGTGGCTGGGGAAAATTTGCTACTGCGCGCACTGTGTCAGGCAGCGGAACCGCTCCTTCTGGAGAGACGCGATGCCCCAAAAAATCAATCTGCGTCACCCCGAACTGACACTTCGCTGGGTTGATTATTAAACCGTGCTCTCCCAACCTCCGGAAAACTGCCGTGAGGTGGTTTTCATGTTCGTCTTCGGACGCGCTGGCTACTAAGATGTCGTCCAGGTAGATGAATATGAAGGGGAGATCGCGCAACACCGCATCCATCATGTGTTGGAACGTCTGCGCAGCGCCTTTAAGCCCAAATGGCATGCGCAAAAACTCGAATAGACCAAACGGAGTTATTACCGCTGTTTTGGGTATGTCCTCAGCGCGCACTGGGACTTGGTGGTAACCGCGGACCAAGTCTATCTTGGAAAAAATGCGCGCCCCCGCCAAATGAACGGAAAAATCTTGGATATGCGGGATTGGGTAGCGGTCGTGCGCTGTGGTGCTGTTCAACCTGCGGAAATCTCCGCAAGGTCGCTATGAGCCGTCAGCTTTCGGGACCATGTGAAGCGGGGAAGCCCATGGGCTGTTCGAATGCCTGATGATGCCCAGCCTTTCCAGGTTGGCGAACTCCTCGCGCGCTATGGTCAGTTTAGCTGAATCCAAGCGCCGAGCTTTTGCAAAAACGGGCGGTCCGGTGGTAGTAATAAAATGTTCCACCCCGTGTTTAGCGACGGCTGCCGAAAATGTGGGAACCGTGAGTGCTGGGAACTGAGTGAGCAGTGTGTGGAACTTACCGCTTGCAGCTGTGACGTTGGCTTGTGCTGTTGGCGGGGCCACTTGGGCTGTACAGGGAATAGAATAAAAAGAAAGTGCATTAACCAGGCGCCTGTTAGCAAGATCAACCAACAAACCATGTGAGCACAGAAAATCAGCCCCCAACATATTGAAATTCACTGCAGCTATAACAAAAGTCCACTCAAATGTACGGCCATGTAGGGACAGAAGCAGAGTCCTCCCACCAAAGGTCTTAATCTCCGAGCCGTTCGCTGCTGACACCCTGGGACCTCTGGAAACCGCCAGCCGGTCAGCGGAGGAAGGTGTGATGAAACTCAACTGGGAGCCTGTGTCCACGAGGAAATGCCTCCCTGAGCGTGCGTCCTTCAAGTAGAGCAGCTTGTTCTCCTCCCCGAGGGCCGCAGCTGCTACCAACCCCCGGTCTTGGCGTTTCCCAAGCGCTTGAACTGGCACGGTGGTATACATTTGCGTACCTTCTCTGCAAAGCGGCGATGGTAGAAACAGAGGATGTCTCCTCCGCGATCCTTGGCCCCCGCTGCCGTCGTTGGTGGTTCTGCTACCGCCGTCTCTGGCCCCCCGCCATCTCCGGCCGTCGCGCCGAACTCCGTCGCTGCTGCGGTGGCCGCGCGCTGTTTGCTGGCGTTGCGAATCTGGTGCGCCTCCTGGGCCAGCGCGCGGAAGCCCCGCTGGGCCAGCAGCGGTGAACTGGCCAGGGTCGCTCTCGTGGCCGACGGTAGGGTCCTGAGGAAAATGTGGGTGAAGATGAAGTCGTCGTTGTCTGAGCCCCTCAACCTCAGCATGTTCTCCATTAGGTCAATGGGCGTGCCATCTCCCAAGTCATTCAGAGCCAGGAGCCTTTCCGCTCTCTCTTCGACTGAGAGAGTGAAACGCTGGATAAGCGCAGCCTTCAACCCGCTGTATTTGTCGTTGGCCGGTGGCTGCTCCAATAGGCTCTGCACATGCCGAGCCGTGCGGTTGTTGAACTTTGCAATCACATGGTAGAACTTCATGTCATCTACCGTTATCCCCCGGAGGGCGAACTGTGCTTCGACCAAGTGGAACCAGGAGCACAGGTTGTCTTGCCAAAAGTCCGGTAGCTGGACGGTAGTGGCATACGCTTGGCTGGGAGCTCCTGACTCGGCTGGCCTGGGGGAATTTCTTTCATCCATGATACGTCTTAGGGTCACCAGTGTGGAAATGTGAAAATGACGAGGCAGAGTTTATCTCACGAGTCAGGTTTATTCACATCTTCCAACATCAGCAAAGCAGAAAAAGGAAAAACACAGACATTCGTCCTTTATATATATCCAGGACCTTCAAAGCTCACAGTCACATTGCATTTAATCACAAGTAACAATGCATCTTATATTAAATCTTATAACATCCTCCTCATAGTCTCTGGCAGACCAGGAAATCCCCCAAGGCCATCTCTTGCATACCAAAGACTAAATTTTCACATCCTCCTGTTATCTCCAAGGAGACCCAGTTCTTTGTTCTCGCTGAGATGTGAAGCTTAAAGTGATACACATGTGTCCCACAACATCATCAATAAACACAAGTGACCGAGTGCCATTGGAAGCCATGCATGCCCATGCCATCACACTGCCTCCACCATGTTTTACAGAAGATGTAGTGCTTTGGATCATGAGCTGTTCCAATTCTTCTCCAAACTTTCTTCCCATCATTCTGGTACAGGTTGATCTTAGTCTCATCTGTCCAAAGAATGCTGTTCCAGAACTGGGCTGGCTTCTTCAGGTGTTTTTTGGCAAAGTCAATTCTGGCCTTTCTATTTTTGAGGGTGCTTCATGGTTTGCACCTTGTGGTGAATCCTTTGTATTTACTCTTATGAAGTCTTCTCTTTATGGTAGACTTAGATACTGATACACCTACTTCCTGGAGAGTGTTCTTCACTTGAGTGGATGTTGTGAAGGGGTTGTTCTTCACCATGGAAAGGATTCTGTGATCATCCACCACTGTTGTCTTCCGTGGACGTCCAGGCCTTTTTGAGTTCCCAAGCTCACCAGTGCACTCTTTTTTCTCAGAATGCACCAAACTGTTGATTTGGCCACTCCTAACATTTCTGCTATCTCTCTGATGGATTTCTTCTTTTTTTTCAGCCTCAGGATGGTCTGTTTCACCTCCATTGAGAGCTCCTTTGACCGCATGTTGTGTGTTCACAGCAACAGCTTCCAAATGCAAACGCCACACCTGGAATCAACTCCAGACCTTTTAACTGCTTAATTGATGACAGGTTAACGAGGGAAGAGCCCATGCAGCCTTGTTATTTTTTTTTGCAGCCTTCTGAGTCAATTGTCCAATTACTTTTGGTCCCTTGAAAAAGAGGCGGCTATGTATTAAAGAGCTGTAATTCCTAAACCCTTGCTCCAATTTGGATGTGAATACTCTCAAATTACAGCTGAGAGTCTGCACTTTAAGCCCATATTGATTATATTGTGGGTGACCCCCACAGCCTACGGAAAAGCAGAGCACTCAGCTGGAGCAATTAGCATAACAGTGAGAAGTATGTACTGATATCAATAGGCAGCCTCTGCTTCCTGCCAGTAATCCTGCTATTGATATGCGTGACTCTTATGTAAATGACCATGCCTCCCTGCAGTTTACTGTGATGTTAATGTGCCATGCATGCATTGTCTAGCTGGGTATATAAGCCAACCATATCGACTGCTCTCTTACTACTGCTGTTTTGATCACACGCATTGCCTGTTTGCTGAGGGCTCGCTCCAGCGCACTTTACACAGTGCTGGAGTGAGTCCTGTGATGGTGGATGAATAAAACACCCTTTTAAACTTCAGTTCGCCGTGCCTGCACTTATTCCGTGCCTCCAACTGGGTACACTAATATCATCTGCCACACTGGTGACCCCGTCCGAAGACAAGAACACGCTGACGACGAACGAACGCAACCCCCGGCGGTGACTCCCGACGACGAATGAACGCAGCTGCCTGACGCAAATGGCCTGCCCTCCCTTCTGCCACGCGGGAGACCTCGACGCAGAGCCAACACCAGGCGAACTCTCCGGAGATCATCGATGACCGGGAAAGCTGCGGAAAGCGTCATGGTGCGACCCTCGCCTGAGATCGGTACATCCACGCTGGGACCGGCCGAGGGACAAAGATCGTCTACTCCCTCTTGTAAAGAATTGAGGTCCACACGAATAGTGGTTTCAACAAAGTTCTCTATTAAAACAAGGAGCGGGAACATTAACAGGCGGCGGCAACATTAACACATCGCCATTTTCTTATTCACTCGGTGAAGGTCAACTCTGACCTGTGACGTCACCAGTCTTTTAAAGACACACCACACATATAAATATCACATTATATGACATCTCCCCCTTTTTTCAGTTTTTTTTTTTCAGAACAAAACAATTTCAATTCAAACGTTTTTCATTTTCCTTCCCCCCTTCCCCACAGCCCATGGCTTAATCATTGAACAATATAGCCACACTTATCACAGTGAACACGTGATTTTCTCTCCTTTTTTTTTTTTTCTCTCTTACAAATCTAGTCTTTGCACATGTTTGCTCAATCTACCAGACCGGGTAAACAACAGTCCATGCTTTGGGTCTGGCGGTTTGACACAGGATACTGGTAAAATAGTGTCAGCGGCAGCTGCAGTTTCAGGCTGCTGTTTGACGATCTCTGGCTGCAGGTCATTTGGAACTGAAGAGTGTATATCTCTGGCTGTTTCAGGAACATGTTGCAAGTGACGGCGGTTGCATCGCAAAGTTGCTCCCTGGGGTGTTTCAATAAGAAAGTAGCGAGGTGTGCTGCTTTCTCCAGTGACAACAGCAGGTGTTTTCCAGGATTTCTGATGGTCCAGTTTTGTGAGGACTGAATCTCCTGGCTTTAACGAAGGTAGGGGTTTAGCTCCATGGCGCTGATTAAAGTAGAATGCTTGTTTTTGTTTCTCCATTGCATCCTTATTCCTGACGACTTCTAGATCAGGCCATCGGGGCTGAAGATTCACTTCCAGTGTAGGAAGAGTTGTTTTGATCTTTCGACCCATAAGTAGCTCTGCAGGACTCACGCCTGTGGTGGTGCCGGGCGTTGACCGGAAGCACATGAGGGCTAGCAAAGGATCTTGCTGCTTTAAGATTCTTTTTGCTGTTTGAACTCCTCTCTCTGCATGTCCGTTCCCTTGAGGGTTGTGTGGACTTGAGGTAATGTGCAAAAAGTCAAACTCCCTTGCAAACTTTTTAAATTCTTGGCATGAGAATTGAGGCCCATTGTCAGATACAACCACATCTGGACAACCAAACCTCGCGAACACTGCCTTCAGCTTTAAGATCACCTGAGAAGCAGTGGTTACTGGCAGATGAAGTATCTCGAGGAACCGAGAGAAATAGTCTGACACAACAAGGTAAGTGTGCTTGTTATGCTCACACAGGTCAACAGCAAGTCTCTTCCAGGGTCGATCAGGTAGAGGGATTGACAAGAGAGGCTCTTTTCGCTGAGCAGGTCTCATCTCACGACACACCTGACAGGAATGGACTTTGCGTTTGGTTTCAGATGAGATGCCAGGCCACCACACAGATGTGCAGGCCCGCTCTCTACATTTTGTCAGACCTTGATGTCCATCATGTATTCGATCCAAGATGTCTGCTCTGAGCACATCTGGAATCAGCATACGGCTTCTTCTGGTGATAATTCCATCGCATTCAGACAGTTCATTTTTGATGGGAAAATAGTCTCTGATAGCCGCTGGGACATTGCCTATGTATTCTGGCCATCCTGACTTGATGTACTGCAACACCAACTGTAGGTTACAGTATGCTGCTGTAGCGGTCTTTATAGTGTCTATTTTGTGTGTAGTAGCTGGTAAGTTATCAATGACTGCTGCTATGTAACACGCCACATCAGAATGAGTATCAGTCTACGTTTTCTACGCACTGTAGTGGACTCCTTGAGAGTGCATCAGCCACTACCAAGGTCTTTCCCGGAGCATATTCGGCTATCGGTTTGAACCTCATAAGTGTCATGAGTAGCCTTTGGCACCGTATTGGCACATTATCCAGGTCCTTTTTGTTCATGAGTGGCACCAAGGGTTTGTGATCTGTGACCAACTTAAAGTCTTCCAGACCGCAGAGATACTTCTCAAATCTCTCACATGCCCAGACACTCGCCAAACACTCCTTCTCTATCTGTGCATATCTAGTCTCGGCCTCTGACAGACGACGTGAGCAGTATGTCACTGGTTTCCAGTTTCCATCATGCAGTTGCAGCAGTACTCCACCTATACCATAGCTGCTGGCATCGGCTGATACGGCAGTAGGTCGGTTCACATCATAGAATTTCAGAACTGAAGAAATAGACAGAATGTCTTTGATGCACTGAAATGCCTCCTGCTGAGAATGGTCCCACATCCACACTGACTTGGATTTCAACAGTTCATATAGTGGCTGGCCCACTGTCGACAGATTTGGGATATATTTCCCTAGATAGTTAAACATGCCCAGGACACGCTTGAGGTCATGCACGTTCTGTGGTGGAGGGAGCTCACGGATTGCCTTGACTTTATCAGGGTCGGGTCTCACGCCTGATTTGTCGATTTCTTGGCCCAAGAAGTGAAGCTTGTTTTGTCTAAACTTACATTTTTCTCTGTTCAGTTTAAGTCCGGCTGACTCGATCCTTTCCAGTACCTTGCTGAGACGCTGGTCGTGCTGTTCAGGAGTGTCGCTGTACACCAGAATGTCATCCATAAAGATAGCCACGCCTTCCAGGCCGTTGAGGGTTTCTGTCATTTTGTGCTGAAAAATTTCAGGAGCGCTTATGATCCCAAATGGAAGACGTTTGAAGGCATATCTCCCAAAGGGTGTGATAAAGGTTGTCAATTTACTGCTTTCTGGATGGAGAGGAATCTGCCAAAACCCGGAGGCAGCATCTAATGATGTGAATGTGGTTGCTCCACTAAGTTTTGCAGTGATTTCCTCTGCAGTAGGAAGAACATACCTCTCTCTTCGTACGGCTTCATTTAACCTCTTTAAATCGACACAGATCCGCACTTTTCCATTTTTCCTTGGGACTGGCACCATTGGTGCGCACCAATCTGTAGGCTCAATCACAGCTTCAATCACATTATTCTCCTCCATACGCTGCAACTCCTTCTTAACCTTCTGTAAAAGTGGCAAAGGGACACGACGGGCAGTGTGCACAGTGTATGGCTGAGCGTTCTCTTTTAACAGGATTTTAACTGGTTCTGTTTTAAGTGTTCCATGCTCACCAAATGCTTTGTGAACTTCTTCGACACGCTTCACAAGCCCCATCGACATTGCTGTATCTCTGCCCAGCAAATTGTTTGCATTATTGCCACTGATGACATACACAGGAAAAGTATATGGTTTTTCCTTGTATTTTGTGAAGGCTTGAAATTTTCCTATACAGTCCAACTGACCACCCGGGTTGCACAGTGTGACATTAGATGGCTCTAATTTCTTCTTAGGAACTAGTTTGTTAAATGTCTTTTCTCCCATAATGTTTGCATCTGCACCCGTATCAATTTTAAAATTGACTGGTGTTGTTCCAATTGTAAGCTGTATGGTCCATGGGTCATCGTTTCTGTCTGTTTTTGTGACTGTGCCCAAAAAAAATGGTGTCTGGGAAACTGTCCCTTCAGTGACTTCTCTGACTGATTTACTGTGACATTTCTTTTCCCAGTGACCCACCTTTTTACACTTGTTGCATGTTGACTTCATGGCTGGGCACTTTTCAGGATCTCTGTGTTTTAATTTTCCACATCTTCCACACCACGAGTCTCTTTGCTCTCCACTTTCTTTCTTCTTAGGTCTCCATTTAGACCTTCCTCTGCCTGCTGCTTTTCCCTGGATCTCCTGCACCGTAACGTGTGCTTCCCCCTGCTGGTGAACCTGGAGGGCAACCTCCTCGGACTGGCGAACTGTTTGAATAGTTTGGACAAGCGTTAGATCAGCCATTATCTGCAATCTACGTGACAGTTCTTTATCGAGGATGCCCACAACAATTCGGTCACAGATATGTTCGTCTCTGTTTACACCAAAGTCACAGTGTTCTGACATCTCATAAAGGGCTCTGATAAACATTTCTGCTTTCTCACCAGGCCGCTGCATCCTCTGGTGAAAACAAGTGCGCTCGTGGATCACGTTCCGTTTAGGACAGAAGTACTCGTCGTATTTCCCTAACACGACGTCAAACTTCTTTTGATCCATTTCCTCCGTAAAGGAGAATGATTTAAAGATGTTTTTAGCTTCAGGGCCCATGGCGTAAATCAGTGAACTGACCTGAACTTCGCCGTCCTCTTTACTCAGTTTTGTAGCCATCCGAAAATGCAGAAAGCACTCTTTCCAGCCCGCCCATTCGTTTGGACGATCAAAAGAAAAACTTTACGGGGGATTAAACTTGGCCATCTTACTGAAGCAAAGCGTCCGTCAAGCACTTCTGACACCATGTAAAGAACTGAGGTCCACACGAATAGTGGTTTCAACAAAGTTCTCTATTAAAACAAGGAGCGGGAACATTAACAGGCGGCAACATTAACACATCGCCATTTTCTTATTCACTCGGTGAAGGTCAACTCTGACCTGTGACGTCACCACAGTCTTTTAAAGACACACCACACATATAAATATCACATTATATGACACCTCTCACCGCTCCTCCGCATCTACACAAGCCCGAGGGACAAAGATCGTCTACTCCCTCTCACCGCTCCTCCGCATCTACACGAGCCCGAGGGACAAAGAACGTCTACTCCCTCTCACCGCTCCTACGCACCATGACCTGGCATGAGCAAACGACAGCAACAGCCCAAACAGGGAGGACCATCGGCGCCGACGACGCTAATCTCCATCAAGCTCCCTGACCCTGACTCGCCTCGACAGCGGACCTGCCATGCACTGAACCCCCCCACGCACACCGGGGGGTTACGAGGACAGCGCACCACGCACGGGACAATAACGGCTCCACAGACCGCCATCGTCCTCCGCCGCTGCACATCGGAACCTTCAGGGCTGCTCACACACCTGAAGCACACACGCAGCCCGCACACAGGATTTTGTATGGGTCTCAGCCACGGCGCACAATGGGAATCCAGCCGTCAGCTGTTCCCGAGGGCTTTAGGGCTGCGCGCGCACCTAAAGCCAACACGCCAAGTCCCTCACACAGCTGCAGCTCCTGTTTTTCTTCATAGCCGCGAGAGGAGTCAGAGACAAATTTTTCTTCTCACAGCCGCTGTGGATCTCCGCCACGTTCAACGGGACAGCCCCTCAACATCGTGGGTCCACACGCAATTTTTGCGCGGCCCGGACAACTTTGCTGTCCTGGGCCGGCACTTGCTACCCCCACCCTTCTCCCTCCCCCTCCTCCGGCACAGAACTTTTCCCGCAGCTGGCTCCCAAAGCCGGATGATCGACGCCTCAGCCCCCAGCTGAGCCCTCTGGGAGGGGTGTGTGTGGGTGACCGCCACAGCCTACAGACAAGCAGAGCGCTCAGCTGGAGCAATTAGCATAACAGTGAGATGTATGTACTGATATCAATAGGCAGCCTCTCCTTCCTGCCAGTAATCCTGCTACTGATATGCGTGACTCTCATATAAATGTCCATGCCTCCCTGCAGTTTACTGTGATGTTAATGTGCCATGCATGCATTGTCTAGCTGGGTATATAAGCCAACCATATCGACTGCTCTCTTACTACTGCTGTTTTGATCACATGCATTGCCTGTTTGCTGAGGGCTCGCTCCAGTGCGCTTTACACAGCGCTGGAGTGAGTCCTGTGATGGTGGATGAATAAAACACCCTTTTAAACTTCAGTTCGCCGTGCCTGCACTTATTCCGTGCCTCCAACTGGGTTCCCTTATATCATCCGCCACAATATAATTGTATCCTGAATATGTTTTCTTGAACAGCTAAAATAACAAAACTTGTGTCACTGTCCAAATATTTTTGGGCCTGTATTTTCCTTTTTTATGCATCTCTGAATTCCTTTATTTGATTTGATCTCAGATTACAAAAATTATAGCCTCAAACACAATTATAATATTTTTCATTATTAAAAATTTTATATTTTTTGAGGGTGGGTAGGTGGTACTTCATTAATAACAGACGGAATTTCAAGGTCATTCGGTGAACAGGATAAGGCAGAGCCAACCTGTTCACCTCTCCCACACATCCACAGATTTTACATTTTGAAAACTCATTTCGTGGACCAAATGTGACTCTATGGTGGTGTGCGCCACATTATAAAATAATTACAAGAGAGTGAACTCATATTTGTCATTGTGTCACTTTTTAAAATGTGATTGTACCACTTGACAATTAGCTCCTGTCCCTTCAATCACGACTTCCCACTCACTGCTAAACCTCAGTCTTTGGAAGTTGGTTGAGTTACTTCCCAGCAGTAATTTTCTCTAAACCAATGGCAATTTTATTGTGTTTTTTTCCCCCAATAATGGCTAAAAACATAATCCACAGGGTAATTGGGTAATTCATGTTCTGAACTATTCTAAGATGATCTTGTATATCAGGAGTCTTATCTCAACGTATAAAAGTTGTTTGTTACAAAAGAATTACAACTTTGTATTTGCCTCTGGCCTCCTTTAAAGTCATTAAAAGAAATGAGAATGCTTTCTCATATTTGAAATAAACTTTACCTGGCTTGTGCTAACACAGCTGGGCTGCCTGTGCTTGCAGCAAAGAAACATCTGGCAGCAGATTATGACCCGCACCCTCAATCCGCCAAGTAGTCCTAATTGGCTTCTATAAAAATAATCACAAGGTAATATCCTTAGATACATTATCTGTGAGATACTTGATGAAAATCAATGTTTCGAAATATGTTTTTAATGAGGACAGAACTGAAGGTTGAACAGTGTGTTTTATTGGCATCTACAGACCACAATCTAAATGTATTTTGTACATACGGACTCCAAACATTTGTTTACAATGCTTTTGCTTTAAATAAGTTAACTATTATACACAACATATTTCAGTGTTAAATGAAACAAATTTGTGGATTTTGTAACATCAAACCCATTCTTATGGGCTTCAGCGTGAATGGAAATTCCATTATGAATGTTGTTTAGCAATCTTTGACAAAAGTTACATTACTATTAGCATGTTTACTGATGGAGCCGGTTTCAGACTGGTAGGGCTTGATACTGGTTCCTGTTCCTGAATGTAATTTAGAATCGGCTGGGCTGCTCACATCCAAAATAAATCATTCTGGAACCTGAAAAGCTGGAAGTCAGCTGGAACCCAAACTAATTTTTTTTTTTTTTTTTTTTTTAAGGCCACTGACGGGCTTATCATCAATCCAAAATGAGCTGGACCCTGTGGTAAACAGCTGTTGTAAAATAAAAACTGTTACACCACCTGAACTCTTATTTTTTTTTACCTAAAATGTTTTCAGAATTAGACTTCGTTGCTTTGTTTTTCAAGATCTGTGAGAAAGTTTACTGCCGAGTCCCTATATTCTACAGTTTGGAAATTGGCGAACATCCTCCTCATGATTACAAGTGTTGTGCAATCAGGACCAGGTCTATCTTTGTGGAGGAACTGTAGGCTCAAAGAGCTGTCAATCATTTACCATTTCTTTCCTTCTTGCCATCCGCCACTGTTTGTTTACTTTGGCCTGTTGAGTAATTCCCTATGGAAGGCGGTGGAACTTTGGTCACAGCTAATCTGGTTTAAATGTGAGGTGGTTCACCAGAAAGCACCAAGGTTTGAGACTATGGAGGCAGAATGGGAACCGGAATGAAGCTTTTCCAGTCTGGAAGGGCTACAGGATTTAAAAAAAAAAACAGAACCTGAACTGGGAAAACAGCTTTCTATACACATACATACACACAACAATGGTGTAGAAGCCCAACGACCCATTTTAGAAAATATAGACTACACTTTTCTATGCAATTCATGTTTTTTGCTGAAATTTAGTACCAACACCAGAATCAATCAGCAATCTAACAGGAGTCCACTTCAACTCCTCCATCACTTAGCCTGATAATAATATGCCCAGAGCCAAACACTTGGGTACAATATATTCAAAACATCTTTGAATGTAAACCCACAAATTAAGAGCTCTCTGTTTGATAAAGCCTGGACCAGGCTTTGCCATGCAGGCATCACATTTTTAGCATTATTTATAAAGCTGTGCGTCTATTTCAGGCCAGGGTCATGCGCTGTGGCTGTTCTAGGTTGGCACGGAATTTATTAAGAAACCGTGAGGCCAATTCGTCATCCACTAGCCGTCCGTCACTTGACAACGTAACTTTCATGAGCTGCTGAGTGCGCAGGGTCTGGTCCTCCTCGCACAGCCGCAGCTCAGCTCTGGAGGACCCGACGGCCAGGATACACGCCTGTGGAGGGTTGATCACCGCGCTGAAGCCACTGATTCCAAACATGCCAAGGTTAGATATACTGGAATGGGACAAGGGAAGAGAAATATGAAGGACATGAATCCATGTAGAAACCATGCATAAATAATTTAAAAAGTAATATAACTCCTTAATTTATCCTTGAAGAAATTTTTGCATTAAGTATTCAAATCTAATTTTCAGATAGCATTTTTAAATAAAACAGAAGCCGCAAGCAGTCAAGTGTAACACAGCAACATCAGTCTTTGAAAGTCTCCTTAAATGATGTGTAAAGTAAGCACCAGTGACCTGAGGGCAGTTTTCCACCTGGCTTAATGAGACTTTAGCACTGGGGGGGATGGAAAAACTAATACAGAAAGGGTGTGCACATAATACATGTCCTCAAGAGAACAAAAGAGGCCTGCATCTCAATAGGAACTCACTTCTGCCTGACACAGAAACCTCAATTATATCTAAATGACACCATTAATTCTAATGAGTTTAAAAAAAAAGCCTCCTTTACACTTTTTTGGCAATTGATGGTGCAGTAACTGATGGTCCGTGCCACCCATGACTACAGTTAATATGCATAATATATTGGTTACCTGCAAAAGTCATAATAGTGGAAATGTATGATGGATATCGTATTACTGAAAAGTTGTGAGGCAGAACTAAAACTGTATAAGTCATTGATCCTACACACAAAAATGTGTATTAACTTAGAAGTGAAATACTTAACAAGATTTGACTTTGCCTTTTATTTTTACCTGCCAAGACATCGTGTTTGATGTTTACCTGAATGAGCCTCCCTGGTACTCCTCAGGAAGAAGTTTTCCATCTCGAGCCTTCTGGGCCAGTGCCTTTGAAAACAATACAGACCACAGTCATGTTTTACTTGAAGAAGAAAAATAACATCCCACATCCTTATGATTCTAGACGCAGGGCAACAAATTAATTCACCCTGGTTATTTTTCATAAGAAACCAAAACTGTCACTGACAGAGTAGCTCATTCCAGCCTGATGAAATGACCCTAAGAGTGCTCAGATCTCCTGACCTTGGCCTTAAACACAGCATAGATGCAGACCCACTTGAGGATCATTGTGCATGAGTTTGCTGAACATTAGGCCAATTGCCTGGGAGGAGTAACAATTTTCGTGAATTCACAAATACCCAGATCTCCTGACCTTTGACGATGACACCGACCTTGAGCTCAACCTGGATGCAGACAAAGTTGAGGATGATTGCATGTGAGTTTGTTGAGAATTAGGGCAACTGCCTAGGAGGAGTAACAATTTTCATAAAATCAAATAAGTGGTGAGAGCTGCTAACCTTTGACCCTGACCTTAAGAACAATCTTGATGCAGAACCACCTGAGGATCATTGTGTGTGAGTTTGGTGACCATCAAGGCAATTGCCTAGGAGGAGTAACGATTCCTGTGAAATGTGGACAGACGGACAGACGGCGCGTCATTGCATTAGTTCCTTTTGGCTTTGCGGGAATGAACTAAAAAGTTAGGATGCTTTATATTGACCTAATAAATCAAGCAAGAAGTAAAATATTAAAATCTTATCATGTACAAAAAAGGTGTAGAGTTCTAACTGTGTTTAACAGACTAATTCTCCAATAGGAAAGTCTTTAGGTTTTCTCTAACTTACAGACCTTTTGCTGAAAGGCTACATGGATCAATTTTCAAATAAGTCTGAGAAAATGATGATGATGATGCAAGACTGCTGAGTTGTGGGTTCTCTAAACTCAAGAAAGGGAATTGACAGCACACAGAAAGGCACCAGGTGAGACTTCAACCTGCTTCTGTGACTCATTTTATTACAGCATGAAGGAAAGGAGAAAAGTTTGAGGACAGTTGTGAGAAGCAAAGCAGGATGACAGCATTTCTTGTATTTGTTTGATTAATTTTACCATTATATAATGGTTATGATTTAATAAATTTATTAGCTGAAAAATCGAGTATTAAGGCTAGTATCTCATGGAGCAGCGGATGTAGATGAATGTAACGATTTTTAGATTTGCCAACTTTTCTGAGGAATCTTCATGAACATCAGGGTTCGCCTTTGTCATTTGCAACAATTAACGTTTAGCGACATTTAACAACCATTTGCAACACTGATGCAAGTGTTTGCAAGAGTGTTTGTGAAAGCAGCTGGCAAACATTAACACCCATTAACAAATGTTAGCAACAGCGTTTACAACGATTAACAACTATTTACAACTGTTTCGCCACTGAGAACGTTTGAAACCTTTGCCAACTCCAGGTAAAATACCAGGCGAATGTCAGGTGAATCTTGGATCCAACTCGATAAAACAGGGTGCACAAACTTTCCCCAGCATTTATTTTCTTCTGACCACTGTGGAAGACAGATGCCTGTATAACCTATACAGAACATATATTGAATAACAAAATATATGAACAAAAAACATGAGATAACACCACCTGGATTGACTGGGTATTGACCGTGGCAACTCAGGCCAAAACCTATGATGCACAGCTGGGGCTAAAGCTTCCCACCTCATCCCTGCGCACATGAGCTCCACACTGCAAAATGCAAAGATAGACCACACACACTTAGGCTAAACACAGGCTGCACTATATTTTTTTATAACTCAGCATGTAAATATAGTGAGTCCAGCCTTCATCTGTACATGATGTGCGAGGGCTCATTGGGAGAGCTACTGTTTCTTTCGATTCTGTCGAGATTTATTGGATTGATATTATTATTATTTTCAGCTTTGGCAACTTTATGTTTGCATTTGGAATTATAATCCTTAAAATTATTCTACCTGTAAATGATGCAGGCCTAAACAGTCTGACAGGGACTGGAGATGTGGAGCTAAAGGACAGCAGCCGGTGTCGGGCGGTTGCACTGTTGAGACTATAATTCTTTATTCACAAGGGTAATTTCATTTGTTTACATGTATACTAAATCAATTTGTATTCACAACATAATGTCTGTGTAGTAGCTCTTCCTACCTGGAGTGGACATAGGCTCACTAACAGATGTGTCAGAGAACAATGAGCACCCCCCCCCCCAAAAAAAAAAGGTTTCAGGCTCAGAATTCTGGAGATTCTTCTCTGTCCATATTTGTTTGTTGCTATCTGGTGAATAAAATGGTGATTCCTCTCCCTCTTCTCTCTCTCATTGTCTCTCCCAGATCAGGATATACAGTGGATATAAAAAGTCTACACACCCCTGTTCAAATGCCAGGTTTTCGTGATGTGAAAAAATGAGACCAAGAAAAATCAATTCAAAACTTTTTCTACCATTAATGTGACCTATAACCTGTACAACCCAATTGAAAAATAAACTGAAATCTTTTAAGGGGAAAAATAAAAAAAAAATTACAGTAACCTGGTTGCATAAATATGCACACCCTGTTATAACTGGGAATGTGTTCAGAATTAACCAATCACATTCAAACTCATCTTAAATGGGAGTCGGCACACACCTACAACCATTTAAAGTACCTCTGATTAACCCCAAATAAAGTTCAGCTGTTCTAGTAGGCTTTTCCTGACATTTTGTTGTCACATCTTACAGCACAACCCATGGTCCACAGAGAGCTTCCAAAGCATCAGAGGGATCTCATTAGTCAAAGGTATCAGTCAGGGGAAGGGTACAAATGAATTTCCAAGGCATTAAATATACCATGGAACACAGTGAAGACAGTCATCTTCTAGTGGAGAAAATATGGCACACCAGTGACATTACAAAGAACTGAACGTCCCTCCAAAATTGATGAAAGGATGAGAAGAAAACTGGTCAGGGAGGCTGCCAAGAGGCCGACAGCAACATTGAAGGAGCTGCAGGAATTTCTAGCAAGTACTGGCTGTTAAGTACATGTGACAACAATCTCCCATCTAGGGTGGCAAGATGGAAGCCTTATCTTACGAAGAAAAACATCCAGGCCCGGCTACCTTTTGCAAAAACACATTTGAAATCTCCCAAACACGTGGGGAAAATGTGTTATGGTCCGATGAAACCAAGGTTGAACTTTCTGGCCATAATTCCAAAAGGTATATTTGGCACAAACACAACACTGCTCATCACCAAAAGAACACCATACCTACAGTGAAGCATGGTGGTGGCACCATCATGCTTTGGGGCTGTTTTTCTTCAACTGGAACTGAGGCCTTAGTCAAAGTGGAGGGAATTATGAACAGTTCCAAACACCAGTCAGTGTTGGCACAAAACCTTCAGGCTTCTGCTAGAAAGCCGAAGATGAAGAGGAACTTCATCTTTCAGCACAACAAGGACCCAAAGCACACATCCAAATCAACAAAAGAATGGCTTCACCAGAAGAAGATTAAGGTTTTGGAATGGCCCAGCCACAGTCGAGACCTGCATCCAATTGAACATCTGTGGGGTGATCTGAAGAGGGCTGTGCACAGGAGATGCCCTCACAATCTGACAGATTTGGAGCGTTTCTGCAAAGAAGAGTGGGCAAATATTGCCACATCAACATGTGCCACGCTGATAGACTCCTACTCAAAAAGACTGAGTGCTGTAATAAAAGCCAAAGGTGCTGCAACAAAGTATTAGTTTAAGGGTGTGCATATTTATGCAAACAGGTTATTGTAAGTTTTTTATTTTTCCCCTTAAAAGATTTCAGTTTGTTTTTCAATTGGGTTGTACAGGTTATAGGTCACATTAATGGTGGAAAAGTTTTGAAATGATTTATCCTGGTCTTATTTTTTTACATCACAAAAACCTGGTATTTGAACAGGGGTGTGTAGACTTTTCATATCCACTGTATAATGTAATATTAGGGGGAAGACAACAACCAAAATAAAAAAAGAACAGACTGTGAGAACATCACCGGAAACTGAAACACTTCTTATATGGAGATAAGTCCTAATATGGTCATCGCCGTGATCAGCTGTGGTCTAAATGACAGCAGGTGCCAGTCCAAGGAATAAATGCTCTGAAATCATGTCTGTTTTATTTTAATACATTTCAGACATCAGAAAACATAAAACACACATATTTAGAAAAAGTCATAGACTGGGAGGCATGTAGATTTTGTTCAGAGAAAGTTATTCACATAATAAAACCCCAAACTATTAGTCAGACCGTCTAGTGATTCGTGTTCCCTACTTGATGAACCAAAAAGAACTATAGCGACATCTGTTACAACAATTTGCAAACGTTTGAAACTGTTTGTGGAAAAATACATTGGCCAAAAAAATTCGAACATGTTCAAGTTTTTTTGGCAACAAGAAAAACTGCAACTTCTTTGGCAATCTTATACAAACCCTGACGAAACCCCAAAACCGCTACATTCGCCAGCATTTGCAGCTTTGTGAGATAGATGGGGTACTTTCCATTTTCAGAAAATACATGCTTTTAACATAATGAAGACTGTTAAAAATGTTTCTTTTACATTAATCTTTCTCAAAGTTATTGCTCTCAGTGTGATTGTAGCTGGTGTATGGCAGCCTCGTTTTCATCAACCCTGAACTTTATTCAGATGGAAATGTACTTACAGATTAATGCAGCGACACGATCAACACAGAAAGTTGAGGGTCAACTCACGAGATCACGAAACACAATGAGTTATGACAGGTATAACTGAGATAGGAGCTCTAAGTGCAAACACAGTCATGTTCAACTCAATCACATCAATAGCCAGCTGTGACCTCTCTGTGCTATGCTCAAACCACATGTTGATTTTAATTTGACTCCAATGGAGGCCGGTGAATGTGGATTTAACTGAAGGCAGCAGCATTACTGAACTAAAAAGCGGTGGGTGGCAAAGAACATTTGGAAAGCTTAAGTGGACTAAACTGTATGCAGCGTTACTACCCATGTTTTACTGTAGCTGTATGGACTTAATGAAAAATTTAATACATTGATTCACCATCAAAACAACTGATAATACAGTTGAAGACCAAATTATGAGCCCATATATAAAAATGTCATTTTTTTAAACACTGCAATTTTCTTTAGAAAGCACCAATTATTTTGCTCTGTACACAGAAACAAGATTATTTCACAAAAAAAAAACCTACCAGGGTCAAAACTATAAGCCCCCTGAAAAACTGGCCTTTTTATTGAGTCACAGCACAAACTGCTGCTGCGCAATGACATGCTTTAACTTTGTAATGCTCAAAGCTTGTAAACTCAAGTTAAACCTAAGGGTTATCTTCCAATTTACACACAGTATAAAAACTTAAGCAAGGGCTTGAGCTGTCACTTGAGAAAGCATCATGCCAAAAACAAAAGAAATCAGTTTAGATTTGAGAAAAAGAACTGTTGATGCTCACAAAGCAGATGGATATACAAAGTTATCAGAGAATTTCCAGGTGTCAAGAACTGGAGTGAGAAGAATCATCAAGAAATTCAAAGAGCCACACAGTACAGAACAAGCCTGGCAGAGGTAGGAATGCGGAAGATTTCAAAGACTCTGGACAAACTAGTGAGAATGTGTCTAAAGACCCCAGAACAACTGCCAAGACACTGAATGACTTAGCCACGTCTGGAATTGTAGTCTCAAAGAAGACAATCACCAGAAGCCTGCACAGCAAAGGAAAAGCACTCGGAGAGTGCAGACCTCCGCCAAGCGCTACAGTTCCCCCCATACAGTGTTTGTGTGTACATCTTCAGATTCCTTGACCATGAAAACATATGACTAGCAATTGGATTGACAATGATAGGATTAGTGGTTGAGTAGTTATTCACGAAAATGCCATTTTCCGTAATGGCGGCCACAGTTCCGCCCATACAGTGTTTGTGTGTACGTTTTCAGATTCCTTGACCATGAAAACATATGACTAGCAATTGGATTGACAATGACAGGATTAGTGATTCAGTGGTTATTCACGAAAATGGCATTTTCCGTAATGCCGGCCACAGTTCCCCCCATACAGTGTTTGTGTGTACGTTTTCAGATTCCTTGACCATGAAAACATATGACTAGCAATTGGATTGGCAATGATAGGATTAGTGGTTCAGTAGTTATTCACGAAAATGGCATTTTCCGTAATGGCGGTTTTCTTCTGGACGGTGATCCGGATCATCCCCAAAATTTAATCAGTTCTTCCTTGTACCATTTCCAACAACGCCTGAAAGTTTCATCGAAATCCGTCCAAAACTTTTTGAGTTATCTTGCTAACCAACAGACAGACAAACAAACAGACAAACCCCAACAAAAACATAATCTCCTGGCGGCGGAGGTAATAAATGTTATAAATACAAACTTATCTCTTTACGTACCAGAGTAAATAAAACTATTTTACTTTTCAGTCCAATAGATGGTGCTAAGGGTGCGACCAAAGACTGATTTGGCATAGCGTTGCAATACTTAAGGAATTGTGATACTGTGACCCAAATATTGTGATCCAAATATCATGATATGTATCGTAAGGCCCCTTGTGACTCCTGCCCCTATTATAGACCATAAAAAACTCCACTTCTGCAGAGGAGACAACTTCAAGCCAGACTGAAGTATGCTAAGGACAACCTGAAGAAAGATTATGCATACTGGAAGCACGTCCTTTGGTCAGATGAAACAAAACTAGAGCTGTTTGGCCATAGAGACACTGCTTATGTTTGGAAAAAGAAGGGAGAGGCGTACAACCCAAAGAACATCATCCCCACAGTGAAACACACTACAGTGGTGGGAAGTATTATGCTGTGGGGATGCCTATGTGTGTCTGGAACTGGGAATCTTGTCAGGATGGAAGGAGTCATGGAGAAAGAAGGATATGTGAAGATTTTGAAAGAAAACTTCAAGTAGTCAGTGGCAGAACAGGGTCTGGGTTATCGCTTTTCTTCCAACATGACAACAACCCAAAACATACATCACTCCTGGTGAATAACTACCTCCAGAAGACTAAAGTGAATGTTATTGACTGGCCTGCACAAAGCCCTGACTTGAATCCCATTGAAAATCTGTGGGGTGAACTGAAGACCAAGGTCCACGCCAGAAGACCATCACATCAGGAGGAGCTTGAGAGATTTGCCAAAGAAGAATGGGCTGGGATTGGTCAGGAGACGTGTGAGACTTGTTGAAAACTGCAATGAGTGACTGCAGGCTTATCCACTAAAAGGATACAGAATTCACTCTTAGCATCGCGGGCCTCGTAATTTTGACCCTGGTGTAGTTTTTGTGAAATAATTTTATATCTGTGTGCAAAGTAAAATATAAGCATCCAAAATAAAACCAGGATGTTTGGAAAAGCTGTGTAAAAATTCTTTGTGCTGTTTAACAGCACTTGGAAAAAACTTTAAAAAAATAAAATTTTAATGGGGGGGGGGTGTCATAATTCTGTCAGTGGTATATATTAAATTGACATATACTGATGTGAAGTATAACGACAACACTACAGTTAGTCACACTGTAATTCAAAATAAAGACATAGATCATGATCTCCCTCACTGGACTGAAATGGAATCATACAATTTACCTTTACCTCTTCCCATATTCATATACTCAGATTCGGCAAAAAAATTACAAAAACAAGTTAAAAATCCATTTGTAAAGCATATGATCAAAATATGGTGTGAAGCTAAAAACTATTTAAAAGAACCACAGTTACTGTCACAATTTAGTCCAATATGGGGTAATCAATATTTTAAACCAGGGAGAGCGGACGCTGTATTTAAAGTATGGAATTTAAAAGGGATACAAAAGATTCAGGATTTATATTTGCCATGTGCAGATAACATAATGTCTTTTGAAGAGCTGAGGATCAAATTTAATCTCAATAGAACACATTTTTTTAAATATCTTCAACTTAGAAACTTTATTCGATCAAATCAAAATAAAGCTCTCACTCGACCTATCTATTCATCCTTGGAAAAAATGATGATGAAAGATAGTAAAAGAAAGGGTATTATTTCAGAGTTTTATAACTCATTGACACTATCTTCAAGTGAAAATTCACTGAAAAGATTAAACTACTGGAAAGAAGATCTGCAAACTGAAATTTCAGAGGAACAATGGGAATTGGCTTGTACAGAAGCTCAAACCAAATCAATAAATGTACGCCTTAAATTGATACATTTCAAATGGTTAATGCGGATGTATGTTACACCGGAGGAGTTAAATAAATATAACAAAAATATACCAGATACGTGCACAAAATGCATGGAAAGTAAAGGAACTCTATTTCATTGTGTATGGGAATGTAGATTAATAAGAATGTTTTGGGAAGAGGTGAGGGTAACAATTGAAAAAATAATCTCAAAACAAATCATATTGAATCCTAAATTGTTTTTGTTGGGTCTGTACCCAGAAAAGCATAATTTTAATAAAAGTGAAAGAACATTCATAGACCTCAGTTTGCTTAATGCCAAAAAATGTATTGCACTATTATGGAAAAAGACTCATAGACCAGATGTGACTCAGTGGTTAAGACAGATGTTAACAAACCTTCCATTAGAAAGAATAACATATATACTGAAATCAAAGGAAATTGTGTTTGAGAATATATGGAGACCTTTTATTGATTATGTAAAAAATTTAAACATAACTTTTGAAGAAGAAGGTGAATGATGTGTGTGGACCTTGTAAATTCCAAACTGGTGAACATAATATGTATACTTATGTATTGGATTGTCTAGACTAAACAGAGGAGCATTGTTGAAGATTTGATTTTGCTGGTGGTTGTTGGTGTTTTTAGTGCATCCTTTTTTTTCTTTTTTTTTTTGTAGTACTTTAGTGTTAGTGTTTGATTGTTTGTATCATGTTTGTTAAAAAAAAAAAAAGGTTCAATAAAGATATTGTGGAAAAAAAAAGACATAGATCATGAGCAAGAGAAACTCAGTTCTCTGAAGACATTAATGGGAAGGAAACAATGCACAGATTAAAAGGAACAGCTCATCATGCAGTGGGAGAGGGCTTTTATTGCTTTTGCAAGACTCACTGCCAATCAATCTGACACACAGACATTAATGAAAAATTTAATTTCCGATGCAAGCAAAAGGACACCTTCAGGTGTATGCTGCAACATTTTCTGTACAAACACATCAAAACCTAGGCGACGAGAAATACATAAAATGTCTGAATGTGAGTAAATAGCTCATCTAGTTACAAACCCAATGAGTCCCTTTATCTACCAACTGTCAGCAACTCTCACTGACAGACACACTTGGGTGTATTCCCCCATAATGACAACACATATTTACTGATTACTGCCAAGTCTGAATTATTGTCACTAGCACAAATATAACTTCATTCAACAGATGTGATGCTAACGTGCAGACAACAGAGCGTCATTAGGCTAAAAAGCACTTGACAAGTCTTCATTTGGGGCGGGGGGGTCTGCGGAAACAGGCATGTATCTGTGTTTTGCAGTTGATAGTTACTGAATCAGACGTAATAATTTTCAGAGACATGACAGCAATAAACACAGGCCCTAAACATCTATTGCGTAACATTTGTACTGAGAAACAGTATGAGCCTCTTATGACAAGAGTGTCACATTTTTAAATCCACTTTTATTTAGTTTGTCAATAAATTATCGAAAGCTGTAACCTCCCATTTGTTTCCAAATATTTACATATCTCTGCAGTTGATTAAAGTCTCCCATTTCCTTCTACATACTCAGAGGAGAAGCGGAATAGAAAAAGCAGCTCTTGTATAATAAAACTCTAGCCTAAAAGCAAGCATACTGTGACAGATGCCCGTAGAAATTATTTTCAATCACAGATGGGGGTGCTGTCAAAACTTAACTGCTGCATCTTTTTTTTTAAACCGTGTTCAAATATAGTAAAAATTTCACATCAGATATGCAACTCCCTGCAGCTCAAACGTGTAATTAAACAGAAGAAAAAAAAAACAGCTAGAAGGGCTCACAATAGGGTTCCTTTAAAAGCATAACAGTTTCTCATGTTTTCTTTTCTTGGATTCCTCTAACCTCTCTGTGTCCTTTACCTTAGCATTAGCTGAGATTTCCTGGATTCCTTTGTTTGCAGCATCTTTGATGATTGGTGTAATGAGACCCCTGTCTGTTGCCACAGCAATGGCAATATGGATCGAATCGAGGGCACAGGGTCCATCACCAGACCAGGTCACATTCACTTCTGGCATTTCCTAGAATAAAAAAAACTCAAAGGTCATCCCTGTTTTTGCCTGATATGACAACAAAAGAGAAGCTCAACAAAACATTCTGACTTGCTTAAATGGAGCGGTTTCTGTTTTTGTTATTTTTTGAGGAGGTGGCTAGGTTGTCCTGGCTGCTATAACTAAAGCACCACAAATTGATTCAGAGGACATTAAATGATGTAAATGTGCATTTTTAGCATTGCTGACCACCACCACTGTGTGAATGTGTGCATGAATGGGTGGATAGCAGGCTCTGTAAAGCGCTTTGGTCACCCTAGATGAGAAGAAAAGCGCTATATAAGTGAACGCCATTTACCATCAGTGCATTCCCTCAACTTGCTTAGGTTGCCTCAAGAATCAGCAATCAATATTTACGTCGTCATCCACATAAAGACAAAAGATCACATTAGCAAAGAGCTGAATCATTTAGTAACATACAAAGGCTAATAGTAGTGGAAATTTAAAGATTTAAAATTGCAACGTACAACAACAGAGATTTCAAACAGCACTTACTTTAAGTGTAACAGCTGCTGCCTTGATGATGAAATCGTTAACAGACACTCTGATTTGCTCTGTAAAGACACAATTATTATAACAATAAACATCCATATTTTCTGTTCATCCTTAAGCCCAGTTTAGATGACATTTTTCCCCTCATCTTTCATGACATGTCAGACTATTGAGATAGCTTCTTGTATTGTCTTGATCAGGACAGCGTAATCATGACCAATCCTAATCGTCACCAACACTGCACAGGGCTCACAGGTACAGTTATGTGAAAAAATTAGGATACCCTGTATAAGCCTGTGTGTTTTTTTAAACATATTTGGACATATGGATATTTAATATCAGTGTTTAAAATACTGCGAGATTCATGTAATACAACTAAACAATTAAAAATGAATTAAAGACTTTTTTCAAACTTTCTGTAAAATATAATTCTTAACAAATAGTGAAGAATAAATTAGGATACCCCCATCTTTTTAGGACACCCCTCACATTCAGTCCCACTTAAAATGGCTAAAATAAATGTTAAAAGATGCAAATAAAAAAAACAAGGTTAGACAGATATGTAAACATTTCTTAATAAAGAACTGAATATTTAATGGGGTGTTCTAATTTTTTCACATGACTGCAGTCAAGTGGAAAGTTAAAAAAAAAGTGTCAATCGGTGTAAACAGTCACATTATGGCTTGAAGTGCTGCATACGTGTCGCCTAAAACATCCCAATAAATTTAGCTAGCTAATGTTACCAAGTTAACTGTACATACACAGAGGAAACCCAATAGAAGAAAAATGTGCACAGCTGTCACGCTATGGATCATTGCCATACATTGTTGAAGGAGATCAGCGGCTGTCAAACTTGACAATAAAGTACAAAAAAAAAAAAGCTTTTGACAGGCTACTTTCGCCAAATTGTGGTCAGGAGGCATTGCAGCCAGAGGTGTAAAATCCTGGCACCAAAACATGAAAAAAGTCTTACTCTCTTTTGGTTCCAACCATTCACTAACCTTGCCGATTCTGGAAAAGTGGCAGCACCCCACGACACTGTCCGTGTATTATGTCAGACTATGGGCTGTATTACGACGGGATTGGTTGCTCAGTTGTCACTGACGCAGAACGCATTTATGGACGTTTCCATTTAAACGTTTCCTTTAATACAAAGAGGCGCATTATCTAAAGTGAATTGTGATCATGATGGTTTAAGACAGGTTTTGCACTGACCAAAGCCCATGTGTGTGGGCCAAAATGCATGTGACAGTAATGCTGCTTGGTAATAAGGAAGACATCAATCACAGTTGATGCCCAGTTAGTTCTGTTAAAAAGAACAAACGGTGAAGGATGGGCTGAAAAAAATCAGCTGAATGGTTTAATATGGTGCATGGATGCAACACAAACATGAATGGGTTTGAAACTTAAGGAAAAGAGGATGACGCCTCTGCAAACTTTCATAAACTTTCATTAACGATGATGTGGAAGTCGCTCCCGGCTGTGGGGCGATGGAGTGCTCCCTCTCCTGTTCCTTTCGCCAACTGAGGGTCTCCCGCTATCTGTCCTGGGTATGAGGGAAGGAGGTAATTTGGCACCTTGTTCATTCATTTATTCCCCTAAAAATAAACACATTACACCGTGTCCCAAATTATTTTGCAAATAATATCCGATATCCTAAATAGTCAATGTAAATGACAGTCAGTATAATTTTCAAATCATCAACCGTTAGAGCATAATTCAGATTTTATTGAACAAACCTCCCAATGATAACCATTTTTTGCAAAAATTAAAAAAAAACCCTCAAAATGCACTGTTCCAAATTATTATGCACAACAGAGTTTCAAAACATTTTACTGGTTGTAAAGAACTGAAAATGGTCATTTGTTGAATTTGCAGCATTACAAGGTCATATTTACTGAAATCAAACGCGATTTCAATCAAAACCATCTTAAAAGGCCAAGTTACATGTTAACATAGGACCCCTTCTTTGATATAACCTTCACAATTCTTGCATCCATTGAACTTGTGAGTTTTTGGAGAGTTTCTGCTTGAATTTCTTTGCAAGATGTCAGAATAGCCTCACACAGCTGCTGTTTTGATGTGAACTGCCTCCCACCCTCATAGTTATTTTGCCTGAGGATGCTCCAAAGGTTCTCAATAGAGTTGAGGTCAGCGGAGGATGGGGCCACACTATGAGTTTATCTCCTTTTATGTCCATAGTAGCCAATGACACAGAGGTATTCTTTGCAGCATGAAATGGTGTATTCTCATGCATGAAGATAATTTTGCTACAGAAGGCACTGTTCGTTTTTGTACCATGGAAGAAAGTGGTCAGCCATAAACTCTATATACTTTGCTGAGGTTATTTTCACACCTTCAGGGACCCAAAAGGGGCCTACCAGCTCTCTCTCCATGATTCCAGCCCAAACCATAACCACCTCCTTGCTGATGTCAGCCTTGTTGGGACATGGTGGCCATCCACCAATCATCCACTGCTCCATCCATCTGGACCATCCAGGGTTGCACGGCACTCATCATTAAACAAGACTATTTTGAAAATTAGTCTTCATCTATTTCTGAGCCCACTGCAACCATTTCTGCTTGTGAGCATTCGTTACGGGTGGCCGAATAGTATGTTTATGCACAACTGCAAGCCTCTGGAGGATCCTACACCTTGAGGTTTGTGGGACTCCAGAAGCACCAGCAGCTTCAAATACCTGTTTGCTGCTTTGTAATAGCATTTTAGCAGCTGCTCTCTTAATCCAATGAATTTGTCTGACAGAAACCTTCCTCATTATGTCTTTATCTGCATGAACCCGTCTGTGCTCTGAATCAGCTACAAATTTCTTAACAGTACGATGATCATGCTTAAGTTTTTGTGAAAAATCTAATGTTTTCATACCTTGTCCAAGGCATTGCACTACTTGATGCTTTTCGGCTGCAGAGATCCTTTTCTTTCCCATACTGCTTGAAACCTGTGGCATGCTTAATAATGTGGAACATCCTTCTTAAGTAGTTTTCCTTTAATTGGGCTCACCTGGCAAACTAATTATGACAGGTGTCTGAGACTGATATCAGTGATCCAAAGAGCCCTGAGACACAATACCATCCATGAGTTTAATTGAAAAACAAACAAAAAAAAAGGCTTATGACATTACAATCCTATCTGCATAATAATATGGAACACGGTGTAATGCCTAATAACTCCGTGATGAAAACGAAAATCCACCCCCCCGTATCACATTGAAACACAATGGCACACATGCTTCCTGTTCATTCATTCATTCCCCTAAAAAAATCCTACATTAATGCCTAATCTATAGAATCCAACGATAAGTCTGCAACTAAAATGAGAGTGTGGATGGAATAAGAAAAAAAACAAACTAGTGTGTGATCATCATATACGTAATTAAAATGACGGGCAATTATGACTGTTACAACTCTCTCTATTAAAATAAGATCAGCGCATGCCGTTTCCTGAACTCCGGAGCTGTGCGATGTCAAAACGCGACACTGAAATATCATTAAACAACGCACTTCTGACGATAGACCTCCTTTTTCCTGATCAGAAGCGGATTCTCATGGAATGCACTATAATAGTAATCCGCATTCGATTGCACGCCGCCACACCTCTTTGAAAAGACTCCTCCTCCTCCCAGTGCAGAGCGCGCACACCGTCTACTAGTAATTTGATGGCGTGATGCAAGGCGTAAAAAACAGAAACTGCACTGACATAAACTAACAAAACCACTGGTGCATGGTGGAAAATCTGTCGGAAAAGTGAGAGGATGACTGTTAAAATAGGGCCCTGAATGTCTATTTATCATACCCAATGTGCATAATTGCATTTAACAGTGTAGAACAGTCTGCTGTGATGTAATTGGGTCATTATCTAGCTGGATTTTTAGAATCTCCACTAGGAATTACAATAGTAGGGCAAACTACACAGTGTTGCTCCTAAATTTCCAGTCAACATGAAAAACTGGTATGAAGTGATTAAAAAAGAAGGGGAAATGCACACTATGAGAAAGTTTTGTTATTAAAAGATAATAGTATGGCTGGATGGACAGACCGGCTGAACTGCATGACATGCTTTCCAGCTAAACCAAATCTGCCGTTCTCTGTAACACTGACTTCAATTTCTCTTTTAATATGTGATACCAGTGGACCAGGCAGGCAAGACTGTCATCACTGCCAACTTTTATTAGTGTCCAATAGTGCAGTACCAGACAGTCATGAATGCTGTGAGCAGGATGATTAATGAGCAAACCGTGAAATCGCCCTGCTGCAGAACAATGAGAGGCCAAAAAACAACAGGAGAGAGAATTCCTCAATGCACACACAACTTCTCTAAAAAGCTCGAGAATGACCATCCAGTTTCCTCTATCAGAGAGATGGAACACAGAGAGATTTTACTGTGTTTTAGGCACTGAGGCAAAGTTATCCTCAATAAGGCCAAAACCTTGACAGTGTGTTGAACTAAAGGTTTAAAAATAGGAAGCTGACAAAGTGCTCTTGCTAGATCAACATAAAAAAGGGCCTAAAGTAAGCACAGGTTGCATTTAGGAAAAAGAGCCGTTAAACTATAAATATTTTTATGACTAATAGTGGCTAGAGCTCAAAAGTAACTGGTGTAACAATCAAGCAAAGTTCCTTCTTTCTGTGGTGTAAACCGCTCCAATGTCTGTTGCACAATAATCTACTTTACTCAATAACTGAAGACTTTGAGGTTCAGAAAGTAAAAGGGAGGGCTACCAAAAAGGCACTGCTGATTCCTGCTAATATTCAATTACTACTCAACCTTTAGAAAAACACAACACAGCAAGCATTTAAATTAATGCAGATAGAGTGAAATTCTACTCTGTTTTATATCCTAAAATCACAGGGGTGCCTATAAATGTCTCATTGTTATGAAAACACTTCAGCTGCTTTAAATCACTGGAGTTGTTCGAGGACACTATAATTGCTTTGTCAGTTGCACTGAATCGTCATGGCAATGGCCGGGTTATTCCTGTATTCAAACAAGTATAAAAAAACTGCATAAATTCATTACTAACTGCACTGTGATGTCTGTGTATGTATATTCAGTATTGATTTTTTTAGTAATGGAATTAATTATTAGCTGTTATTTAATTGTAATTAGCTCTCCTGCAAATAGTTTTCATCACATGGTAGCAAAATTCATTGTTTTTTTTCTATTACTTTATACATATTTCGAATGTGTAACCAGAATGAGTCATGAACTATCAGCTCTGGTGAGACCAATTGCTGGAAAATAGGGATGGGCATATAGTATCGATACTTCGATACTAGCTAGTCGATATTTTGGAGTAGATTCTTTTTAAAATATCATGACACCACCGTGTTAACACAAAATGTGCATGTTTTGTTTTCACTCCTGAAAGTTTTAGGCATTAAATTTATGTGTGAAAACTGGTGAAAGCCCAGCCCAGGCATATTTTAGAGATGGTCTGCCATGTCATATGATTATGGCAGCCTATCAGATGTCAGAGCTGAAGACTCACTGCGCAGCCTCAAGCACTCGACTCTTGCACAGAATGAGCTCAGCAGTGTCACGGGCAGCAGAAGAAGTAATACTCCTGACATGCTACACCATTCATCCAAATTGTATGGTGATACCAAGCAGCATAATTTTGAAAAATAAATAAAATAAGCACTATTTAAATTTGTAAAATAATAGTGTAGAAAATAAATAAATAATAAAATAAAAAATTTAAAAAAAAAAAACCCATTGCATTGTAAAAAAAAAAAATATGCATATATGCTGCTTGGTATTACCATAGAATTTGGATGAATGGTGAAACATTTCAGAAGTAAAAAATACTTGAATCCAATTGACCTGACTGAGCTTTCATACAGAATACTCAACTGCCTGGATGACTGAGAATTCACCAAATTCAGAAACTGAATTAATTTTGCATTCATTTTAAGTCTTAGCTATTTTTATTATAATTGAAAAAAAAAATCATTTTATTTCTATTTACAGTGGTACCTCTACTTACGAACGTCTCTACATATGAAATTTTCAGGTTACGAGACGCCTCAACGGGAAAATATTGCCTCTAGTTACGAACAAAATTTCAGGATACGAAAGGCAAAAAAAGTACGCGCTCCTCGCAGCTCCCGTATTTTACCGAACGTAAACATACCTGTAGCTGCTCTGCCATTGGCTATCGCCT
The DNA here is from genome assembly GCA_020510985.1 of Pholidichthys leucotaenia. Taxonomy (NCBI): domain Eukaryota; kingdom Metazoa; phylum Chordata; class Actinopteri; order Cichliformes; family Pholidichthyidae; genus Pholidichthys; species Pholidichthys leucotaenia. Next base: position 131,643,940 of record CM035840.1, on the reverse strand, counting down.
AGCATCTTCCTGGTATCCCATTGGCCACGAATGGGTGCGTTTGGTTGATCTCGCTTTATCTTATTATTATTTACTATTCTTACTACTTTATTTTATCCTTCTTACCTCTTGTAAGACTGTTGACTGAACTACACAATTTAGAGAAAAAAAATTGTTAACTGCCATGTTTATCACCATCTACGTTATAACTCTGTACTTTCACCTTGTTCTTAATAAAGTTTTGGGAAAAAAAAACAACAACATCAACGATCAGCACGGTATTAAAACAAAAGGAAGCCCTTACAAGCCGATAAAAGCAAACGTCCTTGGATCGTTTCATCACAAAACGTCAGGCAAAAACCACTGATGAGACAGAACATGAACCAAAGAAGGCAAAAGGTGACGCTGACGCCGACGATCGCAGTTAAAAGGTAAATGAACATAATTTTTATTATTCTTTCTCTTTTATTATTCTTTCTCTCATTTTATGTTTATTGTGCAGTAATCTAATTGTAACATGTATTTGTTACATGTTTTGATGCGTTTTTACGATTTATAAAAAATTTATGCCCGAATTTTGGGGGCTTGGAACGGATTACGGCATTTACATGTAAAATGCGCCTCTACTTACGAATTTTTCACGTTACGAGAATTCTTCCGGAACGAATTAAATTCGTAAGTAGAGGTACCACTGTACTTTGCTCACTGTTCAATTTTATTACAATATTATAAGCATTTCTTTCAAGTATTTATGTTCATGAGTTTTATTCATATTGAACTTGCAATAAAGGCGTTAATGAAATGGAAATCATGTGATTTTCCTTTAAGGGGCAAAAATTATTGATATGGAAGAAAAAGTCCCATAAATGAATGGTATCATATCGAAAGGAAAAATGCTGGTATCACCCATCCCTACTGGAAAGTCACTCAACAGCACTAGAATGTCAAAAAGAAAATATAAATATCTTTGAGCTAGTGTATCATCAGTTATATCCTATTCCACATAGTATTCAGTATTTTTAAAAGTCAACACATACTCTTACTCTGAATTTTCTAAAAAATAGAATTAACCCTAAGTAGTGTACCATCCTTTTCCTTTAAAACACTGTGAAGGCAGTCTGTTCTGATCATAATGGGGAACTTGCAATATTTCGTCATTACATTAAGGCTGTCTCAACTACTTCTGTTTTCCTATGTAAACTGCAAACTGACCCTTTGATGGCAGCAGAAAAGCTCTGTGGGGAGAATGTTACAAAGACTGCATTTTATCATTTAAAAAATATTGCAAGAGTACACCCATTCCTCTCTAAAGCCAATACAGACATACTTTTACACGCTTTTATTACCTGTAGAATTGACTATTGCAGTGCACTGCTTTCTGGTCTTCCAAAAAAAGAGCATACAGTGGTGTGAAAAAGTGTTTGCCCCCTTCCTGATTTCTCTTTTTTTTTGTACGTTTGTCACACTTAAATGTTTCAGATCATCAAACTACTTTAAATATTAGACAAAGATAACACAAGTAAACACAAAATGCAATTTTTAAATGAAGGTGTTTACTATTAAGGGTAAAAAATCCAAACCTACACGGCCCTGTGTGAAAAAGTGATTGCCCCTAAACCCAACCCTAAAACTGGTTGGGCCACCCATAGTGGCAACAACTGCAATCAAGCGCTTGCGATAACTGGCAATGAGTCTTTTACAGTGCTGTGGAGGAATTTTGGCCCACTCATCTTTGCAGAATTGTTGTAATTCAGCTACACTGGAGGGTTTTCCATCATGAACCGCCTTTTTAAGGTCATGCCACAGCATTTCAATTAGATTCAGGTCAGGACTTTGATTAGGCCACTCCAAAGTCTTCATTTTGTTTTTCTTAAGCCATTCAGAGGTGGACTTGCTGGTGTGTTTTGGATCATTGTCCTGCTGCAGAACCCAAGTATGCTTCAGCTTGAGGTCATGAACAGATGGCCGGACATTCTGCTTCAGGATTTTTTGGTAGACAGCATAGACAGCAGAATTCATAGTTCCATTTACCACAGCAAGTCTTTCAGGTCCTGAAGCAGCAAAACAACCCCAAACCATCACACTACCACTACATTTTACTGTTGGTATGATGTTCCTTTTCTGAAACTAGTGCATACCCGTGCATGCCCATAGAAACCCGTGCATGCCCATAGAGGGGATGCATTGGAACAGAATTCTTGCCAGTTACAGGACAGTTGGTATAGCAACACAGCACTTAGTGGCAATCACACATGACGGCTTTTATATGCAGCAAAACATAAAAATCACACAAAATATGCCCTGCCATCTGGAAATGTTTGCCCCTGCTTGTTACTTCTTCTCCTGCCTGTCACTGTTCTGTGTTATGTTGCTTACCTGTGTTTATATATATATGTCTTGTAGGGAGTCATGTGCTCTATGTGCCGTCATATAGACATCATCTGGTGGGTCTTCTTCCTCTTTGTTCAGACCACTGAAGGGTCTCCTCCTGTCTCAAGACGGCTGTGCTGTTCACAGTCATGCCTGAGGCGTACTGGTGGAACCTGAGGTGTTTCATGTTCATGGCATCCTTTCTGACATGCAGCAGTTCTCATTCTATTGCTCTCCATCTGGTGGGTCTTCTTCTTCTTCGTTCAGACCACTGGTTGAGGGATAGGTGCATCGTAATTCCAGTTCATGGGCACAATCCTGAAAAAGTGGCTTTTGACCCTGTTCAGGAAGGCCCGTGCATGCCCGTAGAAACCAAGAAACCGGAGCGCCCGGAGAAAATCAGTGCTTTGTTTGGCTTTTTACACATTTGTAGTGTAGACTGGCAATCGTCAAGGTTACACATTTGCCGTCATGTAGGCATGGTGAGTCATCCTATGATGCCTGAGTTCATAGGATGCGCTATGATGATGAGGCAGAGATCATAGGCTATCCTATGATGTCCTAGAAACGCGCTTTAAAGTCTGTCATACCCTATGCTGGTGAAGGGCGTCCTCCTGTCTCAGATGGATGCGATGTACTGCTGGAACCTCAGGTGTTTCATCTTCATGGCATCTTTTCTGACGTGCAGCAGTTGTTGTCATTCTACTGCTCTCCATCTGGTAGGTCTTCTTCTTCTTCTTCGTTGAGACCACTGGTTGAGGGATAGGTGCGTCGTAATTTTAGTTCATGGACAGGATCATGAAAATAGATCTGATGCCTGAGTTCATAGGACATCCTATGATGTTCAAGCAGAGATCATAGGTCATCCTATGATGTCCTATGAAGCGTGACAGACACATAGACAAACACACAGAGATTTCTTGCTTTTATAGAGAGATGCTGTGTTACTTTTACACCGGATGGAATGGGACACACACCTTCCAAAAAGTTCAACTTTTGTCTGGCCAGTCTACAGAGTATTTTCCCAAAAGTCTTGGGGATCATCAAGATGTTTTCTTGTAAAACTGAGATGAGCCTTTTTGCTCAGCAGTGGTTTTTGTCTTGGAATTCTGCCATGCAGGACACTTCTGCCCAGTCTCTTTCTTATGGTGGAGTAATGAACACTGACCTTAACTGAGGCAAGTGAGGCCTGCAGTTCTTTGGATGTTGCTGTGGGGTCTTTTGTGACCTCTTGGATGAGTTGTTGCTGCACTCTTGGGGTAGTTTTGGTCGGCCAGCCAATCCTGGGAAGGTTCACCACTGTTCCACTGCTGGAGTCCCAAAGCTTTAGAAATAGCTTTATAATCTTTTCCAGACTGACAGATCTCAATTACTTTGTTTCTCATTTGTTCCTGAATTTCTTTGGATTGCAACATGATGTTTTGGTCTACTTCACTTTGTCAGGCAGGTCCTATTTAAGTGATTTCTTGATTGTGAACAGGTGTGGCAGTAATCAGGCTTGGGTGTGGCTAGAGAAATTGAAATCAGCTTTCCAAAGATGTGATAAACCACAGTTAATTTATGTTTTACAGGGGAAAGGGGGGGGGGATCACTTTTTCACATGGGGCCATGTAATAATAATAATAATACATCAGTCTTATATAGCGCTTTTCTAAATACTCAAAGACGCTTTACAAAGCAGCATAGGGACAAACATACAGAGAACGGGTAAACAGACAAGGTAGGTACACATAGGTAGAAGAGGCAGTCAGTTTTTATAGGTAGATTTGAAAAGATGGGTTTTGAGTTGACTTTTGAAAGAAGCAAGTGTGTTGGCAGACTGGATGTGAAGGGGCAAGGAATTCCAGAGGGTTGGTGCGGCGATGGCGAATGATCTATCACCCAGGGTGCGGAATTTTGTCTTGGTGATGGGGGTAAGAAGGTGAGCGTCAGCAGAGCGGAGGAGACGAGTGGGAGAATGACGAGACAGAAGGTCCGTTAGGTATGAGGGGGCGAGGTTATGAAGAGCTTTATAGGTGATGAGGAGGATCTTGAAGTTGATGCGCTGTTGAATGGGGAGCCAGTGGAGCTGACGGAGGAGAGGAGTGATGTGGTCTCTGGAGCGGGAGTGAGTAAGTAGGCGGGCGGCTGAGTTTTGGACATACTGTAGTTTTTGGAGGATGGTGGAAGGAAGTCCATACAGGACTTTTTTTTTTACCCTTAATAATAAACACCTTCATTTAAAAACTGCCTTTTGTGCTTACTTGTGTTATCTTTGTCTAATATTTAAATTTGTTTGATGATCTGAAACATTTAAGCGTGACAAACATACAAAAAAATGAGAAATCAGGAAGATGGCAAACACTTTTTCACACCACTGTATCTCAGCTGTAGATAGTTCAGAATGCGGCTGCACGCCTGTTGACCAGGACCAGAAAGACAGCACACATTACACCCATTTTAAAATCTCTGCATTGGCTTCCTGTCTGCTTTAGAATTGATTTTAAGGTCCTTTTACTAGTTTATAAAGCTCTTAATGGTCTTGCTCCTGCCTATTTATCAGAATTGCTTTTATTCTATGAACCGTCCAGGGCCCTCAGGTCTGCAGGAAGTGGCCTTTTAATCATGCCTAAAGTTAAGACCAAAACCCACGGTGAAGCATCTTTTAGTTATTACGGCCCACATCTGTGGAATGCTCTTCCAGGAGACCTGAGGGCAGTTGAGAGTGTTATTTTTAAACGCAGAGTGAAGACCCACCTTTTTAACCAGGCTTTTAGTTGAATTTTAATTATTTTATGTAGTTTATTGTATTTTAGATCTTAGCCTATTTTATCATTTTATTTTATTTTAGTGTCCTTTCATAATATATTTTATTTTTCCTTTAAATGCCATACTCTGGCACTGATGTTCCCTCACTGCAAATTTAAGATTCATGATAGCGTTTTCCTCACATCCTGTTTTATCCATGTCCTGTCCTTATTCTGTACTTTGTTTTTAATGTGACAATTTTAAATTACTCTGTGCATCCGTAAGTGTGAGTGGATGTGTATGTGTGTGTGGCGATGTGGCCTGGGTGGGGGATACATTCTTCTTTATTTTCCTTTTTTTAAATATGTAAATCCCTTTGTGCAACATAGCTATTTGTTTGAAAGTGCTGTATAAATACAGTTTGACTGACTGACTGAAGTAGCAGCGATGCCTGCTGGTATTACTTAATGAATATAATAAACTAAACATTTAAAGTGCCCAAACCCTTTGAGCTGCACTTGATATGAACACCATTATATCTGCATCATCGCTACGTAACTGACATGTGTAGGAATACGTCTGTTCTAACAAGGGCATGCACTGTGAAGAAGCAGTCATGTGAATGCCCAGAAATCTACATTGACCTGGAAAATCTCCATGTAAATACAACTCAGGCATAGACGTGGCACTAAAATGTGAAAAAAAAAAAGTTCTAATAGATATGTACTTGTTCCAAGTCTTGTTTGTTTGTTTTTTTAAATTTACCTTTGGCCAGAACTTTGCGAAGCTGCATGACAGCAGCCATGTCACAGTCTATGGAGGCATACGCATGGGGGATGGTGGTCTTCGACTGGGTTAGTCTTTGAGCAATTACACGACGGACATTTGAGGCAGGGGTCTCTGTGAAAGTTCCCTGAAAAGGAGAAATAGACAAATACCATCAATTATGATGATAATGATAATGGGGGACAACACAAACAGGGAAAACAAACTGATAAACCTTGCACTATTAAAGCAACGCTATGTAAGATTTTCAACTTAAAATGAAAAGCAACGATCCTTTAGGGAAACAAACCCCTTTTCTTGGTAGAAACAGAATCAGAATCAGATTTATTGCCATTGTTCATGTAGTACACAAACTAGGAATTTGTCTCGGTGCCATGCTGCAACATTAAAAACATGATGAGATAAAGAGATAAACTAAAAAACTAAAGGACTAAAAACGTGCAATAAGTGTAGAAAAATAAGTAATAATAATAATAATAACAGTAATAATGAGTAGTACTAGTCAAGGCAGTTTTTAAAAAAATTAGCAAGTAGCAGATAATATGGGGTACCACAGTGCAGTTGATAATGCAACAGAAAAAACAGTGATACACTGACAGGACTACAACTGTGTTCCAACAGCCAATCACAGAAGTCAACTGTAGCCACCAACAACTAAGCACCCTATGAAATGCTGTTGGGACTGAGGTCATAGTCACCATAGTTGTAGTCTTTTCAGTGTTCCTACCCAGAACAAAAAAGTTACATAGTGCTGCTTTAAGAGAAGAAATTACTGATTGCAATCCTGTTTGACACAAACATAAATTGTACTTAAAGGTGAACGAGATAACGCTGTGACCTCCTGGAGAGTAGGTGTCACACTTACTTCTACCCCACTATAATGTTGTACTGGTTGGTAGAGGCAAACATCAACACGCAGTGCAGACTATTCTGCAGTCTCAGTTCTTTGGTAATTATGAGCCACATACTGCATGTCAAGCACCTTGAGATGACCTCTGTTGTGATTAGGCGCTATACAAATAAAACTGAATTGAACTGAAGACTTGTGTGAACTTAATAAAGAGCCTAAGTCACACCCCCTCTACTTCCACATATGGGACCTCAAATCAGAAAAATTCTCCAGTGAAATGAATGGCAAGAGAGGGATTATCTATTGATCTCGATTGAATTTTGCCACGAGCTACACATATGATATTTATCAATTTAAAAGATAATTTTCCATGTAAATAATGGTGTAAGTTGTTGTCTAACTGTTAAGGTATAAGGTTATGAAAATATGTAAATTAAAAAACTACAAGCACAGATGGAGCTTACGTCATCTTTTCAAAGCGTGACCAGGGTGAAGTAACTAAGTCCTATGGATCAGCCGCAGCTCTCAAAATACAAAACAATACCTTTGTGCTGTTTTTCTTCTCGTTGGATCCTTCTTTCATCGGTCAGGAAACAGGAGTTGAGGTTTTAGTAATCTCCCGCCATGATTGTGTTTGGTGATGTGGGATGATGGGAGTTGGTGTCCGCTAATCATTGAAACAAAAACTAACTATTACTCTGTTATTATATGACAGCTGACAACTTTAATTTCATGGAAATATTACCTTTTAAATTGACAACCATCATATGTGTAACTCGTGGCAAAGTTTGGTCGGGATCAAAAGATAATTTCGCTCTTGCCATTCATTTCAATGGGGAATTTTTTCGATTTAAGGTTCAATATGTGGAAGTAGAGGGGGTGCAACTTAGGCTCTCTATATGAGGTGATGGAATATGACATCAATCTAGTTCTGCTATTAGCTGTGACATCCTTTCCAGCCACCATAATTCTTATCATCCAACTGCTCAAATGTAATAGATATTTACCACCACCAAGGAGGTCATGCTTTTGCCGGCGTTGGTTTGTCTGTCTGTCTGTCTGTCTGTCTGTCTGTCTGTTAGCAACATTATTCAAAAGGTTATAAATGAATTTTGATGAAATTTTCAGGAAAGGTGTGTAATGGCACGGGGAATAGATGATTAGATTTTGGTGGTGATCTCAGACTGCATACCTTCACCAAGGGCTTTGTTTGTATTTGTGCAGTAGGATTACACAAAAACCACTGGATGGATTTGGATGAAATTTTCACCAGAGGTGGTTCTTAGGCTACAGAGGAATTCATTACATTTTAGTAATGATCTGAGAATGCATACCTCAGCCAAGGCTCTTGTCTTCTCACAGTGTGTTAGCAATAATACTCCAAAACTAATAAAACAGACTGATGCAGCTTTCACCAGAAGTGGCTCTACGCCTACACACAAACCCATTACATTTTGGAGGTGATCCATGAGGGACAGAAGGAGTCTTGGCGGAGGTATGCGCTCTCGAAGTGCTTTTCTAGTTATGATTGTTTTGGACCGTCAACATTTTTTAAAGTTTTGTTTTTTAATCAATATAATACTTTTTAGAAGAATATAAAGACTTTAATTCTGCACATTTCTAAACATTTTGTTGATGTATTTTTTAATGATGAAAATGCAACCAGAACACCCGTAAATTTGAATACAATCCTCCAAAACTAAGAAAAGCCTAAATAAAGAATAGTTGCATTTTTTTTTTGCTAAAAGATAATAATTACCTGTTTACCATTAGAGAGCTATAAGTCAAATCAATTAAGACAGCTCATTGCTCCAAATGAACATTCATCATGCACCCCCCCCCCCCCAAAAAAAAAAAGTGACAAAAAGACAAAAGCTAAAAGGTGGAAGATGGGTTGCAAGTTGCAACAGCACAAGAAAAAAAAAAAATAATCAGAGCACTCTGAGGTAAGTGCAATACCCCCCATCTGTTTTTTTTTTTTTTTTTTTAAATCCCAATGTTTTACTGAAGGAGAGCAGTTTTCAGCTTTTCCACGCACATCATCAGTGTAGGTTCAGGTTCAGGTTACTTTATTTGTACCCGTAGGTAGATTTGTTTTGCAGTCAGGTGACATCCATATCTACAAACCACAATTACATTCAACATGAACACAAACACAGGCACACATGAAGCTGACTATAAACATGACAAAAGTACTCAAGGCTCCACCAATCAGGACAAAGGACAGAGAGATTAGAGAAAAAACAAAGAGATAAGAGAGAAGGGTCATATTAAAAAGTTAAAGACTAGTCAAAGAGGTTAAAAACTCAAAAGTCTAAAATCCAATAAAAGATTTAGAACCCAAATAAAAAAAAAACTACAAAAATAAGTAAATATAAAATGAAATTAATAAATAGGTAACTAAATTAGGTGCAATATATTGTTACAACTTGTTCAACTCTTTGACAGCAGCAGGAACAAAGGTGTTTTTGTAGGGCTGGGTTTTACTTTTTGGGACAGCAAACCTCCGTCTGGAGGGAAGAAGCTGAAAGTGGCAGTGCAAAGGGTGGGAGTCATCATTTAAAATGGAGGTAGCAATCCTCTGTACCTGTCTGGTGTACAGGGATGTCAGGCTCAGCTGTGACTCACCAAGCAAACGACTGGACCATCTAACTACCTGATCCAAGGATTTCCTCTGTTTCAGTTTTATCTGACCAAACCATGACACTAAAGAAAAGGATAAAACAGATTCAATAAAAGCCCGATAAAACATTGTCATTATGGTTTGGTCAATTTGGAAGTGTGCAGGTTTCCTTAAACAATGCAAATGTTGCTGACCCTTTTTGCACACCCTTTCACAGTTCTCTTCAAAGTTTAAATTACTATCAATAATCGTCCAAAGATATTTGTAGGATTGTACAGTGGTCTGGCCTTTTAGTACAGTGACTTTGTGCCTGGGAGTTTTCCTCCTAAAGTCAATAATCATATCTTTAGTTTTTGTCGTATTCAGCTGCAGGTAGGAATCCTCACACCAGTGAACAAAATCATCAACTACTGGGTTGTGGCCACTCTCACCATCCTGGAGGAGACTGACAACAACTGAATCATCAGCATACTTTATAATGTGTCTGTTGTCATGTCTGCTCCAACACGTTTGTGTACAGGATGAAGAGTAGTGGTGACAACACACACCCCTGTGGAAAGCCAGTAGAAGTGTGGAGCCCATAATTCTGACTTATGTGACTCACATGTGGCAGGCTGGAATTCAGCCGAGAGAGACTTTGAGCTAGCCAGGTGTATTGACATCACACCTCAAGAGGACGAGGTGTCTGCACCCCCGTGGACTCAGAAGAAAGGAGAAGATTACCCGGCCTGACCTTTTGGGGGTCAGAGAGGAGAACAGAAGGACGCTGGGTGTTCTATAACAGATGAAAGGATATAACTGGGTCGTGTGACTTTTGTGTGATGTATTGTGACTTGTGTGTGAGGTATTGTTCGAGATAAGTGTATAAATGTATGTGTGTGACTGCGTCCTGCCTCTTTTCACTCCGACCGAGAGAGGACGTAGGATGAATGAGAATTAAAGCAGATACTGGAAAATCATCCAGTCTACTCAATTCTTGACTCCTACAATTGGTGACCTACGCATGAATCTGAGCACGCCGAGGCTGGAGGACAGCCTCATGATCGATATGGAAGAGCTGGGAGACAGCCACTCAGACCCGGATTCACCAAGGAGTGCCAGCAGGGGCACAAGACTGATTAAGCTCCCCGAGTTCTGGCAAAACGACCCGCACTCGTGGTTCCAGCATGTGGAGTCGCGGTTCCTGCTCGGGGGAGTATCAGCGGACGACATTAAATTCCATAATGTCATCGCGACGCTCGACAGCCGCACGGCTCGGTGTGTGCGGAGCCTGGTGCAGCAGCCACCCGCTGCCGGCAAATACGACGCGCTGAAAGCCACCCTCATCAGGAACTTCGTGCCGTCGGCTGAGGCAAGAGTCAGGCAGCTACTGGACCTGCACGACAGGGGTGGACGCAGGCCGACTGTCCTCATGGAGGACATGCTACAAATGATCGGGACGGACAATGACGCGTTCCTATTCAAACACATCTTCCTGCGGACCCTTCCAGCGCACACGAGAGGTCCCCTGTCCAGCAGACGGTGTGTGAACCAGCAGGACTTCCGCGAGCTGGCCCAAGAGGCGGAGCGGCTCCTCAACGCCTGCGAGGAACAAGAGGCTTCCGTGGCAGCGGCAGACCTCGGCGCGGCGGCCGGGGGCAGTGTGGAGCCAGAGACAGCCGTGACCACCTCAGTGGCGACAGCAGCGGCGAGATTCCGTGGCAGGGGAGATGACGGCCTCTGTTTTTACCATCAACGTTTCGCTGGGAAGGCGCACAAATGCATCCCGCCCTGCAAGTTCAAAAAGCAGGGAAACGACCGGGCCGGGAGCCGTTAGCAGCTTCCACTCTCGGCGAACGGAACAAGCTGCTTTATCTGACAGACGCGGGCTCCGGGCGGCAATTCCTAGTGGACACCGGAGCCCAGAGGAGCTTCATCACTGCGACCTATGCTGATCGGGTCGCTGGATCCCGCGGAGACGGAGCGACAGCGGCCAACGGCTCCAGCATCAAGACGTACGGAGAGAGAACCTTGTCTCTGTCCTTCCACGGCCGCGCCTATGAGTGGAACTTCATCGTAGCGGCAGTGAGCTTCAATATGTTAGGTGCTGATTTTCTGTGTTCACATGGTTTGTTAGCTGATCTGGCCAACAAACGCCTAGTAAATGCACTCTCTTTCTGTTCTATCCCTTGTGCAGCTCGGGTGTCCCCGCCGCCAGTACAGACCAACGTCGCCACAGCAGGTGGTAAGTTCCACAGCCTTCTACACCAGTTCCCAGCACTCACAGTTCCCACTTTTTCAGCTAAGGTGGCAAAGCACGGGGTGGAGCACTTTATTACCACGAGTGGTCCACCGGTTTTTGCGAAGGCTCGGCGCTTGGATGCAGCTAAACTCTCCATTGCGCGCGAGGAGTTCGCCAACCTGGAAAGGTTGGGCATAATTCGCCGCTCGAAGATCGCCTGGGCTTCCCCCCTCCATATGGTACCTAAAGCTGACGGCTCGTGGAGACCTTGTGGCGATTACCGCAGGTTGAACAATGCCACAGCGCAGGACCGATACCCGATTCCGCATATCCAGGACTTTTTAGTGCACTTGGCGAAGGCGCGCATTTTTTCTAAAATAGACCTGGTCCGCGGTTATCACCAAGTCCAGGTCCGACCAGAGGACATCCCCAAAACAGCCGTAATAACCCCGTTCGGGCTTTTTGAATTTTTATGCATGCCTTTTGGCCTTAAAGGCGCCGCACAAACCTTCCAACGGATGATGGATGCAGTGTTGCGTGACCTTTCTTTCATTTTTGTCTATTTAGACGACATTTTGGTAGCCAGCACCTCCGAGGAGGAGCACGCAAAACACCTCACGACAGTTTTTCAGAGGTTAGGAGAGCATGGGTTGATAACCAACCCGGCCAAGTGCCATTTTGGCGTGGCACAAATTGATTTTTTAGGGCACCGCGTTTCCTCGGAGGGAGCAGTTCCTCTGCCGGCCAAAGTACGCGCAGTGGCAGATTTTCCCCAGCCTCGAACGGTAAAAGCGTTGCAAGAATTTTTGGGGATGGTAAATTTTTATAACCGTTTCATACCCCACGCAGCGCAGCTTATGCAGCCTTTGTACACCGCGCTTAAAAAGCAGAAGCCCTCCCATGTGATTGAGTGGTCCCCGGAGCGGGAGCGCGCATTCACAGAGGTTAAACAAGCACTGGCAAACGCGGCACTGTTGGCCCACCCAGACCCGGCAGCCCGCATAGCGCTAACCACAGACGCGTCAGATGTGGCCATAGGGGCCGTTGTAGAACAGCAGGTTGCCGGGGTTTGGCAGCCACTCGCATTTTTCAGCAGATCCTTACGCGAGGCTGAGCAAAAATACAGCGCGTTTGACAGGGAGCTGCTGGCGCTCCACTTGGCTATTCGCCATTTCCAGTTCTGGCTGGAAGGGCGGCGTTTCACCGCGTTTGTCGACCACAAACCGCTCACTTTTGTGATGTCCAAAACTTCAGAACCGTGGTCAGGGCGGCAGCAGAGACAGCTGGCCGCAATTTCTGAATTTACCACCGATATTCAGCACGTAGCCGGTGAAATCAATGTGGTGGCAGACTGTCTGTCATGCGCAGTAACAGCACCCGTCCGCGCGGAAACGGATTGCGCGGCCGCTTACCCAGAGCGCGGTAACAGCGTGGACACGCGCGCGGCTCCGGTCCATGTGGGAATAGATTATGCAGCCATGGCGGCGGAGCAGAGCGAGGACGCGGACGTGCGCGCGCTCCTGTCTGGACCAACAGGGTTAAGGCTGGAACGCAAAAGTCTACAAACCGGTTCCACCCCGCTTATCTGCGATGTATCCACAGGGCGACTGCGCCCGGTGGTGCCAGCCGCGTGGCGCCGTCGCGTTTTTGATGCCGTGCACTCCCTAGCGCACCCAGGGGTGCGTGCTTCGGTGAAAATGGTGGCGGAGAAGTTTGTTTGGCCGAGCCTGCGCAAGCACGTGAAAGAGTGGGCTAAAGCCTGTATGGCTTGCCAGCGGGCGAAAATTCACAGGCACACTAAAGCGCCCTTAGAACCGTTCCACATTCCGGCTAAAAGGTTCGATCATGTGCACGTGGACCTCGTGGGCCCCCTACCCACATCACAAGGGTTCACGCATCTCTTGACGATGGTGGACCGAACCACTCGTTGGCCGGAAGTGGTCCCGTTAACATCGACCACAGCGGCAGAGGTGGCACGCGTTTTTTTAACAGCCTGGGTAGCGCGGTTCGGGGTCCCGTCAGATATTACGTCTGATAGGGGACCTCAATTTGCGTCGGAACTGTGGTCAGCAGTGGCCAGCGGCTTAGGAGCGGCGGTACATCGCACGACCGCTTATCATCCCCAGGCCAACGGTTTATGCGAGCGTTTTCACAGGTCTTTGAAGGCAGCCCTCAGAGCGTCACTGACGGACACAGATTGGGTAAACAAGCTACCATGGGTTTTATTGGGGTTGCGTTCGGCACCCAAAGAGGATCTAGATGCCTCACCAGCAGAAATGGTCTTTGCACAACCGCTCAGGCTGCCAGGCGAGTTTTTACCCGACCACACGGCACCAGGGCCCTCCCCGATCCGGGGGTCTCTGAGTAACACGGGAGCAGAAATGCTCCCGGGCCCCGCTCATCACTCTTTCCCGCGTGTGTTCGTGCCCCAGGCTTTACGAGACGCAGAGTTTGTTTTTGTCAGGCACGATGCGCAGCGGCATAGCCTCCGCCCACCTTACGACGGTCCATTTCGAGTGCTGGAAACCGGGGAGAAATATTTTGTGCCAAATTTGGGGGGCAGGAGGGAGACGATCAGTATCGATAGATTAAAACCTGCTTTTGTGTTGCATAACGAGTCTGTACGGCCGGCGGGCGCGCCTCGACGCGGCAAGCCTTCCAAGGGGCGGCCCCTGGACCCCCCACGAGGGACAAATAACTCTTCTCCCCCTCACTCCACAGATGCACAGCAGGACGGCCCAACACAGACCAGGAGACCTGCATACAGCAGATTCGGGAGGAGATTGAAACCCAGGCTGCATGCAGAATGATGTGTTTTTTTTTGACCAGGTTGTTTAGAGGGTGCTGTGAGATTATGTTGGGGGAATGACGTATACTGTATGAACATTGTATTACTGTATGTGTGTGCCCAGTCTTTCGCGTGGGAGGGGGGAGTGATGTGGAGCCCATAATTCTGACTTATGTGACTCACATGTGGCAGGCTGGAATTCAGCCGAGAGAGTCTTTGAGCTAGCCAGGTGTATTGACATCACACCTCAAGAGGACGAGGTGTCTGCACCCCCGTGGACTCAGAAGAAAGGAGAAGATTACCCAGCCTGACCTTTTGGGGGTCAGAGAGGAGAACAGAAGGACGCTGGGTGTTCTATAACAGATGAAAGGATATAACTGGGTCGTGTGACTTTTGTGTGATGTATTGTGACTTGTGTGTGAGGTATTTTTCGAGATAAGTGTATAAATGTATGTGTGTGACTGCGTCCTGCCTCTTTTCACTCCGATCGAGAGAGGACGTAGGATGAATGAGAATTAAAGCAGATACTGGAAAATCATCCAGTCTACTCAATTCTTGACTCCTACAGAAGAACACTTTTGGTCAGGCAATGTACCATTGAGCCTTACTCTCTGTGTCCTGTTGGTTAAAAAATCCAGAATCCAACCCACCAGATTATTACTCAAATCAAATTGTTGCAGGAGCCTTTCAACTAAAATATGAGGTTAGACTGTATTAAAGGCGGAAGAAAAGCCCACAAATAAAAGCCTGGCGTGTGTCCCATTAAAATCCAGATGCTTAAAAAGCATGTTAAACAGAGTGACAGTGGCATCCTCCACTCCTCTGTGAGGCCTATAGGCAAACTGCAGAGGATCCAATATATGCTCAGTCTGCTTTAGGACCTCAAATCCGACCAGTTTTTCAAAAATTTTCATTAAACTTGAAGTCAAAGCAACTGGTCTAAAATCATTTACCGTTTTAGGACAGCTGGATTTTGGAACAGGGACAACCACGGCTTCTTTCCAGATCTTAGGCACATGTTGTGTCTGTAAGGACTTACTGAAAATGTAGTGAAATACAGGACTCAGCTCATGTGCACAGGACTTTACCAAGCGCCCACATATATTATCAGGGCCCTGACTTTTGTTCACTTTTACAGCACAGAACGCCCTTTTAACATCCTGCACCTCAATATTAAAGTGCTGATTGTCTTTGAGTTTCTGTTTCAAATCTTGGGTTTCTATGCTAAAATCAAAGGAATCAAAACAACCATAAAAACAATTAAGAGCATTAGCCAGCTCTGTGTCTGAATTAAAACCATCTAAAAACACACGATTACTGCGCTCTGTGCTCTGAAGGCCTGCAATAGTTTTCATACTGGCCCAGGCTGAACCAAGCTTCTTTACTGCCATCTTGCTTTCCAGTTCTGATTTATAATTCTGTATTTTCTATATTCTGTGTATTGAGGATTTGCAGCAACATCACAAAATCATGTGACATTCTGTCTACGCCCCTTGATGGTAGGTAAGCAACGCATCGCTGCCAATGCATTTCTGCTAGATTAGAGCACTTTTTAAAAAATACTTTTACCAACTTTTATATACAGTCTATGGATCAGAGTGGCATAAATTTAAACTCTCTGATCATGGTCACTACATGCATGATGGAAGGTTGTCATAATAGGCAAGATAAAACCATAGGAAACTCTTATTGCTTTCTACTGGACCTAGTTTGGAGAGCCAAGTGTGCCGGGCAGGCAGACAAAGGGTTGTACCACCACTGCAGCAATCATTTCATCAAGGGTAAATACGTACTGTATATGTACATATGAGGACCCTGGGATAACAATGGTGGGTCTCAGGTTTATATTTGGTGTTTTATTATACAAGGAATCCCACGGGTTTCCCTACATAATCCTGACTATGTTCCCTCATTGTTTAAACAGATTCACCAAAAACAAAAGCAAGACTGGCTGTGGATATTTTTCATATAGGCACATCAGCAAACGGAGGAGATTAGGCAAGTTATTTTATCATTTTGGAACTGTGGTAGGGGCTAAATGTTTAGGCAAGAGGGGAGAAATCTTTCCACCTCCGGATGAGTTAAGCTTATATTTATGTGCCAATATTTTAAATAAGTTATCAACTAAAAAAAGTTGGCAGGATTTTTTTGACCGCTCTCTGCCTCCTGCTGGTTGAGGCTGCTTGTGTCTGTTCATTAAATTTAGGATATTTTCCGACTGAATAGCTGAAACAACAGGGCTCTGTTGCCAGGACATGGGGCAGAGGAGCTGTTTGTTACCAGCCAATAAGCTCCGGCAGCTGCATTTAAGCCAGTGGAGCACTCCGAGAGATCGGTCTCATCACTGCTGGCTGGGTCAGAGAAAGCTGGTGTTGATATGATCCATGACTGTCTCCACTCACTTGAAAAAAGTATTCTAGCAGTACAATATAAATACAGTATGAACTTGGGAAGGTGAAAAAATAAAAAGGTGAACAGCACCAAGAGACTGAACAGTGAGGTCTGTCCCAGAGCCCCGTCACCATAGAAGGCTGGTTAAGCAGTTTCAACATTCAGAAGGAAAGTATCCTCAATTTAATTCACAAACTATCTATTTTTACACATATTTTGTTCCCACTCTAAAACTATTAATTACCAATTTTTACATTAAGACACATGCAGCCTGCTCGGATGAATGACAGCTTCTGCCTCTGTGGAACAAGGTAGAGACAGCCACCCTTAATGACACATTTTCTTTCTGTAACACTCCAGATGATTTTTAGTGAGAGATTTAGTGAGAGATCTGATAAAATAATGTCGTCACATGCTACCATGGTAAACCATTTCTGTCACTGTTCCTTTCACAAAGCTTGCCTACCATTGGGGCCATTCATGTGACCAGTGACACTTGCAAATCCTCAATATCAAACACTGGTACCAAGTCTCAAAACATTTGGAACAAAACTGTAGGAGGAACTGATTTCACAAGACTGTGGGGAAGATGGGCAGATGGACAGACAAGACGGACATCACCATAACATAATCCCCTCTGGTCTTCGACCAGCAGGGGATAAAAATCTCAAATTTATGCAAAATGTTCTTTCCGTGGATGATAACGGCATCCTTCATACTTACCTTCATACAACTTCAAATAAATTGTGTAGTCTGCAATTTGTTTTTATATATGACAGAGAGTGTAAAGACTTCTTACCGGGGCTCCTGGTTTTCCGGGTACTGATAGAGGAGGTATGTTAGGTCTGGTGCCTGGGGGAGGAGGAGAAGGAGTTGCAGGGGTTGAGACAGGACTTGGAGCAGGTGGGGAAACAGTAGCTGGTGTTGCTTTGGGTGCAGGAGCTGTCTTCAGAAGATTCAAAGCATCCCTGATAAGGCAAAGACAAAAAAAAAAAAAATAATGGAAAAGAAATTAGCTATTCAGACAAAATAAGGAAGTGATTTGTTTTAGTAATGACATCTTAGAAATGACGCATCTAATATGTTTTTGTATTGGTTTTACTCGGATCAGTCAAATTGTAACGGAACTTGTACACTGGCTAATGAACAGTCCCTACACTCCTGTGTATTTCATTGATTATTATTGTATATGTATGGCACTAGAAAAAAATAAAAATGTGTAAAAAGGGTGATAACACAGAAGGTCCCACTCTGCCAGTTTTATTTGTTAATGTCTGTGCCATGAAAGGTAACTTTTGGTCATTAATCAGTGGGAAGGTGTTATGCAAATGTGGAGATGATGGTTTCTTGAAATGGCCTCATGTTTTCATGCTGATGGCCGATACTGGGAACATCAAGAGAAAAGCTACCTGAAAAACTGAGATAGTTGGAAGAATACAGTGATGAATATGGAGCGGTTGTTGAGGAAGATAAAGTTTATGCTGATTAGGGGATCTGAACAAGACAGGCAGCCTATCCAACTTGTCTAATTTGCAGTGAGAAACTGTGATACTTACACGTATCTTGGAGCCATTTTTACTGCTGCTGGAAATGCTCAAACCTCTCTTGCTTTTCATGCAAAAGCATTTAAATAAACTAATAATCTTCTTATCCACAAACCATGATGCCATAACTTATGCTAAACTAAAGGTTTTGGAGGTTGCAGTTTCATCAGCTATGTTGTATAAATGTGAGTCTTGGTTAACCGTACCTAGGCCTGTAACAATAACAGCTAAGGCAATTCATCATACGATAAGAAGAAACAATCCTTTTTAACAGTGTGATCTCTTTGCACAGTGAAGCCCTCATTTTTTCCCTGATTGGAAAGGTCGGCTTCAACTCTGGCTCTGTTACTTATGTAACAGCCATGCTTATGCTATGTTCGTATGATTGGTACAACCGTTCTTACAGTCATTCATTTTACAACATGGCAGCTGTATTAGAGAGCACTACCAGGTTAAAAAAAAACAACAAAAAAAAAACAATACTCAAAATAGACAGTAAGATCCATAGGAATAAATTTATGCATCTAATTTATTCCTATCTGAAAATTTGGATCATATTTTACATCTTTCTAATTGATAGTAAGCCATTATCTCTTACCACTTTAAAGTTATAGCCTTGGAAATCTGAAATATTTTATTGACAAAAAATATTTACCACTCTTGACCACTAGAGTGTATGTCGCAGTTCTGCACCATACACACTCAGAGGGTTAATACTGTTCATAAATAAAAGTTCAAAGCTCTTTGGAAAGTTGTACATAGACGGTTATCATTATATTGGGGCATAAAAAGGTCTTCATGACATCAACGATAATATCACTTATCATGAGAATTTTGGGGAAAATTAATGGTCCATCAAAATTTGTTATCATTACAGACCGAATCCCTCTATATGAGTGGGGTGAAATATTTACCGGGGGTGAGGTCTACTACATCTAACCTAACATGCCTGTTAGAGGCAGAACTCCCTTCATTGTAAGCTTTAATGTGAAAATAACAATTCAGTTTCCTGAACAAGATGAGGAATCATCAGGATCTATATGATGACCCCTTATGGTATGCAGTGTTGGGCAAGTTACTAAAAAATAGTAACTAATTAGTTACTTCTTTTCAAAGGTAACTGAGTTACTTTACCAATTACTGCATGATTAAGGTAACTAGTTACTTGGTAAAGTAACTTTCACATTACTTTTAAATGCATACTTAAATCATCTTGCACACACAGCAAGATAATTTAATTAATGGATTACATCACGGGCTTATTAATGTCAGGCTAAAAAGAGACTGTTTCAGGCAGAGCTTTTAGAACATGTTCAGTCTCCTTTATCCAGCCTTGAGAGCTCTTATGGTGGGAAAAATATGAAGAAAATCAACATGACATTGCCAGTAATTTCCTCATTTTAGAGTGAGCGTTGACAACACTGCATAAAGCTGTCCATGTTTAGCTTACGTTTATGATATGGATTTAATCTGATGTGCAGTGATCCAAAGAAAATGTCTATTATCCACAGTCCAAATGTCTGCTGTGACAGAGACATGATTCAAATTCCTTTAGGAGATCAAAATCCATTTTTGAATAATCTTTATCCAGCTAGCAAGTAAATGTGTTTTAACTTCAGTGGATCACAGTCTCAGCTGTCTGATGGAAAGTGACTGTTATTACGTCTTCAGTCTGTAATGACATATCTTGCAATCAGTCAGTTTAATTCTTGCTGGGTCACAAACTGTCCAGATGCATACCTGTGCTTGAAATCCAGCCGTGGCTGTTGAGACAAAAGTATTTCCACTTTACATCCAGCCATGGTTGTTCAGATAGCATAGATCCACTAACACGGTGTTGTTAGCATAGCTAGCCGTTACTGAGCACTAGCTTTGTCGGAGCTTTGCTGCTGTTTTCAAGTGCTTCTCAAGATTGCAGTAGGTCTCAACCAGCACTTCAGCTTGCAACCCACCAGTATGCTTTTGTCCTTTACCATGACAAAGGAAAAACAATCTATTTCCACAAAAACAAAGTAGCTTCATCTCTTCCTCCACTCAGTAGTAAAGACTCAGCTCTCTGCAACAGGTCACGTCGACTGACGGCTACGTCACAGCTTAGGTAGGGTCAATTTGTATATTCATTTATTTGCGCTAAAAATATCTATCCATATTAATAAAATGAGTAACAAGTAACACATATGATCAAATTTCAGTAACTAACACATTACTGAATTTTTAAACAGTAACTTCGTTACTGTCACATGGGGTGAGACGCCGTGTCATCCGGCGCTCAGACCATATTCCCCCTCAGCCCGGCTCTTACTGTGACAGCCTCTGTGACGCCTCTGTGCCAAGTCAAAGAAGAATCCTAGTCACAGTCCTAAAGCCGAAAGCAAACAGCCCCAAGAGCACTTTGTGGTAGGATCTGCCCTTCGCATATTACAACTAAACGTTGAAGGCCTATCTGCAGCCAAGCGAAGCCTTATCGAAGTCCTCGCCTTCCAACATTCGATTGATGTAATCTGCCTCCAAGAGACTCATATTGGCACAGAGGAAGGTGGCCGCTTCACCATCAAAGGCTTTGACCTCCTGTGCTATGTTCTACATGCTAAACATGGACGTGCCACCTATGTGCGTTCTGACATAGTTGAAGCAAATCACCTGATAACAACACATTTCTCAGACACCATAATCATTGGTGGCTTCCATATTGTCAATGTGTACAAGCCCCCTAATGCCAACTGGGATCTGCAGGTCTTACCCACCCTACCCCACCCTGCCATCTATGTGGGGGACTTTAACAGCCATCACCCTGACTGGGGGTACCCAGCAGTGGACAGTGATGGGGAGGCACTTTCAGACTGGGCATCCAGAAATGACCTCGCTTTGATATACGACCCCAAACAAAGAGGAACCTTCCACTCTGCTAGGTGGAAGAAGGACTATTCTCCTGACCTGTGTTGGGTCAGCTCTTTGAATGGGGAGCCATATCCTACACAGATCCTCATTCTTGATGATTTTCCACACAGCCAACACCGGCCCCTGCTTGTACACATTGGCCTACAACTTCCAGTCATATACAGCCCAAGGAAGATGCGCTGGAACTTCTGCAAAGCCAACTGGAAGAAATTCAGTGAAACTCTGGACTGGAGCATTGTTACCATCCCACTCCACACCATCACTGTAGATGAAGCATACAACCGCTTCTGCAGCGCAATCTTCAAGGCTGCCCATACTGCAATCCCACGAGGCTACCGACCCCTCTATGTCCCATGTTTGGACGGAGAAAGTGCTGCCCTCCTACAATCCTATCAAACATCAGGGGACCCAGAGATAGCAGACCATCTCATTGAATCGCTAAATACAGCCCGGCGAAAGAAATGGGAGGAGACAGTTGCTGACCGGAGCTTTACCCACTCTAGCAGGAAATGTTGGAGCCTCATCCGTCGCCTAGGAGCTGCACAGAAGCCCCCTAGCCAAAGCCGAGCATCCGTCACACCCAACCAAGTTGCATCCCACCTACTGACTATCGCCAAAGCACCCCAAGACAAAGACACCAGAAGAGCAGTTACAACTGAGCTAAAAAAACACCAAAAAATGCCTGTAGAGGAAACGAACCCTGAACCCTTCGAGGCTGCTGAACTGGAGAAAGCCCTACAGGGCCTGAAATGTGGAAAGGCAGCAGGATACGATAACATCTTCCCAGAATTCATGAAGAATCTTGGCCCCCGAGCCCTAACCTGGTTGACACAATTCTACACAAGGATCACACAAACGAACTCGATCCCAAAGAAATGGCGGACAGCAAAGGTCATTGCCATCCCAAAACCTGGCAAAGACCACAAACTACCAGCAAGCTACCGCCCAATCTCCCTACTCAGCGTTCCTTACAAAATCATGGAGCGCCTAATACTGCAACGCATTTCCCCAGAAACAGAGGATATTCTAAGTGTGGATCAAGCAGGTTTCCGCAAGGACCGCAGTACAGGAGAACAAGTACTGGCCCTAACCACCTTCACTGAAAATGGCTTCGAGAGCAGACTGAAGACAGGGGCTGTGTTTCTCGATCTTACAGCCGCCTATGATACGGTCTGGCACAAAGGCCTCCTCCTGAAACTTATAAAGGCGATCCCTGCTTGGGCAACAGCAATTATAAAAACCCTGCTGACCAACCGAAGGTTCAGAGTCCACCTCAGTCAGAACACAAGTGCATGGAGAATGCAGAAAAACGGACTCCCACAAGGCTCAGTTCTAGCTCCAACTCTGTTCAACCTCTACATAAACGACCTGCCTACTACAAAATCCCGCAAATTCATCTATGCAGACGACATCTGTTTGGCATTCCAAGCACCAGACTTTGAACCACTGAAACGGGTGCTCACGGAAGATCTTGCTAAACTGGACCAGTTCTGCAAAATCTGGCGCCTAAAACCAAGCCCAGCAAAAACCGTCTCCAGTGTATTTCATCTCCACAATGCAAAAGCTGCCAGAGAACTAAACATCCACCTGAGCGGACTCAAGCTTAAGCATGCCCCAAATCCAACTTATCTTGGAGTGACCCTTGATAGGACCTTATCCTTCAAGGAACATCTAAAGGGGACGGCTGCTAAGGTGAAAGTACGAAACAACCTGCTCTGCAAGCTCGCTGGTGCAAAATGGGGGGCGGCAGTCTCCACCCTGCGCACCTCAGCACTGGCCCTTTCATACTCTGTAGCAGAATATTGTGCCCCTGTCTGGTCCAGGTCATCTTACACACACCATGTAGACACCCAGCTCAACTCAACCATGAGAACTATAACTGGAACAATCCGCTCAACACCACTCCCCTGGCTCTCTGTACTGTCAAACATAGCCCCTCCACACATCCGGCGAGCAGCATTAACTCAAAGGATGCTCCAAAAAGTTAAAGATTTTCCTCACTTACCAATCCATGCAGATATCTACACCCCACCCACTGCCCGACTTTCATCCAGACGGCCGATTTGGAAAAACCCTCCCCCAGCTGACTTTACCATCCAGACAGCTTGGCAAGAGGAATGGGAAACCAAGGAGGTCCCAAACAAACAGCTGGTGATAAACCCCAACCAACAGGTCCCGGGCACCAACCTCCCAAGGAGACAGTGGTCTACACTCAATCGCTTCAGGACTGGACATGGCCCCTGCTTGGCCAGCCTTCACAGATGGGGCAGTAGCCCTAGCCCACTGTGCGCATGTGGAGAGGAGCAAACTATGGAACACATCATAGAGGCTTGCCCGCTCCAAAGACTGGAAGGAGGATTACACACCCTCCATACAGCAAACCAGGAGGCAACTGCTTGGCTTAAGGACTTTGCATTCGCTAAATAAATAAAAAACTGTGACAGCGTCTCAGCGGGCTTCCAGCTGTCAGTTATACGAGACGGCTGGAGCCCAATTAACCCTCATCAGCTGAGGCGCTGCTAATGAGTATTAAAGGGAGAAGCTCCGATCATTCGGGGCTGTGACTTCACACATCGAAGGCTGGAACCCCCTACATCTGGCGCCAGCTACCTGCTCATCGTTCTGCATTATTTGTGAGTGTTACACCTGTATAAGTATTTGTGCTTTTTGGCCCCACGAGGCCGTGTTCCTAATTCCCTGTTCCCTATCACAATAAAACATCGCAAACTCACTGGCCCGCCCTCGGCTCTCATTGTGTGGCTCGCGAGGGCCACACATAACAGTATGTCACAGCCAGACGAGTTGCCGGCGGCCGTGAGTTTGCTGCTTTGGACTGTTGCCCTTACCTGTCTAGGTACCGTCGCGGAAGCATGCAGTCACGGAGGTCCCGCACTCAGGGTTCGAGTGATGTCCTCGCAGACGCCCTCGAGTGCGTGGATGACATTCTTAACACTGCTTCCCTCCTCAACTTCAGCAGCGACGTGCACCGGTACTTAGACCAGGCTGAGGAGGCTCTCGATTATCTTCCCCGCTTCGCCTGTCATCCTGAGGTGAGCGCGAGGAGATTGGACATAGCCGCACAACGGGAAATACTCCGTGGGTTGGAGGGAAATCCCGGCAGGAAGCCGAAGAGGAGGAGACGTCACCCTTCGCTTCGGGATCCCGCTCCTGCCTCCGCTCCGGCCCGGGAGTTCGCACCATCCAGAGGGCTTTCCCCATCCAGCACGACGTCACTCGGGATTCCCCCGGAGGATCTGCAGCTGACTGCAATTAAGGTCCGGGACCGAGTGGCTCCTGCTCGCTCCGCTGTGCACCCGTCCTCCACCATGAAGCATGTGGCGGCGGCAGTTAGACTGGTGCAGAGGAGTCCAGAGCTGCGAGACTACCCCGAGTTCGACGCCCTCTTCGCCTCGGTCTCTGCTCAGGAGCGGCGATTCCCGAGTCTCTCCTTCGCTTCGCCCCCTGGGAATAGCCGTCGTCACACTGCCAAACCTCCTCAGCATGAACCCCGTCTGGATCCAGTTCCGGGCCGCCGCAAGGTCTCTTTTCCCCAAGCAGCTGTCACCCCTGCGCCTCTTCTGAGAGGAGACCCCGCAGCCTCGACTCCCGAGCCACCTCCCTCCGCTGTTATGCCAGCACTCCGGGCCCGGCTCATCTCGGCTGTCGCCCCCTCCTCCTCGACGCGTTCCCCGGCGGCTGTGTGCGTCCAGAATCCAGACCTGGCGAGCTCCATCCCGGAATCAACACGAGCGGCTCCCCGGCGTCCTCCCAGGGGGTCCTTCGTTACCGCCCGGCGGGGAAAGGGAGGAGCAACATCCACGACAGCAGGCACCATCCAGCCTCCAGGAGACAGGCAAGTCTCAGTTCTTTCACACTCACCTTGTAATTTGCTCTGTCAAACTCCTGGAGGTGGAGTTCGGGGTTCGCAGCTCCCCAAACTCCTACCACCTGCTGTAGCTGTAATCATTAATCCTGCATCCTCTGTGTCTCCCTCCGCTGAGCGGTCCCCGGCGCCAGACCAACGTCGTGGGATGAGGAGGGGGCCTGCGGTTCTGGACAGCATGGTTCCGGTTCCGCAGCTACGCCGTGGACGGAGGAGGAAAGCAGATTGCTGCGTGGAGCCTACGCCGACGACTAAGCGTCCCCGGGTCTCCACGGAGGAGCGGTCTGGTCCAGCGGGACGAGGTTCTCCTGCCACCACGCCGTGTGGGCCATCGGCGTGGGCACCGGTGCCGGAGGACTCACAAACTGCGTTTTCCATCATGCCAGCTGCGGAGCCCGACGCAGCTGAGTGGGAGCCTGACGACGACCTCCTGATGCTGGATCCCGGATCTTCGCAGTCCTGGACGGCGTCAGAACCCGAGATCAGGCAAGTGCTCTATCTTATCTTTCTTCTCCTTACTTTAGAGCACTTTAGCCTGTCTCCAGGGGAGGTGAGCCGGGTGCAGCCGTCCGCTGCGTCAGAGCTTATCTCGCCGGGTTCTGGCACTGCCGGTGATCCTGATCCCGGTTCTGTTTTCTCTCCTGAGCCTTCTCCCAGGGTCGCTGGCGAGGAGCTGCCATCGCCCGTGGTGCCAGAGGGTCCAGTTTCGACATCTGAGGTCGGTTCTGGTGCGGCGCCGGCCAAATCGGGGTCCGACGTGGGTTCGACGGAGACCCAATCGGGGTCCGACGTGGGTTCGTCAGAAGCCCAATCGGGGTCCGACGTGGGTTCGACAGAGACCCAATCGGGGTCCGACGTGGTTTAGGCACCAGCGGGTTCCAGGTCCGGTGAGGGAGCTGCTGATTCCCGGCCATCTGACGTTGGACCACCTCGTCATCAGCTCTTCCCCAAGCCTCTTCCACTAGGGCCCATCTGGACCTCTCCCTCTCCCCTACGGGCCTGGTGGTTGAGCGATGCTGGTCGGCCGCCGGAGGGTCTGCCGTGCCCATTCGGCTCGCTTGTGCGGCCGCCCGACCCGCTAGACTTTCTGTTTGGCGATCTGGTTCGGCCTCCCGAGGAACTGTGTCTTCTGGCCTGGGGTTCGGGTAGGCTGCCGGAAGTTTTCCCTTCACCCCTGTTAGCGGTATGGACGCTGGGTGCGGGGAGACCCCCCGAACTGAATTTCCTTTGCTGTGCTTGTGTTTGGGTGGGTACTGCTAAGTTCTTTATTACTGTTCCGCGTTTAGCGTGATTTTTTTTTTTGGGGGGGGGGGTTTCCCCTCCTGTTTGAGGGATGGCTGTAATGGTTAATTTTCGCCCTTGGGGGTTTTGTTCCTCATTTTGGGGTCTCCGGGATTGATTTTCTTTGTATTTGCCTGTACATGGTTTATGGAGTATTGTGTTTTTTTTTTTTTTCTGTTATTACCACAGTTGCCCTCTGCCTAAATGTTTTTTTTTTCTTCTTACCCGTGTGGTGGTTTATGGAGTGTTGTGGGGTTTTTTTTTGCCTTCCCTGTGTTTTGGGCTGTTATTTCCACAATTATCCTCTGCCTAAATGGTTTTTTTCTCCCTCATGTGTGATTTATGGAGTATTGTGTTTGGGTTTTTCCCTTGTACTCTGTATTGGTTTATTGTCGATTGTTTTTTCCCCCCCTTTCTCTGGGTTTTTTTTCCTCTCATGTTTTGTTTTATGGAGTATTGTGTTTGGGTTTTTCCCTTGTACTCTGTATTGGTTTATTGTCGATTGTTTTTTTTTTCCTTTTCTCTGTTTTTTTTT
The DNA here is from genome assembly GCA_020510985.1 of Pholidichthys leucotaenia. NCBI lineage: Eukaryota > Metazoa > Chordata > Actinopteri > Cichliformes > Pholidichthyidae > Pholidichthys > Pholidichthys leucotaenia. The sequence goes on along the minus strand of CM035840.1, from coordinate 131,617,064 downwards.
TTCTCTCTCATGTTGTGTTTTATGGAGTATTGTGTTTGGGTTTTTCCCTTGTACTCTGTATTTGTCGATTGTTTTTTCCTTTCTCTGGGTTTTTTTTTTCCTCTCCCATGTTGTGTTTTATGGAGTATCGTGTTCGGGCTCTTCCCTCTTACTCTGTATTGATTCATGGTCGATTGGTTTTTCTCCCTCCGGACCTGCGCCCCATCCGCCCACCCTAGGTGGTGGTGGTGGGGGGTCTTGGGTGTTACGGGCCGTTCGTAGTCCGGCCGTGAGGAGGGGGCCCTGTCACATGGGGTGAGACGCCGTGTCATCCGGCGCTCAGACCATATTCCCCCTCAGCCCGGCTCTTACTGTGACAGCGTCTCAGCGGGCTTCCAGCTGTCAGTTATACGAGACGGCTGGAGTCCAATTAACCCTCATCAGCTGAGGCGCTGCTAATGAGTATTAAAGGGAGCAGCTCCGATCATTCGGGGCTGTGACTTCGCACATCGAAGGCTGGAACCCCTACGTCCGGCGCCAGCCACCTGCTCATCGTTCTGCATTATTTGTGAGTGTTACACCTGTATGAGTATTTGTGCTTTTTGGCCCCACAAGGCCGTGTTCCTAATTCCCTGTCACAATAAAACATCGCAAACTCACTGGCTCGCCCTCGGCTCTCATTGTGTGGCTCGCGAGGGCCACACGTAACAGTTACACAACACGCTACTGCAAAAGTAGTGGTGTTACAGTAACATGTTACTTTGTACAGTGCATCCGGAAAGTATTCACAGTGCTTCACCTTTTCCACATTTTGTTATGTTACAGCCTTATTCAAAAAGGGATTAAACTCATTTTTTCCTCAAAATTCTACACACAATACCCCATAATGACAACATGAAGAAAGTTTTTTTGAGATTTTTGCAAATTTATTAAAAATAAAAAAACAAAGAAATCACATGTACATAAGTATTCACAGCCTTTGCACAATACTTTGTTGATGCACCTTTCGCAACGATTACAGCCTCACGTCTTTTTGAATATGATGCCACAAGCTTGGCACACCTATCTTTGGGCAGTTTCGCCCATTCCTCTTTGCAGCACCTCTTAAGCAGCATCAGGTTGGATGGGAAGCGTCGGTGCACAGCCATTTTCAGATCTCTCAATTCAATTCAGCTTTATTGTGATGCGCCACATCACAACAAAAGCCGTCTCGTGGCGCCACAGTGCAGAAAAAACCACACAGTCACAGAAAGACCCAGCAATCAGACGATCCCCTATGAGCAAGCACTAAGTGACAGTGGAGAGGAAAAACTCCCATTTGGAAGAAACCTCTAGCAGAACCAGGCTCAGGGAGGGGCAGTCGTCTGCTGTGACTGGCTGGGGATGAGGGGACAGGGAGGATGGAAAGGACAGACATAAAGAACGTAGCAGTAAGATGTCAAGTACAATATTGGAGGTCAACCAGCAGTATGGATCAGATAACAACAGAATAAGAGTGGGGTTAAAAGACACAAAAACCCTCCTTAAACGAAAGCTATATTAAAAAGGAAGGATTTTACCCTGTTCTTGAAAACAGAGACCGAGTCTGACTCCCGGACCCAGAGTGGTAACTGGTTCCAGAGAGAAGGGGCTTGGTAGCAGAAGGCTCTGCCTCCCACCGTACTTTTGGAGATTTTGGGCACCACAAGTAAGCCAGCATTTTGGAAGCATAATGCTCTATTAGGATGGTAAGGTAATATCAGATCGTTTATATATTGGGGGGCCAGATTGTTAAGAGCTTTGAAAGTAAGAAGAAGGATTTTAAACTTGATTCTGAATTCTATGGGAAGCCAATGGAGGGAGGACAGAACCGGGGAAATATGATCTCTTTTTCTAGAACCAGTTAAAACTCTAGCAGCAGCATTTTGAATCAACTGAAGATTTTTTAAAGATACTTTAGGACAACCAGATAGTAGCGAATTACAATAATCTAATCGAGAACTGACAAAGGCGTGAATCAGTTTCTCAGCATCACCCAGAGACAAGATGCTCCTGATCTTGGCAATATTGCGCAGATGATAGAAGGCGGTCCTAGAAACAGTTTTAATATAAGATAAGATAAGCCTTTATTAGTCCCACAACGGGGAAATTCCAGGATTGCAACAGCACAGGGATAGCAACACTCAGAGCAACAATCAGAAGGCAAGAAAAAACAAGCAAGCAAGAGCAGCTAATATACATATGTACATATTACTATAAAATATATATATACACACACACACACACACAGACACAGTGCAGAGCATTGTAGCTGGATGGAATAAATATATGAATATATGAACACACAGTGCAGAGCATTGTAGCTAGATGGAATAAATATGTAAATATATAAACACCCACAGTATGGAGCATTGCAGCTAGGTGGAATAAATATGCAAGTATATAAACACACACAGTGCGGAGCAATGTAGCTAGATGGAATAATATGTAGATATATAAAAACACAGTGCGGAGCATTGTAGCTAGATGGAATAAATATATAGATATATAAATATAAACACACCCAGTGCAGAGCATTGTAGCTAGATGGAATAAATATGTAAATATATAAACACACACAGTGCAGAGCATTGTTGCTAGGTGGGATGAAACAGCATAACCGTCTATTTAGTTATCCTACATGGTATGATTATGTGCCCATACATATTCTCACCCTCCATAGCGACCGGTTATGTTCCTAGTTGTATGCCGGAGAGGACCATTGTGTAAGTCTATTGCATCTTTTGCATTCAAAAAAAAAAAAAAAAAAAAAAAAAACTATTAGTTTGTTACGTCTTTTTGCTATCTCTGCGAGCAGCCCTGCTTAGGTTGTACAGTCTGACAGCCGTTGGTAGGAAGGACCTACGAAACCTCTCGGTTGTGCACCTGGGATGATGTAGTCTGCTGCTAAATGAGCTCCTCAGTGCATCCAGTATGTCCTGCATAGGGTGGAACTCGGACTCCAGCAGAGATGACAGTTTAGCCACCGTCCTTCTCTCTCCTATCTCCTCCATCGGATCAAGGAGTTGCCCCAGGACAGAGCTAGCTTTCTTAATCAGTTTGTTCAGTCTCTTCCTATCGGCTGCATATGTGAATTAAAGGACAAATCCTGATCAAAAATCACTCCAAGGTTCCTCACACAACTGTTCAGAGTGAGAGTGGCAGCATCTAAATTAAGGGCATAATCTGAAAAGGAATTTCTAAGATGTTTTGGGCCAACAACAATGACCTTCAGTCTTATCAGAGTTCAATAGTAAAAAATTACAAGTCATCCAAGCTTTGATGTCCTTAAGACAGGCATCTAACTTGGCCAACTGATCACAATCATCGGGCTTCATGGACAGGTATAGTTGTGTGTCATCTGCGTAACAGTGAAAATGTATACAGTGCTTTCTGATGATATTGCCCAACGGGAGCATATATAGACTAAAAACAGTAGGGCCCAACACAGATCCCTGTGGAACTCCGAGACTGAGCTTAGAGCTGGAAGAAAATCCATCATTGACATGGACAAACTGAAATCTATCAGACAAATAAGATCTAAACCACTGCAACGGAGTTCCACTGAGTCCAACAAAGTGTTCCAATCTATCAAGTAGAATGGCATGATCAATAGTGTCAAAGGCTGCACTGAGATCTAAAAGAACAAGAACAGAGACAAGTCCATTATCAGATGCAGTCAGGAGGTCATTAGAGACCTTCACTAAGGCAGTTTCAGTGCTGTGATGAGCTCTGAACCCAGATTGAAACACCTCAAACAAACCAACTCCCAGCAAATGGTCAGATAATTGCAAATTATCTGACCATTATCGCATCTCTCCAGAAATGTTCAATTGGATTCAAGTCTGGGCTCTAGCTGGGCCACTCAAGGACATTCACAGAGTTGTCCTGAAGCCACGCCTTTGATATCTTGGCTGGGTGCTTAGGGTCGTTGTCTTGCTGAAAGATGAACCGTCACCCCAGTCTAAGATCAAGAGCGCTCTGGAGCAGGTTTTCATCCAGGATGTCTCTGTACATTGCTGCATTCATCTTTCCCCCTATCCTGACTCGTCTCTCAGTTCCTGCTGCTGAAAAACATCCCCACAGCATGATGCTGCCATTACCATTGGCGTGGTTATGAACGGTGCCTGGTTTCCTCCAAACATGACGCCTGGCATTCACGCCAAAGAGTTCAACCTTTGTCTCATCAGACCAGAGAATTTTGTTTCTCATGGTCTGAGAGTCCTTCAGGTGCCTTTTGGCAAACTCCAGGCAGGCTGCCATGTGTCTTTTACTAAGGAGTGGCTTTCGTCTGGCCACTCTGCCATACAGGCCTGATTGGTGGATTGCTGCAGAGATGGTTGTCCTTCTGGAAGGTTCTCCTCTCCCCACAGAGGAATGCTGGAGCTCTGACAGAGTGACCATCAGGTGCTTGGTCACCTCCCTGACTAAGGCCCTTCTCCCCCGATCGCTCAGTTTAGACGGCCGGCCAGCTCTAGGAAGAGTCCTGGTGGTTCTGAACTTCTTCCATTTATGGATGATTGAGGCCATTACGCTCATTGGGACCTTCAAAGCAGCAGAAATGTTTTTGTACCATTCCCCAGATTTGTGCCTCGAGACAATCCTTTCTCGGAGGTCGACAGATAATTCCTTTCACTTCATTCTTGGTTTGTGCTCTGACATCCACTGTCAACTGTGGGACCTTATATAAACAGGTGTGTGCCTTTCCAAATCATGTCCACTCACCTGAATTTACCACAGGTGGACTCCAATTAAGCTGTAGAAACATCTCAAGGATGATCAGTGGAAACAGGATACACCTGAGCTCAATTTTGAGCTTCATGGCAAAGGCTGTGAATACTTATGTACATGTAATTTCTTAGTTTTTTATTTTTAATAAATTTGCAAATACCTAAAAAAAACCCAAACTTTTTTCACATTGTCATTATGGGGTGTTGTGTGTAGAGTTTTGTGGGGAAAAAACTTAATCCATTTTGGAATAAGGCTGTAACATAACAAAATGTGGAAAAAGTGAAGTGCCGTGAATACTTTCTGGATGCACTGTAAGACATTACTCCTAACACTGATAGTATGTAGCTGAATTAACAAGAAAAGAAACCATGCCATGATCTCATATTTATCTAAGATAATGGAGAAAGAACATCATATCCATAGTGATTCAAGAGAGATTATTATGAAAAAATTATAATCTTAAAGAAGAAACAAGATATAAGATCTATCAAGCCATCAACCCAGAAATGTCCATTGATTCACTTTTAACAAGTAATACATTATATACTGATGATTATTTGAGAATAACTTTTACACGGTTCTGCTCGTCTTCTCACAGTGGTGTCAATTATTAAACACTGCCTTTTTCCACAATGTAGGGAACCTTTCTGTAAAAGGCTGCTGCTTCTACAAATGTGATTGTACAGCTGGTAAAGCGATACTACTATTAAGCAATCAAGAGGGAAAACTGGAAGGGAAAGAGAGCTATGCATGTGTAAAAATGTGTGCTCTACACTTTTTGTGGTCTGAGCATTTGGGAGGGACAGGTAACAGGTGTGCCTGTTTTTAGCTTGCTGATTCCAGTTCACTGCACTGGGGGGGTCTATCATCCCACATGGATCCAGTCTTATGTTGGGAGCAGCTGCTTCTGACTGTACTATAGAAACGAGAACAGACCCATAGCCGTGTTATCATCTCTGCTGCCCCCCACCTCCTTGACAGACCAGCTCCTCCCTTTCGTTCTCAAACGGGTATGGCAGAATTTAACTTGGAAATTCCTAAACAAAGCAGCCGACTACTCAGAGTGATTACTGATTAAAGTCCATTGAATTGGGATTACTTTAACACAAAATTAATTCCACAACCCCAAGATGTTAATATTTCCGAGATAAAAGATAAACTAAATATTTCTGCTTTTAAACATATCCAATTTAAGTGAACAGTAATGCCATCTAAGGCCATATATGCACCCATCTGAAGTTGATATCACATATATCCCCTTTGTGAAGCACCCTGGCATGAGGATTTCACATTGACCCATTTACAGCCAAGGCAAAGGGGCTTCTGAAAGACTAGGTGAAGGAGACCAGAATATAAATAAGGGGCAAAGGCAGTGCTCACATGCACACACAGAAAAAAGAAGAACCTGAATAGACACAGAAAATGAGTTTGTCTTTCACGACCGACTAGGACAGGGTAAAATGAAAGAAAGGGGCAATGTAGTAGTGAACACCACTCCACAGGATTTAGAGTTTCACAGTTCACACCACAGCAAGCCCAAAATGCATGGTTTATCCCTTGTACAGGGAAAATTAAAATAATTTTATAGCTGAAATTGATTACAGGGGTTTTATACTTTGTATTTTTACAATATTAATGAATATCTAATAAGTGATTAATGGCTATCTAATAAGTGAACATTATGGTTTTACCTACAGCCGTGGACAAAATCGTTGGTACCCCTCTGTTTATGAAAGAAAAACCCACAATGGTCACAGAAATAACTTGAATCTGACAAAAGTGGTAATAAATAAAAATTCTATGAAAATTAACCAATGAAATTCAGACAATGCTTTTGAGTTGTGGTTCAACAGAATTATTTTAAAAAACAAACTCATGAAACAGACCTGGACAAAAATGATGGTACCCTTAACTTAATATTTTGTTGCACAACCTTTTGAGGCAATCACTGCAATCAAACAATTTCTGTAACTGTCAATGAGACTTCTGCACCTCTCAGCAGGTATTTTGGCCCACTCCTCATGAGCAAACTGCTTCAGTTGTCTCAGGTTTGAAGGGTGCCTTCTCCAGACGGCATGTTTCAGCTCCTTCCACAGATCTTCAATAGGATGTAGATCAGGACTCATAGAAGGCCACTTTAGAATAGTCCAATGTTTCGCTCTTAGCCATTCTTGGGTGTTTTTGGCTGTGTGTTTTGGGTCATTATCCTGTTGCAAGACCCATGACCTGCAACTGAGACCAAGCTGTCTGACACTGGGCAGCACATTTCTCTCTAGAATACCTTGATAGTCTTGAGATTTCATTGTACCCTGCACAGATTCAAGACACCCTGTGCCAGATGCAGCAAAGCAGCCCCACAACATAACAGAACCTCCTCCATGTTTCACAGTAGGGACAGTGTTCTTTTCTTGGTATGCTTCATTTTTGCGTCTGTGAACATAGAGCTGATGTGCCTTGCCAAAAAGTTCCAGTTTTGTCTCGTCTGTCCATAGGACATTCTTCCCAGAAGCTTTGTGGCTTGTCAACATGCAGTTTGGCAAATTCCAGTCTGGCTTTTTTATGATTTGTTTTCAACAGTGGTGTCCTCCTTGGTCGTCTCCCATGAAGTCCACTTTGGCTCAAACAATGACGGATGGTGCGATCTGACACTGATGTACCTTGACCTTGGAGTTCACCATGAATGTGTTTAGAGGTTGTTCTGGGCTCTTTTGTTACCATTCGTATTATCCGTCTCCTCCTGCGGCCACGTCCAGGGAGGTTGGCTACAGTCCCGTGGATCTTAAATTTCTGAATAATATGTTCAACTGTAGTCACAGGAACATAAAGCTGCTTGGAGATGGTCTTATAGCCTTTACCTTTAACATGCTTGTCTATAATTTCTTTTCTAATCTCCTGAGACAACTCTCTCCTTTGCTTCCTCTGGTCCATGTTTAGTGTGGTACACACCATGTCACCAAGCAGCAGAGTGATTACTTGTCACCCTTTAAATAGGCCGACTGACTGATTACAAGTTTGTAGACACCTGTGATGTTAATTAGAGGACACATCTTGGTTAAACATGTCCCTATGGTCACATTATTTTCAATCTTTTCTAGGGGTACCATCATTTTTGTCCAGGCCTGTTTCATGAGTTTGTTTTTTCAAATAATTCTGTTGAACAACAATTCAAAAGCATTGCCTGATTTTCATTGGTTAATTTTCATAGAATTTTTATTTATTACCACTTTTGTCAGATTCAAGTTCATTTCTGTGACCATTGTGGGTTTTTCTTTCATTAACAGAGGGGTACCAACAATTTTGTCCACGTCTGTATATTTTACTTATAACTGCCACCTTATCGCGGTGGAGGGGTTTGCATGCCCTAAAGATCCCAGGAGCTACAGTCATGTGAAAAAATTAGGACACCCTGTATAAGCTTGTGTGTGTGTTTTTTTTTTAACATATTTGGACATATGGGTATTTAATATCAATGTTAAAAATACTGGGAGATTCATGTAATACAACAATTAAAAATGAATTACAGACTTTTTCAAATTTTCTGTAAAATGTAATTGTAAACAAAGTGAGGAAAAAATTAGGACACCCCCCCATCTTTTTTAGGGCACCCTCACATTCATTCCCACTTAAAATGGCTAAAATAAATGTTAAAAAATGCAAATAAAACAAAAACAAGGTTAGACATAGATATGTGAATACCATATTATCCATCTTCTACCGCTTTTCTGGAGGTCCGGGCGTGGAGGCAGCAGTTCAAGCAGAGAAGCCCAGACTTCCCTCTCCCCAGCCACCTGCTCCAGCTCTACAGAGAGGACACCAAGGCGTTCTCAGACCAGCTGGGGGACGTAGTCTCTCCAGCATGTCATGGGTCTGCCCCGGGGTCTCCTCCCAGTGGGATGTGCCCGAAACACCTCAAGTGGGAGGCATCCAGGAGGCATCCTGATCAGATGCCCATACCACCCCAACTGGCTACCTTCAACGTGGAGGAGCAGTGGCTCTACTCTCTGCCTCTCCCGGATGACTAAACTCCTCACCCTATCTCTGAGGGTGAGTCCAGCAATCCTACGAAGAAAGCTTATTTCAGCCACTTGTATCCGCAATCTCATTCTTTCGGTCATTACCCAAAGCTCATGACCATAGGTGAGGGTAGGAAAGTAGATTGACTAGTAAACCAACAGCTTTGCCTTCGAGCTTAGCTCCCTCTTCACCACAGCAGATCGGTACAACGTCCGCATCACTGCAGATGCTGCTCCGATCCGTCTGTCAATCCCTTGCTCCATTCTCCCCTCACTTGTGAACAAGACCCCAAGATACTTAAACTCCTCCACTTGGGGCAGGAGCTTGTCTCCAACCCGGAGAGGACAATCAACCTTTTTCCGGCTGAGGACCGTGGACTCGGACTTGGAGGTACCGATTCTCATCCCAGCCGCTTCACACTCAGCGGCAAACTGTCCCAGTAAGACCTGTAGGTCATTGCTGGATGAAGCCAGCAGGACAACATCATCTGCAAACAACAGAGATGCGATCCTGTGGTCACCAAGCATGACACCCTACGTTCCCTGGCTGCGCCTAGAAATCCTGTCCATAAAAATTATGAGCAGGATCGGTGACAAAGGGCAGCCCTGACAGAGTCCAACTCTCACTGGGAATGAGTCCGACCAAGTGTTGGCAATACAAACCAAACTCTCACAACGGCCTTACAGAGACCGACTAGCTCGTAACAACAAGCCCGATACCCCATACTACTGAAGCACCCCCCACAAAAAACCATGAGGGACGCGGTCGAAAGCCTTCTCCAAGTCCACAAAACAGATGTAAACTGGTTGGGCAAACTCCCACGAACCCGCGAGGATTCTTGAGAGGGTAAAGAGCTGGTCCGATGTGCCATAGCCAGGACGAAAACCACATTGCTCCTCCTGAATCCAAGGCTTGACCAACGCCGGAATCTCCTCTCCAGTACCTTGGCATAGACCTTCCCAGGGAGGCTGAGGAGTGTGATCCCTCTAAAGTTGGAGCACACTCTCTGGTCACCTTTTTTGAAGAAAGGAACCACCACCCCGGTTTGCCATGCCAAAGGCACTGCCCCCGACCTCCATGCAATGTTGCAGAGGTGTGCCAACCATGACAGCCCTACAACATCCTTGAGGTACTCAGGGCGAATCTCATCCACCCCCAGGGCCCGGCCACCAAAGAGATTTTTAACCACCTTGGCGACCTCAACCCCTGTGATAGGGGAGTCGGCCCCCTTGTCCACAAGCCCTGCTTCCTCTGTGGAAGGCGTGCCAGTGGGATTAAGGAGATCCTTGAAGTATTCCTTCCACCGCCCGACAATGTCCCCAATCGAAGTCAGCAGTGCCCCATCCGCACCACACACAGTGTGGACAGGGAGTTGCTTTCCCCTCCTGAGCCACCGGACAGTTTGCCAGAATCTCTTCGAGGCTGACCAAAAGTTTTGTTCCAAAGCCTCACCGAACTCCTCCCATACCTGAGTTTTTGCTTCAGCAACCACATCATGTTACAATTTAAGAAATCTCTGTTTGTCTATGTGTGTTCCGCGCATATCTCCCAAGCCGCCCGTTGGGCTGGCCGCACATTTGATATGTGCTGTGCTGAGGTTACGAGGGTGTGCATCCCTGAATTTCAGCCTCCCCGGATATGTGGAAGTTTAGGAGGGGAAATCTTTATTGAATGTCCATAGGGGAGCTATGGGTGTTCATCACTATAATTCAAGAAATCTCTCTCTGTGTGTGTGTGTGTGTGTGTGTGTGTCTTTCTGTCTGTCATGACCATAGGATTCACTAAAAGATCATAGGATGTGCCTATGATGTCTATATGTCGTCATATAGATACCATGTGTCTGTCATGACCATAGGACTCGCTAAAAGATCATAGGACTCACTATGACATCATCAAAGATCAAAGGCAGGGATCACTCACGATCATCGGACTCACTATAACATCATGAAAGATTACACATGAGTTGTTCAGAACTCCTTATACAAAAATATAGTGATGATAATCAAGTCGGTGGTGGTAATGCACCTATAAGCTGGTTGCCAACCGCCAATCAAATCTAAAAGAAGAAACCTTAAAGGACTTGCTATGACATCATCAAAGATCAAAGGCAGGCATCTTAAGCAGGCGTCACTCATGATCATAGGACTCGCTATGACATCATCAAAGATCATAGGACTCACTATGACATCTTCAAAGATCAAAGGCAGGCATCACTCACGATCATAGGACTCGCTATGGCATCGTCAAAGATCATAGGACTCGCTATGACATCATCAAAGATCAAAGGCAGGCATCACTGAACGAGTGGTGAGTGCTTGCTTACACCTGCTTTCTATGGGCATGCAGAAATACTTGCTTATACTTGGTTTCTACGGGCATGCACGGGTATGCACAGGTACGCACTAGTAGCTATAAGATCATAGATGCACAGATGTTACCATGGTTACTGTTGCCAGGCACACACATCATCAGATCAGAGGTAGACATGACTGAACGAGTGGTGACATCAAAGATCAAAGGCAGGTTTCACCATGGTTCCTGCCGCCATGGTAACCATGTCAAAGATCAAAGGCAGGCATCACCATGGTTACTGTTGCCATGGTAACAGTAACTTCCTATGGGCATGCAGAAATGCTTGCTTACACTTGGTTTCTACGGACATGCACGGGTATGCACTCGTTTTTTAATAAAGAACTGAATATTTAATGGGGTGTCCTTATTTTTTCACATGACTGTATGTTGTTGGAGGCTACTTCTCCCTGGTAGGGTCTCTCAAGAAAAACTGACCCTGGATGAAGGGCCAGATCAAAGTGTGGTTCAGTAGATCCCTATGAAAAAAGTTTACATCAAGGACCCAGTTTACCAAAACGACCCACATGGGTCTGCTCTTCACTGGTTTTAGCACCTGCAGGAGGAATCACGGGGATCATAGTGCTGTGTGAACTGGGCAGCAGTCTGGGCTATTCTGATTTGCTGTCCACATGACCCGGACCTCCAGATAAGCGGTAGAAAATGGATGGATGGATGGATGGATATAGCTTTAACTACAGCAGAGCTTTGTTATTTTACATGGCAGTTTTAAACAATGAGCATTTTCCACCATTTAAAAAAACACACATTAGTCAAAGTCAAATCAAGTCATTCTGGGGATTATGAGTCATTACAACAACAGGACTGAAAAGGACAAAAGTAAAAACTAGAGGTCATATAATTCATCCAGTGGCCTCAGAGGCAACAATTGACTCTACAGCCAATGTATGTAAATGCAAGTCCTCTAAAACAACATACAGGTCATTGTTAGTAGTATGCAGAGGTCTTGAGGTACCTCATTTCCTAATATTTTCCTTCTAGGGAATCAGACTTTCTAGTAATTTTTAATGTGGCCTTTTGAGCAATAGCTCTCCAGGCTTTATGAAGGTTTTTCAATTTTTCTTCGTCTGCCTTTTCATTCATTTTTAGTCAAGTCCTTGTACCTGAACATTGGTACAAGCAAGCACAAAAGAAGCAGCAGGCCTAAAACATTACCTACAGCAAATGGAACAGCATCATTTATAATAATGCCCATTAAAAACAGGAAAAAAAATTGCACAAAGATGTGATGCAGGACCTGAAAGATGTATCCGGCGTTTTGGTTTATTCACCTACCATTCAGCAAAGCCTTACTAAAAATGGTCTCAGCGCAGGGATGACTGGCAAAACAACTGGACTGATAATGAGCAGCAACAGGTCTGATGGGGTGACAAATCCAGATGAAAACTGAGTGATCATACTGACAGATAATGGACCAAAGGGCAGCCAAACAAAGAAGAGCTTTGAAATGTTCTTCAAGCAGACTGAAGACCACTTAAAGAAAAAATTACAGGAAACCCTGACTGGGAAAGCACAGACTGTGTTGAAGAGTAAAGATGGTCATCCCAAATACTGAATTTCAAGCTTGTTAGACTTGTACAAATTCTGTTCTTGCTTTATATAGTACATTTTAATCTCAGTTTGCACACTACATTAAATTGTTACACCTATTTCCCATGTTTCCTGAGAAAATATGAATTGAGGTGTGACTCAAGACATTTGCCCTGTTACTATACAGTCATGTGAAAAAATTTGGACACCCCTTTAAATATTCAGTTCTTTATTAAGAAATGTTCACATATCTGTCTAACCTTGTTTTTGTTTTTATTTGCATTTTTTAAAATTTATTTTAGCCATTGCAAGTGGGAATGAATGTGGAGGTGTCCTAAAAAAGATGGGGGTGTCCTAATTTATTCCTATTTGTTCTTTAATTCATTTTTAATTGTTTAGTTGTATTATGTGAATCTCCCAGTATTTTTTTTCCACAATATTTTTTATTGAACCTTTTTTTAACAAACATGGCACAAACAGTCAAACACTAACACTAAAGTAATTTAAAAATTAAAAAAACCCCACTAACAACAACAACAAAAAAATGTACTAAAAACAACAACAACCATTAACAAAAGCAAATCAACAACAATGCTCCTCTGTTTAGTCTAGGTAATCTATTACATAAGTATACATAATATACATTCACCAGTTTGGAATTTGCAAGGTCCACACATATCATTCACCTTCTTCTTCAGAAGTTATGTTTAATTTCTTTACATAATCAATGAAAGGTCTCCATATATTCTCAAACACACCTTCCTTTGATTTCAGTATGTACAGTATGTTATTCTTTCTAGTGGAAGGTTTGTTAACATCTGTCTTAACCACTGAGTCACATCTGGTCTATGAGTCTTTTTCCACAGTAGTGCAATACATTTTTTGGCATTAAACAAACCGAGGTCTATGAATGCTCTTTTACTCTAATTAAAGTTATGTTTTTCTGGATACAGACCCAACAAAAACAGTTTAGGGTTCAATGTGAATTGTTTTGAAATTATTTTTTCAATTGTTACCCTCACCTCTTCCCAAAACATTCTGATTTTTCCACATTCACATAAACAGTGAAATAGGGTTCCTTTACTTTCCATGCATCCGACATCCTCTATTGATTTTTATTGATTTTGAGATATTGCTGTTTGGTAGGTTTTCTGCTGTAGTATTATTGTATATTATCTGGACCCATTTTATGAAATATCTCCCAGTATTTTTAACACTGATATTAAATAGCCATATATCAAAATATGTTAAAAAAAACACACAGGCTTATACAGGGTGTCCTAATTTTTTCACACGACTGTAGCAGTAGTTGTAGAAATGGATGGTAGTGAAGTACAAAGTGAGGTTCCTTGTTTGAGTTTCAGAATTAACTGTGTCAGAGACCAATGCAATACTTCAGGCTTCCGGTTCCGGTTCTGCCGGACCGGCGGCGCCACACGAGTTGGCTGCCTTTTGCAACTGCCTTTTTTTATCTTCCTCTTCTTTCTACACCTTTCACTCTATATATATATCACGGACACACAGATCGCCCCAAAGGTCTCCCGAGTCGGCGGACGGAGCCTCTGTCTACAGCAGGAGACGATACAGCAGGGAAGTGATAGCTAGCACTCAACCGCCACCCGGTGCTAACGGAGAAACTCGACATACCGAGGAACTGTAGCAAAAACGACGCGGGTGCCGGGCTGGAGTTTAGGCGGCGTGCAAGAAATATAAGACAGAATAATAATGAGCGATGGCAAGAACCAAGCAGACCGCCCGTAAATCTACTGGAGGAAAAAGCCCCCCAGGAAGCAGCTAGCCACCAAGTCTGCTCGGAAAAAGCACTCTGGCCACCGGCGGAGTGAAGAAGCCTCACCGTTACAGGCCCGGTACCGTGGCTCTGAGAGAGATCTGTCGCTACCAGAAATCCATGCTCATCCGTAAGCTGCCCTTCCAGCGCCTGGTGAGGGAGATCGTTCAGGACTTCAAGACCGACCTGCGCTTCCAGAGCTCCGCCGTCATGGCTCTGCAGGAGGCCAGCGAGGCCTTCCTGGTGGGTCTCTTCGTGGACACCAACCTGTGCGCCATCCACGCCAAGAGGGTCACCATCATGCCCAAAGACATCCAGCTGGCCCGCCCCATCCGCGGAGAGAGAGCTTAGACTTTCTGCTGCACATTCACCAACCACAATGCTCCGCACTGTGTCTATATATATATATTTATAGTAATATGTATATATTGCCTTCTGAGTGTTGCTATCCCTGTGCTGTTGCAATCCTGGAATTTCCCCATTGTGGGACTAATAAAGGCTTATCTTATCTTATCTTATCTTATCTTACTGTTTCTACTACATTTCACACTGACTCAACAGCCATCCATGTTACTTACTAAATGATGACAGTAAAAGAATAAAGGGTACAAAAGTGATAGAAATCTAGATGTTTGGGTTTTTTTTACCCAATGCATTTTAAAATAATGTTAATTATGTAACACACAATCATGTCATACTTGGGTTGCATTACCTGTGGTATTCATGCCTAAATTTAAGTCTTGTTTTCAAGAGAAAAAGTGGGAACCTGGGTCTATTATTCCCTCTAAGGAGCCTACAAACCCAATTCAAATGAAGTTGGGACTTTGTGTAAAACATAAATAAAAACAGAACACAATGATCTGCAAATCCTTTTCAACCTATATTCACTTGAATACACTACAAAGAAAAAATATATAATATTCTGATAAACTTTACTACAGTTTTTTTTTTTGCAGATATTGACTCATTTTGAATTTGATGCCTGCAACACATTGCAAAAAAAGGTGGGATGGGGGCAAGAAAAAACTGGGAGTTGAGGAACGCAAAAAAAAAAAACAAAAAACAAAAAAACACCTTTTAGGAACATTCCACAGGTGAACCTGTTAAATGGAAACAGGTGAGTGTCATGATTGGGTATAAAAGGAGCATCCCCAAAAGGCTCAGTCGTTTGAGAGCAGTTGGTGGCAGTATACAGAGTGATGCTATAGAGTGAGGTACGTGGCAGTAATGCACCTGTAAGCTAGTTGCCAACCGCCAATCAGATCTAAAAGATGAAGATGATGAAGGCTCAGTTGTTCACAAGCAAGGATGGGGTGAAGTTCACCACTTTGTGAACAACTGCGAGGGCAAATAGTCCAATAGTTTAAGAACAGCGTTTCTCAAAAGATTCAGAGAATGTGGAGAAATTTCCACACCTAAGTGGCAAGGGCAAAAACCAACATTGACCCTGTTTACATGGTCAGGAGTAAACTGATCACTGGAGTAAACCAAAAAAGGTAATAAACAGCTTACCAGGGTGTACCCTGCCTCTCGCCCAAAGATGCTGGAATAGGATCCAGCCCCCCGCAACCCGAAAAGGATTAAGCGGAAGAAGATGGATGGATGGATGGTGTTTACATGCACAGAGTAAATGGTTTATTTGGCCAATAAGCTAGGTGTTTTTTTTTTTCCACAATATTTTTATTGAACCTTTTTTTACAAACATAACATAAACAATCAAACACTAACACTAAAGTAATAAAAAAAATGTACTAAAAACACCAACAAGACAGGTCTTCAACAATGTTCCTCTGTTTAGTCTAGGCAATCCATTACATAAGTATACATATTATACATTCATCAGTTTGGAATTTACAAGGTCCACACACATCATTCACCTTCTTCTTCAAAAGTTATGTTTAAATTCTTTACATAATCAATGAAAGGTCTCCATATATTCTCAAACACAATTTCCTTTGATTTCAATATGTATGTTATTCTTTCTAGTGGAAGGTTTGTTAACATCTGTTTTAACCACTGAGTCACATCTGGTCTATGAGTCTTTTTCCACAATAGTGCAATACATTTTTTGGCATTAAGCAAACTGAGGTCTATGAATGCTCTTTCACTTTTATTAAAGTTATGCTTTTCTGGGTACAGACCCAACAAAAACAATTTAGGATTCAATATGATTTGTTTTGAAATTATTTTTTTTCAATTGTTACCCTCACCTCTTCCAAAAACATTCTAATTTTTCTACATTCCCATACACAATGAAATAGGATTCCTTTACTTTCCATGCATTTTGTGCACGTATCTGGTATGTTTTTGTTATATCTATTTAACTCCACTGGTGTAACATACATCCGAATTAACCATTTAAAATGTATCAGTTTAAGACGTACATTTATTGATTTGGTTTGAGCTTCTGTACAAGCCAATTCCCATTGTTCCTCTGAAATTTCAGTTTGCAGGTCTTCTTTCCAATAATTCAATCTTTTAAGATAAGATAAGATAAGATAAGATAAGCCTTTATTAGTCCCACAATGGGGAAATTCCAGGATTGCAACAGCACAGGGATAGCAACACTCAGAGCAACAATCAGAAGGCAAGAAAAAAAAAAAAAACAAGCAAGCAAGAGCAGCTAATAAACATATGTACGTATTACTATAAAATATATATATATACACACACACACAGACACACAGTGCAGAGCATTGTAGCTGGATGGAATAAATATATGAATATATGAACACACAGTGCAGAGCATTGTAGCTAGATGGAATAAATATGTAAATATATAAACACCCACAGTACGGAGCATTGCAGCTAGGTGGAATAAATATGCAAGTATATAAACACACACAGTGCGGAGCAATGTAGCTAGATGGAATAACATGTAGATATATAAATATATAAACACCCACAGTACGGAGCATTGCAGCTAGACGGAACAAATATGCAAATATATAAACACACACAGTGCAGAGCATTGCCGCTAGATGGAATGAAACAGCATAACCGTCTACCCAGCTATCCTGCATGGTATGATTATGTGCCCATACACACTCTCACCCTCCATAGCGACCGGCATGCTCCTAGTTGTATGCCGGAGAGGACCACTGTGTAAGTCTATTGCATCTTCTGCATTCAAAAAACTATTAGTTTGTTACGTCTTATTTTGCTATCTCTGCGAGCAGCCCTGCTTAGGTTGTACAGTCTGACAGCCGTTGGTAGGAAGGACCTACGAAACCTCTCGGTTGTGCACCTGGGATGATGTAGTCTGCTGCTAAATGAGCTCCTCAGTGCATTCAGTATGTCCTGCATAGGGTGGAACTCGGACTCCAGCAGAGATGACAGTTTAGCCACCGTCCTTCTCTCTCCTATCTCCTCCATCGGATCAAGGCGCTGCCCCAGGACAGAGCTAGCTTTCTTAATCAGTTTGTTCAGTCTCTTCCTATCGGCTGCAGTAATGCCACTGCCCCAGCAGACCAGCAGACTTTTCTGTGAGTTTTCACTTGAGGATAGTGTCAATGAGTTATAAAACTCTGAAATAATACCCTTTCTCTTACTATCTTTCATCAAAATTTTTTCCAAGGATGAATAAATAGGTCGGATGAGAGCATTATTTTGATTTGATCGAATAAAGTTCCTAAGCTGAAGATATTTAAAAAAATGTGTTCTATTAAGATTAAATTTGATCCTCAGCTCTTCAAAAGACATTATGTTATCTGAACATGACAGATATAAATCTTGAATCTTTTGAATCCCTTTTAAATTCCATACTTTAAATACAGCATCCGCTCTCCCTGGTTTAAAATATTGATTACCCCATATTGGGCTAAATTGTGACAGTAAGTGTGGTTCTTTTAAATATTTTTTAGTTTCACACCATATTTTGATCATATGCTTTACAAATGGATTTTTAACTTGTTTCTGTAATTTTTTTGCCGAATCTGAGTATATGAATATGGGAAGAGGTAAAGGTAAATTGTATGATTCCATTTCAGTCCAGTGAGGGAGATCATTTGATGAAAAATAATATGTCATAGACCTCAGTTGTGCCGACCAGTAATACAACATAAAGTTTGGACATTTCAGACCTCCACGATCAAATGGTAAATATAGTAAGGACAGACGTAATCTAGCCTTCCTGTTGTTCCATATAAATTCCATTAACTTTTTTTTAATTCTTGAGAATAGATCTGAAGGTGGTGATAAAGGAATGTATTGAAATAAAGTATTTTAGGTAAGATATTACTTTTAAGTATATTGATTCTCCCTATCATCGACATTGGTAGTGACATCCATCTCTGAATTAACTCATTAATGTCTGTCATTAAGGCTTCATAGTTGGCACTGGCGACTAATTCTAGCTTAGGCACAATTTGAATTCCTAAATATTTAAACTGATTTACAACATTGAATTGATTTACCTCAGGAGCTGGGTGATTTCTCTGGGTCTCATTTAGCATTAATATTGAAGATTTAGTTTTATTTATTTTATATCCTGATATTTCCCCAAAATTCTTTATTAAAATCAACAAGGTCGGAATTGACTTTTTAAGATTCGACATAAACAAAATTATGTCATCGGCATACAGGGAGATTTTATGTTCTGTTGGTCCAACTTTAATTCCATATATTTGTGAATGTAAACGTACTGTCATTGCTAAAGGTTCAATTGCCATAGTAAACAGTAAAGGTGAAAGTGGACAGCCTTGTCGACATCCTCTATTGACTTTTATTGATTTTGAGATATTGCTATTTGTTAGGATTTCTGCTGTAGCATTATTATATATTATCTGAACCCATTTTATGAAATTATTTCCAAGTCCAAACCTTTGTAAGACTTCAAAAAGAAAGGGCCATTTGACCCTATCAAAGGCCTTTTTGGCGTCCAATGATAGGAGAGCTGTATCCGGTGCTTCTTTATTAGAATAAATAATATTAAATAGTCTTGTTACATTATGGAAGCCTTGTCTTCCCTTTATAAAGCCATTCTGATCTCAGTTAATAATATTTGGTAAAATTTCTTGTATTCGTCTTGCTAAAATTTTACAGATTATCTTAAGGTCAGCATTTAATAGGCTTATTGGTCTCATATTTTCACATTTATTAGAGGGTTTACCTGGTTTTGGCAACAGTATAATTAAGGCATTATTCATGTATGGTGGTAAATTACTATTTTGAAATGCTTCTAAAACCATTTCCAAAAAAGGTTTTATTAATTTATTCTTAAATTTTTTATAAAGGTCAACTGGAAGACCATCTGGTCCTGCACTTTTTCCTGATTTAATATTATCAATGGCTAGCCCAACTTCTTCTTGACTAATTTTAGACTCCAGTATCTCCCTGTTTTCATTTGGAATTCACGGTATAGATAGTCCATCCAAAAACCCATTTAGTTTTGTTAAGTCAGTTTCATTTTTTGTATCACATAATTTTTCATAGTAATCTCTAAAGGCTCTATTAATTTCTAAAGGATCTACAACTACCTGTCCGTTACTTATAATACTGGTAACTGGTGTTTTAAATTCTAATTGTTTAATCTGCCATGCCAATAATTTTCCTGATTTTTCACCTTGTTCATAAAAAGATTGCTTCAATCTTAGAAGACTCAAGGCAGCTCTATTCGCTGATTTTTTGTCATATTCAGCTCTCAGAATCAGTAATTCGTTCTCTAACTTTGGGTCACTTCCTGCATACACTTTTTCTTGAAGAATTTTTAGTTTATGTTTCAATTGGACTCTCTCCTCTCGAGTCTTCTTAGATTTTGAACCTGTATAACTAATAATATGTCCCCTAATAAAAGCTTTGAAAGCCTCCCACTTTATACATGCTGATGTTTGTGTAGTATTGATATCAAAGAACTCATCTGTTTTTCTATGTACTTAACAAATTCCTCATCCTGAAGCCATTTATGCTGAAATTGCCACCTACCTGGTTCCTTTGTCAATTTCTTATCTACATACATGAGACAACAGGGTGCATGATCAGAGATCACAATATTATCATAAAAGAAGTTTTGAATCTTGGACCTTAATTCTGTGGAGATCAAAAAATAGTCAATACGTGAGAATGTCTTGTAGGTATTAGAATAACAAGAGTAGGCTTTAACTTGTGGTTTCATTTCTCTCCATATATCTAGCAATCTCAATTCTTTCATAAAATGATTAATGATCATCCTACATCCATTGTGCATACAGTCCAGTCCTGTTGATCTATCTATACTGGGATTCAATGTACAATTAAAATCCCCTGCTATTATATGTTGCCCTGTAAGTGATGATAAGATAAGAAATAAATTAGCAAAGAACTTTTGATCATCTATATTGGGACCGTATAAGTTCACCAGATTTATATTTTCTAATAGCAAAGATCCTTGAATGATTAGATATCTTCCAAATTTGTCTCCAATTACATTTTTCACTTGAAATGGGACTGATTTATGTATGAGAGTCGTAACTCCCCTGGCTCGGGATGAAAATGATGAGGTGAATACACTTCCTTGCCATCTACTCCTAATTCTTTTTACATCCTCCTCTATTAGATGAGTTTCTTGTAAAAACACAATTTTTGAACCTATGTCTTTTATTTTATTCATAACTTGTTTAAGTTTTTTAAAATTTTGTAGACCTCTGCAATTCCATGAAGTTAAATTAAGATTAATGCTTTGGTCTATGATCAATAGTGAGTTTGGGATTACCTTGCAGTGTAAACATGCTCATACAGAGAAGCAAAAACATGAGTGGTTGAACATTCATCCTACAAACTACACACAAACAAATTCCCCCTTCCCACATTTGTGGTAATCCCCCCAAAATCAAAAGAAAAATTCCGTCTCCCGATATAGCCATCGACCGCTCCACACCCACGAGGAACAGCCAAAGCCACTCCTTCTTCATCCTCCCAATCACCCTAACTCTACTGCTTTTAATGACGTAACATTAACTCTCTTCTGTAGTTTTCCAACTTAACTCCAAAATTTTATAGCAACTTTGTACATCATAGGTTTTTTTTTAATATGTAATACAATCTATATTTTGTAAACTTGCTATATGCTTCAGATCAGTCAGATGCCTGTGCAAATGCTTAAATATTCTACCTTATATTTTGTTCATGCTTAGCTCCCACCAGTCTCTCCTTGGATCTTCTTGACGAACTCCTGCGCCTCCTCAGGGGTCTTGAAGATGTGTGTTCTGCCCTTATACGTGGCCAACAGTCTTGCAGGGTGAATCACTCTATGACGAATCCCAAGGTTGCGCAGCTCTTTACGGACGGGGTCAAACTGTTTCCTTAATTGTTGGATTCCTGTGGCCAAATCTGGATAGAACTGCACCTGTTGATCCTGGTATTTAATTTCTCCTTTGGCTCGCGCCGCGTTGGAGATCGTCATCCTGTCTCTGTAGCTGAGGAACTTCATAATTAACGTCCTCGGTGGTCCCTTATTATCTCTCAGTGGGCCAATTCGGTGGGCGCTTTCTAAAACGACTGATGATTGCAGCTCCGCGTTGTTCAGCGCTTCTGGAATCCACTTTTCCAAAAAGGAACATGGGTCCCGACCCTCAGTTCCCTCCGGGAGACCCACCAGCCTCAGGTTGTTCCGTCTCGACCGGGACTCCAAGTCCAGGACATTATCTTCCAGACATTTATTTTTTTTTTCCAAAGTGCGCACCTTTAATTGAAGGCTGGTGACATCATCCTCAGCACTGGAGATTCAAAGCTCCACCTGCGCCACTCGTTCCACACAATCACCCAATTCCTTTCTCATTCCCTCTATCGCTGCTATAATCCCATCAAATTTAGCGGAAAAGTCTGCTCTCATTGAGCTAATGGCAGCGAGCACCGCACCTGTGCCGTCGCCAGCAGTCACCGCACTACCGCTAGCTTCCTCCACCATATCTGGAGCTTTTTCTGCTGCGCCACAGAAGTGAAAGTCCGTTAATTTGGACTGTTTCGGTGGTTCAATTTTTCCTCCACCTGATTTCCCAGCCTTAGGCTTCAACGGCATATCCTCGCCCAAACGCTGGGATAGGTTCTGTTCCAAATAAGAGAGTTATTTGCCGACTTTTTATCTCTAGGAGCAGAGCAGAGTGAGACGTGTCCTCCTACGTAGCCGCCATAACCGGAAGTGATCAAGTTAGGTGTTTTAATCTGTTTTCTCATAAACCGATAATGGCCTTTAACTGATAAAGGTAATCAGATTACTCTGTTTACATTACAGTTTAAATAATCAGGTAACCCCAGGAAGCTGATTATAATCAGTTTACTCATGGCCATGAAAACAGGGTCATTGAATGCTGTGACCTTTGATCCCTCAGGTGGGACTGCATTACAAACTGACATCATTCTGTAAAGGATATTACCACATGGGCTCAGGAACACTTTGGAAAACCATTGCCAGTTAACAGTTTGTTGCTACATCTACAAGTGCAAGTTAAAACTCTACCATGCAAAGCAAAAGCCATATATCAACAACACCCAGAAACACTGCCAGTTGCTCTGGGCCCGAGCTCATCTGAGATGGACTGACGCAAAGTGTAAAAGTGAGCTGTGGTCTGATGAGTCGACATTATAAAGTCGTACATGAAGCAAAAATGGGAAAGAATTCCATCTACAAAGCTGTAACAATTAGAGTCCTCAGTTCCTGAACGCTTACTGAGCGTTGTTAAAAGGAAAGGTGATGTAACACAGTGGTAAACATTACTCTGTCCCAGCTTTTGTGAACTGTGTTGCAGGCATCAAATACAAAATGAGTGAATCCTCTTCTTCTTCTTCTTTTACATTTGATTGGCGTTTGACAACCAGCTTACAGGTGCATTACCGCCAAACACTACTTCTTCTTTTAGACTTGATTGGCGGTTGGCAACCAGCTTATAGGTGCATTACCGCCATGTACTTCACTCTATATCACCACTCTATCTGATCAGGAGCTGTAGTCCTTCTATCATCATTGCTGTGTCCAATCGAACCTCAACTCTATCTACAGACATCACTCTTCTTCTTCTCCTCGTACTTCACTCATATTATCACTCTATTTAGTCAGGAGCTGTAGTCCCCCGCGACGTACTTGATTAATCATCACTCACTCTATATCATCATCATCATCATCATAGCAGTCTGTCGGGGGCGACAATGACTGTTTCATTTAGGTCTAATCAGCCCTCCGCTGCCAGGAACTCCTGGCCTTGTTAACCCAGGCAACGTCCGAGACGGTATGAGTATACGATTCAAGAAATCTCTGTCTGTGTGTCTGTCTGTGTCACGACCATAGGACCCACTAAAAGATCATAAGATTGCAAATGATGTGCCTATGATCTCTACATGATGTCTATATGACGTCATACAGTATATACACCATAGTATAGAGTGATTCAAGAAAATCTGTGTGTGTGCGTCTGTGATCAAAGGCAGGCATCACTCACAATCATAGGACATCAAAGATCAAAAGTAGGCATCACTCATGCTCACTCACGATAATAGGACATCAAAGATCAAAGGCAGGCATCACTCATGATCACAGGACTCGCTATGACATCATCAAAGATCAAACGCAGGCATCACTCATGATCACAGGACTCACTATGACATCATCAAAGATCATAGGACTTGCTATGACATCATCGAAGATCAAAGGCAGGCATCACTCATGCTCACGATAATAGGACATCAAAGATCAAAGGCAGGCATCACTCACGATCATAGGACTCGCTATGACATCATCAAAGATCAAAGGCAGGTATCACTGAACGAGTGCTTGCTTACGCCCTTGCTTACACCTGCTTTCTATGGGCATGCAGAAATACTTGCTTATACTTGGTTTCTACGGCCATGCACAGGCATGCACGGGCATGCACACGTATGTACTCGTATTTGCAAAAAACAAACATATCAGTATGAACATTAAATATCTTGTCTTTGTAATGTATTCAACTGAATATAGTTTGAAAAGGATTTGCAAATCATTGTATTCTGTTTTTATTTACATTTTACAGAACATCCCAACTTCATTGGAATTGGGGTTTGCAAAACTATGGTATCAATGTGAAACATTCACATCATGTCCTTTTGGAGTTATCATGTTTTCAATGTTTTTGGAAAAACTGACCTCTGACCTTGACCTTGAGAAGAAAAAGGAGAAGCCATCTCTGTTGTCACTCAGTCCATACAGCCAATCATGTACAGTAGAACGAAATTACGTTTCTTCTATCTATAATGTTAATCACATGTAGAATCTGAGGGGCCACTACCATGCAAGGCGCCGTCAGAAACTTCTTTTCCCATTCTATTACGCTGAGCACCAAGCTAGTTAAAAAAAAGTTTCTAACAAGAAGAGGTGATAATCGCAAATCATGAAAAGTTCTCAATCTTGTTAGCAAAGCCCTTAAACAACACATCATTCATTTCAATAAAGACTTATGCAGAGTTTAACTTTCATCTTCTTCTTTTAGATTTGATTGGCAGTTGGCAACCAACTTACAGGTGTATAACTGCCACATACTTCACTCTATATCATCACTCTATCTGGTTAGGAGCTGTAGTCTCCACGTACTTCACTCTATATCTCCTCGTAGCCTATCTCTTGTAGAACTCGCCTTTGTATTTGTTCAGTACTCTCTTTTATGACAATGTTTTGAATTAATTATCCAGCCCAAGTGTCACTAACTTGGGTGTCAAGCCATTCATGGAAACGACGTGCAACTGAAACTTTAAAAAGAAGTATCTCAGCAACCCTGCCAAATCATTATCATCTTCATCTCTATATATAATTCAAGAAATCTCTGTGTGTCTGTGTGTCATGACCACAGGACTCGCTCAAAGATCATAGGATCACCTATGATGTTCCTATGATATCTACACATGTGGACAAAATTGTTGGTACCCCCCCTGTTAATGAAAGAAAAACCCACAATGGTCACAGAAATAACTTGAATCTGATAAAAGTGGTAATAAATAAAAATTCTATGAAAATTAACCAATGAAAATCAGACAATGCTTTTGAGTTGTGGTTCAACAGAATTATTTTAAAAAACAAACTCATGAAACAGGCCTGGACAAAAATGATGGTACCCTTAACTTAATATTTTGTTGCACAACCTTTTGAGGCAGTCACTGCAATCAAACAATTTCTGTAACTGTCAATGAGACTTCTGCACCTCTCAGCAGGTATTTTGGCCCACTCCTCATGAGCAAACTGCTCCAGTTGTCTCAGGTTTGAAGGGTGCCTTCTCCAGATGGCATGTTTCAGCTCCTTCCACAGATGTTCAATAGGATTTAGATCAGGGCTCATAGAAGGCCACTGCCTTCTATGATCGGGCAAACGATCTGAACCTGTTTTTTAATAGGTTTGACCAATCGCCCTCCCCCCCGACTGCACAACAACCACTGCTGCCTCTGAAGTCATCGAGACCTGCTGTCCACACCCCACTCCACCAACCCCCCCCCCCCCCCACTCCTAGCACATAGCCCCCCAACCTGACCCTCACTAAGACCCAGGTGAGGATGGAGCTGAGGAAGATCAAGGTGAGGAAGGCCTTGGGACCGGACAGCATCAGCGCGAAGCTCCTCAAGTCCTGCGCAGACCAGCTGTGTGGGATTGTGGAGCACATCTTCAAGCTGAGCCTGAAGCTGGGGAGGGTACCACAAGTGTGGTACCACATGTGGTACTACCACAACTGTGGTAGACCAGCGATGAATCCACTCCATTTCGCCTACCAGCATGGCATCGGGGTGGAGGATGCAGTGATCTTCCTCCTTCACCATTCCCTGTACCACCTGGAGAAGCCTGGGAACGCGGTGAGGATCATGTTCTTTGACTTCTCCAGTGCTTTCAACACCATCCAACCGATGATCCTGAGGGACAAGCTGCTGTGCGCAGGGGTTGACCAGCACCTGTCATCATGGATCCTGGACTACCTCACAAACCGGCCACAGTTTGTGAGAACCCGGGATTGTGTGTCCAACACGATTATCGGCAGCACGGGGGCCCCCCAGGGAACAGTTTTGGCTCCCTTCCTGTTCACCCTTTATACTGCGGACTTCTCACACAACACAACACACTGCCACCTACAGAAGTTCTCTGACGACTCTGCGATCGTCGGCCTCATCGCCAACAGAGATGAAGCTGAGTACAGAGGACTTATCCAGGACTTCGTGGACTGGTGCCATCAGAACTACCTCCAGATCAACGCAAGGAAAACTAAGGAGCTGGTGGTGGACTGCCGCAGGCAAGGACAACCCCTCACAGCACCAGTAAACATCCAGGGAACAGACATTGAGATGGTGACATCCTACAAGTACCTGGGTGTTCATCTGAACAATAAACTAGACTGGTCACACAATACTGACGCACTCTATAAGAAGAGATAGCGCAGGCTGTTCCTACTGAGGAGGCTCATGTCTTTTGGTGTACAAGGGGTGCTCCTGAAGACATTCTACGACATGGTGGTGGCATCAGCCATCACTTTTGGAGTGGTCTGCTGGGGCAGTGGCATTACAGCAGCCGATAGGAAGAGACTGAACAAACTGATCAAGAAAGCTAGCTCTGTCCTGGGGCAACGCCTTGAACCAGTGGAGGAGATAGGAGAAAGAAGGATGGTAGCTAAACTGTCATCTCTGCTGGAGTCCGAGTTCCACCCTATGCAGGATATACCGAACGCACTGAGGAGCTCATTCAGCAGTAGACTACATCATCCTAGGTGCACGAGTGAGAGGTTTCGCAGGTCCTTCCTACCTACGGCTGTCAGACTTTTTAACCTAAGCAGGGCTGTTCGCAGAGATAGCAAAAAAAAAAAAAATGTGACGGCCTAATAGTATTAAATGCAAAAGACACAACAGACTTACACAAATGGTCCTCTCCAGTATACAACTAGGACAATATCAGTCGCTACGGAGGGTGACAATATGTATGGGTACATACGTATTCATACTATGTAGGATAACTAAATAGACGGTTATGCTGTTTATTGCATCTAGCTACAATGCTCCGCACTGTGTATATATATTTATGTGTACATACTATATACTGTATATTCACTGCTCTTATTTTCTTATCTTCTAAATTATTGCTCTGTGTTGCTGTCCCTGTGCTGTTGCAATCCTGGAATTTCCCCATTGTGGGACTAATAAAGGCTTATCTTATCAAAGATCAAAGGCAGCCATTACTGAACTAGTGGTGACGTGCTTGATTACACCTTCTTTCTATGGGCATGCAGAAATACTTGCCTCAAACCTTGTACTTGGTTTCTACGGGCATGGATGGGCATGCACTAATATAATTAAAAAACGATTTACAAATGAAACTATTTAAACTCCAAAGCTAAGACTTCAAACTGACAACCATACAACATAATATGTGTACATACTATATATATTCACTGCTCTTATTTTCTTATCTTCTAAATTATTGCTCTGTGTTGCTGTCCCTGTGCTGTTGCAATCCTGGAATTTCCCCATTGTGGGACTAATAAAAGCTTATCTTATCTTATCAAAGATCAAAGGCAGCCATTACTGAACTAGTGGTGACGTGCTTGATTACACCTTCTTTCTACGGGCATGCAGAAATACTTGCCTCAAACCTTGTACTTGGTTTCTACGGGCATGGACGGGCATGCACTAATATAATTAAAAAACGATTTACAAATGAAACTATTTAAACTCCAAAGCTAAGACTTCAAACTGACAACCATACAACATAAAATGAAGTCTTGTGTTTAAAGTACTTCTTTTTCTTTTAGATTTGATTGGCGGTTGGCAACCAGCCCAGAGGTGCACCACTGCCACGTACTTCACTCTATATCACCACTCTATCTGGTCAGGAGCTGTAGTCCTTCTATCATCATTGCTGTGTCCAATCAAACCTCAACTCTATCTTCAGACATCACTCTTCTTCGTCTCCTCGTACTTCACTCTGTATTATCACTTCACTCTATATCATCACTCCACACATCTCGGCTGCGGCAACTGCCACCAACTGCTCTAATACTCTTTTATGAAAGCACTTCTTTTAGATTTGATTGGCGGTTGGCAACCATCCCACAGGTGCACCACTATACCACGTACTTCACTCTATATCATCACTATCTAGTCAGAAGCTGTAGTCCTTCTATCATCATTGCTGTGTCCAATCAAACCTCAACTCTATCTTCAGACATCACTCTTCTTCGTCTCCTTGTACTTCACTCTATATCATCACTTCACTCTATATCATCACTCCACACATCTCGGCTGCGGCAACTGCCACCAACTGCTCTAATACTCTTTTATGAAAGTACTTCTTTTAGATTTGATTGGCGGTTGGCAACCAGCCCACAGGTGCACCACTACCACGTACTTCACTCTATATCATCACTATCTAGTCAGGAGCTGTAGTCCTTCTATCATCATTGCTGTGTCCAATCAAACCTCAACTCTATCTTCAGACATCACTCTTCTTCGTCTCCTTGTACTTCACTCTATATCATCACTTCACCCATCTCTGCCGCGGCAACTGCCATCAACTGCTCTAACACTCTTTTATGAAAATACTTCTTTTAGATTTGATTGGCGGTTGGCAACCAGCTTACAGGTACATTACCACCACTGACTTGATTCTTAGTATAAGGAGTTCTTATAAGGAGTTCTGAACAACTCCCCATGAGCGAAAAAAATTATACGTCCTTGGACCACGACCTCAGCGGCGTTGACCAGCTGTCGACTTTTAATTACAGCTTTATACTGAAAAACCACACAAAAGAAACTTCTTCTTTTAGATTTGATTGGCGGTTGGCAACCAGCTTGACTCATCACTCTATATAATTCAAGAAATCTCTCTGTGTGTGTCTGTCTCTGTGCGTCTGTCACGACCACAGGACTTGCTAAAAGATCACAGGATCTATGATGTTCCTATGATCTCTACATGATGTCTATATGACATCATATAGACACCATAGTATAGACTCTATACTATGGTATAGAGTGATTCAAGAAAATCTGTGTGGCTGTGTTCGGAATGCTCACTCACTCACTCCCTCCCTACTCGCTATACAGTGAATTTAGATATCGTGGATATATAGTAAACTCAATATAACAAAGTTAACAGCTTCCGGACACTACTGGGCTTGTTTTCGTGGCACAGTTAATGACATCATCATGTGAGACAGTAAAACCTAAGACTAACGGTGGTACAAAAAAAAAAAAAATACCTGCATGTAACTTGTAGTAAATATGTATTAAATCGTTTTTGCTGAACTAATAAATATCTTAAGGTAGTTTATATTGTGATGAGAAGCTCTCCTCTTACTGCTCTGTTAGCTGAACACTGCATTATGGGATATATTGACTAATGTAGAGACCATCCGTTGTACACTACTTTTCAAAATGCATTGTGAGATATTTTGAGTGTACTATATAGTGAATGAAATTTTCAGTTAAGATTTCGAACAGTATTACAAGATGGCTGATTCACTATATAGTACACTATATGGGGAAGGAGTGAGCATTTTGAACACAGCACGTGTGTGTCTGTGTGTGATCAAAGGCAGGCATCACTCACGATCATAGGACTCGCTATGACATCATCAAAGATCAAAGGCAGGCATCACTCATGCTCACTCACGATCATAGGACATCAAAGATCAAAGGCAGGTATCACTCACGATCATAGGACTCGCTATGACATCATCAAAGATCAATGGCAGGCATCACTCATGCTCACTCATGATCATAGGACATCAAAGATCAAAGGCAGGCATCACTCTCGATCATAGGACTCTCTAAGACCCCATCAAAGATCTCATAGGACTCGCTATGACATTATCAAAGATCATAGGATCAAAGATCAAATGCAGGCATCATAGGCGTCGCTATGCCATTACCAAAGATCATAGGACTCACTATGACATCATCAAAGATCAAAGGCAGGCATCACTCATGATCATAGGACTCGATATGACATCATCAAATATCATAGGACTTTCTATGACACCATCAAAGATCAAAGGCAAGCATCACTGAACGAGTGCTGACGTGCTTGCTTACACCTGCTTTCTATGGGCATGCAGAAATACTTGCTTATACTTAGTTTCTACGGGCATGCACGGGTATGCACTAGTTTCAAATAATGCTCCCTTTTTGGTATTAAAGAAAACGCCAGTTGATAATCAATATCAATAATAATCTCGTTGATAATCTCGTGGACGAGAAGTGCTTAACTGACTCATATAGACAGAGGAAGCATCCTCATAGTGAAAAGAAAGTTTTAAATTCAGAAATCAGCAATGATACTATGGATACTTTGATAATTACGTGGTTAAAGAGGAAAAAACTGAACTCCTATGATGTACTGTAGCTTTCTTCATAGTTTCTAAGTAAAGATACTTGATATTTTTCTTGTCAACACAGGCACCCCTGAAAAAAACAAAAACAAAACTTGGTCTGTGTTTCTATGGCCACCAGTAAGTCCCAGAGACTGGGTTGCTATGGTGACAGAAGTTCATTAATGAGATTCCCCAGCAGGGTGTTGGGTGGGTAACAAGAGCATTCAGTCAAGTCTCCACTGACTGCAGGTAGCCATTAGATCTCTGTGTGTGGGTGTGTATGTATGCAGCCTTCTGTATTGAGAAATAACCTCATGCAATCTTAGCTGTCTTTTTTCCACTTGCGTTATAACCTGCTTTCCACTGAATGACAACTTATTTCAAGCTTAAACAAATGAGCCATGAAGCTGAGGAAAAAAGTGACTACTAGACTTCTTTGTAAGGAGGTGCTTCCCCAATCAGATTTGTGGTGCAACGCCAAAAATTTCCAATTCAAAAGCAAAAAAAGGCCCCACACACCAAACTTCACAGTTCAATACCTTTCAATTTACCAACTGATTTTGGTCGATGTCAAAAAAATCATGCTAACATTTCAGCCTATTGGCCTTCATTAGAGCAAAAAGTGGCTATTTTTGGTCTGAATTCTTGGTTGTTATCGCTCCTCAAGTACAAAATCAGAAAGAAGACTAGATTAGATGCAATGAATTTAACGCAATATTAGTTATTTAAGCAGGTAATATTAACATTAAAGTTTCAGACAATGTCAAAATTAAAGCCAAAATAACCTTCAAGAATGTTATTGGCATTGTTCTTTCAAGGCATCAATTAACTTATTTATAATGTTATGCAAACATTCAAGAAGAATTATGTGAATATTTTAGTCAATAAAAAATTTTTAGTGAGTCATTAGTGATGTAAAAAGTCAAAAAACATTTTTTGAAATGAAATGATATGCCCATTTTTGGCCGAATTGTGGAACAGGGAGGTAAATATACAGCCAAATTAATGTCATGTCTGTTTCACTTTATTGTAACTGCACTGTTTATGCATTCATTCACTGAATAAATATGCATGTTCACAAATGATAAATAACATACATTTTTGGGGAATTAACATATTTATCTTGATATTTTCAGGTGAACCTATCACCCATAACGGTGATATAACACTAAGGGTGGGTTCAAAAGATCGATTCTCCAATTCGAATCAATTCACGTTTGACTGAGCCAATATTGATTCACAAAATCTGCGGACTGATCTTTTAATATAACACTTTCACGTCTGTGAAACACAAAACGCTGGTTGTCCTTCAGCTGGCAGAACTCTGGTATGGTTGAACAATCACGAGAGTTACGCTGCGGGTCAAAGTGGATCAACATGGCGGCGTGCAGCTGACAGACTGGATTCAAGAACTGTGAAGGTAGCGAAGAGCTTGACAAAACCAAAGCCATCATGTTTAAGTTTACAATGTTATCGGGCAGGGCTCTCACCTGGAAATTTGTCACAGCCTCCTCCAAAACTACACCTGGATGATGGTTGTTTATGTTGCTAGCCTGCTAGCCATCATTAGCATGTCCGTGGGATAAATGGGATGAATATATACGACAGTCGGTTTCAGCTCTGATCTATCTGCCTGCAGGTGAGTGGCAGTCTCATTTTCAAACTAGTTTACTTTCCAGTGTTGATAATTTTACTCCCGTGATGCAGAATCTCAAGATTGATTACTTGCTAGCCCTCGTTAGCACGATCCCTCGGACATGAATGCGCACGCTTTCCGCATGTTTAAATATAGTCATACTGTGTGAAAAATTTGCCTAAATGCTGCAAATATGATATGTGCTGTGGAAATAATGGGCCAGTTGCACACTGGCTGTTTTGCACACATACTCAATTTAGCTTCACAACTGTAGCATTTTCTCAGTTATTACTGCTTACAATAAGTATGTTCTACACTGTGTTCCAAATTATTATATAAATGATATTTGTCTCTGATTTTCCTAAACAGACAATGCAAATGACATTCATTATAATTTTCAAGTCATCAACCATTACAGCATAATTCAAATTTTAGTAAACAAACCTCCCAATGATAACTATTTTGTTGCAAAAATGAAAAAAAACTCAAAATGCATCGTTCCAAATTATTATGCACAACAGAGTTTCAAAACATTTTACTGGTTGTAAAGAACTGGAAATGGTCATTTGTTGAATTTGCAGCATCAGGAGGTCATATTTACTGAAATCAAAAGCTATTTCAATCAAAAACATCTTAAATTCTTCAAAAACATCTTCAAATTACATGTTAACATAGGACCCATTCTTTGACACAACCTTCACAATTCTTGCATCCATTGAATCTGTGAGTTTTTGTCATGCATGAAGATAATTTTGCTACGGAAGGCAGGATTCTTCTTTTTTGTACCATGGAAGAAAATGGTCAGTCAGAAACTCTATATACTTTGCCGAGGTCATTTTTACACCTTCAGGGACACTAAAGGGGCCTACCAGCTCTCTTCCCATGATTCTGGCCCAAAACACAACTCCACCACCTCCTTGCTGATGTCGCAGCCTTGTTGGGACATGGTGGCCATCCAACAACCATCCACTACATCCATTTGGACCATCCAGGGTTTCATGGCGCTCATCAGTAAACAAGACTGTTTGAAAATTAGTCTTCATGTATTTCTGGGCCCACTGCAATTGTTTCTGCTTGTAAGCACTGGATAGGGGTGGCCAAATAGTAGGTTTATGCACAGCTGCAAGCTTCTGGAGGATCCTACACTTTGAGGTTCGTGGGACTCCAGAAGCACCAGTAGCTTCAAATACAGTGGTGTGAAAAAGTGTTTTCCCCCTTCCTGATTTCTACTTTTTTTGTAGGTTTGTCACGTTTAAATGTTTCAGATCATCAAACAAATTTAAATATTAGACAACGATAACACAAGTAAACAAAATGCAGTTTTTAAATGGAGGCGTTTAATACTAAGGGTAAAAAAAAAATAAATCCAAACCTACATGGCCCTGTGTGAAAAAGTAACCCCCCCCCCATCTTTGGAAAGCTGAGTTCAATTTCTTTAGCCACACCCAGACCTGATTACTGCCACACCTGTTCTTTTCTTCTTCTTCTTCTTCCTTTAGATTTGATTGGAGGTTGGCAACCAGCTTACAGGTGCATTACTGCCACTGACTTGATTATCATCACTCTATAGTTTTGTATAAGGAGTTCTTATAAGGAGTTCCGAACAACTCCTTATGAGTAAAAAAATGATCCGTCCTTGGACTGTGTCCTGGATGCTCAGGAGCTGTTCTTCGATGTGTCTGGTCCTTGTAGAGAAACAGACATCAACACCTGTTCTCCATCAAGAAATCACTTAAATAGGACCTGCCTGACAAAGTGAAGCAGACCAAAAGATCCTCAAAGCCAGACATCATGTTGCAATCCAAAGACATTCAAGAACAAATGAGAAACAAAGTAATTAAGACCTATCAGTCTGGAAAAGGTTATAAAGCCATTTCTAAAGCTTTGGGACTCCAGCGAACCACGGTGAAAGCCATTATCCACAAATGGCGAAAACATGGAACAGTGGTGAACCTTCCCAGGGGTGGCCGGCCGACCAAAATTACCCCAAAAGCGCAGCAACGACTCATCCAAGAGGTCACAAATGACCTCACAACAACATCCAAAGAACTGCAGGCCTCACTTGCCTCAGTTAACGTCAGTGTTCATGACTCCACCATAAGAAAGAGACTGGGCAAAAATGGCCTGCATGGTAGAGTTCCAGGACGAAAACCACTGCTGAGCAAAAAGAACATAAAGGCTCATCTCAGTTGTACAAGAAAATATCTTGATGATCCCTAAGACTTTTGGGAAAATACTCTTGTGAATTGACGAGACAAAAGCAGATTTTTTTGGAAGGTGTGTCCCCCCATTACAGCCGGCATAAAAGTAACATAGCATTTCAGAAAAAGAACATCATACCAGCAGTAAAATATGGTGGTGGTAGTGTGATGGTTTGGGGCTATTTTGCTGCTTCAGGACCTGGAAGACTTGCTGTGGTAAAAAATCCTGAAGGAGAATGTCCGGCCATCTGTTCCTGACCTCGAGCTGAAGTGCACTTGGGTTCTGCAGCAGGACAATGATCAAAAACACACCAGCAAGTCCACCTCTGAATGGCTTAAGAAAAACAACATGAAGACTTTGGAGCAGCCTAGTCAAAGTCCTGACCTGAATTCGATTGAGATGCTGTGACATGACCTTAAAAAGGAGGTTCATGCTCAAAAACCCTCCCATGTGACTGAATTACAACAATTCTGCAAAGACGAGTGGGCCAAAATTCCTCCACAGCGCTGTAAAAGACTCATTGCCTGTTATTGCAAATGTCTGATTGCAGTTGTTGCTGCTAAGGGTGGCCCAACCAGTTATTAGGTTTAGGGGGCAATCACTTTTTCCACACAGGGCCATGTAGGTTTAGATTTTTGTTTCCCTTAATAATAAACACCTTCATTTAAAAACTGCATTTTGTGTTTACTTGTGTTATCTTT
The DNA here is from genome assembly GCA_020510985.1 of Pholidichthys leucotaenia. Classification (NCBI taxonomy): domain Eukaryota; kingdom Metazoa; phylum Chordata; class Actinopteri; order Cichliformes; family Pholidichthyidae; genus Pholidichthys; species Pholidichthys leucotaenia. Next base: position 131,581,817 of record CM035840.1, on the reverse strand, counting down.
AAATTTGTTTGATGATCTGAAACATTTAAGTGTGATAAACATACAAAAAAAAGAGAAATCAGAAAGCGGCAAACACTTTTTCACACCACTGTACCCGTTTGCTGCTTTGTCATGGCATTTTAGCAGCTGCTCTCTTAATCCAATGAATCTGTCTGGCAGAAACCTTCCTCATTACGCCTTTAATTCAATTTCAATTCAATTCAACTTTATTTATATAGCGCCATTTCACAACAACAGTCATCTCATAGCACTTTCAACTGTAGGGGAAACCCCCACAGTTGCAGAAAGACCCCAGCAATCAGACGATCCCCTGTGAGCAAGCGTTTGGTGACGGTGGAGAGGAAAAACTCCCTTTTAACAGGAAGAAACCTCCAGCAAAACCAGGCTCAGGGAGGGGCAGTCATCTACTGCGACTGGCTGGGGGGTGAGCGGATAGAGAAGATGAAAAGAACAGACATGTAGAGAGCAAACAGCACAATGGGGACTCAATCTATGGGAGAGAACAAACAGACATTAATGACCAGCAAAAAAAAAATAAAATAAAAAAAATAATTGAGAGTGAAGAAAGGAGTGAAGCCCAGTGCATTATTGGAGGTCCCCCGGCTGTTTAAACCTACTAGCAGCATAACTAAGGGAGGGTTCAAAGACACATGATCCCTCCCTAATTGTAGGCTATATCAAAAAGGAAGGTTTTAACCCTACTCTTAAAAACAGAGATCGAGTCTGACTCCCGAATCCAGATTGGCAGCTGGTTCCACAGGAGAGGAGCTTGATAACTGAAGGCTCTGCCTCCCATTGTACTTTTGGAGATTCTTGGTATTACAAGTAATCCAGCATTTTGGGAGCGTAGTGCTCTGTTAGGATAATACGGTAGTATCAGATCTTTTAAATAAAAAGGGGCCTGATTGTTTAGAGCGTTGTAAGTAAAAAGAAGGATTTTAAACTTAATTCTAAACTCTGTGGGAAGCCAATGAAGGGAGGCCAGAACCGGAGAGATATGATCTCTCTTTCTAGTACCTGTTAAAACTCTTGCTGCAGCATTTTGGAGAAACTGAAGACTTTTTAAAGATGTTTTAGGACAACCTGATAATAAAGAGTTACAATAGTCTAATCTAGAGCTAACAAAAGTGTGGATCAGTTTCTCAGCATCACTCTGAGACAAGACGCTCCTAATCTTGGCAATATTACACAAATGATAGAAGGCAGTCTTAGAAATGAATTTAATATGTGAACTGAAAAACAGATCTTGATCAAAAATAACTCCAAGGTTCCTCACAGAGCTATTAAGAGAAAGAGTAACCGCATCCAAACTAAAAGTTTGATTTGGAAAGGTATTTCTAAGGTTTTTTTTAGACCAACAAGAATGACTTCAGTCTTATCTGAATTTAATAGCAGGAAATGACAAGTCATCCAAGCTTTGATTTCCTTAAGACAGGCTTCTAATTTGGCTAATTGATTACTATCATCTGGCTTCATTAACAGGTATAATTGTGTGTCATCTGCATAACAATGAAAATGTATACAGTGCTTTCTAATAAACATATATAAACTAAAAAGAGTAGGGCCTAGCACAGATCCCTGTGGAACTCCATGACTGAGCTATGAGCTGAAAGAAAACTCATTACTGACATGAACAAACTGGAACTTATCAGATAAATAAGATCTAAACCACTGCAACAAAGTTCCATTAAGTCCAACATAGTGTTCTAATCTATCAAATAAAATATTATGATTGATAGTATCAAAAGCTGCACTAAGATCTAAAAGGACAAATACAGAAACAAGTCCATTATCAGATGTGATAAGGAGGTCATTAGTGACCTTCACTAAGGCTGTTTCAGTACTATGATGGATTCTAAATCCAGATTGAAACTCTTCTTTCTAAGATTGTAGAAATGAAAGGGAGATTAGAGATTGGTCTATAGTTAGCTAAAACTCCTGGATCCAGCGTTGGCTTTTTGAGTAAGGGTTTAATTACAGCCATTTTAAAAGCCTGTGGTACATGGCCTGAAGTCAATGAAGAACTGATTATTTGAAGAATAAAGCTACCAATAAATGGGAAGACTTCTTTAAATAACCTGGTAGGAATAGGGTCTAAAAGACAAGTTGAAGGCTCGGATGAGGAAATTATTTTGTCTAACTCTAAAAGGTCAATTGGAGTAAACTCATCAAAACAGATAACAATTGAAGGAGTTGTAGTAGTTACTGTATTTAAGTTAATGGTGGAAAGAATCTGATTGATTTTATCTCTGATAGATGAAATTTTATTATGGAAAAAGTTCATAAATTCCTGACTAGTAAGTTCTAAGGGAATGCTAGGATTGACAGAGTCCTGACTCTTTGTCAGCCTAGCTACAGTGCTGAAAAGAAACCTGGGATTATTCTTGTTCTCTTCTATTAATGCAGAATAATAACTCGTTCTAGCTTTTCTAAGAGATTTTTTATAAATTAAAAGATGATTTCTCCAAGCTAAATAGATTTCATCTAAATTAGTGGAGCGTCATTTTCTTTCTAACTGACGAGTCTTCTGTTTTAAGCTACGAGTTTCTGTGTTGAACCAACGAGTTAGAAATCTCTGATTAGACTTTTTCTTTTTTAAAGGGGCCACCAAGTCTAGAGTCTGGTGCAGAGAAGCTGTAACACTATCTACCATGCTATCAATTACAGAAAGAGCAAGCTGTCTATAGCTTATTTCCGCTGTGTTGACACATGGCATAGAGGAAACAATCTGCATAAATTTGGTAACATCATCATCTGAGAAGCATCTACTGTAGTAATATTTTTCTTTAGGAGCCAAATAGTCAGAAATAGTAAAATCAAAGGTTAACAGACAATGGTCTGACAGTACAGGGTTATGAGGAGACACTACCAGATTTTCTATTTCTATGCCATATGTCAGAACAAGGTCCAACGTATGGTGGAGATAATGGGTAGAATTTCCTACTTTCTGAGAAAACCCCATCGAGTCTAATATTGAATTAAATGCCATAATAAGGCAATCACTATCTACATTTACATGTATATTAAAGTCCCCTACTATAATATTACCTCCTCCAAGGAGGTTATGTGATCATCGGCGTTGGTTTGTTTGTCTGTCTGTTTGTTTGTTTGTTTGTTTGTTTGTTAGCAAGATAACTCAAAAAGTTATGGACGGATTTTCATGAAATTTTCACAGACTGTCAGAAATGGGGTATCCTACAGATGATTACATTTTGGTGGTCATCCGGATCACCGTCCACAAGAAAACCGCCATTACGCAAAATGCCATTTTCGTCAATAACTACTGAACCACTAATCCTATCTGTAACCCAGCTGAGAAAATGACCCTTTTTCTCAGATTTCGTTTGTATTAATGAAAGTGTGTGATTTTATTTTGAAAACCGACTATCTTGGGGAAGAGGAAGTGCGATCCTCGTCATCCAACTTTTGAATTTCCGGTTCATGATCACGTTGGGTGATCTGGGTCTTTCCATTCGTTAAGAGCGATATTAGCCCCGCCTTCTGAGTAGAGACAGCCAGCGCGAACTCGGAATTCAGTCTTTCACGATATGAGCGTGGACGAGGGAGGTTGTGAAGCGGTCTGATTCACACAGATACCTCTTCTTGGTGAGGTTCATTCAGAAAGATGCTATAAATGGATCTAAACACTCTCCAAACGCTAATCTGCAACCTTTATTATCCTAAGTTGATGGGAGCACGAGCGTGAGGGGCATTGTGGCTGTGTCCTTTGCTGTATTCACACTGAAACCTCATCTTGGTGAGTCAGATACATGCTAATGTTATGCTAATAGCGCTATGCTAATGCTAGTTGCGAGTGGATTGTTCCTGTTTAAAAGCAATGGAAAAGGCTGTCTTTGTGTCTGTATGGTTTTCCTAAATGTGATTTCAGTTCCCAACAGTATGCTGAAGTACTTTTAGTTCTTATGCACTATTTCTGTCGAATGCAATGTGTAGTTTGATGCTAAAAGCACATGGTGTTGGTCTACTATGTAAATCCATAGGTTATGCTAAACCCAGTAGCTCAGACAGGGCTTTACTGATTTTAAAAGGGAATATTGGAAGTGATGGGACAGTATATTCCCTGGTTATGTGATAAATTAATTGTATTTAATTTCATGATTTACAGAGACAAGGTTAGAGAGGATTAATCATAATTTCATGGTTAAATGATATAGAGATGAACAGAGGAATTCATTTAATTGGTTACATGAAAAAAAGGGTTTTTCATGTGCTACCAGAGAGATTGTGAGAAAAAAGAACACATGCATGTAAGATATAAGATGTGAAATGTAAGATATTACTATATTGCTGGATTGTGATAATAGTAATATGAGAGAAGAATTTAAACACTAATCTATGGTGTTATATAAGAAGGGATTGGAAGATGAATTACTCTAGCTGTAAACAATAATACCATTATTGTCGTGCAGGCTAGGTTTTTTTTTGGTTGCCGACCAAAAACCTTCTGGATCCTGGATTCTCTCCGAATGGAGATGGCGAGCCTGACCCGAGACTGAACCGAGATTGATCTGAGATCTAACCAAGATCTCGATTGAAGAGCATCCTTCCTCTCTCCAGTGCCCAACGTTGAAGTGGTAACAACCCAAGGAGCCGCTTTAAAAGAGGAAAGGAAACCTGAGTCTGTAGATACAAGACATCTTGACTGGTCAAATGACTAACCCGAAAGGCAAAACAAACACTGAGCTCAGTAGGACACTTTTGGGGTTTTATTTCATGCCGGCTGTTGTTATATTTGTATATTTGTACATTGTTTGTATATTTTGCTCCTTCTATATTTATTAATAACAGACATGAATTGCTCATTTCTTGCCTCCAGCTATTTCATTCCACACTCACTCTAATTCCCTATTGTAACCCTTATGAACCTAGCAACTGGTTTACACTTAATTATGTCCCTTACCTAATTAACATAAGGCAAGGGTTACATATCATTGTGAATCCAATTGCTAGTCATATGTTTTCATGGTCAAGGAATCTGAAAACGTACACACAAACACTGTATGGGGGGAACTGTGGCGCTAAACCGCCATTACGGAAAATGCCATTTTCGTCAATAACTACTGAACCACTAATCCTATCATTGTGAATCCAATTGCTAGTCATATGTTTTCATGGTCAAGGAATCTGAAAACGTACACACAAACACTGTATGGGGGGAACTGTGGCGCTTGGCGGAGGTCTGCGCTCTCCGAGTGCTTTTCTAGTTCTATCTGATTTCAGCACTAGATCAGCTAAGAATTTGGCAAACTTGGATAAAAACTCTGAGTAGGTTGATGGAGGATGATAAACTATGGCAAATAAAATTGGGTTTAGCCTAAAATTGCTAAAATGCCCAATACTGAGGACCAGGCCCTCAAAGGAATTATAATGTGTTTTTTGCTTTCCATTAACTAGTAATTTGGAATGGTAAATTATTGCTACTCCTCCTCCACGACCAGAACTTCTGGGATTTTGATAGTTTAAATAACCAGAGGGAGTTGATTCATTTAGACCAACATAATCCTCTTGCCCTAACAGGCCGCCCTATGCTAAGGAGCTCCGCTGCAGCTAAGGGCCATCCGTCAAGATTAACTGGCGCAGACGGTGTTTCAATGTAGCAGAGCCGGGATTCCAAATCAGACAACCTCGCCTCAAGCGCCTCAAAAAGACAACATTTATTACATTTACCGTTATCACTAAAAAAGGCAGAGGTGTAGCTAAACTTCTGACACAGAGAGCACACCAGAAGAGAAGGGGAAGGAGAGCTAGTAGCCATAGCTAGTGGCTAACCTGAAGCTAACAAAAACACAGATGAATGGTAAACAGAAGGCTAAAGAGGGTGATTAGATGACACTGAGTGCGCACACAGGTGCAGGAGGCTTGATAAACAGAAGTGAGAGCTAACGGTAGAAGAAAAAAGTGATTAAAAAACAATTAAAGGCAAAATCCTCAGGAGAATGAGGAGAGCTAACCACACAGCAAACCACACAGACAGCCAGCAACACAGGAAGTGATGATACGTTACCACAGGAAGCCAAAGAACTAGGAACTTTATCTACACAAACCCATCTGTGCTCTGAATCAGCCACAAATTTCTTCACAGTATAATGATCACACTTAAGTTTTCATGAAATATCTAATGTTTTCATACCTTGTCCAAGGCATTGCACTATTTGACACTTTTCAGCAGCAGAGAGATCCTTCTTCTTTCCCATATTGCTTAAAACCTGTGGCATGCTTAATAATGTGGAACATCCTTCTTAAGTAGTTTTCCTGTAATTGGGCTCACCTGGCAAACTAATTATGATAGGTGTCTGAGATTGATATCAGTGATCCAAAGAGCCCTGAGACACAATACCATCCGTGAGTTTAATTGAAAAACAAAAAAATCAATGTTTATGACACTAAAATTCTATTTGCATAACCATTTGGAACACGGTGTAGATGCACTTAATGCCAGATACATTTGAAATCTAAAGTTGCTGGCAAATACAGTGAGATTATGCATACATGCTTCATGCATTGAATTTGTTTGCTTACCCTGGGTTGTTAACTTGATACTACACACCCTTTACACTAAAGAAAGCACTTGTTAGCACTTCGTGAAATCACAAGTTAAATCATAAAAACTGCATCATTGTAACTGATTTTGTGTCAGTTTTTTACGTAATACTTTATGTATCAACAAAGTTAGAGTATTCCTGCTACAATTTCAAGCATTAGGTCTCTAAGAATGTTTTTCCTGAGTGGATCAGGATTAGATCAAATCAGAACTGAATCAATTCAGAACCTCAAGAATCAGAATCAAATTGATTCTGGGAATTAGTGATGATTCCCAGCCCTAATATTTATAAACCCAATTTCACACATATGAGTAGGGTATGCGATGGATAAATACCTTGCTGTGATATTACACAGCAGATATAAATAATATGACGTGGAATCACACAGAATAGTAGTTTCAAATATACTGCATTCTCCGTGGCCTCTATTGTACATCTAAGAAAAAAGAAGCCAATCAGATAAGATAAGCCTTTATTAGTCCCACAATGGGGATGTTAAATGTTAAATGTCCCACAATCAATGTTAAATACCATTAACATGATTTATGTGCGGCAGCTATCATGACCCACTGTAATAGGAATATTATAATTAATTGCGACTAGGAACTGCAGCCCTCAAAATGCTAATGTATTCTCCGTAGCCCTATAAGATACTGGTTTCAAGAATGATTACTACACAGGTACCCTGATTGACCTGTTCACCACCTATTACCCTAATGTACAGTGGGGAAAAAAGTATTTAGTCAGCCACCAATTGTGCAAGTTCTCCCATTTAAAAGATGAGAGAGGTCTCCAACTTTCATCATAGGTATACCTCAACTATGAGAGACAAAATGAGAAAAAAAAAAAAATTCAGAAAATCACATTGTCTGATTTTTAAAGAATTTATTTGCAAATTATGGTGGAAAATAAGTATTTGGTCAATAACAAAAGTTCATCTCAATACTTTGTTATATACCCTTTGCTGGCAATGACAGAGGTCAAACGTTTTCTGTAAGTCTTCACAAGGTTTTCACACACTGTTGCTGGTATTTTGGCCCATTCCTCCAGGCAGATCTCCTCTAGAGCAGTGATGTTTTGGGGCTGTCGCTGGGCAACACGGACTTTCAACTCCCTCCAAAGATTTTCTATGGGGTTGAGATCTGGAGACTGGCTAGGCCACTCCAGGACCTTGAAATGCTTCTTACGAAGCCACTCCTTCGTTGCCCGGGCGGTGTGTTTGGGATCATTGTCATACTGAAAGACCCAGCCACGTTTCATCTTCAATGCCCTTGCTGATGGAAGGAGGTTTTCACTCAAAATCTCACGATACATGGCCCCATTCATTCTTTCCTTTGCACGGCTCAGTCGTCCTGGTCCCTCTGCAGAAAAACAGCCCCAAAGTATGATGTTTCCACCCCCATGCTTCACAGTAGGTATGATGTTCTTTCTCCTCCAAACACAACAAATTGAGTTTTTACCAAAAAGTTCTATTTTGGTTTCATCTGACCATATGACATTCTCCCAATCCTCTTCTGGATCATCCAAATGCTCTCTAGCAAACTTCAGACGGGCCTGGACATGTACTGACTTAAGCAGGGGGACACGTCTGGCACTGCAGGATTTGAGTCCCTGGCCGCGTAGTGTGTTACTGATGTAGCCTTTGTTACTTTGGTCCCAGCTCTCTGCAGATCATTCACTAGGTCCCCCCGTGTGGTTCTGGGATTTTTGCTCACCGCTCTCGTGATCATTTTGACCTCATGGGGTGAGATCTTGCGTGGAGCCCCAGATCGAGGGAGATTATCGGTGGTCTTATGTATTCTCCATAGCCCTGTATATTTTATACATTGGGGTACCTACGTTCACTGTAATGCTGTAACTTGAATACTATTTGAGGATACGTCACAAAATTTTCACATCAAATTGCCAAAACAGTAGAGGTTTCAAAGCAAACTTGGTTTTGTTTCTATCTTTACTTTGATTTTTTTTTTTACCTTTTTGGAATGCAAACTAACACCATGAAAGAAAAACTGCAGTATATGAGATGATCTGTAAAGCGATTATAACCCTGGACACCCTGTGTCCCACAGTTCAGAAGTGTTAGCAAATAATCAGCCTGATGCTCCACATTCTGCTAATCAGAGCTTAAATGAATGCAGTTTTTGATAAAGTACAAGAAGCAAAGTGGTGCCCATAATCAAATCCTGACCTAGTCCATCAACAGGTCTGTGCCCGTGCATGGTGGGGTTTAGACAGAGTAAACAAAATTGAGCGTGTCCCAGCTAGTTCATTTTCAGAAGCTTTACTTCGCTGGTTGTAATGATTTCCTACAAATTAGCATGTAATTTTGGATGCAAATTCTAAATGTAAAATATATTTATGTGATAAAATACTTTTTGTTTTTAAAACTTCAGATGGCCCTTAAAAACACAGGAATATTTTCTATGAAAGTGAGTATTTCTTTATCTCACGTGTTTACAGGATGGACCACATATGTATATAAAGTATTTAATTGCTTACTCTTTTGTGATAAGTCCTCTTGGTCCAGTGGGTGTGACCAATTTGGGGTTTAAACCATGGGTGTCCAGAATGTGTCTTGCAGCTGGACTCAGACGTAACCTGTTCAAGTTAAAAAAAAAAAAAAAAAAAAGTAGCATGGCATCTTAGAAAGAATAACACATAATTAACACATGTAGTCAGAGCACAAGATTTTCGAGCCATTTCAGAAAAGCTTCAGGCTAATGTGAATTTACACTCATGAAGTGGGACATTAAATAAGCTCAGTAACTATTTGAGTTACATCTTCACTTAACCCACTAAAAACTTTAACCCTTAAAGCCTAAATATTTTTACAATTATTTAAAAAAATAAATTTTGTTTTTGCTGTCATACAGACGCCAAATTAAATTGAAACTGTTAATTTGAATATAGCACATACAACAGATATAACTTTAGCATTAAACAACAGTTAGTTCCGGCCGAGCGATTTGATTGGACAATAGGGATTCCAGGAGTTACTATAATCCACGATAATTGCACTTCAGTATCATTGGATATGTATTACTCCACTTCAAAGGTGTTCTAGTAACCGTTGATTACTGTTATTTACTGTCAACTTCCGGTCGACACTTTAAAGCAACATTAATGGAATATGGCAAAACGATGGACATTCTTCCGAATATAACATTTGAGTTAAATTATGAATGGTCATCAGAAGAGGAGGAGGAGAAGGGAAGGGAAGGGAAGGGAAGGGAAGGGAAGAAGCCAGGCTATTTCTATGGAAACCTCCCGGTGTGCAAGAATTTCATCAGCTGACCTGGACAATCTGGAGAAAAGCAAACATGAGGATAACATGGTAAAACCACAATATTTTTGTGGTGACGGACTCTTTGTTTCATCTGAAAATGCCAAGAAAAGCGAGCGAAGTATGCCGAAGAAATCGCTAGCATGCTAACTACTAGCCATTTTTTTTAATGAAGAACAAACACTGGCCAGTGACTGGCATTGGCCAATGGCCACGTTTTGATCTGGGGTCTTCTGCAGTACCGACTCAACAGGTATGTTTTATAAACACTTATTACTTTTGCACTTGACAATATTTAATTTTTTACATGTGTGTGAAATGACAACAGATGTCTTCATGCTGACTGAGATGTTTAGCAACAGTTACTGACTACATAGAGATGGGACTGTTTTTTCTCAGCTGCACAAAATAATTGGTTAAACACACAAATCATGATAATTTGGCCAATATTGTTGTCATTTAATAAATTGTGCTTGCCAGGAACTGTTGTATAAAAGCAATATTACACTCAACGTCATTACGGCATCATGAAGATACTAACTACGGGTGTGATACTCTGATGGAGGGCATTAAGCTATATCACACCTGCAGTTACTATATTCATGACACCGCACTTCGTCTTGTGTAATATTGCTTAAATGATGCAAAACAGTGACATTAGGCGTAATTGGGCATAACAGTAATTAAACAACTTTTCCAGTCTCAGGTCTGTAGATTATTTTATTGAACCTCCTATTGCTGAAAAAGGGCTTTGACATTTAATAATAACATGTTTATGAACAATCATTGTTGTCCCATAATCACAGTCACAAAAAGTCACATGAGGAGAAACAGTGTTACTCGTGGGTATGTGTCGAATATGCTTCAACTGACATTAATGGAATACATAAACCACCTCAGCTTCATTCAGACTAGAAGCGGTTTAAGGTGAATTTGCGACAGTCGTCCTTATGGGGTTAATTTGATTTCACCTTTTAAACTACAGTATATTGTAGTAACACAAACATTAGCCCAAGAGTCCTTTAAATCATATAATATGCCAAGTTAGACCAGCTTGTTTGTGGTTCATCATTGCAGTAAATACAATTTATAGTCAAACATGACAATTTCTATTTATATCTTCAAATCCCTGAATATGAATATGATTAGCTTTTCAATATTATTACCTCCACCAAGAGGAGGAGGTAATGTTTTTGCCAGTGTTGGTTTGTTTGTTGGTCTGTCTGTCTATCAGCAATATTACTCCAAAAGTTGTTACTGGATTTTGATGAAATTTTCAGAAAAGGTGTGTAATGGCACGGGGAACAGATAATTAGATTTTGGTGGTGATTTGGATCACGATCTGGATCCAGGAATATTTTGAAATTTACTTTGTATATTAATATTGAACTTTTCATGTACTTCCCCTTTAAGACGTGTTCATGGAGTTAGGTGGGTGGGCATGCACCTTCGCACCCTGGAAGAAGTGTACTCTTAGCGCTGTCCACATACAGCAGTGTGTGATGATTGACATTATTTCATCTGAAGATGCCAAGAAAAAGCAAGCAAAGTATGCAGATTAAGATGGGATTCGGAGTGCGTGCAGATGTAACTCCGGTGGCATGTACCGGCAGACAAGCTAAGGATGTCGCTGCGAGCCACGAGACCCACACGGTATGTAAACACACTGCACGATGTTTCATTTTTTTTGTTTGTGAAATCACAATAGGCCTGTTCTATTATTCTTGTTTACTACACACTGCAGTGATATGATACCGCACTGTTGTGTATTATTGCTTAATAATTATGAATCTTGTCAGTAAACTGTAAGGCAGACGAGAGGAGGGAAAAAAAAACACCTGAAAGATTCAATACAGTGATCCCTCACTTATCGCGGTTAATGGGTTCCAGAACCGACCGCGAAAAGTGAAAAACCGCGAAGTAGCGTCACCCCAAATGACGTCATCCATAAATAATACGTACGTTCATTCTCTCACTCTCTCTCTCTCATATGATACGTGTGTGTGTGCGTGTACGTGTACATACATACGTAGATGTAAATAAAGTGTACATAAATATGTTTTTAGAACTCTTTTATTCTTATAACAAGATACGTAACTCAAGATGAAGATGATTTACTTCACAGGTTAATGAGAGCTTTACTGCTCCTCAGGTGACGCCTCATCGTCAGGTGCTAGAAGCGCAGGATCATCGAGGGCAGCTTCCAATAGAGCTGGAGAAGCTGCAGGAGGCGGCATAGTGGCTCGACGGGAAGACTATTTCGCACAAAATGGCACAAGAGAACAGCAAAAAGTTCCACGCTGCGAGACTACGTAACACGAGCGATAAAGAGCAATGAATGCGGTCTTCCTTCCCTTCATGGGCGCGCGGCAGGGAGAGGAGGTGGGTGAAACGTCTCGGCCAATCAGCTTGTGGGGTGAAACGTCTCGGCCAATCAGCTTGCGAGATTTCCGAGCCGAGCCAACACGAGAACAGCGAACAGAGAGGTGGATTTTTTGAGTTGTGCGGCTCTCCGTGTTGATACCTGATGGTCTAATGCAGTCTCCCTGCCTTCTGCTAGCGCCCGCCCATTATTTCTCAATTTTGAATTTTTGATGAATATTTTTGAAAAATCCGCGATGCACTGAGGGCGCGAAGTAGCGAGGGATCACTGTAAACCATGATGCTGATTTAATCTTTAAGCTTGTGTGATTTCTTTTGCCCCTAGTGGCACAGCGTGGCGCTGCACCTGTCAACTGATAGGATGTGCAGAAACACTGCCCAGCTGTACTGAGGATTTGTACTGATCATGCCAGTTCACAAGGTGGCAGACACGCGTTGGAGGACGCATGGATGACACGTAATACACCAAAGAGAAGGAAGTCCTTCTTCTCCGTCTTTGAGATTACAAAAGAAAAATGGAGGGCACCCATCATTATGGACATACGCGATCACAGACGTAGGAGCAAATTTGGAGGATTTGGTCCCGAATTTGCCAACTATGATTCTAAAAACAGATTATTTAGCTTATGAAGGTAGATGTTTACATGTTCTTATAACACAGGCAGCGTGAAGCTCGTTGATTTCACCTGCCGGTGCCCAGAGCGCCATGTGACTGTAGAGCAATCATCGGTTGCATGTCGTCATACAAGATAAACTGCCGTGGAATAAAAGTGAAATTAAAGTGGAATAATCAATAACAGTTTCTGGATGTAGGAGAGAAAGATAAAATGACCGGGAGAGGACAAAATTACGACCAGAATGCCGCAAAAGGACGCCGCCTTGCCAGTGGTAAGTGACAAATGTCTTTGTTTGTTTGTATGCAAATTAGATGCGTAAATTTACTCCTATCTGAAACTTTGGATCATATTCTACATCTTTCTAATTGACAGTAAGCCATTATCTCTTACCACTTTCAAGTTATAGCCTTGGAAAGTTCTGACATCTGATCTGAATATTTTCTTGAAACAAATCTTTACCCCTGTTGACCACTAGGGGTTATGTCGCAGTTAAGAGGTTAAGGTTGAATTGTCCAGCCCCAATGTATGGTCAATACAATTATGACAGTTTTGTTATTATAATGCAGTCATTTAATGTAGCCATGTTGTTTTTGCTGCTGTTTTATTGTCTGTTAGCAGGATCATGAACTCATTAGATGTTGGAGGTGATCCATGAGTGCATACCTCCAAAAATATAAACTCAGTCTGGCTTAATCTAGGCCATTCAGCCACTTTATGCTGGCATTGCCAATGTGTAAATTGTATGTATTGGGATGGGTTCAAGTGTTTGCATAACAAATAGACTTGGTTTAGCAAGAAGCAGCATCTTTGCTATCTACAAGAGTAGACATGCCATAAAAAGGGGGGGGGGGGAAGCTGCTTTTCCAGTATGAAAAGAAGAAAAGTTATGCAGCATGTGACCAGAACTCACACTGACTTTGGGAAGAGTGCATTTATGTGCTCCGCTCCCTATGACTGGAATGGACTTCAAAAATTATTCAAACTTCAGGCCCTCATTTGCCTTCCTGATTTTAAAACTCGTGTCATAGACTTTTTAACAGTAGATATAGGAGTGTGCAAATGCTTTGCTACATGATTTGCACATCCAATGTCTTTTTTTTTTTAGCATAGTTCATGGTGTCTTACTGTGTTCTTTTATGTTTTATTAATGTTGTGTATTGCGTAATGTCTTGTTCTGTGTAAATACTGCCATCTTGGTCATGCCATGCTCGTAAAAGAGATCATTTTGACTTCAAGCAATTGCCTCATAATATAAAGGTTAAATTAAAAAAAAAAAAAAACGTTAGATTTGGAAAGAGCAAAAATATATAGATCTCTAATGAATTTATTGTTCTTATCTTGAGGATGCAGAAGATGATGACGGAATTAAAGTGATAGAAAATACAAAGTTTTTGTGAAAGTGCACTGTAGGGGTTGGGGAAATAATCATTTCTTTAGATGCATCGAATCATCATACGTCGAAGATTCTGAATCGATGCACAAATTTTTAAACATCCAGAGTCCAGCAGCAACCCATATCAACCCCATGCAACAAGATGCATCGATAATCGTTTTATCATTGCACTGCAGCTCTATGAATTGTAATCGGATCAAGTAACAGGGTTGCTAGTGAAGCTAGGTATAAGCTTCACCTCGGTTTGCACGTCTGCTCAAGTGCGAGGATTGTGTGACGAAGCAACCTCCCATTCATGAGGTGGCGCGACCGACAGCATATAAAGTCAAAGTAGACGAAGAAGATGACAAGGAAAACAAAACTGAAGACACAGAAGCAAAAGCACATTATTATACCTCCTTCTCTTTCTTTTGATAGCTTCTTTTCCCCCAAAGATGCAGTTGCCATTGCTGTTGATACTGTGCATGGCTCTCGCTTTCCTTCTGTTTTGTATAGCCAGTGAACAAACTGGCACAGCAGTGCATTTTCGGTACCTGTCGGGCTGGGGTGAAACTGCAGATGTCGCTTGGTCTAACAGGCGAAAAAAACGAAGCACTGACCTGTCCAAAGCGTACACGCATCTCAGTGCACCAGAGCGGAGGTGGAGCATAAAGAAGGATTGAGTCCCACCTCTAGTGCACTGACAGCCATTAGAAAAGTGAGTTAAAATAATCTAATTCTGATTCTACTCATTAATTATATTAAAGTGCAATGAATAAAAAACCTGAATGACTCAAAAGCATAAACTAATGTTCATGTGCCAAGGCTGTCATTGTAAAACAGTGTTTAGACTTCACTTATTTTCAAAGTTTTATTATGACCCATCTGACAGACATGAATAGCTAAACAAGAGGAAAGCAGCACTCACGGTCCTGACATGACTGGTGTTGGTGGAGCAGGGGGAGAGGGAGCAGCGGGTGCTGCGGCCGAGGCAGCGGTTGCCTGTGCAGAGGGTGGGGCTTCAGATGGAGGTGTAGCATCTGGAGGGGGGATTTCAACCTGCTTCCAGTCCTGCCCTTCTTCAACCATGAGGGCAATAAGAGTGCCAAGGCGCACGTTTCGACTGCCCTCTTCTATCTGTAAAGAGTGTGGGAGAGGCATTTGTATAGTGAAGGTCAGACATGAGCAAAACTGGTTCTATTTCTTCATAACTGCAAGCAAGAATTCCAGAAAAAGATATAAGAAATAAAGGTTAGGAGCAATTTAAAAAGGAAACGATGAAGAAAATTAAGTTCTTAATCAGTGGAAACTGAACACACAAACCACTAAAGAGGATTTAGAAGGAATCCTTGTTTATTGGCATCAACATCTTCCACCTTACTTGAAAAAATGATTCTGCGGCAAAAGGACTCTTCGAATGCACTGAAGTGTTTTTATGCCTTTCAATGCTGTCAACAATTGATCCACTATCTTGCTACAAAGTAATTCAAATCCACTACAAGCTTTTCCCCCCCAATCCTGATTAAGCTGTGCGGGATGCTGTTTCTCACATATTGATCAGCTTAAATGAAAGAGCACACAAGACACAGTGGGTTGACAGGAACACTTCATCACTTCTGAAAAGATGTCATCTAAGCAAGCAGCCTCTAAAGATACAGCTTGAGCAATAGCTAGCTAAATTGTTGCCTTCAATCATCTAATCATTGATCAAAACAAAGCCTGCAATTTCATTCCTGACCAGCAATGAATAATGTAGTTTATGTTGTGAACATAATGCAATTCCACTTCTTAGAGATTCTTACAGTACATCAAAGGGAAACTTTGGAAATCTAATCCAACAATGTGGAAAAAAGCTGAACACTGTTCAAAATAACCAAATAACTAAATAAAAAAAAATTACTATTTTCTGTTATTTAATTCATTATGAATTCAACAGTCTTCCAGCAAGAACTGGTTATTTAGACCAGCACAAATCAGTCAGTCAAGTCATGTGCCCAGGTCCTAAAAAAATTTGGTCAGACTAAAACCCGATTCAGACTACACCTTTTTTTTTGTCTGAGAGAAGAAGATGAAGAGTGGAAAGGTGGTTGGTCTAGATGACATACTAGGAGTGAGAATCACCAGAGGCTGCACAATACAATACTATCATGATCTTGTGATACGCTTAGTATTGTGAGATCATATATTGGGATTTCTTGTCCAGATCTTTGTCTTTTTCCAACTCCTGACTAGATCTCATGAATCATTCCTGAGTCCATCCATCCATCCATCTTCGAATGCTTAATCCTTTTCGGGTCGCAGGGGGGCTGGAGCCTATCCTAGCATCTTTGGGTGAGAGGCAGGGTACACCCTGGACAGATCGCCAGTCCATCGCAGGGCCAACACAGAGAGACAGACAACCATTCACTCTCACAGTCATACCTAAGAACAATTTAGAATCCCCAGTTGATGCCAGTTAACCTAACTTGCATGTTTTTGGCATGTGGGAGGAAACCGGAGAAATCCCGGAGTAAATCCACACAGACATGGAGAACATGCAAACTCCACACAGATCACTGTTGGTCGGGGAGAGAGCTGCTGCGACCGGCCCTCCGCTTCGTATGTTTCCCGACAAACCACTCACATGCACACACTTATTTTGTGCGCGTTCTCATACTGTATATATATATATATATATATATATATATATATATATACAGTATATATATATATGCACGCAGACGGGGGGGTTTGCGTGCCCCAGTGATCCCAGGAGCTATGTTGTCCGGGGCAATTTGCCTCTGATAGGGTCTCCCAAGACAAACTGGTCCTGGGTGAAGGGCCAGACGAAGAACGATCCAACAGACTCTCATGATAAATTGTATATCAAGGATTCAGTGTACCCCGCCCGGTATGGGGTTACCGGGGCCCCACCCTGGAGCCAGGCCTGGGGGAGGGGCTCGAAGGCTAGCGTCTGGTGGCCGGGTTTCCACCCATGGGACCCGGCCGGGCTCAGCCCGAAGGAGTTACATGGGTCCGCCCTCCAGTAGGTTCACCACCTGCAGGAGGGATCATGGAAGTCCGGTGCTATGTGGATTAGGTGGCAGTCAAAGGCGGAGACCTTGGCGGACTGATCCCAAGCTTTCTAAACTGGCTTTTGGTACGTGGAATGTCACCTCTCTGGTGGGGAAGGAGCCTGAGCTGGTGTACGAGATTGAGCGATACCGGCTAGATATAGTCGGCCTCACCTCAACACACAGCTCCGGTTCCGGAACCAGTCTCCTGGAGAGGGGCTGGAGCTTGGCCTTTTCTGGAGTTGCCCCGGGCGAGAGGCGACGAGCAGGGGTAGGTATTCTTGTATCGCCCCACCTTGCTGCCTCTATATTGGAGTTTTCCCCGGTGGACGAAAGGGTTGCTTCCCTGCGCCTTCGGGTTGGGAAACGGGTCCTGACCATCATTTGTGCCTATGCACCAAATGATGTTTCAGAGTACCCACCCTTTTTGGAGTCTGTGACTGGGGTGCTGGAGGGTGCTCCTCCTGGAGACTCCATTGTCCTACTGGGGGACTTCAATGCGCACGTGGGCAACGACAGTGAAACCTGGAGGGGGGTGATTGGGAGGAACGGCCTGCCCGATCTGAACCCGAGTGGTGTTCAGTTATTGGACTTCTGTGCTAACCACAGTCTGTCTATAACGAACACCATGTTCAAGCATAAGGGTGTCCATATGTGCACCTGGCACCAGGACACCCTAGGCCGCAGGTCGATGATCGATTTTGTTATCGTATCATCAGACCTGCGACCGTATGTCTTGGACACCCGAGTAAAGAGAGGTGCAGAGCTGTCAACTGATCACCACCTGGTGGTGAGTTGGATCCGATGGCAGGGGAGGAAGCCATTCAGACCTGGTAGACCCAAACGTATAGTGAGGGTGTGCTGGGAGCGTCTGGCTGAGGCCCCTGTCCGGGAGGTCTTCAACTCCCACCTCCGGAAGAACTTCAACCACATTCCGAGGGAGTCTGGAGACATGGAGTCTGAATGGGCCATGTTCTCCACCTCTGTTGTTGAAGCGGCAGCCCAGAGCTGCGGCCGCAAGGTGGTCGGTGCATCTCGTGGTGGCAACCCCCGAACCAAGTGGTGGACACCAGTGGTGAGGGGGGCCATTAAGCTGAAGAAGGAGTCCTATCAAGCTTGGTTGGCTTGTGGGACTCCCGAAGCAGCTGAGGTGTACCGGCAGGCCAAGCGGAGTGCAGCTCGGGTGGTTGCTGAAGCAAAAACCCGGGTATGGGAGGAGTTCGGTGAGGCCATGGAACAAGACTTTCGGTCGGCTTCAAAGAGATTCTGGCAAACTGTTCGGCGGCTCAGGAGGGGAAAGCAGCTCCCCGTCCACACTGTGTATGGTGCGGATGGGACACTGTTGACTTCAACTGGGGATATCGTCGGGCGGTGGAAGGAATACTTCGAGGATCTCCTCAATCCCACTGATACGCCTTCCACAGAGGAAGCAGGGTTTGGGGACGAGGGGGATGACTCGCCTATCACAGGGGCTGAGGTCGCCAAGGTGGTTAAAAATCTCCTTGGTGGCCGGGCCCCGGGGGTGGACGAGATTCGCCCCGAGTACCTCAAGGCCCTGGATGTTGTTGGGTTGTCATGGTTGACACGCCTCTGCAACATTGCGTGGAGGTCGGGGGCAGTGCCTTTGGCATGGCAAACCGGGGTGGTGGTTCCTCTCTTCAAAAAAGGGGACCGGAGGGTGTGCTCCAACTTTAGAGGGATCACACTCCTCAGCCTCCCTGGGAAGGTCTATGCCAAGGTACTGGAGAGGAGAGTCCGGCCGTTGGTCGAACCTCGGATTCAGGAGGAGCAATGTGGTTTTCGTCCTGGCCGTGGCACATCGGACCAGCTCTTTACCCTCTCGAGAATTCTTGAGGGTTCGTGGGAGTTTGCCCAACCAGTTTACATGTGTTTTGTGGACTTGGAGAAGGCATTTGACCGCGTCCCTCGTGGATTTTTGTGGGGGGTGCTTCGGGAGTATGGGGTATCGGGCTTGTTGTTACGAGCTATTCGGTCTCTGTACGACCGTTGTGAGAGTTTAGTTCGCATTGCCAACACTCGGTCGGAGTCATTCCCAGTGAGAGTTGGACTCCGCCAGGGCTGCCCTTTGTCACCGGTCCTGTTCATAATTTTTATGGACAGGATTTCTAGGCGCAGCCAGGGAATGGAGGGCGTCATGCTTGGTGACCACAGGATCTCATCTCTGTTGTTTGCAGATGATGTTGTCCTGTTGGCTTCATCCAGCAATGACCTACAGCTCTTGCTGGGACGGTTTGCCGCTGAGTGTGAAGCGGCTGGGATGAGAATCAGCACCTCCAAGTCCGAGTCCATGGTCCTCAGCCGGAAAAAGGTGGATTGTCCTCTCCGGGTTGGGGACAGGCTCCTGCCCCAAGTGGAGGAGTTTAAGTATCTTGGGGTCTTGTTCACGAGTGAGGGGAAAATGGAGCGAGAGGTCGACAGACGGATTGGAGCAGCATCTGCAGTGATGCGGACGTTGTACCGGTCTGTTGTGGTGAAGAGGGAGCTTAGTTCTAAGGCAAAGCTGTCGATTTACCAGTCAATCTACGTTCCTACTCTCACCTATGGTCACGAGCTTTGGGTAATGACCGAAAGAACGAGATCGCGGATACAAGCGGCTGAAATGAGCTTTCTCCGTAGGATTGCTGGACTCACCCTCAGAGATAGGGTGAGGAGCTCAGTCATTCGGGAGAGGCTCAGAGTAGAACCGCTGCTCCTCCACATTGAAAGGAGTCAGTTGAGGTGGTATGGGCATCTGATTAGGATGCCTCCTGGACGCCTCCCACTTGAGGTGTTTCAGGCACGTCCCACTGGGAGGAGACCCCGGGGCAGACCCAGGACTCGGTGGAGAGACTATGTCTCCCAGCTAGTCTGGGAACGCCTTGGTATCCCCTCTGAAGAGCTGGAGCAGGTGGCTGGGGAGAGGGAAGTCTGGGCTTCTCTGCTTGAACTGCTGCCTCCGCGACCCGGACCTCCGGAAAAGCGGTAGAAGATGGATGGATGGATGGATGGATGGACATACACGCACAAGTGTCTCTCCTTTAACAGGTGCGGAAACCAGACTCGTGTTGAGACATCTTCGGTGGAAGAAGCAGTTTGTCTTTTGTTTGTTTTAGTTGTTGGTTTGTTTGTTTTTTTGTCTGTTCCCCTCCCTTTTCTTTCCCTCTCCACACACTTCCTTTCCCTCTTCCCCATCCTGTTAGGTCTTCCATGGGTAAAATAATTAAACTAAAGCATTAAAAGTTATTACAGGAGGAGTTTACAACAATATACAATACACAGTTAGGTACTGTTAAGCTCCACTTGGCAAAGTAAATCTGTTTTGGCACAATAAGGGTGACAGATCCCTGTTCTGTCTGCCTAGCTGCCGGACAGGACAAGGGGGGAGAAAAATAGCATGTTTTGGTTGTTAAATTGGTGTGTGCAATTCATTATGGATGTGGGGTGCCTGGACCTTTGCACTTTCAAAATTGTGTATTTATTTATGTAATTAATTTTAATTCTGATCATTTTGCTAAATAGAGAATATATACCTTCATGTCTTACAGAGAATGTGTAAACATTTTTTCAACTTAAGAATATGCACTGTCCAGATTTTTGCAAAAAATTGTCTAGGGCTGGCCATTTTTTAACTCATGTAATTATTTATAAACCTTTTCAGACTGTGATCTGAAACCTCTTTATACTTAGGTGAGCATAAGTAACATCCTAAATTGTCTCCTGTTTCTCTAGGTCCTGCACCATCAACATTATGAATTCCCTAAACCCATGGATAACCCTGACATCTGATGGACATGCTAAGTGTGCACACTGCACTGGCTTCATAGTTGCATCTTTTTGCATAATTTCTGTTAAACACCTGTCACTGTGCATTCATTAAACTTTGTTATATTTTTGTGAATTCACAAAAGCACCCATTCACAACTTTCTACGCTGTGCCTGTTCATTCTGTTTGCATTGTTTTTAAACATAAGAAATGCATATTTTCATGTTGGGTTTGATATTTTGATTCCTATATAAAAATGATTTACCTATTCACCCGTGTGCATTCATTTAATCTTAATAAATGTACTAACATGTCTCAAAGTTTAACTATCACGATTCATAATTTAATTCAATGAAGTAATTTCTTATCAAAATTTGAAGCTAAAAAGGCTTGAAATAACTTGATGGTGAATATCAAAAAATCTAAAATTAACTGTTTAAAAATGTATTTTCCACATTATAACTTGAGATACACCAGGGGTCACCAACCTTTTTGAAACCAAGAGCTACTTCATGGGTATCGAGTCATGTGAAGGGCACCAGCTTGACACACTCCTCTAAAATAACAAATTGTGTGTGTGTATGTATATATATACAGTATATATATATATATATATATATATATATATATATATATATATATATATACACAGTATACAGTATATATACACACATATATATATACATAAATAAATAATTATCAATAACTTAGAGCGGGTAACAGACAAGATCAATATTCAATACTTTTTTATTAATCTCAGCAATTGTTCAGATGATCACTTCTACATGTGTAATGACAATAAAGTTGAATCTCATCATCATCTCATCTCATTTCATAAAAAAGTCCAGTTTTCACCAGTCCCTTTTAACCATACAAAACTAAACCCTTTTAATTCATGAACTATGTTGAACCATGTTTGAAAAAGTTATGCAACATTTAAGAAAAACCAACTTTCATATTAAATAAATCTTATCACATTTTTAACTGAACAAATCTGCTGCAATTCTGCTCAAAATCTGTTACATTTAATAAACACACTTTTGTGTGTTCTTCTTCACTGGAATTATATCCATACAGTTCTTGCCAAGAATCATGCTTGAGCAACCAGCACTGTCCTTTCATGAGAAGCTAAACAGCACTGAGAGTGCTTATATGCACGGTAGAGCAGTGGTTAGCACCGCGGCAGCAGTTTACCCTCGGCCGGGGGATCGTGGGTTCGATCCCTGCCCCCGGCCAACAGTGATCTGTGTGGAGTTTGCATGTTCTGGTGGTGCATGTTCTCGTTTTTCATGCAAAAACATGCAGGTTAGGGAGTTAAAGGGCGCTTGCGCACGCAGCGGCTGGTGGCTTGTCACCGGACTGCAGAACAAATAAAAAAAAGAGTGGGTAGTGAAGTGTCGCTCCACATGCGCTTCGCCGTCGCCCCGCAAATGAAACACACGCAGCTTCCTTTCACGGTAGTAAAAAAGAACTCTTCCTCCCGCTCACTTTGAAAATGATAAATTTTGTTTTGTTTTGTTTTGTATTGTCTTTTTTTTGCCATGTTTTTGGGCTTGGAAACTGCACTCCGTTCACCATCTTAACTGCCCGCTAGCTAAGCTTACGCTCCACAAGCGCGAAGGTTTTGTCATGTGCACAATACTGACCTTTGAACTAGGTCAGAGTTCACCTTAACTTTACGTATAATAAACATATTTTCATTTTTTTTATTTTTAAGACATTGTCATTTTAAAATCTATATAAATGCAAGTGTGATTTTAAAAAAATATAAAATAAAAAATAGCGGCAGAAAAAATTACATCTTAGACGCAGCTCACTTGCGAGTTGTGCTATTTTTAGAACAGGCCTGCGGGAGACTCATGTGGTCGCCGCGGGCGACATAGTGCCCGCGGGCACCGCGTTGGTGACCCCTGAGATACACAAATATTCAAAGAAAAATGAAGAGAAGACACCTTACATGTTATACAAAAATTTATTTAACATATCTTGATATTGTGGAATCGGCAGAAAAACGGACAGGACACACGTAAGTCTGTCTGAAAAAACTTTATTTACATTTCTGCACTTCCTACTTTTATCTCCGTCCAAAACGGAAAAACTCCGCCTTCACATTAAAACATCAAATTTGTGTGTGAGACCAACAACTAATGTCACCACACAGGCCCCCCCAGAACACACAAATAACAACATAAATACACATGCTGACAAAAAACAAACTAAAACAGCATGAACAAAATCCAAAAGAAAATAACTCAAGAGAACCTCTTAGGCAACCTAATTACTCTGCCCCTACGACTGCATTGCGCAGTCCTAGGGGGCACAACTGTAACCGGAGCAGAAACAACCTCAGGCGCAGGGTTGGGAGGGCACCCCCGCCGAGCTGGGTGGGCTAACTCAACCTCATCGTCACGAAGAACATGAGCAGGCTTCAAACGATCCACCGAAATCCGATCCTGACCAATCCCCAACTCAACCAAAAAATCCTTATGGCCTGTTTCTAACACCCGAAAAGGGCCATCATAAGGTGCTTGCAGGAGAGAACGATGGGCATCATGCCGGACAAAAACATATTTAGCCGACCTAAGACTGTCAGGGACGTAAGACTGAGGAAGACAGTGGTGCGCAGCCACGGGAACAAAAGCCCTAGCTTCCTCTCGACACTTAGGTCTCTTAAAGCGTACCTGTGGTGGTCGTGAAGACGCATTTGACTTGAAAACATTATGAAAAAGTATTTCTTATTTTGGTAAATAATTTTTGCCAGCCATATACCACCAGACATATATTCAAATAGGACCTTGGCCATGGGCAGCCAATGAAAACTGTGGGCGCAGCCATGACACATGCAGATGTGACGTCACTTCATTGATACTCAACAGTCAATGCTCTGCCTGTATGAGAGACTAGGGTGCTGTTGTGAGTGTTTTTATTCTATTATGGCTGAATTGTCGGACTCTGAGGAAAAATTTGTCCAACATGGCTACAGGTTTGAGCCAGAAAGGTCTTCTGAGGGTTAAAGTGACGAAGTGGTCCTCACACACAACGCAATTTCGTCTGAAATTATTCGTCTGTGCCCTGTTTCCGCTCCGATCTTCTGACAAGGTGAGCTGGGTTTGGGTACAAAAAAAAAGTGTTTCTTTGTTTTTTTCGCTTATTATTCAGACATCCAAAGGCTTTACATTCCGCCATGTTGCGATATCCATATCGCATTGTATGTTTTTGTTTTTAAAAGAGCAACGAGTGTCTGCTGCTCTGTAGATAGTTTTAGAATCATCTTCCGAGATCAGATGAGACAAGCCGCTGAATTTAAGCATTTATTTATTTATTTTCTACTCGTTTTAGTTCTGCATTTAATATGAATCCTGAGTTTGAAATAAACGTTTGAATTTGAATATCCCCGAAGCCGCCGCACATCCGGGTACTCAGATCGCAGTGTTCGAATTATCGTCATTTACGAGCTCAGATCAGAAAAGACGGCTCGCCGAATTTAAACATTTATTTATTTATTTTCTACTCGTTTTAGTTCTGCATTTAATATGAATCCTGAGTTTGAAATAAACGTTTGAATTTGAATATCCCCGAAGCCGCCGCACATCCGGGTACTCAGATCGCAATGTTCGAATTATCGTCATTTACGAGCTCAGATCAGAAAAGACGGCTCGCCGAATTTAAACATTTATTTATGTATTTTCTACTCGTTTTATTTCTGCATTTAATATGAATCCTGAGTTTGAAATAAACGTTTGAATTTGAATATCCCCGAAGCCGCCGCACATCCGGGTACTCAGATCGCAGTGTTCGAATTATCGTCATTTACGAGCTCAGATCAGAAAAGACGGCTCGCCAAATTTAAACATTTATTTATTTATTTTCTACTCATTTTATTTCTGCGTTTAATATGAATCCTGAGTTTGAAATAAACGTTTGATTTTGAATATCCCCGAAGCCGCTCCACATCCGGGTACTCGAGGCTCAGCCAATACTGATCCAGATCGCGGTGTCAACGAAATTACATCACAGGAAGCGTCCTGGAAGTCCCTGTAGCCGCTAGTATGGCTGTACCCATGTTTTGCTGACATAGCTGAACCAGCAGATCAGCAATGGATTTATATCAAATTGCTTTGAATGTGAATTTCAACTTAAACTTGAACTAGAACGTGAGACAGGGGCTCAATATAATATCTTTTTTTTCACGACCACCACAGGTACGCTTTAACCATACTGGGACCTAACCCTGGACTGGTAGGAAGGAACTCCCCTGGAACCCTCAAGGTCTGGCCGAGGACCAACTCAGCAGAAGAGGAGAGCAGGTCTTCTTTGGGGGCTGAACGCAAACCCAACAAAACCCACAGTAATCTGTCCACCCATCCACTATCCACTAATGACGCGCGAAGGGCCGCTTTCATAGTCCGATGAAACCGCTCGCATAGCCCATTAGCCTGTGGATGGTACGCTGTGGTCCGATGGAGTTTAACCCCCAAACTACCAGCTACCTCATTCCAAAGTGCAGAGGTAAATTGCGGGCCCCTGTCAGAGGTAACGTCTAAGGGAACACCAAAACAGGACACCCAAGAGGAGATAAATGCCCGGGCAACATCAGACGCTGTAGTTGATGTCAGGGGAACTACCTCCGGCCACCGCGTAGTCCGGTCCACCATAGTGAAGAGGTGAGTAAAACCACGAGAAGGAGGAAGAGGTCCAACTAGGTCCACCTGAACATGATCAAAACGTCGCTCCGGAATCCAAAAAGGCTCCAATGGAGCCTTTATGTGGTGCTGCACCTTAGCACGCTGGCACGCTACACAGGTTGTCGTCCAAGTCTTCACATCCTTTCTGAGACCCGGCCATACAAACTTGGCACTCACCAACTTGACCGAGGCCTTAACTTCAGGATGCGACAAAGAATGAACAGCGTCAAAAACACGACGACGCCAAGCCGCAGGCACCAGAGGTCGTGGTTTTCCCAATGTAGTGTCACACAGAAGAGTGGCACCACTGTTTTGAAAGCAGACATCCTCCAACTGCAAACTGGACTCAGTGGAACGAAGCACCTGCACCTCCGGGTCCAACAACTGATCGGCAGCCATTTCAGCATAGTCCATGCCCAAATGAACAGCAGCAACTGGGGCACGAGAAAGACAGTCCGCCACCAAGTTGGTCTTACCAGCCACATGCTGAATGTCTGTAGTGAACTCGGAAACAGCCGAAAGCTGCCGTTGCTGCCGAGCTGACCAAGGTTCAGTGGACTTGGCCATGGCAAACGTGAGGGGTTTATGGTCCACAAAAGCAGTGAATTTACGGCCCTCCAAAAGAAACCTGAAATGCCTTGTCGCCAAAAAAAGGGCCAACAGCTCCCTGTCAAAGGTGCTGTACTTCCTTTCTGACTCGCGTAACTGTCTACTAAAAAAGGCTAGAGGTTCCCAGGAATTGCCAACCCACTGCTCACAAACTGCTCCGACAGCATAATCAGATGCGTCGGTGGTAAGAGCAATGGTGGCCGTGGATGAGCCAACAAGGCAGCATAAGCCAGTGCAGCTTTAGCCCCGTCAAAAGCACATAACCTCTCATGAGTCCACTCAATGTCCTGATTACCCCTCTTACCCTTCAAGGCCTCATACAGCGGACGCATAATATGGGCAGCATGAGGTATAAAACGGTTATAAAAATTGACCATGCCCAAAAACTCCTGCAGGGGCTTGACAGAGGAGGGGCGTGGAAAAGCTAAAACTGCTTCGACTTTAGCCGGGAGGGGCACGGCACCCTGCTGGGATACCTTGTGCCCCAAGAACTCAAGTTCTGAGAGCCCAAACTAACACTTCACTGGATTCACTATCAGTCCATGATCACAGAGGCGTCTGAAGAGCTGGCGAAGGTGCGACACATGTTCCTCCACCGAAGCGCTCGCCACCAGTATATCGTCCAGGTATACAAACAGAAAAGGCATGTCCCGCAACACAGAGTCCATAAGCCTTTGAAACGTCTGTGCAGCACCCTTAAGGCCAAATGGCATCCTCAAGAACTCGAACAGTCCAAATGGAGTGATCACCGCTGTCTTGGGGACGTCCTGGGGATGGACAGGCACCTGATGATAACCACGCACTAAATCCACTTTAGAAAAAATGACTGTCCCTGCCAGACGTGAAGAAAAATCTTGGATATGGGGGACTGGATACCTGTCGTTGATAGTAGCGTTGTTAAGGCGCCTAAAGTCTCCACAAGGGCGCCAACCCCCATCTGACTTAGGGACCATGTGGAGGGGAGAAGCCCACGGACTGTCAGAACGGCGCACAATACCCAACCGCTCCATATTGGCAAACTTATCTCTAGCAATGGCTAACTTAGCAGCATCCAGACGGCATGCGCGGGCAAAAACAGGTGGACCCACAGTAGTAATATAATGCTCAACCCCATGTTTAACCACTGCCGCAGAAAACGTAGGCACAGTGAGCGCAGGAAACTCAGAGAGAAGGCGCTGGTACCTGTCTCCTGAGGCGAGCATGTTAGCAAGCAGTGGACCAGCTCACATGGATAAGAATCAAAAGACACAGCATCAATCAAACATCTGTTAGCTACATCAACCAACAGTCTGTAAGCACACAAAAAATCTGCACCAAGAATAGGAACTGCTACAGATGCTACCACAAAGTCCCAACTAAATTCATGGCCGTTAAAACACACAGTAATGAACTTGGTGCCAAAGGTGCGAATAGGAGTACCATTAGCAGCATCCAGTGGAGGTCCATGATCATATCCCATGACGTCAGCCGAAGAGGGGGGAACGATGCTCCGTTGTGCTCCTGAATCCACCAAAAAACAACGTCCAGCAGCGCAGTCCTCAATAAAAAGCAGCTTATTGCTGGTGCCGGTGCACGCAGCTGCTAGCGAGCACCAGCCTTCTCGTTTCCCTGTGGCTGGAAAGAGCACGGTGAAATACAGCGCCGAGCCTTCGGTCCAAAACGGCGGTGATAAAAACACAGGCCGCTCTCTTTCTTACAGCGATCCGATACTGCGGCCACATCCACCAAGACTTCTCCATCAGACTGCCCAGGCAGCAATGCATGCACCGACAAATGACGAGAAGCCAGCCAAAGCCTGTCCGCTTCTCCAGCTAAACCCCGATAATCCTTAGTACGAATGAGGGGCGAACTGGCCAGGACAGTGCGCACTGGAGGCAGAAGCTGACGCAGAAACAGGTGGGTAAACAGAAATGAGCTGTCTCCTGAACCAAGAAGTGCCAACATATTCTCCATCAGCTCAGAAGGTTTGCTGTCCCCCAAACCAGTCATAGACAGAAGACGATCAGCACGCTCTATATCAGAGAGTTGGTACAGCTGCAGAAGAGCCCTCTTCAGAGTGACGTACCTGTCAGCGTGAGGCGGGTCCCGGAGCAGTCCCATCAAACGACGAGTAGTAGCAGAATCCAAAGCTGCAACGACATGGAAATACTTCGTGTCATCTGTGGTTACTCCGCGCAGATGGAACTTTGCCTCGACATGCTGAAACCAGGGCTCCGGGTCGTGCTGCCAAAAGTCCGGTAATTTAATGGTAGCCGCAAAAACAGCCGGTGCGGGAGCCGCAGTGGATACAGACGCCGTGGCAGCGATATCAGAAGAGGTCGCTTGAATAGACATTCTTCAAACGTCGGGGTCACCAATGTGGAATCCGCAGAAAAACGGACAGGACACACGAAAGTCTGTCTGAAAAAACTTTATTTACATTTCTGCACTTCCTCCTTTTATCTCCGTCCAAAACGGAAAAACTCCGCCTTCACATTAAAACATCAAATTTGTGTGTGAGACCAACAACTAATGTCACCACAATATCTCATTTAGGTAAAAGGAACAATAATGACATCAAGCCCGCATAAAGCCCACACTGTCCTTTATATCAAATGAGCTGGACAGACTATGTCTCCCAGCTGGTCTGGGAACACCTTGGTATCCTCTCTGAAGAGCTGGAGCAGGTGGTTGGGGAGAGGGAAGTCTGGGCTTCTCTGCTTGAGCTGCTGCCTCTGCAACCTGGACCTCCGGAAAAGTGGTAGAAAATGGATGGATGGATGGATGGTACGGCACATGTCAGCGTCCTGGACTGAAGGTGTGATGTCTCTGTGATGGCCCCACTGACAGTCAGTCTGGATGTGTGGTCTGCATTTCATATACTGGTTTGCTTCCAAAAACAAAATGAGTAACAAAAAGTTTTAAGATTAATGCTTTTAACATGTAATCACTTACATCTTACATCTAAAATATAAATACATGAAGACAATCCTGTGATAACTTAAACATAATGTAATAATTTATATCAAACAATATTTAATTTTGCATATGAAAACATCATGCTAAATAATACATTTATTGCCATAAAGTGGAGACCCCATGATAAATTGCAGTGGAGTCTGTAGCCCTGCTGATGTAGAACACAAAGCATCAGCTAAGGTAGCTGTGAGCAGATCAACTGTTAAGTCTTAACACAAAGGGTCTGATGCAAAGGGATGTAATAATCACACCTGTACATGCAACACAGACAATCAGCTAGCTAGCTCGTTAGCTGTCCAGAGCATGTGTATTTACATGATTTGAAATGAGTACACACCTGATTGGAAATGTAGAGAGCACACTCTTATTGACTCTGAGATGCTGTCAAGATGATTTCTTTGCATCTTACTGCAGACACCCAGGCCATCTGAAGTCTCCTTGTTACAGTAGCTAGCTCATCTGTTCTTCCTCTTTGCTTCCAAGCACAGAAACGGTAGAATGAAATTCAGTTGGTTAATTTCTTTTTTGTACACTTTTCATGGGAGCTGTTACACAACAATACTGAATCCTTTTTGATTTTAGGAAGAACACAAGAGCCTAAAAGAAAAAAAACTTCAGTAGCTACTCCTCCATCTGTTCTTCTACATGCCGCAGGTGCTGCACCTACTGTCCCAACATGGAGGATCTATCGCACAATTCGTTGTGGTGGTGACATCAGTGTCCATTCTCTATAGCTGCCGTTGCCGACCAGAGGACCATTGTGCAAGCAATGCCAAAACTTCTACACAACTCGGAAAGGGCAAAGCAAATTACAAAACATATTGCCGCTTTTAATGCCAAGGATTTAGGCCCGTATTTCATCATCAAGAACCAGGGTGTTTGCGCTATCATGTGCAATGTAGAGCCGAAGTACAATGTCGTGATATTTTGTGTAAAGCTATTGGAAAGACTTTTCCTGGTCTCCAATAAGGCTAAAACAATATACAGACGTGGACAAAATTGTTGGTACCCCTCTGTTAATGAAAGAAAAACCCACAGTGGTCACAGAAATAACTTAAATCTGACAAAAGTGGTAATAAATAAAAACTCTATGAAAATTAACCAATGAAAATCACACAATGCTTTTGAACTGTGGTTCAACAGAATTATTTTAAAAAACAAACTCATGAAACAGGCCTGGACAAAAATGATGGTACCCTTAACTTAATATTTTGTTGCACAATCTTTTGAGGCAATCATTGCAATCAAACGATTTCTGTAACTGTCAATGAGACTTCTGCACCTCTCAGCAGGTATTTTGGCCCACTCCTCATGAGCAAACTGCTCCAGTTGTCTCAGGTTT
Source organism: Pholidichthys leucotaenia (assembly GCA_020510985.1). Taxonomy (NCBI): domain Eukaryota; kingdom Metazoa; phylum Chordata; class Actinopteri; order Cichliformes; family Pholidichthyidae; genus Pholidichthys; species Pholidichthys leucotaenia. Next base: position 131,551,190 of record CM035840.1, on the reverse strand, counting down.
GAAGGGTGCCTTCTCCAGATGGCATGTTTCAGCTCCTTCCACAGATCTTCAATAGGATTTACATCAGGGCTCATAGAAGGCCACTTTAAAAAAGTCCAATGTTTCGCTCTTAGCCATTCTTGGGTGTTTTTAGCTGTGTGTTTTGGGTCATTATCCTGTTGCAAGACCCATGACCTGCGACTGAGACCAAGCTGTCTGACACTGGGCAGCACATTTCTCTCTAGAATACCTTGATAGTCTTGAGATTTCATTGTACCCTGCACAGATTCAAGACACCCTGTGCCAGATGCAGCAAAGCAGCCCCACAACATAACAGAACCTCCTCCATGTTTCACAGTAGGGACAGTGTTCTTTTCTTGGTATGCTTCATTTTTGCATCTGTGAACATAGAGCTGTTGTGCCTTGCCAAACCGTTCCAGTTTTGTCTCGTCTGTCCATAGGACATTCTCCCAGAAGCTTTGTGGCTTGTCAACATGCAGTTTGGCAAATTCCAGTCTGGCTTTTTTATGATTTGTTTTCAACAATGGTGTCCTCCTTGGTCGTCTCCCATGAAGTCCACTTTGGCTCAAACAATGATGGATGGTGCGATCTGACACTGATGTACCTTGACCTTGGAGTTCACCATGAATGTGTTTAGAGGTTGTTCTGGGCTCTTTTGTTATCATTCGTATTATCCGTCTCCTCCTCCAGCCATGTCCAGGGAGGTTGGCTACAGATTTCTGAATAATATGTGCAACTGTAGTCACAGGAACATCAAGCTGCTTGGAGATGGTCTTATAGCCTTTACCTTTAACATGCTTGTCTGTAATTTTCTTTCTAATCTCCTGAGACAACTCTCTCCTTTGCTTCCTCTGGTCCATGTTTAGCGTGGTACACACCATGTCAACAAACAGCACAGTGACTACTTGTCACCCTTTAAATAGGCCGACTGACTGATTACAATTTTGTAGACACCTGTGATGTTAATTAGAGGACACATCTTGGTTGAACATGTCCCTATGGTCACATTATTTTCAATCTTTTCTAGGGGTACCATCATTTTTGTCCGGGCCCGTTTCATGAGTTTGTTTTTAAAATAATTCTGTTGAACCACAATTCAAAAGCACTGTCTGATTTTCACTGGCTAATTTTCATAGAATTTTTATTTATTACCACTTTTGTCAGATTCAAGTTATTTCTGTGACCATTGTGGGTTTTTCTTTCATTAACAGAGGGGTACCAACAATTTTGTCCACGTCTATAAGTAAGATGACAACTAAGCTGACCCGGAGAAGGTTTTGGCTCTGTTTCTGCTTTCAAAAGACTTTTCTTCTCCACCGCTGCTGCCCGTCACCGCTGGCTGCCCCCTAATAAAAATCCACAGAATAGGTATGTGGGACTATAATGTTCTGAATGAGGCCTTAGAAAATTATGAATCAGTTTGTAAATCACTGGATTGAAAATGTACATGTACCGGAGTGGTGGCCTAGAGGTAGAGCACCCACCCCACAACTGGCAGGTCAGGGTTCAAATCCCAGCCGGGTCATGCCAAAGACCATACAAAAATAGAACTTCCTGCCATCCAGCTTGGTGCTCAGCAAAAATGGAATGGAGGAGGGAAATGTGGGCAGAAGTGGCTCAGGAGGTACAGCGGGTCGTCCAATAACCAGAGGGTTGGCGGTTCAAATCCTGCACTCCCCAGCCATCCTTCCGTTGTGTCCCTGGGCAAGACACTTTACCCACCTTGTCTCCAGTGTCCATGACACTGGGTATGAATGTGTAAAAATGTTTGGTAGTGGTTGGAGAGGCTGTTGGTGTGGACTGGCAGCCACGTTTCTGTCAGTCTGCCCCAGGGCAGCTGTGGCTACAGTAGTAGCTTACCACTATCAATGTCTGTCTGGACTGAATGAATAATGGACTGACTGTAAGTGCTTTGAGATGCATGTAAAGCGCCATATAAATCTAAATCCATTATTATTATTTTTATTATTATTATGTGCAGATTGGATCCCGGGGTCCATTTGAGGCGCTCACTTGGTCAGGGGTGCACTTGACCTGTTCCCAACACAGCCATCCCCACTCTCTACAACGAGACCAAAGCTGAAGTCATGCAATCACTGAAGACAGTGGGTAGGATTGCAATCACGTGTGATGTGTGGAAATCCATTGCCTCCGAATAATTTGTAACGGTAACTGCACATTTTTGTATAAAAAGTAAATATGATTTTGATACAGCTAAATGTTCTGGGTTTTTGGACTGAAGGACTCAGTCATTTGTTGCACATAACATGAGAACTTTCATTAGAAGTTTTAACATTTTTGTTAGAAATTGTGAGTATTTTTGACTGAAGGATTGAAGTCTGTGTTACAGCAGCAAATGTGCTGCTACAGTTGCACTTTTCATGTTGTTTTTTTGAAACATTAAAAGATATTGTAAGTAAATTCATAGGCCATTGCAAATTCTTTAAAAGTAAGAAGTTGTCACACAGTGGAAGGAAAAAAAAATAGAAAAAAAAAAAGATGCATCAAGATGCATCGAGAATCGTAATTGGCTCGAATTGGAGCCCCCTGAATTGTAATAGGCTGGAATCATTGAGTGCCTAAAGAGTCCATCCCTAATTCTGAAGTGGCCTTCTATGAGCCCTGATCTAAATCCTATTGAACATCTATGGAAGGAGCTGAAATATGCAGTCTGGAGAAAGCACCCTTCAAACATGAGATGGAGCAGTTTGATCACAAGGAGTGGGCCAAAATAACTGTTGACAGGTGCAGAAGTCTCATTGAGGGTTACAGAAATCGCTTGATTGCAGTGATTGCATCCAGAGATTGTGCAATCAATATTAAGGGTATTGTAATTTTTGTCCAGGCCAGTTTCATTAGTTTGTTTTTTAAAAATGATTCTATTGAACCAAACTTCAAAAGCAATGTTTGATTTTCATTAGGTATATTTAGAAAATGTTTACCGTAAATTCCGGACTATTGAGCGCACCTGAATATAAGCCACACCAACTAAATTTAAAAAGAAAAAAAAAATTGTACATATATAGGCCGCACTTGTCTATAAGCCACAGGTGTCTCCTCGTTGTAACATGAGATATTTACACAGAAAGATTTTTTAAAATTTTAATTAAATGCTTTTGTTCCGAACAGTGCCTGTAATACGGCAGTAACACGGCAGTAAAACGACTGCCAGCAGTAACACGGCCGTCTGCTCTCTGTGTGTTCACCCAGTCTTCAACAATGTTTTCAAGTTCGGGCCATCTGCTTTTATTACCTCTGAAAGGTTTTGTCGTCTTTTTGCATTGAGTCAGTTCTTCACGCTGCCGTCTCCAACGTCTCACCATCAATTCACTAATGCCAAGCTTACGTGCAGCAGCTCTATTTCCTTCTTTGACAGCCAGATCAATTGCCTTTAACTTAAAAGCTGCATCATACTGTATGCATTTCTTCATGTGTTTTCCATGATGAGGGTGTGCGCATGATGTGCAAAATGACTGTTCAAAACAGTAAAACTAGCGTCTTCCTCGGCGCATCAAATTCTTCCACCAGTCTGTCTCGCTCTTGCGATTCCCTGGAGGCCGTTAGCTTGTAAAAATCCATAGATTAGCCGCTTCGTTGTTTAGGCCGCAGGGTTCAAAGCATGGGGAAAAAAGAAATTCACATTTTGATGTCTGTTATCAACAGTGTTGGGAGTAACACGTTACTGTAACACCACTACTTTTGCAGTAACATGCTTTGTAACGAAATTACTGTTTAAAAATTCAGTAATGTGTTACAGTTACTGAAATTTGATTAGATGCATTACTTGCATAACTTGTTTTATAAATATGGATAGATATTTTAGCGCAAATAAACTGACCCTACCATAGCTGGCGCAACTGTTAGTCTCCTCCCCCGCGGGTTGCCTTCCTGTCCTGTGAGAAGAACTGCTGTGGAGACTTCTCATATGGAGCCCTGATCACCTGTCGTCCGAGCGGTGAGTAGCCCCCAACAGCTCCGACCTCTGTGGTTAAAAATGAGTATTTTTTGAGCAAGAAGCTCGCATTTGTCCGCAGTTGTGTAAATGTGTTAACTGTGTAAGTAATTGTGTGTAAGTTTTCTTATGCACAGAGAAAAAGTGACTCGGTTTGTTGCAGTAAAGAACAGCTTCTTGCAAGAGGTGAACTTTCATTTATCTGTGCTTTCTGTTTTATTTTATCTCATTCAGTTACATGCTGTTGTGATATGCAACTATTTCATGGATGTAAATCTAAATATATGCGTTTTTAATGGGCTGGTCCAGGGGTGTCAAACATAGGGCTTGTGGGCCAAAAACGGCCCACCAGGGGGTCCAAAATTTTCTCTGTGAATTTACAGCTTAATTTCTAGTAAATTTCTGACTTTCTACTGATTACAATAAGATGAGACTTTTTTTTCTCATCAGTTTTCTTTTTCTTCTTTTTTCTGATGAGGCCCTTGATCTTGTTGTGTGCAAAATGATTTAAGTATGCATTTAAAAGGAATGTGAAAGTTACTTTTCCAAGTAACTAGTTACTTTAATCATTCAGTAACTCAAAAGTAACTCAGTTACTTTTGAAAACAAGTAACTAACTAGTTACTATTTTTTAGTAACTTGCCCAACACTGGTTATCATTAAAATAACTGGCTAATGTGTGATCTCTAATCTTCAAACTGTATTCTCAATGGAGAAAAGCAGCAAGCATTGGAAGTCTAAAGCCTTTTCCAAGCAGTAACATTCTCACAGTGGAAAGAAAAAGTCTACATTTGAGCTCTTAAGAAACCTCCCTTGGGCCCATCAGCAAAGGTAATGTTGTTACAAACCACAGCAGACAATTTATGAGGTTTAACCTGGTTATCACAAATCGTCATGAAAGCAATACAAGGCCCGCTGAGAGTCGAACTAGCTCACTTACAAGACAGAAAGTCTCAACAGTCATTAATTTTAGATTGCACTTCAGTGTTATAAAACTTTTCATTCATATTCCCTGAAATATGATGACTCCAAGACTGTTACAATAAATCATTGAGATTCTACAGTGACTAAAATCTGCAGCAGAAAGAATACATAAGACTCAGCACAGAATAAGCTTTCACCATCTGTTAAGCACATGAACAGGTTTACTTACAAAAAATATGATGAATTTAGACAAAACAGGATGTACTGTACACTTCATTTTAGCAACATTTGGGTAGCCTAACAATCTCTCACATGATCACAAAGATACATAAGCATGATTCTCAGTATAGACTGAATCAAGGATTTTTTTTCATCCTACATTTGATCCAAATACAGTGGTGTGGAAAAAGTGTTTGCCCCCTTCCTGATTTCTCATTTTTTTGTATGTCACACTTAAATGTTTCAGATCATCAAACAAATTTAAATATTAGACAAAGATAACACAAGTAAACACAAAATGCAGTTTTTAAATGAAGGTGTTTATTATTAAGGGAAAAAAAATCCAAACCTACATGGCCCTGTGTGAAAAAGTGATTACCCCCTAAACCTAATAACTGGTTGGGCCACCCTTAGCAGCAACAACTGCAATCAAGTGTTTGCGATAACTGGCAATGAGTCTTTTACAGCGCTGTGGAGGAATTTTAGCTCACTCATCTTTGCAGAATTGTTGTAATTCAGCCACACTGGAGGGCTTTCGAGCATGAACCGCCTTTTTAAGGTCATGCCACAGCATCTCAATCGGATTCAGGTCAGGGCTTTGACTAGGCCGCTCCAAAGTCTTCATTTTGTTTTTCTTAAGCCATTCAGAGGTGGACTTGCTGGTGTGTTTTGGATCATTGTCCTGCTGCAGAACCCAAGTGCACTTCAGCTTGAGGTCACGAACGGATGGCTGGAAATTCTCCTTCTGGATTTTTTGGTAGACAGCAGAATTCATGGTTCCATTTACCCCAGCAAGTCTTCCAGGTTCTGAAGCAGCAAAACAACCCCAAACCATCACACTACCACCACCATATTTTACTCTTGGTATGATGTTCCTTTTATGAAATGCTGTGTTACTTTTATGCCGGATGTAATGGGACACACACCTTCCAAAAAGTTCAACTTTTGTCTCATCAGTCCACAGAGTATTTTCCCAAAAGTCTTGGGGACCATCAAAATATTTTCTGGCAAAACTGAGATAAGCCTTTATGTTCTTTTTGCTCAGCAGTGGTTTTCGTCTTGGAACCGTGCCATGTAGGCCATTTTCACCTAGTCTCTTTCTTATGGTGGAGTCATGAACACTGATGTTAACTGAGGCAAGTGAGGTCTGCAGTTCTTTGGATGTTGTTGTGGGGTCTTTTGTGACCTCTTGGATGAGTCGTCGCTGTACTCTTGGGGCAATTTTGGTCGGCTGGCCACTCCTGGGAAGGTTCACCACTGTTCCATGTTTTCACCATTTGTGGATAATGACTCTCACTGTGGTTTGCTGGAGTCCCAAAGCTTTAGAAATGGCTTATAATCTTTTCCAGACTGACATTACTTTGTTTCTCATTTGTTCCTGAATTTCTTTGATGATTCTAGATTTTGAGAATCCTTTGGTCTACTTCACTTTGTCAGGTTGGCCCTATTTAAGTAAGAGAACAGGTGTGGCAGTAATCAGGCCTGGGTGTGGCTACAGAAACTGAACTCAGCTTTCTAAAGATGTGATAAACCACAGTTAATTTATGTTTTAACAGAGGACGGCAATCACTTTTTCATACAGGGCCATGTATGTTTGGATTTTTTTACCCTTAATAATAAACACCATTTAAAAACTGCATTTTGTGTTTACTTGTGTTATCTTTGTCTAATATTTAAATTTGTTTGATGATCTGAAAGATTTAAGTGTGACAAACATACAAAAAAATGAGAAATCGGGAAGGGGGCAAACACTTTTTCACACCACTGTAGATTTGGCTTTTCATTGCTATTATTCTAAAGCCCTAACATTTAAAACTTCTAAAATCAATAATAATTTAACTGCACATTTAACTGAATAATTTCCCTAGTTTTGTTTCAAAAACTAGGGAAATTATTCAGTTAAATGTTTTTAAATTGTTATTAAAAACTGAATAAAGAAGAGGCAATAACACACAGCTCTGTGGGGCACCTCTACTGATGCTTAAAGTTAAAGCTAAGCTGTTATTGATATTAACCATTGGTTTCCTATTGTGGGGAAAGTCCAGAATCCAGTTTGCAAGAGAATGAGTCACACTCTTGTCCAAGAGACTAAGAGTGTGACTGAGACAAGAGTGTGTATGCAGTTTCCATGCTGCCACAAGTTCCTTAGCAGCAGGTGATATTATTATTCAGTTCTTTCATATCCTCTTTTTCAGTCTCTCTAAAAAATACCTAGTGTGGCGGGTTTGGGATAACCCCCACAACAGACTAAGGACAGACAGCTCGCTACTTCTGGTTTTTTCCGCAGCACTACTGTGATGTAATGTGCCATTCATGCATTGTGTTCATGCGTCCTGTCCTTACTGTGACCTAGAGACTGAGATCCCATACCAACTGCTGTGAATGCTCTTTCATGTATTGTTGTAACTGGGTATATATGCTGCATGATTCTGTAACTCACTCTCTCACTCTCACTCTCTCTTCAACTGCTGCTGCTGGACACACACACTCCTGCAACTGCTGCTGACACGCACACGCTGTGTCTCTTCTCTGAGAGCCTGAGGACGCCGCTCCAGCCTGCTCACACTTAGGGCTAGAGCGGAGTTCTGTGACGGCGGTGTGATTTAATAAACTTGCTTAAAACCTTCACCAACGCTGCTTTATTTTTCATGCCGCCGCACTGGTGACCCCGATAGAAAGCACACGTTTTGTGCAACGCAACCTTCTGGTCTGGACAGCTACACTGGTGACCCGTTCTTCATGGTGAGATCTGCACGTCTGAGATCTGCACATCCACGCTGGACCGGCCGCTCTCACAGCTTCACACGAGAGCGCACACACCTCGTCCTCTCTCCACGACGGCGACCTCCAGGGCTGGCGGAGAACGCAGCACGTGGACCTGAACGCACCATGGCCGAGCGAGTGACAAAGATCGTCTCCTCTCTCTCACCGCTCCAACGCATCTGCACGAGTCCGAGGGACAAAGATCGTCTATCCCCTCTCACCACTCCAATGCACCATGACCAACCTACAGCCACAGCTCAACATGGATGATTATCGGCGCCGATAGCGCTGATCTCCACCAAGATTCTGGACCCTGACTCGCCCCTCCAGCGGCCCACCCACGCACGGAACCCCGGCACACGCACCGGGGAGTTACGAGGATGGCGCACCACGCACGGGACAAATATGGCTCCACAGACCGCCAGCATCCTTCGCCGCTGCACACAGAACCTTCAGGGCTGCTCGCACATCTGAAGCACGCACGCAGCTCGCCCACAGGATTTTCTAATGGTCTCAGCCACGGCACATAAGGGAATTCAGCCGTCAGCTTTTCCCGAGGGCTTTAGGGCTGCGCCCGCACCTAAAGTCAACACGCCAAGTCACTCTGCTTCTATTTTTTTTCTTACAGCCGCTACGCAGCCTCGCCGCTCCTTTTTTTCTTCATGGCCACGAGAGGAGTCAGTGACTAATTTTTCTTCTTGTGGACCTCTGCACGTTCAACGGGTCAGCCCTTCGACATCGCAGACCCACAAGCAATTTTTGCGCGGCCCGGACGATTTCACCGTCCCCGGCCGGCATTTACTACCCCCCACCCCCCTCCACCTTCGCCTGCACAGAGCTTTTCCTGCTCGCTGCCAAAGCTGCACTATCGAGGTCTCGGCCCCCTGCCGAGCCCTCTGGGGGGGAGCAGTGTGGCGGGTTTGGGATAACCCCCACAACAGACTAAGGACAGACAGCTCGCTACTTCTGGTTTTTTCTGCAGCACTACTGTGATGTAATGTGCCATTCATGCATTGTGATGTTAATGTGCCATTCATGCATTGTGTTCATGCTTCCTGTCCTTACTCTGACCTAGAGACTGAGATCAATACCCATACCAACTGCTGTGAATGCTCTTTCATGTATTGTTGTAACTGGGTATATATGCTGCACGATTCTGTAACTCACTCTCTCACTCTCTCTCTTCAACTGCTGCTGCTGGACACACACACTCCTGCAACTGCTGCTGACACGCACACGCTGTGTCTCTTCTCTGAGAGCCTGAGGACGCCGCTCCAGCCTGCTCACACTTAGGGCTGGAGCGGAGTTCTGTGACGGCGGTGTGATTTAATAAACTTGCTTAAAACCTTCACCAACGCTGCTTTATTTTTCATGCCGCTGCACTAGAAAGTTTTTTAAATTTATAGTCAAAAAGGGTTTTTTTCTTACTTGATTCAACGGACTTGAGTCAGACTCATTGGACCAAATTTGGTTCTGCATTAAGTTATACAAGATAAAATTAGGTTTAGCTTAAACATGAAAAGTGAAAATACCAATAAACATGAGACACTTCTTTTTTTGTACAGCTCTCTATTCTCTCTAGATGCTATAAAATAACACATTTTAAGACCAGAGGTAAAATAAAATTTCATCTGATTACAAACTGATCAACACATCAGGGTTTCCGCTGGTAACATTTCTGTGTGGCAGGCCACCACCCCTGAAGCTATGTTGCCATGCTAAGGAAATATAACTGAATGACACTCCGCAAGCGCACACACGAACAACAAATGTGACACCCGTCATCTGCGTGTTGGAGTTCAGAAGCGCCCCGCCTGCGTGACAGTTTCAGTCGGAAGGCAGAGTGTCTCTTGCGTCACTGTTCAAAAGAAGCATGAGCTTCTTAAGTACTTGAAATGTGGAAAAAAAGCAGAAAAAATGCAGAAACAGTGGAAAAAAGCAGAACAGGTATGTAAGCAGAGGAGGCAATTATCGTGGTTTTAACCCGCGGGTAAACGGAGCAAAAATGAGTCACTTAGCAAACAGGTGTGGTTTGGCTTCATGTGCAGGGAAAAGCAAGAATGACTGAATCGCTGAGGACTGACTTCACCAACCACTACAATATTAACCCCTTGCACTCCGGTCAATTTCTCTAAAAATGCAAAAAAATAACGTGCCCAAAGTAAATCCAAAGCTGTTCTTCAACCCTTTGCAGCATCTTCATGGGGTTGGTCTCATTTAAAAGAAAACACTTTGAATTTTTTGGCAAAACAGTCATTATCTCTCTAAGTGCTCCGGCCACTGAGTTACAGTCATCTAAACATACTGAACTTGAAGAAAATAAATTTAGCCTGGGTGTTTTTTTGGATACAAATGCTTGCAAATAACACACAGCTTCAGATCCGGGCTAGAAAATGCAACAGAAATGTAGAACCAAGTGTTATCCAGCTGAGGTCAAAATTTTGTAACAATACCACAAAAAATGAATATATTACACAGCTTTTTCCTCAGGTAGTTCTCAGGCATTTTTGAACTGTGCCAAATGGCACAGTTTGGAAAAACGTCTGTAACTTTTGAATGATTCAATATAGAAGCTTCATCTTGGGCTCTAATGAAAGGTGACACTCAGGGCTGTGTGTGTGTGTGTGTGTGTGTGTGTGTGTGTGTGTGTGTGTGTGTGTGTGTGTGTGTGTGTGTGTCCCCTCGCTACAGAGGACGGACATCGCCCGTTGCGCCGCGGTCCGTCATGTAGTGATGACGCACAGCTGTAATTTACCGATCGGTCAAAAGTCATTTTTGATTACAATTTTCAGGGATAAAGAATAATTTAGCTTATAACACTTACCTCTTCACAGCAGCAGCGGAGCTGGCGAACTTCTTCCTCATTGTCAGACGAACGCGACGCTGGTCTCGCGACCCGGTCAAAACATAATTCCATTATTGCGGTTTTGTGCTTCCAAGATTGCGGTTTTGGCGAATGATTTTTCAAAACAAATAACAGTAGTAATTAAAAAAAGACTGGCGAACGCGTGTGTGTCATTCAGCCTTCGTCGTCGGCCTCCGTCGGTCTATGATGACCATGGAAGAGAATCCTAAACATCTACTCTGCTGAAATAAAAAAAAAAAAAAGCACCGCCTGTGGCTGAACAGGCCACTGCGCGAATGGCAGTCCCTGTCACACAGGTCGCACTTGTGGGTGGTCTCCGTGCTGCTGGGTCTGTGGGGTTCTTCCTGAGGGTCGTTTTTTCATCTGCTGCTGCAGCAGTCTGTCTTCACCCAGCCTTACACAAAACAGCTTGCGAACTTCTGTGCTTCAATTGGCTCGCTGCATTCACAGCGTTGGTAGGCGGGTCCTTCTTGCTAGGTTTTCAGTCATTGGTTCTTCAAGGTTTCAGAAACCCAATTCAAGGCTCTTATTAGTTGAATGAGAGGTCAATCATATCCGATCTGTTCGCGGCTGTGCTTGTAGTGGAAGAACGGAAATGCAGCTTTTTTTTCAAGTGTGCTCTTAGGACGCAGCGCCCTCGTGCGTCCTAGAGCGCACGAAAGCGCCCTCGTGTGCTGTACGACGCAGAGACCTGCCCGTCCGCGGTACACCGGAGTGCAAGAGGTTAACTAATTTATGTTCATTATTATACCTCAGTGAAAATGAAGGCATACGGTGATCAGGTCAATGTTTATGTGTGTGTGTGTGGGGGAGGGGGGGTTGTATCTGTCTGTCTGTTACCAGCTTTTCAGCTCGCCCAGTCAAACTTAAGTGTGACTCATGGCTTTAGGGATGTGATTTGGGGTTGGGGAAATTATCTGAAAATTTAGCAGGGGGTCTGGGGGACACAGTCCCCCAGCGTGGTCCGGGGCAGAGCCCCGGTGGAGGGGCAAGGGGGGGGGAAGCCCCCCGAAGCTCCTGGGTTTTTATGATTTTTAAGTACCAGAACTGTGCTTAAATGGCATAAAACAAACAGCTGAATGTCACTTATTACTGTATAATATTGACTTATGTTCCAAGAAGATAGCATTCCTAAAATATTCCAACAAGCATTATCCATCACATGTGTGGTGTTAAAAATATTTTTCAAATAAAGTCCAAAACATCTTCAGCAGGCAAGATGAAGAAAAGTGAAAAGTGAACTCCTGTGGCAGATATAAGGCGTTTGATCGCCTCTAAGGCGTTTGATCATGTTAATCACAGGATATTGTTTAGGAAAATGATTGACAGGGGGTTTCCCAAGTACTTAGTACGTATCCTGATTTACTGGTACGCACATCAGAAGATGCTGGTGAAATGGGGGAAGAGTCATTCATCTCCATTTGGTGTGAGCAGTGGTGTCAGACAGGGCAGTATATTGTCCCCTATTCTATTTAATTTTTATATGGATGAGTTGTCAAAACAACTGAATGCCTGTAAAACTGGGTGTTTAATAGGGAATAAGTTAGTGAATCATTTTATGTATGCTGATGATCTAGTTATTCTCAGTCCAAGTAGTGCTTTGGACAAACAGCTTTCTCTATAAAGGGCAGTCACATCTGGAACACAATGCCAAATGTAATTAAAATAATAACGGACTTTAAAACATTCACTAAAAAGGTTAAAAACTGACTTCCGGTTATGGCTGCCACGTAGGACGGACGTGTCTCGCTCTGCTCTGCTCCTGGAGAAAAAAAATCGGCAAATAACTCTCTCATTTGGGACAGAACGTATCTCAGCATTTGGGCGAGGATATGTCGGCGAAGCCTAAGGCTGGAAAACCAGGAAAAGGAAAAAGCGAGCCGCCGAAACAGTCCAAATTAACGGACTTTCAAGTCTGTGACGCAGCAAACAAAACTCCATATATGGCGGAGGAGGCTGGCAACGGTGCGATGTCTGCGGGGAATGGCGCAGATGCGCTGATGGCTGCCATGAGTTCAATGAGAGCGGACTTTTCCTCTAGATTTGATGGGATTATGACAGCGTTGGAAGGAATAAGAAAGGAATTGGGTGACTGTGTAGAACGAACGGCGCAGATGGAGCTCCGTCTCGCTAGTGCTCAAGATGACGTCACCCGTCTTCAATTAAAGGTGCGCACTTTGGAAAAAAAAAAAAAATCTCTGGAAGATAATATTTTGGATTTGGAATCTCGGTCGAGACAGAATAATTTGAGGCTGGTGGGTCTTCCAGAGGAATCAGAAGGTCGGGACGTATGTTCCTTTCTGGAAAAGTGGATTCCGGAGGTGCTGGGCAGCGAGGAGTTGCAATCAGCAGTGGTTCTGGAAAAAGCACATCGTATTGGCCCACGGAGAGATAAGGGACCGCCGAGGACCTTAATTATGAAGTTTCTTAGCAACAGAGACAGGATGAAGATCTTCAACGCTGCACGTGCTAAAGGAGAGATTAAACACCAGGACCAGCAGGTGCGGTTCTACCCAGATTTGGCCACAGGAATCCAGCAATTGAGGAAGCAGTTTGATCCCGTACGTAAGGAGCTGCGCAACCTTGGGATTCGTCATGGTGTAATCTATCCTGCGAGACTGCTGACCACGTATGAGGGCAGAACCCACATCTTCAAGACCCCAGAGGAGGCGCAGGAGTTCATCAAGAAGATCAAAGAAGAAGAAGAGACTGGTGGGAGCTAAGCATGAACAAAATATAAGGTAGAATAATTAAGCATTTGCACAGGCATCTGACTGACTTGAAGTAAATAGTAAGTTTACAAAATATAGATTGTATTATATATTAAAAAAACAAAACAAAAACAAAACAAACAAACAAAAAAAAAACTATGATGTACAAAGTTGTTAAAAATTTTGGAGTTAAGTTGGAAAACTACAGAGGAGAGTTAATGTTACGTCATTAAAAGCAGTAGAGTTAGGGTGATTGGGAGGATGAAGAAGGAGTGGCTTAGGCTGTTCCCCGTGGGTGTGGAACGGTCGATGGCTATATCGGGAGACAGAATTTTTCTTTTGATTTTGGGGGGTTTGCCACAAGTGTGGGAAGGGGAAATTTGTTTGTGTGTAGTTTGTAGGATGAATGTTCAACCACTCATGTTTTTGCTTCTCTGTATGAGCATGTTTACACTGCAAGGTAATCCCAAACTCTCTATTGATCATGGACCAAAGTGTTAATCTTAATTTAACTTCATGGAATTGCAGAGGTCTACAAAATTTAAAAAAACTTAAACAAGTTATGAATAAAATAAAGGACATGGGTTCAAGAATTGTGTTTTTACAAGAAACTCATCTGATAGAGGAGGATGTTAAAAGAATTAGGAGTAGATGGCAGGGAAGTGTATTCACCTCTTCATTTTCATCCCGAGCCAGGGGAGTTATGACTCTCATACATAAATCAGTTCCTTTTCAAGTGAAAAATGTAATTGGAGACAAATTTGGAAGATATGTAATCATTCAAGGTTCTTTGCTATTAGAAAATATAAATCTTGTGAACTTATATGGTCCCAATATAGATGATCAGAAGTTCTTTGCTAATTTATTTCTCATCTTATCATCACTTACAGGGCAACATATAATAGCAGGGGATTTTAATTGTACATTGAATCCAGGTGTGGATAGATCAACAGGACTGGATTGTACGCACATTGGATGTAGGATGACTATTAATCATTTTATGAAAGAATTGAGATTGTTAGATATATGGAGAGAAATGAAACCACAAGTTAAAGCCTATTCTTGTTATTCCAGTACCTACAAGACATTCTCACGTATTGATTATTTTTTGATTTCCACAGAATTAAGGTCCAAGATTCAAAACTGCTTTTATGATAACATCGTGATCTCTGATCATGCACCCTGTTGTCTAATATATGTAGATAAAAAATTGACAAAGGAATCGGGCAGATGGCAATTTCAGCATAAATGGCTTCAGGATGAGGAATTTGTCAAGTATATAGAAAAACAGATAGACGAGTTCTTTGACATCAATACTACACAAACATCAGCATGTGTAAAGTGGGAGGCTTTCAAAGCTTTTATTAGGGGACATATTATTAGTTATACAGGATCAAAATCTAAGAAGACTCGAGAGGAGAGAGCTAAATTGGAACATAAAATAAAAAGTCTTCAGGAAAAAGTGTATGCAGGAAGAGATCCAAGGTTGGAGAATGAATTACTGATTTTGAGAGCTGAATACGACAAAAAATCAGCGAATAGAGCTGCCTCGAGTCTTCTAAGATTGAAACAATCTTTTTATGAACAAGGTGAAAAATCAGGAAAATTATTAGCATGGCAGATTAAACAATTGGAAATTAAAACACCAATAACCAGTATTATAAGTAACGGACAGGTAGTTATAGATCCTTTAGAAATTAATAGAGCCTTTAGAGATTACTATGAAAAATTATATGATACCAAAAATGAACCTGATTTAACAAAACTAAATGGGTTTTTGAACAAACTATCTATACCATGTATTCCAAATGAAAACAGGGAGATATTGGAGTCTAAAATTAGTCAAGAAGAAGTTGGGCTAGCCATTGATAATATGAAATCAGGAAAAAGTGCAGGACCAGATGGTCTTCCAGTTGACCTTTATAAAAAATTTAAGAATAAATTAATAAAACCTTTTTTGGAAATGGTTTTAGAAGCATTTCAAAATAATAATTTACCATCATACATAAATAATGCCTTAATTATACTGCTGCCAAAACCAGGTAAGCCCTCTAATAAATGTGAAAATATGAGACCAATAAGCCTATTAAACGCCGACCTTAAGATAATCTGTAAAATTTTAGCAAGACGAATACAAGAAATTTTACCAAATATTATTAATCGAGATCAGAATGGCTTTATAAAGGGTAGACAAGGCTTCCATAATGTAAGAAGACTATTTAATATTATTTATTTTAATAAAGAAGCACCGGATACAGCTCTCCTATCATTGGACGCCGAAAAGGCCTTTGATAGAGTTGAATGGCCCTTTCTTTTTGAAGTCCTACAAAGGTTTGGACTTGGAAATAATTTCATAAAATGGGTTCAAATAATATACAATAATGCTACAGCAGAAATCCTAACAAATAACAATATTTCAAAACCAATAAAAATCAATAGAGGATGTCGACAAGGCTGTCCACTTTCACCTTTACTGTTTACTATGGCAATTGAACCTTTAGCGATAGCGATACGTTTACATTCACAAATATATGGAATTAAAGTTGGACCAACAGAACATAAAATCTCCCTGTACGCCGATGATATAATTTTGTTTATGTCGAATCTAAAAAAATCAATTCCAACCTTGTTGAATTTAATAAAGAATTTTGGGGAAATATCAGGATATAAAATAAATAAAACTAAATCTTCAATATTAATGCTAAATGAGAGCCAGAGAAATTACCCAGCCCCTGAGGTAAATCAATTCAATGTTGTAAATCAGTTTAAATATTTAGGAATCCAAATTATGCCTAAGCTAGAATCAGTCGCCAGTGTCAACTATGAAGCCTTAATGTCAGATATCAATGAGTTAACTCAGAGATGGATGTCACTACCAATGTCGATGATCGGGAGAATCAATATACTTAAAAGTAATATTTTACCTAAAATACTTTATTTATTTCAATACATTCCCTTATCACCACCTTTAGATCTATTCTCAAGAATAAAAAAAAAGTTAGTGGAATTTATATGGAACAACAGGAGGGCTAGATTACGTCTGTCTTTATTATATTTACCATTTGATCGTGGAGGTCTGAAATGTCCAAATTTTATGTTGTATTATTGGTCGGCACAACTGAGGTCTATGACATATTATTTTTCATCAAATGATCTCCCTCACTGGACTGAAATGGAATCATACAATTTACCTTTACCTCTTCCCATATTCATATACTCAGATTTGGCAAAAAAATTACAAAAATAAGTTAAAAATCCATTTGTAAAGCATATGATCAAAATATGGTGTGAAGCTAAAAACTATTTAAAAGAACCACAGTTATTGTCACAATTTAGTCCAATATGGGGTAATCAATATTTTAAACCAGGGAGAGCGGACGCTGTATTTAAAGTATGGAATTTAAAAGGGATACAAAAGATTCAGGATTTATATTTGCCATGTGCAGACAACATAATGTCTTTTGAAGAGCTGAGGATCAAATTTAATCTCAATAGAACACATTTTTTTAAATATCTTCAACTTAGAAACTTTATTCGATCAAATCAAAATAAAGCTCTCACTCGACCTATTTATTCATCCTTGGAAAAAATGATGATGAAAGATAGTAAAAGAAAGGGTATTATTTCAGAGTTTTATAACTCATTGACACTATCTTCAAGTGAAAATTCACTGAAAAGATTAAACTACTGGAAAGAAGATCTGCAAATTGAAATTTCAGAGGAACAATGGGAATTGGCTTGTACAGAAGCTCAAACCAAATCAATAAATGCACGCCTTAAATTGATACATTTCAAATGGTTAATGCGGATGTATGTTACACCGGAGGAGTTAAATAGATACAACAAAAATATACCAGATACATGCACAAAATGCATGGAAAGTAAAGGAACCCTATTTCATTGTTTATGGGAATGTAGATTAATAAGAATGTTTTGGGAAGAGGTGAGGGTAACAATTGAAAAAATAATCTCAAAACAAATCATATTGAATCCTAAACTGTTTTTGTTGGGTCTGTACCCAGAAAAGCATAATTTTAATAAAAGTGAAAGAACATTCATAGACCTCAGTTTGCTTAATGCCAAAAAATGTATTGCACTATTATGGAAAAAGACTCATAGACCAGATGTGACTCAGTGGTTAAGACAGATGTTAACAAACCTTCCATTAGAAAGAATAACATATATACTGAAATCAAAGGAAATTGTGTTTGAGAATATATGGAGACCTTTTATTGATTATGTAAAAAATTTAAACATAACTCTTGAAGAAGAAGGTGAATGATGTGTGTGGACCTTGTAAATTCCAAACTGGTGAACATAATATGTATACTTATGTATTGGATTGTCTAGACTAAACAGAGGAGCATTGTTGAAGACTTGATTTTGTTGGTGGTTGTTGGTGTTTTTAGTGCATTTTTTTTTTTGTAGTACTTTAGTGTTAGTGTTTGATTGTTTGTATCATGTTTGTTAAAAAAAAAAGGTTCAATAAAGATATTGTGGAAAAAAAAAGGTTAAAAACTGGCTGAAAAATAAACAAGAATGTACTCATGTATGAATTAATTGTCTGCAAAGTGAGAGTGAATGAAGGGAAGGAATAAATGTGTTTGTTTATAGTGAGTGACGAAGGGAGGGAGGCCTGAAATAGGCAAACGTGAGTTATGTTATATGTGTTAAATGTGAGTCAGGCTGTTATATTTGTGTATTTATAATATTTATAATATTTTTGTTAAATGTGAGTCAGGCTGTTATATTTGTGTATTTATAATATTTATAATTGTGTATTTATAATCTTTCTGCATTGATGTATGTGGTTATTGTGTATTTTTTTTTTCATCTTTACTTGATTCTTTTTTCTAAAGAGTTGCAAATTAGCTAATAGCTATACACTCTATGTGCAACACATCAGATTGATTGTCTTTGATTAATTGTCTATGTTTATTGCACTGTCCCTGTCAAATAAACTAATCTACTACTGCTGGTCTTCAGGAGTTATTAAGAGTGTGTACTGCTTATGGAGAGGAAAATGACATAAAATATAATACAAATAGGAGTTGTGTGCTGATTTGCCGCACTAAAGAAGATTTGTTAATGAAATTCCCTGTCTTTGAATTGGCAGGCAGGGAATTAATTGTCAGGGATAAAATTAAATATCTGGGACATTTTATTAATGATAGAATGACTGATAATGATGATATTTTCAGACAACGCTGCAAAATCTACATGCAAGCAAATATTCTTGCATGCAGGTTTGGTTTTTGTTCAGATGAGGTGAAACTGGTTCTTTTTAAAACCTATTGTACACCTTTATACACTGCTCATTTATGGATAAATTATAGGAAACAAAGTATGCAGAAATTACAGGTTGCTTACAATGATGCTTTAAGAATTTTACTTAAAAAGCCTCGATGGTGCAGTGCTTCCGAGTTATTTGTCTCATCACATGTAAATACACTGCATGCAGTAATAAGGAATCTTATGGGCTGCACGGTGGCGCAGTGGTTGGGCTGCACGGTGGCGCAGTGGTTAGCACTGCGGCAGCACAGTTTACCCTTGGCCGGGGGATTGTGGGGATCGTGGGTTCGATCCCAGCCCCCGACCAACAGTGATCTGTGTGGAGTTTGCATGTTCTCCCCGTGTTGCGTGGGTTTACTCCGGGATTTCTCCGGTTTCCTCCCACATGCCAAAGACATGCATGTTAGGTTAATTGGCTGTTCTAAATTGTCCCTAGATATCTGTTTCCTATAGGCCCTTAGAATAGAGGGTTAGTATTAATGAAAGCGCTTTGAGTGGTCTTTGTGACTAGAAGAGTGCTATATAAGTGCAGGTTAGTTAGTTAGTTAGTTATGTATAAATTCATCTGTCGGCTTGATGTATCTAGAAATTAAATCATTCAAGTCATGTCTAGCATTAAGCTCAGTTCTATTCGCTGTCAGTCACAGTTTAGAAGGCATTGGTACAGTAGTCTTTTTAAGTCTTTTTAAAGTCTGTACTGTCTTTGTACTTCGTTTAGTAGTTGTGTCTTATTGTTTTGTAACTTTTTGATTGTTTTTCTTATTATCTGTTTTCAACTGTCTTGTTTTATTTTATTTTATTTATTTATTTTATTTTTGATGGACCATGAGTCTGGAATAAAGTCTTTGATTGATTGATTGATTGATTGATATAAAGGTCTACATTTAACCATGAGAAACTCCAGGTTAGCTGAGCAGTGTCTCCCAACAGTGACAGAGTTCGTGCACCAAGCCTTGTTAATATAAATGCATACTCCCCCACCTCTGGTCTTACCGGAGTCATTAGCTGTTCTGTCTGCCCGCAGAGTGTGCCGTCCGGCCAGCTCGACAGCACCATCAAGTAATTCAATTCAGCTTTATTTATAATGCGTCACATCACAACAAAAGCCGTCTCGTGGCGCCACACAAGTACTCCACTATGTAGCCATATTTCCGTGAAAATCATGATATTGCAGTTCATAAGTTTCTTATTGTTATTGATCCGAAGCCGTAGCTCATCCATTCTGTTCGCCACTGACCATACATTAGCGAGGAAAATGCTGGGTAGTGAAAGCCGGTGCGGTGTTAGCTTCAGCTTAGCTCTTAGCCCTCCGCGCTTCCCCCACCTTTGTTTACGGTCTCTACGCTGCCTGCGAGCACTTCTGGTAGGCCGGGTAGCTTACCTAGCATCGGGTGTTCTCCAGAGCTCAGGGATGAAACGTAGGTTGCTGATAAAAAGGTCGTTACTTTGTAATCCAATGTCCCAAAGTTCATTTCGGGTGTAGGATGTAAAAGCGAAGCTGTTCTGAACGAACAGACCCGAAATGAGAAGAAATATCGCTGCTAATCCACAAAATCTGAAGGGACGCTGAGCCTCACGTTGTGCAAGTGCTGCCATCTGGTCTGAAAATTTTTGGAAGATAAAAAAAAGCGGAATTCCGCGAATTAGCGGAAAAATCACATCCCTATGGCTTGTATCATTCTATCACCATATTTTGTCGATTTTTAATTTGCCAGAATTTCAAGATAAGGCTTTGTTTTCAAAATAAACACAAATTTAACTCACCATTGCCATGTAATGGAGCTGGGGAAAAAGGTATTGTAATTATTGTATTGTAATTACTATGCCAGGTAATTATGAGGCGGCAGTGCAACTTTTTTAACAGCACATGGCGACTTCCTGTCACAGTCATCTCTCGCTGAACTGTTATAAAATAGCGGTTGTTACTCAAAAAAAAAACAAACCCGTGTTTTCAGCAATTACACCATTTATTCATCACATTGATTGTTTTCACACTGGTTTTGTTGTTTAGTTTTGCAGAGGAAGGATGAGGTATTGTCTTCCTGGAATTTTCAGTTCATCAGTAAAAACCACAAGTCTCAACATTTCTCGCTTCAAAAACATGGCAGACCACAGTGGAAACCTGAACAAGGCAAAAAACATTTAAAAGTAATATTTGTGCTTAAATTATGCTGAGATTTCAATATTAAAACAGTAATAACTCCTACAACTGCAATACAGGTACATCTCAAAAAATTAAGAATATCATGAAAAAGTTCAATATTTTTTGTCACTCATTTCAGAAAGTGAAACCCATATACGTATTATATAGATTCATTACACAGAGACTGATATATTTCAAGTGTTTATTTATTTTAATTTTGACGATTATGGCTTACAGACCATGAAAACCCCAAATTCAGTTTCTCAAAAACTTAGAATACTACATAAAATTAATTTAAAAAAAATAGTTTTTTAATACAAATGTGGACCGACTGAAAAGTATGTCAAATTAAAAAAATAAAAAAAATTAAAAAAATGTACACACTCAATACTTGGTCGGGGCTCCTTTTGGATTAATTACTGTATCAGTGGGGCATGGCATGGAGGTCATCAGCCTGTGGCACTGCTGAGGTGTTATGAAGGTCCAGGTTGCTTTGATAGTGACCTTCAGCTCGTCTGCATTGTTTGGTCTGGTGTCTCATCTTCCTCTTGACTATACTCCATAGATTCTCTATGGGATTTAGGTCAGGAGAGTTTGCTGGCCAATCAAACACAGTGATGCCATGGTCAGTAAACCAGGTTTTGATACTTTTGGCAGTGTGGGGTGGGGGGTGGGGGGTGCCAAGTCCTGCTGGAAAATGAAATCAGCTTTTCCATAAAGCTTGTCAGCAGAGGGAAGCATGAAGTGCTCTAAAATTTCCTGTTAGATGACTGCGCTGACTTTGGTCTTGATAAAACACAGTGGACCAACACCGGCTGACGACATGGTTCCTCTAATCATCACTGACTGTGAAAACATCAACCTAAACCTCAAGCAACTTAGATTCTGTACCTCTCCACTCCTTCTCCAGACTCTGGGACTTTGATTGCCAAATGAAATGCAAAAGTTACTTTTATCTGAACAGAGGTCTTCTGCTGGTGTTTGTCCACTGTGTTATATTTACCTCCGCCAAGGAGGTTATGTTTTCATCGGCGTTGGTTTGTCTGTCTGTTTGTTTGTTTGTTAGCAAGATAACTCAAAAAGTTATGGACGGATTTTCATGAAATTTTCACAGATTGCCAGAAATGGAGTATCCTACAGATGATTAGATTTTGGTGGTGATCCGGATCACCGTCCAGAAGAAAACCGCCATTACGGAAAATGCGATTTTCCTGAATAACTATTGAACCACTAAGCCTATCATTGTCAATCCAATTGCTAGTCATATGTTTTCATGGTCAAGGAATCTGAAAACGTACACACAAACACTGTATGGGGGGGAACTGTGGCGGATGGCGGAGGTCTGCGCTCTCCGAGTGCTTTTCTAGTTTTTTTATTTGATTTTGTATACTTATTGATCCCCAGAGGGGAAATTGAGGGCATCCACCTGGATGGATGAAGCAGCCACATTACGGCGCTATCCCTTTACCATTCACACACACATTCCCACCTAGGGCCACTTTAGAGTCTCCAATTAACCTAACCTGCATGTTTTTGGCCTGTGGGAGGAAACCGGAGAACTCCTGGAGTAAACCCACACAGACATGGGGAGAACATGCAAACTCCACACAGATCACTGTTGGTCAGGGGCTGGGATCGAACCAGGGATCCCATGGCCAAGAGTGAGTTGCTGTGCTGCCGCAGTGCTAACCACTGCGCCACTGCACCGCCTGACTTTGGTCTTTTATCAAGACCAAAGTCAGCGCAATTGTCGACCAGGAAAATTTTAGATTACTTCATGTTTCCCTCTGCTGACGAGCTTTATGGAGAAGCTGATTACATTTTCCAGCAGGAATTGACCCACCTCCCCCCCCCCACACACACACACTGCCAAAAGCACCAAAACCTGGTTTAATGACCATGGCATCACTGTGCTTGATTGGCCAGCAAACTGTCCTGACCTAAACCCCATAGAGAATCTATGGAGGATTGTCAAGAGGAAGATGAGAGACACCAGACCAAACAATGAAGACAGGCTGAAGGCCACTATCAAAGCAACCTGGACCTCTATAACACCTCAGCAGTGCCACAGGCTGATCACCTCCATGCCATGCCCCACTGATACAGTAATTAATCCAAAATTTGCCCCGACCAGGTATTGAGTGTGTACATGGACATACTTCTCAGTCGGCCAACATTTCTATTCAAAAACTATTTTTTTAAATTAATTTTATGTAATATTCTAATTTTTTGAGAAACGGAATTTAGGGTTTTCATGGGCTGTAAGCCATAATCATCAAAATTAAAATAAACACTTGAAATATATCAGTCTCTGTGTAATGAATCTATACAATATATGGGTTTCACTTTCTGAAATGAGTGACAAAAAATATTGAACTTTTTCATGATATTCTAATTTTTTGAGATGTACCTGTATATGATTCTTTTTATGTTACGTCACATTTTTTTGCCCAATGCCCCATTTCTTTCCATATGAGGACTGCTTGATTACATTAATTTAACCTATTAAATAATTTTCCCTAAAGTTCAGCTGATTTTTTTTAAGTCTTAATACTAATGTCAGTAATACAAAAACACCACGGCGTGTCATGATTCATTCACTCCCTTTACAATGATTCACTCACTAAACCAAGCAATTTATTAAGCTGAGGAGAAACTTGACGTCTGTATTTTTGTATATTTCACATCTGTAACAATAATCACATTTTATGCCATTTTCTTTCCTCTTTGTCTGTCTGAGGTCCATGGTGATGAACCTGAGGGTCATCAGTCAGAGCAGCTGTGAAGATAACAGGCTGGAAGCTAAATAAGAATATTACATGTTTACTGTTTATACCAGAAACTGCTACTGTATTTCAATAAATTAATGTTTGGAAAAACTTCGTTTTTTGCAAGATTATTGAAGAAACTCTCAATATTCACTACACATAAGTGTGAAACATTCCAAAATGTTCTGATTTAATATTCATAATTATGCTTTTACTTTCAGAAATGTTGATGTGTTTACCTGATATCGCACGGCATCCTATAACTATGCATGCATTGATAAATAAAATCTGTTACTCCAGCATTTTTCTTTGTGCTCCTAATTTTATTGTTGTGCTTCTGTATTTTTATGCCTGAGTGCAAAGACAACATAGGCATATGGTAATCACTCTGTGTGTGTGTGTGTGTGTGTGTGTGTGTGTGTGTAACTGTCTGTCTGTTACCAGCTTTTCAGCTCACCCACTCAAAATCAACTGGAACTGAAGGCTTGTATCATTGTATCGCCAGTTTTTCTTGACTTTTAATTTGCCACAATTTCCAGATAAGGCTTTGTTTTCAAAATAAACACAAATTTAACTCACCTTTATCATCAATGCAGCTGCAAAAAAAGGTATTGTAATAACTATGGCTACCCACTAGAAGTGGCAGTGTGACTTTTTTACAGCCCCCCATGCTACCATGCCACAGGCACCGAGGCATCAGAACCTTGGTGCTTCCATTATGTACTTGGCAAGTTAAGATGACCCAAATTCACAAAGTCAATGACTTTAATCCGTTAACAGCCTTCTGACAAACTAAATGTGCCAACATCTGCATTTCAAAATAAGGAAGGTTTTTCCTGCTGTCTGGTTGGTGCAGAGAGTTCTAAAAAACTATAAATATATAGAAATATAATAATAGAAATAACTGCATCTTTGGTAATTTAAGATAATTTATTTCATTAAATATAATTTTATTAATATTTTTTCTTTGAAATCAGAGTTAAACTACTGTTCTGTTCTGGCTGTGCAAAATTATGGTCAAAAGCGTTAAATGTATAAGGGGAAAAAAAGTCAAAATTTTACTAACAATCCATTTCAAATTTATTAAAAAAAAACAGGTAATTTTATTATAATAATAATAATAATAATAATAATAATAATAATAATGGTGCTTTACATGTCAAGTGGCATCTCAAAGCGCTTACAGTGAGTCCATTATTCATTCACTCCAGACAGACATTGATTGTGGTAAGCTACTACTGTAACCACAGCTGCCCTGAGGTAGACTGACGGAAATGTGGCTGCCAATCCATGCCAACGGCCTCTCCGACCACTACCGAACATTTATACACAATCATACCCAGTGACCATGTTTACATGGTGATGAGTAAGCCGATTATAATCAGCTTTCTGGAGTTACCTGATTATTCAAACTGTCATGTAAACAAAGTAATCTGGTTACATTTATCAGTTAAAGGCCATTATCAGTTTATGAGAAAAAGGATTAACACATCTAGTTTATTTGCCCAATAAACCATTTACTTGGTGCATGTAAACACCATAAGCCATTTACTACTTTCATCAGTTTCATCCAGTAATCGGTTTACCCGTGACCATGTAAACGGGGTCAGTGTCATGGACACTGGAGGCAAGGTGGATAAAGTGTCTTGCCCAGGGACACAAAGGCAGGATGTCTATTTTATAGAAAATAGACAAAAATTAGCTATAAAATAATCCACAAGTTTATAATAAAGTCTCAAATATACAAGAAAAGTGATAATTTTACAAGAGGAAATTACAAATTACTAACTAACTAACTAACCTGCACTTATATAGCGCTTTTCTAGTCACAAAGACCACTCAAAGCGCTTTCATTAATACTAACCCTCTATTCTAAGGGCCTATAGGAAACAGATATCTAGGGACAATTTAGAACAGCCAATTAACCTAACATGCATGTTTTTGGCATGTGGGAGGAAACCGGAGAAATCCCGGAGTAAACCCACGCAACACGGGGAGAACATGCAAACTCCACACAGATCACTGTTGGTCAGGGGCTGGGATCGAACCCACGATCCCACGATCCCCACAATCCCCCGGCCAAGGGTAAACTGTGCTGCCGCAGTGCTAACCACTGCGCCACCGTGCAGCCCAAATGAGGAAAATGGTTGCAAATTCAGATAAATTTACAGAGAAAAGTAGAGAACTATAAGAAAATTGTTATAAATTTTGAAGAAAAAATACCCTCAAACCTTCAAGACTGAAGTCATTACTCAAATTTTTATTTAACCCCTTGCACTCCGGTCAATTTCCCTAAAAACGCCAAAAAATAACGTGCCCAAAGTAAATCGAAAGCTGTTCTTCAACCCTTTGCAGCATCTTCATGGGGTTGGTCTCACTGAAAAGAAAACACTTTGAATTTTTTGGCAAAACAGTCATAATCTCTCTAAGTGCTCCGGCCACTGAGTTACAGTCATCTAAACATAGTGAACTTGAAGAAAATAAATTTGGCCTGGGTGTTTTTTTCGGATACAAATGCTTGCAAATAACACACAGCTTCAGATCCGGGCTGGAAAATGCAACAGAAATGTAGAACCAAGTGTTATCCAGCTGAGGTCAAAATTTTGTAACAATATCACAAAAATGAATATATTACACAGCTTTTTCCTCCGGTAGTTCCCAGGCGTTTTTGAACTGTGCCAAATTGTGCCAAATGGCACAGTTTGGAAAAACATCTGTAACTTTTGAATGATTCAATATAGAAGCTTCATCTTGGGCTCTAATGAAAGGTGACACTCAGGGCTGTGAGTGTGTGTGGGGAGGGTTGCCCCCCCCTCCTCGCTACAGAGGATGGACATCGCCCGTTGCGCCACGGTCCGTCATGCAGCGATGACGCACAGCTGTAATTTACCAATCGGTCAAAAGTCATTTTGATTACAATTTTCAGGGATAAAGAATAATTTAGCTTAGAACACTTACCTCTTCACAGCAGAAGCGGAGCTGGCGAACTTCTTCCTCATTGTCAGAAGAACGCGACGCTGGTCTCGCGACCCGATCAAAACATAATTCCATTATTGCGGTTTTGCACTTCCATGATTGCGGTTTTTGGCGAACGATTTTTCAAAACAAATAACAGTAGTAATTAAAAAAAGACTGGCGAACGCGTGTGTGTCACTCAGCCTTCGTCGTCGGCCTCCGTCGGTCTATGATGACCATGGAAGAGAATCCTAACGTCTACTCTGCTGGAACAAAAACAAAAAAAGCACCGCCTGTGGCCGAACATGCCGATGCGCGAATGGCAGTCCCTGTCACACAGGTTGCACTTGTGGATGGTCTCCGTGCTGCTGGGTCTGTGGGGTTCTTCCTGCGGGTCCTTTTTTTCATCTGCTGCAGCAGTCAGTCTCTCTTCACCCAGCCTTACACAAAAAAGCTCGCGAACTTCTGTGCTTCAATTGGCTCGCTGCATTCACAGCGTTGGTAGGCGGGTCCTTCTTGCTAGGTTTTCAGTCATTGGTTCTTCAAGGTTTCAGAAACCCAATTCAAGGCTCTTATTAGTCGAATGAGAGGTCAATCATATCCAATCTGTTCGCGGCTGTGTCTGTAGTGGGAGAACGGAAATGCAGCTTTTTTTTCCAGTGCGCTCTTAGGACGCAGCGCCCTCGTGCATCCTAGAGCGCACGAGAGCGCCCTCTGTGCGCTGTAGGACGCAGAGACCTGCCCGTCCGCGGTACACCGGAGTGCAAGAGGTTAAGTGGGTGCTCTTTGTACCCTTAAACAGAAATTTTTGGTTGTCTACTTTTAATTATTAATTTCAAAGCACTGCTTTTACACGAGCAGAATTTCTGGCTACTACATGTATACCCACCTCTGATCATACAATTTAAGTATGCATGAGTAAATTACTATTATGAATGTTTTTTTCCCATCTGTTTCCTACTCTTTCTCAATAGAGAAAAAAAAAATAACACTAGAATAAAAATACACATATTTTGTCAATTATGCAAACCATGACAAAAACAATCCTGAAGGACAAAATGTGACCTTGGTATTGGTATTTTCTAACCTGTCTGTATACCACCATAGACAGAGAGAGAACCTGAATAAGATAGGGCTCACAGAGGGAAAGATGAGATATGTATATGGTAAAGAAACATTCTGTTATTTTACTCCTGTATTTTCAGTTTAACCATCTTCTTACCATAGAATATATTTAACTGTACGTGCTTTTGTTTTATGTCACACTTGCTTTGGCAATGTAAACATATGTTTCCCATGCCAATAAAGCCAAACTGAATTGAACTGAAAGATGAAACAGACAAGATGAGCCAAAGAGAGGAAAGTGTTCAGGCAGAGGGTCCAGGAGAGGTGAGAGCAGAGGAAGGAGAGAAGGATGACACCAGTAAAAAGTCCAAACACAGGACATCTGGGTGGGACCCCAACTGGCCCAATATTCCAACATTAAAGTCTTGGTTGTACAACACTTCAAATGGCAAGTTCCATGTGCAAAGTTACTGTGCAAAATAAAAAAAGAAAGAAAGAAATAGTGTAAAATTAACATATTCCAGTTACAATAATGTCATGTGTTTTCTGCCCCCCCCCCCTGCTGCCCCCCTGGAAAATATGTTGCCACCACGCCAAGGTTGTTAAGCCAGAGGAAACACTGCACGTGATAATTTTTTAAAGCCCTTTGGTTAAATAACTTCATAACAGTATGAAGTGACTGCAACATACGGTGTGTGTGTGTGTGTGTGTGAAAAGTTCATAGGCTAGCTAAGAAGAAGTTATGCTACAGCAACAAAACTAGTCATGTATTAAATTCAACATTTTCTGATGCTAACTGCATTGCTTCTTTTCAGATACACTGACATTAGAGACTATGTTGAAAAATAAACCACATTAAGTCAAATTTGACCAGTGCATCATGGTCAGCGCACCCCCCCCCCCCCCCCCCCCAGGGGTAGCTCGCAAAAGATATAGCACAATAACGCACTACTTTGCTGTGACAATAATTTTGCCAATTCAGAGACACCAGTATTGAGATATTTTATTAAAACTTATTATTAAGAGAGTGAGATTGTGATAATACTGCATTGTGGCCCAAGTATCAGGACAATATCATATTGAGGGGCCTCTGGAGATTCCCACCCTTAGTGACACAATTAATTTAGAAAACAAACAGCTGCTGATCTTTGAATTAATCTCTTGGGTGATAAATAAAACAGGAGGCTGAAGGGTGATGTGATGATCAGGCGAGTGTGCTCCCCCTCCCCTCCTGTTCCTGTCTTCTTGGCTCCAGAGGATCAGATGCACCTGCGTGATTACACGCCTGCTGCGCCCTGATGATCAAGCATATTTAAGAGCCAGCATGTGGGGAATCCATCGCTGGATCGTTAGGTTTGCTACCAGAGAATGTAAGCCACACTGCACCATTTCCCTCGGTTGTTCTGTGTTTTCACTCCCCATGTCTTCCTCTCCTCTCAGGTTTGCTGCCCACCTTTGCGGTGTGTACTCCGGAGCTGATCACGCTCGCCTGACCAAGAAGATGCCAGACGTCCACCCACGTCAACCGTTTTCCCTGTTTCCCTGGTCCCACGCAGGAGTTCCCCGCCAGGCTCCTTTGCTCACCGTAGTAAGAGTATTCTCCTAATCTTTTCTCCTCTTTTGAAGAATCTGTTCCTAATCATCTATTTCTGCTGTTTCCCCATAGGCTGCGTGTGCTCGAGCAGCACCAGTTTTTGTGTGTAATTTAAGTGTGCGTTTTTGTGTTGCTCTGTTCCTTAGTTATGCACTTTTGTGTGTTGGTTTTGGTTTTTGGCAATAAACTGGTGAATTATTATGTCTGTGTCTTTAGTGTTCGTTCTGGCAGCTCTGCGTTTGAGCCTCACTTGCCCTGAATCATGACAGGTGGAGTGACAAATTGGAAGCGGGCACATTAGTATTGCTAAATGTGTTGGGCATACTCATCAATATTCACTAAAGCATAAATCTACCGTCATCTTTTGCCATTTGACAGTTTAATCGTTCCCATTTACCCACCTGTTGAGGGAGGGATGTGCGACACAACCAAAACTTGATGTCACAATATAAGTAATCTTATGTGGTGATAACGATATTATACGCCACCACCACCCCACACACACACAGTGGTGTGAAAGTGTTTGCCCCTTCCTGATTTCTCTCTTTTTTTTTTGTATGTTTGTCACACTTAAATGTTTCAGATCACCAAACAAATTTAAATATTAGACAAAGATAACACAAGTAAACACAAAATGCCGTTTTTAAATGAAGGTGTTTATTATTAAGGGAAAAAATCTAAACCTACATGGCCCTGTGTGGAAAAGTGATTGCCCCCTAAACCTAATAACTAGTTGGGCCACCCTTAGCAGCAACAACTGCAATCAAGCAATTGCGGTAACTGGCAATGAGTCTTTCACAGCGCTGTGGAGGAATTTTGGCTCACTCATCTTTGCAGAATTGTTGTAATTCAGACATATTGGAGGGTTTTCCAGCATGAACTGCCTTTTTAAGGACATGCCACAGCATCTCAATCGGATTCAGGTCAGGACTTTGACTAGGCCACTCCAAAGTCTTCATTTTGCTTTTTTTTTAAGCCATTCAGAGGTGGACTTGTCCTGCTGCAGAACCCAAGTACGCTTCAGCTTGAGGTCATGAACAGATGGCCGGACATTCTCCTTCAGGATTTTTTTGGTAGACAGCAGAATTCATGGTTCCATTTACCACAGCAAGTCTTCCAGGTCCTGAAGCAGCAAAACAGCCCCAGACCATCACACTACCACCACCATATTTTACTCTCGGCATGATGTTCCTTTTATGAAATGCTGTGTTATTTTTACGCTGGATGTAATGGGACACACGCCTTTCAAAAAGTTCAAACTTTTGTCTCGTCAGTCCACAGAGTATTTTCCCAAAAGTCTTGGGGATCATCAAGACATTTTCTGGCAAAACTGCGATGAGCTTTTATGTTCTTTTTGCTCAGCGGTGGTTTTCGTTCTTCGTTCTTTGGATGTTGCTGTGGGGTCTTTTGTGACCTCTTGGATGCGTTGTCGCTGCATTCTTGGAGTAATTTTGGTCGGCTGGCCACTCCTGGGAAGGTTCACCACAGTACCATGTTTTTTGCCATTTGTAAATAATGGCTCTCACTGTGGTTTGCTGGAGTCCCAAAGCTTTAGAAATGGCTTTATAACCTTTTCCAGACTGATAGATCTCAATTACTTTGTTTCTCATTTGTTTCTGAATTCCTCTGGATTGCAGCATGATGTCGAGCTTTTGGTCTACTTCACTTTGCCAGGTAGGTCCTATTTAAGTGATTTCTTGATTGAGAACAGGTGTGGCAGTAATCAGGCCTGGGTGTGGCTTGAGAAATTGAACTCAGCTTTCCAAAGATGTGATAAACCACAATTAATTTATGTTTTAACGGGATGGGGGGTGAGGGGGTGTCACTTTTTCACACAGGTCCATGTAGGTTTGTATTTTTTCCCTTTAATAATAAACACCTTCATTTAAAAACTGCATTTTGTGTTTACTTGTGTTATCTTTGTTTGATGATCTAAAACATTTAAGTGTGACAAACATACAAAAAAAATGAGAAATCAGGAAGGGGGCAAACACTTTTTCGCACCACTGTGTATGTGTACACACACACACACACACACACACACACACACACACACACACACACACACACACAGAGTCATGTGAAAAAATTAGGACACCCTGTATAAGCGTTTTTTTTAACATACTGTATTTGGACATATGGATATTTAATATCAATGTTAAAAATACTGGGAGATTCATGTAATACAACTAAACAATTAAAAATGAATTAAAGAATTTTTTTCCAAATTTTCTGTAAAATGTAATTCTAAACAAATAGTGAGGAATAAATTTGGACACCCTCATCTTTTTTAGTACATCCCCACATTCATTCCCACTTCAAATGGCTAAAATAAATGTTAAAAAACACAAAAACAAAAACAAGGTTAGACATAGATATGTGAACATTTCTTAATAAAGAACTGAATATTTCAAGGGGTGTCCAAATTTTTTCACATGATTGTATGTATATGTATACATTTTTTTCTGTAAATTCTATAGTTTATATATAATAACCAATAAAAAATAAATTCCACAGTGAAAAAAATTAATTGTACAAATTCATCTGTCATTAATTTTATGCACTTTTTTTCCCTCTTAATTTTGCATTATTGTTACAAAATTGTTTTTTAATGTGCATTTGAGATGACTTCAACTTTATTCATTATTGCTACTTGACTCATTAAAAATTACGAGAAATCAAGTTACATCAAGAGCCAGTTTGTTCCCCCGATACATTTTAGATTAGATTAGATTAGATTCAACTTTATTGTCATTACACATGTATGAATACAAGGTAACGAAACACAGTTTAGCATCCAATCAGAAGTGCAAAGGACAGCAGTGCAGTATACAGTATATGGTAATTAACAGTATGTGCAATTTAAGCAAATATATGCAAATATATGCAGCAGTGCAGAAAGTTAAGAGTACTGTTATGTGCAAATAATGTGCAATAAGTTAGATGTAGTTATGTAGTTATGCAGTTATGTACAGGTGAGGATGGTAAGAGAAGCGCTTTGAGTGGTCTTTGTGACTAGAAAAGCGCTATATAAGTGCAGGTTAGTTAGTTAGTTAGTTAGATGATGGTAAGAGAGTCAGCGGGGAACTAAGTTCAATAACGTGACAGCTGTTGGAAAGAAACTGTTCCTAAACCTGCTGGTTCTAGTCCGAAGGCTTCTGAAACGTCTTCTGGAGGGGAGAAGCTGGAACAGTCCATGAGCAGGATGGTTGGAGTCCCTAAGAATGCTGCGTGCCCGGCGCAGACATCTTTTCCTGTAGACGTCCTCTATAACTGGAAGTGGAGTCCCTGTGATGCGTTGGGCGGTTTTCACCACCCGCTGCAGCGCCTTGCGGTCAGCGACAGAGCAGCTCCCATACCAGACTGTGATACAGTTGGTCAGGGTGCTCTCTATCACGCAGCGGTAGAAGTTGCCCAGGATGTTAGTTGACAGATGGTTCTTCTTCAGTGTCCTCAAGAAGAAGAGGCGCTGATGGGCCTTCTTGATCAGGCTGGTGGTGTTAACTGACCAGGACAGGTCCTCCGAGATGTGGGTCCCCAGGAATTTGAAGCTGGGGACACGTTCAACAGCTATGCCATTGATATGGATGGGGTCATGTGTCTCTTCCCTCTCCTTCCTGTAGTCCACTATGAGCTCCTTGGTTTTGCTGGTGTTAAGGAGCAGGTTATTGTCAGCGCACCAAGTAGCCAAGTGCTCAACCTCTGCCCTGTAATCTGACTCGTCGTTGTCCCTGATGAGTCCAATCACCGTGGTGTCATCTGCGAACTTTATGATGGAATTGGATCCATACAAAGGCCTGCAGTCATGGGTGTAGAGGGAGTAGAGGAATGGGCTGAGCACACAGCCCTGTGGTACACCAGTGTTGAGTGTGATGACGGAAGAACGGTTGGGGCCTGACCTAACATGCTGGGGTCTGTTGGTCAGAAAATCCATGATCCAGTTGCAGGTGGAGGTACTGATTCCCAGGTCCCCAAGTTTAGTGAGCAACTTGGAGGGGATAACTGTGTTGAATGCTGAGCTGAAGTCAACAAACAGCATTCTTGCGTAGGTGTTCTTGTCATCCAGGTGTGAGAGTACATAGTGCAGCGCTGTAGAAACCGCATCCTCTGTACTCCTGTTGCTCCGGTAGGCGAACTGATGAGGGTCCAGTGTAGGGGGCAGGCCTTTTTTGAGCTGTGCCAAGACCAGTCGCTCAAAGCACTTCATGACTATGGGCGTCAGTGCCACAGGGCGATAGTCATTTGGGCACGATGGTGTTGAATGTTTCGGCACTGGTACTATTGAAGTGGTTTTGAAGCACGCTGGTACCACGGCCTGGGCCAGGGACAGATTGAAGATGTCTGTGAAGACCCCTGCCAGCTGCTCAGCGCGTGCCCTCAGCACACGCCCAGGAATGCCATCAGGGCCAGCAGCCTTACGTACGTTGACATGACTCAGTGCGTTACGGACGTCGGTGTGGGTGAGTGTGAGGTGGTGGAGGTCCTCAGAGGGTGGGAAATTGATGTTCTTTTCGTTGTTGTCCTTGTCAAAACGAGCATAGAAGTCATTTAGCTCATTGAGAAAGGGCACAGTCATGGCTATAGGTATGGAGTTGCTGGGCTTATAATCAGAGATAGCTTGAATGCCCTGCCACATACGTCGGGGGTCAGAGTCCCCAAAATGTTCCTCCACCTTCAGCTTGTAGCTGTGCTTGGCCTTCTTGATGCCCCTCTTCAGATCTGCCCTGGATGAACTGTAGGCCTGTGCATCACCAGATCTAAAGGCATTGTTACGTGCTTTTAGCAGAAGCCACACTTCTCTGTTCATCCACGGCTTCTGATTTGGGTACGTGGTGATCTGTCTTTCCGTGGTGACACTGTCAATAGTGGTGTTGATATGGTCCAGGACTGAGTGGGTGTAAGAGTTGATGTTTATGTGGGAGCCACAGGTAGCCTGAGAGGTGAACATACTCCAGTCTGTGTTCCTAAACTTCTCCTGGAGTACAGAGTCAACCCCCTCTGGCCACACTTTGATGGTCCTCACTGATGGCTTCACCCGGTTGATGAGCGGTACATACTTGGGGGTAAGGAACAAGGATAAGTGATCAGACTGACCTAGGTGGGGGAGGGGAGTTGCTGTGTAGGCTCCCACAATATTGGTGTAAACATGGTCCAATGTTTTGTCCCCTCTTGTGTGACAGGAGACATGCTGGTAGAATTTAGGAAGCACTGTCTTGAGGTGTTGTGGATTTAGCTGTAACATCAGTTGTTATAAGGAAAGAATGTCCAAACACCCAACTTTACCTTCATTTGGCTTTACTGGAGAATGCTGCATCTCAGTTTACAACACATCTGTCGTTCCCGCTGGCTAACATGCGTCCGTCTCTCTGATAGCACTGCATTGCTTAGCACTGACTTCTTCTTCTTCGGTCTGCAGCTTGAACAATAACATTTCATGGCCAAAGGTACAGTACCAGCGCCGTCTAGTGGACAATGTCTAACGACTGCATTGAAGGAAAACACCCTTGGGATTCTAATTAAATTACTATTATAAATAGCTTTTCTGATTAACTATAAAGTGTTTATAATATCTATTTGTCCTATATGTATTTCAATATGTAATAACTATCAACTTATGTGTATGAACCATTCTGAACTATTAAATATTCAACATCCTCCCCCCCAAGAAGACAGTTCAAATATTAACTTCAAAAGGATATAGTAGCTGAACTGGTCTTCTTAACGTCGTCCCAGTTGGAGTGCGCATAGCGCAGGATCTGACTAGTCCATCTCTCCCTGGGAACACCTCTATGATTAGTCCTGTTTTCCATGTTTGACGTGGTATCTTGTCATCTCCAATGAGGACCAAATCTCCTGGTTTGAGTTGTGTTGGATTTGGGGTATGACGAGTGTGAGCCGATCTGAGGTCCAGCAAACACTCCCTCCTCCATCTGTTCCAAAATTCCTTGACAAGTCTATGGCGATATTTCCATCTTCGGGTCAGCCTTTCTTTATTTGCATTTGCTATCTGACCTGTTGTGGAAAATGGCTTTGGTGGTAAAGAGGTAAGTCTTTTCCCTATGAGGAAATGAGCTGGCGTCAGAGGTTCTGGTTCTTGTAAATCGTTGTACACAAATGTGAGTGGTCTTGAGTTAATAGTGGCTTCTATTTCTGTCAACAGAGAAGTTAACTCTTCAAAGCTCAGAGATGCTCTGCCCATTACTCTTTTGAGGCATCCCTTTACAGAGCGCACTAACCTTTCCCAAAAACCACCCCACCAAGCCGCTCTTTCTGCAATAAATTTCCACTTGATTCCCTTTTCAGAAAAATATTCCAGCAGCTCTGGCTCCTTCATAGCCTTCCACAGTTCCTTTAGATCTTGATCTGCTCTCTTGAACGTTTTTGCATTGTCCGAGTAGATTACTCTACAAAGTCCTCTCCGTGAAATAAATCTCTTGAATGCCAAAAGGAAACTTTCTGTTGATAGACTCGATATTAGTTCAAGGTGCACTGCACGTGTAACTGCACAGGTGAAAAGTGCTATGTATGCTTTCTCTGCAGAATTCTTGGACTTTACAAACAGTGGGCCTGCAAAGTCAACACCTGTGACTTCAAACGGCGGTGCTTCAGTAACTCTGTCTTTGGGAAGAGGTGCAGCTGTTTGCTGTGCTGCTTTTACTTTGAATCTTTTACAGATAGTACAGTCTGAAATGCATTTTTTGACTAACTGTCTCGCGCGTGGAATCCAATACTTCTCTCGTAGATGAACTAGAGTGTCTCTCACGCCTGAATGCATGACATTTTCGTGACTGTATTTTATCAGAAGTTGTGCAAATCTGTGATTTGAGGGTAACAACCACGGGTGCTGCTCATTGAAACTCATGTTTGACTGATGCAGCCTTCCTCCTACACAGATTAAGCCTTGCTCGTCTAGAAAGGGTTTAAAGTCTCTGATTTTTGAGTCTTTGTGCACATTTTCTCCAGTTTTCAACTCTGTTATTTCTCTTTCAAAACTGTTAAGTTGCGCTTCACGTATCCATACCTTTTCAGCTTTTGCCATTTCCTCTGCTGTTAGTTCTCCCCTTTGTCTTTGCTTTGAATGACAGTTGTGGAGAAATCTTTGGATCCATGCAGTTACTCTTAGTACGGTCTGTAGTTTGCTGTATTTGTCCAGCTGTAGCAATGGTTCAGATTGCACTCTTTCACTGTTACTGAGATGTACTGCGACTTGACTTGCCTTTAGCTCAGCTTTAACCTCTTCTTCTGATAGTATTTCTTGTGCTGTTTCTGGCGGTGTAGTTTGAAGCTCCTTTTCTTTCAAAAATGATGGGCCTGACCACCAGAGATTTTCCTCTTTCAACCTTGATGCGGACTGCCCTCTTGTGGTGAGATCAGCTGAGTTCACCTTTCCATTACAATGTGTCCATAGTTCTGGTGGTGTCAAAGTTTGTATCTCCATCACTCTGTTGGCAACAAACTGTTTCCATTTCTTTGATGAACTGCGAATCCAGTGAATCACTATCATGGAGTCTGACCACATTCTGAGTTGAGTGATCTGCATATTCAGTGCCTTCAAAAGGTTATTTGCCAACCTTGCTCCAATCACAGCTCCCATCAGTTCCAAGCGTGGCAGTGTGATTGTTTTGATTGGTGCCACTCTTGACTTGGATGCAACGAGCGCAGTAACAGTCTCTCCTTCTGTTGTTTGTCCTTGTAGATACGCAACTGCGCCATACGCCCTTTCGCTTGCATCTGTGAAGACATGGAGAACTTGTGATTTATCTGACAGCTTTTCTGTTCCATACCACCGCGGAATGACTATTTGGTGGATCTGAGGAAGCTCCATGCACCACTGCTGCCATGCCTGTGAAAGGTCTGGAGGCAGCTCGTCGTCCCAGCTCAGGCCCCGTCGCCACATTTCCTGAAACAGACATTTAACTCGAATGGTAAATGGCGTTAGGAACCCTATAGGATCAAAGATTCTGGCGGATGATCTCAAAACACTCCTCTTTGTGTTTTCTTTTCCTTTTAGAATGTTCATCAAATGTTTGAGGTCAAAGGCAAAGTCATCTGTGTCCGGTCTCCACACCAAACCAAGCACCTTCAACACACCTCCATGTGTTTCTGTTTCTTGTGTGAAATCAAGCTTGCTGTTTGACCACTTGGTTTTCAGTTCAAGGGAGTTTGTTGTCCACTTACAGAGGTTCATGTTGGCAGCAGCCAGTATTTCTCTTGCTCCTGTAGTAAGTCTGTATGCCTCGTCTGAGTTACTTGAGCTAGCGATCAGATCATCCACATAAAGTGAGTCTCTCATTAGTTTTACCGTGTCTGGTTGGTTAGCTTCATATTTCTCCAGATGATGTCTGATAGTGGCTGCAAGTAAAAATGGACTTGAAGTTACTCCAAACACAACACGTGCCATTCTCATTATACGCGTGTTGGTGCCTTCAACATCTGGGGGTCCTGTAAGCCACAAAAATCTCACAGCATCTCTGTCACTTTCAGTTATAGATATCTGAAGGAAAGCTTTAGTAATGTCTGCTGTGAAAGCTACAGGATTTTGTCTGAATCTGATCAAAATGCTCATGAGGTCAGCATTCAGGTTTGGGCCAGGTAATAAACAGTCATTTAAAGAGGAACAACCTTCTTCATGTGACGAAGCATCAAACACTACCCTTAACTTGGTAGTTACTTTGTCCTCTCTGATTACAGCATGATGAGGTAAGTAGTAGGTTACATTCTCTGTCTCTGCTGAATGACTGCTCTGTGGCACATCTTCACATATTCCTTGTTCTGTGTAATCCTCTATTACATCGTTGTATCTTTTAAACAGTGTCACGTCAGATTTCAGCTTTCTTTTCAGGGTTTCAAACCTCCTTTGTGCAACCTTCTTGTTGTCTGACAGTTCGGGTGTGTCTTGGCGCCATGGCAACGCCACTTCATATCTCCCATTAATGAATCTGACTGACCTGTCAAAGCTCTCCTTGGCTTTCTTGTCATCAGGTGTTTCCTCACCTTTAGTAGTGATGCCCAGCGACTCGATCTCCCAAAATGCTCTTAGCTGGTTTGAGATCTCCACTGAGTCTTCACTGAGTCCAATGTGCATACATGTTGCTTCATTCATACTGGACATGACAACTGGTCCTTGCACTGCCCAGCCGAATCTGGTTTCTACGGCAACCAAAGCGTCTGACAGTCTCTCAGTTTTACCTGTGACTACTCTCCAGTAGTAATCTGCTCCGATCAGTACTGATAGCTCCAAACCATCTTTGTCTCCCGCTGACACATCTGCTACTGGTAGCCCTTTTTGCTCCAGCTGCCGTTGGATGTGTTCACTGGGGACTTTCATGACTGCAGTACAAAGCTGTGGGGTTTGAACAGCTTCAATCTCGATTTTCTGATCTTTGTTTCTCACATTCTCCAGGACTAGTTTTATGACATTGCATTTTGTGGTCACTGGGTTTTTTGAGCCAAACGTGTGAAGGTTTAATGTCTCTTGTTTTAGTATTGGCAGTTTTAAATCTTTCACTTGTTTCTCATGGACAAAACTCCGTTGGCTTCCTCCATCAATTAAGCAACGCACAATCTTCTTTCAGAATCAGAATCAGAATCAGAATCAGAATCAGGTTTATTGCCATTGTTCATGTAGTACACAAACTAGGAATTTGTCTCGGTACAATGCTGCAACATTAAACATGATAAGATAAGAGAAATAAACTATACATGTAATAAAGTGTAGGATAAGATTAAGTGATACTGGTCAACAGTTAAAATATATATTAGCCAGCAGCAGATACTGTGGAGAACTATATAGTGCAGTCGGTAATGCAGGAAGAAAACAGTGATGATTGACATGAGTCTGGTTGAGCTGCTGTACATGGTGCACGAGAGTCACTTAGTGTTCAGCAGTCTAATGGCAGAGGGGAAGAAGCTGTTCATGTGACGGGAGGTTTTAGTCTGGATGGACCGAAGTCTTCTACCAGAGGGGAGGGGGGCAAACAGTACGTGACCAGGGTGTGAGGGATCGGCTATGATCCGGCCAGCACGCCTCCGGGTCCTGGAGATGTACAGATCCTGGAGAGATGGGAGCTTGCAGCCGATCACCTTCTCAGCAGTGCGCACGACGCGCTGCAGCCTTAGTCTGTCCCTGGCAGTGGCTCCTGCGTACCACACGGTTATGGAGGTGGTGAGGATGGACTCGATGATGGCTGTGTAGAACTGCACTAACATCTTGGTGGGTAGCTTGAGCTTCCTCAGCTGCCGCAGGAAGAACATCCTCTGCTGGGCTTTTTTGATGAGTGAGCTGATGGTCAGCTCCCATTTGAGGTCCCTGGTGATGGTAGTGCCTAGGAAGCGGAAGGAATCAGCAGTGGTGATGGGAGAGCCTGAGAGGGTGAGGGGGGGCAGAGGAGTAGTGACTTTCCTGAAGTCTACAATCATCTCCACTGTCTTCAGAGCGTTCAGCTGCAGGTTGTTATTGCTGCACCAGGACGCCAGCTGGGCCACCTCTCTCCTGTAGGCGGACTCGTCGCCGTTGGAGATGAGCCCGATGAGGGTGGTGTCGTCCGCAAACTTGATCAACTTGACAGACTGGTGGCTGGAGGTGCAGGAGTTGGTGTAAAGGGAGAAGAGTAGGGGGGAAAGTACACAGCCCTGGGGTGATCCGGTGCTGATGCTAGTATAGTCTGAGACAGTCTTTCCCAGCCGCACATGCTGCCTCCGGTCCGTCAGGAAGTCGATGATCCACCTGCAGAGGGAGTCAGGCACGTTGAGCAGGGACAGCTTGTCCCGGAGCAGAGCGGGGCGGATGGTGTTGAATGCGGAGCTGAAGTCCACAAACAGGATCCTGGCGTAGGTTCCCGGGGAGTCCAGGTGCTGCAGGATGGAGTGGAGGGCCAGGTTGACTGCATCGTCTACAGACCTGTTGGCTCGGTAGGCAAACTG
Organism: Pholidichthys leucotaenia; assembly: GCA_020510985.1. Taxonomy (NCBI): domain Eukaryota; kingdom Metazoa; phylum Chordata; class Actinopteri; order Cichliformes; family Pholidichthyidae; genus Pholidichthys; species Pholidichthys leucotaenia. The sequence goes on along the minus strand of CM035840.1, from coordinate 131,511,015 downwards.
CAGCGGGTCCAGGAGAGGGGTGGTGATGGACTTGAGGTGGGACAGGACCAGGCGCTCAAAGGACTTCATGACTACAGAGGTGAGCGCTACAGGTCTGTAGTCATTAAGTCCAGTGATCCGTGGCTTCTTGGGGACAGGGATGATGGTGGAGGATTTGAGGCAGGATGGCACGTGGCATAACTTAAGGGAGGTGTTAAAAATGTCTGTGAATACAGGAGCCAGCTGTTTCGCACAGAGTCTCAGGGTGGAGGGAGACACGCCGTCTGGGCCGGGGGCCTTGCGCGGGTTCAGTCTGGAGAACTGTTTGAGCACATCCTGCTCACTGATGATAAGGGGAGGGGGGGAGGAGGGGGGGGGGGGTGCCTTAAATGAAGTAGGGAATGTGGAGGCTGTGGAGCTGGAGGGAGGGGGGGAGTTGGACACAGATGACGAGGTGTCAAAACGGGCATAGTGTTGGGACAGTCTCTGACAAAGGGCTTTGTCATCCTGACCTTTAGGAGCCTGAGGCCGATAGTTGGTGATCTGCCTCAGTCCTCTCCACACGGAAGCCGAATCATTAGCAGTGAACTGCTGCTGGAGTCTCTCTGAGTATAGAGATTTAGCCCTCTTCAGCTCTCTGTTAAACCGGTATTTAACCTCCCTGTAGCAGTCCCTGTCTCCACTTTTCAGCGCTGCTTCCTTCTCCTTCCTGATCTGTCTGAGCTTAGCTGTGAACCAGGGTTTGTCATTAGAGTAACTCACCCTGGTGCGTGATGGAAGAATGTTCTCTTCACAAAAGTGGATATATGAGTTCACAGTGTCCGTGTACTCATCCAGATCATGCGTGGCTCCTTTAAGCATGCCCCAGTCAGATATTTCCATGCACGTTTCCAGCTTCTCCTCAGCATCACTGGTCCGTATCTTCGTAGTGCTCACAACAGGTTTAGTGAGCTTCAATCTCTGTCTGTATGTGGGAATGAGGTGAACCATCACGTGATCAGATAATCCCAGCGCAGCTCGAGGGACAGCGCGATATGCGTCTTTCACTGTGGTGTAACAGTGATCCAGTGTGTTTAATCCTCTGGTGGGGCATTTAATAAACTGTTTGTAGCGGGGGAGATCGTGGCTCAGATTGCACTGATTAAAGTCGCCAGCCACAATAATCAGCGAGTCTGGAAAACTCCGCTCTGTGTGTTGAATGTGATCCGCGAGCACGCGCTGAGCTTCGCGCGTGTCCGCGTCGGGAGGGGCGTACACAGCGATCATTATAAAAGAAGCAAACTCCCGCGGGGAATAAAAAGGCTTGCAATTGATAACAAGAAATTCCAAGGCAGGAGAACAGTGTTTGGAAATTACCGTTACATCAGAGCACCAGATGCAGTTGATGTAGAAGCAGACTCCGCCTCCTGTGGTCTTGCCGGAAAGCTCTGTGTCACGATCAGCACGGAAGAGCTGGAAGCCGTCGAGGCGCAGCGCGCTGTCCGGTATATTTTCCCGGAGCCAGGTCTCAGTAAAGCAGAGGACAGCTGAGGAGGCGAGGTCCTTAAAACGCATCAGCAGTCTCAGTTCATCCACCTTGTTAGAGAGAGAGTTGGTATTGGACAGAAATATGCCAGGCAGCGCCGTTCGCGAGCCTCTCCTGCGAAGTCGCACGAGAGCGCCCGCTCGTCTTCCTCTCTTCCGCCGTCTCACTTTCCGAGCCAAACAATAAACCAGATCGGCGGCAGGGGCTAGAAAAACTGGGAGGAGGTCCGTGGGGGTGAAAGTCCTGATATTTAAAAGTTCTTCACGGGTATAAGTGCAAGCAGACACACAATTGACAAACAAAAACAAACAAAGAGCGCAGCGAAGCACCATGTCGACCGCTGTGGGCGCCATCTTGGATCGCATTCTTTCCTCCAGGTCCTTCAATCCTTGCTCTCACAGTTTGCAATAGTACTGTTTCACATTTTTCTGGGGTTGGTTTGGCTGCATATGGAAACACTGAGGAGACCACTGCATCACTCGTGTTTTCAGCGGCATCTGTCCTTTCTATTGGTTGCTCACTTCTGTCACACACAACAGCATGATGTCTTCTTCCACAATCAGTGCATGTCACATTTTTGGATCTACAGTCTCGAGCAAGATGTCTGGGTTTTAGGCATATGAAGCACCTTCCCGTTTTCTTTAGCTTTTCTTTCCTGCTTGTGACTGTGTCTTCAGTGCACTGTTCTGACTTGTGGCTGGTACTGTTACAGAATATGCAACTGTGCACAAATGGTGTATTCGAACTGCCTGTGTGGAGGGCTGCAGCTGAGGGCACATTAGGTCCTTTCCACCTTTCTCTGCTTGAATCTGGTCTGTAGTGCTGATTCTGATTTGCATGTGTATCTTTATGATTCTCTCTCATTTGTGTCAAATGTGCAGCACGCTCCCTGCTTTCAACTTCTTGTTGCAAAAACTTTACAAGGCCATCAACATCCCACTTTTGCCCTACATCTGTCTTGCGGGTGTACTCAAGGGCAAGATCAGCAGGAATCGTTTTGAACAGTATGGGGCACAGTAAACCTCCATAACTGTCTGACATGACTCCTAAAGCTTCTAAGCTTCTGATTTGTACTTCAACATCATCAAAAAATTGTCTCAAGGCAACAATGTCTGAGGACCTTTTAACTGGACTTAGATTTAGTAACTTAGACATGTGTGCACTTACAATGAGCTCTTTCCTTCCAAATCTTTGCTTAAGCATGTCTACTGCAGCATCATAGTTCATGTCAGTTACCTTCAGCCCTGCGACGGCGCGTGCAGCTGGCCCGATGAGATATGACTTCAAGTAAGTGAACTTTTCAGTTTTGCTCAAATCTGGGTTTTGGTGAATTGCATTTTCGAATTGGTCCCAAAACTCCTGCCACATGCACACTTCTCCGCTGTATTTGTTTATTGAGAGCTTGGGTAACTTTACCGAGGATCTGCTTGTATTTGACCGTGTACTCACGTCACTCAGCCGATGTGGATTCGCTGATACGGTGGCGTCTCTTGCCTGTTCTTGTTGCTGTAAGGCAGCCCGTTCAATTGCTCTCTCTGCCCGCGTCCTCCATAAATTTGTGTTGTCCTGATACTCAAGTGTCCGCACCATGTCCGCATCTAACTCGTCCAAAGGGATCTCCTGCTCTATATCTGGTTCAATGTCTTGCAGGCCTTTCTCTTTCTGTGACAACATGGCTAACAGCTCCCGCAAACGGTCACTGTTTATATCAGTCTTACTTGTTTCATCTTGTATAATTTGCAGCAGCTTTGAAACGGACGTCCGCAGCACGGTCCGTTTCTGTTTTAGCCTTTGAAGTCGCTCCGCCATTTTTTCCTTTCGTCTCCGTGTTGTTACAGCTATCGGCTTAATCCCAACAACGTTCTCTCTTCACTTTTCCCGCTTCCAGCTTCCGGTTCCCGGGTTTCGGCACCAAAAAGTATGTTGTGGATTTAGCTGTAACATCAGTTGTTATAAGGAAAGAATGTCCAAACACCCAACTTTACCTTCATTTGGCTTTACTGGAGAATGCTGCATCTCAGTTTACAACACATCTGTCGTTCCCGCTGGCTAACATGCGTCCGTCTCTCTGATAGCACTGCATTGCTTAGCACTGACTTCTTCTTCTTCGGTCTGCAGCTTGAACAATAACATTTCATGGCCAAAGGTACAGTACCAGCGCCGTCTAGTGGACAATGTCTAACGACTGCATTGAAGGAAAACACCCTTGGGATTCTAATTAAATTACTATTATAAATAGCTTTTCTGATTAACTATAAAGTGTTTATAATATCTATTTGTCCTATATGTATTTCAATATGTAATAACTATCAACTTATGTGTATGAACCATTCTGAACTATTAAATATTCAACATGAGGTTAGAGTGGTTAAAATCACCCGCCACAATAAATGCTGCCTCTGGGTGTGCAGTTTGTTGTTTGCTAATAGCTGCATGCAGTTCTTTCATAGCAAGCTTAGCATTAGCATCCGGAGAAATGTAAGCGGCTGTTATGATGGTACAAGTGAACTCGCGTGGCAGATAGAAAGGTCTACATTTAACCATGAGAAACTCCAGGTTAGCTGAGCAGTGTCTCTCAACAGTGACAGAGTTTGTGCACCAAGCCTTGTTAATATAAATGCACACTCCCCCCCCTCTTGTCTTACCGGAGTCAACTGCTGCTCTGTCTGCCCGGAGCGTGTGTAGGCCGGCTAGCTCGATAGCACTGTCGGGTATTCCACTGTGAAGCCATGTTTCCGTAAAAATCATGATATTGCAGTTCATAAGTCTCTTATTGTTGGTGATCCGAAGCCGTAGTTCACTCATTTTGCTCGCCAGAGACCGTACATTAGCAAGGAAAATACTGGGTAGCGATAGCCGGTGCGGTGTTAGCTTTAGCTTAGCTCTTAGCCCACCGCACTTACCCCTCCTTTCTTTACGATCTTTACGCCGCCTGCGAGCACTTCCGGTCGGCCGGGAAGCCTGCCGAGCGTCGGGAGTTCTCCAGAGCTCCGGGATGAGACGTAGATTCAGACGTAGGTTGCTGATAAAAAGGTCGTTATCGTTGCTTTGTAATCCAATATTCAAAAGCTCATCTCGGGTGTAAGATGTAAAAGCAGAGCTGTTCTGAACAAACATACCCGAAATGAGCAGAAATAACATTGCTAGTCCCCAGAATCTGGTAGGACGCTGAGCCTCGCATTGTGCACGCGCCGCCACCTTGCGCCAATGGCGCTATTGGCGCCAAATTAAATTTTAATTAATTTATTATTTATTTAGTGTGTATGCGGCCACTGTCACGCACTTTTGCAGCTTTAGTAATATTTTTTCAGACAAAATTAAGAAACTCGGCAGTAGTTTAAACCAAAGAAACAATGGTCTGATACACTAATGGTTTCCATTAGTGACAAGTTAGCATCGTTATTTAGCCTTTGCTGTTTTCTAATTAGAGATGGTGTTAACTTTACTTACTTCCAATTAAAATGAGGTTAGAGGACTATCCTCTCTGGCACAGCACGGTGGGAAAAAGTCCCACATCCCTGGCAAACAGAAGTACCGGCTATATAGGGTTGCCACCTTCAATGCAGAAAAATAAAGGACAACCCCCTGCCCTGCCACAAGGTGATGTGTAGGGCACTAGTTGTGGTTTATCATAACTTAATCATTATTTAAATAAAGTAAGAACATAGTATTCATATGCCAAAGTTTGAAGTGCTTCTTTGACAATGTTTATAACTTTCAAGTTCAAAAGTCAATATGTTCCCGTTTACTAAAAATGAAAGAGTACCCTCAAAAAATCTGGGTGTGCAAATAACAATTTATTTAACATTAGAACCGTACAACTTGTTTATCAACATTTTCTCCTATTTGTGTAGAGTACAACCATAACCCAGCCACAGGGGGTGCACCAGCCAGTGTACTCCTAGGTACTCCTAGTGCTGGTCCCAAGCCCGGGTAAATGGGGAGGGTTGTGTCAGGAAGGGCATCTGACATAAAACCTTTGCCAAATCAAACATGCGGATCATGACAAATGAGACTTTCATACTGGATCGGTCGAGCCCTGGATTAACAACAACAGCCACCGGTGCTGTTAACCAACAGAATGCTGGTGGAAATTGGGCTACAGCTGGTCAAAGATCAAGGAGGAGGAGAGGGGGAAGGCGTGTTAGGAGGGAGACAGAGAAAAGGAAAGGCAGAAGCATAGAGGTGAGAGTAGGGACGTTAAATGTCGGGACTATGACTGGTAAAGGCAGAGAGTTGGTTGATAAGATGGAGAGAAGAAAGGTAGATGTACTGTGTGTTCAAGAAACCAGATGGAAGGGAAGCAAGGCTAGGAGCACTGGCGGTGGATTTAAACTGTTCTACCATGGTGCAGATAGGAAGAGAAATGGAGTAGGTGTAATCATGAAGGAAGAGTATGTGAAGAGTGTTCAGGAGGTAAAGAGGGAGTCAGACAGAATCATGAGTTTCAAGCTAGAAGTCAAAGGTGTGATGTTGAACGTTGTCAGTGCATATGCCCCACACATTGGATGTCAGGTAGAAGAGAAAGAGGAATTCTGGAGTAAGTTGGATGAAGTGGTAGAGTGTTCCCAGGGGGAGAGAATGGTGATTGGAGCAGACTTTAATGGAGACGGCAGTGGCTCAGGAGGTAGAGCAGGTCATCCAATAACCGCATGGTTGGCGGTTCGAATCTCACTCTCCCCAGATATCCTGCCGTTGTGTCCCTGGGCAAGACACTTCACCCCCAATTGCTCCTGGTGGGTCTGGACAGCACCATGTTAGGCAGCATGCCACCATCAGTGTGTAAATGTGTGTGTGTGAATGGGTGGAGAGCAGGATCTGTAAAAGCGCTTTGGTGATCAAGAGATGAAGTGAATGCCATTTACCATTTACCATTTAATGGGCATGTAGATGAAGGGAAAAGAGGTGATGAGGAGGCTCTGGGTAAGCATGGTCTTAACCTAGTGCAGGGGTGTCAAACTCATTCCATGGAGGGCCAAGACCCTGCATGTTTTGCTTCTACCCAGTGTCTTCAGCAGGTGTTTTCACTGATCAGCAATCAGTGGGAAAAAATTCAGTGAAATCACCTGTTGAAGACACTGGGTGGAGGTAAAACCTGCAGGGTCTTGACCCTCCATGGAATGAGTTTGACACCTGTGACCTAGTGGGTCTGACGACATGCATCCGCATCAGCATCACGTGACCACTTTAGAGCGGCGTAGGGGTAGAGATCAGCTGTGCAGCTGCACCATTTCAACTTGTATCGGAAGTGGAGATTTGAAATTCACTCCCAGTTTTTAAACTGTGCTGATAAGGCAAGTAAAACCAGTTATGAGAAAATAATTACAGTCATGCTTTTCCAAATATTTTCATCATATTTGTGCACCAAAAACGGTAAAAAAAAACAAACTGAAAATGAAACTAGTGAAAGTGCGGACTGGAAACACAGTTGTTTGTTTTATGTTGATAGACCATGTATACAAGGAAAAATGGTTTCCAATTTTATAGTACAAAAATATTTACCTGTGCGTAAAGGTGCGATGGGCAGGTATGGCATTTCTTTCAATATATCTCTTGTTTGTTGTTTTTTCAAAAAGGAAAAAAGTTCCCAGATCAGCTGATGATGACATAACCTAACGTGGGGGTAGTGACGTCATGACGTAGCAATGTGGTGATGTGGATGACGCGTGAAAGCGCGCAGTGCCAAAAGCAGAGGATGCCATCTAGTGTAAGCATCACAAAATGAGGCAAACTCTGAGTGTGGAGCAGGCTGAACTCTTTTTTTGAGCTGGAAGCAGGAGAGAAGCCAAGCTGATGTGCCCCTCTGTGTTGTTGTGGACAGGAAATGTTTTTTTGAGTGGCACAAATAATTTGTGTCATCTCTTTGGCTACGGTCACACTGCAGGTCTTGATGCTCAATTCCGATTTTTTGCTGAGATCCGATTTTTTTGTGTGGGCATTCACATTACAACTTAAATGTGACCCCATCAGACTCCAGTGTGAACAGTCTACAGCTATGAAGTGACCTGCATGCGCAGAAGAAAACGTAACATCAGACACAGCGTTGTAGAACGACTGAAGAAGGCGGGGGGAGGGGGGGCAGAACTTCTCAACCCTGATGCAGTGCAGCAAAATAAAATGTTAAAATCATAAATATGAGACCAGTTTCATTCCTCTACAGGCCAGATGACCGCTGTGATCAGCTCTGCTTTAACAGAACTGGTAGATTAAACAGCCCTTAAATGTGCCCTTACTGTGTGCCTGTAATGTCTGATGGTTTCAGCCCCGAACTCCCCCCCTTGAAATTTCTTGAAGTTATTGTCCAGTTGGAGCCAACAAAATTACAATCCAGTGATAAAGGGAAGGAGATTGATTAAAAAGACAGCACAAATCAGCTGTGTCTCTCATGCTTGCTGCATCCTCCACCTCAGAATTGTAGCATCTGTTTCACTTCAATGAGGAAAAAGTCGAATGAAACGCAACACGACCGTTCAGACGGAGGTCGCTTTGGAAAATATCAGATACGTATTCAAATTAGGACCACATATGAAAGTGGCATGTGTCTGTGTGTTGTTCAGACTGTCATTAAAAAAAAAAAAAAAAAAAAAAAAAAAAAAAAAATCAGATATGGGTCACATTTGTGCAAAAAAATCGGAATTGAGCATTAAAACCTGCAGTGTGACCGTAGCCTTTGAGACACATGATTGTTCTGTAAACAGTTGTACAAAATACACCTGAGCACTGCCTGCATTTTCAAGTAAATAGTAGCAAATAACTGTTATTTGCTAAATTTTTACTTAAGCTTTTGAAATTTACACTTTAAATTTGCATGCCGAGTTGTACAAATGGTTCATTAGACATGTTTGTGGGTTTTACAATTAAAAAAAAAAATCAACCTTTTCCTGGGCAGTGCGGTGGTGGAGTGGTTAGCACTGCGGCAGCAGAGCAACTCACCCTTGGCCGGGGATCCTGGGTTCGATCCCAGCCCCCGACCAACAGTGATCTGTGTGGAGTTTGCATGTTCTCCCTGTGTATGCGTGGGTTTACGCCGGGATTTCTCTGGTTTCCTCCCACATACCAAAAACATGCAAGTTAGGTTAATTGGCATCAAAACTGGGGATTCTAAATTGTCCTTGGGTGTGACTGTGGGAGTGAATGGTTGTCTGTCTCTCTGTGTTGGCCCTGCGATGGACTGGCGATCTGTCCAGGGTGTACCCTGCCTCTCGCCCAAAGATGCTGGGATAGGCTCCAGCCGCGGAAGAAGATGGATGGATGGATGGATGGATGGAACCTTTTTCCTACTTGAACTTTATGTTTGTGTGTGATTTTAGGTCCAGTGTGTTAATACAGTACGCCAAAATGAAAACTGTGCATTCACACATGTCAGGTTGTGCTGAAAAAAATTACACCAAACAAGGCAAGGTAAACAGTCTATAATGTGAAATATAAATGTAAAATCAAAAGTAGTAAAAATGCCCAATTACACAATGGACCCACAAGGATTAAGGAAAGAAATGTGGAAGGACAGATGGTTGTGGATTTTGCTAAAAGGACGGAAATGGCTGTGATGAACACATACTTCAAGAAGAGAGAGGAATATAGGGTGACTTACAAGAGTGGAGGATGGCGCACACACGTGGACTACATCTTATACAAAAGAAGGAATCTGAAAGAGACAGGAGACTGCAAGGTGGTGACAGGCAGGAATGTAGCTAGACAGCATCAGATGGTAGTCTGTAGGATGAATCTGCATAGCAAGAAGAGGAAAACAGTGAAGGCAGAGCCAAAGATTAAGTGGAGGAAGTTACACAAGGAAGAAGGTCACACAGAGTTCAGGAAGGAGTTGATACAGGCTCTGAGTGGTAGGGAAGAATTACCAGATGACTGGGAAAGTACAGCAAAAGTATTGAGGGAAATGGGCAGAAAGGTATGTGGTGTATCCAGCGGACAGAGGAAGGAAGACAAGGAAACTTGGTGGTGGAATAAGGAGGTATAGGAAAACATCCAAAGGAAGAGGTCAGCAAAAAAAAAAGAGGGATAGTCAGAGAGATGAAGAAATTAGACAGGAGTATTTGGAATCGAGGCACATGGCAAAAATAGAGGTGGCAAAGGCAAAGGAAAAGGCATATAGTGAGTTTTATGAGAGGCTAAACACTAAGGAAGGAGAAAAGGACTTTTATTGATTGGCTAGACAGAGAGATCAAGCTGGAAAGGATGTACAGCAGGTTAGGTTGGTTACAGACAGAAATGGTAATGTACTAACAAATGACAAGAGTGTGTTGAGAAGGTGGAAGGAGTACTTTGAAGAGCTGATGAATAAAGAAAATAAGAGAGAGAGGAGGATGGATGAAGGAAAGATGGTGAACAAGGATGTCCCAAGGATTAGCAAGGCAGAAGTGAGGGCAGCTTTGAAGAGGATGAAGAATAGAAAGGCGGTTGGTCCAGATGACATACCTGTGGAAGTATGGAGATGTTTAGGAGAGATGGCAGTGGACTTTTTAAACAGATTGTTTAACACAATCTTGGAGAGTGAGAGGATGCCTGAGGAGTGGAGAAGAAGTGTTTTGGTACCAATTTTCAAGAACAAGGGTGATGCTCAGAGCTGTAGTAACTACAGAGGCATAAAGTTGATCAGCCACACTATAAAGATATGGGAAAGAGTTGTTGAAGCCAGGTTATGAGGAGAAGTGACAATCAGTGAACAGCAGTATGGTTTTGTGCCAATAAAGAGTACTACAGATGCAATGTTTGCAAGAGTATTGATGGAGAAGTATAGAGAAGGTCAGAAGGAGTTGCACTGTGTCTTTGTGGATCTAGAGAAAGCATATGATAGGGTGCCAAGAGAGGAAGTGTGGCACTGTATGAGAAAGTCAGGAGTGGCAGAGAAGTATGTGAGGGTGGTGCAGGACATGTATGAGGACATCGACACGGTGGTGAGACGCGCTGTAGGAGTGACAGATGGATTCAAGATGGGGGTGGGATTACATCAGGGATCGGCTCTGAGCCCCTTCTTGCTTCCCATGGTGATGGACAGGCGAACAGATGAGGTCAGGCAGGAGTCCCCGTGGACCATGATGTTTGCAGACGACATTACGATCTGTAGTGAGAATAGGGGGCAGGTGGAAGAGAATCTGGAGAGGTGGCGATATACTCTGGAGAGAAGAGGAATGAAAGTCAGTAGAAGCAAGACAGAATACACGAGTGTGACTGAGAGGGAGGCAGGTTTAACGGTGAAGATGGAAGGAGTAGAGGTAGTGAAAGTAGACGAGTTTAAATACCTGTGGTCAACCATCCAAAGCAATGGAAAATACACAAGAGAGGTGAAGAAGAGAATGCAGGCAGGGTGGAATGGGTGGAGACGAGTGTCAGGGTGATTTGTGACAGAAGGATATCAGCTAGAGTTAAAGGGAAGATTTATAAGACGGTAGTGAGACCTGCTATGATGTATGGTTTGGAGACGGTGGCGCTGACAAAAAGACAGGAGGTGGAGCTGGAGGTGGCAGAGTTGAAGATGCTAAGATTTTCACTGGGAGTGACAACGAGGGACAGGATTAGAAATGAGTGTATCAGAGGGACAGCTCAGGTTGAGCAGCTTGGTGGAAAAGTAAGAGAGGCAAGGCTGAGATGGTTTGGACATGTGCAGAGGAGGGATAGTGGATATATTGGGCAAAGGATGTTGAAGATGAAGCTGCCAGGCAGGAGGAAAAGAGGAAGACCACATAGAAGATTCATGGATGTTGTGAAGGGGGACATTGAGAGGGTTGGTGTTACAGAGGAAGATGCAAGGGACAGGGTGAAATGAAGATGGATGATCCACTGTGGCAACCCCTGAAGAGAGCAGCCGAAAGAAGAAAGAAGAATACAACCATGGTAAAACAGTCCACAGCCTTCTTGCTTCCTAACTGTTACTTCTTTTTCCACATGTATTTCTTGCCACTTCTTGCAGCCATGAGCAGATGTTTGTCTTTCAAAACATTGTAGTAGAACTCTGAACAGGACTCCGTAAAGTTGAGATTAATCAGGAGCTCATTCTTGATGAGATCCACAGAGCAACTGTTCCTGCTGTGACTCCATTTGATGGCCATAATAGAAAAGATCCTCTCCACATATCCCATGGATGCTGGGACGCTTAGGATGTGGCTGATGATGGCCAACATGTTGGGCAGGTCAGCTACTTGAAAGAGAGCCACCCACCTGGTAGCCACATCTTTGAACTTCCATTCATCCTCTGTATCATCTCTGAGTCTCTTCAGAATGTTTTTTTTGTCACAGTGCATTCATCATATAGCTCATCCATGCTCACCTTCTCAAAGAGGTTGAGCTTATCAATGGGCCTCTCAAATTTTCTGAAGGCCATGAATGCCATGGTGTAGAGAGAAATGCTGTAGGAAGAGCAGCCAGTTGTTCTCTGAAAAGTCAAACCATTTTTCAATGTATGAAACTGTTTCATTGAGAAATGCAGTGAAATCTGCTCTAGCCCTGTTTGCACCAGGCTTCACATGCTGTATGTAAAAGTAAACAAATCAACCAACAACTACTGAGTAGGAGGGCAACATGCAGAATGCAGATGAGATGACGCTGTGTTAAAGGCACCTTGTAAATACAGGAAAAAAAATGTGTCCTTTATTGAGTCAATACAGGATGCATTATTTCAGTGTAAAAAAACAGGACAATACTGTATTTTAAAGGACGGGCAGCAACCCTACGGCTATATGAACGAAACACTAGCTTGGAGTTAGCTGCTGTGCTAACCACCGGAACCCACTATTGCACAAACCTGGTGCACTGTGGGGAAGAGGCGAGGCGGTGACAAGTAGAAATGGCGTATGTTTCTTTTAAATCCTGATATAAACGATACAGTTTTTGTCATGTTCAGGTGAGCACACGCCCCCTCCTTTCTGTCTGCTGATTCCCCAACTCTGCTGCCATCATCACACCTGTGTGATTAGACGCAGCTGCTGCTCCTTCTTTGCCAGCGCATAAAAGACCATCAAGCAGAGGCTTCGGCGCTGACTCGTTTGGGTACACTGCCTGTAAACGCGCAAGTAAGTTAAAAGACAGTTTCCAGAAGGATTTATGTTGAATCCCTCTCTCCTCTCTTTTCTACAGATTGCTGCCATCGGTGGGGTGTGTCTTCGGGGATTGTTGTGCGCTCACCTGCTCCTTCCTCCTTGTCCTTCTTCAGCCACCTGTCTCCACCCGGTCAGACTCCACCCAGCTCCATCCTACCCTACTTTCTACCAGCTTCACCCTGCTGGTTCGTCTCTCCCTGCTGGGCATCTCTGTCATGTCTGTCTGTGAGCTGACTCATCTATCAATATGACAGAATGAGCCAGCCATGATGCAAGCTCAGTGGGGCCCGCACCAGCAGAACACTCCACTCTCTGCCGCCTCGACGCTACTGTACGGCAGGTGGCTGTGCTTACGCAGCAGCTGGCAACCATTATGCAGCAGCTGGGCACAGTCACCGAACATTTGGTTCATTTACCTCACCCGGGCTTTTCCTCTCCACCTGTGGCCCTCCCTCCTTCCACTGTGCACCGTACTACTTCCATTCCCTCACCTGCTCTGTATTCGGGGGAGGTGGGGAAATTTTAGGGAGTTCTTGTGTCAGGTGCGGCTTTACTTGGGCCAGGTGGGCGGTGAGTACCCGGACGATGTTTCCAGAATTCATTTTTAGACCCTCCTGCTGCGAGAGCAAGCCCTTAGTTGGGCCCGATCTGTCCTCGACAGTCCGGAGGGCCCCACTTACAGATTTGATCATTTCATTTCTGAGATTACCTGTACTTTTGACCATACAGAGAGTGAGGGCAACATTATGAACCGCCTTCTGTCTCTCTGCCAGGGGAATCAGACTGTTGCCGATTTATCAGTGGCGTTTCGAGTCGAAGCGGCGGACTCTGGATGGAACAACGTTGCCTTACACAGCGCATTCCTCCATGGTTTAAACCCTCACCTCCGTGACAACCTGGCAGTTTATGCTGTTCCCGCCTTTCTGGACGGTCTTATAGATCAGGCTGTCGGTCTGGACAACCGTTGCCGCGAGCACCCGAAGGAGCATAAATCCTCCTTTCGCCTGCCCATCATGTGAGCACCCATCCAGGCTACTGACACAGGTGGCGCTGACCCTTCCTCTGAACCGATGGTGCTCGGTAGGGCTTGCTTAACCCCGGAAGAGTACCAGCAGCGGAGGAGGGCTGGTGCATGTCTCTATTGTGGCTCGTTAGAACACAAACTGGATGACTGCCACCTGAAGCTAAAACATGTGGCCCGTCAGCAGCCGTGGGGGGTCTGATGGGTGGGACCCTTCTTCATCTCCCCGGTAATTTCTCCATCTCGTCCCTCGTTCAATTGCCGGGGGTCGAGAGGAGGGTTATGGCGTTGATTGATTCAGGGGCTGAGCAGAATTTTGTTTCTTCCCGGCTCATGTGGGAGATGGGCATTCCCACCACCAAATTGTCCAATCCTCTCAATGTCACCACTTTATCTGGCAAGAATGTGGCCTCTGTGTCGGAATGCAAAGCGTCGACCTTCATCCTTCTTTCCGGGAACCACCAGGAGGAACTATTGTTCCTTGTCCTCCCAAATTCATCCTCCCCGGTGGTTCTGGGTTATCCTTGGCTCCAGAGGTACAACCCCATAATTAATTGGGCACAGAACTCAATTTCCTCTTGGAGTCCCCACTGTTTGGCATCCTGTCTCAGTTCGACCGAGTGTTCACCTGCCTTACCCGTCACCTCCCCTCAAGTGGAGTCGCCGGACCTCACCCTCGTGCCCAAGGCCTATCATGACCTCGAGAAGGTTTTCAGCAAATCTAGAGCGCTCTCCTTGCCTCCTCATTGCTCTTATGATTGTGCTGTGAATCTCCTCCCGGGAGCATGGCTGCCGTCCAGCCGGCTCTATAACATTTCTGGCCCGGAGAGGGAGGTACTGGAAAGGTATATTAGAGATTCGCTGAACGCCGGCCTTATTCGGCCCTCATCGGCTCCTCTTGGGGAGGGGTTCTTTTTTGTCGGAAAGAAGGAGGGATCTCTGCACCCGTGTATTGATTACCGGGAGCTTAATGCAATAACCATCAAAGACAAATATCCTCTGCCCCTGATTAACTCCGCGTTTGAGCTCCTTCAGCGGTGCAGGTTTTTACCAAGTTGGACCTATGCAATGCATATCACTTGGTTCGCATACGGGAGGGGGGCGAGTGGAAGATGGCCTTCAAAACACACCTGGGGCAGTTCAAGTATCTTGTGATGCCCTTCAGACTCACTAACGTCCCTGCCGTTTTCCAATGCCTCATTCATGACGTCCCCCGAGACATGGTGAATCAGTTTGTCTTTGTTTATTTAGATGATATCCTGATTTTTTTTCCTGCATGCCAGAGGAACACAAGGTCAACGTCAGGGCCGTGTTACAACGGTTCCTGGAGAACCAGCTGTTTGTCAAGGCAGAGAAGTGTGAGTTTTCCACCAGCTCCACCTCTTTCCTTGGATTTATTGTGGCGGAGGGGGAGCTGAGAGTCGACCTGACTAAGGTGAAGGCTGTGCTGGATTGGCCTACACCCTGCTCCTGCAGGGAGCTCCAGCGCTTCCTGGGGTTTACGAACTTTTATCGCAGGTTCATCAGGAACTATAGCAGGGTAGCACGGCCGCTCACATAGCTGACCTCCGTTAAGGTGCCGTTTCTCTGGTCCGAGGCAGCTGAACAGGCCTTTTCCAAATTAAAAGGTCTGTTCTCCAAAACACCATCTTGGTTCAGGTCGACCCTCAGCTCCAGTTCACCCTGGAGGTGGATGCTTTTGACTTGGGGGTGGGCGCCGTTCTATTGCAGCGCTCAACCTCGGACCAGAAGCTCCACCCATGCGCGTATTTCTCTCGGCGGCTCACCCCGGCTGAGAGGAATTACAACGTAGGGGATCGGGAGCTTCTTGACATTAAGTTGGCTCTCGAGGAGTGGAGGCATTGGCTGGAGGGGGCGGTCCATCCCATAGTCGTGTGGAGTGACCACAGGAACTTAAGAGTACCTTCGCTCAGCCCACCGACTTAACGCCAGGCAGGCCCACTGGGCCTTATTCTTTTTACAATTCAATTTTACCATCACTTACAGGCCTGGCACACATAACGTTAAACCGGACACTCTCTCGCAGCAGTTCTCTTCAGACCAACCAGCCCCCCCTTCCCGCTCCCAGCCTATTGTGCCACCTTCACGTATCCTCGGAGCCCTTACATGGGGAACTGAGCAGCGGGTCCAACAGGCCCAGGGCATGGAACCCGAACCAGCGGGGGTTCCCCAGGGTTGCCTGTTCATTCCTGCCACCCTCCACAACGATGTCATCAAGTGGGGTCATTCCAGCATTTTTCTTGCCACCCAGGGGTCTCGCGGACAGTCGATCTGGTCAAACCAGTATTCTGGTGGCCCATGCTGTGGAGGGACATCCTGGAATATGTGAAAGCATGCCAGACCTTTGCACGCAACAAGACTTGCCCCTTGCCACCGGCTCACCTGCTTCATCCCTTGCCTGTCCCCAGTCGACCTTTGTCTCATATTGCCCTGGATTTCGTTACTGGACTTCCCCCTTCACAGGGCAATACAGTGATCCTCACCATAGTCGACCGCTTTTCTAAAGCAATCCACTTGGTTCCCCTTTCCAAACTGCCCTCCGCATCACAGACTCCCAACCTTCTCACCATCCATGTTATCTGCCTCCATGGTATCCCTCTCTACATCGTGTCTGACCGGGGCCCCCAATTTACATCACTGGTTTGGAAGTCCTTCTGCAGATCACTTGGTACGTCAGTCAGCCTCACTTCTGGTTACCACCCACAAAGTAACGGGCAGGCTGAGCGCACCAACTAATCCCTGAAGGCCACCCTCAGATGCGTAGCAGCTGATAACCCCTCTACGTGGTGCACTCATCTGACCTGGGTGGAGTATGCCCATAATTCTGCTGTCTCTTCTGCTACGGGTCTTACCCCATTCGAGGCCTACGAGGGATACACTCCTCCCTTTTTGCCTATGTCGGGGAGGGAGATTGCTGTGCTGTCCGAAGAAGCCCACGTTCGCTGCTGCCGCCAACTCTGGAGAGCCACCCAAGCCGCACTCCTTCGTTCTACGGAGTGCAACTGCTGGTATGCGGACCAAAAGCGGATTCCTATTCCCAAATATAAGGTCGGGCAGCAGATCTGGCTGTCTGCAGAACAAGTGCCCCTGAAGACAGACTCGAAAAAGCTGTTGCCCCGCTTCCTGGGCCCGTACACCATCTCCAAGATCATTAGTGACGCCACAGTCTGCCTACAGCTCCAACGGAACCCCCCGAGCTACGTCCTCCTCCTCGGACCCTCGGCGGTCATGTCACCTACATGGTCCAAAAGATCCTGGATGTTCGCTGTCGGGGCTGAGGATTACAATACCTGTTGCACTGGAAGGGCTACAGCCCTGAACATCGGTCGTGGATCCCAAAATCCAATTTCCACAATAAAGGGATGATCTGGGCCTTCCACCAGGCTCATCCTGAGAAACCCAGTGGAACGCCAGGAGGCACTCCTTGAGGGGGGGGGGAGCACCGTCATGTTCATGTGAGCGCACACCTCCTCCTTTCTGTTTGCTGATTCCCTGACTCTGCTGCCATCATCATACTTGTGTGATTATACGTACCTGCCGCTCCGTCTTTGCCAGCGCGTAAAAGACCATCAAGCGGAGGCTTCGGCGCTGGCTTGTTTGGGTACACTGCGGGCAAACGCGCAAGTAAGTTAAAGACTATTTCCAGAAGGATTTATGCTGAATCCCTCTCTCCTCTCTTTTCTACAGGTTGCTGCCATCGGTGGGGTGTGTCTTCAGGGATTGCTGTGCGCTCACCTGCAACTTCCTCCTCGTCCTTCAGCCACCTGTCTCCACCTGGTCAGACTCCACCCAGCTCCATCCTACCCTACTTTCTACCAGCTTCACCCTGCTGGTTCGTCTCTCCCTGCTGGGCTTCTCTGTCGGGCTCTCTGCTCCACTCACGTAAGTGGCAGATTAGTTTTTCCACTTCCCTTCCTCCCTCCTCATACAGTATTAATTGCTCCCATCTCTCTCCACTGGCCTGTGTTCCTCTGGTGGGTGACGATTTCCTTAACTGTGCAGCACGTTTTTGAAATGAATAAATTGCATAAACTGTCTCTCAGTGTCGAGTGAGTTTTCCTCTGGTGTGGTTCCTGCACATGAGCTGACTGATCTATCAATATGACAGTTTTATATGAATTCAATTCAATTTTCAATTCAACTTTATTTATATAGCGCCATTTCACAACAACAGTCATCTCATAGCACTATCAACTGTAGGGGGAACCCCCACAGTTGCAGAAAGACCCCAGCAATCAGGCGATCCCCTGTGAGCAAGCACTTGGCGACGGTGGAGAGGAAAAACTCCCTTTTAACAGGAAGAAACCTCCAGCAGAACCAGGCTCAGGGAGGGGCAGTCATCTGCTGCGACTGGCTGGGGGGTGAGGGGATAGAGAAGAAGAAAAGAACAGACATGTAGAGAGCAAACAGCACAATGGGGACTCAATCTATGGGAGAGAACAAACAAATGTTAATGACCAGCAAAAAAAATATTTCATTGAGAGTGAGAAAAGGAGTGAGGCCCAGTGCATTACTGGAGGTCCCCTGGCTGACTAAACCTATTAGCAGCATAACTAAGGGAGGGTTCAGAAACACATGATCCCTCCCTAATTGTAGGCTATATCAAAAAGGTAGGTTTTAGCCCTATTCTTAAAAACAGAGATCGAGTCTGACTCCCGAATCCAGATTGGCAGCTGATTCCACAGGAGAGGAGCTTGATAACTGAAGGTTCTGCCTCCCATTGTACTTCTGGAGATTCTAGGTATTACAAATAATCCTGCATTTTGGGAGCGTAGTGCTCTGTTAGGATAATACGGTAGTATCAGATCTTTTAAATAAAAAAAGATCTGAAATGGTAAATGTTTTTTATCATGTCACCGATATATATCGACGTATCGCACGACCCTATTTTGAGGTAATGTAAATTCTGTCCTGTTTGAATTTCTTACTCTGGAACATTCAGAGTTAGTATACTATATGCAAAGAACAAATGACATCTCTATAAAAATGGGGCACCATTCCTCAAGTCCAATTGACTGTAACTTTGATTGACTTCCTGATAGAAGTCATCAGGTTAGGATGAGACACTATAAAAGATAATCTATGACACAAGTGCTCCAAATCATAGCGGTAGCATGCTCCATCCCCTGTTTTCTTAACCTTACAAGTGTGGAGGAAAATTGGTTGCAGCAAAAAACACCACTTGATCCCCATAAATAAACCCTGTCGAGCACGAGCTTCATGTCAAAAGAAGCTAGTTCAGGCATTTGGCCAAAGGCAGGCAATCATGGTAGCCTCTAAATCAGAAACCCACCGGGTTCTTGGAGAGCTGCATTGCTCTGCTAAAGTCTAATGTACCCTGACCCACACAAAGTGGATGACACATTTGCCATGGTGTGTAAAAGGGGTGAACAAATCTCTGAAATACTGCCAATGTCTGCCAGTGCTCTTATTAACTATACACATAGTCCGTATCACAGAGACAAGGAGAGCTTGGGGGCTTATCTACAGCAGACCATCTCTCTCTGCCAGTTAAACCCCCTACCCCCAATTCTTGGATGGTTGCTATGGAAACTACATCCCTACAGTAGCCAAGAGAGGGTTGGAGTGGGGGAACGTGGAAGACTGAAAGCAACCAAAGTGAAAGACATGAAAAATGAAATGTAAGGCTATGGTTTGTGGCTGAAAATTGAGTACACTGCATATCCCTAATTGACAGCCTTTGTGAGTGCATTTGCCTTTGCAGACTAGCCGTGTGTTTATTATCTGTTACGGTCTCATAAACAGACACATTGGCTAATTAAACCCTGCTCCACTCAGGCATCACCACAACATGAGCATGTCCAAAATTACACGGCCAGGGAACATATGCTGTATAATTACATAAGACAATCTCTGCAACATGGAGAAGCAGTTAGGACTTTTTGCACACACAGGAACAAATATAGAAATATCTCAATGTGACCCCACTTTTTTTGTATATAGAGAGGCCACAAAAGTGAACTTATTTAGCTTCAACCAATGAAAAGTGATTATCTTTGTCATACAGTTAGCTTATTACTAGCAGATGGCAAAAATTACATGTATTATACTGTATCTCTGTTAGAAGAGAAGAACATGTTGTGGAGTGCTGAAAATGATGGACAAATAATCGCTTTGTCTTTGAACTATTTAAAATCAGGACCAAAAAAAGTTTGTCAGTGAAAACAGCTTGTCAAAGCACTGCAGTCACTGCAAAGGAAAGCAGATTTAACAAGTGTAGCCAATTAGCAGAGACAATGGACCCTGAAAGAAGAGGCTATCCTCCATTAATAAAAATTGATTTTCAACATCACCATAAATGCTATACACAACAGACTTCTACTTTTATAGATTTAGTAATAGAAAAAATAAAGTCCATTTTCTATTATTTGTCACAAAAGAAGTTGGCTTGTGCTTTTCCTCACTCACCAATATCTTAGCCAAGACACCATCTTCATTAGACTCCATGGTAACCACAGCCTTGTCTGTCTCAATCTCACAAAGAGCATCGCCTGCTGCCACTGCTTCACCTTTAGAAAAGTGAAAAAACAAGTCTGAATTTATGCATTTATTTGGAAAATTGCAATTACCAAACGCTTCTCTTTATACCCATAATGTTTCTGACTTCTGTTGTGAAAATTACTCATTTTGGCAGTGATGAGAAACACACATCATAATTATCAGAGGCATTTTTAACTGCTCTTTCACACAATAAAAACTAATTCTTCATCCAAAAAAAGAAAGAAAGTGCTCCACTGAAGTAACAAAAAGGTTGTGCAGAAGAATCTGCTCTGACTTGCACATCACAGCCCAATCAATGTTTCATGGGAAGGAACGTGAGAAAAGAGGAAAGCAGCATATCTGATAGAAGATCCGTTCCAATCCTTAGAATCCCACTAGGGTCCCACCAGTCCACTTCATTAATGAGCTAGAATATACTATCATCTGATTAGGCAAACACAGGATGGAAATTAGGAACCACTGGTAACCCAAAAGTGTTCCCATGTAGAACAAACCCTGGCAGATACTATAATCATTGCAGAAAGGTTGGGAAGGTATATGTTTGCTTTTGTGCTTCATATAAATGGGTAAAGATGCAAAGAAGAGGTAAAGTACATGGCATAAAGGTCAAGGGTTATCCAGGTTATATTTGGTTATTTTTTTGCTAAATGACTAGTGAATGTTGCAAATCAATGGCAAAATACCATTAACTAGAAAAGCACTCGGAGAGCGCAGACCTCCGCCAAGTACCTCAGTTCCCCCTAATATTGGGATTTTCCCCAAATATAATAGTCCTACATTTATTTTACCTATATTTTCAGATTCCTTGACCATCAAAACATACCTTTAGCAATTGGATTCACATTGATATTTTTATTAGTTCAGTAGTTATTGACAAAAATCACTTTTTCGGTAATGGCGGTTTTCTTCTGGCTATAGCTCCACAGGTTTTGAAGATACAACAAATCCATTGGCACACTACTGATTCCTCAGTGTCTTGGCTATATTTTGGTGTTTGTTGTATGTTTATATCTTAATTTGTTACCTTACAGTGATGAAAATCCCAAAGATCCCCTATCATTTCCTGTTGTGGATCACAGTATCTGGATTTTTTGCAGGATCGGGATCAGTCTTTGATATTTCGTCGAATCTATTGGGATCTTATCCTGTATTTTTTTGGCAAGCAACCTGACCATTTATTGTGGAGTTATATACACATATGCTAAAAATGGCCCTATCTCGCAATGATAAAGAATCCTTTAAAAACCTCCTGGATCCAGAAGGTGATCCAGATCACTCTGAAAATCTAATCATTTCTTCCTTGTCCCATTTCAGACTTGTCCTGAAAATTTCATCAAAATCCGTTCATAACTTTTTGAGTTATGTTGGTAACAGACAGACAGACAAACAAACAAACAAACCCCGGTAAAAACACAACCTCCTTGGTGGAGGTAATAAACAGCAAATGGTAAATGGCGTTTACTTATATAGCACTTTTTCTCACCTCTAGAGGAACGCTTTACATACAGTATCCTGCTATTCAACCTTTCACACACACATTCACACACTGATGGCGGCAGAACTGCCATGCATCGGCACTGGCCTGACCCACAAGGAGAAACTGGGGGGTCAGTGTCTTGCTCAAGGACACTTCAAATCAAAATCAAATCAAATCAAACCAAACTTTATTGTCGCATTGCTGTACATACAACTGTAGTGCAGGCAAGATGAAATTGCGTTTCTCTCGGCATCCATATAAATAGAAGCAGCATGATATAAGACACACTCACACATAGCTTCACCCCCCCATCCATTCACACATCCCTGAGACATACTTGGGAAAAACTAACTAACTATAATATACAAATAATATACATAATGTCCGTAGGTGCAGTAGTGTGTATGAGAGATTCCGGGTCAACTGTTCAGCATCCTGACAGCTTGTGGAAGGAAGCTGTTGATCAGTCTGGTGGTTCTGCTCCTCTGATGCTCCGGAATCGTTTACCAGATGGCAGAAGTTCAAAGTGTTTATGCAGAGGGTGAGAACGGTCCTTGACAATGTTCAGTGCCCTGCTCCTACAACGGTTCTGAAAAAGTTCTTGGACAGAGGGAAGGGAGACTCCAATTACCCTCTCAGCTCCCTTGACTATCCTCTGCAGGGCTTTTTTGTCTGACATACTGCAGCTGGGGTACCATGTAGCAATGCAGTACATCAGAACACTCTCCACCACACCTCTGTGGAAGGTTCTGAGGATGCAGGTGGGGAGAGAGGCCTGTTTGAGTTTCCTCAAGAAGTGCAGTCTCTGCTGAGCCCGCTTCCTGATCCCCAAGGAATTCTTGCTCCAGGTCAGGTCCTGCGAGATCTGCACTCCGAGGAACTTGATGTTCTCCACTCTCTCCATTAAACGGCTGCCGATGCTGAGGGGGACGTGTTCAGGCTGTGACCGCCGGAAGTCGATAATCATCTCCTTCGTTTTGTCCACATTGAGCACCAGATTGTTCTCCCTGCACCAGCCCTCCAGGTCTCTAACTTCTTCCATGTACATTGATTCCTCATCCCTCTGAATAAATCCCACCACCGTGGTGTCATCTGCAAACTTAATAATCTGGTTCCCCTCATGTCTGGATACACAGTCATGTGTTAGAAGTGTAAACAACAGTGGACTGAGTACGCAGCCTTGAGGGGATCCGGTGCTCAGCGTGACAGAGTTGGAGATGTTGTTTCCAATCCTGACAGACTGAGGTCTCTCAGTCAGGAAATCCAGGATCCAGAGACATGTGGCGGTGTTCAGACCAAGAAGGAGTAATTTCTCCATCAGTCTCTGGGGAATAATGGTGTTGAATGCTGAACTGAAATCAATGTACAGGAGTCTGGCGTAGGTGTCTTTCTGGTCCAGGTGGGTGATGACAGAGTGTAGGGTGGTGACTATAGCATCCTCCGTGGAGCGGTTTGAATGATATGCAAACTGGAGCGGGTCGTGTGATGCAGGGAGGCAGGCTGTAATGTGTGGTTTGACAAGCCGTTCAAAACACTTCATCACAATTGGTGTCAGTGCAACAGGACGATAGTCATTCAAACAGGACACAACTGGTTTCTTTGCCACCGGTACAATGATAGAGGTCTTGAAGCATCTGGGAACAAGGGCCTGACTCAGGGAGATGTTATAAATGTCAGTCAGGACATCCGCCAACTCGCTCGCGCAGTCTCGGAGTACACGTCCTGGGATGTTGTCCGGACCTACAGCTTTAAGTGGGTTGACTCTGGTTAGGGTCCTCCGTGTGTCCGCTGTGTTGATGGTAAAAGCTGGTCCGACCAATGGTGGGGGTGGGCCAGCCCTCCCTCTGGTTGTCGGGTTAGATGCTTCAAAACGTGCAAAGAAGTCGTTGAGCCTGTCTGGAAGCGAAGCGTCGTCATCATCGACCCCTTGCCTAGGCTTATAGCCCGTCAGTGTCCGAACTCCCTGCCACATCTGCTTGGTGTTCCTAGTGTCACAGAGGTGTCCCTGGATTTTCTCTGCATAGGTGCGCTTCGCCGCCTTAATTCCCTTTGAGAGCGCAGACCTGGCTGAGCGGAGAGTGATCCTGTCCTCCGCTCTGAAGGCTGCATCTCTGGCTGTAAGCAGCGAGTGCACCTCTGCAGTCATCCAGGGCTTATGGTTACCCCGCATAGTGATGGTCTTCACTGTAGTGACATCCTCTGTGCACTTCGCGATGTAGCTGGTGACCGTTTCAGCATACTCCTCCACATCTGTCTTGTCTTCCTGGGAGGCTGCTATTTTGAAAACCTCCCAGTCTGTGTGCAGAAAACAGTCTTTCAGTGCAGAGGTTGCACTCTCTGGCCAAATCCTGATTTGTTTCACTGCTGGCCTGCTGCGCTTCAATAAAGGTTTGTAGACAGGCACCAGCATCACGGATATGTGGTCAGAAAGGCCGAGGTGGGGGCGGGGCATCGCCTTATAAGCATCTGTGTTTGTGTACACTAAGTCCAACATATTCTCTCCTCTGGTCTTAAAGTCTACACATTGTTTAAACTTGGGGAGCACAGTCTTTAAGCTGGTGTGGTTAAAATCCCCCGCAACCACCACAAAACTGTCCGGATGTGAAGTTTGGATTTCACTAATCGCATCGTGCAGTTCCCCGAGTGCCTTCTTAGCATTAGCGTTAGCGTTAGCGCTCGGCGCTATGTAAACAGCCGCTACAAACACGTTGCTGAATTCCCTCGGCAAATAATATGGCCGACAATTTACAATAAGGAACTCCGCCAACGGAGAGCAGTGTTTAGACACTAATGTGGCATTAACGCACCAGTTCTTGTTAACATAGATGCATAGGCCCCCCCCCCCCACGGCTCTTACCGGAGCTCGCCGTTACTCTGTCAGCACGGAACATCGCCATATCTTCCAGTTGAATGGCCTCGTCAGGGATGTTGTCGTGGAGCCAAGTCTCCGTGAACACAAGCACACAGCAGTTCCTCCACTCTCTCCGGGTTTCTCTCAGCAGACGTAGCTCGTCCAGCTTGCTGTCGAGGGAGCGGACGTTAGAGAGAAGAAGCAACGGTACAGCTGGTCTGGAGGGGTTAGCATTTAGCCTAGCATGGATCCTGGCCCTTTTTCCACGCTTTTGCCTGCGTTCACACAGTCTGCGTTTCCTCCTCTCTCGGGTAGCTTCCAGCGGGGACTCCGCCAGAATTCCATGCTGGCGTAGAATGTCCAAATCACAACCGAGCGCCGCGATTCTTGCAGCGTGCAGTACCTTGATGTTTGACATGTTTGATGTCTCACGGTTGTAAGTTTTACAGAATGTACGTCTGGGATGACCAAAACACTCAAAACTCTCACACTCGCTGATGCCAAGAGGGGCCGCTGCGTCCATGCGCGCCGCCGCCATTTTATTTCCTCCCCAGGAAATAAAATGACATGCAGGCTGCAGACAGTGGGAATCAAACTCCTGATTCTTCGATCAGTAGTCGGCCACACTGCACCACAGCCGCCCCACATGTGTTAATAGGGTACAAGGAAGGTATAAGGAAGTTAAAAAAAGATAAATAAAAGCAGAGTAGGTCAAAGGGAAGATTAGATAGGGGTAAGTGGGGGAAGGTTGAAAGAGCAGAGGGAATATTGACAATGGAAGCCAGTGAGAGCAAGATAAGATTGGATTTGTATGAGGCTTTAATGCCATATGACCCCAGGGGTTAGGCATGATGTTCACTATTAAAGATTAATGAGATACCAGAGGCTTGACCAGAATGCAATGAACACAGAAATATGTATCACTCTGCTTAGCTATCAATTCCCAGTTTATTTCTGTGTTCATCTAACACCTCTACAATATACTAAAGACTGAAGATTAGCCTCACCTCTGTAGATTGGGACTAAATGTGAAATAGCCACCATCTCCCATTGTGTTATACAGTTAAGTCCATATATATTTGGACACTGACACAAATTTTGTTATTTTAGCTGTTTACTAAAACATAATCAAGATACAGTTATGTAATAATAATAATGGATTAGATTTATATGGCACTTTACATGTCAAGTGACATCTCAAAGTGCTTACAGTGATTCTATTATTCATTCACTCCAGACAGACACTGATAGTGGGAAGCTACTACTATAGCCACAGCTGTCCTGGGGCAGACTGACGGATACGTGGCTGCCAATCCGCCCCAATGACCTCGAACATTTATACACATTTATACCCAGTGTCATGGACACTGGAGGCAAGGTGGGTGAAGTATCTTGCCAAGGGACACAACGGCAGGATGGCTGGGGAGAGTGAGATTCAAACTGCCAACCCTCTGTTTATTGGACGACCCACTCTACACCCTGAGCCACTGCTGCCCCTCCTATGGGCTTAAAGAGAGGACTCATGCCATGATCAGGTGAGTGTGTACTCCCTCTCCCTTCCTGCAAGACTTTCCCTGGCTCCGCAGGCAATCACCACACCTGTGTGATTAGACGCACCTGCTACCTCTTCCCTGCCAGTGCTGAGTCTGTGAATGGTCCAGTGCTGGCTTGTTGGGTAAACTGCCTTAAACATGCAAGTAAGAGTATTATTCGCTCGTTGGGGAATAACGATTAATTCCTCTTCTCTTCTCCTCCTTCCAGGTTGCTGCCATATTTGTGGTGCATCTCCGGGGTTTGTTGTGCACTCACCTGCCCCATCATCCTCATCATCACTTCAGCTGCCTAATTCCACCCGGTCAGACACCTCACCCAGCTCTACTCCTGCCTACCAGCATCCTCTCCTGGTTCACCGTTTCCTGCTGGGTTCCACTGCCGGGCTCCCTGCTCATCCGTGAGCATGTGAGTGCTGTCCTATTTTCCCTTTACTTGTCTCCCTCCTATTCTAATCCGCTCTCGTCTCCCCTTACAGGCTGGGTCCTCCTCTGGCGAGTGGCATCTTTCATTAACTGTGCATTTTTTCCCGAATCAATAAATTGTGGTTACTCAGCTTCTCTGTGTGCTTCGTGTGTTTTTTCTGGTGTCGTTCCCTGCATGTGAGCTGTTTCTTCTTGCCAATCATGACAGAACGAGCCAGCCAGACTGCAAGCTCAGCGGGAGCGGCATCAGTGGAACACTCCACTTTAGACCGTCTCGATGCCACAGAGAGGCAGGTGGCCGTACTTATGCAGCAGCTGCAGACAATTACGCAGCAGCTGGGCACGGTCGCCGAGCATTTGGCCCACGTCTCATCCGGGTTCTACCCCTCCACCTGTTGCCCTGTCTTCATCCACCGTGCGCTGAACCACCTCCGTTCCCTCACCTGCCCCGTACAAGGGGAGGTGGGGAAATGTAAGGGGTCTCTCTGCCATGTTTGGCTTTATTTGGGCCAGATGGGTGGGGAATACCCGGACGATACTTCTAAAATTCATTTCATGACCCTCCTGCTGTGGGACCGGGCCCTCAGCTGGGCCCAGTCCATTCTTGACAGTTTGGAGGATCCTAGCTATTCCTTTGATAGGTTTGTTAATGAATTTGCCCGTACGTTCGACCGGACAGAGAGCGAGGGTAACATCATGAGCCGGGTGATGTCACTCCGCCAGGGGAGTCAGTCTGCCGCGACTGCTCTGTGGCATTTCGGGTCACTGCGGTGACTCTGGGTTGAATGACGTTGCATTACGTAGTGTCTTCCTCCAGGGATTAAACGAAAACCTCCACGACGACCTAGCGGTTCATGCAGTTCTCTCCTCCTTGGACGGTCTTATTGATCAGGCCGTCAGTTTAGACAACCAATACCGAGAGCGTGCGAGGGTGCGCAGGACCTCCTCCGGCCCACCCAGTCCACACACGCCAACCTCGGCTACTGACTCAGGTGGAGCTGACTCTACCTCCGAACCCATGGTGCTCGGTCGAGCCCGGTTGGCTCCGGAGGAGCACCAGAGGCGGAGGAGAGCCAGTGCATGCATGTATTGTGGCTCCATGGAGCACACGCTGCCTAAGTGCCACCTGAAGCCAAAAGACGCGGCCCGTCAGAAGCCGTGGGGGGTCTGACGGGCAGGAATTCTTTTCATCCCCCCTGTAACTTCTCCATTTTGGCCCTCATCCAGTTGCTGGGGGTCGAGAGGAGAGTCATGGCTTTAATAGATTCAGGGGCAGAGCAAAATTTTGTTTCTTCACGGCTCATGCGGGAGGTAGGCATCCCCACAATCAAATTGCCTACGCTCCCTAATGTCACCACCCTGTCGGGTGGTAACGTAGCTTCCTTTACCGAAAGCATGATGCTGGTCTCCGTCCTTCTTTCCGGGAACCACCGGGAGACACTTTCGTTCCTCACTCTCCCTAAATTGTCACACCTGGTGGTTCTAGGGCAGGGGTTGGCAACCCGTGGCTCCGGAGCCGCATGCGGCTCTTTCATCCTTATGTTGCGGCTCTGTGTGGCTTGGGAAAATAAATTATAAGTGTCCGATTGAAGTGTATGTTATTTGTCTCAAAAACGTGTATCATGTCTTCTTATTAAGTCAAAGTTTTTAACTTCTTTCTTCAGACCTTGTGCAATTTCGGTGATCAGCATTCGCCTTCTTCAGAGACGTTTGACAGCACTTGACGTGTCAGCAGGCAGCCGGCATGCGCAGAAAGCCCAGCGACACCAAAACTGCACAATATCTGAACAAAGTATTTTATTTGTGTTTGTTCGTTTGTTTAATTGTAGTTGTAAATTGTAAGATTATTGTGATCTCGAAATATTAAAATAAAATGCTGAAAAATATCTGGAGGGAGAAGAGAGAAAAAAAGCTGTTTCGGAACTGATGCGGAAGGCTGATCTGAGGAAAAATCAATTCAAGAAGTGGATGAAGTCTGCAAATTCAACTACCTATGCAAGTTTTGTGGCCGCTCGGGAAATAGTCAGACATGGGAAGCCGTTCACAGACGGAGAATATATGAAAGAGTCATTCATTAAGATTTCAGAACACCTATTCGCGGACTTTAAAAACAAGACTGAAATTGTGCAGAAAATCAGAGAGATGCCTATCTCTGCGAAGACTGTCAAAGACAGAACCATAAAAATGGCAGAAAATATCACAAAACAGCAAATTAAAGACATCAATTCAGCCGCAGCATACTCGATCGCCTGTGATGAGTCCAAAGACAAAAGTGACATTGAACAAATAGCGCTGTTCTGCCGATGTATGAACTCTGATGGACCACAGGAAGAAATGGTTGAGCTGATACCACTAAAAGGCCAGACACGGGGGGGAGGACATCTATGAGGCTGTGCTTGATTGTTTAAGAGCCAAAGAAATAAAAACAACCCACCTGGTGTCAGTGGCTACTGATGGGGCACCGAGTATGACTGGAGCCCACAGGGGCTTTGTGGCGTTACTGCAGAAGTCACTGGATAGAAAGCTTCTGACGTTTCACTGCATCCTTCACCAAGAGGCATTGTGCACTCAGACCTTTCCTCCAGAATGCACAGAGGTAATGAATGTTGTCATTCAGATTGTCAATAAAATAATGGCAAAAGGTTCAAATCACCGTCAGTTCCGTTCGTTCCGTCAGTTACTGGATGAGGTGGAGAGCACGTACTCTGATCTCCTGCTGCATAACAGAGTGCGGTGGCTGTCCAGAGGAGAGGTGCTGAAACGCTTTGCTGCATGTCTGGGAGAGGTGAAGACTTTCATGAGCAGCAAAGGGCTCACCTTTCCTGAGCTGGAACTGCCAGAGTGGCTGGAAAAGCTGCATTTCATGGTGGACATGACAGCGAACCTGAACGCGCTGAACACAACTCTTCAGGGGAGAGGAGGCACAGCGTTACACATGCTGGAAGAGGTGTTAGCGTTTGAGCGCAAGCTGACAGTGTTTGCGAGAGATTTACAGAGAGGAACACTGTCTCACTTCCCCTCCTTAAGGGAGTTCAAACAAGCTCACAAGGTGACAAATTCAGAGTATTTGCAGTATGCAATCACCACAATGCAAGCATCGTTTGGGAAACAATTATGTGAGTTCAGAGAGGAAAAAGCCACATTGTCCTTCCCCGTCACTCCCCTGACCATCGACCCATCCCTGTTAAATGTGACTGCATTTGCAGGTGTAAGTCAACCTGATCTTGAGCTGGAGCTGGCTGACATAGCCGACAAAGATATATGGGTGTCTAAGTTTAAACGCCTGAGAGATGATCTTGAAGATGTTTCCCGTCAGAAGGCCACTCTTGCTCAGAATCACAAATGGAGTGATATTGAGAACCTTCCAAGACCGGACAAACTCTTGTTTGAGACATGGAATGCCATCCCCGACACCTACAAAAACATGAAGAAATATGCATTTGGAGTCCTGTCGATCTTCGGATCCACATATGCATGTGAGCAGCTATTCTCCACCATGAACTATGTTAAAAACAAACACCGCTCATGCCTCACAGACGGCAGCTTACAGTCCTGCGTAAAGATGAAAGTGACTTCCTACAGCCCTGATTTGCAGACGCTGTGCACAGAGGTTCAGGAGCAGAAGTCCCATTAACCAGGTAAAATAAATATTCAGGCAGTTATTTTGCAAATATTTATTTTCATTGTTCAGTGAAAAAGTGCTCTTTTTTCCATTGTATTTTTAAATTCAGGTCAAGGCTCCGCTACACGCTCCGAAAGCCCAAAGGATGACGGCTCACGGCATTTTTGTTTGCTACAGTGGGGCAAAAAAGTATTTAGTCAGCCACCAATTGTGCAAGTTCTCCCACTTAAAAGATGAGAGAGGTCTCCAATTTTCATCATAGGTATACCTCAACTATGAGAGACAAAATGAGAAAAAAAAAATCCAGAAATCACATTGAAGGATTTTTAAAAAATTTATTTGCAAATTATAGTGGAAAATAAGTATTTGGTCACCTACAAACAAGCAAGATTTCTGGCTCTCACAAACCTGTAACTTCTTCTTTAAGAGGCTCCTCTGTCCTCCACTCATTACCTGTATTAATGGCACCTGTTTGAACTCGTTATCAGTATAAAAGATACCTGTCCACAACCTCAAACAGTCAGACTCCAAACTCCACTATGGCCAAGACCAAAGAGCTGTCAAAGGACACCAGAACCAAAATTGTAGACCTGCACCAGGCTGGGAAGACTGAATCTGCAATAGGTAAGCAGCTTGGTGTGAAGAAATCAACTGTGGGAGCAATTATTAGAAAATGGAAGAAATACAAGACCACTGATAATCTCCCTCGATCTGGGGCTCCACGCAAGATCTCACCCCGTGGGGTCAAAATGATCACGAGAACGGTGAGCAAAAATCCCAGAACCACACGGGGGGACCTAGTGAATGACCTGCAGAGAGCTGGAACCAAAGTAACAAAGGCTAACATCAGTAACACACTACGCCGCCAGGGACTCATATCCTGCAGTGCCAGACGTGTCCCCCTGCTTAAGCCAGTATATGTCCAGGCCCGTCTGAAGTTTGCTAGAGAGCATTTGGATGATCCAGAAGAGGATTGGGAGAATGTCATATGGTCAGATGAAACCAAAATAGAACTTTTTGGTAAAAACTCAACTTGTTGTGTTTGGAGGAGAAAGAATGCTGAGTTGCATCCAAAGAACACCATACCTACTGTGAAGCATGGGGGTGGAAACATCATGCTTTGGGGCTGTTTTTCTGCAAAGGGACCAGAACGACTGATCCGTGTAAAGGAAAGAATGAATGGGGCCATGTATCATGAAATTTTGAGTGAAAACCTCTTTCCATCAGCAAGGGCATTGAAGATGAAACGTGGCTGGGTCTTTCAGCATGACAATGATCCCAAACACACCGCCCGGGCAACGAAGGAGTGGCTTCGTAAGAAGCATTTCAAGGTCCTGGAGTGGCCTAGCCAGTCTCCAGATCTCAACCCCATAGAAAATCTTTGGAGGGAGTTGAAAGTCTGTGTTGCCCAGCGACAGCCCCAAAACATCACTGCTCTAGAGGAGATCTGCATGGAGGAATGGGCCAAAATATTAGCAACAGTGTGTGAAAACCTTGTGAAGACTTACAGAAAACGTTTGATCTCTGTCATTGCCAACAAAGGGTATATAACAAAGTATTGAGATGAACTTTTGTTATTGACCAAATACTTTCCACCATAATTTGCAAATAAATTCTTTAAAAATCAGACAATGTGATTTTCTGGATTTTTTTTTCTTATTTTGTCTCTCATAGTTGAGGTATACCTATGATGAAAATTGGAGACCTCTCTCATCTTTTAAGTGGGAGAACTTGCACAATTGGTGGCTGACTAAATACTTTTTTACCCCACTGTAGATGGATAATTTAATTTCAGCTTTTTAATCATTTGAAAGAGACCTTCAACTCTGCGATTTTTATTTTTTTTTGTAAGAGTTCAAAATGTGTTCGTTTAATAAATAAAATTTAATTTTCTGAAACATGGATGGACTGCATGGATTTCATAAGCAACACACTATTTTACAAGTGTAAAGATATATATATATATATACTGTATATATATATATATATAGGCTAACTGTTAGCCTAACATCTTCATTTCAGATGTCAAAAAGTGTTGGCGGCTCCCAGTGTTGTCTTTTCCGTGGAAACCGGGTCGAAATGGCTCTTTGAGTGTTAAAGGTTGCCGACCCCTGTTCTAGGGTTTCCGTGGCTCTGGAAGCATAACTCCATTATTAATTGGGCACAGAATTCCATCTCTTCCTGGAGCCCGTACTGTCTGGCATCCTGTCTCAGCTCAGCAGAGTGTTCACCATCGCTACCCAGCTCCTCCCCTCCGGTAGAGCTGCCGGACCTCAGTCTCTTACCTGAGGTCTATTACAACCTCGGAGAGGTCTTTAGCAAGTCGAGAGTGCTTTCTTTGCCTCCCCATTGCTCTTATGACTGTGCCATAGACCTTCTCCCGGGTGGGTGGCTGCCATTCAGCCGACTCTACAGCATTTCTGGGCCGGAGAGGGAGGCAATGGAGAGCTATATTAAAGACTTCTTGAACTCTGGCCTCATTCGGCCCTCCTCGGGCCCTTTTGGGGCAGAATTCTTTTTTTGTCGGGAAGAAGGATGGATCTTTGCGTCTGTACATAGATTATCCTGAATTAAATGCTATAACTGTCAAAGACAAATATCCTCTGCCCCGATCAACTCCATGTTTGAGCACCTTCAGCATGCGCGAGTATTCACCAAATTGGATTTGCGTAATGCCTACCATCTGGTTCACATTCGCGATGGGGACAAATGGAAGACAGCCTTTAAAACACATCTGGGGCAATTTGAATATCTGGTGATGCCATTCGGGCTCACCAATGCCCCCACTGTCTTCCAGCGTATGATCAATGACGTCCTCCGCGACATGGTAAATCAATTTGTTTTTGTCTACCTTGATAACATTTTGATTTTTTCCCGCACGCCAGAGGAGCACGCAGTCCATGTCAGGGCCGTTCTACAACAGCTCCTGGAGAACCACCTCTACGTTAAAGCCGAGAAGTGCGAGTTCTCCACCCGCTCCACTTCGTTCCTCGGGTTTATAGTAGCTGAGGGGGAACTGAGGGCCGATCTGGCCAAGATGAAGGCTGTGCTAGACTGGCCTACACCCCACTCCCGCAAGGAGCTCCAGCACTTCTTGGGGTTCGTGAATTTTTATCGCCATTTCAATAGAAACTATAGTGGGGTAGCACAGCCTCTTACCCAGCTGACTTCGGTTAAAGTGCCCTTCATTTGGTCCGAGGCAGCTGAACAGGCCTTTTCCAAATTAAAGGGCCTGTTCTTCAACGCCCCCATCTTGGCCCAGGTCGACCCCCAGCTCCAGTTTATTCTGGAGGTGGATGCTTCTGACTCGGAGGGGGCGCTGTCCTATCGCAGCACTCGGCCTCCAATCAGAGGCTCCACCCATGCGCTTTTTTTTTTCTTGGTGGCTCACGCCGGCTGAGAGGAATTACGATGTAGGGGACCGAGAGCTCTTGGCCATTAAATTGGCCCACGAGGAGTGGAGACACCGGCTGGAGGGAGCGGTCCATCCCATCATAGTGTGGACCGAGCACAATAATTTAGAATATCTCCAGACGAGCTACGTGGCCTGACCCCACATCGTTGAACCAAAAGCTGCACGGGGACCTCGGGGACCTCCACAGGACGGCAGCATTCGTCAGGGCAGCTGGTGTGACCATCCAGCGATCGACAAAGAAGAAGAAGAAGAAGAAGAAGAAGAAGAAGAACAACAACAACAACAACAACAACATCTCTGGTCGGCCCACAGACTGAATGCCAGGCAGGCCTGCTGGGCCTTATTCTTTGCCAGATTTAATCTCACCATCACTTACAGGCCTGGTTCCCATAATGTTAAACTGGACGCTCTCTCCTGCCAGTTCTGTCCCGACCTTTCAGCTCCTCCTTCTCTCCCCCAACCTACTGTCCCGTCCTCCTGCATCCTTGGAGCTCATGTGGAACATTAAGCAGAGGGTCCCAAGGCTGGGACCATCTGTTTGTCCCGGCCGCCCTTTGCAGCAACGTCATCAGGTGGGGCCATGCCAGCCATTTCGCCTGCCACCCTGGAGTCTCCCGGACTATCAACCTCATCCGGTGGGTGTTCTGGTGGCCCACCCTGCGGACGGACGTCCAGGACTACGTCAAGGCCTGCCAAGTATGCACCCGCAATAAGTCAGACTCCTCACCCCTTGCTGGCCTCCTCCACCCACTACCCATCCCCAGTCGACCTTGGTCCCACATTGCCCTGGACTTCATTACTGGACTTCCCCCCTAACAAGGCAATTCTGTCATCCTCACCTTTGTGGATCGCTTTTCTAAGGTGACCCATCTGGTGCCCCTCCCCAAATTACCTTCCGCCTTTGAAACCGCGAACCTCCTAACCACCCATGTCATCCGTCTGCATGGCATCCCATTGGACATTGTGTCTGACTGGGGCCCACAATTCACCTCCCAGGTCTAGAGATCCTTTTGCCGTTCCTTAGGCACCACCATCAGTCTTACATCCAGATACCACCCTCAAAGTAATGGGCAGGCTGAGCGCGCCAACCAATCCCTGGAGGCTGTCCTTAGGTGTGTAGCAGCCTGCAACACAAGTACTTGGAGCACCCATCTGACCTGGGTGGAATATTCACACAATTCCGCAGTCTCAGCGGCTACTGGACTGACTCCATTCAAGGCTTCCATGGGGTATATTTCCCCCCGTTGCCTATGGTGGAGAGGAAGGCTGCTGTACCATTGGTGGGGGCTCACGCACGTCGCTGCCACCAGCTCTGGAAGGCCACTCGAGCTGCCCTCATCCGTTCTGCCGAACGTAACCACCAGTATGTAGACTGCAGGCAGACCCCTGCGCCCAAATACTCTTGTCGGGCAGCACGTGTGGCTGTCGGCGGACCAGGTGCCCCTGAAGACGGAGTCCCGGAAACTTTCCCCTCGTTTCCTGGGCCCGTTCTCCATCTCCCGGGTTATTAATGACGTCACGGTCCACCTGAAGCTTCCGCCGGCACTTCAGATTCACCCCACCTTTCACATCTCCAAAGTCAAGCCCCTCTCTGCCAGCCCTCTCTGCACCCACCCCCCCCGAAGCCGCCTCCTCCCCCTCGAGTCCTTGATGGCCAGACCACCTACACAGTCCAGAGGATTCTGGACATCCGCCATCGGGGATGGGGGCTACAGTATCTAGTCCACTGGAAGGGCTACAAACCAGAAGAAAGGTCTTGGATCCCTGGTTCCAACTTCCATGATAAGGGGATGGTCTGGGCCTTTCACAAGGCACACCCCAACAAACTCAGTGGACTGCTAGGAGGCGCCCCTTGAGGGGGGGCACTGTCATGATCAGGTGAGCATGCACTTCCTCTCCCTTCCTGCAAGACTTTCCCTGGCTCCTCAGGCAATCACCACATCTGCATGATTAGATGCACCTGCTACCTCTTCCTTGCCAGTGCTGAAAAGGACCAGTCTGTGAACGCTCCAGCGTTGGCTTTTTGGGTAAATTGCCTTAAACAAGCAAGTGTATTATTCGCTCGTTGGGGAGTAACGATTAATTCCTCTTCTCTTCTACTCCTTCCAGGTTGCTGCCATCTTCGTGGTGCATCTCCAGGCTTTGTTGTGCACTCACCTGCCCCATCATCACTTCAGCTGCCTAATTCCACCCGGTCAGACACCTCACCCAGCTCTACTCCTGCCTACCAGCATCCTCTCCTGGTTCACCATTTCCTGCTGGGTTCCACTGCCGGGCTCCCTGCTCACCCCACATGAATGCTGTCCTATTTTCCCTTAACCTGTCTCCCTCCTATTCTAATCCGCTCTCGTCTCCCCTTACAGGCTGGGTCCTCCTCTGGCGAGTGGTGTCTTTCATTAACTGCGTTTTTTCCCAAATCAATAAATTGTGGTTACTCAGCTTCTCTGTGTGCTTCATGCATTTTCTCTGGTGTCGTTCCCTGCATGTGAGCTGTTTATTCTTGCCAATCATAACAACTCTCAGCTTTAATTTGAGAATATTCACATCCAAACTGCATCCAAACTGCTATTCAATCTATAATCCATCATAAATCAAGCAGATAAAAGGTCTGCAGTTGATTCCAGGTGTGGCATTTGCATTTGGAAGCTGTTGCTATGAACCCACAACATGTGGTCAAAGGATGTCTCGATGGAAGTGAAACAGGCAATTCTTAGGCTGAAAAAAGAAGAAATCCATCAGAGAGACAGTGGAAAAGTTAGGAGGGGCCAAATCAACAAGTTTGTACATTCTGAGAAAAAAAAAGCACACTGGTGAGCCTGTGAACTCAAAAAGTCCATGAAAGACAACAGTGGTGGATGATCGCAAGATCCTTTCCATGGTGAAGAAAAACTCCTTCACAACACCCACCCAAAGTGAAGAACATTCTCCAGGAAGTAGATATATCAGTATCCAAGTCTACCATAAAGAGAAGACATCATGAGCGTAAATACAGAGGGCTTAACAAGGTGCAAACCATTAATCTGACTTAAAAAGACAATGGCCTGATTAGACTTTGTCAAAAACAAAACAAAACAAAACAAAAAACAAACATCTAAAGCAGCCAGCCCAGTTCTTGAACAGCATTCTTTGGACAAATGAAACCAAGATCAGCCTGTACGAGAATGATGGGAAGAAGAAAGTATGGAGAAGGCTTGGAACGGCTCATGATCTAAAGCAAACCACATCTTGTGTAAAACATGATGAAGGCAAAGGATTCTCAACAAAGTATTAACCAGACCGTCAATGACCGAGTAGCTCATTCCGGCCTGACAAAATCACCTCAGGAGTGCTCAGATCTCCTGACTATTAACCTTGACCCCAAGTACAGCCTAGATGCAGACCCATCTAAGATGTGCTTAAAGTCAAGGTCAACAATCTAGGAGGAATACTGCTTTTCATGAAATCATAACTGCCCAGATATCCTGACCTTTGACCTTGAGCACAACTTGGATGCAGACCCACCAGAGGATCACTGTGAGTGAGTTTGGTGAGCATTGGGGCAAGTGCCTAGAACAGGGGTTTGCAACCTTTACCAAGCAAAGAGCCATTTTGCCCCTTGCTGACAAAACTGAATTAGCTGAGAGCTGGAACAGCTATTTGACCATTAAAATAAAGATCATGCTGCTTATAAAATTTAACATATATCAATGAACACACAAGAAATGTAGTTTATGTAGCATTTATGAATTAATACTACAACAGCGAAGAAAACTAATGGAACTTTGCTATTATGTGTTGCACCAAACGAAAAAGACATACTCTTCTGAAAAAACGGTATATAGTGCAGTGTGTAATCCAGTGTAATCTAGCTGTCAGATATCAAAATGCAAATATTTTCCTTCAAACTGGCTATTATGCAATGATTAAGCATTTACAATAACCTATAAGAAGTCATTTGTGTTGACAGAGGTATGCATAAAAAATTGGAAAGACATTGCAGTGATCCAAGATGGCCACCTACATGGAGACAGACCCTCTTCCTGTGTATAAAAAAAGTAATCTTACAATACAAAAAAACATAAATTTTACTTAGAATGATTATATAACAATGAAATCTAAATAATGATTTTATGCTGTATTAAATTCCATAGTTTAGATTACCAAAAAATATTACACATTACACCAGGAGTGTCCAACCATGTGCCATGGAGAGCCAAGACCCTGCAGGTTTTACCTCCAACCAGTGTCTTCAACAGCAGATTTCTGTGAACTTCTTCCCACTGATTGCTGATAAGTGAAAACACCTGCTGAAGAGACTGGGTAGAAGAGAAAACCTGCAGGGTCTTGGCTCTCCATGGCACATGGTTGGACACCCCTGCATTACACCTTTAACTGAAAACCGCACTATGCAAGCCGACATTTAAATCTTCTCATATTTGGGGAAAATAGGTCATTCTGAGATAAATAAACCATAACAAATAGTTGTAGGCAATCACAAAACGATATATATATTTTTTTTTCAAAAAAGACCAATTTGAAGGCTATTCAGTAATTTCAGAGTGATGTCCATCTTTCTTTTTCAGCAATCAACCCTTCTGCATGAACATAAAACAGAACCAACTGTACTTCCCTTACCTTGAAGATGCTTATTCAACAAGTTTAGATGATTTATATGTCCACCATGAAGTGAAACGTCTCCAGTCAGTCTGCATCTGTCAGTTCAGGAAGCTCTGAAATCGCTCTTTTTCCACTCATTTCCAGCTTTTTACTTTTCAGCAAAGGTTGTGTTCTGGAAAAGTTTGTATTTCTATTTTTCTTGGTGATTTTTCTTTTTACAGATCTGTCTGTAGGCCATCTTACTGAGAGCAGGAGGATAAGCAGCAAGCTGGTGGCAACAGTGCGCCTCTCCGTGCATATGAGCCCGCTATTAAGTTTGGTCAGATGTAGTCAGATATTTTAGTTGACAACATAATAAAACATTTAAAATATATATATATGTTTTACATTTACAAAAGCATGTGTTTCAGTTGAAAAATGCATCCAATGCACAATATTTGAAAAATAAAATAATTAAAATGACCATCATTATTTCAGTTTCATTTTGAGATGTACTTGCAGAGAGCCACAACAATGGGGCTGAAAAGCCGCATGCATCTCCAGAGCTGTGGGTTGCCGACCCCTGGCCTAGGAGGAGTAGCAATTTTTCTGAAATTACATAAGTGCCCAGATCTCCTGACCTTTGACCTTGACCACAACTTGATGCAGACCCACCTGAGGATCATTGTGAGTGAGTTTGGTGAACATCAGGGCAAATGCCTAGGAGAAGTAGTGATTCCAGTGAAATGTGGACAGACAGACACCAAGTCATCACATTGGCTTCTTTCGGCTTTGCCAGAATGAGCTAAAATGAGCATTTATGGTAATATTCATTTGTCCAATTACTTCTGAGCCCCTGAAATGAGGAGATTTTGGATAAAAATGGTTGTAATTCCTAAACTGTAACTCCAATTTGAATACCCTCAAATTAAAGCCGAGAGGCTGCACTTTAAGCCCATATTGATTATATAACTGTATCTTGAATATGTTTTGGTAAACGGCAAAAATAACTAAACTTGCGTCAGTGTCCAAATATATATGGACCTAACTGTAAGTCATGAGGTTGAACAGCAGCTAAAGTTTATCTTATAAGACTTTGTATATAAAATATCTATAAGTCTAGCATACCGAGTCGGGGTCCATTCCAAGTGGAATTGGAATTGTAGTTGCAACTGAAGGCAAATGAGCAGAACTGGAATTTGAATTGAATGTTTTTAGAATGTCAGAATTGGAATTGAGTCATCTGTACAAAGGGAACTGATCAATTAGACTTTCAATTCCAGTGATCTCTCAGTGTTGTGTTGCTTGCTGGTGCTTGTCTGTAATGATGAAAGATATATAGACCCTTTGCAGTCATGTGACCATTGTCATAGCAACACTTATGCACAGCTACAGCATCAGAAGGCAACTTTAGGCTACTAGGGTGTTATAAGCTGAGAAACTGAACCTAATTGGCGGCAAAGATCCCTACAAGATGCATTCTATTGACCCTTCCATAAACATTTTTGAACATTTACTTCAATAACAGTAGCAGACTGAAAAGCTATGCATTATTTTTTTTTTTACTCAGTTAATAAGAAGACCTATAAATAAGTTCCATCAGTAGAACTCAGTCTGAGAATTGGAACTGACGCATTAAGGAACTGGCCCCACATGTAGGCTGGAGGGCTCCACGCCGGTCTCTGATTGCCTACTCACCGTGGATTTCCCCGGCTCGCTCCAAAGAAGGTGAGCCGGCGGGCAGGCGCACCAGACCACTGGCTTCCGGCGAACAGACTGCTCGCTGGAGGCCAGCTTGCTCACTCGCTCGCCCCCAGTGAGCAGATCATTTGCTGGAGGCCGGCGGATACTGGCCCGCTCACCTCCTTCACTCCCACACGGGAGAGCTGGGGAGATCCGTGGCAAGTGGGCAACCAGAGACCGGCGAGGAGCCCTCCAGCCTCCACGCGGTGCTGGGCAGCAATTCTCCACTCCACCAAGAATGATCCTTCCACAGGTTCACCTATGACGATACTCGCCCTGGCCGTTGCGCCACGCATCTCAGGGCCGTCTCCCCCAGCATGCAGGATAAAATGCAGGCTGCAAACCCATGTCCTCTCCGGTATTTTAGCAGGGGCGCCGAGGTTTTTCCAAATAAAATTAATCAATTCTGTCTTATTTTCATGTCTGTGGGTAAGACATGTAATTTAAAAGAAGAGGATTTTTTGCTCATACAGCCAAAAACTAAACACGTATAATATGCCATCTTTCCCAACTTGTTAAAGCTCCTGCTGCTCCTCAGCGCCTCCCTCTTCCCCCGAGGCAGTGAACTCCGGTCTGTAGCCATGCTCAGTGCTTAGCTTGATTGGATAATGTTATAACCAATCAGGCTAAGCAGTAGTACTTATGTAGCTAGAAATGCTCTGTCCAAACTTGCATTTTTTTTTTGGGGGGGGGGGCACGTAAGTGAAACTTTACAGCAAAAAAACAGATATGAGACACTTAAGTGATTTCGCTCTTGATATTATTTGTAAGTCACAAAAAACATGTTACAGACATGCTGACAACAGAACAAACTTGATTTCTGGCAGGCACTTTAAAGGTAAGCAGGCACACAGGAAGACAAGCAACCAATCATTGCATAGGATATACAGAGAAAGACTGGCCCAGTGATTCGCAACCATGTAACTGCCAGACATATTTTTCCTCTCCTTTTCTTTTTTGATCAGATTGTATAAAAACTAATCTTGCAAATTTTATTCTAAAAAAAATGTGCATTATTGCTTTAGGTCAAAGCAGACATCTGTGCCCGA
This sequence comes from Pholidichthys leucotaenia, assembly GCA_020510985.1. Classification (NCBI taxonomy): domain Eukaryota; kingdom Metazoa; phylum Chordata; class Actinopteri; order Cichliformes; family Pholidichthyidae; genus Pholidichthys; species Pholidichthys leucotaenia. The sequence continues at coordinate 131,470,188 of CM035840.1, read as the reverse complement.
TACAGTGACATTTCAATCACAGTAAAGGAATGCATCTGATGTCAAAATGTCCTTGAGTTCTGACCACCAAAATCTGATCAGTTCCTCTACTTCTGCTGTTTCAAGATAATAATTTATTCCCTCTAGTCATTCACCACAAAAGGGTGGTGTGACACCACTTGCAATGGCTATTGAAGAGAACTTAAAATGATGAATTAAGTTATTTTTAAAAAATCTTGGCAGGTTAATCATAAATCTCTAATACAAAAATAAGCATTTTAGTTAATGAAAAATATTGGTGTAAAAAGCTGCATAAATTCACAAAATTGCATCTTTTTTAAAATCCTGTTTTAGTGTTTAATGACCAAGAGATGCATTCATTCATTCTTTTTTTTTTCTCACACAAAGATGCACAAATCTCACCCCTAGCCAGAGAAGCACAAAGCAACACAGCAGAGCAGCCAATCATCTTCTTCTTCTTTTAGATCTGATTGGCGGCTGGTAACCAGCTTACAGGTGCATTACCGCCACCTACGATACATTTGCAAAGCATATCACTCTATATATAATTCAAGAAATCTCTGTGTGTCTGTCTCTTAAAAGTGTCCTCAGAGCAGCCAATCAGAATTCAGCATCTAGCCTCCTGATAAATGAGTGTGTAGCTAAGGTTCCTGGTTCAGCAGAGTTGTTACACACTGACAAGTAGTTTCTACTGTGATCCTACAGCCAATCTGTGACCAGATGCCCTCAGGCATTCTATTGCTCAGAAGTCTTCCCACTGCAAGAAAACACTCAAATATATGTAGCTATAATGGGGCTTGGAGGTTGCATGCATAAGTACAGCAACAATACAGGTCTCTTGGAAAATCCTCTTCTTACACACAGAAGTTGAAAGAAGCTAATCAAAAGAAGTCATAACAAGAAAATGTAGCATTGTGAGGTGTCTGCTCAAGTCTATTAATGCGTCAAAATGCATTGTTTTACCTTCTTTCTTCAGCCATTTAACTATGTTTCCCTCTTCCATAGTGGGGGAGAGAGCTGGCATTTGTACTTTGAGTGGACTGACACCTAGAGGGTGGAAAGAAAGTAACACACAATTTAAAACTAGAAAATGTTAAAAGCTCATTATGCATAAAGCTAATGTTGACACAGACAAAAACAGTTCCCCAACCTTCAACACTGTGTGAACGTCAAACCAAATTAAGTTAAAAGCCCAGAAGCAGCAGTGATCAGTTCTGATAAGGGCTTTAGGGGTTCAACATGTTCATCTGGAAGCAGCAGAGCAAACAGACAGTACCACAAAGACTATAGGAGGGCACATATGTAATTTTGTAATGTTAATTGGCTTCCATTTGACACTTTTACTTATTGCTGTATTTACAGTGTGTACTGTATTGTCTGTAACTTATTGTCATGTTTGCCAGTCTGAAACAGGTCCCTCTTGAGAAAAACAGCTCATGTCTCAATGGCATTATCTGTATAAATAAAGCTTAAATGAAAAAAAAAAGTTGTGAACTAAACAGTAGGGCTGAAACGATTAGCCGATGTTGTTGATAACATCGATCATAAAAATTTGTCGACGCAGATTTTTACTGTCAACAAATCGTTTAATTTAAAGTTTAAAGTTTATATGCATGCCACGGAAATGTTCAGTTTAACTGTTCCAGCGAAGAAGAGGAGTGCATCATGGCGACATGGAGAGAAAATCCCGGAGAAGGCCAAACGCTTCCACAGTATGGGAGGATTTTACCGAAAATTAATAAATGAAACAAGTTAAATGTAGACTGTAAAGAAGTTTGTCATATCAAAGCTGCACTACAGCGATGCATCCCTTCCCTCCTCCTCTCCGGCCACCTGTCAGCGGACTGGACTGGTAAGGTTAGCAAGTAACGTTAGCACTTCAGAATTTCAACGAGCGACTCTCTCAGCTTTAGAAAACTGACCACACTATTACTGTGTGCCGCTTAAATAGTTTACTTGCTGTTGGACAGTAATCTCTCCTACAATGGTTGCTGGCAGCTGAGTTGCTTCCCTTATGCTAGCTAGATGTTAACTGCAGTAAATGGGTGAATTACAGGAGCAGCTGACTCTTTTTCATATTCTCTATAATTGTTGCGGTAATATCAGCTTTCATTCTGAATATTAGTGCATCTTGGTAAATTAGAATATCATGATTTGTAATTTAATTAAAAAAAGATAACCATAGTAATCACAAATAAATTTACAATGGCTTAAATTTGCACTGTACAGTGGTGTGAAAAAGCGTTTGCCCTCCTTCCTGATTTCTACTTTTTTTTGTATGTCTGTCACACTTAAATGTTTCACATCATCAAACAAATTCAAATATTAGACAAAGATAACACAAGTAAACACAAAATGCAGTTTTTAAATGAAGGTGTTTATTATTTAGGGAAAAAAATCCAAACCTACATGGCCCTGTGTGAAAAAGTGATTGCCCCCTAAACCTAATAACTGGTTGGGCCACCCTTAGCAGCAACAACTGCAATCAAGCATTTGCAATAACTGGCAATGAGTCTTTTAGAGCACTGTGGAGGAATTTTGTCTCATTCATCTTTGCAGAATTGTTGTAATTCAGCCACATTGGAGGGTTTTCCAGCATGAATCGCCTTTTTAAGCATCTCAATTGGATTCAGGTCAGGACTATGACTGGGCCACTCCAAAGTCTTCATTTTGTTTTTCTTAAGCTATTCAGAGGTGGACTTGCTGGTGTGTTTTGGATCATTGTCCGGCTTCAGAACCCAAGTGCGCTTCAGCTTGAGGTCATGAACAGATGGTCAGATATTCTCCTTCTGGATTTTTTGGTAGACAGCAGAATTCATGGTTCCATTTACCACAGCAAGTCTTCCAGGTCCTGAAGCAGCAAAACAACCCCAGACCATCACACTACCACCACCATATTGTACTGTTGGTATGATGTTCCTTTTCTGAAATGCTGTGTTACTTTTAAGCCAGATGCAATGGAACACACACCTTCCAAAAAAGTTCAGCTTTTGTCTCATCAGTAACCACAGTATTTTCCCAACACTCTTGGGGATCATCAAGATGTTTTCTGGCAAAACTGAGACGAGTCTTTATTCCTTTTGCTCAGCAGTGGTTTTCGTCTTGGAACTCTTCCATGCAGGCCATTTTTGCCCAGTGTCTTTCTTATGGTGGAGTCATGAACACTGACCTTAACCGAGGCAAGTGAGGCCTGCAGCTCTTTGGATGTTGTTTTGGGGTCTTTTGTGACCTCTTGGATGAGTCGTCGCTGCACTCTTGGGGTAATTTTGGTCGGCCGACCACTCCTGGGAAGGTTCACCACTGTTCCATGTTTTCACCATTTGTGGATAATGACTCTCACTGTGGTTCACTGGAGCCCCAAAGCTTTAGAAATGGCTTTATAACCTTTTCCAGACTGATAGATCTCAATTACTTTGTTTCTCATTTGTTCCTGATTTGTTCCCATTTTATTTAGCAATGGGAACTTTTCATAATAGGCTACATTTAAGGCTGGGTGATAAAACGATAACAATAATTATCACCAAATAACTTTTTCTCGATAGAGACATAATACATTTTCAACAGAACGCTGATAGAATTCATTCGTTCTGTGTTTTGTCAGACAGCATGAAAAGCCAATGAAAATGAGAATACACTGCACCGAACCAATCATGTGGCTGGAAGTCACGTTGGATTGACGTACACAACAGCATGCGTAGGCACGTAAGACCAATAGTCGAGGCTTAGCACACCTGCTAATGTTTGGGCTAGCGCAGCTGTGTTGAAGTTGGAGAGTGGTTAAAAAGAAGATGACAGAAAACATTAATGAAAAGTGTAGTGACAGCGTTACCAAAGAAGATACCAAAATGGACACCGCTCAATGCTCAATAGACAAGGAGATTGTTGAAAAGAAGGGTCCGAGGAATTCAGTAGTGCTGACAGAATGTCAGATTTAAGCGACTGATTAAAGTAACTGACCCTCGTAACAAACTCCCTGGCCATAAATATTTCTCCCAGACGGCACTTTCCCACCTGCACACGGAATGTAGAGAAATGGCTGAAAAGGAGCTGCAAAGTCTGCCCTGCATCGCTACTACGTCAGATTTGTGGTCAAGTCGCACATCTGAACCATATATGATCCTCATTGCCCACTTCATTGATCAAGATTGGAATTTGAAAAGCAAATGTCTTCAAACTTTCCTGAAGACCATACTGGTGAAGTCACTGCTTTAGGACTGACTGGAGTACTTGAATCCTGGAGACTGAGTGGAGACAAACAAGTCTGCATCACGACAGACAGTGGGACAAAGGCTGCAGTGCTTTGGGCATGGTACTCCACTCAGCTATCAGTAAGTTAATGAGCTGAATATTATATAATATTTATATTTTATGTTTTACAATTATTTTATGTTTTATGATTATTTGAAATACAGTTGTATGATGTTCTACACTACATCTGTCAAGTTCAACTTCTGACAGAAAAAAAAAATATTTAAAATTAATCTTGTTATAGCTTCACTTCCCACTTAGGAGTGAAAAGGAACCTTTAAGCGTGACAGAAATAGTAATTTGATTCATATCACAATATATACCATATTGATCAAAATGAAAAAATTTATTGTGACTGGAATTTTTTCATATTATCCAGCTCTAGCTACATTATATTAAGGCAGAGACTGATAACAAAGTGATTTTCACAGGTCGGCAGGCTTAAACAGGTGAGGTAAAACATGACTTAGAGCCCCAAACAGGAGCTGTGCCAGCAGGAAGCTGAGTTGACTAATCGAAAAAATAGCCGCTACATTAGTCAACTACCAAAATAATCATTAGTTGCAGCCCTACTACACAGTGCAATATAAAACGCTGCTTACTGATGCAAACAAAAAAAAACAAAAAAAAAACTTTCACATTAAAGAAAATAAAAGTTAACCTCTTAAAATTCCGGTGTTCCACCCATGGAACATTTCACATTGGTTGGAAATTGGCTGGAATGCTAAGGGGATTTAAAGTATGAAATAAACAGCAAATTTGACCATTCTTTATATATTACATTTTTTCTGTGTTAATTTGCTTGTAAAAGAACCAAAACACTGACATTGCACCTTGTTACCTCGTAGTTTTTTTTTTTTAGTGAGTGAGGCATATACTGTATGTATATGTGGAAACTAAGATGCCTAAAAATATGTGGACACATATGAAAGAATATTACCATCATATTGATTTCGGGTTGTACTGTCATCACTGCATCGCTTCACCTAAGCTCACCTGGTGAGCTTTTTTGACCACACTGTACAAGGCTGCCATCTGCTGGACAAGTCATTCAAACACAAGTCTATTTCAATTCTATCACTTTGTTTCACCCTTTAATATCGATACATTTAGAATGTCATTAACTAGTTATTCCATTTCTCTGTCCATAACCGTTACATTTATATTAATGGTTTATTCCTTTTATTTATCAATACAGAGTTGTAAATGACCCCTAAAATGCATCCCATTTTGTAAATTTAGAGTCCTTTATTAGTCCCACAATGGGGAAATTACAGAGCATCCACACGAGTGGATGAGGCAGCCACTAGTGCGGCGCCCAACCCTTTCACCATTCACACGCACATTCACACCTGGGGCCACTTTAGAGTCTCCAGTTAACCTAACTTGCATGTTTTTTGGCATGTGGGAGGAAACTGGAGAAATCCCGGAGTAAACCCACGCAGGCACGGGGAGAACATGCAAGCTCCACACAGATCACTGTTGGCTGGGGGCTGGGATTGAACCCAGGGTGAGTTGCTGTGCTGCCGCAGTGCTGAGTGGAGTTTACCTTTACACCTGAAATTACAAAACTGGAAGAAAGAAAAACAAATCTGCGTTTGGATGCACGTTTTCCACTTTCTAAATTTTTCTTTTTTTTTATAGACGATGTATTATAAAGTATATTACACATGTGTTATTTAATAATAACAAGTAAATTCTTTGTGTGAAAATACAGCATTTAGAGTCAGAAGTGCAAATATGCTTTTAGTGACAATTTTTGTTGCCATGCCAAGAAGCATATGTTTCATTACTTAGGTATGAGAGATGCATTTGATTCAACGGTGTCATTTACCAAATAGTGTTGTGGTGGATGCTTTGTTACTAAGCAGAACTGATCGGAAAAGTACCATCAGAGGCAGAGTTTTTAACCTAGCTTGTTGCTTTTGTGACATTTCAACATGTCTTCAGAACAAACAACTATGTATTAACTAGACAGCTGTCCTGCATTTGTCGTCAGTTTTATTTCACCTTTACGTCACAACTAGGGAGTATACAGGTTTGCTCTTACCTGATAAAGCAGCTCCTCACAAAATAACAGTAAATTATCTATATGGAAACTTTAACTACAAAGATCGAGAAACGAACACTCCCAATGGAGTATAAATTACCAATATGGTGTAGACATCCATCCATCCATCCATCCATCTTCTACCGCTTTTCCGGAGGTCCGGGTCGCAGAGGCAGCAGTTCAAGCAGAGAAGCCCAGACTTCCCTCTCCCCAGCCACCTGCTGAAGAGCTGGAGCAGGTGGCTGGGGAGCAGGTGGTGTAGACATGCTGGCTTTATTTACCGATTAGTCAACTCTGATTCTTTGAGTCAAAGAGTCTTACAGTAGTTAATTCTCATACATATTAACAGTGTTGGTGCTTAAAGAGAAATAAATGTTAGTATTTAATCTTTGTGTGGTGTATTCATATTAGGGATGCCCTGGTCAACATTTTTTTTGGCCTCCAATCTGATCAGTCATTTGAGGTTGAGGATCAGCCAATACCGAGTCACAATCTGACAACTGCATTTTCCTACCACACATTCTTGCAAACGACATGCCATTAAGTACATTAAAGTTGTTTTAAAAATCCTTGCCATCCATTTACAACACCGAGTGCATTCCACACAGCTGATATGTTGGTAACACCCTCCCTGCTTTAAACTATGTACAGCTGCTGTGCTACGGTGAGGCTGACGCATAACGACTGTGGCTGGCGGGAAAACAACAGAGACTCGAACGGCGATGAATCCAGTGACTCCGATACTGATTGAGCCGCATAAAGCATTGACTGGGCTCCCGAGCCAATACTTGAGATTGAATCGCGACATCCCTCCCTCATATTTTAGATAAATCAATACAGCCTTAACAAATCACTCATAAATATTTAAAATGCATGTTATTTCCAAGGGATATTGATGACAGGCATTTTTTAATGATTGCCATTACAGAGCACATTTATAAAAAAGGGCAATTTATTTTGTGGCAAATTGTGGAAAAAAGTACTTCAAATGAAGTTATGCATAGAAAAAAAAATCTTCAACAGATGTAAATGAAACAAAGTTTTACATTATCAGTGACCTTTTTGTTTGACCTTAATCTGAAAGGGTGCACATACATTTCTGTCTATACAACACAATGAGGGGCATCGAGTCTGCACACAGAGTGTGTTTTATGTCTATTTTTTCCTGTCCATTTTGGGTCTTCACACATCACAGTCAGTGGTGTTTTAGTGGCTGCTTGAAACGGTCTGCAACAGTATCACAGACACTTGGTTCAGGTTCTGAAGATACTAGTTCTGGGTTGGGTCACATGGGGCAACAGCCAAATCCTGTATAATCCCAGCTTCTCTGGTCTGTGGTCTCACTGGAGCTCCTCTCTTTTCAGACTACATTCAGAGGGATGCTGACTGAGACGTCCAGGATGTTGACAGACATCATAAACGACGAGTGCAGACTTATTTCTATGCAGCCTGTTAAGGAGTATCACCGCCCAGATCACGAGCGCGGATGAGGATTTTGACTTCATATCCATCCATGGACTGAATAAAAGCACACAGCATCAGCAATGGGCACTCTTTGAAAATGTGTTTTATACGGTCACACAGAAAATGAGCTAAAGAGTGTGAAGGGAAAAAAATGGCACCATTTGTGTTGTGGTGAACACGGTCAATGGGTAAACACTGCAAACGGACCACCACTGTAAGGTCAGATGCAGCGAACGCCATCAAAAAATGTCTCACACGGAGAGTAGCAGCAGATTTTCAACATTTCACATAATTTCAGCCAATAAACCTCACTATAATCGAACCTGTTTACACTTAACGGAAAGCGGCTAATGTCAGCAAAGAAAAGGGCAAACAGACGTTTTTATTTAGCCACGTCAACACTCACCGAATATCCACGGCGACCGAAAGAAATGTCTGACATGGTCCTCCCATGGGTGTGCGCCCCACGAGCATTTATTAATCTTAGACAACCTGAGACCAAATAACATTCCCTGACGACCCAGACGCAAGGAGGCCGCCATGTTGTCGTCCTCACTCAGTGCGACCTCCCCAAAACATGCCAGACGAATAAAGAAGAACAGGGTAAAAAAAGACAAATCAAACAACATTAAAATCCAAAACGTGGGAATTATAAAGATACTACATTTTTTTTAAAACATATGTGTCGAGTTAATGAAAAATGTGTAATCAATGCGTATAATCAATCTATTTCTGTTTTTATGAGCAGGTGAAACTATCCTACCTATGTGGTCCTTCAGCGCTCCAGTTCCTACACAGAGGAGCTGTCGCCCACTGCCGTCTGTTGTGAAGACTGGTAAGATGTAAAAGTAAGTGCCTCGATTCATCTATATTTTCACAATATAATTAGTTTCTAAGTGGAAATAGTCATATTCTCATTTCAAAACCCAGCAGCCATTCTTCCAAATTAAGAGCAGTTATATACTTTTAACACCGGAAGAGAAGCACATAGGAAAATAAGAGTACCTTCCACTAAACATTTAATCTTTTTTTCAGTATGAAATTACTGAAGTTATCCAGCCATCACCTTCTTAGGAGATAAATTCGAGCTTAAATCTGATATTTCAAAAGGAAGTTTTGAAGCTGTATTTTTTTCATGAATGTGATCCCCCCCCCCATTTTATACAAAAAGATGTCATAAACCGATAGACTGATCACATGCACAAAGAATGCATGACTTTTAGCGTGAGAACAGGTTCAAAGTTTTAGTTGTTTGCCAAAGTGCAAACAAGGAAATTAATAAGTTAATTTAATGATGGAAAGTCCAAGAGGGAAAAAGGAGAGATTCCATAAAATGTAGAAGGAAATATGCTGGTAACACAAAACATTTTTTAAACAAATACTTCCTCATATGTTTATGTAAATTACATTTGGTCATAAATAGCTTAGATAAGATGAGCATTTTTTTTAAAAAACTAAATGCAAATATTAATTTGTAATCTATTTGCATTTATCTACATGCTACTGTTTTTAGCAGTAAAATTAGTTGTGTTGTTTTGTAGTCCAAAATGAACCACACCAGCAAAAAACCCAAAGCATCAGCATGCAGCTCTAATCTATTCATCTCACAGTTTGGGTTGAACGCTTCACAGGACCATTTGGATGCGTCAAGCGGATGATAAGGGGCTGTGATAAACCAGGACCGTGTATCTGCTGAGAGAACACAATAGCCCCACTGAGCTGGCATGGGACACAAAATCCCATCTGGCTTTCTTCATGCCCGGACTTAGCATATCTTTTATCACTTCCCTGTTCTTCTGCCAGTATCTATCTGATTGAATTAATGTTCTCCATTTTAAATGATAAAATAGCCACTGCATGGTTCATTCAAATCTGAAGATTATTTTCTGACCAGGAGAAATAAAGGTGTTCATGGGGCAGGTGTTGCATATTGTTTTTGGGCAATGAAAGCCATTGTCTCATCAGTGGAAGTTTGTGCATCATCATCATCATCATCATCATAGCAGTCTGTCGGGGGCGACAATGACTGTTTCGTTTAGGTCTGATCAGATTCTTCTACGCAGTTCTATCCTTCGTCCTCCGCTGCCAAGAACTCCTGACCTTGTTAACCCAGGCGATGTCCGAGCCGGTATGAGTTGCTTTCTGACTCACCATTTCATGAAACTGCTTGCAAAGTATTTGAGTACCGCAAGAAACCCACATATCATTTACTTTTGGGGGGTTGCATTTTCCTTGACAGCTATCTGCACTGTTCTTGTAATTGTCACGATGTTTGAAAGCAGGACCCGCTCACAGGACTTGAAGTTTAAGCATTTTTATTAGAGCTGACAAACACAAACGCAGCTCAAGGACTGAAGGTAATAATGCTGGCAGACAGCCAAAAATAACAGGCAAAGCAAAATACTGGCAAGGCTAAGCAAGGCGAAAATAACTGGCAGGATATTGGCGAGACAAAGAGGCTAGAACAGACTGGAAATGTATTGCTCATGTAACATGACTGAGGACACCGCACAAGCCTAAGACAGAGGCAAACATATATAGCACATGAGTAATCAACAGAACACAGAGCAGGGGGAGACACTAATCAGGGCTAACAGAGGATACATGGGGAAAACAGAGTCCACTGGTACAGAAACAGGACGGGCAGGGATGTACAGACAAATAAGAACAGAACCAGGGGAGATGTTACCATGGCCAGAACACAGAAGACACGGACTACGGGTGAGACAGGGGTAACACTACCACAAAGACCATGACAGAACAAGAGACAAGGCAGAGCAATTATATAACATAAACCAAGATACACAGAACACAGAAAAATCACACAATAATAAACTCAAGGCGAGGATGTGAGCTGAGCCTATGTCCCGGTGACCAGAAAACATAAACTAGAAACTAAGGCGAGGACATGGGCACAACCCACAGCCTGGCAGTGATAGTCTATAATGAAAGTGCTAACTGTGAAGTGAGACCCTTGGATTAACAGTCATGTGAGGTTCATAATGGGTTTGTCTTCATTCTTAGAAATATTTGAACCAGTTTATGTGCGTGTTTTTGTGCATGTCATCATGAATGCTCCTGTCTTGGTTTACAACACAGGTGTTATGCTGTTTTAACTCTGAGTAATGTTATTGTCACTCATAAGCCTCATAGGGCCAAACTCATTCAGCAGTATGACTATGACTTGGATCAGATGTCAGCAGCCTTCATGCATCATCTGATACAGGGTATGTTCATGGGGCAGTGATCTGGTAGATAAAATCATGCTGTAGCCTGCAAAGGTTACGCTAGTAAAATAATTTGCCTGACTGTCCATTTGTATTCAGTCCCTCATGTCTAGCATTGCTTATAGCTCACAGCAGTATTTGTTTTATTCTGAAGTGAAACTCATCAAATTTGAGAAGTTTCAGATGTTGCTCCTGGGCCCTGTTTCAGAAAGCAGGATTGATGAAAACTCTGCAAGTTGAAGGAAATTAACACTAAATCTGCTTTCTGAAATATGGTCCTGATGTAACTAGTTCACTATAGTTGTGCCAAAATACACTGATGTGGAGGTAAAGATACAAAGTCTTTCTAATATAGAATCACTATTTACAGTACGTGGTAATGTAAATGCTAAATAATGTATTTTTTTCATGAATACTGAATGCTTTGTTTGTTACATCACATCACAACAACCACTCAACTCAACCAATCCCTTATAAGTACTGTTCTTTGTATTAGTGATACACACCTTGATTACACAACATAACAAAAATATTTTTTTTGTAAGTTGCCTGTGTTTTTTCAACTGATTTAAGACAATTTTGCACCACTGAATCCGAAAATGACATCCGTTTCTCTCGATCAGGTCAGGTTTCTATGCTAAGTCGTAAGCAGTTGTACAGTTGTACTGTAAATTGAATAGTAGACAATGATAAAGGTAAGTACATGTAAATTGAATGTTATGTCATCATTGTTCAAAATTCAGAGAATGTCAAGAAATAAAAAAGAATTTTGCATCATATAAAGCAAAAATACCCGTACATGTTAACAAAAACTTAAAAAACATGTGGCCATAGTTCAAAAAGTTGACCTGATTGAGCAAAACCAATGTGATTTTTGGATTCAGCACATCAAAATTGTCCTTAATCTGCTAAAAAAAAAACTTAGACAATAAATTTGGAGTTGACCAGTGTTATGTATTCATTTCAGAGGAAAATGCATAGGCTCATGAAACAATGAAACCGTGTTGCTTCATATGACACAAAATCTAAACAATGGATTATGACAGATATGATCTTCAGCTGTAATGCTTGCTTGTCCCACGTAATGCAACATTATGGCAATCAGTAGCTGTTATTTCAAGCCAATCACAATCAGGGTAGTCATTGGCTGGACTGTCTATCAATGCACAATTGTCTTAATTAATCTGGTCATCAGTGAACCTTGTCTAATCTGAAGTTTGCTCTTGCTCAATTTATTTTCCAAAACTTCCTTCAGGTCTGATTAAATGAGATTCACAACTCAGTAAGACCATGACATGTAATTCAGTTTGCATCATGGATTCGATTGTTTAATGACTCCAACATCAAATACAGTGAAAAAAAAAAAAATCTGAGGGATGCTATGGTGCAGTGGGCACAGTTTGAAGCCAGCAAAGATAATGACAGTTTTGAGTTTCAGTCTTCAGTTATGTATAGAAGGGTTGCAAAAATCCTGATGAATCAGAGTGAAGATTAAACATGGATTTGCTTGTGAACACATGCCAAAAAATAAAGGAGTCCTTTTACTGACACTGCTTTTATCTCACTGGCCATCGAGGACCCAGTCATTTGTCTGCTGCCTGGAGGAACAAACTTGGCAGCTGTGGCAGGCAGTGGCAAACAATTAACTGCTTGGTATTTTACACTGTCATGATAAAGCAGAAATGACCCACACTATCTCTAGTGCATGGCTTTTTAAAGTCAAGCTAGTAGCACATTCTGAGAGAATAAGCTGAAGATCTAAAAACAACAACAACAAAAAAAAACTCTGTGGTGTCCATCAATATTGCTTTAAGTCTGGATAAGGATGGTTGCAGCCTTTGTGTTGTCAAAAGCCAATAAACTCTAGTTAAGCTGATCCACCACTACAGAGTACACAAGTCTTAAGAATAGTGTTTTTAAGATTCAGATATAATGAAGACATTTTCATAAAATCAAAATTGTCATAAGTTTTAATTGTAACTTCAACATTTACACACTTCAGTGAATGTAAAACAATGAAATAAAACAAACCATATTGGAGTGATGTTTTTTTTCTAATTGTTTTTTCTTTCTTTTTTGTTTCATTATAAATATGTCTAGTTTGCTTTATCGCTTACTTGTGCATTCTTTGACTTCACGGCTTCAGTGTGCTTAAATCACATTATTTTATGATTGATGGTTTAGGTGTTTAAACAGACAATGAAGCTTTCCCAAATGACAATTCACAGTATCAGTCTCAAAATATCCTACATCTGTAATTTCGCTATTATGGGACTAATAAAGGCTTATCTTATCTATATTCATTTACAGTATATTCGCATGTGCTTGTGGGACTTCTGACAATGATCAAATTCAGAAAAATAAATGTAATAATTGCTTTCCGCTCCCAATTTGGCATATTTAGTTTGTTGGTTAGTTACTTAGTCTTTATTGACCCCAGAGAGAAATTCAAGGGCATCCACCTGGATGAGGCAGCCACAGTGCAGTGCCAGTCCCTTCACCATTCATACCTAGGGACACTTTAGAGTCTTCACGTACCCTAGCGTCCATGTTTTTACCTCCGCCAAGGAGGTTATGTTTTTGCCGGGGTTTGTTTGTTTGTCTGTCTGTTTGTGACCAACATAACTCAAAAAGTCATGGACAGATTTTGTTGAAATTTTCAGGAACTGTCCGAACTGGGACAAGGAAGAAATGATTAGATTTCGGGAGTGATCTGGGTCACTGTCTGGACCCAGGAATTTTATAAAGGATTCTTTATCATTGGGAGACAGGGCTATTTGAGCATATGCACTTGTAGCTCCACAATAACTAGTCAGGGTGATTGGAAAAAATATACAGAATATTGTAAGATGTACCTGTATTTGCAGTAGTTTATGTTTGACATGTGTTCTGATGGGAAGGAGGTAATAAAGACATAATATATTGGATGTTAATAAATAAATTATATTTGTAAAGTTCTACCAACACATTTTTTTTATTTTTATAAATTGGCAAAACATATGAAATAGAAGAAAAAACAATAAAAAAGACATCAATGCTAATCGCAGGTTTTCAAAGTCCAGCAATTAAATTTTTGAGTAGATCACAGCATGGGGGACTGAGCTGCCTTGGCGGAGGTCTGCGCTCTCCAAGTGCTTTTCTAGTTTTGGAATGTGGCAGGAAACCAGAGCATCTGGAGTAAACCCACGCAAGCATGGGAGAACATGCAAACTCCATACCAATAGGCCCTGCTGGCTGGTGGATCAACAACCCTTTTACTGTGAGGCAGTAGTGCTAACCATGAAATAAGTCACAGCTGCCTAATTTGGCAGCTCACTTAAAAATTTTGACAGTAAGATTTTATGTGAATTTTTATGTGAACACATGAGAATTGTGATAATAAGGCACAGTATAACATCTCAGTCACACCAAAGGAATGAACTAAAACAACAAAAAATTAACAATTTATAAACAGTTCAAATATACACATCTATAAAAACACTCAATGCAAACATTAGTTAAAAGGTAATTGTTCCACAAGAAACAACGATAAATAAATTAATTCAGCTGTCACTTGTCTGACTCTCGCCATCCTCTTGCATTTCTCCCAAACTTGTAAACCAGTCTGCGTCCGTCTACTCTTTCCAGAATTTCTCTTTTGTAGTAATATCTGTAACACAAGGTATAGATAGATAGATAGATAGATAGATAGATAGATAGATAGATAGATAGATAATTACAATCAGTAAAAAAATCAAACAGTATAACATTCAGTGACTTTCAAAACACACACTTCAACTGGCAGTTAAACTGCTTCAGCTTCTTATCTGTCAGTTGTTTCATGGCTAAGACACTCACTGACACATCAGGTTTTTTCACTGCAAGTCACATGTGCACTTTCAGTTTACCAAAGAACAGACAGTTCAAAAGAAAACTGTTGAACTAAGATGCTAATAGATTTAAGCTCATTCAAACTGTTGTTGCTGTCACTTGCTTCCTATTTTAGTAATTATAGACAGTACAAATAACCTTTTGAAAAGATCAGTGATCTTTCTGCAGTTTCCTCAAACAATCACAGTCAAATCTATCTTTTGTGTTAAAAATCGGGCTTTTATGTTTGTTAAACAAAGGTGTCATCCTTAGATGTGTTCCTTATACTTATTTTCATTAAAGAACAGTGTCAAATTGATCAAATGAAATGCTAACTTGAGGAAAGAAGGAAATCAAAGACAAAATACTGTACTTCAGTGAAAGACTTGGGCACAGGAGTCTTGTCACAGAATAGTGTCAACTAATACATTCAAAATGACGCTACACCACACACAGTTTAGCCACCCCTTATTCTGTTCTTATTGCTTTGATTTTGCTATCCACAACTGAGTGCAATGATCTTTTTGGTGATGCCATCAAGGTGCAAATCCTTCTGCAGTACCACAGTAAACAGAAAATCAGCTTTGTGATCACAGTAACAATACCTGCCAGCGCAGAATGTAGTTCCCAGTGGTTTCCAATACAATGAAATTAAGCTCATTAGACTCCCCTCATTTGAATATGAAGCAGTGACCACTGTAGTACATTGGGAGATTTGTGAGGAGACAGTCATTTCTGTTGATTTGACAAAAATGAAAAGATGCATACAAATCTAAATTTCTTTTTAGATCTGTATGCATCAAGCCAACTGCAATATAGTTAAAAAATGGGTAGAATTTTAAAACTTTGGGTTCACTGGTTTTGGACATCTTGAGAGTGCCATGCATAAACATCTGAAGTTTCAAATTAAATATCTTTGGAGTTACAGTGTGCTTCTATTCAGCACCAAGTACCTCATAAGCTTCTTAACTAAAGTGGATTAGGAACAATAAAGCAGGAATATTCTTTGCCATCACAAATTTTACAAGCTGCTGCCGAGCTCAGGAAAGCTTCTGTGAGGATATAAGATAGTGACTTTTTGTGATAGTACTTAATAGTATGATTTAAGATCATCCATGATGGAGTAGCTCATTCTGGCCCAACAAAATCACCCTGAGCACGCTCAGATCTCATGATCCTTGACCTTGACCTTAAGCACAGCCTGGATACAGACCCATCTAAAATTAAGGTCATGGTCAGTGGGCTAGGAGGAGTAATGATTTTCATAAAATCATAAATGCCCAGATCTTCTGACCTTCGACAGTTACCTTGAGCACAACCTTGATGCAGACCTGATGATAATTTGGCATGAATTTGTTGAGAATTAGGGCAATTGCATAGGAGGAGTATTGATTTTTCTTAAATCACATGAGTACTCAGATCACCTGACCTTTGACCTTGACCTTGAGTACAACCTTGAGGCAGACATGTTGATAATTTGGCATGAATTTGTTGAGAATTAGGGCAGTTGCTTTGGAGGAGTATTGATTTTTCTTAAATCACATGAGTACTCAGATCACATGACCTTTGGCCTTGACCTTGAGTACAGCTTGGATGTAGACCCACCTCAGGATCTTTGGGCCCTATTCTGACAGTCATCAGCGGACTTTTTCACCAGACTTCCTGTCAAATGCCAGTGTTTTTGTTAGTTTCTGTCAGTGCATTGTCTGTTTTTTACGCTTTGCGTCATGTTATCTAATTACCAGTAGACAGTGTGCCCACTTTGTGCTGAGAGGTGAAGGCTCATTTCAAAGAGGTGTGGTGACATGCAGTCTTATGTACATCACTCTTATGGTGCATTTCATGACAACCCACTTTTGATCAGGAAAAACAAGGTCCATCATCAGAAGTGCATTGTTTAGTGCTGTTTCAGCAACGTGTTTAGAAATCACGCAGCTCTGGAGCTCATGAGGAGACAGGATGTGCTGGGATTTTCTGTTATTTTAATGGAGAGAGTTGTAACAGTCATAATGTAATCAACCATCATTTTAATTATAATATGATCACATACTAAATATTTTTTTTCATCCACACTCTCATTTTAATTGCAGACTTAGCATTGGAGTCTATAGATTAGGCATTAATTTATGATATTTTTAGGATAATGAATGAATCAACTGGGAGCATGTCTGCATTCTGGTAAGGATGCGGCACACGGGGGAGGCATGCCAGTCTGAAGATTTTTATTTCGTCCACATTTTTGTTTTCGTCACGGACTTATTGGGCATTAATGTGTTTATTTTTGCGGAATAAATGAATGAACAAGGAGTGTGGAGCATTTTACTTTTCACTGGAACTTCCCAGAAAGACAGGAGATGTGCCCACATCTACCTCAGCTGCGTGCCCCCGGGTTTTCAACCAGGCCAAGGCCGCCTGCATTGCACCTACGGTCACGGTTCTTCCCCAGCAAGCACCCTGACTGCCACCCGTCGGCCCCCAGGAGGGACCGCCGAGAGCGGGCTTGCTTCATGATGGGGGTCGCGGCAGACAGGAAACAGTAGACCCTCGCTCAAGATGGGGGAGATCCTCGGTCGGCGAAAGAAACAGGAGAGGGAGCACTACATCTCATCACGGGCTGGGGGCATTTTCCGTGCCATTGTTAATGAAAGTTTATGAAAATTTGCACAGACATCATCCTGTTTCCTGAAGTTTCAAACCCATTCATGTCTGTGTGTTGCATCTGTGCATGCTACATTAACCTCTTGCACTCCGTTGTACCGCGGACGGGCAAATCTCTGCGTCCTAGAGCGCACGAGGGTGCTCTTGTGCGCCCTCGTGCGCTCTAGGACGCATGATGGAGATTGTGATGTAGGTGGTGATGGCGTCCAAGTGCGCACTGAAAATAAAAGCTGCAGACACAGCCGCGAACAGATTAGTTCATCTGATTGACCTCTCATTCGACTAATAAGAGCCTTGAATTGGGTTTCTGAAACCTTGAAGAACCAATGACTGAAAACCTAGCAAGAAGGACCCGCCTACCAACGCTGTGAATGCAGTGAGCCAATTGAAGCAGAGAAGTTCGCGAGCTGTTTTTTTTAAGGCTGGGTGAAGACTGACTGCTGCAGCGGGTCAAAAAAGGACCCGCAGGAAGAACCTTCACAGACCCAGCAGCACGGAGACCACCCACAAATGCAACCTGTGTGACAGGGAGTGCCATTCGCGCATCGGCATGTTCGGCCACAGGCGGTGCTTATTTTGTTTTTGTTCCAGCAGAGTAGACGTTATGATTTCTTCCATGGTCATAGACCGACGGAGGCCGACGACGAAGGCTGAGTGACACACACGCCTTCGCCAGTCTTTTTTTTATTACTACTGTTACTTGTTTTGAAAAATCGTTCACCAAAAACCGCAATCATGGAAGCACAAAACCGCAATAATGGAATTATGTTTTGATCGGGTCGCGAGACCAGAACCACGAGCGGACCAGCGTCGTGTTCGTCTGACAATGGGGAAGAGAAGTTCGACAGGACACTGCTGTGAAGAGGTAAGGTGTTATAAGTTAAATTATTCTCTATCCCTGAAAATTGTAATCCAAAATGACTTTTGACCGATCGGTAAATTACAACTGTGCGGCGCACGAAGTCTGAAGTTCGTGCGCTGAGGTACACGGTTCGTTCGTCGCGTCCAGACCGTGAACGCTGCCCCCCCGCTATTCTTCTGTAGCGAGGGGGGGCGGAAGCCGCGGTGACTGCGCTGCTGTCGCCACATCGCCATATGAGGCTAATCTGTCATGTAGCGATGGGCGATGTTCGTCCTCTGTAGCGAGGGGGGGGAACAACCCCCCCCCCCCCACACACACACACACACAGACACAGCCCTGAGTGTGACCTTTCATTAGAGCCCAAAATGAAGCTTCTACATTGAATCATTCAAAAGTTACAGACGTTTTTCCAAACTGTGCCATTTGGCACAATTTGGCACAGTTCCAAAACGCCTGGGAACTACCTGAGAACAAAGCTGTGTAATATATTCATTTTTTGTGGTATTGTTACAAAATTTGGACCTCAGCTGGATAACACTTGGTTCTACATTTCTGTTGCATTTTCCAGCCCAGATCTGAAGCTGTGTGTTATTTGCAAGCATTTGTATCCAAAAAAACACCCAGGCCAAATTTATTTTCTTCAAGTTCACTATGTTTAGATGACTGTAACTCAGTGGCCGGAGCACTTAGAGAGATTATGACTGTTTTGCCAAAAAAATTCAAAGTGTTTTCTTTTAAATGAGACCAACCCCATGAAGATGCTGCAAAGGGTTGAAGAACAGCTTTGGATTTAATTTGGGCACATTATTTTTTGGCGTTTTTAGGGAAATTGACCGGAGTGCAAGGGGTTAAACCATTCAGCTGATTTTTCAGCCCAGCATTCTTCCCCGTTTGTTTTCTCTAAAATAACTTACTGGGCATCAACTGTGATTGATGTCTTCCTTATTACTAAGTAGCCTTATTAGTTTTGCTCACACGCACAAAACCAACCAGCGCAAAACCCATCTTAAACAAGCTGTCATGATCAGAGTTCACTTTAGAGAATGCACCTCTTTGCATTAAAGGGATGGGCAGGAGTGCTCTGGATTGGATTATCCAAAACACACCTCTGAATAATTAGACCAGTCTCTTTGCACCATGTGCCTGGCAAAAAATTTGTTTCTGCACTGCTGTGATAAGGAAATGAACTTGGAAACACCCATAAACACATTGTGCATCAGTGACAACTGATGACTGACCACGCCCTTGAAATATCACACATTGTGAGTGAGTTTGAGCAAATGCCTAGGAATAGTGATTCCCGTGAATTGTGGATGTATGGATGCCACACTATTTAGCTCCTTTCGGCTATGCTAGAACGAGCTAAAACACACACACACACACTTAAGAAAACATCTTTTGCAACAACTTTAGTATATTTACTGAACTTACTATTCATAAAGCACACAAAAATATAATAATAATATAATAATCATAATAATAAAGTACAGTGAATATAAAATGTTTTTACACATTCCTGTTAAAATGCCAGATTTTTGTGATTTAAAAGAATTGTGTCATTACAAATCATTTCCAAACATTTCTCCACCTGTAATGTGGCCTATAACCTGCACTGTTTGATTGAAAAGTGAATAAATCCATTGGGGGAAAATCTAAAAAAGTACAATCTGGTTGCTTAAGTTTACACACCCTTAAACTAATACTTTGTTGAAGTACCATCCATCCAGCCATCCATTCATCCATCCATCCATCCATCTTCTAACGCTTAATCCTTTTCGGGTCGCAGTGGGGCTGGAGCTTACTCCAGCATCTTTGGGCGAGAGGCAGGATACACCCTGGACAGATCCCCAGTCCATCACAGGGCCAACACAGAGAGACAGACAACCATTCACTTTCACATTCATACCTAAGGACAATTTAGAATCCTCAAGTGACGCCAATTAACCTAACCTGCATGTTTTTGGCCTGTGAGAGGAAACTGGAGTACCCAGAGTAAACCCACGCAGACATGGGGAGAACATGCAAACTCCACACAGAAGGGTCACGGATGGTCAGGGAGTAGGATCGAACCCACGATGGTCAAGGGTGGAATCGATCCCGTGACCTTCTTGCTGTGCTGCCACAGTGCTAACCACTGCCCCACTGAGCTGCCCTTTATTTTTGTTGAAGTACCGTTTGATTTAATTACAGCATTCAGTCTTTTCAAATAGGACTCTCATAGTATGCCACATCTTGAGTTGGCAATATTTGCCCACTTCTCCTAACAGATTTTTTTTGTTTTTAATTGATTTGTACAGAATTGTACAAAAATAGCTGGCCTTCTAACAGGTGTGTTTAATCTTTATATATATATATATATATATATACAGTATATATACACACACACACACACACATACTGTATGCTACGAACTAATACCATATACATGTAAGTGTGTGTTTACTCTATGCAAATGTTTTGTGTAGCTATTTATGGCTATGTGGTGTATACCTCATTGCACGACTTAGTTTCTCATAAGTCATGCTGCTGTTATTCTTCTTCTTGCCCCATAACTGTGCCACTGCTTCCGACTTAAGGAAGCGGAAAACCCCCTGAGTCCGATCCTCCCACTTGATCAGACCTGGGTTCCTCTCTGGGTGCAGAAGAATGTCCCGGATGAACTCCCACAGATGGGTCCCTCTTGGGTCTTTGGACACACAGCAAACATATCTGACTAGTCACTGATCATTTTAAAGAGTAGTATGTAAATATGTGTTTATATTACTTACTGTGTTTTTTGGCCTGATGTGGACGACCAAAAGAACGTTTGATATCTGAGTGGAAAACATTAAGCAGTTGTTAAACCTGGGAAATATTTTGAGAAAGGTCTTCCTTAGTAGTCTAATGCTTGTTTTATGCCTACTGTATAAAATGAACATATTACCAGGACTTGAAGGGTTGGGAGAGGAAACAGGTGTGAAGGGGGGAACAGGAGAATCATATATTTCTATTAAAAAAATAAAAAAGAAACCAAGTTAATATTTCCATTTTTCTGAAAAAAAAATCCTTTTGAATAACTCAGTTTAAAAATGACAGCATGAAAAAATGATATATGCATTACCTCCAGGAGGGTAGCTGAGATCTGGTAATGGATAGGAGAAGTCTACTGTAAGAGGAAAAAAAGCATAAGTGAAAAAAAAAAGATTTAATTAAGAAGTAAGAAAATGACATTTTGACAGTGACATTTGTTATATTTATTCACTCAATCATTCTTACGTTCAGGTTTCAGTTCTACTTGTCCTATTTCCAAATGGTACTGCCCTATGTTGGAAAAAAAAGAAAATAACAGGAAGTGAATTATTACCAGAAATGAAATGTGAAATTTGTTGTTTAACATCTGAAGATTAATCACTCACAGTTGGCACATTCACAGTTTGGCATTAAAAAGTCATGAGCCAAATAATTGCTTCAAGTTTTTTTTTTTTTTTTTAAAGGGCTCTAAATATTTTTGCCATGCAGCCTGACATTTCAAGCAGATACAGGGCATTAAATCTGCCGTGTTGATTTACGGCATGTTTAGGTGCTGTTTTACAGCCCCAAAAACATTAGGACAGGGCTGTATCTCCAGAGACAACTGAGTCAGAACATTTACTGTTTTCAGAATAGCAAACAGTAAAATGAGTGGAAGATTGGTTGACAAATTACTTTCTTCAGAATATAAAATAGGTAGAGCAACAGAAAAAACCCTCAACAACAATCAGTTTTCAACAGAAAGCAGCATGGGATATCTATTCAAAAAGCTGATAACCAACATGTCTTCAATAATAACTCCCATTTCACAAT
Source organism: Pholidichthys leucotaenia (assembly GCA_020510985.1). NCBI lineage: Eukaryota > Metazoa > Chordata > Actinopteri > Cichliformes > Pholidichthyidae > Pholidichthys > Pholidichthys leucotaenia. Next base: position 131,448,008 of record CM035840.1, on the reverse strand, counting down.
CAGTGTGGAATGAGACTTGATAAACTGAAATGTTACAACTTATCAGGAAGAAAATGAAGAGATTTTCTTGTAGCCAAAAATAACAATAGCAGGACTGTGTTCTAGGTTTGGTTTACCTGAAATTTTTCGATAACCTGGAGGTTAAACCTGTTGTGCTGGGTCTCTTGGAATTATTCTCATTAACTCACACTTCACATGTTACATAACCCCATGGTATGCTGATGTCAGTTACCTCAAAATGAGCATCATTTTACCTGTTTAGTAAACCACAGTCTGTTGATAATAAAGTTAAAATCCTAAAGGTGAAAGCATAGACTTCTTTTACAGCTCAAATAAAAAAGCAGTGAATGAGTCAACACTCAGCTGTTTCTTAGGTATACTACCCCCACCCACTCGCCACCACCCCTTCCACCCCAGTGCATTGTTAGGAGACCCACTATAACAAGAGCAAACAACAAATCCATCATTCCCTCCGCTTATAATAGCACTCTTTCACCCCTCCACAGCACCATGCAGTGCAACCCCTGACCAGTTCAGTGAACCACTTGCAGCAACACTTCTGCTCCAGACTCAGATTGTATCACCCCGCTTCTATTTTTACTGCGACTAATCATCTTCCTTTCGTGCCCTTTCAGTCCATCACTCGGACTGATAGACGTACCACTCCACTTGAGCTCTGTGATGTTATGGAAAAGAATGTGCCCCACGCTGCCGGCAGCATGGATGAAGTCCTGGTAGCTGAGGCTGCACAGCTGATGGCCGTCCATGTCAAAGATGTGAAAGGGAATATTGGAGGCGTCGATCTGGTACATGTCCATGACTTGCTGCAACCACTCCCAAACCTGGTATTTACTCCAGAACTGAGGCTGGGAGTCATGGGGCCACAGGCGACTGGTCATTACTAATGAACCTGCATAGATGGACAAAACATTAATTATATATTTTTTAAAGTATGCTGTTTGAATGTAAAGACTAAAGCATTTAGGGAAACATGAACTCCACTAATGCCATTATGTGTGATCAAATATTTAAGTAACTGTTGAACTTTTTCTCCACTGGGTCTCTACTTCCTGCCTTGTGTTGCAGAGCTTTGGGCCCACCAGGTAAACAATGCATCAGTCGCTAATTGTAGAGTGATTTTCGTTTCACATTGCAGCTTTGAAAGCATTGATTCAAATGGATTGTTTAATATAGAGCAATCAAATCTGTGAGCAGAACATTTTAGCATATTTTCTTGAGGCACTTTAGGGTATTATTCGAACAATTTAATTAACTGATTTGCATCAGTGGAAAGTACATATGCAATGCAGTGAAATAACACAGTGGGCTTCATTACCATTGTGTTGGAGAAAGTAATAATTCTCACCAGGATCAGGATAGGAGTTGAGAGCACTCCAGGTAGAGGTCAGCTGGCTGTCCAGGGTAGTGGATGGAGTTATACTCATACTGCAACTTCTGTTCTGTGATGTACCATGGCCTAGGGGCTGAGACAGGACAGAAGTTGGGCATACTTAAAAATACATAGAATGATTGATGCATTTACAGCTTGGCATGAAATTAAACAAGAAAATCTGATTATTTCATGACCATCTTTTAGAATATCTTTTATAAAACTGACATTTCCTCCCTCCAATAAAATTAAAAGACTTGGAGAACTGATGCCAAAGTCCATTATAGCTATACAGTATACTCTTGAGTACTGATAATCAGCCATATGCTGGAATAAATCTCTTCCTAATGCCTGCTTTGGAATCAGAGGAAATCTGTGCAGAAATAATTTTCATTATTGGTGATCTGTCCAGGGTGTACCCTGCCTCTCGCCCAAAGATGCTGGGATAGGCTCCAGCCCCCCCGCGACCCGAAAAGGATTAAGCAGTAGAAGATGAATGAATGAATACTCTATCAAAGCTTTTTTTTTTTTTTTTTTTTTTTTTTTACTGCTGATAAGGTACAGAAAATACTCATTGCTGCTTCACACTTGGAGTCTTGAAGTTATTTGATTGTGCATAGAGTAGATGCAGGAAATTCAGTGTGTTCCTCAGTCACCACAGTGCTAACAGACAAAACAGCAGTTTGCTTCTTATTCAACCCATTTTGCTGATTTTGTAGCAATCACAGTTGCCATCAAATAAAAACAAAATCCTAGCAAGCAGCATAAGTAAGGTGAATGAATGAATGAATGAATGAATGAATGAATGAATGAATGAATGAATGAATTTATTTCGGATAGTACATTACAGGTTAAAAGAAACTGTATAATATAACAACAAGGTCAAATTAGACAAAGACTCCTTCTACTATACAATTCCACGTGAGTTATCCGAAATGGGTGATGGCTGAAGCCGCAGCTTATATTGCCCACCCATATTCCATCCAAGAATTCAAAGGAGAAAAAAGAGAAAACAAGACAAGAGCGATTACAATTTAAAACAAGGCTAAGACAAAATATGACTGAGAGAAAAAGAAAACTGAGCTAGTCTAAGTTAAGCGGTTACTATTCAAAAACAAATCTAAGACATAGTGTCACAGAGAAAAAAGAAAAACTAAGCTATAACACAACACAGGCTGGAAATGTCAATCCTTATGTGAGTTTACATGTCGTCTTGTAAATATGTTTGGAGTATTTCTTCCTTTAGTTTTTGTTTAAATTGTCCAAGCTTTGTACATGATTTTAATTCAGGTCCAAAATCGTTCCATAATCTGACACCTTGCACTGAAATACAGTGTTGCTTGGTAGTTGTTCTCACTGTAGGCTTTTGAAATATACATGTTCCTCTGAAGTGATATCGTTTCTCCCTTGTTTGGAACAACTTTTGGATATTTGCGGGCAGTGATAGATTCTTCACTTTGAACATTATTATTGCGGTTTTAAAGTCGATCAGATCTTTCAACTTGAGAGTTTTTTGTTTAAGAAAAAGTGGGTTTGTTGGTTCCCTGTAAGCTGCTTTGTTGATTATTCTAATAGCTCTCTTTTGAAGCATAACGAGTGGATATATGTTTGTTTTATATGTATTTCCCCATACTTCATTACAATATGTCATGTATGGGAGTATTAATGAATGATACAAGGTGTATAGTGTGGGTTGATTCAGCAAATTTTTCACTCTGTGTAATATTGCAATTGATTTGGATACTTTACCTTTTATATAATTAATATGTGGCTTCCAACACAGTTTGTTATCAATTATTACTCCAAGGAATTTAGTTTCGGATACCCTTTCAATCTCTACACCATTTACACTGAGTTTGGGTACTGGGTAGTTGTGATGGTTGTTAAAGACTATAAATTTTGTCTTGCTTAAATTGAGCGTTAATTTGTTTGAATCAAACCACAGTTTCAGCTTTCCTAATTCCTTTCCGAGTGTATCCAGAAGTTGTTCCAAGTTGTTTCCACTGCATAGCAGGTTAGTGTCATCAGCAAACAATATTAAGTCCATTTTTTCTGAAACTTTACATATATCATTTATATACATATTGAATAATAATGGTCCCAAAACTGAACCCTGTGGGACTCCACAGGTGACCTTCAGTAGCTCTGAGTTTTTGTTGTTAACACATACAAACTGATATCTATTCTTTAAGTAACTTCTTAACCAGGACAGTGCTACCCCTCTGATACCACAATTTTGTAGTTTCTTTAATAATAGATTGTGATCTACTGTATCAAATGCTTTTTTAAGATCCAGGAATACTCCAACTGAATACTCTTTATTTTCAATGGCTGTTGATATTTTTTCTGTAAATTCCATTAAGGCATATGCTGTTGTCCTTTTGTGTCTGAACCCATATTGCTGCTCACACAATAAATCATTCTTCAGTATGAAGTTGTCAATTCTCTCATAGAATATTTTTTCAAGTATCTTGGAAAATTGCGGTAATAGTGAAATTGGTCTGTAGTTGGAGAGTTCCCCTCTGTCGCCTGTCTTGTAAATTGGAATTACTTTAGCTATTTTCATTGCATTGGGAAATATACCTGATTGGAGAGACAGGTTACAGATATACGTCAGTGGTTTCACTATGCATTCGATAACAGTTTTGACTAGTAGCATGTCAATACCATCGCAGTCAGTAGATGTTTTACTTTTGAACGATTTAACAATTTCAATGACCTCTCTTTCGTCTGTGTTCTTTATGAAGATGGTGTCTTTTACAGCAGTGTTATTGCATATTGAATCACCTGTTGGCACCGTAGTGGGTATTTCTCGGGCCAGTTTAGGGCCAATGTTAACAAAAAAATTATTAAATTCATCTGCAGGTGAAGCTATATTCACATTCGGAGTCGATTTATTATTTTTTGGAGTGTTAGTTGGGTAGCTGGTATTTCTGCTTTTATTTCCAAGGATACTGTTGATTATTGTCCATGTATTTTTAATATTGTCTTTGTTTTTTTCCAGTTCTTTACTGTAATAGTCTCTTTTACTACATCTTATTATATATGTTAACTTATTTTTGTATGTTTTATACCGCTGCTCTGCTTCTTTTGTCCTTTTCTTTATGAAAGCTTTATATAATAAATTTTTCTTTTTACACGCCTTTTGTAGTCCTTTGGTTAGCCATGGTTTGTCAGTAAATTTGTGTTTAAGCTTTTTTTTAACTAATGGGCAGTTTTTTTCATAAAGAGTGGTTACAATGTTTGTAAATGTGTCATAGGCTTCATTTACATCTGATACATAGACTTCTGTCCAGTCTTGCTTCAGCAAGTCCTCTTTAAAAGAACTGATTGCGTTTGGTGATTTGTGTCTGAACGATTTTGAGATTTTTTCTGGGTTGGGCCCCGTGTGGCCATGGATAAGTGCAAAGATTGGCAAGTGGTCGCTTATATAATTTATCAATAATCCACTTTCTATTTTCTTGTCGAGAACATTGACAAACAGGTTGTCAATAAGTGTAGCAGAGTGAGCTGTGATTCTACTGGGATGTGTTATTGTGGGATATAGACTCATGCTGTACATAGAGTTCATGAACTCTGTAACTACATTTTGTTGATGTGGATTAAGTAGGTCAATATTGAAATCTCCACAAATTGCTACCATTTTCTTACTAGTAATATTATTGTACAGCTCGACTAATTTATCTCTGAATGTCTCAATGCAAGTTCCCGGCGTTCTGTATATGCAGCTTATGATTAGATTTTTTGTTTTGTCTAGGTCAATCTCAACAGTAACACATTCCAGAATCCCTGGTAGTGCTAAGGACATTTCATTTACAAGCTTACATCTATATAGGTCATCAATATACAGTGCAACACCACCACCCTTTTTTTGAGATCTGTTAATGTTAAACATCTGATATCCCTCTATTGCCATCAGGGGAGCCTGGTCTGCATTAAGCCAGGTTTCAGAGACTGCTATAGCTGTGAATTTTCTGTTTAGCTGTTTTAAATAGTCCTGAATCTGTGAGAAGTTTTTGTTAAGACTTCTGCTATTGAAGTGTATTATTGACAGTTTACCATCTAATTGCACTTGACTTTTGAATTGCTTTTCAGTGTAATATTCACAGTGGTTATGAATATTATTGAAAAAGTGGTTATCAGGATCAATATCATTCTCCATCTCTTGTGGTTTATGTTCAGCATAGTGGCATATTTTTAGAGTTTGAGTTTCCTCACTCTGTGTTTCATAGTCAGTGTTCATTTGTATTTATCTAAGTCAGTAGCATCTCTGATCATTATACTTTTTGCTTGCTCAGGTGTTCCATTTAGTTTAATCCAGTTTAATCCAATTTAGTTTAATCCAAATTCTAGTAATTTAAGTAATTCAGTATCAGTGGTCTGTGGTTGTTGCACTGGACGAGTTGGAGCAGAATGTGTCTGTTGAGCTTTAGGTTTTAATGGAGGCTCATTTGCTTTATTTATTCTTTTTCACTGTGTAATACAGCTGTTTGATTACTTCACCTGTTTCCAAATCACATTTCTTTCAGATTGCTGAGTTAATGGCACACAACAAGGCATACTGTAAACTTTGCCTACATCTTTGTGAATTAAAATTGCATTCCACGGAGCGTTCAGGGTTGTCAGTTAGTTTTGGCTTTTGCAGTACTGTGTGGTTGTCAGAAGGTAAATAAAGGCACATTTCAAAACTCAGCCACAAGTTTATTTGCATCCCATGTAAATAAAGCCAGTCAGAATTTCAGCAGCTCCACTGTTTTATGAAGCAGATGCTTCATGTTGCACAACAGCTTAGTTATAGCTTATTAGGTTTGTTGGTAATAACTGGTTTTATGTTACAGTTACACTGGATTACATTCTGTGTGGTCAAGACTGTAACACATAAAGCATCAGCTTTTTATTACTCAGCTTCATAGTTAATAATTCTGCAACTAAACAAATATCAGTTAGGTGCATTTGGTGATATATTGATAGATTTGTTTCAACATTTTCCAACGGTTTAACAGTGCTTTTGACATTAATTTTAGCTTCAATCCATTTAAAATTAGAAAATGCACACTAGTATTGTAAATGTTAGGGTTAGTTGTGATAACTGTATATAGCAAAATTAAACAGGTCTGAATGGAAAAAAAAGTCATATTTTCAGTGGTTTAATGTTCTAGGTTGTTTTTTTTTTAGGTTGTTTTTTTTTTGTGTTTGTTTTGTTTTTTTTGCAAAGAGATCCATAGTACATACAAGGAAAACATAGTCATTCTTTACTGGGAGCTAATCAACAAGATGACTTGCCCGTTATTGATTGCTACAGTAAATACTAAGTTACTAGTTTGTTCAACTACATACACATAGATCACAATCCAGTCCATTCAGCTGCGGTGTGCCCCAGGATTCTGTCTTGGGGCCACTAATCTTCATTAATTACCTCCTACCTCTCAGCAACATTTGCAGGAAATATAACATTCAGTTCCACTGCTACATGGATGACACCCATCTCTATTTCTCCTCCAAGCCCACTGCTACTCTCCTACCCACACCCCTTTCTGACTGTTTAAATGAAATCAAAGTTTAGTTCACTCACAATTTTCTTAAACTTCAAAGTAATAAAACCCCGGTGTACAAACCCCTAGTGCACAGACAACCTCCGGCCATGCACACTGTGGAGTTATGGTCTGAGGAGACAATGGACACTCTAAAGGACTGTTTTGAAGCCACTGCCTGGAAGCAGCTCTGCGATCCACATGGTGAGGACATCGATGGCCTCATTCACACCTTCACGGGCTACCTCAGCTTCTGTGTGGACAAATCCGTTCCCACCAAGACCATACGGCGTCACTCAAACAACAAACCCTGGATCAACCCTGAGATAAAAACACTTCTGAGAGAGAAGAAGAGGATCTTCAGGTCGGGGAACAGGGAGATGCTGAAGTCCGTACAGAGGGAGCTGAGGAGAAAGATCAGAGAAGGCAAGGAAAGCTTCAGGAAGAAGATGGAGGACAAGCTGCAACAGAGCGACATCAGCGGGGTCTGGAGAAACCTCAAAACCATCTCGGGGCTCCAGAATACCTCCCCCCAGGCCACGGGGGGCAGGGAGTGGGCGAACAACCTGAATCTGTTTTTCAATAGATTTGACCAACCGCCCTCCCCCCTGTCTGCACAACAACCACTGCTGCCTCTAAGAAATCAAGTCCTGCTGCCCACTCCCCACTCCACCGACACCCCCCCCACTCCCAACACACAGCCCCCCATCCTGACCCTGACCAAGACCCAGGTGAGGACGGAGCTGAGGAAGATCAAGGCAAGGAAGGCGTCGGGACCGGACGGCATCAGCGCAAAGCTCCTCAAGTCCTGTGCAGACCAGCTGTGTGGGATTGTGACGTATATCTTCAACATGAGCCTGAAACTGGGGAGGGTACCACAGCTGTGGAAAACATCTTGTGTGGTACCTGTACCAAAAACTTCCCACCCCAAAGACCTGAACAGCTACAGACCGGTGGCCTTGACGTCCCACTTGATGAAGACCCTGGAGAGACTGCTCCTTGCTCATCTCCGCCCCCTGTTGGAACCAGCGATGGATCCACTCCAGTTCGCCTACCAGCATGGCATTGGGGTGGAGGATGCGGTGATCTTCCTCCTTCACCGTTCTCTGTCCCACCTGGAGAAGCCCGGGAATATGGTGAGGATCATGTTCTTTGACTTCTCCAGTGCTTTCAACACCATCCAACCGATGATCCTGAAGGACAAGCTGCTGCGCGCAGGGGTGGACCAGCACCTGTCATCATGGATCCTGGACTACCTCACGAACCGGCCTCAGTTTGTGAGAACCCGGGACTGTGTTTCCGACACGATCATCAGTAGCACGGGGGGCCCCCAGGGAACGGTGCTGGCTCCCTTCCTGTTCACTCTTTATACTGCGGACTTCTCACACAACACAACACATTGCCATCTACAGAAGTTCTCTGATGACTCTGCGATCGTTGGTCTCATCTCCAACGGAGATGAAGCTGAGTACAGAGGGCTTATCCAGGACTTTGTGGACTGGTGCCATCGGAACTGCCTCCAGATCAACGCGAGGAAAACTAAGGAGCTGGTGGTGGACTGCCGCAGGCATGGGCAGCCCCTCATAGCACCAGTAAATATACAGGGAACAGACATCGAGATGGTGACATCCTATAAGTACCTGGGTATTCATCTGAACAATAAACTAGACTGGTCACACAATACTGACGCACTCTACAAGAAGGGACAGCGCAGGCTGTTCCTGCTGAGGAGACTCAGGTCTTTTGGTGTACAAGGGGCGCTGCTGAAGTCATTCTATGACACGGTGGTGGCATCAGCCATCACTTTTGGAGTGGTCTGCTGGGGCAGTGGCATTACTGCAGCCGATAGGAAGAGACTGAACAAACTGATTAAGAAAGCTAGCTCTGTCCTGGGGCAGCGCCTTGATCCGATGGAGGAGATAGGAGAGAGAAGGACGGTGGCTAAACTGTCATCTCTGCTGGAGTCCGAGTTCCACCCTATGCAGGACATACTGGATGCACTGAGGAGCTCATTTAGCAGCAGACTACATCATCCCAGGTGCACAACCGAGAGGTTTCGTAGGTCCTTCCTACCAACGGCTGTCAGACTGTACAACCTAAGCAGGGCTGCTCGCAGAGATAGCAAAAAGACGTAACAAACTAATAGTTTTTTTTTGAATGCAAAAGATGCAATAGACTTACACAATGGTCCTCTCCGGCATACAACTAGGAACATACCGGTCGCTATGGAGGGTGAGAATATGTATGGGCACATAATCATACCATGTAGGATAACTAAGTAGACGGTTATGCTGTTTCATCCCACCTAGCAACAATGCTCTGCACTGTGTGTGTTTATATATTTACATATTTATTCCATCTAGCTACAATGCTCAGCACTGGGTGTGTTTATATTTATATATCTATATATTTATTCCATCTAGCTACAATGCTCCGCACTGTGTTTTTATATATCTACATATTATTCCATCTAGCTACATTGCTCCGCACTGTGTGTGTTTATACACTTGCATATTTATTCCACCTAGCTGCAATGCTCCGTACTGTGGGTGTTTATATATTTACATATTTATTCCATCTAGCTACAATGCTCTGCACTGTATGTTCATATATTCATATATTTATTCCATCCAGCTACAATGCTCTGCACTGTGTGTCTGTGTGTGTGTGTGTGTATATATATATTTTATAGTAATATGTACATATGTATATTAGCTACTCTTGCTTGCTTGTTTTTTTTTTTCTTGCCTTCTGATTGTTGCTCTGAGTGTTGCTATCCCTGTGCTGTTGCAATCCTGGAATTTCCCCGTTGTGGGACTAATAAAGGCTTATCTTATCTTATCTTATCTTATCTTATCTTATCTTAATAAAACTGAATTTATTCTTATTGGCATCAAATCCACACTCTCCAAATCTAACAGCTTCTCGTTATCTTTTGATAACTCCATTGACATCAAGAGTATGTGTCATGAATGCCCCTTGGGGCAGAGAGATGAGACCCAGGCGCTGGACTGTGAGCTTGTGAAATTTATTAACAAAAACAGCAAACATAAAGTGCAACAAGGTGTTCAAATAATAAAACAACAACGAGGGAAAAAACTTATGGGAATAGGGCGCCAGAGCAGAACAAGGCTCTGGCAGAGACGACAAGAGACTGAGAATACACTGGGTAAGACTAGGCAGCGGCAATCAAAATGAAATACAACTTCCCTTAAATAGAGATCGAAACCATGTTATAACTAGTAACGGGTGTGGGTTCACATGAGTGGGAAAAAGGGAACACTGAATAGTGATTGAGATCAGCTTGGAGAGATGAAGGAGGAGCGGCTGGACTGACAGCTTGACAGACGATGCCCATGCAGAGCACAAACCCAGAAATGTTGTCTGACAGCTGCCAGCCCACAGAATAAAATACAAGAAATAAACATAATCAAATGCAGACTAATAAATCTGTCATAAACCTTCCCGTGTGCTTTTACGCAGCGCATGGTGAGGGGTAAAATGATGAGGGTTTAAGTGCAGGGCTACACCAGCACACATTTATTAACATAAAGACTCATGACAAACAGTTTCAAAAGGTGAAGACTTACAAAAACGTATGAAAATACGCTTACAGTGGGCGTTTGGGGGCCAGCATCGCCCCACAAACACATGAAGAAAGACGTGCATCCATGCTGGTGTCCCACAGCCAGAATCGCTATGAGACCACAAGAGAACCACGGACTGCGCGGAGTGGATACACATTGTAATGGAGCTGACAGTTCACTGATTCAACACACAATCAGTCAGTCAATCAGTTAGTCAATCAGCAGTCAAAGACCCAGCAGTGCGTGACTGTCAAAAGGCGCTTAAATACAGGCACTGCTGGTGATGATGTGATTAGGAACACCTGGGCGAGGAGCGAGAAGATGGCTCGCGGGAATGGAAACAGCTGGTGATAATAAGAGAGGGGTCATGGCCGGACCGGCGAGCTGTTAGCAGCGCTCACAGAAAGTAGGTCACCGCGGCTGTCTAACAGCTCCTAGTCAGACAGTGGCTATGGGTAAGGAAGCACACAGAAATACATACTAAACATACATACAAAGCGGCACCTAAACCCACAGAGACGTCGGGACCAAGCCGGGGGAAACCAAGCCGGCTTGGCTCCTGACAGAGCCCCCCCTTTAAGGGGTGGATTCCCAGACACCCAAGATAACATCGCGATGACCCCCCCCCCCCCCCCCCCAACAGGAACAACAGCAAAAAATAACCCCAGGGTGGGAGGTAGGGGGACCAGGAAGGAGGGACACAATACCCCACCCAGGGCCCACAATTAACCCCCCCCCCCCCAAGTCCACAGGCATTGGGGCTCAGGAGGCTGCCCAGAGTCCCAGGCCCAGCAGAAGGTCAGGTGGACGGAGTCCGGCGGCCTGCCGGAAAACATGGGCCACCTGACCCGGGTAGTCAGTCCTTCCAGCGGCCTGTCCACGCTGTAAAGCCACCAAAACCGGAGAGGAGCAAAGAAGGCCAAGATGGTGTCTGGCGGAGGGGTGTAGGCCCCAGCGTCCTCAAACTGGCCGGCCGTGCCCCTGACGACCTTGACCCGGGAGGAAGTAGCACCTGCGGTGGACCCGACCTGGGGTCTCATAGCACTCGCAGTGGGGCCTGACTCGACCAGGGCTGCACCCACGGTGGACTCCGGCAAGAGCCTTGCTGCACCCGCGGTGGAACCCGGTTGAGTCCCTGCTGCATCCACAGCAGAACCCAGTTGAGTCCCTGCTGCACCCACGGTGGAACCCGGTTGAGTCCCTGCTGCACCCGCGGTAGACTCTGGCTTGAGCCTAGCTGCCCCCACAGCGAGCGGGCCAACCCGCGGGAGCACCAGGCTGAGGTCGATGGGGGGCACCCTGACGACCCTGGCAGGAGGAGCTGGAGCAGCAGCATCTTCTTCTGGCTGGACCGGACCCTCGGAGACCTCTGGCAACGACACACCATCTCTGGCGACCCTAAGCAAAAGCTCGGAGGCAGCAGAAAAAGAAAGATAGTTAGGGTCGCCGGCAGCGGCAGAGCCCGGCAAGACGAGTTCAGCCGAGGGCTGCATCTGACTCTCCTCCCCAAGAGCCAGGCAAGATCTCTCAAGTACAGACATAAGGAAAACAAGAGAGAGAACTTGCCTGAGCTGCAGCTCCACCGCCGTCAAGGACTCCATCGAACTTGAGGATGACTGCCTGGGTCCGGCCTTGAGGAGGTCCATCTCTGGCTCCCACTCCGCTCCAGCAGCCTCCACAGCAGGCAAGATGGTTATAGCAGTCACTTCGTTCCCCTGCAGCGGCTCCAATGCAGGGGACTCCACCGGCGTGGGCGCAGGAAAACCCCTCTGTGCTGGCTCCGGAGCGGGATCCTCCAAAGCCACTGGCTCCTCCACTGTCTGACGGCTCTCATCCTGGACCGACAGACACTTAGGAGAAAATGGAGGAGACACAGAGAGGGTTGGGAAAGAGTTATTAGCTGCACCTGGAGGAGGGAGCCCAGCGGACTGCTGAAACTGGGTCCCTCTTCCGGGAGGCAGACAAGGTTTGTTACTATCACAGTGAATTGAATGAGAAAACACTTGCCTGTCATCCCGGTCTTTGATGTTAACAGCTGCAGCTGGCAGGCAGTCATCCCTCTTTGTGTCCACGGTGATTTGGCCCTCTTCAGCGGGTCGAGGAGGAGCCATATCCATGGCAACGGAGGTGGGCGTTCCCAGGGCGGCCCTAGCAGGCCTCACGACAGCTGGAGGGGAGATGATGGCTGCCGAAGATGAGGAGGCCTTCTCCCGGCGTTTCCTTGCGGGATGATGCTGCTTCTGGGCAGCCGACGCTGATGGCGAAGCGGGAGAGAGAACGGCTCCAGGCTGTGGAGCCCGTCCCCGCTTGGGCTCCACGAGGAACGTCACTCTCCCCACACCAGGAAACATGCGCTGGAGCGCGTAGACCGAAGCGATAAGGTCTGCATACTGAGGGTAATCCCAGAGACCTGGATGCGCTTCCAGGATTCCCTCTGCTGCGTCCAGGCTGCTCCACTTTGCCTTGGGTCGACGGGCTTTATGGGCCTCATCCATAAAGTCCTGGATGAAGGTTGCCACCCATTCTTCCTCCACCGTGGGATGCCTCGCCGCTAGTTTCCTCCGGCCGGCATGGGAGCGGCGCGCTGAAGGCATAGTGGGGCAAAACCGCTGGGTGAAAAAAACAGTTAAAAAAAAGGATAAAGTGATGTGTGGGTGTACCCGCTAAATCCTTTTTTTCTGGCTGGGTCTTCCTGTCATAAACCCTCCCATGCAGTTTTACGAGGTGCACGGTGAAGGGTAAAATGATGAGGGTTTACGTGCAGGGATACACCGACACACATTTATTAACATAAAGACTCATGACAAACAGTTTCAAAAGGTGAAGACTTACAAAAAGGTACGAAAATACACTTACAGTGGGCGTTCGGGGGCCAGCATCGCCCCACGAACGCATGAGGAGAGGCGTGCATCCACGCTGGCGTCCCACAGCCAGAATCGCTATGAGCGCAAGAGAACCACGGACTGCGTGGAGTGGATACACGTCGTAATGAAGCTGACAGTTCACTGATTCAACACACAATCAGTCAGTCGATCAGTTAGTCAATCAGCAGTCAAAGACCCAGCAGTGCGTGACTGTCAAAAGGTGCTTAAGTACACGTACTGCTGGTGATGATGTGATTAGGAACACCTGGGCGAGGAGCGAGAAGATGGCACACGGGAATGGGAGCAGCTGGTGATAATAATAGAGGGAGCGTGGCCGGACCGGCGAGCTGTTAGCAGCGCTCACAGAAAGTAGGTCACCGTGGCTGTCTAACAGCTGCCGGTCAGACAGTGGCTATGGGTAAGGAAGCATACAGAAATACATACTAAACATACATACAAAGTGGCACCTAAACCCACAGAGAGGTCAGGACCGAGCCGGGGGAAACCAAGCCGGCTTGGCTCCTGACAAAATCATTACAAATAGACATGACACAAAACTGAAGCCTAAACAGAAAAATAGGAAGCAGGACACAACTCAAAGGCACAAAATACAATAAATATATATAAAAACAAAAAAGAGCCATGAGACTGAGCCTGGCAAAACATCCAGAACTCAGCTCGTGAATGTATGGGTGTCATCCTCGACAGCGCCCTCTCCTTTACAGCACATATAAACAATATCACCCAGTCTGCCTACCCTCATCATCACAACATCAACTGCCTTTGAGTAACACTCACCCCCCACAGTACTCCCATACTAATCAGTGGTCTTGTCACATCTTGCCTTGATTACTACAATTCCATTCTCTGTGGCCTAGCTCACAAATCTCTTCATAAACTCCAACTGGTCCAAAATTCAGCTTCCCACATCATATCCAGAATGAGAGCCACTGAACACATAATACCTGTCTTAAAACAACTCCACTGTTTTGCAGTCCACCTATGCATTAAATTGAAGGTGCTCCTTCTCATGTTTAATTTAAAGCCCTATGGGAGAAAGACCATGGACTCTAGCCAAAAGGGAGGGGGACATTTTAAAAATCCACACCCACTGCGCATCCGGGATGTAGAGCCAGAAACAGGTCATTGTGACCCCAAGACAACATGAGGGGTGATACAACAAAGAGAAACAAGTGTGGGTCATTGTGACCCCAAGACAACAGGAGGGTTAAAGCCTTTCATAATGTTGCACTCCCATACCTATCCGCCCTCCTTGATACAGGGGTGGCAGTGGCTAAGGAGGTAGAGCAGGTTGTCCAGTAACCGGAGAGTTGGTGATTTGAATCCTGCTCTCCCCAGCCATCCCGCCATTGTGTCCCTGGCCAAGACACTTTACCCACTTGGTCTCCAGTGTCCATGGCACTGGGTATGAATGTGTATAAATGTTCAGTAGTGGTCGAAGAGGCCGTTGGCACAGATTGGCAGCCACATTCTTGTCAGTCTGCCCCAGGGCAGCTGTGGCTACAGTAGTAGCTTACCACTACCATTGTCTGTGGAGTGAATGATTAATGTATCAATTGTAAAGGGTCTTTGAGTGTTCATGAAAAAGCGTTATATAAATCTGATGCATTACACAGGGTTACAAAAAATAATTTTTTTGTAAGTTGTCTGTGTTTTTTTTAACTGATTTAAGACAATTTTGCACTGCTGAATCTGAAAATGACATCTGTTTCTCTCGATCAGGTGCTAAGTAAAAACCTGTACTTAGTACTTACTTAGTACTGTGCAGGTAAGTACATGTAAATTGAATGTTTCGTCATCATTGTTCAAAATTCAGTGAATTTCAAGACATAAAAAAGAATTTTGCATCATATAAAGTGAAAATACCCATACATGTAAACAAAAACGTATAAAACAGCATGTGGCCATAATTCAAAAAGTTGATCTGATTGAGCAAAAACAATGTGATTTTTGGATTCAGCACATCAAAATTGTCCTAAATCAGTTAAAAAAAAACTTAGACAATAAATTTGGTGTTGACCAGTGTTATCATTGTACATTCCTTCCCGCACACTCTGTTCCTCCACAGCCTTGCTCCTGTCCACTCCATCTGCCCACCTTCCCACCATGGCACTCAGTGCTTTTAGACGCTCTGCCTCAAGACTTTAGAATGAACTCCCACCAGACCTCCATACCATAGATCCCCTCTTCATTTTTGAAGTACTTCTTAAAACCCATCTGTTCAGACTTGCATACCTCCCATTACAAACACCATTAGAGTCTTAACTATTATCATGACCAGCCTTGTATAAGTTTTTATTATGTGATTTTATCTGCTTATTTTAACTGTGTATATGTTTTTAAAATTGTTTTACTAATGTAAGATGACCTTGAGGGTTCCAAAAGGTGCCCCCAAATAAAGTGTATTATTATTATTATTGCTAGGCAAATATATTTATTATATAGAACTAAACCAGTGTCAATTAAGATCTGGTAAATTAATGTGTTAACAGTTCTTACACTCAAGATCTGAAAGTCTTCTTAAGAGATAGGTGTCACATGCCATCATGCCAAAGTAGATCCTCTTCAGCTGTCTGTTTGCTCAGACACCTTATACTCTGCTTTACAGACACTGCTGTGCTATACTGCCATGCACATATCTTATCACCAAAGCAGAAAGCACTTTCTGTCAATACAACAATCATATAGCAGTTTTAAGGAAAAGAGTCACAGTTATGGATCAATATCCTGTTAGCTAAGGCAGTGTGGAAAAATCACTGCACTTCGCATTTGTCATCATGTGAGGAGTTAAGACACTTGAAGAAGAAGTTCAAAATGGCACTGTGTCAGCTTTGCTGACAAGGTTGTCTGCCTTCATTTTAAAGTGACAGTCTGACAAATTCAGGTGGTACATGTTTTTAAATTCCTACTGCCTTTTGTTTTATTTATTTTATATAGCTTTAAAGATTATCTGGTAAAAAAAAAAAAAAGCTGATGCAATTGCATAATCAAGTATGCAAATTTTTTAAAAAAGCAACTGAACCTAAAGTAAATGTAAAGCATGGAAAAAGTAAAGAAAATTACAGACCATGACACATTATTTAAAGATGCATAATACATGGCAAAATATAAATAATAGTATATCAAAAATAATAAAGTTATTGCAGTACTGTACATGGCATCATGGGAAATGTGTAATTAAGAATGACGGCATCATATCCATCCATCCATCCATCTTCTTCCGCTTAATCCTTTTCAAGTCGCGGGGGGCTGGAGCCTATCCCAGCATCTTTGGGCGAGAGGCAGGGTACACCCTGGACAGATCGCCAGTCCATCACAGGGCCAACACAGAGAGACAGACAACCATTCACTCTCACAGTCATACCTAAGGACAATTTAGAATCCCCAGTTTTTTGATGCCAATTAACCTAACTTGTATGTTTTTGGCATGTGGGAGGAAACCGGAGAAATCCTGGAGTAAACCCACGCAGACATGGGGAGAACATGCAAACTCCACACAGATCACTGTTGGTCGGGGGCTGGGATCGAACCCAGGATCCCCCGGCCAAGGGTGAGTTGCTGTGCTGCCGCAGTGCTAACCACTCCTCCACCGCGCTGCCCGGCATCATATCTAAATATTTCAAAATGCACTCAAAGTACAGTTTTAGAAAATGTTTGAATATGAAGTACATTTAAAAAAATTAAATATCTGAATTACTGATCACTGCTGCAAAAATAAACATTCTGATTAAACAGGTTAAGAGATCTGAGGGGACATAAAAAAAAACACCTGTATTTTCAAAAGAAAGGAGCAAATTATTAGTTATTCTGGATCTTTTTATCAGTAAAACAATGTTGATTCTCCAAGAGCAGTATGACAGCCTACCAGAGCAGCAGATCGGGGTCTGACCAGACCTGGTACTGCAGATCCACTCTCAGCAGAGATGAACAGAACAGAGCACTGGAGTTTTTGGAGATTCCAATGCTTTGGCTTATTAGCTGATAAGGTGAGTCTGTTTTCTTCACAAATGTTTGAATTCATAAGTATGCAGCCTCTACAGGTGCTTCCCCCACCACAATGGGTTTTTTATCCTCTCACTTCCTTAAACCCCACCAATTGGCTCCCTGTTGAGTCTCATGCTAGGTAAGTATTTGCATAATGCACACCCACACACGTGCACACAAACATAGAGCCACTGATATTACTTATATTTCTTGTTTCACTTTCAAGCATAACATTTTACTCAAGCAGAAAAGCACACAGGCATGAGGAAGCAAACATGGATAAAGAAAGAAAAAATAAACTTGAAAATCCATGTGAAAGTATACTTGGTTAAAAAGTGTTTATGTGGTTTCCTAAAATAATGCTCAACACTTTTGTGTAATATAGGACATTTCTTTTACTTATTTAATCATGTTAAATGTGGAACAGCTCAATCCCATGTTTAACACAGAGTAAACTCCTTTAGCTTTTTAAAATGGCATGACATAGAAACATGAATGTCTGTTTTCCCACAGATGCTTGGCATCTCAAGTGGTGACATAGTACATAAATTTTCTTTATACAGTATGCTGATGATCTTTTACATTTTATCTCAGACCCAGATAAATCTATCCCCTCAAGTAGCCATGTTTACATGGACATAAGTAACCTGATTAAAAGCCTGATCAGAATGAAAATGCTTCGTGTAAACACGCCAATCTGAATATTCTGACCCGATCACACTCATTAGGATCAAAATTTCCTTCCGATTGAGACAGGTGGGTTATGCCGATTGTTAATCCGATTGGTGCGCATATAAACACTTATTCTGAAGTTTGGGTAGAAAATATGTTTATTGCGCATGTCTGTACGTCAGCCACACGTCGACGGGACGTATTTCCGCCTTTACAGCAGCTAGCGGAAGACATGGCAGGAGTAAAACAGAACTGGTCTGTATCGTCCTGCTTGTAACATCCAGCCCACTAGATGGCACTGTTTGACCTCCTATGTCACTGTTATACATATCATGAGTCACCTCGTTGGCCTCCGTCGGTCTATGATGACCATGGAAGAGAATCCTAAACGTCTACTCTGCTGGAACAGCACTGCCTGTGGCTGAACAGGCCGATGCGCGAATGGCAGTCCCTGTCACACAGGTCGCACTTGTGGGTGGTCTCCATGCTGCTGGGTCTGTGGCGGTTCTTCCTGCGGGTCCTTTTTTCAACTGCTGCAGCAGTCAGTCTCTCTTCACCCGCCTTGAGCTGTCTGGTCAGGGTGCCTCTCCATTTGGAGCGGTCCGTTGCAAGGTCCTCCCAGCGCTCTGTGTTGATCTCCAGGGCCTTCATGTCTCTCTTGCAGACTTCTCTAAAGCGCAGCTGTGGGCGGCCAACGTCTCTCCTGCCAGTTGCCAGTTCTCCGTAGAGGACGTCTTTGGGGATTCTGCCATCCTCCATACGGTGAACGTGGCCTAGCCAGCGGAGCCTGCGCTGCCTGAGTAGAGTGAACATGGAGGGAAGGCTGGCGCGGGACAGAACTTCTGTGTTGGGCACTTTGTCCTGTCAGGATATGTCCAGGATGTGGCGAATGCAGCGCAAGTGGAAGGAGTTCAGTCTCTTTTCCTGCCGGGCGTATGTTGTCCACGTCTCACTCCCATAGAGCATTGTGCTGATGACACAGGCGTTGTACACTGCCATCTTCGTCTTGACAGAGAGTTTGGGATTCTCCCACACTCGTGTGGTGAGGCGAGCGAGTGTGGAGGCTGATTTTCCAATCCTCTTGTTGATCTCTGTATCAAGGGAGAGGTTGTTGCTGATCGTGGACCCCAGGTACGTGAACTGATTCACGACCTCCAGCTCGTAGTCATCGATGGTGATGGTTGGTGGTGCTTCTGTGCCTTGCGCCAAGACGTTAGTCTTCTTCAGGCTGATGGTAAGCCCGAGGTCCTTGCATGCCTGGGAGAAGCGGTCCATCAGGGTCTGAAGCTCCTGCTGTGTGTGGGTTGCGACTGCAGTGTCGTCTGCGAACAGCATGTCTCTGATTAGAGCCTCGCGTACTTTGGTTCTGGCTTTCAGGCGGGCGAGGTTGAAAAGCCTGCCGTCAGATCTTGTGTGCAGGTAGATTCCCTCTGTTGCTGTGCTGAAGGCATGCCTCAGGAGCATAGCTTATACATATCATATCAAGTTATACATATCATGAGTCAAGTCTCACGAGATTTGGTGTTAAAATGTGTGATACAAGATGGCTGACAAAATATAGATGAGTGACACACTATGATCGGTTTCTCAAGTGTATTTTTTGATGTTAGATGCTACTAAAGGGTACCAAACATCACACTGCTGTCTCCCTCTGTTCGTCATATGCAAAAGTATGTACTGCTGGACTTGTAGGTTCATTACGGAGAGCAACAGGAGCAAAAGTACAGTCTGAATAACACAATAAAGGTCCATTTCAAAAAGAGAACGACACAAAGCGGGCTTTGTTTACATCGGAAGTTGCTTCTTCTTCTACTGTTTACGGAATGTCGGATAATTGTGCACATGTTAAAATGATTTAGTCTGTTCAAACATGTGACACATGGAAATGCACGTCCTAATCGGATCAACTTTTCCAGGATCCATGAAAACAGTAAAGTTCTGATCTGAACTGTAATCAGATTGAAGAAATTTTGCACATGTAACCGTGGCTAGTGAGAGGTGCTGAAGGTTACAAACTGAATTTTCATAAAAGTGAACTTATGCCTGTTAATGATGCAACTGCTACCTATTCTCTTTCGTAATTGCAATTTAGAATCTCTTTAGATAATTTAATACCTGGGCAGTATGGGAAATATTCTGATTTGTTTAGATATAATTTTCTTCCTTTACATGAAAAAAAAATGTCTCATTTGTGATGTCTTTTACCTCGTTAGCTAGCCAGATAAATTATATACAGATGAATATACCTTTGAGACCCTCTCTTTGTGGATCCCAAAAGTATCTAACTTTTTTTATTTTGTGGCCTGTGTCTGCTTTGAATTTCAAGCTACAGTAAATTCACACTTTGACAATGACTGACAATCACCATTTTGAAACATTTTTTAAAGTCTTCCTCAGAAGTATGGATGACCTCACCAGATTGCAGTCACACCAAACTTTAATTATGGCTAAAGGCTTCCAGAGATGTGCAGTGATCTGCAAGACTGACAGATGACAATTAGGTTTAATGTGTGTCCCAGAAATCAGGATCATACAAGAGCGACAGGGGTGGGGAGCTTTAATTTGTGAGGAATAACTTCATGCAGTACGTCAAGCTGCTTTCCTGTCAGGGCGAATGCATTTCCATAATCTAGCATTCACAAGGACCTGCTTCTTGAAAAGGTGTAAATTAAACTGAATACTGTACTGTGCTGAGCTAAGACAAAGGAAGCATTGCTTCCATGAATCAGTAAATTGTTGTTGGTATGCTACAAGGATGTTAACAGAGTGATTCTTTTTTTTTTTTTTTTTCAAAATTCCTCAAAGCATGTTTGTCCTGTTTAGTTTTTTCCAAGTTCACACCAGACAGAGGAGAGCGTGAAAAAAAAACAACCAAAGATTACACAGTATACTTGCAAAATCAAATGTGCCCCAAAAAAAGCAGTTTTACTCAACATTGTCACCCCTTACAGCTGCCATTGCCCCAGAATGACAAAGATCAGACATTCTATTTTTTCTTGACACCAATTAGGGTTTGGGCAAATTCTAACACCTTTTGATCTGGAGTCTAAATCTGATCTAAAGCATTGTACCACTACAATACCTCCTGGGACCAGAGGCTCTAACAGAATCATGATGATAATTGAAGTGACTCTGAGCAGGATTGAACTGTGTAATAGTCTGAAGCAGAGAGAAGTCTGTGAGGAAAGTGTGTCAGATTTTTTTTTCTGCCTTTTTCTTCAGCAGAATTGTATAGTGGGGAAACAAGAGATGATGCTGAACAAATTAATTTGTTCTTATATAACACTGATCTGCTGAGCAATGTAATCATATAAAATCCCGCCAGAGCCTTAATATTTAATCATTTCAAGAAAACTCGTGTAAAACATGTATTGCACCACAGTATAATCTCAACAGGCAGACAAACATTAAGGGCACTTCCTCATTTCATTGATCCGTATGATCAGCGTATTCCTTCTGTGTTCACACTGGGCTCATTTTATTAGCTCTTAAGCTGGATTTATGCACTCGCATCACATTGATGCCATTACTAACATCCATCCCAGACACAATGATTGGCAATTTTTTCTTGTGTTTTGGGTGAAATGCTTTGTTCTGTTACCAAAACGGGTTTCAGTCGATGTTTGTAGTGGTTTGTGTTCGTTATGTGTTTTTGCTTACAAAATAGCGGCAGACAAGAGCAGATTATGATGAAGTTGAAGCTAAAATGGGGGCTGCACGGTGGCGCAGTGGTTAGCACTGCGGCAGCACAGTTTACCCTTGGCCGGGGGATTGTGGGGATCGTGGGTTCGATCCCAGCCCCCGACCAACAGTGATCTGTGTGGAGTTTGCATGTTCTCCCCGTGTTGCGTGGGTTTACTCCGGGATTTCTCCGGTTTCCTCCCACATGCCAAAAACATGCATGTTAGGTTAATTGGCTGTTCTAAATTGTCCCTAGATATCTGTTTCCTATAGGCCCTTAGAATAGAGGGTTAGTATTAATGAAAGCGCTTTGAGTGGTCTTTGTGACTAGAAAAGTGCTATATAAGTGCAGGTTAGTTAGTTAGTTAGTTAGTTAGTTAAAATGTTAAGAAAAAGCAACTTTTAATTGCTGCACAGAGAAAAAGAGAAGTCGGAGAAAATGGTGTGTGCAACCACCGCCACTGCCATTTTGACAATCTGTGTAATTACTGGAGTTATGACGAGCTACAAAATGCTCTGTATATGCTTCTCTCTCTCTTAATCCCTTCCACACCATGTGGTGGATGGGGCGGCGCCTATCTCTGTTTCACTGACCCTAGGCCACACAGCTACTGTGAGTAGTGAAAGCTACAGTGGGGGGGTCAGTCCTCTGATAGCTCTGTGCTTAACTTTCCTTTCCCCATTATATTATGCTGAGCACCAAGCTAGAAGGCGGAAAGTACCTTTTTTTTTTTATATGGTCTTTGGTGACCCAGCCGGGATTTGAACCCATGACCTCCCAGTTGTGGGGCAGATGCTGTACCAACTAGGCCCCTCCGATTTCTGTATGTGCTTACTTCTTCAATATTCTTTTGAATTTGGACCGCTGTTTAACCGACTCGCCTTGGAAGTTGTGCCTCCGTGAACAGCCAGAGCGGAGCAAGAACCAGGAAATGTGAATGAGGAGACATAGTGGACCAATCACAGCTCTTACGGCCTGTGTTGCCGACGTGCACCTCGCCTTCTCTGTAGAGGTGCACATTGGGTGACTCAATAGGAACACACGTCGTTGCTACGTCGACACTGTCAGAGCTGTGTCGTGTCAACGTGGGTGCATTACTTGTGCTTAAGTCTCAAAGAGTGTGGCGTGCTCCCTCTTTTTGTGTGTGTTGTGTGATTTGGACTCTTGCCGATGGCACAGCTTCTGAGGGAATTTGGGGTTAGTATGATTATCGCAGAGACTTACCCTCATCTGCACGCCAGATTGCAACTGTT
The DNA here is from genome assembly GCA_020510985.1 of Pholidichthys leucotaenia. Lineage (NCBI taxonomy): Eukaryota > Metazoa > Chordata > Actinopteri > Cichliformes > Pholidichthyidae > Pholidichthys > Pholidichthys leucotaenia. The sequence continues at coordinate 131,425,024 of CM035840.1, read as the reverse complement.
CTCATGGTAAAACACATCAGCCTTGATCCCCCACAGCTCACCGACATTGCCATATTGTGTGGTTTACTGATAGGTAGCCTCTTGCCTTTCCCATAGTCTGCTGCTTATTTGTAAAAGAGGTGCTATTTCTGAATTTTTATTTTTGTTTTTTTGCAGGCGTTTTTCTCCCTACATCCTCTTTTAAAGGGTAAAGTGCCTCCAGGGTGTAATTTAGGACCTAAGCTGCATTTGGTGCCGTCCCATTGTGAATGCCTGACCAGATTTTATTGCAGTAAGATTAATATGGCCATCAGCAGTGAAAGGAAGTCACACATTTCTCATTAAGTCCAAGGGTATGGCCCCCTTTTCTCCTCATCTTTTGTTTTTTTGCCTTTCCCCCCTTTTGTTTTTCTCTTTTTCCATCGGACTTTTCATTTGCCTTGTCACAGGGAGGGTCTGGTGTTTGTCATTTCATTTCATGGATCTGTACCACGCCTTTTCAAGGGTGGATGTGGGTCGACATATGTAAAAAACTGAGTGGGAGAGATTGAGTCTGTCGTCTGCGTGCCACTCTGTGTGAGCCTATCCAACATGAGAAGCATTCAAGACATCCTCCCCGACTCAAGAAAATGCCATCAAGAATGCTGGCTTTACAGACAGCGTCATCTATTTTTAAGTAGAGTCAAGTAGTGGCTTATGTCACCCTCCAATAATAGTACACTACTGATGCATTTATAAAGAGGCTTATAACTTGCTTAGCAGTATTGTGAAACATTAACGCTTTATTTGAAGATGCGGTCAAAAGTCTCCCTTTGACAGAGGAGGCTGTCAGAGCTGTCAGTCAGAAGGGGCAGACAAGACAGGAGGAGGGTACAGTTGTATGCTCTAATGAACAGGAACTTATTAGCTGGAGTATGTCTATTACTGTCCCACTTGCTTTCCGTCTTTCATTAATGGCTTATCATGTCAGTTAATGTCATCTTTAATACTTCACATTTTGATTAGCATATGATCCATGGAGAAAGAAGAAAAAATCTTTTTATTAGTGTCAATTACTGCTACATATGACAGTTTCACTGCCTAAATTGCAATTTTACATTTCCCCCCACTGTCAAAGAACAATGACTGCGTAATTACAGTAATGAAAAGCCCAACAGATTTTTTTCTCCCCAATCCCAATCTTTTTTTAAAAATCGCTTTATTAATCTTTTGAACTCCGCTGTGCCTGTCTGCTTGGCATCTGTCTGGCCTTACTAATGAGTGTGCATGTCCTATATGTGTCACAGGTGATATGCTGGTGCTGCAAGAGGGTCTCAATGACGCTAAGATAAATCAGTGCCCTAAAACTTAACAGCAGATGACTCGATCCGGTGCAGATCCCTTATTGACCCATAGGTGACACTGTTGTCTCATGTCTTTTTGGTTTTGATGACAGAAAATAAGGTTATGTGATGAGTGAGCAACACAAATGTGATATGAGAAAGTGTAGGCGATGAAACATGCTTCCTGACAGTTATTGACTACATTGCCTGTGGCTGGTGCAACTTATATGGGTTACAGTAGCCTACATAAATTATTAGCCCTTATACGAAGGTGAAAGAACGATACACAGGAGACAGAGATGGTGGGGCTGGAAGAGATTGCAGAGCAGACTCAAAGGGGTGCATGGCCAGTTGGTTGTGATATAGCTGTAGCACAATGTGAGGTTTCCTCTTTGTGTTTCAGTTAACATTTGTCTGAAACCGACCACTAGAACAGAGCATTCTCAGATTTAATGTCTGCTTTTCTTTATGCTGTAACCAGCACATTTGCAATACATAAAATGAGCAGTCTGTCAGGCTATTAAAACCCGAGTGCAACTAATTATGTAATAACCAGCAAGACTCCACAAAAAAGCCTCCTATACCCAACACCAAGATCCAGTTTCGTGGAGTTTAGTAAGGGATTTATGATGATATATAAAAAAAAGAACAACATCAAGTTTGCTTCATAAAAGCAATCATAAAAGAAACTAATAAATAAAAAGCATGACACAGAATATGTTCAATATTAAAACTCTGTATAGATAAAATTCAAATTTCCATTGGAAAAGGGAGTTTGGAACAAGTGGGAGCAGCATCAACCAGCATGCTGTCATGCAGGAAGTGTGAGTTTGTGCCCCACATTGTTTATTCTCTCTCACTAGGTTTTAGGCACTAAAGCTATACTTGCTTAAGGATTGTGGGGCAGGTTCAAGTTTAAGTCCTTCCCACACATTGTGGAGCTCCTATACAGTGCACCACTACTGTAAGCCACAGTAGGAGGTGGGGAGTCACATTCCTTACCTCTTTCCATGTATGCACAGTTCCACCATACAGCAGAAGGCATAAAGTGCCTTTTTTTTAAAATGACATCTTTGTTACAATCTGAATGGGGCATGACGCCACATCCTCCTGGCTCCTCCGGGTTTATTCTTTACCACAGATCCCCACTTCATCTCTATTGTTGTTAAGGATAAGATGGTAAAACTACTTGGTTAGGTTTAAATAAAAGTGTGTTTGAGTTAAATGTGTCCCGTTACTGCAGTAACCCTCATTTTTATGTGACATCTCTCAGCTGCAGTATATCATTCCAGCCACAGTTCAGCCAGTCTCTATGTAAAGCGTAAGGACACATTTCACTACCTTTTGTGCTGTCAGTGGCTCTGATAAAATTGCAACACATGCTAATACATGCACACACATGCATCCATGTTGGTGTGAGTCCATAATGCATTCACACTTCTTTCTCCATGTCTTTTGCAAGTGAAATTTTTAAAGAAAGATTTCTAAAAAAAAAAAAAAAAGAAGGAAATGGCACAATAAAACAAACATATATTACACTCTTGTTATTCCAACCAAGGGTCTTAGGACCACACAGTGTTCTTAAGAGAATTTTTAGGGGTCAACAGGAAATTGTCAAATTTAACTTCTTAATTGGTCCAAAAAATTGCAAATAATTTGCCGTTGTTGTGCATGGGTGCCTGTAGTGGCTCTTCCATGTTAGTAGGCTCTTTCATGTGCTTTACCAAGGTTAATGACCTTGTTATGACATGCTAGAGGTCGCGGTGACTAGATCAAAAACAGCAATGGATAAAAAAGAGAGACACCCAGATGTTGTTATTACACACTGTTTTTTGCATCATGGGGCAATCACTGCCAAGACTTTGCCAGCAGGCCTAGCTCCTGTTGCTGGATGATGTCATGTGGATGATAAACTGTAAAGACAAGACCTCTGAAAAACTGCATATTTGCATCTTTATGAGAGAAAACGAAAGCGGAGCATAAAACATTATTGCTCCATATGGAGGTCTGATAGATGTACCGTGGCAAAGTGCTGGCCCAAGCTCCGAGAAGAACTAAAAGTGGTGTTGAATGATTAGAGTGAATGACACAAAGCTGCTCGCAAATGATGAGTGGCATACCTGGCAGATATATTTCAGCATCTGTCTGAACTGAACGCACAAATGCAAGGCAAAGATGAAAACATGCTTACAAACACAGACAAAATAAATCAATTCTGTTCAAAGGTACACCTCCAGAAAAAAAACAAACATCTAGAAAGAGCCAACCTTGACATGTTGTTGCCAGGATATCAGCTTTGTATTCACCTAAACAGGCCCAAGTTTCACACTGTGTGAGTATAAACTGTCTACAAGACTGAACTGTCATTACATAAAATGTAATAGGCTACAGTGTGTCATTTTGTAACATTTTTGTTGGTGGGGTTCCCTGAGATTTTTTCAGTGTAAAAAGGGTTTCTTGGCTTAGAAACGGGTGAAAAAACACTGTATTAGACCATTGAGCAGCTAAGGAACCATCAGTAAGAAACTGAACCAAAATACCATACAGGAATGTGAGTGTTGGACCATTTGTCAGATGGTCAAACTATTTCTGTTTATTTTGAAAATAAACATAATTCCAGATGAGGGTTACACAATTTCCTGTGCAAATGTAGTCTATGTGCCATATAATACTGCCTGGCAGTACTGGCCTCTGTTAGTCATTTCAATGGCTACTGCTTTGGTCACTTTAAATGTGTGAAAACATACTTATTTGCCATCTCTTTTAGGGAGGCTATACCACATCTCCCCGTTCTTGAATAGAAATCCTGCCAGCAGGCTATTAGTTTTGCATAAAGATTAAAATCACTTAGAAACAGAAGCACAAAAACCATTCACAATAAATTCTAAAGAGTCAACACATTATTCCTTTTACTTCAGACAGATAAAATCTAGTCTCTCAGTATAAAATTCACACATAATGGAGGGATTTGTGAAAGAATCCATTGATATTTACAGCAAGAAAACATAAGTGGAACCATTCAAAATTTAAAACATTTGCCCTCAGTCAGCATCTCAGGAATCAGCTTGCGATATAATCTTAGCCTTGAGCTTGAGCAAAGGGAACAAAACAACTCAGTGCTGTTGCATGTTTTATAACTTGCCTAAATACTCACTAGCAGGCACACCTGCCCCAAAAGCTTTGCCATCATTGCTTTTTTAATGGAGATACAATATTTTCAATTTTGTCGACACTGTTGAAAAAGTGATAATGGTGCTTTCAATGCATTGTTGAGTTTTAAGAGTTCACAGGAGACCTAAATATAAACAAAGTTAAAGTGAATAGAACCACTGAGGTTATACACAAACCCGGAGTTAACTGGTTAAAAAGTAAAAATTAAACATTGGATACCCTGCATCTGCCATTGTCTTAAAGGTTCCATTTGCTGCTATTTCCAGGGTTTACTCTTAAGTTTTAACATCCTTAGTGACATACAGATGTGGTTTTAAAGACCAAAAATCATCCCTGCTTTATTTTATTCCTCATTAAAAATGGCGTCTGTGCCTCTCGTTTTCACTCAGTTTTCTGCCTGCTCATTTACATTTACGAGTCCCTTATCTGAATGGGCAAAGTTTTTCTGGGTGAATCACAGTCAAGGCCAATCAAAAGTAACAACAGCTCATTAAGCTAGCGCTAATGCCTAACAGTTATACTTGGCACATTAATGACCGCCTCACCAGCAATTCTTTTAAATAAAAAACAGGACAGCAACAAATTCAGCAATAAAGAATGAATTCACCACCAATACAGTCATAAATAGCAAAGCATTCATGTATGTCCTTATTTTAATGCCACCGGAGTGGTGGCCTAGAGGTAGAGCATCCCCCCCACTACCAAGAGGTTGGGGTTCAAGTCCCAGCTGGGTCATGCCAAAGACCATATAAAAATGGAACTTCCTGCCATCCAGCTTGGCGCTCAGCAAAAATGGAAAGGAGGAGGGAAATGTTTGGGGTGACAGAGGCTCAGGAATTAGAGCAGGTCGTCCAATAACCAGAGGGTTGGTAGTTCGACTCCTGCTCTCCCCAGCCATCCTACCGTTGTGTCCCTGGGCAAGACACTTTACCCACCTTGCCTCCAGTGTCCATGACACTGGGTATGAATGTGCATAAATGTTCGGTAGTGGTCGGAGAGGCCATTGGCGCAGATTGGCAGCCATGTTTCTGTTAGTCTGCCCCAGGGCAGCTGCGGCTACAGCAGTAGCTTACCACTACCATTGTCTGTCTGTGGAGTGAATGAATAATGGACTCATTGTAAAGTGCTTTGGGTATCTTGAAAGGCACTATTTAAATGCGAACCATTATTATTCTTATTATATCAGTGCTAGGTTAACTGCAGTCACAACCTCGCTATTGAACTGACTTTTAATGCTGCTACTGCTTTAATGTTAATGTTACCATCTTCTAGCTGTTGGTTTGGTGATGTTTTATGGGTTTTATCAATGATATTTTTAATAAAATATCAATCAATAAAAATATTAAAATGATTAGCGCCTTGAGCATATAATTTGTTGTGATTAGGTGCTATATAAATAAAGTTGAAGTGAATTGAATGATTTACTTTGGACTTGCGTTGAACAGTGTGTAGACTGTTACATTGCTAAGAAGTAGTTTTAGTCAAGCCTTTGACACTGACAGTAGTTCTGATGCTAACAGCACCTGCTAATCTCTGGCTCTGAGTGAAGATTCTGTGCCGTGATGAGCCCATAGCACCGGGGCAAGAAGTGCTGATCATTGTGGAGGAGCAAAAGCCTCTTCACTGTCTAACAACCGATAAGCTGCTATGTTCAGAACAGCTGTGTTTTATCAATAAATAACTGCACAAAGGTGAATAAAGAACCATTATGTTCCCAGTCCAGGATCCCCATTTTGTGTGGAATCATGGGTGTGGACTCAACCAGTGTCACAGCCAATAACACGGTGATGGTCAATAAGGCAGGTTTCCATTTTGTGCTGTAGGGAAATGTATCCCGGAAGACCCAATGGGGTCGAAGAGCCCTTTGGGCAAAGATCAAAGGGGGATTATGTTATGAGTCAGTCCGTCCATCTGTCCGCCTGTCCATCTGTCCATCTGCCCCACTTTTGTGAAATCAACTCCGCCTACATTTTTGTCCCGATTGTTTTGAAACTTGGTGCCATGGTTTGATATACACTGATGACGTGCATATTGCATTTTGGTTCTGATGGGATGATTTTGCAGGAGTTGTAGCCACTGACCTATGACCTTCTGTTTCACTTCACTTCACAGACAGTAACTGTCTTGTGAAATGAGCTCCTCCTATAGTTTTGTTTTGATTGTTTTGAAACTTGGAACCATGGTTTGATATACTCTGATGATGCGTATATTGCAATTTCACTCTCATCAGATGATCCTGAGGTCAAAGGTCAGAGGTCAGATATTCCCTAAATCTTCTAAACACAATAAATACTGAAAGAAATGATGTAGGCTTTTCAGATTGATACAGTAGTTGTATGTAATACACATCTTGGATGATTTACACCCTACCTAACTATGGGTTTGGGATCAAGTAGTCAAAGGTTAAAGTTCAAAGTTAACACTGCAGTTGCACTATGGCAAATGGTAAATGCTACATTTACTACTATTATAAAACGAGTACAGCTAGGGCCACCAAACCTGGTATACAGGTTCACCTTGGGATCCTGACCTCTGACTATGAGTTTGGGGTCAAACGGTTAAAAGTCAATGTTAACATTCCTTAGGCCTTATTACTGTATAACGAGTAAAGCTAGGGCCACCAAACCTGGTACACAGGTTCACCTTGGGATCCTGACCTCTGACTATGGGTTTGGGGTCAAAAGGTGAAAGGTAAAGATTAGCATTCCATTTGCACTATTACTATAAAATAAGTAAAGCTAGGGCCACCAAACCTGGTACACAGGTTTACCTTGGGATCATGACCTAAGACTATGGGTTTGGGGTCAAAAGATCAAAGGTTAAGGTTAACATTCCCTATGCTTTATTACTGTACAACAAGTAAAGTTAGGGCCATCAAACTTGGTACACAGGTGACTGTGACCCTGAAGTGTGACTATGGGTTTGGGATCGCAAGGTCAAAGGTCAACATTAAAATGGCTTATAAACTATATCTCAAGAAAGCTAGTGTCACCAAACCTGGTACACAGGTTCACTCTGACACCATAACCTCTGACTACAGGTTTGAGGTCAAAAGGTCAAAAGTCAAGGCTGGCACTCCCTATGCTCTCTTACTATAGGACAGGGATGGGCAAATTTTTTTCCTCACTTCCCGAGGGCAAGATTTACATGTAAACCTTCCGTTTGGGGGTGGAGGTATTATTTCCTGCAAAGTCAAAAGTTTCACAATTAAAAATGAAAATACAAATGAAAATAAAAGCTACTCAGTGTTTTATCATATTATAATTAAACCTTTGAGTGTGAGAATTTGCATGCCCCTAGTGGCAGAGCACGGCACAGCACCTGCCTTCTCACTCTGACATGATTGCCTGCATTGGGCGTTTGTATTGATTGCACTGATTTGCCAGTTTCAAAAGGTGGCAGAAATTCGTTGGAGGACTCAGTGGATGACACGTAATACACCAAAGAAGAACTCCTCATTTCCTTTTCCTGTTTGTAGCAGTTAGCCCAGAAAGCTAATATGGCCACGATCGTCACCGTCACTTTTTTGGCTTTGTACCCAGAAAATAGCCGTGGGATACAAGCAAAATTTATGTGGGATAATCATAAGACTTTTTAGACGTGATAGAGATTTTAAATTACCGGCAGAACGCAAAATATAGACCATGATGGGTGAAAACGCAGCGGCCTCACCACCCAGCCAGCCAGCCAGCCCCCCTTTGTCAAAAGTAAGTGAGAAATTTGTTTTTTTTTTTAAATGTACTGATTTCTTGTTCATATACTTTGAAAATAAGATGATGAGGTACCTCTGTACAAAAACGGTGTCAAAAGACTGAACCATTTTTTGTGTAAATACGTCCAAAGTCCAGTTTTGACTGAGTTATGGAATTTAAAGAGGTGCCGTGACATTATGCAAATTAGATGCATAAATTTATTCCTATCTGAAACTTTGGATCATATTTTACATCTTTCTAATTGACAGTAAGCCATTATCTCTTACCACTTTCAAGTGGTAATATGTGGTAAGGTCAAGTGGTAAGCCTTGGAAATTTGAACTATTTTATTGACAAAAAATATTTACCACTCTTGACCACTAGGGGTTATGTCGCAGTTCGGCAACATACAAACTCATAGGGTTAAAATTACTAATAAAATTATACCTGCCCTGCAATGGACTGGCGATCTGTCCAGCGTGTACCCTGCCTCTCGCCCAAAGATGCTGAGATAGGCTCCAGTACCCCCCAACCTGAAAAAGGATTAAGCAGTAGAGGGAGGATGGATGGATGGATGGATGGATAAAATTATATCATGACCTAATTTTTAAAACTGTCTCCATCAAAATGATGACCAAAGAGAAATTCCAGACGATAATTAACAAAAAAAGCCAAGAAGAAAAGGAAATATGATGAGGCTTAGCTTGCTCTTGGATTCATTGTGGGTGTGAAGGGGCAGATAAATAGCTGTGTGTAGGTGGGCTTGTTAATGGCTCCACAAAATGAGGAATAAAAAAAACTTTGAGCCACCGTTATACATGCACAAAACAACAACAACAACAAAAAAAAAATCAGCAGATTGCGACGACAGTCTCTGAACTTTTACTGCTGACATGGGATTGAAACTGTCAGTGCTTCAGTCGTGCTCTTTTGAAAGAAACCTGAAAGCTCTGAAGATTTTTCTGCACAATTAGAAGAAAAGCGTCCGAGCTCTATGGGGCTTCATCTGCCAAACAAGAATAAATGCTACAGCTCCTCAGCAGTATTTATTCTTGTTTAAAAGCAGCCTACTTAGCACATTTACTGCTGTTTACAGTTTATTAATGTGGTCTTAGCAGGCAACATACCTTAAAAACACGTTCTCCGCCATGCACTGTTCCCTCTGGCTCCCTCACTCTAGCTTTCACCTTGGCCACTTGCACACAAAGTGGCACCTAGGTTTCAATTAGCGCTCCCTCTGCTGCCAGACTCAATAATTGCATTTAAGAATGCGGTTCCAAATACAGCAAACGTGATATAAATAAATGATTGATTTTTGGAAATGGACTGGCTGGCTGTAGTGGATGAGGGGCCGGACCACATGCGGCCCACAGGCTGCAAGTTGCCCATCCCTTCTATAGAATGTGTAAAGCCATCTAGGGTTACCAAACTAGCTACACGGCCCTACAATTATGGGTTGTATACTACTGTATATTTGTGGGTGATGGGGTAATCATAATTTGGTTCTGCCACAGTAGTTACAGTGGTGTGAAAAAGCGTTTGCCCCCTTCCTGATTTCTCATTTTTTTGTTTGTTTGTCACACAAATGTTTCAGATCATCAAACAAATTTAAATATTAGACAAAGATAACACAAGTAAACACAAAATGCAGTTTTTAAATGAAGGTGTTTATGATTAAGGGGGAAAAAATCCAAACCTACATGGCCCCGTGTGAAAAAGTGATTGCCTCTAAACCTAATAACTGGTTGGGCCACCCTTAGCAGCAACAACTGCAATCAAGCATTTGTGATAACTGGCAATGAGTCTTTTACCGTGCTGTGGAGGAGTTTTGGCCCACTCATCTTTGCAGAATTATTGTAATTCAGCCACATTGGAGGGTTTTCAAGCATGAACCGCCTTTTTAAGGTCATGCTACAGCATTTCAATAGGATTCAGGTCAGGACTTTGACTGGGCCACTCCAAAGTCTTCATTTTGTTTTTCTTAAGCTATTCAGAGGTGGACTTGCTGGTTTGTTTTCAATCATTGTCCTGCTGCAGAACCCAAGTGTGCTTCAGCTTGAGGTCACAAACAGATGGCTGGACATTCTCCTTCAGGATTTTTTGGTAGACAGCAGAATTCATGGTTCCATTTACCACAGCAAGTCTTCCAGGCCCTGAAGCAGCAAAACAGCCAAAGACCATCACACTATCCCCACCATATTTTACTGTTGGTATGATGTTCCTTTTCTGAAATGCTGTGTTACTTTTACACCAGCTGTAATGGGACACACACCTTCCAGAAAGTTCAACTTTTGTCCCGTCAGTCCACAGAGTATTTTCCCAAAAGTCCTGGGGATCATTAAGATGTTTTCTGGCAAACCTGAGACGAGCCTTTATGTTCTTTTTGCTCAGCAATGGTTTTCGTCTTGGAACTCTGCCATGCAGGCCATTTTTGTCAAGTCTCTTATGGTGGAGTTATGAACACTGACCTTAACTGAGGCAAGTGAGGCCTGCAGCTCTTTGGATGTTGTTTTGGGGTCTTTTGTGACCTCTTGGATGAGTTGTCACTGTGCTTTTGGGGTAATTTTGGTTAGCCGGTCACTCCTGGGAAGGTTCACCACTGTTCCATGTTTTTGCCATTTGTGGATAATGGCTCTCACTGTGCTTCGCTGGAGTCCCAAAGCTTTAGAAATGGCTAGAAAATTGAACTCAGCTTTCAAAGATGTGATAAACCACAATTAATTTATGTTTTAACATGGTGGGCAATCACTTTTTCACACAGGGCCATGTAGGTTTGAATTGTTTTTACCCTTAATAATAAACACCTTCAATTAAAAACTGCATTTTGTGTTTACTTCTTCCGGTTCCGGCGCCACACAAGTTGGCTGCCTTTTGCAACAGCGGCTCAATTCTGAGTCTTTTTATCTTCCTTCTTCTTTCTGATCCGGTGATAACTTTCTGATCCGGCACACCTTTCCCTCTATATATATCACGGACACACAGATCGCCCCAAAGGTCTCCTGAGTTGGTGCCAAGAGGGTCACCATCATGCCCAAAGACATCCAGCTGGCCCGCCGCATCTGCGGAGAGAGAGCTTAGACTTTCTGCTGCACATCCACCAACCACAATGCTCCGCACTGTGTGTCTATATATATATATATATATATATATATATATATGTAGAAGAGCTTGGAAGAACGAGGCGATGTGATATATAAACCAAAGTTTATTATCAGCTCCTCTAACAAGTCTCATCCTAGTGTAGCAGCAGAAGAAGGAAAAAGAGACAAACAACTTCGGCTCTATGAACTTATACTTGCACATAACAAAAGACATGCATATCAAAAGCTGACATCCCTCATTATCTTAATCCCCCATTGTCTTCGTACTCCTCCTCATGGCCCTGGGGGGTCAGGGCAGCTCCTCCGGTCTCCACCGCAGTGTCTGGGAAGGTCTTTGTTCTTTACTGGCGGTTGAGAGTCTTTGTCTGTTCTGAGGTGTGAAGTCCGCCTTACATATGTAATCACCAAACATTCTCAAATGCTTCAACATATGTAGGTTATGGAATATATGATTAATATAGACCACAGGCCCCCCCCCAAACGACTAAGAAAAGGACAATAGAAAAATTCACAGTTTAAGATAATTACTATGTCATACTAACTGCTATACCTCTTGCCACAGAAGAAACTTTCCAGCAGCCATGCTCCTAAGAGAGTTCAGTGGTAATCATAACAGCATAGTAAAATCACAAGTCAGTCCTAAACTGTTACAGCACAATTAGTGAACAACTGTTGAGTAGTTTGCATCAGTCTCTGTGCCGTCTGGGTTTTAATCTTCTCCCGAATCTGCTGTGGGTCCGCTTGGGCGTCCTGCTGGGACCTTCCTGTAAGGAATCTGCAGCTTGGGGAGGAGAGTGATTATTTGTTCCCTGCAGGGGGGCTGAGTCTTTCTCTTGGGGGGTCTACCCCGCCGAGGTGCTCTCGCCAACCGTGCAGGCTCGTCTCTCAACAAGAAGGCAGGTTTAAGTCTGTCAATGCTGACTGTTTCTTTAGTTAGTTAGTTAGTTAATCCCTTCACACCTGAAGGTGTATATGGGCGGCGCCTATCTCCGTTTCTCTGACCCTAGGCCACACAGCTACTGTAAGTAGTGAAAGCTACAGCGGAGGGTCAGTCCTCTGGTAGCTCTGTGTGTAACTTTACTTTCCCCATTCCATTATGCGGAGCACCACGCAAGAAGGCAGAAAGCACCATTTTTATATGGTCTTTGGTATGACCCGGCCGGGATTGAACCCCTGCCTCCCGGGTGTGGGGCGGATGCTCTACCAACTGAGCCACCACTCCGGTGACTGTTTCTTTTCTATCCCCAAAATCAAGCACAAAGTGTTTATCACCAGGTTCCAGCACTCTGAATGGCCCATCGTATGGTGGGCGGAAAGTTGGTTTTAAAGCTTCATGCCTAACAAAAACGAATTCAGCGTTTTTTAAAGCTTGGGGGACAAAAACCCGTGGAAAAGAGTGATGTGCCGGTCCGGGGAGAGAGTCCGGTCCGTTGCTGCCTAAAAACCTCGAGGCTGGAAGATGCCCTGGCTCTGGGTTCTCTGGTAAAAATTCACCTGGGAGCCTGAGAGGTTGTGCAAAAACTAATTCTGCTGGAGAGGCATCTAGATCCTCTTTGGGCGCAGCACGCAACCCCAATAAAACCCAGGGAAGTTTATTTACCCAATTTGTATCCGTTAGTGAGGCTCTGAGGGCGGCCTTTAAAGACCTGTGAAAACGCTCGCATAACCCATTAGCCTGAGGGTGATAAGCGGTGGTGCGGTGAATTGTTGCCCCTAAGCTGCTGGACATGGCTGACCAAAGCTCCGAGACAAATCGAGGCCCCCTATCGGACGTGATGTCCGATGGGACGCCGAAACGTGCCACCCAGTTTGTCAAAAAAACGCGAGCGACTTCCTCCGCTGTGGTTGACGCCAGAGGGACTGCCTCTGGCCAGCGCGTGGTGCGGTCTATCATTGTTAGCAGGTGTGTGAAACCTTGGGAGGAAGGTAGTGGCCCCATGAGGTCGACATGAACGTGGTCGAACCTTCTAGCAGGGATTGGAAAAGGCTCCAGAGGGGCTTTTGTGTGTTTGTGTATTTTGGCACGCTGACAGGAAATGCAAGTTTTTGCCCATTCTTTTACGTTTTTGCGCAGGCCAGGCCACACAAACTTTTCGGCGACCATTTTAACCGAGGCGCGCACACCTGGGTGCGCGAGGGAGTGAATTGAGTCGAAAATACGGCGGCACCATGCAGCTGGGACTAACGGGCGCGGTCGGCCGGTTGAGATATTGCATATTAGGGGGGGCACGCCGTCGCGTAAACCCCTTTCCTCCAGCCTTAACCCTGTTGGTCCAGACAAGAGTGCGCGCACGTCCGCGTCACTACTTTGTTCCTCTGCCATGGCTGCATAATCTATCCCTGCATGGATTGGGGCCGCGTATGTGTCCGCGTTGGTGAAGAGTTCCGCGGCTGAGGTAGTATAATCTGTCTCCTCGCGCTCTGACGATGTCACAGCGCGAGAGAGGCAGTCTGCTACCACGTTAAGTTTGCCTGCCACATGTTGAATGTCTGTGGTGAACTCTGAAATCGCAGCCAGCTGTCTTTGTTGCCTGCCTGACCACGGTTCGGAAATTTTAGCCATAGCAAAGGTGAGCGGTTTGTGGTCTACAAAAGCCGTGAAACTCCGCCCTTCTAACCAGAACTGGAAGTGGTGGATGGATAAATGAAGCGCTAGCAGCTCCCTGTCAAAAGTGCTGTATTTACGCTCGGTTTGGTTTAGCGATTTGCTGAAGAATGCCAAAGGTTGCCAGATTCCGCTGACATGTTGTTCTACAACTGCCCCTATAGCTAGGTCCGAAGCGTCTGTGGTTAGCGCAATGCGGGCCGAGGGATCGGGGTGAACCAACAATGTGGCATTAGCTAGGGCGCTTTTCACTTCCGCGAAGGCGCGTTCGCGCTCCGGGGTCCATTCGACGGCGTTGGAAGCTTTTTGTTTTCTGAGCGCGTCATATAGGGGCTGCATGAGTTGAGCTGCATGGGGGAGGAAACGGTTGTAAAAATTAACCATTCCTAAAAATTCTTGCAGCGATTTGACCGTTTGTGGCCGTGGGAAAACTTTTTATCGCGTGAACTTTGTCTGGAAGTGGGACTGCCCCCTTCGGAGAAACTCTGTGTCCTAAAAAATCAATTTGTGACATGCCGAATTTGCATTTGGCTGGATTGATTATTAAGCCGTGCTCTTCTAGTCTCTGAAAAACCATAGTGAGATGCCGCTCGTGTTCTTCCTCAGACGAGCTGGCTACCAGCATATCGTCGAGGTAGACGAACACGAAAGGGAGGTCGCGTAATACTGCGTCCATCATCCGCTGAAAGGTTTGAGTCGCGCCTTTGAGGCCGAAAGGCATTCGCAAAAATTCAAAAAGGCCGAAAGGGGTTATTACCGCTGTTTTAGGAATGTCCTCTGCTCGAACTGGGACTTGATGATAACCGCGGACCAGGTCTATTTTTGAAAAAATGCGCGCACCTGCCAGATGCAGTGAAAAATCTTGAATGTGAGGAATTGGGTAGCGGTCATGCGCTGTCGCATTGTTTAATCTGCGGTAATCGCCGCATGGTCTCCAAGAACCGTCGGATTTCGGAACCATGTGAAGTGGTGAGGCCCAGGGGCTTTTCGAGCGTCTAATAATGCCTAATTTTTCAAGGGTGGTAAACTCGTCCCGAGCTATGGCGAGCTTGGCCGCATCTAAGCGCCGAGCTTTGGCAAATACGGGTGGGCCCGTTGTGGGAATAAAATGTTCAACCCCGTGTTTAGCCACTGTGGCTGAGAATTTGGGAATTGTGAGTGCTGGAAATTGGGTGAGGAGTTGATCAAACTTACCTCCTGCTGTGGTGACGCTAGCCTGCACGAGTAGTGGAGAAAGTCGAGCTGAGCAGGGAATAGAAGCAAAGGACAGTGCATTAACCAAGCGCCTGTTCGCTAGATCAACTAATAACCCATGTGCACACAAAAAATCTGCGCCCAATAAGTTAAAACTCACCGCCGCTACAACAAATGTCCATCTGTAGTTGCGGCCGTGGATGCAGAGGTGCAGGCTCTTTTCGCCAAAAGTGTCGATGGTGGAGCTGTTGGCTGCCACCGCTCCATTGCCCCGGGGGCCCATGGCCCGGTCTGCTTGGGAGGGCATGACAAAACTTAGTTGAGCTCCCGTGTCGATAAGGAACCGCTTGCCGGTGTGTCCGTCCGTCACATATAAAAGCTTGCTTTTTTCGCCGAGAACCACCGCTGTTAACTGCTCTCGGCTTCGGCGTTTTCCGGAAATTGTGAATTTGCAGGGGGGAACGCATTTGTGAGCCTTCTCGGCAAAGCGGTGGTGGTAATAACAAACGTCGC
This sequence comes from Pholidichthys leucotaenia, assembly GCA_020510985.1. Taxonomy (NCBI): domain Eukaryota; kingdom Metazoa; phylum Chordata; class Actinopteri; order Cichliformes; family Pholidichthyidae; genus Pholidichthys; species Pholidichthys leucotaenia. The sequence goes on along the minus strand of CM035840.1, from coordinate 131,409,447 downwards.
TCCGTCTGTTGCATCCTGGCCGTGTCGCTGTCACTGCGGGCTGGCTCTGCTCAGTGATTTGTGGCTCCTCGTGGCTCCGGGCATCAGCGTTGCGGTCTGCGGATGCTGCTGTGGGTGTCTGCTCCTTGCAGGCGTTGACGAGCCGTTGAGCTTCATGAGCTACCGTGCGGAAGTCTTGCTGGGTGCTGCATCGCATGTTGGCCAGCGTCCCTCTCATGTGTGGCGGCAGCGTACTGAGGAATATGAAATGGAAGAGGAAGTTGTCATTGTCCTCTTCTTTAAGTTGGAGCAAGTCCTCCATGAGGGCCTTGGGTCTGCCTCCTCTGTGGCCGTAAACCGCCAGGATCCTCTCGGCTCTCTCCTCGGCTGAGGGGACGTAATTTGCCACGATGGTCGCTTTCAGTTCTTTATATTTGTCCTGGGCCGGCGACCGCTGGATTATGCTCCGCGCACATCTCGAAGTGGCGGCGTTGAGTTTGGCGACGATGTGATAGAACTTTGTATCGTCAGCCGTGATGCCCGCAAGTGCAAACTGGGCTTCAGCTTGCAGAAACCACGAGGCGGGGTCTTCCTGCCAGATGTCCGGCAGGTGGACGGTGACGGCGTTTGTGTAGACCGTCACTGCTGTGTCCGCAGGGTGAGAGTGCCTTGCTTCGGCTCTCTCCGCGGCGCTGGTGCTCGGTTGAGCCCTCTCTATCACTTCTGCCGTTGGGGAGCGTCGTCCATCTGTTCCCCTGTCTGCATGGGCGCCGGCGTCTGCCTGGGCCGCCACAGATGAGTCGATCGCGGGGGAACGCCTCTGGTCCATCCTCGCGTCAGGGTCACCAGTGTAGAAGAGCTTGGAAGAACGAGGCGATGTGATATATAAACCAAAGTTTATTATCAGCTCCTCTAACAAGTCTCATCCTAGTGCAGCAGCAGAAGAAGGAAAAAGAGACCGAACAACTTCGGCTCTATGAACTTAATACTTGCACATAACAAAAGACATGCATATCAAAAGCTGACATCCCTCATTATCTTAATCCCCCCATTGTCTTCGTACTCCTCCTCATGGCCCTGGGGGGTCAGGGCAGCTCCTCCGGTCTCCACCTCAGTGTCTGGGAAGGTCTTTGTTCTTCACTGGCGGTTGAGAGTCTTTGTCCTGTTCTGAGGTGTGAAGTCGCCTTACATATGTAATCACCAAACATTCTCACATGCTTCAACATATGTAGGTTATGGAATATATGATTAATATAGACCACATATATATTTATATTAATATGTACATATGTATATTAGCTGCTCTTGTTTTTTCTTGCCTTCTGATTGTTGCTCTGAGTGTTGCTATCCCTGTGCTGTTGCAATCCTGGAATTTCCCCATTGTGGGACTAATAAAGGCTTATCTTATCTTATCTTATCTTATCTTACTGTATACACAGTGCGGAGCATTGTAGCTGGATGGAATAAATATATGAGTATATAAACACACAGTGCGGAGTATTGTAGCTAGATGGAATGAATATGTGAATATATAAACACACAGTGCGGAGCATTGTAGCTAGATGGAATAAATATGTAGATATATAAACACAGTGCGGAGCATTGTAGCTAGATGGAATAAATATGTAAATATATAAACACACATAGTGCGGAGCATTGTAGCTAGATGGAATAATATGTAGATATATAAACACACACAGTGCGGAGCATTGTAGCTAGATGGAATAAATATATGAATATATAAACACTCAGTGAGGAGCATTGTAGCTAGATGGAATAAATATGTAGATATATAAACACACACAGTGCGGAGCATTGTAGCTAGATGGAAAAAAATATGTAAATATATAAACACACACAGTGTGGAGCATTGTTGCTAGATGGAATAAATATATAAATATATATATATAAACAGAGTGCGGAGCATTGTAGCTAGATGGAATAAATATGTAAATATATAAACACACAATGCGGAGCATTGTAGCTAGATGGAATAAATATGTAAATATATAAACACACACAGCGTGGAGCATTGTTGCTAGATGGAATAAATATATAAATATATATATATATAAACAGAGTGCGGAGCATTGTAGCTAGATGGAATAAATATGTAAATATATAAACACACACAATGCGGAGCATTGTAGCTAGATGGAATGAAACAGCACAACCGTCTACTTAGTTATCCTACATGGTATGATTATGTACCCATACATATTCTCACCCTCCATAGTGACCGGTAATTTCCTAGTTGTATACCGGAGAGGACTATTGTGTTAGTCTATTGCGTCTTTTGCATTCAATACTATTAGGTTGTCACGTCTTTTTGCTATCTCTGCGAGCAGCCCTGCTTAGGTTGTACAGTCTGACAGCCGTAGGTAGGAAGGACCTGCAAAACCTCTCGGTTGTGCACCTAGGATGATGTAGTCTGCTGCTAAATGAGCTCCTCAGTGCATTCAGTATGTCCTGCATAGGGTGGAACTTGGAATCCAGCAGAGATGACAGTTTAGCCACCATCCTTCTCTCTCCCATCTCCTCCACTGGATCAAGGCGCTTCCCCAGGACAGAGCTAGCTTTCTTGATCAGTTTGTTCAGTCTCTTCCTATCGGCTGCTGTAATGCCACTGCCCCAGCAGACCACTCCAAAAGTGATGGCTGATGCCACCACCGTGTCGTAGAATGTCTTCAGCAGCGCCCCTTGTGCACCAAAAGACCTGAGTCTCCTCAGTAGGAACAGCCTGTGCTGTCCCTTCTTGTAGAGTGCGTCAGTATTGTGTGACCAGTCTAGTTTATTGTTCAGATGAACACCCAGGTACTTATAGGATGTCACCATCTCGATGTCTGTTCCCTGTATATTTACTGGTGCTGTGAGGGGTTGTCCTCGCCTGCGGCAGTCCACCACCAGCTCCTTAGTTTTCCTCGCGTTGATCTGGAGGCAGTTCTGATGGCACCAGTCCACGAAGTCCTGGATAAGTCCTCTGTACTCAGCTTCATCTCCGTTGGAGATGAGGCCGACGATTGCAGAGTCGTCAGAGAACTTGTGTAGATGGCAGTGTGTTGTGTTGTGTGAGACGTCCGCAGTATAAAGGGTGAACAGGAAGGGAGCCAAAACCGTTCCCTGGGGGGCCCCCGTGCTACCGATGATCGTGTCAGACCCACAATCTCGGGTTCTCACAAACTGTGGCTGGTTAGTGAGGTAGTCCAGGATCCATGATGACAGGTGCTGGTCCACCCCTGCGCACAGCAGCTTGTCCTTCAGGATCATCGGTTGAATGGTGTTGAAAGCACTGGAGAAGTTAAAGAACATGATCCTCACCACATTCCCGGGCTTCTCCAGGTGAGACAGAGAATGGTGAAGGAGGAAGATCACTGCATCCTCCACCCCAATACCATGCTGGTAGGTGAACTGGAGTGGATCCATCGCTGGTCCCATCAGGGGGCGGAGGTGAGCAAGGAGCAGTCTTTCCAAGGTCTTCATCATGTGAGACGTCAGGGCCATTGGTCTGTAGCTGTTCAGATCTTTGGGGTGGGAAGTCTTTGGTACAGGTACCACACAAGATGTTTTCCACAACTGTGGTACCCTCCCCAGCTTCAGGCTCAGGTTGAAGATGTGCTCCACAATCCCACACAGCTGGTCTGCACAGAACTTGAGGAGCTTCGCGCTGATGCCGTCCGGTCCAGAGGCCTTCCTCGCCTTGATCTTCCTCAGCTCCGTCCTCACCTGGGTCTTAGTGAGGGTCAGGTTGGGGGGCTGTGTGCTAGGAGTGGGGGGGGGGGTGTTGGTGGAGTGGGGTGTGGACAGCAGGTCTCGATGACTTCAGAGGCAGCAGTGGTTGTTGTGCAGTCGTGGGGGAGGGCGATTGGTCAAACCTATTAAAAAACAGGTTCAGATTGTTCGCCCACTCCCTGCCCCCCGTGGCCTGGGGGGAGGTATTCTGGAGCCCAGAGATGGTTTTAAGGTTTCTCCAGACCCCACCGATGTCACTCTGTTGCAGCTTGTCCTCCATCTTCTTCCTGAAGCTGTCCTTGCCTTCTCTGATCTTCCTCCTCAGCTCCCTCTGTACGGACTTCAGCATCTCCCTGTTCCCCGACCTGAAGATCCTCTTATTCTCTCTCAGAAGTGTTTTTTATCTCAGGGTTGATCCAGGGTTTGTTGTTCAAGCAACACCGTATGGTCTTGGTGGGAACGGTGTTGTCCACACAGAAGCTGATGTAGTCTGTGATGGTGTGAGTGAGGCCATCGATGTCCTCACCATGTGGATCGCAGAGCTGCTCCCAGGCAGTGATTTCAAAACAGTCCTTTAGCGCGTCCACTGCCTCCTCAGACCATAACTTCACCGTGCATTTTTTACATAAAAATTTAAGGCATTCACAAAACATGTAGGCACTTTTAATTGTTTTTGCTTGAAAATGAAATCAGCATCTCCATAAAGCTTGTAAATGGTAAATGGTAAATGGCATTGACTTATATAGTGCTTTTATTCTCATCCCTTGATGACCAAAGCGCTTTACAGATCCTGCTATCCACCCACTCACACACTGATGGTGTAAGCAGAGGAAAGCATGAAGTGCTCTAAAAATTTCCTGGTAGACAGCTGTGTTGACTTTAGACTTGATAAAACACAGTGGACAAACACCAGCAGAAAACATAGCTTCCCAAATTATAAGTGACTGCAGAAACTTCACCCTGGACCTGAAGCAAATTGGGGGCCTCTTCATTCTTCCACCAGACTCTGAAACCTTGATTCGCAAATGACAGGGCTTGACACCTGACTTGGGGAGCCATGACATCTGCTGGTGTTGGTCAATTGTGTTTTATCAAGTCTAAAAAGCCAGGGCAATAATCTACCAGGAAATTTTTAGAGCACTTCATGCTTTCCTGTGCTGACAAGCTTTATGGCGATGCTGATTTCATTTTCCAACAGGACTTGGTCCCTGCCCACACTGCCACAAGTGCCAGTACCTGGTTTAATGACCATGGTATCACTGTGCTTGATTGGCCAGCAAACAGTCCTGACCTAAACCCCATAGAGAATCTATGGGGTGTTGTCAAGAGAAACATGAGAGACATCAGACCCAGCAATGCAAATGAGCTGAAGGTTGCTATAAAAGCAACCTGGGCTTCTGTAACACCACAGGCTGATCACCTTCATGTCACGGTGCTTGTGATGCAAAAGGAGCCCTGACCAAGTATTGAGTGTGTACATGAACATACTTTTCAGTAGGCCAACAGTTTTATTGAAAGTCATTTTTTTTTCTTGTTCATCATATGTAATATTCTAATTTTCAGAGAAACTGAATTTGGGGTTTTCATTAGCTGTCAAGCCCATAGAAAATTTGTGGGCAGAGTTGAAAAGACATGTGCCAGCAAGGTGGCCTACACACCTGACATTTACACCAGTTCTGCCAGGAGGAATGGGCCAAAATTCCAGCAAACTATTGTGAGAAGCTTGTGGAAGAATACCCAAAACATTTGTCCCAAGACATACACTACCATTCAAAAGTCTGGGGTCACTCAGACAATTATTTTGTGTTTTCCATGAAAAGTCACACTTATTTACCACCATGAGTTGTAAAATGAATAGAAAATATAGTCAAGACACTGACAAGGTTAGAAATAATGATTTGTATTTGAAATAATTTTTTTCCTTCAAACTTTGCTTTCGTCAAAGAATCCTCTATTTGCAGCAATTGCAGCATTGCAGACCTAACATGATTGCACAAGGGTTTTCTAATCATCCATTAGCCTTATGATGCAATGAGCAAACACATTGTACCATAAGAACACTGGAGTGATAGTTGCTGGAAATGGGCCTCTATACACCTATCTAGATATTGCACCAAAAACCAGACATTTGCAGCTAGAATAGTCATTTACCACATTAGCATTGTATAGAGTGTATTTCTGATTAGTTTAAAGTTATCTTCATTGAAAAAAAGTGCTTTTCTTTCAAAAATAAGGAAATTTCTAAGTGACCCCAAACTTTTGAACGGTAGTGTACATTTTTAAGGCAATGCTACCAAATGCTAAGAAAATATATTTAACCACTTGCGCTCCGTTGTTCCGCGGGCGGGCAAGTCTCTGCGTCCTATGACGCACGAGGGCGCGCGAGAGCGCGCTCGTGCGCCCTCGTGCGCATGACGCATGATGGTGGTGATGGTGATGTAGTAGCGTCCAAGCGCCACTCAAAAAAAAACTGCAGAGACAGCCGCGAACAGATTAGTTCATCTGATTGACCTCTCATTCGACTAATAAGAGCCTTGAATTGGGTTTCTGAAACCTTGAAGAACCAATGAATGAAAATCTAGGAAGGAGGTCCCGCCTACTGTGAACGCAGGAGCCAATTGAAGCACAGAAATTCTGGCTGGGTGAAGCGATATTTACTGTTGCAACAGATGAAAACAAAGGACGCTGGACAAATCTCCTACAGACCCAGGCTCACCCAGCAGCATGGAGAACACCCACAAGTGGGACCTGCACTCATTCCAGCAGAATAGACGGAGGCCGACGACAAAAGTCGTAAATCATTCGCCAAAACGGCAATAATGGAATTATGTTTTGATCGGGATCCACGAGCGTCGCAGCGTCGCGTTCGTCTGACGCGTGGGAAGAGCTGTTCGCTACGACTCTGCTGCTTTGAAGAGGTAAGGTGTTATAAGCTAAATTATTATTTATCCCTGAAAACTGTAATCCAAAAATGACTTTTGACCGATCGGTAAATTACAACTGTACTGCGCACGAAGTGCGTGCGCCGCGATAAACGGCCAAATGGCACAGTTTGGAAAAACGTCTGTAACTTTTGAATAATTCAATGTAGAATCTTCATTTTAGGCTCTAATGAAAGGTCACACTCAGGGCTGTGTCTGTGTGTGTGTGTGTGGGCGGGGGGTCGTCGTCCCCCCCCGCTACCAAGGACCAAATTCGGCCCTCTACATGACGGATTACACTGTTTTTGTTTTTTGTTTTTTTTTTCCTTGCATGTTTTCACAGCGGCCCCCCCCCCCCCCTCGCTACTGTGTGTGTGTGTGTGTGTGTGGGAACCCGTGAACGGACCGTGAACGGACCGTGAACGCCCCTCACGGTCTGCAGAAGAGGAGCGGGGGGGGCACGGGGGGGGGGCACGGTCCGAACGCTCCCCGGTCCGCGGGGGGGAACCATATCAGTCTATTCCATCATGTAGCAATGGCCCTCTTCTGTAGCGAGGGGGGGGGGGGGCGTTCACGGTCCGTTCACGGTTCCCCCCCCCCCACACACACACACACACAGTAGCGAGGGGGGTGGGGAGCCGCTGTGAAAACATGCAAGGAAAAAAAAAAAAGTGTAATCCGTCATGTAGAGGGCCGAATTTGGTCCTTGGTAGCGGGGGGGGGGGCGACCCCCCGCCCACACACACACACACAGACACAGCCCTGAGTGTGACCTTTCATTAGAGCCTAAAATGAAGATTCTACATTGAATTATTCAAAAGTTACAGACGTTTTTCCAAACTGTGCCATTTGGCACAATTTGGCACAGTTCCAAAACGCCTGGGAACAACCTGAGAACAAAGCTGTGTAAAATATTCATTTTTTGTGGTATTGTTACCAAATTTGGATCTCAGCTGGATAACACTTGGTTCTACATTTCTGTTGCATTTTTCCAGCCGGATCGGACAGCTGTGTGTTATTTACAAGCATTTGTATCCAAAAAAACACTGTGTCCAATTTTTTTTTCTTCAAGTTCAGTATGTTTAGATGACTGTAACTCAGTGGCCGGAGCACGTAGAGAGATTATGTTTTTTTTGCCAAAAAATTCAAAGTGTTTTCTTTTAAATGAGACCAACCCCATGAAGATGCTGCAAAGGGTTGAATAACAGCTTTCGATTTACTTTGGGCACGTTTTTTTTTGGCATTTTTAGGAAAATTGCCCGGAGTGCAAGTGGTTAAACTTCTGACTTTGAAGAAAGCAATAAAAAAACTCTCCAAAAAAGATTTAGCAAATATGGAAAATATTTAGCAAATACAAATAATTTTGGTAATCCTAACTGGCCTAAAACAGGAAAAATTTAGTCTGATTTAATGTCAGACAGTGAGAAAAAAAAGGTTATGCGTCTTTTTATACAGTGAATGTAAACTTCTGGTTTCAATTAACTAACTAACTAACTAACCTGCACTTATATAGCGCTTTTCTAGTCACAAAGACCACTCAACTGTATTTTTTCCTCCTCTTCAGAGGCTAAACTCCTGCATATTACTAATCCATTACTGCCAGTGCCCTTCAGCTCTGTATTTACGCTTAGACAGCCAAGTTATTCTAAATCATAGACAAGCACATGTTACTGGCACCAGATCTAGGGGAAATCAGGACCAGCAGCAAGGGTTACACAGGCTAGGGAACACAGTGTAACCTGTGGACCAAAAGACAGGAGACAAAGGTTTCAGTTTCTCCTGCCAAATAAGGCTATTTGGATTAGTCAAAACATTGTCCGTGTTTTTTTTTTGTTTTGTTTTTTTTTCACATATAAAAAAAATAAAAGGAAAGGAAAGGAGGTTTGAGGCATTCTAATGTGTAGATTCCTTTTGCACCATACTGTAATGCTTTAATGTTTTTATGTAAAACAGTTTGAACTGTCTTGCACACGAAATGTACTATACAAATAAACTTGCCTTGCCAGTGCTCGTTTAATTCTGAACTACGCACACAAACCCCCCCAACAATATACAAATGAAGCTTTCCAGTTAAGAGTGCAACTGACATTCACTTCACATTCACAACATAATTAAAAAAAATACAAAAAAAATATAAAATTAAAATACCTTTGTCTACAACATAAAACAATTGACACAAATAAAATAAATTAAATTAGACTCAAAATTATTCTACAGCAAAAATACATAAAAAGTACAAAACAATGTGCTAAACATGACTCAAAGACCAAAAGAAAATAATTTACATCACATAATCTCATACTTAATCCCCGCACCTCAACCCCCCCCCCCCCCCCCCAACACACACACACACACACTCTTCACAAAATGGCACGGACTCTCCATGTTAATAATAACCAGAAGTGAAGAGCAGTTTCAAGACTGTGTCTTTTCCAAGCTTATTTACCAACTAGCAGCTTACTCAAACTCTTAACATTTCAAGCATACAGGTTTTACCAACCATTAACTACCAACACACAGAATATGTACTCAAAGAAACGTAGTTTCGAGCAAACACGTAATGTGTGGTCAGTATACTTGGCACTGAACCAGAACTTATTAACCTTTAAACACAACAAATTAACCTTTACCCATGGCTGAAACACATCTTAAAACATCACAAAACATTTACACAGTACTCATGCTCCATACTGAGCCTTATTAAGGATGAAAAAGTAAGTTTTTCCATTACCTGTGGACCAAAAGAGAGGAGACAAAAGTTTCAGCTTTCTCCTGCCAGCACTCGTTTAATTCTGAACTGGGCATGAGCAGGGCTCCCCCTAGTGGAACCACACTGACATCAAAACACCATCTAGTGGCAGAAAAGTGTAATTACCTTCAAGTAATAATAGCATATCAACACAAATTTAAGAGTAGTTCAATTATTAACAAAAAATAGTGTGTGTCTGTTCAAGTCAAAAACTATGGATGTGGCATTTCTAACCGACTACACTCTCCCCTGTTTTAAGAGATGTCTCCGGACATCTTGAACTACCACAATAATTGTGTATGTCAGGAGTCTAAAAAGTCTACAGTCATTTTCACTTATGAAAATAAGGATCTTGTCAATCATTATGTCTACTGTCATAAGTCTAGCATGTCCACACTGGTGTGGGGTAGTAATAAGGTTCAGGGACACCAGAGTATGGTGTCATGGGGTAAGGAATACAGGTAAACATCATGTTTGGTCCTGGCCTCCAGAGCTGGCATGAAGGCTGTCCCAGGTGATTATACGTGAACATTTCTTGAGGTTTCATTGTTCTGGTTGACCTTCTTACCGGAGGGACCTCATTCGACCCGCTGTCAAGCTCATGATTGTCTCCCTGATCAGGACCTGTGTCCTTCACAGTATCAGTTCCAGTCATTTCTTCCTGTTGTTCCTCAGCCGAGGGTTCTACAATCAATACTGAATCTGGCACTGGAAATGGGTCAAGCGCATGTGTCTGGTCTACTTGAGTTTCCTCAGTGACTTGCCTCATTGGGTGGAACTCTGGGGCTACAGCACTGAGTCTGTGTTGTGGCTCACGCTGATACGCTGGGGGTCTGACTTTCCTGTCATATACAGGTATCATTCTGAGACAGTAAGTGTACTCCTCCTCTTCCTCAGAATGCTCTGACTTCTCTTCCATAGTTTTACTGTCATTTGGTTGTCGTATCATGCTGTTTTTTCATCTTTGCCTCTTTTTGGTTGCATGTTGACTCTGCTGTTCTTTTTCCAAAGGCAAATCGTTGACAGGTAGAAGAAGGTTATGATGCAGGACACGAAGAGTCCTATCTCCAGTTTCAGCCTGAACTCTATATACAAGACCATCTCCAACCTTTTCAATCACACGATGAACTCCTCTCCCAATAACTATGAAGTTTGCCTGGACCACCCCTCACTGACAGATTTCTGATGAGTACCCAATTGCCAGGCTGGAGTGCAATGTCTTTGATATACCAATCATAGTACTTTTTCCGTTTAGCTGAACTCTTAGCACTGTCTTCTGAGGCAATCTTATATGCTTCATGCATGTGAGAAGTCCATTTCTGTGCATATTCTTGTCTGGAAGATAGCTCTTGCTCAGGTTTTAGGTCAAAGAGCAAATCAATAGGCAAGCATGGATCTCTTCCATAAAGGAGAAAAAATGGTGAGTAGCCACTTGCCTCATGTCTTGAGCAGTTACATGCATGGACGATGTGGGGTAGATGGTCCTTTCATTTTGACTTTTTCTCCTCATGCAGAGTCCGAAGCATTTGCAAGAGTGTTTGATTTAGGCGTTCAACGGAATTTGCCTGTGGGTGATAGGGAGTAGTCCGAAAGTGGGCAATGCCTGCCAACTGTTGGAGTCTCTGGAAAAGATGATTCTCGAGCTCTCGACCTTGGTCATGATGTAATTTTTCAAGGAACCTGAAGCGTGGAATAAAGTCATAGAAAACCTTTTGTGCTGCTGTTCTACCCGACTCATTCCTAGTAGGATAGGCCTGGGCGAAATGGGTAAAATGATCTACCAGGACCAAAATATATTCATAACCACCTTTACTGGGTTCCAGATGGAGGTAGTCGACAGAGACAAGCTCAAAGGGGCAGTAGTTGTTATTGAGCACATTGGTGCTCTCTCTGGAATGTGTGGCTGCTTTTGTTTAACACACTGGCACTGACATATCACATAATCTTCAATCTCATCCTGCATGAAAGGCCACAAAAAAACCCTCTCTCACCAAGTGAATGACTTTGTCTTCACCGATATGGTACAGTTGGTTTTAGCTTCGTTGGAAGAACTATTTCCTTTGTCCTGTCTGTCTGTACAGTATTCCCTTATCCAGTACAAGTCTGTTCCATTCCTGTATTAGTCTATGTGTCTCTCATTTCATTTGTCTCTTGTCTTTGTCATTTGAATTACAGCCTCTTTTCTTTAGGTTTATCACCTGACAAATGGATGTATCTTCCCTTTGGGCAACTGTGATGTTCTCTGGGGTGATAACTGAAATTCCTTCAGATGGTACATCATCTGCATTGGAGTGCAGCTGTAATGCGGCCATCCATGGCACATCACCATCAGACATGGCTTTGTCTCCCCGACATATAGCAGAGACTACCTCTGAGGCCATGGTCTCTGTATACTCTTTCAAATAGTGATGGAGTTGTACCAGATATCGTGACAGGGTGTCAGCATCGGTGTTGGATATACCAAGTCGATACTTCATGATGAAATGGAAATTGGCTAACTCACCTATCCAGCAATGGCTCACTACATTCAACGTGGCAGTGCTTAAAACATATGTAAGGGGGTTATTATCTGTGTATACCATAAAGGTGGGGACATAATAGAGATAATCTCTAAATTTGTTGCAAATGGCCCATTTCAAGGCCAGGAACTCCAGCTTGCCTGAATGGAGATGGTATTTTTTTTTTTTTTCAGTGGGCGTGAGTGTCCTGGAACCATAAGAAATAACACAGAGTTTGCTTTCTTGTTGTTGATAGAGTACTGCCCCCAGACCTTCATTTGATGCATCGGTATGGAGAACAAAGGGCAACTCTAAATCTGGATAGGCTAGCACAAGGGGGCTAATGAGCATATCAACAAGATGTGACACCACTGCACTGTGTTCTGATATCCATTGGACTGGTGTTTTAGATGAAAGCTGGCCATTTTTAATGCTCTTAGGCTTATTAGCTTTAAATGAGGTGACACTCAAGCTAGGCATGCAGGAGCTTTCTATGAGCTTAAACAGTGGCCTGGCTACCCTTGAAAAATCTTGTATGAAGGTTCTGTAATAGCCAAAGAACCCTAACAGAGCTCTAACTTCACCCACATTCTTTGGTTCTCTGTCCTTCAATTGCTGAACAGTCTCAAGATCTTTAGGATCGATCTTAACACCTTCACTGCTCACTAGGTGTCCTATATACCTGACTTGCCTCTTAAACAATTCACATTTTTTCGGCCGTAGTTTTATATCATCCTCCCAAAGGTGACCAAGCACCTGCCTCAGATCATTAACATGGTCACAAAATGTCTTGGAAAAACAAAGTACTTCATCCAAGTATGGAGAGCAACACTCGTCCCTTAGATTGCCAAGGACCCCCTCCATGCATCTTTGAAATGCTGCTGGGGCATTGGAAAGGCCAAAGGGGAGGTGGATCCACTTGGAAAGTCCCCAAGGTGTGCTAAAGGCAGTGAGGTGTCTGGAGCTTTCATCAACAAGCCCCTGATGATAAGCACTACCTTGGTCAAGTATTGAAAACCTCGAGTAGCCTCCCAAATTGTTCAGCAGGTCTTGGATGCACGGAAGAGGGTGGCGGTCTGGAACGGTTTTACTATTCAAGCCATGAAAGTCAACGCAAAGGCGTAAGCTTTTGTCTTTTTTGGGACACAGACCACTGGAGATGAATAGGGTGAGGTGGACTTTCTGATCTAACTTTGGTATAGCGGGTTCTGGACATATTCCTTTACCTCTTTGATACAAGGGTTTAGGAATGGAGTTGTAAGATGTTTAAACTGGTGCGTCATCCTTGAGATGGATTTTCAGTTGTAAACTTGGGATGCAACCAACGTCTGAATCATCTTTAGCAAACACATATGACTGTTCATACAACATGTCTCTAATTATTTTCTGTTCATCTTCCCCCAGATGTGACACATCAACAGATGGGTGCCATTTCTGTTTGGGTATGTTTGTTGTTGTATTCGTGTTGTCTGTTTCATTCTGACTATCTGTATTTAACTGGGCTGATGACACATTTACACAAGAACTGGGGTTAGGGCGACAGTTAACTGATTTCACACCAATAACTTCCTCCAAGCAGCCTAAAATAGCTCTCTTGCTAAGATAGACATTGTGTTTAGTGGAGCTCTGTATAGGGATCTTAACTGTTTTGGATGACCCACTAGAAACATCTGCTAAAGCTGGAAACAGCTCTAACCCTTTTGTGCAGTTGTTTTCTAAGTGAGGTTGGAACAGCAGTGTCCCACCCCTTGGACATCCCCGGACTCTACATCTTATTTCTCAAATCTGCCCTACTTTGACAGTCACACCATTCTTCCCAGTTTTCACACTGTACTCAGAGGAAGACTCCTCAGGAGTTAACATCAGAAGGACAGAAACCAAAGCATCTACTGTGTTGTCACCGACACTCAAAGTTTCTTTAAGCAAGGCTAAAATATCCGCCCCACTACCCTGTTGTTTACATGTTTTGATTATCTCAGCTATAACATTACTGCCTAATAGTGAATAATTTAGACAGTTCTGGGTAATCAGTATTGGTACTTGTATAGTGGCATGCCCATACTTATGACTATTAATCTTTAGGTTATCATCTGCCCACCCATCAAAGGGAACATCTGTGCCATTCACAGCTGATATCTCTAAAGGATGATCAGATAGAAGGGATTCAAGTGGCCTGATAGGAACACTAGGAAGTGCTGTTTCCATCCATGCCTTCCCCACCATGGTTACCTTAACACCTGAATCAAGCAACATTGAAATAGGGACACCACTGATGGTGCAAGAAACCATACATTGCTTGCCTATGAGCTGTACTAAGCGCTTTCTTGAGGGTGGTGACTTTTCAACGTTAGCTTTTACATTGTTGGTCTTTGAATGGCTGGCATGTGCTAGGGGCTCTGTGGCTGTCATGGTCACTGGCTGCCCCTCTTGAGTGACCTCACTCCGTTTCCAGACACCGTTCTTTGCAGACAACCTATTGCACGGTGCCCAGCTTGACCACAAATAAAGCAGTGAGGGCAATTCTTCTTGTGCTGATTTACACAGTCATTGCATTTACCCCATATCTCAAATGTTAATGGCTGAGAGCTAGTTGCTGGGGGACAGGGTTCTGCTGGTGTGGCACTGTCAGTAGGTTTCACCATATGGGTTAGGTGTTTGGTCAGTGAAGACACTTGTGCAGTCAGTTCTTTGATAGTAGCACGGTTAGCCTGTAGCTCAGTGTCAACTTTGGTTTGTTTGGCTGCGTCTCTACCGTCAAGTTGAGCGGTATTTGCAGTCACTTGTTGAGATTTACTTACAGTACCAAGGCATTTTAGTCTTTCTGCTTCCTCACTAGTAGACTTTGTGATTTGATCAAAGAGAAAGTCATCGCTAACCTGCAAGTCAGTGAGAAAAGGTTTGAGGTCATGTCAAACATGGTTGTTTTTCTCGTTTAACTATTGGTAAAGCATATGCAAAAATGTACCTTGGACAAGCTTGGTCCACGCCTCCATCTTCTAGGGCAAGCAGCTTCTCACTTCTTACTTAGTGGATAATCAGGTCATACAGGTCTGGTTCACTCAGGTCATCAATGTTGCGAGTTTTGTTGCTGTCATCAATCAAACTTGCAACTGCCAGTAGCTGACGTGCACTCAAACTGGGAAGTCTTTTCTTGTTCTTGAATACCAATGCTCATTGCTTGGTGATTGTGTCCATGCTGACGTTACAAAGGTGACCTTTGCTCTCTGGATGATGCATGGCTCTGCTGCCGTCCCTGAGCTCTGGACACAGGTTCACGTTCTCAGCACCCACTTCGCCAGGCGCTGACACTACTCAACCCGGACGAGCCCCCATTTGTTACCCGCGCCAGATCTAGGGGAAATCTGGACTGACAGCAAGGTTTACACAAGCTAGGGAACACTGTGTAACCTGTGGACCAAAAGAGAGGAGACAAAAGTTTCAGCTAGAAAGCTGAAACTTTTGTCCTGCCAGCGCTCATTTAATTCTGAACTGCGCACACAAACCCCCCCCCAACAATATACAAATGAGACTTTCCAGTCAAGAGTGCAACTGACATTCACTTCACATTCACAACATAAAAGAATACCAAAAAATTATAAAATTAAAATAACGTCTCCAAAATAAAACAATTGACATAAAAAATTAATTAGACTCAAAATTCTTCTACAACAAAGATAATACGTAAAAAGTACAAAACAATGTGTTAAACATAACCCGACGACCAAACGAAAATAATTAACATCACATAATCTCATACTTACAGTGGTGTGAAAAAGTGTTTGCCCCCTTCCTGATTTCTCATTTTTTGTATGTCACACTTAAATGTTTCAGATCATCAAACAAAACACAAGTAAACACAAAATGCAGTCTTTAAATGAAGGTGTTTATGATTAAGGGGGAAAAAAAAAATCCAAACCTACATGGCCCTGTGTGAAAAGGTGATTGCCCCCTAAACCTAATAACTGGTTGGGCCACCCTTAGCAGCAACAACTGCAATCAAGCATTTGCGATAACTGGCAATGAGCCTTTCACAGTGCTGTGGAGGAGTTTTGGCCCACTCAATCTTTGCAGAGTTGTTGTAATTCAGCTACAATGGAGGGTTTTCGAGCATGAAGCGCCTTTTTAAGGTCATGCCACAGCATTTCAATCGGATTCAGGTCAGGACTTTGACTGGGTCACTCCCAAGTCTTCATTTTGTTTTTCTTAAGCCATTCAGAGGTGGACTTGCTGGTTTGTTTTCAATTATTGTCCTGCTGCAGAACCCAAGTGCGCTTCAGCTTGAGGTCACGAACAGATGGCTGGACATTCCCCTTCAGGATTTTTTGGTAGACAGCAGAATTCATGGTTCCATTTACCACAGCAAGTCTTCCAGGTCCTGAAGCAGCAAAACAGCCAAAGACCATCACACTACTATCACCATATTTTACTCTTGCTATGATGTTCCTTTTCTGAAATGCTGTGTTACTTTTACGCCAGATGTAATGGGACACACACCTTCCAAAAATTTCAGCTTTTGTCTCGTCAGTCCACAGAGTATTTTCCCCAAAGTCTTGGGGATCATCAAGATGTTTTCTGGCAGACCTGAGATGAGCCTTTATGTTGTTTTTGCTCAGCAGTTGTTTTCTTCTTGGAACTCTGCCATGCAGGCCATTTTTGCCTAGTGTCTTTCTTATGGTGGAGTCATGATCACTGACCTTAACTGAGGCAAGTGAGACCTGCAGCTCTTTGGATGTTGTTGTAGGGTCTTTTGTGACCTCTTGGATGAGTCTTCACTGCGCTCTTGGGGTAATTTTGGTTAGCCGGTCACTCCTGGGAAGGTTCACCACTGTTCCATGTTTTTGCCATGTGTGGATAATGGCTCTCACTGTGGTTTGCTGGAGTCCCAAAGCTTTAGAAATTGCTAGAAAATTGAACTCAGCTTTCAAAGATGTGATAAACCACAGTTAATTTATGTTTTAACAGGGGGGCAATCACTTTTTCACACAGGGCAGTGTAGGTTTGGATTTGTTTTACCCTTAGTAATAAACAACTTCAATTAAAAACTGCATTTTGAAACATTTTTTCATACCACTGTAATCCCAGCACCTCAAACCACACACACACACACACACACACACACACACACACACACACACACACACACACACACACACACACACACACACACTTACTTCACAAAATGACACAGACTCTCCATGTTAACAATAACCGGAAGTGAAGAGCCATTTCAAGACTCTATCTTTTCCAACTTTATTTATGGACTAGCAGCTTACTCAAACACTTCAACATTTCAAGCATACAATTTTTACCAAACATTAACTACCAGCACACAGAATATGCACACAAAGAAATGTAGTTTCTAGTGAACACAGTAACGTGTTGTCAGTATACTTCGCACTGAACCAGAACTTAACATCTCAACACAACAAATTAACCTTTACACATGGCTGAAACACATCTTAGAACATCACAAAACATTTACACAGTACTCATACTGAGCCTCATTAAGGATGAAAAACTAAGTTTTTCCATTACCTGTGGACCAAAAGAGAGGGACAAAAGTTTCAGCTTTCTCCTGCCAGTGCTCATTTAATTCTGAACTGGGCATGAGGAGGGCTCTCCCTAGTGGAACCACACTGACACCAAAACACCATCTAGTGGCGGAAAAGTGTAATTACCGTCAAGTAATAATAACAGTAACAGTATGTCAACACAAATTTTAGAGTAGTTTAGTTATTAACATAAAAAATAGTGTGTGTCTGTTCAGGTCAGAAACTATGGATGTGGCATTTCCAACCGACTAGACATATTTTTGTAATGATTCTTTTCTGAAACATTTCTCAACATATTAATTAACTAGTGTGCCTAACTTGGGAATTTCACTTTAAATAGTCAGTGGACTGCTTAAGGCTATTGAATTGTTGGATACTGCTCCACTCTCGTATATGGAAACTTTTATCTTTGGTGGATTGATGCAGTGGCGCCCATTGTGTAATACTGTGTTGCCACACAAGCATTGCTCAGCTGATGTCTGATGCAGACATAAAGTGGGAGGAATAAGGTTTTGAAATTTCAGTTTTTAGATGGGGAAAATTGGTTCTAAACATGAGTCTATTACACTCTACTGCAAAATTGAATCTACAGTCAACTGCATCAAATTCATTCTTTAAAACGAGAGAAGCCAGTCCACCGAGTACTTCACACAACTCTCCACTGACTCCTACTATGAGCAGATGTAAGTTTGATCCCTGGCAGACAAGCCAATTCTTCTTCTTCTTCTTCTTCTTCTTCTTCTTCTTCTTCTTCTTCTTCTTCTTTTTTTTCCCCCTTGGCGCATTGTGTTTGTTGTCATCATGTCAGTGATGTCATGAGTGTTCCAGAACAGAATCCAGTAGGAAAGCCAGCTGTGACAGCAGTCACTCTATTTTTTTCGTCTGTCAAACACCGCCAACTAAGTTCAAACTGAATGTCCCTGGTCTCCTAAGGTGAGCAAACAAGCAAGCAAACAAGCAAGCAAGCAAACAAACAAACAAACAAACAAACAAACAAAGTCTGCTTCTACGTAAGTAGGTGAGTAGATGATAATGTACTGAATTGATTAATAGGACAAAAAAATAATTGAATGACTGACTGACAGCAGGTGGGAATGTTTGATAAGTTAGATGACCCTATCCCTTTGGAACTCCTTTCTGTATCTACGTACCTCTGTATTTAGCACATTGATTTACACATAAAAAAGTGTCCGTACGCCAAGATTGTAAGACTGAATAGTCAGTATGTTCATCTTGGATGTATTCATATCATGTAAGACTTGCAGGTGTTAAGGACATTGATATGGCAATGAGATACAAACTGGGCCTGGTAGACAACCTTCCTTCAGCTTCAGAAAACATAATTTTGAAGGACAACCTGCAAGCATAGCACTGCCCCACCAAAGTGGAAGCAACCTAAGGAGGTAAATTATACATCTTTTAATTTATGTTTACATTTGTTTTAAACCACATAGAAATACATCCAAAATATTTATACAGTATGTGGACAAGTAGTTTGTGTGATATCGTAATATTGTTGTTTTATTGTGAAGTGCAGTGTAGTGGCGGCCACTTCTTCTTCCGCCACTGCACCGCCCTATAAATACCAGCGGGCATCTCTATTTGGCCTCTTTGCCGATGCCCCTGCCTGGTGGCTGTATTGTGTGTCCGAAGACAATAAAGCTGAGTTTGACTGTGGACCAAGTCTCATCATTGTATCCGGGTATTTTCAGGCATAACATTGTGGTGACAAGAACAAACTATAGAGGTGTGTATCACACCTCTTCGCCCCTTAGTGGAGCTCCTGGGTGAGCTACCTGTGCCTTGGCCAAGTTGATTTGCAGCCTTTCAGAATTATATCATCATGCTCGACCTGGGTGAGCTTGATAAGTTGAGAGCACGTGCGCTCTTGGTGCACAATTTGGGAGCATGTCCTGTGCGCACTCGGGATCTCGGACTCATTTGAAGACGTAGTCTAATTGCTGGTGAGCCATTTTCACACCCCAGATAGCGTAATTGTCCAGAGAATTAAGTTCTGTCAATGACACCAGTGAGTGGGTGAGCCTGTCCGCCAGTTTGTCACCGACCTGCAACAGCTGGCTAGCAAATGACGTTCTGGGCCTTTGGAGGAGGAAATGGTACGCGACCAGCTGGTGGAACACACAACCAGCGAGGTTTTATGAGCTAGGCTGCTCACGGCACCGTGTGACCTGACGATAGCTAGGGCTAGCTCTCCAAATGGAGACCGCGGACAAGCTAACATCGGAGCTAAATTGGTGCCAGTTACAATGGCAGCCGGAACCTCCAGTCACAGCATTAGTAGTGAAGCCAGATAGTGAGGATAGCATGGACAACAATGCAGTAGAAGCCAATGCTACCAGCCAAAAGTCTGCCCCGGGGAAACCCCTGTGTATGGGTTGTGAGTCTGCGAATCACTGATATAAGGCCAGGGACTGTCTGGCTAGAGGGATGTGCTGTGGCAAGTGTGGACGCTTCAACCATTATGCCAGGGTGTGCCGTATGTCCGAGCCGGAGAGCTCACAGAGAAAAACTACTTCACCCGCCCCAACAACTGTCCATGCAGTGTCCCCGAGTATCAACGGGTTCACGTTCTGCAAGGTGACGCTGGATGGTGAGGAGGTGCCGCTGCTGACTGGCACGGGGCGGAGGGATCATTACACAGGGTTACAAAAATAATTTTTTTGTAAGTTGTCTGTGTTTTTTCAACTGATTTAAAACAATTTTGAACCGCTGAATCTGAAAATGACATCCGTTTCTCTTGATCAGGTGCTAAGTAAAAACTTGTACTTACTTAGTACTTACTTAGTACTGTGCATGTACTTACTTTTATATAAAGGTAAGTACATGTAAATTGAATGTTACGTCATCATTGTTCAAAATTCAGAGAATTTCAAGACTTAAAAAAGAATTTTGCATCATATAAAGCAAAAATACCCGTACATCTAAACAAAAAAAAACGTATAAAACAACATGTGGCCATAATTCAAAAAGTTGACCTGATTGAGCAAAACCAACGTGATTTTTGGATCCAGCACATCAAAATTATCCTAAATCAGCTAAAAAAACTGAGACAATAAATTTGGTGTTGACCAGTGTTATTGAATTGGGCCACGGTGAGGAAATTTTCCCTTCACTACAGGATAAGAGGTAACCCAGCGCCGCTTTACGGTTATGGAGGTGGCAGGCTATGCATGGTTGGAATGCTGGAGTTAACGTTTCGGTACAAGTCAGCGATGATGACTGACTTCACGTTCCACGTGACGGCCCGAGGCGACAGCATCATGGGCTGTGACCTGTTTTATGGACTGGGGTTTGCCATTAAAGACGACGCTGGGGAAAAGTGGTCTGGTTGTGGCTGGTGGAACCATCCGGTTCTGGTGATGGAGGATGACGCTGTGTGGGACGAAGATTTACCAGGCACCACGGCGGTCAAGCAGGACCAGCCTCACTCAGGTTCAACTCAGGAAGGTCTCAGTCCTGGCGCTCGGGGTATGGTAGGAGAGGGTACCAAGTATGGTGGCGAGGCACCTGTGTCAGCAAGTGACGCTGACGAGCTAGCCCCAGATTCCTCTGGAGCTTGGCCGCAGAGGGCTGGAGTATCGGCAGCTACAACGGCGACCGCTACAGCGGCTTTAAAAGAGGTCAGGGCCAGAATGACAGGCATGGAGGGACTGCGTGCCAAACAGCATCGTTGCAGGCCAAGCAGAGGTCCACTGAGAGTTACGGACCTGGTCCGAGCTCGAGGAGAGGGATGTCCACAGTGGGTACAGGCCAAACGACAGCCAGAGGAACACCAGGAGCAGTTGTGCGGGGCGTAGCAGGATGCAGCCTACTTCCAGCTGCCGGACGGCTTGTGGAGGCACGCCAACAAGCTGTGGCGTGCCTGGGAGGAGGCTTCTGATGACGGGTCCAGACGAGAGAGGTGGTTATGGTGAGGGGAAGAGGCACTCTGGTCTATGATGTCAACTGCGACCCTGGGGCATGCCGCTTCCAGGGGCAGGTCTACTGAGGGCCTTCCCTGGGCCCCCCACAAGCCAGTTCTACCCCTTTCTGCCAGAAGGACAGTAGTGTGGTTTTGAAAAAAAAAGTTCTAATGTTCATGTGTTTGTGTGTGCAAAACAAACAAACAAACAAAAAATAACTAAAATGTTATTGTTCTGGGTGTGTTTATATTTAGGAACATGGCAATGTTTTAAGTTATTCATGGACTTTTAGTTAGTCACAGGTGGCAGAATAAGCCACCTTGCCATGTGGGGTAGGATGGTAGTCCACCCGTCCTCTCTAGTTTTAGGTTTTGTTGTGTGAATGTGATAGGCCATTTAGTGATCTCAGGTCTAGTTTTCTTAGTGCATGATTCGGGTCCTAAATTGGGGAGGGTTTCAGTTGTATGTGTGGTTTTGGACTTTCTATTGGGGGGGGGGGGTGATATCATTATATTGTTGCTTTATTTTGAAGTGCGGTGTAGTGGCAGCCACTTCCTCTTCTGCCACTGCACCACCCCATAAATACCAGTGGGCATCTCTATTCGGCCTCTTTGCCGATGCCCCTGCCTGGTGGCTGTATTGTGTGTCCGAAGACAATAAAGCTGAGTGCGACTGTGCACCCAGTCTCATCTTTGTTTCCAGGTATTTTCAGGCATAACAGTTTGTATATTCCCTCTGTTGATTGTTTTGCTTTATATCAATCCTCATACACATTTTGTAATTGATTGATTTGTATAAAAGGGTGCTTAGGAGGGTGTGAGAACTGTCAAATAGCAGTCAACAGATGCCAGACTACATTCTTGGTGTGACATAGGTCGTACAAACAGGCATACAATGAAACCTAAGCCATTTGACAGAATTCCAGATGAAGCTCACCCTTATAGGACTGAAAGCTGTCAACTTATTTTTCAGATGCTGTGGTTAGGAATGCCTACAGCAATCATTTTTATAAGTGATGAGTTAAAATTCAGCAAACTGACTCACCCTGTCACACAAGTTAACCATATGGCCTCATCAACTGTAAACTGCACCACTCTCACCCTGCATATCAGGAGTGTGATGACTTGTTTAAAGGTGCAGTTTGTGATTTTTCTCATCTAATAATTAAAGAATGCTGTAATATGAAAGGGAACTACACCTTTGAACCCACTCTGGTCTACTGCCTGCATACTGTAGAACAGAGGTCATTAATAATCCAGAACCAGAGGCATCATATCTGGACTTAAAACTGTAGCCAACAAATCACTGGTATGCGTTCAATTTTGGCATAGTCTACATATAGGGGGAAAGAATTCTATATATATGGTGTAATAGTACACAGAAATCATGGTTTGGCACGTACATTGATATTATGGTCATGGTTCCATATGGGTTCAGAATACCAGAAAAAAGAAACAAAATGAAATGTGCACACAGGATGGGACATTATAAAGGGGCTTTAGTACTTTTAATAAATATCAGAAGCTGGGCTCCTCTACTACTGTGTATGGGTGTATAGACAATGAAGTGTAAATGCCAGTTGCCTCAGTAATGATTTGGTTTCATCCGCTTTCACATCTGTCCGCTAGTTACAAGCAGCAGGGATACGTATGTTTTTGTACTCTTGTAGTCTTTTTCCTTGCTCCGGTACATTTGGGTTGCATTGTCTGAGATGTATTAGCATAGTGGATGTATTTCCATTCACATATCACACAGCTGTCTTAAAACACCAACACACCATCTTCGTCCTATCCACCATTCGTTCTCCACTGCTGCCGTAGCGCAAAGGGAAGCCAATCCTTTACCATACTGTAGATTGAAAAAATACAGGGTCATGAAACCACTAATGAAACAATGTTAATTTCCCAAATATTCTTTGGGTCTGCTGACAATTAAAAACTGTATTAAATGTGACCAAATTATTCTGACAGAAGACAGTGACAAGACTTAGCTGTTGTACTGCTTGACCCAGCTGTGGAAACAAGGGGCTAGCATTCTGGTGGGAGAATTTGTTTTAGTGCTGTTAGCCCTTTCTTGAAAATGTTATATACCCCTTACTGTGAGCATTTGATTCCGCTAGTATGGTAATTCATTGAAGCTGCATGTTTCAGGGCAGGTTAATCAATTTTAACCTTCCCTGCTGAGTTATACCCAGTGCCAGGTTTGCAGCATAATATTTTGGATTTTCACAAACTTTACAGGTGAATATAAGCAAGGGGAAGGAACAGAAATAAGAACAGCAGGCTCCCATAATAAGGAGGTACAATATTTGTAGTTTGTCATATTTTATGGGTAGAGAAAACGTGTATATCATGATTTTTGTTCCTGGGTAATCAGCAGATGAATTTATCACACAGTGGGGGATCTCTTTGCACAGCTGCCTTCTGGGTTCCACAGATTTCAAGTATAGCTTTGCACTTGTTTTGAATCTGTCTTAATCAACTCATATCCTCAATATCAAAAAGAATGAATGGTCACTTATCTGTTTATACTCTCTTGTACATTAATATGACATAATTTACATGGCACAAGACTGCAGTACTACTTTAAATGAACAACATTAAATGACTTTATTATTTAGTCACAATGGTCTAATAACAGAAAAGTCAAAGACTATGCATGCATGCAAAAAAATCTCCTTCAAACATAACTGCTAAACCTCATGACATAACTGCTTTAATTGTTGGCTACACAAATAATCTATCTTGGGCACTGCTTTCATTGGATAAAAGTATTATTCTGAATTAAGTTAAGCAGAGAATGCTCTCTTTCCCTAAATCTGATGTGAGTCTCATCGTTCTCCGTCTTGAAGGCAATAAAGAAAATACTGGATAATGAAGTCTACCTGCTAAGATTGGTTAAATGTGTTATGAGATTGAGACCTGAACAAGCAAAAGTCCAAAATATTTAATCAGAGCCACTGCTAGCTGTTTTGGTGCCCTAGGCATAACTTATGGTTGCGTCCCCCCCTCCCCTGCAAAAAAATACTCTCCTGGGGGCTCATGTACAAAGGATACTTATGCACAAAGACATGGCGTATGTCCTTTTCCAAGGACAATTTCAGATGTAGCAAGAATAAAATGACCGTGGAATTATGTGCAGCCCCATGCCAACTTCATGGCTGGCGTACATACGTTTCTACTGTTATTGGTCCATTGGCAACACTTAGAAGGGATGTTGGGAGACTGAAAATGACGTGAAAATTACTGTACACACCAGAGACACATGATGAACAAACATCCAAGTGTGCGTAATTAGATGAGTGTGTGGCGACACTAGACACAGCGTGTGGACATTCTCTTACACCCAGAAGCAGGAAGAGGGACACAGCTGTAGGGTTTCCTCACACCCAGAAAGACAAAGGGAGAAGAGAATAATGGATTGAAGGGGGTATCCCCTTTGGGGGGTAACTATACCAGGCTATGAGGCGCCTTCGCCACCTGCTGCTCCAAGCTGCAGCACAGGGAGGCGAATGTATGTGATGAAGGTGACATGTGTTATGATAATCTCGCCACACTTTGCCTTTGTATGTATGTAACATGTGTTATGATAATCGAGCCACACATTGCCTTTGACAAAACCCATGCAATATGCGCCAGCCCCAGTCTCTAGGTAAGGTAATAAAGTTATATAAGGAGAACGCAGACAGACTGGGGAGGCTTCTTCTATGCTTCTACTTGACTCGGCTCCAGCGGGCTACGCTGGGGTCCATAGGCTGTACATATGTTAGAGGGTCAATAATGAATCTGTGTCGACCTACGCTTGTGCCTTGCTTCCACAACCTTCCCTTTTACCCTCTACATTGGTGACCTGACGTGAGATGGACTGTCTCTCCCTTTCGCCACGCTGTGGACTCCTTTCTCTCCACATTGGTGACCTGACTGGAGACCGACTGTCTACTCCCTTTCACCGGGCTGTGGACTCCGGAGTACCAGGGATTGCCGGCATCCTTCACCAACCACACTAGAGCATGCGGGCCTCCCTCTCTCCATGATGGTGACCTCAAGGGCCGGAGGGGCAAGCAGCGGAGGGGTCCGAGACACACGAGGATCAGCGAGATGAGCACCGCACAGAAACAGCCTGAAAGGGGAAGATCAGCGCTGTCTGCGTGATTGAATCAAGCTCCCCAACCCTGACTCACCTCCCGACAGTAGAATTTTGGTGCACAGAAGTCCTGTGCACACAACGCAGGATTATGAGGACAGCGCAACTTACAGCTATGTGGTCACTGCGCCAGAGCGCACGACATGCACCAGGGACAAACTGGCTCCAAACACTTATACATTGTCCTCAGCCACTGCACATTCCCGGGGAGCATGGCTGCTAGCCATCCTCGGATACTTTAGGCTTCGTGCATCGCACCTAAAGCAGCCAGGCCACCTCACCCACAGGACATGTATTTGTTTCTCAGCCGCTGCGCATCAACGGGAAAATAGCTGATTTTTTTCCCCAGAAACTTAAGGGCTGCCCCCGCACCTAAAGCAAGATCGCCAGATTCCCTGGCACAGCTTAAGTTTTTTTTTTCACAGCCGCCACGCATCCTCGGGGAATTGGGCCGATCACCTTCCCCACATCCTGGCAGGACAGGGCCCTCATGAGGAGTCAGACACTTAATTTTTTCACTGCTGCTGTGGATCACCGGAGAGTTTACCTGAAAATTTCTTCACCCAAGGCTGATCTGCACACAATTTTTGCATGGCCCAGATGCTGTTAATGTCCTGGGCCAGCATTCCATTGTTTCCCCCCACCTCCCCCTCATCCTCCACATCATTCTGCCTGCACCTCCGTCCCAGAAACCTGCCGATTGCCAGCTTTCTTCTGTCAGCATGATGCGCACTGGACCCTGTGTGCACACAAACCACGGCTGTTCAATGTGTTGGAACTTGGAGCGGAGCAGAAAGTGCTTTTCACCCCTCCCCTTTCCCCCCATGGACTGACATGCCCTCCAACACACTTCACCAGCAGGACAGTTTGACCAGAGTGGCAAACGCCCGCTGCAGACACCAGGTGCGCTGTCTTCAGCCCAAAGGACCGGGGGGTCACAGCCCCTTCTGGGTGTTGGGGGGGGGGCTGTGTGGTGACACTAGACACAGCATGTGGACATTCTCTCACACCCAGAAGCAGGAAGAGAGACACAGCTGTAGGGTTTCCTCACACCCAGAAAGACAAAGGGAGAAGAGGATAATGGACTGAAGGGGGTTGCCCCTTAGGGGGGTAACTAGACCAGACTATGAGGCGTCTTCACCACCTGCTGCTCCAAGCTGCAGCGCAGGGAGGCGAATGTATGTGATGAAGGTGACATGTGTTATGATAATCTCGCCACACTTTGCCTTTGTATGTAACATGTGTTATGATAATCAAGCCACACATTGCCTTTATCAAACCCCATGCCATATGCGCCAGCCCCAGTCTCTAGGCGAGGTAATAAAGTTATATAAGGAGAATGCAGACAGACTGGGGAGGCTTCTTCCATGCTTCTACTTGACTCGGTCCCAGCGGGCTATGCTGGGGTCCATAGGCTGTACATATATTAGAGATATAAATCAAAAAATATATTAGAGATATAAATCCAAGATGGCGCCCACAGCGGTCGACATGGTGCTTCGCTGCGCTCTTTGTTTGTTTTTGTTTGTCAATTGTGTGTCTGCTTGCACTTATACCTGTGAAGAACTTTTAAATATCAGGACTTTGACCCCCACGGACCTCCTCCCAGTTTTTCTAGCCCCTGCCGCCGATCTGGTTTATTGTTTGGCTCGGAAAGTGAGACGGCGGAAGAGAGGAAGACGAGCGGGCGCTCTCGTACGACTTCGCAGGAGAGGCTCGCGAACGGCGCTGCCTGGCATATTTCTGTCCAATACCAACTCTCTCTCTAACAAGGTGGATGAACTGAGACTGCTGATGCGTTTTAAGGACCTCGCCTCCTCAGCTGTCCTCTGCTTTACTGAGACCTGGCTCCGGGAAAATATACCGGACAGCGCGCTGCGCCTCGACGGCTTCCAGCTCTTCCGTGCTGATCGTGACACAGAGCTTTCCGGCAAGACCACAGGAGGCGGTGTCTGCTTCTACATCAACTGTAGCTGGTGCTCTGATGTAACGGAAATTTCCAAACACTGTTCTCCTGCCTTGGAATTTCTTGTTATCAACTGCAAGCCTTTTTATTCCCCACGGGAGTTTGCTTCTTTTATACTGATCGCTGTGTACGCCCCTCCCGACGCGGACACGCGCGAAGCTCAGCGCGTGCTCGCGGATCACATTCAACACACAGAGCGGAGTTTTCCAGACTCGCTGATTATTGTGGCTGGCGACTTTAATCAGTGCAATCTGAGCCACGATCTCCCCCGCTACAAACAGTTTATTAAATGCCCCACCAGAGGATTAAACACACTGGATCACTGTTACACCACAGTGAAAGACGCATATCGCGCTGTCCCTCGAGCTGCGCTGGGATTATCTGATCACGTGATGGTTCACCTCATTCCCACATACAGACAGAGATTGAAGCTCACTAAACCTGTTGTGAGCACTACGAAGATACGGACCAGTGATGCTGAGGAGAAGCTGGAAACGTGCATGGAAATATCTGACTGGGGCATGCTTAAAGGAGCCACGCATGATCTGGATGAGTACACGGACACTGTGAACTCATATATCCACTTTTGTGAAGAGAACATTCTTCCATCACGCACCAGGGTGAGTTACTCTAATGACAAACCCTGGTTCACAGCTAAGCTCAGACAGATCAGGAAGGAGAAGGAAGCAGCGCTGAAAAGTGGAGACAGGGACTGCTACAGGGAGGTTAAATACCGGTTTAACAGAGAGCTGAAGAGGGCTAAATCTGTGTACTCAGAGAGACTCCAGCAGCAGTTCACTGCTAATGATTCGGCTTCCGTGTGGAGAGGACTGAGGCAGATCACCAACTATCGGCCTCAGGCTCCTAAAGGTCAGGATGACAAAGCCCTTTGTCAGAGACTGTCCCAACACTATGCCCGTTTTGACACCTCGTCATCTGTGTCCAACTCCCCCCCTCCCTCCAGCTCCACAGCCTCCACATTCCCTACTTCATTTAAGGCACCCCCCCCCCACCTCCCCCCCTCCCCTTATCATCAGTGAGCAGGATGTGCTCAAACAGTTCTCCAGACTGAACCCGCGCAAGGCCCCCGGCCCAGACGGCGTGTCTCCCTCCACCCTGAGACTCTGTGCGAAACAGCTGGCTCCTGTATTCACAGACATTTTTAACACCTCCCTTAAGTTATGCCACGTGCCGTCCTGCCTCAAATCCTCCACCATCATCCCTGTCCCCAAGAAGCCACGGATCACTGGACTTAATGACTACAGACCTGTAGCACTCACCTCTGTAGTCATGAAGTCCTTTGAGCGCCTGGTCCTGTCCCACCTCAAGTCCATCACCACCCCTCTCCTGGACCCGCTGCAGTTTGCCTACCGAGCCAACAGGTCTGTAGACGATGCAGTCAACCTGGCCCTCCACTCCATCCTGCAGCACCTGGACTCCCCGGGAACCTACGCCAGGATCCTGTTTGTGGACTTCAGCTCCGCATTCAACACCATCCGCCCCGCTCTGCTCCGGGACAAGCTGTCCCTGCTCAACGTGCCTGACTCCCTCTGCAGGTGGATCATCGACTTCCTGACGGACCGGAGGCAGCATGTGCGGCTGGGAAAGACTGTCTCAGACTATACTAGCATCAGCACCGGATCACCCCAGGGCTGTGTACTTTCCCCCCTACTCTTCTCCCTTTACACCAACTCCTGCACCTCCAGCCACCAGTCTGTCAAGTTGATCAAGTTTGCGGACGACACCACCCTCATCGGGCTCATCTCCAACGGCGACGAGTCCGCCTACAGGAGAGAGGTGGCCCAGCTGGCGTCCTGGTGCAGCAATAACAACCTGCAGCTGAACGCTCTGAAGACAGTGGAGATGATTGTAGACTTCAGGAAAGTCACTACTCCTCTGCCCCCCCTCACCCTCTCAGGCTCTCCCATCACCACTGCTGATTCCTTCCGCTTCCTAGGCACTACCATCACCAGGGACCTCAAATGGGAGCTGACCATCAGCTCACTCATCAAAAAAGCCCAGCAGAGGATGTTCTTCCTGCGGCAGCTGAGGAAGCTCAAGCTACCCACCAAGATGTTAGTGCAGTTCTACACAGCCATCATCGAGTCCATCCTCACCACCTCCATAACCGTGTGGTACGCAGGAGCCACTGCCAGGGACAGACTAAGGCTGCAGCGCGTCGTGCGCACTGCTGAGAAGGTGATCGGCTGCAAGCTCCCATCTCTCCAGGATCTGTACATCTCCAGGACCCGGAGGCGTGCTGGCCGGATCATAGCCGATCCCTCACACCCTGGTCATGTACTGTTTGCCCCCCTCCCCTCTGGTAGAAGACTTCGGTCCATCCAGACTAAAACCTCCCGTCACATAAACAGCTTCTTCCCCTCTGCCATTAGACTGCTGAACACTAAGTGACTCTCGTGCACCATGTACAGCAGCTCAACCAGACTCATGTCAATCATCACTGTTTTCTTCCTGCATTACCGACTGCACTATATAGTTCTCCACAGTATCTGCTGCTGGCTAATATATATTTTAACTGTTGACCAGTATCACTTAATCTTATCCTACACTTTATTACATGTATAGTTTATTTCTCTTATCTTATCATGTTTAATGTTGCAGCATTGTACCGAGACAAATTCCTAGTTTGTGTACTACATGAACAATGGCAATAAACCTGATTCTGATTCTGATTCTGATTCTGATTCTGAGGGTCAATAAAGAATCTTTGTCGACCTACGCTCGTGCCTCGTCTCCACATCCTTCCCTTTTACCCTCTACATTGGTGACCTGACGTGAGATGGACTGTCTCTCCCTTTTGCTGTGCTGTGGACTCCTTTTTCTCTACAAGTGGATATAAAAGCAAGCACAAAGAAGTGCAGAAAATGCCTCTAACAACAGAGGATTAGAGGATATTGCAAATTGCGCAGTGAGAAGAGAAAGGGTATTTAGAGACAGAAGATTTTCTGGCTCAGGAAGATGACTGGTTTGTCAGCCGGTTTAGGTTTCCATGGGCAGTCCCTGTGGAACTGCGCTGAACAGAGGCTGCTCTTGGAGAGCAACACAGCGAGAAGCCGTGCGGTGCCCATCCCAGTGCAGGTGCTGACAACTCTAGGGTTTCTGGAAATGGGCATTCCAGAGGGAGCTGGCAGATCCATCGAGAATTTCCCAGTCAACCTTGAGCTGAGCTATGCCAGCAGTGTGAGATGGCATTTAACCGGCTGTCACCCAGGCACATCATATTCCCATACAATGCAGTTGAATAGGCCAACATCAAAGTGAAATTTGCAACAAGAGCCAGTGTTCTTAATGATTCCAATGAACAGCATTGTTGGGAACAAACTACAAGCTGTCATTGTGTGGATGGGTGGCTTCTTGGTGAGTAAATTCATGTAATTGTCCTAATAACAACCCACCTCACGCGCAACGCGCCTGTGCGCCCCACAAGTATCACCCTGTCTTCAAGGCTTCATTACAACTTCGTGGTTTGAGTAAGTGACTTATTTTTTTGCTGATTAAACTACAGTTTGACAGCATTCTACCAAGCCCCCAATTGCCTCTGTGTGTACAGTAGTTATGTCAATAAACACATGCGTAAAGTTTGAAATGCAACAGTCTCACCTGTTCCCCAGTGCACTTTGTCGAGTGGAGTGGCGTCGCCCAAAGTCCTCCTTCTACCCGGGTCCCCCACGTGCCAACCAACTGCCGTAAAAAAAACTCCCTCCACTCCATGGGAGTAAACACAAGTGGGTAGTTGGCTGGCTCCAGCAAGGAGGAGGCTAACAGTTCTGGTAGAGCTGGAAGATGAAGCCCCTGGACCCTGGAAAGGGAGCACAGGCTCAGGTGGGCTTCCAAGATGTTAGCGACTACCCCCCAACAGTCTTCAGCATCCTCTAGAGAGAGTGAGCTGTGGGCTGAAGCGATGAGGTCCTACAGTACCTCTGTGATTGGCAGCTCCCCCACTCTGTCTCCTCATTCTGCGGTCGCCTGTTGAGTCCATTCTTGACGGTGTTCTTCTGTCATAAGCGGCCCTCCAGGGCGGATTGAAGGACTCATATGCAGGGAGACCTTTTAACATAATTTATTGAGTGAAACAACATAAATTACTCACAAGCAGTGGCATGGAGAGTGCAGTACATGACGAGCACACCGTACTGAGTGTATGGCGTGGGCACTATCTATGGAGGGAGGAAATATTTAACAAGCGCGGCACAGTCGTGAATGATTACAACACAAAGGTTCAATAAACAGAGGAGCAAAAAGTTAACCTAGAGTTCTGTTACAATGTAAATACAATATGCAGAGCAAGACCAGAATCATGGCGACAGCAACGGATAAATATAACTAGAAGCTAATAAACTGACCGTGTATTTTACAGCTAGGCCTTCAGTGGTGAGCTACCCGATTTAAGTGCCATTCATACCAAGCACCATAAGAATAGCCTATAGGGCCATCCACACAAAGCATGTTAAAGATAACTTTAACTATAAAATTATAGCTTTAAAAATCTTTACCTTTTCATTGTAGAGCTCTATTTCCCTGCACTTGTTCGATGAGCTGCAGATCCACTCTTGTTTCCCCAAAGGTTTAAAAGTACTGTTGCTTGTCCAGCTGCTGACTCTGCTTCGGTGTCTTGCTGCTGCCTTGGTTAAGGCCCTGTCACACCTAGATGATTTAGGCAATGTTTGCTAAACGTATGAAAATTTGGAGAATACGCTATGGTACTTGAATCAGTTATGGTTCAGTTTTGTCTAAGTTAAGAGCACATTGAAGCACACTGGAATATGGCATTGTTTGCCAAGCTCCTCTGAAAATTAATTTTCAGCATGCTGAAAATTTTCCCGCGTATCCAGCCTATGGCTGATAACGTCCTTCATTTGCACAGCAAATGCATAATTCGGCCTATAAGCGATACAGAGCTCTCTGCCTGCAAAACACACACACACACACACACACACACACACACACACACACACACATGTAAACACACGTGACCTGTTTTTTTTTTACATTTAAATGAAGCCTATATGATCATCTTTCCTGTGTTGTTGTGATAGATATTGTTATACTGTGAATTCCAATAAGGGACAACAAACTCCAAATAAGGGAGAAACAATATCATTTCAGAGGAACATGTATATTTCAAAAACCTTCAGTGAGAACTGCCACCAAGCAACACTGTGTTTCAGTGCAAGGAGTCAGATTATGGAACGATTTTGGACCTGAATTAAAATCATGTACAACGCTTGGACAATTTAAACAAAAACTAAAGGAAGAAATACTCCAAACATATACAAGATGACATGTAAAATCACATAAGGATTGTCATATCCAGTCTGTGTTGTGCTGTTGCTTAGTTTTTTTTGTCATATTTTGTCTTAGTTTTGTTCTGAATTGTAATCGCTCTTGTTTTGTTTTTCTTTTGAATTCTTGGATGGAATATGGGTGGGCAATATAAACTGCGGCTTCAGCCATCACCCATTTCGGATAACTTATGTTGAACTGTATAATCAGAGGAGTTATTGTCTAATATGACCTTGTTGGATTTTCTTTCCCCCTTTGTTATATTATTCTGTTTCTTTTTTAATCTTTACTTTTAATCTATCCGAAATAAAGATCCATTCATTCATTCATTCACTCATTCATTCATTCAATTGGCACATTATTGTGGAGTGCAGTGTACAATGCATCTGGAAAGTATTCACAACGCTTCACTTGTTCCTCATTCTGTTATGTTACAGCCTTATTCCAAAAGGGATTAAACTCATTTTTTCCCCCTCAAAATTCTACACACAATACACCATAATGGCAATGTGAAAAAAGTTTTTTTTTTGAGATTTTTGCAAATTTTATTAAAAATAAAATAAAAAAAAAACTAAGAAATCACATGTACATAAGTATTCACAGCCTTTGCTCAATACTTTGTTGATGCACCTTTGGCAGCAATTACAGCCTCAAGGCTTTTTGAATATGATGCCAGAAGCTTGGCACACCTGTCTTGGGGCAGTTTTGCCCATTCCTCTTTGTAGCACCTCTCAAGCTCCATCAGGTTGCATGGGACGCATTGGTGCACAGCAATTTTCAGATCTCTCCAGAGATGTTCAATTGGATTCAAGTCTGGGCTCTGGCTGGGCCACTCAAGGACATTCACAGAGTTGCCGTGAAGCCACTCCTTTGATATCTTGGCTGTGTGCTTAGGGTCATTGTCCTGCTGAAAGATGAGCTGTCGTCAGTTGTCCCAGTCTTAGGTCAAGAGCGCTCTGGAGCAGATTTTCATCCAAGATGTCTCTGTACATTGCTGCATTCATCTTTCCCCCTATCCTGACTAGTCTCCCATTTCCTGACGCTGAAAAACATCCCCACAGCATGATGCTGCCACCACCATTGGCATTGTTATGAGTGGTGCCTGGTTTCCTCCAAACATGATGGCTGGCATTCACGCCAAAGAGTTCAATCTTTGTCTCATCAGGCCAGAGAATTTTTTTTCTCATGGTCTGAGAGTCCTTCAGGTGCCTTTTGGGAAACTCCAGGCGGGCTGCCATGTGCCTTTTACTAAGGAGTGGCTTCCATCTGGCCACTTTACCATGCAGGCCTGATTGGTGGATTGCTGCAGAGATGGTTGTCCTTCTGGAAGGTTCTCCTCTCTTCACAGAGCAACGCTGGAGCTCTGATAGATTAACCACTGAGTTCTTGGCCACCTCCCTGACTAAAGCCTGTTTCATGCTACATTTCCCTCTAGTCCTCTGTGGTCCATGTACGCTTTGGACAAGCCCGGCACGCACGTGGCGCTGCTCATGCGTACTTTTTTCATCTATCCAGGCCAAGCGGTTGATGCATGCGCACAACTATCATTTGTAGTTTCACTCCCACCTGATAGGTAGCGCCAAAGCGCTGATGCACCAGGATTTTCACCAAGTCCACCGAAGAAATGGCAGACTTCTTCACAAAGTTTCTCTTCAAATATAGAGTCCATTTCTGCTGTTTGACTTTCCGGTTTTCACTCCTTTTCCAAGAAGATGCTGCTGCCGCTGTGAAAGAAAGTATGTATGTATGATTCATGTATGTTTTTATTCTCGTTTCTGCCTCCTCATTGTCTTCTTCATCTACTGATGTATGCTGTGTCGATATCGCCACCTCATGAATGGGATGTTCAGCCTTGCACATGTGCTTTTCAAAACGTTCAGGTCGTGGACAGGCGGCGCGGTCACAAAATTTGGGCTGCACGTGGTCGTCCGCGGTCGAGCACTGCGGACACTAGCGGAGTGGAGACAATGACATAAATGTTGTCACACGAGGTTTCCGGTTATGCGCTCGAGGACAGCAGAGGTGTAGCATGAAGCAGGCTTAAGGCCCATCTCCCCCGATAGCTCAGTTTAGACGGCCGGCCAGCTCTAGGAAGAGTGTCGGTGGTTCCAAACTTCCTCCATTTGCGGATGATGGAAGCCATTGTGCTCACTGTGACTGTCAAAGCAGCAGAAATTTTTCTGTACCCTTCCCCAGATTTGTGCCTCGAGACAGCCCTGTCTCGGAGGTCTACAGACAATTCCTTTGACTTCATTCTTGGTTTGTGCTCTGACATGCATTGTCAACTGTGGGACCTTGTATAGACAGGTGTGTGCCTTTCCAAATCATGTTCAATCAACTGAATTTACCACAGGTGGACTCCAATTAAGCTGTAGAAACACCTCAAGGATGATCAGTGGAAACAGGATGCACCTGAGCTCAATTTTGAGCTTCATGACAAAGGCTGTGAATACTTATGTACATGTGATTTCTTTGTTTTATATTTTTAATAAATTTGCAAAAATCTAAAAAAAAAACTTTTTTCACGTTGTCATTATGGGGTATTGTGTGTAGAATTTTGAGGAAAAAAATAATTTAATCCCTTTTTGAATAAGGCTGTAACATAACAAAATGTGGAAAAAGTGAAGCTCTTTGAATACTTTGCGGATGCACTGTAGTGATGTGCACTTCCCGTCACATCACTGCACCGCCCTATATAAAGCAGAGGGCATCCATATTGCAGCCTCTTTGACTGGTGCCCTTTGCAGGTGCCTGCTGTGTAACCGCTGTTCACATCCATTATTAAAGCTGTGTTCATCCAGTCATCTTGCCTCATCCTTCACCCAAGGTATTTAAACCATACATAACATTTGGCGATTGAGGATTAACTCATGGAGGCGTGAATTACACTACTTCATCCCTTTCTCGAGTTCCTGGGTGAACCGCTGGTGCCTTGGCCTATGTGGTTTAAGGCTTTCGAGACGTACATCACTGCGCAGGACCTTGGTAAGCTCGGCAAGCTAAGAGCACGTGCGTTACTTGTTCACAACCTGGGTATTGAGGGACAGCGAGTCCTGCGCACACTTGGAACTTCAGACTCTTTTGAAGATGTTGTGGAGCTGCTAGCTAACCATTTTCACACCCCAGATTGCGTGACTGTCCTGAGGATTTGTTTTCTGCAGCAACATCAGTGGGTAGGTGAGCCTATTTATCAGTTTGTCACTGACTTGAAGCAGCTAGCTAGTGAGTGTCGCTTTGGGCTGTTGGAAGATGAAATGGTATGTGACCAGCTCGCGGAGCACACATGCAGCACCGCATTGCAGGCTAGGCTACTCATGGCACCCAGTGACTTAACATTCGCCAGAGCTCTCGAACTAGCTCTCTAGCTGGAGACCTCAGACAAGCTAGCTTCGGAGCTAACCTGGCGCCAGTCACAGCGGCTGCTGGAGCCTCCTGCCGCAGCAAATGTTGTGGACTTGGATAGCGAGGATAGGTTAGACGACGATACTACGGGAGCCAACGCTGCCAGCCGAAGGTCTGCCCCAAGAAAACCCCTGTGCAAGGGTTGTGGGTCCGCAATACACTGCAATAAGGCTAAGGACTGCACGGCTAGGGGGAGCACATTGTAGCAGATGTGGACGCTTGAACCATTATGCTAGAGTGTGCTGTGTGTTTGAGCCACTGAAGAAATCACTCTGCTCACCCCTGACGACCATCCATACGGTGTCCCCCTGCACAAGCGGGTACACATTTTGTACAGTGGAAGTGGACGGCGTGGAGGTGCCACTGCTGCTCAACACGGGAATGGAGGGGTCATTGTTGAATTGGGCCATGGTGAGGACGTTTTTTTCCCCCACTACAGGATTAGAGGTAACCTGGCGTCGTCGTATGGTTATGGAGGTGGCAGGCTATGCACGATTGGGACTTTGGAGTTAACTGTCCAGTACAAGTCTGCGAAGATGGCTGACTTCATGTTTCACATGACAGCCCGAGGCGATAACATCACGGGTTGTGATTTGTTTTAAGGACTGTGTTTCACCATAAAAGATGACGCTGGGAATGAATGGTCGGGTTGCGGCCAATGGAGCCCTCTGGTCCCGGTGGTCGATGAGGAGACTGTGTGGGACAAAGAGCTAACGGACACCATGGCGGTCAAGCAGAACCAGCTTTACTCAGGTTCGGTGCAGGAGGGTCTCAGTGCCAGCGCTCAGGAAATGGTAGAGGGGGGTACCGAGTGTGGCGGTGAGGCACCTACGCTGGCGAGTGACACCAATGTGCTAGCCTAGATGCCTCCAGAGCTTGGCCGCAGGGAAATGGAGGGTCTGCATCTACGATGGTGAAAGCTACGATAGTTTTAGAAGAGGTCTGGACCAGACCGACGAGCATGGAGGAACCCCATGCTCAGCAGCACCACTTCAGGTTGAGCTGGGCCCCACTGAGGGTTTTGGACTTGGTTCGGGTTCAGGGTGAAGAACGTCCACACTGAAGATGGGCCAGATGACAGCCAGCAAAACATCGAGGGTGTCTGCGCATAGTGGCTAAGCTGGGCACAGCATACTTCAGGTTGTCTGATGGCTCGGTGAGGCATACCAATCAGCTTTGGCATGTCCGGGAAGAGACTCCAGGTGACGAGGCTGGACAAGAGCCAGAGTCGGGGGTGAAGAAGCAAGGCTCCATCGTCCAGAAGATCGGCCATCGTCCCGGGGGTCTGCTGCTTCCAGGGGTGCGCTTGCTGAGGGGCTGCCCTGGGCCCCCCCATGCCGGTTCTACTCCTCATACCCAAGGAACAGTGCTGTAAATAATTAAGTGTTTATAGTTATTGTGTTCTGATACCTATATGTTGTAATATGGGATTATTTTGTGTATTTTGTTTAGTTTAGGTACACAACGTGTAATTTTCATTTATGCATGGACTTTTTCTTCAGACATGGGTGGCAGAATAATCCACCCCACCGTGTGGGCTGTATGGTAGTCCACCCATCAGCCCTATTTTAGGTTGCTTTGTGTGAATGTGTTAGGCCATTTCAGTGCATTGTTTTTTGTTATTCTAGTGCATGTTTTGGGTCCCAATTTTTTTTTTTTT
Source organism: Pholidichthys leucotaenia (assembly GCA_020510985.1). Classification (NCBI taxonomy): domain Eukaryota; kingdom Metazoa; phylum Chordata; class Actinopteri; order Cichliformes; family Pholidichthyidae; genus Pholidichthys; species Pholidichthys leucotaenia. The sequence continues at coordinate 131,371,621 of CM035840.1, read as the reverse complement.
GGAGGGGGGTCCAATTGTGTGTATGGTTTTGGACTTTCTAAGGGGGGGAAGAGAATGTTATATTGTGAAATGGCACATTGCTGTGAAGTGCAGCACTGCCCTATATAAAGCAGAGAGCATCCATATTGCGGCCTTTTTGACCGGTGCCCTCTGCCAGGTGCCTGCTGCGTAACCGCTGTTCACGTCCTTTAATAAAGCTGTGTTCGTCCAGTCATCTTGCCTCATCCACCCAAGGTATTTTACCATACATAACAGATATGCCAAAATGTCAGAACACCAGAGGAGGAACCAATCAGCTGATCTCTTGAAGCACAGAGCACAGCTGTTGGCTGTTGGCTGTTGGCTGTGCCTCCCAGCAAAAACACACTCCATGTATTATCTTGGTTTTATTTTTTTCACAATATTGAAAATAAACATTTTTTATCACCATCAGTTTGCGTGCCTTTGAACCAGGTTGTGACAAGTGTTTTCTGATATTTCTGACGTGTCACATCAGCTGTTTTAGGCACGACTGCCCTGACAGATTTGACAGCTCTGACAGGTTGGTCACGCCCCCTGCCGTGGTCTTTGGAGAGGGGAATCATCTGGATTGGACAGAGATGATCTCTCCCAAAACTAGGATTAATGGATCGGGAGGCAACGGCAGTTTGGCATGACTGCGCTATGCAGAAGTCAGACTACTGTCGCGCATAAGTTGTGAATGTCGGCAACATGCTAAGCATTAGTTTGTTTAAGTTACTATTACTTAAGTATATGTCCAAGTCATTATAAATACACAGTGCATATGGCCAAAAGTGTATGCCAGTGTTTTAGACCAATTTTTATAAGTTTGGCGAACACTGCCTAAATCGTCATGGTATGACAGTAGACACCTCAAGTATCTACTCCATCAGTTGCAAACAACAGGTATTCCCAGCAAGATAATTTGCAGCACTCCTCAGAGCCTGTAATCCAAGGATACCACTTGTTGTTAAAATGGAAGGGACGGACAAATCCTTTCTCCGGCTGAGACAGGCCTGCTAGCTTCAGGGTTGGCCGACCTTTCTTCACAATGACCAGCTTTTCTTGAAAAGTCCGTCTGGAAAATTGATTTTTTTAAATATCAGCATGTGGAAGATGAAAGCAGACGAGACAGTGAGCTGGATGACACAAACTTTGTTCACCGTCCAACATAAAACACAGAAAAAACTCTTCCCAGGGTCTCTGGGCGCCTCCTTTTATACCACTTTATTTCTGCCCCATTAGACCCAGGGAGCCAAAGACAATACACAAAGTGCACAAAGCCTGTCTGGTACATTAACATGACAGAACATGAACCCTGCTTCTCGCTCTCTCTGATACATACTCCCGGGGAGTCTCCTGACTCCCCGGGGTGTGGCTAGTCCTTTCTCTTACATCTGAGACCCCCCGGTGCCACTTCCTCCTTCAGTCCTCTGTTCCATCTCCCCTCCCGGCTTCGGCTCTGGGTGGAGAACCCCCCACTCAGTGCCACCACAAGCAACCAAATCATTTTCCTCTCCCCTAGCAGCCATTGTGGGTGGGAAAACAGCTATTATATTTAAACAGATATAGTACAGTGGTGTGAAAAAGTGTTTGCCCCCTCCCTGATTTCTCATTTTTTTGTATGTCAAACTTAAATGTTTCAGATCATCAAACAAATTTAAATATTAGAAAAAGATAACACAAGTAAACACAAAATGCAGTTTTTAAATGAAGGTGTTTATTATTAAGGGTAAAAAAAATCCAAACCTACATGGCCCTGTGTGAAAAAGTGATTGCCCCCATGTTAAAACATAAATTAACTGTGGTTTATTGCATCTTTGCAAAGCTGGTTTCAGTTTCTCTAGCCACACCCAGGCCCTATTACTGCCACACCTGTTCTCAATCAAGAAGTCACTTAAATAGGACCTGCCTGACAAAGTGAAATAGACCAAAAGATCCTCAAAAGCTAGACATCATGCTGCGATTCAAAGAAATTCAGGAACCAATGAGAAACAAAGCAATTGAAATCCATCAGTCTGGAAAAGGTTATAAATGTCATGACATTCACAGTTAGGATTAAGTGTGACAAACATACAAAAAAAAAAAGAGAAATCAGGAAGGGGCAAAAACTTTTCACACCACTGTATATATTTGTGTTCAATTTGATCATGTTCAAATTTTTTTGGTGACATGAAAAACTGTTGGGGACCTTAAAAACTGTGAACTGTTTGGCAAACTTTTATGCGCCCTGACAATCCTTGATGAAACCCAAAAATCATCACATTTGCCAGGATTACCCCCTCCATGAGACATAGGGGAAGAGAACTGTAGACCTCCACAAGTCTAGTTCATCCTTTGGTACAATTTTCAGGTGCCTGAAGGGGCCATGTTACTGTAGATGAACAATAACAGCTGGAAATTAAAAAAAAAAACAACTCTTGATTTTTATACATCTTTGAGAAGAAACCAGTCTCAAATAAATGAAGACTTGAAAATGGACATAGTATACAAAAGACATGAAACAACCACAACGTCCACAAGATACCCAGTGGTCATCAAACACTGTCTCTTTTCTTCAGCTCAGAGAGAAGCTTTTGACATGTTCATTAAGCAGCAGGGATCCCATTACTGCACTCAACAGCCACCCTGTCACAATGCTCACACATAATTAGTTACACATGCAGCCTCAGGAATGCTAATTGTTGCTCTCCTCCCTTCACTCGCTCATGTTTTTTCTATATAATTCTTCACATCCTTCTTCTTTACCCTCTTTTGTTCGCTCTGCAGGTGGCTTTGTGTGCCACTTTTAGACTGTCAAAGTTGTTCAGAAAAGCTTTCAAATTACAGTTTAAATGTCCCTGCTGAGAACCTATTAACTTTATAATGAAAGAAAGACAATTGGGGTGAGGGAGAGAAAAGAAAGTTAAAGGTATGGTTAGCAGGCTGGAGGGCTTTCATCACTTTAAAAATTCAATATTCAACATGTCTTGCCCTCGTCTCATCATTTTTTTTTTCTCCCTCATCATTCAAAGCTAACTACTCATTTGGGGGAAGGTCAACAAAATGTGCTTACTGATGGTCAGTGGGAGGCATTGCTGTCACAGTTGCAGTCTGGCTGTCTTTACTGGTCATAAGGTATCCTGTTTTACTTTTATTTGTTTATTTGTTTGTTTGTTGGAATCCCATTTTTGAAGCATCAGGAAGCTGCAGAGCCTGGGAACATCTGTGTAGGCAAAAATTACAGTTTGCACCATGTATAGCCACCATTCCTATCTCTGCTAACTGATCCATGATGGACATGAGGAATTATGTTACTGCTATGTTACAACCAGTTTTGCACAAAAACTCAGAACTGCAATAATTGCATTGCAAAACCAACTGGGAAGACAAAGCTGTTGAAACTGTTATTGCAATTAGTTGCCAACCAGTTCTGCAATGGAACCAGAATTGCAATAATTTTATTGCAAAACTCGTTGCGATGACGAAAATGATGAAACTCTTATTGCAACTAGCTGATAATCAGTTTTGCAATAACATTATTGTAATTTTAATCTAAATGTCTGATAGTCTGTGCTGTGTTACTGTTAGATAGAGTTGTTAAATTTGGTCAAATTTCTTGGATTTCTAATGTTAGAAAGAAATAATTAGTAATTTTCAGTCAATTTCTTTGCTGATCAGCCCATTTCGGCTTATAGATCATCTTGGTATAGTGTAGAAACATATTTGGAACAATTTAGAACACAGACAAATGCATGAATAGGGATTTTCTTGTTCTTGAAAACGTTTATTGCAATTCTGCTTTTTTGTTGTTGTTGTTGTTGGTTGACAACTAAATGCAGTTAGAGTTTTGTCTGCCCCTCCCCCCAATTTGATTTGCACCTTTGAAAGAAGGACTTTTTTTTACTTTTGTATTTATTCCCTGTAACTTATAGCATCCAACCAAAAGATATAACAGAGGCAGGTCAGGAAAAAAGTAAAACATTATTATTATTATTATTGAATTTATTTCACAGCTTGATTTTATACCGTTTAGTTTCGCATCTTCAAGGACAATCTAATCCTTTTAGCCTCAGGCCTAGAGAACTTTTTTGAGGATGCTCGCCATTCCAAGTAGAGTGGCTTTTTGTAGGAGCTCAATCTTGGCAGGGACACCTTTAGTGCTTAGATGTTTCTCCAGGTTGTTTGCAACTGTGCCCAGGGCTCCCACCACTATTGGAACAGCAATTGTCTTGATTTCCTATTGTCTATCCACCTCTCTTCTCAAGTCCTGATATTTATCAACTTTCTCCTTTTCCTTTTCCCCGACCCCTGTATCACTTGATACGGCGATGTCAATTATATAGCACTGGCCCTCCTTTCTGTTAACCAGCAATAGATCCGATCTACGATCTTGTATTTTCTTGTCTGTCTGTATGTTGAAATCTCAGAGGAGTTTCACTTCTTTACTTTGAACTACTCCTTTTGGCTCATGGTCATACCACTTGTCAGCAGTGCTGAGCCCATGTACTTTGGCAAGCTTCCAACGGATGATCCATACAACATTGTCATGTCGTTGTTTGTATTTGACTTGTGCAAGTTTATTACATTTACATACAAGATGGTTTGTGGTTTCATCCTTTACCCCGCACATCCTGCATAGGGGTATTAGTTCTGTTTCTGGATCTTAGCCTTCATTGAGTTGGTACTTAATGCCTGATCTTGTGCAGCAGTAATAAGTCCTTCGGTCTCTTTTTTGAGATTCCCCTTCACCATCCAGTCCCACGATGCCCTGCCTCATGTCCTCTGTTTGACACAAGAATGTTTATTATTATTATTATTATTATTATTATTATCTTCTTTTTCACTGCAGGTTGTCTGCAGGCACTTCCAGTTATGACTGGACCCCATCCAGGTGTCTGGGGTCAATAACTCAGTCAACTCAGTCAAGTCCATTCTTATTTCAGTTAATTTTCTATGTTAAGACATTTCTCAGAATATGAACTGTTCCCAGTAGGCTTGCTTTCTGGATTGTTGCAAATGATAAGTCCATTCCCAAATCTGTCAAGAAGTGTTTGTGCCTCATTGTCACTGTTCCCAGAGCTCCAATCACTATTGGCATTACTCTTGTCTTAACTCCCCATATTCTCTTAAGCTCCCATGTTAGATTACTGTACTTTTCTATTTTCTCATCTTCCTTGGTCCATGATCTGGAGTCTACAGGGATTGCAACATCAATAATAAGGCATTCTTTTCCTTTTTTCCTCATGAGCACAATGTCTGGTTTTCTAGCTTGAATTACTTTATCTGTTTGTATATTAAAATCCCAAAGTAATATTTTGTCTTGTTGATTTCGCTTACAGCTTCTGCTTTATGCTCGTACCATTTCTCTGAATGTTGTGGACTTTTCAAGAAAAGCTGGTCATTGTGAAGAGAGGTTGGCTATCCCCGAAGCTAGCAGCCCCATCTCAGCCGGGAAAAGCATTTGTCAGTCACTTTCATATTAGCAACGAGCGGTATCTTTGGATTACAGGCTCCGAGGAGTACTGCAAATTATCTTGCTGGGAATGCCTGTTTGTAACTGATCAAGTAGATACTTGGAGCCAGACAGGGTTTGCAAACTTGAGGTGTCTACTGTCACATCATGACGATTTAAGCAGCGTTTGCCAAATGTATAAAAATTGGTCTAAAATGCTGGGATATGACAAAATTTTCACTTTTGGCAATATGCATTATGTATCCATAACGATTTGGACATATACATAACGTATTAGTAACTTATAGAGAATCTTTCCATAACTTATAAGTAACTTAAACAAACTAATGCTTAGTGTGTTTCTGACATTCACAACTTATGTACAACAATAGTCTAACTTCTGCATATTATTATTATTATTATTATTATTATTATTATTATTATTATTATTACAGTGTTTCCCCTACTGTTATATTAGGGGGGGCTCCTTCAGCTCCCCTTTGTTATTTATCTTATTTATATGATGGCATGTCATTTCCCAATGCTTCCACGCACACACATGCAGACACATACAGCGGGGAAAATAAGTATTGAACAGGTCAGCATTTTTTTCATTAAACATATTTCTGATGGAGCCATTGACCTGAGATTTTCATCAGATATCAGTAACAACCCAAGTAATCCATACATACAAAGAAATCAAGGCAACTGTGTTCACAAAACAAGCTATTCAGTATCTCACAAAAGTGAGTACACCCCTCACATTTTTGTAAATATGTTATTATATCTTTTCATGGGACAACACTGAAGATATGACACTTTGATACAATGTAAGTGTGTGTGCGTGTATGCTGTCAGTGTACAGCTTGTATAACAGTGTAAATTTGCTGTCCCCTCAAATTAACTCAACACACAGCCATTAATGTCTAAACCCCTGGCAACAAAAGTGAGTACACCCCAAAGTGAAAATGTCCAAATTGTGCCGAAAGTGTTAATATTTTGTGTTGCCAACATTATTTTCCAGCACTGCCTTAACTCTCTTGGGCATCCTCTTCCACTCCTCCATGACAACATCACAGAGCCGGTGGATGCTAGAGACCCTGCGCTGCTCCACCTTCCATTTGAGGATGCCCCACAGATGCTCAATAGGGTTCAGGTCTGGAGACATGCTTGGCCAGTCCATCACCTTTACCCTAAGTTTCTTTAGCAAGGCAGTGGTCATCTTGGAGGTGTGTTTGGGGTTGTTATCATGTTGGAATACTGCCCTGCGGCCCAGTTTCCGAAGGGAAGGGATCATGCTGTTTCAGTATGTCACAGTACATGTTGGCATTCATGGTTCTCTCAATGAACTGTATCTCCCCAGCGCTGGCAGCACTCATGCAGCCCCAAACCATGACATTCCCACCATCATCTTTGTACTTCTCATCTGGTTGCCACCACACACGCTTGACACCATCTGAACCAAATAAGTTTATCTTGGTCTCATCAGACCACAGGGCATGGTTCCAGTAATCCATGACCTTAGTCTGCTTGCCTTCAACAAACTGTTTGCAGGCTTTCTGGTGCATCATCTTTAAAAGGGGCTTCCTTCTGGGCCAACTGCCATGCAGACAAATTTGATGCAGTGTGTGGCGTATGGTCTGAGCACTGGCAGGCTGACCAGCCACCCCTTCAACCTCTGCAGCAATGCTGGCAGCATTCATACATCTATTTTCAAGATAACCTCTGGATATGATGTGAGCATGTGTATTCAACTTCTTTGGTCAACCATCGCAAGGCCTGTTCTGAGTGGAACCTGTCCTGTAAAACCGCTGTATGGTCTTGGCCACCGTGCTGCAGTTCAGTTTCAGGGTGTTGGCAATCTTCTTATAGCCCAGACCATCTTTATGGAGAGCAACAATTCTTTTTTGTTCCAGATCCTCGGAGAGTTCTTTGCCATGAGGTGCCATGTTGAACTTCCAGTGACCAGTATGAGAGAGTTTGAGAGCAATAACACCAAATTTAACACACCTGCTCCCTATTCATACCTGAGACCTTGCAACACTAACAAGTCACATGACACCGGGGAGGGAAAATTGCTAATTGGGCACAGTTTGGACATTTTAACTTAGGGGTGTACTCACTTTTGTTGCCAGCGGTTTAGACATTAATGGCTGTGTGTTGAGTTATTCTGGGGGACAGCAAATTTACACTGTTATACAAGCTGTACACTGACTGCATACACACACACACACACACACTTACATTGTATCAAAGTGTCATATCTTCAGTGTTGTCCCATGAAAAGATATAATAACATATTTACAAAAATGTGAGGGGTGTACTCACTTTTGTGAGATACTGAATAGACAAATCTACATTTGTCCATTCATCTTTCCTTTAATTATATGAAGTCCATCTGTACCATGTGCTGAAAACACCCCTACGCCATGATGCTCCCACCTCCAAACTTCACTGTTGGTATGGTGTTTTGGGGCTGATGGGCTTTGCCATTTCTCCTCCAAACATGCCGTGTGTTGTGGCATCCAAAAAGTTCAATTTTGGTCTCATCAGACCAGACTATGTTCTCCCAATAGTTTACTGGCTTGCCCAAATGTTGTGCAGCAAACTTTAAACAAGCTTCAACATGCTTTTTCTTTAGCAGTGGAGTCTTGTGAGGTGAGCAGGCATAGAGCCCATGTCGGTAGAGTGCATTACCATGTTGGAGATCGTCACTTCCTTGTGGTAACGTATCGTCACTTCCTGTTTTGCTGTCTGCCTGTGTGGTTTGCTGTGTGGTTTGCTCTCCAGCCACTAGCTATGGCTACTAGCTCTCTTTCCTCTCCTCCTCTGGTGTGCTCTCTCTGTCAGATGTTTAGCTACACCTCTGCCTCTTTTAGTGATAATGGTAAATGTAATAAATGTTGTCTTTTTGAGGCGCTCGAGGCGAGGTTGTCTGATTTGGAATCCCGGCTCCGCTGCATTGAAACACCGTCTGCGCCAGTTAATCTTGACGGACGCCCATTAGCTGCAGCGGAGCTAGCTAGCTTAGGCCCCACTGTCAGCGGTCCCCCGGCTCTCCTCAGCAGCGAGGAGACTGGGTGGGTGACGGTGAGAAGGAAGCCTAGTCGCAAAGCCCCGGTACACCACCAACCTGTTCACGTTTCTAATCGTTTTTCCCCGCTCAGCGACACACCCGCTGAGGAAAAAACTCTGATCATTGGCGACTCTGTAGTCAGAAACGTGAACCTAGAGACTCCAGCGGCCATAGTCAAATGCATTCCTGGGGCCAGAGCAGGAGACATCGAGTCAAATTTGAAAATGCTGGCTAAAAGTAACTGTAAATATTCCACAATTGTTATTCACGCCAGCATTAATGACATCCATCTCCGGCAGTCGGAAGTCACGAAACTTAATATAGAATCGGTGTGTGACTTTGCAAAAACGATGTCTGCCACTGTAGTATTCTCTGGGCCCCTCCCCAATCTGACCAATGATGACATGTTTAGCCGCTCGTCATCCTTGAACCGCTGGCTGTCTGTGTGGTGTCCTGCAAATAGCGTGGGCTACATTGACAATTGGAGCTCATTTTGGGGAAAACCTGGTCTTATGAGATGAGACAACATTCATCCCACTTTGGATGGTGCTTCTCATTTATCTAACAATCTGGCATCTTTTTTATCCAAATTTCCCAAACCCTGACTACTCAGAGTTGGGACCAGGAAGCAGAGTCGCAGTCTTGCACGCCTCTCTGCAGCTCCTCTTCATCCGCCACCCCTCAGCTTAGCCCCTGTCTTCCACATCAGAGAATCGTTGTCTGCTCCCTCCAAAGTAAATAAAAATATAATGTATAAGCATCCCAAAGTGATAAAGCAAAATATTGGTAAAACTCAAATTAAACATAAAGCCTCTAAATTGAATGATTTGGCCTCTGTTCCTTCTCATAATTTAAAAATTAAATGTGGTTTATTAAATATTAGGTCTCTAACTCCCAAGTCTCTGTTAGTCCATGATTTGTTAATTGATCATCAGATTGATTTAATTTCCCTTACAGAGACTTGGTTAGGGCAAGAGGATTATGTTGGTTTAAATGAATCAACTCCCTCTGGTTATTTAAACTGTCAAAATCCCAGAAGTTCTGGTCGTGGAGGAGGAGTAGCATCAATTTACCATTCCAAATTACTAGTTAATGTAAAGCAAAAAACATGTTATAATTCCTTTGAGGGCCTGGTCCTCAGTATTGGGCACTTTAGCAATTTTAGGTTAAACCCAATTTTATTTGCCATAGTTTATCGTCCCCCATCAACCTACTCAGAATTTTTATCCGAATTTGCTGATTTCTTAGCTGATTTAGTGCTGAAATCTGATAGAATAATTATAGTAGGGGACTTTAATATATATGTGGATGTAAATAGTGACTGCCTTAATGTGGCATTCAATTCAATATTAGATTCGATTGGGTTTTCTTAGAAAGTAGGAAATTCTACTCATTACCTCCACCATACATTGGACCTTGTTCTGACATATGGCATAGAAATAGAAAATCTTGTAGTGTCTCCTCATAACCCTGTACTGTCAGACCATTGTCTGTTGACCTTTGATTTTACTATTTCTGACTATTTGGCTCCTAAAGAAAAATATTATTACAGTAGATGCCTCTCAGATGATGCTGTTTCCAAATTTATGCAGATTGTTTCCTCTATGCCATGTGCAACACAACGGAAATAAGCTATAGACAGCTTGCTCCTTCTGTAATTGATAACATGGTGGATAGTGTTTCAGCTTCTCTGCATCAGACTCTAGACTTGGTGCCCCCCTTAAAAAAGAAAAAGTCTAATCAGAGATTTCTAACTCCTTGGTTCAACACAGAAACTCGTAGCTTAAAACAGAAGACTCGTCAATTAGAAAGAAAATGGCGCTCTACTAATTTAGATGAAATTTATTCAGCTTGAGAAATCATCTTTTAATTTATAAAAAATCTCTTAGAAAAGCTAGAATGAGTTATTACTCTGCATTAATAGAAGAGAACAAGAATAATCCCAGGTTTCTTTTCAGTGCTGTAGCCAGGTTGGCAAAGAGTCAGGACTCTGTCAATCCTAGCATTCCCTTAGAGCTTACTAGTCAGGAGTTTATGAACTTTTTCAATCATAAAATTTCATCCATCAGAGATAAAATCAATCAGATTCTTCCCACAGTTAACTTAAATACTGTAACTACTACAACTCCTTCTATTGATCTCTGTCTTGATGAGTTTACTCCAATCGACCTTTGTGAGTTAGACAAAATAGTTTTCTCATCCAAACCTTCAACTTGTCTTTTAGACCCTATTCCTACCAAGTTATTTAAAGAAGTCTTCCCACTTATTGGTAGCTTTATTCTTCATATAATCAATTCTTCATTAACTTTAGGCCATGTACCGCAGGCTTTTAAAACGGCTGTAATTAAACCCTTACTCAAAAAGCCAACGCTAGATCCAGGAGCTTTAGCTAACTATAGACCAATCTCTAATCTCCCTTTCATTTCAAAAATCTTAGAAAGAGTTGTTGCTACGCAATTATTTGACCACCTGCAGGGAAATGGTTTACTTGAAGAGTTTCAATCTGGGTTTAGAATCCATCATAGTACTGAAACAGCCTTAGCGAAGGTCACTAACGACCTCCTCATTGCATCTGATAATGGACTAGTTTCTGTATTTGTCCTTTTAGACCTTAGTGCAGCTTTTGATACTATCGATCATAATATTCTACTTGATAGATTAGAACACTATGTTGGACTTAATGGAACTTTGTTGCAATGGTTTAGATCTTATTTATCTGATAGGTTCCAGTTTGTTCATGTAAATAATGAGTTTTCTTTCAAAGCTTAGTCATGGAGTTCCACAGGGATCTGTGCTAGGCCCTACTCTTTTTAGTTTATATATGCTTCCGTTAGGCAACATTATTAGAAAGCACTGTATACATTTTCATTGTTATGCAGATGACACACAATTATACCTGTCAATGAAGCCAGATGATAGTAATCAATTAGCCAAGTTAGAAGCCTGTCTTAAGGAAATCAAAGCTTGGATGACTTGTAATTTCCTGCTATTAAATTCAGATAAGACTGAAGTCATTCTTGTTGGTCCAAAAAACCTGAGAAATTCCTTTCCAAATCAAACTTTCAGTTTGGATGCAGTTACTCTTTCTCTTAATAGCTCTGTGAGGAACCTTGGAGTTATTTTAGATCAGGATTTGTCCTTCAATTCACATATTAAATTTGTTTCTAAGACTGCCTTCTATCATTTGCGTAATATTGCCAAGATTAGGAGCATCTTGTCTCAGAGTGATGCTGAGAAGCTGATCCACGCTTTTGTTAGCTCGAGATTAGATTATTGTAATTCTTTATTATCAGGCTGTCCTAAAACATCTTTAAAAAGTCTTCAGCTGATCCAAAATGCTGCAGCAAGAGTTTTAACAGGTACTAGAAAGAGAGATCATATCTCTCTGGTTCTGGCCTCCCTTCATTGGCTTCCCATAGAGCACTGGTGTCAAACTCATTCCATGGAGGGCCAAGACCCTGCAGGTTTTACTTCCACCCAGTCTCTTCAGCAGGTGTTTTTACTGATCAGCAATCAGTGGGAAGAAATTCAGAGAAATTACCTGTTGAAGACACTGCGTGGAGGTAAAACATGCAGGGTCTTGGCCCTCCATGGAATGAGTTTGACACCTGTGCCATAGAGTTTAGAATTAAGTTTAAAATCCTTCTTCTTACTTACAAAGCTCTAAACAATCAGGCTCCTTTTTATTTAAAAGATCTGATACTACCGTATTATCCTAACAGAGCACGACGCTCCCAAAATGCAGGATTACTTGTAATACCTAGAATCTCCAAAAGTACAATGGGAGGCAGAGCCTTCAGTTATCAAGCTCCTCTCCTGTGGAATCAGCTGCCAATCTGGATTCGGGAGTCAGACTCGATCTCTGTTTTTAAGAATAGGGCTAAAACCTACCTTTTTGATATAGCCTACAATTAGGGAGGGATCATGTGTTTCTGAACCCTCCCTTAGTTATGCTGCTAATAGGTTTAGTCAGCCGGGGGACCTCCAGTAATACATTGGGCCTCACTCCTTTCCTCATTCTCTATGAAATATTTTTTTTTGCTGGTCATTAACATTTGTTTGTTCTCTCCCATAGATTGAGTCCCCATCGTGCTGTTTGCTCTCTACATGTCTGTTCTTTTCTTCTTCTGTATCCCCTCACCCCCCAGCCAGTCGCAGCAGATGACTGCCCCTCCCTGAGCCTGGTTCTGCTGGAGGTTTCTTCCTGTTAAAAGGGAGTTTTTCCTCTCCACCGTCGCCAAGTGCTTGCTCACAGGAGATCGCCTGATTGCTGGGGTCTTTCTGCAACTGTAGGGGTTCCCCCCTACAGTTGATAGTGCTATGAGATGACTGTTGTTGTGAAATGGCGCTATATAAATAAAGTTGAATTGAATTGAATTGAATTACTTATTGTTTTCTTTCAAACAGCAGCACCTGCTAGCTTATGGTCTTTCTGGAGCTCTCCAAGAGTGGTCTTTGGCTCTTGGATAACTCTTCTGATAATTCTTTTGATTACTCTGTCAGAAATCTTGCGAGGAGCTCCTGGTCATGGCTGGTTTATGGTAAAATAATGTTCCTTCCACTTCTGAATGATGGCTCCAACAGTGCTCATTGGAACATTCAGCAGTTTAGAAATGCGCCTGTAACCAATGCCATCATTATGTTTTGTGACAATAAGGTTCCGAAGGTCTAGAGAGAGCTCTTTGCTTCTTTCCATCATGACTTCTTTGTGGTGTGACAATATGATTTCCGCAGACCTTTTTAAAGGCTATCAGTCAGGACATAACCAGCTGGAATTAATTTGCAGTGATGGGGGATGGCACAGCTTCCTAATTCTGATGGATTTCGGCTGGTTTCCTGGCTTTCTATGCCTTTGCTTTTTCCTTCATGTGTTCAATACTTATTCCCTGTCATTCCACTTTATTAAATATAACTTATTTTGTGAGCACAGTTGCCTTGATTTCTTTGTATGTATGGATTACTTGGGTTGTTACTGTTATCTGGTGAAAATCTCTGGTCAGTGGCTTTATTAGAAATATGTTTAATGAGAAAAATGTTGATGTGTTCAATACTTATTTTCCCAGCTGTATACTGTATTGTGAATTTTAAACTGTCTTTAACTTTTAAAACTGCAGTAATAATGTTTAAAGTGAAGAATCTATCACTGCCCACAAATATCCAAAAGTTGTTCCAAATAAGGGAGAAAAAGTTTCATTTCAGAGGAACATGTATATTTCAAAAACCTTCAGTGAGAACTACCACCAAGCAACACTGTGTCTCAGTGCAAGGAGTCAGACTTGGACTTGCACTGACCTGAATTTTGGACCTGAATTAAAATCATGTACAACGCTTGGACAATTTAAACAAAAACTAAAGGAAGAAATACTCCAAACATATATACAAGATGACATGTAAAATCACATAAGGATCATCATATTCAGTCTATGTTGTGCTGTTGCTTAGTTTTTTGTCACTTCTTGTCTTAGCTTTGTTCTGATTTGTAATCACTCTTATTTTATTTTCCTTTTGAATTCTTAGATGGAATATGGGTGGGCAATATAAGCTGCGGCTTCAGCCATCACCCATTTCGGATAACTTACTGTATGTTGAACTGTATAATCCGAGGAGTTATTGTTGAATTTGACCTCGTTAGATTTTTTTCCCCTTTGTTATATTATTCTATTCCTTTTTTTCAATCTTTACATCTAATCTATCTGAAAAAAAGATTCATTCATTCATTCAATTACACACAGAAAAAACTGTCCCTGGATTCAATATACGTATATTAGTGATTCTGCTGATAAGCTCTGTTCGGGGGTCTACTTGAACAATCCTTCTCCATGTATGATACAGCATGTTCACACTAGAACAAGGGTAAGGGTGCAAGCTATGGCTCTAAGTCTTTATTTTGATGTTTACAGAGAATTGCTTTTATAAATAATGATTGCTAATCAGTCTGTTGATCAAAGCTCCCCCCACTGACTCTGTCTTTCTTCAATCAGTGGTGGTTGCGGTGTTTGCATGCATGATGTTGAAATCAGCAGTCAGCAGGGGCGTTGGACTGGGGGGAGAGTACTGTTTACCCAGTGCCCACTTCAGGGATGGGCCATCAAAAAGACTGGAATGACAAGGTTTTTTGTGTTGCATTATTTTAATTTCTAATTAATTAATGGCATATTAAAATTCACCCTGGCTGAATGAAGTGTTTGAGACACTGAATTTGCATGAACAGTAATGATGGATGTTGTCTGAGGCCCCTATCACCCCTTTTAAAGGTGCAAATAGATTAGTCCACACATCTGCACCTGGTTAATTGAAGCAAGGCACCAGTCACACAGCAACTTGCAGCATGTCTGCTTTCTCAGTCAAATTAGTGCATCATTACCCTAAACCTCGTCTCTTATTTATTGCTTTGTGAAAGTACAGTAGGTGATTTGTTACTTTTTTTTTAACATAAATTCATAAAGTTAGCAATTTTTAGAACTACAAAGGTATAAACTTAGTACAAATTTGCAGGAATAAAGATGCAAAAATATGATAAAAGATGGGAATTTACAACTTAAAAAGTCACATATTTACTATAAGCAAGCCCCAAATTTATGAGAAACACAGATTTCTGTGAGAAAAGCTTCAAAATGTCAAAGCAACCCAACACACATACACACACTCATTTCTAAGAAGACAAAACCACCCCCGAAATTTACAACAGTAAAGTCACAAATTTACAAGAAAAATTTATCAGTTTTCTGAAACATTTTAATATAGCCTATATATATGTCTAGTGTATATACAGACATGGACAAAATTGTTGGTACCCCTTCTGTTAATGAAAGAAAAACCCACAGTGGTCACAGAAATAACTTGAATCTGACAAAAGTGGTAATAAATAAAAATTCTATGAAAATTAGCCAATGAAAATCAGACAATGCTTTTGAATTGTGGTTCAACAGAATTATTTTAAAAAACAAACTCATGAAACAGGCCTGGACAAAAATGATGGTACCCTTAACTTAATATTTTGTTGCACAACCTTTTGAGGCAATCACTGCAATCAAACAATTTCTGTAACTGTCAATGAGACTTCTGCACCTCTCAGCAGGTATTTTGGCCCACTCCTCATGAGCAAACTGCTCCAGTTGTCTCAGGTTTGAAGGGTGCCTTCTCCAGACGGCATGTTTCAGCTCCTTCCACAGATGTTCAGTAGGATTTAGATCAGGGCTCATAGAAGGCCACTTTAGAATAGTCCAGTGTTTCGCTCTTAGCCATTCTTGGGTGTTTAACTGTGTGTTTTGGGTCATTATCCTGTTGCAAGACCCATGACCTGCGACTGAGACCAAGCTGTCTGACACTGGACAGCACATTTCTCTCTAGAATATCTTGATAGTCTTGAGATTTCATTGTACTCTGCACAGATTCAAGACACCCTGAGCCAGATGCAGCAAAGTAGCCCCAGAACATAACAGAACCTCCTCCATGTTTCACAGTAGGGAAAGTGTTCTTTTCTTGGTATGCTTCATTTTTGCGTCTGTAAACATAGAGCTGATGTGCCTTGCCAAAAAGTTCCAGTTTTGTCTCGTCTGTCCATAGGACATTCTCCCAGAAGCTTTGTGGCTTGTCAACATGCAGTTTGGCAAATTCCAGTCTGGCTTTTTTGTGATTTGTTTTCAACAGTGGTGTCCTCCTTGGTTGTCTCCCATGAAGTCCACTTTGGCTCAAACAATGACGGATGGTGCGACCTGACACTGATGTACCTTGACCTTGGAGTTCACCATGAATGTGCTTAGAGGTTGTTCTGGGCCCTTTTGTTACCATTCTTCATCAAGTTTCCGCCTGCGGCCACGTCCAGGGAGATTGGCTACAGTCCCGTGGATCTTACATTTCTGAATAATGTGTGCAACTGTAGTCACAGGAACATCAAGCTGCTTGGAGATGGTCTTATAGCCTTTACCTTTAACATGTTTGTCTATAATTTTCTTTCTAATCTCCTGAGACAACTCTCTCCTTTGCTTCCTCTGGTCCATGTATAGTGTGGTACACACCATGTCACCAAACAGCACAGTGACTACTTGTCACCCTTTAAATAGGCCGACTGACTGACTGCAAGTTTGTAGACACCTGTGATGTTAATTAGAGGACACATCTTGGTAGAACATGTCCCTGTGGTCACATTATTTTCAATCTTTTCTAGGGGTACCATCATTTTTGTCCAGGCCTGTTTCATGAGTTTGTTTTTTAAAATAATTCTGTTGAACCACAATTCAAAAGCATTGTCTGATTTTTATTGGTTAATTTTCATAGAATTTTTTATTTATTACCACTTTTGTCAGATTCAAGTTATTTCTGTGACCATTGTGGGTTTTTCTTTCATTAACAGAGGGGTACCAACAATTTTGTCCTTGTCTGTATAAACCTTTTTGTCTCTCTCGTCATATCCACTTTTCTCACCAATTAGTGAACTTTTCATTGTCAACATTTTTCTTGTAAAGTTACAGTAACTTTTTTAAAAACACATTCGCAACATTTTCCTGATAAATTTATTGCTTTCCTGATCAATTTATTATGCTTTTTCCTATAAATTAGCCATATTTTTTGATAAACATGCTACCTTTATAAAGTTTTTTCTAAAAAATTTGCAACTCTTTCCTTGAATTTTCCAGATTTTTCTTTTCCATGTGCTCCTGTCCTCTCACTGATATAAGTTGTCCTGTATAAACCATCCTTACAGACTTTATGGGGACACTGGGGGATTGGGGGGGTTGGAGGGCAGGTTAACAGAAGGGAGGATTTTGGCTCATTTTGCTGACAAGGGAAATAGACTTTTTAAGTTCTTTTGCACATATGTATTTATTTGAATGGAGATTTAATATTTTGTTTATTGAAAGACAAGCCTTGCCAGGTTTTGCAAAGATTTTTTTTTTTATTTTGAAGAGATATTTATTTTTCAAAAGAAACTGCATTTTTTTTTTGTCACTGACTTTTACATAATTAATAATGAAGACCACGGTCTCTGTGTTAGTTGGTAATTTTGTAAAAATGTATGGGGAATTAAATATTTCCATGAGTGTATAGGTATTAACATAAAACAGAAATACCAAATAAGTACAGTAAAATTTGTGATACTGTAGGTAAATTTCCTTTTTTCATTATTTAGGAGTACTCGTTTTTTTGGTTGACCACCTGCCCCCCCCAAATCTCTGTGCACATCAGTGCATATTGATCTCAATTGGAGACTGGGTTTGTTAAAGATGCTCTAGCCAAAAATTGGAAGTATACAAAAGAATAAGACTAATGGAATAGAAAATCAAATATAAATGTATGAATAAGTGTGTAAATAAAAAAAAATATACAGTAGGTCCATTCTCAAAAAAGTGCATTATAGACAAAGAGGCTGGGAAATACTGATGACAGTAAATATATTCTCAAAGACATATAAACAAATCATATACTAGCATCAAACTGTCCAAAACAGTGGAGCTTAGTAACCAAGGCTTTTTGAAACAATAATTGTGTGTATTTAGGTTCTTTCATCTTTATTCTTCTTCCGTATGATCTTTGTATTTGTCATACAAGAATGTGATGTAATATGCTTAATCATGTTTAGGCCTTCAGGGGCACCAAGAAGAATATACTCTGTGATTAAAATGTTTTAGACATGTGAAGGCCTTGTGTTGAAGCCATGCAGTATGCAGATAAACACATCATGTGATACTTATCTTGCGCTCAAAAGACCTTGTGTGCAGCTTTAAAAGGAGAGTCAGATCTGTGATCGTTGCACATATACTCATTGCTCAGGTGGTGAGTGATGACCGTGTCTCCCTTTTGGCCAAAAGTTTAACCATTTTGCTTGCATCTTGGTTCTCCTGTCTTGTTTTTAAACTTGCCATCACACTCAGCATTTTTCTTGCACTTTTAATGGAAATGGGCCCCATCTTAAACCTTGGAATGTAAAATTCAAATTTGGTTTGTGTTTGTTGAGGGCCATGCACACTGATGTACCCGGGGCCCAAAATTTAGTGCTAAACCCTTGGCAGTCAGTAAGTATAAGAGATCTCCTTTGTGCCATTTAATGGTAAAAAAAAAGTCCGGTAAACAAAAACTGCACATGCCTTCTACTAAAATAGCTTGTCCAATCCTCCTGTACTATGAATCACCTCCTGCACAAAAGATAGAGTTTAATGAAATAAAAACCATTTTAAAACTTGTCGAAAAAGACCTGTTGCTCCATGAAGCAATAATAATATGATATATAGCTAACAGCATTGATTTCATGAGAATCACTAAATATATAAGTCTATATCTTGGACTCAACAATTGTTGGGCAAAGCACAATATTTTGCAAAATCAGGAGCCATAAAACCTTCGAATATTGTTAGAAAAAAGATAGTATTGACAATCATGAACATACTCTTCAAAAATCCTCCAATATTGGTCTAGGGTTGAAATTTTCATTTTCCATGTATTTCCATAACTACCCTATGTAGTGTTGACCATGGGTTCCAATCTATAAAATCATTCTTTGCTGAAGAAAATCATTTTAACTCAAAAGTCTGGTCATGAACTGCTTCTCTCACCCAAGGACAAGAGTTGTAGCATGACCCATCGGCCATAAAGTGGAAGTTAATCCCTTCTCCAGGACTTAGTCATTCCTCCTTTTCTCTATTTGGCAAAGGAATGCCTTAAATGACAGATTTATGGCTGATATAGTCCAGGCTGGGAAGTCAAGATTCTTCAGTAAACAACCAGACAGCTTCAGAGTGCCATCTTGTGGGCAGCTCAGGAATATTTAATTTTTCCTCTCTCTGCAGTAGAATTTATGAATTCTGGACAATAAATTAATTCATATTCTTTCTCTCAAGACAGTATCCACTACTGAAGACTTGGATGAACTCAGGAATGGACAATTATAGTTTGAAATGCTTTTATTGATATGATTTGATATGTGTTGCTTTATTTTCAGGAGGAAATGAATTTTTGCATGCTTTCTATCACAAATTAATTACATTTACAATGTAGACACATTGTTTGTTCCCTTATTATTGAGTAGAATATCTTAGTCACTAACATTTAAAGAACTGATGCTTTAGTATACAGTATATATGGGTTTTATGAGGATCTCACTTCACATATCGAATCTCTCCTCCTCCTCTTTCTGCTGGGAGACCCACAGAGCCCTGAACTTTGAAATAACCAATGGGCTTCCAAGCTCCACTGTATTTCCTTTTTAGGCCATTTATGGCTTCTTCTGAACAAACAAAGCTCAAATGTAATTTGGTTCAGCTCAGTTTCCATGAAATTCAGTGAAATCTTGCCACCCCCCCCAAAAAAATCTTCCTTTTTGTTCAGTTTTTGGGAGGTGTCAAGCTGCAAGGAGCAGACTTCTCTGCTCTCCTATTCTTTCTATCTTTTTAAGTAGGCCCAAAGTAATCCATGCTCTGTGAAAATTCTTTTTCTTTTCTTTAAAGTTTATTTTTCCTTATTTTAATACTTTTCTTTAAATCACTGTGTAAGAAGATTTTTTTCCCCCTAAGCCTAAACCAATTCATTCAAGGCACAAAGCATCGGGAGAAAAGGATCTGTGGCTTGTGTTTGTCTCAGTTTGACTCTCTGATGGGACGTTGTACAATAAACAAATTCCTTTTCAGTGCATAAGAGGAGACCAAGCCCAGCTTGCTGAAGAACAGCCCGATTGCGATCTTAGGAGCACGGCCTTGTGGGAGAATCTGTCTATCAGCCTTGCCATCAACAGAATCCACGGACATCCAGCTGAATCACGGTTGGCATGTGGGGGCCCTGCTGCCACCAGGGACGTGATCTGATTGTGACTGATGGTCTGTTGTTCAATTTAAACTTAATTCTTCAGAATATTCCTGGTATAAATCTTTGAACCCAAGATTTGCAAACTCCTTCCAGAGTGTCAAATGCATTTTGTCTTTTCATTCATCTATGTTCCTTTTCAGAGTAACACCAACTTTCCTTTTATAAATAGTTTACTCATCATTTTCTTCATAAAATTGCATCCACTTTTCTTAACCAATGTTATTTTTATGGTTTTCCAATTTCTAGGATACTACCAAGTTAAACTATGGTTTCTTTTGTTCCACAAATGTTTGATTCACATGTGATGCTCAGTAATTCAATAACAGTCTATGATGCCTATGATGCATGTTGAATTCTTTGTTTTAAAATCATCCAAATGTGTTAACCTGTTCTGACATTGCTTATTAAACTGTTGAAAGACATTTGGGAATTATGGTTTGATTTCATGTCCAGCTTCTTGATTATAAGCAGACAAGAACTCACAAGGGTTTTTTTTTTTAGTTTTTTTTTTTTAGACTGATTCATAATTGGTACAAATAAAGAATTGTGAATAAAATTGTCCATTACCTGGACTGATGCCTTAATGAGGATATGAGTGTGTAATTAAAGGAAATTGAAAGAAAAATTCCATATTATCCACATTATTATTGTTATTAATAATGTATTATTATTATTATTATTATTATTATTATTATTATTATTATTATTATTATTAATAATAATAATAATAATAATAATAATAATAATAATAATAATAATAATATGTATCATGCCTTTCCTATTTCATGTCTGATGTTTATATGTGCATTCCATGCAGGATAAGTTCATACATTCCTTTATATTATTCTTCTATATTATATTTCATATTATATGTCTGATATGACTTGTGATTCATGTATGGCCTTGAACAGCCTTGGTCTGCATGTGAGTGTGCCTGAGTTAGCAATTTTAATCACCAGCTGTACTGATACATTTTTGAATGTCTAGTCCTATGTGACCGAGAAGGTATTGGCTCCTTGTTTCCTGGGAGCAAAGATAAGAACTGTTACCCCGTGTCTTGCCAGATGTCCTCAAGGACACTTTCTCCGTCTTCCCATGGATAATACAGCTTTAAACGCTAGAACAATGAATGGCTGATTCAGCGATATGGATGGTCAGACTTGGAACGGCCTCTGTATTTCTCCCTCATGAAGAATAAATGTACTTATATTTAAATTTTCTGCCTGATTTTTGACTCAGATTAATTATACTGAAAATTATTCTAACAGAAATCTTCATTCCTACTCACATTCATATTTACTTTAATACTTGTACCAACAATTAAAAACCTATAAACCCGGGGACTTCCGGTTATGGCTGCCACGTAGGACGGACGTGTCTCGCTCTGCTCTGCTCCTGGAAAAAAAAAATCGGCAAATAACTCTCTCATTTGGGACAGAACGTATCCCAGCATTTGGGCGAGGATATGTCGGCGAAGCCTAAGGCTGGAAAACCAGGAAAAGGAAAAAGCGAGCCGCCGAAACAGTCCAAATTAACGGACTTTCAGGTCTGTGACGCAGCAAACAAAACTCCATATATGGCGGAGGAGGCTGGCAACGGTGCGATATCTGCGGGGAATGGCGCAGATGCGCTGATGGCTGCCATGAGTTCAATGAGAGCGGACTTTTCCTCTAGATTTGATGGGATTATGACAGCGTTGGAAGGAATAAGAAAGGAATTGGGTGACTGTGTAGAACGAACGGCGCAGATGGAGCTCCGTCTCGCTAGTGCTGAAGATGACGTCACCCGTCTTCAATTAAAGGTGCGCACTTTGGAAAAAAAAAATAAATCTCTGGAAGATAATATTTTGGATTTGGAATCTCGGTCGAGACAGAATAATTTGAGGCTGGTGGGTCTTCCAGAGGAATCAGAAGGTCGGGACGTATGTTCCTTTCTGGAAAAGTGGATTCCGGAGGTGCTGGGCAGCGAGGAGTTGAAATCAGCAGTGATTCTGGAAAAAGCACATCGTATTGGCCCACGGAGAGATAAGGGACCGCCGAGGACCTTAATTATGAAGTTTCTTAGCAACAGAGACAGGATGAAGATCTTCAACGCTGCACGAGCTAAAAAAGGAGAGATTAAACACCAGGACCAGCAGGTGCGGTTCTACCCAGATTTGGCCACAGGAATCCAGCAATTGAGGAAGCAGTTTGATCCCGTACGTAAGGAGCTGCGCAACCTTGGGATTCGTCATGGTGTAATCTATCCTGCGAGACTGCTGACCACGTATGAGGGCAGAACCCACATCTTCAAGACCCCAGAGGAGGCGCAGGAGTTCATCAAGAAGATCAAAGAAGAAGAAGAGACTGGTGGGAGCTAAGCATGAACAAAATATAAGGTAGAATAATTAAGCATTTGCACAGGCATCTGACTGACTTGAAGTAAATAGTAAGTTTACAAAATATAGATTGTATTATATATTAAAAAAACAAAACAAAAACAAAACAAAAAAAAAACTATGATGTACAAAGTTGTTAAAAATTTTGGAGTTAAGTTGGAAAACTACAGAGGAGAGTTAATGTTACGTCATTAAAAGCAGTAGAGTTAGGGTGATTGGGAGGATGAAGAAGGAGTGGCTTAGGCTGTTCCCCGTGGGTGTGGAACGGTCGATGGCTATATCGGGAGACAGAATTTTTCTTTTGATTTTGGGGGGTTTGCCACAAGTGTGGGAAGGGGAAATTTGTTTGTGTGTAGTTTGTAGGATGAATGTTCAACCACTCATGTTTTTGCTTCTCTGTATGAGCATGTTTACACTGCAAGGTAATCCCAAACTCTCTATTGATCATGGACCAAAGTGTTAATCTTAATTTAACTTCATGGAATTGCAGAGGTCTACAAAATTTAAAAAAACTTAAACAAGTTATGAATAAAATAAAGGACATGGGTTCAAGAATTGTGTTTTTACAAGAAACTCATCTGATAGAGGAGGATGTTAAAAGAATTAAGAGTAGATGGCAGGGAAGTGTATTCACCTCTTCATTTTCATCCCGAGCCAGGGGAGTTATGACTCTCATACATAAATCAGTTCCTTTTCAAGTGAAAAAATGTAATTGGAGACAAATTTGGAAGATATGTAATCATTCAAGGTTCTTTGCTATTAGAAAATATAAATCTTGTGAACTTATATGGTCCCAATATAGATGATCAGAAGTTCTTTGCTAATTTGTTTCTCATCTTATCATCACTTACAGGGCAACATATAATAGCAGGGGATTTTAATTGTACATTGAATCCAGGTGTGGATAGATCAACAGGACTGGATTGTACGCACATTGGATGTAGGATGACTATTAATCATTTTATGAAAGAATTGAGATTGTTAGATATATGGAGAGAAATGAAACCACAAGTTAAAGCCTATTCTTGTTATTCCAGTACTTACAAGACATTCTCACGTATTGATTATTTTTTGATTTCCACAGAATTAAGGTCCAAGATTCAAAACTGCTTTTATGATAACATCGTGATCTCTGATCATGCACCCTGTTGTCTAATATATGTAGATAAAAAATTGACAAAGGAATCAGGTAGATGGCAATTTCAGCATAAATGGCTTCAGGATGAGGAATTTGTCAAGTATATAGAAAAACAGATAGACGAGTTCTTTGACATCAATACTACACAAACATCAGCATGTGTAAAGTGGGAGGCTTTCAAAGCTTTTATTAGGGGACATATTATTAGTTATACAGGATCAAAATCTAAGAAGACTCGAGAGGAGAGAGCTAAATTGGAACATAAAATAAAAAGTCTTCAGGAAAAAGTGTATGCAGGAAGTGACCCAAGGTTGGAGAATGAATTACTGATTTTGAGAGCTGAATACGACAAAAAATCAGCGAATAGAGCTGCCTCGAGTCTTCTAAGATTGAAACAATCTTTTTATGAACAAGGTGAAAAATCAGGAAAATTATTAGCATGGCAGATTAAACAATTGGAAATTAAAACACCAATTACCAGTATTATAAGTAACGGACAGGTAGTTATAGATCCTTTAGAAATTAATAGAGCCTTTAGAGATTACTATGAAAAATTATATGATACCAAAAATGAACCTGATTTAACAAAACTAAATGGGTTTTTGAACGAACTATCTATACCGTGTATACCAAATGAAAACAGGGAGATATTGGAGTCTAAAATTAGTCAAGAAGAAGTTGGGCTAGCCATTGATAATATGAAATCAGGAAAAAGTGCAGGACCAGATGGTCTTCCAGTTGACCTTTATAAAAAATTTAAGAATAAATTAATAAAACCTTTTTTGGAAATGGTTTTAGAAGCATTTCAAAATAATAATTTACCATCATACATAAATAATGCCTTAATTATACTGCTGCCAAAACCAGGTAAGCCCTCTAATAAATGTGAAAATATGAGACCAATAAGCCTATTAAACGCCGACCTTAAGATAATCTGTAAAATTTTAGCAAGACGAATACAAGAAATTTTACCAAATATTATTAATTGAGATCAGAATGGCTTTATAAAGGGTAGACAAGGCTTCCATAATGTAAGAAGACTATTTAATATTATTTATTTTAATAAAGAAGCACTGGATACAGCTCTCCTATCATTGGACGCCGAAAAGGCCTTTGATAGAGTTGAATGGCCCTTTCTTTTTGAAGTCCTACAAAGGTTTGGACTTGGAAATAATTTCATAAAATGGGTTCAAATAATATACAATAATGCTACAGCAGAAATCCTAACAAATAACAATATTTCAAAACCAATAAAAATCAATAGAGGATGTCGACAAGGCTGTCCACTTTCACCTTTACTGTTTACTATGGCAATTGAACCTTTAGCGATAGCGATACGTTTACATTCACAAATATATGGAATTAAAGTTGGACCAACAGAACATAAAATCTCCCTATACGCCGATGATATAATTTTGTTTATGTCGAATCTAAAAAAATCAATTCCAACCTTGTTGAATTTAATAAAGAATTTTGGGGAAATATCAGGATATAAAATAAATAAAACTAAATCTTCAATATTAATGCTAAATGAGACCCAGAGAAATTACCCAGCCCCTGAGGTAAATCAATTCAATGTTGTAAATCAGTTTAAATATTTAGGAATCCAAATTATGCCTAAGCTAGAATCAGTCGCCAGCGTCAACTATGAAGCCTTAATGTCAGATATCAATGAGTTAACTCAGAGATGGATGTCACTACCAATGTCGATGATCGGGAGAATCAATATACTTAAAAGTAATATTTTACCTAAAATACTTTATTTATTTCAATACATTCCCTTATCACCACCTTTAGATCTATTCTCAAGAATAAAAAAAAAGTTAGTGGAATTTATATGGAACAACAGGAGGGCTAGATTACGTTTGTCTTTATTATATTTACCATTTGATCGTGGAGGTCTGAAATGTCCAAATTTTATGTTGTATTATTGGTCGGCACAACTGAGGTCTATGACATATTATTTTTCATCAAATGATCTCCCTCACTGGACTGAAATGGAATCATACAATTTACCTTTACCTCTTCCCATATTCATATACTCAGATTCGGCAAAAAAATTACAAAAACAAGTTAAAAATCCATTTGTAAAGCATATGATCAAAATATGGTGTGAAGCTAAAAACTATTTAAAAGAACCACAGTTATTGTCACAATTTAGTCCAATATGGGGTAATCAATATTTTAAACCAGGGAGAGCGGACGCTGTATTTAAAGTATGGAATTTAAAAGGGATACAAAAGATTCAGGATTTATATTTGCCATGTGCAGACAACATAATGTCTTTTGAAGAGCTGAGGATCAAATTTAATCTCAATAGAACACATTTTTTTTAAATATCTTCAACTTAGAAACTTTATTCGATCAAATCAAAATAAAGCTCTCACTCGACCTATTTATTCATCCTTGGAAAAAATGATGATGAAAGATAGTAAAAGAAAGGGTATTATTTCAGAGTTTTATAACTCATTGACACTATCTTCAAGTGAAAATTCACTGAAAAGATTAAACTACTGGAAAGAAGATCTGCAAATTGAAATTTCAGAGGAACAATGGGAATTGGCTTGTACAGAAGCTCAAACCAAATCAATAAATGCACACCTTAAATTGATACATTTCAAATGGTTAATGCGGATGTATGTTACACCGGAGGAGTTAAATAGATATAACAAAAATATACCAGATACATGCACAAAATGCATGGAAAGTAAAGGAACCCTATTTCATTGTTTATGGGAATGTAGATTAATAAGAATGTTTTGGGAAGAGGTGAGGGTAACAATTGAAAAAATAATCTCAAAACAAATCATATTGAATCCTAAACTGTTTTTGTTGGGTCTGTACCCAGAAAAGCATAATTTTAATAAAAGTGAAAGAACATTCATAGACCTCAGTTTGCTTAATGCCAAAAAATGTATTGCACTATTATGGAAAAAGACTCATAGACCAGATGTGACTCAGTGGTTAAGACAGATGTTAACAAACCTTCCATTAGAAAGAATAACATATATACTGAAATCAAAGGAAATTGTGTTTGAGAATATATGGAGACCTTTTATTGATTATGTAAAAAATTTAAACATAACTCTTGAAGAAGAAGGTGAATGATGTGTGTGGACCTTGTAAATTCCAAACTGGTGAACATAATATGTATACTTATGTATTGGATTGTCTAGACTAAACAGAGGAGCATTGTTGAAGACTTGATTTTGTTGGTGGTTGTTGGTGTTTTTAGTGCATTTTTTTTTTTGTAGTACTTTAGTGTTAGTGTTTGATTGTTTGTATCATGTTTGTTAAAAAAAAAAAAGGTTCAATAAAGATATTGTGGGAAAAAAAACAACCTATAAACCCTTTAATCTAAATCCACTACACCTATAAATGGCCGCAGGTAATAAATTTGTTTTATGAACAGTTTTCTTTCTAAAACTCTTGATACCAAAAATAAGAACATTCAACAAATGATCCTAATGGCTTAAATGGAGGTATATTATAGTTTCAATGTTATTTATCATTAAGAGGCCTATATATGTTAATTCAGCCACACAAAGGGACCACAGATCAGTATGGGGTGCCAAAAGGTTGATCTCACTTCAAAATTATGGGTGCCTAAAGTTTTTTGCAAATGATAAAAACTTTATCATTTCCTATCTATCTACCTATACATTCACCAAAATGGAACTGATAAAGTAAATTATACAGCATTTACTTAAGCACAACTTATAACAACTGCAGCTTTTTATGCATAAACACACTGCTTAATGATAATATAATATAATTTGGATTCTTGTCTTGTAAATTGATCTCTTGACTTCTCATCTTATTCACAAAATCAGCAGACACAACCAAGTGTGATTAACTTTTTATTTACAAAAACACAGAATAACTATTTTCAAAAACATGGACTAACAATGTGTTTACAAGAACATAAAGAAAACACACAGCAAACAACAACAGCAAAAAGCAAACAACACAAATAATTTGATACTGGCATGGTTCCCCTCAAGCACAAAATGGGTGAAAAGACGCCTTTGCCCACTGTCTAAAAAAAAAAAAAAAAAAAAAAAAAAAAAAGTATGGATTTGGTTGAAAGCTTAAAAGCCATCTTTAAAAAAAAAAAACAACAAAAAAACCCCCAACCATATAGTCACCAACATCTTGATCCTTTTTGAGTTGTGTGTGGCACCTACATGAGCACCTCCAGGCAGAAGTCAGAGTGTATCCTGGACAGCTCACCAGCCCCTTACAGCACCTGGTGCTCCCTAGCAGTCTCCCATCCAAGTACTGAACAAAGTAAACCCTGCTTAGCTTTCAAGATCAAACAAAACCAGAGGTGTCTGGGGACACTCAGAGCGTGAGGCATAGACATCAATAAAAAGACACAACATATATGTCATGGTCCGAGCGCCGATCTCGTCCGCGCTCGGGCCATGCATCATCTCCGCCAGGTTTTGACAGCAGTGTTTACCTTCTGGCTCCCCGAGCTCTTATTGTGACAGCGCTTGGAGGGGCTTCCTGCTGTCAAAGCCTGCCAGCTGTGCTGCATTTGCGGCTCATCAGTGGCCCAGCATTTAAGCGGGCGCTGAGTGCAGCCCAATGCAGCAGCCTCGTCAATTATTCCCTCATCAGACGCCGAGCGAGCGTTTCTCGTCTCAGACGTCAATATTCCTTAATGATTCCACATCTACGATCATCCCTCATCCTTATCCTGAATCGTAAGTGAGCCTGATCAGCCTTACGGTCTCTGTATCTAGTGTAGTGTGTTTTAGCCCATCGTGGCTCGTTACTTTCTGTTACTTTGTGTTATCTTCTGTTCATAATAAAACATCATGCAAACCTCACTGGCGACTTTTGGCGTCTTATGGTAGCTCACGAGGGCCACCGCCTGGCAGTAGGCTGCTGCCAGGGCACCTAAACAGAGGCGCCAAACCGAGACGCCGTTCCCGGTGAGTTTGCATTAGGTGGCCATTTGCTCTTTCCTGTCTGGGTACTGCGTGCTGAGAGAATGCCGTCGCGGAGGGGCCAAGCTCGGAGTCTGAGATATGAACTGGCGGACGCCCTGGAATATGTAGATGAAACGCTCATCTCTGCCTCCCTCCTCGACTATCACAGCGACGTACGCTGGTACCTGGACTGCGCTGAGGATGTCTTAAATCATCTTCCCCGCTACGCCAACCACCCAGAAGTCAGCGCGAGGAGGGATGACATCGCCCCACTGCGTGAGATACTCCGTATAGTGGAGGACGGACTACGGCAGGAAGCAGAGGAGGAGGCATCCCCGCTCCCCGCTTTGGGATCCCGTTCCTGTCCTCGATCCAGTCCAGGAGTTCGCACCATCCAGGGGCCGTCGAAGACGTTGGCGCCACGGCCAAGGTCAACCTCAGCAAGAACCCCGCCCGGATCCTGTTCCGGGCCGCCAGAAAGATTCTACCGCACAGTCAGCTGTCTCTTCGGCGTCTCGCCAGGAGGGAATTCCCGCAGCCTCTCCCCCTGGGCCATCCTCTCCTGCTGTTCCATCAGCGCTCCGTGCCCGGTTCGTCTCGGCTGTCGCCCCCTCCTCCTTGATGTCCTACCCGGCTGCTGTGTGTGCCAAGAGTCCTGCTTCGGCGAGCCCCGTCCCTGATCCATCACGAGCGGCTCCCCCTCGTCCTTCCAGGGGGCCCTCTGTTACCATCCGGCGGGGAAAGGGAGGAGCAACGTTCCCTACAGCAGGCACCATCCTCCCTCCGGGAGACAGGCAAGCGCAAGTTCCTTCTTCTCATCAAGGTTGGGATTTGTTTTGTCTGACTCCTGGGGGCGGAGTTCGGGGTTCACAGTCCTCCGAGCTCCCACCACCTGCTGTAGCCCTGATTACTGAATCTGCTGCCTCTGTGTCTCCCTCCACCGAGCGGTCCACAATGCCAGGCCTATGTCACCGGACGAAGAGGGGGCCTGCGGTTCTGGAGAACCTGGTTCCAGCCCCGCAGCCATGTTGTGGGCAGAGGAGAGGAGTGGACTGCAGCCTGGAGCCTGTGCCGACGATGAAGCGTCCCCGGGTCTCCACGCCGGAGCGGTTCGAGCCAGCGGGTCGAGGGTCCCCTGCCACCATGCCGTGCGGGTTATCGGCGTGGACATCGGCGTCAGAGGGTCCTCAGGCTTCGGAGAACATCATGCCAGCTGCGGAGCCCGACGCAGCTGAGTGGGAGCCAGATGACGATCTTCTTCCGTCTGAGCCCGGATTGTTGAAGTCCTGGACAGCGACAGAACTCGAGTACAGGCAAGTGCTCTACTTTGTTTTTCTTCTTTATATTTTAGAGCATTTCTGCCTGTCTCTCGGGGAGATGTGCCAGGGGCAGCCATCCGCTGCACCTGAGCTCATCTCGCTGGGCTCTGTCGCTGCCGGTGATCCTGATCCTGGTTCTTTTCCTTCTCCTGAGCCTTCTCCCAGGGTCACCGGTGTGGAGTCTATCCCAGTCGCTGCACTGGAGGTCCCGGGTTCAGGGTTGGAGGTCGTTATCGGTGCTACGCAGACCCAGTCGGGGTCCGACATGGGTGCTGCTCTGGACCAATTGGGGTCCGACGTGGGTGCGCCCGAGTCCCAATCGGGGTCCATCGCGGGTGCTGCTCTGGCCCAATTGGGGTCCAACGTGGGTGCAACCGGGACCCAATCGGGGTCCAGCAGGGGTGCAGCTCCGGT
This sequence comes from Pholidichthys leucotaenia, assembly GCA_020510985.1. Classification (NCBI taxonomy): domain Eukaryota; kingdom Metazoa; phylum Chordata; class Actinopteri; order Cichliformes; family Pholidichthyidae; genus Pholidichthys; species Pholidichthys leucotaenia. Next base: position 131,341,127 of record CM035840.1, on the reverse strand, counting down.
GTGGTTCAAGGTCGGTGAGGGAGCTGCAGATCCCCTGCTACCTGACACTGGACTGGCTTGTCATCATCTTCTTTTCCCTCTTCCGAGTCACTGCCCCTGCTCATCATCGCTGGGGGCCGTTGGGGGCCTTCTACGCTCGGCCCGGCTCTGCCGCATTTTTCCCCCATCAGGGAGGCCGCCACGGGCTGTTTTTCCACGGTTCTGGTGGCTGAGGGACGCGGGTCGGCCATTCGAGAATCTGTTTCGCCAGTTCGACGCCTTGGGTCGGCCACCCGACACTCTGTGCTTGCTGCGGGGCCACCTGGTTTGGCCGCTGGAGAATTGGACTTTCCGGGCCTGGGACTGGGGCAGGCCGCCCAATCATGTACTATTCCCCATATTCCCCTCTTGGCCTTGGGATGCAGGGAGACCACCGGAACTGTCCCCGTGGGTTTTGGTCTCTCCCTGTCACCATTTTCCTGGATTGTCTGGGTTAAAGGTCATGCGGGGTGATGGTTTTGCTCTGTGTTTTGCCTGTGTTAATATGGGTTTTCTTTTTCTGTCTTGGCCATTCTGTGTGTTTTTGTGCTTTTGGGAATATTGTATTTTCTGTTATCGTGCCCTGTAATTGTTTTGTTTGTAGTCTGCCTTAATCATGGTTTTTGCATTTGGGAATATTGTATTTTCTGTTATCGTACCCTGTGTTCAGTGTATTTCATGTATTTGTTTTTTTTTTTTTTTTGTTCTTTCTGGTTGTCTCTGTGCTCATCATGGCTGTTGGTCTTTGGCTGATCCTCTCCCTCCAGGCCTGTTTTCCCCATCCTCCCACCCTTGGGGGGGGGGGGGGGGCGCTTGGGTGTCATTGGGCCTTCGGAGCCCGCCCTCGGGGGGGGAGGTACTGTCATGGTCCGAGCGCCGATCTCGTCCGTGCTCGGGCCATGCATCATCTCTGCCAGGTTTTGACAGCAGTGTTTACCTTCTGGCTCCCCGAGCTCTTATTGTGACAGTGCTCCTTGTCCTGAAACGTAAGTGAGCCTGATCAGCCTTACGGTGTCTGTATCCAGTGTAGTGTGTTTTAGCCCATCGTGGCTTGTTACTTTCTGTTACTTTGTGTTATCTTCTGTTCATAATAAAACATCATGCAAACCTCACTGGCGACTTTTGGTGTCTTATGGTGGCCCGCGAGGGCCACCGCCTGACAATATAGAGAAATTTGTAGAACATACTTTTATTCAAATAATATTTTTGAACTGTACAGCACAGTAGCAGCTTCAGATGGTTCCAGATATTATGTAGCAAGCATTTTGCCAAATGTCGAACTTAAAAGAAAGCTGTTAAAAATACAGTGGTGTGAAAAAGTGTTTGCCCCTTCCTGATTTCTCATTTTTTTGTATGTTTGTCACACTTAAATATTTCAGATCATCAAACAAATTTAAATATTACACAAAGATAACACAAGTAAACACAAAATGCCATTTTTAAATGAAGGTGTTTACTATTAAGGGTAAAAAAAAAAAAAAAATTCCAAACCTACAGGGCCCTTTGTGAAAAAGTGATTGCCTCCCCTTGCTAAGACATAAATTAAGTGAATTAAGAAATTAATTAAGCATTTTTTTTTACCCTTAATGTTGGAAAAATCTCTTCTACCAGTAGTCAAGAAACAGGAAGGATTAAAGTTTCAATAAATTTAATTTGCACTGGCCAGTGGAGAACAATACAGAAACTGCCACAGAGTCTCTTCTGCGCATCATTCTGATTCACACACACAACTTTCAGTCTTTAAAGCATCCTGTTATCTCAAGACTGTCCATGAGAGAATATCTAGTTCAGGCTCGTTCTTACAAGCTGTCTCCTTCTCAGACATACTCATAGCAATACAGTACATACTGTACGTACAAAAACGAAGAGATAAATGTCCAGCTGCCACGACCTTGTACATTTCACACAGACTCTGAGGCAACAGAAGTTACAAAATATAGAATTTTCCTCCAATTTTCCCCCCTTTGATGCCATGCAACACATCATAAATAAAAGTGCTAACAAGTTACGGCATCTAAAACCTCATCTGGCAGCTATGCTAAACTCCAGTGCATTGATGTGCAACAGACCCTAACTAACTAGTGACAGGGAAAGTCCGCCATCGGCCCTTCTGCCCCAGGCACTGGCTAACATTTAGTCCTTTAGGAGGAAAATAGAACGGCAAAACTTATTAATTAATGGTAAAAGTAATTTATGGTTAAACATTAAAATCAAAATGATAATAAAGTAAAGCTGAGAGTAAAGATATAATAAGGATATATGTCATTGCTGTACGTGTCATTGCAGCTTGTATAAAAACAAAAGATAAAGGATGAAATCAAACCATAAAAACAAAAACATAAAAACAATAACAAAACTATAAAAAAGAGAAAATAAAAGTAACATAAAAATAAAATAAAAGTAACATTTCAAACTTCACATCATGATCATGCAACCCCTCTTGGTTTTCTGCATATCAATCATACTTTAACTCTGTACTTGGGGTCATGGAGACACACTTAAAACTCACACTGTTTGTTCCTCATCCCCACCATCTTCGGCAACTGCTCCATGGTACATCACTAAATGAACATGCACAAGTCTCACCATCATATTACGGATACAAGCAATGACACAAGAAAAGAAGACCAGAAATATTACCACAAAAATCATTAACAGGTTCATGATGAGACTTCTCCATGAAGAGAATAACCAACATAACCAGGTATGTTCATCAGTGACATTGTCTTTGGCCATGGCAGCCTGCAAAGCAGTCAGGTTCTGAATTGCTGAGGCAATCACGTGACCATCTGCTTCATTTTCAGGGATAAAAGTACAATAATAATCCCCCACAATTGCAAACCCCCTCCCCCCCCCCCCCCAGGCGGCAGTTATTTGATCAAGAACCATCTTATTTTGGGTCAGCATAAGTTTAAGGGCCGTTAACTCCTCTTTTATACCAGAAAAAGCAGACAGAAGAATTCACAAATGAGTGTAGTCTATAACTATTTGTTTCAATCTATAAGGTATTCTTAGCCACTCCCACCCAAGGGAGCAAGGAATTAAGTACCTACTGCCCAGTGGTTTCTAACTTGAATTCTTCCGGCACATCTGTGCCCCAGATGGATCATGTGGTGAAAAAGAGACATCTCTTTTCATCCTGTCCACCTGTCCTGCCGACAATATGTTGGTATGGTCAGTCACCACTACGGGGGTGCACACCCCTCCCCAGTTCATGGGCAGGTGTGAGTATGCATGATGGCCACACAGCCACCAACCCCCTGTCACCATGTACATGTCGTACTTGTGAGAATCACAAATTGCGGCACTGCAGAGCTCCTGCAGGGTGACATCACCTTCCAGACTTCTAAACTGACAATAAGGATCTTCAGGACAACTTTTGCCCACTACGCCAGTCCGGCAGGTGGCACTACAGGGGCAAGATGCACTATGCACCGTTGCACACCTGGAAACTAAAAAACTGCCCAAAGAGATGCTTCCACATCCTTTAAGACAAAAGGAAAAATTCCCCATCGAATTTAATCTTGCCTTCACCGAGTAAGGGGTATCATCGTGTCTCTGTTCAGTGGAGACATAGACAATAGGGCAGGTGTGATTCAAGCTAATGTTTGCTGTACTATTTCCATACATAGCCTCTTGCAAGAAACAAACAGCTTCTGACAGTTCCACTGGTTTAGTAGTAACAGATATTTGACCAGCTGAGAGTGGGAGCAAAGAGCACACAAAACAATTTGAATGATTAGCTGTTTTGGCTGTGTGGTTAGCATACTTCCACCACACATTGCCAGCATAAACACGGTCATCATAGCCTGGTCCTTCTAGTCAGTCATGATGCACATGAGTAACATATCTAGCTCTACGATGAATAGGCAGTGGTGTCCCTAAAATCAAAAGTGCTACCACAAGGATGGAGATAAGGAAAAGACAGGTGTACCCTTCGCATCTTTCTTCTGCCAACCATCTCTTGCTTGCCTTTTGTTTCTCCATGATAAACAACAGTTGTTTCGCTGAGCAGGCTGTTGCTGGGTGCCCAAGGGCACCGTCAGCCTAACACCCACACAGTGAGACAATGACTTGCTTGTATAGCTAAACAGTTAAACAGTAACTTGCTGACTGTTTTGAGTGGGGTAAAGTTTGCAATGTGTGATTTGCACCAAAGAATCACAGCCTTTGACTTTCACGGCTGTTGGTGTTGCCAGGATGACCTTGCGTGGTCCTTGCCAGGGAGCATCGGCCCAGTTTTTCTTTTTGATGGCTTTGATGAGGACCAGATCCCCTGGCTTGGCTATGATGGGTGCTTCCCCATGTTCCTCCTGGGAAGAGCAGCATGCACAACATCTCTATCAGTCAACATTCTTTGCATGTAATCAGCTAAACACTTCCTCATTACCTGAATTAAATGGCCTTAATGGTGGAAGTAGTTAAGGTTTGCCATACATTATTTCAAATGGAGACAACCCCCCCTTTTTGAGAGCACTACCCTCATATAAAAAAGGACTAGGGGTAAACAGTATATCTAATTTTGTCCCATTTCCGCCATTGTTTTTCTAAGCCTTTCTTTAATGGTCCTACTGGTGCGTTCCACCAATCCAGCAGATTGTGGATGGTAAGCTGAGTGATTTTTCAAGTTAATGTTAAGTGCTGTGCCTAAATGGGATATAAACTAATTTACAAAACGTGCTCCATTATCTGAGTAAATCTTTCCAGGCATTCCAAATCTTGATACTACTTCAGCTAAAAGTTTCTTTGCTACTGTAACAGCATTTGGATGAGTGCAAGGGAAGGCTTCTGTCCACTTGGTAAACATATCAACAAACAGTATTTCTTTCCTTCACATTTATTTAATTCAATGGAATCCATGTAAATGTTTTGAAATGGATAAGTTGATACAGGGAAGGTACCTTCCTGAGGTTAAGTATCCCTGAGCATTGCCTTCTGCACAGATTAGACTTTTTTTTTTTTTTTTTTTTTTTTTTTACAAAACTGAGTAGCAAATTCACTAAACCCATAAGTGGTAAAAGATTTATGCAACATAGAAATCATCCCCCCTGCTGCTATATGGGAGAGCCCATGCAGCAGAACAGCAGTCTGGTGGAATAATTTGCGTGGCAAAATGGGTTTGTTATTGCATCATTTGTAGAGTTTGGAAGTGTTGTCAAATGTTGCCCCCTTTAACCCACTGGTAAATTTCAGCTTGTGGTGATGTTTCCTGGGTGTTAGTGAGCATGCCATGTGATAATTGTTCTGTCAATGTTAAAAGGAGAGATGCTGAGGTGTGGTTTAAAGTACCCAGAAATTACATCATGTCTCTTTTTTGTGATTGGTTTTGGTTTTTGGACTGATCACATTCCTCTGCTGAGGTGACAGTCCAACCTATATCCTCCCAGTCCATGTCTTTGGGCTTGACCAATGAGATGTGGGGAGCCTCCCAGTGTTTAAAATGCCTGCTATCCTCATCAGATAACACGGCAGATGCTCCCACATATCCCCTTGGTGACCAATACATATTTTTAATGACCAGTCTGGAGGATGGATTTGCAAAGAATGTTTTTCATAGTTTGGGTCTGGGCCACTCAAATGTCTGTTGTACATGTTGCAGTGGCATTGATCTGTGGCTTGATGTGTGGTAGGAACTGTGGACTCAAGATTTTGCATAGCTTTTGTGTGCAGGTCTGATGTCACTGAGTGTGGTCTGGTCGAAACCAAACACAGTGAGTTGCAGTACCTGGGCACATTGAAATCCTGTAATACATTTATTCCTTCCACATGTGGAAAATGCGATGCTCTCATATTATGGCAATATTGAGAGCTGTGAGGAGATCTCTTCCTAATAAGTTGACCTTCTGCCATGTCACTGGTGACAGGGTCTTTTACTTTGACATTTTTTGAAAGGTGATCTGTTTTTAACTTACCGTTTGCGGCTTTTACAGTTATTTTTTTTCATCTGATTTTGTAAAATTCCAAATGTCTGCACTTGTTATTACTGATCTGCATGCTCCTGTGTCACATAGGGCCTCTTTCCACAAAACCGGTTCCAGTGCTAGTTTGGTTCTGGGGCTGGTGCTAGTGCTTAACCAGTTCTTCTGGAGTGGCTCATAAGAACCAGTTGGTTTTCCACCGATATGGAACTAGTCGGGGATTACGTCAGGGCTACGTCATTACGTAGTGTGAAGCGCCCAACCCTCGCAGAACACCAGAGAAGACGGAAGGTGGCGGTATGCACCTCTCACTTGTTTGCTATCCGCCAGTAACCGAGAGAAGAAGAAGAAGTAGCAGCGCTAGCTTGTCAACATGTAGGAGCTTGTTGTCTCTTTGGGAGTGCTGCTTTTATTATTCCAAACCTGTATTACCATCCAAAAACAGTTTTATTCTTAATGGCAGAGAACAGCGGCTACGTTTAAGGAGAGCGGTAATTGTCAATATTTCAGTTATCAGCCGTTGTTAGATCAAGTCTGTAGTGCGAGCATTGACGACACTTTTAAACATAATATTTATGTCATTTCTGTAATAGGTGGTGTTACGGCGCATTACAAGACGGAGGTCGCCTGTTATGTCATGCCAAAAAGTGATCAGCTGTCCAAAAATTGATCGCCAGGGGCCATATTGTTATGGGTTTATATTAGCCATTAAACATATTTCAACAGATAAACAGTACTTAGTTAGGTGTAACAAGATATATTTAACACTTATGATGCATTTTGAACCCTAAACAAACTTGATCTAGGATTAAAAGCAATTAAAATAATGCAGTCACAAGATTACATGGAAAAATGCATAGATTTACTGCATATGTACGTATATACATGAAGATACTGTATAAATACATATTCTATGTACCTCCAAACAACAGAGTTGTGAAAGGTATACCCTTCTGTACTTGTATGTCATCTATTCTGGTTAAAGTACTGATTCAAGTTTTTATTCATGTAGGGGTAACAAGAGAAGGACTGTAAAGTGTAGAAGTTAAAAGTACTTTCCCCAGAAATGATCTTGTCCAGAGCTGATAGAATGTCATGTGGTACGTTGTCAAAAGAATATAAACTCATTATCATTTTTGAAGCTGGCAACTTGGAACATTTTCCACAGAAAAAGTACATAGATTTAAAGTTTGTTGCTGCTTGTTCTTTAGAAAATGTGAAAGTTGTCAAAAATTATGAGTAAGTCCACAAATACCTGATATATTGGCCAATACCTGGAAAAATGAACTTAAGTGCAGTAATTCAGTACTTGTACTTTCACTTCCCACCACTACAATGTTATAGTGATTTGCATTGTCCTAAATAACTTTACATTTCATGCACATGAAATGTAAAGTCTTTAACTAGTCTTTAACTTTTTAATACTGTATGACCCTTCTCTCTTATCTCTCTGTTTTTTCTCTTATCGCTTTGTCTTATGTCCTGATTGGTGGAGCCTTGAGCACTTTTATCATGTTTATAGTCAGCTACATGTGTGCCTGTGTTTGTGTTCATGTTGAATGTAACTGTGGTTTGTAAATATGGATGTCACCTGACTGCAAAACAAATCTACCTACGGGTACAAATAAAGTAACCTGAATATGTTTGGTGTGAGGATAACAATGTAGAAGCAGAAAAACACTTAAGGAAAGAAAGTTTTTATTTACAAAATGTGCAAAAACTTTAGACTGCTACATATGAAATATGTACACACAGCCAAAAATATTAATGCTGTGATAGTTACTTTTTTTTACAGTCACTCAAGCACAGACAACGTATCCCATCAGTCCAACAAGGGTATTGGTCTTGTCCTCCATCTTCTGGACGCTTTGCAGCAAAGCAGAGGTCAGCTGCTCCTCCGTCCTGCTCTGCTCCTGCTGGCTCTTATCTGACCGTAGTCAAGAAGGAGGTCCCTGTTTGTGTCACACTTCTGTTTCCCTGTTTTAAAGTACAAAAATAAGCAATATAAAATAACCACACTGAAAAACGCAGGAATCGTCAATCCAAGATTGAATGTGTCTATTCAACATCCATTTACTGTTAGTGGCATCACAACACTCAACTCAAGTGTATTCATTCATTCATTCATCTTCTACCGCTTAATCCTTTTCGGGTCGCGGGGGGGCTGGAGCCTATCCCAGCATCTTTGGCCAAGAGGCAGGGTACACCCTGGACAGATCGCCAGTCCATCCCAGTGACATAATGCATGGCTCAGGAGACGCACACACAAAGGCTCAGAATAGCTCAAATAGCTTTATTGACAACAGGAGTGTATGAATGTGTGTCTGCGAGATGTGAATGTGTTGGTGGCGGCGTCTGCTTCGGGCACAGAGGCAGGAGACCGTACAGCCGGACAACCCTATGGGAAAAGCACAGGGAGAAGGGTGACGGGCACACACCAACACAGGGGATATATAAGTAAGAGAGGAGCTTACTTGGAAAGGGCGGATGACTGGCACAGCAAGGAACGAGGTCCGGTAGACAGCCACCTGGAAAGCCCGGTGCAGCAGCGAGGAACAGGCGATGGAGAGGAATAGTCCGCCGCCGGGGAATCCACCTGTGCACAGGGGAGCAGACTTGGAGGAGAAAAAGGTAAGATCTTCTTACCGCAATGTTTGTTGAGAATGAGACGGATCTCACAGCAATGCGTAGTGAAGTCTGACGGCTTCAGGCCGAAGCCCAGGGCGAGGCGGCTTAAATCCCTCGCCGCTGATGATGTGCAGGTGTGCGTGCAGCTGGCACCGCTGATGAGCGGCGCGGCGTGACAGTACTCCCCCCTCTAGCAGCGCCTCCTGGCGATGGCTTCTCTGGGTGCGCTCGGTGGAATTCAGCGATGAGTGATGGGTCTAACACAAACGACGAGGGTACCCACTGCCGATGTTCAGGCCCATAGCCCTCCCAGTCCACCAAGTACTGCAACCCACGACCCCGGCGCCGGGAGTCCAGGATGGGGGAGACAGGCCAGGCCGGATGGCCACCAATCATCCGGGGCGCGGGTTGCACAGCAGGAGGAGGGCAAAGGGGGTCGGAGACTGCCAGCTTCACCTTGGACATGTGGAAGGTGGGGTGGATGCGGAGGGAGGGGGGAATGGCTACACGCACAGCCACCGGGTTGATGATCCTGGTGATGGGGTATGGGCCCATAAAGCGCTGTGCCAGCTTCCTCCTCTCGCCCTTTAAAATCACGTCCTGGGTTGACACATAGACTTGCTGACCAACTCTGTACGCCGGGGCAGGTCTTCTGTGCCGGTCCGCCACGGCTCTGTTGCGCTCCGCCGTGCATAAAAGTGCATTGCGCGCTGACGCCCAGATGGAGCGGAACTGCCTGAGATGCGCCCGTACTGAGGGGACAGTTACCTCACTCTCCTGCGTCGGGAGCAGCGGGGGGTCGTAACCCAGGGACGCCTTAAAGGGGGACATCCCTGTAGCAGAAGAGCGAGCGGTGTTGTGGGCGTATTCAACCCAGGCGAGGTGGTTACTCCAGGACGTTGGTTTGGACGCCGTGACGCAGCGGAGCGCAGCCTCCAGCTCCTGGTTGGTCCGCTCACACTGCCCGTTGGTTTGGGGGTGATGGCCGGAGGAGAGGCTCACCTTGGCTCCCAGGGCGTTGCAGAACGACCTCCAAACCTCTGAAGCAAATTGGGGCCCCCGGTCCGAGACCACGTCCACCGGAATCCCATGCAGCCTGACCACGTGCTGGATTAGGAGGTCCGCCGTCTCCAGGGCAGTTGGGAGACCTCGCAGGGGGACGAAGTGTGCCGCCTTGGAGAAGCGGTCCACGATGGTCAGGATGGTGTCGAAGGTGTTTGAGACAGGGAGTCCGGTGACGAAATCCAGGGCGATATGCGACCAGGGCCTGCCAGGGACGGGCAGAGGCTGGAGCAAACCCGCTGGAGGGGCATTACCTGATTTGCTGGTGGCACACACTGGGCAGGCCCGGGCGTAGCGGGCAGCGTCCCTCCGCAGGCCTAGCCACCAGAAGGACCGCTGGAGGAGGTCAATCATCCAGGAGGAGCCAGGGTGGCAGGTGAGCTTGGATGTGTGCAACCAGTGGATGACTTCCCCCCGAACCGTGGATGGCACGAACAGCCTCCCCTCCGGTCCGCCGCCAGGGTCAGGTTCTACTTCCTGCGCCTTCCGGATCTTGCTTTCAATATCCCAGGTGACGGCTCCCACGACGCACGACCTGGGTAGGATGGAGTGGACCGTGTCTTCCGACTCCTCAGGGGCGAATTGCCTAGAGAGGGCGTTGGGCAGGCCGTTCTTGGAGCCAGGCCGGAAGGTGATGTTAAACCGGAACCTGGCAAAGAACAAGGACCAACGCGCCTGGCGGGCGTTCAGACGCTTGGCAGATCTCAGGTACTCCAAGTTCTTGTGGTCCGTCAGGACCACGAACGGCTGGTCCACCCCCTCTAGCCAGTGACGCCACTCCTGCAGCGCGAGCTTGATGGCGAGGAGCTCTCTGTCCCCCATGTCGTAATTGCGTTCCGCCGGGGACAAGCACCGGGAGAAGAAGGCGCAGGGCCATTTGTCCCCACCATCTGGCGACCGCTGGGATAGGACCACCCCCACTCCTGTGTCCGAAGCGTCCACTTCTACGATGCACTGCAGCGCAGGGTTGACTTGGCTAAGGACCCGGGAGGAGGAGAACTCCGCCTTCAGCGCCTGGAAAGCAGCCGCGGCCTCTTCGGTCCACCGGAACGGGACCTTAGGGGATGTGAGGCGGGTCAGCGGGCCGGCGATGGTGCCAAAATTAGGGACAAAGCGGCGGTAGAAATTTGCAAACCCAATAAATTGCTGCACCTGTTTTCTTGATGCAGGTGTGGGCCATTCCACCACCGCTTTCACCTTCCCTGGGTCCAGAAGCACCTGGTCGTGGGAGATGATGAACCCGAGGAAGGATGTCGTCCTAGCGTAGAACTCACATTTCTCAGCCTTCACATACAGCCGATTCTCCAACAGTCTTTGAAGGACCCGCCTCACGTGGACCCGGTGCTCGTCCCTGGATTTGGAGAAGATGAGAATGTCATCCAGGTAGACAAACACAAAAAGGCCAATAAAATCCCGGAGGACGTCATTAATGAGGCGCTGAAAGACGGCTGGAGCGTTGGTCAGCCCGAACGGCATCACAAGGTACTCAAAGTGGCCGTTCGGGGTACAGAAGGCTGTCTTCCACTCATCTCCCTCACGGATCCGGACGAGGTGGTATGCGCTGCGTAGATCCAGCTTGGTGAACCAGGTCGCCCCCTGGAGGGAGTGGAAGGCGGTGTCCATGAGGGGCAGGGTATAGCGATCCTTCTCCATGATGTCGTTTAGGGCGCGATAGTCGATGCACGGACGGAGGGAACCGTCCTTCTTGCCCACGAAAAAGAATCCTGCCCCCACAGGTGATGACGAGGGTCGGATTATCCCAGCACTCAGCGATTCCTTGAGGTAAGCATTCATAGTCTCCTTCTCCGGCGCCGACATGCTGTAGAGTCGCCCAGAGGGTAAGGGTGCCCCCTGGCGGATGTTTATAGCACAGTCATAGGGTCTGTGTGGAGGAAGAGACATCGCCTTGGACTTGCTGAATACCATACTCAGGTCGTGAAACTCTGATGGCACCAGGGACAGGTCCGGGGGTGCAGCGTCCGTGGATGATGGAGGAGAGGATGGAGAGCAAGCAGCGGACTGTAGACAGGTGCTCATGCAGAATGTACTCCATGCCGACACCCTGGCGGACTTCCAATCCAAAACGGGGTTGTGGAGGCGTAGCCAGGGATACCCCAGGATGACGGGCGACACAGAGTTGGGCAGGACGTAGAAGGTTATCTCCTCCCGGTGGTTTCCAGAGATGATAACCGGAACGGGGACGGTCTGGTGTGTTACTCTCCCCAGGGAGACACGGGAGAGGTTGACCAGGGAGATAGGGGTCTTTAATGCCTGGCAGCGAATGCCCAATCGGGTTGCCAGGCTTTGTGAAATAAAACTGCCCTCCGCGCCCAAATCCACCAGTGCGTGAGTGAGATGCCCAGTGGAGTTGTGACAAAATCGGACGGGCAGCTTCAGTTGGGTGAGGGGACTTAACCGATTGATGTCCGCGAGGCCCCCTACAGTGACTCGCGGACCCCGCCGTTTGGCTTCTGTGGACAAAGCTCTACCGTGTGTTGACTATCTCCGCAATACATGCAGAGATTTAACTCACGGCGGCGCTGTCTCTCCGCCGGGGAGAGCTTTGTCCAGCCCGTCACCATCGACTCCGACTCCTCGGGGCGCGATGGTGGCGGCGTCGCCAGGGGGCGAGCTTGGGACAGGCGCGACGAGGCTCCACGAGGGCGAGAAGAAGACGACTTCCGTCCCGAGGACCGCTCGCGCAGCCTGTTATCCAAACTGATCGCTAGGGATGTTAGCTCCGCTAGGGTCTCCGGGATATCCTGCCCAGCCAGTTCATCCCTCAGATCATCGTTGAGACTGCGGAGGAAAAGGCCACAGAGGGAGCGTTCCTCCCAGCCCAATTCCTCCGCCGCTACCCGGAAGTCGACCGCGTAGTCCGCTGCCAACCGGCTTCCCTGCTGGAGGCTGAGAAGCCAATCGACCTGGACCGTCTCGGTACGAGAGTGGTCACAGACCTCCAGGAAGTGTCTCACGAATTGGTCATACGTGAGGGTGGCATAACTGGGCCTCGCCATTACGGCGTAGGTCCAGGTTAATGCTCGCCCCTCTAGGAGATTCCCGATATAACCAATTCGGCTATGATCAGAAGGAAAGTCTCCGGGCACACGGTGGAACACGGACTCACATTGCATTATGAACCCCCGCGCTCCGCCGAGCTTACCGCTAAAGCGGGTGGGGGTTGGAATGGGCGTGAGCCGAGTCGGTGCTGCCGGAGCCTGCTGGACGGCCACTGGAGCAGCAGGAGCCACGCCACCCTGACGAGCCGGGGGGAACGGCTGTTGGGGGTCCAAGCGGTCCAATCGGTTAGTTATATTAATCAATTGATTGAGTATCACCTGTTGCTGATAAGCTATCTGATCCACTCGAGCCTCGAGAGTGGTAAGCCGGTGTGCGAGCCCGCCGTCTGCCGAGCCGCTCTGCTGAAGCCGTACTGACATAATGCACGGCTCAGGAGACGCACACACACAGGCTCAGAGTAGCTCAAATAGCTTTATTGACAACAGGAGTGTATGAATGTGTGTCTGCGAGATGTGAATGTGTTGGTGGCGGCGTCTGCTTCGGGCACAGAGGCAGGAGACCGTACAGCCGGACAACCCTATGGGAAAAGCACAGGGAGAAGGGTGACGGGCACACACCAACACAGGGGATATATAAGTAAGAGAGGAGCTTACTTGGAAAGGGCGGATGACTGGCACAGCAAGGAACGAGGTCCGGTAGACAGCCACCTGGAAAGCCCGGTGCAGCAGCGAGGAACAGGCGATGGAGAGGAATAGTCTGCCGCCGGGGAATCCACCTGTGCACAGGGGAGTAGACTTGGAGGAGAAAAAGGTAAGATCTTCTTACCGCAATGTTTGTTGAGAATGAGACGGAACTCACAGCAATGCGTAATGAAGTCTGACGGCTTCAGGCCGAAGCCCAGGGCGAGGCGGCTTAAATCCCTCGCCACTGATGATGTGCAGGTGTGCGTGCAGCTGGCGCCGCTGATGAGCGGCGCGGCGTGACACCCAGGGCCAACACAGAGAGACAGACAACCATTCACTCTCACAGTCATACCTAAGGACAATTTAGTTCTTTTAATTCACTCCCTCCTTTGTGTGAATGGGTCATGATCTGAACATAAATTACCTAATCTGGTCTGATGAGAAGAGGAGGAAGAGCAGGAGGAGGACAAGCTTGGTGCTGGTGAAGGTGAGCTGGACACCACAGGTCTGGGTGGTTCTCCCTCATCATCCAGGTGTGATAAATCTGTAAATACAAAAAAAAAGTGTTTTAGTTTGTGCAGTGTCCAACTTAAGCCTTCCATTAAATGTGCAGACATAGAAGGCAATTTTATTCAATATCAATGTTAGCAAAGCTTACTTGTCTGATTATGGAATAGAATAGTAATGGAATAGGCTTCATTGTCACTGTACAGTTGTACAGTACAATGACATTGTAGGTGCTCCACCAGGCTACTGCGCAATATAGTAAGAGAAGGATTAGATAAAATATGGCTACACAACACACAATTAAACACGAGTGAAATTTAAAAAAAAAATGGCCTAAGATTATGGAAATATTACCAAAATAGTAAAAAAGACGACGTTACTAGTGTCTGGTAGAAAAATCTCCCATAACACAACGCAAGGCACCCATTCATACACAGTGCTGATACCACAAAAAACGTATTTTGCGCTGGATCCATCCATCCATTCATCTTCTTCCTCTTAATCCTTTTTGGGTCGCGCGCGGGGCTGGAGCCTATCCCAGCATCTTTGGGCGAGAGGCGGGGTACACCCTGGACAGATCGCCAGTCTATCGCAAGGCCAACACAGAGACAGACAACCATTCACTCTCACAGTCATACCTAAGGACAATTTAGAATCCCCAGTTTTGATGCCAATTAACCTAACTTGCATGTTTTTGGCATGTGGGAGGAAACCGGAGAAATCCCGGAGTAAACCCATGCAGACACGCTGGATGTCTTTATAAAAAAAAGTATTCTGTAAGATGCTAAGATTTATGTTCTAGTTTCTCAAACACGCATTTCTTTATGGCGAGGAGAAACGTTCGTGGTAACAACACTGTTAGCTTGTTAGCATAGCTAACCAAAAACAGTATAGCCACAAGAGTGAGTAAAAAATATCCGCACTTTGGCCGTTACATATCAATACAAGCGATATACATTTGTCAGCAGAGACGGCCTGTTCATTTCTTTATGGCGAGGAGAAACATTAGGTCATAGAAAAAGTGCTGTTAGCTTGTTAGCATAGCTAACCGAAAATACTATAGTCACAAGAGTGACTAAAAAAATATCCGCACTTTGGCCGTTACATATCAATACAAACGGATATATACAGTATGTATACATATATTCGTTAATGTCTGGCATTTTAAAGACAATACACTTACCAGCGTGTTTTAAGCAGTTTGTTGTACGGACTAATCCACGGCAGTGACAATGGTCCCGGCTGACTGGCCTATCCTCCAAAACAGTTCATCACATGAGTGGCCCCCTCCAGCTTATCTTGTACTTCTGCTTATGTCCATAGAGCCAAGAAATGTATCTCCTCTTCGCTCTAAATCTGTTTGGTTTTGGAATCCGTCGCGTGCTCCGCTGTTTGGAAAGCAACATGACGGTCAGTAATGTTTTGAAGCTGGTCAGTTAACCACGCCCATGGCTGTGGACATAAGCAATGTAAACTGGTGCTGCCGCTGGCCCAGCTAGGAGTTGGGGCCACGATAGCCCCACTTTTGAGAGCCTCGGACTGGTGCTTTAGTTGGTGGAAAACCAAAGAACTGGTGCTAATGACGCTCTTGCTCCAGTTAAGCACTGGAACCAGTTTGGTGGAAAGAGGCCCATAGAAACTTTATTGGAATGTCCTAAACCTGCAACATCACTTCAGGTAAATACTGCATTGTCAACATCAGATCAAAGTCAGGTAAATACAAAATGTCTTATGTTCCAGTTAGTGTCATCATTTGCTGCATTTGATGCGGTCAGTCAGGCAGTCCAATTTTGTGTGGCTGGTGAGCTCAGGCCGTGAAGTCCTCCATCCACTCCCCGCTGTGGCAAGCATTCAGGGCAATGCCTCTGCCTCTGCCAATGTCCACTTGTCCACACTGATGGCAAATGTCACACCTCCCTGGCCATGGCCAACCAGCTCCACACCTACCCCCGCCTCCCCTGAAAAACAGAGTAGGGGAGGAGCCCCCCCCCCCCACCCCCTGTGTCAGCAATCACATAAACAGGAGTTGGCTTTTATTTCAGTTTTTGATTCTCCCTTTCTTTCTGGTCTTCCTCTATTGTCTCTGCTTGTTTTGCACAAATTAACATATCACCAAATGCACAAGTGCGATATGTGACCATAATCTTCAGTCTTAATGTGTCAAATTGATGGAGAGTGTGGGTAAGGATGTGCATATTTTTTTTCCACAATAATTTTTATTGAACCTTTTTTACAAACATGGCACAAACAATCAAACACTAACACTAAAGTAATTTAAAAATTAAAAAAAAAAAAAACCACAACAACAAAAAAAATGTACTAAAAACACCAACAACCATTAACAAAGGCAAGACAACAACAATGCTCCTCTGTTTAGTCTAGGTAATCTGATACATAAGAATACATAATATACATTCACCAGTTTGGAATTTGCAAGGTCCACACATATCATTCACCTTCTTCAGAATTTATGTTTAATTTCTTTACAAAATCAATGAAAGGTCTCCATATATTCTCAAACACATTTTCCTTTGATTTCAGTATATATGTTATTCTTTCTAGTGGAAGGTTTGTTAACATCTGTCTTAACCACTGAGTCACATCTGGTCTATGAGTCTTTTTCCACAATAGTGCAATACATTTTCTGGCATTAAGCAAACCGAGGTCTATGAATGCTCTTTCACTCTTATTAAAGTTATGTTTTTCTGGATACAGACCCAACAAAAACAGTTTAGGGTTCAATGTGAATTGTTTTGAAATTATTTTTTCAATTGTTACCCTCACCTCTTCCCAAAACATTCTGATTTTTTTACATTCCCATAAACAGTGAAATAGGGTTCCTTTACTTTCCATACATTTTGTGCATGTATCTGGTATGTTTTTGTTATATCTATTTAACTCCACTAGTGTAACATACATCCGCATTAACCATTTAAAATGTATCAGTTTAAGACGTACATTTATTGATTTGGTTTGGGCTCCTGCACAAGCCATTTCCCATTGTTCCTCTGAAAATTCAATTTGCAGGTCTTCTTTCCAATTATTCAGTCTTTTCTGTTAGTTTTCACTTGAGAATAGTGTCAATGAGTTATAAAACTCTGAAATAATACCCTTTCTCTTACTATCTTTAGTCAAAATTTTTTCCAAGGATGAATAAGTAGGTCGGGTGAGAGCATTATTTTGATTTGATCGAATAAAATTTCTAAGCTGAAGATATTTAAAAAAATGTGTTTTATTAAGATTGAATTTAATCCTCAGTTCTTCAAAAGACATTATGTTATCTGAACGTGACAAATATAAGTCTTGAATCTTTTGAATCCCTTTTAAATTCCATACTTTAAATACAGCATCCGCTCTCCCTGGTGTAAAATATTGATTACCCCATATTGGGCTAAATTGTGACAATAAGTGTGGTTCTTTTAAATATTTTTTGGTTTCACACCATATTTTGATCATGTGCTTTACAATTGGGTTTTTAACTTGTTTCTGTAATTTTTTAGCCGAGTCTGAGTATATGAATAAGGGAAGAGGTAAAGGTAAATTGTATGATTCCATTTCAGTCCAGTGAGGAGGATCATTTGATGAAAAAATATGTCATACACTTCAGTTGTGCTGACCAGTAATACAACATAAAGTTTGGACATTTCAGACCTCCACGATCAAATGGTAAATATAGTAAGGACAAACGTAATCTAGCCTTCCTATTGTTCCATATAAATTCCACTAACTTTTTTTTAGATAGATAGATAGATAGATAGATAGTTTATTTCGAACACAAAAATATAACAAATACAAGCAAATGGCAAATGCAATAAAGTAACAGTATACACTGTTCGAAAGGGAGAAGGAAGAAGTGAACACTTATTAATTCCATCTCCTCTTTTCCATAGATACACCCATGTGAATTTTATACAAATTATTACCTTTAAGACCCCAAGTAAACAATTTACTGTATTTTTTACAAATCAACATTAACACCCATCCATTCTAACATACAATGATGTCCATACATCAAAACCAGCCTCAAACAACACAGATATACACAGTGCTGTCCCACCCACCATTCCATAGTGCCCCATAATATCCTAGAGTGAACATAATGAATCGTACATATAACTACTACCCTTCTAACATATACCCTTTCAGCAAATGGTGCTTATACCTCTTTTTGAATTGATTTCTGTTTGTACATAGTTTCAGTTCCGGCTCCAGACTGTTCCACAAATCCACCCCACAGACAGATATGCACATACTTTTCTTGGTTGTACGTATCTTGGGTTTTGTAAAGTTTAAGTCTCCCCTCAAATTATGATCATTGTCTCTTTTTTTTAAAAATGTTTTTTGTATATTATTGGTAGTTGATTATTAATTGCCCTGTACATTACTTGTGCTGTCTTAAATTTAACTAAATCGATGAACTTTATGACATGTGACTTTAAGAACAACACATTGGTATGGTCTCTATATCCTGCATTGTTTATTAGGGCCTGAGCCACTGACAACGTCAGTCGGCGAAAGCCCTATTGTATCCGCTAGTGTTTCTTTCTTTTTTTTTTTTTCTATATTATATTCTGCCTAAATGATTGCATTTTTCACCTTCTGAACGTTAACCAAAACGCGATTTTTTTTGGCAAACCCCTCAGACCGGGCAAAAAATTCGATAACCTGGAAAATATATGTCCCCTGCCACCCCTCATTTTTGTGGGTGGGGTCAAACGTGCATGGCCTATGGAGACTGGAGACCATAAACTTTGCCGTAGACACATCAAATTTGGGTGAGGTGTGAATCACCTCAAGACATGCAAAAAACATCATTGTGACCCATACCCACCGCCAACAGGAAGGCCGCAATCTTGCCTCAAAGTCGCCCCACCTCCGATTTGGGAAAAAAGTCACACCTTGCATTTTAACGCACTTGTCCTAGGGACCTTCTCCAATTGAGCTCATTTTTGCATGGCACCATCTATAGGTATTGGCCATTAAAAATTGTATAAATTAAGTCAAAATCTCAAAAGGCGTTGCCAGGGCGCCATGGCGAAGTTTGACTCCTCCCCTTACAAATTCAACCACCTGTAACTCGGGCAAATCTTGTCCGATGTCCACAAAAATTTATATGAAGGAAAATAGTCCCACCATGAACACAATGACATCAAAATACCTGACAACCGATATAGCGTCACATAGTGGTTAACAAAACAATTGCTGAAAACTGTTTTACTTATTACTCACACGCAGCTGGCCAGAATGATGTGAAATTTTCTGAGGTTCATCAGAACACAGCCATGATCATAACTGAACATCAACATTAGTATGACATCAAACGTGTTACCATGGACACGCCCTCCTCGCCAGTCAATCTGTGAGCTTATGGGGAGGGGTGGGAACGTCCTGGAGTCATGAAATTTGGAACATAGGTTTAGGTTACTGTCACATATACTTCAATATGGGTGGACAACACATAACTGACAAGGAAGTGTTGCCATGGCGCCATGGCGAAGTTTGACTCCTCCCCTTACAACTTCAACCACCTGTAACTCGGGCAAATCTTGTCCGATGTCCACAAAAATTTTCATGAAGGAAAATAGTCCCACCACGAACACAATGACATCAAAATACCTGACAACCGATATAGCGCCACATAGTGGTTAACAAAACAATTGCTGAAAACTGTTTTATTTATTACTCACACGCAGCTGGCCAGAATGATGTGAAACTTTCTGAGGTTCATCAGAACACAGCCATGATCATAACTGAACATCAACATTAGTATGACATCAAACGTGTTACCATGGACTTGCCCTCCTCGCCATTCAATCCGTGAGCTTATGGGAGGGGGGGGGACGTCCTGGAGTCATGAAATCTGGAACATAGGTTGACTTGACTGTCCCATGTAGTCTTATATGGGTGTCTATCACATAACTGACAGTTATGTACTGTAACTACAACTATTTACTACTCATCATGAAATTTTGGAAAGTTGTATCTTGGACAAACTTTGTCTGATTTTCACTAAATATTTTATAGTGGATAATAGTCCCACCCTGAACAGTCCCTGAGCCACTGACAGTCTGCCCACGTGACAGACAATAATTTAGGTTGTGAAATGTTTGGAAGTCTGTGCACACTTAAAAGCATATGCTAGTTGTGCTTCTTTGTCATTTTTTCACATACATTCTCACGTGTTATTAAATTGTGACTTCTGCAGATTAGTTTGCTGCTAACAAATTTACCACTCTTAACAACTTTTAATTTATTAAAAAAATGTTTTAAACATTATGTTCGCAAGCATGCCCACGTGACAAACACACAATGCATTCTGGGAGGTGAAGTTCGCATTGCCCACATGACAACCACACAATGCATTCTGGGAGGTGAAGTCCGTATGTAACGTCAACAGACTAAAGGCCACTTTTTGATCATTGCGGCGCCTTGCATGGCAGCGACCCCTCTGAGGTTTAAACGTAACATTTTGCATGTTAACCGTTAGATATAAGTGCTACGTTTATTTTGTTATAAGTTGTGTGAGAAAAAATTGCTAAATTTGTTTCCCTTGAGATTAGCATTTTAGCTAACGTTTGCGGCTAGCCCGTTAGCATTAGCATGTTTGATCTGAGCCAAGCACAGCTGTAAGTTGGTTTAAACTTAACATTTTGCATGTTAACCGTTAGATATAAGTGCTACGTTTATTTTGTTATAAGTTGTGTGAGAAAATATTGCTCAATTTCTTTATCTTGAGATTAGCATTTTAGCTAATGTTCGCGGCTAGCCTGTTAGCATTATCATATTTGATATTTGATCCGCAGTATAAAGGGTGAACAGGAAGGGAGCCAAAGCCGTGTCATCCAGCTCTTCTGGCTGCCTGCAAGTCCACCACACTTCTGCTGTGTTCTGTGCCTGCCAGGTGTGGAAAAGCACATGGAAATTCATTTAAAGAATGTCCTGCTCGCAATGCAGACTGCAAGAAATGTCAGAAAAAGGGGCATTTTGCTGCTTTGTGTAAAACAAAAATGAGAGTGGAGGAACTTCAGCAGAGGGACATGAGTGAAAGTTTGGAGACATTGTTTTTGGGCACAATGATTACGGCACCTCCACCTAATGTGCGTGGAAGAAGTCGATTGGAGTAAATGGCCAGCAGGTAGTGTTCAAGATCGACACCGGCACAGCTGTAAGTTGGTTTAAACTTAACATTTTGCATGTTACCCGTTAGATATAAGTGCTACGTTTATTTTGTTATAAGTTGTGTGAGAAAATATTGCTCAATTTCTTTATCTTGAGATTAGCATTTTAGCTAATGTTCGCGGCTAGCCTGTTAGCATTAGCATATTTGATATTTGATCCGCAGTATAAAGGGTGAACAGGAAGGGAGCCAAAACCATGTCATCTATGACATCTAGGATCCTGTTTGTGGACTTCAGCTCCGCATTCAACACCATCCGCCCCGCTCTGCTCCGGGACAAGCTGTCCCTGCTCAACGTGCCTGACTCCCTCTGCAGGTGGATCATCGACTTCCTGACGGACTGGAGGCAGCATGTGCGGCTGGGAAAGACTGTCTCAGACTATACTAGCATCAGCACCGGATCACCCCAGGGCTGTGTACTTTCCCCCCTACTCTTCTCCCTTTACACCAACTCCTGCACCTCCAGCCACCAGTCTGTCAAGTTGATCAAGTTTGCGGACGACACCACCCTCATCGGGCTCATCTCCAACGGCGACGAGTCCGCCTACAGGAGAGAGGTGGCCCAGCTGGCGACCTGGTGCAGCAATAACAACCTGCAGCTGAACGCTCTGAAGACAGTGGAGATGATTGTAG
Organism: Pholidichthys leucotaenia; assembly: GCA_020510985.1. Classification (NCBI taxonomy): domain Eukaryota; kingdom Metazoa; phylum Chordata; class Actinopteri; order Cichliformes; family Pholidichthyidae; genus Pholidichthys; species Pholidichthys leucotaenia. The sequence continues at coordinate 131,319,480 of CM035840.1, read as the reverse complement.
ACTTCAGGAAAGTCACTACTCCTCTGCCCCCCCTCACCCTCTCAGGCTCTCCCATCACCACTGCTGATTCCTTCCGCTTCCTAGGCACTACCATCACCAGGGACCTCAAATGGGAGCTGACCATCAGCTCACTCATCAAAAAAGCCGAGCAGAGGATGTTCTTCCTGCGGCAGCTGAGGAAGCTCAAGCTACCCACCAAGATGTTAGTGCAGTTCTACACAGCCATCATCGAGTCCATCCTCACCACCTCCATAACCGTGTGGTACGCAGGAGCCACTGCCAGGGACAGACTAAGGCTGCAGCGCGTCGTGCGCACTGCTGAGAAGGTGATCGGCTGCAAGCTCCCATCTCTCCAGGATCTGTACATCTCCAGGACCCGGAGGCGTGCTGGCCGGATCATAGCCGATCCCTCACACCCTGGTCACGTACTGTTTGCCCCCCTCCCCTCTGGTAGAAGACTTCGGTCCATCCAGACTAAAACCTCCCGTCACATGAACAGCTTCTTCCCCTCTGCCATTAGACTGCTGAACACTAAGTGACTCTCGTGCACCATGTACAGCAGCTCAACCAGACTCATGTCAATCATCACTGTTTTCTTCCTGCATTACCGACTGCACTATATAGTTCTCCACAGTATCTGCTGCTGGCTAATATATATTTTAACTGTTGACCAGTATCACTTAATCTTATCCTACACTTTATTACATGTATAGTTTATTTCTCTTATCTTATCATGTTTAATGTTGCAGCATTGTACCGAGACAAATTCCTAGTTTGTGTACTACATGAACAATGGCAATAAACCTGATTCTGATTCTGATTCTGATTCTGATCTAGCATGTCATCCAGCTCTTCTGGCTGCCTGCAAGTCCACCACACTTCTGCTGTGTTCTGTGCCTGCCAGATGTGGCAGGTGTGGAAAAGCACATGGAAATTCATTTAAAGAATGTCCTGCTCACAATGCAGACTGCAAGAAATGTCAGAAAAAGGGGCATTTTGCTGCTTTGTGTAAAACAAAAATGAGAGTGGAGGAACTTCAGCAGAGGGACATGAGTGAAAGTTTGGAGACATTGTTTTTGGGCACAATGACTACGGCATCTCCACCTAATGCTGCATGGAAGAAGTCGATTGGAGTAAATGGCCAGCAGGTAGTGTTCAAGCTCGACACCGGCACTGCAGTGACAGCCATTCCAAAACACATGTACTCTGAAAAGCTGCCCGGGAAACTTTCACCTCCAAGCAAAAAACTGTGTGGACCAAGCAATGTTCCTATTGCAGTACAGGGACGCTTCACCGCCGACATGAGCTACAAGGGCTCTGTTGTGAAGCAGCAGGTGTATGTTGTCCCAGGGTTAGCTATTCCACTACTTGGCTTGCCAGCCATACAAGACCTCAGCTTGCTTAGTCAAGTAGATGCCATTGCAACAGAGAATGCTTATGTGAAGCAATATCCCACAGTGTTTACTGGTTTAGGGAAGCTAGAGGGTGAATATAGGATTAAATTGAAAGAGAATGCCACTCCATTTGCCCTAGCGGTGCCACACCGCTTGCCTCTGCCATTAAGAGGGAAAGTTCAAGAGGAGCTGAATAGGATGGAGGCAATGGGAGTTATTTCACCCATAGAAGATGCAATTGAGTGGTGCTCCGGAATGGTCGTAGTACCAAAGCCAAACGGAAAAATCCGTATATGTGTCGACCTCACCCACCTAAATGACAACGTGTGCAGAGAAAGACACATCCTCCCTGCAGTCGATGAGACGCTCGCTAAACTAGCTGCAGCTAGAATTTTTTCAAAGCTAGATGCCACTGCAGGTTTTTGCCAAATCCCTTTGCATAAAGAATCGGCACTAGTCCAAGTCCGCGCACTCCTACATAAAAAGATTTGACAAAAGGGATAGTGCCACTTACTGCTCACAGGAAGATCTGTGTCAAATGGTTTACTTTATGATTCATGCAGCCCATGCAGTGATGACGGCACATTTTCCGAACCAGCGAGGGAGGACGGGCGGCGGGTTCCGCGGTCGCGCGGGGGGCAAAGGCCCGTTTACACCTGCCTGCAGGTTTAATTATCCTTATAGCTCTTTTTTGTAATGTGCATATTGACTGTAGGTTGGTCTTGTAGGTGTTTCCCCAGACTTCTACACAGTAGTTAAGATAAGGTAAAAACAGTGAGTTGTACAATAAGACCAATGATTTATAGTCCAAGAAGTGTCTTGTCTTCCCCAGTATGCCTATACATTTTGCTAATTTGGCCCGGATGTGACTGATGTGAGGTTTCCAGCAGATTTTATTGTCTAGCGTCACCCCCAGAAACTTATTTTCCTGTACTGTTTCTATTCTGGTATCATCTATCGTTACCATTATTTCATGATTTATTTTATAATTTCCAAACAACATAATCTTTGGGTTTTTTTAGATTTAGAGATAATTTATTTTTGTTGAACCACTGCGTTAATTTTTCCATTTCAGTTGTGACCACCTCTAAAACCTGCTGCAAATTCTCACCAGTGCAAAGGATATTTGTGTCATCCGCAAACAAAATAAATTTCAGAATTTTTGATACTTGGCATATGTCATTTATATACAAAATAAAGAGTTTGGGTCCCAAAACTGACCCCTGGGGCACACCACAAGTGATGTCCATGAAGGGTGATTTGTGCTCTCCATTTTGTACAAATTGTTGTCTGTTACTTAAATAACTTTCCACCCAACTCAGTCCAACCCCTCTTATCCCATACCTTTCCAGTTTCCTTAGTAGTATTCTGTGGTCAATGGTGTCAAAAGCTTTCTTTACATCTATAAATACTCCTACAGCAACCTTTTTATTTATCTATACAACTAGTAATTTCTTCTATAAGTTCGATCAGTGCCAAAGATGTAGATTTATCTGCTCTAAAACCTTACTGGCTATCTGTAAGGAGGTTGTGTTTTTCAGTGAAATCATCCAGTCTCTTAGTGAAGATTTTTTCAAGTATTTTGGAGAATTGTGAGAGTAAAGAGACTGGCCTGTAATTTGTGAAGCGATGACTGTCTCCTGTTTTGTATAGAGGTATTACTTTTGCTATTTTCATTTTGTCTGGAAATGTACCAGTTTGAAATGACAGGTTTCAGATGTGGGTGAGTGGCTTAACAATTCCCTCAATTACTTTTTTCACTATTGTCATGTCAATTTCATTCCAGTCCGTTGATTTTTTGTTCTTAAATTTACTCACAGTCTCGATAATTTCCTTTTCAGTAACTGCACCCAAAAGGATTGTGTTTGGATTTCTATCTTCTATTTCATTCACAGAACCACTGTAGTTTGTTTCTGGTGTCACTATTGATTTTGCTAATTCAGGACCAACGTTTACAAAAAATTTATTGAAACCACTGACCACATCTTCCATATTATTTATCAAATTGCCATTTTCGATAAAACATTCTGGATAATTTGCATTCTTAGGACGATTACTAATAATCCCATTGAGTACTTGCCATATTCCTTTTATGTTATTTTTGTTATCCTCTAGTATTCTGTTGTAATATTCTTTCTTACAGGTCCTCATTATAGTAGTAAGCTTATTTTTGTATCTTTTATATTTGATCTCAGCTTCCACCAGCATTCTGCATTTAATGAATTGTTTATATAATGTATTCTTCTTTTTACATGCATTTATTAACCCCTTGGTGACCCAAGGAATATTTTTTGTTGTTGTCTGTCACTGTATTGTTTTATAGGACAGTTTTTATTGTACAATGATTGAAATATTTGTAAAAATTTATCATATGCTCTATTTATGTCATTTTCATCATAAACTATCTTCCAATCTTGTATTAATAATTCCTTTGTCAGTAAATGCATTGATTTTTTTTTCCACAATATCTTTATTGAACCTTTTTTTTTTTAACAAACATGATACAAACAATCAAACACTAACACTAAAGTACTACAAAAAAAAAAATGCACTAAAAACACCAACAACCACCAACAAAATCAAATCTTCAACAATGCTCCTCTGTTTAGTCTAGACAATCCAATACATAAGTATACATATTATGTTCACCAGTTTGGAATTTACAAGGTCCACACACATCATTCACCTTCTTCTTCAAGAGTTATGTTTAAATTTTTTACATAATCAATAAAAGGTCTCCATATATTCTCAAACACAATTTCCTTTGATTTTAGTATATATGTTATTCTTTCTAATGGAAGGTTTGTTAACATCTGTCTCAACCACTGAGTCACATCTGGTCTATGAGTCTTTTTCCATAATAGTGCAATACATTTTTTGGCATTAAGCAAACTGAGGTCTATGAATGTTCTTTCACTTTTATTAAAATTATGCTTTTCTGGGTACAGACCCAACAAAAACAGTTTAGGATTCAATATGATTTGTTTTGAGATTATTTTTTCAATTGTTACCCTCACCTCTTCCCAAAACATTCTTATTAATCTACATTCCCATAAACAATGAAATAGGGTTCCTTTACTTTCCATGCATTTTGTGCATGTATCTGGTATATTTTTGTTATATCTATTTAACTCCTCCGGTGTAACATACATCCGCATTAACCATTTGAAATGTATCAATTTAAGGTGTGCATTTATTGATTTGGTTTGAGCTTCTGTACAAGCCAATTCCCATTGTTCCTCTGAAATTTCAATTTGCAGATCTTCTTTCCAGTAGTTTAATCTTTTCAGTGAATTTTCACTTGAAGATAGTGTCAATGAGTTATAAAACTCTGAAATAATACCCTTTCTTTTACTATCTTTCATCATCATTTTTTCCAAGGATGAATAAATAGGTCGAGTGAGAGCTTTATTTTGATTTGATCGAATAAAGTTTCTAAGTTGAAGATATTTAAAAAAATGTGTTCTATTGAGATTAAATTTGATCCTCAGCTCTTCAAAAGACATTATGTTGTCTGCACATGGCAAATATAAATCCTGAATCTTTTGTATCCCTTTTAAATTCCATACTTTAAATACAGCGTCCGCTCTCCCTGGTTTAAAATATTGATTACCCCATATTGGACTAAATTGTGACAATAACTGTGGTTCTTTTAAATAGTTTTTAGCTTCACACCATATTTTGATCATATGCTTTACAAATGGATTTTTAACTTGTTTTTGTAATTTTTTTGCCGAATCTGAGTATATGAATATGGGAAGAGGTAAAGGTAAATTGTATGATTCCATTTCAGTCCAGTGAGGGAGATCATTTGATGAAAAATAATATGTCATAGACCTCAGTTGTGCCGACCAATAATACAACATAAAATTTGGACATTTCAGACCTCCACGATCAAATGGTAAATATAATAAAGACAAACGTAATCTAGCCCTCCTGTTGTTCCATATAAATTCCACTAACTTTTTTTTTATTCTTGAGAATAGATCTAAAGGTGATGATAAGGGAATGTATTGAAATAAATAAAGTATTTTAGGTAAAATATTACTTTTAAGTATATTGATTCTCCCGATCATCGACATTGGTAGTGACATCCATCTCTGAGTTAACTCACTGATATCTGACATTAAGGCTTCATAGTTGACACTGGCGACTGATTCTAGCTTAGGCATAATTTGGATTCCTAAATATTTAAACTGATTTACAACATTGAATTGATTTACCTCAGGGGCTGGGTAATTTCTCTGGGTCTCATTTAGCATTAATATTGAAGATTTAGTTTTATTTATTTTATATCCTGATATTTCCCCAAAATTCTTTATTAAATTCAACAAGGTTGGAATTGATTTTTTTAGATTCGACATAAACAAAATTATATCATCGGCGTACAGGGAGATTTTATGTTCTGTTGGTCCAACTTTAATTCCATATATTTGTGAATGTAAACGTATCGCTATCGCTAAAGGTTTAATTGCCATAGTAAACAGTAAAGGTGAAAGTGGACAGCCTTGTCGACATCCTCTATTGATTTTTATTGGTTTTGAAATATTGTTATTTGTTAGGATTTCTGCTGTAGCATTATTGTATATTATTTGAACCCATTTTATGAAATTATTTCCAAGTCCAAACCTTTGTAGGACTTCAAAAAGAAAGGGCCATTCAACTCTATCAAAGGCCTTTTCGGCGTCCAATGATAGGAGAGCTGTATCCGGTGCTTCTTTATTAAAATAAATAATATTAAATAGTCTTCTTACATTATGGAAGCCTTGTCTACCCTTTATAAAGCCATTCTGATCTCGATTAATAATATTTGGTAAAATTTCTTGTATTCGTCTTGCTAAAATTTTACAGATTATCTTAAGGTCGGCGTTTAATAGGCTTATTGGTCTCATATTTTCACATTTATTAGAGGGCTTACCTGGTTTTGGCAGCAGTATAATTAAGGCATTATTTATGTATGATGGTAAATTATTATTTTGAAATGCTTCTAAAACCATTTCCAAAAAAGGTTTTATTAATTTATTCTTAAATTTTTTATAAAGGTCAACTGGAAGACCATCTGGTCCTGCACTTTTTCCTGATTTCATATTATCAATGGCTAGCCCAACTTCTTCTTGACTAATTTTAGACTCCAATATCTCCCTGTTTTCATTTGGAATACACGGTATAGATAGTTCGTTCAAAAACCCATTTAGTTTTGTTAAATCAGGTTCATTTTTGGTATCATATAATTTTTCATAGTAATCTCTAAAGGCTCTATTAATTTCTAAAGGATCTATAACTACCTGTCCGTTACTTATAATACTGGTAATTGGTGTTTTAATTTCCAATTGTTTAATCTGCCATGCTAATAATTTTCCTGATTTTTCACCTTGTTCATAAAAAGATTGTTTCAATCTTAGAAGACTCGAGGCAGCTCTATTCGCTGATTTTTTGTCGTATTCAGCTCTCAAAATCAGTAATTCATTCTCCAACCTTGGGTCACTTCCTGCATACACTTTTTCCTGAAGATTTTTTATTTTATGTTCCAATTTAGCTCTCTCCTCTCGAGTCTTCTTAGATTTTGATCCTGTATAACTAATAATATGTCCCCTAATAAAAGCTTTGAAAGCCTCCCACTTTACACATGCTGATGTTTGTGTAGTATTGATGTCAAAGAACTCGTCTATCTGTTTTTCTATATACTTGACAAATTCCTCATCCTGAAGCCATTTATGCTGAAATTGCCATCTACCTGATTCCTTTGTCAATTTTTTATCTACATATATTAGACAACAGGGTGCATGATCAGAGATCACGATGTTATCATAAAAGCAGTTTTGAATCTTGGACCTTAATTCTGTGGAAATCAAAAAATAATCAATACGTGAGAATGTCTTGTAGGTACTGGAATAACAAGAATAGGCTTTAACTTGTGGTTTCATTTCTCTCCATATATCTAACAATCTCAATTCTTTCATAAAATGATTAATAGTCATCCTACATCCAATGTGCGTACAATCCAGTCCTGTTGATCTATCCACACCTGGATTCAATGTACAATTAAAATCCCCTGCTATTATATGTTGCCCTGTAAGTGATGATAAGATAAGAAATAAATTAGCAAAGAACTTCTGATCATCTATATTGGGACCATATAAGTTCACAAGATTTATATTTTCTAATAGCAAAGAACCTTGAATGATTACATATCTTCCAAATTTGTCTCCAATTACATTTTTCACTTGAAAAGGAACTGATTTATGTATGAGAGTCATAACTCCCCTGGCTCGGGATGAAAATGAAGAGGTGAATACACTTCCCTGCCATCTACTCCTAATTCTTTTAACATCCTCCTCTATCAGATGAGTTTCTTGTAAAAACACAATTCTTGAACCCATGTCCTTTATTTTATTCATAACTTGTTTAAGTTTTTTTAAATTTTGTAGACCTCTGCAATTCCATGAAGTTAAATTAAGATTAACACTTTGGTCCATGATCAATAGAGAGTTTGGGATTACCTTGCAGTGTAAACATGCTCATACAGAGAAGCAAAAACATGAGTGGTTGAACATTCATCCTACAAACTACACACAAACAAATTTCCCCTTCCCACACTTGTGGCAAACCCCCCAAAATCAAAAGAAAAATTCTGTCTCCCGATATAGCCATCGACCGTTCCACACCCACGGGGAACAGCCTAAGCCACTCCTTCTTCATCCTCCCAATCACCCTAACTCTACTGCTTTTAATGACGTAACATTAACTCTCCTCTGTAGTTTTCCAACTTAACTCCAAAATTTTTAACAACTTTGTACATCATAGTTTTTTTTTTTTTTGTTTTTGTTTTGTTTTTTTAATATATAATACAATCTATATTTTGTAAACTTACTATTTACTTCAAGTCAGTCAGATGCCTGTGCAAATGCTTAATTATTCTACCTTATATTTTGTTCATGCTTAGCTCCCACCAGTCTCTTCTTCTTCTTTGATCTTCTTGATGAACTCCTGCGCCTCCTCTGGGGTCTTGAAGATGTGGGTTCTGCCCTCATACGTGGTCAGCAGTCTCGCAGGATAGATTACACCATGACGAATCCCAAGGTTGCGCAGCTCCTTACGTACGGGATCAAACTGCTTCCTCAATTGCTGGATTCCTGTGGCCAAATCTGGGTAGAACCGCACCTGCTGGTCCTGGTGTTTAATCTCTCCTTTAGCACGTGCAGCGTTGAAGATCTTCATCCTGTCTCTGTTGCTAAGAAACTTCATAATTAAGGTCCTCGGCGGTCCCTTATCTCTCCGTGGGCCAATACGATGTGCTTTTTCCAGAACCACTGCTGATTGCAACTCCTCGCTGCCCAGCACCTCCGGAATCCACTTTTCCAGAAAGGAACATACGTCCCGACCTTCTGATTCCTCTGGAAGACCCACCAGCCTCAAATTATTCTGTCTCGACCGAGATTCCAAATCCAAAATATTATCTTCCAGAGATTTATTTTTTTTTTCCAAAGTGCGCACCTTTAATTGAAGACGGGTGACGTCATCTTCAGCACTAGCGAGACGGAGCTCCATCTGCGCCGTTCGTTCTACACAGTCACCCAATTCCTTTCTTATTCCTTCCAACGCTGTCATAATCCCATCAAATCTAGAGGAAAAGTCCGCTCTCATTGAACTCATGGCTGCCATCAGCGCATCTGCGCCATTCCCCGCAGAAATCGCAGCGTTGCCAGCCTCCTCCGCCATATATGGAGTTTTGTTTGCTGCGTCACAGACCTGAAAGTCCGTTAATTTGGACTGTTTCAGCGGCTCCCTTTTTCCTTTTCCTGGTTTTCCAGCCTTAGGCTTCGCCGACATATCCTCACCCAAATGCTGGGATACGTTCTGTCCCAAATGAGAGAGTTATTTGCCGATTTTTTTTTCCCAGGAGCAGAGCAGAGCGAGACACGTCCGTCCTACGTGGCAGCCATAACCGGAAGTCCTGCATTGATTCTTTGGTTCTTATTCTTTTATATTTAATATTTTTAGTATACTTTTTCTTCCTATAATCACATTGATAGACAACAAAAATCGGCAGGTGGTCACTGATATCATTCAATAAAAGCCCACTCCTGATATTATTTTCCATAATGTTTGTGAATATGTTATCTATTAGTGTGGCACTGTGTGACGTGATTCTGCTAGGTCCGGTAATTGTTGGATGTAAGCCCATACTATACATTGTGTTGATAAATTCTTCTGTCAAACTATGTTGATGAACATAACTTTGAGTTAGTTTTGCGTACATTTTTTCCATCCAGTCCTTAAATAAGTCAATGTTTGATCCAGGTGCTCTATATACACAGCTCACTACTACATTCTTCACATTGTCCAGACAGATTTCTATTGTAATACTTTCAAATAAATCATCCACAGTTACTGACAGATTTTCAACAACCTTGTATTTCAAGCTCTTGTCAACATAAATTGCAACTCCTCCTCCTTTTTTCACTTTTCTATTTATATAATTTAATTCATAGCCATCCATGGTAAAATCCACTCCTTTCTCTTCACTGAGCCACGTCTCTGATATTGCCACAATATTGAAGGGCTCTTTAAACTGATGTAAATAATCTTTAATGTTATTAAAGTTTGCATAGAGACTCCTGCTGTTGAAGTGGATCATAGAAATATTGAAATCAGATGTGACCATTGTGTTGAACTGTTCATCTGTGTAGTAATTACAGTCATTATTGATGGAGCTAAGTAAATTATTATCAGGGTCTATGTCATATTCTATGTCCTGTGGGTTGTGATCTGTGTATTCAAAAACTTTCAGTTCCTGTTGTCCCTGTTAGTTGATTTTTTGATTCATGTTGTTTAATGTTTTGTTGCAGATGAGTAAAATCCTTCAGTGTCCTACAGTTGTCTGAATTGTTGCTGTGACTCCAGTTCATAATATTCATTGATATTTGTCCAGTTCCGTAATATTACGGATGTTAATGATCTTGGCTTCTTCAGGTGATCCGTTTAATTTGATGTATATTTTACAGTTTGATGTCCAGGTGTTTTGAATCTTTTTCTGCTTTTTCATGTATCTTGCTTTCCTGGCTATTTCTGCGTTTTCCTTCGTGAGGTGCTCGTTTATGTAAATGTTTGTTCCTTTTAGCCTCCTACCTTGTTTCAGTAGCGCAGTCTTGTGTTTTTTGTTCACAAACCTCATGATCACAGCCGGTTTGTCGCCGCTTTTCCTGGGCAGAGGGTGGCAGGACTCTATGTTGTTGCAGTCCAGCTGGATTCCTTTGGCCTGCATGTAGGCCGCCACTTGTTGCTCAGCGGATTCCTCATCCAGCTCACCTCCACTGCTGTCTGCGGCAACTGCTCTCGCGTATGATCGGGGTTTGATGTGGAGCCCCGTGATGATCACGTTGTTCACCCGAGTGCTCTGGTCCATCTCAGCCATTCTGCTCTCCACATACGCCAGCCTCCTGTTTTTCTCAGCGTTCTGGTTCCGCAGCGCTTTAATCTCCTCCATTAGGTCCAGGATGCTTCTTTGTTGTGACTTTACTGCGGAAATCTCTTCCGCCAAGAAATCCAGCGCTTTTTTTATTTCATCTTCATTTTGCAGAGCTCTCTTGGGACCCATTATCCCGGCCGATGATTGCTGAATCCGATCGTAGGGAAAAAAAACACGTGGGAGAAATCCCTTTGTTTTCCCTGAGCGCGAGGGGCCAATTGCCAATTGCTTCACCAGCTTCACCAGCCACTACTGGCAAATTCTCCTTATTTCTCACGAGTAGGTTCACACTCCAGCGGCAGCATCAAAAAAAGCTCAAAACGCCAGCTCCAAACTGCGTTCTAACTGCGTTTATCTGCCTTTTAAACAGAAGCGAACTGGGAGCCTTTACCCGTGCGTCCTTACCTGTCCTCACCCGGAACCGGAAGTTTAAAGTTTAGTTTTAATTCTTGAGAATAGATCTGAAGGTGGTGGTAAAGGAATGTATTGAAATAAATATAGTATTTTTGGTAAGATATTACTTTTAAGTATATTAATTCTCCCGATCATCGACATTGGTAGTGACATCCATCTCTGAAGTAACTCATTAATATCTGTCATTAAGGCTTCATAGTTGGCACTGGTGACTGATTCTAGCTTAGGCAAAATTTGAATTCCTAAATATTTAAACTGATTTACGACATTGAATTGATTCACCTCAGGAGCTGGGTGACTTCTCTGGGTCTCATTTAGCATTAATATTGAAGATTTTGTTTTATTTATTTTATATCCCGATATTTCCCCGAAGTTCTTTATTAAATTTAACAAGGTCTGAATTGACTTTTTAAAATTCGACATAAACAAAATTATGTCATCGGCATACGGGGAGATTTTATGTTCTGTTGGTCCTACTTTAATTCCATATATTTGTGGATGTAAACGTACTGCCATCGCTAAAGGTTCAATTGCCATAGTAAACAATAAGGGTGAAAGTGGACAGCCTTGTCGACATCCTCTACTGATTTTTATTGATTTTGAGATATTCCTGTTTGTTAGGATTTCTGCTGTAGCATTATTGTATATTATCTGGACCCATTTTATGAAATTATTTACAAGTCCAAACCTTTGCAGGACTTCAAAAAGATAGGGCCATTCGACCCTATCAAAGGCCTTTTCAGTGTCCAATGATAAGAGAGCTGTATCTGGTGCTTCTTTATTGGAATAAATAATATTAAATAGTCTTCTTACATTATGGAAGCCTTGTCTTCCCATTATAAAGCCATTCTGATCTCGGTTAATAATATTTGGTAATATTTCTTGTAGTCGTTTTGCTAAAATTTTACAGATTATCTTAAGATCAGCATTTAATAGGCTGATTGGTCTCATGTTTTCACATTTATTAGGGGGTTTACCTGGTTTTGGCAACAGTATAATTAAGGCATTATTCATGTATGGTGGTAAATTACCATTTTGAAATGTTTCTAAAACCATTTCCAAAAGTGGTTTTATTAATTTATTCTTAATTTTTTTTATAGAGGTCAACTGGAAGACCATCTGGTCCTGCTCTTTTTCCTGATTTCATATTATCAATGGCTAGCCCAACTTCTTCTTGACTAATTTTAGACTCCAGTATCTCCCTGTTTTCATTTGGAATACACGGTACAGATAATCCACCCAAAAACCCATTTAGTTTTGTTAAGTCAGTTTCATTTTTTATATCATATAGTTTTTCATAATAATCTCTAAAGGCACTATTAATTTCTAAAGGATCTATAACTACCTGTCCGTTACTTACAATACTGGTAATTGGTGTTTTAAATTCTAATTGTTTAATCTGCCATGCCAATAATTTTCCTGATTTTTCACCTTGTTCATAAAAAGATTGCTTCAATCTTAGAAGACTCGAGGCAGCTCTATTCGCTGATTTTTTTGTCATATTCAGCTCTCAGAATCAGTAATTCGTTCTCTAACTGTGGGTTACTTCCTGCATACACCTTTTCTTGAAGAATTTTTATTTTACATTCCAATTGGACTCTCTCCTCTCGAGTCTTCTTAGATTTTGAACCTGTATAACTAATAATATGCCCCCTAATAAAAGCTTTGAAAGCCTCCCACCGTATACATAAGATAAGATAAGATAAGATAAGCCTTTATTAGTCCCACAATGGGGAAATTCCAGGATTGCAACAGCACAGGGATAGCAACACTCAGAGCAACAATCAGAAGGCAAGAAAAAAACAAGAACAGCTAGTATACATATGTACATATTACTATATATATATATATATATATATATATATATATATATATATATATAGAGAGAGAGAGATAAATATATATATATAGATATAGATATAGACACACAGTGCGGTGCATTGTGGTTGGTGAATGTGCAGCAGAAAGTCTAAGCTCTCTCTCCCTCCGTGGGTGCGGTGGGCCAGCTGGATGTCTTTGGGCATGATGGTGGTGACCCTCTTGGCGTGGATGGCGCACAGGTTGGTTTTCACGAAGAGACCCACCAGGTAGGCCTCGCTGGCCTCCTGCAGAGCCATGACGGCGGAGCTCTGAAAGCACAGGTCGGTCTTGAAGTCCTGAGTGATCTCCCTCACCAGGTGCTGGAAGGGCAGCCTACGGATGAGCAGCTCCATGGATTTCTGGTAGCGACGGATCTCTCTCAGAGCTATGGTACTGGGCCTGTAACGGTGAGGCTTCTTCACTCCGCCGGTGGCCAGAGCGCTTTTTCGAGCAGCCTTGGTGGCTAGCTTCTTCCTGGGGGGCTTTTTCCTCCAGTAGATTTAAGGGTGGTCTGCTGGGTTCTTGCCATCGCTCTTTATTATTCTGTCTTATATTTCTTGCACGCTGCCTAAACTCCAGGCCGGCACCCGGGTCGTTTTCGCCACAGTTCCTCGGCATGTCGAGCTTCTCCGTTAGCACCGGGTGGTGGTTGGAGCTAGCTAGCCAGCTCTTCCCTGCTGTATCGTCCCCCGCTGCAAACAGTGGCTCCGTCCGCTGACTCGGGAGACCCTTGGGGTGATCTATGTGTCCGTGATATATATATATATATATAGAGTGAAAGGTGTAGAAAGAAGAAGGAAGATGCGAAAAGGGCAGTTGCAAACAGCAGCCAACTCGTGTGGCGCCGCCGGTCTGGCGGAACTGGAACCGGAATTACATGCCGTTGTTTGTGTATTATTAATATCAAAGAACTCGCCTATCTGTTTTTCTATGTAATTAACAAATTCCTCATCCTGAAGCCATTTATGCTGAAAATGCCACCTACCTGGATCCTTTGCCAATTTCTTATCTACATATATTAGACAGCAGGGTGCATGTTCAGCGATCACAATGTTATCATAGAAACAGTTTTGAATCTTGGACCTTAATTCTGTAGAGATCAAAAAGTAGTCAATACGTGAGAATGTCTTATAGGTATTAGAATAACAAGAATAGGCTTTGACTTGTGGTTTCATTTCTCTCCATATATCTAGCAATCTCAATTCTTTCATAAAATGATTAATGGTCATCCTGCATCCATTGTGCGCACAGTCCAGTCCTGTTGACCTATCTATACTGGGATTCAATGTACAATTAAAATCCCCTGCTATTATATGTTGCCCTGTAAGTGATGATAAAGTAAGGAATAAATTAACAAAGAAGTTTTGATCATCAATATTGGGGCCGTATAAGTTCACCAGATTTATATTTTCTAATAACAAAGATCCTTGGATGATTAGATATCTTCCTAATTTGTCTCCCATTACATTTTTCACTTGAAATGGGACTGTTTTGTGTATGAGAGTCATAACTACCCTGGCTCGGGATGAAAATGATGAGGTGAACACATTTCCTTGCCATCTCCTCCTAATTTTTTTTACATCCTCCTCTATTAGATGAATTTCTTGTAAAAATACAATTTTTGAATCTTTTATTTTATTCATAACTTGTTTAAGTTTTTTTTAGATTTTGTAGACCTCTGCAATTCCATGAAGTTAAATTAAGATTAACGCTTTGATCTATGATCAATAAGGAGTTTGAGATTACCATGCAATATGAACATGCTCGTACAGAGAAGCAAAAACATGGATGGTTGAACATTCATCCTACAAACTACACAAAAACAAATTCCCTTTCCCCACATTTGTGGTAATCCCCCAAAATCAAAAAAAATTCTGTCTCCCGTTATAGCTAGTGACTGTTCCACACTTGCGAGGATCAGTCAAACCACTCTCTCTTTCTCCTCTCAATCACCCTGACTCTACTACTATTTTTAATGACATTAACTCTCTTCTGTAGTTTTTTCAACATAACTTCAAAGTTTTATAGCAACTTTGTACATCATAGCTTTTTTTTTTTTTTCATAATACAGTCTGTATTTTGTAGACATGTTATATGTTTCAGATCAGTCAGATGCCTGTACAAATGCTTAAATGTTCTACCTTTATCATGTTCATGCTTAACTCCCACCAGCCTCCTCTTGGATCTGCTTAATGAGCTCCTGCGCCTCTTGAGGGGCCTTAAAGATGTGGGTTCTGCCCTTATATGTGACCAGCAGTCTTGCTGGATGAATCACTCCGTGACGAATCCCGAGGTTGCGCAGCTTTTTGCGGGCGGGGTCGAACTGCCTCCTTAATTGTTGAATTCCTGTGGCCAAATCTGGGTAGAACTGCATCTGTTGATCCTGGTATTTGATTTCCCCTTTAGCTCGCGTCGCATTGGTGACCGTCATCTTGTCTCTGTAGTTGAGGAACTT
This sequence comes from Pholidichthys leucotaenia, assembly GCA_020510985.1. NCBI lineage: Eukaryota > Metazoa > Chordata > Actinopteri > Cichliformes > Pholidichthyidae > Pholidichthys > Pholidichthys leucotaenia. The sequence continues at coordinate 131,303,888 of CM035840.1, read as the reverse complement.
CATAATCAGCGTCCTCGGTGGTGTCTTATTACCTCTCGGTGGGCCGATTCGGTGAGCTCTCTCTAAAACGACCGATGACTGCAGGTCCGCGTTGTTCAGCGCTTCTGGAATCCACTTTTCCAAAAAGGAACATGGGTCCCGTCCCTCCGCTCCCTCCGGGAGGCCCACCAGCCTCAAATTATTCCATCGCAAGCGGGATTCTAAGTCCAGGACATTATCTTCCAGACGTTTCCATTTTAATTCCAGTGTTTGCAACTTTGATTGTAGGCTGGTGACGTCATCTTCAGCGCTTGAAATTCGGAGCTCCGCCTGCGATACTCGTTCCATACAGTCGCTTATTTCCTTTCTCATTCCTTCTATCGCTGCTATAATCCCATCAAATTTAGACGAAAAGTCTGCTCTCATGGAGCTGATGGCAGCGAGCACCGCACTCGTCCCCTCCTCAGCAGTTCCTGCTCCGCCGCTGGCTCCATCCTCCGCCATAGTCTCTGGAGATTTTTCTGCTTCGTCACGAGCGTGGAAGTCTGTTAGTTTGGATTGTTTTGTCGAATTACTTTTTCCTCCGCCTATTTTCCCAGCCTTGGTCTTTACCATATCTGCGCCTAAACGTTGGGATGGGTTTTTGTTCCAATTAAGAGAGTTTTAGCAAATTTTTATTTTTAGGAGCGGAGCAGCGTGAAACACGTCTTCCTACGTGGCTGCCATAACCGGAAGTCGGATGTGCATATTTACTTAATTCTTGGGTGCCCCTTTGTGGCTGCTCCCGGGTACCCCAGTCCGTCTTCTACTTCTTCACTTTGGATTTGATGTCAGCGGGTGGAGGCGTGGAGACAAGCGGAGGAGGAGTGATGTCAGCTGCGACTTCCCCAGCCTGGAGTTCTGTGAGGTCAGGGTAGATTTGAGGCGTGGGCTCAGCAGCGGGGGATAAGGAGGAGGAGGACAGCCCCAACCCAAACAACTCAAAAAGAAAAATCAAATTTTCTTGCTCTGCTGGCAGATAATTTTACTTAGAATAAGAAAAAAGATCTGGCAATAGATAATGTTAGTTAAAAATCATTCATTCATTCATTCATTCATCTTCTTCCGCTTAATCCTTTTCGAGTCGCGCATGGGGGGGAGGGGACGCTGGAGCCTATCCCAGCATCTTTGGGCGAGAGACAGGGTACACCCTGGACAGATCGCCAGTCCATCGCAAGGTCAAAACAGAGAGACGGACAACCATTCACTCTCACAGTCATACCTAAGGACAATTTAGAATCCCCAGTTTGATGCCGGACAGTTTTGTGGTAGTTGCGGGGGATTTTAACCACACCAGCCTAAAGACTGTGCTCCCCAAGTTTAAACAATGCGTAGACTTTAAGACCAGAGGAGAGAATATGTTGGACTTAGTGTACACAAACACAGATGCATATAAAGCGATACCCCGCCCCCATCTCAGCCGTTCTGATCACATGTCCGTGATGCTGCTGCCTCCCTACAAACCTTTATTGAAGCGCAATAGGGGAAGACCTTCCAGTCTTCCCTGACCTTATCCCCTATTTTGAAGACCTTCCAGTCTTCAAAATAGCAGCCTCCCAGGAAGACAAGACAGATGTGGAGGAGTATGCTGATACGGTCACCAGCTACGTTGCAAAGTGCACAGAGGATTTCACTACAGTGAAGACCATCACTATGCGGGGTAATCATAAGCCCTGGATGACTGCAGAGGTGCGCTCGCTGCTTACAGCCAGAGATGCAGCCTTCAGAGCGAAGGACAGGATCGCCCTCCGCTCAGCCAGGTCTGCGCTTTCAAAGGGAATTAAGGCGGCAAAGTGCGCCTATGCGGAGAAAATCCAGGGACACCTCTGTGACACTAGGAACACCAAGCAGATGTGGCAAGGAGTTCGGACACTGACGGGCTTTAAGTCTAGGCAGGGGGCCGATGATGACGACGCTTCGCTTCCAGACAGACTTAACGACTTCTTTGCACGTTTTGAAGCATCAAACTCGACAATCAGAGGGAGGGCTGGCCCACCCCCACCATCGGTCGGACCAGCTTTTACCATCAACACAGCGGACACACGGAGGACCCTAACCAGAGTCAACCCACGCAAAGCTGCAGGTCCAGATAACATTCCGGGACATGTGCTCCGAGACTGCGCGAGCGAGTTGGCGGATGTCCTGACTGACATTTATAACATCTCCCTGAGTCAGGCCATCGTTCCCAGATGCTTCAAGACCTCTATCATTGTACCGGTGGCAAAGAAACCAGTGGTGTCCTCTTTGAATGACTATCGTCCTGTTGCACTGACACCAATTGTGATGAAGTGTTTTTAACGGCTTGTCAAACCACACATTACAGGCTGCCTCCCTGCATCACACGACCCGCTCCAGTTTGCATATCGTTCAAACCGCTCCACGGAGGATGCTATAGTCACCACCCTACACTCTGTCATCACCCACCTGGACCAGAAAGACACCTACGCCAGACTCTTGTACATTGATTTCAGTTCAGCATTCAACACCATTATTCCCCAGAGACTGATGGAGAAATTACTCCTTCTCGGTCTGAACACCGCCACATGTCTCTGGATCCTGGATTTCCTGACTGAGAGACCTCAGTCTGTCCGGGTTGGAAACAACATCTCCAACTCTGTCACACTGAGTACCGGATCCCCTCAAGGCTGTGTACTCAGTCCACTGTTGTTTACACTTCTAACACATGACTGTGTATCCAGACACGAGGGGAACCAGATTATTAAGTTTGCAGATGACACCACGGTGGTGGGACTTATTCAGAGGGATGAGGAATCAATGTACAGGGAAGAAGTGAGAGACCTGGAGGGCTGGTGCAGGGAGAACAATCTGGTGCTCAACGTGGACAAAACGAAGGAGATGATTATCGACTTCCGGCGGTCACAGCCTGAGCACGTTCCCCTCAGCATCGGCGGCCATTTAGTGGAGAGAGTAGAGAACATCAAGTTCCTCGGAATGCAGATCTTGCAGGACCTGACCTGGAGCAAGAATTCCTTGGAGATCAGGAAGCGGGCTCAGCAGAGACTACACTTCTTGAGGAAACTCAAACAGGCCTCTCTTCCCATCTGCATCCTCTTGACCTTCTACAGAGGTGTGGTGGAGAGTTTTCTGACATACTGCATTGCTACATGGTACTCCAGCTGCAGTATGTCAGACAAAAAAGCCCTGCAGAGGATAGTCAAGGGGGCGGAGAGGGTAATTGGAGTCTCCTTCCCCTCTGTCCAAGAACTTTTTCAGAACCGTTGTAGGAGCAGGGCACTGAACATTGTCAAGGACCGTTCTCACCCTCTGCATAAACACTTTGAACTTCTTCCATCTGGTAAACGATTCCGGAGCATCAGAGGCAGAACCACCAGACTGATCAACAGCTTCCTTCCACAAGCTGTCAGGATGCTGAACAGCTGACCCGGAATCTCTCATACACACTACTGCACCTACGGACATTTTGTATATTATAGTTAGTTATTCTTTTTCCCCAAGTATGTCTCAGGGATGTGTGAATGGATGGGGGTGGGGTGGGGTGGGGGAGTGGAGCTATGTGGGAGTGTGTCTTAAATCATGCTGCTTCTTATATGGATGCCGAGATAAACACAATTTCATCTTGCCTGCACTACAGTTGTATGTACAGCAATATGACAATAAAGTTTGATTTGATTTGAATTAACCTAACTTGCATATTTTTGGCATGTGGGAGGAAACCGGAGAAATCACGGAGTAAACCCATGCAGACACAGGGAGAACATGCAAACTCCACACAGATCACTGTTGGTCGGGGGCTGGGATCGAACCCAGGATCCCCTGGCCAAGGGTGAGTTGCTGTGCTGCCGCAATGCTAACCACTCTTCCACTGCGCCACCAGTTAGTTCTTGCTTTGCTGGCAGATGTTTTTAATTATTATGTTAGTTAAAAATAATAATTAAAAACATCTGCCAACAAAGCAAGATTAAACTGCTAAACACAAGTAAACTATCATAAAGCAAGCAAAAATTGCACAGAAAACTACACAACAAAAGAAATTACTGTCAAAATTATCTTGAAATAAAAACAAGCATCTAATACATTTCCAAAATCCCCAGTTCAGTGTGACATTATTACTGCCATCAGCACAAACACAAGTTAGCCCTCTCACACACATACACACACACACACACACACACAACCATAGCAAGCCCAAATAAGCACACACACTTTAGTAAACAATCCCAAAGCTGCTTATAATTAGCAGACCTGGAGATCCAAGGTTCTCACCGTCAATCGCCTTCTGCCGCCTTGAAAAACCAAAACATTTTCGTCATCTTCCCATATACCGAGTACCATCCTTATCTCTCCTGTGCATAAATCTGCCATCCCCCATCAAACAAAAGTCTCATTTACGTCCTCTTGCGCGCCACAACACAGAAAACATTCTCTCTTCCTGCCACGTTGCAAAATCTCACTCTCTTTCTGCCTCTCGCAATTTCTGCCCCTGCTATGGCAGTTACACTTTTTTTCATCAAAGTAACCCATAAACACAATACTTATTAAACACACACACACACACACATAAACATGTGAACGACCAGATAAACAAACTGCAGTTATTTATTTTAATTTATTTATTATTTTATCTTAGTTTAAAGGCTATTTTATTCTATTTTAAGCTTATTTTGAGTTATATCTTATGGCATTTTAGTTATTGTTATTATATTAAGGTTATTCCTTATTATATTAAAGCTATTTGCCTTTACTTTAAAGGTACTTCGTATTATAACTATTTTTCTCTGTTTTTTCTATATTTTTCTTCTATTATTTTTTTTCTTCTTCATATCACTCCCTGGTAGTCTGTATCCTTCTGCGCACCTATTTCCCGAATTTAGACTTTAACTAAATTCCAGTAAAAATGGTCATGTTCTCCCTTACGGGCCAGAGAGGACAAACCCAGGCACTGAACTGTGAGCTTATGAGGTTTATTAACAAACATATAGTCCAACAAGAAACTCAAAGTGTCAAAGTAACAATGAAGGGGAACTTACACGGGTTGAACGCCAGAGCAAAACAGGGCTCTGACGTGGATTAGAGAGGCTTGGAATTGGCCTGATGAGATGTGGCAGCAGCAATCAAAATGCACAACAATCTCCCTTAAATAAGGGGGAAAAAAACCCCATCACAAAGCAAGTAGCAGGTGTGGGTTCACCTGAGCGAGCAAAATGAGGGATAATGAGATCAGCTGAGAGAAGTGAAGGAGGAGCCGCTGGATTGACAACTTGACAGGCGACGCCCCCTGCAAAGCGTAAACCTGGAAACATCGCCTGACAGCTGTCAACCCAGAGAAACACACCATAGAACACAAAACATAATCAATACAGACAGATATTGATTGATTCAGACAGATATTGATTCTGTCTCTTGTTTATTTGTAGTGAATTCACTACAAATAAACAAGAGACAGAACTGAAGTCAAAATAGAAACATAAAAAGCAATAATAAAACTCGAGGGCAAAAAATACAATAAATATACTGTACATAAGCGCAGAAAAAGAGCCACGAAACTGAGTCGGGCAGAAGACTCAGAACTCAGCACGTGGCAGAGCACCCCCTCAAGGTGTGGAGCCCAGACACCCCAAGGTAGCATCAAAAGAAAAGGAAAAAATCTGCCCCCCCCCCCCCCCAGCGGAGCACAACAATAACCCACCTGGGGTTATTGGAGGGGGGAACAGGCTAGGAGGGAATGAAACAAAAAGGCCCACTTAAGACCCACACCAGAGAAACAGAGAATTAGCCCCCCCGGCACAAGGAGCTAAAATGTTCAGGGGGCCAACCGAAGTCCCAGGCCCAGTGGAAGGCAGGGAGAAACCAGTCAGGTGGCCTGCCGAAGTCCTAGACCAGCCGGATGGTCAGATGGTACCAGTCGGGTGGCCTACTGGAGAATATGAACCATCCGACCCAGCGGCTCAATCTTTCAGGTGGCCGGCCCGAGTTCTTTAGCCACCTGCACAGAAGAGGTGGCCTGGGAGGTGGCTCCCCCACTGGGAGACCCAATAATGGAGAGGAGAGCCGAGGAGGGGGATTCATGATGTTGTCCGGAAGAGAAAGAAGGGGGACCCTGATGGCGTCTGGCAGAGGAGGAGGAGAGACGATGCCCTCGGTAGTCTTGGGCAGGAACAAGGTTGCACCCATGAAGGCTCGGGGCTGGAGCTTTGCTGCACCTGTGGTGGCTCCGGGCTGGAGCTTTGCAGCACCCACGGTGGCTCTGAGCTGGAGCATGGCATCCCCCTTGGTTGCTTCGGGCTTGAGCACAGTAGCACCTGCAGTGACTCCGGGCTGGAGCACTGCAGCACCCTTGGTGGCTCCGGGCTGAAGCACTGCAGCACCCTCGGTGGGACCCAGCTCAGCCAATGCTGCATCCTCGGTGGGAACTGGCTATGCCAAAGCTGCACCCTTGGTGGGATCCGGCTGGGCCAATGCAGCACCCACGATGGACCCTGGCTGGAGCTCTGCAGCACCTGCGGTGGCTGTGGGCTGGAACTCTGCAGGACCCGCGACGACCTCAGCAGGGGGAGCTGAACCCACAATGTCATCAGGTGGTGAACCTGGATCCACGGAGGCATCTGGCAGTGTTGGATCTCCTCCGTTGACCCTGGGAGAAGATGCAGGAAAGACAGGGAGAAAAACATGGTTAGGGTCGCCGGCAGCAGTGGAGCCTGGTGAGGTGAGCTCAGGTGGGGCTAGTGGCTGCACCTGGCTCTCCTCACCAAGAGCCAGGCAAGATCTCTTCAACAAAGACATGAGAAAAACAAAGGTGATCACTTGCCTGAGCCCGAACTCCACCGCCGTCCAGGACTCCGTCGATCCAAACAATGATGATGCCTCGGGCCTGGCCTCTAGGAGGTCCAGCTCCGGTTCCCACTCTGCTGTGGCAGCCTGGGTAGCTCCAGAAACTGGGGCAGGTCTTTATCACCCCGACTGCATTGTCCAAAAAGCCAAAAACTGCCTCAGGAGTGAGGGTTGCTTGAGCCTCGGAGGCAAAATCTATGGCCAGCTCTGCCACTGCGCACTCCTTCAGGCTCAGACCAAAAACCCTAAAGTCCATGGCAAGCAAAAAACAAAAAAGAAAGGGAGAAAACAAAAAGATTCACAAGCTCACAGCAGCTGGATTCTTCACTGGCTGCTGCCAACTGTCATGTTTGCCCCTTTGGGGCAGAGAGAACGAACCCAGGCACTGAACTGTGAGCTTATGAGGTGTATTAGCAAACATATAGTCCAACAAGAAACTCAAAGTGACAAAGTAACAATGAAGGGGAACTTACACAGGTTGAATGCCAGAGCAAAACAGGGCTCTGACGTGGATTAGAGAGGCTTGGAATTGACCTGATGAGATGTGGCAGCAGCAATCAAAATGCACAACAATCTCCCTTAAATAAGGGAAAAATCCCATCAGAATCAGAATCAGAATCAGGTTTATTGCCATTGTTCATGTAGTACACAAACTAGGAATTTGTCTCGGTACAATGCTGCAACATTAAACATGATAAGATAAGAGAAATAAACTATACATGTAATAAAGTGTAGGATAAGATTAAGTGATACTGGTCAACAGTTAAAATATATATTAGCCAGCAGCAGATACTGTGGAGAACTATATAGTGCAGTCGGTAATGCAGGAAGAAAACAGTGATGATTGACATGAGTCTGGTTGAGCTGCTGTACATGGTGCACGAGAGTCAATAAGTCACTTAGTGTTCAGCAGTCTAATGGCAGAGGGGAAGAAGCTGTTCATGTGACGGGAGGTTTTAGTCTGGATGGACCGAAGTCTTCTACCAGAGGGGAGGGGGGCAAACAGTACAAAGCAAGTAGCAGGTGTGGGTTCACCTGAGCGAGCAAAATGAGGGATAATGAGATCAGCTGAGAGAAGTGAAGGAGGAGCCGCTGGATTGACAACTTGACAGGCGACGCCCCCTGCAGAGCGTAAACCCGGAAACATCGCCTGACAGCTGTCAACCCAGAGAAACACACCATAGAACACAAAACATAATCAATACAGACAGATAATGCACTACAAATAAACAAGAGACAGAAATGAAGTCAAAACAGAAACATAAAAAGCATTAATGAAACTCAAGGGCAAAAAAAAACACCAAACAATAAATATACATAAGTGCAGAAAAAGAGCCACGAAGCTGAGTCGGGCAGAAGACCCAGAATTCAGCATGTGACAAAAATGCATTTCCACCAGGCGGTTCGGTATAGCCGTGGTACTTTATCTGACTGGACTCAAACCAGTGCTACCTTATCTCAACTTTTACGCGTAATCACAACAACCGGACTCAAACCCGCCGCGAGACGTTAATAAACCATTAATAAATAATTAAATTTATTCACTTCAATCCGCTTTTGTTCTGCTTCGTCACCCTCTCTGCTCAGGCGCTCCAGACCGCCTCTGCTGTCACCTCACTTCAGACAAACCACTCCAATTGGGAGATGGATGGGAGGTCTTATCAGCAGCCCGTGCACTGACTGTGAGAACGGTCCAACGCACCGCAGGTTTGGAGAAAGATTTCTGGAGTCCCTGTTCGGTGCACCAAGTATGTTGGAAAAATCTCTTCTACCAGGGGTCAAGAAACAGGAAGGATTAAAGTTTCAACAAATAATTTGCACTGGCCAGTGGCGAACAATACAGAAACTGCCACAGAGTCTCTTCTGCGCATCATTCTGATTCACCTACACAACTTTCAGTCTTTAAAGCATCCTGTTAACTCAAGACTGTCCATGAGAGAATAACTAGTCCAGGCTGGTTCTTCCAAGTTGTCTCCTTCTCGGACATACTCATAGCAATACAGCACATATGTACGTAAACAAAGAGATAAACGTCTAGCTGCCACGACCTTGTACATTTCACACAGACTCTGAGGCAACAGAAGTTACAAAATATAGAATTTTCCTATCACTTAATAATAAACACCATTTAAAACCGTATTTTGTGTTTACTTGTGTTATCTTTGTGTAATATTTAAATTTTTTGATGATCTGAAACATTTAAATGTGACAAACATACAAAAAATGAGAAATCAGGAAGGCGGCAAACACTTTTTCACACCACTGTATATGCATTTTTATAAAGCACTTTTAACACAGAGTCCCACTGGTTGTAAAGTCCAATATATTTGACTTCTGAGAGACAGACCCCAACCACCATTGCAAAATACCCAAAACTATTTTGAGGACAAATTTAGGCCAAATCCTATGGACTAAATAGCACAATAGTTGGATTTTTTTTTTTTTTTTTGCCAAATTTTCAACAACTCCTTTCTGATTAAATATGGGCTGTGGTAGATGGACTAAACACAGCCTAATTTTCAACGTCTATTTTTGGGTTAAAGGGCCAGAGTAGGGGGGCTGCTTTCTGTGGAAGACATGTATTTCTCGGCACAATGCTTGTTGTGCAAAAAAAGGCGGGGAGGGGGATAAATAGTACAGTCACATATCTGCGCATACTTAAATAAGTGGAAGATATAAAAGCCCTTTCAAAGCAATTCTAAGGCAATGAAAGTTTTTTTGTGTATAAAAAGCCACAATACATTATTTTGGACAATACATATTGTGACAAAGGGTTAATAGGTAGTGGCGTGATGACACAGCCGGCTGGTGATGCAGGACTGTTATTAGGGGAGAGTTGACCATGTCACAGCTTCTTTCCTGGCTGGCTCAATAGTAGATAACAGACCCGTGTTAAGATAAGATAAGATAAGATAATAATTCCAGGATTACAGCAGCAAGGGATAACAGCACTCAGAGCAATAGTTATTAAGATAATAAGAACTGGTTAGCCAAACAGTAGATGAATATACAGTGGTGTGAAAAAGTGTTTGCCCCCATTCCTGATTTCTCATTTTTTGTATGTTTGTCACACTTAAATGTTTCACATCATCAAACAAATGTAAATATTAGACAAAGATAACACAAGTAAACACAAAATGCAGTTTTTAAATGAAGGTGTTTACTATTAAGGGTAAAAAAAAAATCCAAACCTACATTGCCCTGTGTGAAACAGTGATTGCTCCCCCTTAAAATATAAATGAACTTGGTTTATCACATCTTTGGAAAGCTGAGTTCAGTTTCTCTAGCCACACCCAGGCCCTATTACTGTCACACCAGTTCTCAATAAAGAAATCACTTAAACAGGACTTGCATGAGAAAGTGAAGTAGACCAAAAGAACTTCAAAAGCCACACATCATGCTGTTATCCAAAGAAATTCAGGAACAAATGAGCAACAAAGTAATTGAGATCTATCAGTCTGGAAAAGGTTATAAAGCCATTTCTAAAGCTTTGGGACTCCAGCGAACCACAGTGAGAGCCATTATCCACAAATGGCAAAAACATGGAACAATGGTGAACCTTCCCAGGAGTGGCTGGCCGACCAAAATTATCCCAAAAGCGCAGTGACAACTCATCCAAGCGGTCACAAAAGACCCCACAACAACATCCAAAGAACTGCAGGGCTCACTTGCCTCAGTTAAGGTCAGTGTTCATGACTCCACCATAAGAAAGAGACTGGGCAAAAATGGTCTGCATGGCAGAGTTCCAAGATGAAAACAACTGCTGAGCAAAAAGAACATAAAGGCTCGTCTCAGTTTTTCCAGAAAAAAAACTTGATGATCCCCAAGACTTCTGGGAAAATACTCTGTGGAAGCTATGTGTGCCTTTACATCCGGTGTAAAAGTAACACAGCATTTCAGAAAAGGAACATCATACCAAGAGTAAAATATGGTGGTGGTAGTGTGATAGTCTGGGGCTGTTTTGCTGCTTTAGCATCTGGAAGACTTGCTGTGGTAAATGGAACTATGAATTCTGCTGTCTACTAAAAAATCCTGAAGGAGAATGTCCAGCCATCTGTTCGTGACCTCAAGCTGAAGTGCACTTGGGTTCTGCAGCAGGACAATCATCCAAAACACACCAGCAAGTCCACCTCTCAATGTCTTAAGACAAACAAAATGAAGACTTTGGAGTAGCCTAGTCAAAGTCCTGACCTGAATTCGATTGAGATGCTGTGGCATGGCCTTAAAAAGGTGGTTCATGCTTGAAAGCCCTCTGATGTGGCTGAATTACAATAATTCTGCAAAGGTGAGTGGGCCAAAATTCCTCCACAGCGCTGTTAAACCCTCAATGCCAGATATCACAAAGGCTTAATTGCAGTTGTTGCTGCTAAGGGTGGCCCAACCAGTTATTCGGTTTAGGGGCAATCACTTTTTCACACAGGGCCATGTAGGTTTGGATTTTTTTCCCCTTAATAATAAATACCTTCATTTAAAAACTGCATTTTGTGTTTACTTGTGTTATCTTTGTCTATTATTCAAATTTGTTTGATGATGTGAAACATTTAAGTGTGACAAACATATAAAAAAATGAGAAATCAGGAAGGGGGCAAACACTTTTTCACACCACTGTACATATGTTCACAGATATATACACAGTGCAAGAGCATTGCAGCTAGCTGGAATAAACAGCATTATGGTTTGTTAAGTTACCCTGCCGAATATTAATATGTACCCAGACAGTATATTTTGCATTTGAATCACAGTGTTGTTGCCACCCTCAGATGATTGTTATTGTCCTAGTTGTGTATTGGAGGGGATAATTTCTATTGTGCAAGGTTGTTACATTTAGTACATTCAATATGACCTCTAAGAGCACCCCTGGTTCAGTTATAAAGTCTGACAGCCGTAGGTAGGAAGGACCTGCAAACCTCTCCGTTGTGCACCTAGGATGGCACAGCCTATCACTAAATTAGCTCCTCAGTGTGTTCAGCATGTCCTGCATGGGGTGGAACTTGGGCTCCAGCAGAGATGACAGCTTAGCCACCATCCTCCTCTCTCCTATCTCCTCCACTGGGTCGAGGCGTCACCCCAGAACAGGGCTAGCTTTTTTGATCAGTCTGTTCAGTCTCTTCCTGTTGGCTGCCGTGATGCCGCTGCCCCAGCAGACCACTCCAAATGTGATGGCTGATGCCACCACCGAATCGTAGAAGGTCTTCAGGAGTGCCCCTTGCACTCCAAAAGACCTGAGTCTCCTCAAGAGGAACAACCTGTGCTGCCCCTTCTTGTAGAGTGCGCTGATGTTGTGTGACCAGTCCAGTTTATTGTTCAGATGTCCCCATCTAAATATCTGGTCCCTGGATGTTTACTGGTGCTGTGGGGGGTTGTCCTCGCCTGTGGCAGTCCACCACCAGTTCCTTAGTTTTCCTCGTATTGTGTAACGGCAGCAGCTGTGTTTGTTTGATCCATGTGAGAAACATGGCAATTCTGGTGACTGTTGCAATTTCCCCGCTATATATGTCAACAGTGACATCCTTTCTAGTATTTGACCTTTGGTTGTACAGCAATGCCTCCCAAAGATTTGTTTTGGCAGGTATATATATTCACAGCCTGGCTCTGTGTGCCAGGCAAAAGTTGTTTACTTTGTGTCTGGAGGAACCCCCAACCCGGAAATGACCTTTGACCTCTGGGGAATCCCTTGGGAACTCCCTGCCTTTTATTTATTTATTCCCTCCATATTTTCTTTTAAAAACCTAGGTTTGGAAATTTGTCCTTTGAGATTTAAAAATTATTGAAATAATTTGCCATCAAAATTGCATGAGGTATAAGATTATTCACAACAGGAAGTAGACGATTTGAGACTTCCTGCCCAGCAGAATAGGACAACGGACGGATTTCAGCATGGCTGGCTAAGACAGAAATCCAAAGCCATCCAGTTGCTTACCTCAGCCCAGGTAGGGTGAAACTGTCATAATGATGAAATAATCCCTCATAGCCAATTATCTACCCGATATTTTGTGGATTGTTTGAGAGATGATGATATTTTTGAAGTTTGTTGAAGTGTGACTAGACCATGTGACTGTCAGGGGTAATCCATTGCCTATGTAACTTTTCACCTAGTCTCCATGCATGTGCAAAAAACTGTAATAGTTGTGAAAAAGTAATTTTTGAAGCTTCATTTTGTGAATAGGGATGTATTTTTGACTTGAAGTAAATGCAGTATTATTCTGGTCGATCACTGCTGCAATTCCCGGCCTGTATGGCCTTTGGTAGTTTAGAAGTGCAAATCTGGCAGTCCTTATTTACTGGATGCCTAGTTCTAGTCAATTTTATTGTTATGTTTTTGAATTGACATCTTGACTTTAAATTAGCTGAAATACCAATTTACAAGGTATTTATTCCGGGCTATTAATTGCAGACAATGTGAGAGCCTGCAAGGAATTTCTGCCCTCGGAAGGCTGCGACACGGCAAAGTGGTCAGTGAAATGTTTAACTCTGTTGAAGTTTAATGATGGGTGTTTGATGCAATTAAAGTCAAAAGCAAGGACATTAAAGATGTATCAAACATCAGTTATTGCACACCAAAATGCAGCTCATAATCCGGGGCCGGAACATATTGATCTGGAGGTAGTTCAGTAGGCACCAGTCCACGAAGTCCTGGATAAGTTCTCTGTATTCCACATCATCCCCATCAGAGATGAAGCCGATGATTGCAGAGTTGTCAGAGAACTTCTGTAGATTGCAGTGTGGTGTGTGGTGTGAAAAGTCAGCAGTGTAGAGGGTGAACAGGAAGGTAGCCAGAACTGTTCCCTTGGGGGCCTCCATACTGCAGATGATGGTGTCAGACACACAGTCCTTGGTTCTCACAAACTGGTTGGTTTGTCCCAACAGTAGCTTGTCCCTCAGGATCATTGGTTGGATGGTGTTGAAAGCACTGGAGAAATCAAAGAACATGATACTCACGGTGCTCCCAGGCTTCTACAGGGGGTACATAAATAACAATCCTGATGACATCTGAGAACTCTCTGGGGAGGTATGCTGGTCACATGCTAACAGCTACCAACTCAATGTCCTTGCTGCAGTGTTGTTTTAATCGTGATGTGCCCAAGATTACACCATCTGTTATTCACATACATTATCAGCCCCCTGCCTCTGCTCTTCCCGCTATCTGGTGTCCGATCTGCCCATATTAAGTGGAAACCCTCCAATCCGATGTTATCATCTGTTGCTAGTTTTGTTAGCCATGTTTCAGTAAACAACATAATGCTAATATCTCTGAAGACGCTCTCATACCGGGACATAGCCGCCAGTTCGTCCATTTTGTTAAACAGCGATCTCCATTTTGTGAATCAGCGATCTTACATTTTCCATAATAACGGATGGTAGGACAGGTCTGTACCTTATTCTCCTCGTGCGTCACTTCACTCCAGCATGATATCCCCATCATTTTTGCCTGATTTCTCGTGGGATATCTGGTCTTTGTGTTCGCACCGTGGGGCAGCCCAATGCTAACACCTGGTTCCTACTGTAAACAATAGTTCCTCCGCTGACTGGGTCAGAAGCCATTGGCAATTTGAGCACAAAGATGGCTAATATCAACTCCAGTGTGTGGCAATATTTGTGTCCTTGGTGTCCGTGATGGATACGGGGTAACAGGATCAGAAAGTTGTGGCAAGAAAAAAAATGGATAGTAAATAAAAAACGAGAAAGAAACTCAGAATTGAGCCGTTGCTGCAAAAAAGGCAGCCGACTCATGTGGCGCCGCAAGTATTATATTATTACCTCCGCCAAGGAGGTTATGTTTTCATCGGCGCTGGTTTGTCTGTCTGTCTGTCTGTTTGTTTGTTTGTTAGCAACATAACTCAAAAAGTTATGGATGGATTTTCATGAAATTTTCACAGATTGTCAGAAATGGGGTATCCTACAGACGATTTGATTTTGGTGGTGATCCGGATCACCGTCCAGAAGAAAACCGCCATTACGGAAAATGCGATTTTCGTCAATAATTCGTCGTCGAGTCAACTACTGAACCACTAATCCTATCATTCATTCATTCATTCATTCATCTTCTTCCACTTAATCCTTTTCGGGTCGTGGGGGGGCTGGGGCCTATCCCAGCATCTTTGGGCGAGAGGCAGGGTACACCCTGGACAGATCGCCAGTCCATCACAGGGCCAACACAGAGAGACAGACAACCATTCACTCTCACAGTCATACCTAAGGTCAATTTAGAATCCCCAGTTTTGATGCCAATTAACCTAACTTGCATGTTTTTGGCATGTGGGAGGAAACCGGAGAAATCCCGGAGTAAACCCACGCAGACACGGGGAGAACATGCAAACTCCACACAGATCACTGTTGGTCGGGGGCTGGGATCGAACTCAGGATCCCCCGGCCAAGGGTGAGTTGCTGTGCTGCCGCAGTGCTAACCACTCCACCACCGTTGTCAATCCAATTGCTAGTCATATGTTTTCATGGTCAAGGAATCTGAAAATGTACACACAAACAATGTATGGGGGGAACTGTGGCGCTTGGCGGAGGTCTGCGCTCTCCGACTGCTTTTCTAGTTATTACTGTGTGCACTAAAGTTCATGTTCCAGCACAGCTCAGCTCTCTGTTGGTCATTCCGAGTTTCCAGACATAACATTTGGCGATGAGAGTAAAACCATGGAAGCATGCTTGAGGCCACCACAGCCATTTCTGGAAATCTCCCGTGAGCTGCCTGTTCCGTGAGCGCGCTGGTTTGATGCTTTCACCACCTACATATTGGCGCTTGGGTTGGACGAGATGGACAAGGTACAGAAACAAGCTCTTTTGGTTCACTATCTGGGCATAGAAAGCCAACATATTTTACACATGCTAGGACCAATGGACTCGTTCGCTGTTTCAGTCAAGCTGCTAGCTAGGTACTTAGCCAGATATGACAGTGTGTTGGTGCGGTACTCTAGGTTTCACCAACGACGACAGCGACCCAGAGAGACACCACAACAATTCGTTGCGGACCTTTGCCAGCTAGCTAGCAAGTGCAAATTCAATTTGTTGGAGGACGCTGTGCAGAGCCAGCTATGGCAACTGGGCTACATGTCACTAGCATATGCGGTAGCCTCAGATGGGCCCGGTGACACAGCAGAAGAGGCCAAGGTAGACAGCACAGGACAGCAGGGCTCCACGGAGCAACAACCCAGCGACATGAGAAACGTTACAGCCCGAAGAATTGTCTTCTTCCACCGCAAACAACATGTGGGTGAGTCACCTCAATATTATGCTGTGGAGCTCTGAGTCTTAGTAAGCACGTGCACCTTCAGGCCCTTAGAAGACAAGCTAATCTGCACTGTGTGTCTATATATATACATTTATAGTAATATGGACATATGTTTGCTAGATGTTGTTTTTTCTTGCCTTCTGATTGTTGCTCTGAGTGTTGCTGTCCCTGTGCTGTTGCAATCCTGGAATTTCCCCATTGTGGGACTAATAAAGGCTTATCTTATCTTATCTTATCTTAATCTGTGACAAGCTAGCCAGTGAACACAGCATAGAGAGTGAACACAGCATAGAGAGTGAACACAGCATAGAGAGTGAACGCAGCACAGAGAGTGAACGCAGCACAGAGAGTGAACGCAGCACAGAGGGAGAGCACAGTGAGAGAGCAAACACTGCATGCAGGGAGAGCAGCGACCAGACTTGCCTCAGATCCTCACCCAGCATGAGCCTGTGCACACAGGAGGAACGCTGCCTGGAGAGGGGACAGCGATCGGACTAGCCTCCGATCCTTGCCAAGCATGAGCTTCAGACAGCTGCCGTGGAGCAGCAAGACTTGGAGTTCATGGAGAGAGGGGGCCCCGGTGACCGAAGACGGCCCGGCCCACTTCCCATTACGACAACAATTCAATTCAACTTTATTTATATAGCGCCATTTCACAACAACAGTCATCTCATAGCACTATCAACTGTAGGGGGAACCCCCACAGTTGCAGAAAGACCCCAGCAATCAGGCGATCCCCTGTGAGCAAGCACTTGGCGACGGTGGAGAGGAAAAACTCCCTTTTAACAGGAAGAAACCTCCAGCAGAACCAGGCTCAGGGAGGGGCAGTCATCTGCTGCGACTGGCTGGGGGGTGAGGGGATAGAGAAGATGAAAAGAACAGACATGTAGAGAGCAAACAGCACGATGGGGACTCAATCTATGGGAGAGAACAAACAAATGTTAATGACCAGCATTGAACAGCGACACATCACCCTGACCTCAACCAGCATCAGGTGAAAGACTGCTTCCGAATCCACCCACAGCACCAGTCTACAGGAGCCACAGCTGAGCCACTGAATGAAGAGTCTGTGATTGTACAGAAAGTAGCAGAAGCACCGGATGTCTTCCGGATTCACAACCAGCATCAGCCTCCAGGGACTGCCGCAGTAGCGCTGGATGAAGAGTCTGTGACACAATAGGATGTAGCAGAACCACCACTGCCTGGTGGACGCCCTGCAGCAGATGTGAGTGTTAATTACATCACAACCATGATGCCAAGTGCAGCTGAACAGGGCGTCACTCACAGTGATGAACTGGGTTCGGGTCCGCAGAACCAAGTGACCGGACTCACAGTCAGCCTTAACATCATCATCACCACTGACGCCTATGAAGATCGCTGCACAGCGGAGACCAGCCACCATTCAGATGGTGCATGGATCAAGATGGCAGGCCAGGAAGGTGAGAGCGGCGGCTGCGGACCAAGATGCAGTGTTGGAGCCCACCCAGCTGGTGTGGGATCCAGGCTGGAACATGGTTGACGAGCATGCCGTGGCTCCAGCAGGATTCAAATCAAATCAAATCAAATCAACCTTTATTGTCATATTGCTGTACATACAACTGTAGTGCAGGCAAGATGAAATTGCGTTTCTCTCGGCATCCATATAAGTAACAAGAACATAATTTAAGACACACTCACACACACCCTCACCCTCCACCCCAACACAGCCATTCACACTTCCCTGAGACATACTTGAAAACTAACCAGAACTATAATATACAAATAATATACATAATGTCCATAGGTGCAGTAGTATGTATGAGAGATTCCAGATCAACTGTTCAGCATCCTAACAGCTTGTGATTGCACCCAGGCCTACTGAAATTGGTGCCTCCAGGGGCACACCCACCACAGGCTTGCTACAAGGCCCCTCCAGCAGAACTGCCTTCCCCATCGAAGAGCGTAAGAAAGAAAGGATTGGTTAGCCAGGGGCATGGCTGCAAGTTGAGAGTGGCAGAACAATCCACTCAGCCGGGCTGGGCTACACGATGGTTAACCCTCTAGCCCTAGCTGGTGTTGACTGTGTTGTCTGTTCTAATGATTCCAAATTGGGGGAGGGTTAAATTTGACCCTATGTTCTGTGTTTTTCCAAGGGGGGGGGGGTTGAATGTGTTAATAGATAGCGGCGTGATAGCCGCGTGATGATGTCACCAGCCAGCTGTGTCATCACGCTGGACTGTTATTAGGGGAGAGTCAGCCATGTTACGACCGCTTTCCTGGCTGGCTCGATAGTAGATAACAGACCCGTATTATATTGTTATTACTGTGTGTAATAAAGTTCATGTTCCAACATAGCTCATCTCTCCATTGATCATATTAGCTATGCATCCTCTGAGTGCTTTTCTAGTTGACCTTTTTAATAACAAATAATAGACATCCCACTGTGAGGCTCCAGCCATCATCGTGACCCACTCAACAAGGCTATGAGGTGAGAAGGTTCAGGAGAGCCTTCAGGACCAACCCTACTTTGGGCCCCATCCAAGGGATGTAGGACTGTCTTAACAAACTGATCCAAATGCACCCTGACACTCAGACTTTCTTTCTTTCTCTCTCTCTCTGTTTGATCAAAATGGTGATGTTTCAAATATTATACACCATCTATGAGTGTTTGCTTAATTATTTGATGGAGGCCAAACAGGTAATTTTCTTCTTTTCTTCAGGGGAAGGTTTATGACCTGTACTGGGGACTTCAGTAGGAACTTAAAAACACTAGGGTGTGGGGGACCCATGCTGTATAGTTCAGTAGTTTTCCTCTCAGACTGAGAGAGCATGGAGATCAAAGGGCTGGGGGGTAAGGGAAATTGTCTTTGGGGGAGTGAATGGTGAATGCAGGACCTCAGGTGGCAGGGAGGTGTGAGTTTTGGGATATAAAAGAGAGAGTCCCTGCTACAAATGTTTAATGTTCAATGTTCTGATTCTGGAAGATGTGAGATTGAAATAAAGTTTGTCTGCTCGGAAAGTGGGTCTGGTTATTTCATCTCCACACTGGTGACCCTTGACGCAGAATGGAACACGAGGCGAACACCACGGAGACAACTCGGATGGGAAACCCCATCAATGCGTGCGCCGTTTCGGTCAAACTACCGGACTTTTGGCTGCATGACCCGAAGTCTTGGTTCCTCCACACCGAGGCCCAGTTCGTGCTCCGGGGAATAACGACAGATGACACCAGGTATTTCTATGTGGTCGCAGCGCTGGACGCTCGCATGACTCAGCAAGTAGCGATCCTGCTCCAGCAGCCCCCAGCCCGCGACAAATACAGGGCTCTCAAAGCCGCGCTGACCCGGCGCTACAAGCTCTCGGATTGCGAGAGAGTGGAGAGCCTCTCGGATTGCGAGAGAGTGGAGAGACTCCTGACGCGCTCCAAGTTGTGAGACGGGTCGGCGGTCGAACGGATGGAGAAGACGTTGGCGTTGATGGGCACGGACGACGGGCATTTTCTATTTGCCCACCTTTTCCTCCAGAACCTCCCAACGGTGGCCAGGGCGGTCCTTGCCAACTCGCCGCTGCTGGCTGGGCGTGACTACCGTGTGCTAGCCCAGGAGGCAGATCGGATCATCCTCACCACCAGAGCCCTCACAGTGAACCCAGCGGCGTCGGAACCCAGTGAGATGGCCAGCGAAAGCGAGGAGCCAGCGATGGTAGCAGCAGCGGGGGCCAGGAAGTGCCAGAGAGACATGCTCTGCTCCTACCACCGACATTTTGGAGAGGACACACGCCGATGCGTGCCACCGTGCCAATTCAAGTGTTCGGGAAATGCCAGGACCGGCAGTCGATAGCAGCTGCAACTGCTGGTGAAGAAAGCAAGATGCTCTACGTGACAGACTCACTCTCGGAGAGACGGTTCCTCGTGGACTCCGGCTCCCAAAAGAGCCTCATCCTGTCATCCTACGCCGACCGGCTAGCTAGCGGCCCTGAGCTAACGGCTGCAAATGGCTCAGACATTAAGACTTTTGGTGAGAGGACACTGACTGTATCCCTGCACGGCTGTACGTACCAGTGGACATTCGTCATAGTGGCATGCAGTTTCCCAATCTTAGGCGCTGATTTTTTGTGTGCACACAGACTACTAGTCAATGTTACTAACAGACGCCTGATTAATGCAATGTCTTTTGATTCTTTCCCCTGTACAGCTCGAGGAGCTGGGCCAACAGCGCTAGCCAATGTCACAGCTCCAGGTGGTAAGTTCCACACACTGCTCACCCAGTTCCCAGCACTCACGGTCCCGACATTTTCGGCGGCCATCACTAAACACGGGGTGGAGCACTTTATTACCACCACTGGGCCACCCGTTTTTGCACGACCTCGGTGCCTGGACACAGTTAAACTGGTCATAGCGCGTGAGGAGTTTGCCAACTTCGAAAGGCTGGGCATCATCAGACGATCAAACAGCCCATGGGCATCCCCACTACATATGGTCCCTAAGGCCGAGGGATCGTGGCGATCTTGCGGAGATTTCCGCAGATTAAACAACACCACACTACCCGATCCCCCATATTCAGGATTTTTCCATTCACCTCGCCGGGGCAAGGTGAATGGAAAATGCCTCCCAAAGAGAGCAGACACTTTTTTCCTTCTCTCCAGCTCTGACTTTTTATCTCCTTCCTCCCCTAACTGACTGGATCCCAGCTTGCTATCGTCTGTCTGCGTGTCTCTACTGCTGATTATCGAACGAAATTATGGATTTAATAAGCTGGGCTTTGAACGCAATTGACACTATTTTTTCAACGAGGAAAAGTGCCCCGGGGGAGGTAGTTTGCCCCGCAGGAACTGCGGCTGTGGGCTATTTGAGGGACACAAGTAATTGGAAACTCTTGTGCCTGTCTGATCTCTCTATCGAAAATGTCGAAGATTTATACATCTTCGTAGCAATGGTCATCGGGATCGTTCTGATTGGATCTGGGATTGTCCTGGTGTACCGTAAATTGATGAAGATGGACGTAGCCTATCAAAATGCTGGCCAGGCGAGGCTTAACCATCAAATTGAACAAATGGGGAGGACTCTGACAGCGGCTAATGGAGAACTGTCTAGGAAAATGGATTACATCATGATCACGCTGAGAGCCGTCCATGAAGAATTCAACGTCCAGCACTGAAGGATTAAAGTACTGAATCTGTAAGAGAATATAAAGTCTATTTCTCTGGGATCAGTACTATTCGACTAATCTGACCTGCCCTCACACAATGTCCTCCAGATTATCTGCAGTTTTTTGTTTTTTGTTTCCAAAACATTTGAGCTGCATTGACTCTATGGACAGCCAGCTGCCTGGCTCAAGGACAAATGCCAGCCGCTAGACAAAACATCTCCTGCCGAAGAGACTTTGTTGTTCTTAACTGATATAAACACCTCCACTCAACACTACACCCACACTGACTCAATAAACTGATGAGAAGATCATTCACTCACTGCTCCCTTTGTGTCTTTGTGTACATTCTTGTCTGCTAATTGTGCATTGAGGGCTTTTTTTCTTGTAATCATAATATTGATCATATATGACCGGTATTCTGATAATCAATGGTTTTTTGCTCCTTCCTATTGTGTTATCCTTTTCTTCCCTATGCATCCTGTACCCATCTGATGACAGGCGCGTTTCGACGCTGCCGCGTCACTGGAAATGCAGGTCGTTTTCTGTGTCAAGTCAAATCCCTTGTATGTTATCAGTTGTTTACTGTTAATGTACTTGGCAATAAATCCTTTCTGAGTTCTGAGGGGCATGTATTTTTTCTGATAGACCTGGTCCGTGGTTACCAACAGGTCCCGGAGCGCGCGGAGGACATACCTAAAACGGCAGTAATAACCCCGCTTGGTCTGTTTGAGTTTTTATGCATGCCTTTCGGGTTAAAAGGCGCGGCACAGACATTCCAACGCATGATGGATGCGATGTTGCGTGATCTGCCTTTTGTGTTCGTCTACCTGGACGACATCCTGGTGGCCAGCGCGTCCGAGGACGAACACATAGCCCACCTCAGGACGTTTTTCCTGAGGTTAGAAGAGCACGGGTTAATAATCAACCCGGCGAAATGCCAGTTCGGCGTGACGGGGATCGATTTTTTGTGACACCGCATCTCACCAGAGGGAGCGATACCCTTGCCGGACAAAGTGCGTGCAGTGGCAATTTTCCCCGGCCTCAGACGGTCAGAGCGCTGCAGGAGTTTTTGGAGATGGTGAACTTCTACAATCGTTTCCTCCCCTGAGCAGCCCAGCCCATGCAGCCGTTGTACGCCGCGCTTAAGAAACGGAAGCCCGCAGACAGAGTTGACTGGACTCCTGAGCGGGAGCAAGCATTTTCCGAGGTTAAAACAGCTCTGGCGAACGCTGCACTGCTAGTGCACCCAGACCCGGTGGCTCAGAACGTGCTCACTACAGACGCATCAGACGTGGCCATAGGGGCCGTCATGGAGCAGTGTGTTGCCGGTTCTTGGCAGCCGCTCGCCTTTTTTAGCAGGTCTTTGCGTGACAATGAGCGTAAATACAACGCGTTCAACAAAGAGTTGCTGGCTCTCCACCTGGCCATACACCACTTCCAGTTCTGGCTGGAAGGACGCACCTTCACTGCATTCGTGGACCACAAGCTGCTAACGTATGCGATGGCCAAGGTTTCGGAACCATGGTCGGGCCGGCAGCAGAGACAGCTGGCCACGATCTCGGAGTTTACGACTGACATTCAGCATGTGGCCGGTAAACTCAACATGGTGGTGGACTGCCTCTTGCGCGCATTAGTGGCCCCAGTCTACGTAGGGATAGATTACACGGCCATGACCACGGGGCAGATTGGTTATGTGGACATGTGTGCGCTCCAGTCTGGACCAACAGGGTTAAGGCCGGAGAGCAGAATTATGCAAGACGGGCCCCCCCCCAATCTGTGACATCTCCACAGGCCGCCTGCACCCAGTGGTACCACGCGCTTGGCGACGGCGCGCTTTTGAGTCGGTTCACTCCCTGGCGCACCCAGGCATACACGTATCAGTCAAAATGTTGGCAGTAAAGTTTGTCTGATCGAGCCTGTGAAAACAGGTGAAAGAGTGGGCTGCAGCCTGTGTAGCGTGCCAACGAGCCAAAGTGCACAGGCACACAAAGGCCTCCCTTGAGCCGTTCCATATTCTGGCTAAGAAGTTCGACCACGTTCACGTGGACCTCGTCGGCCCCCTCCCGCCATTGCAGGGGTTCACGCACCTCCTGACAGTGGTGGACCGCACCACGCGATGGCCCGAAGCAGTCCCATTAGCTTCCACCATGTCCGCAGATGTGGCACGCGCCTTTTTAACAACATGGGTGGCACGTTTTGGCACCCCTTCGGATATCACGTCTGATCAGGGCCCGCAGTTTGTTTCCGACCTCTGGTCCACGATGGCCTGGAGCCTGGGCGTCTCAATTCATCGCATGACCGCGTACAACCCACAGGCCAATGGGTTATGCGAGCATTTCCATAGGTCACTGAAAGCAGTGCTCAGGGCTTCGCTTACGGATACAAATTGGGTGGACCGGCTGCCGTGGGTTCTATTAGGGTTGTGTTCCGCACCGAAGGAGGATTTAGCGGCTTCCCCAGCAGAGCTGGTTTTTACGCAGCCCCTGCAGCTCCCGGGGGAGTTTTTACTAGATAACCCCGCGCCGAACACCCATCCGTCCCCGCGTTTGCAGCACAGCGCATACGCATGGACGCTCCCTGGACCGGCCCTCCACTGTTTTCCCGGCGTGTTTGTGCCAAAAACCTTGAAGGACGCGGCGTTCGTGTTTGTCAGGCACGATGCCCACCGGACCCCATTGCGCCCACCCTACGATGGCCCATTCAGAGTGTTGGAAACCGGGGACAAACATTTTGTGTTAGACCTGGGGGGTCACCAGGAGACAATCTGTATAGACAGGCTTAAGCCCGCCTTTGTTGTGGCAGACGAGCAGCTGCAGTTGGCTCGAGCTCCTCAGCGAGGAAGATCCCCACTGAGAGCTCCCCAGGTAAATGATTCATCACAGCAGTCACACAAGCATGCTGAATGTTTCTTCCCCTCCTCCATTGTCCCCCCACAGACGGATGCACCCCCAGGAACCCCCCACCGGCACAGCAGTGTCGCGGAGCCGAGGACCCCCCGTTACAGCAGCTATGGGCGGAGACTGAAGCCGCGAGGACAGGAGAGTTAACACCCAGTCTGAGACTCTGGGGGGGGGGGCATGCTGTAGAGTTCAGTAGTTTTCCTCTCAGACTGAGAAAGCATGGAGATCAAAGGGCTGGGGGGTAAGGGGAATTGTCTTGGGGGAGTGAATGGTGAATGCAGGACCTCAGGTGGCAGCATGGTATGAGTTTTGGGATATAAAAGAGAGAGTCCCTGCTACAAATGTTTAATGTTCAGTGCTCTGATTCTGGAAGATGTCAGAGTGAAATAAAGTTTGTTTGCTCGGAAAGTTGGTCTGGTTATTTCATCTCCACAAGATAACAGTTTTGACCGATGGAGGTTTAAAGTTCTCCACCTAAAAAAAGATGGTAGAATCTGTTTACTTAGGTGTCTCTGGTTTGGCAAGTTTTAGCACATTAATACTGTAGTTCTTCTCCCTGGTTCAGAGAAGGTCACTGTGGGTCAATGGGTCCACCGTAAAATAGGGAGGAAAGGAAAGCTTTTATTCAAAAAGGGTTCAGGTTTGGCCAGGCGGTACCCTTTCTTGAGAACAGGAGCTATAAAGGTTCATCTAAATGGATCTAAATGTTGAGTTGTACAGCAGGCATGAACAACACACTTTCTGACTGATTTACTTCATCAGTCAGTCTGCAGGACCTTGTAATATCATTACAGCTGTGTAAATATGGCCACATGATGGAAAATAGAGGAAACAACCATATCATACATGGTAATGTTCTGATAAGACGCAAGCAGGTCAGTCAAACACAAATGCCATCAAGGGATGAGATCGCTGAAGAGCCAGCTCACCAGAAGGAAATGAAGCCAATTCAGCAATACTTACACTTGTGAAAAAATTTGGACACCCCATTAAATATTCAGTTCTTTATTAAGAAATGTTCACATATATATGTTTAACCTTGTTTTTGTTTATAGTTGCATTTTTTAACATTTATTTTAGCCATTTTAAGTGGGAATGAACATGGAGGTGTCCTAAAAAAGATGGGGGGTGGGGGTCCTAATTCATTCCTGATTGTTTGTTTAGAATTACATTTTACAGAAAACTTGAAAAAAGTCTTTAATTCCTTTTTAATTGTTTAGTTGTATTACATGAATCTCCCAGTATTTTTTAACATTGATAATAAATATCCATATGTCCAATTATGTTCAAAACCAAACAGGCTTTTGCAGGGTGTCCTAATTTTTTCACACGACTGTAGGTTCTATGAACCATTAGATATTGAGCTTTAATAGTGAGCAGATCACATTGACAGATAGACGGCCCTTATCTGAGGATTGGATAAGTCCTCACAATGCATGAATGGTTCCACCTGAGTCCACTGCCCTGAAACTCTTAAGACAGGGAAGGGAGAGAGCAGGGATCAATAAATAAGTGATATGATGTTGGAAGAGATAAGGAGAATCCAGTAGTACGTCAGTAAGATGACCCCCTCTGATGAACTTTTGCAAGAGTGCCTCAGGCAGCAGAAGACAGATGGCGCTGAAGAGTAAGGAAGTGTAGGTTGCAACCAGGACCAAGCCACTTCAAGAGATGTACCCAGATAGATGAAAGGCATGGCCGACATCAAGAAATTCTACCACTAGCTCCAAAAGGCTGGCCTACAGGACAGTGTAGAGGCTGTTATCATTACACCAGATTCCTAGAGGTGAGAATTTACCACAGCAATCAGACATACTAGTGCATGCCCATAGAAAGCAAGTATTCTTGTCTGAAAACAGGTAACTCAATTAGGCTTTACAGGCCCAAATGGAGGGTCTGTTGGAAAATGGAATTCAAAGAGGTGTAACCTATATGTAGGCAATCAAGCATGTAAGACTTTGACAAATATAAAAATGACTGAATGCCACTAAGATTTATTTGATTGTGCGATTGTGTGAATATTAATTACAGAATTACTGAAAACCCTTGTTTATTTGTTTGTCAGATCACTTATATGTGTGATCTTTTATGACTTTAAGTGTTGTACCTTGCACTTTGGGGAATGGGAGTCATTCAATCACTATTATAACACTGGTCAACGCCAAATTTATTGTCTAAGTTTTTTTTTAGCCGATTTAGGACAATTTTGATGTGCTGAATCCAAAAATCACATTGGTTTTGCTCAATCAGGTCAACTTTTTGAATTATGGCCACATGCTGTTTTATAAATTTTTGTTTACATGTACAGGTATTTTCGCTTTATAAGATGGAAAATTCTTTTTTATGTCTTGAAGTTCTCTGAATTTTGAACAATGATGACGTAGCATTCAATTTACATGTACTTACCTTTATATAAAGAATGGGGGGGGTCCTAATTTATAATTGCATTTGGTGCAGATTTGGTGTTGACCTTTATATATAGGTAAGTACATGCACAGTACTAAGTAAGTACTATGGCAATGCATATTGGTGATATGGCAATGTATATTGTAGAGGAGTCAGCAGACCGCGTCTCAGTCAGGATGCAGTGGTAAACATAAGAGAATAATAGGCAGGGACGTCATGGGGAGTCGGCAGGAAGAGGGAGCTGGGGGTTGAAGGGAGTTGGATATCATGCAGTGTGATGTGAAATGTCATGCAGATATGAGATGATCTGTGGAGTTATAAGGAGAAACCTGGTTTGGCTGTGTCATTGCTTTTCTGTGTATGGATGATGTGAGAGTGTTAATAAAGCTTCGTCTGTCCGTAAACTGGCCTCATCATTTCCCACACTCTCCACACTGGTGACCCTGGAACACGAGGCAAGAACCCTGGAGTCAGCCCGGACGGGAAGCCCCAGCAACGCGGCAAGCATCCCACAGATGGCCTGGACGGGAACCCCCAGCAACGCATGCGCTGTTGCAGTCAAGCTACCGGACTTCTGGCAGCACAACCCGCGCTCTTGGTTCCACCACACCGAGGCCCAGTTCGCCCTCCGGGGAATAACGGCAGACGACACCAGGTTTTTCCATGTGGTTGCAGTGCTGGATGCTCACACAGCTCAGCAGGTAGCGAGCCTGCTAGACCAGCCCCCAGCCCACGACAGATACGAGACTCTCAAAGCTGCGCTGATTCGGCGCCACACACTCTCGGACTGTGAGAGAGCAGAGAGGCTCCTGAGGCGTTCCAAGTTAGGAGATGGTTCGGCCGTCGACTTGATGGAGAAGATGTTGGTGTTAATGGGCACGGACGACGGGCATTTTCTGTTTGCCCACCTTTTCCTCCAGAACCTTCCAACAGAGGCGAGAGCGGTCCTGGCCAATTCGCCATTGCTGGCCGCGCGTGACTACCGTGCGCTAGCCCAGGAGGCAGACCGGATCATCCTCACCACCAGAGTGCTCACGGTGAACGCGGCGGTGTCGGAACCCAGCGAGACGACCGGAGGAGGCAAGGAGCCACCGACGGTAGCGGCAGCGGGGGCCAGGGAGCGCCAGAGAGACATGCTCTGCTTCTACCACCTCCGTTTTGGAGGGAACGCACGCAGATGTGCCCCACCGTGCCAATTCAAGCGCTTGGGAAATGCCAGAGCCGGCAGTCGGTAGCAGCTGCGACTGCCGGCGAAGTGAACAAGCTGCTCTTCCCCGCGCTGCGCTGGGACTATCTGATCACGTGATGGTTCACCTCATCCCCACATACAGACAGAGACTGAAACTCACTAAACCTGTGGTGACCACCACAAAGAAATTGACCAGTGAAGCTGGAGAGAAACTGAACACATGCATGGAAATAACTGACTGGGGCATGTTTAAAAGAGCCACACATGATCTTAATGAGTACACATACACTGTGAACTCATATATCAACTTCTGTGAAGAGCACATTCTCCCATCGCGCACCAGGATAAGATATTCTAATGACAAGCCTTGGTTCACAGCTAAGCTCAGACGGATCAGGAAGGAGAAGGAAGCAGCGTTGAAAAGTGGAGACAGGGACTGCTACAGGGAGGTCAAATATCGGTTTAACAGAGAGCTGAGGAGAGCTAAATCTGTATATCCTGAGAGACTCCAGCAGCAGTTCACTGCTAATGACTCGGCTTCTGTGTGGAGAGGACTGAGGCAAATCACCAACTATCGGCCTCAGGCTTCTAAAGGTCAGGATGACAAAGCCCTTTGTCAAAGACTGTCCCAACACTATGCCCGTTTTGACACCTCGTCAGCTGTGTCCAACTCACCCACTCCACCCAGCTCCTCTGCCTCCTCAGCCCCTAATTCATCAAAAGCGGTCCCCCCCTCCTCCTCCTCCTCCTCCCCCCCTCCCCTTGTCATCAGTGAGCAGGACGTGCACAGACAGTTCTCCAGACTGAACCCGCGCAAGGCCCCCGGGCCGGACGGTGTGTCTCCCTCCACCCTGAGACACTGTGCGAAAGAGCTGGCTCCTGTCTTCACAGACATTTTTAACACCTCTCTTAAGCAATGTCACGTGCCGACCTGCCTCAAATCCTCCACCATCATCCCTGTCCCCAAGAAGCCACGGATTACTGGACTTAACGACTACAGACCTGTAGCGCTCACCTCTGTAGTCATGAAGTCCTTTGAGCGCCTGGTCCTGTCTCACCTCAAGTCCATCACCACACCCCTCCTAGACCCGCTGCAGTTTGCCTACCGTGCTAACTGGTCTGTGGACGACGCAGTCAACCTGGCCCTCCACTCCATCCTGCAGCACCTGGACTCCCCGGGAACCTACGCCAGGATTCTGTTTGTGGACTTCGGCTCCGCATTCAACACCATCCGCCCCGATCTGCTCCAGGACAAGCTGTCCCTGCTCAACGTGCCTGACTCCCTCTGCAGGTGGATCACCGACTTCCTGACGGACCGGAGACAGCATGTGCGGCTGGGGAAGTCTGTCTCACACTCTGTTAGCATCAGCATTGGATCACCCCAGGGCTGTGTACTTTCCCCCCTACTCTTCTCCCTTTATACCAACTCCTGCACCTCCTCCCACCAGTCTGTTAAGCTGATTAAGTTTGCGGACGACACCACCCTCATCGGGCTCATCTCCAACGGTGACGAGTCCGCCTACAGGGAAGAGGTGGCCCAGCTGGTGTCCTGGTGCAGCCACAACAACCTGCAGCTGAATGCTCTGAAGACAGCGGAGATGATTGTGGACTTCAGGAAAGTCACATCCCCCCTGCCCCCCCTCACCATCACAGGCTCTCCCATCACCTTTGCAGATTCCTTCCGCTTCTTGGGCACCACCATCACCCGAGACCTCAAATGGGAGCCAACCATCAGCTCCCTCATCAAAAAGGCCCAGCAGAGGATGTTCTTTCTGCGGCAGCTGAGGAAGCTCAAGCTACCCACCAAGATGTTAGTGCAGTTCTACACGGCCATCATCGAGTCCATCTTCACCTCCTCCATAACTGTGTGGTATGCAGGAGCCACTGCCAGGGACAGACTAAGGCTGCAGCGCGTCGTGCGCACTGCTGAGAAGGTGATAGGCTGCAAGCTCCCATCTCTCCAGGACCTGTACATCTCCAGGACCCGGAGGCGTGCTGGCCGGATCATAGCCGATCCTTCACATCCTGGTCACGTGCTGTTTGCCCCCCTCCCCTCAGGTAGAAGGCTTCGGTCCATTCGGACTAAAACCTCTCGGCACATGAACAGCTTTTTCCCCTCTGCCATCAGACTGCTGAACACTAAGTGACTTTTGACTCTCGTGCACTATGTACAGCAGCTCAACCAGACTCATGTCATTCATCACTGTTTTTCTGTTGCATTATTGACTGCACTATGCGGTACTTCACATTATCTGCTACATGCTAATTTTTTAAACTGCCTTGACTAGTACTACTCATTATTACTAGTATTATTATTATTATTACTTATTATTACTTATTTTTCTACACTTATTGCACGTTTCTAGTCCTTTAGTTTTTTAGTTTATCCCTTTTTCTCATTATGTTTTTAATGTTGCAGCATGGCACCGAGACAAATTCCTAGTTTGTGTATCACGTGAACAATGGCAATAAACCTGATTCTGATTCTGATTCTGATTCTATGTGACAAACTCGCGCTCAGGGAGGCGTTTCCTTGTAGACACCGGAGCCCAGAAGAGCATCATCCTGCTGACCTACGCTGACCGGCTGGCAGGATCTAGCGCCCCGGGCTGGTAGCACTAAACATCTCAGACATTAAGAACTTTGGTGAGAGAACACTGGCTTTATCTCTACACGGCCGTACATACGAGTGGACTTTTGTCATAGCAGCACTGAATTTCCCAATCCTGGGAGCTGATTTTCTGTGTGCACATGGTTTATTAGTTGATGTAGCTAACAGGCGCCTGGTTAATGCACTGTCTTTTGACTCTCTCCCCTGTACAGCTCGAGGGGCCGGGCCAGTAACACAAGCCAACGTCACAGCTCCAGGCGGTAAGTTCCACGCACTGCTCACTCAGTTCCCAGCACTCATGGTCCCGACGTTTTTGGCGGCCATCGCTAAGCACGGGGTGGAGCACTTTATCACCAACACAGGGCCGTCTGTGTTCTCACGTCCTCGGCGCTTGGATGCAGCTAAACTGGCTATAGCGCGCGAGGAGTTTGCCAGCCTGGAAAGGTTGGGCATCATCAGGCGATCGAACAGCCCATGGGCGTCCCCGCTACACATGGTCCCTAAGACTGAGGGGTTGTGGCGACTGTGCGGTGATTTCCGCAGGTTGAATAATGCCACAGCACACGACCACTACCCAATTCCCCACATTCAGGATTTTTCCGTTCACCTCGCCGGAGCATGCATTTTTTCTAAAATAGACTTGGTTCGCGGTTACCACCAGGTCCCAGTGCGCGCGGAGGACATACCCAAAACAGCGGTAATAACTCCGTTTGGCTTGTTCCAGTTTCTGCTCATGCCTTTCAGATTAAAAGGAGCGGCACAGACGTTCCAGCGCATGATGGACACGGTGCTGCGCGATCGCCCATTTGTGTTCGTCTACCTGGATGATATCCTGGTAGCCAGTACGTCCGAAGATGAACACGTAACCCACCTCAGGACGGTCTTCCAGAGGTTGGAGGAGCACGGGTTAATAATCACCCTGGCGAAGTGCCAGTTCGGCGTGACGGGGATTGATTTTTTGGGGCACTGCGTCTCACCGGAGGGAGCGATACCCTTGCCCGACAAAGTGCGCACTGTGGCAAACTTTCCCCGGCCTCAGACGGTCAGGGTGCTGGAGGAATTATTGGGGATGGTTAATTTTTATAACCGTTTCCTCCCCCACGCAGCTCAGCTCATGCAGCCACTGTACGCCGCGCTCAAGAGACGGAAACCCGCGGATAGAGTTGAATGGACTCCGGAACGAGAGCAGGCGTCCTCTGAGGTGAAAGCAGCTCTGGCAAACGCCACACTGTTGGCGCATCCAGACCCAGCGGCCCGGATAGCACTCACTACCGACGCCTCGGACGTGGCCATAGGGACCGTGGTGGAGCAACGTGTCGCCGGTTCTTGGCAGCCGCTCACTTTTTTCAGCAGGGCTTTGCGCGACAGTAAGCATAAATACAGCGCGTTCGACAGAGAGTTGCTGGCTTTCCACCTGGCCATATGCCACTTCCAGTTCTGGCTGGAAGGGCGCAGCTTTACCGCTTTCGTGGACAACAAGCCGCTGACGTTCGCAATGGCCAAGGTTTCGGAACCATGGTCGGGCCGGCAGCAGAGACAGCTGGCCGCGATCTCGGAGTTTACGACCGATATTCAGCATTTGTCGGGTAAACTGAATGTGGTGGCGAACTGCCTCTCGCGCGTGGTAGTGGCCCCGGTCTGCGTAGGGGTAGATTATACAGCCATGGCCGCAGAGCAGATTAGCGATACGGACGTGCGCGCGCTCCAGGCTGGACCAACAGGGTTAAGGCTGGAGAGCAGGGTACTGCAAGACGGCAGCCCCCCCTTAATCTGCAACATCTCCACGGGACGTCCGCGCCCGGTGGTCCCGGTTGCATGGCGCCGCCGCCTGTTTGAGTCAGTTCATGCTTTGGCGCACCCAGGAGTGCGCGCGTCAGTCAAAATGGTAGGAGCGAAATTCGTGTGGCCAGGCCTGCGCAAACAAGTGAAAGAGTGGGCAGCAGCCTGCGTAGCGTGCCAGCGAGCCAAAGTGCACAGACACACCAAGGCTTCTTTGGAGCCGTTTAGGATACCGGCTAAAAGATTTGACCATGTTCACGTGGACCTCGTGGGCCCCCTCCCGCCGTCACAGGGGTGCACGCACCTTCTGACAGTGATGGACCGCACCACACGCTGGCCAGAAGCAGTCCCGCTGGCGGCAACCACGTCCGCGGACGTGCCGTGCGCTTTTTTGACAACATGGATGGCGCGTTTTGGAATCCCGTCGGACATCATGTCCGATAGGGGCCCTCAGTTTGTTTTCAAATTTTGGTCCGCGATGGCCCGCAGCCTGGGTGTGGCAATTCATCGCACAACCGCGTACAACCCACAGGCAAATGGGTTATGCGAGCGTTTTCACAGGTCACTGAAGGCAGCACTCAGGGCTTCGTTGACGGATGCAAATTGGGTTGACCGGTTGCTGTGGGTTTTAT
Source organism: Pholidichthys leucotaenia (assembly GCA_020510985.1). NCBI lineage: Eukaryota > Metazoa > Chordata > Actinopteri > Cichliformes > Pholidichthyidae > Pholidichthys > Pholidichthys leucotaenia. Next base: position 131,271,179 of record CM035840.1, on the reverse strand, counting down.
TTGGGTTGCGTTCCGCACCAAAAGAGGATTTGGAGGCTTCCCCGGCTGAGCTGTTTTTTTTTCCCAGCCACTGCGGCTGCCCTGGGAATTCTTGCCAGATAATCCCGCGCCGGACAGCTGCCCATCTCAGTGTTTGCAGCGTAGTGCAGACACAGGCACGCTGCCGGGCCCGGCCCACCACTGTTTTCCACGCGCTTTTGTGCCAAAAACCTTGAAGAATGCGGAGTTTGTGTTCGTCAGACACGATGCCCACCGCCCGCCATTGCGCCCACCCTATGATGGCCCGTTCAGAGTGTTGGAAACAGGGGACAAGCATTTTTTGATAGACTTGGGGGGGCATCGGGAGAAAATATGCATGGACAGACTTAAGCCCGCCTTTGTAGTGGCGACGAGCAAGTGCTGCTGGCCCGGGCCCCTCGGCGTGGAAGACCCCCACTGAGAACTCCCCAGGCAAACGATTCACCACAACAGCCACACGGGCAGAGCGAAGTTCCCCCCCCCCTCGCCTTGACCCACCCGCAGTCAGACACACGTCCAGCAGCCCCCCGCCGACACAGAGACTCCCGTTACAGCAGATATGGGAGGAGACTGCAGCCCAAAAGACGTGCCGACTGAAACTCTGTCGGGGGGGGGGGGGGTGATATGGCAATGTATATTGTAGAGGAGTCAGCAGACAGCGTCTCAGTCAGGATGCAGTGGTAAACATAAGAGAATAATAGGCAGGGACGTCATGGGGAGTTGGCAGGAAGAGGGAGCTGGGGGTTGAAGGGAAATGTATTGTGGAGTTGGATATCATGCAGTGTGATGTGAAATGTTATGCAGATGTGAGATGATCTGTGGAGTTATAAGGAGAAACCTGGTTTGGCTGTGTCATTGCTTTTCCGTGTATGGATGATGTGAAAGTGTTAATAAAGCTTCATCTTATAGCACCTTGGGGGAGTCAGATTATTTAGCATCTCAGACAAGAGACAGTGGATAAGCATGGGAGAACAATGCTCAGGAGGTTCCTGGTGAGATAGCAGGAAGAAGTCAAGGACGTAGGGGGTTGAATGCAGTGTGATGCAAATGTCATGTTGTGTGTGGAGAAATGCCATGAAACTTGTAAAGAGAGTGCCTGCTGAAATGAGTCAGTCTGTTCTGTGCTTGAGAGATGTGACGTGTGTAATAAACTGTGTGCCATGAGTTGGCCTCTTATTTCACACACTCCACACTGGTGACCCAAGACATATTATGGAACACGAGGCAAGAACCCCGGAGCTGGCCCGGTCAGGAAGCTCCAGCGAGGCGGCAGCCATCCCACAGACAGCCCGGACTGGAACCCCCAGCCACGCGTGTGCGGTTTCAATCAAGCTACCGGATTTCTGGCAGCACAACCCGTGCTCTTGGTTCCACCACACCGAGGCCCAGTTCGCCCTCCGGGGAGTAACGGCAGATGACACCAAGTTCTACCATGTGGTAGCAGTGCTGGACGCCCGCACAGCCCAGCAGGTAGCGAGCCTGCTCGATCAGCCACCAGCCAGCAACAAATACGAGGTGCTCAAGGCTGCGCTCACCCGGCGCTACACGCTCTCGGATTGTGAGAGAGCGGAGAGGCTCCTGACGCGGACCGAGTTAGGAGATGGTTCAGCCGTAGATCTGATTGAGAAGATGCTGGCGTTAATGGGCACGGATGACGGGCACTTTCTGTTTGCCCACCTCTTCCTCCGGAACCTTCCAACAGTGGCGAGAGCGGTTCTGGCCAATTCGCCGTCACTGGCCGCGCGTGACTACCGTGCGCTAGCCCAGGAGGCAGATCGGATCATCATCACCACCAGGGCGATCACAGTCAACGCGGCAGCGGCGGAGCCCAGCGAGATGACCAGAGGAGGTGAGCACACCCCAACCATCAGTCCCAGAGAGCTGGTGGGCCTCCACCTGTTGTCCCAGATGCTGGTGGGCCTCCACCATGTCTTTCTGAGATCAGAGTTCTGCAGCTACTGGTTCCTGAGCCTAATGCCGCTGTGATGAAAGTCTTTTAGGTACTATCTTTGGAGCAGAAACCTCCTGTGCTGTTATTTTCAGAGCAAAATGCTCCCATGATGTTATTTTCTGAGCAAAGGGCTCCTATGTTGTTGTTCTCTGTGCAAATGGCTCCTGTGTTATTTTCAGAGCAGAGGGCTCCTGTGGTTTTTCCCGTCCGGTGGCCCATGGACTTTGGTAGGCCACCCGACGCATTGTGTTCATCTGTCAGGTGGCTTATGGGCTTGGGTAGGGCTCCTGACCTACCTTGCTTCTCAGTCTGGTGTCACGATGGCCCTCACGGACCATCACAAGACGCCACAGTCACCAGTGAGTTTTGCAGTGATGTTTTATTAACAGTGAGGACAAGCACAGGATAAGATAACACACAAAGGAAGGGTGACGTCTGAGCCGGGGAGCGCCCGATGCACCAGACGAGATAATGGACAAGGTGTAGTCTTACAGAACGTACCTTACAAACAGGACCGTTACCCGATGGGATAACAGGAGATGCCCGAGTGGGCTAACAGTGGATCACGGAGATCAGCAAGGATACCACAGGAATTAACAGAGCATAACAGAGACTGCCGCATTGGAGAACATTCAGCACCAGCTTTTATCTCTGGCAGCTAATGACCCCAATGCGGCGCAGCTGCTCCGAATGACAGCAGAGCAGCAGCTGACTTTGACAGCAGGGAGCTCCTCCGGGTGCTTTCACAATAAGAGCCCGAGGAGCTAGGAGGAATCCTCTGCTGCCAAAGCCAGGGAAATATGATACAAGACCCGAGTGTGGACAGAACCGACACTCGGGCTATGACAGTACCTCCCCCTCAAGGCCGAGCTCTGAGCGGCCCGAGTAACACCCATGCCCCCCACCCCCACCCCCCTAGGGTGGGTGGATGGGGCGCTGGCAGGAGGGGGAGAGACAAAAAAAAAGGACAGGCAAATAACAGGACTAACAAGGCAGTAGAGACAGGAACAAAAAAACCATACTCCCTTGAACGTGGGTGACAGGAACAGAATCAAAAGGGCAGTACATATATTGGCAAAAACAAATTGACATTAGGTGGAGGGAAAAGAACCACCAAACACAGAAACAAAGAAGTGAACCACACAAACACAAATCAATCCCCCTTCCCCCCCCCCCCGCACACCCCAACAGTCTCACAGACATAATCAGAACCCCGGGGAGGGTGCAGTCCTGACCCAGAGGGATGGGGGCAAAAAGTTCGGGGGGTCGTCCGGCTTCAAGAGGCCACAGAACCGGGAGGGGAAAAGAGGACAGATCGGGCGGCCTACCCCGGTCCCATGCTCGGAAGCAGAGAGTTTCAGGCGGCCGGACCAGGTCGCCACACAGGGAGTCCAAAATGTCGGGAGGCCGACCCAGAGAGCCAAATTGGCGAGACAGTCTTTCGGGCGGCCGACCCGCATCGCTAGCCCACCAGAACCGTTGGGTCAAAGTAGCCGGCGGTCCCGCTGAAAAGGAGAGAGACGAGGGAGAACCGGGCGAAGCAATCGGAACCACAACGGCCCCAGGTGAAGATGGGTAGCACTCCTCAGGGAGACGAGGAGGATGACGATGGTGATGAGGGTGACGAGGGGAATGAGCCTGTCCAGCATCCGGTGGCCGGGGATCTGCAGCTCCCTCACCGAATCCAGGACCTGCTGGTGCTGCACCCCCGTCGGACCCCGATTGGGCCTCCGGAACCAGACCCACAGTGGACCCCGATTGGGCCTCCGGAACCGGACCCACGGTGGACCCCGATTGGGCCTCCGGAACCAAACCCGCGATGGACCCCGACTGGGTCGGCGTCGCACCAGACTCGACCTCCAACCCCGAAACCGGAACCTCTGGCGCAGCAGGCGAGAGCAGCCCCTCACCGGTGACCCTGGGAGAAGGCTCAAGAGAGAGAGAAAACCCGGGATCAGGATCACCGGCAGCGCCAGAACCCGGTGAGATAAGCTTGGACGCAGCGGGCGGCTGCACCCGGCTCATCTCCCCTTGAGACAGGCAAAAATGCTCTAAGAGGTGAAAAAGAAAGACAAAACAGAGCACTTGCCTGAACTCGGGTTCTGACGCCGTCCAGGACTGCGAAGATCCGGGCTCAGATGTCAGGAGGTCATCCTCAGGCTCCCACTCAGCCGCGTCGGGCTCCGCAGCTGGCGTGATGGTGTGCGCAGCTTGAGAGTCCTCCGGCACCGATGTCCACGCCGATGGCCCGCACGGCGTGGTGGCAGGAGAACCTCGACCCGCTGGACCGGACCGCTCCTCCGTGGAACCCCGGGGACGCTTTCTCATCGGCGAAGGCTCCACGCTGCAGTCCGCTCTCCTCCTCTGCCCACGGCGTAGCTGCGGAACCGGAACCAGGCTCTCCAGAACCGCAGGCCCCCTCCTCATCCAGTGACGATGGCGTCTCGTACTACGCCTCCTCTCCGGGCGTTTGGCGGCAGTCTACTGTCACGATGGCCCTCACGGACCATCACAAGATGCCACAGTCACCAGTGAGTTTTGCAGTGATGTTTTATTAACAGTGAGGACAAGCAAAGGATAAGATAACACACAAAGGAAGGGTGACGTCTGAGGCGGGGAGCGCCCGATGCGATAATGGACAAGGTGTAGTCTTACAGAACGTACCTTACAAACAGGACCGTTAACCGATGGGATAACAGGAGATGCCCGAGTGGGCTAACAGTGGATCACGGAGATCAGCAAGGATACCACAGGAATTAACAGAGCATAACAGAGACTGCCGCATTGGAGAACATTCAGCACCAGCTTTTATCTCTGGCAGCTAATGATCCCAATGCGGCGCAGCTGCTCCGAATGACAGCAGAGCAGCAGCTGACTTTGACAGCAGGGAGCTCCTCCGGGCGCTTTCACAATAAGAGCCCGAGGAGCTAGGAGGAATCCTCTGCTGCCAAAGCCAGGGAAATATGATACAAGACCCGAGTGTGGACAGAACCGACACTCGGGCTATGACATCTGGTGGCCTTTGGACTCTGGTAGGCCACCCGACACACCATGTTTCTCCATCTGGTGGTCGATGGACTTTGCTAGACCACCAGATGCGCCATATTTCTGCTGTTGGTGGTCTTGGGACGCTGGCTGACCACCGGATGAACATTTCTTCTTTTGTGTTCATGTGCTTGTTTTTGCCCTGCAGTGCCTTTGTCCCCCTCCTCCCGCCCAATTGGGGTGCTCTTTGTTTTGTTTTGGGGCATCTGGAATCTGCCCTTGGTGGGGGGGGGCACTGTTATGAACTGGACATATTGTCTACGCTTTGTATTATTTTTTAAATGTTGCACAACTCTGTTTTCATTAGTTTGTTGGGTTATCCTGTTTCTTAGTTCAGTTATAGTTTTCTAGTCTCTCCCTTAATCCTCCCATTCCTCCAGCCACTCACATGTACTGTATTTTCATTTGACCCAAATCAGTTACCCAACTGTCCTTTGTTAGTTCAATTATCTATTTCCTATTTATATGTCAGCCCTAGTTTGCATGGTTGTGGCATCATCGCAGAACTTTCCCTCCGGTTTAGTCTTCATCGTCTGTGAGTTCTATAACAGTTATTTGGCTTGTTTAATAAATTGTTTTTCACACGTCAAGTCCTACCCACCCGAAGGAGTCATTTTTCCTGCCTGCTGGAGGTTGCTATCTGACACCTTTGCAGGGAAGCAAGCCCAGCTCGCCCAGTCAGGGGTAGACGGGAGTCCCTTTGCAGGACCGCGAGTCACCGTTGCTGATTGTGCTTTTCCCGGTGTGCTCACATGGCTAAAAAAAAATTAAAAGTTAATGATAGTACCACCATGATTGTGGAGCAGAATGCCCAGATCAATTGCATATCATACGTGGACACATATGCACAGTTTGACTAAACGATGACTGTGTAGCGGTTTGAATTCAACCCCCACAACACAGAGACAGAACAGAGACAGTCAGCTCGCACTCCTGGGTTTTTCCGCTGCATGCTGCGTTTACAGCTATGAGGTTAAAGTGTCATCCATGCATTGTGTTCATGCATCCTGTCTGTACCTCTGATATGCAAATGCCCAGATTGACTGCTGTGAATGTCTTTGATCTATTGTTTGAGTTGAGTATATAAGCTGCACTGTGCTGTAAATCTGCCTCTCATTCACTCACTCTGATTCTGCATCTGCTGCGAGACACACACACTGTCTCCTCTCTGAGAGCTGGAGGAACGAAGCGGCAGCCTGCTCAAACCATGGGCTGTAGCCGAGTTCTGATGAAGGCGGGTGATAATAAAGCTATTTAAAAATCCAACGCTGCCTTTATTTTATCATCCTCTTCAACTGTAACTTAACAGGACACACAAATGCCCAAATAATGAAATAAATCATTTTAATTTTAATATTTACTGACAAATGGGTGACACTGATGCAACACTTGCAGCCAAACAGATCATTCTGCTGTGTATAATAATGTTGGGTGTTTTGTACTTATAATATTGCTAAAATTTAAAGGGATCCACTAGAATAGTTCTCAAATATTTGTAAACGTGTCCTGTTATAGTACTGCATGAGTCTGTTGACAATAGACTGTAAACTACACATATAAACTAAAACAGTTATAATGGTGACTGAACAACTCCCATTCTCCAAAGTGCAAGATACACTATTATGAATGTAAGTCATAAAAGACCACACAAATAAGTGACTTGCCCAAAAAAATAATCAAGGGTTCCGAAACAGTTGCTCATATTGGATATCCCATTCATTTTCAATAATTCTGTAATTATCTACCAATTTAGTGTTTGACAAGCTCTCTTAATCATTCATTCATTCATTCATCTTCTTCCGCTTAATCCTTTTCGGGTTGTTGTAAAATATATACAAGAATGTGAAACTTCTCAAATACAGTAAAGTCAGCATAATTGCTTTGTCAGCTTAAGAGTGAAAGATTAATGGTGTCAAAGAGCCGAGGGAGGAGCCATATTATTTACCATCTTGCCCCTCGGCTTACTTCCTTTCAGCAGTAATCTTCTAAGAACAGCTGAAAATCTCAGATACATTATTTTTGTTAATCAGAGTTGAATGAGGAAAGTATTAAGGTTAGACAGCAGAAATTACCTCCCTCTTCAGCCTGCCTCTTTTTTTTCATGGAGCCCACATCCATATTTTTTGAAAGTTGTAAAAGGATGAGTGATGACAAATTTTGCTGGTGGAAGTGCTGTGGGGTATAGTCTGAAAGTTATAACTTTGAATTCAATAAGATTAAAATAACATATGTTAGAAATACGCAGCAAAATCCCATAGACTTTTTTTTAAATCACCATGCATCTATATTATGTCAAGACTGTTGAAACTAAAAGGAGTCGTAAATTTGATGGTAATTTGCAAAAATGCCTTAAACATCCTTGTAGTTTTATAAATACAAGTATCTTATATCTCACATTAACATAGTTGTGTAGAGGAAAGATGCAGGTGAGGCAACGAGCTGATCAACACAGACTTTATTCTTCCTTTAACAGAACACCATAGCAAAAGAATCTCTTGGGCCACCGTGCATGTCTCTTTTATACCTTTAATTACATGCATAGCAGCCCGAGGCTCCGACCTCACATTAAGTTTAGAACAAAGCCTGTGTAGCGCATTAACATGACATTACACCGGTGCCGCATTTCACTCTTCTCCTGGTGGCCCAGCATCTGCTTCTCTCCCCGGGGGGTGCATGGCCTTTACTGTTCAGTCTGGAGCCTCCGGCGACACCTCCTCTCTTGGTCCATTGTTCTCTGGGTGGAGAAGTCCAACACCTTGCCCTCCACACACATCCCCACCCCGAACGCCCAGAATGGGCCTCAACCTCCCAGTCCTTTGGGCTTGAGCCAGTGTCAATAGCAACTGTAAAGGGGGGTCGCCGATCCAGTCGAACCGCCCTGCTGGTGGGGTGCACTGGGGTGCACGTCTGTCTGTAGGGGAAAAAGGAAGGGGGAGAAAACACATCCTCTTCGTGAGTGCTGGTCCCTGCTGAGGAATCACCAACCTGCGGAGCCCCCAACAGTGGGCGTCCGCGCTGGGGAGCCTGGGCCAAAACCACCTGCTCATCTGCCAACACAAAAGCAGGCTTTAACCTGTCAATGCAGACGGTCTCTCTACGTCCCCCCAATTCCAACACAAAATGTTTCACCCCAGGTTCCAACACTCTGAACGATCCGTCATACGGTGGGCGCAGCCGGGTCCGGTGCGCGTCATGCCTGACAAACACAAACCTGGCGTTCCGCAAGCTTTTTGGGATGAATGTGCGGGGAAAACAATGGTGGGCTGGGCCTGGTACGCTCACAACCTCTGTATTGCATAGAGATTGCGTGGGCGGTTCGGCTTAGGGAGCGGGGTTTTCCAGTAAAAATTCTCCGGGGATCCTCAGCGGTTGGGAAAAAGCGAGTTCTGCTGGGGAGACTGCCAAATCCTCCTTCAGTGCGGAACGCAACCCTAAAAGAACCCAAGGCAGGCATTCAACCCTATTTGTGTCTGTGAGCGAGGCTCTGAGTGCTGCTTTAAGTGACCTATGAAAACGCTCACATAACCTGTTAGCCTGGAAGTTGTATGCGGTAGCGCGATGAATTTTGACCCCCAGGCTCTGGACCATCACGGACCAGAGCTCTGAAATGAACTGTGGGCTTCTGTCGGACGTGATGTCCGATGGAGCTCCGAAACGTGCCACCCAAGCTGACAAAAAAGCATGCGCCACTTCCGCGGATGTGGTAGAAGCCAGCGGGACAACTTCAGGTCAGCGTGTGGTGTGGTACACGACCGTCAAAAGGTGCGTGAAACCTTGCGATGGTGGGAGGGGTCCCATCAGATCCACGTGGACATGGCTGAACCTCTTAGCTGGGATTTAGAATGGCTCGAGGAGAGCTCTGGTGTGCTTGTGCACTTTGGCCCATTGGCATGCGACGCAAGCTGCAGCCCACTCTTTCACCTCTACGCAAACACAGCCAGATGAATTTTGCCCCCACTAGTTTCACTGAAGCGTGCACTCCCGGATGCGAAAGGGAGTAGACTGAGTCAAAAACGGGATAGTGCCAACAGCTCAGAACCACCGGGTGCGGGCGGCCAGTGGAGATGTCGCAGAGTAAGGGAGGGCACCCTTCTTGCACCACCCTGCTCTCCAGTCTTAACCCTGTTGGTGCAGCCTGGAGCACGGCCAACTGCCGTTGCTGCCGGGCCAACCACAGTTTGGAGACCTTGGCCATGGCGTACGTCAGCGGCTTGTGGTCTACAAATGCGGTGAACTCGTGCCCCTCCAACCAGAAATGGGAATGGCATGTCACCAGGTGGAGAGCCAGCAATTCTCTGTCGAATGTGCTGTATTTGCGTTCGTTGTCGTGCAAAGTCCTTCTGAAAAATGCGAGCGGCTGCCACGAACCTGAGACGCACTGCTCCACTACTACCCCTATGGCCACATCAGACGCATCTGTAGTAAGTGCTATCCGTGCAGACGGATCTGGGTGGGCTAGCAACATGGCATCTGCCAGCGCTGTTTTGGCATTTGAAAAAGCCTTGCCCCATTTGGGAGTCCAGTTGATGCTTTCCGCAGGCTTCTTTTTTTTTAAAGTGCGACGTACAATGGCTGCATCAGCTGGACTGCCCGGGGAAGGAAACGGTTGTAAAAATTAACCATTCCCCAAAACTCCTATAGTGCCTTCACGGTCAGAAGACGCGAAAAGTCCAACACCATTCGCACTTTGTCTGGAAACGGGTTCGCGCCCTCCGGTGAAATGCGGTGGCCCAAAAAATCAATCACTGGCACACCGAACTGGCACTTTGCTGGGTTGATTATCAAACCTTGCGCTTCCAACCTCTGGAAAACCGTCTTGAGATGGGCGATGTGCTCCTCCTCGGACGCGCTGGCTACCAGAATGTCGTCTAGGTAGACAAAAACAAAAGACATATCAAGCAGCACTGCATCCGTCATCCTTTGGAAGGTCTGTGCCGTGCCTTTTAATCCGAACAGCACGTGTCAAAATTCAAAAAGGCCTAACGGAGTTATTACCACTATTTTTGGGACGTCTTCTGTGCACACCGGGACCTGGTGGTAGCCACGGATCAGATACAGTTTGGAAAAAATGCGTGCCCCAGCCAGGTACACGGAAAAATCCTGGATGTGGGGAATAGGGTAGTGATCATCTTCTGTAGCGTTGTTCAAGCACCGGAAATTGCCGCATGGTTGCCATGACCCGTCGGCTTTAGGCGCCATGTGAAGCGGGGATGCCCACGGGCTGTTTGAGCATTTGACGATGCCCAACCTCTCCTAGTTGGCAAACTCCTTGCACGTGCTGGCCACTTTAGCTGCGTCCAGGCGCATTAGAGGCACCTGGACGTGGGTAAAGGGTAGAGGCTGGGCACAGCCTCTACCCATGCCCAGTATCATGACAGTGCCCCCTCACCCCCCAAGGGGTGGAACCCAGACACCCCAGGGCAACATCAAAAAGGAAAGAAAGCCCCCCCCCCACATAGAAGACCCCCCCCCAACAAGAAAAACAACCCACTCCGGGGGGGGGATGAGGAGGGGGAACCCAGGCATGGAGGGACCGAAACCAAACAAGAAGAAAAAAAAATCATTCATGACCTATAACATTGAACAAGGAGGTGAATGGCACTCTGGAACATTCAGGTGCCACAATCAGGCTGTTCCGGTGGCCTGTCAAAGTCCCAAAAACTGCTGAATCACCTGGTGGAACAAATCGGGTGGTCTTCCAGAGTTCCAAATTCCCCCCAGCAAACGATGAAGCTCATCGGGTGGCCTTCCCTCATCCCTGAGCCCATGGGCCACAGGGCATGACACACCCCCACCTGGGGGTGGCAGCTGGATCTCATGCCCCTTATAGCACCCAGGGACCGAGGCGCATGGCTGATCAGTGAGGAGCCTACATGAAGTGCTGGCTGACTAGCGGGGAAACCCGGCAAAGGGGACTACTGACCAGGCCAGCTGGCCAGTGGGAGGACTAGATGAGGAGGGTGACTGCTCCGTAGAGGCCTCCGGTGAAGACAGGGAACCCATGATGTCCTCAGCCAACAGTGGAGAACCCTTAACAACCTCATGCAGGGATGAAGGACCCTCAACAACTTCGGGCAGAGACAGGGCACCCACGGCGACCTCGGACTGAGGCGTAGCACCCACAGAGGCCTCAGACTGAGGTGTAGCACCCACCGAGACCTCAGACTGAAGCATAGCACCCACAGCGACCTCGGACTGAGGCATAGCAGCCATGGCAGCCTCGGACTGAGGCGGAGCACCCACAGCAGCCTCAGACTGAGGCGGAGCACCCATGGCGGCCTTGGACTGAGATGGGGGACCCATGGAGACCTCTGGTGGAGAGGGGGGACCCACAGAGACCTCTGGCAAATGTAGAGGACCCGCGGCAACCTCAGGTGAAGGTAGAGGACCCATGATGACCGCAGGCAAGGATGGAGGACCCATGTTGACCTCAGGCAGAGATGGGGGACTGGTGATGACCTCAGGTGCAGGTGGTGGACCCTCAGTGACCTTAGGTGATGGCTTGGGCAAAGGATCAGAGACAGAAAAAAACACCGGGTCAGAGTCACCAGCAGCAGTGGAGCCCGGCAAGGAAAGCTCAGAAGCAGTTGGCAGCTGCGACCGGCTCTCCCCACCAAGAGTTAAACAAGCCCTCTCTAAAACTGATAAAGTGAAAACAATAAAGAAGACTTGCCTTAGCTAGAGCTCCACCGCCCTCCAGGACTCTGGCAACTCCAGCTGAGATGTCTTGGCCTCCACCGTCTGGGCATTCTCTCCCGATACGACCACCTCGGGAGAAGGAGAAGAGAAAAACACCAGAGAAGAATCACCGGCAGCAGTGGAGCATGGTGAGGAGAGCTCAGGAGCAGAGAATATCTGCAACTGATTCTCCCCACCATGAGCAGACAAGAATTCTCTGAATCTGCAGGTGTTAGAACAGAGTCTTTGCCTGGATTCAAGCGCCACCACTGTCCAGGACTCCGGCGACTCTGCTGTGGCAGCCCTGGCAGCAGGCATGATGGTGGGTGCAGCCAGTGGACCTCCAGGCATGGCGGCCAGCGCTGGTGGATCTTCTGGTGTTATGGCTGACGCTGGAGGTTGCCTCACCAATGGCGCTCGCTCCCGTGTCACTGAACCCAGGGGACACTCATCTGTCGGCTCAGGATTCAGAGCACAGATGGCACTTTCCTCCCATCCTGAACGTGACTGCAGGGCTGGAACAGAAATTTCCATGGCTGCAGGCTCCTTTGTAGTTCGGCAGCTCCTTCCCAGGACCGGCAGATACTCAGAAGCAACAGAGGGAAATGCGGTAGATGGAGGTGAGGGTGAGACAACAGCAGCAGATGAGCAGATGATGATTACCCAGCTAAATCTGGCTGCTGTCGCTGAGCCTCATCACCAGGAATAAGGCAAGGTATTTCATTTAAATGGATAGAGAAATGAAAACCCACTGGCCTTATTTCCTGGGGCATGATGGTTTCTGCTGCTGCAATTGGAGCAGATAAAGCTCTTCTGGAGACTGCTGAAGTCATCTGGGAAGGAAGCGAAGACCCAGGCTTCTGGCGAGAGAGGCGGGACGCTGGAGCTCGGCACCGCTTTCTTGTCGGCTCAGCCCTCAGCACAGATGATGGAAGATCCCCTACCAGGCTGCGAGGGTCTGTTTGGAGGATGGAGATGGTGTACAGCAGGCCACGTACCTGGGGTAGTTCTGTAATGCTGGATGCACCTCCACAATAGTTGCTGCCCCCTCCACGTTCCTGTGAACTTCCTTCAGTGAGCAGGAGACAAGCGCTGCGTCCACAAGGTCCTGGGAGAAATCCACCGCCCACAGTTCATCTATGGTGGGGCCACCGGCTACCAATTTACCTTGGTTGGTGGAGCCCTGGCGAGCTGATGGCATATTGAGTGCTCGTAAAAAAAAAAAAAAAAAAGTGAGGAATAAAGGGGAGAAAAATTCCAGAAAAAATGCAGAAACCCACAGCGGCTGGTGTCCACACGGGCCGTATCTTTCTTTCATAAAGCGCCCTTTTTAAGGGCTATGAAGGACACCAAATGCACGCTGTGAGTTTTGCAAATTTATTAACAAAAAGACAAACATACAGACAGATAAACACTACACATACAAACAATGATGTAAAGGGTAAATGTACCTGGTCAGAGCACACCCGTTCTCCTCAACGGCAAAACCAATATTTCTCAGAATAAACCTGACACAACTGAGGATGAAAACAGTAGGACACGGCAACCTGAGAAGTGTTTCCGTATCCTTGGATGCACAGATGACAAATGCATAACAGGTGTAGGCACATGAGTGAGAAAATAATCAAACGAGTGACAGCTGTGCAGCCCGTGAAACAGTTTGACAGGTGGAAGCTCCACAGGCGCTGTCAAAATAAAAGCATGGACCGGAAACAAATGATGACACAAGAATAAATACACAACCCCTAAAAAGATGTAACCAAAACCATAAATGCAAAATAACACACAATAAATGGACAAGACAATAAGGACAAAACCAAGAATGCAAACACTCCAAAAACAACCAGATAATATACAACAGTCCATGATAAATAAAGAAACAAACAGAAAAAGACTGAACTCAGACTGGAGACTGGGCACGACCCCCACTCATGCCCAGGATCATGACAATGTTTCTGTCTTATCTGTGTGACAGGTAACAGTAATGGTGAATAATGAAAGATCTTTCTTGGCCTCTTAAAATTCTAGTCCCCCCCTCCCCAAGAATGATTCACATTGACTGGAAATTGGCAGGAATGCTAAGGGGTTAAGTATGCATTTAAAAGTAATGTGAAAGTTACTTTTCCAAGTAACTAGTTAGTTTAATCATGCAGCAATTGGTAAAGTAACTCAGTTACTTTTGAAAAGAAGTAACTAGTAACTGAAATTAGTTACTGTTTTTTTAGGAACTTGCCCAACACTGGTGACAATCTTTGAATCAGAGGGTTTTTGTGGGTTTTAATAATAATAATGCATCAGATTTATATAGCGCTTTATCATAGACACTTTACAAGTAGATACATTATTCATTCACTCCAGACAGACAATGGTAGTGGCAAGCTACTACTGTAGCCACAGCTGCCCTGGGGCAGGCTGACGGAAACGTGGCTGCCAATCCGCGCCTATGGCCTCTCCGGCCACCACCGAACATTTAAACATTTTATACATTTATACCCAGTGTTATGGGCACTGGAGGCAATGCGAGTGAAGTGTCTTGCCCAGGGACACAACGGCAGGATATCTGGAGAGAGCGGGATTCGAACCACCAACCATCGGGTTATTAGATGACCTACTCTACCCCCTGAGCCACTGCCGCCCCGTTTTGATCATTTCTTTTAGTGAGTGAGGGTGTTTCCTTGTATTTTTTGCAGAGTGGAGCTCCAGCCACTATAGGAAAAAATGAAATTTATAATTCTATTCTAACAAGTGGACATAAAACCCACATGTTAAATAAAGGCTTAGAGATAAGTATTTAAAATGGATTTAACACTGTATGTTCTTTTAAGGTGGGTAAGTTAAGGACATGACTGGACAAGTTGGTCTGTCTGCTACTCAGGGTTGACAATTATAAATTTAGGACTTTATCTTGCAATTTTTGTTTTCCTCAAAAATAAAAAAAAATAAATAAAAATGTGCAATCTTTTCCCCAAAATTTCTTTCTAATTATAACTTTACTTTTTACAATTTGTTTTTTTTCCTGACAAATTTAAAACTTTTTTGTACTTTCTTCTAGTTTTCTTTTTTCTTCTGTGATATTCTAATTTGATTCATGATTTTTGCTTTTGTGGACTCCTGTGCCTGCATTTGGCCTATAGTAGATAAATATGAAATAATTTGATCATCATAAAATTAAACTCATTACAAAGCCATGGAAGTTGTCCTGGTTGAAGATTGAGAAGAAGGAGGAGAGGGGGAAGATCGAAGTGTGGAGTTGAGAGTGGGGACGTTAAATGTAGGGACTATGACTTGTAAAGGCAGAGAGTTGGCTGATGTGATGGAGAGAAGAAAGATAGATACACTGTGTTCAAGAAACCAGATGAAAGGGAAGCAATGCTAGGAGCATTGGAGGTGGATTTAAACTGTTCTACCATGGTGCAGATAGGAAGAGAAATGGAATAGTGTTAAAATAAATAAACAGTGAAGATTAGTTAGCTAAATATTACACAAAGTGCTTACATGCACTAACATTTTAGCTAGACACACACACACACACACACACACACACACACACACACACCATTTACACATACATATCAGTTACTTGCACACACACACACAGGCTTTTCAGGGGAGTCTCTGTTCCTGCTTCCATATATGAGCATGGGGGGTCGTGTAGGACTAAAGAGGAAACATCTGGGCTGAGAGCAGCCAAAAAGTCAAAAAGGCAAGATGCATCTGGATACCAAGAGGACCAGTTCATATCAGTTTGGACAATGGGCATGTGTTGTTGGAAAGTTACTGAGAAACACCAAGTAACTTGAAGCCTATTTGTAGCCGTGGATTCCTTTGTCCTGGGTCTTTTTCACCAGAGGGGGTGGTGAGAGACACACGGCCGTGTTCTCTGACTCCCTGCGTGATTCAATAAAAGATAAGCTGAGAAATAGTATTTCTTTTATTTCTTTTTATTTATTGGTTAAGATAAGTGGACTCTAGCGGATTTATGGGTTTATAGGTATTTTAATGTTGGTACAAGTATTAATGTAAATATGAATGTGAGTAGGAATGAAGATTTATTTTCATTACACTCAGATCCTCATTAGGACACCAGTCCAGATTATGGACAATTTATTAACAATTCTTCATTTGTACCAATTATGAATCAGTCCAAAAAACTGCTGCACTTTTGCAGCTTTAGTAATATTTTAGTAATATTTTTTTTCAGACAAAATTAAGAAACTCAGCAGTGGTTCAAACCAGAATATGACCATGGTCTGATACACTATAATGTTTCCTATTTGCAACAAGTTAGCATCATCATTTATCATTTGCCATTTTATAATTAGAGAGAGATGGTGTCAATGTTACTTTCCTCCAATTAAAATGAGGTTGGAGGGCTATCCTCTGTGACGCAGCATGGTGGGGAAAAATTCCTACATCCCCGGCATAGAAGTAGCAGCTCCACAGAAGTAGCGGCAAAAGGTTAGCTTGCTGTTAGCTTTTGTAGTGCTAACCACTGGAACCCACCTGGCGCACTGCGAGGGAGAGTTGGGGTTGTGACAAGTAGAAATGGGGTATGTGTCTCGATATAAATGATAAAGTTTCATATGAAACGGTTGACATTTTTTATCATGTCACTGATATAAATCGTCAGATCGCACAGCCCAACTACATCCTGGTCATAACTGACCTTGGCACATCACAAAGTGCATTTAGCTCAATAAAAAATGAACTGTCAAACCCTTCGGCACAAAACCCCCAAGAAAAGATTGATAACATTAACAAACATTGCACATCCACTATCGTAGTTTGTTTTGTTTTAAATCCCCACATGTGTGAGTAGGAACCTTTTTATAATTTCACATTCCATTGCACACACATATCAGTCCAGGCAGGCTTAAACCGACGATTTTCATCATCAATGTTACACTTCAGAGTTGACAATAAAATGTTTTAAGGTGCCTTCACACCAAAAGAGAATGGGTGAATTTTTCACACGGCGCGACTACATTACAACTCAATGTAAACACGCGAATAGACATGAATTCACCATCTGAATGAGTTGCAGACAGGCGAAGTTGCCTTTATAACTTCTGCAGCTGTGTTCAACCTGCTGTTGAAATCCCCCAAATAACATCATGCTTAGGTTTGCATTGTCTGACGGGGGGCTCACCTGGAGGAGGGGGGGGAGGGTTGTCCCTGCCTCCGGGACTTTGTGGGATGGTGGGCATTTGCATTGCTGGCCTTGTTGACACGTCCGTGGCAGGAGTCTGTGGGTGAGTGGCAGCGGTGTCCTGATTCGGCTGGGGAGGTCTCCAGGTGGGTGGCAGTCTCATTTTAAAGCTGATTTGCTCTCCAATGTTGATGCTTTTGCTCCAATGACGGCGGAGTCTCGGGACTGGCGCTGTCCCTTAGAAGCGAATGCGCGATTTTGCGTGTGCTCACCTCTTTCCATTGACTTTGTGTGCATTCGTGCCACCTGTTCGCGTTTGGTGTGGGCTTGTTGTCTTGTCGCTGGCACAGCCACAGTCATAGTAATAGAGCCCACACTTTGGTGCAGGTGAGCTGCATTGTGGGTGAATGGTTGCTGGGCTGTGCGGAGTGTTGCATTTGTGGTCTGTGGTAATTGACGGAATTCTGCGGTTCTGTGGGACTTGTTGGCCTTTGCTTCTCTGGCTGGGAAACGGACTGGACCTGGGTCACTTGGGGGTTGGTCTGGGCCACATGTGGCCTGCGGGCTGCTAATTGAATAGGCCTGCTGTAGGATGACTTTGGAAAGCAAAAAGGAAGAGAGTGAAGGCAGAGCCGAAGATTAAGTGGGGGAAGCTACAGAAGGAAGATTGTCACACAGAGTTGAGGGAGGAGTTGATACAGACTCTGGGCGGTAGGGAAGAATTACCAGATGACTGGGAAAGTACAGCAAAAGTATTGAGGGAAACTGGTAGAAAGGTATGTGATGTATCCTATGGACAGAGGAAAGAAGAAAAGGAGATGGTAGTGGAATGAGGAGGTACAGGAAAGTATTCAAAGGAAGAGGTTAGTAAAGAAAAAGTGGGATAGTCAGAGAGATGAAGAAAGTAGACAGGAGTATTTGGAATCTAGGTGCATGGCAAAGAGAGAGGTGTCAAATCCAATCCAATCCACCTTTATTTATAACGCACTTTAAAAATAACCACAGCTGACACAAAGTGCTGTACATAAAAACATAAAACATAAAAACAATAAAATACAGCTAAAAAATACAATACTAACTAACTACTAACTAACCTGCATTTATATAGCGCTTTTCTAGTCACAAAGACCACTCAAAGCGCTTTCATTAATACTAACCCTCTATTCTAAGGGCCTATAGGAAACAAATATCTAGGGACAATTTAGAACAGCCAATTAACCTAACATGCATGTTTTTTGCATGTGGGAGGAAACCGGAGAAATCCCAGAGTAAACCCACGCAACACGGGGAGAACATGCAAACTCCACACAGATCACTGTTGGTCGGGGGCTGGGATCGAACCCACGATCCCCACAATCCCCCGGCCAAGGGTAAACTGTGCTGCCGCAGTGCTAACCACTGCGCCACCGTGAATAAAAGCAACAAAAACAATTAAAATCAATTTGTCAAACTTCGTAAAAAGCCAAAGAATAAAAATGGATTTTAAGATCCATCCATCCATCCATCTTCTACCGCTTTTCCGGAGGTCCGGGACGTGGAGGCAGCAGTTCAAGCAGAGAAGCCCAGACTTCCCTCTCCCCAGCCACCTGCTCCAGCTCTTCAGAGAGAATACCAAGGCGTTCCCAGACCAGCTGGGAGACATAGTCTCTCCAACGAGTCCTGGGTCTGCCCCGGGGTCTCCTCCCAGTGGAACGTGCCTGAAACACCTCAAGTGGGAGGCGTCCAGGAGGCATCCTAATCAGATGCCCATACCACCTCAACTGACTCCTTTCAATGTGGAGGAGCAGCAGTTCTACTCTGAGCCTCTCCCGGATGACTGAGCTCCTCACCCTATCTCTGAGGGTGAGCCCAGCAATCCTACAGAGAAAGCTCATTTCAGCCGCTTGTATCCGCGATCTTGTTCTTTCGGTCATTACCCAAAGCTCGTGACCATAGGTGAGAGTAGGAACGTAGATTGACTGGTAAATCGACAGCTTTGCCTTAGAACTAAGCTCCCTCTTCACCACAACAGACCGGTACAACGTCCGCATCACTGCAGATGCTGCTCCAATCCGTCTGTCAATCTCTCGCTCCATTTTCCCCTCACTGGTGAACAAGACCCCAAGATACTTAAACTCCTCCACTTGGGGCAGGAGCCTGTCCCCAACCCAGAGAGGACAATCCACCTTTTTCCGCCTGAGGACGATGGACTCGGACTTGGAGGTGCTGATTCTCATCCCAGCCGCTTCACACTCAGCGGCAAACCGTCCCAGGAAGAGCTGTAGGTCATTGCTGGATGAAGCCAACAGGACAACATCATCTGCAAACAACAGAGATGAGATCCTGTGGTCATCAAGCATGACACCCTCCATTCCCTGGCTGCACCTACAAATCCTGTCCATAAAAATTATGAACAGGATCAGTGACAAAGGGCAGCCCTGGTGGAGTCCAACTCTCACTGGGAATGACTCCGACCGAGTGTTGGCAATACGAACCAAACTCTCACAACGGTCGTACAGAGACTAACTAGCTCGTAACAACAAGCCCGATACCCCCTACTCCCGAAGCACCCCCCACAAAAAACCACGAGGGATGTGGTCAAATGCCTTCTCCAAGTCCACAAAACACATGTAAACTGGTTGGGCAAACTCCCACAAACCCTCGAGAATTCTCGAGAGGGTAAAGAGCTGGTCCGATGTGCCATGGCCAGGACGAAAACCACATTGCTCCTCCTGAATCCGAGGTTCGACCAACGGCCGGACTCTCCTCTCCAGTACCTTGGCATAGACCTTCCCAGGGAGGCTGAGGAGTGTGATCCCTCTGAAGTTGGAGCACACCCTCCAGTCCCCTTTTTTGAAGAGAGGAACCACCACCCCGGTTTGCCATGCCAAAGGCACTGACCCCGACCTCCATGCAATGTTGCAGAGGTGTGTCAACCATGACAGCCCTACAACATCCAGGGCCTTGAGGTACTCAGAGTGAATCTCGTCCACTCCCGGGGCCTGCCCACCAAGGTGATTTTTAACCACCTTGGCGACCTCAGCCCCTGTGATAGGCGAGTCGTCCCCCTCGTCCCCAAACCCTGCTTCCTCTGTGGAAGGCGTATCAGTGGGATTGAGGAGATCCTCGAAGTATTCCTTCCACCGCCCGACGATATCCCCAGTCGAAGTCAACAGTGCCCCATCCGCACCATACACAGTGTGGACAGGGAGCTGCTTTCCCCTCCTGAGCTGACGGACAGTTTGCCATAATCTTTTCGAGGCCGACCGAAAGTCTTGTTCCATGGCCTCACTGAACTCCTTCCATACCCGGGTTTTTGCTTCAGCAACCACCTGAGCTGGACTCCGCTTGGCCTGCCGGTACACCTCAGCTGCTTCGGGAGTCCCACAAGCCAACCAAGCTTGATAGGACTCCTTCTTCAGTTTAATGGCCCCCCTCACCACTGGTATCCACCACTTGGTTTGGAGGTTGCCACCACGAGATGCACCGACCACCTTGCGGCCGCTGTTCTGAGCCACCGCTTCAACAACAGAGGTGGATAACATGGCCCATTCGGACTCCATGTCTCCAGACTCCCTCGGAATGTGGTTGAAGTTCTTCCGGAGGTGGGAGTTGAAGACCTCCCGGACAGGGGCCTCAGACAGACGTTCCCAGCACACCCTCACTATATGTTTGGGTCTACCAGGTCTGAATGGCTTCCTCCCCTGCCATCGGATCCAACTCACCACCAGGTGGTGATCAGTTGACAGCTCTGCACCTCTCTTTACCCGGGTGTCCAAGACATATGGTCACAGGTCTGATGACACGATAACAAAATCGATCATCGACCTGCGACCTAGGGTGTCCTGGTGCCAGGTGCACATACGGACACCCTTATGCTTGAACATGGTGTTCATTATGGACAAACTGTGGTTAGCACAGAAATCCAATAACTGAACACCACTCGGGTTCAGATCGGGCAGGCCGTTCCTCCCAATCACCTCCCTCCAGGTTTCACTGTCGTTGCCCACGTGTGCATTGAAGTCTCCCAGTAAGACAATGGAATTTCCAAGAGGAGCACCCTCCAGCACCCCAGTCACAGACTCCAAAAAGGGTGGGTACTCTGAAACATCATTTTGTGCATAGGCACAAATGATGGTCAGGACCCGTTTCCCAACCCGAAGGCGCAGGGAAGCAACCCTTTCATCCACCGGGGAAAACTCCAATATAGAGGCAGCAAGGTGGGGGGATACAAGAATACCCATCCCTGCTCGTCGCCTCTCGCCTGGGGAAACTCCAGAAAAGGCCAAGCTCCAGCCCCTCTCCAGGAGACTGATTCCGGAACCAGAGCTGTGTGTTGAGGTGAGGCCAACTACAGTGGGGAAAAAGAGTATTTAGTCAGCCACCAATTGTGCAAGTTCTCCCGCTTAAAAGATGAGAGAGGTCTCCAATTTTCATCATAGGTATACCTCAACTATGAGAGACAAAATGAGAAAAAAAAAAATCCAGAAAATCACACTGAAGGATTTTTAATGAATTAATTGGTAAATTCCTCGGTAAAATAAGTATTTGGTCAATAACAAAAGTTCATCTCAATACTTTGTTATATACCCTTTGTTGGCAATGACAGAGGTCAAACGTTTTCTGTAAGTCTTCACAAGGTCTCACTACCATTCACTCCGGGATTTCTCTGGTTTCCTCCCACATGCCAAAAACATGCAAGTTAAGTTAATTGGCGTCAAATTGGGGATTCTAAATTGTTCTTCTTCCGGCTATCAGAGAGAGCAGACGCATTTCTTCTCCTCTCCCTTCTCCTCCTCCCTTTTACTGATCCCAGCTTGCTGTGTCCTGTCTGTGTCTCGCTCTTCTTCTGCTGCATCTCGACCCAAACGGAAATTATGGAAATTATGGAATTGGTGAGCTGGGCTTTAATGCTATTGACACCACTTTTTAACAGAAAATCAGGCCAGGGGGAGCCCAAGTGGAGAGACTCATGGAACAATTGGAACTCATGTGTCTGCGTGATTTGATTGAAGATGTGGAAGACATCTACCTGTTTTGGCTTCATG
This sequence comes from Pholidichthys leucotaenia, assembly GCA_020510985.1. Lineage (NCBI taxonomy): Eukaryota > Metazoa > Chordata > Actinopteri > Cichliformes > Pholidichthyidae > Pholidichthys > Pholidichthys leucotaenia. The sequence continues at coordinate 131,249,311 of CM035840.1, read as the reverse complement.
AACACAGGATTCTGCTGTTTGGCTCTGGAGTTTTCCTGGTGTATCGAAAATTAAAGAAGTTGGAAGAGCTAATCAAAATGCGGACCCGGCGAAGCTCCTTCAACAAATTCGACCAGCTGGGGAGAGCATTGATAGCGGCAAATGTGACTAACATGGAATTTACCATCTGGCATGCAATGAAGAGAGATGGACTCTGTGGACATGTTTATCTATGTTTGGCGAACTGAATCGGAAGGTGGAAAACATCTTGGAGTCGCTGGGTGCTCTCCAGGGAATGATTTTAAAGCCTGTGTATGTAAATTGTGATGCATAGAATTGCATAAGAGAGGAAATTTCTATGCTCTAAGTGAACTGTGCTTATCAGGCCTTGATTCGGCGTCCTTATTCCTCCAGGAGAAGAGATAAAGCAGAAGGGAGTTTTGGCTTCTCCATAACCCAAACAATTGCTGATGTGCAGCAATCTGAACTCTCCAAGGACAGCGTTATCATGTGACTAACATGGAGTTTTACCATCTGGCATGCACTGAAGAGAGATGGACTCTGTGGACATGCTTATCTATGTTTAGAATACATGGACATAACATCTAACCGTTGCCTAGGAGAGGATTTTTTGTTGTGCACCAGTAACTGATACATTCACACTGCACTCATACTGATATCACATGACTGACATACACACACTGGTCTCTCTCCTTCTGCTTTGTTACGTGTATTTGTAACTTGTCTGCTAAGTGTGCATTGAGGTTTTTTTTCTTTCTATGTGATCATAATCTTGCTCACTTGAGCGCTATTCTGATAACTATGTTTTATTCTCTCTGCCCAATGTGTCATCCCCTTCCCCTCTCCCTCTTTACCCCCACTGTATTAGGCGCCTGTTGGCTGCCGCGTTATTAGTGAGCGCTTAACATGAGCGCACCTAATGTCAAGTCAAATTCCTCGTATGTGTAAACATGCTTGGCAATAAAGTTCATTCTGATTCTGATTCTGATTCTGTCCTTAGGTATGACTGTGAGAGTGAATGGTTGTCTGTCTCTGTGTTGGCCCTGCGATGGACTGGCGATCTGTCCAGGGTGAACCCTGCCTCTCTACCAAAGATGCTGGGATAGGCTCCAGCCCCCCTGCGACCCGAAATGGATTAAGCGGAAGAAGATGAATGAATGAATGAATGTTTAGCAAAAATTATATTTTAATTCCTTTGAAGGTATGGTCCTCAGTGTGGGGCTTGTTGGCAATCTTGGCTTGAACCCAATTCTCTTTGGCATAGTTTATCATCCTCCCTCAGCCTATTCAGAGTTTCTATCGGAACTTGCCGAATTTTTAGCTGATTTAGTGCTGAAATTTGATAGAATAATTATTGTAGGGGACTTTAATATACATGTTGATGTAGAGAGTGAATGCCTTAATAAAACATTCAATTCAATTTTAGACTCAATGGGGTTTTCCCAGAAAGTAAAAAACTCTACCCATCATTTCCACCATACATTGGGCCTTGTTTTAACTTATGGTATAGATATCGAAAATCTGGTAGTGTCTCCTCATAATCCCGTACTGTCTGACCATTGTCTGTTAATTTTTGATTCCATTATCTCTGATCACTTGTTTCCTAAAGAAAAATACTACTACAGCAGATGCCTTTCTGATGACGTTGTTGCCAAATTTTTGCAGATTGTCTCCTCTATGCCATGGGTCAACACAACAGAAACAAGAAAAGCACTCTGAGAGCGCAGACCTCCGCCAAGCGCTACAGTTCCTCCCATACAGTGTTTGCGTGTACGTTTTCAGATTCCTTGACCATGAAAGCATATGACTAGCAATTGGATTGACAATGATAGGATTAGTGGTTTAGTAGTTATTCACGAAAATGACATTTTCCGTAATGGCGGCCACAGTTCCGCCCATACAGTGTTTGTGTGTATGTTTTCAGATTCCTTGACCACGAAAACATATGACTAGCAATTGGATTGACAATGATAGGATTAGTGGTTCAGTAGTTATTCACGAAAATGGCATTTTCCGTAATGGCGGCCACAGTTCCCCCCATACAGTGTTTGTGTGTACGTTTTGAGATTCCTTGACCATGAAAACATATGACTAGCAATTGGATTGACAATGATAGGATTAGTGGTTCAGTGGTTATTCACGAAAATGGCATTTTCCGTAATGGTGGCCACAGTTCCCCCCATACAGTGTTTGTGTGTACGTTTTGAGATTCCTTGACCATGAAAACATATGACTAGCAATTGGATTGACAATGATAGGATTAGTGGTTCAGTGGTTATTCACGAAAATGGCATTTTCCGTAATGGTGGCCACAGTTCCCCCCATATAGTGTTTGTGTGTACGTTTTGAGATTCCTTGACCATAAAAACATATGACTAGCAATTGGATTGACAATGATAGGATTAGTGTTTCAGTAGTTATTCACGAAAATGGCATTTTCTGTAATGGCGGTTTTCTTCTGGACGGTGATCGGGATCATCCCCAAAATTTAATCAGTTCTTCCTTGTACCATTTCCAACAATGCCTGAAAGTTTCATCGAAATCCGTCCAAAACTTTTTGAGTTATCTTGCTAATCAACAGACAGACAGACAAACAGACAGACAAACAGACAAACCCCGGCAAAACCATAACCTCCTGGTGGAGGTAATAAATGATGGAGAGTCTGCTCCATTCATGATTGATAGCATGGTTGATGGTGTTACTGCCTCTCTGCAGCCCCTTTAAAAAAGAAAAAGTCTATTCAGAGATTTCTAAACCCTTGGTTTAACTCAGAAACTTGTGGCTTAAAACAGAAAACTCGTCAATCGGAAAGGAAATGGCGTTCAACTAATTCAGATGAATTCTACTTAGCGTGGAGAAATCATTTCTTAATCTATAAAAAATCTCTTAGAAAAGCTAGATCAAGCTATTATTCTGCATTAGTAGAAGCAAACAAGAATAACCCCAGGTTTCTCTTCAACACTATAGCCAGGCTTACTAAGAGCCATGACTCGGTCAATCCCTGCATCCCCCCTGAGCTTTCTAGTCAGGACTTTCTGAACTTTTTCAATCTTAAAATTTTATCTATTAGAGATGAAATCAGTCAGATTCTTCCTACTGTAAACTCAAGTACATTAAAGGGCCTATATCATGCTATTTTAAGCCTTTCAGAGTAAACTATATGCATGTATGTGATAGTATATTACCTTTGGTACACTGGAGAATGAATTTCTTATGAAATATGAGTTATTTTTGCGAGCTACTTTTCCAACCCGGAAGTAAGATGCCTCGATCTCTGAGGCTCCACCTCTCCTTCTTGTGGCTGCCGCTCATTTCATGACGTAACCCCTGAGCCGGCTAATGCAGCGTGTCGCTGGGTTCCGCCCACGAAAACAACATCTACAGTAAATTTTAGAAAAGATGGATGAGCATGTTGTGGAGCAGATTAGGCGCGAGAGGAACTACTTCTTCACAGCGTCAATGCTAAAGTGAAAGAGTTTTGCCGATCACCGCTCCGTTAGCTGCGCGGAGAAAGTGGGTGTGTGCGTTAGCCTGGGGGCGGTGCTGGCAGCACAGGCACTTCCTGGAGTGGGCGGCTCACCCACGTTCATACGTATGAACGTGGGGACCCAATCATTATCAGGGACAGGGCGGAGCAGCAGCTCAGAGAGCAGGGTTGAGGAGGAATACTCAGAGATGCATGAATGGAGCAAAATACCACTTTGGGGGTGTTTTTGGTGAGGAATTAACATTATAACATGCTTAAAAGCTCAAAAAAGTCGATTTTGCATGATATAGGCCCTTTAACTACTACAACTCCCTCAATTGATATCTGCTTAGATTTATTTATTTATTTAGCGAATGCAAAGTCCTTAAGCCAAGCATTTGCCTCCTGGTTTGCTGTATGGAGGGTGTGTAATCCTCCTTCCAGTCTTTGGAGCGGGCAAACCTCTATGATGTGTTCCATTGTTTGCTCCTCTCCACATGCGCACAGTGGGCTAGGGCTACTGCCCCATCTGTGAAGGCTGGCCAAGCAGGGGCCATGTCCAGTCCTGAAGCGATTGAGTGTAGACCACTGTCTCCTTGGGAGGTTGGTGCTTTATACATGCTTAGATAAGTTTACTCCAATCGACCTCTTAGAGTTGGATAAAATAATTTCCTCATCTAAGTCTTCATCTTGCCTTTTGGACCCTATTCCTTCCAGGTTATTTAAAATTATCTTCCCAATAATTAGTAGCCATATTTTTTTATAATTAATTCTTTAACTCTGGGTTATGTACCACTGGCTTTTAAAACTGCTGTAATTAAACCCTTACTCAAAAAAACGATGCTCGATCCAGGAGTTTTGGCCAGTTATCGACCAATCTCTAATTTGCCTTTCATTTCAAAAATCTTGGAAAGAGCTGTTGCGGCGCAATTATCTGACCATTTGCAGGGAGTTGGTTTGTTTGAGGTGTTTCACTCTGGGTTCAGAGCTCATCACAGCACTGAAACTGCCTTAGTGAAGGTCACTAATGACCTCCTGATCGCATCTGATAATGGACTTGTCTCTGTTCTTGTTCTTTTAGATCTCAGTGCAGCCTTTGACACTATCGATCATGCCATTCTACTTGACAGATTAGAACACTTTGTTGGACTGAGTGGAACGCCGTTGCAGTGGTTTAGATCTTATTTGTCCGATAGATTTCAGTTTGTTCACATCAATGATGAATTTTCTTCCAACTCTAAACTCAGTCACGGAGTTCGACAGGGATCTGTGTTGGGCCCTACTCTTTTTAGTTATGCTCCCATTAGGCAATATCATCAGAAAGCACTGTATACATTTTCACTGTTACGCAGACGACACACAACTATACCTGTCAATGAAGCCCGATGATTGTAATCAATTAGCCAAGTTAGATGCCTGTCTTAAGGACATCAAAGCTTGGATGACTTGTAATTTTCTACTATTAAACTCTGATAAGACTGAAGTCATTCTTGTTGGCCCAAAACATCTTAGAAATTCCTTTTCAAATTATGCCCTTAATTTAGATGCCACCACTCCCACTCTGAATAGTTCTGTGAGGAACCTTGGAGTTATTTTTGATCAAGATTTGTCCTTTAATTCACATATTAAAACTGTTTCTAAGACTGCCTTCTATCATCTGCGCAATATTGCCAAGATCAGGAGCATCTTGTCTCTGAATGATGCTGAGAAACTGATTCACGCCTTTGTCAGCTCTCAATTAGATTATTGTAATTCGTTATTATCTGGTGTCCTAAAGTATCCTTAAAAAAATCTTCAGTTGATTCAAAATGCTGCTGCTAGAGTTTTAACTGGTTCTAGAAAAAGAGATCATATCTCCCCGGTTCTGTCCTCCCTTCATTGGCTTCCCATACAATTTAGAATCAAGTTTAAAATCCTACTTCTTACTTTCAAAGCTCTTAATAATCAGGCCCCCCAATATATAAAAAATCTGATATTACCTTACCATCCTAATAGAGCATTACGCTCCCAAAATGCTGGCTTACTTGTGGTGCCCAGAATCTCCAAAAGCACAGTGGGAGGCAGAGCCTTCTGCTACCAAGCTCCTTCTCTCTGGAACCAGTTACCACTCTGGGTCCGGGAGTCAGACTCGGTCTCTGTTTTTAAGAACAGGGTAAAATCCTTCCTTTTTAATATAGCTTACATTTAAGGACGGATTTTGTTTCTCTTTACCCCACTTTTGTTCTGTTGTTATTTGATCCATACTGCTGGTTGACCTCCAGTAATGTACTTGGCATCTTACTGTTATGCTCTTTATGTCTGTCCTCTCCATCCTCCCTATCCCCTCACCCCCAGCCAGTCGCAGCAGATGACTGCCCCTCCCTGAACCTGGTTCGCTAGAGGTTTCTTCCTGCCAAATGGGAGTTTTTCCTCTCCACTGTCGCTTAGTGCTTGCTCATAGGGGATCGTCTGATTGCTGGGTTTTTCTGAGACTGTGTGGTTTTTTCTGCACTGTGGCGCCACGAGATGGCTTCTGTTGTGATGTGGCGCAGTATAAATAAAGCTGAATTGAACTGAACTGAATTGAATGTAATTGTGCTGTGTCACCCACTGGCTTATGACTGTTGTGCTTCTGATGAAAAACGTCTGTGGACATTTATGCAGGAGTCTGTTATGCTACCCATGTGCTAAAATGATTATACTAAATGCGATAAATCTGTAATAATTTAGAGGTGAAGTACATTCATATATGATGATATACAAAGTAAAAATTAATTAATTATTTCATAGATAAACCCTAGAAAGTTAGCACAGAAAATAAATATTTATTAAGATTTTAGAGTAACATCATAAAGAGAACTGAGTAAAATTTACTACCAGTGTGTTGACAAGGTTAGTGTTCGAGACCCAGAAGCAGACATGGGTTGAGACATGTAATGGCAGTTTAACAATGATTTTAATTACACAGCGATTTAATTTTGCAGAAGATGGAGGAGAGTCTGGCAGCCCTAGGAGAGAGGAGCAGAGGAAGAGTGTGAGTATATTTTAATGTGGATATGGCTGGTATAAATATTGCAAACGTGATTCTTACAACCCAGGTGGGAGAAGATTCAAAGATTAAAAGATTTTCATTTGTCAATACTTCTATACGTACAGGACATACAGGAGAATTGAAATGCCATGTCTTTCTCTTTTAGTGGTGTGCACAATATATAAGAAAAGAAGGAATAAGGATGAAAAACAACAACAGCAGTCTATGGAGAGTAATGCTACCCGTAGTGCAAATGAAAATAAAAGAAAAAACCCAGCAATCCTGTAATGCAAATAAAGATAAATGATAAAACCCAGCAATCCTATATACAGAAAAAGTGGAGCTGTAATACCCATAATTGCAAGTTCAATGTGGTAGTGTAGGTGCAGACAGTGACAAATTGGACTATACATGATCAATATTTCAATAACAGACAGACAGCAGCATGTGTGGCATTTGTGCAAATGGTTGCAGTAAAGTGCAGAGACATACAGCAGCAGATGTATTACTATTGGTGTGCCAAGTCTTTCTGTCCAAACAGCTGAGGTAGTTATTGTGTAGGTGAGTGTGTTATGGTCTGGGGGGGTGGGGGTGGGGAAGAGTTCAGAGTCCTGATGGCCTGGTGAACAAAGCTGTTTAGCAGTCTTATGGAGTGGGCCCAGAGGTCCCTGTACCTTTTCTTCGAGGGCAGAGTGCTGAAGAGGGAGTGTGGGGGGTGGGAGGTGTCACCTGCGATGTTGATGGCTCTGCTGGCAAGGCGGGTGTGGTGGATGTCCGATAGGGGGAGCAGAAGTGCACAGATGATCTTGCTGGCTGCTTTCACTGTGCGTTGCAGTGTCTTCCGGCAGGAGGTGGTGCAGCTTCAGTACCACTCCGTGATGCAGCTGGTGAGGATATTCTCAATGGTGCCCCGGTAGAATAAGCACATGATGGGGGGTGGGACTCGTACTCTCCTCAGTTTGCGGAGGAAATAGAGGCAAATTTGAGCCTTCTTGGCAAGTGATGTGGTGTTGTTACCGGAGTGGTGGCTCAGTTGGTAGAGCATCTGCCCCACACCCGGGAGGCAGGGGTTCAAATCCCGGCCGGGTCATGCCAAAGACCATATAAAAGTGGAACTTCCTGCCATCCAGCTTGGTGCTCAGCAAAAATGGAATGGAGGAGGGAAATTTGTGGCGGCGCCTTGCATGGCAGCGGCCCTCTGATTCTACACTTGGGGTGTGTGTGATTAACACAGTAGATAGGTAAAACACAATCTCGTTCTACTGTACATGATTGGTTGTACAGCTGAATGACAATAAAGGGTGATTTGTTGGACCAGGAGAGGTCCTCAGAGATGTGCACCCCCAGGAAGGTGGCACACAATCTAGACAGCAGATGGAACAGTAGAAGAACCTGGCTGAGATCTTCCTAGACATCTCAACTGCGGTGGTCCAAGGGAGAGGCAGTGGTGGTGTGTTGCAGGCTGGCTAGGCCTGAACAGTAAAGGGGGAAAAAGGGTGAGACAGTGCACGTTGGTAAGTTAACCTATATTTGGTGATACTGAATTGTCCGCCAGGAATCTGGTCTGTTGCACTGGTAGGAATTCCTGGGGAGAGTACACACACAGGGGAAAATCAATCAAAACTATATACAAGCAATGTAGGATATATTTCCAGGCTGCATACGAGGTGAAGAGAAAGCAGGCTTGGCAGGAGCTGACACGACGTGCCCAGGCCGAGTAGCTGGAAAGCGTCTTTTTTAAATGTAGTCTGGTTTTTCAGTGTGTGCCAGGGGATTTTCCCACTCATTATAGTCAGATTAGTTATTTGGTGAATTTACTGGAGAGGCGGGCTTTGGCGTGGGCTACCACGCCAAAGCCACTATGACCCAACCCGATTATACTAATTACATTTATGATCAGTTTGTGGCAGAATTTGCTGAAGTTTTTGATCACTCTGATCGGGACTGTGTGCTCACCTCTCGCCTCCTTAATTTGAGACAGGGGGCTAAGTCAGTAGCTGATTGCTCAGTGGATTTCTGGGTCGTGGCTGCGGAAGTTGGGTGGGAGGATGCCCCGCTGTATAGTATTTTCGTTCAGAGTCTTAGCTCCGGCTTGAGGGATGAGTTGGCCTGGGTGGGAAGACCCGCTAAGCTTAAAGAGCTGATTGCACTAGCGATTTCTATTGACAGTAGGTTAAGGGAACGGGCTAGTGAGCACCACTTGGGCACTCTAGCCTTGCCACTCCCCGCAGTCTCCCCTTAAGGCCCTCCCTCCCTCTGAGTCCCCTGGGAAAGATGAACCCACGTTTTCTGGCCGTTCCAAATTATCCCTGGCGGATGTCAACGCCGCCATGACCTTGGGCTATGTTTATACTGTGGCAGTGCTGAGCATGAGGTTGCGTCTTGCCCTAATTGGGTAAAAGGGGGGAGCCCATTAGTTACGGTAGGGGGACTAACGGATGGTGGTATTGTTAAGGCCCCTACATGTCTCATGCTACCCATTCACTTTCAGTACGCACGCACTGAATTATCCTCACATGCTCTTATTGACTCTGGTGTGGAGCAGAGCTTTATTTCGAAGGGTATGGCAACCCGGCTGGGGCTTCCCTGCTACAACCAAGGGAGACCGCTCAAACTGATTGCCCTCTCCAAGATGCCCCTGGCCATCATTACTAAACAGACTGCTCCCGTCTCTGTGCTGGTCTCAGGTAACCATCATGAGCATATGAGGTTTTTTGTGCTTTCCTCCACCGTTCCCCCCGTCATCCTGGGGTTCCCATGGCTAAGTCTCCATAATCCCTCTATCAATTGGAGGATGGGAAGAATCTTATCTTGGAGTACGTTTTGTCTGGGTGCTTGTTTACAATCTGCTGTCTGCTCTCCCTCTGTACCCCTCTGCCCTTAGGATTCGCCTCCTCCTGATGTCTCGTCTGTGCCCACGGAGTATCACGACCTGGCAGCAGTGTTTAGCAAATCTAAGGCTCTGTCACTTCCCTCCCACCGGCCGTATGATTGTGCCATCATCCTCCTGCCGGGGGCTCCTTTGCCTTCGAGTCGGCTCTACAGCCTCTCTGCCCCGGAACGGGAGGCCATGGAGAAATACATCAAGGAGTCCCTGAGCTCGGGCATCATCAGACCATCCTCCTCGGCGGTGGGGGCGGGATTCTTCTTCGTGGGTAAGAAGGACGGTTCCCTCAGGCCATGTATTGATTTTAGGGAGCTTAATAACATTACTGTAAAGGACAAGTATACTCTGCCCCTTATCAATACAGCGTTTGATTCCCTCCAAGGGGTCAGGGTGTTCACTAAATTAGACCTGCGGAATGCTTATCACCTGGTCCGCATCAAAGAAGGGGATGAATGGAAGACTGGGTTTCGCACCCCTAGCGGCCATTTTGAATATTTAGTGATGCCTTTTGGATTAACGACTGCTCCTGCTGTTTTCCAGAGACTCATTAATGACGTTCTGAGGGATTTTCTGGACTCATTTGTGCTTGTCTATCTCAACAATATCCTCATCTTCTCTCACTCCTTGGAGGAACACCGTATCCATGTCAGACGGGTTTTGCAGCGCCTCCTGGAGAATCAGTTATTTGTCAAGGCCGAGAAGTGTGAATTCCATGTTTCATCCACCACCTTTCTGGGCTTTTTCATCTCACACAAAAAGATCATCGCAGACCGTGAAAACGTTAAAGCAGTGGTGGAATGGCCTGTTCCCTCCTCCCGTAAGCAACTTCAGCAATTTTTGGGGTTTGCTAATTTCTATTGCCATTTTGTCCAGAATTACAGCATCATTGCTTTACCCCTCACCCGTCTGACCTCTACGAAGGTGCCGTTTCACTGGACGGAGGAGGCAGAGGCGGTGTTTGCTGAGCTGAAGGAGAAGTTCTCCACCCCCCCACCTCCACCCCCCACGTGGCCCAGGTTGACCCCGCTCTACAGTGCTTGGTGGAGGTGGACACCTCGGACTTTGAGGTGGGGGCGGTGTCTCTCCTACCGATGACAAGGTCCGCCCCGTGCATTCTTCTCCCGTCGGCTGTCTCCTGCGGAGAGGAATTACGACGTGGGGGACAGGGAGTTGTTAGCCATGAAGCTGGCTTTGGAGGAGTGGTGCCACTGGCTGGATGGTGCTTCACTTCTGTTCGTCATCTGGATGGATCACAAGAACTTGGAGTACCTCCGGACTGCTAATCGGCTGAACGCCAGGCAGGCCCGTTGGTCCCTGTTTTTTGGAAGGTTTAATTTCACCATCACCTACCGCCCGGGTTCTAAGAATATCAAGCCTGATGTGCTCTCGAGGCAGTTTTCCCCCGAAGCTGTGGAGACGACGCCCCATCCAATTGTTCCTCCTTCCTGCATCGTGGGCATGCTTTCCTGGGACATCAAGGAGAGGGTGAGGAGAGTGCAGGAGGTGGAGCCTGACCCAGGTGGGGGACCGGAGGGTTGGATATACGTTCCCTCTGCTGTTAGAGGGGAGGTAATTGACTGGTTGCACTCCTCAAAGATCATGTGCCACCCTGGGGTAGCGCGCACTGTGGCCCAGCTACAAAGGTCCTTCGGGTGGCCCTCGCCGCGGAGGGATGTGGCAGAATTCATCCGGGCCTGTCCACAGTGTGCGACCGGCAAGTCATCCTCTTCCCCACCGACAGGTCTGCTGCATCCTCTCCTCATCCCCAGCTGCCCCTGGTCCCATATCGCATTGGACTTCGTGACTGGTTTGCCCCCCTCAGCAGGCCACATGGTTATCCTCACCATAGTGGACAGATTTTGTAAGGCGGTTTACTTTGTTCCCCTGCAGAAGCTGCCAGCGGCCAAGGAGACAGTGGATCTGTTGGTGTTGCACATGGTCCGGCTTCATGGCATCCCAACGAACATCGTTTCAGATCATGGACCCCAGTTTGTCTCTGAGGTCTGGAGGTCTTTCTGCAAGGCGATGGGGGTGACGGTGAGCTTGTCCTCTTGATACCACCCCCAAAGTAACGGTCAATACGAGCACACTAATCAGGAGCTGGAGGCAGCCCTGAGGTGCATCACAGCTTCTAATTCAGCATCCTGGAGCACGTACTTACTGTGGGTTGAATATGCACACAACACAGCTGTCTCTTCTGCCACTGGTCTCTCCCCTTTTGAGGTCTCTTTAGGCTACAACTCCCTGCTGTTCCTGGAGGAGGAGGAGGAGGAGATCGCCGATCCCTCTGTCCAGGCCCACATCAAGCATTGCTGGCGACTCTGGAGGTCCACCAAGGTGGCTCTGCGGCGCACGGCGAAGAACGCCAACCGCCACAGGACCCAGGCTCCCTCCTACCGTGTGGGACAGCAGGTATGGCTCTCCACGAGGAACGTCAACCTGAAGGGTGAGACCAAGAAATTATCACTGTGTTTCATTGGTCCTTTCTCCATAACTCATATCATCAACCCCGTTGCTGTGCGCCTGGCTCTGCCCCCCTCTATGCGCATCTGTCCTACCTTCTATGTCTCCCAGGTGAAGCCATGTGAGTCCAGCCCGCTGTGTCCTCCACCCAAACCTCCACCCCCGCCCGTGATGATCAACAGTGGTCCTGCACACCAGGTCAATTGCATCCTGAATGTCCGCCGCCGAGGGCGTGGTCTGCAATATCTAGTGGACTGGGAGGGGTATGGACCTGATGTGTGGTCCTGGGTGCGTCTCTCATTTGTGTTGGATCCTCAACTCATCCGGGAGTTCCATCGGACGCACTCAGACAGGTTGGAACAGCCGCCGGGAGGCGTCCCGTTGGGGGGGGGGTGTACTGTGGTGAGCTGCGGTGCGTGTGCCTTGCCCTAATTATCTTTCACAGCTGCGGGCACACCTGCTCTCACTCACCAAGCACACTCTATAAGGAACGCTGCCCAGTAGTCAGCATGGAGACGTCTACGCTTTCTCCCAGGAAGAGCTCCTCCCTAGTGTCTTCCTCCATCTCCCTAGGCTTGAGAGTGCATCTAAGATCACCTGCTTCTCATAAGATAAGATAAGATAAGATAAGATAAGATAAGATAAGCCTTTATTAGTCCCACAATGGGGAAATTCCAGGATTGCAACAGCACAGGGATAGCAACACACAGAGCAACAATCAGAAGACAAGAAAAAAAAAAAAAGAGCAGCGAATATACATATGTACATATAAATATATAAACACACAGTGCGGAGCATTGTAGCTAGATGGAATAAATATATAAATATATAAACACAGTGTGGAGCATTGTAGCTAGATGGAATGAACAGCATAACCGTCTACTTAGTTATCCTACATGGTATGATTATGTACCCATACATATTGTCACCCTCCATAGTGACCGGTATTTTCCTAGTTGTATACCGGAGGGGACCATTGTGTAAGTCTGTTGCATCTTTTGCATTCAATACTATTAGGTTGTCACATTTTTTTGCTATCTCTGCGAGCAGTCCTGCTTAGGTTATACAGTCTGACAGCCGTAGGTAGGAAGGACCTGCGAAACCTCTCGGTTGCGCACCTAAGATGATGCAGTCTGCTGCTAAATGAGCTCCTCAGTGCGTTCAGTATGTCCTGCATAGGGTGGGACTCGGACTCCAGCAGAGATGACAGTTTAGCCACCATCCTTCTCTCTCCTATCTCCTCCACTGGGTCAAGGCGTTTCCCCAGGACAGAGCTAGCTTTCTTGATCAGTTTGTTCAGTCTCTTCCTATCGGCTGCTGTAACGCCACTGCCCCAGCAGACCACTCCAAAAGTGATGGCTGATGCCACCGCCGTGTCGTAGAATGTCTTCAGCAGTGCCCCTTGTACACCAAAAGACCTGAGTTTCCTCAGTAGGAACAGCCTGCGCTGTCCCTTCTTGTAGAGTGCGCCAGTATTGTGTGACCAGTCTAGTTTATTGTTCAGATGAACACCCAGGTACTTGTAGGATGTCACCATCTCGATGTCTGTTCCCTGTATGTTTACTGGTGCTGTGAGGGGTTGTCCTTGCCTGCGGCACTCCACCACTGGCTCCTTAGTTTTCCTCGCGTTGATCTGGAGGCAGTTCCGATGGCACCAGTCCACGAAGTCCTGGATAAGTCCTCTGTACTCAGCTTCATCTCCGTTGGAGATGAGGCCAACGATCGCAGAGTCGTCAGACAACTTCTGTAGATGGCAGTGTGTTGTGTTGTGTGAGAAGTCCGCAGTATAAAGGGTGAACAGGAAGGGAGCCAAAACCGTTCCCTGGGGGGCCTCCGTGCTACCGATGATCGTGTCGGACACACAGTCCCGGGTTCTCACAAATTGTGGCCGGTTATATGTCTTTTCCACTGTCCCCGCTTAGCCTCGAGTTGAGAACCGGACTGTTTTAACCCTGACTTGGTTCTCCCGCGATTGCTTTCCCACAAGCCCACCCTCCCCAGGCTGAGACTCCAGGTGTGGGTGGGATTTCTTGAACAGCAAGGCGGCGCCGCACTGTCGTGACGTCAATCACACGACTTCATCCTCCAAAACAAAGAAAATGGCTGATTATGAGGCGAGGATTTTTATCGTTCTCGTTCTTTGGCTTTTTACAAAAGTCAGTGCCATCCAATGTAACGTTTTTAGACGGCGTGCATTGAGACGACGTGCATTGAGACAAAAGGTATGAGGCAGTGACCATGAGGCTCTCGGCTGCCCGATTTGAATATGAAGCCGCAACACTGAGGTTAAATGCTCGACACATGCGGGAGCGTCTGTTGGTAAGGTAACGCATGCTAATGTTTGCACATTTCATTTTGTAGTCATGTTATTTTTAGGTACAGCATTTTTAGGTCGCCTGGTCATTGTTATTAAATGCATTACGGTGTGTGTGTGTGTGTGTTTCAGTTGTTTGCTTCGTTGCGAAATAAACGCTGCAGCCCGTCGGTGTGGACAGTCGACCGTGCTTCGCAGTGGTGGGAGGATATTGTTGGAGAGACGTTTGATATTACATTGGTTGATGCAGCAGATGAACCAGTGGTGGCAGCGTCACAGGGTGCAGAGGAGCAGGGTGGCGATGTACGAGATGCTGTGATGCAGTACTTGTGTAGCAATAGGTAGAATTCTAAGGTCATACAAATTGCTGTACATACATATTGAAAAATGTATTTTTTTGAAATAAAATGTTGTGTTTTATATATGTACCTGTCCTCTGTTGTTCATAACGCTTATCTCTTACAGTAGGGGTAATTACATTCAGCAAGACCGCAAAGCCCATCTTCATAAAATTCAGCTGGAGAAGCTACTTTTTGGTTATGTGGGAATAAAAATTGAACTATAAGTATTGGTTTGCTAAATGTCAGATTGCCAGGTAATGTTCTCCCACTTTTACTAAAAACTTTATTCTTAACAATTTTGAAAAGGTAATACTAATTTCTCAAAAGTTATTTTCCAAAAAAGTTGTGGTACTGTGAATAACAAGCATAAACACCACACAGACCATGTTATAAAAATGAAGTTAGAAAAGCCAAATTTTCTTACGTGGGAATGCAAATTGCACTATGAGGCATCTGTTGATAAATTTCATATTCCCACGCAATGGTCTCCCACTTGTACTTACAAAATGATTTGGATGATTATTGAAAAGCTAATATCAATTCTCCTCAAATTGTTTTCTAATAACTGTTGTGGTACTGTGAATTACAAGCAGAAACACCACACAGACCATGTTCCAAAAATGCAGCTCGACAACTCACTTTTTGCTTATGTGGGAATGCAAATTGAAGTATAAGTATTGGTTTGCTAAATGTCAGATTGCCAGCTAATGATCTCCCACTTTTAATAAAAACTTTACTCTTTACAATTTGGAAAAGGTAATACTAATTTCTCCAAAGTTATTTTCAAAAAAAGTTGTGGTACTGTGAATAACATGCATAAACACCACACAGACCATGTTCAAAAAATGAAGCTAGAAAAGCCCAATTTGCTTAGGTGGGAATGCAAATTGTACTATGAGTTATCAGTTGATAAATTTCATATTACCACGCAATGGTCTCCCACTTGTACTTACAAAATGATTTGTAAGATTATTGAAAAGCTAATATCAATTCTCCTCAAATTATTTTCTAATAACTGTTGTGGTACTGTGAATTACAAGCAGAAACACCACACAGACCATGTTCCAAAAATGCAGCTCGACAACTCACTTTTTGCTTATGTGGGAATGCAAATTGAACTAGAAGGCATGTGTTGATAAATTTCATATTCCCATGTCATGGTCTCCCACTTGTACTTACAAAAAGATTTTTAATTTTATTTAAAAGCTAATAAAATTTTCCTCAATTGATTTCAAACAACTTTTGTGGTGCTCTGAATCACAAGCAGAAACACCACACAGACCATGTTCCAAAAATTCAGCTAAACAAGCCACTGTGGCTTACGGGGGGAATGCAAATTGAACTAGAAGGCATGCGTTGATAAATTTCATATTCCCATGTAATGGTCTCCCACTTGTACTTGCAAAAAGATTTTTAATTTTATTTAAAAGCTAATATAAAATTTTCCTCAATTGATTTCAAACAACTTTTGTGGTGCTGTGAATTACAAGCAGAAACACCACACAGACCATGTTCCAAAAATGCAGCTCGACAACTCACTTTTTGCTTATGTGGGAATGCAAATTGAACTAGAATGCATGTATTGATAAATTTCATATTCACATGTAATTGTCTCCCACCTTTAATTAAAAAATGAATTCTAATAACTTTTAAAAGACAATAGAAATTTTACTCAATTTCAATTAAATAACTGCTGCGGTAATGTGAATTACAACCAGAAAAACAACACACGACCATGTTCAAATAATTTAGCTTTACAAAGACACTTTGGAATAGGTGGAAATCAAAGGCCAATTTAAATTTTGCACAACTTGTTTGTAACAACATTTTTTAACAAAAAATACTGTTGTCTATCCTTCTCAGATGGGTCTAGTGTTATTATTGAAAATCTTACTATAGATTCCGTCTTCATTTATTAAATTTTGAATGGTGACGCAGCATTCCATTTACATGTAGTTACCTTTATCACTGTCGACTGTAGAAGTTAAAGTGCACATGGAAAAATGCATAGAACATAAATAATCTACATGATCGAGCGAAATGTATTAAGCTGTGCAAATTTGGATATACTTTAGCAAAGCAGAATAATCAAAAACATACTAAGACTATACGTTTTGCAGTGTTAGTATAAATTAAATTAACATTACAATGCTATACACCTGACCAGATGGACAGCAGCATGTGGAGTGAGCACACAGTGTGTATGTAATTATTGTCTTTTCCCATATGGTGTCATAACAGATAAACCAGACTTTTGATGCAAACACTACAATTTTATTACAGAAGATAAATTTACAAAGAAAAAAAAATACTGGTTTTGTGGAGACATGGTTAGACACGCCTATTAATTGCGTCAACAAGCCGGCCAAATTGGCTCATGAAATCGCGGTGGAATGTTGCAATGTCAGCGAGCTCTTCCCTTCGTAATACAGCTTCCTGCTCCAGGGCTTCACGTGCATCTGCACGTGCATCTGCACGCGCATCTGCGGCCATCTGTCGCAAATGATGGAGGTATTCCTCGTGGTGTTGTTGCCGTTGTTCATGTTGCTGGTCATGTTGCCGTTCCAAGGCTGACGTAAGTTCAGCGATGGAGCTGTCCCTTTTTCTCTTCACTATATTGAAACACAGAAAGGCATGTTTGTTAAAGATGGATCAAAACATAGAATCACACATTTCAAAGCCTACTATGCTGCATTGCTGTATATAAGCTGTACTGTCTGGTAGCTGTCCCGCAGTAGAGCAGATTTTGCAACACCCAGGGTGCTGTCATCGGCAGCAGCCCCCCAGCAAACAAATTTGCCTTCCCAAATAAGCTAAAGTGGTTTTTCTAGCTGCATTTTTGGAACATGTTCTGTGCGGTTATTCTGTATTTAATTTACACTACAACTACTGTTGTAAAAAAAAAAGGTTTGAACATTTATTATTAAATTTAAAATTGTCTATAGGCTGCAGCCCCCACGCAAACTAAAAAGGGTTAAGATAAAGAAGATGGATGGATGGATGAGTAAATATTGGGTAAATATTTCAATATTTTTCTGTTGTGTGGTCTCATAAATCAAAATTGGTTAATACAGTCAGCTGGCGCAAAAAATTTTAATGAAGCATGTTGATTTCAACGGCAGTTAATGAGCTGGGATTTGTTTTATAAAATAGGAGTTACAACAGCACTTCAGTCACCACACATAAAATGGAACCGAGTTGTGGACCACTGATAATTTAAGACCAAAGAATCACCCTTTTGTACATATAGAAAAACACTTTAAATTCATTATTATGCACCTATTGGAAATTGCATTAATCAATTTTGTAGCTAAATTGTTTATATTTTTCTTTTTGGAGCCTGTTGCCCGCTATACCTTTTTTAAAAAAAGGGTGGTTATGGTTCCTTACCAGCAGCCGGACGTGAAACCCAAGACGATGAGGGAGCTGGTGAGGGGCCTGAGATCGGTGTAGATTCATCTGGCCCTCTGGCGGGAGACGCAGGACAGTCCGGTGTGGTTTGTCCCCTGAGGTGGACCCCCGTGAAGTCCGCTGAGGTGGACCGCTGTGATATGAGCAGTGATTCTAGAAAGAAAATGCACGCAATAAACCTCATCATTGCAACATGTACACAAAAATAAAAAAGTTTTTAACCAGAATACAATAACTTCAACAAATGGGTAGCTAGCTAGCTATATGCTGGCTAGCAATCCTCAGTAACAACCATTAGTCTACAACCTTATGATGGATTAAAAACATTGAGCTTACAACAGAAAGGATAAATTGGCGAAAAAAAGCGCAATATAAAAAAAAAAACACTCACCGTCCACGGTTTAAAATGGTGTGACCGACGCCGTGTCAAGTTTCTCCCGACACTGTTTGGCAGTACGGATGTGTCCTTATATTCCCATGTGCTCTGAGACCTGCTGGTAGATTTTTTCGTTGCGCGTAGCTCCATCTAACTCGCGCTGGATGCGATCGTCGGATAATATCATCCTTATAACGAAAATACTATATATGCCGGCTACTGTGTTTACTCGCTGCTGAACAACTTTACAAATGGCGCCTGTGGAGATTCAGCAGAGTCGCGTTTCGTGACGTTACAACCAGACCAATCAGCGGCGAGCAGTCAGTTGACGTCACTTCGCGGCCGAGTCGGGCTCTGGATAGACCCTGCCCTAGAGCAGGTACGAAAACCAGCCCCGGTTAGCGCCTGCTAACCGGTGCTGGGGCTCATGGAAAATGCACAAACACCGGGGCGCTGGTGCGGTGCTGGGGAAAGTGGGGCCCGTGGAAAAGGGCCTTTAGTGAGGTAGTCCAGCATCCATGATGACAGGTGCTGGTCCACCCCTGCGCACAGCAGCTTGTCCTTCAGGATCATCGGTTGGATGGTGTTGAAAGCACTGGAGAAGTCAAAGAACATGATCCTCACCGTATTCCCGGGCTTCTCCAGGTGGGACAGAGAACAGTGAAGGAGGAAGATTACCGCATCCTCCAACCCAATGCCATGCTGGTAGGCGAACTGGAGTGGATCCATTGCTGGTCCCACCAGGGAGCAGAGGTGAGCAAGGAGCAGTTTCTCCAGGGTCTTCATCATGTGGGACGTCAGGGCCACTGATCTGTAGCTGTTCAGATCTTTGGGGTGGGAAGTCTTTGGTACAGGTACCACACAAGATGTTTTCCACAACTGTGGTACCCTCCCCAGCTTCAGGCTCAGGTTGAAGATGTGCTCCACAATCTCACACAGCTGGTCTGCACAGGACTTAAGGAGCTTTGCGCTGATGCCGTCCGGTCCCGATGTCTTTCTCGCATTCATCACGGGAGTTCCATCTTCCCAACGCAACGTAAGCCTTCTCAGAGCTTTTACCTGCACCTGCCTTTCTTCCCTTTGTTCCCTGTGCACAGGTGGACAACCCTCCAGGCAGACCTCCCTTTCCTCCTGGCGGCGGACCGGACTTCAGCTGTTAACAGCGGCTTTCTCCCCTCACAAATTGGTGAGCTGGAGCACATGTCATTTTCACCCAAGCTGCACTGTAAATACTCCACACCTGCACTACGGCTTCACAGCGGGGCGCTGGGCTGGTATTAGAAAGTCATCTCTTTGGAGCTGGATTATCTCTTCGCTGCCATAAGACTGCTAAAACTCTATTAACATCATTACCTGCCAGCCTGAAGCTAACTCTCCTGTCTTGTTGTCGTTTCAGGGTTGCCAGACCTGTCCTGTCGTCACGCTCCTGCTCGCACTACACTACATTCCCACAACACCATTCACACGCACACACATCCACTTCATTCAATAAAAGATCATTATTGTTGTTCGAGCCTGCATCTGTTTCTCGGCGTTTCTGAAAACCATGTCACCTGCAGGGCGTGCAGTCTTGGATCCGTACATGTGTAATTAATTTTTTTACCTGAAAAATAAAGTTCTTAGTAAACTTCACTAGAATATATTTGCAAAATTTAATTTAGGTAGTAAGTAAGCTTTATTTAAAGGTACAAGATATAACATTCTGACCTCCTGACCAGTAGGTGTTGCACTCACTGTTGACTCACTATAATTTTGTACCGGTTGCCAAGAAGAGAGATAAACGGCACTTCCTGGAGGCTAACATCAATATACTGCAGACTGCTAACATCTCAGACCTTTGATTATTATCAGCCAGACAGCGTGTCAAAATCCTCTCTGATGCACATCTCCGGTAAACATTTTTTTAAAATAACTATATCATACAGTGTTATTGAGAATAATGCTAATGTAGTACAGCAATGATCAAACCGGATAACTCTCTAGTTTTGACAACATAATTATGACAACACTTTAGTCCAGATTGTAAGGACTCTGACTGCTGTTAGTTGTGTGGTTTCTGTAAATACTCTATGCTGAATCACACTTTTATGGTCTGTTTATGTTCACTTGAGCTACACATACTTAAAACAAACAAAAAACAACAACAACAACAAAAAATGGCTGTTGCTATTAAGCTCCAGCAGTCATTTATGTCAGTTCCAGTTCATTTTAGGCTGTAAGAGTGTTTTGTTTTTATTGTTTAAAATATATAAATAAATGTTGGGAAACACTGGCTGCCTGAATTTATTTGTGTCCTTTCAGTTACTTGTAGAGGATGAAATCCATTGTTGATTCAGTGTGACAAATTCACAAAGCAATGGTTTACCTCACCTCTGTGCAAAACTAAAATATTTTCAACCTTTGTATAACGTAGTGATAAACAATAACCTAAAATATACTGTATATAATAAGAATAATAAGCACCTTCACTTAAAAACTGCATTTTGTGTTTACTTGTGCTATGTTTGTCTAATATTTACATTTGTTTGATGATCTGAAACATTTAAGTGTGACAAACATACAAAAAAAAAAAAGAGAAATCAGGAAGGGGGAAAAACACTTTTTCACACCACTGTGTGAAAGTTTTACTTTTTAGATTTGAGTTATTTCTAAAAATAAATTCACCACACTAATCACCTTTTGGAGGTGCTTGAGTAGAATGTAAAAGAAAATAAACGTCAAATTAAGGGAGTCAACATATAACAAACAGGAATTTATTTTGGGGGAAATATTTATTAAACTAGAAAAGCACTCAGAGCGCAGACCTCCGCCAAGCGCTACAGTTCCCCCCATACAGTGTTTGTGTGTACATTTTCAGATTCCTTGACCACGAAAACATATGACTAGCAATTGGATTGACAATGATAGGATTAGTGGTTTAGTAGTTATTCACAAAAATGACATTTTCCGTAATGGCGGCCACAGTTCCGCCCATACAGTGTTTGTGTGTACGTTTTGAGATTCCTTGACCACGAAAACATGTGACTAGCAATTGGATTGACAATGATAGGATTAGTGTTTCAGTAGTTATTCACGAAAATGGCATTTTCTGTAATGGCGGCCACAGTTCCCCCCATACAGTGTTTGTGTGTACGTTTTGAGATTCCTTGACCATGAAAACATGTGACTAGCAATTGGATTGACAATGGTAGGATTAGTGGTTCAGTGGTTATTCACGAAAATGGCATTTTCCGTAATGGTGGCCACAGTTCCCCCCATACAGTGTTTGTGTGTACGTTTTGAGATTCCTTGACCATGAAAACATATGACTAGCAATTGGATTGACAATGATAGGATTAGTGTTTCAGTAGTTACTCACGAAAATGGCATTTTCTGTAATGGCGGTTTTCTTCTGGACGGTGATCGGGATCATCCCCAAAATTTAATCAGTTCTTCCTTGTACCATTTCCAACAACGCCTGAAAGTTTCATCGAAATCCGTCCAAAACTTTTTGAGTTATCTTGCTAACCAACAGACAGACAAACCAACAAACAGACAAACCCCGGCAAAACCATAACCTCCTGGCGGAGGTAAAAATAAACAGTCCAGGTGCAGGGTCCATGGGGCAGATCTAGGAGAGCAATGGAGAAATGAATTAAATCAGGATTAGGACACTGGGAAGCTTTTGTTATCCTCATAGTCAGTGTTGACTTTTTTTTACTATAGTCAGGTACAAACTATTGATGTAAAAAAGGACAGTCTCTAAGAAAGTGTCATCACAGACTACCAGC
Source organism: Pholidichthys leucotaenia (assembly GCA_020510985.1). Lineage (NCBI taxonomy): Eukaryota > Metazoa > Chordata > Actinopteri > Cichliformes > Pholidichthyidae > Pholidichthys > Pholidichthys leucotaenia. Next base: position 131,227,272 of record CM035840.1, on the reverse strand, counting down.
ATTAAAACATAACAGAATGTGAACTACTAGTGGGTCTATTCCATGCCATATATTGGCTGATATTATCATACACTCATAATTATAATATGAACATGTCAGAAATAAAATTTAGTTGGTTCCATAGAGTTTAGACTGCTGCCCCCCCACGACCCTAACCACCAGATTAACAGCAGAAGAAAAATGAGCTAGAAAGAAAGCCCTGGATGTTGTTGGGTTGTCATGGTTGACACGCCTCTGCAACATTGCGTGGAGGTCGGGGGCAGTGCCTTTGGCATGGCAAACCGGGGTGGTGGTTCCTCTCTTCAAAAAAGGGGACCGGAGGGTGTGCTCCAACTTTAGAGGGATCACACTCCTCAGCCTCCCTGGGAAGGTCTATGCCAAGGTACTGGAGAGGAGAGTCCGGCCGTTGGTCGAACCTCGGATTCAGGAGGAGCAATGTGGTTTTCGTCCTGGCCGTGGCACATCGGACCAGCTCTTTACCCTCTCGAGAATTCTCGAGGGTTCGTGGGAGTTTGCCCAACCAGTTTACATGTGTTTTGTGGACTTGGAGAAGGCATTTGACCGCGTCCCTCGTGGATTTTTGTGGGGGGTGCTTCGGGAGTATGGGGTATCGGGCTTGTTGTTACGAGCTATTCGGTCTCTGTACGACCGTTGTGAGAGTTTAGTTCGCATTGCCAACACTCGGTCGGAGTCATTCCCAGTGAGAGTTGGACTCCGCCAGGGCTGCCCTTTGTCACCGGTCCTGTTCATAATTTTTATGGACAGGATTTCTAGGCGCAGCCAGGGAATGGAGGGTGTCATGCTTGGTGACCACAGGATCTCATCTCTGTTGTTTGCAGATGATGTTGTCCTGTTGGCTTCATCCAGCAATGACCTACAGCTCTTGCTGGGACGGTTTGCCGCTGAGTGTGAAGCGGCTGGGATGAGAATCAGCACCTCCAAGTCCGAGTCCATGGTCCTCAGCCGGAAAAAGGTAGATTGTCCTCTCCGGGTTGGGGACAGGCTCCTGCCCCAAGTGGAGGAGTTTAAGTATCTTGGGGTCTTGTTCACGAGTGAGGGGAAAATGGCGCGAGAGATCGACAGACGGATTGGAGCAGCATCTGCAGTGATGCGGACGTTGTACCGGTCTGTTGTGGTGAAGAGGGAGCTTAGTTCTAAGGCAAAGCTGTCGATTTACCAGTCAATCTACGTTCCTACTCTCACCTATGGTCACGAGCTTTGGGTAATGACCGAAAGAACGAGATCGCGGATACAAGCGGCTGAAATGAGCTTTCTCCGTAGGATTGCTGGACTCACCCTCAGAGATAGGGTGAGGAGCTCAGTCATCCGGGAGAGGCTCAGAGTAGAACCGCTGCTCCTCCACATTGAAAGGAGTCAGTTGAGGTGGTATGGGCATCTGATTAGGATGCCTCCTGGACGCCTCCCACTTGAGGTGTTTCAGGCACGTCCCACTGGGAGGAGACCCCGGGGCAGACCCAGGACTCGGTGGAGAGACTATGTCTCCCAGCTAGTCTGGGAACGCCTTGGTATCCCCTCTGAAGAGCTGGAGCAGGTGGCTGGGGAGAGGGAAGTCTGGGCTTCTCTGCTTGAACTGCTGCCTCCGCGACCCGGACCTCCGGAAAAGCGGTAGAAGATGGATGGATGGATGGATGAAAAATGAGCTAGTTAGCATCATAGCTAGCACTAGTTACCTTATCTGTCAGAAGAAATGTGGTCACCTCTGTGTGACTTTTCAGCCCTTTGAGACTCTTCAGCAGACATCAGCCTTCAAAAGCAGAACCGATTTTTATCCTGCTCCTTTGTTTGTTGTACCATACTTGAGAATGATAAGAAAACTGACGTCTGCCTTCAGACTCAGGTATTTAGCTGAATAATTCACTACCTGGCAACCCAGCAGCACGTAACATGAAGCTAGTGATGCTATTGGCTGAGACGTCCTCACTGGACTTCTGAGTTTGTCTTCCTCCAGCTTCTGGATGTAAATATTTATATTATTTTCGACCCGTCAAAAATTACTATTTTTTTTCATCAATATGCTAATTTTTAGAAGAACATTAAGACTTACAGTGGATATAAAAAATCTACACACCCATGTTCAAATGCCAGGTTTTTGTGATGCAAAAAATGAGACCAAGATAAATCATTGCTAAAAGTTTTCCACCATTAATATGACCTATAACCTGTACAACCCAACTGAAAAACAAACAAATCTTTTAAGGGTAAAAATTCAAAATAAAAAACTTACAATAACCTGTTTGCATAAATATGCACACCCTTAAACTAATACTTTTTTGCAACACCTTTGGCTTTTATTACAGCACTCAGTCTTTTTGGGTAGGAGTCTATCAGTGTGGCACATCTTGATGTGGCAGTGCTTACCCACTCTTCTTTGCCAAAACGCTCCAAATTTGTCAGATTGCGATTGCATCTCCTGTGCACAGCCCTCTTCAGATCACTCCACAGATGTTTGATCGGATTCAGGTCTGGACTCTGGCTGGGCCATTCCAAAACCTTAATCTTCTTCTGGTGAAGTCATTCTTCTGTTGATTTGGATGTGTGCTTTTGGTCATTGTTCTGCTGAAAGATAAAGTTCCTCTTCAGCTTTCTAGCAGAAGCCTGAAGGTTTTGTACCAACACTGACTGGTATTTGTAACTGTTCATAATTCCCTCCACCTTGACTCCGGCTCCAGTTCCAGCTGAAGAAAAAGAGCTCCAAAGCATGATGGTGCCACCACCATGCTTCACTGTAGGTATGGTGTTCTTTTGGTGATGAGCAGTGTTGTGTTTGTGCCAAATATACATTTTGGAATTATGGCCAAAAAGTTCAACTTTGGATTCATTGGACCATATCACATTTTCCCACATGCGTTTGAAAGATTTCCAACATGTTTTTGCAAACTGTAGCTGGGCTTGGATGTTTTTCTTTGTAAGATAAGGCTTCGGTCTTGCCACCCTAGACGGGAGATTGTTGTCACATGTATTAAACAGCCAGGACTTGCCAGAAATTCCTGCAGCTCCTTCAGTGTTGCTGTCAGCCTCTTGACAGCCTCCCTAACCAGTTTTCTTCTTGTCTTTTCATCAATTTTGGAGGGACGTCCAGTTCTTGGTAATGTCATTGTTGTGACATATTTTCTCCACTTGATGATGACTTTCTTCACTGTGTTCCATGGTATATTCAATGCCTTGGAAATTCTTTTTTACCCTTATCCTGACTGATACCTTTGAACAATGAGATCCCTCTGAGGCTTTGGAAGCTCTCTGCGGACCATGGGTTGTGCTGTAAGATGTTGCTACAAAAATGTCAGGAATAGCCTACTAGAACAGCTGAACTTCATTTGGAGTTAATCAGAGGTACTTCATCCGCTCCGCTTACAATCCGCTCAACACCACTCCCCTGGCTCTCTGTACTGTCAAACATAGCCCCTCCACACATCCGGCGAGCAGCATTAACTCAAAGGATGCTCCAAAAAGTTAAAGATTTTCCTCACTTACCAATCCATGCAGATATCTACACCCCACCCACTGCCCGACTTTCATCCAGACGGCCGATTTGGAAAAACCCTCCCCCAGCTGACTTTACCATCCAGACAGCTTGGCAAGAGGAATGGGAAACCAAGGAGGTCCCAAACAAACAGCTGGTGATAAACCCCAACCAACAGGTCCCGGGCACCAACCTCCCAAGGAGACAGTGGTCTACACTCAATCGCTTCAGGACTGGACATGGCCCCTGCTTGGCCAGCCTTCACAGATGGGGCAGTAGCCCTAGCCCACTGTGCGCATGTGGAGAGGAGCAAACTATGGAACACATCATAGAGGCTTGCCCGCTCCAAAGACTGGAAGGAGGATTACACACCCTCCATACAGCAAACCAGGAGGCAACTGCTTGGCTTAAGGACTTTGCATTCGCTAAATAAATAAATAGAGGTACTTCAAATGGTGGCAGGTGTGTGATGGCTCATTTAAGATGAGTTTGAATGTGATTGGTTAATTTTGAACACAGCCACATCCCCAGTTATAACAGGGTGTGCATATTTATCATCATCATAACGGTCTGTCGTGGGCAACAATGACTGTTTCATTTAGGTCTGATCAGATTCCTCCACACAGTGCTGTCCTTAGCCTTCCACTGCCAGGAACTCCTGTCTGTATCCAACTTCTTCAAGTTTCTTTTTACAGTGTCTTTAAATCTGAGCCTTGTTCTACCCTGATTGTGTTTGCCCTTGCATAACTGTGAGTAGAGTAACTGCCGAGGGAGACGCTGGTGGTCCATCCTCTCAACATGTCCGAGCCATCTCAGGTTCATCTGCATGTCGTCCATTGATGGTAGACCAGCTCGTTTCAACACTTCTATGTTGGTTATCTTGTCTTTCCATGAGATGTTCATTATGGCTCGAATGTGTCTCATCATGTACGCATGGAGTTTCTTTACCTGCACTCTGTAGACAAAGTTTCAGCACCGTACAATAGAGTAGCCAGTACTGTCGCTCTGTACACTTTGTATTTCACACGGATAGACACATGTCGATTGTTCCACAGTCTCTCTCTCAAGTTTCCAAACACAGCACTCACTCTTCCCATTCTGAGAGATAGTTCATCCTCCAGCCTAGCATTCTCTGAAACAGTACTCCCTCGATACTTGAAAGTCTTGCACTTGACTAGTGGCTCTGTACCAACGCTGATCTCTTCTGGTAGTGATGTTGATAATTGGAACTTTGGTGGTTGATAAAGGCATTCTGTCTTCTTGATGTCGATTTTGAGGCTGAATTGGCTAGCTGCTCTTGCAAATTTCTCCACTAAAGATTGCATATCTTCCACACAGTGTGCAACTAGAGCACTGTTGTCAGCAAAGAGCATTTCTCTTACTACCTTTATCGATGTCTTACTCTTGGCTTTAAACTGTGCCACATTGAACAAGACTGCTTCTTTCCTTGTTTGAATGTATAATCCTTCTGAAGTGTCTTTGAAGGCCACCTCAAGCATGGCTACCAGATATAGCAAGAAGAGTGTAGGTGCCAGCTCACACCCTTGTTTCACCCCGTTGCTTACTGAAAAGTCTTTAGATACTGAACCACTCATTGCCACGTTTGCTTGCATACCTGTATGGAGTGCCTCGATCAGGCTGACAAACTTCTCTGTACAGCCATATTTCTTGAGTACCTGCCAAAGTCCTTGCCGCGAAAGAGTATTGAAGGCTTTACTGAAGTCTATGAAGACCACATAAAGCGGCATGTTTTGATCGATACACTTTTCTTGAACCTGTTTCAAGCAGAAAATCATGTCCATTGTGCTTCTTCCACTTCTAAAACCACACTGGGTTTTCGGTAGTACATTCTGCGAGATGTGTTCATTGAGTCTGTTCAGTAGTACACGTGAGAGAATCTTACCAACAGTGCCTAGCAGTGATATACCTTGGTAAATTCCACAATCTTTCCTGTCACCTTTCTTGAACAAAGGCACAATACTTGCATCCTTCCAGTCTTGAGGTACTTTCTGGGCATCCCATATCTCTTGGATGAGCTTGTGCAGGCAGTTGGTCAGCTGAACACCAGCAAATTTCCACACTTCTGCTGGAATTCCATCCCTTCCTGGAGCTTTACCATCCTGTGTTGTCCTCATAGCTGCCATTAGTTCATCAAAATTTGGTGGTTCATCCAGACTTGATACAGCTGGTCGCTGCACTAGAGCTTTTTTAGCCTCTTCAGTGAAATCTCCAGGGTTGTTTAGTAGTTGGTCAAAGTGGTCTGCAAATCTGTCCAGGATCTTGTCTTTCTCCTGCAAAACCATTTCACCATCCATAGCCTTTAGTTGGATCAATCCTCTTGGTTTAGGGCCGTGGATTTCTCTCAAACCTGTGAAGAATGCTTTCATTTCATTCCTGTCTGCTGCAGTTTGAAGTTCCTCTGCTTTTTCATCCCACCAGTTGGACTTCATCTCTCTGGTGTACTTCTGTAGCTCACTCTGAGCCTTTGAGTATTTCTTCTTCTTCGACCTTGTGTTACACTGTGGGTCTTCCTGCCTAGCTGTATTCCTCGCTTCTAGTAGTTTCTTCAGGTGTTCATCATCTCATCAAACCAGTCTTGATGTTTCCTCTCAGGGTGGCCTAATACATCACTCGCAGTCTGATACACCGTATCCTTCAGGGTTGTCCATTTCTCTTCCATGTCATTCTCTGAGTTGTTGCTGTCCCAGTGTTTTAAGTTTTCATCCATTTCCAGTGTAAGTTCTTCCTGCTTCTTTTGGCCTTTCACTGCACCAGTGTTTAGCTTCGGTGGTGGCTTCGCACCCGTCCTGCAGTGCTGTTTTGGACTCCAAATCCTTAATCTAGATCTCAGCATAACACGATCAGTACCACAGTCCACGCCTCTCATTGCTCTGGTGTCCAATACATCCCTTATGTCTCTCTGCCTGACTATGATGTAGTCTAACAAGTGCCAGTGCTTGGATCTTGGGTGCATCCATGTCTTCTTGTGTGTGTCCTTGTGCTTAAATAGACTGTTGGTTTTCACAAGGTTGTACTCTGCACATAGTGCAAGTAGAAGTTCTCCATTAGCATTGCACTTGCCCACTCCATGACTGCTTATTTCCATTTCTCAGTGTCCCAACCAACTCTGGCATTAAAATCTCCGAGTATCAGCCTGTCATCAGTTGGTACACGCCTGATAGTCTCACATAAATCACTGTAGAACTCTTCCTTCACCTCCTCTGTGTTTGTCATTGTCGGGGCATATACTGTACACTGATGAGAGTGGCATACATCTTCCGCTGTAGTGGGAGTCTTATAGTCATTATCCTGTCATTGATTGGCACCGGTTCCTCATCAAGCATTGCTGCTATCTCCTTTCTAGCTGCAAAGCCCACTCCTGCTTCTCTCCTTTCTTGAGTTGATCTACCAATCCAAAAGAAGATGCACCCATGGTCTTCCAAGCTGTCATATCCAGGCAATCTTGTTTCACTAAGTGCAGCTACAGTGGGGCAAAAAAGTATTTAGTCAGCCACCAATTGTGCAAGTTCTCCCACTTAAAAGATGAGAGAGGTCTCCAATTTTCATCATAGGTACACCTCAACTATGAGAGACAAAATGAGAAAAAAAAATCCAGAAAATCGCATTGTCTGATTTTTAGAGAATTTATTTGCAAATTATGGTGGAAAATAAGTATTTGGTCAATAACAAAAGTTCATCTCAATACTTTGTTATATACCCTTTGTTGGCAGTGACAGAGGTCAAATGTTTTCTATAAGTCTTCACAAGGTTTTCACACACTGTTGCTGGTATTTTGGATCATTCCTCCATGCAGATCTCCTCTAGAGCAGTGATGGTTTGGGGCTGTCGCTGTGCAACACAGACTTTCAACTCCCTCCAAAGATTTTCTATGTGGTTGAGATCTGGAGACTGGCTAGGCCACTCCAGGACCTTGAAATGCTTCTTACGAAGCCACTCCTTTGTTGCCCGGGCGGTGTGTTTGGGATCATTGTCATGCTGAAAGACCCAGCCACATTTCATCTTCAATGCCCTTGCTGATGGAAGGAGGTTTTCACTCAAAATCTCACGATACATGGCCCCATTCATTCTTTCTTTACATGGATCAGTCGTCCTGGTCCTTTTGCAGAAAAACAGCCCCAAAGCATGATGTTTCCACCCCCATGCTTCACAGTAGATATGGTGTTCTTGGGATGCAACTCAGCATTCTTTCTCCTCCAAACACGACAAGTTGAGTTTTTACCAAAAAGTTCTATTTTGGTTTCATCTGACCATATGACATTCTCCCAATCCTCTTCTGGATCATCCAAATGCTCTCCAGCAAACTTCAGACGGGCCTGGACATGTACTGGCTTAAGCAGGGGGACACGTCTGGCACTGCAGGATTTGAGTCCCTGGCGGCGTAGTGTGTTACTGATGGTAGCCTTTGTTACTTTGGTTCCAGCTCTCTGCAGGTCATTCACTAGGTCCCCGTGTGGTTCTGGGATTTTTGCTCACCGTTCTCGTGATCATTTTGACCCCACGGGGTGAGATCTTACGTGGAGCCCCAGATCAAGGGAGATTATCAGTGGTCTTGTATGTATTCCATTTTCTAATAATTGCTCCCACAGTTGATTTCTTCACACCAAGCTACTTACCTATTGCAGATTCAGTCTTCCCAGCCTGGTGCAGGTCTACAATTTTGTTTCTGGTGTCCTTTGACAGCTCTTTGGTCTTGGCCTTAGTAGAGTTTGAAGTCTGACTGTTTGAGGTTGTGGACAGGTGTCTTTTATACTGATAACGAGTTCAAACAGGTGTCATTAATACAGGTAACGAGTGGAGGACAGAGGAACCTCTTAAAGAAGAAGTTACAGGTCTGTGAGAGCCAGAAATCTTGCTTGTTTGTAGGTGACCAAATACTTATTTTCCACCATAATTTGCGAATAAATTCTTTAAAAATTAGACAATGTGATTTTCTGGATTTTTTTTTTCTGATTTTTTCTCTCATAGTTGAGGTATACCTATGATGAAAATTGGAGACCTCTCTCATCTTTTAAGTGGGAGAACTTTCACAATTGGTGGCTGACTAAATACTTTTTTGCCCCACTGTATGTCTACATTGTACCTGTTCATTTCCAGGGCCACAAGTGCAGTCTGTCTTTCTGGGTGCTGTGATGTTGTTCTGTCCAACAGAGTGCGTACATTCCATTCTGCTACACACAAGGCTGCTGTTTTCCTCTTCTTTTGTCTTCCTGCTCCTAGCTTACTTTTGTTGCCTGTTGGAATGTGAACAGATCAGCGTGGACCTTGTAAGCCCGGGCGATGTCCGTGCTAGTATGAATTGCTTTCTGATTGACAATTTCATGAAACTGCTTGCAAAGTATTTGAGTACTGCTAGCTTTTGCTGGACTAGCAGCACATTCTTGGCAGACAATGGTATTATCAGTGGCAAAAGCCAAGCCAGTTTGTCAAGCCAAGACAAACTGACTCCAGTATCTGTTGCAGTGACTGACCAGATGATAGGTTTGTTTATCTCTGCTCTTTGTGTAGTACATGTCACGATGCACCGACTGGCACAGTCCACCACAGACCTTGCGACAGATGTGTTTATCTGCCAGGATGTCCAGTCTCACCTCGTGTAACTGGGAGTGGTCCACCACAGACCTGTGGCAGATATTGTTTTTAGTTCTGCCAGGATACCCTGCTTCACCCTCCATGCCCTTGGAAGGACGGGGATGCTGGTTGAGTCGCCGACGGCCCGACCCATGAGACAGGTAGTACCAGTTTTCATGGTTATCTGGTAGCAAGCAAGCCAATGCCTGACCTGACCAAAAAAAAAAAAAAAAGGGGGGATGTAAGTCTCAGTTAAAAGCTGCCAATTTCTGACCAAAAAAAAGTGGAATTTTATGAGTAAGAAGCTGCAACTTTAGCAAAAAGATAAAAAAAGGTGTTAATTTCCAACTGTTCACAACCTAAAACACTGCAAATATAAGATTTGAGTAAAATGCTGCAAATTTAAGCTTTTTTTTTAAACTGCAAATTCAAGGGTAAAAAAAGTTCTAAATTCATGAGGAAAAAGCTGCAGAATTATGAATAATAAAAAGCTGCAAATTTTCAAGTAAGAAGCTGCACAATTCTGAGTAAAATGGCTGTCTGGCTGACTGGCTGACAGTCAGCCAGTCAGCATATTTATACATACAGGTTATTGTAAGTTTTTTTTTTTTCCCCCTTAAAAGATTTCAGTTTGTTTTTCAATTGGGTTGTACAGGTTATAGGTCACATTAATGGTGGACAAAGTTTTGAAATGATTTATCTTGGTCTCATTTCTTTACATCACAAAAACCTGGCATTTGAACAGGGGTGTGTAGATTTTTTTATATCCACTGTACATTGTGCATGTTTCACTTTGTTGATATATTTTTTTAAATCTTTGTTTTCATGATATCCTGTGCACCTTTACGAATAACCTCAGTAAAATTTATTTATTTATTTTTTGAGTGAAAATACTTGACAAGGTTTTTTAAGTAAATACCACTCCTTTTTTTTGGGTGTATATATATTGTTAACAAATCTTGGTCCATGTGCCCCTTTTTTCAAATTTGAGCCTCTGCCCCACAAATGGTCTCTGCACGGCCCTGACAGTGCTATATATTCATTTAATAACTAACTGGATATGAGTGGTAATTTAGTGTGATGGTGAGAACAGTCATCTCACAGCTGGAATGTTCATGGTTGGATTCCAGGTTGGGTCAAGAGCAGTGTTTATGTGCAAAGTTTGCATCTGTCCCCTGTGCCCATGTGAGTTTACTACTGATGCTCTGGTTTTACCCCACAGTCCAAAACCATGCAAGTTACATGAATGAATGAATGAATGAATCTTTATTTCGGCTAGATTAAAAGTAAAGATTAAAAGAAACGAACAGAATAATATCACAAAGGGGGGAAAAATCTAACAAGGTCAAATTAAACAATAACTCCTCGGATTATACAGTACAACATAAGTTATCCAAAATAGGTGATGGCTGAAGCCACAGCTTATATTGCCCACCCATATTCCATCCAAGAATTCAAAAGGAAAACAAAACAAGAGCAATTACAATTCAGGACAAAGCTATGACAAAATGTGACAAAAAAAAAAACTAAGCAACAGCACAACACAGACTGAATATGATTATTCTTATGTGATTTTACATGTCATCTTGTATATATGTTTGGAGTATTTCTTCCTTTAGTTTTGGTTTAAATTAGCCAAGCATTGTACATGATTTTAATTCAAGTCCAAAAGCATTCCATAATCTGACTCCTTGCATCGAGACACAGTGTTGCTTGGTGGTAGTTCTCACTGAAGGTTTTTGAAATATACATGTTCCTCTGAAATGATATTGTTTCTCCATTATTTGGAACAACTTTTGGATATTTGTGGGCAGTGATAGATTCTTCACTTTAAACATTATTACTGCAGTTTTATAGTCAACCAGATCTTTCAACTTGAGAGCTTTTAATTTAAGAAAAAAAGTGGGTTTGTTGGTTCACAGTAAGCAGCTTTGTTTATTATTCTAATAGCTCTCTTCTGAAGAATAAAGACTGGATATATGTTTGTTTTATATGTATTTCCCCATACTTCAGTACAATATGTCATGAATGGGAGTATTAATGAATGATACAAAATATATAGTGTGGGTTGATTCAGCAAATATTTCATTCTGTGTAGTATTGCGATTGATTTGGATATTTTACCTTTAATATAATTAATATGTGACTTCTAACACAGTGTGTTATCAATTATTATTCCAAGAAATTTAATTTTGGATACCCTTTCAATCTCTACACCATTTACACTGAGTTTAGATACTAAGTTGTTGTGATGATTGTTAAAAATTATAAATTTTGTCTTACTTAAATTGAACATTAATTTATTTGAATCAAGCCACAGTTTAAGCTTTTCTAATTCCTTTCCGAGTGTATCCAAAAGTGGTTCAAAATTGCTTCCACTGCATAATAAATTAGTGTCATCTGCAAACAATATTAAATCAATTTTTTTCCGAAACTTTACATATATCATTTATATACAGTACATATTGAATAACAATGGCCCCAAAACTGAACCCTGTGAGACTCCACAAGTAATCTTCAGTCACTGCGAGTTTTTGCTACCAACACATACATATTGATATCTGTGGTTTAAGTAACTTCATAACCAGGACAGTGCTAGCCCCCTAATACCATAATTTTGTAGTTTTTTAAACCCTCATCCTACCAACATATTTTACATACAAATAGTACCAACTGGGGTCCATTTGGACCCCACACAAAATTTAACTGTTAATTGGATTATTAAGCAATACCAAAGTATTTTTTTCACTTTAAATGTTTTATTTGGTTAAAACAAAGAGTTGTGCTTGAAACATGATCCAAAAATCCCAGAATGGGGCTAGTTTGTCAGTTGCCTGCCTTTCAGCATGAGTAGCCCGGTTGTAATGTGTTTTTCAACCAGTGTGCCCTGGTGCGTTCAGGTTTTTGTGGGAAATTATCTAATTTCACTTCTTAATTGGTACAAGAAATGCAAATACTTTGCCATTGTTGTGCATGTGTTCTGTAGGGCCTACAGAATACAATGCTACATGCTACATGTAGCATGCTACATGTATGTAGCATGTACTACATACATGTAGTACATGTATGTAGTATGTATGTACTACATATGTAGTACATGTATGTAGTATGTACATGATTAACTGTATCAAATGCTTTTTTAAGATCCAGGAATACCCCAACTGAATACTCTTTACTTTCAACAGCGGTTTATATTTTTTTCTATAAATTCCATTAGAGCAAATGCAGTTGTCCTCTTGTGTCTGAACCCATATTGCTGCTCACACAATAAATTATTCTTCATTATAAAGTTGTCAATTCTCTCAGAATATTTTTTCAAGTATCTTAGAAAATTGCGGCGATCATGAAATAGGTCTATAGTTTGAAAATTCCCTTCTGTCTCCCATCTTGTATATCGGAATTACTTTAGCTATTTTCATTGCACTGGGAAATACATCTGTTCAGAGAAACAGGTTACAGATATACGTCAATGGCTTCACTAAGAATTCAATGATAGTTTTGACTAAAAACATGTCAATACCATCACAATCCGTAGATGTTTTACTTTTAAACGATTTAACATTTTCAATGACCTCTCTCTCATCTGTGTTCTTTATGAAAATGGAGTCTTTTATAGCAATGTTTTTGCTTATTGTATCACCTGTAGATGCCATAATGGGTATTTCTCCAGCCAAATTAGGACCAATGTTAACAAAAAATTTATTAAATTCATCTGCAGGTGAGATTGCATTCACACTCTGAGTCATTTTTTTTTTTTTTGAAAGATTGGTTGGGTAGCTTGTATTTCTGTTTTTATTTCCAAGAATATTGTTAAGTATTGTCCATGTATTTTAAGTGTTATCTCTGTTTTTCTCCAGTTCTTTACTGTAATAGTCTCATTTACTACTTCTCATTATATATATTAACTTATTTTGTATGTTTTATACTCTGCTTCTTTTGTCTTTTTCTTTAGGAAAAACTTTATATAATGAATTTTTCTTTTTACATGCCTTTTGTAACCCTTTGGTTAACCATGGCTTGTCGAACAAATTTCTGTTTAAGCTTTTTCTTTACTAATGGACATTTTTTTTTATAAAGAGTGGTTACAATGTTCATGAATGTGTCGTAAGCTTCATTTACATCTGATACACAGACTTTTGTCCAGTCTTGCTTCAGCAGGTCTTCTTTAAAAGAACTGATTGCATTTTGTGATTTATATCTGAAAGATTTTAAAGTTTTTTTCTGTATTGGCCCCCGTATGGCCATGGATAAGTGCAAAGACTGGCAGATGGTCACTTATATCATTTATCAATAATCCACTTTTTATTTTCTTATCAATAATTTTAACAAACAGGTTATCAATAAGTGTAGCAGTGGGAACTGTGATTCTACTGGGATGTGTTATTGTGGGATATAGACTCATACTATACATAGAATTCATGAACTCTGTAATTACATTTTCTTGAAATGAATTTAAGATAAGATAAGATAAGATAAGATAAGATAAGCCTTTATTAGTCCCACAACGGGGAAATTCCAGGATTGCAACAGCACAGGGATAGCAACACTCAGAGCAACAATCAGAAGGCAAGAAAAAAAACAAGCAAGCAAGAGCAGCTAATAAACATATGTACGTATTACTATAAAATATATATATATACACACACACACAGACACACAGTGCAGAGCATTGTAGCTGGATGGAATAAATATATGAATATATGAACACACAGTGCAGAGCATTGTAGCTAGATGGAATAAATATGTAAATATATAAACACCCACAGTACGGAGCATTGCAGCTAGGTGGAATAAATATGCAAGTATATAAACACACACAGTGCGGAGCAATGTAGCTAGATGGAATAATATGTAGATATATAAATATATAAACACCCACAGTACAGAGCATTGTAGCTAGATGGAATAAATATGCAAATATATAAACACACACAGTGCAGAGCATTGTTGCTAGATGGAATGAAACAGCATAACCGTCTACTTAGTTATCCTACATGGTATGATTATGTGCCCATACATATTCTCACCCTCCATAGCGACCGGTATGTTCCTAGTTGTATGCCGGAGAGGACCATTGTGTAAGTCTATTGCATCTTTTGCATTCAAAAAACCTTAGTAAAAAGGGGGTAGTAAAAACATTAGTAAATCAATATTGAAGTCTCCACAGATTACAACCATTTTCTTATTAGTTATATTATTGTACAACTCGACTAACTTACTGTATCTCTGAATGTCTCAACGCAAGTTCCCGGCATTCTATATATACAACTTATAATTAGATTTTTTGTTTTATCTTGGTCAATCTCAACAGTAACACATTTCAGAATCCCTGGTAGTGCAAAGAACATTCCATTTACAAGTTTACACCTATACAGTTAATCAATATACAGTGCAACACCACCATGTTTTTTGAGATCTATTAATATAAAACATCTGATATCCCTCTATTGCCATCAAAGAAGCCTGCTCTTCATTGAGCCAAGTTTCAGAGACTGCGATAGCTGTAAATTTTCTATCTAGCTGTTTACAATAGTCCTGAATCTGTGGAAAGACTTCCGCTGTTAAAGTGTATTATTGATAGTTTACCATCTAATTGCACTTGACTTTTGAATTGCTTTTCAGTGTAATATTCACAGTGATTATGAATATTATTGAAGAAGTGGTTATCAGGATCAATATCATTCTCCATCTCTTGTAGTTTATGTTCAGCATAATGACATATTTTCAGAGTCTGAATTTCCTCTCTCTGTGTCAAATGACTTCCTCCAACTGGGGATGATTGATGTCTACTAAAGTCAGTCATAAGTTTTTTGTTTTCCTTTTTAAAGCATATTGACATGGTATGTCTCAAAAGGACTTCTTGCCGTGTGTATGGATATGGATTATCGTAGTTTCTTAATTTTCTTAATCAGTGTTCATCTATATTTATTTAAGTCAGTGAGATCTCTTATTATTATGGCCTTTGCTTCCTCAGGTGTTCCATTTAGTTTGATCCAAACTCTACAGTTTCCTGTCCATATTGCCTGTATCTTGTTTTGTCTTTTCAGCATCCGTGCTTGCCGTGCTATTTCAGCATTAATCTTTGTTAAATGTTCATTTAGGTAAACTTCTGTTCCCGGTAGCTTTCTGGCCTGCCTCAGTATGCCATTTTTTACCCTTCTGTTCACAAAGTGCATCACAATTGATTTCTTTGTTTTATTATCCTTTCTGGGTAAAGTATGGCAGGCTGAAATTGCATTTACTTCAGCCTTTGTATTTCTGCTTTCAAGGAACTGAAGCACCTGGTTTTCCAGGGGGACTGATTCAGTTGGGGAGCCTCCTCACCTCTCATTCCTGCTGTAGCATGAGCGTATGATTGGTATTTAATGTCTAGTCCACTAATGATTAAATCATTCATACGAGAATATTGTTCAAGGTCCTTGGTGCATCGCTCCAAGTCTGCAATTTTTTTTGTCTCTTTCCTTAATTGTTAATTTCAATTCTCAGACTTCCTCCATTAGCCCTAATAATTTAGACTGTTGATTGGCCACTTTGGTCAGTTCTTCTGACATGAAGTTCAGACATTTTTTAATGTCTTGCATTTCCTCCTTCTTTGGTGGCATCTTTTACTGACCTGATGATAGTAGGACAATCTCTGCTGGTGTCGCCGGTATCCGATCCAGCCAACCTTGAATCCAGCTGGGGGCCTCAGCTAGCCCCCTCCGCTGCAAGCCCCGCTGCTTACCGCCACTGTAATTGAGCTCCAATCCGGCTCCTGTCCAGCTGGGGCTTTGGTAGCTCCTCCACCAAGCTCCGCCACCCACCGCCGCTGTAGTTGAGCTCCAATCCGGCTCCTGTCCAGCTGGGGTCTCGGTAGTTCCTCCGCTGAGCCCCACCGCCTACCGCCGTCTTCCTCGGTAGTTCCTCTGCCGAGCCCCATTGCTGTAATTGAGCTCTGATCCGGCTCCAATCCACCTGGGGCCTCGGTAGCTCTTCTGCTGAACCCTGCCTCCTACCGCTGCTGTAGTTGAGCTCTGATCTGGCTCCGATCCAGCTCCTGTCCAGCTGTGGCCTCGGTTAGTTCCTCCACCGAGCGGCCATCTTTGGCCATCATCTGATGATTCTAAAATTGCCCATGTGTGAGCGATAGTGTGGCTGTCTGATGATGGAATAATGATGATGGAATAATGGTCCTTTCAGCATGTGTCCTCACTGGGATAGATTTAAAACTTGTCTCAATCAAAATATGTCCAACAGAACTATTGGCCAAGAGCCCAACAAGATATTAAACTATATCCAGTATGTGAAAAAAAAAATTTTCCTCTGTATTTCAAAGACAAAAGACTTTGTGAACACCAGCTAGCTTCTGGATTTATTAATTTTCTCTCTCTCTTTCTGACTGTGTGTTGGTGTGTGTTTGTGCATGTGGGCATGTTTTCTTGTTCTTCTGAGAACTTAAAAATGAAGCAGTGTTCATTAGTCAAGCAGAAGGCATCTATCCATCAAATTCTTGGAAACACATCAATGCACAATTACTGCTTCTTATTGTTTCCCCCGAAAATGGCAGCACAGTGTGACAGTGGTAAGCAGTGCTACCTCACAGCTAGAAGGTTCCTTTTTCCAGTTCCCCAGACATACTTGGGTAGGGGCCTTTTGTCTGGCATTTGTATGGGTTTACTTCAGTTGCTCTTGTTTCCTCCCACAGTCCAGAGACACGCATGGTGATTCAAATATGGTCTGATGTTTCAGTCTGTGGTTACCCTGAAGAATAGAGGATTAATATGGTTACAAGTGCTGTCCCAAAAAGTAGAACCCAGCGCTACAAAAACAGCTTTGTCCCTGCTGCTGTCAAAGAGTTGAACAAGCTATAAAAATTATATTGTACATATTTTATATTTACCTATTTTGTAAGATGTGTGCCTGTGTTTGTGTCTATGTTGAATGTAATTAGTGGCTTGTAAATATGGATGTCACCAACTGCAAAACAAATCTACCTACGGGTACAAATAAAGTAACCTGAACCTGAACCTGAAGTTAAATGCTTTGAATGGTCTTTGAGATTAGAAAAGCATCTCTGTAATACAGCACCTTATCCTTGAAGCACACTAGAGAGTGTTTTGTGTGGTTGACATGCATCTGAGTATATCAGTTCATTACATAAACATATAGGAGATTGATTTACTGATAGACATGAGAAACCCTCTCTCTAGTTAACAACTGTGTGTTATGAAATCTTTACACTCTTATCCCATACTTTTACTGAATTGAGCTTAGATCACCACATACCTCAACTGTTTAAAAACAGATTAATTTCCGTTATTTTTCTTCTCTCTCAATTTGATTCAAATTTTTTATGTCTGTGTGCACATGAAGAAAACAAAGCGAGCAAATAAAATAAAATAAAAAAATTTAAAGTAAAAACAAATATTCCAATCACCCAGCTATCCATGCAAAGACAGGCCAAAGCAACAGTTTACGCTACTTGATTAATTTATTTATTTAGCGAATGCAAAGTCCTTAAGCCAAGCAGTTGCCTCCTGGTTTGCTGTATGGAGGGTGTGTAATCCTCCTTCCAGTCTTTGGAGCGGGCAAGCCTCTATGATGTGTTCCATTGTTTGCTCCTCTCCACATGCGCACAGTGGGCTAGGGCTACTGCCCCATCTGTAAAGGCTGGCCAAGCAGGGGCCATGTCCAGTCCTGAAGCGATTGAGTGTAGACCACTGTCTCCTTGGGAGGTTGGTGCCCGGGACCTGTTGGTTGGGGTTTATCACCAGCTGTTTGTTTGGGACCTCCTTGGTCTCCCATTCCTCTTGCCAAGCTGTCTGGATGGTAAAGTCAGCTGGGGGAGGGTTTTTCCAAATCGGCCGTCTGGATGAAAGTCGGGCAGTGGGTGGAGTGTAGATATCTGCATGGATTGGTAAGTGAGGAGAATCTTTAACTTTTTGGAGCATCCTTTGAGTTAATGCTGCTCGCCGGATGTGTGGAGGGGCTATGTTTGACAGTACAGAGAGCCAGGGGAGTGGTGTTGAGCGGATTGTTCCAGTTATAGTTCTCATGGTTGTGTTGAGCTGGGTGTCTACATGGTGTGTGTAAGATGACCTGGACCAGACAGGGGCACAATATTCGGCTACAGAGTATGAAAGGGCCAGTGCTGAGGTGCGCAGGGTGGAGACTGCCGCCCCCCATTTTGCACCAGCGAGCTTGCGGAGCAGGTTGTTTCGTACTTTCACCTTAGCAGCCGTCCCCTTTAGATGTTCCTTGAAGGATAAGGTCCTATCAAGGGTCACTCCAAGATAAGTTGGATTTGGGGCATGCTTAAGCTTGAGTCCGCTCAGGTGGATGTTTAGTTCTCTAGCAGCTTTTGCATTGTGGAGATGGAATACACTGGAGACGGTTTTTGCTGGGCTTGGTTTTAGGCGCCAGATTTTGCGGAACTGGTCCAGTTTGGCAAGATCTTCCGTGAGCACCCGTTCCAGTGGTTCAAAGTCTGGTGCTTGGAATGCCAAACAGATGTCGTCTGCATAGGTGAATTTGCGGGATTTTGTAGTAGGCAGGTCGTTTATGTAGAGGTTGAACAGAGTTGGAGCTAGAACTGAGCCTTGTGGGAGTCCGTTTTTCTGCATTCTCCATGCACTTGTCTTCTGACTGAGGTGGACTCTGAACCTTCGGTTGGTCAGCAGGGTTTTTATAATTGCTGTTGCCCAAGCAGGGATCGCCTTTATAAGTTTCAGGAGGAGGCCTTTGTGCCAGACCGTATCATAGGCGGCTGTAAGGTCGAGAAACACAGCCCCTGTCTTCAGTCTGCTCTCGAAGCCATTTTCGATGAAGGTGGTTAGGGCCAGTACTTGTTCTCCTGTACTGCGGTCCTTGCGGAAACCTGCTTGATCCACACTTAGAATATCCTCTACCTCTGGGGAAATGCGTTGCAGAATTAGGCGCTCCATGATTTTGTAAGGAACGCTGAGTAGGGAGATTGGGCGGTAGCTTGCTGGTAATTTGTGGTCTTTGCCAGGTTTTGGGATGGCAATGACCTTTGCTGTCCGCCATTTCTTTGGGATCGAGTTTGTTTGTGTGATCCTTGTGTAGAATTGTGTCAACCAGGTTAGGGCTCGGGGGCCAAGATTTTTCATGAATTCTGGGAAGATGTTATCGTATCCTGCTGCCTTTCCACATTTCAGGCTCTGTAGGACTTTCTCCAGTTCAGCAGCCTCGAAGGGTTCAGGGTTCGTTTCCTCTACAGGCATTTTTTGGTGTTTTTTTAGCTCAGTTGTAACTGCTCTTTTGGTGTCTTTGTCTTGGGGTGCTTTGGCGATAGTCAGTAGGTGGGATGCAACTTGGTTGGGTGTGACGGATGCTCGGCTTTGGCTAGGGGGCTTCTGTGCAGCTCCTAGGCGACGGATGAGGCTCCAACATTTCCTGCTAGAGTGGGTAAAGCTCCGGTCAGCAACTGTCTCCTCCCATTTCTTTCGCCGAGCTGTATTTAGCGATTCAATGAGATGGTCTGCTATCTCTGGGTCCCCTGATGTTTGATAGGATTGTAGGAGGGCAGCACTTTCTCCGTCCAAACATGGGACATAGAGGGGTCGGTAGCCTCGTGGGATTGCAGTATGGGCAGCCTTGAAGATTGCGCTGCAGAAGCGGTTGTATGCTTCATCTACAGTGATGGTGTGGAGTGGGATGGTAACAACGCTCCGGTCCACAGTTTCACTGAATTTCTTCCAGTTGGCTTTGCGGAAGTTCCAGCGCATCTTCCTTGGGCTGTATATGACTGGAAGTTGTAGGCCAATGTGTACAAGCAGGGGCCGGTGTTGGCTGTGTGGAAAATCATCAAGAATGAGGATCTGTGTAGGATATGGCTCCCCATTCAAAGAGCTGACCCAACACAGGTCAGGAGAATAGTCCTTCTTCCACCTAGCAGAGTGGAAGGTTCCTCTTTGTTTGGGGTCGTATATCAAAGCGAGGTCATTTCTGGATGCCCAGTCTGAAAGTGCCTTCCCATCACTGTCCACTGCTGGGTACCCCCAGTCAGGGTGATGGCTGTTAAAGTCCCCCACATAGATGGCAGGGTGGGGTAGGGTGGGTAAGACCTGCAGATCCCAGTTGGCATTAGGGGGCTTGTACACATTGACAATATGGAAGCCACCAATGATTATGGTGTCTGAGAAATGTGTTGTTATCAGGTGATTTGCTTCAACTATGTCAGAACGCACATAGGTGGCACGTCCATGTTTAGCATGTAGAACATAGCACAGGAGGTCAAAGCCTTTGATGGTGAAGCGGCCAGCTTCCTCTGTGCCAATATGAGTCTCTTGGAGGCAGATTACATCAATCGAATGTTGGAAGGCGAGGACTTCGATAAGGCTTCGCTTGGCTGCAGATAGGCCTTCAACGTTTAGTTGTGATATGCGAAGGGCCGATCCTACCACAAAGTGCTCTTGGGGCTGTTTGCTTTCGGCTTTAGGACTGTGACTAGGATTCTTCTTTGACTTGGCACAGAGGCGTCGTCTCTTTGAATTTAGTCTGCTGGTAGGATCATTAGCTTCCCCAGGCGAGCCCGGGTACTGGCGGAGGGCGCGACGAGAACGCTGATCCATTGCCCCCCCAATCAGATCACTTGATTAATGATCTGCAGGCCATTATGATGCTTCCTTTCTGTCATATAGGAAAAAAAAAGTGCCATTCTCCTTTTAAAGATGTAAAGATATATTGTCATTTTGGCCCTATTCACTGTTAATGAAATATCTGTATGCGACCACGCTTCAATTTTTACAACATCTGTGAAATATTTGTACTTCAAGAATAACAGAGCGATCACAAATATCTTTCTTCCTCTTCTCCTCTCCATGGCTGACAACAGGATTGTCTTGTGAAAATATGCTCTCTCAATCAATTTGTGTCATGGTTTTGACAGAACTGGACCCAAATGCAGTACTTAAAGTTCACGGTTGATTTATTGAGAGCTGGGCAAACAGACACAGCTCAAGAAAAAAACACAAAGTAATAAACAGCTCGGAAGCTCAAACAAAAACTCACAAAACTAGGCAGGATACAGACTTGGCAGGAACAAGAAGCGTGTTGTTCACGCACATATGAAGAACGACACCCGTGACAAACACAGACTGATGCAGACATGTATAGACCACGGGTAATCAACACAACACATAACAGGTGGATGCAATCAGGGACAAATGGAGACAGAAGGGAAGTGGCTGCAGGTGTGGAGAACAAGACTGGCGGGGCTACATAGACAATGACAGGAAGGGGATGCAAATAAAACATGCACAGAGGAACAGGGGAGACAAGACCATGACAATCATGACAACAACAACAACAACAACAACAACAACAATAATAATAATAATAATAATAATAATAATAATAATAATAATAACAGAACTGGGCAGGGACAAAATCTACGGAACATGAATGCAGACAAACTAATGAATAATCATAATTACAGAAAAAAAACCCAAAATACAACTCAAAGTGAGGATGTTGGCTGGGGCCCATGCCCTGGAGACAAGGAATATAAATTATAAAGCAAGGTGAGGACATGGGGCCCAGTTCACATCCTGACAATTTGTGACTCCACCTAGTGACTCTTGCCAGGTTATACTCCAGTCATGCTCCTGACGGATCTCTGATGCGGAGGTGGTGTAGGGACCTTCCATCAACAGATGGCTAGGTGGACACGGAGCTTTATTGTTGAGTACCTGTCATATACAATGTTAATTTAATCAATCCGGTTGCATATACCTAAAACAAACAAACAAAATAATAAACGATCTATCAAAAAAAATCATCCCATCTAACTTCATAAATTCCATTCATTATAAGTTAAATAACTGCATATTTGCTCAGCATATCTATCTACTGTGTCTTTCTCAGATGGCAAAATGCCTGCTATGAAGCAGCCCTTCAAAACAACTTACCAGTTAACTTTAACAGAATTAACTTTAACAAGTAATAGCTCCAAAAATCATAATCTATTACACAGAGGACCCTATGATGGCTTGAATTCCTAACAAGTGTGTGGGTGTCATGTTTTTGTGCAGAGCTGAAAATGGATCACAGCTACCTCTGGGTTGGAGACGGATTTTCATGGGTAACATTGGGGTGACAGGTGGGAAATAATTAAGCCTGTATTCTGGCAGATTCCCTAAATCGAGGTCTGGCGCCAGGGAGCGTCGGCTACCTCCTACATGCTTACAATAAAAAAAACATTTTGTACAATTTCCTCCAAATCCTATCCATCATTGCAGCAGTTGTAGTAAAGCTGTACTTCATTCTGCCCTCTGTTTGGTGTTTCTTCGTCACCACATATTGTTTATTGCTTTCCTCCCCTCCAGTAAAGGGACCTGAGAATATTAAGCATGGTGAGACTGAATAGCTGAATAAATAGGGTGATTTGAGACTTCAAAGCTGATCACAAAGAGGTTAGATAAAAGAGGATTGGACTGATCAATTGAAGTTTCTGTGTTTAAAGGGGTTATTGACTGAAAAATGGTGTTTGTAGGTTTTAATTGTCTGAAATGAGCCTACTGGTCACCTAATTATCCCAAAATTTTTAAAACAGTCAATTCTCTTAAAAAAAACCCCAGAGAGACTGTATCTTGTTTTTATCTCCCATAAATGCCAGAAACATTTTTGACTTTTTTATGGAAATTGTTAACATCACGTCTAGAAAAAGACAACCCACCGCCATCCTTGAGACCAGCCCACTGCTCTGTTATTGGCCCACCTAGCTGTCTGTCATCAATATAGAAGTGGTGCTAAAGGTAGCCTATTAACCCCTGAACTATTAGCCCCCAGGCTAACGCTGGTAACAGGAAGCTCAAACCGAGCATGGCTTATATTGTTATTTTCTTCAACTCTTAGTCACCCTAATAACCATCCCTGCTACCACCTGGTTCTACAATCCACAGTCCACAATATACCTTCGGCTCATCTCCCAATAACTTCACCGTGATTCCACAGCAAATGGCCAGCACCAGCGCGGCAACCACCTACACCAGGACTTGAGGCTACTGGCTGAAGGTTGCTGGCTATGACAGGCAGCTTTCCCACTGTCCTCTGGGGCTCCGCACAACTCTGCTCCACTCTGCTCCACTCTCGTGTGCAGCGTAGGCGAGCCATCTCGTGACAGGGCATCCCCTAGCTGGCCATGGAAGCGGAACAGGGTCCCGCAGAGTGGGACACTGCCCTTTGAAATCCCGTGGCTCGGTAGCTCAGCTTGGCTGGCAGCCTCGGGTCCCAGGCCAGGTGGGTTGTAGCAATAGGGGGGTGGGGGCTAGGGTGCCTGGGGTGCCCAGTGCATGGTACTAGCGATTTGTTGTGGAATCACAGCAAAATTATTGGGAGATGGGCCTAAAGTAACGCGAGACACACAATTGACTGGATCAGTGAACCAGCGCCACTCATCCAAGTTGGAAGGAGCCATCCGGCTAGAAGCTACTCAGCTAATGGCTAACTGATATGGGGGGGGGGGGGGGTTGAACAGTTGAAGTCTGTTTCTTAAATTGACAGGCTATAAATCAGAGCATTTGAAGCCAAGAAAAATAAAAAAAAAAAAAAAAAAAAATTTGCTTCAATAATTAAAAAAATTAAAGAAAACATGAACAAAATATGTCACAAGCACTTCATTAAGACATGAGTGAGCTGTTAAAATGTGTAAAACGTGCAGTCAATAACCCCTTTAATGGAGGATGTCTTAGCATGACCAAATAAAGCAGCATGTTTATGTCTGTTTTGGAGTTTATTGAGTTCCGGTCAGACGTTGATGGTCAAAGGGTGAATAGGCAAACCCATGCACAGCCTTATGTACACACGAACACAACAAGCATTCAGCTGTTACACATGCGTCAGTATAGTCTCACCTCAACAGCATTTTTCACATCAGGGGAGATGACTGCCTGACTTTTCCCAAGCAGTAACAGCCTCTCTGCCCATTCTCATTGCCCCTGTTGGCAGACCACTTCTCCCCTTGTCCCTTTGCATTATCTCTTTGCACATGGCAGTCCTAGCCCATGGATGGACAAGAGGGCAGTTCATTAGGATTTATTTTTGTTCATTTAGTGAGCCGCCTATGGAGTGCTATGGTGCTTCCACACCAGGCCCGACCCTGCGGTTCAAATCCTCTAACAGCCCATAAACAGAGACAAGACCTGCAGATGACAGCCTGCCACTGCCGGGGTTCCATCATCTGCACCACACCAAGCTCTTTAAATAGGTGTCTGGGGTGTCATCGTCTCAGAGGGCTGCCTTATGGGGAGGTGCATAATAAAACTAAGACTGTAAACCTGACTGTAAGTGGCACTGCTTTGCCTGTGGCTCATGCTGCAACTTTTAAGCAGCAGAATGTGGGCTGTATGAGCGGTATGAGTGAAGAATGAGGAAGAATGATAAAAAAAAAAGTAATGAAAGAAAGGCTCCATGACATTAAGAAATGAAGGTGATAAATCAGACTAATGTCAGATGGATTTTTTAATATACACTAAGTGTTCTGTTATTACTCAAGGGTTATAGCTGCACTTACGTTGCATACTGTTTTGTAGTTCCATTGGTTATTCCTGTTGCATGGATTATTGTGTGTGTGTATATCTATCTATCTATACACACACACACACACACACACACACATATATACATACACACACAACGGGGAAAATAAGTACTGAACACATTATGTCTAAAATGAGGCGCTGACAACAGATGTGAACTCAACTCTTCTTTATTCATCACACAACTAACTACATTAACTACATACAGAAGGGTGGTGCTGTATGGCACCATGGCCAGTTCACCATAAATGACACGCAGGTGACATCATCATGTCCAAACACCCAATTTATCCCCCCTTTTCCTTGAAAAACCAAAAAACTTATAGCTACTAACTGGGCACCCAGGTAGACTACCAGTGTGCCCGTTTGACCGAGTGGATTATTCTGCCACTTTGGTCAGTCACGTCCTAACTAACAACATAAAAGTCCAAATTTTCAAAAGTTAGTCACAAAGTCTTCTAGGTGGCAGGGTGTCTGCCGAACCTGGGCTGAATGGCGCTAAGGATGTGCTGCCATTGCGGGCTCCAGTGGGTGCTCATCAGGAATTGTGGGCCTTGTGTTGCCGAAGTCCCAGCCCAATCCTCTCGTGCCCGCAGCAGCCTCCTGATCCTGGCCAAAGTCGGTGTCACTTTCTGAGGCAGCTGGCGTACCACTGTGACCCATCAGCGAGATGAAAGTTGGCTGGCCCCAACTGAGCTGTGATCTGCATCGGCATTGTCCAAAACGACTGCAGCTTGCGAGCACAGTTGGGGTGCTGGATCCCGACCCAGTTCAGTACTGCAAGCCTGGGTCGCGTCGCCCGGTGCTTCTTGTCAAACCTTTGCTTCATACGTTGCTGTTGTTTGACAACCCTCCCCCTAGGAGAGGGCCTTTCTGTCAGAGTAGTATGCAATGGAGAGCGCAGTTGGTCCAGGGGAAGATACATCTCACTTCCTAGCATTGGAAAGGCCGGGGAGCTTCCTGTCGTGGTGTGAGGCATCACTCTGTAATGTAGCAGGGTGCTCTGTAGTGTGGCCAAAAATGGGAGTTTGGAACTGTTGAAATGAAAATTATGAATAAAATTGAATGCAAATTTATGGAGAAAATTAACTAATTATATGGAAAATTCTGGACTACTCTAAAGAAAGTAAAAACAGAATTTTAATAAGAAAAATTATATTATTTCTCTTTTAATTTTGTATCTGATCAGATGCTGAATTATTTTCAAATCTCAGACTCACACCACGTGACTCCTTGCGTGGTGGTCCCTTTTGGTGGCTTCCTCAGCTGAAGATTTTGTGGATCATAGGGGAAGTATCTGCCCACAGATATTCCGAAGTCAACAGTTCAAGCTTTACAGTCAAGCAGTCACAAGGCTGGATTTTGACTGCTTCAATCACAGTTGGAGCTTAGGTCAAAACTCAGATGGTGATGGTGGCTTCCTTAGGGCAGTGTAATGGCGAGCTGCATTGAGGCTTTTATGGGTCAGCAGCTTCTTCCAAGGGAATTCAAGAATAATTACAAAATCTGATCCCAATAGCAAAATTAAAAGGTATTTTTCTGACTTCGTGGAGTTGAAAATACAGCCATGGACAAAATTGTTGGTACCCCTCTGTTAATGAAAGAAAAACCCACAATGGTCACAGAAATAACTTGAATCTGACAAAAGTGGTAATAAATAAAAATTCTATGAAAATTAACCAATGAAAATCAGACAATGCTTTTGAATTGTGGTTCAACAGAATTACTTTATAAAAAAACCCCTCATGAAACAGGCCTGGAAAAAAATGACGGTACCCCTAGAAAAGATAGAAAATAATTTGACCATAGGGACATGTTCAACAAGGTGTGTCCTCTAATTAATATCACAGGTGTCTACAAACTTGTAATCAGTCAGTCGGCCTATTTAAAGGGTGACAAGCAGTTACTGTCAGATCACACCATCCGTCGTTGTTTGAGCCAAAGTGGACTTCATGGGAGACAACCAAGGAGAACACCACTGTTGAAAACAAATCATAAAAAAGCCAGACTGGAATTTGCCAAACTGCATGTTGACAAGCCACAAAGCTTCTGGGAGAATATCCTATGGACAGACAAGACAGAACTGCAACTTTTTGGCAAGGCACATCAACTCTATGTTCACAGATGCAAAAATGAAGCATACCAAGAAAAGAACACTGTCCCTACTGTGAAACATGGAGGATGTTCTGTTATGTTCTGGGGCTGCTTTTCTGCATTTGGCACAGAGAGTCTTGAATCTGTGTAGGGTACAATGAAATCTCAAGACTACCAAGGTATTCTAGAGAGAAATGTAATACCCAGTGTCAGACAGCTTGGTCTCAGTTGCAGGTCATGGGTCTTGCAACAGGATAATGACCCAAAACACACAGCTAAAAACACCCAAGAATGGCTAAGAGCAAAACATTGGACTATTCTAAAGTAGCCTTCTATGAGCCCTGATCTAAATCCTACTGAAGATCTGTGGAAGGAGCTGAAACATGCCGTCTGGAGAAGGCACCCTTCAAACCTGAGACAACTGGAGCAGTTTGCTCATGAGGAGTGGGCCAAAATACCTGCTGAGAGGTGTAGAAGTCTAACTGACAGTTACAGAAATCGTTTGATTGCAGTGATTGCCTCAAAAGGTTGTGCAACAAAATATTAAGTTAAGGGTACCATCATTTTTGTCCAGGCCTGTTTCATGAGTTTGTTTTTTAAAATAATTCTGTTGAACCACAATTCAAAAGCATTGTCTGATTTTCACTGGTTAATTTTCATAGACTTTTTATTCATTACCACTTTTGTCAGATTCAAGTTATTTCTGTGACCATTGTGGGTTTTTTCTGTCATTAACAGAAGGGTACCAACAATTTTGTCCACGTGTGTAGCTTCTAGCATGGAGATGGTCAGTCCTTGGAAAAAACACGGTGAGTTTAGAGAAAGTCTAACAGGATAAAAAGTTAGAAAAACAGAAATGCCGGTGATACATGAAGATTGACTTCATTTAACAAGTTGAGCTCAAAGAATAAGTAATTCCCGGACGTGTAGAGAAAACATTAAAACAATCAGACGTTTACACAGCACACAACAATGGCAAAAACTGAACTCTGTGATACTCTCATACCGCTCTGATCTGAAGGAGGGCGTCTCCCCTCTTTATAACTTCAGAGAACTTTTGCGTCGTTAGGGTGATTGACATAAGCCCAAGCCAATAGTCTTCCTTCATGGGCGGGTTTTATGAACTTTAGTCCAATGAACAAACAGTCTTTTGTCTGTAACAACCAGTAACATTCAGAGAGTTGTTGCTAAGCAGAGACTGGCAGATCCCAGTCATATGACTTGGGAAAACTTTTTTTGCAACCTGCTACACACATCTTAATACTGAAAATTCATCAATATACTTCTGTATAAAATGTAACCTACTTCAGTGATTCATGCAACTTTGTAACTAGTGTTTTTTTTAAATTAACATGCAAGAATAAACATTCATTTAAACATTTTAACATGCACATATTTAAAATCAAGGATTTAATCAGCATTTCAAACCCAGATGATTGTCCACACCGGACATCAGAGTCCATTTGCTTTTTCATGGTGTCCTGGAAATTATTCTGAGAAATGAAACTTGAAGAAAGAGAATTTCAGTTCATCAGTATACAGTCAAAAGTGAGCATCTGCTCCAGAGACGTCCACCAGGGGTAGTGTTGAGCTGTTGATAATCCTATGGACTTAGGGAATGCCTTTAAAGCTTATTTGTCTGCTGAATGTCAGACAAATGATAGCCAATAAACCTGTCTTAGTTGGGGAAGTTTCCAGTCTATTTATGATGTAAGTTAATCCGTTCCTTGCAGAGATGGAATCCTTATCTCTTGTACCTCTTTACAAAGGAGTATGTTCTCCACAGTGGTCCTGTGATGAAAAAGCAGTTCTTGACTGGCCTTTCCCTGAGTGAAACAATGTCTTTAAGATGAAGGATAATCTTATTGACGAGAGCCAAAGCAAGATGATGCTACACTGCAGTGCTAGGACTTCACCAGCGGCAGCTGCTCCTACAGCCACGGGCTCTTAGTGTGCTCTGCTAGCTTGTCATATACCATCTCTTCCTCTCTGTTATCAAAGGTGCACATGTTAGCCAGGAAACAGAGCTCGGTGACATACTGGTGGACCGTCTCATCATCACGTTGGCGGCGCTGGCTAAGAGCAATGTCTGTCCATCACATCACCAAAGTCCTCAAATGTGTCCTCAGGGTTGAGAGAAGGGAGTGCACACTGCCCCTCGCTACCGAGATTGTGGATTAGCACATCCCTTAGCCTTTCGTCATGCTGCAAAAACGGCAGGAGAGGGAATTGACATTATGAACACAGCTTGAGAATTTTTTAGACTGGTACTCACCAACACTTGTATCCAAAGCTATGAGGATAAAAACAGGTCAATTTCTGTCCGTGTCAGCTGCTGGAGGTCAGCTACAAACTAGCATACTAGTCAGCTAGCCAGCTTCTACAGAAGAACAACCCAACATTCAGGCAAAGTTTTGGAGGAGGCTGTAACAATTATCCAAGCTAGAGCTCCGACAGATAACGTTGTAAACTTAAATATGACAGCACTTTAGGGATTTCCATGGCTATAGTCCAGCTTGTTTGACTTCACAATGTCTGCATGGCACGCACAGTGTCTGTGGCCAGAGCAGCTTTGGTACGGAGAGCCGCTCGGTCAAAAAGCACTGCTTGTGCTTTCTGCCGTTAACTGCTGTGAACCGTGATCACAAAATTTGTCATTCAAAATTTGTTGTATTTTGTATACATTATTAATCCCAGAGAGAAATTCACGGCATCCACCTGGATGGATGAGGTAGATGGACCCAATCTCAAACCCAGAAACAAGTCAGAAAATGTGAATAAGGTTAATTTTTTTTTTATCTCTTTTATTGATATTAACTTTTTACTTAGTGTTAGCTCAGTAAATACAACAGCCTGTATTGGCTCACACGTGAATCAGACCCTGATCAGGGCTGTTCACTGGGTAAGGCTAACCTATCTGTTTTAGTTAGCCACTCATGGCCTGAAAAGCCATGGCTCCCTCTCCGACCTGCGTCAGCTGTACTTCTCTCTCTAAGAAGGTTTCTGAGCTGGAACTGAGACTCTCTAACCTCTATAAGATTTGGGAGGCTGAAACTCATCTTGACACTATCATTTTTTGACAGATATCGGTGCCAGCAACGGACTTGCAGCTAGCAGAGACGGCTACTTACCTGGGTGAAATTAACATATCGCCATCCACCTCCACCCCTTCTCCGGTCACCTCAGCTGTCCAGGACTCCAGCACCAAACACTGGCTTCAGCTCGGAGCTAAACCCAAAGCCCCGGGTGGTTCTTTACAGCCTCAATGCGCACCCTGGACCATGGTTGGGCCCAATAGCAAATGTCAGGGATTGACCAGACATGGCCGCACCTCCTCCCTTCTTCTTTTGCTGGAAAACAGATTCGACATCCTTTCCCTGGAAGATTTCCCCCACCTGGACGTTGATCTTCCTCCCATGGCTGCCCCTCCTCCTTCAGCAGCGGCCCAAACCCGCAAGCTCTGGATTAAAACTACCTTAGGTGTGCCAAACTTTACACCAGCTCCAAAAAAGAAGAGAGTGCAACCCCCGCATCACCCCTGCACCGGCACCTCACCGCCACAGCAGCAACAACAACGGCAAAACTATCCACCATTTCAGAAGCCACTGACAAAGTCCCCCCAGACGATGCTAGTAATCGGTGATTCAGTAATGAGGAATGTCAGAAGCAGGTACTGTGTTACAAAATTTTTTTCCTGGGGCTAAAGTGTCAGACATTGAGGCTCTTACCCCTGACCTATTAAATGAATACCCCCACACTAAAACTGTTATTGTGCATGTTGGATGCAACAACATCCCAGATGAAGTGTCTGAGATCTTAAAGAGAGACTTCAGGGGCCTTCTGTCCACTCTTAAGAACTGTGGCAGACGTGTGCTTATTTCTGGACCACTTGCTCCTCTCAGAAGAGGTTGCAATTATTTTAGCAGAACTCTTAGCCTCAATACCTGGTTGTGTTCAACATGTCCTACTTTTAACATTGGTTTTATAGACAATTTCAACCTGTTCTGGAACCGCCCATCATTTATGAGGCCAGATGGAATCCATCCAAATAGACTCGGTGCACGTGTTCTAAGGGACAATCTGTTTTACTCCATTCAGCATTTTTTAGTACAGTGACTGAAAGCTGGTGTGTTATCTCACCCCAAAGTACCTGGGTCTGCCAACCAGCCCTTTTTTGCTTCCACTTCTCATATTAATCTTATTAATCCAAATAATTTTCGCCGTTTAGATCAGTCTTCAATTCATAACCCCATAGAGATTGTGTCTGTCTCCCGTTACCCAAAACATTATAATCCAAGACAAATACAACATAACTTAAAAAAGATTAAAACCACTAATTTACCACAGTTAAATAAAATAATTAAATGCGGACTGCTGAATATAAGATCTCTTTCAGATAAAGCGACCTTAAATAATGGTATGATCACGGATTGCAATATAAATATACTCTGTCTCACAGAAACATGGCTACATCCCAATGATTTTGTTAGTATCAATGAGGCCACCCCCCCCAGCTATGGTAATATTCATATTTCTAGAAACACTGGCCGAGGTGGTGGTGTCGGGGTAATATATGAATCCACATTACCAATGAACCCTCAGCCTAAGCTAAACTCAAATTGTAACTCTTTTGAATGCTTAATTTTTAGCTTAGCACATCCATCCTGGAGGTCAGAGAAGCCTATTTTATTTACCACAGTATATCGCCCTCGCAGTGCTTCTTTTGCTGAATTTATGTATGAATTCTCTGAGTTCTTAACAACCTTAGTTCTTAGTTTAGACACGATTATCATAGCTGGTGATTTTAATATTCATTTAGACGTTGATAATGATAGTCATAGTGTAGCATTTCTCTCCCTCTTAAAATCAACTGTTTTTTTCTCAGTTAGTAAACCAACTCATCATCATAATCACAACCTTAACCTGGTCTTGGTCTACAGTGTAGAAATTGATAAGCTGCTTGTCATCCCTCAAAATCCTACACTGACTGACCACTATTTGATAACATTTAAATTTGTGCTATCCGATTTCACAGCATCAAGCAGAAATATAGTTACAGATACTTATCTGATAGTGCCGTGGCTCGCTTTAAAGAATAAATCCCTTCAGCACTTACTCTATTACCATGTCTCAATATAGCAGACAGCACTGACTACTTGAATCCATTAGAATTAGACCTTTTAGTTGGTAGTACTGCAGCCTCACTGCAAAAAGAAAACTATTAAAAATAGGAGACTAGCTCCATGGTACAACTCCCACACCTGTAAGTTAAAACAGAAAGTTAGATCATGTGAAAGGCTCTGGTGTGCAAATAAGACAGAAGAATCTTGTTCATCCTGGAATGCCAGCCTTACTACCTATAAGAAATATCTCTGTAGTGCTAAGTGACAGTACTATTCATCCTTGATAGAAAAAAAAATAAAAACAATCACAGATTTCTCTTTACCACTGGCTCAGCTAACCAAGAGCCAAAATGACATAGATCCCTACATCCCTCCAACTCTTAGTGCTAATGACTTTTTGAAATTTTTTAATGATAAAATTGTCAGTATTAGGAATAATATTCCAAAAAATAGCCCCACTAAAAATACTAAGCCTCTACCTAACACTGATGTGCCCACAGGCTCAGAACTCCACTTTTCTAAATTTTCTCGTATTAATCATTCTGATCTAGCCCTAATAGTGTCAGCCTCTAAACCACCTACCTGTCTTTTAGACCCAATCCCCACTAGACTAGCGGAGGAATCACAATCTCTGATGTGTCCATCTCTTTGAACATAATTAATATGTCCCTATTGACAGGACATGTTTCGCAGTCATTTAAAGTGGCAGTAATTAAAGCTCTACTTAAAAAATAAACTTTGCTTGATTCTGGGATTTTGGCCAATTATAGACCAATATCTAACCTCCCCTACTTTTCCAAGATCCTCAAAAAAGTAGTCGCCAATCATCTATGCACCTTTTTAGAAAAAAAATTCTATATTTGAAAAATTTCAGTCAGGTTTTAGGAAACATCACAGCACAGAGACAGCCTTAGTGAAAGTTACTGATGACATCCTTATGGCATTTGACAAAGGACTTGTCTTATTGGACCTCAGCGCTGCCTTTGATACCACTGACCACCATATTCTGCTAGAGAGACTTGAACAGCAAATTGGCTTGAATGGAACAACGCTAAGATGGTTCCAGTCTTATCTATCAGACCGTTCCCAGTTTGTTCATGTCCATAACAAGTCCTCTACTCAGATCACGGTTAGCTATGGAGTTCCGCAGGGATCAGTGCTTGGACCAGTATTGTTTACATTATACATGCTGCCTTTGGGAGAAATTATGAGGAAGCATTCTATTCATTTTCATTGTTACGCTGACAACACTCAATTGTATTTATTCATCAATCCAGATGATCCCAGCCATTTGGGTTTACTCCAGGAGTGTCTCAAGGATATCAAAACCTGGATGAACTACAACTTTCTATTGCTGAATACAGATAAAACTGAAGTCATTGTTCTTGGCCCCAAACATGCTAGAAGTACTTTTTTTTTTAGCAAGATAACAACACTAGATGGCATTGCACTGGCTTCTACATCTTCTGTTAGAAATCTTGGAGTTGTCTTTGACCAAGATGTGTCTTTCAACTCTCATATACAGCAAACCATTAAGACCGCCTTCTTCTATCTGCGTAATATTTTTAAAATTAGGTCCATCCTGTCTCATAAAGATGCAGAGAACCTTGTCAACACCCTTATCACCTCTAGACTTGACTATTGTAACTCACTTTTATCAGGTTGCCCAAATAAGTCCATAAAGTTTCTCCAACTTTTTCAGAATGCAGCTGCACATATCCTTATGAGAACAGGGAGAAGAGATCACATTACTCCAGTCTTAGCTTCTTTACATTGGCTCCAAATAAAATATAGAATTAAATTCAAGATATTGCTTTTAACCTATAAAGCTCTTAATGGTATGGCTCCTTCTTACCTGCAAGAACTCTTAGTTCCCTATCATCCAACCAGAGCTCTGCGCTCCCAAAAATCCAAACTACTAGTGGTCCCCAAGGTATCTAGAAGTATATTGGGAGGTAGAGCTTTCAGCTATCAAGCTCCCTTCCTGTGGAACTATCTTCCCAATTCAGTTGAGGAGGCAGACACTCTCTCTTTATTCAAGAGCAAGTTGAAATCTTTTCTCTTTGATAAGGCCTTTAGTTAGAAATGCTGCCCCTGCCAGGCCTTCGTTCACATGTGCAGCCTGGCCAGGCTTGGTACTGGACTGTTTGGCTTTGAATGTTGTATTTGTATGTTTGTTCTGAATGTAGCTACTCAATCCAGCCGGTCGAGGCGGGTGGCCATCCTCTATGAGCTATGTTTCTGCCTGAGGTTTCTGCCCATTAAAGGGATGTTTTTCCTCGCCTGTGTCACTGCAGTGCTTGCTCTTAGGGGTCTCTGCTGGGTTCTATAAACTAAGAGTGTGGCCTAAACCCACTCTTTTCTGTAAAGTGCCTTGAGACGACCTGTGCTGTGATTTGGTGCTATATAAATAAATTGAATTGAATTGAAATTGAATTAATTCAACTCGATCGGTGAAATTCCCAGTGACAAACATTGAATTAACCAGTTTATTTTTGTTCCGCTTCTCAAGCGTGCAAGAGTAAATCTGAAACTAGATTATGCTAGACATGCAGCCTAATAAGAGTTACTGAGAGGAATTGTTTGAGGTAACAGCACTGAATTGTACATGAAGTTAAAATTGTAAGATTATTCTT
The DNA here is from genome assembly GCA_020510985.1 of Pholidichthys leucotaenia. Lineage (NCBI taxonomy): Eukaryota > Metazoa > Chordata > Actinopteri > Cichliformes > Pholidichthyidae > Pholidichthys > Pholidichthys leucotaenia. The sequence goes on along the minus strand of CM035840.1, from coordinate 131,192,810 downwards.
GCATGAATAAAACTGAATTCAAGGGAAACTAACTTTCCAGTTTTTTGAAAAAAAAAACAACAACAAAAAAAACAAACAAAAAAACAACAAGGCGTGGTTGGTGGTCGGCAGGCCACATCCGAATCTGCGGGCCTCATGTGCATTCACATTCATGCATGACCAAAATGGCCACGTACCATTCCCTTTGCATGAGAACTGCACATGCGCAGATTAAGCAGTGCAAACATCATTTTGAAAAACAACAGGGTGAGTCATCCTTGGTGCCATTTTGGAGCTGAGACAGTGAGACCACCTCCGAGCAAAATCACTGTGTCGCCTCTTCCTTGAGTGCAGAAGGAACTGCCTCCATCTTGTGGTCAACTATAAGAATTGCATTCTTTCATAAATTTACCTCCAAATTAAAACAAAGTGTGAATCTATTAAGCCAATTTATAACCAAATCGAGCTTCCAAATTAACGTCAAAGCAATCCATATTATTCAGAATAACCTAAATTTAAAACCAATCTAAAGTTTCAATGCCAAAAGCAGTGAAAAAGAAACTTATTGGCTCTTGAAGGTTTGTTCTCATTGGTGGACTACATTCTACTGTATACTGTATAAACACAGTAGAAGGGAATAAAAGCGGGCAGCACGGTGGCGCAGTGGTTAGCACAGTGGCAGCACAGCAAGAAGGTCATTGGATCGATTCCACCCTTGACCATCGTGGGTTCGATCCCACCCCCAGACCATCGGTGACCCTTCTGTGTGGAGTTTGCATGTTCTCCCCGTGTCTGCGTGGGTTTACTCCAGGCACTCCGGTTTCCTCCCACATGCCAAAAACATGCAAGTTAGGTTAATTGGCATCAAAAACTGGGGGTTCTAAATTGTCCTTAGGTATGGATGTGAGAGTGAATGGTTGTCTGTCTCTCTGTGTTGGCCCTGTGATGGACTGGCGATCTGTCCAGGGTGTACCCTGCCTCTCGCCCAAAGATGCTGGGATAGGCTCCAGCCCCCCCGCGACCCGAAAGGATTAAGCGGTAGAAGATGGATGGATGGATGGATGGAAGGGAATAAAAGCATACACTTTGTATTTAATCACTTATGTTAACCACACATTTTAATCTTTAAAGTTAAAAGTCCTATATTTACACATTTTATGCAACAATTGCAAGCTGTTGACGCTATATATATATATATATATATATATATGTGTGTGTGTGTGTGTGTGTGTGTGTGTGTGTGTGTGTGTTTATGCTGAATTGTGTGATTTCTGCCACAGGAAGCCCAGCTCAGTTTAAGGATTCTAATAAATGACAATCTTTATTCAAAAGGGGCCTTAAAGTAGTGTTAACCCTGTGCATGCTGGTAAAGGATTTAGTGACTCACTGAATATTTACCAAAATTTTTCAAAATTAGGAAACTACATTCATCAATTAACACTTCAGGCACCAGGTGTTATTTAAAGTCATTGTGTTATACTTGGTTCTTGTTTTTTCTCCACAGGAAAAGGAAAACAGGAACCAACTCACTGTTTTTCATCAGGATTTAAAAAAAGGAAAGTCCAAAGGTGAGAACATTGATTATTCTGTAAATAAAAACTTTATTGATAACAATCAAACAAATCACCATTAGCTTTAATCCTAAGGAATCCTTGGTGAAAATACACAAAAACATTTCACTTGTGTTTCCTAATTTGTAAATATTAAAACATTTAAAGCTTTAGATGATAATTTACTGTAACAATAAAAGACAAAGTCAACCTGAACTTTAAAGGGAAGTGAAAACTTATATCCTCAAATCTCTAAAACATTTAACCTTTTCTATTTTTGTTGTTTCCCTTTTTGCAAATAAAATCATCACTTTAAAGTGACATTCAAGAAAATTCCAAAGCTAGTTATTGATGACAATTCCAATACTAGGCTTTGAAAATTTAAGAAAAGAAGTCAATCCACACATTTTTTTTTGTGTGAAATACAAATCAAAATACAGTTTCAGCAAACAAATAAATTAAAACATCTCCACATTTCTAAATAATTTCAAAATTCTACCTAAATTCTTACAAGCCTGTACAAGTTCTAAAAAGAGCTTATAACTACTACTACTATAAAATAACACTGAAGGTTAACCCTTGACTAACAACGTTATCTACAATCAACAAGTTGATTTTAAGCTAACTAACAACAAACGGTAAAACATGGCGGGTCAACAGACAACCGACCGATTTATCAAACTGGATGACCTTCAAGCAACATTGGAAGGATGGACTTCTGATTTTATATCTAGCTTCACAACAAGGGTCAAGAAAACACAGTCCGAAGATCTAAAGCAACTCACTGAAGACCTTTTGGATGACTACACTGAAAAGCCACCAGAAGGATAGGATCTCCCCAGAGTGTTAGGTAAGTTCGTGCTAGCATTAGTTGCCAGATTAAAAGTAGCTGAGAACGATCTAGGAAATCAATGATCAACAATCCTGTCTCTCCAGGAAGAGAACAAGTCACTAAAGGAAGAACCTATCTCAAGATAAAAATGATGATACTCAAGCTGAACTTCATGACGTGTTACGAGATTTGGACCAGGCAGAGTCAGGGAAGCGATGGTTGATGCACGACAATGGCTTGCTTTGTCAAGAGAACAGTGAACTTGAAGAGGCCCTTCAGGACATGAAGAAGGAACTCAGAAGAGTTTAAGGTCAACTTGAAAACGTGAAGTCTGACTACAAGGAATGTCAACTGCTCCTACAGGAAGCACATAAAGACAAGGACTTCCACCATGCTTTATTGCCCGATTCCCGTTTGGAGTACGGGCGATCACGTGGAAAGCAAGTGTGTGCCCCTTCAGACGGCGACCTTGACAAGATCCCATGACATCTTACGAAATTTGATCCAGGCTGTACTGGTTCACCTGATACCAAAGCCTATTTACAAGACATTGACTACTACCTGCACAAGTACCCTGATGCTATGGTCGACAATTGCATCTATTTGATTAAACTAACGTCTAACAGGTCAGTGTCAAAATTTATAGACAGACAGCCAACAGATATCAGGACAGACTACATGCAATTCTGCAAAGCCATTGAAAAGGAATTCTCCGACGACTGCCTACAATCAGGGCTATTGGCAGCCCTGGCCGTGAAACAGGGTCTCTCAGAGCCTCCACAGGCCTACTACCAGTGACTCCTTCTTGTATATTTTGGATCTCAAAATACACCAGGGATGGAAGAAGACCACAATTTCAAGACCCTCTTCATCCAGAACTTCCATCCCACTGTGAGTCACTACCTTGGAGTTACAGCTAACTCAAGGTCAAGCTCAATAAGTCAACTGAGAGAGTTTGCACATTATGCATTCCAAAAACAGCAACAAAGTCCCAACAAGCACGCCAAGCCTGCCACCATGCTAGCTATCAGCGCTGCTTCTGACACCCTTCAGTTGGAAGGATGTCCCTAGCTCTACTCCATCTCCTACACCGTGATCACATGAAAAACCGAGACGTTTCTCCAATCGACCTCATCAAGGTCAAAATCAAACTAGGTTCTCTGGATCTCACTCAGGACCAACTTTGCGAAAGCCTGACTGCTGTCGTAGGCCATATCCACCAGATAGATTGTGAGAATACGGTATGAACTCTCAAGATGACAGATACTGATACGAAGATACGTGTAACCACAGCAAATGGTCTCCTCCACCTTGTCACAGAAGCTCAGAAGCAGAGACCAATCACAAACTGTGGAAGAAGAAAGAAACTCCTACTCTCAGTAGAGAAGATATAGAAGTTGTCAAACACCTGCTAGCGGAGGTTCAAAACAACAGAGAAAATGAAACTGCTGACATCCGAGCTATCAAATCTGTGCCAACTCAGAACAAATGCTCTAAATCATGAAGAAAAAGCAAAAAGCAAACCCCTTCGGGCTGCATGGTGGCGCAGTGGTTTAGCACTGCGGCAGCACAGTTTACCCTCGGCCGGGGGATCGCGGGGATCGTGAGATCGTGGGTTCGATCCCAGCCCCCGACCAACAGTGAGCTGTGTGGAGTTTGCATGTTCTCCCCGTGTTGCGTGGGTTTACTCCGGGATTTCTCCGGTTTCCTCCCGCATACCAAAAACATGTAGGTTTAGGGCGCTTGCGCACGCAGCGACCGGCAGCCGGTGGCTTGTCACCAGACTGCAAACCAAATCTACCTACGGGTACAAATAAGTAACAAAAAAAAAAAAAAAAAAAAAAGAAAACCCCTTCTACAAATGGAGAAGAACCAAAGGACCCAACGCAGTCCAGTGCTGCTATGGCAGCCCAAGCATGACTCAAAGACCACTCATCTAAAAGCAACATTTCACAAATCCATGTTGAACCACAGGTTCCACAATTTCTGTGCAATTTAAATGAGGGGGGGGTGGCCTGGAAATTCTATCTTCCACTGACCTTTGAAGACGTGATGTGTCAGGACGCTGTCTTAGACACCGCCGCTGACATCACTCTTATGCCACTCAACCTTTTTGACAAACTACGTGTAGCTGCTAATCGCACTCACAAAGATTTAAAACTGGAACCCTGGTTGTTAGACGTTCGACCAAATGCAGTCACTAACATGACCCTGTCAGGCGTGTCATTAGTCAAAGTCGCCATTGACCCCCTTACCTTGACTCATCCAGTCTATGTGCCCAAACTTGACTCCATTCCATTGCTCATCGGCAAAGACCTAAACCCCCTTGAGCCATTGATTGATTTCAAGAATCTCAAACCATGGGCTCAAACTCAACATCCTCACCCATTCGACCTACCAAGGACAACTGAATCGCAGTGCTTGGTTCTTGACACTTTGGACACCAGGCGTCTCACACAACTAGCACTGTTGGAACAACCAAATCTGATTGAAAGCAACTGCAAAAACCAAGGTGAACACTGTCCTCAAGAAATCAAAGGTCACCTTCAAACACAAGGTCAAGACAAGGACTTGAATGACCTTGGGTACCCACTGGCCGAGCAGAAAGCTCCACTTGGCCTCCTTGATACCTTTGACGCAACGTTGGTGTTACCTTCTGAATCCCACCCACCCACCCCTGTGGCCTGCGTGGTCACTGGAGCCAAGTCAACCGGCTACCTGGAACCTCCGCAACCTAAGATTTATGCATCGGTGGACCCAACTTTTGTGAAGAGTAGGCTCACATTTACTCAAACCCGTGACCCTGTGGTCCATAAAACCATCAATCACCGATCAAACCCGACCATACACGCGCTCTTCGAATCAAATTTCCCTAACATACTGACACTGCATACCCTTCCTGCAACGCCACCTTCTCTGCAGCTACGCCACAGCATTCGTATTCCTGCTTCCGATGAACAATCATCGCCACCGCTAGCAGTTCCTCAAAACCAAAGGGGGGATTATGACTGCCAACGCCCATGACCTTCCAGCTGCAGAACACAGAGGTGTCAAAACGACGTACAATGCTCCCAAGGCCACATTTCAAAAACACTTGGACCGATCCGCCAAACCAGGCAAAGCGAACAATGATCAAAAAGCCTCCCACGGCAAACCTCAAGGGAAGGGGTGGGGTGGGGGGGGGGCAAGGTCTTCCATGACGCATTTGTACTGCAAACACAACAAATCAATCTACAGGCATGGAAGATCGCTCCTAAATTCCTGCCCGGGTGGATGGATCCATACATTGTCAACAATAAACTTTGCCCACTTAACCCTTTGAGTGTTCAGGTTCAGGTTACTTTATTTGTACCCGTAGGTAGATTTGTTTTGCAGTCAGGTGACATCCTTTTAGACACATATTTACAAACAACATGAATACAAACACAGGCACACATGAAGCTGACTATAAACACGATGAAAGTATTCAAGGCTCTACCAATCAGGACATAAGACAAAGAGATAAGAGAGAAAGGTCATATTTTAAAAAGCTAAAAACTAAGTCAAAGAGATGTAAAACCCAATAAAAGATTTAAAACCCAAATAAAAAACCTACAAAAAAATATAAAATAAAAATTAATAAATAGATAACTAAATTATGTGCAATATATTGCTACATCTTTTTTTTGTTTTTGATTTTGTATACTTTATTGATCCCCAGAGAGAAAATTGGGGGCATCCACCTGGATGGATGAAGCAGCCACGGTACGGAGCTATCCCTTTACTTTTCACACACACATTCACACCTAGGGCCACTTTAGAGTCTCCAATTAACCTAACCTGCATGTTTTTGGCCTGTGGGAGGAAACCAGAGACCTCCCAGAGTAAACCCACGCAGACACGGGGAGAACATGCAAACTCCACACAGATTCACTGTTGGTCAGGGGCTGGGATCGAACCAGGGATCCCATGGCCAAGGGTGAGTTGCTGTGCTGCCGCAGTGCTAACCACCGCGCCACCGCACAGCCCTTTTTTTCTAAATTTTTTTTTTTCTTGTTCAACTCTTTGACAGCAGCAGGAACAAAGCTGTTTTTGTAACGCTGGGTTTTACAGTTTGGGACAACAAACCTCCGTCTGGAGGGAAGAAGCTGAAAGTGGCAGTGCAAAGGGTGGGAGTCATCATTTAAAATGGAGGTAGCAATCCTCTGTACCTGTCTGGTGTACAGGGATGTCAGGCTCAGCTGTGACTCACCAAGCAAACGACTGGACCATCTAACTACCTGGTCTAAGGATTTCCTCTGTTTCAGTTTTATCTGACCAAACCATGACACTAAAGAAAAGGATAAAACAGATTCAATAAAAGCTCGATAAAACATTGTCGTTATGGTTCGGTCAGTTTGGAAGTGTGCGAGTTTCCTTAAACAATGCAAATGTTGCTGACCCTTTTTGCACACCCTTTCACAGTTCTCTTCAAAGTTTAAATTACTATCAATAATCGTCCCAAGATATTTGTAGGATTGCACACATTCAATGGTCTGGCCTTTTAGTACAGTGACTTCGTGCCTGGGAGTTTTCCTTCTAAAGTCAATAATCAAATCTTTAGTTTTTGTCGTATTCAGCTGCAGGTAGGAATCCTCACACCAGTGAACAAAATCATCAACTACTGGGCCGTGGCCACTCTCATCATGCTGAAGGAGACTGACAATAACTGAATCATCAGCATACTTTATAATGTGTCTGTTGTCATGTCTGCTCTGACACATGTTTGTGTACAGGATGAAGAGTAGTGGTGACAACACACACCTCTGAGGAGAGTCAGTAGAAGAACACTTTTGGTCAGACAATGTACCATTGACCCTTACTCTCTGTGTCCTGTTGGTTAAAAAATCCAGAATCCAACCCACCAGATTATTACTCAAATCAAATTGTTGCAGGAGCCTTTCAACTAAAATATGAGGTTGGATTGTATTAAAAGCAGAAGAAAAGTCCACAAATAAAAGCCTGGCGTGTGTCCCATTAAAATCCAGATGTTTAAAAAGCATGTTAAGCAGAGTGACAGTGGCATCCTCCACTCCTCTGTGAGGCCTATAGGCAAACTGCAAAGGATCCAATGGATGCTCAGTCTGCTTTAGGACCTCAAATCTGACCAGTTTTTCAAAAATTTTCATTAAAATTAAAGTCAAGGAAACTGGTCTAAAATCATTTACCGTTTTAGGACAGCTGGATTTTGGAACAGGGACAACCACAGCATCTTTCCAGACCTTAGGCACATGTTGTGTCTGTAAGGACTTATCACATATGTAGTGAAACACAGGACTCAATTCATGTGCAGAGGACTTTACCAAGTGTCCACATATATTATCAGGGCCCTGACTTTTGTTCACTTTTACAGCACAGAATGCCCTTTAAAACATCCTGCACCTCAATATTAAAGTGCTGATTGTCTTTGAGTTTCTGCTTCAAATCTTGGGTTTCTGTGATAAAATCAAAAGAATCAAAACGACCATAAAAACAATTAAGAGCATTAGCCAGCTCTGTGTCTGAATTAAAACCATCTAAAAACACATGATTACTGCGCTCTGCGCTCTGAAGGCCTGCAATAGTTTTCATACTAGCCCAGGCTGAACCAAGCTTCTTTGCTGCCATCTTGCTTTCCAATTCTGATTTATAATTCTGTTTTGCTCTTAAAATTTTGGACTTCAGCTCTTTTGTGGCAACCTGCAGCTCAGAAACAACCCCCTGTTTAAAGGCAAGTGCTTTCCTCTGTAAGCAGGATTTAACCTCTTGCACTTCGGGATACCGCGGGCGGTCACGTCTCTGCGTCCTAGCGCGCCCTCGTGTGCACTAGGACGCACACTGCATTTCAGAGCGCACTGAAAAAAAAGGCTGCATTTCCGTTCTTCCACTACAGACACAGCTGCGAACAGAAAGCCAAAGGAGTGCTTTGATTGGTTTAGATTTGATTGACCTCTCATTCGACTAATAAGAGCCTTGAATTAGGTTTCTGAAACCTTGAAGAACCAATGACTGAAAACCTAGCAAGAAGGACCCACCTACCAATGGCTGCGAATACAGCGAGCCAATTGAAGCAGAGAAGTTCGACGATTGAAAGCGTGCGTCCCGTGCGTAAAATCTGTTTTGTGTAAGCCGCTGGGTGACACACACGCGTTCGCCAGTCTTTTTTTCTTACTACTGTTCTTATTTGTTTTGAAAAATCGTTCGCCAAAACCGCAATCATGGAAGTGCAAAAACGCAATAATGGAATCATGGTTTGACCGGGTCGCGTGACCAGAACCACGAGTCATAACAAGCGGACCAGCGTCATGTTCGTCTGACAATGAGGAAGAGAAGTTCACCAGCGACACTGCTGTTGTGGACAGGTAAGTGTTATAAGCTAAATTATTCTTTACCCCTGAAAATTGTAATCAAAATGACTTTTGACCGATCGGTAAATTACAACTGTGCGTCATCGCCACATGACGGACCGGTCCGTGCGCCACGTCTGGACCGTGAACGCCCCCCCCACTCCCCGCTACTCTTCTGTAGCGGATTGCAGATATATTGCAGATATTTTAGTACAACTGTACGTAGTAGACCGCGGCGTAGTGTCCCTGTGGTCCGTCATGTGGCGATGTACGATGTCCGTCCTCTGTAGCGGGGGGGGGGAGGAGTTGTTATCCTCTACATTACAGATATTTTAGTATAATTTTTAGTGCACTGTAGGTTATTTTTTCTTGTAAAAAAAAAGCCACACATTTTTTACGTGGCATGCTTCTTTGTGTGTGGGGGCTTGTTTGTTCATTCATTCATTTATGAATGAATAAACACCCCCCCCCCCCCCCACACACACACACAGCTCTGAGTGTCACCTTTCATTAGAGCCCAAGATCAAGCTTCTATATTGAATCATTCAAAAGTTACAGACATTTTTCCAAACTGTGCCATTTGGCACAATTTGGCACAGTTCAAAAACGCCTGGGAACAACCTGACAAAAAAAGCTGTGTAATATATTCAATTTTTGTGGTATTGTTACAAAATTTTGACCTCAGCTGGATAACACTTGGTTCTACATTTCTGTTGCATTTTCCAGTCCGGATCTGACAGGTGTGTGTTATTTGCAAGCATTTGTATCCAAAGAAAACACCAAAACACCCAGGCAAACTTTATTTTCTTCAAGTTCAGTATGTTTAGATGACTGTTACTCAGTGGCAGGATCACTTAGAGAGATTATGACTATATTGCCAAAAAATTCAAAGTGTTTACTTTTAAATGAGACCAACCCCATGAAGATGCTGCAAAGGGTTGAAGAACAGCTTTTGATTGACTTTGGGTACGTTATTTTTAGGCGTTTTAAGGGAAGTTGACCAGAGTGCAAGGGGTTAACTGATTTAGTAACCCACGGCTTATTGTTGGGATATATTTTGACACGTTTATGTGGAATGATCATATCCCTGCAAAAAGCCATGTAAGAGCATGTCACATCCACCAAAGAGTCCAAATCATCCCCACAGGACAGTGTGAACACCTCCCAGTCCATACAGTTAAAACATTTCTGGAGGCAGAGCACTGAATCATCTGTCCAGACCTTCATAAGATAAGATAAGATAAGATAAGCCTTTATTAGTCCCACAACGGGGAAATTCCAGGATTGCAACAGCACAGGGATAGCAACACTCAGAGCAACAATCAGAAGGCAAGAAAAAAAACAAGCAAGCAAGAGCAGCTAATATACATATGTACATATTACTATAAAATATATATATATACACACACACACAGACACACAGTGCAGAGCATTGTAGCTGGATGGAATAAATATATGAATATATGAACACACAGTGCAGAGCATTGTAGCTAGATGGAATAAATATGTAAATATACAGTATAAACACCCACAGTACGGGGCATTGCAGCTAGGTGGAATAAATATGCAAGTATATAAACACACACAGTGCGGAGCAATGTAGCTAGATGGAATAATATGTAGATATATAAAAACACAGTGCGGAGCATTGTAGCTAGATAGAATAAATATATAGATATATAAATATAAACACACCCAGTGCTGAGCATTGTAGCTAGATGGAATAAATATGTAAATATATAAACACACACAGTGCAGAGCATTGTTGCTAGGTGGGATGAAACAGCATAACCGTCTACTTAGTTATCCTACATGGTATGATTATGTGCCCATACATATTCTCACCCTCCATAGCGACCGGTATGTTCCTAGTTGTATGCCGGAGGGGACCATTGTGTAAGTCTATTGCATCTTTTGCATTCAAAAAAACTATTAGTTTGTTACGTCTTTTTGCTATCTCTGCGAGCAGCCCTGCTTAGGTTGTACAGTCTGACAGCCGTTGGTAGGAAGGACCTACGAAACCTCTCGGTTGTGCACCTGGGATGATGTAGTCTGCTGCTAAATGAGCTCCTCAGTGCATCCAGTATGTCCTGCATAGGGTGGAACTCGGACTCCAGCAGAGATGACAGTTTAGCCACAGTCCTTCTCTCTCCTATCTCCTCCATCGGATCAAGGCGCTGCCCCAGGACAGAGCTAGCTTTCTTAATCAGTTTGTTCAGTCTCTTCCTATCGGCTGCAGTAATGCCACTGCCCCAGCAGACCACTCCAAAAGTGATGGCTGATGCCACCACCGTGTCATAGAATGACTTCAGCAGCGCCCCTTGTACACCAAAAGACCTGAGTCTCCTCAGCAGGAACAGCCTGCGCTGTCCCTTCTTGTAGAGTGCGTCAGTATTGTGTGACCAGTCTAGTTTATTGTTCAGATGAATACCCAGGTACTTATAGGATGTCACCATCTCGATGTCTGTTCCCTGTATATTTACTGGTGCTGTGAGGGGCTGCCCATGCCTGCGGCAGTCCACCACCAGCTCCTTAGTTTTCCTCGCGTTGATCTGGAGGCAGTTCCGATGGCACCAGTCCACAAAGTCCTGGATAAGCCCTCTGTACTCAGCTTCATCTCCGTTGGAGATGAGACCAACGATCGCAGAGTCATCAGAGAACTTCTGTAGATGGCAATGTGTTGTGTTGTGTGAGAAGTCCGCAGTATAAAGAGTGAACAGGAAGTGTCCTTGGTCTTAGTCTTTTCTGAGAGCAGTTTTAAATGTGGGCAGCAAATGTACACAGTTGTGCTCTGAGGATCCTAAAGGAGGAAGGGGAAGAGATTTAAAGGCTCCCTTGATAGATCCATAGCACAGGTCCTGACATGTTTCGGGACCCAGGAGACAGACGCTGACACGAGTAGATATCAGACAATTATTCTTTATTAATAATTGGTGAATGTGGTGTGTGAGTGAATGAGTGTGTGGATGTCTGGTCACTGGAGCTGAGCGTTTCTGATGGCGACCTGGCAACCCTGGAACACACAAGCACAAACAATTACAGCTGTTCGTGAAGATGGAGGATCTGCAGATGGTAACGCTTACTTGCAGGTACCACAGGGTATGTCTTGCTGGCTCCGAGTGCCCGTGCGAAGCGGTGCTCGTGGTGCTCGCCGTAGCGGAGGTGAGGAGGAGCTCCGAGGAGGAAGAGGTGATGCCCCGTCAGCTGGGGTGGTTTGTCCGCCGCCAGGGAGGTCCACCTGTGCACAGGGGAGAAGGCTAGGAGAAGATGAGTGTAGAGATTGCTTACATGGCTTGGCTTGGCGAGAGGTCCTAGTCTTGGCTTGAGGTCGTGGTCTCGGCTCATTGCTGGGCAAAGGCGACAGACGACTCCGTGCCGAGCCGTCAGTGGTTCTGGCCTTTAAAGGCCGCTGATTGACACCTGCCGGTGTGTGCGCAGCTGACGGTGATGATGATGATGATGACGGCCCAGCGGCCGCCATGACAGTACTCCCCCCTCTAGAGGTTCCTCCAGGCACCTGCCCAATCCTACCTGGATTCGCCCGATGGAAATCGCGGATCAGCTGCTTGTCGAGGATCAACGCTGGGCGAATCCAAGAGCGATGTTCAGGACCAAACCCCTCCCAGTCCACCAAATACTGAAGACCTCGGCCCTGTCGGCGGACATCCAAGATGGCAGTCACCCCCCAGGCCGGATGGCCATCGATCATCCTCGGGGGGGCAGGAGCCGTGGGGGGTGGGCACAGAGGGTCGGAGATGTACGGCTTGACCTGGGAGACATGAAAGGTGGGGCAGATGCGCATGGAAGGGGGGAGAGCAAGACGCACAGACACAGGATTGACAATACGAGAAATAACGTAGGGGCCGATGAAGCGCTTGGTTAGCTTGCGCTTCTCAGCCGGCACACCAATGTTCCGAGTGGACAACCAGACCTTTTGACCCACCTTATAGTCCGGGGCGGGTCTCCTGTGGCGGTTGGCCACCTGGATGTTGCATTCTGTGGTTCTCAGAAGGGCCCTGCGAGTGATGGACCAGACCCGCCGACAACGTCTGGCGTGGGTCTGTACTGAAGGAACCGCTACCTCCTTCTCCTCCTCTGGAAACAGTGGTGGATCAAACCCTAGAGACGCCTTGAAGGGGGACATCCCCGTAGCAGAGGAAACCGTGGTGTTATGGGCGTACTCGATCCAAGGTAGATACGTGCTCCAAGAAGAGGAGCAGGAGGAGATGACACAGTGCAGCGCAGCCTCCAGCTCCTGATTTGCACGCTCGCACTGGCCGTTGCTCTGCGGGTGGTACCCAGAGGAGAGGCTGGCTGTGGCTCCCAGTACTGCGCAGAACGCCTTCCAAACTTGGGAAACAAACTGTGGTCCTCGGTCCAAAACAATGTCAGCGGGGATGCCATGAAGACGGACCACATGTTGGACAAGAAGGTCCGCCGTCTCCCGCGCCGAAGGCAGCCCCTGGAGAGGCACAAAATGAGCCGCCTTAGAAAAACGGTCCACAATCGTCAAAACTGTAGTAAAGTGATCGGAGGGGGGCAGGCCGGTCACAAAGTCCATGGCAACATGGGACCAGGGGCGAGAAGGAACGGGCAAAGGGTGCAGAAGACCCGGGTCGCCGGGGAGATGATGATGTTTTCCCAGTAGCGCATTGAGCGCAGGCCCGAACATAACTGTGGACATCCTTTCTCAACCCTGGCCACCAGAAGGTCCTCTGGAGGAGATCAATGGTCCGACTCACACCCGGATGGCATGCCAGTTTGGACGCGTGGCCCCATTCAATTACCTGGCCCCTGATAGAGCGGGGAACGAACAAGCGACCCGGGGGACCCCCACCCGGATCTGGCTCCATCTCCTGCGCTCTTCGGACCCTCTTGCAGATACCCCAAGACAATGCACCCACCACACAAGAGGACGATAGGATGGTCACCTCCTGATCTTCGGTGGATGGTGCGTCGAACTGCCGCGAGAGGGCGTCGGGCTTACCATTCTTGCTCCCCGGCCAGTAGGTGATGGTAAAGTTAAAGCGGCCGAAGAAGAGCGACCAGCGAGCCTGGCGTGCGTTCAAATGCTTAGCCGTCCTGATGTACTCAAGGCTACGGTGGTCAGTCCAAACGACGAACGGCTGGGCAGCCCCCTCCAGCCAATGTCTCCACTCCTCCAGGGCGAGTTTCACCGCCAGCAGCTCCCTGTCCCCAATGCAGTAATTCCTTTCAGCGGGCGTCAGGCAATGGGAGAAGTAAGCACACGGTCGAATCTTGCCATCCACTGGAGAGCGCTGTGAGAGAACGGCCCCCACCCCCGAATCTGAAGTGTCCACCTCCACCAGGCACTGCAGCTCCGGGTCCACCTGGGTCAGCACACGGGCCGAAGTGAACTCCTCCTTAAGTTTCTCGAACGCCCCGGCAGCCTCCTCACTCCAACGAAAAGGGGTCTTAGGGGAAGTGAGAGCAGTCAGGGGGTGGGCGATGTTTCTAAAATTAGGCACAAAATGACGGCAGAAATTGGCGAAGCCCAGGAACCCCTGTAACTGTTTCCTGGATGTAGGCGTGGGCCAATCCACCACCGCCTTGACCTTGGCCGGGTCGGGGCGCACCTGATTCCGGGCGATGATGAAACCAAGGAAAGAGGTCCGGTCTGTGTGGAATTCACACTTCTCTGCCTTGATGAACAGCTGGTTCTCCAGGAGGCGCTGCAAAACCCATCGCACATGCACCTGGTGTTCCTCCAACGTGCGTGAGAAGATGAGTATGTCATCGAGGTAGACAAACACGAAGGAGTTGAGGAAGTCCCAAAGAACGTCGTTTATCAACCACTGGAAAACGGCTGGAGCGTTGGTTAATAGTAATTAACAGTAATATAGTGAATGAGTGTGTGGATGTCTGGTCACTGGAGCTGAGCGTTTCTGATGGCGACCTGGCAACCCTGGAACACACAAGCACAAACAATTACAGCTGTTCGTGAAGATGGAGGATCTGCAGATGGTAACGCTTACTTGCAGGTACCACAGGGTATGTCTTGCTGGCTCCGAGTGCCCGTGCGAAGCGGTGCTCGTGGTGCTCGCCGTAGCGGAGGTAAGGAGGAGCTCCGAGGAGGAAGAGGTGATGCCCCGTCAGCTGGGGTGGTTTGTCCGCCGCCAGGGAGGTCCACCTGTGCACAGGGGAGAAGGCTAGGAGAAGATGAATGTAGAGATTGCTTACATGGTTTGGCTTGGCGAGAGGTCCTAGTCTTGGCTTGAGGTCGTGGTCTCGGCTTATTGCTGGGCAAAGGCGACAGACGACTCCGTGCCGAGCCGTCAGTGGTTCTGGCCTTTAAAGGCCGCTGATTGACACCTGCCGGTGTGTGCGCAGCTGACGGTGATGATGATGATGATGACGGCCCAGCGGCCGCCATGACAGGTCCAATGTCTTTTCTCGCCTGGTTGGGCAGGAGACGTACTGATAAAAGTTTTTAAGTGTCTTCTTTAAAGACACATGGTTAAAGTCCCCAAGGATAAAATTTGGAGCCTCTGGGGAAATCGACTGCAACTGCTGTACCACATCAAAGACGGTGCAGGAGGCGGAGGCAGCATCCGCCCTCGGGTGAATGTACACAGTCGTTATGAAAAGTTGGGGGAACTCGCGAGGCAGATAAAAGGGGCATTGCGATACGGACAATAGCTCCACATCTGGTGTACAGATGCACTCTCTGACCGTGATAGCTGTACAGTACTGTTTATTAATATACAAACATACGCCGCCTCCCTGACGTTTCCCTGTTACCTCTTCCTGCCGATCCAAGTGAAGTGGGGCTCCAAAACTGTCAATACAAAGGTCCGGGTCTGGTCATGATCCGTAAGCCACGTCTCCGTGTAAGCCATGACACAGCAGTTCTTGAAATCCTTCTGATATTGGACATTTCCTTGAATTTCAGCCACTTTATTTCTCAGGGATTGTACATTCCCCATAATAATTGAAGGAAGAGGAATGCGGTTAAGCTGACACCTCCTCAGGTTTAATCTTACGTTTCCACGCTTTCTGCGTTTCCTTCTTTTGTTCCTCTTTTCATTGCTGTGTCCATGAAAGTCTCTTAAAATAAAGTCCGGCAGTTGCGGCACAGACTCAAACACAGACACTGGATTATCCATGTTTAGTTGCAGTAGCGTGTCTCTGGAATACTGCATTCTTACCAGCGTGACTGTGCTGGCGTCCCAGACAAAGAGCCGGTGAGAAAGAAGCCACAATGTGAAAACAAGAAAAAAATCCATATTGATGGAACCAAAAAGCTCTTCGTTATATAGTCCACAAACATTCAAGGACAAAAATGGCACAGAGAATTACGTTAAAACACATTAAAGTGCATAAAAACAGAGACTAAGATGCCAAACCTTTTCTCCCACTGCTGGTCGCTGCGTGCGCATGCGCCCGCAGGTTTGTTCCTAGAGTGTGAGAATTTGCGTGCCCCTAGTGGCAGAGCGCGGCACTGCGCCTGCCTTCTCACTCTGACATGAAGAAGAAGAACTCCTCATTTCCTTTTCCTGTTTGTAGCAGTTAGCCCAGAAAGCTAATATGGCCACGATCGTCACTGTCACTTTTTCGGCTTTGTATGCAGAAAATAGCCACGGGATACAAGCGAAATTTATGTTGGATAATCATAAGACTCTGTAGATGTGGTAAAGATTTTAAATTACCGGCAGAATGCAAAATATGGACCATGATGAGTGAAAACTCATCATTGTTTTATCTCATTCTCATAATCAACTTGTTTTATTTAACACTATTGACTCTGTTCTCAATACCCCACAGACTGACTGTTTGGAGGCCTCCTCTGAGTTATGCAATGATTTTATGAACTTTTTTATTGATAAGGTGGCCACCACCAGGGCTCTCATCTCACCTCCTGCCTCTGATCCCTCTGTCTCTGTCCCTTGTTCTGCTGTTTTTGATCAGTTTGAACCTGTGACTCTGTCATTTTTAAAGGATGTGGTTACCCACATTAAGCCCTCAGGGTCTCCCTGTGATGCTGTCCCTCCTAGACTTTTTAAAGAGGTGCTTCCCAGTATAGGCCAGTCAGTTCTCACCATCTTGAACAGCAGCCTGTCATCTGGTGTGGTTCCTGCAAATTTTAAACATGCAGTAGTACAGCCCTTGATTAAGAAACCTGGTCTCGATCATACAGTGTTGGCAAATTTTAGGCCTATTTCCAAGCTGCCATTTCTCTCAAAAATTTTAGAGAAAATTGTCTATATGCAGCTGAAATGTTTTCTGGATGAACACGGTATTTTGGAGATTTTTCAGTCTGGTTTCAAAGCTCTTCATAGCACAGAGACAGCCTTGTTAGGAGTTTTCTCTTGGCATGTGATTCAGGTGAATATGTTGTTCTTGTGCTGTTTGATTTAACTGCTGCCTTTGACAAAGTGGACCATCATATTTTAATTTCCCGTTTGCAGCACCTAGTGGGCATTTGTGACACTGCTCTCAACTGGTTTAGATCCTATCTGTCAGACAGGACTTTTAAAGTTAGCATGTCTGGGTTTGAATCCTCTTCTGCTCTTCTGCCTTACAGGGTCCCACAGGGGTCAATTCTAGGGCCCATGCTTTTTTGTCTGTACATACTTCCACTGGGTTCCATTTTTAAAAAGCATGGTATCTCTTTCCACCTGTATGCTGATGACTGTCAGATTTATGTCCCTCTAAAGCAAAAAGCTGCCTCATCAGTAAACTCACTCCTGGCGTGCATTGAAGACATAAAGTCTTGGATGGCCCTAAACTTCCTAAATTTTAATGATAAGAAGACCAAAGTGATGGTGTCTGAACCTAGTCGCCCCTGTGAGTCCCTTCCTGTATACTTGGGCCCCCTTACTCCTTATGTTAAATCCACAGCTAGGAACCTTGGTTTTATCATGGACAATGATTTTAAATTAGACACGCAGATTCGTTCTGTGGTAAAATCCAGCTTCTTTCATCTAAGGCGTTTAGCAAAAGTAAAACCCATTCTCTCTAGACCACACTTGGAAACAGTAATCCATGCTTTTATTTCATCTCGGCTGGATTACTGTAACGCACTTTACACCGGTGTCAGCCAGTCATCTCTTTCCCGTCTGCAGCTGGTTCAAAATGCTGCTGCTCACCTTTTAACAGGTACACGTGGAAGAGATCACATCACACCCATCTTAGCTTCACTCCACTGGCTGCCCGTGTATTTTAGAGTTCATTTTAAAATTCTTTTATTTGTTTTTAAATCCTTGAATGGTCTTGCTCCATCTTACCTCTCTGAGCTTCTGCATCCCTACGCTCCCACCCGGTCCCTTAGGTCAGCCTAACAGCTGCTTTTGGAGGTACCAAAGGCGAGGCGCAAGCTCAGAGGGGACAGAGCCTTTTCGATCATGGCCCCCAGGTTATGGAATGATTTACCCCTGGACATTAGACAAGCACCTTCACTGTCCATTTTTAAAACACGTCTTAAAACATATTTTTACTCCCTGGCCTTCGACCCAGTATGAGACATTGATTTTATTGAATGAAATGGATTTTTATTTATTTTACTTTTTATTTTATTTATGAATTTTTTACTGTGGTTCTTGTGTTAGCGCCCTGCTTTTATGTTCTCTTGCTGTACAGCACTTTGTGTAGCGAGTGTTGCTTTTAAAGTGCTTTATAAATAAAGTTGATTGATTGATTGATTGAAAACGCAGTGGCCTCGCCACCCACCCAGCCAGCCCCCCTTTGTCAAAAGTAAGTGAGAAATTTCTGTTTTTTTTTAAAAAAATGTATTGATTTCTTGTTCATACACTTTGAAGATAAGATGATGAGGTACCTCTGTACAAAAAAAAAAAAAAAAACGGTGTCAAAAGACTAAACCATTTTTGGGGTAAATACGTCCAAAGTGCAGTTTTGACAGAGTTATGGAATTTAAAGAGATGCTGAGACATTATGCAAATTAGATGCATACATTTATTCCCATCTGAAACTTTGGATCATATTTTACATCTTTCTAATTGACAGTAAGCCATTATCTCTTACCACTTTCAAGTTATAGCCTTGGAAATCTGAACTATTTTATTAACAAAAAATATTTACCACTCTTGACCACTAGGGGTTATGTCGCAGTTCGGCAACATACACACTCATAGGGTTAAGTACCAAATACAGGACCCCATTTGCAAATGGGCACATCACAATCAGAGTAAACTTTACCAAAACCCCATGGGACTTATCGGGTACAACACTGTCACAGTAAGTCCATAAATAAGACTAAAGTCAGGCCTGCATCCGAGAAATAACTGTTAGCTAACTATTAGCCTCAGGTACATTCGGTTGCATTTCTCAAAACCAATCAGTGAACTACATCAAAACTTTCAAAAGGAAAAAGGGTAAATTAAAAGCAAATTATCCCTTAAACTAATCTTAAAGGCCTCTGTAAAATCTAATTAATTTCAATCAGCTTACTGTTCTCAAGTAGTATACACAAAACATACAATACCACTAGCTTGAGCTAACAACATCAAAATTCCCTCTAAAGGTGATAAAATATCTCAGGTTTAGAGTTCAATCTCTAAAAGAAATTGTTCCACCTCTGAGAATAATTTTCAGCTGCCACTCAGGTGTCTAAAAGAAAAACCAACAAGAAGGTTGAAATTAAAATCACTCACTGATATTTGGTTGCCAGGATGATGGCCCTCTTGTTTTTCAGTTTAGCCCTCCACCTAGCAATCACACCTACTGTCACCCAGTCAGAATTGGGCAGAGCCAAGACAAAAAGTCAACAATCCTTAGGTGGATTCTCAGTAACAGCCTCATCGTTAGGGCCTCTGGTAAGCCTTAGCACAACCACTGTTAACCTGGTCAACACTGCTACACTGAAACGGCAGGTAGTTGAACCAATAACTGCTACCAAAACTTTGCAAGGTACTGTGTTGGGTTTGAATGTTTGCTCCGAAGCTTCAGTCAAACTCAATAAGGTCTTGAACTTGTTGCTCTCCGTGTTAAAGGTTGACTATGCTCACACACAGCTGATGTTTATGTTACTCTCAAGTGTAGCTAGAAACGTTAGCTTTCCAGTTAACACTTTAGCAATGAGCCTGTTTCCACCTTATTTTGCCCCTTTCTCAGTGGTAACAAATTTACTCCTCGTTGCAATTCAAAGAACAAGGATGACATTCCATGTTCGCTCAGTGTTACAGAATAAAGGCCTCGAACACCCTATGACATAGACATCTGTGGAACCATGGTTTAGTCCAGCTAAACCAATCCAATTTGAACCTCCTTGAGTTATCTCAATATTACTTAGCCAAAACATTTTCCTCAGGTATGTAAAAAAAAAAAAAATGCACACTTTTTATTTTTGTACCTTGGTACCCAGAATTGTCTTTTTGTACTTTTGTAAGTACAATTTTTGAGTCTTTGCATACATATACAGTATCTTAGTATATTTAAGACAATTTTACAATTTTTATATTTGTCCATATTCAATTTATTTTGGAAGACTCCTAGAAGTTCTTTTTTTTTTTTTTTTTTTTTTTTTTTTTTACAGTCAACCAAACCCAAAGATCTATACTCAGGAACAGATACTGTTTACAAGCTTAGGGTTTATGGACATCAGAACCATTAGCTCAGCAGTTGGGTCAAGAGTCGCCAATTGGAACCAGCCGCCAAGGATGTGTACCAACGCTGACCAGAACTCACTATTGATACGGGGGGGATATGTAGCATCAACCCCTTTGGTTCCAATCTGTAAAATCACTCTTCATTTTAAAGAAATTGTTTCACTCAAAAGTCTGGTAAGGAATTATTTTCTTCACCTAAGCATCACAGCTCGAAAACACATTCCATGGTAAAAGGGACAATAAAAATCCTGTTCTGCCAGGAATGGCTTAGACTACAATCATAAATTAAAGAACTTCCTCTCCAACCAGACAGTTTTATCTACAAAGAGTTGTTTGAAACAATCCAGACCTATCAACAAAAAATCCTCAAGGCTTCAAGTTAAAATCCAAAGTCCCACTGTACACCCTGGTGGACAACACAGGAATATGTTAGCTGTTTCCTCTGCAAACTGAACTGTGTTTACTGAATGGAAATGACTTCCTTTTAACAAAAACTCTCAATTTTCAGATTTTCTTTTTCAGGACACCCTACAAAATCAAGGGGGACTCTGACATACTTATGGTTTGAAATGTTTCATTAATCATTGACTTGAAATGTATTGCATGTTATGAAAATATATTTAAATGAGTTTATGAAAGTGTATGCTCACTGGAAGTAGTAATGAAAATTAGTTATGAATCACTGAAGCTACATATATTTGTAGAAAATATGAATTTCAAGTTAATATGTCTTCATGTCATACGTCAAACAGGTTCATTTTGTCTTCTTTCAATTATTTATCCTTTTTTTTTTTCCTTTGAAAGACAAAAGTAAAATAGAAAGATGTCTTTACCTTCTTTACATGTTTCAACTGCACTGCAGCCTTCATCAGAAGAGTCAGCTGATTGCTGCCAGGTGACATTTATCAGCTGATTTTCGTAGGCGGGGCCAGCTCAGCAGATCTGTCAGATCCGCCTCGTTCTATTCTGTCCAAGGACAGAATAGAACAAGACAATAAATGCAATGCGTCAAACAGGTTCATTTTGTCTTCTTTTAATTATTTATCCTTTTTTTTTTTTTTTTTTTTCCTTTGAAAGACAAAAGTAAAATAGAAAGATGTCTTTACCTTCTTTACATGTTTCAACTGCACTGCAGCCTTCATCAGAAGAGTCAGCTGATTGCTGCCAGGTGACATTTATCAGCTGATTTTCGTAGGCGGGGCCAGCTCAGCAGATCTGTCAGATCCACTGAGCCGGCCCCGCCTCCCGCCTTCAGATGGTCTCTGGAGAATGTGGTCCCAGGTGTGAGAAAGCATAAAGGCCCCCTCATCTCGGTTCAAACCACACAAAAAATTAAGACAGTTATTAGTACACCCCAAGGACAGAATAGAACAAGACAATAAATGCAATGTATTATATGAAATATCATGCAGATCATGTAACAAAACCTACATTGGAGAAACCGGAAGATTATTCACCACAAGAAAAAAAGAACACCAAAAGGAATGTGAGAAGGAAACGCAAGGACGACTCACAAGATCACAAAAAGAAAAAGCAGAACAAGAAACATTAAAATCAGCTATATCGGACCACTGCAAAAGAAATAATCACATCATGGACTGGGACAACACAAAAATTATTGGATCGGAGAGCAACAGACACAAACGTTGGATCAAGGAGGCAATAGAGATCAGAAAGCGGGGAAAAGACACCATGAACCGAGATGAGGGGGCCTTTATGCTTTCTCACACCTGGGACCACATTCTCCAGAGACCATCTGAAGGCGGGAGGCGGGGCCGGCTCAGTGGATCTGACAGATCTGCTGAGCTGGCCCCGCCTACGAAAATCAGCTGATAAATGTCACCTGGCAGCAATCAGCTGACTCTTCTGATGAAGGCTGCAGTGCAGTTGAAACATGTAAAGAAGGTAAAGACATCTTTCTATTTTACTTTTGTCTTTCAAAGGAAAAAAAAAAAAAAAAAAAAAAAAAGGATAAATAAATGCAATGTATTATATGAAATATCATGCAGATCATGTAACAAAACCTACATTGGAGAAACCGGAAGATTATTCACCACAAGAAAAAAAGAACACCAAAAGGAATGTGAGAAGGAAACGCAAGGATGACTCACAAGATCACAAAAAGAAAAAGCAGAACAAGAAACATTAAAATCAGCTATATCGGACCACTGCAAAAGAAATAATCACATCATGGACTGGAACAACACAAAAATTATTGGATCGGAGAACAACAGACACAAACGTTGGATCAAGGAGGCAATAGAGATCAGAAAGCGGGGAAAAGACACCATGAACCGAGATGAGGGGGCCTTTATGCTTTCTCACACCTGGGACCACATTCTCCAGAAACCATCTGACGGCGGGAGGCGGGGCCGGCTCGGCGGATCTGACAGATCTGCTGAGCTGGCCCCGCCTACGAAAATCAGCTGATAAATGTCACCTGGCAGCAATCAGCTGACTCTTCTGATGAAGGCTGCAGTGCAGTTGAAACATGTAAAGAAGGTAAAGACATCTTTCTATTTTACTTTTGTCTTTCAAAGGAAAAAAAAAAAAAAAAGGATAAATGTCTTCATGTCTCCTGAAAGCAAACGCAAGTCATCTGACTAGTTCCAACCAATCACCAGCCAGTCTTGGTTGGATGACACCCCCTTTCATTCTATTGGTCAGTTACAAACAAAGATCCTCTTTCTTTTTTGGACCATAGTCCATTCAAATCTCCCGCGATAAGAGACAACTGGTTCTTCTTACTGTCAGTCAAGTTTTTCCCCTGGAAAAACTATCCAGTTTAAGGGAGAAACTCCCCAATTTTTTTCAGTTCTGTACTGTTTTGTTCCTACTTTGACTTCGGTCTTTTTTGTAACTGTCTGGGGAAAAATCTTTTTCTTTTGTTTTGAGCTCAACCTTCTCTTCTATATTGAGTGAAACTCCGTTTTCTCAGACTTTCTTTTTCTCTATTTTAAAATTTGTTAAGCTTTTTCTAATCATTTCTTTAACTCACCGTACTTAAAGTGGACTGATCCTGTTTTTTTTTTTTTTTTTTAACTCCCACTGGAAACGGCCTACGCCCAATTACCACGACATCTGAAGAACCCGGCTTTCGTGGCTTAAATAATTTTTTTTTAATCTCTTTGATTCTGTGACTTTGACCAGACTTTGAACGATTTCCAAAGTATCTGGATACGAGAAAGCCACTGAAAAATTCTCGTTTTGTCCACATGGCATACTCAGCGGCCAGCAGCCTCTCATCAACGTTGTCGGATTTCAGCTCCTGATGGTTTGCTTCTGGGGTGAAATATCTGCTGGCAGATATTTTCCGGTATCATCATCAAATAAAGCTTCAGTGAAGGATCCAGCTGAAAAGCCAACGCAATGGGTCAAGTGAGCCAGATCCCTTCATCTGCTGAGTTAATGCAGTGTTCATCACCTTAAAGTATGTCATAATTTGTCCCAGGTTTAAAACTGGTTTATAAAACTCTGATCGGAGCTAAAGAATTAAAGAGAAATAGTATCCCTCTTTTTTAGTAACTTCCGTTTTTCCTTTTTAGAGTAGCCTAGAATTTCCTTTTTTCATATAATCAGCTTTTATCGTTTTCTTCATAAAACTGGCATCAAATTTTCTTCATATTTTGGTTACAGTTATTTCAGTCTCCATTTTCATCACGGTTACAAATTCAACTAAGGTTTACCCGGTTTCACAATGTTTGACTATATACTTTATGCGCAGTAATCTGTTACAAGTTAATATGATGTTTGATACTTGTGGATCACTTCACCATGCTTACAAATCATTTGAATGTAATGCCATTTAATCTGAGTTTGATCATTAAAAGTGTTAACGGTATGTAGAAATTTCTGCTTGATGTGTGTTTTGTGTCTGTTTCTTGGTCACACAGAAGAATTCACAAATATTTGAGACTGATTGATAGAAGATATAAAGATTAATTATCAATACATTGTCCAAGTTTTGGACTGGTTCTCCTAATCTAGTTTTTCTTGTATGTATGTGTGAAGTCCTGAATTAAACTTTCACTTCCACACACACCCATATGTCTAAATTAAACAGTGTTTGTACCTTATAAATAATTTCTTCTACATAATGTAACATGAGGAAAAATGTGCAATTTCAGTTTATAATAGTATATTTACAGGTTACAGGTATGTTTAATTCAAGCACTTTTGTTGGTGGTGGTTTGGATCACTTATGTGACTCTGTGTGGCAAATTGATTCTAATTAGGGAAAACAGGTGCTTTGTTTAGCATTTAATGGTGAAAAAATGGTGAAGTTGAATTTGTACAATGCTTAATTTGGTGATTTAATTTAATAATATGGGAGGCTTCTTATCT
The DNA here is from genome assembly GCA_020510985.1 of Pholidichthys leucotaenia. NCBI lineage: Eukaryota > Metazoa > Chordata > Actinopteri > Cichliformes > Pholidichthyidae > Pholidichthys > Pholidichthys leucotaenia. The sequence continues at coordinate 131,168,176 of CM035840.1, read as the reverse complement.
GATTGAGTAGGTTAAAATGATTTGTGACAAATTAGACATTGCTAAAAAGTACATTTATTTAACTTGATTTGATTTAATAGACAGGAAAAGTAAAAGATTGAATTAGGGTACTTGAGTTTAATTCTGATGAGTTTATTAACTTGATATGTTCTTTTTTCTTTTTCTTTCTTAAAGGTTATCAAGCTAATATGCTTGTCATTCCTTGAATTGATTAAAATATAAGAGTGAAATGAGAGTGGAGTTGTCCAGCGTCCTCTGTTGGTGGCCCTGCCTAGTCGAGTTTAGGCAGGCATTGAGGCAAAATTTCACATAATTCCAAATAACTCAACAGTTGATAATCAAAGTTGATAACCAAGAGTGTAGCGTGGGCAAGAGAGGATAAAAGGTTTCAAACGTCCATTAAAGAGCTATAGACACAGAGGTGGAAATTTGCTTTGTCCTTCAGTCCAAAATGGCAGAAGATGTGCCTGGAAAGACTGTTAAACAGCTCAAGAGGGAAAGGACTACAGCCAAAAGCAATTTCATCAGGCAAGACAATTTCCTCAATAAAGAGGCAGACAAACATGGTTGAAACTGAGCTGAAAGAAGAGTTCAGCACACTCACCAGTTACTTCAGGAAAGTCCTCGAAGCAAATGATGATTACAGGATGGGGCTCTTGGCTGAGGCTACAAAAGAAGAAGAGGAAGAAGTTGCAATTCTCAGGGAGGCACTAGAGAATGACATTGAGAAGACTGCAACTGATGCTGACGCAAGATTCAAAGAATTGAGAGATACAGTCCAAGTGAACCTGTGGTCAAGATATGGTCAGTAAAATCTCACCACTGCAATCCTAGAAACAGAAAAAAAAAACAAAAAAAACAAAAACCAAACCAAAAACTGGTGATGAAGCAGCTAACTTACCCATTGGAAGAATTAACCTGGAGGGTATGAGGTGCATCTGGTTCTCCTAGAGAAGAGAGTACAGGAGACCATTCGACTCATGTCAGCCTGGGAGCGATGGATACCACTGCAAGAAAGAAGGGATGTAGAGGACAGAGTTTAAGGCCCAAAAGTAACCAGCAGCAGACTGGAGTTAAGAAAAGTTGAATTTGTCACCGCACGTAGGATTGCAGAGGAAACACGAACTGCAGAAGCATGTGGTACAGATGCTTTGCACCTGCAGCACCACTACCTGTTGTGAAAATTAGGCCAACAACTCTCCCCCTCTTCAATGGCAATAAGAAAGAATTTCACAGATGGAAGAAAGACTGGGAGAGTCTACAAGGGCAGGGAGAGCCATCTGGATCAGCAGAAGCCTAGAAAATTAAACTCCTGAGTCGTGTTGATGAGAAAATATTAAAGGATCTCAGGCTATCAACATACAGCGCTGCTGCAGAAATCCTCAGAGTCTTGGAAAACAGGTATGGGAACAAGTCAACCATCACTGTAGAAGTACTCAAAGACCTCGAGAAACTACCTCCTGTGAAAGGCAACCAGCCAAGAAAACTTATTGATCTCACACAAGCAGTAGAAAAAACCCTGGCAGATCTTTCAGAATTAGAAAACTCTGGTGCAATGAAGAACCCACTGGTGATTAGAGCAATAGAGAGAAAATTACCCAACTTTATTAAAAGAGAGTGGTTAAACTTCATGGTTGAACCCAACAATAATGGGACCTTCAGACAACTACTTTGATGCACTACTGATGCTCCTGAAAAATCACGAGGAGATTCTGGAGAGACTTGAGCAACTTAAGGTTGTGGAGAAGACTGAAAAGTCAGACCATCATCCATTATATTATCCAGTATTATCCATTATATACCTCTCGGCGCCACACGAGTAGGCTGCCTTTTGCAACAGCGGCTCGATTCCGAGTTTTTTTTCCCTTCCTCTCTCTTTTGATCAGTCTTTTTTTTTCACCCCACTTATATCACGGACACACAGATCGTCCCAAATGTCTCCTGAGCCGGTGGACGGAGCCACTGTTTATAGCAGGATACGATACAACAGGGAAGAGCTGCTAGCATTTAACCGCCACCCGGTCCCATTGGAAAAACTCGACATACCGAGAGAATTGAGGCGAAAGCGTCGCGGCTGCCGGGCTGGAGTAAGGCGGAGGACAAAAAATATACGGTACAGACCCTCCCTTCCATCTGTTGTCATGGGAAATGTACGGTCGATACTGGGAAAGTTAGATGAGCTAGCGGCTATCTCCCGTTATGATAGCACTTACCGGGAGTGCTCTCTCCTTTTGTTTACTGAGACGTGGCTAACTGAACTAGCAGCAGATGCTAACATTGAGCTGGAGGGTTTTCACATGATACGAGCTGACCGAACACCAGACAGTGGCAAAGCAAGGGGCGGTGGAGTGATAATGTATGTTAACAACAACTGGTGCAGACCGGGACATATCACTGTTAAACAACGACACTGCAGCAAAGACATTGAGTTGCTAGCTGTTAGCATGAGGCCTACATATCTCCCGAGAGAACACTCACACATGATCTGCATTGTTGTTTATGCAAATCCGACGGCGAACGCTGGGACAGCGCGTGACGTCATCCATTCAGTAACCAGCAGGCTGCAGACAGAACACCCAGATGCTCTTCTCCTCATCTCAGGCGATTTCAACCACGTTTCACTGTCTCCCATTCTACCCACGTTCACCCAGTATGTCACATGCCACACTAGAGACAATAAAACACTGGATTTATTCTACGCAAACACTAAGGAGGCGTACACCTCATCACAACTCCCCCCACTCGGGAGATCGGATCACAACTTGGTTCATCTCCGGCCGGTGTACAAACCCCTAGTGCACAGACAACCTCCGGCCATGCACACTGTGGAGTTATGGTCTGAGGAGACAATGGACACTCTAAAGGACTGTTTTGAAGCCACCGCCTGGAAGCAGCTCTGCGATCCACATGGTGAGGACATCGATGGCCTCATTCACACCTTCACGGGCTACCTCAGCTTCTGTGTGGACAAATCCGTTCCCACCAAGACCATACGGCGTCACTCAAACAACAAACCCTGGATCAACCCTGAGATAAAAACACTTCTGAGAGAGAAGAAGAGGATCTTCAGGTCGGGGAACAGGGAGATGCTGAAGTCCGTACAGAGGGAGCTGAGGAGAAAGATCAGAGAAGGCAAGGACAGCTTCAGGAAGAAGATGGAGGACAAGCTGCAACAGAGCGACATCAGCGGGGTCTGGAGAAACCTCAAAACCATCTCTGGGCTCCAGAATACCTCCCCCCAGGCCACGGGGGGCAGGGAGTGGGCGAACAACCTGAATCTGTTTTTCAATAGATTTGACCAACCGCCCTCCCCCCTGTCTGCACAACAACCACTGCTGCCTCTAAGAAATCAAGTTCTGCTGCCCACTCCCCACTCCACCGACACCCCCCCCACTCCCAACACACAGCCCCCCATCCTGACCCTGACCAAGACCCAGGTGAGGACGGAGCTGAGGAAGATCAAGACGAGGAAGGCGTCGGGACCGGACGGCATCAGCGCAAAGCTCCTCAAGTCCTGTGCAGACCAGCTGTGTGGGATTGTGACGTATATCTTCAACATGAGCCTGAAACTGGGGAGGGTACCACAGCTGTGGAAAACATCTTGTGTGGTACCTGTACCAAAAACTTCCCACCCCAAAGACCTGAACAGCTACAGACCGGTGGCCTTGACGTCCCACTTGATGAAGACCCTGGAGAGACTGCTCCTTGCTCATCTCCGCCCCCTGGTGGAACCAGCGATGGATCCACTCCAGTTCGCCTACCAGCATGGCATTGGGGTGGAGGATGCGGTGATCTTCCTCCTTCACCATTCTCTGTCCCACCTGGAGAAGCCCGGGAATATGGTGAGGATCATGTTCTTTGACTTCTCCAGTGCTTTCAACACCATCCAACCGATGATCCTGAAGGACAAGCTGCTGCGCGCAGGGGTGGACCAGCACCTGTCATCATGGATCCTGGACTACCTCACGAACCGGCCTCAGTTTGTGAGAACCCGGGACTGTGTTTCCGACACGATCATCAGTAGCACGGGGGCCCCCCAGGGAACGGTGCTGGCTCCCTTCCTGTTCACTCTTTATACTGCGGACTTCTCACACAACACAACACATTGCCATCTACAGAAGTTCTCTGATGACTCTGCGATCGTTGGTCTCATCTCCAACGGAGATGAAGCTGAGTACAGAGGGCTTATCCAGGACTTCGTGGACTGGTGCCATCGGAACTGCCTCCAGATCAATGCGAGGAAAACTAAGGAGCTGGTGGTGGACTGCCGCAGGCATGAGCAGCCCCTCACAGCACCAGTAAATATACAGGGAACAGACAACGAGATGGTGACATCCTATAAGTACCTGGGTGTTCATCTGAACAATAAACTAGACTGGTCACACAATACTGACGCACTCTACAAGAAGGGACAGCGCAGGCTGTTCCTGCTGAGGAGACTCAGGTCTTTTGGTGTACAAGGGGCGCTGCTGAAGTCATTCTATGACACGGTGGTGGCATCAGCCATCACTTTTGGAGTGGTCTGCTGGGGCAGTGGCATTACTGCAGCCGATAGGAAGAGACTGAACAAACTGATTAAGAAAGCTAGCTCTGTCCTGGGGCAGCGCCTTGATCCGATGGAGGAGATAGGAGAGAGAAGGACGGTGGCTAAACTGTCATCTCTGCTGGAGTCCGAGTTCCACCCTATGCAGGACATACTGGATGCACTGAGGAGCTCATTTAGCAGCAGACTACATCATCCCAGGTGCACAACCGAGAGGTTTCGTAGGTCCTTCCTACCAACGGCTGTCAGACTGTACAACCTAAGCAGGGCTGCTCGCAGAGATAGCAAAAAGACGTAACAAACTAATAGTTTTTTGAATGCAAAAGATGCAATAGACTTACACAATGGTCCCCTCCGGCATACAACTAGGAACATACCGGTCGCTATGGAGGGTGAGAATATGTATGGGCACATAATCATACCATGTAGGATAACTAAGTAGACGGTTATGCTGTTTCATCCCATCTAGCAACAATGCTCTGCACTGTGTGTGTTTATATATTTACATATTTATTCCATCTAGCTACAATGCTCAGCACTGGGTGTGTTTATATTTATATATCTATATATTTATTCCATCTAGCTACAATGCTCCGCACTGTGTTTTTATATATCTACATATTATTCCATCTAGCTACATTGCTCCGCACTGTGTGTGTTTATATACTTGCATATTTATTCCACCTAGCTGCAATGCTCCGTACTGTGGGTGTTTATATATTTACATATTTATTCCATCTAGCTACAATGCTCTGCACTGTGTGTTCATATATTCATATATTTATTCCATCCAGCTACAATGCTCTGCACTGTGTGTCTGTGTGTATATATATATTTTATAGTAATATGTACATATGTATATTAGCTGCTCTTGCTTGCTTGTTTTTTTTCTTGCCTTCTGATTGTTGCTCTGAGTGTTGCTATCCCTGTGCTGTTGCAATCCTGGAATTTCCCCGTTGTGGGACTAATAAAGGCTTATCTTATCTTATCTTATCTTATTACAAATCACATTAGATTCTGTGAAGACAAGACCATGCCAGCTCAGACTGTACACTGCTTCTCCAACAACAGACCATGGGTCACCAGTGACCTGAAAGCACTTCTGAACAAAAAGAAGAGAGCTTTTAGGGCTGGAGACAAGGAGAAGCTGAGGGGAGTGCAGCATGAGCTGAGAGAGATGCTGAGGAGGTACAAGGACAATTATAGGAGGAAGTTAGAAGAGAAACTCAGGCAAAATAACACTTAAGATGTGTGGGAGGGAATGAAACAAATAACTGGGTACAAGGGGAGAGTCAGGCAGCCATCTGGGAGCCAGGAGAGAGCTGAGGAACTGAATCTGTTTTTTAATAGGTTCAACTCACAGTCTGTCACCCGAGCAACACAACCAGACCCCACACACCCCTCCCTACCCACACTCCCGTGCAGAACCTCTCTCCATCTCCCTCCTCCTCCTCCTCAGGGGGCACCAGGACCCCCCCTCACTTCACGGTGACTACAGATCAGGTGGAGAAACAGCTGAAGAGACTCCGTCAGCGGAAGGCTTCGGGCCTGGATGGCATCTCCGCTAGGATCCTGAGGACCTGTGCCAACCAACTAGCTCCAGTACCGAAACACCTGTACAACCTGAGCCTGAGTCTGGAGAGAGTACCGGTGCTGTGGAAGACATCCTGCCTGGTTCCTGTCCCCAAGAAGTCATCTCCATCGGATCTGAATGACTATCGACCAGTTGCCTTCACATCTCATGTGATGAAGGTCCTGGAGAGACTGGTCTTAGCCCACCTGAGGCCGCAGGTGGAGACGTGGCTGGACCCTCTGCAGTTTGCATATCAGCCCCATTTAGGAGTTGAAGATGCTGTCATCTACCTGCTGCAACGAGCCCATCAGCACCTGGATGGTGGAGGAGATACTGTGAGAATCACTTTTTTGGATTTCTCCAGTGCCTTTAACACCATCCAGCCACTGCTGCTGGGCGAGAAGCTGCAGGGGATGGGGGTTGACAGCTCTGTGATCTCCTGGATTACCGACTACCTGACAGGCAGACCACAGTTTGTCAGGCTGGGCAGTGTCTTGTCTGGAGTGGTGGCTAGTGATACGGGAGCGCCACAGGGGACTGTGCTCTCTCCTTTTCTTTTTACCTTATACACCACGGACTTTCAGTATAACACTGAGTCATGTCACCTGCAAAAATTCTCTGATGACTCAGCTGTTGTTGGGTGTATAAGAGGAGGAGAGGAGGGAGAGTACAGGGCACTGGTAGACAGATTTGTGGAGTGGACGGAACAGAATCACCTGAGGTTGAATGTCAGCAAGACCAGGGAGATGGTGATTGACTTCAGGAAGAGGAAGACTCCTTCTCAGCCACTGCAGATTAGGGGGGAGGATGTGGGAGTGGTTGAAGACTACAAATATCTGGGTGTCAGGATCAGCAGCGGGTTGGACTGGAGATCCAACACTGATGCTGCGCACAAGAAGGGGATGAGCAGACTATTTCCTGAGAAAACTGAGATCTTTCAACGTGTGCAGCAGGATGCTGGAGCTTTTCTACCAGACTGTTGTCGCCAGCGTCATCTTCTTTGCTGCGGTCTGTTGGGGTAGCAGTATCAGGGCCAGAGATACCAACAGACTTGACAAGATTATCAAGAGGGCTGGCTCTGTAATTGGTCTCAGACTGGAGACCTTTGAGACAGTGGTGGAGAGGAGAACACTAAATAAACTGCGATCCATCATGAACAATCCTGATCACCCCCTCCACCACACACTAGATAGGCAGCGAAGCACTTTCTCCAGACTACTACAGCTTCGTTGTCGAACGGCCAGGTACAGGAAATCTTTCCTGCCACATGCAATTTCACTGTACAATAACTCACTATGATGTTGTATTCTGGTCATAGCTATGCTGCCACACTGCACCTTACAGACTAACTTGTACCTCACATTTCACTCTGCTCCTGATAGTCCTTCTTTGTGCAATGGGATGATTCATGTGTTTATACAGGTCATCATCATATATTAAGCTATGATGTATATAGGTTCCATAGTCTAACTAACTAACTAACTAACTAACCTGCACTTATATAGCGCTTTTCTAGTCACAAAGACCACTCAAAGCGCTTTCATTAACACTAACCCTCTATTCTAAGGGCCTATAGGGAACAGATATCTAGGGACAATTTAGAACAGCCAATTAACCTAACATGCATGTTTTTGGCATGTGGGAGGAAACCGGAGAAATCCCGGAGTAAACCCACGCAACACGGGGAGAACATGCAAACTCCACACAGATCACTGTTGGTCGGGGGCTGGGATCGAACCCACGATCCCACGATCCCCACAATCCCCCGGCCAAGGGTAAACTGTGCTGCCGCAGTGCTAACCACTGCCGTGTTAGTTTCTTTTTTACTTTCCATGGGTAATCCCTTTGTCTGTTGTGTGTGTTTCTGTTGTTTGGCTGTCAACTGTCATGCTGCTGTTACACTGTAATTTCCCAGTTTGGGATCAATAAAGTACATCTATCTATCTATCTATCTATCTATCTATCTATCTATCTATCTATCTATCTATCTATCTATCTATCTATCTATCTATCTATTAATTCAGTTCAATTCAATTCAATTCAATTCAGCTTTATTTATAATGCACCAGATCAAAACAAAAGCCGCCTCGTGGCGCCACAGTGCAGAAAAAAAACCCCAAAAAACCCCACGCAGTCACAGAAAGACCCAGCAATCAGACGATCCCCTATGAGCAAGCACTAAGCGACAGTGGAGAGGAAAAACTCCCATTTGGAAGGAAGAAACCTCTAGCAGAACCAGGCTCAGGGAGGGGCAGTCGTCTGCTGTGACTGGATGGGGATGAGGGGATAGGAAGGATGGAAAGGACAGACATAAAGAACATAGAAGTAAGATGTCAAGTACAATATTGGAGGTCACCCAGCAGTATGGATCACATAACAATAGAACACAAGTGGGGTTAAAAGACACAAAAACCCTCCTTAAACGAAAGCTATATTAAAAAGGGAGGATTTTACCCTGTTCTTAAAAACAGAGACCGAGTCTGACTCCCGGACCCAGAGTGGTGACTGGGTCCGAGAATAAATATGAGAAAAAAATATGCTGCAACAAGAACCACCAAGAAAATGTTGAGGGATGTGTGTGTTGTATGTGGTGATGAAAGATATAATGACAAAATTTTCTAATGCAAAAAGTTTAAGGGTTTGAAACTCTATGAAAAGAAAGCAGCATTAAAAAAGCTGGGAGCTTGCACAAGTTGCCTTAGATGCCACAATGGTGATGGCTACTGCAGGCACATGTTCCTATGCAGGAACAAAGAATGTAAAAAAGAAGGCAGTTCCAACCACCACTACCTTGTCTTCCCAAAAGGAAACCCTAGGAGGGGCAATGAAGAGGAAAGGAAAAAAGTCACCAAAAGCAAAATAAATCTGACAGATGAACAAGAAGGTTTCTTGTCTGAGCTTTCCCCAGAGATAGCAGAGAAGTGCAAAAAAGCCTTCACAAACAACAATGCAAGAACGACTAGTACAAGTAAAAAGCAATCTGAGCTCATGGAAAAGATGGACTCTGTGAACTTCCTGTTATTATGATGCCAATGGAGGTCACTGCTAATGCAGGTCAAAAGATCCGGACTTCAGTGAATCTTGCATCTGATACCAACTACATCACCCACAAGGTTTGCGGATCAGCTGAAGACTTAAAGACTTAAAGTCTTCAGCTGATGCAAAATGCTACAGCAAGAATTTTAACAGGTACTAGAAAGATAGATCATATCTCTCCAGTTCTGGCCTCCCTTCATTGGCTTCCCATAGAATTTAGAATTAAGGTTGAAATCCTTCTTCTCACTTACAAAGCTCTAAATAATCAGGCTCCTTTTTATTTAAAAGATCTGATAGTACCATATCATCCTAACAGAGCACTATGCTCCCAAAATGCAGGATTACTTGTAATACCTAGGATCTCCAAAAGTACAATGGGAGGCAGAGCCTTCGTTTATCAAGCTCCTCTCCTTTGGAACCAGTTGACAATCTGGATTCAGGAGTCAGACTCGATCTCTTTTTAAGAATAGGGTGAAAACCTTCCTTTCTGATATAGCCTATAATTAGGGTGGGATTAGGTACCCCTGAACCCTCCCTTAGTTGTGTTGCTAATAGGTTTCAGAATCAGAATCAGAATCAGAAAAGATTTATTGCCAAGTACATTCACAAGTAAATATACGAGGGATTTGACTTGACACTGAGAACGACATAGGTGACATTTTCAGTGACGCGGCAGCGTCAGTGACGCGCCTGTCAGCAGAATGGGAACAGGAAGCAATGGGGGAGAGAGGAGGTAAACACAATAGGAGAGAGAAAAAAACATTGTTTATCAGAATACAGTTCATATGATCAATATTATGATTACAAGGAAAAAAACTCTCAATGCACAATTAGCAGACAATAGAATCCATACAATGACACAAGGATAGCAGTGAATGAATGAATCAAGTCAGTATAGTGAGTCAGTGTGAGTGGATGTTGAGTGCAAACAGTGTTATCAGTTAAGGACAACAAAAGTCTCTTCTCAGCAGATGTTATGACTGCTGTCTGAGCAGAGGCGCGTGACCTTGGCACGGCAGATGGAATAGTCTGCCAGACAGCTGGCTGTCCTTGAGAGTCAAATGCTGCCCACCATGTTATGAAAAACAAATATACTGGAGATTATCTGGAGGACTGGGAGCTGAGGGCGTCAAAACAGGTCGAATAGCACTGACTTCAGAGAAAAAAACTTTCTATTCTCTTACAGATTCAGTGCTCAATCCTTCATGCAGGCGTTGAAATCGATTCATGGACGACTCTCAGCGTGATCGTGATGTAATCCATTTTCCTGTACAGTTCTCCATTAGCCGCTGTCAGAGTCCTGCCCAGTTGGTCAATTTGATGGTTAAGTCTCGCCGGGTCCGCTTTTTGATAGGCTCCATCCATCTTCTTCAATTTGCGGTACACCAGAACAATCCCAGATCCAATCAGTAGAATTCCGATGACCATTGCTACGAAGAGGTATAAATCTTCATCATCTTCGATAGAGAGATCACACAGGCACAAGAGTTTCCAATTACTTGTGTCCTTCAAATAACCTGCGGCAGCTGTACCTGCGGGGCAAATTGGCTCCCCCGGGCCACTTTTTCTTGTTGAAAAAACAGTGTCAATTGCGTTCAACGCCCAGCTTATTAAATCCATAATTTCGTTTGATAATCAGCAGTAAAGACACGCAGACAGACAATAGCAAGCTGGGATCCAGTCAGTTAGGGAAGGAGAGCGATAAGAAGCCGGAGCTGGGAGAAAAAGTGTCTGCTCTCTTTGGAGGGCGGAAGTGAATCAGGTACAGGACAGCTGGGGGACCTCCAACAATGCACTGGGCTTCACTCCTTTCTTCACTCTCAATGAAATATTTGTGCTGGTCATTAACATCTGTTTGTTCTCTCCCATAGATTTAGTCCTCGTTGTGCTGTTTGCTCTCTACATGTCTGTTCTTTTCTTCTCTCTTCTTTATCCCCTCACCCTCCCGCCAGTCACAGCAGATGATTGCCCCTTGCTGAGCCTGGTTCTGCTGGAGATTTCTTCCTGCTAAAAGAGAGTTTTTCCTCTCCACCGTCACCAAGTGCTTGCTCACAGGGGATTGCCTGATTGCTGGGGTCTTTCTGCAATTGTGGGGGTTTCCCTTACAGTTGAAAGTGCTATGAGATGACTGTTGTTGTGAAATGGTGCTATATAAATAAAGTTGAATTGAAAGGCAGCTGACAGGCTAAGGTTGCGAAGAGAGAAAGTGATCTTAGTTGTACATGGTGTTGGTTGGATGACCATGAAGGTGAGCACAGAAAGATACCTCCTCAGAGAGAGAATCAAGACACCAAAATGCAGAGAAGTAGCTCACAAACTGGTCTGTTATGGGCTTGATGAGATTGCTAAGGTGCACAGAGTTATTGAACCTGAGAAATTAAAAAGATTCTTCTCAGAAGACAAAGTGGAGGAGCTGAGTAGAACAAAAGAGATTGAGCTTCTCATCAGCCACAGAGAGGTAAGGCTTGCTCCACAAAGGGTGAGAGTTGTTGGAGATCTTGTCCTTTGGGAAAGTCCATTGGGAAAAATGGTGGGTGGAGCACACACCAATCTGTTTGAGGAAGTGGCGGTGGCAACACACAAGTCAAAAACCCACTTTGCCCGCTCCATGAGGGCAGCTGCTGTCAAGTATGAGAAGACTGTCAGTCACCCAGAGATGGAGAGAGCCTTACTGCAAAGGGGAAATATAGTCAATGCAAAGTTCACAACTGCATCGAACCATGAGTTTCTTGAACAGTGGAACTGGGAAAGCATATGAACAGCTTGCGAACCGAAATGTAGAGGATGTCGATGTTGGAACTGCCAGCCTGGAGGGAAAGAAATGACCCTAGCAGAGGAGAAAGAACTGAAAATCATAAAGGCAGGACTTACTTATGTCAACAAGAATGCTCACATAAATTCTCTATACTGGGATGCAAAGTATCCTTGGACAAAAGATCCTTCCTCACTCCCAAACAGCAAAATGACTGGTGCCTAGCGGCTGCCCCGGCCTTGGATGCGCTCTGCAGAACGTGCTCAAATGCCAAGTCACGTTTCGTTACCTTGTATTCATACATGTGTAATGACAATAAAGTTGAGTCTCAATCTCAAAAGTGCAGTGGAAGCAACGTTCCTAAGAACAGAGAGACAGCTTGAAAGAGAGTAAGAATGGACAGGTGCATATACAGCCCAGGCCCATGAAATGGTTCAGCAAGGAGCAGTCATAGAAGTCACTGATGAAATCAAGAGATGTTGGAAAGGGCCCATGTGGTATGTAAGTCACCTGGTCACACCAAACCCACATTCAGTAACAACTCCAGTTTGGCTAGTGTGGAATAGTAGTCAGAAGTACAAGGGGCTGAGTATGAATGACCTTTTGCTGAAAGGACCAGATGTACTCAACCCGATCAGAGTTGTTCTCCTGAGGTTCAGAAGAGGGATACATGCAGCCCTTGGACTCATCAAGAAAATGTATAATTCAGTGTGGCTGGAAGAACATGAAATGCACTTACATAGATTTCTCTGGAGGGATAAATCTGAGGAAGATGTAAAAGAATATACCATCACCCAGGTCAACATAGGAGATAGACTAGCTGCTTGCATTGCCCAGCTAGCTATGCGTGAGACAGCAAAACTTCCTATCTTTGCACACCTGGAAGAAGAGGGTAGGGTCCTCCAAGAGGACAGCTATGTCAATGATATCTTGACCTCTCACAATGACCTGGGAAAACTGGACAAGATAACAGAAGGGGTGGAAGAAATCCTGTGAACTGGAAGCTTGTTACTTAAACCTTGGGTCCGGTCAGGGCAAAGTGGGAGGCAAAAAAGCTGCAAATGAACTGGAAAGAAAAGAACAAACTAAAAGCATCATTCTCCCAAATCAGATGAGAGGTGAGGACAACAAAGCCCTGGATGTTGGGTATCAAGTCGAGAAGGAGAAACTGTATATATTGACCTCAATCAATTTTTCTGAAAGGAAGAAAAAAAGATGAGAATAGGCATAGATCTTCTCAAAGGGGAAGTGAGACCTGGAACACCTAATCCACTGACTAGAAGAGAGCTACTAAGGCAAGTAGCTGGACTTTATGATCCAATTGGCATAGTAACACCTGCTAAGCAGAAGGGGGCAATCCTTGTTAGAAAACCTTTTCAAGAAGTAGGTGGTGGAAAACTAACCCGCGAAACATGGGATAGACCACTATCAGAAGGCCTCAGAGAAGAAGCTATCAAGCTTTTTGAAGAGTATGTAAAGCACGGGCAAATTAAATTCCACCGAAGCCTTACACCAGCTGACTGGAAAAGAAGACCATGGGGAATCACTTTTTCTGATGGAAATGATACAACCTATGGGGTTGTGATGTACTTGCGGTGGAACACCAAGCAAGGAGTTGATGTCTGGTTTGTTGAATCTAAAGCCAAGCTGACACCATTAGATCAGAAAGGGGATGTAGTTAAAGCTGAGATGTGTGGTGCAGACTTTGCAGCCAAGCTCAAGAAGTATTTTGAGAAGCATGCAGGAATGGCGGTGGAGAGATAGATTCATTTTGTTGACTGTCAAACAGTCCTTGGAGTCATCCAATGAGAGAGATATGGGTACCAAACCTTTTTTGCGAACCGCGTTGGGGAGATCCAGAAGGCTGGGCTGGTGGAAGACTGGTGGTGGATCCCTGGGAAACTAAACGTTGCTGACATCATAACAAGAGGAGCCTCTCCTGAAGAACTAAAGGAGAATTCCAATGGCAAAATGGACCAGGGTTTCTCAGATGGCAGCTGGAAAAATAGCACAAAAAGCCAGCTAGAGAAGTTGCAGCACACGCTAGAGAAAGTGTGAACAAGCTTCAAAGAAAAGCCTTCACAGGGGCAGTAACCAGAGTCCACCCAAAACAAAAGGGAAAAGGTTGTCATAATCACACCTGGCAGGGAAGCTTTGAGATGAGCATTAAAATGGATAATATGGATGGGGGACCAATTGCTATCACCCCACCTGCTGGCTGAAGTAAGAACCTTGTGGAGATGGAAAGGTTTAGTAGCCTGTCCAAACTGATCAGTGCCACTGCCTTGGTGTATCAAGCTGCTAGAAAGTAGTTGGAGCTGAAGGAAATTGGCAAAGGACACGTGGAAAACAAGCCAACTGGTTTGACAGCAAAAGAACATGAAGACTCACTTAAAGAACCCTTTTTTTGCTGCCCAAGAAGGGGTCACTTTTCCATGCATAGCATTAAACCAGCTCAGAGTATACAGATATGCTGGCTTTGGGCTTTTAGTCTGTGGAGGCAGAACCAAGATGTTTAATGAAGACAAAACTTCTGTGCCAGTCATACCCTATGTATCATGGTTGTCCACACTGATAACATGGCAAGCTCACAAAGCTAATCATGAAGGTGTGGCAGGAACCCTTCTAAGGATGAGACAAAGGGCCTTGGTAATAAAAGATTGAAGGCTCGCAAAGAAAGAAGTGGACAGCTGTGTGACTTGCAGAAGAGCCAGAGCAAACCAATGTCAGCAGATTATGAGTGACCTTCCTCCCGAACGAACAAATCCAGCAAGTTCATTTGAGTTTACAAATGTGGACCTCTTTGGCCTTATAAGGTAAAAGATGAAGTCAGGAAAAGAGTCACATTGAAAATCTGGAGCATTGTATTGTGTATATGGCCTCAAGAGCCACACACACTGACCTTGTCAGTAATCAGTCATCTGAAAGGCTTCTACTTGCTTATCAGATATTTACTTCCATAACAGGACACCCCAGGAAGCTGTGGTCAGACCCTGGCACAAACTTTGTAGGGGCCAAACCAGAACTTCAGGAACTGCATAGATTCTTAAGAAATCTAGACAGGACTGAGCTTGAAGAAGAAGCTTCCAAGCAGGGAACTGAGTGGTCTTGGAAGTTCCATCCAACAGACTCTCCACACAGAAATGGAGCAGCACAAGCAGCAGTGAAGCTAGGGAAGCGGGCCCTGAGCAATCTTTGTGGTGATGGAGTCTTTACATGGGGTGATTTCCAGACATTCCTGTTCATAGCAGCAAACCTGGTAAATGAAAAGCCTATAGATACAAGAGTGTAGAGCCAGGAGGACTGTATAGCGTATGTCAGCCCCAATTCCCTCCTGTTAGGATGAGCCAGTCCAAGAGGGGACCCAGGAGACTTCCACTTTAAGGGGTATCCATACAAGAGGCTCCAGAGTATCCAAGGGGAAGTGAACAGATTCTGGAAGAAGTGGTGCCAGTTAGCTGGTCCTAATCTGTTCATAAGGACCAAGTGGCATACCAAGGAGAGGAATGTTGCTGTGGGAGATATAGTTTGGCTGGCTGATCAAAATGCACTGAGGAGCCAACATAGGTTGGTCAGAGTCACCAGTGTCAACACAGACAAGAATGGAACAGTGACAGATGTGAATATAAGGCCCTTCCCCAGCTGCCCTGTCCCAGTCAAGAAGCCAACCTTAAGGAATGTATTGGATGAGCACAGTAGTAGACATTCAACTAAGATCCCTGAAACCATCCTTCATAGGGATGTTAGATGCCTGGTGGTCCTGCTTCCCATTGAAGAACAAGCAAGAACTCAAAAGGACTAAAAGACTTTCATGACCTTCTTCAGTTAAGTAACCAGGAGCTCAAGTGGGAGGTGTTAGGCCATAGGTCATCATATTGCTGTTTTTTTCCCCTCAGCCTTTAATTCTTCGGCTCTACTTTTGTTTGGTGTATTTTAGGATTTTTTTCATGAGGAGAAGAGGTCAAGGGGACAGTGTGGAGCAGTTTTGGTTTGTAGGTGTGGCAGTTCAACAGGCAGAGGTTTCATTAGGCAGCTCACTTGAGCAGCTGGGACTTGTCTGTTCAGTGTTGCAGAGAGCAGGATTCCTTGATGCTTGGGTGACCACAGAGACACAATTGTGAGTGACATAATTAGTTAGCTAGAGGCTCATGTGCAAGGCAACTAACACCAGAGGAAGCACTCAGACACAGGAAAGATGTTTTATGTTCAATTTATTGAAAACACACAAAAGTAAGGAAAACAGCACATGCCAAGGAACACACAGCCTAGAAGGAGAGCGAGAACGAGAGCTGATTAGACAGGGAATAACACTGGGAATTGAGGAGTATATGCTGGGGATTTCTTACAGGAATAAGCAGAGGACCCGGCAGTGAAACCCAGCGGAGGCAATGGAGGAGCCAGCAGGGCTGAGCTGGCAGGAGGAGCTGGAAAAGGAGAGGAGCAGGAATGGAGGTGGAGAGAGGTCTGACTGGGTGGAGCTGGATAATTTCAGATGAGATGGTGAGAGCAGGTGAGTGCACTGCAATCCTGGGGACACGCCGCTGAGACGACAGCAACCTGGGGAAAGAGGAGGAGAAGGAAAGTTAGGCTAGGGTTTCAGTTAACAAGCTTGACCTGAAAAGACAGCAGCAGTACCCAATGGTCCAGTGCTGAAGCCTTCACAGACTAATCCTTTTATTCACTGGCAGCGAAGAGGCAGCAGGTGCATCCACTCACGCAGGTGCATTGATGACCTGCGGAGCCAGGAAACAGACTCGGAGCCTCCCACAGGAGGGGAGGGGGAGCACACTCACCTGATCATCACAGGTGAGTTTTATGTTTTATTTAAGATAATGTGGGCATTAATAATGTAACGCGAGGAAAAATGTGCAATTTCAGTTTATAATGGTTTATTTGCAGTTTACAGGTGTGTTTAATTCAAGCACTTTTGTTGGTGGTAGTTTGGATCACTTATGTGACTCTGTGTGGCAAATTGATTCTAATTAAGGAAAACCGATGCTTTGTTTAACGTTTAATGGTGAAAGAATGGTGAAGTTGAGTTTGAGTAGTGCTTAATATAGTGACTTAATTTAATAATATGGGAGGTTTCTTAGCTGATTGAGTAGGTTAAAATGGTTTGTGCCACATTAGATAAACATTGGTAATAAGTACATTTATCTAACTTTATTTGATTTAATAGATTTGAGAAAAGTAAAATATTGAATTAGGGTACCTGAGTTTAATTCTTATGAGTTTATTAACTTGATATGTTCCTTTTCTTTTTCTCTCTTAAAGGTTATCAACCAAATACTGTTGTAATTCCTTGAATAGGTTAAAATAAAAGAGTGAAATGAGAGTGGAGTTGTCCAGTGTCCTCTGTTGGTTGCCATGCCTAGTCGAGTTTAGGCAGGCATTGAGGCAATATTCCAAATAACTCGACAGTTGATAACGAAAGTTGATAACCAAGCTTGTAGCGTGGGCAAGAAAGGATAAAAGGCTTCAGACATCCACTAAAGAGCTATAGATGCAGAGGTGGAAATTTGCTTTGTCCTTCAGTCCAAAATGGCAAGAAGATGTGCCTGGAAAGACTGTTAAACAGCTCAAGAGGGAGAGGACTACAGCCAAAAGCAATTTCACCAGGCAAGCCAACTTCCTTATTAAGGAGGTGTCACGCCGCGCCATTCATCAGCGGCGCCACCTGCTCACGCACCTGCTACTCGTCAGCGGCGAAGGATAAAAGCCGCCTCGCCCTGAGCGTCGGCCTGAAGCCGTAGACTTCATTTCCTTTGTATGGACTTCTACCACATTCTCTTCAGCATCCTCATCTCCGGTAAGAAGTTCACTTACCTCATCTCTCCAGTCTGCTCCCCTGTGCACAGGTGGATTCCTCGGCGGCGGACAATCCCGTCCCTCGTCTCTCCTCGCTGCTGCACCGAGCCCTGCAGGTGGCTGTCTCCCGGGCTTCCATCCTTGAAGCGCCAGTCATCTGCCCAAACAAGTAAGCTTCTCTCCCTCGCCTATTCTCCTCCCGTGTTGGTGTGTGCTCATCACCCTGTGTCTGATTTCTCCCATAGGGTTGCCGGCTGAACGGTCTCCTGCCTCTGGGTCCGAAGCAGACGCCACCACCAACACATTAACATTCCGCAGACACGCACCCAAACATCCCTGTTGTTAATAAACAGTTTGAACTACTCTGAGCCTGTGTGTGTGCGTCTCCTGAGCCGAACGTTATGTCAGGAGGCAGACAACATGGTTGAAACTGAGCTGAAAGAAGAGTTCAGCACACTCACCAGTTCAGGAAAGTCCTCAAAGCAAATGATGATTACAAGATGGGGCTCTTGGCTGAGGCTACAAAAGAAGAAGAGGAAGAAGTTGCAATTCTCAAGGAGGCACTAGAGAATGACATTGAGAAGACTGCAACTGAGGCTGAAGCAAGATTCAAAGAATTGAGAGATGCAGTCCAAGTGAACCTGTGGTCAAGATATGGTCAGTACAAACTCTGTCCTCTGTTGGTTGCCATGCTGAGTCAAGTTAAGACAGGCATTGAGGCAAAATTTCAAATAACTCAACAGGTAGAAAGTATGTTTACTGCACATGTCTGTACGTCAGCCACATGTCGATGTGATGTATTTCCGCCTTTACAGCAGCTAGCGGAAAACATGGCGGGAGTAAAACACAACTGGTCTGTATTGTCTAGCTGTCTCCCTCTGTTTATCATATGCAGAAGTATGTACTGCTGGGCTTGTAGCTTCATTACGGGGACCAGCTGAAGCAAAAGTACAGTCTGAATAACACAATACAGGGCCATTTCAAAAAGAGAAAGACATAAAGCGGGTTTTGTTTACATAGGAAGTTGCTTCTTCTTCTGCTATTTCCAGAATGTCAGACAATTCTGCTCATGTCAAAATGATTTGGTCTGTTCAAACGTGTGACACATGTGAACGCACGTCATAATCAGATCAACTTTTTTTAGGGTCCATGTAAACAGTAAAGCTCTGATCTGAACTGTAATCAGATTGAAGAAATTTTGCGAATGTAAACATGGCTACTCTCTGGCTGCTACTAATGCTGGATTTGTTCACAGTATTGAGGATTGTTGGTCTTGTCTGAAAGCTATACACTAATGCCTGGATTTAAGAGAAATCAAGTCCTATAAGACCAGGGGTACTCAACTGCAGTTCAAAGAAGTCCAGTTAGAGACAATTTTCTGGAGCAAAGGTCTGCCGCACCATAATGTACATAATTGTCGCGTGAATTGCCTATAAAAATATTTGTCATAAGGTACAGGAATTATTTATTTTATTTAATAGTGGGTGTGAAAGGGGGCGGAGTTAAACCATCACTTCTACACCCGCTAAATTAAATAAAAGCACTCGTAAAAGGGGCACCAGTCCTAACAGACAATAATATTAACTTTAATTTTAATTAATTTTGTACCTTAAATTACTTAATGAATCAGTCTCAAAGTTTCAGTGAGTTCTTGTCCTGCCGTGATTAGGAAACCTGTATATGCGAAAGGAAAACGCTTCAACTTCTCTCATTTACCCTTTTATTAAACTCATTCAGGTTACATGGCATGGCGTTCAAATGATGGATAAACAGATTTAAATGATGACAGCGTAATATATCACATCAACTGTTATTGGATTCCTGAACATAAAATCCAGCGTTACACCTCTGTAGAACCAAGGAGGAACCAGACTTAATGTTTCAACGGTAAATGAGGCTGAAATGTTGTAACAAAACAATGCAATTTTATGGGGAAAATTCATAAGCTAATTATCTAAAAATGAATTCTGAATTAATCTACAAAAATTTAAGGGCAGTTACTTAAAAATGACTAAGAGTTTTCCTCCAGTTTACAGCTCTATCCTATGGCTGAGAGACTAATTGAGCCCTGAAATGTGGGCCATATTCAATTGTAATTTAATTGTTACGACATCACGTTTTAACCCAGCAGATAGGAGAAGTAGGAGTTTCACTTACAAGACAGCTGTAGGTCCACGTTTCCGCGGGTCGGTACCGCTGGGTTTTGAAGTTAGGACGTCGGAGGAAGCAGCTGCTGTCCTCACAGCTGTAGAGGTGATAACTCAGCTGGGGGGCCCTTCAAGGAGGCCGTGGCAGCCGTGGATGGTTTGTCTCAGGGCGGCGTGAAAAGTCCTTGGAAAAAGAGTCCAAATTTGAGGTCTCATGTAGCGGGATCGACCCAAAAACTGAAGGAGAAACTTCTCAGTCTCTGTTCACTTTAAATTAGGCAAATTAAAGGTCCACTCTAATGGCGTAAAAAAGTCATGAAAAAAAATGAGAAAAACATTTACTAGGATAAGAATGGCTTCTGAGGTGAAGGAAAAAGTTTGAGAATTTGATTCTCTAAAAGTACGAGCTCTAAAGAAAAATGGTTTCTCCTCAGTAACCAGAAAGACTTGACAAACACAAAGAATAAAACTTCACAGGATCTTGAAACGGTGGAATAAAATCTTCTGAGATCTAGATTACTATTCTGCTTTTTTAATCTTAATTTAGTTCCTAATCTTCCTCAAAATCTCTTTCTTTCTTCTTTCTGTGTTTCTAATTCTTAATTCTATCACCGTTCTCTATCTTGCTGTTCTTGTCACATTGTTACTTTACTTCTTGCTAATCTTGCCCTTACTTTTTGTCTGATCTTACTCTGATCTTACTTGTCTCACTAAACTCAAATCTAACTTCTCTTTTAAAGTTACCTCGCCGGGTTGTAAAATGATGATGTCAATCACAAGACTGACCAATCGACTTTTTCAGAAGCAGTTTGAAATGGCTGCTATCCAATGTGAGAACATTTCTTTGTTTGAGAGCAGCCAATCAAATGAAGACACCATCCCATGAAATTGCAGAGGAAAAATCAACACTCAGTCAGTTCTTATGAAATTAAGTGCTCAATATAAAATCTAACTAAATTAAATGACTTGGCTAATATTTGGTGATCATGCATTTATACCATTACTCCAATATTACATTTGTTTGAATAACACTCATGAATATAACATTTCTTATACATAATTATAATACATGCATTCACATTTAGATCAAAATGCAGCAAACCATGCAGCAAACCATGGTTGGTGATAAAAGAGGGATGATTTTCAGTGTCCTTTGGATCCAGAGGATAAGCTGAAAGAAACTTAATGTTTAGAACAAATTAAAAGTCATCCTACATACTGAAAACACATTTCGTAGGTATCCACTAGGAGGTACTGTTGAGCTGTAGATGATTTCCTTTAGGTCCATGGTATCTGGGCGAAAACCTGGATAGTATCATGGGCTATAAACCCGTCAGATTAAGTGGTTTATGACTCTTCTTTAAAAGCATTGTTTCCTGTAAGGGTACATTATCCAAATGCAGTGTTCACGTTGAGAGGTCTGGTCTCCTGAGTTTTATGTTCCTTTGAGCCTTTAAAAGCAAATTCTGATCCTTACAATCTCTGCAAGAGGCAACTGTTTACATTGGGGTCCTGGGAAAGCAAGCATCTTTGGTCAGGCCTGGAAGAGGCCTGCATGAGTCGACATAAAAGCCAGTGATATTCCTGAAAAGGCAGAAAAGTGGTATTCCTGTGTAATGAATAAAGTGAAATTCCTATAAAATGAAGAGAAGTGATCTTCTGTCTTGGTTTGAGGAGACGATGATGCTACAGATCCCCCCTTTGTAGCAATGGTGAGCATCGGTCAGCGTTGGTACACACCCATGGCAGCTTCGTCTCCTTGGCAACACTTGACCTAAATACTGGGTTAAAAGGTTTTTGTGATGTCCATACACACTAGCATGCAAACAGTATCTATTACTAAGTACAGATCTTTGACTTTGGTTTACTGGAAGGACTTCCATGAATTTCCAAAAATAATTTGAATATGGACAAATGTAGATTATAGAATTTGCTTGGAGTAGTAAGCTAAGGCATATGTCTTGAAATGACTGAAAAATTCTGATTACAAAAATAAGTGCGTAGTCTTACATACCTGAGGTAGGAATTTTGGTTTACGATGAAATAGCTATCATAGTTGTTTAAAAATAGTTTGAATGGGTACAAAAATCAAAATGGAGTGCAAGAGCTATATATAAAAATATATGTTTATATGTAAGCATGCATATAACTTCAAAAATTCTAAAAATAAAGAAAAATAAAAGTCAAAACAAAGAATGCAAACAAAAATTTATTGCTTATTTGAGGTAGATGTTTAGGTTAAGCAATATTTAGTTAATTCAAGGAGGTTCGAACTGAATTGGTTTAGCTGGACTAAACCATGGTTCCACAGAGGTCTTACTCAGAGGGTGTTTGAGACCTTTGTTCTGGAAGACTGAGCGAACATGGAAAGTCATCATTGTTCTTTGAGTGGCAATGAGGAATAACTTTGTGACATCTGAAACAGGGGCCAGAAGCGGTGAAGGCAGACTCATTGTCAAAGTGTTAGCTGAAAATCTAATATTTCTAGCTACCTTTCGAAGAAACACAGGCATTAGATGTGGGTGAGCATGGTCACCATCTAACATGAAGAGTGACAAGTCCAAGACCTTGTTGAGTTTGAACGAGGCTTTGGAGCAAACATTCAAAACCAACACAGTATCTTGCAAAGTTTTGGTAACAGTTGGTGATTCAACTATCTGGCATTTCAGTGCAGCGGTGTTGACTGATTTAACAGTAGACGTGCTAAGGCTAGCAAGGGGCCCTAATGATGAGGCCGTGGTTGAGAATCTACCTAAGGATTGTTGACTTCTTGTCTGGACTCTGTCCAGTTCTAACTGGGCGAAAGTAGGTGAGAGTGCTAGGTAGAGGGCTAAACTGAAAAACAGGAGGGCCATCGTCCTGGCCAACGAATAGAAGTGAGTCATTTTAATCTTGAGCTTCTTGTCAGTTTTCCTTTTCTTGAGGTACCTGAGTGGTAGGTGAAAGTTATTCTTAGAGGTGGAACAACTTTGTTAGAGACTGAGCTCTAAGCTATTAGTGTTTATCACCTTTAGAGGGTTTTGTGATTATCGACTTAAGCTAGTGATGTTGTTGATTTTGTGTGTACTACTTTGAAATAGTAACTTAATGACATTGAATGAAAATTTGCAGGGTCTTTTAAAGTTAGATTTTAAGGAAGTCAGTTAGTTTGGGTTAACTTTCTCCTTTTGAAGGTTTAATGCAGTTACCTGATTGAGGAAGAGAAATGCGACCGAGCATGCCTGAGGCTGATAGTCAGCTAACAGTTATCTATCGGGCGCAAACAAGATTCTAGGTTTGTTTACTGACTTAATGGAACAGTGTTGTCCCCGTTGAGTCCCATGGGGTTTTTGTAAGCTTTGATTTGATTACGATGGACCCATTTAGAGATGGGGTCCTGGCGACCTTTGCTTATTTTGATTTGGTAAACAACCGGAGAGAGTTTATCTGTGATCGTGTGTGGACCTGTCCACCTGGGGAGGAACTTGCGAGCGAGTTTTCCTGCTCGTGCGTTGGTCTGTCCTGTCTGAGGAATGAAAGCATAATAGAAAACCTTGTTTCCCACTTGGAGTTCGTCATGTGAGGCTTTCTGATCGTAGTAGGCTTTGCGTCCTTCAGCTGATCGGTCCAAATGTTTTTGAGCAAAGGCAAAAGTCTGTTGGAGATGTTTGGTCAGGTCAGTCATGTACTGGTGAGTAGTGTAAGCTGTAGCAACACTGGCTTCTCCAGGTTGGTAGAGTAAATGCAGGGGCAAAGTCATTTGCCGGCCTGTCATCATTTCAAAAGGTGACACCCCCGTAGCTTCATGGGGTGTGGCTCGGATGGCCATCAAGACCAGCAGGAGTTTTACATCCCAGTCTTTTTGGCGTGGTGAAACATACTTCTTCAGTATGTTGATCACAGCTCGGTGGGTTCTTTCAACTTGTCCAGAGGATTGTGGGTGGTGGCTAATATGGAAGTTAGCTTTAACTCCCAAGATTTCCCACAGTTGTCGCATGACTTCGGCGGTGAAATGAGTGCCGCGGTCAGAGTTGATTCGGCTTGGCAGACCAAATCTAGAGAATACATGGTTCATCAACAAGTAGGCCGTGGTTTCTGCCGTGTCATTAGGAGCAGGCAGGCACTCGACCCATTTGGTGAAAGCACATGTGACTGTGAGGAAGTATTTGTTTCCTCTGGCTGACCGTGGAAGGGGACCTACCCAGTCAATTTGGAGGTCAGACCATGGGAATGAAATGCCTCTTTTCTGTAGGGGTGCTCGATGCATCGGGTTGGTTGGTTGAAACTGGCAACATACGAGACATCCCTTGATGTAGTCCGCTACATCCTTTCGCATGTATGGCCAATATGCCACTTGTTTGAGCGCGTTGTACGTCGCTTTGACACCTTTGTGTCCTGCAGTTGGGGGATTATGGGCATGAACAATCATCACCCCTCTCTGGTTACAAGGGACCACAAGCGCAGGTGCAGGGAGTTCATAGGAAACATGAACTAGAATGCCATTTCGCAGCTGCAAGGACGATCGTTCGGCAAAAAGTGGTTTCAAGTCTGGAGTGTCAGCGAGATCCGAATTGGATGGTGCATTAAGTGCAGGATCTGAGATATATTGTATCATTTTATGGACCGCAGGGTCAAGGGTTTGAAGAGAGATAAGGTCAGCGTCAGTGAAAACAGGGTCAACCGCAAGGGGACCTGTGGTTTGTGTCGTGTCTTGGGCCCTGTTAGTCTGGGCCCTAGTGACTGCGCAGATTGTAGGGGTGGGTGGGTGGGACTGTGAAGTCGGCACCTGAGCATAATCAAAGGACCAGGGTGTGCCTTGTATGGCTCCTTGTTTTGCAAGTGAGTCCACAAGGTCATTCCATTCCTTGTCCTGACCTGGTGTGCGCAAGTGACCTCTGACCTTTTTCCAGTACACCTGGAGGTCGTTGGAGGTGACCAGCTGATCACATGCCTTGAAAAGGTCTTGATGTTTAACCGGTTTGCGGTTGGAGGTTACAAAACCTTTGGCCTTCCAGAGTGCTAAATGACAAGTGAAACTGAGGCGTGCGTAGTTGGAGTCAGTGCAGATGACCAATGTGCGAATGTCATGGTCTACAGCAAGTTGCAGTGTAATGAGCACACCTGCGATTTCCGCATACTGAAATGATTGGGAACCCAGTTGATAGCTGTGGGGTTCACAAGGCTGATTGTTCAGCCATGCCACACCCACACCAGCACGAATGTGAGTTTCATGGTGAAAAGAACAACCATCGACATAGGCGGTGACCATATCTTGACAGATGTTCTGGTCAAAGTAGTGATGGTTTGGGTCTTCAGTGACTGTAGGTGGCTCTGCACGAATGGATGGTCCTGGAGTGTCCTCAGAGCACCGTTGGCAGGCAGCCAAGTCTGTGCCGAGAGGGCTTCTCAACTTTTGTGCGTAGCGGACCTCCACATCAAAGCTTTGTAGAGCCATCAACCAGGAGGCTATTCTGGCATTTGTTACAACGCCTTCTCTGATGCATTGACTGTTAAGGAAGACCACTGGTTGGTGGTGAGTCTCAACTGTCATTCTTTGGCCTCCTACATAGTTGGAGAAATGTTTGACTGTCCACACAGTGGCCAGAAGGGCTTTTTCGCAGTCCGAGTATTTCAGTTCCGGACCAGAGAGGGTTTTTGGTGGCATAGGCCACGACTCGTTTGTCATGGTCGTAGATTTGGTATAATCCAGCACTTAAGCAGTTGGCAGAGAACCCCACTTGTAAGAAGAATGGCTGGTCACAGTTGGGATAGGCCAAACATGGTGCTGTGCATAGCTTTTGCTTCAACGCTAGCATAGCCTGTTCTTGAGCCTCAGACCAAATGAAAGGGGTGTCCTTTCGTAGGAGGTCTGTAAGGGGTTTTGCCAAGTCTGCATAATCCTCAATAAACTGACGTGAGTAGTTGCATACCCCTAGGAAGCTCCGGAGTTCGGAGATGTTGGTAGGGGCTTTGATGTTTAGCACACCTTGAATTCGTGCCATTTGTGGTAGGACCCCTTTTGATCCTACCAAGAGACCAACATAGTTGACTTTGGTTTTGCACCATTGGCATTTGGAGAGAGAAATTTTGGCTCCAGCTCGCGTGAGCTGGCCAAGGACATGGTCGATTTCAGTGAGGTGGGTGTCCAGAGTTGGACTCCGAATGAGAATGTCGTCAACATAGATGAGGTTACCTCTGTCTCGGGCGTCTGGACATGCTTTGTTCAAGAAAATGTTGAACTCTGCAGGAGAGTTATCATAACCGAAAGGGCATCGGGTGAATGTGTATTGGCGATTCGCAAACGTGAAGGCCAGTTTGTGTTGGTCTTCAGCTTGGACAGGAATAGTCCAAAAACCAGAAGCAATGTCCAGTGTTGAGAAGTATTTGGCATCTTTTACTCTAGGGAGTTCTTGCTCCAGTTGAGTCATAGGCCACCTAGAGAGAGGAACTTGAGTGTTCAATTTCCTGTAATCAATGGTGAGTCTCCACTTACCATTGAGCTTTAGGACAGGCCATAAGGGAGCCGAGTAGGTACTGTTGCATGGCCTGATTATGCTACGGTCCAGTAAATCATCAATTATTTCTTGTACTGGGCCGTACGAGGCCAAGGGAATCTTGTACTGCCTGACGTAGGTGGGAGGAGCGTCAGGTGGTGTAGGAATGCGTACTGAGTGGATTGCGGTTAGTCCACAGTCCAAGGAGTCTTTGGAGAAGGATTGTTCATACTTAAGAAGAACTTGGTGAAGTTTTTCACGTTCTTCGTCAGAGGTTAGGGCATCGGCATCAGCTACCACCTATGCAATCTCTTCAGCGATAGTGAGGACCAGTTTCGGGGGAGCATCGCTGGGATTGTCATTGGTTTGCTGATCGGACTCCGATGGAAGGAGTTCAATGGCTTGGACAAGCATTTGGTCATTGTTGGTCAAGTCGATTCGTCCCACTGACTCTTTGTCAGGGGTTGGCATTGACACAAGAGCGATGGCCTTAGAAGGCTTAGTGTAAATGACTGTAGGTTCAAGAGAGTCGGCCCAAAGAGAATCAGGAAGGCCACCTAGCACAGAAACAGTCAGTTCAAAATCGTGGAAATCTGTGGTGATGAGCCAGCCAAGAGGCGTGGCCTTGGGCAGGACGATGGTCTCTGCCGTGGGATTGTTTACCGGCAACGTGGTGGTTCTGTAGTCTAGGCTTAGAAGGGGCATGGCCTCGAGAGTTAAGCCTAGATTGTCAAGCAAAGGAGCCGGTTGGAAAAATGCTTGTGGATGCATAAGTTTCTGTCCGGTCTGAATGCATAGTTGGACCGGGTAGCACGTGACATTAGCAGGTACGAGACAATGTTGAGTGTTCAGTACCTGGCAGGCCTCAGGGATGGTTTGGCCTGACTTTAGAGTGTCAAGATCTGGTTTAGAGTGAGTGTCTCGAACTGGGGTGAAAGACCATAAGACATTGTTTATGGTATCAACCTGGGTTCCGAGTCTCACAAGAAGATCACTGCCGATGTAGACTGCATGTGGCAGGTCGGGAATGACCAAGAAGGGATGCGTTAGCAGTCTGTGGTTCCACTGAAGGTGGAGGGCGCAGATACTTGTGGCGACCAATGTTTTGTTTGATTTGGTCCCAGCAGGGAAATGAAAAGACTTGTTAGTGACCATAAGGTCAGGGTGTTTCTCATGTAGAGAGTTGAAAATTGTCTGGCTGATTGTGGATTTATCAGCCCAGAGAGCCAGTACCACGTCTTCTACGTGGGAGCTTTGGATAACTAGTCCTTTGACTACTTGGGGGCAGTACTCTTTGTCGGCTGCCCCTGGTTTTAGGGTGCAAAGAAATGAACTGTGTTCACTTAAGGTTGGGTTGTCAGATGTGGTGACATGGGAAAGGGTGCTTGTTTCAGCCTGGTCCCCAAGGTCACCTTCCGTCAAACTTTGTTGGGTCAGCAGTGCGAGTGGGTTGACTCCTGGAACATCCAAGGTGTCAAGAGTGTAGCACTGTGATCCGGTTGCTTCAGGTAGAGTGGTTGGAAGAGGTTGTCGAACTTGAGCCCATAGCTTGAGATTCTTGAAGTCTATCAGAGGCTCAAAGCGATTAAGTAGGTCCTTGCCTATCAGCAATGGAATTGAGTTGAGATTGGACACATAGACCGGGTGGATCAAGGTCATGGGCCCAATGGAGATTTGTATCAGTGACATGTGTGACACAGTCGTGTTTGAGGGTGCATAAGGTTGAATAGCTAAGGAGCAAGGTCTTAGTTTCAAGTCTTTGTGCGCATAATTAGCAGTGACACGTAGGTGTTCAAAAAGGTCACGCGACATGAGTGTGATGTCCGTGGCGGTATCCAGTAGTGCTTCGTGCGTCATCACATCTTCCAGGGTCAATGACAGGAAAAATTTTCGTGCAACCCCCCTCTCGGTCAAATCACACAGAAATTCTTGGACCGGTGGTTCAACGCAGATTAAAGAGTTGCCTGTTTTGGGCGAGTGAGGTTTTCCAGGTAGCTGGACTACCAAAATGACACTGGGTGGCGTTGCATTTTGGAGCTCCTCCTGAGTTTCGGGTGGAGGATGCTCGGTTGTGTCTTCGGTATCCTCCCCTTTTGTGGTAGGAGATTCCTCAGGGTTGACTTGTGGCAAACCTAAAGGATCGTTTGGGGTGGTCACAATATTTATGGCTAGGACATCTGGCTTCTTGTCCTCTTTCGCGTCCTTTTTCCTCTTCAGTTCCTCAAGTATGCGTTGGAGAGTTTCCAGGTCTTCTCGGCTGGAAATGGGCTTTTCTTTCTTCTCCCAGGGTTTGGAGTTAAACTTTCCAGGGGGATGTCTTGCTTCCCTGTCGAAGTTTTTTCGGCGGTACGAAGGAGGTGACCACCTCCCGCGGTTATGCGAGTGTCGAAATCGATATCTGTCATCCCGGGTATCCGTACCGTATTCTCGTGACTTACCTGGTGGGTTTAGTCTCCGATGGTAGTCAGGTTTTGGTGATGTTGACTTGGAACTTGGTGTCAAAAATTTTTCTGGGTCATGACTCGACTTATCTTGACTAGAGGACTGTCGTCATTTTATTTGTGACCGAGATGCTGGAACAGGGGCTGGCCTTGGGGCGCCCTCTAGGTCCAGGGTGTCTGATGCCGTGTTGACAGCTAACACCGTGGTAGACTCGGTATGCTTCTGATTGCTTTGCCGCTGTTTCTGGAATGCATAATGTGCGCACTCTCTTAGCTGGTTTATCGAGTTTGTCTTTGGGTTAGCATTGACTCCAAGGTGGTGTCCAATCATGGGATGGAGATTCTGAATGAAAAGAGCCTTGAAGTTGTGGTCTTCTTCCATCTCAGGCGTGTTTTGAGATCCAACATATGCGCGCAGGAGTCGCTGGTAGTATGCCTGTGGGGGCTCTAAGTGACCCTGTTTCACAGCTAGGGCTGTTGCTAGCCCTGACTGTAAGCAGTCGTCGGAGAACTCCTTTTCGATGGCTTCATAGAGTTTCCGGTGGTTCATCTTGATGTCAAATGGTTGCCGATCTATAAATTTTGATACCGACCTGTTGGATGTCAACTTGATCAAATAAATACGGTCGTCAACCGTAGCATCAGGGTATTTACGCAAGTAGTAGTCGATGTCTTGCAAATAAGCCCTAGTATCAGGTGACCCACTGGTTGAGGGGTCAAATTTCGTGACGTGGCGAGCGATCTTATTGAGATCTCCATCGGATGGAATTGGCACACGTCTTTCGCGTTGCCGTTCGGGTCTGGTGAGTGTGAGCCGGGGGAGTCCCCATCCCATGAGGGGATGCCCCCCTTTGTCGAGGGAACCGGCCTGTTCATGGCTTCTGGTCTCAGATCCCTTTGTTTGCGGTGGTCTTCCAGCTCTTCTTTGACGTCCTGAAGACCTTGTTGTGCTTCTTGTAGGAGCAGTTTGCATTTCCCATAATTGGAGCTTGTTTCGTCCAATTGACCTTCATCTTCCTTGAGTTGATTCTCTTTGTAAAGCAGGGCGGTTCTCAATTCCTCGTTTTCTTGCTGAAGTGAGGTATTGTCGTTTTCTAGTCGTTGCTTTTCTTCCTCTGCTTGTTCCAGATTTAGCAACATCTGATCGAGCGTAGCTTGGGTGTCTTCTTTCTCTATGCGAGCTTGTTCCTGCTTTTTCACAAGGGATTTGTTCTCTTCCTGAAGAGAAAGGATGGTTGTTTGTTGTTTCACCAGTTCCTTTTCAGCGTAGAGTACTTGAGTTTCAGCTCGTTTTAGCCTTGCGACTAATGCTAGTGCAAACTTTCCTAACACACCGGGGATTTCCTTTGCTTTCGGTGGGTTAGCTTCGCATTCATCCAAAAGTTTTTTCATGATTTGCTTCAAATCTTTGGGTGGAGTATCCCGAACATGTTTGGAGAAACCGGGTATAAGGTCGGAAGCCAACTCTTCCAATGTTACTTGAAGGTCATTTAATTCATCCAGTGGACTTGACATGTTTGACCGTTTGTGTAACGCTTAGCTTGAAATCAATTCGTTGATTATAGCTAAAGTTGTGAGTCAAGAGTTAACCTTGAGTGTCGTTTTACAGTGAGGGTAATTACAAGCTTCTTTTTGGAGTTTGTTTCAACTTCCAGGCTTGTAAGAAGGAAAGCAAATATTTTGGAATTCTTTAGAAATGTGGAATATGTGTTAGTTTATTTGTTGACACTGTATTTTGATTTGTATTTCACAAGACAAAAGCAAAAAAAAAAAAAAAAATTGTGTCGGTTGACTTCTTTCAGTTCAGTTATCAAAGTATAGTTTTGGAATAGTCCTCAACTAGGCTGTGACTTTTTTGTTGAATCTCACTTGAAAGTAATGATTTTATTTACAAAAGAAAAAGAAAGCAACAAAAATAGAAAAGGTTAAATGCTTTAAGGCTTTAGGGTTACAGTATAAGTCTTCACTTTGTTTTAAAGTTAGAACTGGCTTTGTTCTACTTGTTAAAGCTTATCTTCATTTAAAGGCTTTCAATGTTTTAATATTTACAAGTTAGGAAACAAATGAATTGTCTTTGCGTATTGTCACTAAGGCTTCCTTAGGATTAAAGTTAATGATTATTTAAAAAGAGGGAGAGAAAAAAAATGTTTTACAGACTAGTCAAAGTTTCCACCTTTTGACTTATTTCAAATCCTGGTGAGAAATAGTGAGTTGGTTAAATGCTTTCCTTCTCCTGGGGAGGAAACATGAATCAAAACAACACACTGTGAATAAGCTAAAGCTTTCAAGTGTTAATTGCTGAATGTGGTTTCCTAATTTTGAAAAAAAAAATTTGGTTAAATATTTAATAAATCACTAAATCCTTTACCAACATGCACAGGATTGACATTAACTTGAGTCTAAATGAACATTTGTGGAAGATGTGTTCAATGACGAGACTTGAGTGTATTTCTCAGGTTCAGCTTTATTGAAGAACACAATCTTCCAACATTCTCAAAAAGCAAGAAGAGGCAGAATAATGTTACAGCTCACTCTTATACCTCCGGGGGATTAAGAACTCAAGTCACATGGTGCTTCTGCAAACATTCAATCACAATGCAAGTCTCTGAAGATTCACCATTGTCTCTTATTCTCTGGTGTACCGGGAAACCCCCCAGATCCTCTTCTCCGAGACGAGGGCCCGACTTCACACCTCCTCGCCATCTCCTGTCTTGTTCCTCCAGACATGAAGCCCCAATCCACATAAGCCATACAATCCACATAAGCCATACATTTGTGGGAGATATGAACCAGACATATGTGCCACACTCTTGTGGGAAATATGAACCAAACATATGTGCCACATGACCCCCCCCCCCCCCAAACGTCTGCATGGGACAAACACTCATAAATGCATACATAAAAAACATTACCACATAACCAACAATCAATCCCCCAATCTCTTAGGTCTGAGCTTCCTGCCGAATCTGCTGTAGGCCGGCTTCGCTGCGTCTGCAGCGTCTCCTCGCACCTGGGGATTAGATTTGTTAGCACATCACTGTGGGAGCTCTGGAGCATGCCTTCTCGGCGGCCTGCCCCGGCGGGGGGCTTTCGCCAACTGCACTCGTTTATCAGCCAGGACAAAAGCAGGCTTGAGTCTGTTTATGCAAATTAGCTCCCTTCTGCCCCCCAAATCTATCAAAAAATGCTTCTCATTTTTTTCCAGCACCCTGAACGGTCCATCATAAGGCGGTCTCAGCCCTGGGCGTTGTGCATCATGTCTAACAAAAACAAACTCTGCGTTTTTCAAAGCCTCTGGCACAAAAACGCGTGGAAAACTGTGATGCACTGGGCCAGGCAGCGTGTTTGATCCTGTGCCGCTCTGCAACAGCTGAGCGGGGGGGCAATTGGGCGCAGGACTTTCCGGGAGAAATTCCCCGGGCAAACAGAGAGGTTGTGCGAACACCAACTCCGCTGGGAAGGCTTGTAAATCCTCCTTCGGTGCAGAACGCAACCCCAATAAAACCCATGGCAGTTTGTCCACCCAATTTGTATCCGTGAGCGATGCTCTGAGGGCTGCTTTCAATGACCTATGAAAACGTTCACATAAACCATTGGCCTGCGGGTTATACGCGGTAGTGCGGTGTACCTTCACCCCTAAGCTGCGGGCCATAGACGACCACAGTTCGGAAACAAATTGAGGGCCTCTGTCTGACGTTATGTCCGACGGAACTCCAAAACGCACGACCCAAGCTGTTAAAAACGCGCACGCAACCTCTTCCACCGTTGTTGACGCCAGAGGTACCGCTTCTGGCCAACGTGTGGTGCGGTCCACCATCGTCAAAAGGTGTGTGTGCCCTTGAGACGAGGGAAACGGGCCCACCAGATCAACATGCACATGATCAAACCGCTTAGCCGGGATGTGAAAAGGCTCCAAAGGGGCCCTCGTGTGCTTGTGTATCTTAGCCCTCTGGCACGCTACACAAGCCGCTGCCCATTCCTTGACCTGTTTGTGCAACCCCGGCCAGACAAATTTCTCCCCCACCATCTTGACCGATGCGCGCACCCCCGGGTGCGCCAGCGAATGGACCGAGTCAAAAACGCGGCGGCGCCACGCGGCTGGCACCACTGGACGAGGCCGACCCGTGGAGACATCGCATATTAAGGGGGGCATACCTATTTGCTGCACCCTGTGCTCCAGCCTTAACCCTGTTGGTCCAGACTGGAGCGCGTGCACATCCGCGTCACCAACCTGCTCCGCAGCCATGTCTGCATAATCCAAACCTACGTGGACCGGGGCTGCGCGCGCTCCCGCGTCGCTGCCCTAGCCCACAGCCACCGAGTCTGCCCCCACATGGCCTGGCGTTGCCACAGCACGTGAGAGACAGTCCGCCACTACATTGTGTTTGCCTGCGACATGCTGGATATCGGTGGTGAACTCCAATATTGCGGCTAGCTGTCTTTGTTGTCGGCCTGACCAAGGTTCTGAGATTTTGGCCATCGCAAAAGTTAACGGTTTGTGGTCTACAAAAGTGGTGAAACGGCGCCCTTCCAGCCAGAACTGGAAATGGCGGATGGCCAAGTGTAGGGCTAAAAGCTCCCTGTCAAACGCGCTGTATTTACGCTCGTTATCGCGCAAGGATTTGCTAAAGAAAGCGAGAGGCTGCCAGGTCCCTGCCACACACTGTTCAATGACTGCCCCCACCGCTAGGTCCGAAGCGTCGGTGGTGAGCACCAAACGGGCTGTTGGGACCGGGTGCGCTAACAAAACGGCGCTTGCAAGGGCTGATTTAACCTGGGAGAAAGTGCGCTCCCGCTCCGGAGACCATTCGACCTTGTTCGTTGGTTTTTGTTTTTTCAGTGCCGCGTACAGTAGCTGCATAAGCCGCGCTGCGCTCGGAAGAAACCGGTTGTAAAAATTAACCATCCCTAGAAACTCCTGCAGCGCTTTTATCGTTTGAGGTCGGGGGAAATCTGTTATCGTGCGCATCTTCTCCGGCAGAGGAACCGCACCTTCAGGCGAAACGCGGTGCTCCAAAAAATCGATCTGCGCCACCCTGAACTGGCACTTCGCTGGGTTAATTATCAACCCGTGCTCTGCCAGTCTCCGAAAAACCGCTGTGAGGTGGGTTTCGTGTTCATCCTCGGACGTGCTGGCTACCAAAATGTCGTCTAAATAGACGAACACGAAAGGCAGGTCGCGTAAAACAGCATCCATCATGCGTTGAAAAGTTTGCGCGGCGCCCTTTAACCCAAACGGCATGCGCAAAAACTCAAAAAGCCCAAACAGAGTTATTACCGCGGTTTTGGGAATATCCTGCGTGCGCACGGGGACTTGATGGTAGCCGCGCACCAAGTCTATTTTAGAAAAAATGCGCGCCCCCGCCAAATGAACTGAGAAATCCTGGATGTGCGGAATCGGGTAGCGATCGTGTGCCGAGACGTTGTTCAACCTGCGGAAATCGCCACAAGGTCGCCACGAGCCATCAGCCTTTGGGACCATGTGTAACGGGGAAGCCCAGGGGCTGTTCGAGCGTCTAATAATGCCCAGTTTCTCCAGGTTGGCAAATTCCTCACGCGCTATGGCCAGTTTAGCTGAGTCCAAGCGCCGGGCTTTTGGAAAAACGGGGGGCCCAGTTGTGGTGATAAAATGCTCCACCCCGTGTTTGGCCACTGTCGCCGAAAACTTTGGAACTGTGAGTGCTGGAAAGTGAGTGAGCAGAGCATGAAACTTACCACCCGCAGCTGTGACATTGGCGTGTGCAGTCGGCGGAGCCACCCGAGCTGTGCAGGGAATAGAATGAAAAGAAAGTGCATTATCCAGACGTCTATTAGCAAGGTCAACCAATAAACCATGTGAGCACAAAAAATCAGCCCCTAACATGTTAAAACTGACTGCTGCTACAATAAAGGTCCGCTCGAATGAACGGCCCTGTAAGGACAGACGCATGGTCCTCTCACCGAAGGTCTTAATCGCTGAGCCATTCGCTGCTGATACTGACACCCAGGGAGCTTTGGACGGCATCAGCCGTTCCGCGTAGGTAGGCGTGACAAAACTCAGCTGGGAGCCTGTGTCCACAAGGAATTGTTTCCCCGAGTGTGCATCTGTCAGGTAAAGCAGCTTATTTTCTTCTCCGAGGGACGCAGCCGCTACCGACCCCTGGTCTTGGCGTTTCCCTGACGCTTGAAGCGGCACGGTGGGAGACATCTGTGTGCCCTCTCCGCAAAACGGCGGTGGTAGAAACACAGGCCGTCTTCAGCTCCGCGTCGCCTGACGCCTGTCGCCGCCGCCTGTCGCCGCCGCCGTCGGGTCGTCTGGCGCCGCCACCACTGGCTCCAAGCCATCTCCGGGCGCCGTCTTCTGCTCAGCTGCCGCGGCCGAAACCGCGCTCCGCTTGTGGGCGTCGACGAGTCGCTGCGCCTCCTTGCCGAGGCCATGGTAGTCCCACTTGGCCAATCGGGGTGAGTCTGCCAGGGTCACTCTCACTGCTGGCGGCAGAGTCCGGAGGAAAAGGTGGGCGAAAATAAATTCGCCATCCTCGGAGTCTTTCAGCCTCAGCATCTTCACCATCAGGTCTGCCGGTCTGTCGTTCTCTGACTCCGTCAACTCTAGGAGCCCCTCTGCTCGCTGTTGCACTGAGGGGGTGAAATGGCTGATCAGCGCCTCCTTCAATGCGCTGTACTTGTCGGTGTCCGGTGGGTGGTTAACCAGGTCTTCCACCCGCTGGACCGTGTGGCTGTCCAGCTTCGCCACCACATGGTAGAACCTCGTTTCATCCTTTGAGATTCTCCGGAGGTTGAACTGTGCCTCGACCGCGCTAAACCAGGAGCGCGGGCTGTGCTGCCAGAAATCGGGCAGCCGGAGCGTGGAGGCAGCCATCAGGCTGGCCTCTGATGAGCTCTGCTCGGGAGAATTCTCACCGGCCATTCTTTGTCGTGGGTCACCAGTGTGGAAGGTGTGTTCAATGACGAGACTTGAGTGTATTTCTCAGGTTCAGCTTTATTGAAGAACACAATCTTCCAACGTTCTCAAAAAAGCAAGAAGAGGCAGAATAATGTTACAGCTCACTCTTATACCTCCGGGGGATTAAGAACTCAAGTCACATGGTGCTTCTGCAAACATTCAATCACAATGCAAGTCTCTGAAGATTCACCATTGTCTCTTATTCTCTGGTGTACCGGGAAACCCCCCAGGTCCTCTTCTCCGAGACGAGGGCCCGACTTCACACCTCCTTGCCATCTCCTGTCTTGTTCCTCCAGACGTGAAGCCCCAATCCACATAAGCCATACAATCCACATAAGCCATACATTTGTGGGAGATATGAACCAGACATATGTGCCACACTCTTGTGGGAAATATGAACCAAACATATGTGCCACACATTGTCATTTATTTGAGTCCCTAAGTTGAATGGCTTCCTGTGAAAGAAAAGTCGCACAAAGTGATCTTTAAAAACAAAACACATATATATAGCTTCAAAAGTTTGCAGACTTTTAGCGTAAGATGTGTGAATATATGCTTTTAACTAAAAAGATTAAAATATGTGGTTAACATACACTACCGTTCAAAAGTTTGGGGTCACTTAGAAATTTCCTTATTTTTGAAAGAAAAGTACTTTTTTTCAATGAAGATAACTTTAAGCTAATCAGAAATACACTCTATACATTGCTAATGTGGTAAATGACTATTCTAGCTGCAAATGTCTGGTTTTTGGTGCAATATCTACATAGGTGTATAGAGGCCCATTTCCAGCAACTATCACTCCAGTGTTCTAATGGTACAATGTGTTTGCTCATTGCGTCAGAAGGCTAATGGATGATTAGAAAACCCTTGTGCAATCATGTTAGGCTTGCAATGCTGTAATTGCTGCAAATGGAGGATTCTTTGACGAAAGCAAAGTTTGAAGGAAAAAATTATTATTTCAAATACAAATCATTATTTCTAACCTTGTCAATGTCTTGACTATATTTTCTATTCATTTTACAACTCATGGTGGTAAATAAAAGTGTGACTTTTCATGGAAAACACAAAATTGTCTGAGGTGACCCCAAACTTTTGAACGGTAGTGTACGTAAGTAAATACAAAGTCTATGCTTCTATGTTCTTTCACTGTGTATGTATGCAGTCAAAAGCTCTTCCACCAATGAGAACAAACTTCAAACCCACAAGTTTCTTTTTCCTTTTGGTTCTTGGGATAAAACTTCGATTTGGGTTTAAATTTAGATTGTTCTGGATAATTCGGATTGATTTAAAGTTAATTTGGAAGCTCTGTTTGATTATAAATCAGCTTAATAGATTCGCTCTGCTTTAATCCGAGTGTGCATTCATGCAAGAAATGCAACTCCTATAGTTGACCACACGATGGAGGCAGTTATCTCTGCCCTCCCAGGGGGAGGAGACACTGGTGACGTTGCTCTGGGCGGGTCTACCGGTCTCACTCAAAATGGCGGCTAGGGTGACTCCCTCTTAGCGCCTTCAAAATGGCCAACTGATTGTGATGACGTCTGGAAAATCATTAAGGACATGAAGAACTCGAACTCTGTTGGAGCTGATGACATTCCCAGCAAAATTTTGAAAAGTCAACTGATTGTAATGACATCTGGAAAATCATTAAGGACATGAAGAACTCGAACTCTGTTGGAGCTGATGACATTCCCAGCAAAATTTTGAAAAGTAGCATTAATGTAATAGTGGAACCTCTTACCTACTGCATTAATCTGTCTCAAATCTCCACAGTAGTGCCACAAATAGCAAAAATTGCACAAATTGCGCCACACTACAAGTCAGGTGACAAGAAGGATTTGACTAATTATTGTCCAGTATCCACTCTCCAAGGTTTTGGAAAGAGAAGTTTAAAACAGACTTACCAGTTACCTTGACAAGCTTAACATTTTCATCCTAT
This sequence comes from Pholidichthys leucotaenia, assembly GCA_020510985.1. Lineage (NCBI taxonomy): Eukaryota > Metazoa > Chordata > Actinopteri > Cichliformes > Pholidichthyidae > Pholidichthys > Pholidichthys leucotaenia. Next base: position 131,130,521 of record CM035840.1, on the reverse strand, counting down.
CTCAATATGGCTTCAGAAAGAAGCACACTACTTATATGGCAATACTTGACCTAACTGAAAAAAATCAATGATGCAATTGAAAGAGGCATCTATGGTATTGGCATTTTCTTAGACCTAGCTAAAGCATTTGAAACCATTAACCTTGGCATCCTAATCAATAAATTACATTATTGTGTCAGAGGCCTAACATTAGATTGCTTTATTAGCTATCTATTTGGAAGACTTCAATATGTTTATATAAATAACCACAAATCATCATATAAATTCATCAGTCATGGGGTCCAAGTTTGCATCTTGGGACCAGTTCTCTTCATTCTGTACATAAAGGACATTGCTAACTCCTCGTCTCTACTACATAAAATATTGCTTGCTGATGACACTAATTTATTTTTTGCTCATCAGAATCCAAATGAACTTGAACGAGATAATAAATAATGAATTTATGAAAATAGACACTTGATTTCAGTGTAACAAACTTTCTCTTAACATCAGTAAAACAAATATTATTGCATTCTGTTCCAATAAAAAGCAAGACTGTGATGTGTGGGTTTGGCTCCTGGGGCTTGCCGTAGCCGACGTCGGGCGTGAGACAGGATGACATCAGGCGGGCTGCGGCAGCTCTATGTATAACTACCTTTTTCTGCAATAAAGGGCAGTTTGTTGTTCTGCATAAGATGGCTCACGGCTAGCTCATTTCATACATGACATTTGGTGACAGGAGGTAAAACCAAATGTCACCAGGTGTCACCAGTCACCAGGTGTGGCAGCCACACTGTGGCGCTGCTGGCTGGACTCGTTTAATGACTATATTACTGCGGCTGGCCTGGATGGCACCGACGAAGAAAGGCAAAATCCTGATTCATTGTCTAGGCAAAGAAGGACAGTGGGTGCTTCACGCTCTGAGCTGTACGGACTCTTTGGACAAGAGCTTGGTCCTAATTGGACAAGTTTTTTGATGAAAAGTGTAACTTCACGGCACGAAGATGCAGATTCTTCGACCGCTGCCAAGATGCAGGTGAGTCCACATAGCATTGTTTTCGAGCTCTGTAACCAAGCGAGCACGTGTGACTTTGGGCTTTTAGAAGAAGAGCTAATTCGTGACAAGCTAGTATATAGCACGAACAATGAATGGCTAAAGGAGAAGCTACTGCTAACAAAGGACAATTTCATGCTAAGCCAGGTGATGCAGTTGGCTAGCCAAATTGAATCCCCCACCCATCTAGAAAGGCAACTGATAGCTAACGAACGACTAGCCAGCCGAGCAACTCCACCACGCCAGGCCGATAGCAACACAGCTAGCTACTCGGGGCAGACTTCCATGCGGAGGCGGACCACGGGCAGGAGCGGGAACCCGGAGACTGTGTAGTAGCTGTGGTTCTCCTCATCACCGAACGTGCCCCGCTAGAGGGAAGAGGTGCTACGACTGCGGTCAAGCTAACCACCTGGCTAGAGGTTGTCCCACCGCCCACGAGAAAGCCGAATGTAACACCACTGTAACACCTCTTTGTAGCACTTTAGTTGTGTAATACTACTCTAGGTGCAGTTTTGTACCCTTCTGTAGTACTGGGTATGGCAGTGTAGTTACCTTTAACCTTACTACATGGATAGAAGGGACAATTGGACCAGGCCAGATAGACCCTAGGTTCGTAGGAGCCTGGAGGGCGTAACAACAGATGACACAACACAGATATATGGGAACTTGCAATTATGTGTATTTTTACAGATATGTACACTTAAACAAAACCACAGCGCTTATGAATACAATAATAGAAGAGAAAAAATAAAAATAAAGTACTCCAAAATATATTTACAATATGTACAGTTCTCTAGTGTCCGTTCTAGGTGACTAGTTGAGTCACCTTTACCAGGCGGTAGGTTCGGGCAATCGGCTCGCCATCCAGATCTGGAGAATCTACGCTTTCTTGTAATCCAGGCTAAGCAAAAAAAAAAACCTGACCTACAAAATAGGTCAGAACACAGATAAATATGCTATGCTCTAAGCTTATCACATGGGTTTCAAATATTCTAAATTATACAACAATAATATTTTTAAACATCTTTGAACCATAGATGTAATATTCACTCTTAAGTGACAATCAGTGGCAAGTGAAATGAAACTGTTGCTAACCATTACAGCTTTGAAAACAACCTCCTCCTACGTATGTAAAACCTAGCCAGAATTAGCATCGGAGGTTTAGCATATTAAGCTAGCGATTAGCATTCCACACACACACTGAATGGCACTCACCATGCTAAGCAACACATGCTCCAAAGGGTTCCCGTGCTCACTTGAGTTCACAGCCTTTGGGTTCAAATCTTAAAATTTACAAAAGAGGTATTTGAATTTGGCAATACCACAATGTCTCACTTCTCATGTTGGTTTAGGCTTACCAATCTCAAAGTTTTGTCCAAGCAAAGGCTGCTACTAGCACGTTAGCTCATCGTCTCAGTGAAGGATCGCATTCTGTCGGTCGTGTCTCGGCAGTGTCTGAACGCGTTCTGCGGATTACACCAAGACCGAGCGAGAAAGCGCATGACCCCATTGGCTGGCGTGACCCCATTGGCTGATACTGCCAAACAAACGACGCAGCCATTGGTTGCTCAGTATACCAAATAAAATTATCGGGAACTTTAGCAGAGCTTTCCAGAAAATGTTCCTAACTATTTATGAACATATTTTATGAACTTATATTGTATTTATATACCCATCTTCAAAATATCTAGTCCCATTGTGAAATGAGTGTTTGTTAAAGCAGTATCGATATTTATAATTTTATTCACGTTTTTAACACTGGGTTACACTATCCCCCCTTAGAATCATGCAATGTTATTCTTGTCAGGGTTTGACAGCGGCGTTATTATTCTAGCTCTCCGAGCTCTTATTGTGATAGTGCTCGGGGAGGCTTCCGCTCAGCTGTCAAACCCTGAACAGCTGTGCTGCATTTGTGGTCGTTAGTGCTCGGACTATTTTAACCCACGCTGGCGACCGCATCTCTGCAGCAGTGTCTGTTCACACTCCGTCACGCTACGGAAGCTTTGGGCTTATTGATACCAATTGATACCACGTCTGCTTTTGGTTTGACCGTCGTTCCCCAGAACTAGTAAGTGTGCTGTATAGCCTTACCCCTCCCGGTGTGTATCGATCTCTGTGAGTCTCTGCCTTTGCAGCTCGTGTAATTATTATTTTCAACTACCTCGTCTGTCTGTGCTTGACCGTCTCCTCCTCTGGACCTGTAGTGAGCTGTTAGCCTTACACCTCCTGTTGTTTGTAGACTAAAGTGTCATTGTCTCAGCAGCCTGTGTTATCACTATTTTTCACCGTAATAAAACTCTCACTGAACTCACTGGTGACTGTGTGGCGTCTTATGGTGGCTGGTGAGAGCCACCATAAGACGCCACACAGTCCCCTTTGCATGGGATTAGCTAGATAGTGATGACGAGAGAACCAGTGTTCATGGGAATAATCTTAGGATCTGGCTCTGTGAAGGCTCTGGTAAAAGCCAGGTTTGAATAATCTTAGGATCTGTCTCTGTTAAGGCTCTGGTAAAAGCCAGGTTTAGTCCTTGAAACAGGGACTGGGCAACAGTTATGAGAGGATTTCCCAACTGACTCTACTGTAGTCTTTCTGGCTGGGAGGTTGTCCTCTCGGAGCGTCTCACAGTCTTTGGGATTTCCTTTTCAGATTCTTTTTCTTCCACAGGTTCATCACAGGTACTTTTATCAGATAAGTTCAGAATCAGAATCAGAATCAGATTTATTGCCATTGTTCATGTAGTACACAAACTAGGAATTTGTCTCGATGCCATGCTGCAACATTAAAAACATGATGAGAAAAAGAGATAAACTAAAAAAACTAAAGGACTGAAAACGTGCAATAAGTGTAGAAAAATAAGTAATAATAAGTAATAATGATAATAATAATAATAACAATACTAGTAATAATGAGTAGTACTAGTCAAGGCAGTTTTAAAAAATTAGCAAGTAGCAGATAATGTGAAGTACCACATAGTGCAGTTGATAATGCAACAGAAAACAGTGATGAATGACGTGAGTCTGGTTGAGCTGCTGTACGTAGTGCACAAGAGTCAAAAAGTCACTTAATGTTCAGCAGTCTGATGGCAGAGGGGAAAAAGCTGTTCATGTGCCGGGAGGTTTTAGTCCGAATGGACCGAAGTCTTCTACCTGAGGGGAGGGGAGCAAACAGTACGTGACCAGGATGTGAAGGATCGGCTATGATCCGGCCAGCACGCCTCCGGGTCCTGGAGATGTACAGGTCCTGGAGAGATGGGAGCTCGCAGCCTATCACCTTCTCAGCAGTGCGCACGACGCGCTGCAGCCTTAGTCTGTCCCTGGCAGTGGCTCCTGCATACCACACAGTTATGGAGGAGGTGAGGATGGACTCGATGATGGCCGTGTAGAACTGCACTAACATCTTGGTGGGTAGCTTGAGCTTCCTCAGCTGCCGCAGAAAGAACATCCTCTGCTGGGCCTTTTTGATGAGGGAGCTGATGGTTGGCTCCCATTTGAGGTCACGGGTGATGGTGGTGCCCAAGAAGCGGAAGGAATCTGCAATGGTGATGGGAGAGCCTGTGATGGTGAGGGGGGGCAGGGGGGTTGTGACTTTCCTGAAGTCCACAATCATCTCAGCTGTCTTCAGAACATTCAGCTGCAGGTTGTTGTGGCTGCACCAGGACACCGGCTGGGCCACCTCTTCCCTGTAGGTGGACTCGTCGCCGTTGGAGATGAGCCCGATGAGGGTGGTGTCGTCCGCAAACTTAATCAGCTTAACAGACTGGTGGGAGGAGGTGCAGGAGTTGGTATAAAGGGAGAAGAGTAGGGGGGAAAGTACACAGCCCTGGGGTGATCCAATGCTGATGCTAACAGAGTCTGAGACAGACTTCCCCAGCCGCACATGCTGTCTCCGGTCCGTCAGGAAGTCAGTGATCCACCTGCAGAGGGAGTCAGGCACGTTGAGCAGGGACAGCTTGTCCTGGAGCAGATCGGGGCGGATGGTGTTGAATGCGGAGCTGAAGTCCACAAACAGAATCCTGGCGTAGGTTCCCGGGGAGTCCAGGTGCTGCAGGATGGAGTGGAGGGCCAGGTTGACTGCGTCATCCACAGACCTGTTAGCACGGTAGGCAAACTGCAGCGGGTCTAGGAGGGGTGTGGTGATGGACTTGAGGTGAGACAGGACCAGGTGCTCAAAGGACTTCATGACTACAGAGGTGAGCGCTACAGGTCTGAAGTCGTTAAGTCCAGTAATCCGTGGCTTCTTGGGGACAGGGATGATGGTGGAGGATTTGAGGCAGGTCGGCACGTGACATTGCTTAAGGGAGGTGTTAAAAATGTCTGTGAAGACAGGAGCCAGCTCTTTCGCACAGTGTCTCAGGGTGGAGGGAGACACACCGTCCGGCCCGGGGGCCTTGCGCGGGTTCAGTCTGGAGAACTGTCTATGCACGTCCTGCTCACTGATGACAAGGGGAGGGGGGGAGGAGGAGGAGGAGAAGGGGGGGACCGCTTTTGATGAATTAGGGGCTGAGGAGGCAGTTTCACTTTCAGTTCCATTCTCATTGTTTAATGGTTCCACATTTGTTTCAGTTTCCTCCAGGTTTCCATCATTCGGTAAGTTGTCACATCCAGGTGAATTGTCATTTTCTATTTGGTTGTCATTCTCAGGTAAGTGAGTTTTAGCAGGAATGTCTTTTTTTAAAGAATGTCTTTGGATGGGGAATTTCATAGACTTGAGTGAGCCTTATGGGCGTTTGGATTGGTTCTTCTCTGTACCAATAGACATCCTCATTTTCCGGTTTTGAATTCTCACATTCCTCACTTTGTTCAGGTGACTGTCTTGTCTTAGGTTTGCAGACACGTTTTGGTTGGACAGTTTCTTCTTCAACAGGGGCAAGAAAACCACGGGGAAGCAAGAGGTCGCGGTGAACAGTGCGAACAGGACCATCTTTTGTCTCAGGTTTTATAGTGTAAACAGGCAACTCACCTGCTTGGTTCACCACAATGTGGATTTCAGCTTCCCACCTGTCTGCTAGTTTGTGCTTTCCTCTGTGGCGGACTGCACGTACCCAAACTCTGTCGCCTGGTTCTAGTTTTGAGGGTTTCACTCGCATATCAAATCTTGTTTTGTTTCTTTCAGCTATCTTGTTAGCATTTTCTGTTGCTAGTTTGTAGCTTTCTTGTAGAGTTGTCTTCAGTTTTTCAATGTACTGGGAATGTGACTTGAAACTTTTGTTGTGAAACCAGAGCCCAAATGCAAGATCAATTGGCAATCTCGGCTGACGACCGAACATTAACTCATACGGGGCAAAACCAGTAGTGTCATTTTTTTGTACAATTGTACACATGTACAAGTGGTTTTACATAGTTGTGCCGCTGAGATTTGTTCTTTTCCTCCAGAGTACCCAGCATGCTCAATAACGTTCTATTGAAACGTTCTACCGGGTTACCTCTGGGATGATAGGGTGTCGTCCGGATTTTGCGAATGCCCATGATTTTGCAAAGTTCTTTTATAATATGGAACTCAAAATCAGGACCCTGATCACTATGTAACCATTCGGGTATCCCGTAGTGGACTATAAAGTTGTCCCAAAGTGCCTTTGCAACGGTCCGAGCTTTCTGATTGCTGGCAGGGATGGCTATAGCGTATTTCGTGAAATGATCAGTTAGCACGAGCACATCCTTAGTGTTACTTTGATCGGGCTCAATGGACAGGAAATCCATACAGACAAGTTCGAGTGGTCGGGTGGACTTGATGTTGACAAGTGGAGCAGCTCGTTCTGGAGCGGTTTTACGTCTTACGCAGCGATTACATGTCTTGATCTTCTTTTCAATATCTGCTGCTATGCGAGGCCAATAGAACCTTGTTCTGGCGAGATCCAAAGTACGCTCTGTGCCTAAATGGCCCATGTCACAGTGGAGGCTTTGAAAGACTGAATCGCAGAGCTGTTCAGGTAAGACGAGCTGGTAAGTAACATTTCCTCCGTCTTGGCGAGTGCGGTAGAGGATGTTATTGCACATTTCAAGTCGACTGAGCTCTCGGAGTAACAAGTTGATGTCAGGAAGCTCAGTTCGTACAGTTGGTGGAACTTTTAGCCCAGTTTCAATTTGTGCAATCACTTCTCTTAAACAGGGGTCAGTTCTTTGTTCATTTTTGATCTGTTCAGGAGTCATGTGGAGTACAACTGGAAGACCACCACAGCCATCTTCATCGGCATAGCCATCTGGAATGGCGGCTACAGAGAGGGCTAATGAGTGAACCAAAGGGAAGGTGCTGTCTGGAGAGCTACAGACAAGGTGTTTTTCACATATGGCAGACACTACCTTGGAACTTAAACTGCTTTCAGGAAGAGACAAGTGAGTTTGAGTGAACTGCTGTATGCGGTCAAGCTCCTTTTGGGACACTGCGTCATTAAGTAACTCGCCATGTGGCCGTCTAGAGAGGCCGTCTGCATCTGAGTTAAGCTTGCCTGCTCTGTATTGGAGCTTAAAGTTAAACGTTGACAGAGCAGCTAGCCACCTATAACTCATGGCATCCATCTTAGCAGTAGTCAAAATGTACGTCAGGGGGTTACTATCTGTCACGACAGTACAATGATTGCCATATAAATAGTCTGCAAACTTCTCCGTTACTGCCCACTTTAGAGCTAAAAATTCTAATTTATGGGCGGGGTAACGAGACTCACTTCTAGACAACCCCCAGCTTGCATAAGCTATGACCCTAGTCTGGCCCTCCTGCTCTTGATAGAGGGCGGCGCCAAGCCCTGTAGTGCTGGCGTCAGTATGGAGTGTATATGGCAACTGAGGGTCAGCAAAACCCAGGACAGGCGCAGTACTGAGCTTTTCAATGATAGTTTTGAATGCAAGATCCCAGGAAGAAGTCTATCGCTCTCCAAACGGTGTCTTTGGGTCGTGGTACTGGGCAGGCTTAGCTTTGCGCTTTGTGCTTTTTCGCAAAGGAGGGTAGCCTGCTGTTAAGTCAGTGAGGGGCTTAATGATGCTGGAATAGTTCTTAATGAACCGCCTATAGTACCCTGAAAAGCCTAAGAACGAGCGGAGTTGTTTGAGATCACAGGGCACAGGCCAGGTACTTAGGGCTTTCACTTTTTCAGGGTCGGTCTCAACTCCTTTACTGGACACAATGTGACCGAGGTATCTGACAGAAGTTTGAAAAAAATCTGCATTTCTCAGGGGAGAGTTTAAGCCCGTACTCTTTTAGGCGATTAAGAACTTTCATTAAGCGAGCCTCATGTTTTCCGGGCGTCTTGGAGATTACAATGATGTCATCGAGGAACACAATCACCTCATGCAGATTCATGTTGCCCATGCATTTCTCCATGAGGCGCTGGAACGTGCTGGGGGCGTTTGTAATGCCTTGGGGCATTCTATTGAACTCCCAAAAGCCCATGGGACATACGAACGCCGTCTTTGGTTTGTCCAGCTCCTCTACCTCAATTTAGTATTACCCCGACTTTAAATCGAGGACAGAGAACCACTGCGAACTGGTCAAGGTGGAAAACGTTTCCTCCAAGTTGGGGAGGGCGTAAGCATCTTTTACAGTCTGCATGTTAAACTTCCTGTAATCAATACAAAGGAGGACATCGCCATTTTTCTTTCGCACCACTACAATAGGCGAAGAAAATGGGCAAGTGGACTCTCTTATCACGCCTGCTTGTTGGAGTTCTTTGAGATGCTTACGGACCGCTTCCAGTTCATTTGGATGTATGGGTTGTGCTCTGTGTTTGAACGGTGTTTCATCTGATAATTTGATTGTGCGTTTCACTTGATCCATTTTGCCAAAGTCAAGATCGTTTTGTGCAAATACTTCGGGCATTTGACTGAGTTTTTCTGTTAGGCACTCTTTCCATTCAGCACTAATAGGGGAAGAGTCAAAGTTGAACTTCAGAGTGGACTTTTGTTCAGTTTTGGACTTTGTAACTTTCATGGAGTGTTCTTGCAATAGGACTCGTTGATATGCACAAATTTTTCCAATGACACACTTCTGAGGGATTGTCACGTCATGTTCCGATTCGTTGGTGAGTATAACTGGAACAAGGTAAGGTTTTCTTTCAGGTAAGTCTATGAGACATGGTTTTACTAGGATACCACCAGGTAAGGCTGACATTAACGGGTGATCTAACAAGACAGATTTTTCACTGTAGCCGGCTGACACAGCTACAGCGCCATCTAGAACAACTGTTTGGCCTGCAGGAACTAACTGTGGCTCTTTGTTGCGCATGGTCACTAAACCAAGGCTAGTATCTTTGGACTGTCTGTGCCGTAGCTCAAGGACTTTTAACACTGCCTTATAACCAAGTGACATGGTTGGCTGCAGTTCAGAACATGCATCAGAGTACAGCTCGTAAAGTACATCTAATGTGTTTGTCCCTATTAACACTAAGGACTGATCAGCTGCACGTACATCGGGAACTACTAAGGCAAGTGTTGGCACTTCGGCTTCAATACCGAGAAAGTCTTTTGGAAAAGTGACATGCATTTCAATGTAGCCTAAGTAAGGTACACTCTGACCGTTAGCTCCCTCCACTTCTAACAGCTCAAAAAGTGGCTTAATCTCATGGTTAGATAAGTACTGTCTGTAATAGGACTCAGGGACAGTAGTCACCTGGGAGCCTGTATCTAACAAACAGCTCACAGTACAGCAATTCACTTTCACTTGTGCTGTACTTTTTGTACCAATTAGACCATTAGGAAAGTTAAAGGGGTCTGTTTTGTAGTGTGACTTCAGTTTAGCACGTGTCTTGAATGGAGCTTTTGTTTTGGGATCGGTCATCTCTGAACTAGCCTCTGTTTGTCCCGCAACAAGGGTAGACTTCAGTTGTAAAGAGGATGTGGGGTTCCGACTGTTCCAAATCTGTCTTTTTACTCTTAGTTCTTTGCGTTTTGCAGCCACAAGTGCAGGGTTTGGCTCTGACTCACAAGTGGCTGCAATATGCCCATCTTCGCCACAACGGAAGCAATACCATGGTAAGGGCCTAGTATTGGGACGGCTGGACGAAGGTAAGTTTTCAGGTTTGGCATGGTCAGGTTTTTTATTTCCAGACTTCTTAGTTGGGTCTTTCTTCGGTGGTGCTTGTTTCTTTTGTTTCACGACAGCAGCTAATTGGCTCTTTAGATCAGCGACTTGCTTTTTCAGTTCTTCCAGACTGTCAGACTCTACTTCACTATTTGTACTTGTTTCGGTGACTGTTTGTTCGTAGTAGGCTGCTTTTGGTTTTGTGGCGCCCAAGTGTCTTTTCATGCATGTGTTTTTAACTTCTTGTCTGTTTTCAGCAGTGCGAAGGTGAAGCAATAATTCTGCATACGCAGGTGGGTGTTTATCTTTTAGTTCCAGCTGTAGCTCTTTTAGCAGATTATCATCCCAACAGCCTCTGTTAAACTGCTTGAGAAGCTGTTTGTCCATTTCCTGTGGCTCTAGACCGCCTCTACGCACTGCGAGATTGAGCACCACCTGCAACCGATGCAGATATGCAGAGGGTTTTTCTCCATAATTGTGCTGCACGGTGGCGCAGTGGTTAGCACTGCGGCAGCACAGTTTACCCTTGGCCGGGGGATCGTGGGTTCGATCCCAGCCCTGACCAACAGTGGTCTGTTTGGAGTTTGCATGTTCTCCCCGTGTTTGCGTGGGTTTACTCCGGGATTTCTCCGGTTTCCTCCCACATGCCAAAAACATGCAGGTTAGGTTAATTGGAGACTCTAAAGTGGCCCTAGGTGTGAATGTGTGTGTGAATGGTTAAGGGATAGCGCCGTATCGTGGCTGCTTTATCCATCCAGGTGGTGGATGCCCTCAATTTCCCCTCTGGGGATCAATAAAGTATACTAAATCTAAAATCTAAAATAATCTTGGAAAGTGTTCATGAATTGCACAAACAGTTCCTCACCATCTTCAACAGTCCCAAAAGCTGAGTCCAAAAGCTTAAGCTAGTCGGCAGAGGTGGCTTCAGGCCCAAGAGGGCAAATAATATCAGCTGCAGGAGCAAGAAGACTTTCAAAGATCTTGCGAGATTTTTCCAGGTCAGACAAAGAAGTATCTTCCATCATCAAGTCAACATGTGAACGCCTTGTTTCATAGTCAGCTTCAGTATACGGTCTTGGCATTTTGCCAGAGAAAGCTCTCATTCTCAAAGAGGAATGGCCTGAGCCTTTTGGCCTCAGCTCAGCCCTGAGTTGCTTCCAAAAAATCATGTCCATGATTCTTGCTGGCCTCAGGGGTGTGGTGATGTATCTTGACAACATCGTGGTGCATGACGCGTCACAGGCTGCACAGGACAAATGTCTGAAATGAGTATTGGAGGTGCTACTGGATCACGGAGTCACGCTGAACAAGGAGAAGTGTATCTTTGCAGCTGAAGCCATTTGAGTTTGTGGGCTTTCACCTGTCTGCTGAGGGCCTGAGTTCCCTGCACTCAAATGTAGAGGCTGTCCTGCAACTCCCGTACCCCACGACGCCCGCGCACATTTCATCATTCCTGGGCATGGCAAATTTCTATGGACATTTCATTCCTTGATATTGAGAGACCAAAGAACCACTCCGTGCTCTCCTGAAGCAGAGTACTCCATGGGAATGGACTCCGGCCTGCTCAGCCACTATGGCTAAACTGAAATCTCAGCTCATTCCCCACCGGTGTTGGCTTATTTTGACCCACGATGCCCCACTTTTGTAACTTATGACATGTCTGGCTCGCTTCCTGTTGGTGGCCTATGATGTGTATTCAAAATGGCCGGAGGTATTGCCCACTGGTTCGGTCACAACTGATGTGGTCATTAGTTTCCTCACTTCGCTCTTTGCTCGGTGGGGTGTTCCAGATGCCATTATGACTGACAATGGGCTGCAGTTCATCCCTGGGGGAGTTTGAGAAGTTTTTGGGGGAGAAGGGCATGGAGCCCATAAGAACTGCTTTGTATCATCCTCAGGCTAATGGGGGGGGGGGGGGCGTTTCAACAAGACGCTTAAGAATAGGCTGAGAACGCACCTGACGGATGGCTTCAAGTTCATTGACGCTCTCAGGAGCACACTCCTCCATTACAGAGCAATGGTCCACGCCATGACGGGGTGCTCCCTGGAGAAGCTCATGCTGGGACGTGAATTATACCTTCCCCTGGACTGGTTGTGGTCTCCCACAACAACCTCTTCGGCGGATGCAATATCTCAAAGGAGGCGGGTAACTGAACAACAGCGGTGAATGAAGCAACGTTTCAAAAAGAAGCACGGGGCGAGAACACATGGACTCAGAGTAGAAGACTGGGTTAGGATCAAGCACCCCAACCGCACTCACAAGCTGCAGTCTTTCTGGATAGGGCCACTACAGATCACAGAACAGCTGGGTCCAGACATGTTTTGCCTCTTGGACGGGTCATGGTGGCATACTAGCCGCCTCAGGAAATAGTTGCCAGCCCAGGATCTGGAAGTACCGAAGGACGAGGTGGACACCCGCTGAGACTTCGCTGACGAGGCACTGGAGGGTGCATGAGACCGGCTGATGGGGCCAGCAGCAGGACCTCAACAAGTGAGGCACTTGGTGAGAGTCCATCAAAGACCGGGTTATCTGAGAGACTTTGTTGTGGGACTTGGACAGCCAGGACGTGTTGGTTAACAGGTGGCAGAATAATCCACCTCAACACATGGGTATCTTGGTAGTCCACCCAAGTGCCCAGCTATCTAAGGGGTGTTCTCTAATTTGTGTTGTTGCTGTTCTACAAGTTGTGTTAATATTCATGGATATTTGACTTGCTATTTTTTTGGGGTGGGGGTGGGGGTGGGGGGATTGATTTGCTGAAGTTATTAGTAGTTCTGCATTTTGTGTGTGTGTTGGGGGGAAACGTGGTGTGTGGGTTTGGCTCCTGGGGCTTGCCGTAGCCGACGTCGGGTGTGAGATGGGATGACGTCAGGTGGGCTGCGGCCGCTGTATGTATAACTACCTTTTTCTGCAATAAAGAGCAATTCGTTGTTTGGCATAAGATGGCTTACGGCTCGCTCACTTCATATATTGTGGAGAGAGGAATAACCAGGCCGAGCGTTCAGAGAAGAGGAAACTTTATTCTTCTCCCTCTCACATCCACCAGAATCAAAAGCATTAAAACTCAGGTTGCAGGCACTCTCTTTTATATCGCAACACTCCTCTGCTACCTGAGGTCGGTCGGCCTTCGTCGGTCTATGATGGCCATGGAAGAGAATCCTAAACGTCTACTCTGCTGGAACAGCACCGCCTGTGGCTGAACAGGCCGATGCGCGAATGGCAGTCCCTGTCACAAAGGTCACACTTGTGGGTGGTCTCCGTGCTGCTGGAGCTGTGGTGGTTCTTCCTGCGGGTCCTTTTTTCATCTGCTGCAGCAGTCAGTCTCTCTTCACCCGCCTTGAGCTGTCTAGTCAGGGTGCCTCTCCATTTGGAGCGGTCCGTTGCAAAGTCCTCCCAGCGCTCTGTGTTGATCTCCAGGGCCTTCATGTCTCTTTTGCAGACGTCTCTAAAGCGCAGCTGTGGGCGGCCAACGTCTCTCCTGCCAGTCGCCAGTTCTCCGTAGAGGACGTCTTTGGGGATTCTGCCATCCTCCATACGGTGAATGTGGCCCAGCCAGCGGAGCCTGCGCTGCCTGAGTTGAGTGAACATGGAGGGAAGGCCGGCGTGGGACAGAACTTCTGTGTTGGGTACTTTGTCCTGCCAGGATATGTCCAGGATATGGCGAATGCAGCGCAAGTGGAAGGAATTCAGTCTCTTTTCCTGCCGGGCGTATGTTGTCCACGTCTCACTCCCATAGAGCAGTGTGCTGATGACGCAGGCGTTGTACACTGCCATCTTCGTCTTGACAGAGAGTTTGGGATTCTCCCACACTCGTGTGGTGAGGCGAGCGAGTGTGGAGGCTGATTTTCCAATCCTCTTGTCGATCTCTGTATCAAGGGAGAGGTTGCTGCTGATCGTGGACCCCAGGTACGTGAACTGATTCATGACCTCCAGCTCGTAGTCGTTGATGGTGATGGTTGGTGGTCCTTTCGTGCCTTGTGCCAAGACGTTAGTCTTCTTCAGGCTGATGGTAAGCCCGAAGTCCTTGCATGCCTGGGAGAAGCGGTCCATCAGGGTCTGAAGCTCCTGCTGTGTGTGGGTCGCGACTGCAGCGTTGTCTGCGAACAGCATGTCTCTGATTAGAGCCTCATGTGCTTTGGCTCTGGCTTTCAGGCGGGCGAGGTTGAAAAGCCTGCTATCAGATCTTGTGTGCAGGTAGATTCCCTCTGTTGCTGTGCTGAAGGCATGCCTCAGGAGCATAGCAAAGAAAATCCCAAAGAGGGTTGGTGCAAGTACACAGCCCTGTTTCACTCCGCTGCGTATGTTGAATGGCTCTGAGACGTTGCCGTCGTGCTGCACTATCCCCTGCATGTTGGTGTGAAATGATTCGATGAGGCTTTGCAACTTTGGTGGGCATCCTATCTTTGGCAGGATCTTGAAAAGGCCCTCTCTGCTGACCAGCTCGAACGCTTTGGTGAGGTCGATGAAGGCGATGTACAGGGGCATGTTCTGTTCTCTGCATTTCTCCTGGAGTTGGTGGATGGAAAATATCATGTCTACCGTCGATCGCTCAGCGCGGAAGCCACACTGAGACTCGGGGTAGACATGTTCGGCAAGCTTCTGTAGACGAACGAGAACAACTCGTGCGTAGACTTTGCCAACAACGCTGAGGAGGGAGATGCCCCTGTAGTTGTTGCAGTCGCTTCTCTCCCCTTTGTTTTTGTAGAGGGTGATGATCTTGGCGTCCCTCATGTCCTGTGGTATGGCACCTTCCTTCCAGCACTGGCAGAGGACATCATGCAATGGCAGCAGTAGGGCGGTCTTGCAGTGCTTGATCAGGTCGGGGGGTATGCCGTCGTTGCCGGGTGCCTTGCCTGCGGCCAAGCTATCAATGGCCTTGCTGAGTTTGTCGATGGTTGGCTCGGCGTCAAGTTTGTCCATGGATGGCAGGCAATCGATGGCATCAAGGGCTGACGGTGTCACAGTGTTCTGTCTGGAGTAGAGGTCGGAGTAGTGCTCCACCCATCTCTCCATCTGCTTGTTCTTTTCTGTGATCATCTCCCCAGTGGAGGATTTGAGGGGGGCCGTCTTGCTCTGAGCTGGACCAAGTGCTTTCTTGATGACATCGCACATACCACGGATGCTCCCTGTTATGGCAGCGGTTTGAATGTCTTGGCTGAGCTGAGCCCAGTACTTGTTGGCACAGCGCCGAGCAGTCTGCTGAACTTTGCTTCTTGCAGCCCTGAGAATCTGGAGATTCTTCTCGTTTGGGTACTTCTTGTACTCGGCAAGAGCTGAGCGCTTGGCATCAATGACGGGGGTCATCTCGGTCAACTTGGCATCAAACCAGTCCTGTGACTTCGAGGTCTTCCTCCCAAAGGTAGCCAAGGCTGTGCGGTGGATGGTGTTTCGCAGCTCTTCCCACTTCTGCTTTGCAGATTCTCCTTCTTGTGGTACACCAAGTTCCTTCTCAAAGGTGGAGGCAAACTGCTCAACAAGTTCTGGTTGGGCCATCTTGCTGGTGTCAATCCGTGCCTTTCCAGGCTGTCTAGCATGATGGAATTTCTTCAGCTGCAGCTTGACCTTGCAACACACCAATGAATCGTCTGTGTCGCAATCTGCACTCTGGAATGAATGGGTGATTAGCACGTTCTTCAGTGAGGTGCGCCTGGTCAGGATCAAGTCCAGCTGGTGCCAGTGCTTTGAGCGTGGATGTCACTAGGAAACCTTGTGTTGGGGCTTGGTCTTGAAGAATGAGTTTGTGATGCACAGATCGTGATATGTGCAGAACTCGAGCAGCCGCTGTCCGTTGTCGTTCATTCTGCCCACGCCAAATGGTCCAAGACAGGAGGGCCAGGAGTCGTGGTCAGCACCCACTCTGGCATTGAAGTCTCCAAGGAGAATGAGTTGTTCAGAGTTGGGGATGATCCCGACAGTTGTTGCGAGATTCTCGTAGAACTCGTCTTTTGCCTCTGGTGTGGCTGTCAGTGTTGGGGCATACACACTTGATGAGGGTGACTGGGCCTTGAGTGGTGTTGAGGCGGAGGGTGAGGAGTCATGCAGAGCCATTGCTGCCCGGTTCCACCATCTTTAGCAAGGTGTTCTTCACTGCGAAGCCCACTCCGTGTTCCCTGTGTTCGTCACTACTCTTTCCCTGCCAGTAGAACGTGTAGTCCTTCTCTCTCAGTGTGTCTGCATCAGCCAACCGTGTTTCCTGGAGAGTGGCAATATCCACTTCCAGTCTCTTCAGCTCATTATTGATGATGGCAGTCTTCCTGGTGTCGTTGATGTCCTTGAGGTTAGCAGCAAGTCCTGTCATCATAGTGCGGACGTTCCAAGTTCCCAGTTTTAGAGTTGGTCTCTTTTGTTTTTTTGTCTTGCCTGGTGCGAAAGTTCTCAGCCTGCCGTTCGGACTTCTCCTCATCCCCATGCACCCAATGAGGAAAGCAGGCTGTGGCGGGACAACACCTTATTGGCTGGGGGCTGCCCAGCTTGAGGCGGGCGGTAGCTGTCCAGTGAGATCCGATGATCCCTCCCACCATCGGAAACAACCCCTGGCGCTGCGCTCTATACCAATTGAGCAGTGGCTTATAACCGGTAACTGTCATTCCCCGTGTTTTGTCTACGCCAAAGGTGAAGCTGGAGTGTCCTCTCCAGTGATCCGGTGTTCTACCTTCCAGCATTGGGCGTTGGTAGGATTCGAGCCTGGGCAGGAAGATATGGAGGACAAGATGTTGCCCATGCAGCATGTTCCCCCTCTCCACGTCACTGATGAATCCAAAGGAACAATAGGGCTGCTACAGTTTGGCACCAGTGCCGTCGCAGGAGCTGCCAGAACAATGTTGAGCACAACAGAGAACTACCTTAGGGACTCCGACTCCGGATTTTTCCTCAGGGTTGACTCTCGAAGCCTTTCCCGTGACCGGGTGTGCCGCAAGGCAGCGGAGGTTTGAAATCAGGGTTTACCTTCCCCTAGATGGGCTACCTTCCCAGGTTGACGAGCCACCATCTACCCGAAGCATCTGGTTTTAAGGCGCCAGAGATCCGCCCTCCCCCTTCTCCTATTAGTAAAAGCAGTTCTGCCGGGCTTAGAGACTAAACCACACGGGCAGGCTAGGAGTTGGACTTAGTTGTCAGAGGCTTTTCGAGACGCACGCCATCAGGAGCATTTTATAAGCACTGGGAGCTTAACCCCAGTGCCGCTCCTGGCTATGACAACCTTGGAACCAACCTGCTACCTGAGGTGCTGTATTAACATATCAATCCCCCATGACAATTCCCCTTGTCCCCCAGCACCTTTGATCTGCCATGCTCTGCAGTCTGAGGGAAAACCACTGAGTGCCCCCGCCCCCAGACTCTCAGACTGAGCCTTAACCCTCATGTCCTTTGGGCTTCAGCCTCCGTCCATAGCTGCTGTAACGGGAGGTCTTCGGCTCCGAGGCGCTGCTGTGCCAGTGTGTGTCCGTCTGTGTGGGGACAATGGGGGGGGCACCTTCAGCATGCTGGTGTGACTGATCTGATGAGTCATTTACCTGGGGAGTTCTCAGTGGGGGTCTTCCGTGCCGAGGAGCTCGGACCAACTCCACCTGTTCGTCTGCTAAAACAAAGGTGGGTTTAAGCCTGTCTATACAGATTGTCTCCCGGCGACCCCCAAAGTCTAACACAAAATGTTTGTCCCTGGATTCCAGCACTCTGAACGGGCCATCGTAGGGTGGGCGCAATAGGGTCTGGTAGGCATCGTGCCTGACAAATACGAACGGCGCATCCTTCAAGGTCTTTGGCACAAAAGCGCGGAGAAAACAGTGGTGCGCCGGGCTGGGTAGCGTTCCTGCCACTGCGCTATGCCGTAAACGCAGGGATGGATCGGTGTTTGGCGTGGAGTTATCCTACAAAAATTTCCCGGGGAGCCGCAGCGGCTGGTAAAAAACCAGCTCTGCTGGAGAGGCTGCCAAATTCTCCTTCGGTGTGGAACGCAACCCTAAAAGAACCCACAGCAACCGGTCCACCCAATTTGCATCCTTAAGCAAAGCCCTGAACGCTGCTTTAAGTGACCTATGGAAACGCTTGCATAACCCATTGGCCTGTGGGTTGTACACGGTCGTGCAATGAATTGTGATGCCCTGGCTCCGGGCCATCATGGACCAGAGGTCGGAAACAAACTGCGGGCCCCGATCGGACATGATGTCCAAAGGGGCGCTGAAACGTGCCACCCATGTTATCAAAAAAGCGCATGCCACAGCTGCGGACATGGTGGAAGCTAGCGGGACTACTTCGGGCCAGCACGTGGTGCCGTCCACCACTGTCAGGAGGTGCGTGAACCCCTGCGATGGCCGGAGGGGGCCCAAGAGGTCCACGTGAACATGGTCGAACTGCTTAGCCGGGATATGGAATGGCTCCAAGGGGGCCTTTGTGTGCCTGTGCACTTTGGCTCGTTGGCACGCTAAGCAGGCTGCCGCACCCTGTTTCACCTGTTTGCGCAGGCTAGGCCAGATGAACTTCGCTCCTACCGTTTTGACTGACACGCGCACTCCTGGGTGCGCCAGGGCATGAACAGACTCAAAAATGCGGAGGCGCCAAGTGCGTGGGACCACCAGGCACGGGCGGCCCGTGGAGATGTCACAGATTGGTGGGGGCACCCATCCTGCAGTACTCTGCTCTCCAGCCTTAACCCTGCTGGTCCAGACTGGAGCGCACAAACGTCTGCATCGCCGATCTACTCATTGGCCATAGCCGTGTAATCTATCCCAACGTAGACTGGGGCCACTAACGCGCTGGAGAGGCAGTCCGCCACCATGTTGAGTTTACTGGCCACATGCTGAATGTCAGTCGTAAACTCTGAGATCGCGGCCAGCTGTCTCTGCTGCCGGCCTTACCATGGTTTCGAAACCTTGGCCATCGCGTACGTTAGCGGCTTGTGGTCCACGAACGCAGTGAAGGTTCGCCCTTCCAGCCAGAACTGGAAATGGCATATGGCCAGGTGGAGAGCCAGTAACTCTCTGTCAAATGCGCTGTATTTACGCTCACTGTCGTGCAAAGACCTGTTAAAAAAGCCAAGCGGCTGCCAAGAACTGGTGACGTGCTGCTCCACAATGGCCCCTATGGCCACGTCCGAGGTGTCGGTAAGTGAGTGCTATCTGAGCCGCTGGGTCAGGGTGCGCCAGCAGTGCGGCGTTCGCCATGGCTGTTTTAACCTCAGAAAACGCCTGTTCTCACTCAGGAGTCCAGTCGACTCCGTCTGCCGGTTTCCGTTTCTTGAGTGCGGCGTACAACGGCTGCATGAGCTGAGCTGCACGAGGGAGGAAACGGTTATAAAAGTTAACCATCCCCAAAAACTCCTGCAGCGCCCTGACCGTCTGAGGCTGGGGAACATCTGCCACCACGCGCACTTTGTCCAGTAAGGGTATTGCGCCCTCCGGTGAGATGCGGTGGCCAAAAAAATTGATTCCCGCCACCCCGAACTGGCACTTCACCAGGTTGATTATTAATCCGTGCTCCTCCAACCTCTGGAAAACTGTCCTAAGGTGGGCTATGTGTTCGTCCTCGAACGCTCTGGCCACCAGGATGTCGTCGAGGTAAACGAACACAAACGGCAGGTCATGCAACACCACATCCATCATGCGTTGGAATGTCTGCACCGCACCTTTTAACCCAAAGGGCATGCGTAAAAACTCAAAAAAACCAAACGAGGTTATTACTGCCGTTTTAGGTATGTCCCCAGTGTGCACCGGGACCTGGTGGTAACCGTGGACCAGGTCTATCTTGGAAAAAATGCATGCCCAGGTGAGGTGAACGGAAAAATCCTGAATATGCGGGATGGGGTAGCGGTCGTGCGCTGTGGTGTTATTTAATCTGCGGAAATCTCCGCAAGGTCACCACGATCCCTCGGCCTTAGGAACCATATGTAGCGGGGATGCCCATGGGCTGTTTGAGCATCTGATGCCATAGCACGCGAGGAGGTTGCCAACTTTTCCAAGTTGGCAACCTCCTCGCGCGCTATGGCCGGTTAGTTGCGTCCAGACGGCGAGGTCGTGCGAAAACAGGTGGCCCCATGGTGGTAATGAAGTGCTCCACCCTGTGTTTAGTG
This sequence comes from Pholidichthys leucotaenia, assembly GCA_020510985.1. Taxonomy (NCBI): domain Eukaryota; kingdom Metazoa; phylum Chordata; class Actinopteri; order Cichliformes; family Pholidichthyidae; genus Pholidichthys; species Pholidichthys leucotaenia. The sequence goes on along the minus strand of CM035840.1, from coordinate 131,110,415 downwards.
ACGGTTGCCGAAAAGGTCGGGACCGTGAGTGCTGGGAACTGGGTGAGTAGTGTGTGGAACTTACCCCCTGGAGCTGTGACTTTGGCTCGTGTTGCGTTAATCAGGCGTCTGTTAGCAACATTGGCTAGTAGTCCGTGTGCACACAAAAAATCAGCACCTAAAATGGGGAAGCTGCATGCCGCTATGACGAATGTCCATTAGAATGTACAGCCGTGCAAGGATACAGTCAGTGTCCTCTCACCAAAAGTCTTAATGTCTGAGCCGTTTGCGGCCGTCAGTTCGGGGCCGCTAGTTCCTGCCAGCCAATCAGCGTAGGACGGCAGGATGAGGCTCTTTTGGGAGCTGGAGTCCATGAGGAACCGTCTCCCCGAGCGTGACTCTGTCACATAGAGCAGCTTGCTTGCTTCACCGGCGGTCGCAGCTGCTACCGACTACCGGCCCTGGCATTTCCCGAGTGCTTGAATTGGCACGGTGGCACGCATCAGCGTGCGTCCTCTCCAAAATGGCGGCGGTAGAAACAGAGCGTGTCCCTCCGGTGCTTCTTGGCCTCCGCTACAGCCACTCTCGCTGGCTCCTCACCTCCGCTGGCCATCTCGCTAGGTTCCAACGCCGTTGCGTTCTCTGTGAGGGCTCTGGTGGTGAGGATGATCCGATCTGCCTCTTGGGCTAGAGCCCGGTAGTTGCACTTGGCCGCTGTCGGGAGGTTCCGGCGGAAAAGGTGGGCAAAGAAGAAATGCCCGTCACCTGTGCCCATCAACGCCAACATCTTCTCGATCAATTCGACCGCCGAATCGTCTCCCGTCGGAGCGCGTCAGGAGCCTCTCCGCTCTCTCACAGTCTGAGAGCGTGTAGCACCGGGTCAGTGCGGTTTTGAGAGCACCGTATTTGTTGCGGGCTGGGAGCTGTTGGAGCAGGCTCGCCACCTGCTGGGTTGTGCGTGTGTCCAGTGCTGCAACCACGTAGTAGTATCTGGTGTCATCTGCCATTATTCCCCGGAGCATGAACTGGGCCTCGGTGTGAAGGAACCAAGACTTTGGGTTGTTTAGCCAAAAGTCTGGGAGTTTGACCGAAACGGTGGACGCATTGCTGGCACTCCCCATCCGGGTCGTCTCCGGGGTGTTCGCCTCGCGTTCCATTGTGCGTCAAGGGTCACCAGTGTGGAGAGAGGAATAACCAGGCCGAGCATTCAGAGCAGAGGAAACTTTATTCTTCTCCCTCTCACATCCACCAGAATCAAAAGCATTAAAACTCAGGTTGCAGGCACTCTCTTTTATATCACAACACTCCTCCGCTACCTGAGGTGCTGTATTAACATATCAATCCCCCATGACAATTCCCCTTGTCCCCCAGCACCTTTGATCTGCCATGCTCTTTAGTCTGAGGGAAAACTACTGAGTGGGTCCCCCACAATATAACAAACACCAAGCAACTTTACCTCAAAATCAATGGACAGAATATTACAAGAGTTAGCTCTACAAAATTTATGGGGGTCCTCATTGATAAATTTCTCAATTTAAAGTGTCACATCAAAGACCTAACTGTCATGGCGCTGAACTTCTAAGTTCAGCGCCATCGTCTCCCCCCTGACCTGCCTCACGTCACCGAAGGTGCCTTTCCAGTGGTCCGAGGAAGTGGCCACCGCCTTCAAGACCCTCCAGGCGGAATTCTCGTCCCCCCGGGTCCTGACCCAGGTCGATCCTGCGCTTCAGTGCTTAATGGAGGTTGACGCATCTGACACGGGGGTGGGGGCGGTGCTTTCTCAGCGCTTGCCGGTGGATGGAGTCAAGCGGACCTGCGCCTTCTTCTCTCGACGGCTGATGGCGGCGGAACGTAACTATGACGTCGGTGACAGGGAGCTTCTCGCTGTTAAGCTCGCGCTAGAGGAATGGCGTCACTGGTTGGAGGGGGCAGCCCAACCCTTTGTGGTCTGGACAGACCACAAAAATCTCGAGTACCTGAGGTCAGCGAGGCGTCTGAATGCCCGCCAGGCGTGCTGGTCTCTATTTTTTGCTCGTTTTAACTTCACCATCATGTACCGTCCAGGCTCGAAGAATGGGCTGCCCGACGCCCTCTCCAGACAGTTTGCCCCCGACGGTCTAGAAGAATCCGGTCATACCATCCTGCCCAAGTCATGCATCTTAGGAGTGATCGCCTGGCCCATTAAGGACAAGATTCTGGACGCTCAGAAGACGGAACCGGATCCTGGCGGGGGGCCGGAGGGGAGGCTCTTTGTTCCATCTGCAGTTCGGGGCGAGGTGATCCATTGGGCCCACACCTCCAGACTCGCTTGTCACCCCGGCATTACCCGCCTGGTGAGTTGGCTGCAGCGCTCATTTTGGTGGCCAGGTCTCTATAAAGACGTTACCAACTATGTCCGGGCCTGCCCCCAGTGCGCAACCGGCAAGACCCAGAACTCTCCACCTGCAGGTCTACTCCAGCCCCTGCCGATCCCGGGCAGGCCCTGGTCGCACATCGCCCTTGACTTCGTCACCGGTTTACCAGTCTCTAACACCTATGACACAGTCCTGACAATTGTGGACAGATTCTCCAAGGCCGCCCATTTTGTGCCTCTTCAGGGTCTCCCTTCAGCACGCGAGATGGCCGATCTACTGGTCCACCATGTCGTCAGACTGCATGGTATCCCGCTGGACGTGGTCTCGGACAGGGGCCCACAGTTCGTCTCCCAGGTCTGGAGGAGTTTTTGCAGCGCCTTAGGGGCCACGGTGAGTCTCTCCTCAGGTCACCATCCCCAATCCAACAGGCAGTGCGAGCGCACGAACCAGGAGTTGGAAGCCGCTCTGCGCTGTGTAACATCCTCCAATCCTTCGTCCTGGAGCTCCTACCTGACCTGGGTAGAATACGCCCATAATTCGTCCCAGTCCACGGCAACTGGAGTGTCACCCTTTGAAGCGTCCTTGGGGTATAACCCCCCTGTTTTCCCTGAGCAGGAGGGTGAGTTAGCCGTCCCCTCCGTCCAGGCGCACATCAGGCGCTGCCAGAGGATTTGGGCCAAAACTAAGGATGCGCTTTTACGCACAGTGGCGCGCAACAGCTCCACCGCCAATCGTCACAGGAGACCAGCTCCTGCTTACCAGGTGGGTCAGCGGGTGTGGCTGTCGTCTCAAGACATCAACCTGAAACGAGAAAAGAAGAAATTGGCCCCGAGATTCCTCGGCCCCTTCGTGATCTCCAAAATCATCAACCCGGTGGCTGTGCGTTTGGCCCTCCCCCCCTCCCTCCGTGTGTGTCCCACTTTCCACATCTCCAAGCTTAAGCCTGTTGTGTCCAATTTACTCTGCCCCCCTCCTAGGTCTCCTCCCACGCCTAGAATGATCGACGGTGACCCGGCGTGGGGTGTTTCTGCCATTCTGGACTTCCGGCGTCGGGGTCGCGGGCTGCAGTACCTGGTGGATTGGGAGGGCTATGGGCCAGAGTGGAGATCCTGGGTGCGCTCTTCGTGGGTGTTGTATCCAGACCTCATCGTGGAGTTTCACTGGACACACCCAGGTAAGCCAGCGCCAGGAGGCGCTGGTAGGGGGGGAAGTACTGTCATCACCCGCAGCTCACGGGCTTCCACCTCAGCTGCGCGCACACCTGCGCCCCGTTAGTGTGCCGCTATTTATTCCATCCTGCCCTGAGCTGCAGCCTGGAGCCATCTGTCTCCCAACATCGATATCTCCCAGCAGCTTCCTCCTCATCAGGCCTGCTGATCTACGCTAAAGGACACGTAAGCTGTCATTATTATCTGCTCACCTTCTTCTGTCAGCCTCCCCTGTGCACAGGTGGATAACCCGGCGGCGGACTTACCCTCCATCGTCCCGCCGCTCCTCTGCCTCACAGCTTCGCCCGGACGCACAGCAGGACGTTGTCTCCCAGGCTTGGGACCTGCCAACGCCAGCTACCTCATCTCTGCAAGTAAGCACAGCTCTAGATCACGTTCCCGTGTGGTTGCCTAGCTAACCCCTTTTCTCCTCTCTCCCATAGGGTTGTCTGGCCGCACGACGTGCTGCTCTGTCCTGGCTTGCATCCTCCACCCGCATCACACACTAATCACTCACACACGCATCCATACACTCACCTTGTTGTTTAATAAAGCTGTCAAATCTACCTGAGCCTGCGTGCGTGTTTCCTGGGCCGACAATATGTCACTAACCAAAAAACGGGCTGAATATGCTGCTTTAAAAAAAAAAAAAAGATCCCTAACTTTTTGTCATACTATACCGGAGTGGTGGCCTAGTTGATAGAGCATCTGCCCCACAACCGGGAGGTTGGGGGTTCAAGTCCCAGCTGGGTCATACCAAAGACCATATAAAAATGGTACTTCCCGCCTTCTAGCTTGGTGCTCAGCATAATAGAATGGGGGAAGGAGAAGTTGTTTGTGGCGGCGCCTTGCATGGCAATGACCCCTCTGATTCTACATGTGATTAACATTGTAGATAGGAGAAATGTAATTTTGTTCTACTGTACATGTTTGGCTGTATGGACTGAATGACAATAGAAATGTCTTCTTCTAAAGTGAGACACTTTCTATCACTTTCAGCACTTCTCACTCTATATAAAACTTTATTTGAGCCATTATTGCAATATCATATGGTGTACCACATTTCCAACTCACTTAAAAAAGCTTGAAATACTCCAAAAGAAAGTTATACGTGCCTTATCATGGTCTGAATATAATTCTTCTACTAGTCATCTTTTCCATGGTTACAATCTTCTAAGACTTGCTGAGTGTAATAACTTCCAGAATACCTGTATAATGTATCAGGTTGTTTGCAAACTCAACTATAAATTATGTAAACTCATTCCAATCTTCCTTCCCATGCACACCTATACCGCCAGAAAAAAACAAAAAAATAAAAAACAAATTACTGGGAAAAAAACAAAGACTAAAATCTACCAGCTTTAGTATTGAGTGCAGAGGACCACAGATTTGGAACAATTTTTTTTTTTTATCAAAGTCCTTTTATTATTTTTAATAGTGACAAATTACAAATATAGAACATAAAACAGAACTAACTCTCCCACCCCTTACCCCTACCCTCCCACAATACAAGATCAAAGATACAACAGTCAGACATTCTTGACACACACTTGATCATGGAAATAAGTAATACATTACAACATAATGTTCATGTATTAATAACTGAAGGAGCTGTATTGTTAACAAAGGAAATGAAAGGTAACCATGTGGCATGAAATTTCCCAACAGACCCCTAAATTGTATGTTTAATTTTTTCCAAATGGATATAAGACATGACTTCTCTGAGCCACTGTCCAAAAGTTGGGGGCCAAGTGTCCTTCCATTTACAAAGAATCAGTCTTCTGGCCAACAGAGTAGAAAAAAAAAGCGATCATATTTGAATGGGACTTGCTCAGAGAGGAGTCTGATGGGGTCACACCAAACAATGCAATCAGAACAGATGGATGTATCGTGTGTCCACATATTTTAGAGAAGGCCTCAAATATCAGGTTCCAGAATACATAAAGCTTTGGACAAAACCAAAACACGTGCAATAATGTAGCTGGATTCCTTCTACATCGGTCACATGTGGGATCCAGATAAAGCTGGATCCTAGATAACTTCTCCTTAGTCCAATGAAGTTGATGAACAACTTTAAACTGCATTACAGAATTTCGAAGCCAAATTGAGGAGGTGTGAATCCTATTTATTATTTTAGACCATGTTAGCTCTGATATTGATTCTCCCAAGTCTGCTTCCCATTTGTGCTTAAGCTTTTCTAAAGTAGTCAGTTGATGCACGTCCAAAATGGTGTATATATTAGCCAAGATGTTTTTAGAATCAATTTTGCATTCGAAGATTAAATCTAACAAAGTTGATTGAGGATGTTGGGAGAAGCAGCTTGAGTTAGATGATACAAAACATGGGAGCTGTAAATATTTGAAAAACTGTGACCTACTTATTTTATATTTTTGACATAGTTGTTCAAATGAAGCAAATTTATTGTCTACATACAAATCATACAATGACCATATCCTGGATTTTGACCAGCTATCGAAGGCTCCATCAATGACTGAAGGTGTAAACGTGGTTTCTGATTAGTGGTGCAGCAAGCCACATTCCAGTAGCGTTGAAGCTTCTTCGAAACTGATTCCAAATTTTAACCATGTGAATAAAAACAGGATTAGATGTATAAGATGAAATAGACTGTTTGAAAGGTAGGCTGGAACTTAATAAAGATGCCAGAGAGGTATTTTTAACTGAGGCCCTTTCCAATTCCACCCAGCTGGAATCAGGAGTATCCCTCTTCATCCAGTATAACAATGTTTTAATATTTGCTGCCCAGTAGTAATAGATAAAGTTTGGAAATGACATACCACCCATTGTTCGTGGCAGTTGCAATATACTTTTCCCTATCCTTGGTTGCTTCTTACTCCATATAAAACTTGATATCTGACTATTAAGGTTAAAAAAGAAGGATTTGGTTAGAAAAATGGGCAAACTTTGAAACAAATACAGAAATTTAGGCAGCACACACATCTTGATGGAATTAATTCTTCCTCCCAAAGAAAGAGGAAGAATATCCCAACGGTCCAGATCTCTCTTAAGACTAGAAAATAACGGCAGATAATTGGCTTTATAAAGATCACTAAAATTATGTGTTACGCATATACCTAAATATTTAATTTTTCCAACGCTAATTTTGAAAGGGGCCAATACGATATGTCTTTCATATCCAGAGGAGATTTTTTATTTTTTTTTTGTTACTTATTTGTACCCGTAGGTAGACTTGGTTTGCAGTCTGGTGACAAGCCACCGGCTGCTGGTCGCTGCGTGCGCGAGCGCCCTAAACCTACATGTTTTTGGTGTGCGGGAGGAAACCGGAGAAATCCCGGAGTAAACCCACGCAACACGGGGAGAACATGCAAACTCCACACAGCTCACTGTTGGTCGGGGGCTGGGATCGAACCCACGATCTCATGATCCCCGCGATCCCCCGGCCGAGGGTAAAACTGTGCTGCCACAGTGCTAAACCACTGAGATTGGCATTAGCTTACTTTTTGAAGATTAACTTTATAGCCAGATATTTTTCAAAATTCTGAGAGTAATTTCAATAATTTCGGGATGCTCGAACCAGGGTCCGATACAAACAGCAGAGTATCGTCTGCATAAAGAGAAACTTTATACTCCAAACCTGCCCGACAGATTCCCCCTATAGTGGAATTCTGTCTCAAAGCTATAGCCAGCAGTTCCATAGCAATAGCAAATAAAAGTGGTGAGAGAGGACATCCCTGCCTTGTACTGCGCCGTAGCTCAGAGTAGATTGACACATTATAATTAGTCCGTACTGCTGCCATTGGGGTGGTATATAAGAGCCTGATTCAAGATATGAATCTTGGCCCAAACTTGAATGCCTCCAAAGTCTTAAAAAGGTACTCCCACTCGACCTGATCAAACGCCTTTTTGGCATCAAGTGAAAATATTACTTCATAATCTGTACTAACAGATGAGAGCAGACCGTATAAAATATTAAACATCCATCCATCCATCCATCTTCTACCACTTATCTCGAGGTCCTGGTCACGGAGGCAGCAGTTCAAGCAGAGAAGCCCAGACTTCCCTCTCCCCAGCCACCTGCTCCAGCTCTTCAGAGAGGATACCAAGGCGTTCCCAGACCAGCTGGGAGACATAGTCTCTCCAGCAAGTCCTGGATCTGCCCCAGGATCTCCTCCCAGAAGGATGTTCCCAAAACACCTCAAGTGGGAGGCGTCCAGCAGGCATCCTGATCAGATGTCCATAACACCTCAACTGGCTCCTTTCAATGTGGAGGAGTAGTGGTTCTACTCTGAGCCTCTCCCAGATGACTGAGCTCCTCACCCTATCTCTGAGGGTGAGTCCAGCGATCCTATGAAGAAAGCTTATTTCAGCCGCTTGTATCCGCGATCTTGTTCTTTCGGTCATTACCAAAAGCTCGTGACCATAGGTGAGGGTAGGAACGTAGATTGACTGGTAAATGACAGCTTTGTCTTAGAGCTCAGCTCCCTCTTCACCACAACAGACAGGTACAACATCCGCATCACTGCAGATGCTGCTCCGATCCATCTGTCAAGCTCTCACTCCATTCTCCCCTCACTCGTGAATAAGACCCCAAGATACTTAAACTCCTCCACTTGGGGAAGGAGCCTGACCCCAACCCGGAGAGGACAATCAACCTTTTTCCAGCTGAGGACCATGGACACGGACTTGGAGGTATTGATTCTCATCCCAGCCGCTTCACACTCAGTGGCAAACCGTCCCAGTAAGAGCTGTAGGTCATTGCTGGATGAAGCCAACAGGACAACATCATCTGCAAACAACAGAGGTGAGATCCTGTGGTCACCAAGCATGACACCCTCCATTCCCTGGCTGTGCCTAGAAATCCTGTTCATAATTTTTATGAACAGGATTTCATAAGTGAATGAGCCAATTTTGACAAAGGGCAGCCCTGACAGAGTCCAACTATCACTGGGAATGAGTCCGATTGAGTGTTGGCAATACGAACCAAACTCTCACAGCGGTCGTACAGAGACCAAATAGCTCGTAACAACAAGCCCAATACCCCATACTCCCGAAGCACCCCCACAAAAAATCACGAGGGATGCAGTCAAATGCCTTCTCCAAGTCCACAAAACACATGTAAACTGGTTGGGCAAACTCCCACGAACCCTCAAGGATTCTCGAGGGGGTAAAGAGCTGGTCCGATGTGCCATGGCCAGGATGAAAACCACACTGTCACAACTCGCCGCTCCTTGTCATCCACCCCAGCTGCGCGCACACCTGCACCTTGTCAATCACGGGCTATTTAACCCACTCAGTCCAGAGCTTCGGTCTGGAGCCGTCTGTTCTACTCCGTGCTCAAGCCCCAGCAGGATCGCTCCTTCCTTTCCTGCTGATCTACACTACGACAAGTAAGCCATATTATTTCCTCACCTGCTCTGCAGTATTCTCCCCTGTGCACAGGTGGATTCCTTGGCGGCGGACTCTCCCGTCATCGCCTACTCCTCATCCCTCATCTCCATGTCACCTCGTGCGCGCAGCAGGACGTTGTCTCCCAGGCAAGATTCCTGGCCAACGCCAGCCACCATTCACCTGCAAGTAAGCATCACATTGCTTTTGTGTCTGTCTCGGTGAAGTGCCCTTTTACCCTTGTCCTCTGCTCTCTCCATAGGGTTGCCTGGCTGCACGACGGACTGCTCTGTTCCCGATTCTCGGCGTTCACCCTCACGCCATTCACACATCTCATACACTCATCCACACATACCTGGTTGTTGAATAAAAGCTATTAAATCTTCCCTGAGCCTGCGTGCGTGTTTCCTGAGCCAGACATTATGTCAGTACGGCTCCAGTAGAATGGCTCAGCAGACAGCGGGCTCGCACACCGTCTCTCCACCCTCGAGGCTCGGGTGGATCTAATAGCTCACCAACAACAGGTAATATTAAACCAGTTGGCTAACATCACTCACCGGTTAGACCGTGTGGACCCCCAGCAGGCGTTCCCCCCGGCTCAAGGCGGATCAGCTTCGGCTGCCTCCATGGCTGGCCAGCCTAGCTCGGGAACGCGAACCCGGCTCACGCCCATACCGACCCCCGCTCGCTTCAACGGGAAGCTCGGCGAAGCACAGGGGTTCATTTTACAGTGTGAGTCGGTGTTCCTGCGCGTTCCCATGGATTTTCCCTCAGACCACAGCCAAATTGGTTATATGGCTAATCTCCTGGAGGGGAGAGCATTAGCTTGGGCTTACGCCGTTATGTCGAAGCCCAGCTATGCGAACCTCTCCTACGACTAGTTCGTGCAGAGCTTTCTGGAGGTTTTTGACCACTCTCGGCACGATAGCATCCTCGCCGATCGGCTCCTTGCCCTCCAACAGGGAAACCGATTGGCGGCGGATTACGCTGCCGACTTCCGGGTGGCAGCGGAGGAGGATGGCTGGGGTGAGGCGTCACTCTGCAGCATCTTCCTCCGCAGCCTCAGCTCTGGTCTGCGGGATGAGTTGGCCAGACGGGACCTCCCTGGGCGACTGTCGGAGCTAATCTCCTTGACCATTAGCTTAGACAACAGGCTGCGGGAGCGTTCCGCCGAGCGGAAGTCAATCGGCCACTCGCGCGTAGCTCCCGCTCACGCTCCTTAGACTTGCCCCCTGGCGTTACCTGCTCCGAGGTCCGCCAACGAGTCAGAGGCAATGGAGGTCGGGCGAACTAGGCTCCCTCTAGCGGAGAGACAGCGCCGCTGGGAGCTGGGTCTCTGCATGTACTGCGGAGACGACCAGCATACCGTGGAGCAATGCCCGACGAAGCCAAACGGGGGAGTCCACGAGTCACTGTAGGGGGCCTCGCGGACACTAACCGGTCTAATCCCCTCACTCATTGTTCTCTGCCCATCCGATTCAGCCACAACCCCACAGGGCATCTCACTCACGCACTGGTGGACTCGGGGGCAGAGCAGAACTTTATTTCCATGAACCTGGCAACCCGTCTGGGCATAATCTGTCTCCATTGTCTGCTCCCCTCAAACTGATCGCCCTATCTCGTTCCCCTCTGGGAGTTGTGACGCACCGCACCAGGCCTACCCCTGTCATCGTGTCTGGGAATCACCGAGAGGACCTCAGCTTCTACGTCTTGGCCTCCTCTACGTCCCCCGTCATCCTGGGCTACCCCTGGCTGCGCATACATAACCCTGTCCTCGACTGGCGTACTGGGAGTGTTACTGCGTGGAGCACCTTCTGTATGAGCACCTGCCTTCAGTCTGCAGCTTGTGCCCCGACCTTATCTCCACCAGCCCCAGTCTCCGCCCCTCCGGATCTCACCTTGGTTCTCCCGGAGTTCCATGACCTGGGCCAGGTGTTCAGCAAGTCTTGGGCAATGTCTCTTCCTCCTCATCGGCCCTATGACTGCGCCATCAATCTCCGCCCGGGGGCGCCGCTACCATCTGGCCGCCTATACAGCCTGTCTGCACCCGAACATGGACAGTTTCATTAAGGAGTCGCTCAGCGCCGGGATCATTCGCCCATCCTCGTCCCCGCTTGGCGCTGGTTTCTTCTTTGTGTCTAAGAAGGATGGGTTGTTGCGGCCGTGCATCGACTTCAGGGCCCTTAACGACATCACCGAGAAGGACAAATATACGCTGCCTCTCATGGACACTGCCTTCCACTCCCTCCAGGGGGTGACATGGTTCACTAAATTGGACCTCCGCAGCGCCTATCATCTTGTCCGGATCCGGGAGGGCGATGAATGGAAGACGGCCTTTTGGATGCCCAGCGGCCATTTCGAATATTTGGTTATGCCGTTTGGGCTTACCAACGCCCCCGCCGTCTTCCAACGGCTAATTAATGACGTCCTGCGTGACTTCCTGGGGCTCTTCGTCTTCGTTTACCTGGACGACATCCTCATCTTCTCCAGGTCACGGGAGGAGCACGAGGTCCACGTGAGGCGGGTCCTGCAGCGCCTGTTGGAGAACAGGCTTTACGTCAAAGCGGAAAATTGTGAATTCTACGCCAAGACCACCTCTTTCCTGGGTTTTGTCATCTCCCATAACCAGGTTCTCCCCGACCCCGCCAAAGTGAAGGCGGTGGTCGAGTGGCCCACGCCGACCTCCAGGAAACAGGTGCAGCAATTCATCGGTTTCGCCAACTTCTACCGCCGCTTTGTTCCCAACTTCGGCGCGATTGTCACCCCTCTGACCCGCCTCACCTCTCCCAAGGTCCCCTTCCGGTGGTCTGAGGAGGCTGCGGCGGCATTTAACATCCTGAAGACGGAGTTCTCCTCCTCCCGGGTCCTGACCCAGGTTGACCCCGCGCTGCAGTGCCTGGTAGAAGTGGACACGTCTGATATGGGAGTGGGGGCGGTGCTTTCCCAGCGTTCGCCAGTAGATGGAGTTCAGCGACCCTGTGCTTTCTTCTCCCGGCGCCTGTCACCCGCTGAACGAAATTATGACGTCGGTGACAGAGAGCTTCTGGCCATCAAGCTCGCGCTGCAGGAGTGGCGTCACTGGTTGGAGGGGGCAGCCCAGCCTTTCGTGGTCTGGACGGACCACAAGAACTTAGAGTATCTGAGGTCAGCCAGACGTCTGAATGCCCGCCAGGCGCGCTGGTCTCTGTTCTTTTCTCGGTTCCGCTTTAACATCACCTACCGTCCAGGCACAAAGAATGGGTTGCCCGACACCCTGTCCAGACAGTTCTCCCCTGAGGCCCCGGAGGAGCTGGATCACACCATCCTCCCTGGTTCATGTGTCGTGGGGGCAGTTTCATGGTCCATCAGGGACAAGATCCGGAGGGCGCAGGAGACCAAACCTGATCCTGGCGGCGGACCGGAGGATAGGCTCTTCGTCCCATCGGCTGTTCGGGGAAAGGTCATTCACTGGGCCCACACGTCCAAATTCGCCTGTCATCCTGGCGTTTCCCGGTTGGTGGATCTACTCCAGCGGTCCTTTTGGTGGCCTGGTCTCCAGAAGGACGTCGCCAACTATGTCCGGGCGTGCCCCGAGTGTGCTACAGGTAAATCCTCCAACTTTCCCCCCGCGGGCCTACTCCAGCCCCTGCCGGTCCCGGGCAGGCCCTGGTCACACATTGCCTTAGACTTCGTTACTGGCCTCCCTGTTTCCAACACCTACGACGCAGTGCTGATGGTTGTGGATCGGTTCTCGAAGGCTGCCCACTTTGTGCCGCTCCGGGGTCTCCCTTCGGCACGAGAGACGGCTGACCTCTTAGTCCAACATGTGGTCAGGCTGCACGGAATCCCCGTGGACGTCGTATCTGATCGGGGGCCCCAGTTCGTGTCTGAGGTATGGAGGAGTTTTTGCAACACCCTGGGTGCCAAGGTGAGCCTCCCCTCTGGTCATCACCCCCAATCTAACGGGCAGTGTGAGTGCGCCAATCAAGAGCTGGAAGCCGCCCTGTGCTGCGTCACCTCCTCCAACCCGTCCTCCTGGAGTTCATATCTGCCCTGGGTGGAGTATGCTCACAACACGGCATGGTCATCAGCCACTGGGATGTCTCCCTTTAAAGCATCGTTGGGCTACGACCCCCCATTGTTTCCCGAGCAGGAGAGTGAGTTGACCGTCCCCTCCATCCAGGCGCATCTGAGGCGCTGCCGGGGCTTGTGGACCAGGGTGCGCGAGGCGCTTTTGCGCACGGCGGCGCGCAATAGTTCAACAGCTAATCACCACAGGAGACCAGCTCCCAGTTACCAGGTGGGCCAACATGTTTGGTTATCGTCTCAGGACATCAACCTCAAGGCTGCGAAAAGGAAGCTGGCTCCATGCTTCATTGGACCCTTCACCATCACCAAGATCATCAACCCGGTGGCTGTGCGTTTGGCGCTCCCCCCTCCCTTCGTGTGTGTCCCACCTTCCACGTCTCAAAGATCAAGCCTGTGATCTCTGACCCACTCTGTCCTCCCCCTAGGAAGCCGCCCGCGCCCATGATGGTCGACGGCCACCCTGCATGGACAGTCACTTCCATCTTGGACTCCCGGCATCGAGGGCGTGGGCTACAGTACTTGGTGGATTGGGAGGGATTCGGCCCAGAGTGGAGGTCCTGGGTGCGCTCTTCGTTTGTGTTGGACCAGAGTCTCATCACGGAGTTCCATCGGGCGCACCCGGACAAACCAGTGCCAGGAGGCGCTGTTAGGGGGGGAGTACTGTCACAACTCGCCGCTCCTCGTCATCCACCCCAGCTGCGCGCACACCTGCGCCTTGTCAATCACGGGCTATTTAACCCACTCAGCCCAGAGCTTCGGTCTGGAGCCGTCTGTTCTACTCCATGCTCAAGCCCCAGCAGGATCTCTCCTTCCTTTCATGCTGATCTACGCTACGACAAGTAAGCCATATTATTTCCTCACCTGCTCTGCAGTATTCTCCCCTGTGCACAGGTGGATTCCTTGGCGGTGGACTCTCCCGTCATCGCCTACTCCTCATCCCTCATCTCCACGTCACCTCGTGTGCGCAGCAGGACGTTGTCTCCCAGGCAAGATTCCTGGCCAACGCCAGCCACCATTCACCTGCAAGTAAGCATCACATTGCTTTTGTGCCTGTCTCGGTGAAGTGCCCTTTTACCCTTGTCCTCTGCTCTCTCCATAGGGTTGCCTGGCTGCACGACGAACTGCTCTGTTCCCGATTCTCGGCGTTCACCCTCACGCCATTCACACATCTCATACACTCATCCACACATACCTGGTTGTTGAATAAAAGCTATTAAATCTTCCCTGAGTCTGCATGCATGTTTCCTGAGCCAGACATTATGTCACACACTGCTCCTCCTGAATCCGAGGTTCGACCAAAAGCCGGACTCTCCTCTCCAGTACCTTGGCATAGACCTTCCCAGGGAGGCTGAGGAGTGTGATCCCTCTAAAGTTGGAGCATACCCTCCGGTCCCATTTTTTGAAGAGAGGAACCACCACCCCGGTTTGCCATGCCAACGACACTGCCCCCGACCTTCATGTAATGTTGCAGAGGCGTGTCAACCATGACAGCCCTACAACATCCAGGGCCTTGAGGTACTCAGGGCGAAGCTCGTCCACCCCCGGGGCCCGGCCACCAAAGAGATTTTTAACCACCTTGGCGACCTCAGCCCTTGTGATAGGCAAGTCATGCCCCTCGTCTACAAGCCCTGCTTCCTCTGTGGAAGGCGTATCAGTGGGATTGAGGAGATCCTCAAAGTATTCCTTCCACCGTTCGATGGTATCCCCAGTCGAAGTCAACAGTGCCCCATCCGCACCATACGAAGTGTGGACAGGGAGCTGCTTCCCCCTCCTGAGCTGCCGGACAGTTTGCCAGAATTTCTTCAAGGCCGACTGAAAGTCTTGTTCCATGGCCTCACCGAACTCCTCCCATACCCGAGTTTTTGCTTCAGCAACGACCCGAGCCGTGCTCCGCTTGGCCTGCCAGTACACCTCAGCTGCTTCGTGAGTCCCACAAGCCAACCAAGCTTAATAGGAGTCCTTCTTCAGTTTAATGGCCACCATGAGATGCCCCAACGATCTTGCGGCCGCAGCTCTGGGCCGCTGCTTCAACAATGGCGGTGGGGAACACGTCCCATTCAGAAACCATGTCTCCAGACTCCCTCAGAATGTGGTTGAAGTTCTTCCGGAGGTGGGAGTTGAAGACCCAAAAAAATATTAAACTATTAAACTAAAATATTAAACAAACGTCAAATTTTGAAAAAACAATGACCGCCTTTTATCAAACCTGTCTGATCAGAGAAAATGATTTCTGGAACAACCCCTTCAAGACGACGAGACCACAACCTTAGCCAAAATTTTTACATCCGAGTTCAACAAAGAGATCAGGCAGTACGAACTGCAATAAAGGGGGTCTCTGTCCTTTTTGAGCAATAAAGATATAATTGCTTGATGCATGGAAGGAGGCAGGAATTTTAAGGTGAGAGATTCCTCATATACAGATTACAGCAAAGGGGAAAGTTGATCTGAAAATTTTTTGAAAAAATCTGCTGGAAAGCCATCTGGGCCTGGAGATTTGCTGCTTTGCATCTCTTTAATAGCTGATGCTATTTCTATTAATGAAATGGCTCTCTCAAGCTCCAGAGACTGATCCAAATCAACAGGTGGAATTTTCAAAGATCGAAAGAAATCATTTATCTCAGATGTGTTAGTAGATGAAGCTGGGGTGTAATCTGACTAATGAAAGTCTCTAAAACAGGAATTACTTTCCTCATTATCTGTATGACGGATGCCATGACCATCTTTTATTACCGAAATTGTTTGTTTTGCAAGTATTGCAAAACAACTGCAATTGCAGTTGATTTGCAAGTGTTCACCCTGATTTTTCCCCATACTCATAATAATTACATCTCATTTTTGAAAGAAGATATTCTGCATTTTTTGTAGATAAAATATCAAATTCAGTTTTTAGAGTCAGGTGCCTTTTTAACAGTTCTGCTGTTGGGGACTTACTGTATATTCTATCCAAATTCAATATTTCTTCAGTGAGTTGTTTAAGACGAATATTACTCTTTATTTTTCCTAGCACAGTATGAGATTGTTATACCCCTTAAATAAGCTTTCAGAGACTCCCAAACTATAAGGGAGGACATACCCAATGTTTGATTTGTCTCCACAAAAAAATTAATTTCAGATGATATATATTTAACATACTCTTCCTCTGAAAGAAGCAAAGGATCCAGACCCCATGATTGAAATATATGTTGTGTATTAGGAATAAGCATTTTTATTATCAATGGCCCATGATCAGAAATAACTATACTGCTATAATCACATTCCCTCACCAGATTTAAGAGTCCTTTGTCAAGAAAGAAATAATCAATCCGCGAATAAATTTTATGAGCCAATGAAAAAAAAGGAGTATGTTTTTGAAGAAGGATTGCGAAAACGCCAAACATCAACTATGCCATAATTTTCCAAAAGCAGATGAATAGCTTGAGCCAATTTGGACAGAGATGCCCTCTCTAGGGCGCTATGATCAAGTGCAGATAGTGCGCAATTTACATCACCACCAGCTATAAGGTTGTTTGCTGCAGAGTTTGGTAAATGGGAAAAGAAGTTGCTGAAGAAAACAGGATCTTCCCAGTTTGGTGCATAAAAGCAAGCTAATGTAACTGGCAATGTATATAATTTTCCAACCACAATCACATATCGTCCAGCTGGATCAGATTGGACGATAGATACAGAGAACTGTATATTATTACTAATTATGACTGCTACTCCTCTGGACTTTGAATGAAAATTAGAGTGAAACACTTGACCTTTCCATTTTCTACCAAAACTTAGATTATCAGCTAATCGTATACGAGTCTCTTGTAAAAAAAAAAAAAAAAATGTCTGCATTAAGCTGTTTCAAATGGGTGGTGATTCTTTAAAATTTTACAGGGTGGTTAGCTGATTTTACGTTCCAGCTTACAAAATTACCTGGACAACCATTTAGCCTAGTAGTGTCCATATAAACCAAAAAAAAAAATTAAATTCAAATATACATGCCCATACATATTGCAAAACCAAGATAGCAAAGAAACAATATAAACAGAAGTCTAAAAAAATAAGCTCTGGTATCATCACTCCCCTTTCACCTGTATGAACCTGGTGAACCCCAAATCCAACTAACAAAAATCCACACACATAGTGCTTGTGTGAGACTAAGACTCAGGTTGCTGCTGATGCAGGCTCTCTCCCAACCCTCCATTATCTATATATAACCAAATGCACATCCCTAAAACTAAGAAATCAAAAATAAATAGAATATGTGAAAATCAACTAAATCCATTTTAAAAAAAAGAAAAGAAAAAATAATTGTTGCCCCATTATTGCAACTCTACATAAATAACTCTTGTTCAAACAATTAATAACTTTTGTTTAAATAATTACAAAAAGGAAAAGGAAAAAAAGAAAGAACGAAAAAAAAATAAATGAACCGATCTGCCTACTTCCCCTCTATTAATTCAAACTAATATTTACTGCAAAAACTTTTGTCCACTTTGATTTTAACATCTTCTACAACAAAAAAGGTGGCAGATAAAGTGGAGCAAATCAACTTAACACATTTTTCTTCTTACAGTTTATGATGCATCATCGGGGGTAGTAATTGTCAGGAGCCGAGCCGGCTTGGTTTCCCCCGGCTCGGTCCTGGTCTTTCTGTGGGTTAGGTGCTACTTTGTATGTATGTTAGTATGTAGTTCTGTGTGCTTTGCTGTATGTGTCAGGTCAGGCATTGGTTTGCTTGCTACCGGATAACCATGAAAACCGGTACTACCTGTCTCATGGGTCAGGCCGTTGGCGACTCAACCGGCAACCCCACCCTTCCAAGGGCATGGAGGGTGAAACTGGACATCCTGGCAGAACTAAAAACAATATCTGTCACAGGTCTGTGATGGACCACTCCCATTTACACAGGGTGAGACTGGACATCCTGGCAGATAAGCACATCTGTCACAAGGTCTGTGGTGGACTTTTGCCAGTCGGTACATTGTGACATGCACTCCACAAAGAGCAGAGATAAACAAACCTATCATCTGGTCAGTCACTGCAACAGACACTGGAGTCAGTTTGTCTTGGCCTGTCCTTGCTACTGATAATACCTCTATCTGCCAAGAATGTGCTGCTAGTCCAGCAAAAGCTAGCGGTACTCAAATACTTTGCAAGCAGTTTCATGAAATGGTCAGTCAGAAAGCAACTCATACCGGCTCGGACGTTGCCAGGGTTTGCAGGGTCGGGAGTTCCTGGTGGCAGAGGGCGGGGGATGGAGCTCCTTGGAGGAATCTGATCAGACCGTAAGTGAGACAGTCATTGTTGCCTGCGACAGACTGCTATGATGTGCTTTGCTGTACCCATAACCACTGCTTTCTGGCCGGCAGCAGTGAGGCAGCCCCTTGGGCTCACAGTGGTGTGAGAGCTGTCTAACTGTCTGCCGGTCCAACCATGCCCCCTCTCTTATTATTGTCAGCTGTTCCCACTCCCGTTTGCCATCTCCCCGCTCCTTGCCCAGGTGCGACCAATTTACCATCCCCAGCAATGTGTGTACTTAAGGAGCCTTTTGCTAGTCACGCATTGCTGGGTCATTGCACTAGACATGCGGTCATTAATCGCTGTATGATAGTCAAAATCATTAAAGGACTGTGTTTCTCTTGGTGCTTATTTGGACTTACTCGGACAGCTCTAGTTCTGTGAGTATTTACTGTGTGTGTTTCCTCCAGTGGTCCTCAACCTAAGACTGTTGAGCATCCTTGAGGACTTCTTAAGCTTCTAAGGAAACTATAGTTGGAACTGTGCGTCAGTATCTTTGTGTTTAATAAATGTGTGTAGTGTAAAACCCTGAGTGTAAATCCTTGTCCTTTCACCCCTCGCCGTGCGCTATGGAGAGATGCACAGGAGGGTTCATGACAGTAATAATCTTTTCTTTCACATAATCCATGGCTCTTTTGGCATCTGTAAACTCCTTATCTTCTCCTCCGTCTGTGATATGGAGCCGTGCTGGAAACAACAGGCCATAGCGAACACCTTCTTGGTCCCAAGATTTGGAATAAGCTTGATGAGAATCTAAAAATGTCACCTTCCATCATCATCTTCAAGAAAAAAAAAACTAAAAATGCAGCTCCTATCATTATATAATTATTCCACTATTTGTTACACAAAACTTACTAACTGATGAGTTGTCATCCCATTGTTATTTTTGTTTTATATATTGATGTCACTCCACTAGTATTTAACTTGACAGTGTATTTTGACCTTATCTACTAATTCAATGTAAACAAATGCTAGGATTATGTGTTATATGTCTGTAATATGTTTGTATGTTCCTGTACACAAAAACATCCAACCAATATCCGTTATCATTTTATTGTAGAAATGGGCCCCCTACTAAAAGCTTTAAATAGCTTACATGGGGTGACCTTTTCACACTCCAAATCATTGTGAAAAAAAGCTTACTGTATGCTGCAATTCATGCTGTGGGTAACTCATGCTGTAATTAATTCATTCATGCTGTTGATAATGTTGATAATGTGTGATGTGTGTGTGAATAAACTAAACTAAACAAACTAAACAAACAAGAGTTTGCGCCCCTTGCTTTTTTCAATTGATCTGTGATCATACAGTTGTGAAAAAATTTGGATACCCCTTTAAATATTCAGTTCTTTATTAAGAAATGTCCACATATCTATGTCTAACCTTGTTTTTGTTTTTATTTGCATTTATTAACATTTTTTTTAGCCATTTTGAGTGGGAATGAATTTGAGAGTTTCCCAAAAAAGATGGGGTGGGGAGGGTGTTCTAATTTATTCCTCACTATTTGTTTAGAATTACATTTTACAGAAAATTTGAAAAAAAGACTTTAATTCATTTTTGATTGTTTAGTTGTATTACATGAATCTCCCAGTATTTATAACATTGATATTAAATATCCATCCATCCATCCATCCATCTTTTACCGCTTTTCTGGAGGTCCGGGTTGCAGAGGCAGCAGTTCAAGCAGAGAAGCCCAGACTTCCCCCTCCCCAGCTCTTCAGAGAGGATACCAAAGCGTTCCCAGACCAACTGGGAGACGTAGTCTCTCCAGCGAGTCCTGGGTCTGCCTTGGGGTCTCCTCCCAGTGGGACATGCCCAAAACACCTCAAGTGGGAGGCGTCCAGGAGGCATCCTGATGAGATGCACAAACCGCCTTAACTGGCTCCTTTCAATGTGGAGGAGCACCGGTAAAATATCCATATGTCCAAATATGTTAAAAAAAAAAAACAACCCCCCCCCCCCCCCAAACACACAGGCTTATACAGGGTGTCCTGTTTTTTTCACGACTGTACGTTACTGAAGCAGATGGTCCTGAGCCACGTCAGAATGAAAACTAGGTGTGTATGATAATTTTCCTCAAAATGCGATAATTTTAAGCTGCTGATATGATACTTCAACATTTCCAATCTGGCAACACTGCGCAGCAACGCATGTGCTAAGATACAGTCATTGGAGCTAACGTAGCCTAGCTTAAATGCAGAAAAGAAGAATTGCTAGCTACAACTTTAGATAGGATGGCGATGGGTCCAGATTCAGACCCCAGTCTGCCTTTATGGGATCACTGGTATAGACCGTAAGGTTAAAGGCCAAATGTCACGTAATTTTTTTTTTCTAAATGACAACGAATTTAGATAAAATACACATAGCTTAAACCAAATATTCATACCGGAGACCATATCACCCACCTGTATTTACATAATTGCACAAAATACACCAGGTGAAGGCCCCACCTTGCTTGCTGGCTTGTGACAGCCAGTCCAGACCACGCCCATGTTTTTGACATCACCAGTTGTACCCTGGCTGCCCTGCCTATCCACATTCACACTTATCAACATTGGACAATCATGACGGAAAGTGACAGCGATTGTGAACAAATTAGTTTAGTTTTGTCTTTTTTTTTTTTTGTCTTTTTTTTTGTCAGTGGTTCAGACAGTGACAGAGGCATAGAACCTTACCGGTTCGAGCCGTCCGAGACGGAATCAGATGCTTTGTCTGATGACAACAGTTCCAACGATGACCAGAGAGCAGAACCAGTGGAAAATGTCATTGAACTGGACATTAATCGCCTCCAGAATTGCGAAGCCGAAGGGGGTCTGTCGAGGACGCCCCATAAATATTGATTTTTCGGAAGCCATTATTATTACAGTGGAGGAGAGCCGCTGCTGTCAAGAAATTGACCAGATCAATATGAAAATGGAGGCGCATACCTGTCAAGTGAGACGTTTTCGCCGTATTTTGGTGCCAAGCGCGGCTGTGGGGGACGGCGGAGTGGTAGGGGACACTTTTCTGGGAAATGTTTTAAATGTAGTTCGTGTTGTTATTGTCAAATATTTTAAGGAAAATACGGGGAAAATGCAATTTTAGCAAAAACGGGCGTATTGCCATTTCTGTACGCCCAAAAGAAAAATATATGGGAAAAAAAATTGAGTGTGTTGCGGAGCACGTCCTGTGTGTGATCCCCCACAGCTGGTGCTGGCAGATGGCTCAGCCTGAGCTATTATCACTACAATGAGAAGTGTGGAGTCAATCATTAGTCAGATTGTCGGGGCGGGCTGATCGCTCAGCGTGAGCTATTCTCACTACAATGAGAAGTCATTAGGACAATGGTTTAACACGTTCAGCTGTGCAGCGGTTGCGGAACAGAGAGAGATCACCTTACAAATACAGAATTCTGCTTTTTTTTTTATTTTGCGCCGGACGCTGAGTTGTGTTGTTATTGTCAAATATCCATGAATCCTTAAAATATTTGACAATAACAACACGAGTTGCATTTGGGGCATTTCCCAGAGAGGTGTCCCTTGTTGCTCCGCCGTCCCTTATAGCCGCGTTTTACGGTGTTGAAGTACGGCGAAAACGTCTCACTTGACAGGTATGAAAACATTTCCCAGAGAAGTGTCCCTTATTACCCAGCTGTCCCTGATAGTCCCGTTTTAAGGTATGGGTGAAATATCCAATTTTTTCTTTCTTGTTGTTCACTTCAACCTTCCAGTCTCCATATAAACAATCAATTGAAATACCCCAAGCATCAAACTAGGGTACAATCGATTTCGTCACTTCCGCCTTCTTCCCCAGGCGATTCCAGGGGCCGTGTCAGGCCAAGCGCGGCAGTTTTAAATTAACGAATATTCCGTTGTTACTGAAGCATATGCACCAAGACCCGAACGGATCGGTTCCCTTTTATATCTAGTTTCAAGATATTTAAAGTACCCTGTTACGTGACATTTGGCCTTTAAACAAACGGAATTGCTACCTGATACAGCATAAGTAGCAGATCCTGGACTTAACTCTTATTTTGTTTATAATGTTGCTGACTTCTTGACTCTTGGATCCAAGATGAAAGCATGCACATTTTTTTTTTTTTTTTTGCTCACGATATTGTTGTAAGAGAAGAGAGACTTCCAGCAATCCCCTCAATAGGTATTGAAAAGCACTTGTTTTGAAATGGCTGGCACAGATGTTAAACAAGCTCTCTGTGCTCTCTGTGCAGTGCACTTGAAAAGTATGATAAAAAATGTAATCAAATCTCCTTTTATCATAATGTTATTGTGATGGTAAATGGGTTGACCCTTTGAGTGTGAGAATTTCTGTGCCTCTAGTGGCACAGCGTGGCACTGCACCTGCCTTCTCACTGACTTTGTCAAAAGTAAGTGAGAAATTTCTGTTTTGTTTTTTTTTAAACGTACTGATTTCCTGTTCATATACTTTGAAGATAAGATGATAAGGTACCTCTGTACAAAAAATGGGGTCAAAAGACTGAACCATTTTTTTTGCGTAAATACATCCAAAGTCCAGTTTTGACTGAGTTATGGAATTTAAAGAGGTGTCGTGACATTATGCAAATTAGATGCATAAATTTATTCCTATCTGAAACTTAGGATCATATTTGACATTTTTCTAATTGACAGTAAGCCTTTATCTCTTACCACTTTCAAGTTATAGCCTTGGAAATCTGAACTATTTTATTGACAAAAAATATTTACCACTCTGGACCACTAGGGGATATGTCACAGTTCTGCACCATACATACTCAGAGGGTTAAAAGGGTCACTGACTGCAATTTTTTCACATTCTAATAACTCACACTTGTTAATGGAGTGTTTGTGACATATTTTGTTCACATATAGACCAGCATAGAAAACCCAGCATAGACTAGCATGAAAATGGTCTATCCTGGTTTCTGCTGGTCTATGCTGGTATGACCAGCTTCAGAACACAACAAATCATGCTGGTGACTAGCATGCTGGTCCATGCTGGTTTTTCCAGCAGGGTATTTTCTTTAATTCTTTAAATTATTGAAGTATTTTTTTTTAAATTTTTCCTGGCTTTCCGGGTTTCCACCCATGGGACCTGGCCGGGCTCAGCCCGACGGAGTTACATGGGTCCGGCCTCCAGTGGGCTCACCACCTGCAGGAGAGATCATGGGGGTCCGGTGCTATGTGGATTAGGTGACGGTCAAAGGCAGAGACCTTGGCGGACTGATCCCAAGCTTTCTAAGCTGTCTTTTGGTACATGGAATGTCACCTCTTTGGTGGGGAAGGAGCCTGAGCTGGTGTACGAGGTTGAGAGATACCGGCTAGATATAGTCGGCCTCACCTCAACACACAGCTCCAGTTCTGGAACCAGTCTCCTGGAAAGGAGCTGGAGCTTGGCCTTTTCTGGAGTTTCCCCAGGCAAGAGGCGACGAGCAGGGGTGGGTATTCTTGTATCCCCCCACCTTGCTGCCTCTATATTGGAGTTTTCCCCGGTGGATGAAAAGGTTGCTTCCCTCCGCCTTTGGGTTGGGAAACGGGTCCTGACCATCATTTGTGCCTATGCACCAAATGATGTTTCAGAGTACCCACCCTTTTTGGAGTCTGTGACTGGGGTGCTGGAGGGTGCTCCTCTTGGATACTCCATTGTCCTACTGGGGAACTTCAATGCGCATGTGGGCAATGACAGTGAAACCTGGAGGGGGGTGACTGGGAGGAACGGCCTGCCCAATCTGAACCCGAGTAGTATTCAGTTATTGGACTTCTGTGCTAACCACAGTTTGTTCATAATGAACACCATGTTCAAGCATAAGGGGTGTCCATATGTGAACCTGGCACCAGGACACCCTAGGTCACAGGCGATGATCGATTTTGTTATTGTGTCATCACACCTGCAACCGTATGTCTTGGATACTCGGGTAAAGAGAGGTGCAGAGCTGTCAACTGATCACCACCTAGTGGTGAGTTGGATCCGATGGCAGGGGAGGAAGCCATTCAGACCTGGTAGACCCAAATATATAGTGAGGGTGTGCTGGGAACGTCTGGCTGAGGCCCCTGTCCGGGAGGTCTTCAACTCCCACCTCCGGAAGAACTTCAACCTCAATCCAAGGGAGTCTGGAGACATGGAGTCTGAATGGGCCATGTTCTCCACCTCTGTTGTTGAAGCGGCGGCCCAGAGCTGCGGCCGCAAGGTGGTCGGTGCATCTCGTGGTGGCAACCCCCAAACCAAGTGGTGGACACCAGTGGTGAGGGGGGCCATTAAGCTGAAGAAGGAGTCCTATCAAGCTTGGCTGGCTTGTGGGACTACCAAAGCAGCTGAGGTGTACTGGCAGGCCAAGCGGAGTGTAGCTCGGGTGGTTGCTGAAGCAAAAACTCGGGTATGGGAGGAGTTTGGTGAGGCCATGAAACAAGACTTTCGGTCAGCCTTGAAGAGATTCTGGCAAACTGTCCGGCGGCTCAGGAGGGGAAAGCAGCTCCTTGTCCACACTGTGTATGGTGCGGATGGGGCACTGTTGACTTCGACTGGGGATATCGTCGGGCGGTGGAAGGAATACTTTGAGGATCTCCTCAATCCCACTGATACGCCTTCCACAGAGGAAGCAGGGTTTGTGGACGAGGGGGACGACTCGCATATCACAGGGGCTGAGGTCGCCAAGGTGGTTAAAAGTCTCCTAGGTGGCCGGGCTCCGGGGGGGGGGGGGGGCGAGATTCGCCCTGAGTACCTCAAGGCCCTGAATGTTGTAGGGCTGTCATGGTTGACACGCCTCTGCAACATTGCGTGGATGTCGGGGGCAGTGCCTTTGGCATGGCAAACCGGGGTGGTGGCTCCTCTCTTCAAAAAAGGGGACCGGAGGGTGTGCTCCAACTTTAGAGGGATCACACTCCTCAGCCTCCCTGGGAAGGTCTATGCCAAGGTACTGGAGAGGACAGTCCGGCCGTTGGTCGAACCTCGGATTCAGGAGGAGCAATGTGGTTTTCGTCCTGGCCGTGGCACATCGGACCAGCTCTTTACCCTCTTGAGAATTCTCGAGGGTTCGTGGGAGTTTGCCCAACCAGTTTACATGTGTTTTGTGGACTTGGAGAAGGCATTTGACCACGCTGCTCGTGGTTTTTTGTGGGGGGTGCTTTGGGAGTATGGGGTATCGGGCTTGTTGTTACGAGCTAGTCGGTCTCTGTACAACCGTTGTGAGAGTTTGATTCATATTGCCAACAGTCGGTTAGACTCATTCTCAGTGAGAGTTGGACTCCGTCAGGGCTGCCCTTTGTCACCGATCCTGTTCATAATTTTTACGGACAGGATTTCTAGGCGCAGCCAGGGAATGGAGGGTGTCATGCTTGGTGACCACAGGATCTCATCTCTGTTGTTTGCAGATGATGTTGTCCTGTTGGCTTCATCCAGCAATGACCTACAGCTCTTGCTGGGACGGTTTGCTGCTGAGTGTGAAGCAGCTGGGATGAGAATCAGCACCTCCAAGTCCGAGTCCATGGTCCTCAGCCGGAAAAAGGTGGATTGTCCTCTCTGGGTTGGGGACAGGCTCCTGCCCCAAGTGGAGGAGTTTAAGTATCTTGGGGTCTTATTCACGAGTGAGGGGAAAATGGAGTGAGAGATTGACAGACGGATCGGAGCAGCATCTGCAGTGATGCGGACGTTGTGCGGTCTGTCGTGGTGAAGAGGGAGCTTAGTTTTTTTTCTTTCAAAGGTCTTTTTATTATTATTAAGTGAAGTATCAATACAATACAAAGTATTGGAAATTTTCATTTTTGTTTTAACCAAACAGTGCAAAACTAGAATTTAAAACTAACAAATGTGGATGCTTCAAAACACAAAAACCTTTAAGTAAACAATAATAATAATAATAAAAAATACAAAAAAAAAAAAAGAAAAATTGTGTGTGTGAGGTAGGGGTGGGGTAAAGGGGATATGAGCTACTCAGAAACTATAATCGTGGATCTTTCAAAGAAATCAAGAAACGGGCGCCATTATTTATAGAATTTGTTTTCAGAGCCACGAACTGTATATCTGATTTTTTCTAAATCCAAACAGGACAGTATATCTTTTATCCACTGTATATGTGAAGGGGGAGAAGAGTCTTTCCACTTCAGTAATACAGCACGTCTAGCCAATAATAATGAAAATTTGAATACTTTTAATTTGGAATTTGGCAAGACAAGTTCTGGAGCCACACCAAAAATGGCGCATAATGGATCAGGTTTAATTTGATATTGCAGGACTTCAGACATAGTGATAAAAACAGAATGCCAAAAATGCATCAATGAAGCGCAGGACCAGTACATGTGAAGCAAAGTGCCAGGAGCGCTACCACACTTTTCACAAGTTGGGTCTATATCCGAGTAAATACGTGCTAACTTAATCTTGGACAGGTGCACCCGGTGCACGATCTTAAATTGAATAAGAGTGTGACGAGCACACATTGATGCAGTGTGAACCTGGCCAAGAATAGAGTCCCACAGTTCATCAGTAAAATTAAAATTAAGATCTTGTTCCCAATTCAATTTAATAGCGGCCAGAGAAGAAGATTGTAAATTTGAAATTAAATTATATAAAACTGATATTACCCCCTTAGAAGTTGGTTTAACTAATAAAAAATCATCTAGAGGATAATCAGAAGGTTTTTGAGGGAACTGTTTTGTCATGGTTTGCACATAATGTCTGACCTGGAGGAAGCGGAAAAAATGTGTAGAAGTGATGTCGAATTTAGTGGAAAGTTGAGAAAAACTTGCAAATTGTCCATCAAAATATAAATCTGCAAAAGATTTTAAACTTTTTCTGTGCCATATATGAAATGCACTATCAATAGTTGATGGGGTAAATAAATGATTTACAGCAATTGGACTTCTAATGGAGAAAAACTAAAGACTGAAATTTTTCCTGAATTGAGACCAAATTCTAAGAGACTGACGAACTACTTTGTTATTACCCAGTGTAGACAAGGCAAGAGGAAGTGGTGAGCCTAAAATTGCCGGTAGGGAGGTCTGATTGTCCACATGTGACTCCATAAGGATCCAAATGGGTGATTTGGGTTCCAGATAGAAATGTTTCCAATATAACATGCACCTGATATTTGCTGCCCAGTAGTAATATTGAAAGTTAGGCAGAGCCATGCCACCCACTGATTTGGGTCTTTGAAGAAAAACTTTCCTCAATCTCGGATGTTTACCATTCAAAATAAATGAGGTAATCAGAAAGTCCAAAGACTTAAAAAAGGATTTAGGAATAAAAATGGGGAGGCATTGAAACAAATATAAAAACTTTGGAAGTAACATCATTTTTACAGAATTGATTCTGCCAATTAAGGACAAGGATAATGGGGACCATTTGGAAAGCATTAGCTTGCACTGGTCAAATAAGGGGAGAAAATTATTTTTAAACAAGTAATTAAATTGTTTAGTAACACATATCCCAAGATAATTAAAATGATCAATAACAACCTTGAAAGGAAAATTTTCAAGATCCTGAACTCAAATCTTTTCATTAATCGGAAACAATTCACTCTTATTAAAATTAATTTTATAACCAGAAAACCTACTAAAACTATCCAAAATGTTGAGTATAGCAGGTAATGAAGTAAGTGGGTTGGAGAGAAATAACAAAAGATCGTCGGCATAGAGTGAAACCCTATGCTCGATGCCACCCCTACAAATGCCTAGAAAGTCCCGGTTCCCACGGATTGCAATAGCTAATGGCTCAATTGCCAAGGCAAAGAGCAATGGGCTCAAAGGACAGCCTTGCCTCATACCACGGTAAAGTCTAAAATAGTCAGAATAGCAACAATTAGTTAACACTGAAGCTAAAGGACTAACATAGAGAAGTTTAATCCAGGAACAGAAGGAAGGACCAAAACCGAACCTCTCCAAAGTAAAAAACAAATACTCCCACTCAACCCTACCGAATGCCTTTTCAGCGTCCAAACTAATAAGACATTCAGGTATGTTGTGGTGAGGAGTAAAAATAATATTAAACAACTGCCGCAAGTTAAAAAAAGAATGGTGATTTTTAATGAAACCGGTTTGGTCCTGTGAAATTATAAAAGGAAGAATCTTTTCCAACCTTGAAGCTAACAACTTTGACAAAATTTTAACATCGGTATTTAACAAGGAAATAGGCCTGTAAGAAGCACAATCAACAGGATCCTTGTCTTTTTTAAGCAACACAGTGATAAAGGCCTGATAACATGAAGGAGGAAGTGTACCGGAGTCAAGCGACTCTGTAAAAACTTGACAAAGGAAAGGGGCAAGGGGCAAGGTCGTCAGAGAATTTTTTGAAAAAATCAGCGGAAAACCCATCAGGTCCTGGAGATTTTCCTGATTGCATGGATGATATTGCCAGCTGAATTTCTTCTTTTGTGATGGGATTTGCCAAGATTCTGAGGAAATCGAAGGGATATCAATAGAATCAAAAAAATCTTGCAGATCCTTTAAGTTTGTTGTATATTCTGAGGTATATAATTTGGAATAAAATGACCTGAAGATATCATTAATCACTTGTTGATCAGATGTCACCTCTCCTTTATCTGTCCTAACTCCAGTAATAATTTGCTTAGCTCTAATACCACGCAGTTGATTAGCTAAAAGTTTACCATTTTTTTCGCCATGTTCATAAAATTCACTCTTGTTCCTTATTAACCACTTGCACTCCGGGCAATTTTCCTAAAAATGCCAAAAAAAACCGCGCCCAAAGTAAATCGAAAGCTGTTATTCAACCCTTTGCAGCATCTTCATGGGGTTGGTCTCATTTAAAAGAAAACACTTTGAATTTTTTGGCAAAAAAAACATAATCTCTCTACGTGCTCCGGCCACTGAGTTACAGTCATCTAAACATACTGAACTTGAAGAAAATACATTTGGACACAGTGTTTTTTTGGATACAAATGCTTACAAATAACACACAGCTGTCCGATCCGGCTGGAAAATGCAACAGAAATGTAGAACCAAGTGTTATCAAGCTGAGATCCAAATTTGGTAACAATACCACAAAAAATGAATATTTTACACAGCTTTGTTCTCAGGCTGTTCCCAGGCATTTTGGAACTGTGCCAAATTGTGCCAAATGGCACAGTTTGGAAAAACATCTGTAACTTTTGAATAATTCAATGTAGAATCTTCATTTTGGGCTCTAATGAAAGGTCACACTCAGGGCTGTGTCTGTGTGTGTGTGTGGGGGGGGGGGTTGTCCCCCCCCCGCTAAAAGAGACGGGAGTTCGGCCCTCGCCACATGATGGATTACACTCCTTGCATGTTTTCACAGCGCCCCCCCCCTCGCTACTGTGTGTGTGTGGGGGGGAGGTTGTCCCCCCCCTCCTCGTTGCAGAAGAGGGCCATCGCTACATGAAGGAATAGACTCATATGCTTCCCACCGCGGACCGGGGGCGTTCGGACCGTGAACGCCCCCCCCCGCTCCTCTTCTGCAGCGGGGGGGGGGGGGCCTTCACAGTCCGAACACGGCAAATGAACCGTTTATCGCGACGCACGCACTTCGTACTTCGTGCGCCGTACAGTTGTAATTTACCGATCGGTCAAAAGTCATTTTTGGATTACAGTTTTCAGGGAAAAATAATAATTTAGCTTATAACACCTTACCTCTTCACAGCAGCAGAGTCGTGGCGAACTTCTCTTCCCCATTGTAAGACGAACGCGACGCTGCTCGGCTCGTGGATCCCGATCAAAACATAATTCCATTATTGCGGTTTTGGTGAATGATTTACGACCTTTGTCGTCGGCAGCCGGAAGAGAATCCTAAACGTCTATTCTGCTGGAATGAGTGCAGGTCCCACTTGTGGGTGGTCTCCATCCTGCGGGGTCTGTAGTAGATTCGTCCAGCGTCCTTTGTTTTCATCTGTTGCAACAGTAAATCTCTCTTCACCCCAGCCTGAATTTCTGTGCTTCAATTGGCTCCTGCGTTCACAGTAGGCGGGTCCTCCTTCCTAGATTTTCATTCATTGGCTCTTCAAGGTTTCAGAAACCCAATTCAAGGCTCTTATTAGTCGAATGAGAGGTCAATCAGATGAACTAATCTGTTCGCGGCTGTCTCTGCAGTTTTTTTTTAGTGGCGCTTGGATGCCACTACATCACCATCACCACCATCATGCGTCATGCGTCCAAACGCGCACGAGGGCACTCTCGTGCGCCCTCGTGCGTCATAGGACGCAGAGGCTTGTCCGCCCGCGGAACAACGGAGTGCAAGTGGTTAAACAACCTTCAATTTGTCGAGTAGAAAGTAAATTAAGTTTAGTTTGTAATGTCATACGTTCCTTGTACAGAGCGGGTGATGGAGATTGAGCATATTGTCTGTCAATGTCCAAGATTTGATCTAAAATAGCCTTCTGTTCCTGTATTATGGATCGTCTTTTAAATGCTGCCAATGAGATAAATTCCCCCCTAACAAATGCCTTCATGGCCTCCCATATCGTTTTGTTTGGCATACCAGGAGTTTTATTTTCTTTCAAAAAAACCCTTAATTTTAGAAGAAATATTCGCAACCAATTTTTCATCTGTAAGTAATAATGGATCCAGTCTCCAATGCTTTCTCATGGAGTCA
The DNA here is from genome assembly GCA_020510985.1 of Pholidichthys leucotaenia. Lineage (NCBI taxonomy): Eukaryota > Metazoa > Chordata > Actinopteri > Cichliformes > Pholidichthyidae > Pholidichthys > Pholidichthys leucotaenia. The sequence continues at coordinate 131,079,646 of CM035840.1, read as the reverse complement.
CATCCATGGAGGATCATTTTAAGTACAAGAGGGGCATGATCAGAAACCAAGATGCTATCATAACTGCAAGAGCTAAGGTTATTAATTAATAAATTGTCAACAAAAAAATAATCTATTCTGGTATAAGTATGGTGTACGTGAGAGAAAAAAGAATAGTCCCTGTCGTTAGGATGTAAAAAACGCCAAGGGTCTGTAAGGCTATATTCCTCAAGAAAAGACTTAACATAAGTTGCAGATTTATTAAGACTAGCAAGTTTTGAGGATGAGCTGTCTAAGATCGGATCCATATACAAATTAAAGTCACCCCCAAGAATTAGAGAATGAGTATTTAAATCTAGAAGCTGCGAAAAAAGGTTGCGAAAAAAGTGTACATCATCAAAATTCGGCACATACAGATTAGCCAAGGTGACATGTTTATTGCCAAGTTTACCTGATACTATTACAAATCGTCCATTTTTATCTAATACAACATTAGAGGGAATAAATGGGATATTTCGATCAATAAGAATAGCAGTGCCCCTGGCCTTAGCTTTAAAATTTGAATGAAAAAATTGTCCTGACCAACATTTTTACAAGCACAAGTGGCCGGAATCCTGCAAATGGGTTTCCTGCAAAAACAGTACCCCAGGCTTAAATTGCTTTAGACATGACATGACTCTCTTTCGTTTAATTGGATGGTTCAACCCGTTCACATTCCAGTTTACCAAAGTAAGATTAAGATAAGATAAGCCTTTATTAGTCCCACAACGGGGAAATTCCAGGATTGCAACAGCACAGGGATAGCAACACTCAGAGCAACAATCAGAAGGCAAAAAAAACCCCAAAAAACAAGCAAGCAAGAGCAGCTAATATACATATGTACATATTACTATAAAATATATATATACACACACACAGACACACAGTGCAGAGCATTGTAGCTGGATGGAATAAATATATGAATATGTAAACACACAGTGCGGAGCAATGTAGCTAGATGGAATAATATGTAGATATATAAACACACAGTGCGGAGCATTGTAGCTAGATGGAATAAATATATAGATATATAAACATAAACACACCCAGTGCGGAGCATTGTAGCTAGATGGAATAAATATGTAAAAATATAAACACACACAGTGCAGAGCATTGTTGCTAGATGGGATGAAACAGCACAACCGTCTACTTAGTTATCCTACATGGTATGATTATGTGCCCATACATATTCTCACTCTCCATAGCGACCGGTATTTTCCTAGTTGTATGCCGGAGGGGACCATTGTGTAAGTCTATTGCATCTTTTGCATTCAAAAAACTATTAGTTTGTTACGTCTTTTTGCTATCTCTGCGAGCAGCCCTGCTTAGGTTGTACAGTCTGACAGCCGTTGGTAGGAAGGACCTGCGAAACCTCTCGGTTGTGCACCTGGGATGATGTAGTCTGCTGCTAAATGAGCTCCTCAGTGCATTCAGTATGTCCTGCATAGGGTGGAACTCGGACTCCAGCAGAGATGACAGTTTAGCCACCGTCCTTCTCTCTCCTATCTCCTCCACCAGATCAAGGCGCTGCCCCAGGACAGAGCTAGCTTTCTTGATCAGTTTGTTCAGTCTCTTCCTATCGGCTGCAGTAATGCCACTGCCCCAGCAGACCACTCCAAAAGTGATGGCTGATGCCACCACTGTGTCATAGAATGTCTTCAGCAGCGCGCCTTGTACACCAAAAGACCTGAGTCTCCTCAGCAGGAACAGCCTGCGCTGTCCCTTCTTGTAGAGTGCATCAGTATTGTGTGACCAGTCTAGTTTATTGTTCAGATGAACACCCAGGTACTTATAGGCTGTCACCATCTCGATGTCTGTTCCCTGTATATTTACTGGTGCTGTGAGGGGTTGTCCTTGCCTGCGGCAGTCCACCACCAGCTCCTTAGTTTTTCTCGCGTTGATCTGGAGGCAGTTCCGAAGGCACCAGTCCACGAAGTCCTGGATAAGCCCTCTGTACTCAGCTTCATCTCCATTGGAGATGAGGCCAACGATCGCAGAGTCATCAGAGAACTTCTGTAGATGGCAGTGTGTTGTGTTGTGTGAGAAGTCCGCAGTATAAAGAGTGAACAGGAAGGGAGCCAGCACCGTTCCCTGGGGGGCCCCCGTGCTACTGATGATCGTGTCGGACACACAGTCCCGGGTTCTCACAAACTGAGGCCGGTTCGTGAGGTAGTCCAGGATCCATGATGACAGGTGCTGGTCCACCCCTGCGCGCAGCAGCTTGTCCTTCAGGATCATCCGTTGGATGGTGTTGAAAGCACTGGAGAAGTCAAAGAACATGATCCTCACCATATTCCCGGGCTTCTCCAGGTGGGACAGAGAACGGTGAAGGAGGAAGATCACCGCATCTTCCACCCCAGTGCCATGCTGGTAGGCGAACTGGAGTGGATCCATCGCTGGTTCCACCAGGGGGCGGAGGTAAGCAAGGAGCAGTCTCTCCAGGGTCTTCATCAAGTGGGACGTCAAGGCCACTGGTCTGTAGCTGTTCAGGTCTTTGGGGTGGGAAGTTTTTGGTACAGGTACCACACAAGATGTTTTCCACAGCTGTGGTACCCTCCCCAGTTTCAGGCTCATGTTGAAGATATACGTCACAATCCCACACAGCTGGTCTGCACAGGACTTGAGGAGCTTTGCGCTGATGCCGTCCGGTCCCGACGCCTTCCTCGCCTTGATCTTCCTCAGCTCCGTCCTCACCTGGGTCCTGGTCAGGGTCAGGATGGGGGGCTGTGTGTTGGGAGTTGGGGGGTGTTGGTGGAGTGGGGAGTGGGCAGCAGGATTTGATTTCTTTAGAGGCAGCAGTGGTTGTTGTGCAGACAGGGGGGAGGGCGGTTGGTCAAACCTATTGAAAAACAGATTCAGGTTGTTCGCCCACTCCCTGCCCCCCGTGGCCTGGGGGGAGGTATTCTGGAGCCCAGAGATGGTTTTGAGGTTTCTCCAGACCCCGCTGATGTCGCTCTGTTGCAGCTTGTCCTCCATCTTCTTCCTGAAGCTGTCCTTGCCTACTCTGATCTTTCTCCTCAGCTCCCTCTGTACGGGCTTCAGCATCTCCCTATTCCCTGACCTGAAGATCCTCTTCTTCTCTCTCAGAAGTGTTTTTATCTCAGGGTTGATCCAGGGTTTGTTGTTTGAGTGACGCCGTATGGTCTTGGTGGGAACGGATTTGTCCACACAGAAGCTGAGGTAGCCCGTGAAGGTGTGAATGAGGCCATCGATGTCCTCACCATGTGGATCGCAGAGCTGCTTCCAGGCTGTGGCTTCAAAACAGCCCTTTAGAGTGTCCATTGTCTCCTCAGACCATAACTCCACAATGTGCATGGCCGGAGGTTGTCTGTGCACTAGGGGTTTGTACACCGGCCGGAGATGAACCAAGTTGTGATCCGATCTCCCGAGTGGGGGGAGTTGTGATGAGGTGTACGCCTCCTTAGTGTTTGCGTAGAATAAGTCCAGTGTTTTATTGTCTCTAGTGTGGCATGTGACATACTGGGTGAACGTGGGTAGAATGGGAGATAGTGAAACATGGTTGAAATCGCCTGAGATGAGGAAAAGAGCATCTGGGTGTTCTGTCTGCAGCCTGCTGGTTACTGAATGGATGACGTCACGCGCTGTCCCAGCGTTCGCCGTCGGATTTGCATAAACAACAATGCAGATCACGTGTGAGTGTTCTCTCGGGAGATATGTAGGCCTCATGCTAACAGCTAGCAACTCAATGTCTTTGCTGCAGTGTCGTTGTTTAACAGTGATATGTCCCGGTCTGCACCAGTTGTTGTTAACATACATTATCACTCCACCGCCCCTTGCTTTGCCACTGTCTGGTGTTCGGTCAGCCCGTATCATGTGAAAACCCTCCAGCTCAGTGTTAGCATCTGCTGCTAGTTCAGTTAGCCACGTCTCAGTAAACAAAAGGAGAGAGCACTCCCGGTAAGTGCTATCGTAACAGGAGATAGCCGCTAGCTCATCTACCTTTCCCAGTATCGACCGTACATTTCCCATGACAACAGATGGAAGGGAGGGTCTGTACCTTATATTTTTTGTCCTCCGCCTTACTCCAGCCCGGCAGCCGCGGCGTTTTCGCCTCAGTTCTCTCGGTATGTCGAGTTTTTCCAATGGGACCGGGTGGTGGTTGAATGCTAGCAGCTCTTCCCTGCTGTATCGTGTCCTGCTATAAACAGTGGCTCCGTCCACCGGCTCAGGAGACATTTGGGACGATCTGTGTGTCCGTGATATAGTGGAGTGAAAAAAGACTATTAAAAAGACTATAGATTACTATTCATTCAAAGAGTAAAATTTATATATTGTGTTGTGTAGCCCAAAAAAGAATGGGGTGAGGTACGGGTAAAAAAAAAAGAAAAAGGGGGGGGGGTGAGGGGGGGTGTTATTAAATCGATAACAAAAAAATAAAATAAAAATTCAACAACCAAACCTATAACAACACTCCAGCCGGTTGCAAAGAACAGCAACCGCTCCATCTCCTGCTCTGTTCTCATCCTAACAAAATACTCCCATACAACTGGCTTCAATCCTGCATAGTATGAACATTTTACCCTAAAAAAAAATAAAATTAAAAAAAAAAATAAGTAAACAACAACGTATAGGGAGCCAATTTTACCTTGTTTTTGAACATCTAAAAATGCATCAATGTCCAGTCAGTGCAGCTTTAATGAAGTAATAATCAAGTAGTCCAGCGAAAATCGCTGATTTCTCTCCATGGTTTGCATGAAGCGGGTGGCCTCTGAGACGGACGCCAGCCACTGGTTTTTGCTGTCTGGAAGAGTTATCCGGAGCCTGGCGGGGAAGAGAAGAGAAGGACGAAAACCTCTCTTGTACAACTCGAACATAACCTCCTTATATTCGGCTCGTTGCTTCTGAATGTCAGCGTTATAATCCTCGTAGAACTGAAGTTTATGTCCACGATATTCCAAAGTCCCACAGCGTCTCCGTGCTTCTCTCATCACCAAATCTTTGGTCCGAAACCGGTGGAAACAAATAATGACAGTGCGCGGCTTCCCGTTCGGACCCGGCTTGAGCGTGAGGCTGCGGTGGGCTCTATCCAGCTCTGGGGGAGATGGCAAAGTTTGTGTGCCAAAGACATCCACCAACAGCCAAGAAAAAAATTCAGATGGCCGTGGACCCACATCAGAGGACTCCGGCAGACCCACCAGACGAATATTCAGCCTCCTGCTTCTTCCCTCCAGGTCAGAAAGTTTGTTTTTCAAAAGCTTGTTCTCCTCCTGTATTGACTCACACGTAGCTTCAAGCGCCGCTAGGCGCTGGCTGACGTCCTCCGCGTTGCTTTCAAGGTCGCCAATGCGTTGCTCCTGGTTAGCCACATCTGCTTGAATCTTGTCCAGCTTGCCATTAATAAGATCAAATGAAGCTTTAAAGTCAGCAGCTATGGACATTCTGTGTTGCTCAAGCAAGGCAACAAGTGCAGGGTTAAGGCTTATAATAGCATCCTCAGCTAAGCTGGTGTTAGCATTGTTCACTGCTGCCTCCTTTTCAGTCTGCTTTCTTGTTTTGGACATATTTCTCAACTCAAAACAGATTCCGCACGGATTAAACGTCCAAAACGTTGATAGCTTACAGCAAAGTAGGGTTTAAAAAGTAAGACTGAAAAAAAATATAGCAGGAGCCAGCAACACACACACCTACTCCATTGCCAGCACCGGAGCTTAGTTTTAAGGCAAAGCTGTCGATTTACCAGTCAATCTACGTTCCTACTCTCACCTATGGTCACGAGCTTTGGGTAATGACCGAAAGAACGAGATTGCGGATACAAGCGGCTGAAATGAGCTTTCTCCGTAAGATTGCTGGACTCACCCTCAGAGATAGGGTGAGGAGCTCAGTCATCCGGGAGAGGCTCAGAGTAGAACCGCTGTTCCTCCACATTGAAAGGAGTCAGTTGAGGTGGCATGGGCATCTGATTAGGATGCCTCCTGGACGCCTCCCACTTGAGGTGTTTTGGGCACGTCCCACTGGGAGGAGACCCCGGGACAGACCCAGGACTCGGTGAAGAGACTATGTCTCCCAGCTGGTCTGGGAACGCCTTGGTATCCTCTCTGAAGAGCTGGAGCAGGTGGCTGGGGAGAGGGAAGTCTGGGCTTCTCTGCTTGAACTGCTGCCTCCGCGACCCGGACCACCGGTAAAGCGGTAGAAGATGGATGGATGGATAAATTTTTCCTGGCTTTCTTAAAATGCTCTGATTAAAAGCCTGTCACTTTAAGAAAAATCTTTCACCTTTTCAACTCCACCTTCCCTCCTACGTCAGTTAGCCATTATACATAGCTGTCTAGCTTCTAGCCTCCCAGCTCGGTTGAGCAGCGCGCTAGTTACTGATCCACAGTCAATGGTGTATCTCGCGTCAGTCCGGCCTATCTCCCAATAATTTTGCCGTGATTCTACAACTAATTGGTAACACTGTGCGCTGGATGGCTCCCCCAATCGCCGCAACAAGACCTGGCCTGTGACACAAGGAGAGCTACTGAGCCAAGGGATCTCAAAGGGCAGTGTGGCTTTGTGGGTCTCCACTCTGCTCTCTCGGCCAGTTGAAAGCTGGAGTGACTACACTGCCCATGAGAGCAGTGCAGATCCATGGAGGACAGTGGGGTTTCTGGGCATGAGAGCCAGCAGCATCTGGTCCTGGAACATTTTGATTGCAGCGAGCCGGAGGCTTCGGCGTGATACCGCGGCCAATCGCCTGTACCACCTTGTGGCTTGCATGGCCAGCTAAAGGCTAAAGGTAGCCTCTTATCCCCTGAGCTATTAGCCCACGAGCTAACACTGTTATCAGGACACTCACTGTAAGGGTGGCTTATATTGTTACTTTCTTCAAATCTGAATCACCCTAATAGCCTTCCCTGTTATCACCTGGTTCGCCACTGTGGCCTATCTGTCAGTGGTTTCATTGTGATTTTGCGGCAGATTTCCCATACAGGAGTTATGCCGAGAACTCCCCCGCCCATGAGCCGGAGTGAACCGGGTCGTAACAGGGATGGCTATAAGGGTGACTAAGATCTGAAGAAAATAATAATATAAGCCATGCTTACAACCAACGTCCTGGTACCAGTGTTAGTTCATGAGCTAACAGCTCAGGGGCTAATAAGTTACCTTTAGCCCCTACTTCCATCTACATGACACACAGCTGGGCAGGCCAACAGCAGAGCAGTGGGTAGGTCTTTAGGACGGCAATGGATGGGTTTTTCAAGACTTGATGTAGGAAAATTACCCAGAAGAGACAAAAAACGTTTTTAGAAGTTGCTCTGGGAGAAAAACAAGTTAAAGGCAGTGTGCTTGTTTCAGATCATTGACTGGAAAGTTTTCGGCTAATTACTTGACCAGTTATTATATTAGAGACAGTTAAAACCTACAACCACACCATTTTTCAGTCAATAACCCCTTTCAGGCTGATGAAATTATACACAGCATTGCATGTTTTCTTTTTGCTGTTCAACACCACTGTGTGTTGTTAACCATTATATGGATTGTTGTATTTGTGGCACTTTTATCATATCTGTGTAATGACCATCTTCCTATAACGGGTCCCTATGAGAGTCATTATCCTTGATTCAATCAACGATGATGGGAGCTGGGGCTAGAGAGGATGGATGTAAGATGACAGGCACTGTGCTTTCTGATGTCCTCCTCATGTCTCGGGGGGGGGGGACTAACAGCCCCCACTCTTAGAATGAATCCACAGAGCAACAAAAGTAATCAAGCCTCTTCAGCATCAAACTCAGGGATTAGGTTTTCTTTCCCTGGAAGCCACATGTTTACTCATTGATGTACTTCTTGAAGGGCAGCCCACCAGTAATGTAGAAGATAACATCCAGGTCATTGGGGTTTAGAAGAAAGCCTTCTCATACCCTACATATTCCATGACATTTAACATGAAGTTGTTTTTTTTTTTAATATTGCAGAGGCTCAGACTCCTGTTTGACTCAGGCCTTTAAATGGTTTGTTGGAATCAACAGGGTCTGCTTTGAAAATAATTTACTTTCTTTTTTGTTGTTATTTTTTCAGTAATTCAAAAAGCAAATCTGGCATTGCATATTCAAATTTTGAAATGTCAAATTTGCATCTTCTTTTATACTATAAATGGTTGTAGATGGAAATCTTCTTGTATGGCTTTTCTGTCATGTTAGTCTTCACTTACTCTGTGTCATGTAACCCTCTGACAGGCAGGCAGGAATAACTGGACTCTTAAGCGCAGCAAGACTACAGTCTTAACATGGTTTCTTTTCAAACTTAAAACACAGAAATAAATGGCAGCTGGAGGGACGAACCCAAAATGAACCATGGAAGGCAAAACACACTTACTCGTACTGGGCTGGGATACAGACAGGGACGATTGCCAGAGGGAGAATCACGGTACAACACAATGACGCCACATCAGACTGACACAGAACGCCGACATATATAGACAGGGGAGTGATCACAGAACAGGTGGGAACAATTAAGGGCAGCAGGGAAGTGGCTACAGGTGAGGAGAATAGGACGGGTGGGGCTGTACAGACAATCATAGACAGGGGAAGCACATGAAACATAACAATGACACTAAAGGGTAGAACCAGGGAGCACTAAGGCAAAACTGAAAGCATAATAATATTATAATGCAAAAAATCTCTGTGTGTCTGTATGTTTGTTCCACTCGTATCCTCCGAACTGTTTGTCAGACCAGCCTCAGGTTTCACACGTGCTTTGCTGAGGTCATGAGGGTGTGCATGCCCAAATTTCGGTCTCCCCGGATATGCGGAAGTTTAGGAGGGGACATCTTTAATGAATGCCCATAGCTCTCCTAAGGGTGTTCATTAAAGATTTCCCCTAGCTATGACATGGCTATGACATCATAGGACTCGCTATGACATCTATGGGCATGCATGGGTATGCACTAGTAATCATAATAATCATACACGTAAGGCAGGAACCAAAATTACAGAACATAATTAGAGACATGACAGTGAAAATAAACACAGTGATCAAACTAAGGCTGAGGTAGGAAAATACAGAACAGCTGGGATAACAATCGGGGGCTAAACAAGAACACAGTGAGGAAATGGCTATGGGTATGAAAACATGAGGAGTTGGGGGCACTAGGGAGACAGATATACACACAAGACCACCAAAATGACACCAAAGACAAACAAGGAATGAACACAGCGGACCAGGGGAAACTCAGGAGACACGTGATGCAAATAGTCAAATAACCACATTAACCCAATTCAGGGGAGCACACAGAAAACACAGATGAACATAAAGCATTGTCATGAATTGCCCCTCAAGGCAGAGAGGAAAGACCCAGGCGCTGAACTGCAGTTTGTAGTATTTATTAAAGAAAACACAAAGTCCATAAAGTGCACAAAAATAAACTTACTACTGAAGAGAACTGGAGAACGGCGAGATGAAAAACACAGAAATGTCACATTGGAACAGGGAAGGGATTCCAACGGAATTTGGTGGATGCAACGATGAGGCTCTGACAATGAGTGGATGAAAAGGTCAGTCTTAAATAAGGCATGGAACCAATAAAGGCAAGTGCCATCAGGTGTGGATCACATGAGCAGGCAGGAGGTGACAGTGATACAAAATGAGATCAGCTGTGACTACTGAGAAGAGAGGAGAGGAGACGGGACTGACAGCTTGACAGGGGCACTGCCCACTGCAGAGAAAAACCCGGAAGTGCCCCTGACAGCTGCAGCTCCAGAGAGACACAGAGAGAGAGAGAACACAAAAGCACAAATATAAAGTGAGAACTAAAATGACAACAAATAAACACTGAGGGATAACTACAAGCAAATACTGAATAAATAAATAGCAAGACTACAATGAACATAAACAGGAGAATGGGTAGGACTAAGAACCAATACAAGATATATCAAAACCAACCAAGGTTAAAATGACAGAAAATTAAGAACTCAAAAACACAACAAATATACAAATATGGAAAATGACCATGAGACTGAGCACGGCGGAATCCGCCATGCTCAGGTCATGACAGAGCTCCCATCTCAAGGGGTGGATTTCAGACACCCAGGGTAACATTAAAAAAAAAGAAAGAAAAGAAACCCTTTCCCCCCTCCAACAGGAGAACAAACAATAAAGCAACCCAGGAGGGCGGTGGGGGAACCAGGCTAGGAGGGCACGGAAACAAAAACCCCGCTCAGGACCCACACCCAAGAAAAACCAGGCACCTAGACCCCCTGAACCGGAGAGCTGGACAGTTCAGGCAGTCGGCTAAAGTCCCAGACCTGGCAGCCTGCGTGGTGGAAAGAGTCGGGTGGCCTACCGGAGAACGTGGGCCACCCAACCCAGTGGAACAGTCTGTCAGGTGGTCTGCCACAGTTCTTTAACTACCTGAACAGAAAGGGTGGTCCAAGGGGTGGCTGCCAAATGGGAAAAACCAGTGATGTGGAGGATGGAGAAGTAGGGGAAACCACGACGACGACCTCGGGCAGAGGAGAGGGGACCACAACAGCATCAGGCAGAGGAAGGGGAACCACAACAGCGTCAGGCAGAGGAAGGGGAACCCCAACACTTTTGGACTGCCCTGCAGCACTCTCAATGGCCCTGGACTGGGACATAGAAGCACCTGCGGTGGCTCCAGGCTGGAGCAGAGCAGCACCCATGGTGGCTCTGGGCTGGAGCAGAGCAGCACCCATGGAGGGTCCGGGCTGGAGCAAGGCTTCACCCACAGAGGCTCCAGACTGGGACAGACCTGCACCCACGGTGGACCCGGAGTGGGCCAGAGTTGCACCCACGGTGACCCCCAGGCTGGAGCATGATACCCATGGTGGACCCAAGCTGGAGCGCAGCACCCACACTGGTTTAAGGCAGGGACACAGCACCCATGATGGCCCCCAACTGGGACACAACACCCACGGAGACCCAGACTGAGGAGGAGCTGCACCCATGGAGGTTCTGGGCTGGGACGGAGCACCCGCGACGACCTCAGCTGATGGGGAAGCAGCACCTACTATGAACTCAGCTGAAGGAGAAGCTGCACCCACTGTGGTCTCGGACAGCGAGGCTGGACTCACGGAGACCTCTGGTGAAGTTGGAACATCCTCAGTGACCCTGGGGAAAGACTCTAACAGGAGAGACAGAGAAACAGGGTCAGGGTCAACGGCGACAGTGGAGCCTGGCGAGGTGAGCTCAGGTGCAGCTGATGGCTGCACTTGGCTCTCCCCACCAAGAGCCAGGCAATATCTCTCCAAAACAGAGACAGTGAAAACAAAGAAGAGCACCTGAGCTCAAGCTCCACCACCATCCAGGACTCCGTTGATCCAGGCAATGACGTCTTGGGCCTGGCCCTCTGGAGGTCCAGCTTCAGCTCTGCTGCAGTGGCCCCTAAAGCAGGCATGGTGGTAGATGCAGTCCCGAGACCCCCCCAGCGACATGGCCCATGCAGGTGGCTCACCCAACGTGGACACAGGAGGTCGGCTCCCTGTTGGCGCTGGCTCCTGCACTGCTGAGGCCAGGGGCCACTCTATCGTTGGCGCAGGCTTCAGATACAGATAGGTTCGGATACTCAAGGGGTAAAGGAGGAGACATGGAGAGAGCAGGTGAATAGTCTATAGCTGCGGCAGGCGGTGAGGACTCAGAGGACCGCCTAGTCTGAGCCTCACCACCGGGAATCAGGCAAGATAATTAATGTTTAGGTGAATGAGAGTGAAAAAACACCTGCTGCAGCTGGTTGGGAATCAGCCCTCTCTGTGACTTCAGTGGTTGTGGGCCCCTCAGAGGAACGTGGAAGAGCCGCCCCTGCAGACACTGTGATGGGTGGAGCCGGGGAAGAAATGACCGGACCCTCAGCAGCGGAAGGAGATGTTGAGGAGATGGGAGTCGCAGCAGCAAAGGAGGAAGAGGGGGCTGACGGGATAGCTGACGAAGGAGAACTAGAAGAAGGAACTGCTGTGGGCACTGTCTGACTCGGTGCGGGGAAAACTGCTGCCTGAGAGGCGGAGGTGTGCCTCCGGTGGTCCGAAGCTGGATGGCGATGTCTACAAACCTGCAGAGTGGGCGAACGGGGGAGGAGAAGGACATCTGCCCCAGAGAGCGCCTCCACCTCAGCTTTGTTCCAGCTGGAGGCGGCCCCATCGTTAGCCCGGGGAATAACCGCTGAAGCGAGGAGACCGTGGACAACAGTTCCGCAAATTGGTGATCCTTCCTCAAGCTGGGATGTGCCTCCACAATCCCCACCACTCCATTTATGCTTTCCCAGATCTTCTTAGGCCCATGGGAAGCAAGAGCTTCATCCACAAAGCTCTGGATGAATTCAGTGGCCCATTCCTCCTCCAGGCTCGGGGACCCAGCTGCCGATCTTCCTTTGCTTGCTGAAGACTGGTGTGCTGGGGACATTATGATGCTCTGGACAAAACAGGTGAATGAAAACAAAAAAATTCATGGCCTGCTTGTCCGGAGGAGGAGTGGTCTTCTGTGCTGATGTGCTGCTTTGTGCTTCAAAGTGGCCAAAGAAGTCGTTTAGGTTGTTGAGCAGTGTGCTGTCACTCATACAGGTCTGAGGTGGAGGTCTGTAGTTGGTGAGGGTCTGCATGTCACGCCAGAGAGAACGTGTATCTCTGGTGTTGCTGAAGTGGCTGGATATTTTCTTGCTGTTCTGTCATTTTGCCTCCTTGATACCACAGGACAGGTTGGCTTTAGCTGTTGTTAGTCCAGCTGTGTCGCCGGCCCTGAAGGCTGTGTCCCGAGCCTTCAGGAGCCTGTGGACCTCTGCTGTCATCCATGGCTTCTGGTTAGCACGAGCAGTGATGGTTTTGCAGTGAGCAACATCATCAATGCATTTTGCTATGTATGCCACAACAACCTCAGCGTACTCCTCTAGGTTTGTGTGTCCATTGTGAGTGGCTGCATGCTTGAAAGTGTCCCTGTCTGTAGGGCTGAAGCAGTCTTTCAGAGCATCAGAGGCCCCCTCTGGCCACACACGTACCTACTTTTTTGTTGGTCTGATTGTTTTAACTCTGGTTTGTATGCCAGCCTTAACAGGATGGTGACATGATCAGAGAGACCGGGGGTGGGGGGGGCGCTGTATGCTTTCTTATGAGTTGTGTACACCAGGTCCAGCAAATTATCTCCTTTTGTTGGAAAGTCTACATGTTGATGTAGGTTTGGTAGGAGGGCCTTTAAATCTGCATGGTTGAAGTGTCCTGCTGTGATGAGGAATCTGTCTGGATGCGCTGCTTGTATCTCACTTTTAGTCTGAGAGTTCTTTTAGTGCTTTACTCCTCTTGCTGGTGCTGGTGGGCGGGGCATACACGGTGGCTTGTAGGACAGCTGAAAATTCTCTCGGCATGTATGTTGCAGAGAGAATTTTCCCTCCGGTATACAACTAGGAAAATATCGGTCGCTATGGAGGGTGAGAATATGTATGGGTGCATAATCATACCATGTAGGATAACGAAGTAGACGGTTGTGCTGTTTCATTCCATCTAGCTACAATGCTCCGCACTGTGTGTGTTTATATATTTATATATTTATTCCATCTAGCAACAATGCTCCACACTTTGTGTGTTTATATATTTACACATTTATTCCATCTAGCTACAATGCTCCGCACTGTGTGTTTATATATTTATATATTTATTCCATCTAGCAACAATGCTCCACACTGTGTGCGTTTATATATTTACATATTTATTCCATCTAGCTACAATGCTCCGCACTGTGTGTTTATATATTTATATATTTATTCCATCTAGCAACAATGCTCCACACTTTGTGTGTTTATATATTTACATATTTATTCCATCTAGCTACAATGCTCCGCACTGTGTGTGTTTATATATTTATATATTTATTCCATCTAGCAACAATGCTCCACACTGTGTGTGTTTATATATTTACATATTTATTCCATCTAGCTACAATGCTCCGCACTGTGTGTTTATATATCTACATATTTATTCCATCTAGCTACAATACTCCGCACTGTGTGTTTATATACTCGTATATTTATTCCATCCAGCTGCAATGCTCCGCACTGTGTTTATATATTTATATATCTATTCCATCTAGCTACAATGCTCCACACTGTGTGTCTATATACAGTGGGGTAAAAAAGTATTTAGTCAGCCACCAATTGTGCAAGTTCTCCCACTTAAAAGATGAGAGAGGTTTCCAATTTTCATCATAGGTATACCTCAACTATGAGAGACAAAATGAGAAAAAAAAAATCCAGAAAATCACACTGAAGGATTTTTAATGAATTAACTGCTAAATTCCTCGGTAAAATAAGTATTTGGTCAATAACAAAAGTTCATCTCAGTACTTTGTTATATACCCTTTGTTGGCAATGACAGAGGTCAAACGTTTTCTGTAAGTCTTCACAAGGCTTTCACACACTGTTGCTGGTATTTTGGCCCATTCCCCCATGCAGAGCTCCTCTAGAGCAGTGATGTTTTGGGACTGTCGCTGGGCAACACGGACTTTCAACTCCCTCCAAAGATTTTCTATGGGGTTGAGATCTGGAGACTGGCTAGGCCACTCCAGGACCTTGAAATGCTTCTTACGAAGCCACTCCTTCATTGCCCGGGCGGTGTGTTTGGGATCATTGCCATGCTGAAAGACCCAGCCACATTTCATCTTCAATGCCCTTGCTGATGGAAGGAGGTTTTCACTCAAAATCTCACGATACATGGCCCCATTCATTCTTTCCTTTACACAGATCAGTCGTCCTGGTTCCTTTGCAGAAAAACAGCCCCAAAGCATGATGTTTCCACCCCCATGCTTCACAGTAGGTATGGTGTTCTTTCTCCTCCAAACACGACAAGTTGAGTTTTTACCAAAAAGTTCTATTTTGGTTTCATGTGACCATGTGGCATTCTCCCAATCCTCTTCTGGATCATCCAAATGCTCTCTAGCAAATTTCAGACGGGCCTGGACATGTACTGGCTTAAGCAGGGGGACACGTCTGGCACTGCAGGATTTGAGTCCCTGGAGGCGTAGTGTGTTACTGATGGTAGCCTTTGTTACTTTGGTCCCAGCTCTCTGCAGGTCATTCACTAGGTCCCCCCGTGTGGTTCTGGGATTTTTGCTCACCATTCTCATGATCATTTTGACCCCATGGGTTGAGATCTTGTGTGGAGCCCGAGATCAAGGGAGATTATCAGTGGTCTTGTATGTCTTCCATTTTCTAATAATTGCTCCCACAGTTGATTTCTTCACACCAAGCTGCTTACCTATTGCAGATTCAGTCTTCCCAGCCTGGTGCAGGTGTACAATTTTGTTTCTGGTGTCCTTTGACAGCTCTTTGGTCTTGGCCATAGTGGAGTTTGGAGTCTGACTGTTTGAGGTTGTGGACAGGTGTCTTTTATACTGATAACGAGTTCAAACAGGTGCTATTAATACAGGTAACAAGTGGAGGACAGAGGAGCCTCTTAAAAAAGAAGTTACAGGGTTACAGGTCTGTGAGAGCCAGAAATCTTGCTTGTTTGTAGATGACCAAATACTTATTTTACCAAGGAATTTACCAATTAATTAATAAAAAATCCTTCAATGTGATTTTCTGGATTTTTTTTTCTCATTTTGTCTCTCATAGTTGAGGCATACCTATGATGAAAATTGAAGACCTCTCTCATCTTTTAAGTGGGAGAACTTGCACAATTGGTGGCTGACTAAATACTTTTTTGCCCCACTGTATATATATTTATATTTATATGTACATATGTATACTCGCTGCTCTTGTTTTTCTCTTGCCTTCTGATTGTTGCTCTGAGTGTTACTATCCCTGTGCTGTTGCAATCCTGGAATTTCCCCATTGTGGGACTAATAAAGGCTTATCTTATCTTATGTAAAAAGATGATCGTAAACGCCACTAATGGAGAATAGTGTTTATGCACAACAATATAATCATGGCACCAGGCGTCACTGATGTACACATAGACCCCACTGCCTTGCGTTTTCCCTCCTTCCGTGAGTACTCTGTTGCTACGGTAGCATGTTAGCCCAGCTAAGTGGATGGCAGGGATGACAACTAGATGACATGGGAGCTTTTCGCTCTGGAGGAAACAACATGAGGATTTTTTGCTCTGGAGAAAATAATGTAAGAGCTTCTTGTTTGGAGAAAACAACATGGGAGTTTAAATAAAAATTCCTTTTGAGAGAAAACAATATGGGAGCTTTTTGCCCTGGACTCCAGAAAAGAGCCTTTTACCCTGGAGACCACAAAGGAACTTTTCCTCCGGGGACAACATAGGAGTTTTAAACTCAGGAGATAACATAGGAAGCTCTTGCTCAGAAGAAAACAACATGGGGTTTTAAACTCAGGAGATAACATTGAGCCTTTTGCTCAGGGGAAAACAGCATTGGAGTTTTAAACTCAGGAGAAAGCATGGGGGCTTTTTGCTTTAGAGACCACAGCATAGGAGTTTTTTGCTCTGGAGATACCAACATAGGAATTCTTAGCTCTAGAGATATCAACATAGGAACTCTTTGCTCTGTAGATAACAATATAGGAGCATTCTGCTCAGGGGACAATAACTCAGGGGTTTCTAGATCTGGAGATATCCACACAGGAGTTTCTAGTTCTGGAGATAGTACCTGAGGGGGCATTCGGTGCAGGGGCTAACAGCAGCTGAGAAGCGGTGACCCCAGGCAGCACAGATGGAGCGGACTGCTCAGACGGCCCAGGTGGAGTGGATTGCTCAGACAAACCAGGTGGAGAAGACTGCTCAGACAGTCCAGATGGAGTGGACTGGGGGAGCTGTGACTTGCACCTTGGAGACAGCTGGAGCTGTGGCGTGCACCTTCATCCCTGATGCAGGCACCTCGGATGTGGAGGGAGAGATACAGGACTGATCAGTACAGGAACCAACAGTGGAGGAGGGAGGCCAGAAGCACATGGGAGCTGCAACTGGGTCCCTCTGTAAGGAGCAAGGCAAGACTCTTTAAGTACAGATGTTAATGATACTAAATGAGCTACTTGCCTTAACTCCCGTTCCACTGTCCGCGAGGTCCCTGGTGACTCCGCTGCAGAAGGGGCGACTTCCATCTCTGGGGATGCTGGATGGGCCACAGACAAGGCATTCTGATAAGCAGCAGCGGGGGAGGGCACCAGTGCAGCAGAAGTGGGAGACGGCACTGCAGGGAACTTCAAAGCTGGAGCAGTTGGAGGAGGCTGTTTGGCTCGTCATCAGCGCTTAGTAGAAACTTGTCCCAGCAGAGCCCTCTACACCCAGCCGGTCCTCACACAGCTGAGATGCATACTCCGTGAGGAGCCAAGGTTTGTACTCTAAGAACAGCTCAGTCTGTGACAGCAAAACCTGCTGGCGCTCCTCCCGCTCCTCATCGTTGGTGATCCAGGAGGGCATGGACGCTGCAAACCTGACCTGGCACACAGCAAAAACACCAGCTGTTGAGACTGCAGCCGGTGAGGCCGATGTGATGGTAGCTGCTGGAGGAACAGATACGGAAGCAGCCGCTGGAGCACCCGACGTGGAATTCAGGAGTGCGGGGAGAGGAAATGCCGAAGCCAGGGGATGCTGCATTGTCGGCACAGACTTCAGTGGGGACGATGAGTTCCCCCCAGCGTGCAGAGTGAGCGTTGAAGCTTGAGTATGGAGACAAGGAAACCAATGAGCTCCGGTTTTCTCCGCAAGCTGGGAGTCGCATGGAGTGTCTCCTCTATGATATCCAGGTACCCCAGAGTCTCTTCCATAGACCGGGAGGCAAGGGCCTCTGACACACAGTCCTGGAGCAGCACAATCCCCGAACACTCCGCATTAAATTCGAGACACGTAGTCCCAACCTGTAGAGGCCATGTCTGGTGGCGTCATACTGTCATGGGCTGCCTCCGGCAGAAAATAAATTGACTCCTTTAGGCAGATACAGTAAAGAGCAAAGAAGGATTTATTCCACAGCACAGAATGATAAAGACAGAAGACAGCCTGAGCTGTCAAACAAACACATGACTTGGTTTTAACCAAACAATGAACAAAGACGGTGGCCAATGGTACAACCTGTACGTCGTCGTCGGCCTCCGTCGGTCTATGATGACCATGGAAGAGAATCCTGAACGTCTACTCTGCTGGAACAGCACCGCCTGTGGCTGAACAGGCCGATGTGCACCGGTGTTCTACCTTCCAGCGTTGGGCGTTGGTAGGATTCAAGCCTGGGCAGGAAGATATGGAGGACAAGATGTTACCCATGCAGCATGTCCCCCCTCTCCACGTCACTGATGAATCCAAAGGAACAGCAGGGCTGCTATAGTTTGGCACCAGCGCCGTCGCAGGAGCTGCCAGAACGATGTTGAGCACAACAGAGAACTGCCTTAGGGGCTCCGACTCCGGATTTTTCCTCAGGGTTGACTCTCGAAGCCTTTCCCGTGACCGGGTGTGCCGCAAGGCAGCGGAGGTTTGAAATCAGGGTTTACCTTCCCCTAGATGGGCTACCTTCCCAGGTTGACGAGCCACCATCTACCCGAAGCATCTGGTTTTAAGGCGCCAGAGATCCGCCCTCGCCCCTTCTCCTATTAGTGAAAGCAGTTCCGCCGGGCTTAGAGACTAAACCACACGGGCAAGCTAGGAGTTGGACTTAGTTGTCAGAGGCTTTTCGAGACGCACGCCATAAGGAGCATTTTATGAGCACTGGGAGCTTAACCCCAGTGCCGCTTCTGGCTATGACAACCTTGGAACCACAACCTGTACATGACCTGTACTATGACACACAATGTTCCAGCACCAGGTCACAGAACAGGATGGCTAATAAAGGAAACTGGTGATTACCAAACACAAAACAGGTGGCGACAAATCAAGAACTAATTGATTACATATGAGACAGGCTGCAGGTGTGGAAGACATGAAAAGGAAAACACACATGAGTGGCTATAGGTATGGAAAATAATAAGGGAGACTAGAAAATGGGTCTGAAACAAGAAACTAAATGGTAAACCAACAAACTAATGATAACAGAATAAAGGTGCCAACAGTTCAAAAACACAGAAAGCGTGGAAATGGTTGGAAACTATGTCCAGATATGATACAGTGCACCTGTTTTCTTCCACAGTGATGCTGGACATACTGATGATAGAGTAATAAAGGATTCAAAGCAGATGTCACAGTTTATGGTTTTCCGTCTCTCTGGATTGTCATGTGATGGACCACCCTCACCCTTTGAGAACAATTCTTCTTCTTCTGGCCACTCTCTTTAGCGGTCGCCACAGCAGATCGTCTGCCTCCATCTGATTCTAGCCCTTGCATCTTCCTCTGTAACACCAACCCTCTCCATGTCCCCCTTCACTGCATCCATGAATCTTCTGTGGTCTTTCTCTTTTCCTCCTGCCTGGCAGCTCCATTTTCAATCTCCTTTGTCCAATATATCCGCAATCCCTCCTCTGCCCATGTCTAAGCCATCTCAGCCTTTCCTCTTACCATCCATCCATCCATCCATCTTCTACCGCTTTTCCGGAGGTCCGGATCGCGGAGGCAGCAGTTCAAGCAGAGAAGCCCAGACTTCCCTCTCCCCAGCCACCTGCTCCAGCTCTTCAGAGGGGATACCAAGGCGTTCCCAGACCAGCTGGGAGACATAGTCTCTCCACCGAGTCCTGGGTCTGCCCCGGGGTCTCCTCCCAGTGGGACGTGCCTGAAACACCTCAAGTGGGAGGCGTCCAGGAGGCATCCTAATCAGATGCCCATACCACCTCAACTGACTCCTTTCAATGTGGAGGAGCAGCGGTTCTACTCTGAGCCTCTCCCGGATGACTGAGCTCCTCACCCTATCTCTGAGGGTGAGTCCAGCAATCCTACGGAGAAAGCTCATTTCAGCCGCTTGTATCCGCGATCTCGTTCTTTCGGTCATTACCCAAAGCTCGTGACCATAGGTGAGAGTAGGAACGTAGATTGACTGGTAAATCGACAGCTTTGCCTTAGAACTAAGCTCCCTCTTCACCACAACAGACCGGTACAACGTCCGCATCACTGCAGATGCTGCTCCAATCCGTCTGTCGATCTCTCGCTCCATTTTCCCCTCACTCGTGAACAAGACCCCAAGATACTTAAACTCCTCCACTTGGGGTCTTACGTTCCTCTTACTTTGTCTCCAAATAGCTGTCCCTCTAATATATTCACTTCTAATCATGTCGCTCTTAGTCACTCCCAGTGAGAATCTTACCATCTTCAACTCTGCCACCTCCAGCTCTGCATCCCTTTTTTTTTTGTCAGTGCCACTGTCTCCAAACCATACATCATAGCAGGTCTCATTACCACCTTGTAAATCTTCCCTTTCACTTTAGCTGCTAGCTTTTTGTCACAAATCATGCCTGACACCCATCTCCACCCACTCCACCCTTCCTGCACTCTCTTCTTCACCTCTCTTGTGCATTTTCCATTGCTTAGGATACCCCTTGCTTTTCGCAGAGCACAGAGACCATTTTCCCGCTGCCACGATAACAAAAAGGACTGAGATATACCTATAAATGTACCCTGTGAGTTAGATAATAGACTGTTGACTAGATAGTCATAATATGGCTCTAGATGATGCAATGGTCAACCGAAGGGGTGGCCTAGTTGTAGAGCATCTGCCCCATAGCTGGGATTTTGTGGGTTCAGGCCCCAGCCAGGTCATAGCAACGACCATAAATATGGTACTTTCAGCCTTCTGGCTTGATGCTCAGCATAAATAGAATGGTGGAATGGAAGGCTAATTGGTTTTAATAGTAATCCTTACTTACTTCAAGATATTTTTGCTGATGTAAAGTAGAAATTCTCAAGAGAAAGTGCTGAAGTTGTCAGAGCACTCTTGAGAGTACAGCTGAATTTATTTGTATAAGAATTAATTAAAAAATATTTTCTGCTGGAAATTAAGAGCACTGGGCTTAGAAGTGTTGCTGTCTTTTCTTTTTGTACAGCTGGATTGGTAGCTCTGCTGTGGGGAGCCATGTTTTCCTATATCAGCTGGGCCAAGGCAAGCCTCATCTGCTGACTCTGTATTTTGTCAAAATAGTCCCGTATTTAAAGCCATTCTCTCTTGTCGGGCAATCTGCTACTTTGATCTGTTCTCTCTACAGCAACTAAGCTCATAGGATTTTGCCTTGCTGTTTTTTTTTTCCCGTGTTTAAATTTGTGTCGATTGAGTGTTGTAATTTAGTTTAGTTTCTTTGATTAGAGGGTTCAAAGTTGCGTCAAATACATTTGAAAGTGGAAGCTGTTTCTTTTGTTTGGCTTTGTATTTTTTTCTTTCTGGTGACCCATGTAAGTGGTAATAGTTTAGAGATTTTATTATTATTTTTATTCATATGTTTCAATACAGTCTTTCAGTTTTCATCTATCTTGCCAGTTCACATTTGCTCATTTCAGTTTGTTTTATTGTCTCAGTCTCAAACAACTAAAAAAAGCACATTTCCTATTGGGAAAAACAACCCAATCATCACTTAGAACTGAATTGAAGAACAAATTGTGCCTCAGTATCCTTATTTTCCCATATTTTCTCAGCCTTCTCTGTGAACCAAGACCAATGTCTGAAACCCAACATATGGCATTTTAGTGATTGCATTTCTATTCAAGACAGGCTCAGTTTCGTATGACCCCAGATTCATACTAGAATAGGAAATAAATGGCACAAAATGCTATGCATGGCCGTCTTTTCAATTCATTCACTGATGAATGTAGCTCATTAAATCTGAGGGCAGCTAAACACATTGTGTTAATCTTCGTATAACTCTAGTAGTTAAGACATTCTCTAATTTGAATAACTAAAATGTCCATCTTGGATTGGTTTAGATTTGACCTACTCCTTTATTCCTCTTTATCCTAAGGACAGACCTTTTTGCATTGCTTATAGGAGCTATGTGCATGAACTTCAATGGGTATAGAATGGAATCACTACCCCTTTCATTATTTTAAATCGTCTGAAATGAAGATGAACATTTTTCCCCTTTTACCCAGCTGTATTTACTCTGTACAACCTATAGCATCCAAATGAATGAATGATGTTTTATTTGAAAATGTTGCATCAGTATAAGAATAAATTTAAATTTATAAATAACTAGAAAAGCACTCGGAGAGCACAGACCTCCGCCAAGCACCACAGTTCCCCCGGTGATCCGGATCACCACCAAAATGTAATCATCTGTAGGATACCCTGGACAGGATACCTTGTAGGACAGACAGACAAACCAACGCTGATGAAAACATAACCTCCTTGGCGGAGGTAATAAATAAAGAGACTCTGGAAAAAGGTGGATTGTCCTCTCCGGGTTGGGGACAAGCTCCTGCCCCAAGTGGAGGAGTTGAAGTATCTTGGGGTCTTATTCATGAGTGAGGGGAGAATGGAACGAGAGGTTGACAGACGGATTGGAGCAGCATCTTCAGTGATGCGGATGTTGTACTCGTCTGTTGTGGTGAAGAGGGAGCTGAGTTCTAAGGCAAAGCTGTTGATTTACCAGTCAATCTACGTTCCTGCTCTCACCTATGGTCATGAGCTTTGGGTAATGACCGAAAGAACGAGATCACGGATACAAGCAGCTGAAATAAGCTTTCTCCGTAGGATTGCTGGACTCACCCTCAGAGACAGGGTGAGGAGCTCAGTCATCTGGGAGAGGCTCAGAGTAGAACCGCTGCTCCTCCACATTGAAAGGAGCCAGTTGAGGTGGCATGGGCATTTGATCAGGATGCCTCCTGGACGCCTCCCACTTGAGGTGTTTTGGGCACGTCCCACTGGGAGGAGACCCCGGGGCAGACCCAGGAGTCGCTGGAGAGACTATGTCTCCCAGCTGGTCTGGGATCACCTTGGTATTCTCTCTGAAGAGCTGGAGCAGGTGGCTGGGGAGAGGGAAGTCTGGGCTTCTCCGCTTGAACTGCTGCCTCCGTGACCCGGACCTCCAGAAAAGTGGTAGAAGATGGATGGATGGATGGATGATGAAAATAATAAATAAATAAATAAAATGAAGTTCATAATGATAATACATAAACACAATCATTATACACATATGAAACATATAAGAGCAGAAGGTAAAAAAAGCCTAAACAAACAACAAAAAACCCTAACAGAATCACTGAGTTGGATAAAGGATCACTTCATTGTGACAATATTTTATTGAACCACCTTTTGTTTTAATTAGAGCCTTTAACCTCTTGCATGCCGTTGTACCGTGGGCGGGCAAGTCTCTGCGTCCCAGAGCGCACAAGGGCGCTCTCGTGCGCCCTCGTGCGCTCTAGGATGCACGATGGAGCTGCGTCCAAGCGCGCACTGAAAATAAAAGCTGCATTTCCGTTCTTCCACTGCAGACACAGCCGCGAACAGATTAGTTCATCTGATTAACCTCTCATTCGACTAATAAGAGCCTGGAATTGGGTTTCTGAAACATTGAAGAACCAATGACTGAAAACCTAGCAAGAAGGACCAGCCTACCAAAGCTGTGAATGCAGCGAGCCAATTGAAGCAGA
Organism: Pholidichthys leucotaenia; assembly: GCA_020510985.1. NCBI lineage: Eukaryota > Metazoa > Chordata > Actinopteri > Cichliformes > Pholidichthyidae > Pholidichthys > Pholidichthys leucotaenia. Next base: position 131,056,241 of record CM035840.1, on the reverse strand, counting down.
GAAGTTCACGAGCTGTTTTTTGTAAGGCTGGGTGAAGACAGACTGCTGCAGCAGATCAAAAAAGGACCCGCAGAAAGAACCGTCACAGACCCAGCAGCACGGAGACCACCCACAAGTGCTACCTGTGTGACAGGGACAGCCATTCGCGCATCGGCCTCTTCAGTCACAGGCGGTGCTTTTTTTTTTTTTTTTATTCGAGCAGAATAGACGTTTAGGATTCTCTTCCATGGTCATCATAGACCGACGGAGGCTGACGACGAAGGTCGTAAATCATTCGCCAAAACTGCAATCATGGAATTATGTTTTGATCGGGTCGCGAGACCAGAACCACGAGTGGACCAGCGTCGCGTTCGTCTGACAGTGAGGAAGAGAAGCTCGCCAGGACGCTGCTGTGAAGAGGTAAGGTGTTATAAGCTAAATTATTCTTTATCCCTGAAAATTGTAATCAAAAATTACTTTTGACCAATCGGTAAATTACAACTGTGCGGCGCATGAAGTCTGAAGTTCGTGCGCCGCGGTACACGGGTCGTGCGCCGCATCCAGACCGTGAATGCTGCCCCCCCCCGCTACTCTTCTGTAGCGAGGGGGGGGGAAGCCACGGTGACTGCGCCGCTGTCGCCACATGACTATTCCGTCATGTAGCGATGGCCGATGTCCATCCTCTGTAGCGAGGGGGGGGGGGGCAACCTCCACCCCCCCCACACACACAGAGCCCTGAATGTCACCTTTCATTAGAGGCCAAGATGAAACTTCTATATTGAATCATTCAAAAGTTACAGACGTTTTTCCAAACTATGCCATTTGGCGCAATTTGGCACAGTTCCAAAACGCCTGGGAACTACCTGAGGAAAAAGCTGTGTAATATATTCATTTTTTGTGGTATTGTTACAAAATTTGGACCTCAGCTGGATAACACTTGGTTCTACATTTCTGTTGCATTTTCCAGCCCGGATCTGAAGCTGTGTGTTATTTGCAAGCATTTGTATCCAAAAAAACACCCAGGCCAAATTTATTTTCTTCAAGTTCAGTATGTTTAGATGACTGTAACTCAGTGGCCGGAGCACTTAGAGAGATTATGACTGTTTTGCCAAAATATTCAAAGTGTTTTCTTTTAAATGAGACCAACCCCATGAAAATGCTGCAAAGGGTTGAAGAACAGCTTTCGATTTACTTTGGGCATGTTATTTTTTGGCGTTTTTAGGGAAATTGACCGGAGTGCAAGGGCTTAACCTCTTGCACTCCGGTGTACCGCGGACAGGCACGTCTCTGCATCCCAGAGCGCACGAGGGCGCACGAGAGCGTCCAAGCGCGCACTGAAAAAAAAAAAAAAAAGTTCTTCCACTACAGACACAGCCGTGAACAGATCAGATATGATTGACCTCTCATTCGACTAATAAGAGCCTTGAATTGGGTTTCTGAAACCTTGAAGAACCAATGACTGAAAACCTAGCAAGAAGGACCCGCCTACCAACGTTGTGAATGCAGTGAGCCAATTGAAGCACAGAAGTTCGCAAGCTGTTTTGTGTAAGGCTGGGTGAAGAGAGACTGACTGCTGCAGCAGATGAAAAAAAGGACCCACAGGAAGAACCTGCTACAGACCCAGCAGCACGGAGACCATCCACAAGTGCGACCTGCACTTATTCCAGCAGAATAGACGTTTAGGATTCTCTTTCATGGTCAACATAGACCGACGGAGGCCGACGACGAAGGTCGTAAATCATTCGCCAAAACCACAATAATGGAATTATGTTTTGACCAGCACCCACGAGCGGACCAGCGTCGCGTTCGTCTGACAATGAGGAAGAGAAGTTCGCCAGGACACTGCTGCTGTGAAGAGGTAAGTGTTATAAGTTAAATTATTCTTTATCCCTGAAAATTGTAATCAAAAATGACTTTTGACCGATCGGTAAATTACAACTGTGCGGCGCACGAAGTCCGAAGTGCGTGCGCCGCGGTATACGGTTCGTGCGCCGCGTCCAGACCGTGAATGCCCCCCCCCCGCTACTCTTCTGTAGCGAGGGGGGGGGAAGCCGCGGTGACTGCGCTGCGGTCGCCACATGACTATTCCGTCATGTAGCGATGGCCGATGTCCGTCCTCTGTAGCGGGGGGGGGGACAACCCCCCCCCCCACACACACACACACAGCCCTGAGTGTCACCTTTCGTTAGAGCCCAAGATGAAGCTTCTATATTGAATCATTCAAAAGATACAGACGTTTTTCCAAACTGTGCCATTTGGCACAATTTGGCACAGTTCCAAAACGCCTGGGAACTACCTGAGGAAAAAGCTGTGTAATATATTCATTTTTTGTGGTATTGCTACAAAATTTTGACCTCAGCTGGATAACACTTGGTTCTACATTTCTGTTGCATTTTCCAGCCCGGATCTGAAGCTGTGTGTTATTTGCAAGCATTTGTATCCAAAAAAACACCCAGGCCAAATCTATTTTCTTCAAGTTCAGTATGTTTAGATGACTGTAACTCAGTGGCCGGAGCACTTAGAGAGATTATGACTGTTTTGCCAAAACATTCAAAGTGTTTTCTTTTAAATGAGACCAACCCCATGAAGATGCTGCAAAGGGTTGAAGAACAGCTTTCGATTTACTTTGGGCATGTTATTTTTTGGCGTTTTTAGGGAAATTGACCGGAGTGCAGGGGGTTAAACTGTTTGGTTACATCTCTACCAACTCTACACTTCATGACTTTGCTATATTTACCCACTCTCCTTTGTAGAACTGCGTGAGTTTAGTTAAATTTGATGGTATACATTGGTGCACTGCAGTCCTCAAGTCATTCCTCAGATTTTCAAATAGTTTGAAGTCTGGGCTCTGACTAGGCCATGTAAGGACATTAAACTTTTTCTCCTTCAGCCACTGTGTGGTCAGTTTTACTGTGTGCTTTGGGTCATTTTGTCTGAAGGTAAACCTTCTTCCCATCAACAACTTTCTGGCAGAGGGCAGCAGGTTTTCCTTAATAATTTGAAGGTATTTTTCCTCTATCCATTTTTCCTTCTATCCTGACAAGTGTTCCAGTCTCTGCTGCATAGAAACACCCTCAACAAAATATTACCAAAGAATGGTGTAATTTGAATCATAAGCTGTATTTATCATAATGGCTCTGCTTTGGGAGGCAGATGTAATTTTTAAGCAGGACCCAAGGTAGCAGGCAGGGATATGGTGCAAAAATGATTTATTAACCAAACACAAAAGAATACATAAATGACAGCACGGGGGCTGTAACACAAAGAGCCATGGAAGGCAAAACTCACTAAATGGAAACCTGAAGAGCACACAGGACGACCAGAGAGGAATTTGACACAATGACCCAACACAGAGCACAAGTACAAACTGGCATAAATAGGGTAAGTGATAATCAGGGGAACATGAGACAGCTGAGATCACAATCAGGGGCTGAACCGAGCACACATGAGGGAGAGTGGCTATGGGTGCAAAAACAAGATGAACTGAAACAATAGGTAAACACAAAACACACACAGACCTACTCAGGAGACAAGGGGAAACACAAGGACAATCACAATGGACCCAGGGGAATACAGAAGGTAAAGACACAGGCAAGAATCATAATTAACCACAAAGAGAACAAAGAATGAACACAAAGCACGGCCAGAATCACGACAGTATTGGCTTTCCAATAGACATAGTATTTTTATCTTGAGGCCAAACGGTTCGATTTCAGTCTCATCTGACCTTAACACATTTTCTACTTGGCCTCAGAATCTTCAAGATGTGTTTTAGAAAAGCTGCACGTGGCCTTTATTGAGGAGTGGCTTTTTACTTGCAATCTCTTATGAGCCACAATTGGCAAGAATTTGTGATATTGTCACATACACACAGTGACCCGTCTTTGTTATGAATTTCTACAATCTTCAAAGTTGCAGTAGGCCTCTTGGTAGCCTCTCTAACCAGTCTCCTTCTCACTCCTCAGTACTGATCTAGTGAGGGTCTCAAACACCTTCCACTTCTTAATGATAAGATTCATTGTGATTGTAGAGATTAAAAAAAAAAAAAAAAAAAAAAAAAAACGTAGATCAGGCATATTCGATTAGTGGCCCATGGGCCATGTGCGGCCCAGAGGCAACCTCCGAGTAGCCTGCAAGCCCAGGCTACGCCAAGGAAATATAAATTTAAGAAAAAAATATGAAGGAATGACAGTCTGCAAGCACGCACATGAACAACATGTGGGACCGTCATCCACACGGAGCTCAGAAGCGCCCTGCCCGCGTGACAGTTCCAGTCAGCAGGCAGAGCGTCTCGCTCATTGTCCAAGAGAAGCATGAGCTTATTAAAGTACTTTAAACACAGAAAAAATCAGAAGAGGTATGTAAGCAGTGGAAGCATTTATGTTGGCTTTAACCCACTGGTAACAGGAACAATAACAACCTGCTCTCTCCATGTCTCCTCCTTTGCCCCCTGAGTGTCCGCCGGTCCCAGGTTCGAGCTGCCAAATGATGGAGGAGCCTGTGGCCCTGAAGGACCAGGTTCCAGCCCCACAGCCACGATCTGGTCCATGTTTTTGGGGTGGGGGGGGAATCATTTTTTCACACAGGACCATGTAGGTTTGGGTTTTTTTCACCCTTAATAATAAACACCTTCATTAAAAAACTGCATTTTGTGTTTACTTGTGTTATCTTTGTCTAATCCACCGGTTCCGGTTCCGCCGGACCGGTGGCGCCACACGAGTAGGCTGCCCGTTGCAACAGCCTTTTTTTTTTTATCTTCCTTCTTCTTTCTACACCTTTCACTCTGTATATATATCACGGACGCACGGATCGCCCCGGGGGTCTCCCGGGTCGGCGGACGGAGCCACGGTTTGCAGCGGGAGACACTACAGCGGGGAGGAGCTAGTGCTAGCTAGCACTTGGCCGCCGCCCGGTGCTAATGGGAAACTCGACATACCGGGAGCTGTAGCGAAAACGACGCGGGTGCCGGGCTGGAGTTTAGGCGGCGTGCAAGAAATATAAGACAGAAAAATAAAGAGCGATGGCAAGAACCAAGCAGACCGCCCGTAAAATCTACTGGAGGAAGAAGCCCCCCAGGAGACAGCTAGCCACCAGGGCTGCTCGGAGAGGCGCTCCGGCCACCGGCAGAGTGAAGAGGCCTCGCCGTCACAGGCCTGTGGCTCTGAGAGAGATCCGTCGCTACCAGAAATCCACGGAGCTGCTCATCCGTAAACTGCCCGTCCAGTGCCTGGTGAGGGAGATCGCTCAGGACTTCAAGACCGTCCTGCGTTTCCTGAGCTTCGCCGTCATGCTCTGCAGGAGACCAGCGAGGCCCACCTGGTGGTCTCTTCTTCGCTAAGGGGGTCACCATCATGCCCAAAGACTTCCAGCTGGCCCGCCACATCCGCGGAGAGAGAGCTTAGACTTTCTGCTGCACATTCACCAACCAACCATAATGCTCTGCACTGTGTGTCTATATATATACATTTATAGTAATATGGACATACACTACCGTTCACTACCGTTCGTTTTTTGGGTAGATGGTGGCTCGTCAACCTGGGAAGGTAGCCCATCTAGGGGAAGGTAAACCCTGATTTCAAACCTCCGCTGCCTTGCGGCACACCCGGTCACGGGAAAGGCTTCGGGAGTCAACCCTGAGGAAAAATCCGGAGTCGGAGCCCCTAAGGCAGTTCTCTGTTGTGCTCAACATCGTTCTGGCAGCTCCTGCGACGGCGCTGGTGCCAAACTATAGCAGCCCTGCTGTTCCTTTGGATTCATCAGTGACGTGGAGAGGGGGGACATGCTGCATGGGTAACATCTTGTCCTCCATATCTTCCTGCCCAGGCTTGAATCCTACCAACGCCCAACACTGGAAGGTAGAACACCGGTGCGCATCGGCCTGTTCAGCCACAGGCAGTGCTGTTCCAGCAGAGTAGACGTTTAGGATTCTCTTCCATGGTCATCATAGACCGACGGAGGCCGACGACCGTTCAAAAGTTTGGGGTCACTTAGAAATGTCCTTATTTTTGAAAGAAAAGCACTTTTTTTCAATGAAGATAACTTTAAACTAATCAGAAATACACTCTATACATTGCTAATGTGGTAAATGACTATTCTAGCTGCAAATGTCTGGCTTTTGGTGCAATATCTAGATAGGTGTATAGAGGCCCATTTCCAGCAACTATCACTCCGGTGTTCTAATGGTACAATGTGTTTACTCATTGCGTCAGAAGGCTAATGGATGATTAGAAAACCCTTGTGCAATCATGTTAGGTCTGCAATGCTGTAATTGCTGCAAATGGAGGATTCTTTGACGAAAGCAAAGTTTGAAGGAAAAAATTATTATTTCAAATACAAATCATTATTTCTAACATTGTCAATGTCTTGACTATATTTTCTATTCATTTTACAACTCATGGTGGTAAATAAGTGTGACTTTTCATGGAAAACACAAAATAATAGTCTGGGTGACCCCAAACTTTTGAACGGTAGTGTATGTTTACTAGATGTTGTTTTTTCTTGCCTTCTGATTGTTGCTCTGAGTGTTGCTATCTCTGTGCTGTTGCAATCCTGGAATTTCCCCATTGTGGGACTAATAAAGGCTTATCTTATCTTATCTTATCTTATATTTAAATTTGTTTGATAATCTGAAACATTTAAGTGTGACAAACACAAAAAAATGAGAAATCAGGAAGGGGGCAAACACTTCTTCACACTGAATTGTTTTAATTCAGCCACATTGGGGGGGGGGGGGGTTCGAGTATGAACCACCTTTTTAAGGTCATGCCACAGCATTCAGGTCAGGACTTTGACTTGGCCACTCTAAAGTCTTATGTATATATATATATATATATATATATATATATATATATATATATATATATATATATATATATATATATATATATACACATACACAGTGGTGTGAAAAAGTCTTTGTCCCCTTCCTGATTTCTCATTATTTTGTATGTTTGTCACACTTAAATGTTTCAGATCATCAAACAAATTTACATATCAGGCAAAGATACCATCAGTAAAAACAAAATGCACTTTTTAAATGAAGGTGATTATTATTAAGGAAAAAAAAAAATCCAAACCTACATGGTCCTGTGTGAAAAAGTGATTGCCCCCTAAACCTAATAACTGGTTGGGCCACCTTTAGCAGCAACAACTGCAATCAAGCATTTGCAATAACTGGCAATGAGTCTTTTACAGCACTGTGGAGGAATTTTGACCCACTCATCTTTGCAGAATTGTTGTAATTCAGCCACATCAGAGGGCTTTCAAGCATGAACCACCTTTTTAAGGCCATGCCACAGCATCTCAATCGAATTCAGGTCAGGACTTTGACTAGGCCACTCCAAAGTCTTCATTGTTCTTTTCTTAAGCCATTCAAAGGTGGACTTGCTGGTGTGTTTTGGATGATTGTCCTGCTGCAGAACCCAAGTGCGCTTCAGCTTGAGGTCACGAACAGATGGCCAGACATTCTCCTTCAGGATTTTTTGGTAGACAGCAGAATTCATGCTTCTATCTACCACAGCAAGTCTTCCAGGTCCTGAAGCAGCAAAGCAGCCCAAGACCATCACATATCACCACCATATTTTACTCTTGGTATAATGTTCCTTTTCTGAAATGCTGTGTTACTTTTACGCCAGATGTAATGGGGCACACACTGTCAGGAGCCGAGCCGGCTTGGGTTTCCCCGGCTCGGTCCTGGCCTCTCTTAAGTGCCACTTTGTATGTATTTCTGTGTGCTTTGCCGTACCCATAGCCACTGCTTTCTGGCCGGCAGTGGTGAGGCAGCCTGTTGGGCTCATGTGGGGGTGAATGCTGTCTAACTGTCTGCTGGTCCGACCACGCCCCCTCTCTTATTATTGTCAGCTGTTCCCACTCCCGCTTGCCATCTCCCCGCTCCTCACCCAGGTGGGACCAATTTACCATCCCCAGCAATGCATGTACTTAAGGAGCCTTTTGCCAGTCACGCATTGCTGGGTCATTGCACTTCTCATATGGTCGTTAATCGTTCCATGAAGTCACGTCATTAATGGATCACTTTCACTCGGTGCTTTATGTGAACTGCTCGGACAGCTCCAGTCCAGTGAGTATTATCTGTGTGTGTTTTCCCCGGTGGTCCTCACCTATTGACTGTTGAGCATCCTGGAGGACTCCTTAAGTTACAGTGAAATATATGACTTGGAACTGCTTGTCAGTTGTTGTGTTTAATAAATATGTTTGTGGTGTAAACCCAGTGCGTAAATCCTAATCCTTTCACCCCTCCTCCATGCACTGTGGAGAAGCGCACAGGGAGTTCATGACAGAATGACCCAGCCCTAAAAAGGATTTAGCGGGTTACAGCCACATATACGTTTTTCTTTGAATAATTATTTACTCACCAGTCTGAGAGCTATGTCGGACTTGACGGGGACACATAGTTATCCTCTGAGTCTGGGGTGGGAGTGCTGCCGTACGCTCATGGAGACAGACAGGCTCATTGCCTCGGCAAGCACGTATTCCATCCCGGAGGATATACTGTGGTATGTGGACTTGGTGGATGCAGCAGCTCAGCGATGTCCTCAGCTCCCGGATCATCCGGAGGGAGCTGAGAGGTTGACTCATCTGGCAGCGCTGCGGCGAGAGTTTAGCGGAGGGGTGAGGAAGTCCCCCAAGAAGACCGGGCTCATACCAAAGGGAGGGTGCTCTCAGGGTTCCGTTGCCCCACGCCAGAGTTTGGCGCCAGTTCCTGCTTCGACCCGACAAGCTCCAGCCCCTCGCAGACAGCGTCATCCAACGTCGAAACGCCGGGTGAAGTCCACCTCATCGGCAGCGGCTGCCACCTTTCCAGCTGCCGTGAGGTCCGCTGAGCTCTCCCTGGCAACGCCCACCTCTGTTGCCATGGAGACGGCTCCTCCTCCACCCATTGAAGAGGACCGAATCACTGTGGACACAGAGAGGAATGACAGCCTACCAGCTACAGCAGTTAACACCAAAGGCCGAGATGACAGGCAAGTGTTTTTTCTTTCAACTAATTTTGATGGTAATAAACCTTGTCTGTCTCCCGGGAGAGGGACCCAGTTGCAGTAGTCCACTGGGCTCCCTTCACCAGCTGCAGCTTATAACTCTTTTCCTACCCCCTCTATGTCTCCTAGAAACGGAGATAGGCGCCGCCCCATACACCAACATGGTGTGAAGGGAATCAACTAACTCTATGTCTCCTCCATGTTCTCCTGAGCATCTGTCGGTCCAGGATCAGAGCCGTCGGACGGTGGAGGAGCCAGTGGCTTTGGAGGATCCTGCCCCAGAGCCAGCACAAAGGTGTTTCCCTGCGGCCATGCTGGTGGAGTCCCCTGCATCTTCTACCGGGCAGGTACCCGGCCAATCCTCGGACATTATGATGGAGGAGGAGAGACTGGGGTTGCTAGCCATGATAGACCACTGGATCGAGGAATAGCACCGTGAGAGGGAGGCTCAACACCCCGCGCCTGCTCAAGCCATGGGCTTGCCGACAGACGAGGAGTGGTCGAACCTGCTCGCCGTGCTCAACCGCCAGGTCGAGGAGGAGCGTCATGAGGGAGAGGACCAGAGACTGGCCCTGCTCGACTGCTGGATGGAGGAGGAGCACCGAGAGAGGGAGGCCCAAGGTCGCGCTTCCCCGGCTGTGAAGGTTTCACCCCCGTGCCTGCTCAATCCCTGGGCGTGCCGACGGACGAGGAGTGGTTGAACCTGCTTGCCACGCTCAACCACTGGGTTGAGGAGGAGTCGGATAAGGATCCCCCAGTGCTCGAGCTCCTCATGACCACTCTGCTTCCCTTTCTGAAGAAGACGGAGCTTCTCGGCACGGCTGACTCGCTGTCCAGCACGGCGCTTCGCATCCCGGACTATCTGGTCCCTGAGCCGTCCGGGAGGAAGATGAGGAGGAACTCCCAACGGAAGAGGCCTCTGGTCTCGCCGGCGCAGCACAAGGAGGAATGCCCGGAGGGGGGAGACGTCTCAGAGGCTGCTGAGAACGTCTCGTGTCAGGAGGACAGGCAAGTTATTTCTCATTTAACTTTCATGTTTGATGAACAATTTTGCCTTCCTCCTGGCGAGGAGACTTGGGGTGTGCAGCCCCTGAGTGCTTCGCTCCAGCGGCATATAATGCTCCCGTACCTGACCTCACTAACTCCTTTCTGTGTGCCCCTACGAGCGCACCGGTTCTCAATCCAGGTCGCTTGATGGGAGAGGAGCCAGAGGCCCAGGAGGATCTGCCCATGGGCCAACGGAGAGGTCGTCCTCGGCCGCCATGCCGGATAAGCCTGTGGCATAGAGGATGGCGCACGGAAGTCCCACGACTGCAACCACCATCACACCTGCTGCGGGGGCCGCCACAGCGGAGTCATTCCCCGGACCAGAACTCCAGCCGTTGGGACTCGGAATGTCATCGTTGGCATCGTCGGAGTCCTGGACGACGGTAGAGCTTGAGCACAGGCAAGTAATTTCTCTGGTAGTTCATTTGTCAGTGATTAAGGGATCTTGTCTGGCTCTTGGGGAGGAGAGCCGGGTGTGGCTCCCAGCCACATCTGGATTCCCCTCGCCGGGATCTGCCGCTGCCGGCGACCTTAACAGTTCCTCCTCTCCTATCCCCTTCGAATTCCTTCATAGGGTCGCCAGAGAGGAGCTGCCACTACCTGGGTTGCCTATGGACAACGATGGGGGTCCAGTTGTCCTGGAGGAGGCCGACAGGGGTGGAGCACCCAACGGACCAGTGGAACCCACGCATTCTAAGTCACCGAAGTCCAGGACAGCGGCGGAGCCTGAGTTCAGGCAAGTGTGCTCCATTATTTCAGTAATGTCAAAGTCGATGTCACACTGCCTGGCTCATGGCGAGGAGGGCCCAGGGCAGCTCGTATTAGCCCTCGGGGCTGCCTCACCGGGCTCTGCCGGAGACCCTGACCCAGTCTCTCTTTCTCTTCCTCTGGGTTTGGAGCCCCCTGCCAGGGTCGCCAGAGAGCAGCTGATCTCACCAGAAGCCGTCGAGGATCGGAGTCCAGCGCCAGGGGTTGTGAGGAGCATTACCTCCCTCGCTGGGGAGGCCACCACGGGTGCAGCAGAGCCTCAACCGGGGTCACCGCAGGTGCAGCAGAGCCTCAGCCGGAGGTCACCACGGGTGCAGCAGAGCCGGCCTGGTCGGGGTCCACCACGGGTGCGGCGTCGGCCCAGTTGGGATCCATCGCGGGTGCAGTTGTGTCCCAAGCAGGGACCACTGAGGGTGCTGTGGAGCTGCCCGAGGACACCATGGCCCCCTTCTCCTCCCTGTTCGATGCCGTGGGGGTTCCCTCTTTATGGTCTGGTCACCCACCTGTGAGCCTTCTGGTGGGCAGGCTGCCTCTTGCTTCATCCCGCTGGCCCTGGTGGCTTTACAGCACAGGCTGACCACCTGAGGGACTGAGGCTCTGGGCCAGATGGCGCGTGCATCCCAGCAGGCCACCAGACTCTGTCCGCTGGACTGCCTGCTGAGCTTGGGATGCTGGGAAGCCTTCTGAACCTCCACGTCTTTGGACATAGGAGGGCTAATTGCGGACCCTGGGTGGGGTATTGTGTACCTTTCCTGTTCCCCCTACTTCCCACCCGGGTTTGTGCTATTTGTTCCTGTTTGTGGGGGGGGGGGCGGTCTGGGATGTTACTTTGGGTGTCTGGTAATCCACCCCTTAAAGGGGGGGCTCTGTCAGGAGCCGAGCCGGCTTGGATTTCCCCAACTTGGTCCTGGCCTTTCTGTGGGTTAGGTGCCACTTTGTATGTATTTCTGTGTACTTTGCCATACCCATAGCCACTGCTTTCTGGCCGGCAGCGGTGAAGCAGCCCCTAGGGCTCATGCAGGTGTGAATGCTGTCTACCTGTCTGCTGGTCCGACCACGCCCCCTCTCTTATTATTGTCAGCTGTTCCCACTCCCACTTGCCATCTCCCCGCTCCTCACCCAGGTGCGGCCAATTTACCATCCCCAGCAATGCATGTACTTAAGGAGCCTTTTGCCAGTCACGCATTGCTGGGTCATTGCACTTCTCATATGGTCGTTAATCGTTGTATGAAGTCACGTCATTAAAGGATTGCTTTAACTCGGTGCTTTATGTGGACTACTCGGACAGCTCCAGTCCAATGAGTATTATCTGTGTGTGTTTTCCCTGGTGGTCCTCACCTATTGACTGTTGAGCGTCCTGGAGGACTCCTTAAGCTACAGTGAAATATATGACTTGGAACAGCTTGTCAGTTCCATCCATCCATCCATCCATCCATCCATCCATCTTCTACCGCTTTTCTGGAGGTTCGGGTCGGGGAGGCAGCAGTTCAAGCAGAGAAGCCCAGACTTCCCTCTCCCCAGCCACCTGCTCCAGCTCTTCAGAGAGGATACCAAGGCGTTCCCAGACCAGCTGGGAGACATAGTCTCTCCACCGAGTCCTGGGTCTGCCCTGGTCTCCTCCCAGTGGGACGTGCCTGAAACACCTCAAGTGGGAGGCATCCAGGAGGCATCCTAATCAGATGCCCATACCACCTCAACTGACTCCTTTCAATGTGGAGGAGCAGCGGTTCTACTCTGAGCCTCTCCCGGATGACTGAGCTCCTCACCCTATCTCTGAGGGTGAGTCCAGCAATCCTACAGAGAAAGCTCATTTCAGCCGCTTGTATCCGCGATCTTGTTCTTTCGGTCATTGCCCAAAGCTCATGACCATAGGTGAGAGTAGGAACGTAGATTGACTGGTAAATTGACAGCTTTGCCTTAGAACTAAGCTCCCTCTTCACCACAACAGACCGGTACAACGTCCGAATCACTGCAGATGCTGCTCCAATACATCTGTCAATCTCTCGCTCAATTTTCCCCTCACTCGTGAACAAGACCCCAAGATACTTAAACTCCTCCACTTGGGGCAGGAGCCTGTCCCCAACCCAGAGAGGACAATCCACCTTTTTCCAGCTGAGGACCATGGACTCAGACTTGGAGGTGCTGATTCTCATCCCAGCCTCTTCACACTCAGCGGCAAACCGTCCCAGCAAGAGCTGTAGGTCATTGCTGGATGAAGCCAACAGGACAACATCATCTGCAAACAACAGAGATGAGATCCTGTGGTCACCAAGCATGACACCCTCCATTCCCTGGCTGCGTCTAGAAATCCTGTCCATAAAAATTATGAACAGGATCGGTGACAAAGGGCAGCCCTGGCGGAGTCCAACTCTCACTGGGAATGACTCCAACTGGGTATTGGCAATATGAACCAAACTCTCACAACGGTCGTACAGAGACCGAATAGCTTGTAACAACAAGCCCGATACCCCATAATCGCGAAGCACCCCCCCCACAAAAAACCACGAGGGACGCGGTCAAATGCCTTCTCCAAGTCCACAAAACACATGTAAACTGGTAGGGCAAACTCCCACGAACCCTCAAGAGTTCTCGAGAGGGTAAAGAGCTGGTCCGATGTGCCACGGCCAGGACGAAAACCACATTGCTCCTCCTGAATCCGAGGTTCGACCAAAAGCTGGACTGTCCTCTCCAGTACCTTGGCATAGACCTTCCCAGGGAGGCTGAGGAGTGTGATCCCTCTAAAGTTGGAGCACACCCTCCGGTCCCCTTTTTTGAAGAGAGGAGCCACCACCCCGGTTTGCCATGCCAAAGGCACTGCCCCTGACCTCCACGCAATGTTGCAGAGGCGTGTCAACCATGACAGCCCAACAACATCCAGGGCCTTGAGGTACTCAGGGCGAATCTCGTCCACCTCCGGGGCCCGGCCACCTAGGAGATTTTTAAGCACCTTGGCGACCTCAGCTCCTGTGATAGGCGAGTCATCCCCCTCGTCCCCAAACCCTGCTTCTTCTGTGGAAGGCGTATCAGTGGGATTGAGGAGATCCTCGAAGTATTCCTTCCACCGCCCAACGATATCCCCAGTCGAAGTCAACAGTGTCCCATCCGCACCATACACAGTGTGGACAGGGAGCTGCTTTCCCCTCCTGAGCCACCGGACAGTTTGCCAGAATCTCTTCGAGGCCGACCGAAAGTTTTGTTCCATGGCCTCACTGAACTCCTCCCATACCCGGGTTTTTGCTTCAGCAACCACCCGAGCTGCACTCCGCTTGGCCTGTCGGTACACCTCAGCTGCTTCGGGAGTCCCACAAGCCAACCAAGCTTGATAGGACTCCTTCTTCAGCTTAATGGCCCCCCTCACCACTTGGTTCGGGGGTTGCCACCATGATATGCACCGACCACCTTGTGGCCACAGCTCTGGGCCACTGCTTCAACAACAGAGGTGGAGAACATGGCCCATTCAGACTCCATGTCTCCAGACTCCCTCGGAAAGTGGTTAAAGTTCTTCCGGAGGTGGGAGTTAAAGACCTCCCGGACAGGGGCCTCAGCCAGACGTTCCCAGCACACCCTCACTATACGTTTGGGTCTACCAGGTCTGAATGACTTCCTCCCCTGCCATCGGATCCAACTCACCACCAGGTGGTGATCAGTTGACAGCTCTGCACCTCTCTTTACCCGGGTGTCCAAGGCATACGGTCGCAGGTCTGATGACACGATAACAAAATCGATCATCGACCTGCGACCTAGGGTGTCCTGGTGCCAGGTGCACATATGGACACCCTTATCCTTGAACATGGCGTTCGTTATGGACAAACTGTAGTTAGCACAGAAGTCCAATAACTTAACACCACTCGGGTTCAGATTGGGCAGGCCGTTACTCCCAATCACCCCCCTCCAGGTTTCACTGTCGTTGCGCAGTTGTTGTGTTTAATAAATGTGTGTGTGGTGTAAACCCAGCGCGTAAATCCTCATCCTTTCACCCCTCCTCCGTGTGCTGTGGAGAAGCTCATGGGGAGTTCATGACACACACCTCCCAAAAAATTCAACTTTTGTCTCATCAGTCCACAGAGTATTTTTCCAAAAGTCTTAGGGATCATCAAGATGTTCTCTGGCAAAACTGAGACAAGCCTCTATGTTCTTTTTGCTTAGCAGTGGTTTTCGTCTTGGAACTCTACCATGCAGGCCATTTTTGCCCAGTCTCTTTCTTATGGTGGAGTCATGAACACTGACCTTAACTGAGGCAAGTGAGGCCTGCAGTTTTTTGAATGTTGTTGGTGGGGTCTTTTGTGACTTCTTGAATGAGTCGTCGCTGTGTTCTTAAGGTAATTTTGATCGGCCGGCCACTCTTGGAAAGGTTCACCACTGTTCCATGTTTTCGCCATTTGTGGATAATGGCTCTCACTGTGGTTCGCTGGAGTCCCAAAGCTTTAGAAATGGCTTTATAACCTTTTTCTAGACTGACAAATCTCAATTACTTTGTCTCTCATTTGTTCCTGAATTTCTTTGGATCGCAACATGATGTCTCGCTTTTGATGCTCTTTTGTTGGTCTACTTCACTTTGTCAGGCAGGTCCTATTTAAGTGATTTCTTGTTTGAGAACAAGTGTGGCAGCAATCAGGCCTGGGTGTGGCTTAAGAAATTGAACTCAGCTTTCCAAAGATGTGATAATCCACAGTTAATTTATGTTTTAACAGGGGGGCAATCACTTTTTCACACAGGGCCATGTAGGTTTGGATGTTTTTACCCTTAATAATAAACACCTTCATTTGAAGACTGCATTTTGTGTTTACTTGTGTTATCTTTGTCTAATATTTAAATTTGTTTGATGATCTGAAACATTAAGGTGTGACAAACATACAAAAATGAGAAATCAGGAAGGTGGCAAACACTTTTTCACACCACTGTGTGTGTCCATCCATCCATCCATCTTCTTCCGCTTAATCCTTTTCGGGTCGTGGGGAGGCTGGAGCCTATCCCAGCATCTTTGGGCGAGAGGCAGGGTACACCCTGGACAGATCGCCAGTCCATCGCAGGGCCAACACAGAGAGACAGACAACCATTCACTCTCACAGTCATACCTAAGGACAATTTAGAATCCCCAGTTTGATGCCAATTAACCTAACTTGCATGTTTTTGGCATGTGTGAGGAAACAGGAGAAATTCCGGAGTGAACCCACGCAGACACGGGGAGAACATGCAAACTCCACACAGATCACTATTGGTCAGGGGCTGGGATTGAACCTGGGATCTCCTGGCCAAGGGTAAGTTGCTGTGCTGCCGCAGTGCTAACCACTC
Source organism: Pholidichthys leucotaenia (assembly GCA_020510985.1). Classification (NCBI taxonomy): domain Eukaryota; kingdom Metazoa; phylum Chordata; class Actinopteri; order Cichliformes; family Pholidichthyidae; genus Pholidichthys; species Pholidichthys leucotaenia. Next base: position 131,040,159 of record CM035840.1, on the reverse strand, counting down.
CACCACCGCGCTGCCGTGTGTGTGTGTGTATACATACATACATATATATATATGTGTGTGTGTGTGTGTGTGTATATATATATATATATATATATATATATATATATATATATATATATATATATATATATATATATATATATACAGTATATACTGTATATATATATATATATATATATATATATGAAACTCATTGCCAAACCTCATTGCCTCAGGAATAGTGTCTCCAAATTTCTGAGTTCAGAAACAAAGCTTAATGACATGCTGTTTGCATACTGACCTAAAAAATGAAATTTTGTGTTTTTCCGTCCTTAATGGGAGGGCATTATCTTAGACTTTGTTAAAATATGGAAATAACAACAATTACTTTTGAATAAAAACAAAACAGAAATAATTGGCTGTGCCAAGGGAGTGACAGGGATCCTGATTCTTTGTCTACAAAGCGTGTTTCTTCATTCCACGTGACCATCATTAAACCAAGAAAGTGAGTTGTTGATGCCTTGCTGGAGTGTGGCTCAGTTGACTATACAGCAACACTTGTCTTATCTGATTTCCACAGTGATGGCTCTATCAAAGCCACCAATCAGGGAGCTTTACCCTGCAGAAATCAATAAGATATGTGTGTTTAGCAGTGTCTCACCAGATTAGGTGGCTGTATAAAGAGGGAACTATGAAGGACATAGAACAGGTGTGAGATAAAATGACACCCTGGAGGAACATCTCCTGGAGGCCTTGACAACTTGCACCCGCTGGTAGAAATGCAAGCACGGTAATACACACACACTCGCGCACACACACACACACACACACTGGGTATTTGCATACTAACACAGGTACATAACACATCACACATAAACATAAGCATATTCACTTGGAGCATAAAAAAGCTGAATACTCTGCAGTACAAGATGTGAAGAATGTCAGAAGCAGGGATGGTAGCACAAGGCAAAAGGCCTTTGATAAAAATAAACATCTAAAGCTTGCTTGCATTGCTGCTTCAATGAGAGTACAGTAAAATGTAAACCCATCATGTACAACACACGTCCTGTAAACCAGTCCAAGGCTACATTTGTACCGAAAGCCCTGTTCATATTACATCATTCCTTAGTGGTTCCATACATAATTTACTCTATAGAGGTTTGGGACAATACATATAAATGAAATACAAATCATATTCTCTTACTGCAAAAGAAAGCCATTCATATTGTAACAAACCTTACCAATAATCCACAGATCTACTCTTTATTCACCTATATACAGTGAAATTAAAAGATTTAGTAGATTATTTCACCGTGCAATTTACAGTATGTATACAAGGAAAACTGGAAAAATACCGATAAGTATCCAGAAGTTGTTCAAGATGAGAGACAGCAAATATCATCTGAGAGGAACATTTATATTGGAAAAACCAAAGGCACAAACAAACGCTAAATACCACTGTCTGTCTGTAAAAGGTGTGAACCAATGGAATAACTGTCCTGAAAATATTCAAATGTGTAATTCTTTAATGCAACTTAAAAAACTGTACAGAAATTATTTAATTATGCAATATTATGAAATACTGGTTTAACGTATAATGTTGGGTTGCATCGATATGAACTGCTTCACGTAAATTTCTAACATGTTGATTATTATAAGTAAATAGGGGTAGGCACAGAATAAGCTCTATAGCGTCAGCCTACACCTTTCGGTTATCTTGTCTGTATTTTTTTTCCTCCTTTTCTTGTTGTCTTGTCTCCTGTGGATGAACCAAACCAACTGAAAGAAAGAAAGAAAGAATATGAAACATTTCACACAGCTTGGCAGGCTTTTTCCCTGCATTTACCTCTACTTCAATGTGGCCACACTTGCATTAGGTAAACTGCTGACACGTACTGTTTTCTCTATGTTAGAGCTTAGAGAAGCTGCAAGAAAGTGCGATGCTTTCAAATGATGTAACCACTAATCTGCAATGATAAAATCACTGGACACACTAAAATCTACAATTACTGTCTCAGCATGTGCTCATTGACCTGTATGTTCAATTAATTTGCTGCTAATGGATTCAAAGCATGTTTCATGTCTGCTGCATGTGATAGTCAGTCATGTGAGAGGAACAGACGAGGCTAGGCTTTCTTCCACAGGTAAAACACGTTAGGGTTGCAGTAACAGTGTACGACGCCAAACTTAGAAATGATCGGATTATGAATAAGGGTCACACGAGTCAAGAATGATTTATTACCTTCCGTCTTGTGCTCATTGTGGCACTGAAGACTTTGTGATGAATTGCATCGTATTCTCCCTGAGAATTCCATTGTCTTCTAATGTGGCCGATTGTGCACGGGTCATATGCGACAGCTCAAACACTGTCAAGCTGACATAACAGCAGCTTTTGGCCTTCAGAATAGGTATAACGTGTTTTGGTTGGCTGATAAATTAGAATGCTCAGATAAGGTATTGTGTCCAATTGGCTGTGCATGCAATATAATTGAGCTATTATGATATCAAGAATGAAGAACTGTGTGTCATTTTAAGTCCCCCCCAATCTTCAACCCTTTAAAAATGAGTGTGATGTATTTTACAGGTAATCTGAATCAGGTTTGATTTTTTTTTTATTTTTCTGGTGTCTGCGGGAACATAGGGAGTAAATCACATTGCACCCTGTATGGGATTGTAAAAGCTCAATTTTTTGTTTACCTTTTCTAGTGAACAAAATTTAAGTGACCTTCAAACTGGAAAAAGTCAACAAGTAGGTAGGGTAAAAATTAATTCCCTTCTGGTTACCTCTCTTTTAGGAACATTGCTCTTTTTATCACCTTGTTTTTCGTGTTGTGCAAAAAAACATTAGCTGGCCATCACTTTTGCATTCTTCGTCTGTCCCTTCCAACATTGCTTCTTTGTTGCTCCTGCTTTGTTGCTCCCTTAGCGCACAGCTAATGCTTTCTACCTTCACCTGGTGTCATCAGACATGTGCCTGCCCAGTGATGTTGCCACTCAGAACGCTTGTTTTGTCAGGGATGTAGTCTCCCACTTCCAAATCACTGGTGCAGCACCTCAGCATGGCAAAAACACACCATTAGCACTCCCCAGTCAACATGTGCCCTTCACAAGGCTGGCAAGGAACTCTGCAGGGAGTTAGCCACTCTGGATTTATATGTATGCAGTGTGTGTGTGTGTGTGTGCCAGTTTGATTCCTAGTAATACCCCAGAGAAAAAGCATTCTATCACTTTATCTTAAAACACAACACTGAGGGATGGTCACACACCATTAATCAACAAAGAATCATTTTTTCTTGTCACACACCTGTATCCTTTGTAAAAGCATCCACAAATCTACCAACACACGAGAACCACAAAAGCCCCCCCCACCCCCACACACACATACACACAGAGGAATACAACAAGTTTGATTTACCCCAGCTACCGTGTGTCTTCGCTGTATTCTCCTTGTAACTACTCTGCAGGTCAGTCCAGATTTATAATTGGGTCCAGGGTGGGACAGTAAGCACATAGATAAAGGGACACCTTATCACACTCACACACAGGCACACACACCACCCACCTGTCTACAGTATTTCAAGGGAACTGCCCTAAAGAATATTACTGTAAGTAATCTGCCTTTGCACAGTGCGTGAATTCAACTATCTTATAAAATACATAATAAATTAAATATAGGATAATATTTTAAAAACGGTTATCATTATAGGTTTTGCATAAATTTGCATATGAAATCCAGTTATGTGCATTTCTGTTAGTTGTTTAGCTGACATCAGAGGCAAAGATGACTTTGTGAAATGGCGACCTTAACATCTGCCAACTCCTGGATCACCCTTTCAAATTAGTTAACATAAGTTAACAGTTTACCTGAGACATTTTACATTGACACATTTTACTGCAATGTACTGTATTCCAATAATATAGCTGTGCACTGGTTAGATTTATCTGTTTAAGTACAGTGGATATAAAAAGTCTAAACCCCCCTGTTCAAATGCCAGGTTTTTGTGATGTAAAAAAATGAGACCATGATAAATCATTTCAAAATTTTTTCCACCATTAATGTGACCTATAACCTGTACAACCCAACTGAAAAACAAACTGAAATCTTTCAAGGGGGAAAAATAAAAAAATAAAATGTACAATAACCTGGTTGCATAAATATGCACACCCTGTTATAACTGGGAATGTGGCTGTGTTCAGAATTAACCAATCACATTCAAACTCATGTTAAATGGGAGTCAGCACACACCTACAACCATTCAAAGTGCCTCTGATTAACCCCAAATAAAGTTCAGCTGTTCTAGTAGTTTTTTCCTGACATTTTTGTTGTCACATCTTACAGCATAAGCCATGGTCCGCAGAGAGCTTCCAAAGCATCGGAGGGATCTCATTGTTCAAAGGTGTCAGTCAGGAGAAGGGTAAAAAAAGAGTTTCCAAGTCATTAACTATACCACAGAACACAGTAAAGACAGTCATCATCAAGTGGAGAAAATATGGCACAATAGCGACATTACCAAGAACTGGACATCCCTCCAAAATTGATGAAAAACCGAGAAGAAAACTGGTCAGGGAGGTTGCCAAGAGGCTGACAGAAACATTGAAGGAGCTGCAGGAATTTCTGGCAAGTACTGGCTGTTTAGTACATGTGACAACAATCTCCCATCTAGGGTGGCAAGATGGAAGCCTCATCTTATGAAGAAAAGCATCCAAGCTCGGCTACATTTTGCAAAAACACATTTGAAATCTCCCAAATGCATGTGGGAAAATGTGTTATGGTCTGATGAAACCATGATTGAACTTTTTGGCCATAATTCCAAAAGGTATATTTGGTGCAAACACAACACTGCTCATCACCAGAAGAACACCATACATACAGTAAAGCATTGCATGGCAGCATCATGCTTTGAGGCTGTTTTTCTTCAGGTGGAACTGGGGCTTTAGTCAAGGTGGAGGGAATTATGAACAGTTTCAAATACCAGTCAGTGTTGGCAGAAAACCTTCCGGCTTCTGCTAGAAACCTGAAGATGAACTTCATCTTTCAGCATGACAATGACCCAAAGCACACATCCAAATCAACAAAAGAATGGCTTTACCAGAAGATGATTAAGGTTTTGGAATGGCCCAGCCACAGTCCAGACCTGAATCCCATCAGACATCTGTGGGGTGATCTAAAGAGGGCTGTGCACAGAAGATGCCCTCGCAATCTGACAGATTTGGGGCACTTTTGCGAAGAAGAGTGGGCAAATATTGCCACATCAAACTGTGCCACGCTGATAGACTCCTACCCAAAAAGACTGAGTGCTGTAGTAAAAGCCAAAGGTGCTGCAACAAAGTATTAATTTAAGGGTGTGCATATTTATGCAACCAGGTTATTGATAAGTTTTTTATTTTTTGCCCTTAAAAGATTTCAGTTTGTTTTTCAGTTGGGTTGTGCAGGTTATAGGTTACATTAATGGTGGAAAAGTTTTGAAATTATTTATCTTGGTGTCATTTTTTACATCACAGAAACCTGCATTTGAACAGGGGTGTGCAGACTTTTTACATCCACTGTAGATGAATGTTCACAGGCTCATTTAAAGCAGCACTATGTAACTTTCTTGTTCTGGGTGGCAACACTGAAAAGACTACAGCTATGGTGACTATGACCATAGTCCCAACAGACAATCACACTGCAGCTTAGTTGTTGGTGGCTAAAGTTTTGCCCTGTGATTGATTATTGGGACTCATGGTCACCATCGCTGTAGTCCTTTCAGTGTTTCTACCAAGAACAGAGCTGTTGCAGGTAATGTAAGTCCACACAAGCTTCCTTGTGATTCACTGATGTGCCCTACCTGAAGCGATTGCTAAGCTAACGCTAGTTAGCTTAATGCTGGCGCCAGCCATTCCACCTAACACCAGCCTGAATCAAAGCCCAGCTGCGAGGCCCAGCGGAGATACTACCAGGCAGGCGGCTATTTGTTGACGGGGCTCAGCAGAGATTTCACCCAGGCAGACGGCGGTAGGCGGCGGTGCCTAGCGGAGGACTTACCGTGACTGCAGCGGCGGTGTGCGATGAGACTACCCGAAGCGATTGCTAAGCTAACGCTAGTTAGCTTAATGCTGGCGCCAGTCATTCCACCTTACACCAGCCTGAATCGAAGCCCAGCTGCGAGGCCCAGCGGAGATACTACCAGGCAAGCGGCTATTTGTTGACGGGGCTCAGCAGAGATTTCACCCAGGCAGACGTCGGTAGGTGGCGGTGCCTAGTGGAGGACTTACCGTGACCTCAGCGGAGCTCGGTGGCAGCGGCGGTGTGCGACGAGACTCGGTTGGAGGAGCGGGACGGGAGACCAGTTACGGCAGCTATGAGCAATGAGACCAGCAACGGAAGGGGCTAGTTGGCTAGCTGAGGCCCAGCTGGATTCGAGGACGATCGGATCAGATTCTGGCGATATAAGCAGAATTTATTTTACTATCCACAGATTTTCTTTTTCCTTCTTTCCAAGAAAGACTGAAGATGGCTGCCACCGGATTAAAAAGTGGGCTGATGGGCACCACTAATAAGCCTTCTCTACTTATCTACTTCCTCTTCGTTTTGTCTTTGTGTGTCTGGACCTGCAACAAGAAGGATTTTCCGACAAACTCAACCAAAGGTGAAGTTAAAAAGTTTTATCTGTATGGATTTGGTCTTGGACATCTCACCCTACACTCTATGTGGTCTTTAAAAGCCCTGAGCAAAAACTTCCAAATTAAGGCAAACATGGCTGTTAAGCAAAAATCACAATATGGCAGAGGATATACAATTAAAGTTCTGTTAGTTCTGCTACTTCTGGCAGGAGATATTCACCTTAACCCTGGACCTGCCACTATTAAACAGCAGACCACTGGGTTAGCACAAAACCAAGCTGTACAAAAGCAAAAACAACATTTATTTTTCCAAACTGTTAATCATGTACGAGTTCTTTGGGACACAAAGGCTAAACCAAAGGGGATCCTCGGCGGTCATTTAAACATACGGAGCATAATCCCCAAAAGAGATGAGATTTCGGTGTTGCTGTTGGACTCAAATCTGGACTACCTTTGTCTCTCAGAAAGCTGGCTACACAGGAACATAGACACTAATATGATCGATATTGTGGGCTACCAGTGTTTTAGAAAAGACAGGCAGGTAGGGAGGGGAGGAGGTGTTTTAATTTACATCAAAGAGAAATATAAATGTCAACTGGTTGATTTGAATACTTCACTTGAATGTTTAGCTGTTAATGTATGTCTCTCTCCGGTAATGAATTTCAACATTGCAGTAGTGTACAACCCACCGTCACACAACTCTTCCTTTTATAATGAATTAAGTGATCTGGTTAAACAACTTGAGAAGAACAGAGAAACAATAATTCATGGTGACTTTAATATCAACTGGTCTGATAAAAAAGACAAACAAAAACTGAAAAGCCTCATGACTAAATTTAATTACCAGCAAATGATCAAAGGACCCACCAGGATAACCAAACAATCCAGAACACTTATTGACATGGTATTCACTAATAAACCAGAACGAATAACCAGAACCTATAATCTTGTAACTGGTCTCTCAGATCATAACATGGTTCTTGCTGTCAGGAAACTTACTAAAAAGCGACTACAGTATTTTGGGGGAGTCGATATTGACAAATCAAATTTTATTATCCCCAAATCAAAAAATGAGGAGTTTGAACATTACTTAGAGAATCAAAATTGGGAGCAGCTCATGTCAACATGTGAAGTAGATGATTGTTGTAATTTTATAACTGCAACAATCACAAAGTCTATAGAAAAATTTTCAAAGCAAATTAAAAGTAGACAACAGAAGATTAGCCTACCATGGTTAAATAATGAAATAAGAAAACTTATGAAGAGGCGAGACTATGCACTGAAAACATCACTAACCTCCAAACTACAAAATGATCACCTTGTGTACAAAAGTTTAAGAAATAAAGTGGTACATGAGCTGCGAAAATCAAAAATATCTTATTACAATAAACTGATAGATCATGCAAAGGGTAACAACAGTTCCCTATGGAGGCATTTAAATAACTTAACTAATAAAAAAAAACGATCAGAAGGGGGTAAAGGAACTTAGAATCAATGGCAAGACCGTCAGTGACAAGGCTACTTTGGCAAATGAATTTAGTTCACACTTTGTGGGCTCTGTGGAAGACTTAACAAAAATTTTTGTGCTGCCAAATGTGCTCAACAACACAAATTCCATACTTCCAACCGATACTTTTCACATCGATGAGGTAAATGAGAAGTTAATTGCTGGTATTGTTAAAACACTGTCAAACTCAAAAACTAATGATATCTACAATATGAGCACCTCCTTTCTCAAAATGCACAGCAAAATATTAATCAAACCACTGACCCATCTCATTAATCTCTCCATTAGGTCTAGTACATTTCCATCTGGCTGGAAAAAAGCTGTCGTCATACCAGTTCATAAATCAGGCAGTAAAGACGATATATGCAATTACCGCCCAATCTCTATCTTACCAGTCCTATCTAAGGTTCTTGAAAAAGTTGTAGCTACACAGCTGATAGACTACTTACAAGACAGTCAACTTCTTCATCCACATCAATTTGGTTTTAGACCAGGATACTCAACAGAAACAGCAAATTGTTGCCTTATTGAAAACGTCAAACAGTCCTTGGACAGGGGTAATGTGGTAGGAGCTGTTTTTCTAGATCTCAAAAAGGCTTTCGATACTGTAAACCACAGTTTGCTTTTATCCAAAATGGTATCTTTTAACTTCTCCCCAAATACATTAGAATGGTTTGCATCTTATCTCCAGAATAGAGAACAGTGTGTAAAAGTTCACCAGGATAAATCCTCATTTTTAAACAACCGCATGGGTATCCCACAAGGGTCCATTCTTGGTCCTTTACTTTTCAGCATTTTTATTAATGACTTGCCGTTACACTGCTCAGCTGCAACATGCCAACTTTATGCAGATGATGCAGTTATTTACACAGCTGCCAAGACTCCAGCACAGGCTGCAGATGTACTGTCTACAAGTATGGTTGATGTCCAAGAGTGGCTCCTCAAGAACCATCTATTGCTGAACCTTCAGAAAACAGTCTCAATGTGCTTTTCAATCAAAAAATGTAACCTGCAACATTTTAAAGTTAATATACATGATCATGACATCAGTTTAGCTACAGAATTCAAATACCTTGGCATTGTACTAGATCCTCAACTCAAATTTAATCTTCATATAAAGAAAATTTCAAAAACAGTAAAAAAAAATCTGAACTGCTTTAAATTAATTAGATATTACATACCTTACGAAGCAGCTGCACTGTATATGCATTCTATGGTTTTTTCTCATATATCATACTGTTTGACAGTCTGGGCTCAAGCAGCCCCTTCCACAATAAGACATATAGGTTCATTATATAATCAAACCCTAAAAATCTTGGACAAAAAGCCCATTAGGTGGCATCACTGTAATGTTTTAAAAAAATACAACCTATTGAGTTTTGAGAGCTTCATTGACCTCTGTCTTCTGAAATTAACGTTCAAATGTTTCCATAAATCAGCACCCGAGCCACTTGCTGGTTTCATCCAAAGACAGGACAGCAGCAGAGCCACCAGGAGTTCTGTTAACAATAACTGTAAAATATTCCACCGCAGAACCACATTTGGACAAACAGCTTTCTCTATAAAGGGCAGTCACATCTGGAACACAATGCCAAATGAAATTAAAATATTAACGGACATTAAAACATTCACTAAAAATGTTAAAAACTGGCTGAAAAATAAACAAGAATGTACTCATGTATGAATTAATTGTCTGCAAAGTGAGAGTGAATGAAGGGAAGGAATAAATGTGTTTGATTATAGTGAGTGACGGAGGGAGGAAGGCCTGAAATAGGCAAATGTGAGTTATGTTATATGTGTTAAATGTGAGTCAGGCTGTTATATTTGTGTATTTATAATATTTATAATATTTATGTTAAATGTGAGTCAGGCTGTTATATTTGTGTATTTATAATATTTATAATATTTATAATTGTGTATTTATAATTTTTCTGCATTGATGTATGTGGTTATTGTGTATATTTTTTATTTTTTTTTTCCCATCTTTACTTGATTCTTTTTTCTAAAGCCCATCCAGGGACAAGAGTTGCAAATTAGCTAATAGCTATACTCTCTATGTGCAACACATCAGATTGATTGTCTTTGATTAATTGTCTATGTTTATTGCACTGTCCCTGTCAAATAAACTAATCTACTACTACTACTACACCCAGTTAGGGTGACCAGATGTCCGGTATTTTGACATTTTTTTTCAGTCCTCCTGCAAATTGAAATGTTGTCCCACATTCTGATAGCCTTGAATCTCAAAAGGCTGGATGGATGTTTCACAACCAGGCTCGTCAAAGTCCGGACCAATCACAGATCATTCTGGACCTGAATGTGTGTTACATTAAGCTATATGTGCTCTGTGCTTACCAATTTTGCTGCACTGCCTGTGTGTGACTGAATCAGTGTTGTGTACAGATGGGCATTTAGCGACCCTATCGCACATGTGTGAGTGCAACCGTCATCTGTGTATGCACGTTCACTCCATTCCAAACCCACCTTACAAAAAGGTGCTGCATTCACCCAGCTCCTCCCATGGCATGGACACCCTGGTGACGTAGGTGTAAATCAAGGGGGGGGGGGATGTCCTCCCAAATCATCATAAACCTTTCTATATATACACTACCGTTCAAAAGTTTGGGGTGACCCAGACAATTATTTTGTGTTTTCCATGAAAAGTCACACTTATTTACCACCATGAGTTGTAAAATGAATAGAAAATATAGTCAAGACATTGACAAGATTAGAAATAATGATTTGTATTTGAAATAATATTTTTTTCCAGATACTCAACCTGCTCAAAGGAAGGTCAGTTTTATAGCTTCTCTAACCAGCTAAACTGTTTTCAGCTGTGCTAACATGATTGCACAAGGATTTTCTAATCATCCATTAGCCTTCTGACGCAATGAGCAAACACATTGTACCATTAGAACACTGGAGTGATAGTTGCTGGAAATGGGCCTCTATACACCTATGTAGATATTGCACCAAAAACCAGACATTTGCAACTAGAATAGTCATTTACCACATTAGCAATGTATATTAGATATTAGAGTGTATTTCTGATTAGTTTAAAGTTGTCTTTATTGAAAAAAACAGTGCTTTTCTTTCAAAAATAAGGAAATTTCTAAGTGACCCCAAACTTTTGAACGGTAGTGTATATATATATATATATATATATATATATATACATATATATATATATATATATATATATAATGGAGACCAGGTGGAAAGGGTCTCTGACTTTTAAGTTTTTAGGACTGTACACTGATGACGACTCAACCTGGAAAACCAACACCATGGCACTGATCAAGAAGGCCAACAGCCACTGCACTTTCTAAGGGTCTTTAAAAACAATGCCCTAGCTAAGGAGTTGCTGGTGCCCTTCTATAGACCCTCAGTTGAAAGTTTATTGACTTACTGTATTTCACTGTGGTTTGCTAGCTGCACTGTCCAAGAAAAGACAGCTCTCCAGAGGATCATCAACACAGCACAAAAGATCACTGGATGTGCTCTCCTCTCTGTAGAGGAGTTATACAAGTCCTGCTACCACAGAAAAACTTAGAGTATCCTGAAGGACACATCCCATCCAGCACATCACCTGTTCCAGCTGCTATACTCAGGCAGGCAGTACAGGGCAATAAAAGCAAAGACAAATTGACCGAAAAATAGTACATACCCTAGGACCATTGCACTATAAAACAGCATGTGAATATGAAGCTTATCTATAGATACAGAGACATATACTGTACATAAAGTTGCATATACTTTCATATATAGTTTTTATACTTGTATTTATTTATACTTGCCTATTGCAATCCCAGCCCCAGCCCCTGACCAACCAGTGATGTGTGTGGAGTTTGCATGTTCTCCTTGTGTCTGCATGGGTTTACTTCGGGATTTCTCCGGTTTCCTCCCACATGCCAAAAACATGCAAGTTAGGTTAATTGGCATCAAACTAGGGATTTTAAATTATCCTTAGGTATCAATGTGAGAGTGAATGGTTGTCTGTCTCTCTGTGTTGGCCCTGTGATGGACTGGTGATCTGTCCGGGGTGTGCCCTGCCTCTCACCCAAAGATGCTGGGATAGGCTCCAGCCCCCCCGCGACCCGAAAAGGGTTAAGTGGAAGAAGATGGTATATATTTATGATGGTATATGTATATAAGATGGTATATATTTATTTTTCCTTGCACTGAAGGGGACTGCACATAATTTCATTGTACTGTGGTATAATGATAATAAAGTATTCTGATTCTGATATATCATGTTACATAAGGCTGTGTGTCCACTAAACTTGTTTTTTTCCAATGTTTACAGCGCTGAGTGTTCTCAGTGCTATAACGCTGTTGGTGCTACTGTTTTTTGTCACAGCGCTGAGGGCTGACAAACGTTCAACTTTTTAGAGTATAGCTGCGCTCGTCAATGTCAAATCTTTCTAACCAGCCAATCAGAATTAAGAAAGGGTGGAACATAGGATACTGGTACAGGAAGAAGAGAATGGTACGAGGGCGGAAGAGAGCCTGATCTTTGCTGCATCAGACAACCCGGTACTCTTTGATCTGACACTGAAAGGATACCATGATCAAAATTTGAAAGCAAATGCTTGGAGGAATGTGTCTGCATCTGTCAGCATGCCAGATGAGTGTTGGTGCCTTTGTCACAGTCATTTTTCTGACAAGTTGCGGTAGATAATATGGATACTATGAGAATTTGTACAGTTGATAACAGCAGAAAACTGGAAATACCTCCATGTGAAATGTGATCATATACCGACAGTCATTTATAAGTGTAGAAAACAATGTGTTGAGCATATCTTTGTAAGTTTTACGAAAATAGATGCAAAAATAAACAAAATGTTGACCATAGACTACTCACCTCAGAAGGGCTCTCTGTAATTAGTCTGCATCCGTGAAACTGATGGGCCAATCTTCTCCAAAACCAATTCAAACTGACTCCTAGTCAATCCAAAATACTCCCTGTGAAATCGGCATCGTTAACTCCTGTACAAGTCGGTGCTACTCTCCCAGCTGTTTCCTCAACTGGTTGATGTCTGTACTGAGACTCTTGTTTTCTTTTTCATGTCATCATATTTTGTATACAGAGCTGTTGTCAAAGCCAGAACACATTTCCTGTCCATCGTTATTTAGAGACTGCTATTAAAAAATAAGTAGAAAGTCTCAAAAGCAGAAGTGCTAAGCTGTGAGTGACAAGCTGTTTCTAGGATACAGGGCACAGACTTTTTTTCCACACTGCAGTGCACAAGAGCTGTAAAAAAAGAGGTTCAGGGTGGTCCGGCGAAAAAAAACACATTTGGTGGACACATAGCCTAACTGAATAAAATGCATTTGAAGCACTGTTGGAAAAAATTCTTCTTAACCTTCAGTCAAGAATCAGGCAGGATAAAAGTTTCATCAAATTCAATTATGTCCCACCTCCACCGCTGAGGTCCAGTTCTGGTGCCATCCTGAAAAATAGAATTTGCTGCCCCCCCGTGTCAGCAATCACACAAACAGGAACTGGTTTTTCTTTCACTTTTTTTTTCCTTTTTCCTCCTATATTATCTCTGCATGTTTTGCATAGGTTAACACATCACCAAATGCACAGGTGTGGTATGTGACCAAATGTTTGCAGACATAATCAGCCAGGTGTGAGTACATGTTTTGCGAAGAGACACTTTTCAAATGCTGCCAATAAAGTTCTACACCTGGATCATTACCAGCCTTAGTTAAATCAGCATCATTACCTTGTTTTGTGGTTTGGATCGTCCCATATAAGCTATATTTGAAAGTTCAATCATAGGATATTGTTCAGTGACAACATGTTTCATAATATTCAGTTTTATTGATCGTATTGATGGTTAGTGTGGAGTGGATATGTGTGCATATCTACTTAACTCTTTGGCGCCCCAGTGTGGCTACTGCCGGGGTACCACTTCTATATTCTTTACTTTGGGTTTGGCGTCAGTGGGTAGAGGTGTGGAGACATGTGGAGGTGAGGTGAGGTAAGCCGCAGTCCCCCCCCCCCAACCTGGAGGTGTTCTGTGATGTCGGGGTATATGAGCTGAACAGTGGGGGGACATGGAGAAGGAGGAGCAGAAACACAGCCCCTTGGCCTCACACCAGACTCGTCATGCACCATAGAAGACAGAACACATATTAAAATCCTTTTATTCTTTCTTTTACCATGGCCAATTTTTCTGATTTATCATCAGATTTTGATTTTACCGTCACAAGTCTAAGTCAGCCTGTCGCCTCTTTTTTTTTTTCCCATCTGAATCCATAATGCAGCTGTGAGCTAGAGAATACAATTACACTGCAAAAAGTCAAATATAAGTCAAATGAAATAACTAATGTTGTCTACATGCCTTCAGGCATCCCAAACAAAAGAAAAATCACATTTTCTTGCTCTGCTGGCAGATAATTTTACTTAAAATAAGCAAAAAATTTTGGCAATAGATAATGCTAGTTAAAAATAAAAAAGACATCTGCCAACAAAGTAAGATTACATTTCCTAATACAAGTTATCCATCCTAAAGCAAGCACAAATCCCAGAGAAAACTGCACAACAAAGAAATTACTGTCAAAACTATCTTGAGATAAAAACAAGCATCTAATACATTTCATCTCACTGAAATCCCCAGTTCAATGTGACCTTATTACTGCTTTCAGCACAAACACAAGGTAGTCCTTTTACACACACACACACACACACACACACACACACACACACACACACACACACACACACACAGTAAGCCCCAGATAAGCACACACATGTTAGTAAACAATCCCAAAGTCGCTTAATAATAAGCAGATCTGGTAACCCAAGGTTCACCGTCAAACAAAAATCTCATTATTGTTCTTTTGCGCTTCACAACCCTGAAAACATCCTCTCATTCCTGCCACGTCACAAATCTTGTTCTCTTCCTATATCTCGCAATCTCTCCCTCTGTTATAACAGTTGCCCATTTTTTCATCAAAGCAACCTGTAAAAACTTTATTTATTGAAAACACACATACACAAAAATGCAAACGACCAGACAAACAAACTGCAGTTATTTATTTAATGTATTTATTTTATTTTATTATAGTTATATGTTATTTTATTTTATTTTTTAGAGGTTATTTTACTTTATTTTAAACTTATTTTGAGTTATACCTTAAGGTATTATGGTTGTTGTTATCATGTTAAGGTTAATCCTTATTATATTAGTGGTTTTCTTTATTTTAAGGTTATTTCCTGTTATAACATTTATTCTCTATTTTTTGCCTTTTTTAATTTTTTTTCCCTCTGTCTCTCTCTCACCTTCTGATTTTAAGGTCATTTCTTATTATAACCTTTATCTTCTCTATTTTTTGTCTTTTATTATTTTGTCTTTTGGTCTCTCTCGGTCGCCTTGGCTCTTTGGCATAGGCTTGTTGCTTTGACACCGCCCAGGAGCCTCATGGAGGAGGTTCAGAAGATCATCGTGGACTTCTTTTGGTCTGGTCGGCACTGGGTCCGTGCGCCTGTTCTCTACCTGCCTGTGGCCAAGGGGGGACAGGGCCTGGTGGACATACCCTCCAAGATCGCCTGCTTCAGGCTTCGAACTGCACAACGCCTCCTTTACGGATGTGGACCCTGCTGGATGGACACTGCTAAACTGCTCCTGAGGAGAGTTGGTCGCTTGGGCTATGATAAGCAGCTCTTCCTCGTGACATCTGGGGAGGTGGACCTTACTGGACTTTCTGCTTTTTACACGTCTGTCTTGCATGCATGGCAAGTCTTCACCGTAACCCGGTTCCATGACGAGGCACCGGGCATGTGGCTGTTCGAGGAACCACTGTTTTTCAATCGATTCATCGACGCTAAGGTGCTGCAGTCGGTCAGTCTGCGGCCTTGTTTGCGAGAGGCATGCTGTACCAAGCTTGGTCATCTTATGAAGATGTCGACCACATCGATGGAAACCCTGAGGCGGAGTGCCAACATTATATTTGTCAGACTGCTGCAAAGGGTGGTGGGGGAGGTGTGCGCTGCCCTGCCACAACCACTTCGAGCGTTTGCGACAAACCACACTCTTTCTAATCAATGGGATGATGACACTGTATCCAACTTTCCTGCCATTTCCATAAGTCCAGCTGTGGGGGAGTGGCAGGGAGGAGAGGATCACCTGCTGACCTTCAGAAATCCTCGCCTGGGCAGGTTCCAGTTTGTCGGGACGAGGACAGTGTATCACATCTGTGTGAAGGTTCTGAATCTGCGCTTTCTGATGGACATGACAGAGTCGAGGTGGGCGGGTTTTTTGGGGCCAGAGGTCTCCCCGAAAGGCAGCTGGCGGTGCATGTACAAGCTCCCCATTGAGAAACGGACAGCAGATCTCCAGTGGAGGATTGTGCATGGGGCAATAGCTACAAATAAATACAGAGCACGCCTGGATCCAACTGTGGGGGGTGGGGGGATGTTTGTTTTGTTCCCAAGTTGAGACCCTGGAGCATTTGTTTGTTCAATGTTTTCATTTATCTGGCCTTTTTGATCTTTTGCGGGAGTGGTTTCAGGCTTTGGGTGAACGTTTCTCTTTTGGTTTGTTCATTTACGGTCCAAAGTATAAAGTGGCAAGGAAGTCTGCCCACACTTTGATGAACTTCCTATCTGGTACTGCTAAACTTGCCATCTGGCTGACAAGGAAAAATCAAACTACCAACGCTGGCAATGTGGATCCTGTGTCTGCTTTCAAGGCCTTGTTGAAAGTCAGACTCCAGGTGGAGTTCTCTTACTATCAAATGGTGGACGATTTGGAGGCATTCACCAATAAAAGGACTGTAGGGAACGTTTTGTGTTCTGTGGGTCAGGGGGATGAGTTGTGCTTGCACTTTTGAGATGTGACACACTTGGGGCTGTGATATTGGTGTTCTTGCATTTTTGAATTGTACAATAAAGCCTTTTTTTAAAAGTCAAAGTCTCTCTCTCTCTCTCTCTCTCTCTCTCTCTCTCTCTCTCTCGCTCTCTTTCTACTTTAAGGTTATTTCTTCTTCTTCTTCTTCTTCTTCTTCTTCTTTTAGATTTGATTGGCAGTTGACAACCAGCTTACAGGTGCATTACTGCCACATACTGTACTTCACTTTATATCATCACTCTATCTGGTCAGGAGCTGTAGTCCTTACCGCCACATACTTCACTTAGTAAACATCACTTGGTGTATCAAAAGTCAGAATTCTCACTTGGCAACCTCTTTGTCTTCTTCACTCTATATCTTTGTAGAAGGAGTTCTTATAAGGAGTTCTGAACAACCTTCTTCTTCTTCTTCTTCAGACAGTGAGATTTCCATGTCTACATGATGTCTATAACACTCTATCTGGTCATAACTCTATAAGGAGGTCTTGTAAGGAGTTCTGAATAATCTTCTTCTTCTTCTTCAAACAGTGAAATTTCCATCATCACTCTCTTATTATAACCTTTATCTTTTCCATTTGTTGTCTTTTATTATTTTTTTCTCTCTCTCTCTCTCTGTGCCATTTATATCACTCCGCGGAAACCTGCTGCTGTATTTTTTTTCCAGGGTATCCTGCCATGATATCCCCCGCGCACTGTTTGTGCCCGCCTACTCAGCAGAAACGCATTTCTCTGACGGACTCTAACTGGGGCACGTCAAGCTTTACCGAATGGACCTGGACCTGCAGTAACTAATGCTTAACTCTTAATTCTCAACTCTTTACGCATCTTTAAGTCATTAATAATTAAATTTACTCACTTCAATCTGCCTGTAGGTCAGTTCCGTCACTCTCCAGTTCACTCCCAGTGTCTCCGGACCTTGCCTCACTTCCACAAAGTTGACTCACTGGGGTCGGTGGGGAAGGACTTCTTCCACAGCCATGCATTAGCTGTCTCGGTCCAAAAACACCAGAAGCAGGAGGACAGATATCCTGAGTCCCTGTGCTCGGGTGCCAAGTATGTTGGAACAATTCTTCTTAACCTTCGGTCAAGAATCAGGCAGGATCAAAGGTTCAGCAAACTTAATTACACTGGCCAGTGGAGAACAATTCAGTAATAGTCTCAGAGCCTATTCGTGCATCATTCTGACTCAAATACACATCACTCAGTCCTTTAAGCCCTCCATTATCCAAGAGGTGGAGGAGAAAATGTCCATGGTGATTGGTTCAGTACAGCTTGTCAAAACTTGGTGTACAGATTATCTCTTTCTCAGGAACCGTCACACTCTCTCAGCACCAGTCACACCAGAACAGTACATGCAAACTAAAACAAAGCGATAACACAATACAGCCACATCAGCATCTTCAGCACTTTCACACTGACTCTGAGACAAAGCAAATTAAAAATATGAAACTTTTCTATCAACATACATGCATTTTTTTCTTTAAAAATTGTAAATTTGTAACTTTTTCATTAATTTACCACATTTTTTTTTGTAAATTTGCAACTTTTTCCTTGCGAATTAACCTTTTTTTTTTTTTTGTACTTATTTTGTACCTGTAGGTAGATTTGTTTTGCAGTCTGGTGACAAGCCACCAGCTGCCGGTCGCTGCGTGCGCAAGCGCCCTGTATCCCTAACCTGCATGTTTTTGGCATGCGGGAGGAAACTGGAGAAATCCCAGAGTAAACCCACGCAACACGGGGAGAACATGCAAACTCCACACAGATCACTGTTGGCCGGGGGCAGGGATCAAACCCACGATCTCATGATCCCCGCGATCCCCCGGCCGAGGGTAAACTGTGCTGCCGCAGTGCTAACCACTGCTCCACCGTGCAGCCCCCTTTTGCATCTTAAATTTGCAACTTTGTCTTTCTTGTAAACTTTTGACTTTTTTTTTAAATTTGCAGCTTTTTTCTTGTGAATTTGCCACGCCTCCCATAAATAGCCTGCCATTTTTTCTTCTAAATTTGTAACCTTTTTCTAATAAATTTGTGAGTTTTTTCTTATAAATCAAAATCTTTTTTCTCATAGATTTGGACTTGACTTTTTGTAAATGTGCAACTTTTTCTTGTAAATTTGAAGCTTTTTCCTCATAAGTGTACATTTTTTTCTCATAAATTTGTGACTTACTACAATAACACTTAATACTGTATAACCTCCCCTTAATATTTCCTCTGTAGAAAATGTTCTGTTTATTGCATCCCCCCAACAGGGAAATGAAATATCCTCCCATGGAGCATGTCGGCACTGCTCTGGACCTCTGGCCCACCAAAACAAACAAAGACCCTTACACAAAAGTTTGCGTACCCCTGGCCTATACTATGTATTTATTTATTTTTTAACCCATTCAACTCTAAATCTGATGCCACCTTGAGAGCTGATAACATGTCCCACATTGTCCCATTCAAATATGATCTTTGTCCCACACTTGATTGGTTGGGACCTGGACATCCTAGATATAGTGACAGTGGCATTCACCCAGTGAAAGTCTGATGTACCACTGAAATAATTTTGGAACCATTATTTTCAGGTGAAAATCTCATGTATTGTTGCCTTAAGAATTTTGTCAGTAGCAGAAAGTACTCTCTATATGTTCGTCTTTGTGTTTCAGTGACAGTAAATAAAAACAGTAAAATTTTATATTCATTTGAATTTAATTCACATTTGTTAAGGGGAAACGTATTTCTGTATAACTCAAAATCAACACTCCTTCAGTGTTTTGATTTAGTAACTGTGCTCATAAACCCATTTTGCCTCCTTGTCACTCTACATCAGCTTCACAGTCCAGCGTTCTTGGTTGTACCATAACCACAAGGCTAAACAACGGGAGCTGTCTGAGGAAGAGAGTGAACACTGGGTGCATTAACCTTCAGGTAAGAGGGGGCTCATGCAGTGGTTTGTGGTACTACGTGCACATTTCTCTTCATGCTTTTGCGCTTGTGAGAGTGAATTATTAATACTTGACAAATGACAGCCATTTTGAACAGGACCCTCCACTCAACATCGATTAAATATAAACAATGTGCATGTGCGAGCAAATGTGTTTCTACCACTGCCACTGGAGCCGCAAAGCTTCACTTCTGCTTGTAAGAGGGAGGCAAAGATGTGTGGCTGATGGCAGAGGTGAAATTTATAGCACCAGATGATCACTTGCTATGCAGGCAGGGAAACAGACAAGAGTGTTTTTTCCACATAATTGTTCCATTATCACCTTCTCTGGGATTTGCATTTAATTTCAAGCCTTTTTTCTTCTTGTGCTTCCAATTCTTTTCTTTTTTTTTTTTAATTCTTTGTGTGCGGGTAAAGGACAAAGAGGGAGTGCAAGTGGCAGATATGGGGAAATACAGAGAGAACATACAATATGTACGCTAATTTATATATGTACGAGAAAGGAAGAAAAGGAAGAATGGCAAGAGTGAGAAAAAAACTGGAATACTGAGTATATGAAGGCCCTTCCCTGCGTGTGTGTGTCCGTGCATTCACCTGTCCACGTTCACCTGGGAGAGTGAAAGCTGAGAATGAGATCAAAGGCAAACAACTTTATTGGCGGTCTCCATAATTCAACAGCTATACCAGGGGTCATAGTCTTTCCTTTGAGGTTGAGCTGCAGAGATGAATCTTTAATGCGCCCCTGCCTGGGAATAATGGATGGCACGGGCAAGCCACTTGCCCAGTCCTGCTACAA
The DNA here is from genome assembly GCA_020510985.1 of Pholidichthys leucotaenia. Taxonomy (NCBI): domain Eukaryota; kingdom Metazoa; phylum Chordata; class Actinopteri; order Cichliformes; family Pholidichthyidae; genus Pholidichthys; species Pholidichthys leucotaenia. The sequence goes on along the minus strand of CM035840.1, from coordinate 131,019,488 downwards.
GAACTTAGACTGGAGGGGGTTGAATGGTGTGTGGACTGATGCACTGTGTGGTGGAATGAGGATATTTGCTTGCGCCATAAAATATGTCAGCTCTTGTACATTTGAAGGTATTTTGGTTGCTTGTGATGTAAGCACATTATAAATACAGTATATATATAGGCTGGATTTCCTTATATTGCTTTTTTTTTGTTACAGCTGCATAGTTCTGGGTTGCCCTTAGGGTAGGGGAGATGATTGAGCTGCGCCACCCCTTCCCACTGTAACCCTCTAAACCTCTTGTGGCCTCCTGGCAGTCCTGCCCCAGTTCGCCTGCCCTCGCCACACCTGGACTGGAACGGCAAATGCACACCATCACCACTGGCGGGAAGGAGAAACTTCAGGACCTCCAAGGGGAGGAGAGAACAATGCTGCAGCACTGCAGCTAATGCAGAATAATAAGTTTTGTGGTTTGACGGGGCGCGTGCTCGATAGAGAAAAACAGAATAAAGGTAGTAGAAGTGCTGTTTCTTTGCAGCTTCCTCTCAGGAATGGATCCCTATTTCTGGGCTGTTACCTTTTTTTAAGTGGGGTTACACTAAATATAGCTGCAGCTACTTATTAATTCAAGATGTGAATTTCTGTTTACTCAAACATGAACATCGCCTCAGTGTCGCCATGTAGCATGTCTTAAAAAAAAAACAAACAGCCAAAGCGGCCACCTTGCAGAGAAATAGGACACGTTTATGTTAATGTTGCATTACTCATGTTATCTCCCTTATATGATTCTCTCTGCCCATAAACAGGCCAGCTCTAATTTTAAGTACCCCATGTTTATACCCCTGACGGCCAAGATGAGCTTTAGTCCTTCTGATGTTTAGAGTGCTGTCAGAGTGGTGTCACGCACTGCACTAACATGCTAACGTACTGCATAGCTGTGCCTGAGGGGACTGGGGAGAAACTCTTGCAGTGGAATAGCTAGAGTTTGTATTTTTCTCTCAGTAAACTAGTTTGTAGGTGGATTGCATTAAATCATGTTCTCATAGTGGAGCGTATTTACCAAAAGTAATGTATTAAAAGAGGTATGCTACGTTATTAGAGGGAGAGAGGGAGAGAAAGAGAAAGAGTCGCATGGTGTTGTGAAACTGGGTCACCCGCAGTCGCAATGTGGAGAGACCTCGTCTGAGTCGAAATGAGGTATAAAATACAAACAAATGAGCTTGCGATGCAATAAACCGAGCATCACACATTGCCCCAGCCTTTTCCCTCTTACTCACACACACCCATCTACGAGCACACACTTCACATTTCAGCTCGCGCAAGATTACATCTCAGCATCTTAGTCAATCAAAACCTCCCATTGCCTCCCCTCGTCTCAGGCTCTAACCCCGGCACAGGGTGAAGGCGGAGGTGAGCGTGTGAGTAACGGGGAAAGGGAACCAAGAAACGAAAGGAGGGAGGATTGCTGTAGTCTATAACATGACTAGACAGAGAGAGAGAGGGAAAAAAAATGAGCCTCACCCCTTGGTCTAGTTCAAAATACAGTCCACGTTCAGTAGGTATGAAAAACAGGCAGCCACATGTCAGCTGAATAGTAGAGCGGAGTTCATTATGGAATGACATTGACTCGGGTTGATTTGCCGAGACGAATCAGATTGTAAAATGAGACATATGCAGGTTTTTTCTTCTCTCAATTCCAATTCCCTGGCATGCAATGAAATATTAACACCTGCTGTATGGCAGCCCCTTAAATTGCATGCACTGCTCACACAAAGGACCTAGAAAATGTGCCGTTACCTTGTTTTAATCTGAACTATTTTCTCAGCTGCCTCCCTTCTTGCTGTCTCCTACCAGGAAGACAGATTGTTGATCTAAGATTTCCAAATGGGCTGGGATTCTATTTAAATGCCTGGCTTGCATCAGTTAAAAGACATCTACCCTCTGATGAAGCTCAGGTCTTTAATCAGAAATGCAGTGAAATCTGGAGCTGTTAAAAAGCTCCCAGTCAAAGGACATTTTATATACTGTATATACAGTATATATATATATATATATATATATATATATATATATATATATATATATATATATATATATATATATATATATATATATATAGTTTCCCAAGATAATCCTGACAAAACAAATAAATCATATTTTATAGTTTTGTTATCCATCAGCAATAAATCAGAAATAAGCAGAACAGTATGCAAACATTGACCCACTTTCCTATGATTGGGCAGCATTGCTTATGTTTGCTAGACGTTTGTGTTATATCGCAAAATGACACGAGATGGAAAGCTTCTTGAGGGACATCCAACTACACTTTATTAGGCCGAACACTCAACTATATACAGAGTGGGCCGTGCCCACCTGACATCACCCTGTAGGTGGGCACGACATCCCAGACACCCATATCTCATACATAACATTCCTCCCCCCCCTTTACAAAACTCGGAAACCACACCCACAATTGAACATTCCAAATTTAGAAATCCGAATCACACACGAAGAACAGGGAGAATAATATACTGTAATAAAACAACCTATCACATTCATACCAAAATAACCAAAATGGACCACGTCTTTTTAAAATACATAAAATAATCCCATATTATGCACATTCACTCACATGCACACCTGCAACAAAAATATACAAACAACACATTATCTCACACACACACACACACACACACACATATTCATTCATCTTCTTCTGCTTAATCCTTTTCGGGTTGCGGGGGGCTGGAGCCTATCCCAGCATCTTTGGGCGAGAGGCAGGGTACACCCTGGACAGATCGCCAGTCCATCGCAGGGCCAACACAGAGAGACAGACAACCATTCACTCTCACAGTCATACCTAAGGACAATTTAGAATCCCCCAGTTTTTGATGCCAGTTAACCTAACTTGCATGTTTTTAGCATGTAGGAGGAAACCAGAGAAATCCCAGAGTAAACCCACGCAGACACGGGGAGAACATGCAAACTCCACACAGATCACTGTTGGTCAGGGGCTGGGATCAAACCCAGGATCCCCCGGCGAAGGGTGAGTTGCTGTGCTGCAGCAGTGCTAACCACTCCGCCACCACGTGCCCCCCCCCCCCACACACACAGGTATTTACACAAGGAAGAATAAAATATCAGATAACCCCAATGTCTCTGGGCAGCCACCATCCATTAAACTGCCTTGGAGGCCCCGGGCACCCCCACAGCATATGCGACCCTGGCCTCTGTCCACCTCCACGGTCGAAACCCCCCTCCCTGGCGAACATGTCCTTTTGCCGCCAAAATCTTCTATACAGCCACGGAGGGCCTGGGCATCCCCACGGCATCATTAAGTCCGGCCGCTCCCTCCCCCTAGGGTCGAAACACCCCTCCATGGCCAAAATGTCTCTAACTGCCAAAACTTGTTTTTCTTCTATGGGCCGAGCCCCGCCACCGACCCGCAGGGGAACCCGACCCGGTCTCCCGACCCGGTCTCCCGTACCCGCCACGTCACCTCCTCCCTGCGTCGTGCTGTCCCGCCGACCCGGTCCAAACTCCTACCCAGATGATGGCGTTTGGCGCTCTGTAGAACAGCACCAATTTTTCCCGCTCCGCTCTCTTGTCCTCCAGCCTCGGCAGCCCTCTTCACGGGGACCCCACAGTGCCGTCCGGTTCCCACACCAAGGGCAATGCAGCCACCGGCACTGGGGTCAACCCTCACTGGGTTATCGTCACATCTGCCACAATTATCTCCCAGCTCGCCAGAGCAGCCCGTGTCCTGAACCGCACCGTCAACCACATCTGGTTGTAGCTGCTGTCCCTTGGGGCTCTCTGTGACACTCCCGTCAGCTCCGTCTCCCGACCCGGGCACATCGTCACTGCTCTCGGCCCCCTTGCGCCACGTGTCTTGCTGCATAGCCACTGTATCCGGCTGCTGCTCACCTCCGGGACACGCACCATCACCCTCGTCGGGCCCGCTCACCGACCTGGGCTCCTCACCGCTGCATTCAGTACTCCTGGTGCTGGTGCTGTGCTGCGCTGCCACCGTGTCCTGCGGCTGCTGCTCCTCCTCAGGGCCGTCAGCCTGCCTGGCCTCACTCGCCCACTTTTGGCGCGAAGTTAGCTCCTCAGCTAGCCCATCAGTTTCTGGCTCCAAGAATTCCATCAGTTGCAGCTTCACGGCCCTCATCTGACCGTTGAATTGCCTAGCCAGCCACTCGACAGCATCCTCATAGAGGTCCGCTCCACCCACAGTACCGAGGATCCTTCGGCCCTCCGCGCCGAGATTGTGGGCCAGGAGCGCCCGCCGTCGTCTCCCGTCTAGTCTGTGTAGGCCCAGTGCCCTAATATATTCCTCAAATGAGGCTCTCCAGTCTGGCCAGAGGATCACAGGCTCCCCCTCACGCTCCAGAAATGGTGCCAGCGGCCGAGGCAACCAGCAGGCTCCCATTAGTCTCCTCGTCGCCAAATGTTATATCATAAAATAACATGAGACGGAGAGCTTCTTGACGGACATCCAGCTACACTTTATTTGGCCAAACACTCAACTATATACAGAGTGGGCCGTGCCCGCCTGACGTCACCCTGTGGGTGGGCACGGCATCCCTGACACCCATGTCTCTGTGCCATGCTATGACCTAAAATCACTTGTGTTTCCAGAGGACAGAAGAGAAGTTCACTGGTCCTTCACTTCATCCTGTTCAGGATGTTTCACACCAACCAGGAACGACCAGGACTCTACTGCCATCACCACCACCTTGCACTCTTCTCTCTGTTTTAATTGTTTTAATAAAATTTAACAGGACAGCAAAATACAGTTTTATTTATTTTTTAATTTTCTATCTACACCTTTGCTTAAAACCAGAGGTGGGTAGAGAAGCCAGAAATTGTTCTCAAGTAATACTACTGTTTTTGGAATTGTTCAAGAGTCATTGCCAGAAAAGGTGAGGATGAAAGTATTCAATAAACTAGAAAAGCACTCGGAGAGCGCAGACCTCCGCCAAGCGCCACAGTTCCCTCCCATACAGTGTTTGTGTGTAGGTTTTCAGATTCCTTGACCATGAAAACATATGACTAGCAATTGGATTCACAATGATAGGATTAGTGGTTCAGTAGTAAAAGCATTACCTCCTTGGCGGAGGTAATAAACTGAAGTGTTGCTGTTGTGTCCATCTCCTCCATGTGCAAAGTGCCAGGCTGCGACCTGTCAAGGCATACCTCATGCCTCCCTTATTGGGGGGGCTTTCACACCTGTACTGCCCTCATGCCTCCCTTATTGGGGGGGGGGGCTTTCACACCTGTACTGAGTACTTAAAAACTGTATTTATCGGCAGATGAAAGAAAACTGAAGCAAAAACAAACAAACAAACAAAAACTAGGCAAACAGCAACTGCAACATGAACTATTTCAAACATATTTATTCAAATGTACACTTATATGGACACAATGTTGAGCCAAAACTTTTTGGTAATGTGAAAATAATAAGCCAAGTAGCACCAAAAAATTGAGTGCTCTTGCTGTCAGGAAACAATGTTGGCACCAAATCACTGAAGGGATCTGCCACCAATGGGGGTAGATTGTGCTCTGGCACAAAATGACAAAACATCACTTCTGCTAGTGATGCATTGGATTTGGAAGGCGTCGGTTGTCTCACTGGCTGAAAATGTTCATCCATCGATCGAATTTGGCTACACAGTTTTTGTGGCGCTGTGTAGCAAAGTGCGACTTCAGGTGGAAAATCCCTGATGCAGTCACTTTTAGCATTTTTAGCATTTAGCGCTTCGGTAGATTTTGCAAGGGCTGCGTTACATTAAAAATCATCTGCTTTTACTGTGGCTTTAGCAATCAGAATGAATTAATACATTCACTTGAATGGAATCTAATACTTTAACTGATGCTGTGAATAACCGAGTATGGAGTCACTCAGTCAAAATCTGAAGTATTTATCAAAAAACACAAACCAGGACTTTAACCAGGATTAACATATTTCATCGTTTTGCTCTCACAAGCGAATATTTATTTCAGCAGTTAGCACTAGCAAAAAAAAAACGTTAGCTAAAACGTTAGCTAAAAAACGTTAGCCAGCACAGAACAGCACACAATTTAATGCACAGGACCAAAGTGCAATACAAAACACAAACCAGTACTTTAACCAGGATTAACATATTTCATCGTTTTGCTCTCACAAGCGAATGTTTAGGAGAAAAAAAGCACGATTCACCAGTTGGTACTAGCTAGCTAGCAAATAAAAACGTTAGCTTTAAAACGTTAGCCAGCACAGAACAGCACTGTAATGGCTTAAAAAAAGTGAGCTTACCACCAATAGGATAAATAAGCAAACAGATGCACATTATTACAAATCACTCACCATCCTTCGTCTACAGCTTGTCCATAGAGCGGTTTCTATATGCTGTGCAGCCATAGGTCCGGGTCACTCCTCACTGTGGATCTGCCACAAAGCAGAGAAAACTCCGCATCTCTTCATTGGACCACGGTGTAGAGTGCCGCAAAACCTACAACGCTGTCTGTATTAATATCATATTTACTCCGTGACCGAGTTAGTCCATGACAATATTGCAAATGGCGGTTATCAGAAGACGGAGAAGACGGTCGCGTTCATGACGTTACGACCTGACCAATCAGCGGCGAGCAGTCAGTTGACGTCACTTCGCGGCCGAGTCGGGCCATGGATGGACCCTGCCCTAGATCAGGTACGAAAATAGCGCCTGCTAACCGGTGCTGGGGCTAATGGAAAGTGCACAAACACAGGGGCACTGGTGCAGTGTTGGGGAAAGTGGGGCTAGAGGAAAAGTGCCTTTAGAGTCACACATATCAGGCGCATTACTGGCGCCGGGATTCCTCTCTGTTGCGGAGCCGTAGGACAAAAGAAGGTGCGATAATGGTTGCCGTGGGTTTTATTGGGTTTGCGCTCCGCGGAAAAAAGAGGGTTTGGAAGCCTCCCCCAGCAGAGAGCTGGTTTTTGCGCAGCCCCTATGGCTGGCCGGGGAATTTCTGCCAAATAATCCGGCGCCGGACAGCTGCCCATGTCAGCTTTTGCAGCGTAGCGCAAACACAGGCACTCTGGCGGGCCCTGCCCACCACAGTTTTCTGCGTGCTTTTGTGCCTAAAACTTTGAAGAAGGCAGAGTTTGTGTTCATCAGACACGACGACCAGCGCCCTCTATTGCCCCTGCACACATGTTGAAAATGGCCGTATCTCACAATGTTTAAGAATCATTTAAAAAATTCCTGTATCCAGACGGTGATCCGGACCATCCCCAAAATTTAATCGGTTCTTCCTTATACCATTTCCAACAAGGCCTGAAAGTTTCATCGAAATCCGTCCAAAACTTTTTGAGTTATCTTGCTAACCAACAGACAGACAGACAGACAGACAGACAAACAGACAAACGCTGGCAAAAACATAAACTCCTCCTGGCCTTCAGCCTGGTGGAGGTAAAAAGTTACTGGAGTAGTAATGACAGTTTTAAATTTGCAAACTTTTTCTCCTAAATTTGTGAGTCTTTTCATATAATTTGTCTTTTTTGAATATACAACTTTTATCCTATAAATCTGAGTTTTTCCACATAAATTAGATTTTTGTAACATATTTAACATACACATTTTGTAACAAATTAGATTTTTGTAACATACATTTTCAACTTCTTAAAAGATTAGCAGTTCTATATTTCAAACGTTTTCTTTTAAATGTATCACTTTGTCAAATTTGTGACTGTTTCATATGATTTTTTTAAAACATGAATTTGTAACATTTTACAAATTAACTTTTCACATGAATTTGTAACTTTTTAAATCTAACTTGTTTAAATTACTTGTTCGTTGTAGCTGGAATAGAAGAACAATAATATCAACACCCATCTAAGCTAAATAAGATTATAAATTTACTAAAATGACCAAAGATGCAGTAATTTCTAGTGAGACTAATTAGCCATTTTAAACATGCACATTTCTAATCAGTTTTCAAATCAGTGAAATTAAAATTTAGTGACTGTGACCAAAGGTACTTGAGTAAAAGTAGTTTTATCCTCACATGTACTTGAGTAGAAAATATCCTGCAATAAAGTTACTCATCTAAGTACTGTTCTGTCAAAGTATCTACAAGTACAAGAACCTTTGCTGGCAACATGTTTATGTATCACTGCCAATGTCTGGCTGTTCTGAACAAATGTAGCTGTATTCTACCCAAACCTGCAGTGTATATTAATGATTTTAAATAAGTGAATACAGATAAAAAACTTGAGATAAACCTTTTGCATGTTTAATTAACTAATTTATCCCTATGATGGGTGAGACATAAATGCAACCTTAATTTTCTAAGAAAAATAGTCTATTAATTTAGGCTTAATTAATTTGGTCCTAATTTTCAGATCAATGGACCTTAATAATATGTCTCCCAGTAGACATACCAGAGGTCGGTCACATCAACTTTTCATGACTCCTGAGGCCTTCGGTATCCATTTGTCTACAACGTCCTCCTTTGCTGGCTGATGGGAACTCTATAAATGTATATTTCTGGCAGTCCTTTTCATCTTTCATCAGATGGTGATGTCTGCATGAGTCTATGCTGCAACTCTGGGCATTTTTCCGATTTTAAAGTGAGATTTAGCAGCTAGTCTTTCAGGCTTGTTTGAAAATGGCAGCACTCTGCGGCTGCTATCACCACTTCTGGCTGTGACTGACAAAGTAAAAGTAAAACAACACCAAACAGAATCAGATCCGTTATGTCGTTTTTGCTCAATTTCAATTTTATTTTGACAAGGGGAGAATGATATAACGGCTATTTTCGGAAGTTCTGTTTTCTCTTCACAAACAAAATATTAAAAGAAGGAAGAGTACATGGATTCATGAGGATAAATTAAAATTATTTCAGCCACAACTGTCACTGTTCATTGTGGGATGACATATTAGTTAGCCTTCTTACAAGACAGCAGTTTTACTGCTTTTTTTGAATCTGTTCTTGTTAATTTGGCAAATTGGTAACTGTCACACCCAACACTTATTGTGTTAGGAAATTAATTTGAAGGTTGCTGTTTATCCAGTCTTCCAAAATAGCCCTGCCAAGTCATGTTTACTGTGTATAAACAGTGAAATTGGGCTGGAAGTAGAAAAACACAAATCTTTAATAGGGGAAATAACCTCTTGTTTTTAGGTGTGACTAACAACGGAAACTCTGTCACTGTCATGATTACACTAGACAGGAACCCAGTTGAAGAGCACAAACACACAGAAGCAGAGATTGAGGCAAACAAGTATTTTTTATTAAGACCGGTAAGCATGTGGATGTTGGAACCCACACTGATGGAATTTAGCCTGCAGGGGAAAGGAGAAGGAGAACATAAGTAAATGGAGCACAAAGTTGGTGAGTATAATTGTTTACGCTCACTCCTGTCTCTCAGTGATTTCTCAAGGATCTTTCAAAGACCTCAATAGATTGCCATGAAACTTGTACATTGACCTCCCAAACATTTACACAGAAACAGCTTTTTTGAGACTTTCTAGGATATTGTTGAGAGATCGGGTCAATTTTTGATGTCTCAGCGGTCACCCAACAATCTCCATCTGTGTAAAGGAACAGGTGAGAAAAATCATCCACCTGTGTGGAATCAGCCCTCTTTGGTCCTAGGGAGACAGGTTATGCAACCACATAGAGCTAGATCTGACTAACAGATGCACATGCTCACTTGTCCACTAAAAATATATATTTGCCACTCTGTCACCCATTGGTTTGTTTACTACCATTTTAAACTTTTAGGAATTTGGCCATTGCTATCTTTGTTTTCTCTCAAAGCAGCCATGTTTGGACAAGGCAGTGGAGTGGTAAATTTTCAGCTCACACTAGCAAGGTGAAATACAGAGACTTTATATTTGCACTGCACAGCCTTAGAGACATGCTAATTAGTGTCAACATGAAGAAAAAAAGATTAATATTACAGAAGCTTTGTTTGGAAAAAACTGGACCACATAAGTTTTTGTACAGAGAAGCAAATACTATAAATATACAGCTACATACTGGATATTATTTGCTTTTTTAATCTGTTAATTTTATTATAACTAAATGCTCCAAAGGCACCATGATTATAAACATAATTAGCTAAAGTGATAAGGTTTTTGCTTCCCATGTAAGGTTGCAAACAAGCCTGGAGCTTTGTAGGCTTTTGCACTTTACAGTCCTAATGCAAGTATTACACTAAACATTATGTTAAATGTTCCAGAAATGTATGACTCAAGATCAAAAACTCCCATTTTAACCTTACACTGTATCTAACAGTTTTTAACAGACGATATCAAATCTATTTAAGCCTAATCTCTGTTTATTTTAGTCCTATGACATTTTTTTTTTTACCATTGGTCAAAGCAGAAACCATCCAGACAACAAAACATCAACAGAATTGAGAAGATTAGGTCTCTACTTAAGTGACTCCTTAGAATTAAAACTGTTGACCACAGACTGATATTATATTGTATTCTTATCATCTGCTGTGGTGCTCTTGCACACCACCACAATTCCTCTTCTAATTCTTCTCCCAGGGATTTAGCTTGGGCCTAATTAGCCACGTTGATGGATTGTATAGACTATGTGCTATGCTCTTTACGCAGGGCGGCGGTCTGTGGACTGTGAGAGTCTCTAGAGTCTGTTAAGGCAGTACTTCCCTTTTGGAGAGTGCTAGCCATTAGCACGCCTCTCACTCAGCCAACACAGGGGATTATTGGAATAAACGAGTGATACTGCATGACCTTGGCCTCACACAGCTACTTCAACGTCAGCACCTCACTCCGGGTGCGTGTTTATCTGTTGCATGTGCCCCATTTGTGTGTTTCTATTCTAGCATGTTAGGTTGGCAATATATTTACTCTTCTCTGCGCTGTAAAGAAAAAGAAAAAAAAAAACAGCAAGTGATGGGTTCACACATAAACACCTCCTTCAAGGGCAACCCTTACACTGCATGCCACCAATTCACTGAGACCTGTACATTCTCTTTGGCAACAAGTCAAACAGGAGAACGACTGAGATCTGAAAATAATATGAATGCTCCCGGTCACTGCATGCTGGGATTTAGACATTCTCCCAGGATGGGATGAGGTTTTCCACGGGAAACAATAAGGGAAGAGGAGTTGCTTTTCAGTGTGCAGTACTCAGCGAGAAGTAGTAGTCTGTCTTTTGGTCTGTCTGTATCAACCAATCAGTTTACATCAAAATGATCCCATGGTACCTCACAGCCCGCAGGAGCGTTATAGTGAGCTTTCAAAGCCTTGCTCTAGTGCTGCCTCCAGAAAACAAACCAACAATGGGTTGTGTGATGGAAAATGTGTGAGAGGACTGCGCTTCTTTTTTTCTATTGATATACCTGCTGCTGGGTAATGTGATCCAGAGACAGATAATTTCTGCACAGTTGATCGTTGCGCTGATCCCTTACATTCTGCTACCAGCAACTCTATTTAAGGTGAATGCCATCCATCCATCACCCTCAGAGATGAACTGCTCGTGACTACATTTACATCTACAGTTCTCTGTGCTATGCCTGTCCTCTGTTGTCATTCCCCTGTAGGCTCCGTTTAATTCTTTATCTTTGGTGGATTCTTTTTTTTTTTTTTTTTTTTTTTCTATATATACTGTGTGGATGCACATTTAGCCATGTACTGAAACATGTACTCCTGCAAATGTGTCCGAGCACCAATAACCAGTAGAGGGAAACAAAGTGCTGTCATTTTCCTGGCTTTTGCTGCTGTCACAGTGGCCCTCATCTGCTGTTGTCATGCATACAACAAGCATACCAGTCCCCCATCATCCTCCACAGAGTCGCTTCATAATTCCAAGACATTAGACAAAAAAAAAAAAAAAAAATCAGTTAAGGCTGAGAAAATTGCTCCCCAACTGAATAAAAATCTGCTAATAGTTTTCTCAGATGATACCAAAAGGGCATCAAAGTCATTTAAGGTGGATTATGCTGCTCAGCAGTTTCAAACTACAGTTTTGTTGATGGGAGAGACTCCACATTATTCATTCTTATCCACATATATATGAGGTGCAGGCGATCACTCCTTCAGACCAAAAGCTTATTCAGCAATGCATTTAAAATGAATCAGACCAAAATGTGTTGAGGATGGGAAGACCCATTTATTATGGTTATCTTTGGCATAAGTAAAAGGATTTCTGTTTCATGCTTATCATTTTACTCCACCATTTCTCTCAAATTCTTATTCTTTGCTGAACAGACTTCGGAAGTTAATTCATTCACTAAGTGTTGAAGTGCCTTCACCCTTCATGTTGTGGTTACAGCACCAACAGAAGAATAAGAATCTTGGTAAATCTTCCCCACCACTGACTTCATTTAAGTAGTGCACAAGTGCACATCATTGGAATACATTATTCATATAATCAACTTGCTAATCATCTTTTATGGAACATCATCTGGGGAATGGCTATTTTTACTTTCCTCATTTTGATATCCTGTTTTCCTTCACCTCCAGCTGAGCAGAGTGCGACAATATTAACAATTAGGCTGATGCACAGAAAGGTGATGCGTGATGAGAACATAAAACGATGCAAGAAAACTGGGCGTATCACATCCTAATGGGATACAATACAAAAAGACGAATAGGCACACATCAAATGAGTATATGGCTACAGCGAGGCATAGGACTATTCACATAATTTTCTCAGGCTAATGAAAACAATATGAAAGGGGCTGAAATTAGAAAAAAAAGGTATTGTCCAAGTTAGCTGTTTTTATTTTCAGCTGCTAGCTGAGCAAACCCCTCCGGGGATCACCACCTTATCGTGGTGGAGGGTTTTGAGTGCCCGAATGATCCCAGGAGCTATGTTGTTGTTGGGGGGCAACTTGCCCTGTAGGGTCTCCCAAGGCAAACAGTTATGGGGTGAAGGACCAGACTAAGAATGGCCCATTGGAGCTCGATGAAAAATGTTACATCAAGGACTCAGTGTACCCAAAGGAGCCACATGGATCCACCCTCCAGTGGACTCAGCACCTGCAGGAGGGATCATGGGGATCAGTCTGGACTACTCTGCCTGGACTGATGCCCCCGTGATACGGATCCCCGGATAAGTGGTAGGAAATGGCTGGATGGATGGATAGATAGCTGAGCAAACAAGACAAGTACTGGTGTCTTCACTGTAGCACTAACCACCATTAGCCTTCTGGGATGTGGGTGGGCCTTTTCACAGATCGTGCTGTTTCAAGGAGGAGGAAAAGGGGAGCCCCCCCCCCCCCCCCCCAGCACCAGCCGTAATTTAGACATATTTTGGGCTAAATCAGGTCCGTCAGTCCAAGCCTTAATTTAGTCCTCAAATAGATGTTGAAAGTGTGTTAAGTCCATCTACCACAGACCATTTTTAATCAGAAAAAAAGTTGTCAAAAATTTGTTAAAAAATAGTTCAATAACTGTCCTGTTCCACAGGATTCGACTAATCCTCAAAATAATTTTTGGCATTTGGTGATGTGGTGGGGGTCTGTCTCTCAAAAGTCAAATACACTTTTGCAGCCACTGGGAGTATTTGTTAAAAGCAATTTATAAAAATGCATATTTTTTAACGGCTTTTTTAAAGTTTGACAATTGGCATAATGCTTGTATATAAAATCTGGAACATTCTGGTAGTCAGGAAAAACCTGGTAGTCAGGTCGGGCCTTGTGTCTGCTACTGGTAACATTGTAACCCAGTACTACCTACCGCATGGATGGGTGGTCGGCAACTAAACCGGCTCCCCCACCAGCATCATGTTGGTGAGGAGGACGGCATGTCACCCAGAAGGATTAAAAAACAAGACCTGTCAAAGGGCGGAGGAGCTCCTCGTGAGCCAACGGCCAACATGCAAATGGCGGCTTTGATTGTCAATTTGGCAGCAGTTCCGGCACAAAGCAACTTGTCTTTCCTATGACCGTCTCAGCTATGCTGTGTTGTAGACAAATAGGAATTCTCGCCAAGTGTGCTGTCCTTGCACCAGGCAGTATCGTTGTCTAAGGGTGCAGCCTCAGAGTTTTTCTAGTTGCAGTATTATGGATGTAGAGTAGAGAGTGAAAGATATGGGCTACAACATTTGGACAACCTATACGACCACAAGATATGGCAAGGGGCGAAAAAGTAGCAAAGTCCGTATACTGCTGCTGGCATCAGGGGCAACCGATAATCATCATCATCAACCACAATAACCTGTCAGTGAATTGTATCCAAAAAGTTCCTCTCACTCTTAGCTTGTGGAATGTTTCTGCACATCCAAATGACACTAATTTACCAGTAAGTATCATGAGCATGCTAGCCTCTAATCTGTCATGAACTAGGAGAAAGGCAAATATCAACATCTGTGCTCTCAGTGAAGTACGACAACCTGGCACAGGAAACATAGTGGAGAGAAGCCACACCATCTACTGGAGCAGGGGAGAAGTCAGAACTGCAGGCCTTGGCTTTGCTATTTCCAGCAAGCTAACTGTTTATGTGACCAACCCAGTGCAGATAAGCAATAGACTAATGTCATTGCGTTTACAGCTAAGTAATGACAGTCATTTGACTCTCATAAGTTCCTATGCACCAACCATGCAAAGATCACCTGAAGAGAAGGAAAACTTCTATGAAAGCTTGGCAGCTACGTATCTGCTGCTGAAAATGGTCCTCTTATAATACTTGGGTATTTTAATGCTCGAGTTGGTAAAGGTTGGACATCATGGCCAAACATTCTTAGTAAGAATGGTGTTGGAAATATGAATTCCAGTTGTTTTATGCTCCTGGAGTTCTGCACTAGATTTAAGCTCACCATAATGGGTACAATGTTCCAGCTAAAGAACAGCTTAAAGAACACGTGGCAGCACTTGCATTCAAAGCACTGGCACCAAATTGACCATGTATTATCCAATCAAGTTGTGAGACCGTGTATCACAGTAACAAAGATCAAACAAGCAGCAGACTACTTCACAGACCATAAGCTCCTAGTGTCCAAATGTCTTTTCCCTCTGAAGTATAAGAAGAAAGGAACAAGACAGCCAATAAAGCTTGACATGCTATCCCAGCGTCTTTGGGCGAGAAGTAGGGTACACCCTAAACAGATCACCAGTCCATCACAGGGCCAACACAGAGAGACAGACAACCATTCACTCTCACATTCATGCCTAAGGCCAATTTAGAATTCCAAGTGGCTGCCAATTAACCTAATCTGCATATCTTTGGCCTGTGGGAAGAAACCAGAGTACCCAGAGAAAATCCACGCAGACATGGGGAGAACATGCAAACTTCATACAGAAGGGTCACCGATGGTTAGGGGGTGGGATTGAACCCACGATGGTCAAGGGTGGAATTGATCCCATGACCTTCTTGCCATGCTGCCACAGTGTTAACCACTGCACCGCTGAGCTGCCTTCCTACACATGTCTCCAAATATTGAAGATTCGGTGGGTGTCTTCTATGAACTCTGATCTTCAGTTTGTTCCATAGATTTTAAGTTGGATTCTGGTCAGGTGACTGACTGGCCCATTCTAGCAGCTTTATTTTCCTTCTCTTGAGCTGGTTCAGAGTTTCCTTGGCTGTGTGTTTGGGATCATTGTCTTGCTGAAATGTTCACCCTCATTTGATCTTCAGCATCTTGGCAGTTGGCAACAGGTTCTCATCAAGGAAGTCTCTGTACATTTGTCAGTTACATCTTCCCTTCAATTTTATGAAGTCAGTCTGTACCATGTGCTGAAAAACACCCCCACACCACAATGCTCCCATTTCCAAACTTCACTATTGGTATGGTGATTTGGGGTTGATGTGCAGTGCCATTGCTCCTCCAAACATACTGAGTGTTGTGGCATCCAAAAAGTTCACTTGTAGTCCCATCTGTCCAGACTATATTCTCCTGGTATTTACTGGCTTGCCCAAATGTTGTGCAGCAAACTTTAAACAAGCTTCAACATACTTTTTCTTCAGCAATGGGTCTTACGAGGTGAATGGGCATAGAGCCCATGTCGCTGTTGAGTGCATTACTTATTGTTTTCTTTGAAACAGCAGATAACTGCTAACTCCAGGGTCTTTCTGGAGTGCTCTCCATGAGTGGTCTTTGGCTCTTGGCTAACATCTTCTGATAATTCGTTTTGACTCCTCTGTCAGAAAATCTTGTGAGGGGCTCCTGGTCGTTGGCTGGTTTATGGTAAATGATGTTCTTTCCACTTCCAATGATGGCTCCAACAGTGCTCACTGGCACATTCAACAGTTGGAAATGGGCCTGTAACCAGTGCCACCATTATGTTTTGCAACAGATAAGGTTGCGAAAGGGCTAGAAGAAGAGCACTTTGCTTCCACCCATCATGAGTTCTCTTTATGGTCTGACAGTCCAGATATTCACAGACCTTTTTAAAGGCTATCAGTCAGGACTTAAACCAGCCTGAAATTAATTTGCACTGATGGGGGGTTGAGATAGTTTCCAAAATTTTAATGGATTTCAGCTGATTTTTTGGCTTTCTATGCCTTTTTAACACCTTTTTTTCGTTCAGGTGTTCAATACTTATTCACTGTGTCATTCCACTTTATTAAATATAACTTGTTTTGTGAACACAGTTGCCTTGATTTCTTGGTATGTTATGGATTACCTTGGTTGTTACTGCGATATCTGGTGAAAATCTCAGATCATTGGCCTCCATCAGAAATATGTCTAAGTGAGAAAAATGTTGATGAGTTCAATACTTATTTTCCCTGCTGTAATGTACAGATCCTTATCCCTTATCCTTACTATTGTTCTTTGTGTGTGTGTGTGTGTGTGTGTGTGTGTGTGTGTGTGTGTGTGTGTGTGTATAGAGTCTAATAGCTTCAGAACAGAATGATAGATGGAACTCCAGAAGTACAGTATTTACATTAGCAGTATATTGTCCCGATGATGATGATAAATGTCTGCTGTTAAGGGGGCTGAGGAGGTCTTTTTTTAAGATCTGATACTTGTGTGATATCTTTAAGGGTTCAAAATGCACATTATTTACTGATGCACCTGTGTTTAGTGGAGAAAATTTGGAACAACCCTTGGATACAGGCAATGCCACATTTCTCAAGTTTAAGAAAATTACTAAATTTATTTCACTAAAGAAATGCAAATGTGTTTATAACAGTTGAACTGATGCATCTATATTGTTTATTGCAAATGTTGTTATAGTATGTCTGTGGTGCACTCAACACATTTAAAGGGTTGCATCAGCCTACACCTTTTTCTGTCTGTAAATCTCATGTTAAGATTAATTTCAGTTATTGTATTTATTTTTGATAATGCACAGTAATAAAATAAATTAAAGTAAAATGTCATTATGAAATTAGCATGGTGGATAATAACTGTGAGGTGTATAGGAAGTGTCCTGGATGCCCCTAACATGAACTTTTCAGGTTATAACATTTAGAGGTACACATTCACCAGGCTACTCATCCTCTGGACTGTTTCAGCTAATCATACTGTAAATATGTGCTGGTTGCCAGTAGCAGAAAATAATTGAAACATATTACTAAAGCAAACAGGTTACTTTTAAAAGTAACTTTATTCAACACTAATAATGACCATTGTCTGTGGCATTGGAGCATTGTGATCAGTCGTGACACAGTATATGCACCAAACTCCAGATTAAAAAAAAAAAAAACTAAAGTGATTAAGGGGAGACTGATATGTTGGGACACATGCCTATATCCATCAAATCACTATTATGCATGCTTTTGTTTTGAGCCAACATGCCAGGCCCTGGCTTCCAACGCAGCCCCACTACAGCTGGCCAATCACTCAGCAACAGCAGAATAAATTTACCTATTTTCACTAGAGTAGACAGTATGCCTTGGCTGCAAAAGAAAATATGCAATAAATGTAGACAGTTTTTTTTCCTGATATAGCCAACATCAAAGGTATGTTCACTGTCAGAAGATTCAAGGCAGATTTGCAATGATCAAGGAAAATGTGGTAAAACTATGCTCATAACAGAGTTTACACTTACACACATTATATACCCTTGAAAACTTGACAAGACATTGCTTGGGGATCCTGATGAAACCTTTCAATGAAAGAGAGAGGCCAAACAGTAAGCATTACTGATATGCTCCTTCTTAGTCCTATTTGTCTTTTATCAGATATTTTTAAATTGTTATTTCTCCACTATATTTATTTCTCTGCAGCTGATGCCAGAAGGTGGAATACTCATTAAATCTCATTGATGGAGGAAAATGCAAGGGTCACACTATTTTTCCATTTCATTCTTTTTTGATGCTTTCATTTCTAGCTCCAAAATGTTTTTGTCACTTCTCTTTTTTTTTTTTTGATTTCCTTATACTTTACATTTTCCAGCAGGGAAAACATTCATATGAAGGCTTAAAACAGGCTCTGTGTGGCATAGATAGTAAAAAAGAATTAACAGCCATTTCACGGTAGCACCGCGGTGGCCGAGCCGGGCACTGGAAGAGGGAAGCAGCTTGGGTGCAGCAGGGATACTGACGACCCCCGAGACACTCTGTAATTGTGCTGCTCTGAAGAGCAGGTAGGTGTGCAAATTACCAAATGTGCCGTGTAAGCCCATTTCAGCCAGCTCAATCACTGTTAAGCATTTCCAAGTTTTGAGCAATTTTATTTTAGACCATTTTTGGCTTTTCTGTGTCATGAATGAAGTCAGAAAACTCTGTTAAGAATTAAGTAGTACAGAACAAGCTAGCACCTACAGTAGTTCTACATTTTTTTTTTACTAGATAATAGAAGACTCATTTCAAATGCAATCACAATGAATTTTCTTCATAAAAGGAACATTCTATGTTTGCATATTGTAAAGAAATTATAGCTTTATAGCAACACAAAATGGTAATTACTGGAAATATAACACCAGAGTTTATACACAGTTGAATATGACTGATCTAATATAATGAAAACTGACATTATATTCCACTTCCACACCATTGTGTATTCCCTTTTGCTACTCTGGCCAACTTTTCATTGGACAAAAACTCTTTCCCCTTGATGTATTGCCTTTATATAAGAACGTGTCAAAGCTGCAGGAAAGTGAAGGATTGCTGGGCGACCTGGGAACGCCTCAGGGTGGCAAAAAATACCAGTTGATGTCACCCTCTTTTTGCTAACAGAGCTGCCGCCTCAGTAGGCTCCATGGGTTTGGGGACCACAGCACGCATAAAGGCACTGCTGACCCCTGGATGGATTGCAATAGGAGGCACTACAAACACAGTGTAAAGCATACCCCAAGAAGCCCTGGCACCACTATCTAGCCCCTGAAAACACTTGCTTTCGTCTACAGGACACATGTCGGGCAGGTGCCAAGTCTGCTAGGGCACAGGTCCTTCAAGCTGTCAGGTGTGGGGAAGAATGCTGACTGAGGAGTGGTTGGGTGTGAAAAGTTCCTACTCGTGACCTGAAGCTGTGGAGCATGGCCGTCCTCCATCAGGATGCAGTTCATGAGACAAGTAGGAATGTTCTCTGTCTTTCATAATGCGGAAAGTACATCTGTTTGTAATTAGAAAACAGAATGTGCGTAAACTGTTTAGATTTTGAAGCAGAACTGAGTTAAGAGAAAGATCCAAAATTTTTTGCCATGTTTATTGACATTAACGAGGGGATTTTTCAACATTCCCATTAATTACTTCTCGAATTATGCATAACATTTAAAAAAAAACTGAGCGTGTGCGCAATATAGTGGGAAGTTGATTCAATGGGCAAATCCAGGAAATTTCACAGTATACAGTATGTCTCTCTTTTAATCTTGTGAATTTGCATATTTTTTGTAAACGCTTGTTCTCTTTCTATTTTTTCATTTTACAAAAAATGCAAATAAGCTGTCAGTCCCACTCTCCTTCAGGCATCTCAACAACTATTCCCCTTGGGACCTAAATGTTGTGCTGAATTCGAGATTGTTTAAATGAGCAGTTTTTGTTCTCTCTCTCTCTCTCTCTCTCTCTCTCTCTCTCTCGAACTTCTTATCTGGTACTGCTAAACTTGCCATCTGGCTGACAAGGAAAAATCGGACTACTAACACTGGCAATGTGGATCCTGTGTTTGTTTTCAAGGCCTTGTTAAAAGTCAGACTCCAGGTGGAGTATTCTTACTATAAAATGGTGGACAATTTGGAGGTATTCACCAATAGATGGACTGTAGAGAATATTTTGTGTTCTGTGGGAGAGGGGGATGAGTTATGTTTGCACTTTTGAAATGTGAGACACTTGGTGGAATGATGGTATTGGTGATCTTACATTTTTGAATTGTACAATAAAGGGATTTTTTAAAACTCAAACGCAAACTCTCTCTCTCTCTCTCTCTCTCTCTCTCTCTCTTGCTCTCGCTCTCGCTCTCTCTCTCTCACACTCACTCACTCACCTTCTTTTTATTGTGCTATTATATGTGAAAAAAAATTTTTTGAATCGCCCGGTAAAAATGTCCAGAAGAAAAGTAAAGTGTATACATGCATTTTCATATAAATGCACTTTGACTGTATCCATTTGATAACATATCAGCTCTTTTTTTTTTTTTTTGTCACAACACTGCAGCAGTGGAAATGTTCTGATTGCATTAGCACTAATGCTCTGGGTTTTCTCCTCACACATATCAAGTTTGTAATATTGTACAGCATAAATAATACAATTCATCAGTGGACTATTGACCCAAACAGTGTTACCCTGTTTAACAAGAAAAAGTGACTTAAAATTCATTATTTAAATGGAAATCTTCAAGATTGCCACTTTAATTTAGACTCAATTAAAGAAAAATTCAATCTTTTAGTGTGCAGGTGTGTGCACATGCTCAATAATTTATTCCTATTGTGCAGACTGCAAGGGGAACATTTGCAATTCTAAATTTCCACCAAATGAAACAGGTATGGTCTGGCATTTTAACTCAGGCAGTTCAATATTAATCAGCTGAATTCCATCCAAGTTTGGGACTCACAGCATGTTTTAACATTATGGACAATGATTAAATGATAATAAGGGTCATGCTGCAAATCTGAAACCGATCCAAAAACAGATAAAAGCGCTATCAAGACCATTAGAAATACCAGCTGCTGTAGAAAAACATAATATCAAACACAGGGCAGAGTCCTGATTATGAAGTCTGTGTTGTGCATGCTCAGCCTGTGTAAAAGACCAAAATCAGAGATATCGGAGTAGATTTATTATAAAACTCTTGTTACAACACAGCAGCAGCTATTGTTTAAACTAGCAGTCATGTGGCTCACATATATGTATGTCAGTGAATATGGAGATATTTCTATGAAGAACAACAGAGACTTAATGAAACAACTTTGTATTTATAATAAATAATTCTTTGGTTCTAATATATATTAAATATAATAATTGGCAACTTGTCCCAGGTAGGGTCTCCTAGGGCAGGAACATTTAGGTTTCTCTGGAAAATTTTCTAATTTGACTTCTTAATCGGCCCCAAAAATTGCACATAATTTGTTATTGCTGTGCATGGGTTCGTTGGGCACCCATGCAATCATGCACAGCAGCAGCAAATTATTTTCAAGTTTTGGACCAATTAAGAGGTGAAATTTCCCATGAAAACCCAAACATTCCAGTGACACCCCACCACCACCACCACCACCAAAATGAGCCACGTGGATCCACCCTTCACTGGGCCCACCACCTGCAGGAGAGATCACTGGGATAATGGATGCTGCATGGCTCAGGCAGAGGTCTGGGGTTCTCTGCTTAGACTGCTGCCACTGTAACCTGGGCACACCCCCAGATAAGTGGTAGAAGATCAAAATCTTGCCAGCATTAGCAAATCAGTGGCCCTGCTTCTTTTAGTTTGGCTTTCCCTCTTTTTCACAAACTTTTCCAAACATGAACTTAATAGAGCCCAACATTACAATAGAAATCTCATGTCAAGTATGGTAGCTTTGATGGCTGAAAAAATGTCTTGGTAAAAACAGAAAATGGATACAGGGACAAAAAGAGAGGAGAAAAAAGACACTCCAGTGACCACATTCCGCCACATTTGGTGGTTCCAGGTGCCACTCAAATGATGCTCACTTTAGAGCATTTCTGTGGCCACCAGCATCCATGGCAGCTCAGCTGTAAAATTGGGTGGGCATGTTGACCCATGAGCTTCCGCATTGGCCTTGGCTCCTCAGTATTCAGCCACCCAACCAAATCAGAAGCAATGGTGTCTCCTCCACTCATCTCACAGTAGAGAAACTCTCTGCCCGTTTCAGTCAAGTGGTCATGGTCCACAGAGCAGCGATGAGACAACTTGTTGACGTTTGGCACCTAACCCTATATGTCATGTGATTTTTTTTTCATTCTGTGCTTGTCACTGTAATGGGTAGCCAGTTGCCACACATGATTGGTTCTCTGAGCAGACAGATACTTTTGCAGCGTTGTAGAAAAGAAAAAGTGTAAAAAATTTTTGAGATTCAATAACAGCCATCTAAGTAAGAAGGCGACTTCAGCAGATAGGCTGCTCTAGTTTTTGACTCATCACTTTAGCTCAGAAGTGATGAATGTGGGCTTGTGTGACACTATCGAAACACTATTGGTCAGAGGGGAAAAAAATGAAGAGCTGGCATTCTTTTCAGCTGACACGTCTATGGAATCCTGGCTTCCACTTTGTGTTTAGCCATTTTTACAACTCCCACCACTCTTGCTGCACAGATCCTTATTTTCCACTTGCAGTATTTGCACTGGGAATTCCTTAAAGTCACAAGTAATGAAAACACAGGCATATGACAACAGCCATTTAGAGTTTCATCTCTCATCCGCAGGGGGCATCAACTCAACTGGGCTCTTATCTAAATGTTGACATTTGAACTGGAGAGTAATATCTTGAAGAATTATGGTTTTAAGCTGTCCTTAATGGCCAAGCCAGTGGATCGAAATCAGCAGTCATCCTGTAGCAGTTCTCTCGCTGCCCCGAGAAACACAAAGAAGTGGAGAGGCTTGATTAATAATCTATCCAAAGGGGAAGGAGATATGACAGCAGGAAATTAAACACGCTAATACTGGGAATGGAGGATAGGACAATTTGGACTTATTTAAAGACTTTCAAGAGAAGAGTTTGTGATTTAAGGCCCAAGATATACAGTAGTGCTTTCCTTCTGACATCAGCAATGAGATGGATTATTGAGTGAGGCAACTGAGTATTTTTCCAGAGACCTTGTGCCCTCTTATAACTCTTGTAATGAGCCGCTTGTACTACTGTGGGATAATTGCCAGCCTCTGCATGTTAACATGATGTAAATGCCTGGAGAAGAGTCAGTTTTCTGATAATGCATGTGTTGACAATGAGCCTTATTTCACCCCAGCCTAACCTCAGTTGCTGAACATGCAACCACTTAATAGGAACTAAACAGAAAGACAGGCTTTTTTTGTAGGTAACAAATCTGCTGCTTAATTATGTGCAAGTAAGTACCAGCATATTTCTTTGTAGAACATCCTTCTTGTTGTACAGTAGCTATTTAATAGAGATGCGCTGCACATGACAGATGCTGTAGTCAACTGGACAATCGCTCACAGAAACTACAGGTGCAATCTATTACACAAGAGGAATGAAGGAAAAGAGAAATAAAAGCATGACCACTCTCCCTCAGCTTTTAACAGCTGCATCATACATCTCTCCAGGGATGGCCATGAAAAGGTGGCCCGGGCAGCTATTCGTCTTTGGTGGCATGTTTATTTTTATTTACACTTTGTGTCCGGTTATTCAACCATAATTTTAATCGCAGCCACACATACTGAACAAGTGTATAGATGTTTATGCATATTTCAGAATGTCATTTGACCTCATAATGACTGTGATATTGTAAGGCAATATCATTTTGTCAACTTGTTTTTTACACATACTGTGTACATGAAGATGTAGTGTAGAGAAGAATGTGGTGATTGTGTATTATTATGAAGTGGTTATGTCAGGTCAGGCATTGGTTTGCTTACTACCGGATAACCATGAAAACCGGTACTACCTGTTTCATGGGTTGGGCCGTCGGCAACTCAACCGGCAACCCGGCCCCGTCCAAGGGAGCTAGTGGAGGTGTGAAACTGGGGCATCCTGGCAGAACTAAAAACAATATCTGAACCTTCCGGTTATGGCTGCCACGTAGGACGGACGTGTCTCGCTCTGCTCTGCTCCTGGAAAAAAAAAAAAATCGGCAAATAAACTCTCTCATTTGGGACAGAACGTATCCAGCATTTGGGCGAGGATATGTCGGCGATAGCCCTAAGGCCGGAGAAAAACAGGAAAAGGAAAAGCGAGCCGCCGAAACAGTCCAAATTAACGGACTTTCAGGTCTGTGACGCAGCAAACAAAACTCCATATATGGCGGAGGAGGCTGGCAACGGTGCGATATCTGCGGGGAATGGCGCAGATGCGCTGATGGCTGCCATGAGTTCAATGAGAGCGGACTTTTCCTCTAGATTTGATGGGATTATGACAGCGTTGGAAGGAATAAGAAAGGAATTGGGTGACTGTGTAGAACGAACGGCGCAGATGGAGCTCCGTCTCGCTAGTGCTGAAGATGACGTCACCCATCTTCAATTAAAGGTGCGCACTTTGGAAAAAAAAAAATAAATCTCTGGAAGATAATATTTTGGATTTGGAATCTCGGTCGAGACAGAATAATTTGAGGCTGGTGGGTCTTCCAGAGGAATCAGAAGGTCGGGACGTATGTTCCTTTCTGGAAAAGTGGATTCCGGAGGTGCTGGGCAGCGAGGAGTTGCAATCAGCAGTGATTCTGGAAAAAGCACATCGTATTGGCCCACGGAGAGATAAGGGACCGCCGAGGACCTTAATTATGAAGTTTCTTAGCAACAGAGACAGGATGAAGATCTTCAACGCTGCACGAGCTAAAAAAGGAGAGATTAAACACCAGGACCAGCAGGTGCGGTTCTACCCAGATTTGGCCACAGGAATCCAGCAATTGAGGAAGCAGTTTGATCCCGTACGTAAGGAGCTGTGCAACCTTGGGATTCGTCATGGTGTAATCTATCCTGCGAGACTGCTGACCACGTATGAGGGCAGAACCCACATCTTCAAGACCCCAGAGGAGGCGCAGGAGTTCATCAAGAAGATCAAAGAAGAAGAAGAGACTGGTGGGAGCTAAGCATGAACAAAATATAAGGTAGAATAATTAAGCATTTGCACAGGCATCTGACTGACTTGAAGTAAATAGTAAGTTTACAAAATATAGATTGTATTATATATTAAAAAAACAAAACAAAAACAAAACAAACAAACAAAAAAAAACTATGATGTACAAAGTTGTTAAAAATTTTGGAGTTAAGTTGGAAAACTACAGAGGAGAGTTAATGTTACGTCATTAAAAGCAGTAGAGTTAGGGTGATTGGGAGGATGAAGAAGGAGTGGCTTAGGCTGTTCCCCGTGGGTGTGGAAAGGTCGATGGCTATATCGGGAGACAGAATTTTTCTTTTGATTTTGGGGGGTTTGCCACAAGTGTGGGAAGGGGAAATTTGTTTGTGTGTAGTTTGTAGGATGAATGTTCAACCACTTATGTTTTTGCTTCTCTGTATGAGCATGTTTACACTGCAAGGTAATCCCAAACTCTCTATTGATCATGGACCAAAGTGTTAATCTTAATTTAACTTCATGGAATTGCAGAGGTCTACAAAATTTAAAAAAACTTAAACAAGTTATGAATAAAATAAAGGACATGGGTTCAAGAATTGTGTTTTTACAAGAAACTCATCTGATAGAGGAGGATGTTAAAAGAATTAGGAGTAGATGGCAGGGAAGTGTATTCACCTCTTCATTTTCATCCCGAGCCAGGGGAGTTATGACTCTCATACATAAATCAGTTCCTTTTCAAGTGAAAAATGTAATTGGAGACAAATTTGGAAGATATGTAATCATTCAAGGTTCTTTGCTATTAGAAAATATAAATCTTGTGAACTTATATGGTCCCAATATAGATGATCAGAAGTTCTTTGCTAATTTATTTCTCATCTTATCATCACTTACAGGGCAACATATAATAGCAGGGGATTTTAATTGTACATTGAATCCAGGTGTGGATAGATCAACAGGACTGGATTGTACGCACATTGGATGTAGGATGACTATTAATCATTTTATGAAAGAATTGAGATTGTTAGATATATGGAGAGAAATGGAACCACAAGTTAAAGCCTATTCTTGTTATTCCAGTACCTACAAGACATTCTCACGTATTGATTATTTTTTGATTTCCACAGAATTAAGGTCCAAGATTCAAAACTGCTTTTATGATAACATCGTGATCTCTGATCATGCACCCTGTTGTCTAATATATGTAGATAAAAAATTGACAAAGGAATCAGGTAGATGGCAATTTCAGCATAAATGGCTTCAGGATGAGGAATTTGTCAAGTATATAGAAAAACAGATAGACGAGTTCTTTGACTTCAATACTACACAAACATCAGCATGTGTAAAGTGGGAGGCTTTCAAAGCTTTTATTAGGGGACATATTATTAGTTATACAGGATCAAAATCTAAGAAGACTCGAGAGGAGAGAGCTAAATTGGAACATAAAATAAAAAGTCTTCAGGAAAAAGTGTATGCAGGAAGTGACCCAAGGTTGGAGAATGAATTACTGATTTTGAGAGCTGAATACGACAAAAAATCAGCGAATAGAGCTGCCTCGAGTCTTCTAAGATTGAAACAATCTTTTTATGAACAAGGTGAAAAATCAGGAAAATTATTAGCATGGCAGATTAAACAATTGGAAATTAAAACACCAATTACCAGTATTATAAGTAACGGACAGGTAGTTATAGATCCTTTAGAAATTAATAGAGCCTTTAGAGATTACTATGAAAAATTATATGATACCAAAAATGAACCTGATTTAACAAAACTAAATGGGTTTTTGAACGAACTATCTATACCGTGTATACCAAATGAAAACAGGGAGATATTGGAGTCTAAAATTAGTCAAGAAGAAGTTGGGCTAGCCATTGATAATATGAAATCAGGAAAAAGTGCAGGACCAGATGGTCTTCCAGTTGACCTTTATAAAAAATTTAAGAATAAATTAATAAAACCTTTTTTGGAAATGGTTTTAGAAGCATTTCAAAATAATAATTTACCATCATACATAAATAATGCCTTAATTATACTGCTGCCAAAACCAGGTAAGCCCTCTAATAAATGTGAAAATATGAGACCAATAAGCCTATTAAACGCCGACCTTAAGATAATCTGTAAAATTTTAGCAAGACGAATACAAGAAATTTTACCAAATATTATTAATCGAGATCAGAATGGCTTTATAAAGGGTAGACAAGGCTTCCATAATGTAAGAAGACTATTTAATATTATTTATTTTAATAAAGAAGCACCGGATACAGCTCTCCTATCATTGGACGCCGAAAAGGCCTTTGATAGAGTTGAATGGCCCTTTCTTTTTGAAGTCCTACAAAGGTTTGGACTTGGAAATAATTTCATAAAATGGGTTCAAATAATATACAATAATGCTACAGCAGAAATCCTAACAAATAACAATATTTCAAAACCAATAAAAATCAATAGAGGATGTCGACAAGGCTGTCCACTTTCACCTTTACTGTTTACTATGGCAATTGAACCTTTAGCGATAGCGATACGTTTACATTCACAAATATATGGAATTAAAGTTGGACCAACAGAACATAAAATCTCCCAGTACGCCGATGATATAATTTTTTTTATGTCGAATCTAAAAAAATCAATTCCAACCTTGTTGAATTTAATAAAGAATTTTGGGGAAATATCAGGATATAAAATAAATAAAACTAAATCTTCAATATTAATGCTAAATGAGACCCAGAGAAATTACCCAGCCCCTGAGGTAAATCAATTCAATGTTGTAAATCAGTTTAAATATTTAGGAATCCAAATTATGCCTAAGCTAGAATCAGTCGCCAGCGTCAACTATGAAGCCTTAATGTCAGATATCAATGAGTTAACTCAGAGATGGATGTCACTACCAATGTCGATGATCGGGAGAATCAATATACTTAAAAGTAATATTTTACCTAAAATACTTTATTTATTTCAATACATTCCCTTATCACCACCTTTAGATCTATTCTCAAGAATAAAAAAAAAGTTAGTGGAATTTATATGGAACAACAGGAGGGCTAGATTACGTTTGTCTTTATTATATTTACCATTTGATCGTGGAGGTCTGAAATGTCCACATTTTATGTTGTATTATTGGTCGGCACAACTGAGGTCTATGACATATTATTTTTCATCAAATGATCTCCCTCACTGGACTGAAATGGAATCATACAATTTACCTTTACCTCTTCCCATATTCATATACTCAGATTCGGCAAAAAAATTACAAAAACAAGTTAAAAATCCATTTGTAAAGCATATGATCAAAATATGGTGTGAAGCTAAAAACTATTTAAAAGAACCACAGTTATTGTCACAATTTAGTCCAATATGGGGTAATCAATATTTTAAACCAGGGAGAGCGGACGCTGTATTTAAAGTATGGAATTTAAAAGGGATACAAAAGATTCAGGATTTATATTTGCCATGTGCAGACAACATAATGTCTTTTGAAGAGCTGAGGATCAAATTTAATCTCAATAGAACACATTTTTTTAAATATCTTCAACTTAGAAACTTTATTCGATCAAATCAAAATAAAGCTCTCACTCGACCTATTTATTCATCCTTGGAAAAAATGATGATGAAAGATAATAAAAGAAAGGGTATTATTTCAGAGTTTTATAACTCATTGACACTATCTTCAAGTGAAAATTCACTGAAAAGATTAAACTACTGGAAAGAAGATCTGCAAATTGAAATTTCAGAGGAACAATGGGAATTGGCTTGTACAGAAGCTCAAACAAAATCAATAAATGCACGCCTTAAATTGATACATTTCAAATGGTTAATGCGGATGTATGTTACACCGGAGGAGTTAAATAGATATAACAAAAATATACCAGATACATGCACAAAATGCATGGAAAGTAAAGGAACCCTATTTCATTGTTTATGGGAATGTAGATTAATAAGAATGTTTTGGGAAGAGGTGAGGGTAACAATTGAAAAAATAATCTCAAAACAAATCATATTGAATCCTAAACTGTTTTTGTTGGGTCTGTACCCAGAAAAGCATAATTTTAATAAAAGTGAAAGAACATTCATAGACCTCAGTTTGCTTAATGCCAAGAAATGTATTGCACTATTATGGAAAAAGACTCAGAGACCAGATGTGACTCAGTGGTTAAGACAGATGTTAACAAACCTTCCATTAGAAAGAATAACATATATACTGAAATCAAAGGAAATTGTGTTTGAGAATATATGGAGACCTTTTATTGATTATGTAAAAAATTTAAACATAACTCTTGAAGAAGAAGGTGAATGATGTGTGTGGACCTTGTAAATTCCAAACTGGTGAACATAATTTGTATACTTATGTATTGGATTGTCTAGACTAAACAGAGGAGCATTGTTGAAGACTTGATTTTGTTGGTGGTTGTTGGTGTTTTTAGTGCATTTTTTTTTTTTTTGTAGTACTTTAGTGTTAGTGTTTGATTGTTTGTATCATGTTTGTTAAAAAAAAAAAAAAAGGTTCAATAAAGATATTGTGGAAAAAAAAAAAACAATATCTGTCACAGGTCTGTGGTGGACCACTCCCAGTTACACTGGGTGAGACTGGACATCCTGGCAGATGAGCACATCTGCCGCAAGGTCTGTGGTGGACTTTTGCCAGTCAGTGCATCGTGACATGCATTACACAAAGAGCAGAGATAAACAAACCTATCATCTGGTCAGTTACTGCAACAGATACTGGAGTCAGTTTGTCTTGGCCTGTCCTTGCCACTGATAATACTGTTATATCGTGAAATCACACAGGTGTCGAGCTTCTTGAGGGACATTCAACTGAACTTTATTTGATTCACATTTCTACTTATACTCCCCACCGTTGCCCGCCTGATGCCATCCCGTTCCCCACCCCGGCGGTGCTACGGCAAACCCCAAAGTCCAATTCCCATACACAACATTCCCCCACCCTCACAAGGTCCAACTATAATACCAAACACAATGTCAAAATGCAGAGTGAACACAGAACATATTCATCAACAAAAGAAAATAATTTTCTATATACATATAAACAAGTCCATCTGTGGGCATCTAGATAAACTACCAGAGCGCCCAGCTGGTATCGTCCATAATAGTCCTAGCCACATAGTCATCTAAGTATACAGGCCTTCATCGTACTCTAGCTGGGCGTCTTCCCCTAGGAGACTCTACACCAGGCACCGTCGGTACCGCCTGTGAATCCACATCAGGTGCAGCCACCCATTCCCAAGACACATCATGCCGCCCAGAAGCATTCAAATCCCGGCCAGGTACCACACGCCTCAGTCTGCTGGCATGTCACCTGGACCCATTGTCCAGCTCAAAAGTGTCCGGGCCCCACCGTCTCTTAATCTCCCACGGTCCCGTCCACAGGGGCTGGAGCTTGTGGGACCAGACAGAGTGTTTAATCCCCACCCGATCCCTCTCTCTCAGGCCATGGTCCTTTACCCTGTGCTTCCTGTCGAACCGCCTTTTCATTTTGTGTTGCTGGTCCAAGACTCTGCTCCTCAGCACCGCCTCACTTGTCCGGGAAACCACCCTTGGAGGCCCCAACCGATTCACTGATAGTGACAGTTCCCTCCCTAACATAAGCTTCGCTGGGAAACAACCCGTCATGGCATGAACCGATGCCCTGTAATGGAGCAACATGTTCTGGAGTGTGTCCGGGAAAAGGAAACCGTCCGCTAGGTGGGCTCTCAGTCCATTCTTCAGGGTCTTTTTAAACCTCCCCTCCCCCCCCATTAGCTTGTGGGTGGTAGAACGCTGTTCTGATGTGCTCCACCCCTTTGTTGCCCAGAAACTCCTCGAATGCCCCTGATACAAATTGGGGCCCATTGTCCATCGTGAGTGTGTCCGGGATTCCCCACCTGGTAAACAAGGACGTCAGGAATCCCGTGACCACCTCCATCGTCACCGAGCTGGTGGGCAGCACCTCCGGCCACTTCGAGAACACATCATAAGCCACCACCAGGAAACGACTGTTGAACGGCGCTGCATGGAATTCACCGCAGATGTCCAGCTCAACATGCTTCCACGGCCCTTCCGGAAACACAACAGGCTGGAGTGGTGGTGGAGGAGGTCTGCCTGTCTTGCCACTCTCTAAACACAACATGCAGTGTTTCACCATGGCCTCTATGTTAACATCAATGCCAGGCCACCAGACCGACCCCCTACTTCTCTGTTTCACCCATACCACCCCTAGGTGGCCATCGTGTAACATTTAAAGGACCCGCGCCCTCAAGGCAGTAGGGATCAGGGCACACTGGCCCCTGGCCACACACACCTCATTCCAACAACTTAGTTCATTCCGGAAACGGTGAAAAGACGTCAGCTCACTTGGCACCCTCGCTGGCCATCCTTTCTTGATCACTGTACGCAATTGTGCCAGGACCGGGTCCCGTTCCGATTCTTCCTTGAGTTCTTGTGGGGAGACAACACCCTGGAGGGGTCCACACAGAGCATTAATCAGGTCTTCCTCAGCAGAGCCAGTGTCCTCGTCGACCACCTGAGAAGTCTCCACCGTGGCCTGGGAAAGAAGGTCCTCCACTATATTTTCTCTGCCCGGGGTGAACTTAGTGGTGAAGTCATAGGCCCTCAGATGCTCTGACCATCTGTGTATTCTCAACAGCCTATGCCCCAATCCCGACGTCTCCAGCAGGGTTGTGAGCACTCGATGGTCAGTCCTCAGGGTGAAGTGGCGCCCGTAGAGGTATATGTGCCACCTCTCACATGCCCAGACACAGGCCAGCGCCTCCCTCTCACCCACAGCATACTTTTGCTCCACCGCCGAGAGGGACCTAGACATGAATGCCACCGGCCTTTCTACACCGCCCTGG
Source organism: Pholidichthys leucotaenia (assembly GCA_020510985.1). Lineage (NCBI taxonomy): Eukaryota > Metazoa > Chordata > Actinopteri > Cichliformes > Pholidichthyidae > Pholidichthys > Pholidichthys leucotaenia. The sequence continues at coordinate 130,987,647 of CM035840.1, read as the reverse complement.
ACTTGGGACATGACTGCTCCCAACACTGCCCCAGATGCATCACAGGTCACCACTGTCTCCAGTTTGGGATCAAAGTGTGCCAGCACCGGTGGGGAGGTGAGCTGTCATTTCAGCTTAGAGATCGCCACTGAGCATGCCGGCGTCCATTCCCATGGTGCGTGTTGCTTTAACAGGGCCCTCAGAGGCTCAATCATCTCAGAGTAATGTGGGATAAACTGCCCGTAAAAGTTTACCATGCCGAGGAATGATGAAATTTGGGCAGGCGTAAAAGGGTCTGGGATATGGAGCACCGCTTCAACATTTGAATCCAGCGGCTGTAGGCCCTCTCCCGTCAGCCGAAAACCAACAAACTCAATCAGGTCCGCTGCTAAGAGGCATTTGTCACCGTTCAGTGTGAGCCCGTAGTCCTGCAGCCATCTCAGCACCTTCTCCAGTCTCTCATTATGCAGCTCAACCGTCGGGCCTTGTACCACAATGTCATCCAGGTAGGCTACGACCCCTTTTAAACCTGCCAACATCATCAACATAACCTTCTGAAAACAGCTGGGGGCGGAGCTCAGCCCGAACGGCATTCGGGTGTATCTAAAACCCCCATGTGGGTCACAAATGCCGTCAGGTTTCTGCTGTCCGGGTGTAGTGGCACCTATAGATAGCCCTGCCGGAGGTCCAACTTTGTAAACACCCTGGATCCGCTGAATGTCACTGTGAGCTCTTCCATGGTCGGGAGTGGATACTTATCCGGGATAATTGCTTTGTTTACCATTCGCAGGTCTATGCAAGGCCTGATCCCCCCGTCTTTCTTCTTTGCCACCACCAAATTTGAAATCCAGGGCGAGGTGTCCACCTTTTCGATGATCCCCACCTCCAGCAGCTTTAAAAGTTTCACCGATACATTGTCGCGTAATGCTAGGGGTAGGAGCCATAAAGGTTGGATCCTGGGCATCACTGACTCGTTTTTCAATGGGAAAAAGCATCAATCCACCCGAGGCCCATGAACAACGCTGGCCAATGGAGCTGCCAGTCTGAGAACGCCGTCACCACCAAACCTTCTGGGTCCTGTATGGAGAAGCCCAGTTCTCCCAGTAGGTCAATGCCAAGCAGGTCTGTCCCCTGTTGTGCCACCTTGAAAACAAATTTGGGCGCCCTCTTTGGCCCGCACGTCACGTCGAACTCCGCCGTGCCTACCATGTCGATCTCTGATAGCTTTCTTCGGCAACAGTCTCTCAGCGTCAATAGGCTCAAAATGGACCTGCCAGCCCCCGAGTCCACCATAACAGGCACCTCGACACCATCCAGCTGCACGACATAGTCCTTCATGCAACCATGATTATGCTATCATCACATCATGATTGGAAGTCTCTGATCGGGTTCTTAAATTACAGCTTTAGCTTGTCCATTTGGTCATCCGATTCCCACTGTTAAAGGTTGGAAATGACACAGATAGAAGTCAGAGGCTAACATCGATTTGATTCAGAGTCATTCCCATGTTAGTTTCCATGCACTTGCGCGCTTTCTCTTGGCCTCTTCAGATGACAAGAGCCAGTCATCACACACTATGTGGACAGACATTCCATTTCTTTTCAATACAAGCCATTTTAATTTTTCTGCTGTGTTCTGCTGCTTCCGACCAGTCATGTGACTATGCAGGCAAGAGACTTTTTAAAGGGGCAGTACATGGATGATCTCATACACACACATACACACACACAACAGGGAGAGGGGAAAATGTGGGAAAAAAAAATGACAGAAGCAAGATTACATCAGTTATATGTCCTGGACATTGGTTTTGGATTTATTCTGGTTAATTGCCCAACCCTATAATAAATAAATTACTCTTTATTAGTCAAGAATTGTTAAAAATTAATTCACAGGTGAAAGTGTCGTACTGTCACACTGACTCAGCATGATTCAACGAGTCTTCATAAACACATGAGGATGTTTTCATCAAGGAGACATGATGCCAGTTTGAGTCCAGTCTGAGCAACAAGAAATACCGAGTGAACAAAATGCAAACTGATATTTGTCTTTGTCATTTGGCTCTCCCCCATCTCACATCTTGTTTATCCAACTAGCAGCAGGTCCCTCCCCTCACCTCTCTTTCCCACCTTCACTCTCACTTCCATAGATACTGCATGTAAGGTTGATAAATTGAGCTAATTGTTTTATGGCATGGCTGGCCTGATGCTGGCAGTGCAATCAGGCTGAATGAGGAGGCCTTGGGGAGGCCATTACCCTTCTCATTGTTATAAAGGACAGGAGGACAAGGCTAGGCCAGTACACTCTGCAGGGACTGGGTCACCGAGAGACCCTGGGGCACTTTCCACTGTGGTAGGCTCTGACACACATGTACACACACCACAGGTGTGTTTCCCCTTTAGAGTTAAATAAAGGCTTGTGCAGTTCAGACCATTCCTGTGCCATTTATGGAATGACAGCAAATGCTATATATATTTTGTAGTATCAACAATACGATGCATTCTGCTTTTTGATACTTGTTAAAACTTTAGAATCACTTACATGTTTAGCTGAGATAAAATGCTTCCAACAACCACAGATCAGTTGAGTCTGTGTAATGTGAAAGGAGTGAAAGAGTTAGCAGTGAAGTAAAGAGCCCATCTAGAATCACCACCTGTCGAGGTTTTCTTTCATTGCTCTCATAAATCTTGTTCCCACCCACAGCAGACAGCTGTTTTCAGCAAAAAGAGCTCAAACCACTGTTATCACACTGTCCAGCAGCAATTTCACTGATCAGAAAACATAGTGGGGTATTTTTGCCGTTACAAAGAAAAAGAAATCCTCTAACGAGAGAGACCACACCAGAGCTTAAAATGACTCTGTAAAAATGCTACCAGCTTTTATCTACATTTTGAAATAAACTCTATTATAACCCAATATCCCAGAAGAAAGAAGAGAGAAGAAAACTTCATTTTTTAATTTTTAATTTTTTTTTTTGGGGGGGGGGTGTCAAAAGCCACTGGTGTCTCACAGATACATGGTGTGTTTTCACCACCATACAGTGGTGGTGGTAAACAGTCAAATTTAAATCCATCAGTGTTACACATTTTATGAAATCCATGACTGAAGCAAGTGTGATAATATTTTCCTGTTTATTTTTTCAAGATGTTTTAAAGTTCAATCAATCAATAAATAAAGTGTTTCCATAGCTGGAAAAAGGAAAAGAGTGGCATATTAAAAGAAAAGCCCAGTCATGTCATAACTACTTCCCCCGCTCTCTCATGGATCTGCTTGTCACTGCACACTCTGCCTGAGTTACAGCGGGGAAAATAAATATTGAACACATCAACATTTTTCTCATTAAACATATTTCTGATGCAGTCATTGACCTGAGATTTTCACCAGATATCAGTAACAACCCAAGTAATCCATACATACAAAGAAATCAAGGCAACTGCGTTCATAAGTTATATTTAATAAAGTGGAATAACACTGGGGATAAGTATTGAGCACATGAAGAAAAAGAGGTGCAAAAAGGCATAGAAAGCCAAGAAGTCAGCTGAAATCCATCAGAATTTAGGAAGCCATCCCATCCCCCATCAATGCAAATTAATTTCAGCTGGTTAAGTCCAGACTGACAGCCTTAAAATAGGTTTGTAAATATCAAATTGTCACACCACAAAGAACTCATGATGGGTAGAAGCAAAGAGCTCTCTCTAGACCTTCTCAACCTTATTGTTGCAAAACATAATGATGGCATTGGTTACAGGTGCATTTCTAAACTGCCTAATGTTCCATTGAACACTTTTGGAGCCATCATTTGGAAGTGGAAAGAACATAATTTTACCAAAAACTGACCACGACCAGGATGTGATGGAGCATCCCCGTCACTGATTGCGGGAGCAGACACACACCTGTGTAGGTACCGTATACTGCGCACACGCCTCGGTCTGTCAGCAACTGCAGCAATAAATAAGTGAACATTTATATGGACACACACACACGTTATACACACACACTGAACTAAGGCAGTAAAGACCGAGATGAACTGTTGGATGCCAACACAGAGGAGCAGAGGTGTGCAAAAAACAAACAAACAAAAAACCCCCAAAACACTTATCCACGTTTTCTATAAGCACACAGAAAAGTGTGTCACTACTTGGATTTAGTGGAATATTGAGAGTGCACACTTAATTTTTTTTACTTTCATTCAAGGGAATGTGACATTTTTCTGTTATCTGCTTACAACAACTACAGCTGTTTGTGAGAACTGCAGCTTGGCTTTCAAGTTGGCTTTACTGGAAGATAAATTCCATCACCTGAAGATGAAAATCAGGGACAAGGACACACAGATTGATAACTTTGTATCAGCTGCAATATAGCAGAGTAACCATATTTATATCCATAAACTAAGGAGCTGGTGGTGGACTGCCGCAGGCATGGGCAGCCCCTCACAGCACCAGTAAATATACAGGGAACAGACATCGAGATGGTGACATCCTATAAGTACCTGGGTGTTCATCTGAACAATAAACTAGACTGGTCACACAATACTGACGCACTCTACAGAAGGGACAGCGCAGGCTGTTCCTGCTGAGGAGACTCAGGTCTTTTGAGTGTACAAGGGGCGCTGCTGAAGACATTCTATGACACGGTGGTGGCATCAGCCATCACTTTTGGAGTGGTCTGCTGGGGCAGTGGCATTACTGCAGCCGATAGGAAGAGACTGAACAAACTGATCAAGAAAGCTAGCTCTGTCCTGGGGCAGCGCCTTGATCCGGTGGAGGAGATAGGAGAGAGAAGGACGGTGGCTAAACTGTCATCTCTGCTGGAGTCCGAGTTCCACCCTATGCAGGACATACTGAATGCACTGAGGAGCTCATTTAGCAACAGACTACATCATCCCAGGTGCACAACCGAGAGGTTTCATAGGTCCTTCCTACCAATGGCTGTCAGACTGTACAACCTAAGCAGGGCTGCTCGCAGAGATAGCAAAAAGACGTAACAAACTAATAGTTTTTTGAATGCAAAAGATGCAATAGACTTACACAATGGTCCCCTCCGGCATACAACTAGGAAAATACCGGTCGCTATGGAGGGTGAGAATATGTATGGGCACATAATCATACCATGTAGGATAACTAAGTAGATGGTTATGCTGTTTCATCTCATCTAGCAAACAATGCTCTGCACTGTGTGTGTTTATATATTTACATATTTATTCCATCTAGCTACAATGCTCGCACTGGGTGTGTTTATATTTATATATCTTATATTTATTCATCTAGCTACATTGCTCCGCACTGTGTGTTTTTATATACTTACATATTTATTCCACCTAGCTGCAATGCTCCGTACTGTGGGTGTTTATACATTTACATATTTATTCCATCTAGCTACAATGCTCTGCACTGTGTGTCTGTGTGTGTGTGTTTATATATATTTTATAGTAATATGTACATATGTATATTAGCTGCTCTTGCTTGCTTGTTTTTTTTTCTTGCCTTCTGATTGTTGCTCTGAGTGTTGCTATCCCTGTGCTGTTGCAATCCTGGAATTTCCCTGTTGTGGGACTAATAAAGGCTTATCTTATATTTCATATAGTCGTGAAAAAATTAGGACACCCTGTATAAGCCTGTGTTTTGTTTTGTTTTTACATATTTGGACATATGAATGTTTAATATCAATGTTAAAAACACTGGGGGATTCAAATAATACAACAAAGCAATTGAAAATGAATTAAAGACTTTTTTCAAATTTTCTGTAAAATGTAATTCTAAACAAATAGTGAGGAGTAAATTAGGACACCCCCCATCATTTTTAGGACACCCCCACATTCATTCCCACTTAAAATGGCTAAAATAAATTTTAAAAATGCAAATAAAAACAAAAACAAGGTTAGACAGATATGTGAACATTTCTTAATAAGGAACTGAATATTTAAAGGGGTGTCCAAATTTTTTCACGACTGTATATGCAAGCCTCCCTGGTTGCTCCATTAGTCCTGTCACCTTCCTCTCAGCTGTCTCAGGCCCCAGTCTCTGACACTGCCACAAATATTCCATGGATATCACCAACCCGCCCTGGAGTTGGTCCTAAACTGTGCCTTCCCGAAGAATGTCTGGCTTCTGTAATGGACAATTCACCCAAAGAGTGTAAACCTGTGGCCACAGGGGCCAGCATTACCCCTTCAGCAGAGGCCGCAGAACATCCCAATCATATTCTCTCTGTACATGCTCCCACCCAACCTGATGCCGACTGTGTTATGTCCACAAACCTGGCAGAGAAGACGGACAAGGATGCTGTGTTGAAAACTTTATTACATGTTGTTTAATAGTACAGAGTACGTGAACGAGCTTTGAGCTCCTAACTGTCCATACCGAGGGCGAGTCACCAAAGAGACCATAACATGGCCGACTCCTCCCTTATGCATGTCGGCTTGACGGTACCAGCCGGCTACATCATCACGCCGCTCTCTGTTATAAAATCCCTTTATAACATTCCATCACCACCCCCCCCCACCGGAAAAAAACCCACAGAACACTTTAATAAATTGTAGCCCTCCCCAATTTAGCATAAACAGCATGAACATCCTGAACTAGTGTCAGCGGGTGGACCGCCACTGGACCCGATGTGGCTAAGTGGATTATTCTGCCACTCATCCTGGCAGCCACGATCCTAGCTAATCAGTCCTTTTTTTTCTGACAGTCTTCCACGGGGAAGGCAGTTCTACTGGAGGGGCCCTGTAGCGGGCCTGTAGTGGACTCGCCCCTGGAGCTGTTGGACCTCCGGAGCCAGGGCCAATCCTCAAGACGCCGGGGCCTGGGTCCCACACTGCGGTAGCTGACCCCTGCGGTAGCTGACTTCTGCGAAGCCTCGCCATCTGGAGCAGCCACCTGGACACGCCGTAGTTGATTTGCGTACCAAACTGAACCGTCTGTCAGCTGAAAGCATGCTGTTCCCAGCTTCACCATGATCCTCAGCGGCGCCCGTTGTTTCGCTGGCTGCGGCCCAGTCAGTGGCTGTCCCGGTCTCTCGCCGGCATGAACCTGAACCCAGTCTATGACTTGGAGCGGTACCTTACTTGTATTTATGTGTTGATATTGTGTTCCTAGTAGCTCTGCATGCTCGTTCAGCTTGGGATCGCAGTTGTGCTGCGGCGGTTCCATCATTAGTCACCATGTTTGTTGTGGACATTTCACCTGTTGTCTCCATCGTTGGTTGAGGCTTGTCACGGGTACGGAAGCTGTCCAATGCCTCTCCAGTGTTGCTTGTTGAAACAGACTACTCACCCGTCCGCTCGGTCATAACCTCCGTAGCTTGTTGAGCGAGCAGTCCGGTTCCTCCTCTTTGTCGTCTGAAGTGCTCTGCAGTACCGCACTGTGCGCTGTGTCTGTGCCCGGCCACTGCTGCTGTGCTTTGGGGCTCTCTGTATGCTCGGGCTCCCCCTCCCACAGCTCCAATTCTGGCTGAGGGGGGGAATGGAGGCGAGTCTCTTCGCTGGTCTCACTCCATGCGGCTCTCCTCCTGAAAGTGCGAAGTGTGCGCTTTGGTGTCGATGCCGTCCTCAACTACCTCATCCCACACAACATCATCATCCAGGTCTGCTGTGCCCCAACTGCCGAATCCGGACCATTCGAACCCAGCACTGTCTCTCACAGTGAAGCCCAGTCTGTAGAAAAGGTCACATCCCATAATGTCACCGTGTGCTGTTACCTGGAACATGAAGTCGTACCCAATTTTAGGCTTGCAGCAAACACTCAGTTCCACTGTTCTGACATTGCACGATCTATGACCACCATATCCATACAGCGCCGATGGGTTCTTCTTGATTTTGTGGTTGGGGAAAAACTTTTTCACCATGGCCCTGTTTAACATCGACCGCACCGCCCCCATGTCGAGCAGAAGTGGTACAGCTACTCCATCTAATTCAACCATGCTGTATGAATAACCACTGATGCCTGGGCTTACTGAATGAATGGGTGTTGTTGGAGGGTGGGTGGGGTCTCTTGGCGGGCCCCACAGTGCTAACAACTGGCATACTCTGGTGAAATGGTTCAGGCACCCACACTCGTTACACTGGTTTCCTCTTGTCGGGCAAACTCGTGCTCTGTCTCGGTGCGTCGGGAACCCACCAATCCCGCAGACAAGGCCTCTTGGAACGGACCTTCGGCTTGCTGCATTCGCCTCGTACTCTTCTGCTGTGTACTCTTTATCCTCCGTGTCCACCGCATTAGCTAGCGTTGACTGTCTAGGTAGCCTCTGTGTTTGGCGCCCCTTTAGCTCCATGGCGAACTTCTCTGCTGCTTCCAATTGGAGCACTAGCTCAACCGCTTTAGCTAGTACCAAGTCATTTGGCGCCGTTAGCAACCTAGCTCGTAGCCCAGCGTTGCATGTGTGTTCGGCCAGCTGCTCCCGCACCATTTCATCTTCTAACCGCTCAAAACAGCACATGTTAGCCAACTGTCTCAGGTCAGCGACGAACTGCTGTACTGACTCATGGACTCTCTGTCGTCTGTAGCGAAAGCGAATCCATTGCACTATCACAATCTCTGGTTTAGCAAAATAGTTAGCCAGCAGCTTCACAGCATCCTCATATGAGTCCGTCGGACCAAGCATGTGAAGATTCCTCTGACCCTCTATGCCTAGGTTGTGGACAAGCAGCGCTCGCGTCCTCACCTTATTCAATTTTCCCAGGCCCAGTGCTGTGATATAAGTTTCACACACCTCCAGCCACCATGGCAATGGGACTGGCAGTTCTCCTGGGAGCACAAGGAAAGGTTGCAGTGGTGTTACATATGCCTTCATGGTTAATCCTCCATCACCAAATGTGATGTCCACAAATCTGGCAGAGAAGATGGATGAGGATGCCGTGTTGGAACTCGAACTTTATTACATGTTGTTTAATAATACAGAGTATGTGAACGAGTGTTGAGCTCCTAACTGTCCATACCGAGGGTGAGTCACCAAAGAGACCATTACATGGCCAAATCCTCCCTTATGTATGTCGGTGTGATGACGGTACCAGCCGGCTACGTCATCACGCCACTCTCTGTTATAAAATCCCTTTATAACAGACTGGGGACTATTGGGAGCAAGGCCCAAGGCCCTTGTTGTTATCTCCACTCCAAATCAAATTGATTCCCAGGCACAATTTTTCTGGTCTGCTGTGGTCCGAGGTGGAAGGTATCATCCAGGTGAAACAGCTTAACAGCCATGCCTTGAGCAACGCAACCGGTAAGCACTCCTTCCCAACAATGCTGCAGCCCACCCTCTGATGCTACTACTGTGGGCCCGGTAGCATCTGGACTGGTTGTGTCATCTCCTGGACCTGTGAATGTTTTTCAGCCTTATTCAAAATCAACAAAGTCCTCATCCTCCTCCCGCTGCAGACTGCTGAAGGAAGCTGTTATGTGTGGCCACTCTGGGAATGCAATTTTTCCACCAACATCGGCTCAGCATAATGCTCACCTGGATGCCCCTGCATCTGCATCTTTTTCCTCTGTTGGCCTAACTAACCCCTGCCTACATCGTGCAAACAGTAATTCTTGCCATGAATCTTCCCCAACCTCTGGAAGGTCAGAACCACCCACAAATGGGCCATCACTCCTCAGAATCTTCTTGCCACTTCTGCATGGAACCGCCTGTCTACTGCACTCACAACTGATTGAAACACATCTGATGTCCTCATCATTGGGTCCTCCATGGTCTGACATGTGGCCGTTCATGGCGACTGAACCTTCTGTTTGCCTGGTACATATGTGAAGGTATATAAGGTAGATAAACACTAATAATTCCATTTCTACAGTTGTTCTTCATGTCGGCTCTAATGACTTGAAATACCAGCAGTCTGAACTCCTTACGGTGGAGTTTGCACACCTGAATGACGCTCTGCTGGGTACTAAGAAATAATGTGTCATTTCAGGCCCATTGCCCTCCCCTCATTATGGTGACATGATGTTTAGTTGGGTCCACCAACTTCACATCTGGCTAAAAGGCTTCTTCACAAAGAGATGTATGTATTCCATTTGTAGATAATTTCACTTCCTTTCTTAACCATCCAGAACTTTTTAGATTTGATGAGCTCCACCCAAATCACAAGGGCACAAACACTGAGTTGACCCTTCACTCTTGTAAATCAGTCACAGCCTGATATTCAGAATTCAGATGACAATCATTATATTCCTGTTTTAATATCTGCCAGACATCCCACACATTTTCCTTTAAAACAGCTAGGCATGTGCCTTTATAATCTCATCACAATAAACATTCAGTCCCATAATTATTCATTGTCACCCCCACCAATGAAAATCAAATGTGGACTTCTGAATATAAGATCACTCACCTCTAAGTCACTGATATTAAAAAGTCTTATTACTGATCATAAAATTCATTTATTTTCTTTAACTGAGACTTGGCTCCATCAGGATGATTTTGTTAAAATAAATAAATCCACACCTCCGGGTTACATCAATTTTCAAATTGCTCATAGGACTGGCCGTGGATGGGGCATGGCTGCCATCATAAATTCAAATATTTTAGTTAACTTTAAAGGTTAAAAATAATTACACATCCTTTGAAAGCCTCACACTTTGCCTCTCTTATACTCTTGCAAAGACCGATTAACCTTTTCTGTTTGTCATATTGTATCGTCCACCTGACCCTTACTCAGAAATTTTGTCTGAACTCTCTGAATTTCTGTCTGAGTTAGTGCTCAATACTGACAAAATTATTATAGTTGGTGACTTTAATATCCATGCCGATGTCTATAGTGACAGTCTCAGTACTGCATTTAATTCCTTATTAGAAGCCATAAATTTCTGCCAGATGGTAACAAAACCCAGTCACAGTCATAATTATATACTTGACCTTGTCTTGACTTATGGCATTGAGACAGAAAAATTGGTAATATTGCCTCATAATCCTCTTTTGTTTGATCATTCATTAATAACATTTGGCGTTACGATCAATGGCTTTACAGAATTTCGTAAAAATATCCAGTACCACTGGTTTCTTTCTGACGGTGCTGTGATAAGATGTAAGGAATCACGATCCTCATTACTCCCTACATGTTTTACCTCTGTTGATGAAAACTTTTCAAAATTTACTCCCTTTCTAATAGATTGTTTGGCTGACAGTGTTGCAGCCACTTTACAAGCAACTCTTGATAATATTGCCTCACTACGGAGAAAAGTGTGTTCTCAGTTTAGGTTCCTGGTACAATGATCAACTGCATGCCTTAAAACATACTTCTAGAAACTGCAAAGTAAAGTTAAAGAGGTGTTATTCTGCGCATGCGTGGTGAGGACTGTTTAGGAGTGTTTTGCGCATGAGCAGTGAGTGAAGGCATGGACTGGGGGACTCAGCTTGTAAAAACGTGCCAAGGCACGTTATTTTTTTAAATTTAATGTGCAAATGTACAATTTTAGAGGGGTGGAAATGTTTATTAGATACATTTTTTTTACTGAGACCAGGTTGAAGAGTTTGCTGGATCCCATTCTGGCAAGACTATTTAAGGATATTCTGCCCCATATTAACACTTCTATATTTGAACTGATTAATCTGTCTCTACTAAATGGTTACGTACCTCATGCCTTTAAGTTAGCCATCATTAAACCATTGCTTAAAAAGTCTGCTCTTGATCCTGATGTTTTAGCTAACCACCACTCCTGGGATGCCGTCGGGACCAACAGCTCTGTAGGGGTTCCCTGCTTTCAGTTGCCTCCTCACCTCATGCACCTGTAGAGAGAAAGGGGGGGATGGCTTGTGGGGGAAGTGTGCTCAAACCGGGCAAAGAAGCTGTTAAGCTCCTCTGCCAGTGTGAGGCTGCTAATGTTGGGTGGGCACTTGCCCCTGTAGTTGGGGAGGGTCTGGATGCACATCTCTCGTGGGTTGTTGTCTGCGAGGAAGCCCTCCACCTTCCTCTTGTAGGTGTCCTTAATGAGTTTTATACCTCTTCCCAGGTTAGCTCTGGTAGTGCTGTACAGAGAGCTGGCCATCTAGTAACTGGAGGGTTGGTGGTTCGAATCCCATTCCCCCCAGACATCTTGCCATTGTGTTCCTGGGCAAGAAGACACGTTACCCACCTTTCCTCCAGTGTCCATGGCATGGCATGAATGCGTATAAATGTTCGGAAGTGGTTGGAGAGGCTGTTGGTGCAGATTGGCAGCAATGTTTCCATCAGTCTGCCCCAGGGCAGCTGTGGCTACAGTAGTAGCTTATCACTACCAGTATTTGTGGAATGAATGAATAATGTAATTGTCTTTATAATAATAATAATAATAATAATAATACATTTTATTTAAAAGCGCCTTTCAAGACACTCAAGGACACTTTACAGAAATAGATAAAACACAGTATCAATAAACAACAAAAACACAAAAACGACAATCATAAAAAAACATGGCAGTTACAATGAAATGCTAATCTGAACAGGTGAGTTTTGAGAGCGGATTTAAACTGAGGGAGGGAGTCAGTGTTTCTGATGGCAGGTGGGAGTGAGTTCCAGAGTTTGGGAGCAGAGCGGCTGAATGCTCTACTCCCCATGGAGCTGAGTCGAGCAGGAGGGACAGCGAGGTGGACAGAGGAGGAGGATCTGAGGGAGCGGGTAGGGGTGACAATGTGAAGGAGGTCAGCCAGATAAGGAGGGGCGAGGTTCTGGATGGCTTTGAAAGTATGAAGGAGAATTTTGAAGTCAATGCGAAATTTGACCGGGAGCCAATGAAGTTGCAGGAGAACAGGGGAGATGTGAAGGAAGGAGGGGGTTTTGGAGATAGCGCGAGCAGCTGAATTCTGGACCAACTGGAGCTTGTGAAGGGATTTCTGAGGGAGTCCAACGAGTAGGGAGTTACAGTAATCTAAACGGGAAGTGACAAGGCTGTGTACAAGAATAGAGGTAGTGTGGGGGGTGAGCGAAGGGCGAAGAGGATTAACGTTGCGAAGATGAAAATAAGCAGACCGGGTAATGCTATTGATGTGGGAGTGAAAGGAAAGAGAACCATCGAGGATGACACCCAGACTCTTGACCTGAGGGGAGGGGCAAACTGAGGAACCATCGATGGTGAGGGAGAAACTATCAACTTTTGATAATGTGGATTTGGTGCCGACTAAAAGGATTTCTGTTTTATCACTGTTGAGTTTGAGAAAGTTTGCGGTGAACCAGGTTTTAATTTCAGAAAGACAATTGGTCAGGGAGGAGGGAGGGAGGGTGGAATTTGGTTTGGTGGAAAGGTAGAGCTGAGTGTCATCTGTGAGGCAGTGGAAAAGAATATTGTATTTACGAAAAATAAAACCGAGGGGGAGGAGGTAGATGATGAAGAGGGAAGGCCCCATGACTGAGCCCTGGGGCACACCAGAGGAGACGGGGGAGGGTTGAGAATGGAAGGATATGAGTTGGATGAACTGAGTACGGCCATAGAGGTAAGAATGAAACCAGTCAAGGGGAGTGCCAGTGATACCGATGGAAGACAATCTGTTGAGGAGATTGGAGTGGGAGATTGTGTCAAAGGCCGCACTCAGGTCAAGGAGAATGAGAATCGAAAGCAAACCAGAATCAGCTGCAATACGGAGGTTGTTAGTGATTTTCAAAAGGGCAGTTTCAGTGCTATGGTGGGGGCGAAAACCCGATTGAAAATCATCATACAGGCTATTGTGGGATAAATGGGAGTGGAGTTGAGAAGCAACAACCTTTTCGAGAATTTTGGAAATGAATGGAAGGTTAGAGATGGGACGGAGGTTATTGAAATTATTGGGATCTGAACCGGGTTTTTTAAGGATTGGGGAGACAGCAGCAGTTTTAAAGGATAAGGGAAATGAACCAGTGGTGAGTGAGGAGTGGATGATAGCAGTGATGAGAGGGAGCAGTGAGGGGAGGCAGGATATGACCAAGGCTGTAGGAAGTGGATCTAGAAGACAAGTGGATGACTTGGATTTATAGATGAGGTCGGAGATGGCAGGTGGTCAGGAAGTTGAAAAAAGGAGAGTGAAGAACTATAGGAGGGAGGTGCCGAGGGGGAGGGAGAAGAGGGAATGGGACACAGGTGCTGGTGAATCTTTTCAATTTTCGCATTAAAAAACAAAAGGAGGGAGTTGCAAGTGTCCACCGAGTACAAATGGGGGGGTAGGGAGTGTCTATGTCTTTGAGTGTCTATGAAAAGCACGATATAAACCTGATGCATTATTATTTGAAATACTCTTTTTGTGCAGGGACTACAAATTTTTGAACACTGTGGGAGTGTTTCGAGTCAAATTTGACCCATGTCTATTGAGATGGCATTTAAATCTACCAGTGTGGGTCACATCAAAGAAATTAGTGGTTTCAGAGAATCTTGAAACTGTATGGCCATGTTTGTAAATGATAAATGGTAAATGGCATTCACTTATATTGTGGTGGACACACTCATGGAGATTCTGTGACTCACATTTTAGGTCACAACAAAAGCAGGAAGCTGCAGGAATATTAGCTTTGGTATGCAAGGCCTGAGACTGTGGGGGTGCAATTAAAGGATTAAGGAAAGGATGCATGGGAGACAGTGAAAGTGATATCATGGAGAGAAATGCATTGTGACTGTCTTTATAATGCAAAGTGGTCTGGTGACTTCCGGTCTGGACACCATGGTGATAGCAACTTAACGCTGAAGCTCTCAGACCAAATCCAAGGAAAACATCTTCAAAATCAGACTTAACGGATTTTTGGAAGAATAAAAATCAAAAGACAAAAACACCATGCCTAACCAAAAACAGAAGAAACTGACATTCCCCAGGTCAGGACGCGCAGCGGCCGCAGAATCTGAATCGGAGGACCTCCGTTCAGAAGACGAGGAGCTGGACCTAGCTAACAAGACGGTTAGCTTGAAATCGCTATTTGATGAATTACGACGATTTCGGGCCGAATTTCATGAATCCAGAGAGGAATTAAAAAGGACGAACAGCAGAATGGACCAGGCCGAAAACCGAATCTTGGAAGCTGAAGAAAGAATAAAAGTGCTTGAAGATTCTATGCTGGATTTACACAAAAAACAGTCAAGGCTGGGGGCTAAGCTAACCGACCAAGAAGGAAGACAGAGACGAGACAACATCAGAATTCACGGTCTGAAAGAAGGAGCTGAAGATAGTTTCAACACAATGGCGGAATGCGTGGAATCCTTATTGAGAGAGAAGTTGGATATTCCACAAACCACCGATTTGAAGATAGAAAAGGCCCATCGTACATTAGCCGCAAAGCCAGTGGCAGAAGCGCCCCCACGTTTGGTGGTGGTAAGATTCTCCGATTTCAAAATAAAACAAGAGGTTGTAAGACGGGCTTGGCAGAAAAAAGGATTTATGCATCAAGAGAGAAAAGTCTTCGTGGAGCATGATTACGCCCCGGAGGTTCTTAAAAAGCGACGGGAATATAACGACGCCAAAAAGGTTCTACGGGAACAGAATCTACGCTTTCAGACGCCATTTCCTGCGAAGTTAAGGGTCTTTTACGGTGAAGAGTCATGTCTCTATAATTCAGCGGAAGAAGCAACAATTGACATGGTGAGAAGAGGGCTCCCGGTATCGGTGTTTAAACCCGCAGCGGATCTGAGCGAGAGGACCAGGGCTCAAACGTGGTCCACTCAGAGACCTTCAAAATCCACGGGCCAGCAGCGGGAAACCCAGCCCCAGAGCTACAAAGATAAGCTTTCCAGTTCCAGGAAGGAATAGCGACCTTTTTGTTTTTTTCTTTTCAGTCATTCTGCACTTCCATCCCCCCTCCTACAAGGTAACAAACATTAAAGGAGATGCAGAATCAGCATGTGGTAAAACCTTTCATGGAGCAGTTATAGCATTAGAAACAAATGTCTTCTTAATTTAAAGGAAAAAAAAAATCTTGTTAAAATAGAAATGTAACAATGACCCACATGTTCTCCCTACACTAACAAATACTGTATTAGAGTGAATGTTTGCTGTGATGGGGGTGGGAGGGTGCACACAATCTCATAGGGTATAGGCATAAAAAAAAAAAAAAAACATTACAAATTCGGATTGGGATCTGAAATTCACGTTAAAAACATGGGACAACTTACAGGGGTAAGAGAGGGCCCTCAACACGTAACAGAGTTTGAGGAATTTCCCTCAGAGCCTACACTCCATCAGGGCTCTTACAGGGTCTTTAAAGAGACCCCAGCTCAGGAAGTTTTTTTTGACAGTTTTTTGTTTTAAAGTTTCGTACACTATGTTCTTAATGTTTTTTATGTTCTTAATGTTCTTTCAGTTTCTGAGTAGCAAAAAAGAGGGCCACCACACTGTTTTACTAAATAAGAAAATACAATGGAGAAACAGGGTGTAACCAAAATAGCCTCGTATAATGTAAAAGTGATCCTGAATCCAGTTAAAAGATCCAAGATTCTATGCAAAATGAAAAAAGACAAAGCAGAAATAATATTTTTACAAGAAACCCACCTAACAGACGTGGAACACACTAAACTCAATAGACAAGGGTTTAAAATGATCTCTTCATCTTCATATAAGTCAGGGAGGAGGAGGGGAGTAGCGACATTGATATCAACCAAAATTACATTTGAAAAAAAAATCAGAACACAAAGATAAAGAAGGGAGGTACAGTTTGGTAATTGGGCGGCTAGAGGGAGAAGATATCACCCTGCTGAATGTATATGCACCACCAGGGGCTAAATGGAAATTTTATAAAAATGTATTCGACCTAATGATAACTAAAGCCCAAGGTTTAGTGATATGTGGTGGAGACTTCAGTCTAAGACTGAATCCATACTGGGATGCAACAGGTAATTCTTCACATCAAAATAACACTCAAAATAGGAAAACTCAGATGCTATTAAAAGAAATGGGAATCTGTGACGTATGGAGGGAATTCAACCCCAATGTAAAAGATTATACTTTTTATTCAACGCCACATTCATCTTACTCAAGGATTGATTACTTTTTTATGTTTAATAGAGACATTGGAAGAGTAAAAACATGTAAAATAGGACTGATGGATCTCTCTGACCACAGTCCGATCTATATGGACTTAAACATCCAAAATTATACAAATAATACATTTTCCTGGAGGTTGAATTCAAATGTCCTGAAAGGACCACTGAAAGATGAATTGGAATCAGATATTCTCAGATATTTGGAAGAAAACGATAATGGAAAAGTATCCCCTTTAATACTGTAGGATGCGTGCAAAGCTGTAATAAGGGGAAAAATTATTGCAAAACTGGCAACCCAAAAGAAACTGAGACAAGAAAAACTAATCACACTAGAGTCAGAACTCAAGAACCTAGAAAAAGAACACAAAGACAACACTCATTCTAATGGCTCACTCAAGATTAAAGAAATTAAAAATCAAATAAATGAGATCTACACAATAGAAATCCAGAAGAAACTTACATTTCTGAAACAAAAACACTATGAAGCAGGCAGTAAATCGGCAAAATTACTAGCCTATAAATTGAGGAAACAACAAACAGAAAGAGCAATCTACAAAATCAGAGACCCAGTATCAAAGGAAATAAAATTCAGAATTCAGGATATTCTTAAAAGCTTCGAGAATTACTATAAGAACTTACAGTATACTCCCACAAAAAACATAAAAACGCATCCGAGACATTCCTAAACACATTAAACCTTCCCCAACTTATGGAATCACAAAATAAAACACTACTGTCAGAAATACAACCTAAAGAATTGGAAAAAGCAATTATGAAACTTAAAGCTAACAAATCCCCAGGAGCAGATGGCTATACAGCAGAATGGTACAAAACCTTTAAACAGCAACTATCTCCTCTCCTCCTGAAAACATTTAACTATGTCCTCCACACAGGGGAAATCCCCCCTCCTGGAGAGAAGGGGTCATTGCAGTTATACCTAAACCTGAAAAGGATAAACTAGAATGCTCCAACTACAGACCAATCAGTGTATTAAATCAGGACTATAAGCTTTTTACCATTATCCTTGCCAAAAGGTTAGAAAACATACTGACAGACTTAATTCACTTAGACCAAACAGGTTTTATAAGACAAAGACAGACACAAGACAACATTCAACGCACTTTACACGTAATTCATCATATAAAAAAATATAACTTAAATGCAGTCATATTGGTATTAGATGCTGAAAAAGCATTCGATTCAGTTGACTGGTCTTTCCTATATAGAATCTTATCCAGTTTCAATTTTCATAACAACTTCATTAGAACTATACAGGCATTATATAAAAAACCAACAGCTAAAATAAGGATTAACGGTAATTTATCATCATCTTTTGAGCTGGAAAGAGGATGTCGTCAAGGCTGCCCCCTGTCTCCACTGCTCTTTGCAATCTTCATAGAACCTCTGAGCCAATGGATAAGACAAAATCAAGAAATTCAAGGTATTACACTTGGTCAGAAGGTACATAAAACAGCACTCTTTGCTGATGACATTTTAATATACCTAGGGCAGCCAGACACTTCTTTACCAGAACTAATCTCAGTTTTTTCAGACTATGGAGATTTATCGGGGTACAAATTAAACATGCATAAAACCCAAGTTTTAACATTCAACTATGACCCAAATCATTATTCACTAAGTGAACTCAAAACTAACTGGGAGTTGGAATCTATGAAATATCTGGGGGTCAATATCCCGAAACAACTCAACAAAATTATAACACTAAACTATGATCCACTGGTGACAAAAATAAAATCTGACCTAGCAAGATGGAATATGATACCATTCTTAGGTACTGCACAAAGAATTGAAGCAGTCAAAATGAATATACTTCCACGTCTTCTATACCTTTTCCAAACAATACCGGTAGAACCTCCCAAAAAAACATGGCAGGAGCTGGACAGAAGGATCTCAAGATTCATATGGCAGGGCAAGGGACCTAGAATCAGATATAGAACCTTACAGTTAAACAAAGACAAAGGTGGGCTCGCGCTGCCAAATATCAGGGACTATTTTAAAGCCGCACAAATTAAAACTTTAATAGAGATATGTAACCCAGTCTACACTGCACAATGGAAGGAGATTGAATGCCAAATAACAAGTGACAGCCTCCTACAGGCGATAATAGGGAACAATGCCTTACCTAAACTCTTGAATAACACTAACCCGTGGATAGAGACCCCGCTAAAAATTTGGTTTAAGATAGTCAGAGAGAATCAAGCTAAAGAGCCCTATCGACTTCTGCAATGGATTGCCTATGATCAAGACTTTACCCCCAATAAAACAGACACTAGATTTAAAGAGTGGAAAGAGAAAGGGCTGATAAAATATTATGATTTTTTTAAGGGGCAAACTTTAAGAAGTTTTGAAGATTTGAAAAAACAAGGTCTAATAAATCAAGATCTTTACAGGTTCTTTCAGCTTAGACACCACATGAACAATATACTTAAAAAGGAGGATTTGGAAAGGGCCCAGTCAGGTGTTCTGAAGGTCTTCTTAATGGCATATAAAGGGATCCCAGGGATCAGATATATTTCTAAAATATACCAAGGTCTTCAAGACTTAAAAGGAGACAACACATCATATATAAAAGGGAGATGGGAAAAAGAGGGGAATTTCACTTTACAATTGGAAATATGGGAAAAGATAAATAAACAGCAATGGAAAAGTACCTCATCCCTGCAGTGGAGAGAATTTGGATGGAAAAATTTGGTAAGATTTTTCAGAACACCTGCACAAAACAAATTTACCTATAAGGGGTTGAACTGTTGGCGCTTGTGTGGTGAAAAGACTGCAAATCATTTTCATGTGTTTTGGTCATGCCCAGTTATCCACCAATATTGGAGCAATGTACAGACAATATTGGGGAAAATATTCAAAATAACAGTTCCCTTTTCTTTTGTAACTTTGTATTTGGGTTTACTGCTGGACTCACTGGAAAGACGAGGAGATAAATACTTATTCAATGTTTTAATATTGGCAAGTAAAAAAGCCCTAACTAAAAAATGGATGCTGAAGGACTGTCCTACACCTGAAGATTGGATTAACGTGATTCAAGACATTTTCTCCATGGAAAAGTTGACATTCGCACTGAGACAGGACATGGATGGGTTCATGAACTTTTGGCAACCCTGGATCGCATATGTGTCTTCCATTAGATCTAATCTTTGACAAATACCATTTCAATAATGGTCCCACTCTTTGTTCCAACGCTACTCAGATGCTCTTTTACTTTTAACTACTTAATTTTCTGTTTGTTTGTTTTTTGCTGTTCTGTTTGTTGTTTGTTCGTTTTTTTTTATTTTATTCTCTTTAATTTCACTTTTTCTTTCACTTTAAAAAAAAAAGGGGGTGTTGTAATAATTATCCTACCAATGTTGTCAAATAGCAAAAAATAAGGGAACATGTGATGAAAATGTAAACAATGCAATGCTGTAATGACCTGTATACCCTTTACAAAAACTTAAATAATGCAAAGTGGTCTGTGTGACATGTAATCTACAAAGGTGAAGTCCCTGATATTTAAGGACGAGAGTTTACTGTTTCATTCTCTTTTTTCTCTCTGCTTTGAGATGATGGTGTTGTGAATAAAGTTGACTTTGAGAGAGAACTCTGTCTCGTCATTTTCACATCACCACACTGGTGACCCGAGACGTATCATGGAAGAAGAAAATTCCCCTGGGCCAGCCGCATCAAGAGCCCCCAGCCAAACGAATGCCGCTACAGTCCAGCTACAGGACTTCTGGCAGAACAATCCGCACTCCTGGTTCAACACGGTTGAGGCACAGTTCAACCTCTGGGGGATATCGGTAGATGCCACGAAATTCTACCACGTAGTCGCAAAGCTGGACAACAACACGGCCCAGCATGTGGAGAGCCTGATCGACCAGCTGCCGGAGAGCGACAAATACGGCGCGTTGAAGGCTGCACTCATCCAGCAATTCACCCCCTCGGCGGAGGAGCGAGCAGAGAGGCTCCTGGCGCTGACGGAGGGGGAAAACGACATGCCCGCGAGCCTGATGGAGAAGTTGTTGAGGTTGAAAGACTCTGACGATGATCGCTTCATTTTCACCCACCTCTTCCTCAGGACTCTACCGTCGGCAGCGAGGGCGACCCTGGCCAGTTCGCCACTGTTGGCCCTACGGGACCACCGCGCGCTGGGCTGGGAGGCGCAGCGGATTGTCAACACCACCAAGCGGCGCGCAGCCACGGCCGATGCAGCGGAATGCGGCGCGACGACCGGAGATGACAGGGGGCCAGAGGCAGCGGTGCCAGACTCACCGACGACGGCGGCGGCAAGGGCCAGAGAACGTGGACCGGACATCCTTTGTTTCTACCATCGCCACTTCGTAGAGAGGGCACGCAAGTGTGTACCGCCGTGCCAGTTCGGGCGTTCGGGAAACACCAAGCCGGGGGTCGGTAGCAGCCGCGGCCCTCGGGGAAGAGAACAAGCTGCTCTACTTGTCGGACGCACGCTCGGGGAGGCAGTTCCTCGTCGACACAGGCTCCCATTTGAGCTTCATCACATCTTCCTACGCGGACAGACTAGCTGGTTCCAGAGGTCCCCGGGTGACGGCAGCGAACGGCTCGGAGATTAAGACCTTTGGTGAGAAGACTCTGCTTCTGTTTCTACACGGCCGTACATTTGAGTGGACTTTTGTTATAGCAGCAGTAAATTTCAATATGTTGGGGGCTGATTTTTTGTGCTCACATGGTTTGTTGGTTGATCTCGCTAACAGGCACCTGGTTAATGCACTTTCTTTTGATTCTATCCCCTGTACAGCGCGAGTGGCCCCGCCAACAGCTCAAACCAACGTCACAGCAGCAAGCGGTAAGTTCCACACACTGCTCACCCAGTTCCCAGCACTCACGGTCCCCACATTTTCGGCAACAGTTGCTAAACACGGGGTGGAGCATTTTATTACCACTACCGGACCGCCTGTTTTTGCAAAAGCTCGGCGCTTGGGCGCAGTTAAACTAGCCATAGCGCGCGAGGAGTTTGCCAACCTGGAGAGGTTGGGCATTATCCGATGTTCAAACAGTCCGTGGGCTTCCCCCCTGCATATGGTCCCGAAAGCTGACGGATCATGGCGCCCTTGCGGGGATTTCCACAGGTTAAACAATGCTACAGAGCACGACCGCTACCCAATCCCGCATATCCAAGATTTTTCCGTTCATTTGGCGGGGGCGCGCATTTTTTCTAAAATAGACTTGGTCCACGGTTACCACCAGGTCCCTGTGCGCACTGAGGACATACCCAAAACAGCGGTAATAACTCCGTTTGGCCTATTCGAGTTTTTACGCATGCCATTCGGACTTAAAGGGGCTGCTCAGACGTTCCAGCGCATGATGGACTTGGTGCTTCGCGATCTCCCTTTCGTGTTCGTCTACCTGGACGATATTTTAGTAGCCAGCGCGTCCGAAGACGAACACGAAAACCTCCTCACGGCAGTTTTCCGGAGGTTGGGAGAGCACGGTTTAATAATCAACCCAGCGAAGTGTCAGTTCGGGGTGACGCAGATTGATTTTTTGGGGCATCGCGTCTCTCCAGAAGGAACGGTTCCACTGCCTGACAAAGTGCACGTGGTAGCAAATTTTCCCCAGCCACAAACAGTCAAGGCGTTACAGGAGTTTTTGGGAATGGTGAATTTTTATAACCGTTTCCTCCCCCGCGCAGCGCAGCTGATGCAACCATTGTATGCTGCACTCAAAAAACAAAAACCCACAAATAAGATCGAATGGTCTCTGGAGCAAGAGCGAGCATTCTCGGAGGTCAAAACAGCCCTGGCAAACGTTGCGTTGTTGGCACATCCAGACCCAACGGCCGGCATAGCGCTCACTACTGACGCGTCAGATGTGGCCAAAGGGGCGGTCGTGGAGCAGCATGTAGCCGGGGCTTGGCAGCCGCTCGCCTTTTTCAGCAGGACTTTGCTCAATAGTGAACGAAAATACAGCGCATTCGACAGGGAGTTGTCAGCTCTCCACTTGGCCATTCGCCACTTCCAGTTCTTGCTGGAGGGACGCCATTTCACCGCGTTCGTTGACCACAAGCCGCTGACATTTGCGATGGCCAAGGTTTCAGAACCGTGGTCGGGCCGGCAGCAAAGACAGCTTGCTGCCATCTCAGAGTTTACTACTGATATTCAGCACGTGGCGGGTAAACTGAATGTAGTGGCAGACTGTCTCTCGCGCGCCGTGGCGGCCCCAGTCCGCGTAGGGATAGATTATGCAGCCATGGCCGCGGATCAGGTTAGCGACGCGGACGTGCGCACGCTCCAGTCTGGACCAACAGGGTTAAGGCTGGAGAACAGGGTGCTGCAAGACGGTATGCCCCCCCAATCTGCGATGTCTCCACTGGGCAACCGCATCCTGTGGTACCGGCCGCGTGGCGCCGCCGCGTTTTTGACTCGATTCATTCTCTGGCGCACCCGGGAGTGCGTGCGTTGGCCAAAATGGTAGGAGAGAAATTTGTGTGGCCGAGCCTGTGCAAACAAGTTAAGGAGTGGGCAGCAGCCTGCATGGCTTGTCAACGAGCCAAGGTACACAAACACACGAGAGCTCCCTTGGAGCCATTTCACATCCCGGCTAAGAGGTTCGATCATGTTCACGTGGACCTCGTAGGCCCCATCCCGCCATCACAGGGGTGCACACACCTTCTGACAATGGTGGACCGCACCACTCGCTGGCCAGAAGTGGTCCCACTGGTGTCAACCACAGCTGAGGAGGTGGCGCGCGCGTTTTTAACAGCATGGGTAGCGCGCTTTGGAGTCCCGTCGGACATTACGTCCGACAGAGGTCCTCAATTTGTTTCCGAACTTTGGTCAGCAATGGCCCGCAGCCTGGGGTTAACGATCCACCGCACAACCGTGTACAATCCGCAGGCTAATGGGTTATGCGAACGTTTTCATAGGTCATTGAAAGCGGCTCTCAGAGCATTGCTGACGGATGCAAATTGGGTAGACAGGCTACCGTGGGTTTTATTGAGGTTGCGTTCTGCACCTAAAGAGGACTTAGAAGCCTCCCCGGCTGAGCTAGCAGCTAATAACGATGAGGCTCAAACATGGAGAAAAAAAAAATAACGACAGGCTACAACAATCAGAGCATGGTAGAAAATACAAAAGCCAAAATACAAGCACATACGCTGCACCCAAACAAACAAACAAACAAAAAAAAACATGAGGAGAAACAAAGAAAAAAAAAGACTCAAAACGGCTACAAACAGCACACCATAATACAGTCCAATAAAGTCACAGGCAAGGAAAAAAAAACATCTCAAACCACAGAGGAAAAAGGAAAACTCACATATAGGTACAAAAATGCAGCGGACCCCATACGAACAGGAAGGCAACTCAACCTGCTACAGAGCAGCGAAACTAATATAGATCATACTAAGCAGGCAAAGACAAAAAAAACAAACAAACAAAACAAAAAAAACATCCCCCACTCTACAGAGGAGACAAGAAAAACTGGAATACAGGCATATAACAAAATACAGCGTACCCAATAATACCAGTGAAAAAAAAAACTCACACGCTACAGAGCGGCGATATATGCAGTTCAATATAGTTGACTAAAAAAAAACAAAAGCCTCCCAAAACCACAGAGGAGGAAACAAAAAACTCTACAGGGATGTCAGCAGGCAGAGCACAATGAAACAAAAAACAAATAGTTCTGGAGGTCTTCCAGCATCCAGTGTCCAGATGGCTGGCTGGGGAAAAAGAATAAGTTTGGGCGGTCTACCCCAGTCCCAGGCCCGGAGAAGCAGTACCTCTGGCGGCCGGACCAGGTTGCCGAACAAAGAGTCCAGTCCGTTGAGCAGCCAACCCAGAATGCCGAACCGGCGAAGCAGTATCCTAGTCGGCCGACCTGCATCAATAGGCCACCAGGACCGAAGGGAAGAACTTGGAGGCGGCCTCCCTACTGAGAGGGATAGCGAGGGAAAGCCGAGCCGAATAAGGGAAATCCCAGTGGCACCCAGTGGAGGGAAAAAGGGATTGGGGAAATGATGAGGGACCAGTCCGGCGTCGAACGGCGGAGGATCTACAGCTCCTTCTCCGAACTCCACGTGAACTGGCAGTGCGCTCTTGCTGGATCCCAAGCGGGACTGTGCAGCACCCATGACGGACCCTGACTGGGCCGGAACAGCGCCCATGACGGACCCCGATTTGGCCAGTGTTGCACCCACGACGGACCCCGACTGGGCCGGAACAATACCCACGACTGACCCCGACTGGGTCAGAGCTGCACCCACGATGGACCCCGACTGGGCCGGCGCAGCACCAGGGTTAACCTCCAAACGTGAACCCAGACCCTCAACGACGACCGGGACCGACTCGTCACCGGTGACCTTGGGAGAAGGCTCAGAGGAACAGAAGAGAAAACTGGGATCAGTATCACTGGCAGCGGCAGATCCCGGCGAGACAAGCCCGGATGCAGCGAGCGGCTGCACCCGGCTCGTTTCGCTGAGAGACAGGCAATGATGCTCCAGAATCGAGAAGAGAAAGACAAAATAGAGCACCTGCCTGATCTCAGGCTTTACCGCCGCCCAGGACTTTGGTGATCCAGGTTCAGCGAGTTGAAGGTCCACTCCTGGTTCCTACTCGACTGTGGCAGGCTCCACAGCCGGCATGATGGTGTCCACAGTCTGGGGATTCCCTGATGCTGACATCCACGCCAAAGGCCCACACAGCGTGGTGGCAGGGGCTCCGTGACCTGCTGGGTTGAACCGCTCTTCCGTGAAGACCCGGGGACGCTTAGTCTTCAGTGCAGGCTCCAAACGGCAGTCTGCCCTCCTCCTCTGCCCATGACATGGCTGCGGGGCTGGTACCAGGCTCTCCAGGGCCGCAGGGTCCTTCCTCGTCCAGCGGTGTAGTCCTGGCGCTGGGGGATGCTCAAGGGAAGGAGACACAGAGGATGCAGTTTCACAATTAATGGCTACAGCAGGTGGAGGAAGCTCAGGGGACTGTGAACCCTGAACTCCACCCCCAGGAGTCAGACAAGGCAAATCATAATATGGAGGAGTAAAATGAAATAGCACTTGCCTTTTCTCCAGAGGGCCGATGGTGCCTGCTGTAGCGGGCTTGGTTCTTCCCTTTCCCCTACGAACGGTGACGGAGGGCCCTCCGGGAAGATGAGGAGGAGCCGCTCTCACAAGATCGATGACGGGCCCAGCCGGAGCAGGGCTCGTGGAGTTCTCAGCAGCTGGAGAGATCGTCGAGGAGGAGGGAGGAGCAGCCGAGGCAGTCCAGGGGCGAGAAGCTGACGGATCAGCCGAGACAGATGACCCAGAGGCGGAGGCTGCTGTGTTTTCCTCCTGTTGTGACGCAGGAGCAACAGGTGGCTGGGAGGCAGAGTTCTTTCAGCGACCCAGAACTGGATCCGGATGGGGTTCTCGCTGAGGCTGGGCACAAGCAGGATGGCGGCATTTACAGGCAGAGGGCAAGGCAAAGGTTAGGTCAGGAAACCGCCATTGCTGCGCAGAGACAGAGGCCAGCAATTCGGTGTACTCGGGATAAGCATGGAGTTCTGGACTGATCTCCACCAGTCTAACTGCCGCAGTCACATGTCTTATGACTTCAGATGGATGGGAGGCAGAGCTAGCCGCAGCCACACGGTCCTGGAGGATCACAGCAGTCCACTGCGTCTCCTCTGCGTCTCCTCAGTACGCTGCTGGGAATGGCATGGTTGCGAGTAAATGGTAAATGGCATTCACTTATGTAACGCTTTTATTCTCATCTCTTGATGACCAAAGCGCTTTACAGATCTTGCTATCCACCCATTCACACACACATTCACACACTAATGGCGGCATGCTACCTAACACGGTGCTTCCAGACCCACCAGGAGCAATTGGGGTGAAGTGTCTTGCCCAGGGACACAATGGCAGGATGCCCAGAGAGAGCGGGATTCGAACCGCCAACCATATGGTTATTGGACGACCTGCTTTACCTCCTGAGCCACTGCCGCCCCTCTCGAGTGTTCGAGAGGATACCATCAATATCGATGAGGGCCATAACCAACTCGTAGCCCAAGCTCATCGCATAGCCCTTGGGCGGCGATGCCATCTCCCAGCACACTGGTACATGAAAAAGGAAAAAACCACAAGCCCAACAATGCAAACTCTCGGTGACCGGCATCTCATTCTGGCTGCGACCTACTGTCAGCGATGGCCCTTGTGGGCCATCAATAAGACGCCAAAAGCCAGTCGATGAGTTTGCATGTTTATTAACAAAAGACAACGATGACAAAATAATGAGCCACGTGGGGCAAAAACACAATTATGACTATGACTATGGACAAAGGAAAACAGACTCTGAACGAATACACTTTCTCTGAGAAGAACGTATCATGAATCTAAGACGGAGGTTTGACGAGGTCGCAGCCCGGAGTAACCACAGCTGCTCCCTTACATAGGGCACAACCAATCATGAGACAGTAATTAAAGGAATGCAGATCAGCTGTCACGGCACACTCAGCTCTGACAGCCGGAAGTCCCGCCATGACGCTGTCATAACAAAGGCCCTGGAAGGCCATAAGGAAAACACGGACTAACGGGGAAAATACTGGATGATCCGAGCGTGGACAATATCAGCTCTCAGACCATGACATTTATCATTTAATGTTTTTGCAATTAGTGGTAATTGTTGAATTAATATTGATAATTTTGATTTCTTATGA
Organism: Pholidichthys leucotaenia; assembly: GCA_020510985.1. Classification (NCBI taxonomy): domain Eukaryota; kingdom Metazoa; phylum Chordata; class Actinopteri; order Cichliformes; family Pholidichthyidae; genus Pholidichthys; species Pholidichthys leucotaenia. Next base: position 130,960,096 of record CM035840.1, on the reverse strand, counting down.
TATAACAGTAAGGACAACGTTTAATGGTTAAACATGATTATATTATGAATTCCAAAAGTTCCAGAATGTTCATGCCATTTTCAAATTCAATAAAATATATTTAAATCATTATGGCTTCTATGTTTTTAACAGATACTGTGTGATAGTGTTGTAAAACTCAAAAAATACAGTACACTCTCCCTGCTCTCTGAAACATTTAACTGACATGATTTTGGTTGTAAAGACCTAGAAGCAGACATGAGACAGTGCTGAAAGGTCACAATGATTTTATTGTATTTGGGCTAAAATAATGTTGGAGATAGTCTTGCAGCCGTGCGGGGAGAAGGCAAGAGAGAGATGATGAGGAATGAGCAGAGCTGATGGACCATATGCAATTATTTTGCCTTACAGATGGTGTAATTTGTCAACCATTTCAGGAGGAAGTTGTGGCTTGGACGGTGGACATAGGGGGCTGGTGGAAACCAGCTTCACCTGTGAGACATGGAAAGAGGGGTGGATGCGGAAAGAAGGAGAGAGACTGAGGTGCACAGCAGCAGGTTTAACAACTTTTGAAATTGAAAAGGGACTAATGAAGTGGGGAGGCAACTTCCTGGTGTCAGTTTTAAGGGGGATGTGTCTAGTGGATAACCATACCTTCTGCCCCACATGGTAGGTAGGAACCGGGGTCCTTCCTTGGTTGGTGATGACAGAGTTCTGGTCAGCAGTGTGGAAAAAGGGCAGCCCTGGCAGCCCTCCAGAAGCAGTGACAGCACTGAATGTGTGACTGGATGGATGGCACAGCAATCTCCTCCTCTGAGATGGGCAGCAGTGGTGGGTTGTAACCCAACGATGCCCCCAACGGGGAGATAACAGTCGCAGTGGAGGTGGCGAAGTTGTGGGCATACGCAATCCATTGTAGGTAGGAATTCCAGGATGCAGGATTGACTGCTATGATGCACCTCAGGGCTGCCTCTAACTCCTGGTTAATCTGCTCGCACTGGCCATTGCTTTGAGGGTGGTATCTTTATGTCAAGCTGACGGTTGCCCCAGTGGCCTTACAGAATAATTGTCAGACCTGTGAGACAAACTGGGTACTGCGGTCAGAAACCACTTGCACTGTATGAGCCATATGGAAAACAAATACAGCGGGGAAAATAAGTATTGAACATGTCAACATTTTTCTCATTAAAGATATTTCTGATGGAGCCAGTGACCTGAGATTTTCATCAGATACCAGTAACAACCCAAGTAATCCATACATACAAAGAAATCAAGGCAACTGTGTTCATAAAACAAGTTATATTCAATAAAGTGGAATGACACAGGGAATAAGTATTGAACACACGAAGAAAAAAGAGATGCGAAAAGGCATAGAAAGCCAAGAAGCCAGCTGAAATCCATCAGAATTTATGAAGTCATCCCATCCCCCATCAGTGCAAATTAATTTCAGCTGGTTAAGTCCTGACTGATAGCCTTTAAAAAGGTCTGTGAATATCAGATTGTCAAGCCACAAAGAACTCATGATGGGTAGAAGCAAAGACCTTTGCAACCTTATTGTTGCAAAACAGAATGATGGCGTTGGTTACAGGTGCATTTCTAAACTGCTGAATGTTCCAGTGAACACTGTTGGAGCCATCATTTGGAAGTGGAAAGAACATCATTTTACCATAAACTGGCCATGACCAGAAGATCCTTGCAAGACTTTTAACAGAGAAGTCAAACAAATTATTAGAAAATTATCCAAGAACTTTAGACCACTCGTGGAGAGCTCCAGAAAGACCTGGAGTTAGCAGGTACTGCTGTTTCAAAGAAAACAGTAAGCGATGCAGTCAACTGACATGGGCTCTATGCGTGCTCACCTCGCAAGACTCCATTGCTGAAGAAAAAGTATGTTGAAGCTCATTTAAAGTTTGCTATACAGCATTTGAGCAAGCCAGTAAAATTATGGGAAAATATAGTCTGGTCAGATGAGACCAAAATTGAACTTTTTGGCGGAGTGGTTAGCACTGCGGCAGCACAGCAACTCACCCTTGGCCGGGGGATCCTGGATTCGATCCCAGCCCCTGACCAACAGTGATCTGTGTGGAGTTTGCATGTTCTCCCTGTGTCTGCATGGGTTTACTCCGGGATTTCTCCGGTTACCTCCCACATGCCAAAAACATCCAAGTTAGGTTAATTGGCATCAAACTGGGGGTTCTAAATTGTCCTTAGGTATGACTGTGAGAGTGAATGGTTGTCTGTCTCTCTGTGTGAGTGAATGGTTGTCTGTCTCTCTGTGTTGGCCCTGCGATGGACTGGTGATCTATCCAGGGCATACCCTGCCTCTCGCCCAAAGATGCTGGGATAGGCTCCAGCCTCCCCGCGACCGGAAAAGGATTAAGCAGAAGAAGATGGATGGATGGATGGATGGATGCCCCAATACACCGTATGTTTGGATGAGAAATGGCACTGCACATCCCATCATGGTGTCTGGGTGTTTTTCAGCATATGGTACAGGCAGACTTCATATAATTGAAGGCAAGATGAATGCTCAAATGTACAGAGACATCCTTGATAAGAATCTGTTGCCATCTGTCAAGATGCTGAAGATGAAACGAGGGTGGACATTTCAGCAAGACAATGATCCCAAACACACAGCCAAGGAGACTCTTCACTGGCTCCAGAGAAGGAAAATAAAGGTGATAGAATGGCCCAGTCGGTCACCTGATCTGAATTCAATTGACTATCTATGGAACAAACTAAAGATCAGAGTTCATCAAAGACACCCATGGAACCTTCATGATTTGAAGACAGCTTGTGTGGAAGAATGGGTTAAAATCACTCCTGAGCAATGCCTGTTCCTAGGTTCTCCATACGGAAGGTGTCTGGAAGCTGTTATTACCAACAAAGGTGTTTCCACTAAATATTAAATGAATTTCCCCAAGCGTGTTCAATACGTCTTCCCTGTGTCCATTTTATTAAACATAACTTGTTTTGTGAACACAGTTGCCTTGATATCTTTGTATGTATGAATTACTTTGGTTGTTAGTGATACCTGGTGAAAATCTCAGGTCAATGGCTCCATCAGAAATATCTTTAATGAGAAAAATGTTGACGTGTCCAATACTTATTTTCCCCGCTGTAAGTCGGCTGTCTCCTTGGCTGAGGGTAATTTGTGGAGCGGGATGAAGTGTGCAGCTTTAGAAAAGCTGTTGATGATGGTGAGGATGATGGAGTTACCAGCAGAAGGAGGAAGGCCCGTACAAAATCTAAAGCTACATGCGACCAAGGCCTACTAGGGATTGGCACTGGGTACAAAGGAGAAGATGATGATTTTTCCACAGAGCACTGTGGACAGGCCTTAATGTATTCACTGATGACCCACCTCAGTAACAGCTACCAGAACACCCTCCAGAGATAGGATGCTGTCCACAAGACCTTGGGGTGGTACATGAATTTAGCTGTGTGCAGCCAGTGGATGACCTCTCCTTACAGACCTTAGTCTTTGACCTTGACGTTAGTCAACCTGTGGGACCCCCACCCAGATCAGGCTCCGTTCTCTGTGCTTTCCTAACCCTTTTCACAATCTCCAACAATAGCACCCGGACAACACACACGAGGGAGAAACGACAGGCTGTTCCTCAGGTGTTAACTGGTCTGAGGAGAATTGCCTGGACAGGGTGTTGGACTGTGGGACATACTGAACACATTGTGGAGCTCATTTAGCAGTAGGTTGTGCCATCCTAAGTGCACGATGGAGAGGTTCCGCAGGTCTTTCCTAGCTATGGCTGTCAGACTTTACAACCTAACCAGGGCTGCTCGTAGGAGTCGTATTTAACCCCTTGCACTCTGGTCAATTTCCCTAAAAATGCCTAAAAATAACGTGCCCAAAGTAAATCAAAAGCTGTTCTTCAACCCTTTACAGCATCTTCATGGGGTTGGTCTCATTTAAAAGAAAACACTTTGAATTTTTTGGCAAAACAGTCATAATCTCTCTAAGTGCTCCTGCCACTGAGTAACGGTCATCTAAACATACTGAACTTGAAGAAAATACATTTCGCCTGGGTGTTTTGTTGGATACAAATGCTTGCAAATAACACACAGCTGTCAGATCTGGGCTGGAAAATGCAACAGAAATGTAGAACCAAGTGTTATCCAGCTGAGGTCAAAATTTTGTAACAATACCACAAAAAATGAATATATTACACAGCTTTTTTGTCAGGTTGTTCCAAGGCGTTTTTGAACTGTGCCAAATTGTGCCAAATGGCACACGGACCGGTCCGTGTGCCATGGTCCGTCATGTGGTGATGATGCACAGTTGTAATTTTCTGATCGGTCAAAAGTCATTTTTATTCCTATTTTCAGTGATAAAGAATAATTTAGCTTATAACACTTACCTGTCCACAACAGCAGTGTCGCTGGCAAACTTCTCTTCCTCATTGTCAAACGAACATGATGCTGGTCCGCTTGTTACGACTCGTGGTTCTGGTCACGCAACCCGGTCAAACCATGATTCCATTATTGCGGTTTTGCGCTTCTATGATTGCGGTTTTGGCAAACAATTTTTCAAAACAAATAAGAACAGTAGTAAGAAAAAAAGACTGGCGAACGCGTGTGTGTCACCCAGGGGCTTACACAAAACAGATTTTACGCACAGGACGCACGCTTTCGAACTTCTCTGCTTCAATTGGCTCGCTATATTCGCAGCCGTTGGTAGGCGGGTCCTTCTTGCTAGGTTTTCAGTTCTTGGTTCTTCAAGGTTTCAGAAACCCAATTCAAGGCTCTTATTAGTCGAATGAGAGGTCAATCAAATCTAAACCAATCAAGGCACTCCTTTGGCTTTCTGTTTGCGGCTGTGTCTGTAGTGGAAGAACGGAAATGCAGCTTTTTTTTTTTTCAGTGCGCGCTAGGACACAGAGACGTGACCGCCTGCGGTATCCCGGAGTGCAAGAGGTTAATGTACCAAACATAACTTTGCACAATAGAGGTCGTCGCCTCCAATACACAACTAGGACAGTGACAATCATTATTGAGGGTGGCAACAACACTGCTGATTAAAATGTGAAATATACTGTCTGGGTACATAGTCATATTCTGAAGGGTAATCTAACAAACCGTAATGCTGTTTATACCATCTAGCTGCAATTCTCCTCCACTGTGTATATAACTGTGTTCAAAAATATATTCATTTATTGCATTAGCTAACCAGTTCTTATTGTCTTATTTACTATTGCTCTGAGTGCTGCTATCCCTTTGCTGCTGTAATCCTGGAATTTCCCCATTGTAGGACTAATAAAGGCTTATCTTATCTTTAACTGGTCTGAGAAGAATTTCCTGGACAGGGCATTAGACTTTGTGCTTTTCGACCCTGGACGATAGGTAAAGGTGAACCTAAACTTGGCAAAAATAAGGACCAACTGGCCTGCCTGGAGTTCAAGCATTTAGCTGACCTGAGGCATTCCAGGTTCTTATGGTCAGTCCACAGAAAAAATGGCTGGGAGGCCCCCCTTAGCCAATGACACCACTCCTCCAGGGCGAGCTTCACTGCCAGCGGTTCTCGATCACCGATGTCATAGTTTCTTTCGGCGGGAGACAAATGCAGAGAGAAATATGTGCATAAAGAGACCTTGTGGTCGGTGAGTGATCGCTGTGACAGGACAGCACCAACCCTGGAGTCAGGTGCATCAGCATCTACAATAAACTGCAGACCTGGATCCACCTGGGCAAGGATGGGAGGAGTGGAGAAGAGCAAATGCTCCCTCTGCTTCATTGGCCCAGCAAAATGGAATCTTGGAGGAAGTGAGTTTCGTGAGGGGTGGGGCATGGATGAAGCGTCAATAAAAGTTGGAGAATCCAAAGAACTGCTGTAACTGTATATGAGAGGAGGGGATGGGCCAGTCGGTGACGGTTCTCACTTTACATGGGTCTGCTCTGATCTGTCCGTGTGCAATAATGAAGGCAAGAAATGAGGTGGTGGATGTGTGAAACTCACATTTTCAGCCTTTACATACAGTTAGTTCTCCAACAGCTGCTGCAGAACAGTCCTCACATGCACCTGGTGTTCCTTTAGAGAACAAGAAAACAACTAAGTGTCATCAAGAAAAACAAATCAAAAGATTTCAGTAAATCCCTGACTGCATCATTGATGAGCTAATGAAATATGGCAGGAACATTGGTCAACCCAAATGGCACCAGTAACGATCACTACATTAATAAGGATTCATCATACATCTATGAATGTGAGATAGGCTACAGTATATGAACATTCTAAATAGATAGTCTCAGATAATTGACCCGGCAAACTGACCTGTAAAACTGACCTGGACCATACTACCAAAAGTTAATGTTAGGATTCTGAACATGGTTAGGGAACCATGCTCACGCTGTAAGTTTATTTTGGTTATTTTCTGTATTTTCCCCGCCTCAGTTTAGTTTGATCATTGTATTTTCATGGTCTTGTCCTTATGGGTTTTTGAGCTTGTCTTTATTTCTGTTTACTATGTTTATCTTCTGAGTTCTGTTTTGGTATCTTAGTCTTAGTTTAGTTATTATAATCTTGTTTATTAGCATCATGGTTTTTGTTTTGCTTGGGTTTTAGTGTCACAGTCATGACTGTTTGATTTTGATGATTTGTATTCTCGTAGTTATCTTATTATGTTTATTCCTGTCATGCTTTGAGATTGGGCTTTTGTTTTGACAGTGTCTTTTGTTTGCTTCAGGTTTTATGTTATGAGTTTTTTCCGTTATTTATTCATGGCTGCTTTTGATTTCTTGATTATTGATTGTTCACAGGTGTTCTTGATTTTGCTCCCTTATTTATAAAGGTTGTGCGTTGCCTTAGACAGGGCAACCTTCACGCTACTTCGTTATCATGCAGTCATGTGTTATGTTATCTACTTAAATTCACCATCACGTCAAGTTTTGGTCACGCTTGGTTCTGTCATGTCTGGAAGTCTGGTTCTGTGAAATTAAAGTCATGCCTAAGAGAAGGATATCCACACGTGAGTCCAATTTTTTGCCCCATAGGGGAAATTCTGACAGAAGGTCGCCATCACACATGGACTCAGCAGGCTTGGCTGGGCAGGGAGAGCTCAGGGTGCTAGTCTCGGACTTAGCTGAGTGGCACAGGATTTATGAAGAGGTGGAGAAGTGGAAACCAACGGCTTTGGAGAAGGTTTGCAGGATTGCAGTGAGCAGACTAGAGGTGCTTCAGATGGTTTTCCTGAGGCTGCGGACTTTCCTGTTCACCACTGGGCCCCTCCCATCCTCCACTCCACCTGTTACTGTGCTGCCACCGGCTCTCTCCCCAACACCACCAGGCTCTCCTTCGCCTGCTGCCACCCCAGTGCAGGATGAGACCACTGTTTGTCGGATTGAGTTTACAACATCTGTGCCCTCTGACGGCCCTACTGCCGAGGAGGTGGAGGAACGCTGGCAAGTTTTACTTTCGGAGATTGAACTGCTGTTGGATTACAAGCCATGGCTCCTCCCAAAGTATGTGGTCCTGCTGGGTGGAGATTCATCGGCAAGTTCGAGTCTGAGCCGACGATGGAGCATCCCCTGGCTCCGTTGCCCCACCCACTACGCCATGTTTCACTGTCCTCACTTCCTCGCAAGACGATTTCTGCAGCTGCCAAGAGGGATTTGCCTGGGCCTTCACCAGCAGCAGCCACAGCTGCACGGGAATTAAGGCGAGTACCTTTTCATTCTTTAACATCAATAGATGAAATGTCTTGCCTTACTTCTGGTGGGGGGGGGGGGGGCGCTCAACAACAGCCAGCCACTTTGGCTGAGCCCTCACCACCTACTACTGCATCCATCCATCCATCTTCACCTCTATATCCCATTTCTCCCTTTGTTTTCTCGGAGTGTCTGCCTATCCTGGGAGGCAACCGACTTATAATGGAGGAGCCTGCTGTTCCAGAGGCTCCAGTTCCAACACCGCAGTCACACTACAGGTTGGAAAGGGACTTGGTTGAATCGCTATCATACCTGAACTTAGCAGATGGAAGGAGGTTGATGGTTGGCGGCCTCAGCGTGGATGAGCTGTGGGCAGCCCAGTTCATCCAGGACTTTGTCTCGGACGTTCATGCCTCCCACACACTGGAGGAGGCCCTGGAGTGCCTGGATGCTGTGGCTGAGATTTTGGAAATGCACCCCAGCCTGCGATCCCACCCTGAACTAGCAGGACTACTGGCCACCGTTCCTAACCTTCGCAGGACATATCGCGGCTCCCACATCTGCTGCTCTGGTGCCCCCACCCGCTACTACATGTCAGAGCATCTCATCTGCCATCCCTCCAGCATCCCCAAAGGTGCCCACCTCCTCTCCTGCAGCGGAGCCTCCAGGGCCCTCGCCAGCGGGAGAGCAGGCGCTAAGGCAAGTACCAATTTTCTCCTTACCACCTAGAATTGAGAGGTCTTGCCTCTCACTTACTCCTGGTGGGAAGACCCAGTTGCAGCACCCATCTGCTTCTGAGCTCTCCCTGTCAAGCTCTTCTGCTGGTAATAGTGAAATGGATGTGATATCTGCCTGTGTTTCTTCCTCCCCATTCAAGGTGGCTAGGTTTGGGATGGAAGAGCACACTTCTACCACTGCTGTCTTAAAGGATCACCCACCAGCTCCCGTCGTCATGTCTGCTGCTTCGTCGCATGCCATGTCTGTCATCCAAACTGCAGGTCATTCTGAGGTCATCATGGCCAAAGCAACAGAGTCGCCTGGGTCCTCATCGGCAGTGGAGAATGAGCTAAGGCAAGTCCCCTTCTTGGTATTCTCAACATATATACTAGAGAGGTCTTGCTTTGCTCTTGATGGAGAAAGCCAGTTGCAGCAGCCATCTGCTTCTTGGCTCTCTCCGTCAGGCTCTACTGTTGCTATGGGTAGTGACCAGGCTTATGTCCCTTCCTCCCTGTCTGAGGTGGCTGTGTTGTGGATGGAGTCGCAGGAGGACCACGTTCCACCTCATCCAGCCATCACACCGGAGGTCGGTGGAACTCCAACCATCAGGTTTTTGCATGTCCTGACATGATAAACATCTCACCCGATTTTCATCTTTCTATGCGAAATTAAGCGTGTGCCACTCCCCATTGACTTCACATGTTAGGTGGCACTGTAGAACCATTTTTGTGGGGTCATTCATATTTCCTCCAAAATATTCAATTTTTCGCCAGTCTTGAGGTTCCTGCAAAAAATGGTGAGTTTTCATGCACGTTCACTACCCCAAAAATGAGATCTTAGATGGAGAAGAAGATAAAAAAAATTCTAACGATTACAATAGGGCTCTCGCCCACTGACTTTGTCAGTCACTCAGGCCCTAAAAATTCTAACAATTACAATAGGGCTCTTGTCCACTGACTTCGTCAGTGGCTTGGGCCCTAAAACAAACAAACAAAAAAAAATTCTAACACTCTTGCCCACTGACTTTGTCAGTGGCTCAGGCCCTAATAGGGCTCTCACCCACTGACGTTGCCAGTGGCTCGTGCCTTAATAAAATTCGATCGAATACGTTTGGGCTCTCACCCACTGACGTTGTCAGTGGCTCGGACCCTATTACAATAGGGGTTTCGCCCACTGATATTGTCAGTGGCTCTTGCCCTAAATACTAACAACTACAATAGGGCTCTCGCCCACTGACATTGTCAGTGGCTCGGGCCCTAAATATGGACTCATCAGACCACAGCACACTTTTCCACTTTGATTCAGTCCATCTCAGATGAGCTCAGGCTCAGAGCAACTGGTGCCATTTCTTTGTGTTGCTTTTGCTTTACATGGTAGAGTTATAATTTGCACTTGAAGATGCAGTGACATACTGTGTTAACTGACAGTGGTTTTCTAAAGTGTTCCTGAGCTCACAGTATAATATCCTTTACAGAATTATGTTGGTTTTCAATGCAGTGCCACCTGAGGGATCAAAGATCATGGGCATTCAATGCTGTTTTTTGCCTTGTCACTTACATGCAGAAATTCCTCCAGATTCTCTGAATCTTTTGATGATATTATGGGCTGAAGATGATGAAATCCCTAAATTCCTTGCAATTGTACACAGAAATGTTGTTCTTAAACTTTTTTTCTCTCTTTTCATCTACAACCGCTTATTCCTTTTTTGGTCATGGGGTAGCTGGAGCCTATTCCAGCAACTTGGTGCAAGAGGCAGGGTGCACCCTGGATAGTCCACCAGTCCATCACAGGGCCAACACAGAGAGACAGACAATCATTTACTCTCACACCAAAGAACAATTTAGAAAATCCAGTTGATGCAAATTAACCTATTAGAAGGAAATACGAGTACCCAGAGAAAACCCACGCAGACACAGGGAAAACATGCAAACTCCACACAGAAGGGTCACCGATGGCCGGGGGTTTGGATCAAACCCACAACCTTCTTGCTGTGCTGCCACAGTGCTAACCACTGCTCTACCAAGCGCTGGTTAGACTGTTTGTCCATGCAGTTGTTCACAAAGTAGTGAACCTCACCCTATCCTTGCTTGTGAATGCTTTTTGGGGGTGACACTCACCTGTTCACCTGTGGAATGTTCCAAAATGGTGTTTTTTAGCATTCCTCAACTTTCTTAGTCTTTTCTTGCCCTTGTCCACGGTTTTTTTGAAATGTGTTGTAGGCAACAAATTCAAAATTAGTGAATATTTGCAAAAAAAGTTATCAGTTTGAACATTAAATATCTTGTCTTTGAAGTGTATTCAACTTAGGTTGAAAATGATTTGCATATCATTGTACTCTGGTTTTTATTTGGGTTTGACACAACATCCCAACTTTAGTGGAATTGGGGCTTATAATTACACAGTGAGAAATGTCACTCATGAGGCAAACCACCTTGCTGTAGCTGATTAAATTCTGACTGTTGCCACCATGACATTTCCAACTTCCAGATGCTGTTTTAATTTTTTTTAAAGAGAACTATTATCTCTCAATGCTGATAAAACAAAAAAATATTTGAAGGACAAAAAATGTGGGGCTATTTAATTTTATTGGGGTGATTACTTATTGAATGGCACCAGTTATACATTTTTACATTAATTTACACAGGGCCCAGTGTGAATTTTTAATTTAAAGGCATTGTGATCATCACTAGTGTCTGTCTCATTTTTATTGATTTCATGGTTGAGGATAATTGTCTACATTTTTCTGTCCCTGCAGACAGTGGCAGATAAGGGTACAACTTCTTAAGAAATAACTGCACTTTTTGGGCTTTTTAAAATGACTGCTATCATCTGCCTTTTTAATAATGACGGTAAGGACAGGCATATCTGCAATCAGAGCCATTATGCTACTAATGTGAAGAGAGCTCTTTCCTCAGAATGACTTTTTAAACACCTTTTTTTTTAACTAAGGGGAAAAGTCAGCAGAGCAAAAGTTGTTAACACTGCAGTCCTCTTCTGTGGAAGGAAGTGCGACATAGTCCGATATGCCTGAGTTCCCATTCACCGTCTTATGCACAATTTAAAATGGAGTCAAATAAATTCTGATGGTAAATGTCACGTTCATAAAAAGTTTATAATCAAAAGGAGAAGTTGGCACAGCAATAAAGAGACAGTGTACTAAAGTGAGATTGAAGTAGTTCTTTGAATAAATGAGGCCATGGTGGGATTTCTGGGAGTGTAGAGAATGCACACACCTACTTCACTACAGCCACTGCTCCTACTCATCTATCATTGATGCAGTATGTGATGGAACATATCGAGCAGAATAATGGCATGTGTTTTTGGCTGTTATGGGACTGAATAATCTTTAACAAAAAATAAATAAATATACACACACACATACATACATACACACATATATACAGTACATACATACATATATATAATTTATTTATTTTTGTTATATATATAACATATACTGTATGTATACATATAAAATATATCATTATATATGTTATCACATGTATTATTATATGTATTATTTTACAGCTCAATGCTGATTGCAACACTGCTAAATTTTGTAAAGTTGAATAAAGAAATGTATTTTTATTCCTCCGAGAACAGTGATTAGTTCCAAACTTCTCTTCCTAACTGTCAGAAGATTTTGTCTGAAATGGAGTAAAATCTCTAAGGGAAAAGGAATGTTGTAAAATATCAATTTTAAAAAATATCTTACATCTCTTTTTTTAAATGGTAGCAGGTAATTTTTTTTTTCTATTTTAAGAAGTATTTTCCCTTATTCCCTTATTCGTTTCTGTCTAAATTTCTATGTGCTAATGGTTTGTAGTGATCACTTAGTAGATATTGTCATTATCGGATTTTGGAAAGGTGAAAACATGCAATACCCATCCCCTGCCCTGTCAGTTGATTCTGGTACAGCTCTGTGAGTTTCAAATGCCCAGCCTGAATAGAGCACCTCTGCCAAAATACAGCATCAGTTGGCAGCAAGAGAAAAAGCTTTCAGTTTACAGCCAGGCTGATCTGGAGTCAGGAGCTGCTTCACCTAGGCTGTAAAGTAAATGACCCAGGCTGTAGACCTGGCTGAAGACAGTGAGGTGTTCTGGGTGATATAGCACTTGTATCCAGTGACCAAACACAATCACTCTTCAGTTTGGAGTGGAGATTTGGCCTGAAGGTGTAAATGCGGTGGACCTGGAGTGGCAGACGAACTCTGCTCCAAACAATGTCTGCTCAAGTGGCAGAACTGGTCATTGGAAGAGAAGTAAAGCATGAACATGATGGCTAACTGTTATGGGTGAGTGCCATGGTAAAAATGAGCCAATTTCACCTTTCCTTTTAATTTTCAGCAGAATGAAAGCCAAGATTGCATTACTGGCAGTGGCATTTCCCACACACTCTTGCTCAGGGCTATTATTAAAGAAGTTCTTGTCAGCTGGTGGTGAAAAACAAGGTTTGCCTGTTGTCATGTACTTTGTCCTTTTTGGACAATGTACTTTGAATGTATTATTTTGATTTTACATTTTCAATAATTTTTTCAACAATTTTTACCTTTCCACAGTTGTGTATTGACAGTTTTTGTAATATAAAAATTCAATTAATTAATTTTTCAAAGGAAGTATCTTACATTTCAATGAATGGTTGCACCAAAAGGTCTTTCGGTCTGTTATTTATTTCCTTTTCAGCTCTCTTCTTTGTGATCATTATATGCCTCTTAATTAGTGTATTTGTGATGACTGTTCTAATCTACTGATTTTTGTTATTTCTATTGTAAAATTGCTTTATCCTCTATAGATTCAGCAAATTAATTTGACAATTTAACAAGATTGATGATTTAACAAGATATTGACAAAAATGCTGTGCCATCTACTCATAATATCAGTGGCAGTCCTGGCTTATTTGATGCCATGGGCAGAGCAGATAGATAGATAGACAGATAGACTTTTTTGATCACCGGCCACTGTGGCAGGTGACTTTCCAAAGTTACTAGCCACTCAGCCTTTTCACTAGCCACAATTTTGTGGTTGGAAAATTATGTTCAATACGATCAAATTTGAGTTTTGCATGATAAAATTTACTTGAACTAAATTTACAATCCTTTTAAATGTAAATGACCCTTATACATACATAGAAATAGCAAGAGAAATACTGTTGAATTAATCATTCAGAATTTTCATCTGTCCTACTAGCCGCCGTGTATGTCCCACCCACCGGCATCGGTGAGAGGAGCAAAGCACTAAAAGAACTTTTTCAGGCTGTCAGTAAGACACAAACGGCTCAACCAGATGGATTCCTCATCATAGTAGGAGACTTCAACCATGCAGATTTAAAGGCCCTCCTACCAAATCTACACTAACATGTAGACTTCCCAAGAGGAGACAATTTGCTGGACCTGGTGTACACAACTCACAAGAAAGCATAAAGAGCCTCCCCCTTCCCCACCTTGGTCTCACTGAACACATCGCCATCTTGTTAAGGCCAGCATACAAACCCAGAGTAAAAACAATCAGACCAACAAAAAGCAGGTACATGTGTGGTCAGAGGGGGCCTCTGATGCTCTGAAAGACTGCTTCAGCTCTACAGACTGGGAGACTTTAAAGCACGCAACCTCCCACAATGGACACACAAACCTAGAGGAGTACACTGAGGTTGTTGTAGCATACATAGCTAAATGCATTGACGGTATCACTCACTGCAAAACCATCACTGTTCATGCCAACCAAAAGCCATGGTTGACAGCAGAGGTCGACAGGCTCCTGAGGGCTCGGGATGCAGCCTTCAGGGCCGGCGACACAGCAGGACTAACAGCTAGGGCCAACCTTTCTCTTGGCATCAAAGAGGCAAAACAACAGCACAGCAAGAAAATATCTGGCCACTTCAACAACACCAGAGATGCACGTTCCCTCTGGCATGGCATACAGACCCTCATCAACTGCAAATCTCCACCTCAGACCTGTGAGAGTGACATCACATTGCTTAACAACCGAAATGACTTCTTCAGCCACTTTGAAGCACAAAACAGCACATCAGAACATAAGACAGCTCCTCTTCCGGATGAGAAGGCCATAAGTCTGAATCCAGCAAGAGTGAAGAGGACCCTCTGCAGGATCAACCAAGGCAAGACAGCTGGTCCAGACAACATACAGTGGGGCAAAAAAGTATTTAATCAGCCACCAATTGTGCAAGTTCTCCCACTTAAAAGATGAGAGAGGTCTCCAATTCTCATCATAGGTATACCTCAACTATGAGAGACAAAATGAGAAAAAAAAAAAATCCAGAGAATCACATTGAAGGATTTTTAATGAATTAATTGGTAAATTCCTCAGTAAAATAAGTATTTGGTCACCTACAAACAAGCAAGATTTCTGGCTCTCACAGACCTATAACTTCTTCTTTCAGAGGCTTCTCTGTCCTCCACTCATTACCTGTATTAATGGCACCTGTTTGAACTCGTTATCAGTATAAAAGACACCTGTCCACAACCTCAAACAGTCAGACTCCAAACTCCACTATGGCCAAGACCAAAGAGCTGTCAAAGGACACCAGAAACAAAATTGTACACCTGCACCAGGCTGGGAAGACTAAATCTGCAATAGGTAAGCAGCTTGGTGTGAAGAAATCAACTGTGGGAGCAATTATTAGAAAATGGAAGACATACAAGACCACTGATAATCTCCCTCGATCTGGGGCTCCATGCAAGATCTCACCCTGTGGGGTCAAAATTATCACAAGAACGGTGAGCAAAAATCCCAGAACCAAATGGGGGGACCGAGTGAATGACCTGCAGAGAGCTGGGACCAAAGTAACAAAGGCTACATCAGAAACACACTACGCCGCCGGGGACTCAAATCCTGCAGTGCCAGACGTGTCCCCCTGCTTAAGCCAGTACATGTCCAGGCCCGTCTGAAGTTTGCTAGAGAGCATTTGGATGATCCAGAAGAGGATTGGGAGAATGTCATATGGTCAGATGAAACCAAAATAGAACTTTTTGGTAAAAACTCAACTTGTTGTGATTGGAGGAGAAAGAACACCATACCTACTGTGAAGCATGGGGGTGGAAACATCATACTTTGGGGCTGTTTTTCTGCAAAGGGACTAGGACGACTGATCCATGTAAAGGAAAGAATGAATGGGGCATGAATCGTGAGATTATGAGTGAAAACCTCCTTCCACCAGCAAGAGCATTGAAGATGAAACGTGGCTGGGTCTTTCAGCATGACAATGATCCCAAACACACCACCCGGGCAATGAAGGAGTGGCTTTGTAAGAAGCATTTCAAGGTCCAGGAGTGGCCTAGCCAATCTCCAGATCTCAACCCCATAGAAAATCTTTGGAGGGAGTTGAAAGTCCGTGTTGCCCAGCGACAGCCCCAAAACATCACTGCTCTAGAGGAGATCTGCATGGAGGAATGGGCCAAAATACCAGCAACAGAGTGTGAAAACCTTGTGAAAACTTACAGAAAACGTTTGACCTCTGTCATTGCCAACAAAGGGTATATAACAAAGTATTGAGATGAACTTTTGTTATTGACCAAATACTTATTTTACCAAGGAATTTACCAATTAATTCATTAAAAATCCTTCAATGTGATTTTCTGGATTTTTTTTTCTTATTTTGTCTCTCATAGTTGAGGTATACCTATGATGAAAATTGGAGACCTCTCTCATCTTTTAAGTGGGAGAACTTGCACAATTGGTGGCTGACTAAATACTTTTTTACCCCACTGTACAGGGTCATGTTATGAAGGACTGTGCAGAGGAGCTCAAGAATGTCCAGGCTGACATCTTCAACATCTCCCTGATTCAAGCTGTTGTCCCCATATGTTTCAAAACTGCCACCATAATACCAGTCCCAAAGAAACCCACCCCATCCAGCTACAATGATTACCGGCCTGTAGTACTGACCCCCGATCATAATGAAGGGGTTTGAGCGGCTGGTCATGCAGAACATCAAGTCCATCCTACCTCCCTCCTACGACCCATCTCAGTTAGCATACAGGTCAAACAGATCTGCAGAGGATGCCATCGCTGCTGCTCTCCATCCAGCCTTCACCCACCTGGACTCAGAGAACTCCTACTGTACGTGCAAATGCTGTTGTTGGACTTCAGTTCAGCATTCAACACAATCATCCCCCAGCATCTAATACAAAAACTCAGACACTTTGGGACTCAAAACCTCTCTCTGTAACTGGGTGTTGGACTTTCTCGTAGGGAGGCCACAGAATGTGGGGGAAGGCAGCGACACATCCAAGACCATCACATTGAGCACAGGGGCCCCACAAGGGTGAGTGCTCAGCCCGCTGCTCTTCACTCTGCTGACTCATGACTGTGTACCAGCCTACAACACCAACCACATTATCAAGTTTGTGGATGATACGACGGTGGTGGGCCTCATCAACAATGAGGAGGCCAACTACAGAAATGAGGTGAGCAAACTGGTTCAGTTGTGTAAAGACAGCAACCTCTTCCTGAATGTGGGAAAAACCAAGGAAATTGTGGTCGACTTCAGAAGGGGACGCACACAGCATCCCCCTCTGATCATCGATGAAGGAGTTGTGTAGAGGGTGAGGAGTACCAAGCTCCTGGGGGTGCACATATCTGAGCACCTCTCCTGGTCCAACAACACCACATCACTGGCCAAGAAAGCTCAAACTCACCTCCATTTCCTCCGCAAACTGAGGAGAGCACGAGTCCCCCCCCCCCCCCCATCATGTGCTCATTCTACCAGGGCAACATTGAGAGGATCCTCACCAGCTGCATCACAGTGTGGTACGGAAGCTGCACCGCTTCCTGCCAGAAGACACTACAACACACAGTGAAAGCAGCTAGCAAGATCATCAGTGCCCCCCTGCCCACCCTCTTGGACATCTACCTCACCCGCCTCACCTGCAGAGCCATCAACATTGCAGGTGACACCTCCCACCCCTCACACTCCCTCTTCAGCCCACTGCCCTTGGGGAAGGGGTACCAGAGCCTCTGGTCCCACTTCACAAGACTGGTAAACAGCTTTGCTCATCAGGCCATCAGGACCCTGAATGCTGCCCCCCCCCCCCGGACCTTAGCGCACTCACCCGCACAACAACTGCATCAGCTGTTGGCACAGAAATACTGGCACACCAACAATAATACATTTGCTGCTGTATGTCTTTGCACTTTACTGCAATCATTTGCACAAATGTCATATCTGCTGCTGTCTGTCATTGCAATATTGATCATGTGCAGTACAATCTGTCACTGTCTGCACCTACACTACCGCACTGAACTTGGTACTACGAGTATTACTGCTCTACTTTTCTGTATATAAAATTGCTTGGTCTCATCGTTTATTGTTACCTTTATTTGCACTAAGGGAGGTCTGGGTCTATCTTTTGTTGCCATTTGCACTATGGGTAGCATTAGGCTGCGTGTCCACAAAATGCGTTTTTTGTCACCCGACCGCCCTGAGCATTTTTTTTTTCAGCGTTTGTGCATGACACTGTGGAGAAAAAAAAAAAAAAAGCCTGTGCCCTGTATCCCAGCAACAGCTTGTCACTCTCTGTCAGGAACTGAGCTGGCTTGGCTTCCCCGGCTCGGTCCTGGCCGCTCTATGGGTACGTGCCACATTGTATGTATGTTAGTATGTATTTCGGTGTGCTTTGTGGTGCCCATAGACCACACCCCCTCTCTATTACTACCAGCTGTTCCCACTCCTGTATACCATCTCCCCACTCCTCACCCAGGTGTAAATAATTTGGGAAACCAGCAATACATGCTTTTAAGGAGCCTGTCTCCAATCATGCATTGCTGGGTCATTGTACTTCATCGTCGGTTTTCGCATGGAGTCATGTCAACCAAGGACGGTTTCCCTCGGGGCTAATTTGGACCACTGGACTGCTCCAGCTCTGTGAGTACTGCTGCGTGTGTTTTTCCCCGGAGTCTCTCCCCGTAGACTGTAGAGCGTCTAGCAGGACTCCCTAGCCCCTGAGGAAACATTAACTGTACTGTTTGCCTGCTTGACATATAAATAAATGTGTGCTGGTGTCTAAACTACGCTTAAATCCTCGTCCTTTCTCCCCTCGCCGTGCACATTGGAAGGCGCACGGGAGAGTTTATGACACTCTCAGCTCAACACTTCCACTTTCCTATGGTCAGACTTTCTTCTGATTTTTTAATAGCAGTCTCTAAATAACAATGGACAGGAAACATGTTTTAGCAGCTCTGAATGTGAAATATGATGACACGGAAAGCAGGAGTCGGAGTACAGACGAGTACCAGCATCCTATGTCCCGCCCACGCAGCAGTTCTGATTGGCTGCTTAGGTCTGACATTGACGAGCTCAGCTGCAGTTTCTGAAAAGCTGAACTTTTTTCAGCTCTGAGCGCCCTGAGCGCTGCGACAAAAAACAGCCACCGCCAAGAGCCTTTCATTGCCGTGGGCACTCAGCACTGTAAACGCTGGACTACATAGAGAATGAATGGAAAATAGCCTCCCAGAGCTGAAAAAACGCATTTAGTGGACATGCAGCCTTACTGTACATAGACTGCTGTTGTTGTTTTTCCAGTCTTATTCCCTTTTCTTTCCTTTTTCTTTTTTTCATATTGTGCACACCACTGAAGAGAGAGAGAGAAACACCATTTCAATTATCCTGTATGTCCTGTACATATAGTAGTACTGACAATTAAAATCTTTGAATCTTGAAAGTCATTAACAGCAGTAAATGCTGTAAAACAGTATAGAAAAATATTTGCAATATGAGAGTGAAGTACTGTACAGGTAGATTTGGGGTCTGTTCCAAATCTCATTTGCATCCCTACCCCCTCCTCTTTGCCTACTCCTACCCCTTGGCCCTTGATAGAGGTTGAAAATTACCCCATATGAATTGGGACACCCGTTCAGGATTGCATGTCATTGGTAGTTGGTGATGGATTTAATCTACATCTACACTACCTGTTTTCACCAGAAAAAAAAAAAGAAACATATAACTGATGATTAAAAAGCCTCATCTTAAGGAGAAAAAATGTTTCAAATTTACATGAATAATTCTAATCAATAGAAAAAGTAAGAAATTTACTAGAAAGAAAGCTGTAAAATCAGAGAAAAACTTGGACTCCTGGTGGGCCATTTTTGGCCCACAAACCACATGTTTGACACTGCTGGAAAATACATAATTAGAGGTTTTACTTCCACGAAAACATTGGATATCACAGGTATCGTAGTTCATAGTGATAAACTATCTTCCTGTCTGTCAAAGAATAGATTTCAAAACACTAATGTTGGTTTCTAAAGCTCTGAATGGTTCATGGCCAAAATACATTTCAGATCTGCTAGTCCATTATGATCTATCCAGAGCCCTCAGGTCATCAGGGTCAGGCCTACTATCTGTGCCCATCTGTACTATCTGTGTGAGTAAGAAAATACTGAGGCGGCGTTCAGTTTTTATGACCCTCACATACGAAACAAACTCCCAGAAAGCATCAGGGCTGCTGAAACTCTCTGCTGCTTTAAATCGAGGTTAAAAACTCTCCTATTGGTCGAGGCCTTTCAGTAGAACAATTGTTAATCTCCTACAGTGTACTGTAACTTTTATTTCTGTCGTATTGTGGCCGACACACATTGTGGGCTCACGCTGCCACAGAGACAGGACTGAATGTGTATTGTGGGGTGTCACGTCTGCAAGGACTAAGGACTCGAATCTACAGGAGGTAACAAGGAAGTGTGAGATTTGTCTCTTTGTCCCACAGAAGACGCCCCGGAGGGTATTCCGGTTCATCAGGAAATGAGAGACAATGGTGAAGCTTCAAGGGGATGCTTTGTAACTGTATGTTGACTGAAGACACCATGTGACTTGAATTCTGATGCTGGAAATGTATAAAAGGGTGTTGAAGTATGATTCTTTCTCTTTCCTGCTTTGAGAATGCTAGAAGCTGCATTCTGTCAAATAAAGCTGGTTTTATGACTGAAACTCAGCCTCGTTATTTGAGCATGCTTCTACACTGGTGACCTACGACGGAAAATGAGCAGACAGAATTCTCCCGAGCGGGGCTCGGTGGAAGCCAGCCTGATGGCCGCCTCCACGATCCGGCTGCCCGATTTCTGGCAGCACAGCCCGCGCTCATGGTTTAGCGCAATCGAGGCGCAGTTCAACCTCCGGAGAATCTCCAACGATGACACAAGATTCTACCACGTGGTAACTGAAAGGGTTAATGTATAGTTAGTGCCAGAATAATAATTCTGTAGGTGATCTCCCATTATGCTCTACACATATTCCATACAAATTCTGTTTGCATGCTTATGAACAAGTATGTTATGGTATATTGATAACAGGAATGAGACAAAGGTATAGAGCCCTCTCTGTCTTTTCTCTCTCTCTTTTAAGTCAGGTCTTTAACATTAGATACACACCCAAACCCAACACCCACGCACACTGTTGATAGCACATTCTAGAATGAAGAGGCGTGTTCAGTGGATGGCCTGTTCCCGCCATAGGTAGATTAGCCAATCAGATAGTCGCGTACAAGCCCATCCCATTGTACTGGCTCGCCCAACCCGAGGGGATAATTGTAACCTGCACCCGGAAGTCGGGGTTCAGTCTGACCAGCTCCAGAGGGAGCTGCGTCACGCTGCACCCAGCGCTGCTTGCTTTACATGTGACTTCTAAATAAATGTACCATCCTTTAAACTGAAGAAATCTCCGGTTTGTTCTTGGACCTTTCAATCAAAGAATCGGGTATTTTTCTAACAATTGGTGCCGTGACCCGGATTGAATCACGTATTCCGAGACGAGCCTGAAAAAACTACATCGGAAGGACCCTTTTTAGTCGACTGTGGCGACGCCTGAATGAAACAAAAAGGTAAGCAGAAAGCCTTTTTACGCAAATTTCTGCAGTTTGGCCATTCTAAATTTACAGTCGTCTGATTAAGGGGTATATCCGATCTCGAAATTTATCATTTGGTTGGGAGTCACATGTAAAGTTTAAACAATAGTTTGAAAAGTTAAAGAGAGTGCACGTGTTCTATGTTCAGTCTGAGATAGAACGGCCGCGGCCCTGGACATGTATGACGGGTGCATGGTCCGCCAAATTTTAAAACGTTTTGGATTCAGTCTGAGCCAAAATGACGAGACTTAGGATGCCAGGGTGACTAATAATCACCCAGGTTCGTCTCCCAAATGAAAAGAGCCAGGTTTTAGCAACCTGATGCCGGGGGGAGCCATTGAAGCGTTCGACCCGATGCCACTCTGGGAGTGAAGCCGCGATCATTTAATTTGCTAAACACAAGACACCGCTTGTTCTCGTAGTCGAAAAGAGGCCACGAGAGAAAGTGTCCGCTGTGATTAGAGTTAATCACGCTACCGCTTGTACAAGGGGACTTGCCGAAGCCTTTGTGAAAGTAGCCTCTGTTTAACAAAAGATTAAATGGATCGGCGAGGTTCTGGGTTGCAGTCTGTACCCAGAATTAATAAGACAATAGGAGGCAACGGCCGTGCCTGTCTTCCAAATTGATCTCCAGGGTTAAGCCTGATGCCGGGGGGGTTAAAGAATCGACCCGATGCCGTTAAAAGGAACGATGCCACGTTGGTGAAGTATTTCGGAGCAGTCTGTTGCGAAATAAATACGAGACTTAGGGAATAGCGGGATCACCTGCATTCGTCTCCCAAATTGATCTCCAGGGTTAAGCCTGATGCCGGGGGGGTTAAAGAATCGACCCGATGCCGTTAAAAAACGATGCCACGTTGGTGAAGTATTTCGGAGCAGTCTGTTGCGAAATAAATAAGAGACTTAGAGAACTGCGGGATCAGCTGCATTTGTCTCCCAAATTAAAGGCAAATTTCAGTTACAGTCTGTGCTGGAATAAGAGACTTAGACGTCTCCCAAATTAACCATCCAGGGTTAGCCTGATTTCGGTTACAGTAGTGAGCATGTATAAAGGTACTCTTAATACGTTATAAGAATCTCAGACTACAGTATGAGTGAGTAACGTAACAAGCAGCCACAAGAATCATTTTTCCACTTTTAGTGAGGGTCTGCTCATAAGTATAAAATAATAGCTTACAGAATTGCATAAGATTCTTTTATTCCAACAATAGTGAATGCATTCATAAGAATAGAACTGATTTTTGTAAAATTTTGTGTCCTTAGGGGATAAACGTGTGGGTTGGGAAATACCGGGAGCTGAGAATATTTAGTAAAATTTTTTCCCACAATGATTTAACTAATGGCGGGCTCCGGACCGCATGGTCAGAACAAAGGAATGGACCCACCACCGAGTGGAGGTGAAATTGGTAAAACAGGTTACTGAGGATTATTTGAGGTAACGGCATTAAAATGAAGCGCTAAATTAAAGTTGTAAAGCTGTGGTAGTGTGTGTATAGCTGGGATTAAGGAGGCAGTGCTCCATTTTTCTTAAACTTAAAAAAAAAAAAAAAAAAAAAAAAAAAGCACATGGTTTGTGAACAATAGGCTCAGGGGCCATTTTGCACGTGTCCCATTTACTGCGCATGCGAGGGCGCCATTTTGAATCACCTTCAAGCTGTGGCACAGTGCCTCCATCGTGTGGCCAAATATAGGAAGTGCACTATTTCACAAAATTACTGCCAACAAAACTTAAAACCTTAAGAATAAATCTGGAACTTTATCTCTCTGGTTGAAAGGAAGGCTTTAAAAATTCCATGCATGGTGAAAAAACAAAAGACCTCAGGGACCTGCTAAAATGCAGGTTTGCCCATAATGAGGCAAAGCATACCCGTTCGGCTTGGAGAGATGAAAGGTTCAATTTTAAATTAGGCAGAAGGAGGTTTACAATAAAACTGGAGAATAAGGAGATTTATTTCTCAACAAAACTAGGAAATCCTAGGTGGACACTATAAAGGTGAGAGAATTTAAATGAAAAATTGCAGGTTGGTGCAGATAAGTAAAAATATAAATGAATTAAATTATAAATACAAAATAATTGAATAAATACAATAAACTAAAATGAATGAATGAAGTAAATAGGAGTTATTGTTGTGGAGATGAGAGTGGGCAGAATATGGAAAAGGAAATTTGTTTTTGAAGAAAATTGAAAACTGATGAAATGTTAAAGTTTTGTGCAGGACGCAAGACAAAAAATTATGGAGAAACGATTGGAGGAAGAAAAAATGTAAGAATGAGAGACTTATGCTGCAACGGTGAGAACAAATGCAAAATAATCAATAAACACGATATAACAGGGAAGGACAAAAACACGCTGTTTAATAGCTTGTTTCTCTCCATTAAATTTGAGACAGTGTTGGCTGTGGACGACCCCTCCCCCAGCAGCTGCCTCCTCCTTCACGCCATCAGTGACCCCCCTCTTCCTTCCACTTCGCTGTCCCACTCCAGCAGTCAAGAAAGCAACACAATGGATCAAAAGAGGAACAATTGAGCACACCAGCAGAGTGAGTCCTCACACATCTGATATTGTATAGTATTCCTGTGTAACCAGTTGACACTGATTAACACCTATATGAAATGTCTCTAGCCTGTAAGCCCGGCTCCCTGGGTTCGGCACTATCCTAGACAAGGGCTAGATGGTTGACAAAGGTCCCAATCACAGATCAAAAGAAAGGAAGGGAGAAATTTGCCAGATGGGTCAAACAAATGCAGGACAGAGGAATGTTCGCAGGATGTGAAAACAGCCCCCCCACCAGGGAGACCTAGCTATACAGTATTGTTGCCTTCCATATCAGAGATGTGCCAAGACCACATACTGAGCAGACACAATACATAACCAATCTTCAAAAAAGCCATACCCATGCCCCATCTAAGTTGACCTGTCAGTATCGGCTGCATGACCACAGGAGGTCAGAATAGTCAGAGGCCCCCGTGGGACTAATACTTCCTATGTTAAGCAATTTGGCCACTGAGCTCAAACACCCACAAGGGCCCCCAAGGGGTCCCCCAAAATTAGCAACACAACAGGTATCCTTCCCTACAGGATGTTGAAAAAGAACCGGCTTTGATATTAAGCCGTTCTGTTTCAAGGGGGGAGAGGTCAAGATGAGAGGTCAAGACAGGAACAGATAGAAAAGTTACTAGTCCACTAAGCTTTGAAGGCTCCATTAAAGGAATAGAACAATGTATCAAGGAAGAGGAATCCAACGGGGTCAAATTAAACAATGGCTCCTCTGATTGCACAATTCAACATAAGTTATCCAAAAAGCGTGATGGCTGAAGCTGCAGCTTATATTGCCCACCCATTCTCCATCTAAGAAACATCTAATAAAACAAAGGCTAGCAACTAAGACCAAAATCTGAAAATTTCTTGACCCTTGAAAGGTCATTATTCCACAGAATATCAGGCAGTGGGAACTTTTGCTACAAGAAAACTAGCCACCTAGTGACCAAGAGAAATGAGGCAGGTTCAGGGCTCCTTAATATTTAAGGGCCAATACATATTTGGAGGTTCCCAGACCTTCCTAACTGTATTTTTTGCACATCTCTACAAATCTGGTGAAATCTAATAACATTGTTAAAGACTTGCAATAGACATTTTAACTTAACATAAGATTTGAGCATGGAGGTGCAAAATATGATAAAAATGCTGATTTACAATCACAAGTTAAGACGAGGGTTGAAAATTTATGCAAAAAGGTATAAGGGTAAAGCTGCAAGGTTTGGAGGAAATTGCACAATTGAGGAAATTTGCCAAATATTACAAAATGTCACAAATTCCTGAAAAGGAACTTGCAAATTTACAAGGAAAAGATCTAAAATTTGTTAGGAGAAAATAACTATTAAGAGAAAAGGTTGCAAAGTTAGAAGGGAAGTGTTTAAATTTGAGAAAAGCTGTAAGCTTACATGAAAGCCACATTAAAATAAGCTGAGCCTTTATTGGTCCCACAATGGGGGAGATTCTAGGATTGCAATGGCACAGGGATAACAACACTTAGAGCAATAATTTAAAAGATAAGAAAATAAGAGGAGTGAATATACATATGTACACATAAATATAAATACACGGTGCGGAGCATTACAGATTTCCTTACACTTTGTATGGAGATGGGGGATGGCAGCGTAACAAGGGTTATGGTTTTGGATCATCCAGAGATGAGTAAAAAGCATTATGGAAGACGATGAATTAAAACAAACACAACCAGAGTAGACTACAGAAACAAGAAGATAATTTGGGGTAAAAAACAGCAAACACTCGGCCGAATAGACTCAAGAATGAAGCATATACATACATATAGCTGTGTGCACACCAGCCCTATCCAAGGGATCATCATAGAGCACGCACAGAGCGGAGGTGGAGCATGAACAAGGCTTTAATGTCCTGTGCACATAGATCTACAGCTCTGGCACACACAAGACAACCAGTGTAGCTTGACAAACAAACCAGCGGTTCACACCCGCATGGTTTGTGTGTCACATGGTTAAGTCCTGATTTAAATGTTATTTAGAATTGTTTTTGGAGGCTAATGAAAGCTCTATATTTTTGTATCTAAAATTGTTATAGTTTTGTAGGCATAGTGTTAGTTCATCTGGAGGTTATCTGTTCAGAAGAAAAAAGACAGAAGACTCCACCACACCAAGATACAGATGACTCTGTTAAACTTAAGTTTTCATAATAATCAGCAGACGTCTTAGTGTAATACATTCCTTGAAAGGCAGATGTTCAGACCCAGCGACATTATTTAATTCCAAAACAAATTCAAAAGGTCAGTAATTAAAAGGCATCCAAGGCCAGGGTATAAATCAAGAGATGAGTGTTGTCACAAAACAGAATTTTGAATTGAGCCATGTTGGTTTATTTATAAAGCTGACTTTTCAGAATGAAACAATCACTTTTATGTGCAGGATCTTGCATGGAGCATTAGCTGTGGACAGTAGTCAGTAGTATGAACGACGGGACAGTGAACAGAAGGAAGTTCCAATACTGAAAGAGATTATAGATGTGAGATGTTTCATCAGCTAGTCCAGGGAAAGGTGAAGTCTTGTACACAGATGGATAGTGGTTGGAAAAGAATTGAGTGTTTCTGATGGGAAAAAGTACTTGGGGGAAGAGAAGAAGAACGGTGGATTTAGCAAGTGTAGAAAATATTTCTGATGTTGAGATGGAAATGGAAAAAGAAATTAAAGCAGAGCATGTCTAACCAAAGAAAATAAAGATCCACGTAAGATTTGCAGCTGTAGCTTTAAAAACCAACCAAACAGAAAACCAACAATAAATAAATTAAATTTTTGGCTAAGAGTGTCAGGAAGAAGGCACAAATGCAGGCAACCATCTTAGATGTTTCCAAGTACTTAAAGCAGCAATGAGACATTAGGTGTCCATTCTTTCAGTGCATTTCCTTAATTGTGAATATTAACATTAGTTATGTTCCTCCCCAACAGAGGGTATGCATTTGATGTTACTCACCACATAATGGTGTGATATGTGATATATGATACATCATATTTCAGGAATATGACAGTAATGAGGAATGTGATTTTTCCTGATTCGGCGGTGGCCAAGCTGGGTCAGGGTAAACTACATTCACTCCACACTTTACCAAGGAATATATAAAATGAGGCATTCAAGAAAATTTAAATCAAATTCTAATTAGGCAAAACGTCCACCTTTCGCTTGACTGAAAGTGTGACACAACTTTTAATCATTTATTTAAATTCAACTGGACAAACTGATCTTATTTATCAATGCTGAAGCATATCAAAATACACAGGGGGTTATTTTGTTTTTCTTAAATGAAATTTGTAAACTAGTTAAGCTGTGACTATTGAAACCTTATTGAACAGAACTCTTGGAAGACAAAGGTCCGCAAGGTTCAATTACAGTAGTGCAGATAGTATCTGTTGGCATGGTGAAGAGTTAATCTTATTATCCCATCTTGTATTAATTAGGAAAATTAAATGAAGACTTTGAAGCAGTTCCTTTCTTGACTCAATGTTGGAAATCTAGATAAGAAGGGAAAAGAAAATTTGGAGAAAAACTGAACTTATTTATGGAATGGCTGACACAAGGGGAGCCTGAGGCTCCCCATGAATCTGTTTCTCTTATAAAAGGAGGCCAAGAGGACAAGGGGGGAGGACAGCGAGGAGGAGGAGAGAGCACGCCCCACAATGGCCGCTGCTGGCAGGAGAGGGGTCCACGTCCACCACTGAAAACTGGACTGCATACTTAAAGACTAGAACAGATAAGTGGACTCACTTCTACACGTATGCAGAAAATTAGCAAAAATTAAATTATTGCATGTAAAGTAAGAATTCTGGGTAATGACATACAGGACTCTGAGTCAGAAAAATAACGATCAAATTCTGCAAATGACAAGCTACCAGTAGAACACCTATCAACATCTGTAAAATTAGCATTGTACCCAATGTACTATAGGCAATTGAATGGATCTGATCCAAATTGTGAACTACCATCATTTGTAAATCCATCCTCTAGATTGGTCATAAAATTAGACTGATAAACAAGGAAATGTGTGGAAGCATCCATTGTCCTAATTGAAGAGGATAAGAGGCATTTCAACCATTGGGGGGTTCCACACATCCCACTGGTTAGACCCAAACACATGGATTGGAAAATGTTGGACATATTGTCATCTCTAGTGCAGAATAGAGCCATCCATGGAAAACCAATACCTGACCTTAACATAGAATATTCTCCCAAAATAAAACCATAAGCATCAGCACAAAAGGCGGCACAAAGATGCCCAGAAATCTCCTATATGACCAATCTTAACATTAACAAATGAGGGGATGAGGAAAATTTGAATCAAATTCCAAATTGGTTATGGTAAAGGGATAACCAAATGCAGATCTAATAAAAGGAGCAGAGTACGACACTATAGGCCATATATTCAGAAGCCCAGAAGGGCGTTAACAAATGCAATTTTCCACAGTGGGAGTCGTCAGCAAGTCTTAGACCAGCTGCTGGGTCAAGAGGAAGAGCTGAGGACCCCAAGACGAAAGATGATGACGAGGAAGACCATTCTGCCATCACAGATTATTTATAAACACAGTGTGCTAATGATAATACATAAATCATACATAGCTCACCACACGGATGTAGGGGTGTGAGACTTATAGGGTTCTTGCGTTATTTATCTCCATCATGCTAATTACGGTTAGGTAATCTGAATAAGGGAGAAGGTTAGAAGCTCTGAATACAACAATGCATGGATATGGATGTCTCCTAACGTTGAATAATATTGTTTACTACCTACCCACTGAACATATAGGCCCCATCACCCAACACACACACCACAACACAAACACCACATGCAGATTTCATATAGTCAACAATCACACACTCAAGGTTACTGGGAGATAACTTACAACAACACATAGATAACTACAGTTGTAGTGAATAAGGATAAAACTTTACAAGCTCCATGCATTGTGATGGCAACCCCTCAGACCATTATTGGTCCTGCCCCAGCTGAGCCCTTTGTGTCGACACTTGACCAAAGGTGTAGGGTAGAGGGAAAATGCACGCCGGAGAGCACCAGACCATCACGACGTGTGCCCGTGACATTGAAAAGGTCGTAGGGCGAGTGACTGTATGACTTCAGTCCCCAGAAGAAGAATGGACTGGTACCCGAGCGCATCCACCGCACCTCCAGCATCCAGGGTGGAGCCAGGAGCTCGAGCCTTACCAACACCAGCGTGTCCACCTCTTTCCAGCGACAGGGGGGTGACATCCCTGGGACAGCATCACTGAGCTGTTCACTGGCTGGACTGGATGTTACATACCCTCTGCTGCACCCACCAGACTGTCCTGTAGACCTCATGGGATGAGGTGTGCCTCTGAGAGCGGGGACACAGTTGTTTCGTTCCTGTGTCACCAAGATGGAACTGTGCTCCACAGCTGCAGATACGGGAAGCAGACACAGAGGAAGGTCAAACCTCTGTCGCAACCGTGTGATGAGTGCAGCTGAATGATGTGAGCCCTGGCAAGGGTCAACTGGTGGACAAAGGTTTTGTGGACCGATTCTATTCGACCCTGTGACCCCTACATGGTCCACTCCACTGGACAAAGAACAATGATCATTAGGAGACCTCGAGGAGGGTATAGGACCTGGTGACAGTTCACCTCTTAGACATCGCTGCACCGTGCTAAGGTGTCCACAAGGGGGGAGGCACGGGTAGCAGAACCAATGGTGCAAGCCTCTTGGGTTGACACACAATGCAGGGACCTGCCTTATTCACCATCTGTTAATTGCTAGAGTCTCTCACACCATAAATGGTTGACATGATAAAATCATGTCAAAGGGGGGATTGAAAGGGTTAATGTATAGTTAGTGCCAGAATAATAATTCTGTAGGTGATCTCCCATTATGCTCTACACATATTCCATACAAATTCTGTTTGCATGCTTATGAACAAGTATGTTATGGTATATTGATAACAGGAATGAGACAAAGGTATAGAGCCCTCTCTGTCTTTTCTCTCTCTCTTTTAAGTCAGGTCTTTAACATTAGATACACACCCAAACCCAACACCCACGCACACTGTTGATAGCACATTCTAGAATGAAGAGGCGTGTTCAGTGGATGGCCTGTTCCCGCCATAGGTAGATTAGCCAATCAGATAGTCGCGTACAAGCCCATCCCATTGTACTGGCTCGCCCAACCCGAGGGGATAATTGTAACCTGCACCCGGAAGTCGGGGTTCAGTCTGACCAGCTCCAGAGGGAGCTGCGTCACGCTGCACCCAGCGCTGCTTGCTTTACATGTGACTTCTAAATAAATGTACCATCCTTTAAACTGAAGAAATCTCCGGTTTGTTCTTGGACCTTTCAATCAAAGAATCGGGTATTTTTCTAACATAACGAAGCTGGACAGCGACACGGTCCAGAGAGTGGAAGATCTGGTTAATCATCCACCAGACAGCGACAAGTACAGCGCATAGAAGGACGCGCTGATCAGCCATTTCACCCCCTCAGTCCAACAAAGAGCAGAGGGGCTCCTGGCGCTGACGGAGGCCGAAAACGATAGACCTGCGGACCTGATGGTGAAGATGCTGCAGCTCAAAGCCTCTGAGGATGGCGAATTCATTTTCGCCCACCTTTTCCTTCGAACCCTACCACCAGCAGTGAGAGTGGCCCTGGCAGAGTCACCCCGATTGGCCAGGCGAGACTACCATGGGTTGAGCAAGGAGGCGCAGAGGTTGGTCGACGCCCACAAGCGGAACGCGGTCTCGGCCGCAGCGGCCAGTCCGGGAACGGCGTCCGGAGACAGTGCGGGTCCAGCGGCCGCGGCGCCAGACGCACCAACGACGGCGGCGACAGGAGCCAGACGACGCGGAGCGGAGAACGGCTCGTGCTTCTACCACCGCCGTTTTGCAGAGAGAGCGCACAGGTGCGTCCCACCGTGCAATTTTAAGCGCCAGGGAAACGCCAAGACCGAGGGCCGGTAGCAGCTGCGACCCTCGGCAACGAGAACAGGCTGCTTTACCTGACGGATGCACGCTCGGGGAAACAGTTCCTCGTGGACACGGGCTCTCAGCTGAGCTTCGTCACACCCACCTACGCGGAACGGCTGTCGCCTTCTAAAGCCCCCTGGGTGTCAGTGTCAGCAGCGAACGGCTCCATGATTAAAACGTTTGGTGAGAGGACCATGCTTCTGTCCTTACAGGGCCGTTCATTTGAGTGGACATTTATTGTAGCAGCAGTCAGTTTCAACATGTTAGGGGCTGATTTTTTGTGCTCACATGGTTTATTGGTTGACCTTGCTAATAGACGTCTGATTAATGCACTGTCCTTTCATTCTATTCCCTGCACAGCTCGGGTGGCCCCGCCAACTGCACATGCCAGCGTCTCAGCTGCGGGTGGTAAGTTTCACACTCTACTTGCTCAGTTTCCAGCACTCACAGTCCCCACGTTTTCAGCAACGGTGGCCAAACATGGGGTAGAACATTTCATAACAACCACAGGCCCTCCCATTTTTGCAAAGGCTCGGCGCTTGGACCCAGCTAAACTGGCCATCGCGCGCGAGGAGTTCACTAATCTGGAAAAACTGGGCATTGTTAGACGTTCCAAGAGCTCTTGGGCTTCGCCGTTACACATGGTCCCAAAAGCTGACGGCTCGTGGCGACCTTGCGGCGATTTCCGCAGGTTGAACAACGTTTCAGCTCATGACCGCTACCCGATTCCGCACATTCAGGATTTTTCTGTTCATTTGGCGGGGGCGCGCATTTTTTCTAAAATAGACTTGGTGTGCGGCTATCACCAGGTGCCAGTGCGCGCACAGGATGTACCCAAAACAGCGGTCATAACGCCTTTCGGCCTTTTTGAGTTCTTGCGCATGCCTTTTGGCCTCAAGGGGGCCGCGCAGACTTTCCAACGCATGATGGATGCAGTTTTACGCGACCTGCCTTTCGTGTTCGTTTATTTGGACGATATTTTGGTAGCCAGCGCGTCCGAAGGCGAACATGAAAAACACCTCACAGCAGTTTTCCAGAGGTTGGCAGAGCACGGGTTAATAGTTAACCCAGCGAAGTGTCAGTTTGGGGTGGCGCAGATTGATTTTTTGGGACATCGCGTTTCGGCAGAAGGAGCGGTTCCCCTTCCAAATAAAGTGCGTGCCATAACGGATTTTCCGCAACCTCAAACGGTCAAGGCGCTTCAGGAGTTTCTAGGGATGGTTAATTTTTACAACCGTTTCCTCCCAAGCGCAGCACGACTCATGCAGCCATTGTACACCGCGTTAAAAAAACAAAAGCCAGCAAATAAAGTTGAATGGTCTCCGGAGCGGGAGCGCACTTTTGCCCAGGTCAAATCAGCCCTGGCAAACGCAGTTTTGTTAGCGCACCCAGTTCCAACGGCCCGTATGGCACTCACCACTGATGCTTCCGATGTAGCGGTGGGGGCGGTAGTTGAACAGTTTGTGGCAGGTACCTGGCAACTCCTCGCGTTTTTCAGCAGGACCTTGCGCGATAGTGAACGGAAATACAGCGCGTTTGACAGGGAGCTTTTGGCCCTACACTTAGCCATCCGTCATTTTCAGTTCTGGTTAGAGGGGCGACGTTTCACCGCTTTTGTGGATCATAAACCGCTAACGTTTGCGATGGCCAAAATTTCAGAACC
Source organism: Pholidichthys leucotaenia (assembly GCA_020510985.1). Classification (NCBI taxonomy): domain Eukaryota; kingdom Metazoa; phylum Chordata; class Actinopteri; order Cichliformes; family Pholidichthyidae; genus Pholidichthys; species Pholidichthys leucotaenia. The sequence goes on along the minus strand of CM035840.1, from coordinate 130,927,715 downwards.
CTGGTCAGGCAGGCAACAAAGGCAACTAGCCGCAATATCGGAGTTCACTACTGATATTCAGCATGTCGCGGGTAAACACAATGTTGTAGCAGACTGCCTCTCGCGTGCAGTAGCACCGCCAAGCCCCATAGGGGCAGACTCTGTAGCCATGGCCGCGGGCCCGGGCAGCGACGCGGGAGCGCGCGCAGCCCCGGTCTGTGTTGGGTTAGATTATGCTGCCATGGCTGCGGAGCAGGTTAACGACGCGGACGTGCGCGCGCTCCAGTCTGGACCAACAGGGTTAAGGCTGGAGCACAGGGTGCAACAAAACGGTATGCCCCCGCTAATCTGCGATGTCTCCACGGGACGGCCCCGCCCTGTGGTGCCAACCGCGTGGCGTCGCCGTGTTTTTGACTTGGTCCATTCTCTCGCGCACCCGGGGGTGCGCGCATCGATTAAGTTGGTGGGGGAGAAATTTGTTTTGCCCGGGTTGCGCAAACAGGTCAAGGAATGGGCAGCAGCCTGCGTAGCGTGTCAGCGAGCTAAAATACACAGACACACTAAGGCCCCGTTAGAACCTTTCCATATCCCCGCTAAGCGTTTTGATCACGTGCATATTGACCTGGTCGGCCCGCTTCCGTTATCACACGGGCACACACATCTTTTGACGATGGTAGACCGCACCACGCGCTGGCCAGAGGCGGTTTCTCTGACATCAACCACAGCGGAAGAAGTTGCGCGAGCATTTTTAGCAGCATGGGTTGCGCGTTTTGGTGTACCGTCGGACATAACATCTGACAGGGGTCCCCAATTTATTTCCGAGCTGTGGTCATCGACGGCCCGCAGCTTGGGGGTGAAGATTCATTGCACCACCGCGTATAACCCCCAGGCTAATGGTTTATGCGAACGCTTTCACAGGTCATTGAAAGCAGCCCTCAGAGCGTCGCTAACGGATACAAATTGGGTAGACAAACTTCCATGGGTTTTATTAGGGTTGCGTTCTGCACCTAAGGAAGATTTGCACGCTTCCCCGGCTGAATTAGTTTTCGCTCAACCGCTTCGTTTGCCCGGGGAATTTCTTCCTGATAATCCCGCACCTAATGGCCCCCCGCTCAGCCGTGGCAGAGCGGCTCAGGAGCAAACACGCTTCCTGGCCCAGTCCATCACAGTTTCCCACACGTTTTTGTGCCCAAGGCTTTAAAAAATGCAGAGTTTGTTTTTGTTAAACATGACGCCCAGCGTCCAAGTTTGCGGCCGTTTTACGACGGACCGTTTCGAGTGCTGGAGACCGGGCAGAAGCATTTTCTGCTAGATTTAGGGGGCAGACGGGAGCTGATTTGCATTAACAGACTCAAACCCGCTTTTGTTCTGGCTGACGAGGAGGTGCAGCTCGTGAGGCCCCCCCGCCGGGGCAGGCCGCCGAGGAGACATTCTCCAAAATCTTCACAGAGAGGTGCTAACAGCTTTAATCCACAGGTGCAGAGAGATGTTGCAGGTGCAGCCAAGCCAGGTTGCAGCAGATTCGGCAGAAGATTAAAACCTAGGCAGTTGGTGGATTGATTAGCGATGTATGGAGTGCTTTGTGTTTTTCTTTTTGTTATGCCATTTAGATTTTGCCTTACTAGACGTTTGGGGGGGTGGTAGTGTGGCCGACACACATTGTGGGCTCACGCTGCCACAGAGACAGGACTGAATGTGTATTGTGGGGTGTCACGTCTGCAAGGACTAAGGACTCGAATCTACAGGAGGTAACAAGGAAGTGTGAGATTTGTCTCTTTGTCCCACAGAAGACGCCCCGGAGGGTATTCCGGTTCATCAGGAAATGAGAGACAATGGTGAAGCTTCAAGGGGATGCTTTGTAACTGTATGTTGACTGAAGACACCATGTGACTTGAATTCTGATGCTGGAAATGTATAAAAGGGTGTTGAAGTATGATTCTTTCTCTTTCCTGCTTTGAGAATGCTAGAAGCTGCATTCTGTCAAATAAAGCTGGTTTTATGACTGAAACTCAGCCTCGTTATTTGAGCATGCTTCTACAGTATTCTATTTTAGCTTGTTTTTGTTTTTCTTTAATTTACTTTATAGTTTGCTTTTAAATTCTTATCTATTCCTTTTGCAAGTTGCTGTAACACCTTAATGTTTTTTTATGTAAAGAAAGCACTTTGAACTGTCTTGTACACGGAATGTGCTATACAAATAAAGTTGCTTTGCCTTGCCCTGCCTCAGAAGAAGCTTCATTTGCTCTTTACAGCAACATAAAGCTTAGTCACTTTTTCTCTCTGTCATACTGGACAGTAAACAGGAGCTTCTTGCTCTAATAATAATAATATTTTACAACAAAGGTAGAAGCTGATATGGGGGGAGCGCACAACTTAACTACTCAGGCTGGAACAACGAATGATCAGGTGGAATTCCCCTGGTGATCTGAATACTAAGAATGGGGACAGGTGTGTTCTCCTGGCTGGTCTGCTGTCAGTTGTCACCGTTTCTGGCCACAAAATGAAGCAACTGCAGAGCACAGCGTCCATGGTTTCTCCTGTACTCCAGCCTGCCCTAAAGCAGTCCTGTGTGCCACACTGGAAGTTGAGCCAGACCACACCTACAGTGATAATTGGACCAATGTGAATACACTGTGTGTATGCAGATAGGACTCATGTGAGTTGTAGTTTTGTAGTCTCACACTGCGACAGGCTTATTACTCGTATGTAGATGTTGCTTGGAAAACCTCAACCCAGCAAAGTGGCTAGTGAGAGTGGCTGCCTTCCCTACTAGCGGTGAAATGCAACTGCCAGTGGCTGGTGGGTGGGTATTAATGTCAAGCCCTGGTTAAATACATAGATAGATAGATAGACAGGCAGTCCATGTTATACACAAAGTCGGGTACCTCGAACATACTAATTTATTGTTTTTACATTCAAAGTTATTGAAATTATGTGATCTGGTTCATTATTACACAGCACAATTAATGTTTAAAGTCAGTAAAAACCTCTTGCCACACAATATACAAAATCTTTTCAGGGAGAGAGAAGGGAAATATAATTTACGGGGGAATACAAAATTCAAAATGCACTTAGTAAGATCTACTCGGAACAGTTTTTGTGTGTCTGTGTATGGGGTAAAATTGTGGAATGGGTTGGGGGAGAAACACAGGCAATGTCCAAACATCCACATATTTAAATCAACATATAAAGAAATGATTTTTGAGCAGTACGAGAATGAAGGGCAGTGATGTTACATTGTGTCTTCAGTGAGGGAAGGTTGTTGTTGTGTTTTGGTGATTGTGAAGGTGATGGTGTTGTCTGTGTTTGTATTGAACATGCCAGAAGTGTATGTTTATTGTTGTTGTGTCATATGGGATGAGACGCCATGTTATCCGGCGCTCAGGCCATATTCCTTCTCAGCCCGGCTCTTATTGTGACAGCGTCGCAGCGGGCTCCCAGCTGTCAAGCTCTACGAGACGGCTGGGAGTCGCTCTTTAGTCGCTCTTTAGTCGCTCTTCTGCTGAATCTTAATCTAAATGGAAATTATGGATCTGGAAAGCGGCTTAACTGTGATTGTCACCACTTCAAAAGAAGATCGGGTCAGGAGGAACCCAACGAGGAGACTCATGGACATTGGAATTCATGCGTCTGTGGAGATTTGGCAGGAAACATTATTGGTTATGATCTCAGGACTTCTATTTTTGGCTGTGAAGTTCCCTGATGTATCAGAAATTGAAGGAAGGTGAGAGAGCTGATCAAAGCGGACCCAGCAAACTCCATCAAATTTGACCAGTTGGGGAGTGCACGTGTAGCGGCAAACGGTGAATTGAATGACAGTGATTCAGTGAAGGAATACATCTGGAGCCCTGTGCTCTCCATGGAATGGAATGCCTGTTTAAGCCTGTATATTAATATTAAAATTATGAAGCACAAGCGCATGAGAGAGGAAAATTCTATTCTCCGTGGGCTCTGAACTGTGTAGATTTGACCTTGTTTTGATGCCCTGTTTACATTCCTCCTCGATGAGATAAGGCAGTAGTGGCGGCTGCTAACCCAAACAATTGACAGACAGCTGCTGTTTTCAGCGGATGAACTTCTCAAGGACAGTCCATGTGCCTTCATCTGCAAGTGAAGAGACAGACTCCGGACTTGTTTATAAGTCACATGATTATAACATCTATCTACTGCCTGGAGGCGCCCTCTGCTGTTCACTAGCAACTGTCACACCTACACTACACAAATGCATACAACATTACACGAACTGACACATATATACTGACTCATACATTGACTGCCTGTCTCAACTCTTGTTTGTGTGATCTATATTGTCTGCTAATTGTGCATAGAGGGTTTTTTTCTGTGTAGTCAAAATTTGGCTCATTTGAGCTTTATATGAGCTTATACGAGCGTTATTCTGATTAACTATGTTTTTTTTTTCTCTCCTATTGTGTTTTCCTCTCCCCCCCCCTCCCCTCTTTACCTCCACTGTATGACAGGCGCCTTGCATGGCTGCCGCGTCATTGGATGCGGCTAACGTGCGCATCCAATGTCAAGTCAAATTCCTCGTATGTTTACTTGTAAATATACTTGGCAATAAAGCTGATTCTGATTCTGATTCTGATTCTGGAGCCCAATTACCCCTCATCAGCTGAGGCGCTGTCAACCAGTATTAAAGGGAGCAGCTCCGATCATTCGAGGCTGTGACCTCGCACCATTATCCACGCTTTTCTCTGGCGTGGGTAAGGCTGGAACCCCTTCGTCTGGCGCCAGCCACCCGCTCAGCATTCAGCATTGTGTGTAAGTGTTATCCTCGTATTATCATTTGTGTTTTGGCCCCACGAGGCCCTGTTCCTTTGTTCCTTTTCCCTCATTATAATAAACATCGCAAACTCACCGGTCCGCCCTTGGCTCTCATTGTATGGCTCGCGAGAGCCATACGTAACAGTAGGTCACAGCCAAGCGAGTTGCCGGCGGCCGTGAGTTTGCCATTTTGGACTTGTTCTTCCCTGTCTGGGTGTCTGCTCTGAGAGCATGCCGTCTCCCAGGAGCTGCGTTTAGCGCCTGGGTGATAAGCTAACGACCGCCTTGGAGTATGTCAACGGGACGCTCTTCACCACCTCCCTTTACAACACTCCCAATGATATACGCAGGCACCTAGAGTACGCTGAGGTTCTCCTGGACAAACTCCCTTGCTACTCCAACCACCCTGAGGTCTGTGCCAGGAGGGACGCCATTGCCACACAGCGAGAAGCACTCCATGGGTTGGAGGGAAACCCCGGCAGGAAGCCGAAGAGGAGGAGACATCACCCTTCGCTTCGGGATCCCGCTCCTGCCTCCACTCCGGCCCGGGAGTTCGCGCCATCCAGAGGTCTTTCCCCATCCAGCACGACGTCACTCGGGATTCCCCCGGAGGAGCTGCAGCTGACTGCACTCAAGGTCCGGGACCAAGTGGCTGCTGCTCGCGCCGCTGTGCACCCGTCCATAATCATGAAGCATGTGGCGGCGGCAGTTAGACTGGTGGAGAGGAATCCAGGGCTGTGCGACTTCCCCGAGTTCGATGCCCTCCTCGCCTCTGTCTCTGCACAGGAGCGGCGATTTCCGAGTCTCACCTTCGCTTCGCCCCCTGCAAGTATCCGTCGTCACACTGCCAGTCCACCTCAGCATGAATCCCATCCGGATCCAGTTCTGGGCCGCCGCAAGGTCTCAATCCCCCACACAGCTGTCACTCCTGCACCTCGTCAGAGGGGAAATCCCGCAGTCTCGTCTCCCGAGCTATCTTCCCCCGCTGTTACGCCAGCGCTCCGGGACCGGCTCATCTCGGCTGTCGCCCCCTCCTCCTTGACACATTCCCCGGCTGCTGTGTGCATCCAGAATCCTGACCTGGCGAGCTCCATCCCAGAATCATCACGAGCGGCTCCCCGACATCCTCCCAGGGGGTCCTTCGTTACCGTCCGGCGGGGAAAGGGAGGAGCAATGTCCACCACAGCGGTCACCATCCAGCCTCCAGGAGACAGGCAAGTCCCAGTTAGTTCATTCACTTATTGTGATTTGCTTTGTCATACTCCTGGAGGTGGAGTTCGGGGTTCGCAGCTCCCCGAACTCCTACCACCCGCTGTGGCTGTAATTATTAACCCTGCATCCTCTGTGTCTCCCTCTGCTGAGCGGTCCCCGACATCAGGCCACCGTCGTGGGATGAGGAGGGGGCCTGCGGTTCTGGAGAGCCTGGTTCCGGTTCCGCAGCTACGCCGTGGGTGGAGGAGGAGAGCGGACTGCAGCGTGGAGCCAGCGCCGACGATGAAGTGTCCCTGGGTCTCCACGGAGGAGCGGTCCGGTCCAGCGGGTCAAGGTTCTCCTGCCAACACGGCGTGTGGGCCATCGGCGTGGGCACCGGTGCCGGAGGACTCACAAGCTATGCACACCATCATGCCAGCTGCGGAGCTCAACGCAGCTGAGTGGGAGCCTGAGGACGACCTCCTGACGCTTGAACCTGGATCTTCGCAGTCCTGGACAGCGTCAGAACCCGAGATCAGGCAAGTGCTCTACCTTATCTTTCTCCTTCTCATTTTAGAGCACTTTAGCCTGTCTCTAGGGGAGATGAGCCAGGTGCAGCCCTCCGCTGTGTCCGAGCTTGTCTCGCCGGTTTCTGGCGCTTCCGTTTCTGGCGCATCCCAATCCCGGTTCTTTTCTCTCTCCTGAGCCTTCTCCCAGAGTCACCGGCGAGGTGCTGCCATCGCCCGCGGTGCCAGAGGTTCCTGGTTTGAGATCGGAGGTCGGTTCTGGTGCGGCGCCGACCCAATCGGGGTCCGACGTGGGTTCTACAGCGACCCAATCGGGGTCCAACGTGGGTTCTACAGAGGCCCAATCGGGGTCCGACGTGGGTTTTACAGAAGCCCAATCGGGGTTCGACGTGGGGTCTACAGAGACCCAATCGAGGTCCAACGTGGGTTCGGCACCAGCGATGTCCAGGTCCGGTGAGGGAGCTGCAGATCCCCTGCCATCGGACATTGGACCGGCTCATCTTCATCTTCCCCCCAAGCTTCCTCCACCAGGGCCCATTTGGACCTCTCATTTTAGACCCGGCTCTCCCCCATTATCTTCCTCCACAGGGAAGCCATTGCCTCTCTCTTCCCCACGGGCCTGGTGGTTGAGCAATGTGGGTCAGCAGCCAGAGGGTCTGCCGTGCCCATTCGGCTCTTTAGTGCGGCCGCCCGACCCATTGGACTTCCTGTTCGGCGATCTGGTTCGGCCTCCCGAGGGACTGTGTTTTCTGGCTTGGGATTCGGGTAGGCCGCCGTAACTTTGCCCTTCACCCCTGTTGGCGGTATGGACGCTGGGTGCGGGGAGGCCCCCCGAACTGAATTTCCTTTGCTGTGCTTGTGTTTTTGGGTGGGTGCAGCTAAGTCCTTGTTACTGCTTCGTGTTTAGCGTGGTTTTTCTTTTTCCTCCTCTCCTCCTGTTTGAGGGATGCCTGTAATTGTTGGATTTCGCCCTTAGGAGTTTTCCCTCTCATGTTACGGTCTCCTGGGTTGGTTTTCCTTGAATTTGTCTGTACATTGTTGACTATGGAGTATTGTGGTTTTTTTTCCTGTGCCTCAGGCTGTTATTGCCACAGTTATCCTCTGCCTAAATGTTTTTTTTTTCTTCCTCATGTTGTGGTCTATGGAGTATTGTGTGGTTTTTTTTTCCTCCTCCTCATACTCTGTATTGATTTATTGTTGGCTGATTTTCCTTTTCCTGATTCTCTCCCTCCTTGCCTGCGCCCCATCCGCCCACCCTAGGTGGTGGTGGTGGTGGGGGGGCTTGGGTGTTACTTGCCGTTCGTAGTCCGGCCGTGAGGGGGGGGCTGTGTCATATGGGATGAGACGCCGTGTTATCCGGCGCTCAGGCCATATTCCTCCTCAGCCCGGCTCTTATTGTGACAGCGTCTCAGCGGGCTCCCAGCTGTCAAACTCTACGAGATGGCTGGAGCCCAATTACCCCTCATCAGCTGAGGCGCTGTCAACCAGTATTAAAGGGAGCAGCTCCGATCATTCGGGGCTGTGACCTCGCACCATTATCCACGCTTTTCTCCGGCGTGGGTAAGGCTGGAACCCCTTCGTCTGGCGCCAGCCACCCGCTCATCATTCAGCATTGTGTGTAAGTGTTATCCTCGTATTATCATTTGTGTTTTGGCCCCACAAGGCCCTGTTCCTTTGTTCCTTTTCCCTCATTATAATAAACAATCGCAAACTCACCGGTCCGCCCTTGGCTCTCATTGTATGGCTCGCGAAAGCCATACGTAACATGTTGTAATATTGCTGGATGTTGGTATTGTTGTCAATATGGACTGTCGTTGTCATTTTTGTTGTATAATTTGACTATGGGTGTATTATGGTGAATGTGGCTGTGGGATAATGATGATTATGAGTGATACTGTAATTTGTTGGGTATGGAAAAGGGGTGGGACTATATAAGCGTTGGCTTCTTCCCACTCCTTTTGAACATTTTATTTTTGGCTTGTCTTTTTTGTTTTGTTTTGAATTCTCTTCTTTTTTTTTTAGAATGTTCAAATAAAAATCAGTGTCAATGTCAATGTCAATAGATAGATAGATAGATAGATAGACAAAATAAAACAAAAAAAAACCCCACAAAAAACAATTAAATGCAACACAAATAGAATAGAAAGTTATTTTTCTGTAGTTCGCAAATCCTCCAAACTGCCAATTACACCACTATAATGCTGCAATTCACACTTTGAACAAAAACACACATTGAACTGTACAAACTGCAATCTAAAAAAACTGCCTTTCTTGTTTTCCTTGATGCAAAGTCATCAATTACATCATCATATGAAAGATGTTCAGCAATGGTGTGGTTAAAAGTGATGACAGCAAGACCAGTAAAGAGATTCTTCATCAGTCAATCAATATCATGACTCATAATTTAATTTTAAAAACTATAATCATAATCATCAATATTATATCAGAACCATTTGAAATGTTTCACACTGCTTGTAATGAATATTGAGAATGCTTATTGAATTATCTTGCAAAAAGACATCAACTTCTTCAAAAAACTACTTTTTTGAAATAATTTTTGTATTAACAGTAAACCTGCAATATTCCAATTTAGCTTGTTACAGCTTGCAAAGTAAACTGCTAAAAAAACACAACCAATAAAACAATTCATCAATTCATTTTTATTATGGGTATTTCAATCAAATATCAGTTTTGTTTTATTAGTTGTGAGTCCATCCTTGATCTCCACGATTGCTGACCCTTGTTTCCTCAAGGTTCACCACAGTGGAATTCAAAGACAAAAAAGAGAGAAAAAACATCAGAAAAATGTGATTATTATTACAAATGTGAAAGTTTTAAAAATGTGAAAGTGAAAAATGTTCCACTGCATGACATCCCATTCTAAATCCATTGGCAATAGTATTAACAAGCAAATTACTATTAACTACGAGCCTATGCAGCTGTAAAAACTTCCACTTTTCTGGAAGGCCTTTTGCAAGATATTGGGGTCTGCCTGTGGGACTTTTTGCACATTCATCAAGAAGAGCATTTGTTAGCTCAAACACTGATGCTGGACTCGAAGGCTTGGCTTGCAAGTTTAGTCCTTGTTCAGCTCAAAAGCATTGGATGAGTTTGAGGTCAGGCCTCTTTAAGCTACAATGCTCCGCACTGTGTATATATATTTATATATTTATGTGTACATATGTATATTCACTGCTCTTATTTTCTTATCTTCTAAATTATTGCTCTGAGTGTTGCTGTCCCTGTGCTGTTGCAATCCTGGAATTTCCCCATTGTGGGACTAATAAAGGCTTATCTTATCTTATCTTATCTTATTGGCCACCTAAGTTCTTCCAGACCAAACTAATCAAACTGTGCCTTTTTGTGCTTGAAAAACTTTTAAATAAACAGTTAATTAACAGTTAATACATAGAACTTAATTTTTTTTTCTTATTTTATCTTATTGCAATCCGATTTCTTTTCAGGTTATGGATGTGTCACCACTGTTTTAAAAGTCATCAGTGATAAAGCATCTGCATTAAACTCTGGAAGCACGGTGCAGCAATATTCGTTGGCCTTAGATTCTGTGGCTCATTCAGTTTTATTATGAAGATTAGACAGAATAGGAATTTCTGGTCATAGTCATGGCTCTCAAATTAACTCTGCAACAAGATGCAGCAAGTAAATGTCATGATTCTGAGCATGGTTGGGGGTCGTGCGTAGTTCAAGCCTTAGTTTAGTCTTTTCCTGTTAATTTTTCTTTCTGTTTATTATGATCTATTGTATCTGGTTTTTGTTCTTTGTTGAGTCATTGTATTTTTGGTTGTGCTTTTATAGTCTTCATTAGTTATGGCATTGTTTATCTTTTGGGGATTGTGTTATCGTATTATCGAGTTTCAGTCTGTACTTTTATTTTGACAGTGCTGTGCAGCTCCCAGCTCTCAAACTGGTTCGCTGGCTGCACAGCTGTCACTTGTTTTGATTTTGTTCTCATTCATGTACCCACACCTGATTGTCATCTGGGGCTGCCCTATTTAAGCAGACCGGGGCAGATGAATCATTGCAGCAGTCTTGCTTCCCAGAAGACATTTTTCAGGTCTGCCATGTCTGACGATGTTGCTGTCCACCATATGTTTCTCTGGGAGCTCCCCGGTTGTAAGAGTAAGTGAGCGTGTTGTATATTTTTGCTCCGTTTGTCATTTTGTTAATATATGCGCTAACCTCCCAGCCAGCGTTTGGTGTCCTTTGCGATCCGTGAGGCAGTTCGTGACAGAAGACCACTGCCAATATAGACGTCAGTGGCCGTGAAGGTTTTTTTTTTTTTTTTCACTTTTCCCCATTCCCTCTCGTGTTTTCTGTCAAATCAGTTTTTTCCCCACCCGAGCATAGCAGTGCTTGCAAACTATGGTCAGTGTGGGTTAAGCGAGGTGGAGATATGAACTGTAAACATACTGCAGCACATCTTATCGGAGGCTCGGGTTTCTCGCACTCGAGAGGCAACCCGGGCATGTCTGGTTGGGGCCGGCCAAGTGCTTGAAGCATGCCCCAGCCTGTGGAGCCATCCAGAGGTTACAGACCTCCTCCTCTCCATCGCTGATCCATCGTCCATGCTCCACGGCTGGAGGGAAAGTCTTCCACCTCCATGCCTGCACCAATAAGGAAGTGGCTCTGGGCATGAAAGCCCCAAGCCTCTCACTGCAGTCGAGCAGCAGAGGCCCTGCCTTCTCCTTCCAGACAGGGGTCCATGCCATCGCCAGAGGAGCTGGAAGAATGCCGGGGGGTTTTGGCAGTGGAGGCGAAGCTACTGTTGGACTATAAGTCATGGCTACTCCCCCGAACTCACGGCCCAGGTAGTGGGTGGATGTCCAGCTCCATTCACCACCATGCCTACAGGGCTGGATCGATCAGTACCTGCATTGGTGCCCTCGCCCACTACAGCCATAAGGGAGGAGTCCTCGGGGGCATCTGCAGCAGCAACCACCGCACCCTGGGAAGAAGGGCAAGTATCTTTTCATTCTACTATCTCTTTAAATGAATTGTCTTTCCTTGTTCCCAGTGGTGGGGGGTGGGGTGGGGTGGGGGGGCTCAACTGCAGTCACTCACTTTGACTGAGCCTTCCCTGCCTGCTGCTGCAGTTATTTCCTCATGTTCACCTGCCTGTCCCGTGTCCTCCCCTGTTTTTCCTGTTTGTCCGTCAGTCCTGGGAGGGAGCCGCCACATGAGGAGGAGGTAAGTGATTCCAGAGGACCCGGTTCCTGCTGTGCAGCTGCATTCCAGACAGGAGAGGAGCACCCCCGTGGTCCTAAACCTGAGTCAGCTGGGAGTCCCCTGGTTTTGGCATTGCAGGACCCGTTACCATTTGCGAGGCGAGTCCTGGCTCCGTCACACTGTGCTAGAGTTCCCCCTGCTTCAGTTATCACATCGGAGGGTCCGCCAGCATTAGCCACCATGCCGAGAGGTCCACCAGTGCCCATTGCCTCATCAAGGGTCCCGCCAGTGGTAGTCGCTATGCCTGGAGGGTTGCCAGCTTCCTTGGCCACCATGCCTGCAGCCTGGGCTGCCGCTGCAGATTTGCCAGAGTCCTGGACGGAGGTGGAGCTCGAGTTCAGGCAAGTGCTCTTTTCTGGTTTAATGCCTTCAGAGTCAGAGAAATTGGCTCAGGGTGGGGAGAATCAGTTGCAGGCGTTCCCTGCTCCTGAGCTCTCCTCACTGGGCTCCACTGCTGCTGGTGATTTGTCTCTGGTGTTTTTCCTTTCTTCTTCTCCCAAGGTGGCTGGGTTGGGTGAGGTTGTCCAGACGGTGGAGGCTGAGACATCTCAACTGGAATCACCGGAGTCCTGGATGGTGGTGGAGCGTGAGTTCAGGCAAGTTCCCTCTTTGTCCTAGAGAAATCTTGTCTGGCTCATGGTGTGGAGGGGGGAGACCAAGTGCAGCTGTCAGCCGCACATGAGCTTCCCTCACCGGGCTCCACTGCTGCCAGATATTCTGACCCAGTGTTTGTCTATCCCCTTTTTGAGCCTTCGCCTAAGGTTGCCACGGGTCCTCCATCTTCCTCTGAGGTCACCATGGGTCCTCTATCTGTGCCTGAGGTTGCTGTGAGTCCCTAACCTCTGTGGAGGTCGTTGTGGTCCCTCAATCTTTGCCAGAGGTTGCTGTGGGTCTTTCCTCCCTCCCGGAGGCCGCCACAGATGCTATGCCTCTGTCTGAGGCTGCCGTGTGTGCTGCACTTCCGTCTGAGGTCACTGTGGGTGCGACTCTGTCCAAGGTTGCCGTGGATGCTTTGCCTCTGTCTGAGTCCATCGTGGGTGCTGCTCCTCTGCTTGAGGTCACTGTGGGTGTGATGCCTCCATCTGAGGCTGCCGCAGATGCTATGCCTCTATCCAAAGCCGTTGTGGATGCAGCTCTTCCGTCTGAGGTCACTGTGGGTGTGACGCCTCTGTCCAAGGTCACCATGGATGCTTTGCCTCTGCCTGAGGCCGCCGTGGGTGCTGCTCCTCTGCCTGAGGTCATTGTGGGTGCGACGCCTCTGTCTGAGGCCACCACGGGTGCTACGCCCCAGTCTGGGGTCTCTGTGGGTGTTCCGGCCCAGTCCAGTGCCTCTGTGGGTGCTGCGCCTTAGTCCGTGGCCTCCGTGGGTGCTGCACCTTAGTCCGGGGCCTCCGTGGGTACAGCGCCCCAGTCCGGGACCCCTGTGGGTGCTGCGCCCCGGTCTGGGGACTCCATAGGTGCTTCGCCCCACTCTGGGGCCTCCGTGGGTACTGCGCCTCAGTTGGAAGGCCTCCGTGGGTGCTACACCGCAGCCCCGGACCTGCATCATCCATGCAGTAAGCCATGCAAGCTGCTGGCATTGGTTCCAGCTACTGCCTCCAGGTGGGGGCGCATTTTACCTCACGGCCCTTTGGCTTCAGGATATAGGGAGACCACCCAACAGGCTGCACCAGCTGCCGCCCCAAGGTTTTTTGTTTTTGTTTGGTCCTCTCCCCCGGGCTGGGTTGTTTTTTTTGATGGGTGGGGTCTTCTTTGTGTGTGTGTGTGGGGGGGTTCTTTCTCTTTTTTTTTTTGATGTTGCCCTGGGGTGTCTGGGTCCCACCCCTTGAGGAGGAGGCACTGTCATGATTCTGAGCATGGTTGGGGGCCATGCGTAGTTCCAGCCTTAGTTTAGTCCTTTCCTGTTCATTTGTCTGTTTATTATGATCTATTGTATCTGTTTTTTATTCTTTATTGAGTCGTATTTTTGGTTGTGCTTTTATAGTCTTGGTTAGTTATGGCATTGCTTATCTTTTGGGATTGTGCTATTGTATTATTGAGTTTCAGTCTGTACTTTTATTTTGTCAGTGCTGTGCAGCTCCCGGCTGTCAAACTGGTTTGTGGGATGCACAGCTGTCACTTGTTTTGATTTTGTTCTCACTCATGTACTCACACCTGATTGTCATCTGGGGCTGCCCTATTTAATCAGACCGGGGCAGTTGAATCATTGCAGCGGTCTTGTTTCCCCAGAAGACATTTTTCACATCCGCCACTTCTGATGGTGTTCCTTTCCGCCGTATGGTTCTCCGGGAGCTCCCAGGTCGTAAGAGTAAGTGAGCGTATTGTAAGTGAGCGTGTTGTATATTTTTGTTACATTTGTCATTTTGTTAATAAATGTGCTAACCTTGCAGCCAGCATTTGGTGTCCTTTGTCAAGCTGTGAGGTAGCTCGTGACAGTAAAACTATTTCCATCTTTCTAAGCCTCTATGTAGCATCAGGTGTGCTTCAGGGATCAGTTCTCAGTCCAAATCTTTTCTCCATATTTATAAATGACATTCCACAAACTGTTAGTAAAGCCCATATTCTCTTATAATTTATGCAGATGACCCAATCTTATATGTCACTGGTCCTTTTCACAATGAAGTTGTAAAGTCTCTTACACATAGTTTTTATGAAGTACAGTAGGCCTTTACAGATCTATTTTTTTTTTAAAGCCAAAAAAAAAAAAGTTTATGTGGTTTGGTCACAAAAACAGGGTTACCTCCTCTTTCATGGACTTCACCACAACAGATGGAACCATCATCGACCAGGTTACAGTCTACAAATATTTAGAAATTTGGTTCAATAATGCACAGTCCTTCTCACACCATGTCAACATGTTACAATCAAAGGTCAAAATGAGACTTGGCTGTTTTCTATACAGAAATCATTCCTCATTTATATCTGCTGCTAAACTAATGATTGTTGAAAAGACAATCCTTTCCTTATTTGATTATAGGGATACAATCTATTGACATACATGCAAAGTCTCTTCATAAACTGGACACAATCTATCACTCTGTCATTTGATTTGTTCAAATGCTCCATTCAGAACTCATCACTGTCTGCTTTAGTCTCAGGCCAAATAGCCTTCTTTACACACTTGTCGTAGCACTCAATGCTTCTCACTGATCTATAAAACTCTGCTAGTATATTCACCTCTATATCTAAGTCAGCTACTGCATCCAGCATCTGCAGCCAAGTTCAAAACACAGCCATCACACTACATCACACGAAAGACCCACCAAAACTAGTCTTGCTTTGGATTGCTGTCCTTTTCATCTGCTGCATCAAATGACTGGAACTTATTACAAAAAAAAAAAAAACAAAAAAAAACACTGAAATGTGATACTCTTATTTCTATCTCTGCTTTTAAAGGTTGACCAATCACACTTGTAAATATTTCAATACAGTCTGACACTGTTTTAAAGCTTTAATGATTTCATTTTACGTTCGTTACTGTTCAATGTGTCTTTTGTTTTTTGTATATTGTCTCCCGGGACTTGCCAGTCTGATGCAAATAATAAACTGTTCTTAATGTTTTGCCTGGAAAAATAAAGGTTTAAATAAAATAAAATAAAATAAAATATAGATCTTGCTTGTGCATTGTAGCAAGGTCATGTTGGAGCAGAAAAAGGTCTTCCTAAACTGTACGCACAAAGTTGGACATGGGAAAAGCAAAGGACATGGACATGGACATGGGAAAAACCAAGGAGACTGTGGTTAACTTTAGGACAGGACACAGGGCATCCCCCTCTGATCATCGATGGAGCAGCTGTGGAGAGGGTGAGCAGCACCAAGTTCCCGGGGGTGAACATCTCTGAGGACCTCTCCTGGTCCAACAACACCACATCACTGAGTAGGTGGTTGAGAAGTTGAGTAGGTTGAGTAGGTTGTGCTGCGGCTTCCTGTGGTAACTAATCGTCACTTCTTGTGTTGCTGGCTGTCTGTGTAGTTTGCTCTGTGGCTAGCTCTTCTCATTCTCCTGAGGATTTTGCCTTTAATTGTATTTTAATCACTTTTTTCCATCTACCGTTAGCTCTCACTTCTATTTATCACGCCTCTTGCATCTGTGTGCGCACTCAGTGTCATCTAATCACCCTCTTTAGCCTGCTGTTCACCTTTCATCGGTGTTTTTATTAGCTTCGGGTTAGCCACTAGCTATCGCTACGAGCTCTCCTTCCCCTTCTCCTCTGATGTGCTCTCTCTGTCAGATGTTTAGCTACACCTCTGCCTCTTTTAGTGATAATGGTAAATGTAATAAATGTTGTCTTTTTGAGGCGCTCGAGGCAAGGTTGTCTGATTTGGAATCCCGACTCTGCTGTATTGAAACACCGTCCCATGCCAGTTAATAATGACGGACGTCCCTTAGTTGTAGCAGAGCTCCCTAGCATAGGGCGGCCTGTTAGCGGTCCTCCGATCCTCCTCAGCAGCGAGGAGAATGGGTGGGTGACGGTGAGAAGGAAGCCTAGGTGCAAAGCCATGGTTCACCATCAACCTGTTCATGTTTCTAATCACTTTTTCCCGCTCAGTGACACACCCACTAAGGAAAAAACTCTGATCATTGGCAACTCTGTAGTCAGAAACATCAACCTAGAGACTCCAGCGGCCATAGTCAAATGCATTCCTGGGGCCAGAGCAGGCGACATCGAGTCAAATTTGAAAATGCTGGCTAAAAGTAACTGTAAATGCTCCACAATTGTTATCCACGCTGGCATTAACGACATCCGACTCCGGCAGTCGGAAGTCTCAAAACTTAATGTGGAATTGGTGTGTGACTTCGCAAAAACAATGTCTGCCTCTGTTGTATTCTCTGGGCCCCTCCCCAATCTGACCAGTGATGACATGTTTAGTCACTTTTTATCCTTCAACTGCTGGCTGTCTGAGTGGTGTCCTGCAAACAATGTGGGCTCATAGACAATTGGAGCTCATTTTGAGGAAAACCTGGTCTTATTCGATGAGACAGCATCCAACCCACTTTGGATGGTGTGTCTCATTTATCTAACAATCTGGCATCATTTTTATCCAAATTTCCAAAACATTGACAACTCAGAGTTGGGACCAGGAAGCAGAGTCGCAGTCTTACACGCCTTTCTGCAGCTCCTCTTCATCTGCCACCCCTCAACTTAGCCCCTGTCTTACCCATCAGAGAATCATTGTCTTCTCCCTCCAAAGTAAATAAAAATATAATGTATAAGCATCCCAAAGTGATTAAACAAAAAGTTGGTAAAACTCAAATTAAACATGAAGCCTCTAAATTTAATGATTTGGACTCTGTTCCTCCTCATAATTTAAAAGTTAAATGCGGTTTGTTAAATATTAGGTCTCTAACTCCCAAGTCTCTGCTAGTCCATGATCTGTTAATTGATCATCAGATTGATTTAATATCCCTTATAGAGACTTGGTTAGGGCAAGAGGATTATGTTGGTTTAAATGAATCAACTCCGTCTGGTTATTTAAACTGTCAAAATCCCAGAAGTTCTGGTCGTGGAGGAGAAGTAGCAACAATTTACCATTCCAAATTACTAGTTAATGTAAAGCAAAAAAACACATTATAATTCCTTTGAGGGCCTGGTCCTCAGTATTGGGCATTTTAGCAATTTTAGGCTAAACCCAATTTTATTTGCAATAGTTTATCGTCCTCCATCAACCTACTCAGAGTTTTTATCAGAATTTGCCAAATTCTTAGCTGATTTAGTGCTGAAATCAGATAGAATCATTATAGTAGGGGACTTTAATATACATGTAGATGTAAATAGCGATTGCCTTAATTTCACATTTAATTCAATATTGGACTGGATGTGGTTTTCTCAGAAAGTAGGAAATTCTACCCATTATCTCCACCATACGTTGGACCTTGTTCTGACATATGGCATAGAAATAGAAAATCTGGTAGTGTCTTCTCATAACCCTGTACTGTCAGACCATTGTTAACCTTTGATTTTACTATTTCTGATGATTTGGTGCCTAAGGAAAAATATTACTACAGTAGATACCTCTCAGATGATGTTGTTACCAAATTTATGCACATTGTTTCCTCGATTCCATGGGTCAACACAACGGAAATAAGCTATAGACAGCTTGCTCCTTCTGTAATTGATTGCATGGTAGATACTGTTACAGCTTCTCTGCATCAGACTCTAGACATGGTGGCCCCTTTAAAAAAGAAAAGTCTAATCAGAGATTTCTAACTCCTTGGTTCAACACAGAAACTCGTAGCTTAAAACAGAAGACTCGTCAATTAGAAAGAAAATGGTGCTCCACTAATTTAGATGAAATCTATTTAGCTTGGAGAAATTATCTTTTAATTTATAAAAAATCTCTTAGAAAAGCTAGAACGAGTTATTATTCTGCATTAATAGAAGAGAACAAGAATAATCCCAGGTTTCTTTTCAGCACTGCAGCCAGGATGACAAAGTGTCATGACTGTGTCAATCCTAGCATTCCCTTAGAGCTTACTAGTCAGGACTTTATGAACTTTTTCAATAATAAAATTTCATCTATCAGAGATAAAATCAGTCAGATTCTTCCCGCCGTGAACTTAAATACAATAACTACTACAACTCCTTCAATTGACATCTGTTTGGATCAATTTACTCCAATTGACCTTTTAGAGTTAGATAAAATAATTTCCTCATCCAAGCCTTCAACTTGTCTTTTAGACCCTATTCCTACCAGGTTATTTAAAGAAGCCTTCCCATTTATTGGTAGCTTTATTCTTCAAATAATCAATTCTTCATTAACTTTAGGTCATGTACCGCAGGCTTTTAAAACGGCTGTAATTAAATCCTTACTCAAAAAGCCAACGCTGGATCACAGGAGTTTTAGCTAACTATAGACCAATCTCTAATCTCCCTTTCATTTCAAAAATCTTAGAAAGTGTTGTTGCTATGCAATTTTTTGACCACTTGCAGGGAAATGGTTTATTTGAAGAGTTTCAATCTGGTTTTAGAATCCATCATAGTACCGAATCAGCCTTAGTGAAGGTTACTATTGACCTCCTGATTGCATCTGATAATGGACTTGTTTCTGTATTTGTCCTTTTAGACCTTAGTGCAGCTTTTGATACTATCAATAATAATATTCTACTTGATAGATTAGAACACTATGTTGGACTTAATGGAGCTTTGTTGCAGTGGTTTAGATCTTATTTATCTGATAGGTTCCAGTTTGTTCATGTCAGTAATGAGTTTTCTTTCAACTCAAAGCTCAGTCATGGAGTTCCACAGGGATCTGTGCTAGGCCCTACTCTTTTTAGTTTATATATGCTTCCATTAGGCAACATTATTAGAAAGCACTGTATACATTTTCATTGTTATGCATATGACACACAATTATACCTGTCAGTGAAGCCAGATGATAGTAATCAATTAGCCAAGTTAGAAGCCTGTCTTAAGGAAATCAAAGCGTGGATTACTTGTAATTACCTCCTATTAAATTCAGATAAGACTGAAGTCATTCTTGTTCATCCAAAAACCCTTTGAAATACCTTTCCAAATCAAACTTTAGTTTGGATGCAGTTACTCTTTCTCTTAATAGCTCTGTGAGGAACCTTGGAGTTATTTTTGATCAAGATCTGTTTTTCAATTCACATATGAAATTCGTTTCTAAGACTGCCTTCTATCATTTGCGTAATATTGCCAAGATTAGGAGCATCTTGTTTCAGAGTGATGCTGAAAAACTGATCCACGCTTTTGTTAGCTCTAGATTAGATTATTGTAACTCTTTACTATCAGGTTGTCCTACAACATCTCTAAAAAGTCTTCAGTTGATCCAAAATGCTGCAGCAAGAGTTTTAACAGGTACTAGAAAGAGAGCTCATATCTCTCCGGTTCTGGCCTCCCTTTATTGGCTTCCCATAGAGTTTAGAATTAAGTTTAAAATCCTTCTTCTCACTTTCAAAGCTCTAAACAATCAGGTCCCTTCTTATTTAAAAGCTCTGATATTACCCTATTATCCTAACAGAGCACTACGCTCCCAAAATGCTGGAATACTTGTAATACCTAGAATCTCCAAAAGTACAATGGGGGGCAGAGCCTTCAGTTATCAAGCTCCTCTCTTGTGGAACCAGCTGCCAATCTGGATTCAGGAGTCAGACTCGATCTCTGTTTTTAAGAATAGGGTTAAAACCTTCCTTTTTTATATAGCCTACAATTAGGGAGGGATCATGTGTCTCTGAACCCTCCCTTAATTATGCTGCTAATAGGTTTAGACAGCTGGGGGACCTCCAATAATTGCACTGGGCTTCACTCCTTTCTTCACTCTCAATGAAACATTTTTTTTTTTTTTTTTTGCTAGTCATTAACATCTATTTGCTCTCTCCCATAGATTGAGTCCCCATCGTGCTGTTCGCTCTCTGCATGTCTGTTCTTTTCATCTTCTGTATCCCCTCACCTCCCAGCCAGTCGCAGCAGATGGCTGCCCCTCCCCGAGCCTGGTTCTGCTGGAGGTTTCTTCCTGTTAAAAGGGAGTTTTTCCTCTCCATTGTCGCCAAGCGCTTACTCACAGGGGATCGCCTGATTGCTGGGGTCTTTCTGCAATTGTGGGGGTCCCCCCTACAGTTGAAAGTGCTATGAGATGACTGTTGTTGTGAAACGGCACTATACAAATAAAATTGAATTGAATTGAATTGAACTGAATCACTGGCCAAGAAGGCTTAAACTCACCTCTATTTCCTCCGCAAACTGAGGAGAGCACAAATCCCATCCCCCATCATGTGCTCATTCTATCAAGGCAACATTGAGAGCATCCTCACCAGCTGCATCATGGTGTGGTATGGAAGCTGCACCACCTCCTGCCGGAAGACACTACAATGCACAATGAAAGTAGCCAGCAAGATTATTGGTGCTCCTCTGCTCCCCCCCCCCCCCGATATCTACCACACCCACCTCAATTACAGAGCCATCAACATTGCAGGTGACACCTCCCACCCCTTACACTCCCTCTTCAGCCTTTTGCACTTGGGGAAAAGGTACCGGATCCTCTGCGCCCACTCCACAAGACTGCTAAAAAGTTTTGTTCACCAGGCCATCAGGGCCCTCAACTCTGCTCACTCCCCCCCACCCCATCCCTGGACCTTAACGCACTCACCCACAGAATAACTCCCTCAGCTGTTTGCACAGAAACATTTGGCACATCAACAGTAATTGCATCTGATGCTGTATGTCTCTGCACCTTATGGCCTTTTCTAGTACCCGTCAGGCTGTACTCGGCTCTACTCAGCCCGGTTTGTAGCCTTTTCCATTAGTACCTAGTACCTGTTACCAGGTACTATTTTAATACCTATTCGAGGCCAGGGTACAACTGCGCTGAGTGGAGCCGAAAATGTGACGTCAACAGACTGCAGGCCACTGATTGGTCAGGGCGTAACGTCATGAAAGCGTCCGTCTTCTGTGGAATCGACATGACCACCATTTGCAATAGTTCACGGACTAAACTTGGTCACCGAGTAAACACGATATTAATAGAGATGGCGTTGCAGGTTCGCAGAAATCTATACCGTGGTCCAACGAAGAAGTGCGGAGGTTTCTGTGCTTGGTGGCAGATCCACAGTGAGAGGAGTGACCCGCACTGATACAGATGGCAGCCCAGCATAGAACCAGACTACGGACAAGCTGAAGATGAACGTGAAAGAACCATCAATGGTGAGTGATTTGTGATATTGTGCATCTTTTCGCTTATTTATCCTGTTGGTGGTAAGCACACTTTTTTGACCAACCCAACCCCATCCTATGCTGGCTAACGAGTGTTAGCTAGTAGCCAACTCTGCTGATTCGCGCTTGCTTTGTCATAAGTATTCGCTTGTGAGAGCAAAACGATGAAATATGTTAATCCTGGTTAAACTCCTGGTTTGTGTACGTGTTGCACTTTGGTGCTGTGCATTAAGTTGTGTAATTTCTTTCTAGAATCTGTTTCCACATGCCAGGGGTTAGCCGCCCTCAGCATGTTGTGTTTATATTGTGGCTACAGGTCAAGAGGACCCCAGGATCCAAAATCTCAACATATACCAGTGCATTTTCAAACCAGTGATTTATAAAGTGATTCATATAATTTTCTAAAGCGTCAGAATAGACCCACACACCTATTCTGTGGATTTTCCATAAAAGGTGTTGGAACAGTGTTTTTGTGCTGTTTCTGTTCCACCATAAATCCCTGTATTGAAAATGTACTTGTACATGTACAGAGTGGATCCTGGGGTGCTCATTGGTCAGGGAAGTGAAGCATTTTTGTCACATCCCACCACTGACTTTCATAAGTGTATTTTCCTAATACAGGTACATCTCCAAAAATTAGAATGTCATGAAAAAGTTCAATATTTTTTGTCACTCATTTCAGAAAGTGAAATCCATCTATTACATATATAGATTCATTACACAGACAGTGATATATTTCAAGCGTTTATTTATTTTAATTTGGATGATCATGGCTTATAGCCCCTGAAAACCCCAAATTCAGTTTGGCAAAAAATTAGAATATTACATAAACTTAATTTTAAAAAATAGTTTTTAAATAGAAATGTTGGCCGCTGAAATGTTGGTTGGCATGGGCTATAGCCAAAATCTTCAAAATTAAAATAAACACTTGCAATATATCACTGTCCGTGTAATGAATCTATATATGGGTTTCACTTTCTGAAATGAGTGACAAAAAATATTGAATTTTCATGATATTCTAATTTTTTGAGATGTGCCTGTATATGTTTTGAACTTGCTTGAACTAACCACCATCCATTTCTGTCTTTGGTCTAGGCAAGAGGAAAGGAAAAGCAGCCAGCCCACAACGGACCTTGCCACTGTGGAAAGTACTGAAATCCTTTGCTTTTGTAGGTAAAGTGCCAAAACCAAAGTAGCACAATTTCCACTTAATATAAAAGGGACTGAACTGAGATTTATTTGTGTGTGTGAATATTAATTACAGAATAATTGAAAATGACTGGCACATCAACTGTAAAATAAACCACTTGTTAATGTATTTAATTTTTTTTGTCAGATCACTTGTGTGATCCTTTGTGAGTTATGTTCATAACTGTATGTTGCACTTTGGGGAATGGGAGTTGTTCAGTCATCAATATAATTTAGTTTATATATGTAGTTTATAGTCTATCATCAATAAACTAATGCAGTATTATAATAGAAGGACACATTACAAATATTTGAGACCCATTCTAGTGCATCCTTTTATATTTTAGCAATACAAGTACAAAACACCACCCACACTTGAAGCCAGGGCAATAAGAGATACAGCGGTGACAGAGCGGTGGCTAAACTTTTATTGATAAAAATTCCATATTTTGACTGAGTGACTCCATACTCAGTGATGCGCACCCTCAGTTAAAGTACTATATTCCGTTCAAGTGAATGTATTAATTCATTCTGATTGCTGAGGCCACAGTAAAAACAAATGATTTTAAACATAACCTAGCCCTTGTAAAATCTACTTTACTGAAGTGCAGCTACATGAAAATTGTGGTTAAATACAACAACAAAGTACTTTATTGTCACATTCGAATTGTAATCACTCCTGTTTTGTTTTTCTTTTGAATTCTTGGATGGAATATGGGTGGGCAATATAAGCTGTGGCTTCAGCCATCACCCATTTCGGATAACCTATGTTGAACTATATAATCAGAGGAGTTATTGTTTAATTTGACTTTGTTAGATTTTTTTCCCCTTTGTTATATTATTCTATTTTCTTTTAATCTTTACTTTTAATCTATCCGAAATAAAGATTCATTCATTCATTCACATTCCACCACTGGCTTTTAGCAACAAGTGTATTTCCCAAATATGTTTTAAACTTGCTTTAATTAACCACCACCCATTTCTGTCTTTTGTCTAGGCAAGAGGGAAACGATCCACCCCAAACTGGACCTTGCGTCACTATTTACAGAGATGCAGGCCAAAGATCTGCTGAACTGGGACTAGCTTGAGTGGCACATCCCAGCTGCTTCTCAGTGAGGCAGTGTGGCCAGCGTGTGTAACCCATTCTAAGTTTTTTTTTTTTTACAGTTTGAATTTTGCACATTCTGAATAATCTGGAATTTGCTGCTGATTGTAATAAACAATTTAGTGACTTATGTGTTTGCATCATGATTTTCTATTTTGTCTGTTAAGGCACCGGTGGGAAAAAGAGTCAACAGTACAAACCATTTATCGGTGACTTTGAAAATAATGGCTCATTTTTAAGAAAAAGTAACCAAAACAATTATTTTATTTACTGAAGACTGTATTGCTGGATGTGCCACCACAGAAGACCCTGCACACTTTAGTGATAGTACCAGTATATGGAGGAATTCTGGGTCATATTAGCATCTGTACTTTATCATAATGGGTTTGGGAGGGGGTGTCCAATCATGTGCCATGGAGGGCCAAGACTCTGCAGGCTTTACCTCCAAACAGTGTCTTCAACAGCAGATTCCATTGAATTTCTTCCCACTGATTGCTGATCAGTGAAATCACCTGCTGAAGAGACTGGGTAGAAGAGAGAACCTGCAGGGTATTGGCCCTCCATGACACATGATTGGACAACCCCTGGGTTAGGGTTTAATGGGATTTAACATTTTTAACACAAACTGCTTTATGGTTTGTAATTCTGTTGACAGACTTACACCAAACCAAAAGTGATTTCTCAAACTTCTGGATTGTTCTTAGATAGCTTTTCCAATCTTTCAGTATTTATGTCACTTGGTGGTAACCTTCACATATAAAAAAAGAGACATCTTCAAAAACTTCAAAGGTTTATTGTCAGTGCAATTCCCAGTGCAATACTACATGAATGCATGTATAGTACATTGTTGATGCAGAGAATATATATTTCTACAGTACATGAATCTAGTAAATCAAGTATTTTCCATGTAACCTTGTGACTGCATTATTTTAATTGCTTTTAATCCTAGATCAAGTTTGTTTTGGCCTAAAATGCATCATAATTGTCAAATATATCTTATTATACCTAACTCAATACTGTTTACCTTTTGAATACATATTTTGTGGTTAACATAACCCCATAGCTACAACCTGGCGATCAAGTTGTGTCAGCTGATCACTTTTTGCCATGACACCACCACAGAATCAGTGCTGCTGGAGCAGGTACATCCCATGATGTCTCAACAGTCTCTCCATGATTTTCACACAGATCAGAGCAATTTGTTGTACAGGAAGCTAAACATTTCTACAGACATGCTTAGGCTCTATAACCACTGATGGTTTGTGAAGCTGGGGTGACATCAGTGAGAGGCTGTAATGAACACCAGACCAACTGTTTGAAGCCGTAATTTTCCCACAACAGAGCCATCTGAAACACACACACACAGCATACATATTTTAGTACCTAATAGTGATAACTTGCAGACATTACAGTGTAGTATGATGTACTTAAAGCAAACTAGCATTAGCAATCATTAGCTTACCGTCATATGTGATATAGTTTGTATCCTCACGTCTTCAGCTCTGTGGCATCCCAGAAGCTCCAGTACTTTTCCAGAGTGTTTCATCTCGCTGCCTGTACCCTTGTCTGGCGGTCCTTTTTGGCATTTATCGTGACAAAAAGCCACAGACCGAGGAGTGGCCTTGTACAGCCGCAATGTTATGTTTTGCTTGGGTCGCGTGTTTTACAATCACGGAGTTGTGGCGCCGCCTTGCTGTAAAAAAATCCACCCACCCCAGGCGTACCCAGCTGTACCCAGCTGCAATGGAAACACAACCGAGCTGAATCGAGTAGAGCTGAGTAGTGTAGAGTAAGGCCGACTGGGTACTAGTGGAAAAGGGCCATTACTGCAACCATTTGCACAAATACCATGCCTGCTGCTTTTTGTCTGTTATTGAAATATTGATCATGTGCAGTCCAAGCTGTCACTGTCTGCACTGCCACTACCGCACTGAACTTGCAGTTATGGGTATTACGGCTCACCTTTTTCTGTATTATAGGATTGCTGGGTTTTATCTTTTATCTTTATTTGCACAACGGGTAGCATTACTGTACATAGACTCCTGTTGCCATTATTCATCCTTATTCCTTCTTTTCTTTTATATTGCGCACCCCACTAAGAGAGAGAGAAATGGCATTTCAATTCTCCTGTATGTCCTGAATGTATAGAAGTATTGACAAATAAAAATCTTTGAATCTTTGAATCAAGCTGAGAAGCCTATCAATCCTATGGAGAAAGCTCATTTCAACTGCTTGTATCCATGATCTCATTCTTTAGGTCATTACCCAAAGCTCATGACCATAGGTGAGGGTAGGAATGTAGATTGACCGGTAAATCAACAGCTTTGCTTTAGAGCTCAGCTCCGTCTTCACCACAACCGACCATTACAACATCCCCAACCCAGAGTGGACAATCCACCCTTTTCTGGCTGAGGTCCATGGACTCAGACTTGGAGGCGCTGATTCTCATCCCAACCGCTTCTCACTAAGTAGCAAACTGTCCCAGCAAGACCTGTAGGTCATTGCTCGATAAAGCCAAAAGGACAACATCTTTTGCAAACAGCACAGATGAGATCCTGTGGTCATCAAGCATGACGCCCTCCATGGGTATTAGCAATATGAACCAAACTCTTGCAATGGTTGTATAGGGACCGATAGCTGGTAGCAACAAGCCTGATATCCCATACTCCTGTAGCACCCCACACAAGACACAGCAAGGAACATGGTTGAATGCTTTCTCTAAGTCCACAAAGCACATGTGGACTGGTTGGGCAAACTCCCACAAACCTCGAGGATTCTCAAGAGGGTAAGAACTGGTCTGATGTGCCATGGCCAGGACAAAAACCACATTGCTCCTGAATCTGAGATTCGACCAACGGTCGGACTCTTCTCTTCAGTAGCCTGGCATAGACCTTCCCAGGGATGCTGAAAAGTGTGATCCCCTAAAGTTGGAACATACCCTCTTGTCAGTCTTCTTAAGAAGGGGAACCACCACACCAGTTTGCCATGCCAAAGGCACTGTGCCTTGCTTTCACGCAATGTTGTGGAGGCATGTCAACCATGAAAGCCCTACAATGTCCTGGGCCTTCAGGTACTCAGGGTGAATCTCCACACCCGGGGCTTGGCCACCAAACAGATTTTTTTTTTAACCATTTCGGCGAATTCAGCCAATGTGATGGCCAAGTTGTCTCCCTCAAGCCCTGCTTCCTCTGTGGAAGGAGTGACAGTGAGATTGAGGAGATCTTCGAAGTATTCCTTCCACCGCCTGACGATGTCCCCAGTTGAAGTCGGCAGCACTCCATCTGCACAATACACAGTCGGGAACAGGAGCTGCTTCCCCCTCCTGAGCTGCCGGACAGTTTGCCACAATCTCTTCTAGGCCAACTGAAAGTCTTGTTCCATGGCCTCATCAAACTCCTCCCAGACCAAGTTTTAGCTTCAGTAAACACCCAGGCTGCATTCCACTTGGCCTGTCAGTACACCTCAGTTGCTTCGGGAGTCCCACAAGTCAACCAAGCTCAATAGGACTCTTTCTTCAGCTTGATGGTCCTCCTCACCACTGGTGTCCACTACTTGGTTTGTGGGTTGCCACCACGAGATGCACCAATGACCTTGCAGCCACAGCTCTGGGCAGTTGCTTCAACAGTGGAGGTGGAGAACATGGCCTATTCAGACTCCATGTCTCCAGACTCCCTTGGAATGTGGTTGAAGTTCTTCCAGAGATGGAAGTTGAAGAATTCTCAGACAGGGCCTCAGCCAGATGTTCCCAGCACACCCTCACTAAACTTTTAGATCTACCGGGTCTGAGCAGCATCAACCCCTGCCATTGGATCCAACTCACCACCTGGTGGCGATCAGTTAGCAGTTCTGCACCTCTCTTTACCCGAGTGTGAAAGACATATGGCTGAAGGTCTGATTACACAATAACAAAATCGATCATGGACCTGCGACCTAGGGTGTTGTGGTGCCAAGTGCACAAATGGACACCCTTTTTCTTGAACATGGTGTTCATTATAGACAAACTGTGGTTGGCACAGAAGTCCAATAACTGAACACCACTCAGGTTCAGATCAAGCAGGCCGTTCCTCCCAGTCACAACCCTCCAGGTTTCACTGCCTTTCCCCACATGTGCATTGAATTCCCCCAGTAGGACAATGGAGTATCCCATAGGAGCACTTTCCAGCACCCCAGTCAGAGACTCCAAAAAGAGTGGATACTCTGAGCCATCATTTGGTGCATAGGCACAAATGATGGTCAGGACTTGTTTCCCAACCCGAAGGTGTAGGGAAACAACCCTTTCATCCAACGGCGATAATGCCTAGGTCAAATCAGTAAGGCGAGGGATACAAGATTACTCACCCCTGCTAATCGTCTCTCACCTGGGGCAACTCCAGAGTAGGCCCAGTTCCATTTCCAGCTTTGGAACCAGGATACTTGTTTCAGAACCGGAGCTGTGCATTGAGGTGAGCTCAACTGTATCTAGCCAGTATGTCTCAACCTCGTGCACCAGCTCAGGCTCCTGCCCCACCAGAGACGTGATGTAGCACATCCCAAAAGCCAGTTTAAGAAGCCGTGAATCAGTCTGGCAAGGTATCTGCCTTGGATAACCACCTGATCCACATTGCACCGGACCTCCATGGTCTTTCTTGCAGGTGGTGAGCCCACTGGAGGGCGGACCCATGTAATCCTTCGGGCTGAGCATGGCTGTGACATATTTATCAGCCCAGGAAACATGCACGCAGGCTCAGGTAAGATTTGAATAGCTTTATTTAACAGCAAAGGAGTGTTTGGGTGCGTGTATGAGATATGTATGTGTATTGTGGGTGGACAATGAGAGTCGGGAACAGAGCAGCACGCCGTGCAGCCAGACAACCCTATGGGAAGAACAGAGACAGGGAAATTAGCTGGGCTTAACCACATGGGGAAATAATACAGAATGATGCTCACTTGCAGAAGGGAAGGTGGCTGGCGTTGGCTAGGATCTTCGGCCTGGGAGACAGCGCCCTGCTGCACACACGACGAGACGTGAAGATGCGGGAAAAGGAGATGGCGAAGATGGGAGAGTCTGCCGCCAGGGAATCCACCTGTGCACAGGGGAAGACTGATAGACAGGTAAGTGGCCAACAGCTTACGTGTCGTAGCGAAGAGTGGCAGGATGGGAAGAGACAATCCTGCTGAGGGTTTGAGCGCATAGTAGAACAGACGGTTCCAGACCGATGCTCAGGGCCGAGTGGAATAAATAGCCCATCACTGACGAGGCGCAGGTGTGCGCACAGCTGAGGTGGATGCCTGAGAGCGGCGAGTTGTGACAGTACCCCCCCCCCCCCAGCAGCACCTCCTGGCGCTGGTTTATCCGGGTGCGCCCAGTGGAACTCCGTGATGAGATCTTTGTCAGGCACAAAAGATGAGCGCACCCAGGATCTCCACTCTGGGCCATATCCCTCCCAATCCACCAAGTACTGCAGCCCATGACCTCGACGCCGGAGTCCAGGATGGAAGCGACTCCCCCAGCCGGGTGGCCGTCGATCATACATGGGAGGTGGGCGGAGCCCTAGGAGGAGTGACAGAGTGGGTCGGAGATCACGGGCTTGATCCTAGACACATGAAAGTGGGACACACATGGGGGGGAGGAGGGGCCAAACACACAGCCACCGGGTTGATAATTTTTGGAGATGGTCAAGGACCGATGAACACGTGGGAGCCAGCTTCCTCTTCTCAGCCTTGAGATTGATGTCCTGATATGACAACCAGACCGTTGGCCCACCTGGTAACTGGGAGAGCCGGTTCCTGTGGCGATTGGCAATGGTGCTGTTGTGCGCGCCGTGCGTAAAACGCCTCACGCGCCTGGTCCACAAGCTCCGGCAGCGTCTCACATGCACCTGGATAGATGGAACAGCCAACTCACTCTCCTGCTCGGGGAACAAGGGGGGGGGGGGTCATAGCCCAATGACGCCCTGAAGGAAGACATCCCGGCAGCCATTGACCATGCCGTATTGTGGGCGTACTCCACCCAGGCCAAGTAAGAGCTCCAGGAGGATGGGTTGGAGAAGGTGACGCAGCGCAGGGCAGCCTCCAGCTCCTGATTGGTGCGCTCACACTGCCCGTTGGATTGGGGATGATGACCGGAGGAAAGACTCACCGTGGCTCCCAGGGTGTTGCAAAAGCACCTCTTCACTTGAGACACGAACTGAGGCCCCCGATCAGACACGACGTCCACTGGGATCCCGTGCAGCCTGACCACATGTTGGACGAGGAGGTCAAGCCATCTCTCGTGCCGAAGGGAGAGACCCGGAGCGGCACAAAATGGCTGCGTGCCTTGGAGAACCGATCCACAATTGTCAGAACCATGTCGTAGGTGTTAGAGACAGGGAGACCAGTAATGAAGCCGAGGGCGATGCCCGACCAGGGCCTGCCCGGGACTGGCAGGGGCTGGAGTAGGCCCGCGGGGGGGGGGAATTCGGGGTCTTGCCAGTAGCACACTGGGGGCAAGCCCGGACGTAATTGGCAACGTCCTTTTGGAGACCGGGCCACCAGAAGGAGCGTTGAAAAAGGACCACCAGTCGGGAGACACCAGGGTGACAGGCGAGATTGGACGTGTGGGCCCAGTGAATGACTTCCCCCCGAACAGCTGATGGAACGAAGAGCCTCCCATCCGGACCACCGCCAGGGTCCAGTTCAGCCTCCAGCGCCTTCCGGATCTTGTCCCTGATGGACCAGGAGACCGCCCCCACAACACACGAGCTGGGCAGGATGGTGTGGTCCAGCTCCTCCGGAGCCTCAGGAGCGAACTGTCTAGACAGGGCGTTGGGCAACCCATTCTTGGAGCCTGGACGGTAGGTGATGTTGAACTGGAACCGAGCAAAAAACAGAGACCAGCGCGCCTGGAGGCATTCAGACACCTGGCTGACCTCAAATACTCAAGATTCTTGTGGTCCATCCAAACCACAAAAGGCTGAGCTGCCCCCTCCAGCCAGTGGCGCCACTCCTGCAGCGCGAGCTTGACAGCTAGAAGTTCCCTGTCGCCGACGTCATAGTTTCGCTCGGCCGCTGACAGCCACCGGGAGAAGAAGGCGCAGGGCCGCTTGACTCCATCCACCGGTGAACGCTGGGAAAGCACCGCCCCCACCCCCGTGTCAGAAGTGTCCACCTCCACCAGACACTGCAGCGCGTGGTCAACCTGGGTTAGGCCCCGGGAGGAAGAGAACTCCGTCTTCAGGGTCTCGAACGCAGTCGCCGCCTCCTCAGTCCACTGGAAGGGCACCTTGGGGGAAGTGAGGCGGGTCAGGGGAGTAACGATGGCGCCAAAGTTGGGGACAAAGCGACGGTAGAAATTGGCAAAGCCGATGAATTGTTGCACCTGTTTCCTGGAGGTAGGCGTGGGCCACTCGACCACCGCTTTAACCTTGGTGGGGTCGGGGAGAATCTGGTTATGGGAAATAACAAATCCCAGGAAAGAGGTGGTCTTGGCATAAAACTTGCATTTCTCCGCCTTGATGTAAAGCCTGTTTTCCAACAACCGCTGCAGAACCCGCCTGACGTGAGCCTGGTGCTCCTCCCAAGACCTGGAGAAGATGAGAATATCATCCAAGTATACGAAGACAAAGAACCCCAGGAAATCTCGCAGGACATCATTGATGAGCCACTGGAAGATGGCGGGAGTGTTGGTGAGCCCGAACGGCATTACTAAGTACTCGAAGTGGCCGCTGGGCATCCGAAGGGCCGTCTTCCACTCATCGCCCTCCCGGATCCGGACGAGATGGTAGGCGGTGCGGAGGTCTAACTTCGTGAACCAGGTCGCCCCCTGGAGGGAGTGGAAAGCGGTGTCCATAAGAGGCAGGGTGTAGCGGTCCTTCACCGTGATGTCATTGAGGGCCCTGAAGTCGATACACAGACGAAGGGACCCATTCTT
Organism: Pholidichthys leucotaenia; assembly: GCA_020510985.1. Taxonomy (NCBI): domain Eukaryota; kingdom Metazoa; phylum Chordata; class Actinopteri; order Cichliformes; family Pholidichthyidae; genus Pholidichthys; species Pholidichthys leucotaenia. The sequence goes on along the minus strand of CM035840.1, from coordinate 130,896,137 downwards.
CTTGGAGACAAAGAAGAAACCGGCACCAAGCGGGGACGAGGAGGGGTGAATGATCCCAGCGCTGAGCAACTCCCTGATGTACATGTCCATTGCCTCACGTTCAGGAGCAGAAAGGCTGTATAGACGGCCGGATGGTAATGGCGCCCCCGGGCGGAGGTTTATGGCACAGTCATAAGGGCAGTGAGGAGGAAGAGACATCGCCTTGGACTTGCTGAACACGATTCCCAAGTCGTGGAACTCCTGGGGCACCAGAGTGAGGTACAGAGGAGAGGAGACCGGAGCGGGCAGAGGAGAGGATGGGGCGTATGACGCAGACTGGAGACAAGTGCTCATGCAGAAGGAGCTCCATGAGAGGACACTACCAGATTGCCAATCGAGGACGGGGTTGTGCAGACGCAGCCACGGGTAACCCAAGATGACGGGAGCCGCAGAGGAAGACAAGACATACAGGCAGAGGTCCTCACGGTGGTTGCCAGAAATTATTATTGGCACCGGCTTGGTGCGGTGTGTCACTACTCCCAGGGGTGAGCGAGAAAGGGTGACAAGGTTGAGAGGAGCTGACAATGGCTGACAGGGTATACCCAAACGGGTTGCCAGGCTCTTGGAAATAAAGCCTTTGCTCTGCCCCGAGTCCACCAGTGTGTGAGTGAGGTGCCCGGTGGAGTTGTGGCAAAATCTAATGGGCAGAGTGCAGTTGGAGAGGGGAGTTGACCGTTTAGAGTCCGCAAGGCCCCCTACAGTGACTCGCAGACACCCCCGTTTGGCTTGGCCGGGCATTGCTTCACGGTATGCTGATCGCCTCCGCAATACATGCAGAGGCCCAGCTCCCGTCGGCGTTGTCTCTCCGCTAGAGGGAGGGCGGCCTGCTCCCGCAGCCTGTTATCCAAGCTAATGGTTAGAGAAATTAGCTCGGACAGCCGCCCTGGAAGGTCCCGGCTGGCCAACTCATCCTGCAGACCAGAACTGAGGCTACGGAGGAAAATGCTGCAGAGAGATGCCTCACCCCAGCCAACCTCCTCCGCTGCCACCCGGAAGTCAACAGTGTAATCCGCCGCCGACCGGCTACCCTGTTGAAGGCTAAGGAGCTGGTCGGCGAGGACGCTGTCACAACGCGAGTGGTCAAACACCTCGAGAAAGTCCCGCACGAACTGGTCATAGGAGAGGCTCACGTAGCTGGACTTCGACATGACGGCGTAAGCCCAAGCTAACGCTCGCCCTTCCAAGAGATTAGCCATATAGCCAATTCGGCTGTGGTCTGAGGGGAAATTCCCAGGAACGCGCAGGAACACCGACTCACACTGCAAGATGAACCCCCGTGCCTCACCAAGCTTCCCGTTGAAGCGAGTGGGGGTTGGGATTGGAGTGAGCCGGGTCAGCGCTCCCGAGCTAGGCTGGCCAGCCGCGGAGGCGGCCGAAGCCGGTCCGCCCTCATGAGCCGGGGGGAACGCCTGCTGGGGGCCAAGACGGTCTAACCGGTGAGTTATTATAGCCAATTGGTTGAGTATCACCTGCTGTTGATGAGCTATCATATCCACCCGAGCCTCAAGAGTGGAAAAACGGCGTGGGAGCCCGCTGTCCGCTGGGCCACTTTGCTGGAGCCGTACTGACATATTTATCAGCCCAGGAAACACGCATGCAGGCTCAGGTAAGATTTGATAGCTTTATTTAACAGCAAAGGAGTGTTTGGGTGTGTGTATGAGATATGTATGTGGATTGTGGGTCGACGATGAGAGTCGGGAACAGAGCAGCACGCCGTGCAGCCAGACAACCCTATGGGAAGAACAGAGACAGGGAAATTAGCTGGGCTTAACCACATGGGGAAATAATACAGAATGATGCTCACTTGCAGAAGGGAAGGTGGCTGGCGTTGGCTAGGATCTTCAGCCTGGGAGACAGCGCCCTGCTGCGCACACGACGAGATGTGAAGATGCGGGAGAGGGAGATGGCGAAGATGGGAGAGTCCGCCGCCAGGGAATCCACCTGTGCACAGGGGAAGACTGATAGACAGGTAAGTGGCCAACAGCTTATGTGTCGTAGCGAAGAGTGGCAGGATGGGAAGAGACGATCCTGCTGAGGGTTTGAGCGCGTAGTAGAACAGACGGCTCCAGACCGATGCTCAGGGCCGAGTGGAATAAATAACCCATCACTGACGAGGTGCAGATGTGCGCGCAGCTGAGGTGGATGCCTGAGAGTGGCGAGTTGTGACAGGCTGGGTCGCATTGGCAGAAACCCATCCACCAGACGCTTACCATTGAACCCCTCCCCCAGGCCTGGCTCCAGGGCAGGGCGCTGGTAACCACACACAGGTCAGGGTACACTGAATCCTTGATTTTTCATTCATAATGGCAGTCTATTTGATCACTCTTAGTCTGGCCCTTCACCCAGGACCAGTTTGTCTTGGGTGACCCTACCAGAGGCAAATTGCCCCAGACAACATAGCTCCTGGAATCACTAGGGCATGCAAACCCCCAACCACAATAAGGTGTCGATCCTTGGGGGGGGGCTAAGACCATCATAGTTAGGATTACTCTTAAATCTGACTGATCCAACTGACATAAGGTCCCAATTGTACATGATTATTTAACTCCATTAATGTCTTGTTAATAAATACAGAGAGAACAGAAAGTCCACTGCCAATACATTGATCAAAAATGGGGACCTTCCAACTGTGAGGAAACAACCTTAACCACTGCTCGATCATGCTACACTATCTGATTGTTAGATGGAAATCAGTGGCAAATGGAAAGGCTTCAACCATTTGTTCTCCATTTCCTGTTATTTAACCATCACTGTCTTCTATCTGAGTCTGATCCATCTGACGTTTCAGTAAAAGTAGTCAAGCACACACACATGCAGCATAAGCAGACACAAAAAAAATTGTACAATTAGTGTAACATAAAGAAATTGATTACAGCAGCATTTTATGAGTTAGAAAATAAAGCAACTAACATCTATCAAGCTATAGGTCAAACTGTTAACTTCTGCAGAAAATGTCTGAATTATGTTGGTGAGTAGAGGTAATTATCAATGTTTCTCTCCCTGAAGACTTACAAGGTGGCCAAGCTGACAGATAGATTGCTGTGCTCTGCATATCAGGGTACAAAGCATTGATCTCCAGAATTAATGCTGGTCCCAGAGCAGTCAGTGTCAGTCAAACAGTGTTTCAGCAATTATACATTTACATGGGTTCGTATCTCAAAAGGTGCTGACACACAAACTTTAATGTTTCACTACTTTACAAGTAAGAAGAATAATATTTCTCCTTTCTTAATATTATTTGGCTAAACGGTCCTGCAAAAAGGAATGATTTCATTCTATTAACTTTGTAATAAATGCTTTTTGATTTTTTTTTATTAATGCAGCCACATAACAGTTATGCCTCCAGTAATAATTCAGCAATCACTTTTGTATAGTCTGAGTGGAAGCTGATACAGTTAATTGACAAGCTAACTTTGAAATTCTCTGGACTATTATTAAACCTGACCTACCTGAAACAGTCATATATTTAGCACGCTCGACATCATTTTCTGTGAAGAGCCTGAAGGCATGCAGGCACATGACATCTTGGCTATTGCCACCGCCAGTGCCCGGATCAAAGAGATGGCTCTTATAAACCAGGCATTAAAATGCTGGATTTGTCCAGAGTGAATATAGAGATAAGTCTAAAAGAGCTGGAAATCACTGCATTGCAAGGGGCACTCTGTAGCTTCTAATTAATCCACATGAGAGTGGGAAAAGTGCAGTTTCATATACAGTGGGGCAAAAAAGTATTTAGTCAGCCACCAATTGTGCAAGTTCTCCCACTTAAAAGATGAGAGAGGTCTCCAATTTTCATCATAGGTATACCTCAACTATGAGAGACAAAATGAGAAAAAAAAAATCCAGAAAATTACATTGAAGGATTTTTAATGAATTAATTGGTAAATTCCTCGGTAAAATAAGTATTTGGTCAATAACAAAAGTTCATCTCAGTACTTTGTTATATACCCTTTGTTGGCAATGACAGAGGTCAAATGTTTTCTGTAAGTCTTCACAAGGTTTTCACACACTGTTGCTGGTATTTTGGCCCATTCCTCCATGCAGATCTCCTCTAGAGCAGTGATGTTTTGGGGCTGTCACTGGGCAACATGGACTTTCAACTCCCTCCAAAGATTTTCTATGGGGTTGAGATCTGGAGACTGGCTAGGCCACTCCTGGACCTTGAAATGCTTCTTACGAAGCCACTCCTGTGTTGCCTGGGCGGTGTGTTTAGGATCATTGTCATGCTGAAAGACCCAGCCACGTTTCATCTTCAATGCCCTTGCTGATGGAAGGAGGTTTTCACTCAAAATCTCACGATACATGGCCCCATTCATTCTTTCCTTTACACGGATCAGTCGTTCTGGTCCCTTTGCAGAAAAACAGCCCCAAAGTGTGATGTTTCCACCCCCATGCTTCACAGTAGGTATGGTGTTCTTTTTCCTCCAAACACAACAAGTTGAGTTTTTACCAAAAAGTTCTATTTTGGTTTCATCTGACCATATGACATTCTCCCAGTCCTCTTCTGGATCATCCAAATGCTCTCTCGCAAACTTCAGACAGGCCTGGACATGTACTGGCTTAAGCAGGGGGACACGTCTGGCACTGCAGGATTTGAGTCCCTGGCGGCGTTGTGCGTTACTGATGTAGCCTTTGTTACTTTGGTCCCAGCTCTCTGCAGGTCATTCACTAGGTCCCCCCATGTGGCTCTGGGATTTTTGCTCACCGTTCTCGTGATCATTTTGACCCCACGGGGTGAGATCTTGCATGGAGCCCCAGATCGAGAGAGATTATCGGTGGTTTTGTATGTCTTCCATTTTCTAATAATTGCTCCCACAGTTGATTTCTTCACACCAAGCTGCTTACCTATTGCAGATTTAGTCTTCCCAGCCTGGTGCAGGTCTACAATTTTGTTTCTGGTGTCCTTTGACAGCTCTTTGGTCTTGGCCATAGTGGAGTTTGGAGTCTGACTGTTTGAGGTTGTGGACAGGTGTCTTTTATACTGATAACGAGTTCAAACAGGTGCCATTATACAGGTAACGAGTGGAGGACAGAGGAGCCTCTTAAAGAAGAAGTTACAGGTCTTTGAGAGCTAGAAATCTTGCTTGTTTGTAGGTGACCAAATACTTATTTTACTGAGGAATTTACCAATTAATTCATTAAAAATCCTTCAATGTGATTTTCTGGATTTTTTTTTCTCATTTTGTCTCTCATAGTTGAGGTATACCTATGATGAAAATTGGAGACCTCTCTCATCTTTTAAGTGGTAGAACTTGCACAATTGGTGGCTGACTAAATATTTTTTTGCCCCACTGTAAATTCATTAAAATTTTGTAAATACTTAGCAGACCTCAGTAACTTGTTTTTCATTTGAAAGCACAAACAATATTGGAATTTAAAATAAACTTAATAGGAAATGATTTACAAAACATGGGAATTATACACATTTTTAACTAAATGAAGACAATAGCTTGGCACAATAGGAACACTGCTGAACACTTCCACATGATATACTTCCTAAATAATTAATGTTTGAGTTTGCTTCTATTAATTGTCAAACAGGCCACTAACACTGAATCCTGTGAAGGACCTTGATGCAGTGGCTGAAGATAAGCCACCTCAGTAATTACTATTGACATTACTTTAAAGGTAATCGATTAAAGAGATCCAGTGGGGTGTTGCCTATCCTCTTTTTCATACACAAGAGAAGAGAAAGATAATTCAATTAAATTCAAATAAAACTACAAATAGTTTCAGTTAAATTAATTTACTGAATATAAAGTATGTTATATAAATATGTATTATACTTTGGTTTTCTTTGTTGTTAATATAAATTTATTTCTTTCCAGTGCAGCAACCATCCAGACAAGAACCACTCAATTTGATAAAGACAGAACTCCAATAATGAGTCTTGAACATGAAGAGCTACAGCAGGGGTTACCAACTGAAAGACTTAGGTCCAAATCCAAATCCTGAGGGTCCTCCACCAGGACCCCAAAACCTTTTGATAAAAATTTTTTTCAAAAAATTATTCCTGCTCTTTATTTTGTAATAAAATAAAATTTATGTACAGTGTACATCACAACCCACTTAGGCACAGGACCCAGATGGCTTTAATGAGCTGACCTTGTTCTTCCTGTTCTTTATTTTGTAAGAAATTTAAATTTCTAATAGACAAAGCAAGTTGCAAGTTAAGCCAACCTTGATTAATGTACCCATAGAAATATTGTGACATACCAAATTATCTCTTTGTTCTCTATCTTAAAATAAAATGAGGAAACAGTAAATGAGTGCATATGGAGGATGTGTCTGTCAGTCTCCTAGATGGAAAAGAAATGACTGAATTGATACAGAAAACTAAACAAGTTTCTCTTTCACCCACAAGAGTGTTAGAAGAGCTGAACTTTGTGCTGATGGATTGTAATCCATCAGCACAATCCACTGCGCCACCATGTATGCATGGTGGCGCAGTGGTTAGCACTGCGGCAGCACAGTTTACCCTTGGCCGGGGGATTGTGGGGATCATGGGATCGTGGGTTCGATCCCAGCCCCCGACCAACAGTGATCTGTGTGGAGTTTGCATGTTCTCCCCGTGTTGCGTGGGTTTACTCCGGGATTTCTCCGGTTTCCTCCCACATGCCAAATATAGGCCCTTAGAATAGAGGGTTAGTATTAATGAAAGCGCTTTGAGTGGTCTTTGTGACTAGAAAAGCGCTATATAAGTGCAGGTTAGTTAGTAGTTAGTTAGTTAGTAATCGGGTTGTAAGTAGAGCTTCAAAATGCAAACAGAAGAAAAAGGAGCAAGAGACAAAAAAAAAAATAGAGAGTAGGAAATTTATTGAAAACTGTATTTAAACTCAAACAGGCAGTTCATCAGCTGATCAAAAGTGTAAGACCATAGCCCCCCCAAACCCCAAAACAGAACTATAAGTGTTAAAAAAGGACTCAGTAGTGAGTAGCCCCACCCAGTTCAAAAATTTGTTTAGGCATGCTTGATGCGAGTGTCTCCAAGATGCCGATGGGAACATTGCTCCATGAGGTGAAGATGGCTTCACAAAGGGCATCCATGGTCATGGACTGACATCTATTTTTGTAAACTTCTCTTCCATTGTCCAAACATTCTCACTGGGATTTAGATCAGGGGAACACACACGATGGAGAGAGATGTACATGACATCGTCCATTTCTACTTGCTGAACAGGCAATAGCATTCTGTGATCTAGTATACAAGAACAGACTCAGAGCCTCTCAGATACTCATCCTTACTAGCTGTTAGGTAAGATTTCCATACCTTCAGCACCAAGTCTTGCACCTATCTGGTAACACTGGCATTCACAATGGCTCAAACCTTACCAGATGTTCATATCTCAATTGCTATTGGAGCACTGAAGTTGTTATCTGTCAGTGCATTAAATCCCAGCATCACTTGGATTGAGCTGCTTGTTCCAAGCATGTTCCAAGGAGGTAGTATACATGGTTTTGTCACAAAATCTTGCCCAGTTCTTCCATTACCAGTTGAGTTTAGACTGAGACTGCTGATTTGTCCTTTCAGCCAATTTGGGCCACAGGGCTGGATGTTTTCCAAACATGTCAGGCTGTTTGCAACTGCACCAAAGGATGTAAGAAAAGCTCTCGTGTAACAGTGATAATAATTATTATTTTTTAATAATAATAATAATAATAATAATAATAATAATAATAATAATATAATAATAATTTATTGTTTATATAGTGCCAAATCATAACAAGAGTTATCTCAAGGCACTTTACAGAATAATAATATAATAATACATAATACATACACACAATACAATACATAATACAAAAGACGAGAGTAAGAGAATGACAGCATAACTAACTATAGCAGGGGTCACCAACTAGCGGACTCCAGTCCACATCCGGACCCCGAAGCCTTTTGATACAATTTGGGAAAAAGGGCGACTGTTTTATTTTGGTGGGGGAAAAAAGCAGAAAAAGGTGGAACTGAACTGCTGCATTGGCAACCATCACCGCCTGGACAAATTATGGCATGAGCACTTGGGCGGTCTACTCCTGCTGCAGACTCCCCTCTTTGCTGTCCCACAAATGCCACTCTCTGCAGAGACTCCGCAGCTCCAACCGCCCCAGAGAGTATGCAGCGGGCCAGGTTGCAAAGTCAGGTTCACTGCTGCCCCCCCCCCCCCCCACACACACACACACTCACACACACACAAGGCCGACACCCAGGACATCCACCCCGGTCAGACCCACTTTGTTTCAGGTCTGTACCCACAAACTGAAGTGCTGTTGTGAAACTGAATGCCTTTACCAGGGCACGTCTTCCTATATTCTGCAGAGAGTAGTCTGTGCTGGGATGCAGAGGTGAGGTCGCTGTTAAGGAGGTTGTTTTTGTAGCCTCCGATATCACGTAAAAACTCTGTCGAAGCTCCGTGTGCTACTGAACATGAAAAGTTCCACCTCCCCCTCCCTGTAACCATGGAGTTACAACTACATTCATGCTGTAACAGAGTTTACTGTTGAGAAAAAACAAAAATGTTGGAAGAATTCTGTAGTATGGAATTATATTTTCTGTCCATTTTTTGTCTTAGTTTGAAACAGTTTTTTCTGCACTGAAAATATTGTATAGAGGTGAACTTTTTATGAAATTTAGTCTTTTATGTCATGATCAGGTGAGCGCGCTCTCCCACTCCCTCCCTGCTAGACTTTCCCTGGCTCCACAGACAATCACCACACCTGCGTGATTAGACGCATCTGCTATCTCTGTCTTGCCAGCGCATAAAAGGACCATCATGTGAATGCTTCAGCGCTGGCTCATAGGGTATACTACTTCTAAACAAGCCAATTCCCGCGACTTCAGCAGATCCTGCATAATTTGAATTTTGTCCAATCACCGCAACTTTACTGCAGTTTTGGCCAATTGTTGTCAACTTGCGGCAATTTCGCCAATCAAATTTGTCTCTCAGTAGTGCGCAGATGTGTACATCATCAGTCTGACCAATCAAATGCGGCGCTACACTGCACTCACTTCTGTGTTTACAGTGAGAATATACCAAACACATCAGCAAAAAACAGTGTGTGATTTTAAAAAAAAAACACACTCACCTGTGAGTTTTCCCACATCATTCCTTCATCCCTCTCCCCCGGCCCACCAGTGAACGTCTTCTCGAGTTTCTGTAATGACCGAGTGTATGAAGTGCCGGGTTTGTGTTGAAAAATGTCTGCCTGCCTGAAAGCACCTCCGTCTTGGGAGCATGTGCGCCCAGACACTCCATAAAACCACAACAAAAACAAGTGAATCTAATATTACAGCAAGTGTTGTAACAGTTTATATCTCTTTAGAGGTAAAAGTCACTACTACATCTTGTCAGTGAGTTTTAAAGTTGGGACTTTCCTGGCTGGACATGAGCCAATGCGAGATTCAGGCAATCCCCAAGGAGAGGCCCGCAACTTACCGCAACAATAGAAAAAAAAATCCCACGAAATCCTGGAGGGACTGATTAATTCCTCTTCTCTTTTCCTCTTTCAGGTTGCTACTATCTTCGTGGTGCATCTCCGGGGTTCGTTTTGTGCTCACCTGACCCATCATCATCATCACCACTTCAGCTGCCTATTCCACCCGGTCAGACACCTCACCCAGCTCTACTCCTGCCTACCAGCATCCTCTCATGGTTTGCCATTTGTGCTGAGTTCCTCTGCCGGGCTCTTTGCTTTTCCCACGTAACTGTGGGCCTATTTTTCCCTTATCAGCCTCCCTCCTTGTCTAACCTGCTCTCATCTCCCCTTACAGGCTGGGTCGTCCTCTGGCGAGTGGCGTCTTTTGTTATCGAAGCTTCCTTTGTGAATCAATAAAATCTGATTACTTAGCTTCTCTGTGTTTATCGTATGTTTTCTCTGGTGTTGTTCCCTGCACATGAGCTGTTCATTATTGCCAATCATGACAGAAGCTCAGTGGGAGCGGCATCAGCGGAACACTCCGCTTTAGACCACCTCGATGCCACAGAGAGTCAGGTGGTCATGCTTACGCAGGAGCTGCAGACAATTACGCAGCAGCTGGGCATGGTCGCCGAGCATTTGGCCCACTTGTCTCGTCCGGGTTCCACCCCTCCACCTGTCACCCCAGTTTTTTCGACCGTGCACTGAAGCACCTCTGTTCCCTCACCTGCCCTGTTCGCGGGGGAGGGGGGAAATGTAAGGGCTTCCTCGGCTTTATTTGGGCCAGGTGGGTGGGGAATACCCGGACGATACAGCTATAATTCATTTCATGACCCTCCTGCTGTGGGATCGGGCCCTCAGCTGGGCCCAATCCATTCTCGACAGTCTGGAGGGCCCTAACTATTCTTTTGATAAATTTGTTAATGAATTCGCCCACATGTTCGACCAGACAGAGCGCAAAGGCAACATCATGAGCCGAGTGATGTCACTCTGTCAGGGAGTCGGTCTGCCGCAGACTACTCTGTGGAGTTTCGGGTTGCTGCAGTGGACTCTGGATGGAATGACGCTGCGCTACAAAGCGTCTTCCTCCAGGGTTTAAATGAAAACCTCCGCAACGACCTAGCGGTTGATGCAGCTCCCTCCTCCCTGGATGGTCTTGGTTGTCTAAGCTGACAGCCTGATCAATAAGATAATAATAATAATAATAATACCGTGAGCGTGCAAGGGAACACAAGACCTCCTCCAGCCTGCCCAGTGTGTGCACGCCCTCTTCGGCTACTGACTCAGGTGGAGCCGGCTCTTCCTCCGAACCTATGTAGCTCGGCCCAGTCTGTCTGACTCTGGAAGAGCACCAGTGGCAGAGGAGAGCCAGCTCATGCATGTACTGTTGCTGTTTAAAGCACATACTGCATAAGTGCCATCTGAAGCCAAAAGAAGTGGCCCGTCAGTAGCCGTGGGGGTTTGGTGGGCGGGAAATCTTTTCATACCCTGGTAACTTCTCCATTTTGGCCCTCATCCAGTTACCGGGGTTCGAGAGGAGAGTCATGGCTTTGATAGATTCAGGGGCAGAGCAAAACTTTATTTCTGCGTGCTTCATGCGGGATATAGGCATCCCCACGACCAAATTGCCCACGCCCCTCAATGTCACTACACTGTTGGGTGAGAACGTGGCATCCATCACCGAAAGCACGGGGTCGGTCTCCATCCTTCTTTCCGGTAACCACCGGGAGACACTTTCATTCCTTATTCTCCCCAAATTGTCACACCCGGTGGTTCTATAGTTCCCGTGGCTCCGGAAGCATAACTTCATTATTAATTGGGCACATAATTCCATCTCTTTCTGGAGCCCGTACTGTTTGGCATCCTGTCTTAGCTCGGCCGAGTGTTCACCATCACTACCCATCTCCACCCCTCCGGTAGAGCCGCCGGACCTCAACTTAGTACCCAAGGTCTATCATGACCTCGGAGAGGTCTTTAGCAAGTCGAGAGTGCTTTCTTTACCTCCCCATTGCGCTTAGGACTGTGCCATAGACCTTCTCCCGGGTGCTTGACTACCATCTAGCCGGCTCTAAAGTATTTCTGGGCCAGAGAGGGAGTTGATGGAGAGCTATATTAAAGCTTCTTTGAACACCGGCCTCATTCAGCCCTCATCAGCCCCTCTTAGGGCAGTATTTTTTTTTTTAATTTGTTGGGAAGAAGGACGGATCCTTTTGCCCGTGCATTGATTAACAGGAATGAAATGCTATAACTGTCAAAGATGAATATCCTCTACCCCTGATAAACTCTGCGTTTGAGCTCCTTCAGCATGCGCGAGAATTCACACAATTGGATTTGTGTAACGCATACCATTTGGTTCACATCTATGAGGGCGACGAATGGGAGACAGCCTTTAAAACACACTTGGGGCAATTTGAATATCAGGTTATGCCGTTCGGGCTCACCAAGCCCCTGCCGTCTTCCATATGATCAATGATGTCCTTCGGGATTTGGTAAATCAATTTGTTTTTGTCTACCTTGATGACATTTTGATCTTTTCCCACATGCCAGAGGAACACGCAGTCCATGTCAGAGCCATTTTACAATGGCTCCTGGAGAACCAGCTCTACGTCAAAGTTGAAAAGTGTGAGTTTTCTACCTGCTCCACTTCGTTCCTCGGTTTCATAGTAGCTGAGGGGGAGCTGTGGACCGACCCGGCCAAGGTAAAGGCTGAGGCAGCTGAACAGGCCTTTTCCAAATTAAAGGGCCTGTTCTCGAACACTCCCACCTTATCCCAGGTCGACCCCCAGCTCCAGTTTATTTTGGATGTGGATACTTCTGACTAAGGGGTGGACGCTGTCCTATCGCAGTGCTCAGCCTCCGATCAGAGGCTCCACCCATGCACGTATTTCTCTCGGTGGCTCACGTCGGCCGAGAGGAACTACGATGTAGGTGATCTTGGCCATTAAATTGGCCCTCGAGGAGTGGAGACACTGGGTGGAGGGAGTGGTCCATTCCATCATTGTGTGGACCGACCACAAAAATTTAAAATATCTCCGGTTGCCCTGCAGAGTGAATGCCAGGCAGGCCTGTTGGGCCTTATTCTTTGCTAGATTTAATCTCACCATTACCTACAGGCCTAGCTCCCGTAATATTAAACCAGATACTCTCTCCCGCCAGTTTTGTCCCCACCCCCCCACCCCTCACTCCCTTCCCCAACCCATTGTCTCACCCTCTTGCATCCTTGGAGTTCTCACGTGGGACATTGAGCAGAGGGTCAGGCGGGCTCAATCTACGGAACTCAAGCCTGAGGGGGGTCCTGACGATCATCTGTTTGTCCCGGCCGCCCTCTGCAGTGACATCATCAGGTGGGGCCACACCAGCCATTTCGCCTGCCACCCTGGTATCTCCCAGACTGTCAACCTCATCCGGAGGGTGTTCTGGCGGCCCACCTTGCGGATGGACATCCAGAATTATGTCAAGGCCTGTCAAGTCTGCACCCACAACAAATCCGACTCCTCACCCCCTTCTGGCCTCCTCCACCCACTTCCCATCCCCAGCCGGCCCTGGTCCCACATTGCCCAGGACTTTATTATTGAACTTACCCCCTCACAAGGCAACACTGTCATCCTCATCATTGTGGATCGCTTTTCTAAAGCAATCCATTTGGTGCCCCTTTCCAAATTACCTTCTGCCTCTGAAACAGCAAACCTCCTCACTATCCACGTCATCTGCCTGCACGGCATTCCAGTGGACATTGTGTCTGACCGGGGCCCTCAATTCACCTCCCAGGTTTGGAGATCCTTTTGCTGCTCCCTAGCCACCACTGTCAGCCTTGCTTCTGGATACCATCCCCAGAGTAACGGGCAGGCTGAGCGCGCCAACCAATCCCGGGAGGCCGCCCTTAGGTGCATAGCAGCCTGCAACCCCAGCACCTGGAGCACCCATCTGACCTGGGTGGAATACTGTCATAATTCCGCAGTCTCAACGGCCACTGGACTGACCCTGTTTGAGGCGTCCATGGGGTATACTCCCCCCTGTTACCGATAGCGGAGAGTGACGTTGCTGTACCATTGGTGGGGGCCCACACACGTCGCTGCCGCTGTCTCTGGAAGGCCACTTAAGCTGTCCTCATCCGTTAGGCTGAACGCAATTGCCAGTACATGGACCCCAAGCATACCCCTGCTCCCAAATACTCCATCGGGCAGCACGTGTGGTTGTCGGTGGACCAGGTGCCCCTGAAGACGGAGACCAAGAAACTTTCCCCTCACTTCCTGGGCCCGTTCCCCATTTCCAGGGTCATTAATGATGCCATGGTCCATCTGAAGCTTCCACCGATGCTGCGGATTCACCCCACCTTCCACGTTTCCAAAATCAAGCCCCTCTCTGCCAGCCCTCTCTGCCCCCCTTCAAAGTTGCCTCCTTACCCTCGGGTCCTCGACAGTCAAACCACCTACATGGTCCAGAAGAAAGGTCTTGGATCCCTGGTTCCAACTTCCACAACAAGGGAATGGTCCGGGCTTTTCATAAGGCACACCCCAACAAGCCCAGTGGACTGTGAGGAGGAGCCCCTTGGGGGGGGGGGGCACTGTCATGATCAGGTGAGCGCGCTTTCCCCCTCCCTTCTTGCAAGACTTTTCCTGGCTCTGCAGGCAATCACCACACTTGGGAGATTAGACGCACCTGCTGCCTCTACCTTGCCAGTGCATAAAAGGACCATTGTGTGAATGCTTCAGCGCTGGCTCGTTGAGTATAAAACCTCTAAACAAGCAAGTAAGTTTATATTCCATCTCAGAGGAACAAAATTAATTCCTCTTCTCTTTTCCTCTTTCAGGTTGCTATCATCTTCGTGGTGCATCTCCGGGGTTCGTTGTGTGCTCACCTGCCTCATCATCATCATCACCACTTCAGCAGCCTATTCCACCCGGTCAGACACCTCACCCAGCTCTACTCCTGCCTACCAGCATCCTCTCGTGGTTCGCCGTTTGTGCTGGGCTCCTCTGCTGGGCTCTCTGCTTTTTCCACATAAGTGCAGTCCTATTTTTCCCTTATCAGCCTCCCTCCTTGTCTGACCTGCTCTTGTCTCCCCTTACAGGCTGGGTCTTCCTCTGGTGAGTGGCGTCTTTCATTAACAAAGCTTCCTTTTTGAAACAAAAAAATCTGATTACTTAATTTCTCTGTGTTTATTGTATGTTTTCTCTGGTGTCGTTCCTTGCACGTGAGCTGTTTATTAGTCCCAATCATGACATTTTAGATATTAATCTTTTTTTTAATGCAATGCAATTTAATTTGTGTTCTCCTGTAAAAATTTTTTTTTTAGGATTTTAGTTGTAGATTTTAGAATTTTAGACCTGCTGTATTTATCTGGAGTCAACACATTTAGTGTTCTCCTGTATTATAACATTTTATATTGCTTTTTGATTGAAATTGAACAAAGAATTCATTTTAATTTTTTTGTTTAAAAAATACTATAGAGCTAAAAGCAGCTACAACATTAGCTTAATTAAATAATGTGTGAAAACAAGTTAAATGATATTGGCCTATCTGGTCTTCTGAAAGAATGTCCATGAAAGGATGACAGTTCTTAAAAGTACATTTTTAGATAAATTTGTCATTGTGTCAGATTTATCTTTCATTTGTTTTAATAAAATATGGTGGAAGTAAATTCATTGGTACTGTCATGACTGTCAAATGGGAAGCTCACTTGCAAAGCAGCTACACCAGAGAAGACACTGAGACACCGAATTAAAATGTTTAACACAACTTTATTGAACACAGGTAACAGTAGGAAACAGTGGAGCACGCAGGGAGACACACAGCCTGTGCAGAGAGAGAGAGACGAGAGGTGGTTAGAGGAGAGAGCAAGACAGGGGAAAATATAACTGAATGGGGTTACTCTTACTGCAAACGAACAGAGAACCTGTCAGAGGAACTCAGCATGGGGAGAGATGAGCCAGCAGGACTGAGCTGGCCGGGAAGTTGGAGAGGTGAGGAGCAAGGTGGAGTCTGACTGGGAGGGAGAAGCAGTCCGGAGAGAAGAGGATGCAGTGGCAGGTGAACGCACAGCAATCCTTGAGACGCACCACAGACATGGCAGCAACCCAACGTGCCAGCGCTGAAGTGTTCACAAGAATGTCCTTTCAAGCGCTGGCAGTGAAGAGGCAGCGGGTGTGTCCACTCACGCAGGTGCGATGATGACCAGGGAAATGAAGGAAGAACCTCCCACAAAAAGAGAGGGGAGTGCGCTCACCTGATCATTACAGGTACTTCACTTTAAAAGGGCCAAGTTGCCAAACAGTGGGAGGGAAAATCTTGAATAGAAAAAAAAATGTGTTAAGAGAAGTATGAAGAGAAGAGTGTTAAGTGTTAAGAGAAGAGTGTTTGAGAATGGTTTTAGAATCAAGTCAAAGTTCTGAATCATAATCAAATCATGACGTGCCAAAAGATTCCGACATCTAGTTCAGACCTCGGCTGGGGAGGAGGACTGACTTACTGGACCTCTTGCAGTTTTAGTTGGTGACCCCTGAAACTATAGGCTTTATCAAAGAGGAAAGTTTTTAGCCTATTTTTAAATTTACCATGTGTCAGCCTCCCAGATAGAGGTTGGAAGAAGATTCCAAAGGAGAGGTGTCATGGACTGGGTTGGACTTTTTTCCAAATCAGCTCCATGGTGTGTGGCTGTACTTTCTCTGCATGGTTTGTTTCCTATTTTGTTCAGGCAGTTTTCTGGGAGCCTCTGGGATCCTCGGCTCCCTGCCTGCTGAGAGCCACGCCTCCCTCTCCCTTTCAACGCCGGCCAGCTGTTTGTCATTATCATTTGTGTTCACTCCTCTGCTCATCCACGCACGCACGCATGCACACACATACATGTATTTCCTCTCATGCACACTCTTGCACACATACACACGCACCTACTCATTCTCACTCTCCTGCTCACAGGCGTTGACACACACACCTGTTTCCACTTTTTCCAGCCCACTCATTCTCATGCACTCACTCTCACTCACACACCGGCAATCACTTTCCTCATTATGTTTGGTGTTATTTAAGCTCTGTTGCTACTCTTGTGAATTGCCGGATTATTGTTTGCACTGTGTGTTTGAACAGTGTGTTTGTACTGCATTGTATAGCTGTTTATGCTGCATGTTATTTGTGTGTCACTGGGGTTAAACTTGGATTGACTTGGACAGCTCCAGCCCTGTGAGTATATTTCATTTCCCTCTGCTGCCCAACATCTGGTGGCGCTTAGGATTTCCCCTTTGTTTTGTTTGGTTATCAGTTATGTCTTATGCTTCATAGTTTCTTGGCTTTGTGTTATACTCACCTGTGTTCTGTTGAGCACCCTTGTAGTCATCCCTGTTTTCCCCGTATTATTCGTCTGTATGGCTGTGTTGTGAGACATGTATATGTTGGACACTGCATATGTGATTTAACCACGATGAAGGAGAGCCAGCCCCCTGCGGTGCGGAGCCACAGAGCCTGGACCCCCTGCGGAGGACAGGGGACAGAAGACTTCCTGACCACTGAGGCTCGAGAGGAGAGAAGGGGGAGTTATGTAAATAAAAGGCTAATGAATGTGAATAAAGAGATTTTGAGATAGATGTGTGATTTCCCCCGCGAGGGAAATGGTTTGATGTCAGAATGTTTAAATGAGAGAACTTTGGTGTGTTCACCCTCTTTGTTCGCTGCTCAGGAATGAGAGCAGACAGTGGAATGATGACTTGAATAAACTGGAATGAAAGGCAATTCGGTTTCGTTATTCAAGTCTCCCCACATTGGTGACTGACGACGTTGAGAATGAACGAAGAAATTCTCAGGGTCCCGGACTCACAGCGCTCAGAGCTGGCGAGCGCAGTGGCCGTTAAGCTGCCTGATTTCTGGCAGGATAACCCACGGTCGTGGTTTCTGCAAGCAGAGTCGCAGTTCGCGCTCGCAGGAGTAACGGTGGATGACACTAAGTTCCACCATGTCATCGCTAAACTGGACAACAGCACAGCTCGGTGCGTGCAAAGCTTGGTGGAGCAGCCACCCGCGACCGACAGGTACGGCAAGCTGAAATCCACCCTCATCAAGTTTTTCACCCCCTCGGCTGAAGTGAGGGCGAGGAGGATCCTGTCTTTGCTAGACCAAGGTGGACACAGGCCGAGCGCCCTGATGGAGGAGATGATACAGCTGAGAGGGTTGGACAACGATGATTTCATTTTTCAGTTCATCTTCCTCTCCAACCTCCCGGCGCATGCGAGAAGCACGCTGGCCGGCAAAAAGTGTCACACCCTGGAGGAGTTCCGGGAGCTGGCCCAGGAGGCAGATGGGATCCTGGACGCCTGCGGCGGGCAAGCAACCACAGCGGCGACCCGAGACAGCGGGGAGCCAGAGGCGGCAGAACCAGACTGGCCGACGACGGCGGCAACACGGCCGCGACGAGGTGGAGCCAATAGCCCGGCGGCAGAGGCGCGGGCACGACACAGCGGAGGAGAAGATCTCTGCTTTTACCATCGGAGGTTCGCAGAGAAAGCACGCAGGTGTGTGCCGCCCTGCATCTTCAGGAGTTCGGGAAACGGCAAGACCGGGGGTCGTTAGCAGCTTCGACCCTCGGAGAACGCAACAAACTGCTCTACATCACGGATGCGCGCTCCGGACGAGAGTTCCTCATCGACACCGGAGCACAAGTGAGCTTCATCACCCCAACATACGCGGACCGGGTGGCTGGACCCCACGGTAGCGGAGCTACAGCGGCAAATGGCTCGAACATCAACACCTACGGGAGAAGGACCTTGCCTTTGTGCTTACATGGCCGCACATATGAATGGACTTTTGTAATAGCGGCGGTGAGTTTCAACATGTTGGGCGCGGATTTTCTGTGTTCACACAATCTGTTAGTGGATCTTGCTAATAGACGGCTGGTAAATGCACTCTCTTTTTACTCTCTCCCCTGTTCAGCTCGAGTGTCCCCGCCACCAGTACAGACCCACGTCGCTACAGCAGGTAGTAAGTTTCACACACTCCTCACCCAATTTCCAGCGCTCACTGTGCCCACTTTTTCAGCGACGGTTGCGAAGCACGGGGTGAAACACTTTATCCCCACTTCTGGTCCTCCCGTGTTTGCAAAAGCTCGGCGCTTGGATGCAGTTAAGCTCGCCATTGCGCGCGAGGAGTTCGCCAGCCTGGAGAGGCTGGGCATCGTTCGTAGGTCGAAGAGCCCGTGGGCTTCACCGCTGCACATGGTACCGAAAGCCGATGGCTCCTGGAGACCGTGCAGGGATTACCGCAGGCTAAACAACGCTACGGCGCACGATCGTTATCCCATCCCGCACATTCAGGATTTTTCGGTGCACCTGGCGGGGGCGCGCATTTTTTCAAAGATTGATCTAGTTCGCGGCTATCACCAAGTCCCGGTCCAACTGGAGGACATTCCTAAAACAGCAGTAATAACCCCGTTCGGACTTTTCGAATTTTTACGCATGCCGTTTGGTCTCAAAGGGGCGGCGCAAACATTTCAGCGGATGATGGATGCCGTGTTACGCGATCTCCCTTTCGTGTTTGTGTACCTCGACGACATTTTGGTCGCGAGTACTTCAGAGGACGAACACGAAACGCACCTCACAGCAGTTTTTAGGAGGCTGGGAGAGCACGGCTTAATAGTTAACCCAGCCAAGTGCCAGTTCGGCGTCGAGCAGATCGATTTTTTGGGTCACCGCGTCTCCCCGGAGGGAGCGGTTCCGTTACCAGAGAAAGTACGCGCGGTAGCGGATTTTCCCCGTCCACAAACGGTCAAATCACTACAGGAATTCTTGGGGATGGTGAATTTTTATAACCGATTCCTGCCCCACGCAGCTCAAATCATGCAACCGTTTGCTGCACGGTGGCGCAGTGGTTAGCACTGCGGCAGCACAGTTTACCCTTGGCCGGGGGATTGTGGGGATCGTGGGATCGTGGGTTCGATCCCAGCCCCCGACCAACAGTGATCTGTGTGGAGTTTGCATGTTCTCCCCGTGTTGCGTGGGTTTACTCCGGGATTTCTCCGGTTTCCTCCCACATGCCAAAAACATGCATGTTAGGTTAATTGGCTGTTCTAAATTGTCCCTAGATATCTGTTTCCTATAGGCCCTTAGAATAGAGGGTTAGTATTAATGAAAGCGCTTTGAGTGGTCTTTGTGACTAGAAAAGCGCTATATAAGTGCAGGTTAGTTAGTTAGTTAGTTAGTTAGTTATATGCCGCGCTCAAAAAACAAAAACCGACCCAGGCGGTTGAATGGTCCCCGGAGCGGGAGCGCGCATTCACAGAGGTTAAAAAAGCCTTGGCTGACGCTGCGCTCCTGGCCCACCCAGACCCTGCAGCACGTATCGCACTGATGACAGACGCTTCAGATTTAGCCATAGGGGCCGTTATTGAGCAACAGGTAGCCGGAGTTTGGCAGCCTTTGGCTTTCTTTAGCAAATCTTTAAGCGCGGCCGAACGAAAATACAGCGCGTTTGACAGAGAACTGTTGGCGCTGCATTTGGCTATTCGTCATTTCCAGTTCTGGCTGGAAGGACGGTGCTTCACCGCTTATGTGGACCACAAGCCGCTCACATACGCCATGGCCAAAATTTCAGATCCGTGGTCCGGCAGGCAGCAGAGGCAGCTGGCCGCAATCTCGGAATTTACCACTGACATTAGGCACGTCGCGGGCAAATTCAATGTAGTAGCGGATTGTCTCTCACGCGCGTTCACGACCCCAACACGCGCAGAGGCAGAACGGGCCACCGTGACCGCGCCGCAGGAGAGCGGCACGGTGGCGCGCGCAGCCCCGGTGCACGTGGGTATAGATTACGCAGCCATGGCAGCGGACCAGGGGGCGGACGCAGACGTGCGCGCGCTCCAGTCTGGACCAACAGGGTTGAGGCTGGAGAGCAAGTGTTTACAAGCCGGTATGCCCCCCTGATCTGCGACATGTCGACGGGGCGCCCGCGTCCGGTGGTTCCGGCCACGTGGCGCCGCCGTGTTTTTGACTCGGTCTACTCACTGGCGCACCCGGGGGTGCGCGCGTCGGTGAAACTAGTGGCGGAAAAGTTTGTTTGGCCGTGCCTGCGCAAGCACGTGAAGGAATGGGCAAAAACCTGCATTTCCTGTCAACGGGCCAAAATTCACAGGCACACAAGAGCCCCGTTAGAACCGTTCCGCATTCCGGCCAGAAGGTTCGACCATGTGCACGTCGACCTTGTGGGCCCCCTACCGGCATCACAGGGGTTCACGTATCTTTTGACAATGGTGGACTGCACCACACGTTGGCCGGAAGTGGTCCCACTTGCGACGACCCCGGCCGCGGAGGTGGCTCGCGTTTTTTTAACGGCTTGGGTGGCGCGCTTCGGGGTTCCGTCGGACATTACGTCCGATAGAGGACCGCAATTCATCTCTGAGCTGTGGTCAGCGATGGCCAACGGCTTAGGAGCCAAAATTCACCGCACTACGGCTTACCACCCTCAGGCCAATGGTTTATGCGAGCGTTTTCATAGGTCTTTGAAGGCAGCACTCAGAGCATCGCTCACGGATGCAGATTGGGTAAATAAACTTCCATGGGTTTTATTAGGGTTGCGTTCTGCGCCTAAAGAGGACTTAGATGCCTCCCCAGCGGAGCTGGTATTTGCACAAACTCTGAGGCTGCCGGGCGAGTTTTTACCAGAGCACCCAGAGCCCCCACCTCTCTCGGCTCTGGGACCGTTAGTCGGCACGGGGGCAGACACGCTCCCGGGTCCGGTTCATCACGCTTTTCCACGAGTTTTCGTCCCCAAGGCTTTGAAAAATGCCGATTTCGTTTTTGTCAGGCGCAAAGCCCTTAAAGCAATGCTCAAACCACCTTACGAAGGGCCATTTCGAGTGCTGGAGGCAGGTGATAAGCAATTTGTGCTAGATTTTGGAGACAGAAAAGAGACAGTCAGTATTGACAGACTAAAACCTGCTTTTGTCATGAAGGACGTGTCTGTACCGGTCGCAGTGGCGCCTCGACGAGGCAGGCCCCCGCAGGGGGCAATTAATCACTCTCTTCCTCAGTCAACAGAGCCGAAGCAGAAAAGCACCGCAGGCAAGGCGGGGCCAACGCACAGCAGATTCGGCAGACGGCTGAAGCCCAAGCGGCGCACAGACTGAATGTTGGTGTTGATTATTCAGTAGTGAGTAAGGTGCTATTAAATTTTAGGAATTAGTCTGTTCTTCATCGTTTGGGGGGGGGTTATATGGCTGTGTTGTGAGACATGTATATGTTGGACACTGCATATGTGATTTAACCACGATGAAGGAGAGCCAGCCCCCTGCGGTGCGGAGCCACAGAGCCTGGACCCCCTGCGGAGGACAGGGGACAGAAGACTTCCTGACCACTGAGGCTCGAGAGGAGAGAAGGGGGAGTTATGTAAATAAAAGGCTAATGAATGTGAATAAAGAGATTTTGAGATAGATGTGTGATTTCCCCCGCGAGGGAAATGGTTTGATGTCAGAATGTTTAAATGAGAGAACTTTGGTGTGTTCACCCTCTTTGTTCGCTGCTCAGGAATGAGAGCAGACAGTGGAATGATTACTTGAATAAACTGGAATGAAAGGCAATTCGGTTTCGTTATTCAAGTCTCCCCACAGTCTGTTTGTTTCTTTGGACTGTTTGTTCACCTTTTTTTTAATAAATTCTCACAGCATCCTCCTGCACATAAGTTTTGTCTCTCCTGCCTCAAACAGGCAGGAACACATGACAAGAGGAGCCTGGTAACAAAAAGCTCAGCCTCCAGATCTATTTTTGAAAACTCTAGAAACCACAAGTAAACCAGAACTTTGGGAGCACGGCATTCTATTTGGATGATAAGATACTAAAATTTCTTTAAGATATGATGGTGCCTCATTGTTTAAGGCTTTATAAATAAGAAGAAGAATTTTAAAGTCAATTCTACATTTTACGTTAAGCCAGTGCAGGGAAACCAAAGCAGGAGACGTGTTGCAGCATTTTAAATGAGCTGAAGAGTTTTTATGGACTTATTAGGACAACTTAATAAATGAGAGTTGCAATTATCCAACCTGCAGGTAACAAAAGCATGAATTAATTTTGCCGCATCACTTAAAGACAGGATTGGCCTGATTTTAGTAAAGTCGCACAAGTGGAAGTAGGCAGTCCTAGAGTTTTGTCTTAAATGTGTATTAAAGGACAAATCCTGGTCAAAAACTACACCTAAGTTCCTTGCAGTGACACTAGGGGCCAGAACAACATCATCTAGTTTGACCACTACTCAGTGTGTAAATGTGTGTGTGTCAATGGGTGGACAGCAGGATCTGTAAAGCGCTTTGGTCATCTAAAGATGAGAATAAAAAGACTATGTTGTGGCGCAGATATTGAGTTCATATCTCCCCACAAATGTATGACTGTATGTGTATTGGGGACTCCACGTCTGGTGGGACAAAAGAGGTCTGGACCTGCAGAGATCTACAGGAGATGATGAGTAGGTGTGAGTTTTGGCCTTTGTCTCGGAGAGGACGTCCCAGGAAGATTCCCGGGCCATCGAGGGATAAGAGACAATAGTGAGACATGAAAGAGTGCATTGTGACTGAGACTATGTGCCATGTAATTATATGTTTGCTTAAGTAACATGTGACCGAGGGTTGTGGCTCCAGCAGAGTATAAGAACGTGGTATTTGATTGTTCAGTCTCTTTTCCTGCCTAGAGATTGATAGAGCATGTGTTCACTCAATAAAGTTGACTCTGAGAAATAAACAGCCTCATTCTTGAACACATTCTCTACAATGTAAGTGAATGCCATTTACCATTTTACTTTAGATAATGTGTTACTTGCACTTTTTTTTTTTTTTGCTGAAATACAATAAGTTCAGTTTTATCTGAATTTAGCAAAAGGAAGTTAGACGCAATCCAATTTTTAATGTCCCGGAGACACTCCTGAAGTGAAGCTACCTGGTTAAGATCATCTGCTTTCATTGATAAGTATAATTGAGTGTCATCTGCATAGCACTGGAAGTTGATGGAATGATTTCTCATGTCACCTAAAGGTAGCATATATAAGGTAAACAACACTGGTCCCAGCATAGATCCTTGTGGAACTCCATAATTAATTTTCATGGTCTTGAAGGATTCTCCATGAAAATACACAAACTGAGACTGTTCTGATAAGTAAGACTCAAACCCTTTAAGAACTGTTCCTAATGGTGTCAAAAGCAGCACTAAGGTCGAGCAAAACAAACATGGAGGCCAGTCCTTTATCTGACACCATTAGAAGGTTATTTGGAATTTTCATGAGTGCCGTCTCACTACTGTGATGTTTCCTAAACCCCCCTAACAAGACAAACCTGGAGTGCACTTCACTATGTTTTTGTGAAAGTGGCATTGTAAAAAATAGTACACCAAGCATCAGACAGGTGAAAAACTGAATGTTATAATGCTGGTGTAGTATTCCTTACCTTTATTTTGTACATTTATTTGCATGCTGTGATGTTTCTGATAGTAGTGAGACTGTCTGACTGCACACTTTAAGGTCCACACTGGGAAGCAGACACTGGTAACTGAGAGTCATTTGCTGCATTAGAACTATTCCTTCAGCGTTACCAGCCTAACATTTTTGTGACTTACTGGATGCCATGGAAGTAATACAATAGTGCACTCTCATCTTCGTGCCAAGAATGAATGTAATGTTTGACCTGTTGCCCACAAACTCAGAGTAGGTCAACCAAGCAGGGTGCTTGTGGTTGACTAAAAACTGTTCAACATTTTTCATTAAGACAGTTTCCAACTCCCTTACATATAGCAGGGTTAGACATGAATGCATATGTTCTCTAAAAATTTTCCAATTAATTCAACATGCTGCAGCAAGGGTATTAACAGGTGTTAAAAAGATGGATCATATTTCTCCCATTTTAACCTCCCTTCATTGGCTCCCTATTGAATTCAGAATCAAATGTAAAGTTCTTCTCTTGATATAAAAATGATATATCCCCAGTTTGGGATCAATAAAGCCTGTCTGTCTATCTCCCAGATATTTCAAAGAATTGATCATACCCTATTATCCTAACAGATTTTTATGATCTAAGAATGCAGGACTCCTAGTAATTCCTAAGGTCTCAAAAGCCACATTTCCACTATATAGTTCTGCGCTACTCTTTTCTTTTCTTTACTACTTGTTTCTCCCGCGGCTGCGCCTCCATCACAACCACGGAAAGCCGAGAATTGCTGGGGTGGGCGGGATCGAGGTGGCGCTACACTGCTGACGTATAAAGGACGAGACTGACTCCTCAACAACACAGAAAAAAATAGCGGATTACGAGCGGAGGATTTCCACGGTTTTTAACACAATGAATGTCTTTAACGAGACAAGAGAATTTTACAGGAGAAGACGACGTGGATTGAGACAACACACGTTGGAGCAGGAGAGGAGAATAGCGGTTGCCCAGGAGGAATCTGAAGCAGCTGCATATGAAGCAGAGATCATTTCATTTGTTCAGTGTTCATGTGCATACATATGTCAAACGTGTTTTTTAAATAAAATGTTGTGCACTTTTAAACTACGTCACCTCTGTTGTTCAAAACGGTTAAATGTTAACAGAGGGTTAATTAAATGCTGAAACACCGGGGTAATTTAAAATTATGCAGAAGCTTAATCCTAAACCCCTTTAACTTACCAAATAATTTATAATATTATAAAAAAAGCCAATCCAAATCTAGACCCATTTTGTATATTGTGTAATAATGATACACTGATGATAAACTGACTTCCCAAAAAAAGCAGCAGCTATACAATGCACTTTTGGTTTGATGGAATTGCCAATTGACCTTGGAATTATATGTGGAAACTTGTTATACTCCCAGTTAACTTTAACTTACAAAATAATTAAAAATATTATAAAAAAGCCAATCCAAATCTAGGCCCATTTTTTGTATTGTGTATCATTTGAGTATCATTGTACAATCTATTGTTATTTATAAAGGTTATCTGTTCAGTGGTGGCTAATTACACACTAAAACAACGTAGAAAATGACTGCAAAGAAAATGCTGCAGCTAGACAACTCACTTTTGATTTGATGGAATTGCCAATTGACCTTGGAATTATATGTGGAAACTTGTTATACTTCCAGTTAACTTTAACTTACCAAATAATTGATATTATAAAAAAGCCAATCCAAATCTAGGCCCATTGTGTATCATTTTTCCAATCTAAGATAAGATAAGATAAGCCTTTATTAGTCCCACAATGGGGAAATTCCAGGATTGCAACAGCATAGGGATAGCAACACTCAGAGCAACAATCAGAAGGCAAGAAAAAACAACATCTAGTAAACATATGTCCATATTACTATAAATGTATATATATAGACACACAGTGCAGAGCATTATGGCTGGTGAATGTGCAGCAGAAAGTCTAAGTTCTCTCTCCGCGGATGCAGCGGGCCAGCTGGAAGTCTTTGGGCATGATGGTGACCCCCTTAGCGAAGAAGAGACCATCAGGTGGGCCTCGCTGGTCTCCTGCAGAGCCACGACGGCGAAGCTCAGGAAACGCAGGACGGTCTTGAAGTCCTGAGCGATCTCCCTCACCAGGCGCTGGACGGGCAGCTTACGGATGAGCAGCTCCGTGGATCTCTGGCAGCGACGGATCTCTCTCAGAGCCACGGGCCTGTGACGGCGAGGCTTCTTCACTCTGCCGGTGGCCGGAGCGCCTCTCCGAGCAGCCCTGGTGGAAAGGGGGGGGGGCTTCTTCCTCCAGTAGATTTTACGGGCGGTCTGCTTGGTTCTTGCCATCGCTCTTTATTATTCTGTCTTATATTTCTTTCACGCCGCCTAAACTCCAGCCCGGCACTGCGTCGTTTTCGCTACAGCTCCCGGTATGTCGAGTTTCCCATTAGCACCGGGCGGCGGCCAAGTGCTAGCTAGCACTAGCTCCTCCCCGCTGTAACGTCTCCCGCTGCAAACCGTGGCTCCGTCCGCCGACCCGGGAGACCCCCGGGGCGATCCGTGCGTCCGTGATATATATACAGAGTAAAAGGTGTAGAAAGAAGAAGGAAGATAAAAAAAAGGCTGTTGCAACAGGCAGCCCACTCGTGTGGCGCCGCCGGTCCGGCGGAACCGGAACCGGCGGCGCCACACGATAACAATAAATCTATTGTTATTTATAAGGGTTATCTGTTCAGTGGTGGCTAATGACACACTAAAACAACGTAGAAATGACTCAAAAAAAAATATGCTGCAGCTAGACAACTCACTTTTGGTTTGATGGAATTGCCAATGAACCTAGAAATTTTATGATGAAACTTTTTTTAATCCTACTAAATACACTGACATTGTCACACTGCCCAACACCAAATTATAATTTTCTTTTTCAAACCAAAGATCATTATGGATCTATTGAATCACAATAGCATAGGTTTATCATATACATGTCAACGTTTACAACATCGAAAATGTTATATTTGGGTTTACATGTATGGGTATTTTCGCTTTATATTATACTAGACTGCTTATAATTTATTGGAATTCTCAGAATTTGGAATGCCGATATAACATTCAATTCACATGTACTTACCTTTTACTCAATTCGACTTTTACCTTTATCAGTGTCTACTGCTGAATGTAAATTACACCTGTGCAACTGCTTACAATTTTACTTAAAAACTGTACCCAATGTAGAGCAATGGATACAGCAGTGGTAATATTTATTAAATTTAACAATAACAATTACATTACCATTAAAAATCTTGACACCTTTATGGCTGAACAGCAGGATTAGGGTCATATGAGGCAATGGAATGTGTATGTAATTATTCGCCTTTATCACCCAGTGTTATAATATACAAACCACACTTTTATCCAAAAGACTAACATTTTATTACATTACAAATATTCCCAAAACATGTTAACAAATGGGGAGCTTTCAGTACTTCGACCAGACTGCCAAAATGGTTTCGGAAGGCTCCGTGGAAGGAAGCCGTCTCTGTCAGCTCATCCCTTCTTAATGCGGCTAACTGCAGGTGTCTTTCGCACTGTTCGAGCATCCTTTCATGGATCCGCATCTCCTCAGCATGATTCTGGGCCATCAGTGATGCAAGGTCTGCAATGTTGCTGGACCTCTTCAGCTTGCCTATATGAAAGACAGAAGTCATTGTATTTAGATAACACCGGATCAAAACATGTCAGAAAAAATAATATGGAATTAAACTGCTGAAAGCCTGTGGTAGGATGCTTCGTTGCTGTATTTAAGCTCAACTGTCATGTTGCTGCCCCTCAGTAGAGTGGACTATAAGCAACTTCTGTGGTGATGTGGTTAGGCCCCCCTTCATTTCAAAAAGGATTAATTGTAAAAAGTATTTTGATTTAATGGGTTATTTTTAAAAGAATTTCTTTGTACTGTGGCCTCATAAATCAGAATGGGTTAATAGTGTTAGCTGACTTGAAGAATTTCAATCAAGCATTTTGATTTGAAGTCGGTACATGTGCTCCTTTTTTTTTGTGAAAATACAACAGTATTTCACCACCAACACACCTATAACACTGGGCCACTGTGGCTATGAACACCCCCGAATCTAGTATTTTTATAAACGTAGAAAGACATTTTAAATTCTTTGTTATGCGTCTATAGAAAACAATCACATATAAAAACAACCGGGTGGTAATTTTCAGTTTGTTGTGCCTTACCAGCACTTGACCGGGAGATGCCGGATAGTGATGGAGCTGGCAGTCCAGTGAGGCGGACCCCAAGGGATTTGAAAACTGTGTATAGAAGGAAAAAACACACAATAAAGCTCACAAACAAAGTGCAACATGTACCGCAAACACAAAACTTTTTAACCAGAATACAATAAGCTTACGTCAGCGTTTTGTTCACGTGAATACTGAAATAAAAGCGCGATTCAGCAGCTTGATGCCAGGTAGCAGCAAGGTACAGAGGTAGCTAGCTATTAGCGGGCTAGCCATCACCACAATTGCCCACAATCAAACAACTTTCTTTATTGCTAAAATAAAGTGCGCTTTTGACCGAAAGGCAAGAAGACGGACAATAACAAAACAACACTCACCGTCACCGTTTTCCAATTCCGTGGCCGTGTCGAGTCCAAATTCTCTGCCAATAATAGCAGGCCGGACACTACCTGGTATATTTTTTCATTGCAAGTTGCCCCACCAACTCGCTCTGGATGTAGTCATCGGCTACGGGGGACAGAAAAGTCCGCACCTCCTCGTTTGTTCATGGAATAAACTTGCGCGTGGACATCGTTATATGAGAACACAATTGTGAATCCAGTCACCGCAGTTACTCGCTGAAATTACAAATGGCGGACGTGTAGCTTCAACAGAAAACAAAACGGACGCGTTTGGTGACGTTACGCCCTGACCAATCAGCGTTTAGCAGTCGATTGACGTCATTTCACACCTCGCTTTTCGCTCGCCTGTACCCTGCCTCTGAACAGGCACGAAAATCGTAACGGTTAAACCGTGAGGACTTGGGTGGAAATGGCGAAAAACCGAAACAAGTAAAAAAAAGTAAAGCCCAGGTGATACTGGTGGAAATGGGGCTTAAATGTACCATGGGGGGTAGGGCTTTCAGTTATCAGGCCCCTCTTTTATGGAACCGATTACCAGGCTGGTTTTGTCAGGCATACACCCTCTCTGCTTTTAAGACAAAACTGAAAACCTTCCTATTCGACACAGCTTTTGAATAGACTTCCCAGATGTTATAGTCATGTAACTAGTAGTGTAACGGTACTATGCGTACTGTTTGGGGCCCGCTGTGCATGCGTTTGATTGTGTGTATGAGGTATGTGACAGCTGGCTAGCTAGATGGTGACATGTTTTAATTAAATGTCATTCACAAGTTTAGTTTGGATTTGGCATGTCATAGTTTTGAATTTTATTATTATCTACTATAGCCACTGGGAAAAAAAAATCTGCTATTTATACTCACTGTGGATATTGTTTGGGCATTACACCACTGGGTCCATCTACAGATGTGCTGAATGTATGAGATTTTTTAACTAACTTAATGAGCCTGAAAAAAAGACTATAAAAATGCTGTAATCTTAGGTCAAATTAGCTTTGATGCAACATTGCATGTCATATCTGTACCAACGTTGTTCTACCTGTATGTTGTTATGTTATGAATAGTATGTCTCGTCTTTCTTCCTTTCTCCCCTCACCCTCCCCAACCAGTCTTGGCAGTTGACTGCCCATGCCTGAGCCTGGTTCTACTGGAGGTTTCTTCTTATAAGGGAGTTTTTCCTTCCCACTGTTGCCTAATGCTTGCTCATAGGGGATCATTTTTTTTCTCTTAATTATTAATGGTTTGTGCTCATGTATCTAATGTCTTGAGATGACTTTTGTTGTGACTAGGCGCTATACAAAGAAAGTTGAACTGAACTGAATTAACAGTCACTTAAAATACTGATGTAATACTTAATGATGTGCATGGTATGGAGTGCATGTGTGATTCTCAGTGGAAGACAGTTTGCAAAGGGTAAGGGAAATCAGATCAAAAGATCTGGAGCTGACAATGAGGAATGAAAAGATGAAACAAAGTGTCTTGAGACATTGCTTGAAAAGCTACAGTAGATAGACTCAAACCATAAAAAAAGAAATGCTTTCTTCATTAAAAATTGTCAAATAAGGAATTTCAAGTCTTCACTTCCTCTGCGTGTTACATGTACTTGTATGGAATCCATCTGAAGTGTCTGGTCATAATGCTGTTCAATTTTTGCTTGGATGAGCAGAACATCCTCTTAGCTCAGCCTTAGGTTGACTACGCGGCATACCAAATGATGGAACGTTAGAAACCAGTGAAGGGAAGTGACTCATATCACATTCAGCTGAAGGGCCCTTCCCTGATGAGATTGATATAGTAGCATCTGTTGTTC
Source organism: Pholidichthys leucotaenia (assembly GCA_020510985.1). Lineage (NCBI taxonomy): Eukaryota > Metazoa > Chordata > Actinopteri > Cichliformes > Pholidichthyidae > Pholidichthys > Pholidichthys leucotaenia. The sequence goes on along the minus strand of CM035840.1, from coordinate 130,865,856 downwards.
TGTAAAAAGAGGTAACACTTACTACACTAAACAGTCGTATATCAAAATAGGTGACAGAACATAGTAGTCAGGGGCTTGTGACGAGACTTCAGAGTAACATTGCTCACATCAGATGCGGTATGACTGGAAATGGCTGCTGAGCATTTCAGGTTGATGTTATTGACAGCTGAGTGAACTAACTTTAATTGATATTGTCCAGGCATTTTTCATGATTGTGTTTTGTTTATGTTTGCCTTTGGACCTGCACCATTAACTCATTGTCCCTGTTATTATCTGCAGTACCACTGCCATGTGTAAGGCATATGCTTCCATCAAACTCTCATTAACCTTGTGTCTGATTATGTCCTGCATGTTGAGATTACTCTCTGAGATTCCCTTCACAACAGAGTGGCCATTTGCTGCTAGATGATGATTAACAGTCCAAACAAACAGTTGCCCTCCAGGCTATGTTCATCTGACTGCAGTTCTTTAACATGGTCTTCAGGTACTGCAGAAACTTTTTGTTTGTTTGTTTGTTAAATTGGAATGATATTACTCATAATTTCATTTAGGGCGAGTTAGATTTAAAGGAAAATATTATTTCTGGAAATTACTCAGTGAGTAGAATGACAGTGTTGCAGTGATGGGCTACAAATAGGTGAAAAACACAAGTCTGGTTAAAACCATTTCTATATATAGTATATTTGTTCAGATAGATAGGACAGAGACTGAAGACTGAATTAGAGGACAGTAGCTGTGTGACAAATTAATTATAAATTGTACCTAACATCAGTATCTTGAGCAACTGTTAGTAAATAATTAATTATTCATTTTCATTACATATCTGGCTTCTAATAAGTTATGATTGATTAAGTTACCACTACTGCATCAAAGGCTTAAAGGCACACTCCATATTTCTACTGTCTGTGGAAGGGTTCAACTGTATGTTTAGAAATACTGTTAGTCCTCTGAATGCCCCTTTACATTAAGTTAAAAGAACATTTTAGAATCTGTCAGTCTTCTTTGGATAAAGTAAGGCCAGACAGTAATAGGCCATTCCCCAACAGCACACATACGTTGTTCTGACATTGGCAAGCTTACATTGGGAATAGGTCCTATAAAGGTCGTTTGCACATTTTCACAGATGACCATCAGCTGATGTATAAAAACTATACTGGCTGCAGCCCCTTGTTAACTTTCTTCTTCTAGTTGCTAAATTTTGGGGCCACCACAGCATATCATCATCTGGTATCATGATGAGCCACATTTTTGATTTGGCAAGGATATTTATGACAGATGTTCATCCTGACCCAGTTGTGAACCCATGACCTTCCAGTTGTGGATAGATGCTAGACCACCACTCCAGTATTCTGCAGCTAATCATAACCTTTAGTTATTTAGGTTGGCTCTTTAAGACTGCAACTATTTTGTCATTCAAGTTGAGAAACACGACTACTAAATTATGATTAATGGTAGAGCATCTGCCCCCACAGTCAGAAGGTTGTGGGTTCTTGACCTGGTCATATCATACCAAACACCTGTCACAACCCAGTTCAAGGCTGGACAAAAATGGAGACCAAATGGAGGTGCCAATTAACCAAAAATGTATTTAAAGAAAATTAAATGTATCTGTAATATCAGTGGTGTGTGTGTGTGTGTGTGTTGGTTGCATTGAACAAAAGCAGTCAGTCACTGGCCAACCCAGTGACTGCATGCCTCTGTCCAGAGCATAAGCAGCAGCAATAGCAGCAATGGCAGCAGCAAGCTCAAACAGAACCCCACAGGCAGCAGACAGCATGAGCAGAAGCAGCCGGCCCAGCTCAGGAAAAGCGCACAGGAAACAGGAGCAGTGGGCAGAGCGCAAAGACAACAGAAAGGCAACCGGCCTCAACAGGAGCAAAAAGCTAATGACAGGTGCACAATTGTGGCTTATATAGGAAACCCCTTGGCCAGGGGTGGTCCTCCACAGCTCCACCTATAACATAAGAAAAAAGGAAAAACCCAGGACCTACTCCCGAAGGAATGGGGCAGTAACACATTAAATACAATCCTTGCCAAATCAAAAATGCAGACCACAACAGTATCAGGTTATGGTAAATGGTGTTCACTTATATAGTGCTTTTTACTCATCTCTGGATGACCAAAGTGCTTTACAGATCCTATTGTCCACCCACTGATGGCAGCAAAGCTGTCATACACAGGTGCTGGCCTGACCCACAAGGAGAACTGGGGGTTCAGTGTCTCGCTCAAGGACACTTCAACATGCATACTGCAGTCAGAGCAGGAATCGAACCCCTGACCCTCTGCTCAGTAGTCAGCCACACTACACCTGCGCCACAGCCGCATTAATTAATAATGAATTAAGGAGTTCAACCTAATGCCAACATCTTGCCAATGTGCATATGACCTCTATAAGATGTTAAATTGGTTATCAATTAATTGAAAGTGGCAACACTCTTTTCAAAAGTTTCTTTTTCATTAAATGCAGTGGCATCACCAGTCCTGATGAGGGTGCTATAGCCTACTCTTTACCACACCTGACATTCTTGTATGCAGCGCGCCGCTTAATAAAGCGGTTTAAATGGAGTGCAGTCAGTGTGGGATCATTAAAAACTGGGAAACGCTAACATCCATCCATCCATTCATCCATCTTCTACTGCTTTTCCGCAGGTCTGGGTCACAGAGGCAGCAGTTAAAGCAGAGAAGCCCAGACTTCCCTCTCCCCAGCCACCTGCTCCAGCTCTTCAGAGAGGATAAGAAGGCGTTCCCAAACCAGCTGGGTGACATAGTCTCTCCAGTGAGTCCTGGGTCTACCCCGGGGTCTCCTCTCAGTGGGACGTGCCCGAAACACCTCAAGTGGAAGGCGTCCAGGAGGCATCCTGATCAGATGCCCATACAACCTCAACTGACTCCTTTCACTGTGGAGGAGCTGCAGTTCTACTTTGAACATCTCCCAGATGACTGAGCTCCTCAACCTATCTCTAAGGGTGAGTCCAACAATCCTACAAAGGAAGCTAATTTCAGCCACTTGTGTCCGTGATCTCGTTTTTTCGGTCATTAGCTAAAGCTCGTGACCATAGGTGAGGGTAGGAACGTAGATTTACCGGTAAATCGACAGCTTTGCCTTAGAGCTTAGCTCTCTCTTTACCACAGCAGACTGGTACAACGTCCGCATCACTGCAGATGCTGCTCCGATTCGTCTGTCAATCTCTTGCTCCATTCTCCCCTCACTCGTGAATAAGACCCCCGAGATACTTAAACTCCTCTACTTGGGGCAGGAGCTTGTCCCCAACCCGGAGAGGACAATACACCTTTTTCCGGCTGAAAAAGGTGGATATAGGCTGATTATTGGACTGCACTAACTATAGAAAGCTACATTACAGTCACTTGCCACTATATTGATAACTGGCATATAAACTCAACAGTTCTTCTCAGAGAGCATGTCTGATTTTATGTAGTTTTTAATATCATATGGACTAAGTACAGATATTTTTTATTCAGACTTTATGTTGCTGAAGTTTAATATCAACCAGTGCACATATTTTTTTATGTTATAGTAGCCCATCCATCCATCTTCTTCCGCTTAATCCTTTTCGGGTCGTGGGGGGGCTGGAGCCTATCCCAGCATCTTTGGGCGAGAGGCAGGGTACACCCTGGACAGATCGCCAGTCCATCACAGGGCCAACACAGAGAGACAGACAACCATTCACTCTCACAGTCATACCTAAGGACAATTTAGAATCCCCCGTTTTGATGCCAATTAACCTAACGTGCATGTTTTTGGCATGTGGGAGGAAACCGGAGAAATCCCAGAGTAAACCCACGCAGACATGGGGAGAACATGCAAACTCCACACAGATCACTGTTGGTCTGGGGCTGGGATCGAACCCAGGATCCCCCAGCCAAGGGTGAGTTGCTGTGCTGCAGCAGTGCTAACCACTCCGCCATCGCGCTGCCCTAGTAGCCTTAATATTTATTTTTCTGAGTTTATTTTGTTGTTAACGTTTAATATGCAACCGATTACATTACATAAATAAATCAAATCCTTAAGGAATATGACTTCCATTTTTTTATTCAATATAACAAAACTATAGTTGGTTTTTATATTATAGACCATAGGTACCAAGGAAAATTAAACTGTTAATCGATCGATAAAGTGAATCAATAAACAATTAATTAATTAATCGATAACTTGCCTCCCTAATTCCTGATGTATACTTTGTACATTGGGCCAGCATCAGCATGACATATGTGAATTGTTGGGGTGCAGTAAATAAAACACAAATATCTTGAACACACTGTAACTCTTGTAGTGTCATCAGCTGGGTCCAAATATATAAAATTACTCTTTGCTGAGGAGAAATTATTTCACCCAAAAGTGTGGTCGTAAAACCCTCTTTCCAAAAACACACAAGAAGACCAGAGCATTTAAGCCTATGTCATCCATCCAACCATCTTCTTCCGCTTAATCCTTTTAGGGTCGCGGGAGGGCTGGAGCATATCCCAGCATTCTTTGGGTGAGAGGCAGCCATCGGCCATAAAACAAGATAAGCAACTTTCTGCAAGGAACTGGTTTCAACTCTCTACATCAAGCTACCAGAGGTCTCCTGTCTTGGCATTTTTTATGATACGTAACCTATCAAGCTGATAATAACAGCTAATATGCAAGGTTTCCTCTCATTAGGACTCAAAAGGTCCAACATTGCCCTCCGATGGATATGATAGGAATATTTCTTCTTCTTCTTCTTCTTCTTCTTCTTCTTCTTCTCTTCTTCTTCTTCTTCTTCTTCTTCTTCTTCTTCTTCTTCTTCTTCTTCTTCTTCTTCTTCTTCTTCCAGCTGCTACCTTTAGGGGTCTCCACAGTGGATCACCTGTCTCCATCTCATCCTATCCCCTTGCATCTTCCTCTGTAACACCAACCATCTCCATGTCCTCCTTCACTGCATCTGTCAGGAGCCGAGCCAGCTTGGTTTCTCCGGCTCGGTCTGCCCTCCCTGTGGGTCTAGGTACCATTGATATGTGTTTATTATGTATTTCAGTGTGCCTAACCACTGACCACACAGTGTGCCTGACTTTGACAGCCGCTCTGACCTACTTTCTGTGAGCGCGGCTGACAGCAGCCGGCCTGGCCACGCCCCCTCTCTTGTTAGTACCAGCTGTGTCTATTCCTGTGTGCCATCTTCCCGCTCCTCGCCCAGGTGCTGCCAATTTCACCATGACAGCAATGCGTGTACTTAAGCAGCTTGGTGCCAGTCACGCATTGCTGGGTCTTCAATGAACTGTACGCGTTGTCTGCTGCGTTATCTGGAGATAACCTCAATCATCTGTATGCCCCGACGTGTAGTCACTCCACATCGATGTGGTTCTCTTGCGCCCGCACAGCGATACCGGCTGTGGGACGCCAGCGTGGCTAAACGTCTCTTCTCATGCGTTCGCTTGGCGATGCCGGCCCTCAAATGCCCACTGTAAGTGATCTTTGCTTTTTTGTATGTGTACACCCTTTTTGGAACTGTGTGACATTATGTTAATAAATGTGTGTGGTGAACCCTGCAAGAAAATCCTCATCATTTTACCCCTCACTGTGTGCTGTGGAAAAGCGCACGTGAAGGTTCCTGACAGAAGACGAAGCCAAAAGGAGGATTTAGCGGGTTACACCAGCACATCACTTTTTCCCTTTTGAGCTGTGTTTTTGGTTCACCTGGGTTTGGTAGTGGTCATATTTGCTCCGGGCCGGAGTTATCCGCTGAGCCTGGGCTGGGAATGCTGCCGGACGTTGATAGAGATTTAAGGGCTAATTTCTACTGCGAGCTTGTATTCCAGTCCAGAGGATGTGCTCTGGTATGTGGGTCTGGCAGAGGCAGCAGTTCGTGGGTGCCCTCAACTCTCCAAGCATGCAGAGGGGGTTGAAAGGATTTCCCTGGTGGCAGCGCTGCAGCGTGAGTATGGCGAGGGGAGAGGAAATCCCAATAAAAGACCGGGCTTGCGCCCAAAAGGGGAGCACTCCCGGGTCTCCGTTATTCATGATTCCCACCAAGAGTGTGATGCCCGCTCTTGTTTCGGCTCATCCAGCTCCAGCCACCATGTGATTGACGCCATCCAGCAAGGAAACGCGGGAGAAACCTTCCCCTCCTTCGGCTATCGATGTCCTTCCAGCCGCCGAGAGAGCCACAGTTCCCTTGGTTATGCCACTTCCGCATCTCCCGAGCCGGCTCTTCCATCATTCAAAGGGGGAGCCAGAGCCAGCGTAGATGCCAAGAAGGATGACTGTCGGCTCTCCGCAACTGTGAACATCAAGCACTGGGAGAAAAGACAAGTGTGTTTTCATTCTATTCAATATAATAATGATAAACATTGTCTGTCTCCCGGAAGAGAGGCCCAGCTTCAGCAGTCCGCTGGGTCCTCTCCTCCAGCTGCAGAGGTAAACCACTTTCCTGTCTCTTCTGTGTCTCCCACATTGATTCCTGAGAGTGAGCAGAGCCACCGGACAATGGAGGAGCTGGGGCCCCCGGAGGATTCCGCTCCAGAGCCAGCATGGAGCTGGTCCCCCGCAGCCATGCCGAGGGACTCATCGGCACCATGGGAAGGAGCCAAAATCTCCGTAGACATAGAGAGGGATGATCATCTGCCTGCTGCAGTCGAGAACACCAAACACCGGGATGACAGGCAAGTGTGTTTTTGCTTGACTCAGTTAACTCATAAAAACCCTTGTCTGTCACCCTAGGGAGAGGCCCAGTCTCAGCAATCTGCTAGGTCCTCTCCTCCGGCTGCAGCAATAACTCATCCCCCACTCTCTCTGTGTCCTCCTCCCTTAATCCCTGAGTGCCCGCCAGTCCTGGAGCCGAGCCGCCAGATGGTGGAGGAGTTTTGGGCCCCGGAAGATCCTGCCTGGGGACCCCCACAGAGGTGTTCTCCTGCATTGGATTCACTGCAGGGGTATCAAGTGACTACTTGGACAATCTCGCCAGTTGTGGAGGGTGACGGTGGTGGAGTGGGAGCCAGAGTTGGACCTCCTGGAAGCCGGGCCTGGGACCGCATCATCAAGTTCATCGGAGTCCTGGACAGTGGTGGAGCTAAAGCTCAGGCAAGTTCTCTCCCTTGTTTTTCTTATGTCAATTCTAGAGAGATCTTGTCTGGCTCTTGGAGAGGAGAGTCAGGAGCAGCCCTCGGCTGCATCTGCACTCACTTTGCAGGGATCTGCCGCTGCTGGCGTCCCTAACACCCTTACTCATCCTGCTATCTCTGAGCCTTTCTCCTAGGGTCGCCAGAGAGGGTGCGTCATCACCAGAGGTCACAGAGGGCCCGGTCCAACTGGAGGAGGATACCACCATTTCTACTCCACTGACCAGGATCATCAGGGTTCCCCCCGTCGACCGCCACCTCACCCTGGTGCTCCTGCGAGCCGGTCTGCTCGCTGTGGGTTGCAGCGAGGCTCCCGTCGGAGTCCACCGTGGGTGCAGCGAGGCTCCCGCTGGAGTTCCACCGCAGGGTGCAGCCATGTCCCCAGACCGGGACCTTTGAGGGTGGCTACCGGTCAGCCTGAGGTCACCGGGACCATACTCCTCAGCCAGATGCCGTCGTGGTCCCCATCGCTTACAGTCTGACGCCGTGAGGGTTCCCTCTCTATGGTCCGGTCACCCACCACTGAGCCTCCCTGTGGGCAGGCCGCCTCTGCGCCACCAACCGGTCCTGGTGGCTCTACTACATTGGCCCGACCGCTGGAGGGACTGAGTTTACTGGGCTAGAGGGCTGGGTTTTCCGGCAGGCCACCAGACTCAGTTCACTGGACTGTCTGCTAGGCCTGGGACTCTGGGCGGCCTCCTGAGCCCCGCACTTTTGACTTGGGGGGGGGGTAATTGTGAGCCATGAGAAGGGAATTGCGTTCTCTTCTTTCTTGCTACCCCTACCTCCACCCAGGTTCGTGTTGTTTCTGTCTGCTGGGGGGGGGGAGTGTCCTTGGGATGTTACGTGGGTGTCTGAGCATCCATCCCTAGAGAGGGGGGCTCTGTCAGGAGCTGAGCCAGCTTGGTTTCCCTGGCTCGGTCCTGCCCTCCCTGTGGGTCTTGGTACCATTGAATATGTGTTTATTATGTATTTTCAGTGTGCCTCCCTCACTCTCAGCTCCTGTCTGGCTGGCGGCTGTTTGACAGCTGCTCTGACCTACTTTCTGTGAGCGCGGGCTGACAGCAGCCAGCCTGGCCACGCCCCCTCTCTTGTTAGTACCAGCTGTGTCTATTCCTGTGTGCCATCTTCCCGCTCCTCGCCCAGGTGCTGCCAATTTCACCATGACCAGCAATGCTTGTACTTAAGCAGCTTGTGCCAGTCACACATTGCTGGGTCTTCAACGAACTGTACGCATTGTCTGCTGCGTTGTCTGGAGATAACCTTAATCATCTGTATGCTACGACATGTAGTCACTCCACATCACTGTGGTTCTCTTGCACCCGCACCAGCAATACCGGCTGTGGGACGCCAGCGTGGCTACACGTCCTCTTCTCATGCGTTCGCTGGGTGATGCCAGCCCTCAAACGCCCACTGTAAGTGATCTTTGCTTTTTTTGTATGTCTCCACCCTTTTTGGAACTATGTGATATTATGTTAATAAATGTGTGTGTGGTGAACCCTGCACGTAAAATCCTCATCATTTTACCCCCTCGCCGTGCGCTTTTTCCACAGCGCACGGCGAGGTTCATGACAGCATCCATGAAACTTCTCTGTGGTCTTCCTTTTTTACTCCTGCCTGGCAGCTCCATCTTTGACATCCTTTGTCCAATATATCCATTCTCTGTCCTCTGCACATGTCTAAATCATCTCAGTCTTGCCTCGCTTACTTTGTCTCCAAACTGCTCAACCTGAGCTGTCCCTCTGATATATTTATTTCTAATCCTGTCCCTCCTAGTCACTCCCAATGAAAATCTTAGCATCTTCAACTCTGCCACTTCCAGCTCCACCTCTTGTCTTTTGTCAGTGCCAACATCTCCAAACCATACATCATAGTAGGCTTCACTACCATTTTGTAAATCATTCCTGTCACTCTTGCTGCTACCCTTTTGTCACAAATCACCCCTGACACTCGTCTTCACCCACTCCACCCTGCCTGCACTTTTTTCTTCACCTCTCTTGTGTATATTCAATTGCTTTGGATGATTGATCCCAGGTATTTAACTTTGGTAGGTCTGATGTCAGCAACTCGCCCTTGGCCAGGGGATCCTGGGTTTGATCCCAGCCCCCGACCAACAGTGATCTGTGTGGAGTTTGGCATGTTCTCCCCGTGTCTGCATGGGTTTACCCCGGGATTTCTCCGGTTTCCTCCCACATGCCCAAAACATGCAAGTTAAGTGGTGAAGCTGGTGAAGCTCTCCTCTCACTGCTCCACTGGCTGCGCATTTCATTATGGGATATATTGGCTAATGTAGTGACCATCCGTTGTACACTACTTTTCAAAATGCATTGTGGGATATTTTGAGTGTACTATATATTGAATTAAATTTTCAGTTAAGATTTTGAACAGTGGTGGAGGTATACATTTTGAGATCATCACCAAAATCTAATCATGTGTTCAGTGTGCCATTACACACCTTTGCTGAAAATTTGAATGAAAGGAGCTACATAAATGCAGTGCATTATTACCTTCGCCAAGGGAGGACGGAGGTAATGTTTTTAGTGGCATTGGTTGGTTGGTTTGCCGGTTAGCAACATAACTCAAATAGTTCTGAACAGATTTTGATGACATTTTCAGGAAAGGTGTGTGATGGCACGGGGAACAAATGATTAGATTTTGGTGGGGAGTCAGATCACGATGTGGTTGCAGGAAGGTTTTGAATATTATTTTATACAGTGGTGTGAAAAAGTGTTTGCCCCCTTCCTGATTTCTCATTTTTTTGTAAGTTTGTCACACTTAAATGTTTCAGATCATCACACAAATTTAAATATTATACAAAGGTAGCACAAATAAACACAAAATGCAGTTTTCAAATGAATGTAGGGCGGCACGGTGGCGGAGTGGTTAGCACTGCGGCAGCACAGCAACTCACCCTTGCCCGGGGGATCCTGGGTTCGATCCCAGCCCCCGACCAACATGTTCTCCCCGTGTCTGCGTGGGTTTACTCCAGGATTTCTCCAGTTTCCTTCCACATGCCAAAAACATGCAAGTTAGGTTAATTGTCACCAAACTGGGTATTCTAAATTGTCCTTAAGTATGACTGTGAGAGTGAATGGTTGTCTGTCTCTCTGTGTCGGCCCTGCGATGGACTGGCGATCTGTCCAGGGTGTCCCCTGCCTCTCGTCCAAAGATGCTGGGATAGGCTCCAGCCCCCCCGCGACCCGAGAAGGATTCAGTGGAAGAAGATGAATGAATGATTTTGAACAGTACTACAAGATGGCTGATTCACTATATAGTACACTATATGGGGAAGGAGTGAGCATTTCGAACACAGCATTAGTTTTCATCACCATGCTAGCAAGACATGCTTCTCCTTTTATTATAACTTCCGGTTCAACATGTTTTACCACTTCCTGAATAAAAAAAAGAAAAAGTCTAATCAGAGATTTTTAACTCCTTGGTTCAACACAGAAACTCGTAGCTTAAAACAGAAGACTCGTCAATTAGAAAGAAAATGGCGCTCTACTAATTTAGATGAAATCTATTTAGCTTGGAGAAATCATCTTTTAATTTATAAAAAAATCTCTTAGAAAAGCTAGAACGAGTTATTACTCTGCATTAATACTAACTACTAACTAACCTGCACTTATATAGCGCTTTTCTAGTCACAAAGACCACTCAAAGCGCTTTCATTAATACTAACCCTCTATTCTAAGGGCCTATAGGAAACAAATATCTAGGGACAATTTAGAACAGCCAATTAACCTAACATGCATGTTTTTGGCATGTGGGAGGAAACCGGAGAAATCCCGGAGTAAACCCACGCAACACGGGGAGAACATGCAAACTCCACACAGATCACTGTTGGTCGGGGGCTGGGATCGAACCCACGATCCCACGATCCCCACAATCCCCCGGCCAAGGGTAAACTGTGCTGCCGCAGTGCTAACCACTGCGCTACCGTGCAGCCCAATAGAAGAGAACAAGAATAATCCCAGGTTTCTTTTCAGTACTGTAGCCAGGTTGACAAAGAGTCAGGACTCTGTCAATCCTAGCATCCCCTTAGAGCTTACTAGTCAGGACTTTATGAACTTTTTCAATAATAAAATTTCATCCATCAGAGATAAAATCAATCAGATTCTTCCCACAGTTAACTTAAACACTGTAACTACTACAACTCCTTCTATTGATGTCTGTCTTGATGAGTTTACTCCAATCGACCTTTGTGAGTTAGACAAAGTAGTTTCCTCATCCAAACCTTCAACTTGTCTTTTAGATCCTATTCCTACCAGGTTATTTAAAGAAGTCTTCCCACTTATTGGTAGCTTTATTCTTCATATAATCAATTCTTCATTAACTTTAGGCCATGTACCGCAGGCTTTTAAAACGGCTGTAATTAAACCCTTACTCAAAAAGCCAACGCTAGATCCAAGAGCTTTAGCTAACTATAGACCAATCTCTAATCTCCCTTTCATTTCAAAAATCTTAGAAAGAGTTGTTGCTACGCAATTATTTGACCACCTGCAGGGAAATGGTTTACTTGAAGAGTTTCAATCTGGGTTTAGAATCCATCATAGTACTGAAACAGCCTTAGCGAAGGTCACTAACGACCTCCTCATTGCATCTGATAATGGACTAGTTTCTGTACTTGTCCTTTTAGATCTTAGTGCAGCTTTTGATACTATTGATCATAATATTCTACTTGATAGATTAGAACACTATGTTGGACTTAATGGAACTTCGTTGCAGTGGTTTAGATCTTATTTATCTGATAGGTTCCAGTTTGTTCATGTAAATGATGAGTTTTCTTTCAGCTCAAAGCTTAGTCATGGAGTTCCACAGGGATCTGTGCTAGGCCCTACTCTTTTTAGTTTATATATGCTTCCGTTAGGCAACATTATTAGAAAGCACTGTATACATTTTCATTGTTATGCAGATGACACACAATTATACCTGTCAATGAAGCCAGATGATACTAATCAATTAGCCAAGTTAGAAGCCTGTCTTAAGGAAATCAAAGCTTGGATGACTTGTAATTTCCTGCTATTAAATTCAGATAAGACTGAAGTCATTCTTGTTGGTCCAAAAAACCTTAGAAATTCCTTTCCAAATCAAACTTTCAGTTTGGACGCAGTTACTCTTTCTCTTAATAGCTCTGTGAGGAACCTTGGAGTTATTTTTGATCAGGATTTGTCCTTCAATTCACATATTAAATTTGTTTCTAAGACTGCCTTCTATCATTTGCGTAATATTGCCAAGATTAGGAGCATCTTGTCTGAGAGTGATGCTGAGAAGCTGATCCACGCTTTTGTTAGCTCGAGATTAGATTATTGTAATTCTTTATTATCAGGCTGTCCTAAAACATCTTTAAAAAGTCTTCAGCTGATCCAAAATGCTGCAGCAAGAGTTTTAACAGGTACTAGAAAGAGAGATCATATCTCTCCGGTTCTGGCCTCCCTTCATTGGCTTCCCATAGAGTTTAGAATTACGTTTAAAATCCTTCTTCTCACTTACAAAGCTCTAAACAATCAGGCTCCTTTTTATTTAAAAGATCTGATACTACCGTATTATCCTAACAGAGCACTACGCTCCCAAAATGCAGGTTTACTTGTAATACCTAGAATCTCCAAAAGTACAATGGGAGGCAGAGCCTTCAGTTATCAAGCTCCTCTCCTGTGGAATCAGCTGCCAATCTGGATTCGGGAGTCAGACTCGATCTCTGTTTTTAAGAATAGGGCTAAAACCTACCTTTTTGATCTAGCCTACAATTAGGGAGGGATCATGTGTTTCTGAACCCTCCCTTAGTTATGCTGCTAATAGGTTTAGTCAGCCGGGGGACCTCCAGTAATGCACTGGGCCTCACTCCTTTCCTCACTCTCTATGAAATATTTTTTTTTGCTGGTCATTAACATTTGTTTGTTCTCTCCCATAGATTGAGTCCCCATCGTGCTGTTTGCTCTCTACATGTCTGTTCTTTTTTTCTTCTCTATCCCCTCACCCCCCAGCCAGTCGCAGCAGATGACTGCCCCTCCCTGAGCCTGGTTCTGCTGGAGGTTTCTTCCTGTTAAAAGGAAGTTTTTCCTCTCCACCGTCGCCAAGTGCTTGCTCACAGGGGATCGCCTGATTGCTGGGGTCTTTCTGCAACTGTGGGGGTCCCCCCTACAGTTGATAGTGCTATGAGATGACTGTTGTTGTGAAATGGCGCTATATAAATAAAGTTGAATTGAATTGAATTGAATTGAATTGAATTGAATCTACCTGCTATCTCATGTGATTATACTGCCACCTAGTGGTAACACCTATCTGCACATCCCCTTTCCTTAACGGGTTCGTATAACTTGATAACTATAACACATATACAGCATTTCAAGACTGTAACTGTATAAACCTTCTTACTAACATTCAAGATGTCGTAATGCAGTACATAGAAAACTTTTCTTTTTTTTCCACAAATACACTGCATACTGATAAACAAAACAAGAAAGCCACAACTATTCCATTTATAGCACACAACATGTAACTGTCAACTTTTATTTTTTTTTAACCCCTTGAACTCTGTGAATTCCGCGGGCGGTCACGTCTCTGCATCTTAGTGCGTCTCAGTGCGCACTGAAAAAAAAAAAGATGTTTTTTCTGTCTTCCAGTACAGACACAGCCTTGTTACAACCTGAGAAAAAAGCTGTGTAATATATTCATTTTTTGTGGTATTTTTACAAAATTTTGACCTGAGCTTGAAAACACTTGGTTCTACATTTCTGTTGTGTTTTCCAGCCAGTATCTGACAGCTGTATGTTATTTGCAAGCATTTGTATCTAAAAAAAACACCCAGACGAACTTTCTTGTTACTCAGTGGCAGGAGCACTTAGAAAGATTATGACTGTTTTGCCAAAAAATTCAGAGTATTTTCTTTTAAATGAGACTAACCAAATGAAGATGCTGCAAAGGGTTGAAGAACAGCTTTTGATTTACTTTGGGCATGTTATTTTTAGGCGTTTTTAGGGAAGTTGAACAGAGTTCAACAGGTTAAACAACTTCAACAGTTCACTGTTCTATGAGTCCCTAAGGTGGCTTCCTGTTTCTGGTGGATCACCTCAGAGCTGGAGTGACAACACCTGGGGAAGATGAAGGAGGCTCAGTGTGTTGCAAATCTAGTGTCTCATTTATATCCTTTCCAGATTCAGTTTCCTGAGGTTGCCCTTCAGTGTACTCAAGAATCTTCAAAAGACTCTTCCTGTTTCTTCTGAACACTTGTTCATCCTCTGTTCTCACCGTATAGGATCTGGGACCCACTTCACTGAGAACTGTTGCCTTTCTGGTCCAAGCATTAGGATCCTCAATTCTCACAATGTCCCTTTCACAAAGAGGTTCCAGTCTCCTTGCTGATCTGTCATAGTTCATTTTCTGTTTGAGTTTCAGTTTGTTGCTCTTGTTAGTCAGTTCTCTGCTGTTGGCCTTGTCTTTCTCTGTGATAATGTGTGGTAAAGTGGTGTGCAGCCTACAGCACATTAGAAGCTCTGCTGGTGATGCACCACACTCTAGTGCTGCTGTTCTGTAACTTAGCAAAGCAAGATATGGGTCAGTATTGCTGTTTCTTGCTTTTTTCAAGAGTCTTTTTACAATTTAGACTCCTTTTTCACCTTGTCCGTTAGCCTGTGGATACAGTGGGCTAGCTGTAGTGTGATGAAATCCATACTGCTTGGCAAACTCTCTGAATTCTGCACAGTTGTACTGGGGGCCATTGTCACTAACCATACACTGTGGGATTTCATGTCTAGAAAAGAAGCTTTTTATGTGTGTGATGACAGACTGTGCTGATGTACTAGTGAGCTGGACTACCTCAGGGTAATCTGAATTATAGTCTGTGACTAAGACATAGTCCTTGCCATGCAAATGGAAGAGATCAGTGCCCCCTTTTTGCCATGGTGCAGTTGGTTGCTCTGCAATCAGCATTGGCTCTTTTGTCTGTTTGTAGTGGTGTGTGAGACACATGCTACACTTTCCTATCATGTTCTCAATATCCATATTGATACCTGGCCAATAAACTGCTTCTTTGGCTCTCCTTTTGCATGTTTCTATTCCAAGATGTCCTTCATGGATATGATGCAGCATGTCCTGGTACATAGACTGAGGAAAAACAATCCTGTTCTGTCTCAGCACAAGGCCATTTGCCACACTCAGATCTGCTCTCACTGAGTAGTACTGCTGGCAGCTTCCCTTTGCCCAACCTCCATGAATCTGCTGGACAACCTTTTGCAGTACAGGGTCCTTTGCCATTTCCTGTGCAATTTGCTCTAGCATCACATCTAATGAAGGGAGTGAAGCTGTCACCATGTTGACATGTGTTTCCACATCATCTGTTGTGGAGATGGACTCTGTGCAGCTGCTTGATACTGGTGCCCGTGACAAAACATCCGCTAGCACTATATATTTGCCTGACATGTCGATTAGCTCAAAGTCATATCACTGGAGTTTTATCATCATGCGCTGTATTCTCAGAGACATATCATTGAGGTTTTTCTTTACAGTTGACACCAGTGGTTTGTGATCAGTCTCTGCAGTAAAGGTTGGCAAACCATAGACATAACTGTGAAACTTATTACATCCAAACACTAAACCCAGAGTCTCTTTTTCAATTTGGGCATAGCATTTTTCAGTCTCTGTCATTGATCTCAACGCGTATGCTACCGGCTGCCATTTATCTGCTGTAGCTTGAAGCAGAACAGCTCCCAAACCATCCTTTGAGGTGTCAGTGGAGATCTTTGTTGGTTTTGAGGGATCAAAGAATGTGAGGACAGGCTCTGTGGTTAGAATTTCCTTTAGCTTTTTCCATTCTTTTTCATGTCATGTCGACCACTCAAATTCCTTGTTATGTTGGAGCGACTCTCGGAGGCATGCTGTTTTGGAAGAAAGATGAGGAATGAATTTTCCAAGGAAGTTGATCATTCCCATGACTCTCAGGACTCCTTTTTTATCAGTGGGAGTAGGCATGTCCAGTATAGCATGCACTTTTGACCGATCAGGCTCAACCGCTTCACCTGAAAGTTTGTCTCCCAAAAAGGTAATTTCTGTGACACCAAACTGACATTTTTTTTTTTTTGTTCAGTATATTAGTCCACTGTCCTGGACCCTGTTAAGGAGTTTATTTAGTCTTTCATCATGTTGCTAGTGTGTCGTTCCCCAGACCACCAAATCATCAATGTACACTCTTGTGCCCTCTAGACCCTCAATTATGGACTCCATAGCCCTGTGGAAAATCTCTGGAGCTGAGACAACATCAAATCAAATCAAAATCAAAATCAAATCAAATCAACCTTTACTGTCATATTGCTGTACATATAACTGTAGTGCAGGCAAGATGAAATTGTGTTTCTCTCGGCATCCATATAAGTAGAAGAACATGATTTAAGACACACTCACACATATCTTCACCCCCCCCATCAGTTCACACATCCCTGAGACATACTTGAAAAAAAAAAAAACTAACTAACTATAATATACAAATAATGCACATAATATCTGTAGGTGCAGTAGTGAGTATGAGAGATTCCGGGTCAGCTGTTCAGCATCCTAACAGCTTGTGGAAGGAAGCTGTTGACCAGTCTGGTGGTTCTGCCTCTGATGCTCCGAAATCGTTTGCCAGATGGCAGAAGTTCAAAGTGTTTATGCAGAGAGTAAGAACGGTCCTTGACAATGTTCAGTGCCCTGCTCCTACAAAGGTTCTGAAAAAGTTCTTGGACAGAGGGGAGGGAGACTCCAATTACCATCTCAGCTCCCTTGACTATCCTCTGCAGGGCTTTTTTGTCTGACATACTGCAGTTGGAGTACCATGTAGCAATGCAGTACGTCAGAACACTCTCCACCGCACCTCTGTAGAAGGTCCTGAGGATGCAGATGGGGAGAGAGGCCTGTTTTAGTTTCCTCAAGAAGTGCAGTCTCTGCTGAGTCCGCTTCCTGATACCCAAGGAATTCTTGCTCCAGGTCAAGTCCTGCGAGAGCTGCAGTCTGAGGAACTTGATGTTCTCCACTCTCTCCACCAAACGGCCGCCGATGCTGAGGGGGACATGTTCAGGTTGTGACCGCCGGAAGTCGATAATCATCTCCTTCGTTTTGTCCACGTTGAGCACCAGATTGTTCTCCCTGCACCAGCCCTCCAGGTCTCTCACGTCTTCCCTGTACATTGATTCCTCATCCCTCTGAATAAGTCCCACCACCGTGGTGTTGTCTGCAAACTTAATAATCTGGTTCCCCTCGTGTCTGGATACACAGTCATGTGTTAGAAGTGTAAACAACAGTGGACTGAGTATGCAGCCTTGAAGGGATCCGGTGCTCAGCGTGACAGAGTTGGAGATGTTGTTTTCAGCCCGGACAGACTGGGGTCTCTCAGTCAGGAAATCCAGGATCCAGAGACATGTGGTGGTGTTCAGACCAAGAAGGAGTAATTTCTCCATCAGTCTCTGGGGCATAATGGTGTTGAATGCTGAACTGAAATCAATGTACAGGAGTCTGGCGTAGGTGTCATTCTGGTCCAGGTGGGTGATGGCAGAGTGCAGGGATGGAAAATGGAAGCCTCAGAAAACAGTACCGCCCAAATAGTGTGTTGAAGGTGCAGTACCTGCTACTTACTGGATCGAGCTTCAGCTGCCAAAATCCCTGCGAGGCATCCAGCTTGTTAAAATATTTAACACCTGCCATTTCACTGGTCATCTCATCTCGTGTTGGGATTGGGTAGTGTTCTCTTTAAATATTCTCATTCAAATCCTTAGGATCAAGGCAAACTCGTAACTCTCCATTTTGTTTCTTGGTACATGTGATGGAATTCACCCAATCAGTGGGCTCCCCCACTTGCTCAATAACACCCAGTTGTGTCATTCTGTCCAGCTCTTTTTTCAAGCCAGCTCTAAGTGCTGCTGACACTCCATGGGGCATGCGCTACAGGCTTTGCATCACTCTTGAGCTGAATCTTGTAGGTGTATTTTAATGTTCCATGTCCTTTGAAGACAGAGGGAAACTGTTTTACAATGTGTGCAGCTCCTTGATATTGCAAGTGTTGTAATTCTTGGCTATGATTGTCCATTTTTATGTTTTCACTGTTTATTTGGTCATCTTAACCAAACCTAGGTCCTCCGATGCTTTATCCCCTAGGAGTGATTTATGTCCATTAGGTACAATGACAAACAACAGGCTGTGCTGCTTGCCTTTCACTTTCACAGTAAGTTTACATCCTCCTAATGTCTCAGCTGGCTGACAATTGTATTCAGTCAGTGGTGTGGTCTTGCTGGTGATTATTTTAGGCTTTATTTTCAGTGCATTGACATCATTCTCATTTGTTCGGTTAGCTTTAGCTGCTGTGTCAATCCTGAATGGCACAATTGTCCCATTTACCCACAGTGGTGAAATCCACTTATCACTTTTGACTGCACTCACTGTCTGACCAGTGCCTCTTGTCTGCGTGGGCTGTGCACTGTCATACTTGTTATTGCATGACACCATCTTGATGAAAAATGTTTCACTGAGCTCATCAATGTCATCCATTTCTGCCACTGTGTGCACTTGTCCTTTTTTAATGTCTCTAGTGCAACACATTTTTGCATAACAGACTCTCATGATAAATTGTATATCAAGGATTCAGTGTACCCCGCCTGGTATGGGGTTACCGGGGCCCCACCCTGGAGCCAGGCCTGGGGGAGGGGCTCGAAGGCTAGCGTCTGGTGGCCGGGTTTCCACCCATGGGACCCGGCCGGGCTCAGCCCGAAGGAGTTACATGGGTCCGCCCTCCAGTAGGTTCACCACCTGCAGGAGGGATCATGGAAGTCCGGTGCTATGTGGATTAGGTGGCAGTCAAAGGCGGAGACCTTGGCGGACTGATCCCAAGCTTTCTAAACTGGCTTTTGGTGCGTGGAATGTCACCTCTCTGGTGGGGAAGGAGCCTGAGCTGGTGTACGAGATTGAGCGATACCGGCTAGATATAGTCGGCCTCACCTCAACACACAGCTCCGGTTCCGGAACCAGTCTCCTGGAGAGGGGCTGGAGCTTGGCCTTTTCTGGAGTTGCCCCGGGCGAGAGGCGACGAGCAGGGGTAGGTATTCTTGTATCGCCCCACCTTGCTGCCTCTATATTGGAGTTTTCCCCGGTGGACGAAAGGGTTGCTTCCCTGCGCCTTCGGGTTGGGAAACGGGTCCTGACCATCATTTGTGCCTATGCACCAAATGATGTTTCAGAGTACCCACCCTTTTTGGAGTCTGTGACTGGGGTGCTGGAGGGTGCTCCTCCTGGAGACTCCATTGTCCTACTGGGGGACTTCAATGCGCACGTGGGCAACGACAGTGAAACCTGGAGGGGGGTGATTGGGAGGAACGGCCTGCCCGATCTGAACCCGAGTGGTGTTCAGTTATTGGACTTCTGTGCTAACCACAGTCTGTCTATAACGAACACCATGTTCAAGCATAAGGGTGTCCATATGTGCACCTGGCACCAGGACACCCTAGGCCGCAGGTCGATGATCGATTTTGTTATCGTATCATCAGACCTGCGACCGTATGTCTTGGACACCCGAGTAAAGAGAGGTGCAGAGCTGTCAACTGATCACCACCTGGTGGTGAGTTGGATCCGATGGCAGGGGAGGAAGCCATTCAGACCTGGTAGACCCAAACGTATAGTGAGGGTGTGCTGGGAGCGTCTGGCTGAGGCCCCCTGTCGGGAGGTCTTCAACTCCCACCTCCGGAAGAACTTCAACCACATTCCGAGGGAGTCTGGAGACATGGAGTCTGAATGGGCCATGTTCTCCACCTCTGTTGTTGAAGCGGCAGCCCAGAGCTGCGGCCGCAAGGTGGTCGGTGCATCTCGTGGTGGCAACCCCCGAACCAAGTGGTGGACACCAGTGGTGAGGGGGGGCCATTAAGCTGAAGAAGGAGTCCTATCAAGCTTGGTTGGCTTGTGGGACTCCCGAAGCAGCTGAGGTGTACCGGCAGGCCAAGCGGAGTGCAGCTCGGGTGGTTGCTGAAGCAAAAAACCCGGGTATGGGAGGAGTTCGGTGAGGCCATGGAACAAGACTTTCGGTCAGCTTCAAAGAGATTCTGGCAAACTGTTCGGCGGCTCAGGAGGGGAAAGCAGCTCCCCGTCCACACTGTGTATGGTGCGGATGGGACACTGTTGACTTCAACTGGGGATATCGTCGGGCGGTGGAAGGAATACTTCGAGGATCTCCTCAATCCCACTGATACGCCTTCCACAGAGGAAGCAGGGTTTGGGGACGAGGGGGATGACTCGCCTATCACAGGGGCTGAGGTCGCCAAGGTGGTTAAAAATCTCCTTGGTGGGCCGGGCCCCGGGGTGGACGAGATTCGCCCCGAGTACCTCAAGGCCCTGGATGTTGTTGGGTTGTCATGGTTGACATGCCTCTGCAACATTGCGTCGAGGTCGGGGGCAGTGCCTTTGGCATGGCAAACCGGGGTGGTGGTTCCTCTCTTCAAAAAAGGGGACCGGAGGGTGTGCTCCAACTTTAGAGGGATCACACTCCTCAGCCTCCCTGGGAAGGTCTATGCCAAGGTACTGGAGAGGAGAGTCCGGCCGTTGGTCGAACCTCGGATTCAGGAGGAGCAATGTGGTTTTCGTCCTGGCCGTGGCACATCGGACCAGCTCTTTACCCTCTCGAGAATTCTTGAGGGTTCGTGGGAGTTTGCCCAACCAGTTTACATGTGTTTTGTGGACTTGGAGAAGGCATTTGACCGCGTCCCTCGTGGATTTTTGTGGGGGGTGCTTCGGGAGTATGGGGTATCGGGCTTGTTGTTACGAGCTATTCGGTCTCTGTACGACTGTTGTGAGAGTTTAGTTCGCATTGCCAACACTCGGTCGGAGTCATTCCCAGTGAGAGTTGGACTCCGCCAGGGCTGCCCTTTGTCACCTGTCCTGTTCATAATTTTTATGGACAGGATTTCTAGGCGCAGCCAGGGAATGGAGGGTGTCATGCTTGGTGACCACAGGATCTCATCTCTGTTGTTTGCAGATGATGTTGTCCTGTTGGCTTCATCCAGCAATGACCTACAGCTCTTGCTGGGATGGTTTGCCGCTGAGTGTGAAGCGGCTGGGATGAGAATCAGCACCTCCAAGTCCGAGTCCATGGTCCTCAGCCGGAAAAAGGTGATTGTCCTCTCCGGGTTGGGGACAGGCTCCTGCCCCAAGTGGAGGAGTTTAAGTATCTTGGGGTCTTGTTCACGAGTGAGGGGAAAATGGAGCGAGAGATCGACAGACGGATTGGAGCAGCATCTGCAGTGATGCGGACGTTGTACCGGTCTGTTGTGGTGAAGAGGGAGCTTAGTTCTAAGGCAAAGCTGTCGATTTACCAGTCAATCTACGTTCCTACTCTCACCTATGGTCACGAGCTTTGGGTAATGACCGAAAGAACGAGATCGCGGATACAAGCGGCTGAAATGAGCTTTCTCCGTAGGATTGCTGGACTCACCCTCAGAGATAGAGTGAGGAGCTCAGTCATCCGGGAGAGGCTCAGAGTAGAAACCGCTGCTCCTCCACATTGAAAGGAGTCAGTTGAGGTGGTATGGGCATCTGATTAGGATGCCTCCTGGACGCCTCCCACTTGAGGTGTTTCAGGCACGTCCCACTGGGAGGAGACCCCGGGGCAGACCCAGGACTCGGTGGAGAGGACTATGTCTCCCAGCTAGTCTGGGAACGCCTTGGTATCCCCTCTGAAGAGCTGGAGCAGGTGGCTGGGGAGAGGGAAGTCTGGGCTTCTCTGCTTGAACTGCTGCCTCCGCGACCCGGACCTCCGGAAAAGCGGTAGAAGATGGATGGATGGATGGATGGGAGTGCAACACATTTTTGCATAATGATTTTTTTCTTTGCACTTTGCACGTGTTTTTCCATAAGCAGGACATTGTCTCTGTTTGTGTTTTTCACCGCATCTCTAACAGGAATATACCCTCTTTTTCACTGCTTTTAATTCTGTCCCGCTGTTTCCCTTTCACATACAAAGCATGAACTTTCTCTTCACCTTGGCTCACTGCTACCAAAGCAAGCTCATCAAAAGTCATTACAAGTTGTCGTGCTAGCTCACTGGCTTGACATATTTTGATAGCACTTTCCAACGTGAGCTCAGTTTCTCTCAGTAGTTTCTCTCGGAGCTTCTTATGTTTTCTTCCAAAACACTATCTAATCCCTCATCATAGAGTCTCTGAGATCACCAAAATTGCAAGACTGTGCTTTTAGTTTAAGGTCTATCAGAAAGTTATCAAATGTTTCTTCTTGTTGCTGTATACATGAGTGGAAGACATACCTTTCATAAGCTTCATTTTTCTTTGACAGACAGTGCACATCAAACTTTTTTAGGACTTCTTCAAATTTGTCTTTGTCTTCTAGCTGCACAAACACAAAAGTATTGAAGACTTCTACGGCTTCTTTGCCGGCAACAGTTAGCAGCATGGCTATTTTTCTCTCATCTGCCCATCTATCCACTCCAACAGCCGAAAGATACAGCAGAAATTGCTGCTTGAAAGCCTTCTAATTTGCATCCACACTTCCAGTCAGTTTCAATGTCTCTGGCGGTTTCAATTTATTTTGTGACACTCCTGACAAAGTTTACCCATCCTGGTACCATGTAATGTTTGTTATTTACTTATAACAAAGACACTTAGTCTTAATCGCCATGCTAGAGACCAGCGAGGCCCACCTGGTGGTCTCTTCTTCGCTAAGAGGGTCACCATCATGCCCAAAGACTTCCAGCTGGCCCGTCGCATCCGCGGAGAGAGAGCTTAGACTTTCTGCTGCACATTCACCAACCAACCATAATGCTCTGCACTGTGTGTCTATATAATATATACATTTATAGTAATATGGACATATGTTTACTAGATGTTGTTTTTTCTTGCCTTCTGATTGTTGCTCTGAGTGTTGCTATCCCTGTGCTGTTGCAATCCTGGAATTTCTCCATTGTGGGACTAATAAAGGCTTATCTTATCTTATCTTATCTTATCTTAGCAAGAAGTGCTTCTCCTTTTATTATAACTTCTGGTTCAACATGTTTTACCACTTCCTGAATCTACCTGCTATCTCATGTGATCATACTGCTTGCTAGTGGTAACACTTATAAGTACAGAACCTTCAATAGTCAGGGGTGGAATCAATCCTGTGACCTTCTTACTGTGCTGCAACAGTGTCTAACCACTGCTCCAGCTGCACACTTCTACCCTGCTAATCCTCAGGACATCCTTGTTCACTATCTTTCCTTCATCATACTCCTGTATACTTTTCGTCATCTGACTATCCCACTTTCTTTGCTAACCTCCTTCCTTTGAATACTTTCCTGTACCTCTCATTCCAACCACCAAGTCTCCTTGTCTTCCTTCCTCTGTCCACTGGATACACCACATACAGCGGTGTGAAAAAGTGTTTTCCCCTTCCTGATTTCTCATTTTTTTGTATGTTTGGTCAGACTTAAATGTTTAAGCTCATCAAACAAATTTAAATATTAGACAAAGATCACACAAAGTAAACACAACATTTGTTTTTTAATGAAGGTGCTCATTATTAAGGGGAAAAAAATCCAAACCTACTTGTCCCTGTGTGAAAAAGTGATTGCCCCCTCAAACCCTAATAACTGGTTGGACCACCCTTAGCAGCAACAACCTGCAATCAAATGCTTGCAATAACTAGCAATGAGTCTTTTACAGCTGTATGGAAAATTGGTTATAAGGTACAAAAATAATTTAAATCTATACCTAGAGGTGTGTGTGGAAATGAAGGTTTGCTTTGGGTCCACAAGCACACTGAAAAAAAAAGCTCATTTTTGGGGGGCACCAGTCCCAAAACTTGGACAATTTATTAAAACTAATTTTTATACCTTCAATCAATCAGTCTCAAATATTCGTGAATTCTCCTGGGTGACTTCAGAAACAGACAGGGAAAAAGAAATCAACAGAAACTTCCATATACATTTACAGTTTTATGATCAGACTCCGATTAAATTACATTACGTTCAATGTACTTGGTAAGGTGAAATGATCAAGTATAAAGCATCACATTCAACTTGTAACTGATTATTGAGCAAAAAGGGTGTATCACATATGTGGAACAAGAAAACCCTAGTGTGAATTTGAACTGTGATGAACAATGGAAACTGAAATAACTGTAACTAAAATATGAAGAAAATTAAATGCAACTTTTATGAAGAAAATGATAAAAGCTGATCTATATGGAGAAAAAAACCCAAAGTTTTGTGTTACTCTAAAAGTAAAACAGAATTTAATGACAATAATGATACTGTTTCTTCCGAATTCTATAGCGGCGATCAGTTATGAACTAGTTTTAAATCTGAGAGAAATTATGACATACTTTAAGGTGATGGACATCACATTACTCAGCAGATGAAACAAGGAATCTTGCTCACGTGACCTTTGCGTTAGCTTTCAGCTTGCTCCTTAGCTGAAGCTTTATTTGATAATACTGGAAATTATATCTGCCAGCAGACAGTTTCTTCTCAAAACAAACAGTCAGGAGCTGAGACTCGGGCGACGATGATGATAGGCTGCTGACCGCTGAAGCAGTATGTCATGTGGACAATACGAGAGGGTTTTTTTTAGCTGCTCTCCCAGGTCCAAATAAATTGATGATAGTTCACAGACTGATCAAGGTCATAGAATTGGAGAGACAAAATTAATAAAAAAATATTCAAGCCACAAAATCTGAGTTCTTCAGATGTCATGGTGATTGGCGAAAACAGCTTCCAGGTGTGAGAAAAAAAAACAATCAGTCCACTTTAAAACATGGTGGGTTAAGAAAAATCAATAGAAAAGTTTAACAGAATAAAATAGGAAACAAAAATATCGTGAACACAGAGTTTCACTCCATATAAAAGAGAAATTTGAGCTCAAACAGAAGAAAAATATTTTTCCCAGACATTTACAGGAAAGAGAGAATTCAAGGTGGCAGCATAACTGAACAGGACACAAAGACAACTTTAACAAAACTAGACAAAAACTTACAGAAAAGAACTTTCAGAAAGAAGAACTGCCTGAACTAGCACGTTCCTTACTTAAACTGAATAGTTTTTGTAGGAGAAAAAACTTGACTGACATGAAAGGGAACCAATTGTCTCCCATCATGGGAGAACTGAATGAACTGTAGTCCAATAAGAAAGCAGTCCTTTGTCTGTAACCAACCAATAGAATGAAGGGGGGCATTGTCCAACAGAGAATGGCTGTTGATTGGCTTAGCTAGTCAGATGACTTCAGTAAGCTTTTCAAATAGGATGAAACACATATTGATTAAAATGAAAATTCACTTTATGTGTGTAAGCTATATTAACTTCAGTGATTCATGACTAATTTTCATTCTTGCTACATTAAACATACACTTTCATAACTTGTCCCTTCTATAATTAACATGCATTAGAATAAGGTTTTTTTTAAGCATTTTCAAACATGCAATACATTTAAACCAATGATTAATGAAACATTTTAAACATGATTGTTCATCACAGAGTTGGTCATCTCTTCCAATAAGTGTCCTGAGAATTATCCTGAGGAATGAAAACTTGAAAGAGTTAATGTTCAGGCAAAACAAAAAACAAACAAACAAACAAACAAAAAAAAAACAGTCCAGCAGTTGACAGAAGTAATGAAAACATATTCTTGGAGCTGTCAAAAGGGGCCGATGTTGAGCTGTGGATAATTCCTAGAGACCTGTGGAATGTGCTCAATATATCTGGAATGTTTCAAACAGTTCTTGAAGCATAAAACTGCCTGGTTGGGGAGAAAGTTCCAGGTTTTACCGTTCTACCGTTTTACCCAGCTTCGCTCCCTGCCGAGCGCCCCATACCCAGCGAAGGAAGACCACATTCATTGTTCTTTATCGCTCGTATTGCTTAGTGGCACTTTTCGCTGTTCTCTTGTGCCTTTTTGTGCAAAATAGTGCTTGTGACGCCCCTTGGGGGCAGTGACGCTACTTCACGGTTTTTCACTTTTCGCGGTTGGTTCTGGTCCCCATTAAACGCGATAAGTGAGGGATCACTGTATATCTAGAAATGCATCGCTTCCCGGTTGCTTTTCCTCCCCCTTTCTTTTCTTTCGTCGCCATGACAGCTTTCCTAGGCCACTGAAACAGATCTTCCCAGGTGTAGGAAGTGTTTTGTAGTCGACTGTCACACAAAATGCACCAAAAAAACCCAGTGTCGACGTGCTCGCAATGGTAAAACATGAGGACTGGGTCACACTCGTGACGTCACGCGGAACTCCGGCTGCACTTCGGTTAATCGGCGGATTCGTCTGATTTTTCAGGGCGGGAACTTCAAAATCAACAATTTTCTCAAGATTCCGGGATTTGTGGAGGGGGTGCCAATGATAAATTATCTTTATAATTGTATGTACTATCACCCAGTGCCCGTTCAATGCCGTTCAGTTCAGTTCACCTTTAAGTGATTTCTTGATTGAGAAAAGGATGTGGCAGTAATCAGGCCTGGGTGTGGCTAGAGAAATTGAACTCAGCTTTCCAAAGATGTTTGTCATGTGCGGGGTGGTTTTCAACCCTGCCCATGATCTGTGGCTATAGGTCTTTAATTTACCTCCACCAGGAGGTTATGTTTTTGCCGGGGTTTGTCTGTCTGTCTGTCTGTCTGTCTGTCTGTTGGTTAGCAAGATAACTCAAAAACTTTTGGACGGATTTTGATGAAACTTTCAGGCTTTGTTGGAAATGGTACAAGAAGAACTGATTAAATTTTGGGGATGATCCGGAATCACCGTCCAGAAGAAAACCGCCATTACGGGAAAATGCCAATTTTCGTGAATAACTACTGAACCACTAATCCTATCATTGTCAATCCAATTGCTAGTCATATGTTTTCCATGGTCAAGAATCTGAAAACGTACACACAAACACTGTATGGGGGAACTCTGGCCGCCATTACGGAAAATGCCATTTTCGTGAATAACTACTGAACCACTAATCCTATCATTGTCAATCCAGTTGCTAGTCATATGTTTTCATGGTCAAGGAATCTGAAAACGTACACACAAACACTGTATGGGCGGAACTGTGTCCGCCATTACGGAAAATGTCATTTTCGTGAATAACTACTCAACCACTAATCCTATCATTGTCAATCCAATTGCTAGTCAATATGTTTTCATGGTCAAGGAATCTGAAAACGTACACACAAACACTGTATGGGGGGAACTGTGGCGCTTGGCGGAAGTCTGCGCTCTCCGAGTGCTTTTCTAGTTGTGCTTATTATTTTCAGCTGGCAGATTATTTAAGCCTGGCGCCATGCCTCCTCCTCTCGTTCTCCCTCGTCAGACATTCACCAGCTGTATCTCATCACCACAGGCGCGCGCGCACACACACACACACACACACACACACACACACACACACACACACACACACACACACACACACTTTCAATCAGTTATGCACTTGCTGTGTCTACTTGCCTTCATTAGTGATCTGTGTACTTATGTGAAGCAGTGTGATCAGTCAGTGTGGTGGCTTAGTCAACATTGGACTACCTTGCTTGCTGGTTGTTGGCTCCCTTCCTTTTGGACTTTACGGTGTTGTTATTCCAGAGCCTTCTTGCTCCAACGCTCATGTAAGTCTTTCTTATTTTATGCCCTTCCTCTCTGCTCCTGTTCTGCCTGGAGCGCATATGGCATCTCATCATAGCCAACGTAGTTTGTAGCCAGTTGTCTCATCATTTCTCATAGTGCACTGTTTTATGGACATTTTGTGTTACTCCCTGTCTGTTAATAAACATGTTTTCATTACTGCAGTTTGGGCTCAAACTAATTCATTTGTTCGCTGTGCAATTACGCAGTGGACATAATTAATTATAATTAATAATTAATAATAAACACCTTCATTTAAGAGCCATATTTTGTGTTTATCTTTGTCTAATGTTTAAATTTGATGATCTGAAACATTTATGTGTGACAAACATACAAAAATGTCATGAACCCTCCCGTGCGCTTTTCCAATGCGCACGGCGAGGGGTGAAATAATGAGGATTTACGTGTGGGGTTCCACCAACACACATTTATTAACATAAGACTTACAACAAGTATACAATAAACACTTACAGTGGACGTTCGGGGGCCGGCATCGCCCCACGAACGCATAAGATGAGGCATGTACCAACACTGGCGTCCCACAGCCGGAATCGCTATGAGACGCAAAGAACCACGAGCTGCGGGGAGTGGATACATGCCGTAATGAGGTTGACAGTTACTGAGACTACGCACAGTTGGACAGTCGATCAGTAGACAAAGACCTAGCAGTGCGTGACTGGCAAAAGGTGCTTAAGTACACGCACTGCTGGTTATGCTATAATGAGGAGCACCTGAGGGAGGACCGGGAAAGATGATTAACGGGGCTGAGAACAGCTGATGGTAAAGAGAGAAAGAGGGGGCGTCGGATTCGGATTCAGGTCAGGACTTTGACTAGGCCACTCCAAAGTTTTCATTTTGTTTTTCTTAAGCCATTCAAAGGTGGATTTGCTGGTGTGATTTGGATCATTGTCCTGCTGCAGAAACCAAGTGCTCTTCAGCTTGAGGTCACAAACAGATGGCCAGACATTCTCCTTCAGGATTTTTTATTTATGCCCTTCCTCTCTGCTCCTTTTCTGCCTGGACCGCATATGGCATCTCACCCTAGCCAACATAGTTTGTAGCCATTTGTCTCATCATTTCTCATAGTGGACTGTTATATGGACATTTTGTGTTACTCCCTGTCTGTTAATAAACATGTTTTCATTACTGCAGTTTGGGCTCAAACTAATTCCTTTGTTCACTGTGCAGTTACGCAGCAGACATGACGGATGTGATAAACCACAGTTATTTTATGTTTAAACGGGGGGGGGGATCACTTTTTCACACAGGGTCATGCAGATTTGGATTTTTTTTAACCTTAATAATAAACACCTTCATTTAAAAACTGCATTTTGTGTTTACTGGTGTTATCTTTGTCTAATATTTAAATTTGATGATCTGAAACATTTATGTGTGACAAACATACAAAAATGTCATGAACCCTCCCGTGCGCTTTTCCATGATGGGATCCATGATGGGTCTGAGCAGGACCCACGTCGGGCTGATCCTGGAGCGCAGCCCCCACAAGGGTCCAAAACTAGCGTCCTGCACCCACGGAGACTCAGCCTGCGGATGGACCCATACGACAGCCTCAGGCAGCAGGCGAGCTGAAACCACAACGTCGTTAGGTGACGAGACCGGTTCCATGGAGACCCCAGGTGACAATGGTTCCTCTCTGGTGACCCTAGAAGAACACTCAGGAGCGGGAGAAGAAACCATGTTATTAGGGTTGCCGGCAGCAGCAGAGCCCAGTGAGGGAAATTCAGATGCGGCTGCACGCTGCACCTGACTCTCCTCACCTAGAGCCAGACAAGATCTCTCTAAGACAGACATTAGAAAAACAAGAGAGAAAACTTGCCTGAGCTCGAGCTCCACCACTGTCCAGGACTCCGTCTATCCCGGTGATGACAACTTGGGCCCGGCCTCCAAGAGGTCCAGCTCAGGCTCCCAATCCGCTGCGGCCGTCTCCGCAGCTGGCAAGATGGTGATTGCAGTCTCTTCACTCTTCTGCAGCGGCTCCAACGCTGGGGACTCCACCGGTGTGGCTGCAGGAAAACACCTCTGTGCGGGCCCTTGGGCAGGATCATCCAGGGCCCCAAACTCCTCCACCGTCTGGTGGCTCGGTCCTAAGACCGACAGGCACTCAGGGAGAATGGGAGGAGACACGGAAGGGATAGGAGAAAAGTTAACGTTGGCAGCTGGAGGAGAGGACACAGCGGACTGCTGGGACTGAGCCTCTCCCTCGGAAGACAGATAAGGTTTAAAATAATTAAGTTCAATTGGATGAAAGGACCCTTGCCTGTCATCCCAGCATGTGATGTTCGCAGCTGCAGCTGACTGGCAGTCACCCCTCTCCATGTCCATGACCATACCAGTCCTTTCCAACAGCGATGGAGAAGCTAGATCCAATGCCGATGACTCCTCCGGCATGGCTGCAGGGGACCAGCTCTGTGCTGGCTCAGGAGCGGAATCCTCTGGGGCCCCCAGCTCCTCCACCGTCCGGTGACTCTGCTCACACTTGAGAATCAAAGGGGGAGACATGGAAAGGACAAGAGAAGGGTTTACCTCCGCATCTGGAGGAGAGAGCCCAGTGGACTGCTGGAGCTGAGCCTCTCTTCCGGGAGACAGGCAATGTTTATCATCATAACATAGAATTAAATGAGAAAACACTTGCCTGTTCTCCCGGTGCTCGATGTTGACAGCTGTGGGCAGTTGACTATCATCCGCTCCCTGTGTCACTGGCTGTCTTGTCCCCTTCACACTGTAGCTGAGGAGCTGGCTCCGATGACGTGGAGGTGGGCGTAGCAGGTGGAGGATTGGTGGGACTCTTATGGCGAGCCCTCCGGGAACGTCGGCAATGAGAGGAAGCAGGCGGCGTGTTTTCCGGTTCTTCCAGTGAAGGCCCCTCCTCCATCCGGAATTCTCCTCCCAGGAAACATGATGGCATAGAAGGAACGGGAGAAACAGGGGGACAAACAAAATTGGCAGCTGACAATTCATCAGGAATCAGGCAAGCAGATTCAGGTGTCATTAACAGTGACTGAATAAACACTTGCCTGAAGTCCTGGGGTTCGATGATGTTAGCTGTAGTCTCCATGGTCGGGGCATGCTCATCCTCCGACTGAAGCTCCGACCTCCTCGGGGAATATTCCTCCAACCTCTTGGTCAAGTCCAGCAGAAGAACCTGTCTTTGTTCCTCCTGCTCCTCCGGGGATGGAGCAGACCACAGCTCGGGATGGGGAGGGAAAGCTATCGTCGGCCAGGCTGGACACTTCCTCCGGCGGGGGTTCCTCCTCTTCTTCCTCATGAGCAGCTGGGGAACCAGGTAATCCAGGATATGAAGCACCGCGCTGTTCCGTGAGTCACCCATGCTGATGAGCTCCGTGGTACCTGGAGAAGTAAGCGGCGTGGCCGCGAGGAGCTCGAGCACTGGGAGATCCTAATCCGATTCCTCGCATGGCACGGTGAAGATGTCCCCGAGAATCTCCATTGTCTTGGGATGATCCCAGAGGCTGTCTCGCTCCATCACCCTTCTCGCTGTGTCCCGAGCCTGACGAGCCATTTCAGAGGAAAAGGGCTCCAGTGTCCACGAAAGAATCTTCTCCAGGAAACACAGCAAGCGCAGCTCCCTCTCCAACAATTCAGCCATTGCATCCGGGCACCAGGTGAGTCCAATTGATGACACAAAAAATAAGGGAAAAAGGATATGTGGATGAACCCACTAAATCCTCTTTCTTTGGCTGGGTCTTTCTGTCATGAACGGTCTTTCTGTCATGAACCCTCCCGTGTGCTTTTCCAATGCACATGGCGAGGGGTGAAATAATGAGGATTTACATGTGGGGTTCCACCAACACATATTTATTAACATAAAGACTTAAAACAAGTATGATAAACACTTACAGTGGACGTTCGGGGGCCGACATCACCCCACGAATACATGAGATGAGGCGTGTACCCACGCTGGCGTCCCACAGCTGGAATCGCTATGAGACACAAAGAACCACGTGCTGTGCGGAGTGGATACATGCCGTAGTGAGGTTGACAGTTACTGAGACTACACACAGTTGGACAGTCGATCAGTAGACAAAGACCCAGCAGTGTGTGACTGGCAAAAGGTGTTTAAGTACATGCACTGCTGGTTATGGTATAATGAGGAGCACCTGGGCGAGGACCAGGAAAGATGATTAACGGGGCTGGGAACAGCTGATGGTAAAAAGAGAGAAACGGGGCATGGCCAGACCGGCAGACTGTCAACAGTGCTAACAGAAAGTAGGTAACAGAGGCTGTCTAACAGCTGCCAGTCTGACAGTGGCTATGGATACGGGATGCAGACAGCAATACATAACATGCACATAAGCTGCGGCACCTAGACTCACAGAGAGGGCAGAACCAAGCTGGGGAAACCAAGCCGGCTCGGTTCCTGACACAAAAAAATAAGAAATCAGGAAGGGGGTAAACACTTTTTCACACCATTGCACCTTTCTACCCGTTTCCCTCAATACTTTTGCTGTACTTTTCCAGTCATCTGGTAATTCTTCCCTACCAACCAGAGTCTGCATCAGCTCCTTCCTGAAATCTGTGTTTCTTCTTCCTTCTGTAATGTCCCCCACTTAATCTTTGGCTCTACCTTAACTCTCTTCCTCTTCTTGCGTTGCAGTGTCATCCTACAGACTACCATCTGATGCTTTCTAGCTACATTCTCCCCTGCCACCACCTTGCAGTCTCCTATCTCTTTAAGATTTCTCCTTCTGTATAAGATGTAGTCCACTTGTGTGCACCTTCCTCTGACATAATTATCGGCCCAGGAAACACGCACGCAGGCTCAGGTAAGATTCAACAGCTTCATTCAACAGCAAGGGGTGATTGAGTGCGTGTATGTGATATGTGTATGGAGTGTGGGTGAATGATGAGAGCTGGGAAAAGAACAGCATGCCGTGCAGCCAGGCAACCTTGCAGGTGGGAAGGTGGCTGGCGTTGGCTAAGGATCTTCGGCCTGCTGCGCACACGACGAGGCATGGAGAAGAGGGGAAAGGAGATGGCGAAGACGGGAGAATCCGCTGCCAGGGAATCCACCTGTGCACAGGGGAGAGACTGGTAGACAGGTGAGTGGCAATACAGTTACGTGCTGAAGTGAAGAGCGGCAGGACGGGAAGAGACAATCCTGCAGGGGGTTTGAGCGCGTAGAAACACAAACGGCTCCAGACCGATGCTCTGGGCCGAGTGGGCTAAATAGCCCGTGACTGACGAGGCGCAGGTGTGCGCGCAGCTGAGGTAGATGACTGGGAGCGGCGAGTTGTGACAGTACTCCCCCCCCCCAGCAGCGCCTCCTGGCGCGGGTTTATCCGGGTGCGCCGGGTGGAACTCCGTGATGAGATCTTTATCCAGCACAAAAGAAGAGCGCACCCAGGATCTCCACTCCGGGCCATATCCCTCCCAGTCCACCAGGTACTGCAGCCCGCGACCTTGACGCCGGGAGTCCAGGATGGATGCAACCCCCCCACGCCGGGTGGCCGTCGATCATCATGGGAGCGGGCGGTGCCCTAGGGGGCGGACAGAGTGGGTCGGAGATCATGGGCTTGATCTTAGACACATGAAACGTGGGGCACACACGGAGGGAGGGTGGGGGGGGAGGGCCAAATGCACAGCCACCGGGTTGACAATTTTGGAGATGGTGAAGGGACCGATGAAGCGTGGAGCCAGCTTCCTCTTCTCGGCCTTAAGATTAATGTCCCGGGATGATAGCCAGACCTGTTGGCCCACCTGGTAACTGGGGACCGGCTTCCTGTGGCAATTAGCCGTGGTGCTGTTGCGTGCCGCCGTGCGTAAAAGCACCTCTCGCGCCCTGGCCCACAGGCTCCGGCAGCATCTCAGATGCGCCTGGATGGAAGGAACGGCCAACTCACTCTCCTGCTCGGGAAACAAGGGGGGGTCATAGCCCAACGACGCCCGGAAGGGGGACATCCCGGTAGCCGATGACCGTGTCGTGTTGTGGGCATATTCCACCCAGGCCTGGTAAGCGCTCCAGGAGGGTGGGTTGGAGGGAGGTGACGCAGCGCAGGGCAGCCTCCAGCTCCTGATTGGCGCGCTCACACTGCCCGTTGGATTGAGGGTGGTGACCGGAGGAGAGACTCACCGTGGCCTCCAGGGCGTTACAAAAGGACCTCCACACTTGGGACACGAACTGGGACCCCCGATTGGATACAACGTCCACTGGGATCCCGTGCAGCCTGACCACATGTTGGACAAGGAGGTCGGCCGTCTCCCGTGCTGAAGGGAGACCTCGGAGCGGCACAAAGTGGGTGGCCTTGAAGAATCGGTCCACAATAGTCAGAACAGTGTCGTAGGAGCTGGAGACAGGGAGACCAGTAACGAAGTCCAGGGCGATGTGTGACCAGGGCCTGCCCGGGACTGGCAGGGGCTGGAGTAGGCCCGCGGGGGGGGGGGGGGGGGGGAGGAATTCGGGGTCTTGCTAGTAGCACACTGGGGGCAGGCCCGGACGTAATTGGCGACGTCCTTCTGGAGACCGGGCCACCAGAAAGACCATTGAAGGAGGTCCACCAGTCGGGAGACGCCAGGGTGACAGGCGAGCTTGGACATGTGGGCCCAGTGAATGACATTCCCCCGAACCGCCGATGGAACGAAGAGCCTCCCATCCGGGCCGCCGCCAGGGTCCGGGTCGGTCTCCTTCGCCCTATGGATCTTGTCCCTGATGGACAAGGAAACCGCCCCCACAACACACGAGCTGGGCAGGATGGTGTGATCCATCTCCTCTGAGGTCTCAGGGGCAAACCGTCTGGACAGGGCGTCAGGCAACCCATTCTTGGAGCCTGGACGGTAGGTGATCGTGAACCGGAACCGAGCAAAGAACAGAGACCAGCGTGCCTGGTGGGCATTCAGACGTCTGGCTGACCTCAAATACTCCAGGTTCTTGTGGTCCGTCCAGACCATGAAAGGCTGAGCTGCCCCCTCCAGCCAGTGACGCCACTCCTGCAGCGTGAGCTTAACAGCCAGCAGCTCCCTGTCGCTGACATCATAGTTTCGCTCAGCTGCTGACAGGCACCGGGAGAAGAAGGCGCAGGGCCGCTTGACTCCATCCACCGGTGAACGCTGGGAAAGCACTGCCCTCACCCCCGTGTCAGACGCATCCACCTCTACCAGGCACTGCAGCGCGGGGTCAACCTGGGTTAGGACCCGGGAGGAAGAGAACTCCGTCTTCAGGGTTTCGAACACGGTCGCTGCCTCCTCGGCCCACTGGAAGGGCACCTTGGGTGAGGTGAGGCGGGTCAGGGGAGTGACGATGGCGCCGAAGTTGGGAACAAAGCAACGGTAGAAATTGGCAAAGCCGATGAACTGCTGCACCTGTTTCCTGGAGGTAGGAGTGGGCCACTAGACCACTGCTTTAACCTTGGCGGGGTCGGGGAGGATCTGGTTATGGGGGATAACGAAACCCAGGAAAGAGGTGGTCTTGGCATAGAACTCACATTTCTCCGCTTTGATGTAAAGTCTGTTCTCCAACAGCCGCTGCAGAACCCGCCTCACATGAACCTGGTGCTCCTCCCGAGACCTGGAGAAGATGAGAATGTCGTCAAGGTACACGAAGACGAAGACCCCTAGGAAATCTCGCAGGACATCGTTGATGAGCCGCTGGAAGACGGCGGGGGCGTTGGTGAGCCCGAACTGCATAACTAGGTATTCAAAGTGGGCGCTGGGCTTCCGAAAGGCCGTCTTCCACTCATCGCCCTCCCGGATCCGGACGAGATGGTAAGCGCTGCGGAGTTCTAGCTTGGTGAACCAGGTGGCCCCCTGGAGGGAATGGAAGGCGGTGTCCATGAGAGGCAGGGTGTATCTATCTTTCACCGTGATGTCGTTGAGAGCTCTGAAGTCAATGCACGGATGTAGGGAACCGTCCTTCTTTGAGATGAAAAAGAAGCCGGCACCGAGTGGGGACGAGGAGGGGCGAATGATCCCAGCGCTGAGCGACTCCCTGATGTAAGTGTCCATAACCTCACGTTAAGGGGCAGAAAGGCTGTAGAGGCGGCCAGATGGTAACGGCGCCCCCGGGCGGAGGTTTATGGCACAGTCATACGGGCGGTGAGGAGGAAGAGACATCGCCTTGGACTTGCTGAACACGAGCCCCAAGTCATGGAACTCCTCCGGGGGCACCAGGGTGAGGTCCGGAGGAGAGGAGACAGGAGCAGGCGGAGGAGAGGATGGGGCGCAAGCCGCAGACTGAAGACAGGTGCCCATGCAGAAAGAACTCCACGAGAGGACACTCCCGGATTGCCAATCGAGCACGGGATTGTGAAGGCGCAGCCACGGGTAACCCAGGATGACGGGGGCCACTGAGGATGACAGGACATACAGGCTAAGGTCCTCTTGGTGGTTGCCTGAAACAATAATTGGCACCGGCCTGGTGCGATGTGTCACTACTCCCAATGGCGAGCAAGAAAGGGTGACGAGGTTAAGGGGAGCTGACAACGGCTGACAGGGGATGCCCAAACGGGTTGCCAGGCTCTTGGAAATGAAGCTTTGTTCTGCCCCCAAGTCCACCAGTGCGTGAGTAAGGTGCCCGGTGGAGCTGTGGCAAAACCTAATGGGCAAGGAGCAGTGGTAGAGGGGATTTGGCCAGTTGGTGTCCGCGAGGCCCCCTACAGTGACTCGCGGACCCCCCTGTTTGGCTTGACCGGGCATTGCTCCACGGTATGCTGATCGCCTCCGCAATACATGCAGAGGCCCAGCTCCTGGCGGCGTTGTCTCTCCGCTAGGGGGAGCCTGGTTCGCCCAACCAACATTGCCTCTGGCTCATCGGCGGACTCCGGAGTGGGTAATGCCAGGGGGCGAGACTGAGAGGCGCGGGCGGAGAATCCGCGCGGGCGGCTGATAGACTTCCGCTCGGTGGCCCGCTCCTGCAGCCTATTATCTAAACTAATGGTCAGGGAGATTAGCTCGGACAGTCGCCCTGGAAGGTCCTGGCTGGCCAACTCATCCCGCAGACCAGAACTGAGGCTGCGGAGGAAGATGCTGCAGAGAGACGCCTCGCCCCAGCCAACCTCCTCTGCTGCCACCCAGAAGTCACCAGCGTAAACAGCCGCCGACCGGCTGCCCTGTTGAAGACTAAGGAGCCGGTCGGCAAGGACGCTGTCACGACGCGAGTGGTCGAACACCTCGAGAAAGTCCCACACGAACTGGTCATAGGATAGATTTGCGTAGCTGGGCTTCGACATGACGGCGTAAGCCCAAGCTAACACTCGCCCCTCCAAGAGATTAGCCATGTACCCAATTCGGCTGTGGTCTGAGGGAAAATCCCCGGGAACGCACAGGACAGCGAGCGGGAGTAGGAATCGGAGTGAGCCGGGTTGGTGCTCCCGAGCTAGGCTGGCCAGCCGCGGGGACAGCCGAAGCTGATCCGCCATGATGAGCCGGGGGGAACGCCTGCTGGGGGTCAAGACGGTCCAACCGGTGAGTCATTGTGGTTAACTGATTCAATATCACTTGCTGTTGATGAGCTATCAAATCCACCCGAGCCTCGAGGGTGGAAAGACGGCGTGTGAGCCCGCTGTCCGCTGGGCCGCCCTGCTGGAGCCGTACTGACATAGTTATTGGCCCAGGAAACACGCACGCAGGCTCAGGTAAGATTCAACAGGCTTTATTCAACAGCAAGGGGTGATTGAGTGCGTGTATGTGATATGTGTATGGAGTGTGGGTGAACGATGAGAGCCGGGAACAGAACAGCACGCCGTGCAGCCAGGCGACCTTGCAGGTGGGAAGGTGGCTGGCGTTGGCTAAGGATCTTTGGCCTGGGAGACAGCGTCCTGCTGCGCACATGATGAGGCGTGGAGAAGAGGGGAAAGGAGATGGCAAAGACGGGAGAATCCGCCGCCAGGGAATCCACCTGTGCACAGGGGAGAGACTGGTAGACAGGTGAGTGGCAATACAGCTTACGTGATGAAGTGAAGAGCGGCAGGACGGGAAGAGACAATCCTGCGGGGGGTTTGAGCGCGTAGAAACACAGACGGCTCCAGACCGATGCTCTGGGCCAAGTGGGCTAAATAGCCCGTGACTGACGAGGCACAGGTGTGCACGCAGCTGAGGTAGATGACTGGGAGTGGTGAGTTGTGACATCCTCCACTCTTGTAAGTCACCCTATGTTACTCTCTCTTCTTGAAGTATGTGTTCACCATAGCCGTTTTCATCCCTTTAGCAAAATTCACAACCATCTGTCCTTCCACATTTCTCTCCTTTAGACCATACCTACCCAGGACCTCCTCATCACCTCTGTTCCCTTCACCTTCATGTCCATTAAAGTCTGCTCTAATCACAACTCTGTCCCCCCTGGGAACACTCTCTACCACTTGGCATTACTACGCTATCTCTCTCTACTACTCTCTCCTCTCTATGAAGCTCACATTCCAAAACTGTGAACCGGCCAATCAGGTTTCAACTCTTCCTTTGTACTCTTTTAGTCAATTTTCTGACCCTGACTCAAACAGAGCAAGAAGAGGAAAACAGTGAAGGCAGAGCCAAATATAAATATTAAACGGGGGAAGTTACAGAAGGAAGTAGGTTGCACAGAGTTCAGGGGAGTGGAGAAGAAGTGTTCTGGTAACAATTTAATTCAATTCAAACAACAAACCCTGGATCAACCCTGAGATAAAAACACTTCTGAGAGAGAAGAAGAGGATCTTCAGGTCGGGGAACAGGGAGATGCTGAAGTCCGTACAGAGGGAGCTGAGGAGAAAGATCAGAGAAAGCAAGGACAGCTTCAGGAAGAAGATGGAGGACAAGCTGCAACAGAGCGACATCAGCGGGGTCTGGAGAAACCTCAAAACCATCTCGGGGCTCCAGAATACCTCCCCCCAGGCCACGGGGGGCAGGGAGTGGGCGAACAACCTGAATCTGTTTTTCAATAGATTTGACCAACCGCCCTCCCCCCTGTCTGCACAACAACCACTGCTGCCTCTAAGAAATCAAGTCCTGCTGCCCACTCCCCACTCCACCGACACCCCCCCCCCACTCCCAACACACAGCCCCCCATCCTGACCCTGACCAAGACCCAGGTGAGGACGGAGCTGAGGAAGATCAAGGCGAGGAAGGCGTCGGGACCGGACGGCATCAGCGCAAAGCTCCTCAAGTCCTGTGCAGACCAGCTGTGTGGGATTGTGACGTATATCTTCAACATGAGCCTGAAACTGGGGAGGGTACCACAGCTGTGGAAAACATCTTGTGTGGTACCTGTACCAAAAACTTCCCACCCCAAAGACCTGAACAGCTACAGACCGGTGGCCTTGACGTCCCACTTGATGAAGACCCTGGAGAGACTGCTCCTTGCTCATCTCCGCCCCCTGGTGGAACCAGCGATGGATCCACTCCAATTCGCCTACCAGCATGGCATTGGGGTGGAGGATGCGGTGATCTTCCTCCTTCACCGTTCTCTGTCCCACCTGGAGAAGCCCGGGAATATGGTGAGGATCATGTTCTTTGACTTCTCCAGTGCTTTCAACACCATCCAACCGATGATCCTGAAGGACAAGCTGCTGCGCGCAGGGGTGGACCAGCACCTGTCATCATGGATCCTGGACTACCTCACGAACCGGCCTCAGTTTGTGAGAACCCGGGACTGTGTTTCCGACACGATCATCAGTAGCACGGGGGCCCCCCAGGGAACGGTGCTGGCTCCCTTCCTGTTCACTCTTTATACTGCGGACTTCTCACACAACACAACACATTGCCATCTACAGAAGTTCTCTGATGACTCTGCGATCGTTGGTCTCATCTCCAACGGAGATGAAGCTGAGAACAGAGGGCTTATCCAGGACTTTGTGGACTGGTGCCATCGGAACTGCCTCCAGATCAACGCGAGGAAAACTAAGGAGCTGGTGGTGGACTGCCGCAGGCATGGGCAGCCCCTCACAGCACCAGTAAATATACAGGGAACAGACATCGAGATGGTGACATCCTATAAGTACCTGGGTGTTCATCTGAACAATAAACTAGACTGGTCACACAATACTGACGCACTCTACAAGAAGGGACAGCGCAGGCTGTTCCTGCTGAGGAGACTCAGGTCTTTTGGTGTACAAGGGGCGCTGCTGAAGTCATTCTATGACACGGTGGTGGCATCAGCCATCACTTTTGGAGTGGTCTGCTGGGGCAGTGGCATTACTGCAGCCGATAGGAAGAGACTGAACAAACTGATTAAGAAAGCTAGCTCTGTCCTGGGGCAGCGCCTTGATCCGATGGAGGAGATAGGAGAGAGGACGGTGGCTAAACTGTCATCTCTGCTGGAGTCCGAGTTCCACCCTATGCAGGACATACTGGATGCACTGAGGAGCTCATTTAGCAGCAGACTACATCATCCCAGGTGCACAACCGAGAGGTTTCGTAGGTCCTTCCTACCAACGGCTGTCAGACTGTACAACCTAAGCAGGGCTGCTCGCAAAGATAGCAAAAAGACGTAACAAACTAATAGTTTTTTTTTTTTTTGAATGCAAAAGATGCAATAGACTTACACAATGGTCCTCTCCGGCATACAACTAGGAACATACCGGTCGCTATGGAGGGTGAGAATATGTATGGGCACATAATCATACCATGTAGGACAACTAAGTAGACGGTTATGCTGTTTCATCCCACCTAGCTACAATGCTCAGCACTGGGTGTGTTTATATTTATATATCTATATATTTATTCCATCTAGCTACAATGCTCCGCACTGTGTTTTTATATATCTACATATTATTCCATCTAGCTACATTGCTCCGCACTGTGTGTGTTTATATACTTGCATATTTATTCCACCTAGCTGCAATGCTCCGTACTGTGGGTGTTTATATATTTACATATTTATTCCATCTAGCTACAATGCTCTGCACTGTGTGTTCATATACTCATATATTTATTCCATCCAGCTACAATGCTCTGCACTGTGTGTCTGTGTGTGTGTGTGTATATATATATTTTATAGTAATATGTACATATGTATATTAGCTGCTCTTGCTTGCTTGTTTTTTTTTCCTTGCCTTCTGATTGTTGCTCTGAGTGTTGCTATCCCTGTGCTGTTGCAATCCTGGAATTTCCCCGTTGTGGGACTAATAAAGGCTTATCTTATCTTATCTTATCTTATTTTCAACAACAAAAGTGATACTCAGAGCTGTAGTAACTACAGAAGCAGAAGTTGATCGGCCACACTATGAAGATATGGGAAAGAGTTGTTGAAGCCAGGTTAAGAGGAGAGGTGAAAATCAGTGAGCAGCAGTACAGTTTCATCTCAAGAAAGAGTACTACAGATGCAATGTTTTCTCTAAGAGTGCTGATGGAGAAGTATAGAGAAGGTCAGAAGGATTTGCACTGCATTTGTGGATCTAGAAAAAGCATATGATATGATGCCAAGAGAGGAAGTGTAGTGCTGTATGAGAAAGACAGGAGTGGCTGAGAAGTATGTGAGGATGGTGCAGGACATGTACAAGGACAGTGAGATGGTGAAGTGCACTGTAGGAGTGATGGATGGATTCAAGGAGGGGGTGGGATTTCATCAGGGATCGGCTCTGAGCCCCTTCTTGTTTGCCATGGAGATGGACAGGCTGACAGATGAGGTCAGGCAGGAGTCTCTGTGGACCATGATGTTTGCAGATGACATTGTGATCTGCAGTAAGAGAAGGGAGCAGGTGGAAGAGAACCTGGAGAAGCGGAGGTATGCTCTGGAGAGAAGAGAAATTAAAGTCAGTTGAAACAAGACAGAATACATGAGTGTGAATGAGAGGGAGGCAGGTGCAATGGTGAAAATGGAAGGAGTAGTGCTAGTGAAAGTAGATGAGTTTAAATACCAGGGGACAACCATCCAAAGCATTTGAAAATGCACAAGAGAGGTGAAGGAGAGAGTACAGGCAGGGCGGAGTGGGTGGAGACAAGTGTCAGGGGTGATTTGTGACAGAAGGTTAGTAGCAAAAATGAAAGGAAAGATTTACAAGACTTTAGTTAGACCTGCTATGATGTATTGTTTGGAGATGGTGGTGCTGACAAAAATACAGGAGGTGGAACTGGAGGGGGCAGAGCTGATGATGCTAAAATTTTCATTTGGAGTGACTGGGAGGGACAAGATTAGAAGTGAGTATGTCAGACGGACAGGTCAGGTTGAGTGGTCTGAAGAGAAAGTAAGAGAGGCAAGGATGAGATGATTTGGACATGTGCAGAGGAGGGATAGTGGATATATTGGACAAAGGATGTTGAAGGTGTAGCTGCCAGGCGGGAGGAAAAGAGGAAGACCAAAGAGAAGATTCAATGGATGACATGGATGTAGTGAAGAATAACATGGAGAGGGTTGGAGTTACAGAGGAAGATGCAAGGGATAGGGTGAGATGGAGACAGATGATTCGCTGTGGTGACCCCTAAAGGAAGCAGCCATAATAATAATAACAATAATAATAATAATAATAATAATAATGAGAAGAAGAAGTGTAATGAAGGCAGTGTGCACTCTGGGAATTCCATTCCAGTGTGGACAGAAGGGGAATCCCAGTGCCGCATGTACTGGTTTGTGTCCAGGGTTTTGGGTTTTTTTGTGATAGTTTTAATTAGACATATTTCTTTCCACCCTCACACACTACTCGTTTTCATGTCTCATATCTGACCTGTTACGAAAAATGAGCTAATACAATCAAATTATGACATTGTTTCAAATCAAATCCTTTCACCATAGAATATTATTTGTCATTTATATCATGATCAGTGGAAGGCATGGAGAGAGGACTCAAGATGCAGGCAGAGAACAGTCTAAGGATTTAATTACCAAGGGCGCAAATGTCAACAAACGAGTAAACTTAAACACTGGTTAAATGAAAACTAAATGAAAGCATAGGAGTTGCAAAACACCACTAACAAACCAAGGAGCCAGGAGCATGGAAGCACATGGAAATAAATTGATCCATAACATCCATGGAAGGAATTATGCTGCCACAACCAGACTGACACTGAACAGTGACACATGCAGACAGGGGAGTAATCACAGAACACAGGACAGGTGGGAACAGATAACTGACTAAACATAAGGCAGCTGGAGAACAATCAAGGGCTGAACAGAGCACACATGGCTTCAGTCACGCAAATTTAAAGGTTCTCCTACAGAATCTATATCAACATGTAAACTTAGCAACGAGGGGAAACAACCTGCTGGATCTGGTGTACACAACCCATAAGAATGCATACAAACCCTCCCCCTTTCACCATCCTGTTAAGGCCGGCATACAAACCTAATGTGAAAGCCATCAGGCCAACAAAGAAGCAGGTACAAGTGTGGCCAGAGGGGGTCTCTGATGCTCTGAAAGACTGCTTCACCACCACAGACTGAGACATTTTAAAGCATGCAGCATCTCACAATGGACAAACAAACCTAGAGGAGTACACTGAGGTTGTTGTAGCATACATAGCCAAATGCATTGATGATGTTACTCACTGCAAGACCATCATTGTTCGTGGCAATCAGAAGCCATGGATGACAGCAGAGGTCCACAGACTCCTGAGGGCTCGGGATGCAGCCTTCATGGCTGGTGACACTGCAGGACTAACAACAGCTAGGGCCAACCTGTCCCGTGGCATCAAGGAGGCAAAACAACAGTACAGCAAGAAAATATCCGGACACTTCAGCAACACCAGAGATGCATGTTCCCACTGGCGTGGCATACAGACCCTCATCAACTATAAACCTCCACCTCAGACCTGTGCGAGTGACATCACACTGCTCAACAACCTAAATGACTTCTTTGACCAATTTGAAGCACAAAACAGCAGACCAGAACAGAAGACCACTCCTTCTCCAGACGAGCTGGCCTTGAGTCTGGATCTGGCTAGCGTGAAGAGGACCCTCTGCAGGATCAACCCATGTAAGGCAGCTGGCCCAGACAACATACCGGGTCATGTCCTGAAGGACTGTGCAGAGGAGCTTAAGAATGTCCTGGCCGACATCTTCAACATCTCCCTGTCTCA
Source organism: Pholidichthys leucotaenia (assembly GCA_020510985.1). Lineage (NCBI taxonomy): Eukaryota > Metazoa > Chordata > Actinopteri > Cichliformes > Pholidichthyidae > Pholidichthys > Pholidichthys leucotaenia. The sequence goes on along the minus strand of CM035840.1, from coordinate 130,822,216 downwards.
AGCTGTTGTCCCCACATGCTTCAGGACTGCCACCATAATACCAGTTCCGAAGAAGCCCATCTCATCCAGCTACAATGATTACTGGCTGGTAGCACTGACCCCCACTATAATGAAGTGTTTCAAGCGGCTGGACATGCAGAACATCAAGTCCGGGACTTCCGGTCTGGACGCCATGGCGATAGCAGCTTAACGCTGAAACTCCCAGACCCAATCCAAGAAAATATCTTGAAAATAAAACCTAACGGATTTTTGGAGGAGTGAAAATCAAAAGACAAAATCATCATGTCTAAAGGAAAACAGAGGAAACTGAAATTTTCCAGACCAGGACACGTATCGGCCGGAGAATCTGATCCGGATGATTTCCGTTCAGAAGATGAAGAGCTGAATGTAGCTAACAAGAAGGTTAGCTTGAAAACGCTATTTGAAGAACTACAACGATTTCGCCGAAAGGTTTGGGCCGAATTTTGTGAATTCAGAGACGAATTAAAAAGGACAAACAGCAGAATGGACCAGGCCGAGAACCGAATCTTGGAAGCAGAGGAACGAATAAAAGTGCTTGAAGATTCTGTCCTGGACCTACGCAAAAGACAAGCATCAATAGAGGCTAAGCTAACCGACCAAGAAGGAAGACAGAGAAGAGACAATATAAGAATTCATGGTCTGATAGAAGGAGCCGAAAACGGTTTTAACTCAATGGCAGAATGCGTGGAATCTTTACTAAGAGAGAAATTGGATATTCCACAAACCACCGATTTGAAGATAGCAAAGGCACATCGTTCATTAGCCGCTAAGCCAGTGGCGGAAGTGCCCCCACGTTTGGTGTTGGTAAGATTTTCCAATTTCAAAATAAAACAAGAGGTTGTAAGACTGGCTTGGCAGAAAAAAGGATTTATGCACCAAGTGAGAAAAGTCTTCGTGGAACACGATTACGCCCCGGAGGTCCTTAAAAAGCGCAGGGAATATGACTTCCGGTCTGGACACCATGGTGATAGCAACTTAACGCTGAAGCTCCCAGACCCAATCCAAGGAAAACATCTTGAAAATCAGACTTAACGGATTTTTGGAAGAATAAAAATCAAAAGACAAAAACACCATACCTAACCAAAAACAGAAGAAACTGACATTCCCCAGGCCAGGATGCGCAGCGGCCGCAGAATCTGAACCGGAGGACCTCCGTTCAGAAGACGAGGAACTGAACCTAGCTAACAAGAAGGTTAGCTTGAAATTGCTATTTGATGAATTACGACGATTTCGGGCCGAATTTCATGAATTCAGTGAGGAATTAAAAGGACGAACAGCAGAATGGACCAGGCCGAAAACCGAATCTTGGAAGCTGAAGAAAGAATAAAAGTGCTTGAAGATTCTATGCTGGATTTACACAAAAAAACAGTCAAGGCTGGAGGCTAAGCTAACCGACCAAGAAGGAAGACAGAGACGAGACAACATCAGAATTCACGGTCTGAAAGAAGGAGCTGAAGATAGTTTCAACACAATGGCGGAATGCGTGGAATCCTTATTGAGAGAGAAGTTGGATATTCCACAAACCACCGATTTGAAGATAGAAAAGGCCCATCGTACATTAGCCGCAAAGCCAGCGGCAGAAGCGCCCCCACGTTTGGTGGTGGTAAGATTCTCTGATTTCAAAATAAAACAAGAGGTTGTAAGACGGGCTTGGCAGAAAAAAGGATTTATGCATCAAGGGAGAAAAGTCTTCGTGGAGCACGATTACGCCCCGGAGGTTCTTAAAAAGCGACAGGAATATAACGACGCCAAAAAGGTTCTACGGGAACAGAATCTACGCTTTCAGACGCCATTTCCTGCGAAGTTAAGGGTCTTTTACGGTGAAGAGTCATGTCTCTATAATTCGGCGGAAGAAGCAACAATTGACATGGCAAGAAGAGGGCTCCCTGTATCGGTGTTTAAACCCGCAGCGGACCTGAGCGAGAGGATCAGGGCTCAAATGTGGTCCACTCAGAGACCTTCAAAATCCACGGGCCAGCAGCGGGAAACCCAGCCCCAGAGCTAGAAAGATAAGCTTTCCAGTTCCAGGAAGGAATAGCGACCTTTTTGTTTTTTTTCTTTTCAGTCATGCTGCACTTCCATCCCCCCTCCTACAAGGTAACAAACATTAAAGGAGATGCAGAATCAGCATGTGGTAAAACCTTTCATGGAGCAGTTATAGCATTAGAAACAAATGTCTTCTTAATTTAAAGGAAAAAAAAAATCTTGTTAAAATAGAAATGTAACAATGACCCACATGTTCTCCCTACACTAACAAATACTGTATTAGAGTGAATGTTTGCTGTGATGGGGGTGGGAGGGTGCACACAATCTCATAGGGTTTAGGCATAAAAAAAAAAAAATATTACAAATTCGGATTGGGATCTGAAATTCATGTTAAAAACATGAGACAACTTACAGGGGTTAGAGAGGGCCCTCAACACGTAACAGAGTTTGAGGAATTTCCCTCAGAGCCTACACTCCATCAGGGCTCTTACAGGGTCTTTAAAGAGACCCCAGCTCAGCAAGTTTTTTTGACAGTTTTTTGTTTTAAAGTTTCGTACACTATGTTCTTAATGTTTTTTATGTTCTTAATGTTCTTTCAGTTTCTGAGTAGCAAAAAAGAGGGCCACCACACTGTTATACTAAATAAGAAAATACAATGGAGAAACAGGGTGTAACCAAAATAGCCTCATATAATGTAAAAGGGATCCTTAATCCAGTTAAAAGATCCAAGATTCTACACAAAATGAAAAAAGACAAAGCAGAAATAATATTTTTACAAGAAACCCACCTAACAGACGTGGAACACACTAAACTCAATAGACAAGGGTTTAAATTGATCTCTTCATCTTCATATAAGTCAGGGAGGAGGAGAGGAGTAGCGACATTGATATCAACCAAAATTACATTTGAAAAAAAATCAGAACACAAAGATAAAGAAGGGAGGTACAGTTTGGTAATTGGGCGGCTAGAGGGAGAAGATATCACCCTGCTGAATGTATATGCACCCCCAGGGGCTAACTGGAAATTTTATAAAAATGTATTCGACCTAATGATAACTAAAGCCCAAGGTTTAGTGATATGTGGTGGAGACTTCATTCTAAGACTGAATCCATACTGGGATGCAACAGGTAATTCTTCACATCAAAATAAAACTGAAAGTAGGAAAACTCGGATGCTATTAAAAGAAATGGGAATCTGTGACGTATGGAGGGAATTCAACCCCAATGTAAAAGATTATACTTTTTATTCAACGCCACATTCATCTTACTCAAGGATTGATTACTTTTTTATGTTTAATAGAGACATTGGAAGAGTAAAAACATGTAAAATAGGACTGATGGATCTCTCTGACCACAGTCCGATCTATATGGACTTAAACATCCAAAAATACACAAATAATACATTTTCCTGGAGGTTGAATTCAAATGTCCTGAAAGGACCACTGAAAGATGAATTGGAATCAGATATTCTCAGATATTTGGAAGAAAACGATAATGGAGAAGTATCCCTTTAATACTGTGGGATGCGTGCAAAGCTGTAATAAGGGGAAAAATTATTGCAAAACTGGCAACCCAAAAGAAACTAAGACAAGAAAAACTAATCATGCTAGAGTCAGAACTCAAGAACCTAGAAAAAGAACACAAAGACAACACTCATTCTAATGGCTCGCTCAAGATTAAAGAAATTAAAAATCAAATAAATGAGATCTACACAATAGAAATCCAGAAGAAACTTACATTTCTGAAACAAAAACACTATGAAGCAGGCAGTAAATCGGCAAAATTGCTAGCCTATAAATTGAGGAAACAACAAACAGAAAGAGCAATCTACAAAATCAGAGACCCAGTATCAAAGGAAATAAAATTCAGAATTCAGGATATTCTTAAAAGCTTCGAGAAGTACTATAAAAACTTATACTCCCACAAAAAACATAAAAATGCATCTGAGACATTCCTAAACACATTAAACCTTCCCCAACTTACGGAATCACAAAATAAAACACTACTGTCAGAAATACAACCTAAAGAATTGGAAAAAGCAATTATGAAACTTAAAGCTAACAAATCCCCAGGAGCAGATGGCTATACAGCAGAATGGTACAAAACCTTTAAACAGCAACTATCTCCTCTCCTCCTGAAAACATTTAACTATGTCCTCCACACAGGGGAAATCCCCCCCCTCCTGGAGAGAAGGGGTCATTGCAGTTATACCTAAACCTGAAAAGGATAAACTAGAATGCTCCAACTACAGACCAATCAGTGTATTAAATCAGGACTATAAGCTTTTTACCATTATCCTTGCCAAAAGGTTAGAAAACATACTGACAGACTTAATTCACTTAGACCAAACAGGTTTTATAAGACAAAGACAGACACAAGACAACATTAGACGCACTTTACACATAATTCATCATATAAAAAAATATAACTTAAATGCAGTCATATTGGGATTAGATGCTGAAAAAGCATTTGATTCGGTTGACTGGTCTTTCCTATATAGAATCTTATCCAGTTTCAATTTTCATAACAACTTCATTAGAACTATCCAGGCATTATATAAAAAACCAACAGCTAAAATAAGGATTAACGGTAATTTATCATCATCTTTTGAGCTGGAAAGAGGATGTCATCAGGGCTGCCCCCTGTCTCCACTGCCCTTTGCAATCTTCATAGAACGTCTGAGCCAATGGATAAGACAAAATCAAGAAATTCAAGGTTTTTACACTTGGTCAGAAGGAATATAAAATAGCACTCTTTGCTGATGACATTTTAATATACCTAGGGCAGCCGGACACTTCTTTACCAGAACTAATCTCAGTTTTTTCAGAGTATGGAGATTTATCGGGGTACAAATTAAACATGTATAAAACCCAAGTTTTAACATTCAACTATGACCCAAATCATTATTCACTAAGCAAACTCAAAACTAACTGGGAGTTGGAATCTATGAAATATCTGGGGGTCAATATCCCGAAACAACTCAACAAAATTATAACACTAAACTATGATCCACTGGTGACAAAAATAATATCTGACCTAGCAAGATGGAATATGATACCATTCTTAGGTACTGCACAAAGAATTGAAGCAGTCAAAATGAATATACTTCCACGTCTTCTATACCTTTTCCAAACAATACCGGTAGAACCTCCCAAAAAAACATGGCAGGAGTTGGACAGAAGGATCTCAAGATTCATATGGCAGGGCAAGAGACCTAGAATCAGATATAGAACCTTACAGCTAAACAAAGACAAAGGTGGGCTCACGCTGCCAAATATCAGGGACTATTTTAAAGCTGCACAAATTAAAACTTTAATAGTGATATGTAACCCAGTCTACACTGCACAATGGAAGGAGATCAAATGCCAAATAACAAGTGACATCCCCCTACAGGCGATAATAGGGAACAATGCCTTACCCTAAACTCTTGAATAACACTAACCCGTGGATAGAGACCCAGCTAAAAATTTGGTTTAAGATAGTCAGAGAGAATCAAGCTAAAGAGCCCTATCGACTTCTGCAATGGATTGCCTATGATCAAGACTTTACGCCCAATAAAACAGACACTAGATTTAAAGAGTGGAAAGAGAAAGGGCTGATAAAATATTACGATTTTTTTAAGGGGCAAACTTTAAGAAGTTTTGAAGATTTGAAAAAACAAGGTCTAATAAATCAAGATCTTTACAGGTTCTTTCAGCTTAGACACCACATAAACAATATACTTAAAAAGGAGGATTTGGAAAGGGCCCAGTCAGGTGTTCTGAAGGTCTTCTTAATGGCATATAAAGGGATTCCAGGGATCAGATACATTTCTAAAATATACCAAGGTCTTCAAGACTTAAAAGGAGACAACACATCATATATAAAAGAGAGATGGGAAAAAGAGGGGAATTTCACTTTACAACTGGAGATATGGGAAAAGCTAAATAAACAGCAATGGAAAAGTACCTCATCCCTGCAGTGGAGAGAATTTGGATGGAAAAATTTGGTAAGATTTTTCAGAACACCTGCACAAAACAAATTTACCTATAAGGGGTTGAACTGTTGGCGCTTGTGTGGTGAAAAGACTGCAAATCATTTTCATGTGTTTTGGTCATGCCCAGTTATCCACCAATATTGGACCAATGTACGGACAATATTGGGGAAAATATTCAAAATAACAGTTCCCTTTTCTTTTGTAACTTTGTATTGGGTTTACTACCGGACTCACTGGAAAGATGAGGAGATAAATACTTATTCAATGTTTTAATATTGGCAAGTAAAAAAGCCCTAACTAAAAAATGGATGTTGAAGGACTGTCCTACACCTGAAGATTGGATTAATATGATTCAAGAAATTTTCTCGATGGAAAAGTTGACATTCGCACTGAGACAGGACATGGATGGGTTCATGAACTTTTGGCAACCCTGGATCGCATATGTGTCTTCCATTAGCTCTAATCTTTGACAAATACCATTTCAATAATGGTCCCGCTCTTTGTTCCAATGCTACTCAGATGCTCTTTTACTTTTAATTACTTAATTTTCTGTTTGTTTGTTTTTTTGCTGTTCTGTTTGTTTGTTTGTTTGTTTTTTTTTATTTTATTCTCTTTAATTTCACTTTTTCTTTCACTTTAAAAAAAAGGGGTGTTGTAATAATTATCCTACCAATGTTGTCAAATAGCAAAAAATAAGGGAACATGTGATGAAAATGTAAACAATGCAATGCTGTAATGACCTGTATACCTTTTACAAAAACTTAAGTAAAAAAAGGTCGCACCCCAAAAAAAACAACAAAAAAAAAATGCAGGGAATATAATGACGCCAAAAAGGTGCTACGTGAGAAGAAACTACGCTTTCAGACGCCATTTCCTGCAAAGTTAAGGGTCTTCTACGGTGAAGAAACATGTCTCTATAATTTGCGGAAGAAGCAACAGCTGACATGGTGAGAAGAGGGCTGCCAGTAACGGTGTTTAAACCCGCAGCTGACCCGAGCGAAAGGATCAAGGCTCAAACGTGGACCACACAGAAACCCTCAAAATCAACGGGAAAACAGCGGGAAACCCAGCGCCAGAGCGTCACGGATAAACTGGCCGTTTTCAGGTTGGAATAGCGACTTTTTTTTTTTTTTTTTAGTCAATCTGCACATCCATCCCCCCTCATACAAGGTAACAAACATTAAAGAAGATGCATATTCAGCATGTGGTAAAACATTTCATGGAACAGTCATAATATTAGAAACAAATAAGTTTAAAAAAAAAATCTTGTTAAAATAGAAATGTGACAATGATCCACATGTTCTCCCCACACTAACAAATACCGTCCTAGCGTGAATGTTTGCTGTGATGGGGGTGGGAGGGTGCACACAATTTCACAGGGCATAAAGGGAAAAAAAAAATCATTACAAGTTTGGATTGGGTTCTGAAACTCACGTTAAAAGCATGGGACAACTTACAGGGGTAAGAGAGGGCCCTCAACACCTAACAGAGTTTGAGGAATTTCCCTCAGAGCCTACACTCCATCAAGGCTCTTACAGGGTCTCTAAAAAGACCTCAGCTCAGGAAGTTCTTTTGACAGTTTTTTGTTTTAAAGTTTTATACACGTTGTTCTTAATGTTTTTCTTATGTTCTTTCAATTTCTGAGTAGCACAAAAGAGGGTCACCACACTGTTATACTAAATAAAACAACACAATGGAGAAACAGGGTGTAACCAAAATAATTTCACATAATGTAAAAGGAATCCTGAATCCAGTTAAAAGATCCAAGATTCTACGCAAAATGAAAAAAGACAAAGCAGAAATAATATTTTTACAAGAAACCCACCTAACAGACGTGGAGCACACTAAACTCAGTAGACAAGAGTTTAAAATAATCTCTTCATCTTCATATAAGTCAGGGAGGAGGAGGGGAGTAGCGCAATTGATATCAACCAAAATTACATTTGAAAAAAAATCAGAACACAAAGATAAAGAAGGGAGATACAGTTTGGTAATTGGGCGGCTAGAGGGAGAAGATATCACCCTGCTGAATGTATATGCACCCCCAGGGGCTAACTGGAAATTTTATAAAAATGTATTTGACCTAATGATAACTAAAGCTCAAGGTTTAGTGTTATGTGGTGGGGACTTCAATCTAAGACTGAATCCATACTGGGATGCTTCTGGTAATTCTCCACATCAAAATAATACCCAAAGCAGGAAGACTTAGATGCTACTAAAAGAAATGGGAATTTGTGATGTGTGGAGGGAACTCAACCCCAGTGTAAAAGATTATACATTTTACTCAACGCCACATTCATCTTACTCAAGGATTGACTATTTTTTTTATGTTTAATAGAGACATTGGAAGAGTAGAAACATGTAAAATAGGACTGATGGATCTCTCCGACCACAGTCCGATCTATATGGACTTAAATATCCAAAAAATACACAAGTAATACATTTTCTTGGAGGTTGAATTCAAATGTCCTGAAAGGACCACTGAAAGATGAGTTGGAATCAGACATTCTCAGATATTTGGAAGAAAACGATAATGGAGAAGTATCCCCTTTAATACTGTGGGATGCATGCAAAGCTGTAATAAGGGGGAAGATTATTGCAAAACTGGCAACCCAAAAGAAACTGAGACAAGAAAAACTAACCGCATTAGAGTCAGAACTTAAGAACCTAGAAAAAGAACACAAAGGCAACTGTAGGGTGAATTGCCTATAAAATATTTGTCGTAAGGTACAGGAATTATTTATTTTATTTAATAGTGGGTGTGAAAGGGGGCGGAGTTAAACCATCACTTCTACACCCGCTAAATTAAATAAAAGCACTCGTAAAAGGGGCACCAGTCCTAACGGACAATAATATTAACTTTAATTTTAATTAACTTTGTACCTTAAATTACTTAATGAATCAGTCTCAAAGTTTCAGTGAGTTTTTGTCCTGCCGTGATTAGGAAACCTGTATATGCGAAAGGAAAACGCTTCAACTGCTCTCATTCACTCTTTTATTAAACTCATTCAGGTTACATGACATGGCGTTCAAATGATGAATAAACAGATTCAGATGATAACAGCGTAATATATCACATCAACTGATATTGGGTTCCTGAACATAAAATCCAGCGTTACACCTCTGCAGAACCAAGGAGAAACTAGACTTATGTTTCAACGGTAAATGAGGCTTGAATGTTTTAACAAAACAACGCAATTTTATGGGGAAAATTCATAAGCTAATTATCTAAAAATTACTCCTGAATTAATCTACAAAAATTTAAGGGCAGTTTCTTAAAAATGACTAAGAGTTTTCCTTCAGTTTACAGTTCTATCCTGTGGCTGAGAGACTAATTGAGCCCTGAAATACGGGCCATATTCAATTGTAATTTAATTGTTAGGACATCACGTTTTAACCCAAACCCAGCAGATAGGAGAAATACGAGTTTCACTCACACAACAGCCATAGGTCCACGTTTCTGCGGGTCGGTACCGCTGGGTTTTGAAGTTAGGATGTCGGAGGAAGCGGCTGCTGTCCTCACTCACAGCCGTGGAGGTGATAACTCAGCTGGGGGCCCTTCAAGGAGACACTTGCAGCCGTGGATGATTTGTCTCAGGGCGGCGTGAAAAGTCCTTGGAAAAGAATCCCAATTTTGAGGTCTCTTGTAGCGGGATAGACCAAAAAAACTGAAGGAAAATCTTCTCAGTCTCTGTTCACTTTAAACTAGGCAAATTAAAGGTCCACTTTAATGGCGTGAAAAGTCATGAAAGAAAATGTTAGAAAAACATTTACTAGGATAAGAATGGCTTCTGAGGTGAAGGAAAAAGTTTGAGAATTTGATTCTCTAAAAGGGACGAGCTCTAAAGAAAAATGGTTTCTCCTCAGTGACCAGAATATAACGAAGACTTGACAAACACACAGAGAATAAAATAAAACTTCACAGGGCCTTGAAACAGTGGAGTAAAATCTTCTTCTGAGATCTAGATTACTATTCTGCTTCTTTAATCTTAATTTAGTTCCTAATCCTTCTCAAAATCTCTTTCTTTCTTCTTTCTGTGTTTCTAATTCTTAATCTTATCACCGCTTTCTATTTTGCTTCTTTCTAATCTTCCTGCCTGTTGTCTCTTACTTTTTTCTACCCTTTTTCTAACTTTGCTGATCTCTCACCCTACTTTTTCTTACTAAAAAAAAAATCTAACTTCTCTCTTTTAAAGTTACCTCGCCGGGTCGTAAAACTGATGATGTCAGTCACAAGACTGACCAATCTACTTTTTCAGAAGCAGTTTGAAATGGCTGCTATCCAATGTGAGAACACTTCTTTGTTTGAGAGCAGCCAATCAAATGAAGACACCATCCCATGAAATTTCAGAGGGAAAATCAACACTCAGTCAGTTCTTATGAAATAAATGCTCAATATAAAATCTAACTAAATTAAATGACTTGGCTAATATTTTGGTGATCATGCATTTATATCACTACTCCAATATGTGTTTGAATAACACTCATGAATATAACATTTCTTATACATAATTATAATACATGCATTCACATTTAGATCAAAATCCAGCAAAACATGCAGCAAACCATGGTTGGTGATAAAAGAGGGATGATTTTCAGTGTCCTTAGGATCCAGAGGATAAGCTGAAAGAAACTTAATGTTTAGAACAGATTAAAAGTCATCCTACATACTAAAAACACATTCCGTAAGTATCCGCTAGGAGGTACTGTTGAGCTGTAGATGATTTCCTTTAGTATCTGGGCGAAGGTACCTGGACAGCATCGGCTATAAACCTGTCAGATTAAGTGGTTTATGACTCTTTTAAGAACATTGGTTTCCTGTGAAAAGGTACGTTATCAAATGCAGTGTTCACGTTGAGAGGTCTGGTCTCCTGAGTTTTATGTTCCTTTGAGCCTTTAAAAGCAAATTCTGATCCTTACAATCTCTGCAAGAGGCAACTGTTTACATTGGGGTCCTGGGAAAGCAAGCATCTTTGGTCAGGCCGGGAAGAAGCCTGGCATGAGTCGACACAAAAGCCAGTGATATTCCTGAGAAGGCAGAAAAGTGATATTCCTGTGTAATGAATAAAATGAAATTCCTGTAAACTGGAGAGAAGTGATCTTCTGTCTTGGTTTGAGGAGACAATGATGCTACAGTTTCCCCCTTTGTAGCAATGGTGAGCATCGGTCAGCGTTGGTACACACCCATGGCAACTTCGTCTCCTTGGCAACACTTGACCTAAATACTGGGTTAAAAGGTTTTTTTGTGATGTCCATACACACTAGCATGCAAACAGTATCTATTACTAAGTACAGATCTTTGACTGTGTTAACTGGAAGGACTTCCATGAATTTCCAAAAATAATTTGAATATGGACAAATGTAGATTATAAAATGACTTGGAGTAGTACGCTAAGGCATAGGTCTTGAAATGACTCAAAAATTCTAGCTACAAAAATAAGTGTGTAGTCTTACATACCTGAGGTAGGAATTTTGGTCTACAATGAAATAGCTATCATAGTTGTTTAAAAAAAAAGTAGTTTGAATGGGTACAAAAATCAAGATGGAGTGCAAGAGCTATATATAAAAATATAGGTTTGTATATAAGCATGCATATAACTTCAAAAATTCTAAAAATAAAGAAAAATAAAAGTCAAAACAAGGAATGCAAAACAAAAATGTATTGCTTATTTGAGGTAGATGTTTAGGTTAAGCAATATTGAGTTAATTCAAGGAGGTTCGAACTGAATTGGTTTAGCTGGACTAAACCTTCTCTTCACTTCCGCTCTTCAAGGAGAGTAGACGCTTCTCTCTTTTCTCTCTGCTCTAGCTCCCCACTTCCCTAACTAACTGGATCCCAGCTTGCTGTTGTCTGTCTGCGTCTACTGCTGATTATCGAAAGAAATTATGAATTGATAAGCTGGGCTTTGAACGCAATTGACACTATTTTTTCAACAAGGAATAGTGCTCCGGGGGAAGCTGTTTGCCCCCGCAGGGACGGCTCCAGCGGGCTATTTACGGGTGACAAGTGTTTGGAGGATCTTGTGCCTGAGTAATCTCTCTATCGAAGATATTGAAGATTTGTATATCTTCGTAATAATGGTGACTGGGATCATTCTGATTTGAACTGGGATTGTCCTGGTGTACCGCAAATTGCTGAAGATGGATACAACCTATCAAAATTGCTGGCCACGCGAGGTGCATCCATCAAATTGGAAAATGGAGGAGACTTTGATAGCGACAATGGAGAACTGTCTCGGAAGGTGGATTACATCATGGTTACGCTTAAGTCTATCCACGACGGACTCAAAGCCCCGCAATGAAGGATTAAGCACTGAATCTGCAGAAGAAAATAAAGTTCTTTCTCTGTGTTCAGTCTATTTGGCTCAATTTCCCTTACAAAAATCCTCCTGATAATCCCCAGTCTTTGTTTTTCAAAACACTGAGCACACGGCCTCTGGACAGTAGCTGCTTGGGACAATTGCCAAGGACAATTGCTGCAGCCAGACAAAACATCTTCTGCCAAAGTGTCCTTGTGCTCATATTGATACAACATTGCTTCAACACTACATCCACACTGACCCAGAAACTGACAACAAGATAACATTCACTGCTCTCCTTGTGTCCTGTGAACTCTGGTCTTGAATGTGCATTGTGGGCTTTTTTTTGTCTTTGTAATCATAATATTGATTACTTATGGTCAATATTCTGAATTCAATGATTTTTTTGCTCCTTCCTATTGTATGATTTCTTATCTGTACCATCCTATTGGCAGGCGCGTTCCTGATGCAGCCGTGTCACTGGAAATGCAGGTTCATTTTCTGTGTCAAGTCAAATTCTCTCGTATGTTATCAGTGATCTGTTAATGTACTTGGCAATAAGTCTTTTTCTGATTCTGATTCTGATTCTGAACCATGGTTCCACAGAGGTCTTACTCGGATGGTGTTTGAGACCTTTGTTCTGGAAGACTGAGCGAACATGTAAAGTCATCCTTGTTCTTTGAGTGGCAATGAGGAATAACTTTGTGACATCTGAAACAGGGGCAAGAAGCAGTGAAGGCAGACTCATTGTCAAAGTGTTAGCTGAAAGTTGAATATTTTTAGCTACCTTTCGAAGAAACACGGGCATTATATGTGGGTGAGCAGGGTCACCCTCTAACATGAAGAGTGACAAGTCCAAGACCTTGTTGAGTTTGAATGAGGCTTTGGAGCAAACATTCAAAACCAACACAGTATCTTGCAAAGTTTTGGTAACAGTTGGTGGTTCAACTATCTGGCATTTCAGTGTAGCGGTGTTGACTGATTTAACAGTAGACGTGCTAAGACTAGCAAGGGGGCCCTAATGATGAGGCCGTGGTTGAGAATCTACTTAAGGATTGTTGACTTCTTGTCTGGACTCTGTCCAGTTCTAACTGGGCGAACGTAGGTGAGAGTGCTAGGTAGAGGGCTAAACTGAAAAACAGGAGGGCCATCGTCCTGGCCAACAAACAGAAGTGAGTCATTTTAATCTTGAGCTTCTTGTCAGTTTTCCTTTTCTTGAGGTACCTGAGTGGTAGGCGAAAGTTATTCTTAGAGGTGGAACAACTTTGTTAGAGGCTGGACTCTAAGCTATTAGTGTTTATCACCTTTAGAGGGTTTTGTGATTATTGACTTAAGCTAGTGATGTTGTTGATTATGTTTGTACTACTTTGAAATAGTAACTTGATGATACTGAATGAAATTTTGCGGGGTCTTTTAAGGTTAGATTTTAAGGAAGTCAGATAGTTTGGGTTAACTTTCTCCTTTTGAAGGTTTAATGCGGTTACCTGATTGAGGAAGAGAAATGCGACCGAGAATGTCTGAGGCTGATAGTCAGCTAATAGTTATCTATCGGGCGCAAACAAGATTTTAGGTTTGTTTACTGACTTAATGGAACAGTGTTGTCCCCGACAAGGTCCCATGGGGTTTTTGTAAGCTTTGATTTGATTACGATGGACCCATTTGGAGATGGGGTCCTGGCGACCTTTGCTTATTTTGATTTGGTAAACAACCGGAGAGAGTTTATCTGTGATCGTGTGTGGACCTGTCCACCTGGGGAGGAACTTCCGAGCGAGTTTTCCTGCTCGTGCGTTGGTCTGTCCTGTCTGAGGAATGAAAGCATAATAGAAAACCTTGTCTCCCACTTGGAGTTCGTCATGTGAGGCTTTCTGATCGTAGTAGGCTTTGCGTCCTTCAGCTGATCGGTCCAAATGTTTTTGGGCAAAGGCAAAAGTCTGTCGGAGATGTTTGGTCAGGTCAGTCATGTACTGGTGAGTAGTGTAAGCCGTAGCAACACTGGCTTCTCCAGGTTGGTAGAGTAAATGCAGGGGCAAAGTCATTTGCCGGCCTGTCATCATTTCAAAAAGTGACACCCCCGTAGCTTCATGGGGTGTGGCTCGGATGGCCATTAAGACCAGCGGGAGTTTTACATCCCAGTCTTTTTGGTGTAGTGAAACATACTTCTTCAGTATGTTGATCACAGTTCGGTGGGTTCTTTCAACCTGTCCGGAGGATTGTGGGTGGTGGCTAATATGGAAGTTAGCTTTAACTCCCAAGGTTTCCCACAGTTGTCGCATGACTTCGGCGGTGAAATGAGTGCCGCGGTCAGAGTTGATTCGGCTTGGTAGACCAAACCTAGAGAATACGTGGTTCATCAACAAGTAGGCCGTGGTTTCGGCCGTGTCATTAGGAGCAGGCAGGCACTCGACCCATTTGGTGAAAGCACATGTGACTGTGAGGAAGTATTTGTTTCCTCTGGCTGACCGTGGAAGGGGACCTACCCAGTCAATTTGGAGGTCAGACCATGGGAATGAAATGCTTCTTTTCTGTAGGGGTGCTCGATGCATCGGGTTGGTTGGTTGAAACTGGCGACATACGAGGCATCCCTTGATGTAGTCGGCTACATCCTTTCGCATGTATGGCCAATATGCCACTTGTTTGAGTGCGTTGAACGTCGCTTTGATGCCTTTGTGTCCTGCAGTTGGGAGATCATGGGCATGAACAATCATCACCCCCCTCTGGTTACGAGGGACCACAAGTGCAGGCGTGGGGAGTTCATCGGAAACATGAACTAGAATGCCGTTTCGCAGCTGCAAGGATGATCGTGCTGCAAAAAGTGGCTTCAAGTCTGGAGTGTCAGCGAGATCCGAGTCGGATGGTGCATTAAATGCAGGATCTGAGATGTATCATTTTATGGACCGCAGGGTCAAGGGTTTGAAGAGAGATAAGGTCAGCGTCAGTGAAAACAGGGTCAACCGCAAGGGGACCTGTGGTTTGTGTCGTGTCTTGGGGCCTGTTAGTCTGGGCCCTAGTGACTGCGCAGACTG
Source organism: Pholidichthys leucotaenia (assembly GCA_020510985.1). Classification (NCBI taxonomy): domain Eukaryota; kingdom Metazoa; phylum Chordata; class Actinopteri; order Cichliformes; family Pholidichthyidae; genus Pholidichthys; species Pholidichthys leucotaenia. The sequence continues at coordinate 130,806,912 of CM035840.1, read as the reverse complement.
TAGGGGTGGGTGGGTGGGACTGTGAAGTCGGCACCTGAGCAGAATCAAAGGACCACGGTGTGCCTTGTATGGCTCCTTGTTTTGCAAGTGAGTCCACAAGGTCATTCCATTCTTTGTCCTGACCTGGTGTGCGCGAGTGACCTCTGACCTTTTTCCAATACACTTGGAGGTTGTTGGAGGTGACCAGGTGATCACATGCCTTGAAAAGGTCTTGATGTTTAACCGGTTTGCGGTTGGAGGTTACAAAACCTTTGGCCTTCCAGAGTGCTAAATGACAAGTGAAACTGAGGCGTGCATAGTTGGAGTCAGTGCAGATGACCAATGTGCGAATGCCATGGTCTACAGCAAGTTGCAGTGTAATGAGCACACCTGCAATTTCCGCATACTGAGATGATTGGGAATCCAGTTGATAGTTGTGGGGTTCACAAGGCTGATTGTTCAGCCATGCCACACCCACACCAGCACGAATGTGAGTTTCATGGTGAAAAGAACAACCATCTACATAGGCGGTGACCATATCTTGGCAGATGTTCTGGTCAAAGTAGTGATGGTTTGGGTCTTCAGTGACTGTAGGTGGCTCTGCACGAATGGATGGTCCTGGAGTGTCCTCAGAGCACCGTTGGCAGGCAGCCAAGTCTGTGCCGAGAGGGCTTCTCAACTTTTGTGCTTAGCGGACCTCCACGTCAAAGCTTTGTAGAGCCATCAACCAGGAGGCTATTCTGGCATTTGTTACAACGCCTTCTCTGATGCATTGACTGTTGAGGAAGACCACTGGTTGGTGGTGAGTCTCAACTGTGATTCTCTGGCCTCCCACATAGTTGGAGAAATGCTTGACTGCCCATACAGTGGCCAGAAGGGCTTTTTCACAGTCCGAGTATTTCAGTTCCGGACCAGAGAGGGTTTTGCTGGCATAGGCCACGACTCATTTGTCGTGGTCGTAGATTTGGTATAATCCAGCACTTAAGCAGTTGGCAGAGAACCCCACTTGTAAGAAGAATGGCTGGTCGCAGTTGGGATAGGCCAAACATGGTGCTGTGCATAACTTTTGCTTTAACGCTAGCATAGCCTGTTCTTGAGCCTCAGACCAAATGAAAGGGGTGTCCTTTCGTAGGAGGTCTGTAAGGGGTTTTGCCAAGTCTGCATAATCCTCCATGAACTGACGTGAGTAATTGCATACCCCTAGGAAGCTCCGGAGTTCGGAGATGTTGATAGGGGCTTTGATGTTTAACACACCTTGAATTTGTGCCGTTTGTGGTAGTACCCCTTTGGATCCTACCAAGAGACCAACATAGTTGACTTTGGTTTTGCACCATTGGCATTTGGAGGGAGAAATTTTGGCTCCAGCTCGCGTGAGCTGGCCAAGGACATGGTCAATTTCAGTGAGGTGGGTGTCCAGAGTTGGACTCCGAATGAGAATGTCGTCAACATAGATGAGGTTACCTCTGTCTCGGGCGTCTGGACATGCTTTGTTCAAGAAAATGTTGAACTCTGCAGGAGAGTTGGCATAACCGAAAGGGCATCGGGTGAATGTGTATTGGCGATTCGCGAACGTGAAGGCCAGTTTGTGTTGGTCTTCAGCTTGGACAGGAATAGTCCAAAAACCAGAAGCAATGTCCAGTGTTGAGAAGTATTTGGCATCTTTGACTCTAGGGAGTTCTTGCTCCAGTTGAGTCATAGGCCACCTAGAGAGAGGAACTTGAGTGTTCAATTTCCTGTAATCAATGCTGAGTCTCCACTTACCATTGGGCTTTAGGACAGGCCATAAGGGAGCCGAGTAGGTACTGTTGCATGGCCTGATTATGCCACGGTCCAGTAAATCATCGATTATTTCTTGTACTGGGCCGTACGAGGCCAAGGGAATCTTGTACTGCCTGATGTAGGTTGGAGGGGTGTCAGGTGGTGTAGGAATACGTACTGAGTGGATTGTGGTCAGTCCACAGTCCAAGGAGTCTTTGGAGAAGGATTGTTCATACTTAAGAAGAACTTGGTGAAGTTTTTCACGTTCTTCGTCAGAGGTTAGGGCATCAGCATCAGCTACCACCTGTGCAATCTACTTCAGCGATAGTGTGAGGACTGGTTTCGGCGGAGCATCGCTGGGATTGTCATTGGTTTGCTGATCGGACTCCGATGGAAGGAGTTCAGTGGCTTGGACAAGCATTTGGTCATTGTTAGTCAAGTCGATTCGTCCCACTGACTCTGTGTCAGGGGTTGGTATTGACACAAGAGCGATGGCCTTAGAGGGCTTAGTGTAAATGACTGTAGGTTCAAGAGAGTCAGCCCAAAGAGAATCAGGGAGGCCGCCTAGCACAGGAACAGTCAGTTCAAAATCGTGGAAATCTGTGGTGATGAGCCAGCCAAGAGGCGTGGCCTTGGGCAGGACGATGGTCTCTGCCATGGGATTGTTAACCGGTAATGTGGTGGTTCTGTATTCTAGGCTTAGAAGGGGCATGGCCTCCAGAGTTAAGCCTAGATTGTCAAGCAAAGGAGCCGGTTGGAAAAATGCTTGTGGATGCATAAGTTTCTGTCCTGTTTGAATGCATAGTTCAATTCAATTCAATTCAACTTTATTTATATAGCGCCATTTCACAACAACAGTCATCTCATAGCACTATCAACTGTAGGGAGGACCCCCACAGTTGCAGAAAGACCCCAGCAATCAGGCGATCCCCTGTGAGCAAGCACTTGGCGACGGTGGAGAGGAAAAACTCCCTTTTAACAGGAAGAAACCTCCAGCAGAACCAGGCTCAGGGAGGGGCAGTCATCTGCTGCAACTGGCTGGGGGGTGAGGGGACAGAGAAGAAGAAAAGAACAGACATGTAGAGAGCAAACAGCACGATGGGGACTCAATCTATGGGAGAGAACAAACAAATGTTAATGACCAGCAAAAAAAAAAATATTTCATAGAGAGTGAGGAAAGGAGTGAGGCCCAGTGCATTACTGGAGGTCCCCCGGCTGACTAAACCTATTAGCAGCATAACTAAGGGAGGGTTCAGAAATACATGATCCCTCCCTAATTGTAGGCTATATCAAAAAGGTAGGTTTTAGCCCTATTCTTAAAAACAGAGATCGAGTCTGACTCCCGAATCCAGATTGGCAGCTGATTCCACAGGAGAGGAGCTTGATAACTGAAGGCTCTGCCTCCCACTGTACTTTTGGAGATTCTAGGTATTACAAGTAAACCTGCATTTTGGGAGCGTAGTTGGACTGGGTAGCACGTGACATTAGCAGGTATGAGACAATGTTGAGTGTTCAGTACCTGGCAGGCCTCAGGGTTGGTCTGGCCTGACTTTAGAGTGTCAAGATCTGGTTTAGAGTGAGCGTCTCAAACTGAGGTGAGAGACCATAAGACATTGTCTTATGGTAATCAACCTGGGTCCAGTCTCACAAGAAGATCACTGTCGATGTAGACTGCATGTGGCAGGTCGGGAACGACCAAGAAGGGATTGCATTAGCAGTCTGTGGTTCCACTGAAGGTGGAGGGCGCAGATACTTCTGGCGACCAATGTTTTGTTTGATTTGGTCCCAGCAGGGAAATGAAAAGACTTGTTAGTGACCATAGGTCAGGGTATTTCTCGTGTTAGAGAGTCGAAAAGTGTCTGGCTGATTGCAGATTTATCAGCCCAGAGAGCCAGTACCACGTCTTCTACGTGGGAGCTTTGGATAGCTAGTCCTTTGACCACTTGGGGGCAGTACTCTTCGTCGACTGCCCCTGGTTTCAGGGTGCAAAGAAATGAACTGTGTTCATTTAAGGTTGGGTTGTCAGATGTGGTGACCTTGGAAAAGGGGTGTCTGTTTTCAGCCTGGTCCCCAAGGTCACTTTCCGTCAAACTTTGTTGGGTCAGCAGTGCGAGTGGTTTGACACCTGGAACATCCAAGGTGTCAAGAGTTGTAGCACTGTGATCCGGTTGCTTCAGGTAGAGTGGTTGGAAGAGGTTGTCGAGACTTGAGCCTATAGCTTGAGATCTTGAAGTCTATCAGAGGCTCAAAGCGATTAAGTAGATCCTTGCCTATCAGCAATGGAATTGAGGTTGAGATTGGACACCTAGACGGGGGGATCAAGGTCATGGGCCCAATGGAGATTTGTATCAATGACATGTTGTGACACAGTCGTGTTTGAGGGTGCATAAGGTTGAATAGCTAAGGAGCAAGGTCTTAGTTTCAAAGTCTTTGTGTGCTAAGGTTAGCAGTGACACGTAGGTGTTCGAAAAAGGTCACGCGACGCATAGCTTGGTGATGTCCGCTGCAGTATCCAGTAGGGCTTCGTGCGTCATCACATCTTCCAAGGTCCAATGACAGAAAAATTTTCGTGCAACCCCCCCTCTCGGTTAAATCACACAGAAATTCCTTGACCGGTGGTTCAACGCAGATTAAAGAGTCGCCGGTTTCGGGCGAGTGAGGTTTCCCAGGTAGCTGGACTACCAAAATGGCACTGGGTGGCAGTTGCATTTTGGAGCTCCTCCTGAGTTTCGGGTGGAGGATGCTCAGTTGTGTCTTCGGTATCCTTCCCTTTGTAGTAGGAGAATCCTCAGGGTGACTTGTGGCAAACCTAAAGGATCCGTTTGGGGTGGTCACAATATTTATGGCTAGGACATCTGGTTTGCTTGTCCTCTTTCGCCTCCTTTTTCCTCTTCAGTTTCGTCAAGTATACGTTGGAGAGTTTCCCAGGTCTTCTCGGCTGAAGAACGGGCTTTCCTTTCTTCTCCCAGGGTTTGGAAGTTAAACTTTCCAGGGGGAAGTCTTGCTTCCCTGTTGAAGTTTTTCCGGCGGTATGAAGGAGGTGACCACCTCTCCGCGATTATGCAAGTCCTCGAAATTCGATATCTGTCATCCAGGGTATCCGTACCGTATTCTCGTGACTTACCTGGTGGGCTTAGTCTCCGACGGTAGTCAGGTTTTGGTGATGTTGGCTTGGAACTTGGTGTCAAAAATTTTTCCGGGTCATGACTCGACTTATCTTGACAAGAGGACTGTCGTCGTTTTATTTGTGACCGAGATGCTGGAACAGGGGCTGGCCTTGGGGCGCCCTCTAGGTCCAGGGTGTCTGATGCGGTGTTGACAGCTAACACCGCGGTAGACTCGGTATGCTTCTGATTGCTTTGTCGCTGTTTCTGGAATGCATAATGTGCGAACTCTCTTAGTTGGTTTATCGAGTTTGTCTTTGGGTTAGCCATGACTCCAAGGTGGTGTCCAATCGTGGGATGGAGATTCTGAATGAAAAGAGCCTTGAAATTGTGGTCTTTCTTCCATCGCAGGCGTGTTTTGAGATCCGAAATACGCGCGGCAGGAGTCGCTGGTAGTATGCCTGTGGGGGCTCTAAGCGACCCTGTTTCACAGCTAGGGCTGTCGCTAGCCCTGACTGTAAGCAGTCGTCGGAAAACTCTCTTTCGATGGCTTCATAGAGTTTCCGGTGGTTCATCTTGATGTCAAATGGTTGCCGATCTATAAATTTTGATACCGACCTGTTGGATGTCAACTTGATCAAATAAATGCGGTCGTCAACAGTAGCATCAGGGTATTTATGCAAGTAGTAGTCGATGTCTTGTAAATAAGCCCTGGTATCAGGTGACCCACTGGTTGAGGGGTCAAATTTCGTGACGTGGCGAGCGATCTTATTGAGATCTCCATCGGATGGAATTTGCACATGTCTCTCACGTTGCCGTTCGGGTCTGAACAGGTCAGGTGAGTGTGAGCCGGGGGAGTCCCCATCCCATGAGGGGATGCCCCCCTTTGTCGAGGGAACCGGCCTGTTCATGGATTCTGATCTCAGATCCCTTTGTTTGCGGTGGTCTTCCAGCTCTTCTTGGGCGTCCTGAAGACCTTGTTGTGCTTCTCGTAGGAGCAGTTTGCATTTCCCATAATCGGAGCTTGTTTCGTCCAATTGACCTTCAACTTCCTTGAGCTGATTCTCTTTGTGAAGCAGGGCGGTTTTCAATTCCTCGTTTTCTTGCTGAAGTGAGGTATTGTTGTCTTCTAGTCGTTGCTTTTCTTCCTCTGCTTGTTCCAGATTTAGCAACGTCTGATCGAGCGTAGCTTGGGTGTCTTCTTTCTCTATGCGAGCTTGTTCCTGCTTTTTCACAAGGGATTTGTTCTCTTCCTGAAGAGAAAGGATGGTTGTTTGTCATTTCACCAGTTCCTTTTAGGCGTAGAGTACTTGGGTTTCAGCTCGTTTTAGCCTTGCAACTAATGCTAGTGCAAACTTTCCTAACACACCGGGGATTTCCTTTGCTTTCGGTGGGTTAGCTTTGCATTCATCCGAAAGTTTTTTCGTGATTTGCTTCAAATCTTTTGGTGGAGTATCCCGAACTTGTTTGGAGAAACCGGGTATAAGGTCGGAAGCCAACTCTTCCAATATTACTTGAAGGTCATTTAATTCGTCAAGTGGACTCGACATGTTTGACCGTTTGTGTAACGCTTAGCTTGAAATCAATTCATTGATTATAGCTAAAGTTGTGCGTCAAGAGTTAACCTTGAGTGTCGTTTTACAGTGAGGGTAATTACAAGCTTCTTTTTGGAGTTTGTTTCAACTTCCAGGCTTGTAAGAAGGAAAGCAAATATTTTGGAATTCTTTAGAAATGTGGAATACGTGTTAGTTTATTTGTTGACACTGTATTTTGATTTGTATTTCACAAGGCAAAAGCAAAAAAAAAAAAAAAAAATTGTGTCGATTGACTTCTTTCAGTTCAGTTATCAAAGTATAGTTTTGGAATAGTCCTCAACTAGGTTTTGAATTTTTTGTTTAATCTCACTTGAAAGTAATGATTTTATTTACAAAAGAAAAAGAAAGCAACAAAAATAGAAAAGGTTAAATGCTTTAAGGCTTTGGGTTTACAGTATAAGTCTTCACTTTGTTTTAAAGTTAGAACTGGCTTTGTTCTATTTGTTAAAGCTTATCTTCTTTTAAAGCCTTTCAATGTTTTAATATTTACAAGTTAGGAAACAAATGAACTGTCTTTGCGTATTGTCACTAAGGCTTCCTTAGGATTAAAGTTAATGATTATTTAAAAAGAGAAGAAGAGAAAAAAAAATGTTTTACAGACTAGTCAAAGTTTTCACCTTTTGACTTATTTCAAATCCTGGTGAGAAATAGTGAGTTGGTTAAATGTTTTCCTTCTCCTGGGGAGGAAATATGAATCAAAAGCAACACTGACTGTAAATAAGCTAAAGCTTTCAAGTGTTAATTGCTGGATGTGGTTTCTTAATTTTGGAGAATTTTGGTTAAATATTTAGTAAATCACTAAATCCTTTACCAACATGCACAGGATTAACATTAACTTGAGTTTAAATGAACAATGTCATTTATTTGAGTCCCTAAGTTGAATGGCTTCCTGTGAAAGAAATCGCACAAAGTGATCTTTAAAACAAAACACATATATATAGCTTCAAAAGTTTGCAGACTTTTAGCATAAGATGTGTGAATATATGCTTTTAACTAAAAAGATTAAAATATGTGGTTAACATATGTGAGTAAATACAAAGTCTATGCTTCTATGCTCTTTGAGTGTGTATATATGCAGTCAAAAGCTCTTCCACCAATGAGAACAAACTTCAAACCCACAAGTTTCCTTTTCCTTTTGGTTCTTGGGATAAAACTTTGAATTGGGTTTAAATTTAGGTTGTTCCGGATAATTCGGATTGATTTAAAGTTAATTTGGAAGCTCTGTTTGATTATAAATCAGCTTAATAGATTTGCTTTGCTTTAATCCGAGTGTGCATTCATGCAAGAAATGCAACTCCTATAGTTGACCACACGATGGAGGCAGTTGTCTCTGCCCTCCCAGGGGGAGGAGACACTGGTGACGTCGCTCTGGGCGGGTCTACCGGTCTCACTCAAAATGGCGGCTAGGGTGACTCCCTCTTTGCGCCTTCAAAATGGCGTCTGCACGCTTACTCTGCTCATGCGCAGTTTTTCGTGCACGCCTTTCGGTCACGCGCGCGACTGTGCGTGTTCACGTGACACGTGATGCGGGCGCGAGTCTCAGCGACAACGCCATGCCTTGCTTTTCAAAATGAGAGTTTAATCTCCAACTTTCACAAATAATGTAACCCCTTTAATTCCGGGTATAGTTTAGCGCTACTTTCCCCAGCGGTTTATTCAGTGACCAGATCAAACCGCGTCCAGCTTAATCTGACGTCACCACGCTTGGGTAATTAAATTACAGAACTGGCCAGTTTAATTACTCCTTTCGGGATAATCGCCGGAAGGTTAAACTGGCGAGAGACAGGACGGTTTTCTTCGCGTTTCTGTCACTCTAGGCCTCTATGTTTCTTAATCCAGCGTATAATAATACTGCTTAAACTTTGCATGCATCAAAAACTGTTGACTTTAGTGGGTGAATCACTCACCCTCCCCTTTGCTATCAGCCACCAGCCTCCTCAGCAGGAGGTTAGGTAAACAAGCACAGCAGACACACAGGCAGGAGGAGAGATGCGGCCTCAGCCTCTCAAACAAACACACGGACTCGATATTTGCAGGAAAAAAAAAAATTATGATTTCAATGAATTTTCTTTTTGCATATACGTTTCCCAATTACAGAGGCCTCACAGCGGGCGCACCATTAAGCTGTAGGGTGAATTGCCTATAAAATATTTGTCGTAAGGTACAGGAATTATTTATTTTATTTAATAGTGGGTGTGAAAGGGGGCGGAGTTAAACCATCACTTCTACACCCGCTAAATTAAATAAAAGCACTCGTAAAAGGGGCACCAGTCCTAACGGACAATAATATTAACTTTAATTTTAATTAACTTTGTACCTTAAATTACTTAATGAATCAGTCTCAAAGTTTCAGTGAGTTTTTGTCCTGCCGTGATTAGGAAACCTGTATATGCGAAAGGAAAACGCTTCAACTGCTCTCATTCACTCTTTTATTAAACTCATTCAGGTTACATGACATGGCGTTCAAATGATGAATAAACAGATTCAGATGATAACAGCGTAATATATCACATCAACTGATATTGGGTTCCTGAACATAAAATCCAGCGTTACACCTCTGCAGAACCAAGGAGAAACTAGACTTATGTTTCAACGGTAAATGAGGCTGGAATGTTTTAACAAAACAATGCAATTTTATGGGGAAAATTCATAAGCTAATTATCTAAAAATTACTCCTGAATTAATCTACAAAAATTTAAGGGCAGTTACTTAAAAATGACTAAGAGTTTTCTTTCAGTTTACAGTTCTATCCTGTGGCTGAGAGACTAATTGAGCCCTGAAATACGGGCCATATTCAATTGTAATTTAATTGTTAGGACATCACGTTTTAACCCAAACCCAGCAGATAGGAGAAATAAGAGTTTCACTCACACAACAGCCGTAGGTCCACGTTTCCGCTGGTCGGTACCGCTGGGTTTTGAAGTTAGGACGTCGGAGGAAGCGGCTGCTGTCCTCACTCACAGCTGTGGAGGTGATAACTCAGCTGGGGGCCCTTCAAGGAGACACTTGCAACCGTGGATGATTTGTCTCAGGGCGGCGTGAAAAGTCCTTGAAAAAGAATCCCAATTTTGAGGTCTCTTGTAGCGGGATAGACCAAAAAAACTGAAGGAAAATCTTCTCAGTCTCTGTTCACTTTAAACTAGGCAAATTAAAGGTCCACTTTAATGGCGTGAAAAGTCATGAAAGAAAATGTTAGAAAAACATTTACTAGGATAAGAATGGCTTCTGAAGTGAAGGAAAAAGTTTGAGAATTTGATTCTCTAAAAGGGACGAGCTCTAAAGAAAAATGGTTTCTCCTCAGTGACCAGAATATAACGAAAGACTTGACAAACACACAGAGAATAAAATAAAACTTCACAGGGCCTTGAAACGGTGGAGTAAAATCTTCTTCTGAGATCTAGATTACTATGCTGCTTCTTTAATCTTAATTTAGTTCCTAATCCTTCTCAAAATCTCTTTCTTTCTTCTTTCTGTGTTTCTAATTCTTAATCTTATCACCGCTTTCTATTTTGCTTCTTTCTAATCTTCCTGCCTGTTGTCTCTTACTTTTTTCTACCCTTTTTCTAACTTTGCTGATCTCTCACCCTACTTTTTCTTTTTAAAAAAATCTAACTTCTCTCTTTTAAAGTTACCTCGCCGGGTCGTAAAACTGATGATGTCAGTCGCAAGACTGACCAATCTACTTTTTCAGAAGCAGTTTGAAATGGCTGCTATCCAATGTGAGAACACTTCTTTGTTTGAGAGCAGCCAATCAAATGAAGACACCATCCCATGAAATTTCAGAGGGAAAATCAACACTCAGTCAGTTCTTATGAAATAAATGCTCAATATAAAATCTAACTAAATTAAATGACTTGGCTAATATTTTGGTGATCATGCATTTATATCACTACTCCAATATGTGTTTGAATAACACTCATGAATATAACATTTCTTATACATAATTATAATACATGCATTCACATTTAGATCAAAATCCAGCAAAACATGCAGCAAACCATGGTTGGTGATAAAAGAGGGATGATTTTCAGTGTCCTTAGGATCCAGAGGATAAGCTGAAAGAAACTTAATGTTTAGAACAGATTAAAAGTCATCCTACATACTGAAAACACATTCCGTAAGTATCCGCTAGGAGGTACTGTTGAGCTGTAGATGATTTCCTTTAGTATCTGGGCGAAGGTACCTGGACAGCATCGGCTATAAACCCGTCAGATTAAGTGGTTTATGACTCTTTTAAGAACATTGGTTTCCTGTGAAAAGGTACGTTATCAAATGCTGTGTTCACGTTGAGAGGTCTGGTCTCCTGAGTTTTATGTTCCTTTGAGCCTTTAAAAGCAAATTCTGATCCTTACAATCTCTGCAAGAGGCAACTGTTTACATTGGGGTCCTGGGAAAGCAAGCATCTTTGGTCAGGCCGGGAAGAAGCCTGGCATGAGTCGACATAAAAGCCAGTGATATTCCTGAGAAGGCAGAAAAGTGATATTCCTGTGTAATGAATAAAATGAAATTCCTGTAAACTGGAGAGAAGTGATCTTCTGTCTTGGTTTGAGGAGACAATGATGCTACACAACACTCATTCTATTGACTCACTCAAGATTAAGGAAATAAAAAACCAAATAAATGAGATCTACACAATAGAAATCCAGAAGAAACTTACATTTTTGAAACAAAAATACTATGAAGAAGGCAGTAAATCGGCAATAATGCTAGCCTATAAATTGAGGAAACAACAAACAGAAAGAGCAATCTACAAAATCAGAGACCCAGTATTAAAGGAAATAAAATTCAGAATTCAGGATATTCTTAAAAGCTTCGAGAATTACTACAAGAACTTATACTCCCACAAAAAAACATAAAAACGCATCAGAGGCATTCCTAAACACATTAAACCTTCCCCAACTTACGGAGTCACAAAATAAAACACTACTGTCAGAAATACAACCTAAAGAATTGGAAAAAGCAATTAGGAAACTTAAAGCTAACAAATCCCCAGGAGCAGATGGCTATACAGCAGAGTGGTACAAAACCTTTAAACAGCAACTATCTCCTCTCCTCCTGAAAACATTTAACTATGTCCTCCACACAGGGGAAATCCCCCCTCCTGGAGAGAAGGGGTCATTGCAGTTATACCTAAACCTGAAAAGGATAAACTAGAATGCTCCAACTACAGACCAATCAGTGTATTAAATCAGGACTATAAGCTGCACGGTGGCGCAGTGGTTTAGCACTGTGGCAGCACAGTTTTACCCTCGGCCGGGGGACCGCGGGGATCATGAGATCGTGGGTTCGATCCCAGCCCCCGACCAACAGTGAGCTGTGTGGAGTTTGCATGTTCTCCCCGTGTTGCGCGGGTTTACTCCAGGATTTCTCCGGTTTCCTCGCGCATACCAAAAACATGTAGGTTTAGGGCGCTCGCGCACGCAGCGACCAGCAGCCAGTGGCTTGTCACCAGACTGCAAACCAAGTCTACCTACGGGTACAAATAAGTAACAAAAAAAAAAAAAAAAGCTTTTTACCATTATCCTTGTCAAAAGGTTAGAAAATATACTGACAGACTTAATTCACTTAGACCAAACAGGTTTTATAAGACAAAGACAGACACAAGACAACATTAGACACACTTTACACATAATTCATCATATAAAAAAATATAACTTAAATGCAGTCATATTGGGATTAGATGCTGAAAAAGCATTCAAGTCGGTTGACTGGTCTTTCCTATATAGAACCTTATCCAGTTTCAATTTTCATAACAACTTCATTAGAACTATACAGGCATTATATAAAAAAAACCAACAGCTTAAATAAGGATTAACGGTAATTTATCATCATCTTTTGAGCTGGAAAGAGGATGTCGTCAGGGCTGCCCCCTGTCTCCACTGCTCTTTGCAAGCTTCATAGAACCTCTGAGCCAATGGATAAGACAAAATCAAAAAATTCAAGGTATTACACTTGGTCAGAAGGAACATAAAATAGCACTCTTTGCTGATGACATTTTAATATACCTAGTTGCAGCCGGACACTTCTTTACCAGAACTAATCTCAGTTTTTTCAGAGTATGGAGATTTATCGGGGTACAAATTAAACATGCATAAAACCCAAGTTTTAACATTCAACTATGACCCAAATCATTATTCACTAAGTGAACTCAAAACTAACTGGGAGCTGGAATCTATGAAATATCTGGGGGTCAATATCCCGAAACATCTCAACAAAATTATAACACTAAACTATGATCCACTGGTGACAAAAAAAAAATCTGACCTAGCAAGATGGAATATGATACCATTCTTGGGTACTGCACAAAGAATTGAAGCAGTCAAAATGAATATACTCCCACGTCTTCTATACCTTTTCCAAACAATACCGGTAGAACCTCCCAAAAAAACATGGCAGGAGCTGGACAGAAGGATCTCAAGATTCATATTGCAAGGCAAGAGACCTAGAATCAGATACAGAACCTTACAGCTAAACAAAGACAAAGGTGGGCTTGCGCTGCCAAATATCAGGGACTATTTTAAAGCGGCACAAATTAAAACTTTTTTTTCCACAATATCTTTATTGAACCTTTTTTTTTAACAAACATGATACAAACAATCAAACACTAACACTAAAGTACTACAAAAAAAAAAAAATGCACTAAAAACACCAACAACCACCAACAAAATCAAATCTTCAACAATGCTCCTCTGTTTAGTCTAGACCTTCCAATACATAAGTATACATATTATGTTCACCAGTTTGGAATTTACAAGGTCCACACACATCATTCACCTTCTTCTTCAAGAGTTATGTTTAAATTTTTTACATAATCAATAAAAGGTCTCCATATATTCTCAAACACAATTTCCTTTGATTTCAGTATATATGTTATTCTTTCTAATGGAAGGTTTGTTAACATCTGTCTTAACCACTGAGTCACATCTGGTCTATGAGTCTTTTTCCATAATAGTGCAATACATTTTTTGGCATTAAGCAAACTGAGGTCTATGAATGTTCTTTCACTTTTATTAAAATTATGCTTTTCTGGGTACAGACCCAACAAAATTAAAACTTTAATAGAGATATGTAACCCAGTCTACACTGCACAATGGAAGGAGATCGAATGCCAGATAACAAGTGACATCCCCCTACAGGCGATAATAGGGAACAATGCCTTACCTAAACTTTTGAATAACACTAATGCGTGGATAGAGACCCCGCTAAAAATTTGGTTTAAGATAGTCAGAGAGAATCAAACTAAAGAGCCCTATCGACTTCTGCAATGGATTGCCTATGATCAAGACTTTACTCCTAATAAAACAGACACTAGATTTAAAAAGTGGAAAGAGAAAGGGCTGATAAAATATTACGATTTTTTTAAGGGGCAAACTTTAAGAAGTTTTGAAGATTTGAAAAAACAAGGTCTAATAAACCAAGATCTTTACAGGTTCTTTCAGCTTAGACACCACATAAACAATATACTTAAAAAGGAGGATTTGGAAAGGGCCCAGTCAGGTGTTCTGAAGGTCTTCTTAATGGCATATAAAGGGATCCCAGGGATCAGATACATTTCTAAAATATACCAAGGTCTTCAAGACTTAAAAGGAGACAACACATCATATATAAAAGAAAGAGGGGAATTTCACTTTACAACTGGAGATATGGGAAAAGCTAAATAAACAGCAATGGAAAAGTACCTCATCCCTGCAGTGGAGAGAATTTGGATGGAAAAATTTGGTAAGATTTTTCAGAACACCTGCACAAAACAAATTTACCCATAAGGGGTTGAACTGTTGACGCTTGTGTGGTGAAAAGACTGCAAATCATTTTCATGTGTTTTTGTCATGCCCAGTTATCCACCAATATTGGACCAATGTACGGACAATATTGGGGAAAATATTCAAAATAACAGTTCCCTTTTCTTTTGCAACTTTGTATTTGGGTTTACTACCGGACTCACTGGAAAGACGAGGAGAAAAATACTTATTCAATGTTTTAATATTGGCAAGTAAAAAAGCCCTAACTAAAAAATGGATGTTGAAGGACTGTCCTACACCTGAAGATTGGATTAACGTGATCCAAGACATTTATTCGATGGAAAAGTTGACATTCGCACTGAGACAGGACATGGATGGGTTCATGAACTTTTGGCAACCCTGGATCGCATATGTGTCTTCCATTAGATCTAATCTTTGACAAATACCATTTCAATAATGGTTCCGCTCTTTGTTCCAACACTACTCAGATGCTCTTTTACTTTTAATTACCTATTTTTCTTTTTGTTTGTTTTTTGCTGTTTTGTTTGTTTGTTTGTTTTTTATTTTCTTTAATTTCACTTTTTCTTTCACTTTAAAAAAAGGGGTGTTGTAATATTTATTCTTCCAATGTTGTCAAATAGCAAAAAATAAGGGGACATGTGATGAAAATGTAAACAATGCAATGCTGTAATGACCTGTATACCCTTTACAAAAACTTAAAAAAAAAAAAAAAAAAAAAGAACATCAAGTCCACCCTGCCTCCCTCTCACGACCCATTCCAGTTTGCATACAGGTCGAACAGATCCACAGAAGATGCCATTTCTGCTGCTCTCCATCCAGCCCTCACCACCTGCATTAAAAAAACTCTTATGTGCGCATGCTGTTCATGGACTTCAGCTCAGCATTCAACACAATCATCCCCTAGCACCTGATACGAAAACTCAGACACTTAGGACTCAAATCCTCTCTCCGTAACTGGGTGCTGGACTTTCTCACAGGGAGGCCACAGAATGTGCAGGTTGGCAGCAACACCTCCCAGACCATCATACTGTGCACAGGGACCCCACAAGGGTGCGTGCTCAGCCCACTGCTCTTCACCCTGCTGACCCATGACTGTGTGTCAGCCTACAACACCAACCACATCGTCAAGTTTGCAGACGACACAGTGGTAGTGGGCCTCACCCTCAACAATGATGACGCCAAAAACGAGGTGAGCCAACTGGTCCAGTGGTGTAAAGACAATAACCTCTTCCTGAACATGGGAAAAACCAAGGAGATTGTGGTCGACTTCAGGAGGGGTCACACACAACACCCCCCTCTGATCATCGATGGTGAAGCTCTAGAGAGGGTGAACAGCACCAAGTTCCTGGGGGTGGACATCTCTGAGGACCCCACCTGGACCATCAACACCACATCACTGGCCAAGAAGGCCCAAACTCGCCTCCATTTCCTCCTGCAGACTGAGGAGAGCACGAATCCCACCCCACATCATGCAGTCTTTCTACCGGGGCACCATTGAGAGCATCCTCTTCAACTGCATCACGGTGTGGTTTGGAAGCTGCACCACCGCCTGCCGGAAGACACTTCAACGCATAGTGGATGCAGCCAGCAAGATCCCCCCCCCTCCCCTCGAACATCTACCTTACCCGCCTCACTCACAGAGTCATCAACATCACAGACAACACCTTCCATCCCCTACACTCCGTCTTCAGCCCCCAGCCCTCGGGGAAAAGGTACCGTAATCTCCAGGCCCACTCCACAAAACTGCTGAGCAGCTTTGTTCATCAGACCATCAGGACCCTGAACACTGCCCCCCCCCCCCCCCCCAGATAGTAACACCTGTGCAAAAACTACCTCAGATGTTGGCACAGAAAGATTGGCACACCAACAATAATACTGTTGTTCTGTTGTACTTTTGCTGCTATATGTCTATGCACATTAATCACAACCATTTGCACAAATGCCATATCTGCTGCTGTCTGTATGTCACTGCAATACTGATCATGTGCAATCATATCTGTCACTATCTGCACCTACACTACCACAGTGAAATGCAACTATGGGTATTCATCTCTAGTTGTCTGTATATAGGATTGCTGGGTTTATTATTACTAATCGTTTACCTAAACTAATCGTTTACCTCTATGGAGGTCAGAGTCCTTCTGGCTGCCATTGGCACACTGGGTTACATCACTGTATATAGACTGTACATAGGCTGCTCTGTCACTGTTTGTTCTTGTTTTTCTTTTTTATCCAGCCTTATTCTTTTTCTTTTTATAAAATGCTCACCAATGAAGAGAGAGAAAAATGCCACTTCAGTTCTCCTGTATGTCCTGCACATATAGTAATACTGAAAATAAAATATTTGAATCTTGGATCTCGAATCTTGAATGAGGGAAAGTGGCTATGGGTATGGAAAACATGAGGTGCAAGAAAAATAGGTAAACATACACACACAGACCCATGGCCAGACAAGGGATTACATGGAAGACCAGACTCAGGAGAACACAGAAGACATTGAATGCAAATGATAAATCATAAATAATTACGATAACCAAATCAGGGGAGCACAGAGAAGACACAAATGAACATAAAGAGTGGGCAAGGACAAAAGGCCAAAGCCCAGATCATGACAATTTATTTTTATTGTGTTATGTTTTTATTTATTTGTTTAGTTAAGTTATAGATCTTAAACTAAATGAAATGTTATGTATTTCCTAGGTGTTGCACTCTCAACGGCTAAATAAAACTCCCCTCAAGCCATGGGTGATCCTTAGCTACAGCGGCCAAGTGGAGTCCACACACTGTACGCGCATAGATTGTTTACATTGTGTCACACCTCACAGAGCTACATTTTATATTATATTACTTTATTTTATTTCTAATGTCATTCTACTGCATTACATTATATACCTATACACTGGAAAATGTTACATTACTATAACACAAATAAAGTGATTGAGAACTGCAGTAAATGTCTTCATTTTATTTTTGTGAAACGTGGGGTACAATAAACATGTACAAGACCAGCCTGCTGCTACACAAACTGCATTGCTGCTGTTCAGTGTTGTCTAGTGAAGCAGCATCATCCACCTGTCACCCCTGTGCATCTGGTGGGGAAAGCATCCTCCTGTGCACACAACCTTATCTGGTCATATACACAGCAAAAATGATCAGCCAAAGCACAAGAAATAAACACTCTTCAGAGAAAATGACTGAATGCAAGAGAAATTATCTGTTGATACAGTAAGAAAATTTTATTTACTGAGAAATAAATGAGTTAGAAAGACAAAAGACACACACAAATAACTTCTACACCTTTATGATTAATGGCATATTTTCAAATGTAAGATTTTACATCTTGGTAAGCACAGAAGAATTTGCAGCATTGCTTTATGTACCTGTGAGCTCTGCTGGGCAACAACTGGTGGTGCAGCTTCAGTCATCTGGCTGCATTTCACTTAATGACCGAGATGTAATGTAATGATTCCTTTTTAAATGTCCGCTTTGTATTTGGATTAAACAATGAATGTGTCCGAATGGGACACAAAATGGCAGAATTATTAAATTAAATTTCAAGGAATATATTAAAGTAGGTCTCAAACATCTGTAAACATGTCCCGTTAGTTCACTTGATGTCACTTGGTCCCATTAGATATAATTTAATGTGCTATTTGGGCATTGAATGGCCACTTGTTATTAAATATTAAAATAAAAATGATTTAATTGATTTTTGAGACATTTGGTGGGCTTTTGGCGTCCCATAAAAATGATTTATTTTATTATTTGGATGTTTTCTAGGGGGTTGGGGGTCCTGGGGGTCCCGTTCAGTCTGTTTGGGCCCGTTCGCTGTTTAGTCCAACTGGTCTGAGGTACGGCATGTGGCCCGAAACGTTACTGCTAAATAATAAATACTTAATGGGAGCTTTTTGGTGTGTGGATCGTCTTTGATTTTTCTGATTTTTTCCATCACTCGACCAGGTGAACTGTGTGATGTGCGTATCATCTTTATTATTTTTTAAATCACAACTTACCTTTGTGAAAATACCGTGAACACATGACCATGTGTGCAGTAATATTGTCAAAGCTGATGTCTTTCCTTCTGACTGCTGTAATCAGTTCCATCCAACGCCTCTTTTTTAGCTCAGAGACCCAGTTCTCTCCATGTTTCTTCCAAGTTGGGAAATTAAAAAGCTTACACTGTTATTAATCTTTTCCCACGCCAATCGTGAGAGCAGTTGTTGCATTTGATAACGCAGCAAAACTTCCCCATTCTGACGTTGTGTGGTATTCAGAGGAATAATAATAACACACTGAAGCAACCTCTCAAAAACTTCAGCTTAACTATGTTCGCTGCTCACTACTAAATGCAGACAGATAGAACACTTTTCCCACAGTTCCTTGCGTTTTTTTTCCATCAGCTGATCTCACTGCCCATTCTTAATTAAACTGTTAAAAAGGCATATTGCAGTTATTGTTTAATTTCACGTACATCTTCTAGATTAAAAGCAAAAAAGAACTCTTAGGTTTTTGAGACTAATTCATCACTGGTGCACATATTGAATTATTAATAAAATTGTTCATTCTTTCTGGACTGATGCCCCAACAAGTTTATGTGTGCTGGGATCTTCATTCCCATCCACACAGTATTTATATCAATATTTGTAATCTCATAACCGCTACACTCTTTAGAATTGGCCTTATGAAGCTGATACTGGTATCCAGTGATAGGGTCATGGAAGTATTGCTCCAGTAAAAATTCATTCTCTAGTTCACAGTCCTGCAGAGCAGTTAGAGCTAACTCTTGCACTGGTATACTGCACATTATGTACAGTAGCTAGCGACAGTTTTATCTGCTCCAAAAAAGGAGAGAAGGAAATCTGAGCTGTTTTGAAAAGACTAGCTTTAAGGCATTGTATGGATCCTTTGGAAACTAGCGTCTTGTTGCACCACACACATCTGTAAACCACTGACTAAATCACCTTTGTGGTGCATGCATGCACATAGACTTATAAAGCAGAACACAACAGGCCATGTTTCAACACAGAGACACATGAAGTGTGTATGTAAGTAGCAGAAGTATGTAAGTGAGGAGATTACAAACACAGAGGAAGGCACTGGCTAGGCCATACTGTACAAGCTGCTATTTCACTTATTGACAGACAGGTCCGACATTTATTAGCTTTATTTCTCAACCCTGCTATTAATCATTATAAGAAAAGGAATAAGTGCAGTATCTGGCCGCCTCTGTAGCTACATTCCAGAATCCATATGTTATCTAATTTTATGTCTAAAATAGATAACACCAACAGAATGAGAAGATGACCTTTGTTTTCCTCTGCAGTTATAGCCTTAATGCACAGAAAAGGTCATGGCTGTATACAAATCTTTACTAGGCTAGCTGTCAAAACAATTTTTAAAACAAGAAATTGAAATGTGAAAATGTTTCACTGTTAAAATAAATTTGCCACAGTTTAATAGAAGGTTGTCAGTGACCCCAGTTATGTGGTAACAGTAAACCGATTACTGGGAATAAACTGATAATGGCAATAATCAGTTTTGTTGTGTTATATATACTGAATAAGCAGATTATTGGAGGGTGAACCATTGAGTTAATGACACTGGATACATGGCCTTTACCCAGTTATGCTGATTACGTGGCCATTTGAATAATTCCAGAAATCTAATCATAACTGCTTTATTTGTGTCCATGTAAACATGGTCACTGTTTGCGTCAACGTTAATCCAGTTCCTAAGCACTAAAAGTACTACTTTTTCATCTCATGACTCATAGTTGGCATGTGAAGGTATGTGCTAACACTGAAGCTGACATTATTTTTAAATGGTATATGACTGATCAGTCCGCCAAGGTCTCCACCTTTGACCGCCACCTAATCCACATAGCACCGGACCCCCATGATCCCTCCTGCAGGTGGTGAACCCACTGGAGGGCGGACCCATGTAACTCCTTCGGGGTGAGCCCGGCCGGGTCCCATGGGTGGAAACTCGGCCACCAGACGCTAGCCTTCGAGCCCCTCCCCCAGGCCTGGCTCCAGGGTGGGGCCCCGGTAACCCCATACCGGGCGGGGTACACTGAATCCTTGATATACAATTTATCATGAGAGTCTGTTGGATCGTTCTTAGTCTGGCCCTTCACCCAGGACCAGTTTGTCTTGGGAGACCCTATCAGAGGCAAATTGCCCCGGACAACATAGCTCCTGGGATCACTGGGGCACGCAAACCCCCCCACCACGATAAGGTGACGATCCATGAGGGAGAGAGACTGTGTCTCCCAGCTGGTCTGGGAGCGCCTTGGTGTCCCCTCTGAGGAGCTGGAGCAGGTGGCTGGGGAGAGGGAAGTCTGGGCTTCTCTGCTTGGGCTGCTGCCTCCGCGACCCGGACCTCTGGAAAAGCGGTGGAGGATGGATGGATGGATGGATGGAAGGTATATGACTGAGAACCATGTAGAATAAGGGCAAGGTATGGAAGCTCAGAAGTTAAATAGTTAGCTGTTAGCTTAGCTTACCTTGCCTAATAAGTGATGTGCTCATTCAAAATTCGTGCTGATGGAATTAAGCCATTTAGGATACATCATTTAAAATTTAAATTAATGTGTATATATGGAGTTTGGGTCTTCCAAAAATAAAGAACTTTCTGTTTGCATTTATTATAGGTCTAATAAGATTTACTGATGGGATTTTTGTTTTAATTTCATTCAAGCTCAGGGCTAACACACAGCAATAAATATTTAATGTTTTCGGGGAGTATAATTAAACTGCGAGGGAGGAACTGGTTGGCAGCACAATGGTCCATATCTTTTTTTTTGTGTATAAAATGATAAGCAAATATTCCCACCATCTTTTGGTGGGCATAGTTATTATACCATCAACATATTGATATCAGTCAGCATTCCAGTCCTTCCACTGTGATTGAATCGCTGCTCGGGTGCCCTGCCCTGACCTCATGCATTAGCGCAGTTTAGATTCCACAACAGACCTCTAATGTGAGAAAAGAGCTGAAAGAATATCAACTTTTATTTGTCAAATTGACCCAGCATTTATCTCAAGCATCATCACTGATGTTGAGAACTGGGTCTTCAACGATAAGCCTGAGACTTAATTGAGGTCGTAGAGGTTTTCTGTGGAAGAGTTTCAAAGCCATTAGGCAAAAGATTAGGTTAGGGTCAAACAGCAGAATACTGCATTTATTTATTTTACATTCACATGGTTGTGTATTGTGTAATCGGAAATTTCAATCTCCAGTATTAAACAGAAGATAGTGGACCAAAGTTATGTGTTATTCTGTATATTTAAGATAGGAGATATGGTAAAAAAAAAATGTACATACATAAACTAGGCAAGCTGTAAAAGTGTGAAGACTTATTATTTACAGTGCATCTGGAAAGTATTCACAGCGCTTCACTTTTTCCACATTTTGTTATGTTATAGCCTTATTCCAAAATGGATTAAATTCATTTTTTCCCCTCAAAATTCTACACATAACACACCATAATGACAATTTGAAAAAAGTTTTTTTGGTTTTTTTTTGAGATTTTTGCCAATTCATTAAAACACTAAGAAATCACACAAGCATTCACAGCCTTTGCTATGAAGCTCAGAATTGAGCTCAGGTGCATCCTGTTTCCACTGATCATCCTTGAGATGTTTCTACAGCTTAATTGGAGTCCACCTGCGTAAATTCAGTTGACTGGGCATGATTTGGAAAGGCACACACCTGTCTACATAGGTCCCACAATTGACAGTGCATGGACAGTAGACAACTACTGTCATGTGAAAAAATTAGGACACCCTGTATAGCCTGTGTTTTTTTTAACATATTTGGGACATATGGCTATTTAATACCAATGTTAAAATACTGGAGAGTCATGTAATACCACTAGACAATAAAAATTAATTAAGACTTTTTTTTCAAATTTTCTGTAAAATATAATTCTAAACAAACAGTGAGGAATAAATTAGGACACCCCCCGTCTTTTTAGGACAGCCCCACATTCATTCCCACTTAAAAGGGCTAAAATAAATGTTAAAAAAGGCAAATAAAAACAAAAACAAGGTTAGACATAGATATGTGGAATATTTCTTAATAAAGAACTGAATATTTAAAGGGTGTCCAAATTTTTTCACATGACCTTTAAGCATAAATCAAAGGGATTGTCTGTAGACCTCTGAGACAGGATTGTCTCAAGGCACAAATCTGGGGAAGGGTACAGAAAAATTTCTGCTGCTTTTGAAGGTCCCAATGAGCACAGTGGCCTCCATCTTCCGTAAATGGAAGTTTGGAACCACCAGGGACTCTTCCTAGAGCTGGCCGACTGTCTAAACTGAGCGACTGGGAGAGAAGGACCTTAGTCAGGGAGGTGACCGAGAACCTAATGGGCACTCTGTCAGAGCTCCAGAATTTCTCTGTGGAGAGAGTAGAACCTTCCAGGACAACCATCTCTGCAGTAATCCACCAATCAGGCCCTGTATGGTAGAGTGGCAAGACGGAAGACACTCCTTAGTACATGGCACATGGCAGCCCGCCTGGATTTTGGCAAAAGGCACCTGAAGGCAAGGGTGTAACTTTGTTTCAAACATTGGCGGGTTGAGATATCTTCCTGTATAGAATAAGTCACGCCCCCTCTATTTCTACATATACAGTAAGACCTTAAATCTTCTTCTTTTAGATTTGACTGCGATTGGCAACCAGCTCACAGGTGCAATACCACCACTGACTTGATTATCATCACTCTATATCTTCTTCTTCTTCTTTGAGACCTTAAATCAAAAAAAAAAAAAATCTCTATTGAAATGAATGGCAAGAGCGACATTATCTTTTGATCCCAATAAAATTTTTGCCAAGAGCCACACATATGATTCTTTGTCAGTTTAAAAGATAACTTTCCACACAATTAAAGCTTTCAGCTGTGGTATAAAAACAGAGTAATATTTAGTTTTTGTTTAAACAGCTAGCAGACAAGAATTCCCATCATCCCACATCACTTAACCTGATTACAGTTTAGTGAAAAGGATTGATTTCTGTCATATCCTGTGTGAGCGCTCACCCCCGCCCCCCCCCTTCCTGATTCCCCTGCTCCTCAGGTAATTACCACACCTGGGAGATTAGACGCACCTGCTACCTCTGCCTCACCAGCGTTTATAAGGATCTGATCTTCAGTGTTTCAACGCTGGCTCGTTGGGTACACTGCCTTGCAGAAAAAAACTCACAAGCATGTATATTATTAATCTACCAAGGATTATCTGCCTAACATCCTCTCTCTTTCCTTTCTCTAGGTCACTGCCATCCGAGCAGTGCGTCTCCAGGGGTTGCGGTGTGCTCACCTGCCTCTTCACCCTCATCCCGCTGCAGCTCCATTCTCCACCCAGTCAGACACAGCCCAGTCATCCTCCCTTCCTTGTCCTTGCCAGTTTCACCCTGCTGGTTCGTCTCTTCGCGCTGGGTTCTGTGCCGGGCTCTCTACTCGGCCCATGTAAGTGGCCAAATTGTTTTTCCACCTGCCTCTTCCCTTCTCCAGCTAATCGCTCTCGTCTCTCCTCCACAGGCTGTGTTGTCCCCTGGCGAGTGATGTTTTCATTAGCTGTGCTCTTCTTTGAAATTTCAATAAAAGGTTAACTGTCTTTTGTGTGGAAATGTTTTCTCTGGTGTTGCATCCTGCTCTTGAGCTGTCCATTCAGTTGTCATGACAATTTCTCATAGCATTGACCCCTGCACTGACAGACAAGTCACTAGGATTAATCTTAGCCTGACTCTTAGCTAAATCACTAAATAGCGATAATAACAGAATGGATTTGCCTGACTGTGGCCCTCACCCTGTGTCACTCTGTGAGGAAATCACATGAACAAAAAGAAAATGTCAATCACTTATGAGGACAGGTCTAAAATTTATTAGTTTGTCCAACAGAACATGATCATGATGATCTAGTCAGCAGTCTGTTCTCTAAGGCGCAAAGTTCATTTTTTATTGTTACCTGGTCACTTGTGCCTCCTGTGCTGCCTCACTCTCACTGATCCTTTTTGCTGCATCACTCTCCCTCTGGTCACCTGGGTCATCTCTCTCCTCCCTCTCTCCCTCTTTGTTATCCCTGCTGCTGTCACTTTCATATTCTTGCTCCTGACATAAAATAAGCTCAGTTAATGTTCAAATGATTTAAGACAGGTACTTCACTGACAATTTTTTGAAAATGTATTCATGCAAGAATTTTGGACGCAAAAAAGTTGGAAAGATGTTAAATGCCGCCCTCACTTCTTCCCTCTTAAAAGCATCTAACAGTGCTATCAACAGGTGCATTAGGGTGTCTAGTTTATTTTGATACCATGTTCATCATTCTAGCCACACAACTGAGGTTAATGCCGCTGCTGAATGTGGATGAGGCTTACCACTGTGTAGTTATTTTTTACCAAGTAGATGAACTAAGGGCACTATATGTGATTTAGTCAGCTAGAGTATGACAAAAGTAACAGTTATCCTGCCTGCAGAGGCATTATGAACATAGCACACCACACCACTGTGTTTTGTTTCACTCAAATGATAGTAAATCTGTGAGATTTGTGACAAAATCACCCTGGTATTAAAAACTTACTCTGGATTCTGTTACAAGCCCCCATGTGTGTCATGGCATGGTGTCATGGGGCCGATCGCGGGGAGGCATCCTCCAGCTCTACATCCGGAATGGGAAGGATGGTGGAGAGGAGGGTGTCTAGAGGTTAGGATGGCGCCACTCGATGTCCTCCGCGATGAGTCATGCCGATTCCCGGTCCTCAGGGAGCCACTGAAAGGCAAAGATCACCTCCTTCAGTAAATCCTGGTCTTCCAGTTCCTCGTCCGTCCAGATCATAGTGTCAACGTACGAGGAGGAAAGGGAGAAGGGAAAAAAAATCCACAACTCTACTCCGCTGTTTTGTTTTTTTTACGGTCGGGCATTCCTGTCGCAAACCCCCGTACGCCATGACACGGCGCATGAGGGAGAGAGTGAAAAAACCATCGCGGGAGTAGAGAGTGCCATGTTTATTAAAGTTCACCACAAAATACAGTTCAGTCAACCACACAAAAATACAGAAAGATGTAATGACAGCTCCCAGATGCTCTACAGCCCGGTCAAAAGCGAGCCTAGTGCTGTAGGGCTGCGGTAAGCACAAAATAGGAAAGGCAATCAGCCTAGTGCTGCAGGGCTGCTTAGCACAGGAGAAAAGGCGAAAAAGACACTTACAGGGCTGGAGCAAATCCGGGGCTCACCGTGCAGTCTGGAGGATGAGGATGGGAAGCAGGGTCAGCCGAAACACCAAGGGAATAATCCGGCTTAAGTGACGGACTGGAGAATAACGAAGGTAGTGATTCACATACGGGGAGAACTGGCTGCCGCGTATGGAGGCGAATGCCCCAACAACCTCTTTCCTCCGAAGTGGTGAACAAATACTCCTGAAGCTAACGAGGAAAGAGATTGCTGGTTTGAGAATGCGTGAACAGGACTGATTGGCACCAGGTGTGTGAGACAGTGTGTCAATGAGAGTGAATGGAGCATGTGCATGTGTGTGTGTGCGTGTGGATGTGTGAAAGTGTGTGAACACTCGTGACAGTGCAGCTGATGGCACTTGACAGGAGGAGGGGGTGTGCCAAAGCTGACAGGAGGAAAATAGAGCAAAGCATAACAATAGTCAGAAACTGGGTTTGTGTCCAAACCCAGATTCATAATCTAGACATGTTCAATGGCATTCAGTTTTCAAATTTAGGATTCAGGTATTATGCCCCCCCTCCCTCGTAAAGGTAAATAACAAATTTACCTTTACAAATTTAAAAGAAAAAAAAGGAACAAATTTAGGAGAAAATAGTATAAATTCACAAATGTAGCAACTTGATGATAATCAAAAGAAATATTTTAAAAAGTCTGAAATTTAAATTATTTTGCAAATATGTAAGGAAAATGCTTATTTTCTGTGACTAATATGAGAAAACTGTACATTTCTCTGAGAAACTGAATTTAGATGGAAAAACATGGGGGAAATACTGCATAATTATACAAAAAGTAAGCAAATTTACAAGTAAAAAAAAACTCTGATTTACAAGAAAAGCTGTTAAAACTATGACAAAAAAGTTGCACACATGAAAAAGTGCATTTGAAATGTCACAGTGCTACAAAAAACACTGATAAAGTTTACTAAGGGGAAAAAAAGATTGGAGAGAATATTTAGAGTCCCAAAAGTTGGTACGTGAGGGAACAGCTCTAACTTTAAATGCGTTTATAATATGCTTTCTCTAGGTAGCAGGCAGCGTTCTGCAGAGACCCCTACTTGACAGGAAAAGAACAGGCTGGAGGAGGTGACAAATGCTGCAAAAAATAAAAAAATGCTGAAAGAAGTATTGCAACTTTTTAGTTATCAATTTATTTATTTTTTAGCACTCCCTTTATTGCAAATGGACCCTTAAACACCAACAACCTCAAAAGGTACATTGTTAAGGTGATGAATCTTGTTATACACGGAGCTAAATCAGTATACAGTGATGAAAATAAGCCATCAATATTTCAGTGGTTTGCTCACTGCCTAATTTGGTAATGCTGTCTCATGATTAAATAAACTGGAAACATAAAACTAGAATGTGATTTTTACCCTGGACCCCCTGCAGTATGCCTACCAGCCAACAGATCCACTCAGATGTCAATGCTGCAGCACTCCATTATTCTCTCTCCCACTGGAAGATAAAGACTCCTACTTTATGAAGCTCTTTGTCGACTACAGCTCCATCTTAAACACGGTCATCCCCCCACAAACTCACGACAAAACTGACTTCACTTGGCCTGCACCCCACCCTCTGTGACTGGCTACTGGACTTTTCTGACGGGCAGGCTCCATTCTGTAAGGATGGGTACAGGACCTCAGCCAACATCATCACGAACACAAGTGTTCCACAGGGTTGTGTTGTCAGCATTGTCCTCTACAGCCTCTTCCACCATGACTGTGTTGCCTCCCACAAGGACAATATCATTTTAAAGTTCACGGATGACACAGAAGTGATGGACGCATCATGGTGGTGATGAGCATCCTAGAGAAGGGAGGTGGCCAGCCTCGTGTCATGATGTGAAGACAACAACCTCACCATCAGCACGGACAAGACAAAGGAGATGATAGTGGGCATGAGGAAGGGGAGGAGGACCACCCATTGGCCGCTGTTCATCCGGGAGCTTGAGGTGGAGAGGGTGAACAGCTTTAAATACTTGGGCATCCACATCAGTGTGGACCTTATGTGGGCACATAACACCACAGAGCTGGTTAAGAGAGCTCAACAGCGGCTATACTTTCTGAGGAGGCTGAAGAAGTTTGGCATGTCCCCCAGGATCCTCAACAATTTCTACAGCAGCATCATCGAGAGCATCCTGACCAACTGCATCACTGCGTGGTACAGCAGCACTGCTGCCCTGGACTGCAAATGCCTGCAGAGAGTGGGAAGACAGCGGAGAAGATCATCAGGACTCCACTCCCCTCTCTGCAGAGCATCTACCACTGCAGAGTCCAAAGGAGAGCTGACACCATCCTCCCAGGACTCCACCCACTCCCAGCACAGAATGTTCACACTTCTACCCTCAGGCCTGGAGGTACAGAAGTGTGAAATGCAGGGACAATTAGTCTGAAAAAACTTCTTCTTTCTCACTGCCATCGGACTCCTGAACAAATAACAAACTCCCTATTTGCAAACACAGCTTGCAAATTGGAATTCACACACTGGTTGCTAAATTTGCACATTGCTCACTTGTACAGTGTACACAGTCTCACCCCGTCTCATGTCCATGTCATCTCTGCTGCTAAATTACCATTGTACAGTCCACTGGGTATTATCATTACAGAGAAATTACAGAGAAATTCACACACTGGGTGCTAATTTGTAATTTGCACATTGCTCATTTGCACACTGTACATAGGCTTATGCCATCTCAGGTTCATATCATCTCTGATATTAATATACCATTTTCAATTACAGTCATCCCGTGAATTTTCAATTTTCATTCTTCTTGTCTCCTCTAGTTTAACTGCTTTAACTGCATTAAATGTCCTAATTGCCTAATGTGTTTTATTAGTATTCATTAATATTAGTCTTAGTATCAAAGTGTGTTTCAGGGTGTTCTAACTGCCTATTGTGTGCTATTAGTGTTTATTAGTATTCATTAGTATTAGATGTGTTATTACCTTATGAGTATTGATGTGTATCTATTACCTTGGCATTCGTCTGAGAGCAGAGTAAGAATTTATTGCTCAAGAAATGTTGCATTTCTTAACTGTGCACATGATAATAAAGCCTTTGAATCCTTGAATCCTTAAGCTCAATAATTAAATAAACTAATAAATCAGTGATGCTGTATTGTAATGCTTTTGAACTCATTTCAAACACATTATGTAAAAAAGTTTATAAAAAGTTTAGGAATATGAAATGCATATATTCTTTCATTCATCTATTTGGTGTTTATTTTTATATATTTGTTTAGATACTCCCTTGTGCAGTTGCAGTATTTTAACAAAGAATATAAGATCTTAAAATGATCTGTAGGGAAAATAATCAATTTTGTTTAACGTGGATATTTTAAGAATAGCCTTCAGAGTGACTTCGTAGTCAAAGGTGGTAAAACTTGCCTTCTAATTGAATCTTATAATTATCAAAATCATGACATTTTAAAAATACAGAACAGTTTAAGGTTAACCTGAATTTTGAGGGGATAAGAAGCAATATCTGTGGGGATATTGGGGCTGTGGGGATATTATCCACCAGCAGGAACTGGGAGACTAGACAGGATAGAGGGAAAGATGAATTCAGCAATGTAAGGAGAGATCCTGCCAAAAACCTGCTCCAGAGCGCTCTTGACCTCAGACTGGGGCGACGGTTCATCTTTTAGCAGGACAACGACCCTAAGCACACAGCCAAGATATCAGAGGAGTGGCTTCAGGACAACTCTGTGAATGTCCTTGAGTGGCCCAGCCAGAGCCCAGACTTGAATCCAATTGAACATCTCTGAGAGATCTGAAAATGGCTGTGTACTGATGCTTCCCATCCAACCTGATGGAGCCTGAGAGGTGCTGCAAAGAGGAATAGGTGAAACTGCCCAAAGATAGGTATGCCAAGCTTGTGGCATCACATTCAAAAGGCTTGGGGCTGTAATTGCTGCCAAAGGTACATCAACAAAGTATTGAGCAAAGGCTGTAAATATTGATGTACATGTGATTTCTTAGATTTTTTATTTTTAATAAATTTGCAAAAATCTCTAAGAAACTTTTTATCATGTTGTCATTATGAGATATTGTGTGTCAAATTTTGAGGAAAAAAATGAATATAATCCATTTTGGAATAAGGCTGTCACATAACAAAATGTGGAAAAAGTGAAGCGCCATGATACTGATGACCTGCTGCATCTGTTTTCTCCCTCTTTGAGAATCATGACTGTCCTGCCAGCACGTACACTGTTGTGAAAAAGTGTTTGCCCCCTTCCTGATTTCTAATTTTTTGTATGTTTGTCACACTTAAATGTTTCATATCATCAAACAAATTTAAATATTCAACAAAAATAACACAAGTAAACACAAAATGCAGATTTTAAATGAAGGTGTTTATTAAGGGTAAAAAAAAAAAAAATATTAAACCAACCAACATGGCTCTGTGTGAAAAAGTGATTGTCCCTTGTTAAAACATAAATTAACTGTGGTTTAGCACATCTTTGGAAAGCTGAGTTCAATTTCTCTAGCTACACCTAGGTCTGATTACTGCCACACCTGTTCTCAATCAAGAAATAACTGAAATAGGACCTGCCTGACAAAGTGAAGTAGACCAAAAGATCCTCAAAAGTTAGACATCATGCTGCGATCCAAAGAAATTCAGGAACAAATGAGAAACAAAGTAATTGAGATCTATCGGTCTGGAAAAGGTTATAAATCCATTTCTAAAGCTTTGGGACTCCAGCAAACCACAGTGAAAGCCACTATCCACAAATAGCAAAAACATGGAACAGTGGCGAACCTTCCCACGAGGGGCTGGCTGACCAAAATTACTCCAAGAGCGCAGCAACGACTCATTCAAGAGGTCACAAAAGACCCCACAACAACATCCAAAGAACTGCAGGCCTCACTTGCCTCAGTTAAGGTCAGTGTTCATGACTCAACCATATGAAAGAGACTGGGCAAAAATGGCCTACATGCAGAGTTCCAAGATGAAAAACACTCCTGAGCAAAAGAACATAAAGAATATAAAGTGTTGTCTTGGTTTTGTCAGAAAAAAATCTTGATGATCCCCAAGACTTTTGGGAAAATACTCTGTGGACTGATGAGACAAAAGTTGAACTTTTTGGGAAGGTGTGTGTCCCATTACATTTGGCATTAAAGTAACACAGCATTTCAGCAAAGGAACATCATTCCAACAGTAAAATATGGTGGCGGGGTAGTGTGATGGTCTGGGGCTGTTTTGCTGCTTCAGGACCTGGAAGACTTGCTGTGGTAAATGGAAACATGAATTCTGCCATCTACCAAAAAATCCTGAAGGAGAATGTCCGGCCATCTGTTCGTGACCTCAAACTGAAGAGCACTTGGGTTCTGCAGCAGGACATATGATCGCAAAATACACCAGCAAGCCCACCTCTGAATGGCTTAAGAAAATCAAAATGAAGAATCGGAGTGGCCTAGTCAAAGTCCTGACCTGAATCCGATTGAGATGCTGTGGCATGACCTTAAAAAGGCGGTTCTGTCACGACTCGCTGCTCATCAGCGGCCTCAGCTGCGCGCACACCTGCGCCTCGTCAGCAGCGGGATATTTAGCCCACTCAGCCCAGTGCTGCGGTCTGGAGCCGTCTGTTTGCATCGGCACTTTGTAGCTCGTGTATCAACCTCTGATCACCAGCAAGACTTCAACCCACGTAAGCATACCTTACCTTTCTCCAAGTCTTCACCCCTGTGCACAGGTGGATTCCCGGCGGCGGATTTCCCCGTCATAGCCAACAATCCTCACCATCAATGCAGGCTCTGCAGGACGCTGTCTTCCGGGCTTCTCCCTTGCCAACCCAGCCACCTGTACCCACAAGTAAGCAACACACAACTCATTATCCCTGTCCAGGTGTGGTGCCCTTTACCCCTTGTCCTCTTCTCCTCTCTCCATAGGGTTGTCTGGCTGTACGGCACGCTGCTCTGCTTCCTGCGCATCGGCGTTCACACCCCCACACATACACATACCGCATACATCCATTCAGACACACCTGCTTGTTGAATAAAGCTGTTAAATCTATCCTGGAGCCTGCGTGTGTGTTTTCTGGGCCAGACATTATGTCAGTACGGCTCCACCGCAGAGTGGCTCAGCAGACAGCGGGCTCCGCACGCCGTCTTTCCACCTCGAGGCTCGGGTGGATTTAATAGCCCATCAACAGCAGTGATTTTGAACCAGTTGGTTAACATAACTCACCGGTTGGACTGCTTGGGACCCCCCGCAGGCGTTCCCCTCGGCTCGCCGGGGGGGGGTTAGCTCCTGCAGCTCCGGTGCCCGGTCCAGTCTGCCACGGGACCGCCCCCTCGCTCACACCAATCCCAACCCCCGCCCGCTTTAGCGGGAAGCTCGGCGGAGCGCGGGGTTCATTATGCAGTGTGAGTCGGTGTTTCTGCGCGTATCCCGGGGATTTTCCCTCGGACCACAGCCGAATTGGCTACATTGGAAACCTTCTGGATGGGCGAGCGCCTAGCTTTGGGCTT
Source organism: Pholidichthys leucotaenia (assembly GCA_020510985.1). Lineage (NCBI taxonomy): Eukaryota > Metazoa > Chordata > Actinopteri > Cichliformes > Pholidichthyidae > Pholidichthys > Pholidichthys leucotaenia. Next base: position 130,775,013 of record CM035840.1, on the reverse strand, counting down.
ACGCCATTATGGCGAAGCCCAGTTACGCAAACCTCTCCTACAGCCAGTTCGTGCAGCACTCCCTCGAGGTGTTTGACCACTCCGGCGTGATAGATGTCCCTCACTGACCCGGCTCCTTGGTCTCCAACAGGGAAGCCGGTCAGGTGGGCGGATTACGCAATCGACTTCCGGGTCGCAGCCGAGGAGGTAGGCTGGGACGAAGTGGCCGTCTGTGGCATCTTCCTCCGCAGCCTCAGCTCAGTTTGAGGGATGAGCTGGCCGGTCGAGATCTTCCGGAGACACTTGCGGAGCTGATCTCCACAACCATTAGTTTAGATAACAGGCTGCGTGAACGGTCCACCCGAGCGGAAGTCTAGCAGCCGCTTGCGTGGAGGCCCCGTCCGCACGCCTCAAGACGCCCCCTGGCGTTACCCTCCACCGGAGTCTTCCGAGGAATCGAGGCGATGGTGGTTGGTCGGTCAAAGCTCCCCCTAGTGAGAACAGCGCCGCCGGAAGTTGGGCCTTCCTGCGGAGGAGGTCAACACACCGTGGAGCACTGCCCGGAGAAGCCAAACGGGGAGGTCCGCGAGTCACTGTAGGGGGCCTCGCGGGCTCTATAACCGGTCAAATCCCCTCACAAGTCTATCCTTGCCCATCCGATTTTGTCACAATGCCATGGGCATCTCACACACCGCACTGGTGGACTCAGGAGCAGAGCAGAGCTTCATTTCAAAGAGCCTGGCAACCCAATTGGGCATCCCCTGCACCCTCTGGCCGCTCCTCTCAGCCTGATCACCCCTTTCCTGTGCGCCCCCCCGGACAAGTGACTCATCGCACGCAACCAGTCCCTGTCATAATCTCTGGTAACCACCGAGAGATCTCACCCTGTACGTCCTGTCCTCCTCTGTGACACCTGTCATCCTTGGGTACCCCTGGTTGTGTCTGCACCAACCCCGTGCTGGATTGGCAGACAGGAAGAGTCGCCGCCTGGAGTTCCTTCTGCATGGGCACCTATTTACAATCCGCAGCCTGCGCCCCGTCTTCTCCTCCCCCAGCTAAGGACGCTGCGCCTCGGATCTCACTTCTGGGAGCCCTCGGAGTTCCATGACCTGGGCCTCGTATTCAACAAGTCCAGGGCGATGTATCTTCCTCCTCACCGGCCCTACGACTGCGCCATCAACTCCGCCCGGGACCGCCCCTGCTTCCGGACGCCTCTACATCTGTCAGCACCGGAGCGGGAAGCGATGGATAGTTATATCAGGAGTCACTCAACGCGGGAATCACTCCGTCCTCCTCGTCTCCGCTCGGCGCAGGGTTCTTCTTCATGTCAAAGAAGGATGGGTCACTCCGCCCATGTATCGACTTCCGGGCCTTAAATGACATCACGGAGAAGGACCGTTACACCCTGCCACTGAGGGACACTGCCTTCCACTCCCTGCAGGGGGCAACCTGGTTCACCAAACTTGGATCTTCGCAGTGCATACCACCTCGTTCGGATCAGGGAGGGGGATGAGTGGACGACAGCCTTTTAGAATGCCTAGTGGGCACTTTGATACCTGGTGATGTCCTTTGGACTGACCAACGCCCCTGCTGTATTTCAACGCCTGATCAATGACGTCCTGCGTGATTTCTTCGGCCTCTTCGTGTTTGTATACCTGGATGACATCTCATCTTCTCCAGGTCACGGGAGGAACACCAGGTGCATGTGAGGGCGGTCTTGCAGCGGCTGCTGGAGAACAGGCCTGTACGACCAAAGCGAGAAGTGTGAGTTTATACGCCAAGACCCACCTCCCTTCTTAGGGGTTGTAATCTCACATAACCAGGTCCTACCTGACCCCGCCGAAGGGTTAAAGCGGTGATTCGAATGGCCCACGCTGACCTCCAGGAAGCAGGTCCAGCAATTTATTGGGTTTGCCAATTTCTACCGCTGTTTTGTGCCTAACTTCGGTTCCATTGTTGCCCCGCTGACCCGTCTCACTTCCCCCAAGAACACCTTCCGCTGGAACCGGAGGTCGCTGCGGCATTCCAGGCGTTGAAGACGGCGTTCTCCTCCTCCCGAGTCCTGACCTAGGTCCGACCCCACACTGCAGTGCCTGGTGGAAGTCGACGCGTCTGATACAAGAGTGGGGGTAGGTGCTATCCCAGCGATCACCCCCGATGGGGTCAAGCGACCCTGCGCCTTCTTCTCACGGCGTTTGTCTCCGGCCGAGCGGAATTACGATGTTGGGGACAGGGAGCTTCTCGCCATCAAGCTCGCCCTGCAGGAGTGTGTGCCACTGGCTGGAGGGGGCTGCATTCCATTCGTGGTGCTGACTGACCATAAGAACTTGGAGTATCTTCGATCTGCTAGACGTCCTGAATGCCCCGCCAGGCGTGCTGGTCCTTGTTCTTCGCCCGGTTCCGCTTCACCATTACCTATCGCCCTGGCTCTAAGAACGGCCTACCCGATGCCCCTCTCCAGGCCAGTTTACCCCTGAGACGTCAGAGGAGCCGGGGTCAATACCTCCTGCCCAGCTCGTGTGTGGTAGGGGCAATTTCCTGGACTATCAGAGACAAGATCGGAGGGCGCAGGAGACCGAACACGGACCCTGGCGGGTGGACCGGAGGGGAAAGACTGTTCGTTTCCGTCTTCTGTCCGGGGGGAGGTCATCCATTGGGTTCACACCTCCAAACTCGCCTGCCACCCTGGCGTTTCCCGGCTAGTGGATCTCCTCCAGCGTTCCTTCGGGTGCGCCAGGTCTGCAGAAGGACGCCGCCAACTACGGCCGGGCCATGCCCTGTGTGTGCACCGGCAAGTCAGAAATTCTCCTCCCGCGGGTCTGCTCCAGCCCCTGCCGATCCTGGCAGGCCCTGGTCTCACATAAGCCTCAACTTCGTCACCCCGGTCTCCCGACCCTCTAACACCTATGACGCCGTCTTGACCGTTGTGGATCGATTCTCAAGGCCGCCCACTTCGTGCCACTTCGGGGTCTTCCAACGGCGCGGGAGACAGCAGACCTTCTGGTCAGCACGTGGTCAGGCTGCACGGGATACCGGTGGACGTCGTCTCGGATCGGGGGCCCCAGTTTGTCTCAGAGGTGTGGACGTGTTTCTGCAACGCCTTGGGGGCCACAGTTAGCCTCTCCTCGGTCACCACCCGCAATCCAACGGGGCAGTGCGAACGGGCCCAACCAGGAGCTGGAAGCTGCCCTACGCTGCGTCACTTCCTCCAACCCCGTCTACCTGGAGCACGCACCTGGCTTGGGTAGAGTACGCCCACAACACGGCTCGGACTTGAATTTCTTTTCCCTTGGTAATAAACACCTTCATTTAAAAACTTTAAAAATCTTTATGTTTGCCTGTGTTATCCTAGTCTAATATTTAATTTTTTTGATGATGTGAAACATTTAAGTGTGACAAACATACAAAACAATGAGACAATCCAGGAAGGGGGACAAACATTTTTTCACACCACTGTATATGTCAGTCTAAACTACATGTAATGGTGAATGACTAAATATTTAATATCTTTCTAATGACAGAGCTGTGACTGCAGTTTAGGAGATGAGAAAATGATATTTGTGTCATAGGGCTCCATCATTAAATATCAAACTATCATCAAAAATCAGATCTCTGATAACTGTTATAATTGTATTTCTCCTGTGAAGTTTTCACAGTTCATATTGTTGTTTGCAGTTTCTAATGAACTTATAGTATTGACTGACTTTATAACTTATACATAGGTAGGATTAAATAATACTGATAATTTCAGTTCCTTTTTATTTTTCTGTTGCTGTTTGATAGTGTTAAAAGTCCACACAATGGCCACTAGCCTGATATATCCTGTATGAAAAGTTAAGCATTTTCCTCTGTGACTTGAGGGTAGGATGTGATATTGATAAATAGTATGTGTATGTTACAGCTTTGCCAACCTCTGTCATTTTTAATAAAGCAGACAAATAAACTTTTATCTCGAAACAATAAAATGTATGAAATTTTAATAGAGCAAGAAAGCAGATCAGAACAATGCGTGTCACAAAATTTCAGGAATGTTACCATTTAAAATTTGCCTTTTATAACGAAAATATCTAATATTTCTGGAATACACTCATGTCTTACCTGTAATTTTTAGATAATGTTTTTACTTAGATCATCCAATCTAAGATTCAGTTAAGTTGTAATCTTTTGTGAAAGTACAGTAAGATAAATAGTTATTGCTGTTTGTTCAGGGTTTCTGCTGGTAACCAGAAACTGAGCTGCCATGCTAAGAAATAAATAAAGGAATGACGAGTGCGGCGTGATGCACGCAATGCAGGTGGCAGTCACCTGCCACGTCTGCGAGTTCTGGAGCGTGCAGACCGCATGACCGCTCCAGTCGGCAGGCAAACCTTATCTTGGATCGCTGTCCGAGAGGACAAACCTGACTTCTGCCTCCAGAGTGAAGCATGAGCTTATTTAAGTACTTTAAATGAGGAAAAAAAATCAAAAAAAGTATGTAAGTAGTGGAGCCATTTATTGTGGTTTTAACCTGCTGGTAATGGGAACAATCATGGGTCGCTTTGCAAACTGGTGTGGTTCAGCTTTGTATGCAGGCTAATTGAGGGAAAGGCAAGGATGACTTAATTGTTGAGGATTTACTTCACCATCACTATAACATTAACTAATTTATGTTCATTATTATGTACCTGGCAAGTTAAAATCAATGACCTTAGTCAACATCCTTCAACCTTGAAATAAACTAAACTTGCCAACATTTGGATTTCAAAATAAGGGAGGTTTTTTCATTTATCTGGGTGGTGAAGAGAGTTCTCAAAAACTGTAAATATATAGAAAAAATTATACCATAAATAATTTCATCTTTGGTCATTTTAGTTAATTATTTCATTAAATATATTTTATTAATTATATTTCTTTGAAATCAGAGTTTAAATTATTATTCTGTTCTGGCTCTGCAAAATTATGATCAAAGTATAAATTGTATCAGGAAAAAAGTAAAAATTTTACCACTATCTGTTTCAAATTACAAAAAAAAAACAACAAAAAAAAACTTTTTTTTAAAAAAAATAGATAAAAAATAGCTATAAAATAACACACAAATTTATGATAAAGTATCAAATGTACAAGAAAAGTCATAATTTTACAAGAGGAAATCACAAATTTGCAGAAAATGGTTGCAAATTTAAATAAATTCACAGAGAAAAGTAGAAAACTATAAGAAAATTGTTATAAATTTTGGAGAAAAACTCCAAACCTTCAAGACTGAAGTCATTACTGAAGTTATTATTTCAGTGGGTCCTTTTTGTACCTTTACTCAACTCAACTAGAAATGTTATAGTGTCTTCTTTTAATTACTAATTCATAAGATAACACTGCTTTTACATGAATAGAATTTCTGGCTGCTATTCCTACCTCTGATCATATAATTTATGTCATGATTATTATTAGCAATCTGCTCAGATGTGCGATGTAGCAGCAAGAAAGAACAATCAAACAACAATGCACGTTTGAGAATTTTATTAAATATCAAAATCCCCGCACAGCTACAGAAACAGTCACTCGCCAGAGGAAACAGCCTGTGGAGAGAAGATGAGAGCTGTGAATGGAGGAATGGAGTAAGGGAAAAAAGGGTTGGCCAAATTGCTACTTACCTGAGCCTCCAGGAGAGAATTGTCAGGGGCCCCAGTGGGGAATAGACGAACCGCAGGGTGAGGGGAGCGGAGCTGGTGGTACCTCACCGGGTGATGGTTGTTTGTCATTGAGGGATGATGCTGCAGGAGAGCACGCACAGTCCCGGAGACACACCCACACGAAGGCAGCAACCTTAGGAGAAGAGAAAGCACACTGGTTAATAACTTCTTCACAGGTGTGAATCAGATACTTGCTTGTCTAATGTAGGCAGTGTACCCAGACGAGCCAGCATTGAATCACTGAAGAGTGCTTCCTTATAAACGCTGGCTAATGAGAGGGCCCATGTGTGTCCTCTCACTCAGGTGCATTGATGACCTGAGGAGAGATGAACGGGAAGGATGGGACGCTCTCTCACCACCCATGACAGGAACCCCCTTTCTAGGAACGTCTCCTGGCGGTGCACAAGGCTTCTCGGGATGGGCACGGTGGTGGGCCCAGAGCATTTCCTTGTCCAGGACCTGGGATGTGGGAACCCAGGAGTGTTCCTCCAGTCCCGTAGCCCTCCCAATCGGCCAGGTATTGGAGGCCCTGGCCTCGACAGCGAACATCCAAGACCTGATGGACCATGTAGGCAGTGTGGCTGTCGATTATCCGGGGAGGAGGAGGTGGCTTCGGGGGGAAGGGGCAGAGGGGGCTGGACCGAGAGGGGTTTGATGTGGGATACGTGGAAGGTCGGGCTCAACCGTAGGGTCGGCGGGAGCTTGAGCTGGACCGAGGCGTCGTTGATCACTCTGGAGATCACGTAGGGCCCTAGGAAGTGAGGAGACAGTTTCTTCGACTTCGTCTTCAGAGTGATCTGACTGGCCACCAACCAGACCTGCTGCCTCACGGCATTCTTGGGGGCAGGCATCCATCTTCTATTGGCCATGGTCCAGTTGCACTCAACATTGCAGGCGAAGGCGGCGCGCATGGACCTCCAGAAGCGCCGGCCTGGCAGCAGTGAGTATGAGCCCCACGTAGGGAACCGCAGCCTGCCTCTCGTCAATAGGCAGCAACAGAGGCATATAACCTAATGACGCCTCGAACGGGGTGAACCTGGTTGCCGTGGAGATGGCAGAGTTCATTGAATATTCCACTCAGGTCAGGTGTGTGCTCCAGGAGGAGGGATTCTCCACTGCTACACATCGGAGAATGGCCTCCAAGGACTGGTTGGCACACTCTGCCTTCCCATTGCTCTGGGGATGATTCCCAGAGGAGAGGCTCACCGTAGTACCCAGGGTCCAGCAGAAAGCCCTCCAGACCTGCAACGTAAACTGAGAACCCCAGTCCAACACGATGTCTACTGGGATGCCATGGAGGCGGATCACATGGTCGGTGAGGAGGGTGTCCGTCTCCAAGGCCGAAGGGAGTTTAGGGAGAGCCACCAGGTGCACAGCCTTGGAGAAGCAGTCCACAATGGTCAAGATAACTGTTTTTCCATGGGAGGAGGGAAGTGCAGTTACAAAGTCCAAGGTGATGTTGGACCATGGGCGACTAGGGATGGGCAAAGGATGGAGGAGTCCAGCCAGGGTGGAGGAGTCCGACTTGCCCCGGACACAGGTCTGGCAGGCCCGCACATACTCCTGTACATCCTGCCGCAGCATGGGCCACCAGAACACCCGCCAAACCAGATCTGTAGTGTGGGTGATCCCAGGGTGGCAGGCGAAGCGGCTGGTGTGGCCCCACTGAATGACGTCACTGCAGAGGGTAGCTGGGACATACAGGCAGTTCCGGGGGCACCCTGCTGGCACAGGCTCCCCGAGGACTGGGCCTGTCGGACCCTCCACTCGATGTCCCACGTAAGGGATCCGAGGGTGCAAGAAGAAGGAAGAATGGATTGGGGGTGGGAGGGGGGGCGCTACCTCCTCAGAAACAAACTGGTGCAATAGGACGTCCGGTTTGGTATTCCGAGAGCCAGGCTGGTAGGTGATGGTGAAGTTGAACTGCTGAAAAAACAGGGCCCAATGAGCCTGCCTGGCACTGAGTTGGTGAGCCAACCGCAAATACCCAAGGTTTTTGTGGTCGGTCCACACGATGATGGGGTGAATAGCCCCTCCAACCAATGCCTCCATTCCTCCAACGCCAACGTAATGGCGAGCAGGTCTCTGTCCCCTACGCTGTAATACGCCAGCCGAGAGAAAAACACGCACGGGTGGAGCTTCTGGTCAGAGGGTGTGCACTGTGAAAGGACAGCGCCTACCCCTGAATCAGACGCATCTACTTCAAGGACGAACTGGAGCTGTGTGTCGACCTGAGCCAAGATAGGTGTTTCCGTGAACAGACCCTTTAATTTGGAAAAGGCCTGTTCAGCTGCCTCAGTCCAATAAAAGGGGACCTTAACTGAGGTCAGCTGGGTCAAGAGCAGTGCTACCACACTATAGTTCCGAATGAACCTGTGATAAAAGTTCAAGAACCCGAGGAAGCGTTGAAGCTCCCTGCGGGAGTGGGGAGTTGGCCAATCGAGCACTACCCTCACCTTGGCCGGGACACCAATCAGTCTCCCTTCAGCCACTATATAGCCCAAGAAGGTGGTAGAATTGGTGGAGAACTCACACTTCTTGGCCTTAACGTAGAGCTGGTTCTCCAAAAGCCACTGCAGAACAGCTCTCACATGGACTTCGTGTTCCTCTGGCGAGAGGGAAAAAATCAAAAATATCATCCAAATAGATGAACACAAATTGATACAACATATCACGGAGGACGTTGTTAATTAACCGTTGGAAGACAGCGGGGGAGTTGGTGAGCCCAACAGCATCACTAACTGTTCGAACTGCAACTGATGGGTTTTAAATGCTGTCTTCCACCCGTCCCCCCTCACGAATGCGAATGAGATGGTATGCATTGCGCAAGTCTAATTTGGTGAACACCCCGGAGCCGCTGAAGGAGTTCAAATGCGGAGTTAATCAAGGGCAGCGGATATTTGTTCTTGAATGTAATTGCGTCGAGCTTCCGGTAGTCGATGCATGGGTGCAGCCATCCTTCTTCCCCACAAAGAAGAACCTAGCTCCAAGAGGAGCCGAAGATGGCCGAATGAGGCCAGTGTTCAGCGATTCTTTAATGTATCTCTCCATCGCCTCCCTCTCCGGACCAGAAATACTATAGAGCAAGCTGGACAGCAGCCTCACCCACGGGATGAGGTCCACAGCACAGTCGTAAGAGTGATGACGCAGCAGTGACAGCTCTTTCGACTTGCTGAAGACCTCTCCCAAATCGTGGTAAGCCAGGGGAATGATGCTGAGGTCCGGCGGCTCGGCCAGAGGAGGATAGATGGGGAGAGATGGCAAACACTCTGCTGAATGTAGACAATTAGCCAAACAAAATGGGCTCCAGGAGGAGATGGAATTCTGACCCCAGTTTATAATGGGGTTATTCTTCTGGAGCCAAGGATAACCTAGAATCATCGGGGAAGATGAAATTGGGAGAACTCGGAACGTAAGTTCCTCCCGATGATTCCTGGATAGAAGGATGGTGATCTGCGCCGTGCGTTTGGTGACTACCACAACCTCCTGGCCAGATATGGTGGTAATTCTTTGTGTTGGGGCAGGTGAGTGTGGGAATACCCATGACCCGAATGAACCGAGCTGACACGAAATTGCCCTTTGCCCCTGAATACCACTAGCGCCATCGTCCTCCTCTCATCCCCCGGCAATTGCACGAGGGCCAAAATAGAGAAATTACTGGGTGGAGATAATTTGGTCCCGTCTGCCAGAACCTCCATGGTTACTGACGGGCCGCGTCTTTTGGCCGCTGGTGCACTAGTCACGACTGTGCTTCACTGAACCACAGTACGTGCACGCACGTGCCCTCCTCCTTCGCCAGCACTCGTTGGTTATTGATACAGACTGAGCTCCTTTGGACTGGGAGGAGGACCAGCCCTACCAGTGTTAGTAACCGCAGCGGGCACCCGCTCGGCAGAATGGCGAGAGGAGGACTGTCGCTCCTTCGCGCCCTCAGGGTAGTGGTTATCTAACCCCACAGCCTGATGGATAACACTATCAAGAGTGTTGGGAACCGCATAAACTGCCAGGTCGTTGCGGAGGTGGGCGTATAACCCATGGAGGAACGTGCTGCGTAAGGCAACTTCGTTCCACCCCGAGTCCACCGCTTTGACCTGAAACTCCACCGAGTACCCTGGCGGAGAGTCATAAGGCGGCTCATGATGTTCTCCTGACTCTCGGTGTGGTCGAATACGTGAGAAAAATCGACCACAAATTGCTCAAACGTGTAACCCCACCCTTAAGGCTATCTGTTGTGGCCCGAGCCCAACTAAGAGCTCTGTCCTGTAGCAGTAAGTTAAAGAACTGAATTTCACGACATCTCCTGGGTACTCCCCTCCCAGGACCTGCTCCAAATACATCCGCAACTGGTGAAGGAACTCCTTACACTTCCCCACCTCCCCGCATATGGGGCAGGTGTGGAAACGGAGGTGGTACGGCACACCGGAGGTTGAACAACGGGAGCAAGCTGAGGAGGAGGAGCCAGGGCAGCCACACTGGCAAAATGCTGCGTGACGGTGTCCCATTGCTGCATCATCGTTTGTAACTGCTGGGACATCATGGCTATCTGATGCTCGGTCGCTTCTAAGCGGTCCAAAGCCGATTGTTCAATGCTGCTGCACCTGCTAAGCCAAGGTCATTGCTGGCTCGTTCTGTCATGATTATTATTAGCAATCAGCTCACGTGCGTGATGCAGCAGCAAGAAGGAACAATCAAACAACAGTACACATTTGAGAATATTATTAAATATCAAAATCCCTGCACAGCTAATGAAGCAGTCACTCACCAGAGGAAACAGCCTTTGGAGAGAAGACAAGAGTTGTGAATGGAGGAATGGAGTAAGGGGAAAAATGGGCTGGCCAAATTGCCACTTATGTGAGCCTCCAGAGGAGAACCAGCAGAGCCCCAGCAGGGAATAGACGAACCAGCAGGGTGAGGGGAATTGAGCTGGTGGTACCTCACCGGGTGGTGGTTGTTTGCCATTGATGAGGGATGATGTGGCAGGAGAGCGCGTGCAGTCCCGGAGACACACCCGCACGAAGGCAGCAACCTTAGGAGAAGAGAAAGCACACTGGTTAATAACTTCTTCACCGGTGTGAATCATATTCTTGCTTGTCTAGCATAGGTAGTATACCCAGACGAGCCAACGTTGAATCACTGAAGCGTGCTTCCTTATAAACGCTAGCTGATGAGAGGGCGCAGGTGTGTCCTCTCACTCAGGTGCATTGATGACCTGAGGAGAGATGAATGGGAAGGAGGGGGTGCGCGCTCGCCGCCCATGACAATTTAAGTATGCATGAGTAAACTACTGTTATGAATTTTTTTTCCCTTCTCTTTCCTACTCTTTCTCAATGGAAAAAAAAGAAACACTATAATAAAAATACAAAAAAAAATACATATTTGTGTCATTTACTGTATGTAAATCATAACAAAAGCAATCCTGCAGGACAAAATGTGGCACTTGATATTTTCTAACCTATTTGTAAATCACCATAGACACAGAGAGAACCTGAATAAGACAAGGCTCAGAGAGGGAAGGATGAGACAGAAGAGAGGAGCCAAGGAGAGGAAAGTGTTCAGGCAGAGGGTGCAGGACACAGGGGTTAAAGCAAAAAAAAATATTGAGCCTGAACTTTTTTGGGGGGGCAGGGTCACAGGGATGGAGACACGCACGTGCGCACGCACACACACACACACACACACACACACACACACACACACACACACACACACACACGTGCACGTGCACACACACATACATGAAAATGCTTTCCTTGAAACTAGCTAGTAACCTATCTGCCATACCCATTGATAAATTCAGACTACATTATATATATATATATATTTTTTTTTTGTTACTTATTTGTACCCGTAGGTAGATTTGGTTTGCAGTCTGGTGACAAGCCACCGGCCGCCGGTCGCTGCGTGCGCGAGCGCCCTAAACCTACATGTTTTTGGTATGCGGGAGGAAACCGGAGAAATCCCGGAGTAAACCCACGCAACACGGGGAGAACATGCAAACTCCACACAGCTCACTGTTGGTCGGGGGCTGGGATCGAACCCACAATCTCATGATCCCCGCGATCCCCCGGCCAAGGATAAACTGTGCTGCCACAGTACTAAACCACTGCGCCACCGTGCAGCCGTGCATTATGGTGGATTGTTTGAAACAGCAATACCAAGGAAGGTCAGTAGGTGGCAATAATAGTCCATCTCACTGATATGGTGCAACCATCTAACATTTAGGATGCTGCTGCTATCAAGTTGTATAAATTATGTACAGAATGACCTACAATCTATAACATGAAATTTATGAATAAGGGTATGTGAAACTCAGTCAAGTGAATTAATTCACTGCTGGAATAAGATTTGATGAGCAACCATTCAGTAAAGGGTATATGGAAAAGGCCATTTATCTACTATTTTTTAATTCAATGTGCAACATTTGCACCATGTATTCATTCATTCATTCATCTTCTTCCGCTTAATCCTGTTCGGGTCATGGGGGGGCTGGAGCCCATCCCAGCATCTTTGGGCGAGAGGCAGGGTACACCCTGGAGAGATCACCAGTCCATCGCACGGCCAACAAAGAGAGACAGACAACCATTCACTCTTACAGTCATACCAAAGGACAATTTAGAATCCCCAGTTTTGATGCCAATTAACCTAACTTGCATGTTTTTGGCATGTGGGAGGAAACCAGAGAAATCCCAGAGTAAACCCACGCAGACACGGGGAGAACATGGAAACTCCACACAGATAGACCACTGTTGGTCGGGGGATGGGATCGAACCCAGGATCCCTGGCCAAGGGTGAGTTGCTGTGCTGCCACAGTGCTAACCACTCCGCCACCGCGCTGCCCTGCACCATGTATTTTGATAACAAACTGTAAACAGCAATATTGAACAGTATACAATACTCTAAATTGCATTATTTTGAGCACAACGGGCAGAAAAAAGCTTCTGGTTCTCAATTTTTTTTACACCAGCTACCAAAAGGCTTGCCGTCTCTGCCCATTTCTGCAATTCACGCCCAGCACCATTTGTTTTTAAGTCCTGTGTCAACTAGGACTTCTTCCCCAGGCTTCAAAAATTACTCTTCATCCTACAGAATGTATGAAAGGTTTTGTGTATGATGAAGGATGAAACACGTTTCCAGTCACTCACTCACTCTCGCTGTCGCTATCTGATTAGGAACGTGCCACTGATCTCTGTAGAAAAAATGGATTGATCATTGGCTGCCAGAAGTGAAGCCACCTTGCTGCCATATTAGTACAACCAAAACACTCAGCGAGTCAATGGAAAACGAATGGGTTTAGTAGTAAATGGTGCCACTTTTACCTCAATAACTTCTCAAAAAATTAACAGATTTGAACTTCTTGGTATGGTGACACAGCTTATAATGTTGTGTGGCCACTAAATATAATGTCAACTCGATTCCCTCCCTAATATGGCGGGCAGGTAACTTCACTCGGCTCTGTACTCGCTAATGGAGCGTGAGCTACCCGGGTTTTCTATAGATATCAGTGGAGTGTGCAAGCTCAGTACATTCCGCCATGCTAAATACTACATTTACCACTCTAAATATCACAAAAGAACTGCTACCTATTCAGAACTGAATGTTTATTTTGAGCATTATTCATCCACCATTGCAGATAGCTTGGACAAAAAGTGTTTCTTCATACAGAAATAGGAAGTAAATTTCCCCTCAGCCAAAAAAAAAAGAAAAAAAAAAAAGGCACATGCCGGAAATCCGACTTGACACCGGAAAACTTCAAGCCCTGAGGACAGGTGACAGCAGAGAAAGGAGAAAAAGATGACACCAGTAAAATGTCCGAACACAGGACCCCAATTGGCCCAATATTCCAAGATTAAAGGCTTGGCTGTCCAATATTTCAAATGGTAAGTTCCAAATGCAAAGCTACTGTGCAAAGTTTTTAAAACAGAAGTAAATAGTATAAAATTAACAAATTCAATTTACAGCAGTAATTCTCCACCCTCCCCACCCCCCCCCCCAAAAAAAAATGTTGCCACCACACCTAGGTCTTTAAGCCAGAGGAAACACTGTTGTTGTTTAATTAAAGTCTTTATACTTGGTTTAAACCTTTGAATCTTCTTTCAGTACATCCCTGAAGTTTGAGAATCTTGAAAAGAACGGGAAAAAAAATACTAATCAATCTTGCTTGTATTTCTTAATTGATTTAAGGTTATTGCTGACATTTGTAAAGAGGCACCAGGTTCACCCAGAGGACCAAGACCCACAATCATCTACAGCAGATCTCAACACTGGAACAGAACTAGAACACTGACCAAGAACCATCTACAGCAGTTCTGACACATGCAACATACAGAATACAGGAACTTTACACTAGTGCATTTCAGTAAATTAGAATTCATAATTTCTAGTTACATAAATGTATATACAGCAGTTCGTTCCGACCGAGAAATTTGATTGGACAATAGGGATTCCAAGAGTTACTATATTCCATGATAATTGCACTCCAGTTTCACTGGATATGTATCACACTGCCTCAAAGGTGTTCTAGCAAGTCCCACCCTTTTGAAAACAACTGTTTCCTTCTGCCTGTCATTGGTGGCATTCAGGTGAGCTGCTAACATCTCCTTCTTTCATTGCAGACCAGGGTGCTCCAGTTACTGACACCTGAGAAATTGCCTCCACCTGCTCCCACCTGTGCCAGGAATATACAGTAAGTAGGCGTGGTGGAGAGTTCTTTGGTGCTGGCAATCAAGCTAAGCCTTGGTCTCTGGCTTCCTCTTGTGGTTGCTCTCGCCTTTGGGTCTGACAGCTAGGAATCATGACAGTCTTTAAGCCATTTCATAACTGTTTAAAACAATAGACAGTGCTAGAGTGTGATTTATTGTCTCGATTAACAAACCACAATACCTTTGTGGTGATGGACTCTTTGTTTCATCTGAAAGAGGCGAAGAAAAGCGACCAAAATGTGCTAAATCACTAGCATACTAACTACTAGCTACACACCGGCTGACTACCAATGGTTCTGGCAACCGGCATTGGATACGTTTTGATCTTCTGAAGTACCGACTCAACAGGTATACTGCGTGTTTTATAAACACATTACTTTTGCACTTGACAATATTTAATTTGTTTACATGTGTGTGAAATGACAATTGACATCATCATGCTAACTGAGATGTTTAGCAGCAGTTTCTACGGCTAAATTCAGAAGGAACTATTTTTTTCTCAGCTGCGCAAAATAACTGGTTAAAAAAACAAATCATATTTTGTCCAGTATTGCTGTCATTTAAGAAGAATCTTAATAGGACATGAAGATATACATCTCTGCCATCAGCTCATTTTTGATCATTTGCATTAAGAGGTGAAATATTCCCAATTTAATGTGAAGTGTGTCAGACCACTAAAACCAGCGTGACATAGTGTTTTATTGTAAAGAAATACGTATATCCCAAAAACATTTTTTAAAATAATAACCATTTAAAAATCACAACATAAACAGCCTGAACATAATACAAATCCTTCATGTGTAGAGCTTTGACATAACGCACGGCTCAGGAGACACACAGCAAGAGATGCCAAAGTAGAGAGACGGCTTCAGGCCAAAGCCCAGGGCAGAGTGGGTTAAATACCTCGCCGCTGACGAGATGCAGGTGTGCGCCAGCTGGCGCCGCTGATGTGCGGCGAGTCATGACAGTACTCCCCCCTCTAGCAGCGCCTCCTGGCGATGGTTTCTCTGGGTGCGCTCGATGGAACTCAGCAATGAGAGACCGGTCCAACACAAACGAGGAATGCACCCATTGTCTCCATTCGGGTCCATAGCCCTCCCAGTCCACCAAATACTGCAACCCGCGACCCCGGCGCCGGGAGTCCAAGATGTCGGAGACAGTCCAGGTCGGGTGGCCACCAATCATCCGGGGAGCGGGATGCGCTGCAGGTGGAGGGCAGAGGGGGTCAGAGACCACCGGTTTAACCTTGGAGACATGGAAGGTGGGATGGATGCGGAGGGAGGAGGGAATAGCCACAAGCACAGCCACCGGGTTGATGATCTTGGTAATGGGAAATGGGCCGATGAACCGTTGGGCCAGCTTCCTCCTCTCACCCTTTAAGTTTACGTCCTGTGTGGACACCCAGACTTGTTGTCCCACCTGGTAGGCAGGGGCAGGTCTCCTGTGCTGGTCCGCCGTGGATTTGTTGTGCTCCGCCGTGCATAAAAGTGCATTGCGCACCGTAGTCCAAAAGGAGCGGCACCGCCTGAGGTGCGCCTGGGCTGAGGGGACAGCCAACTCGCCCTCCTGCGCGGGGAATAGAGGTGGATCGTAACCCAGGGATGCCTTGAAGGGAGACATCCCGGTGGCAGAAGAGCGGGAGGTGCTGTGGGCGTACTCCACCCAGGCGAGGTGTGAGCTCCAGGACGCGGGCTTAGATGTGGTGACGCAGCGGAGCGCAGCCTCCAGCTCCTGATTGGTCCACTCACACTGCCCGTTGGATTGAGGGTGATGGCCGGAGGTGAGGCTTACTTTGGCTCCCAGGGCAGTGCAAAAGGATCTCCAGATGTCTGAAGAGAACTGGGGACCACGATCGCAGACCACATCGACCGGTATTCCGTGCAGTCTGACCACATGCTGGATGAGGAGGTCCGCCGTCTCCAAGGCTGAGGGGAGTCTACGAAGGGGCACAAAGTGGGCGGCCTTGGAGAAACAGTCAACGATGGTCAGGACTGTGTCGAAGTTGTTGGAGACAGGGAGGCCGGTGACAAAGTCTAGGGCGATGTGCGACCAGGGCCTGCCAGGGACGGGCAGGGGCTGGAGCAGACCCGCAGGGGGAGCGTTACCTGACTTACTGGTGGCGCAGACAGGGCAGGCCCGGGCGTAGCGGGCGGCGTCCTTCCGCAGACCTGGCCACCAAAAGGACCGCTGGAGGAGGTCGATCATCCGGGAAGCTCCAGGATGGCAGGTGAGCTTAGAGGTATGGAGCCAGTGGATAACGTCCCCCCGGACAGCAGATGGCACGAAGAGCCTCCCCTCCGGTCCGCCGCCAGGGTCCGGTTCCGACTCCTGCGCCCTCTGGATCTTGTCCTTAATGTCCCAGGAAACAGCCCCCATGATGCACGACCTGGGCAGGATGGTGTGAACAGCATCTTCCGAGGCCACCGGGGCAAATTGCCTGGAGAGGGCATCGGGCAGGCCGTTCTTGGAGCCAGGCCTGTAGGTGATGTTGAATTTAAACCTTGCAAAGAACAGGGACCAGCGCGCCTGGCGGGCGTTCAGACGCTTGGCAGATCTTAGATACTCCAAGTTCTTCTGGCCAGTAAGAACCACGAATGGCAAGGCGGGCCCCCTCCAGCCAGTGGTGCCACTCCTGAAGCGCGAGCTTGATGGCCAAAAGCTCTCTGTCCCCCACGTCATAATTACGCTCCGCCGGGGACAAGCACCGAGAGAAAGAAGGCGCAGGGGTCGCTTGGCTCCGTTGGCAGGAGGACCGCTGGGACAGCACCCGCCCCCACCCCCGTGTCTGAAGCGTCCACCTCCACAATGCACTGCAGCGTGGGATCGACCTGGCTGAGGACCCAGGAGGAGGAAAACTCCGTCTTCAGCGCCTGGAAGGCTGTTGCGGGCCTCTTCAGTCCACCGGAATGGGGTCTTAGGGGAGGTGAGGCGGGTCAGAGGACCGACGATGGCTCCAAAGTTAGGGACGAAGCCGCGGTAGAAATTGGCGAACCCGACGAACTGCTGAACCTGTTTCCTAGAGGTTGGTGTGGGCCAATCCACCACCGCTTTGACCTTCGCTGGGTCCGGAGCACCTGGTCATGGGAGATGACGAACCCCAGGAAGGAAGTGGTCTTGGCGTAGAACTCACACTTCTCCGCCTTGACATATAGTCGATTCTCCAGCAGCCTCTGCAAGACCCGCCTCACGTGGACCTGGTGCTCATCCCTGGACCTGGAGAAGATGAGGATATCGTCCAGGTAAACGAACACGAACAGGCCGATGAAATCCCGGAGGACATCATTAATGAGGCGCTGAAAGACTGCTGGAGCGTTGGTCAACCCAAACGGCATAACAAGATATTCAAAATGACCGTTAGGGGTACGGAAGGCAGTCTTCCATTCATCTCCCTCTCGGATCCGGACGAGGTGGTAAGCGCTGCGGAGATCCAGCTTGGAAAACCAAGTCGCCCCCTGGAGGGAGTGGAAGGCGGTGTCCATCAGGGGCAGGGTGTAATGGTCCTTCTCCGTGATGTCATTGAGAGCTCGGTAATCTATGCAAGGACGAAGGGACCCGTCCTTTTTTACCCACGAAGAAGAACCCTGCGCCTAATGGTGAGGAAGATGGTCGGATAATCCCAGCGCTGAGCGACTCCTTCAAGTAGGTGTTCATTGCCTCCTTCTCTGGCGCTGACAGACTGTAGAGGCGTCCCGAGGGTAGGGGCGCCCCCTGGCGGATGTTGATGGCACAGTCGTAGGGTCGGTGAGGAGGAAGAGACATCGCCTTGGACTTGCTGAAGACCGCACCCAGGTCGTGGAACTCTGAGGGCACCAGGGTGAGATCCGGAGGCGCGGCGTCCTTAGCTGTGGGGAACGAGGACGGGGCGCAGGCAGCGGATTGGAGACAGGTGCCCATACAAAAGGTGCTCCAAGCAGACACTTTACCGGTCTTCCAGTCCAAGACGGGGTTGTGGAGGCGGAGCCAAGGGTATCCGAGAATGACAGGTGAAACTGAGGTGGGCAGAACGTAGAAGGAGATATCCTCCCGGTGGTTTCCTGAGATGATTACCGGGACAGGGGATGTCCGGTGGGTCACTATTCCCAGGGAGACACGGGAGAGATTAACTAGGGCGAGAGGAGGATCGAGGGGGTGACAACGGATGCCCAATCGGGTTGCCAGGCTCTGTGAAATGAAGCTACCCTCCGTGCCTGAATCCACCAGTGCATGAGTAAGGTGCCCTGTGAGATTGTGACAGAAGCGGATGGGCAGCGTCAAATGTGTGAGGGGATTTAACTGATTAGCATCCGCGAGGCCCCTGCAGTGACTCGCGGACCTCCCCGTTTGGCTTCTTCCGGGCAATGCTCCACCGTGTGCTGGCTGCCCCCGCAATACATGCAAAGGCCCAGCTCACGGCGGCGTTGTTTCTCAGCCAGGGGGAGCTTTGTCCGGCCCGTCACCATTGGCTCCGACTCCTCGGAGACCTCCGGTGGCGGTAACGCCAGGTGGCGAGCTTGGGGCAGGCGCGCCAAGGCACCCCACGAGCGAGAAGAGGACTTCCGCTCCGAGGCGCGCTCGTGCAGCCTGTTATCCAAGCTAATAGCGAGGGAGATCAGCTCCGCTAGAGTCTCCGGGATATCCCGGCCGGCCAGCTCATCCCTCAGACCTGAGTTGAGGCTGCGGAGGAAGATGCCACAGAGCGCACGCTCTTCCCAGCCAACTTCCTCTGCAGTAACCCGGAAGTCGATCGCGTATTCAGCCGCCGATCGGCTCCCCTGTTGGAGGCCGAGAAAGCGGTCGACCTGGACACTGTCCAAACGCGAGTGATCGAACACTTCCAGGAATTGTTGCACGAACTGGCCATAGGTGAGGGTGGCGTAGCTGGGCTTCGCCATAATGGCAAAAGCCCAGGTAAGCGCTCGACCCTCCAAGAGGTTACCTACATAGCCAATCCGACTGTGGTCTGAGGGGAAGTCTCCGGGAACGCGATGGAACACGGACTCACACTGCATGATAAAACCCCGAGCTCCACCAAGCTTGCCGCTAAAGCGAGCGGGAGTGGGGATTGGTGTGAGCCGTGCCGGCGCACCCGGAGCAGGCTGGACAGCCGCCGGAGCAGCGGAGGGCTGCGCCACCCAGACGAACCGAGGGAACGGCTGCTGGGGGTCCAGGCGGTCTAATCGGTTAGTTATCACTGTTAATTGGTTCAGTGTCACCTGTTGTTGGTGGGCTATTAGATCCACCCGAGCCTCGAGAGTGGAAAGACGGCGTGCGAGCCCGCAGTCTGCCGAGCCACTCTGCTGAAGCCGTACTGACATAACGCACGGCTCAGGAGACACACACGCAGGCTCAGGGTAGATTTAATAGCTTTATTAACAACAGGGATGTGTGACTGCGTGTCTGTAGAATAAGGATGTATTGGTGGTGGCGTCTGCGTCAGGCACGGGGACAGGAAGCCGTTCAGCCGGACAACCCTATGGGAGGAAGCAGAAGGAGAAGGGTAACGGGCACCACACCAATACAGAGGATAATAACGGTTTTGCTGGCTTACTTGGTTAGGACAGGTGGCTGGCGTCGACAAGGGTGGAGCCCAGGAGACAGCGACCTGGAGTGCCTGTAGCAGCAGCGAGGAGGCAGCGGCGAGATGGGGAAGTCCGCCGCCGGGGAATCCACCTGTGCACAGGGGAGAAGGCTGGAGAAAAGGAGGTAAGGGGAGCTTACCCAGATTATCTTGCTCGTAGGCGAGAGTTCCGTTGTAGCAAGAGATGCCTAAGTAGAGAGACGGCTTCAGGCCGAAGCCCAGGGCAGAGTGGGTTAAATACCTCGCCGCTGACAAGAGTCATGACAAGCTTTTAGAAGTTTTAAATGGCTTGGTCATCTTTTCATCTTTCCGCAGAGTTATGATAATTACTGTATGATTGTTTTTAATGTCATATTTTTATTGGTCTTAATATTGTTGAAAAAGTTGTAAAAGTGTTTTCTATTAGGATATAATTTGTTATAAGAGATAGGTATTTAATAATAATAATAATAATAATAATAATAATAATAATAATAATAACAGAAAATAGACAACTCACATTAAGGTTTTTCTTTCAAATGCACACAATAGCTGATGTAAAAATGGTTATAGTGTAATACAATATCTTAATTGTTTACTAATACGTATGTTTGCATTTGATGACTGAACATCTCTCCTGTAAAACAGACAGGTCGGATCGAACCCATCACAACATAGATTTTCTTCTTTTGGTACCTTCCCAATTTCTTTTGTCAAAGGGGAAAACTTTGACAAGAGTGATGAGGTTTAAAACTTTGCCAACAGAGCATACCTTCCATGTCCTACTAAAATTAATTACATTGATTTTGTTTGTCTAACCCCATTGTGGGACTAATAAAGGCTTATCTTATCTTATCTTATCTTATCTTATCTTAACAGGACTTGCCAGTGTGCAGAAAGAAATCTTCTCCTCAGGTCCTGGCAGCATCAGAGTAACAGACACATGATACAGGAAAGCATTCTGTGCTGCACTAGAAGTTGCTACTTCAGTGCCATCAAGATTGCCAGTCTTTACACTTTTCCAAGAAAATTTTCACTCACTGTCATATTTTCACCCTGGGGCATGAATGAGCAGCTGGTGGACTGCTCCTTTGAGCCATCACTGTATGGGGCAAACAGCTTTTTGATTTGAGGAAAGAAATTTTGCACTATGAACCGGCCCTTTGGGCATTTTCATGTTTCTGTGGGATAAAAAAGAATCACAGATTAGCCACAATTGTTAGAGCATGGAAGTCACCGGAAAAAAGTAATCAGGTTTGGATTCGATTGCTTTGAATCAGTAGGTAAAGAAAACAAATGAGCCTATCAGAATCCATGGATTTTGGGATGCCCTTTAACTGTCCAACCCATAGGTGCAACTTTCAGTAAAACAAATAAATATTATTAAACTTATTTGGCTTTTGAAAAATGGAACAGATTTTTTTTATAATTACACATTTTGATCATCAGTATGACAGCTATTTTAATTTTACCAATTGTCCATTCTACCCCAAAATTTGTAAGAAATTTTCTGCTATGGATCTGGGTGAGCACCACACATTCTGTTGATTCTAACTCTAATCAGCCTGTTTACCTCCTACTCCAGAAGCAGCAAGAACCCTAATTACTTGCAGTGATCAGTCTTGTTAACCACCTCCTCAGGATCTCCACTGAACAAACTCACCAACACTATACTCCCAAAACATACCACCACCTGTCAGATTTTCCCATCACTTACTGCCATAAACTGCCAAGTGCAGTGAATCAAGGACACTAAATGCAGGTAGTGAGGTTTTGCAAGTTTAATAAGTACAAAAACACAAAATACAGAACTGAGGACTAAGGCTACGATCTCAAAGCAGAGGCTGGACATACAAGGAAACACATGAACTATGAAACCAGTGTTGGCTTGACTTATGTTTTCAGAAGAGCCAACGGGAACAGTGTGGCAGGAATGAGGAATGGTAGCGATTACCAAACTGAGAAACAAGGCTTAATTAAGGCAGGGAGAATGATTACAATCAGAATCAGCTGTGAGTCACATGAGTGGAGAGGAATCAGGGCTGACAGCCAACAGGTGTACCGCCCTGAACAGAGCAAACCTCGGAGGTGCACATTGCCAACTGTAGCTTTGACAGAGAGAGAGAGAGAGAGTGCACGGGATCAAAAATACAACTATGACACTGGAACAGGAAGGCTGAACATGGCAGACCCCTCCATGCTCAGTCCATGAACAGCCCCCCCCCTCCTTCCAGACACCCCACAAAGAAGACCCCCCCCTACAAAAAAAACAAAACAAAAACACCCCGGGTGGGAGGAGGGGGACCCTGGCACAGAGGGGCCGAAACAACCAGGCAAAGCAGGAGAACACATGCGGTTCACATACTGAACAATAGGAACAAAATACAACTACTGCTGGGACTAATAGTTCACTTTGGGTGGTCTTCCGGAGTCCCAGCACCACCTGATCAACAGGTGGGAAATGTCGGGTAGCCTTCCAGGTCTCCAGAGCTGCCAAAAGGAAAAGAAAAATTCATTGAGTGGCCTTCTCGGTCTCTAAAGCCACCCATACCAACCAAAGAATTTGTCAGGTGGTCTCTCTGAGTCCCTTAGCCACCCAAGCAAACCAAAGAGTTCATCGGGTGGTCTCCCAGCATCCCCAAGCCATTGGACAGTGGAGCACCACATGCCCCCTCCTGGAGGCATTAGCTGGAACCCGTGCTTACCGCAGACCACAGGAGCTGGGAGATAGGAACCTGGTGAGAAGGACAGCTGACCAGCGAAGAACCCTGACAAGGAATATGGCTGACCAGTGAGGGAACAAGGCGAGGAGGATGGCTGACTGGCGAGGGAACCAGATGAACAGGACTGAAGACCATCAGTGGAACCAGACGGAATGAAGCAATGACCCTTGGCGAAACCAGGCAGAATGGAACGATGACCCTCGGTAAAGCCAGGCAGAGACTGAGAACCCACAGTGATCTCGGACAGAGGCACGGCACCCCCAGATGCCCTGGACTGAGGCATAGCATCCACGGAGGCCCCGGACTGAGGCGTAGCATGGGGAGACATGGGGATAACAGATGAGGAAATAGCATCAGCAGTAGGCGGTGAGAACTCAGTGGGATGCAATGACTGAGTCTCACCACCGGGAGCTAGGCAAGATTGTTCTTTATCATTTAGAGGATGAATGAAAAAAACACTTGCCTTTTCTCCCGGGGTGTGATGGAAACTGCTGCAGCTGAACCAGATGTTGTTTTCCCTGGAGCGGCAGAGGTCATATGATGAGGTGTCAGAGTCCGGGGGCGCTGGATTGTTGGTGCAGACTTTGACATAAATAAGCCCCAAGCACCGAGGAGCGGAGCCAGGGAATGCCTCACTGATGGCGCCGGGTCCCACGACGCCAAAACCAGGACACGCTCACTTGTCGGCACAGGCTTCAGGACACAGAAGATGCTCTTCCCTTGCTGGGCTCAGTTGTGGAGCTGGATCAAGGCCCTCGGGATCCACAGATCCATCCGATGTCCTGCGGCTCCCTCCCAGGACCGGCGGACATTTCAGGGAGACAGGAGAAGCAGGTGCTTAAATGGTAACAGCAGCTGATGGTGAGGCCTTAGTCGGCTTCAATGACTGAGCCTCACCACAGAGAATTAGGCGAGAGGATTCAGCAGAGAGAGAAGGAGAATGAATAAGCACTTGCCTGAATTCCCGGGACATCATGGTATCAGCTGCTGTTTCAGAGCCAGACAATGTCCTTCCGGGAGCTCCCGGGGCTGTCTGGTGGATGGGCAAGGACACAGGCTCCTGGAGAAGTGAATGAGCCTTCTGCTCATGGGAACGCTTCTTCATCAGCCCAGGTTATGCCGAAGGGGAGTCCCCCACCCGCTCACTGAGAAGCTGCTGGGACTCAACCACCGTGGTGAGGAGAGCAGTAAGACCCAGGTAGCTCCAGAACCTGGATATTTCTCGATTATCCAGGCCGAGCTGTCCACGTATCCCAGTGCGACCTCGGGAGTGTGGGTGGATCGAGCGTCTGAGGCAAAGTTCGCAATAAGTTCTACCGCCCCACACTCCTCGTTGCTCAGTCCAAATACGCGAAGATCAATGGTGGCAGACATACAAAAAAATCCCAGACAAAAACAGAAAAATGCAGGAGGGAATAGTGAAAAGAAAACGCAGCCCCACTGCCACTAGTGTCTAAACTGTCTGGGTTATTCTGTCGTAAACTACCAAGTGTGGCAAATCAAGGACGCTAAACGCAGGTAGGGAGGTTTTGCAAGTTTCATAAGTACAAAAACACAAAATACAGAACTGAGGACTTCCGGTCTGGACGCCATGGTGATAGCAACTTAACGCTGAACCTCCCAGATCCAATCCAAGGAAAACATCATCAAAATCAGACTTAACGGATTTTTGGAAGAATAAAAATCAAAAGACAAGAACACCATGCCTAACCACAAACAGAAGAAACTGGCATTCCCCAGGTTAGGACGCGCGGCGGCCGCAGAATCTGATCCCGAGGACCTCCATTCAGGAGACGAAGAGCTGGGCCTAGCTAACAAAAAGGTTAGCCTGAAATCGCTATATGATGAATTACGACGATTTCGGGCCGAATTTCACGAATTCAGAGAGGAACTAATAAGGACGAACAGCAGAATGGACCAGGCCGAAAACCGAATCTTGGAAGCTGAAGAAAGAGTAAAAGTGCTTGAAGATTCTATGCTGGATTTACACAGAAAACAGTCAAGGCTGGAGGCTAAGCTAGCCGACCAAGAAGGAAGACAGAGACGAGATAACATCAGAATTCACGGTCTGAAAGAAGGAGCTGAAGATGGTTTCAACACAGTGGCGGAATGCGTGGAATCCTTATTGAGAGAGAAGTTGGATATTCCACAGACCACCGATTTGAAAATAGAAAAGGCCCATCGTACATTAGCCGCAAAGCCAGCGGCAGAAGCACACCCGCGTTCAGTGTTGGTAAGATTCTCCGATTTCAAAATAAAACAAGAGGTTGTAAGACGGGCTTGGCAGAAAAAAGGATTTATGCATCAAGAAAGAAAAGTCTTCGTGGAGCACGATTACGCCCCTGAGGTTCTTAAAAAGCGACGGGAATATAACGACGCCAAAAAGGTTCTACGGGAAAAGAATCTACGCTTTCAGACGCCATTTCCGGCGAAGTTAAGGGTCTTTTACGGTGAAGAGTCATGTCTCTACAATTCAGCGGAAGAAGCAACAACTGGCATGGCGAGAAGAGGACTCCCGGTAACGGTGTTTAAACCCGCAGCGAATCTGAGCGAGAAAATCAGAGCTCAAACGTGGTCCACTCAAAGACCTTCTAAATCCACGGGCCAGCAGCGGGAAACCCAGCCCCAGAGCTACAAAGATAAGCTTTCCAGTTCCAGGAAGGAATAGCGACCTTTTTGTTTTTTTCTCTCTTTTCAGTCATTCTGCACTTCCATCCCCCCTCCTACAAGGTAACAAACATTAAAGGAGATGCAGAATCAGCATGTGGTAAAACCTTTCATGGAGCAGTTATAGCATTAGAAACAAATGTCTTCTTAATTTAAAGGAAAAAAAAATCTTGTTAAAATAGAAATGTAACAATGACCCACATGTTCTCCCCACACTAACAAATACTGTATTAGAGTGAAGGTTTGCTGTGATGGGGTGGGAGGGTGCACACAATCTCATAGGGTATAGGCATAAAAAAAAAAAAAAAAAAAAATCATTACAAATTCGGATTGGGATCTGAAATTCACGTTAAAAACATGGGACAACTTACAGGGGTAAGAGAGGGCTCTCAACACGTAACAGAGTTTGAGGAATTTCCCTCAGAGCCTACACTCCATCAAGGCTCTTACAGGGTCTTTAAAGAGACCCCAGCTCAGGAAGTTTTTTTGACAGTTTTTTGTTTTAAAGTTTCATACACTATGTTCTTAATGTTTTTTATGTTCTTAATGTTCTTTCAGTTTCTGAGTAGCAAAAAAGAGGTCCACCACACTGTTATACTAAATAAGAAAATACAATGGAGAAACAGGGTGTAACCAAAATAGCCTCATATAATGTAAAAGGGATCCTGAATCCAGTTAAAAGATCCAAGATTCTACGCAAAATGAAAAAAGACAAAGCAGAAATAATATTTTTACAAGAAACCCACCTAACAGACGTGGAACACACTAAACTCAATAGACAAGGGTTTAAAATGATCTCTTCATCTTCATATAAGTCAGGGAGGAGGAGGGGAGTAGCGACATTGATATCAACCAAAATTACATTTGAAAAAAAATCAGAACACAAAGATAAAGAAGGGAGGTACAGTTTGGTAATTGGGCGGCTAGAGGGAGAAGATATCACCCTGCTGAATGTATATGCACCACCAGGGGCTAAATGGAAATTTTATAAAAATGTATTCGACCTAATGATAACTAAAGCCCAAGGTTTAGTGATATGTGGTGGAGACTTCAATCTAAGACTGAATCCATACTGGGATGCAACAGGTAATTCTTCACATCAAAATAACACTCAAAATAGGAAAACTCGGATGCTACTAAAAGATATGGGAATCTGTGACGTATGGAGGGATTTCAACCCCAATGTAAAAGATTATACTTTTTATTCAACGCCACATTCATCTTACTCAAGGATTGATTACTTTTTTATGTTTAATAGAGACATTGGAAGAGTAAAAACATGTAAAATAGGACTGATGGATCTCTCTGACCACAGTCCGATCTATATGGACTTAAACATCCAAAAATACACAAATAATACATTTTCCTGGAGGTTGAATTCAAATATCCTGAAAGGACCACTGAAAGATGAATTGGAATCAGATATTTTCAAATATTTGGAAGAAAACGATAATGGAGAAGTATCCCCTTTAATACTGTGGGATGCGTGCAAAGCTGTAATAAGGGGAAAAATTATTGCAAAACTGGCAACCCAAAAGAAACTGAGACAAGAAGAACTAATCACACTAGAGTCAGAACTCAAGAACCTAGAAAAAGAACACAAAGACAACACTCATTCTAATGGCTCGCTCAAGATTAAAGAAATTAAAAATCAAATAAATGAGATCTACACAATAGAAATCCAGAAGAAACTTACATTTCTGAAACAAAAACCCTATGAAGCAGGCAGTAAATCGGCAAAATTACTAGCCTATAAATTGAGGAAACAACAAACAGAAAGAGCAATCTACAAAATCAGAGACCCAGTATCAAAGAAAATAAAATTCAGAATTCAGGATATTCTTAAAAGCTTCGAGAATTACTACAAGAACTTATACTCCCACAAAAAACATAAAAACGCATCCGAGACATTCCTAAACACATTACACCTTCCCCAACTTACGGAATCACAAAATAAAACACTACTGTCAGAAATACAACCTAAAGAATTAGAAAAAGCAATTATGAAACTTAAAGCTAACAAATCCCCAGGAGCAGATGGCTATACAGCAGAATGGTACAAAACCTTTAAACAGCAACTATCTTCTCTCCTCTTGAAAACATTTAACTATGTCCTCCACACAGGGGAAATCCCCCCCTCCTGGAGAGAAGGGGTCATTGCAGTTATACCTAAACCTGAAAAGGATAAACTAGAATGCTCCAACTACAGACCAATCAGTGTATTAAATCAGGACTATAAGCTTTTTACCATTATCCTTGCCAAAAGGTTAGAAAACATACTGACAGACTTAATTCACTTAGACCAAACAGGTTTTATAAGACAAAGACAGACACAAGACAACATTCGACGCACTTTACACATAATTCATCATATAAAAAAATATAACTTAAATGCAGTCATATTGGGATTAGATGCTGAAAAAGCATTTGATTCGGTTGACTGGTCTTTCCTATATAGAATCTTATCCAGTTTCAATTTTCATAACAACTTCATTAGAACTATACTGTACAGGCATTATATAAAAAACCAACAGCTAAAATAAGGATTCACGGTAATTTATCATCATCTTTTGAGCTGGAAAGAGGATGTCGTCAAGGCTGCCCCCTGTCTCCACTGCTCTTTGCAATCTTCATAGAACCTCTGAGCCAATGGATAAGACAAAATCAAAAAATTCAAGGTATTACACTTGGTCAGAAGGAACATAAAATAGCACTCTTTGCTGATGACATTTTAATATACCTAGGGCAACCAGACACTTCTTTACCAGAACTAATCTCAGTTTTTTCAGACTATGGAGATTTATCGGGGTACAAATTAAACATGCATAAAACCCAAGTTTTAACATTCAACTATGACCCAAATCATTATTCACTAAGTGAACTCAAAACTAACTGGGAGCTGGAATCTATGAAATATCTGGGGATCAATATCCCGAAACAACTCAACAAAATTATAACACTAAACTATGATCCACTGGTGACAAAAATAAAATCTGACCTAGCAAGATGGAATATGATACCATTCTTAGGTACTGCATAAAGAACTGAAGCAGTCAAAATGAATATACTTCCACGTCTTCTATACCTTTTCCAAACAATACCGGTAGAACCCCCCAAAAAAACATGGCAGGAGCTAGACAGAAGGATCTCAAGATTCATATGGCAGGGCAAGAGACCTAGAATCAGATATAGAACCCTACAGCTAAACAAAGACAAAGGTGGGCTCGCGCTGCCAAATATCAGGGACTATTTTATAGCTGCACAAATTAAAACTTTAGTAGAGATATGTAACCCAGTCTACACTGCACAATGGAAGGAGATGGAATGCCAAATAACAAGTGACATCCCCCTACAGGCGATAATAGGGAACAATGCCTTACCTAAACTCTTGAATAACACTAACCCGTGGATAGAGACCCCGCTAAAAATTTGGTTTAAGATAGTCAGAGAGAATCAAGCTAAAGAGCCCTATCGACTTCTGCAATGGATTGCCTATGATCAAGACTTTACCCCCAATAAAACAGACACTAGATTTAAAGAGTGGAAAGAGAAAGGGCTGATAAAATATTACGATTTCTTTAAGGGGCAAACTTTAAGAAGTTTTGAAGATTTGAAAAAACAAGGTCTAATAAATCAAGATCTTTACAGGTTCTTTCAGCTTAGACACCACATAAACAATATACTTAAAAAGGAGGATTTGGAAAGGGCCCAGTCAGGTGTTCTGAAGGTCTTCTTAATGGCATATAAAGGGATCCCAGGGATCAGATACATTTCTAAAATATACCAAGGTCTTCAAGACTTAAAAGGAGACAACACATCATATATAAAAGAGAGATGGGAAAAAGAGGGGAATTTCACTTTACAATTGGAAATATGGGAAAAGCTAAATAGGCAGCAATGGAAAAGTACCTC
This sequence comes from Pholidichthys leucotaenia, assembly GCA_020510985.1. NCBI lineage: Eukaryota > Metazoa > Chordata > Actinopteri > Cichliformes > Pholidichthyidae > Pholidichthys > Pholidichthys leucotaenia. Next base: position 130,745,831 of record CM035840.1, on the reverse strand, counting down.
ATCCCTGCAGTGGAGAGAATTTGGATGGAAAAATTTGGTAAGATTTTTCAGAACACCTGCACAAAACAAATGTACCCATAAGGGGTTGAACTGTTTGCGCTTGTGTGGTGAAAAGACTGCAAATCATTTTCATGTGTTTTGGCCATGCCCAGTTATCCACCAATATTGGACCAATGTACAGACAATATTGGGGAAAATATTCAAAATAACAGTTCCCTTTTCTTTTATAACTTTGTATTTGGGTTTACTACCGGACTCACTGGAAAGACGAGGAGATAAATACTTATTCAATGTTTTAATATTGGCAAGTAAAAAAGCCCTAACTAAAAAATGGATGCTGAAGGACTGTCCTACACCTGAAGATTGGATTAACATGATTCAAGACATTTACTCGACGGAAAAGTTGACATTCGCACTGAGACAGGACATGGATGGGTTCATGAACTTTTGGCAACCCTGGATCGCATATGTGTCTTCCATTAGATCTAATCTTTGACAAATACCATTTCAATGATGGTCCCACTCTTTGTTCCAACGCTACTCAGATGCTCTTTTACTTTTAATTACTTAACTTTCTGTTTGTTTGTTTTTTACTGTTCTGTTTGTTTGTTTATTCGTTTTTTTGTTTTTTTGTTTGTTTGTTTGTTTGTTTTTTTTAATTTAATTCTCTTTAATTTCACTTTTTCTTTCATTTTAAAAAAAAGGGGGTGTTGTAATAACTATTCTACCAATGTTGTTATGACCCGAGCGTCGGTTCTGATCGCGCTCGGGTTAAAGTTATGTCTCGCTGCCGGCCTTGACAGCTGCGGGCGGTATTCTGGCCTCTCCGGGCTCTTATTGTGAAAGTGCTCAGAGGGGTTTCCGCCTGTCAACGTTCGGTCAGCTGTGTGTCATCTGTCATCAGTCCCTGGTTATTTAAGCTGTGTGCTAGCGTCATTACGACGCAGCAGTGTCTGATCGCTAATGGTCACATTACTGATCGTTATTTTGTTCACCCATCGTCATGGATGCCTGGACTATCTTCACCTCGGCTGCCTAAGGGCTTGACCGTCGTTTCACCGGCTTAGTAAGTGTGCTGTATAGCCTTATTCCCGCCAGTGTATTTGGTGCTGTAAGTCCCTGCTTTAGCAGTCCAGGTGCAATTATTACCTAGCTTGTCTGTGTGTGACTGTTTCCTGCCCTGGACCCGTAGTGTGCAGTATTGCCTATGCTTCCTGTTCTGCGAGGACTCTGTCATCTACTCAGCAGCTTGTGTAAACACCCTTTCACCGTAATAAAACTCACTAAAACTCACTGGTGGACTTGTGTGCGTCTTATTGGTGGCCCGCGAGGGCTACCATGACAGTACACTGCTGCCCAAACAGCGTTTTACGGTGACGCCATTTTGAGACGCTTTTTCACCAGTGAGTTGAGTTTTGGACGTTGTTTTCCCTGTCTGGGACCTGTGTATGCGAGGAATGCCGTCACCGAGGAGTCACGTGCTGACGTGTGTCTTGGAAGCGGTAGGTGAGCTACTCATCTCCGCTTCCATGTTGGACTACGACCCCGGCATACATTGGTACCTGGACGCCGCCGAAGATGTGCTCTGTAACCTCTCTCCCTGCTTCGCCAACCACCCGGAAGTCGACGTTAGGAGGGAGGACATCGCTGCCCAACGCGAACTGTTCCTGATAATGGAGGAGGAACGCGGCATGGAGCAGGTGAAGAGGCACACCTGTTTTTCGCCTAGGGATCCTTTTCGGGAGTTCGCACCATCTGGGGGCCGGCGAAGGCGTCGGCGTCACGGCCGGGCGCATCTTCGGCAAGCTCCAGCTCCAGATCCAGTTCCAGGCCGCCGGGATGACCCCCTCAACCAGCCAGCTGCTGAGTGTGAGCCGAGTCCTGCGCCGGTGGGCTCCGTTCTTGGGTCTTTCAGCATTCAGCGAGCGAGGGAAGGAGCAACGTTCGCTACAGCTGAGAACATCCTCCCCCCGGGAGACAGGCAAGTCCAAGTTCACTTTCCTTGTAGTAATAGTGGTCTGTCTTGTATGACTCCTGGGGGTGAAGCTCAGGGTCCGCAGCTCCCTGAGTTTCTTTCCCCAGCTGTAGCTATTTATACTAAACCTGCTGCCTCTGTGTCTTCTCCTGCGGAGCGGTCCTCGGCGTCAGTCCCACGCCGGCGAACGAGGGGGAGGCCTGCAGCTCTGGGAGACATCCCGGTCTTGCAGCCTTGTGTTGGACAGAGGAGGAGAACGGACTGCAGTGAGGAGCCAGAGCCAACGAGAGAGCATCCCCAAGGTTCTTCAGGGATGCAGCCCGAGTCAGCAGGTTCAGGGTCCTCTGCCTCCATGCCATATGGGTTATTGGCACGGACATCTGCGCATGAGGATCCAGCTGCAGAGACCATCAGGCCGGTTGTGGAACCCGACACAGCCGAGTGGGAGCCCGACGACGAGCATCTTCATGAACCTGGATCGGCGAAGTCCTGGACAGCTCCAGAGCCCGAGTGCAGGCAAGTGCTCTTTCTTGTTTTCCTGTATGGTGTGTTAGAGCATTTTTGCCTGCCTCATGGGGAGGCGAGTGAGGGGCAGCCGGCCGCTGCACCCGAGCTCGTCTCGCTGGGCTCTGGCGCTGCCGGTGGAACTGATCCCAGTTCTTCCTTGTGTTCTGAGCACCTTCACAGCGTTGCCGGTCCGGAGCCAGTCAAGGTCACGGGACCGGGGGTTCCAGGTTCAGAGATGGAGGTCGTCGCCGGAGCAGTCCTGACCCAGTCGGGGTCCAACATGTGGGCCGAGGAGACCCGGTCAGGGTCCAACGTGTGGGCCAAGGAGACCCGGTCGGGGTCCAACGTGTGGGCCGAGGAGACCCAGTCGGGGTCCAACGTGGGTGCAGCGGTGACCCAATTTGGGCCCGTCCTGACCCAGTCGGGGTCCGACGTATGGGCCGAGGTGACCCAGTCGGGGTCCAACGTGGGTGCAGCAGTGACCCAATCTGGGCCCGTCCTGACCCGGTCGGGGTCTGTCGTTTGGGCCGAGGAGACCCGGTCGGGGTCCGATGCGTGGTCCGAGGAGACCCAGTCGGGGTCCAACGTGGGTGCAGCGGTGACCCAATCTGGGCCCATCCTGACCCAGTCGGGGTCCGACGTATGGACCGAAGTGACCCAGTCGGGGTCCAATGTGGGTGCAGCAGTGACCCAATCTGGGTCCGTCCTGAACCAGTCGGGGTCCGACGAGGTCCAGTGGGGGTCCAGCGCAGGTGCAGCTGCGACCCAATCAGGATTCGAGGGGGCCCAGGGTTTTGGTTGTCCCCCTCTCAGGAGCCACCAGCTGGGGGCCATTGGTGGATTTTGTTTGACAGATCGGCGCTCTCCTGTTTTGTTTTCAGGTGAGCGGCTGCACGCAATCCCTCCACGGTCCTGCTGGTTGTGGTATGCGGGTCGGCCACCCGAGGAACTGCTTGGAGCGTTCGGCATCTTGGGTTGGCCACCCGATATACTGTGGGTATTATGGGGTGACCTGGTTCGGCCACCAGAGGACGTATTCCTGGGGGCATGGGACTGGGGCAGGCCACCTGACTGTTTCATGTACTGTGGGATTTTCTGTGGGCCCTTATGGTGCCAAATCTTGCCTTGTACTTCTTGTAATGTTTTTTCTTGTTTCCTTAGTCATAGTCTTAGTCAGGTCAAGATCGAGCAATTTTTTTTAATTGTCTCGTGTTTCTTTGTTTTGTCATAGTCTTAGTCAGGTCTGAGCAATTTTAGATTGCCTCTTGTTTTTTCTTGTGTCCAAAGTCATAGTCTTAGTCTGGTCTGAGCAATTTTAGATTGCCTCTTGTTTTTTTTTCTTGTTTTTCAAGTCTTAGTCTTAGTCTGGTCTGTGCAACTTTAGATTGCCTCTTGTTTTTTCTTGTTTCCAAGTCATAGTCTTAGTCTGGTCTGAGCAATTTTAGATTGCTTCTTGTTTTCAAGTCATAGTCTTAGTCTGGTCTGTGCAATTTTAGATTGCCTCTTGTTTTTTTTCTTGTTTTCAAAGTCATTGTCTTAGTCAGGTCTGTGCAATGTTAGATTGCCTCTTGTTTTTTGTTGTAGCCAAAGTCACAGTCTTGATCACGGTTAAGTCCGAGCAATTTTTGTTTACCCCTTGTTTCTTTGTATGTCATTGTCTGAGTCAAGTTCGAGCACTTCTTGTTTTCTTGTAAATCATTGTCTTTGTCTAGTCTGAGCAATTTGTTTTTGTCTCTTGTTTTTGTTTCCCTTGTGAGTCTCAGTCTTGTCCATAGCCTTGTTTTGTCATGTGTTTTCTTTTCCTTAGTCTTGTTTTTTTTCCCCAGAATCATGTAGTTTTATGTATTTCTTGTCTGGTCTTAGTCTTGTTTTTTTCCCAGAGTCATGTATTTCCTGTGTGGTTTTTTTTGTCTGGTCTTAGTCTTGTTTTTCCCCAGAGTCATGTATTTCCTGTATAGTTTTTTTGTCTGGTCCTTAGTCTTGTTTTTTTTCCCTGAGTCATGTGTTGTATGTATTTCTTGTTTTGGTCTTGTCTTGTTTTTGTTGGTTGGTTTCTCTCCCTCCGTACCTGTCCCCCTACCTCCCACCCTGGGGGGGCGGGGGGGCAGGGTAGTCCCTTGGGGCGTCCGGAGTCCGCCCGTGGAGGGAGGGTACTGTTATGACCTGAGCGTCGGTTCTGATCGCGCTCGGGTTAAAGTTATGTCTCGCTGCCGGCCTTGACAGCTGCGGGCAGTATTTTGGCCTCTCCGGGCTCTTATTGTGAAAGTGCTCAGAGGGGTTTCCGCCTGTCAACGGTCGGTCAGCTGTGTGTCATCTGTCATCAGTCCTTGGTTATTTAAGCTGTGTGCTAGCGTCATTACGACACAGCAGTGTCTGATCGCTAATGGTCACATTACTGATCGTTATTTTGTTCACCCATCGTCACGGATGCCTGGACTATCTTCACCTCGGCTGCCTAAGGGCTTGACCGTCGTTTCACCGGCTTAGTAAGTGTGCTGTATAGCCTTATTCCCGCCGGTGTATTTGGTGCTGTAAGTCCCTGCTTTAGCAGTCCAGGTGCAATTATTACCTAGCTTGTCTGTGTGTGACTGTTTCCTGCCCTGGACCCGTAGTGTGCTGTATTGCCTATGCTTCCTGTTCTGCGAGGACTCTGTCATCTACTCAGCAGCTTGTGTAAACACCCTTTCACCGTAATAAAACTCACTAAAACTCACTGGTGGACTTGTGTGCGTCTTATTGGTGGCCCGCGAGGGCTACCATGACAAATGTTGTCAAATAGCAAAATATAAGGGAACGTATGATGAAAATGTTAACAATGCAATGCTGTAATGACCTGTATACCCTTTACAAAAACTTAAATAAAAAAAAAAAAGTGGCCTCGTACACAGTAGCTCCGTTAGTTAGCGCCGCTGCTAAGATGCTAACGATGTAAACAATATTTTACCTAGGTTGAAAACTCGCGTTCCATTGGTAGGGAGTTATGTCTTCCACAAAAATGTAGGTATTTTTAGAAAGTACAATTTCTAAGCTTTAAAATGATACCAGACACTCTGGGGTTTCCTGGGACTTTGCCACTAGCAAACAAAGAAAGTGTCATGATTAATGACTTCTCGTGCCTGTAGAGCTCGTAATGGCACGGTGCACATTCAACACCGTGCTTGGACATTTTAAATTTGGGGTAAAACATCAGATCTGTGACATTCATACAAGTGAAAACATACCTGGCTCTTGTCTTGGTGTCTGTCCTGTGTCTGTACCACCGATCTCACAAACAATCCTTTAGTTTTCAGTGCATGATCTACTCATTGCTGTTGAAGCCACAGATTGAGCTGTGCTTATCTCTGAGGAGCCTCACACAACTAAACATTCAAAAATACAAAAACTACAAGTGCTGAAATTAGCTACCACTTGAGTGGAAAACACGTATGTGGACTATACATTAAAATAAATGAAATACTTTTAAAAACGCTATTTTAAATGCCCCTGCGACTCCACTCAGACTGACTGCGTTTACACTGGGTCAGCTGAAACCGAAAGTTCCGTCCATAATCGTTCCTACAGCAGCACCCCCAGGAATAAGGTGGATAGGGAAATGTGATGTTATTTCCTAAAAATGCTCCAAATAGGTGCTCACATAATGTACAGTATACAGTATATTTAATTATGTAAAGAAATCCATCCTTTCTTTTCCTAGTTCTATCCCCACATTGTTAATACATTTCATACGTTGCTTTTATCTGGTATATCAGCCACTGAATTAAGTCTGAAACTTAAAATTAAAGAAGCAGAACCTAAAAAAAAAAAAATAAAAAAAAAAATACAGAACTGAGGACTAAAGCTATGATCTCACAGCAGAGGCTGGACATAAGAGGAAACAAATGAACTATGAAACCAACAGCGGCTGGACTTATGTTTTGAGAAGAGCCGACGGGAGGAATGTGTCAGGAATGAGGAATGGTAGAAAATAACCCAGTGATTACCAAACTGAGAAACAAGGCTTAAATAAGGCAGTCAGAATGATTACAATCAGAATCAGCTGTGAGTCACATGAATGGAGAGGAATCAGGGCTGACAGCCGACAGGTGCACCGCCCTGAACAGAGCAAACCCCGAAAGTGCACACTGGCAGCTGTAGTCCTGACAGAGAGAGAGAGCACACGGGATCAAAAATACAACTACGAAGCTGGAACAGGAGGACTGAGTATGGTGGACCCCTCCATGCTCAGTTCATGATACTTACCTTGCCCTTTCTCCTCCCTACAGCAGCATTCCCGGTAGTGGGTTGAATCATCATGAATATTATTATTGAAGTAAAAACCAATCCTTGCCCTGGTGTTCTGTTCTCAGTGTGTTGTGTCTACTCTTGGGTCCTACTGTGTTAAACCATGACATTTTCCATCAAATAATGAAAATATGAATACGGTTACTAGTAGTGTATTTATTTTGGCCTTATTAATAAATATTAAATATTCTACTTCCAAAAGAGACTGATTTGTCTGTAAACTCCAGCAGTTTGCATTCCAAAATAAAGCTGATGTAAGTCAAAACAACAGATAAGGATTTTAAGTATATTGTGCACATGTACAGTATGCCTGCAATATAGTCTCGAAAACCAGAGGAGGAATGAATAGTATGCATGTTCTTTTTGTCTGCCAGATGGCAAGAATAAAGAGAGAGAGAGAGAGAGAGAGAGAGAGAGAGAGAGAGATGTATAGAGAGGGGAGAAGGAGAGACACAAAACCCTTACAGCATATTAGACAACATGGAGAAGTGGGCTTGGCGACCCGTATCCCCCACCTTTCAAATCCCATCTCACTCAATGAAATCAAGGTGTCAAAGTTTGGACAGGATGAAGCGAAAACAAGCCAAACTCAATAACAGCCAAAGTTGTCACTGCTATTGAGAGGGCCAGTAAAAGAAGCTCATAAACAAGAGAGTTGCCTGCATCATGGACAGCAGGGCAGAAACATTTTACAGTGCCATTCAAGCATGAAATCCTCAACGAATAAGCTTGGTGCCTAAATCTGTGCTGGATCTCTAAAAGAAGCATGAAAAATGTTTCACTATTTAAGACTAAAAAGCAGTTTTTGTTTCTGGTATGTTGCATAGTTAATAATAATAATAATAATAATAATAATAATAATAATAATAATAATAATAATAATAATAATAATAATAATAAATTTTAACAGGCTGGCTCCAGAGAAAATATGTTATCTGTCAATTTCATAAATGATGCCTATGCCTTTTACAGATGTCTTTTTTTTTTTTTAATAACATACTGTCATTACTGGATTACATTAAATACAGTCTCTTGTATTGGATTCAGTATTGTCTTTGGTTTATTCTGAAATTACCTTAATGTTAGTTGTGGGCATCTTAATCATGTTAATCACAGTTAATTGTTAATTCTGATTAATCATGTGTCATAAATCACCCCTTTTAAGGGCCGTTGAAGGACACCAAACGCTCACTGTGGTTTGCACATTTATTAACATAAAGACCGACAAATAGCAACGCTACACACAATGAGCGGATAATGTAAATAATAACACCACACATAAAGAATGACAATAACTAAACAGGCACCAAATACAGCAAACAGGAAAAACAATGAAACAAACGAGACTGGAGACTGGGCATGGCGCCCAAGCCTGACGCGGATCATGACAGTGCCCCCCCCCCCCCCCCGTCTCAAGGGGTGGAACGCAGACACCCCAGGGCAACAATTAAAAGAAAAAGAACCCCCCCGACAAAGAAGACCCTCCAACAAGAAAAACAACCCACCCCAGGAGGGAGGAGGGGGAAACCCAGGCACGGAGGGACTGAGACACAACAAGAGACAAAAGAAACAAAAACACTCATGATCCACAAAATGAACCAATGTGGTGGCCCAGGACTCACGAACCCCAAGCTGACTGCAGCAGCTCGGGTGGCCCCACGACGTAGTTCATCTGGCGGTCTCCCTGAGTTCCGGAACTAGCTGCACAGACGGCACAGCCCGTCAAGTGGCCTTCCTGAGTTCATGAGCCACCTGGCCCCATAGCAAAGTCCATCTGAGGGTCTTCTTGAGTTCCGGAGCAAGCTGCGCAGACAGCATACCCCGTCGGCTCCCAGAATTCATGGTCCACCGGGCCGCTGAGCCCAACTCCCCACCCCCTAGAGGTGGCAGATTAGGCCCCAACAATGACTGCTGGCAAACAGTAGCACCCGGCAATGAAGGTGGTTGACCAGCAGAGAAATCTGATGAGAGAAGAGGCTGCTCAGTGGGGACCTTCAATGAGAACAGGGGATCCAAGATGACCTCCGTTGAAGGCATGGCACCCGCTGTGGCCTCGGGCAGAGGCACAGCACCCGTGGAGGCCCCAGACTGGGGCATAGCACCCATGGTGTCCCCGGACTGGAATGTAGCACCCATGGCGAGACGACTGACCTGCAAGAGAACCAGGCCAAAGAGGAAATCTACCAGCGGAACACCAGCTGAGGGCAAGGAAGGAAGGCCCACAGTGGCTTCAGACTGAGGCGTAGCACCCACAGAGACCGCGGACTGAGGCGTAGCACCCGTGGCGGCCCCGTGCTGGGGCGTATCACCAATGGCAGCCCCAAACTGGGGTGTAGCACCCATGGCAGCCTTGGATTGGGGCGTAGCACCCATGGTGATCCTGGACTGGGGCATAGCACCCACACAGGCCCCGGGCTGGGGCAAAGCGCACACGGAGGCCCCAGGCTTGGGTGAAGAACTCATGGAGGCCTCAAATGAAGGTGTCGCACTCATGGTGGCCTCAGACGGAGGTGTCGCACCCATGGTGGCCTCAGACAGAGGTGTCGCACCCACAGTGGTCCCGGGCAGAGGCATAGCATCCGTGGCGGCCTCGGGCAGGGATGTCACACCCATGGTAGCCCCTGGCATGAAGGAAGGACCCCCGGAGACCTCAGGAGAAGCATCAGAAAAAGAACAGACAAACACCGGATCAGAGTCTCTTGCAGGAGTGGAGACCGGTGGGCGAAGCTCAAGTGCGGCTGACCCCAGCACTTGGTTCCCCCAGCCAAGAGCCAGGCAAGAATTCTCTAGGCTAAACAAGGAACCTTGCCTGAGCTTGAGATCCACCACTGTCCAGGACTCTGACGACACCACAGTGATGACCAAGGCCTCTGGCTGGATGGTTGGTGGGACCCCCAAAGGAGCAGCTGGTGCTGGCACATCCCCAGACATGGCAGCAGCAGACAGCGGGAAAAGGTTGTTGTCCCCTTAAATACTGTTTACTAGATAAGAGGCGGGTGTGGATACATGAGTGGTGAAAATAATACAATGAATGACAGCTGTGCAGCCCGCGAACCACTTTGACAGCTGGGAGCTGCGTAGCGCTGCCGAAATAAAGCACTAGCCAGAAACCATAATGACTCAAGAACAACACAACCCCAAAATGTAAATAATAACACTACACTTACAAAATGACAATAATTAAACAGGAACCAAACGCAGCAAACAGGAAAAACAATGAAACAGAGAGAAAAAGACTAACTAAAACTGGAGACAGGGCACGGAGCCCACCCGTGTCTCGGATCATGACATTGTGAGTGTTTTGCCATTGGCAGCATATGTGCAAGAGAGAGAACATGTTGCATTAATCGTGACACAGCTATTCTTTTTGACTGTCAGGATCATTTGGGATCCACCAATACAAATGAAATACAAAACTAAAAATTTAAGTTAGTCCGTTGATTGCATTTTTTGCATCTGCTGTATAGTATATTTCAGATACATTAAAAGATGAAACACACTGCCAGAATAATAGAAATTAATCACTACCAACCTGCCTACTGCCTGGCATATTGATGTTCCACCATGTACATCATGGATGTGGTGACACGGGCACGGATGACGTCACCACGCAATGACTATATTAGGCAGCTAATGGTAAGAGTCTGGGTCTTTGGTGCTCTACCTCTAGCCTGCTACTTGCCTGTACTACACTCTGCCCTGCTTGTTCCATGTGTTACTAGCTTGTTCAATAATGCTAACCTTCAACAAAGAGAACGTATCTGCTGGTCCTTGCTTCCAGACATAACACCGCCCCCATAGACAGGAGGTTGTGAGTTCAAGCCCCAGCCAGGTGATATACATCCATCCATCCATCCATCTTCTTCCGCTTAATCCTTTTCGGGTTGCGGGGGGGCTGGAGCCTATCCCAGCATCTTTGGGCGAGAGGCAGGGTACACCCTGGACAGATTGCCAGTCCATCGCAGGGCCAACACAGAGAGACAGACAACCATTCACTCTCACAGTCATACCTAAGAACAATTTAGAATCCCCAGTTTTGATGCCAATTAACCTAACTTGCATGTTTTTGGCATGTGGGAGGAAACTGGAGAAATCCCGGAGTAAACCCACGCAGACACGGCGAGAACATGCAAACTCCACACAGATCACTGTTGGTCGGAGGCTAGGATCAAACCTGGGATCCCCCGGCCAAGGGTGAGTTGCCGTGCTGCCGCAGTGCTAACCACTTCTCCACTGCATTCAAGCCCCAGCCAGGTGATATCAAAAACCATAAAAATTATACTTTCTTCTTTCTAGCTTGGTGCTCAGCATAAATAGAATGTGGAAAGAAAATTTGGTTTCCCAGCCACAGGTGACATGATTTAGTAACAGACCCAGACACAGACTACAGACTTGGTTATGATACAATGATCTTTATTGAGAGTGAGTGTGTGTGAGTGTGTCTGGCAACCCTGCAAGGGAGAGAGAGGAGTAGTGAGTTGTCATATGTCTGAGCTCAGGTTTTCTCTGAGCTCAGACCCTCACTTTATTCCAAGTATTGTTTGTCTGTTTAGTTTGATTCTGTTAGTTTCTTGTATGTATTTTTGGGTTTGTGCCTTGTGCCTCCTTGTGCCTCCCCTTTCCCAGACACTCCCTTCCACTGTTCACAGCCCACCCTCTCAGCTCAGGTGTGGGCAGTTGGTTTAATTAGGCTCCTGCTCGCTCATTGAGTCACACCTGCAGCTTATTTATCTGTGTGTACTTAAGCACTGCCTTTCCCCTGTATTGTTGCAGTTACATTGAATGTTCAGTCTGATTTCTCCTCTGGACTTTATCCTGTCATCCTTGTCTCCTCCTGAGCAAGGCTGCTCAGGAGAGTATTTCCCTGTAAGTTGTTCTTGTTTTTGCATTTTGTGTGTTGTGCATTATTTTTGGACTTAAGTTATTTTATGTTAATAAAATGCCACAATATCATTCAGTGCCTGGAGTTTGTCCTCTCTGCACCTCGTGGAGGTGCATATGACAGTTAGTAATTTCTTGCACACAGTGGAATAATGAGGAGCTGATAATAATCTTACAGAGCATGAAGCGACTGGGATGAAACAACCCATGGCCACGTTCTCTCCAGGTTGCTGTGGTCCTGCGAAGGTGAAGAGGTGCTGGTGCAGGTATATACAGTGCTCAGTGCTAGAGGGTATTTCTCGGCCGAGGGAAGAAGGGAAAAGTTCAGTCGGATGATAAAGTGCACTTACAGGATGCTGGCAAAGATGAGGAGACACCGGCTCCGGGGAAGAGTCCAGGGCTGCCGCGAAGAGAGGTGCTGGTCCGCCAGGGAGAAGGTCCATCTGTACACAGGTTTATCCAAGACAAGCAAAGGAGAGATGCAGGGGGGTAAGTACAGACTGAGCGGTAGCTTACTATGTGCCGGGTCTGAGACGGGGTTCGATGCCAGAGAAGAGAAGGGCAGCATAAGCGTAGAGGAGCTCTCTGAACTGCATGCGAGCATAGATATCTCCGTGCAGGAGTGGAGGACCCCACTCCATATAAAGGCTTCTAATTAAGGAGAGCAGGTGTAGATGAAACCACAGCTGTGGAGAATAATGAATGAGAGGAGAGAGAAAAACAGCACATAGCTTGGATCACCACAATGCCCCCCCCTTCAACTGATGCCTCCTGGCAGCCCACTCAACCTCCCCGGGTAGGACCGATGGAACGCCCTGATCATCTTCTGATCTGTGATGAAGGATTCCCGGGCCCACGATCTCTCCTCTGGTCCGTACCCAGCCCAGTCTACCAGGTGTTGTAGGCCTCACCCCCTGCATCGCACGTCCATAATGCGGTTGACCGTTTCTTTGTGTTTCGCTGCTGCGCTCTACCCGAAGCTTTTGCTAAGCTAATGCTAGTTAGCTTAATGCTGGCGCCAGTCGTGCTGCCTAACACCGACTCGAAGCGACTCAGTCCTCGGTGAGGGCTCGCCGGAGGAACTAACCGAGGCGGCAGTAGGACGTGAGCCGGATCGGAGTTCGGGGGCGGCGTTGGTGGGAGACGGGGACCAGTGGAGGACCACCGGGACCCAGCCAGACAATAGCTTGAATTGGAGCCCAGTTGCGAGGCCCAGCGGAGGAACTTCCAGGCAGACGGCGTTTGGTGATGGGGCTCAGCGGAGGTTTCACCCAGGCAGACGGCGGTAGGCGGCGGTGCTCAGCGGAGGATCTACCGTGACCCCAGCGGAGCTCGGTTGCAGCGGCGGTGTGCGACGAGACTCGGTGGAGGAGCTGGACAGGAGCTCGGTTACGGTGGCGGTGAGCAGCGGGACCAGCAACGGAGGGGGGTAGTTGGCTAGCTGAGGCCCAGCTGGATTCGAGGACGATCGGATCGGATACCGGCGACACAAGCAGAGTTTATTTTACTATCCACAGGTTTTTCTTTTTCTTTCCAAGAAAGACTGAAGATGGCTGCCGCCGGAGTGAGGAGTGGTCTGATGGGCCCCACTTCTAGCCACTTTCTGCTTATCTACTTCTTCTTATTATTGTCTTTGTGTGTCTGGACCTGCAACAAGAAGGATTTTCCGGCCAACTCAACTAAAGGTGAAGCTAAAAAGTTTTATTTATATGGATATGGACATGGTCATTTCACCCTGTACTCTATCTGGTCTTCAAAAGCCCTGAGAAAAAGTTTCCAAAACAAGGCAAACATGGCTGTTAAGCAAATATCACAATATGGCAGAGGCTATGCAGTTAAAGTACTGTTAGTACTGCTACTTCTGGCAGGGGATATTCACCTTAACCCTGGACCTGCCACTATTAAACAGCAGACCACTGGGTTAGCACAAACATCTGAGCTGGCGGATTGGTTGTTGCTATCTATGGCCTGGCTAACATCTGAACCGGCTGATCGCCCGCTGCTATCAACGGCCTGGCTAACATCTGAACTGGTGGAGCAGCATAATGCCGGTCTTCGCCCCAGTACAGCTGGACATAGCGAGTCGGGTGAGTCGAATTGCACTGAACAGACTCACATATCTGATCCTGCTGTAAACAGCTGCACTACGTCCAAACTTTTGGAAATAGGAGCAGTTAAACAAATTGTAAATGAGGCGAGATCCGAAAACTGAGCTGTACAAAAGCAAAAACAACATTTATTTTTCCAAACTGATAATCATGCACGAGTTCTTTGGGACACAAAGGCTAAACCAAAGGGGATCCTCGGCGGACATTTAAACATATGGAGCATAATCCCCAAAAGAGATGAGATTTCGGTGTTGCTGTTGGACTCAAATCTGGACTATCTTTGTCTCTCAGAAAGCTGGCTATACAGGAACATAGACACTAATATGATCGATATTGCGGGCTGTCAGTGTTTTAGAAAAGACAGGCAGGTAGGGAGGGGAGGAGGTGTTTAAATTTACATCAAAGAGAAATTTAAATGTCAATTGGTTGATTTGAATACTTCACTTGAATGTTTAGCTGTTAATGTATGTCTCTCACCGGAAATGAATTTCAACATTGCAGTATTGTACAACCCACCGTCACACAATTCTTCTTTTTATAATGAATTAAGTGATCTGGTTAAACAACTTGAGAGGAGCAGAGAAACAATATTTCATGGTGACTTTAATATTAACTGGTCTGATAAAAAGGACAAACAGAAACTGAAAAGCCTCATGACTAAATTTAATTACCAACAAATGATCAAAGGACCCACCAGGATAACCAAACAATCTAGAACACTTATTGACATGGTATTTGCTAATAAACCAGAACGAATAACCAGAACCTATAATCTTGTAACTGGTCTCTCAGATCATAACATGGTTCTTGCTGTCAGAAAACTTACTAAAAAGCTACTACAGTATTTTGGGGGAGTCGATATTGACAAATCAAATTTTATTATTCCCAAATCAAAAAACCTTGTGTACAAAAGTTTAAGAAATAAAGTGGTACAAGAGCTGCGAAAATCAAAAGTATCTTATTACAATAAACTGATAGATCATGCAAAGGGTAACAACAGTTCCCTATGGAGGCATTTAAATAACTTAACTAATAAAAAAAATGTTCAGAAGGGGGTAAAGGAACTTAGAATCAATGGCAAGACCATCAGTGACAAGGCTACATTGGCAAATGAATTTAATTCATATTTTGTGGACTCTGTGGAAGACTTAACAAAAAACTTTGTGCTGCCAAATGTGCTCAACAACACAAAATCAATACTCTCAACAGATTCTTTTCACATCGATGAGGTAAATGAGGAGTTAATTGCTGGTATTGTTAAAACACTGTCAAACTCAAAAACTAATGATATCTACAATATGAGCACTTCCTTTCTCAAAACGCACAGCAAAATATTAATCAAACCACTGACTCATCTCATTAATCTCTCCATTAGGTCTAGTACATTTCCATCTGGTTGGAAAAAAGCTGTCGTCATACCAGTTCATAAGTCAGGCAGTAAAGACGATATATGCAATTACCGCCCAATCTCTATTTTACCAGTCCTGTCTAAGGTTCTTGAAAAAGTTGTAGCTACACAGCTGATAGACTATTTACAAGGCAGTCAACTTCTTCATCTACATCAATTTGGTTTTAGACCAGGATACTCAACAGAAACAGCAAATTGTTGCCTTATTGAAAATGTCAAACAGTCCTTGGACAGGGGTAATGTGGTAGGGGCTGTTTTTCTAGATCTCAAAAAGGCTTTTGATACTGTAAACCACAGTTTGCTTTTATCCAAAATGGTATCTTTTAACTTCTCTCCAGATACATTAGAATGGTTTGCATCTTATCTCCAGAATAGAGAACAGTGTGTAAAAGTTCACCAGGATAAATCCTCATTTTTAAACAACCGTATGGGTATCCCACAAGGGTCCATTCTTGGTCCTTTACTTTTCAGCATTTTTATTAATGACTTGCCGCTACACTGCTCAGCTGCAATATGTCAACTTTATGCAGATGATGCAGTTATTTACACAGCTGCCAAGACTCCAGCACAGGCTGCAGATGTACTGTCCACAAGTATGGTTGATGTCCAAGAGTGGCTTTTCCAGAACCATCTATTGCTGAACCTTCAGAAAACAGTTTCAATGTGCTTTTCAATCAAAAAATGTAACCTGCAACATTTTAAAGTTAATATACATGATCAAGACATCAGTTTAGTTACAGAATTCAAATACCTTGGCATTGTACTAGATCCTCAATTCAAATTTAATCTTCATATAAAGAAAATTTCAAAAACAGTAAAAAAAAATCTGAACTACTTTAAATTAATTAGATATTACATACCATACGAAGCAGCTGCACTGTATATGCATTCTATGGTTTTCTCTCATATATCATACTGTTTGACAGTCTGGGCTCAAGCAGCCCCTTCTACAATAAGACATATAGGTTCATTATATAATCAAACTCTAAAAATCTTGGACAAAAAGCCCATTAGGTGGCATCACTGTTATATTTAAAAAAAAATACAACCTATTGAGTTTTGAGAGTTTCATTGACCTCTGTTTTCTGAAATTAATTTTCAAATGTTTCCATAAATCAGTGCCTGAGCCACTTGCTGGTTTCATCCAAAGACAGGACAGCAGCAGAGCCACCAGGAGTTCTGTAAACAATAACTGTAAAATATTCCACCCCAGAACCACATTTGGACAAACAGCTTTCTCTATAAAGGGCAGTCACATCTGGAGCACAATGCCAAATGAAATTAAAATAATAACAGACTTTAAAACATTCACTAAAAAGGTTAAAAACTGGCTGAAAAATAAACAAGAATGTACCCATGTGTGAAATGATTGTCTGCAGGGTGAGAGTGAATGAAGGGAAGGGATGAATGTGTTTGTTTATAGTGAGTGACGAAGGGAGAGAGGCCTGAAATAGGCAAATGTGAGTCAGGTTGTTATATTGTGTATTTATAATATTTATAATCTTTATAATCTTTATAATTGTGTATTTATAATGTATTTATAATCTTTTTTTGCATTGATGTATGTGGTTATTATTTATTCAGTTCTCATTTTTTCTTTTCCTTATCCTTATCCTTTTTTTTTTTCTTTTTACTTGTTTCTCCTTTCTAAAGCCCATCCAGGGACAAGAGTTGCAAATTAGCTAATAGCTATACACTCTTTGTGCAACACATCAGATTGATTGTCATTTGATTAATTGTCTATGTTTATTGCACTGTCCCTGTCAAATAAACAAATAATCTAATACACAGGGCTGCCGTCGATCATCACCGGAGGGGGAGGCGGCTTGGACGGAGGGCACAGAGGGCTGGTGGAAAAAGGCTTCACATGAGAGACATGAAAGGTGGGACAGATACGGAGAGCACGGGGAAGAGACAAGCGAACGACAGCTGGATTGATGATCTGGGAGATAGGTTAAGGGGCAATGAAGTGGGGAGAGAGCTTTCTGGAATCAGTCTTGAAGTTAATGTGTTTAGTGGACAACCATACATTCTGCCTAACCCGGTAGGGGTGGGCCGGGGTCCTTCGATGGTTGTCAGTCTTGGAGTTTCGGTCCACAGTGCAGTGGAGAGCAGCCCTGGTTGTGGCAGCCGGTGACATTGCCTGATGTGGGACTGCACAGAAGGTACAGCAATCTCAACCTCCACATCAGGGAAGGGGGGGGGGGTGCAACCCAAATACGCCTTGAAGGGGGAAAGACCCATAGTCGCAGAGGTGACGGAGTTGTGAGCATACTTAATCCATGGTAGGTAAGTACTCAAAGATGCCGGATTAGTAGCCGTAACACACCTCAAGGCTGCCTCCAGCTCTTTGTTGGCTCACTTGCACTGGCCATTACTCTAGGGGTGATACCCAGAGGACAAGCTGACAGTCGCCACGATGGCCTTACAAAAGGATTGCCAAACCTGGGAACCAAACTAGGGAGCCCAGTTTGAGACCATGTCCACCGGAATACCATGGAGGTGGACAACGTGTAGAACAAAAAGAATGGCCGTCTCCTTGGCAGACAGGAGCTTACTCAGGGGAATGAAGTGAATTGCCTTCGAGAACCTGTCCACAATGGTGAAAATGACCATATGTCAAGCGGAGGGGGGGAAGCCCAGCCACAAAGTCCAGTGCCACATGGGGACATGGCCTGCCGGGAATGGGTAGGGGGTGCAACAGCCCAGAAGGGGAAGAAGAGGATGACTTGGAGGTGCTGCACTGGGGACAGGCCTAGATGAAGTCATTCACATCCATCCTCATCGATGGCCACCAGAAGGTCCTTTGCAATTGAGACAAGGTGCATGACCCGGCAGGATGGCACATAACCTTGGAAGAGTGTAGCCAATCGATGACCTCGCCACGGACCAAGGAAAGAACATAGATCCATCCCGCAGGATCCCCACCCGGATCAGGCTAAGTGTCCTGCGCCCTCTTGACCCTCTCCTTGATCTCTCAGGAGAGCATGCCAACCACACTCGAGGGGGAAACTATGGGGTGCAGCTCCGGCAATGCTGTGTGTAGCATCAACTCCCTTTGGCTCTAATCTATGAAATTACTCTTCACCTTAAAGAAATTGTTTCACCCAAAAAGTCTGGTCAAGAATTGCTTCCTTCATCTAAGAACCACAGTTAGAAAACACATTCCATGGTAAAAGGTTCAATAAGGATCCCATTTCGCTCAAGGAACTGATTAGTTTGCCATCATAAATAACTGGAACTTGCTCCCAATCAGACAGTTTTATGCTTTAACAATCGTTTGAGACATATCCCAGACTCCTTGAGTGCATCCCATGGTCATTAGGAATTATCTACAGCTCAACATTACCCCCTGGTGGATGACTCTGGAATATGTTCGCTTTTGCCTCTACAAGCCGAACTGAGGTTAATGGATGAAATGACTTCCTTTTTACAAAAACTCTCAATTCTCAAATTATTTTCTTTTTCAGGACACCCTGGAAAATCATGCGGGACTCTGACATACCATTTTTGTTTGAAATGCTTCATTAATCATTGATTTTAAATGTGTTGCATGTTTGAAAATGCTTAAATGAACCTTATTATAATGCATGTTAATTATAGAAGGACAAGTTTATAAAAGTACATGCTCACTGAAAGTTAGTTATGAATCACTGAAGTTAGCTTAGATTTTATATATAAGCATAAAGTAAAGTTTTATATTAATCAAGATGTTTCATCCTGTTGGAAAAGCATACTCAACTCATCTGTCTGGCTGAGCCAATCACTAGCCAGTCTCTATTGTACAATACCCCCTTTCATTCTATTGGTCGATTACAGACAAAGGACTGTTTTCTTATTGGACCAGAGTTCATTCAAACATCCCGCGATGGGAGACAATTGGTTCCCTTTCATGTCAGTCAAGTTGTTCCCATGGAAACTTATTCAGTTTTAAGTGAGGAACACCCTAGTTCGAGAGAGATTGGCAGAGAGTTGCTCTGTGTGAAAGTGTTGTCTGTGTCCTGCTTTTAAATCCTCTTTCCTTTAAATGTCTGGGAAAATTACTTTTTCTTATTTTTGAGCTCAAACTTCTCTTTTATACGGAGTGAAATTCTGTGTTCACCAACGTTTTTCTATTTTATTCTGTTAAACTTTTCCTTATTGATTTTTTTTGTAACTCACTGTGTTTTAAAGTGGACTGATCGTTTTTCGCACACTGGAAGCTGTTCTCACCAACCGCCACGACATCTGCACAACTTGGACTCCGTGGCTTGAATTTTTTATTTTTTTTTATTAATCTTGTCTCTCCAATCCTGTGACTTTGATCAGACTGTGAACTATATCCAATTTATTTTGACCTGAGAACGCCGCTGAAAGATCCTCGTGTTGTTCCCCATGGCATGCTTCGCGGCCAACAGCCTTATCAGCGTCACCGGACCTCAGGTCCTGACTACTGCCCTGGGCAGAAATATCTGCTGGCAGATATTCTGCGGTATAATCTCCAAATAAAGCTTCAGCTCCTGGATTCAGCTAGAAGCCAACACATCAAGATCATGTAAGCAGGATTCCTTTGTTTCATCTGCTGAGTAAATGCAATGTCCATCACATTAAAACGTATGCCATAATTTGTCTCAGGTTTAAAACTAGTTCATAACTTTGATCGGAGCTATAGAATTAAAGAGAAATAATATTCCTCTTTTCATTAAATTCCGTTTTTATTTTTAGAGTAATTAAGAATTTCTTTTCCATATAATTAGCTTTTATAATTTTCTTCATAAAATTTGCATCTAGTTTTCGTCATATTTTTGTTACAGTTATTTCAGTCTCCATTTTCATCACAGTTACAAATTCATACTAAGGTTTTCTTGATTCCACAAATGTGATTACACTCTGTTGCTCAATAATCAGTTACAAGTTGAATGTGATACTTGTAGCATCATCTCACTTTGGCTCATCAATAGAATTATTCTTCAGCTTAAAGATATTGTTTCACCCAGGAAAAGGACAGTCAAGAACTGCTCTTTTATCCCCCAGGCCACAATTGACCTCACATTCCTTTGCTAAAACCAGTTTCAGGAATTCACCCTAATGCACTTCCTTTTGAAGTTATGGCCCAATAAACGGTGGAGACATAGAACAGAATTCTGGAGTACGTCATATGGCCCACAAAGATCCACAGCTGAACATTGCCCTCTACTGGCAACTCTGGGACATGCTGGATTTAACCAGCAAACCTTTTTAACCACATCTTTGTTAAGACTCACTTTGTTAAAACTCACTTCTTAACATTTCTCTTTTTTTTCAGGACACCATGAAAAGCAAATGGACTCTTGATGTTTAATCTGGACAATCAATAATGGGTTTGAAATATATTAATCCTTAATTTTTAAATGTGTGCATGCTAAAATGTTTAAATGAATCTTGAATTCTTGCATATCAATTTATAAGCACTGATTATAAGTTACATCAATCACTAAGGTTAGCTTAGTTTATATACAAGGGTATAGATGTAAAAAGTTACCAAAAATGTTTCTCAAATCATGTGGCTGTTAAGTGTGGCCATCGCGAGCCACACAATGAGAGCCGAGGGCGAGCCAGTGAGTTTGCGATGTTTTATTGTAACAGGGAACAGGGGATAAGGAACACGGCCTCGTGGGGCCAAAAAGCACGAATACTCATACAGTGGTACACTTACAAATAAAGTAGAACGACGAGCAGAGGACTGGCGCCGGGCGTAGGGGTTCCAGTCTTCGGTGTGCTAAGTCACAGCCCCGAATGATCGGAGCTGCTCCTTCTTATGCTCATTAGCAGCGCCTCAGCTGATGAGGGTTAATTGGGCTCCAGCCGTCCCGTAACTGACAGCTGGGAGCCCGCTGAGACACTGTCACAGAAAGAACAGGGTTGAG
This sequence comes from Pholidichthys leucotaenia, assembly GCA_020510985.1. Classification (NCBI taxonomy): domain Eukaryota; kingdom Metazoa; phylum Chordata; class Actinopteri; order Cichliformes; family Pholidichthyidae; genus Pholidichthys; species Pholidichthys leucotaenia. The sequence goes on along the minus strand of CM035840.1, from coordinate 130,724,786 downwards.
GGGAATATGGTCTGAGCGTCGGATGACACGGCGTCTCATCCCACGTGACACAGCCCCCCCCTCACGGTCGGACTACGAACGACCCGTAACATCCAAGACCCCCCCCCCCCACCTAGGGTGGGCGGATGGGGTGCAGGTCAGGAGGGAAAGACTCAGAGAAAGGGGAGAAATCCCCCCCCCCCCAACAATAATCAATACAGAGTACACAGGGAAAAACCCAAACACAATACTCCATATAACATGAGAAAAAAAACCCAGAGAAAGGGGGTGAAAAAAAAAAGACAATAAACCAATATAGAGTACAAGGGAAAACCCAAACACCATACTCCATAAAAATACAACATGAGAGAAAAAAACCCAGAGAAAGGAAAGAAAACAGGCAATAAACCAATATAGAGTACAAAGGAAAAACCCAACACAATACTCCATAAAATATAACATGAGAGAAAACCCATTCAGGCAGAGGAAAATTGTGGAGATAACAGCCCAACACACAGGGAAGAAAAAAAACCACAATACCCCATAAACCATGTACAGGTCCAACAACGAAAATCAACCCCGGGGCCCCCAAAATGAAAAGAGAACTCCCAAGGGTGAAAATTAACTATACAGCCATCCCTCACACAGGAGGGGAAACCCCCCCCAAAAAAATCACGCTAAATGCGGAACAATAATGACAGCTTAGCTGTACCCACCCAAACATAAGCACAGCAACAGACATTCAGTTCGGGGGGTCTCCCCGCACCCAGTGTCCATACCACTAACAGGGGTGAAGGGAAAAGTTCCGGCGGCCTACCCGAACCCCAGGCCAGAAAGCACAGTTCCTCGGGAGGCCGAACCAGGTCGCTGAACAGAAAGTCTAGCGGGTTGGGCGGCCGTACAAGCGAGCCGAATGGGCACGGCAGACCCTCCGGCGGCTGACCCGCATTACTCAACCACCAGGCCCGTAGGGGGGAGGGGGAGGTCCAAATGGGCCCTAGAGGAAGAGGCTTGGGGAAGAGCTGATGACGAGGTGGTCCAATGTCAGACAGCAGGGGATCTGCAGCTCCCTCAGCGGACCTGGACGCCGCTGGTGCAGAACCCACGTCGGACCCCGATTGGGTCTCGGACAAACCCACGTCGGACCCTGATTGGGTCTCTGATGAACCCACGTCAAACCCCGATTGGGTTGGCGCCACACCAGAACCGACCTCCGACGTCGAACCTGGACCCTCTGGCACCATGAGTGATGGCAGCTCCTCGCCGGCGACCCTGGGAGAAGGCTCAGGAGAGAAAACAGAACCGGGATCAGGATCACCGGCAGCGCCAGAACCCGGCGAGATAAGCTTGGACGCAGCGGACGGCTGCACCCGGCTCATCTCCCCTAGAGACAGGCTAAAGTGCTCTAAAGTAAGGAGAAGAAAGATAAGATAGAGCACTTGCCTGATCTTGGGTTCTGAAGTCATCCAGGACTGCGAAGATCCGGGATCCAGCATCAGGAGGTCGTCGTCAGGCTCCCACTCAGCTGCATCGGGCTCCGCAGCTGGCATGATGGACAACGCAGCTTGTAAGTCCTCCGGCACCGGTGCCCACTCCAACAGCCCACACGGCGTGGTGGCAGGAGAACCTCGTCCCGCTGGACCGGACCGCTCCTCCGTGGAGACCCGGGGACGCTTGGTCGTCGGCGCAGGCTCCACGTAGCAATCCGCCTTCCTCCTCCGTCTACGGCGTACCTGCGGAACCGGAACCAGGCTGTCCAGAACCGCAGGCCCCCTCCTCATCCCACGACGTTGGCCTGGCGCCGGGGACCGCTCAGCGGAGGGAGACACAGAGGATGCAGGATTAATGAGTATAGCTACAGCAGGTGGTGGGAGTTCGGGGAGCTGCGAGCCCCGAACTCCACCTTCAGGAGTTTGACAGAGCAAATCACAAGGTGAATGTGAAAAGACTGGGACTTGCCTGTCTCCTGGAGGCTGGATGGTGCCTGCTGTAGTAGATGTTGCTCCTCCCTTTCCCCGCCGGGTGGTAACGGAGGACCCCCTGAGAGGACGTTGGGGAGCCGCTCGTGTTGATTCCAGGAGGGAGCTCGCCAGGTCAGGATTCTGGATGCACACAGCAGCCGGGAAGCGCGTCGAGGAGGGGGAGGCGACAGCCGAGATGAGCCGGGCCCGAAGTGCTGGCGTAACAGCGGAGAGAGGAGGCTCAGGAGATGAGGCTGCGGGATCTCCTCTCAGACGAGGTGCAGGAGTGACAGCTGCGTGGGAGGATGAGACCTTGTGGCGACCCGGAACTGGATCCGGACGGGGTACATGTTTAGTAACTGAGGACGGGTGCACAGCGGAGCGAGGAGCAGCCACTTGGTCCCGGACCTTAATAGCTGTCAGCTCCAGATCCTCCGGGGAAATCCCGAGTGACGTCGTGCTGGTTGGGGAAAACCCTCTGGATGGCGGGAACTCCCGGGCCGGAGTGGAGGCAGGAACGGGATCCCGAAGCGAAGGGTGACGTCTCCTCCTCTTTGGCTTCCTGCCGGGATTTCCCTCCAACCCACGGAGTATTTCCCGCTGTGTGGCTATGTCCCATCTCCTCACGCTCACCTCTGGATGACAGGCGAAGCGGGGAAGATAATCGAGTACCTCCTCAGCCTGGTCTAAGTACCGATGCACGTCGCTACTGAAGTTAAGGAGGGAAGCGGTGTTGAGGATGTCATCCACGCACTCAAGGGCGTCTGCGAGGTCATCACTCGAACCCTGAGTGCAGGACCTCCGTGACGGCATGCTTCCGCGATGGTACCTAGACAGGTAAGGGCAACAGTCCAAAGTAGCAAACTCACGGCCGCCGGCAGATCGTCTGGCTGTGACTTACTGTTACGTGTGGCCCTCGTGAGCCACACAATGAGAGCCGAGGGCGAGCCAGTGAGTTTGCAATGTTTTATTGTAACAGGGAACAGGGGATAAGGAACACGGCCTCGTGGGGCCAAAAAGCACAAATACTCATACAGTGGTACACTTACAAATAAAGTAGAACGACGAGCAGAGGACTGGCGCCGGGCGTAGGGGTTCCAGTCTTCAGTGTGCTAAGTCACAGCTCCGAATGATCGGAGCTGCTCCTTCTTATGCTCATTAGCAGCGCCTCAGCTGATGAGGGTTAATTGGGTTCCAGCCGTCCCGTAGCTGACAGCTGGGAGCCCTCTGAGACGCTGTCACAGAAAGAACAGGATTGAGGGGAATATGGTCTGAGCGCCGGATGACACGGCGTCTCATCCCACGTGACAGTGGCCTATCATGGCCAATCCTTGCTTGACAACAGCTCTCTCAAAGTTCCAGACAAAAGACTATTTGTTTATTGGTCTAAAGTTCTTAAAGCCTGCCCACGAAGGAAGGCTATTAGTCTGAGTTCTTGTCAAACCAGGAAGCCCGCGGAAACTGACTGAAGTTATAAAAAGAGGGGGACCCCTCACTTCCGTCTCTTTTGTCTCTTGCCCATTGTCCTGTTGACTTTGTCTGCAGCAGAGAACTTTTCGGGAGAACAAAGGGACTCCACTGCCCGAACAAAGAAGCCTTCTCCCACATGTTTTCTTTTCTACGATCACAGAGACTGAAGTGTCATGTTTTTTTGTAACCTCTTTGTATCTTTATTTTTTTTTCTTTAAACGCCTAGTAATTAATTCTTTTTTTTCACAATTTTTATTCTATTTAATTCTTTTATCACAATTATTTTTGAATGCCCTGGTGAGAAGCCACAGATTCCTGGGAAAGCCGCTTGCCAACGAAGAAGAAAGAAGGAGACGTCACTCGCCATCACGCGCGGCTGAAGAAACAATCATCGCCATCTTTGATCGACTTAAGCTCCAACTGTGAGTCATACAGTCAAAATCCAGCCTTGTTGACCACTTGACTATAAAGGTTGAACTGTGGACCCTGAAATATCTGCGGGCAGATATTTCTCTTTAACATCCATAAAAGCTTCACAAGGACGACGGAAGAACTCAACTTCAACCATCACGCCAGCCACATGAGCTGCAATTTTATTCATCTGCTGAATTAAACGCCTGAGTTTCAATAATAATTTGATATCTAATCAGATGCAAATTAAGGAATCATTAACATAACCTTTATTTTCATTAACATCCCATTTTCATTTTCTTAAACAGTAATCCAGAACTTTTCATATAATTAGTAGAACTTTCCCCATAAATTTGCGGTGTTTTCCATAATCTGTTAACTTCAAACTGATCTAAATTCATTTCACATTTTAACCCTGGTTCTGCAAATGTTCAGTGTTAATCTATCATTTACAAGTTTAATTTCATGGTTAATGAAATCATTGCAATGCCTTTTAATCATCATTTCATTTAATAAATATGTGAAAATGAGAGAAGTTGTTGAGAATTTATTTCATTCTCAGTGTGGTTTAAGTCCCTAGTATCGAGTTCACTAAAATTTTGAGACTGATTATTAATTAATTTATTGAGTGATTAAACAGGTATAAAGGAAATAAAGATTAAAATTGCTTCTTTAGATAGGAGCTGGTGCCCCACGAGTGTTATTAATTTTTCCTGTGTACATGAACCGAGAATTCATCTCAGGTTCCAATACATTAAAATAAATTTAATAATTTTTATACCTGATCATAATTATTAATCACCATATTGTTACATACTTAATACTGGGTCATTTCACTTTACCAACAAATCCATTGAATGTAATGTAATTTAATCTGAGTCTGATCATTAAAACTGTAAATGGTATATGGAAGTTTCTGTTGATTTGTTCTCCTGTGTTTGTTTCCAAAGTGACCAAGTAGAATTCATGAATATTTGAGACTGATTGATTGAAGGTATAAAGATTAGGTATTAATAAATTGTCCAAGATTTGGATTGGTGCCCCAAAACAAGTTTTTCTCCCGGTGTGTGTGTGGACTTGAAGTAAACCTCTGTTTCCACATACACCTCTAGGTATAAATTAAATAATCTTTGTACCTTATAATTAAATGCTGCTACATGTATCAGCAGAGAATTGGTTCGAGAGGGCATCAGGCTTGATATTCTTGGATCCCATGCGGTAGGTGATGGTAAAATTAAACCTGTCAAAGAACAGCGACCAGTGGGCTTGTCTGGAGTTTAGCAGTCTTGAGAAATTCAGGATTCTGATGGTCGGTCCAGACCACAAATGGCTGCGAGGCTCCCTCCACCCAGTGGCGCCATTCCTCCAAGGCCAACTTGACCACCAGCAACTCCCGGTCACCCACATCATAGTTCTTCTTGGCTGGAGAAAGGAATCGGGAGAAGTAAGCGCAGAGGCAGACCTTATTATTGGTCCTCAAGCGCTGAGAAAGGACCCCCCCCCCCCCACCTTGGAATCTGAAGCATCCACCTCCACCAGGAACTACAGCTATGGATCCACCTGAGCAAGAATAGGGGGAGAAGAGAAGCAAGACTTCAGTTCAGTAAATGCTGCATCAGCCTCCTCCAACCATCGAAATGGAACCTTGGTGGAAGTGAGGCGGATGAGGGGCAGAGCAACCACACTGTAATCGCGGATGAAGCATCGATAAAAATTGGTGAATCCCAAGAACTGCTGTAATTGTTTGAGGGAGGAGGGAACAGGCCACTCCAAGACCGCCTTCACCTTACCTGGGTCAGCCCGGATCACCTTATGAGCAATTACAAACCCCAGGAAGGTGGTAGAGGGTGTATGGAACTCACACTTCTCCACTTTGATGTAAAGTTGGTTCCCCAACAGCCACTGAAGGACTCTCCTCACGTGCACCCGATGCTAATCTAAGGAACGAGAGAAAATTAATGTATCATCCAGGGACACAAACACAAAGGAATTCAGGAAGTCCGTCAGAACGTCATTGATGAGCTGTTGGAATACAGCTGGTGCATTCGTCAATCCAAAAGGCATCACCAAATACTCGAAGTGACCACTGGGTGTATGGAACCCCAGATGGTAGGCGTTGCGCAGGTCCAACTTTGTGAAAACAGTGGCACGTTGAAGCAAGTCAAAGGTGGAGTTAAGGAGCGACAAGGCATGCTTGTCCTTTGAAGTAATGTTATTCAACTCCCTAAAGTCAATGCAGGGTCGAAGAGAACTGTCCTTCTTGCCCACAAAAAAAAAAAAAAAATGCCCCACTACAGATAATGAAGGCCTAATGATGCCTGAATTTAATGACTCTTTGATGTATTTAACCATTGCCTCTCGCTCCGGGGCAGATTATACAGTCTACTGGATGGCAGTGTAGCTCCTGGAAGGAGGTTAATGGCGCAGTCGTAAGGGCGGTGGGGGGTAGAGAAAGCGCCTTAGATTTGCTGAAGACTGGCGCAAGGTCGTGATATTCAGGGGGAACCAAGGTGAGATTGGGCACATGGGTGGGCGAGGGACTGATAGCAACAGAGTTAGAACAGGCTGCAGACTGCAAACAGGCAGCTAAGCAGAAGGTGCTCCAAGAAATAACCCTCCCTGCCTTCCAATTAATTACTGAGTTATGGAGTCTTAACCAGGGACACCCTAAAATGACAGGGGAGGCAGAGACAGGCAAAATAAAGAAACAAGTGCCCCCGATGGTTGCCTGAAACCAATATGGAAATGGGAGCAGTTTTTTTTTTTTTTTTTGTGACCCTGGTGAGTGGCGCCCTGGAAACGGCAACCAAATTTAATGTAGTCTTGCAGGTCTTGACGGGGGAGCTTCAGCTGGGTTGTCAGACTCTCCGAAATGAAGCTTTGTTCAGCGCCTGATTCAATGAGAGTAGTAGTGCAAAAATCAGTGTGAAAGTGACCACAATGAATGGGCAACTCAAGTCATGTAAGGGATTTAGACCTGCCCATGTCCGTTAGCCCCCCTACTGTGATGAACGGGCCCCCACTTTTGGCTGATTGGGGCAGTGAGCAACCTCGTGTTCAGAAGTAGAACAATACATGAACAACCGGAGATCATCCTCGCCCAGCCTACTGCTGAAGCGGGTCGGTGTGGGAACTGGCGTTAAGCGAGGATGACATGCCGATGGGAAGGAAGGAGGTGGAGGGACAGCCGACGCCCCGGAACGAGCCTGGGAGGACACAGCTGCGGTAAGCTGGTTGAGGAGCGAGTTAGTTGATTCAAAATAACCCGTTGCTGATATGCAAGCTGGTCTAACTGAGCCTCCATGATGTTTAATCTGCATGCAGTAGCACCGTCTGCTGGGTCTGACCGACAGAGATGTACTGACATGATTTAGCAACAAACCCTGATGCAGGCTACAGACTCGGTTATAATACAGTGATCTTTATTGAGAGTGAATATGTGTGAGTGCAGACCGGGAGGAGTCTGGCAACCCTGCAAGAGAGAGCAAGAAGGAGTAGGGATAAAACAACCCGTGGCCACATTCTCTCCAGGTTACTGTGGTCCTGCGAAGGTGAAGAGGTGCTTTTGCAGGTATATACAGTGCTCAGTGCTAGAGGGTATTCCTCAGCCGAGGGAAGAAGGGAAAAGTTCAGTCTGATGATAAACTGCACTTACAAGATGCTGGCAGGAAAAGGAGACACCGGCTTCAGGGAAGGGTCCAGGTCCGCCATGAAGAGAGGTGCCAGTCCGCCAGGGAGAAGGTCCACCTGTGCACAGGTTTATCCAAGACAAGCAAAGGAGAGATGCAGGGGGGTAAGTACAGACTGAGAGGTAGCTTACTGTGTGCTGGGTCTGAAGCAGGGTTTGAAGCTAGAGAAGAGAAAGGCAGCATAAGTGTAGTTAAGCTCTCTGAACTGCATGAGAGCATAGATGTCTCTGTGCAGGAGTGGAGGACCCCACTCCACTTAAAGGCTGCTAATTAAGGAGCACAGTTGTGGATGAAACTTCAGCTGTGGAGAATAATGAATGAGAGGAGAGAGGAAAAACAGCACACAGCTTGGATCACCACAATGGGGAAAACCAGTGTACTCCTTGTGCCGGTCCCAAGCCTAAATAGGGAAGGTGGCATCAGGAAGGGCACAAAATCATGGCCAAATTAAATATGCAGACCCATGATCCACTGTAGCAACCCCAAATATGGAACAGCCAAAAGGTGTGTGTGTGTAATCATTCCCAACCTGCAAAAAACATACACATTTTCATGGCAAGCCAACTGGTAAATTATTGCTGTAAGCTTTTTATCAGTTATTTCAATACCCTGCATTGACAGTAGTCAGAGGAGAATGTGCAGATTCATCCATCCATCCATCTTCTTCCGCTTAATTCTTTGTGGGTTGCAGGGGGGCTGGAGCCTATCCCAGCATCTTTGGGCAAGAGGCAGGGTACACCCTGGACAGATCACCAGCCCATCGCAGGGCCTGTGCACATTCAATCAACAATAAATAGTAACAAGAGCATACATGGTACATTATACACCTGGCTATATCCATTATTGATTGGTCATAATTAGAATGCTTTCAGCTGAAAAACTGATTACAAACTCATGATTCAATATACTCTAGATCTGTAATAAAACAAATTAATGTAACTGCAAGAAGTTTAAGCAAATAATTTATAATTTAAAGTGGAATAAGAAAATATCAGAAAAATAAAAAAAACAGCCATATGCACATCTTCAGTGTATGTACAAACACTGTGTGAAATGAAAATGTCCTAGCTTGAAAGCTGTAAGAGTGTCATGAATTGCCCTTCGGGGCAGAAAGGTGAGACACACGAGCTGAATTGTGAGTTTGTGAGATTTATTCAAAAAACAACAAACATAAAGTGCAAAACAGTTCTCTAACACAGAATTTAAACAAATGAGCAAACTTACTGATAATGCACACCAGAGCAAGGCAGGGCTCTGGCAGAGATAAAGAGAAACTCAATCAAGACAGCAGCAACAGGAAATGAAAATGACTGCCCTTAAATAGGGTCAAAAACAATTTACACAAGTAGTGACAGGTGTGGATCACATGAGCGGGCAGAAGGAAATAATGATACATAAATGGACCAGATGGGGGCAATGAGACAGGAGCATCTGGGGTTAAGGGATAAGGACCTGTACTTATATAATGCTTTTTCCAGTCTCAGAAACCAACTCAAAGCACATCACTAATACTAACCCTCTATTCTAAGGGCCTATAGGAGACAGATATCTAGGGACAATTTAGAACAACCAATTAACCTAACATGCATGTTTTTGGAATGTGGGAGGAAAACCAGAGTCCCCAGAGTAAACCCACGCAGAACAGGGAGAACAAGCAAACTACACACAGAAAGGTTCCTACCCCTGCCAGTCTGGGGATTCAAACCTGGAACCTTCAAGCTGTTAGGCAACAGTGCTAACCACTGCACCACCATGCTGCCTGGCTGACAGCTGACAAGGGCTATGCCCACACGGAGCACAACCCAGGAAATGCCAGTGACAGCTGTCAACCACAACAATAAGAAATTTAAAGAAAATATCAACAAGTACAGACGGAGAAATAAATATCAATTAATAGAGAATCAGAGCATAACAAAACTAAGACATAAACAGGAAAATGAAAAACCGTGCAAGAATAACAAAACCCCAAAAAGCGCAAAATACAACAAATATATAAATAAAGAGAAAAAGTCATGGGACTGAGCAAGGCGGAAACCTCCAGTGCTCAGTTCATGACAGAGCCCCCCTCTCAAGGGGTGGGAACCAGACACCCAACATCAACAGAACATCAACAGAAAAAGACCCCCCCTCCCCAAATAGGAGCACAACAATATGAAAAACCATGGGTGGTGGTGGGAACAGGCAAGGAGGGAATGAAAAACCCCACGCAAGGGAAAACCCCAACCCTCTAAGCCCCCTGGACCGAAGAGCTGGACAGTTCAGGTGGGCGGCCAAAGTCCCAGGCCTGGCAGATGGCATGATGGGACGAGTTGGGTGGCCTACCAAGGAACGTGGGCCACCCAACCCTGTGTTACAGTCTGTCGGGTGGTCTACCAGAATTTTTTAGCCACCTGAACAGAAAGGGACGTCCAGGAGGTTGCTGCCCAACAAGAAGAGCTAATTGTGGGCACAATAGAGGAATTGGTGGAACCATGATGATGTCAGGTGGAGGAAAGGGAACCACGATGACCTCGGGCAGAGGAGAGGGAACCATGATGGTCTCGGATAGAGTAGAGAGAACAACAATGGTCTTGGGCAGAGGAGAGGGAACCACGACAGTCTCAGACAGATGGCAGGGAACCACAACGGCATCGGGAAGAGGAGGGGGAACCACAATGGTGTCAGGCAGAGGAGGGGGAACCACAACAGCATCAGGCAAAGGAGGGGGGACCACGACATTCTCGGACTGGCCTGTAGCACCATCAGTGGTCTCAGACTGGGAAATTGCTGCACCCACGGTGGCTCCGGGCTGGAGCGGGCTGCACCCGTGGTGGCTCCGGGCTGAAGCGGAGCTGCACCCGCGGTGGCTCCAAGCTGGAGTGCAGCTACACCCGCGGTGGGCCCGGACTGGGCCAGAGCTGCACCCACGGTGGACCCTGGGCTGGAGCATAATGGCCACAGTGGACCCACACTGGAGCACAGCACCCAAGTTGGTTTCAGGCTGAGGCACAGCCTCCATGCTGGTCCTTGAGTGGGACACAGCACCCACGGAAATCCAGACTGAGGAGAAGCTGCACCCACCAAGGTCCCAGGCTGGGACGGAGCACCCACGATGACCTCAGCCAGTGGGGAAGCAGCACCCTTGGAGGTCCTGGGCTGGGATGGAGCACCCGCGGAGACATCATCAGGAGGGGAAGCAGCACCCACGGAGGTTCCGGGCTGGGCCGGAGCGCCCACGACGAACTCAGCCAGCAGGGAAGCAGCACCCTTGGAGGTCCCGGGCTGGGACGGAGCACCCGCGGAGACCTCATCAGGAGGGGAAGCAGCACCCACGGCGGTCCCAGGCTTGGACCAAGTACCCACGACGACCTCAGCAGGAGAAGCTGGACCCATGGGGATCTTGGACAATGAGCCGGGACCCACAGAGACTTCTGGCAGAGCTGGACAATCCTCAATGACCCTCGGGAAAAGCTCAGGCAAGATAGGCAAAGAAACAGGCTCAGGGTCACTGGCAGCAGTGGAGCCCGGCGAGGTGAGCTCAGGTGCAGCTGACAGCTACACTTGGCTCTCCCCATCAAGAGCAAGGCAAGATCTCTCCAAAATAGAAACAACAAAGACAAAGGAGAGCACTTGCCTGATCTCACGCTCCACTGCTGTCCAGGACTCCGTAGATCCAGGCGATGGTTCTTCGGGCCTGGTCCTCTGGAGGTCCAACTCCGGCTCTGCTGTGGCGGAAATCTGCAGCAGGCATGGTGGTCAATACAGTCCTGGAACCCCCCCAGCAAGGTGACCCACGCAGGTGGCTCGCCCTGCGTGGTGACAGGAGGTCGACTTCCTGCTGGTGCTAGATCCTACTCAGTTGATAGCCCAGGGACGCTCTTTCATCGGTGCAGGCGTCGGCTTGGAAAATGAAAACCCGTGCAAGAATAACAAAACCCCAAAAAGCACAAAATACAACAAATATATAAATAGACAGAAAAAGCCATGACATTGAGCAAGGCAGAAACCTCCTATGGTCAGCTCATGACAAGGAGGAGGTAGCCGGACAAACCATGTACCCGCTATTGAAATTTCATTCAAAAAATGAGAGTTCTTAAACCCATAATTTTACAAAAATGGTGGTAGGAATATGAACATCTTCATTATATGCACAGACTGTGAACTAAAAAAATCCTACCTTGAAAACTGTGGGAGCAATTCACCAGAGAAGCACAGAACGATGGACCAATGGGCAGAAATCATCATACAATAATACGTCCGATCTAAATAATGTAGACATATAAAAATCATCAAAAATGTAGATAAGTGATTTGCAATTGAAGCAGGAAAAACAAACAAACAAACAAACAAACAAAAAAAACAAGCTTTAAATGTGTTACAACAGCAGGAGATGCACAGCACAACTAATGTCATCTGGTGTACTTGGTTGATATTCTGAATTAGCAAAACAAGAACAGACAGCTGGGTTGTCAGACATATGCAGAGCAGCAAGAAGGGGATTTTAATGCTCCTGTTATCAGACCCAGCAGACTTAAAAGTAAAGTAGCAATGTTTAAATTTGACTTGCCAAAGACAATCTTCTGTTTCCTGAACCCTCAGCCTAAGGTTCATCCATCACATATAAAAGTGGATGATCCCCAGAAGTCGAGCGCGTATATATATATATATATATATATATATATATATATATATATATTTAACAGCAAAATGCTGAAAGCTGGAAAATCTTTATATACTGCTATTATTATTTTTAGAAAACGAAGATCTGTCTCATAAATTTACCATAGTTGGTGAGTCAAACTAGTTCATCTCTGCATTTATTTGTTGGCCTCACAGATGAGACAACTACATTTAGTGATGTTTAAATAAATGTTTTGTTATTTGATTTGTCTCAATTGATGTTTTGCAAAATTACCAGCTCCCTTCAAATTATCAGTCGATTGACATGACAGCAAGGTAGAGCTAGAATCTGTTTGATTGAACCATTAGTAGTCAAATTCTTGATTTCTCGTTAACTGAGCTCCTTCCAATACATTATCACCTTAAACTTGTTCACAGATTAGAGCTGAGGGGTCCAATTAACTACATGATAAGATCAAGTGCTATTTTAGCCACTAATCTGATTTAAGCATTAAAGGAGTGCTGGAAATGGTGAGGATGAGGCCAAGGATGACACCACAAGACCATAACGAGTTGTGTCTTCCCCATTAATCAATGCCTTCCGCACGATTTGCTGTCTGTGAATTGGGACTGACCCGTCTCAGGGGTCACTTGCCAATTTTCGGCTGCAGTCAGCCCAGCTTGTGCTGAGCTGTGTGCTTATGCTTAGTGTTCCTTTTGAGTGATTCCATCTTTAAAATCACGCCTGCTGAATCTCATTCTCAGTGAGGCAGATATTCTCACAAAAGACCTTCCTATACATCAGCAGTGGGGATCGCAAGAGATTATTTATAACTAGTAATAGCAGATGGATCAGTATTAGATGGCTTTTTGTTGTGAGTGTTGTTATCGTTGTTGTCTTTTCCTCCATTTAGTGAAGTCCATTTCATATGTGAAATGCCAAATAGCATCTCATTAAACTATTGAAGTGTTGAGCATCATTTCCCAAAAAGACAAGATGAAATGTCACCAAGAAATAGTGTTTTTTTCAGTCATAATAAAAATAATCATAACATTAATATGGATACAAGTGTACTGTTGATATACATACATACATATACATTGTGGTACATAGGCAGTTGAAAGAGATATGAAGGAACTTTACAAATTACTGTTGCTATAAAGAAAGTAGGAAGCTGAATTTACTTTCGGTTTACTTTTTATAGTTTTCATTTATAAGAACAAAAAAAACAAAGACCTTGAAAGAGCAATTCCAGGTTAACTACACCAGTAAATGAATACTGTATGTTGAGAAACAGTTCAGAAAACAGATATTACAAAACAAATATGCAGTAGTATGCAGTAATATGCAGCAGTTTTGTTATATATTAAAATATTATATTATTGTGTGATGAGGGTGGTGGCGGAACCGGAAAGGTGGAGCCACCACCCTGGGTATAAAAGACAAAGGTGGAAGAGACATAGTCTTTTTTTGGCCTTCACCTCTGCCTGTACGGAGCGCCTTTTGTCAGTGAGTCTGTACAATAAAGTTGAGTTCTGTTTGCACCTCCAGCCTCGTCATTGGGTTACAGATTATGGACATAACCAGTTTATTCTCTGATATTCATATATGAGGGCTCACAGGCTTAAAATTGTGAAGCTGTTAGATAGAGACCAGGAGCAGAGAAGGATTAGGAGAAATGAGGGCCACTAGTCTTGTAAGGGAAATATGCAAAACACACAGTTATTATGGTGAGTTGTTTAGCTTATGATTATTGTTGGGTTATGATAACACCATAAAAAAACTTGTAAATTTACCTATCACATATGATATATGTTACTGATGAGCCTGATTGTCATCGGTTAGTTTTTAGTGTGATGATCAGGCGAGCATGCTCCCCCTCCCCTTTTGTTCCTGTTTTCCCGGCTCAAGAGCTATCAGCACACCTGCGTGATTTACTGCACGTGCTGCTCTCTGGGTTGCCAGCGTATTTAAGAGCCAGTGTGTGAATGCTGCACCACTGGACCGTTGAGTATTGCTGCCCTAACAACTACAGTTACTTTGTTGGCATTTTCTGATCTGAGTATCTTACCTCGTGTGTCTTCTCCTCCTCACGTTTACTGCCATCTGAGCGGTGTGTTCTCCAGGGCTGGTCACGCTCACCTGAACCTCTTCCTGAAGACAGTGGATTCTCCACCCAGGTCATCTGTCATTTCCCTTCTCCCCTTTGGTCCTATGCAGGAGTTCCCTGCTGGGTCCTCTGCTCCATGCAGTAAGCGTTAACCTCCCTTCTTATTCTCCTCTTCTTGGAGTTTACTCACCGCTAATCATCTCTCTCTTTTCTCTCCCCCCAGGCTACGTGCTTTCCAGCGTGCTCTTGTGTTTTGTGTGTCAATTTAAGTTTGTGTCAAGTTTTGCGTTGTTCCTTAGTTTTGCACTTTTACTTAAGTTTGTGTATTTTGGGGTTTGTGTGTTTTCATTAAAACTGTGTATCTTTTACCATCTGAGTCTGAGTGTTCATCCGGTGTGATTGCTTTGCATTTGAACCTATCTGGTATAAATCATGACATTTAGCTAATGGTTAATTATTAAGCTGCGGGAAATTCCTGATAACTTGCTCACAGTTACATGATCTGTCATTCAAAAACACACAATCCTTCCTTCACTCTTATTAATCTCAGGTCATCTGTCAGTCCATGTGTAAAACCATTCAGAATCTATCATTAGCATCATTAGCTGCTCCATTCTCTCTGTGCTAATCTCTCATTCTGTGTTCAGCAAGCATCATAGTTTTGGTGTCCACAATGTCAACCCCCACCCCTAAACTGTGCATTTTAGATAATGTTAAAATAAACAGTGTTGGGAGTCACGCCACTACTTTTGCAGTAATGTGCTGTGTAATGAAATTACTGTTTAAAAATTCAGTAATGCATTACAGTTACTGTAAGTTGTTCAGATGTGTTAGTCATTACTTGTTTTATCAATATGGCTAGATATTTTTAGTGCAAATAAATGAATATACCAACTGACCCTATCATAGCTGAGACGAGCCATCAGTCAATGTGACCTGTTGCAAAGAGCCCGTAGTCTAGTCAAAAAAGGGGGTTAGCATGCACCTTTGGAAATATATTTTTAATTGGTATCATTAGATGGAAAAATATGTGTAGAAAATGGTTTGCTATGTTACCAGTCGCATAAATTGTCCCACGTGACTTTTTTATGCAAGTTCAGCATAGGACCTCGGGAAACTATCAAATCTCAATTTTAGGGGTAGGGAAAATACAAATTAGCATATCTTTAGATTGCAACATCACAGCTACATGTAATACCACTCAAAATGTTCGGAATGATCTCGGCTTTCGATTGGTGGGTAAATATCAAAATTTGGTGCAATAATTAGGTTTTTATTTAGCGAATGCAAAGTCCTTAAGCCAAGCAGTTGCCTCCTGGTTTGCTGTATGGAGGGTGTGTAATCCTCCTTCCAGTCTTTGGAGCGGGCAAGCCTCTATGATGTGTTCCATAGTTTGCTCCTCTCCACATGCGCACAGTGGGCTAGGGCTACTGCCCCATCTGTGAAGGCTGGCCAAGCAGGGGCCATGTCCAGTCCTGAAGCGATTGAGTGTAGACCACTGTCTCCTTGGGAGGTTGGTGCCCGGGACCTGTTGGTTGGGGTTTATCACCAGCTGTTTGGTTGGGACCTCCTTGGTCTCCCATTCCTCTTGCCAAGCTGTCTGGATGGTAAAGTCAGCTGGGGGAGGGTTTTTCCAAATCGGCCGTCTGGATGAAAGTCGGGCAGTGGGTGGGGTGTAGATATCTGCATGGATTGGTAAGTGAGGAAAATCTTTAACTTTTTGGAGCATCCTTTGAGTTAATGCTGCTCGCCGGATGTGTGGAGGGGCTATGTTTGACAGTACAGAGAGCCAGGGGAGTAATAATTAGGTCAGCAGAGGGCAAAAGGTCGCCAAAATAGGTCATTGCTGAAAATTTTGCATCGTGTCAATTAAAGCTTATGCCAGCCCCCCAGTGGTTCGTTCAACAGTTTTAATGGCTAGATATTGTCGACAGGATGCAAATTGATCACTTTGATGTGACAAAACAAGATTATCTTATAAATGGCTCATACTGTACGAACATCTGTTTTATCCATTTTTACGAAAGCTAAAATGTGCCCTTCAGAGGTAAAGTGGGCTATCCCACAAAACCATTATTTTGAGAAAATGAGCTCTAAAGTTTATGTGATTTAAATATATTTTCATATTTAAGTCACACCTTGAAGGTAATTATAGGGGGTAACTTTTTAATGATATAGGCACACTGATTTTTTGAGAATATTTCAACTTTAGAGCTCATTTTCTCAAAATAATGGTTTTGTGGGATAGCCCACTTTACCTCTGAAGGGCACAAATATGGGGTAGGGGAAACTAAAATGCACGTAACTTTTGAACCACACAAGATAAATGCGATATCTACCACTCATCTTGACCGTCTTGCATTCCACTATTCATTCATACAAAGTTTCTGCAGATGGGGCCAGAAATGGGGTCACCAGAGGTCAAAAGGTCACAGATTTGAGACACGGTGGGTGTATAAAATAATAATAAACTTTATTTATACTGAATAACTCAGCCATCAACAACCTGGAAAACCTTTTTGATCCATGCTATGTTTACGACTTTGGTGTCAAGACCGTGTTTGTAGGGTCAAAGTACATTATTAGACCAGTCTCAATATGAATGCTTGGCATGTTTACATGTCAGTATAACCTTTCATCCCTTGATCATTATACACCATTGTCACTTTCCTCTCCAGAGTCAAAGTCAAACTGGTCAAACTCAAAGTCTTAGTAATCTTCCTCCTGTTCACCATCAAGCTGTTCTTCCACTGTTCCCATGAGATCAACAAGGGACTCTGGTAACACGGGGACACTTGACCACAATGGTTCCAACACGCCTACATTGGTTCTCTTCCATCCCTGTCCTTGATCGTAGGGTTTAGGCTTTTCCAGAATAGGAACGTCAGCTCTTTTGTATAAGCACATGCGATGGTTTACACGATTGACATGTTGCTTCAAAGCAGATTGGCAAGGAGGAAGGCGTGCCAGGTCAACCTTAGACTTGGAAGTCAATTTCTCATTATTGCCAACCATCTTGCGTAGCAGCTTTGCTCTGGCAACATCCACTGAAGTATCACGACTTCGGCCGTACATCAGGCAAGTGAACTGTTCTATCTGAGTTAGCACGAACGAGTCAACATCCCAGTCATCTCCTAGTTGCCGGAAG
Source organism: Pholidichthys leucotaenia (assembly GCA_020510985.1). Classification (NCBI taxonomy): domain Eukaryota; kingdom Metazoa; phylum Chordata; class Actinopteri; order Cichliformes; family Pholidichthyidae; genus Pholidichthys; species Pholidichthys leucotaenia. The sequence continues at coordinate 130,707,418 of CM035840.1, read as the reverse complement.
GCCTTGTGAGACTTTGGATTTTTCTCTAGTTTTTTGAGGGGCCTCACCTTTCCTTTCCCCTTAGAGAGGGCCTGGGGTAGATCGTTTGCGGGGTGAACGTAATGCCAAGGTTGATGCCTTTGGTTCATTGTCCTGTCCATCTCCAAGATGATCCAAGTTGTAGGTAAAACGCTGATAACACTGACGGTGATACCCAATGCTTTCCAAGTTATCAGCGAGGGCTGCAGAAATCTGGTCACATACAGATTGCATACGATGTGGAGAATCATGTGGCTGGTGGAGACGGCGGTCCCGAATACCATGAAGGTACTGTAGTTTTTCAGCTGCAGTTCCTTTGATGTTACTTAATTTTGTGAAAGGGCCATGATCAGATAAGATGCACATGAAGCACTGCAAGTGGCATGGGGTGGGCTTTTTGCGAGAAGGCTTTGGAGATGCTGCAGCAGCACTTCCATCACGTTTTCGTTTCGGCATTTTGGCCTCTTTCACATGTTATTCTGAAATGAAGAGTAGGACTATAGCATCAATACCAAAATATCTATGAGTTTTAGTTTTAGAAAAAAGAGAATTAAAAGTATCCCTACCGAAAGGTTTCCTTTTTTCCACTACATAAATGTGAACACGTTTAGTCTTGTTCTTTTTTACCTCGATAAATGAGAAACCCATCAGAGACATTCCCTCTGTGTCTTTTGTTTGGTTTACATTGCAAAACAAGACCCTCGTGGCAGATTACATTTGTAACCAGGTTATCCCAATAACGCATTATTATGGACATACCTGGAACTCCTGATTCGCCAGAGTCACTGCTATGAAATGAGAGGGATTAAAGTGTACGCAATAAGCCCTATGACTTGAAAGCTGCTACTTTGAAATTTTAGTGTACAACTCTGCATTGTCTTATTATATGGATGTGTGGGTCTCATACAAAATTGGTGCTTTGACTTTTGCAGATACATGTGTTTCAAAAAGGTTCTCTGTGGGTGTACACCCACCGTGGAGATAAGTTTTTGAAACTTAAAGAGTTTTCCAGTATAAATACAGAATATTATTTTATATACCAACCTTGTCTCAAATTTGTGACCTTTTGAGCTCTGGTGACCCCATTTCTGGCCCCATCTGCAGAAACTTTGTACGAATGAATAGCGGAATGCAAGTTGGTCAAGATGAGTGGTAGATATCGCATTTTTCTTGTGTGGTTCAAAAGTTATATGCATTTTAGTTTCCCCTACCCCATATTTGAGCTTTCGTAAAAATGGATAAAACAGAAGTTCGTACAGTATGAGCCATTTATAAGATAATCTTTTTTTGTCACATCCAAGTGATCTAGTTGCATCTGTCGACAATTATCTAGCCATTAAACTGTTGAACGAACCATGGGGGCCTGGCATAAGCTTTAATTGACACGATGCAAAATTTTCAGCAATGACCTATTTTGGTGACCTTTTGCCCTCTGCTGACCTAATTATTGCACCGATTTTTGATATTTACCCACCAATGGAAAGCCGAGATCATTTCGAACATTTTGAGTGGTAATACATGAAGCTGTGATGTTGCAATCTAAAGATGTGCTCATTTGTATTTTCCCTACCCCTAAAATTGAGATTTGATAGTTTGCTGAGGTCCTATGCTAAACTTGCATAAAAAAGTCACGTGGGACAATTTATGCAACTGGTAACATAGCAAACCATTTTCTACACATATTTTTCCATCTAATGATACCAATTAAAAATATATTTCCAAAGGTGCACGCTAACCCCCTTTTTTGACTAGACTACCGAGTCTTCACTACTGAGCGGAGGAAGAGATGAAGCTACTTTGTTTTTGTGGAAATAGAAAGATTATTTCCTTTGTTGCGATTAAGAACAGACAAATATTGGTGGGTTGCAAACTAATTGCCGGTTGAGACCTACACAGCAAAATCTGGAGTTATTTTTCCAGAGTTACTATAATTTTTCACTAAAATAGTCATTTTTAATCAGTTTGGATTATAATGATTACCTGCAGCCAACAGAGTAGGAGCAAAAATTCAGATTAAATTCTTTTGGAGTAATTAATCAAAGCCACGCCCACTGCCATTTCTCACAAAATTACAAATCTGTCACATAGCGTGGAAGAGCCACATATGCAAGTAACAAGAATTTCACATGACTTTTCTTTTGGTGTAAAATACCAGGTAATTTTTTTTTAATTATTATTATTGGCTTACTTATTGTGTGTAAGGTTAAGTAAAATGACAACCAACAACCGCTGAACACTCTGTATACTTTAGGTCAAAGTCAGACGCTAACATTGCTTTAGTGTATTTGACATTGCTAGCCCCTTGTATTGGTTGTTTATGGATTTGACATAAGGTATCTGCATGAAATTATCAGCCGAGCTATAACATTAATTGCTTTTATTAGTACATTAGCTCCTGAAATTGACTGGTGGCAGGTGCAGTACTATGCGTTTTACTTTGAATATAGCAGTTTGGCCTGTGACCACGTGTGTTTTACTCTGAATAGAGTCAGGGATGCAATTTTTACCTGCAGTTTGATGGAAGACCACGTGTGTTTTACTCTGAAAAGAGTTAGGTGTTGGGCTACAGATTCTTACCTAAGATTGGTCCGAACGTGCAGTTTTTGGTAAGACAGCCTTGTTTAAGTAGGTGTACTAGACGCACTAAACATTTGAAATCAAGATGTTATATGATAGCAATGTAAGAGTACAATTTTAGTTTTTAGACTACAGCTTAACTTGTAGCTCAGGGGTCACCACCTGGTGGACTCTGGTCAGGAGCCGGACCGTGAGATTCCTCCGTCTGGACTCCAAAGTTTTTTAATATAATTTGGGGAAAAATGATACTGTTTTATTTCAACCGAAAGAAAAAGTGGAACTGAAGTGCTGTATTGGTGGCCATAGGGACATTTTATGGTGTGAGACCTTGGACGTTCTCTGGGGGATGCAGCGGGAGGCAAAATCACCATTCACTGCAGGTGTCGCATGAGGTTGACAGACACGCTTTCTTCCTGGTGTAACCCGTGGAATGAAACGCTGCTGTGAAATTGTATCCACCGCCACTGTGGCTGCCTCTGATGGTCCGTGTCCACCTGGAGGTCTGTTGACAGAAGATCCCCACGGCTCCTCCACACCTTCCCTGGGACCTCCTCCCTTTCGGGCCACATGACGTTGTTTATGGAGGTAATTTCCACGACCCTCTGATATCATGTCAAAACAATAATTTTCTCTGTGTGTTTCTGAACATGAAAAGTTCCACACAAATCCACCTCCTCTGTCAAGAATTTCCCCTTGGGGCAGAGAGGAAGACCCACGTGCTGGACTGTGAAGTTGTGAGGTTTATTGGAAAGCATAAGGTGCATAAAACAACTCAAAAACACGAGGGGATAAACACAGTAAAGAGACGAAGACAGAGTACGTTTAAACTTACGTTAGAAGTGATCACAGAGGACACAAGAGTCAAAACCGCGGCAAGGAAAGCGAGGTGCCCCGGTCTTAAATAAGACGCAACATACTGTAATATGGCACTAGTGTGAATACCAGAGCGGGCAGGAGAAAACACTGATTGATAATCTGGGTCAGGTGGGAGAAATGAGAGAGAAGCGACTGGACTTGACAGCTGACAGAGCGACGCCCACACAGCACAAAATCGGAAACGCCACCTGACAGCTGTCAACCTTGGGAAAGAACAACACAGTAAGAATATAAAGAATAAACATCACCAAATGCAGACTGATAAATAATTACAAATGGTACAAAACATGAACCTAACAAAACTGAAACATAAACAGAAAAATAAACAGTAAGAGAATACCGAAACTCAAAAGGCACAAAATACAACAAATAAATAAATACAGAGAAAAAAGCCACCGGAATGAGCATGGTGGAAACTTCCAGTGCTCAGCTCATGACATCCTCTCTCCCTGTGACAGAGTGTTACCCAGACCAGGTTAGAAAGATAAAAACATTGTTGACATGAAAAAAAAAAAAAAACAAAAAACAAAAAAAACCTCAAAAGGAATTCTCTAGTGCGGAATTAATTATATTTTCTGTTTCTTTTGTAGGCTTAGAGATTGAAACGTTGTTTTTAATACTGAAGATATTATGAAGTGGACTTATGTGAGATTTTGTTTTGTAAAAATTAATCTTTTTAAATGTATATAATTTAGTTTGTGTTTTCCTCTAAAACTTTACATTTTTAGGATTTAAGTTGTAGATTTTAGAATTTTAGAGCTATTTATCTGGAGTCAAAAACACATTTAGTGTTCTGTATTATTATGATTAAATTATTACATGCTTTGTTTGAAATTGAGCAAAGAATTTATTTGATTTTATTTTGTTGTTTAGAAAATTAACTGCTTAATAAAATAATGTGTAAAAGCAAATGGTATTGGTCTGCTGGAGACAGCTGTGATCTTCTTAAAGAATGTCCATGAAAAGATGACAGTTCTTAAAAACACATTTTCAGATAAATTTGTCCATGTGACTTGTCACATTTCTCTTCCTTTTCTTTTATTAAAAAATGTTTGAAGTAAATTCATGGGTCACTGCAAACATTTGGCTTTAAAAGTACCAAGCTGTCACAAAGTGAGAGGAAAATATCCTGAAAACAAACAAAAATGCATCGAGAATTGTCTTAGAATCAAATTGGAGACCCTGAATCATAATTGTGTCGTGAGGTGCCTAAAGATCCCCAGCCCTAATTCGGACCTCAGCTGGGGAGGAGGACTGACTTATCGGGCCTCTTGCACTTTTAGTTGGTGACCCCTGTTGTAGCTGTTAGCATGAGATGCTAAAGCTAAACTTCTGAAGCTCTGATGAGACAGTTGGCGCATTTTACACCCCCCCCCCCCCCGGATAAAACTCCAGCAGTGTTTTGTGGACTATAAAATTGTCATGAGTCTGAGCACAGTGGAGTGTTGTGCTCAGTCTCTGAGTGTATTTTAGTCTTTTCCTGTATTTCTGTATCTCTCTTTATTTGGTATTTAGTATGGTTGGTGTATTTGGGTTGTTCTTTGTTGTTGTTTTGAGGTTTTCTTGTCCTCACCGTTATGGGTTATGTTTCCTATTGTATCATTTAGTATGTTCCCATTTTGAAATGAGTTCTTATTTATTGTCAGTCACTTTTTGTTTCATCCTGGTCTGTGCTTTTACTTTGACAGTCACTTTTGGTTACTTCCTCCTGTCAGCCCTGTTCACAGGCTGCCCCAGCTGTCAATGGTTTACTTGATTATTTCCTGCTCATTCGATCCACACCTGTGATTCATTTGCCCATTTCCAATATGCTTATTTAAGGACAACGGCAATGCTTCCTGTTGCCGTGTCCTTCTGGTTTCCTGTTTGTTCTCGATGGGGGTGTATGGTACTGATGTTAAAACCGAGGCCTTATGAAACAATGAGCAACTTTGAGACAACTGCTTCATGAGCGACACAGTGTTATGAAACATCTAATAAAGACTGCCATCTGGTGACTGACTGTCAGAACTGCATCTGGGTTTATTGAAAAAGGGCAATACTCTATATCACAGGTTGCACTACACTTTTTATGTAATTTTCTCAGAAAGGCTTGTAAAAATTCTGTCAGTTATCTGTCATTTTAATTGACTTTATTAGATCACCCTTCATATAATCTGTCAAATGAAAGACAGCTTTCAGAATTTGTAGTCATTACTGGAAAAATTCTGTGGAAAGACAATTTTCAGTGAATGAAACCTCTGACCAGCCCCCGACCAACAGTGATCTGTGTGGAGTTTGCATGTTCTCCACACGTCTGCGTGGGTTTACTCCGGAATTTCTCCGGTTTCCTCCCACATGCCAAAAACATGCAAGTTAAGTTAATTGGCATCAAACTGGGGATTCTAAATTGTCCTTAGGTATGACTGTGAGAGTGAATGGTTGTCTGTCTCTCTGTGTTGGCCCTGCGATGGACTGGCGATGTGTCCAGGGTGTACTCTGCCTCTCGCCCAAAGATGCTGGGATAGGCTCCAGCCCCCCCATCCATCCATCCATCCATCTTCTACCGCTTTTCCGGAGGTCCGGGTCGCGGAGGCAGCAGTTCAAGCAGAGAAGCCCAGACTTCCCTCTCCCCAGCCACCTGCTCCAGCTCTTCAGAGGGGATACCAAGGCGTTCCCAGACTAGCTGGGAGACATAGTCTCTCCACCGAGTCCTGGGTCTGCCCCGGGGTCTCCTCCCAGTGGGACGTGCCTGAAACACCTCAAGTGGGAGGCGTCCAGGAGGCATCCTAATCAGATGCCCATACCACCTCAACTGACTCCTTTCAATGTGGAGGAGCAGCGGTTCTACTCTGAGCCTCTCCCGGATGACTGAGCTCCTCACCCTATCTCTGAGGGTGAGTCCAGCAATCCTACGGAGAAAGCTCATTTCAGCCGCTTGTATCCGCGATCTCGTTCTTTCGGTCATTACCCAAAGCTCGTGACCATAGGTGAGAGTAGGAACGTAGATTGACTGGTAAATCGACAGCTTTGCCTTAGAACTAAGCTCCCTCTTCACCACAACAGACCGGTACAACGTCCGCATCACTGCAGATGCTGCTCCAATCCGTCTGTCGATCTCTCGCTCCATTTTCCCCTCACTCGTGAACAAGACCCCAAGATACTTAAACTCCTCCACTTGGGGCAGGAGCCTGTCCCCAACCCGGAGAGGACAATCCACCTTTTTCCGGCTGAGGACCATGGACTCGGACTTGGAGGTGCTGATTCTCATCCCAGCCACTTCACACTCAGCGGCAAACCGTCCCAGCAAGAGCTGTAGGTCATTGCTGGATGAAGCCAACAGGACAACATCATCTGCAAACAACAGAGATGAGATCCTGTGGTCACCAAGCATGACACCCTCCATTCCCTGGCTGCGCCTAGAAATCCTGTCCATAAAAATTATGAACAGGACCGGTGACAAAGGGCAGCCCTGGCGGAGTCCAACTCTCACTGGGAATGACTCCGACCGAGTGTTGGCAATGCGAACTAAACTCTCACAACGGTCGTACAGAGACCGAATAGCTCGTAACAACAAGCCCGATACCCCATACTCCCGAAGCACCCCCCACAAAAATCCACGAGGGACGCGGTCAAATGCCTTCTCCAAGTCCACAAAACACATGTAAACTGGTTGGGCAAACTCCCACGAACCCTCAAGAATTCTCGAGAGGGTAAAGAGCTGGTCCGATGTGCCACGGCCAGGACGAAAACCACATTGCTCCTCCTGAATCCGAGGTTCGACCAACGGCCGGACTCTCCTCTCCAATACCTTGGCATAGACCTTCCCAGGGAGGCTGAGGAGTGTGATCCCTCTAAAGTTGGAGCACACCCTCCGGTCCCCTTTTTTGAAGAGAGGAACCACCACCCCCGGTTTGCCATGCCAAAGGCACTGCCCCCGACCTCCACGCAATGTTGCAGAGGCGTGTCAACCATGACAACCCAACAACATCCAGGGCCTTGAGGTACTCGGGGCGAATCTCGTCCACCCCCGGGGCCCGGCCACCAAGGAGATTTTTAACCACCTTGGCGACCTCAGCCCCTGTGATAGGCGAGTCATCCCCCTCGTCCCCAAACCCTGCTTCCTCTGTGGAAGGCGTATCAGTGGGATTGAGGAGATCCTCGAAGTATTCCTTCCACCGCCCGACGATATCCCCAGTTGAAGTCAACAGTGTCCCATCCGCACCATACACAGTGTGGACGGGGAGCTGCTTTCCCCTCCTGAGCCGCCGAACAGTTTGCCAGAATCTCTTTGAAGCTGACCGAAAGTCTTGTTCCATGGCCTCACCGAACTCCTCCCATACCCGGGTTTTTGCTTCAGCAACCACCCGAGCTGCACTCCGCTTGGCCTGCCGGTACACCTCAGCTGCTTCGGGAGTCCCACAAGCCAACCAAGCTTGATAGGACTCCTTCTTCAGCTTAATGGCCCCCCTCACCACTGGTGTCCACCACTTGGTTCGGGGGTTGCCACCACGAGATGCACCGGCCACCTTGCGGCCGCAGCTCTGGGCTGCCGCTTCAACAACAGAGGTGGAGAACATGGCCCATTCAGACTCCATGTCTCCAGACTCCCTCGGAATGTGGTTGAAGTTCTTCCGGAGGTGGGAGTTGAAGACCTCCTGGACAGGGGCCTCAGCCAGACGCTCCCAGCACACCCTCACTATACGTTTGGGTCTACCAGGTCTGAATGGCTTCCTCCCCTGCCATCGGATCCAACTCACCACCAGGTGGTGATCAGTTGACAGCTCTGCACCTCTCTTTACTCGGGTGTCCAAGACATACGGTCGCAGGTCTGATGATACGATAACAAAATCGATCATCGACCTGCGGCCTAGGGTGTCCTGGTGCCAGGTGCACATATGGACACCCTTATGCTTGAACATGGTGTTCGTTATAGACAGACTGTGGTTAGCACAGAAGTCCAATAACTGAACACCACTCGGGTTCAGATCGGGCAGGCCGTTCCTCCCAATCACCCCCCTCCAGGTTTCACTGTCGTTGCCCACGTCCGCATTGAAGTCCCCCAGGCTCCAGCCCCCCCGCGACCCGAAAAGGATTAAGCAGAAGAAGATGGATGGATGAATGAATGAAACCTCTGAGATAGAGCGAGAGAGAGAGCGAGAGAGAGAGAGAGAGAGAGAGAGAGAGAGAGAGAGAGAATGCAGGGCTTGACATTAACACCGGCCAATAGCTGGTGAATTTCAGCAGTGGCCGGTAAGACAGCTACACGCTCGACATCGCCCACTCAACACTGATTCACGCAATATAAAGTGGAAGTGAGCAGTTTTTTAAATTTAATAGAATAAAATACAACATACAAACTCTCGATGAGGATAAAGATTACAAAGAGTTACAAAATCAGAACTTTCACAAAAAATATACAATCAGTCAAACTTCACATTCCAATTAACAAGAACAACGGGGTATATTAAGAGAGAGAGAGAGAGAGAGAGAGAGAGAGAGAGAGGGGGTAAAGAGCACAACAATTCTCTGATAAATCATTTTTTTTGAGTATAGTAATAGGAGCTGTCCAATGTCTCTTGCAATTTTTTTTGCATCATGAACAGTGCATCGAGCGCTGTTTCAGCACGCCCACAGTCACGTGACCGTAGCAAGTGAGGCCTCATTATGTCGGTCACATCACGTGACTTGAGGGCTCGCGGGAACGTATGCAATGCCCAGCCCTCTCAAATTTCTCGCCAGGTCTCAAATCATTTGATGTGACAGCGAGGTCTTGTTCGCTACGGTCACGTGACTGTGGGCATATTGACACAGTGCTCGACACTCTGCTCGCAACACTTCCGTGTTATATTGCCCGAGTCAGTCTCGAGTGGGCGGTATCGAGCGTAACATCACTAGTATACAGGTAAGCTTTGTTGTTTTTCTTTTTTCCTCTGGCGTGTCCGTGCGTCTCAGCCTGGCTATTAGCAGGTTGCTCTCCTTGTATTTCGTAGACGTGAACCCCGGCATCCCCGCATGCCTTTCCTCCTGTTTCCCTCCATCTGTAAGTGTAGTGTTTTTGTATAGTGTTGTGTTTGTGTTAATAAATGCTGAAAACTCATAGCATGCGTTTGGTGCCCTTTGTCTAGCCCTTGAAAAGGGCAATTTATGACAAAAATAACACCAACCCTTCCATTGTCATGAGTGACTGACTGAATTTGCACATGTGGGTGAACTATCCCTTTTAAAATTAACTTTTTTTTTTTTATTGCCATCAAGGATGCAGACAATACGAGTGAAGTACAGAGATTGTCAGAAATGCATTTGTTATGAGGTCCAAGTGACCTTCAGACCCTTTTTGGAATGTGGTAAGGGAAATGTTTCTAGTTTCCACAAAATAGTTGTGCAAAATATAAACTAACATCCAAAGTATTTTATTACATAGGCTATTTTGTGGAAGTGTGGTTTCCAGTCAATGCATGTTTATTAGAACCTGTACACTAATACAATTTTTTTTAAAGGAAGATCCATATACTTGCATCAGTGTCTGCAGCTTAGCCAATAATAGTGGTGTAAAGAGTACTGAAAATATGTACTCGGGTACAAATATTTATTTTACCTAAATATTACTCAATTACAAGTATTATGACTAATATTAAAAATTATACTTTAAAGTCCAAAGTGTTCTCATACAATTGCAACATTCAGTTAAAGTTATCAGTATCAGTTCTCCAAATCTTCAGTGTGAGTTCCTCATGATTTAATGCACACTGAGGTACATATGATATTAAAGACTCTGAAAAAATACTCATAAGAGTTGAAGGACAACCAAAAAAACTTGGTTATTTGAGTAGATGCAATTTGTTACTTCCACCTCTGTTCTATAATGTGTTTTTATGTATCATAATCTTTGAGAATTAAATCGTGGCAACTGGATTTGAGAATCAAGTCCAGTTACCATGACTTAATTCTCCAAGATTATGATGACCTTGATGACTGAGAATCTTCACAGACACATGCATCATGATGTTTCCCGTATTGGCCTAACTGTCAGAATTAGGGCTGCGGCCAACAGTAATTTTATTAATGGAGAATTCTGTTGTTCTATGAAGTTATCAGATATATGCTCTCACAAGATCAAAAAGATCAGAGATTTTTTTTTTGTTTTTGAAGCTGTTATTATTCTCATTTGTACGAAAATAAAGTGTTCTCAAAGCTTATTGTCTGTGCCAGTTAGTAATTGTTTTTGACTTTTGTGAAAAGTTGTTTCACTATTAGTTTCCTTTCTTATCCTTTTTTTTTCTGTTTTCATGTCTTAATTTTCTTATTGATCCCACTTGGATGGTTGAAGACATTCTAAAGAACAAACCTGGAGGAGAGAGGATCATGAACGAGTATGCTCGGACAAAAAGCCTAACAGACAGCAGACGACGTGACATGATCAAGATATTGGTTGCGTATGACAAGTGAACATGGGTATGTTGTAATGAATACATACTTTCACACCGGATCTCATACAGTAAAGTGTTTGTGTCTGTCTGGTTAGGACAAGGCGTGTCAAAGAGAACTGCGCAAAGGGCATCATTTAATTATTCCCATACCTTGCTGATCCTAGGGGCAAGTCTGGCTACACAACTACATTAAAAACAAAGTCTAACCTATTTCTGGCTCACTTTTCTTTAACTTTTGTGCAGTTTCTGTATACCAACCATCACGATCATCTCTTCCTAGCTCATCTCTGTTTTTATAGCCAGCAGAGAATAGCACAGTAAAAATTTATAAAACAAATATTTTGCCCATTTAAACTAAATAACACGCTTAACGTTAGGAGCACTACTACACTGCAGAAGATGGGAGTGGGTATCTGGCATGGAGACTGAAGTTTGTTCAAAAGGAAGCATCAGAGGGACAAAAGAAAACCCTTTGTCAGTCACAAACATGAACAGGTATGTGATTTTTCTGGGGTTTTTTCCCCCTCAGTTATGACATGATTGAATAATTTTATGTAGACTAATGAAAAAGCAATCTGGTTTAAGACCTTTACTGTCTTGGTATATTTTTGTATTTAATCTGTCTCTGAACTAAATAATATCAACCTATTTTTATTTTGTGACTAAGCAGCAAGTATGGTCATCCTTGCAGTTTCCCGGCCTTGTTTCTTAAATACTAGGACAGGGTCATATGCTTGAACCAGTCATTGGTTAAAGTTTTACCACTCTTATAGGTGGTCCAAAAACTGAAAGAGACCCTTTCAGAGAGGAAAACTGGCTGGTCACAGAAAGCCTGTGTCATGAGGCCTCCGCACTAATAAAGCATACAGCTGATGAAGCATCGGTAAAGGAGAAGATGAAGCAGACCTTCACCTTTCACCAAAAGATGGTCATGACCAAATGGAATCCTCTGACATCTTGACAGTGTTCCCAAGATACCTGGACATAGCAGAAATGGTATGTAGATCTTTGTCTGCTTGGTTTTGAAACTGTCAGTTTTTTTGTTCTATAACAGCCTGGTTAGGGCAGTAACTCTGTCAGGACTACAGTGCCACACCTTAATGTTTACTGTTCTGCCTTCACTTACTTCAGCTCATCTGCAGATTGAGCAGGACTATAGTCTGGTGTTTGGTGATACAGTCTCTGCAAAGTTCCTTGAAAAGTGGCCAACTGGGTACAAGCATAAAATCCTTCAACAAAGTCGTGGTCTCACACACAGGCGAGCTCCAAGACCTGGTTCAAAATGCTGAATCCACAACTGAAGTGGAGAATGGTATGTTGGAATAAAAGTGTTATTCTAATATACTAAGTACTACACTTTTTTCTGCACTCCAAATACTACAAAATTTGTATTTTTACACTTTTTAAAAAAAATTTTAAGGGTGGGACAGTGACATGTCGTCCATTCTGATCCTTGTCCATCTTGTGCCACCATCACCTCATGGCCACAAGAGACCAGGAAAGCTCTCAGCTAGACAAGCCACTGACCAGCTTGTAAATTTCATCAAGATAAGGTTACAATCTATCTATAAATTCAAGGGATCTGCCTGTGTGAGTGTTCCTCAGATATCTCTCAAACCGTTCCTCAGACTGACCTAAGGTTTTATACGTGGTTTCCTGAGGTTGCAAGGGTTTGCATCCCTGAACATGGAGTCACTCAGTCAAAATATGTAATTTTTATCAATAAACGTTTAGCCACCACTCTGTGACCACTGTCTTCATGTCCTGGCTTCAAAAAGTGTGGGCGGGGTTTGGGATTGACTCTGTGCTCATTGGACATTATGGCTTCAAGAAGTGTGGGCGGGGTTTCGGATTGACTCCATGCTCATTGGACAATACGCGGCATCATGACCTGTCAGTCACCACAGTGTTCCCTGGACAAAACAAGGAAGGGAAAAATGACAAATTTGACTAGAAAAAGATAATACTGAAGATTTAATGCTTAAAAAAATTATACTGTTAGGTTGCCTTGATTGCATAAATCTAAAGGATAATTCGGCATATGTGGAGAACATGAGGTGCGCGAGCAGACTGGGCATAGCGTCAGTGGAGACCCGGATCTGACAAAGAACACCTGTGTATCAACACAGAACATGCCAGGAGAAGCAGCAGCCTAACTGGGTGGACCACGGTCCTTTGAGGGGAGGCACACCCAACCTGCCCAGTCAGTAGTAGACAGGAGTACCTGCTTCAGCTTCACCTGTGTGCGCAGGACTGCGAGTTCCCTCTCCCACGTGAGTATCTAAAAATTAAAAACTTAATACCTGTCAGGAGCCGAGCCGGCTTGGTTTTCCCTGGCTCGGTCCTGATCTCTCTGTGGGTCTCGGGGCCGTTGTTTATGCATGTTTAGTATGTATTTCCAGTGTGTACCGTGCCCATAGCCACTGCTCTGGGGCCGGCAGCTGTGTGTCTGCTGACAGTCTGCCGGTCCGACCACACCCCCCTCACTGATCACCATCAGCTGTTCCCAGCCCCGTTGATCATCTTTCCTGGGCCTCGCCCAGGTGCCTCCAATCTATCAACCCCAGCAATGCGTGTACTTAAGCAGCCTTTTTCCAGTCATGCATTGCTGGGTCATTGCACTTGTCATGCGGTCGTTAATCGCTGCATGATAATCAAAGTCGCTACGGACTGTGTTTCCTAGTGATGGGTCCATGAGGCGTCATGATGCGTTTCGACACATTGCAAAACTGTATTGATACTGTGTTGCTGAATACTGACACCTGCTGGACCTTAAAAATCCCTACAGTCAACCTAGTTGACAGACTCAACTGACACTGATTTGATGACCTAGTATATACAATAATATACTGCTAAAAAAAAACAAAAAACTGTCCACTTAGGAAGCAACACTGACAATCAATTTCACCTGCTGTTGTGTGATTTTGTTGTCAGCACAACTATGTAAAGAACAAAGTATTTAATAAGAATATTTCATTCAAATCTAGGATGTTTAGTCCATCCATCCAGCTTCTACCACTTTTCCGGAGGTCCGGGTCGCAGAGGCAGCAGTTCAAGCAGAGAAGCCCAGACTTCCCTCTCCCCAGCCACCTGCTCCAGTTCTACAGAGGGGATACCAAGGCGTTCCCAGACCAGCTGGGAGAAAAACTTGACCCCGGGGCAGACCCAGGATGTTTAGTGTTTCCTTTATTTTTTTTGAGCAGTATATAATTTAAGTCATTGTATTTTATATTGTATTATTTCATATCTTCATTTTAATTTCAACTATCATTGATATTTTTAGATACAGTCAATAAATAACGTGAACATGTATCATAACGTGAAAATCTAAGTGAACATGTTGTGAATGAGGATGCTTGTGGACTGGGATTTTTTTTTTTTTTTTACAAATTTTTTATTAAAAACAAAAAAGCTTTTCCAACGTTTTGAAATTGAGTCTGTTATGCTTTTTTGATACAACTTCTCCAGCTGTAGAAAACACCTGCTCACATGACACAGATGAGGCTGGAGTGCAGAGAAATTGTAAGGAAAGCTGAAAGAGGTTTGGATAGATGGTCTTTTGTTTGTCCCAGTATCTCAGAGGATCCTGGGACCTGGCAATATTGTCCTCTGCCAGGTATCTCTGCACCTCCTGGATGGCATCAGCTGTGGCACTTTTGGTCTGCCTGCCCACTTCGATGTTGAGATGTTGCCAAAGGTTAGCTAAAAAACAACAAATTGGCATTTTAGTACATGATTTCCAAACAACAACAAACAAATAATGCTGAATAACATGGCTGAAGTGGGTGCAGACAGCTGTTGTAAAGACGGTCCCGTCTAAATTGAGACTATGTTCAATGCAAATTGAGTGCCAAATTTGGAGCTGTCTAGTGGATGCAATCATGTTTGGTGCTGCGTCGGTCACAAAACACTTTACTTTATTGGTTATGGCCCAGTCCTCCATCATGCCCCTTTTGACTTGGGCCAAATTGTCAGCAGTGTGACTTTGTGGAAAGTATTGCACTCCCAACACAGACGTATACAACTGCAAATTCTCATTAATGTAGTGACAGGTAAGAGCCAAGTAAGCCTCCATGTTCACAGATGTCCACATGTCAGCTGTTCTACTCACTGCCACAGCTTGCTGTACTTCCTTTTTCACTCGTTCCCGTTCCTCCTCGTACTTTTTGGCCACCATTTGTTTGATGGTCTGAAAATTACACCAAGTCAAACCAAAAGCAAATCCATATATTTAAATTAAAGATTAAATAAATTGGATATATCACCTACTACTTTAGATAATTTCCACAAACCTTTCTGGTTGGCAAAACATGAAGGCTGAAGGGCCTGAACCAGTTCCCTGAACCCTTCACTCTCCACAATGCTGAGGGGCTGGCAGTCCTTCACCATGAAATTGAGCAGAGCCTCATCCAGCATCTGCTTCCTGGAAGCTTGATGGTTAAAAATGAAGTAAAGAATAAATTAATAGGAATTAATTATCAATAAAGAAATTGAGCAAGTTGTAGAATGGCTGTATACCTGAGTCTATCCTGGGTGTATCCGGGACTTCATGTTCATGCCTGGCCCTATAATGTCTCAGCATTGAGGAGGCGCTTTTGTTTAAATACGACAGTTCTGTCGAACAAATGCGACATTTAGCCTGCAGAAAATATGAAGAGTAAACTAAGAGTCACTTTCAAATGAATTTGAATTCAGATAAATCAAATGGAAACTCTGAGAGGAACAGGATGAAACAACAAGGAAATTAAAACAAAGAAAATAGTATTTTAAAAATACTATTTTTAAATACCTTATTTTCTGATATCAGATCAAAATGGTCCCACACAGTGGAAACCTTTCTTTTTCCTTGAGGCTGGTCGTGCTCCATAATTTGTGATAAATTTGCACAAGGACCGTCCGCAACACATACGAGAGTCTTTGGGCAAATGCATCACGTTGACAGATGTGCTTCCTTATAAACGCTGGCCTGTCAGTGTTTCGACGCGCTAGCGTCACGTGACTCACGTGACTTTCTTAATGCGAGATGCACCGACACGCACCGAAACTGGGTTTCGCTATATGAGCCCGACGCATGCGCCGACGCATCGGTGTTGCCGGACCCATCACTAGTGTTTCCTTCGTCGCCTATTTGGATTAACTTGGACAGCTCCAGGTCTGTGAGTATTCACTGTGTGTGTTTTCCCCGGTCGTCCTCACCTGTAAACTGTTGAGCATCCTTGAGAACTCATTGAGCTTCATAGGAAACCATTGTTGAAACTGTGTGTCAGTATTGCTGGATTTAATTAATGTGTGTGGTGCATAACCCTGCGTGTAAACTCTTATCCTTTCACCCCTCCTCCGTGCGCTGCGGAGAAGCGCACTGGGAGATTATGACAATACCGCCATGACTGTGGAGTGGAATGGCCGGAATGACTTAACGACACAAAAACGTCCAAATAATGAAATGAATCACTTTTTAGTTAAATATTTACTGACAAATGGGCAACACTGATGCAACGGTTGCAGTAAAACGGGTCCTTCTGCTGTGAATTATAATAGATGGATGGATGTACTTTATTGATGTTGGGAATTTTGTAGTTAATTTGGTTGATTACAGTTTTTTAAAAAAAACAAACTTTTAATAACAAAATATTGCTAAAATATAAAATGATACACTACAATTGTCATGTTCAGGTGAGCGCACTGTCCCCCTCCCTTCCTGCTCAACTTTCCTCGACTCCACAGGCAATCACCACAACTGCGTGATGAGACACACCTGCTGCCTCTGCCTCACCAGCACTTAAAATGACCTTCATGTTAATGCTTCAGGGCTGGCTCATTGGGTATACTGCCTACTGCAAGCAAGTAAGTTTATATTCTCTCTCTCAGAGGAAAATAGTAATTCTTTGTCCTCTCTCCTACAGGTTGCTACCATCTTCATGGTGCGTCTCCGGGGTCGTTGTGCGCTCACCTGTCCCATCATCATCACCACTTCAGCAGCCTTATCCACCCGGTCAGACACCTCACCCAGCTCTACTCCTGCCTACCAGCATCCTTCCCTGGTTCGCCATTCGTGCTGGGTTTCACAGCCGGCC
This sequence comes from Pholidichthys leucotaenia, assembly GCA_020510985.1. Taxonomy (NCBI): domain Eukaryota; kingdom Metazoa; phylum Chordata; class Actinopteri; order Cichliformes; family Pholidichthyidae; genus Pholidichthys; species Pholidichthys leucotaenia. The sequence continues at coordinate 130,690,464 of CM035840.1, read as the reverse complement.
TCTGTTTCTCTCACGTACGTGCAGTCCTATTTTTCCCTATATTGTCTCCCTCCTTATCTAACCTGCTCTCGTCTCTCCTTCCAGGCTGGGTCTTCCTCTGGCGAGTGACGTCTTTCATTAACAAAGCTTCTTTTTTTGAATTAATAAAATCCAAATTAATTTACTTCTCTGTTATCGTATGTTTTCTCTGGTGTTACTCCCTGCACGTGAGCTGTCAGTTATTACCAATCATAACAACAATGGGTCTCAAATATTTGCAAATCTGTCCTGTTATAGCACTGCATGGGTTTATTCATGAGACAAATTCCTAGTTTGTGTACTACATGAACAATGGCAATAAACCTGATTCTGATTCTGATTCTGATTCTGATTCTGATTGTTGATGATACACAGAAGAAATTCAATATTACACTTAACTCCATAACTAAACAGTGATATAAACTAAAATAATTATAATGGTGACTGAACAACTCCCATTCCCCAAAGTGCAATATTCACTATTATGAATATAAGTGATAAAGGATCAGACAAATAAGTGATCTTACAAACAAATAAACAAGGGATCTGAAACAGTCGCTAATACTGGATGTCCCATTCATTTTCAGTATTTAGGTATTTTGTAATATCCACACAGTCAAATAAATCTTAGTGCCATATAGTCCCTTTTATATTTGTCAACATCTAACATGTGATTGCCTACATATAGGCTACACCTCTTTGTTTTCCAATTTCAAACACAGCCTACATTTGGGCCTGTAAAGCCTGACTGGGATACCAGTTTCAGACAGGAATACTTGGTTCTACAGGCATGCACTAGTTCAGTTAAATTTGAAAGAAGTTTTATGTTCTGTTCCAATTTCTTATCCTATTAATCACTCTTTATGATCATAGTAAGATCATGATTCTCTTAAAGTTTTTAAACTGTTTGCTTTAAATTATTCTACTTAATAGCAGATTAATTTAGTTATTGTGTAACACAGGGACCAGCATCCAGGGGCATCTGGGCAGCATCACAGAGAGCCGTCAACCCTATCTGCTTGCTGTGGGGACCCAAAGGAGTGTGATCCAAAAAAACTTTATTGTGGTTGACAAATAGGTCATACCTTGTAAGTCATCAGACTGTCTTGCCTATTTTGATGAGCTCTTCAAAGCTCATTTTGTCTTCGGTATCTCATACAACCATGATCTGGTGAATGTGAACAACGTCTTGCAGACCACCATTTATGAAATAGATGTTGACACCACTAAGGTGAATCACAGTGTTGCAGAGTTAAGGGCTCGGATGCTGCATTGAGTTGATAATAAGATGTGTTTTATTAGCAAAAGCTCTCAGGCAAATGTAAATCCCTTTGTAATGGGTGTTAAACGTTCTTGCATTCTAAATTCTTTGCAGTACTTCAATACATGTGAACGTTTCTCAGTCGATATTATGCATGACACCTGGGAGAGAGTGACACAATATGAAATGAAACTGATAATACTGCACTTGATAGATGAGTATACAACATCAGAGGAAGTGGATAGAAGACCTAAGAGCTTTAACTATTACTACAGGAAGCAAAGCAACAAACCTCCTGCACTGTACTTAGGAGAGGACTCCAGTGACTTGGTGTTAAATGCCATCCAATCCTGGTGTTTACTTTGTAATCTACCACTTATTTTTGGAGACTTGGTTTGTCCAAACGATCAACACTGGTATTTGCTCCTGCTGTTGCTTCAAATGGTTAACATTGGATTTTCTCCAGTGTTATCAAAAGGTATACCTTTTTTTAAAACACTTGATCGCTGAACACCACAGGCTATTTAAGTATTTGTTTCCTTACAAGATGCTGCTACCGAAGCATCATTTTATGGTGCATTACTCTACATCTGTTCTTAAAATTTGACCACTTCTGCATAGTTGGTGCATGAAGCAAAGCATAATTTCTTTAAAAAGCTTCAAAAATGTAACTAAGGTATTGGCAAAGAAACACCAAAGTCAAATGGCATACAATTGGAAGACATTTGATCCCAACAGAATGATAATTGGACCAGGTAAAATGTTATCTTTAAATGTGATGGACTGGGAGAATGAGATAGCGGAGACTCTTCAGGTACCAACTGACACCAAAGTGCTAAAAGTTAGATGGGACAAACACCATGGAAATATGTATCGATCAGGTTCAGTTGTCTGTATTAAAGTCCATTGTGAGATGCCAGCTTTTCACAAAATCCACAATGTTGTTGTTAAGGATGAGCTGTTACTGTTGGTTACATTTGAACTACAAACGGTATGTCTTGAGCATTTTAATGCATTTAAAGTTTTGTGTACAAAAGATGGCCCTCATGTAGTTGATGTCAAAGAGCTATTCTGTCAAAAAGCATTTGATTTTTAGATGTCATGCAGTCATGATGATTTAAGCTTGTTTATTGTCCCATACTGTTTCCTGTGATCTATAAAGTAAAGTATGCACATTAAACTGTTTAAAGCCCATGGGTCGGGTTACATTTTTTTTAATTAACATATACAGTTACTGTTAAAGATGGAGGTCAAAATTTTATTTTTATTGTACAGGGGCCACAGCTTTGTTAAAATTATATTTGTGATGGAAACTGTTGAAAAGTAAATGCTTTGATATACTGCTCATTTTTATTAAGAATAAAATGTGCTTGGTTGAATTCTGATTTCTGATTTATTGACAATGAGTTTTAACATAACCATCAGTGTGTTACATTTGAGTAAAATGCAGTCCTATTTAGAGTTAAACACCTTGTGTTTTGAGTGAAATTTAATTCATATTTAGTGTAAAACACTTTCTGTATTGAGTAAAATAAAACTCATTTTGAGTGAAGTTTAATTCTATTTAAAGTAAAAAAAAAGCCCTCTTTATTGAGTGACATGCAACTCAATGTTGACTAAAATTGGGGTAGAGTTGTTTTAATTTTGTACTTCATAGAGTAAATTATCATCATGTAGAGTAAAATATAAACACTGACTAGAGTAGAAATTACTCTGAAAAATTTACTCTGCTAAGAGAGTAATTTTCACTCTATTTAGACTGGGACCAAATACTATCTTTTTTAGAGTAAAATTTTATTCAGTTTGAGTAAAATTTACTCAGCAAATTTTACTGTGTACTGCAGTATTCAGAAGTGCCTGAAAACAGTAACAAAGCTCTGACAAAGTTAGTGCTAAATAATGGCTAGCTATGCTAACAACTAACACCATGTTAGTGGATCTATTCTATCTGAACAGCCACGGCTGGATGTAAATGGAAATACTCTTGTCTAAACGCCCATGGCTGGATTTCAAGCATAGGTATACATCTGGACAGTTTGTGACCCACCAAAAATTAAACTGACTAATTAAACCGTCTATAATCAACAGTCTTCAGTCTATATCGACAGTCAGTTCCCATTAAACAGTTGAGACTGTGAGCCACTGCAGTTAAAACATACTTGCTACCTGGATAAAGATTTTTCAAAAATGTATTTTGAGCTCCAAAAGGAATTTGTGTCATGAACTGGGCTGATGTTTAGGCCTAGTTCTGTGACGCGGTGGCTGTTTACTCCTTTGTGTATTTGTTGCTGTCTATTTTCCATCAGGCGCTCTCAGGGAGCCTCTTGGGTCAGCTCAGCTCCCTGACAGCTCAGCCATGCCTCCTCCTCTGGTCAGTGGTATCAGCTGTGGTTCATTATCACTGTCACTCCTCTGCTCATGCACACACACACACATACATACATTTTCTCCCATGCACACTCTTACACACATACACACCCATTCATCCTCATCCACATGCTCACTGACGTTCCTCCACACACCTGTTTCCACTTTGTGTTGCCCACTCAGTTTCACTCTCACGCTCATTACTCACACTGGCAATCTCTTTCCTCATTAGGCCTGGCACTATTTTAGCCCTATGTCTGTTGGAAGAGATTGTCGGATCATTGTGTCGTACACTGTGGCTAATCCACAAAGTGGTTGTTCGCCGCTGCTCATGTCTAGAAGCCCAGCCTCCTCTTCTCGGTTCCACTTCACACTGGGTGGCGTGCTTATCTGTTACGAGTTCTTTGTGTTCATCTGGACATTCACTGGGATCTATTCGGACTGTTCCAGCCTACGTGAGTACAGACTGTTTCTGCCTCTGCCGTCCAGTTCTGCCTGGCAGTTCCTATCCCAGGCACTTCTCCGTTCTGACTGCGCAGTTCCGTCTGCCATGGAACATTTTCCCTAGTCAACTCACCTGTTCTGTAGAGCATCCTGGAGGACATCCTAATGTATCCTGTACAACTCACCTGCCATGTTGAATCATCAGGTTCAGGTTACTTTATTTGTACTCGTAGGTAGATTTGTTTTGCAGTCAGGTGACATCCATATTTACAAACCACAATTACATTCATCATGGACACAAACACAGGCACACATGTAGCTGACTATAAACATGATAAAAGTATTCAAGGCTCCACCAATCAGGACATGGGACAAAGAGATAAGAGAAAAAACAAGGAGATAAGAGAGAAGGGTCATATTAAAAAAGTTAAAGACTAGTCAAAGAGGTTAAAACCTCAAAAGTCTAAAACCCAATTAAAGATTTAGAACTCAAATAAAAAACCTACAAAAATAAGTAAATATAAAATAAAATTAATAAATAGGTAACTAAATTATATGCAATATATTGTTACATCTTGTTCAACTCTTTAACAGCAGCAGGAACAAAGCTGCTTTTGTAGCGCTGGGTTTTACTTTTTGGGACAGCAGACCTCTGTCTGGAGGGAAGAAGCTGAAAGTGGCAGTGCAAAGGGTGGGAGTCATTATTTAAAATGGAGGTAGCAATCCTCTGTACCTGTCTGGTGTACAGGGATGTCAGGCTCAGCTGTGACTCACCAAGCAAACGACTGGACCGTCTAACTACCTGATCCAAGGATTTCCTCTGTTTCAGTTTTATCTGACCAAACCATGACACTAAAGAAAAGGATAAAACAGAGTCAATAAAAGCCCGATGAAACATTGTCATTATGGTTCGGTCAATTTGGAAGCGTGCAAGTTTCCTTAAACAATGCAAATGTTGCTGACCCTTTTTGCACACCCTTTCACAGTTCTCTTCAAAGTTTAAATTACTATCAATAATCGTCCAAAGATATTTGTAGGATTGTACACATTCAGTGGTCTGGCCTTTTAGTACAGTGACTTCGTGCCTGGGAGTTTTCCTCCTAAAGTCAATAATCATATCTTTAGTTTTTGATGTATTCAGCTGCAGGTAGGAATCCTCACACCAGTGAACAAAATCATCAACTACTGGGCTGTGGCCACTCTCACCATCCTGGAGGAGACTGACAACAACTTAATCATCAGCATACTTTATAATGTGTCTGTTATCATGTCTGCTCTGACACGTTTGTGTACAGGATGAAGAGTAGTGGTGACAACACACACCCCTGCGGAGAGCCAGTAGAAGAACACTTTTGGTCAGACAATGTGCCATTGACCCTTACTCTCTGTGTCCTGTTGGTTAAAAAATCCAGAATCCAACCCACCAGGTTATTACTCAAATCAAATTGTTGCAGGAGCCTTTCAACTAAAATATGAGGTTCGATTGTATTAAAGGCGGAAGAAAAGTCCACAAATAAAAGCCTGGCGTGTGTCCCATTAAAATCCAGATGTTAAAAAAGCATGTTAAACAGAGTGACAGTGGCACCCTCTACTCCTCTGTGAGGCCTATAGGCAAACTGCAAACTGCAATGCATGCTCAGTCTGCTTTAGGACCTCAAATCTGACCAGTTTTTCAAAAAATTTCATTAAAATTGAAGTCAAAGCAACTGGTCTAAAATCATTTACCATTTTAAGACAGCTGGATTTTAGAATGGGGACAACCACAGCATCTTTCCAGATCTTAGGCATATGTTGTGTCTGTAAGGACTTATTGAAAATGTAGTGAAATACAGGACTCAATTCATGTGCACAGGACTTTACCAGTCACCCACATATATTATCAGGGCCCTGACTTTTGTTCACTTTTACAGCACAGAATGCCCTTTTAACATCCTGCACCTCAATATTAAAGTGCTGATTGTCTTTGAGTTTCTGTTTCAAACCTTGGGTTTCTGTGCTAAAATCAAAGGAGTCAAAACAACCATAAAAACAATTAAGAGCATTAGCCAGCTCTGTGTCTGAATTAAAACCATCTAAAAACCCACGATTACTGCGCTCTGTGCTCTGAAGGCCTGCAATAGTTTTCATACTGGCCCAGGCTGAGCCAAGTTTCTTTGTTGCCATCTTGCTTTCCAACTCTGATTTAAAATTCTGTTTTGCTCTTAAAATTTCAGACTTCAGCTCTTTTGTGGCAACCTGCAGCTCAGAAACAACCCCCTGTTTTAAGGCAAGTGCTTTCCTCTGTAAGCAGGATTTAACTGATTTTGTAACCCATGGCTTGTTGTTGGGATATATTTTGACACGTTTACGTGGAACGATCATGTCTCTACAGAAAGCCATGTATGAGCATGTCGCATCCACTAAAGAGTCCAAATCATCTCCACAGGACAGTGTGAACACCTCCCAGTCTGTACAGTTAAAGCATTCCTGGAGGCAGTGCACTGAATCCTCTGTCACACGTTTATGTCTCTGGTCTCCGCTTTGTCTCTTCTGAGAGCAGTTTTATATGTGGGCAGCAAATGTACACAGTTGTGATCTGAGGATCCTAAAGGAGGAAGGGGAAGTGATTTATAGGCCCTCTCAATGGATCCATAGCACAGGTCCAATGTCTTTTTTTGCCTGGTTGGGCAGGAGACATACTGATAAAAGTTTTTAAGTATCTTCTTTAAAGAAACATGGTTAAAATCCCCAAGGATAAAATTTGGAGCCTCTGGGGAAATCGACTGTAACTGCTGTACCACATCAAAGACGATGCTGGAGGTGGAGGCAGCATCTGCCCTCGGGTGAATGTACACAGTCGTTATGAAAAGTTGGGGGAACTCGCGGGGCAGATAAAAGGGGTGTAGTGACACGGACAGAAGCTCCACATCTGGTGTACAGATGAGCTCTCTGACTGTGACAGATGTGCAGTACTGTTTATTAATATATAAACATACGCCGCCCCCCTGACGTTTCCCCGTTACCTCTTCCTGCCGATCCGAGCGAAGTGGGGCTCCAAAGCCGTCAATCCACAGGTCCACATCCCAGTCATGCGCCATAAGCCACGTCTCCGTGTAAGCCATGACACAGCAGTTCTTGAAATCCTTCTGATATCGTACATTCCCTTGAATTTCATCCACTTTATTTCTCAGGGATTGTATGTTCCCCATAATAATGGAAAGAAGAAGAATGCGGTTAAGCTCACGCCTCCACAGGCTTAATCTTACGCCTCCATGCTTTCCGCGTTTCCTCCTCTTGTCTCTCTTTTCATTGCTGTGTCCATGAAAATCTCTTAAAATAAAGTCCGGCAGTTGTGGCATGGACTCAAACACAGATGCTGCATTATCCATGTTTAAATGCAGTAACATGTCTCTGGAATACTGCGTTCTTCCCGGCATGACTGCGATCACGCTTACCTCCAAAACAAAGAGCAGGTAGGAAAGAAATGACAGTGCAAAAACAAGAAGGAAATCCATACTGATGGAACCAGGGAGCTCTTTGTTATATAGTCCACAAACATTCACGGACAAAAACGACACAGAGAATTACGATGAAACACCTTAAAGTGCATAAAAACAGAGACACAGACGTCGAACTTTTTTCACCCGCTGCCAGTCGCTGCATGCGCATGCGCCCAACTCATTGAATCTCATCTGGTATATTCATCCGTTATCCTGAACTGTTTATTCACTAACTGTAAATAAAACGCACAACTATCTCCTGCGACTGGGTTTTTCTCCTTTTCTCTGTGCGCTGTGTCAAAGCGCATGAGGAGTTCATGACAATTTGAGTGACTGGATCATGTCTCTGTCACAGCAGACATTTGGACTGTGGATAATGTATGTTTTCTTTGGATCACTGCACATCAGATTAATCCATATCATAAAAGTAAGATATACATGTTGCCAACTCTCACTCTTTTGGAGTGAGTCTAACTTTTTTCCCTCTCTCTCACTCCACAAACCCTATTTCTTACTCCAAAATGAGGACATTACTGACAATATTGTGTTGATTTTCTTCAGATTTTTCCCACAATAAGAGCTCTCAAGGTAGGATAAAGCTGGCTGAACATGTTCTAAAAGCTCTGTCTGAAACATTTTGTTTTCAGCCTGACATTAATAAGCCCGTAATATAATCCATTAATTAAATTATCTTGCAATCTGTGTAAGATGATATAAGTACGTATTTAAAAGTAATGTGATATTTTCTTTTCCAAGTAACTGATTACTTTAATCATGCAGTAATTGGTAAAGTAACTCATTTACATTTGAAAAGAAGTAACTAGCAACTGTAATTAGTTACTAATTTTTCATAACTTGCCCTAAACTGAAAATAAATAACTTGAAGTGAAGTTTATGCTGGAGGGGAGCAAGAGTGGCTATAATCAGCTGACTCCATTTTGAATTTAAAGCTTCTGTAAAGAAAAATTAATAATAAGAAGAAGCCAACTTTATTGTCATTAGATCCATGCAGCCAATCATGTACAGTAGAATGAAATTACATTTCTCCTATCAACAATGTTAATCACATCTAGAATCAGAGGGGTTGCTCCCATGCAAGGTGCCAACACAAACAACTTTCCTTCCCTCATTCTATTATGCTCAGCACCAAGCTAGAAGATGGGAAGAGCCATTTTTATATAGTCTTTGGTATGACCCAGCCAGGGCTTGAACGATGCTCTATCAACTAGGCCACCACTCCGAAAGAGAAAAGAGGAAATATCGTGATTACCCAAACATTGGTATGACTTGCACAAACACAGTAATTACTACAACCACCACTGCTGTAAGGAAAGAAAACCCAGACATCATCCTTATGTAACATGATATATATAACATGTTACAGTGTTATGTATGGAAAATACCTGGGCCAAGGATGAGGCAAGATAAGTTGGCAAACACAGCTTTATTGAAGACAACGGGCAACAGTACACATCATGGCACCTAGTGTGGGCATCGGGCATAAGAGAGCTGCAATATGGATGCCCCCTGCCTTATATAGGGCAGTGCGATGATGTGAAGGGGAATGCATGCCACCACACTGCACTTTGCAATAAAGTGCCAAATATTATATGTAACACTTCTTACTCCCTTTAGAAAAGTCCAAAACCACACACGCAATTGAACCTCCCTTCCCCCCAAATTTGGGACCTGAATCACACACTAAAATAAAGAGAAATAATGTACTAAACTGGCCTAACACACTCCCTCAAAACAACCTATAATAGGGGTGGTGTGTGGACTACCTCTCAGCCCGCACGGCAGGGTGGATTTTTCGGCCACCCATACCTAAAGAAAAGTCCTTTATTCAACTAAAATCACTCGCTGTGCTCCTAACCAAAAAACAAAACAAACAAACAAAAAAAACCCAAAAACATAAAATAACCCAATATCATAACATGCATGCAAATTATCAGAACTATAAACAACCATTTTTTTTTTTTTTTACAGCACAGTCTCTTGGGTGGGAGAGACAGAACCGGCATGGCGGGAAAACAGTCCAGTCAGGGAAACTTTGAGGAAGCTTCCTCCCTGGAGCACTGAAGCAAGCCCATGGCGGTCCCCCTCATGGGCTTATGAAACAAAATCTTGGTGGCCTCCTCCTAAAAGATTTTGGATCCCCAGGGCCAATCTTCCTGATGCTGGGGCCTGAGTCCCACATTGCGGCAGCCGATCTCAGCGGAGCCCTTCCATCTGGAGCTGCCACCCAGACACACTGCAGTTCGTTCACGTGCCACACTGGATCGTCTGTCAGCCGGACATACGCTGTTCCCAACTTTGCCACAATCCTCAGCAGTGCCCGCGTTTTACTGGCTGCGGTTTGACCAGTTGCCGTCCCAGCCTCCGTGTGGCACAAACCCAAACCCCGTCTATGACTCGTAATGGCGCTTTATCTGGTTCTATGTGCCGCCGTGCACTAACCAGCTCTGTGCTCTCCTTTGGTCTGGCGCCTCCATTATACTGTGGCAGTTAGCAGTCACCGTTGTCGCAGTGGACTCCTCACCCGGAGTTGGCTGGAACACGACCTGAGCACTGAAGGTGTCTGGTGCTTCCCTGTTGTCGCTCATCAGAACGGACCCTCTGCCCACCAACTCGGTCACTCCCACTGCAGCCAGCCGAGCACAGGCACTGAAGTTGTCCAGTTCCTCCACTGAGCTGTCCAAAGCGCTCTGCTGCACCGCACCATGTGCTGCGTCCAAGTTCGTCTGCTGTTGCTGTGCGTTGTTGCCCCCTGCATGTTCGGGCCCCCCTTTCGAGAAGCTCTCCACTTGAGAGCGTGGAGCGGACTCCCCGGTATCAGCGATGTCCAGAAAAACCTTGTTGGTGTTGTTCTCCCCTAACTCGGGCTCTCTCTCCTCCAGCTCCGGTTCTGGCAGCACAATGGGTAGAGGAGATCCCTGTGTCTGTTCTTCCTCCTTGTCGTCTTCAAAGCTCATGCCATAACCACTCTCTGCGTCTGTGCCACCCACGTCCACGAAGCCTGGGCGAACTGGGCCTGGGCCGCTGATCGTCTGCTCGCCGATTGTGAAAGTAAACCCCAGCTCACTGAATAAATCCCACCCCATAACATTTCCACCCCAGTGTGTCATCTGGAACCGGAACGCTGGAATCACTTTTTCATCGTACTGAACTGCAAATGTGATGTTCCTGCTGGCACCATAATTCCCGTAGTTCGGTAATTTCACCACATCAGGGCACCGGGGGTTGAGCCTCTGACCCATGGCTTCACTTACTGTGGACTGTGTGGCGGCAGTGGCTATCATCATGGGCACACTCACACCCTAGCTTCACAACACGCTGCAGTCCTGACCAACCTTCAGGGCCCGCAACATTTATGCCATCTCCCTAGGGTGTGGGGTTAGCTAGCTCAGCTTTTCGTCCACGGTGGTGGGTTTTCACGTGCGGCGCCATGTTGTTGGGCTTACCAAAGTAGCTAGTTAGCATCTCAATAGCCTCCTCATAACAGTCCATTGGGCCAAGCATTCGAAAAACTCTCTGACCTTCTGAGCCTAGGAAGTGGACCAGCAGCGCTTTCTTCCTCACTCCATCCAGCTTCCCAAGATCCAGAGCTGCGATGTAGGTTTTGAAGGCCCCCAACCAGTCAGGCCATGGCACCGGCAGCTCACTGGGAAGCTCCTGAAAAGGTTGCAGTGGTGTAAAGCACGTCTCCGTCCTCAGTCGCTAAATGTTATGTATGGAAAATACTTGGGCCAAGGATAAGGCAAGATGTGTTGGTGAACACAGCTTTCTTGAAGACAACGGGCAGCAGTACACAGCATGGCACCTAGTGTGGGCATTGGGCTTAAGACAGCCGCAGTATGGATGGCCCTGCCTTATATAGGGCTGTATAACATGACAACAGAATGGAACAAGCTCCCCACTGCTTGGATTTTAAGTAATCAAGCCTGCCACCAGTGACACTCTCCCTTAAATGGGATTTGAAATTGTTCTCTTAAATTGTTTACTTTGTGCTGTTTCTCTTATCTTGTTACCTTTTAAACTCACTCCCTGCTTGTTTCAGGGACAACAGATTCTGAAACCTGACCCGAATTGCTTTCTATATGTGCTGTTTTTCTTTTAATATCTTCCTGCCTGCCTCAGGGACTACAGATGAAAATTAATGAGAATGCTATAATCTGGTACAGAGCATCTTTACCCTGTGTTTAATGTTTTTTTTTTTTTTCTGTACATGGTCTTTGACAAATAAACAAATAAACTAAACCTAAAATTAAACTAATGTATTTAACACATTTTGATACATTTTGGGGAAAAAAGCAACTTTAGGAACTGTCTGCCTCTATGTTTTGTAAATGCAAAATTAAACCTGTATTGACATTCAAAAGGTTTATTTTCAAGACATATTGTGAATAAATATTTTGAAACAAATTAACCTGCAATGCATTTTAACTGTGTTGGAATATGTCATGAATGGCCCCTCAGGGCAGAGAGACAGACCCACACGCTGAACTGTGAGTTGTGAGATTTATTGAAAATAACAAAAACATAAAGCCCAAAAGGATACTCAAACACAAAAATACCAACCCGAGAAGATAACTTACAAATTACGCACCAGAGCAGGGACAGGGCTCTGGTGGAGATGAGAAGAACTCAGGTATTCTCAAGACAGCGGCAACTTGACAAGAAAAAGCTGTCCTTAAATAGGGTCAGAACAAATAAAAGTAATGCCAGGTGTGGGGTAACATGAGAAGGCAGAAGGAACTATTGATTAATAATTTGGATCATCTGGAGGTAATGAGAGGAGAGTGACTGGCTGTCAGCTGACAGGGCTATGCCCACACGGCACACCAACCAGGAAATGCCCTGACAGCTGTCAACCGCAATAATAAGGAATAGAAGAATAAAATATCAACAAGTACAAACTGAGAAATAGATACAGAATAAGAACATAGTACAGCTAAGATATAAAGAGGAAAAAAAAAAAAAACACTGCAGGGATAACAAAAGCCAAAAGAGACTAAGATACAACAAATATATAAATACACAGAAAAAGCCATGAGACTGAGCATGGCAGAACCTCTAGTGCTTAGCTCGAGACAGAGCCCCCCCTCTCAAGGGGTGGTCCCCAGCCACCCCAGGGTATCACCAAAAGAAAAAGAAAGAACCCCCCCCCCCCCCAACAGGAGCACAACAATAACCCACCCAGGGTTGGTGGTGGGGGGAACAGACCCACACCAGGCAAAACCAGGCCCCCCTAGGCCAAAGAACTAAACAGTTCAGTCGGCTGGCCAAAGTCCCAGGCCTGACTGACGGCGAGGTGGTATGAGTCGGGTGGCCTGCCGGAGTACATGGGTCATCCAACTCAATGACTCAGTCCATCAGACGGCCGTCCAGAGTTTTTCAGCCACCTGAGCAGAAGGGGTGGCCCAGAAGGTGGCTCCCCCATGGGGATGCCCAATGAAGGTAAGGACAACAGAGGAGGGGCAAATCATGACGGCACCTGGCAGAGGAGAGGGGGCCACAATGAAGTCTGGCAGAGGAGAGGGGACCACAACGGCGTCTGGCAAAGGAGAGAAGACCACAACGCCCTCGGACTGGACAGCAGCACCCTCGATGGTCCCGGACTGAGACATTGTGGCACCCTCGGTGGTCCAGGACTGGGACATGGTTGCACCCTCTGTGGCCCCAGTCTGGGACAAAGTTGCACCTGCAGAGGCTCTGGGCTGGAGCAAATCAGCACCCATGGAGGCTCCAGGCTGGAGCAAAGCAGCACCCATGGTGGCTCCAGGCTCAAGCAAAGCAGCACCCATGGTGGCTCTGTGCTGGAACAAAGCAGCACCCACAATGGTTCCGGACTGGGCCAAAGCTGCACCCACGGTGGAGCTGGACTGGGCCAAAGCTGCACCCTCGGAGGCTCCGGGGTGGAATGAAGCACCCGCAACGACCTCAACTGTAAGGAAAGCAGCACCCTCGGTGGGCCCAGACTGGACCACAGCTGCACTCTCAGTGGACCTGGACTGGGCCAATGTTTCACCCTTGTAGGCCCTGGGCTGGAACGGAGCACCCACGACGACCTCCACAGAAAAGGAAGCAGCACACTTGAAGACCTCAGCCAGAGGAGGAGCAGCACCCACGGAGGTCCCGGGCTGGAACAGAGTGCCTGTGATGACCTCAGCAGGAGGAGCTGGACCCATGATGATTTTGGGTGGCGAGGCTGGACCCACAGAGACATCTGGCAAAGCTTTAACATCCTAGGTGACCCTGAGGGAGAGCTCAGATAGGACAGTAGAGAAATAGGTTCAGGGTCACTGGCAGTAGTTGACATAACGCACGGCTCAGGAGACGCACACACACAGGCTCAGAGTAGTTCAAATAGTTTATTAACAACAGGTGTGAATGAGTGCGTGTCTGCGGGATGTAAATGTGTTGGTGGCGGCGTCTGCTTCAGGCACAGAGGCAGGTGACCGTACAGCCGGGCAACCCTATGGAGAAAGCACAGGGAGAGGGTGACGGGCATACACCAACACAGGAGGGATTATGGCAAGAGAAGGACTTACTTGGATGACAGGATAGCTGGCACAGCAAGGGGCGAAACCCGGGAGACAGCCACCTGGAGAGCTCGGTGCAGCAGCGAGGAATAGGCGTTGGAGGGAAGACGTCCGCCGCCGGGAAATCCACCTGTGCACAGGGGAGCAGACTGGAGAGAGAAGGTAAGGCTTCTTACCCAAACAATTGTGCTGAAGATTGTAGATGACTCACAACGGTGAGGAACGAAGTCTGACGGCTTCAGGCCGAAGCTCCGGGCGAGACGGCCTTTATCCCTCGCCGCTGATGATTGTCAGGTGTGTGAGCAGGTGGCGCCGCTGATGAAAGGCGCGGTGTGACAGTACTCCCCCCTCTAGCAGCGCCTCCTGACGATGGCTTATCCGGGTGCGCTCGGTGGAAATCCGCGATGAGCGATGGGTCCAACACGAACGACGGGGGCACCCACTGTCGATGCTCGGGCCCATAGCCCTCCCAGTCCACCAAGTATTGCAACCCACGACCCCGGCGCCGGGAGTCCAGGATGGAGGAGACGGACCAGGCCGGATGGCCACCAATCATCCGGGGCGCGGGTTGCGATGCAGGAGGAGGGCAAAGGGGGTCGGTGACTGCCAGCTTCACCTTTGACACGTGGAAGGTGGGATGGATGCGGAGGGAGGGGGGAATAGCCACGCGCACAGCCACCGGGTTGATGATCCGGGTGATGGGATAGGGACCCATGAACCGCTGTGCCAGCTTCCTCCTCTCGCCCTTCAATGTAACGTCCTGGGTAGACACATAAACTCGTTGCCCAACTCTGTACGCCGGGGCAGGTCGTCTGTGCCAGTCCGCCACGGTCCTGTTGCGGTCCGCTGTGCGTAAAAGCGCATGACGCGCGGCAGCCCAGATGGAGCGGAACTGCCTGAGATGCGCCCTAACTGAGGGGACAGTTACCTCGCTCTCCTGCGCTGGAAGCAGCGGGGGGTCGTAACCCAGGGACGCCTTGAAGTGGGACATCCCTGTTGCAGAAGAGCGGGCGGTGTTGTCGGCGTACTCAACCCAGGCGAGATGGTTGCTCCAGGACGTAGGTTTGGACCTGGTCACACAGCGGAGCGCAGCCTCCAGCTCCTGGTTGGTCCTCTCACACTGCCCATTAGATTAGGGGTGATGGCCGGAGGAGAGGCTCACCTTGGCTCCGATGGCGTTACAGAATGATCTCCAAACCTCGGATGAAAATTGGGGGCCCCGGTCCGAGACCACGTCCACCGGAATCCCGTGCAGCCTGACCACGTGTTGGACGAGGAGATCCGCCGTCTCCAGGGCGGTAGGGAGACCTTGCAGGGGAACGAAGTGTGCAGCCTTGGAGAAACGGTCCACGATGGTCAGGATGGTGTCAAAAGAGTTGGAAATGGGGAGTCCGGTGACGAAATCCAACGCGATGTGCGACCAGGGCCTGCCAGGAACGGGCAGAGGCTGGAGCAGACCCGCTGGAGGGGCATTTCCCGACTTGCTGGTGGCACAGATTGGGCAAGCCCGGGCGTAGCGGGCTGCGTCCCTCCGCAGGCCTGGCCACCAAAAGGACCGTTGGAGGAGGCTGATCATCCGGGAGGTGCCGGGATGACAGGTGAGCCGGGAGGTGTGGAGCCAGTGGATGACCTCTCCTCGGACCGCAGATGGAACGAACAGTTTTCCCTCCGGTCCGCCGCCAGGATCAGGTTCCACCTCCTGCGCCTTCCGGATCTTGTTCTTGATGTCCCAAGAGATGGCTCCCACGACGCACGACCTGGGCAGGATAGTGTGGGGCGTCTCCTCAGCCTCCACGGGGGTGAACTGCCTAGAGAGGGCGTCAGGCAGGCCGTTCTTGGAGCCTGGCCTGAAGGTGATAGAAAAGCGGAACCTGGCGAAGAACAAAGGCCAGCGCGCCTGGTGGGCATTCAGGCGCTTGGCAGATCGTAAATATTCTAGGTTCTTGTGGTCCGTCAGGACCACGAAGGGCAGGTCCGCCCCCTCTAGCCAGTGGCGCCACTCCTGTAAGGCGAGTTTAATGGCCAGGAGCTCTCTGTCCCCCACATCGTAGTTCCTCTCCGCCGGGAACAGGCGCCGGGAGAAGAAGGCGCAGGGTCATTTGGCGCCATCGTCAGGCGACCGCTGGGATAGTACTGCTCCCACTCCCGTGTCCGAGGCGTCCACCTCCACAATGCACTGCAGCGCGGGGTCGACCTGGCGAAGGACCCGGGAGGAGGAGAACTCCGCCTTCAGCGCCTTAAAGGCAGCAGCGACCTCTTCGGTCCACTGGAACGGGACCTTCGGGGACGTGAGGCAGGTCAGTGGTCCGACGATCGAGCTGAAATTTGGGACAAAGCGGCGGTAAAAATTGGCGAAGCCAACAAACTGTTGCACCTGCTTCCGGGATGCGGGAGTAGGCCACTCCACCACCGCCTTCACCTTCTCTGGGTCTGGGAGCACCTGGTCTTGAGAGATGATGAATCCCAGGAAGGATGTGGTCCTAGCGTAGAATTCGCACTTTTCAGCCTTCACGTAGAGCCGATTCTCCAGCAGTCTTTGGAGGACCCGCCTCACATGGACCTGGTGCTCGTCCCTGGACCTGGAGAAGATAAGAATATCGTCCAGGTAGACGAACACGAAGAGGCCGATGAAATCCCGGAGGACGTCATTGATGAGGCGCTGAAAGACGGCAGGAGCGTTGGTCAACCCGAACGGCATGACTAGGTATTCAAAGTGGCCGTTCGGGGTACGGAAGGCTGTTTTCCATTCATCTCCCTCCCGGATCCAGACGAGGTGGTAAGCGCTGCGTAAATCCAGCTTGGTAAACCAGGTAGCCCCCTGGAGGGAGTGAAAGGCAGTGTCCATGAGGGGCAGGGTGTAACGGTCCCTCTCAGTGATGTCATTTAGCGCTCGGTAGTCTATGCAGGGGCGGAGGGATCCGTCCTTTTTCCCAACGAAGAAAAACCCTGCCCCCACGGGTGACGACGATGGGCGAATAATCCCAGCGCTCAGTGATTCCTTCAGGTAGGTATTCATCGTCTCCTTCTCCGGCGCAGACAGGCTGTAGAGCCGACCAGAAGGTAGGGGACCCCCCTGGCGGAGGTTGATTGCACAGTCATAGGGCCGATGCGGGGGAAGAGACATAGCTTTCGTCTTGCTAAATACCATACCCAGGTCGTGAAATTCCGGAGGCACCAGAGACAGGTCCGGAGGTGCTGTGTCCGTCACAGGGGGAGCAGCGGACGGGGAGCAGGCAGCGGACTGAAGGCAGGTGCCCATGCAAAATGTACTCCATGCCGATACCCCAGCTGACCTCCAGTCCAGAACAGGGTTGTGGAGGCGTAGCCAGGGATACCCCAGGATGACGGGCGACACAGAGTTGGGCAGGACGTAAAAAAACATCTCCTCCCGGTGGTTCCCTGAGATGATGACTGGGACGGGAATGGTCTGATGAGAAACTCTCCCAAGGGAGGCATGGGAGAGATGGACCAGGGAGATGGGGTGTTTTAGTGCCTGACAGCGGATGCCCAATCGGGTTGCCAGGCCTTGTGAAATGAAGCTGCCTTCTGCGCCCGAATCCACCAGTGCGTGGGTGAGGTGCCCAGTGGGATTGTGGCAGAAACGGATGGGCAGCTTCAATTGGGTGAGGGGACTTTGCCGATTGACGTCCGCGAGGCCCCCTACAGTGACTCGCGGACCCCGCCATTTGGCTTCTGTGGGCAAAGCTCTACCGTGTGTTGACTGTCTCCGCAATACATGCAGAGACCCAACTCACGGTGGCGCTGTCTCTCCGCCGGGGAGAGCTTTGCCCAGCCCGTCACCATCGGCTCCGACTCCTCGGGGCGCGATGGTGGCGGCATCGCCAGGGGGCGAGCTTGGGGCAGGCGCAGCGAGGCTCCCCAAGGGCAAGAAGCAGACGGCTTCCGTCCTGAGGAGCGCTCGCGCAGCCTGTTGTCCAAGCTGATGGCCAGTGAAGTTAGCTCCGCTAGCGTTCCGGGGATATCCCGTCCAGCCAGTTCATCCCTCAGATCACTATTGAGGCTGCGGAGGAACAGGCCGCAGAGGGAGCGTTCCTCCCAGCCCAGTTCCTCCGCCGCTACCCGGTATTCGATAGCATAGTCCGCGGCCGACCGGCTTCCCTGCTGGAGAGCGAGAAGCCGATCGACCTGGACCGTCTCGGAGTGAGAATGATCGAAAACCTCCAGGAAGCGCCTCACGAACTCGGCATAGGTGAGGGTGGCATAACTGGGTCTCGCCATTATAGCGTAGGCCCAAGTTAAAGCGCGCCCCTCCAGGAGATTCCCTATGTAGCCGATTCGGCTGTGATCTGAGGGGAAGTCTCCGGGCACACGGTCGAACACGGACTCACACTGCATCATAAACCCCCGCGCTCCGCCGAGCTTTCCGCTAAAGCAAGCGGGGGTCGGAATTGGTGTGAGCCGGGCCGGTGCCACCGGAGCTGGCTGGACGGCCGCAGGAACAGCAGGAGCTGCGCCACCCTGAGGAGCCGGGAGGAACGGCTGCTGGGGGTCCAGGAGGTCCAATCGGTTAGTAATTATTATCAATTGATTTAGGATCACCTGTTGTTGATAAGCAATCTGATCCACTGCAATCCAGTTGATAAGCAGTTGATAAGCAATCTGATAAGCAATCTGATAAGCAATCTGGATAAGCAATCTGATCCAGGACCCACCACATTGGTGGGTCCTGGATTGCACGGCCTGCCGCCCCTCACCCTGGGATGGGATCTAGGGGCAGTGGGTGCCTTCCAGAGCCAGTTTGGGAGCTGGCTTCTGGGTTGGGCTCTCGCTGGGACCACCCCCCCTCCCAGTCTTACCTCCCCCCTCCCCCAATTTTGGGTGGATCATACATCTCATTGGATACACTTAGGGTTTTGGGGTGGAGGCGTGCCATATGGTGTCGGTGAAGAAGATCCCTCTGTCTACTACTGCGCCGTGGGGCCACCCTCACCTCAATTTTAATTGCACTGTAGACACCCAGGGCTTTGAGGGATGGGAGCTCTGCTGCCAACAGCAATGGGTAGTGGTGTCCTATCACACTATCCCCCAGATTTAACTGCACTTTGGCAGTCTACAACACCTGCACCCAATCACACCACACAACTCTCAGCCACCACGAGTCACGCATGGGGATTTGGGGTCTTCTTCCATCCCTGCTGCTCTCCTTCTGCTGGAGGCCTGGAGCCTGGGGCCTGGCTGGTCACCTGGGGCCCGTCATGCTGTCAGCATCCCAGGATGCTACTGCAAGTGAATAGATATGAGCAAGGAAGTGAGCAAGAGAGAGAGAGAGAGAGAGAGAGAGAGAGAGAGAGAGAGAGAGAGAGAGAGAGAGAGAGAGAACAAGTGAGAGCACGTGAGTAAATGAGAGTGAGGGAGTGATGAGTAGTGATGGTGTTGGTGGTTCAGATTTGTGTGGTGCTTTGCATGTCGGGTTGTGTCTCTGGGCCCATTGATCATTCACTCAGGGCAGGCATTGGTGGTGGTGGACTGCTTCTGTGGCCGCGGCTGCCCGGGGTGGGTTAGCAGGGGTGTGGATGCCGGACCGCGCCTGCGGCCTCCCGGCTGCTGCTGGGCATTGGTGCACATTCATGTTCACTGCATCTGCGCTGTGGCCACCCCAATTATTGAGAGTGTGTGCAAGGGAGAGCGCAAGTAAATGTGAGTGACTCAGAGTGCGAATGAGAGTATATTCTGTATATGAGTGAGCGTGAGTGGAAGGAAGCATGTGTGAGTATGAGCAAATGTGAAGGTGAGTGGGAATGGGAGCGAGACTGAACAAGTATGGGAGTGGGTGAGAGTGAATGAGTCTGAGTGTGGGAGTGCAAGAGTAAGCTTGTGTGAAGGAGAGGGTGAGTGAGTGAGTGAGTGAGTGAGTGAGTGAGTGAGTGAGTGAGTGAGTGAGTGCGTGTGAGAGCATGAGGGTGTGAGTGCGTGAGAGTAAGTGTATGTGCTGGTGGGGGGTGCTGGACTGAGGGGATGGCACCTCCTGGTACCTTCTGGCAGCATGGGCTCCTTTGGAATGGAGGGGCTGGCCTACCTTGGGGCTCCCCACGCCTTCCTGCCACCATCTCTGTGGGGGCCTGGGGGCTCCTGGGGTGTGGGTCAGAGGCGCTTGGGTGGGTGCGGACCCATTGTGGGGGGGAGGGTTTGGGGGGCCTGCCTGGAGCCCGGCAGCTGGCATTAGTCCCACTGGGGGGCGAGACCACACTGGTCTGAGGGCAGGGGTACACCAGCCGCTTCACTTCCCTCAGCCGTCCCTCCTGGGGTGGATGCCTGGCTGTCTTGGGGCTTACTTGCTTTGGGACATTTGAGCTCTGTGGGGGTTGGTGGAACTGTCTTGTCTGCTCGGGGTTTCCGGGAGGAAGGGGTGTTGCTGTGTGACCTGTCGCCCTCTTTGTATGTTTCCTGGCATAAACACATGCATGTGTGTGCGCTCTCATACACACACATGCACACACATGCACACACACATATGTCTCTCTGTTCTTTTACAGGTGCAGATACCAGACTTGTGATGAGACCTTCTCAGAAGAAGAAACAGTTTGTTTTCTGTTTGTTGCAGTTTTGTCAGTATGTTTTTTTTCTGTTTGTTCCTCTCTCTTTTCCCCAACTCCCCACCCATCCCTCCCTCCCCATTCCCCTCCTGTCGGGTCCATCATGGGTATGACATCCATCCATCCATCCATCCATCCATCCATCCATCCATCCATTTTCTACCACTTAATCCTATTCCGGTTGGGGTGTGCTGGAGCCTATCCCAGAGTCTTTGGGCGAGAGGGAGGGTACACCCTGGATTTATCGCCAGTCCATCGCATATGGGTAAAGCAATTTAAATGAAGTTTTAAAAGTTATTACAAGAGGAGTCTCTACAGTGGGGAAAATAAGTATTGAACACATAAACATTTTTCTCATTAAACATATTTCTGATGGAGCCATTGACTTGAGATTTTAACCAGATATCAGGAACAACCCAAATAAACACACATACAAAGAAATCAAGGCAACTGTGTTAAAAAAACAAGCTACTATATTTAATAAAGAGGATTGACACAGGGAATAAGTATTAAACATGCTTGGGGAAATTCATTTAAAATTTAGTAGAAACGCCTTTGTTGGTAATAACAGCTTCCAGATTCCTCCTGTATGGAAAAAAAAAAAAAAAAAAAAAAAACTAGGCGCAGGAATTGTTTAGGAGTGATTTTAGCTGATTCTTCCACAAAAATGTGGAATGGGGGCAGCTGTGGCGCAGGTGTAGTTTAGCCGACTACTAATCGGAGGGTCAGTAGTTCAGTGTCCTTGAGGAAGACACTGAACCCCCAGTTGCTCCTGGTGGGTCAGGCCAGCACCGGTGCTTGGCAGCTCCGTCGCCATCTTTATGCCTCGTCTATCTATATCTGGTGCTCTCTATGCCTTTTAATTGGCCCTCGAGGATAAATAAAGCATTTTGAATTGAATTGAACTGAATTGAATTAGTGTGTGAATGGATGGATAACAGGATCTGTAAAGTGATTTGGTCATCTAGAGATGAGTAAAAAAAAGTGATACAGTATATAAGTGAACCCCATTTACCATTTTACAAACTGTCTTCAATTCTTGAATCTTCCGTCGGTGTCTTCTATGAACTCTGACCTTCAGTGTGTTCCATAGATTTTCCATTGGATTCAGGTCAGGTGACTGGGCTATTCTAGCATCTTTATTTTCCTTCTTTGCAGCCAGTTGAGAGTTTCCTTGGCTGTGTGTTTGGGATCATTGCCTTGCTGAAATGTCCCCTCTCGTTTCATCTTCAGCACCTTTGCAGATGGCAACAGGTTCTTATCAAATATGTCTCTGTGTCATGTATCTGAGTTCAGGTTTTCTCTGAGCTCACATCCTCATTTTATTTTTAGTCTGATTAGTTTATTTTGTTAGTTTTCTGTTCTAACTTTTGAAGTGGTTAAATTTGTGCCTCCCCTTTCCCAGACACTTCCCTCCTCTGCCCACAGCTTACCCTCTCAGCTCAGCTGTGGGCAGCTGGTTAATTAGGTTCCTGCTCACTCAATGATTCACACCTGCAGCTCATTCCTCTGTGTATATTTAAGCACTGCCGTTTCACTGTTGCAGTGTGGCTATTTTGAATTGTCTTCAACTCTCTACACGAGTGTCAGCCTCTGAAGTGCCTTCCTTCTCCAGAGCGCCTCCGGCTCTGAGGTTAAGCAGTGTGAGTAATTCTTGTTTCAACATTTTTGGATTGTCTACCTGGATTGTCCTTTCATTGTTCTTCTGGTCCCAACCTCTGAAGTTTCACTTCTTCTGAGCACTCCCTGCTCAGATGCTTACTTATAAGTTATTTTTTGATTTGCATTTTTGTACTGCTGGTACTTTGAACTTTATTTTCTTTAATAAACTGCACAGACAATCCAGCGCATTGGTCTGTCTTTCTGCTCCAAAGGAGCACAAATGACACACTGTACATTTGTCCATTCATCTTTCCTTCACTTATAAGAAGTCTGCCTGTACCATGTGCTGAAAAACACCCCCACACCATGATGGGATGTGTAGTGCCATTTCTCCTCCAAACATGCTTTGTGTTGTGGCATCTAAACAGTTCATTTGTGGTTTCATCTGACCAGACTATATTCTCCCAGTATTTTACTGGCTTTCCCAAATGTTGTGCAGCAAACTTTAAATGAGCTTCAACATGCTTTTTCTTCAGCAATGGAGTCTTGCTAGGTGAGCGGGCATAGAGCCCATATGCATTACTTATTGTTTTCTTTGAAACAGCAGTACCTGCTAACTCCAGGTCTTTCTGGATCTCTTCACGAGTGGTCTTTGGCTCTTGAATAACTCTTCGACTCTTCTGTCAGAAATCTTGCGAGGAGCTCCTGGTCATGGCCGGTTTATTGTAAAATGATGTTCTTTCCACTTCTGAATGATGTGCTCACTGGAACATTCAGCAGTTTAGAAATGCACCTGTAACCAATTCCATCATCATGTTTTGCAACAATAAGGTTGCAAACGTGTAGAGAGAGCTCTTTGCCTCTACCCATCATGAGTTCTTTGTAGTGTGACAATCTGATATTCAGACCTTTTCAAAGGTTATCAGTTAGGACTTAACCAGCTGAAATGAATTTGCACTGATGGGGGATGGGGTAGCTTCCTAAATTCTGATGGATTTCAGCTGGTTTCTTGGCTTTCTATGCATTTTGCACCTATTTTCTTTCATGTGTTTAATACTTATTATGTGTGTTATTCCACTTTATTAAATATAACTTGTTTTGTGAACACAGTTACCTTGATTTCTTTGTATGTATGGATTACTTGGGTTGTTACTATTTGGTGAAAATCTCAGGTCAATAGCTGTATCAGAAATGTTTAATGAGAAAAATGTTGATGTTTTCAATACTTATTTTCCCCACTGTAAATAATATGCAGTACATAGATATGTGCTGTATAAAACTCCTTTTGGCAAAATAAATCTGTTTGGCACACTAAGGGAAGCAGATTTCTGTTCTGCTTATCTAGCTGATTGACAGAGCAAGGGGGAAAAAAGTTTGCTTGTTATCTTGCAGTTTACAACTTTTCCATTTAAGCACACACACTTCCGGTTGTGGCATGTAAGGTGAGGACGCACAGGTAAAGGCTCCCAGTTCGTTTCTTGCTTAAAACTCAGTTTAGAGCTGGCATTTTGAGCTGTGTTTTTTTTTTTTTTGTTTGGTTTTTTTGGTCACTACCACTGGAGAATAAACCTGCTCGTGCAAAAAAAGAAAAATTGCCAGTCTCATAACTTAATATTGTAGTGGCTGGTGAAGCAATCAGGCCCCTCACACTCCGGGAGAACAAAGGGATTTCTCCCACGTTTTTTTTTTTTTTTTTTTTTTTTTGTTTCTTACGATCACAATCAACGAACATCGGCTAGGTTCATGGGTCCCAAGAAAGCTCAGCAGACTGAGGAGGTGGACGACATCAAAAGAGCGCTGGACTTCTTGGCTGAAGAGATTTCTGCTGTTAAGCTGTAGCAAAAAAACATTCTGGACCTGGTCGAGGAGGTGAAAGCGCTGCGGATCCAGAACGCTGAGAAGGACAAGAGGCTGGCGTATCTGGAGAGCAGAGTGTCGGAACTGGAGCAGAACACTCGGGTGAATGACGTGATCATCACGGGGCTCCACATTAAACCACGATCGTACGCGCGAGCGGTGGCCACAAACAGTGGAGGGAGGCTTGGTGAGCTGGAAGAGGAATCCACGGAGCAACAAGTGGCAGCCTTCATGCAGTCCAAAGGAATCCAGCTGGACTGTAACACCATAGAGACCTGCCACCCTCTGCCCAGGAAAATCGGCGACAAACCGGCTGTGATCATGAGGTTTGGCAACAGAAAACACAAGACTGCGCTGTTAAAACAAGGTAGGAAACTGAAAGGAACGAACATTTACATAAACGAGTACCTCACAAAAGAAAACACAGAAATAGCCAGAAAAGCAAGATACCTGAGAAAGCAGAAAAAGATTCAAAACACCTGGACATCAAACTGTAAAATATACATCAAATTAAACGGATCACCTGAAGAAGCCAAGGTCACTAACATCCGTAATATTATGGAACTGGACAAATATCAATGAATGTTATGAACTGGAGTCACAGCAACAAAAGACAATTGTAGGACACTGAAGGGATATACTCATCTGCTACAAGACAATTAACAACATGAAACAAAAGATCAACAAACAGGAACAACAGGAACTGAAAGTTTTTGAATATACAGATCACAACCCACAGGACGTAGAATATAACATAGACCCTGATAATTTATTTAGCTCCATCAATAACGATTGTACTTACTACACGGATGATCAGTTTAACACAATGGTCACATCTGATTTCAATATTTCTATGATCCACTTCAACAGCAGAAGTCTCTATGCCAACTTTAATAACATTAAAGATTATTTACATCAGTTTAAAGAGCCATTCAATATTGTGGCAATATCAGAGACGTGGGTCAGTGAAGAGAAAGGAGTGGATTTTACCATAGATGGCTATGAATTAAATTATATAAATAGAAAAGTGAAAAAAGGAGGAGGAGTTGCAATTTATGTTGACAAGAGCTTGAAATACAAGGTTGTTGAAAATCTGTCAGTAACTGTGGATGATTTATTTGAATGTATTACAATAGAAATCTGTCTGGACAATGTGAAGAATATAGTAGTGAGCTGTGTATATAGAACACCTGGATCAAACATTGACTTATTTAAGGACTCGATGGGGGGAAAAAAAAAAAAATGTATGCAAAACTAAATCATAAAGTTATGTTCATCTGTGGGGATTTCAATATAGATCTGATGAATTCAAAACAACATAGTTTGACAGAAGAATTTATCAACACAATGTACAGTATGGGCTTACATCCAACAATTACCGGACCTAGCAGAATCACGTCACACAGTGCCACACTAATAGATAACATATTCACAAACATTATGGAAAATAATATCAGGAGTGGGCTTTTATTGAATGCTATCAGTGACCACCTGCCGATTTTTGTGTTTATCAATGTGATTTTAGGAAGAAAAAGTATACCAAAAATATTAAATATAAAAGAATAAGAACCAAATAATCAATGTATTTAGTGACAAAGGAATTATCAATACAAGACTGGAAGATAGTTTATGATGAAAATCATATAAATAAAGCATGATACATTTTTACAAATATTTCAATCATTGTACAATAAAAACTGTCCTATAAAACAATACAGTGACAGACAACAACAAAAAAAAAAAAATTCCTTGGGTCACCAAGGGGTTAATAAATGCATGTAAAAAGAAGACTGCATTATATAAACAATTCATTAAGTGCAGAAAGGTGGAAGCTGAGATCAAATATAAAAGATATAAAAATAAGCTTACTAATATAATGAGGACCTGTAAGAAAGAATATTACAACAGAATATTAGAGGATAATAAAAATAACTTAAGAGGAATATGGCAAGTACTCAATGGGATTATTAGTAATCGACCTAAGAATGCTAATTATCCAAAATATTTTATTGAAAATGGCAATTTGATAAATAATATGGAGGATGTGGTCAGTGGTTTCAATAAATTTTTTGTAAACGTTGGTCCTGAATTAGCAAAATCAATAGTGACAGCAGAAACAAACAACAGTGGTTCTGTAAATGAAATAGAAGATAGAAATCCAAACACAATCTTTTTGGGTGCAGTTACTGAAAAGGAAATTATCGAGACTGAGTAAATTTAAGAACAAAAAATCAACGGACTGAAATGAAATTGACACGACAATAGTGAAAATAGTAATGGAAGGAATTGTTAAGCCACTCACCCACATCTGTAACCTGTCATTTCAAACTGGTAAATTTCCAACCAAAATGAAAATAGCAAAAGTAATACCTCTATACAAAACAGGAGACAGTCATTGTTTCACAAATTACAGGCCAGTCTCTTTACTCTCACAATTCTCCAAAATACTTGAAAAAATCTTCACTAAGAGACTGGATGATTTCATTGAAAAACACAACCTCCTTACAGATAGCCCGTATGGTTTTACAGCAGATAAATCTACATCTTTGGCACTGATCGAACTTATAGAAGAAATTACTAGTTGTATAGATAAAAAAAAAAAAAAAAAAAAAGCTGCTGTAGGAGTATTTATAGATTTAAAGAAAGCTTTTGACACCATTGACCACAGAATACTACTAAGGAAACTGGAAAGGTATGGGATAAGAGGGGTAGGACTGAGTTGTGTGGAAAGTTATTTAAGTAACAGACAACAATTTGTACAAATTGGTGAGCACAAATCACCCTTCATGGACATCACTTGTGGTGTTCCCCAAGGGTCAGTTTTGGGACCCAAACTCTTTATTTTGTATATAAATGACATATGCCAAGTATCAAAAATTCTGAAATTTATTTTGTTTGCGGATGACACAAATATCCTTTGCACTGGTGAGAATTTGCAGCAGGTTTTAGAAGTGATCACAACTGAAATGAAAGTTAACGCAGTGGTTCAACAAAAATAAATTATCTCTAAATCTAAAAAAAAACAAAGATTATGTTGTTTGGAAATTATAAAATAAATCATGAAATAATGGTAACGATAGATGATACCAGAATAGAAACAGTACAGGAAAATAAGTTTCTGGGGGTGACACTAGACAATAAAATCTGCTGGAAACCTCACATCAGTCACATCCGGGCCAAGTTGGCAAACTGTATAGGCATACTGGGGAAGACAAGACACATCTTGGACTATAAATCATTGGTCTTACTGTACAATTCACTGTTTCTACCTTATCTTAACTACTGTGTAGAAGTCTGGGGAAACGCCTACAAGACCAACCTACAGTCAATATGCACATTACAAAAAAGAGCTATAAGGATAATAAATAATGTAGGATAGAGACCATACCAATTCGTTGTTTTTAAAGTCACATGTCATAAAGTTCATCGATTTAGTTAAATTTAAGACAGCACAAGTAATGTACAGGGCAATTAATAATCAACTCCCAACTAATATACAAAAAATATTTAAAAAAAGAGACAATGATCATAATTTGAGAGGAGACTTAAACTTTACAAAACCCAAGATACGAACAACCAAGAAAAGTGTGTGCATATCTGTCTGTGGGGTGGATTTGTGGAACAGTCTGGAGCTGGAACTGAAACTATGTACAAACAGAATTCAATTCAAAAAGAGGTATAAACATTATTTGCTGAAAGGATATATGTTAGAAGGGTAGTATTTATATGTACGATTCACTATGGTCACTCTGGGACACTATGGGATGGTGGGTGGGACAGCACTGTGTATATCTGTGTTGTTTGAGGCTGGTTTTGATGTATGGACATCAATGTATGCTAGGATGGATGGGTGTTAATGTTATGTACAAAATACAGTAAATTGTTTACTTGGGGTCTTAAATGTGGTAATTTGTATATAATTCACATGGGTGTATTTATGGAAAAGAGGAGATGGAATTAATAAGTGTTCACTTCTTCCTTCTCCCTTTCGAACACTGTATACTGTTACTTTATTGCATTTGTCATTTGTTTTGTTTTTGTTATACTTTATTTTGAACAAAAGTATCTATCTATCGGCCAAATTTTTGCATATACTAGATTTTCTATTTTGAAAATATTTTCATAGTGAAACTTGACTGCCTCAGTGCTGAAAAGCTCAACATTTTGTGCACTTTGAACAGTTGTTATACATATGTAATCTCTATGCTACAAAGTCAGAACAATGGTCACCTGTGCACCAAACAATAAAGCTGTTCATTCAGCATCTTGATGTGCAGCACCTGTCAGCTGGATGGAATAGGGATTTTTTTTTTTTTAACATTGTTAACACAAAAAAATTCTGGTTGGAAAATGTTGCATTGCTCTTTCAATGGAATGCAGCAATAAGGCATTTTAACTGCTATCTTCAATCCGTTGAATTCAATGGGAATTTTGTTAGCATTAATGATGTGTGTAAAACTCAGCCACAGGGGGTGCACAAGCCAGTGTACTCCTAGTGCTGGTCCCAAGCCCAGGTAAATTGGGGGAAGGGGGGCATTGTGTCAAGAAGGGCATCCAATGTAAAACCTTTGCCAAATCAAACATGTGGATCATGACGAATGAGACTTTCATACCAGATTGGTCAAGGTCCAAGTTAACAACGACCACCACTGGTGCTGTTAAGCAACAGGGTGCTGGTGGAAATTGGGCTACTGTTGGTTGAAGGTCGAGGAGAGGGGGAAGGCATGTTAGGAGGGAGAGAGAGAAAAGGAAAGGTAGAAGTTTGGAGGTGACAGTAGGGACGTTAAATGCAGGGACAATGACTGGCAAAGGTAGAGAGTTGGCTGATATGAAGGAGAGAAGAAAGGTAGATACACTGTGTTCAAGAAACCAGATGGAAGGGAAGCAAGGTTAGGAACATTGGAGGTGGATTTAAACTATTCTACCATGGTCTAGATAGGAAAAGAAAGGATGAGGAGTAATCTTGAAGGAAAAGTATGTGAAGAGTGTTTAGGAGATAAAAGAGGGAGTCAGAATCACGAGTTTGACACTAGAAGTTAAATATCTGATATTGAATGTTGTCAGTGTGTATGCCCCATAAGTTGGATGTCAGGTAGAAGAGAGAGAGGAATTCTGGAGTAAGTTGGAAGAAGTGGTAGAGAGTGTTCTCAGGGGGGAGAGAGTGGAAATTGGAGCGGACTTTAACCTTTTAACTGTCCACATTTTATGGACTGGTCGCACGCCCCCAGTGGCACAGTGCAGCAACTTTGCCTGCCAACTCTCTGGCTGTACTCTGACGTCCCCGGCTATACTGAGGATTTGTACTGATCTGACAGTTCAGAAAGGTGGCAGGCACGTGTTGGAAGAGTCATGGCTGACATGGAATACAGCAAAGAAGAAGAAATCCTCATTATTTTACTTCCTTTTTCTGCCTTGAGCTGACAAGACCAAGATGGCCGCCACCATGATTGTCTGGATCCTCACAGAAGCTGCATCATACAGAAAAAAATAGCCGTGTAATACAAATGAAATTCACGTGGGATAATCATAGGAGTTTGTAGATGTGCTAGAGAGCGTAAATGACCAACCAAACGCAAAACAACGACCACGATAGGTGAAAACGGACCGGTCACATGACTGAGCGAGCCCCCCCCCCCCCCCCCGGCTACTGGTAACATATTTATGTGTGGTTTTTTTTTTGTTTTTTTTACATTTTATTGATTTTCTGGTTCATATACTTTGAAGATAAGAAACATACCGCTGTAGACAAAACGGTGTAAAAAAAATCCCAAACTATTCTTTGTGTAAATATGTCGGAAGTCCACTTTTGACTGAGTTATGGAATTTATATAGCTGCCGTGACATTATGCAAATTAGATGCGTAAATTTATTCCTATCTGAAACTCTGGATCATATTCTACATCTTTCTAATTGACAGTAAGCCATTATCTCTTGCAACTTTCAAGTTATAGCCTTGGAAATCTGAACTATTTTACTGACAAAAAATATTTACCACTCTTGACCACTAGGGGTTATGTTTACCCCTTAACTGTCACAGTCACCATACGGCAACTGGGACAGTTAAAGGGATGGGCATGCTGGTGAAGGGAACAGAGGTGATGAGGATGTTCTGGGTAGATATGGTCTCAACGAAAGAAATGGGGAAAGACAGATGGTTTTGGATTTTGCTAAAAGGATAGAAATGTCTGTGTTGAACACATATTTTAAGAAGACAGAGGGACATAAGGTGACTTACAACAGTGGAGGAAGGTGCACACAAGTGGACTACATCTTATGCAGAAGGAGAAATCAGAAAAAGATAGGAGACTGCAAGGTGGTGGCAGGGGAGAATGTAGCTAGATAGCATCGGATGGTAGTCTGTAGGATGACTTTACAAAGCAAGAAAAGGAAGAGAGTGAATGCAGAGCCAAAGATTAAGAGGAGGAAGTTACAGAAAGAAAAAGGTTGCACAGAGTTCAGGAAGAAGTTGATACAGGCTCTGAGTGGTAGGGAAGAATTACCAGATGACTGGGAAAATACAGCAAAAGTTTTGAGGGAAACTGGTAGAAAGGTATGTGGTGTAACCAGTGGACAGAGGAAGAAAGACAAGGAGACTAGGTCGTGAAATGAGGAGGTACAGGAAAGTATCCAAAGGAAGCGGTTAGCAAAGAAAAAGTGGGACAGTCAGGGAGATTAGAAATTAGACAGGAGTATTTGAAATTTAGGTGCATAGCAAAGAGGGAGGTCGAAAAAGCAAAGGAAAGGCATATAGTGAGGTGTATGAGAGTCTAAACACTAAGGAAAGAGAAAGGGACTTGCATCGATTGGCTAGACAAAGAGATCAAGCTGGAAAAGATGTGCAGCAGGTTAGGCTGATGAAGGACAGAAATGGTAGTGTATTAACAAATGATAAGAGTGTGTTGAGAAAGTGAAAGGAGTACTTTGAAGAGCTGATGAATAAAGAAAATGAGAGAGAGAGGAGGACTGATGAAAGAAAGATGGTGAACAAGAAAGTTCCGATGATTAGCAAGGCAGAAGTGAGGGCAGGTTTGAAGAGGATGAAGAATGGAAAGGCGGTTGGTCCAGATGACATACCAGTGGAGGTATGGAGAAGTTTGAGAGAGACGGCAGTGGACTTTTTAACCAGATTGTTTAACACAATCTTTGAGAGTGAGAGGATGCTCGAGGAGTGGAGAAGAAGTGTTTTGGTACCAGTTTTAAAGAACAAAGGTGATGCTCAGAGCTGTAGTAACTACAGAGGCAGAAAGTTGATCAGTCACACTTTGAAGAAATGGGAAAGAGTTGTTGAAGCCAGGTTAAGAGTAGAGGTGACAATAACTAAGCAATTGTATGGTTTCATGCCAAGAGAGTACTACAAATGCAATATTTGCTCTAAGAGTGCTGATAGAGAAGTATAGAGAAGGGCAGAAGGAGTTGCACTGTCTTTGTGGATCTAGAGAAATCATATGATATGGTGCAATGAGAGGAAATGTAGTACTGTATGAGAAAGTCAGGTGTGGCAGAGAAGTATGTGAGGGTGGTGCAGGACATGTATGGGGACAGCGAGACAGTGGTGAGGGGTGCTATAGGAGTAACAGATGGGTTCAAGGTGCGAGTGGGTTTCCATCAGGGATTGACCCTGAGCCCCATCTTGTTTGTCATGGTGATTGACAGATGAGGTCAGGGAGGAGTCTCCGTGGACCATGATATTTACAGAGGACATTGTGAGCTGTAGTGAGAGTAGGGAGCAGGTGAAAGGGAACCTGGAGAGGTGGAGGTATGCTAGATGAGTAGATTCGTTTAAATTCATTTGGTCAAACATCCAAAGCAATGGAAAATACACAAGAGAAGTGAAGAAGAGAGTGCAGGCAGGGTTGAGTGGGTGGAGACAAGTGTCAGGAATGATTTGTGACAGAAGGGTAGCAGCAAGAGTGAAAGGGAAGATTTACAAGACTTTAGTGAGACCCGTGATGATGTATGGTTTGGTGACAGTGGCACTGACAAAAAGACAGGAAATGGAGGTGACAGAGTTGAAGATGCTAAGATTTTCATTGGGAGTGACTAGGAGGGACAAGATTAGAAATGAGTAAATCAGAGGGACAGCTCAGGTTGAGCAGTTTGGAGACAAAGTCAGAGAGGCAAGACTGAGATTGTTTGGACATGTGCAGAGCAGGGATAGTGGATATATTGGACAAAGGATGTTGATGATGGAGCTGCCAGGCAGGGGGAAAAGAGGAAGACCACATAGAAGATTTGTGGATCTATTTAAGGAGGACATGGAGAGGGTTGGTGTTACAGAGGAAGATGCAAGGGACAGGGTAAGATGGAGACAGATCATCCACTGTGGCGACCCCTAAAGGGAACAGCTGAAAGAAGAAGAGGAAGAAGAATGATGTGTGTAAAAAAACTGAAAACCAAATGCTTTTATTCTGATGATTAATCTTGCTATCAACAAATCAGCTAGACAGAACAGAAAGAAAGGGTAGGCAAGGCATGCCCAAACATTTTGTGTACACTGGGAGCCTCTGTTTGACTTGATTAGGGACCCAGGAGACAGACGCTGACACGAGTAGACAGTTAGACAATTATTTATTAATTAAGGTAATGTGTGTTGAGTGTGTGAATGAGTGAGTGCGTGGCTGTCTGGTCACTGGAGCTGAGCGATTCCTGCTGCGACCTGGCAACCCTGGAACACACAAGCACAGGGGATTATTACAGTTCACATGGAAGGGAAGCTGAAACTTGTGCTGCTTACTTGCAGGTGCCGTAGAGAGAATCCTGCTGGCTCCGTGTGCCGGTGCGGCGTGGTGCGCGTGGTGCTCGACGCTGAGGTGGTGAGGAGGAACTCCGAGGAGGAGGAGATGGCGTCCCGTCAGCTGGGGAGGTAAGTCCGCTGCCAGGGAGGTCCACCTGTGCATAGGGGAGAACACTAGGAAGGGATGAGTGAAGAGATTTCTTACGTGACGTGGCTTGGCGTGGTGACTTGGTTCTGGCTCTGGCTTGAGGTCGTATCCTAGACGCGTTGCAAGGCAAAGGCGACAGACGACTCAGTGCAGAGCAGTCTGAGATCCTGGCTTTTAAAGCCCATTGATTACCAACAGCCGGTGTGTGCGCAGCTGAGGATGATGACAGCCCAGCGGCCACCATGACACTGTTAAGGTCACAGACAAGATGGTTTGTCATGTTCTGGTGAACGCACTCTCCCCCTCCCGTCCTGTTCAACTTTCACCGACTCTACAGGTAATCACCTCACTTGGGTGATGAGACACACCTGCTACCTCTGCCTCGCCAGTGTGTAAAAGGACCTTCTCTTCAACACTTCAGTGCTGGATCGTTGGGTATACTGCCTTCTAGTGATGGCCAAATGAGGCGTTCTGGAGGACTTGAGGCCTTTCATCAAAATGGTTCACATAGACAATGCCTCATGTGGGACTTCATTTTCTCTACCAGGCCATCTAGTGGACAAAATGTATACAACATGCTGATTTTTACAAGGGTATTGTTGGCTTAATGTGTATTTTTTTTTCAATTTCAATAAATGTGCTGTCTTTTAAGAAATATCAATGCTCGTAAGGCAGAAAAATAATAAAACTGAAGTGACTACAGTGAATGTGCTTGCGCTACTTATCCATTTTTTTTTAAGAAATAATAACTTTTCTAAAGTCATACCATCTTTCTCAATACATCCATTTCTGTCCTTATTGTCATGCAGGGCACAATAGTGCATCAGCATAATGATGTGTTATTGTTGTATCCAGGCTCTTTGAAACACAACAGACACTTCACTGTGCAAATAAAAATAAATTATTAGAATGACCCAGCTGGGACTTGAACCCTAGCTTCCCAATTACAGGACAGACATTTTACCTCTGAGCTATTACTTAGTTATGAGGCTTTCTTGAACACTTGAGCCTTTCATCAAAATGGTTCACATAGACAAGGCCTCATGTGGAACTTCATTTGCTCTACTAGGCCATGTAGTTGACAAAGTATACAGCATTTAGATTTTTACAATGTGTATTTTTCAATTTAAATAAATGTGCTGTCTTTTACAAAAAATCAATGATCATAAGGGGAAAAAAAATAAAACTGGGGTGACTCCAGTGAATGTGTCTGTGTTACTTTGTGTGCTTTTACTACTTATCTATTTTTATTAAGAAATAATAAATTTTCAGCAGTCTTATACTGTCCCAGTACATTCAACTCTGGCCTTATTGTCATGCAGGGCACAATAGCAATAGTGCCTCAGCATAATGATGCATAATAATGATCCAAGGTCTTTGAAACACGAGACACTTCACCTTGCAAATAAAAATGAAATTAAAAGAACGACACAGCTGTGATTCGAACCCAGGTCTCCCACTTGCAAAACAGATATACAGTGGGGTAAAAAAGTATTTAGTCAGCCACCAATTGTGCAAGTTCTCCCACTTAAAAGATGAGGAGAGGTCTCCAATTTTCATCATAGGTATACCTCAACTATGAAAACCAAAATAAGAAGAAAAAAATCCAGAAAATCACATTGAAGGATTTTTAATGAATTAATTGGTAAATTCCTCAGTAAAATAAGTATTTGGTCAATAACAAAAGTTCATCTCAATACGTTGTTATATACCCTTTGTTGGCAATGACAGAGGTCAAACATTTTCTGTAAGTTTTCACATGCTGTTGCTGGTATTTTGGCCCATTCCTCCATGCAGATCTCCTCTAGAGCAGTGATGTTTTGGGGCTGTCGCTGGGCAACTCAAACTTTCAACTCCCTCCAAAGATTTTCTATGGGGTTGAGATCTGGAGACTGGCTAGGCCACTCCAGGACCTTGAAATGCTTCTTATGAAGCCACTCCTTCGTTGCCCAGGCGGTGTGTTTGGGATCATTGTCATGCTGAAAGACCCAGCCACTTTTCATCTTCAATGCCCTTGCTGGTGGAAGGAGGTTTTCACTCAAAATCTCACGATACATGGCCCCATTCATTCTTTCCTTTACACAGATCAGTCGTCCTGGTCCCTTTGCAGAAAAACAGCCCCAAAGTATGATGTTTCCACTCCCATGCTTCACAGTAGGTATGGTGTTCTTTCTCCTCCAAACACGGCAAGTTGAGTTTTTACAATAAAGTTCTATTTTGGTTTCATCTGACCATATGACATTCTCCCAATCCTTTTCTGGATCATCCAACTGCTCTCTAGCAAACTTCAGATGGGCCTGGACATGTACTGGCTTAAGCAGGGGGACACGTCTGGCACTGCAGGATTTGAGTCCCTGGTGGCGTAGTGTGTTTCTGATGTAGCCTTTGTTACTTTGGTCCCAGCTGCCTGCAGGTCATTCACTAGGTCCCCCCATGTGGTTCTGGGATTTCTGCTCACAATTCTCGAGATAATTTTGACCCCACAGGGTGAGATCTTGCATGGAGCCCCAGATCGAGGGAGATTATCAGTGGTCTTGTATGTCTTCCATTTTCTAATAATTGCTCCCACAGTTGATTTCTTCACACCAAGCTGCTTACCTATTGCAGATTCAGTCTTCCCAGCCTGGTGCAGGTCTTCAATTTTGTTTCTGGTGTCCTTTGACAGCTCTTTGGTCTTGGCCATAGTGGAGTTTGGAGTCTGACTGTTTGAGGCTGTGGACAGGTGTCTTTTATACTGATAACGAGTTCAAACAGGTGCCATTAATACAGGTAACGAGTGGAGGACAGAGGAGCCTCTTAAAGAAGAAGTTACAGGTCTGTGAGAGCCAGAAATCTTGCTTGTTTGTAGGTGACCAAATACTTATTTTACTGAGGAATTTACCAATTAATTCTTTAAAAATCCTTCAATGTGGACTTCCGGGAAGATGGCGGAGAGACATAACGCTTAAACAGAGAGCTCTCCCTAGTCAGATTAAAAATCATTGGTAAATGGCCAACTCAACATAAATGGACCAATAAACCAAGGGATGAAAACATGAAGAAGCTGGGCACACGGACAAAAGCAGGGTAAAACTGAGGAATCCCTCTTCAACAACGCAGGAGAAATCGCTGTACACGAGGCCCAGGGAAACGAGGCAACTACAGCAGAAAAAATGGAGGACGCCAAACTCGATGCTATGAACACTGGTATCGCCAATTTAGGTAAAGACTTAAAAAGAATTATAAGACTTTAAGCGACAACTCCAACAGGATTTAACGGCTCTTAAGGAAGAGCTGAAAAAAGAGATGGAGGAAATTATGGGTCTCCAAAGAGAAATGGAGTGCAAGCTAGCAGAAAACATCGAGGAGCTGCGCACTCAACGGGCGTGTATGACAGAAGCACAGGCTCGAATATCGGAGTTGGAAGACTGGAAGACCGAGGGAAGCGAGCGGCTGCAGACCCTGACGGCGCAAACACAGAGGATGCAGGAAAAAATAACCGACCTGGAGAGCAGGTCCAGGCGGAGCAATATACGCATCTTCGGGATCCCGGAGGGCATTGAAGGCAACTCGATGAAATTCATGGATCATTTCTTAAAAAAAGAACTTGAGTTGCCCAATGAAGCAGACCTGCAGATCCAGCAAGCGCACAGAGCCTCGGCACAGAACCCGAATCCAAACTCTACACCCAGGTCAGTTGTGGTAAACTTTCTGAAATATGATGTAAAGGAAAGAATCCTGACACAAGCGTGGAAAAAAAAGATACGAATTGGCGACAAACAGATATTCTTTGACCATGACTACCCGACAGAAATTGTGCAGCAGCGAAAGAAATATGCCAACATTAAAAAAATACTGAAAGAGAAAAAAATTAGATTCCAAACGCCGCTAACTAAGATGAGAATTCATTGGGAGGACGGCGTGAAAACGTACGACACAGCCAGAGAGGCAGTGCGGGACATGACGGAGCGAGGCTTTGTGGTGAGTGTGCCGGAGGAAGCGGCTTGAGCAGTGACGGCACTGAACGCATCGCGACAGCCGGAGTGGAGGCGAGTGAGCGGC
Organism: Pholidichthys leucotaenia; assembly: GCA_020510985.1. Classification (NCBI taxonomy): domain Eukaryota; kingdom Metazoa; phylum Chordata; class Actinopteri; order Cichliformes; family Pholidichthyidae; genus Pholidichthys; species Pholidichthys leucotaenia. The sequence continues at coordinate 130,653,414 of CM035840.1, read as the reverse complement.
AGAAGGCGGGAGACAGACGTGGCGCACCGGGCCCAGGAAAAACTGCAAGGCTTTCAATGGAAAGCCTAGATTATAACAAAGATTATGAAGGACACAGAAGAAATGAAGGCCAAGAAGACAAGGTAAAAGAGAAACAAACGGCTAGGAGAGGTTTAAGTGATTTTTGTTGGACATTTCTAGACTAATGACTATTACTTGGATAGTAAATATAGGTCTAGGGAGGGCCCTTCACTCTGTGAAGACATTCCCTCCACCCACCAGCAGGGACCAGTGGGCAGAAGAAAGGCCCAAAGTACGGAGGTCGAAGTTCGTTAATGTGTTTTTGTACAAATATGTGTTAGTTTTGTTGTTAAAGGGGTTAGGAGCACAAGTTAAAAAAATGGAAAAACATGAATATGGGTAAAAATCTTAAGATAATGACATTAAACGTGAATGGTCTGAACTCACCTGTTAAAAGGGAAAGAAAAATAAGAAAATTCAAGAAGGAAAAAGCCGAAATTATATTTATGCAAGAGACACATTTGAGCAAGACAGAACATGAGAAACTAAGGAGATTTGGCTATAAGAACTCCTACTACAGTTCATTTAAGGGAGGAACTAAAAGGGGGGTTATGATACTAATTTCAAATAAAATACAATTTGAATGTGAACAAGAAATCCAGGATAAAGAAGGCAGATATGTAATAATAAAGGGAAGAATAGATGGTTTGCAGATCACATTAGTGAACATTTATGCCCCACCAGAAAGTGACAAGGGTTTTTTTCAACATCTGTTTGATCTCATAGCAACACACAGTGAAGGAGTCCTAATTTGTGGAGGAGACTTAAATGCTGTCATGGATCATGAAGTTGACACAACAAGTGTTAAGAAGACAAAAAAACATGTAACAAAGTTCATAAGAACCTCACTGGCAGAAATGGGTATGGTAGACATATGGAGGGACCTGCATCCACTCGAAAAAGACTATACACATTATTCAGCAGTCCATAAAGTGCACTCTAGAATAGATTACTTCCTTATGAATGAAGGTGACAGACACAGGGTGAGAAATTGTCGGATTGGAGGGGCAGAAATATCAGACCATAATCCTATATACATGGAAATATATTTAAACAATAGAAAATGACAAACAACATGGAAACTTAATGTAGGACTGTTAAATGATGAGAAAATGAAAGAGAGAATAAAGGTAAACATAAACGAGTATATCGAAGAGAATGATAATGAAGAAGTGGACCCAACAATACTATGGGATGCACTAAAAGCCGTGTTAAGAGGTAAATTAATTGCTGAATCAGGAAAAGCAAATAAGTCTAAACTGGAAACATATGAACAAAGATGTGAGAGACTGAGGGAATTAGAACGTAAACATCAAAGCACAAATGACCCAAAAATATATCAAGAAATTAAGGAAGAAAAAATAAAGATAAAAGAAATACAAATAGATGAAATTGAAAGGAAAAATAGATATTTAAAACAAAAATATTATGAAACGGGGCCAAAGGCCACAAAACTGCTGGCAAAACGGTTAAGAAAACAACAAACAGTGAATGATGTATGTAAGATTAAGGACCCCATCACAAATAAAACCACAGTTAACACAGAAAACATCGAAGAAATATTCCATAATTTCTATCAAGAACTATACTTGTAACCTGAAGAGACAAATGTTAAGGATATTAAAAAATTTCTATGCACATTGGACTTGCCATCAATAGGAAACCAACAAAATGAAAAGCTAACAGCAGAAATAACAACACAAGAGATTAAAGATGTGATTAAGTCACTTAAAAATGGTAAATCACCAGGTAGTGATGGATACCCATCTGAGTTTTATAAACTGTTTATAGAAGAACTCACGCCACAGCTCCTAAAGTCATTTAATTGGACATTAAACAACAACAAAATATCTCCATCATGGAACGAAGCCATTATTTCAGTTATTTTAAAGCCAGGGAAAGATAGGGAACAATGCGGAAACTATAGGCCAATCTCTTTATTAAATGTTGATTATAAAATATATACAACAATTATATGTAAACGAATAAAGACATTCTTGACGGAATTGATAGAGGATGATCAAACTGGTTTCATAGAGGGACGCCAAACACATGACAATATCAGGAGAACTGTACACATAATCAATCAAATGCATAAAGAAAAGAAAAGCGCAGTAATAATGAGTTTAGACGCAGAAAAAGCATTTGATAGGGTTAATTGGAAGTTCCTATATAATGTGCTGGAACGCTTGGGATTTAACGAAAAATCAGTACAATGCATAAAGACACTGTATCAAAAACCTGTGGCAAGAATCAAGATAAACGGTAGCTTAACAGACAAAGTAAATATACAAAGATCAACTAGGCAGGGATGCTGCCTATCGCCCACCTTGTTTGCTCTGTTCATAGAGCCACTGGCTCAAGCGATGAGACAAAATAAGAAATTAAAAGGTGCAACAATAAAGGGAGCGGAACACAAGATTGGGCTATTTGCAGTCAATATTATAGTTTACCTTGAACAACCAGATGAATCAATAATGGAAATGATGAACTTGATAGAAAATTTTGGAAAATTATCAGGATACAAGATAAACATAACAAAAACACAAATACTGGCATTCCACTATAACCCTTTAAACCAGATAACTGATAAGATCAAACTAAACTTGAAACAAAAAGAAATAAAATATCTTGGAGTGAACATATCTAAAGATCTAAGCAAAATCTATAAAGCAAACTATGATAGGTTGGATCAAGAAATAAAAAAGGATATTGATAGATGGTCAATCTTAAATATGGATCTGAATTCAAAAATTAAGACAGTCAAAATCAGCATACAACCTAGACTGCTTTACCTCTTCCAGGCTCTACCAACAGAGATTCCTGATGCCCAGTTCTCAAAGTGGGACAGGATGATATCGAGATTTGTTTGGGGAGGTAGAAAGCCGAGAGTGAAATATGAAACACTCCAGTAACCAAAAGAGAAAGGAGGCATGGGCCTACCGAGTCTAAAGGAATATTACTACTCAGCACAAATAAGATACGTTATATCATATGTTGGTGCGACTGAGGATATGAGGCAAAATGGAAAGAAATAGAAAAGGAAATTGAGGGACTCCCAGTACAAAGCATAATAGGAGATAAGGATGCATATAAGCAAATCAAACAAATAGACCCAATCACTAAATTTACTTAGGAACTGTGGTATAAAATAGTACAAAAGTATAACATAAAGAAGGCCATAAAACTATTGAAATGGGTAGCATTTGACAGTCAGTTTGAACCGGCAAAGCAAGATAGGGGATACAAAAATCCGGTGAACAAGGGAATCACAGCATGGGGCAATATCGGAAAAAAAGATTTCGGGAGTTTTGTAAACATCAGAAGAAAATTTAAACTAGAAAAATCGGAATTCTTCAGATATCTGCAGATGAGAGATTATTATATGAGGAAGATTAGACATAACCTCCACACAGATGTGAGCGAGATTATACAATTCATTTTAAGCTCATATACAGGAAATAAAATAAGAATTATTTCAAAGCTATATCAGAAACTTATGGCAAACAAACATTCAAGTAACTATATAAAGGAGAAATGGGAGAAAGAGCTAAATTTAAACATAACAGAAGTAAGCTGGCAAGAAATATGGAAAACACAACACACATCAACAAGTTCAAGGACATGGAGGGAATTTGGATGGAAAAACCTGATTCATTATTTCATTACACCACAGATTCAAAGAAAATATACAAATACCCAATCTTTATGCTGGAGGGGCTGTGGGGCTCAAAATGCAGACCACTCACATGTTTTGGAAATGCTGCAAAATCTCACCATTCTGGAAATCTATACATGTGACAATACAGAGGACATTAGGATATAATATACCAATAAACTGTAACTTGATGTATTTATGTGATCTTAAGAGACAATGTAATACAGGCTGAGGACAGATATCTAGTTAAAATCTTGCTGATTGCATGTAAAAAAACAATCACAAGAAAATGGCGATCAGACGTTCTTCCTGACCAAGAGCAATGGACTGATATTGTTGAGGATATACGTTTGATGGAAAAACTAACATATCAACAAAGAATGCAAGAAGGCTGCACGGTGGCGCAGTGGTTTAGCACTGTGGCAGCACAGTTTACCCTCGGCCGGGGGACCGCGGGGATCATGAGATCGTGGGTTCGATCCCAGCCCCCGACCAACAGTGAGCTGTGTGGAGTTTGCATGTTCTCCCCGTGTTGCGTGGGTTTACTCCGGGATTTCTCCGGTTTCCTCCCGCATACCAAAAACATGTAGGTTTAGGGCGCTCGCGCTCGCGCACGCAGCAACCGGCAGCCGGTGGCTTGTCACCAGACTGCAAACCAAATCTACCTACGGGTACAAATAAGTAAAAAAAAGGACAATATGAAAAAAAAATGGCGGAAATGGACACACTACAAAGTGCAACAACGAGACAGAAATTGAAAGAATAACCAAAGACACTGGAAAAACCAGAAGAATTAAGAGATGGAAACTTAAAACCTGATGTTCCAACATTTGTTCCCCCCCTTTTTTTTCCCATTTTTTTTCTTTCTTTCTCTAGCTCCTTTTTTTAAATATAGACTGTAATCTGAATGTAATATGTATGATGAAAAATGAATAAAAATCAAAGTTACAAAAAAAAAAATCCTTCAATGTGATTTTCTGGATTTTTTTTTTTTCTCATTTTGTCTCTCATAGTTGAGGTATACCTATGATGAAAATTGGAGACCTCTCTCATCTTCTAAGTGGGAGCACTTGCACAATTGGTGGCTGACTAAATGCTTTTTGCCCCACTGTAGGTACTGTTATACCACCACTTCAGCTGCAGTAAATTGCCACTGTTTGTCAAAAAAATACATCAATGGGAGAAGCGAGCTCAAACTGTTCCCAAACAGGAGGAGTCCATGTTTTTTGTGCTGGCTCCATCTGAAAATTGGCTGTGACAAATCCCTTACACAGTCAAAACAAAACGTGAGGAACGGGGAACAGCTTCCTGACCATGTCATGTGGTCCTACGTCAATACATACATCACGAGTCACACCTTACCAAATACAGGTACATTGTGGGAAGCCAGTTTTCCCTCAGACCGAAGGGCATGGAAGATCAAAGGTGCTGAGGGACAAGGGGAATTGTCATGGGGGGGCTGATATGTCAATACAGCACCTCAGGTAGCAGGGGAGTGTTAATATAAAAGAGAGTGCCTGCAACCTGTGCTTTAATGTTTTGGATTCTGGTGGATGTGAGAGGGAGAGAATAAAAGGCACTTTTCCACTAGCCCAGCTCGCCTCTCCACGCCTCGATTCGCTATGACACAGTTCGGCCTCGGTTCTGTCTCCATAGCAGCCGGGTTAAGTGGGGTTAAGCTGGGGTGGGCGGGATTTTTTTACAGCAAGGCGGCGCCACACTCCAGTGACGTAAAACACGCGACCCAAGCAAAACATAACACATGGCAGCTGTACAAGGCGACTCCTCAGTCTGTGGCTTTTTTCACCGTAAATGCCAAAAAGGACCGCCAGACAAGGGTACAGGCAGTGAGACGAAACACTCTGGAATAGTTCTGCAGCTTCTGGGAGAGCCGAAGACGTGAGGATACAAACTAGGTCATATATGACGGTAAGCTAATGGTTGTTAATGCTAGTTTGCTATAAGTACGTCGTACTACACTGTAATGTCTGCAAGTTAGCGCTGTTAGGTACTAAAATATGTACGCTGTGTGTGTTTCAGATGGCTCTGTTGTGGGAAAATTACCGCTTCAAACGGTCGGTCTGGGCGTTCAACACAGCCCATCACTGATGTCACCCCAGCTTCACCAACGATCAGTGGTTGTAGATGTAGCATCATCTCGCTTTGGCTCAGCAACAATTATTTTTCTGCTTAAAGACATTTTTGTTTCATCCAGGAATAATGCAAAGAAACGGATTTTCTTCCCCCAGGCCACAGCTGAAATCCCCTTTTGTTAAAACCAGCCTAAGGAATTTCCCCAATGTCCTGCTCCATTTTATTGCCCCCATAAAACATGCAACAGATCCACACTCAGCTAATTTCCTTAAACTGTGAAAACGCTGGATTTAAACAACTTTAAAGTACATTATTACAAACTCAATTCTAAACTTTCATTCTTTTCAGAACTATGAAAATGCAGATGGACTCTGATGTTTTTGATGTGGAAAATCAATAATGTGTGAAATGCATTAATCTGTGATTTTATATATATATACAGTATATACTAACTACTAACTAACTAACTAACCTGCACTTATATAGCGCTTTTCAAGTCACAAAGACCACTCAAAGCGCTTTCATTAGTACTAACCCTCTATTCTAAGGGCCTATAGGAAACAGATATCTAGGGACAATTTAGAACAGCCAATTAACCTAACATGCATGTTTTTGGCATGTGGGAGGCATGTATATACTGTATACAGTATATACTGTATATATACAGTGTATATATATATATATATTGTGATATCCTACCGTGTAGCAATGATCACACTTGAGTTATTTCTTTGGCTAACTCTGCCGTTTATTCTGCAACACACATAATATATGACTGAACATGGATTCTGCGCGGGGTTTTCACACTCTTATTCTAATATGTCCCCTTAATAGTAGTGCTGAACAATACAGGTAGTTCCCCCTAGAGGCATGTGCCAGTAATGTTTTGAATTAGACTTGCAGTCTACCACATCCCTCCCCTCTAGATTAAACTACTTTTAATTACACTAGCCAATTATGCTAGACATCCTGGAACTCCCATTTAACCCTCAACAATCACAGTTACTTTTAACTTCTTAAACACATGTGCCATACACATAATTTCTTTCTCTCTTTTTTTTTTTTTTTTACATGTATAACACACATAACAGTCTAACTGGGGATTTGGTTTGACTACCGCATCCCAGTGAGGTTCCAGGACGCATTCTTGTCCTGTGGCTGGGGAACTCACTACTGACTAAGTATAGTCCTTCAAGTAGTCTGGAGCTTTCCTAGCTCGCTGAGATCTTCTCACGGCGGGTGAGCCAACTGCAGGTGAAGACTCAGACTGCTCCACTGTTTCGGCTGCTGCAGTGCTGCCCGTAGAATCTGCAGAGACGGTTACCTCAGGTTTCACCTGAAGTGGTGGTTCATTGATGCTCTCCTCAGGATGGGTGTCAGACAACACCTCGGGTGCCATCGGCAGGGGAATGGAGCTCCTACCACGAACTTGGTCGATGTGTCGCCTCACCACTTGTCCATGACCTAATGTCACCTTGAATGACACAGGGCCTGTCTTTTCTGTTATTTCTCCTGGTACCCAGGCTGGTCCTGAGCCAAAGTTGCGGGTGTAGACCACGTCTCCTTCTCTCAGTATTCTCTCTCTAGCATGCATGTCATGATAACCTTTTTGTTTCTCTTGTTTATCATGCACTTTGTTTCTGAAGTCTGGATGTATTAAGTCAAATGTTGACCTCAACTTCCTTCCACACAACAGCTCAGCTGGTGACTTGCCAGTTGTAGATTGGGGTGTTATTCGATAGCTGAATAGAGCTCTCGACATTCGGGTTTCAATAGAGTCTCCTGTCATCTTTGTCATGAGTGACTTGAACGTCTGCACGGCCCTCTCGGCTAAGCCGTTAGAAGAAGGATGGTATGGCGCAGTCGTGATGTGACGTATGCCATTCTTTTCAGAAAACTCTTGGAACTGTTCACTCGTAAAACATGTACCGTTATCTGATACTATGATTTCAGGTAGCCCATGTTGGCTGAAACTCTTTCTAAGACATTCAATGGTAACAGTAGAAGTAGAGCTACTCACAGAATATGCATCGATCCACTTTGAGTATGCGTCAACTATGATCAGGAACATTCTTCCCATCCATGGACCTGCGTAGTCAATGTGAATTCTTCTCCATGGTTTATCTGGAACTTCCCAGGGATGTAGTGGGGCTGCTGGAGGACTGTTCCTGTTCTCCTGGCATGCCGCACATGACTTCACAAGCGCCTCCACCTCTGCATCCATGTTGGGCCACCACATGTAACTCCTCGCCAACGCTTTCATGCGAGTGATGCCAGGGTGTGCTTGGTGTAGTTGTTGCAGTAAGGCATTCCTACCAGGTGGTGGAACAACCACGCGTCCTCCCCACAGGATACAACCTTCCTGGGTGCTGAGCTCATCCTGTCGTCGGGCATAGGGAATGAACTCAGGACTGTTCATCTTCGGCCATCCTCTCAAGATGTATTCTCGCACTCTTGCTAGAACAGGGTCTTTGTCTGTCCACTTCTTTATTTGTTGTGCGTTCACCAGGGGCACGCCGATATCTTCAAACAATAGCACTCTCTCCTCCTCCTCAGGCGTGCTGTCTCTTCCTCCATCCAAGGGTAGCCTACTCATCGCGTCAGCATTCGTATGGTCCCGTCCGGCTTTGTAAACGATGGTGTACTCATACGCTGCTAATGTAACGGCCCATCTCTGAATTCTCTGAGATGTCATCTGGGGTATGGCTCTCATTTCACTGAACAGTGAAATTAGTGGCTTGTGGTCAGTCACTATAGCGAACTGTCTCCCGTACAGGTATTTGTGGAATTTTTTTACACCAAATACTACTGCAAGGCCCTCCTTGTCTAGCTGGGAGTAGTTTTTCTCAGCTGCACTAAGAGTTCTTGAGACGAACCCTATGGGTCTCTCTGAGCCATCCTCCATATGATGAGAGAGTACAGCACCCACACCGTAGGGTGATGCGTCACACGCCAGGATGAGTGGTTTGTTTGAATCATAGTGCACTAACACACTACAGGACTGAAGTAGCGCTTTGGACTCTTCAAACGCCTTCTGCTGCTTGACCCCCCATGACCATTTTTCTTCCTTCTTAAGTAAGGTATGTAGTGGTGCCAGCAGCGTGGAGAGCTTTGGGAGGAACCTATGGTAATAGTTCAACAAGCCCAGGTAGGCTTTTAACTCAGTAACATTTTGTGGCTCAGGCGCCTCCGCAATGGCTTCCACTTTGTCTGTTAGAGGGTGTAGACCACTGGCGTTGATCTTGTGGCCTAGGAACACCACCTCTTTTCCCATGAACTCACACTTGCTTCTTTTCAACCTCAGACCGCTTTTCTCCAACCGTTGAAGCACTTCCTCCAGCGTTTTCAGATGTTCTTGTTCATTTGGTCCTGTACAAAGGATGTCATCCAAATAAATGGCAACATTCGGAATTCCACCTAGGATGCCCTCCATAGTTCTCTGGAATATAGCAGGACTGGAAGCTACTCCAAATGGTAAGCGTGTGTAGGTATATAAGCCTTTGTGTGTATTGATGGTTACATACTTTCTTGATTCTTCTTCCAGGACTACTTGTTGGTAGGCGTGACTCATGTCTAATTTCGTGAAGTGTCGGCCGCCGTTCAGCTGTGCGAAGAGGTCCTCCACTTTAGGAATTGGACACTGATCCACCCGTGATGCTCGATTGACAGTGAGTTTGTAATCTCCACATATTCTAATGGAGCCATCCGGCTTTCTCACTGGGACTATGGGTGCCGCCCATTCTGCAACCTGCACTGGCTCAATGATCTTGTCATCCAGCAGCCTCTGTAGCTTGCTTTCAACCAGTGGCTTGACTGCATAGGGCACCGGTCGGGGTTTGCAGAATCGTGGTTGGGCCTCCTTGTCCACATTAATCTTTGCAGTGACACCTTTTAGCTGTCCTAAGCTTTCTTTGAACACCTCAGCGTGTCTTTCGAGGATCTCCTCCAGCTGCAATTTGGGCTGAGATTCCACTTTATTCACCAACTGATCAATCATGGCCAGTTCTTGTAGCCAACTTCGCCCTAGTAGATTTGGTCCTTCGCTCCCAACTACTACTACAGGTAAGTCCTTTTCTTTGTTTTCGTGCTGCACCTTCACTTGTGCCATGCCTAGCACGTCTAGCTTCTCTCCTGTGTATGTTTTTAATTTTAATGAACAGGGATTTAATTCTGCTGTGTCTGTTTTCTTCCACAGTTGTGTATATTGCTGTTTACTTAATATGGTTACTCCACAGCCTGTATCAACTTCAAATGTTACTTTCATTCCATTAACATTCATGGTACGCGTGATGGGCGCTACCTTGGTCAGCTCCTCTGACGTGTTGTAAATTGTGTGAAAACCCATGTCTTCTGTATCACTTTCTCCCTCCCCTCTCAGTTGATTCGCTCGCTGTTCCTTTCCTGGGCCCTTGTTTTCATACTTTTGCCCATTAACTGTCGCTTTCAGCACCTGTGCGCTGTCCACCTTTATTCTACATGCTTTCTTAATGTGCCCTCGCTTGCCACAATTATGACACAGCTCAGTGGCAAATTTGCACTCGGCGGCATTGTGCTGGCCTTTGCAGCGATAACAACTGGGGAATTTGTGCTGAGTTTTGTCAGTCAACACTTTGTGGACACCTACTTGGGTCTTAGGCACACGAACATGCGTTGCTGTGTCCTCTGTTAGCTTCCCTTGCATTTCTCTCACATCTTTAGATGCTGTTTCCATCGCTTGGCATAATTCCAAAGCCTTTGCAAAAGTGAGTTTTGTTTCAGATAAAAGTCGCCGTTGCATACGGTCATCATTCACTCCACACACAAGTCTGTCTCTTAACATTTCTTCCATTGAGTCTTTGTAATCACAGTGCAGTGCTAATTTCCTCAATTCTGCCACATACTCTGCTATGGACTCAGTGTTCCTCCTTATGTGTGAATTAAATTTGAATCGTTGCACGATTTCACTCGGTTTGGGGCTGAAGTGCTTCTGAAGCTCAGCAGTAAGCTGGTCGTACGTTTTATCTTTCGGTAATGCAGGGCTTATTAAATTTCTCAACAAGCTGTAAGTAGTTGCACCAACTCCACTCAACAGTACAGCCTTCCTTTTGTCTGGCTCCTCAATGTCATTAGCTTGGAAGAAAAAGTCCAACATTTCACTATATTCTTCCCATGACTGAGTCGAGTTATCAAAAGGGGTTACCGTTCCGATTACAGCCGCCATTGCTCGTCGTGGTGGGGAAACCTCGTTTTTCCTCCTCTGAACTTGCACTCGAACTACTGGAGTCACTTGAGTTCGCCACACTTGCAATGTTCTCTGTTTCTCGCCGCTGATTTTTTTCTTTTAATCCTCGTCGCCAATTGTGTGATATCCTACCGTGTAGCAATGATCACACTTGAGTTATTTCTTTGGCTAACTCTGCCGTTTATTCTGCAACACACATAATATATGACTGAACATGGATTCTGCGCGGGGTTTTCACACTCTTATTCTAATATGTCCCCTTAATAGTAGTGCTGAACAATACAGGTAGTTCCCCCTAGAGGCATGTGCCAGTAATGTTTTGAATTAGACTTGCAGTCTACCACATCTATATATATATATATATATATATATATATATATATATATATATGCATGGTAATGTTAAATGAATGTTTATTCCTGCATGTTGATTCAGAAGCACTGCTTATAAGATACACTAAGGTTAGTTTAGTTATACATAAGAGTGTAACAGTACATTCCAATGTATTTAAAACTGTATTCCTGTGGACTGATATCATGTATCAAAGTTTGCCTCTAAAACCATGTGACTCCCACAGCCAATCGCTGCACGACAGCTCTTCACCCCAAAGGACTCCGAACAATAGACTGTTTGTTCATTGGACTAAAAGTTCATCGAGCCCGCCCACGAAGGACGCTCATTGGCTGAGACTCCGGTCAGGCCAGAATCCCGCGAAACTCAACAGAGCTTATAAAAAGGAGAGAGAGACTCGGTTTCAGCCTTTTTTTTCCCCTTTTTTCGTCAGACTCTTCTCTTTCGTCGTCACCTCTTCTGCTCCGGACACTCTTGTCAGAGCCTCTGTCCGGCTCATCTGCTCCATTGTCTACACACAGCAAGGAAGAACAAAGGACTGTCTGAGCACATGTCGTTTTTCTGAACACAGAGCAGATAATTTGTTTATGTAACTTTGTATTTTCTTCTTCTCTTAAATGCCTAGGAATTCCTTTTTCTTTGAGCTCAATTCTTAATCGGAGTAAAACTCCAATTCTTAATTTATCACTTTTTGTTAAACTTTCTGTAAAACCGCCGTTTGTTTAATTTTAAGGTAAACTTTAATCTTGACTTTATTTTTATAATATTTCTCTTCAAGCACCTACCAGAAACCACTATTTTTATCTAAAGTCCGAAAGTTTCTTTTCTAATTTGAAATCGGATTAGATATCTTTTAATTATTATCGAAGACCTTTTGAAGAAAGACGCAGCTGAAGGATCAACGCGCAGCTGTCCCACATCGCTCTGAAGAGACGTCGGCACCATCGGGCTAGAACCCGTTTCAACTGTGGGTCATACAGCCCAGAATCCAGCCTCCTTCGACCGCTTGAATTTAAAGGTCGAACTGTGTGGACTTTGAAGTATCTGCGGGCAGATATTTCCCTAACATCCACAAAAAGACGGACGACAGAACTATCATCACAGGAGAGCACGTGAGCTGCAAAAACTTTAATTCCACTGCTGAATTAGCTTCTGAGGTTCGTTAATAATTTATTTATCTAATCAGATGCAAATTAAGAAGCCCTTAACATAACTCTTCTTTTCATTAAAATTCCGTTTTTATTTTCTTAAGATTAATTTAGGACTTTTTCATAATTAGCAAACTTTCTCCATAAATTTGCGTTGTTTTTAATAATCTGTTAACTCAAACTGATAGAAATTCGTTTCTCAGTTTAACCCTGGTTCTGAAAATATTGACATTGTTAATCTATCATTTACAAGATTGATTTTATGATCAATGAAATTATTTCAATGCCTATTAATCATTTCGTTTAATAAATATTTAAAATTGAGAAGTTGTTGGGAATTTATTTCATTCTGAGTCTGTTTCAAGCCCAGGTATCGAATTCACGGAAAATTTTTGAGACTGATTATTGATTAATTTATTGAGTGATCAAACAGGTATAAAGTGAAATTAAAGATCAAATTGCTTCTTAAAGATAGAAGCTGGTGCCCCTTACGAGTGTTATTAACTTTTCTGATGTATATGAAATGAGATTTGAGCTCAGATTCCAATACATCAATATAAATTAAATAATTCATACCTGATCATATTTATTATTTATTAATATTCCCATTTTTACTTTACATAGAGCTTAAGAATGTCTGTAGAAACGTTTATTTCCTGTGCAAAAAATTGCTCTGATCTGCGTGAAAATCATGGAGAGACTGTTGTGACATCATGGGACGTACCTGCTCCAGCAGCACTGAGTCTGAGGTGGTGTCATAGCAAAAAATGATCAGCTGACACAACTTGATCGCCATGTTAATAACTATATTAGCCACAAAATATATATTCAAAAAGTAAACAGTACTGAGTTACGTATAATAAGATATATTTGACAGTTATGATGCATTTTAGGCCAAAACAAACTTGATCTAGGATTAAAAGCAATTAAAATAATGCAGTCACAAGGTTACATGGAAAATACTTGATTTACTAGATACATGTACTGTAGAAATATATATTCTCTGCATCAACAATGTACTATACATGCGTTCATGTAATATTGCACTGGGAATTGCACTGACAATAAACCTGTGAAGTTTTTGCAGATGTCTCTTTTTTATATGTGAAGGTTACCACCATGTGGCACAAATTAAATACGAACAGATTAGAAAAGCTGTCTAAGAACAATCCAGCAGTTTGAGAAATCACTTTTGGTTTGGTGTAAGAGGGAGCAGAGGGAAGCCTGAAGTGCTCTAAAATTTCCTGGCAGACAACTGCACTGACTTTGGTCTTGATAAAACACAGTGGACCAACACCAGCAGATGACATGGGTCCTCTAATCATCACTGACTGTGGAAACTTCACACTAAACCTCAAGCAACTTAGATTCTGTGCCTCTCTTTCTGCCTTTCTGTTTAATGACCATGGCATCATCGTGCTTGATTGGCCAGCAAACTGTCCTGACCTAAACCCCATGGAGAATCGATGGAGAACTGTCAAGAGGAAGATGAGACACCGGACCCAACAATGCAGACGAGCTGAAGGTCACTATCAAAGCAACTTGGACCTTCATGACACCTCAGCAGTGTCACAGGCTGATCACCTCCATGCCAAGCCACATTGATACAGTAAATTAATCCAAAAGCAGCCCCAACCTGGTATTGAGTGTGTACGTTGACATACTTTTCAGTCGGCCAACATTTCCATTAAAAATATTTTTTTTAATTAATTTTATGTAATATTCTAATTTTTTGAGAAACTGAATTTGGGGTCTTCATGGGCTGTAAGCCATAATCATCAAAATTAAAATAAACACTTGAAATACATCACTCTCTGTGTAATGAATCTATATACTATATGGGTTTCACTTTCTTAAATGAGTGACAAAAAATATTGAACTTTTTCATGATATTCTAATTTTTGAGATTCACCTGTATTTCCTGGATAAGATCGGATCACTGTTCAGATCACCGGTGCCTGCCGTCCCATCACTACTGCCTTCTCAGCAAGTGAGTTTAATTCTCTTTCTCTGAGGAATTATCATTAATCCTTTGTCTTTTCCTCTTCAGGTTGCTACCTCCTTCGTGGTGCTTTTCCGGGGTTGTTGTGCACTCATCTGCCTCATAATCACCACCAGTACAGCAGCCATTTCCACCCGGTCAGACACCTCACCCAACTCTACCCCTGCCTTCTAGCATCTACTCCTGGTTCACCATTCATGCTGAGTTCCTCTGCAGGGTTCTCAGTTTCTCCCACGTGAGTGCAGTCCTATTTTTCCCATCTCAGTCTCCATCCTTATCTAACATGCTCTCGTCTCTCCCTATATGCTGGGCCTTCCTCTGGCGAGTGGCGTTTTTCCTTATTGAATCTTTCGTTTTTACATTAATAAAATCCAATCAAAATTTGCTTCTCTGTGTCATCGTGTGTTTTCTCTGGTGTCACTCCCTGCACATGATCTGTCAATTATTACCAATCATGACAGGTTTGGGACATTTTTGGCTTTATTGGATAGAATCTTAGTGAAGGGACTGACATACAATAAACTTAATTCTAATCAGGTTTCAAACTAAGGATCATAATGTTTGACCAACAGGCTCTTACGGCATGCATCCTAACCCCTAAGCCACCCTACCAGACATTATTTAACTTCCAAATATAAAAGAGAAACAAAAAGAAGAAAGCAACTGTTATCATTCAGACTATCGGCATTGTATGCACAGCTGGAGGAAAAAAATGGTGGAATAGGCTCTAGCCCTGGTGTCCTGAAAAGGTTGAAGATAAATGAATGAATTATTGACTTGTACGCCTATAGCTATTTAGAACCTTCATTGTCATTGTTGCAATGCCAATACAATTGAATATACCTCAAAAGTGTGGCCCTATTGCTGATAACAATATGATTGTACTTGAAAGTGTTTTCATTCGTGGCATTATATTTGCATATCTTATATATTTTTCTTCAGTCTGTATAAGTGAATTAAAAACACACCTATATTTCCAGTCTGATTTGCACTGAAGTCATACATTTTCTGTACATCCTTGCTGCTGGTGCAATGTTTTAACAAATGAAGAAGTGTCTTTTAAAGCTGGTCCCACTCCATAGCTTTAATAATTTGGTTTGTTTGCACAAATCAAATTAGGATGTCAGCTTTGGTAATGAAGATCTGAAATGCCTAATGTGGCTATGAGTTAAATAAGCAAAATGGACTTAACCAGCTTTTGCATACGTATTTTGTATGGGACGTAAGATAAACACTAGCAGTATTTTTATTCTTTCTAACAACCCCAGCATTTGTCACTACTGGGTACACGGAGAAACTTCTGCACAAAGGCCAGCTGCTTTCTTGTTTCTACTACATTTGTTCTTTGTTCTTTTGTATCTTTTGAAAACAGTTTCAAGTGTACCTTTATAACACTCCTTTATGTACTGGTGTAAGACACAATGAAAACACCAAATGAAAATTTTCACCATCATATTGACTCCCCTGGGGGCAAAGAGCTTATTGTGTCTGTTAGTAGAGCTGCCACTTTGTTACAGCTTTAGACCTTTGACTTATGGGCTCTAGTCTTTATATTTGCACAGCATGTAGAGTGATCATTAAAAAGTCTTATGGCATTATGAAATAGGAATATGCTTTGTTGTAAAATATTAATACATAAAAGTAACTCATAAAATTGACCGTGCACTGTGTATTCTTGGAAGTCACCCTTGGTTGCAGCTCCAACAGCTGACCTTCTGTTTCAGTGTTGCAGATACACAGATAATGGAAAGAGTAGCTGTCTGTTTTTGTGAAGTGAGCACTGCTTATTCAATATCTTTCAGGTGATTTCAGTCCATACTGAGAGATAAGAGTAAATCATTTTATCTATGCAACACTGAACATATATACAGCATTTACAGGGCACCTTTTGCAATAATACGTTTTCTAGCGTCAGAAATCCTCATTCAGTCTTGTTGCTAAGTCTCAACACAAATCAATGAAAAAAAAAAAAATCAATGAGGTTCATTAAGTTGAAATCCCACAAGATTAACTGTAGTTGCTTTGTCACCAAGAAAACAAAAATATGGCCTCAAGCAACTCTATCTCTGTAACCACCTGGGAAAATGACTTGGGGCAAAGGGTCTTTCCACTAATTGATTTTGGTAAATTTCAATTAAACATTAGTTAAGCATACATTTGTTTGCAATTTTGTATGATTTTGCCAACCTTAACACTGGATGAAAAATTTGTTGTATAGATGCACAGTCTACATGGAATCTCAACTGAATGACCACCAAGTAAAATATTTCCCATGTAATTTGAAGCTTAACATTTTATCGATAATGTCTATTTTTACGTTGGAAATTACAGTTGCACCATAGTTCCAACAGTGTTGAGTAGGCTTCTAACTATTCTACTCTGCTACTTGAATGTGAGTTCGAACTCATTACACAATGCAGAATGCATTTCAAAAGCATCTTTTCCATTAAAACATTAGCAGAGACATATGACCTATGTAATCAATCAATCAGTCAATCAGTCTTATTTATAAAGCATTTTATAAAGCAACACTCGCTACACAAAGTGCTGTACAACAAGAACGTACATAAAAGCAAGGAGCAGGACACTAACACAAAACAATATAAAACCAACAAAAACAATATAAAACTCAACACAAGAAGAAACCACAGTCAAGAGAAACAATAAACTAAAAGGTAAAAGAAGGAAATAAATAAATAAATAATTTATCCATCCATCCATCTTCTACCGCTTTTCCGGAGGTCCGGGTCGCGGAGGCAGCAGTTCAAGCAGAGAAGCCCAGACTTCCCTCTCCCCAGCCACCTGCTCCAGCTCTTCAGAGGGGATACCAAGGCGTTCCCAGACCAGCTGGGAGACATAGTCTCTCCACCGAGTCCTGGGTCTGCCCCGGGGTCTCCTCCCAGTGGGACGTGCCTGAAACACCTCAAGTGGGAGGCGTCCAGGAGGCATCCTAATCAGATGCCCATACCACCTCAACTGACTCCTTTCAATGTGGAGGAGCAGCGGTTCTACTCTGAGCCTCTCCCGGATGACTGAGCTCCTCACCCTATCTCTGAGGGTGAGTCCAGCAATCCTACGGAGAAAGCTCATTTCAGCCGCTTGTATCTTTCGGTCATTACCCAAAGCTCGTGACCATAGGTGAGAGTAGGAACGTAGATTGACTGGTAAATCGACAGCTTTGCCTTAGAACTAAGCTCCCTCTTCACCACAACAGACCGGTACAACGTCCGCATCACTGCAGATGCTGCTCCAATCAGTCTACCGATCTCTCGCTCCATTTTCCCCTCACTCGTGAACAAGACCCCAAGATACTTAAACTCCTCTACTTGGGGCAGGAGCCTGTCCCCAACCCGGAGAGGACAATCCACCTTTTTCCGGCTGAGGACCATGGACTCGGACTTGGAGGTGCTGATTCTCATCCCAGCCGCTTCACACTCAGCGGCAAACTGTCCCAACAAGAGCTGTAGGTCATTGCTGGATGAAACCAACAGGACAACATCATCTGCAAACAACAGAGATGACATCCTGTGGTCACCAAGCATGACACCCTCCATTCCCTGGCTGCGCCTAGAAATCCTGTCCATAAAAATTATGAACAGGATCGGTGACAAAGGGCATCCCTGGCGGAGTCCAACTCTCACTGGGAATGACTCTGACCGAGTGTTGGCAATACGAACCAAACTCTCACAACGGTGGTACAGAGACCGAATAGCTCGTAACAACAATCAGAATCAGGTTTATTGCCATTGTTCATGTAGTACACAAACTAGGAATTTGTCTCGGTACAATGCTGCAACATTAAACATGATAAGATAAGAGAAATAAACTATACATGTAATAAAGTGTAGGATAAGATTAAGTGATACTGGTCAACAGTTAAAATATATATTAGCCAGCAGCAGATACTGTGGAGAACTATATAGTGCAGTCGGTAATGCAGGAAGAAAACAGTGATGATTGACATGAGTCTGGTTGAGCTGCTGTACATGGTGCACGAGAGTCACTTAGTGTTCAGCAGTCTAATGGCAGAGGGGAAGAAGCTGTTCATGTGACGGGAGGTTTTAGTCTGGATGGACCGAAGTCTTCTACCAGAGGGGAGGGGGGCAAACAGTACGTGACCAGGGTGTGAGGGATCGGCTATGATCCGGCCAGCACGCCTCCGGGTCCTGGAGATGTACAGATCCTGGAGAGATGGGAGCTTGCAGCCGATCACCTTCTCAGCAGTGCGCACGACGCGCTCAAGCAACAAGCAACAAGCCCGATACCCCATACTCCCGAAGCATCCCCCACAAAAATCCACGAGGGACACGGTCAAATGCCTTCTCCAAGTCCACAAAACACATGTAAACTGGTGCGCAAACTCCTACAAACCCTCAAGAATTCTCGAGAGGGTAAAGAGCTGGTCCGATGTGCCACGGCCAGGACGAAAACCACATTGCTCCTCCTGAATCCGAGGTTCAACCAACGGCCGGACTCTCCTCTCCAGTACCTTGGCATAGACCTTCCCAGGGAGGCTGAGGAGTGTGATCCCTCTAAAATTGGAGCACACCCTCCGGTCCCCTTTTTTGAAGAGAGGAACCACCACCCCGGTTTGCCATGCCAAAGGCACTGCCCCCGACCTCCACACAATGTTGCAGAGGCGTGTCAACCATGACAACCCAACAACATCCAGGGCCTTGAGGTACTCAGGGCGAATCTCGTCCACCCCCGGGGCCCGGCCACCAAGGAGATTTTTTGACCACCTTGGCGACCTCAGCCCCTGTGATAGGCGAGTCATCCCCCTCGTCCCCAAACCCTGCTTCCTCTCTGGAAGGCGTATCAGTGGGATTGAGGAGATCCTCGAAGTATTCCTTCCACCGCCCGACGATATCCCCAGTCGAAGTCAACAGTGTCCATTCCGCACCATACACAGTGTGGACGGGGAGCTGCTTTCCCCTCCTGAGCCGCCGGACAGTTTGCCAGAATCTCTTTGAGGCCGACCAAAAGTCTTGTTCCATGGCCTCACCGAACTCCTCCCATACCCGTGTTTTTGCTTCAGCAACCACCCGAGCTGCACTCCGCTTGGCCTGCCGGTACACCTCAGCTGCTTCGGGAGTCCCACAAGCCAACCAAGCTTGATAGGACTCCTTCTTCAGCTTAATGGCCCCCCTCACCACTGGTGTCCACCACTTGGTTCGGGGGTTGCCACCACGAGATGCACCAACCACCTTGCGGCCGCAGCTCTGGGCCGCCGCTTCAACAACAGAGGTGGAGAACATGGCCCATTCAGACTCCATGTCTCCAGACTCCCTCGGAATGTGGTTGAAGTTCTTCCGGAGGGGGGAGTTGAAGACCACCCGGACAGGGGCCTCAGCCAGATGCTCCCAGCACACCCTCACTATACGTTTGGGTCTACCAGGTCTGAATGGCTTCCTCCCCTGCCATCGGATCCAACTCACCACCAGGTGGTGATCAGTTGACAGCTCTGCACCTCTCTTTACTTGGGTGACCAAGACATACGGTCGCAGGTCTGATGATACGATAACAAAATCGATCATCGACCTGCGACCTAGGGTGTCCTGGTGCCAGGTGCACATATGGACACCCTCATGCTTGAACATGGTGTTCGTTATGGACAGACTGTGGTTAGCACAGAAGTCCAATAACTGAACACCACTCGGGTTCAGATCGGGCAGGCCGTTCCTCCCAATCACCCCCCTCGAGGTTTCACTGTCGTTGCCCACGTGTGCATTGAAGTCCCCCAGTAGGACAATGGAGTCTCCAAGAGGGGCACCCTCCAGCACCCCAGTCACAGACTCCAAAAAGGGTGGGTACTCTGAAACATCATTTGGTGCATAGGCACAAATGATGGTCAGGACCCATTTCCCAACCCGAAGGCGCAGGGAAGCAACCCTTTCGTCCACCGGGGAAAACTCCAATATAGAGGCATCAAGGTGGGGGGATACAAGAATACCCACCCCTGCTCGTCGCCTCTCGCCCGGGGCAACTCCAGAAAAGGCCAAGCTCCAGCCCCTCTCCAGGAGACTGGTTCCGGAACCGGAGCTGTGTGTTGAGGTGAGGCAGACTATATCTAGCCGGTATCTCTCAACCTCGTACACCAGCTCAGGCTCCTTCCCCACCAGATAGGTGACATTCCACGTACCAAAAGCCAGTTTAGAAAGCTTGGAATCAGTACGCCAAGGTCTCCGCCTTTGACCGCCACCTAATCCACATAGCACCGGACCCCCATGATCCCTCCTGCAGGTGGTGAGCCCACTGGAGGGCGGACCCATGTAACTCCTTCGGGCTGAGCCCGGCCGGGACCCATGGGTGGAAACCCGGCCACCAGACGCTAGCCTTTGAGCCCCTCCCCCAGGCCTGGCTCCAGGGTGGGGCCCCGGTAACCCCATACCGGGCGGGGTACACTGAATCCTTGATATACAATTTATCATGAGAGTCTGTTGAATCATTCTTAGTCTGGCCCTTCACCCGGACCAGTTTGTCTTGGGAGACCCTATCAGAGGCAAATTGCCCCGGACAACATAGCTCCTGGGATCACTGGGGCACGCAACCCCCCCCCCCCCCCCCCACCACCACCACCACCACCACCACCACGATAAGGTGACGATCCATGAGGGGGAATAAATAATTTGTTTCATTCAATAAAATCAATGTCTCACACTGGGTCGAAGGCCAGGGAGTAAAAGTATGTTTTAAGACAGGTTTTAAAAATGGACAGTCAAGGTTTGTTTGCTTGTTTATTAGGATCCCTATTAGCTGCAGCTATTAGCTGCCGCTATTCTTCCTAGGGTCTGAAATTCAGGTCATAACCAATACATATAGTATAACATTTATTATATAAAGCAACAGTTGCCCCAATAAACATTCAAGATACAACTGTCACCTGAAAGTAACAGAATAGAAAATAAAAAGAGCAGACCTGTGCAAGATAGACATCTGTGGAGCAAAACAGACATGTATATGATGCAATGTAGTACTCTTTACACATATATAACATATATTACATGGTATCACATTATATCATATCATAACATTGTCCTTAACCCTGGAATGAATCATAATAAGTGATATATTACCACTGATAATTAGCCATTATAGTCAACAACAATTCTAGTTATTAATCCATAATTAATAATCACCATTAATCACCATTAATTCATCATTAATAAAGTTAATAATCACCATTATTTTGGTACCTGTCTAATCAAGGTGCTTGTGTAATGTTCAGAGGTAAATCGTTCCATAACCTGGGTGCCGTGATCGAAAAGGCTCTGTCCCCTCTGAGTTTCCGCTTTGCCTTTGGCACCTTCAGGAGCAGCTGTTCAGCTGACCTGAGGGACAGGGTAGGAGCATAGGGATACAGAAGCTCAGAGAGATAAGGTGGAGCAAGACTGTTCAAGGACTTAAAAACAAATAAAAGAATTTTAAATTAGCTCTAAAATGCACAGGCAGCCAGTGGAGCAAAGATAAAATGGGTGTAATGTGACGTCTTTTACGTGTACCTGTTGAAAGACGAGCAATGGCTTTTTGAACTAGCTGCAGACGCGAAAGAGATGACTGGCTGACACCGGAGTAAAGTGCATTACATTAATCCAGCCGAGATTAAATAAAAAGCATAGATTACTGTTTCCAGGTGTGGTCTAGAGAGAATGGGTTTTACTTTTGCTAAACACCTTAAATGAAAAAAGCTGGATTTTACTACAGAAGAAATCTTAGTGTCTGATTTAAAATCACTGTCCATGATAAAGCCAAGATTCTTGACTGGGTTTCACATAAGGTGTGAAGGGGCCCAAGTTACGGCTGCACGGTGGCGCAGTGGTTTAGCACTGTGGCAGCACAGTTTTACCCTCGGCCAGGGGATCGCGGGGATCATGAGATCGTGGGTTCGATCCCAGCCCCCGACCAACAGTTAGCTGTGTGGAGTTTGCATGTTCTCCCCGTGTTGCGCGGGTTTACTCCGGGATTTCTCCGGTTTCCTCCCGCACACCAAAAAACATGTAGGTTTAGGGCGCTCGCACACGCAGCGACCAGCAGCCGGTGGCTTGTCACCAGACTGCAAACCAAGTCTACCTACGGGTACAAATAAGTAACAAAAAAAAAAAGTTTACAGGAGGGACTCTAATAACAGAAAATGCATATTACTGTGAAACACTTGGTAATTACTAATCCAATAGTTCACTAAATATATATGAAACTGAGCTAAATATTAACTATGGCTATTAAATTCTCAAAACAAAATATAGGTTTGAGAGATCTGCAGTCCATGGTAGGAATAAAATATGGAACTATAGGCCTTTTTAATTACACTAGTCAACACCAAGTTTATTGTTGATAGGGGTTTTTTTAGCTGATTTTGGACAATTTTGATGTGCTGAATCCACAAATCACATTGGTTTTGCTCAATCAGGTCAACTTTTTGAACTATGGCCACATGTGTTTTTTTACGTTTTTGTTTACATGTACGAGTATTTTCACTTTATTTGATGCAAAATTCTTTTTTATTTCTTGAAATTTCTCGAACTCTGAAGAGTTTGCATGCGCCAATTTATGACATGATGTCATAAATTGTCATGATGGCTGATTACTGTTGGACTCTGAAGAGAGACATCCCTGCTGCTGAGCATTCTAGAGGTTCGAATAAATGGAAGTTGAAGCTCTGAATTTTGAACAATGATGATGTAACATTCACTTTACATGTACTTACCTTTATCAATGTCTACTATTCAGTTTACAGTAATCAAAGTTTGTAACATTTAATCAATAAATTGTGTTAGAAAATGATTTTTTCTCTTAAAAATCTATCTTGGATGTGAAATATTAACAAAAATCAATCGATAATGTCACAAAAATGTGATCAATTTATCAGAAGATCAGATTTTTTAAAAATCAACTTAACATAAAAACCTGACCTGATTGTGAGAAACAGATGTCATTTCCGGATTCAGCGGTGCAAAATTGTTCTTAAATCACTTGAAAAAACACAGAACTTACAAAAAAAATATTTTTGCAACCCTGTGTTATGACAGACAACTTATTTTAAAAATTTCGAACAGCTTCTGCAAACACTATCCCTTTTGCATGTGTCAAAAACAAGGCTTGACAATAAAATGACTTGCACAGAAAATTTTCTTGACAATGTCAGGTTAGGAACCTTTCACACCTGAACCAAAAATACTTATATAAGATAAGATAAGATAAGCCGTTATTAGTCCCACAATGGTGAAATTCCAGGATTGTAACAGTACAGGGATAGCAACACTCAGAGCAATAATTAAGAAGATACGGAAGATATAAATAAGAGCAGTGGATATACATACATACACATAAATATATAAATATGTATACAAAGTGCGGAGCATTGTAGCAAGATGGAATAAACAGCATAACTGTCTACTTAGTTATCCTACATAGTATGAATATGTACCCATACATATTATCACCCTCCGTAGCGACCGATATTGTCCTAGTTGTATACTGGAGGGGACCATTTGTGTAAGTGCATATATATGCAAAGTAACAATAAGTGTTACTAGTGAAAAGAATAACATACATTAAATACAGTTTTAAAAATGTATGCCAAGGACTTCAATAGAATAAAGGAATCTATAATTAGATGTTTAATTAAATTGGTTAATTATCCATTTAAAAAAGTAACAGACTATTTGAAAGTAAAATAATATGCACTCAAATAAAAAGAACTTATACTCAGAATTTAAAAAGTGTATTGCAGAAGGAATAAAAGATTTTAAATAGTGATTAGTTTAAGAAGTAGGGAAAATGTACGCAAGCACATATTTTATATGAGAAACCACACCAAAGCCAAGTCAAGTGCTCACTGTATCCAAAAGGAAGCAGACCTTGGCTTATGCATGGGGCTGGGAGTGGGCCCTTAATGTACCTCAGTTTGGGGCAAAAAAAACATTTCTGTTTCTGCACATCTGCGGGTACAAAAACGGCATTCCTTCTGCTCTTCCATGTTGTCCTTTGGTGCAGGCCCTTCCAGCTTTAACCCCTCTACACCTTCTTCCATCTGTGATCTCTGGCAAGCTCAATCTGGTGCACTTGCACCCTTTAAAAGCTTGATGTCTCTTTGTCATTCATTTAAATTGCTCAGTGTGTATTGCTCTTACTTCTGTGTACCTGAGGCTGCAAACTAAAATTTTACTTTTTGGCTATCAGCAACAATGCAATGTGTGGTGCACCCATAAAAACTTCTCATCATGGTGAGAAGACCATGTTTTTCATTGACAGCGACTGGAAAGATGGTCATAATTGAAGGAAAGATTGATGGTGTTAAATAAAGAAAATGATTGAGAAATAACAGTTTGACTCTTCAAGAGATTTTAGTCTGGGATGGAGGTTCACTTTCTGGCAGGACAATAACCATAAACATACTGCTGAAGCAACACTCCAGTGGCTTAAAGAGAAACATTTAAATGTCCTGGAAAGGCACAGACCTCGTTTCATTTGAGAATATGTGATATGAACTAAACATTACTGTACATAAGCAGAGTCATGCAACTTGAGGGAGCTGGACAAATGTTGTGAAAAATGGGCAAAACAAGCTTTAATTGGTGGGTGTATGAAACACTGGGTTGTGTTTGTGTGTGTGCTGGGGTGGGGGGGCTGTTACAGAGCATACAAATGGCACCAAGAGTGCTCAGAGTGCACAGTCCAAAATAATGTTCCACACTTTGTCTGCCACTCACAGACACTGATCCAAGGCAGAGCCATCGGTATCCCAGTGCATCACTCCACCGTGACCTGGAGCCTTCTGCGCATGCAGCGGCACATCTGCTCTGTGGAGGGGTTTGGGGGTATCAGGTTATCTAGGAAGGATAACCATTGTTCCCTAGTACATAACACCAAACTTAGTCAAAGAAATAACTTTTTTTTGAATATTAATTTAATGCATTCCTTACAGAGGAGATCCATCCATCCATCCATCTTCTACCGCTTTTCCGGAGGTCCGGGTCGCGGAGGCAGCAGTTCAAGCAGAGAAGCCCAGACTTCCCTCTCCCCAGCCACCTGCTCCAGCTCTTCAGAGGGGATACCAAGGCGTTCCCAGACTAGCTGGGAGACATAGTCTCTCCACCGAGTCCTGGGTCTGCCCCGGGGTCTCCTCCCAGTGGGACGTGCCTGAAACACCTCAAGTGGGAGGCGTCCAGGAGGCATCCTAATCAGATGCCCATACCACCTCAACTGACTCCTTTCAATGTGGAGGAGCAGCGGTTCTACTCTGAGCCTCTCCCGGATGACTGAGCTCCTCACCCTATCTCTGAGGGTGAGTCCAGCAATCCTACGGAGAAAGCTCATTTCAGCCGCTTGTATCCGCGATCTCGTTCTTTCGGTCATTACCCAAAGCTCGTGACCATAGGTGAGAGTAGGAACGTAGATTGACTGGTAAATCGACAGCTTTGCCTTAGAACTAAGCTCCCTCTTCACCACAACAGACCGGTACAACGTCCGCATCACTGCAGATGCTGCTCCAATCCGTCTGTCGATCTCTCGCTCCATTTTCCCCTCACTCGTGAACAAGACCCCAAGATACTTAAACTCCTCCACTTGGGGCAGGAGCCTGTCCCCAACCCGGAGGCTCGCGTCTGGTGGCCGGGTTTCCACCCATGGGACCCGGCCGGGCTCAGCCCGAAGGAGTTACATGGGTCCGCCCTCCAGTAGGTTCACCACCTGCAGGAGGGATCATGGAAGTCCGGTGCTATGTGGATTAGGTGGCAGTCAAAGGCGGAGACCTTGGCGGACTGATCCCAAGCTTTCTACAGAGGAGATATCCTCCTAAATCCATCTCCCTATGTTGCAATTTTAAAATTTGTAGAAGTCACACATTCCCCTGGGCAACTGAGCAGCCATATTTATATATTCATATTAATACAGTCTCTGTTGTTCTCCCTTTTTCTTTCTGCCTTATCCTTCATTTTCCTGAGATGTTTAGATAAATGTTTATCTCTTGTGAGACTATTTTTTTCAATGTCAGTATTGTAGAAACTGGTATTGAAGGCGTAGACAGTAATTACCAAAGTAGATGCATTTCTACAATATAGTTTCTTTTTGTTTGTTTTTCTTACTTGATCAATTTAAGACCGGAGAGGTATTGCATAAAACCAAGATGAGGGATTAAGACAGGATTTTCAAGTAATCCTGTAATCTATACTTGACTTTTTGTATAAAAGTAGGATAAATTAAGCCCAGTCAAGTTGTGATGGAGATTTATTCTCTGGTGCTAGCCTGGTCCAGAGCAGGCTTACTCAGGATTTACACTTGCGCTGGACGCAGTACCTTGCAGATGCAATGCGGATGGCCCCTTGCATTCATCCCTACCAGCTCTGTTTGTGTTTTGCAGTGGCATGGATGTGAACAGAGTTTGAAATACAAGATCATGTGAGAATTATACAAAATAATGCAAGATCTCAAGAAAGACCCAAGAGAGACAGAGATGAACCAATTGCAATTATGTGATAACAACAGTGTGATATTTATTCCATCTAGCTACAATGCTCCACACTGTGTGTGTTTATATATTTACATATTTATTCCATCTAGCTACAATGCTCCGCACTGTGTGTTTATACTATATCTACATATTTATTCCATCTAGCTACAATGCTCCGCACTGTGTGTGTTTATATATCTACATATTTATTCCATCTAGCTACAATGCTCAGCACTGTGTGTTTATATATTTATTCCATCTAGCTACAATGCTCCACACTGTGTGTGTTTATATATCTACATATTTATTCCATCTAGCTACAATGCTCCGCACTGTGTTTATATATTCACATATTCATTCCATCTAGCTACAATACTCCGCACTGTGTTTATATACTCATATATTTATTCCATCTAGCTACAATGCTCCGCACTGTCTCTCTCTCTAACTATATCTATATCTATATCTATATATATATATATATATATACTCTCTGCTCTTGTTTTTCTCTTGCCTTCTGATTGTTGCTC
Source organism: Pholidichthys leucotaenia (assembly GCA_020510985.1). Classification (NCBI taxonomy): domain Eukaryota; kingdom Metazoa; phylum Chordata; class Actinopteri; order Cichliformes; family Pholidichthyidae; genus Pholidichthys; species Pholidichthys leucotaenia. Next base: position 130,625,902 of record CM035840.1, on the reverse strand, counting down.
TGAGTGTTGCTGTCCCTGTTCTGTTGCAATCCTGGAATTTCTCCATTGTGGGACTAATAAAGGCTTATCTTATCTTATCTTATGTAGGGGCTCTCCATCTGGATTTTTGGGCTTTAAATAAAATGTAAGTAGCCCTTTAATTTTAATTCTATGAAGTGTTTGTCTGTTAAGTCAAGTTTTTACCTTCTCTGACACGGTGGTGGAGGAGTAGACCTCAGAAAATAACGGACGATCTTTAAATCATTTTTAATGAACAAACGAGATACCACAGGATTTTCTTGTGTATTTTAGCCAGCATCCGTCAAAAATAGATTTGTTGCGTTTCATTAACGAACCAAATCTGACCTGCCAGATTCATTCTGCAGTGGTCTGGACCAGCTGGGGATTAGAAAAATGACGAGAATGGGAACAATTTGCTGCAGAGGTTGGATCACAGCCGTAATGTACTGCATCCAGAGTCAGTGTAAATCCATGGTAAGTGCAAGGCTAACATTAATCCTAGTGACTTATTTGTCAGTGAAGGGGTCATTTAAATAATCTACTGAAAATACAATGGTGTGAAAAAGTGTTTGCCCCCTTCCTGATTTCTCATTTTTTGTATATTTGTCACACAAGTGTTTCAGATCATCAAACAAATTTAAATATTAGACAATGATAACACAAGTAAACACAAAATGCGGTTTTTAAATGAAGGTGTTTATGTCATAAACTTCCCTGTGTGCTTCTCACAGCGCACGGAGGAAGGGAAGGAGGAATGAGGATTTATGTGCAGGATTACACCAAATACACATTTATTAACAGCTCACAGTTCAAAAAGTAAAGACTCACAGAAAAGTAACAGTTGTGCACATAATGGCTCATGCAAATAGCGGGCAGCGGGCAGACCACTGTACACTGTGGCTACAAAAACAAACAGGACAAAAACGCTCAGGTAAACTTGGAGTTCTCAAGGACACTCGGCTGGCATGGGAGAAGAGCTGGGCAGCAGAGCCCAAGCGTAGCAGTTGTGCTACAAGGGAAACACTACAGACAAGCGTAGCAGCACAACTGCAAGCAGAAAAGCTCTTACTCACTGTGCAGGAACAGTCCGAGTCGTCCAAGTCTGACCGCGAGCACACACACAAATAATCCTTTGGGACGTGGCAGTCAGACGGCACAGAATAACCGTCCAACATGTACAATGGTCCAGCGGTGTTTGACTAGCAAAGGGCTGCTTAAGAACAAATACCACTGGCCTAACAAATTGTGCACACCTGGGCGAGGCGCAGGATGGATAATTACCAGGGCTGGGAACAGCTGATGGAATTAAGGAGAGTGAAGGGGCGTGGTTGGACCGGCAGACTGTCAGCAGCGTGGGAGAAAGTAGGTCACAGAGGCTGTCTAACAGCTGCCGGTCAGGCAGTGGCTATGGAAGCGGTAACAGTATAGAATACACAAAATGCACATATAGAAGAACCAAAACCCACAGAGAGATCAGGACCGAGCCGGGGAAAACCAAGCCGGCTCGGTTCATGATAGTTTATTATTAAGGGAAAAAATCCAAATCTATATGGCCCTGTGTGAACAAGTGATTGCCCCTGAAACCTAATAATTGGTTGGGCCACAGTTAGCAGCAACAACTGCAATAAAGTGTTTGCGATAACTGGCAATTAGTCTTTTACAGTGTTGAGGTGTCATGAAATGCCCCTCGGGGCAGAGAGGAAGACCCAGATGTTGGACTGCTAGTTTGTGATATTTAAAGAAAGAAAAAACACAAGTTCAAACAGTGCACAAGAGCAAAACTTACAATGAGCTGAAACAGGGTAGGCAAGTTGGGCATCAGAACAGGAAGGCGTTCTGACAGGGAATGAACTTTAGAGTTCAGCAGTTAATGAGAGAAATAACAGTCCCTAAATAGGGCCAGAAATAAACTGACACAAATGATAGCCGGTGTGGATACTATGAGCAGGCAGAAGGAAACAATGATCATAGATTCGAGTCAGCTGGGAACAATGACAGGGGAGAAGACGGGACTGACACCTGACAGGGACACCACCCACAATGGAGCAAAAACCCGGAAGTGCCACTGAAAGCTGTCAACCCGGAGAGAGAGCACAACGGTATGATATAAAGAATTAAATATCAACCAATAAGGACTGAGAAATAAATACAAACTAATACCAAATAAAAAACTAACAAAACTATGATGACAAAAGGAGATGATAAAAATAAGAAGAAAAACGAGATATGCAGAAACCAAAAAGCACAAAATACAACAAATATACAAATATAGAGAAAGACCATGAGACTGAGCATGGCAGAAACCTCCAGTGATGAGCTCATGACAGAGCCCTCCTCTCAAAAGGTGGAGACCAGACACCCAGGAAAATATCAAAAAAAGAACCCCCCCCCAAAAAAGGAGTATACCACACCGGGTACAACCACACTGGATGGGTGGTGGTGGGGAAAAGGCTTGGAGAGAACAAAACAAAACCCTGCTCAGGACCCACACCAGGCAAAAACCCAAGCACCTAAGCCTCTGGACCGAAGAGCTGGACAGTTCAGGCGGGCGGCCAAAGTCCCAGGCACCGCAGATATCGTGATGGAAAAAGTTGGGTTGCCTACCAGAGAACATGGGCCACCCAACCCTGCTACACAGTCTGCCAGGTGGTCTGCCAGATTTCTTTAACCACCTGAACAGAAGGGGTGGGCCAGGAGGTGGCTGCCCAACAGGAAGAACCAGTGGTGAGCAAGATGGAAGAGTTGGGGAAACCATGATGATTCAGGGTGAGGAGATGGAACCACAACAGCCTCGGGCAGAGGAGAGGGAACCCCGATGGCTGCGGGCAGAGGAGGGGGAACCATGACGGTGTCTGGCAGAGGAGAGGGGACCACAACACCATCTAGCAGAGAAGAGAGGGCCATGATGGTGTCAGGCAGAGGAGAGGGAACCCTGACACCCTCGGACTGCCCTGCAGCACCCTCGGTGGTCTTGGACTGGGACACAGCAGCACCCGCGGTGGCTCTGGGCTGGAGCAAATCAGCACCCACGGTGGGCCCATACTTTGCCTGAGCTGCACCCATTGTGGACCCAGACTGGGCAAGAGCTGCACCCATGGAGGACCTGGACTGGGCCAGAGGTTCACCCATGGTGAACTTTGGGCGCATGCGTACGCAGCGACCGGCAGTGGGTGAAAAAAGTTTGACATCTGTGTCTTTGTTTTTATGCATTTTAATGTGTTTCAATGTAATTCTCTGTGTCGTTTTTGTCCTTGAATGTTTGTGGACTATATAACGAAGAGCTCCCTGGTTCCATCAGTATGGATTTCCTTCTTATTTTTGCACTGTAATTTTTTTACTACCGGCTCTTTGTCTTGGAAGTAAGCGTGATCGAGATCATGCCGGGAAGAATACAGTATTCCAGAGATATGTTACTGCATTTAAACATGGATAATGCAACATCTGTGTTTGAGTCCGTGCCGCAACTGCCTGACTTTATTTTAAGAGATTTTCATGGACACAGCGATGAAAAGAGAGACAAGAGGAGGAAATGCAGAAAGCGTGGAGGCGTAAGATTAAACCTGAGGAGGTGTCAGCTTAACCGCATTCCTCTTCCTTCCATCATTATGGGGAACGTACAATCCCTGAGAAATAAAGTGGATGAAATTCAAGGGAATGTACGATATCAGAAGGATTTCAAGAACTGCTGTGTCATGACTTACACAGAGACGTGGCTTACGGCGTATGACCGGGATGCGGACCTGTGGATTGACGGCTTTGGAGCCCCACTTCGCTCGGATCGGCAGGAAGAGGTATTAGGGAAACGTCAGGGGGGCGGCGTATGTTTATATATTAACAAACAGTACTGTACATCTGTCACGGTCAGAGAGCACATATGTACACCAGATGTGGAGCTTCTGTCCGTATCGCTTCACCCCTTTTATCTGCCCTGTGAGTTCCCCCGACTTTCATAACAACTGTGTACATTCACCTGAGGGCAGATGCTGACTCCGCCTCCAGCACCATCTTTGATGTGGTACAGCAGTTGCAGTCAATTTCCCCAAAGGCTCCAAATTTTATCCTTGGGGATTTTAATGATGTTTCAAAAAAGAAGACATTTAAAAACTTTTATCACTATGTCTCCTGCCCAACCAGGCGAAAAAAGACATTGGACCTGTGCTATGGATCCATTGAGAGGGCCTATAAATCTATTCCCCTTCCTCCTTTAGGATCCTCAGATCCCAACTGTGTACATTTGCTGCCCACATATAAAACTGCTCTCAGAAGAGACAAGGCGAAGACCAGAGACATAAACGTGTGGACAGAGGATTCAGTGCACTGCCTCCAGGAATGCTTTAATTGTATGGACTGGGAGTTGTTCACACTGGCCTGCAGAGAAGATTTGGACTCTTTAGTGGACATGACATGCTCATACATGGCCTTCTGTAGAGACATGATCGTTCCACGTAAACGTGTCAAAATATATCCCAACAAGCCATGGGTTACAAAATCAGTTAAATCCTGCTTACAGAGGAAAGCACTTGCCTTAAAACAGGGGGTTGTTTCTGAGCTGCAGGTTGCCACAAAAGAGCTGAAGGCTGAAATTTTAAGAGCAAAACAGAATTATAAATCAGAGTTGGAAAGCAAGATGGCAACAAAGAAACTTGGTTCAGCCTGGGCCAGTATGAAAACTATTGCAGGCCTTCAGAGCACAGAACGCAGTAATTGTGTGTTTTAGATGGTTTCAGTTCAGACACAGAGCTGGCTAATGCTCTTAATTGTTTTTATGGTTGTTTTGACTCCTTTGATTTTAGCACAGAAACCCAAGGTTTGAAACAGAAACTCAAAGACAATTAGCACTTTAATATTGAGGTGCAGGATGTTAAAAGGGTGTTCTGTGCTGTAAAAGTGAACAAAAGTCAGGGCCCTGATAATATATGTGGGTGCTTGGTAAAGTCCTGTGCACATGAGCTGAGTCCTGTATTTCACTACATTTTCAATAAGTCCTTACAGACACAACATGTGCCTAAGATCTGGAAAGATGCTGTGGTTGTCCCCGTTCCAAAATCCAGCTGTCCTAAAACGGTAAATGATTTTAGACCAGTTGCTTTGACTTCAATTTTAATGACATTTTTTTAAAAACTGGTCAGATTTGAGGTCCTAAAGCAGACTGAGCATTCACTGGATCCTTTGCAGTTTGCCTACAGGCCTCACAGAGAAGTAGAGGATGCCACTGTCACTCTGTTTAACAAGCTTTTTAAACATCTGGATTTTAATGGGACATACGCCAGGCTTTTATTTGTGGACTTTTCTTCCGCCTTTAATACAATCCAACCTCATATTTTAGTTGAAAGGCTCCTGCAACAATTTGATATGAGTAATAATCTGGTGGGTTGGATTCTGGATTTTTTAACCAACGGGACACAGAGAGTAAGAGTCAATGGTACATTGTCTGACCAAAAGTGTTCTTCTACTGGCTCTCTGCAGGGGTGTGTGTTGTCACCACTACTCTTCATCCTGTACACAAACCTGTGTCGGAGCAGACATGACAACAGACACATTATAAAGTACACTGATGATTCAGTTGTTGTCAGTCTCCTCCAGGATGGTGAGAGAGGCCACGGCCCAGTAGTTGATGATTTTGTTCACTGGTGTGAGGATTCCTACCTGCAGCTGAATACGACAAAAACTAAAGATATGATTATTGACTTTAGGAGGAAAACTCCCAGGCACGAAGTCACTGTACTAAAAGGCCAGACCACTGAATGTGTACAATCTTACAAATATCTTTGGACGATTATTGAGAGTAATTTAAACTTTGAAGAGAACTGTGAAAGGGTGTGCAAAAAAGGTCAGCAACATTTGTATTGTTTAAGGAAACTTGCACGCTTCCAAATTGACCAAATCATAATGACAATGTTTTATCGGGCTTTTATTGACTCTGTTTTATCCTTTTCTTTAGTGTCATGGTTTGGTCAGATAAAACTGAAACAGAGGAAATCCTTGGATCAGGTAGTTAGACGGTCCAGTCGTTTGCTTGGTGAGTCACAGCTGAGCCTGACATCCCTGTACACCAGACAGGTACAGAGGATTGCTACCTCCATTTTAAATGACTCCCACCCTTTGCACTGCCACTTTCAGCTTCTTCCCTCCAGATGGAGGTTTGCTGTCCCTAAAAGTAAAACCCAGCGCTACAAAAGCAGCTTTGTTCCTGCTGCTGTTAAAGAATTGAACAAGATGTAACAATATATTGCACATAATTTAGTTACCTATTTATTAATTTTATTTTATATTCACTTATTTTTGTAGGTTTTTTATTTGGGTTCTAAATCTTTTATTGGGTTTTAGACTTTTGTGTTTTTAACCTCTTTGACTAGTCTTTAACTTTTTAATATGAACCTTCTCTCTTATCTTTTTGTTTTTTCTCTTATCTCTTTGTCCTATGTCCTGATTGGTGGAGCCTTAAGCTCTTTTATCATGTTTGTAGTCAGCTACATGTGTGCCTGTGTTTGTGTTCATGTTGAGTGTAACTGTGGTTTGTAAATATGGATGTCACCTGACTGCAAAACAAATCTACAGTGGGGCAAAAAAGTATTTAGTCAGCCACCAATTGTGCAAGTTATCCCACTGAGAAGATGAGAGAGGTCTCCAATTTTCATCATAGGTATACCTCAACTATGAGAGACAAAATGAGAAAAAAAAATCCAGAAAATCACATTGAAGGATTTTTAATGAATTAATTGATAAATTCCTCGGTAAAATAAGTATTTGGTCACCTACAAACAAACAAGATTTCTGGCTCTCACAGACCTGTAACTTCTTCTTTAAGAGGCGCCTCTGTCCTCCACTTGTTACCTGTAATAATGGCACCTGTTTGAACTCCTTATCAGTATAAAAGACACCTGTCCACAACCTCAAACAGTCAGACTCCAAACTCCACTATGGCAAAGACCAAAGAGCTGTCAAAGGACACCAGAAACAAAATTGTAGACCTGCACCAGGCTGGGAAGACTGAATCTGCAATAGGTAAGCAGCTTGGTGTGAAGAAATCAACTGTGGGAGCAATTATTAGAAAATGGAAGACATACAAGACCACTGATAATCTCCCTCGATCTGGGGCTCCATGCAAGATCTCACCCCGTGGGGTCAAAATGATCACGAGAACGGTGAGCAAAAATCCCAGAACCACACGGCGGGGGACCTAGTGAATGACCTGCAGACAGCTGGGACCAAAGTAACAAAGGCTACCATCAGTAACACACTATGCCGCCAGGGACTCAAATCCTGCAGTGCCAGATGTGTCCCCCTGCTTAAGCCAGTACATGTCCAGGCCCATCTGAAGTTTGCTAGAGAGCATTTGGATGATCCAGAAAAGGATTGGGAGAATGTCATATGGTCAGATGAAACCAAAATAGAACTTTTTGGTAAAAACTCAACTTGTCGTGTTTGGAGGAGAAAGAACACCATACCTACTGTGAAGCTTGGGGGTGGAAACATCATGCTTTGGGGCTGTTTTTCTGCAAAGGGGCCAGGACGACTGATCCGTGTAAAGGAAAGAATGAATGGGGCCATGTATTGTGAGATTTTGAATGAAAACCTCCTTCCATCAGCAAGGGCATTGAAGATGAAACATGGCTGGGTCTTTCAGCATGACAATGATCCCAAACACACTGCCCGGGCAACGAACGAGTGGCTTTGTAAGAAGCATTTCAAGGTCCTGGAGTGGCCTAGCCAGTCTCCAGATCTCAACCCCATAGAAAATCTTTGGAGAGAGTTGAAAGTCCGTGTTGCCCAGCGACAGCCCCAAAACATCACTGCTCTAGAGGAGATCTGCATGGAGGAATGGGCCAAAATACCAGCAACAGTGTATCAAAACCTTGTGAAGACTTACAGAAAACATTTGACCTCTGTCATTGCCAACAAAGGGTATATAACAAAGTACTGAGATTAACTTTTGTTATTGACCAAATACTTATTTTACCGAGGAATTTACCAATTAATTCATTAAAAATCCTTCAATGTGATTTTCTGGATTTTTTTTTTTTTTCTCATTTTGTCTCTCATAGTTGAGGTATACCTATGATGAAAATTGGAGACCTCTCTCATCTTTTAAGTGGGAGAACTTGCACAATTGGTGGCTGACTAAATACTTTTTTGCCCCACTGTACCTACCGGTACAAATAAAGTAACCTGAACCTGAACCTGATAGTGAACCCGAACTGCCACACAGCTGCACCCACGGTGGCCCCCAGGCTGGAGCGTAACGCCCATGGCAGACCCACACTGGAGCACAGCACCCACATTGGTTTCAGGCTGGGGTGCAGCACCCATGACGGTCCCCGAGTAGGACACCACACCCAAGGAGACCCGGACTGAAGAGTTGCTGCACCCACGGAAGTCCCTGGCTGGGACGGAGCACCTGCGATGACTTCTACCCAAGGGGGAGCAGCACCTACGGAGGTCCCGGGCTGGGACGGAGCACCTGCGACGACCTCAGCTAACAGGGAAGCAGCACCCTTGGAGGCCCCCCTGGCTAGAATGGAGCACATGCAAAGACCTCTACCGGAGGGGGAACTCCACCCACGGAGGTCCCGGACTGGAATAGAGCATCCACAAAGACCTCAGCTGGAGGGGGAGCAGCACCCACGGAGGTCCCGAGCTGGGACGGAGCACCCGCGACGACCTCGGCAGGAGGAGCTTGACCCAAGGCGGTGAGACCGAACTCACGGAGACCTCAGGTGAAGTTTGATGAACCTCGGTGAACTTGGGAAAAGGCTCAGACAAGGACGACAGAGACACAGGGTCAGGATCACCGGCGGCAGTGGAGCCCTGTGATGTGAGTTCAGGAGCAGCTGCCAACTGCACATGACTCTCCACACCAAGAGCCAGGCAAGAACTCTCAAACAATGAAAACAAAGGAGAGCACTTGCTTGAGCTCAAGCTCCACCACTGTCCAGGACTCCGTCAATCCAGGTGGCGACATCTCGGGCTCGGCCCTCTGGAGGTCCAACTCCAGCTCTGCTGCCACGACCCCTGCAGCAGGCATGGTGGTAGGTGCAGTCCCAGACCCCCACAGCAAAGTTACCCAAGCAGGTGTCTTGCCCAGTGTGGTGGCAGGAGGTTGGCTCACCAGTGGCACTGGATCCCCCGTAGCTGAAGCCTGGGGACGCTCTATCATTGGCGCAGGCTTCAGGTTGGAGGCAACGCTTTCCCTCTGTCCAGACCATGGCTGCATTGCTGGAACCTGGTCCTCCAGGCCCGCAGGTTCCTCCATTATCTGGCGACTCAATCCTAGGACCGGCGGACATCCAGGGAGTATAGGAGGAGACACAGAGGTAGCTGGTGAGGATTTAATATTTGCAGCAAGTGGTGAGGACTCAGTGGACTGCAGTAGCTGAGCCTCACCACCGGGAATCAGGCAAGGCAATTCATTTTTAGGGAAAAAGAGACTAAAAAAGCATTTGCCTGTATTTCCGGTGCACGATGGTTTCTGCTGCAGCTGGCTGGGAATCAGCCCACTCCATGACTTCAGTGGTTGTGAGACCCTCAGAGGAACGTGGAGGAGCCACCCCTGCAGACACGGTGATGGGCAGAGCCGGGGAGGAAATAGCCGGACTCTCAGCAGTGGGAGGATACGTCGAGGAGATGGGAGTTGCAGCAGCAAAGGAGGAGGAGGAGGAGGCTGACGGAACAGCCTAAGGAGAACCAGACGAAGGGACTGCTGAGGGGGTTGTCTGGCTCGACGTGGGAAAAAGTGCTGACTGAGAGGTGGAAGCGTTCTTCTGGTGGGCTTTCCCTGGACAGCGGTATCCTGGAGTAGGTCGAGCAGGAGGAGGAATGGGTGCCGGAGACTGGTGAGGAGCCAATACTACAGAGGCCCGAGAACGGCTCTCTTTCGAAGCAGTCCCAGGTCTTCTCGAGGAATTCCTCACAATCTCATTGTTCTCACGTTGCAGAGTCACCACCAGAGAAATACTCTCCACCCCCTCAGCATACACCTTGAGCTGAGGGCACCAGCAAGCAGCTGCCTCCACAAGACCCAGGTTTCACAATGTGTCTTTTGGGGTACAAGCGATGCGAGCTGCGGAGATGAGTCCGTTCACCTCCATGAGTGTCCTGCAGCACTCCCACCCCAGGCTCATTGGGTAGCTGCACCCACCTGCAGAGTCTGTATGAGCTGGGGACATGTTGACTGCTCCAGGAAAAGCAAAAACAGGTGGGTCAAACAAAAAACACAAACTAGCAGCAGCTTTGTCACTAACTGGCTGGACTCTACTTTCATGAATCGCCCCTCGGGGAAGAGAGGAAGACCCAGATGCTGGACTGCTAGTTTGTGGTATTTAATGAAAAAAACTTAAGTTCAAACAGTGCACAAGAACAAAATTTACAATAAGGCGAAAAAGGAGTAGGCAGTTTCGACGTCAGAACAGGAAGGGGTTCTGACGGGGAATGAACTTGAGAGTCCAGCAATGAATGAGGGAAATAACAGTCCCTAAATAGGGCCAGAAATAAACTGACACAAATGATAGTCGGTGTGGATACCATGAGCAGGCAGGAGGAAACAATGATCACAGATACAGTGGGGTAAAAAAGTATTTAGTCAGCCACTAATTGTGCAAGTTCTCCCACTTAAAAGATGAGAGAGGTCTCCAATTTTCATCATAGGTATACCTCAACTATGAGAGACAAAATGAGAAAAAAAAAATCCAGAAAATCACATTGAAGGATTTTTAATGAATTAATTGGTAAATTCCTCAGTAAAATAAGTATTTGGTCACCTACAAACAAACAAGATTTCTGGCTCTCACAGACCTGTAACTTCTTCTTTAAGAGGCTCCTCTGTCCTCCACTTGTTACCTGTATTAATGGCACCTGTTTGAACTCCTTATCAGTATAAAAGACACCTGTCCACAACCTCAAACAGTCAGACTCCAAACTCCACTGTGGCTAAGACCAAAGAGCTGTCAAAGGACACCAGAAACAAAATTGTAGACCTGCACCAGGCTGGGAAGACTGAATCTGCAATAGGTAAGCAGCTTGGTGTGAAGAAATCAACTGTGGGAGCAATTATTAGAAAATGGAAGACATACAAGACCACTGATAATCTCCCTCGATAGATAGATAGATTAGTTTATTTGACAGGGACAGTGCAATAAACATAGACAATTAATCAATGACAATCAATCTGATGTGTTGCACATAGTGTATAGCTATTAGCTAATTTGCAACTCTTGTCCCTGGATGGGCTTTAGAAAAGAGAATCAAGTAAAGAAAAAAAAATACACAATAACCACATACATCAATGCAAAAAAGATTATAAATACACAATTATAAATATTATAAATATTATAAATACACAAATATAACCAACTCTTGTCCCTGGATGGGCTTTAGAAAAGAGAATCAAGTAAAAAAAAAAATACACAATAACTAACTAACCTGCACTTATATAGCGCTTTTCTAGTCACAAAGACCACTCAAAGCGCTTTCACTAATACTAACCCTCTATTCTAAGGGACTATAGGAGACAGATATCTAGGGACAATTTAGAACAGCCAATTAACCTAACATGCATGTCTTTGGATTGTGGGAGGAAACCGGAGCCCCCGGAGTAAACCCACGCAGCACAGGGAGAACATGCAAACTCCACACAGAAAGGTTCCAACCCCTGCCAACCTGGGGATTTGAACCAGGAACCTTCTAGCTGTAAGGCAACAGTGCTAACCACTGCACCACCGTGCTGCCCATAACCATAACCACATACATCAATGCAAAAAATATTATAAATACACAATTATAAATATTATAAATATTATAAATACACAAATATAACAACCTGACTCACATTTGCCTATTTCAGGCCTCCCTCCCTTCGTCACTCACTATAAACAAACACATTCATTCCTTCCCTTCATTCACTCTCACCTTGTAGACAATCAATTCATACATGAGTACATTCTTGTTTATTTTTCAGCCAGTTTTTAACCTTTTTAGTGAATGTTTTAAAGTCCGTTATTATTTTAATTACATTTGGCATTGTGTTCCAGATGTGACTGCCCTTTATAGAGAAAGCTGTTTGTCCAAATGTGGTTCTGCGGTGGAATATTTTACAGGTATTGTTAACAGAACTCCGGGTGGCTCTGCTGCTGTCCTGTCTTTGGACGAAACCAGCAAGTGGCTCGGGTGCTGATTTATGGAAACATTTGAACGTTAATTTCAGAAAACAGAGGTCAATGAAACTCTCAAAACTCAATAGGTTGTATTTTTTTTAAAACATTACAGTGATGCCACCTAATGGGCTTTTTGACCAAGATTTTTAGAGTTTGATTATATAATGAACCTATATGTCTTATTGTGGAAGGGGCTGCTTGAGCCCAGACTGTCAAACAGTATGATATATGAGAAAAAACCATAGAATGCATATACAGTACAGCTGCTTCGTAAGGTATGTAATATCTAATTAATTTAAAGCAGTTCAGATGTTTTTTTTACTGTTTTTGAAATTTTCTTTATATGAAGATTAAATTTGAATTGAGGATCTAGTACAATGCCAAGGTATTTGAATTCTGTAGCTAAACTGATGTCATGATCATGTATATTAACTTTAAAACGTTGCAGGTTACATTTTTTGATTGAAAAGCACATTGAGACTGTTTTCTGAAGGTTCAGCAATAGATGGTTCTGGAGGAGCCACTCTTGGACATCAACCATACTTGTAGACAGTACATCTGCAGCCTGTGCTGGAGTCTTGGCAGCTGTGTAAATAACTGCATCATCTGCATAAAGTTGGCATGTTGCAGCTGAGCAGTGTAACGGCAAGTCATTAATAAAAATGCTGAAAAGTAAAGGACCAAGAATGGACCCTTGTGGGATACCCATGCGGTTGTTTAAAAATGAGGATTTATCCTGGTGAACTTTTACACACTGTTCTCTATTCTGGAGATAAGATGCAAACCATTCTAATGTATCTGGGGAGAAGTTAAAAGATACCATTTTGGATAAAAGCAAACTGTGGTTTACAGTATCGAAAGCCTTTTTGAGATCTAGAAAAACATCTGGGATCTGGGGTTCCACGCAAGATCTCACCCTGTGGGGTCAAAATTATCACGAGAACGGTGAGCAAAAATCCCAGAACCACATGGGGGGACCTAGTGAATGACCTGCAGACAGCTGGGACCAAAGTAACAAAGGCTACATCAAGAAACACACTACGCCGCCAGGGACTCAAATCCCGCAGTGCCAGACGTGTCCCCCTGCTTAAGCTAGTACATGTCCAGGCCCATCTGAAGTTTGCTAGAGAGCATTTGGATGATCCAGAAGAGGATTGGGAGAAAGTCATATGGTCAGATGAAACCAAAATAGAACTTTTTGGTAAAAACTCAACTTGTCGTGTTTGGAGGAGAAAGAACACCATACCTACTGTGAAGCATGGGGGTGGAAACATCATACTTTGGGGCTGTTTTTCTGCAAAGGGACCAGGACAACTGATCCTTGTAAAGGAAAGAATGAATGGGGCCATGTATCGTGAGATTTTGAGTGAAAACCTCCTTCCACCAATAAGGGCATTGAAGATGAAACATGGCTGGGTCTTTCAGCATGACAATGATCCCAAACACACCGCCCGGGCAATGAAGGAGTGGCTTCGTAAGAAGCATTTCAAGGTCCTGGAGTGGCCTAGCCAGTCTCCAGATCTCAACCCCATAGAAAATCTTTGGAGGGAGTTGAAAGTCTGTGTTGCCCAGCGACAGCCCCAAAACACCACTGCTCTAGAGGACATCTGCATGGAGGAATGAGCCAAAACACCAGCAACAGTGTGTGAAAACCTTGTGAAAACTTGCAGAAAATGTTTGACCTCTGTCATTGCCAACAAAGGGTATATAGCAAAGTATTGAGATGAACTTTTGTTATTGACCAAATACTTATTTTACCGAGGAATTTACCAATTAATTCATTAAAAATCCTTCAATGTGATTTTCTGGATTTTTTTTTTCTTATTTTTTCTCTCATAGTTGAGGTATATCTATGATGAAAATTGGAGACCTCTCTCATCTTTTAAGTGGGAGAACTTGCACAATTGGTGGCTGACTAAATACTTTTTTACACCACTGTATGGATTAGCTGGGAGCAATGAGAGGTCAGAAGATGGGACTGACACCTGACAGGGACACCACCCACAGCGGAGTAAAAACTTGGAAGTGCCACTGAAAGCTGTCAACCCCGAGAGAGATCACAACAGTATGATATAAAGAATTAAATATCAACCAATAAGACTGAGAAATAAATACAAAATAATACCAAATAAGAGTAACAAAACTATGATGACAAAAGGAGATGAGAAAAATAAGAAAGAAAATGAGATATGCAGAAACCAAAAAGCACAAAATACAACAAATGCACAAATATAGAGAAACACCATGAGACTGAGCACGGTGGAAACCTCCAGTGCTCAGTTCATGAAATGTGGAGGAATTTTGGCACACTCATCTTTGCAGAATTGTTCTAATTCAGCCACATTGGAGGGTTTTCAAGCATGAACCGCCTTTTTGAGGTCATGCCACAGCATCTCAATCGGATCCAGGTCAGGACTTTGACTAGGACACTACGAAGTCTTCATTTTGTTTTTCTTAACCCATTCCGAGGTGGACTTGCTGGTGTGTTTTGGATCATTGTCCTGCTGCAGAACCCAAGTGCACTTCAGCTTGAGGTCATAAACAGATTGCCCGACATTCTCCTTCAGGATATTTTGGTAAACAGCACAATTCAAGGTTCCATTTACCACAGCAAGTCTTTCAGGTTCTGAAGTAGCAAAACAGCCCCAGACCATCACACTACCACCACCATATTTTACTGTTGGTATGATGTTCCTTTTCTGAAATGCTGTGTTTGTTTTATGCCAGATGTAATGGGACACACACCTTCTAAAAAGTTCAACTTTTTTCTTGTCAGTCCACAGATTATTTTCCCAAAAGTCTTGGGGATCATCAAGATGTTTTCTGGTAAAAGTGAAACAAGCTTTTATGCTCTTTTTGTTCAGCAGTGGTTTTCTTCTTTCTTCTCTTTTTGCTCAGCAGTGGTTTTTCTTCCTTCAGCCCTCAGAGAGAGCAGTCGCATTTCCTCCTCCTCCCTCCTCCTGCCTTCCTAATCTATTCCCAGCTTGCAATGTTGCGTTCATGTCTGTGTTTAGTCGCTCTTCTTCTGCTGAATCTTAATCTAAACGGAAATTATGGATTTGGAAGCGGCTTAAATGTGCTATTGTCACCACTTTTCAACAAGAACCGGGCCAAGGGGGAGCCCAAGAATTGGACCTGCTGGGTGTATGATTTGACTGGAGATGCAGAAGACATCTATTGGCTATGACACAGGATTTCTATTTTTGGCTGTGGAGTTTTCCTGGTGTTTCAGAAATTGAGGAAGGTGGAGAGCTGTTCAAAATGCAGATCCAGGCAAGCTCCTTCACCAATTCCACCAGTTGGGGAGTGCACGTGGTGGCATGGTGAACTGAATGGTGATTCAGATGGTGGAATACATCTTGAAGTCGCCAGTGCTCTCCAGAGAAATGTTAAAGTTTAAGCCTGTACATGGAAATTTTGAAGCACAGAATTGCACGGGTGAGAGAAATTCTATTCTCTGAGTGCACTGTGCAGATTTGACCTTGTCTTTGGCGCCCTGTTTATATTTACATTCCTCCTCGATGGAGATAAGCGGAAGGATCGGCTCTGCTAACCCAAACAATCGACACAATCGCTGTTGTTTCAGCAGACTGGACTCCCAAGGACACCATGTGTCTTCAATTGCCACCTGCAAGCAAGAGAGAGAGACTCTGGACTTGCCATAGATCACATGACTAACATCCATCCACTGCCAGGAGGCGCCCTCTGCTGTTCACTAGCGATTGACACACCTACATTACACTGCATACAACATTCATTACAGGACTGATACATACACTGATATATATATAAAAACATACACTGACTCTCTCAACTGCTCTGTCATCGTGTGAATTCTATTGTCTGCTAATTGTGCATTTGAGAGTTTTTTTTCTTGTAATCACAATATTGGTCATAAAAATGAGCTTTATTTTGATCAACAATGCTTTTTTCTCTCTCCTATTGTGTTTTCCCCTCCCCCCCCCCTTACACCCCACTGTTCGACTGGCGCCTTTGGGCTGCCCCGGCTATGGGATGCGCTTACAAGGAGCGCGCCCAATGTCAAGTCAAATTTCAATTCTCCTGTATGTATTACGTATGGTAGTATTGACAATAAACCTTATTCATTCATTCATTCATTTTGGAACTCTGCCATGCAGGCCATTTTTGCCCAGTCTCTTTCTTATGGTTGAGTCATGAACACTAACCTTAACTGAGGCAAGAGAGGCCTGCAGTTCTTTAAATGTTGTTGTGGGGTCTTTTGAAACCTCTTGGATGAGTCGTCACTGCTCTCTTGTGGTAATTTTGGTCGGCCGGCCGCTCCTGGGAACGTTCACCACTTTTCCATGTTTTCACCATTTGTGGATGATAGATCTCACTGTGGTTCGCTGGAGTCCCAAAGCTTTAGAAATGGCTTTATTGTAGAGGATTGACAAGACAAGACATGAGCATTGCAGACACAGACTTTTTTCCTTTATCATCAAGTCAGACTGAACTCCGGGTGCCAAAGTGAACCTTTTATACAGCTTACACTCTCTTCCTTGGCACCAGGAGTACATTCATTACAACACAGCACATTACAACACAATACATTAACACCTGGCATCCCAAGTGCGAAGGCACATCAGTTCGTCAGGAGGGATCGTCACTTCCTTGTGGTAACGTATCGTCACTTCCTGTTTTGCTGTCTGCCTGTGTGGTTTGCTCTCCAGCTCTCCAGCCACTAGCTGTGGCTACTACCTCTCTTTCCTCTCCTCCTCTGGTGTGCTCTCTCTGTCAGATGTTTAGCTACACCTCTGCCTCTTTTAGTGATAACGGTAAATGTAATAAATGTTGTCTTTTTGAGGTGCTCGAGGCGAGGTTGTCTGATTTGGAATCCCGGCTCCGCTGCATTGAAACACCGTCTGCGCCAGTTAATCTCGACGGACGCCCATTAGCTGCAGCGGAGCTAGCTAGCTTAGGTCCCACTGTCAGCGGTTCCCCGGCTCTCCTCAGCAGCGAGGAGACTGGGTGGGTGACGGTGAGAAGGAAGCCTAGTCGCAAAGCCCCAGTTCACCACCAACCTGTTCACGTTTCTAATCGTTTTTCCCCGCTCAGCGACACACCCGCTGAGGAAAAAACTCTGATCATTGGCGACTCTGTAGTCAGAAATGTGAACCTAGAGAATCCAGCGGCCATAGTCCAATGTATTCCTGGGGCCAGAGCAGGCGACATCGAGTCAAATTTGAAAATGCTGGCTAAAAGTAACTGTAAATACTCCACAATTGTTATTCACGCCGGCATTAATGACATCCGTCTCCGGCAGTCGGAAGTCACGAAACTTAATATAGAATCGGTGTGTGAGTTTCCAAAAACGATGTCTGCCACTGTAGTATTCTCTGGGCCCCTCCCCAATCTGACCAGTGATGACATGTTTAGTCACTCGTCATCCTTGAACCGCTGGCTGTCTGTGTGGTGTCCTAAAAATGACGTGGGCTACATTGACAATTGGAGCTCTTTTTGGGGATGTTGAATATTTAATAGTTCAGAATGGTTCATACACATAAGTTGATAGTTATTACATATTGAAATACATATAGGACAAATAGATATTATAAACACTTTATAGTTAATCAGAAAAGCTATTTATAATAGTAATTTAATTAGAATCCCAAAGGTGTTTTCCTTCAATGCAGTCGTTAGACATTGTCCACTAGACGGCGCTGGTACTGTACCTTTGGCCATGAAATGTTATTGTTCAAGCTGCAGACCGAAGAAGAAGAAGTCAGTGCTAAGCGATGCAGTGCTATCAGAGGGACGGACGCATGTTAGCCAGCGGGAACGACAGATGTGTTGTAAACTGAGATGCAGCATTCTCCAGTAAAGCCAAATGAAGGTAAAGTTGGGTGTTTGGACATTCTTTCCTTATAACAACTGATGTTACAGCTAAATCCACAACATATTTTTTGGTGCCGAAACCCGGGAACCGGAAGCTGGAAGCGGGAAAAGTGAAGAGAGAACGTTGTTGGGATTAAGCCGATAGCTGTAACAACACGGAGACGAAAGGAAAAAATGGCGGAGCGACTTCAAAGGCTAAAACAGAAACGGACCGTGCTGCGGACGTCCGTTACAAAGCTGCTGCAAATTATACAAGATGAAACAAGTAAGACTGATATAAACAGTGACCGTTTGCGGGAGCTGTTAGCCATGTTGTCACAGAAAGAGAAAGGCCTGCAAGACATTGAACCAGATATAGAGCAGGAGATCCCTTTGGACGAGTTAGATGCGGACATGGTGCGGACACTTGAGTATCAGGACAACACAAATTTATGGAGGACGCGGGCAGAGAGAGCAATTGAACGGGCTGCCTTACAGCAACAAGAACAGGCAAGAGACGCCACCGTATCAGCAAATCCACATCGGCTGAGTGACGTGAGTACACGGTCAAATACAAGCAGACCCTCGGTAAAGCTACCCAAGCTCTCAATAAACAAATACAGCGGAGAAGTGTGCATGTGGCAGGAGTTTTGGGACCAATTCGAAAATGCAATTCACCAAAACCCAGATTTGAGCAAAACTGAAAAGTTCACTTACTTGAAGTCATATCTCATCGGGCCAGCTGCACGCGCCGTCGCAGGGCTGAAGGTAACTGACATGAACTATGATGCTGCAGTAGACATGCTTAAGCAAAGATTTGGAAGGAAAGAGCTCATTGTAAGTGCACACATGTCTAAGTTACTAAATCTAAGTCCAGTTAAAAGGTCCTCAGACATTGTTGCCTTGAGACAACTTTTTGATGATGTTGAAGTACAAATCAGAAGCTTAGAAGCTTTAGGAGTCATGTCAGACAGTTATGGAGGTTTACTGTGCCCCATACTGTTCAAAATGATTCCTGCTGATCTTGCCCTTGAGTACACCCGCAAGACAGATGTAGGGCAAAAGTGGGATGTTGATGGCCTTGTAAAGTTTTTGCAACAAGAAGTTGAAAGCAGGGAGCGTGCTGCACATTTGACACAAATGAGAGAGAATCATAAAGATACACATGCAAATCAGAATCAGCTCTACAGACCAGATTCAAGCAGAGAAAGGTGGAAAGGACCTAATGTGCCCTCAGCTGCAGCCCTCCACACAGGCAGTTCGAATACACCATTTGTGCACAGTTGCATATTCTGTAACAGTACCAGCCACAAGTCAGAACAGTGCACTGAAGACACAGTCACAAGCAGGAAAGAAAAGCTAAAGAAAACGGGAAGGTGCTTCATATGCCTAAAACCCAGACATCTTGCTCGAGACTGTAGATCCAAAAATGTGACATGCACTGATTGTGGAAGAAGACATCATGCTGTTGTGTGTGACAGAAGTGAGCAACCAATAGAAAGGACAGATGCCGCTGAAAACACGAGTGATGCAGTGGTCTCCTCAGTGTTTCCATATGCAGCCAAACCAACCCCAGAAAAATGTGAAACAGTACTATTGCAAACTGTGAGAGCAAGGATTGAAGGACCTGGAGGAAAGAAGATTGTGCGTTGCTTAATTGATGGAGGAAGCCAACGGAGTTTTGTCCATGAGAAACAAGTGAAAGATTTAAAACTGCCAATACTAAAACAAGAGACATTAAACCTTCACACGTTTGGCTCAAAAAACCCAGTGACCACAAAATGCAATGTCATAAAACTAGTCCTGGAGAATGTGAGAAACAAAGATCAGAAAATCGAGATTGAAGCTGTTCAAACCCCACAGCTTTGTACTGCAGTCATGAAAGTCCCCAGTGAACACATCCAACGGCAGCTGGAGCAAAAAGGGCTACCAGTAGCAGATGTGTCAGCGGGACACAAAGATGGTTTGGAGCTATCAGTACTGATCGGAGCAGATTACTACTGGAGAGCAGGTAAAACTGAGAGACTGTCAGACGCTTTGGTTGCCGTAGAAACCAGATTCGGCTGGGCAGTGCAAGGACCAGTTGTCATGTCCAGTATGAATGAAGCAACATGTATGCACATTGGACTCAGTGAAGACTCAGTGGAGATCTCAAACCAGCTAAGAGCATTTTGGGAGATCGAGTCGCTGGGCATCATTACTAAAGGTGAGGAAACACTTGATGACAAGAAAGCCAAGGAGAGCTTTGACAGGTCAGTCAGATTCATTAATGGGAGATATGAAGTGGCGTTGCCATGGCGCCAAGACACACCCGAACTCTCAGACAACAAGAAGGTTGCACAAAAGAGGTTTGAAACCCTGAAAAGAAAGCTGGAATCTGACGTGACACTGTTTAAAAGATACAACGATGTAATAGAGGATTACACAGAACAAGGAATATGTGAAGATGTGCCACAGAGCAGTCATTCAGCAGAGACAGAGAATGTAACCTACTACTTACCTCATCATGCTGTAATCAGAGAGGACAAAGTAACTACCAAGTTAAGGGTAGTGTTTGGTGCTTCGTCACATGAAGAAGGTTGTTCCTCTTTAAATGACTGTTTATTACCTGGCCCAAACCTGAATGCTGACCTCATGAGCATTTTGATCAGATTCAGACAAAATCCTGTAGCTTTCACAGCAGACATTACTAAAGCTTTCCTTCAGATATCTATAACTGAAAGTGACAGAGATGCTGTGAGATTTTTGTGGCTTACAGGACCCCCAGATGTTGAAGGCACCAACACGCGTATAATGAGAATGGCACGTGTTGTGTTTGGAGTAACTTCAAGTCCATTTTTACTTGCAGCCACTATCAGACATCATCTGGAGAAATATGAAGCTAACCAACCAGACACGGTAAAACTAATGAGAGACTCACTTTATGTGGATGATCTGATCGCTAGCTCAAGTAACTCAGACGAGGCATACAGACTTACTACAGGAGCAAGAGAAATACTGGCTGCTGCCAACATGAACCTCTGTAAGTGGACAACAAACTCCCTTGAACTGAAAACCAAGTGGTCAAACAGCAAGCTTGATTTCACACAAGAAACAGAAACACATGGAGGTGTGTTGAAGGTGCTTGGTTTGGTGTGGAGACCGGACACAGATGACTTTGCCTTTGACCTCAAACATTTGATGAACATTCTAAAAGGAAAGGAAAACACAAAGAGGAGTGTTTTGAGATCATCCGCCAGAATCTTTGATCCTATAGGGTTCCTAACGCCATTTACCATTCGAGTTAAATGTCTGTTTCAGGAAATGTGGCGACGGGGCCTGAGCTGGGACGACGAGCTGCCTCCAGACCTTTCACAGGCATGGCAGCAGTGGTGCATGGAGCTTCCTCAGATCCACCAAATAGTCATTCCGCGGTGGTATGGAACAGAAAAGCTGTCAGATAAATCACAAGTTCTCCATGTCTTCACAGATGCAAGCGAAAAGGCGTATGGCGCAGTTGCGTATCTACAAGGACAAACAACAGAAGGAGAGACTGTTACTGCGCTCGTTGCATCCAAGTCAAGAGTGGCACCAATCAAAACAATCACACTGCCACGCTTGGAACTGATGGGAGCTGTGATTGGAGCAAGGTTGGCAAATAACCTTTTGAAGGCACTGAATATGCAGATCACTCAACTCAGAATGTGGTCAGACTCCATGATAGTGATTCACTGGATTCGCAGTTCATCAAAGAAATGGAAACAGTTTGTTGCCAACAGAGTGATGGAGATACAAACTTTGACACCACCAGAACTATGGACACATTGTAATGGAAAGGTGAACCCAGCTGATCTCACCACAAGAGGTCAGTCCGCATCAAGGTTGAAAGAGGAAAATCTCTGGTGGTCAGGCCCATCATTTTTGAAAGAAAAGGAGCTTCAAACTACACCGCCAGAAACAGCACAAGAAATACTATCAGAAGAAGAGGTTAAAGCTGAGCTAAAGGCAAGTCAAGTCGCAGTACATCTCAGTAACAGTGAAAGAGTGCAATCTGAACCATTGCTACAGCTGGACAAATACAGCAAACTACAGACCGTACTAAGAGTAACTGCATGGATCCAAAGATTTCTCCACAACTGTCATTCAAAGCAAAGACAAAGGGGAGAACTAACAGCAGAGGAAATGGCAAAAGCTGAAAAGGTATGGATACGTGAAGCGCAACTTAACAGTTTTGAAAGAGAAATAACAGAGTTGAAAACTGGAGAAAATGTGCACAAAGACTCAAAAATCAGAGACTTTAAACCCTTTCTAGACGAGCAAGGCTTAATCTGTGTAGGAGGAAGGCTGCATCAGTCAAACATGAGTTTCAATGAGCAGCACCCGTGGTTGTTACCCTCAAATCACAGATTTGCACAACTTCTGATAAAATACAGTCACGAAAATGTCATGCATTCAGGCGTGAGAGACACTCTAGTTCATCTACGAGAGAAGTATTGGATTCCACGCGCGAGACAGTTAGTCAAAAAATGCATTTCAGACTGTACTATCTGTAAAAGATTCAAAGTAAAAGCAGCACAGCAAACAGCTGCACCTCTTCCCAAAGACAGAGTTACTGAAGCACCGCCGTTTGAAGTCACAGGTGTTGACTTTGCAGGCCCACTGTTTGTAAAGTCCAAGAATTCTGCAGAGAAAGCATACATAGCACTTTTCACCTGTGCAGTTAACACGTGCAGTGCACCTTGAACTAATATCGAGTCTATCAACAGAAAGTTTCCTTTTGGCATTCAAGAGATTTATTTCACGGAGAGGACTTTGTAGAGTAATCTACTCGGACAATGCAAAAACGTTCAAGAGAGCAGATCAAGATCTAAAGGAACTGTGGAAGGCTATGAAGGAGCCAGAGCTGCTGGAATATTTTTCTGAAAAGGGAATCAAGTGGAAATTTATTGCAGAAAGAGCGGCTTGGTGGGGTGGTTTTTGGGAAAGGTTAGTGCGCTCTGTAAAGGGATGCCTCAAAAGAGTAATGGGCAGAGCATCTCTGAGCTTTGAAGAGTTAACTTCTCTGTTGACAGAAATAGAAGCCACTATTAACTCAAGACCACTCACATTTGTGTACAACGATTTACAAGAACCAGAACCTCTGACGCCAGCTCATTTCCTCATAGGGAAAAGACTTACCTCTTTACCACCAAAGCCATTTTCCACAACAGGTCAGATAGCAAATGCAAATAAAGAAAGGCTGACCCGAAGATGGAAATATCGCCATAGACTTGTCAAGGAATTTTGGAACAGATGGAGGAGGGAGTATTTGCTGGACCTCAGATCGGCTCACACTCGTCATACCCCAAATCCAACACAACTCAAACCAGGAGATTTGGTCCTCATTGGAGATGACAAGATACCACGTCAAACATGGAAAACAGGACTAATCATAGAGGTGTTCCCAGGGAGAGATGGACTAGTCAGATCCTGCGCTATGCGCACTCCAACTGGGACGACGTTAAGAAGACCAGTTCAGCTACTATATCCTTTTGAAGTTAATATTTGAACTGTCTTCTTGGGGGGGAGGATGTTGAATATTTAATAGTTCAGAATGGTTCATACACATAAGTTGATAGTTATTACATATTGAAATACATATAGGACAAATAGATATTATAAACACTTTATAGTTAATCAGAAAAGCTATTTATAATAGTAATTTAATTAGAATCCCAAAGGTGTTTTCCTTCAATGCAGTCGTTAGACATTGTCCACTAGACGGCGCTGGTACTGTACCTTTGGCCATGAAATGTTATTGTTCAAGCTGCAGACCGAAGAAGAAGAAGTCAGTGCTAAGCGATGCAGTGCTATCAGAGGGACGGACGCATGTTAGCCAGCGGGAACGACAGATGTGTTGTAAACTGAGATGCAGCATTCTCCAGTAAAGCCAAATGAAGGTAAAGTTGGGTGTTTGGACATTCTTTCCTTATAACAACTGATGTTACAGCTAAATCCACAACAGGGGAAAACCTGGTCTTATGAGACGAGACAGCATTCATCCCACTTTGGATGGTGCTTCTCATTTATCGAACAATCTGGCATCTTTTTTATCCAAATTTCCAAAACCATGACTACTCAGAGTTGGGACCAGGAAGCAGAGTCGCAGTCTTACACGCCTCTCTGCAGCTCCTCTTCATCCGCCACCCCTCAGCTTAGCCCCTGTCTTCCCCATCAGAGGATCGTTGTCTGCTCCCTCCAAAGTGAATAAAAATATAATGTATAAGCATCCCAAAGTGATAAAGCAAAATATTGGTAAAACTCAAATTAACATAAAGCCTCTAAATTGAATGATTTGGCCTCTGTTCCTCCTCATAATTTAAAAATTAAATGTGGTTTATTAAATATTAGGTCTCTAACTCCCAAGTCTCTGTTAGTCCATGATCTGTTAATTGATCATCAGATTGATTTAATTTCCCTTACAGAGACTTGGTTAGGGCAAGAGGATTATGTTGGTTTAAATGAATCAGCTCCCTCTGGTTATTTAAACTGTCAAAATCCCAGAAGTTCTGGTCGTGGAGGAGGAGTAGCAACAATTTACCATTCCAAATTACTAGTTAATGTAAAGCAAAAAACATGTTATAATTCCTTTGAGGGCCTGGTCCTCAGTGTTGGGCACTTTAGCAATTTCAGGTTAAACCCAATTTTATTTGCCATAGTTTATCGTCCCCCATCAACCTATTCAGAATTTTTATCCGAATTTGCTGATTTCTTAGCTGATTTAGTGCTGAAATCTGATAGAATAATTATAGTAGGGGACTTTAATATACATGTGGATGTAGATAGTGACTGCCTTAATGTGGCTTTTAATTCAATATTAGACTCGATTGGGTTTTCTCAGAAAGTAGGAAATTCTACTCATTACCTCCACCATACATTGGACCTTGTTCTGACATATGGCATAGAAATAGAAAATCTTGTAGTGTCTCCTCATAACCCTGTACTGTCAGACCATTGTCTGTTAACCTTTGATTTTACTATTTCTGACTATTTGGCTCCTAAAGAAAAATATTATCACAGTAGATGCCTCTCAGATGATGCTGTTTCCAAATTTATGCAGATTGTTTCCTCTATGCCATGTGTCAACACAACGGAAATAAACTATAGACAGCTTGCTCCTTCTGTAATTGATAACATGGTGGATAGTGTTTCAGCTTCTCTGCATCAGGCTCTATACTTGGTGCCCCCCTTAAAAAAGAAAAAGTCTAATCAGAGATTTTTAACTCCTTGGTTCAACACAGAAACTCGTAGCTTAAAACAGAAGACTCGTCAATTAGAAAGAAAATGGCGCTCTACTAATTTAGATGAAATCTATTTAGCTTGGAGAAATCCTCTTTTAATTTATAAAAAATCTCTTAGAAAAGCTAGAACGAGTTATTACTCTGCAATAATAGAAGAGAACAAGAATAATCCCAGGTTTCTTTTCAGTACTGTAGCCAGGTTGACAAAGAGTCAGGACTCTGTCAATCCTAGCATTCCCTTAGAGCTTACTAGTCAGGACTTTATGAACTTTTTCAATAATAAAATTTCATCCATCAGAGATAAAATCAATCAGATTCTTCCCACAGTTAACTTAAATACTGTAACTATTACAACTCCTTCTATTGATGTCTGTCTTGATGAGTTTACTCCAATCGACCTTTGTGAGTTAGACAAAATAGTTTCCTCATCCAAACCTTCAACTTGTCTTTTAGACCCTATTCCTACCAGGTTATTTAAAGAAGTCTTCCCACTTATTGGTAGCTTTATTCTTCATATAATCAATTCTTCATTAACTTTAGGCCATGTACCGCAGGCTTTTAAAACGGCTGAAATTAAACCCTTACTCAAAAAGCCAACGCTAGATCCAGGAGCTTTAGCTAACTATAGACCAATCTCTAATCTCCCTTTCATTTCAAAAATCTTAGAAAGAGTTGTTGCTACGCAATTATTTGACCACCTGCAGGGAAATGGTTTACTTGAAGAGTTTCAATCTGGGTTTAGAATCCATCATAGTACTGAAACAGCCTTAGCGAAGGTCACTAACGACCTCCTCATTGCATCTGATAATGGACTAGTTTCTGTACTTGTCCTTTTAGATCTTAGTGCAGCTTTTGATACTATTGATCATAATATTCTACTTGATAGATTAGAACACTATGTTGGACTTAATGGAACTTCGTTGCAGTGGTTTAGATCTTATTTATCTGATAGGTTCCAGTTTGTTCATGTAAATGATGAGTTTTCTTTCAGCTCAAAGCTTAGTCATGGAGTTCCACAGGGATCTGTGCTAGGCCCTACTCTTTTTAGTTTATATATGCTTCCGTTAGGCAACATTATTAGAAAGCACTGTATACATTTTCATTGTTATGCAGATGACACACAATTATACCTGTCAATGAAGCCAGATGATACTAATCAATTAGCCAAGTTAGAAGCCTGTCTTAAGGAAATTAAAGCTTGGATGACTTGTAATTTCCTGCTATTAAATTCAGATAAGACTGAAGTCATTCTTGTTGGTCCAAAAAACCTTAGAAATTCCTTTCCAAATCAAACTTTCAGTTTGGACGCAGTTACTCTTTCTCTTAATAGCTCTGTGAGGAACCTTGGAGTTATTTTTGATCAGGATTTGTCCTTCAATTCACATATTAAATTTGTTTCTAAGACTGCCTTCTATCATTTGCGTAATATTGCCAAGATTAGGAGCATCTTGTCTCAGAGTGATGCTGAGAAGCTGATCCACGCTTTTGTTAGCTCGAGATTAGATTATTGTAATTCTTTATTATCAGGCTGTCCTAAAACATCTTTAAAAAGTCTTCAGCTGATCCAAAATGCTGCAGCAAGAGTTTTAACAGGTACTAGAAAGAGAGATCATATCTCTCCGGTTCTGGCCTCCCTTCATTGGCTTCCCATAGAGTTTAGAATTAAGTTTAAATCCTTCTTCTCACTTACAAAGCTTTAAACAATCAGGCTCCTTTTTATTTAAAAGATCTGATACTACCGTATCATCCTAACAGAGCACTACGCTCCCAAAATGCAGGATTACTTGTAATGCCTAGAATCTCCAAAAGTACAATGGGAGGCAGAGCCTTCAGTTATCAAGCTCCTCTCCTGTGGAATCAGCTGCCAATCTGGATTCGGGAGTCAGACTCGATCTCTGTTTTTAAGAATAGGGCTAAAACCTACCTTTTTGATCTAGCCTACAATTAGGGAGGGATCATGTGTTTCTGAACCCTCCCTTAGTTATGCTGCTAATAGGTTTAGTCAGCTGGGGGACCTCCAGTAATGCACTGGGCCTCACTCCTTTCCTCACTCTCTATGAAATATTTTTTTTTTGCTGGTCATTAACATTTGTTTGTTCTCTCCCATAGATTGAGTCCCCATCGTGCTGTTTGCTCTCTACATGTCTGTTCTTTTCTTCTTCTCTATCCCCTCACCCCCCAGCCAGTCGCAGCAGATGACTGCCCCTCCCTGAGCCTGGTTCTGCTGGAGGTTTCTTCCTGTTAAAAGGGAGTTTTTCCTCTCCACCGTCGCCAAGTGCTTGCTCACAGGGGATCGCCTGATTGCTGGGGTCTTTCTGCAACTGTGGGGGTCCCCCCTACAGTTGATAGTGCTATGAGATGACTGTTGTTGTGAAATGGCACTATATAAATAAAGTTGAATTGAAAATTGAATCTTCTCCCCCGGTGTTCTGGCGTCTACCTCTGCATCTTCTCCTTTTTAATCCCACAATTCCATTTCTCACCCTCTTCCCCCATTCCCCAAGCCACTGGGTGGGAGTAAGACCTCCCGTAGTGCCACCACACAGCCCCCCGCCTTCCCCCGACCACCCAGAAGGGGCCTTAACCCTCCGGTACCTTAGGCTTGAGCAATCGTCTGTAATGGCTGTAACGTGGAGTCGCCAGGCCAACTGAAGGGCCTTCGTGTCAAGGTGAGTAGGACAATGACTCAGTTCCTGCTGGACAGTCCTCTGGAGAGGGAAAGGGTGGGGAAGGGAACAATTTGGTCTCCTGCAAACAGTTCTCTGAAGGGGAAACACAACCTTGTGGACCCACCACAGGCAGGTGTCCACGCCGGGGAGCCTAGGCACCACCATCTTCTCATCTGCCAAAACATAAGTGGGCTTAAGCCTTTCAATGAAGATGGTTTCCTTACGTTGCCCAAAATCTAACACAAAATGTTTCACCCCGTTTCCAAAACTCTTTTTTTTTTCCCCTTGTCCTGTCAGGCAGCTAGGCAAACAGAACAGGGATCTGTTACCCTCATTGTGCCAAAACAGATTTACTTTGCCAAGAGGAGCTTATACAGTACCTAACTGTGTATTGTATATTGTTGTAAATTCCTCCTGTAATAACTTTTAATACTTTATTTTAATTGTTTTACCCATGGAAGACCCACAGGATGGGGAAGAGGGAAAGGAAGTGTGTGAAGCGGGAAAAGAAAAGGGAGGGGAACAGACCCCCCCCCAAAAAAAAAAACGAACAAAAAAAACACAAACAAACAAACCAACAACTAAAACAAACAAAAGACAAACTGCTTCTTCCACCGAAGATGTCTCAACACGAGTCTGGTTTCCGCACCTGTTAAAGGAGAGACACTTGTGCGTGTATGTCTGTGTGCATATATATGAGAACGGGCGCAAAATAAGTGTGTGCATGTGAGTGGTTTGTCAGGAAACATACGAGCGTAGGGCTGGTTGCAGCAGCTGTCCCCCCCGGAAACCCCAAGCAGGCAAGGCAGTGCCACCAACCCCCAGCCCTGAGGTCAGTAAGCTCCAGGAAAGCCAGGCATCCGCTCCCGGAGGGACAATCAAGGGATGGCAGGCTGTTCAGCGGCTAGAGCGGTGAGCCCACACCCCCGGACCCGCTCGTCCCCCCCCCCCCCCCAGTGGGGCCAACATCCGCCCCCTGGCCCCAGACACCAGGAGGGCAGTGACCCCACCCCCCGGCGCGAGCCCCCCCAGGCACCCCCACAGCAGGCCTGCTCCAGCGCCTCTGTCGCATATTCCAGGGACCCCCACGTCCAAAGAAGTGCCCCCGCCCAGGGGAGTCCACGTTGCCTAGAGGCACTACCCCCCTTAATCCAGCACCTCCCGACTCGCAGACACACCCCTCCCCACACCTTCACACCCACATGCTCCCATGCACACCCCTCTCACTCACGCAGACCGACCCATTTTCTCTCATTCCTGTACATTGACAATTGGAGCTCTTTTTGGGGAAAACCTGGTCTTATGAGACGAGACAGCATTCATCCCACTTTGGATGGTGCTTCTCATTTATCGAACAATCTGGCATCTTTTTTATCCAAATTTCCAAAACCATGACTACTCAGAGTTGGGACCAGGAAGCAGAGTCTCAGTCTTACACGCCTCTCTGCAGCTCCTCTTCATCCGCCACCCCTCAGCTTAGCCCCTGTCTTCCCCATCAGAGAATCATTGTCTGCTCCCTCCAAAGTGAATAAAAATATAATGTATAAGCATCCCAAAGTGATAAAGCAAAATATTGGTAAAACTCAAATTAAACATAAAGCCTCTAAATTGAATGATTTGGCCTCTGTTCCTCCTCATAATCTAAAAATTAAATGTGGTTTGTTAAATATTAGGTCTCTAACTCCCAAGTCTCTGTTAGTCCATGATCTGTTAATTGATCATCAGATTGATTTAATTTCCCTTACAGAGACTTGGTTAGGACAAGAGGATTATGTTGGTTTAAATGAATCAACCCCCTCTGGTTATTTAAACTGTCAAAATCCCAGAAGTTCTGGTCGTGGAGGAGGAGTAGCAACAATTTACCATTCCAAATTACTAGTTAATGTAAAGCAAAAAACATGTTATAATTCCTTTGAGGGCCTGGTCCTCAGTATTGGGCACTTTAGCAATTTCAGGTTAAACCCAATTTTATTAGCCATTGTTTATCGTCCCCCATCAACCTATTCAGAATTTTTATCCGAATTTGCTGATTTCTTAGCTGATTTAGTGTTGACATCTGATAGAATAATTATAGTAGGGGACTTTAATATACATGTGGATGTAGATAGTGACTGCCTTAATGTGGCTTTTAATTCAATATTAGACTCGATTGGGTTTTCTCAGAAAGTAGGAAATTCTACTCATTACCTCCACCATACATTGGACCTTGTTCTGACATATGGCATAGAAATAGAAAATCTTGTAGTGTCTCCTCATAACCCTGTACTGTCAGACCATTGTCTGTTAACCTTTGATTTTACTATTTCTGACTATTTGGCTCCTAAAGAAAAATATTATCACAGTAGATGCCTCTCAGATGATGCTGTTTCCAAATTTATGCAGATTGTTTCCTCTATGCCATGTGTCAACACAACGGAAATAAGCTATAGACAGCTTGCTTCTTCTGTAATTGATAACATGGTGGATAGTGTTTCAGCTTCTCTGCATCAGGCTCTAGACTTGGTGGCCCCCTTAAAAAAGAAAAAGTCTAATCAGAGATTTTTAACTCCTTGGTTCAACACAGAAACTCGTAGCTTAAAACAGAAGACTCGTCAATTAGAAAGAAAATGGCGCTCTACTAATTTAGATGAAATCTATTTAGCTTGGAGAAATCATCTTTTAATTTATAAAAAATCTCTTAGAAAAGCTAGAACGAGTTATTACTCTGCATTAATAGAAGAGAACAAGAATAATCCCAGGTTTCTTTTCAGTACTGTAGCCAGGTTGACAAAGAGTCAGGACTCTGTCAATCCTAGCATCCCCTTAGAGCTTACTAGTCAGGACTTTATGAACTTTTTCAATAATAAAATTTCATCCATCAGAGATAAAATCAATCAGATTCTTCCCACAGTTAACTTAAATACTGTAACTACTACAACTCCTTCTATTGATGTCTGTCTTGATGAGTTTACTCCAATCGACCTTTGTGAGTTAGACAAAATAGTTTCCTCATCCAAACCTTCAACTTGTCTTTTAGATCCTATTCCTACCAGGTTATTTAAAGAAGTCTTCCCACTTATTGGTAGCTTTATTCTTCATATAATCAATTCTTCATTAACTTTAGGCCATGTACCGCAGGCTTTTAAAACGGCTGTAATTAAACCCTTACTCAAAAAGCCAACGCTAGATCCAGGAGCTTTAGCTAACTATAGACCAATCTCTAATCTCCCTTTCATTTCAAAAATCTTAGAAAGAGTTGTTGCTACGCAATTATTTGACCACCTGCAGGGAAATGGTTTACTTGAAGAGTTTCAATCTGGGTTTAGAATCCATCATAGTACTGAAACAGCCTTAGCAAAGGTCACTAACGACCTCCTCATTGCATCTGATAATGGACTAGTTTCTGTACTTGTCCTTTTAGATCTTAGTGCAGCTTTTGATACTATTGATCATAATATTCTACTTGATAGATTAGAACACTATGTTGGACTTAATGGAACTTCGTTGCAGTGGTTTAGATCTTATTTATCTGATAGGTTCCAGTTTGTTCATGTAAATGATGAGTTTTCTTTCAGCTCAAAGCTTAGTCATGGAGTTCCACAGGGATCTGTGCTAGGCCCTACTCTTTTTAGTTTATATATGCTTCCGTTAGGCAACATTATTAGAAAGCACTGTATACATTTTCATTGTTATGCAGATGACACACAATTATACCTGTCAATGAAGCCAGATGATACTAATCAATTAGCCAAGTTAGAAGCCTGTCTTAAGGAAATTAAAGCTTGGATGACTTGTAATTTCCTGCTATTAAATTCAGATAAGACTGAAGTCATTCTTGTTGGTCCAAAAAACCTTAGAAATTCCTTTCCAAATCAAACTTTCAGTTTGGACGCAGTTACTCTTTCTCTTAATAGCTCTGTGAGGAACCTTGGAGTTATTTTTGATCAGGATTTGTCCTTCAATTCACATATTAAATTTGTTTCTAAGACTGCCTTCTATCATTTGCGTAATATTGCCAAGATTAGGAGCATCTTGTCTCAGAGTGATGCTGAGAAGCTGATCCACGCTTTTGTTAGCTCGAGATTAGATTATTGTAATTCTTTATTATCAGGCTGTCCTAAAACATCTTTAAAAAGTCTTCAGCTGATCCAAAATGCTGCAGCAAGAGTTTTAACAGGTACTAGAAAGAGAGATCATATCTCTCCGGTTCTGGCCTCCCTTCATTGGCTTCCCATAGAGTTTAGAATTAAGTGTAAAATCCTTCTTCTCACTTACAAAGCTCTAAACAATCAGGCTCCTTTTTATTTAAAAGATCTGATACTACTGTATTATCCTAACAGAGCACTACGCTCTCAAAATGCAGGATTACTTGTAATACCTAGAATCTCCAAAAGTACAATGGGAGGCAGAGCCTTCAGTTATCAAGCTCCTCTCCTGTGGAATCAGCTTCCAATCTGGATTCGGGAGTCAGACTCGATCTCTGTTTTTAAGAATAGGGCTAAAACCTACCTTTTTGATCTAGCCTACAATTAGGGAGGGATCATGTGTTTCTGAACCCTCCCTTAGTTATGCTGCTAATAGGTTTAGTCAGCCGGGGGACCTCCAGTAATGCACTGGGCCTCACTCCTTTCCTCACTCTCTATGAAATATTTTTTTTTTGCTGGTCATTAACATTTGTTTGTTCTCTCCCATAGATTGAGTCCCCATCGTGCTGTTTGCTCTCTACATGTCTGTTCTTTTCTTCTTCTCTATCCCCTCACCCCCCAGCCAGTCGCAGCAGATGACTGCCCCTCCCTGAGCCTGGTTCTGCTGGAGGTTTCTTCCTGTTAAAAGGGAGTTTTTCCTCTCCACCGTCGCCAAGTGCTTGCTCACAGGGGATCGCCTGATTGCTGGGGTCTTTCTGCAACTGTGGGGGTCCCCCCTACAGTTGATAGTGCTATGAGATGACTGTTGTTGTGAAATGGCACTATATAAATAAAGTTGAATTGAATTGAATTGAATTACCCATTCAAATTCACTCCTCATTCACCTTTGTTTCATAAGGCGGCTGCGAAGCAGATGCAGCAAGCCTGAACACGCACCAGTGCCCAGCAGTGACCAGGGAGACCACCGGTGCAGGCCACAGAAGCAGACCCCCACCCCCGGCACCCATCTGAGCGAACAATCAGCCAATGTCTGCATCCTCTGGTTGGTCAGCAGCCATGGCAGAAAAATCAATACCCATGTAGACTGGGGAAACCAGCACGCGTGACAGGCAGTCAGCCACGGAATTGAGTTTACTGGCTACATGTTGAATGTCGATAGTGAACTCCAAAATTGTGACCAGGTACCATTGCTGCTGAGCCAACCATTGTTCTGAGACTTTGGACATTGCAAAGCGAGGGTTAGGGATTTGTGGCCAACAAACGCGGTAAATTTGCAACCCTCGAACCAGAACTAAAAATGACACGTGGCCAGGTGGAGTGCAAATGGCTCTCTGTTAAAAGTGCTATACTTACGCTCGTTGTCGCGCAAAGTACGGCTGAAAAAGGCGAGAGGTTGCCATGAACCGGACATGTACTGCTCCACCACGGCTCCAACCACAACATCGGACACATCTGTCATGAGCGCTATCCACTGTGACGGGGATGGGTGAGCCAGCAAAGCCGCATTAGCGAGCACCGTTTTGGCACCTTTAAACGCCTGGACCCAATCGGGGGTCCAGTCAACATTATCCGTGGGTTTCTTTTTCTTGAGCATGCAGTATAACAGTTGCAGCACTTTAGCTGCCCGGGGAATGAAACAGTTGTGAAAATTTACCATCCCCAAAAATTCCTGCAGCTCCCTCACGGTCTGCAGACGTGGGAAATCTGACACCCCTCGTACCTTATCCGGCAGCGGAACAGTGCCCTCTGGTGAAATGCGGTGGCCTAAGAAATCAATCACCAGCAGCCTGAACTGACACCTCACTAGATTAACTATCAGTCTGTGTGCTTTCAACTGACGGAAAATTTGCTTCAGATAGGTGAGCTGCTCCTCCTCTGACGCGCTAGCCACCAAAATGTCATCTAAGTAGACGAAAATGAATGGCAAGTCACGGAGCACCACGTCCATCATCCTCTGAAAAGTTTGGGCTATGCCCTTTAACCCGAAAGACGTGCGTAAAAATGTAAAGAGACTGAAAGGTGTTATGACCGCCGTTTTTGGGAAGTCCTCAGCACGAACCGGGATCTGATGGTAACTGCGGACCAGATCCACTTTAGAAAAAATGTGCATCCCCGCCAGGTGTACCGAAAAATCTTGGATGTGTGGGATGGAGTGGCGGTCATGTTCAGTGACATTGTTCAGGGGACTGAAATCAACGCACTGCAGCCTTCTGCCAGCCTATCAGCCCTAATTGGCAAAATGAGACTCTTCTGGGAGACAGAGTCCACCAAAAACCGTCTCCCTGTGTCCTCTATGAAAAGCAGCTTCTCCCTGTTGCTAGCGGTCGTAGCCGCTACTGACCGCTGGCTGGCCCATTTCTCTGGCATCTTGAAGCGGCACAGCGGGAGACAACGCCACACATCGGCGCCAAAATGTTGATGGTAAAAAGGTAAAAAGGTTCCGGTGTCCTCGAGTGGCTGTCCCTGCCACATCCTTCGCCTCCTCAGCCTCAGTGTGCTCTGCTAAAGATCCCAGTCTCAACGCCTCGACTCCGAAACTCCTGCTCGCCAGGATAATGCAATCCACTTACTCCGCCAGGGAGTGGTAGTCCCTTGCAGCCAGAGTGGCGAGTTGGCCAAAATCGTCCATGCCAAAACCGGCAGTTTCCTCAGGAAGAGATGGGCAAACAGGATACTCTCCATAAGCTCCACAGCCGATCAGTCCCTTAAGTCCGGGTGGGAGAGGAGTTTCTCTGCTCTCTCTCCGGTGGAGAGGGTGTAACGTTGCAACAGCAACTGCTTGAGAGCGTCATACTTGCCCTGGGCTGGGGAGGCTCGGAGCAGGCTCATGGCAAGCTAAGTGGAGCACGGGTCCAGAGAAGCCACCACATAATGGTACTTTGTGTTGTCAGCGGAGACTCCGCAGAGGGCGAACTGAGCTTTCATGTCAATGAACCAGGTGGCCAGGCTGTAGAGCCAAAAGTCCAGGAGTTTACCGTTACGGCGAATGCAGTGGGGGGAAACCCCAGCGCGGATGTTCCCACGGAGGTTCTCGGTCTGTCTTTCATTTTCACGTCTCAGGGTCACCAGTGCAGGTCATCAAGTCAGACTGAACTCCGGGTGCCAAATTGAACCTTTAATACATTTTACACTCTCTTCCTTTGCACCAGGAGTACGTACATTACAACAGAGCACATCACAACTCAATACATTCACACCTGGCATCCCAGGTGGAAAGGCATATCTTCACATAGTCCCCCCCCCCCCCCCCCCCCAGCGCTCTGGCACCTACCTTTGCATCTTTTCCTTTCTTCTCCCGCATTTCCATTTCTCACCCCCTTCCCCCTATTCCCCAAGGCACTGTGTGGGAGTAAGACCTCCCATTGTGCCACCACATTATAACCTTTTCTAGACTGATAGATCTCAATTACTTTGTTTCTCATTTGTTCCTGATTTTTTTGGGATCACAGCATGATGTCTGGCTTTTAAGGATCTTTTGGTCTACTTCACTTTGTCAGGCAGGTCCTATTTAAGAAATTTCTTGATTGAGAACAGGTGTGGCAGTAATCAGGCCTGGGGGTGGCTATAGAAATTGAACTCAGCTTTACAAAGATGTGATCAACCACAGTTAATTTACGTTTTAACGGGGAGGGGGGCGGGGTCACTTTTCACACAGGGCAATGTACGTTTGGATTTTTTTTTTTTACCCTTAATAATAAACACCTTCATTTAAATATTGCATTTTGTGTTTACTTGTGTTATCTTTGTCTAATATTTAAATTTGATGATCTGAAACATTTAAGTGTGACAAACATACAAAAAAAAAAGAGAAATCAGGAAGGGGCAAACACTTTTTCACACCACAGTATGTTGCAGCATTTTAATTATCTTGCACTGACTGAAATTCAGATATGAAGAAAAAATAATCATCATTTTAATAACACAGTTACATCGTCGTTCTAGTATGTGCACTGTTCTTCTAATTGTACCAACAATTTTCATAATCATCCATGTAGTTATTATTACTGTCAGGCCCGGTGTTAGACTTTTAATATTTATATTCATTTACAGTGGATATAAAAAGTCTTCACACCCCTGTTCAAATGCCAGGTTTTTTTGATGTAAAAAAATGAGACCAAGATAAATCATTTCAATTTTTTTTTCACCACTAACATGACCTATAACCTGTACAACACAATTGAAAAACAAACTGAAATCTTTTAAGGGGAACAACAAAAAATAAGAAAAAAAATCTTACAATAACCTGGTTACAACAATATGCACACCCTCTTTTAACTGGGGATGTGACTGTGCTCAGAATTAGCTAATCACATTCAAACTCATGTTAAATGGGAGTCAGCACACACCTGCCACCATTTAAAGTGTCTCTGATTAACCCCAAATAAAGTTCAGCTGTTCTAGTAGGCTTTTCCTTACATTTTTATAGTCACATCTTACACCACAAGCCATGGTCCGCAGATAGCTTCCAAAGCATCAGAGGAATCTCATTGTTCAAAGGCATCAGTCAGGAGAAGGGTACAAAACAATTTCCAAGGCATTAAATATACTGTGGAACACAGTGAAGACAGTTATCATCAAGTGGAGACAATGTGGCACAACAGTGACATTACCAAGAACTGGACATCCCTCCAAAATTGATGAAAAGATGAGAAGAAAACTGGTCAGGGAGGCTGCCAAGAGGCCGGCAGCAACATTGAAAGAGCTGCAGTAATTTCTGGCAAGTACTGGCTGTTTAGTACATGTGACAATAATCTCCCGTCTTCTTCATATGTCTGGGCTATAGGGTAGGGTGGCAAGGCGGAAGCCTTATCTTACGAAGAAAAACATCCAAGTCTAGTTACATTATGCAAAAAACACATTTGAAATCTCCCAAATGCATGTGGGAAAATGTGTTATGGTCAAATGAAACCAAAGTTGAACTTTTTGGCCATAATTCAGAAAGGTATATGTTATGTCCCAAATAATGAGGAGGCGAGGTGACGTTTATAATGTTTATTAGACAAGAACTATAACACATATAGAGAGACCCTACTGCGAGTACGTGAGTGTGGCAAGCCTGCCTCAGGCTTTTATAGTAAGGTGGCGCCACCTCCTATAGGCAGGGCCTCACCCCTCCCAGCCTAGGGTACCATCATACTAATATATTATATGATATTCCTATCCTACATCCCTCTCTGAAAAAACTGCAACCACACTAATTACCCAACCAATAAATTTATACCCAAATCACACTCTAATACAGGGTAACAGGCCTATCCATTCACACAACACTGGCTCAGCAGAACCCTCCGCTATTTAAACATAAGAGTCTCTGAAAGAAAAATGAGCCACTCACCAAACTAAAATAATCCCTCCTAAGCTAAACACATACAAACTAAACAGAGAAAATGGCGGTACTGGTCCCATAAACCCACAGAATATACATAAACATGTAAACAGGGAACTCCCCAAAATAAAGACTTACAAAAAAAAAACAGTTTCACACAATGGGCAATAACCATTCCATTCACACTCAGTCATTATAGCACCTTACACACACAACAGTCACACACTCACTCACAACAGTGGTCTTGTGCCTATCAAATGACTCACCCCAACACAAATGGAATTACGTCCCTAATGAGACCACCCACGGCCATAAAGACCAGCCTGTGAAAGCGGAATCACCTCAGCAACATGTGCTGGAAATAAAAGTAACATGTTACAAGATGGTGATCACTATACCTATGTCCCCTGACCAAACAGTAACATGTACTCACAGGTCAACCCACAGTAAACACACACCCCACAACAGTTGAATTTCTTCTTCTTCTTCTTCTTTAAAAAACAAACAAACAGAACAATTAACTACAAACCAGAACATTATAGATTGCACAGCAGACCCACTGGTAGCCCCATGCATTCAACCCGGGCCTTTCAAAAGCCCCCCCTGGAGTGTCCATCACGTGGCCCACTTCCAGAGCATCTCCACTTTGTTGCAATTGGAGACGGACTGCATCGACGTCCACCCTGCACTCCGACGTCACAGCTTGTAGGGATGCCTGTCAGACCCATCAGTCACTTTTAAGTAGCCATCGCCACCGGACTGGACCACCAGCAGATCACCCTGTCCCGCTGTCCCGATTCTGGAACTGCGCACCCTACCAAGCCAAGGCTCAACCCTAGGGTGCACTTTATCTCCCTTCCTTAGGGGAGCACCTACTGGCTTCCTCCGTCGACTGCGCCACGTTCTGGCCCTTTTATGACACCATCCATGACCCTCACCTTGGTTAACGGCATGGTTGGGGTCTGCGCTGTCTGGTGTTGCCCCGGATGCCAGATGATCGTGCGTTGGAGCGGCATCAGTTACTGCTGGCTCAACAGTGGTATCCCATTAACCACCGGAAACCGGCAACTCTCG
Source organism: Pholidichthys leucotaenia (assembly GCA_020510985.1). Taxonomy (NCBI): domain Eukaryota; kingdom Metazoa; phylum Chordata; class Actinopteri; order Cichliformes; family Pholidichthyidae; genus Pholidichthys; species Pholidichthys leucotaenia. The sequence continues at coordinate 130,587,466 of CM035840.1, read as the reverse complement.
CTCTCTGGACCTTTCCGCCTCTGCAGAGATCAAACCATACCGTGCAGGTCCGTCCTCCACTGGACCACAAACACTGGCCCAGGATCCCTGCCTAGTCGGTGTACTATGGTGTTGGCGGTGTTCCTGTTCACCCGGAATGGGCCACCCTAAGTCCCACATTTCATCGTCACATCCCACATAAAAGGGCCAGTCCCACAAATCACCACCTGCCCACACCTCCAACTCTCCGCAGGTAATAGCCAACCCGAGCCTGTAGAAGACATCGCACCCCATTAGGTTATTTCCTTCCCACGACACCAAGAACTCATTGGAGTAGATAAAGGCTCCTCTGTACCTCACCAACAGCCAAACCGAGCCCATAATATCCAGCGAGTGGCTACCATAACCATAACAGGTGACACTGGTACTGCTAACTCTAGAGTGGGGAAAACACTGTCTTACCGTCACCAAGTTCAGGATGGAGACCGCTGACCCCGTGTCCACCAACAGCGGTATCGTCGTCCCATCCAGCACAATGTCACAAACTATACGTCCGTCAGTGTCAGGCGAGACTGTGTGAACCACCGTTGGGGCCTTCTTCTTCGGTGTTACCTTAGCCGGGTCCAGTTCCTCCTTGGCGAAGTTGCGGCAAACTCTGGTGAAGTGATGGAAGAGGCCGCACCGTCCACAATGCTTGCCCCTCGCCGTGCACTTCCTGGCTCGATACCAGTGCATGGCGGAGCCGCAGTTGTAGCATCGTGGTGTCCCCGGGGTGGACCTTATTTTGACGATGGCCACGTACTCATCGTTGCTGCCCTCTTCCGAATCCAAAGCCAGGGTCGTCCCGTATGCTCTGCTCTTCTGAGGGGCTTCCTCGAGGCTAATGTGTTTCGTTAGCTGCTCCGCTGCCTCATGTTGCTGTGCTAGCTCAATGGCCGCTAACAGGGTTAGCTCACCAGCATGCATTAGCAGGCGAACCTTCGCCGAGGAGTAGGCCACATGCTCAGCCAGTTGGTCACGAACCATCTCCTCCTCCAAGGGTCCAAACCTGCATTCACCCGCCAACTGCCGGAGGTCAGCCATGAGTTACTGGACTGATTCACCAGGCCGTTGGCACCGTTGCCAGAACTGGATGCACCGCATGATGATGTTGTCGGGCGCTCGAAAGTAGCCAGCTATGAGCTTCACCACATCGTCAAACGTGTCACCTCCTCCAAGAGTGCTGAGGATCTTCTGGCCCTCCATGCCCAGGTTATAGACAAGGAGAACCCTCGCATATGCTTTTGTCAGGTCGCCGAGGTCCAACGTGAGTAGATAATTTTGGAAGGCTGCAAACCACCTGGTCCAAGGGACCAACGGCTCTTCCAGAGCCTCCAAAAAGGTCGAAGGGTGGCTGCAGCTCTCTCCTTCTCCAATTATCCTCGTTGCCAATGTTATGTCCCAAATAATGAGGAGGTGAGATGACGTTTATAATGTTTATTAGACAAGAACTATAACACATATAGGGAAACCCTACCGCAAGTACGGGAGTGTGGCAAGGAGACCGGAGGTCTCCTGCCTCAGGCTTTTATAGTAAGGTTGCGCCGCCTCCTATAGGCGGGGCCTCACCCCTCCCAGCCTAGGGCGCCGTCATACTAATATATTATATGATATTCCTATCCTACAGTATATTTGGCGCAAACACAACACTGCTCTTCATCAAAAGATCACCGTACTTACAGTGAAGAATGGTGGTTTGCAGCATCACGCTTTCAGGCTGTTTTTCTTCAGCTGGAACTGAGGCCTTTGTCAAGTTGGAGAGAATTATGAGCAGTTCCAAATACCAGTCAGTGTTGACACAAAACCTTCAGGCTTTTGCTAGAAAGCTGAAGATGAAGAGGAACTTCCTCTTTCTGCACAGCAAAGACCCAAAGCACATAATCAATTCAACCGCAGAATGACTTCACCAGAAGAAGATTAAGGTTTTGGAATGCCCCAGCTAGAGTCCAGACATGAATCTGATTGAACATCTGTGGGGTGATCTGAAGAGGGCTGTGCACAGGAGATGCCCTCGCAGTCTGACAGATTTGGAACATTTTTTGCAAAGAAGAGTGGGCAAATATTGCAACATCAAGATGTGCTATGCTAGTAGACTCCTACCCAAAAAGACTGAGTGCTGTAATAAAAGCCAAAGGTGCTGCAACAATAAGTTTAAGAGTGTGCATATTTATGCAACCAAGTTATTGTAAGTTTTTTTTTTTTTTTAATTTCTCCCCTAAAAGATTTCAGTTTGTTTTTCAATTGGGTTGTTCAGGTTATAGGAGGGAAAAAAAAGTTTTGAAATGATTTATCTTGGTCTCATTTTTTTACATCACAAAAACCTGGCATTTGAACAGATGTCTGTAGACATTTTATATCCACTGTATACTACTGTCTGAGGTGTGATGATACACAGCCTATATTACTGCAGTCACTGGCATGAATGTCTTGTGACAGTCATCTTTCCAGATTACAGGTTAGTTTCACTTAAACTGGCTCTATAAAATAGTGCACTGGATAGTGTACTTGTCATCTTCAAGTTGGAGAGGAAAAATAAGATGAATACGTAGTTTTACAGACATGGTTACATTGTGTAATGAAGTATTAAGTTACATCACTTTGAAGTTTCTGGATCTCCAGGTCCAGTTTTCTCAGTGTCTTGCATTTTATTTCAATTTCTAAATCCAGACGTAAAAACTTTCTTTCAGTCTTATTCTGGCTTCTACAAGCTCTATGTCTTTAAATGCATTGGGTAGAGACATCTAATGATATCTCAAGTCTTCTTGAGTCCATCAGCAGTCTCTTCATCTGCAGATAATGCCTTCCCCCACCATATTCAATAGAACTTGTATTAACAGTTCTGAAAGGATATCCTATGATTATGATTTTAATTAGAGAACTCAGAATTGAAGATTCAATGTTACCAGACACTGCAGGTAAGCAAAAAGTCAACGCGTATACCAAGTCCTTTTTTGGACATGTTTGTTCTTTGTGAAGGACACAACCCCCCCCCCCCCAAAAAAAAACAAACTGAAATTACAACTTTAATACTAAAATACTAAAACAGCATCCATCTTAATCTAAGTTTATTCTCTCTTTTCAGAAGTACGGGGGGGGGGGGGGATCTTCCCACAGCAGTGTTCACACACTGACGTGCCCACATAAAAATTGCAACAAAAAATATCTCAACAGACAAACTTTAGCACAGTAACTGACCATGCAAATTTTTTTCACAATTTGCTTAAAGAGAACATGCTCACTTTTAGACATTAAACATTTACCATCAGGCTTTGCTGTCACATTCCCCCAGAGTGCTACAATGTCTCTTTTTCTTTACAGTGCATCCAGAAAGTATTCACAGCACTTCACTTTTTCACATTTTGTTATGTTACAGCCTTATTCCAAAATGGAATAAATTCATTTTATCCTTCAAAATTCTACACACAATACCCCATAATGACAACGTGAAAAAAGATTTTTTTTTTTTAGATTTTTTCAAATTTATTAAAAATAAAAAAAAAAACAAAAACTGAGAAATCACATGTACATAAGTATTTACATCCTTTGCTCAATACTTTGTTGATGCACCTTTGGCAGCAATTACAGCCTCACGTCTTTCTGAATATGATGCCACAAGCTTGGCACACCTGTCTTTGGGCAGTTTCGCCCATTCCTCTTTGCAGCACCTCTCAAGCTCCATCAGGTTGGATGGGAAGCATTGGTCCACAGCCATTTTCAGATCTCTCCAGAGATGTTCAATTGGATTCAAGTCTGGGCTCTGGCTGGGCCACTCAAGGACATTCACAGAGTTGTCCTGAAGTCACTCCTTTGATATCTTGGCTGTGTGCTTAGGGTCGTTGTCCTGCTGAATGATGAACCGTCACCCCAGTCTGAGGTCAAGAGCTCTCTGGAGCAGGTTTTCACCCAGGATGTCTCTGTACATTGCTGCATTCATCTTTCTCTCTATCTTGACTAGTCTTCCAGTTCCTGCCGCTGAAAAACATCCCACTGAATGTGTTCAAAAATTTGGGGTAACAAGAAAAACTGTTGGTGACCTTAAAAACTGTTGGCAAACTCTTTGGCAACTTTTTATGATCCCTGAACTTTTTATAAACCCTAACAAAACCCAAAAATTGCAACATTCATGAACATCCCTCAACATTCGCTGCTCCATGAGATATGGGGGTAAGAGGTGAGCAAGTTTTGTGAATGCTAGAATGTTCAGTTCAATTCAACTTTATTTATTGTTTAGGGACAACTAAACGTCCCTAAATGTCCACCACATCCACCACCACGCCCAAACGTTACCACCACCACTTCGGTATGCATATTATCCATGTGGTGGCCTAGTTGGTAGACCATCCGCCCCACAACTGGGAAGTTGTGGGTTAAGCCCTGGCCGGGTCATACCAAAGACCATATAAAAAAAAAAATGCTGCTTCCCTCCTAGCTTCATGCTCAGCATAATAGAATGGGGGAAGGAAAAGTTGTTTGTGGTGGCGCCTTGCATGACAGCAACCCCTCTGATTCTAGATGTGATTAACATTGTAGATAGGAGAAACGCTATTTTATTCTACTGTACATGATTGGCTGTATGGATTGAATGGCAATAAAGCTGTCTTCTTCTATATTCATAACAACAGTTGTCTCATAGCATTTTGTTGTTAACCCTTTATCCTTGAGGATATAGGAGAAAATTTACCATTATCCAGATTATCTTTAAAAACTATGTTTGTCCTTATAGACCAGGGTGATCTTTAAGTGACATTGCTCTGCTGATCTTTCAGAACCTCTCTCCTGCAAGGTTCCATTTTATCTGGACCAAGGCCACCTATTTTTAACCAAACTAGATTTTGGCACTATGGATATGATCATTTTCCAGGGGAGATTTCACACTTATAATTTTGTACCAGATCAAACGAAAAAGTCTGAAAGTATGGACCAAAAGGGTTAGGTGTGGAAGTTACCTACTGTGAGTGATCTCACTTTTTTTAGCCAGTATAGTTGCTGCTTTAATGCATAAAATTGTGAGTAATATCAAAGCAAAATTTGTTGTCAGTGATTGTTCTTAGTCCTTTGTAATCATTAACACAGTCATCTTCCTGGCCCTTAAGCTGGGTTCACAATATAACATTTGGATCGACTTTTAGTGATGTTTTGAAAAATCAGAGAAATCAGTCCAAACATTGGTGAAATTACATTTGTGAGCACACACCAACTTTTATGAACTTTTACGGATTTTTGCTAGCATTTCCTAGCATTGCATTAAGCATTGTCAAACCTTTGCCAACTTAGGCTAGTGTATGTGTAGCAGTTCCGAACTTAGGTTTACTTAACCCTTTATCTGCCTGCTCAGCCAAATGGTTTAGCATATTTTGATTAAATATATTTCAATGAGAGGAGTTTCTAGCTTAAGTCAGTTTGGTGTATTTTTGTGCCTTTTGGGTTTTGTTATTCCTGCTTGTGTTTTTATTTTCCTGTTTATGTGTTAGTTTTGCTTTATTCTGATTCTGTATCAATTGATATCTATTTCTCAGTTTGTTCTTGCTTATATCTTATTCTAATTCCTTATTATTGAGGTTTCCACTTGTCAGGGCATTTCCTAGTTGGTGCTCAGTGTGGTCATAGCCCTATCAGTTGTCAGCCTGTGCGGTCTCCTCTCATTATTTCCAGCTGATCCCAATCATTGAAGATTATTACCTTTTTTCCCACTCATGTGATCCCACACCTGCTTTCACTTATGTTATTGGTTCTGAACCTATTTAAGGACTGCTTTCTCATTTCATTGTTGTGGCAGTCTTAATAATGATCCTTCTCCTTGTCACCAGAACCCCATCCCTGTTCTGATGAGTTTATCCGCTACTGCATCTGTAAGTTTACCTTATTATCTGTGTTTGGATTTTTTGCTTTTTGCACTTTTTGGAACTTTGTGTTTCGTGTAATAGATGCCACAAACTGCAGTTGGCACGTGGGTCTGTTTCTCTCTGCCCTGAAGGGCAAATGATAATGGAAGACTGCCGCCAGTAAAAAGACCCAGCTGCTGCAGTCTGTGGATTTTGACTCTTTGTTTCACACACCTGTACTGTGGAGCAATTATGTCCCCAGCGCGCCAACCTCCATCAGCCAAGGGGAGATCGGCAGCGGGATCTCTGAGTGTCAAGGAGCAGAGGACCACTGAGTTCGTCCAGAGCTTTGTGGACGAGGCTCTCACCTCCAGCAGCCCAAATAAGATCTGGAAGAGCATGGATTCAGTGACCGCCATAGTCGAGGCGCATCCGGGGTTGTGGAAACATACCCAGTTCGCGGACTTGTTTGTCACGCTCTCAGTCCTACAACAACCCTTCCCTGGGCTGACTTGGGGGCCATCTCCAGCAAATCCAGTGCCCACACAGAAGTGCGCTCCACAGAAGACGCCCTGCTTTGCCTCCAGCATGGCCATTCCTACTCTTGCTCCGCTGGCTCCATCAGCTCCACGGTGACATCCTAAACCCTCTCCTGACCGCAGGAACAATGCCTCCACCTCCTCCTCAGCAGCCCCTCCTTCATCGAGTTAGAAAACTCCTGTAGCAATCTCGTCTTCTGAATTTTCTTCTCTGGTTGTTCTGTCAGCCAACCTCACCTCTGTTGCTTTTTCTTCCTCCTCCTCGGTGGTTCCTCCAGCTTCTGAAGGACTGGTCGCCTCCTTCTCAGCTCCGCCCACCACCATGTCTGCAGGGGTGGCTCCTCCACGTTCCTCTGAGGGTCCCAAAACAGCTGTAGCCACGGAGAGGTCAGATTCTATGCCAGCTGTAGCAGAAAACATCATGCCCCGGGAACATAGGCAAGTATTTTTTCATTCTTTATCATTTAAACATGAATTACCTTGTCTGATTCCCAGTGGTGATGCTCAGACTGTGTAGTCCTCTGAGTCTTCACCCACTGCTGCAGTTACACACCTCTTACCCGCTCTCTCCACATCTCCTCCTTTACCCCTTGAGTGTTCGCTGGCCCCAGGTTTGGGCCGCCGGATGTTGGAGGAGCCTGGGGCCCTGGAGGACCTGGTTCCAGCCCCGTAGCCATGCTTTGGATGGAGGGAGAGCATTGAAACCAAGCTGACGCCTGTGCCGACTAAGAAGAGTCCCTGGACTTCAGCTGAGCAGGAAGCAGCGCCAGCAGGGAACTGACCTACTGTTGCCATGCGGGGCGAGCCACCTGCGTGGGCCACCTCACTGGAGGCTTCCAGGATTGCACTTACCACCATGCCTGCTGCAGGTGCTGCTGCAGCAGAGTTGGAGCTGGATCTCCAGAGGGCCGGGCCCTAGGCACCATCGCTTGGATTGATGGAGTCCTGGACGGTGGTGGAGCTTGAGCTCAGGCAAGTGCTCTCCTTCATTTTTCTTGTGTCTGTTTTGGAGAAATCTTGTCTGGCTCTTGGTGAGGAGATCTGGGTACTGCCGTCAGCTGCACCTGATCTCACCTCGCTGGGCTCCATTGCTGCTGGTGACCCTGACCCTGTTTCCCCACCTGTCCTGTCCGAGTTTTCCCCCAGGGTCGCCAAAGATGTCCCAGCTTTGCCAGATGTCTCACTGGGTTTGCCGTCTGAGATCGCCATGGGTCCAGCTCCCCCTACTGAAGTCATCGCGGGTGCTCAGTCCCAGCCAGGACGTCCGTGGATGCTGCTCCCCCTCCTAAAGAGGTTGTCGCAGGTGCTCCATCCAAGCCTGGGATCTCCATGGGTGGAGCTCCTCCTCAGTGTGGGTCTCTGTGGGCACTGTGTCCCAGTGGGGGACTGTCATGGGTGCTGCGCCCCAGCCTAAAACCAACTTGGTTGCTGCGCTCAAGTGTGGGCCTGCCATGGGCATTCTGCCCCAGCCCAGGGGCCACCATGGTGCAGCCCTGGCCCAGCCTAGGCTCACCAAGCGTGCAGTCTTGGCCCAGTCTGGGTCCTCCGTCGGTGCAGCTATGTCCCAGTCCGGGACCTCCACGGGTGCAGCTCCGCTCCAGCCCGGAGCCACCGTAGGTGCTGCAATGTTCCAGTCCAGGACCACCGAGGGCGCTGCTGGCCAGTCCGAGGGTGTTGTGGTCCCCTATCCTTTGCCAGACACCGTCGTGGTCCCCTCTCTTCTGCCAGATGCCGTCATGGTCCCCTATCTTCTGCCAGACACAGTCGTGGTTCCCCCTCCTGTGCCAGAAGCCATCGTGGTTCCCCCTCCTGTGCCAGACGCTGTTGTGATTCCCCCCTCCTTTGCCAGATGCTGTCATGGTTCCCCGTCCTCTACCTGACGCTGTCGTGGTTTCCCCTCCTCTGCCTGACATCGTCTTGGTTTCCTCAACTACTCCATCCTGCCCACCATTGACTCTTCCTGCTGGGCAGCCACCCCCTGGACCACCCTTGCTGTTCAGGTGGCTGAAAAACTCTGGTCGACCGACTGACAGACAGAGCCATTGGGTTGGGTTGCCCATATTCTCCGGCAGGCCACCCAACTTGTACCACCTCGCCGTCCGCCAGGCCTGGGACTTTGGTCACCCACCTGAACTTTCAAGCTGTTATATCTGGGGGGCCTAAATCATTGATTTTGACTTGTGTGGGTCCTGAGCGGGGTTGTTTCATTCCTTCCTAACCTGTTCCCCCCACCACCCGCCCTGGATGGGTTATTGTTGTCCTCCTGTTGGGGAGGGTGGGTTCCTTTTTCTTTTCTTTTTTGATGTTACCCTTGGGGTGTCTGCGGTCCACCCCTTGAGAGGGTCACTCTGTCACGAGCTGAGCACTGGAGGTTTTGCCAGGCTCGCTCTCGTGGCTTTTTTCTCTGTGTTTATATAGAGTTGGTGTATTTTTGTGCCTTTTGGGTTTTGTTATCCCTGCTTGTATTTTATTTTTCTGTTTATGTCTTAGTTTTACTATATTCTGGTTCTGTATCAATTGATATCTATTTCTCAGTTTGTTCTTGCTTATATCTCATTCTAATTCCTTATTACTGAGGTTGCCAGCTGACAGGACATTTCCTAGTTGGTGCTCAGTGTGGGCGTAGCCCTGTCAGTTGTCAGCCAGTGCGGTCTCCTCTCATTATTTCCAGCTGATCCCAATCATTGACGGTTATTACCTTTTTGCCCACTCATGTGATCCCACACCTGTTTTCCCTTATGTAATTGGTTCTGAACCAATTTAAGGACTGCTGTCTCATTTCATTGTTGCGACAGTCTTACACTGGTCAACACCAAAGTTATTGTCTAAGTTTTTTTAGCTGGTTTAGGACAATTTTGATGTGCTGAATCCAAAAATCAAATTGGTTTTGCTCAATCAGGTCAACTTTTTGAACTATGGCCACATGCTTATGTTTTTGTTTACATGTACGGGCATTTTCGCTTGATATGATGCAAAACAATGATGATGTAACATTCAATTTACATGTACTTATCTTTATCAAAGTCTACTATTCGATTTACAGTACAACTGTACAACTGCTGTACAACTGCTTACAACTTAGCATAAAAACCTGACCTGATCGAAAGAAACGGATGTCATTTTTGGATTCAGCAGTGCAAAATTGTCTTAAATCAGTTGAAAAAACACAGACAACTTACAAAAAAATTATATTTTTTTATGATTTTTAATGATCCTTTCTCCTGAAACTCACCAGAACCCCATCCCTGTTCTGGTGAGTTTATCTGCTACTGATCTGTAAGTTTACCTTATTATCTGTGTTTGGATTTTTTTCTTGTTGCAGTTTTTGGAACTTTGTGTTTTGTGTAATAAATGCCACAAACTTCAGTTGGCGTGTGGGTCTGTTTCTCGCTGCCCTGAGGGGCAAATCATGACAAGGTGTCACTGTTTCTGGGAATAACAAGCTTCTTCATTCACTCTCCAACCAGGAAGTAACAAACAAGAAAATATTTCAAGACTATTTGACTGTTTTTGTGCAACTGTAAAAGGTAGCAAAACTTTTTTGATATAGGATAGTGTTTGAGGCTTTACTGAGCAGAAATATGTTACTTGTTACCACTAAAAAACCTTAAATTTAGCATCTAATTTAAAAACATGCTCAACTAAATAGTTGATTTGTCAGTTTATGGTAAGTATAACAAAATTAAGCTAATGCAAATATAATTGAATATTTACAATAAAATCAAAACTTCTGTTTATCCATTGCTGTAAATATGAAGGTGTGGGGAACCTAGACGTTACATTCTCCACTCAGACTGAATGGCACAGGAGGAGAGAAGCCGAACAGGGGTCGAGACGGGACATCAGAGGTGGAGACGCTAAAGGACTGTTAGGCGGATGCGCCGGGCAGACTGCGGCTTCTCCACCGGACTGCATGTTAATGCGCCGACAGGCTTTGTGATTGTGTGTATTGTGGTGTGAACCACCGGACAGTATGTTAATGCACCGACAGGTTTTGTGAGGACGTGCATTGTAATTGTGTCTATTGTGGTGTGAACTCCCAAGTCACTAGGCAAGGATGTAAGATATAAAAGCGACCTGAGATATTCTTGTTGACTTGTGGTTAGAGAGAATAAAGTCCATGCTGATCCAGCTCACTGCCTTGCCTGCCAATTTCTCTCTACACTGGTGACCTTTGACATAGAATGGAACTCGAGGCAAACACCCCGGAGACGGCCCGGACTGGAAGCGCCAGCACTGCGTGCGCCATTTCGGTCAAGCTCCCAGACTTTTGGCTACACGACCTGAAGGCTTGGTCCCTCCACACCAAGGCCCAGTTCGCGCTCCATGGAGTGACGGTGGATAGCATCAAGTACTACTATATTGTTGCAGCACTGGACACACGCACAACATAGTAGGTGGCGAACCTGCTCCAACGGCCCCCAGCCCACGGCAAATATGATGCTCTCAAGACTGCGCTGGTCCAGCGCTACATGCTCTTGGACTGCGATAGAGTGGAAAGGCTCCTGACACGCTCCGAGTTGGGAGATGGGTGGGCGGTCGAATTAATGGAGAAGATGCTGGCGTTGATGGGCACACATGGCGAGCAGTTCCTCTTTGACCACCTTTTCCTCCGGAACCTCCTGACAGCGGTCAGAGCGGTCCTCGCTAATTTGCCACTGCTGGACACGCAGAATGACTGGGCGCTGGCACAAGAGGTGGCCCGGATTATCCTGGTGACCAGAACCTTTGCTGTGAACTCAATGGCATCGGAACCCAGTGAGACAGCCAGCGAGGGCAAAGAGCCATCGATGGTGGCCTCCGCAGAGGCCAAGAAGCACCGGAGGGAAACGCTCTGCTTCTACCACTGCCGCTTTGGAGAAGACACACGCTGATGTGTGCCACCATGCCAGTTCAAGTGCTCGGGAAATGCTAGGACTGGTAGTTGGTTGCAGATGCGACCGCCGGTGACACAAACAAGCTACTCTATGTGACAGACTCACGCTTGGGGAGACAGTTCCTTGTGGACTCCGGCTCCCAAAAGAGCCTCATCCTGCCATCCTACACAGACCGGCTGGCTGGAAGTAGCAGCCCCGAGCTTGCAGCCACAAATGGCTCAGACATTAAGACTTTTGGAGAGAGGACACTGATCATATCCTTGCATGGCCATACCTACCAATGGTCCTTCGTCATAGCAGCATGTAACTCCCCCATTTTGGGTGCAGATTTTTTGTGTGCACATGGACTATTAGTCGATGTGGCTAATTAATGCCTGATTAATGCTATGTCATTTGATTCTCTGCCCTATACAGCTCAAGGATCCAGGTCCACAACACTGGCCAACGTCACAGCTCCAGGGGTTAAGTTCCACACACTACTCACCCAGTTCCTAGCACTCACGGTTCCGACATTTTTGGCGGCCATCACTAAGCACGGGGTAGAGCACTTCATTCCCACCACAAGGCCGCCTGTTTTCACATGACTTCGGCGCCTGGACGCAGCTAAACTGGCCAGTGCGCCCGAGGAGTTTGCCAACTTGGAAAGGTTGGGCATCATTAGGTGCTCAAACAGCCCATGGGCAGCCCCGCTACTCATGGTGCTGAGGGATCGTGGAAACCATGCGGAGATTTCCACAGATTGAACTAGAAAAGCACTCGGAGAGCGCAGACCTCCGCCAAGCGCCACAGTTCCCCCCATACGGTGTTTGTGTGTAAATTTTCAGATTCCTTGACCATGAAAACATGACTAGCAATTGGATTCACAATGATAGGATTAGTGGTTCAGTAGTTATTCACGAAAATCGCATTTTCCGTAATGGCGGTTTTTGCCACAGTTCCCCCTATACAGTGTTTGTGTGTACGTTTTCAGATTCCTTGACCATGAAAACATATGACTAGCAATTGGATTCACAATGATAGGATTAGTGGTTCAGTAGTTATTCACGAAAATGGCATTTTGCGTAATGGTGGTTTTCGCCACAGTTCCCTCTATACAGTGTTTGAGTGTACGTTTTCAGATTCCTTGACCATGAAAACATATGACAAGCAATTGGATTGACAATGATAGGATTAGTGGTTCAGTAGTTATTCACGAAAATTGCATTTTGCGTAATGGCGGTTTTCTTGTGGATGGTGATCCGGATCACCACCAAAATGTAATCATCTATAGGATACCCCATTTCTGACAATCTGTGAAAATTTCATGAAAATCCGTCCTTAACTTTTTGAGTTATCTTGCTAACAAACAAACAGACAAACAGACAAACCAACGCCGATGATCACATAACCTCCTTGGCGGAGGTAACAATGCCACAGCGCACTATCACTACCCAATCCCCCATATTCAGGATTTTTCCGTCCACCTCACTGGGGCACTCATTTTTTCCAAGGTGGACCTGGTCTGCGGGTCCCACCAGGTCCCGGTGCAAGCAGAAGACATACCAAAAATGGCAGTAATAACCCCGTTCGGTCTTTTTGAGTTCCTATGCATGCCTTTCGGATTAAAAGGCACAGCACAGACCTTCCAATGCATGATGGATGCAGTGCTGCACGATCTGCCGTTTGTGTTTTTCTACCTGGATGACATCCTGGTGGCCAACGCGTCCGAGGACGGACATGTAGCCAACCTCAGGATGGTGTTCCAGAGATTGGAAGAGCAAGGGTTAATAATCAACCCGGCGAAGTGCCAGTTCGGGGTTACATTAATCGACTTTTTGGGTCACCGCATCTCACCGGAGGGTGCGATGTCCTTTCCGGACACAATGCGCACAGTGGCAGATTTTCCCTGGCCCCAGACGGTCAGGGTGCTGCAGGAGTTTTAGGGGATGGTTAACTTTTACAACCGTTTCCTCCCCCTCACAGCCCAGCTCATGCAGCCGTTGTACGCCGCGTTTAAGAAACGGAAAAAAGTGGACAGTGTCGACTGGACTCTTGAGTGGGATCAGGCATTTTCCGATGCCAAAACAACCTTAGCGAACACCGTTCTACTGGCGCACCTGGACCCGGCGGCTCGGATAGCGCTCACTACCCTACGCATCGGACATGGCCATAGGGGCCGTTGTGGAGCAGCGCGTCACCGGTTCTTTGCAGCCGCTCACCTTTTTGAGCAGGTCTTTGCTTGACAATGAGTGTAAATACAGCGCGTTTGACAGGGAGTTACTGGCTCTCCACCTGGCCATACACCACTTCCAGTTCTGGCTGGAAGGACGCAGCTTCACTGCGTTTCTGGACCACAAGCCACTAACATACGCTATGGGCAAGGTTTTTGGAACAATGGTCAGCCCGGCCTGTGATGGACTGGCGATCTGTCCAGGGTGTATCCTGCCTCTCGCCCAAAGATGCTGGGATAGGCTCCAGCCCCCCCCCGCAACCCGAAAAGGATTAAGTGGAAGAAGATGGATGGATGGATGGATGGATGGATGGATGGTCGGCCCGGCAGCAGAGACAGCTGGTCACTATCTCAGAGTTTACGACCAACATTCAGCATGTGGCTGGTAGACTCAACGTGGTGGCAGACTGCCTCTTGCATGCATTAGTGGCCCCAGTCTATGTAGGGATAGATTACACGGCCATGGCAGCCGAGCAGGTCGACGACATGGACGTATACGCGCTCCAGTCTGGACCAACAGAGTTAAGGCTGGAGAGCAGAGTACTGCAAGACGGGGGGCCCTCCCTGCTCTGTGACGTTTCCACAGGCCGCCCGTGCCCACTGGTCCCACGCGCTTGGCTCTGCCGCGTTTTTGAGTCGGTTCACTCCCTGGTGCACCAGGGAGTGCATGCATCAGTCAAAATGGTGGGAGCAAAGTTTGTCTGGCAGCACCTGTGCAAACAGGTGAAAGAGTGGGCTGCAGCCTGCATAGCGTGCCAACGAACCAAGGTACACAAGCACACAAAGGCCCACCTCGAGCCATTTCACGTCCCGGCTAAGAGGTTCGACCACATTCACGTGGACCTCGTGGGCCCCCACCCGCCATCGCAGGGGTTTACGCACCTCCTGACAGTGGTGGACCGCACCACGCACTGGCCTGAAGCGGTGCCGCTAGCTTCCACCACATCTACAGAAGTTGCACATACTTTTTTGGCGACATGGGTGGCACGCTTCGGCACCGCGGATATCACGTCCGACGGGGGCCCGCAGTTCATTTCTGACCTCTGGTCCTCAATGGCCCGGAGCCTGGGCGTCACCATTCATCGCACAACCGTGTACAACCCCCAGGCCAATGGGTTATACAAGCTTTTCCATAGGTTGCTTAAAGCAGCGCTCAGGGCTTCGCTTACGGACGCAAATTGGGTGGACCGGTTGCCGTGGGTTCTGTTAGGGTTGGGTTCTGCACCGAAGGAGGATTTGGCTTCCTCCCCAGAGAATTTTTGCCTGACAACCCCGAGCCGAACACCAATCCATCCCTGCCTTCACTACGTAGCGCAGAGGCAGGGATGGTACCCAGCCCGGCCCACCACTGTTTTCCCCGCGCTGTCGTCCCAAGGACCTTGAAGGATGCGTTGTTCGTGTTTGTCAGGCGTGTTTGTCAGGACCCCGTTGCGCCCGCCCTATGACTGCCCATTCAGAGTGTTGAAACCTGGGGATAAACATTTTGTGTTAGACTTGGGGGGGAGGCAGAGAAACAGTCTGCATAGACAGGCTTAAGCCTGCGTTCGTATTAGCAGATGAGCAGGTGGTTTTGGCCTGAGCTCCTCGACGCGGACGACCCCCACTGAGAGCTCCCCAGGTAAATGACTCAGCAGCTCAGTCACAATTGCATGGTGAAGATGTGCCCCCCCCCCCCCCCCCAATGTTCCCCCACAGACGGATGCATCTCCGGGAGCGCCCCACCGGCACAGCAGCGCCTCAGAGCTGACGTCCACCCATTACAGCCGCTACGGATGTCGGCTGAAGCCCACGGGACATTAGGGTTAAGGCCCATTCTGAGTGTTCGGGGGGGGGGCACCTAGACGTTACATTCTCCACTCAGACTGAATGGCCGAGAAGCCGAAGAGGGGTTGAGATGGGACAGCTGAGGTGGAGATGCTAAAGGACTCTTAGGACTCTGCGCCGGGCAGACTGTGGCTTCTCCACCGGACCGCATGTTAATGCGCCAACAGGCTTTGTGAGGACGTGCATTGTAATTTTGTGTATTGTGGTGTGAACCCCCAGGTTGCTAGGCAAGGTTGTAAGATATAAAAGAGAAATGCCCATCAACCTGAGATATTCTTGCTGACTTGTGGTTAGTGAGAATAAAGTCCACGCTGATCCAGCTCACTGCCTCTCCTGCTCATTTCTCTCTCCAAAACAAGTGTTTGTATACAGTGAATATGCTGAAATAATTTTTTAGTAAGTATTTTTGATGCTTTCTGAGTTGATTTTGGTAAATATGATTAAAATATCTAGAATAAGAATTTGGAAGTCATGAATGTCACAATTAATTTTGTTTTAGCTACATGACATTACCACTGATTGCGGTTGTTGATTAGAATTTCATTTTTTTTTACTTGTTTTACAACTACTAGGTGGACAGTAAAACATTCTGTGGTGCAAGACCACACACTCTTCTGGCCCTTGTACCTGAAAATCCTCAAGACTCTGATGCTGATCTGAGTGATGATGATCCATTAGAGGATCCTGATTATCACCCAACACAAGCAGCAGATACAGGTGACAGTTCTTTTGAGTCCCTAGATGAAGAGGAGGCTCCCTCAACAAGCAGATCTTCCATGTGGCTTCCTTGTAAGAAGAGCAGAAAAAGCAAATGGACCCTAAAAACAGTTTCCTTGGAGGAACCAGGGGACAGTGCTGACCCAAGTTCCCAGTCAGACACAAACAAAAGAACAAAAAGAATCTGGAAGCATGAAGACACTGATGAATTCATAGTTCTGGATTCAAGATTCGAACCCCCTGATGCTGTACAAGACACCCTTTCAGTCTTCAAAATAATCTTCTTTGATGAGATGATTGAACATATTGCTCATCATCCAAATTTGTACTTTGTTCAAGTGTTGGGAGATCCAGTTAAGACTAGCCCTGAAGAAAGTGAGGATTTATTAGCCATCCTTCATCCTTGCCCACAGTTTGAACCAAGTCAACAAATCAGCATCCAGAGTTGGCCGACCATCATTCAGCTCTCCCCCACCACAGAAGAAAGGCTACATCCCAAGACCGTTATCCACAACCAGATTTGCATTATGATTACTTGGTACACTGGTCTCTTCACTCTCTTCGCTCTCCACGATGCAACCTTTGTCTTAAGGGTGTATCAAGGTGGAACTGTAACAAATGCAATGTTTTCCTGTATTTTAGATTTTAGATTTAGATTTAGTATACTTTATTGATCCCCAGAGGGGAAATTGAGGGTCATCCACCACCTGGATGGATGAAGCAGCCACGATATGGCGCTATCCCTTAACCATTCACACACACATTCACACCTAGGGCCACTTTAGAGTCTCCAATTAACCTAACCTGCATGTTTTTGGCATGTGGGAGGAAACCGGAGAAATCCCGGAGTAAACCCACGCATACACGGGGAGAACATGCAAACTCCACACAGATCACTGTTGGTCGGGGCTGGGATCGACCAACAGTGATCTGTGTGGGGTTTGGGTGTTCTCAAACCAGGAATGCTTTCTAGCATATCACCATAGGTAAAATGGATCTGATGTTCAAAAAGCATTTGTGTTGTTGCACAGTCACATAGATGAGGTCCAAAATGTAGTGTTTTTTATATGTTTGACAAAGTTTTCCTGTGTTTTCAGTGTTTTTTCAAAGTTAAAATGGAAATCAACTTTATTGATCGAACAGAAAAATGGATCTTGTGTCCCAAAAAATGAGTGCTGTTGCACCACCACAGATGAGGTATGTTGAGATGATGAAGTACAAAATGCAGCTGTTTTTATGATTTTGAATGCAAAAATAAATGTTTTGTACTGTAGCATTCAATTAGAAGTTGACTGATTGTGAAAATTTTATGCTGTTGCATCTTAAGACAGTTGCAGTTAAGATGACAAAGTTGGAAATGCAGTCTTTCCTAATTTGAAGCAGTATTTTCTTTGCTGGGCAGCGCGGTGGCGGAGTGGTTAGCACTGCGGCAGCACAGCAACTCACCCTTGGCTGGGGGATCCTGGGTTCGATCCCAGCCCCTGACCAACAGTGATCTGTGTGGAGT
Source organism: Pholidichthys leucotaenia (assembly GCA_020510985.1). Classification (NCBI taxonomy): domain Eukaryota; kingdom Metazoa; phylum Chordata; class Actinopteri; order Cichliformes; family Pholidichthyidae; genus Pholidichthys; species Pholidichthys leucotaenia. The sequence goes on along the minus strand of CM035840.1, from coordinate 130,569,953 downwards.
TTGCATGTTCTCCCCGTGTCTGTGTGGGTTTACTCCGGGATTTCTCTGGTTTCCTCCCACATGCCAAAAATATGCAAGTTAGGTTCATTGGCATCAAACTGGGGATTCTAAATTGTCCTTAGGTATGGCTGTGAGAGTGAATGGTTGTCTGTCTCTCTGTGTTGGCCCTACGATGGACTGGCGATCTGTCGAGGGTGTACCCTGCCTCTAGCCCAAAAGATGCTGGGATAGGCTCCAGCCCCCCCACGACCAAAAAAGGATTAAGCGGAAGAAGGTGGATGGATGGATTTTCTTTGCTGAAATGAAAACCAGTACTGTTTTCTGGCATACTACCAAAAATAAAGTGCATCAATTGCCCTGGATGTTTTTAGTTGTCTATTTCTTTATAAGTTAGCATTTTATTAGACTTTTTCTAATGTTTATTGTATTTGTATGAAATTTTGTACCTTAACCGTGAAATTACATCTCTGACATGATATTGGGCTCAGGGAACACACACACAGGCTCGAGTTAGATTCAAAGCTTTATTCAACAACAGTGAGTGTTTGGATGCGTGAGTGAGAGATGTGGATGGGTTGATGGTGAACTGGGAGCGCCGAGAGCGGAACAGTTCGCCGTGCAGCCAGGCAACCCTAAGGGCAGAGCAGAGATGCAGGTTAATGACAGTCATACACCCCGTTGGGGTTAACACTTAGTATGCTGCTTACTTGCAGGTGTTGTGGTGGCTGGCATTGGCTGACGCAGGACTTCTGCCTGGGGAACAGCGCTCCTGTGCGCACTCGGAGAGGAGAGGAGAGAGCTACGGAGGTAGAGGCGAGGATGAGGAAATCCGCCGCCTGGAGAATCCACCTGTGCACAGGGGAGAGACTGAAGAGCAGGTAAGGAAACGTACAGCTTATGTGCTGGGTGAAGGATGGCACAGGCTGGGAAGAGACTGTCATGCGCTGGAGATTGGGAGCGTAGACGAGCAGACGACTCCAGAATGAGGCTGTAGGCAGAGTGGGTTAAATAGTCCGCGGCTGATGAGACACAGGTGTGCGCGCCGCTGGAACTGATGATGGGCGAGAGCGAGTTGTGACAATCTCGACCGTTTGGTAGAGGTCAATATTTTAAAAATTACAGGGTCTGTTGATTAAAAAAATCATTGATTGTGGTTAATACTGACCTAAGAGAAAAAAAAATGAAAACAAAAACAATTTCCATTGCTTTTTTCTTGGTGGGCTTTTAAAAGTTAAGCTGACATCAGCGTCAGGTGATGCTCATATAAAGATCAGCATTTGTGGAGGCTTCCTGCCATCCTGGACCTGCTTTTATGGGTGGATTCATACTACAACTTTTGGAGCAACTTTTACTAACGTTGTGGTAAACGTCTGGCTCTGCTGGCAAAAGCTGATAATAGTTAATGATAGTTGGTGTTTGTTGGCAAACACTGGTGAAAGTTGTATTTGTTGAGAATTTTCAGAATGCTGAAAATTTGGCAATGTTTTGAAATAAACACTGGGGAAAGTTGTGCTCAATTTGTAAAAGTTCCTGAGCGCTGGGCTAAGTTATGCTGAGTTCGCCTAAGTCAGCCTAAGTTAAGCTCCATTGGCAAACGTTGACTGAAATGCTGGTGAAAACAAATGTTTTTAGATCAAAACTCAGTTCAGACATGCAGGAACAAAAGAGAAATAGAGAGAAGGGGGAATTAAAAATAAGAAAATATATGTATATATAAGGGGACAATGTACAGTATTTGTCTGGTGATACCATGGTGTGTATGACATATTTTTTTTAAACTCTTTTAACATATATATATATATATATATATATATATATATATATACTGTATGACAGACGTTTGTGGGTTTGTGAGGTTGTTTGCAGGTGATGGGTGTGGTTTGGTAGGTGGTTTTTTGTCTTTGATTTTTTTTTGATTTTTTGATTTTATATATTTTATTGATCCCCAGAAGGGAAATTGAGGGCATCCACCTGGATGGATGAAGCAGCCACGGTGCGGCGCTATCCCTTTACCATTTACACACACATTCACACCTAGGGCCACTTTAGAGTCTCCAATTAACCTAACCTGCATGTTTTTGGTCTGTGGGAGGAAACCGGAGAAATCTCGGAGTAAACCCACGCAGATACGGGGAGAACATGCAAACTCCACACAGATCACTGTTGGTCAGGGGCTGGGATCGAACCAGGGATCCCATGGCCAAGGGTGAGTTGCTGTGCTGCCGCAGCACTAACCACTCCGCCACCGCACCGCCCTTTTTATTATTTTTATTTATTTTTTTTTTTTGCTGTGCTGTTGCACAAATGTGTCTTTTGCCAGTATGGATTACTCGTTGCCTTGGAAACAAGAGCCATTTTGTTGTTTTTTTGGCTGTCTGAAAAAACATGTTCTTGGTCCATGGAATAAAGGTTTTTCATGAAATTTTCAGTCAGAGTCTGTGTACTCTCTGCCTGCAACATATATATATATATATATATATATATATATATATATATATATATATATATATATATATATATATATATATATATGGCATCCTCGTCTCGAAGAGGTGATGGTTAGTGCGTCAAGGGTTGGAGCAATTCCTGGAATGACTATACAGCCCAATCTGTGAGTGGCAGTCTTTGGAGCAGTTGGCGCAAATTAAGATCGATGGTGCACTCTGATGCTGCGCTTTCTTTCCTCACCGCACGCTTTGTCGCCATCTGGACTCTCGTGTTCGCTTCCATCTTGAGAACAGCCTCTTTGACACTGTGGCACCAGGTGGCTTGATCTTTGGCAATAACCTCCCAGTTATTGGCATTGATCTGCGCACACCGCATGTCGCATTTGCAGACATCTTTAAAACGCAACAGCGGTCAGCCCACATGGCGGACACCCACCCGCAGTTCTCCGTAAAGGATTTCTTTCGGCAGATGGTCAGGCTCCATGCGGTGCACGTGGCCGAGCCACCAGAGTCGTCACTGGCTGAGAAATGCAGGGATGCTTGGCAAGTCAGCGCTCTCAAGGACCTCGGTGTTGGGGACTCTGTCCGTGCCCCTTGATGTGCATAAGGTGCCGAAGACAGCAGAGGTGGAACCCGTTTAACTGCTGTTTAAATCTCCTGCCTGGCATAGGCTGTCCAGGACTCACTGCTGTACAGGAGAGTGGACAGGACACAAGCTTGGTAGATGAGTAGCTTGGTCTTCAAACTCAACAGATTGTTGGTCCACAAACGCTTGTTGAGTTTTGGCCATGACAGCAACTGCTTTGGCGATTCTGGTGCTGATCTCAGTGTTTAGCGAGAGCGTGTTTGAAACAGTGGACTCTAGGTAGGTGAAGGTGTCCACAACCTCCAGCTCTGTGTTGTCAATGGTAATGACAGGAGAGGAGACAGCATCTTGCGCCATGATGTTGGCTTTCTTAAGGCTGATCATCAGCCCAAACTCCTTGCAGGCGTGGGACAGTTTGTCAACCAGTTGCTGAAGGCCCTCCTCGCTGTGCAATGCTAGAGCAGCATCGTCTGCAAACAGCAGCTCACATATAAGGACCTTGTAGACTTTGGTTTTAGCATGAAGTCTTGCAACGTTGAGGAGTTTTCCGTCTGATCTCGTGCAGATGTAGACACCTTCAGGACAGTTGGCAAAGGCGTAGTGGAGGATCATTGAGAAAAAAATCCCAGAGAGAGTCGGTGCTAGAACGCAATCCCTGTTTCACTGCACTGCTGACTGGGAAGGCATCTGAGGTGGCGCCATCAAAGCAAACAGTACTATGCATGTCCATGTGGAAGGAGGAAATGATTTCAAGGAGCTTTGGGGGACAATCGATCTTTTGCAGGATCTGGAAGAGCCCTTTTCGACTAACTAAGTCAAAGGCTTTGGTCAGGACCACGAATGCAACGAACAATGGCTGCTGCTGTTCTCAACACTTCTCCTGCAGCTGATGGAGGGAGAAGATCATATCCACTGTGGACCTTCCGTCTCTGAAGCCACACTGGGACTCAGGATAGACTTGCGAAGCAATGCTCTGCAGGAGGAACAGGGTGACCCGGGCGAAGACTTTGCCAACTATGCTCAGAAGAGAGATGCCACGGTAATTGTTGCAGTCACTGCAGTCGCCTTTGTTCTTATACAGCATTACTATGTTGGCATCTCTCATATCTTGGGGAATGTGATCTTGCTCCCAGCAAAGGCAGAGGAGATCATATAGTGGTTGTAAGATGTTTCAGAACTTCTGGGAGGATATCATCTTTCCCTGGATCCTTGCCACAGGCAAGGCAGTCAATAGCTTTGCTGAGCTCTTCCAGCATGGGCATTTTGTCAAGCTCCTCCATGACTGGTAGGCCAGGCAAGGAATCAAGGGCAACGTCTGTCACGATGTTCTGGGTCGAGTACATTTCAAGATAACGTTCGACCCAACGCTGGAGTTGCTTGCTTTTGTCGGTGATGGCTTAGTCTGTCTTAGCTTTGAGCGGTGCTGTTTTGATGCTTGTGGGGCCAATAGCTGTTTTGATGCCCTCATACATTCCTTTGGCGTATCCGCAATTGGCAGCTACCTGGATGTTGGCACACAGGTTCTGCCAGTAATCATTGGCACAACGACGGGCAATCTGCTGGGCCTTGTTCCTTGCTGCTCGAAGGGTGTTGTGTGCCAAAGTGGCCAAGACAGGATGGTCACACTTGCCAGTCTGCTCCGACATGAGCATTGAAGTCGCCTATCAAAAATAAGCCTTCATTGCGGGGGATTCTAGATTTCTCTTGAGCCTCGTAGAACCGATTTTTGGCTTCTGGGGTGGATGTGAGGGTTGAGGCATACACAGAAAGGATGTTCACAAAGCCCGTCAATGTCTTCATGAGGAGGGCGAGGATTCTTTCAAACCGTCCTGTAGGGGTTTCTGTGGTGGCGATCAGCGAGTTCCTCACTGCAAAACCTACACCATGCTGCCTAGACTCATCCTGGGACAGGCCCTACCAATAAAAGGTGTAGTCTGATTCTGTAAGAGAGGTGCTGTCGACCAGGTGGGTTTCCTGAAGGCAGGCAACATCAATGTTAAGTCGTGCCAGTTCCTTATTGATGATGGCGGTCTTGCGAGAGTCGTCCATTTGTTGGAGATCAGCAGTAAGTCCGGGGAACATGGTGCAAACATTCCAGCTTGCAAATCGATGAGCTGGAGTCTTTGTATGTTTCTCCTTTTGACTGCCTGGTGCAGATTGATGCTTGCTTGTTGGGAGAGACCCCTAAGCTCTACGCACCCAGTAGAACAGGCAAGCCATGGCGGGGTGGCACCTTACTGGCTGGGGGCTACCCAGCTTGAGGCGGGTGGTAGCTGCCCAATGATTCTGCGAAGGCTTCTCCCACCATCGGACAAGACCACTGGCGCTCCTCCCTATGCCAGTCGGTTAGAGCTTATAACCGGTAACTGCCTCATCCTGTGCTGTAGGCGGGGTAGTATGGAGACACTGGGCTGCCCATACGTCAGTGTCCCCCTCTCGGTATCACTGGCTGAGTCCAAAGGAAAGGATGATCCAATACAGTTTGGGACCAGTTCCACTGCAGGAGATGTCGGAATCTGCCAACCACCTTAAGGCTCCACTCCAGATTTATTCTCTAGGTTTACTCCCGAAGTCTTTCCTGTAATCAGGTATAGTCAAAAGGCAGCGGAGGTTTGGAATCAGAGTTTTCCTTCTCCTAGGTAATTTGCCAGTCAAGGCTAATGGGCACCACCTGCCCAGATTTGAAATCAGTGTGGTCCTTCTCCTAGGTGGACTGACACCAAAGTCTGACGAGCCCCACCTACCCAGAGCAACCTGGTTATAGCACCAGAGACTTGCTGACACCCTCTGTCATTTAGTGAAAACAGGTTCGGCACAAGAAGCCAGACAGTAGGATTTTGTTAGGGTAGGCTATTGGAGAGACGCTGTGCTATGAGTGGGGTATTTCAGTGGAAATGTAGGTGGTCATTTCTACATTCCACCCCAGCACGTCCTAACCCATATAGACCCCATATATATATATATATATATATATATATATATATATATATATATATATATATATATATATATATATATATATGATCTCCCAAAAATGTGACAGCCCCCCCCCCCAAAAAAAAAAAAACCTCTCCTCATTGAGAAATTTATTGTTCTTAATTTTGTGCTCCATGCGTAATCATTTTCCAGGATTTATTGGTTCACTTCCATTGTGGGAATCAAACAGAACTGATGTGGTGTCAAAAAGTAAATTACATTTAACGAGATTTTATGTTATTTTAATGGAGAGAGGTGTAACAGTCAAAATATAATCACCCATCACTTTATTTATATGATGATTCACTACATAGTTTTTTTTTTTAAATTCCATCCACATTCACATTTTAATTGAAGGCTTAGTGTTTGAGTCTATAGCATTATTTTATTATTTTTTTAGATGAATGAATGAATGAATGAATGAACAGGGGAAAAAGGAATGCAGAATTAACTACATAGGAATATCAAACAAAAATAAATACTGAAACGTATGCCCAAAGGAGATGTGTTCACTCCAGAAGCAGGTCCAAAATGGCAGGATGCCTCCATAAATGCCGATCTTTATATGAGCGTCACCTGACGCTGATGTCAGCTGAACCGTACTGAGTATTTCTCTGATTTTTCAAAACATCTGTAAAAGTAAGTCAAAACTCTATAGTGTGAACCCAGCTTTAACGTAGGCTGAGTTAAGTCAACTCTGCATATCTTAGCCCAGCACTCAGGAACTTTTACAAAATGAGCACAACTTTCACCAACGTGTATTTCCAAACATTGGTAAATTTTCAGCAGGATGAAAATTTTCAAAGAACACAACTTTTGCCAGCGTTTGCAAACAAACACCAGCAATCATTAACTTTTACCAGCAGAGCCAGACATTTGCCAAGATGTCAGTAAAAGTCGTTCCAAACATTGTAGTGTGAATCCACCTTTAAGCATGACCTTCTCTTGCACCATCAGTAACCCTGTAGTTATTTAAAAGTCCCCAATAACTAGGCTGTGAGATATTTCCTCATGTTCCAAGAGTGGTGCTATAGCCTTAACCAAGGGGTGTTAACTGTCCCTTTTTGTGTGTGTGTGTGTGTGTGGGGGGTATTCTGGAAACATCAGTTTTGTAAAACCCTTACATAGCATCTCTCCTCCCTTATTTTAGTTTCAATTCAGCATGGCCACCAGCAACAAATATTTCATGCTGAAATGAAATCATCTCTCAACATCATCACATCACAGCTCTTCACCTTAGCACATCAGTCAAACATGTAGAGAACTACGGGAAGTAGTGAGGCCAAAACACTACTTGAATCAGTCAAGAGCAGCAGAAAGACTCCATGGAAAATAAGTAAAGCTAGTGAGAAAGGGTTTGCTCCCTTTTCCTCTTTTGTATATGTGTTATTTTGTTCCATGCTGTAACATTTTTAGTCATTTATAGTGTAAATTTACAAACCAGAATTAAATTATAATTACAATGGTTTGATCAGCAGTTTAAGAGTCCATAATGGTCTAAATAAAATGCTATTTACAGATACCTGTTGTGTAGTAGGTGGTAATTTAAAGGTGGTAATTTGTATAAAATTCACATGGGTGTATTTATGGAAAAGAGGAGATGGAATTAATAAGTGTTCACTTCTTCCTTCTCCCTTTCAAACAGTGTATACTGTTACTTTATTGCATTTGCCATTTGCTCGTATTTGTTATATTTTTGTGTTCGAAATAAACTATCTATCTATCTATCTATCTATCTAGTAACAAATTGTTAACTATACAATATGTTGTCTATGTATGAGAGCTGTGAATTTATCTTCATTTTGTCTTTAAGCTATTAGTTATTGCTATAACCAACATTTGAAACAAAACACATATCATTCTCTAGCCACATTTGGTATTCTGAGTTTTGTCAGTTATTTGATAATGAAAAAGTTGCCAACTCCAATATAACTGGGCAGTGAGCATTTGCAAAAGTACTGAGGGAAACAAAAATGGCAGTGGATGCTCGTCTGTTTCAAGATGAGTATTGTTAGAGGTCTGTTCTTCATTCAGACTGTGCCTCCAGCCCAGGCCAGACAAGCCCTCAAAGGCTGTTGTCTCTTGACTACCAAACAGTCTAAAGGGTCAATGGTGTCAGGAGTACAACTGAAGGTTTCAGGAGTTAGTGGCCATTGTTAAGAGAATGTGTTCCTTTTCTTGACCCTTAGCATTTTTTGGTCACCTTAAGCCAGAGGTTTGGGAGTGAGTTTCCTTCAATTCATATAGCACTTTTCAAGGCTTACTGAAAGCAGTGTTACAACGAGCCACTGTCTGCCAATGCTTTACTTGGGGCCCCTAAGTTCATAATTACTATTCAATTCAATTCAACTTTATTTCTATAGCACCATTTCACAACAATAGTAATCTCATAGCACTATCAAACTGTAGGGAAAAAAAAAACATAATTGCAGAAAGATGCCAGCAATCAGGTGATCCCCCTGTGTAATCAACCAACATGGACTTTGGACTGTGTGGGGGAGTTGGACTACTGTACTGAAAGAGAAATCTATGCAGAAATTCAACAAGCAGTTTCCACACAGAAAGGCCTCTGCTAACTGAAAGGGGTATAAAAGTTAGTGCCTAAATAATAATTCTGTAGGTAATCACCCATTATGCTCTACACATATTCCATACATATTCTGGTTGCATTCTTATGGACAAATATGTTGTGTTATACTCTGATATACAGGAATTAGGCAGAGCTATAGAGCATTCTCATTCTCATTCTGCTCTCCCTCTCTCCTTTCCTTTAGTCAGGTCTAATGCTTAGTTACACGCCCCAAAACCCAACACCCACGCACACACCGTAGATCGCACATTCTAGAAACAGCAGCGTGAGCAGCGGATGGCCTGTTCACGTCAGAGTTAAATTGGCCAATCAGACAGTCACGTACAAGCCCATCCTATTGTTCGGGATTGGCCCAACGAACCACCCCGAGAAGATTAATGTAAGCCGCACCTGAAAGTCGGGGTCAGTGTGGCGACGCTCCAGAGGGAGCTGCATCACGCTACACTCAGCTCTGCTTGCTTTACATGTGACCGCCAAATAAATGTTACATCTTTAAATTGGAGAAATCTCCGGCTTGTTCTTGGATCTTTCAATCAAAGAATAGGGTATTTTTCTAACATAACCAAGAGATTTTAATGGGGGACTTTGTAGTGTGAGGTGACAGTGTTAACCAGTCCACAACCAAATTCTGTGTCTTTGGTCTGTAATTTTAATGGAACAGGGACTCGGTTGTGTTGACACATTTGATGGAGGCCTAAATGAGATGTTACATTTGGTCAAGTGCAACTGAAGTACTTTGTCGAAATGTTCTAAATAAAGAAATTTAAAAAAAAAAAGAAATTAAAGGTATTCTAACGTGTTTCAGTTCATCCATCCATCCATCCATCCATCCATCCATCAATGGTTGGAGTAACACATTACTGTGACGCCACTACTTTTGGAGTAACGTGCTGTGTAACGAAATTACTGTTTAAAAATTCAGCAATGTGCTACAATTACTGAAATTTGATCAGATGCATTACTCGTTAGTCATTTTATTAATATGGACAGATATTTTTAGCACAAATAAATGAATATACACCTTATTCCTGAGGGCGCTGTTGTAGAAATAATTATTGGGGCAACTTCCGGTTTCGGGGTGAGTAGTGTTAAATCAGTCAGCAAGAGTGGAGTAGTGGGACATTTAAAATAGTGGGTTTAAAAGTTTTTCAAATTTGTTTTAATGTATAGTCCACATACATGTTTTACAGTCAAGTGGCAGCTAATTTCAGCATTTGAAGGTTTTTTTTTTTTAATTTTTGAATGTTTTTGTGTAGTTCTGGTACTTGTTGCTGCTGTTTGTGGTTGTGCCATAGACTGTATAAATGGAGGCTCCTCGCAACAAAGCACAGCTAAATATGTGACTTCAACAGCAATGCCTAGATCATGCACCAAAAACTAAAAAGGACAATTCATGTGATCAGTGGTACAGACACAAGAGCACCAGGTATGTTTTCACTTGTATGAATGTCACATATCTGATGTTTATGTCACCAGATGCAAGGCTGCATGAAATAAAATAATAAATAAAAATAGTAACAGCTTGCTCCCTAAGGCTTTATGATTTAATAAAGATATCATTTTTTTTGGGGGGGGGGGGTGCATTAGTTGCACTGCACTGGAACGATATGGACTTGATATTAGCAGCTAAGCATTCATAAATCTTTAAATTATCACAAAATATAGACCAATAAAATTTTGGAAAATTGTCAGAAAATGTCTGCACGTGTTAAGTTAAATAACAAGCGTTCATGGCATGACAGCAACATGAGCATTTTAATTTTGGTGTCATGATTCAGGGCAGGTGAGACTCAAACGCAGAGCTGCCAGAACAAACACTCAGACTAAGATGTAAAATTCACCAGTTTACTGAAAAACTAAAACTACCACACAACTCTAAATAAAGGTGCAGAACTAAGGAAAAGCGCAACACAAAAACAAACACTTAAATGACACAAAAACCGGTGCCCTTTGGAGCACATGTAGCCTACGGGAGAAAAGAGGACTGAGGTTATTAGGGACAGAATCTCCCAAAGAGGAGAACAATAATGGGAAATGACTCTTCTTCTTCTTCTTCTTTTAGATTTGATTGGTGGTTGGCAACAAGCTTATAGGTGCATTACCGCCATTCTGTGAGCAGAGGATCCCGGCAGGGAACTCCCGTGTGGAGCAGGGGAACGGGGGAAGACAGTGACCTGGGTGGACGTCTGGCATCTTTTTTGTCAGGCGAGTGTAATCAGCCCTGGAATACACACCGCGAAGGTGGCAACAAACCTGAAGAGAAAGAAGGACAGCGGGAGTGAACAAACACAGGCCAACTGAGAGAGAACAAGATAAACCTCTTGATTACCCAGGTGGCAAACCTAATGATCCAGCGATGGGCTCTCCACACACTGGATCTTAAATATGCTGGTAAATTAGGAAGCAGCAGGTGTGTAATCCTGCAGGTGCAGCAGATACCCAGGAGCCAGGAAGACAGGAGCAGGAGGTGAGGGGGAGCACGCTCAGCTGATCATCACAGTGCCCCCCCCCCAAGGGGCCTCTTCTGGCGTCCCACTGGGCTTGCACGGATGGGCCTGATGGAATGTCTGCACCATCCGCTTGTCCAGGATGTAGGTCCCCGGAATTCAGAACCTCTCCTCCCGACTGTACCCTTTCCCTTTCCAGTCAACTAGGTACTGGCACCCACAACCCCGTCAATGGACGTCCAGGATCTTCTCCACCGTGTATGTGGTCTGGCTGTCGGTGACCTGAGGGGGTTCCGGAGGAGGACAGAGAGGGCTGGTGTAGAGGGGCTTGAAGCGGGATACGTGGAAGGTCCGATGAATCCACATTGAAGGTGGCAGGTCCAACCGGAAAGTGACATCACTAATAAGCCGCTTGATGGTGAATGGGCCCAGATAGCGGGGGGAGAGCTTCCAAGACTCCATCTTGAGTGGGATCTGTTTGGTGCAAAGCCAGACGTACTGTCCCACTGCGTACTTTGGCTCCGGCACGCGTCTGCGGTTAGCATACTGTTGATTGTGCTCCGTGGAGCGGAGGAGAGCAGCTCTTGAGGCCCTTCACAGACGGCGGCACCAGCGCGTGTGGACCTCCACGGATGGGACGGCGAGGCCCCTCTCTGCCATGGGCAGCAGAGGTGGTGTGTAGCCCATCGAGGCCTCGAACGGTGTGAGCCCAGTAGAGGAGGAGACAGCCGAGTCGTGGGAATACTCCACCCAGGTCAGGTGGGAGCTCAAGGTGGATGGGTTTTGAGATGCTATGCACCTTAGGGTGGCTTTCAGGGACTGATTGGCATGCTTGGCTTGACCGTGACTTTGCGGATGGTATCCAGATGTCAGGTTGGCTGTAGCACCCAAAAAGTGGTAGAACGCCTTCCACACCTGGGATGTGAATTGTGGACCCGGGTAGGAGACGATGTCCATTAGTATCCCCTGCAGCCAGATGACATACTCCCTCACCAGATCGACTGTCTCCGTGGTAGATGGTAATTTGCAGAGTGGGACCAGGTGGATGGCCTTGGAGAAGTGGTCCACGATGGTGAGGATCACAGTGTTGCCTTTGGATGGAGGGAGGCCCATCACAAAGTCTAACACAATGTGTGACCATGGACGACTCAGCACCGGGAGAGGATGAAGGAGGCCAGCAGGAGGGGAAGGTAGTCTGACTTGTTAGTGGCACAGTTGTGATAGGCCTTCACATACTACCGAACATCCCTCCCGAGTGTGGGCCACCAAAACGCTCTGCTGAGCAGCTTGATTGTCTGGGAGATGCCAGGATGGCAGGCGAAAAAGCTAGCATGCCCCCACTTAATCAGTTCACTGCATAACTTTAAGGGGACATACAGCTATTCAGGTGGACTTCCCTCCGGGATGGGTTCCAATGATTGAGCCTGCCAAACCCTCTGCTCAATCTCTCACGAGAGTGTCCTGAGAAAGCAGGAGGAGGGGAGAATCATCTCCGGGGGAGACGCAGCAGCTGTGGAGGAAAAGGTGGAGGAGGAGGAGTCGGGAGAAAACTGGTGTGAGACAGCGTCAGCCTTGGCATTGCGGGACCCTGGTCTGTATGAGATGGACAGATTGAACCTATTAAAGAACAGGGCCCACCGAGCCTGTTGTGAATTCAACTGTCTGGCCGATCAAAGATATTCTAAATTTTTATGATTGGTCCAGACAATGACCGGTTGGCTAGCTCCCTCCAGCCAGTGTCTCCACTCCTCCAACACCAGCTTAATGGCCAACAGTTTGCGGTCCCCATCATTGTAATTCCTCTTGGCTGGCGTTAGCCACCGGAAGAAATACGCACACGGATAGAGCTTCTGGTCAGAAGCTGAGCCCTGGGAGACGACAATGCCCACCTCCATATCGGAAGATCCACCTCGACCACGAACTGTGCCAAGGGATCCACCTGCACCTGAACGCGCACGTTGGTGAACAGGCCATTCAGAGTCACAAAAGCTAATTCAGCTGCCTTGGACCACTTGAATGGGCTTTTGGGCAACATCAACTTTGTAAGCGGTTGTGCCACTTTACTATAATCATGTATAAACAGGCAGTAGAAGTTGGCAAAGCCCAGGAAGTGTTGGATACCCTTCCTGAACTGGGAGAGTAGGCCAGTCTATTACAGCCTTGATTTTCTCCGGATCAGCCTTTACCATGCCCTCGGCGATGATGAACCAGGAACGAAGTTGAGTGAGTGGAAAATTTGCACTTCTCCGCTTTCACAAAAAGCTGATTCTCCAGTAACCGCTGCAGGACAGACTGAACATGAACAATGTGCTCCTCCAGCATGCGGGAAAAAAATCAAGCTATCGTCCAGATACACAAAAACAAACTGGTTCACCATGTCCCGTAAGACATCATTAATTAACCGCTGAAAGACGGTAGGGATGTTGGTCAACCCGAATGGCATGACCAAATACTCAAAATGGCTCAGTTGTGTTGTAAATGCCGTCTTCTATTCGTCTCCCTCATGAATGTGGACCAAGTGATACGCATTACGGAGGTCGAGCTTGGTGAAAAAAACATGTCCGTTGGAGGAGCTCAAACACCGAGTTGATTAGGGGCAGTAGATATTTGTCCTTACGGGTAATCGCGTTAAGCTCACGGTAATCAATGCACAGTTGCAATGTCCCATCCATTTTCCCTACAAAAAGAGCCCAGTGCCGAGAGGGGCGGACGACAGTCTAATTATGCCGGCGCTGAGGGAGTCTTTAATGTAGGTCTACCTTGCCTCGCTTTTGGGCCCAGATAAACTGTAGAGCTGGCTGGATGGCAGCTGCATGCCTGGAAAGAGGTCGATAGCGCAATCATAGGCCCAGTGAGGTGGTAACGATAGGGCCCTTAACTTGCTAAAGATCTCCCCTAATTCATGATAGACCTCGGACACAGAGCTGGGATCCTCCGGCTCAGCCGGAGGGGAGAAAATTGGGAGAGAGAGCGAGCATGCAGCCGATCGGAGACATGATGAAAAGCAAAAAGGGCTCCAGGACGAAATGGAGCCCTGACTCCACTTTATAATTGGGTTGTGAAAGCGGAGCCTTGGATACTCCAGAATCATGGTGGTGGTTGATTGAGGCAGAACATAAAACTGAATAGTCTCACAGCGATTACTGAACAGAATGACTGAAATGGGCTCAGTCTGTTCGGTAATTGCTGTGATGCTGCTGCCTGAGACCGCCAAGACACTTAGGGGTGTTGGGACATTCCTGGTGCGTATCTGGAATTTCCAGACCATGGCCTGTTGAATAACATTTTGCTCCGCTCCAGAATCAACCAGGGTGGAGGTTTTGAACTCGGCCCCCGGTAAATGGATGAGGGCCGGGAGTTTAAAATGGTTTGGAGTATTTTGCATGGACCCTCCCTCCAGACCTCCCACAGTTACTGACGGGCCGGATCTTTTTGTCTCAGGTTCAGGTTCAGGTTCAGGTTACTTTATTTGTACCCGTAGGTAGATTTGTTTTGCGGTCTGGTGACATCCATATTTACAAGCCACTAATTACATTCAACATAGACACAAACACAGGCACACATGAAGCTGACTATAAACATGATAAAAAATACTCAAGGCTCCATCAATCAGGGTATAAAAAGACAAAGAGATGAGGGAAAAACCAGAGGTAAGAGATAAGGGTCATATTAAAAGTTAAAAACTAGTCAAAGAGGTTAAAAAACTCAAAGGTGCAAAACCCAATAAAATATTTAGAACCCAAGTGACATCCTACAAAAATAAATAAATATAAAATGAAGTTAATAAATAGGTACCTAAATTATGTACAATATACGTATTTTTACAGCTTGTTCAACTCTTTGACAGCAGCAGGGACAAAGCTGTTTTTGTAGCGCTGGGTTCTACTTTTTGGGACAGCAAACCTCCGTCTTGAGGGAAGAAGCTGAAAGTGGCAGTGCAAAGGGTGGGAGTCATCATTTAAAATGGAGGTAGCCATCCTCTGTACTTGTCTGGTGTACAGGGATGTCAGGCTCAGCTGTGGCTCACCAAGTAAACGACTGGAACGTTGTTTGCTTGGTGCAAACGACGTTTGCAAAGACGTTTGCAAACTTCTCATGGGGCATTTTGAAACTGTGTGGCCTGTGACCCCGCAATACATACACGCCCCCGCCCTCTCTTGACGCCGACGCTCCTCAAGAGACAAATGGGACCTACTAAGGGCCATTGGCTTGGAGGGTGCCGGTGGAGCTATGCCAGAGGGAGGGGGAGCCGGCCATGGAGCGAACATTTAAGCAGCGGCTTTCTGCTCCCTCGTGCGCTCCTTAAACCAGTTATCCCAGGCCACCATCTGCGCAATAAGCTCATCCAAAGAGGAGGGGGATGCACGGCTAGCCAGCTCATCGCAGAGATGTGAATTCAGGCCCCAGAGAAATGTGCTGTGAAAAGCAATGTCCTTCCATCCAGACTCCGCTGCAATGACCCGGAACTCAACAGAGAAATCAGCTACAGACCAGTACCCCTACTGAAGTCCCATCAGCTTTCTGACTATGTTCCCCTCACTCTCCGAATGGTTGAAAGCCTCAGAGAACACACAGAAATAGCTCAAACAAATAAAGGGGGCCATCCAGGCTGCTCAAGATAGACTGTGCCCAGTGGAGTGCCCGGTTCCGCAGCAACAAGGTCATGAAGTGAATCTTCGCCTAATCCTCCACTCAGCAGTGGCTCAGGAGGTAGAGCAGGTCATCCAATAACCGCATGGTTGGCGGTTCGAATCCTGCTCTCCCCGGATATCCTGCCGTTGTGTTCCTGAGCAAGACACTTCACCCCCAATTGCTCCTGGTGGGTCTGGAAGCGCCATGTTAGGCAGCATGCCGCCATCAGTGTGTGAATGTGTGTGTGAATGGGTGGATAGCAGGATCTGTAAAGCTCTTTGGTCAACAAGAGATGAGAATAAAAGCGTTATATAAGTGAATGCCATTTACCATTTACCATTTATACTCCCCCTCCACCTGCTGGAAATATAACCGGCAATGAAGCAGAAATCCCTTGCAACCCCCCCCCCCCCCCCCCCCCCCGTAGGGGGCAGATATAGGGATGTAAATGTTCCTGTGGCTGGCAGTAGCTGCTGGGAAAGCAGGTGCAGGAGTAGGTGCCGCATCAGAAAGCCAACACACCCGGTTACGGTTGCCAATTGCTGGGTGATAGTTTGCAATTGCTTGGAAAGAAACACAGCCTTGCACTCCGTGGCATCCAAGTGTGATAGCGCTGACCTTTCGCCTGGCTGAGTGCTTACTGAACCTCAATCCTGGCTGGATCATTCTGTCATGATTCAGGGCAGGTGAGGCTCAAACGCAGAGCTGCCAGAATGAACACACTATAAAATTCACCAGTTTATTGAAAAAACAAAACTAACACACAGTTCAAAATAAAAGTGCAGAACTAAGGAAAAGCGCAACACAAAAACACACACTTAAATGACACAAAAACCGGTGCCCACTGGAGCGCACGTAGCCTACGGGAGAAAAGCAGACAGAGGTTACTAGGGACAGAATCTCCCAAAGAGGAGAACAATAATGGAAAGCACTCTTACTTTGTGAACAGAAGGGCCCGACAGGGAACTCCTGTGTGGAGCAAGGGAACAGGGGGAAGACGGTGACCTGGGTGGACGTCCGGCGTCTTCTTGGTTAGGCGAGCAAGAGCAACCCCGGAGTACACAATGTGAAGGTGGCAGCAAACCTGAAGAGACAGAGGGACAACAGGAGTGAACAAACAGGCTAACCGAGAGAGAACAAGATACGGTTTGATTACACAGGTGGCAAACCTAACAATCCAGCGATGGGCTCTCCACACGCTGCCTCTTAAATTTGCTGGTAAATTAGGGAGCAGCAGGTGTGTAATCCCACAGGTGCAGCTGATACTCTGGAGCCAGGAAGACAGGAACAGGAGGGGAGGGGGGACATGTGTGCCTGATTATCACATTTGGGGTAAAACAAACAGGTGCAGCTGTCTGTATTTACCCTGACATTAAAAGACCTAAGGACGGTGTTGTGGTTCTTTGTGGCTCTGACTAGATTCTACGTCTGCTCTTAGATAAATTTGATAATGTCCAACATCTTTTAAGAAAATACAACTGACTTTATTCCGGTGGAGATATTGATCAGAGCTTTTATTTGTTTACAGCATTAGCATTTTAGCAGCAACGCTAACTAACGGAGCTACTGTCTGCAAAACCACCTTTTAAGGTCCTCGTCCCATCCCTCTATAGTCATGGGAATGATTATATTACTCTTTTTGAGGTGCAAACGGCCATGTTCCCACATTTTTTCCTGCATAATGTAATCCATTAATTAAATTATTTTGCTATGTGTGTAAGATGATTTAAGTATGCATTTAAAAGTAATGGTAAATTTTCTTTTACAAGTAACTAAATAATGTAATCATGCAGTAATTGGTAAAAGTAATTAAATTACTTTTGAAAAGAAGTAACTAGTAGTTGTAATTAATTACTTTTTTTTTAATAACTTGCCCAACAGTGATCAATGGTCAGATAAACTATATACCATATTCAAGCCTTGTCGGCACGAAATGTGAAGAACTAGAGGGCATGAGCATTTATGTTCACTCTGTAGTGAGAGTGAACTAGTAAAGTAATCAGAAAAAAGAGTAATTTTTAAAATTCACTTCTCCTCAGCACCTGTATAGAGTTTGTCATCATTGTTCCCACAGATGAAGTTCCCACTGGCGTGTGTGGGATGATCAGTGGCGGATCCATACCGTGGTTCCTGCAGTTGGAACACCCGCACTCCTCTATCCCCAGTCCAGAAGAGCATGAGCTGGTAAGGAAGAAGCATGCTGGTGTGAGTGTCAGCAACCTCGACTGTCACTATGTTTGAAATGAGCACTGCTGTATACCCACACAGTTTGCCATTAGTTGTGTAAGAAAACCCGATTCTTTGATTGAAAGATCCAAGAAAAAGCCGGAGAATTCTTCAATTTAAAGATGCATCATTTATTTAGAGGTCACATGTAAAACAAGCAGCACTGGATTCAGTGTGACCCAGCCCCCTCAGGAACGTCGCCAGACTGACCCCGACTTCCGGGTGCAACTTACATTTATCTTCTTGGGTTGGTTAGACCAACCCGGTACAATGGGATGGGCTTGTACGCGACCATCTGATTGGCCAGTTTAACTCTGACATCAACAGGCCATCCGCTATTCACATAAACTGTCTTCTAGTGTGTTGTGGTGACCCAGCACAATGCAGATTGACTCTTATTCACACTCAGCGGGGCTGGAGGAAACGGAAGACAATTAGCATACAGAGGACAATGCACAGACGGACAAAGAGGCACAGGAGGCAGTCAGACGGGACTGTATGCACGTGTCCTCAAGCCAACCAATGTCATGCTAATCATGTGTATTGACTGTGATACTAATGTGCCATGCATTCTCTCTTCTTGTATTACTGCATAAAAGAGCTTGTGTGACATGTATCAATAGCACAGTAGCTCAGAGCTACGATGTGTGTCTCATTTTGATGGAGGAAATAAAACTCTGCAACCTTCCAGCTCGTCGCATCTCGCCTGATCCTATTCCTCCACAATGGTGACCTCGACGTGATCATGGTGCACCCATCGCCTGATCTTTTCCCTCCACACTGGTGACCTGACGAGAGAGAATGACTGTCTGCTCCCTCTCACCGCGTCTGTGGACTCCAGAGGACTAGCGAACGCCTGCGACCTCTTCATCCACACCAACGAGGATCAGCAGCAGCGCGGGGACCGACACGCACCATGAACGGCGACACGAGCGAACCGAAGGAAGCAGCCTGAACGGGGAAATCATCGATTTTCACCAAGCTCCCCGAACCTGACTCACCTCGCGACAACGAAGCCCCTCACCCACACCACAGGATTACGAGGACAGTGCAACTGCCAGCTATGTGGTCACTGCGCCAAGCGTGTGCCACGCACAGGGACAATCCGGCTCCACAGACTGATACATCGTCCTCCGCCGCAGCACATGCCCAAGAAATACGGCAGATCGCCATCCTCAGAACCTTCAGGGCTGCTCACGCACCTGAAGCAGATGTGCAGCCCGCACACAGGACATTGTATGGGTTTCTCAGCCACGGCGCACAAGGGGAATTTAGCTGATTACTGTCCCTGATGGCTTTAGGGCTGCTTCCACACCTAAAAGCCAAAAAGCCAAGTCCCTCACGCAGCTGCAGTTGTTTCACAGTCGCTACATGTAAAGGTGGATAAAGCAAGGTTAGCTCTATTTACATGTATAGTAATTATATTGCAAAGATATGCTTTTATTTTGATAACTTCCGCATGAGCGTAAGTTAGTTAACGGAAGTTGATTTGACCGACAAAGGAAAGACACAAACGGGCGAGAAAGGGTTAAAATTGTTATAGGGTTATTATTGTTTCTTGCCTTCTGATTGTTGCTCTGAGTGTTGCTATCCCTGTGCTGTTGCAATCCTGGAATTTCCCCGTTGTGGGACTAATAAAGGCTTATCTTATCTTATCTTATCTTAAAGGAAAGATGAAGAAAGACGACAGAAAAGGATACAAAAAAATGAGGATTTTCCCCAAGGATTTAGCTTCAGTCGATAAGGGAACAAGGTTGGTGATTTTATAGAAAGTTTTTATTTTTAAAAGTTGTAAATTAGTTATGCTAACATGAAGGTGGCTAACGTATGAGCTAGGTGGGAATTCAGGGTTATGTGGTGATTACTGTCTTTTTGTTTTTTGCCATAGCTCTTACGTTGGTTGATGACACGAAGGATGGCAATAAAGTCATTTAACCATCAGTTCTGGCCTTCTCTGTGTTGACTGGAAGCTACAGTAAGAGCTTGACCACCGCCACACGCTGCACAACGTGGGCTCAAGGTATCCATGGTAACACCCGCAACGTACAGCAGAGGGCAAGAATTGGTCAGAAAAAAGCTGTTCAATAAAGGAGCTCGGGATGGAAGGTGAACAGGCTGAATCAGGTAGTCAAGTGGACATAAATGAACAGATCTGCATGTCAGATCTTCCAAGACGTTCTGAAAGAGCTAAAACACAAACTGAGAAGATGATAATATATCAAAGGGAAGAAATGAGTAAGAAAGAAAGAAAACTATTATCTCTTTATGAACAATGGAAAATACAAGTACGTGAAACGAGAGAAAGGTTAAAGTCCGATATCACTGAAAGGGAGATGGCAGAACATGCAGACATATTAGAACAAAAAAGAGATGATGTCCTAAAGTTGTACTCAGAATTAAGAAATCAAATGACGCCTTCAGCTGATATAAGGAGAAAGACTGATGCATGTGATGCAGTTACTCGTGACATAGTGAGAATAATTCTAGAAAGGATAAGTGGTGTCGATGGAGATTTTGATGCAGACCGTGAAAAAACTTGTTTACGCGAACTCCGAGAGCACCAATACTCACTCTCCATTTTTGGATCAGACCCAACGTCTCATCACAGTCAGCAGTCCTCCGCTTCACACCTCGCCGCAAAACGAGCTGATGCAACAGCAGAACTAGCAGCAAAGGAGGCTGAGTATGAGTTCGCAAAAGAAGAACAAAGGCAAAGAGAAAGGATTGCAATTCAAACAGCAGAGTTGGGACATTTGAAAGCACAGAAGGACATGAAAGCAGCTCAAGCCAGGCTTGAAGCTTATGACAGAGAGTTATCACAGGTGAGTGATATACAGTCAATAAAGAGCGAACAGGTCAGCCCAGAATTCACATCCAAGTGTCCCATACCAGCACCCGCTTTCATTCCTGAGCAAACAGCTCCCCCTAGTGTCACTCAACTTGCACAAGCGATTCAAGACAACATAAAAATGAACAGACTTCCTACACCAGAGCCAACAGTGTTTAGTGGTGAACCAATAGAGTTTATCGAATGGAAATCTACATTTATATCACTGATTGAACAAAGGGGCACCTCAGCAGCAGATAAACTGTACTATTTGAAACGATATGTAACTGGCCCAGCTCGCAAATACATTGAAGAAACTTTCTTTAGAAATGATGAAGAAGCATACAACGATGCTTGGAACAAATTAAACCAAAGATACGGCCAGCCATTTGTGATACAGAAGGCATTTAGAGAAAAGCTTTCAAACTGGCCAAAGGTGCAGCCTAGAGACGCTGAAGGATTAAGGACCTTTGCAGATTTTGTAAATGCATGCATGCTCGCTATGCCACATGTAAAAGGGTTACAAATACTCAACGACTGCGAAGAAAATCAAAAACTGCTTCACAAGCTACCAGATTGGATAAACGCAAGATGGAACAGGCAGGTTACAAAGACTTTAATGGAAGGTGGTGAGTTTCCAAGCTTCAGTGATTTTGCATCCTTCCTCTCATTAGAAGCCGAAGTTGCTTGCAACCCAGTCACCTCCATTCACGCACTTCGTGGCACTGGAACAAACAGTGATAAAAGGAACAAGGCAACTGTATTTAACACAAACACCACTGAACAAAGTGGCAGCTGGACAATAACAAAAACACCTGACTGCTCTCCTTGCACATTATGCCAGGACACTCATCAGCTCCACAAGTGCCCAGATTTCTTGAAAATTCCTCTAGAAAACAGAAAGAAACATGTAAATGACAATAAACTTTGTTATGGTTGTTTAAAACAAGGTCACAGTGCTAAGGACTGCAGACGCCGCCTCGCTTGTGAAATCTGCACTAAGAGACACCCAACCTGTCTTCACGATGAGAACTACAGTCACAGTCAACAAAGAGAAACACACGTGAGTACACATAACGCAACTCAAAGTAACTCACCTGAAACAGCAACAGCCATGTCACTTAATGTTGCCAGATTTGAGCAGTCAGCACCTCAATGATAGTTCCAGTGTGGCTGTCAACTGCTACCAATCCACATAAAGAAAAATTGGTCTATGCGTTATTAGACACACAGAGCGACACTGTCTTCATTGATCAAGATGTGACACATGAACTGCAAGCAAATGTTTGTCCAGTAAAGCTGAAATTGACTACTATGATGGGCAAAAATGCAGTTGTAAGCAGTGGAAAAGTATCCGATCTCTTGGTGAGAGGTTATAACTCAGCCACAGTCATAAAGCTCCCCACTGCATACACAAAGGACTACATACCTGCCAACAGAGAGCACATACCAACATGTGAAACAGCAAAATTGTGGAGTCACTTGCTGCCCATTGCAGATGAGATTCCCCCACTCCTCAGTTGTGAAGTAAGTCTCCTCATTGGTTATACTTGTCCTAGAGCTCTCGCACCTAAACGAGTAATCTCAGGCAAAGAAAATGATCCCTATGCCATTCAAACTGACTTAGGATGGAGCATAGTTGGCAACTCGGTACCTTGCAATGAAACGGACATGGCAGTCTCTGTCATCGAGTGAGCATTAAGGAAATCCCTCCCTCCACTCCAGCAGATGCAATACGTGCTTTGGAGAGAGATTTTAAAGAGACTGACAGTAATGAAAAAACTGTATCACAAGATGATTTAGTGTTCCTCCAGAAACTTGAGCAAGGCATAACACAAACTGAAAATGGACATTATAAAATGCCATTGCCATTTAAAGAAAGGCCACAAATGCCAGACAACAGACAACTCGCTGAAAACAGACTCAAACGTTTAGCCAAAGAGAACAGCCTTGCATATCCTGTAGGCTCACAGTTCACAACCAGAGACTTCTATGTAGATGACGGAGTCACCAGCGCAGAGACAGTAAACGACGCTATTGAACTAGCAAAGGAAGCACATGAACTATGTGCAATAGGTGGACTAAGGTTACACAAGTTCGTGTCCAACAACACTGACGCTCTAAACAGTATTCCAACTTCAGAGCATGCAACGAATACTAAAACAAAGGACTTAACATTTGGTGAAACACAAACAGATAGATTAGTTTATTTGACAGGGACAGTGCAATAAACATAGACAATTAATCAATGACAATCAATCTGATGTGTTGCACATGGAGTGTATAGCTATTAGCTAATTTGCAACTCTTGTCCCCTGGATGGGCTTTAGAAAAGAGAATCAAGTAAAGGAAAGAAAAGAAATAAAGAAAATACACAATAACCACATACATCAATGCAAAAAGATTATAAATATACAATTATAAATATTACAAATACTATAAATACACAATTATAAGTATTATAAATATTATAAATATTATAAATACACAAATATAACAACCTGACTCACATTTGCCTATTTCAGGCCTCCCTCCCTTCGTCACTCACTATAAACAAACACATTCATTCCTTCCCTTCATTCACTCTCACCTTGTAGACAATCAATTCATACATGAGTACATTCTTGTTTATTTTTCAGCCAGTTTTTAACCTTTTTAGTGAATGTTTTAAAGTCCGTTATTATTTTAATTTCATTTAGCATTGTGTTCCAGATGTGACTGCCCTTTATAGAGAATGCTGTTTGTCCAAATGTGGTTCTGCGGTGGAATATTTTACAGTTATTGTTAACAGAACTCCTGGTGGCTCTGCTGCTGTCCTGTCTTTGGATGAAACCAGCAAGTGGCTCGGGTGCTGATTTATGGAGACATTTGAACGTTAATTTCAGAAAACAGAGGTCAATGAAACTCTCAAAACTCAATAGGTTGTATTTTTTTAAAACATTACAGTGATGCCACCTAATGGGCTTTTTGTCCAAGATTTTTAGGGTTTGATTATATAATGAACCTATATGTCTTATTGTGGAAGGGGCTGCTTGAGCCCAGACTGTCAAACAGTATGATATATGAGAAAAAAACATAGAATGCATATACAGTACAGCTGCTTCGTAAGGTATGTAATATCTAATTAATTTAAAGCAGTTCAGATTTTTTTTTACTGTTTTTGAAATTTTCTTTATATGAAGATTAAATTTGAGTTGAGGATCTAGTACAATGCCAAGGTATTTGAATTCTGTAGCTAAACTGATGTCATGATCATGTATATTAACTTTAAAACGTTGCAGGTTACATTTTTTGATTGAAAAGCACATTGAGACTGTTTTCTGAAGGTTTAGCAATAGATGGTTCTGGAGGAGCCACTCTTTGACATCAACCATACTTGTAGACAGTACATCTGCAGCCTGTGCTGGAGTCTTGGCAGCTGTGTAAATAACTGCATCATCTGCATAAAGTTGGCATGTTGCAGCTGAGCAGTGTAACGGCAAGTCATTAATAAAAATGCTGAAAAGTAATGGACCAAGAATGGACCCTTGTGGGATACCCATGCGGTTGTTTAAGAATGAGGATTTATCCTGGTGAACTTTTACGCACTGTTCTCTATTCTGGAGATAAGATGCAAACCATTCTATTGTATCTGGGGAGAAGTTAAAAGTTACCATTTTGGATAAAAGCAAACTGTGGTTTACAGTATCAAAAGCCTTTTTGAGATCTAGAAAAACAGCTCCTACCACATTACCCCTGTCCAAGGACTGTTTGACGTTTTCAATAAGGCAACAATTTGCTGTTTCTGTTGAGTATCCTGGTCTAGAACCAAATTGATGTGGATGAAGGAGTTGATTGTCTTGTAAGTAGTCTATCAGCTGTGTAGCTACAACTTTTTCAAGAACCTTAGACAGGACTGGTAAGATAGAGATTGGGCGGTAATTGCATATATCGTCTTTACTGCCTGATTTATGAACTGGTATGACGACAGCTTTTTTCCAGCCAGATGGAAATGTACTAGACCTAATGGAGAGATTAATGAGATGAGTCAGTGGTTTGATTAATATTTTGCTGTGCGTTTTGAGAAAGGAGGTGCTCATGTTGTAGATATCATTAGTTTTTGAGTTTGACAGTGTTTAAACAATACCAGCAATTAACTCCTCATTTACCTCATAGATGTGAAAAGAATCTGTTGGAAGTATTGAATTCGTGTTGTTGAGCACATTTGGCGGCACAAAGTTTTTTGTCAAGTCTTCCACAGAGTCCACAAAATATGAATTAAATTCAAAGAAAGAGAAAAAGCACTTGAAGAAAGAGCACTTGGCATTTATTGGAATGTGGAGAAAGATTGCTTTACATTCAACATCACGCTGAAAGACCAACCACCAACCAGGCGTGGCATCTTGTCCACAGTTGCAGCAATATACGACCCCCTTGGTTTCATTGCTCCCTATGTGCTCAGTGGCAAAGGAATTCTCCAAGAGATGTGTCGTCAAGGAATGGATTGGGATGACCCGCTACCTGAACTTCTTAAGCCACGGTGGGAGTGCTTGAAAGGAGATCTACACAATCTGAAAAGAACTGCAAATAAACAGATGTTATGTTCCTGCAGATTTTGGCGATGTAGTGAAAAGAGATATGCATCACTTTTCCGATGCAAGCACCACAGGATATGGACAATGTTCTTGTCTCAGACTCATAAACAAAAACAAAGACGTTCACTGCACCTTCATCATGGGCAAAGCGTGTGTCTCTCCCACAAAGGTCACCACAATCCCAAGGTTAGAACTTACCACAGCCACAATGTGCTCAAGGTGGGAGGAAGGCTACAGCACTCATCTCTTCCCAACTCATTCAAAACATCATGGTCAGACAAAGATGGCACATGCCCAAAAAGGAACATGCAAGTAGGAGACATAGGAATGGACAAAGATAAAACACAACCACGATCTCGATGGAAACTTGGACGAATCTTGGACACTGCAAAGGACACAGATGGACTTGTCAGAAAGGTCAAGATCGCTTTTGCAGACAGAAATCTTACCAAAAAGGGTCAGCGTGTAAATAAAATGTCTGTAGTAGAACGCCCAGTTCATAAGTTAGTTCTGCTATTAGGAGATAAGGAAAAGTAAATGTAGAATGCTAAAGAATGTTTTGAAATGTTGAAAGTTGTATTTATAACATGTTTACAAAGTTTTTGTTTCTGTGTCAAGTAATTTGAAGAAATTATTTGCGTTTTATATGTGTGACAGCAAATAATTTGGTGGGAGTGTAAAGGTGGATAAAGCAAGGTTAGCTCTATTTACATGTATAGTAATTATATCGTAAAGATATGCTTTTATTTTGATAACTTCCGCATGAGCGGAAGTTAGTTAACGGAAGTTGATTTGACCAACAAAGGAAAGACACAAACGGGCAAGAAAGGGTTAAAAGGAAAGACGAAGAAAAGACGACAGAAAAGGATAAAAAACGAGGATTTTCCCCAAGGATTTAGCTTCGGTCGATAAGGGAACAAGGTTGGTGATTTTATAGAAAGTTTTTATTTTTAAAAGTTGTAAATTAGTTATGCTAACATGAAGGTGGCTAACGTATGAGCTAGGCGGGAATTCAGGGTTATGTGGTGATTATTGTCTTTTTGTTTTTTGCCATAGCTCTTACGTTGGTTGATGACACGAAGGATGGCAATAAAGTCATTTAACAATCAGTTCTTGCCTTCTCTGTGTTGACTGGAAGCTACACTACACGTCCTCGGGGAATTTGGCCATTCACTTTCCCCACATCCTCACTGGACCGAGCCGCAAGAGGAGTCAGAGACTTTTTTTTTTTTTTTTCACAGCCACTGTGGATCACCGCCAGGTTTACCGGGAAAGTCCTTCACCATCGTGGGTCCACACGCAATTTTTGTGTGGCCCAGACACCTTTGACGTCCCAGGCCAGCACTCACTTACTCCCACCCCCTTCCCCCTCCTCCTCCACAGCGCTCTTCCCGCACCTCACTCCCTAAAGTTGGCCTATTGCCATCTTGTTCCATTACGCACAAAGCGCACCGGCCCCATTTGCACACGATCCACGGCCGTTCAACGTGCTGGAACTGGAGCTGGAGCCCAAATGACGGGGGGGGGGGGGAGGGAGGACGTGTCACAGCCCCTTCTGAGTGTTCTGGAGGGAGCCCTGTGGTGACCGAGCACAATGCAGACTGACTCTTATTCACACTCAGCGGGGCTGGAGGAAACGGAAGACAATTAGCATACAGACGGACAAAGAGCCACAGGAGACAGTCAGACGGGACTGTATGCATGTGTCCTCGAGCCAACCAATGTCATGCTAATCATGTGTATTGACTGTGATGCTAATGTGCCATGCATTCTCTCTTCCTGTATCACTGCATAAAAGAGCTTGTGTGACATTTCTCGATAGCACAGTAGTTCTCGGAGCTACGATGTGTGTCTCATGATGATGGAGGAAATAAAACTTTGCAACCTTCCAGCTCATCCCATCTCGCCTGATCTTATTCCTCCACAATGTACTATAAAAAGTGTGTGTGTGAGTGTCGGTTTGGGTGTGTAACTAAAGTAATAGACCTGACTAAAAGAAGTGAGACAGAGAGAGAAGAAAGAGGGCTCTATAGCTCTCCCTATTTCCTGTTTACCAGAGTTTAACACAACATATTTGTTCATAAGAATCCAAACAGAATATGTATAGAATATGTACAGAGCATAATGGGAGATTACCTACAGAATTATTATTTTGGCACTTTAACTTTTCATAACCCTTTCACTCCCCCCTTTGACAGGATTTTATCATGTCAACCATACATGGTGTGAGAAATGCTAGCGGTTAGCAGATGGTGAACAAGGTAGGTCCCTACATTGTGTGTCAACCCAATCAGTCAACCCAAGATAGGCTTGCACCATTGGTTCTGATACCCGTGCCCCCCCCCTCCCGTGGACACCCCAGCGCGGTGCAGCAATGTTTAAGAGGGCATACTGAGGCAACACATCCTAGTCCAGATGAACTGCAGTCACATAATTGTCCTTGTTCACCAAGTCCTGCACCCCCACCGAGGTCTCCTAATAGTTCTTTGTCCAGTGGAGTGGATCATGTGGGAAGAGGAACAGGTAATGCACTCATCTCTTGTTACAGATTTAGCAGTACTGCTAATCCAATCTAACCAATAATTCTTCTGTGCAAACCCAGTCTCAATTTCTATCACTTTTGTAACAGGTATCTCCTGTGGGGTTAGGACGGTAATCTTTTTCTCTTCCCCCTGTCTACCCTTAACTGTCTGCCAGTTATTGGTCTTGTCGTTGCTTGGGTCCCCCCTAACCTGTAGCTTGAACTTTCCCCCTGGGTCTGTTCCAGTCACCCAAGCTCCTAATGCAAACATTCCCGCATCTGAAACACATGGGGTTTTTAATGTAATAAAGATGGGGTTGCACTTCCCAGGGTTACATTTTCTGGGGGGTGTCCCTTTTAACAGTGACATTCACTGTAAGAGATTCTGTCCATTACAGACTTGTCATTGTGCTTCCCGTGGGGTGTACCCCCATGACCAGAGTCCAGTGTTCCATCCTACCCATTGCCATTTTAGACAGTAGTCACTCCACCCATTAGATCTTTTATAAAGAATACCCATATATTTAAATGCCTGTTGTAACTGTCTCTGGTCTGCCCATCCCTTACAGTCCGCTATGTCATAGAAGTCAATTCAGATAGTAGAGGTGTTACCTCATCGGAAGGTCAATGTTGGTGTGGTGGTTCTTTTGTCAAGTTGGCGTCCTCTTTTTTGTCTATGTAGTAACCAGATAGTGGAACCTGCAACCAAGATGGTGATGATTGTCACCACTATTGCCCCCCACGTCAAGCTACATCCCCTTCGTTTCCAACAGGTAGGTCGTCTTCTACCAGGTTGATCATTCGTCTCTGTCCCCCTGTGCTCCTGTCCCAAGTCCTCTGAGATTGAGTGAAACTGTATGGTCATCTTCTCCTGTATCCCATCTAAGTCTGCCCTTATGGTTGTCAGTGTGCAGTCTGTTGGATCTCTGGATGGTGTGCAATGAGTGTTATGGATCCAATTACTCAACCTGTCTTCCGTCAACCATATCTTTACACAGTGTGATGTCACCTCGGCCACCTTATATGATCCCTTCCACCTAGGAGAGGACCAGTTGATCTTGTATACCTTCCTCAAAATCCAATCTCCCACCTCCAAATGTGATGTGTCGTGGTCCTGCTCCTTGGTAAGGATTTCAGCAGCCTGTTGGGAGATACTCATGACAGTGTTATTTAGTTGGTTGACATATTCACTCATATTCTCATGTTACACTAGCACAGGTGGTAAGTCAGTGGGGGCAGTGGTAAACGGGCAAGACATCTTCCTTCCTGTCAAGATCTCATGTGGGCTGACATTCAGGGTGACATTTGGAGTCGAGCTGAGGTTGAACAATACAATGGGTAGAGCCTCAACCCAGGCTAGTTTTGTGTCTGCGCAGACCTTGGCCAAACTCTCCTTAATTGTTCTATTTGGTCTTTCTACCAACCCCTGTGAAAAAGGGTGGTAAACAGCTCCAAACTTATGTTTGATCCCAAATATCCTTTCTACCTGTTGTAGGTCCTCATTAGAGAAATGGGTACCATTGTCTGATCTTATCACTTCAGGTATTGCTCTATAGCTCTGCCTACTTCCTGTTTACCAGAGTTTAACACAAAATATTTGTTCATAAGAATGCAAACAGAATATGTATAGAATATGTACAGAGCATAATGGAAGATTACCTACAGAAATATTATTTTGGCACTCTAACTTTTCATAACCCTTTCAGTTGACAATTCCATGGCACAATCTATTGAACAACAATAGTGGCAAGTTGGTTTACTAATAATGCACATGTAACCAAATTTTATCTAAACTCTTTAAAAGGTCCTGTAGTAAAATAATCAGATGGATCTGTGAGTTGAATAGCCTTTTATTGCTGCCAGCAATAAGAGAAGTGAAACAGTACAAAAAGTCAGTCCCTCTCAGAGGGTAAAAACAGATTTTTTTTATATGACCATCAGTTAAAAAAACAAAACAAAAAAACAACAACTCTGGAATGCTGATAAGACACAGACGAGGAGAGAAGGGAGGAGGGAGTGAGACACATCAAACAGCTTGTTAATATAGCTTATACCCTAATGAGGTTACCACGGGCAGTTTATAAGGCAGTTCATATATGGATATAAGAACAATTCATACACTGACACACACACAAGCAATTCATATATTGGGACACACTTATAAAACATAGATCCCTGGTTACTCAACAGACTAATGCATGAACTTATAAAACATCGATTAATGCATAGACAGTAAATTTCCACCACATTTACCTTCTCTTGGTCATATATGACCATTTGTACAAGACTGTCAAAGTGAAAAAAAAATCAGCAAAAGTACACCCCCTCAGGTTTAAACTGATGTGTCATGAACAGTGAAGTAGAACAACAGCATGTGTGAAGAGTCACAAGAGGCTGTTTTTGTGAGTGCAAGCACTCAATGGAGAGCAAGCAAAGATAAGAAATGGATGTGGTGGACATAAAATATTTACATCATATTTGAGTCTTTAGTCATGTAAGCATCATAATCATCAGAGAAAGGGAGTTCAGACTTTTCCAAATCATCATAATCCGACATTGGTGGGGCTGAAGCAAGAGTCACATCAGGGTCAAAGGTGACGGCTGGCATATAATGCAGGATGGTGGAAACGAACAACTTTGATGTCATGTGTCTAATGATTGGGAGTATACAGCAGCCACAAAACATGAGAAGCAGCAGAACAGCAGACAAAAATATTCCAATATGAACGAGCCAATCTCACCATCCGCCACTGAACAACCAATCATAAATACCTCCTCCCCGAACATTATCGAGCAGGGAGGCATCACGAAGAGCTGTGAGGTTTTGAATGGCTTGGGAAATAATTCCAGTGTTGGCATCATTAGCAGGGATGTAGGTGCAGCAGTCCATTCCCACTATTGCACAGACTCCGCCCTGTGATGCTGTTAGCTGATCCAACACCATTCTGTCTTGTAATTCCATTAGTCTAAGGGCATGCAACTCATCTTGAATTTCCTTGAGGGCCAAGAGAGTCACATTTACAAAAGTTCCCACACTGTAGTCTAATGTCTCCATGCGCAGCAAGAGCTTACCTACGCTGACCCATGGAAACAGGGAAAGGGCGAGTTTCTGAGCATCTGTCCAGAACTTATGGGTTTTAGGCACATCAGTGCCCCAAATGGAATCATGTCGGGACATGTCCCTCCGTGGCCTGTGATCAGACCCGTCCAAGGGATTAGCAGTTACAATGAAAGAGTGGTCAGCAGCACGCACTGCAGCGCAACAGCCCACCCAATTCTGAGGCAACACCTGATACATACAGTATACTGTATGCACTGCATAGCCACAGAAAATCATCTTGTGGCATTACTCCCATAACATCAGTGACTGAATAGTAAGGCTTGCATGTTGTGCCTGGCAGGGCCTGAGTGGTGTTAGTATGACCCAGGTCATTAGTGGTACATGATAAATAAGTGTGGGAACAGTAAGGTCTGGGAACGGAACCCATTTTTACCCCGGGCAGGGTGAGAGTGAGATTATTAGTGTAACATATAAATTTAGAGTTTGGGGGGGGGGGGGTACTGAACTGGGCCGAAGAGGGGTGTATTGTCATTGCATTTTATTGCCAGGATTTTAGAAAAAATCCTCCCTGTATAGGGTGGTATGGGGGTAAACTGTGACCTGCTGTTTTCTGTACAATTTGATTTAGGAAGTTAGGGGACAGTGGTGACTTCAGAATATCAGGAAAGAGATCAGATCAGTTAAATGATGCAGGAGAAACATGAGGGTTGGTGGTAGCTACAGGCATTCTAGTGCAGACATAACAGTTCGTAGCTTTTTTCTGCTTCACAAGGAAGTGGCCATACTGATACTATGAGTTTAAAAGGAAACCTAAGGAGAAATTCCCCTTGTCTTCCACTAGCCGCAATATGTCATTGATGACTTCTCCAGAACTAGCATCATGAGCAATTCATGTAAACACTACAAGAGATTGCATCTGTGGAGGACGGTGTGATGGGGCATAGAAACAAATCATCAGATAGACGGTCAAGTTGACCAACAATAAGGTGAAGAGCCCTGTACACAGAAAGTCCCACAGGGTCCAGTCGCGACATCGTCATCGGTCCCGCTGACTGTCATCCACAAGCAGATACTGGCATAAGTTCAAATTGTCTGTCAGAATGTCAGTATCAGTGTAAATGGTATGCATGGTGTATGTTTCACCTGAGCAGCGTTCGGCATACACTCAGGTTATTTGTGGCAGCTATCAGGTGCAACAGTATGTGGCCTTATGTCATCACACGGCGATTAGGTGACAACACTAGTCGCACTTCTTCTCTCCTTTGCGTTGATATCCAGACAGCCTGCTTTTCTATTGCAAACACCGGTACTGGACACCAGAGGGTGCCGTCATCTGATGTTTGCATAGACAAACAGTTAGACAGTCACTGTCTTTGTTGAGGAGTCCAAAACCCAGAGGATCCAGCTGAAGAAGCCGCCAAAGATGAACAGGGAGTTGCATCTTGCAGAGCCATAAGATAACATGGCATTTTCAAAATGTGAGGTAGTTAGAGGAGGTGGCATCTTCCTCTCCGCAGAAAACCCTAAAAAGGGAGGCCGAGCAAACAAAATTTCAAAGGGTGTCATGTTGTATTTCTTCCTGACTCGCATGCACATGTACATGAGTGCCAACGGCAGACATTTCACCCAGGGTAGGCCAGTCTCATTTTCAAGCTTAGTGAGCTTACTCTTTAGGGTGCCATTTTCGCGCTCAACAGCACCACCTGATTGTGGGTGGTAGGCACAATGTTTTCTCAAATCAAAACCCAATGTAATACTCAAGTTGGTCAATGCTTCATGTACAAAATGTTTACCATTGTCACTGGAGATTTTCTCTGGTATTCTCCATCTGGGAATAATTTCTGACAGTAATGCTCTGGCCACAACAGTGCTTGTTGCATGTTTGGCTGGAAAGGCCTCTTCCCATTTGGACCACGTGTCAGCCATTACCAAACAGTACTTTTAACCTTCAGCTGGATTTAATTTGATAAAGTCCATCATGAGGTGTTGGAATGGTCCTGCAGGAGGTGGGTGGGCCACTGGAACCTGTTTAGAAACTCTGTGGGCATTGTTAGTGGCACAGATTAGACACTTTCTGCAAAAATTGTCAGCATAAACAGTGAACCCAGTAGTGAACCAATTTGCATGCAGTGGTTGTATCATCCCTTCTCTTGACACATGGTCTCTCCTATGTGTCAATTTAGTAAAATGATTGAAAAAATGAGCCGGCAAACAGGGTAGAGCATTAGGACCTCACCACACACCAGCGCGGTCTGTGTGACAGCCTTTATTGGTCCATTTCTGACATTCCTGTGGAGATGAAAGAGATTGCATAGAAATGAGGGAATCAGTAGGTGTTAGTGAAGAGGGGACAGGAGGGGGGGAAGAAGAGGGAGGGGAACCATGGATAGCAGAGAGAGAGAGAGCTGCAGCCTTTGCTGCCACGTCAGCACGAGCATTGCCCTGAGAAACAGGGTCAGAGGAGAAGGTGTGGGCCATGCATTTGCACACTGCCACAGAAGAAGGAAGGAGGATTGCATCAAGGAGGCGGGAGACATAAGAGGAGTTCTTTTTAGGTGAGCCTGCAGACGTGAGGAAAGTCCTTTCACGCCACAGTGCACCAAAATCATGAACTACCCCAAAGGCATAGCATGACTCAGTGTAAATAGTAACAGACTGACCTGCTGCATAAGTGCAGGCCTCTGCCAAGGCGACAAGCTCTGCAGCTTGTGCAGAAAGATGAGCTGTCAAGGAACCAGACAGCAACGTACAGTGGTCATCACACCACTTTGTTGTGGCCTACCAAGGGGTCAACAGATGCAGAGCCGTCAACATACAGGACAAGGTCCAGGTTTGACAGTGGAGTGTCAGAGAGGTCAGGTCTGGGAGAGGTGACAAAGTCCAGCAAGGACAAAGAGTCATGGTCACAGTCTGTGTCATCGTCACAAAAAGGTGGTGGAAGATTGGTGGCTGGGTTAACTGACTGTGCACAACGTTTGACAATAAGTTTGGTGATTCAAGGGGGGTAGAAGGATACCTAAGCCACCTTGCATGAGAGAGGTGTGACGACTTTTGCTCATTCAGAAGCAGTGCAATAGCATGAAGAACATACAAAGTGAAAGGAGAATACAGAACAATGTCATGGGATGCCAGTACAGCATGCTCTGCCACAGCCACTGCACTGAGACAGAGAGTCCTGCCGCAACAGCGTCCAACTTGCAGGAGTAATACGCAACTGGGAAAAGTCTGTCACCGTGGGACTGCAGGAGAATGGAAGTCATGCATCCAGATTTCTCATCAACATACTGAATAAAGGGTTTGGATGGATCAGGAAGTGAAAACGTCGGAGGAGCCAAAAGAGCTTTCTTCATTTTTTCAAAGGAGTCATTAGCAGCAGGTGTCCACTCAAGAGGGAAGTGTGAGGGACCCTTTGATGGAATTATGTCATGCATTGGTCTCTCAATACATGAAAAATCAGGAATGAAGGAAAGGCAATAGGATGCCATGCCAATAAAGGAGAGAAGTGCTTTCTTAGTTATAGGCTTGTCCATGTGGCAGATTGCTTGGGCATGCTTTGGAGAGAGCAATTTGGCTTGATTAGAGATCTGGTGGCCCAAAAATGTGACCATTAGTTTGCAAAACTGCAATTTTGACTTTGAAGCCTTGTGGCCTTCTGCTGCAAGGTGACACAAAAGCTTCAAAGAATCTGCTTGGCATTGTGCCTCATTTGGTGCACACAGCAAAAGGTCATCGTCATATTGAATGAGGACAGAGCCTTCTGACAGTTGAAGACAGCTCAAAGAGCTCTTGAGAGCTGCGTTATAAATGGTTGGACTTTCACAGTAGTCCTGGGCCAATCTGTTGAACGTGTAAAGAGCCCCAATGAATTGGAATGTGAACCAAAACTGTGAATCTTTGTGGATGGGGATGCTGAAAAACACGTTTGACAAATCCACCATTGTAAAGTAGGTTGAATTTGGAGGAATTTGTGTCAAAATAGTGTGGGGGTTAGGGACCACAGGGGCACGCTGGACGACAGCAGCATTGATGGCCTGGAGGTCTTGAACAAAATGCCATTCAGAAGGTTGGCCCTTATCTCTGATCTTTTTTACAGAGAAAATTGGTGTACAAACTGGAGAATTTGGTGCGGGAACAATAATCCCTTCTTTTAAAAGTGATTCAAAGACAGGAGTGATGCCATCACGTGCCTCAGACCTGAGTGGGTACTGCATGCATTTGGGTCTGAAATCAGACTTTGGGGTTATAACAACTGGAGGGCAGTTTTTTATAAGCCCCATGTCATATTTGTGCGCAGCCCACAGAGATGGTGGAACACGTGAAAGCATATGGTCTTCCTGACTCTGTACAGAGGGCATGAAAACGGGTTTCATCCATCTGTACCACCTGTCATCATCCAAAGTTTGGATGAAATGCTCACAGGAAAGTGAAACCACGTACTCTGCATGATACATCTGCAGAGAGGGGGAGAATGAAACTGTACTGAGGCCGATGTGGTGTAGTGGTGCAGATGAAACCCAGTCATCAGCGCAATGAGCGGCAAGGGCCCATGCTCCCATGTCACTCCATGCTGAGGAGGGGGCTTTAGTGAGTGAAACATGTGGGTGGCTGTGTGGAACCGAGCACACAGTAGATATGCAAGGGGTGAGTGTGATCAGTAAAAAACTGAAATCTGCTGCCCACACAACGTGTGTGGTTTGCAATGGGGTAGATTTTACTTGTGGCCATTGATTTTCATATTCTGTGTCAGGGTCCTGTGAGAGATGTGTTGTACAATGTGTTCTGTGTGGTGGCATGCAAACTGTGGCATGTAGCGAGAGCTTCTTTCACATTTCAATCAAATGGAAGCTCTGCCCTTCATCTGTCAGTGCCCACTCATAAATGTACAGCAGAGATGGAATTTTGGCAAAAGTTGAGCTGGGAGTTTCAATTTGGGTTCTCTGTGGTGTGCAGCAAAGTGAGAGTGACAAACTGCACATCAGGTCTCTGCCTAACAAGCTGAAAGGGCACAGAGGTGAAAATAGGAAGCTGTGAGTGAATGTTTTCCCATCCACTGTACATGACAATGGTTTAGTGAAAAACTCATGTGTGATACCCCCACTCGCCACCTGTCATGTGAGTGAACGAGAGGTGAGGGGAGGTTTTAGGCCAGAGGTTAATGACAAAACGGAATTGGTCACCCCGGAATCAACCATAAAATCTATCATCTTCCCTAAAACTTTAACAGGCAGGATTGGTAAATCTCTGAAGTGAGAAGTGGAATATGATACAAATGTCATTGCCGGTATATTGTCAGTATGGGGTGTGTGTGTGTGTGGCTGTAGCGTGATTTTTATTGGCAAGCATACGTACGGCGTCTGCTGGGGGTGAGGGTAAAGAGAAAGAGCATTGTCCAGTCTTATCTATCTGGTGTCACTGCTGAGGCTGTTGGGGTTGGGGTTGGTATGGTGGGGGCTGAAGGAAATGGTGTGGTGGCTGGCCAGGGTTTTGTTGGGGCCAGGCTCCACGGTTGCCTTGCTGGAAGTTACCTCTGCCCCTTCCCCTTCCACGTGGTCCAGATCGTGGTCTTACTGGGCATGCTGTAGCCCAGTGTCCAGGTTGCTTGCAGTAGCCACAGGACGACAGTTGTGGGCACTGTCTCCTCCAGTGTCCTTCTTTACCACAGTAGCAACACTGGTTAGGGCCAGCAGAGGACCCTGGGCGTGGCATTGTCAGAGTGGGGACCCACTGCGCCATTGTGAGCAGGGCCTTTTCCAGATTATCTTCCTTATTCTTGGATTTCTTTTTAATAACAGACTCATGTTTCCGGTGGTGGTGATCAGCGTGACAGAGTATTTCTTCAGACCTCTGAGGCTCCCATCCAATGCATGTCTGTTTCACATCAGCTGCCAAGTTGGGCAACAGACCAGCCATGAACCACATGTTGAGATGCATGCCATACGCCCCCCTGTCTTCCATGTAGTTCGGTGGGCAGGGTATTCCCACTGCACCATTGAATACCTTGTGCAGTGTGTGGAAATAATCACCAGGAGTCTCATCATCTTTCTGCTTGCATTGGGCCACCATTGTCAGGTCAGAAGTTTTACGACATTGTTCATGGATAGCCTTCACGAGACCAGTAATACTGTAGCTGTTTTGTATGCAGCGTTGGGTCGGCTTTGGTTCCCCATGGGACATGTGAGGAGGGGATGTTATCCTCGAAAACAGGCATTAGTTTAGCCATATTAGTAGGAGTACATTTCTGGGCCATCACCTGTCGCAGTTCAAAGAAAGTTGGGCGATAGATTTCACAGAACGCCCATAATTGCTCACAGAAGTACATGGGATCATTTTCAAGTTGTGGTAGGGTGGCTGCGAATTTGGGGATTTCTTCTGGGGCCCATGGCCTGAAAACTTGGTAAGAGCCGCCCTCGCCAGCCGCCTCCACCATGGGCATTTGAGTGGCGTGGGTGACGCCACCCTCATCCTTAATGGCTTGACGTGTGACGGGTGGGTGGTCGCAGTTTGACGACTTGGGATCTGCAGCCTTTTTCTTTGGTTTGCTGTGGCTTTCTGCCATCACTTCGTCCTCCGCCTGTTCGAGAGGTGGTGGCTCGTCTTCATTCTCTGTCTTGGCCAGTCGTCTGTATGTGTCATCTTCCATCGTGACAGCAAATGGGCCAGGCAGCGCTGGGTACAACGCCGCGGTGAAAGGGTTAGTAGGGTGGGGTTGAGGTGGAACGGGTCGTTCATATCCATATGGTGGTGGCACAGGATCTTTATCTTTATCTTGACCGCTGGTTACCCCAGGCATCCCCCGGCATCTCCAATGCGTCTCACTGTGACTTTAAGACAATGTCCCCAAAACTGTCTATGACAGTTACTGTACACTGTCTTCAGTTCAGTCCTGCCATGAGATCATCCCACCGGACTCCAAAATTTTCACAGATATCGGTTCGTTAAGATGAACTACACAACTGATATTTTATCAATAAAACTTATAAAAACACAGCAAAAGTTCACTTACTGAGGTTTGGAGGCTTTCAATGTGGCTCTTCAGGATGATGTTTTCACCTTTCCATCGGTCGCTGCACTCACTTCGCCTAGGAGGCGGAAAGAGCCGAACTCCTTTCAGGGTGATCAATCCACGTCGCCAATCGGAAATCAGTGATCAATCATCCCACATTCTGACACCAGTGATGTAACCAAATTTTATCTAAACTCTTTAAAAGGTCCTGTAGTAAAATAATCAGGCGGATCTGTGAGTTGAAAAGCCTTTTATTTCTGCCAGCAATAAGAGAAGTGAAACAGTGCAAAAAGTCAGCCCCCCTCAGAGAGTAAAAACAGGGTTTTTTATATGACCATCAGTAAAAAAAAAAAAAAGAAAGAAAAAAAAAAAAAAAGAAACTCTGGAATGCTGATAAGACACAGGAGAGGAGAGAAGGGAGGAGGGAGTGAGAACATGAAGACCTTAACCAGTCAATGTGACATAAAACTTCGTCTTGGAACACAAAATATAACAGACACATCAAACAGCTTGTTAATATAGCTTATACCCTGATGAGGTTACCACGGGCAGTTTATAAAGCAGTTCATATATGGATATAAGAACAATTCATACATTGACACACACAAACAATTCATATATTGGGACACACTTAAAAAAAACATAGATCCCTGGTTACTCAACAGACTTATAAAACATTGATTGCATGAACTTATAAAACATTGATTAATGCATAGACAGTAAATTTCCACCACACACATTTTCATTTTCATTATGTTCTTCTTCTGTAAACTATTCTGGTGGCTTATTTTTGGCTTCTATTTAGTTTACATCATGACATCTAGCTCTAGCCAGTCAACCGGAGTGGTGGTCTAGTTGGTAGAGCATCCGCCCCACAACCGGGATGTTGGGGGTTTAAGTCCCAGCCTGGTCATACCAGAGACCATATAAAAATGGCACTTCCTGCCTTCTAACTTTGTGCTCAGTGTAATAGAACGAGGGAAGGAGAAGCTGTTTTTGGCGGCGCCTTGCATGGCAGTGACCCTTCTGATTCTACATGTGATTAACATTGTAGATAGGAGAAACATAATTTCATTCTACTGTACATGATTGGCTGTATGGACTGAATAAATATAGAGATGGCTTCTGCTTCTTCTTCAACACCAAGTCACTCCCTAACCCTACCAAGCAGCTGTCATGGATGGCCCTCACGAGCCATCAAAAGACGTCACATATCACCGGTGAGTTTGCACAGTTTATTAAAGGAAAGAAAAGGGACAAAATAACGAGCCACGGGGGGCTAAAACACACTCAACTATTACACAGTCTATGACAAGGAGGAACAAAATCACAATGGAATAACTTACAATAATAGATGAAGGGTTGTAAACGTCTGACCAACGGGAAGCTCGGTGATGTCAGACGAGGGGTTTGTCCAACTAGACTGCCGCACATTATGCTCTCAGCTGCCCTCTTAAGTAGGGAACAGCTGATGAGGTGAGATGCAGCTCAGCTGTCAGGACCTCAGCTCTGACAGGCGGAAGCCCCTCCGAGCGCTGTCACAATAAAAGCTCGGAGAGCCATAGGAGCACACATGTCAGCTGGGAGGAAAATACTGCATGGCCCGAGCGCGGATGAGATCGGAGCTCGAACCATGACAGCAGCTTTCTGGGGCCACACCTAAATCGAGATAGGGACTCATTTTGGCCCATATTAGTTCTCAGAAATGTTCCTAGTGAGGAAATTAGTCAACAGAGTAAATATCAGTTGTATACTGAAGAAGATAGGGAAATGTGGCTTACAGGAAGGCTCAAACAAATCAGATAATGTCCTTATAACAACTGTAAATTAATGGCGAAGAGCTATCAAAATAACACAATTCTCATCCACAGGTAAAATTAAGTTCCCACAGTTCCTTCTGTATATTTTGAAATACCGCCAGTGAAAAATGGACACTGGATGAAGTGTGAAATGATAATGCATCTTTAAATTACACAGAAGGGTAACACTTGATCTTAAACGACAATAAAAGAGTCAAAACCAAAAAATAATATATTTCTGCAAAGCACAGAGCTGTAAGCTGCCCTAAAGTTCAGTTCACATTGGAAAGCCATTTATAAACCTGTCAGTACACAAACCAACCTCAGCCTGACTTTCATTACTACTGTTATTTGGGGTTCTTGCTGTGCTATGCCATCTAGACAAAAGATCTGGATAACCCCCTCTGTTAAAAGCATGTGCTTAGAGAGGAAACACCTCCAGTCTTTATGTGCAATGTCCTCTAGACACTTCCCGCTGCAGCCTAGGGCAAATAAGTGTGAAGCAGAGTTTAGCTGAACTGCAGTGAAGTGTGATGAATGTTTCAATGAGGCCTGACCTCAGTTTGGAGGTGGTTCACAGATTGTAGTTTTTTAGATTTCTAAACTTGGAGATGGGACAGTGTGACCAAAAAAAAAAAAAGAAAAAGACAAAAGAAACAGGTATCTGGATAGAAGCAAAGATAAGGGACTCATACACAGCTTCACATAGTCTATTTAGATATTTATTTGGGAGTTATATTAAATTTACTGATATGACATGCTGAATCTAAACCTAGATCTTGTGAACTACTGAAATGTCTTGAAGACACTTAAATTCCACCATAGGATACACAAATGTGTAATGGACTGACTTCTACCACCCATCCCGACCCATTTTTTTAACTCTCACTACACGGTTTATCTTAGAAAGTAGCCCAGGACCCCATTACCCCACTCACTTCATGGATCCCCCCTCCCCCTTTTATTAGCAGCATAATGGCACAGATACATTATCAGAGTTAATCAGAGTCAAATGAAGAAAAGTAGTCAAGTGAGACTGCTCTGATTGCCCCGACTCCACCCAACCCTGCCCTGCTTACAGGCTTGCGTTAAAATGCTCCAACTTCGGACTTTCTTCATTTTTTTTTTTGTCCTTAGTTTGCTTTCTTGCTCTTTTTATGATGTTAGACTTTTTCTTTTCCTAAATCTCTCTCTCTCTCTCTCTCTCTCTCTCTCTCTCTCTCTCTCTCTCTCTCTCTCTCTCTCTCTCTCTCTCTCTCTCTCTCCTCAACATTTACTTCTTCCTTTCCTTGGGGATTACCTGTTTGGTATTCTACATAAGTGGTAGGGCAGCAGAATGGATTAGAACACAGACAGCCCCACAAACCACCCTGATCTACAGGACAGTGTTTCAATCACTTCTCTGGTGCTTTCCAACCTATATAAAGATGCCTATGTACATGGATAGATCCACAGAATCAGACAAAAAAAACAAACAAAAAAAACAAAACAAAACAGGGATAAAAACAAACAGGAGAGGGCAAATGTAGAATTTTTTAGAGTATTACTGTGGCTGTGCAAATAGGCTGAAATATGCCAGACAGCAAGAGGTGCATTCTCCACTTCTAGTGCATTTGAGCATATAAAGTATGTGTAGCTATTCTCTGGAACACAAGCCAGCTCAAAGAGAGAACAATGGCTCATTTGCACCTTTAATGGCTCAAAGGAGTTTGTGCTTTACAGTGGATGGCCTGCATTTGTGTCCCTTCAGCTTTGTTGAAGGTACATTTTTCCCCCTTCTCGCAGTGTGTGTCTGTATTACCTTGATGCCTTTTATTTTTAAATTAAAATTTTGGATCCTTTTCTTATTAGATCAATAGGATGATCTGTCAAGGCCAGCATTACGGAGACATTATAGAAAGGTTACAAATGAGAATGTTTAGCTCATTGCACTCTCCTCAGGTACCAGGAGTTTATTGATCCATTTTAGCACATCAAAGTGTTTTGTCACAAGAGTGAGACTTAAGCAGTAATCACCTTCAGGGGATGAGATAAGATGTGGTGCATAATTGTTGTAGCTTAGCAAAATCACTAATGATGAAAACTGTGAAATAGGAAGTAAGTCTTGTTTTCTGTGTATAATCATTTGGAATAGCAGAAGGACCATACCAATTTAAATACAATTATTTTCCTTAGCTTTTCTGGTATTGAGGCAATAGAATGATTGAGGCAATGGAGTTATTTTATTTAAACAAGCATCAGAAAAGTAAAACCAACATCACTGGAGTCTAGCCTGCAGGGGAGAGGAAAAGATGAATATTGTAAGTAACTGGAGCACAGTAACAGTGAGTAAAAATGTTTGTTAATTGTTACAGGGAATTTACAGGTTTCTAATGAGGGTTCCAGGTAAGTGAATGTCAAATCAAAGAGGGGAATGTTCAGATGATCCAGGTAGGTATGACCAGTTCACAAGATTTCCAGATCCAGATACAAAGTTTATCCAGGTAGTGAGAACAGAGGAACAGGTCCTGTGACTGAGACGGGGTTATGTAATGTTTTAATTGATCACCTGGACTTGCATATTTTCCAGAGCCAGATGTAGAACAGGTAGACTTTCTAAGACAGGCATGCAAATGATTTGTTTGTTGGAGAGAATGCACAAAACAAGGAGGGCACATCAACAGACATGCAGACCAGAAGGCTTTCCTGAGACCAAGGAAACAGAAAGTTTGGTGAGAAGGAGTAATGAACAAACAAAGAGAGAGAGGCTAGATCACAGCATTCTCTGCAGAGGCTTTACCACATGACAATCCTGCAGCTAGCTGACCCCATCTGAGACCTTTTATAAGTTAGTTAATTCCCTTCTACAGCATGTGGTGTATAGGGGCAGCACCTATCTCTTGGCCACACAGCTACTGTGGGGGGTCAGTCTTCTGGTAGCTCTGTGAGCTAAATTTCCTTTCCCCATTCTAGTATGCTGAGCACCAAGCTATAAAGTACCATTTTTCTATGGTCTTTAGTATGACTTTGCTGGGATTCAAACCCACGACCTCCTGGTTGTGGAGCGGATGCTCTACCAACTAGGCCACCACTCTGGTCAAGACCTTTTATGCCTGGGCCATAATCAGAGACAATTGAGAGCAAGGAGCCAGCTTCACATGATCAGTGCTCCTTGGTTCTGTGGAGAGGTGTCATGCAACAATACAAGTTGAGAGTTGACCACAAGAGCACACATTCACCTGATCACCACAGACAGATTTGCCTTTTAAAAAAGTAAAATAGCAAGACTTCTGCATGCTAATCATTCCAGGGTCTTCCCCAGCACCCAGACCCTTCATGTGAGCTACAGACCTCTTTGACATAAGATAATCTTTAACATTACCAAAGAAGTTACTGTTCAAGTGGGGCTGCAGCCCTGGGCTGCACGGTGGCACAATGGTTTAGCACTGTGGCAGCACAGTTTACCCTCGGCCGGGGGATCGCAGAGATCATGAGATCGTGGGTTCGATCCCAGCCCCCGACCAACAGTGAGCTGTGTGGAGTTTGCATGTTCTCCCCATGTTGCGTGGGTTTTCTCTGGGATTTCTCCGGTTTCCTCCCGCATACCAAAAACATGTAGGTTTAGGGCGCTCACGCACGCAGCGACCAGCAGCCGGTGGCTTGTCACCAGACTGCAAACCAAATCTACCTACGGGTACAAATAAGTAACAAAAAAAAAAAAGTCTATAGTTGCCATAAAAATTACTCATC
Source organism: Pholidichthys leucotaenia (assembly GCA_020510985.1). Taxonomy (NCBI): domain Eukaryota; kingdom Metazoa; phylum Chordata; class Actinopteri; order Cichliformes; family Pholidichthyidae; genus Pholidichthys; species Pholidichthys leucotaenia. The sequence goes on along the minus strand of CM035840.1, from coordinate 130,526,535 downwards.
CCCCACTACAATTTTTTTTTGTTTTTCAAAATGTACAAACTAGCAGCTGTTTGCAATAATCAAATCAAACAAGAAAAAAAAATTATGAGTAAATGGACCAACACAACTAATATTACAAGTTGTTTCTCCAAATTCAACATAAAATGCCACTTTTATTGACTACTGCAGTTTCATGTATAGAGTTATTCAACCTCTTCATGACAAGCATTTTTTCTGCTCAGTAGAGCACCCTTTTGTTACCTGCTGCAAACATGATGCACAGTTAGACACCAGCTTCTTGCAGCATTCTGAAGAATCTTAGCCCATTCCTCATGGGCAAAGACCTCCAGTTCACTAATATTCTTGGATTTGCATGCTGCAACTGACAGGGTTTGCTGGCTTAGACCCAAAAGCAACAAGGAAGGAGACGGTAAGAAAAGTGACCATAATCTTTATTACAATAATGCTGATGAATATACAGTAAGTGACAAAGATCCGGCAACCCTGTAGAGGACAGCAGAGACAGGGATGAGTAATACTGAGTGGGTAATGATGAGAATATAATACTGAATATGTTTACAGGCTTATTCCAGAAGATCAGCTGGAACAGGGAGAAGATTTTCCTGGCTGGGGAGTTGGTTGACACCGGTGTGAGTGAAGAGGTGCTGCGGAGAAGTGCTGGTGACAAGCTGGCCAGGCCTGAGTCCAGAGGAGGTGATGCAGGGAGCAGTGATATATACACAGTGGTAAGTCAACTTACTTGTGGGGTATGATGATGTGCACAAATCCAGGAATATCCATATCCAAGTCTGTGATCCAAGGTCCAAGGCCTAAGAGCAGACAGGGGTCAAAACATGGCAGTGGTGTAACAGACGAGCAGAGGCAGAAAGACAGAAGGCAGGTAGCTAGATCTAGGGTAGACACAGGTTAAACAAAACAGGCAAGGCAAAATCCAATAATATTTGGCAGAGCAGGAGTACAGACAGGTGCAGAGTCTTATGTGACCAGACAGAACAATGGGAGAGCCGCCCTATCAAGGACTCTTCTTGATTAATTGCAGGTGATGATCAGGGCTGCAAGGCGAATGATAATCAGCAGGGAAGGAGAGACAAAGCAGGCAGGGATCTTTACAGCAACCCCCTTTTTCCAGTCCCATCAGAGATTTTCAGTGGGGTTCAAGTTAGGTGACTGTAATGGCCACTCTAGTTTCTTCCAGAACTTCTTCTGAAGCCAAACCTTGGTGGACTTTGAGGTATGCTTGGGATCACTGTCCTGTTGGAAAGTCCAATGACACCAAAGGTTCAGCTTCCTCACAGATAGCATGACATTGTCTCCCAGGATTTCCTGATACTTGATTGAACCCATCTTGCCCGCCACATGCTGCAGGTTTCAGGTGCCATAGGAAGTGAAGCAGCCCCAGAGCATCACTGTGCCACTGCCATGCTTCTCATTAGACATGGTGTTCTTTTCAGCATATTGTTCATTCTTTCTCATCCAGGCATACTGCTGATTAAAAGTTTCAGTTTGTGTTCATTATTCCATTGAATAGAATCCCCAAACCCCTTTGGCTTATTTATAGTTTTGAGCAAATTGGAGCTGACTTTTCAGGCCTCCATAAAAGAGCAGTCAATTGAAACAATGGGAAGGATTTTTTTTTTTTTTTTCTTGAAGCATGACGTGTGGTAAACAATATTGGTTATTCCTGGTCAGCTATGTCTAAAATTTGGAGCAAGTACAAACAAAGTTAATTCAGCCTTAGTGTGACTATTTTTTAACATAATAGTCTTTTAACCAGTATTTTTAAAATCTGCTTGGTAACACAAATGCTCCGAACATATAACACGACAACAAATAAACAATCCAAGGAAAACTCATTATTATTTGTTTTCCCTTAACACACACACACACACACACACACACACACACACACACACACACACACACACACACACACACACCTTTCGGCTGCTCCGTATTCATGGTCACCACAGTGGATCGTGGGTCTGCATATTTGATTTGGCAAGGATTTTACACTTGATGCCCTGCCTGACACAACTTTTCCCATTTTACCCAGGCTATGGCTTTGGGAAGCATCTGTGCCATTCAGCAGTGCATCAGACTATGTAAGTTGGACCATTGCAGTTTGATCGCTGGCCCTGGGAAACATTTGTGTCACAACTGCATAGTTCCTACCATGTAAGTTGCTATAGTAATTATCAACTATGCTTCTGGGAAACATACCCTGATCTGGCACCTGGTATATGAGAAAGCTGAAACCTGATTCATGAAGAATATTGTTTAAGATTAGTAGGGATGGGAATTGAGAACCGATTCCTGTTGGAAGGCAGTTCTAAATTTTTCAAGCCCCTGAAATGAGAAACTGATGTCATCAATTCATCTTTTCAATGCTGTGGGTTTAAACACTTCAATGCTTTTGATAAAAACGGCATGTGTCATGACATCACACGCTGCCATTACCAAACAATGCCATGATGCTGTCGCTACTATGGGATAATGGTGAAAGTGTGTGTAAACATCAGCAGCATGGCATATAGTAAACACAAATTGAAACATCTCTTGATGTGGCAGCATGGGATACAATGAAAGACTGCAATGTGTTCAACAGTCTAAGAAGTGCGCCCACACTTGATTCCCAAACAGCAGCACCTCCGTTAGTGACGATAATATTTACATCCGGTGCCACATGAGTTCACTGTCTTTTTGCAGCAGCGGCTCAATTCTGAGCTTCTTTCTCATTTTTTATTTACTATCTGTCTTTTTTGTTGTCACAACTTTCTGATCCTTCAACCCCGTATCCATCACAGATGCCAAGGACACACAGATCGCCACATTGGTGTTGATATTAGTCACTTTCGGTTCATATTGCCAATGACTCCCGACCCAGTGAGCGGAGGACCGATTGTTTACAGTAGGAACTAGCTGATAGCACTGGGCTGCTCTGCTGTGCTAACGCACAAACTCGATATACCAAGAGAAATCAGATGAAAACAATGCAGATGTCAAGCTGGAGTGAAGCAACGTGCGAGGAAAACAAGGAACATATCCGTTTTTCCATCCGTTATTATGGGAAATGTGAGATCCCTTCTTAACAAGACAGACAAACTGGCAGCTATGTCCCGGTATGAGTGTCTTCAGAGAGATTAGCATTATGTTGTTTACTGAAATGTGGCTAACAGAACTAGCAACAAATGCAAACATCGATGTGGAGGGTTTCCACATAATACTGGCAGATCAGACACCAGACAGTGGGAAGAGCAGAGGTGGGGGCTGATAATGTACTGTATGTGAATAACAGATGGTGCAATTCTGGGCACAAGACAATTAAAGAACAACACTGCAGCGAGGACAATGAGCTGCTGGCTTTTAGCATGTGACCAGCATACCTCCCCAGAGAATTTTCACATGTCGTCAGTGTAGGGTTTTATATTGTTGGTAAAGTAATGTAAATATGTATGTGAGTAGGAATGAAGATTTTGTTTCATTACTAACACACATAAACTCGTGGGGCACCAGTCTAAAAGAATGGACAATGTCATTAATAATTCTGTATTTGTACCAATAATGAATCATTCTAAAAAAAACTGAGTTCTTGTCTGCTTTTAATCAAGAAGATGGACATGAAATCAAACAATAAATCACATATGTCTATTTAATACTTTAATAAGAAATTTCAGGATAGATGAACACATTCAGATGACTTTAAGACAGTGAATTCAACATGTATCATGAGCAGGACTTCGTGGACTGGTGCCAACGGAACTGCCTCCAGATCAATACGAGGAAAACTAAGGAACTGGTGGTGGACTGCCACAGGCGAGGACAACCTCCACAGCACTGGTAAACAAACAGGGAACAGACATTGAGATGGTGACATCTTACAAGTACCTGGGTGTTCACCTGAACAGTTAACTGGACTGGTCACACAACACCAACACACTCTACAAGAAGGGGCAGTGCAGGCTGTTCCTTCTGAGGAGACTCAGGTCTTTTGCAGTGCAAGGGGCACTCATGAAGACCTTCTACGATTTGGCGGTGGCACCAGCCATCACATTTGGGGTGGTCTGGTGGGGCAGCGGCATCACAGTAGACGACGGGAAAAGACTACCACTACTACTAACCTGCACTTATATAGTGCTTTTCTAGTCACAAAGACCACTCAAAGCGCTTTCACTAGTACTAACCCTCTATTCTAAGGGCCTATAGGAAACAGATATCTAGGAACAATTTAGAACAACCAATTAACCTAACATGCATGTCTTTGGATTGTGGGAGGAAACCGGAGCCCCCGGAGTAAACCCATGCAGCACAGGGAGAACATGCAAACTCTATACAGAAAGGTTCCAACCCCTGCCAGCCTGGGGATTTGAACCAGGAACCTTCTAGCTGTAAGGCAACAGTGCTAACCACTGCACCACCGTGCTGCCCAAGACTGAACAGACTGATCAACAAAGCTATCTCTGTTCTAGGGTGACGCCTCGACCAAGTGGAGGAGATAGGAGAGAGGAGGATAGTGGCTAAGCTGTCATCTCTGCTGGAGTCTGAGTCCCATCCCATGCAGGACACGCTGAACGCACTGAGGAGCTCATTTAGCGGTAGGCTGTGCCATCCTAGGTGCACAACTGAAAGGTTCTGCAGGTCCTTACTATCTACGGCTGTCAGACTTTATAACCTAATCAGGGCTGCTCGTAGAGGTGGTATTGAATGTACTAAACATAACAACCTTACACAATATATCGTCCCCTCCATTATACAACTAGGGTAATATCAATAATTATTGAGGGTGGTAACGACACTGTTGATTCAAATATGAAATATACTGTCTAGGTACATATTCATATTCTGCAGGGTAACTTAACAACCATAATGCTGTTTATACCATCTAGATGCAATGCTCCTGCACTGTGTATATATCTGTGTACATATGTATACTCATGTACTACTTTTGGCTAACCAGTTGTTATTATCTTTTTATCTATTGCTCTGAGAGCTGCTATCCCTGTGCTGCTGTAATCCTGGAATTTCCCCATTGTGGGACTAATAAAGACTTCTTATCTTATCTTATCTTATCTTATTTGCTTATTTTTGTTATTAGAATATTAGCACAACGCTAGAAGCTTTGCAGGCTAAATTTAATCTGTTTTTATAACTCACAAAATCCAATGAAAAACATCTGATATTTACATAAATTTGAGCTAATTCTTTTTAGATGATGACAGCAACAGGTAGTTCTGAGGTTATACCAACCTGCTTGCTCTCCAATCCTTGCCAGGAAAACCCTGCAAAACAAGGCAAAGGGATGCTTTGCCTAGTCTTAATAGAAGAACAACATCAGTTTTATCATTAAGAATATAAAATTAACCTGTTTGAGATATTACTACATTAAAAGTATCGCCTACCAAAATTGCAGCTGCTCTATGGTCATGAATGGATGCAAGCAGATTAATACTGAACTAGACTCCTTGCAATGTCTTGAGGTTTAACCAGTATGTTAATATACAATTGAGTATTTTACTGTATATATTTTTTTAAAAATGCTAAAAATTACACCAAAGTACAGCAGGAATGTATATTTTTGTGATTGCTATAATAACATAAATGTGCAGTTGTTTCTCATCATTTCAGTATTTCATTTACGTATACTGCTTTTATTTATATTGCTTTTCAGCAATTAAGCATAACAAATGTCACAAAAGCATAAATGCCCATTTTCTATGGAAACATGTTTACAGTCTTTTATGTTATCTGTTATCTTTTTTAAGAGAAGAAACATTGTTTAAAGTCAGAAAAATAACAAAACTCCTGTGCTGATGCTGAAATCCTGTGAAGGCCTATTTTTTTCCACACGGAAAACTGATCAAGAATTGATAAGGGACTCGATAAAGAATCAGATCGATAAGCAAAATCGACAATGCCAGTGATAAAATTTTATCAATTTCAGTTTACTCCCACAATCCAAAGACACGCATGTTAGGTTCAGTGGTCCCTTGGTATCTGTCTCCTATATGTGATGGGTGGTTAAGCCCAACTGGTGGTGTCCAACCAGGGTTTTGAACTCACAGCCTTCCAATCCAGAGTTCAGCGCTCTACCTGTGTCACCAAGATGGCTGACCCACCTGGCATGCCAAGTAGGAATGCTTTTATTGACTCTGTTACATATAGGCCCTTAGACTTGAGGGTAAGTACGAGTGAAGTGCTTTGAGTGGTCTTTGAGACTAGAAAAGGTGCTATTGTGGGCCTCAGGTTATTTCACACCTTAGACAGAGACAATGAATACACATGGGAGAACAATGCCCAAGTGGGTGAGGGGGGGTTGAATGAAGTGTAGTGTAGATGTCATGCTGTGTATGAGGAAGTGCTTTGAACCTTGTGAAGTGTGACTTGATATAGAGAGGAATGCTTGATGTGACCAGTCAGCCTGTTCTTTGCTTGTGAGATGTGAGTGTGTAATAAATCGTCTGAAATGAATATGCCTCTTCATTTACACACTCCACACTGGTGACCCTAGACATATTATGGAACACAAGGCAAGAACCCCGGAGCCGGCCCGGTCGGGAAGCCCCAGAGACGCTGAACCCAACCCGCAGACAGCCAGGACTGGAACCCCCAGCAACGTGTGTGCAGTTTCAGTCAAGACACCGGATTTCTGGCAGCACAACCCGCGCTCTTGGTTCCACCACACCGAGGCCCAGTTCGCCCTCCGGGGAGTAACAGCAGACGACACCAAGTTCTACCATGTGGTAGCAGTGCTGGACTCCCGCACATCCCAGCAGGTAGCGAGCCTGCTCGATCAGCCACCAGCCAGCAGCAAATATGAGGCGCTCAAGGCTGCGCTCACCCGGCAATACACTCTCTCGGAATGTGAGAGAGTGGAGAGGCTCTTTCTACAAGGCACTTTCTGTTTGCCCACCTTTTCCTCCGGAACCTGCCAACAGAAGCAAGAGCGGTTCTGGCCAATTCGCCGTTGCTGGCCGCGCAAGACTACCATGCGCTAGCCCAGGAGGCAGACCGGATCATCCTCACCACCAGGGCGATTACAGTCAACGCGGCGGCAGCGGAGCCCAGCAAGATGACCAGGGGAGTTGAGGATCCACCGACGGTAGCGGCAACGGGGGCCAAGGAGCGCCAGAAAGACATGATCTGCTTCTACCACCGCCGCTTCAGAGGGAACGTGTGCAGATGCGTGCCACTGTGCCACTTCAAGCGCTCAGGAAACGCCAAGGCCGGCAGTCGGTAGCAGCTGCGACCTCCGGTGAAGAGAACACGCTGCTGTACGTGATGGACTCGCGCTCGGGGAGATGCTTCCTCGTCGACACCGGAGCCCAGAAGAGCGTCATCCTGCCATCCTACGCTGACCGGCTGGCAGGACCTAGCGGCCCCAGAATGGTGGCAGTAAACGGCTCGGAGATTAAGACGTTCGGTGCGAGAACACTGACCTTATCTCTACATGGCCGCACGTATGAGTGGATTTTTATCATAGCAGCACTGTGTTGCCCGCTCCTGGGTGCTGATTTTCTGTGTGCACATGGTTTACTTGTGGATGTTGCTAACAGGCGCCTCGTTAATGCACTGTCCTTTGACTCTGTCCCCTGTATAGCTCAAGGGACCCGGCCAATAGCACAAGCCAGCGTCACAACTCCAGGCGGTAAGTTCCAAGCACTGCTCACTCAGTTCCCAGCACTCACGGTCCCGACGTTTTCGGTGGCCATCGCTAAACACGGGGTGGAGCACTTTATCACCACCACTGGGCCGCCCGTTTTTGCAAGACCTCAGCACTCGGACGCAGCTAAACTGGCCATAGCGCGCGAGGAGTTTGCCAACCTGGAAAGGTTGGGCATCATCAGGCGTTCGAACAGCCCATGGGCATCCCCACTACACATGGTCCCTAAGGCTGAGGGATCGTGGCGACCGTGCGGTGATTTCCGCAGGTTGAACAACGCCACAGCACACGACCGCTACCCAATTCCCCACATACAGGATTTTTCAGTTCACCTCGCGTTTTTTCTAAAATAGACTTGGTCCACGGTTACCACCAGGTCCCAGTGCGTGCGGAGGATGTACCCAAAACAGCAGTAATAACTCTGTTCAGTTTATTCGAGTTCCTGCGCATGCCATTCGGGTTAAAAGGCGCCGCACAGACGTTCCAGTGTATGATGGATGCAGTGCTGCGTGACCTCCCATTCATGTTCGTCTACCTGGACGATATCCTGGTAGCCAGTACGTCCGAAGACGAAGACGAAACCCACCTCAGGACGGTTTTCCGGAGGTTGGAGGAGCACGGGTTGATAATCAACCCGGCGAAATGCCAGTTCTGCATGACGGAGATTGATTTTTTGAGGCACCGCGTCTCTCCGGAAGGAGCGATCCCGTTGCCTGACAAAGTGCGCGCCGTGGCAGATTTCCCCCGGCCTCAGACGGTCAGGGCACTGCAGGAATTTTTGGGGATGGTGAATTTTTATAACCGTTTCCTTCCCCGCGCGGCGCGGCTCATGCAACCATTGTATGCCACGCTCAAGAGACAGAAACCCGCGGATGGAGTCGAATGGACCACAGAGCAAGAGCGGGCGTTCTCGGAAGTTAAGGCAGCCCTGGCAAACGCCACACTGTTGGCACATCCGGACCCGACGGCCCAGATGGCGCTCACCACCGACGCTTCAGACGTGGCCATGGGGCGGTCGTGGAGCAGCACGTCGCCGGGGTTTGGCAGCCGCTCGCATTTTTCAGCAGAACTTTGCGTGACAGCGAACATAAATACAGCGCATTCGACAGAGAGTTGTTGGCTCTCCATCTGGCCATACAGCACTTCCAGTTCTGGCTGGAAGGGTGCAACTTCACCACGTTCGTAGACCACAAGCCACTAACGTTCGCGATGGCCAAGGTTTCAGAACCGTGGTCGGGCCGGCAGCAGAGACAGCTGGCCGCGATCTCAGAGTTTACTATCGATATTCAGCATGTGTCGGGTAAACTGAATGTGGTGGCGGACTGCCTCTCGTGCGCCGTGGTGGCCCCAGTCTACGTGGGGATAGATTACGCAGCCATGGCCGCGGAGCAAACTAGCGATGCAGACGTGCACGCCCTCCAGTCTGGACCAACAGGGTTAAGGCTGGAGAGCAGGGTGCTGCAAGATGGCACTCCCCCCCAATCTGCGACATCTCCACAGGACGCCCGCATCCGGTAGTTCTGGTCGCGTGGCGCCGCCGCATGTTTGAGTCGGTTCACACTCTGGCGCACCCAGGAGTGCATGCATCTGTCAAAATGGTGGGAGAGAAGTTCGTGTGGCCGAGCCTATGCAAACAAGTAAAAGAGTGGGCTGCAGCCTGCGTGGCATGCCAACGAGCCAAGGTACACAGGCACACGAAGGCTCCCTTGGAGCCGTTTCCGGTACCGGCTAAGCGGTTCGACCACATTCACGTGGACCTCTTGGGCCCCCTCCCGCCATCACAGGGGTGCATGCACCTCCTGAGAGTAGTGGACCGCACCACGCGCTGGCCAGAAGCAGTCCCGCTGGCAGCAACCACGTCCGCGGACGTAGCACGCGCTTTTTTAACAACATGGGTGGCGCGTTTTGGAGTCCCCTCGGACATTACGTCCGACAGGGGCCCGCAATTTGTTTCCGACCTCTGGTCCGCGATGGCCCGCAGCCTGGGTGCTGCAATTCATCGCACAACCGCGTACAACCTGCAGGCCAATGGTTTATGCGAGCGTTTTCATAGATCACTGAAAGCAGCACTCAGGGCTTCACTGACGGATGCAAATTGGGTAGACAGGCTGCCGTGGGTCTTATTGGGGTTGCGCTCCGCGCCAACAGAGGATTTGGAAGCATCCCCGGCAGAGCTCGTTTTTGTGCTGTCCCTACGGCTGCCCGGGGAATTTCTACCGGACAATCCCTCACCGGGCAGCTCCCCGTCTCAGCTTTTGCAGCGTAGCGCAAACACAGGCACGCTGCCGGGCCCTGCCCACCACAGTTTTCCGCATGCCTTTGTGCCTAAAACTTTGAAGAACACGGAGTTTGTGTTCGTCAGACACGACGCCCACCGCCCTCCATTGCGCCCACCCTATGTTGGACCGTTCAGAGTGTTGGAAACAGGGGATAAGCATTTTGTGCTAGACTTGGGGGGTAGACAGGAGAGAATTGGCATAGACAGACTCAAACCAGCATTTGTAGTGGCGGATGTGCAAGTGCTGTTGGCGAGGGCCCCTCGGCATGGAAGACCCCCACGGAGACCTCCCCAGGGGAACGATTCATCAGAGCAGCCACACAGACAGAGTGAACCCCCCCCTCTCCACGGCTCACCCGCAGTCGGACACACTCCCAGCAGCCTCCCACCGGCACAGCAGTGCCACGGAGGCAGTAAACCCCAGTTACAGCAGATATGGGAGGAGACTGCAGCCGAAACAGCATGTGGACTGATGTTCTATTGTTCTATCTAAGATGCTGGGGGGGGGGGGGCTCAGGTTATTTCACACCTTAGACAGAGACAATGAATACACATGGGAGAACAATGCCCAAGTGGGTGAGAGGGGGTTGAATGAAGTGTAGTGTAGATGTCATGCTGTGTATGAAGAAGTGCCTTGAACCTTGTGAAGTGTGACTTGATATAGAGAGAGGAATGCTTGATGTGACCAGTCAGTCTGTTCTTTGCTTGTGAGATGTGAGTGTGTAATAAATCGTCTGAAATGAATATGCCTCTTCATTTACACACTCCACACTATATAAATATAGGTCCTTATCCCTTCCCTAAAGATTTGTAAAGTCAAGGCCTCAAATAATTTAAGCTTTCATTAAAGCCTGATGAGGAGCAATTGAATACTTATTGTAATGTTTTTGGTTGATGATTCCATACTCTTTTCCACAAGACTGAATGATCCCATTATTTTTTTTCTCGACTGAATCTGATAACTGATTTCAGCAATTTGTAAGGTGTGTTTTCTGAAGCCAGATGGTTCAGCGGCGAGAACAGTTTGGTGTTATATCTGTATTTCATTTTTTTTACTAACTAAAAAAGCTGGATGTAAATCCTTGGCAAGTGGTGATTCCATGTTGTTTGGTGGTAATGTTATGTGTTTACAACATGAAGGGAAAGCTGGTTTTAATAGGATTTGGTCAGACTCTAATAGATCTTTAAGAGCCACTTTGAATAATATTTGTTGAAAATATAAAATTTGACTTATTCTTTGCTTCATCAAAAGTAAATAGATGTGCAGTGGTGTGAAAAAAGTGTTTGCCCCCTTCCCGATTTCTCATTTTTTGTATGTTTGTCACACTTGAATGTTTCAGAACATCAAACAAATTTAAATATTAGGCTAACACAATTAGATAACACAAGTAAACACAAAATGCAGTTTTTAAACGAAGGTGTTTATTTTTAGGGGAAAAAAAAATAAGCATACATGGCCCTGTGTGAAGAAGTGATTGCCCCTAAACCTAATAACTGGTTGGGCCATCCTTTGCAGCAACAACTGCAATCAAGCCTTTGCGATAACTGGCAATGAGTCTTTTTCAGCACTGTGGAGGAATTTTGGCCCACTCATCTTTGCAGAATTGTTGTAATTCAGCCACACTGGAGGGTTTTCGAGGATGAACCGTCTTTTTAAGGTCATGCCACAACATCTCAATTGGATTCAGGTCAGGACTTTGACTGGGCCACTCCAAAGTCTTCATTTTGTTTTTCTTAAGCCATTCAGAGGTGGACTTGCTGGTGTGTTTTGGATCATTGTCTTGCTGCAGAACCCAAGTGCGTTTCAGTTTGAAGTCACGAACAGATGCCAGACATTCTCCTTCAGGATTTTTTGGTAGATAGTAGAATTCATGGTTCCATTTACCACAACAAGTCTTCCATGTCCTGAAGCAGCAAAACAGCCCCAGACCATCACACTGCCACCGCAATATTTTACTGTTGGTGTGATGTTTCTTTTCTGAAATGCTGTGTTACTTTAACGCCAGATGTAATGGGACACACACATTCCAGAAAGTTCAACTTTTGTCTCTTCAGTCCACAGAGTATTTTCCCCCAAATCTTGGGGATCATCAAGACGTTTTCTGGCAAAACTGCGACAAGCCTTTATTTTTTTTTTTGTTCAGCAGTGGTTTTTATCTTTGAACTCTGCTATGCAGGCCATTTTTGCCCAGTATCTTTCTTATGGTGAAGTCATGAACACTGACCTTAACTGAAGCGAGGCCTGCAGTTCTTTGGATGTTGTTGTGGGGTCTTTTGTGACCTCTTGGATGAGTTGTCACTGTACTCTTGTGGTAATTTTGGTCAGCTGGCCACTTCTGGGAAGGTTCACCACTGTTCCATGTTTTTGCCATTTGTGGATAATGGCTTTCACTGTGGTTTGCTGGAGTTCTAAAGCTTTAGAAATTGCTTTATAACCTTTTCCACACTGATAGAGCTCAGTTACTTTGTTCCTCATTTGTTCCTGAATTTCTTTGGATCGCAGCATGAATTCTAGCTTTTGAGAATCTTTTGGTTTACTTCACTTTGTCAGACAGGTTGTATTTAGGTGATTTCTTGATTGAGAACAGCTACGGCAGTAATCGGGCCTGGGTGTGGCTAGAGAAATTGAACTCATCTTTAAAAAGATGTGATAAACCACAGTTAATTTATGTTTTAATGGGAGCGGGGTGGAGGGGATCACTTTTTCACACAGGGCCATGTAGCTTTGGATTTTTTTACCCTTAATAATAAACACCTTCATATAAAAACTGCATTTTGTGTTTACTTGTGTTTTCTTTGTCTAATATGTGTCACGCCGCGCCATTCATCAGCGGCGCCACCTGCTCACGCACCTGCTACTCGTCAGCGGCGAAGGATAAAAGCCGCCTCGCCCTGAGCGTCGGCCTGAAGCCGTAGACTTCGTTTCCTTTGCATGGACTTCTACCACATTCTCTTCAGCATCCTCTTTACCGGTAAGAAGTTCACTTACCTCATCTCTCCAGTCTGCTCCCCTGTGCACAGGTGGATTCCTCGGCGGCGGACAATCCCGTCCCTCGTCTCTCCTCGCTGCTGCACCGAGCCCTGCAGGTGGCTGTCTCCCGGGCTTCCATCCTTGAAGCGCCAGTCATCTGCCCAAACAAGTAAGCTTCTCTCCCTCGCCTATTCTCCTCCCGTGTTGGTGTGTGCTCATCACCCTGTGTCTGATTTCTCCCATAGGGTTGCCGGCTGAACGGTCTCCTGCCTCTGGGTCCGAAGCAGACGCCCCCACCAACACATTAACATTCTGCAGACACGCACCCAAACATCCCTGTTGTTAATAAACAGTTTGAACTACTCTGAGCCTGTGTGTGTGCGTCTCCTGAGCCGAACGTTATGTCAGTACGGCTTCAGCAGAGCGGCTCGGCGGACGGCGGGCTCGCACACCGGTTTACCATCCTCGAGGCTCGGGTGGATCAGATTGTTTATCAGCAACAGGTGGTTCTTAACCAATTATTTGAACTGACTAACCGATTGAACCGCTTGGACCCCCAACAGCCGTTCCTCCCGACTCGCCAGGGTGGCGCGGCTCCTGCTGTTCCAGCGGCCGTCCAGCCGGCTCCAGTGGCACCGGTTCGGCTCACGCCGATTCCGACCCCCGCCCGCTTTAGCGGTAAGCTCGGCGGAGCGCGGGGGTTTATTATGCAGTGTGAGTCCGTGTTCCACCGTGTGCCCGGAGATTTTCCCTCGGATCACAGCCGAATTGGTTACATAGGGAATCTTCTGGAGGGGCGTGCGTTAACTTGGACCTACGCCGTAATGGCGAGGCCCAGTTATGCCACCCTCACCTATGACCAATTCGTGAGGCGCTTTCTGGAGGTCTTTGACCACTCACAAACCGAAACGGTCCAGGTCGATCGGCTTCTCGCTCTCCAGCAGGGAAGCCGGTCGGCAGCGGACTACGCGGTCGACTTCCGGGTAGCGGCGGAGGAATTGGGCTGGGAGGAACGCTCCCTCTGTGGCCTGTTCCTCCGCAGCCTCAATAGTGATCTGAGGGATGAACTGGCTGGTCGGGATATCCCTGGGACGCTAGCGGAGCTGACGTCCTTAGCGATAAGTTTGGATAACAGGCTGCGCGAGCGCTCCTCGGGGCGGAGGTCTTCTTCTTCTCGCCCTCGTGGAGCCTCGCCGCACCTGTTCCAAGCTCGCCCCCTGGCGGCGCCGCCAGCATCGCGCCCCGAGGAGTCGGAGCCGATGGTGACGGGCTGGACTAAACTTTCCCCTGTGGAGAAACAACGCCGCCGTGAGTTGGGCCTCTGCATGTATTGCGGAGGCGACCAACACACCGTGGAGTGTTGCCCACGGAAAGCCAGTCGGTGGGGTCCGCGAGTCACTGTTGGAAGCCTCGCGGATGTCAATCGGTTAGGATCACTGACTCAATTGAAGCTGCCCATCCGTTTCTGCCATAACCCTACTGGGCACCTCACCCACGCACTGGTGGATTCGGGCGCAGAAGGCAGCTTCATTTCACAAAGCCTGGCAACCCGATTGGGCATCCGCTGCCAGGCACTCAATACTCCCATCTCCCTAATCCACCTCTCCCGTGCCACCCTCGGGAGAGTGACACATCAAACTGTTCCCCTACCGGTCATCATCTCGGGAAACCACCGGGAGGAAATGACCTTTTACGTCCTTCCCAACTCTGTGTCGCCCGTCATCCTGGGGTATCCCTGGCTCCGCCTTCACAATCCGGTCCTGGATTGGAAATCAGCTGGGATCTCGGCATGGAGTACGTTCTGTATGGGCACCTGCCTTCAGTCCGCTGCCTGCTCTCCGTCCGCTCCTCCCCCTGCGACGGACGCTGCACCCCCGGACCTGTCTCTGGTGCCCCCAGAATTTCACGACCTGGGTATGGTGTTCAGCAAAGCGAAAGCTATGTCTCTTCCCCCTCATCGGCCCTATGACTGCGCCATCAACCTCCGCCAGGGGGCTCCCTTACCTTCTGGTCGCCTTTATAGCCTGTCTGCGCCGGAGAAGGAGACGATGAACGCCTACCTGAAGGAATCTTTAAGTGCTGGGATTATCCGCCCATCATCGTCACCCGTGGGGGCAGGGTTCTTCTTCGTGGGGAAAAAGGATGGGTCCCTCCGCCCTTGTATCGACTACCGGGCCCTCAATAATATCACGGAGAAGGACCGTTACACCCTGCCTCTCATGGACACTGCTTTCCACTCCCTCCAGGGGGCGACCTGGTTCACCAAGCTGGACCTACGCAGCGCTTACCACCTCGTCCGGATCCGGGAGGGAGATGAGTGGAAAACGGCCTTCCGTACCCCGAACGGCCACTTTGAATATCTGGTGATGCCGTTCGGGTTGACCAACGCTCCTGCAGTCTTCCAGCGCCTCATAAATGACGTCCTCCGGGACTTCATTGGCCTTTTTGTGTTCGTCTACCTGGACGATATTCTCATCTTCTCCAAGTCCAGGGATGAGCACCAGGTCCACGTGAGGCGGGTCCTCCAAAGGCTGCTGGAGAACCGTCTGTACGTTAAGGCAGAAAAGTGTGAATTTTACGCCAGGAGCACGTCCTTCCTGGGGTTCATCATCGCCCACGATAGGGTGCTCCCCGACCCAGAGAAGGTAAAGGCGGTGGTGGAATGGCCCACACCTGCATCCCGGAAACAGGTGCAGCAATTTGTTGGCTTCGCCAATTTCTACCGCCGCTTTGTCCCCAACTTCAGTGCCATCGTGGGACCACTGACCCGCCTCACGTCCCCGAAGGTCCCGTTCCGGTGGACCGAAGAGGTCGCTGCCGCCTTTGAGGCGCTGAAGGCGGAATTCTCCTCCTCCCGGGTCCTTCGCCAGGTCGACCCCGCGCTGCAGTGCATTGTAGAGGTAGACGCCTCGGACACGGGAGTGGGAGCAGTGCTGTCCCAGCGGTCACCGGACGATGGCGCCAAGCGACCGTGCGCCTTCTTCTCCCGGCGCTTGTCCCCGGCGGAGAGAAACTACGATGTGGGGGACAGAGAGCTCTTGGCCATCAAGCTCGCCCTGCAGGAGTGGCGCCACTGGTTGGAGGGGGCAAGCCTGCCGTTTGTGGTCCTCACGGACCACAAGAACTTGGAATACTTACGATCTGCCAAGCGCCTGAACGCCCGCCAGGCGCGCTGGTCCCTGTTCTTCGCCAGGTTCCAATTTTCCATCACCTTCAGGCCTGGCTCTAAGAACGTCCTGCCTGACGCCCTCTCCAGGCAGTTCGCCCCCGTGGAGTCGGAGGAGGCGCCCCACTCCATCCTGCCCAGGTCGTGCGTCGTGGGAGCCATCTCGTGGGACATTGAGAGCAAGATCCGGAAGGCACAGCAGGTGGAACCTGACCCTGGCGGCGGACCGGAGGGGAGGCTGTTCGTGCCATCCGCGGTCCGAGGAGAGGTCATCCACTGGCTCCACACCTCCAAGCTCACCTGTCACCCTGGCACCTCCCGGATGATAGATCTCCTCCAACGGTCCTTTTGGTGGCCAGGCCTGCGGAGGGATGCAGCCCGCTACGCCCGGGCTTGCCCAATCTGTGCCACCTGCAAATCGGGAAATGCCCCTCCAGCGGGTCTGCTCCAGCCCCTGCCCGTCCCTGGCAGGCCCTGGTCGCACATCGCTCTGGATTTCGTCACCGGACTCCCCATCTCCAACTCCTATGACACCATCCTGACCATCGTGGACCGCTTCTCCAAGGCCGTGCACTTCATCCCCCTGCGAGGCCTCCCTACTGCCCTGGAGACGGCGGACCTCCTCGTCCAACACGTGGTCAGGCTGCATGGGATTCCGGTGGACGTGGTCTCGGACCGGGGCCCCCAGTTTTCATCTGAGGTTTGGAGGTCATTCTGCAACGCCATCGGAGCCAAGGTGAGCCTCTCCTCCGGCCATCACCCCCAATCCAACGGGCAGTGTGAGAGGACCAACCAGGAGCTGGAGGCTGCGCTCCGCTGTGTGTCCAGATCCAAACCCGCGTCCTGGAGCAACCATCTTGCCTGGGTTGAATATGCCCACAACACCGCTCGCTCTTCTGCTACAGGGATGTCCCCCTTCAAAGCGTCCCTGGGTTACGACCCCCCGCTGTTTCCGGAGCAGGAGAGTGAGGTAACTGTCCCGTCAGTTAGGGCCCATCTCAGGCAGTTCCGCTCCACCTGGGCTGCCGCGCGCCATGCGCTATTACGCACAGCGGAGCGCAACAGGACTGTGGCGGACCGGCGTAGGAGACCTGCCCCGGCGTACAGAGTTGGGCAGCTTGTTTACATTTCCACCCAGGACGTCACTCTAAAAGGCGAGAGGAGAAAGCTGGCACAGCGCTTCATGGGTCCCTACCCCATCACCCGGATCATCAACCCGGTGGCTGTGCGCGTGGCTATTCCCCCCTCCCTCCGCATTCATCCTACTTTCCACGTGTCGAAGGTGAAACTGGCGGTTTCTGACCCCCTTTGCCCTCCTCCTGCAGCGCAACCCGCGCCCCGGATGATTGGTGGCCATCCGGCCTGGTCCGCTTCCTCCATCCTGGACTCCCGGCGCCGGGGTCGTGGGTTGCAATACTTGGTGGACTGGGAGGGCTATGGGCCCGAGCATCGACAGTGGGTGCCCCCGTCGTTTGTGTTGGACCCATCGCTCATCGCGGACTTCCACCGAGCGCACCCGGATAAGCCATCGCCAGGAGGCGCTGCTAGAGGGGGGAGTACTGTCACGCCGCGCCATTCATCAGCGGCGCCACCTGCTCACGCACCTGCTACTCGTCAGCGGCGAAGGATAAAAGCCGCCTCGCCCTGAGCGTCGGCCTGAAGCCGTAGACTTCGTTTCCTTTGCATGGACTTCTACCACATTCTCTTCAGCATCCTCTTTACCGGTAAGAAGTTCACTTACCTCATCTCTCCAGTCTGCTCCCCTGTGCACAGGTGGATTCCTCGGCGGCGGACAATCCCGTCCCTCGTCTCTCCTCGCTGCTGCACCGAGCCCTGCAGGTGGCTGTCTCCCGGGCTTCCATCCTTGAAGCGCCAGTCATCTGCCCAAACAAGTAAGCTTCTCTCCCTCGCCTATTCTCCTCCCGTGTTGGTGTGTGCTCATCACCCTGTGTCTGATTTCTCCCATAGGGTTGCCGGCTGAACGGTCTCCTGCCTCTGGGTCCGAAGCAGACGCCCCCACCAACACATTAACATTCTGCAGACACGCACCCAAACATCCCTGTTGTTAATAAACAGTTTGAACTACTCTGAGCCTGTGTGTGTGCGTCTCCTGAGCCGAACGTTATGTCAATATGTAAATTTGTTTGATGATCTGAGGCATTTAAGTGTGACAAACATACAAAAAATGAGAAATCAGGAAGGGAGCAAAGACTTTTTCCACACCACTGTACATTCAAATTCTGAATAGGAAAAGAAAGTCTCTTTTTCCTCTGGCCATTTACCCTCCCATCTTTTGCCATTACTGTCATCAGACTCGAGCTTCCTGACTTTGATAGTGCATGAACATGTCCTGTGCTGAAGTGTTAAGGGCAGAAGGGAGTTAGTGAATGATGTGGAGAGCTGGAAGTCTCCCCTCAGTGTCAGTCAGTGATTGATGTTCAAAGAATGGTCCAAAAACCTCTGACCACATGGCATTGCAGGCAGAGGCACCTTATTCCCATATGAAAGTCAGATAGGAAACACTGGAATTTCCCTATTATGGGACTAATAAAGGCTTATCTTTATTATAAGAAGCATGTACAGATGCTTCTGATTTAAAACAAATCTCCATTGATATTTGAATTATGTGAATAAAATACATAAATGGCATACATTATTTTCACTGTATTTTTGTTAATATAGTTAATACAATAACATACTATTTATTATTTATTTTATTTTCACCTTTATTTAAACAGGTAAAAATCCGATTGAGATTAAGAACCTCTTTTCAAAGGGAAGCCTGGTCAAGAATGGCAGCATCACATAAAAACACAGTTACACAAGTAAAAAACAATAAAATAAATAAAAGCCATGACAAGATATAATTGCAAAGTGCAAGTGGATTCCTTAAAACAGGCACAAATAGGGGCCTAAGGCAAGCCCGTGGTGGGTGCGCCCCTGTAGGCACTGGCTTCAGTGGACATGGGTGCCATCTCACTGGAGTCATGGCTCGCTCGTCAGCAAAGTCCCAGCCTGGGCCCCACACTAACTGGGTCGGCTCCAGCGTCGCGTCTTGATCGAGGGCAGCTGCTGATCTTACCATCCACAGACAGCCAGCATGCCATGTTGAACCATTGGCCATCTGAAGGGTGGCTGGCTCCAACTGTGCGGTGACTCTCATCAGCGATGATGGGACCGTCTGTGGGTCCAGGCATTCAGATCATAGGACCCAAACCCAATCCAGCACCTCGAGCAGTGATCGATTCAGCTGCATTTGGCTTTGCTGTTGTGGCAGCGTACTTTTCATGCCGGCGGCAGGACATGTCCCAAATTGGCGTTGCTCTGCTGGGTCCTGCTGGGCCACAAACACTCTATCCTGCACCGCTGCGGTAGCTCCCTGAAGCTGATGCTGGGCGAGGATGTGAGATGAGTCTGGCTTTTGCTCCCTCTCTCCTGGTGCTGATTGTGGTCGTGGCGATGTGTCACTGTCACTGGTGACAGGACACGTGTCAGGTTGTCGTCATTCACCGGGGTCCCCTTTGGCCACAAACTGTCTCTCCGTGTTCTGTTCTTTGTGCGGTGTCAAGCTTGGAGCAGCTGTACCTACGTCCAGGGAATTATGCTCTCTGTCCTGCAATGAGGCAGCAGCTTGAGAACGCTCATGCTGCGTGAGGACCAGCTCCAGGTCCCATGTGGCTGTGGTCTGGGGCTCCTGTGGCTGCTCTGGTTCTACTGGATTCTGCTCGGCGTGCAGTACGAGGCAGGGGGTGGCTGTGTCCACATCTGAGAGCAATAGGCTCGGACTGTCATCGGTCAGCCCGGGGCCTGTGATGGCCCAGTTCAGAGAATAAATCCTACCTCAGAATGTTGTAACCATGGTGTATCACCTGGAACCGGAACACTGGGATTGTTCTGTCACTGTAGTGCACTGAGAAGGTGATGTTTCTGCTGGTCTTGGAGCATCCGTCTTCTGGCAGTTCCACAGTGTCAGGTCACCGGAGAGTAAGCCGTCTAATCGTAGTCTCATTTTTCAGGGACCTTGAGGCAGTTGTGGCTAGCACCATCGAAATACTGAAGCTGTACAGCTTCACTAAACACTGCTGTGCTGACCAGTTTTCAACCATGGCCCCCATGGAAGTATGAATCTTTGTAGTCCCTGATCTACAAATGTCGTTAAATGTGGTAGCCTAAATTCAATGAAAAAGGAGACCATTTACATTGGATGAATACATACTTACTTATTCTAAAACAGGACAAAATTTCTCTCTTCTGTAATCCATTTTTAGTCAGACTTGCTTTCAGCTGGAAGCATTAAAGCCTTAATAGGTCTCGGAAATGTACCTTCCTGGGAGCTGTACGCTTCACATATTTCAGCCTGCTCCTGAAACTGTTCAGAGCAAGCCCGTATACTCCTGGGTATATACTCAACTAACCTGAGGTGATGCTGATATCAGCTTTTGTTCAGAGTTGCGCCCCTCAACACTTCTTATGTATGTCAAACTCCATCTACTGTGCATAAGAATACCAAGCATACCACTCGGGAGCTTCAAGGCTTTCCATTTTTATTCATGTACCAGAGTGAGATTATTTATTATTGTTGACTTATAAACCTGTTTTCAATGCAGATGCTCACTGCCACCATTCTTTTTTTTTTATTCTCATTTCTTATTCATATCATTATTAACACAAGGACATTTCGTGTGTCATATCTGATTCAGTTGTGGAAATTCAAGGCCATTAAAAATGATGACAATAGTTATGACTTCAAAAAAGAAATACATAGATTTTAGATATTATTAGGTCTGGGGGTTAAATTTATTTATCCCAGTCACTACCAGGTCAGTTAGTTTATATAGGTGCAGTTCAAAAATGTTGAATATTGTGAAAATCTTTATTTATTTTTCATAATTTAAATTCAAAAGTAAATTTTCATATAATTTGTATTAAAGAGAAGTATAGATAAGTATTTCACCTTTTTTGTCATAATTTTGATGATTGTTTTATAGTTCATTAAAAATCAGCACTGTAGTATCTCAAATAATGAAAATATTTCATTTACAATTTGAGTAAATTACTCTTCAAACAAAATAAACACCACCTATCTCCTTGACCAGCTCAATACACACAGCCACAATCTTGGGAAAGACTACTGACTTGACAGTTGTCCAGAAGAAAATCATGGACACGCTCTACACGGAGGGTAACACAGGATTTACACTGACTCCGGATGCAATCCGTTGCAGATGCAGTGCGGATGTTCCCTTGCATTCATCCCTACCAGCTCCATTTGTGTTTTGAAGCAGCACGGAAAAAAAAACAGAGTTTGAAATACAAGATCACACGAGATTTATACGAAATAATGCGAGATTTTGAGAAACACCTGAGAGTGACCGGGATGAACCGATCGCGATCAGGTGATAACAATAAGGAAGTGTGATGTAGCAGCTCCTTATCTGGATTTTTGGTCTCTGAATAAAACGTAAGCAGACCATTAATTTTAATTCTATGAAGCTTTTAAGATAAGATAAGATAAGCCTTTATTAGTCCCACAATGGGGAAATTCCAGGATTGCAACAGCACAGGGACAGCAGCACTCAGAGCAACAATCAGAAGGCAAGAGAAAAAAAAACAAACAAGAGCAGCAAGTATACATATGTATATATACTGTATATACATATATACGTATACTGTATATTAGTGCTGTCAAAATATCGCGTTATTATCGCGTTAACTCAAGCACCTTTTTAATGGCGAGATTTTTTTTAACGCGAGATTAATGCTGTGACCGTAGTTTTTCATAAGCACAGTGTACTGGCTGTAATACCACGCACGTACACATGGTGGCGGAACGAAGGATACGATTTCAAATATCAAACAAAGAAGAACCCAACGACTAAAGCGCGCGGCACTGGCGGCACTAGTCAGCCACAGTAATGGATGCACCAGGGACACTTCTGAACGGAAAGTTTACATTTAAAATAGGGAAGGATGGTTCGATCGATAAAACTAAAGTTATTTGCACTTATTGTCGATTTGAACTTAGCTACCATCGAAGCACATCCAGTTTAAAATACCATTTGATGGCCAAACACACCAGTGATGTAGCTTCGCCTCCTCCGCGTCAGAACCAAACAAGTTTGGATGGCTTCCGACAGCAGCCCATGGATGCTGCTACTAAAATGAAGCTAACAGCTGCCATAGCTAAGTGGGTGGCTACGGCATGCAGGCCCGTTAGTATTGTGGAGGATGAAGGTCTGGCCGAGATAATTCGCATCGCATCCAACGACTGGACCTACGAAACTCCTTCCAGAGCTACTATCACACGCCGGATAGAAACGTTGTTTGAAACGGAGAAGTCCCAGTTACAACAGGCATTGGGGCAGACAGAAATAGTCGCGCTAACGGGAGATTACTGGACGTCACTTGGCAATGACAACTACCTCGGGGTCACAGCACATTATTTCACCCCACAGTGGAAACTTCAGTCCCATGCTTTGACTGTTATGAAGACAGAAGAGAGGCACTTCGCTGATAATGTTGCAGAGCACTTCATGAATGTAGCCAGAGAGTGGGGCATCGAAAAGAAAGTTGTTTCACTGACCACGGATAGTGCACGCAATATGATGGCTGCAGCCAGAGAGCTCCCCTTTGAACACCTGCCGTGCATCGCACACAGCGTGCACCGAGCAGTCACGGTTTCTCTGCACAATAGCCCATTCGACAGCGCATTGGCAAAATGCAGAAAACTTGTGGGACACTTTAAACACAGCCCAACGAATGCCCTGGAACTCGAGCGGCAGCAAATCGCACACAACCAGAAAGAAGAAGCGCTCACACAGGAGGTAGCAACAAGATGGAATAGTACCCTTGAAATGATAAAGCGTGTCAGCCGGAATATTGAACCTCTGACAGCTGCCCTGGCCCTACACTCAACCAAAGTCACCATGCCAACAGCAACGGAGCTGGAGAAAACAAAGAAGCTCAAAGCTGCGTTGGAGCATTGCAGGTAGGCCTAATTATGTCTTGTAGCCTATATCTGATTCTTTAACAATTAAAGTAGATCTGTGTCAAGACAGAAACATTAGCACCTGTCTCACCCAATGTAAAATACCACCCTGTGGCATGTTTTAGATGGGCCATCTCTATGTGTAGACTGTTTATTTGCTTCATTTTACTCAAAGTGTAGCTCGTGATTATCTGTATATTTTTTTCTGTATTTTGACATAATCAGTGACTGTTTCAATAGCTATGATTCCCTGTGTAACTTAACAACAGAGAAGGCCAGGAAGCGCCCAAGAGGCTAGGTTTTCAGCACTTTCCGCCCTAAAAACGCATTTGGTGGACACAGGCCCTAATGTCTGTCTGTCGGTATCACCTCTCTCCCTTCAACTGTGTGTGTTTGTCCCGCACAGCACTGTAAATGGGTAATGTGTGTGTGTGTGTGTGTGTGCGCGCAGGAACACATGTGATTCCTCATATCCCCTCCCATCACTGTAACTGTAGGTTATCTATCAGGTGTCCGTATGTGTGTGACAGAGTTTTGTGAAAGAGCTTTTGTATATTGTTGCAGATATGTGACAGATCTTCTGGGTGGAGAGAAGTTTGTTTCTTGCTCTGTGGTGATGCCAGCATTATGCCACCTGTCCCGAGTAATGGAAGTCACTGAGGACGACCCAGCGTACTTGATCAAGTTCAAGGAAACCTTTTCAGCGGATATGGAAGGTCGCAAAGAGAAGTTGAACATCGCATGGCTCAGGGTTGCTACAGCACTCGACCCAAGGTAAGATATTCATTCTACATTCTTCTCAGTATTTTGTTTGTCTTAAGCACCACTTTGTTTTGTGGGTTGGTTCTCTTCAATATCCATTTTTTTCTTCTGAATCTGGAATAGAGATTAGGTCAATGTTTTGTTTTACTAGTGCCTTTGCTTGTATGGCAATAACGTTGATATTTTTTTATTATTTCATTTCAAGGTTTAAGGACCTCAAGTGTCTGAGCAAACCTGACCGGGTTGTCGGGTGGGATTCCATCCGTGCCTTACTCCAGCAGCAGGAGAAGGGGAGACCAGCAGCACTGGATGACCAAAGCATGCCTGAGCCAGAGAAGAAGAAGCCAGCTCTCATGTTTGCACAAGAATCTTCCTCAGATGAAGAGGAGGACACCGTGGAACGCTGCATTGAGCGCTACAAGGCAGAACCTATGATTGGCATTGAAGACTCTCCACAGGAATGGTGGTCCACACATAAAGCGTCACACAGTGAGATGGCCTCCCTTGCATGCAAATGCTTAGCAACGCCTGCCACGTCAGTACCATGTGAACGATTGTTTTCACTGTCTGGACATGTCGTTCAGAAAAAACGATCTT
This sequence comes from Pholidichthys leucotaenia, assembly GCA_020510985.1. NCBI lineage: Eukaryota > Metazoa > Chordata > Actinopteri > Cichliformes > Pholidichthyidae > Pholidichthys > Pholidichthys leucotaenia. The sequence goes on along the minus strand of CM035840.1, from coordinate 130,502,116 downwards.
CCCTGTTGTCTGAAAATGTCAATAGGCTTGTCTGTTTGAGCAACTGGCTCAAAGACAGAAAGTAGGCCTTTAGGTTGACTCACCTGTTACGTGCTAGCAGTTACATTATGTTCATGTTCAAGAGGTTGTGTTGGTAAGTTTAAAACTGCAGCAGTTGGGCTACTATACAGTCATTAGACTGTACTACTCCTCTCAGGGGACACTCTCCTCTTGTTTTCATTTTGTATTTAAGGGGCTGCTTTTGTGCCTATATATTTTTTATTTGTATGTATCTTTTTTATCGCAGATATCAGTGGCAGGGTTACTAAACTAATGAAAAGGAAAAAAAGAAAACATTTTTTTATTTTCAGAGTAATATGTCCTGTTTTGTTTTCTCGGTCTAATACGGAAGATATGGATGCTTTGCAATGATAATAATAATAAAAAACATTTGTACAAAGCAAGCCCACTCACTTTTTGTGCTGTTAAGAGAATTACAATGGTTTTTCATGAGACAAAAATACGCAACTAAAATGTGATTAATCATGAGTTAACTATGAGATCGTGTGATTAATTATGATTAAATATTTTAATCGCTGGACAGCACTAGTATATATATATATACATACAGTGCAGAGGATTGTAGCTAGATGGGATAGATATATAAATATACAAAGTGCGGAGCATTGTAGCTGGATGGAATAAATATATGAGTATATACAGTATATATACTGTATATATATATATATATATATATATATATATATATATATATATATATATATATATATATATATATATATATATATATATATATATATATATAAAAACACACACACACACACACACACACACACATATATATATATATATATATATATATATATATATATATATATATATAAACACACACACACACATATATATATATATAATAAACACACACACACACATATATATATATATAATAAACACACAGTTCGGAGCATTGTAGCTAGATGGAACAAACATGTAGATATGGGGTAACCCCCACAACAGCCACGGACAAACAGAGAGCCCAGCTGGGGCAATTAGCAGAGCAATGAGATGTGGGTGTTGAGATCAATAGGCAGCCTCTCCGTGTCTAGTTCAGGCGCCAGTATCCTGCTGTTATGTATGACTTCCTGCTCTGTACTCAAATGTAAATGTCCCATGCCTGAATGCAGTTTCTTTGATCATAACATGCCTTTCATGTATTGTCTGAACTGGGTATAAAAACCGCACATGTTCTGTAACTCATCCTCTTTTCTTCTTCTGACTGCTTCTGACTACTGCTCATGAGAGCCTGAGAGCTTCGCTCCAGCATGCTTATGCAGCAGCTGGGGTGAGCTCCATGATGGCGATGAATGATCAATAAACTTCATTAAAACTCCAGACGCCGTGCCTTTATATCTACATCGCCACACTGGTGACCCGACGCTAAAAAGAACACGATGACAACGAATGCAGCCCCGTTGGCATCTCCGACGACAAGCGAACACAGCAGCCTGACGTGAGAGCACTGCCCCCCCTTCTGCCACACGAGAGACCTCGACGCAGAACTGAAATCAGGCGAACTCCCTCGGAGATCATCCATGACTGGGAAAGCTGCAGAAAGCGTCATTGTGCGATCCACGCTTGAGATCTGCACACCCAACGCACCATGACCCGGCACGAGCGACGACCAACAGCCCGAACGAGGGAGACCATCGGCGTCGACTGCGTAGATCTCCATCAAGCCCCCTGACCCTGATTCGCCTCGCGACAGCGGACCGGCCATGCACAGAAGCCTCGCATCTGAACAGCACAGCTGGAAGGTACGCAGCTGCAGCGCGTGCCGCGCACCAGAGACAAGCTGGCTCTGCAGACCCCCACCCTCCTTCACCGCTACACATTGGCCCTTCAGGGTTGCTCGTTCACCTGAGGCATGCACGCAGCTGGCGCACAGGATTTTCTTATGGTCTCAGCCACGGCGCACAACGGGGATCCAGCCGTCAGCTCTCCCCAAGGGCTTTAGGTCCGTGAACGCACCTGAAGCCAACACGCCAAGTCCCTCACACAGCTTCAGCTCCTGTTTTTCTTCATTGCCGGACTGAATCGCGAGAGGAATCAGAGATTAATTTTTCTTCCCACAGCCACGGGCATCTCCCGCCACTTGCTACCCCCACCCTCCTCCCTTTCCCGGCACAGACCTTCACTGCAGCTCGCCACCAAAGCGGGACTATCGAGGTCTCAGCTCCCCGCTAAGCCCTCTGGGTGGGGGGGGGGAGGTATGGGGTAATCCCCACAACAGCCACGGACAAACAGAGAGCCCAGCTGGGGCAATTAGCAGAGCAATGAGATGTGGGTGTTGAGATCAATAGGCAGCCTCTCCGTGTCTAGTTCAGGCGCCAGTATCCGGCTGTTATGTATGACTTCCTGCTCTGTACTCAAATGTAAATGTCCCATGCCTGAATGCAGTTTCTTTGATCATAACATGCCTTTCATGTATTGTCTGAACTGGTTATAAATACCGCACATGTTCTGTAACTCATCCTCTTTTCTTCTTCTGACTGCTTCTGACTACTGCTCATGAGAGCCTGAGAGCTTCGCTCCAGCATGCTTATGCAGCAGCTGGGGTGAGCTCCGTGATGGCGATGAATGATCAATAAACTTTATTAAAACTCCAGACGCCGTGCCTTTATATCTACATCGCCACATAGATATATAAACACACACAGTGCGGAGCATTGTAGCTAGATGGAATAAATATGTAGATATATAAACACACATAGTGCAGAGTATTGTAGCTAGATGGAATAAATATGTAAATATATAAACACACACAGTGTGGAGCATTGTCGCTAGATGGAGTATATATATAAATACATATATAAACACACACAGTGCGGAGCATTGTAGCTAGATGGAATAAATATGTAAATATATAAACACACACAGTGCGGAGCATTGTAGCTAGATGGAATGAAACAGCACAATTGTCTACTTAGTTATCCTACATGGTATGATTATGTACCCATACATATTCTCACCCTCCATAGCGACCGGTATTTTTCCTAGTTGTATACCGGAGGGGACCATTGTGACCCTTTGTTTGTTAAGTCAAGTTTTTACCTTCTCTGACACAGTGGTGGAAGAGTAGACCTCAGAAAATAATAGACAATCCATACATTGTTTTTAATGAACAAATAGCTATTAAATACTGTGAGATTTCCTTGCGGATTTGATCTGCATTCTCTCAAAAACAGACTTGTTGGGTTTCATTGGTGAACTTAATTTGACAAGCTAGATTCATTCCACAGTGGTCTGGACCAGGTGAGGATTAGAAAATTGATGAGAATGGGAACTATATGCTGCGGAGGCCAGAGAGCAGCCGTAACGAACTGCATCCGGAGTCAGTGTGAATCCAGGATAAGGTCATTGCTGAAAGGGCTGGTTGTTCACAGAGTGCTGTATCAAAACAAATTAATGGAAGGCTGACTGAAAAAAAAAAAAGTGTGGTAGAAAAATATGCATGAGCAATAGAGATGACCGTAGCATGAAGGCAATTGTCAGGAAAATGCTATTCAAAACCTCAAGAGGAGTTTCACAAGGAGTGGACTATTCACAGTGAATGCACAAAATGGAGGGGTAGCGCTAAGGGGTAGGACAATGGGGTGAATTGGGATGCACCCTTAGTCTGGTGTCAGTGCATCCAGAGCAATCATGCACAGATTCAAATAAGAAGCTATAACAGCCATGTTCCTAATACCAGTAATAACTTGGCAAGAGAGGGAAAAAAGGATCCAAAGCCCTCTTTTTTTGGTAAAAAAAAAAAAAGCATTTCATTAGGAAACTAAAGGGCACCCAAAGAGTGCATACCTCAACCAAGGCCCTATCTCCCAATGACAATGTGAAAAGGTGATCCAGAATCTGATCCTGATCACCTTCAGAATCGAAGGAGTTACTCTATAGCCCAAGGGCCAGCTTGGGTAATTTTATCAAAATCTATCAAAGAGTTTTTGTGTAAAACTGCTTAAAACAGACAGACAGACAGACAGACAGACAGACAAAAACACCACGAAAAATTACCTCCTAGGTGAAGGTAATCGAGAGCCTAAAGTTTGGAGGAAGGTGTGGTGAATCACATAACCTGGGGTGTTTAAAGTTCAGTGTGAAGTATTTGCAGTTTAATATTTGGAATGTCATATAATCTCCTGTTGTCCACTGTTTTTATGAAGTTAAAAGTCAACACTGATGCTACCAGTTTTAGAATGCTCCTTGCTTCCATCTTTTCTTTTTTTTTATTTAAGTTTTTGTAAAGGGTATACATGTCATTACATTTTTTTGTTTTTTGACAACATTGGAAGAATAATTATTACAACACCCTTTTTGTAAGTGAAAGAAAAAGGGAAATTAAAGAAAGAAGAAAAAACCAAACAAAAAACAAAACAAGAAAAAACAAAACACAAAAACAAAACAAAATAGCAAAAAACAAAAAAATAAAAATAAATAAATAAATAAATAAATAAAAATAAAAGAGCATCTGAGTAGCGTTGGAACAAAGAGAGGTGCCATGATTGAAATGGTATTTGTCAAAGATTAGATCTAATGGAAGACACATATGGGATCCAGGGTTGCCAAAAGTTCAAGAACCCATCCATGTCCTGTCTCAGTGCGAATGTCAACTTTTCCATCGAGTAAATGTCTTGAATCACGCTAACCCAATCTTCAGGTGTAGGACAATCCTTCAACATCCATTTTTAAGTTAGAGCTTTTTTACTTGCCAATATTAAAACAGTGAATAAATATTTTTCTGCTCGTCTTTCCAGTGATTCTGGTAGTAAACCCAAATACAAAGTTACAAAAGAAAAGGGGACTGTTATTTTCAATATTTTCCCCAATATTGTCTGTACATTGGTCCAATATTGGTGGATAACTGGGCATGACCAAAACACATGAAGATGATTTGCAGTCTCTTCACCACACAAGTGCCAACAATTCAACCCCTTACGAGTAAATTTGTTTTGTGCAGGTGTTCTGAAAAATCTTACCAAATTTTTCCATCCAAATTCTCTCCACTGCAGGGATGACGTACTTTTCCATTGTTGCTTATTTAGCTTTTCCCATATTTCCAGTTGTAAAGTGAAATTCCCCTCTTTTTCCCATCTCTCTTTTATATATGATGTGTTGTCTCCTTTTAAGTCTTGAAGACCTTGGTATATTTTAGAAATGCATCTGATCCCTGGGATCCCTTTATATGCCATTAAGAAGACCTTCAGAACACCTGACTGGGCCCTTTTCAAATCCTCCTTTTTAAGTATTTTGTTTATGTGGTGTCTAAGCTGAAAGAACCTGTAAAGGTCTTGATTTATTAGACCTTGTTTTTTCAAATCTTCAAAATTTCTTAAAATTTGCCCTTTAAAAAAATCGTAATATTTTATCAGTCCGTTCTCTTTCCACTTTTTAAATCTAGTGTCTGTTTTATTAGGAGTAAAGTCTTGATCATAGGCAATCCATTGCAGTAATTGATAGGGTTCTTTAGTTTGATTCTCTCTGACTATCTTAAACCAAATTTTTAGCGGGGTCTCTATCCACGGGTTAGTGTTATTCAAAAGTTTAGGTAAGGCATTGTTCCCTATTATCGCCTGTAGGGGGATGTCACTTGTTATTTGGCATTCCATCTCCTTCCATTGTGCAGTGTAGACTGGGTTACATATCTCTACTAAAGTTTTAATTTGTGCGGCTTTAAAATAGTCCCTGATATTTGGCAGCGCGAGCCCACCTTTGTCTTTGTTTAGCTGTAGGGTTCTATATCTGATTCTAGGTCTCTTGCCCTGCCATATGAATCTTGAGATCCTTCTGTCCAGTTCTTGCCATGTTTTTTTGGGAGGTTCTATCAGTATTGTTTGGAAAAGGTATAGAAGACGTGGAAGTATAATCATTTTGACTGCTTCAATTCTTTGTGCAGTACCCAAGAATGATATATTCCATCTTGCTAGATCAGATTTTATTTTTGCCATCAGTGGATCATAGTTTAGTGTTATAATTTTGTTGAGTTGTTTCGGGATATTGACCCCCAGATATTTCATAGATTCCATCTCCCAGTTAGTTTTGAGTTTGCTTAGTAAATATTGATTTGGGTCATAGTTGAATGTTAAAACTTGGGTTTTATGCATGTTTAATTTGTACCCCGATAAATCTCCATACTCTGAAAAAACTGAGATTAGTTCTGGAAAAGAGGTGTCCGGCTGCCCCAGGTATATTAAAATGTCATCAGCAAAGAGTGCTATTTTATGTTCCTTCTGACCAAGTGTAATACCTTGAATTTTTGGATTATGTCTTATCCATTGGCTCAGAGGTTCTATGAAGATTGCAAAGAGCAGTGGAGACAAGGGACAGCCCTGACGACATCCTCTTTCCAGTTCAAAAGATGATGATAATTTACTGTTAATCCTTATTTTAGCTGTTGGTTTTTTATATAATGTCTGGATAGTTCTAATGAAGTTGTTATGAAAATTGAAACTGGATAAGATTCTATATAGGAAAGACCAGTCAACCGAATCAAATGCTTTTTCAGCATCTAATCCCAATATGGCTGCATTTAAGTTATATTTTTTTATATGATGAATTATGTGTAAAGTGTGTCTAGTGTTGTCTTGTGTCTGTCTTTGTCTTATAAAACCTGTTTGGTCTAAATGAATTAAGTCTGTCAGTATATTTTCTAACCTTTTGGCAAGGATAGTGGTAAAAAGTTTATAGTCCTGATTTAACACACTGATTGGTCTGTAGTTGGAGCAGTCTAGTTTACCCTTTTCAGGTTTAGGTATGACTGCAATGACTCCTTCTCTCCAGGAGGGGGGATTTCCCCTGTGTGGAGGACATAGTTAAATGTTTTCAGGAGGAGAGGAGATAGTTGCTGTTTAAAGGTTTTGTACCACTCTGCTGTATAGCCATCTGCTCCTGGGGATTTGTTAGCTTTAAGTTTCCTAATTGCTTTTTCTAATTCTTTAGGTTGTATTTCTGACAGTAGTGTTTTCTTTTGTGACTCAGTAAGTTGGGGAAGGTTTAATGTGTTTAGGAATGCTTCGGATGCGTTTTTATGTTTTTTGAGGGAGTACAAGTTCTTGTAGTAGTTTTCGAAGCTTTTAAGAATATCCTGAATTCTAAATTTTATTTCCTTTGATACTGGGTCTCTGATTTTGTAGATTGCTTTCTCCGTTTGTTGTTTCCTCAATTTATAGGCTAGTAATTTTGCCGATTTGCTGCCTGCTTCATAGTATTTTTGCTTCAGAAATGTAAGTTTCTTCTGGATTTCTATTGTGTAGATCTCATTTATTTGTTTTTTAATTTCCTTAATTTTGAGTGAGTCATTAGAATGAGTGTTGTCTTAGTGCTCTTTCTGTAGGTTCTTAAGTTCTGACTCTAATGTGATTAGTTTTTCTTGTCTCAGTTTCTTTTGGATTGCCAGTTTTGCGATAATCTTTCCCCTTATTACAGCTTTGCATGTGTCCCACAGTATTAAAGGGGATACTTCTCCATTATCATTTTCTTCCAAATATCTGAGAATATCTGATTCCAATTCATCTTTCAGTGGTCCTTTCAGGACATTTGAATTTAACCTCCAAGAAAATGTATTATTTGTGTATTTTTGGATACTAAAGTCCATATAGATCGGACTGTGGTCAGAGAGATCCATCAGTCCTATTTTACATGGTTTTGCTCTTCCAATGTCTCTATTAAACATAAAAAAAATAGTCAATCCTTGAGTATGATGAATGTGGTGCTGAGTAAAATGTATAATCTTTTACACTGGGGTTGAATTCCCTCCACATGTCACAGATTCCCATTTCTTTTAGTAGTATCCGAGTTTTCCTACTTTGAGTGTTATATTGATGTGGAGAATTACCTGATGCATCCCAGTATGGATTCAGTTTTAGATTGAAGTCTCCACCACATATCACTAAACCTTGGGCTTTAGTTATCATTAGGTCAAATACATTTTTATAAAATTTCCAGTTAGCCCCTGGAGGTACATATACATTCAGCAGGGTGATATCTTCTCCCTCTAGCCGCCCAAGTACCATACTGTATCTCCCTTCTTTATCTTTGTGTTCTGATTTTTTTTTTAAATATAATTTTGATTGAGATCAATGTCGCTACTCCCCTCCTCCTCCCTGACTTATATGAAGATGAAGAGATCATTTTAAACCCTTGTCTATTGAGTTTAGTGTGCTCCACGTCTGTTAGGTGGGTTTCCTGTAAAAATATTATTCCTGCTTTGTCTTTTTTCATTTTGCCTAGAGTCTTGGATCTTTTAAATGGATTCAGGATCCCTTTTACATTATAAGAAATTATTTTGGTTACACCCTGTTTCTCCATTGTGTTGTCTTATTTAGCATAACAGTGTGGTGGCCCTCTTTTATGCTACTCAGAAACTGAAAGAACATTAAGAACATAGTATATAAAACTTTAAAACAAAAAACTGACAAAAGATCTTCCTGAGCTGAGGTCTTTTTAGTGACCTTAGAAGAGCCTTGATGGTGTGTTGGCTCTGAGGGAAATTCCTCAGATTCCGTTACGTGCTGAGGGCCCTCTCTTACCCCTGTAAGTTGTCCCATGTTTTTAACGTGAATTTCAGATCCCAATCCGAACTTGTAATGATTTTTTTTTTTTTTTTATGCCTATACCATATGAAATTGTGCGCAACCTCCCACCACCATCACAGCAAACATTCACGTTAATACAGTATTTGTTAGTGTGGAGAGATCATGTGGTTCACTGTCACATTTCTATTTTAACAAGTTGTTTTTTTTTTTGAAGACTTATTTGTTTCTAATATTATGTCTGTTCCATGAAATGTTTTACCACTTGCTGATTCTGCATCTCCTTTATTGTTTGTTACCTTGTAGGAGGGGGGTTGGATGTGCAGATTGACTAAAAATATCGTTATTCCCTCCTGTAAACTCTTACAGGAGGGACTCTTACACCCACTCAGTCCTGAACCATATCAACACCACTATTGACAGTGTCACCACGGAAAGACAGATCACCACGTACCCAAATCAGAAGCCGTGGATGAACAGAGAAGTGCGGCTTCTGCTAAAAGCACGTAACAATGCCTTTAGATCTGGTGATGCACAGGCCTACAGTTCATCCAGGGCAGATCTGAAGAGGGGCATCAAGAAGGCCAAGCACAGCTACAAGCTGAAGGTGGAGGAACATTTTGGGGACTCTGACCCCTGACACATGTGGCAGGGCATTCAAGCTATCTCTGATTATAAGCCCAGCAACTCCATACCTATAGCCATGACTGTGCCCTTTCTCAATGAGCTAAATGACTTCTATGCTCGTTTTGACAAGGACAATAACGAAAAGAACATCAATTTCCCACCCTCTGACGACCTCCACCACCTCACACTCACCCACACCGACGTCCGTAACGCACTGAGTCATGTCAACGTGCATAAGGCTGCTGGCCCTGACGGCATTCCTGGGCGTGTGCTGAGAGCATGTGCTGAGCAGCTGGCAGGGGTCTTCACAGACATCTTCAACCTGTCCCTTGCCCAGGCCGTGGTACCAGCGTGCTTCAAGACCACTTCAATAGTACCAGTGTCGAAACATTCAACACCATCGTGCCTAAATGACTATCGCCCTGTGGCACTGACGCCCATAGTCATGAAGTGCTTTGAGCGACTGGTCTTGGCACAGCTCAAAAATGCCTGCCCCCTACACTGGATCCTCACCAGTTTGCCTACCGGAGCAACAGGAGTACAGAGGATGCAGTTTCTACAGCGCTGCACTATGTACTCTCACACCTGGATGACAAGAACACCTACGCAAGAATGCTGTTTGTTGACTTCAGCTCAGCATTCAACACATTTATCCCCTCCAAGTTGCTCACTAAACTTGGGGACCTGGGAATCAGTACCTCCACCTGCAACTGGATCATGGATTTTCTGACCAACAGACCCCAGCATGTTAGGTCAGGCCCCAACCGTTCTTCCGTCATCACACTCAACACTGGTGTACCACAGGGCTGTGTGCTCAGCCCATTCCTCTACTCCCTCTTCACCCATGACTGCAGGCCTATGTATGGATCCAATTCCATCATAAAGTTCGCAGATGACACCACAGTGATTGGACTCATCAGGGACAACGATGAGTCAGATTACAGGGCAGAGGTTGAGCACTTGGCTACTTGGTGCGCTGACAATAACCTGCTCCTTAACACCAGCAAAACCAAGGAGCTCATAGTGGACTACAGGAAGGAGAGGAGAGAGACACATGACCCCATCCATATCAATGGCATAGCTGTTGAACATGTCCCCAGCTTCAAATTCCTGGGGACCCACATCTCGGTGTCACGCCGCGCCATTCATCAGCGGCGCCACCTGCTCACGCACCTGACAATCATCAGCGGCGAGGGATAAAGGCCGTCTCGCCCGGAGGCTCGGCCTGAAGCCGTCAGACTTCGTCCCTCACCATTGTGAGCTACTTCTCTTCAGCAACATTATTTAGGTAAGAACCCTTACCTCTCTTTCCCAGTCTGCTCCCCTGTGCACAGGTGGATTCCCCGGCGGCGGACATCTCCACTCCATCGCCCAATCCTCGCTGCTGTACGGAGCTCTCCAGGTGGCTGTCTTCCGGGCTTCGCCCCCTTGTTGTGCCAGCTATCCTGACAAACCAAGTAAGTCCTTCTCTCGCCATAAATCCCTCCTGTGTTGGTGTATGCCCGTCACCCTCTCCCTGTGCTCTCTCCATAGGGTTGCTCGGCTGAACGGTCACCTGCCTCTGTGCCTGAAGCAGACGCCATCACCAACACATTTACATCCCGCAGACACGCACTCATTCACTCCTGCTGTTAATAAACTCTTTGAACTACTCTAAGCCTGTGTGTGTGCGTCTCCTGAGCCGTGCGTTATGTCAGTACGGCTTCAGCAGAGCTGCTCGGTGGACGGCGGGCTCGCACACTGGTTTACCACTCTCGAGGCTAGAGTGGATCAAATTGCTTATCAACAGCAGGTTATCCTAAATCAATTATTAAACTTAACTAACCGGTTGGGCCGCTTAGATCCTCAACAGCCGTTCCCCCCGGCTCGTCAGGGTGGCGCGGCTCCTGCTGTTCCAGCGGCCGTCCAGCCGGCTCCAGTGGCACCGGTTCGGCTCACACCGATTCCGACCCCCGCCCGCTTTAGCGGTAAGCTCGGCGGAGCGCGGGGGTTCATTATGCAGTGTGAGTCCGTGTTCCACCGTGTGCCCGGAGATTTTCCCTCGGATCACAGTCGGATTGGTTACATAGGGAATCTTCTGGAGGGGCGTGCGTTGACTTGGACCTACGCCGTAATGGCGAGGCCCAGTTATCCCACCCTCACCTATGACCAGTTCGTGAGGCGCTTTCTGGAGGTCTTTGACCATTCTCAAACCGAGACGGTCCAGGTCGATCGGCTTCTCACTCTCCAGCAGGGAGGCCGGTCGGCAGCGGACTATTCGGTCGACTTCCGGGTAGCGGCGGAGGAATTGGGCTGGGAGGAACGCTCCCTCTGTGGCCTGTTCCTCCGCAGCCTCAATAATGATCTGAGGGATGAACTGGCTGGACGGGATATCCCTGGGACGCTAGCGGAGCTGACATCCTTAGCGATAAGTTTGGATAACAGGCTGCGTGAGCGCTCCTCGGGGCGGAAGTCTTCTTCTTCTCGCCCTCGTGGAGTCTCGCCGCACCTGTTCCAAGCTCGCCCCCTGGCGGCGCCGCCAGCATCGTGCCCCGAGGAGTCGGAGCCGATGGAGACGGGCTGGACCAAGCTTTCCCCTGTGGAGAGACAACGCCGCCATGAGTTGGGCCTCTGCATGTATTGCGGAGGTGACCAACACACTGTGGAGCGTTGCCTGCGGAAAGCCATTCGGCGGGGTCCGCGAATCGCTGTAGGGAGCCTCGCGGATCCCAACCGGTTAGACACCCTCACCCAATTAAAGCTGCCCATCCGTTTCTGCCACAATCCCACTGGGCACCTCACCCACGCACTGGTGGATTTGGGCGCAGAGGGCAGCTTCATTTCACAAGGCCTGGCAACCCGATTGGGCATCCGCTGTCAGGCATTAAAACACCCCATCTCCCTGGTCCATCTCTCCCGTGCCTCCCTTGGGAGAGTTTCTCACCAAACCATGCCTGTCCCAGTCATCATCTCAGGGAACCACCAGGAGGAGATGGTATTTTACGTCCTGCCCAACTCTGTGTCGCCCGTCATCCTGGGGTATCCCTGGCTACGCCTCCACAACCCTGTCCTGGACTGGAGGTCAGCTGGGGTATCAGCGTGGAGTACCTTCTGTATGGGCACCTGCCTTCAGTCCGCTGCCTGCTCCCCGTCCGCGGCTCCTCCTGTGGCGGATACAGCACCTCCGGACCTGTCGCTGGTGCCTCCAGAATTTCACGACCTGGGTATGGTATTTAGTAAATCGAAAGCTATGTCTCTTCCCCCGCATCGACCCTATGACTGTGCTATCAACCTCCGCCAGGGGGCTCCCCTGCCTTCTGGTCGGCTCTACAGCCTGTCGGCGCCGGAGAAGGAGACCATGAATACATAACTGAAGGAATCACTGAGCGCTGGGATTATTCGCCCATCGTCGTCACCCGTGGGGGCAGGGTTTTTCTTTGTCGGGAAAAAGGACGGATCCCTCCGCCCCTGCATAGACTACAGAGCGCTAAATGACATCACTGAGAGGGACCGTTACACCCTGCCCCTCATGGACACTGCCTTTCACTCCCTCCAGGGGGCTACCTGGTTTACCAAGCTGGATTTACGCAGCGCTTACCACCTCGTCCGGATCCGGGAGGGAGATGAATGGAAAACAGCCTTCCGTACCCCGAACGGCCACTTTGAGTATCTTGTCATGCCGTTCGGGTTGACCAATGCTCCTGCCGTCTTTCAGCGCCTCATTAATGACGTCCTCCGGGATTTCATCGGCCTCTTTGTGTTCGTCTACCTGGACGACATTCTTATCTTCTCCAGGTCCAGGGACGAGCACCAGGTCCATGTGAGGTGGGTCCTCCAAAGACTGCTGGAGAATCGTCTGTACGTGAAGGCTGAGAAATGCGAATTCTACGCTAGGACCACATCCTTCCTGGGATTCATCATCGCTCAAGACCAGGTGCTCCCAGACCCAGAGAAGGTGACGGCGGTGGTGGAGTGGCCTACTCCCGCATCCCGGAAGCAGGTGCAACAATTTGTTGGCTTCGTCAATTTTTACTGTTGCTTTGTCCCAAATTTCAGCTCGATCGTCCGACCGCTGACCCGCCTCACGTCCCCGAAGGTCCCGTTCCGGTGGACTGAAGAGGTCGCTGCTGCCTTTAAGGCGCTGAAGGCGGAGTTCTCCTCCTCCCGGGTCCTTCGCCAGGTCGATCCCGCGCTGCAGTGCATTGTGGAGGTGGACGCTTCGGACACGGGAGTGGGAGCAGTATTATCCCAGCGGTCACCTGACGATGGCGCCAAACGACCGTGCGCCTTCTTCTCCCGGCGCCTGTCCCCGGCGGAGAGGAACTACGATGTGGGGGACAGAGAGCTCCTGGCCATTAAACTCGCCTTAAAGGAGTGGCGCCACTGGCTAGAGGGGGCGGACCTGCCGTTTGTGGTCCTGACGGACCACAAGAACTTAGAATACTTACGATCTGCCAAGCGCCTGAATGCCCACCAGGCGCGCTGGTCTTTGTTCTTCGCCAGGTTCCGCTTCTCAATCACCTTCAGGCCGGGCTCCAAAAACGGCCTGCCTGACGCCCTCTCTAGGCAGTTCACCCCCGTGGAGGCTGAGGAGACGCCCCACACTATCCTGCCCAGGTCGTGCGTCATGGGAGCCATCTCTTGGGACATTGAAGACAAGATCCGGAAGGCGCAGAAGGTGGAACCTGATCCTGGCGGCGGACCAGAGGGAAGACTGTTCGTCCCATCTGCGGTCCGAGGAGAGGTCATCCACTGGCTCCACACCTCCCGGCTCACCTGTCATCCCGGCACCTCTCGGATGATCAGCCTCCTCCAACGGTCCTTTTGGTGGCCAGGCCTGCGGAGGGATGCAGCCCGCTATGCCCGGGCTTGCCCAATCTGTGCCACCAGCAAGTCGGGAAATGCCCCCCCGGCGGGTCTGCTCCAGCCTCTGCCCGTCCCCGGCAGGCCCTGGTCGCACATCGCACTGGATTTCGTCACCGGACTCCCCGTTTCCAACTCCTTTGACACCGTCCTGACCATCGTGGACCGTTTCTCCAAGGCGGCACACTTCGTCCCCCTGCGAGGTCTCCCTACCGCCCTGGAGATGGCGGGCCTCCTCGTCCAACACGTGGTCAGGCTGCACGGGATTCCGGTGGACGTGGTCTCGGACCGGGGCCCCCAATTTTCATCCGAGGTTTGGAGATCTTTTTGTAACGCCATCGGAGCCAAGGTGAGCCTCTCCTCCGGCCATCACCCCCAGTCTAACGGGCAGTGTAAAAGGACCAATCAGGAGCTGGAGGCTGCGCTCCACTGTGTTACCAGATCCAAGCCGACGTCCTGGAGCAACCATCTCGCCTGGGTGGAGTATGCCCACAACACCGCCCGCTCTTCTGCAACGGGGATGTCCCCCTTCAAGGCGTCCCTGGGTTACGACCCCCCGCTGTTTCCAGCGCAGGAGAGCGAGGTAACTGTCCCCTCTGTTAGGGCGCACCTTAGGCAGTTCCGCTCCACCTGGGCTGCCGCACGTCATGCGCTTTTACGCACAGCGGAGCGCAACAGGACCGTGGCGGACCGGCACAGACGACCTGCCCCGGCGTACAGAGTTGGGCAACTCGTGTATGTGTCTACCCAGGACGTCACATTAAAAGGCGAGAGGAGGAAGCTGGCAGAGCGATTCATGGGTCCCTTTCCCATCACCCGGATCATCAACCCGGTGGCTGTGCGCGTGGCTATTCCCCCCTCCCTCCGCATCCATCCCACTTTCCACGTGTCGAAGGTGAAACTGGCAGTCACTGACCCCCTTTGCCCTCCTCCTGCAGCGCAACCCGCGTCCCGGATGATTGGTGGCCATCCGGCCTGGTCCGTCTCCTCCATCCTGGACTCCCGGCGCCGAGGTCGTGGGTTGCAATACTTGGTGGACTGGGAGGGCTATGGGCCCGAGCATCGACAATGGGTGCCCCCGTCGTTTGTGTTGGACCCATCGCTCATCGCGGACTTCCACCGAGCGCACCCGGATAAGCCATCGCCAGGAGGCGCTGCTAGAGGGGGGAGTACTGTCACGCCGCGCCATTCATCAGCGGCGCCACCTGCTCACGCACCTGACAATCATCAGCGGCGAGGGATAAAGGCCGTCTCGCCCGGAGGCTCGGCCTGAAGCCGTCAGACTTCGTCCCTCACCGTTGTGAGCTACTTCTCTTCAGCAACATTATTTGGGTAAGAACACTTACCTCTCTTTCCCAGTCTGCTCCCCTGTGCACAGGTGGATTCCCCGGCGGCGGACATCTCCACTCCATCGCCCAATCCTCGCTGCTGTACGGAGCTCTCCAGGTGGCTGTCTTCCGGGCTTCGCCCCCTTGTTGTGCCAGCTATCCTGACAAACCAAGTAAGTCCTTCTCTCGCCATAAATCCCTCCTGTGTTGGTGTATGCCCATCACCCTCTCCCTGTGCTCTCTCCATAGGGTTGCTCGGCTGAACGGTCACCTGCCTCTGTGCCTGAAGCAGACGCCATCACCAACACATTTACATCCCGCAGACACGCACTCATTCACTCCTGCTGTTAATAAACTCTTTGAACTACTCTAAGCCTGTGTGTGTGCGTCTCCTGAGCCGTGCGTTATGTCACTCGGAGGACCTGTCCTGGTCAGTTAACACCACCAGCCTGATCAAGAAGGCCCATCAGCGCCTCTTCTTCTTGAGGACACTGAAGAAGAACCATCTGTCAACTGACATCCTGGGCAACTTCTACCGCTGCGTGATAGAGAGCACCCTGACCAACTGTATCACAGTCTGGTATGGGAGCTGCTCTGTCGCTGACTGTAAGGCGCTGCAGCGGGTGGTGAAAACTGTCCAACGCATCACAGGGACTCCACTTCCAGTTATAGAGGACGTCTACAGGAAAAGATGTCTGCGCCGGGCACGCAGCATTCTTAGGGACTCCAACCATCCTGCTCATGGACTGTTCCAGCTTCTCCCCTCCAGAAGGCGTTTCAGAAGCCTTCGGACTAGAACCAGCAGGTTTAGGAACAGTTTCTTTCCAACAGCTGTAACGTTATTGAACTTAGTTCCCCGCTGACTCTCTTACCATCATCTCTTACCATCCTCACCTGTACATAACTGCCCATCTAACTTATTGTACATTATTTGCACATAACAGTACTCTTAACTTTCTGCACTGCTGCATATATTTGCATATATTTGCTTAAATTGCACATACTGTTAATTACCATATATACTGCACTGCTGTCCTTTGCACTTCTGATTGGATGCTAAACTGTGTTTCGTTACCTTGTATTCATACATGTGTAATGACAATAAAGTTGAATCTAATCTAATCTAATCTAAAAGGCCAGTTTTTCCTTGTAGCTCTGGCGCTGGGTTTCCCGCTGCTGGCCCGTGGATTTTGAGGGTCTCTGTGTGGACCCCGTTTGAGTCTTGATTCTTTCGATCGGGTCTGCTGCGGGTTTATACACCGTTACCGGGAGCCCTCTTCTCGCCATATCCGTGGTTGCTTCTTCCGCCGAGTTGTAGAGACACGTCTCATCGCCGTAAAAAACCCACAGCTTCGCCGGAAATGGCATCTGGAAGCGCAGTTTTTTCTCTCGTAATACCTTTTTAGCATCGTTGTATTCCCGGCGCTTTTTAAGGACCTCCGGGGCGTAATCGTGTTCCACGAAAACTTTTCTCTCTTGGTGCATAAATCCTTTTTTCTGCCAAGCCAGTCTTACAACCTCTTCTTTTATTCTGGAGTTGGAGAACTTCACCACCACCGATCTTAGTGGCGCTTCCGCCGCCGGCCTAGGGGCTAATGTACGGTGCACCCTTTTTATCTTCAAGTCGGTGGTTTGGGGAATATCCAACTTTTCTCTCAATAAGGATTCCACGCATGCCGCCATTGTGGTGAAACCATCCTCGACTCCTTCTTTCAGACCATGAATTCTTATGTTGTCTCTTCTTAGTCTTCCTTCTTGGTCGGTTAGCTTAGCCTCCAGTCTTGACTGTCTTTTGTGTAGTTCCAGCACGGTATCTTCCAGCCCTTTTATTCTTTCCTCTGCTTCCAAGATTCGGTCCTCGGCCTGGTCCACTCTGCTGTTTGTCCTTTTTATTTCGTCTTTGATTTCACGAAATTTGGCCAAACACTCTTGACGAAATTGTCTTAATTCTTTAAGTACCATTTTTAAGCTAACCTTTTTGCTAGCTTCATTCAGCTCCTCGTCTTCTGAATGGAAATCCTCCGGATCAGATTCTCCGGCCGATGCGTGTCCTGGCCTGGTAAATGTCGATTTCTTCTGTTTTCCTTTAGGCACCATGACTTTGTCTTTTGATTTTCACTCTTCCAAAAATCTGTTAAATCTGATTTTCAAGGTATTTTCCTGGATCGGGTCTGGGAGCTTCAGCGTTAAGCTGCTATCACCATGGTGTCCAGACCGGAAGTCCCGCTTCCATCTTTTGAAATACACTATGGAGATACCAGTTCCCTTCCCCAGCAGGTATTAGCACCAGTCCACAGTGCCAAAGCTATTATGAAGTAGTTTGCTGATCATAATATTACTGTGCTTCACTGGTCAGCTAACTCTCTTGACCTGAATTCCATAGATTCTATCTGGGGTATAGTCAAGAGAAAGATGAGAACCACCCAAACCAACAATACGGATGAACTAAAGGCAAGGCAGCTGGTCCAGACAACATACTGGGTACTGAAGGACTGTGCAGAGGAGCTCAAAAATGTCCTGGCAGACACCTTCAACATCTCCCTGACTCAAGCTGTTTTCCCCACATGTTTCAAAACTGCTGCCATAATACCAATCCCAAAGAAGCCCGTCCCATCCTGCTATAACGATTGCCGGCCCGTAGCACTGACGCCCATCGTAATGAAGTACTTCTAGTGGCTGGTCATGCAGAGCATTAAGTCCATCCTCCCTCCCTCCCACAACCCATCTCAGTTTGCATTCAGGTCAAACAGATCCACAGAGGATGCCATTGCTGCCGCTCTCCATCCAGCCCTCACCCACCTGGACTCAGAGAACTCCTACATGTGAATGTTGTTCACAGTTCAGCAATACAAAAACTCAGACACTTGGGATTCAAAGCCTCTCTCTGTAACTGGGTGCTGGGGTTTTACACAGGGAGGACACAGAATGTGTCGGTTGGCAGCAACACATCCAAGACCATCACACTGAGCACAGAGGCCACACAAAGGTGCATGCTCAGCCCGCTGCTCTTCACCCTGCTTACCCATGACTGTGTAATAGCCTACAACACCAACCACATCATCAAGTTTGCATATTACACAAAGGTGGTGGGCCTCATCACCAACAATGAGGAGGCCAACTACAGAAATGAGGTGAGCCAACTCATCCAGTGGTGTAAAGACAATAACCTCTTCCTGAACGTGTGAAAAACCAAGGAGATTGTGGTCGACTTCAGGAGGGGACACACACAGCATCCCCCTCTGATCATCAATGGAGCAGCTGTGGAGAGGGTGAGCATCACCAAGTTCCTGGGGGTGCACATCTCTTAGGACCTCTCCTGGTCCAACAACACCACATCACTGGCCAAGAAGGCTCAAAGTTGCCTCCATTTTCTCTGCAAACTGAAGACAGCAAAAGTCCCACCCCCTATCATGTGCTCATTCTACTGGGGTGCCATTGAGAGCATCCTCATCAGCTGCATCCCGGTGTGGTATGGAAGCTGCACCGCCTCCTGCCAGAAGACTCTACAATGCACAGTCAAAGCTGCCACCAAGATCATTGGTGCCCCTCTGCACCCCCTCCCCAGATATCTACC
This sequence comes from Pholidichthys leucotaenia, assembly GCA_020510985.1. Taxonomy (NCBI): domain Eukaryota; kingdom Metazoa; phylum Chordata; class Actinopteri; order Cichliformes; family Pholidichthyidae; genus Pholidichthys; species Pholidichthys leucotaenia. The sequence continues at coordinate 130,483,163 of CM035840.1, read as the reverse complement.
TCACCTGCCTCACCCGCAGAGCCATTAACATTGCAGGCGACAGCTCCCACCCCTCACACTCCCTCTTCAGCTCCCTGGCCTTGTGGAAAAGGTACTGGAGCCTCCAGGCCTGTTACACAAGACTGCTAAAAAGCTTTGTTCTTCAGACTATCAGGACCTTGAACTCGGTCCAGTCCCCCCACCCCCCCCCCCCCCCCCGGACCATAACACACTCACCCACACAATAACTACCTCAGCTGTTGGCGCAGAAAGACTGGCACACCAACAGTAATATATTTGCTGCTGTATGTCTCTGCACTTTACTACAACCATTTGCACAAATGTCATATCTGCTGCAGTACTGATCACGTGCAGTCCTATCTGTCGCTGTCTGCACCTACACTACCACATTGAACTTGCTACAAAGATTACTACTGCTCTGCTTTTCTGTATATAGGATTGCTGGGTCTCATCATTTATATCTATTATCTTTATTTGCACTGTGGGACGTCTGGGTCTATCTTTTGTCACCATTTGCACTACGAGAAGCATTACTGTACATAGACTGCTGTCGTTTTTTAATCAAGCCTTATTCCTTTTTTTTTTAATATTGTGCACACCACTGAAGAGAGAGAGAGAAACACCATTTCAATTCTCCTGTATGTGATGTACGTATAGTAGTACAGAAAATTGGGATAGATCGTCACTTCCTGTTTTGCTGTCTGTCTGTGTGGTTTGCTCTCCTCACTCTCCTGAGCTTTTGGGTTAGCCACTAGCGATGGCTACTAGCTCTTCTTCCTCTCCTCCTCTGGTGTGCTCTCTCTGTCAGATGTTTAGCTACACCTCTGCCTCTTTTAGTGATAACGGAAAATGTAATAAATGTTGTCTTTTTGAGGCGCTCGAGGCGAGGTTGTCTGATTTGTAATCCCGGTTCCGCTGCATTGAAACACCATCTGCGCCAGTTACTCTTGACGGATGCCCCTTAGCTGCAGCGGAGCTAGCTAGCATAGCTAACCCTGTTAGCGGTCCTCCGGCTCTCCTCAGCAGCGAGGAGACTGGGTGGGTGATGGTGAGAAGGAAGCCTAGTCGCAAAGCCCCGGTACACCATCAACCTGTTCATGTTTCTAATCGTTTTTCCCCGCTCAGCGACACACCCGCTGAGGAAAAAACTCTGATCATTGGCGACTCTGTAGTCAGAAACGTGAACCTAGAGACTCCAGCGGCCATAGTCAAATGCATTCCTGGGGCCAAAGCAGGCGACATCGAGTCAAATTTGAAAATGCTGGCTAAAAGTAACTGTAAATACTCCACAATTGTTATTCACGCTGGCATTAATGACATCCATTTCCGGCAGTCGGAAGTCATGAAACTTAATGTAGAATCGGTGTGTGACTTTGCAAAAACGATGTCTGCGACTGTAGTATTCTCTGGGCCCCTCCCCAATCTGACCAGTGATGACATGTTTAGCCGCTCGTCATCCTTGAACCGCTGGCTGTCTGTGTGGTGTCCTGCAAATGACGTGGGCTACATTGACAATTGGAGCTCTTTTTGGGGAAAACCTGGTCTTATGAGACGAGACAGCATTCATCCCACTTTGGATGGTGCTTCTCATTTATCTAACAATCTGGCATATTTTTTATCCAAATTTCCAAAACCTTGACTACTCAGAGTTGGGACCAGGAAGCAGAGTTGCAGTCTTACACACCTCTCTGCAGCTCCTCTTCATCCGCCACCCCTCAACTTAGCCCCTGTCTTCCCCATCAGAGAATCATTGTCTGCTCCCTCCAAAGTAAATAAAAATATAATATATAAGCATCCCAAAGTGATTAAGCAAAATATTGGTAAAACTCAAATTAAACATAAAGCCTCTAAATTGAATGATTTGGCCTCTGTTCCTCCTCATAATTTAAAAATTAAATGTGGCTTATTAAATATTAGGTCTCTAACTCCCAAGTCTCTGTTGCTCCATGATCTGTTAATTGATCATCAGATTGATTTAATTTCCCTTACAGAGACTTGGTTAGGGCAAGAGGATTATGTTGGTTTAAATTAATCAACTCCCTCTGGTTATTTAAACTGTCAAAATCCCAGAAGTTCTGGTCGCGGAGGAGGAGTAGCAACAATTTACCATTCCAAATTACTAGTTAATGTAAAGCAAAAAACATGTTATAATTCCTTTGAGGGCCTGGTCCTCAGTATTGGGCACTTTAGCAATTTTAGGTTAAACCCAATTTTATTTGTCATAGTTTATCGTCCCCCATCAACCTACTCAGAATTTTTATCCGAATTTGCTGATTTCTTAGCTGATTTAGTGCTGAAATCTGATAGAATAATTATAGTAGGGGACTTTAATATACATGTGGATGTCGATAGTGACTGCCTTAATGTGGCATTTAATTCAATATTAGACTCGATTGGGTTTTCTCAGAAAGTAGGAAATTCTACTCATTACCTCCACCAAACATTGGACCTTGTTCTGACATATGGCATAGAAATAGAAAATCTTGTAGTGTCTCCTCATAACCCTGTACTGTCAGACCATTGTCTGTTAACCTTTGATTTTACTATTTCTGACTATTTGGCTCCTAAAGAAAAATAGTATTACAGTAGATGCCTCTCAGATGATGCTGTTACCAAATTTATGCAGATTGTTTCCTCTATGCCATGTGTCAACACAACGGAAATAAGCTATAGACAGCTTGCTCCTTCTGTAATTGATAACATGGTGGATAGTGTTTCAGCTTCTGTGCATCAGACTCTAGACTTGGTGGCCCCCTTAAAAAAGAAAAAAGTCTAATCAGAGATTTCTAACTCCTTGGTTCAACACAGAAACTCGTAGCTTAAAACAGAAGACTCGTCAATTAGAAAGAAAATGGCGCTCCACTAATTTAGATGAAATCTATTTAGCTTGGAGAAATCATCTTTTAATTTATAAAAAATCTCTTAGAAAAGCTAGAACGAGTTATTATTCTGCATTAATAGAAGAGAACAAGAATAATCCCAGGTTTCTTTTCAGCACTGTAGCCAGGTTGACAATGAGTCAGGACTCTGTCAATCCTACCATTCCCTTAGAGCTTACTAGTCAGGACTTTATGAACTTTTTCAATAATAAAATTTCATCCATCAGAGATAAAATCAGATTCTTCCCACAGTTAACTTAAATACTGTAACTACTACAACTCCTTCAATTGATGTCTGTCTTGATGAGTTTACTCCAATCGACCTTTGTGAGTTAGACAAAATAGTTTCCTCATCCAAACCTTCAACTTGTCTTTTAGACCCTATTCCTACCAGGTTATTTAAAGAAGTCTTCCCACTTATTGGTAGCTTTATTCTTCATATAATCAATTCTTCATTAACTTTAGGCCATGTACCGCAGGCTTTTAAAACGGCTGTAATTAAATCCTTACTCAAAAAGCCAACGCTAGATCCAGGAGCTTTAGCTAACTATAGACCAATCTCTAATCTCCCTTTCATTTCAAAAATCTTAGAAAGAGTTGTTGCTACGCAATTATTTGACCACCTGCAGGGAAATGGTTTACTTGAAGAGTTTCAATCTGGGTTTAGAATCCATCATAGTACTGAAACAGCTTTAGCGAAGGTCACTAACGACATCCTCATCGCATCTGATAATGGACTGGTTTCTGTACTTGTCCTTTTAGACCTTAGTGCAGCTTTTGATACTATCGATCATAATATTCTACTTGATAGATTAGAACACTATGTTGGACTTAATGGAAATTCGTTGCAGTGGTTTAGATCTTATTTATCTGATAGGTTCCAGTTTGTTCATGTCAATAATGAGTTTTCTTTCAACTCAAAGCTTAGTCATGGAGTTCCACAGGGAACTAGGGCCCTACTTTTTTTTAGTTTATATATGCTTCTGTTAGGCAACATTATTAGAAAGCACTGTATACATTATTGTTATGCAGATGACACACAATTATACCTGTCAATGAAGCCAGATGATAGTAATCAATTAGCCAAGTTAGAAGCCTGTCTTAAGGAAATCAAAGCTTGGATGACTTGTAATTTCCTGCTATTAAATTCAGATAAGACTAAAGTCATTCTTGTTGGTCCAAAAAACCTTAGAAATATTTTTCCAAATGAAACTTTCAGTTTGGATTCGGTCACTCTTTCTCTTAATAGCTCCGTGAGGATCCTTGGAATTATTTTTGATCAAGATCTGTTTTTCAATTCATATATTAAATTTGTTTCTAAGACTGCCTTCTATCATTTGCATAATATTGCCAAGATTAGGAGCATCTTGTCTCAGAGTGATGCTGAGAAACTGATCCATGCTTTTGTTAGCTCGAGATTAGATTATTGTAATTCTTTATTATCAGGCTGTCCTAAAACATCTTTAAAAAGTCTTCAGCTGATCCAAAATGCTGCAGCAAGAGTTTTAACAGGTACTAGAAAGAGAGATCATATCTCTCCGGTTCTGGCCTCCCTTCATTGGCTTCCCATAGAGTTTAGAATTAAGTTTAAAATCCTTCTTCTTACTTACAAAGCTCTAAACAATCAGGCTCCTTTTTATTTAAAAGATCTGATACTACCGTTTTATCCTAACAGAGCACTACGCTCCCAAAATGCAGGATTACTTGTAATACCTAGAATCTCCAAAAGTACAATGGGAGGCAGAGCCTTCAGTTATCAAGCTCCTCTCCTGTGGAACCAGCTGCCAATCTGGATTCGGGAGTCAGACTCAATCTCTGTTTTTAAGAATAGGGCTAAAACCTACCTTTTTGATATAGCCTACAATTAGGGAGGGATCATGTGTTTCTGAACCTTCCCTTAGTTGTGCTGCTAATTGGTTTAGTCAGCCGTGGGACCTCCAGTAATGCACTGGACCTCACTCCTTTCCTCACTCTCAATGAAATATTTTTTTTTGCTGGTCATTAACATTTGTTTGTTCTCTCCCATAGATTGAGTCCCCATCGTGCTGTTTGCTCTCTACATGTCTGTTCTTTTCATCTTCTCTATCCCCTCACCCCCCAGCCAGTCGCAGCAGATGACTGCCCCTACCTGAGCCTGGTTCTGCTGGAGGTTTCTTCCTGTTAAAAGGGAGTTTTTCCTCTCCACCGTCCCCAAGTGCTTGCTCACAGGGGATCGCCTGATTGCTGGGGTCTTTCTGCAACTGTGGGGGTTCCCCCTACAGTTGATAGTGCTATGAGATGGCTGTTGTTGTGAAATGGCGCTATATAAATAAAGTTGAATTGAATTGAATTGAATTGAATAGCAGTGACAAATAAAATCTTTGAATCTTGAATCTTTGAATATTCAAAGAAACGTGGGTCTTAATGACACCTCAGCAGTGCCACTAGCTCATCACTTCAATGTCATGCTGTATTGATGCAGTATGCATAATTCATGGTAAAAAAGTCCCAAACCAGCACTACTTTTACACCCATAAACAAGGATCTCCCCCCTGGATCCTTAACTATTTCATGTGCTAAAACTTGATTTGGGGGATGCACCTGTTGAAACCAGCAATGCCTAAATAAACAAACTTCCTCCATCTATCTTAGGCAGACGACTTCAAACCTTCATGGTTTAAAAACTGATCTCTCTTTGTTTTTATGTTCCCAGGCCAAAATTCCCATCTGTAATACCACAGGACAGGTCATAAAAAATCTACAGCCTCTCTGCTGAATTCCAGATTCCACTATAAAGAATGAGACTGGTGCTTTATCTTTGATGTTTATACTATGGATTCACCTATAACTCTCTCTTGAACTGTTGTGCCTCTACTATTGTGTATTCATTTATATTAATTGTACATACTGTATATTGATATTTGTGTCATCTGTAAAATTATACTTTAAGAGTGACTTATTCATATAATCCCGACTGGATTCAAACTTCCCTATTGCAGTTACTCTGATTATTAGTTTGTTTTTAAAAATTCTATCGTCTAAAATTTGAAGTTCATCCTTGCACTCTGTCATGTATACTTCAATATAGGTGCATCTCAATAAATGAGAACATCATTAAAAAGTTAATTTCTCTAATTCATTTCAAAAAATGAAATTCATATAGATTCATTACACACAGAGTGTTATATTTCAAGAATTTATTTCATTAAATTTTGATGATTATGGCTTACAGATACTGAAAACACAAAATAGAGTTTCCCCAAAAATTAGAATATTACACAAGATAATTTTATTTTCAAATGGATTTTGATGAGAAATGCTGGCTGACTGAAAAGTATGTCCATGTATGTGTGTGTGTGTGTGTGTGTGGTGGTGGTGGTGGTGGTGGGGGGGGGTTAAAAAGTTCATTGTGTTCATCCATCCATCCATCCATCTTCTACCGCTTTTCCGGAGGTCCGGGTCGCGGAGGCAGCAGTTCAAGCAGAGAAGCCCAGACTTCCTTCTCCCCAGCCACCTGCTCCAGCTCTTCAGAGGGGATACCAAGGCGTTCCCAGACTAGCTGGGAGACATAGTCTCTCCACCGAGTCCTGGGTCTGCCCCGGGGTCTCCTCCCAGTGGGACGTGCCTGAAACACCTCAAGTGGGAGACGTCCAGGAGGCATCCTAATCAGATGCCCATACCACCTCAACTGACTCCTTTCAATGTGGAGGAGCAGCGGTTCTACTCTGAGCCTCTCCCGGATGACTGAGCTCCTCACCCTATCTCTGAGGGTGAGTCCAGCAATCCTACGGAGAAAGCTCATTTCAGCCGCTTGTATCCGCGATCTCGTTCTTTCGGTCATTACCCAAAGCTCGTGACCATAGGTGAGAGTAGGAACGTAGATTGACTGGTAAATCGACAGCTTTGCCTTAGAACTAAGCTCCCTCTTCACCACAACAGACCGGTACAACGTCCGCATCACTGCAGATGCTGCTCCAATCCGTCTGTCGATCTCTCGCTCCATTTTCCCCTCACTCGTGAACAAGACCCCAAGATACTTAAACTCCTCCACTTGGGGCAGGAGCCTGTCCCCAACCCGGAGAGGACAATCCACCTTTTTCCGGCTGAGGACCATGGACTCGGACTTGGAGGTGCTGATTCTCATCCCAGCCGCTTCACACTCAGCGGCAAACCGTCCCAGCAAGAGCTGTAGGTCATTGCTGGATGAAGCCAACAGGACAATATCATCTGCAAACAACAGAGATGAGATCCTGTGGTCACCAAGTATGACACCCTCCATTCCCTGGCTGCGCCTAGAAATCCTGTCCATAAAAATTATGAACAGGACCGGTGACAAAGGGCAGCCCTGGCGGAGTCCAACTCTCACTGGGAATGACTCCGACCGAGTGTTGGCAATACGAACTAAACTCTCACAACGGTCGTACAGAGACCGAATAGCTCGTAACAACAAGCCCGATACCCCATACTTGACCTTGGCGGACTGATCATTGTGTTCAAATTTGACAAAATATGGTTTGTTTTTCAACTGCAGGAATCCATGCGCTGCAACACCAGTGCAAGAAATGTGTGGACCAAAGGGGAGACTATATTGAAAAGTAAACCACATTTGGTCAAATTTGACCACTATGAACTTTTCAGCCCCCTCTCGTATGCACTCAAAACTTGGTTGTTGTTTTTGTTTTGCATGAATTACTGCATTATTGTGGCATGGCACGGAGGCCATCAGCCTGTAGCACTGCTGAGGTGTTATGGAAACCCAGGCTGCTTTGATAGTAGCATTCAGCTCATCTGCATTGTTGGTCTGGTGTCTTTCATCTTCCTCTTGACAATACCCCATAGATTAGACATTTAGTTCAGGAGAATTTGCTAGCCAACCATGCAAAGTGATTCCACAGGGTCATTAAACCACACAAAGAAATCAAAGTATAGAAATGGACCTTAAAAGGTACAAATGCTTGTAGCTCCGGCAGTACACTAAAAGGTAGGAGAACCGTACCTTCAAAGAACCTATCTGGAGCCCCAGTGACAAAAATGTGCCTTTAAACCCCCAAAAAAGGTTATCCATATTTGCTGTGTTAGACACATTAGACTTTGTCAAATGTAAAAGGGACTGAACGGCAATAAGATTTATTGGACTGTGGAAATATTAATTACTGAATTATTGAAAATGAATGAGATATCCAATATTAGTGACCATTTCAGAACCCTTGTTTATTTTTTGTCAGTTCACTTATTTACCGGAGTGGTGGCTCAGTTGGTAGAGCATCCGCCCCACACCCGGGAGGCAGGGGTTCAAATCCCGGCCAGGTCATGCCAAAGACCATATAAAAGTGGAACTTCCTGCCATCCAGCTTGGTGCTCAGCAATAAATGGAATGGAGGAGGGAACTCTGTGGCGGCGCCTTGCATGGCAGCGGCCCTCTGATTCTGCACTTGGGGTGTGTGTGATTTACACTGTAGATAGGTAAAGCACAATCTCGTTCTGCTGTACACGATTGGTTGTATGGCTGAATGACAATAAGGGTGATTTAATTTAATTTATTTGTCTGATCTTTAAGATAGATACACACGTGGACAAAATTATTGGTACCCCTCTGTTAATGAAAGAAAAACCCACAGTGGTCACAGAAATAACTTGACTCTGACAATAGTGGTAATTAATAAAAATTCTATAAAAATTAACCAACGAAAATCAGACAATGCTTTTGAATTGTGGTTCAACAGAATTATTTTAAAAAACAAACTCATGAAACAGGCCTGGACAAAAATGATGGTGCCCCTAGAAAAGATTGAAAATAATGTGACCATAGGGACATGTTCAACCAATATGTGTCCTCTAATTAACATCACAGGTGTCTACAAACTTGTAATCAGTCAGTCGGCCTATTGAAAGGGTGACAAGTAGTCACTGTGCTGTTTTGTGACATGGTGTGTACCACACTAAACATGGACCAGAGGAAGCAGAGGAGAGAGTTGTCTCAGGAGATTAGAAAGAAAATTATAGACAAGCATGTTAAAGGTAAAGGCTATAAGACCATCTCCAAGCAGCTTGATGTTCCTGTGACTACAGTTGCACATATTATTCAGAAATTTAAGATCCACGGGATTGTAGCCAACCTCCCTGGACATGGCTGCAGGAGGAGACGGATAATACGAATGGTAACAAAAGAGCCCAGAACAACCTCTAAACACATTCATGGTGAACTCCAAGGTCAAGGTACATCAGTGTCAGATCGCACCATCCGTCGTTGTTTGAGCCAAAGTGGACTTCATGGGAGACGACCAAGGAGGACACCACTGTTGAAAACAAATCATAAAAAAGCCAGACTGGAATTTGTCAAACTGCATGTTGACAAGCCACAAAGCTTCTGGGAGAATGTCCTATGGACAGATGAGACAAAACTGTAACTTTTTGGCAGGGCACATCAGCTCTATGTTCACAGACGCAAAAATGAACCATACCAAGAAAAGAACACTGTCCCTACTGTGAAAGATGGAGGAGGTTCTGTTATGTTCTGGGGCTGCTTTGCTACATCTGGCACAGAGTGTCTTGAATCTGTGCAGGGTACAATGAAATCTCAAGACTATCAAGGTATTCTAGAGAGAAATGGACTGGTGCCATCGGAAATGCCTCCAGATCAAAGCGAGGAAAACTAAGGAGCTGGTGGTGGACTGCCGCAGGCAAGGACAACCCCTCACAGCACCAGTAAACATACAGGGAACAGACATTGAGATGATGGCATCCTACAAGTACCTGGGTGTTCATCTGAACAATAAACTAGACTGGTCACACAATACCGACGCACTCTACAAGAAGGGACAGCGCAGGCTGTTCCTACTGAGGAGGCTCAGGTCTTTTGGTGTACAAGGGGCACTGCTAAAGACATTCTATGACACGGTGGTGGCATCAGCCATCACTTTTGGAGTGGTCTGCCGGGGCAGTGGCATTACAGCAGCCAACAGGAAGAGACTGAACAAACTGATCAAGAAAGCTAGCTCTGTCCTGGGGCAACTCCTTGATCCAGTGGAGGAGATAGGAGAGAGAAGGATGATGGCTAAACTGTCATCTCTGCTGGAGTCCGAGTCCCACCCTATGCAGGACATACTGAATGCACTGAGGAGCTCATTTAGCTGTAGACTACACCATTCTAGGTGTGCAACCGAGAGGTTTCACAGGTCCTTCCTACCTACGGCTGTCAGACTGTATAACCTAAGCAGGGCTGCTCGCAGAGATAGCAAAAAAAGTGACGACCTAATAGTATTGAATGCAAAAGACACAATAGACTTACACAAATGGTCCCCTCCAGTATACAACTAGGACAATATCAGTCACTACAGTGGGTGACAATATGTATGGGTACATATTCATACTATGTAGGATAACTAAGTAGATGGTTATGCTGTTTATTCCATCTTGCTACAATTCTCCGCACTGTGTATATATATTTATATATTTATGTGTACATATGTATATTCACTGCTCTTATTTTTCTTATCTTCTTAATTATTGCTCTGAGTGTTGCTATCCCTGTGCTGTTGCAATCCTGGAATTTCCCCATTGTGGGACTAATAAAGACTTATCTTATCTTATCTCTTTTTTTTTGTAACTGATTTTTTTTCATTTTTCATCATACATATTGCATTCAGATCACAGTCTGTATATTTAAAAAAAGGAGCTAGAGGAAGAAAAAAAAAAGAAAAGGGGGGGGGGTACAAATGTTGGAGCATCAAGTTTTTAGTTTCCATCTCTTAATTCTTCTGGTTTTTCCAGTGTCTTTGGTTATTCTTTCAATTTCTGTCTTGTTGTTGCACTTTGTAGTGTGTCCATTTCCACCATTTTTTTTTTCATATTGTCTTTCTTGCATTCTTTGCCGATATGTTAGTTTTTCCATTAAACGTATATCCTCAACAATGTGAGTCCATTGCTCTTGGTCAGGAAGAACTTCTGATCGCCATTTTCTTGTGATTGTTTTTTACCTCCGCCAGACCGAAAAGGCCAGGAGGAGGTAATGTTTTTGCCGGGGTTTGTCTGTGTGTTTGTCTGTTTGTCTGTCTGTCTGTCTGTCTGTCTGTTTGTCTGTTGGTTAGCAAGATAACTCAAAAAGTCTTGGACGGATTTCCATGAAACTTTCAGGCGTTGTTGGAAATGGTACAAGGAAGAACTGATTAAATTTTGGGGATGATCCGGATCACCGTCTGGATACAGAAATTTTTTAAAGCATTCTTTAACACTGTGACATACGGCTATTTTCAACATGTGCGCAGGCGCAATGGAGGGCGCTGGTCATCGTGTCTGACCAACATAAACTCCGCGTTCTTCAACGTTTTAGGCACAAAAGCACGTGGAAAACACTGGTGGGCTGGGCCCTCCAGCGTGCCTGTGTTTGCGCGATGCTGCAAAAGCTGAGACGGGCAGCTGTCCGCCGCCGGATTATTTGGCAGAAATTCCCCGGCCAGCCATAGGCGCTGCGCAAAAACGAGCTGCTCGGCAGCGTGCTGTGTGCCTGTGTTTGCGCAACGCTGCAAAAGCTCAGACGGCCAGCTGTCCACCGCTGGATTATTTGGCAGAAATTCCCCGGTCAGCCATAGTAGCTCCGCAAAAAGAAGCTCTCTGCCGGGGAAGTTTCCAAATCATCTTTGGCCGCGGAGCGCAACCCCAATAAAGATAAAGATTAGATGTACCACGAAGGTCGAGTGCAAGCAAGATGTTTGTGTGTGTGAACATTCCGTCTTTTGGCGAGTTGATACGTAACAATGTTTACAGTTTGATGAGAAGGTTGCTGCCATGTAACAATCATCTTATATCAGCAATTGTCAACTCGTCACTCACACTTCACTCCAGCATTTGGAAGTGGTGGCGTTCCATTTTATACTGAGTCCAATATTGTATGTTATTGTTGTTACAAGACCGCCGACTGTCTGCTGATCTGTATATACTTTTATTTATTTATTTATTTATTTTCTACTCCTTTTAGTTCTGCATTTAATATGAACCCTGAGTTTGAAATAAACGTTTGAATTTTGAATAAAACCCACGCCAACCCGTCTACCTAATTGGCATCCGTCAGCGAAGCCCTCAGTGCTGCTTTCAGTGATCTAAAACGCTCGCATAACCCATTGGCCTGTGGGTTGTACGCAGTTGTGTCATGACTTCTTTTGTTTTTTCTTTTGAATTCTTGGATGGAACATGGGTGGGCAATATAAGCTGCGGATTCAGCCATCACATATTTCGGATAACTTATGTTGAATTGTATAATCAGAGGAGCTATTGTCTAATTTGACCTTGTTGGATTTTATTACCCCCTTTGTTATATTATTCACTTTCTTTTAACCTGTACTCTTAATCTATTCAAAATAAAGATTAATTCATTCATTCATTCAATTGCAACGCCCCCAGCCTGGGAGTTTGCAGATGCAGGACATGGACACAACACCAACACTTCAGTTTATTACCTCTGCCAAGGAGGTAATGCTTTTACTACTGAACCACTAATCCTATCATTGTGAATCCAATTGCTACTCAGATGTTTTCATGGTCAAGGAATCTGACAACGTACACACAAACACTGTATGGGGGGAACTGTGGCGCTTGGCGGAGGTCTGCGCTCTCCGAGTGCTTTTCTAGTTTTACATGCAATCAGCAAGATTTTAACTAGATATCTGTCCTCAGCCTGTATTACATTGTCTCTTTTAAGATCACATAAATACATCAAGTTACAGTTCATTGGTATATTATATCCTAATATCCTTTGTATTGTCACATGTATAGATTTCCAGAATGATGAGATTTTGCAGCATTTCCAAAACATATGTGAGTGGTCTGCATTTTGAGCCCCACAGCCCCTCCAGCATAAAGATTGGGTATTTGTATATTTTCTTTGAATCTGTGGTGTAATGAAATAGCGAATCAGATTTTTCCATCCAAATTCCCTCCATGTCCTTGAACTTGTTGATGTGTGTTGTGTTTTCCATATTTCTTGCCAGTTTTCTTCTGTTATGCTTAAATTTAGCTCTTTCTCCCATTTCTCCTTTATATAGTTACTTGAATGTTTGTTTGCCTTAAGTTTCTGATATAGCTTTGAAATAATTCTTATTTTATTTCCTGCATACAAGCTTAAAATGAATTGTATAATCTCGCTCACATCTGTGTGGAGGTTATGCCTAATCTTCCTCATATAATAATCTCTCATCTGCAGATATCTGAAGAATTCAGATTTTTCTGTCACGTGTGGCTCTGGGGAGCCACACAATGAGAGCCAAGGGCGAGCCAGTGAGTTGTGATGTTTATTGGTGACAGGGGTAAGGGATGAGGAAAGCACAGATGCTCATAAACAGTAACACTCACGAGCAGTACAGCAACAGAGTTAACAGTTGGCACCGGGCATAGGGGTAACAGCATGAGAACTCACAGCAGGTAACACTCACGGGTTAAGCAGCCAGAGAGCTGGCACCGGCATAGGACTCCAATACACAAGCACTCTTACAAGGTGACGCTCCCAAGTGATTCGGTAAGGCGAGTAGAGGGCTAGCACCGGACATGGGGGTACAGAGGCACAAATTCTCCTTACAGGAAACACTTACGAGTAATGCTGGATGATGAGACAAAGGCTGGCGCCGGACGAAGGGGCTCCAGCCTAGCAGTGCTTATGTCGCAGCCCTGAGTGATTGAGGCTGCTCCTTTTTATCCTCATTAGCAGCGCCCCAGCTGATGAGGATTAATTGGCCCCAGCCGTCTCGTAACACTGACAGCTGGGAGCCAGCTGAGATGCTGCCCAATGAGAGGCAGGGATGAGAAGGGACATGGGCTGAGCGCCGAGCTGGCATCTCACCCCATGGTGACAGAGCCTCCCCCTCACGGTCGGACTCCGAACGACCAGGAACATCCCAGCCCCCCCACCACCACCTAGGGTGGGTGGAAAGGAGGCAGGACCGGAGGGAGAGAAGCAGAGGGAAAAAAAAAAAAAGAAAAACAGACCATGAACAAATACAGAGTACAAGGCAGACAAAAAAAACAAACCCAAATACAACACTCTGTATCCACAGAAAATAATAACCAGGGCACAGATGGGGAAAATACTAAGTGTAGTTACGGACAAAACCCACTACCCAAAACACACAAACAGCGTGTAGGTCGGGGCAAAAATGATGAAAAACGCTGAGTAAGGATAATAAAGAAAACAACATACGCAGCGCTAAATGTATATAAGAACCTAAAGGAACGGAGGTGACAGGAACAAAAGGGCAACTACAGAGTACGGTTAAGTGGAAAACAAAACACATAACTCCATACAATTACACGCAGTCAATGTCTAAGTCGGGGCTAGGGAAAGCCCCCCACGAAGATAACAAGAAGAGATTAGGTGATCACAGAGTACGGTCGAAAAGGGAACCACACACATACTCCATGATGCACCGACAAGGCTAAGGCTAAGATAAGGGTGAAGAAAACGCTGAGTACGGATAACAAGAAAAATATAATACACAGCGCCATATACAAAGAGGGTCACCTAGAGGAATAAAGGTGACAGGATAGGAACAGGATGATAATGAAGAAAAAATGCTGAGTACGGTAAATAAGAAAAACAATACACAGCACTAAAAGCACATATTCCCCTAAGGACAAAGAAGCTATGCCCGAGTGACCTTAATAATAACAAAAAGGTAAGAGACACCCGAGGAGACGGCAGGCAGAGTCCAAAATGGCCAAATAGTTCTGGTGATCTCCCCGCCCATTGTCCAGTTGGTAAGCCAGGGAAGAGGAAATGTTCGGACGGCCAACTCCAGACCCAGGTCCCAAGAACCCAGTCCACCGGTAGCCGTGCCAGGCCACCCAGAAGCAAATACAGTTCGTCGGGGGGTTGGACCAGATCGCCGAATGGGAAGTCTTGCAGGTCGAGCCGTCGACCCGCAACACTTAACCACCAGGACCGTTGAGACGGGCGAAGGGTCAAAGCGGACCCCGGTGGAAGAGGCTTAGGGGAGAGCCGATGACGAGGTAGATGAGCGTCAGGCCGCAGGGAAACAGCCACCTCCTCACTGGACCTGGACAACACTGGTGTAGCACCCGCGTCGGACCCCGATTGGGCCCTAGGCGAACCCACATTGGACACCGCTGGAGCAGCTCCCACGACGGACCCCGACTGGGTCGGCACCGCACCAGAGCCGACCTCCAACGTTGAGCCTGGACCCTCCAGCACCACGAGAGACGGCAATTCCTCGCCGGCGACCCTGGAAACAGGCTCAGGAGAGAAAACAGAACCGGGATCAGGGTCACCGGCAGCGCCAGAACCCGGCGAGACGAGCTCGGACGCAGCGGGCGGCTGCACCCGGCTCATCTCCCCTAGAGACAGGCTAAAGTGCTCAAAGATATGAAGAGAAAAGAGAAAAGAGAGCACTCGCCTGATCTCAGGTTCTGACGCCGTCCAGGACTGCAAAGATCCAGCATCCGTTGTCAGGAGATCGTTGTCAGGCTCCCACCCAGCTGCATCGGGCCCCGCAGCCGGCACGATTGTCAGCGCAGCTTGAGGTTCCTCCAGTGTTGGTGACCACGCCGACGGTCCACGCGGCGTGATGACAGGAGAACCTAGTCCCGCTAGACCGAACCACACCTCCGTGGAGACCCGGAGACGCTTGGTCGTCGGCGCAGACTCCACGTAGAAGTCAGTCCTCCTCCTCCGTCCACAACATTGCTGCGGAGCCGCAGGCCCTCTCCTCACCCCACGACATTGACCCGAAGCCGGGGACCGCTTGGTGGAGAGAGACACAGAGGGTGCAGGGTTAAGGACACAGGTTACAGCAGGTGGTGGGAGTTCAGGGCACTGCGGACCCCGAACTCCACCTCCAGGAGTATAACAGAGCAAATCACAAAACTGATGTAAATAAGCCAGGACTTGCCTGCCCCCTGGAGGTTGGATGGCGCCTGCTGTCGTAGACATCGCTTCTTCCTCTCCCCGCCGGGCGATAACGGAGGACCCCCTTGGAAGTCGTCTGGGGATCACTCGTGTCGTCTCCAGAAGAGGGCTCGCCAGGTCAGGATTCCAGGCACACACAGCAGTCAGGAAGCACGTTGAGGAGGAGGGGATAACAGCCGGGATGAGCCAGCCCGAATGCCCTGGAATGACAGCGGGGGAAAGAGGCTCGGGGAACGGGGCTGTGAAATCTCCACGCTGACGAGACAAAGAGGTGACAGCTGCGTGGGGGGAAAGGTCCTGGCGGCAGCCCGAAACTGGATCCGGACGGGGTTCGTGCTGAGGCGACTGGGCATTGTGATGACGGCTATTCCCAGGGGACGAAGCGAGGGGGGAACCCAGGAATCGCCGCTCCTGATCAGAGATCGAGGCGAGGAAGGCGTTGAACATGGGAAAGCTTTGTAGCCCTGGAGTCCTCTCCACCAATCTCACTGCCGCCGCCACATGCCTGAAGATGGTGAATGGATGCACAGCGGAGCTCGCGACAGCCACTCGGTCCCGGACATAACTGCTGTCAGCTGCGGCTCCTTCAGGGGAATCCTGAGTGACGTGGTGCAGAACGGGGGAAGCCCTCTGGGTGGCGCAAACTCCCAGGCTGGAATGGAAGCAGGAACGGGATCCCGAAGCGGGGGGCAACGTCATCCACTTCGGCTTCCTGCCAGGATTTCCTTCCAACCCGCGGAGCTCCTCTCGCAGTGCGGCCATGGCGTCTCTCCTGGCAAAGGCCTCAGGATGGTAAAAATGACGAGGCAAAGTGTCCAGGGGGCTCTCAGCATGGTCCAGATGCCAGCGTCTCGCGTTGGAGGCGTCGTGCAGGGTGAAGAGCGTCCTGTCAACAGCCTCCGGGATGGACCTCCGCTCGTCGCCCTGGCGTCGGACGTGACTCCTGGGAGACAGCATGCTAACGGCGCTGACACTCGGACAGGAAGGTACGAGTCCACACCAACTCACGGCCGCCGGAAACTCGCCTGGCTGCGACATACTGTCACGTGTGGCTCTGGGGAGCCACACAATGAGAGCCAAGGGCGAGCCAGTGAGTTGTGATGTTTACTGGTGACAGGGGTAAGGGATGAGGAAAGCACAGATGCTCATACACAGTAACACTCACGAGCAGTACAGCAACAGAGTTAACAGTTGGCACCGGGCATAGGGGTAATAGCATGAGAACTCACAGCAGGTAACACTCACGGGTTAAGCAGCCAGAGAGCTGGCACCGGCATAGGACTCCAATACACAGGCACTCTTACAAGGTGACGCTCCCAAGTGATTCGGTAAGGCGAGTAGAGGGCTAGCACCGGACATGGGGGTACAGAGGCACAAATACTCCTTACAGGAAACACTTACGAGTAATGCTGGATGATGAGACAAAGGCTGGCGCCGGACGAAGGGGCTCCAGCCTAGCAGTGCTTATGTCGCAGCCCCGAGTGATCGAGGCTGCTCCTTTTTATCCTCATTAGCAGCGCCCCAGCTGATGAGGATTAATTGGCCCCAGCCGTCCCATAACACTGACAGCTGGGAGCCAGCTGAGACGCTGCCTAATGAGAAGCAGGGATGAGAAGGGACATGGGCTGAGCGCAGAGCCGGCGTCTCACCCCATGGTGACATTTTCTAGTTTAAATTTTCTTCTGATGTTTACAAAACTCCCGAAATCTTTTTTTCCGATATTGCCCCATGCTGTGATTCCCTTGTTCACCAGATTTTTGTATCCCCTATCTTGCTTTGCCGGTTCAAACTGACTGTCAAATGCTACCCATTTCAATAGTTTTATGTCCTCCTTTATATTATACTTTTGTACTATTTTATACCACAGTTCCAAAGTAAATTTAGTGATTGGGTCTATTTGTTTGATTTGCTTATATGCATCCTTATCTCCTATTATGCTTTGTAATGGGAGTCCCTCAATTTCCTTTTCCATTTCTTTCCATTTTGCCTCATATCCTCCGTCGCACCAACATATGATATATCTTATTTGTGCTGAGTCGTAATATTCCTTTAGACTCGATAGACCCATGCCTCCTTTCTCTTTTGGTAATTGGAGAATTTTATATTTCACTCTTGGCTTTTTACCTCCCCAAACAAATCTCGATATCATCCTGTCCCACTTTGAGAACTGGGCACCAGGAACCTCTATTGGTAGAGCCTGGAAGAGGTAAAGCAGTCTAGGTTGTATGCTGATTTTGACTGTCTTAATTTTTGAATTCAGATCCATATTTAAGATTGACCATCTATCAATATCTTTTTTTATTTCTTGTTCTAACTTATCATAGTTTGCTTTATAGATTTTGCTTAAATCTTTAGGTATGTTCACTCCAAGGTATTTTATTTCTTTTTGTTTCCAGTTTAGTTTGATCTTATCAGTTATCTGGTTTAAAGAGTTATAGTGGAATGTCAGTATTTGTGTTTTTGTTATGTTTATCTTGTATCCTGATAATTTTCCAAAATTTTCTATCAAGTCCATCATTTCCATTATTGATTCATCTGGTTGTTCAAGGTAAACTGATGTTTACGAAACTCCCGAAATCTTTTTTTCCGATATTGCCCCATGCTGTGATTCCCTTGTTCACCAGATTTTTGTATCCCCTATCTTGCTTTGGGATGGACGTCTAACAAACAGAGGGAGAGCATGGGGAGAACGGGGAGTTCACGGGGAGAACATGCAAACTCCACACAGCTCACTGTTGGTCGGGGGCTGGGATCGAACCCACGATCTCATGATCCCCGCGATCCCCAGGCCGAGGGTAAAACTGTGCTGCCACAGTGCTAAACCACTGCGCCACCGTGCAGCCCTTTTTTTTTTTTTTCTCTCTCCCGGCGCCACAGGAGTAGGCTGCCCTTTGCAACAGCGGCTCGATTCCGAGTCTTTTTCCCTCCCTCTCTCTTTTTGATCCGTCTTTTTTCACTCCACTTATACCACGGACACACAGATCGTCCCAAATGTCTCCTGAGCCGGTGGACGGAGCCACTGCTTATAGCAGGATACGATACAGCAGGGAAGAGCTGCTAGCATTCAACCGCCACCTGGTCCCATTGGAAAAACTCGATATACCGAGAGAACTGAGGCAAAAACGCCGCGGCTGCCGGGCTGGAGTAAGGCGGAGGACAAAAAATATAAGGTACAGACCCTCGCTTCCATCTATTGTCATGGGAAATGTACGGTCGATACTGGGAAAGGTAGATGAGCTAGCGGCTATCTCCCGTTACGATAGCACATACCGGGAGTGCTCTCTCCTTTTGTTTACTGAGACGTGGCTATCTGAACTAGCAGCAGATGCTAACATTGAGTTGGAGGGTTTTCACATGATACGGGCTGACCGAACACCAGACAGTGGCAAAGCAAGGGGCGGTGGAGTGATAATGTATGTTAATAACAACTGGTGCAGACCGGGACATATCACTGTTAAACAACGACACTGCAGCAAAGACATTGAGTTGCTTGCTGTTAGCATGAGGCCTACATATCTCCCGAGAGAACACTCACACGTGATCTGCGTTGTTGTTTATGCAAATCCGACGGCGAACGCTGGGACAGCGCGTGACGTCATCCATTCAGTAACCAGCAGGCTGCAGACTGAACACCCAGATGCTCTTCTCCTCATCTCAGGCGATTTCAACGATGTTTCACTATCTCCCATTCTACCCACGTTCACCCAGTATGTCACATGCCACACTAGAGACAATAAAACACTGGACTTATTCTACGCAAACACTAAGGAGGCGTACACCTCATCACAACTCCCCCCACTCGGGAGATCGGACCACAACTTGGTTCATCTCCGGCCGGTGTACAAACCCCTAGTGCACAGACAACCTCCGGCCATGCACACTGTGGAGTTATGGTCTGAGGAGACAATGGACACTCTAAAGGGCTGTTTTGAAGCCACCGCCTGGAAGCAGCTCTGCGATCCACATGGTGAGGACATCGATGGCCTCATTCACACCTTCACGGACTACCTCACCTTCTGTGTGGACAAATCCGTTCCCACCAAGACCATATGGCGTCACTCAAACAACAAACCCTGGATCAACCCTGAGATAAAAACACTTCTGAGAGAGAAGAAGAGGATCTTCAGGTCGGGGAACAGGGAGATGCTGAAGTCCGTACAGAGGGAGCTGAGGAGAAAGAACAGAGTAGGCAAGGACAGCTTCAGGAAGAAGATGGAGGACAAGCTGCAACAGAGCAACATCAGCGGGGTCTGGAGAAACCTCAAAACCATCTCTGGGCTCCAGAATACCTCCCCCCAGGCCACGGGGGGCAGGGAGTGGGCGAACAACCTGAATCTGTTTTTCAATAGGTTTGACCAACCGCTCTCCCCCCTGTCTGCACAACAACCACTGCTGCCTCTAAAGAAATCAAGTCCTGCTGCCCACCCCCCACTCCACCAACACCCCCCCACTCCCAACACACAGCCCCCCATCCTGACCCTGACCTGGACCCAGGTGAGGACGGAGCTGAGAAAGATCAAGGTGAGGAAGGCGTCGGGACCGGACGGCATCAGCGCAAAGCTCCTCAAGTCCTGTGCAGACCAGCTGTGTGGGATTGTGACGTATATCTTCAACCTGAGCCTGAAACTGGGGAGGGTACCACAGTTGTGGAAAACATCTTGTGTGGTACCTGTACCAAAAACTTCCCACCCCAAAGACCTGAACAGCTACAGACCGGTGGCCTTGACGTCCCACGTGATGAAGACCCTGGAGAGACTGCTCCTTGCTCACCTCCGCCCCCTTTTGGAACCAGCGATGGATCCACTCCAGTTCGCCTACTAGCATGGCATTGGGGTGGAGGATGTGGTGATCTTCCTCCTTCACCGTTCTCTGTCCCACCTAGAGAAGCCCGGGAATATGGTGAGGATCATGTTCTTTGACTTCTCCAGTGCTTTCAACACCATCCAACCGATGATCCTGAAGGACAAGCTGCTGCGCGCAGGGGTGGACCAGCACCTGTCATCATGGATCCTGGACTACCTTACGAACCGGCCTCAGTTTGTGAGAACCCGGGACTGTGTGTCCGACACGATCATCAGTAGCACGGGGGCCCCCCAGGGAACGGTGCTGGCTCCCATCCTGTTCACTCTTTATACTGCGGACTTCTCACACAACACAACACACTGCCATCTACAGAAGTTCTCTGATGACTCTGCGATCGTTGGCCTCATCTCCAATGGAGATGAAGCTGAGTACAGAGGGCTTATCCAGGACTTCGTGGACTGGTGCCATCGGAACTGCCTCCAGATCAACGCGAGGAAAACTAAGGAGCTGGTGGTGGACTGTCACAGGCAAGGACAACCCCTCACAGCACCAGTAAATATACAGGGAACAGACATTGAGATGGTGACAGCCTATAAGTACCTGGGTGTTCATCTGAACAATAAACTAGACTGGTCACACAATACCGACGCACTCTACAAGAAGGGACAGCGCAGGCTGTTCCTGCTGAGGAGACTCAGGTCTTTTGGTGT
Source organism: Pholidichthys leucotaenia (assembly GCA_020510985.1). Taxonomy (NCBI): domain Eukaryota; kingdom Metazoa; phylum Chordata; class Actinopteri; order Cichliformes; family Pholidichthyidae; genus Pholidichthys; species Pholidichthys leucotaenia. The sequence goes on along the minus strand of CM035840.1, from coordinate 130,461,882 downwards.
ACAAGGCGCGCTGCTGAAGACATTCTATGACACGGTGGTGGCATCAGCCATCACTTTTGGAGTGGTCTGCTGGGGCAGTGGCATTACCGCAGCCAATAGGAAGAGACTGAACAAACTGATCAAGAAAGCTAGCTCTGTCCTGGGGCAGCGCCTTGATCCGGTGGAGGAGATAGGAGAGAGGACGGTGGCTAAACTGTCATCTCTGCTGGAGTCCGGGTTCCACCCTATGCAGGACATACTGAATGCACTGAGGAGCTCATTTAGCAGCAGACTACATCATCCCAGGTGCACAACCGAGAGATTTCGCAGGTCCTTCCTACCAACGGCTGTCAGACTGTACAACCTAAGCAGGGCTGCTCGCAGAGATAGCAAAAAGACGTAACAAACTAATAGTTTTTGAATGCAAAGATGCAATAGACTTACACAATGGTCCCCTCCGGCATACAACTAGGAAAATACCGGTCGCTATGGAGAGTGAGAATATGTATGGGCACATTATCATACCATGTAGGATAACTAAGTAGACGGTTGTGCTGTTTCATCCCATCTAGCAACAATGCTCTGTGTCACCATGGGTTGAGATGCCGTCTCGGCACTCAGCCCATGTTTTCCCTCATCCCTGCTTCCCATTGAGCAGCGTCTCAGCTGGCCCCCAGCTGGCAGCATTATGGACGGCTGGGGCCAATTAGTCTTCATCAGCTGGGGCGCTGCCAATGAGGATAAATAGGAGCAGCCTCGATGACTCGGGGCTGCGACATAAACACATTGCTAAGCTGAAGCCCCTTCGTCTGGTGTCAGCTTATACTCCTCTTGCAGCATTCCTGTGTTTGTATCCCGCTGTGAGTATGTACGTCTTGTTACCCCCACGTCCGGTACGAGCTGCTTACCTCTGCGCTGTGCAACCTGTGAGTGTACGTCTGCATGAGTATCTGTGCTCTCCTCATCCCTTCCCCTTTACCCTGAATAAAATATCACGACTCACTGGCTTGCCCCTGGCTCTGATTGCCCGGCTCCCTAGAGCCGGATATGACAGTATGTCGCAGCCAGAAGAGTTGCCGGCGGCCGTGGGTCGCTGTGGAAATGTACCTTTCTGTCCGAGTGTCAGCGCTGCTAGCATGCCGTTTCCCAGGAGTCACTTCCGGCGCCAGGGTGACGAGCTGAGGTCCATCTCGGAGGCTGTCGACGGGACGCTCTTCACCCTGCACGACGCCTCCAACGCGAGACGCTGGCATCCGGGCCGTGCTGAGGAACTCCTGGACTGTCACCCTCACTCTCTGTACCATCTGGAGGACAGTGCCAGGATAGACGCTGCAGGTACACAGCGAGAGAAGCTCCACGGGGTGGATGGAAATCCCGGCAGGGAGTCAAAGTGGGCGACGTCTTTCCCCGCTTCGGAGTCCCGTTCCTGCCGCTATTCCAGTCCGGGAGTTCGCGCCAACCAGAGGACTTCCCCCGACCTGCGCCACGTCACTCGGGATTCCCTTCAAGGAGCCGCAGCTGACAGCAGTTATGTCCGGGGTCGAGTGGCTGTCGCGAGCTCTACTGTGTTTCCTGTCACCACCTTCAGGCATGTGGCGGCGGCAGTGAGATTGATGGTGAGGACTTCAGGGCTACGAAGCTTTCCCGTGCTCGACGCCTTCCTCGTCTCGATCTCCGATCTGGAGCGGCGAATCCTGGGTTTCCCCCTCGCTTCGTCCCCTGGGAGTAGTCGTCATCACATCGGCGAGTCACCTCTGCACGAACCTCGTCCGGATCCAGTTCTGGGTCATCGTCAGGACCGTTCCTCCCACGCAGCTGTCATCCCTTCGCCTCGTCAGTGTGGAGACTCTACAGCCTCGTCCCCTGAGCCTCGTTCCCCCGCTGTCATTCCTGGACATTCGGGCTGGCTCACCCCGGCTGTTTCCCCCTCCTCCTCGACGCGCTTCCTGACCGCTGTGTGTGCCTGGAATCCCGGCCTGGTGAGCTCTCTGCTGGAGACAACGCGAGCGACCCTCAGACGAATTCCCGGGGGGTCCTCCGTTATCGCCGGGCGGGGAGAGGAAGAAGCAGATTCCACTACAGCAGGCGATACTCAACCTCCAGGGGGCAGGCAAGTCATTGTTTTTTCACACCTGCTTAATGATTTGCTCTGTCACTTCCCTGGAGGAGAAGTTCAGGGTTCGCAGCTCCCTGAACTCTCCCCACCTGCTGTAACCTGTATGCCTAATCCCGCATCCTCTGTCTCTCTCCGCCGAGCGGTCCCCGGCTCCGGGTCAACGTGGTGGGATATGGAGAGGGCCTGTGGTTCCGCAGCTACATTGCGGACGGAGGAGGGGGACTGACTGCTGCGTGGAGTCTACGCCGACGACTGAGCGTCCCCGGGTCTCCACGGAGGAGCGGTTCGGTCCGGCGGGACGAGATTCTTCTGGCTTCACGCCGAGTGGATCGTCGGCGGGGTTACCTGCGCTGGAGGGATCTCAAGCTGCGCTGACCATCGTGCTGGCTGCGGGGCCCGACGCGGCTAGATGGGAGCCTGACAACGACCTCCTGACGACGGATCCTGGATCTTCGCAGTCCTGGACGGCGTCAGAACCCGAGATCAGGCGAGTGCTCTCCTTTCTTTTCTCTTTTTATCCCCGAGCACTTCAGCCTATCTCCAGGGGAGACGAGCCGGGTGCAGCCGTCCGCTGCGTCTGAGCTCGTCTCGCCGGGTTCTGGCGCTGCCGGTGATCCTGATCCCGGTTCTGTTTTCTCTTCTGAGCCTTCTTCCAGGGTCACCGGCAAGGAGTTGCTGTTCCTCGTGGTGCTGGAGGGTCCGGGTTCAACGTTGGAGGTCGGTTCTGGTGCAGTATTCAACGTGGGTTCGCCCGAGACCCAGTCGGGGTCCAACGTGGGTTCGCCTGAGGCCCGATCGGGGTCCGACGTGGGTGCTGCCCCAGTATTGTCCAGGTCCGGTGAGGAGGTGGCCGTTTTCCTGCGGCCTGACGCCCTCGTCATCGGCTCTCCCCTGAGCCTCTTCCACCGGGATCCGCTCTGATCCTTCGCCCGTCTCAACGGTCCTGGTGGTTGAGTGATGCGGGTCGACGACCCGACCCACAGAACTTTCGGTTCGGTGATCTGGTTCCCCCACTGGTCTGTGTTTCCCTCTGGGCAGCCTGGTTCGGCTGCCGGTGGACTGGATTCCTGGGATCTGGGTCCAGAGTTCGCCGTCCGAACACTTCTTTCCCTGATTCGCCAGCTGGACGATGGGCGGGGAGATCTCCGGAGCCATCTCGGCCATTTTTGGACTCTGCCTGCCATGCACCTCGGGTGTCACTTTTTCTTTTGTTATTAAGGTCACTCGGGTGTAATGTTTTGTCCTGTTGGTGGATTCGTTTTTATAGTGCTGTTTTCCATCGCTCATGCTCAGCATTTTACTTTTTGTGCCATGTTTTTAGCCTCGTTTTTTGTATTGTAGAGTTATGTTTTGTTTTCCGTAACACCATGCTCTGCAGTTATCCATTTATTCCAGTCACTTTCATTTCTTTAGGTGACTGGGTATTTATATATTCGTGTGTGTGGGTTTTTCTTTGCCTGCACTCAGTATTTCTTTTTTGTCCTGTTGGTTCATTATAGTCATGTGCCTTGTTTTCCGTAACACCATGCTCTATAATTGTCATTTGTTCCAGTCACCCTCACTTTTCTTGGTGACTGTGTGTGTATGTACTTAAATTAGCGCTGTGTATAGGTTCCCCTTTATTTAACCGTACTCAGCATTTTTGCCCTGTACCTTCTTGGTGGTTCTTTTTTCCTTGCTCTGGGTCACGCATGGTTGGTGCTCTCTGGGTAGTATGTAACCGGTGTGCTGACCCAGTTCTTCTCCCCATCTGTACCTGGGTTAATTATTCTGTCTTGTCAGTATTGTATTTGGGTTTTTCTTTCCCGCTACCCTACATTGCCCCATTGGTGTTGTCCTTCCCTTGGCTTCTTCCCCTCCGGTCCGCCTCCCTTCCTCCCACCCTAGGTGGGGGGGGGGGGGGGGCTGGGATGTTCCTGGTCGTTCAGGAGCCCGACCTTGAGGGAGGGGCTCTGTCACCATGGGTTGAGATGCCGTCTCGGCACTCAGCCCATGTTTTCCCTCATCCCTGCTTCCCATTGAGCAGCGTCTCAGCTGGCCCCCAGCTGGCAGCATTATGGACGGCTGGGGCCAATTAGTCTTCATCAGCTGGGGCGCTGCCAATGAGGATAAATAGGAGCAGCCTCGATGACTCGGGGCTGCGACATAAACACATTGCTAAGCTGAAGCCCCTTCGTCTGGTGTCAGCTTATACTCCTCTTGCAGCATTCCTGTGTTTGTATCCCGCTGTGAGTATGTACGTCTTGTTACCCCCACGTCCGGTACGAGCTGCTTACCTCTGCGCTGTGCAACCTGTGAGTGTACGTCTGCATGAGTATCTGTGCTCTCCTCATCCCTTCCCCTTTACCCTGAATAAAATATCACGACTCACTGGCTTGCCCCTGGCTCTGATTGCCCGGCTCCCTAGAGCCGGATATGACACTCTGCACTGTGTGTGTTTATATATTTACATATTTATTCCATCTAGCTACAATGCTCCGCACTGGGTGTGTTTATATTTATACATCTATATATTTATTCCATCTAGCTACAATGCTCCGCACTGTGTGTTTATATATCTACATATCATTCCATCTAGCTACATTGCTCCGTACTGTGGGTGTTTATATATTCACATATTTATTCCATCTAGCTACAATGCTCCGCACTGTGTGTTTACATATTCATATATTTATTCCATCCAGCTACAATGCTCTGCACTGTGTCTCTCTGTGTGTATATACTGTATATATTTTATAGTAATATGTACATATGTATATTAGCTGCTCTTGCTTGCTTGTTTTTTTGTTTTTTTTTTCTTGCCTTCTGATTGTTGCTCTGAGCGTTGCTATCCCTGTGCTGTTGCAATCCTGGAATTTCCCCGTTGTGGGACTAATAAAGGCTTATCTTATCTTAACTATAATATTGTCTGCAAATAGCCCAATCTTGTATTCCGCTCCCTTTATTGTTACACCTTTTAATTTCTTATTTTGTTGCATTGCTTGCACCAGTGGCTCTATGAACAGAGCAAACAAGGTGGGCGATAGGCAGCATCCCTGCCTAGTTGATCTTTGTATATTTACTTTGTCTGTTAAGCTACCGTTTATCTTGATTCTTGCCACAGGTTTTTGATACAGTGTCTTTATGCATTGTACTGATTTTTCCTTAAATCCAAAGCGTTCCAGCACATTATATAGGAACATCCAATTAACCCTATCAAATGCTTTTTCTGCGTCTAAACTCATTATTACTGTGCTTTTCGTTTCTTTATGTATTTGATTAATTATATGTATTGTTCTCCTGATATTATGATGTATTTGGCGTCCCTCTATGAAACCAGTTTGATCAATTCCATCAAGAATGTCTTTATTCGTTTACAGATAATTGTTGTATATATTTTATAATCCACATTTAATAAAGAGATTGGCCTATAGTTTCCGCATTGTTCCCTATCTTTCCCTGGATTTAAAATAACTGAAATAATGGCTTCGTTTCATGATGGATGTACTTTGTTGTTGTTTAATGTCCAATTAAATAACTTTAGGAGCTGTGGCATGAGTTCTTCTATAAACAGTTTATAAAACTCAGATATCCATCACTACCTGGTGATTTACTGTTTTTAAGTGACTTAATCACATCTTTAATCTCTTGTTTTGTTATTTCTGCTGTTAGCTTTTAATTTTGTTGGTTTCCTATTGATGGCAAGTCCAATGTGCATAGAAATTTTTTTAATATCCTTAACATTTGTCTCTTCAGGTTGCGAGTATAGTTCTTGATAGAATTTATGGAATATTTCTTCGATGTTTTCTGGGGTAACTGTGGTTTTATTTGTGATGGGGTCCTTAATCTTATATACATTATTCACTATTTGTTGTTTTCTTAACCGTTTTGCCAGCAGTTTTGTGGCCTTTGGCCCCGTTTCATAATATTTTTGTTTTAAATATCTATTTTTCCTTTCAATTTCATCTATTTGTATTTCTTTTATCTTTATTTTTTCTTCCTTAATTTCTTGATATATTTTTGGGTCATTTGTGCATTGATGTTTACGTTCTAATTCCCTCAGTCTCTCACATCTTTGTTCATATGATTCCAGTTTAGACTTTTTTGCTTTTCCTGATTCAACAATTAATTTACCTCTTAACACGGCTTTTAGTGCATCCCATAGTATTGTTGGGTCCACTTCTCCATTATCATTCTCCTCGATATACTCATTTATGTTTACCTTTATTCTTTCTTTCATTTTCTCATCATTTAATAGTCCTACATTAAGTTTCCATGTTGTTTGTCATTTTCTATTGTATAAATATATTTCCATGTATATAGGATTATGATCTGATATTTCTGCCCCTCCAATCCGACAGTTTCTCACCCTGTGTCTGTCACCTTCATTCATAAGGAAGTAATCTATTCTAGAGTGTACTTTATAGACTGCTGAATAATGTGTATAGTCTTTTTCGAGTGGGTGCAGGTCCCTCCATATGTCTACCATACCCATTTCTGCCAGTGAGGTTCTTATGAACTTTGTTACATGTTTTTTTGTCTTCTTAACACTTGTTGTGTCAACTTCATGATCCATGACGGCATTTAAGTCTCCTCCACAAATTAGGACTCCTTCACTGTGTGTTGCTATGAGATCAAACAGTTGTTGAAAAAAAACCCTTGTCACTTTCTGGTGGGGCATAAATGTTCACTAATGTGATCTGCATACCATCTATTCTTCCCTTTATTATTACATATCTGCCTTCTTTATCCTGGATTTCTTGTTCACATTCAAACTGTATTTTATTTGAAATTAGTATCATAACCCCTCTTTTAGTTCCTCCCTTAAATGAACTGTAGTAGGAGTTCTTATAGCCAAATCTCTTTAGTTTCTCATATTCTGTCTTGTTCAAATGTGTCTCTTGCATAAATATAATTTCGGCTTTTTCCTTCTTGAATTTTCTTATTATTCTTTCCCTTTTAACAGGTGAGTTCAGACCATTCAAGTTTAATGTCATTATCTTAAGATTTTTAACCATATTCATGTTTTTCCATTTTTTTAACTTGTGCTCCTAGCCCCTTTAACAACAAAACTAACACATATTTGTACAAAAACACATTAACGAATCTCGACCTCCGTACTTTGGGCCTTTCTTCAGAATCAGAATCAGAATCAGAATCAGGTTTATTGCCATTGTTCATGTAGTACACAAACTAGGAATTTGTCTCGGTACAGTGCTGCAACATTAAACATGATAAGATAAGAGAAATAAACTATACATGTAATAAAGTGTAGGATAAGATTAAGTGATACTGGTCAACAGTTAAAATATATATTAGCCAGCAGCAGATACTGTGGAGAACTATATAGTGCAGTCGGTAATGCAGGAAGAAAACAGTGATGATTAACATGAGTCTGGTTGAGCTGCTGTACATGGTACACGAGAGTCACTTAGTGTTCAGCAGTCTAATGGCAGAGGGGAAGAAGCTGTTCATGTGACGGGAGGTTTTAGTCTGGATGGACCGAAGTCTTCTACCAGAGGGGAGGGGGGCAAACAGTACGTGACCAGGGTGTGAGGGATCGGCTATGATCCGGCCAGCACGCCTCCGGGTCCTGGAGATGTACAGATCCTGGAGAGATGGGAGCTTGCAGCCGATCACCTTCTCAGCAGTGCGCACGACGCGCTGCAGCCTTAGTCTGTCCCTGGCAGTGGCTCCTGCGTACCACACGGTTATGGAGGTGGTGAGGATGGACTCACTCGCCTCCACTCCGGCTGTCGCGATGCGTTCCGTGCCGCCGCTGCTCCAGCCGCTTCCTCCGGTACACTCACCACAAAGCCTCGCTCCGTCATGTCCCGCACTGCCTCTCTGGCTGTGTTGTAGGTTTTCACGCCATCCTCCCAGTGAATTCTCATCTTTGTTAGCGACGTTTGGAATCTATTTTTTTTCTCTTTCAGCATTTTTTTAATGTTGGCATATTTCTTTTGCTGCTGCACAATTTCTGTCGGGTAGTCATGGTCAAAGAATACCTGTTTGTCGCCGACTCGTATCTTTTTTTTTCCACGCTTGTGTCAGGATTCTTTCCTTTACGTCATATTTTAGAACGTTTACCACAACTGACCTGGGTGTAGAGTTTGGATTCGGGTTCTGTGCCAAGGCTCTGTGCGCTCGTTGGATCTGCAGGTCTGTTTCATCGGGCAGCTCAAGCTCTTTTTATAAGAATTGATCCATGAATTTCGTCATCGAGTTGCCTTCAATGCCCTCCGGAATCCCGAAGATGCGTATATTGCTCTGCCTGGACCTACTCTCCAGGTCGGTTATTTTTTCCTGCATCCTCTGTGTTTGTGCCGTCAGGGTCTGCAGCCGCTCGCTTGCCTCGGTCTTCCAGTCTTCCAAATCTGATATTTGAGCCTGTGCTTCTGCCATACACGCCCGTTGAGTGCGCAGTTCCTCCATGGTTTCAGCTAGCTTGCGTTCCATTTCTTTTCGGAGACCCATAATTTCCTACTTCATCTCTTTTTTCAGTTCTTCCTTAAGAGCCATTAAATCCTGTTGGAGTTGTAGCTTGAAGTCTTTTATGTCTTTACTTATATTGGCGAAGCCAGTGTTCATAATATCGAGTTTGGCGTCCTCCATTTTCTCTGCTGTAGTCACCTCGTTTTTTTGGGCCTCGTGTTCAGCGATTTCTCCTGCGTTGTTGAAGAGGGATTCTTTAGTTTTACCCTACTTTTGTCCTTGTGCCCGGCTTCTTCATGTTTTCATCCCTTGGTTTATTGATCCATTTATGTCAAGTTGGCCATTTACCAAAGATTTTTAATCCGACTAGGGATAGCTCTCTGTTTAAGCGTTATGTCTGTCAGCCATCTTCCTGGAAGTCTATCTTATATTAAATGTGCTGCCCACTGTCAGACAGCTTGGTCTCAGTCGCAGGTCATGGGTCTTGCAACAGGATAATGACCCAAAACACACAGCTAAAAACACCCAAGAATGGCTAAGAGCGAAACATTGGACTATTCTAAAGTGGCCTTCTATGAGCCCTGATCCAAATTCTATTGAACATCTGTGGAAGAATCTGAAACATGCCGTCTGGAGAAGGCACCTTTCATACCTGAGACAACTGGAGCAGTTTGCTCATGAGGAGTGGGCCAAAATACCTGCTGAGAGGTGCAGAAGTCTCATTGACAGTTACAGAAATTGTTTGACTGCAGTGATTGCCTCAAAAGGTTGTGCAACAGAATATTAAGTTAAGGGTATCATCATTTTTGTCCAGGCCTGTTTCATGAGTTTGTTTTTTAAAATAATTCTGTTGAACCACAATTCAAAAGCATTGTCTGATTTTCATTGGTTAATTTTCATAGAATTTTTATTTATTACCACTTTTGTCAGATTCAAGTTATTTCTGTGACCATTGTGGGTTTTTCTTTCTTTAACAGAGGGGTACCAACAATTTTGTCCACGGCTGTAGATGTACTATATTGATCCCAAACGGAGAAATTACTATCACGCTGCTGTTACACTGTAGACGACCAAAATGACAAACAGACACAGAATAATAGACAAAGGAATGACCCATGGAAAGTACAACTGCCTAAATAACATACTGTATACATCATAGATGAATAGATGCTGACCCATATATATACACTACCGTTCAAAAGTTTGGGGTCACTTAGAAATTTCCTTATTTTTGAAAGAAAAGCACTTTTTTCAATGAAGATAACTTTAAACTAATCAGAAATACACTCTATACATTGCTAATGTGGTAAATGACTCTTCTAGCTGCAAATGTCTGGTTTTTGGTGCAATATCTAGATAGGTGTATAGAGGCCTATTTCCAGCAACTATCACTCCAGCGTTCTAATGGTACAATGTGTTTGCTCATTGCGTCAGAAGGCTAATGGATGATTAGAAAACCCTTGTGCAATCATGTTAGGTCTGCAATGCTGTAATTGATGCAAATGGAGGATTCTTTGACGAAAGCAAAGTTTGAAGGAAAAAATTATTATTTCAAATACAAATCATTATTTCTAACCTTGTCAATGTCTTGACTATATTTTCTATTCATTTTACAACTCATGGTGGTAAATAAGTGTGACTTTTCATGGAAAACACAAAATAATTGTCTGGGTGACCCCAAACTTTTGAACGGTAGTGTACATGAATCGTACCCTTTGTACAATGCATGACAATCAGGTGCAGGGTGAAATGTTAGGCACCAATTAGACTGCAAGGTGTAGTATGGCAGCATTGTTATGACCAAAATTCAACATCAGAGTGAGTTATTGTACAGCGAAATGGTATGTGTCAGGAAAGATTTTCTGTACCTAACCGTTAATCAGCGAAGCTGTAGCAGTCTGCTGGAGAAAGTCCTCCGCTGTCTGTCCAGTGTGTGGTAGAGGGGGTGGTTAGGATTGTCCATGATGATTCACAGTTTGTTTAGCATCCTCCTCTCCATCACATTCTCAAAGGTCTCTGGCCTGAGCCCAATCACAGAGCCAGCCCTCTTGATAATCTTGTCAAGTCTGTTGATGTCGCTGGCTCTGATACTGCTACCCTAACAGACAGCAACAAAGAAGATGGGGCTGGCAACAACTGCCTGGTAGAAAAGCTCCAACATCCCGTTGCACACGTTGAAGGATCTCAGTTTCCTCAGGAAAGAGAGTCTGCTCATACCCTTTTTGTAAGCAGCATTGGTGTTAGATCTCCAGCCCATTGCTGATAATGACACCCAGGTATTTGTAGTCCTCCACTACCCCCCCCCCCCCCCCAATCTGCAACAGCTGTGAAGGTTTCCTCTTCTTCCTGAAGTCAATCACCATCTCTCTGATCTTGCTGACATTCAGCCTCAGGTGATTCTACTCAGTCCACTCCACAAATCTGTCTACCAGTGCCCTGTACCCCCCCCCCCCCACTTCTCCTTATACACCCAACAACAGCTGAGTCATCAGAAAATTTCTGCAGGTGGCATGACTCGGTGCTGTATGAAAGTCAGTGGTGTATAAGGTGAAGAGAAAAGGAGAAAGCACAGTCCCCTGTGGAGCTCCTGTATCACTAACCACCACATCAGACAAGACACTGCCCAGACAGACAAACTGTGGCCTGCCTGCCAGGTAGTCAGTAATCCAGGAGATCACAGAGCTGTTGACCCGCATCGCCCAGAGCGTCTCACCCAACAGCAGTAGCTGGATGGTGTTAAAGGCACTGGAGAAATCATAGAATGTCATTCACACAGTGTCTCCTCTGCCATCCAGGTGCAAACGGGCTTGTTGTAGCAGGTAGATGACAGCGTCTTCAACTCCTAAATGGGGTTGATATGCAAACTGCAGAGGGTCCAGCCACGTCTTCACCTGCGGCCTTAGGTAGGCTAAGACCAGTCTCTCCATGACCTTCATCACATGAGATGTGAGGGCAACTGGTCGATAGCACTGGTCAACACCAAATTTATTGTCTCAGTTTTTTTAGCTGATTTAGGACTACTTTGATGTGCTGAATCCAAAAATCACCTTGGTTTTGCTCAATCAGGTCAACTTTTTGAATTATGGCCACATGTTTTATACGTTTTTGTTTACATGTATGGGTATTTTCGCTTTATATGATGCAAAATTCTTTTTTATGTCTTGAAATTCTCTGAATTTTGAATAGTGATGACGTAACATTCAATTTTCATGTACTTACCTTTATATAAAAGTACATGCACAGTACTAAGTAAGTACTAAAGTACTAAGTAAGTACAGGTTTTTACTTAGCACCTGATCAAGAGAAACAGATGTCATTTTCGGATTCAGCGGTGCAAAATTGTTTTAAATCAGTTGAAAAAACACAGACAACTTCCAAAAAAATTATTTTTGTAATCCTGTGTAGTCATTCAGGTCAGATAGAAATGACTTCTTCCTGCATTACCGACTGCACTATATGGTTCTCCACATTATCTGCTGCTCGCTAATATATTTAAACTGCTGACTAGTATTACTCACTCTTATTCTACACTTTATTGCATGTATAGTTTATTTCTTTTATTTTATCATGTTTAATGTTGCAGCATTGCACCGAGACAAATTCCTAGTTTGTGTACTACATGAACAATGGCAATAAATCTGATTCTGATTCTGATTCTGACTTCTTGGGGGCAGGAACCAGGCAGGATGTCTTCCACAGTACTGGTACTCTCCAGATTCAGGCTCAGGTTGTGCAGGTGTTTCTGTACCTTTGCTAGCTGGTTGACACATGTCCTCAGGATCCTGGCATAGATGTCATCAAGGCCCACAGCCTTCTGCTCACGGAGTCTCTCCAGCTGTTTCTTAACCTCATCTGTAATCACAGTAATGTGAGGGGGAGGCTGGTACTGGTGTCCCAGAGGAGGGTGATGGGGTGAGGGGGGATAGAGAGGTGCTGCACAGGAGGGTGAGGAGGGAGGGGTGTGTGGGGGCCTGGCTGTGTTGTGGGGGTGACAGACGGTGAATTGAACCTTCGGGCTTCGGGTGCCTTCGGGCTGCCCCGGCTATGGGATGCGCTTACTGAGCGCGCCCAATGTCAAGTCAAATTTCAATTCTCCTGTATGTATTACGTATGGTAGTATTGACAATAAACCTTATTCATTCATTCATTCATTATTAAAAAACAGATTCAGCTCACTGGCTCTCTCAAGGCTCCCCAGTGTTTGTCTGTCTCTCCCCTTACACCCGGTGATTTGTTTCATTCCTGTCCAGACATCCTTCGTATTGCTTTGTTGGAGTTTATCCTTCAACTTTCTCCTGTAATTGTCTTTAGACATCCTCAGCTTCTATTTCAGTTCTCTCAGTTCACTCTCCTCAGTTGCTCCTTGTCTCCAGACCTAAAAACTCTTTTCTTCTTGTTAAGAAGTGCTTTCAGATCACTGGTGATCCATGGTTTGTTGTTGGGGAAACAGCGCAGTCTGAGCTGGCATGATTGTGTTTTCGCAGTTTTTTATCATGTGCACAGTTAAGAAATGCAACATTTCCTGAGCAATAAAATTCTTACTCTGCTCTCCGAGCAAAGGTAAGGAGACCCGGGCAGTGAAGATGGCTGCTTAGGTGAGGAGCTCCGCAGTGCAGACAGCCTTTTTACTTCTACAAGGGTGCTTTTCACTTGTTTCCTCGGTCGAAACTACTCTACACTTTTGCATTGAGACTGCATTTGTGGAGAACAGGATTAAAATGCTCCAAAGCCGGTGCTAGCAAGGAAAGTCTGGTTAAAGTTAGCGATACCGCAACGATCCCTCCTTCCTCTCTGCCACCTTCAACAGATGCAGGTGTTCCTAAAGACCAAATGGCGGAGGACATTTCTAAGATTTATACACTGCTGAAAGAAATATCAGAGAGGCAAGACGCTAAGCTTAACTCTATAGAGGCGTCAACGAGGGCGGTGAATACCAAGTTAACGGAGTTAGCCACCCGGCTGGGAGACATGGAATCTCGCATTGCCTTTCTCGAAGATGCTAATGTAGCTCTGGATGTTAATCCTCCCCCAACCCAGACGCAGGTGGAAAATTTGCTTCTGAAGCTTGATGACTTGGAAAATAGATCACGCCGAAACAATTTACGTTTTGTTGGCTTTCCAGAAAACTGTGAAAAGTCAGATGCCCTCACCTTCATGCACAAAGCTATCCCAGAGGGATATCCCCTGGAGGGCTGAAAATATACCGTGCGCACCGGAGCCTCGCCAGACGCAAACCAGACGGCCAGCCACCCAGGGCTATCCTGATTCAACTTCTGCGCTTCCAGGATAGGGAGCGCATTGTGGAGGCAGCGCGCGGGATGGGAAAGCTGGATTGGAATGGTCATCACATCATGATTTTTCCGGATTATTCCAGATGAGTATCCGAGATGAGGGCGGCGTTCAAGCAATGTAAACGCCTGCTGCACCAGAAGAAAATTGCAATCTCTCTCAGGTATCCTGCAGTTCTCGTTGTTAAGTTGGCAAGTGGTAAACATGAGTTCACTGATCCTAAGAAAGCACTGAACCTGATTCTTTCACTACCGTGAGACATTGATGAACAATGGTATAAATACATGCTATATGTCTATTTGTTATATATTTTTGAGGGAGGATTTGATGCAGTATTAATGTAAGGCTTCATTTTTGTTTTTGTTAACAATCAAACATAAAAAAATTTAAAAGTTACTGCCCGCGCTTTATTATCTGTAGGCATGAGGCTGCTGCGATGTTGCGGCTCTCCCTAAGTTTGTTGCACTGTTCACAGTCACGGTCTTAGAGTTTTTTATTTTTTATTTCCTTTTTGGTTGGTGCTGTTTTTGTGCACCGATGGGTGACATTGGTTCTGGGTCACTGTTTATGTTGCTCTATGATTAAATGGTTTTCGTTTCTTTTTTTTGTATTTTCAATTTTTATTGTGTTTATCTTTTGCCCAGTGAGGGAGTTTTTGGTGGAGAATTGCTGGATATTTTGGATGGTAATATGTACTGTTTATGATGTCGGCTAATTGTTAGAGCTTTCTTAACCTTATTACTTGGAATGTTAAAGGTCTTAACCACCCAATTAAGAGGAAAAAAATTTTGGCGTTTATTAAATCAAAAAAAGTGGATGTAGCATTGCTTCAGGAGACCCACCTCACTAATACAGAATCTAAAAAACTCTGTCAGGATTGGGTGGGCCACGGGTTTGTGTCTTGTGGTAATAGCCAGAGCAGGGGGGTGGCAATCCTTATTCATAAACATTTGCAGTTGAAGTGTCTAAAAGAGGTTTAGTGATGATGATGGACGACTCCTCATAATTCTTATAGAAATTCAGGGCCATAGGATGATACTCACTAATGTTTATGCACCAAATATAGTTGATTGTGCATTTTTTGCACAACTGGAACACAAACTAAGCGAAATGGGTAATTATCCCATTTTAGTAGGTGGGGATTTTAACCAGGTCATTGACAACATTTTAGATCGGAGCACCCCCTCACAGCATTTATCTAAATCTGGTTATATATTGAAAGACATGTGCAATGCAATTGGTTTGGTAGACGTTTGGCGGCTTTTCAATCCGTCCACAAGGGATTACACTTTTTATTCCACTGCTCATAATGTGTTTTCCAGGATTGATTACTTTCTTATGTCAAAATCCTCTGTCTTCTCTGTAAATTTAAGCTCCATTGGTAGCATATTACTATCAGACCATGCCCCTGATTTTTTACATATGATTCCGCCTTGTCAGTTAAAAAAAAAATTCTAGATGGAGGCTTAATTCAAGCCTTCTTCTTAATCCAGATTTTGTGTCCTCTTTGAAAGCAGAGATCTCCTTATATCTCGAGACAAACTGGGATTCTGCTCCCTCTGCCAGTGTTGCTTGGGAGGCCTTTAAGGCATTTAACAGAGGACATATTATTCAATATGCATCTTTTAAAAAGAAAGCTAACATTGCTAAACAGATTGATTTGGAGAGGAGAATAGCTATATCAGAGACTGCATTCAAACAGGACACAAACTTAGTAAATCTGCCACCCCTTGTGAAGCTTAAGTATGAGCTGAATTCAATCCTAACACAAAAAAGTTGAATTTTCCCTATTTCGCCTTAGGCACAAACAATTCGAGGAGGGGGATAAAGCTGACAAAATGCTGGCTAGATATATTAAAATGAAAGAAGCTCAGTGCACTATATCTGCTATTAGGGCACAGGATGGTAGTCTGGTGTCAGACTCAAATGAAATTAATGGTGCTTTCAGAGAATTTTACACTTCACTTTATTCTTATGAAATGGAGGCTGGATCTCAAGAGATTTATGCATTTTTGTCTTCCCTGTCTTTGCCCTCCCTAACGAAGGAACAAATAGACCTGCTTGACGCCCCAATTACTAAAGATGAAATTGTGAAAGTTATTAAGAGCCTTCCGACTGGAAAAGCACCGGGCCCTGATGGATTCACTGTAGAATTTTACAGGGCCTGTGTTGATGAGCTTTCCCCTTTACTTTTAGAAATGTTTGCGGAATCTTTTGAACAAGGCCGTCTGCCTCCTTCTTTAACAGAGGCTTTAATTTCGCTTATTTTAAAAAGTAATAAATACCCGTTAGATTGCAAGAATTATAGACCAATTAGTCTTATAAACTGTGACTGTAAAATTCTCTCCAAAATTTTGGCATTAAGATTAGATAAAGTAATGATATCTCTTATAAATCCTGATCAGGTGGGTTTTATTCGTTCCAGGGGTGCGGCAGACAATATTAGGTGATTTATTGATATCATATGGTCAGTTCAAAATGATCCCTCACTTGCACACCTCTCTCCAGTAGCAGCCCTCTCCCTGGATGCTGAAAAAGCATTTGACAGGGTTGAGTGGCAGTATCTTTTTGCTACTCTAGAGACTTTTGGTTTTGGTTCAAAGTTTCTTTCCTGGATTAAATTACTATATAATGAACCTAGAGCTTCAGTGACATCAAATCGAGTTACATCACAGCCTTTTAGACTCTATAGGGGTACGCGCCAGGGCTGCCCTTTAAGTCCCCTGCTTTTCGCTTTGGCATTAGAACCATTAGCTGTAGCTATCCGCAAAGACGGCAATTTTCCAGGTATTCAGGTCCATGGCAGTACCGATAAGATAATGTTGTATGCTGATGATGCATTGGTACTGATTACACAACCTCAAAAATCAATTCCAGCTCTCCTTAAAATTATTAACCAATTTTCACGTCTGTCTGGTTATAGAGTTAACTGGATAAAATCAGAAGTTCTCCCTCCAACACCTTAATGCCCTAAAACACTGTTTACATTTGGTCAAAATATAGGCTTTTCTTGGCCAAAATTAGGAATTAAATATCTTGGCATCCTGTTTCCTCATACTTTATCGGATCTGATTCAGATTAATTTTGAGCCTTTGCTCGAAAAATTTAAAATAGACATAGAGAGGTGGTCGCCCCTTTTTTTTGTCTCTTTGGGGCAAGTTTAATGTTATCAAGATGATTTGTGCACCCCAATTTAATTATCTTCTACAATCCCTTCCTCTTAGGATCCCAGTTGGTTATTTTCGGCAATTTGATAGGCTGTGCAATAAGTTTTTATGGAATGATAAGCGCCCTAGATTAAAGTTGAAAAGACTACAAAAGGCTACAGATTCAGGAGGTTTGGGGGTCCCAGATCTAGTTTTATATCATTACGCTTTTAGTCTTAGACATTTGATTCATTGGGCTCTCCCACCTGAGAGAGCTCCCCCTTGGTTTCATTTGGAGAGTTATCTAAGCAGCCCTCTTCCCTTAGTACATCTAATCACAATTAAACTTTCTTCTGAATTTCAGTCGCATCCTATTGTATCCTTTTTACAATACGTTTGGAAGAGGGTTGCTTCTATATTAGGGTTTAGCTCTCATCTTCATTCTATGGCTTCTATTTGGCTTAACCCAAGTCTCCACATTGGAAAATCTCCATTTATGTGGAAAATCTGGGTGAAAAAGGACATCTTGATGCTATAAGATTTATATGAAGGGGGAGATCTCAAATCATTTGATGATCTACGGGCACAGTATGGACTACCACAGAATCAGTTCTGGAAATATTTACAACTTCGACATTTGCTGTGTCAAGTCTTTGGATCTACAACTACTCCTCCTCCTGAGTCAGATTGGCTCACCCAGGCATTGAGTTCCTGTGGTAAAAGATGTAAGGCCTCAAATTTTTATTCAATGCTCCTTAAGAGCTCAAATAAGGATTTTTCATCCCTTAAACAGGAATGGGAAAAAGATCTGAATTCACAATTTACTGATGCTGAATGGGCAAATATTTTAAGGAATGGGAAGAAAGTGTCCAGGGAATTGAAAACCAGACTTGTTCAATTTAAAATTTTGAATCGATTCTACTGGACACCCCATAAAATGTTTAGAGCAAATCTTATTCATTCGTCAAGCTGCTGGAAATGTCTACAGGGGGAGGGTACACTTATCCATATGATCTGGAGTTGTCCGGAAATACAGGACTTTTGGTTGGAGATCCATAGACATATTATGACAATTGTCAAGCAAGAAGTGCCATTCACTCAGAGACTTTTTGTCCTTGGGGATCCATCAACTATTCAGGACCCAATCTCTAATGCCGAGTGGATTCAGACTGCTTTGATGGTGGGCCGAAAGTTGATTACTTCTTATTGGAAATCTTCCTCTGCCCCGCCCATAGCTCAGTGGCTCAGGGAGCTAGGCAAGCTTGCTGCACTAGAACGCCTTTCATATAAACTTTTGGACAGGATGGACAGCTTTTACAATAAGTGGGGATCCTATCTCACCTTTATAGGTGTTGTAGATTGAGCCAATCATCTTAGGAGTACTAGGGTGGAACTGGAATGCTTTATCCTCTCACTGGGTATATTCGTTGTTGATGGTTTTTTTTTTTTTGGCTTGTTTGTTTGTTTCTTGTTTTATTTTCTAAATTGAAAACCTAATAAAATTCAAATCATGAAAAAAATGCCAAGGTAATAGAAATACATCAATACTAATAAGATAATAACACACCTAATACTAATGAATACTAATAACACACACTAACAACACATTGGGCAATTATGACACCTTAAACACATAATAATAATGAATACTAATAACACACATTAGGCAATTAGGACAATTAAAGCAGTTAAACTAGAGGAAACAAGAAGAATGGAAATTCAAAATTCACTGGATGACTATAATGGACAATTGTATATTATCAGAGACGATATGAACCTGAGATGGCATAAGCCTATGTACAGTGTGCAAATGAGCAATGTGCAAATGAGCATTGTACAAATGAGCACCCAGTGTGAGACAATGATAATTTAGCAGGACAGATGATATGGACATGAGACGGGGTGAGACTATGTACCCTGTGCAAGTGAGCAATGTGAAAATTTAGCAGCCAGTGTGTGAATTCCTATTTGCAAAGCTGTGTCTGGAGTTTGTTTTTTATTCAGGAGTCTGATGGCAGTGGGAAAGAAGGAGGTTTTTTTTAGTCTGGATGGATAATAAGGTCTAATACTCACAGCCAACAGTCCAATGTCCGGGCTGCAGCACCGTTCCTTCACATACGTAAATGTATCGATTACACCACCTTCCATTCATGAGAACTGCCAATCCTCCTCCCCTCTTTTTAATGCTACTCATAATGTTCCTGTCCCACTGGATATTCTTAAAACCAGGTATCGCTATGTTGTTGTCCAGGATCTGTGAGTGTAACCACATTTCTGTAAAACAGATGATACTGCACTCACGATATTCCCTTTGTATCCTGACCAGCGCTGTGAGCTCATCCGCTTTGTTTCCAAGCAACCTCACATTACCCATGATGAACATTGGTACAGCCGGCTTATGCTACCTCCTCCTCATCTTCACCTTGGCTCCAACCCTTCGTCCACGGCGTCTCCTTTTCAGCTCACCCGGGATGAGGGGCTTCACTCCGAGGTGCAATCAGCTGGTCATGTGTGGAAACAATGCATTTGCCACCACCTCTGTTGTTCTCCATTGCTCTGAGAAAGAAAAATAAAGAAAGACCTGGACAAAAATAGAAAAACTTGGTCCAGCTGTTAATCCGAGTCTTCCTACCGAGCCCTGATGAAAAGAGACACACTATATAAAAGAATAAGCTTATAAAAACACAAAAACATGAGAGCTGCTGCTGATATGGCCGCCTCTCCTTATGGGTCTTAAACTCCAACTTGCAGTGCATCCGGAAAGTATTCACAGTGCTTCACTTTTTCCATGTTTTTTTTTTTTTGTTTGTTTGTTTTTTTTGTTACAGCCTTATTCCAAAAGGGATTCATTTTGTTCCTCAAAATTCTACACACAATATCCCATAATGACAATGTGAAAAAGTTTTTTTTTAGATTTTTGCAAATTTATTAAAACAAACAAACAAAAAAAAGTCACATCTACATAAGTAGTCATAGCCTTTGCCATGCCTTGATTGGACATGATTTGGAAAGGCACACACCTGTCTATATAAGGTCCCACAGTTGACAGTGCATGTCAGAGCACAAACAAAGCATGGAGTCAAAGGAATTGTCTGTAGATCTCCAAGACAGAATTGTCTTGAGGAACAAATCTGGGGAAGGGTACAGAAAAATTTCTGCTACTTTGAAGGTCCTAATGAGCCCAGTGGCCTCCATCATCCATAAATGGAAGAAGTTCAGAATCACCAGGACTCCTCCTAGAGCTGGCCAGCCATCTACACTGAGCAATCAGGGGAAAAGGGTCTTAGTCAGGGAGGTGACCAAGACCCTGATGGTCACTCTGTCAGAGCTCCAGTGTTCCTCTGTGGAGAGAGGAGAAACATCCAGAAAGACAACCATCTCTGCAGCAATCCACCAATCAGGCCTGTATGGTAAAGTGGCCAGACGGAAACCACTCCTTAGTAAAAGGTGTCACGACCTGAATGCTCTTTCTCAGCGTTCAGGTTGTCCAGTGTCGCTCCTGCTCCGGGGTAGTCCGTGCCGGGTCTTCCATGGCCCGCTCTTTGACAGCACCCAGCTGATTGCCAGCTGTCTGTTCAGCTGCGCTGGGGCAGCTGTCTCCCATTCCCAATCATCTCCCCCATTTAAGCGAGCAGCCGAGAGTTACTCGTCGCTGCGACCTCGCTATGGGAAGACGTTCCTTGTGTTTCCCACGACTGTTAGCTCCTACGACTAGCTTCAGTCCGCCGTTACCTCGGCGCTTCACCCAAAGTAAGTGTTGCGACTCGGCGTGTATTTTTCCCTCGCCGCCTCTCTAGCCTTTCTCCCTGGGTGGTATGTTACCCTTAGTTCTATGTGTGTTTTAGCCCCACGTGGCTCTTTACTTTTTTGTTCGTTATTTAGTGTTGTGTGTGCTTTGTTAATAAACTACGCTAACTCACTGGTCGCCCTCGTATCTCCTTTCCTGGCTCGTGAGAGCCAGAGTTATGACAAAAGGCACATGGAAGCCCACCTGGAGTTTGCCAAAAAACACCTGAAGGACTCTCAGACCATGAGAAACAAAATCCTCTGGTCTGATGAGACAAAGCTTGAACTTGTGAATGCCAGGCGTCATGTTTGGAGGAAACCAGGCACCACTCATCAAGATGCCAATGGTGGTGGCAGCATTATGCTATGGGGATGTTTTTTAGCGGCAGGAACTGGGAGACTAGTCAGGACAGAGGGAAAGATGAAGGCAGCAATGTACAGAGACATCCTGGATGAAAACCTGCTCCGGAGCGCTCTTGACCTTAGACTTGGGTGACAGTTCATCATTCAGCTGGACAACAACTCTAAGCACACAGCCAAGATATCAAAGGAGTGGCTTCAGGACAACTCTGTGAATGTCCTTGAGTGGCCCAGCAAGAGCCCAGGCTTGAATCCAATTGAACATCTCTAGAGAGATCTGAAAATGGCTGTGCACCGACGTGTCCCATCCAACTCGATGGAGGTTGAGAGGTGCTGCAAAGAGGAATGGGTGAAACTGCCCAAAGATAGGTGTGCCAAGCTTGTGGCATCATATTTAAAAAGACTTGAGGCTGTAATTGCTGCCAAAGGTGCATCAACAAAGTATTGTGCAAAGGCTGTGAATACTTACGTACATGTGATTTCTTAGATTTTTATTTTTAATAAATTTGCAAAAATCTAAAAAAAATAAAAACTTTTCACATTGTCATTATGCAGTATTGTGTGAAGAATTTTGAGGAAAAAAACAAAACAAAAACGAATTTAATCCAGTTTGGAATAAGGCTGTAACATAACAAAATGTGGAAAATGTGAAGCGCTATCAATACTTTCCGGATGCACTGAATATGACTTATATTCATAGGTGTTGTATCTTGCACTTTGGGGAATGGGAGTTGTTCAGTCATCATCATAGTTGTTTTAGTTTATATGTGTAGTTTATAGTGTATCATCAATTAACTCATGCAGTACTATAATTTTTGAATTTTGAATCCTTTTTTAGTCCCAGAATGGGGAAATTACAGGGCATCCACATGAGTGGATGAGCCAGCCACTGGCAGCCACTACAACAGGACACATTTACAAATATTTGAGACCCATTCTAGTGCATCCTTTTATATTTTAGGAATAAGTTCAAAACACCTATATTATACACAGCAGAATGACCTGTTTGGCTGCTACTGTTGCATCAGTGTTGTCCATTTGTCACTAAATATTTAGATAAAAAAAAAGATATTTTGTTATTTGAGCATTTTTGCGTCCAGTTTGATAATGGTCATTTAGTCAAACCGTGCCTGTGACCACATATGATATGCTGCTGATCTGGGCATTCTGCTCCGCAATCATGGGGGTATTATTATGAACTTTTAATTTTTAGATAGCCATGCAAGCACACCAAGAGGAACACCATCGACGACAGCGAGTCGTGGTCCTACAAAGGGACTCCAGTCTACTGCTGACCGGGAGGGCTGGGCTTGCTTCCCTGTGAAGGGCTGCATTCGCCCGCTGCTTCTCCAACACTGGTGCTCTTTAGGCAGACCCCAGGTCCCCATTGGCATTTCCCGAATTATTCTTTAGATGTACCCAACCACAGCAACATTATAGCATGATTTTTTAAGCATTACATCTTCACTATTCTCTCTCTTGTCAAATTTGTCACTTTTCACTTCCTTTTTTTGTTTGAGAAGCATTGACTCTCTCCTTGGGATTTGAAATTGTACTCTTAAATTGTTTTTATGATTGCTGTTTTCTTATCTTTTTACCTTTTAAACTTACTCCCTGCTTGTATCAGGGTCAACAGTTTCTGAAACCTGACCTGAATTACTTTCTATATGGGCTGTTTTTCTTTTAATATCTTCTTGCCTGCCACAGGGATTACAGATGGAAATTAGTGAGGACGCTGTAATTGTTATGGATGCCCCTTGCAGAGCATCAATGAGACGTTAAAGGCCAACCAGTAAGTTTGCTTGTTTATTAACAGAAGACAAGGAAGACAAAATAAACAGCCACGTGGGGCAAAACCCGAACATAAACTTAGACACAAGAAAACTGACACTGGAGATAAACTAAGAGAGTCAGCGAGGACGGAGCCTACGCTGAACAATAAACACTTACGAGAGGAAGGACGAAATTAATCACAGGAGTGACTGGAGTCGGGGATTGGAACTCCAGTCGCGTACACAGAAGTGCATGATGTTGTAGGTCGCAGCGAGGAGTGTGCCTCAGCTGCTTCCTTAAATACGGAGCAAGGGCTAATCAGAAAAGGGGAAAGTAATTAGCAAAATAACTCACAGCTGTCACAACGCGGCTCAGCTTGACAACCGGAAGTCCCGCCGTGACACTGTCAGAATAAGGGCCTTGGAGGAGGCCATATGACCAGACCCGAAATAAGAGAACAGGGAACATACTGGACAACCCGAGCGCGGATGGGATCAGCGCTCAGGCCATCACAGTAATCTGGTACAGAGCATCTTTACCCTGTGTTTAATGTTTTTTTTTTTTTTTCTGTACATGGTCCCTGACAAATAAACCAATAAACTAAACTAAACTGCACTGTGGTGACTGACTGGTCGTGATGCCACATATTATCCAATCAGCTTGGTTGTGATGCCACATATTATCCAATCAGCACGGAGTCAATCCAAATCCCCGCACACACTGAAGGGCATGAAGAGATAGAGCGGTAACAAAGTGGTCGCTAAACTTTTATTGATAAAAATTGCATATTTTGACTGAGCGACTCCGTACTCGAGGATGAACACCCCTGTAACGTCAGCTAAGGACTTATAAAATCTGAGGCCAGTCTGATGAATGGTTCAAGAGATATGTGTGAAACAGACAGACAGACAGACACAGAAAGAGATTTTGTGCATTTATAGATAGATGCTAGCACCTGCAGCACTGTGATAACAGGATACATAAACAATTGTTATATTTATCATTATCATATAAGTAAGCTATTTAATGTATATGAAATGTGACTTGCCTAGCCATGTCCTATCTAATCTTTATATCTATGGCCAGTAAGGGTGCCACAGCCATTCCCAGCTAATAGCATAACTGGTTAATGTCACGTGTCTCTACTAAGAAGTTAGGGCAAGAGTAAGAGCAACACCCTTTGGCCTGGAGGACTCTATCATCCTTAACAAAATTATGTATACAACATGCCTGATTTTAAAGTTTGATTTTGATACATGGCATCACGCCACAAATCTACAGTCAAGGAACATTTAGAAACTACTCAGCAATTCAAAATAACAACATAGTGCATTGTTAAGAGTTTTATATTCTATTGAAAAAGTTCCCATCCTGTTCTTCTGTAGCTTGGTACTACAATATGTATATGCAGCGTCAAATCACTGGTGTTTCTCATGGTCCTGCCTCTTTACATCATGATGCAAATATGCCCACTAAGAGATCACTCAGAATTTGATAATAATCAACAGCTTCATTGGTGCATGTGGATTAAAGCTGTTGAAACTAGTGTGGAGAGAGAGAAATAATCAAGCAGAGAGGTCCAGATCATTCATTCATTCATTCATTAATCCATCTTCTTCCGCTTAATCCTTTTTGGGTCACGGGGAGGCTGGAGCCTATCCCATCATCTTTGGGCGAGAGGCAGGGTACACCCTGGACAGATCGCCAGTCCATCGCAGGGCCAACACAGAGAGACAGACAACCATTCACTCTCAGTCATACCTAAGGACAATTTAGAATCCCCAGTTTGATGCCAATTAACCTAACTTGCATGTTTTTTGGGATGTGGGAGGAAACCGGAGAAATCCCGGAGTAAACCCACGCAGAGACGAGGAGAACATGCAAACTGCACACAGATCACTGTTGGTCGGGGGCTGGGATCGAACCCAGGATCCCCTGGCCAAGGGTGAGTTGCTGTGCTGCCGCAGTGCTAACCACTCCGCCACCGTGCCAGTCCAGATCATATCAGACTTTATTCAACATCTCTCTCTCACATTTCTCTAGGAACACAAGCAACAAAAGAGTAACAGCTCTCAGGCACCTCTGCTCTTAAATCATACCACTCGATCAGCCTTCTCTGCGTGCTGCCTTAACATCAAAGCCTTTGTAATTCCCATTCTCTCCGTTACTGTTCACATCAACACACCACCCCCACATCCACACACAAACTCCCCATGACAATTCCTTTTTGTCTTTTAAATCTGAGTGTAAATATACTGAGGTGGGATCCCCACACTAGAACCAATTGTCTCTATTGGAGAAAATTTCTCAAATTTAAAAAGAAAATGGGCATCCTCATGCATTTTAAATTTCTTTTTGACTTATAATTCTGTTTTTAGGATTTTGTTTTTTCCTTTCTCATTTGGAAATTTTTAATTTTTGCACATCCAATAAGCCCATACATTTTTATTTATATGAGTTCATCTCCCCTCCACCCCCGCAAAAAAATAAAATATAATAAATGTACAACACAGACTGAGGCCTGCAGTTTGGCGAAGGAATCACTCAGCCTGCTTGTCCCCTGCTGTGCTCTATTTCTTACTCAAGAGGAGCAATTTGATCATAAAATGTTCCAAATGCTTGTGCCAAATGATGAGCGAGATGCACACATATGGGGTTTCGAACGTCTTTGATGTTATTACAAAGTAAGTCAACCCAGCCAATTAGATTATTTCTGTGATCAGGTTGAATGTCAAAATGATGTTATAACAGTTATTTGCTGTAGTGTCTTGAGAGTGGAGAAAAGAAACTTACCATGCTTTGTTTAGTTCTCCATATCACCGAGCACTGAAGACAAAAGTGTGTCTTCAATGATTGTTTTTTTTTAATTGAATGGAAAATGATAATCATTTAGCCATTCTTTACAATTACAAGGAAATATGTCCAGAATTGCATTTTGTACATGGAACCACTGTGATGTTATCTAATTAACACAATTTTAATTAACACAATTTTGGAATATTGCATTTGGGTTTATATTTTGTACAATAAAACATTATGCTGTAAAGGTCTATGATATATCTTATTTTATTGAAACAGACCACCGAGATCGGGTGAAGGAGTTTGTCTTTAAGTGGACTCCAATTATCCAGTAAACACAGGGATGAGTTTCTAATTTAGCATAATTACGTTGATTCTTAGTTTACTGAAATAGTTGTGGAAAATAGTAAATGATAATTTAATTGTGGGTGAATTGGGAGTCATGTTACCGGCCATCTGATTCCAATTTTGACACTTCTAAATTTAAATTGGATGACATGCAAAATTCTGTCATGATTCTCCTCTAACGAGGCGAGGAGAGAGACAGATTCACCTGCAGGGTTTCACCACAGACAAATTTATTAACGTAAAGAATAACAGCCCCAAAAAGTGCAGACATACAAAAAATGCAAAGAGAATGAACTTACAGTTGTACACTGCGTAACGTGGCAGAGAATCACCAAGCAAAACCACGGCATAACGTGGTGGTGACAAACACATGACCAACACACATACAGTAATAATCCAGCAGTGAATGAATGAAAATGAGCTGATTAAATACACAGGCAAATACTACAGTGACTGGGTGCACCTGAGTGAGGGAGCGGGGCAGTAATCACAGAGAGTGGAACCAGCTGACTGTCAAGAGAGGGAAGTGTGGTCTGGCTGGCAGACTGACAGGCCCGCCCACACCAAGTGTAGACTGAACGAGCTGCCTGACAGCCTGTCAGTCAGAGAACTAAAACACACAACAAACTCAGAACTAGAAACAGATGCAAAATAACACATGACACGACAAAGGCAATTAAAGCAGTAATAAGGGATAAAGGAAACCCATATCCAACTCAAAAGGTAAAACAAAACACAAATAAATATGAAATGGAAAACCCAAGAGGCTGAGCCTGGGACAACCCTGGCTCAGTACAAAATACACAATACCTAGATAAATAGACACACATAGAAAAGTCATGGAACCGAGCCCGAAGGACAAAGCGGCTGGGTTTATGACAAATACAGATACAATACAACCCCCCCCCCCCAAAAAAACAAAACTATTGTATGTTAGGGGATTTGAAAAAAAAAAAAAAAAAAAATATATATATATATACGTATATACAGTATATATTCATTCATCTTCTTCCCCTTAATCCTTTTCAGGTAGCGGGGGGGGGGGGGGGGCTGGAGCCTATCCCAGCATCTTTGGGCGAGAGGCAGGGTACACCCTGGACAGATCGCCAGTCCATCACAGGGATATATATATATATATACTGTATATATATATATATATATATATATATATATATATATATTATGGCAAGCCATTCAGGAAAAAAAAAATATTGCAAAGAAAAGCTTGGAATATATTGAATGAACTTTCAAATATATTGAATGAAACTGGGAATATATTGAATGAACTTCAGGATATATTGAATGGAACTTGGAATATATTGAATGAACTTCCAAATATACTGAATGAAACTGGGAATATATTGAATGAAACTTGGAATATATTTAATGAACTTCCAAATATACTGAATGAACTTCATAATATATTAAATTCAAATTCAAATTCAAATTCAAACGTTTATTTCAGACTCAGGGTTCATATTAAGAGCAAAACTAAAACGAGTAGAAAATAGATAAATAAATAAATAAATAAAAGTATATACAGATCAGCCGACACTCGGCGCTCTTGTAACAACAATAACATACAATAATGGGCTCAGTATAAAATGGAACGCCACCACTTCCAAATGCTGGAATGAAGTGTGAGTGATGAGTTGACAATCGCTGATATAAGATGATTGTTACATGCCTGCAACCTTCTCAAAAAACTGTAAACATTCTTACATATCAATTCGCCAAAAGACGTAATGTTCACAGACACAAACATCTTGCTTGCACTCGACCTTCGTGGTACATCTAACAACCTTCTTAGGGAGTTATTATATGCAATGCGGATTTTGTTCCTAACAGCAACATTGCTATTAAACCATAAAGGCGAGCAGTACATTGAGGTACAGAAGGTCTTGAACAACATACATTTGACATCAGGAGAACATCTATGGAAATTTCGCAACAGTAAATTTGTTTGAGCGTACAGTTTCCTGAGATGCCTGTTACAATCAACATTGGTCTTATCAGAGTCAATCCACACACCTAGGTATTTGACTTTTTCAACAAAGTTCAAGCTATTACCACAAAGTGGCATAACAGGATTCGACGTATTGACACCCTTTGGTTTGAAAGCCATACACATAGATTTAGTACAGTTGAACAGGATGTCATTTTTTTCACCAAATTTTTCACATACCGAAAAGAGATGTTGCATCGCTGCAGTAGACAAACTTAACAAACAGAGGTCATCAGCGTAGAAAATGTGATTTAACAGTGCACCGTTAAAGGAGCCGCCCACATTAGTATTGTTCAACAGTACACTGAGATCATCAACATAGACATTAAACAACAAGGGTGACAGTATACCACCTTGTTTAACACCGTTGGTCACATGAAATTTGGATGAGGTGACATTGCCCCATCTAACAACCATAGACTGCCTTCTGTACCAGTATAGCAGGATGCTAACAATGTAAATAGGAATACCTCGATCGATCAATTTTCTGAACAAACACCAGTGGTTAATCCTGTCAAAAGCTTTGCTAGCATCTAGGAACGTAGCATAGACACTAGTGGAATGGCTTCTGAAGTAGTCAACAAATTCATGGAGTAGGTAAACAGCCTTGTCAGTTGAAAGAGCTGATTTAAAACCAAACTGATTGTCGTTTGTCCACAGATAATCCTCAATTCTGTTCAGGAATAAACCCTCTAACAGTTTAGATATAACATTTGCAATAGCTATAGGTCTGTAGTTGTTCATATCAGAAAGACTGGCACACTTGTTTTTCACCAAAGGAATAATAACAGAGTCCATCAACATATGTGGCATGTAACCATGAACAAACATACAGTTAAAACACAATGACAACAGAATACACAGATTGAAATCAGCGTTGATGAGGCATTCACTGGTGAGACAGTCAGGGCCTGCTGATTTGCCTTTCTTGAGAACTTTGATCAGTGAATCAACTTCAGCAGGAGTAACAGCAGAAATATCAGAGGCATCAAACATGTCGTTATACAGACGAATATCATGCCTAACAGAATCCTTCATTGAAACATTCTTGACTGAGTAAACTAGAAAAGCACTCGGAGAGCGCAGACCTCCGCCAAGCACCACAGTTCCCCCCATACAGTGTTTGTGTGTACGTTGTAAGATTCCTTGACCATGAAAACATCTGAGTAGCAATTGGATTCACAATGATAGGATTAGTGGTTCAGTAGTAAAAGCATTACCTCCTTGGCGGAGGTAATAAACTGAAGTGTTGGTGTTGTGTCCATGTCCTGCATCTGCAAACTCCCAGGCTGGGGGCGTTGCAATTGAATGAATGAATGAATTAATCTTTATTTCAAATAGATTAAGAGTACAGGTTAAAAGAAAGTGAATAATATAACAAAGGGGGTAATAAAATCCAACAAGGTCAAATTAGACAATAGCTCCTCTGATTATACAGTTCAACATAAATTATCCAAAATATGTGATGGCTGAATCCGCAGCTTATATTGGCCACCCATGTTCCATCCAAGAATTCAAAAGAAAAAACAAAAGAAGTCATGACACAACTGCGTACAACCCACAGGCCAATGGGTTATGTGAGCGTTTTAGATCACTGAAAGCAGCACTGAGGGCTTCACTGACGGATGCAAATTAGGTAGACGGGTTGACGTGGGTTTTATTCAAAATTCAAACGTTTATTTCAAACTCAGGGTTCATATTAAATGCAGAACTAAAAGGAGTAGAAAATAAATAAATAAATAAATAAAAGTATATACAGATCAGCAGACAGTCGGCGGTCTTGTAACAACAATAACATACAATATTGGACTCGGTATAAAATGGAACGCCACCACTTCCAAATGCTGGAGTGAAGTGTGAGTGACGAGTTGACAATTGCTGATATAAGATGATTGTTACATGGCAGCAACCTTCTCATCAAGCTGTAAACATTGTTATGTATCAACTCGCCAAAAGACGGAATGTTCACAGACACAAACATCTTGCTTGCACTCGAACTTCGTGGTACATCTAATCTTTATCTTTATTGGGGTTGCGCTCCGCGGCCAAAGATGATTTGGAAACTTCCCCGGCAGAGAGCTTCTTTTTGCGGAGCTACTATGGCTGACCGGGGAATTTCTGCCAAATAATCCAGCGGTGGACAGCTGGCCGTCTGAGCTTTTGCAGCGTTGTGCAAACACAGGCACACAGCACGCTGCTGAGCAGCTCGTTTTTGCGCAGCGCCTATGGCTGGCCGGGGAATTTCTGCCAAATAATCCGGCGGCGGACAGCTGCCCGTCTCAGCTTTTGCAGCGTCGCGCAAACACAGGCACGCTGGCGGGCCCAGCCCACCAGTGTTTTCTGCGTGCTTTTGTGCCTAAAACATTGAAGAACGCAGAGTTTATGTTGGTCAGACACGATGACCAGCGCCCTCCATTGCGCCTGCGCACATGTTGAAAATAGCCGTATGTCAGTGTTAAAGAATGATTTAAAAAATTCCTGTATCCAGACGGTGATCCAGATCATCCCCAAAATTTAATCAGTTATTCCTTGTACCATTTCCAACAACGCCTAAAAGTTTCATGGAAATCCGTCCAAGACTTTTTGAGTTATCTTGCTAAACAACAGACAAACAGACAGACAGACAGACAGACAAACAGACAAACACACAGACAAACCCCGGCAAAAACATTACCTCCTCCTGGCCTTTTCGGCCTGGCGGAGGTAATAAAACTAGGGATATATTGAGAGAACTTCAGAATATATTGAATGAAACTTGGAATATACTGAATGACACTTGGAATATATTGAACGAACTTCCAAATATATTGAATGAAACTGGGAATATATTGAATGAACTTCCAAATATACTGAATGAACTTCATAATATATTGAATAAAACTAGGGATGTATTGAATGAATTTCAGAATATATTGAATGAAACTTGGAATATACTGAATGAAACTGGGAATATACTGAATGAACTTTGGAATATATTGAATGAACTTCAGAATATATTGAATGAAAATGGGAATATATTGAATGAACTTCTGAATACTGTATATTGAATGAAACTTGGAATATATTGAATGAACTTCCAAATATACTGAATGAACTTCAAAATATATTCAATAAAACTGGGACTATATTGAGTGAACTTCAGAATACAGTGGTCTGAAAAAGTGTTTGCCCCCTTTCTGATTTCTCATTTTTTTGGTATGTTCGTCACACTTAAATATTTCAGATCTTCAAACAAATTTAAATATTAAACAAAGATAGTACAAGCAAACACAAAATGCATTTTTTAAATGAAAGTGTTTATTATTAAGGGGAAAAAAAGCCAAACCTACATGGCCCTGTGTGAAAGTAATTGCCCCCTAAACCTAATAACTGGTTGGACCACCTGTAGCAGCAACAACTCCAATCAAGCATTTCTGACAACTGGTAATGAGTCTGTTACAGTGATGTGGAGAAATTTTAGTCCACTCATCTTTGCAGAATTGTTGTAATTCAGCCACATTAGAGGGTTTTGAGCATGAACCACATTTTTAAGGTCATGCCGCAGCATCTCAGTCGGATTCAGGTCAGGTCTTTGACTAGGCCACTTCAAAGTCTTGATTTTGTTTTTCTTAAGCCATTCAGAAGTGGACTTGCTGGTGTGTTTTGGATCATTGTCCTGCTGTAGAACCCAAGTGCGGACATTGTCCTTCAGGATTTTTTGGTAGAAAGCAGAATTCATGATTCCATATACCACAGAAAGTCTTCTAGGACCTGAAGCAGCATCACACTAACCACCACCATATTTTACTGTTGGTATGTTGTTCCTTTTCTGAAATACTGTGTTACTTTTAACCCTGATGTAATGGGACACACACCTTACAAAAAGTTCAACTTTTGTCTTGTCAGTCCACAGAGTATATTCCTAAAAGTCTTGAGGATCATCAAGTTGTTTTTTGGCAAAACTTAGAGGAGCCTTTATGATCTTTTTGCTCAGCAGTGGTTTTCGACTTGGAACGCTGCCATGCAGGCAATTTTTGCCCAGTCTCTTTCTTATGGTGGAGTCATGAACACTGACCTTAACTAAGGCAAGTGAGGCCTGCAGTTCTTTGGATGTTGTTGTAGGGTCTTTTGTGACCTCTTGGATGAGTCGTTGCTGCGCTCTTGGGGTAATTTTGGTCGGCCGGCCACTCCTGAGAAGGTTCACCACTCTTCCATGTTTTCACCATTTGTGGATGATAGATCTCACTGTGGTTTGCTGGAGTCCCAAAGCTATAGAAATGGTTTTATAACCTTTTCCAGAGTGACAAATCTCAGTTATCTTGTTTCTCATTTGTTCCTTAATTTCTTTGGATTGCAGCATGATGTCTAGCTTTTCAGGATCTTTTGATCTACTTCACTGTGTCAGGTAGGTCCTATTAAAGTGATTTCTTGATTGAGAACAGGTGTGGCAGTAATCGGGCCTGGGTGTGGCTAGAGAAATTGAACTCAGCTTTCCAAAGATGTGAAAAAACCACAGTTAATTTATGTTTTAATGGGGTGGAGGATTTTTTTTTTTATTTATTTTTTTTTTTTACACAGGGCCATGTGGGTTTGGATTTTTTTTTTTTTTTTTTTTTTTACCCTTAATAATAAACGCCTTAATATAAAAACTGCATTTTGTGTTTACTTGTGTTATCTTTATCTAATATTTAAATTTGTTTGATGATTTGAAACATTTAAGTGTGACAACCATACAAAAAAATGAGAAATGAGGAAGGGAGCAAACACTTTTTCACACCACTATAGGTGAGAGATAATTGGACTAACATGAGACAGCTGGGAGAACAGAGAGGACAAATAATGCAAACAATAATAATAAATAAATCAAATCAGGGAGAAAACATAACTGAACTAAGAACCTGAGGATAACCCAACAAACTAATTCTAACAGAATAAAGGCGCAACAGTTCAAAACCAACAGAAAATGTGGACATGGTTGGAAACTTTGTCCAGATATGACAATGAAAGAGGACTAGAGGAAAATTTTCAATTCAAACACATCCAGTATCAGAGTAATCTTCAACATGAAAATCGTTTTGGAGACCAAAACCACCACAGTAGGGAGGACTAATTGGAAATGTCTGCTGATTGGCTAGTGACTTCGTCACCAGCCCCATTCCTTAGCTATTTGATTGGTTGAAAGTGTTAGGAATGCTCAGTCTGCAGCCGATTAATTAGGTCACCTCATTGAGTTCAGATGCATATTGCATAAAACCAAGATAAAGGATTAAGCCAGGATTTTTAAATAATTCTGGCTTAATCTATACTTGACTTGGTTGTATAAAAGTAGGATAAATTAAGGCCAGTCAAGTTGCTAATGAGATTTATTCTCTACAGCTGGCCTGGTTCAGAGCAAAGTGTCATGGCGGCCTCTGGGCCGTCATCATCATCATCATCATCATCATCATCGTCAGCTGCGCACACACCGGTAGGTGTCAATCAGCGGCCTTTAAAGGCCAGAACCACTGACGGCTCGGCACGGAGTCGTCTGTCGCCTTTGCCCAGCAATGAGCCGAGATTACGACCTCAAGCCAAAGCCAAGACTGGGACCTCTCGCCAAGCCAAGCCACGTTAAGCAACCTCAACATTCATCTTCTCCTAGCCTTTTCCCCTGTGCACAGGTGGACCTCCCTGGCGGCGGACAAACCACCCCAGCTGACAGGGCATCACCTCCTCCTCCTCGGAGTTCCTCCTCACCTCCGCTACGTCGAGCACCACGAGCACCGCTTTGCACGGGCACTCGGAGCCAGCAAGACATACCCTGTGGCACCTGCAAGTAAGCGTTACTATCTGCAGATCTTCCATCTTCACGAACAGCTGTAATTGTTTGTGCTTGTGTGTTCCAGGGTTGCCAGGTCGCCACCGGAAACGCTCAGCTCCAGTGACCAGACATCCACACACTCATTCACTCACGCACCACACTCGCTTATTATTAATAAAGATTAATTGTCTGATATCTACTCGTGACAGCGTCTGTCTCCTGGGTCCCGAAACATGTCAGTACGACTCCGTCAAGTTGACCCAGCGGACAGCGCGCTGTCGCACAGGCTAAACACTCTTAGCGCCCGAGTAGACATGATTGCACACCAACAGACAGTCATTCTCAACCAACTAACACAGGTTAATAGCCGGCTGGATTGTATGGAAGGACGCCAGACGTTTCCCCCGGCAACCGGGGTTTTTTCAACCCCTGTAGGCACACCTACTAGACAAGCTAATGTACCACCTACACATCGTCTCACTCCCGTGCCAACCCCCGCCCGCTTCAGCGGAAAACTCGGGGAAGCGCGAGGATTTATACTTCAGTGTGAATCAGTGTTTCTCCGCATCCCGGGGGACTTTGCCACAGACCCGAGTAAAATAGGATATATCATCAACCTGTTGGGGGGTAGAGCCTTAGACTGGGCCTACACAGTTATGGCTAAACCAGGTTATCCTGTTTTAACTTACCAGCAGTTCTTGGCAGAGTTTATGAAAGTGTTTGACCATACAGACCGGGGCGCAGTGTTAACTGAACGGCTGATAAGTCTGCGGCAGGGCAGTAGATCCGCCGCTGATTACGCCATTGACTTCCGGGTGTTAGCCGCTGAGATTGGGTGGGGGGAGCCAGCGTTTTGTGGTATATTCCTCCGCAGTCTTAGCTCCGAATTGAAGGATGAGCTAGCGGCACGGGACAAACCAGACAAGTTAGGGGAGTTAATTGCCCTCACCATTAGCCTGGACAGTAGACTAAAGGAGCGAGCGGCCAAACGGCGGACAGCTCCCCGTTCAAGTAAACCCCGCCCTCACTCCACTAGCTCTCCCCTTCTCGCTCTACCCTCGCCGGAGGAACTTCCGGAGCAAGAAGATATGATAATAGGGCAATCGGGAGTGTCAGCAGCAGGGATCTGGGCCTATGCTTTTTGTGACGACGAGGTGTCACCACTCTTATTATTGTTTGTATGTGTAACTGTATTACTTGTGTAATATTGTAAATGTTAATTTGACTGTTTCTAAAAGTGCACATTAGGGTATCTGTCTGTGACTAATTGAATGCCCCTTGTGAGATATTGTACCACTAATTATTTGGGTAAAAACAATCGATAATTAATTATTCACATACCTTGGCCAACATGTTCCTGTGGGTGTCCGGGCAAAAGATTCTGTCGGAGGGTGAATGCCTTTTATAGGACACCTGCAGGAAGGATACATGCTATGGTGAGTTATAGGAGAGATTTAGATTTGTAAATAGGGGTTAAATTATTTATTAAATTATTTATTGAATTATTTATGGTGTTATGTATATTTATTCTCTTTATTACCTGGGGAAAATATGATGGACTTTTAGATATTAATGGGTATGTGTAACGTAAAAGAAAATGTTAGTTTTACCTGGGATTTGGTATGGTCGTAATTAGCTTATCTCTGAGAGTATATAAACAGGTGATGTTTGATTGTAGAAGAGTTGAGATGGTGGATGTAAAGACTGAGAGATGCTCAGTGTGGTTCATTGACGATTGTATTTTGGATTATGGATGTCGGTATCGACTTGTTTACCTGAGAGACTGGAGTTTTGAAATAAAATAAAGAAAATTGGAATTGAAGACTGTTGGCCTCGCTTTCCATGCACCAAAATATAACATTTGGTGACAGCGGAGGTCTGTTCCTAGGACACAACGTTACCTTTGGTGAAAGCGGAGGTCCGGCCTGTGGACGTTGTGGCGTTCGGTGGACAGAAGGACCCAGGGCAAGAAGAAGTAAGGCAAGAGGACGCCATATTTTGCGGCGAAAGCGGTGGTTCGCCCCTGATGAGGTAACATTTTGGTGGTGGAGAGAGACAAGGGACGAAAGATGCCCAGAGAAAAGATAGTGAGGCAAGAGGAACAGTCTGACGGTGACGTAGCTATGGCAGCTGAGGAGCCGGGAGCCAGTGAACCGAATGAGCTGGAAGAGCTAACGTGCCTGGTGAAGTCATTGGTACGTTCACTGACTGTCGGAGACCGTCAGAGATTGGAGGAAGCAGCTCTTCTGGAACAAAGGTGGCAAACCCTGGACACCAAAATTCGGCAGATGCAGTCGCAGGTGGAGGAGTTGAGAGAGGAGTGTGGAAGCAGGGCTGAACGCAGCGGTGATGACGGCATTTTGGGGGAAGTTCCCAGGATGACGGCCAGTCGGGTCGATCAGCAGGAGGAGGATTTACCGCTGCAGGTGCCGTTGAGGATGACGCGAACGCACCATGAGCCCAGGCTGAATCCACTTTCCCCTGAGGACAACATTGAATATTATTTGTCGACATTTGAGAGGATTGCTATGGTCTGCCGCTGGAGTGAAGAGGAGTGGGCTATCCATTTAGCTCCGCTGCTTACAGGTAAAGCGCGGAGCGTGTATGTTTTGATGGATATCGCTGACACGAGTAATTATAAAAAACTGAAGGAAGCCATATTGAGCAAGTATGAAATTACATCCGATACTTATAGGAGAAGGTTTCGTGCTCTGGACATTTATCAGGACGAAACCCCTCGCGAGCTATATGTTCGTTTAAAAGACCTGTTTATTAAATGGATTAAACCGGAGACCGCAACGGTAAAAGACATTACGGAAATTATAATTTTGGAACAGTTTCTAAGGATGGTGAATCCGGAACTGGGAGTCTGGATACAGAGCGGGACCCGAAGACTGCAGAGGACGCTACTCGTCTGGCGGAGGTTTTTCTGTCAGCCAGGTCTGGGAGCAGGAGAACTACTCTTGGCCGTGACAGATCTCTCACCACACGGAGTGAGTTTAATGAGGGTGAAAGGGGTGGTCCAGCTCGAAATAAGTTCTATTCCAGGCCCAGTCAGATCACAAATAGTAGATTTGATAATAGCAAAAAGTCACGTGTTGCAAATAAAGATATACGTTGTTACCAGTGCAATAAAATCGGTCACACGCAATATTCATGCCCTGCCATAAAAAATGAGAAACCGTCACTATTATGCTCAGTTCCTAGACCCACTTGTTCAGCCTCAGTGCATAGTGGAGTTTATAAAACAAAAGTGTTGCTGAATGGTCAGTGTGAAGAGGCCCTGTTAGACTCTGGTTGTTTTCAAACAGTGGTGCTACCTAGTTTGGTCCCTAGGGACTTGTGGAATGAGTCCAAAATAAATATCAGTTGTGTCCATGGGGATAAAAAACTGTACCCGACCGCTGAGGTTTATTTAACAGTAGGGGGTCAAACCTATCTCCTTCCTGTAGCTCTTGTGCCTGATTTGCCGTATCCCATTATTCTTGGCAATGATGTTCCAACGTTGTTGGACATCATACAACAGGTTAGAGAGGAACAAATGGAAGAGAGACAGGCAGGTGGTGCTGTTGAGCAGAGAGTAAACACACCTGTGGTGAAAAACTGTAATATGGTGACAACCAGGTCGCAGAGGGCGCAGAGGGCTGCCAATACTCTCCAGGAATTACCATTTTATGATTCTGAGATAGAGGCAGGCCCTATTAAGCAACCTAAATCCAAGGCTCAGAAGAGAAGAGATAAGGTGTTAGTGGCAGCAAAGAACTTGGGTGAAGAAACACCACAATTAAGCCAGTCAGTAGAGTTTGACATCCTTCCTGACATAGCTACACTGCAGAAGGCTGACCCAACACTTCAAGTCTCGGAGATTGAGGGTGTGAAACAGGGTAGAATGGATTGTTTGGCTGAGGCCATGTATGTCATAAAAAAGGGCATTTTGTACCAGCAACAAGGTGAAGTTATGGCCATAGCTTTGCCACAGGACCTCACACCAAAAATTATGGAACTGGGACATGTTATCCCTTGGGCAGGCCATCTAGCATTTCAAAAGACTCTACAGAGGATTGCTAGAAGGTTTGTGTGGCCAGGAATGTATACCCAGCTAAAGGACTTCTGTACGACATGCTCAGTATGTCAGATTACATCACCTAGGGGAGTAACACGTGCCCAACTACACCCATTACCAATCATTGGAACACCATTTGATAGAATAGGGATGGATATAGTAAATCCATTCTATTTATTACCTGGGGAAAATATGATGGACTTTTAGATATTAATGGGTATGTGCAAGGTAAAAGAAAATGTTAGTTTTACCTGGGATTTGGTATGGTCGTAATTAGCTTATCTCTGAGAATATATAAACGGGTGATGTTTGATTGTAGAAGAGTTGAGATGTTGGATGTAAAGACTGAGAGATGCTCAGTGTGGTTCATTGACAATCATATTTTGGATTATGGATGTCGGTATCGACTTGTTTACCTGAGAGACTGGAGTTTTGAAATAAAATAAAGAAAACTGGACTTGAAGACTGTTGGCCTCGCTTTCCATGCACCAAAATATCACATTTTTATTGTGGCAATGGGTCTCATGGGGTTGCTGAATGCCCGAATCGGTTAAAAAGGGGCGGTCCGTGGATCACAGTAGGGGGATTCACGGACAAAAAACAAAAAAATCCCCTCACTAGTTGCTGCATTCCCATTAGGTTACTACACAAACACAAGGAACACTCCACACATGCCTTAGTTGACTCTGGAGCTGAGCAAAATTTTATCTCCAGAGACCTGGCAACCCAGATGGGCCTCAGCTGTCAACCTCTATGTCCTCCTTTCCATCTCGTCACCTTGTCCAAGGCGTCACTGACATCTGTTTCCCACCAGACAGCCCCTGTGTCTGTTATAGTCTCTGGGAATCACAGAGAGGAAATAAGGTTCTTAATTTTGCCCATCTCCTCCTCACCCGTCATCCTGGGGTACCCCTGGCTCCGGCTTCATAACCCCACCTTTGACTGGCAAGCTGGGAGTATTACAGCGTGGAGTTCGTTCTGTCTGAGTGCCTGCCTACAATCTGCGGCGTGTGCCCCTTCCGTCTCGGTGCCTCTACCTTCGACGCCACCCCCGGACCTGTCCAAGGTACCTGAAGTCTACCACGACCTGGGGCCAGTATTCAGCAAGTCACGGGCGCTGTCCCTTCCCCCCTACCATCCGTATGACTGTGCGACCAACCTCAAGGCTGGGGCCCCTCTTCCGGCGAGCCGCCTGTACAGCCTGTCCGCCCCGGAGCGCGAGGCCATGGATACTTACATCAAGGAGTCTCTGGCTTCCGGTATCATCCGCCCTTCGTCCTCGGCCGTGGGTGCTGGGTTCTTCTTCGTGGGGAAGAAGGACGGTTCGCTACGCCCCTGCATCGACTTCCGGGGTCTCAACGAGATCACGGTCAAGGATAAATATACTCTGCCCTTGACGAACACCGCCTTTGACTCCCTCCAGGGGACGTCCTGGTTTACCAAGTTAGACCTGTGGAACGCCTATCACCTGGTGTGCATCAGAGAAGGCGATGAATGGAAGAAGGCTTTTCGGACCCCAAGCGGACATTTCGAATACCTAGTGATGCCGTTTGGGTTAACCAATGCTCCGGCCGTTTTCCAGCGGTTGATAAACGACGTTCTTCGGGACTTCCTCAACTCCTTCGTGTTTGTCTACCTCGATGACATACTCATCTTCTCACGCACGTTGGAGGAACACCAGGTGCATGTGCGACGGGTCCTGCAGCACCTCCTGGAGAACCAGCTGTTCGTCAAGGCAGAGAAGTGCGAATTCCACACTGACCGGACCTCTTTCCTTGGTTTCATCATCGCCCGGAATCAGGTGCTCCCCGACCCGGCCAAGGTCAAGGCGGTGGTGGATTGGCCCATGCCCACGTCCAGGAAACAGTTACAGGGGTTCCTGGGCTTCGCCAATTTATACCGTCATTTTGTGCCTAATTTTGGAAACATCGCCCGCCCCCTGACTGCTCTCACTTCCCCTAAGACCCCTTTTCGTTGGAGTGAGGAGGCTGCCGTGGCGTTCGGGAAACTTAAGGAGGAGTTCGCTTCGGCCCGTGTGCTGACCCAGGTGGACCCGGAGCTGCAGTGCCTGGTGGAGGTGGACACTTCTGATTCGGGAGTGGGGGCCGTTCTCTCACAGCGCTCTCCAGTGGATGGCAAGATTCAACCGTGTGCATACTTCTCCCATCACCTGACGCTCGCAGAAAGGAATTACCGCATAGGAGACAGGGAGCTGCTGGCTGTGAAACTCGCCCTGGAGGAGTGGAGACACTGGCTGGAGGGGGCTGCCCAGCCGTTTGTCGTTTGGACTGACCACCGCAACCTTGAGTACCTCAGGACGGCTAAGCGTTTGAACGCACGCCAGGCCCGCTGGTCGCTTTTCTTCGGCCGCTTTAACTTTACCATCACCTACCGGCCGGGGAGCAAGAATGGTAAGCCCGACGCCCTCTCGCGGCAGTTCGACGCACCATCCACTGAAGATCAGGAGGTGACCATCCTGCCGCCCTCTTGTGTGGTGGGTGCACTGTCTTGGGGTATCTGCAAGAGGGTTCGAAGAGCGCAGGAGACGGAGCCTGATCCGAGTGGGGGTCCCCCGGGTTGCTTGTTCGTTCCCCGCTCTATCAGGGGCCAGGTAATTGAATGGGGCCACGCGTCCAAACTGGCGTGCCATCCGGGTGTGGGTCAGACCACTGATCTCCTCCAGAGGACCTTCTGGTGGCCAAGGTT
This sequence comes from Pholidichthys leucotaenia, assembly GCA_020510985.1. Taxonomy (NCBI): domain Eukaryota; kingdom Metazoa; phylum Chordata; class Actinopteri; order Cichliformes; family Pholidichthyidae; genus Pholidichthys; species Pholidichthys leucotaenia. Next base: position 130,421,319 of record CM035840.1, on the reverse strand, counting down.
GAGAAAGGATGTCAACAGTTATGTCCGGGCCTGCGCTCAATGCGCTACTGGGAAAACATCATCATCCCCCCCCCGGCGGGTCTTCTGCACCCTTTGCCCGTTCCTTCTCACCCCTGGTCCCATGTTGCCATGGACTTTGTAACCGGCCTGCCTCCGTCCGATCACTTTACTACAGTTTTGACGATTGTGGACCGTTTTTCTAAGGCGGCCCATTTTGTGCCTCTCCGGGGGCTGCCTTCGGCGCGGGAGACGGCGGACCTTCTTGTCCAACATGTGGTCCGTCTTCACGGCATCCCCGCTGACATTGTTTCGGACCGAGGACCACAGTTTGTATCCCAAGTTTGGAAGATGTTCTGCACAGTGCTGGGGGCCACAGCCAGCCTCTCCTCTGAGTACCACCCGCAGAGCAACAGTCAGTGCGAGCGTGCAAATCAAGAGCTGGAGGCTGCGCTGCGCTGTGTCATCTCCTCCTGCTCCTCTTCTTGGAGCACGTATCTATCTTGGATCGAGTACGCCCATAACACCACGGTTTCCTCTGCTACGGGGATGTCCCCCTTCAAGGCGTCTCTAGGGTTTGATCCACCACTGTTCCCAGAGGAGGAGAAGGAGGTAGCGGTTCCTTCAGTGCAGACCCACACCAGGCGTTGTCGGCGGGTCTGGTCCATCACCCGCAGAGCCCTTCTGAGAACCACAGAACGCAACATCCAGGTGGCCAACCGCCACAGGAGACCCGCCCCGGACTATAAGGTGGGTCAAAAGGTCTGGTTGTCCACTAGGAACATTAGTGTGCCGGCTGAGAAGCGCAAGCTAACCAAGTGCTTCATCGGCCCCTACGTTATTGCTCGTATTGTCAATCCTGTGTCTGTGCGTCTTGCTCTCCCCCCTTCCATGCGCATCTGCCCCACCTTTCATGTCTCCCAGGTCAAGCCATACTCTCCGACCCTCTGTGCCCACCCCCCGCGGCTCCTGCCCCCCTGAGGATGATCGATGGCCATCCAGCCTGGGGGGTGACTGCCATCTTGGATGTCCGCCGGCGGGGCCGAGGTCTTCGGTATTTGGTGGACTGGGAGGAGTTTGGTCCTGAACATCGCTCTTGGATTCGCCCAGCGTTGATCCTCGACAAGCAGCTGATCCGCGATTTCCATCGGGCGAATCCAGGTAGGATTGGGCAGGTGCCTGGAGGCACCTCTAGAGGGGGGAGTACTGTCATGGCGGCCTCTGGGCCGTCATCATAATCATCATCATCATCATCATCATCGTCAGCTGCGCACACACCGGCAGGTGTCAATCAGCGGCTTTTAAAGGCCAGAACCACTGACGGCTCGGCACGGAGTCGTCTGTCGCCTTTGCCCAGCAATGAGCCGAGATTACGACCTCAAGCCAAAGCCAAGACTAGGACCTCTCGCCAAGCCAAGCCACGTTAAGCAACCTCAACATTCATCTTCTCCTAGCCTTTTCCCCTGTGCACAGGTGGACCTCCCTGGCGGCGGACAAACCACCCCAGCTGACGGGGCATCACCTCCTCCTCCTCGGAGTTCCTCCTCACCTCCGCTACGTCGAGCACCACGAGCACCGCTTCGCACGGGCACTCGGAGCCAGCAAGACATACCCTGTGGCACCTGCAAGTAAGTGTTACTATCTGCAGATCTTCCATCTTCACGAACAGCTGTAATTGTTTGTGCTTGTGTGTTCCAGGGTTGCCAGGTTGCCACTGGAAATGCTCAGCTTCAGTGACCAGACATCCACACACTCATTCACTCACGCACCACACTCACTTATTATTAATAAAGAATAATTGTCTGATATCTACTCGTGTCAGCGTCTGTCTCCTGGGTCCTGAAACATGTCACAAAGAGTCAGGCTAAAATTAATCCTTGTGATTTATTTGTCAGTGCAGGAGTCAATTCTATAAGAAATCAATGCTTTTCTGTGTCAATTAATGGTCTACTGATGTAGTCTGACTAGTAGATGATAGATGATGTGTGAGGTGATTTTGATGAAGCTGCATTTAATACCTGAGAAGTTATTGAAATTTATTTCAAAAAAATATTTCCAAAAAATATGAAAAACATTTTTCTACTCAAACTAAGTGATGTAGTTTGACCATCAGATGATGGATGATGTGTGAGGTGATTTTGATGAAGCTGCGCTTAATACCAGAGAAGCTATTGAATTTTATTTCAAATTAATATTTCCAAAAAATATGTTAGTTTTTTTTACTCAAACTAAGGGATGTAGTATGATCATCAGATGACGGATGATATGTGAGGTCATTTTGGTGAAGTTGCACTGAGTAATTTAGAAGTTTTCAACTATCATTTCTTTTTTTTTTTTCTTTTCCACAATATTTTTATTGAACCTTTTTTACAAACATAACACAAACAATCAAACACTAACACTAAAGTAATAATAAAAAAATGTACTAAAACACACCAACAACCACTAACAAAGACAGGTCTTCAACAATGCTCCTCTTTTTAGTCTAGGCAATCCATTACATAAGTATACATATTATACATTCACCAGTTTGGAATTTATAAGGTCCACACACATCATTCACCTTCTTCTTCAAAAGTTATGTTTAAATTCTTTACATAATCAATAAAAGGTCTCCATATATTCTCAAACACAGTTTCCTTTGATTTCAGTATGTATGTTATTCTTTCTAGTGGAAGGTTTGTTAACATCTGTCTTAACCACTGAGTCACATCTGGTCTATGAGTCTTTTTCCACAATAGTACAATACATTTTTTGGCGTTAAGCAAACTGAGGTCTATGAATGCTCTTTCACTTTTATTAAAGTTGTGCTTTTCTGGATGCAGACCCAACAAAAACAATTTAGGATTCAATATGATTTGTTTTGAAATTATTTTTTCAATTGTTCCCCTCACCTCTTCCCAAAACATTCTAATTTTCCTACATTCCCATAAACAATGAAATAAGGTTCCTTTACTTTCCATACATTTTGTGCATGTATCTGGTATGTTTTTGTTATATCTATTTAATTCCACCGGTGTAACATACATCTGCATTAACCATTTAAAATGTATCAATTTTAGACGTACATTTATTGATTTGGTTTGAGCTTCTGTGCAAGCCAATTCCCATTGTTCTTCTGAGATTTCAGCTCGCAGGTCTTCCCTCCAATAATTCAGTCTTTTCTGTGAGTTTTCACCCGAAGATAATGTCAATGAGTTATAAAACTCTGAAATAATACCCTTTCTCTTACTATCTTTCGTCAAGGTTTTTTCCAAGGATGAATAAATAGGTCGAGTGAGAGCATTGTTTTGATTTGATCGAATAAAGTTCCTAATCTGAAGATATTTAAAAAAAATGTGTTCTATTAAGATTAAATTTGATCCTCAGCTCTTCAAAAGACATTGTGTTATCTGAACATGACAAATATAAATCTTGAATTTTTTGGATCCCTTTTAAATTCCATACTTTAAATACAGCATCCGGTCTCCCTGGTTTAAAATATTGATTACCCCATATTGGACTAAATTGTGACAGTAAGTGTGGTTCTTTTAAATATTTTTTAGTTTCACACCATATTTTGATCATATGTTTTACAAATGGATTTTTAACTTGTTTCTGTAATTTTTTTTGCCGAGTCTGAGTATATGAATTTGGGAAGAGGTAAAGGTAAATTGTATGATTCCATTTCAGTCCAGTGAGGGAGATTATTTGATGAAAAATAATATGTCATAGACCTCAGTTGTGCTGACCAGTAATACAACATAAAGTTTGGACATTTCAGACCTCCACGATCAAATGGTAAATATAGTAAGGACAGACGTAATCTAGCCTTCCTATTGTTCCATATAAACTCCACTAACTTTTTTTTAATTCTTGAGAATAGATCTGAAGGTGGTGGTAAAGGAAGGTATTGAAATAAATAAAGTATTTTGGGTAAGATATTACTTTTAAGTATATTGATTCTCCCAATCATCGACATTGGTAGTGACATCCATCTCTGAAGTAACTCATTAATGTCTGTCATTAAGGCTTCGTAGTTGGCACTGGCGACTGATTCCAGCTTGGGCACAATTTGAATTCCTAAATATTTAAACTGATTTACAACATTGAATTGATTTACCTCAGAAGCTGAGTGCTTTCTCTGGGACTCATTTAGCATTAATATTGAAGATTTCGTTTTATTTATTTTATATATCCTGATATTTCCAACTATCATTTCTAATAAATATTTCCCTAACCTATGATTTTTTTTTTTGGTCCAACTAACAAGTCTTACTAACAGGAGACCCTAGTGGCTGGGCAGCATTTAGTGGCACTAACCTTGATGATGCTGGAATTTAATCCTAATAAATATTCCCCAAAGCTATGAAAACATTTCTTTAAACCAAACTATGTGTTGTAGTCTGACTAGAAGACGGTGGATTGCATGTGAGGTGGTTTTGGTGAAGCCACTCTTTGTAATTTTCAAGTTTTTGTATATTTTTTAAATAAATATTTTCTCTAACTATGAAAAATAATATTTATGCAAACTAAGCATTTTAGTCTGAACAAAACGACACAGTTGACGTATGAACTCATTCTGGTGACGTTACACCTTATGATAAGTCAGAATCTGTGTCTATCTTGCCAACTTCACTGAAGTGTTCCCCACGGTGGAACACATTGAATACATTTCTTCATCGGTAGAATTTTGGCCACTACATACATTTGCCAGGATGTTCACCAGCTCTTCATTACTTAGGATAGCTGCAACTAACTTTTCTGCTGATTCACTCATAGCTGCACTTCTTCCATTTCCGTTCATTACATAGCCCACACATTGAAAACAATGCTAAACGGACAAAAGGTCCTGATCACATACGTACAAAATACAGAATATATTGAATGAAACTCTTTATATATATATATATATATATATATATATATATATATATATATATATATATATATATATATATATATATATATATTTATTTATACACTACCTTTCAAAAGTTTGGGGTCACTTAGAAATTTCCTTATTTTTGAAAGAAAAGCACTTCTTTTCAATGAAGATAACTTTAAACTAATCCGAAATACACTCAATACATTGCTAAAGTGGTAAATGACTATTCTAGCTGCAAATGTCTGGTTTTTGGTGCAATATCTACGTAGGTGTATAGACGCCCATTTCCAGCAACTATCACTCCAGTGTTCTAATGGTACAATGTGTTTGCTCATTGTGTCAGAAGGCTAATGGATGATTAGAAAACGCTTGTGCAATCATGTTCGGTCTGCAATGCTGTAATTGCTGCAAATGGAGGATTCTTTGACGCAAGAAAAGTTTGAAGGAAAAAATTATTATTTCAGAATCAGAATCAGAATGAGCTTTATTGCCAAGCATGTTAAAAAAACATACGAGGAATTTGACTTGACATTAGGTGCGCTCGATAAGCGCTTCGTAATGACAAGGCAGCCATGCAAGGCGCCTCATCAAAACAGTGGGGGGTAAAGAGGGGGAGAGGGGGAGGGGGGATGACACAATGGGCAGAGAGAAAAAAACATAGTTAATCAAAATAAAGCTTGTATGAGCAAGATTGTGATCACAATCTTCATGTATTTCAAATACAAATCATTATTTCTAACCTTGTCAATGTCTTGACTATATTTTCTATTCATTTTACAACTCATGGTGGTAAATAAGTGTTACTTTTCATGGAAAACACAAAATAACTGTCTGGGTGACCCCATACTTTTGAACAGTAGTGTATATATATATACGTATATATATATATATACAGTGGGGTAAAAAAAAGTATTTAGTCAGCCACCAATTGTGCAAGTTCTCCCACTTAAAAGATGAGAGAAGTCTCCAATTTTCATCATAGGTATACCTCAACTATGAGAGACAAAATAAGAAAAAAAAAATCTAGAAAATCACATTGAAGGATTTTTAATGAATTAATTGGTAAATTCCTCGGTAAAATAAGTATTTGGTCAATAACAAAAGTTCATCTCAATACTTTGTTATATACCCTTTGTTGGCAATGACAGAGGTCAAACGTTTTCTGTAAGGTTTCACAAGGTTTTCACACACTGTTGCTGGTATTTTGGCCCATTCCGCCATGCAGATCTCCTCTAGAGCAGTGATGTTTTGGGGCTGTCGCTGGGCAACACAGACTTTCAATTCCTTCCAAAGATTTTCTATGGGGTTGAGATCTGGAGACTGGCTAGGCCACTCCAGGACCTTGAAATGCTTCTTACGAAGCCACTCATTCGTTGCCCGGGTGGTGTGTTTGGGATCATTGTCATGCTGAAAGACCCAGCCACGTTTCATCTTCAATGCCCTTGCTGATGGAAGGAGGTTTTCACTCAAAATCTCACAATACATGGCCCCATTCATTCTTTCCTTTACACGGATCAGTCATCCTGGTCCCTTTGCAGAAAAACAGCCCCAAAGTATGATGTTTCCACCCCCATGCTTCACAGTAGGTATGGTGTTCTTTCTCCTCCAAACACGACAAGTTGAGTTTTTACCAAAAAGTTCTATTTTGGTTTCATCTGACCATATGACATTCTCCCAATCCTCTTCTGGGTCATCCAAATGCTCTCTAGCAAACTTCAGACGGGCCTGGACATGTACTGGCTTAAGCAGGGGGACACGTCTGGCACTGCAGGATTTGAGTCCCTGGCGGCGTAGTGTGTTTCTGATGTAGCCTTTGTTACTTTGGTCCCAGCTGTCTGCAGGTCATTCACTAGGTCCCCCCATGTGGTTCTGGGATTTTTGCTCACCGTTCTCGTGATAATTTTGACCCCACGGGGTGAGATCTTGCTTGGAGCCCCAGATGGAGGGAGATTATCAGAGGTCTTGTATGTCTTCCATTTTCTAATAATTGCTCCCACAGTTGATTTCTTCACACCAAGCTGCTTACCTATTGCAGATTCAGTCTTCCCAGCCTGGTGCAGGTCTACAATTTTGTTTCTGGTGTCCTTTGACAGCTCTTTGGTCTTGGCCATAGTGGAGTTTAGAGTCTGACTGTTTGAGGTTGTGGATAGGTGTCTTTTATACTGATAACGAGTTCAAACAGGTGCCATTAATACAGGTAACGAGTGGAGGACTGAGGAGCCTCTTAAAGAAGAAGTTACAGGTCTGTGAGAGCCAGAAATCTTGCTTGTTTGTAGGTGACCAAATACTTATTTTACTGAGGAATTTACCAATTAATTCATTAAAAATCCTTCAATGTGATTTTCTGGATTTTTTTTTCTCATTTTGTCTCTCATAGTTGAGGTATACATATGATGAAAATTGGAGACCTCTCTCATCTTGTAAGTGGGAGAACTTGCACAATTGGTGGCTGACTAAATACTTTTTTGCCCCACTGTATATATATATATATATATATATATATATCTTTTTCCGGTTCCGGTTCCGCCGGACCGGCGGCGCCACACGAGTCGGCTGCCTGTTGCAACAGCCTTTTTTTTTTATCTTCCTTCTTCTTTCTACACCTTTCACTCTGTATATATATCACGGACGCACGGATCGCCCCGGGGGTCTCCCGGGTCGGCGGACGGAGCCACGGTTTGCAGCGGGAGACGTTACAGCGGGGAGGAGCTAGTGCTAGCTAGCACTTGGCCGCCGCCCGGTGCTAATGGGAAACTCGACATACCGGGAGCTGTAGCGAAAAGGACGCGGGTGCCGGGCTGGAGTTTAGGCGGCGTGAAAGAAATATAAGACAGAATAATAAAGAGCGATGGCAAGAACCAAGCAGACCGCCCGTAAAATCTACTGGAGGAAGAAGCCCCCCAGGAGACAGCTAGCCACCAGGGCTGCTCGGAGAGGCGCTCTGGCCACCGGCAGAGTGAAGAGGTCTCGCCGTCACAGACCCGTGGCTCTGAGAGAGATCCGTCGCTACCAGAAATCCACGGAGCTGCTCATCCGTAAGCTGCCCGTCCAGCGCCTGGTGAGGGAGATCGCTCAGGACTTCAAGACCGTCCTGCGTTTCCTGAGTTTCGCCGTCATGGCTCTGCAGGAGACCAGCGAGGCCCACCTGGTGGTCTCTTCTTCGCTAAGGGGGTCACCATCATGCCCAAAGACTTCCAGTTGGCCCGCTGCATCCGCGGAGAGAGAGCTTAGACTTTCTGCTGCACATTCACCAGCCATAATGCTCTGCACTGTGTGTCTATATATATACATTTATAGTAATATGGACATATGTTTACTAGATGTTGTTTTTTCTTGCCTTCTGATTGTTGCTCTGAGTGTTGCTATCCCTGTGCTGTTGCAATCCTGGAATTTCCCCATTGTGGGACTAATAAAGGCTTATCTTATCTTATCTTATCTTATCTTATATATACACACACTTTGGAATATATTGAATGAAACTGGAGCCCCAAAGGCTGATGGGAAGTGTATTTCATTCAATATACTGTATTCTGCAGTTCATTCAATATATTCGGACATTCATTCAATATATGCGGAAGTTCATTCAATATATTCCAAGCTTTTCTTTGTAATACTTTTTCCTGAACGTATACTGTATATATAATATTTTTTTCCTGAACGCATACTCTCTTCTCTCTCTCTCTCTCTCTCTCTCTCTATATATATATATATATATATATATATATATATATATATATATATATATATATATATATACAGTATCTCACAAAAGTGACTAAACCCCTCACATTTTTTAAAATATTTTATTATATCTTTTGACGGAACAGCATTGAAGATGACACTTTGAAACAATTTAAAGCAGTCAGTGTACAGCTTGTAACAGTGTAAATTTGCTGTCCCCTCAACATAGCTCAACACACAGCCATTAATGTCTAAACCGCTGGCAACAAAAGTGAGTTCACACCTAAGTGAAAATGTCCAAATTGTGGCCAAAGTGCCAATATTTTATGTGGCCACCATTATTTTCCAGCACTGCCTTAACTCTCTTGGGCATGGAGTTCAATAGAGCTTCACAGGTTGCCACTAGAATCCTCTTCCATTTTTCCATGACAACATCACAGAGTTGGTGAATGTTTTACACCTTGCACTCCTCCAACTTCCATTTGAGGATGCCCCACAGATGCTCAGTAGGGTTTAGGTCAGGAGACATGCTTGGCCAGTCCATCACCTTTACCCTCAGTTTCTTTAGCAAGGCAGCAGTCGTCTTGGAGGTGTGTTTGGGGTCATTATCATGTTGGAATACTGCCCTGTGGCCCAGTTTCCGAAGGGAGGGGATCATGCTTTGCTTCAGTATGTCACAGTACATGTTGGTATTCATGGCTTCCGCAATGAATTGTAGCTCCCCAGTGCCAGTAGCACTCATGCAGCCCCAAACCATGACACTCCCACCACCATGCTCGACTGTAGGCAAGACACACTTGTCTTTGTTCTCCTCACCTGGTTGCCACCACATACGCTTGACACCATCTCAACCAAATAAGTTTATCTTGATCTCATCAGACTACAGGACATGGTTCCAGTAATCCATGTCCTTAGTCTGCCTGTCTTCAGCAAACTGTTTGTGGGCTTTCTTGTGCATCATCTTTAAAAGGGGCCTTCTTCTCGGACGACAGCAATGCAGACCAATTTGATGCAGTGTGCAGCGTATGGTCCGAGCACTGAAAGGATGACCCCCCCCCCCCCACACACACACACACCCCTTCAATCTCTACAGCAATGTTGGCAGCACTCATATATTTATTTTCAAAACATAACCTCTGGATATGACGCTGAACACGTGCACTCAACTTCTTTGGTCGACCATGGCGAGGCCTGTTCTGAGTGGAACCTGTCCTGTTAAACCACTGCATGGTCTTGGCCACCATGCTGCAGCTCAGTTTCAGGGTGATGGCAAGCTTATTCTAGCCTAGGCCATCTTTATGTAGAGCAACAATTCTTTTTTTATCAGATGCTCAGAGAGTTCTTTGCCATGAGGTGCAATGTTGAACTTCCAGTGACCAATATGAGAGCGTGTGAGAGCGATAACACCAAATTTAACATACCTGCTCCCCATTCACACCTGAGAAACGGGGAGGGAAAATGGCTAATTGAGCACAATTTGGACATTTTCACTTAGGGATGTACACACTTTTGTTGCCAGCGGTTTAGACATTAATGGCTGTGTGTTTAATTATTTTGAGGGGACAGCAAATTTACACTGTTAGAAAAGCTGTACACTGACTACTTTTTATTGTATCAAAGTGTCATATCTTCAGTGTCGTCCCATGAAAAGATATAATAAAATATTTACAAAAATGTGACTGGTGTACTTAATTTTGTGAGATACTGTACACACACACACACACACACACACACAGTACATTCAAACAATAATTACAATAAAATGAACTTTCAAGTCTTCTTAGTGCAGCATCATTTTTTACCATAAACAAATATGCATAAGAAACATTAACCCTTTGAGCGTATATGGTGCAGAACTGCGACATACCCCCTAGTGGTCAAGAGTAGTAAATATTTTTTGTCAAGGAAATAGTTTAGATTTCCAAGGCTATAGCTTGAAAGTGGTAAGAGATAATGACTTACTGTCAATTAGAACGTTGTAAAATGTGATCCAAAGTTTTAGACAGGAATAAATTTACACATCTAATTTGCATAATGTCGCGGCACCTCTTTAAATTTCATAACTCAGTCAAAACTGGACTTTGGACGTATTTACACAAAAAATGGTTCAGTCTTTTGACACCGTTTTTTGTACAGAGGTACCTCATCATCTTATTTTCAAAGTATATGAGCAAGAAATCAGTACATTTAAAAACACCCAGAAATTTCTCACTTACTTTTGACAAAGTCAGAGTGAGAAGGCAGGCCCAGTGCCGTGCTCTGCCACTAGGGGTACGCAAATTCTCACACTCAAAGGGTTAATTGTTAAACAACAGTTATTTCTGACAAAGCAATTGATTGGGCAATAGGGATTCTCGGAGTTACTGTCATGTAGTACCTCTCCAGTGCATGAAGGATGGACCCAAACTCCGGATTGAAGGTTTGCAAAATTTATTCATAAAAACACAGCCTGGAGGCTGAAGTGCGTAAAAGGGCTGGATCAGCAGAAACAGCATGCAATGTCTTGAGTGATGCCAGTTGAAATAGAGCAGGGTAGACTGAACCTAAGCAATACTCAGCGGCAAGAAACAATATAGCCATCGTGACATCGCAGAAACAAAATAGCTCAAAGAATGTAACTAAAACTAGATTAGGACACCGCACTGAGGGTAGAGAGTGGCATGAATAAATAATAAAATAACTGAGCCAACAAGAAGCAGCCGTGAATAATAAAGAGTAACAGGAAACAAACTACCCATAACCAAAAGTAAACAAAGGGAACTACCAGAAGGGCAATGCTCGGCCATATCCTCCATATGGACCAAGAATCCCCAGCCCAGAAAGCACTTCAATTTGCAGTTGTTGGCTGAAACAAATATAAGGCACGTCCTGGAACACACTGTGCAAATTTACCAGAACAAATCAAAGCTGACTTGAAAAAAGCTGACCTTGGCCCTCTCCGTACAATGGTGCACCTGAGTAAACTGCAGCATTTCGCAAAGGAAAAAGCAAAGTGGTGCACAATGTGAAGGACTGATTGCGGTCACAGGATGTCTAAGAATACCGTGACTGCAGAACCAGTTGAGAGAGACAGACTACCAAAATAAGAGACAACTGAGGAACAATGACAAAGTGAGGAAAAAACAATATAAGAACCTTACCAAAGTAACTGAGAAAGAAAATGACAAGGATTGTAGTAATGACACTAATGGTAATAATGGCAAAAGTCCCCAAAACAACCAAAGGCCCATGTCCTGATCATGATTATTACTATATTCCCAAATAATCACATTCAGATGTTTCATCAAATATGTTCCACTCCGCTTCACCTGCCTTTTGATAATCTTTAAATTAATTAAAATTTAAATCAGTTACTTCTTACATGTGAAAAATGCAATATTATAAAACAGTTTGTTCCAACCGAGCAATTTGATTGGACAATAGGAATTCCAGGAGTTTCTTAGCAAGATGGTTGCGCATCCGCATGCTGCAACTAGACACTCTGGACTACTGTGCTTGTTTTTGTGTTTTTCCTGCCATTTTTTGTTGTCCTTCTGCAATGGACTAATTACTTGCGATCACCAGGAACTTCTATGCATTGGCCGTCAACTAAACTCTGACATCTCCAACATTTATTTCAGTAATCAATACCACATTAATTATAAAATTGTTTACGTCCCTCCAGACGCTAGCAATAGCTTAGCAATCAGCCACCTTCAGCACATCATTAGCAGGCAACAAAAAGATCATCCCGACGCAATCCACATTATTGCAGGGGATTTTAACAAAGCATGCTTAAAAACTGTACTCCTCAAATTCCACCAACATGTTAATTGTCCCATAAGAGGGGAAAGAACACTAGATCATGTTTACAGAAACATTAAGAATGTCTACCGAGCCACCCACCTCCCTCACCTTGGAGAATCAGACCATCTCTCCCTGCTTCTAAATATCTGCTTACAGCCCCCTGAGGAAGAGTTCCCCACAACCAAATAAACAATTAAAACCGGGCCTGAAAATGCTCTCCTCTAGCTACAGGATGGCTTTAGCTGCACAGATTGGAACATGTTTGAGCAGCAGGACCTGGACTCCCACAACAAGTCTGTCCTCTTTGACATTAAATGCTGTGTACAGAATGTGGCAGTCACCAAACACATCCACGTTTTTCCAAACCGGAAACCCTGGAGGACCAGTGAGGTCCAGGATCTGATCAGAGGTCGCAACTCAGCCTTTAGGCAGAGGGACAGCTCTCTATATAGCATTGCCAGAGCCAACCAGAGAAGAGGCATAAAACATGCGGAGAATGCCTACAGCAGGAAAGTTGAGGGCTTCCTCACAGATAACAACCCCCAACAGATGTGAAGAGGCATCCAGCCCCTCACCAACTACAGGAGCCAGGGCCTACCCAACACTGAACAGCAGCCTCACTCTCGCAGAGGAGCTTAACAGCGTCTTTGCCGGGTTTGAGCTCACCCCCCAACTTCTCTCCCCCTCCTCCCTTCTCTCCCCCGCCTCCCCCCTCTCTCTTCCATCTCCACTCTCTCTCTAAAGGTGCATGAGGTGAGGAGGCAGCTGAGAGCAGTGAATCCCCGCAGAGCTGCTGGACCTGACAGCATCCCAGAAGAGGTGGTCAAAACATATGCAGACCAGCTGGCAGAGATCCTCACTAAGCTGTTTAACCTCTCCCTGACACATGCCACCATCCCCTCCTGCCTCAAGGCCTCCACCATCATCCCCATCCCCAAACAATCAGCAATTGACAGCCTGAACCATAGCCAGATCCATAGCAATCACGTCTGTAGTCACAAAGTGTGTTGAGTGACTGGTGTCCCAGCACATCAGGGAATGTCTTGCCCCCTCCTTCCACTCCCTCCAGTTTGCCTACAGGGAGAACTGGTCCACTGAAGATGCCATCGCCACCACACTCCGCAGAGCGCTGAGCCACCTGGAGAACCCAAGGAGCTACGTGAGGATGCTTTTTGTGGACTACAGCTCAGCTTTCAGCACCATCATCCCGGACATCCTGATCAATAAACTGCACCTCCCCTAGATCACCCCCCCCCCCCAACCTGCTCCTGGATAAAAAAAACTTTCTCACCAACCGCCCATAGTCAAACTTGGCCCCCACCACTCCTTCACATTGTCTGTCAGCAGTGGCTCCCCCCAGGGCTGCGTGCTAAGCCCTCTACTGTACTCCCTATACACCTTTGACTGTATTCCAACTGACCCAACCACCATCATCATGAAGTACACGGAGAACACCACCTTGGTTGGGCTCATCACCAATGACGATGAGAAGGCATACAGGGTGGAGGTAGAGAATCTTCTGCTGGGGTGCCAAGCAAACAATCTGAAACTGAATGTCCAAAAAAACAAAGAACTCATACTGGACTTCAGAAAGAACAGACAGGACCACCCCCTCTCCTCATAAATTGTAACTATGTTGAAAACGTCCCTACCTTCAGGTTCCTGGGCACCAACATCTCCTCTGACCTCTCCTGGACTGTAAACACTAAGGCCCTGGTGAAGAAAGCCCAGCAGCTTCTGCACTTCCTCCATGTCATGAGGAAGAACAACCTGGACCAAAAGCTGCTGCTGGACTTCTACCGCTGCTCAGTGGAGAGCGTGCTCACCTACATGCCTCAGTGTGTGGTATGCCGGCTCCACGGCCAAGAACAGGAAGGCTGTGCAGAAGGTCATCAACACCGCCCCAAAAATCATCGGTGGCCCTTTGCCCTTCCTAGAGGACATCTCCAGATCCTCCTGTCTCAGAAGGATCAAGGCCATCACAGGAGACCCCTCACATCCTTCCCACCACCTGTTTGACCTGCTTCCCTCTGGACGACAGTTCAGATCAATCAGGTCCCACACCTCCAGACTAACAAACAGTTTCTTCCCCTGGGCCATCTGAACTACAAATAGTCAGAGGCCCCACTCCCTCCTTCCTAACACTCACACGCACAGAACTGAGGACTTTTATAAATAACCACAATAACACACCTGTCTTTGTGTGGGATCGGAATTTATTGTGAAGTGCAGTGTGATGACGCCTCCTGGTTGCGTCATCACATTGTCCTATATACGGGGCGTCTGCCCTTCAGGCGTCCTCTTTGCTCAGGATGACTTCGCATGCTGTGCATTTACTGTATTGCAACCAGTTGGTTAATAAAGTGTAGTTCCAGTGCAACCCATTCGTCCGCCTTCTTTATACCAGGTTTGTGGACATAACATTTGGTGACTGAGGATTAAGCCATGGAGGCGTGCGTTACATCACTGCGGGCTTTCCTGGAGCTTCCCAGTGGCCCACCAGTGCCATGGCCTCACTAGTTCGAGGCTTCTAAGACCTGCATCATGGCCCTGAACCTCGAGAAGCTAGACAAGGTGAGCGCTCCTTGTCCACAACCTTGGTATCGAAGGCCAGAGGATTCTGTGGATGCTCAGCACGGCGAATATGTACGAGGGTGACGTGGAGCTACAAGCTAATCACTTTACCATGCTGGACAGCCTGACGGTGTGATGAATTCTGCTGAATTGGGCTGCACGGTGGCGCAGTGGTTAGCACTGCGGCACCACAGTTTACCCTTGGCCGGGGGATCGTGGAGATCGTGGGATCAGGGGTTCGATCCCAGCCCCCGACCAACAGTGATCTGTGTGGAGTTTGCATGTTCTCCCCGTGTATGCGTGGGTTTACCCTGGGATTTCTCCGGTTTCCTCCCACATGCCAAAAACATGCAGGTTAGGTTAATTGGAGACTCTAAAGTGGCCCTAGGTGTGAATGTGTGTGTGAATGGTTAAGAGATAGCGCCGTATCGTGGCTGCTTCATCCATCCAGGTGGTGGATGACCCTCAATTTCCCCTCTGGGGATCAATAAAGTATACTAAATCTAAAAAAAAAAAAAAAATTGCTTTCACCAGAGACGGTAAAAGGTCGTTGAGCCAATTCAACCGTTCATCACTGACCTCAGACAGTTAGCTAGTGTGTCCTGTTTGGGCCGTTGGAGGATGAGATGGGGCAGGACCAATTGGCCAAGCACACAAGTAACACTGGGCTACGTGCTAGGTTGCTAACGGTGCCTAATGACTTAACGTTAGCTGGAGCAGTCGAGCTAGCTCTCCAGTTGGAGGCAGCAGATCAACTAGCTTTGGAGCTAAACTGGTGCCAGTCACAAAAGCTGGCGGAGACAACGATGACGTCGGCAAATGTGGTGGACCCGGAGGATGATTAAAGCATGGACAAGGACTATGAGGCTTATGCTGTGAGCCGAAGGTCTGCCCGGAGAGGCCCTGTTTGTGGTGGTTGTGGGTCCTCAACGCATCAGTTTAAAGTGAGAATGTGCCAGGTAAGAAAGAAGCGATGCAGTAAGTGTGGGTGCTTAAACCATTTCGCCAGAGTGCTCCGGTTTCCAGCACCATGGAGCCCGCCAAGGGAGTCAGCCCGCCCGCCGACAATGACCATTCACTCCGTGAGTCCCAGCGCCAGTGGGTATTCTTACTGTACAGTGGAGTGGATGGTGTGGCTTTGCTGTTGCTGTTCAACATGGCGGCAGTGCGGTTGAAGCTGAATTGGGCCACAGGGAAAAAAGTTCTTCCCACATCACAGGTTCAGGAGTAACCCAGCGCCACTGTACGGCTATGGCTGGAATTGACTGCAATGTCAGGACTGTGGAGTTGACTGCTCACTACAAAAATGAAGTGACGCACGACTTCAAGTTCCAGGTACGTATTCAAGTTCCAGATGGCAGCACATGGTGATAACATCATGGGGTGTGACCTGTTCTACAGATTCGGTTTCACCATCAGGGACAGCACTGGGTCTGAATGGTCTGGGTGTGGACCCTGGAATTTGCTGGCCCCGATGGACGATGACGTTGTGGTTTGGGATGAGATGCTTTCAGACAGTGTCAGCATTGGCGTGCTAACATCTTGCTCAGTGGAGGAACCAGATGGATTCAGTACCCGAGCTCAGCCAGAGGTAGTTGGGGGAGGGAGTGGGGGGTGAGGCGTCCAGTCCGAGGAGCGACACCAGGGAGGCAATGGATACTTTCAGTGGCCATGTTGGGTTTCGGCCAAAAACAGGTGAGGGGTCTCGCTACTACAGAAATGACTGCTGCATCGCCATGGTGTAGTGACAGGGACAGGCAAAAGGTAGAGTACATCTGGAAAGTATTAACAGCGCTTCACTTTTCTACATTTTGTTACACATATTACAGCCTTATTCCAAAGTGGATTAAATTCATTTTTTTCCTCAAAATTCTACACACAATACCCCATAATGACAACATGAAAAAAGTTTTTTTGAGATTTCTGCAAATTTATTAAAAATAAAAAAAACCTAAGAAATCACAAGTACTTAAGTATTCACAGCCTTTGCTCAGTACTTTGTTGATGCACCTTTGGCAGCAATTAAAGCCTCAAATCTTTTTGAATATGATGCCACAAGCTTGGCACACCTATCCTTAGGCAGTTTTGCCCATTCCTCTTTGCAGCACCTCTCAAGCTCCATCAGATTGGATGGGAAGCGTTGGTGCAAAGCCATTTTCAGATCTCTCCAGAAATGTTCAGTTGGATTCAAGTCTGGGCTATGGCTGGGCCATTCAAGGACATTCACAGAGTGGTCCTGAAGCCACTCTTTTGATATCTTGCCTGTGTGTTTAGGGTCATTGGGTCCTGGAATTTCTCCATTGTGGGACTAATAAAGGCTTATCTTATCTTATCTTATCTTATCTTATTGTTCTGCTGAAAGATGACCCATCGCCCCAGTCTGAGGTAAAAAGCGTTCTGGAGCAGGTTTTAATCCATGATGTCTCTGTACATTGCTGGATTCATCTTTCCCTGTATCTTGACTAGTCTCCCCAGTTTTTGCCACTGAAAAACATTGCCACAGCATGATGCTGCTACCACCATGCTTCACTGTAGAGATGGTATTGGCCTGGTGATGAGCGGTGCCTGGTTTCCTTCAAACATGATGCCTGGCATTCATGCCAAAGAGTTCAATCTTTGTCTCAGCACACCAAAGAATTTTCTCTCTCATGGTCTGAGAGTCCTTCAGGTGCCTTTTGGCAAACTCCAGGCTGGCTTCCATGTGCCTTTTACTAAGGAGTGGCTTCCTTCTTGCCACTCTACCATATAGGCCTGATTGGTGGATTGCTGCAGAAATGGTTGTCCTTATGGAAGGTTCTTCTCTCTCCACAGAGGAACATTGGAGCTCTGACAGATTGACCATCGGGTTCTTGGTCACATTCCTGACAAAGGCCCTTCTCCCCCGATTGCTCAGTTTAGACGGCCAGCCAGCTCTAGGAAGAGTCCTGGTAGTTTAAACTTCTTCCATTTACAGATGTTGGAGACCACTGTGCTCATTGGGACCTTCAAAGCAGCAGAAATTTTTCTGTACCCTTCCCCAGGTTTGTGCCCCGAGACAATCCTGTCTTGGAGGTCTACAGACAATTCCTTTGACATGATGCTTGGTTTGTGCTCTGACATGCACTGTCATCTATGGGACCTTATAGAGACAGGTTTGTGCCTTTCCAAATCATGTTCAGTCAACTGAATTTACCACAGGTGGACTCCAATTAAGCTGTAGAAACATGATACACCTGAGCTCAATTTTTAGCTTCATGGCAAAAGCTGTGAATACTTATCTACATGTGATTTCTTAGTTTTTTATTTTTAATAAATTTTGAAAAATTAAAAAAAAATTCACATTGTCATAATGGGGTATTGAATGTAGAATTTTGAGGAAAAAATTAATGAATTTAATCCCTTTTGGAATAAGGTTGTAACATAACAAAATGTGGGGAAAAAATGAAGCGCTGTGAATACTTTCCGGATGAACTGTAAACATGGAGCTGCCGCAGACACAGCAGCATGTCAAACCAAGCAAGGGGCTTCTCTTGGTCATGGACTGGGTTCAGGTTAGGGCCGATGAACGACCAGGGCAGCTGTTGTCCGGACCACAGCTGGCGAAACATTGAGCACCGCTGAGGATTGTGGCAAACTTGGAAGCGGCGTGTTTTCGGGTGATGGATGGCTTGATCTGCCATGCGAACCAGCTGCAACCAACCCAGCTGCAAACCAGCTGGGTTTTACTTTTTGGGTTTGCTGTCCCAAAAAGTAAAACCCAGCGCTACAAAAACAGCTTTGTTCCTGTTGCTGTCAAAGTGTTGAACAAGTTGTAACAATATATTGCACATAATTTAGGTATCTATTTATTAACTCCATTTTATATTTACTTATTTTTGTAGGATGTTATTTGGGTTCTAAATATTTTATTGGGTTTTCGACCTTTGAGTTTTTAACCTCTTTGACTAGTTTTTAACTTTTTAATAGGACCCTTCTCTCTTTCCTCTGTTTTTTCTCTCATCTCTTTGTCTTTATACCCTGATTGATGGAGCCTTGAGTATTTTTATCATGTTTATAGTCAGCTTCATGTGTGCCTGTGTTTGTGTCTATGTTGAATCAGAATCAGAATCAGAAAAAGATTTATTGCCAAGTACATTAACAGATCACTGATAACATACGAGAGAATTTGACTTGACACAGTAATGAACCTGCATTTCCGTGCCGCGGCGCATCTGCAACGCGCCTGTCAGCAGGAGGGCACAGGTCGCATAAAGATGATACAATAGTAGTAGTAGTAGTAGATTAGGAAGGAGCAAAAAAATCATTGATTCAAAATACTGGTTACATACTTAATCAATATTAAGAGTTCAAGGGAAAAAAAAGCTTGATGCACATATATTCGCTACACACAGAATTCACAGGACACAAGAGAGCAGTGTTATCTTTATTCAGTTCATGGATCAATGTGTGTGCGGTGTTGAGCAGTGTTGATGATAATAAGAGAGACCAAGGACCCTTGGCAGAAGATGTTTTGTCTGTCTGGCGCCCAGTCTTATCTGGCACTGCAGCTGGCTGTCCAAGGCCTTGTGCTCATGATTTTGAAAAAACACAGTCTGCAGACAGCCAGGAGGAATTTTCATGGGGAATAATAATGCCAAATAGGACTCATCACAGAGAAGACTTGTATTTCTTCTGTAGATTCAGTACATTAATCCTTCATTGCGCAGCTTTGAATTCGTCGTGGAAAGACCTGAGCGAACCCATGATGTAATCCACCTTACGAGACAGTTCTCCAGTAGTCGCTATCAGGGTCTTCTCCAGTTTCCCAATTTGTTGGATGCACCTCGCCTGGCCAGCATTTTGATAGGTTGAATCCATCTTCAGCAATTTGCGGTAAACCAAGACAATTCCCGTCCCAATCAGAATTATCCCAATCACCAAGATTACGAAGATAAACAAATCTTCAATATCTTCGATAGAGAGATTAGAGAGACACAGCATTTTCCAATTACCTGTGTCACGTAAATAGCCCACTGGAGCTGTTCCAGCGGGGCAGACAGCTTCCCCCAGAGCACTTTTCCTTGTTGAAAAAATAGTGTCAATTGTGTTCAAAGCCCAGCTTATTAACTCCATAATTTCTTTTCGGCGGTCGCAGTTGGATGCAGACAGACAACAGCAAGCTGGGATCCAGTAGTTAGGAGGGGAGGAAAAAGTCAGAGCAGGAGAGAAGAAAAAAAGCGTCTACTCTCTTGGGAGGGCGGAAGTGAAGAATGTAATTGTGGCTTGTAAATATGGATGTCACCAGACTGCAAAACAAATCTACCTACGGGTACAAATAAAGTAACCTGAACTTGAACCTGAACCTGCAGTGAGTCTGGGTGGACACTCCGGGTGGCAGGGCTACGCAGGAGTCAGCGAAGGTGGTGTGGGGTCTGGGCTCCTCTGTTCTGAAGATTGGTCCTTGCCCTGGGGATCTGCTGCCTCCAGGGGCATGCCTTCAACAGGTTTGCCCCCCTCCCCCTCGCCCGACCCACCACTGCCATTGGGGACTGTTCGGACAAAGAGGACTGAGACTTGTTAGTTAGGAGCATGGCTGTCCTACTGAATGTGGCAGAATAAACCACTTTGCCATGCAGCCCGTGTGGCAGTCTACCCACCAGTCCTAGCTTCAGTTTGTTTTGGGTTCTTTATGATTTTAGGTTTACATTATTTGATGTGTTTGTTTGGGGTTTGCGTTTCAAATTTGGGTAGGTTTAATTGGATGTGTTTTCTGTTTTGTAAAGGGGGGGTATTGTGGGATTGGAATTTATTGTAAAGTGCGGTGTGATGACGCCGCCTTCCGGTTGCGTCATCACAGTGCCCTATATACGGGGTATCTGCCATTCAGGCTTCCTCTTTGCCCAGGACAACGCCGCATGCTGTGTGTTTACTGTATTGCAACCAGCTAGTTAATTAAGTGTAGTTCCAGTGCAACCCCTTTGTCCACCTCCTTTATACCAGGTTTGTGGACATAACATTTTGCACTCTGCACTTTCATGTATATTGACCCATCTGTGAAACCACTACTATTTATATTTTCCATAATCCTTGGGCCATTTTACTCTATTGTGTGTTTAATTGTGCGTTCTGCACTTGACACTCTTATATACATAGTTCCATCCATGAAGCCGCTTCCATACCTGTGTATATTTCCAAGATCATGGGCTATTTTTATTTCAGTCATGTGTTTAATTGTGTGTCTGTAACTGTGCTTTTATCTAATCCTTCTCTCTTACTTTATTGCACAGTAGCCTGGTGGAGCACCCACAATTTCCTTGTACGGTACATCTGTAGAATGACAATAAAACATATTCTATTCTGTTCTATTCTATTCTATTCTATTCTACTATATTCCATGATAATTGGACTCCAATGTTTCACTGGATATGTATCACTCCACTTCAAAGGTGTTCTAGTAACTGTTAATTACTAACAGTAATTTACTGTCAAGTCTGCAGACTTGAGAATTGCACTACTATGTTGGATACCTTAATTTCCACAGTGAAGCACTGTTTGAAAAGAATTATACACCCATGTCCCAGAAGTCTCACCCTTTTGAAAAAAAAAAACAACTTTGAATTTACAAAATCTGCCCTTGTATCAGCATCATTAAGCTATTTTACGTCTGTTAAAAAAAATAGCAGTTCTAGAGTTGGATGTATTGTCTTGATTAGCAAACCACAACACCTTTGTGGTGATAGACTCTTTATTTCATCTGAAAATGCCAAGAAAAAGCAAACAAAGTTTGCCAAAGACAAATTGCTAGCATGCTAACTAGCCATCGGCATTTGCCACTTTTCGATTTCGGCCCCTCTGTGGCAACAACTTAACAGGGGACCAGTATGCATTATAAACAATAACTTTTGCAGCTGACAGTGTTTAATTTGCTTACACGTGTGAAATGACAATAGATGTCTTCATGCTGATTGAGATGTTTAGCAACAGTTACTGGCTGCATTTAGAATGGACTATTTTTTTTCTCAGCTTTGTAAAATAAGTGGTTAAACAAACAAATCATAATATTTTGTCTAGTATTGCTGTCGGTTGCTGAGGGTATCAATGAATAGAGTAACTACGGGTACATTAGGGAGAAGATCTATAGCATAGTTGTAAGGTCTGTGAAGTTAAAGTGAAGGTTGTTTTCCTTAGGAAAATCATTTTCTGGGTACAGCTTATATCTGGATGTTTATGGTGTGAGGAAGATTGAGAGTGGGATAGAGCTAAATTGGCTGACTTGAGGAAAGAAGAAAGACAAAAATCACTGCACTCAGGTGTTTGGCTGGACTCCCAAATAATTACAGGATTGTCCAGATTAAGCCAGGGATAGCCAAGAGTCACAACAGGTAGGAGAAGGGAAAACAGTGTCAAAAACTCATGGTAATTTCTGGAGGTGAGTATGGCCAGCTTCTAAATCTGGTAAGTTATTTCTGCAAGTGTCTCAATTAAAAGCCATGACTTTAAGGGGCTAACTTAACTTTTACAACTTTAAGCTTAGAGTGCATCTGAAAAGTATTCCCAGTGCTTCACTTTTTCTCCATTTTGTTTTGTTACAGCCTCATCACAAAAGGGATTAAATTCATTTTTTCCTCAAAATTCTACACACAATACCCCGTAATGACTATGTGAAAAAAGTGGGTTTTTTGAGATTTTTGCAAATTAAAAAAAAACAACAACTAAGAAATCATATTTGCATAAGTATTCACAGCCTTTGCTCAATACTTTGTTGCTCAACCTTTGGCAGCAATTACAGCCTCAAATCTTTTTGAATACGATGCCACAAGCTTGGTACAATTATCATAGTACAGTTTCACTCATTCCTCTTTGCAGCACCTCTCAAACTTCATCAGGCTGGATGGGAAGCATCGGTGCACAGACATTTTCAGATCTCTCAATAGATGTTCAATTGGACTCAAGTCTGGGCTCTGGCTAGGCCACTCAAGGACATTCACAGAGTTGTCCTGAAGCCACTCCTTTGATGTCTTGGCTGTGTGCTTAGGGTCGTTGTCCTGCTGAAAGACGAACCTTCGCCCCAGTCTGAGGTCAAGAGCACTCTGGAGCAGGTTTTCATCCATGATGTCTCTGTACATTGCTGCATTCATCTTTCCCTCTATCCTGACTAGTCTCCCAGTTCCTGCCACTGAAAATCATCCCCATAGCATGATGCTGCCACCACCATTGGCATGGTGATGAGTGGTGCCTGGTTTCCTCCAAATATGACGCCTGGCATTCACGCCTAAGTGCTCAATCTTTTTCTCATCAGATCAGAGAATTTTGTTTTTCATGGTCTGAGAGTCCTTCAGGCATCTTTCGGCAAACCCCAGGCGGGCTTCCATGTGCCTTTTACTAAGAAGTGGCTTCCATCTGGCCACTCTACCATACAGGCCTGATTGGTGGATTGCTGCAAAGATGGTTGTCCTTCTGAATGTTTCTCCTCTCTCCACAGAGGAACACTGGAGCTCTGACAGAGTGACCATTGAGTTCTTGGTCACCTCCCTGACTAAGACCCTTCTCCCCTGATTGCTCCGTTTAGACAGCCGGCCAGCTCTAGAAAGAGTCCTGGTGGTTCTGAACTTCTTCCATTTACAGATGATGGAGGCCACTGTGCTCATTGGGACCTTCAAAGCAGCAGAATTTTTTCTGTACCCTTACCCAGATTTGTTCCTCGAGACAATCCTGTCTCGGAGGTCTAAAGACAATTCCTTTGACTTCATGCTTTGTTTGTGCTCTGACATGCACTGTCAACTGTGGGGCCTTATATAGACAGGTGTATGCCTTTCCAAATCATGTCAAATCAGCTGAATTTACCACAGGTGGACTCTACTTAAGCTGTAGAAACATATCAAGGATGACCAGTGGAAGGATGTGCCTGAGCCCAATTTTAAGCTTCATCATTAAGGCTGTGAATACTTATTTGCATATGATTTCTTAGCTTTTTTATTTTTAATAAATTTGCAAAAGTCACAATTTTTTTCACGTTGTCATTATGGGGTATTGGGTATAGAATTTTGATTAAAAAAACATTAATTTAATCCCTTTTGGAATAGGGCTGTAACATAAAACATGGAAATCGTGAAAATCTGTGAAAACGTTTTGGATGCACTGTAATTTCGCTATGAAAGACAAATCTAAAACTCATGTCTACACTGGAGTCAGTCAGTGCCTGCCTGCATGGAGTATTTTTGGCCACTCACTTAAAGAATGGCCAGCAGAGTTAAATGTTTTGGCAGCTTGGAAGATTTTCTATTCATCACTTTCCCCACATTCCCTAATTAGATTTCTTTTTAAGGCCTCACAGTTCACAGGGATGGGCTAATATGTGCCATGGAGGGCTATTCCACTGCAGGTTTTCTGTTCCACCCAATCTCTTTAGCAATTGCTTTCTCTATTAGCAATCCTTGAAGCTCATCAGTGCAAACACCTGCTGGAGAGACTCAGTGGAACAGAAAATCTGCAGTGGAATGGCCCTCACTGCCCATCCCTGGTTCAGAAGGTGAGGAGATGATGCCATAGTAAAAATGCTCCCCTCAATCCCGCTGGCATTGCCTCTCCACTTGAGTTAAATGGGTCTTTCCAGTCATATGCTGCAATAAAGGTGGACCCAGCCTGATGTCAGGTGGTGAGACTAGCAAGTTGAAGTGACATGGAGACTACATTAAGGCCAGAGTGTATGTGTGTTTGTGTATGTGTGCAATTCTCTCATGGGCACTCCCATAGTCTATTGTTAAGGCAAATGCTTAAAGTGATAAGGGAGTATTAAGAGGGAGGTTCATTCATCACAAGTAGCTAGCTTATTTCTAATATTTTCAATCAGGCTGTTAAGAAATATTGCCTAGAGCAGCAGAGTTTTTTCAACCACAGTGCCCTAGTATGTTCAGGTTTCCATGGAAAATTGTCTTATTTCACTTGTTATGTAAACTGGAGTGATGGCCGAGAGGTACTGCATTCAAGTCCTGGCTGGGTCATACCATAGACCACATAAAAATGGTACTTACTGCCTTTTCGCTTGGTGCTCAGCAAAAATAGAATGGAGAAAGGAAAGTTGGTTACCCAGACACAGGGGGTGCACAATCCAGCATACTCCCTGTGCCGGTTCCAAGCCTGGATGAATGGGCAGGGTTGCATCAGGAGGGATGTCCGGTGTAATAATCCTTGCCAGATCAACATGCAAATTGTCACGATATAAGGTGATGATACGCTGTCGTGACCTCGAAAGGGAGTAGCCAAAAGACAAAAAAAAAAAAAAAAAAAACTTGTTAAGTTTGCATGGGTTCTGTAGGCATCCATCAACAACAATGGCAAATTATTTGTGGGGCTTTTTTTTGTACTAGTTAAGAGGTGAAATGAGATTATTTCCCACACCCTGGTTAAAAAACACTGGCCTAGAGAAAAGAATCACACCATTTATCTGCCACCAAAATGTGGCAGTCATTAGAATGTTGACCCCCAGTGATGGGAGCACATACAGCTATGTTGGCAGCACAGCAAAGTTGGTTGTGACGATCGGGTGGCTGTGTTTGGAACAGAGTGAACACGCACACATGATTGAAGGGCACGCTCAAACATGTGTGATGGTGTCCCTCAATGCACATACACAACGTTGATTCAGTCTCACAGGCAATGCAGCAGAGTTGGTAAGCACAAAGAAGCATCCATCTATCCATTTTCTACTGCTTTTCCAATGGTCCAGGTCACGGAGGCAGCAGCTCAAGCAGAGAAACCCAAACTTCCCTCTACTCGGCCACCTGTTTCAACTCTTCAGAGAGGATATCAAGACGTTTCCAGGCCAGCTGGGAGACGTAGTTTCTCCAGCGTGTCCTGTGTCTGCCCCGGGGTCTCCTCCCCGTTGGACATGCCCAAAACACCTCAAGTGGGAGGCGTCCAGGAGGCATCTGATCAGATGCCCAAACCACCTCAGCTGGCTCCTTTCGATGTGAAGGAGCAGCGGTTCTACTCTGAGCCTCTCCCTGATGACTGAGGTTCTCAAATTATCTCTAAGGGTGAGTCCAGCAATCCTACAGAGAAAGCTCATTTCAGCCGCTTGTATCCGCAATCTCATTCTTTCGGTCATTACCCAAAGGTCATGACCAAGGGTGAGGATAGGAATGTAGATTGACCTGTAAATCGACAGCTTTGCTTTAGAGCTCAGCTCCCTCTTCACCACAACAGACCTGTAGAACGTCCACATCACTCCAGATGCTGCTCCGATCCATCTGTCAATCTCAGGCTCCATTGTCCCCTCACTCATTAATGAGACCCCGAGATGCTTAAACTCCTCCACTTGGGGCAGGAGCTTGTCTCCAACCCAGAGAGGACAATCCACCTTTTTTCAACTGAGGACCATGGACTCGGACTTGGAGGTGCCGAGTCTCAACCCAGCCCCTTCACACTCAGTAGTAAACCATCCCAGTAAGACCTATACATCATTGCTTGATGAGGCCAACAGGACAACATCATCTGTAAACAGCAGAGATGAAATCATTTGGTCACTGAGCATACACCCTCCAATCCTTGGCTGCACCTAAATATCCTGTCCATAAAAATTATGAACAGGATTGGTGACAAAGGGCAGCCCTGGTGGAGTCCAACTCTCCCTGGAAATGTTTTTGACTGGATGTTGGCAATATGAACCAAACTCTTACAATGGTCATATAGGGATCGGATAGCTCGTAACAACAAGCCCGATACCCAATACTCCCGCAGCACCCCCCATAAGAAACCATGAGGGACACGGTCGAATGCCTTCTCCAAGTCCACAAAACACATGTCTGGTTGGGCAAACTCCCATGAACCCTCGAGGATTGTTTAGAGGGTAAAGAGTTGGTCAGATGTGTCACGGCCAGGATGGAAACCACATTGCTCCTCTTGAATCCAAGGTTCGACCAGCGGCCGGACTGTCGTCTCCAATACCTTGGTATAGACCTTCCCAGGGAGGTTGAGAAGTGTGACCCACCTAAAGTTTGAGCACACCCTCCGGTCCCCCTTTTTTAAAAAGGGAACTACCACCCTGGTTTGCCATGCCAAAGGCACTGTCCCAGACTTCCATGCAACATGGCAGAGGCGTGTCAACCATAACAGTCCTACAACATCCAGGGCCTTGACGTACTCAGGGCGGATCTCATCCACCCCCGGGGCCCGGCCACCAAAGAGTTTCTTAACCACATCGGCAACCTCAATCCCTGTGATAGGCGAGTTAGTCCTCTCGTCCTCAAGACCTGCTTCCTCTATGGAAGGCGTGTCAGTGGGCTTGAGGAGATTGAGAACTGAGGAAGATCTCCTCAAAAAGAAGCACATACTGTATAATTTAATGTGACACACATTCTGGTTCTAACTGATTCATGATTGATTCCGGATTCAGGCCTTGGTCCAGATTTTGAGGACCCCCGGTCTATGGCATTAGTGCCTTCTAGGTTGGTTGTGTGGAAGAATGATGCAGATGCTGGGAACACTATGCAAATTTTTTACAGTGATAGCACTTATGTGGATAAGGGGATAGTTCCATTTACAAAAGTCTCTTTTTTCTTTACAGGTTTGGTTTCAGGGTGTCATGGCCGCCAATTAGGTGCACCTGCACACACACCTGTATGCTATTTGGCTCTGCCTATATATTCTGTGAGACCCAGGGATCAGCGCGGAGTCGTCTGCTTCCTTCCTGAGGAAAACTGAACTCGCCAATCTCTACTCTGAGCTTCCAGCCTCATCATCCTCCAGCGCTTCTACTCGCCAAGGGTCTCCAAACCATTCGGCAGCCAAGTGAGCCTGAACCTTTCCTCTCACTCATTCTTTACCCCTTGTGCACAGGCGGTGTCCTCCCGGTGGCGGACTCCCTTCCACCTGGTGGCGGACTCCCTTGCCTCATTCACCTGCCTGCTACATCTCCAACAGGGCGACTGGCATTGTCCTCCTGGCCTGGGCCGATGTGCAACCTATGTGCTACTCCAACTCAGCAGAAAGTAAGGACAGTTCTATCTGGCATTTCTCCTGTCAGAATAACTCCTAATTATCTCTCTGCTCTGTTCCTAGGGTTGCCAGGTTGCACAGTGCTCTGCTCGCCCCAAGCTGATTCAACAACGCACTACGCTCATTACAGACATTCACACACGCATCCACACACTCACACTATTATCAATAAAAGGTTAATTGTGCTTCCTGAGTTGTGTCTGCTTTCTGGGTCTGTACCATGTCAGTACGACTCCTCCAGAGTGACCCAGTAGACAGTGCGCTTGCGCGCAAGGTTAACAACTTAGAAGCTGGGGTGGACCAGTTAGCCTACCAGCAGCAAACCATACTTCAATCAATCAATCAATGCATCAGATTTATATAGCGCTTTATCATAGACACTCAAAGACGCTTTACAGAAATTAAGGGTCATCCACCACCTGGATGGATGAAGCAGCCACAATACGGCGCCATCCCTTTTTTTTTTTTTTTTTTTTTTTTTTTTTTTTTGTTACTTATTTGTACCCGTAGGTAGACTTGGTTTGCAGGCTGGTGACAAGCCACCGGCTGCTGGTCGCTGCGTGCGCGAGCGCCCTAAACCTACATGTTTTTGGCATGTGGGAGGAAACCGGAGAAATCCCGGGGTAAACCCACGCATACACGGGGAGAACATGCAAACTCCACACAGATCACTGTTGGTCGGGGGCTGGGATCGAACCCACGATCCCATGATCCCCACGATCCCCCGGCCAAGGGTAAACTGTGCTGCCGCAGTGCTAACCACTGCACCACTGTGCAGCCCCAATACTTACAATATCCCCATACTTACACAGCTAGCTCGAGTTACTGATCGGTTGGATCACCTAGCTAACCCACAGGCCTTCCCTCCAGCTTCCGCTAGCTCCCCTGCACCTGTTAGCGCTGTTGGTAGCCAGGTTACATCAGGCTCCCCGTTTCACCTTACTCCCATACCCACTCCCACCTGTTTAGGTGGTAAATTAGGAGAAGCTAGGGGATTTTTACTGCAGTGCAATATTGTGTTTCAGCGGGTGCCGGGGAATTTTCCTTCAGATCATAGCCAAATAGGCTATGTGATTAATTTGTTGGAAGGGTGAGCTTTGGCTTGGGCCTACGCCGTTATGGCTAGGACTGACTGGAGCTCCTTTACCATCCAGCAGACTCTACAACCTGTCTGTCCCGGAGCGGGAAGCGATGGAGACATACATCAAGGAGTCGTTGAGCTCAGGCATAATCCGGCCATTGTCGTCAGCGGTGGGGGAGGGATTTTACTCCCTCGGCAAGAAGGATGGCTCACTGATACCCTGTATAGACTTCAGGGAGTTAAACAACATAACTGTCAAAGATAAGTACACTCTACCTCTCATTAATTCAGCCTTTGATTCCCTCCAAGGCACCTCCTGGTTTTCCAAATTGGACCTGCGCAATGCTTATCATCTGGTGCAGATCCGGGAGGGCGATGAATGGAAGACGGCGTTCCGGACCCCGAGTGGACACCTCGAGTATCTCGTGATGCCATTTGGGCTCACCAATGCCCCTGCCATATTCCAGAGGCTGATTAATGATGTATTGAGAGATTTCTTGGGCACATTCATGTTTGTGTATCTGGACGACATCCTGATTTTTTCACAGTCCCTGGAGGAGCATTGTATGCACGTGAGGTGGGTACTGCAGCGGTTATTGGAAAACAAACTTTTTGTGATGGCAGAAAAGTGTGAGTTTCATGTTAACCAGACTTCATTCTTGGGCTTCATTATCTCTCATAATGAGATCCTCCCCGACCCGGGTAAGATCAAAGCATTGGCAGAGTGGCCTACCCCATCATCCAGAAAGCAGCTCCAACAGTTTCTGGGATTTGCCAACTTTTACCGCCGCTTCATTCAAAATTACAGCCGGATCGCTCTCCCACTAACCAGTCTGACCTCTCCTAAGTTTCCTTTCTGGTGGACTGAGGAGGCGGCGGCGGCCTTTGATGAACTGAAGTCCAGGTTTTCTTCTTCTCCCATTCTGACGCAGGTAGACCCCTCTCTCCAGTGCTTGGTGGAAGTGGATGTTTCGGACTCAGGGGTGGGAGCAGTCCTGTCCCAGAGGTCTCCAGCGGATGGCAAAATCTGACCCTGTGCGTTCTTCTCCCGGCGCCTTTCTCCATCTGAATGCAATTATGACATTGGTGACAGGGAACTGTTGGCCGTCAAACTCGCCTTGGAGGAGTGGCGTCATTGGTTGGAGGGGGCCTCCCAGCCGTTCATCGTATGGATGGGCCACAAGAATTTGGAGTACCTTCGGACTGCCAAGCATCTGAACTCCTGCCAGGCCCACTGGTCCTTGTTTTTTGGGAGGTTTGACTTCACCACCACCTATTGTCCCGGGTCAAAGAACACAAAGCCAGATGCCTTGTCCCACCAGTTTACCTCGGAGACAACGGAGAAGGCCGAACACCCTATTCTATCTCCTTCGTGTGTCATGGGTGCCATCTCCTGGGGTATCAAGGACAAAGTGTTGAAGGTTCTGAAGGACGAGCCCGACCCGGGTGGGGGGCCAGTGGGTAGACTGTTTGTCCCATCAGCTGTCCGGGGGGAGGTTATTCACTGGGGTCATTCATCCAAGTTCTCATGTCACCCAGGGCAGGGACGCACAGTGGAGCTGATCCATAGGACATTTTGGTGGCCATTGCTGCAGAAGGATATCAGGTAGTACATCCGGGCCTGTCCTCAATGTGCCACCGGGAAGACGTCTTCTCCCCGTTCAGCTGGATTACTCCATCCCCTCCCCATCCCCGGCAGGCCATGGTCCCACATGGCTCTGGATTTCATCACCGGTCTCCCATCATCCAACCACAACACGGTAATTCTAACACTGGTCGACAGATTCTCCAAGGCTGCCCATTTCGTTCCTCTGCAGGGGCTGCCCATGGCCAAGTAGATGGCGGACCTCCTAGTCCAGCATGTGGTTTGTCTTCATGGCATCCCCTTGGACATCGTCTTGGACCGGGGCCCCCAGTTTGTGTCCCAAGTCTGGAGAGCATTTTGCAGCACCTTGAGGGCCACGGCGAGCCTATCTTCAGGCTATCATCCTCAGACCAACGGGCAGTGTGAATGAGCAAACCAAGAATTGGAGGCCGCGCTGCGGTGTGTCGCCACCAAGAACCCCTCGTCTTGGAGCTCCTACCTTCCCTGGATTGAGTATGCGCACAACACCACCATCTCATCAGCCATAGGCATGTCTCCTTTCCAGTCCTTGTTGGGATACAATCCCCCACTGTTCCTGGAGGAGGTGGGGGACATCGCTGTTCCTTCGGTTCGTGCCCACCTGCAGCGGTGTCATCGGATCTGGAAGGCTACCCGGGAGGCTCTGCAATGCACAGCTGAGCGCAACATGGCAGTGGCCACACAGGGCTCCAGCTCCCACCTACCAGGTGGGCCAACTGGTATGGCTGTCTACAAAACACATTGATTTAAAGGGTGAGAGGAGGAAGATGTCTCAAAGGTTCATTGGACCCTTTCCCATCACACAAATAATTAACCCACTATGTGAGCGGCTAGCTCTCCCCCCCCTCCCTCCGCATCTGTCCTTCTTTTGATGTCTCCCAGGTCAAGTCTGTCTGCTCCAGCCCCTTGTGTCCTCCACCCAGGGACCCACCACCACAGATGATGATCGACGGCGACCTGGCTTGGAAGGTCAATGCCATTCTGGACGTCCGACGCCGGGGTCGCGGTCTACAGTATCTGGTGGATTAGGAGGGCTATGGGCAGGAGTGGAGAACCTGGGTGTGCCCCTCCTTCGTGCTGGACAAGCAACTCATCAGGGACTTCCACCAGGCGCACCCAGGTAGGATGGATCAACCGCCGAGAGGCGTGTTGTTGGGGGGGGGGCACTGTCATGGCCGCCAATTAGGCGCACCTGCGCACACACCTGTATGCTATTTGGGTCTGCCTATATATTCTGTGAGACCCAGGGATCAGTGCGGAGTCGTCTGCTTCCTTCCTGAGGAAAACTGAACTGGCTAATCTCTACTCTGAGCTTCCAGCCTCTTCATCCTCCAGCGCTTCTACTCACCAAGGGTCTCCAAACCATTCGGCAGCCAAGTAAGCCTTAACCTTTCCTCTCACCCATCCTTTACCCCTCTGCACAGGCGTTGTCCTCCTGGTGGCGGACTCCCTTCCACCTGGCGACGGACTCCCTTGCCTCGTTCACCTGCCTGCAACATCTCCAACGGGGTGACTGGCATTGTCCTCCTGACCTGGGCCGATGTGCCAACCTATGTGCTACTTCAACTCAGCAGAAAGAAAGAACAGTTCTATCTGGCACTTCTCCTGTCAAGATAACTCCTAATTATCTCTCTGCTCTGTTCCTAGGGTTGCCAGGTTGCACGGTGCTCTGCTCGCCCCAAACTGATTCAACAAGACACTACACTCATTACAGACATTCACACACGCATCCACACACTCACACTATTATCAATATCAGCACTGAATTTTCATGCATGGTGCAGACAAGATGGCGACCGGGATGGTCACACTTTTTCAGTGCTGAGACTAAGTCACTGATTTTGCCAAAAAAAAATAACTAACCTACAGCGATCGGCGCTCGCGACGGACACCCACGGGCCGAATTTCCACCTCCGTAAGAAAACTGCTGGAATATCCCTTTAATCGGGTAGAGCTGCTGCTGCTACCCGAAGCGATTGCTAAGCTAATGCTAATGCTAGTTAACGCTAGTTAGCTTAACGCTGGCCCAGTTGTGCCACCTAACTCCGACACGAAGCGACTCAGCCCCTGGTGAGGACTTACCGGAGGAACTAACCGAGGCGGCAGCTGAGCGCGAGCCGGATCGGAGCTCGGGCGCAGCGTTGGTGAGAGACGGGGGCCACCCGGACCCAGCGGAGGAACAACCAGACTGACGGCGGTTGGTGACGGGGCCTAGCAAAGGTACCACCCAGGCAGACGGCGGCAGGCGGCGGTGATCAGCGGCTGTGATCAGCGGAGCTCGGCTGCACCGGCGGTGTGCGGCGTGACTTGGCGGAGGAACTGTACAGGAGCTCGGTTGCGGCAGCGAACCCTCACCCTGAGTCGGAGCCCAGTTGCGAGGCCCAGCGGAGGAACAACCAGACTGACGGCGGTTGGTGACGGGACCTAGCGAAGGTACCACCCAGGCAGACGGCGGCAGGCGGCGGTGATCAGCGGTGGTGATCAGCGGAGCTCGGCTGCACCGGCGGTGTGCGGCGTGACTTGGCGGAGAAGCTGTACAGGAGCTCGGTTGCGGCAGCGGTGAGCAGAGAGACCAGCAGCGGCGGGGCTAGCTGAGGCCCAGCCGGATTCACTGTTTTTTACTATCCACAGGTCAGTAAAATGCCACCAAAGAAAGACGAAATGGAAGAGATCAAAAAATCTCTGAACTTTGTGTCAGAAGAATTGGCCAAATTGACTAGCCAGCAGGCCAAATTGGCTAGCCAGCAGGCCAAAATAATAGGCCTAATAGAAGATGTACAAGCCCGACAATTAATAATTCAAGAAAAAGACAAAAAAATTAAGGGCCTGGAGCAACGCGTCGAGGATCTTGAACAAGGTTCTCGTATGGATGACCTAGTTATAAGTGGACTAGACATCAGATATCAGTCATATGCCCATGCCACAACAGGACTGAGTGGTGAGGATGCTCCCATGAGTGAATCAGTCTCCCTAGAAAATCAGGTGCTTCAGTTCCTTAATAATAGAGATATTAAGGTAGAAGCTAATGCTATTTCAGCCTGTTATGCTTTAACGAAGAAAGATAACAAAACAAAGAAATCAATTGTGATGCGCTTTGTGAACAGAAGGGTAAAGAATGACATACTGAGGCAGGCCAGAAAGCTACGGGGAACACAAGTTTACCTAAATGAACATCTGACAAAAACAAACGCTGAAATAGCACGACAGGCACGGATGCTGAAAAGACAAAATAAGATACAGGCAACCTGGACAAGAAATTGTAGAATTGGGATGAAACTAAATGGAACACCTGAGCAAGCAAAGAGTATAATGATCAGAGATGCTACTGACTTAGATAAATACAGATGAACACTGATTAAGAAAATTATGAGTCAATGATAATCCATATTCACACACGGTAAGAATAATTCTTTTGATACACCATGCCAAAGTACTTTAAAAAAAATAAGCAAAACAAACAAAAACTTATGACTGACTCGAGTAGACACCAATTATCCCCAGTTGGAGGAAGTCATTTGACACAGAGTGAGGAAACTCAAACTCTGAAAATATGCCATTATGCTGAACATAAACCACAAGAGATGGAGAATGATATTGATCCTGATAACCACTTTTTCAATAATATTCATAACCATTGTGAATATTACACTGAAAAGCAATTCAAAAGTCAAGTGAAATTAGATGGTAAACTGTCAATAATACACTTGAACAGCAGAAGTCTTAACAAAAACTTTCCACAGATTCAGGACTATTTAAAACAGCTAGACAGAAAATTTACAGCTATTGCAGTCTCTGAAACTTGGCTTAATGAAGAGCAGGCTCCCCTGATGGCAATAGAGGGATATCAGATGTTTCATATTAACAGATTTCAAAAAAAGGGTGGTGGTGTTGCACTGTATATTGATGACCTGTATAGGTGTAAGCTTGTAAATGGAATGTCCTTTGCACTACCAGGGATCTTGGAATGTGTTACTGTTGAGATTGACCAAGATAAAACAAAAAATCTAATTATAAGTTGTATATATAGAACGCCGGGAACTTGCATTGAGACATTCAGAGATAAATTAGTCGAGCTGTACAATAATATTACTAGTAAGAAAATGGTAGCAATTTGTGGAGATTTCAATATTGATTTACTGAATCCACATCAACAAAATGTAGTTACAGAGTTCATGAACTCTATGTACAGCATGAGTCTATATCCCACAATAACACATCCCAGTAGAATCACAGTCCACACTGCTACACTTATTGACAACCTGTTTGTCAATGTTATTGATAAGAAAATAGAAAGTGGATTATTGATAAATTATATAACTGACCACTTGCCAACCTTTGCTCTTATCCATGGCCACACTGGGGCCAACACAGAAAAAATTTCAAAATCGTTCAGATACAAATCACCAAATGCAATCAGTTCTTTTAAAGAGGACTTGCTGAAGCAAGACTGGACAGAAGTCTATGTATCACATGTAAATGAAGCCTATGACACATTTATAAACATTGTAACCACTCTTTATGAAAAAAACTGCCCATTAGTAAAAAAAAAAGCTTAAACATAAATTTGCTGATAAGCCATGGTTAACCAAAGGACTACAAAAGGCGTGTAAAAAGAAAAAAATTATTATATAAAGCTTTCCTAAAAAAAAGGACAAAAGAAGCAGAGCAGCGGTATAAAACATACAAAAATAAGTTAACATATATAATAAGATGTAGTAAAAGAGACTATTACAGTAAAGAACTGGAGAAAAACAAAGACAATATTAAAAATACATGGACAATACTCAACAGTATCCTTGGAAATAAAAGCAGACATACAAGCAACCCAACCAATATTCCAAAAAATAATAAAACGACTCAGAGTGTGAATATAGCTTCACCTGCAGATGAATTTAATAATTTTTTTGTTAACATTGGACCTAATCTGGCTCGAGAAATACCCACTATGGTGCCTACAGGTGAAACAATATGCAATAACACTGCTGTAAAAGACTCCATCTTCATAAAGAACACAGACGAAAGAGAGGTCATTGAAATCGTTAAATCGTTCAAAAGTAAAACATCTACAGACTCTGATGGTATTGACATGCTCCTAGTCAAAACTGTTATTGAATGCCTAGTAAAACCACCGACATATATCTGTAACCTGTCTCTCCAAACAGGTATATTTCCCAATGCAATGAAAATAGCTAAAGCAATTCAGATATACAAGACGGGCGACAGAGGGGAGCTCTCAAACTATAGACCAATTTCACTATCACCGCAATTTTCCAAGATACTTGAAAAAATATTCTATGAGAGAATTGACAACTTCATACTGAAGAATAATTTATTGTGTGAGCAGCAATATGGGTTCAGACACAAGAGGACAACTGCATATGCCCTAATGGAATTTACAGAAAAAATATCAACAGCCATTGAAAATAAAGAGTATTCAGTTGGAGTATTCCTGGATCTTAAAAAAGCATTTGATACAGTAGATCATAATCTATTATTAAAGAAACTACAAAATTGTGGTATTAGAGGGGTAGCACTGTCCTGGTTAAGTAGTTACTTAAAGAATAGATATCAGTATGTATGTGTTAACAACAAAAACTCACAGTTACTGAAGGTTACCTGTGGAGTCCCACAGGGTTCAGTTTTGGGACCATTATTATTCAATATGTATATAAATGATATATGTAAAGTTTCAGAAAAAATGGACTTAATATTGTTTGCCGATGACACTAATTGTCACGCCGCGCCATTCATCAGCGGTGCCACCTGCTCACACACCTGCTACTCGTCAGCGGCGAGGGATAAAAGCCGCCTCGCCCTGAGCTTCGGCCTGAAGCCGTTAGACTTCATCGCCTTCCATGCGAAGCATCAACTCTCTCTTCAGCATCACGCTAAGCGGTAAGAAGATTCTTTACCTTACCTCTCCCAGTCTGCTCCCCTGTGCACAGGTGGATTCCTCGGCGGCGGACAACTCTGTCCCTCGTCCTTCCTCGCTGCTGCACCGAGTCCTGCAGGTGACTGTCTCCCGGGGTTCCGTCCTTGAAGTGCCTGCCATCAGTCTAACACAAGTAAGCTTCTCTCCCTCGCCTATTCTCCTCCTGTATTGGTGTGTGCCCGTCACCCTGTGTCTGTTCTTTCCCATAGGGTTGCCGGCTGAACGGTCTCCTGCCTCTGTGCCCGAAGCAGACGCCACCACCAATACATTTACATTCCGCTGACACACACCCATACACCCCTGCTGTTAATAAACAGTTTGAACTACTCTGAGCCTGTGTGTGTGCGTCTCCTGAGCCGAACGTTATGTCAGTACAGCTTCAGCAGAGCGGCTCGGCAGACGGCGGGCTCGCGCACCGGATTACCACTCTCGAGGTTCGGGTGGATCAAATTGCTTATCAGCAGCAGGTGATTCTAAACCAACTCATTAACATCACTAACCGATTGGACCGCCTGGACCCCCAACAGCCGTTCCCCCCGGCTCACCAGGGTGGCGCAGCTCCTGCTGTTCCAGCGGCCGTCCAGACGGCTCCAGTGGCACCGGCTCGGCTCACGCCGATTCCAACCCCCGCCCGCTTTAGCGGAAAGCTCGGCGGAGCGCGGGGGTTCATTATGCAGTGTGAGTCCGTGTTCCACCGTGTGCCCGGAGACTTCCCCTCGGATCACAGCCGAATTGGCTACATAGGGAATCTCCTGGAGGGGCGCGCGTTAACTTGGACCTACGCCATAATGGTGAAGCCCAGTTATGCCACCCTCACCTATGACCAGTTCGTGGCACGCTTCCTGGAGGTCTTTGACCATTCCCGAACCGAGACGGTCCAAGTCGATCGGCTTCTCGCCTCCAGCAGGGAAGCCGGTCGGCAGCGGACTATGCGGTCGACTACCGGGTAGCGGCGGAGGAATTGGGCTGGGACGAACGCTCCCTCTGTGGCCTGTTTCTCCGCAGCCTGAATGATGATCTGAGGGATGAACTGGCTGGTCGGGATATCCCTGGGACGCTAGCTGAGCTAACTTCACTCGCCATCAGCTTGGATAACAGGCTGCGTGAGCGCTCCTCTGGACGGAAGTCGTCTTCTTCTCGCCCTCGGGGAGCCTCGTTGCGCCTGCCCTAAGCTCGCCCCCTGGCGACGCCGCCGCCATCGCGCCCCGAGGAGTCGGAGCTGATGGTGACGGGCTGGACAAAGCTCTCCCCGGCAGAGAAACAACGCCGCCGTGAGTTGAATCTCTGCATGTATTGCGGAGATAATCAACACACGGTGGAGCTTTGTCCACAAAAGCCAAACGGCGGGGTCCGCGAGTCACTGTAGGGGGCCTCGCGGACGTCAATCGGTTAAGTCCCCTTACCCAACTGAAGCTGCCCATCCGTTTTTGCCACAATCTCACTGGGCATCTCACCCACGCACTGGTGGATTCGGGTGCAAAAGGCAGCTTTATTTCACAAAGCCTGGCAACCCATTTGGGCATTCGCTGTCAGGCACTGAAGAATCCCATCTCCCTTGTTAACCTCTCCCGTGCCTCCCTTGGGAGAGTATCACACCAAACCATCCCCGTTCCGGTCATCATCTCGGGAAATCACCGGGAGGAGATGACCTTCTACGTCCTTCCCAACTCTGTGTCGCCCGTCATCCTGGGATATCCCTGGCTTCGCCTTCACAACCCGGTCCTGGATTGGAAATCAGCTGGGATATCGGCATGGAGTACATTCTGCATGGGCACCTGCCTTCAGTACGCTGCTTGCTCTCCGTCCGCTCCTCCCCCTGCGACGGACGCTGCACCCCCGGACTTGTCCCTGGTGCCTCCGGAATTTCACGACCTGGGTATGGTGTTCAGCAAAGCGAAAGCTACGTCTCTCCCCCCTCATCGGCCCTATGACTGCGCCATCAACCTCCGCCAGGGGGCTCCCTTACCTTCTGGTCGCCTTTACAGCCTGTCTGCGCCAGAGAAGGAGACGATGAACGCCTACCTGAAGGAGTCATTGAGTGCTGGGATAATCCGCCCATCATCGTCACCCGTGGGGGCAGGGTTCTTCTTCGTGGGAAAGAAGGATGGGTCCCTCCGCCCTTGTATCGACTACCGGGCCCTCAACGATATCACGGAGAAGGACCGTTACACCCTGCCTCTCATGGACACTGCTTTCCACTCCCTCCAGGGGGCGACCTGGTTTACCAAGCTGGACCTACGCAGCGCTTACCACCTCGTCCGGATCCAGGAGGGAGATGAGTGGAAAACGGCCTTCCGTACCCCGAACGGCCACTTTGAATACCTGGTGATGCCGTTCGGGTTGACCAACGCTCCTGCAGTCTTCCAGCGCCTCATTAATGACGTCCTCCGGGACTTCATCGGCCTTTGTGTGAATTTTACGCCAGGAGTACGTCCTTCCTGGGGTTCATCATCGCCCACGATAAGGTGCTCCCTGTCCCAGAGAAGGTAAAGGCGGTGGTGGAATGGCCTACACCTGCATCCCGGAAGCAGGTGCAGCAATTTGTTGGCTTCGCCAATTTCTACCGCCGCTTTGTCCCCAACTTCAGTACCATCGTTGGACCAATGACCCGCCTCACGTCCCCGAAGGTTCCGTTCCGGTGGACCGAAGAGGTCGCTGCCGCCTTTGAGGCGCTGAAGGCGGAATTCTCCTCCTCCCGGGTTCTTCGCCAGGTCGACCCCGCGCTGCAGTGCATCGTAGAGGTAGACACTTCGGACACGGGAGTGGGAGCAGTGCTGTCCCAGCGGTCGCCGGACGATGGCGCCAAACGACCCTGCTCCTTCTTCTCCCGGCGCTTGTCCCCGGCGGAGAGAAATTATGATGTGGGGGACAGAGAGCTCCTGGCCATCAAACTCGCCCTGCAGGAATGGCGTCACTGGCTGGAGGGGGCGAACCTGCCGTTTGTGGTCCTTACGGACCACAAGAACTTAGAATACCTACGATCTGCCAAGCGCCTGAATGCCCGCCAGGCGCGTTGGTCTTTGTTCTTCGCCAGGTTTCAATTCTCTATCACCTTCAGGCCCGGCTCTAAGAACGGCCTGCCTGACGCCCTCTCCAGGCAGTTCACTCCCGTGGAGTCGGAGGAGGCACCCCACTCCATCCTGCCCAGGTCGTGCGTCGTGGGAGCCATCTCGTGGGACATCAAAAGCAAGATCCGGAAGGCACAGGAGGTGGAACCTGACCCTGGCGGCGGACCGGAGGGGAGGCTGTTCATGCCATCCGCGGTCCGAGGAGAGGTCATCCACTGGCTCCACACCTCCAAGCTCACCTGTCACCCTGGCACCTCCCGGATGATAGATCTCCTCCAACGGTCCTTTTGGTGGCCAGGCCTGCGGAGGGATGCAGCCCGCTACGCCTGGGCTTGCCCAATCTGTGCCACCTGCAAGTCGGGAAATGCCCCTCCAGCGGGTCTGCTCCAGCCCCTGCCCATCCCTGGCAGGCCCTGGTCGCACATCGCGTTGGATTTCGTCACCGGACTCCCTGTCTCCAACTCCTATGACACCATCCTGACCATCGTGGACCGCTTCTCCAAGGCCGTGCACTTCGTCCCCCTGCAAGGCCTCCCTACTGCCCTGGAGACGGCGGACCTCCTCGTCCAACACGTGGTCAGGCTGCACGGGATTCCGGTGGACGTGGTCTCGGACCGGGGCCCCCAGTTTTCATCCGAGGTTTGGAGGTCTTTCTGCAACGCCATCGGAGCCAAGGTGAGCCTCTCCTCCGGCCATCACCCCCAATCCAACGGGCAGTGTGAGAGGACCAACCAGGAGCTGGAGGCTGCGCTCCGCTGTGTGTCCAGATCCAAACCCACGTCCTGGAGCAACCATCTTGCCTGGGTTGAAAATGCCCACAACACCGCTCGCTCTTCTGCTACGGGGATGTCCCCCTTCAAAGCGTCCCTGGGTTACGACCCCCCGCTGTTTCCGGAGCAGGAGGGTGAGGTAACTGTCCCGTCAGTTAGGACCCATCTCAGGCAGTTCCGCTCCACCTGGACTGCCGCGCGTAATGCGCTATTACGCACAGCGGAGTGCAACAGGACAGTGGCGGACCGGCGTAGAAGACCTGCCCCGGCGTACAGAGTTGGGCAACTTGTTTACGTTTCCACCCAGGACGTCACTTTAAAAGGCGAGAGGAGAAAGCTGGCCCAGCGCTTCATGGGTCCCTATCCCATCACCCGGATCATCAACCCGGTGGCTGTGCGCGTGGCTATTCCCCCCTCCCTCCGCATTCATCCCACTTTCCACGTGTCGAAGGTGAAGCTGGCAGTCACTGACCCCCTTTGCCCTCCTCCTGCAGCTCAACCCGTGCCCCGGATGATTGGTGGCCACCCGGCCTGGTCCGCCTCCTCCATCCTGGACTCCCGGCGCCGGGGTCGTGGGTTGCAATACTTGGTGGACTGGGAGGGCTATGGGCCCGAGCATCGACAGTGGGTGCCCCCGTTGTTTGTGTTGGACCCATCGCTCATCGCGGACTTCCACCGAGCGCACCCGTATAAGCCATCGCCAGGAGGCGCTGCTAGAGGGGGGAGTACTGTCACGCCGCGCCATTCATCAGCTGCGCCACCTGCTCACACACCTGCTACTCGTCAGCGGCGAGGGATAAAAGCCGCCTCGCCCTGAGCTTCGGCCTGAAGCCGTTAGACTTCATCGCCTTCCATGCGAAGCATCAACTCTCTCTTCAGCATCACGCTAAGCGGTAAGAAGATTCTTTACCTTACCTCTCCCAGTCTGCTCCCCTGTGCACAGGTGGATTCCTCGGCGGCGGACAACTCCGTCCCTCGTCCTTCCTCGCTGCTGCACCGAGTCCTGCAGGTGA
Source organism: Pholidichthys leucotaenia (assembly GCA_020510985.1). Taxonomy (NCBI): domain Eukaryota; kingdom Metazoa; phylum Chordata; class Actinopteri; order Cichliformes; family Pholidichthyidae; genus Pholidichthys; species Pholidichthys leucotaenia. Next base: position 130,379,972 of record CM035840.1, on the reverse strand, counting down.
CTGTCTCCCGGGGTTCCGTCCTTGAAGTGCCTGCCATCAGTCTAACACAAGTAAGCTTCTCTCCCTCGCCTATTCTCCTCCTGTATTGGTGTGTGCCCGTCACCCTGTGTCTGTTCTTTCCCATAGGGTTGCCGGCTGAACGGTCTCCTGCCTCTGTGCCCGAAGCAGACGCCACCACCAATACATTTACATTCCGCTGACACACACCCATACACCCCTGCTGTTAATAAACAGTTTGAACTACTCTGAGCCTGTGTGTGTGCGTCTCCTGAGCCGAACGTTATGTCACTAATCTATTATGCAGTGGAAACAATTTGGAACAACTTCTGGATACACTCGGAAAGGAATTAGGAAAGCTTAAACTGTGGTTTGATTCAAATAAATTAACGCTCAATTTAAGTAAGACAAAATTTATAGTTTTTAACAACCATCACAACATCCCAGTACCTAAACTCAGTGTAAATGGTGTAGAGATTGAAAGGGTATCTGAAACTAAATTTCTTGGAGTAATAATTGATAATAAACTGTCTTGGAAGTCACATATTAATTATATTAAAGGTAAAGTATCCAAATCAATTGCAATATTACACAGAGTGAAATATTTGCTGAATCAACCCACACTATACACCTTGTATCATTCATTAATACTCCCATACATGACATATTGTAATGAAGTATGGGGAAATGCATATAAAACAAACATATATCCACTCTTTATGCTTCAAAAGAGAGCTATTAGAATAATAAACAAAGCAGCTTACAGGGAACCAACAAACCCACTTTTTCTTAAACAAAAAACTCTCAAGTTGAAAAATCTAGTTGACTTTAAAACTGCAATAATAATGTTTAAAGTGAAGAATTTATCACTGCCCGCAAATATCCAAAAGTTGTTCCAAATAAGGGAGAAACAATATCACTTCAGAGGAACATGTATATTTCAAAAGCCTACAGTGAGAACAACCACCAAGCAACACTGTATTTCAGTGCAAGGAGTCAGATTATGGAACAATTTTGGACCTGAATTAAAATCATGTACAACTCTTGGACAATTTAAACAAAAACTAAAGGAAGAAATACTCCAAACATATATACAAGACGACATGTAAAATCACATAAGGATTGCCATATCCAGCCTGTGTTGTGTTGTAGCTTAGTTTTTTTTTTTTTTCCTTTTTCTTTTCTGTCACATTTTGTCTTAGATTTGTTTTTGAATAGTAATCGCTTAACTTAGCTTAGCTTAGTTTTTTTTTTTCCCTCTGTCACATTTTGTCTTAGCTTTGTTTTGAATTGTAATCGCTCTTGTCTATTTTCTCTTTTTCTCTTTTGAATTCTTGGATGGAATATGGGTGGGCAATATAAGCTGCGGCTTCAGCCATCACCCATTTCGGATAACTTACGTTGTATTGTATAATCAGAGGAGTCATTGTCTAATTTGACCTTGTTGTTACATTATTCAGTTTCTTTTAACCTGTACTGTACTATCCGAAATAAATTCATTCATTCATTCATTCATTCAATAAAAGGTTAATTGTGCTTCCTGAGTTGTGTCTGCTTTCTGTGTCTGTATCATGTCACAGGGCAGGTAAGTGGTAACTCTTTTAGTCCAGATGGTGAGTATTTCCGGGCAGAAGTTTTTTAAAGAATTTACCTTGTTTTCCAGGAGAAGGGGCTTGGCAGGTGTGATTCCTGGTTTGAGGCTGGAGCAGAATGTTTTCCACGTTCCTGAATAGGGCAAAAGAGAGCTGTGGTGAGTTCAAGGCAAAAACAAAAATAGAGCATGAGTTCTAGAGGTCGCCATGTGAGTTGTATGATCTGAAGTGGGGAAAAGGTAAAGCCAGCTAAAATATTGTCCAGACAATGAGGAGCAGCTGTGCATTGTTAACTCTTGCCTTTCTCCAATGGACTCCTGCACATCAAGCAACCAAAGGCATAGAATCAGTTTCACCATACCCAGGGTATCTTTCAGTTACCTGGCTTTACTAAACCAGACATTTTGGATCAAGACTATCAGTACTACGAATGCAGTTATCAACTGGGTATGTGGACCCTGGGCTAATCTATCTGGCTGCATGCCCGTTCACATAAAAGAGGCGGTGATGCAGCAGATAACTAATAGGAGACTGAACAGGCAGCAGAGCGAAGTATGTCATTGATGAAGAACTAAGTGTCAGATTAAATAAATATGAAGAGGATGTATGTTGATATACAGGCTAAAAGAAACAGCTGCAGCACTCAAAAGTAGGAAAGAAGCATGCCCCCCCCAAAAGCCGACATTGAAAAATGGTAAACATGCTATTGTTAAGAGTTATATTTTCTTGCTATGATGGCCATGTAGTGACAGTCTGATATTGTGACAGCACTAGTAACAAGATTCCTAATCTGTACTTTAATCTGACTTAATATTTTACACCACATGTGCTAATAATTATTTTGGTTTCTCATGTACATGCATGGACATGACAAATAGAGAGGGATAGTATACACTAACTGTGAAAATGGGAGTACTCGCTACCACAACACCAACACTGATGTACAGGACAGTGTGGAGTTCAAGTCACTGAAGTGCCAGAAAGGCAGCTTTGAGGCAAACACATATTCTAGCCCAGTTTCTCACTCTTTACGCACTGTTTGTACCTTGCAAAAGTGAATTTATATCCTTCAGGGCATACCAAAAATGCATCTGAGAAAATCTTACAATGACTGTAGTGGGCACACTGAAACGTAAGAAGTACAAAAACACAGACATCCAGTATGCCATAATGTGCATACACACAGAAAGTATCCTGTATACTCACAGATCCCTCTAGGGTATGCTGGAGTGCTCAGCTAACCCATAAAACCCCAGCTTATCTCCTTTATGGGACTCCTGGTTCTGTAGTTCCCCAGCCCATGCCAAAGCCACTCTGATAATCAGCCATCTCTGTTTGGCCTGAAGTCTGGGTTAATATCCCAAGGTCTTGAGATATGAGCTCCAATGCCTGGCTTCAAGGTCTCAGTGTACAAATACAGTCCAGCTAAAATGAAAAGATGAGCATATCTGCTGGCTGTGTGAATTGTTTTTTTTTTTTTTTCTTGTGGAGGGAAAATGCATCAACTAGTGTGCGAGTGTTCTTGTGACCAAATTTAAGGCAAATTCTAGCTTTGTGTGTGTGTCCGTGTGTATGGGAGGGTGTTTGTGTAGCCTAGTTACTGTTCAAACACTGTCAGCAGGCACGTGCACAGATTGATGTGAAGTGCTGCTTTAAGGCTGCCCATACCCTTTGCCCCCTGACGTGCCCTTTTTTTTAAGGTATTATCAATTTTAATTTTCCACCACGGAGACACCAGTTACTGATAAAATGTGTTTTAACGTGTGATAAATTGATGTCCAAATAGTGACCTGTGCCTGAGCCTCCCGACACCCCCTGTTATGTCTGGGAACCCGGAGTGATGCACAGAGAGTGGTGCTGTTGTGAACACAAACTTTATTACATCAACTAGTATAACATACGTGCAGGTCAGTTATCTCCTACTGAGCCAGCCGGGAAAGAGGCATTAAGATGGCTGGTGCCGTCCTTATATAGGCTGGGGTGATGACGGCACCAGCCAGCTGAGTCATCACTCCGCTCCCAAGTATTAACCCCTTCACTACACCCACCCACCCACCCCCCCCACACACACACACAATCCCATTTCTGTCTCTTCTCCTTCAAACAGAGTCAGGTTAGTGTCTAAGCTTCGGCATATTTTACTGCTTTTATGAAAGTACACACAGTAGATGTATTTATTTTTTAACGCAGGGGATGGTGGTTGAGGGGGGGAATTTATAAATTTAGCATATTGTGTAAAAGTAATTTCAGTAGAAATTTGTAAGAATAAAAGTTCAAAAATGTGATAAAATATGCTAATTCACAATTCAAAAAGTCCCAAATTTCCAAGAAAAAAGTAATATTTTCCTGAGAAAAAATACAGTTTCCAAATGCCGGGAATAAAAAACACATTTCCAAGAAAAAAGTCATAAATTTACAACAATGAAGTCACATATTCAAGAAAAAGTTTGACAATTTTCTACAACATTTCTGTACATTTTAGTCCTTTGTTTTCTCATCAGTGTCCAATTTTCTCACCAATTAGTGAGGTTTCTCTTATAAACGGTAAAATTTTTCTTTGGAAACTTTTTTAATATAAATTTGCAATGTTTTCCTGGCAAATTTATTACTGTTGGAGTATATTTGATACTTTTTGTCATATAAATTGGCCGTTTTGTGTTACCCCCCCCCCCCACAATTTTCCAACAATATACTCATAAATTTGGAACTTTTTTCTACGAAATTTTTACACTTTCTCAAATCTTCATGATATTCTTGTACATTTGCTACTATACACTCACAGATATAGTAAGTTGTCCTGTATAAACTGTCCTTGCAATCTTTATGGGTAATGGAGGGTTGCCGGTTAACAGAGGGGGGGATTTTTACGCATTTTACAGACAAAGGGAATGACCTGCTTAATTTTTTTGCAAAGATTTAATTATTTGAAAGAAGAGTCTTATTCAGATTTTTGCAAAGATGTACAGTATTTATTTTGAACATATACAGTGGATATAAAAAGTCTTCACATCCCTCTTCAAATGCCAGGCTTTTGTGATGTAAAAAATGAGACCAAGATAAGCCACTTCAAAACTTTTCCACCATTAATGTGACCTATAACCCATATAACCCAACTGAAGAACAAGCTGAAATCTTTTAAGGGGAAAAATAAAAATAAAAAAAACTTATAATAACCTGGTCGCATAAAGCTTGGCTGCCATTACCTCAGCTGTCACAGAGCACAAGGTGTTGCAGATGGCCCATGTGATTCAGTCATATTAGTCACACCTGTAGGATCCTATTTGTCCTTGTGTTAGTTCTACATAGCCGCAGGGTCCGCATGTTTGCATGTCCTTCTCCACTTGGCTCGATCAAGGGCGCCCTCAGGGGTGATGTTCACAATCCACATGTCCTTGATCCAGTCAAGCCACCGTTTCTTTGGCCATCCACGGGGCTTCTTCTCACTTGAACTAAGGCACAGGGCTATCCTTGCCACCAATCCTCTTTGCTGCAGACATGTTGTGCCATCGCAGCTGGGCTTCTCGCGTCTTCCCAGTTATTGTTGCCACTCCCATGTGAAGAACAATCCTTGTTCTTCTTATGATCGTGCAGGGTCAGGGCAAGAATCCAGCACAGCATACATTTCTCCATTATGTGGAGCATTTGTTTGGGTTTTGTTGTAGTATGCCTGCATCTGTTCCCATATAGGGCCATAAGGCAGATCATGATCTTGTAGATCTTTCCCTTGAGGTACACTGGCATCCAGTGGTCACAGAGGACACCAGTCACCTTCTGCCACTGGGCCCAGGCAGCAATGACTCACGTGCGGGTATCGGGAATTGTCTCGCTGTCACTGCTGGGTATCCAGCCAAGGTATTTGAAGTGCATACTCTTTTTCTTTATCTAGGATTCTGTCTTCAAATCTGCCTGCAAAACTTCTCAAATATCAAATGTTTCAAGCATTTTGTCCCAATTTTTAGTAAACATGCATGCTGTACATTGGAGAGCAGTGGAAGATTTTTTTAAAAGATGACCAATATGCTTTCCTTTCCCCAGCATCTGTCTGGCTGTTATGATAAAATAGTCTTTATACTGTTTTTTCTCACTCTTTCTGCACTGATTTCCTTCAAATCAAAACAAAACCACTGGTATTGCTTTTGATTCTTACAATACCTACAGTATGACAAATTCTATCTAATCCTATTGTCTTACCACATTTTATTTGGCAGTACTTTACACATCTCACCTCAATTCACCAGAGACCTGAAAGTCTATTGAAGAGTTCTTATAAAAACTAAAGGTTATAAGCATCTTGGGACATTACAACCTGAACCCCTAGATTTATTTTGTAAGTTCACTGAAATAAGCCGTGGTCACTTTCAAAACTTCTGCTCATGCATAATAATAACTTTCAGCATAACTACTCCCCAGCCAGGGTATCAGAATCAAGACACTGTGACATAGTATGTGTAATTTATAAGGTCTTAACAACCTTTATTATAACCCTTTCTTTCCTAGGAGATTATGGGGGTACAACAAATCCCTAGAAATATAGATTGTTCTGTTCTTTATGTTAATATTATGAGAACAGTCATCCCCTTACCCTACAGTTCAAGGAAAATACTATATTTGATCACCTAACACGTTTCTCAGGCATTGTAATTGTATTTTTCCACTCACTTTTAATTCTCTACTTCCCTGGACATTTCACCATTTAGGTCAAGGGTAAAAGTACAAGGCAAATTACTGCAATTGCTCCATACAACTTCCCAGCTTCACGGTAAATATTTTCAAAGACATATTGACTTTCCCTTATGTTTGTTTCAATATTATCTGACAGATACTAGAAAACCAGCAGTCCATACATACATAACAATTGACCAAGTAATCAGAACGTCATTATGCTACAGAAAAACCCATAGATATATAGTACTGTTTGGATAAAAAATATATGAAAGACGCAATGACAAAAGAGTGTAAACAACCAGCCTCTGGAGTCACTCATCCAGGCCTCATACTCGCTCCAGCCATATAAATGTCACACTAACAGCCTCTGACCAGAGTCTAATGGTATTCATAGTTGCCATGGGTCCTTTCACGGCAATATTATTAAGATCATTTTTATTCATGATATCCCCCAAATTGTCCTTGGAAGAAACGGGAGATTATAAGAGGCTGGTGACCCATGGGTTGTGAATAAACATGAAAAACAATCAGTGTCCCGTTTAAAGGCAGAATGGTGTTCAGCCATGAGCCTCTGGGGTAAGATTTGAGAGTAAGGGGGTGCAACAAAAGAATAATGAAATCATTAGAAATAAATTGAAGTGAGAATGAATGATGCTGTCCTCTTATACTTACCCATTTTCAAAGCTCTGTATTATCTATAATGAAAATTAAAGGGGTCATTAAACAACACAGAGGATATTGCAGTAATGTCCTGCAACATATTTCTATAGGATTTCAGACGTGTGTTTATTAGAAATCACATTGCTGCTGTGACTTATCTCATTAAAATAATGTCAAATTGTTATTTTAAAGATAAAATAAATTAAATTTTCATAACTTCTTAATGTTTACTTTGTTCAAATATATACTATGTGTCAGTTTACCTCAGGGACAAGAATGAATGGGTGGCAATTACCTTGTGGAAGTGTTTTTCAACTAGGGGCCTCTGGAACATTCAGTTTTCTGTGGGAAATTTCCCCTTCTTAATTGCTCCAAAAAAAATGAAAATAATCTGGTATTGTTGTGAATGAGTGTCTACAGATGTCCATTAAAATAACATACGGTTAAATTCTAGGGCAGCCTGTGAATGTTCCTATTGTGCCCACATCAGGACATGCATGCACAATTTTAAAATGTGCTGCTTAGAAATTAATAATGCACCATTGACTTTGGAATTATCTTTTGTTTTTCAGTTGCCAAAAAAATATTCCTCCTTTGCTTTCCAAGTGGGTTGACCCACCAGTGTTAGACTTCAGCTTGGAAGGTTATGAGTTCAATCACCCATTTAGATGCTGCTAATTGGGCTTCATCCGTGGTCACATGACAATATAGATTGGACAATGTGTCATAAATTGGCCCTCAGGGCAGAAACGAAGACCCACGCGCTGAACTGTGAGTTGGGCAAGTTTAATAAAGAACACAAAAATATACAAGGAACAAAAACAGTTACAAGACTTAGGCAGGAAACAGGATGAGAGCAGACAGAGAATCAGCATCTGAACTGGATTCAGAATTTTTGTTTTAAGACACAGTGATTGGCAAGCAGAAGATCCATCCATCCACTCATCCATCTTCTACCGCTTTTCCGGAGGTCCGGGTCGCGGAGGCAGCAGTTCAAGCAGAGAAGCCCAGACTTCCCTCTCCCCAGCCACCTGCTCCAGCTCTTCAGAGAGGATACCAAGGCATTCCCAGACCAGCTGGGAGACATAGTCTCTCTACCGAGTCCTGGGTCTGCCCCGGCGTCTCCTCCCAGTGGTACGTGCCTGAAACACCTTAAGTGGGAGGTGTCCAGGAGGCATCCTAATAAGATGCTCATACCACCTCAACTGACTCCTTTCAATGTGGAGGAGCAGCGGTTCTACTCTGAGCCTCTCCCGGATGACTGAGCTCCTCACCCTATCTCTGAGGGTGAGTCCAGCAATCCTACGGAGAAAGCTCATTTCAGCTGCTTGTATCCACGATCTTGTTCTTTTGGTCATTACCCAAAGCTCGTGACCATAGGTGAGAGTAGGAACATAGATTGACTAGTAAATCGACAGCTTTGCCTTAGAACTAAGCTCCCTCTTCACCACAACAGACCGGTACAATGTCTGCATCACTGCAGATGCTGCTCCAATCCGTCTGTCAATCTCTCGCTCCATTTTCCCCTCACTCGTGAACAAGACCCCGAGATACTTAAACTCCTCCACTTGGGGCAGGAGCTTGTCCCCGACCAAGAAAGGTCAATCCACCTTTTTCCGGCTGAGGACTATGGACTCGGACTTGGAGGTGCTGATTCTCATCCCAGCCACTTCACACTCAGCGGCAAACCGTCCCAGCAAGAGCTGTAGGTCATTGCTGGATGAAGCCAACAGGATAACATCATCTGCAAACAACAGAGATGAGATCCTGTGGTCACCAAGCATGACACCATCTATTCCCTGGCTACGCCTAGAAATCCTGTCCATAAAAATTATGAACAGGATTGGTGACAAAGGGCAGCCCTGGTGGAGTCCAACTCTCACTGGGAATGACTCCGACCGAGTGTTGGCAATACGAACCAAACTCTCATAACGGTCGTACAGAGACCGAATAGCTCGTAACAACAAGCCTGATACCCCATACTCCCGAAACACCCCCCACAAAAAAACATGAGGGATGCGGTCAAATGTCTTCTCCAAGTCCACAAAACACATGTAAACTGGTTGGGCAAACTCCCACGAACCCTCGAGAATTCTCGAGAGGGTAAAGAGCTGGTCCGATGTGCCACGGCAAGGATGAAAACCACATTGCTCCTCCTCCTGAATCCGAGGTTCGACCAACGGCTGGACTCTCCTCTCCAGTACCTTGGCATAGACCTTCCCAGGGAGGCTGAGGAGTGTGATCCCTCTAAAGTTGGAGCACACCCTCTGGTCCCCTTTTTTGAGGAGAGGAACCACCACCCCGGTTTGCCATGCCAAAGGCACTGCCCCCGACCTCCACGCAATGTTGCAGAGGCATGTCAACCATAACAGCCCAACAACATCCAGTGCCTTGAAGTACTCAGGGCAAATCTCGTCCACCCCCGGGGCCCCGCCACGAAGGAGATTTTTAATCACCTTGGCGACCTCAGCCCCTGTGATAGGTGAGTCATCCCCCTCGTCCCCAAACCCTGCTTCCTCTGTGGAAGGCGTATCAGTGGGATTGAGGAGATCCTCGAAGTATTCCTTCCACCGTCGCCTGAGCCGAAGGACAGTTTGCTAGAATCTCTTTGAGGCCGACCGAAAGTCTTGTTCCATGGCCTCACCGAACTCCTCCCATACCTGGGTTTTTGCTTCAGCAACCACCCGAGCTGCACTCCGCTTGGCCTGCCGGTACACCTCAGCTGCTTAGGGAGTCCCACAAGCCAACCAAGCTTGATAGGACTCCTTCTTCAGCTTAATGGCCCCCCTCACCACTGGTGTCCACCACTTGGTTCGGGGGTTGCCACCACGAGATGCACCGACCACCTTGTGGCCGCAGCTCTGGGCTGCCGCTTCAACAACAGAGGTGGAGAACATGGCCCATTCAGACTCCATGTCTCCAGACTCCCTCGGAATGTGGTTGAAGTTCTTCCGGAGGTGGGAGTTGAAGACCTCCCAGACAGGGACCTCAGCCAGACGTTCCCAGCACACCCTCACTATGCGTTTGGGTCTACCAAGTCTGTATGGTTTCCTCCCCTGCCATCAGATCCAGCTCACCACCAGGTGGTGATCAGTTGACAGCTCTGCACCTCTCTTTACCCGGGTGTCCGAGACATACGGTCGCAGGTCTGATGACACAATAACAAAATCAATCATCGACCTGCAACCTAAGGTGTCCTGGTGCCAGGTGCACATATGGACACCCTTATGCTTGAACATGGTGTTCGTTATGGATAAACTGTGGTTAGCACAGAAGTACAATAACTGAACACCACTCAGGTTCAGATCGGGCAGGCCGTTCCTCCCAATCACCCCCCTCCTGGTTTCACTGTCATTGTCCATGTGCGCATTGAAGTACCCCAGTAGGACAATGGAGTCTCCAAGAGGAGCACCCTCCAGCACCCCAGTCACAGACTCCAAAAAGGGTGGGTACTCTGAAACATCATTTGGTGCATAGGCACAAATGATGGTCAGGACCCGATTCCCAACCTGAAGGCGCAGGGAAGTAACCCTTTAATCCACCGGGGAAAACTCCAATATAGAGGCAGCAAGGTGGGGGGGTACAAGAATACCCACCCCTGCTTGTCGCGTCTCACCTGGGGCAACTCCAGAAAAGGCCAAGCTCCAGCCCCTCTCCAGGAGACTGGTTCCGGAACCGGAGCGGTGCGTTGAGGTGAGGCCGACTATATCTAGCAGGTATCTCTCAACCTCATACACCAGCTCAGGCTCCTTCCCCACCAGAGAAGTGACATTCCATGTATCAAAAGCCAGTTTAGAAAGCTTGGGATCAGTCCGCCAAGGTCTCCGCCTTTGACGCCACCTAATCAACATAGCACTGGACCCCCACGATCCCTCCTGCAGTTGGTGAGCCCACTGGAGGGGCAAGCAGAAGAGCTGTCAATAAATAGGCAACACGAGTGATTGCCAATCCGAGTCAGCTGTGAGTCACATGAGCGGAGAGGAGACAGGATTGACAGCTGACAGGAGCACCGCCCACGCCCAGAGTAACCCCGGAAGTGCTCACTGACAGCTGCCATCAAGAAAGAAAGAGAACACGGATCAAAAATACCCCTACAAGACGAGAACAAGACTAATGACAAATAATAAACATTGGGAAAATAAACTGGAAAACCAGGCAGTAAAGAAATATATAAATGACAACACTAAAATGAGAAAAATAGCTAGATGAGAAAATACAAAGAAACCAGAACCCTAAACAAACAACAGACATCAAATTCCTAGAAGACAAAAAAAAAAACAAAAAAAACAGCAGGAATACAACAATGTAAAGAATGACAGAAAAGCTGAGCATGGTGGACCCCCCCCCCCCCCCATGCTCAGCTTGTGACAGAGCCCCCCCTCCTCCCTAAGGGGTTGGATTCCAGACACCCCAGGAAAACATAAAAAAAAGAACCCCCCCCAACACAAACAACCCACCCCAACAACAAAACAACCCCACCCTGGGTGGGAGGAGGGGGACCCAGGCACGGAGGGACTGAACCAAACCAGAGAAAAACTAGAAAAGCACTCGGAGAGCGCAAACCTCCGGCAAGCGCCACAGTTCCCCCCCATACAAGGTTTGTGTGTACGTTTTCAGATTCCTTGACCATGAAAACATGTGACTAGCAATTGGATTCACAATGATAGGATTAGTGGTTCAGTAGTAAAAGCATTACCTCCTTGGCGGAGGTAATAAACTGAAGTGTTGGTGTTGTGTCCATCTCCTCCATCTCCAAACTCCCAGGCTGGGGGCGTTGCAATTCATCACACAACCGCGTACAACCCACAGGCCAATGGGTTATGCAAGTGTTTTCATAGATCACTGAAAGCAGCACTCAGGGCTTCACTGACGGATGCAAATTGGGTAGACAGGTTGCCGTGGGTTTTATATTGGGGTTGCGCTCCACGGCAAAAGAGGATTTGGAAGCTTCCCCGGCAGAGAGCTTGTTTTTGCACAGCCCCTATGGCTGCCCGGGGAATTTCTGCCAAATAATCCGGCGCCGGACAGCTGCCCGTCTCAGCTTTTGCAGCGTAGCGCAAACACAGGCACGCTGTCGGGCCCGACTCACCACTGTTTTCCGCGTGCTTTTGTGCCTAAAACTTTGAAGAACGCGGAGTTCATGTTTGTCAGACACGGCGACCAGCGCCCTCCATTGTGCCTGCACACATGTTGAAAATGGCCGTATCTCACAATGTTAAAGAATCCTTTAAAAAATTCCTGTATCCAGACGGTGATCCGGATCGTCCCCAAAATTTAATCAGTTCTTCTTTGTACCATTTCCAACAGCGCCTGAAAGTTTCATCGAAATCCGTCCAAAACTTTTTGAGTTATCTTGCTAACCAACAGACAGACAGACAGACAAACAGACAAACAGACAGACAAACGCTGGCAAAAACATAACCTCCTCCAGCCTGCGGCCTGGCGGAGGTGGTAAGAAAAACTCTCAGAATAAACATCCCAACAAATCCCAGACTAAGAGGAAACAACAAAGAACAAAAGCCCCAGTCAGGACCCACACAGAACTGGGAACCTAGGCCCCTAGACCAAGGAGCAAGACTGTTCTGGTTGTCAGCTGAAGTCCCAGACCTGGCAGACGGTGAGGTGCTAAGAGTCGGGTGGTCTGCTGGAAAATAAGAGCCACCCAACCCAACGGCACAGTCTGTCAGGTGGTCGGCCAGAGTTCTTTAACCAACACCAAAGAGAAGGGGGTCCAGGGGGATGCCTCCCAACCAGGATGACCAGAGGTGTGGAGAGTGGAGGAATAGAGGTAGCCACAGTGACATCAGGCGGAGGAGGGGGAACCACGGTGGCCTCAGGCAGAGGAAGGGGAACCACGACGGCATCTGGCAGAGGAGGGAGAACCACAAGGGTGTCTGGCAGAGGAGGGGGGACCATGACGGCATCTAGGAGAGGAGGTGGAACAATAATGGCGTCCGACTGAGGAGGGGGAACCACAACGGCATCTAACAGAGGGGGGACCACGATGGTTTCGAACTGCTCTGCAGCACGCTCAGTGGTCCTGGACTGGGACATCGCAGCACCCACAGTGGCTCTGGGCTGGAGTGGAGCAGCACCCGCAGCGGTTCCAGGCTGGAGCGGAGCTGCATCCGCAGTGCTCCCGGACTGGGACATAGCTGCACCCATGGTGGCCCCCGGACTTGAGCATAACGTCCACTGTGGGCCCACATTGGAGCGCAGCACCCAAGCAGGTTTCAGGCTGGGGCGCAGCACCCATGGATACCCGGACTGGGGAGGAGCTGCATCCACAGAGATCCTGGGCTGGGATGGAGCACCCGCGAAGACCTCGTCCGGAGGAACAGCAGCACCCACAGAGGTCCCAGACTTGGATGCAGCGCCCGAGACGACCTCAGCAGGGGGAGCTGGACCCACGGAGATCTCAGGCAGCAAGGCCAGACCCACAGAGACCTCTAGCAAAGCTGGACGATCCTCGGTGACCCTGGGGAAAAGCTCAGGCAAGAGAGGCAGAGAAACAGGGTCAGGGTCACCGGCCTCAGTGGAGCCTGGCGAGGTGATCACAGGTGCAGCTGATGGCTTCACTTTGCTCTCCCCACCAAGAGCCAAACAATACCTCTCCAATATGGAAACAACAAAAATAAAGGAGAGCACTTGCCTGAGCTCAAGCTCCACTGCCATCCAGGACTCCGTTGATCCAGGTGGTGGTTTCTTGGGCCCAGCCTTCTTGAGGTCCAGCTCTGGCTCTACTGCGGCAGACCCTGCAGCAGGCATGGTAGTCATTGCTGTCCGGGGACCCCCCCTGCGATGTAACCCACACAGGTGGCTCACCCACCACGGACACAGGTGGTTGGCTTCCTGCTGGTGCTTGATCCTATATAGTTGAAGCCCAGGGACGTTCACTCATCAGCACAGGCATCAGCTCGGTCTCAGCGCTCTCCCTTCATCCAAGCCATGGCCGTGGGGCTGGAACCAGGTCTTTCAGGGCCGCAGGCTCCTCCATAGCCTGGCGGCTCAGTCCTGGGGCCGGCGGACACTCAAGAGGGAAAGGAGGAGACACTGAGAGAGCAGGTGAACAGTTTAAAGCTGCAGTAGATGGTGAGGACTCAGAGGACTGCCTTGGCTGAGCCTACCCAAAGGGAATCAGGCAAGATAATTTGTGTTTAATGGAATGAGAGTTGAAAAACACTTGCCTAAATTCCCTGGGTGCGATGTCTTCTGCTGCAGCTGGGTGGAAATCAGCCCTCCCCAGGACTTCAGTGGAATTTGGAGGAGCCGCCCCTGCAGACACGGTGAAGGGCGGAGCTGGGGAAGAAACGGTCGACCCCTCAGCAGCGGGAGGAATTGCTGAGGAGGAGGAAGAGGCAGCAGCAACAGGAGGAAAAGCTGACATGACAGCCAGAATAGAAAAACTTGAATGAGAGCAGGAAGCTTCAGCGGAAACTCTCCAATGCGACGAAGGAAAGGCTGCTGGTTGATAGGTGGAGGAGTTCTTTTGGTGGGATTTAACTGGGCGGCAATGCGAAGAATGAGGCGAATGACCCAGGAGACATCTCTTCTGGGGGATCTGGTACTGCCGCGGCTCGGGGATGAGTGCTGGTAGACCCAGGAGGGCTTCATCTTGGAGCTGGTGATGCAGGAGCTGCAGCTGTAGCTGGCAACTGATGAGGAGCCGATGGGACCGAGGCCCGGGGATGTTTCACCGTCATCGCAGACCTAGACTTCTTTGAGGAGTTCCTCACCATCCCTCTGTTCTCTTGCTGCAGGTCTGCCACCAGTGAAATTCTCTCCACCCCCTCAGCATGCTCATCCGTGAGACCCAGGTACCAAAGGGCGTCTTTAGGGGTAGGAGCCCCACGAGCATCGAAGATTAGCCCATCCATCTCCATTAAAGTTTTGCAACTCTCCTACCCCAGACTCATTGGGTACCAAAGCCCGCCAACTGAGTCTACGTGAGCTGGGGACATGTTGAATGCTCCAGAGACACAGAAAGAGGTGAGTGAAAAAAACAAACAAACACAAACTCACATCAGCTGGATCACTCTTAGGCCGCATGCTACTGTCATGAATTTGCCTTCGGGGCAGAAACGAAGTCCCACATGCTGAACTGTGAGTTGTGCAAGTTTAACACAAAAATATACAAGGAACAAAAACACTTGGGCAGGAAACAGGATGAGAGCAGAGGGGGAATCAGCATCTGAATTGGATTCAGGATTTTGGTTTTAGGACGCAGCGACTGGCAAGCAGAAGAGCTGTCAATAAATAGGCAGCAAAAGTGATTGCCAATCTGAGTCAGCTGTGAGTCACATGAGCGGAGAGGAGACAGGACTGACAGCTGAGAGGAGCACCGCCCACGACCAGAGTAAATCCGGAAGTGCTCACTGACAGCTGCCATCGAGAAAGAGAGAGAACACGGATCAAAAATACCCCTACAAGATGAGAACAAGACTAATGATAAATAATAAACATTGGGAAAATAAACTGGAAAACCAGAAAGTAAAGAAATATATAAATGACAACACTAAAATGGGAAAAATAATTAGATGAGATAATACAAAGAAACCAGAACCCTAAACAAACAACAGATATCAAATACCTAGAATACAAAAATAAGCAGGAATACAACAATGTAAAGAATGACAGAAACGCAAACCACGGCGGACCCCCCTTCTGTGCTCAGCTTGTGACACCATGAATGAACCCATTAAATTTTGTGAGCAGATCAAGGACTATTCTTTTATAAAACTTTCTTTAAAATGTTTGTTTTTATGATTAAAAATTAGATTTTTTTTAATGTTATTTACACAAGAGTAGGATGTACAGTGGCGTGAATAAGTGATGGACCCCCTTCTTCATTCCTCATTTTTTGTATGTTTGAGACACTTAAAATGTTTCAGATTATCAAACAAATTTAAATATTAGAAAAAGATAACACAAGTAAACACAAAATGCAGTTTTTAAATGAAGGTGTTTATTATTAAGGGCAAAAAAAATCTAAACCTACATGGCCCTGTGTGAAAAAGTGCTCCCCCCCCGTTAAAACATAAATTAACAGTGGTTTATCACATCTTTGGGAAGCTGAGTTCAATTTCTCTAGCCACACCCAGGCTTGATTTCTGCCACACCTGTTCTCAATCAAAAAATCATTTAAATAGGACCTGTCTGACAAAGTGAAGTAGACCAAGAGATCCTCAAAAGCTAGACATGCTTAGATCCAAAGAAATTCAGGAACAAATAAGAAACAAAGTAAGTGAGATCTATCATTCAGGAAAAGGTTATAAATCAATTTCTAAAGTTTTGGGACTCCAGCGAACCACAGTGAGAGTGATTATGCACAAATGGCAAAAACATGGAACAGTGGTGGATCTTCCCAGGAGTTGCAAGCTGACCAAAATTACCACAAGAGCACAGCGACAACTCATTCAAGAGGTCACAAAAGACCCCACAACAACATCCAAAGAACGGCAGGCCTCACTTGCCTCAGTTAAGGTCAGTGTTCATGACTCCACCATGAATGAATGAATGAATGAATCTTTATTTAGGACAGATTAAAAGTAAAGATTAAAAGAAAGGAACAGAATAATATAACAAAGGGGAAAGAAAAAAAAAAAAACATCTTACAAGGTCAAATT
Organism: Pholidichthys leucotaenia; assembly: GCA_020510985.1. NCBI lineage: Eukaryota > Metazoa > Chordata > Actinopteri > Cichliformes > Pholidichthyidae > Pholidichthys > Pholidichthys leucotaenia. The sequence continues at coordinate 130,363,432 of CM035840.1, read as the reverse complement.
AAACAATAACTCCTCTGATTATACAGTTCAACATAAGTTATCCGGAATGGGTGATGGCTGAAGCCGCAGCTTATATTGGCCACCCAAATTCCATCCAAGAATTCAAAAGAAAAACAAGAGCAATTACAATTCAGAACAAAGCTAAGACAAAACGTGACAAAAATCTAAGCAACAACACAACACGGACTGAATAGGATAATCCTCATGTGATTTTACATGTCATCTTGTATATATGTTTGGAGTATTTCTTCCTTTAGTTTTTGTTTAAATTGTCCAAGCGTTGTACATGATTTTAATTCAGGTCCAAAAGCATTCCACAATCTAACTCCTTGCACTGAGACACAGTGTTGCTTGGTGGTAGTGCTCACTGAAGGTTTTTGAAATATACATGTTCCTCTGAAATGATATTGTTTCTCCCTTATTTGGAAAAACTTTTGGATATTTGCGGGCAGTGATACATTCTTCACTTTAGGTTCAGGTTCAGGTAACTTTATTTGTACCCGTAGGTAGATTTGTTTTGCAGTCTGGTGACATCCATATTTACAAACCACAATTACATTCAACATAAACACAAACACAGGCACACATGAAGCTGACTATAAACATGATAAAAATACTCAAGGCTCCATCAATCAGGATATAAAGACAAAGAGATGAGAGAAAAACCAGAGATGAGAGAGAAGGGTCATATTAAAAAGTTAAAGACTAGTCAAAGAGGTTAAAAACTCAGAGGTCTAAAACCCAATAAAAGATTTAGAACCCAAATAAAAATCCTACAAAAATAAGTAAATATAAAATGGAGTTAATAAATAGGTAACTAAATTATGTGCAATATATTGTTACAACTTGCTCAACTCTTTGACAGCAGCAGGAACAAAGCTGTTTTTGTAGCGCTGGGTTTTACTTTTTGGGACAGCAAACCTCCGTCTTGAGGGAAGAAGCTGAAAGTGGCAGTGCAAAGGGTGGGAGTCATCATTTAGAATGGAGGTAGCAATCCTCTGTACCTGTCTGGTGTACAAGGATGTCAGGCTCAGCTGTGACTCACCAAGCAAACGACTGGATCATCTAACTACCTGATCCAAGGATTTCCTCTGTTTCAGTTTTATCTGACCAAACAATGACACTAAAGAAAAGGATAAAACAGATTCAATAAAAGCCCGATAAAACATTGCCATTATGGTTCGGTCAATTTGGAAGCGTGCAAATTTCCTCAAACAATGCAAATGTTGCTGACCCTTTTTGCACACCCTTTCACAGTTCTGTTCAAATTATAAATTACTATCAATAATCGTCCCAAGATATTTGTAGGATTGTACACATTCAGTGGTCTGGCCTTTTAGTACGGTGACTTTGTGCCTGGGAGTTTTCCTCCTAAAGTCAATAATCATATCTTTAGTTTTTGTCGTATTCAGCTGCAGGTAGGAATCCTCACACCAGTGAACACAATCATCAACTACTGGGCCGTGGCCACTCTCACCATCCTGGAGGAGACTGACAATAACTGAGTCATCAGCATACTTTATAATGTGTCTGTTGTCATGTCTGCTCCGACACGTGTTTGTGTACAGGATGGAGAGTAGTGGTGACAACACACACCCCTGAGGAGAGCCAGTAGAAGAGCACTTTTGGTCAGACAGTGTACCATTGACCCTTACTCACGGTGTCCTGTTGGTTAAGAAATCCAGAATCCAACCCACCTGATTATTGCTCAAATCAAATTGTTGCAGGAGCCTTTCAACTAAAATATGAGGCTGGACTGTATTAAAGGCGGAGGAAAAGTCCACAAATAAAAGCCTGGCGTGTGTCCCATTAAAATGCAGATGTTTAAAAAGCATGTTAAACAGAGTGACAGTGGTGTCCTCCACTCCTATATGCAAACTGCAAAGGATCCAATGCATGTTCAGTCTGCTTTAGGACCTCAAATCTGACCAGTTTTTCCAAAAATTTTCACTAAAATTGAAGTCAAAGCTTTAAACTTTAAACATTATTACTGCAGTTTTAAAGTCAACCAGATCTTTCAGCTTGAGAACTTTCAATTTAAGAAAAAGTGGGTTTGTTGGTTCCCTGTAAGCAGGTTTGTTTATTATTCTAATAGCTCTCTTCAGAAGCATAAAGGTTGGATATATGTTTGCTTTATATGCATTTCCCCATACTTCAGTACAATATGTCATGTAAGGGAGTATTAATGATTGATACAAAGTATACTGCTCAAAAAAAAAATAAATAAAAGGAACACTTTGAAAACACATCAGATTTTAATGGGAAAAATAAGCTGGATATCTACACTGATATGGACTGGATAATGTGTTAAGAATGAAAAGATACCACATCTTTTGATGGAAATGAAAACACTCCAAAACTTAAAGTGAAGAAATTGTGGCAGGCTAGTCCAGCTTACTCAGAAAAAAAGTGTTCCTTTTATTTTTTTGAGCAGTATGTATACAGTGGGGCAAAAAAGTTTTTAGTCAGCCACCAATTGTGCAAGTTCTACCAATTAAAAGCTGAGAGAGGTCTCCAATTTTCATCATAGGTATATCTCAACTATGAGAGACAAAATGAGAAAAAAAAAAATCCAGAAAATCACATTGAAGGACTTTTAATGAATTAATTGGTAAATTCCTCGGTAAAATAAGTATTTGGTCACCGAAAAACAAGCAAGATTTCTGGCTCTCACAGACCTGTAACTTCTTCTTTAAGAGGCTCCTCTGTCCTCCACTCGTTACCTGTATTAATGGCACCTGTTTGAACTCATTATCAGTATAAAAGACACCTGTCCACAACCTCAAACAGTCAGACTCCAAACTCCACTATAGCCAAGACCAAAGAGCTGTCAAAGGACACCAGAAACAAAATTGTAGACCTGCACCAGGCTGGGAAGACTGAATCTGCAATAGGTAAGCAGCTTGGTGTGAAGAAATCAACTGTGGGAGCAATTATTAGAAAATGGAAGACATACAAGACCACTGATAATCTCCCTCGATCTGGGGCTCCACGCAAGATCTCACCCCGTGAGGTCAAAATGATCACAAGAACGGTGAGCAAAAATCCCAGAACCACATGGGGGGACCTAGTGAATGACCTGCAGAGAGCTGGGACCAAAGTAACAAAGGCTACATCAGTAACACACTACGCCGCCAGGGACTCAAATCCTGCAGTGCCAGACGTGTCCCCCTGCTTAAGCTAGTACATGTCCAGGCCCTTCTGAAATTTGCTAGAGAGCATTTGGATGATCCAGAAGAGGATTGGGAGAATGTCATATGGTCAGATGAAACCAAAATAGAACTTTTTGGTAAAAACTCAACTTGTTGTCTTTGGAGGAGAAAGAACACCATACCTACTGTGAAGCATGGGGGTGAAAACATTATACTTTGGGGCTGTTTTTCTGCAAAGGGAACAGGACGACTGATCCGTGTAAAGGAAAGAATGAATGGGGCCATGTATCGTGAGATTTTGAGTGGAAACCTCCTTCCATCAGCAAGGGCATTCAAGATGAAACGTGGCTGGGTCTTTCAGCATGACAATGATCCCAAACACACTGCCCGGGCAATGAAGGAGTGGCTTCATAAGAAGCATTTCAAGGTCCTGGAGTGGCCTAACCAGTCTCCAGATCTCAACCCCATAGAAAATCTTTGGAGGGAGTTGAAAGTCCATGTTGCCCAGCGACAGCCCCAAAACATCATTGCTCTAGAGGAGATCTGCATGGAGGAATGGGCCAAAATACCAGCAACAGTGTGTGAAAACCTTGTGAAGACTTACAGAAAACGTTTGACCTCTGTCATTGCCAACAAAGGGTATATAACAAAGTATTGAGATGAACTTTTCTTATTGACCAAATACTTATTTTACCGAGGAATTTACCAATTAATTCATTAAAAATCCTTAAGTGTGATTTTCTGGATTTTTTTTCTCATTTTGTCTCTCATAGTTGAGGTATACCTATGATGAAAATTGGAGACCTCGCTCATCTTTTAAGTGCAAGAACTTGCACAATTGATGGTTGACTAAATACTTTTTTTCCCCACTGTAGTGTGGGTTGATTCAGCAAATATTTCACTCTGTGTAGTATTGCAATTGATTTAGATATTTTACCTTTAATATAATTAATATGTGACTCCCAACACAGTTTATTATCAATTATTACTCCAAGAAATTTAGTTTGGGATACCCTTTCAATCTCTACACCATTTACACTGAGTTTAGATACTGAGTTGTTGTGATGGTTGTTAAAAACTATAAATTTTGTCTTACTTAAATTGAGCGTTAATTTGTTTGAATCAAACCACAGTTTAAGCTTTCCTAATTCCTTTCCAAGTGTATCCAAAAGTTGTTCCAAATTGCTTCCACTGCATAATAAATTAGTGTCATCGGCAAACAATATTAAATCCATTTTTTCTGAAACTTTACATATATCATTTATATACATATTGAATAACAATGGTCCCAAAACTGAACCCTGTGGGACTCCACAAGTAACCTTCAGCAACTGTGAGTTTTTGCTACCACCACATACATACTGATATCTGTTCTTTAAGTAACTACATAACCAGGACAGTGCTACTCCCCTAATTCTTTAATTTTGTAGTTTCTTTAATAATATATTATGATCCACTGTATCAAACGCTTTTTTAAGATCCAGGAATACCCCAACTGAATACTTTTTATTTCCAACGGCAGTTGATATTTTTTCTGTAAATTCCATTAGAGCAAATGCAGTTGTGCTCTTGTGTCTGAACCCATATTGCTGCTCACACAATAAATTATTCTTCATTATAAAGTTGTCAGTTCTCTCACAGAATATTTTTTTCCCCAAGTATCTTGGAAAATTGCAGCAATAGTGAAATTGGTCTAAAGTTTGAAAATTCCCCTCTGTCACCCGTCTTGTATACCAGATTTACTTTAGCTGCTTTCATTGCATTGGGAAATATACCTGTTTGGAGAGACAGGTTACAAATATCCGTCAGTGGCTTCACTAAGCATTCAATGATAGTTTTGACTAAAAGCATGTCAATACCATCACAATCCGTAGATGTTTTACTTTTAAACGATTTAACAATTTCAATGACCTCTCTCTCGTCTGTGTTCTTTATGAAAATGGAGTCTTTTATAGCAATGTTTTTGCTTATTGTATCACCTGTTGGCGCCGTAATGGGTATTTCTCAAGCCAAATTAGGACCAATGTTCACAAAAAATGTATTAAATTCATCTGCAGGTGAGACTGCATTCAAACTCTGAGTTTTTTGTTTTTGTTTTTTTTTTTTTTGAAAGATTGGTTGGGTAGCTTGTATTTCTGTTTTTATTTCCAAGAATATTGTTAAGTGTTGTCCATGTATTTTTAATCTTATCTCTGTTTTTCTCCAACTCTTTACTGTAATAGTCTCTTTTACTACATCTCATTATATATGTTAACTTGTTTTTTGTATGTTTTATACCACTGCTCTGCTTCTTTTGTCCTTTTCTTTAGAAAAGCTTTATATAATGAATTTTTCTTTTTACACGGTTTTTGTAACCCTTTGGTTAACCATGGCTTGTCAACAAATTTCTGTTTAAGCTTTTTCTTTACTAATGGACTTTTTTTTTTTTTCATAAAGAGTGGTTACAATGTTCATAAATGTGTCATTGGCTTCATTACATCTGATACATAGACTTTTGTCCAGTCTTGCTTCAGCAGGTCTTCTTTAAAAGAACTGATTGCAATTTGTGATTTGTATCTGAAAGATTTTAACGTTTTTTTTCTGTATTGGCCCCCGTGTGGCCATGGATATGTGCAAAGACTGGCAAATGATCACTTATGTCATTTATCAATAATCCACTTTCTATTTTCTTATCAATAATATAAACAAACAAGTTATCAATAAGTGTAGCAGTGTGAACTGTGATTCTACTGGGATGTGTTATTGTGGGATATAGACTCATACTGTACATAGAATTCATGAACTCTGTTATTACATTTTGTTGAAATGGATTTAGTAAATCAATATTGAAATCTCCACAGATTACAACCATTTTGTTACTAGTTATATTATTGTACAGCTTGACTAATTTATCTCTGAATGTCTCAATGCAAGTTCCCGGCATTCTATATATACAACTTATAATTAGATTTTTTGTTTTATCTTGGTCAATCTCAACAGTAACACATTCCAGAATCCCTGGTAATGCAAAGGACATTCCATTTACAAGTTTACACCTATACAGGTCATCAATATACAGTGCAATGCCACCACCCTTTTTTTGAGATCTATTAATATAAAACATCTGATATCCCTCTATTGCCATCAGAGAAGCCTGCTCTTCATTAAGCCAAGTTTCAGAGACTGCGACAGCTGTAAATTTTCTATCTAGCTGTTTTAAATAGTCCTGAATCTGTGGAAAGTTTTTGTTAAGGCTGATTGATAGTTTACCATATAATTGCACTTGACTTTTAAATTGCTTTTCAGAATAATATTCACAATGATTATGAATATTATTGAAGAAGTGGTTATCAGGATCAATTTCATTCTCCATCTCTTGTAGTTTATTTTCAGCATAATGGCATATTTTCAGAGTTTGAATTTCCTCACTCTGTGTCAAATGACTTCCTCCAACTGGGGATGATTGGTGTCTACTAAAGTCAGTCATAAGTTGTTTGTTTGTTTGTTTGTTTAAGTACATTAACATGGCATGTCACAAAAGAACTATTCTTGCCGTGTGTGGGTATGGATTATCATAGTCTCTTAATTTTCTTACTCAGTGTTCATCTATATTTATTTAAGTCAGTAAGATCTCCAATTATTATGGCCTTTGCTTCCTCAGGTGTTCCATTTAGTTTGATCCAAACTCTACAGTTTCTTTTCCATGTTGCCTGTATCTTATTTTGTCTTTTCAGCATCAGTGCTTGCCATGCTATTTCAGCATTAGTCTTTGTTAAATGTTCATTTAGGTAAACTTCTGTTCCCCGTAGCGTTCTGGCCTGCCTCAGTATGACATTCTTTACCCTTCTGGTCACAAAGTGCATCACAATTGATTTCTTTGTTTTATTATCTTTTCTGGCTAAAGTATGACGTGCTGAAATTGCATTTACTTCAACCTTTATATTTCTGCTTTCAAGGAACTGAAGCACCTGGTTTTCCAGGGAGACTGATTTACAAAAGGGAGCCTCCTCACCTCTCATTCCTGCTGTAGCATTGGCATATGTTTGATATTTAATGTCTGTCGGCCTCCGTCGGTCTATGATGACCATGGAAGAGAATCCTAAACGTCTACTCTGCTGGAACAGCACCGCCTGTGGCTGAACAGGCCGATGCGCGAATGACAGTCCCTGTCACACAGGTCACACTTGTGGGTGGTCTCCGTGCTGCTGGGTCTGTGGCGGTTCTTCCTGCGGGTCCTGTTTTCATCTGCTGCAGCAGTCAGTCTCTCTTCACCCGCCTTGAGCTGTCTGGTCAGGGTGCCTCTCCATTTGGAGCGGTCCGTTGCAAGGTCCTCCCAGCGCTCTGTGTTGATATCCAGGGCCTTCATGTCTCTCTTGCAGACGTCTCTAAAGCGCAGCTGTGGGCGGCCAACGTCTCTCCTGCCAGTTGCCAGTTCTCCATAGAGGACATCTTTGGGGATTCTGCCATCCTCCATACGATGAATGTGGCCTAGCCAGCGGAGCCTGCACTGCCTGAGTAGAGTGAACATGGAGGGAAGGCCGGCGCGGGACAGAACTTCTGTGTTGGGCACTTTGTCCTGCCAGGATATGTCCAGGATGTTGCGAATGCAGCGCAAGTGGAAGGAGTTCAGTCTCTTTTCCTGCCGGGCGTATGTTGTCCACGTCTCACTCCCATAGAGCAGTGTGCTGATGACGCAGGCGTTGTACACTGCCATCTTCGTCTTGACAGAGAGTTTGGGATTCTCCCACACTCGTGTGGTGAGGCGAGCGAGTGTGAAGGCTGATTTTCCAATCCTCTTGTTGATCTCTGTATCAAGGGAGAGGTTGTTGCTGATCGTGGACCCCAGGTACGTGAACTGATTCACAACCTCCAGCTTGTAGTCATCAATGGTGATGGTTGGTGGTGCTTCCGTGCCTTGCGCCAAGACGTTAGTCTTCTTCAGGCTGATGGTAAGCCCGAAGTCCTTGCATGCCTGGGAGAAGCGGTCCATCAGGGTCTGAAGCTCCTGCTGTGTGTGGGTTGCGACTGCAGCGTCGTCTGCGAACAGCATGTCTGTGATTAGAGCCTCGCGTACTTTGGTTCTACCTTTCAGGCGGGCGAGGTTGAAAAGCCTGCCGTCAGATCTTGTGTGCAGGTAGATTCCCTCTGTTGCTGTGCTGAAGGCATGCCTCAGGAGCATAGCAAAGAAAATCCCAAAGAGGGTTGGCGCAAGTGCACAGCCCTGTTTCACTCCGCTGCGTATGTTGAATGACTCTGAGACGTTGCCATCGTGCTGCACTATCCCCTGCATGTTGGTGTGAAACGATTTGATGAGGCTTTGCAACTTTGGTGGGCATCCAGATCATCCATACGAGAATACTATTCAAGATCCTTGATGCGTCGCTCCAAGTCTTCAATATTTTTTTTTTGTCTTTTTACTTAATTGTTAATTTCAATTCTCAGACTTCCTCCATTAGCCCTAATAGTTTGAGCTGTTGACTGGCCACTTTGGTCAGTTTTTCTGACAAGAAGTTCAGAGAATTTTTTAATCTTTTCCATTTCTTCCTTTTTTGGTGGCATTTTCACTGACCTGTTGATAGTAAAACAATCTCTGCTGGTGCCGCCGGTATCCAATTCAACTGACCTTGAGTCCAGCTGGGGCTTCAGCTAGCCCCCTCTGCTGCTAGTCCCGTTGCTTACCGCCGCTGTAATTGAGCTCCTGATCCGGCTCCTATCCAGCTGGGGTGCCGTCAGCTCCTCCACCGAGCTCCGCTGCCGCTGTAGTTGAGCTCCCATCCGGCTCTTGTCCAACTGGGGTCCCGGTTGCTCCTCCGCTGAGCCCCGCTGCCTACCGCCGTCTTCCTCAGTAGTTCCTCTGCCGAGCCCCGCCACTGTAACTGAACTCCGATCCAGCTCCTATCCAGCTGGGGCCCCAGCTGCTCCTCCACTGGTCCCTGTTTCCTACCGCCGCTATAGTTGAGCTCCGATCCGGCTCCAGTCCAGCTGTTGCCTCGGTTAGTTCCTCCAGCGAGCCCCAATCGCAAGATTCTAAGAATCTGTGCGGGAGGCTAAGCCGTCATCTACCGGGCTGATGCCGGGTCGGTGAGAGAGACCATAAGAAAGAGACTGGGGAAAATGTCCAACTTGGCAGAGTTCCAAGATGAAAACCACTGCTGAGGCAAAAGAACTTGTCTCAGTTTTACCAGAAAACATCTTGATGATCCCCAAGACTTTTGGGAAAATACTCTATGGACTGACGAGACAAAAGTTGAACTTTTTGGAAGGTGTGTATCCCATTACAGTGGGGAAAAAAGTATTTAGTCAGCCACCAATTGTGCAAGTTCTCCCACTTAAAAGATGAAAGAGGTCTCCAATTTTCATCATAGGTATACTTCAACTATGAGAGACAAAATGAGAAAAAAAAAATCCAGAAAATCACATTGAAGGATTTTTAATGAATTAATTGGTAAATTCCTTGGTAAAATAAGTATTTGGTCAATAAGAAAAGTTCATCTCAATACTTTGTTATATACCCTTTGTTGGCAATGACAGAGGTCAAACGTTTTCTGTAAGTTTTCACAAGGTTTCCACACACTGTTGCTGGTATTTTGGCCCATTCCTCCATGCAGATCTCCTCTAGAGCAGTGAGGTTTTGGGGCTGTCGCTGGGCAACACGGGCTTTCAACTCCCTCCAAAGATTTTCTATGGGGTTGAGATCTGGAGACTGGCTAGGCCACTCCAGGACCTTGAAATGCTTCTTATGAAGCCACTCCTTCGTTGCCCGGGCGGTGTGTTTGGGATCATTGTCATGCTGAAAGACCCAGCCACGTTTCATCTTGAATGCCCTTGCTGGTGGAAGGAGGTTTTCACTCAAAATCTCACGATACATGGCCCCATTCATTCTTTCCTTTACACGAATTAGTCGTCCTGGTCCCTTTGCAGAAAAACAGCCCCAAAGTATGATGTTTTCACCCCCATGCTTCACAGTAGGTATGGTGTTCTTTCTCCTCCAAACACGACAAGTTGAGTTTTTACCAAAAAGTTCTATTTTGGTTTCATCTGACCATATGACATTCTCCCAATCCTCTTCTGGATCATCCAAATGCTCTCTAGCAAACTTCAGACGGGCCTGGACATGTACTGGCTTAAGCAGGGGGACACGTCTGGCACTGCAGGATTTGAGTCCCTGGCGATGTAGTGTGTTTCTGATGTAGCCTTTGTTACTTTGTTCCCAGCTCTCTGCAGGTCATTCACTAGGTCCCCCCATGTGGTTCTAGGATTTTTGCTCACCGTTCTCGTGATAATTTTGACCCCACGGGGTGAGAACTTGCGTGGAGCCCCAGATCGAGGGAGATTATCAGTGGTCTTGTATGTCTTCCATTTTCTAATAATTGCTCCCACAGTTGATTTCTTCACACCAAGCTGCTTATCTATTGCAGATTCAGTCTTCCCAGCCTGGTGCAGGTCTACAATTTTGTTTCTGGTGTCCTTTGATAGCTCTTTGGTCTTGGCCATAGTGGAGTTTGGAGTCTGACTGATTGAGGTTGTGGACAGGTGTCTTTTATACTGATAATGAGTTCAAACAGGTGCCATTAATACAGGTAACGAGTGGAGGACAGAGGAGCCTCTTAAAGAAGAAGTTACAGGTCTGTGAGAGCCAGAAATCTTGCTTGTTTGTAGGTGACCAAATATTTATTTTACTGAGGAATTTACCATTTAATTCATTAAAAATCCTTCAATGTGATTTTCTGGATTTTTTTTTTTCTCATTTTGTCTCTCATAGTTGAGGTATACCTATGATGAAAATTGGAGATCTCTCTCATCTTTTAAGTGGGAGAACTTGCACAATTGGTGGCTGACTAAATACTTTTTTGCCCCACTGTATATATATATATATATATATATATATACTGTATACTATATATATATATTCACTACCGTTCAAAAGTTTGGGGTCACCCAGACAATTATTTTGTGTTTTCCATGAAAAGTCACACTTATTTACCACCATGAGTTGTAAAATGAATAGAAAATATAGTCAAGACATTGACAAGGTAAGAAATAATGATTTGTATTTGAAATAATAATTTTTTCCTTCAAACTTTGCTTTTGTCACAGAATCCTCCATTTGCAGAAATTACAGCATTGCAGACCTAACATGATTGCACAAGGGTTTTCTAATCATCCATTAGCCTTCTGACACAATGAGCAAACACATTGTACCATTAGAACACTGGAGTGATAGTTGCTGGAAATGGACCTCTATACACCTATGTAGATATTGCACCAAAAAACAGACATTTGCTGCTATAATAGTCATTTACCACATTAGCAATGTATAGAGTGTATTTCTGATTAGTTTAAAATTATCTTTATTGAAAAAAGTGCTTTTCTTTCAAAAATAAGGAAATTTCTAAGTGACCCCAAACTTTTGAAAGGTAGTGTGTGTGTATATATATATATATATATATATATATATATAATATATATCCATCCATCCATCCATCTTCTACCGCTTTTCCGGAGGTCCGGGTCGCGGAGGCAGCAGTTCAAGCAGAGAAGCCCAGACTTCCCTTTCCCCAGCCACCTGCTCCAGCTCTTCAGAGAGGATACCAAGGCATTCCCAGACCAGCTGGGAGACATGGTCTCTCTACCGAGTCCTGGGTCTGCCCCGGGGTCTCCTCCCAGTGGGACGTGCCTGAAACACCTCAAGTGGGAGGCGTCCAGGAGGCATCCTAATCAGATGCCCATACCACCTCAACTGACTCCTTTCAAAGTGGAGGAGCAGTGGTTCTACTCTGAGCCTCTCCCGGATGACTGAGCTCCTCACCCTATCTCTGAGGGTGAGTCCAGCAATTCTATGGAGAAAGCTCATTTCAGCCGCTTGTATTCGTGATCTCATTCTTTCGGTCATTACTCAAAGCTCGTGACCATAGATGAGAGTAGGAACGTAGATTGACTGGTAAATCGACAGCTTTGCCTTAGAACTAAGCTCCCTCTTCACCACAACAGACCGGTACAACGTCCGCATCACTGCAGATGCTGCTCCAATCTGTCTGTCGATCTCTCACTCCATTTTCCCCTCACTCGTGAACAAGACCCCAAGATACTTAAATTCCTCAACTTGGGGCAGGAGCCTGTCCCCAACCCGAAGAGGACAATCCACCTTTTTCCGGCTGAGGACCATGGACTCGGACTTGGAGGTGCTGATTCTCATCCCAGCCGCTTCACACTCAGCGGCAAACCGTCCCAGCAAGAGCTGTAGGTCATTGCTGGATGAAGCCAACAGGACAACATCATCTGCAAACAACAGAGATGAGATCCTGTGGTCACCAAGCATGACACCCTCCATTCCCTGGCTGCACCTAGAAATCCTGTCCATAAAAATTATGAACAGGATCGGCAACAAAGGGCAGCCCTGGCGGAGTCCAACTCTCACTGGGAATGACTCCGACCGAGTGTTGGCAATACGAACCAAACTCTCACAACGGTCGTACAGAGACCGAATAGCTCGTAACAACAAGCCCGATACCCCATATTCCCGAAGCACCCCCCACAAAAATCCACGAGGGACGCGGTCAAATGCCTTCTCCAAGTCCACAAAACACATGTAAACTGGTTGGGCAAACTCCCACGAACCCTCAAGAATTCTCGAGAGGGTAAAGAGCTGGTCCGATTTGCCACGGCCAGGACGAAAACCACATTGCTCCTTCTGAATCCGAGGTTCGACCAACGGCTGGACTCTCCTCTCCAGTACCTTGGCATAGACCTTCCCAGGGAGGCTGAGGAGTGTGATCCCTCTAAAGTTGGAGCACACCCTCCGGTCCCCTTTTTTGAAGAGAGGAACCTCCACCCCGGTTTGCCATGCCAAAGGCACTGCCCCTGACCTCCACGCAATGTTGCAGAGGCGTGTCAACCATGACAACCCAACAACATCCAGGGCCTTGAGGTACTCAGGGCGAATCTCGTCCATCCCCGGGGCCCGGCCACCAAGGAGATTTTTAACCACCTTGGCGACCTCAGCCCCTGTGATAAGATAAGATAAGATAAGATAAGCCTTTATTAGTCCCACAACGGGGAAATTCCAGGATTGCAACAGCACAGGGATAGCAACACTCAGAGCAACAATCAGAAGGCAAGAAAAAAACAAGCAAGCAAGAGCAGCTAATATACATATGTACGTATTACTATAAAATATATATATATATATACACACACACACAGACACACAGTGCAGAGCATTGTAGCTGGATGGAATAAATATATGAATATATGAACACACAGTGCAGAGCATTGTAGCTAGATGGAATAAATATGTAAATATATAAACACCCACAGTACGGAGCATTGCAGCTAGGTGGAATAAATATGCAAGTATATAAACACACACAGTGCGGAGCAATGTAGCTAGATGGAATAATATGTAGATATATAAATATATAAACACACCCAGTGCTGAGCATTGTAGCTAGATGGAATAAATATGTAAATATATAAACACACACAGTGCAGAGCATTGTTGCTAGATGGAATGAAACAGCATAACCGTCTACTTAGTTATCCTACATGGTATGATTATGTGCCCATACATATTCTCACCCTCCATAGCGACCGGTATGTTCCTAGTTGTATGCCGGAGGGGACCATTGTGTAAGTCTATTGCATCTTTTGCATTCAAAAAACTATTAGTTTGTTACGTCTTTTTGCTATCTCTGCGAGCAGCCCTGCTTAGGTTGTACAGTCTGACAGCCGTTGGTAGGAAGGACCTACGAAACCTCTCGGTTGTGCACCTGGGATGATGTAGTCTGCTGCTAAATGAGCTCCTCAGTGCATTCAGTATGTCCTGCATAGGGTGGAACTCGGACTCCAGCAGAGATGACAGTTTAGCCACCGTCCTTCTCTCTCCTATCTCCTCCATCGGATCAAGGCGCTGCCCCAGGACAGAGCTAGCTTTCTTAATCAGTTTGTTCAGTCTCTTCCTATCGGCTGCAGTAATGCCACTGCCCCAGCAGACCACTCCAAAAGTGATGGCTGATGCCACCACCGTGTCATAGAATGACTTCAGCAGCGCCCCTTGTACACCAAAAGACCTGAGTCTCCTCAGCAGGAACAGCCTGCGCTGTCCCTTCTTGTAGAGTGCATCAGTATTGTGTGACCAGTCTAGTTTATTGTTCAGATGAATACCCAGGTACTTATAGGATGTCACCATCTCGATGTCTGTTCCCTGTATATTTACTGGTACTGTGAGGGGCTGCCCATGCCTGCGGCAGTCCACCACCAGCTCCTTAGTTTTCCTCGCGTTGATCTGGAGGCAGTTCCAATGGCACCAGTCCACGAAGTCCTGGATAAGCCCTCTGTACTCAGCTTCATCTAGGCCAACGATCGCAGAGTCATCAGAGAACTTCTGTAGATGGCAGTGTGTTGTGTTGTGTGAGAAGTCCGCAGTATAAAGAGTGAATAGGAAGGGAGCCAGCACCGTTCCCTGGGGGGCCCCCGTGCTACTGATGATCGTGTCAGACACACAGTCCCGGGTTCTCACAAACTGAGGCCGGTTCGTGAGGTAGTCCAGGATCCATGATGACAGGTGCTGGTCCACCCCTGCGCGCAGCAGCTTGTCCTTCAGGATCATCGGTTGGATGGTGTTGAAAGCACTGGAGAAGTCAAAGAACATGATCCTCACCATATTCCCGGGCTTCTCCAGGTGGGACAGAGAACGGTGAAGGAGGAAGATCACCGCATCCTCCACCCCAATGCCATGCTGGTAGGCGAACTGGAGTGGATCCATCGCTGGTTCCACCAGGGGGCGGAGGTGAGCAAGGAGCAGTCTCTCCAGGGTCTTCATCAAGTGGGACGTCAAGGCCACCGGTCTGTAGCTGTTCAGGTCTTTGGGGTGGGAAGTTTTTGGTACAGGTACCACACAAGATGTTTTCCACAGCTGTGGTACCCTCCCCAGTTTCAGGCTCATGTTGAAGATATACGTCACAATCCCACACAGCTGGTCTGCACAGGACTTGAGGAGCTTTGTGCTGATGCCGTCCGGTCCCGGCGCCTTCCTCGCCTTGATCTTCCTCAGCTCCGTCCTCACCTGGGTCCTGGTCAGGGTCAGGATGGGGGGCTGTGTGTTGGGAGTGGGGGGGTGTTGGTGGAGTGGGGAGTGGGCAGCAGGACTTGATTTCTTTAGAGGCAGCAGTGGTTGTTGTGCAGTCAGGGGGGAGGGCGGTTGGTCAAATCTATTGAAAAACAGATTCAGGTTGTTCGCCCACTCCCTGCCCCCTGTGGCCTGGGGGGAGGTATTC
The DNA here is from genome assembly GCA_020510985.1 of Pholidichthys leucotaenia. Lineage (NCBI taxonomy): Eukaryota > Metazoa > Chordata > Actinopteri > Cichliformes > Pholidichthyidae > Pholidichthys > Pholidichthys leucotaenia. The sequence goes on along the minus strand of CM035840.1, from coordinate 130,348,026 downwards.
TGGAGCCCCGAGATGGTTTTGAGGTTTCTCCAGACCCCGCTGATGTCGCTCTGTTGCAGCTTGTCCTCCATCTTCTTCCTGAAGCTGTCCTTGCCTTCTCTGATCTTTCTCCTCAGCTCCCTCTGTACGGACTTCAGCATCTCCCTGTTCCCTGACCTGAAGATCCTCTTCTTCTCTCTCAGAAGTGTTTTTATCTCAGGGTTGATCCAGGGTTTGTTGTTTGAGTGACGCCGTATGGTCTTGGTGGGAACGGATTTGTCCACACAGAAGCTGAGGTAGCCCGTGAAGGTGTGAATGAGGCCATCGATGTCCTCACCATGTGGATCGCAGAGCTGCTTCCAGGCGGTGGCTTCAAAACAGCCCTTTAGGGTGTCCATTGTCTCCTCAGACCATAACTCCACAGTGTGCATGGCCGGAGGTTGTCTGTGCACTAGGGGTTTGTACACCGGCCGGAGATGAACCAAGTTGTGATCCGATCTCCCGAGTGGGGGGAGTTGTGATGAGGTGTACGCCTCCTTAGTGTTTGCGTAGAATAAATCCAGTGTTTTATTGTCTCTAGTGTGGCATGTGACATACTGGGTGAACGTGGGTAGAATGGGAGACAGTGAAACATGGTTGAAATCGCCTGAGATGAGGAGAAGAGCATCTGGGTGTTCTGTCTGCAGCCTGCTGGTTACTGAATGGATGACGTCACGTGCTGTCCCAGCGTTCGCCGTCGGATTTGCATAAACAACAATGCAGATCACGTGTGAGTGTTCTCTCGGGAGATATGTAGGCCTCATGCTAACAGCTAGCAACTCAATGTCTTTGCTGCAGTGTCGTTGTTTAACAGTGATATGTCCCGGTCTGCACCAGTTGTTGTTAACATACATTATCACTCCACCGCCCCTAGCCTTGCCACTGTCTGGTGTTCGGTCAGCTCGTATCATGTGAAAACCCTCCAGCTCAATGTTAGCATCTGCTGCTAGTTCAGTTAGCCACGTCTCAGTAAACAAAAGGAGAGAGCACTCCCGGTATGTGCTATCATAACGGGAGATAGCCGCTAGCTCATCTAACTTTCCCAGTATCGACCGTACATTTCCCATGACAACAGATGGAAGGGAGGGTCTGTACCTTATATTTTTTGTCCTCCGCCTTACTCCAGCCTGGCAGCCGCGGCGTTTTCGCCTCCGTTCTCTCGGTATGTCGAGTTTTTCCAATGGGACCGGGTGGCGGTTGAATGCTAGCAGCTGTTCTCTGCTGTATCGTATCCTGCTATAAACAGTGGCTCCGTCCACCGGCTCAGGAGACATTTAGGACGATCTGTGTGTCCGTGATATAAGTGGGGTGAAAAAAAAAGACGGATCAAAAGAGAGAGGGAGGGAAAAAGACTCGGAATCGAGCCGCTGTTGCAAAAGGCAGCCTACTGGTGTGGCGCCGAGAGGAAAAAAAAAAAAAAAAAAATAGGCGAGTCATCCCCCTCGTCCCCAAACCCTGCTTCCTCTGTGGAAGGCGTATCAGTGGGATTAAGGAGATCCTCGAAGTATTCCTTCCACCGCCCAACGATATCCCCAGTTGAAGTCAACAGTGTCCCATCCGCACCATACACAGTGTGGACGGGGAGCTGCTTTCCCCTCCTGAGCCGCCGAACAGTTTGCAGAATCTCTTTGAAGCCGACCGAAAGTCTTGTTTCATGGCCTCACCGAACTCCTCCCATACCCGGGTTTTTGCTTCAGCAACCACCCGAGCTGCACTCCTCTTGGCCTGCCGGTACACCTCAGCAGCTTCGGGAGTCCCACAAGCCAACCAAGCTTGATAGGACTCCTTCTTCAGTTTAATGGCCCCCCTCACCACTGGTGTCCACCACTTGGTTCGGGGGTTGCCACCACGAGATGCACCGACCACCTTGCGGCCGCAGCTCTGGGCCGCCGCTTCAACAACAGAGGTGGAGAACATGGCCCATTCAGACTCCATGTCTCCAGACTCCCTCGGAATGTGGTTGAAGTTCTTCCGGAGGTGGGAGTTGAAGACCTCCTGGACAGGGGCCTCAGCCAGACGCTCCCAGCACACCCTCTCTATACTATCTATCTATCTATATATATCTATATCTATATACAGTATATATATATATATATATATATATATATATATATATATAATGGAATATCAAAGCTACTTACTGATGACAATTCCAATACTAGGCTTTGAAAAAAATAAAGAAGTCAATCCACACAAATTTTTAAACTACAAATCAAAATACAGTTCCAACAAACAAATAAACTAACACATCTCCACATTTGTACAATAATTCAAAAATTATTCCTCCCTTCTTACATGGCCGTAAGTTGGAACAAGTTCTAAAAGAACTTATAACTACCACCACCACTATAAAATAACAATCAATGTTTACCCTTGACTAACACATTTAGCTATAATCAACAAGTTGATTTTTAAGCTAACTGGTAAACAACGGTAAAACATGGTTGGTCAACAAACAACCAGCCAATTTACCGAATTGGATGACCTTCAAACAACATTGGAAGAATTACCTTCTGACTTTATATCCAGCTTCACAACATGGGTTAAGAGAACACAGCCCAAAGATTCGAATCAACTCACTGAAGAACTTTTGGATGATTATGCAGAAAACCCACCAAAAGGAAAGGATCTTCCGAATGTTTTGGGAAAGTTCATGCTAGCATTAGTCACGAGATTAAAAGTAGTTGAAAATGAGCTAAGGAATCAGCAATCAACAATCTTCTCTCTCCAGGAAAAGAACAAATTACTAATGAAGAAACTAGTCTACAAGAAATGCCAACTGCTCCTACAGGAAGCACACCAAGGCTTTAAAGATTTAAAAGAAGAAGTGGAGGAATATCGACAACAAAAGGAAGAAAGACCACATTTGCATCCACAACCTCCAGAAACTCCGGCTACTCCCCAACCAAGACCACAAACCATGAACGGGTTGGTTATTTTATGATTCCCCATGCGCCATTATGCAGTGCACAGAGGAAGGAATTTAAACCCACAAGCAGGACTAGTAACGTGCACTTTGCTAGACGGTTTCTCTATTTTTGTTCAATAAACAGTAATGGGATCAACAGGAGGATGAGACACAATCAATGAGGACACTAGGAGAGCAGGGACAACTCTAAGTCACTTAACTGAAGGGAAAGCCTAGTGCTGCAGAATAGCTGAACGGCAAAAGGAGAAAGGCAGTCATAAACTTACGGGCTTGAGCGGTCCGAAGCAGTCTGTGCTGTCCAGTGATAGCAGGCTAACAGGAACAGCCACTAACATCAGGCACCAAGCAACATTGGGTAACGTTAGAGAAGACAACTTAGTCAGGCTGAAAGTATACCGTAGGGAGTGGAAGCTTGCTTTCACAGAGAGAACAGACACTGTGAACGAAGTGCAATGATCCGACGATCTCTTCCTACTCAAAGAGAGCTTAAGTAATGACTATACTAATGAGGAAAGAGATTGCCGGTGTGGATGTGTGTGGCTGGACAAAATAGAAAACTGGTGTGCGTGAGTGAGTGTCTGAGCATGTGAATGATAATGAATGGAGGTGTGTGTGTGTAATGAGGAACAGCTGGTGCACTGACAGGAGGGGGGGGGCATGGCCAAGCTGTCAGGGAGTGGAGGACACAAAGGGCTCCCTGAAGTGCCTGATGGAAAATAAACAATGGATAGAGACAAAATAGCCCCAGTATCAGAACTGGGTTTGGGATACCAAACCCAAGTTCATGACAGAGCCCCCCCCCCCCCCCCCCCAAGGGCTGGACCCCAGACACCCTAGTGCCACCAGAGGTAAACACAATAAGGAAACATGCCCCCTCCCCAGAGGAAAACAACCACCCCGGGTGGGAGGTGGGGGAAAAAATGTTTGGAGGGAAGCAACAGGTAAATAATACAAAAATAATATACAAATTAAGAAAGGTGAACCTCCTAACAGCCCCCAGACCTAGGACACTAACCCCCCTACCCAGGAGTCCAAAGTTCAGGGGGCCAACCAGAGTCCCAAGCACCAGGCATGGCGAGAGGAGACTGGCTGGGTGGCCTACCAGAGTCCCAAGCTCATCAGGCGGCCTGCTGAACAGCGTCAAGTGGCCTGCCAGGACCGATGGACCACCCAATTAGAAGACCAAGTTTTTCGGGGGGCTAGCCAGCGTCGTTGAGCCACCCAGACCGGAGGGGAAAGCAAGGGAGTGGCCTACCCACCAGGGAACTTAAAGGTGGGTGACTGGACCGAGGGATAGGAACCCCCATGGCTGCAGGTGGCGGAGGCGCCGGAACCACGACAGCATCAAGCGACGAGGAAGGAGCCCCCCCCACCCTCCAAGGCTTCGGGCCGGAGGACCGTGGAACCCATGATGGTCCCGGTCTGGGACAATGTTGCACTGGCAGTGGCCCCTTCCCAGGACCTCATTGCTCCCACAGTGAGCCCCAAATGTGTCTGCGTTGCACCCACGATGGATCCAGTCTGGGCCTGCGTTGCACCCATGGTGGACACAGACTGGACCAACGCTTCACCCGCGGTGGCCCCGGGCTGGAGTTCTGCAGCACTGGTGGTGGCTCCCGGCTGGAACCTAGCAGCACCCGCAGTGACTCCCGGCTGGAGCTCTGCAGCACCCGCGGTGGCGCCTGGCTGGAGCTCTGCAGCACCCACAGTGACTCCCGATTGGAGCTCTGCAGCACCCACTGTGGACTCCAGCTGGAGCTCCGCTGCACCCGTGGTTGACTCCGGCTGGAGCTCTGCAACCTCAATGGCGACCTCCGGCGGCATAGGCTGCTCTCTGGCGACCCTGGCAAGGAGCTCTGAAGCTGGAGGGAGAGAGAAGGAGACTGAGTCAGGGTCGCCGGCAATGGCAGAGCCCGGTAAGGTGAGCCTGGGGGCTGCGGCAAGCTGCCCCGGGCCCTCCTCACCATGAGTCGGGCAGTGTGACCTCAATATAGGCACAGGAGACATTATGGCGCACACTTGACTGAACTCGGGCTCCACTGCCATCCAGGACTCCAGCGATCTAAAGTGTGCAGGATCTGGAGGTCCGTGAGGTGCTGTATCCACGCTGGCCTCCCCCAGGGTGGCTAGATCCCCATTGTTGTCATCCATGGGCACCCCAGGTTGTGGTGAATCCTCTACAGTGACCCTAGGAAGGAGCTCAGGGATTCAATTCAATTCAATTCAACTTTATTTATATAGCACCATTTCACAACAACAGTCATCTCATAGCACTTTCAACTGTAGGGGAAACCCCCACAATTGCAGAACGACCCCAGCAATCAGGCAATCCCCTGTTAGCAAGCGCTTGGTGATGGTGGAGAGGAAAAACTCCCTTTTAACAGGAAGAAACTTCCAGCAGAACCAGGCTCAGGGAGGGACAGTCATCTTCTGTGACTGGCTGGGGGGGTGAGGGGATAGAGAAGATTAAAAGAACAGACATGTAGAGAGCAAACCGCACGATGGGGACTCAATCTATGGGAGAGAACAAACAGATGTTAATGACCAGCAAAAAAAAAATATTTCATTGAGAGTGAAGAAAGGAGTGAAGCCCTGTGCAATTATTGGAGGTCCCCCGGCTGTCTAAACCTAATGACAGCATAACTAAGGGAGGGTTCAGAAACATATGATCCCTCCCTAATTGTAGGCTATATAAAAAAGGAAGGTTTTAACCCTATTCTTAAAAACAGAGATTGAGTCTGACTCCCAAATCCAGATTGGCAGCTGGTTCCACAAGAGAGGAGCTTGATAACTGATGGCTCTGCCCCCCATTGTATTTTTGGAGATTCTAGGTATTACAAGTAATCCAGCATTTTGGGAGCGTAGTGCTCTGTTAGGATAAAAGGGTAATATCAGATCTTTTAAATAAAAAGGGGCCTGATTATTTAGAGCTTTGAAAGTGAGAAGAAGGATTTTAAACTTAATTCTAAACTCTATGGGAAGCCAATGAAAGGAGGCAAAAACCAGAGAGATATGATCTCTGTTTCTAGTACCTGTTAAAACTCACTGTTGCTGCAGTATTTTGGATCAACTGAAGACTTTTTAGAGATGTTTTAGAACAACCTGATAATAACGAGTTACATTAATCTAATCTAGAGCTAACAAAAGCATGGATCAGTTTCTCAGCATCACTCTGAGACAAGATGCTCCTAATCTTGGCAATATTACGCAAATGATAGAAGGCAATCTTAGAAATGAATTTAATATGTGAATTGAAAAACAGATGACAGGAAGAGAACAGGGATGACAGGAAGAGAGGAGTTAGGGCCAACGGCAGTGGCGGAGCCCGGCATGGCGAGATCAGATGCAGCTGAGGGCTGCACCTGACTCTCCTCACCAAGAGCCAGACAAGATTGCTCCAATTCACAAGGGAGAGAAACACATGAGAGCATTTGCCTGGACTCGAGCTTCACCGCCGTCCAGGACTCCGTCGATCCCGACGACGATATCTGGGACCCAGTTGGCTGGAGGTCTGGTCCACTGGGGAACTCTGCTGTGGCAACCCTTGCCGCAGACATGATGGTCGTTGCAGCCTCTATGCCCCCGTGCACCTCTATGCCCCCGTCCACACCAGCAGCCCATCCGGCTTGGCAGCCGGGGATTGCCTCCCCGCCGACCCTGGGACTGGATCCTCCAGGGCCTCAGGTTCGTCCCCCCTCTGGCGACTTGGATCTGGGATCGGCAAACTCATAGGAGCAAACAGAGGGGATTTGGAGTGGTCAGGTGAAAAGTCATGACATGCCGCTGGAAAGGAGTACTCAGGGGACTGCAAACCTCGAGTCTCCTGGCCAGGGGACAGGCAAAATTTTTCATCAACAATTGAAATTAATTGAGAAGGAACTTGCCTGTTCTCCTGGCTCCTGATATTCCCAGCGGCATCTCCGCTGAGCATCCACCCCAGGCCCGAACTCCTTGGTATATGGCAGAGGAGCCTCCCAAACGGGCAAAGGGGAAGGTGAGGATGAGGGAAAATCTTCCTCCTCCACTTTGGCTGATGTGAAGGTTAAGGAAGAAGTAGCTGCAGGTGGAACAAATGCCCGGGCCAAGTTCCTCTGCTCCTCCCTCTTGCGGCATTCCTCCTCTGTCTGACGGCCAATTTGTGCTAGTAGGGCCAGTCTCTTCTCCTCCGTCATAACGAACTTGGGTTGGGCAGACCCTGGTCCGGAGGACAAGGCAGTTTTGGCCGGCGAAGCGCATCTCCCTTCCTCCCTCTTGCAGCGCTTCTCCTCCACCTGGCGGTCAATCTGGGCTAGTAAAGCCCGTCTCTCCTCCTCCATCATAACACCAGTGGATGGAGTGTCCCCAGGCTCGGGGGATGATGCAGGAGCGGGAGAGTCGCGGGAAGAGGATGGGTTTTTTTTGTTTTTTTTTCGCCATGAACGCTTCTTCCGACTTCAGAACTTCAAAAGCATTTGTCTCTTCATTAATCTCCATTCCTTTTCAGAGAAACACAAACTTTCCTTCTTATGAAATTTTTAAATCATCACTTTCTTCATAAAATTGCATCCATTTTTTTAACAAATGCTATTTTATGGTTCTCATTTTCCATTACAGTGCCAGTTAACCTCTTGCACTCCGGTGTACCGCGTACGGGCACATCTCTGCGTCCCAGAGCGCACGAGGGCGCACGAGAGCGCCCTCGTGTGCTCTAGGACGCACGAGGGCACTGCGTCCAAGCGCGCACTGAAAATAAAAGCTGCATTTCCGTTCTTCCACTGCAGACACAGCCGCGAACAGATTAGTTCATCTGATTGACCTCTCATTCGACTAATAAGAGCCTTGAATGGGTTGAAGAACCAATGACTGAAAACCTATCAAGAAGGACCCGCCTACCAACGCTGTGAATGCAGCAAGCCAATTGAAGCACAGAAGTTCGCTAGCTGTTTTTTGTAAGGCTGGGTGAAGACAGACTGCTGCAGCAGATGGGAAAAAAAGGACCTGCAGGAAGAATCGTCACAGACCCAGCAGCACGGAGACCATCCACAAGTGCTACCTGTGTGACAGGGACTGCCATTCGCGCATCGGCCTCTTCAGCCACAGGTGGTGCTTTTTTTTTTTTATTCGAGCAGAATAGACGCTTAGGATTCTCTTCCAAGGTCATCATAGACCGACGGAGGCCGACGACGAAAGTCATAAATCATTCACCAAAACCGCAATCATGGAAGCGCAAAACCGCAATAATGGAATTATGTTTTGACCGGGTCGCCGAGACCAGAACCACGAGTCGTAACAAGGGACCAGCGTCGCATTCGTCTGAAAATGAGGAAGAGAAGTTCACCAGGACACTGCTGCTGTGAAGAGGTAAGTGGTTATAAGCTAAATCATTCTTTATCCCTGAAAATTGTAATCAAAAATGACTTTTGATCGATCGATAAATTACAACTGTGCGGCGCACGAAGTCTGAAGTTCATGCGCCGTGATACACGGGTCGTGCGCCGCGTCCGGACCGTGAACGCACCCCCCCGCTACTCTTCTGTAGCGAGGCGGGGGGGAGCTGCGGTTACTGTGTCGCGGTCGCCACATGACTATTCCGTCATGTAGGGATGGCCGATGTCCGTCCTCTATAGCGAGGTGGGGGGACAACCCCCCCCCCCCCCCACACACACACACACAGCCCTGAGTGTCACCTTTCATTAGAGCCCAAGATGAAGCTTCTATATTGAATCATTCAAAAGTTACAGACGTTTTTCCAAACTGTGCCATTTGGCACAATTTGGCACAGTTCAAAAATGCCTGGGAACTACCTGAGGAAAAAGCTGTGTAATATATTCATTTTTTGTGGTATTGTTACAAAATTTTGACCTCAGCTGGATAACACTTGGTTCGACATTTCTGTTGCATTTTCCAGCCCGGATCTGAAGCTGTGTGTTATTTGCAAGCATTTGTATCCAAAAAAACACCCAGGCAAAATTTATTTTCTTCAAGTTCAGTATGTTTAGATGACTGTAACTCAGTGGCCGGAGGACTTAGAGAGATTATGACTGTTTTGCCAAAAAATTCAAAGTGTTTTCTTTTAAATGAGACCAACCCCATGAAGATGCTGCAAAGGGTTCAAGAACAGCTTTCGATTTACTTTGGGCACATTATTTTTTGGCATTTTTAGGGAAATTGACTGGAGTGCAAGGGGTTAAAGTTATGTTTTACCTGGGTTCCACAAATGTTTGATAATACACTTTATGCTGAGTAACCCATTACCAGTCTAACGTGCGCATGATAAATGTTGAATTCACAGTCTTAAAGTATTCTGAATGTGTTCGTATATCCTGAAATTTATCAGTGAACTATTAAAGACATATGGGAGTTACTGTATTGTTTGATTTCATGTCCATCTTAGATAGATAGATGGATAAATAGATACATACTTTATTTCGAACAAAAAAGTAAAACAAAACAAATGACAAATGCAATAAAGTAACAGTATACAGTGTTCGAAAGGGAGAAGGAAGAAGTGAACACTTATTAATTCCAACTCCTCTTTTTCCATAAACACACCCATTTGAATTATATAAAAATTACCACATTTAAGACCCCAAGTAAACATTTAACTGTATTTTGTACATATCAACATTAACACCCATCCATCCTAACATACATTGATGTCCATACATCAAAACCTTGATGTATGGACTCATCTTCTTGATGAAAAGGAAGACAAGAACTCACAGGGTTTTAGAGACTGATTCATTGTTGGTACAAACACAGAACTATTAATAAAATTGTCCATTCTTTTGGACTGGTGCCCCTTATGTGTGTTTGTATGAAGAGAATTCTCATTCCCACCCACACATATACATATATAAATTAAATAATCTTTGTACCGAATAACAATAAATTCCTACATCCCTTTTAGGCGTCACTACAGCAGATCATCTGCCTCAGTCTCACACTATCCCTTGTATCTTCCTCTGTAACACAAACCCTCTCCATGTCCTCCTTCACTACAGCCATGAATCATCTCTGTGGTCTTTATTCCTCGTGCCTTGCAGCTCCATCTTCAACATGCTTTTTCCAGTATATCCACTACCCATCCTCTGCACATGTCCAAACCATCTCAGCCTTGCCTCTCTTACTTTGTCTCCAAACTGCTCAACCTGAGCTGTCCCTCTGATATACTCATTTCTAATCTTGTCACTCCCAATAAAAATCTTAGCCACCCCCAACTGCACCTCCTGTCTTTTTGTCAGTGCAACCATCTCAAAAGCATACATGATAGAACAGGGGTGTCCAATCATGTGCCACGGAGGGCCAAGACCTTGCGGGTTTTTTCTTCTACCCAGTCTCTTCAGCAGGTGTTTTCACTGATCAGCAATCAGTTGGAAGAAGTTCAGTGAAATCTGCTGTTCAAGACAATGGTTGGAGGTAAGGTCTGCAGGGTCTTGGCCCTCCATGGCACATGATTGGACACCCATGTCATAGGTCTCACTGCGGTCTTGTAAATCTTCCCTTTCACTCTTGCTGCTACCTTTCTGTCACAAATCACCCCTGACACTCATCTGCACCCACTCCACCCTGCCTGCACTCTCTTCTTCACCTTTCTTGTGCATTTTCCATTACATTGGATGGTCGACTGCAGGTATTGAAACACATCTACTTTCACTACCGCTTCTCCTTCCATCTTTATTGTTGCACCTGCCTCCCTCTCATTCACACTCATGTGTTCTGTCTTGATTCTACTGATTTTCATTCCTCTTCTCTCCAGAGCATACCTCTACCTCTCCAGGAACTCTTCCACCTGCTCCCTACTCTCACTGCAGATCACAATGTCATCTGCAAACATCATGGTCCACGGAGACTTCTGCCTGACCTCGTCTGTCAGCCTATCCATCACCATGGCAAACAAGAAGGGACTTAGAGCCAGTCCCTGATGTAATCCCACCCCCACGTTAAATCCATCTGTCACTCCAACAGTGCACTTCAGCAAGCTCACTGTCCTCATACATGTCCTGCACCACTTTCACATACTTCTCTGCCACTCCTGACTTTCTCGTACAGTACCACACTTCCTCTCTTGGCACCCTATCATATGTTTTCTCTAGATCCACAAAGACACAGTGCAACACCTTCTGCCCTTCTCTATACTTCTCCATCAGCACTCTTAGAGCAAACATTGCATCAATAGTACTCTTTCCTGGCATGAAACCATACTGCTGCTCACTGATCGTCACCTCTCCCCTTAACCTGGCTTCAACAACTCTTTCTCAAATCTTAAAAATTAAATCACCCTTTATTGTCATTCAACTGTACAACCAATCATGTGCAGTACAATGAGATTGTGCTTTACCTATCTACTGTGTTAATCGCACACACCCCAAGTGTAGAATCAGAGGGCCGCTGCCATGCAAGGCGCCGCCACAAATTTCCCTCCTCCATTCCATTATTGCTGAGCACCAAGCTGGATGGCAGGAAGTTCCACTTTTATATGGTCTTTGGCATGACCCGGCCGGGATTTGAACCCCTGCCTCCCAGGTGTGGGGTGGATGCTCTACCAACTGAGCCACCACTCCGGTACTTCATAGTGTGGCTTATCAGCTTTATGTTTCTGTAATTACTACAGCTCTGAGCATCACCTTTGTTCTTTAAAATTGCTAGCAAGACACTTTTCCTCCACTCCTCGGGAATCCTCTCACTCTCCAAGATTGTGTTAACTGGTAAAAAAGTTCACTGCTGTCTCTCCTAGACATCTCCATACCTCCACAGGTATGTCATCTGGACCAACCGTCTTTCCATTTTTCATCGTCTTCAGAGCTGCCCTCGTTTCTGCCTTGCTAATCCTCGGGACTTCCTTGATGCCGATCTTTCCTTTATCCATCCTCTACTCAGTCTCATTTTCTTTATTCATCAGATCTTCAAAGTACTTTGTCCACCTTCTCCACACACTCTCTTCATTTGTTAGTACAATACCATTTCTGTCCTTAATCAACCTACTCTGTTGTACATCTTTTCCAGCTCTATCTCTCTGTCAAGCCAGTCGATACAACTCTTTTTCTCCTTCCTTAGTGTCCAGCCTCTCATACAACTCACTCTGTGCCTTATCCTTTGCCTTTGCCGCCTCTCTCTTTGCCATGCACCTAGATTCCAAATACTCCTATCCTTTTTTTTTTTTTTTTTTTTTTCCTTTGAAAGACAAAAGTAAAATAGAAAGATGTCTTTACCTTCTTTACATGTTTCAACTGCACTGCAGTCTTCTGATGAAGGCTGCAGTGCAGTTGAAACATGTAAAGAAGGTAAAGACATCTTTCTATTTTACTTTTGTCTTTCAAAGGAAAAAAAAAAAAAAGGATAAATAATTGAAAGAAGACAAAATGAACCTGTTTGACGTCCAAATACTCCTGTCTACTTTCTTCATCTCCCTGACTATCCCACTTTTTCTTTGCTAACCTCTTCCTTTGAATACTTTCCTGTACCTCCTTATTCCACCACCGAGTCTCCTTATCATCCTTCCTCTGTCCACTGGATACACCACATACCTTTTTACCCGTTTCCCTCAATACTTTTGCTGTACTTTCCCAGTTATCTGATAATTCTTCCCTACTACCCAGAGCCTGTATCAACTCCTTCCTTAACTCTATGCAACCTTTCTCCTTCTGTAACTTCCCCACACTTAGTTTTTTGCTCTGTCTTCACTGTTTTCCTCTTCTTGCTTTGCAAAGTCATCCTACAGACTACAATCTGATGCAGCCTAGCTACATTCTCCCCTGCCACCACCTTGCAGTCTCCTATCTCTTTCAGATTTCTCCTTCTTCATAAGATGAAGTTCACCTGTGTACACCTTCCTCCACTCATGTAAGTCACCCTATGTTCCTCTCTCTTCTTGAAGTATATGTTCAACACAGCCATTTCCATCTTTTTAGCAAATTCCACAAGCATCTGTCCTTCCACATTTCTCTCCTTAAGACCATACCTACCCAGGACCTCCTCGTCACCTCTGTTATCTTCACCTACATGCCCATTAAAGTCTGCTCCACTCACCACTCTCTCCTCCCTGGGAACACTTTCTACCACTTCATCCAACTTACTCCAGAATTCCTCTCTCTATTCTACCCAACTTGTGGGGCATATGCACTGAGAACATTCAGCATCACACCTTTGACTTCTAGCTTCAAACTCATGATTCTGTCTGACTCCCCTTTACCTCCCAAACACTTTTCACATACTCTTCCTTCATGATTACTCCTACTCCATTTCCCTTCCTATCTTCACCATGGTCAAATAGTTTAAATCCACCTCCAGTACTTCTAGCCTTGCTTCCCTTCCATCTGGTTTCTTGAACAGCCATCATCATCATAGCAGACTGTCATGGGTGACGATGACTGTTTCATTTAGGTCTGATCAGATTCCTCTATGGAGCTCTGTCCTTAGCCTTTTGCTGCCAGGAACTCCTGGCTATATCCAGCTTCTTCAAGTTTCTTTTTATAGTGTCTTTAAATCTGAGCCTTGGTCTATCCTGATTGCGTTTGCCCTTGCATAACTGTGAGTAGAGTAACTGCCGAGGCAAATGCTGGTGGTCCATCCTCTCAACACGTACAAGCCATCTCAAGTTCATCTGTATTAGCATGCCCTCCATTGATGGTAGACCAGCTCATTTCAACACTTCTATTTTGGTTATCTTGTCTTTCCATGAGATGTTCATTATGGCTCGAAGGTGTCTCATCATGTACACATGGAGTTTCTTTACCTGCACTCTTTAGACAGTCCAAGTTTTTGCACAGTACAATAGAGTAGGCAGTACTGTCGCTCTGTACACTTCGCATTTCACATGGATAGACACGTCAATTGTTCCACAGTCTCTCCCTCAAGTTTCCAAACACAGCGCTCGCTCTTCTCATTCTGAGAGATAGTTCATCCTCCAGCCTAGCATTCTCTGAAATGGTACTCCTTAAATACTTGAAAGTTTTGCACTTGACTAGTGGCTCTGTACCAATGCTGATCTCTTCTGGTAGTGATGTTGATCACTGGAACACTGGTGGTTGATAAAGGCACTCTGTCTTCTTGATGTTGATCTTGAGGCTGAATTGGTTAGCTGCTGTTGCAGATTTCTCCACAAAAGATTGCATATCTTCCGCACTGTGTGCAACTAGAGCACTGTCATCAGCAAAGAGCATTTATCTTACTACCTTTATCAATGTCTTACTCTTGGCTTTAAATTGTGCCACATTGAACAAGTCTGCTTCTTTCCTTGTTTGAATGTATACTCCTTCTGAAGTGTCTTTGAAGGCCACCTCAAGCATGGCTGCCAGATATAGTGAAAAGAGTGTAGGCACCAGCACAAACCCTTGTTTCACCTCGTTGCTTACTGAAAAATCTTTAGAAACTGAACCACTCATTGTCACATGTGTTGCTTGCATACCGTATGGAGTGCCTTGATCAGGCTGACAAACTTCTCTGTACAGCCATATTTCTTGAGTACCTGCCAAAGTCCTTGTCATGAAACGGTATTGAATGCTTTACTGAAGTCTATGAAGACTACATAAAGCGGCATGTTCTGTTAGATACACTTTTCTTGAACCTGTTTCAAGCAGAAAATCATGTCCATTGTGCTTCTTCCACTTCTAAAGCCACACTGGGTTTCTGGTAGTACATTCTGCGAGATGTGTTCATTGAGTCTGTTCAGTAGTACACGTGAGAAAATCTTACCAACAGTGGCTAGCAGTGATATACCTCAGTAATTTTCACAATCTTTTCTGTTACCTTTCTTGAACAAAGACACAATACTTGCATCCTTCCAGTCTTGAGGTACTTTCTGGGCGTCTCATATCTCTTTGATGAGCTTGTGCAGGCAGTTGGTCAGCTGGACACCACTAAATTTCTACACTTCTGCTGGAATTCCATCCCTTCCTGGGGCTTTACCATCCTGTATTGTCCTGATAGCTGCCATTAGTTCATCAAGATTTGGTGGTTCATCCAGACTTGATACAGCTGGTCACTGCACTAGAGCTTCTTTAGCCTCTTCAGTGAGATCTCCAGGGTTGTTTAGTAGTTGGTCAAAGTAATCTGCAATTCTGTCCAGGATCTTGTCTTTCTCCTGCAAAACTATTTCACCATCCATAGCCTTTAGTTGGAGCAATTCTCTTGTTTTAGGACCTTAGAATTATCTCAAACCTGTGAAGAATGTTTTCATATCCTTTATGTCTGCTGCAGTTTGAAGTTCCTCTGCTTTTTCATCCCACCAGTTGGACTTCATCTCTCTGGTGTACTTCTGTAGCTCACTCTGAGCCTTTGAGTATTTCTTCTTCTTCAACCTTGTGTTACACTGTAGGTTTTCCTGTCTAGCTGTATTCCTTGCTTCTAGTAGTTTCTTCAGATGTTCGTCATGCTCATCAAACCAATCTTGATGTTTCCTCTCAGGGTGCCCTAATACATCGCTCACAGTCTCATACATCGTATCCTTCACTGTTGCCCATTTCTCTTCTATGTCATTCTCTGAGTTGTTGCTGTCCCAGTCTTTCAAGTTTTCATCCATTTCCTGAGTAAGTTCTTCCTGTTTCTTTTGGCGTTTCAGTCCTCTAGTGTTTAACTTCCATGGTGGCTTTGCACCTGTCCTGCAATGCTGTTTTCATCTGCAAATCCTTAATCTAGATCTCAGCATATCATGATCAGTATCATGGTCCACACCTCTCAGTATATCTACCTTTCTTCTCTCCATCAAATCAGCCATCTCTCTTCATTTAACCTCCCTACTCTCACCTCCACACTTCTACTTTTCCTCTTCTCTCTCCCTCCTAATA
Organism: Pholidichthys leucotaenia; assembly: GCA_020510985.1. Taxonomy (NCBI): domain Eukaryota; kingdom Metazoa; phylum Chordata; class Actinopteri; order Cichliformes; family Pholidichthyidae; genus Pholidichthys; species Pholidichthys leucotaenia. The sequence continues at coordinate 130,332,315 of CM035840.1, read as the reverse complement.
TGCCTTCCCCCTCTCCTCCTCCTCGATCTTTGACCAACAGTAGCCCAATTTCTACTGGCACCCTGTCAGTTAACAGCACCAGTGGCAATCATTGTTAACCCAGGCCTCGACTGATCCAGTATAAAAGTGTCATTCGTCATGACCTGCATTTTTGATTTGGCAAAGGTTTTACATCAAATTCCCTTTCTGACACAACCCTCCCCATTTACTCGGCCTTGGTGCCAGCACTACAAGTACTGTCTAGTGCACCCCCTGTGGCTGGGTTACTATATGCTTGCTTATTCATTTTTTGTATTTATTTCTTTATTTGAGATTTTCATCTATTTCTCAAAGAATGCAATTAATAATCAATTATCTTTTTTTTTTTTGACTATCCTGTTGATACAAATACAAATCTGTATCTAGAACTTGAGTTTTAGTGGAGTTATTAGCTGACTTTCTACTCCTGATTTGCATCATTAAGGAAAAGATAGTCACCAAAGGAAACTGTTAAATGCTGGAACAGGCTGTTTAGTGATGTACAGATTATCCCAGCATCTCTGAAGACCTTAGATGAGGTTGTCCTTAAAAAGAAAACAAATTATACTGTATGTCTTTTGACCAGATGATGATCAGTCCTATATGTACATTTTGACAGCAACCTCTAATTGTTGTAGAAATGACATGAAGAAACATGGTGGAGGGTTAAGGTTGTAATACGTATAATAACCTGTCACCTTTTCCTAACTTTGTCCCTAAACATTTTTGTGACTACCCCCACCTATTAACTTAAATTTAACAACATAAAAATACATGACAAATGCATAAAAGAAGTTAATCAACTGGAAGAAAACAGAACATGGTGAAATGAGGCAATGCAACAAAGATGGTATAAATGGCATATAGTAATTCCTGATGCACGCCTGCATATACTCAATCGCAATTTATTCAATAAAAATGTGATGATTAAATGAAAGGAACCAGAAGAATTTTTTTCTTATTAAAAAAAAAAAAAAACATCGTCAAAGAAAAGTAAAAATGTTTTTATAATTAAGTGAATTGATGCTTGTTAATTAAGCCACTTACTCCCATTATGATATGTTGTTTATATGTCTCTTAAGGAATAGCTTTTGGCCCTCCACAGTGTTTGTGTTTATTTTTCTTCTACAAAAGAAGTAACCTATTGATTTTGCTGATGATGACATGACCTTTTCCTCTGGTCCCAACGTCAAGCCAAATGTTAGCTACAAGCTATTTTCGCTACTGTGTCAGAAAAGGTTTATATATATATAAACATTTTTTTTTTTTTTTTAAATAATTGGTTAAGGAACTGTCACTGTGAAACTGAAACATCTTTGATCACTTTTGACACAATCAACCTAGCAGACCATGCAGGCCATTGGGACCTCCCCCCCCCCCCCCCCAATAAATCCAGAGATGGTTTGGTCGCTCACAGCTATTATGCTGAACACCAGAATGAAATCCCAAAAGATCTTATGTAACACTAACTGTTAAATTAATGATAGTTAGGTCATTTAAATAAACAGCAAGGTGTTTTATCCAGAGCTTTCATTATTCCCTGAGCTTTTTCCATCTTTATTACATCTTCATGGTTAATTCCTTTAAAAAACAACAACAATGAGCAATAAAACTTATGTCACTTACTTGACGGTGCAGTAGGAAAAAAAAAAAAGGTTTCTGCTTTATGGAGATAAATTGTAGTACAGTTTGTGTTTATTTTACATAAATCATTGCTTGTTAAATCTGACGTTTGAAGTCGGTATACTGTTGGTTTAAAGTAAGAGAGTAGCACAGGCCTAAGTGGAGAAGAGAGTGGATTTGGCTGTATTGTCAACTAGGGTTTAAATTCTGCTTCCACAATCCCTTATTGAAAGAGAAAGGGATAAACAAGTGGAACGGTTGCCTGTAGGCAAAAACTGTTCAGGAATATCCACCGAAAGACAAAGGCAATACTAACAAGACAGTAGAAAGAGAAGAATGACAATCAAGAGAATGAGCAAATAGATGCAGACAAGTAACTCAGTCTTTTACAATATGTCTCCCACAACATATTGCAATGTATCCCTTTGCACAATAATAGAAAGCTTTTTGTCTTTTAAATTTTTGACAGGCCAGTGGAAATCTAGGTTTAGGGGACAGAGGTGGTAGTTAACCTGCCTTGCTGTTTGTTTCCAATCAGTGCTTTCCCATAACATGGGAGAGGCAAGAAAGAGTCCAGTGTCAGAAGATACAGGAAAACACTGGCTGTTCAAACATTTAACAATCAATGATAAAGGTGCTTGAGCACCAACTGTTCAGGTTCACTCACAAATAACTATTTTTTCCCCTTCTTCCTGCCACACATTGTTGGCATGCATACTGAAGTCAGGCAGTCAAGCATCAATGGCATTGTCATTTTCTGCTTCACAGTAGATGATGGTTGAAGTAGGACTCAGGATGCAGGCAGAGTGTGATGCAAAATGGTGATTTAATAACAAAAACTCAAAGCGAACAAAAGGCAGCACAAGGGCTGAAACTAGTGATGGGATGGCAGGCTCCGGTTTTTTGAGGGTGCTCCGAGCTTATCCAGGAAATATTTGGCGAAGCATGTTTTGAGGCATGTATTGCTGACGTTGTACCATGTGACTGGGTCAGGAAGCCATTCATGATTTTGCATGCAACATGAAATAAAGTGATCAGCGATACACAATGGAAATCCCCATCCTTCATGTTTTGTGTTGTCATGTTTGACAGTGTAAGGGATTTGTCACACCCTGTTTTCACAGCTAGATCCCAGTTCCCGACCAACAGTGATCTGTGTGGAGTTTGCATGTTCTCCCCGTGTCTACGTGGGTTTACTCCGGGATTTCTCCGGTTTCCTCCCACATGCCAAAAACATGCAAGTTAGGTTAATTGGCATCAAACTGGGGATTCTAAATTGTCCTTAGGTGTGACTGTGAGAGTGAATGGTTGCCTGTCTCTCTGTGTTGGCCCTGCGATGGACTGGCGATCTGTCCAGGGTGTACCCTGCCTTTCGCCCAAAAAGATGCTGGGATAGGCTCCAGCCACCCCGCGACCCGAAAAGGATTAAGCGGAAGAAGATGAATGAATGAATTCTCACAGCTAGCACCAAAAACATGGACTTCTCCCATTTGGGAGCATTTTGAGCGCATTTCTCCCATTGATGTATTTTCCACAAATAGTGGATATTTATAGTACCTGAAGTAATGGTTTAGCAGTAAAGCATGTGCTTGAGAAGTGAGAGGCTGGGGTTTGAATCCCAGCTATGCCATTCTTGTAATTTTATTTTTATTTGCAAGGTGAAGTGTTTGTTGTGTTTCAAAGAGCGTTGATCATTATTACGCATCCTTATGCTGAGGCACTATTGCCATTGTGCCCTGCACGAGAATAAGGACAGAGTTGAATATACTGGTAAAGACAGTATAAGACAGTTGAAAATGTATTATTTCTTAATAATAATGGATAAGTAGTACAAGCAGACCAAGTAACAAAGGCACATTCACTGTAGTCACCCCAGTTTTATTTCTTTTTTCCCTCATGAGCATTGATTTTTTTTTTTTTTTAAAGACAGCATATTTATTGAAATTGAAAAAAATACACATTAAACCAAACCTTGTAAAAATTGGCATGCTGTATACTTTTTGCTGACTACATGGCCTAGAGCAAATGAAGTTTTACATGAGGCATTGTCTGAGCCATTTTGATGGAAAGGTTCAAGTCTTCAAGAAAGCCTTATCTGGCTGTCATTAAGTGGGTAGCTTAGAGGTAAAATATCTGTCATCTATCTGGAGAGCTGGGGTTCAAGTCCTGTGAGGTTATTCTTATTATTTGTAAGGTGAAGTGTCTGTTGTGTTTCAAAAAGCTTGGATACAACAATAACACATCATTATGCTCAGGCACTATTGTTCCCTGCATGACAATAAGGATAGAGGTGAATGTACTGGGGAAGACTGTTGAAAAGCTATTTCTTAAAAAAAAAAATAAAAAAATGGATAAGTAGCACAAGCACATTCACTGTAGTCACCTCAAATTTATTATTTCTTTTTTCCCTTATTATCATTGATATTTCTTAAAAGACATTTATTGAAATGAAAAAAAAAAAATAAATACACAAACCAGTAACACCGTTGTAAAAATCTGCATGTTATATATGTTTTATCCACTAGATGGACTAGTAGAGAAAATCAAGTTTCACATGATGCTTCGTCTATATGAGCCATTTTGATGAAAGTAATGCTGGGAAGGCAGGCTCTGGAGGATGCTCCAAGCATATCCAGGAAGTATTTAGTGAGGCGCGTTTCGAGGCATGCGTCATGACATATGTGTTGACGTTGGACCACATGACTGGGTCAGGAAGCCGTTCATAATTTTGCACACAACATGAAATAAAGTGAGCAGCAGTACCCAATGGAAATCCCCATCCCTCATGTTTTGTTTTGTCATGTTTGACTGTGTAAGAGATTTGTCACAGCCAATTTTCAGATGGAGCCAGCACCAAAAACACGGACTTCTCCCGTTTGGGAACAGTTTGAGTGCATTTCTTTCATTGATGCATTTTTGACAAATAGTGGCTGTTTATTGTTATGGATTAGTGGAAATGCCTCAGTTTTGCAAGTGGTAGAGCTGGGTTCAAATCCCAGCTGTGTCATTCTTTTAATTTCATTTTTACTTGCGAGGTGAAGTGTCTTGTTGTGTTTCAAAGAGCTTGGATCATTATTACGCATCATTATGCTGAGGCAATATTGCCATTGTGCCCTGCATGAGAATAAGGCCAGAGTTTAATATACTGGGACAGTATAAGACTGTTGAAAATTTATTTCTTAATAAAAATGAATAAATAGTACAAGCCCACCCAGTAACACAGGGACATTCACTTTAGTCACCTCAGTTTTATTTATTTTATTTTTTTTGCCTTAAGATCATTGATATTTCTTAAAAGACAGTGCATTTATTGAAATGGAAAAAAAAATATCCATTAAACCAATAATATTCTTGTAAAAATCAGCAAGTTGTATATGTTTTGTCCACTAGATGGCCTGGTAGAGAAAATGAAGTCCCACATGAGGCCTCGTCTATATGACCCATTTTGATGAAAGGCCTCAAATCCTCCAGAAAGCCTCATCTGGCCATCACTAGCTGAAACTAAACTAGACTGAACTTGACATTGAGAACTAAACTAAACTTGGCAAAGAACAAACAGAGTGAAACAGGAACAACTTACATGGAACATAGAATGAAGACAGAGATTCATGGTAGAGAAACAACAGCACATTGCTGGGTAACGACATAATGACCTCTCACTGAACAAAGCACAGAGACGCACATACAGTATATACGGGAACTCATAATTAGGAAACACAGGACAGCTGGGAGGGTAATCAGGGGCTGAACAGGAGCACACATGAGGAGTGGGTACAGATACAGAACATGAGGAGCTGAGAACACTAGGCAAACAAATATGCACACAAGACAAAAATGAATACAACGAGACAGACGGGATGACACAACATGACTAAAGACACAGGACAATAATACTAAACAGTAAAAATAAACAAAGATCATACAAAGTAACTGAAATACAAAAGGACAGCCATAAAACATAGACAACAGAGGATGACATGGCAAACAATAATCAGGAAACACAGGGCACTTAATCATACTAATACTCATAATAATAATAATAATAATAATAATAGTAATACAGAGAAAAGCAAAACTAAATGAGCAAATAGCATTGGTACAGTCCTAGCTGTGCCCTTGGTCATGACAGGCATTTGTACTTGACATCCTGGGTAGTTCCTCAACTGTGTGCTCACTGAATTTGTTTCCATGACTGCATTTCTAGGCAGTCAAAAATATAGTGTATTTTGCAGCCAGTAAACATTACATTTTGTTATATATTTGCATATTATTGTACACATATATAAGAGGATAAAGAATACAGAAATAAACTAGGAACAACATCTGAGTAAGAATGACTGGAAATTCATGGTGTTAAAGATCCCTCTATTCTTGAATAAATTTTACTATTTATATTATATAGATCTGGGCTACAAACCAGCCTGTAAGGATATACTGCAAATAGTGAACCATTTAAGTCCTGTGGAACCATATGCAGTCACTGATAAAATGGTTTTGCATAAACAATGGTGGAACATTCATTTTAAACAAGCACCTGTTACCTGTGCTTCATTTTGAACTGTCCCTTAGAGAACAGCTATAAACTGCATACATATTTTGTTTACCTCTTTGTGAAATTATGGAAGAAAAGATAAATGTAGTAATAAGTAAATGTAGTAAGAGTGTGAATGTTTCATGTGCATTTATACACACTGTATGCATTTGTGTCTGCAGCAGAGATCCTGCATTCAGTACAAAGGTTTGCAAGTGCATTCTCATACATACCTTTTTATTTCTCACCTTGCTCGTAATATGAGAATAATGGCAGTCTAGGGCCCTGATGAAACTGACCTTGGTGTTAATGAGCTTCTCACAGGCAGACAGAAGCCCTCGATGCACCTCAATTGACACGGCACCCCTGGTTGTGCATTACCACTTACCCTTGTCAATCTTAAGAAGACTTCCTATACTGTAACAGCAATAGACATTTGTTCCAGCCTCCCTCGCAGGGGATGCACCGGCATTTTCATCATCCTCTTCTAAGTGACTTCCTATTCACTCCATCAGTAGCCATGGCCCTATTTTTAATATGAGTTATTTAAAAAAAATGTGTGCTGGGGACAATAGTCTCATTCCAGGTACATAATATATTGCCATTCAGTCAGAGCCTAGTGGGAGATCAGTGCAAACTTCCATCTTCCACCGCTGATTTACTGCCAACATCTGGTATCCAACATTCTCATAAGGGCTTGGTGGCTCAGTTAAGAGGGTATTCCACTTCATTGCTGACTGTGTTCAACAATGATTTACAGTTGCTAGTGTTAATTTGGAAATGGTGAATAGATCGTATTTTTATTAAACTCAGAAAACAGTTCTGGCAAGGATAACATAATTTAAAAAAAAATCCAATTTTTGTCTTCCGTCAAGTGTTCTTGTGTGAGCAGTCACATGTGCATGTAGACACACAAGGTCTTGTGAACCCAGTGAGGATAATTCATGTTTCATGGCCCAAACAAGTCAAGTGTGCAAAGTTCAACAGAAACATCAGAGAAAATGAACAGAAGCAATGACATTTTAATCGAAACAGCCACCCATGAAAAAACAAAATTGTTGACAGAGGCATTTCATTTATCTATAACATACTTTTTTTTTTTTTTACCTCAACTACAAGTAGCAGGGGGAAAATAGACAAATAGACATTCGTTTTCAAATTGAGGTTGAATATAAACAGAGGCAAGAAGAAATAAATAGCAAGATATATATGACATAAATTAATAATGTAAAGTGAATTTTTTGTAATGTTTCATCATTAAATATATTTTACTTATCACATTTTTAAACAATGGAACACAGTAAGTCAAGGTTAATGGGACATTATCAGACATGAAATGCAGTAACACGGGAGTCCCACAAGGATGTGTGACATCTCCTGCACCATTTACCTTATATATATAGTACCAATGATTGCAGGAGGGTCCATCGAAATAACTGTAAAATTCGCGGATTATACTGCAGTCTTGAATCTCTTAAATAGGGTCTTTGACCCATCTGTGTACCATTCTGAAACGGATTAATTCATAAAGTGTGATAGAAACTATTTGGTGTTAACATGACAAAAGAACAGGAAATGGTCTTCAACCCAAGACAGGTGTGTTATGGCCCTGGCTGTTCATGTTTTTTTCTGTGTTCTGTTTTGGTGTTTTATGTGCTGCAATTAGTTATCTCTTTTATAGAAGACTTTCAGCAGCACGGCCTGCCACAGTTGGACAGAAGTCGCTGGGGACTGGCTGAAGTTAGCAACAGAGGTTCAAAACCTCTGGCTTAACTGTGGAACAGTTGCCAGCCTGACAGCAGCAGCACCTCATTGTGGCCTCCAAAAGAGTGTGACCTTTTACAAAGGACTTGTACATACTCAAGAACATAGCTCAATAAAACAACATCTTAGCATACAGTATATGCACAGAGCAGAAGGGGTGAGCTGCCAATTTCTTTGTATCTACAGTGGTATGAAAAAGTGTTTGCCCCTTCCTGATTTCTCATTTTCTTGTATGTTTGTCACATATAAATGCTTCAGATCATCAAACAAATTTAAATATTAGACAAATATAACACAAGTAAACAGAAATTGCAGTTTTTAAATGAAAGTGTTTATTATTAACCTTTAAGCTGTGTGATTTTTTTGTGCCACTAGTGGCACAGCGTGGCACTGCACCTGTCAACTGATATGACATGCAGAAACACTGCCCAGCTGTACTGAGGATTTGTACTGATCAAGCCAGTTCACAAGGTGGCAGGCCCACGTTGGAGGATTCATGGATGACACATAATACACCAAAGAGGAAGAAATCCTTCTTTTTCTTCTTCTTCATCTTTGAGATTACAAAACAAAATGGATGGCACTCATTGTTGTGGACATACGCAATCACAGATGGAGGAGCAAATTTGGAGGATTTGGTCCCGAATTTGCCAACTATGATTCTAAAAAGAGATTATTTAGCTTATGAAGGTAGATGCCCTTAGAATAGAGGGTTAGTACTAGTGAAAGCGCTTTGAGTGGTCTTTGTGACTAGAAAAGCGCTATATAAGTGCAGGTTAGTTAGTTAGTTAGTTAGATGTTTATATGTTCTTATAACACAGGGAGCGTGAAGCTCATTGATTTCACCTGCTGGCACCCGGAGCACCGTGTGACTGTAGAGCAATCGCTGGTTGCATGTCATCATATAAGATAAATTGCAGCGAAATAAAAGTGAAATTAAGGTGGAATAATCAATAACAGTTTCTGGATGTAGGAGAGAATGATAAATTACCGGGAGAGGACAAAATTATGACCAGAATGCTGCAAAAGGATGCCGCCTTGCCAGCGGTAAGTGACGAATGTTGTTGTTTGTTTGTATGCAAATTAGATGTGTAAATTTACTCCTATCTGAAACTTTGGATCATATTCTACATTTTTCTAATTGATGGTAAGCCATTATCTCATACCACTTTCAAGTTATAGCCTTGGAAATGTCTGACATCTGATCTGAATATTTTCTTGAAAAAAAATCTTTACCACTGTTGACCACTAGGGGTTATGTTGCAGTTTGGCGACATACACAGCTAATGGTGTAGGAAAAAAAAATCCAAACCTACATGGCCCTGTGTGAAAAAGTGACAACCCCCCCCCCCAGTTAAAACATAAATTAACTGTGGTTCATCACATCTTTGGAAAGTGGAGTTCAATTTCTCTAGCCACACCCAGGCCTGATTGCTGCCACGCCTGTTCTCAATCAAGAAATCCCTTAAATAGGACCTTCCTGACAAAATGAAGTAGACCAAAAGATACTGAAAAGCTATACATCATGTTATGATCCAAAGAAATTCAGGAACAAATGAGAAACAAAGCAATTGAGATCCATCAGTATGGAAAAGGTTATAAAGACATTTCTAAAGCTTTTGGACTCCAGTGAACCTCAGTGAGCGCCATTATGCACAAGTGGCACAAACATGGAACAGTGGTGAACCTTCCCAGGAGTGGCCGACTGACCAAAATTACCCCAAGAGCGCAGCGTCGACTCATTCAAGACGTCACAAAAGAATCCACAACAACTTCCAAAGAACTGCAGGCCTCACTTGCCTCAGTTAAGGTCAGTGTTCATGACTCCAACATAAGAAAGAGACTGGGCAACAATGGCCTGCATGGCACATTTCCAAGACAAAAAACACAGCTGAGCAAAAAGAACATAAAAGCTCATCTCAGTTTTGCCAGAAAACGTCTTGGTGATCCCAGAGACTTTTGGGAAAATATTCTGTGGACTGACACAAGCTGACAAAAAAAAAAAAAAAAAGACCAAAGTTGAACTTTTTGGAAAGTGTGTGTCCCATTACATCCAGCAAAAAAGTAACAAAGCATTTCAGAAAAGGAACATTATACCAGCAGTAAAATATGGTGGGGATAGTGTGATGGTCTGAAGCTGTTTTGCTACTTCAGGATCTGGAAGACTTGCTGTAGTAATTGGAACCATGAATTCTGCTGTCTACCAAAAAATCCTGAAGGAGAATCTCCGGCCAGCTGTTCATGATCTCAAGCTGACCTCTGAAAGGCTTAAGAAAAACAAAATGAAGACTTTGGAATTGCCTAGTCAAAGTCCTGACCTGAATCCAATTCAGGTGCTGTGGCATGACCTTAAAAAGGCGATTCATGCTTGAAAACCCTCCAGTGTGGCTGAATTACAACAATTTTGCAACGATGAGTGGGCCAAAAATTCCTCCACAGCACTGTAAAAGACTGATTGCCAGTTATCGCAAACACTTGATTGCAGTTGTTGCTGCTAAGGGTGGCACAACCAGTTATTATGTTTGGGGGCAATCACTTTTTCACACAGGGCCATGTAGGTGTGGATTTTTTTCCCTTAATATTAAACACCTTCATTTAAAAACTGCATTTTGTGTTTACTTGTTTTCTTTGTCTAATATTTAAATTTGTTTGATGATCTGAAACATTTAAGTGTGACAAACATACAAAAAAAAAAGAGAAATTTAGGAAGGGGGCAAACACTTTTTCCCACCACTGTTTGAATGTAAGAGCACATACTAATTGTGCACCAGTCATGTTTTACATTTTTTTTTTTTAATTATCAGCTTTGATGTGCAGCTGCTCAGTCTTATAATTTGGTGTATAGTGAAAAAAGTTACTGATGTTTTATTGTTGTTACAGTTTAAGATAACAATAATGTAAAACTTTATTGATCACCATGGTGGAAATTGTGGTTAAAAATAGTTCAAGTTCTAATAGCAGAATAAACATCCATCCATCCATCCATCTTCTACCGCTTAATCCTTTTCGGGTCGTGGGGGAGCTGGAGCCTATCCCAGCATCTTTGGGCGAGAGACAGGGTACACCCTGGACAGATCGCCAGCCCATTGCAGGCAGAATAAACAGGTCTTAATAGATAATAACAATAACATAAATAAACAGGTTTATTTTCTTACTAGCTAATGTTACTGTACAGCATTAGCCACGGGATTAGATATAGGCTTTCGCAAATGCTTGATTGCAGATGTTGCTGCTAAGGTTGGCTAACCAGTTTTTAGGTTTAGGGGGCAATCACTTTTTCACACAGGGCCATGTACAGTCATGTGAAAAAATTAGGACACCCTGTATAAGCCTGTGTGTTTAAAAACACAGGCTTTTTTTAAATTTTCTGTAAAATGTAATTCTAAACAAATATTGAGGAATAAATTAGGACACCCCCCATCTTCTTTAGGACACTCCCACTTAAAATGGCTAAAATAAATGTTTAAAAAATGCAAATAAAAACAAAAACATTGTTAGACATAGATATGTGAACATTTCTTAATAAAGAACTGAATATTTAATGGTGTGTTCTACTTTTTTCACATGACTGTAAGTTTGATTTCTTTTTACTCTTAATAATAAACACCTTCATTTAAAAATGGCATTTTGTGTTTACTTGTGTTATCTTTGTCTAATATTTAAATTTGTTTGATGATCTGAAACATGTAAGAGTGACAAACATACAAAAAAATGAGAAATCAGGAAGGGGGCAAACATTTTTTTCACACCACTGTATTCTCCTGTTTTATTTACTGTAGGGAGTTAGGTGTAAGATTGTTTTTTTTGTTTCACATAGGGACTAGGTAACATTAATCTGGGTTAAGATAGGCAAGGTTTCATTTTTTATTTTGGCCTTGGTCCACCCTGGAGTCACACTCACTTGTTTATAAATAATTCACTTGTAAATAAAGCAAGCTGAATTTGGTATTAATCTCTAGTTTTTGTTTTTTTTTGGGGGGGGGGGAGATGGGATTTTCCCCATTCATTTATTAAATTTCAATTCAACATTATTTATATAGTGTGGGGAGCAAGGTGTTGGACTTCTCCACCCAGAGATCAATGGACCGAGAGAGGAGACATTGCCGGGGGGTCCAGACAGAACAGTAAAAGCTAGGAACCCCCCGGGGAGAGGAGCAGATGCCGGGCCGCCAGGAGAGGAGTGAAAGGCGGGACCTGTGTAAGATCATGTTAATGCGCCGCACAGGCTTTATTCTTTACTTAATGTGAGGTCGGAGCCTCGGGCCACCATGCATATAATGAAAGCTATAAAAGAGAGATTCACAGTGGCCTGGGAGCTCTTTTTGTGATCTTGTGCTGTTAGAGGGAGAATAAAGTCTGTGTTGATCAGCTTGTTGCCTCACCTGCATCATTTCCTCTATACTGGTGACCCTGACGTGCCATGGAAGGCGAAACGAGCACCCCGGAGACATCCTGGAGGGAAAGCACCAACGCTGCGTGCGCTATTTCAGTCAAGCTTCCGGATTTCTGGCTGCACGACCCGACAGCGTGGTTTCTACACAATGAGGCCCAGATCGCTCTCCACGGGGTAACAGTAGACGACAAAAAATACTACTATGTGGTCGCTGCGCTGGACGCGCACACCACACAACAGGTGGCAAGATTGCTCCAAGTGCTGCCGGTCCGGGGAAAACATGAGGCACTCAAAGGGATGCTTATCCAGTGCTATACCCTTTCGGATAGTGAAAGAGCGGAGAGGCTCCTAACACGTTCAGAGTTAGGGGACAGATCAGCCGTGGAGTTGATGGAGAGCATGTTGGCGTTGATGGGCAGAGATGATGAGTCCTTCCTGTTCACCCACCTGTTTCTCAGGAACCTCCCAGCTGCAGCGAGGGCATTCCTAGCCAATTTGCCACTACTGGTGACGAGGGCCTACCGCGCACTAGCGCAGGAAGCGGATCGCATCATTTTAGCGACCAGAACCTTTGGCATGAACGCAGCGGCACCGGAGCCCAGGAGGGGTGCCAGCGAGATCGAGGAGCCGTTGGTGCTGGCCGGAGCAGACGCCAGGAGGCACAAGAAGGAGGCGATCTGCCACTATCATCACCGTTTCGGCTCAGACACCCGGCGATGCTTGCCGCCGTGCCAATTCAAGCAGTCGGGAAACACCAAAGCCAGCAGTCAGTAGCAGCTGCGACCGCTGGCGACAGAGACAAGCTGCTGTATATTACAGACATGTGTTCGGGGAGACGGTTTCTGGTTGACTCTGGCTCCCAGAAGAGCCTCATCCTGCTGTTCAACACAGACAGGGTGGCAGGGCGAAGCGGTCCTGAGCTGGCGGCCGCCAATGGATCAGACATCAGGACATTTAGTAAGCAGACACTGACAACATGCTTGCATGGGCACAATTTTCAGTGGAATTTTGTGATAGCCGCATGTTCCTCCTCTATTCTGGGAGCAGATTTCCTATATGCTCATGGCTTATTAGTTGATGTTGCTAATAGTAGACTAGTGGATGCTTTCTCTTTTGCTTCTCTGCCCTGTACAGCTCGGGGAGCAGGATCGACAACACTGGCCAACGTTAAAACTCCAGGGGGTAAGTACCAATTCCTCAAAACTCAAAACTCACTGGGTGAGTCAAAACTCACCCAGTTCCCAGCACTCACGGTTCTGATGTTTTCCGCAACGGTAACTAAAAACAGGGTTGAGCATTTCATTGCTACTAAAGGTCCACCCGTATTCGCACTACCTTGGCACCTGGACACAGCTAAACTGGCCAGCGCGCGCGAGCAGTTCGCCGACTTGGAGAGGTTGGACATCGTCAGGCACTCAAACATCCCCGCTTCACATGGTGCCTAAAGCCGACGGGTCGTGGTGACCATGCGGCAATTTCCAGCGCTTGAACAATGCTACGGCACACAATGGCTACCCAATTCCCCACATCCAGGACTTTTCCGTGCACCTGACCGTGGCACTCGTTTTTTCCAAAGTGAATCTGGTCCGCAGTTACCACCAGGTCCCAGTGCAAGCAGAAGACGCCCCAAAGATGGCAGTAATAACTCCCTTTGGTGTTTCTGAATTTTTACGCATGCCGTTTGGATTGAAAGGTGCGGTGCAGACCTTCCAAAAAGTGATGGATGCAGTGCTGTGCAACTTGTCCTTTGTTTTTGACTACTTACATGACATTCTGGTAGCCAGCGCATCCGAAGACGAGCACATCGCCCATCTCAAGACGATTTTCAAGAAGTTGAATGCACACTGTTTGATAATCAACCTGGCGAAATGCCAGTTTGGTGCGCCTGTGATTGATTTTTTTTGGCCACTGCATTTCGCTCGAGGGCGCGATCCTGTTGCCAGACAAGATGCGCGCGGTGTTGGACTTTCCGCATCCGCAGACCGTGAGGGCACTACAGCAGTTTTTAGGAATGGTTAATTTTTACAACTGTTTCCTCCCCCGGGCAGCCCAGCTGATGTAGCCATTGTATGCCGAGCTTAAAAAAAAAAAGAAGCCTGCGGAAAGCATCGACTGGATTCCCGAGCAGGGCCAGGCTTTTTCAAATGCCAAAACAGCGCTTGCTGGCCCACCCAGATCTGTCTGCACGGATAACGCTCACTACAAATGTGTCTGATGTGGCCATAGGGGCAGTGGTGGAGCAGTGCGTCTCAGGTTCGTGGCAGCCGCTTGCATTTTTCAGCAAAACTTTGCACGACAACGAGCTCAAATATAGCACATTTGACAGAGAGTTGCTGGCTCTCCACCTGGCGACAGACCATTTCCAGTTCTGGCTTGAGGGACGCAAGTTCACCATGTTTGTGGACCATAAGCCACTGACGTACACCATGGCCAAGGTCTTTGAACCGTGGTCGGCCCGGCAGCATCAGCAGCTGGACACAATATCAGAGTTTACTACAGACATTCGACACGTTGCCAGTAAACTCAGCGTGGTGGCCGATCGCCTTTCGTGTGCATTGGTCGCCCCAGTCTACATGGGAATAGATTTCCCCCCCATGGCTGTGGAGCAAGCTGGGGACGCGGACATTTGCACGCTCCTGTCTGCGCCAACAGGGTCCAGACTGGAAAGCAGGGTGGTGCAGGAAGGGTGCCCTCCCCTACTCTGTGACGTCTCCACAGGCCGCCCACACCCGGTGGTTCCGAGCTCTTGGTGCTATTGTGTTTTTGAGTCGGTCCACTCCCTTTCACACCCGGGAGTGTGCACTTCAGTGAAACTAGTGGGGGCAAAATTCATCTGGCCGCGTTTGCGTAAAGAGGTGAAATTGTGGGCTGCAGCTTGCGTCGCATGCCAGCGGGCCAAAGTGCACAAGCACACCAGAGCTCCCCTCGAGCTGTTCCAAATCCCGGCTAAGAGGTTCGACCACGTCCATGAGGATCTGGTGGGACCCCTCCCACTGTCACCAGGTTTCACGGACCATTTGACGATTGTGGACCGCACCACACGTTGGCCCGAAGCAGTCCCACTGGCTTCTACCACATACGCGGAAGTGGCGCATGCTGTTTTTTCAGCTTGGGTGGCACACTTCGGATCTCCATCAGACATCACGTCCGACAGAGGCCCACAGTTCGTTTTCAAACTCTGGTCCATGATGGCCCAGAACCTGGGAGTCAAAATTCACCACACTACCGCATACAACCCCAAGGTTAACGGGTTATGTGAGCATTTTCATAGGTCGCTTAAAGCAGCGCTCAGAGCTTCGCTCACGGACACAAATTGGGTCCACCGCCTGTCTTGGGTTCTTTTAGAGTTGCGTTCCGCACCGAAGGGGGATTTGGCTGCCTCCTCTGCAGAACTTGTTTTTTTTCCCAACTGCTGCTGATCCCGGGAGAATTTTAATCGGAAAACCCCGAGGCCGAGCTGCCCACACATTCTCTATGCAACACAGAAGTTGTGAGTGTACCTGGCCCAGCCCACCATTGTTTTCCCCACACATTCATCCCAAAAAGCTTGCAGAACGCCAGTTTTGTTTTCGTCAGGCATGATGCACACTGGACCCCACTGCGCCCACCATACGACGGACCATTCAGAGTGTTGGAACCTGGGTTGAAACATTTCATGTTAGACTTGGGGGGACATAGAGTGACCGTCTGCATTGACAGGTTAAAGCCTGCTTTTGTGTTGGCAGACGAGCAGGTGGTGTTGGCCCAGGCCCCCCGGCGCGGACGTCCACCATTGGGGGCTCTGCAGGTTGGTGATTCCTCAGCAGGGACCAGCACTTGCCAAGAGGATGTGTTTTCTCCCCCTCCCTCTTTCCCCCCACAGACTGACGTGCCCTCTGGTGTGCCCTGCCAGCAGGGCAGTTCGACTGGATCGGCGACCCCCCCACTACAGCTGCTATCGATGCCAGCTCAAGCCCAAAGGATGGGGGGGATTAAGGCCCATTCTGGGTGTTCGGGTGGGGGGCAGTGTGGGGAGCAAGGTGTTGGACTTCTCCACCCAGAGATCAATGAACCGAGAGAGGAGACATCGCCGGGGGGTCCAGACTGAACAGTAAAGGCTAGGCACCCCCCGGGGAGAGGAGCAGATGCCGGGCTGCCAGGAGAGGAGTGAAAGGCGGCACCTGTGTAATATCATGTTAATGCACCGCACAGGCTTTGTTCTATACTTAATGTGAGGTCGGAGCCTCGGGTCATCATGCATGTAATGAAAGGTATAAAAGAGAGATGCACAGTGGCCTGGGAGCTCTTTTTTTGATCCTGTTCTGTTAGAGGGAGAATAGAGTCTGTGTTTATCAGCTCGTTTCCTCACCTGCATCATTCCCTCTACAATAGCACCATTTCAGAACAACAGTTATGTCATTGTACTTTCAAACTGTAGAGGAAAAACCCACAATGGCAGAAAGTCACCAGCAATCAGGTGATCTCCTGTGAGTAACCATTTGGTGAAGATGAAGAGGAAAAGCTCCCTTTTAGCAGGAAGAATCCTCCAGTAGAACCAGGATCAGGGAGAGGCAGTCATCAGCTGCAACTTGCTGGGGGGTGAGGGGATTGAGAAGAAAAAAAAAAAAAGAACAGACATGTAGAGAGCAAACAATATGATGGGGACTAAATCTCAGGGAGAGAAAAAAATAGATGTTAATTACCAGCAAAAATATTACAAACCTATAAGCAGGATATCCAGATTGGCAGCTTTTTCCAAAAGAGAGGAGCCTGATAACTGAAAGCTCTACCTCCCATCGTGCTTTAAGAGATTCTAGGTATTACAAGTAATCCTGCATTTTGGGAGAGGAATTCTCTTTTCGGATGATAAGGTGGTATCAGATCTTTTAAATAACAACGGGCCTGATTATTTACAGTGTTGTAAATGAGGAGAAGGATTTCAAACATAATTCTAAATTCTGTGGGAAGTCAATGAAGGAAGGCCAGAAAAGGAGAGATATGATCTCTCTTTCTAGTACCTATTAAAACTTTGGCTGCAGCATTTTGGATCAACTGAAAACTTTTTAGAGACATTTTAGGACACTTTGATAATAAAGAGTTACAATAATCTAATCTAGAGCTAACAAAAGCATGGATTAGTTTCTCAACATCACTCAGACAAGATGTTCATAATATTGGCAATATTACACAAATGATAAAAAGCAATCTGAGAAGCAAGATTAATATGCAAATTTAAAAAACAAAAAACAAATCTTGATCAAAAAGATCAAGATCAATTACTTTCTGATTTGGGAAAGTATTTCTATTTTTTTGGGGGGGGGGCAGCTACAATGACTTCAGTCTTATCTGAATTTAATAGCAAGAAATTGCACATCATCCATGCTCTGAATTCCTTAAAACATGCCTCTAATTTAGTTAAATGTATACTGTCATCTAGCTTCACTAACAAATATAACTGTTTCATCTGCATAACAACGGACATTTATGAAATCTTTTTTAATAATATTACCTAACAGAAGCATATACATAAACTAAAAGCAATAGGACCTAACACAGAGCCCTTTGCAACTATATGACTGAACTTTGAATTTGAAGAAAACTCGTTATTGACATGAGCAAACTGGAACCTATGTTGCACTCTTCTCCTAGACAGGGGCATAACAAAGTAGGGATTCATCCGTTTGTTTTCTAGTATGACTTTTTTTTCTGTAAAGTGACCATTTCTCTCTTTTTTTGGTATGTGGTAATTTTTTCAAGTATCTCGTTTGAAATGGATGATGTGGTGAGTGGCCTTGCTTAGATAAATAGGACAGATGTTCAAAAGTGGATTTGTTGTTGGTGGCACAGTGCTTTGTTGTTGCAGTCCCACTTAATGCTTGCAAAGTGGAATTGAAAGCATGTTTGTCAGAGCAGCTGTTTAAGAAGGGCATAGTTAAGGGCGCTAAACCTAAAATCAGCAGTACACCTGCAGAAGTGGGTGTGGCAGTGAGAGCAGAGGCTGCCGGGGTCACATCACCTTTGTAGGGTCAGACAACGTGGGGGGCTGAGGCTCCAGCTCTGTCTGACATTCTCGCTGATGAGCCCCCTGACCCATTACAGCCTTAGAAAGACATAAGGCTGGCTCTTTGTTTGAGAGACTTAGAGCTGGACACCAAGAAACGAGAAGCAGAGCTCATGGAGATGGACACCTCTCGACAGGGTGCGTCTACTCCTGCAGGCTTCTTTTCTCCTTCCATGCTTTATTCTCACGGTGACGCAAGAAAGCAGATTCCTTTAGTGCCACTGTTCAGCGAAAATGAAGTTGATACATGTTTCAGTGGTTTTGAATTTGTCCCAAACACCAAACTGGCCTAAGGAGGTGTGGAGTTTGTTGCTGCAATGCAAACTGGTGGGAAGGGCACAGAAGGTGTGCACAACTTTATCCATTGAGGACAGCCTAGGTTTCATGAAAGTTACAAAACAATACTCCAGGCTTATGAATTAGTACCTGAAGTTTATCACCAAAAATGTATAGCCTGTGAGAAGTCCGCAAACCAGATATATTTGGAGTTTGCATGCGAGAAGTCAGTTCTTTTAGATAAATGTTGCTCCATAAGTAAAGTATCTGATTTTTCTCAGCTCTAAGAATTAATTTTATTGGAGAAGTTTAAAACTGTTTGCCTGGTAATGTGGTGGTTCACTTACATAAGCAGAAGGTGGATAACTACATTGTCTAAAGTGACAGTGATGGCCAATAATTCATTTTGTCTCATCAGGTTATTTTTTCTGCCAGGTGCTGTGATCGCACACTGCTCGAAAAGCCCAGTAGGAATAAAGCTCCTCCGAAACTCGTAACTGGCATATCACGCTCTGCTTCTTCTCGTCCTACTTGTCAATCTGGTGAAAGTTTCTACTATCATGAAAAAGGTCATCGCATAGCCAACTGTCCTGTTCTTTAATGAAAAACCTTTAAGATAAAGAAACCCTATAAGTGTTTTTGTTTGTAATGCTCCTGCTCTCTCCCTGGCTGCCAACAAATGTGTTAATGAGGTGGATGAAAGTTATCAGCCCTTCATCTTGCAGTCCAATCCAACTTTATTTATAAGCACCTTAAAAAAGACAAGGTGGAGAAAGTTGCTGTACAGAAAGTAGAAGACATAATAAATACATAAAGGCCCTGTCACACCTTGACGATTTAGGCAGCGTTTGCCGACATATCCAAATTTCTCTAAAACGCTGGCATAGAGTCAATATTTTCAAGTTTAGGTGCATGCATTGCACATCTATAATGAGTTGGACATACACGTAATGTATGAGTAACTTATATAGAATGTTTTGATAACTAAAAGGAAACTTATACCAACAAATGTTTAGTGTGTTGCCAGCGTTCACAGCTTATGCCCCAAAATGGTCTAACTTATGCATAATTTATGCATAGCTTATCCTAATTTATGCATAGTGGGATCAGGCCAAACTCCCGTCACCTCCCAATCCATGAATCCTAGGTGTGCAAGAGCATGAAGGCTCCTCCAAAGACCATCGCATGGTGGGGGCGTGACTGACCTGGCAGATCTGTCAAATCTGTCAGGTCGGTCTCACCTATGGAAAGGATAAAAGAGCTGATGTGACATGGCATGAACATCAGATGACAGTCGAAACATGTCAAGGTATAAAACGTCTCTTTACTTTGTCTGAACAGAAGAACAAGACCAGTTAGACATGGAGATCTGCTCACAATAGAGTCTTGAGGAGTATTGACAGTTTCCTTCTGTGAACCAATTCTGCCAATATGCCATTATATGGTAGCTGTAAGTTATAAACCCATTCAGTGAGTAACACATAAGTTTAAAGCGTGCTACTCATAGGTTAGAAATAAGTTTTGGATATGCTAGACATTATCTTGATGAATTTCGACTTATGGGTAACTTACAAGTAATGTGCATCAGCAATTACATGCATATAACATATGGCCCGCATATGAGGGACGTATAAGCCATACGCTGGATACGTCTAAAAACTTTGTGCATGCACAAAATCAGATGGGAGGAGGCCTGTCTGATATGGAGAACTTCAGGCATGCTCAGGAACAGCTGGTCAGCTGACCTAAGAGAATGGGCGTGTGACATCACCTGATGGAAAAATCACAAGAAATTGTGGGAAAGATGGTCTGTTGGTCTTTGTTCACTAGTGAGTGACAACAGACCAGATGTAGGACATGAAAATGAGTGGAGTCTGAAAGTGGAAAGAATATGTTTGATAAATAGGGCTGGAAATCATCACTAATTTCCAGAGTCAATTTGATTCTGATTCTTGAGGTTCTGAATCGATTCAGGTCCGTTCCAATCCAATCCCAATTCAATCAGGGAAATTACCTCAGTGTTGATGCTGGTCTGACTCTTACCATCTACAGCATTAGATGGGATGAATAGTACATTTGTGGCCATTTCAAACTGTTCACATTGGATCTTAGAGGAGGTGGCTGGATCAGTTTTGAATGGAATTTCCTCAAAGCGCATATCAGAGTGTTTCTGTTCATACTCAGATGTGCGTTGAGCTGAGCTAACTGGCAAGCCCATTAATACTTGACTAAGTTCACTTCTTGCACATTGCTCTGCTTCTTCATAGGCCGCGGCTTCAGTTTCTGCAGCTGCAGCAGCCTTCCAATACCTCAGAATTGTGCATATGTGCTTCAAGTTTAGCTTTCTGTTTGATAAGAGCTGCTTCTTTCTCTGAAAAAGCTAATTTAGCTCGTGCAGCATCTGCTTTAGCTCTAGCTTTTATGGCTAAGGAGGTAGCTGAAGAAGCCTTGCTTGTCTTAGAGCTATGTAAATATAGCGAGCTACCTTGTACAGCTGTAGCCAAGGGAGTTTTATGTTCCGTCTCCATAACCTTACCTCTGGGTTGGGTAGTTGGCTGGTACCGCTTTCCTGACCTGAGGCTCATTCACTGCTTGTTGTCTTGTTTTATTGTGCCCGCTGTGCTGTAGTCTTTTTACTTTAGCTGAGTTTGGGAAAATGTTCAAGCTTTATTAGCAGTGCATTTTCTACTATTTCAGGTGACCCATTTTTTTTTTTTTTTTTTTTTTTTTTTTTGTTACTTATTTGTACCCGTAGGTAGACTTGGTTTGCAGTCTGGTGACAAGCCACCGGCTGCTGGTCGCTGCGTGCGCGAGCGCCCTAAACCTACATGTTTTTGGCGTGCGGGAGGAAACCGGAGAAATCCCGGAGTAAACCCACGCAACACGGGGAGAACATGCAAACTCCACACAGCTCACTGTTGGTCGGGGGCTGGGATCGAACCCACGATCTCATGATACCCGCGATCCCCCGGCCGAGGGTAAAACTGTGCTGCCACAGTGCTAAACCACTGTGCCACCGTGCAGCCAATAACCCATAACACTCTTCTAGCCTTTCCCAGACTAAGTTAAGGGCTGCATTTGGGTTGAAGACATGTGCAGAACGGATCCTCTTTGCTTGTTCTGCTGACTCTGTGCCGAGTCATTTTATCATCAAATCTAATTGCTCATGGTGTGAGAGACTGAGGTCTTTTATAGTGTTCTGGAAAGATGCCTTCCATGCCCAATAATTCTCTGGGAGGTCATCAAACTGTAGGAGTCTGTGCTCAACATTTCCCGGCGTATGAGATATTTAGTCACCAGGGCTCTGTAGGAATACTCGGATTAAGACTGGACCAACCTTTTCTATATTTTAGCCCAGTCTTTCTCTAGTTTTTCTTTTCTCTTCCTCGGGCAATGGAGATCAACAGAGGTGGGGGAGACGCATTGTTTACACACATGAACAGCTGAATGCGCTGAGGAGGCTGGCGCCTGGAGCGCTGCGGCCGGCAGTGAAGCCCCTCAGCCTGGTTGAGCTGACGAGAAGACGCCGCGGGCGAAGGGCTGGAGCGAAGGTGAGGAGGAGGAGGAGGAAGCATAAGCCGGCTGTAACGATGGTCATCACCAGGAACGTGCGATCGCTGGGAAATAAAACAGATGAGCTTACAGTGCTGGTCAGGATGCAAAAGGAGTATCGTGAGTGTAGTAGCATGTGTTTTACGGAGACGTGGTTACACTCACAGATCCCAGATGTAAACGTAGCAATACCTGGCTTCAAGACGATACGGGGAGACAGAGACGTGAAAAGCAGCGGGAAAAAGAGAGGAGGAGGATTGGTACTTCTTGTTAATGAGCGGTGGTGTCATCCTGGTCATATTCATGCGAAGGAAAAGTGCTGCAGCCCGGACATTTAACTGGTGGCTGTGAGTATAAGACCTTATTATATGCCGCAAGAAATAAAGTGTGCCTTAATTATTATCGTCTACGTCCCTCCGTCAGCTGATGCAGCGGTGGCCTGTGACGTCATCAGCCCTACTGCGGCCACATTACTGGAGAAGCACCCAGATGCATTTATGGCCATCACGGGTGATTTTAATCATGTCTCAGTGGGAAAAACACTACCAAACTTTCACCAGTTTGTTGACTGTCCCACCAGAGAAAACAAAACACTGGATTTTCTGTATGCCAATGTCAGAGATGCATATAGTGCCACAGCTCTACCCCCCATTTGCAAATCAGATCACTACACCCAAGTACGTTCTCCTTGTGCAAAGGCAACCTGCTTATACACGGACTGAGGAGGTGGACACAGGAGGCTGCTGATGCACTACAGGACTGCTTCGAGACGACAGACTGGAGCGTATTCTGTGAACCACATGGGGTGGACATAGACAATATGACCGACTGCATCACAGAATAAATTAGATTCTGTGAAGACACGACCATGCCAGCTCAGACTGTACACTGCTTCTACAACAACAGATCATGGGTTACAAGTGACCTGAAAGCACTTCTGAACAAAAAGAAGAGAGTTTTTAGGGCTGGAGACAAGGAGAAACTGAGGGGAGTGCAGCATGAGCTGAGAGAGATGCTGAGGAGGTGCAAGGACAATTATAGGAGGAAGTTGGAAGATAAACTCAGGCAAAACAACACTAAAGATGAGTGGGAGGGAATGAAACAAATAACTGGGTGCAAGGGGAGAGTCAGGCAGCCATCTGGGAGTCAGGAGAGAGCTGAGGAACTGAATCTGTTTTTTAATAGGTACAAATTCACAGTCTGTCACCCCAGCAACACAACCAGACCCCCACCCCCCCTCCCCACCACCCTTCTGTGCAGAACCCCTCTCCATCTCACCCTCCTCCTCCTCATGGGGCACCAGGACCCTCCCTCACTTCACGGTGACTACAGACCAGGTGGAGAAAACAGCTGAAGGCGGAGGGCCCTGATGGTATCTCCGCCAGGACCCTGAGGACCTGTGCCAACCAACTAGCTCCGGTACTGAAATGCCTGTACAACCTGAGCCTGATCTGGAGAGAGTACCAATGCTGTGGAAGACATTCTGCCTGGTTCCTGTCCCAAAGAAGTCATCTCCATCAGACCTGAACGACCATCGACCAGATGCCCTCACATCTCATGGAATGAAGGTCCTGGAGAAACTGGTCTTAACCCACCTGAGGCCGCAGGTGAAGACGTGGCTGGACCCTCTGCAGTTTGCATATCAGCCCCATTTAGGAGTTGAAGATGCTATCATCTACCTGCTGCAACAAGCCCATCTGTACCTGGATGGTGGAGGAGATACTGTGAGAATCACTTTTTTTGATTTCTCCAGTGCCTTTAACACCATCCAGCCACTGCTACTGGGTGAGAAGCTGTGGGTGATGGGGGTTGACAGCTCTATGATCTCCTGGATTATTGACTACCTGACAGGCAGACCACAGTTTGTCCGGCCGGGCAATGTCTTGTAAATGGTAAATGGCGCTCACTTATATAGCGCTTTTTCTCATCTCTGGATGACCAAAGCGCTTTACAGATCCTGCTATCTACCCATTCACGCACACATTCACACACTGATGGCGGCAGAGCTGCCATACACACACAGGCGCTAGCCTGGTCACCAGGAGCAACTTGGGGTTCAGTGTCTTGCTCAAGGACACTTCGACATGCAGACTGCAGACAGTGGGAATCGAACCCATGACCCTCCGATCAGTAGTCGGTCACACTACACCTGCGCCACACCTGCGCCACAGCCACAGGTGTAGTGTAGGTGTCTTTGTCTTGTCTGGAGTGGTGGCTAGTGATGCGGGAGCTCCACAGGGACTGTGCTCTCTCCTTTTCTCTTTACCTTATACACCACTGACTTTCAGTACAACACTGAGTCATGCCACCTGCAGAAATTCACTGATGACTCAGCTGTGGTGGGGTGTATAAGAGGAGGAGAGGAGGGTGAGTACAGGGCACACCTGAGGTTGAGTGACAGCAAGACCAGAGAGATGGTGATTGACTCCAGGAAGAGGAAGACACCTTCTCAGCCTCTGCAGATTAGGGGGGAGGTTGTGGGAGTGGTTGAGGACTACAAATATCTGGGTGTCAGGATCAACAGCGGGTTGGACTGGAGATCCAACACCAATGCTACGCACAAAAAGGGGATGAGTAGACTCTACTTCGTGATGAAGCTGAGATCCTTCAATGTGTGCAGCAGGATGCTGGAGCTTTTCTACCAGACCGTTGTCGCCAGCGCCATCTTCTTTGCTGCAGTCTGCTGGGGTAGCAGTATCAGGGCCAGAGACACCAACAGACTTGACAAGATTATCAAGAGGGCTGGCTCCGTAACTGGTCTCAGACCGGAGACCTTTGAGACAGTGGTGGAGAGGAGAACACTAAATAAACTGTGATCCATCATGGACAATCCTGAACACCCCCTCCACCACACACTAGATAGACAGCGAAGCACTTTCTCCAGTAGACTACTACAGCTTCGTTGTCGAACGGCCAGGTACGGGAAATCTTTCCTGCCACATGCAATTTCACTGTACAATAACTCACTATGACGTTGTATTCTGGTCATAACTACGCTGCCACACTGCGCCTTACAGTCTAACTGGTACCTCACATTTCACTCTGCTCCTGATAGTCCTTCTTTGTGCAATGGTGATGATTACATGTGTTTATACAGGTCATCATATATTAAGCTATGATGTATATAGGTTTTATAGTTGTTAGTTTTACTTTCACGGGTAATCCTTTGTCTGTCATGTGTGTGTTTTCTGTTTGTTTGGTGTCTACTGTCCTGCTGCTGTTGCACTGTAATTTCCCAGTTTGGGATCAATAAAGTACATCTATCTTACCATTTTAATAGCTACAGTGGTGTGAAAAAGTGTTTGCTTCCTTCCTGATTTCTCATTTTTTTGCATGTTTGTCACACTTAAATGTTTCAGATCATCAAACAGATTTAAATATTAGACAACGATAACACAAGGAAACACAAAATGCATTTTTTAAATGAAGGTGTTTATTATTAATGGAAGAAAAAATCCAAATCTACATGGCCCTGTGTGAAAAAGTGATTGCCCCCTAAACATAATAACTGGTTGGGCCACCCTTAGCAGCAACAGCTGCAATCATGCATTTGCAATAACTGGCGATGAGTCTTTTACAGCATTGTGGAGGAATTTTGGGCTATTCCTCTTTGCAGAATTGTAATTCACCCACATTGGAGGGTTTCCGAGCATGAACCACCTTTTTAAGGTCATGCCACAGCATAGCAATTGGATTCAGGCCAGGACTTTGACTAGGCCACTAGTCTTTGACTAGACCACTCCAGTCTTCATTTTGTTTTTCTTAACCCATTCAGAGGTGGACTTGCTGGGGTGTTTTGAATGATTGTCCTGCTCCAGAACCCAAATTCGCTTCAGCTTGAGGCCACAAACAGGTGGCTGGACATTCTCCTTCAATATTTTTGGTATTAATCAGAATTCATGGTTTCATTTAACACAGCAAGTCTTCCAGTTCCTGAAGCAGCAAAACAGCCCCAGACCATCACACTACCACCACCATATTTTAGTGTTGGTATGATGTTCCTTTTCTGAAATGTTGTGTTAGGGTTAGTTTTACGCCGGATGTAATGGAACACACACCTTCCAAAAAGTTCAATTTTTGTCTCGTCAGTCCACAGAGTATTTTCCCAAAAGTCTTGGGGATTATCAAGATGTTTTCTGGCAAAACTGAGATGAGCCTTAATGTTCTTTTTGCTCAGCAGTGGTTTTTGTCTTGGAACTCTGCCATGCAGGCCATTTTTGCCCAGTCTCTTTCTAATGTTGGAGTTATGAACACTGACCTTAACTAAAGCAAGTGATGCCTGCAGTTCTTTGGATGTTGTTGTGAGGTCTTTTGTGACCTCTTGGATGAGTCGTCGCTGCGCTTTTGGGGTAATTTTGGTCAGCTGGCCACTCCTGGGAAGGTTCACAACTGTTCCATATTTTCGCCATTTGTGGATAATCACTCTCACTGTGGTTTGCTGGAGTCCCAAAACTTTAGAAATGGCGTTATAACCTTTTCCAGACTGATACATCTCAATTACTTTGTTTCTCATTTGTTCCTGAATATCTCTGGATCGCAGCATGGTGTCTAGCTTTTGAGGATCTTTTGGTCAACTCCACTTTGCCAGGCAGGTCCTATTCAAGGGATTTCTTGATTGAGAACAGGTGTGACAGTAATCAGGCCTGGGTGTGGCTAGAGAAATTGAACTCAGCTTTCCAAAGATGTGATAAACCATAGTTAATTTATGTTTTAACACAGGGGCAATCACTTTTTCACACAGGGCCATGTAGGTTTGGATTTTTTTTTACCCTTAATAATAAACACCTTCATTTAAAAACTGCATTTTGTGTTTGTACACCACTGTATTTTCTGTTCCAGGAAAAACAATTTAGAGACCTAATGCTGCAAATTGTAGCCTGAATACTCCAATTTTGTTAATACATAAATTATCACATAAAGAATGGTCCCAATATCAATTACAATAATGCACTTTTTATTATTTAACTTGTGATTTCACAAAATGCTAACAAGTGCTTTCTTTAGTGCAAAGGGTGTGTAATGTTTACAACCCAGAGTAAGGAAACAAACTCAATGCATGAAGGATATATACATATTCCCACTGTATTTCAGTCCATCCAGGGTTTTGCTGTTTTGTTTTTTTTTGTTTTGTTTTTTTTTTGTTGTGATTCTTCCAGCCCAAAAAGCCTGAATTTGTAGGAGCTTTTCCAAAAAGTTGCACTAAAATTTGCAACATTTTTAGAGTTTTTTTGCACGGAAAGTTGTGTGAGGAAATACAGATTTTAAAATAAGTTGCTTTTTCCATAGTTCACAGTGTATCATGAACTGGCTGAAGTTTAGGCCCACTTCTGTGACGTGGTGGCTGTTTACTCTGTTGTGTATTTGTTGCTGTCTGTTTTCCATTAGGCGCTCTCAGGGAGCCGAGTAGACCCGAGAGGCTCCCTGACAGCTCAGCCACGCCTCCTCCTCATGTCAGTGGTATCAGCTGTGGTTCATTATCACTGTCACTAATCTGCTCACGCGCGCACACGCACACACACACACACACACACACACACACACACCACACACACACACACACACTTTCTCCCATGCACAGTCTTACACACATACACACACCCATTCATTCTCATCCACATGCTCACTGATGTTCCTCCACACATCTGTTTCCACTTTATGTTGCCCACTCAGTTTCACTCTCACTCTCATTACTCACGCTGGTAATTTCTTTCCTCATTAGGCCTGACACTGTTTTATCCCTTTGTCTGTTGGAAGAGCTTGTCGGATCATCACGCTGTGGCTAATCCACACAGTGTTTGTTTGCCGCTGCTCATGTCTAGAAGCCCAGCCTGCTCTTCTTGGTTCCGCTTCACACTGGGTGGCATGCTTATCTGTTACTGGTTGTTTGTGTTCATCTGGATATTCACTGGGATCTACTTGGACTTCTCCAGCCTACATGAGTACAGACTGTTTCCGCCCCTGCCATCCAATTCTGCCTGGCGGTTCTTCTCCCGGGCACTTCTCTGTTCCCCCTCTGCAGTTCTGTCTGCGGTGGAACATTTTCTCTAGTCACTCACCTGTTCTGTAGAGCGTCCTGGAGGATATCCTTATGTATCCTGTACAACTCACCTGCCATGTTGAATCATTGAATCTCATCTGGTATATTCATCTGTTATCTTGAACTGTTTATTCATGACCTGTAAATAAAACGCACAACTATCTCCTGCGAGTGGGTTTTTCCCCTTTCCTCTGTGCGCTGTGTCAAAGCGCATGAGGAGATCATGACAGAAATGATCCGACCAGTCTTAAACCCAGCGGGGTAGTTGTGCTTAATTTTCTCTTTTTCACCTTTTGTTTGTTCCTTCTCCACCCACCTGAGTAATCCCATGGAGGTCTGGACAGACGAGGAGCGGGGTGCTCTGGAGCTCCTAGAAGATGCCCTCTTCTGGGCGCAGTGTCCGCAGTCTCTGGATGATATTTGGCTGGCTCGGTTCACCGCTGAAGAGGTAATATGGAAACATCCCAGCCTCAGGTTAAACCTGAGGGTGGACAACATACTCTCCGCTGTCTTCTCCCATCCATACGCATAGCCGGAGAGGGACTCCCCAACGCCGGAGCCGTCACTACCTCGGAAGAAGCGCTCGCGGCGGAGGAAGCCACCCTCCTCCCATGGCTCCTCTGCTCCTGTTTCATCTCCCAAGCTGGGGTGCCCTCAACCCCCGTGTATGATGGAGGAGGAGGACAGACTGGCGCAATTAGCGGAGATCAACCACCTGATGGAGGAGGAGTGTTGGGAGAAGGAGGACCAGAGATGGGCCTTACTAACTGAGATAGACTGCCTCATGGAGGAGACGAGGAACTCAGCTAAGCTGCTTTTTTTCCTCCAGCAGCCACCTCACCCTCTGCTTTGTGAGGGTGAGGAGGCAGTTTTTCTTGCAAAATCTTCTCCCCCCTGCGCCCGTTTGGGGGGCTTCTCCATCACCAGGAGCCCAGGCATGAGTCGGACACAGGCCTGGAGGAACAGACAAGTTCTTTCTCATTCGGGTTTTGCAATCAATGAACAATTTTGCCTGTTCCCTGGGCAGGAGACTCAGGGTTTGCAGTCCCTGAGTCTCTGATCCAGCGGCAGGTCACAGTTCCTCACCTATTCTCCCCATATTTTCTCTGGGTACTCCTGAGGGTTTGCTAACTCCTGAACTAAGCCGCCAGAGGGGGGAGGAACCAGAGGCCATGGTAGATCCTATCCCGGGGTCAGCGGTGAGGCAGTCCCCAGCCATCATGTCAGGAGAGCCACCAGCATGGGAGACAGCGTCCAGGGACATAGAGACTGCAACAACCATCACGCCTGCTCTGGAGGCTGCTGCAGCAGTGTCTACGCCCAAGTGAAACCTCCAGTGGGCCAAGCCTGAGAATACATCGCCCAGATCATCGGAGTCCTGGACGGCGGTGGAGCTCAAGGTCAGGCAAGTGCTCTCTTTTGATTTCCTCTTCTCTGTTCTAGAGCATTCTTGCCTGGCTCTTGGTGAGGAGAGCCAAGTGCAGCGGGAGCTCTGCCGCTGCAGGCAACCCTGACTTCTCCTCTCCTTGCTCTCTGTCTGAGTCTTCCTCCAAGGTCGCCGGAGAGGATCCAACTCTGCTGGACGTGTCCGAGGAACAAGGCTCACCGCTGGAGATCACCATGGGTCTAGCCTCCCCGGTGGAGGCTGATGTGGGTGCAGCACCTCCCGGGCCTACAGAGCCCTTGCATCCTGGATCGCTGGAGTCCTGAATGGCGATGGAGCCTGAATTCAGGCAAGTGTGCTCTTTAATGTCTCTTTTGCCCATTTTGAAGTCACACTGCCTGACTCTTAGTGAGGGGGTCAGGGGCAGCTCACCGCTGCTCACAGGCTCACCTCACCGGGCTCTGCCACTGCCGGCGACCCTGCCTCAGTCTCTCTGTCTCTCCCTCTGATCTCAGAGTTCCCTCCCAGGGTCTCCAGAGAGCAGCCAATGCTATCATAGGCCACTAAGGATCCAGGGTCGCCATCTGAGCTCGCTGCAGAAGTCATCATGGAGGTTGCTGGGGCCTGGTCAGGGTCCACCACGGGTGCAGCAGAGCTCCGGCCGGAGTCCACCGCGGGTGCAGCAGAGCTCCGGCCGGAGTCCACCGCGGGTGCAGCAGAGCTCCGGCCGGGGTCCACTGAGGGTGCATCGTCGTCCCAGACCGGGACTACCACAGGTGCAGCTGTCCCTCAGCTTGAGGCTACGGGGGGCAGGGCGGTCCCCCTCTCGTCGCTGTCCGACGACGTTGGGGTTCCCCCTTCCCAGCTCCCTCTACCTATTCTGAGTTTTTCCATGGGGAGACCGCTTCCTGGGCCGCCTCTGTTGGACAGGTTGCTTAAGGATCCAGGCCATCAAATCACACAAGAAGATCATCACACAGTGATGCTATTCTACACTACGGACAAAAAGTTAGGGATATTCAGCTTTTGGGTGAAATTTGAGGATGTACCTAAAAAAGCACTCTAACCTTTACAGGTAAACTTAGTTTGACCTTCTCTAACCTTTTGAATGCACATGTCCAACTGGTCAATGTTTCAGTGCATAACTTGCTGTTCTTTCACAAGGTGCTTAGCAGCAAAATTCACAACAGGTGTTTGAGCCAGGGATCGACAATTACATTTTCTGGTTCAGTTAGAATTAGTATTTAAACAGTCATCTTCATCATGCTGTTCACATTTTGACATTGTGAGACCAAAAAGACACTTCACAATTGATCAACAGTATCTTGTCATTGCAAGGCTTCAAACAGGATGTTCTCAGAGGGAAGTGGCCACTGAGCTTAGAATGTCAGACTGTTATCAGCAGGTTGCAACAGAGATGCAGAGACTGGAAGAGTTACCGAAAGGGATAAAAGTGGACGGCCTTTGGCCACATCCCATGCTGATGACCGCTTCATTGTGAACAGTGCCCTACGGAACTGAATGATGAATGCCACTCAACTCCAGGCACATTTAAGGGAGGTGAAAGGCACCCAAATGTCACGTCAAACCATCCAATACCATTTACATCAGCATGGTCTGAGTGCTAGACGACCTGCAAAGGTACCTGACAACACCACCAGGTACAGGGCGCCATCGTTTGCATGGGCCAGGGAGCCTTTTACGCTGGACAAGGGACCAGTGGGCCTCGGTGCTGTTCTCTGATGAAATTAAATTCACGTTGACCAGAAATGATGGCTGCCAACAATGTTGGAGACATCAAGGAGAGCTCTATGCATCAGCCACTGTTGGTCACCATGTTACAGTCTGGCCAGGTGTGGTCTAGTCAATATAGAATTGCCCTACACTTTGTGAATGGTACAGTGACAAGCCGAATCTACCTAAATAACATCATTCAGGTAGTGCATGAACAACACAGGCCCAATTGCATCTTCATTCCCACAATGCTCCAGCTCATCAAGGTTGCATAATTAGTGAATGGCTGCTGGAGGCTGGGATACCTCCAGTGGGGTGGCCTGCACTTTCTCCTGACCTGAATCCCATAGAAAACCTATGGGATCAGCTGAGCCACCGTGTAGAGGCTCTTAGCCCTGCACCCCACAACCTCAATGTCCTGAGGGCCACCCTTCATGAAGAGTAGAATGCCATGCCTCACCAGACAATAAGTCAACTTGTGAACAGCATGAGACGTCGTTGTCAAGTTGTAATTGACATTCAAGGGCAGATGACAAGTTACTGAGACACTGACATTTTTTGTTGTGGTATATCCACCACTGTTACCAAAGAAACCAGAACAAAAAAATGGCGATGATGGCTCAAAATGCAGCACAGCATAACATCAACGCCCATTCTCTGTAGTAGCAGTAGTAGTTCAGAGAGATGGGGGGAGTAAGGCTATTTAGGGTTTTAAAAGCAAATAAATTTTTTTTTTAAATGTATCCTAAAATGTACAGACAGCCAGTGGATTGAGGCTAAAATGGGGGAAATGTCTTGTAGACAGTGCGAGAGAAAGCAGAAATGAGGTAAGTGTGGAGGAATCTGAGCTATGCTAGCCGCTAGCCCATACAGACTCCCGATTCCAACCCTCATTCTTGCCAATGTACACTCACTAGACATCAAAACAGACCACATACAACTCCTGAGGTCCATGCAACATGATGCACGGAACTACTGTGTTTTTATCTTTATGGATCATGGCTAAATGACAATATCCCGGACTCTGCTATCCAATTAGTGGGGCTAACATGCCTCTGCATTGAAAAGGTGTTCACGGAAGGAGGGAAAACACGAGAAGCAGGCGTGTGTGTTTACATCAATGACGCTTGGTGCCAAGATGTGACTGTTGTGCACAAATGCTGTTCTCCATCGGTGGGGTTTATGATCAACAAATGCTGACAATTCTACTTACCGAGGGCACTTACATCCGTCCTGCAAGTTGCCGTGTATGTCCCGCCCACCGCCACTGGCAAGAGGAGTAAGGCACTAAATGAACTCTATTAGGCTATAAGTGAGACACAAACAGTGCATCCAGATGGATTCCTCATCACAGCAGGAGACTGACTTCAACCATGCAGATGTCAAGGCCCTCCTACCAAAACTACACCAATATGTGTACTTTCCAACAAGAGGAGACAGCTTGCTGGACTTGGTGTACACAACCAACAACAGAGCATTCAATGCCTCCCCCATCTTGGTCTCTCTGATCACATTACCATCTTGCTAAGGCCTGCATACAGACCCAGAGTGATAGCCATTAGAC
The DNA here is from genome assembly GCA_020510985.1 of Pholidichthys leucotaenia. Lineage (NCBI taxonomy): Eukaryota > Metazoa > Chordata > Actinopteri > Cichliformes > Pholidichthyidae > Pholidichthys > Pholidichthys leucotaenia. The sequence continues at coordinate 130,299,399 of CM035840.1, read as the reverse complement.
CAACTAAAAAGCAGGTACGTGTGTGGCCAGAGGGGGCCTCTGATCCCCATAAACACTGCCTTAGCACTACAGACTGGGACATTTTCAAGCATGCAGCCACTCACAATGAATCCACAAACGTAAAGGAATACGCTGAAGTTGTTGTGGCATACATAGCTAGATGCACTGATGATGTCACTCACCGAAAATCCATCACTGTTTGTGCTAACTAGAAGCCATGGATGGCAGCAGAGGTTCACAGACTCCTGAGGGCTCGGGACGCAGCCTTCAGGGCCAGTGATACCACAGGACTAACAACAGCTACGACAAACCTGTCCCATGACATCAAGGAAGCAAAACGACAGTACAGCAAGAAAATATCTGGTCACTTCAGCAACACCAGAGATGCACCGTCTCTCTGGCGTGGAATACAGACCCTCACCAACTACAAACCTCCATCTCAGACCTGTGTGAATGACACCGCACTGCTTATCAACCCAAATGACTTCTTTGGTTGCTTTGAAGCACAAAACAGTGCATCAGGACAGAAGACAACTCCTCCCCCAGACGAGCAGGCTATAAGTCTGGATCCAGCACTTACGCAAGGCAGCTAGGCAAGACAACATACCAGTTTGCGTTCTGGACTCTGCGGAGGAGCTTATGAATGTCTTGGTCAACATCTTCAACATCTCCCTGAGTCAAGCTATTGTCCCCATGTATTTCAAAACTGCTACCACAATACCAGTCCCAAAGAAGCCAATCCCATCTAGCTACAACGATTACCAGCCAATAGCACTGACTTCCATCGTAATGAAGCACTTCAAGTGGCTGGTCATGCAGAACATCAGGTCCACCCTGCCTTCCTCTCACGACCAATCTCAGTTTGCATATAGGTGAAACAGATCCACAGAAGATGCTAACTCTGCTGTTCTCCATCCAGCCCTCACCCACCGGGACTCAAAGAACTATGTGCAAATGCCCTTCTTAGACTTCAGTTCAGCAAACACAATCATCCCCCAGCATCAAATACAAAAACTAAAACACTTGGGACTCAAAACCTCTCTCTGTAACAGGGTGCTGGACTTTCTCACAGGGAGGCCACAGAACATGCGTGTCAGCAGCAACACCTCCAAGACCATCACACTGAACACAGGGGCCCCACAAAGGTGTTCACAAATAATGAAGAGACCAGCTCAAGAAATCTGGTGAGCCAGCTGGTCCAGTGGTGTCAAGATAATAATCTTTTTCGGAACATAGGAAAAACCAAGGAGATTCTGGTCGACTTCAGAAGAGAACACACACAGCATCCCTCTCTGATCATTGATGGAGTAGCTGTGGAGAGGGTGGGGAGCATCAAATTCCTGGGGATGCACATCTCTGACGGCCTCTCCTGGTCCAACAACACCACATCACTAGCCAAGAAAGCTCAAAGTTGCCTCCATTTTCTCCGCAAACTGAGGAGAGCACAAGTCCCACCCTCCATCATGTGCGCATTCTACCGGAGCACCGTTGAGAGCATCCTCATAAGCTGCATCATGGTGTGGTACGGAAGCTGCACTGCCTCCTGTCGGAAGACACTACAATGCACAGTAAAAGCAGCCAGCAAGATCATCGGTGCTCCTCTGCCCCCCTCTTGGACATCTACCATACCCAGCTCACCCGCAGAGCCATCAACATCGCAGGCGACACCTCCTACCCCTCACACTCCCTCTTCAGCCCCCTGCCCTCAGGAAGAAGGTACCGGAGCCTCCTGGCCTACTCCACAAGACTACTAAACAGCTTTGTTCACCAGGCCATCAGGACCCTGAACTCTGCCCACTCCCCCACTCCCACCCCCACTCCTGAACCATAACACACTCACCCACACAATAACGCTACCTCAGCTGTTTGCACAGAAAGACTTAATACACCAACAGTATTACATCTGTTGCTACATGTTTTGCACCTTACTGCAGCCATTTACACAAATGCCATACCTGCTGCTGTCTGTCATTGCAACACTGATCATGCACAAACCAATCTGTCACTTTCTGCACCCCCATTGCCATGCTGAACTTGCAATTTACCAGTATTACGGTTTACTGTACATAGTGTTGCTGTGTTTTTATCTTTATTTGCACTATGGGTAGCATTACTGTACAAAAATTGTTGTTTTCCATCTTTATTCCTTCTTTTCTTATATATTACACACACCACTAAGAGAGAGAGAGAAATGGCATTCCACTGTATGCCCTGTACATATAGACGTACTGACAAATAAAAATCTTTTACTCTTTGAATGTGCTCATGTTTACGTATGACAGTTAAGACATGTGGCTGCATTTTGAACCACTTCAAGATGAGCAACTAATGACCCACCAATCCCCACATACGGTCATGTGAAAAAATTTGGACACCCCTTTAAATATTCAGTTCTTTATTAAGAAATGTTCATATATATATATATACTACCGTTCAAAAGTTTGGGGTCACCCAGACAATTATTTTGTGTTTTCCATGAAAAGTCACACTTATTTACCACCATGAGTTGTAAAATGAATAGAAAATATAGTCAAGACATTGACAAGGAAATAATAATTTTTTCCAGATACTCAACCTGCTCAAAGGAAGGTCAGTTTTATAGCTTCTCTAACCAGCTAAACTGTTTTCAGCTGTGCTAACATGATTGCACAAGGGTTTTCTAATCATCCATTAGCCTTCCGACGCAATGAGCAAACACATTGTACCATTAGAACACTGGAGTGATAGTTGCTGGAAATGGGCCTCTATACACCTCTGTAGATATTACACCAAAAACCAGACATTTGCAGCTAGAATAGTCATTTACCACATTAGCAATGTATATTAGATATGAGAGTGTATTTCTGATTAGTTTAAAGTTATCTTCATTGAAAAAAAAAGTGCTTTTCTTTCAAAAATAAGGACATTTCTAAGTGACCCCAAACTTTTGAACGGTAGTGTATATATATGTCTAACCTTGATTGTTTTTATTTGCATTTTTTTTTTACATTTATTTTAGCCATTGTAAGTGGGAATGAATTTGGGGGTGTCCAGAAAATGATGGGGGGGGGGGGGTCATTTATTCCTCACTATTTGTTTAGAAATACATTTTACAGAAAATTAAAAAATATATATATATTTTATATATATTTAATTGTATTATGTTCATGTCCCAGTATTTTTTAACATTGGTATTAAATATACATATGTCCAAATATTAAAAAAAAACCAAACAAAAAACATACAGGCTTTTTCAGGGTGTCCTATGGATGGATGGACTGTTCAATGCACTGCAGTAATCCAGCCTAGTGGTCACAAAAGTGTGGACTACTGTCTCAAAAATCATTGGAAAAATTGACTTTATTTTAGCCAGTTGTGTCAGTTGAAAGAAACTTGATTTAACAACTGAATTGACCTGACTGTTGAATTTAAGGTCAGGGTCCACTTTAACCCCCAAGTTAGTCAGTGTTGGCTTAATATATTGAGCTAAGGAACCTAAGTCCGCAAGGAAGAGGGGGGCGGGGTAGGGTAGGGTAGGGTGGGGATCCAGAAGTGTCACCAAAACCATCACTTCTCTCTTTTTGTTGTTAAAACTTAAGAGGTTTAAAAGGCCATCCAGACTTTCATGTCATAAAGACACTTAAGCAGTGTATCAACAGAATGTGTGTGATTCTTTTTAAAAGGGGCTAAATCTGACATTTGTCTACATAAAAGTGGAATGAAATGCCATACTTCCTAAGTACAGGGTCAAGCGGAAACAAGTAGAGAGAAAGAAGAAGGGGGCCTAAGACTGAGCCCTGAGGGACCCCCAAATGAAAGGAGCAGAGGAAGAAACTGAGTCACCAAGGCTGACACAGAAAGTTGCCAAGATGGACTTGACCCACTCCAATGCTATTCCTGTGATGCCCACCTACTGCTCCAGGTGAGAACTTAAAATTTTATGGTCCACTGTGTCAAATGCAGCAGTTAGGTCTAAAAGCACAAGAATAACACAGTCAACAGAATCAGTAGCTAAAAAGATACCATTTAAAACTTTTAACAGAGCCAATTCAGTACTATGAAGATTTTTAAAACTGGATGGGAAAACCTCAAGGATAGGCTGTGTGATGATCGGGTGAGTACACTCCCCCTCCCTTTCTGTGGGAGGTCCTTCTTTTGCTTCCTGGGCTCCTCAGGTCATCAACACACCTGTGTGAGTAGCCACACCTGCTGCCTCTTCTCTGCCAGCGCTTAACCCCACAACACTTTCACTATAAAAAGTAACACCATCACTTTCGCTGGGTAATTTTTACCCGATATAATATATCCAACAAAAAGTACTTATCATAAAAAATAGATCAAAATATGACAACACATGATAAAGTAGAGTGGTTTTCTTTTATTTTCAACTGTGGCATGTGTAACAAAATGAAAAAAATGTCATAGGAGGACCCTCATAAAATGCTCCAAAATTACTGAAAAATTAGGAATTCATGAACAAAAAATTCCTAAAAAAAAAAAAATAATGATGCTGGAAACTTGGTCTTTGGTCCACCCATTCCTGAGACATGTGAGACTTCCCTGGTGAAGGCACAGACTCCTTGACACGCGAACAGCTGCAGGAGAGAGGAACAAAAAATGGTATTTTTTGAGTGCGTAAAAATGACCAGTTGAGTAAAATATTGTTTTCACCATATGAATTCCCTTTGAAATCACCACTTTGTGATATTTATTCATAACCACTGCACTAAATAAGGATAGCATGCAAATTCCAGGACCACTTTTACTTACCTATTCCTTACAAGCAGTCTCACATGTCCCAGGAATGGGTGGACCAAAGACCAAGTTTCCAATATCATATTTTTTTTTTTTTAGGAATTTTTTTGTTCATGAATTCCTAATTTTTCAGGAAAGCATGTCCTCCTATGACATTTTTTTCATTTTGTTACACATGCCACAGTTGAAAATAAAAGAAAACCACTCTAATTTATCATGTGTTGTCATATTTTGATCTATTTTTTATGACAAGTACATTTTGTTGGATATATTATATTGGTTAAAAATTACCTGACAAAAGTGATGGTGTTACTTTTTATAGCGAAAGTGTTCTGATTTTATACACTAACACTATCACCGGGTGAAATCCACCCAAAACGTACTTTACCCTCTTTCACTATTGACGGGTGAAAATCACCCAAAAGCATGCCTGTAGGAAAAAGTGGGCTTTGGGGTAGGGAAGCACCCACACCTTCAAAGATGTCAAAAACAATGGTGAAGCTACCCAGGGACCCATGACACTCAGAAAAATGCAACATATTGAAAATCGTGTAAATACATTTGCTCGGGTGAAAATCACCCGGCGATAGTGCTCTAGGGTTAAAAGGATCAGCAGGTGAATGCTTCTGCACTGGACCGTTGGATACTGCTGCCTTAAAGCAAAGTTAAGAATTGTGTTATTAGGAACTCAGCCTTATCCTCCTTCTCCTCCTCTCTCCCCAGGTTGCTGCCTTCTCAACGATGCGTCTCCGGGGTTGCAGTGCACTCACCTACCTCCTCATAGTCTTCACCCAAGAACTGCCTTCTACACCCGGTCAGACTACCCCCATCCATTCTCCTCTCTGCTTCCTCCACCAGTTCAGTCCTGCTGGATCCTCCACTTCCTCGCTGGGTTCCTCTTGCCTGGCTCTCTGCTCATCTGTCATTAGCTAAACCCTTGCTCTAATTTACTATCTCCAGTTTTACTCTTCATTCTAACCAGCTCTGATCTCTCTTCCCCTACAGGCTGTGTGCGCCTTCGGTATGCATTACTTTGTCTACACTTGCTGGGTTTTCAATAAAATTGTTTTAAAACTTTTGCTCTGTATCTGAGTGCCTTTCTCTGGTGTTAGTTACCTTGCACTTGAGCTTCTAGCTTTGAGTCATAACAGAATGGTCAAGCCATGACCAAAGCTCAGCAGGTGCTACATCAGGGGAATACTCCACCCTTTCCCGGCAAGACGCCACAGATCGGTAGGTGGCTGTGCTCACTGAATCACTGCAAACTATTACTTAGCAGCTGACCACAGTCACCGATCACCTCTGCCACATGTCTCGTTCGGGTCCTCCCTCTCTCCTGTTTTCCCAGCGGGTGCTGCCGTCCACCACGCCATCTCTTTTCTTTCACCTGCCCCGTATGCAGGGGAGGTGGGGGATGTAAGGGGTTTTTGCTCCACGTCTCTCTTTATTTGTGGCACATGGGCAGGGAGTACCCAGACGACACGTCCAAAATTCATTTTATGACCCTCCTGCTCAGAGATCGGGCACTTAATTGGGCTCAGTCTGTTCTCGGTAGCACCAAGGGCCCCAGTTATTCTGTTCAAGTGTTTTGTTCAAGTGTTTTCCCGTGCGTTCGATCATTCAGAGAGCGAGGGGAATATTATGAGCCACCTAATGTTGCTCCGACAGGGGAATCGGTCAGCGGCTGATTTCTCTGTGGAGTTCCGGGTCATTGCGGCGGACGCAGGGTGGAATGATGTTGCCCTACACAGCACCTTCCACCTGGCTCTGAATGCCAATCTCCGCCATGACCTGGCGGTTCATGCTACCCCCTCCTCTCTGGAAGAGCTAATTGAGCAGGCCGTCAGAATAGATAATCAGTACCGCGAGCACGCAAAGGAGCAGAAGTCCATTTTAGGTCACATGCACCCCCCTCCCCCAGCTACTAGTCCCATGAGGTCTGATTCCTCCCCTGACACAATGGTGCTGGGTCGTGCTCGTTTAACTCCAGAGTAGTATCAGTGCCGGAGGAAGGCCGGCGCGTGCATGTATTGTGGCTTTTTGGAGCATAAACTACCAAACTGCCCGGTGAAGCCAAAAAGATGCCGCCCGTCAGTAGTCGTGGGTCTGGCGGACGGACATTCTATCAGTCCCCCCGGTAACTTTTCACTACCGGCTCTAATTCAGTTACCGGGGGGCTGAGAAGAAGGTTTTAGCGTTAATTGATTCAGGGGCAGAAAAAAACTTTATTTCTTTTCGGCTCATGCGGGAGATAGGCATCCCTACTGTAAAAATGCCAGCTGCGCTTAGCGTAACAGCACTATCCGGCTGTAACATAGCCATGAGCGCATGGCGCCAGTATCCATCCTTCTTTACGAAAACCACCGGGAGACTCGCTCATTCTATATTCTCCCTAGTTCATCCTCCCCGGTGGTCCTGGGTTACCCTTGGCTCCAGAAACATAACCCTATTATAAACTGGGCTCAAAACTCAATTTCCTCTTGGAGTCCCTTCTGTTTATCCTCCTGCCTCAGTTCAGCCTCCTGTTCTCCTTCATTCCCCAACACCTCCCTTCCGGCAGAGCCGTCGGAACTCAGCCTCATACCCGAGGTCTACTATTACCTTAGGGAGGTTTTTAGCAAGTCGAGAGCACTCTCTTTACCACCTCATCGCTCTTACGACTATGCTATTGACCTCCTCCCGGGTTCACGGTTGCTGTCCAGCTGGCTGTCCAGTTTTTCTGGGCCAGAGAAGGAGACGATGGAGAGGTACATCAAGGGCTTCCTGAAAGCCAGCCTAATTCGGCCTTCTTCAGCCCCTCTTGGGATAAGGTTTTTCTTTGTCGGGAAGAAGGACAGATCCCTGAGTGAGTTTATCGACTGCCATGAGGTTAACGTTATAACGATTAAGGAAAAAATACTCGCTGCCCCAAATCAACTCCACATTCGAGCTCCTTCAGAACGTGTGGGTATTCTCAAAGCTCCACTTTCATAACGCGTATCACCTGGTTCGCATGTGCGAAGGTGATGAGTGGAAGACGGCATTTAAAATGCATTTGGGTCATTTTGAATATCTTCTGATGCCATTTGGACTCACTAATGCCCCCGCCGTCTTCCAGCGCATGATAAATGATGTCCTTTGTGATATGGTGAACCAGTTTGTTTTTGTTTACCTCAACGATATTCTGATTTTTTTACCGCATGCCGGAGGAACACATGGTCCATTTCCAGGCCGTGTTACAACGGCTTCTGGAGAACCAGCTCTTTTTGAAGGACGAAAAGTGTGAGTTTTCCACCCACTCCACTTTCTTCCTGGGCATTTTTGTGGCCAGAGGGGAGCTGAGGGCCGATCAGGCCAAGGTGAAGGCAGTGTTAGATTGGCCTACACTACAATCTAGGAAAAAGCTTCAGCACTTTTTGGGCTTGGCTAATTTCTATCGGAGGTTTATCAGAAACTACAGCAGGGTAGCGCAGCCCCTGACCAAACTGACCTCGACCAAAGCCCCCTTTAAATGGTCTGAGGCAACAGAGAAGACCTTCGCTGAGTTAAAAACCCTATTCTCTAAAACTCCCATTTTGGCGCAGGTCGACCCTCAGCTCCAATTTTTTGTAGAGTTGGACGCTTCAGATTCAGGGGTGGACGCTGTCCTTTTGCTGCATCCGGTCTCGGATCAGAAGCTCCACCCATGTGCGTATTTCTGTCATCGGTTGACGCCAGCTGAGAAAAACTACGATGTAGGAAATCGAGAGCTGCTGCCATTAAATTGGCACTCGAGGAGTGGAGGCACTGGTTGGAGGGAGCCACTCACCCCGTCATTGTGTGGACCGACCACAAAAGTCTTGAATACTTAAGGTCGGCCTGCAGGTTGAACTCTAGACAGGCTCACTTGGCTTTATTCTTTCTTAGGTTCAATCTGGTGATCACCTATTGGCCCAGGTCACGCAACATCAAGCCTGACGCTCTCTTCCACCAGTTCACCTCTGACCTGTCATCCTCCTCATCCACTTCTAAGTCTATTGTTCCCCCTTCCTGTTTCCTTGGAGCCCTCTCGTGGGACATTGAGCAGAGGGTTCGGCAATCCCAGTCTGATGAACCCAAGCCCAAAGGGGGCCCTGACGATCACCTGTACGTTCCCTCCACCCTTCGCAGTGACGTCATCCTGTGGGGGCACGCCAGTCACTTTGCCTGTCATCGTGGAATCTCCCGGACTATCGAACTGGTGCAGCGGGTGTTCTGGTGGCCTACACTGTGGACGGATGTTCTGGATTTCGTCAAAGCCTCCCAAGTTTGTGTTAGGAAAAAGTCTGACTGTTCACCACCTGCTGGTCTCCTGCACCCCCTGTCGGTTCCCAGTCGCCGCTGGTCGCACATCACCATGGACTTTGTCACGGGCTTCTCCCCCTCGCAGGGCAACACTGTCATCCTCAGTATAGTAGACCCTTTTTCCAAAGCCATTAACTTGGTGCCCCTCCCCAAGTTGCCCTCTGCCGCTGAAACTGCCAATCTACTCACCACTCATGTTATCCGTCTCCATGGCATCCCTCTGGACACTGTGTCTGACCGGGGTCCACAGTTTACTTCTCTGGTCTGGAAATCCTTCTGCCGCTCCATGGGCACCACAGCCAGTCTCACCTTTGGCTATCACCCTCAAAGCAACAGGCAGGCTGAGCGTGCTAACCAATCCCTGGAGGCCGCCCTGAGATGTGTGGCTTCCTGCAACCCATCCACCTGGATCTCCCATCATTGGCAGCCATCATTTCTGCTCAGCGTGAATCGACTTTCAGAGAACAGTCCTGAAGCCCACTGGTCCCTTGTCCAGCGTAAATGCTCCTTGGTTCATGCAAATGATGCCTGTGCCTGGTGGTGTGGTCAGGTACCCTTGCAGGTCGTCTAGCACGCAGACAATGCTGATGTAAATGGTTTTGGATGGTCTGACGTGACACTTGGGTGCCTCTCACCTCCCTTAAATGTGCCTGGAGTTGAGTGGCATTCATAATTCAGATCCGTAGGGCACTGTTCACAATGAAGCGGTCATCAGCATGGGATGTGGCCAAAGGCCGTCCACTTTTATGTCTTCGGTGACTCTTCCAGTCTCTCTGCATCTCTGTTGCAACCTGCTGATAACAGTCTGTGACATTCTAAGCTCAGTGGCCACTTCCCTCAGAGAACATCCTGTTTGAAGCCTTGCAATGGCAAGATACTGTTGATCAATTGTGAAGTGTCATTTTGGTCTCACAATGTCAAAATGTGAACAGCATGATGAAGATGACCAGAAAATGTAATTGTCGATTCCTGAATCAAACACCTGTTGTGAATTTTGCCCCTAAGCACCTTGTATTCTATACCATTAACCTTAATCCAACTAAATGAGATAACTTCTTTTGACGAGATCATTTCAAACAAGTCATTGCTGACCACATTCTCATCTCTGAATACAAAAGACTTAATTGGCCCATATTCATGATGATTGAATGAGAGTGTCTCCCAGTGATAAGCAATAGCAATCTGGTGCTTTTTAGCAAGTGATTTGGTTGTGTTTTTGAAATTTTTTAAAGAATCTTTGAATAACTTGTGTTTGGCTTCAAACCTCATTGACCACATAAATAACAAGCGGCCAATTTTGCTTATAGAAGATGGATAATGGATCATAAAATGATACTTGCGTATTAAGTTTTTATGTGGATACAAGTGCTTAAATAATGTATGGTGGTCAACAATCAAGTGCTTTAAATAAACTGTCATACCTCGAGTGACATATTTATCGGCCCAGGAAACACGCACGCAGGCTCAGGTAAGAATTAATAGCCTTATTCAACAGCAAAGGGGTGTTTGGGTGCGTGTACGAGATATGTATGTGGATTGTGGGTGGACGATGAGAGTCGGGAACAGAGCAGCACGCCGTGCAGCCAGGCAACCCTATGGGAAGAGCAGAGACAGGGAAATGAGCTGGACTTAACCAAACGGGGAAGTAATACCGAGTAATGCTTACTTGCAGAAGGGAAGGTGGCTGGCGTTGGCTAGGATCTTCGGCCTGGGAGACAGCGCCCTGCTGCGCACACGACGAGACGTGGAGATGCAGGAGGAGGAGATGGCAAAGACGGGAGAATCCGCCGCCAGGGAATCCACCTGTGCACAGGGGAAGACTGATAGACAGGTAAGTGGCAAACAGCTTATGTGCTGAAGCGAAGAGTGGCAGGATGGGAAGAGACGATCCTGCTGAGGGTTTGAGCGTGTAGCAGAACAGACGGCTCCAGACCGATGATCAGGGCCGAGTGGACTAAATAGCCCATCACTGACGAGGCGCAGGTGTGCGCGCAGCTCAGGTGGATGCCTGAGAGCGGCGAGTTGTGACATAGAGTGAGAGAAGGTGAGAAAATTATTTTCATTATTTGAAGTAACATGAGTAACAAGTTCCAGTTTTGGTTGTCTGGAGGAATCATGTCACCAAACAATAGTGGTATATTTTTGATAAGACACAGTGTTTGAATAGAATTAAAGTCAAAGCCATTCCCAGCACCCTCCAAAATAATCTTTGTTGGATGATTTTTTTTTTATTCTAAAAACCCATAAACAAAACCATAAATCCTGGAGAGCAAGTCTTGTTCTGAGATAAAGTGCTGTGTAAGATACCCAAACAATTTTCATCTCATACTGAGCAACACCCTCAAGAAGGTCATGCATGATATCAAATGAGTAGTTATTGTATAACATGAAAATACTTCAATGAATTTAGTGCTGATTTTCTTTCTTTTTTTTTTTTTTTTTAAATCGTACACTGACTTCAGTTGTGGATTTTCCAGGAGGGACTGGCAATGCATTTCAAACAGATCGTCAAGAGGAATCACCTTAGGATCATCCTCACAGAACACCGTTTGAGAATCATTCTTATCAATCAAACATAGTCGGCAGAAATAATGACTGCTAAATGACTCATTAAAACCGAGAATTGTGTGCATCCCTAGATTATTTCCAATTATCTGTGAGGTTGTACCATAGACTGGTTCAGTAGAAAATGGAAGACTAAGTCCTTGTGTTTCAAGAGCTTTTATATCATATCTGTCACAGGTCTGTAGCAGACGACTCCCAGTTACACGGGGTGAGACTGGAATCCTGGCAGATAAACACATCTGTCGCAAGGTCTGTGGTGGACTTTTGCCAGTCGGTGCACCGTAACATGCATGACACAAAGAGCAGAGATAAACAAACCTATCATCTGGTCAGTCACTGCAACAGATACTGGAGTCAGTTTGTCTTGGCCTGTCCTTGCCACTGATAATACCGCTATCTGCCAAGAATGTGCCACTAGTCCAGCAAAAGCTAGTGGTACTCAAATACTTTGCAAGCAGTTTCATGAAATGGTCAGTCAGAAAGCAACTCATACCGGCTCGGACGTCGCCTGGGTTAACAAGGTCAGGAGCTCCTGGCAGCGGAAGGCGAATGACAGAGCTGTGTGGAGGAATCTGATCAGACCTAAATGAAACGGTTATTGTCATCCCTGACAGACTGCTATGGTGATGATGATGATGATGATGATGATGATAAGTGGTTCCAGTATAGCATCAAAACCATACTTCTGCACATCTTATGTGTGAAAAAGTGCTACCAAATGTATGTTCATTAACATTGAATTAAATTTTGGGGGCACGTTTCGTATAATAAAATCCAGACATCCAGTTTGGTGAATTCCATGTTTGGAGCCTAATGGGTTGACTGTTTCGAAATCATCATAATAAATTCGAATTTGTAATGCATATCTTTCTGCTGAAAACACAGGATGTTTCTTAAAGTAACTTCCATCAAAAAAAAATCATTGTATGTGTCAGAATCCGATCTACATTTTGTCTTTAATAAATAACAAATTTTAGGATTTCTACACATGAATTTCAAAGTCTCTAAAATTGGCACATAGACAAAAGTATCCTTCACAGGTACTTGTTCATGCATTCCAGATATTTTATTTTTCGTACTGTCATACAGACGTGGACAAAATTGTTGGTACCCCTCTGTTAATGAAAGAAAAACCCACAATGGTCACAGAAATAACTTGAATCTGACAAAAGTGGTAATAAATAAAAATTCTATGAAAATTAACCAATGAAAATCAGACAATGCTTTTGAATTGTGGTTCAACAGAATTATTTTAAAAAACAAACTCATGAAACAGGCCTGGACAAAAATGATGGTACCTCTAGAAAAGATTGAAAATAACATGACCATAGGGACATGTTCAACCAAGATGTGTCCTCTAATTAGCATCACGGGTGTCTACAAACTTGCAATCAGTCAGTCGGCCTATTTAAAGGGTGACAAGTAGTCACTGTGCTGTTTGGTGACATGGTGTGTACCACACTAAACATGGACCAGAGGAAGCAAAGGAGAGAGTTGTCTCAGGAGATTAGAAAAAAAATTATAGACAAGCATGTTAAAGGTAAAGGCTATAAGACCGTCTCCAAGCAGCTTGATGCTCCTGTGACTACAGTTGCACACATTATTCAGAAATTTAAGATCCGCAGGACTGTAGCCAACCTCCCTGGATGTGGCCGCAAGAGGAGACGGATAATACAAATGGTAACAAAAGAGCCCAGAACAACCTCTAAACACATTCATGGTGAACTCCAAGGTCAAGGTACATCAGTGTCAGATTGCACCATCCGTCGTTGTTTGAGCCAAAGTGGACTTCATGGGAGACGACCAAGGAGGACATCACTGTTGAAAACAAACCATAAAAAAGCCAGACTGGAATTTGCCAAACTGCATGTTGACAAGCCACAAAGCTTCTGGGAGAATGTCCTATGGACAGACGAGACAAAACTGGAACTTTTTGGCAAGGCACGTCAGCTCTATGTTCACAGATGCAAAAATGAAGCATAGCAAGAAAAGAACACTGTCCCTACTGTGAAACATGGAGGAGGTTCTGTTATGTTCTGGGGCTGCTTTGCTGCATCTGGCACAGGGTGTTTTGAATCTGTGCAGGGTACAATGAAATCTCAAGACTATCAAGGTATTCTAGAGAGAAATGTGCTGCCCAGTGTCAGACAGCTTGGTCTCAGTCGCAGGTCATGGGTCTTGCAACAGGATAATGACCCAAAACGCACAGTTAAAAATACCCAAGAATGGCTAAGAGCGAAACATTGGACTATTCTAACGTGGCCTTCTATGAGCCCTGATCTTAATCCTATTGAACATCTGTGGAAGGAGCTGAAACACGCCGTCCGGAGAAGGCACCCTTGAAACCTGAGACAACTGGAGCAGTTTGCTCATGAGGAGTGGGCCAAAATACTTACTGAGAGGTGCAGAAGTCTCATTGACAGTTACAGAAATCGTTTGATTGCAGTGGTTGCCTCAAAAGGTTGTGCAACAAAATATTAAGTTAAGGGTACCATCATTTTTGACCAGGCCTGTTTCATGTGTTTGTTTTTTTTAAATAATTCTGTTGAACCACAATTCAAAAGCATTGTCTGATTTTCATTGGTTAATTTTCATAGAATTTTTTATTTATTACCACTTTTGTCAGATTCAAGTTATTTCTGTGACCATTGTGGGTTTTTCTTTCATTAACGGGGGTACCAACAATTTTGTCCACGGCTGTATCTCATTCCCAGTGGTATTTCTACTGGTTAAACAACTCCCAATTTTAAGTTAAAATATTTACTTCGCTTTCATTCTGTGTTCAGATTTGTAAAAGGATTTTCAAATTTTTCAAAACATTTATTTATGACAGAAATGTTGGGGTCACTTTGCAGTAAAGCAGAAATAGCAGCACGCTTTGCTTGCGAATGAAGCTCACTAGTTAGTTCCACCAAGTCTCCTACAATTAAAGATACTAAACTGTTGCTAATCCCACTTCCCTGTAATTTGGTCACAAAGGATGCACACATTTCTTTGGTTGGATCTTTACATTGTACTGAAACACTGCTCTCAAGAGAAACACTGGAAGAACTACATTCATTTAGAGGATTAAACTTGTCCTCACATGTATGTGCTTGTGATGAACTTGCAACTGGCTCACTAGTAGAACACTGAACAGTAGACGTTTGAGCAATTTGCTGATCATTGCCATGCACAAGGTGCTTCCGGAAGCCTGCATAGGTTAAAAACTGATGCCTACAGCCTTGCTGAGAACAAAACAACTTAAATGTGGGTCCAGGAAAATAACTATATTCAACTCTTAAATGTGAAATCAACTTTAGACTTCTGGCAGTTTTTTACCGATGAAACACGTCAGCATAGTTTTAACCTTTTACTCACAGAATGAGAGTGACATGGACTGGTTAAGCAGTCTGGCACACAAGTCTCTCACTCTGGGTGACTCCTTCATTTTCCCTACATCAATGTTATAAACTGTTGTCTGCAAGAATGTGTAGAAATTCACTAATGAAGCCTCATAACACAAATTAAACACAAAATGTGCTTTGAAAAGTTCATCAAATGCCCCAAGAGAGCAGTTTGCCTGGCATGGGATGAGATGCTTATCAATGCTGATGTAGAAGCTGTCGATCTTGCTTTTCTGTTGCCCCACAACAAGAAGGTATGGGTGCCCACCCGGATGGTTGTGGAGATGCTCCTCCAAACTGCAGCATGACTGGAATTAAGATAAGAAAACCAAAGTTTACGCATGACAATGGAAGGAAAAATGTAAGTTCTCACTGGCAGTGCAAAATAAGAATGCTTATCTTCACCATTTACTTTCCATGTTATTCTCTTTAAACAAATCAATTTTCCACATGTAGTTAAGGTGAAGTGAAAATTATTACAACCACCTTAAAAATGTAATTACCTTATGAAAGACTACAAGTCTTTCCATCCCATTACATGCACTGATTTTTGGAGACTTGGGTCCGCCTGATGTTGGTGGAAGGAGATGAACCAACAGCAACAGAGAGACCATTTCTTCATCATAGGCTGAGGACAAGAGGAAACAAAAATTAACCCAGGTTTCACAATTTGCAGTTTGAATAAACACAGAAAGACCTCATCAGATTTTTAACCATTTACACTCTCCTGTTTGCAGTTATTTCAAAAAGCAGATAATGTCATGTTCGGGGTCGTTACCCCGAGCATGACTTGTGGCTGTTGGGTTTAATTATTGTTTATTAATTCCAGCTGATGGATTGAGCCTTGCTCTCCATCAGTCCCACAGCCACACCCCTCCTCTTACTAGGCATTCAATTTTGGACATTCAACCCATTCATCCATTGTAAATAAACACGTTACTTACTCTGCGTTTTGGGCTCGTTGCTATTCCCTATGTTCGCTGCACAGTTTGCATAGTGAACATGACAGATAATCTTTTAAAAACAAATTAAAACAAACAAATGGATGGATGGGAGCAACTGCCACATAAATATAGCAAATGCATAAAAAAGAAAAAAACAAAAAAACAAAACTCACATGTTGCCTGGGGATCACTCCCTGGGGGGCTTTCTGCTGACTGCAACAAGTGACACACCTCTGGTGTTGAAGTAAGACATTTAGCTTCTTTTATGACATTTGGCTTGAAGAACGTATCCCATTTCTGAAGCAGCCTGGACGACATCTCATAATCAAATAGGAGTGTGAAGTCTTGGTCCACCTTTGAGAAAGAATATGAGAAACTAACAGGACATGTTTTAAAATTTTAAACTACTCAAAATTCATTTAAAACTCACCAGTCCTTTAGCGTCCAGAAATCTTTGGAAGGTGGAGAAGATGTCAATACTTTTGCCGGGGTCATTAATAAGCTTCCGTCGATGCTGAAAGGTCTGTCTCATCTTCTGAAAAATCACAGACCTATCTGTGGTTTGATTGAGCAAAGACATGGCCTCTTGGCAAGCATCCCCATCAAGCTGATTCTTAGCCTGAACAGAGCATTGGGAATTTGGGCCTTTTGGAGAAACATCTATGGGATGACGTGAATGCAGTGGAGATCCTCGACGAATCTTCTTTTGGACGCCAAGAAATGTATCCAGTGCTGCTTGCAGCATCATAGAAGTGTTCCTAATAAAAGATAATACTTGCACTGTCATACTCAAAATAAACATTACAGACAATTTAAAGTTGCCATCATGTGCATTTGAAGTTATCTATAAATGTGTCTGGAATTAAGAATGAATATTACATACATAGCCTTTGTCAGCATATGGATCCTTGAGGAAAGGGAAGAGAGTCACTATCCCAAGAGCATACTCCTCTCTTACTGCTTTGGTGGGAAGGTTTCTGATGAGGAAAAACAAAGAAATATTAATTTATGTAAGCACTAGGGGTGGGCTCAGATGATCGATTCAATGATCTGGATCGATCCACAAAATCCATGGGTCAATCTTTTAATATAATGCTTTTACATCTGTGAATGTCTGCTGAGTCTGATTGGGTCGAAACCGGGTCAGTGAGCCAGGAACAGCGGCGAAGAACCAGAAACACTCTGAGTGCTAATGGAGCTAAAAGCTAACGGAGATGCTGGTTCTTCTTCTGTGGTGTTAAAACTGTTCTCATCTTGCAAGAGTTCTGAAAGGATTATGAAAAGTAAAAGTGCCAAAATAATAATTCTGTAGGTAATCTCCCATTATGCCCAACACATATTCTATACATATTCTGTTTGCATTCTTATGAACAAATATGTCGTGTTAAACCCTGATAAACAGGAATTAGGCAGAGCTATAGAGCCCTCTTTCTTCTCTCTCCCACACTTCTTTTAGTCAGGTCTATTACATTAGTTACACGCCCAAACCAACACTCACACACACACTTTTGATAGTACATTTTAGGAGATAGGTAACGTGAATAGCTGATGGCCTTTTCACGTCAGCGTTAAACTGGCCAATCAGACGGTTGAGTACAAGCCCGTCTTATTTGGGGTTGGTCTAACCAACCTGAGAAGATGAATGTAAGTTGCACCCAGAAGTTGAGGTCAGTCTGGCAACGCTTCAGAGGAAGCTGCGTCACGCTGAACCCAGCGCTGCTTGCGTTACATGTGACCTCTGAATAAATGTTGCATCTTTGAATTGAAGAATTCTCTGGCTTTTTCTTGGATCTTTCAATCAAAGAATCGGGATTTTAACAATTTTGTGCCAGTGACCTGGATTGAACTATTCTGTGACAAGTGTGGAACAGATTGGAAGGACCCTTTTTCAGACGACTGTGGCACCCAAACAGAAAGGTAAGCAGAAAACCTTTTTTATACAAATTTCTGTACTTTGGACATATGAAATTTACAGTTGTCTGATGTCCGACCTGCGCTTCCAGAGCTCCGCCGTCATGGCTCTGCAGGAGGCCAGCGAGGCCTACCCGGTGGGTCTCTTCGTGGACACCAACCTGTGCGCCATCCACACCAAGAGTGTCACCATCATGCCCAAAGACATGCAGCTGGCTCGCCGCATCCGCGGAGAGAGAGCTTAGACTTTCTGCTGCACATTCACCAACCACAATGCTCCGCACTGTGTGTGTGTGTGTGTGTGTGTGTGTGTGTGTGTGTGTGTGTGTGTATATATATACTAGCTGCTCTTGTTTTTTCTTGCCTTCTGATTGTTGCTCTGAGTGTTGCTATCCCTGTGCTGTTGCAATCCTGGAATTTCCCCATTGTGGGACTAATAAAGGCTTATCTTATCTTATCTTAATGGGTATATCCAATCTCCACATTTTATAACATGGGGAATAAAAATTTAAACTCCTGAGAAATTGTTTGTGTGATGGAAATGAGCGGTCACATGTAAGGCATGAATCACATGGTCTCACACGAGGGACAGTGAAGAAATGTCCTAGGATCAGAGAGCCATTTTTTTATGAATAAGGAAGATTTGCAATACAAGAATCTTTTTTACATCAATAGTGAGCATAAGTAAGGTACTCTAATAAATTATAAGAATCTCAAACTTAATCACAAGTGAGTAATGTAGCAATACAGCACAAGAATGTTTAACATTCTTAGTGAGTTACTGTTAAAAAAGTAATAATTTACAGTACAGCACAAGAACCTTTTTACCACCATTAGTGTCTGTAAGTATCAAAGTAATAACTTACAGTACAGCATAAGAATCTTTTTATACATCATTAGTGAGTGTCTGTTCGTAAGTAGAGAAGTAATAACTTACAGTACAGCATCAGAGTCTTTTTATACATCATTAGTGAGTGTCTGTTCGTAAGTATTAAAAGTAGTAACTTACAGTACAGCATAAGAATCTTTTTATACATCTTTAGTGAGTGCCTGTTCGTAAGTATAAAAGTAATAACTTAGAGTACAGCATCAGAGTCTTTTTATACATCATTAGTGAGTGCCTGTTCGTAAGTGTAAAAGTAATAATTTAAAGTACAGCATAATCTTTTTTATACATCAGTGAGTGTATGTACACAGCAATAAAGAGAACTTGTTAAAATCAGTATAAGATTGAACTTTACGATACGATACCTCTTGTATCGATGACCTGACGAGGTCTCGATGAAAGTACCCTCTACATAAAAGTAAAGCTATGAGAAAATGAGTACATGCAAATCTGCGGCATATTCTCCACATCATGTACAGTATGCTGATCTCTGTGTTAATTTTGTGTCTTGAGGGTTTGTTTCTAGTGTCTATATTGTGCATGCAGATGTCTGTGTTAATTCTGTGTCTTTAGGGAATAAATATGTGGTTTGAGTAATACCGGGGGTTGGAAATATCTATTAAACTTTTCCTATAGTATGATTTAACTAACGGTGCTCATCGGGCCATGTGGGGAACAAAGGTGGGTGTGTGTTTTTCCACAAAGGAGGGAGGCAAACTGCCCCCACTCCTGAGTTTAAAACATGTTACAGAGAGGAGATTATTTGCAGTAACAGTATAAAAATGGAGAGTGTTGCGTCTAAAATACCTTTACCCCCAGTTCTTTTATACGAAGGCTAAATAACCAGACTGAGAGATGAAGTATACTTTCACTTGTTTTACTGAAAGTGAGATATGGATACAAGCAGTGCTGGAACACAGCTCATTAGGAAAATACCCCAAGACAGTGCTACTCAAAAAGTGGGCCCTATAGTTTTCATAAAGCTTAACCACTCCCTCTTGCAAGAGGGAGGGTTTTTTCCCTCATTGTATCAGTACATTTCCGCTTATGTGGCAGTTTGGCTGTGTGCAGAACTGATTCTGACTGGTTTCAGTGAGTGAATTATAGGGTGTAAACTAAACTCTGCAGTGTAGCGTGTGAAGAAGCAGATAACGAAGTGTGAGTAAGACAGGCCAATCATGTCATTTTACCGACAATTTCCCCTGTTGAGGTGTCCTATTAGGGCACCTCATTATCTATCTATAACCTAATAACATAAACTTAGGTTTTTGCATCTTCCCCTGTTGAGATGGGTCTAAACCCATCTCATAACCCTATTCTATCCCCTGTGTGTAGTGTTTCTAAAGTTCTATATGTGGGTGACGCCCCCTTTCCGGCAGTCATATGGACCTGCCTCCCATCAAGTCGCCATTTCTCCAGAGGACATCGGGTGTGGTGCAGACATTATGAGTCAATATAGCTAACAATCCTATATGTGTAAAATACATTCAAAATGAAGCTATCTTCATCTATGCATATATATGAATATATATGAAGATGCATATATGCATATATGAATATATGCATATATGAATACATTCATATATATGCATCTATTATTTCATTAATCATTTATCACAAAGGAAACCTGTAGGGCAGAAGCACAGCAGAGCAAAATCTAACGCCATGTGAATGTGCATTGTAGACCCTATTGCAGACCCTAAACTATCTCCTCAGCGTCATCTAGGTCCCCATCTAGGTTCAGTCGTGGCACAACCTTGTCATCGTCCTGGCAATAGGAGAGCAGGTGGGCAGCTTCCTGGACCCCTTGATATCGAGGCGGATCTTTGGAAGAGAAGGCCACTAAAATAGATCTTTTATTTTTTTATTATTTTTATTATTTTAATTTTTATTTTTTAATCTGTCATGCGGTGGCCCTCACGAGCCACCATAAGACGCTGAAAGTCACCAGTGAGGTTTGCATTGATATTTATTACGAACACAAGAACACACACAAAGTAATGAGCCACTGTGGGCTAAAACACATAACACTAGACACAGGAGATCATAAGGCTAACACCAAGCTTACTTACAATCATGACCATGAACAAGGAATCGTTGACGTGGAGTTATTGACGATTAATTGACGAGACTGCTGCATCATACTGCTCCCAGCGCCCGTTTAAGTACAGGGCTGCTGATGAGCCGCAAATGCAGCACAGCTGTCAGGCTTTGACAGCAGGAAGCGCCTCCGAGTGCTGTCACAATAAGAGCCCGGGAAGCCATAAGGTAAACACTGCTGTCAAACCTGGCGGAGGTGATGCATGGCCCCAGCGCGGACGAAATCGGCGCTCGGACCACGACAGTACTCCCCCCCCCCCCCCCGAGGGTGGACTCCGAACGCCCATTGACACCCAAGCCCCCCCACCCCCCCCACCCCCACCCCCAGGGCGGGCGGATGGGGGAGCAGGCCCGGAGGGAGAGGATCAGCCACAGACCAAAAACCATGATGATAACAGAAGCACATTGTTACACCTTGCTCTTGCCAGTCATCAGCGCCAGCGGCTCGCACACCTGCGCCTCATCAGTAACTGACTATTTAAACCCCTCTGCCTTCTGCTTCGGCCTGGAGTCGTCTCCTCGACAACGCTCCCAAACCCTCAGCGTCTGTTCCGGTTCGCACCGACCAGCGCATCACCCTCCAAGCACGTAAGATGTATTCCACACCTTACCTTCTCTCCAGCTTCTCCCCTGTGCACAGGTGGATCTCCAGTGCGGCGGAATTGCTCTTCCTCGCCTCACCTCTGCCTTCATCACACCAACTCGTCGGGAGCGCGCAGCCGCGCTGTCCTCCAGGATATACCTGCAACGCCAACGCCAGCTACCTTCTCGTCTGCACATGAGCATAACATTGTGGTTATTTCCCACGGGGCGTGTGACTGCAGTTAACCCTCTGCTCTGCTCTGTTCCCAGGGTTACCTGGCTGCACGGCGAGCTGTTCCGCCCTTGATGCATGCTGTTCACCCACACCACATCCACACTTCCATTCATGCACTCAAACACCACCTGTTGTTGGAAATAAAAGCCTTAAATCTTCCCAAGCCTGTGTGTGTGTTCCCTGAGCCCATCATTATGTCAGTACGACTCCAGCTGGGCAGCTCAGCGGACAGCGGGCTCACACGCCAATTTTCCACCCTCGAGGCTCGGGTGGATTTAATTGCTCATCAGCAACAAGTGATTTTTGATGAACTCACCCAAATCATCCAATTATTAGGTCGCCTGGATTCTCCACCGGCGTTTCCTCTGGCTCCGGTCGGCGGGCCAGCTTCGGTCCTTTCCCCGGCTAGCTCAGCTAGCTCAGAACCGCTGACCTGACTCACTCCCATTCCGACCCCCGTGCGCTTCAGCGGTAAACCTGGTGAGGCATGCGGGTTTCTCCTGCAATGTGAGTCGGTGTTCCAGCGCATCCCCGGGGATTTTCCTTCTGATCATAGCTGAATTGGGTATGTGGCAAATCTCTTGGAAGGGTGAGCGCTAGCTTGAGCCTACGCCATTATGGCGTGGCCCAGCTACGCGGACCTGACCTATGCCCAATTCGTGCATGATTTTAAGGAGGTATTTGATCATTCGGATTATGATAACGTCCTAACCACACGGCTTCTCAATCTTCGTCAGGGTAGCCGGTCGGCCGCCGACTACGCTGTCGACTTCCGGGTGGTAGCGGCGGAAGTCGGGTGAGGCGAAGCTGCGCTCTGCAGCATCTTCACCCGCAGCCTAAATTCTTCTCTACAGGACGAGCTGGCCTCCCGGGATTTACTGGACTGGTTATCTAATCCAATTTTCCTTACCATAAATTTGAATAACAGGCTGAGGGAACGGGCCACCGAGTGGAGGACTTCCGGCCGCTCGAACAGAACTTCCGCCCGCTTGAGCAGAACTTCCGCCCGGGTCCCTCAGTCTCGCCCCCTGGTGTTACCCGCTCCGGGGTCCGCCGACGACACTGAGGCAATGCTGGCCGATCAGGTTAGACTGCCACCAGCGGAAAGACAGCGCCGCCAAGAGTTGGGCCTCTGCATGTATTGCGGGGGAGACCAGCACTCTTTGGAGGTCTGCCCAGTTTGGCCAAAAAGGGGAGGTCCGCGAGTCGCTGTAGGGGGCCTCGCGGACGTGTCCCATTCAAATCCCCTGACTAAGTGCCTCCTCCCGGTCAGATTCTGTCACAACTCCACGGGTCATGTCACACACGCACTGGTGGACTTAGGGGAGGAACAAAGTTTCATTTCACAAAGCCTGGTAACCCGCTTGGGCATCCCCTGCCAAGCACTGCCTGCCCCTATTAAATTGGTCACCCTCGCTCATACGCCTTTAGTGACCATCACCCACAGAACCAAACCGGTCCCAGTAATCATATCTGGCAACCACAGGGAGGATCTCAGCCTGACGGTTTTACCCACCTCGGCTTCTCCTATCATCCTGGTTTACCCCTGGCTACGGCTCCATAACCCCACCTCCGACTGGCAGTCTGGCAGCGTCCTCTCCTGGAGCACCTTCTGCATGAGCTCCTGCCTTCAATTTGCCGCCTGTGCCCCGTCGTTGCTGCCCCCAGTGCCTGACTCGCCGCCTCCGGATCTTTCCCTGGTACCTCCGGAGTTCCACAACCTAGGGCTGGTTTTCAGTAAGTCTAAAGCACTGTCTCTTCCCCCCACCGTCCCTACGACTGCGTCATTAACCTCCGCCCAGGGGCGCCGTTGCCATCTGGCCGCCTCTACAGCCTGTCAGCCCCAGAGCGTGAGGCCATGGACGCTTATATCAAGGAGTCGCTCAGCGCAGGCATCATCCGGCCATCCTCGTCCCCGGTTGGAGCTGGGTTCTTCTTCGTGGGTACGAAGGACGGGTCCCTGCCCCGTGTATCGACTTCCTGGCACTCAATGACATCACTATAAGGGACAAATACACACTGCCCCTGATGGACTCGGCCTTCAACTCCCTCCAGGGGGCCACCTGGTTCACCAAACTGGACCTACGCAGTGCGAACCACCTTGTTCGGATCCGGGAGGGCGATGAGTGGAAGACGGTGTTCCGGACGCCCAGCGGCCATTTTGAGTATCTGGTCATGCCATTTGGGCTCACCAACGCTCCGGCCATCTTCCAACACCTGATCAACAATGTTCTTCGGGATTTCCTGGGGGTCTTCATGTTCGTATATCTGAACGACATTTTGATCTTCTCCCGGAGCAGAGAGGAACACCAGGTCCATGTGAGACGGGTCCTTCAGCGCCTTCTGGAGAACAGGCTGTACGTGAAGGCGGAGAAGTGTGAGTTTTACACCAATCAGACCTCCTTCTTGGGATTTGTTATCGCTCACAATCAAGTTCTCCCTGATCCAGCCAAGGTCAAAGCGGTGGTGGAGTAGCCCACTCCCTCTTCCAGGAAGCAGGTGCAACAGTTTCTGGGCTTCGCCAACTTCTACAGCCACTTTGTGCCGAAGTACAGTGCCATCGCCGCTCCCCTGACCAGCCTCACCTCTCCCAAGGTGCCATTCCAGTGGAATGAGGAGGCTGTGTCGGCCTTCAAGATCCTGAAGACGGAGTTCGCTTCCTCCCGGGTCCTCACCCAGGTGGACCCGGCCCTCCAGTGCCTGGTCGAGGTGGACGCATCCGATACGGTGGTGGGGGCAGTGCTCTCTCAGCACTCACCTGCGGATGGACCGGTGCGCCCCTGCGCCTTCTTCTCCCAACGCCTCTCCCCCGCTGAACAGAATTACAACGTCGGGGATAGGGAGCTCCTAGCGGTGAAGCTAACTCTTCAAGAGTGGCGCCATTGGCTGGAGGGGGCTTCCCAGCCGTCCGTGGTCTGGACCAACCACAAGAACTTGGGAGTACCTGAGGACGGCCAAGCGCCTGAATGCCCGCCAGGCGCGCTGGTCGTTGTTTTTCGGCTGCTTCAAGTTCACCATCACTTATCGGCCCGGATCCAAGAATGGGAAACTGGATGCGCTCTCCAGACAGTTCGAGCCTGAAGACCCAGTGGATCAAGAACATACCATCCTACCCTCCTCGTGCGTCGTGGGGGCCGTCTCATTGGGGATTAAGGCCAAGGTCCGGAAGGCACAGGAGGCTGAACCCGATCCTGGCGGTGGTCCGGTCGGAAGATTATTCGTCCCTTCTTCAGTCCGGGGTGACGTCATCCACTGGGCCCATACATCCAAGTTCGCCTGTCATCCTGGTATCTCCCGGCTGGTGGAGCTCAACCAACGGTCCTTTTGGTGGCCTGGCCTCAGGAATGACATCACCAACTACATCCGCGCCTGTCCCCAGTGCGCAACGGGTAAAACCTCCACGTCCCCCCCAGCGGGTCTCCTCCGTCCGATACCGATCCCCGGGAGGCCTTGGTCCCATGTGGCCCTGGACTTCGTCACCGGTCTCCCTAAGTCCAATTCTTATGACACCATCCTGACCATCGTCGACCGGTTCTCTAAGGCGGCCCATTTCGTGCCTCTCCGTGGGCTCCCTTTGGCGCGGGAGACGGCCGAATTATTGACCCAACACGTCGTCAGGCTGCATGGGATCCCGGTAGATGTCGTCTCGGATCGGAGGCCCCAGTTTGCATCCAAGGTGTGGAGGTCCTTCTGCAACACACTGGGGGCCACGGTGAGTTTATCCTCTGGTCACCATCCTCAGACTAACGGCCAGTGTGAGCGCACTAACCAGGAGTTGGAGGCAGCCCTGCGCTGTGTCACCTCATCCAGCCCCTCCTCCTGGAGCACCTGCCTGCACTGAGTCGAGTACGCCCATAATTCTATCTTGTCCTCAGCCATCGGCATGTCCCTCTTCCGGGCGTCTCTGGAGTACGATCTGCCTTTGTTCCCGGAGGAGGAGAGTGAAGTGGCGGTTCCATCTGTCCAGGCTTATCTGAGGCGCTGCCAGCATATGTGGACCAAGTCGCGCCAGGCGCTGTTACGTACGAGGGAGCGCGATTCTCATGTTGCCAATTGCCACAGGAGGGCCACTCCCGAGTATCAGGTGGGTCAGAGTGTTTGGCTGTCTACTAAAGACATTAAACTGAAGGCTGAGAGGAAGAAGCTGGCGCAGCGTTTCATTGGGCCTTTTTCCATCACTAAAATTATCAATCCGGTGGCTGTGCGTTTGACTCTCTCCCCCCCCACTCCTGGTCTGCCCGACGTTTCACATCTCGCATATCAAACCTGTTATCTGACCCTCTTTGTCCTCCTCCCAAGACCCCTCCTCCCCCCAGGTTGATCAACGGTGACCCGGCATGGGGTGTCATGGACATCCTGGATGCCCGCCGCCGTGGCCACGGTCTCCAGTACTTGGTGGACTGGGAAGTGTATGGCCCTGAGCATAGATCCTGGGTGCCCCTGTCCTGGGTGCTGGATAAGAACCTCATCACGGAGTTCCACCGGGCGCACCCAGGTAAGCCAGTGCCGGGAGAAGCTGCTCAGGGGGGGAGTACTGTTACACCTCGCTCTCGCCAGTCATCAGCGTCAGCAGCGCACACACCTGCGCCTCATCAGTAACTGACTATTTAAACCCCTCCGCCTTCTGCTTCGGCCTGGAGTCATCTGCTCGACAACGCTCCCAAACCCTCAGCGTCTGTTCCGGTTCGCACCGACCAGCGCATCGCCCTCCAAGCACGTAAGCTGTATTCCGCACCTTACCTTCTCTCCAGCTTCTCCCCTGTGCACAGGTGGATCTCCAGGGCGGCGGAATTCCTCTTCCTCGCCTCACCTCTGCCTTCATCACACCAGCTTGTCGGGAGTGCGCAGCCGCGTTGTCCTCCAGGTTACAGCTGCAACGCCAACGCCAGCCACCTTCTCGCCTGCACATGAGCATAACATTGTGGTTATTTCCCACGGGGCGTGTGACTGCAGTTAACCCTCTGCTCTGCTCTGTTCCCAGGGTTACCTGGCTGTACGGCGAGCTGTTCCGCCCTTGACGCATGCTGTTCACCCACACCACATCCACACTTCCATTCATGCACTCAAACACCACCTGTTGTTGGAAATAAAAGCCTTAAATCTTCCCAAGCCCGTGTGTGTGTTCCCTGAGCCCATCATTATGTCACACATAGAAAACCAGAAAAAATATGATACTCACTAATACACAAACCATAATTAAGACAGAGTACAAATGAAACAATCACAGGGCACGATAACAGAAAATACAAGACTCCCAAATACACGCATCACAATCAACACAGGGCATAAATGAAGCAATTACAGAGCATGATTCACGGAAAATACCATACCCCATAATGCACATTAACCCACAGGGCAAGAGAGAAAAAACAACAACAACAACAACAACAAAAAACAGAAACACACGCACGTCCCTCAAACAGAGGAGGGGGAAAAAAGAAAAAAAAAAAAACACGCTAACCAAGGCAAGGACACAGAGCCAGATTATCACCCCGAATGACCCTTAACCCAGTCAGTTCAAGAAAGTGACGACAGGCAGAGACCAAAAACCATGGGGACAGTTCCGGCGGTCTCCCTGCGTCCAATGGCCGACGGGTGGTCGCGGGGAACAGTACATGATCGGGC
The DNA here is from genome assembly GCA_020510985.1 of Pholidichthys leucotaenia. Classification (NCBI taxonomy): domain Eukaryota; kingdom Metazoa; phylum Chordata; class Actinopteri; order Cichliformes; family Pholidichthyidae; genus Pholidichthys; species Pholidichthys leucotaenia. Next base: position 130,272,129 of record CM035840.1, on the reverse strand, counting down.
GGCCTGCCCCAGTCCCAGGCCCGGAAAGACCAACCCTCCGGCGGCCGAACCAAGTCGCCCAGCAGCAAACACAGTGTGTCGGGTGGTCGACCCAGGGCGCCGAACCGGCGAAACAGTTCCTCGGGTGGCCGACCCGCATCCCTCAGCCACCAGAACCATGGGAAGACAGCCTGTGGTGGCCTCCCTGGCAGGGGAAAGACGTGGGAGAGCCGGGCCAAGCGTAGAGGCCCCCCAGCGGCCCCCAGCGATGGTGAGCAGGGTTGGTGACTTAGACGAGGGGAGTGATGGTGATGACGAGCCCACACCATGTCAGGCAGCGAAGGGTCTGCAGCTCCTCCACCGACCATGACCGATACCGATGCTGCAGTCATGGCTGCACCCACGTCGGACCCCCACCGGGTCTCGTCGGACCCCGACTGGGTTTCGGCTGCACCCGCGTCGGACCCCGATTGGGTCTCGTCGGACCCCGACTGGGTCTCGGCTGCACCCTCAATGGACCCCGACTGGGTCTCGGCTGCACCCGCGTCAGACCCCCACTGGGTCTCGGCTGCACCCGCGTCGGACCCCGATTGGGTCGGCGCAGCACCGGTGATGACCTCCGACCCCAAACTTGGAACCTCCAGCACAGCGACCACGACTGGCTCCACACCGGTGACTCTGCAAGAAGGCTCGGAAGACAAGAAAGAACTGGGATCAGAATCACCAGTAGCAACAGAGCCCAGCGAGACGAGCTCGGACGCAGCAGGCGGCTGCCCCTGACTCGCCTCCCCGAGAGGCAGGCAGAAATGCTCCAAGACAGAAAAGAGAAACACAAGGTAGAGCACTTGCCTGCACTCGGGTTCTGTAACTGTACAGGATTTTGACGATCCAGGCTTAGGGCGGAGAAGTTCATCCTCAGACTCCCACTCAGCTACGGCGGGTTCCGCAGCCGGCATGATGGTCACTGTAGTTTGTGGATTCTCCGGAGCTGACGTCCACGCTGATAACCCGCACGGCGTGATGGCAGGGGACCCTCGACCCGCTGGCTCGAACTGTTCCAGCGTGGAGACCGGGGGACGCTTTATCGTCGGCGCAGGCTCCAGGCTGCAGTCTGCTCCTCTCCTCTGCCCACGACGTGGCCGCGGGGCCGGAACCAGGCTCTCCAGAACCCCAGCCCCCCTCCTAGTCTGGCAACGTAGGCCTGGCGTCATGGACCACTCAGCGGAGGGAGACACAGAGACAGCAGGTTTAGTAATTAGTGCTACAGCAGGTGGTGGGAGCTCGGGGGACTGCGAACCCAGAACTCCGCCCCCAGGAGTCAGACAAGGCGAATCACAACTATGATGAAAAGAAGGAACTTGCACTTGCCTTTTTCCTGGAGGAAGGATGGTGCCTGCTGTAGGGGACGTTGTTCCTCCCTTTCCCCGCTGAATGGCAACAGAGGGCCCCCTGGAATGATGAGGAGGAGCCGCTCACGAGGGTCCACTCACGGGCTTCGCCGGAAGCAGATTCAGATGGGGATCTGGCTGAGACTCTCCTTGGGCGTGACGCCGACGTCTGGGATGGCTCCCAGATGGCACGAACTCCTGGACCGGATCGGGAACAGGAATGGGATCCCGAAGCAAGGAGCGACGATGCCTCCTCTTCGGCTTCCTGCCGGAGTTTCTCTCCAGCCCACGGAGCACCTCGCGTTGGGAGGCGATCTCTGCCCTCCTCGTCATGACCTCCAGGTGGTCGAAGTAGCGAGGAAGGTTATTAAGAAGATTCTCAGCAACGTCCAGGTGCCAGCGCATCTTGTTGGGAGTGTCGTCGAGCGTAGCAGAAAAGAGCGCTCCATCAACATAGTCCAGGGCCTCCGCTAGCTCGTAGCCTAGGCTCCGAACACGGCTCCTGAAAGACGGCATTCTCCCAGCACGCAGTTACCCAGACAGGGAAGAACAAATGTCCAATTAAGCAAACTCACCGGGAATGGCGTCTCGGTTCGGCGTCAGTTTAGGCGCCTAGTGGCAGCAGTCTACTGTCATGCGGTGGCCCTCACGAGCCACCATAAGACGTCGAAAGTCACCGGTGAGGTTTGCATAGATGTTTATTACGAACACAAGAACACACAAAGTAATGAGCCACTGTGGGCTAAAACACATAACACTAGACACAGGAGATCGTAAGGCTAACACCAAGCTTACTTACAATCATGACCATGAACAAGGAATCGTTGACGTGGAGTTATTGACGATTAGTTGACGAGACTGCTGAAACATACTGCTCCCAGCGCCCACTTAAGTACAGGGCTGCTGATAAGTGTCACGCCTCGCCGCTCATCTGCGGCGCCAGCTGCACGCACACCTGCACATCATCAGCGGCGAGGGATTTAAGCCGCCTCGCCCTGGGCTTCGGCCTGAAGCCGTCAGACTTCGCTCGTCACTACTGCTGTGAGTAACCTCTACCTCTTCAGCAATTATATCGGTAAGAAGCCCTTACCTCTTCCTCTTCAAGTCTGCTCCCCTGTGCACAGGTGGATTTCCCGGCGGCGGACCATTCCTCTCCGTCTCCACTCCCTCGCTGCTGCACCGGGCTCTCCAGGTCGCTGTCTACCGGACTCTGTCCTTGCTGTGCCAGCCACCTGCTAACTCCAAGTAAGCTCACCTCTATTTTATCATCTCCTGTGTTGGTGTGTGCCCGTCACCCTTCTCCTTGTGCTTCTCCCATAGGGTTGTCTGGCTGTACGGCCTCCTGTCTCCGTGCCCGACGCAGACGCCACCACCAATACATCCACATCTCGCAGACACACATCCATACACACTTGTTGTTAATAAAGCTATTTGAGCTACTCTGAACCTGCGTGTGTGTCTCCTGAGCCGTGCCTTATGTCAATAAGCCACAAATGCAGCACAGCTGTCAGGCTTTGACAGCAGGAAGCTCCTCCGAGCGCTGTCACAATAAGAGCTCGGGGAGCCAGAAGGTAAACACTGCTGTCAAATCTGACGGAGATGATGCATGGCCCGAGCGCGGACGAAATCGGCGCTCGGACCACAACATAATCATGGGAATACAACAACATCCACAAAAACAAAGATCAATAAACTAATAATTATACTTATAAGGGTTCCTTGAATTATTTTTCCCCATTTGCCAAATATATTATCAAACCAACTACCTACAAGATTATCAATTCCAGATTAAGCTTTAAGGCACTTTTAGCTCTTATAAAGAGTTTCATTTTTCTAAAATTTAAGCTAAACTTTAAAATAATTTTATAAAAAATATGCAACTTATGGATTTTATAACTATTTTAGTAAATTGATTGATTATGCAAAAGGTTTTTCCTTTTTCTTTTTTCTAAACATTAATTGTGCTATATAATAATCAACCAGATCCCACAATTTCAATAACTTTAAATGTGTAAACAATAAAATAGTATGTTCAAGATACCCAAATTTGTGTTTAACACGGACAGCCCTTTTTGTAATATTAGCAATGAATTTAGTGTACTTTTATAATTGTTACCCCAGGCTTCTATACAATAGGTCAAGTATGGAAGTACTCATGAGCAATACAAAATATGAAGTGATTTGTAATCTAGGACTTGCTTAATTTTATTTATGATTGCAATATTTTTTGCAACTTTGTTTTGTATTTATCTGACGTGTGGTTTCCAACTACTTTTATCATCTAGTATTACCTTGTAATAAAAATTCACTAATTATGAATTTATCAGTTGAGATCACATGTTTTATAAGTGTGTGTGTGGGTGTGTTACAACATATGACTGTAACTTTTATCTGTATATGAACTGTTTTAATATGCCATATTAACAAGCTGTTTGATATGTCTATTATATTTTGTGTTCCAAGATGAAGTTTTATGTCACACTGACCAGCTAAAGGGTTTCATGCTCTCACTCCCTCCTCCCTTTTCTTCTCTCCTGGGAGTAAACTGCTTGATGGCCTTGAAGCCCTATGCCTTTATCTTATGATGTCTCCAAGTTATGTCTCCAAGTTTGCATAGAGACTCCTACTATTAATATGTATTATTGTCAATGTCTGATCCAAATTCATAATTCCATTTAATAGTTGTTCATCATAATAAGCACACTTATTGTTAATATGATTGAAATAGTTATTGTCTGGGTCAATGTCTCCTAAAATGTCTTGTGGTTGCTGTTCAGTATTGACAAAGGTTTCAGCTTCAATGTGCCCTAATACACTTCCATTATTAAATGAGGAAGGATGATGGGTTAAAATACTAATCATAAGTTATGTCCACAATGTACACCAAAATGAGAAAAAAAGAAGAGAAACAAAGAAAAAAAGAACACAAAAATTTTCACTCAAAATCTTACTGCACTATTATTCGTACATCAGGACTAGGGTTTAAATTTATCTAATTCCTCCGTTCCTCTAATCATTATTACTTTAGCTTCTTCTGGAGTTCCAAGCAATTTTATCCACACCTTACAGTTCTTTGTCCATGTCGACTGTATTTTCCCCTGTTTTCTGAGAGCTCTGGCTTGTCTAGCTATTTCAGAGTTCCTTTCTTGTTAAGTTATAAACGCTTTTAAATTTCAAAAATTTTATGAAGTGTATGTTTATGTTATGTTTCTTGGGGGGTTTTTTGCATCTTTTTGCATCTTATTAGAATTTTAGCGTTACGAAGGTAATGAATCACGGACTTCTGCCAATGTCTGAGTTCCTAGAGGCACTGTGCACTTGATACAGTGGGACTTGTGCCAGTACCCATTCAATTTTTTGTAAAACAATTTTAATAAATGTAAAAATCTGTATTGCCTTTGTAGTAGATTCTAAATCAAGTCCCACAGTAAACATAAAATCAGCACAAGTTGGACTTTCCTTAGATATTTGGAACTTTTCTCATAGATTTGCATGGTTTTCTTCCTTATCAGTTTACCTTGTTCCTTATAGACATGATATTTCCTTTACAATAATCTACAGATATTTCCTTAAATATCTGGAAATTTATTGATGTAACTTTTAAGCTCTTCGATTGAATGTTGTGATTTCATTACCAAGCAGTTTCATTTGTATTTTTCTCTTCATTATTGATCATCTATTGATATTTTTTATGTATTATCTATTTTTCTGAGGATTGCTAATTATTTTTGCTAATTAATTTCTTTGATGCCCCTACATGCAGCAAAGTTACGGAGTATTTGCTTGATGGGTAGTATCTTTTACTGGAAGGAAGCGTGTTACCACTTTTATGTGTTACACAGTTAATTTAGATGACAATTTGTGGGTAGTACAGCTCCTTCAGAATGAGATTTCAATAATCATGGATTCTTTTGTGACGTCTCGAACTAATTTACAAATTCCATTTAAGAAAAACAAAATAGCTGTCTGTGCAGATTTGATATGATTTAGCATTGATAAGTAAGGTCAGTTTGTCCAGTTGAACACAGATAGGTTGAATTTGTATAAATGAATAAAGATTGCGTCACACTCCTTCAGTCAATGGAAAGGTGGGCATATTGCCTAATTAGAATTTGGTTTAATTTTATACAAGGAATGCCTTATTTTATACTACATTCATTGGTAAATTATGGGGTGGAATGTAGTCCCGAGGCCCAGCTTGGCCACGGCTGAGCATCGGGAAAACACATTCCTTTTTACTGTCACATTTCTGAAATATGATGTTGTCACACCATTATGTGGTGAGTAACATCAGCTGCATCCTGCAGTGCAAAATCATGTAAACATTACATTTGTAAAGTCAGAGTCATTTAACTTGTTATACTTTATGTCATTTACAATATCATGCAAAGTCATACTTAGCTTCAAAAAAATGCTTGTCAATTTAGGGGTCCTTTCTCCAGTGGTCAGTCAATGTCAATGTCACCCCACACACACACCCACTGTCCGGCCACTCTCCTTCTCCCACAAAGATCAAATCTCGGTGCTATCCTGCAAAGAAAAATTTGGGGAAAACCTTACGTCTTCCCAGTCTGCACATCAGTGTTTACATCAACAGGAGTGCAAGTTTTATCACCTCATAAATTGATTTTACTTATGTTCCAGCGATCATCATTAGTTTTGCATCCCTTAAATGTTTATCCCAGTTGTTTATTAATATTAAGAAACACAAGTGAAATATTGTTTTTTATTATTTTATTACATATTGCATATGTCACCAAAGATTTACTAAATTGAAAGGTAATGATGATGTTATGATTCCTTGTTAATTTGGCAAATCTAATTCCTGGTGAAAGCTAAAATAAAAAAAAAGTGAAGGCTTTTCCCTTTCCTTTTGAAAAACAAAGAATAAGGAATAGCAGAAAAACCTTTAAATCACACCTAAAGCTTTCACAATTTGAATGTGAGTTCGCTACTCACAACAAGTATTTGCTAAATACTCTATGAATCAATTAAGGTTTTACCAATTGACATGGGTAATAACTTAGTTTAGGATTATATTCAAACAAAACGGTATCATATATTAAAAGCCTTAGACCAGTGTAGCGTTCAGAATTAGTAACTGCAGGTGTAAACATAATCTCTGTTTTCAGGAATTTATGGCACAGGACCACAATCTGTGGCCTGTGTGTGTTTTTTTTTTGTTTGTTTGTTTTTTCTTTTGAAGGCTGATTCTGTCTATTCTTATCTAGGTCAGACTGACACAACTCACTAATCAGTCTCAGTTGACCACTGAAATTAAATTCCCTTTCTTCATTTTATCAGAATTCTTGTGGTATTTCTGTCTTTTCTGTTCATAAATTTAACATCTCCTGATAATACAAACTTCTTTATCAACTTGCTATGTTCTTTAGGAGGGAAAAAGTCACAATATGGACTGTCTCAGATCCTGCTCTCGCATTTCCCCCTTTTTTTTATTAAATGGTCAGGCCTAGGGTTGAAATGTAAATAAGATTGGATATTTCATTTATTAAAAGGTGAGTATAGTATTATTTAAACAAAGCAACAATATAACATACAATCACCAAGACCTCTGTTTGATAATCCATAGTCTCTGGCAAATCATATGCACAAACACATTAATTATCAATCTCTTTTGAACCTCTATGCTTTAACTCATGTAATATAGGGTATACATATACAGTGGGGTAAAAAAGTATTTAGTCAGCCACCAACTGTGCAAGTTCTCCCACTTAAAAGATGAGAGAGGTCTCCAATTTTCATCATAGGTATACCTCAACTATGAGAGACAAAATAAGAAAAAAAAATCCAGAAAATCACATTGAAGGATTTTTAATGAATTAATTGGTAAATTCCCCGGTAAAATAAGTATTTGGTCAATAACAAAAGTTTATCTCAATACTTTGACCTCTGTCATTGCCAACAAAGGGTATATAACAAACATTTTCTGTAAGTTTTCACAAGGTTTTCACACACTGTTGCTGGTATTTTGGCCCATTCCTCCATGCAGATCTCCTCTAGTGCAGTGATGTTTTGGGGCTGTCGCTGGGCAACACATACTTTCAACTCCCTCCAAAGATTTTCTATGGGGTTGAGATCTGGAGACTGGCTAGGCCACTCCAGGACCTTGAAATGCTTCTTACGAAGCCACTCCTTCGTTACCCGGGTGGTGTGTTTGGGATCATTATCATGCTGAAAGACCCAGCCACGTTTCATCTTCAATGCCCTTGCTGGTGGAAGGAGGTTTTCACTAAAAATCTCACGATACATGGCCCCATTCATTCTTTCCTTTACACGGATCAGTCATCCTGGTCCCTTTGCAGAAAAACAGCCACAAAGTATGAGGTTTCCACCCCCATGCTTCACAGTAGGTATGGTGTTCTTTCTCCTCCAAACACGACAAATTGAGTTTTTACCAAAAAGTTCTATTTTGGTTTCATCTGACCATATGACATTCTCCCAATCCTCTTCTGGATCATCCAAATGCTCTCTAGCAAACTTCAGACGGGCCTGGACATGTACTGGCTTAAGCAGGGGGACACGTCTGGCACTGCAGGATTTGAGTCTCTGGCGGCGTAGTGTGTTTCTGATGTAGCCTTTGTTACTTTGGTCCCAGCTGTCTGCAGGTCATTCACTAGGTCCCCCCATGTGGTTCTGGGATTTTTGCTCACCGTTCTTGTGATCATTTTGACCCCACGGGGTGAGATCTTGCGTGGAGCCCCAGATCAAGGGAGATTATCAGTGGTCTTGTATGTCTTCCATTTTCTAATAATTGCTCCCACAGTTGATTTCTTCACACCAAGCTGCTTACCTATTGCAGATTCAGTCTTCCCAGCCTGGTGCAGGTGTACAATTTTGTTTCTGGTGTCCTTTGACAGCTCTTTGGTCTTGGCCATAGTGGAGTTTGGAGTCTGACTGATTGAGGTTGTGGACAGGTGTCTTTTATATTGATAACGAGTTCAAACAGGTGCCATTAATACAGGTAGCGAGTGGTAGACAGAAGAGCCTTTTAAAGAAGAAGTTACAGGTCTGTGAGAGCCAGAAATCTTGCTTGTTTGTAGGTGACCAAATACTTATTTTACTGAGGAATTTACCAATTAATTCATTAAAAATCCTTCATCGTGATTTTCTGGATTTTTTTTTTCTCATTTTGTCTCTCATAGTTGAGGTATACCTATGATGAAAATTGGAGACCTCTCATCTTTTAAGTGGGAGAACTTGCACAATTGGTGGCTTACTAAATACTTTTTTGCCCCACTGTATATAGGCAATATAGGGCATACATCAGTGATTAGGCATTATTAAGTGACATCATGATATTGTAATATTCAATTAATTTCATCTTTGTCATGCTGGTAACATTGATTAAGATGTAAGCATTTGTACTTAACTTAGTGTTCTATGTGCCTGTGGTCACGTCGAGGGAGGCTCGGACAGCTGCAAGGGAATCGTTAGTCCTATGTCCTTTTTCCCTGTAAAGTGCACTGTTATGCTTCAGTCAAAGAAAAAAGTCAGTGATACGTCAAAAAACTGCTTTAAAAATATGCAAATAATTCATCACATATGCAACATTAAAGTTAAAAACCCACAAAGTTAAATTGAAAAAGTAAAACCCCCAAACTTTGCAAAAATACCCATATTTAGATTACTTCTCTTTCACTCCCATCACACAGGTCAGCAACCATACAGCTTGTTTTTTTTTCCCCCCATTCTCTTTTTTTTTTCCTCAAGCAACCACACACACAAACACAGAATTGCTCCTCTCTTTTATCTCCACAAGGTCGAAGCAGCATGAAGGTCCTTCCATTTTTTTCTGCACAAAAACAAAACAACCCACACATAAACGACTTTGTCTGATTTATTTGGTAGGGGGCTCCAATATTGCCAAACAACCCATCTCTTTGTAACCATTTTACCCATGTTTTAAGCTGTTTTCGCTCTTCATTTAGTTTCTCTCGATGCACAGTGGTTTTTAACACTTCCTCCATCTCCTTTACAGCATATCCCAAACTTCTCAAAGGGTATTCAGAGCTGCGTTTATCATTATCCATTTTATCATTGTCTTTATCGTTATCCAGTTTTGTTGCCATTTTAATCCAGCCTTCTTTAAATGCTATAGTCTAATATCAATATCTTATAGCATAGAATGAAATTATTATTATGATCTTATTTATTTCCACTTCCTCATGACAATATTGTCTCACACATCACCATGTTTTTTACTATAATTAGTTTAATTATATTATTATATATCACCTATGAACCGATCGCCCCAATCGGGTTACTTAAAACTTGTGTTTATTTCACACACAGTAGGTCCCTAACTAACGCGGTAAGACCAACTATATTTTAGAGACGCGCCCATTGCAATTTTCTCAAGGAGTAACAACCATTTGGTCTGAGCTAAATACGCGAGGGGTGCCAACTCTTCTTTTTGAAATCAAGCAATGATCTCAAGAGGTTAAAACCTTTTGGCAAAGCTATGTGTAATGGAGAAACACTACTTTTTCGGTGGCCCTATTTCAGCCACCCCGGGGTTTAAACCTATTGCCCAAGCTCTCTCCAACCTTTCCGGTGGCCCTACAGGATTTTTTTGTCTTTTTTATATGTCCACCGGACTTTCAGGGACAGTATTAATGCGTCTGACTCATCCCTCGGGGTCAAAACCATTTGGAGATTTCCTCATCAAACTCAGTAAATATATTTCTTAAAACAACATATCATAAATTCAAGACCATATCTCAGTTTCATTCCACAAATAAAATCACACGTGCATGAATATTTAATCTCTACAGAAAGGGCTGTCCCCGAAGGGACAGGAAGAAATTTATTGAAAAAAAGGTTTTCTGCTCACCTTTTATGATGTTGCGGCCGCCAATCTGTAGAGAGAAATCCTCACGCCTTTTACAAAACTAAAACTATAATTTAGCCTTGTAACTGGGCAGAAACACCAAATTGTTGCGTCTAAAATACCTTTATCCCCAGTTCTTTTATACGAAGGCCAAATAACCAGACTGAGAGATGAAGTATACTTTCACTTATTTTACTGAAAGTGAGATATGGATATAAGCAGCGCTGGAACACAACTCTTTAGAAAAATGCCCCAAGAGAGTGCTACTCAAAAAGTGGGCCCTATAGTTTTTATAAAGCTTAACCACTCCCTCTTGCAAGAGGGAGGGGTTTTTCCCTCATTGTGTTATGTATATTTCCGCTTATGTGGCAGTTCGGCTGTGTGCAGAACTGATTCTGACTGGTTTCAGCGAGTGAATTATAGGGTGTAAACTAAACTCTGCAGTGTAGCGTGTGAAGCAAGCAGATAAAGAAGTGTGAGTAAGACAGGCCAATCATGTCATTTTACCGACAAGCGCCAAATTAAAGTTGTAAGGTTATTCTGGTATGTTTACAGCTGAAGTTAAGGAGGCAGCGCTCCAGTTTCTTTGAAAAACAAGTCGTGGTTCGTGGACAATAGGCTCTGGAGCCATCTTGCACGTTCACAATTGCACGTGGCAGAAGCAGCCTCATGGCATTCAGTGCGAATGTGCAGGTAAATGCCATCTTGAACCGCCTTCAAGCTGTGGCACAGTGCCTCCATCGTGTGGCCAAATGTAGGAAGTGCATTCTTTCAAAAATCTACTGCCAAATAGAGCTTCAAATCTTCCTAATAAATTTGGAACCTTATCTCTCTGGCTGAAAGGAAAGCTCAGTATCAGCCGCAGGGCCACAGGAGATGGTCAGAGGTTTAATAATAGAGACAGAGGCTGTGTTAACAGTAGACCCCCAGGAAGGGGGGGGGCATGGGATCAATGCTTCCTATGTCAGCAATTTGGCCACTGGGCACAATACTGCCCACAACAACACTCACAGAGGCACCCAGGAGGGGGTCCCCCACATAGCAACACAATGGGTATACTCCCCTATATGGTCCCCATTTGAATGTTGAAAAAGAACGGCTTTGTTAATGCCGTTCTGTTTCAAAAGGGGGAGAGTGGGACAGGCATGGATAGAAAAGTACTAGGTCATCCTTCATTAAACGTTCCTGTCTCTAACTTCATTTCAAACTGTTCACCCTCTTGATTGATGCAGAGTTCCTCTTGTTCCTCATTCATCTGGGAACAAACTGGTTCCACCTGAATCACGATTATGTTTCTTTCCTGGTTAAGACACTGTGGATCACTGACATCCTTCTTCTGGTTAAAGTCATTTTGCTATGGGGAACCTGTTTTGTGAACAGTAATTTAGGGGATCCAGCTGATGTCCAATGGTCCTGGCATGAATAAAAAAGTGTTATAAAAGAAGATGAATTAAAAACAAACATGACGAGTAGACTAGAGAAACAAAAAGATAATTTGAGGTAAAAGCAGTAAACACTGAAGTTTCTTTTCACTACTCTGTAGTTGTTATTGTTGATGCTAATGCGCATGACTTGTTTTTCTACTCTGAACAAACTGGCATGTCAGTGCATTTGTGCTACCTAAAGGGCTGTGGTGAACCATGATGCTTATGTGCATGCATCAAACGCTTGGCCGAGTAGACTCAAAAAATGAAGCATATACATACATACAGCTGTGTGCGCACCGGCCTTATCCAAAGGGTACAAGCATTATAAACACATGCACAGAGTGGAGGTGGAGCATAAACAAGGCTTTAATGTCCTGTGTACATAGATCTGCAGCTCTGACACACACAAGACAACCAGTGTAGCTTGGTCAACTACTTTTTAAAATTTCATGCTTAAAACAACTGTTGCTTTTTTAAAAAATAAATTAAATTTTGCTTAATCCAGAAGAGTGTCAAGAAGAAGGCATAAACACAGGAAGCCATCTTAAATGTTTCCAAGTACTCAAAGCGGAAATGAAACATTTTGTATCCATTCTTTCAGTGCATTTCTTTTAATTGTGAATATTAACATAAAGTAATGAGCAAACAATCACAGCAAAGATTATAGCTTTACTATATATTCAGATATTTAAAGTCAATCTAAAACAAATTCTTATGTTCGTCCCAAATAGAGGGTTTGCATAGGATGTCACCAAACAGAACTCTTGGCAGTTAAACACTGAGTGGCAAAATGAGTAGCAGCATGAAGGTGTATGCAGTACAACACAAAACATCCACACAGCATTCAATTACAGCAGTACAAAGAATATCCGTTTGCATTGTGGAGAGTTAATCTTATCATTCCATCTTGTATTAAATTAGCAAAAAATAAATAAAGGCTTTGAATCAGTTCCTTTCTTGACTCAAAGTTGGAAATCTAGATAAGAAAGGAAAATAAAATTTGAAGGAAAACCCACACTTATTTATGGAATAGCTGACACACGGGGAGCCTGAGGCTCTCCATGAAACTGTTTCTTTTGTAAAAGGAAGCCAAAAGGAGGATGAGGAGGACAGTAGTGGAGGAGGAGGGAGCACGCCCCACAATGGAAACTGAGTGATGGCGAGACCGGCTGCTGGCAGGGGGGAGATGGCCATGATCCACACCCACTACGGAAAAAATGGACTGCATGCTTAAGACTAAAACAGATAAGTAGACTCACTTCTACACATATACAGAAAATTAGAAAAAAAAATTATTAGAAAATAGTAGGCATCTTCCATTTACCTGACTCTGAGGTTCAAGGTACTTCGATTAAATTCTTATGGTGCAGGTGCATGTAAAGTAGTAACTTTGGGAAACGACAAACAGAACTTTTCAAAGTCAGAAAAGGTAACAGTTAAAATCTGAAATGTCAAGCTATCAGTAGAATACCTATCAACATCTGTAAAAGTAGCATTGTACCCCAAGGAAATGTGTGGAAGCATCCATTGTCCTAATTGAAGAGGATAAGAGACATTTCAACCTATGGGGGGTTCCACACATCCCGCTGGTTTGACCCAAACACATGGAATGGAAAATGTTGGAATTTTTGTCACCTCTGCTGGGGAATATAGCCATCCATGGAAAAGCAACACCTGATCTTAAGATAGAATATTCTCCTAAATTAGAAATATACGCATCGTCTCTTAACTGGGTAACCACAGCACAAAAGGCTGTGCACACTGACACCCAGACATCTCCTACATGACCAATCTTAACATTAACAAACGAGGGGATGAGAAAATTTGAAGCAAATTCTAAATTTGTTATGGTAAAGGGTTAAACAGATGTAGCTCTAATAAAAGGAGCAGAGCATGGCACTATAGACCATATATTCAGAAGCCCAGAAAGGTATTAACCAGGTCATCAAACCAAAAGCAACAGATGTCATAGTGTCATCAGTCCTGTAGGAAACACCCTGATGACACAGGGTCTGCAGGAATTAACAAAGCTCTAACTCGTTGTGTTCATTGTATGTAAGGATCACATATATTGATAAATGAGCTAAACCTCCAAATGCAATTTTCCACAGTGGTAGTCATCAGCAAATCTTGCACATCTCATACCTCCTCATAGAAGCCAATTGCTAAGTCCAGAGGAGGAGATGAAGACCCCAAGATGGAGGATGATGGCATGGAAGACCATTGCACTATCACGGATTATTTGTAAATACAATGTGTTACTGATAATACATGAATCATACATAGCTCTGAGGCTTGCAGTCCTTTAGAGAGGCCATTGGTAGAAACATGAATGAACTGAGCCTTCCAGACAATGCCTCAATTGAAGACTGATGGACCACTCTCCGTGATGCATTGACTGCTGCCGCCAAAGAAACGATTGGTCACAAACACAACAAAAACCAAGACTGGTTCAACGAGAATGATGAAACAATCACCAACCTCATAGAGGCTAAACGCCATGCACGACTTGCATTTGAAAATGATCCGTCTGCAAAGAATCAACAGAAACACCAGCAAGCAAAAGTGGCATGCCAGAGAGGGATTTGTAAAGCCCAAAACACTTGGTGGCAGCAAAAAGCAGAAGATTTGCAAAAATATGCCAACCAACGGGATATGCACCATTTTTATGCTGCAACGAAGGAGATCTTTGGCCCCACCAGATCATTTGTGGGCAGCCTAAAAGATGCAAATGGCTCCACCATTATCACAGACACCAAGGGGATCCTTGACCGTTAGAAGTCCCACTTTGAGGGTCTATTAAATAGTCACTTTTGCACCCTTAGTGATCTCCTCTGCAAGACCCCACAACACCCCACTCCCGAGTGGATGTCTACACCACCTTCACTACATGAGCTAAATAAAGCTATAAAGCACATGAAGACAGGCAAAGCACCAGGACCAGATAACATCCCACTGGAGTTCTATCTTCATGGAGGTCCCGAGGTGAAAAACTATTTAATGCAGCTTCTACTTAAAATATGGGAAACCAAGACGTTACCAAGTGACTTTAAAAATGCAAATATAGTCACCATTTTCAAGAAGGGAGATAGAGAGAACTGCAGTAACTACCGCGGCATCTCACTACTGAGCATTGCAAGCAAGATCTTGGCTCTTATCCTTCTCAACTGTCTTCTTGTAGTAGCCGAGGATGTACTTCCTGAGTCCCAATGTGGCTTTAGACCCTCTCATGGTACAGTAGATATGATATTCTGTGCTCGACAACTCCAGGAAAAGAGCCAAGAATAACAACAACCACTTATGTTCATCTTCTGGGACCTCAAGAAGGCCTTTGATCGAGTTCCTCGCCCTGCTATGTGGGCTGTTCTTGCTCGTTTTGGATGTCCAGATGATTTCATCGCTCTCATTCGCACTCTCCACGATGGCATGGTTGGTAGGGTTTGCCACCAGAATACCCTCTCAGACCCTTTTCCCATCACTAGTGGTCTCAAGCAAGGATGTGTCCTTGCTCCAACCTGCTTTTCGTTGTATATGGCTGCAATGCTAAATGAAATACCACCAACAACCCCTGGTATCAATCTGCGATACCGCTTGGATGGGGGGGCTTTTTAATCTTGCTCGCTTTAGATAAGATAAGATAAGATAAGATCAGCCTTTATTAGTTCCACAATGGGGAATTCCAGGATTGCAACAGCACAGGGATAGCAACACTCAGAGCAACAATCAGAAGGCAAGAGAAAAAACAAGAGCAGCGAGTATACATACATACATATATATATATATATACAGACACACAGTGCGGAGCATTGTAGCTAGATGGGATAGGTATATAAATATATAAACAGTGCGGAGCATTGTAGCTAGATGGAATAAATATGTAAATATATAAACACACAGTGCGGAGCATTGTAGCTAGATGGAATAAATATATGAATATATAAACACAGTGCGGAGCATTGTAGCTAGATGGAATAAATATGTAGATATATAAACACACACAGTGCGGAGCATTGTAGCTAGATGGAAAAAATATGTAAATATATAAACACACACAGTGTGGAGCATTGTTGCTAGATGGAATGAATATATTGTGGCGGAGGAAATAAGGACCTCAGTGTGGAGGCACGGAATAAGTGCAGGCGGGACACGGCGAACTGAAGATTAAAAGGGTGTTTTATTCATCCTCCATCACGAGACTCACTCCAGCGCTGTGTAAGCGCGCTGGAGCGAGCCCTGTGTCTCTAGTCAGCAAACAGGCAATGCGTGTCATCAAAAAGCAGTAAGAGAGAGAGCAAGCGATATTCAGTTCACTTATATACCCAGCTACAGACAATGCATGCATGGCACATTAGCATCACAGTAAACAGCAGGAAGGCATGGACATTTGCATTAGAGTCACACATATCAATAGCAGGATTACTGGTGCCGGAATTAGACAAAGAGAGGCTGCCTATTGATATCAGTCCATACATCTCACTGTTCTGCTAATTGCTCCAGCTGAGCACTCTGCTTGTCCCGAAGGCTGTGGGGGTCACCCCCCCCAGAGGGCTCAGCAGGGGGCTGAGGCGTCGATCGTCTGGCTTTGGAAGCGAGCTGCGGGAAAAGCTCTGTACCAGAGGAGGGGGAGGGAGGAGGGTGGGGGTAGCGAGTGCCGGCCCTGGGACGGCAAAGTTGTCCGGGCCGCGCAAAAATTGCATGTGAACCCTCGATGTTGAGGGGCTGTCCCGTTGAACGTGGCGGAGGTCCACAGCGGCTGTGAGAAGAAACATTTGTCTCTGACTCCACTCGCGGCTCAGTCCTGCGAGGATGCGTAGCGGCCATGAAGAAAAACAGGAGCTGAAGCTATGTGAGGGACTTGGCGTGTTGGCTTTAGGTGCGGGCGCAGCCCTAAAGCCCTCGGGGACAGCTGACAGCTGGATTCCCATCATGCGCCGTGGCTGAGACCCATACAAAATCCTGTGTGCGGGCTGCGTGTCTGCTTCAGGTGCGTGAGCAGCCCTGAAGGGCCATGTGCGCAGCAGCGGGGGACGATGTATAAGTCTGTAGAGCCAGCTTGTCTCTGGTGCGCGGCGCGCGCTGCGGCCACATACCTTCCAGCTGCGCTGTTCTCATGCGGGGCTTCTGTGCATGGCAGGTCCGCTGTCGCGAGGCAAGTCAGGGTCAGGGAGCTTGATGGAAATCAACGTCGTCCGTGCCTATGGTCCTCCCTGTCTTGGCTGTTGCTGTCGTTCGCTCGTGCCGGGTCATGGTGCGTTCTGGTCCACGCGCTGCGTTCTCCGTTCGGCCCTGGAGGTCGCCGTCGTGGAGAGAGGACGAGGTGCATGCGTGCTCATGTGGCTGTGGAGGAGCAGTGAAAGGGAGTAGACGTTCTTTGTCCCTTGGCCGGTCCCTGCGTGGATGTCCAGATCTCAGGCGAGGGTCACACCATGACGCTTCCTGCAGCTTTCCCGGTCGTGGATGATCTCCGAGGGAGTTCGCCTGGTGTCGGTTCTGCGTCGAGGTCTCCTGTGTGGCAGAAGGGAGGGCAGTCCATTTGCGTCAGGCAGCTGCGTTTGCTTGCTCGAGTCACCGCTGGGGGCTGCGTTCGTTCGTCGTCAGCGTGTTCTTGTATTCAGGGTCACCAGTGTGGCGGATGAAATAAGGGAACCCAGTGTGGAGGCACGGAATAAGTGCAGGCAGGACACGGTGAACTGAAGTTTAAAAGGGTGTTTTATTCATCCTCCATCACGAGACTCACTCCAGCGCTGTGTAAGCGCGCTGGAGCGAGCCCTGTGTCTCTAGTCAGCAAACAGGCAATGCGTGTCATCAAAAAGCAGTAAGAGAGAGAGCAAGCGATATTCAGTTCACTTATATACCCAGCTACAGACAATGCATGCATGGCACATTAGCATCACAGTAAACAGCAGGAAGGCATGGACATTTGCATTAGAGTCACACATATCAATAGCAGGATTACTGGCGCCGGAATTAGACAAAGAGAGGCTGCCTATTGATATCAGTCCATACATCTCACTGTTCTGCTAATTGCTCCAGCTGAGCGCTCTGCTTGTCCCGAAGGCTGTGGGGGTCACCCACAATATAAATATGTATATAAACACACAGTGCGGAGCATTTTAGCTAGATGGAATAAATATGTAAATATATAAACACACACAGTGCAGAGCATTGTAGCTAGATGGAATAAACATGTAAATATATGAACACACACAGTGTGGAGCATTGTTGCTAGATGGAATAAACATGTAAATATATAAACACACACAGTGTGGAGCATTGTTGCTAGATGGAATAAATATATAAATATATAAACACACACAGTGCGGAGCATTGTAGCTAGATGGAATGAAACAGCACAACCGTCTACTTAGTTATCCTACATGGTATGATTATGCACCCATACATATTCTCACCCTCCATAGCGACCGGTATTTTCCTAGTTGTATACCGGAGGGGACCATTGTGTAAGTCTATTGCGTCTTTTGCATTCAATACAATTAGGTTGTCATGTCTTTTTGCTATCTCTGCGAGCAGCCCTGCTTATGTTGTACAGTCTGACAGCCGTAGGTAGGAAGGACCTGCGAAACTTCTCGGTTGTGCACCTAGGATGATGTAGTCTGCTGCTAGTCTGCTCGCCTTTCGCGCAAAATCCAAAACCTTAGTCACCAGTGTTCATGAATTGCAGTTTGCAGACGATAATGCCACACCAGCTCAGACTGTTGATGACCTCCAGAGGATAGCTGCCATTTATAATGACTCTTATGAGCATTTTGGAATGGAAGTTAACACTGACAAAACCAAAATCCTCAACCAACCAGCACCTGGTCAAACTTCCTCAAGGATCAACCTTAAGATTAACGGAAATCCTGTCGATGAAGTGGAGCATTTCTCTTACCTTGGTAGCATCCTGTCAAAAATACCAACTTGTGCAAAGGACATCGAAAACCGCATAAAAGCTGCACACTCCGCATATGGACGCCTTTGTCATCGAGTCTTCAATAATCATGCAATAACCATCTGTACCAAAATCATGGTTTTTCGGGCCGTTGTTCTTTCCACCCTTCTTTATGCCTGTGAAGCCTGGACCTTGTATCGTCGCGATATCAAGCGCCTTGAGAACTTCCAACAGAGAAAGCTCAGACAAATACTTGGCATTCGTTGGGAGGATCGACTTTCAAACAATGAGATTCTCACGTGTGCTCTGCTGCCTAGTGCGGAAGCTACCATCTTGCAGCACCGCCTTCGATGGACAGGACATGTCGTACGGATGGACCCCACCAGACTACCACGAATCATGCTCCAGGGGGAGCTTGAGACAGGAAAAAGACCACATGGTAGGCCAAAACTGCGCTACAAGGACCAGCTAAAATGTTCCCTAAAGCAAGCCAACACAGACAAAAGATCTTGGGAACAACTTGCCACCGACAGAGCAGCCTGGAGAAGAAGAACTTGGGAAGGCACATACTCATTTGAGAGGCACAGAAAAGAGCAGGATGATGATAAACACAAATGAAGACAAGAAAAACAAAACCAACCACGTCCCTCACCCACAATAAAATGTGACTTCTGCCCACAACAGTTCTATCATAGGCTGGGCCTTCAGAGCTACATCCACCATCGACATCGATCACAGATGGCAACGTCCTGAAAACTAAGACGAAACCAATGCTCAGACACGAGCTGGAGCCGACGACGATACATAGCTTACCACACACACGTAGGGGTGTGAGACTTATTGTATTCTTACGTTATTATTTACATCATGCTAATTGCGGTTAGGTAGTCAGGATAAATGTGAAGGTTAGAAGCTCTAGAGGCTCAAATACAACAAGCATGGATAAGGATTTCGCCTAACTTTGAACAATTCCGTTTACCATCTACTTACACTGCAACACATAGGTCTCATCACCCAACTCACTCATCATAACAAATCTACTGCTGAACACATAGGTCCCATTACCCAGCTCACTCATCACAACACAACCACTGCTTGTAGCTTGCAGATAGCCGACAATCACACACCCATGGTCAATGGGAGATAACTTAAAACAGCACATTGTCAACTACAGATGTAGTGAATAAGGATAAAAATGTACAGGCTCCAGCCACTGTAGTGACAACCCCTCAGGCCATTATTGATCCTGCCCCGGCTGAGTCCTTTGTATTGGCACCCAAGCAAAGGTGTAGGGCGCAGAGAAGGTGCATGGAGGGGGGGCACCAGACTATCATGATGTGTGCCTGCGACACAGAAAAGGAGGTCGTAGGGCTAGTGACTATACGACTCCAGGCCCTAGAAGAAGGATGGACTGGCACCTATGAGCACCCACCGCACCTCCAGCATCCGGGGTGGAGCCAGATCAGCCACACGGAGGAGACGGCATTTTCCAACGCTACCTCTCACAGTGGAAGCTACGGTGGGCACAGGGGCTTGAGCTTCATCAACACCAGTGTCTCTACTTCTGTCCAACTAATCATAGACAGATGGGTGGCATCCCTGGGACAGCAGTCAACTGGCTGGACTGGATGTTGTCTACTCTCTGCTGCATCCATCAGACTGTCCTATAAACCTCATGGGATGAGATGTGCCTCTGAGAGCGTGGGCACACAGTTGTTTTGATTTTAATGGTACAGGTTTGTGTCTGTGAGATGGCACTGTGCTCCACAGCTGCAGATACAGGAAGCAGACACAGAGGAAGGTCAAACCCCTGTCGCAACCGTGTGATGACTGCAGCTGAACGATGCGAGCCCTGGCAAAGGTCAACTGGTAGACAAAATGTTTCGTGGGCTTCGTGGATTGACCCTGTTCGACCTTATGACCCCCACATGATCCACTCCATCGGAAAAAGAACTATTCACATGATGATCAGGAGGAGACCTTGATGGGGGTGCAGGACTTAGTGAACAAGGACTACATTTGTATGACTACAATTCATCTGGACAAGGACGTGTTGCCTCGGTACGCCCTCTTTGACATCGCTGCACCACACTGGGGATGTCCACAAGGGAGGCAAGGGTTTCAGAGCCAATGGTGCAAGCCTATCTTTGGTTGACTGACTGGGTTGACACACAATGTAGGGACCTACCTTATTCACCATCTGCTAACTGCTAGCATCTCTCACACCATGTATGGTTGACATGATAAAATCATGTCAAAGGGGGGAGTGAAAGGGTTATGAAAAGTTAGACTGTCAAAATAAAAATTCTGTATGTAATCTCTCATTATGCCCAACACATATTCTATACATATTCTGTTTGCATTCTTATAAACAAATATGTTGTGTTAAACCCTGATAAACAGGATTTAGGCAGAACTATAGAGCCCTCTTTCTTCTCTCTCCCTCACTTTTTTTTAGTCAGGTCTATTATATTAGTTACATACCCAAACCAACACTCACACACACTTTTGATACATTTTAGGAGATAGGTAACGTGAATAGCTGATGGCCTTTTCATGTCAGAGTTAAACTGGCCAATCAGACGGTTGCGTGCAAGCCCATCCTATCGTACAGGGTTGGTCTAACCAACCCAAGAAAATGAATGTAAGTTGCACCCAGAAGTCGAGGTCAGTCTGGCGACGCTTCAGAGGAAGTTGCATCACACTGAACCCAGCACTGCTTGCGTTACATGTGACCTCTGAATAAATGTTGCATCTTTAAATTGAAGAATTCTCTGGCTTATTCTTGGCTCTTTCAATCAAAGAATCGGGATTTTAACAGTTCCCTGTGGTGCATGCACATACCTTTACTTCCGTGTTTACATGAGTGGAGTTGCTGACCTGCGTGTCTCTTAATTTATCAATAAAAATCATCATAAAGACTGTCCTCAACGTTTTCAAAATATTTTTCATAAAGCGGGGATAAACAGTTTTTTACTACGTGCAGCACTGAGTTGTAACAAAGTTGACGATTGATAAACACTTCAAACGGAGAGTGCACAGAGACTGGTTGAAACTCGTGAACAGAGAGGGAGACTTGGAGCTGCTGAGATTGTAAGTAAAATATCATTTGTTTGTTTCAACATTTTTGTCATAAATTAATAACTTATCCGGCATGATGGTGTTTTCTTTTATGGATACAGTAGTTAACTGTTGGTTAAGTGCTCTGAATAAATGCAGAATAAAGGTATATTTTATGAGATTATGGACTTCAAGCACTTACAGTAAGTGAGAGATGTGAAGATAGTAAATCACAATAAAATGAAAATGGCAGAATTAATAAAGGCTGCAGTACAACGAGCCATTTTTACTCAGTAGAACTAATTTGAAAATGAACAAATCTTCCCAGGAAATGAACTGAAACCCTTTTCAATAATTGAAAGTTAATTTGTAGTTAAAATATAAACAACCAAAAATAAAAGAAACTAAATTATTCAATCCTCTTGTGGTGTGGGGATTTAGAAACTATTAATTTTACTTTGAAATATCTTCTCCTTTTCATCTCCCCTTCAAATGTGTGAAGACTGGGTTTCCACTCAATGGTCCATCCTGCACTGAGACATTCTGAAAGGAAGAGGTTGTCAGTGGAGGACCATCCCTGCGTCATGTGGATTTCACCACAGAAGAAGACCTCAAATTTTTCAGGGGTCTTAGTTTTCAAATTCAAGATTAGAGAAGGTGCTGCTATAATTTTCTCCATACTCTAACATGCATTCAATGCAATTTAGTTGTTGAAATGACTAATTCTTTTATTTCTTTTTTTAAATTTAAGTTCTCAGCAAGAGTACAATGTTGGTCATTTTTTTAAAACTTTACTGAGCATTTAATTCTACATAAATAACTGTTTAACAGGAAATTTTTGGCAATCATGTGCTTTTCTTGTGGTGTTACAATACAGTGCATTCAGAAAGTATTCACACTGTTTCACTTTTTCCACATTTTATGTTACAGCCTTATTCCAAAATGGATTAAATTCAAATTTTTCCTCAAAATTTACACATAATACCCCATAATGACAACATTAAAAAAAAGTTTTGAGATTTTTGCAAATTTATTAAAAATAAAAAACTAAGAAATCACATGTACATAAGTATTCACAGCCTTTGCCATGAAGCTCAAAATTGAGCTCAGGTGCATCCTGTTTCCACTGATCATCCTTGAGATGTTTCTAGAGCTTAGAAACAGCTGTAGACACAGCCAAGATCTCAAAGGAGTGGCTTCAGGACAACTCTGTGAATGTCCTTGAGTGGCCCAGCCAGAGTCTAGACTTGAATCCAATTGAACATCTCTAGAGAGATCTGAAAATGGCTGTGCACCAACCCTTCCCATCCATCCTGATGGAGCTTGAGAGGTGCTGCAAAGAGGAATGAGCAAAACTGCCCAAAGATAGGCGTGCCAAGCTTGTGGCATCATACTCAAAAAGACCTGAGGCTGTAATTATTGCAAAAGGTGCATCAACAAAGTATTGAGAAAAGGCTTTGAATACTTACAGTATGTATATGTGATTTCTTAGTTGTTTTTTTTTTATTTTTAATACATTTGCAAACATCTCAAAACTTCTTTCATGTTGTCATTATGGGGCATTGTGTGTGGAAATTTGATGCACTGTAGAATAGCATCACTGTAAACAATGGAAAAAAGCAGCTACTTTAAAATCTGTACTTCCTCACTGAACTTTCAGTGCAAAAAACTTCTAAAAATGTCACAACTTTTTGGAAAAGCTGACACAAATTCAGGCTTATTGGGCCGCAACAATCATAAAAACAGCCAAAATCCTAGAGGGACTGAAATACAGTGAGATTATGTATACATGCTTCATGCATTGAATTTGTTTACTTACTCTGCGTTGTTAACTTGACACTACACACCCTTTGCACTGAAGAAGGCACTTGTGAGCACTTTGTGAAATCCTAAGTTAAATAATAAAAAGTGCATTATTGTAACTGATTTTGGATCAGTTCTTTATGTGATAATTTATGTATTAACAAAGTTAGAGTATTGTTGGTACAATTTGCAGCATTAGGTCTTGAAGATTTTTTTTTTTTTTTGTCCTGGCAAGAAAAATGGCCCCCTCATGGATCGTCACCTTATCATGGTGGGGGGGTTTGCGTGCCCCAGTGATCCCAGGAGCTATGTTGTCCGGGGCAATTTGCCTCTGATAGGGTCACCCAAGACAAACTGGTCCTGGGTCAAGGACCAGACTAAGAACGATCCAACAGACTCTCATGATAAATTCTCGATCAAGGATTCAGTGTACCCTGCCCGGTATGGGGTTACCGGGGCCCCACCCTGGAGCCTGGGGGAAGGGCTCGATGGCTAACGTCTGGTGGCCGGGTTTCCACCCATGGGACCCAGCTGGGCTCAGCCCAAAGGAGTTACATGGGTCTGCCCTCCAGTGGGCTCACCACCTGCAGGAGGGATCGTGGGGGTCCGGTGATATGTGGATTAGGTGGCGGTCAAAGGCGGAGACCTTGGCGGACTGATCCCAAGCTTTCTAAACTGGCTTTTGGTACGTGGAATGTCACCTCTCTGGTGGGGAAGGAGCCTGAGCTGGTGTACGAGGTTGAGGGATACCGACTAGATATAGTCGGCCTCACCTCAACACACAGCTCTGGTTCCGGAACCAGTCTCCTGGAGAGGGGCTGCCGCCTGGCCTTTTCTGGAGTTGCCCCAGGCGAGAGGCGACGAGCAGGGGTGGGTATTCTTGTATCCCCCCACCTTGCTGCCTCTATATTGGAGTTTTCCCTGGTGGATGAAAGGGTTGCTTCCCTGCGCCTTCGGGTTGGGAAACGGGTCCTGACCATCATTTGTGCCTATGCACCAAATGATGTTTCAGAGTACCCACCCTTTTTGGAGTCTGTGACTGGGGTGCTGGAGAATGCTCCTCTTGGAGACTCCATTGTCCGACTGGGGGGCTTCAATGCACACGTGGGCAACAACAGTGAAACCTGGAGGGGGGTGATTGGGAGGAACAGCCTGCCCGATCTGAACCCGAGTGGTGTTCAGTTATTGGACTTCTGTGCTAACCACAGTTTGTCCACAACGAGCACCATGTTCAAGCATAAGGGTGTCCATATGTGCACCTGGCACCAGGACACCTTAGTTCACAGGTCGATGATCGATTTTGTTATTGTGTCATCAGACCTGCGACCATATGTCTTGGACACTCGGGTAAAGAGAAGTGCAGAGCTGTCAACTGATCACCACCTGGTGGTGAGTTGGATCCGATGGCAGGGGAGGAAGCCATTCAGACCTGGTAGACCCAAACGTACAGTGAGGGTGTGCTGGGAACGTCTGGCTGAGGCCCCTGTCCGGGAGGTCTTCAACTCCCACCTCCCGAAGAACTTCAACCACATTCCGAGGGAGTCTGGAGACATGGAGTCTGAATGGGCCATGTTCTCCACCTCTGTTGTTGAAGCAGTGGCCCAGAGCTGCGGCCGCAAGGTGGTTGGTGCATCTCGTGGTGGCAACCCCCGAACCAAGTGGTGGACACCAGTGGTGAGGGGGGCCATTAAGCTGAAGAAGGAGTCCTATCAAGCTTGGTTGGCTTGTGGGACTCCCAAAGCAGCTGAGGTGTACCGGCAGGCCAAGCGGAGTGCAGCTCAGGTGGTTGCTGAAGCAAAAACCCGGGTATGGGAGGAGTTCGGTGAGGCCATGGAACAAGACTTTCGGTCGGGCTCGAAGAGATTCTGGCAAACTGTCCGGCGGCTCAGGAGGGGAAAGCAGCTCCCTGTCCACACTGTGTATGGTGCGGATGGGGCGCTGTTGACTTCAACTGGGGATATCGTCGGGCAGTGGAAGGAATACTTTGAGGATCTCCTCAATCCCACTGATACGCCTTCCACAGAGGAAGGTTCAGGTTCAGGTTCAGGTTCAGGTTACTTTATTTGTACCTGTAGGTAGATTTGTTTTGCAGTCTGGTGACATCCATATTTACAAGCCACAAATTACATTCAACATAGACACAAACACAGGCACATATGAAGCTGACTATAAACATGATAAGAATACTCAAGGCTCCATCAATCAGGGTATAAAAAGACAAAGAGATGGGAGAAAAACCAGAGGTAAGAGAGAAGGGTCATATTAAAAGTTAAAAACTAGTCAAAGAGGTTAAAAACTCAAAGGTCTAAAACCCAATAAAATATTTAGAAACCAAGTGACATCCTACAAAAATAAGTAAATATAAAATGGAGTTAATAAATGGGTACCTAAATTATGTGCAATATATTGTTACAGCTTGTTCAACTCTTTGACAGCAGCAGGGACAAAGCTGTTTTTGTAGCGCTGGGTTCTACTTTTTGGGACAGCAAACCTCCGTCTTGAGGGAAGAAGCTGAAAGTGGCAGTGCAAAGGATGGGAGTCATCATTTAAAATGGAGGTAACCATCCTCTGTACCTGTCTGGTGTACAGGGATGTCAGGCTCAGCTGTGGCTCACCAAGCAAACGACTGGACCATCTAACTACCTGATCCAAGGATTTCCTCTGTTTCAGTTTTATCTGGCCAAACCATGACACTAAAGAAAAGGATAAAACAGATTCAATAATAGCCCGATAAAGCATTGTCATTATGGTTCGGTCAACTTGGAAGCGTGCAAGTTTTCTCAAGCAATGCAAATGTTGCTGACCCTTTTTGCACACCCTTTCACAGCTCTCTTCAAAGTTTAAATTACTATCAATAATCGCCCCAAGATATTTGTAGGATTGTACACATTCGGTGGTCTGGCCTTTTAGTACGGTGACTTTGTGCCTGGGATTTTTCCTCCTAAAGTCAATAATCATGTCTTTAGTTTTTGTCGTATTCATCTGCAGGTAGGAATCCTCACACCAGTGAACAAAATCATCAACTACTGGGCCGTGGCCACTCTCACCATCCTGGAGGAGACTGACAATAACTGAGTCATCAGCATACTTTATAATGTGTCTGTTGTCATGTCTGCTCCGACACATGTTTGTGTACAGGATGAAGAGTAGTGGTGACAACACACACCCCTGAGGAGAGCCAGTAGAAGAGCACTTTAGGTCAGACAATGTACCATTGACCCTTACTCAAGCAGATTTGAAGGAAGCAGGGTTTGTGGACTAGGGGGACAACTCGCCTATCACAGCGGCTGAGGTCGCCAAGGTGGTTAAAAATCTCCTTGGTGGCCGGGCCCCGGGGGTGGACGAGATTCGCCCTCAGTACCTCAAGGCCCTGGATGTTGTTGGGCTGTCATGGTTGACACACCTCCGCAACATTGTGTGGAGGTCGGGGGCAGTGCCTTTGGCATGGCAAACCGGGGTGGTGGTTCCTCTCTTCAAAAAAGGGGACCGGAGGGTGTGCTCCAACTTTAGAAGGATCACACTCCTCAGCCTCCCTGGGAAGGTCTATGCCAAGGTACTAGAGAGGAGAATCCGGCCGTTGGTCGAACCTCGAATTCAGGAGGAGCAATGTGGTTTTCATCCTGGCCGTGACACATCGCACCAGCTCTTTATCCTCTCGAGAATTCTCGAAGGTTTGTGGGAGTTTGCTTAACCAGTTTACATGTGTTTTGTGGACTTGGAAAAGGCGTTTGACCGCGTCCCTTGTGGTTTTTTGTGGGGGGTGCTTCGGGAGTATGGGGTATTGGGCTTGTTGTTACGAGCTATTCGGTCTCTGTACGACCGTTGTGAGAGTTTCATTTGTATTTCCAACACTCGGTCGGACTCATTCCCAGTGAGAGTTGGACTCCGCCAGGGCTGCCCTTTGTCACCAATCCTGTTCATAATTTTTATGGACAGGATTTCTAGGCGCAGCCAGGGAATGGAGGGTGTCATGCTTGGTGACCACAGGATCTCATCTCTGTTGTTTGCAGATGATGTTGTCCTGTTGGCTTCATCCAACAATGACCTACAGTTCTTGCTGGGACAGTTTTCCGCTGAGTGTGAAGCGGCTGGGATGAGAATCAGCACCTCCAAGTCCGAGTCCATGGTCCTCAGACGGAAGAAGGTGGATTGTCCTCTCTGGGTTGGGGACAGGCTCCTGCCCCAAGTGGAGGAGTTTAAGTATCTTGAGGTCTTGTTCACGAGTGAGGGGCAAATGGAGTGAGTGATTGACAGACGGATCAGAGCAGCATCTGCAATGATGCGGACATTGTACCGGTCTGTTGTGGTGAAGAGGGAGCTTAGTTCTAAGGCAAAGCTGTCGATTGGCAGCACGGTGGCGCAGTGGTTAGCACTGTTGCCTTACAGCTAGAAGGTTCCTGGTTCGAATCCCCAGGCTGGCAGAGGTTGGAACCTTTCTGTATGGAGTTTGCATGTTCTCCCTGTGCTGTGTGGGTTTACTCCGGGGGCTCTGGTTTCCTCCCACAATCCAAAGACATGTATGTTAGGTTAATTGGTTGTTCTAAATTGTCCCTAGATATCTGTTTCCTATAGGCCCTTAGAATAGAGGGTTAGCATTAGTGAAAGCGCTTTGAGTGGTCTTTGTGACTAGAAAAGCGCTATATAAGTGCAGGTTAGTTAGTTAGTTAGTTAGATTTACCAGTCAATCTACGTTCCTACTCTCACCTATGGTCATGAGCTTTGGGTAACGACGAAAGAACGAGATTGCGGATACAAGCAGCTGAAATCAGCTTTCTCCTTAGGATTGCTGGACTCACCCTCAGAGATAGGGTGAGGAGCTCAGTCATCTGGGAGAGGCTCAGAGTAGAACTGCTGCTCCTCCACATTGAAAGGAGTCAGTTGAGGTGGTATGGGCATCTGATTAGGATGCCTCCTGGACGCCTCTCACTTGAGGTGTTTCGGGCACGTCCCACTGGGAGGAGACCCCGGGGCAGACCGAGGACTCGGTGGAGAGACTATGTCTCCCAGCTGGTCTGGGAACGCCTTGGTATCATCTCTGAAGAGCTGGAGCAGGTGGCTGGGGAGAGGGAAGTCTTGGCTTCTCTGCTTGAACTGCTGCCTCCGCGACCCGGACCTCTGGAAAAGCAGTAGAAGATGGATGGATGGATGGATGGATGGAAGTAAAATGGCTATTAAAATAGTAATTTCCCAGATTGAATTGGGATCAGAATTGAATCGATCATTTCTGGAAATCAGGGATCGTTCCCAGCCCTAGTAAGCACCAGTTTGTTGTTTTATTGTTAGTGTTATTATTTATGTCACTTTTATTTGTATATTACTTAAGTCTGTCTGCATTTTGTCACAAGTCTGCTACTGAAGCCAATACAATGACATTTTGTTCAATAATGACAAGGTATATGAATTACAATCAGTTGTTGTGCAAACACTATTTGACAACAATAAAAAAGGATGAAGCACACATACCCATGATTGTCAGTCATGTGAGCCACTAATATGTTGACCGTCCATCTTCGTCTGGCTTCCGTTAGGGTCCCTGTTGTTTGGTACTGTTGCAGTATGGTTTCACCCCAGATTTATTTCTTAGCACAGTTTCAATTAACTAATAAAGAAAAAAAAATCATGATAAGCACCGTTTCTAGAGAGTTAGCATATCTAGAGAAATGTAAAGAAACCCAAGATTTAACAACCTGTTCAGCAGCCACTGCCTCTATCCTCGATCTGTGTTCTTCCTAAAATTGTTGTCTCTTGTTTGGGACATCATTGACAACTATAGTTGATGTGCTTGCACTGGAGCTTGTGTCAGATGCTTCAGAAGCAGAAGACCAGTCAGAGAACTCTAAAAAATGAAACGTGTGTCAGCTTAATTTTGCAGTGTGCCTTGCATTTTTCCATACCAGTCTCACCATCATCAGTGAAGGCTGTAAGCACCACATTATGTTTTCTGCATCAACTTCTGTCCCTGTTGCATCCTTGTATATAACTTTTGCATCGGGGGTAAGCAAAGTTTCTCAATCACTGGAAAAGATAAGAAAACGTCATAAAACCCATCCATCCATCCATCCATCCATCTTCTTCTGCTTAATCCTTTTCGGGTCGTGGGGGGACTGGAGCCTATGCCAAAAACATGAAACCTAGGTTAATTGGCATCAAACTGGTGGTGGTGGTGGGGGGGGGGATCATAAAACCCACTTCATCTGAAATCTCAATTTGAAAATGAATGGCATTTTTAATGGCCTGTTAGGGAGTTTGCTTTTCTTGAGGAGGCACAAATTGCAGTTTAGTTTACCAATTAACTGATTTATAAAAATGTGCATAATATTTAATCAACACAACATTACAGAACTTACACAATAAGGTTTTAATTGGTAAGAGTGTAGTTTCAAACTTAACCCTAATCTAAAAGCAAATTCACTTACACACCTTGTTCATGAAGTTGCATAAAGTTGAACTTCTATTCTCCGTGGGCTCTGAGCTGTGTAGATTTGACCTTGTTTTTGATGCCCTGTTTACATTCCTCCTCGATGAGATAAGGTGGAAGTGGAGGCTGCTAACCCAAACAATCGACAACAATTGCTGTTGTTTCAGCAGATCGAACTCCTCAAGGACAGCCCATGTGCCTTCATCTGCAAGCGAAGAGATAGACTCCGGACTTGTTTATAAGGCACATGATTATAACATCTATCCACTGCCAGGAGGCGCCCTCTGCTGTTCACTAGCAATTGTCACACCTACACTACACAATGCATACAACATTACACGACTGACTGTATATACTGACTCATACATACACTGCCTCTCTCAATTCTTGTTTTTGTGTGATCTATATTGTCTGCTAATTGTGCATAGAGGGTTTTTTTTCTGTGTAATCAAAAGTTGGCTCATTGAGCTTTATTTGAGCTTATACGAGCGTTATTCTGATTAACTATGTTTTTTCTCTCTGCCTATTGTGTTTTCCCCCCCCCCTTCCCCTCTTTACCCCCACTGTATGACAGGCGCCTTGCATGGCTGCCGCGTCATTGGATGCGCTTAACGTGCTAGCCCAATGTCAAGTCAAATTCCTCGTATGTTTACTTGTAAATATACTTGGCAATAAAGCTGATTCTGATTCTGAACTGTCCGTCAGCCTCATCCAACTTTGTATACTTCTGCTGCTGCTGAAACATCACAGGGACCAGCATTTTATTTTATTTTTTAAGACATACAAGACAATGATATAAAATGACATTAAAAAGGAAGAAAGAACCAAGCAAAACAAACAACAGTGTTATAATACCAAAAATCATGATTAAAACTATACCTCCTGTCTGCAAAAATTTGTTTGCAATATTGGCATATCCATTGTATGCAAAAATTCAATACCATGCATATGTGCAAGTGGCGTTGGCGCTAAGCACTCAGGCAGTTCAGAGCACACATGAAGGGTTAAACGTCAGGACCCTGCATTCAGATAGTTTTGATAATGCACCCATTTACAAATTATTACAGATTGGGATCATCACTTCGTTGTGGTAACGTATCGTCACTTCCTGTTTTGCTGTCTGCCTGTGTGGTTTGCTCTCCAGCCACTAGCTAGCCACTAGCTATGGCTACTAGCTCTCTTTCCTCTCCTCCACTGGTGTGCTCTCTCTGTCAGATGTTTAGCTACACCTCTGCCTCTTTTAGTAATAACAGTAAATGTAATAAATGTTGTCTTTCTGAGGCGCTCGAGGCGAGGTTGTCTGATTTGGAATCCCGGCTCCGCTGCATTGAAACACAGTCTGCACCAGTTAATCTCGACGGACGCCCCTTAGCTGCAGCGGAGCTAGCTAGCTTAGGCCCCCCTGTCAGCGGTTCCCCGGCTCTCCTCAGCAGCGAGGAGACTGGGTGGGTGACGGTGAGAAGGAAGCCTAGTCGCAAAGCCCCAGTACACTCTGTAGTCAGAAACGTGAACCTAGAGACTCCAGCGGCCATAGTCAAATGCATTCCTGGGGCCAGAGCAGGCGACATCGAGTCAAATTTGAAAATGCTGGCTAAAAGTAACTGTAAATATTCCACAATTGTTATTCACGCCGGCATTAATGACATCCGTCTCCGGCAGTCAGAAGTCACGAAACTTAATATAGAATCGGTGTGTGACTTTGCAAAAACGATGTCTACCACTGTAGTATTCTCTGGGCCCCTCCCCAATCTGACCAGTGATGACATGTTTAGCCGCTCGTCATCCTTGAACCGCTGGCTGTCTGTGTGGTGTCCTAAAAATGACGTGGGCTACATTGACAATTGGAGCTCTTTTTGGGGAAAACCTGGTCTTATGAGACGAGACAGCATTCATCCCACTTTGGATGGTGCTTCTCATTTATCGAACAATCTGGCATCTTTTTTATCCAAATTTCCAAAACCCTGACTACTCAGAGTTGGGACCAGGAAGCAGAGTCGCAGTCTTACACGCCTCTCTGCAGCTCCTCTTCATCCACCACCCCTCAACTTAGCCCCTGACTTCCCCATCAGAGAATCGTTGTCTGCTCCCTCCAAAGTAAATACAAATATAATGCATAAGCATCCCAAAGTGATAAAGCAAAATATTTGTAAAACTCAAATTAAACATAAAGCCTCTAAATTGAATGAATTGGCCTCTGTTCCTCCTCATAATTTAAATATTAAATGTGGTTTATTAAATATTAGGTCTCTAACTCCCAAGTCTCTGTTAGTCCATGATCTGTTAATTGATCATCAGATTGATTTAATTTCCCTTACAGAGACTTGGTTAGGGCAAGAGGATTATGTTGGTTTAAATGAATCAACTCCCTCTGGTTATTTAAACTGTCAAAATCCCAGAAGTTCTGGTCATGGAGGAGGAGTAGCAACAATTTACCATTCCAAATTACTAGTTAATGTAAAGCAAAAAACATGTTATAATTCCTTTGAGGGCCTGGTCCTCAGTATGGGGCACTTTAGCAATTTTAGGTTAAACCCAATTTTATTTGCCATAGTTTATCGACCCCCATCAACCTACTCAGAATTTTTATCCGAATTTGCTGATTTCTTAGCTGATTTAGTGCTGAAATCTGATAGAATAATTATAGTAGGGGACTTTAATATACATGTGGATGTAGATAGTGACTGCCTTAATGTGGCATTTAATTCAGTATTAGACTCGATTGGGTTTTCTCAGAAAGTAGGAAATTCTACTCATTACCTCCACCATGCATTGGACCTTGTTCTGACATATGGCATAGAAATAGAAAATCTTGTAGTGTCTCCTCATAACCCTGTACTGTCAGACCATTGTCTGTTAACCTTTGATTTTACTATTTCTGACTATTTGGCTCCTAAAGAAAAATATTATTACAGTAGATGCCTCTCAGATGATGCTGTTACCAAATTTATGCAGATTGTTTCCTCTATGCCATGTGTCAACACAACGGAAATAAGCTATAGACAGCTTGCTCCTTCTGTAATTGATAACATGGTGGATAGTGTTTCAGCTTCTGTGCATCAGACTCTAGACTTGGTGGCCCCCTTAAAAAAGAAAAAAGTCTAATCAGAGATTTCTAACTCCTTGGTTCAACACAGAAACTCGTAGCTTAAAACAGAAGACTCGTCAATTAGAAAGAAAATGGCGCTCCACTAATTTAGATGAAATCTATTTAGCTTGGAGAAATCATCTTTTAATTTATAAAAAATCTCTTAGAAAAGCTAGAACGAGTTATTACTCTGCATTAATAGAAGAGAACAAGAATAATCCCAAGTTTCTTTTCAGTACTGTAGCTAGGTTGACAAAGAGTCAGGACCCTGTCAATCCTAGCATTCCCTTAGAGCTTACTAGTCAGGACTTTATGAACTTTTTCAATAATAAAATTTCATCCATCAGAGATAAAATCAATCAGATTCTTCCCACAGTTAACTTAAATACTGTAACTACTACAACTCCATCTATTAATGTCTGTCTTGATGAGTTTACTCCAATCGACCTTTGTGAGTTAGACAAAATAGTTTCCTCATCCAAACCTTCAACTTGTCTTTTAGACCCTATTCCTACCAGGTTATTTAAAGAAGTCTTCCCACTTATTGGTAGCCTTATTCTTCATATAATAAATTCTTCATTAACTTTAGGCCATGTACCGCAGGCTTTTAAAACGGCTGTAATTAAACCCTTACTCAAAAAGCCAACACTAGATCCAGGAGCTTTAGCTAACTATAGACCAATCTCTAATCTCCCTTTCATTTCAAAAATCTTAGAAAGAGTTGTTGCTACGCAATTATTTGACCACCTACAGGGAAATGGTTTACTTGAAGAGTTTCAGTCTGGGTTTAGAATCCATCATAGTACTGAAATAGCCTTAGCGAAGGTCACTAACAACCTCCTCATTGCATCTGATAATGGACTAGTTTCTGTACTTGTCCTTTTAGACCTTAGTCCAGCTTTTGATACTATCGATCATAATATTCTACTTGATAGATTAGAACACTATGTTGGACTTAATGGAACTTCGTTGCAGTGGTTTAGATCTTATTTATCTGATAGGTTCCAGTTTGTTCATGTAAATAATGAGTTTTCTTTCAGCTCAAAGCTTAGTCATGGAGTTCCACAGGGATCTGTGCTAGGCCCTACTCTTTTTAGTTTATATATGCTTCCGTTAGGCAACATTATTAGAAAGCACTGTATACATTTTCATTGTTATGCTGATGACACACAATTATACCTGTCAATGAAGCCAGATTATAGTAATCAATTAGACAAGTTAGAAGCCTGTCTTAAGGAAATCAAAGCTTGGATGACTTGTAATTTCCTGCTATTAAATTCAGATAAGACTGAAGTCATTCTTGTTGAGTCCAAAAAACCTTAGAAATTCCTTTCCAAATCAAACTTTCAGTTTGGATGCGGTTACTCTTTCTCTTAATAGCTCTGTGAGGACCCTTGGAGTTATTTTTGATCAGGATTTGTCCTTCAATTCACATATTAAATTTGTTTCTAAGACTGCCTTCTATCATTTGCATAATATTGCCAAGATTAGGAGCATCTTGTCTCAGAGTGATGCTGAGAAACTGATCCACGCTTTTGTTAGCTCGAGATTAGATTATTGTAATTCTTTATTATCAGGCTGTCCTAAAACATCTTTAAAAAGTCTTCAGCTGATCCAAAATGCTGCAGCAAGAGTTTTAACAGGTACTAGAAAGAGAGATTATATCTCTCCGGTTCTGGCCTCCCTTCATTGGCTTCCCATAGAGTTTAGAATTAAGTTTAAAATCCTTCTTCTTACTTACAAAGCTCTAAACAATCAGGCTCCTTTTTATTTAAAAGATCTGATACTACCGTATTATCCTAACAGAGCACTATGCTCCCAAAATGCAGGATTACTTGTAATACCTAGAATCTCCAAAAGTACAATGGGAGGCAGAGCCTTCAGTTATCAAGCTCCTCTCCTGTGGAATCAGCTGCCAATCTGGATTCGGGAGTCAGACTCGATCTCTGTTTTTAAGAATAGGGCTAAAACCTACCTTTTTGATAAAGCCTACAATTAGAGAGGGATCATGTGTTTCTGAACCCTCCCTTAGTTAGTTATGCTGCTAATAGGTTTAGTCAGCCGGGGGACCTCCAGTAATGCACTGGGCCTCACTCCTTTTCTCACTCTCAATGAAATATTTTTTTTGCTGGTCATTAACATTTGTTTGTTCTCTCCCATAGATTGAGTCCCCATCGTGCTGTTTGCGCTCTACATGTCTGTTCTTTTCTTCTTCGCTATCCCCTCACCCCCCAGCCAGTCGCAGAAGATGACTGCCCCTCCCTGAGCCTGGTTCTGCTGGAGGTTTCTTCCTGTTAAAAGGGAGTTTTTCCTCTCCACCGTCGCCAAGTGCTTGCTCACAGGGGATCGCCTGATTGCTCGGGTCTTTCTGCAACTGTGGGGGTTCCCCCTACCTTTGATAGTGCTATGAGATGACTGTTGTTGTGAAATGGCGCTATATAAATAAAGTTGAATTGAATTGAATTAACGCCAGACACGAGTCTCAGCCATTAAAAATTTACACAGTAAAGTTGCCTTCACAAACACAAATTTAGCAGTCTCGTTTTCAAACTAGTTACTCGGCAATACTTTTACTGAGCGATTTCACGTGTGCTCACCTCTTTCCATTGACTTTGTATACATTTGCGCCACCTGTTTGCGTTTGGTCTGAATGCACCTTTAAAGATATATACAGTATATTCTTACTTCGCATGAAATATTAGGTGTTTGCCAAAAAACTTTTTCTACTGTCAACGATTTGCGCGCTATCATGCCACTAGCTAATGTTGGTAAGCTAGCGGTGCTGACAACAGGACTCTGACACTGCAGTCCTGCCAACAAGCATGCATACTGTCCATGCAAGTTTTATTGTAGCTACATGCTATAGTCTAAAACATTAATTCCTCAAAGACTCAATAAGTTTTCCTAAAATGTACCTTAAGCACCTTAATGATGAACATGCAGCCAACTTGTCTCACTCTCGGCTTTTCTAACAGTCACATGTGCAATGCCTGGGCGGAGCTTTGTTTAAAATCAACTTACTCAAATTGAACTCTATCAGATAACTCCAACACTGGACATCATTTAAATCAGTAGAGAGTGAAAAGTACACTTTGAGAGTCAGTATCATCTCTGAAATGTTTGACCCCCAAATTTTAACTCTCCAATTTTTGCTGTGTACCGACACAGGTATAATTCTCAAAATCTGGGTTTTATTAAACCCCAGTGAACAGAAAGCTCAAAAACACATACTAAAAATAGTCCATTTGTTTAAAAGAGACCAACTCAACACAACTCTACTCAAAAAAATAACAATAGCAAGGCCTGAACTCAACAAACTGACCTGAGTAAATGAAGAAAAACTCAACTGAAATACCAGCAGAATAAACCATCTTAAATTTAAAGGTAGAAACTACAGAAATAATAGTGAATGCAATACAAAGTAGCTCCATTTCCCCCAATGGTGTCACAGCAGATGGTTCAGTCCACTTTATTGGCCTCTGCATTTAAACCAGCTTCACCTTCAGCCTCCTCCTTGACTCCAGACAGGAAGGAGTGACCCAGCAGGTAACTCAAAATAGAGAAAAGTATAATTAATGCAGCTTATATAAATAATGACAAAACAATGTAAAACAAATGTCCATGTCACCATTTAAAACAGTGTAATGTCATAAAACATTGTTTTAGTTTAAGTCACTGCAAATTAAATTAAATGTGAAAAAATATAAAGGATATATCTAAATTATGTGAGTGTTAGTTGGGTGATTATTACCAAATTATCAGTTCCATTGTGTGGCTGTTGATACAGCAATCACAGTCAAATATAATTGTGTCATCAGCATAACAATGAAAATGTATGCAGTGCTTTCTAATAATATTGCCTATTGGATGCATATACAGTGATCCCTCACTTATCGCGGTTAATGGGTTCCAGAACCGACTGCGAAAAGTGAAAAACCGCGAAGTAGCGTCACCCCTAATGACGTCAGCCATAAATAATACGTACGTTCATTCTCTCACTCTCTCTCATATGATACGTGTGTGTGTGTGTGTGTGTGTAAGTACACATACATACGTAGATGTAAATAAAGTGTACATAAATGTTTTTAGAACTCTTTTATTCTTATAACAAGATATGTAACTCAAGATGAAGATGATTTACTGCACAGGTTAATGAGAGCTTTACTGCTCCTCAGGCGACGCCTCATCGTCAGGTGCGAGAGGCGCAGGATCGTCGAGGGCAGCTTCCGATAGAGCTGGAGAAGCTGCAGGAGGCAGCGTAGTGGCTCGACGGGAAGACTATTTTGCACAAAAAGGCACAAGAGAACAGCAAACAATGAATGCGGTCTTCCTTCGCTGGGTATGGGCGCTTGGCAGGGAGAGAAGCTGGGTAAAACGTCTCGGCCAATCAGCTTGCGAGATTCCCGAGCGGTGAAGAGGTGGGCGGAGAGGAGTGGAGCGGTGGTCAGAGAGGTGGATTTTGAGTTGTGCAGGCTCTCCGTGTTGATACCTGATGTTCTAATGTAGTCTCCCTGCCTTCTGCTAGCGCCCGCCCATTTTTTCTCAATTTTGAATTTTTGATGAATATTTTTGAAAAATCCGCGATGCACTGAGGGCGCGAAAGGTGAAGCGCGAAGTAGCGAGGGATCACTGTATAAGCTAAAAAGAATAGGGCCTAGCACAGATCCATGTGGAACTCGGTAGTTGAGCTTTGAGTTAGAAGAAAACTCATTATTGACATGAAAAAACTAGAACATATCAGATAAATTAGAGTTAAACCACTCCGATGAAGTTCCATTAAGTCCAACAATGTTGTCTATTCAATCAAGTAAAATATTGTGATCGATAGGATCAAAAGTTGTACTAAGGTCTAAAAGGACAAGTACAGAAACAAGTCCATTATCAGATGTGATAAGGAGATCGTTAGTGACCTTCAGTAAAGCTGTTTCAGTACTATGATGAATTCTGAACCCTGACTGAAACTCCCCAAATAAACCATTTCCCAGCAAGTGGTCAAATAATTGCATAGCAATAACTGTTTACCTAAGATTTTTAAAATGAAAGGCAAATGAAAGATTGGCCTATAGTTCATGAAAACTCTTGGATCCAGTGTTAGCTTTTTAAGTAATGGTTTAAGTACAGCACTTTTAAAAGCCTGCGGTACATGGGCTAATGTTAATGAAGACTTGCTTATTTGAAGAACAGAACTACCAATAAATGAGAAGACTTCCTTAAATAACCTGGTAGGAATAGGGTCTAGTAGAAAAGTTGAAGGCTTGGATGAGGAAATTATTTTATCTAACTTTAAAATGTCAATTGGAATAAACTTATCCAAATTGATATCAAGTGAAAGGGTTGTAGCTGTTAGTGCATTTAAATTAATGGTGGGAAGGATCTGACTGATTTTATCTCTGACAGATGAAATTTTATTATTGAAGAAGTTCATAAAGTCCTCACTAGCAAGCTCTAAAGGAATGCTAGATTTGACAGCGTCCAGACTCTTTGTCAGCCTGGCTACAGTGCAGAAAAGAAACCGTAGATTTCCTCTAATTTAGTGGAGTGCCATTTTCTTTCTATTTGACAAGTGTTCTGTTTTAAGCTGCGAGTTTCTGTGTTGAACCAAGGAGTCAGAAATGTCTGATTAGACTTTTTCTTTTTTCAAGGGGCCACCATGTCTCAAGTCTGATGCAGAGAAACTGTAATGGTATCTACCATGCTATCACATACAGAAGGAGTAAAATCTCCATCACTTATGTCCCTTGTGTTGACAGATGGCATTGAGGAAACAATCTGCTTAAATTTGGTAACAGCATCATCTGAGAGACATCAACTGTAGTAATATTTTTCTTTAGGAGCAAAATAGACTGAAATAGTAAAATCAGAAGTTAACAGATAATGGTCTGATGGTACAGGGTTATGAGCAGACACTACCAGATTTTCTATTTCTATGCCATATGTCAGTACAAGGTCCAACGTGTGGTGGAGATAATGGGTAGAATTTCCTACTTTCTGAGAAAACCCTATTGAGTCTAATATTGAAATAAATGCCATATTAAGGCAATCACTGTCTACATCTACATGCATATTAAAGTTCCCTACTATTTGTATTCTATCCAATTTAAGCACTAAATCAACTAAAAAATTTTCAAATTTAGATAAAAACTCTGAGTAAGCTGTGGGAGGACAATAAACTATGGGAAATGAAATTGGTTTTAAGCTAAAATTGCTAACATGCCCAATACTGAGGACCAGGCCCTCATAGGAATAATAAAATGTTTTTGCTTTACTTTCACTAGTAATTTGGAATGGTAAATTGTTGTTACTCTTCCTCCACAACCAGAACTTCTGGGATTTTGACTGTTTAAATAACCAGAGGGAGTTGATTCATTTAAACCAACATAATCCTCTTTCCCTAACCAAGTCTCTGTAATGGATAGTAAATCAAACTGATGATCAATTATCAGATCATGGACTAGCAGAGACTTGGGAGTTAGAAACCTAATATTTAACAAACCACACTTAATTTTTAAATTATGAGGAGGAACAGAGGCCAAGTCATTAGATATATAGGCTACATATTTAATTAGAGTTTTATCATCTTTTTGTTTAATCACTTTAGGATGCTGATGCATTATATTTTTATTTTCTTTAGAGGGAGCAGACAGTGATTCTCTGATGAAGAAGACAGGGGCTAAATTGAGGGGTGGCGGATGGAGAGAAGCTGCAAGGAGGCGTGGAAGACTACGACTCTGCTTCCTGGTCCCAACTCTGAGAAGTCAAGGCTTGGAACTTTGGATAAAAATTATGTCAGATTGGTAGATAAATGAGACACACCATCCAAAGTGGGATGGATGCCGTCTCACCTAACAAGACCAGGTTTTCCCCAAAATGTTCCAGTTGTCTATGTAGTCCACATCATTTGCAGGACACCACACAGACAGCCAAGGGTTGAAGGATGACACATGGCTAAACATGTCATCACTGGTCAGGTTGGGGAGGGGACAAGAGAATACTACAGAGGCCAACATCATTTTGGCAAAGCTATACACCAATTCCACGCTAAGTTTTGTGACTTCCAACTGCTGAAGTTGGATGTTGTTCATGCCGGCGGGGATAACAATTGTGGAGTATTTACAGTTACTTTTAGCCAGCATTTTCAAATTTGACTCGTTGTTTCCTGCTTTGGTCCTGGAATGCATTTGACTATTGTCACTGGAGTCTTGAGGTTCACGTTTCTTACTACAGAGTCACCAATGATCAGAGTTTTTCCTCAGCAGATGTGTCCCTGAGTGGGAATATCGATTAGAAACATGAACAGGTTGGTGGTGAACCAGGGCTTGCAACTATGTTTCCTTCTCACCGTCACCCACCCGTTCTCTCCTGGCTGCTCAGGAGAGGTGGTTGCCAGGGGAAGGCTACGACGGTCTGCTGTGACTAACGGGAATCAAACATTACTATCTGACACTGACGGTGTTTCAATGCAGGGAAGCTGGGATTCCAAATCACACAACATTGCCTGGAGCACCTCAAAAAGACATTTATTACATTTAGAATAGAATATAATAGGCTTTATTGTCATTGTACAGTTGTAGAGTACAACAAAATTGAGGGTGCTCTACGAGGCTACTGTGCAATTAAGTATGAGAGAAGGATTAGATAAACATAGTTAAAGAACACACTATTAAACACATGACTGAAATAAAAATAGCCCAGCATTATGGAAATATACACAGATATGGTAGTGGCTTTATGGATGAAACAATGTACATAAAAGTGTGGTGTACAGAACAAACAACTGAGCACATGATTGAATAAAATGGCCCAAGGATTACAAAAAATATTCATAGGTATGGTAGTGGTTTCACAGATGGGTCAATACACACGAAAGTGCGGAGGGCAAAGACAGGTGTGTTATTATGATAATTAAAAGGCCCTTAGTTCTGTGCATTTGAGCGTTCAGAGGGAGGGGGTGGGGCCTCTGACTTTTTGCAGTCTGGATTGCCCAGGAGAAAAAACTGTTGGTTAATCTGGAGGTGTGGGACCTGATTGTTCTGAACAGTTGTCCAGAGGGAAGCATGTCAAACAGGTGGTGAGTGGGATGTAAGGAGTCTCCTGTGATGGCCTTGATCTTTCTGAGACAGGAGGATATGGAGATGTCCTCCAGGGAGGGTAGGAGATGGACCATTTATCATTATCACTAAAAGAGGCAGAGTTGTAGCTAAACATCTAACACAAAGAACACTCCTGAGGAGAAGGGCAAGGAGAGCTAGTAGCCATGGCTAGTGGCTTACCCGAAGCTAACACTGATGAAAGGTGAACAGATGGCTAAAGAGGGTGATTAGGTGACACTGGGTGCACACACAAGTACAAGAGTCTTGTTAAACAGCAGTGAGAGGTGATGGTAGATTAAAAAAAGGGATTGAAATGCAATTAAAGGCAATAATCCTCAGGAGAAAGAGGAAAGCTAAGAGTAGCAAACCACACTGACAGTGAGTAAAACAGGAAGTGATGATGCAATACCACCGGAAGAGACGATCAATACAAAAGTTGAGAAAGTTTTAACACATAGCAGGTGAGCCCTCCATACATACAGTCTGAGGTGAATTAAGAACAGAATCAATTGTTTTAAACAGAAAATGAGGCTTGTGATGGTTTGAAAAAATAATACTTGAGAAATGTTTTCTTTTGTCCTCTTTCATAGTTTTTTGATAGTGATGCCAACAGTCCTTTAATGGACTCTAATGGGTTTGAAATGCTTTGATTGATATGTGTTTCTTTTTTCAGGGAAGAACTAATTTTGCATGTCCACTATAAAAAAAATATTATATTTACAGTATAGACACATTGTTTTGTTCCTTTATTAAGTAGAATATCTTAGTCACAAACATTTTAAAGAATTTATAAGATAAGATAAGATAAGCCTTTATTAGTCCCACAACGGGGAAATTCCAGGATTGCAACAGCACAGGGATAGCAACACTCAGAGCAACAATCAGAAGGCAAGAAAAAAAAGCAAGCAAGCAAGAGCAGCTAATATACATATGTACATATTACTATATATATATATATATATATATATATATATATATATATAGTATATATACACACACACACACACAGACACACAGTGCAGAGCATTGTAGCTGGATGGAATA
This sequence comes from Pholidichthys leucotaenia, assembly GCA_020510985.1. Classification (NCBI taxonomy): domain Eukaryota; kingdom Metazoa; phylum Chordata; class Actinopteri; order Cichliformes; family Pholidichthyidae; genus Pholidichthys; species Pholidichthys leucotaenia. The sequence continues at coordinate 130,230,092 of CM035840.1, read as the reverse complement.
AATATATGAGTATATAAAGACACAGTGCGGAGCATTGTAGCTAGATGGAATAAATATGTAGATATATAAACACCCACAGTACGGCGCATTGCAGCTAGGTGGAATAAATATGTAAATATATAAACACACACAGTGCGGAGCAATGTAGCTAGATGGAATAATATGTAGATATTATGCTCCACACACAGTGCGGAGCATTGTAGCTAGATGGAATAAATATATAGATATATAAATATAAACACACCCAGTGCGGAGCATTATAGCTAGATGGAATAAATATGTAAATATAGAAACACACACAGTGCAGAGCATTGTTGCTAGATGGGATGAAATAGCACAACCGTCTACTTAGTTATCCTACATGGTATGATTATGTGCCCATACATATTCTCACCCTCCATAGCGACCAGCATTTTCCTAGTTGTATGCCGGAGGGGACCATTGTGTAAGTCTATTGCATCTTTTCCATTCAAAAAACTATTAGGTTGTTACGTCTTTTTGCTATCTCTGCAAGCAGCCCTGCTTAGGTTGTACAGTCTGACAGCCGTTGGTAGGAAGGACCTGCGAAACCTCTCGGTTGTGCACCTGGGATGATGTAGTCTGCTGCTAAATGAGCTCCTCAGTGCATTCAGTATGTCCTGCATAGGGTGGAACTCGGACTCCAGCAGAGATGACAGTTTAGCCACCGTCCTTCTCTCTCCTATCTCCTCCACCGGATCAAGGCGCTGCCCCAGGACAGAGCTAGCTTTCTTGATCAGTTTGTTCAGTCTCTTCCTATCGGCTGCTGTAATGCCACTGCCCCAGCAGACCACTCCAAAAGTGATGGCTGATGCCACCACCGTGTCATAGAATGTCTTCAGCAGCGCCCCTTGTACACCAAAAGACCTGAGTCTCCTCAGCAGGAACAGCCTGCGCTGTCCCTTCTTGTAGAGTGCGTCAGTATTGTGTGACCAGTCTAGTTTATTGTTCAGATGAACACCCAGGTACTTGTAGGATGTCACCATCTCAATGTCTTTTCTTTCAAAGGTCTTTTTATTATTATTAATTGAAGTATCAATACAATACAAAGTATTAGAAATTTTCATTTTTGTTTCAACCAAACAGTGAAAAACTAGACCTTAAAGCCAACAAATGTAAATGCTTCAAAGCACAAAAACCTTTAAATAAACAATAATTAAAAAGAAAAAAAAATACAAAGAAAAATTGTGTGTGTGAAGTGGGGGTGGGGTAAAGGGGATATGAGCTACTCAGAAACTATAATCGTGGGTCTTTCAAAGAAATCAAGAAACGGGCGCCGTAATTTATAGAATATGTTTTCAGAGCCACAGACTGTATATCTGATTTTTTCTAAATCCAACCAGGACATTATATCTTTTATCCACTGTAAATGTGAAGGGGGCGAAGAGTCTTTCCACTTCAGTAATACAGCACATCTGGCCAATAATAATGAAAATTTGAATACTTTTAATTTGGAACTTGGCAAGACAAGTTCTGGAGCCACACCAAAAATGGCACATAATGGATCAGGTTTAATTTGATATTGCAGGACTTCAGACATAGTGATAAAAACCGAATGCCAAAAATTCATCAATGCAGGGCAGGACCAATACATGTGAAGCAAAGTGCCAGGAGCGCTACCACACTTTTCACAAGTTGGGTCTATATCCGAGTAAATACGTGCTAACTTAACCTTGGACAGGTGCATCCGGTGTACAATCTTAAATTGAATAAGAGCGTGACGAGCACACATTGATACAGTGTGAACCTGGCCAAGAATAGAGTCCCACAGTTCATCAGTAAAAGTAAAATTAAGATCTTGTTCCCAGTTCAATTTAATAGCGGCCAGAGAAGAAGATTGTAAATTTGAAATTAAATTATATAAAACTGACATTACCCTCTTAGAAGTTGGTTTAACTAATAAAAAATCATCTAGAGGATTATCAGAAGGTTTTTGAGGGAATTGTTTTGTCATGGTTTGCACATAATGTCTGACCTGGAGGAAGCGGAAAAAATGTGTAGAAGTGATGTCGAATTTGGTGGAAAGTTGAGAAAAACTTGCAAATTGACCATCAAAATATAAATCCGCAAAAGATTTTAAACCTTTTCTGTGCCATACATGAAATGCACTATCAATAGTTGATGGGGTAAATAAATGATTTGCGGCAATTGGACTTCTAATGGAAAAAAACTGAAGACCGAAATTTTTCCTAAATTGAGACCAAATTCTAAGAGACTGACGAACTACTTTATTATTACCCAGTGTAGACAAAGCAAGGGGAAGTGGTGAACCTAAAATTGCCGGTAGGGAGATTTGATTGTCCACATGTGACTCCATAAGGATCCAAATAGGTGATTTGGGTTCCAGATAAAAATGTTTCCAATATAACATGCATCTGATATTTGCTGCCCAGTAGTAATATTGAAAGTTAGGCAGAGCCATGCCACCTACTGATTTGGGTCTTTGAAGAAAAACTTTCCTCAATCTCGGATGTTTACCATTCCAAATAAATGAGGTAATCAGAGAGTCCAAAGACTTAAAAAAGGATTTAGGAATAAAAATGGGGAGACATTGAAACAAATATAAAAACTTTGGAAGTAACATCATTTTTACAGAATTGATTCTGCCAATTAAAGACAAGGATAATGGGGACCATTTGGAAAGTATTAGCTTGCACTGGTCAAGTAAGGGGAGAAAATTATTTTTAAACAAGTAATTAAATTGTTTAGTGACACATATCCCGAGATAATTAAAATGATCAATAACAACCCTGAAAGGAAAATTTTCAAAATCCTGAACTTGAATCTTTTCATTAATCAGAAACAGTTCACTCTTATTAAGATTAATTTTATAACCAGAAAACCTACTAAAACTATCCAAAATGTTGAGTATAGCGGGTAATGAAGTAAGTGGGTTGGAGAGAAATAATAAAAGATCGTCAGCATAGAGTGAAACCCTATGCTCAATGCCACCCCTACAAATGCCTAAAAAGTCCCGGCTCCCACGGATTGCAATAGCTAACGGCTCAATTGCCAAGGCAAAGAGCAACGGGCTCAAAGGACAGCCTTGCCTCGTACCACGGTAAAGTCTAAAATAGTCAGAATAGCGACAATTAGTTAACACTGAAGCTAAAGGACTAGCATAGAGAAGTTTAATCCAGGAACAGAAGGAAGGACCAAAACCGAACCTCTCCAAAGTAAAAAAAACAAATACTCCCACTCAACCCTATCAAATGCCTTTTCAGCGTCCAAACTAATAAGACATTCAGGTATGTTGTGGTGAGGAGTATAAATAATATTAAACAACCGCCGCAAGTTAAAAAAAGAATGGCGATTTTTAATGAAACCGGTTTGGTCCTGTGAAATTATAAAAGGAAGAATCTTTTCCAACCTTGAAGCTAACAACTTTGACAAAATTTTAACATCGGTATTTAACAAAGAAATAGGCCTGTAAGAAGCACAATCAACAGGATCCTTATCCTTTTTAAGCAACACAGTGATACAGGCCTGATAGCATGAAGGAGGAAGTGAACCAGAGTCAAGCGACTCTGTAAAAACTTGACAAAGGAAAGGGGCGAGGTCGTCAGAGAATTTTTTGAAAAAATCAACAGAAAACCCATCAGGTCCTGGAGATTTTCCTGATTGCATGGATGATATTGCCAGCTGAATTTCTTCTTTTGTGATGGGAGCTTCTAAAATTTGCCGAGATTCTGAAGAAATCGAAGGAATATCAATAGAATCAAAAAAAATTTCCAAATCCTTTAAGTTTGTTGTATATTCTGAGGTATATAATTTGGAATAAAATGACCTGAAAATATCATTAATCACTTGTTGGTCAGATGTCACCTCTCCTTTATCTGTCCTAACTCCAGTAATAATTTGCTTAGCTCTAATACCACGTAGTTGATTAGCTAGAAGTTTACTGGTTTTTTCGCCATGTTCATAAAATTCACTCTTGTTCCTTATCAACCTTCAATTTGTCGAGTAGAAAGTAAATTAAGTTTAATTTGTAATGTCATACGGTCCTTGTACAGAGCGGGTGATGGAGATTGAGCATATTGTCTGTCTATGTCCAGGATTTGATCTAAAATAGCCTTCTGTTCCTGTATTAAGGATCGTCTTTTAAATGCTGCCAATGAAATAAATTCCCCCCTAAGAAATGCCTTCATGGCCTCCCATATCGTTTTATTTGGCATACCAGGAGTTTTATTTTCTTTCAAAAAAAAATTAATTTTAGAAGAAATATTCGCAACCAATTTTTCATCTGTAAGTAATAATGGATCCAATCTCCAATACTTTCTCATGGAGTCACATCCATGGAGGATCATTTTAAGTACAAGAGGGGCATGATCAGAAACCGAGATGCTATCATAACTGCAAGAGCAAAGGTTATTAATTAATAAATTGTCAACAAAAAAATAATCTATTCTGGTATAAGTATGGTGTACGTGAGAGAAAAAAGAATAGTCCCTGCCGTTAGGATGTAAAAAACGCCAAGGATCTGTAAGACTATATTCCTCAAGAAAAGACTTAACATAAGTTGCAGATTTATTAAGACTAGCAGGTTTTGAAGATGAGCGATCTAAGATCGGATCCATATACAAATTAAAGTCACCCCCAAGAATTAGAGAATGAGTATTTAAATCTAGAAGCTGTGAAAAAAGGTTGCGAAAAAAGTGCACATCATCAAAATTCGGTGCATACAGATTAGCCAAGGTGACATGTTTATCGCCAAGTTTACCTGATACTATTACAAATCGTCCATTTTTATCTAATACAACATTAGAGGGAATAAATGGGATATTTCGATCAATAAGAATAGCAGCGCCCCTGGCCTTAGCTTTAAAATTTGAATGAAAAAATTGTCCTGACCAACATTTTGACAAACGCAAGTGGTCGGAATCCTGCAAATGGGTTTCCTGCAAAAACAATACCCCAGGCTTAAACTGCTTTAGACGTGACATGACTCTCTTTCGTTTAATTGGATGGTTCAACCCCTTCACATTCCAGCTTACCAAAGTAAGATTACTATTCATTCAAAGAGTAAAATTTATATATTATGTTGTGTAGCCCAAAGAAGAGTAAAGTGAGGTACGGGTAAACAAAAAAAAAAAAAAAAAAAGGAGGGGATAAGGGGGGTGTAAATAAAACCATAACAAAAAACAAAACAAAACAAACAAAAAAAATAAATAAAAAAAGAAAAAAATAAAAAAATCCAACAACCAAACCTATAACAACACTCCAGCCGGTTGCAAAAAAACAGCAACCGCTCCATCTCCTGCTCTATTTTCATCCTAACAGAATGCTCCCATACAACTGGCTTCAATCCTGCATAATATGAACGTTTTACCCTAAAAAAAATAAATAAATAAATAAGATAAAATTAAAAAAAGAATTAAGTAAACAGCAACGTATAGGGAGCCAATTTTACCTTGTTTTTAAACATCTAAAATGCATCAATGTCCAGTCAGTGCAGCTTCAGCGAAGTAACAAGCAGTCCAGCACGGCAGCTGGTCAACCCAGAAATGTCCAGTTCAAGGCGAAAATTGCTGGTTTCTCTCCATGGTTTGCATGAAGCAGGTGGCCTCCGAGACGGACGCCAGCCACTGGTTTTTGCCGTCTGGGAGAGTTATCCGGAGCCTGGCGGGGAAAAGAAGAGAAGGACGAAAACCTCCCCTATACAACTCGGACATAACCTCCTTATATTCGGCTCGTTGCTTCTGAACGTCGGTGTTATAATCCTCGTAGAACTGAAGTTTATGCCCACGATATTCCAAAGTCCCACGGCGTCTCCGCGCTTCTCTCATCACCAAGTCTTTGGTCCGAAACCGGTGGAAACAAATAATGACAGCGCGCGGCTTCCCATTCGGACTCGGCTTGGGCACGAGGCCGCGGCGGGCCCCACCCAGCCCCGGGGGAGACGGCAAAGTCCGCGCGCCAAAGACGTCCACCAACAGCCGAGAAAAAAAAACCCAGATGGCCGCGGTCCCACACCAAAGGACTCCGGCAGACCCACCAGACGAACACCCAGCCTCCCGCCTCCCCCCCCAGGTCAGAAAGTTTGTTTTTCAAAAGTTTATTCTCCTCCTGCATTGACTCACATGTAACTTCAAGCGCCGCTAGGCGCTGGCTGACGTCCTCCGCGTTGTTTTCAAGGTCGCCAATGCATTGCTCCTGGTTCGCCACATCTGCTTGAATTTTGTCCAGCTTACCATTAATAAGTTCAAATGAAGCTTTGAAGTCAGCAGCTATGGACATTCTATGTTGCTCAAGCAAGGCAACAAGTGCAGGGTTAAGGCTGATATTAGCATCCCCAGCTAAGCTGGTGTTAGCATTGTTCCCTGCTGCCTCCTTTTCAGTCTGCTTTCTTGTTTTGGACATATTTTTGGACATATTTCACAACTCAAAACAGATTCTGCACGTATTAAATGTCCAAAACATTAACAGCTTACAGCAAAATAGGGTTTAAAAAGTAAAGAAAAAAATATAGCAGGAGCCAGCAACGCACACACCTACTCCATTGCCAGCACACCTGAAGCCAATCCACCATCTCAATGTCTGTTCCCTGTATATTTACTGGTGCTGTGAGGGGTTGTCCATGCCTGCGGCAGTCCACCACCAGCTCCTTAGTTTTCCTCGCGTTGATCTGGAAGCAGTTCCGATGGCACCAGTCCACAAAGTCCTGGATAAGCCCTCTGTACTCAGCTTCATCTCCATTGGAGATGAGGCTGACAATCGCAGAATCATCAGAGAACTTCTGTAGATGGCAGTGTGTTGTGTTGTGTGAGAAGTCTGCAGTATAAAGAGTGAACAGGAAGGGAGCCAAGACCGTTCCCTGGGGGGCCCCCGTGCTACCGATGATCGTGTCGGACACACAGTCCCGGGTTCTCACAAACTGAGGCCGGTTCTTGAGGTTGTCCAGGATCCATGATGACAGGTGCTGGTCCACCCCTGCGCGCAGCAGCTTGTCCTTCAGGATCATCGATTGGATGGTGTTGAAAGCACTGGAGAAGTCAAAGAACATGATCCTCACCACATTCCCGGGCTTCTCCAGGTGGGACAGAGAATGGTGAAGGAGGAAGATCACCGCATCCTCCACCCCAATGCCATGCTGGTAGGCGAACTGGAGTGGATCCATCGCTGGTTCCAAAAGGGGGCGGAGGTGAGCAAGGAGCAGTCTCTCCAGGGTCTTCATCAAGTGGGACGTCAAGGCCACCAGTCTGTAGCTGTTCAGGTCTTTGGGGTAGGAAGTTTTTGGTACAGGTACCACACAAGATGTTTTCCACAGCTGTGGTACCCTCCCCAGCTTCAGGCTCAGGTTGAAGATGTACGTCACAATCCCACACAGCTGGTCTGCACAGGACTTGAGGAGCTTTGTGCTGATGCCATCCGGTCCCAACGCCTTCCTCGCCTTGATCTTCCTCAGCTCCGTCCTCACCTGGGTCCTGGTCAGGGTCAGGATGGGGGGCTGTGTGTTGGGAGTGGGGGGGTGTTGGTGGAGTGGGGAGTGGGCAGCAGGACTTGATGTCTTTAGAGGCAGCAGTGGTTGTTGTGCAGTCAGGGGGGAGGGCGGTTGGTCAAACCTATTGAAAAACAGATTCAGATTGTTCACCCACTCCCTGCCCCCCGTGGCCTGGGGGGAGGTATTCTGGAGCCCAGAGATGGTTTTGAGGTTTCTCCAGACCCCGCTGATGTCGCTCTGTTGCAGCTTGTCCTCCATCTTCTTCCTGAAGCTGTCCTTGCCTTCTCTGATCTTTCTCCTCAGCTCCCTCTGTACGGACTTCAGCATCTCCCTATTCCCCGACCTGAAGATCCTCTTCTTCTCTCTCAGAAGTGTTTTTATCTCAGGGTTGATCCAGGGTTTGTTGTTTGAGCAACACCGTATGGTCTTGGTGGGAACGGATTTGTCCACACAGAAGCTGAGGTAGCCCGTGAAGGTGTGAGTGAGGCCATCGACGTCCTCACCATGTGGATCGCAGAGCTGCTTCCAGGCGGTGGCTTCAAAACAGCCCTTTAGAGTGTCCATTGCCTCCTCAGACCATAACTTCACTGTGTGCATGGCCGGAGGTTGTCTGTGCACTAGGGGTTTGTACACCGGCCGTAGATGAACCAAGTTGTGATCCGATCTCCCGAGTGGGGGGAGTTGTGATGAGGTGTATGCCTCCTTAGTGTTTGCGTAGAATAAGTCCAGTGTTTTATTGTCTCTAGTGTGGCATGTGACATACTGGGTAAACGTGGGTAGAATGGGAGACAGTGAAACATGGTTGCAATCGCCTGAGATGAGGAGAAGAGCATCTGGGTGTTCTGTCTGCAGCCTGCTGGTTACTGAATGGATGACGTCACGCGCTGTCCCAGCGTTCGCCGTCGGATTTGCATAAACAACAATGCAGATCACGTGTGAGTATTCTCTCGGGAGATATGTAGGCCGTATGCTAACAGCTAGCAACTCAATGTCTTTGCTGCAGTGTCGTTGTTTAACAGTGATATGTCCCGGTCTGCACCAGTTGTTGTTAACATACATTATCACTCCACCGCCCCTTGCTTTGCCACTGTCTGGTGTTCGGTCTGCCCGTATCATGTGGAAACCCTCCAGCTCAATGTTAGCATCTGCTGCTAGTTCAGATAGCCACGTCTCAGAAAACAAAAGGAGAGAGCACTCCCGGTATGTGCTATCGTAACGGCAGATAGCCGCTAGCAAATCTACCTTTCCCAGTAACGACCGTACATTTCCCATGACAATAGATGGAAGCGAGGGTCTGTACCTTATGTTTTTTGTCCTCTGCCTTCCTCCAGCCCGGCAGCCGCGGCGTTTTCGCCCTCTCGGTATGTCGAGTTTTTCCAATAGCACCGGGTGGCGGTTGAATGCTAGCAGCTCTTCCCTGCTGTATCGTCTCCTGCTATAGACAGTGGCTCCGTCCACCGGCTCAGGAGACATTTGGGACGATCTGTGTGCTTCTGCTTTGATAGGCAGCATAGTACAGTATATTAATATTTGTACCCGCATAACCGCTACATCACTATTATTCTTAACTCATTTTATTATGCCTCAGTGCAATGAAGATAGACGGTACTCACTCAATGTGTATGCGTGTTTGTGGTTGTGTGTGTCATTGTATCTGCCTGTCTCTCTATTTCAGCTCACCCGGTCAAAATTAAGTCCAAGAAAAGGCTTATATCATGTTATTGCCATATTTTTCCAACTTTAATTTGCCAGAATTTCGAGATAAGCCTTTGTCTTCAAAATAAACACAAATTTAACTCACTATTATACCCTCAATGCAGCCCCGAAAAAAAGGTCTTGCAATAACTAGGCTGGGCCAGTAGAAGTTGCACCAAGGCAACTGCACCTTGATGCTTTCATTTTGTTATTAAGCAGTTGTGGTGATTAACACATTTATTCTGACAGGACTAATGTTTTTTTAAATTAATTTATGATGTCACCACTTGCCATCATGTGGCTATTTCTTACCAGCAGATGAACTAAGGGTTCTACTGTGATTTAGTCAGCTATACTATGACAAGGGTAATGGTTATCCTGCCTGCAGAGGCATTATGAACACAGCACACCACATCTTAGGTGTGCTGTTTCATTCATGAAATTATAGTAAATCTGTGAGAAAATTTGCGACTAAATCATCCTGGTATTAAAAACTTACTCTGGATTAATTATCTAGACATTTTTTTACAATGACATTCAGTTTTCAAATTAAGGATTCAGGTATTTGGGGCAGCTCAGTGGAGCAGTGCTTAGCACTGTGGAGACACAGAAACAAGGTCATGGGTTCGATCCAATCCCTGACCATCAGTGACCCTTCTTTGTGGAGTTTGCAAGTCCTCCTCGTGTCTGTGTGGGTTTTCTCTGGGTAGTCCATTTCCTCCCACAAGAAAAAGACATGCAGGTTAGGATAACTGGCATCAACTGGGGATTCTAAAGTCCCTTTTCAACTAGTACCTTTTTAGCCCTACTTGCCTTGACTTGACGTGCTTTGTAGGGTTTTCCATTAGGACCTGGTACCTCGTACCAGGTGCTTTTTGGGGACCTACTTCAGTGAGGTTCCAACTGTGCTGATTCGAGCTGAAAATGTGACATCAACAGACTGCAGGCCACTGATTGGTCAGGGCATAATGTCATGAGAGCAACGTCTTCAAGAGAATCTTCAGCCGCCATTAGCAAAAATTTGTCAGTGAGTGAGCGAGTGTCAGTGTAAACTCAACGATAGAAATGCTTTCACAGAATTCAACACTGTGGTCCAGCAGACATTTCTGTGCCTTTTGGCTGATGAAAGAATCCAGAGGGAACTAGAAGGAGCCACCCAAAATGAATTTATGGCCACCTACAGGCAAATAACAGGAGGTACACTGGTGTCGACCTGACCACGTGAGTTGAAAACTGGGATGGTGAGTCATGTGATATGATGTGATATTATGCATCTGTTGCTTTACTTACCCCAGTGGTGGAAAGCTCACTTTGAACAAATAACACTCCTGTATCCTGTATGTAGACAATGAGCTAGTTAGCCATCAATGCATACTCCATGCTCTGCTTGTATTTTGCACTTGTGTCAACAACATCTGATGAAATAAGCCAGTGTTAATCCTGGATAAAAAGTTGTTTTATTACATTGCACTTTCGTGCTGTGCATGTGCTTAAGTTGTGTGTATTTTCGTTCTAGAGTCCGACCAACATCTGCTTTGACACTGGCAACGTAGTACGACACAGCATGTGTTATGACTGGTAAGTAAAGTTGCACACCCCATTGTTTTTAGTAGTGGTGGACAACGTACTCAAATCCGTTGCTTTTTCAGTTAAAGTACTGATAAAGTGCCAAAACTAAAGTATCACAATTTTCACTTACATAAAAATATTAAATAACTCACATTTGGATGTGCTTGAAGTATAACTAGTGCATGCCCACTGAAATCAAGTATTTCTGTCTGAAACAGATAGCCCAATCAGGTGTTACAGGCCCAAATGTAGGCTGTGTTTGAAAATGGAATACAGAGGTGTAGCCTATATGTAGGCAATCACACATGTTACACTTTGACAGACATGAAAGGGACTGAACTGAGATTTATTTGATTATGTGAATATTAATTGCAGAATAATTGAAAATGAATGGGACATCCAATATTAGCCACTGTTTAAGAACCACTTGTTTATTTATTTGTTTATTTTCTTGTCAGATCACTTATTTCCATGATCTTTTATGAGTTATATTCATATTAGTGTATCTTGCACTGTGGGGAATGGGAGTTGTTCAGTCACCATTATAATTTAGTTTACATGTGTAGTTTATAGTCTATCATCAACAAACTCATGCAGTACTATAACAGGACACGCTACAAATATTTGAGACCCATTGTAGTGCATCCTCTTAGTGTATTTCCTAAATATTTGTTTTAAACTTGGTTTGATTAACCACCACCCATTTCTGTCTTTTGTCTAGGCAAGGCGGAAACAATCCACCCCAAACTGGACCTTATGCCACTATTTACAGAGATGCAGGCTGAAGAGCTGCTAAACCAGGACCAGTGTAAGCGACACATCCAGTTGCTTCTCAGTGAAGCAAGGGAGCATGAAACTACCTTGTGAAGGGAGGAGATGGCTCAGAATGCTGTCTTCAATCAAGCATTCTTTGGTGTGCTGGGCCACTTTGTGAAGATAATGAGTGGCTGGCGTGTGACCCATTCTAATTTTTTTTTTTTTTTTTTTTTTTTTAGAGTTTGAATTTAGCACATTCTAAATAATCTGGATTTTGCTGCTGCTTGTAATAAATAATTTAGTGACTGTGTTTCCATCATGGTTTTCTATTCTGTCTGTTAAGACACCGGTGTGAAAAAGAGCAAACCATTTACTAGTGACATTGAAAATAATGGCTCATTTTTAAGAAAGTAATCAAAAACATTTTTTTTTATTTACTAAAGGCTGCATTGTTGGATGTGCTAGTGCAGAAGACACTGCACACTTTAGTGATAGTACCAGTATAAAGAGGAATTCTGTGCTATATTAGCATCTGTATTTCCTAATAATGGGTTACGGTTTAATGGGATTTAACATTTTAACACAAACTGCTTTATGGTTCATAATTCTGTTGAGAGACTTACACCAAACCAAAAGGGATTTCTCAAACCGCTGGATTATTCTTAGACAGCTTTTCCAATCTTTTAGTATTTAATTTGTGTCACTTGTTGGTAACCTTCACAAATAACACAAAAGTGGAGACACATCTGCAAAATGTTTAAAAGTTTATTGTCAAAATTCCTAGTGCAATACTAAATGAATACATGTACAGTGCATCTGGAAAGTATTCACAGCGCTTCACTTTTTAGGCATTTTGTTATTTTACAGCTTTATTGCAAAATGGAATAAATTCATTTTTTTTCAAAATTCTACACACAGTTCCTCATGACAAAATGAAAAAAGTTTTTGTGAGATTTTTTCAAATTTATTAAAAATAAAAAACTAAGAAATCACATGTACATAAGTATTCACAGCCTTTGCACAATACTTTGTTGATGCACCTTTGGCAGCAACTACAGCCTCAAATTTTATTGAATATTATGCCACAAGCTTTGCACACCTATCTTTGGGCAGTTTGGCCCATTCCTCTTTGCAGCACCTCTCAAGCTCCATCAGGTTGGATGGAGCTTGAGGAGATGAAGCGTCGATCCACAGCCATTTTCAGATCTCTCCAGAGCTGTTCAATTGGATTCAAGTCTGGGCTCTGGCTGGGCTGCTCAAGGACACAGAGTTGTCCTGAAGCCACTCCTTTGATATCTTGGCTGTGTGCTTAGGGTTATTGTTCTGCTGAAAGATGAACCGTTGCCCCAGTCTGAGGTCAAGAGTGCTCTGGAGCCGGTTTTCATCCAGGATGTCTTTGTACATGGCTGCATTCATCTTTCCCTCTATCCTGACTAGTCTCGCAGCTCCTGCCGCTGAAAAACATCCCCACAACATGATGCTGCCACCATCATGCTTCACTGTAGGGATGGTATTGGCCTGGTGATGAGCAGTGCCTGGTTTCCTCCAAACATGATGCCTGACATTCACGCCAAAGAATTCAAGCTTTGTCTCATCAGACCAGAAAATTTTGTTTCTTACTCTCAGAAACTGTAAATTTAGGGGGGAAACAACATGGCCGAAATACTGCATATTTATACAAAAAGTAGACAGATTTCCAAGAAAAAAATGTCTGATTTAAGAGCAAAGCTGTAGAACTACAAAAAAGTTGCATACATGAAAAAGTGACATTACAAACATTACAGTGCTACATAAAACACTGATGAAGTTTACTAAGGGAGAAAAAAATTGGACAGAATATTTGGAGCCCCAAAAGCTGGTAGTGAGGACAGCTCTAACTTTAAATGGGTTTATAATATGCTTTTAGTTGATATATAATATATACACACATATATTTTCAGTACTGAAGTGACCATACTGGAAAAGCAGCAGGCTGGAGGAGGTGACAAATGCTGCAAAAAAAAAAAAAAAAAATGCTGGAAGAAGCATTGCAACTTTTTTTTGTCTACTTGTGAGCAGGATTAAAACTGATACTAACAAAGTCAATAAAAGCATTCTTACTTGCCTTGCCAAGTGGGTCGACCCTCTTGGTGTCACAGGTAGAGTGCCAGACTCTAGAGTGGGAGGTTGTGAGTTCAAACCCCCAGCTGGATACCACCAGTTGGGCTTAACTGCCTGTCCCCTTGGTCACAATTGGCGTTGTTGGCAGGACCAAGTGGTGACGTATTGGTCCTATTTCCCAGATACGACCAGTGTGTCTGTCCTGCAAGTGGTGCTTGGTCCCCACCACAAGAGGTGTTGCTGGTAGGACTCATTGGTGTTGACATAGTCAGAAGGCAGATGCCCTTAACTTTTAAGCTGTGTGATTTCTTGTCCCTAGTGGCACAGCGCAGCGCTGCACCTGCCAACTGATATGATGTGCAGAAATACTGCCCAGCTATACTGAGGATTTGTACTGATTTGTACATGCCAGTTCACAAGTTGGCAGACACGCATTGGAGGATTCATGGATGACACGTAATACACCAAAGAGGAAGAAATCCTTCATCTGCTGTCCTTCAGGAGCCTTCTGTCCACTCTTATGAACTGTGGCAGATGTGTGTTTATTTCTGGGCCACTGGCACCTTTCAGACAAGGTTGCAATTATTTTAGCAGAACTCTCAGCCTTAATACCTGGTTGTGTTCTACATGTCCTACTTTTAACATTGGTTTTGTAGACAATTTTAACCTGTTTTGGAACTGCCCATCATTTATGAGGCCAGATGGCATCCATCCAAATAGACTTGGTGCACGTGTTTTAAGGGACAATCTGTTCTATTCCATTCAGCATTTTTTAGTACAGTGACTGAAATCTGGTGCGTTAACTCACCCCGAAGTTCCTGGGTTTGCCAACCAGCCCTTCTTTGTTTCCACTCCTCATATTAATTCTATTAATCCAAATAACCCTCACTGTTTAGATTAGTCTTCAGTTCATAACCCCATAGAGATTGTGTCTCTCTCCCGTTACCCAAAATATTATAACCCGAGACAAATACAACATAACTTGATAAATACATGCCTTTCTGCAGCTCCTCCTCTCCGCCACCCCTCAACTTAGCCCCTGTCTTCCCCTTAAGAGAACCTTTGTCTACTTCCCCCAAAGTTAATAAAAATATTATGTATAAACATCCCAAAGTGATTAAACAAAAAGTTGGTAAAAATCAAATTAAACATCAAGTCTCTAAATTTAATGATTTGGCCTCTCTTCCTCCTCATAATTTAAAAATTTAATGTGGTTTGTTAAATATTTGGTCTCTAACTCCCAAGTCCCTACTAGTCCATGATCTGTTAATTGATCATCAGATTGATTTAATATCCCTTACAGAGACTTGGCTAGGGCAAGATGATTATGTTCGTTTAAATGAATCAACTCCCTCTGGTTATCTAAACTATCAAAATCCCAGAAGTTCTGGTCATGGAGGTGGAGTAGCGGCAATTTACCATTCTAAATTACTAGTTAATGTAAAGCAAAAAAAAAAAAAATAATAATTCCTTTGAGGGCCTGGTCCTCACTATGGGGCATGTTAGCAATCTTAGCTTTAACCCAATTTCCTTTGCCATAGTTTACCGTCCTCCCTCGGCCTACTAAGAGGTTTTATCCAAATTTGCCGAATTCTTAGTTGATTTAGTGCTGAAATCAGATTGAATAATTATATTATGGGATTTTAATATACATGTTGATGTAGATAGTGACTGTCTTAATAAGGCATTCAATTCAATATTAGACTTGATGGGGTTTCCCAGAAAGTTGAAAATTCTGCCCATTATCTCCACCACACATTGGACCTTGTTCTAACTTATGGCATAGAAATAGAAAATCTGGTAGTGTCTCCTCATAATCCTGTACTGTCAGACCATTGTCTGTTAACCTTTGATTTCACTATTCCTGACTATTTGATTCCTAAAGAAAAATATTACTGCAGCAGATGTCTTTCAGATGATGTTGTTACCAAATTTATGCAGATTGTCTCCTATGCCATGTGTCAACACAACGGAAATAAGTGATGGAGAGCTTGCTCCTTCCGTAATTGATAGTATGGTTGATAGTGTTACAGCTTTTCTGCATAGACTCTAGACTTGGTGGCCCCTTTAAAAAAGAAAAAGTCCAATCAGAAATTTCTAACCCCTTGGTTCAACACAGAAACTCATAGCTTAAAATAGAAGACTCGTCAATTAGAAAGAAAATGGCGTTCCACTAATTTGGATGAAATCTATTTAGCTTGGAGAAATCATCTTTTAATTTATATTAAAAAACTCTTAGAAAAGCTAAAACAAGTTATTACTCTGCATTAATAGAAGAGAACAAGAATAATCCAAGGTTTCTTTTCAGCACTGTAGCCAGGCTGACAAAGAGTCAGGACTCTGTCAATCCTTGCATCCCCTTAGAGCTTACTAGTCAGGACTTTATGAACTTTTTCAATCATAAAATTTCATCTATTAGAGATAAAATGAGTCAGATTCTTCACACCGTAAACTTAAGTACAGCAACTACTACAACTCCTTCAATTGATATCTGTTTGGATAAGTTTACTCCAACTGACCTTTTAGAATTAGATAAAATAATTTCCTCATCCAAGCCTTAAACTTGTCTTTTAGACCCTATTCCTACCAGGTTATTTAAAAACTACTTCCCATTTATTGGTAGCCGTATTCTTCAAATATTCAATTTTTCTTTAACATTAGGCCATGTACTACAGGCTTTTAAAACTGCTGTAATTAAACCCTTTCTCAAAAAGCCAACGTTCGATCCATGAGTTTTAGCTAACTATCGACCAATCGTTAATTTGCTTTTCATTTCAAAAATCTTAGAAAGAGTTGTTGCTATGCAATTATTTGACCATTTGCAGGGAAATGGTTTATTTGAAGAGTTTCAATCTGGGTTCAGAATCCATCATAGTACTGAAACAGCCTTAGTGAAGGTCACTAATGACCTCCTTATCACATCTGATAATGGACTTGTTTCTGTACTCGTCCTTTTAGATCTTAGTGCAGCCTTTGATACTATTGACCATGATATTCTACTTGATAGATTAGAACACTATGTTGGTCTAAATGGAACTTTGCTGCAGTGGTTTAGATTTTATTTGTCTGATAGGCTCCAGATTGTTCATATCAATAATGAGTTTTCTTCCAACTCAAAGCTCAGTTATGGAGTTCCACAGGGATCTTTGCTAGGCCCTCCTCTTTTTAGTTTATATATACTTCCATTAGGCAACATCATTAGAAAGCACTGGATACATTTTCATTGTTAAGCAGACGACACACAATTATACCTGTCAATGAAGCCAGACGATAGTAATCAATTAGCCAAGTTAGACGCCTGCCTTAAGGAAATCAAAGCTTGGATGACTTGTTAATTTTCTGCTATTAAACCCAGATAAGACTGAAGTCATTCTTGTTGGTCCAAAAAACCTTAGAGATACCTTTCCAAATCAAACTCTTAGTTTGGATGTGGGAACTCTTTCTCTGAATTGTTCTGTGAGGAACCTTGGAGTTATTTTTGATCAAGATCTGTTTTTTTAATTCACATATTAAATTTGTTTCTAAGACTGCCTTCTATCATTTGCATAATATTGCCAAGAATAGGAGCATCTTGTCTCTGAGTGACGCTGAGAAACAGATCCATGCTTTTGTTAGCTCTAGATTAGATTA
This sequence comes from Pholidichthys leucotaenia, assembly GCA_020510985.1. Taxonomy (NCBI): domain Eukaryota; kingdom Metazoa; phylum Chordata; class Actinopteri; order Cichliformes; family Pholidichthyidae; genus Pholidichthys; species Pholidichthys leucotaenia. The sequence continues at coordinate 130,212,883 of CM035840.1, read as the reverse complement.
TTGTAACTTGTTGTTATCAGGTTGTCTTAAAATATCTTTAAAAAGTCTTCATTTGATCCAAAATGCCACTGCAAGAGTTTTAACAGGTACTAGAAAGAGAGATCATAACTCTCCGGTTCTGGCCTCCCTTTATTGGCTTCCCATTGAGTTTAGAATTAAGTTTAAAATCCTTCTTCTCACTTACAAAGCTCTTAATAATCAGGCCCCATTTTATTTAAAAGATCTGATGTTACCCTATCATCCTAACAGAGCACTACGTTCCCAAAATGCTGGATTACTTGTAATACCTAGAATCTCCAAAAGTACAATGGGAGGCAGAGCCTTCAGTTATCAAGCTCCTTTCCTGTGGAACCAGTTACTCGATCTCTGTTTTTAAGAATAGGGTAAAAACCTTCCTTTTCAATATAGCCTACAATTAGGGAGGGATCATGTGTCTCTTAACCTTTGCTTTGTTCTGCTGTTAATAGATTTAGACTGCCGGGTGACCCCCAATAATGTACTTGGCTTCACTCCTTTCATGTTTGCTCTCTATATGTCTGTTCTTTTCATCTTCTCTATCCCCTCACCCCCCAGCCAGTCACAGCAGATGACTGGCCCTCCCTGATCCTGGTTCTGCTAGAGGTTTCTTTCTGTTAAAAGGGAGTTTTTCCTCTCCACCGTCGCCAAGCGCTTGCTCACAGGGGATTGTCTGATTGCTGGGGTCTTTCTGCAATTGTGGGGTTTCCCTTACATTTGAAAGTGCTATGAGATGACTATTGTTGTGAAATGGTGCTATATAAATAAAGTTGAATTGAATTCTTCTCCGTCTTTAAGATTAGAAAACAAAAAGGACACTACCCCATCACTTGACATACTGAAATCACAGACAGAGAAGGAAATTTGGGAGCATTTGCGCCAACTATGATTCTAAAAAGAGATTATTTAGCTTATGAAGGTAAATGTTTACATTTTCTTATAACAGAGAGATCATGATGCTGCCTGGTATTCACCTGCTGCCCCAGCACCCTGTGACTAGAGAACAATCAATCACCCCGGTTGCATGTCGTCATATAAGATAAATTGCCGCGGAATAAAAGCAAAATTCAGGTGAAATGATCAATAACAGTTTCTGGATGTGAGGGGGAAAAATAAAATGATCGCTAGAGGACAAAATACCATCCAGAATGCCAGGAAATGACCAAGCAAGCAAGCCACCTTCGCCAGGGATAAGTGACAAATATGGCTTGTTTTGTTTACATTGTAATGCATCGTACTGATTTTCTGGTTCATATACTTTGAAGATAAGATAACAAAATGCCCACAACAAGAAACAGTGGCAAAAAGCAGAACCATTCTTTGTGTAAATATGTCCAAAGTCCACTTTTGACCGACTGTTATTTTAAAAGACTGTTATTTTTATAATGCTGTGGCATTACGCAAATTAGATGCGTAAATTTACTCCTATTTGAAACTTTGGATCATATTCTACATCTTTCTAGTTAACAGTAAGTCATTATCTCTTACCACTTTCAAGTTATAGCCTTGGAAATCTATGACATCTGAACTGAATATTTTCTTGAAAAAAATCTTTACCACTCTTGACCACTAGGGGTCATGTTGCAGTTTGGCGACATACACAGTTAATAGATTAAAGCTTAAATGCACCCAGTCTGAGGGGGAATATGTAACAGTCAATGAAAGCATTCCTACTTGGCTTGCCAAGTGGGTCGACACTCTTGGTGACACTGGTAGAGTGCTGGACTCCGGAGTGGGAGGTTGTAATTCAAACCCCCAGCTTGACACCGCCAGTTGAGCTTAACTGCCTTTCCCCTTGGTCACATAATGATCTGACCTCAAAAAGATTTGGTGGAGCTGGGGAGTTTAAGAAGCCATTACATCTGTGGATCGTCACCTTATCATGGTGGAGGGGTTTGTGTGCCCAAATAATCCCAGGAGCTATGTTGTCGGGGCAAGTTGCCCCTTGTAGGGTCTCCAAGAATGACTGGTCCTGGGTGAAGGACCAGACCAAGAACAGTCCAGCAAATCCCCATGAAAGAGTTACATCAAGGACCCAGTGTACCCAAAGGAGCCACATGGGTCCACCCTCAAGTTTGTCCACCACCTGCAGGAGGGATCATGAGGATGATGGTGCTGTGTGACCTGGGCAGTAGTCCAAGCACCCCAGACTACTGCCCCCATGACTCGGACACCCTGATAAAGAGTAGAAGATGAATGGATGGATGGATAGATGCAATTAAGGGGTGAATCCAGAAATTTTTCAACTTCCTTGACTCCACTCTTAATATTTGTAATAATGTCTTAAAGAAATATGCATGGAATTTGAAACGGGAAAAAAAAAAAAGTCATGTGTGTGAGGTAGGAATCTATTGAGCTGCCAAGTGAGGCTGAGCCTGTGGAAGCCATTACAGAGGCAGCTGCATTAAAGGACTTTATTATGTTATGTGATGAAATACAGTAAAACATAAAAATATAGCAAAGTTGCATGTCTGGCTATATGTAATTAACATGTATATGCATATATGTATATATGCATATACATAAGATAAGATAAGCCTTTATTAGTCCCACAATGGGGAAATTCCAGGATTGCAACAGCACAGGGATAGCAACACTCAGAGCAAGAATCAGAAGGCAAGAGAAAAAAAAAAGAAACAAGAGCAGCAAGTATACATATGTACATATAAACATAAATATATATATATATATATATATATATATATATATATATATATATATATATATATATATATATATATATATATATATGTATATATACTGTATGTATATATATATATATATATATATATATATATATATATATATATATATATATATATATATATACACACTGTATATATACTGTATATACGTATACTGTGTATATATATATATATACTGTATATTTACTGTGTATATATATATATATATATATATATATATATATATATATATATATATATATATATATATATATATATATATATATACTGTATATATACTGTGTATATATATATATATATATATATATATATATATATATATAGACACACAGTGCGGAGCATTATACATGTATACATATACACTACCGTTCAAAAGTTTGGGGTCACCCGGACAATTATTTTGTGTTTTCCATGAAAAGTCACACTTATTTACCACCATGAGTTGTAAAATGAATAGAAAATATAGTCAAGACATTGACAAGGTTAGAAATATTGATTTGTATTTGAAATAATTTTTTCCTTCAAACTTTGCTTTCGTCAAAAAATCCTCCATTTGCAGCAATTACAGCATTGCAGACCTAACATGATTGCACAAGGGTTTTCTAATCATCCATTAGCCTTCTGACGCAATGAGCAAACACATTGTACCATTAGAACACTGGAGTGATAGTTGCTGGAAATGGGCCTCTATACACATATGTAGATATTGCACCAAAAACCAGACATTTGCAGCTAGAATAGTCATTTACAACATTAGCAATGTATAGAGTGTATTTCTGATTAGTTTAAAGTTATCTTCATTGAAAAAAAGTGCTTTTCTTTCAAAAATAAGGAAATTTCTAAGTGACCCCAAACTTTTGAACGGTAGTGTACATATATGCCATATGTATATGGTTCCAAGGTTGTCATAGCCAGGAGCAGCACTGGAGTTAAGCTCCCAGTGCTCATAAAATGCTCCTTATGGCGTGTGTCTTGAAAAGCCTCTGAAAACTAAGTCCAACTCCTAGCCTGCCCGTGTGGTTTAGTCTCTAAGCCCGGCGGAACTGCTTTTACTAATAGGAGAAGGGGCGAGGGCGGATCTCTGGCGCCTTAAAACCAGATGCTTCGGGTAGATGGTCGCTCGTCAACCTGGGAAGGTAGCCCATCTAGGGGAAGGTAAACCCTGATTTCAAACCTCCGCTGCCTTGTGGCACACCCGGTCACGGGAAAGGCTTCAGGAGTCAACCCTGAGGAAAAATCCGGAGTCGGAGCCCCTAAGGCAGTTCTCTGTTGTGCTCAACATCGTTCTGGCAGCTCCTGCGACGGTGCTGGTGCCAAACTGTAGCAGCCCTGCTGTTCCTTTGGATTCATCAGTGATGTGGAGAGGGGGGACATGCTGCATGGGCAACATCTTGTCCTCCATATCTTCCTGCCCAGGCTTGAATCCTACCAACGCCCAACGCTGGAAGGTAGAACACCGGATCACTGGAGAGGACACTCCAGCTTCGCCTTTGGCGTAGACAAAACACGGGGAATGACAGTTACCGGTTATAAGCCACCGCTCAATTGTCATAGAGCGCGGTGCCAGGGGTTGTTCCCGACGGTGGGAGGGATCATCGGATCTCACTGGACAGCTACCGCCCACCTCAAGCTGGGCAGCCCCCAACCAATAAGGTGTTGTCCCGCCACAGCTTGCTTTCCTCATTGGGTGCATGGGGATGAGGAGAAGTCCGAACAGCAGGCTGAGAACCTTCGCACCAGGCAAAACAAAAAAACAAAAGAGACCAACTCTAAAACTGGGAACTTGGAACATCCACACTATGATGACAGGACTCGCTGCTAACCTCAAGGACATCAATGACACCAGGAAGACTGCCATCATCAATAATGAGCTGAAGAGACTGGGAGTGGATATCGCCACTCTTCGGGAAACACTGTTGGCTGATGCAGGTACACTGAGAGAGAAGGACTACATGTTCTACTGGCAGGGAAAGGGCAGTGATGAACACAGGGAACATGGAGTGGGCTTCGCAGTGAAGAACACCTTGCTGAAGATGGTGGAACTGGGCAGCAATGGCTCTGCACGACTCCTCACCCTCCGCCTGAACACCACTCAAGGCCCAGTCACCCTCATCAGTGTGTATGCCCCAACACTGACAGCCACACCAGAGGCAAAAGACGAGTTCTATGAGAATCTCCCAACAACTGTCAGGATCATCCCCAACTCTGAACAACTCATTCTCCTTGGAGACTTCAATGGCAGAGTGGGTGCTGACCATGACTCCTGGCCCTCCTGTCTTGGACCATTTGGTGTGGGCAGAAAGAACGACAACGGACAGCGGCTGCTCGAGTTCTGCACATATCACGATCTGTGCATCACAAACTCGTTCTTCAAGACCAAACCCCATCACAAGGTTTCCTGGTGACATCTGCGCTCAAAGCACTGGCACCAGCTGGACTTGATCCTGACCAGGCGCACCTCACTGAAGAACGTGCTAATCACCTGTTCATTCCAGAGTGCAGATTGCGACACAGACCATTCATTGGTGTGTTGCAAGGTCAAGCTGCAGCTGAAGAAATTCCATCATGCTAGACAGCCTGGAAAGGCACGGATTGACACCAGCAAGATGGCCCAACCAGAACTTGTTGAGCAGTTTGCCTCCACCTTTGAGAAGGAACTTGGTGTACCACAAGAAGGAGAATCTGCAAAGCAGAAGTGGGAAGAGCTGCGAAACACCATCCACCACACAGCCTTGGCTACCTTTGGGAGGAAGACCTTGAAGTCACAGGACTGGTTTGATGCCAAGTTGACCGAGATGACCGCCGTCATTGAAGCCAAGCGCTCAGCACTTGCTGAGTACAAGAAGTACCCAAACAAAAAGAATCTCCAGATTCTCAGGGCTGCGAGAATCAAAGTTCAGCAGACTGCTCGGCGCTGTGCCAACGAGTACTGGACTCAGCTCAGCCAAGACATTCAAACCGCTGCCATAACAGGGAACATCCGTGGTATGTACGATGGCATCAAGAAAGCACTTGGTCCAGCTCAGAGCAAGATGGCCCCCCTCAAATCCTCCAATGGGGAGATGATCACAGAAAAAAACAAGCAGATGGAGAGATCGGTGGAACACTACTCTGACCTCTACTCCAGACAGAACACTGTGACACCGTCAGCCCTTGATGCCATCGACTGCCTGCCATCCATGGACGAACTTGATGCCGAGCCAACCATCGATGAACTCAGCAAGGCCATTGATACCTTGGCCACTGGCAAGGCACCCGGCAACGACAGCATACCCACCGACCTGATCAAGCACTGCAAGACCGCCCTACTGCTGCCATTGCATGATGTCCTCTGCCAGTGCTGGAAGGGAGGTGCCGTACCACAGGACATGAGGGACGCCAAGATCATCACCCTCTACAAAAACAAAGGGGAGACAAGCGACTGCAACAACTACAGGGGCATCTCCCTCCTCAGCGTTGTTGGCAAAGTCTACGCATGAGTTGTTCTCGTTTGTCTACAGAAGCTTACCGAGCGTGTCTACCCCGAGTCTCAGTGTGGCTTCCGTGCTGAGCGATCGACGGTAGACATGATATTCTCCATCCACCAACTCCAGGAGAAATGCAGAGAACAGAACATGCCCCTGTACGTCGCCTTCATCGACCTCACCAAAGCGTTCGATCTGGTCAGCAGAGAGGGCCTTTTCAAGATCCTGCCAAAGATAGGATGCCCACCAAAGTTGCAAAGCCTCATCGAATCGTTTCACACCAACATGCAGGGGATAGTGCAGCATGACGGCAACGTCTCAGAGCCATTCAACATATGCAGCGGAGTGAAACAGGGCTGTGTACTTGCGCCAACCCTCTTTGGGATTTTCTTTGCTATGCTCCTGAGGCATGCCTTCAGCACAGCAACAGAGGGAATCTACCTGCACACAAGATCTGACGGCAGGCGTTTCAACCTTGCCCGCCTGAAAGCCAGAACCAAAGTACGCGAGGCTCTAATCAGAGACATGCTGTTCGCAGATGACGCTGCAGTCGCAACCCACACACAGTAGGAGCTTCAGACCCTGATGGATTGCTTCTCCCAGGCATGCAAGGACTTCGGGCTTACCATCAGCCTGAAGAAGACTAACGTCTTGGCGCAAGGCATGGAAGCACCACCAGCCATCACCATCGACGACTACGAGCTGGAGGTCATGAATCAGTTCACGTACCTGGGGTTCACGATCAGCAACAACCTCTCCCTTGATACAGAGATCAACAAGAGGATTGGAAAATCAGCCTTCACACTCGCTCGCCTCACCACATGAGTGTGGGAGAATCCCAAACTCTCTGTCAAGACGAAGATGGCAGTGTACAACGCCTGCATCATCAGCACACTGCTCTATGGGAGTGAGACGTGGACAACATACACCCGGCAGGAAAAGAGACTGAACTTCTTCCATTTGCGCTGCATTCGCCACATCCTGGACATATCCTGGCAGGACAAAGTGCCTAACACAGAAGTTCTGTCCCGCGCTGGCCTTCCCTCCATGTTCACTCTACTCAGGCAGCGCAGGCTCTGCTGGCTAGGCCACGTTCACCTTATGGAGGATGGCAGAATCCCCAAAGACGTCCTCCACAGAGAACTGGCGACTGGCAGGAGAGACGTTGGCCGCCCACAGCTGCGCTTTAGAGACGTCTGCAAGAGAGACATGAAGGCCCTGGAGATCAACACAGAGCACTGGAAGGACCTTGCAACGGACCACTCCAAATGGAGAGGCACCCTGACCAGACAGCTCAAGGCGGATGAAGAGAGACTGACTGCTGCAGCAGATGAAGAAAAGACCCAGCAGCACGGAGACCACCCACAAGTGCGACCTGTGCAACAGGGACTGCCATTCGCGCATCGGCCTATTCAGCCACAGGCGGTGCTGTTCCAGCAGACTAGACGTTTAGGATTCTCTTCCATGGTCATCATAGACCGACGGAGGCCGACGATGCATATATATGCATCTATATGCACACACACACACACGATGGAGACAGCATTTCATTTCCCCTATGGAATAGGTCTTCACAACAATATGTAACTGGTAAAAGTACATGTCTTTTTTTTTCCTTGCTTAAAAAAAACTCACATTATCCACTCATCAAGTAAGGCTCCACATAGGTAGAAATATTTACGTTTACCACACATAGTTAATTCTTGGCGGTCTAATAATAAGTGACAGAAGCATTATTTGTCACTTGGAAGAAGGTGAAAGAAGGATAAGCCGCAGGTATCTCATCAAATTTTAAAGGAATGTTGGCATCATTATCAGAGTGCTGTAAAAGAGTTTAAAAAGGAACATCTTTTAATATTATTGCATCTAACCATCATAATCCACTTATGTTATTTAAGACCATTGACTCTGTTTTTACTGTCTCACCTACTGCCATTATGGAAGCATCATCTGAAATGTTCAATGACTTTTTACATTTCTTTATAGAGAAGGTCACAACCATTAGGGCTCTAATCCCAGCTCCTGCCTCTGACCACTCTGTCTCTGTCCCTTGCTCTGCTGTCTTTAATCAGTTGAGCCTGTGACCCTGATGCAATTAGAGGACGTGGTTGGTCATATTAAGACCTCAGGTTCCCCTTGTGATGCTCTCCCTCCTCACATTTTTAAAGAGGTTTTATCTGGTATAGGTCAGTCGGTTGTAAAAATTTTAAACAGTTTTTCTTCCGGTGTGGTTCCTGCACATTTTAAACATACAGTAGCAAAACCTTTGATAAAGAAACCTGGTCTTGATCAGAATCAGAATCAGAATCAGATTTATTGCCATTGTTCATGTAGTACACAAACTAGGAATTTGTCTCGGTGCCATGCTGCAACATTAAAAACATGATGAGATAAAGAGATAAACTAAAAAACTAAAGGACTAAAAACGTGCAATAAGTGTAGAAAAATAAGTAATAACAATAATAATAATAATAATAATAATAATAATAATAATAGTAATAATGAGTAATACTAGTCAAGGCAGTTTTAAATAAATTAGCAAGTAGCAGATAATATGGGGTACCACAGTGCAGTTGATAATGCAACAGAAAAACAGTGATGAATGTCATGAGTCTGGTTGAGCTGCTGTACAAAGTGCACGAGAGTCAATAAGTCACTTAATGTTCAGCAGTCTGATGGCAGAGGGGAAAAAGCTATTCATGAGCCGGGAGGTTTTAGTCCGAATGGACCGAAGTCTTCTACCTGAGGGGAGGGGGGCAAACAGTACGTGACCAGGGTGTGAAGGATCGGCTATGATCCGGCCAGCACGCCTCCGGGTCCTGGAGATGTACAGGTCCTGGAGAGATGGGAGCTTGCAGCCGATCACCTTCTCAGCAGTGCGTACGATGCGCTGCAGCCTTAGTCTGTCCCTGGCAGTGGCTCCTGCATACCACACAGTTATGGAGGAGGTGAGGATGGACTCGTTGATGGCTGTGTAGAACTGCACTAACATCTTGGTGGGTAGCTTGAGCTTCCTCAGCTGCCGCAGAAAGAACATCCTCTGCTGGGCCTTTTTGATGAGGGAGCTGATGGTTGGCTCCCATTTGAGGTCCCGGGTGATGGTGGTGCCCAAGAAGCGGAAGGAATCTGCAATGGTGATGGGAGAGCCTGTGATGGTGAGGGGGGGGGCAGGGGGGTTGTGACTTTCCTGAAGTCCACAATCATCTCCGCTGTCTTCAGAGCGTTCAGCTGCAGGTTGTTGTGGCTGCACCAGGACACCAGCTGGGCCACCTCTTTCCTGTAGACGGACTTGTCGCCGTTGGAGATGAGCCCGATGAGGGTGGTGTCGTTCGCAAACTTAATCAGCTTAACAGACTGGTGGGAGGAGGTGCAGGAGTTGGTATAAAGGGAGAAGAGTAGGGGGGAAAGTACACAGCCCTGGGGTGATCCGATGCTGATGCTAACAGAGTCCGAGACAGACTTCCCCAGCCGCACATGCTGCCTCCGGTCCGTCAGGAAGTCGGTGATCCACCTGCAGAGGGAGTCAGGCACATCGAGCAGGGACAGCTTGTCCTGGAGCAGAGCGGGGCGGATGGTGTTGAATGCAGAGCTGAAGTCCACAAACAGAATCCTGGCATAGGTTCCCGGGGAGTCCAGGTGCTGCAGGATGGAGTGGAGGGCCAGGTTGACTGCGTCGTCCACAGACCTGTTGGCACGGTAGGCAAACTGAAGCGGGTCCAGGAGGGGAGTGGTGATGGACTTGAGGTGAGACAGGACCAGGCGCTCAAAGGACTTCGTGACTACAGAGGTGAGCGCTACAGGTCTGTAGTCGTTAAGTCCAGTAATCCGTGGCTTCTTGGGGACAGGGATGATGGTGGAGGATTTGAGGCAGGTCGGCACGTGACATTGCTTAAGGGAGGTGTTAAAAATGTCTGTGAAGACAGGAGCCAGCTCTTTCGCACAGTGTCTCAGGGTGGAGGGAGACACACCGTCCGGCCCGGGGGCCTTGCGTGGGTTCAGTCTGGAGAACTGTCTGTGCACGTCCTGCTCACTGATGACAAGGGCAGGGGGGGAGGAGGAGGAGGGGGGACCGCTTTTGATGAATTAGGGGCCAAGGAGGCAGTGGAGCTGGGTGGAATGGGGGAGTTGGACACAGCTGACGAGGTGCCAAAACGGGCGTAATGTTGGGACAGTTTTTGACAAAGGGCTTTGTCATCCTGACCTTTAGAAGCCTGAGGCCGATAGTTGGTGATTTGCCTCAGTCCTCTCCACACAGAAGCCGAGTCATTAGCAGTGAACTGCTGCTGGAGTCTCTCAGACGGAGTTGGCTAATTTTAGGCCTAGTTCAAAGCTGCCTTTTCTTTTTAAAATATTGGAGAACATAGCTTACTCAGTTAAAGGCCTTTCTGGATGAAAATGGTCTCCTGGATGTGTTCCAGTCTGGATTTAAAACCCATCATAGCACAGAGTCAGCTTTGATGAGGGTCTTTAATGACATCTTCCTGGCATTTGATTTTTGGTGATTTTGTGATTATCATCCTGCTTGACCTAACCGTCGCCTTTGATACAGTGGACCATAACATTTTAATATATCATCTACAGCATCTTGTGGGTATTTGTGGTACTGCTCTGGAATTGTTCAGGTCCTACTTAACAGATAGAACCATGTGTGTAAGCATTGCTGGTTTTGAATTTTCCTCTGCTTCCCTATCATGTGGGGTCCCACAGGGTTCAACTTTAGGGCCCATGCTTTTCTCTCTTTATCTGCTTCCACTGGGTTCCAATCTTAGAAAGCATGGAATCTCCTTCCACTGTCACACTGATGACACTCAGATATACTGTATGTACCATTAAAGCAGAAGGAGGCCTTTTCATTAAAATCACTCCTTGTGTGTCTTGACATGAAAGATTGGATGGCTTTAAACATCTTAAGTTTCAATGAAAATAAGACTAAAGTGATGGTGTTTGGACCCAGTGATATGAGTGAGTCCCCATCTGTTGACTTCAGCCCCTTGGCACAGTTTGTTAAGCCAACCGATACTAATTTGAATTTTAAGTTGGACAGTGATTTTAAATTAGATCCTCAAGTCAGTGCAGGAATGAAGTTCAGCTTTTTTCATCTAAGGTAGTTGGCAAAGATTAAAACAATCCTTTCAAAGCAGCACTTTGAAACTAATCCATGCCTTCATCATGTCTCGGCTGGATTACAATAATGCACTTTATTTTGGAGCCAGCCAGTCTTCCCTCTCACATCTCCAGTTGGTTCAAAATGCATCTGCACGTCTTTTTACTGTAACACGTAAGAGGGACCACATTACACCAATTTTAGTTTTCCTTCACTGGCTGTCTGTGCGCTTTAGGGTTCATTTTAAAATTATTTTATTTGTTTTTAAATCATTAAATGGCTTTGCCCCACCTTACCTCTCTGAGCTGCTCCATCCTTACACCCCTGCTCAGTCACTCACATCAGCTCATCAGCTGCTCCTGAAGATACCAAAATCAAAGATGAAGCTCAGAGAGGACAGAGCTTTTCTGTTGCTGCTCCTAAATTGTGGAATAATCTTCCTTTGTCCATAAGACAGGCCTCTTCACTGTCCAGTTTTAAAACTCATCGTAAAAACCCCTTTTTATTCTCTGGCTTTTTACCCAGTTTGAGACGCTGATTTATTACTACTGTTTTGTTTGTGCTGTTTTGTACTTTTTTTTAGCTGTATTTTATTGTTTTTATGTTGTATGTTTTTATATTTTATTTATTTATTTATATTTTATTTATTGCTGATGTACAGCACTTTGTGTCAGCTGTCCTTGTTTTTAAAGTGCTTTATATATAAAGTTGGATTGGGTTGAATTGGACTTATTTTTATGTGTCTACATTCCATCAATTCTTCATTTGACCAGTCACTCTTATTTGAAATTTTTACAAAACTGGATCAGAGCACTTATTTTGAGAACAAAGAGGGAATGATTTTCATATGAGCAACGTGTTGATTGGAAAAGTCTATCTTCATTTGTCTCCCCCATTTTGTGTGCTTAGAGACAGACCTGCTTTAGTTCTGTTGGTTTGAGCTTTATATTGCTGGTCGCTGCAGACATTCTTTCTGGGAAGCCACATGCAGACTGCAGGGGAGGGAGCAGCAGCACTGAAGAGATGTCTCCCCAGCAGCAGCAGCTGCTGCAAGCTAGCATTAATGTGACAAATTATGTTTGATAGGCTTGATATAAGCATTTTATATATTGTGAGCAGCCAAATATATTCATACATCCATCCACCATCAATGCATCCATCCATCCATCTTCTGCCGCTTTTCCAGAGGTCCGGATCACGGAGGCAGCAGTTCAAACAGAGAAGCCCAGACTTCACTCTCCCCAGCCACCCGTTCCAGCTCTTCGGAGAGGATACCAAGGCATTTCCAGACCAGCTGGGAGACATAGTCTCTCCAGCAAATGCTGGGGCTGCCCTGGGGTCTCCTCCCAGTTGGGCATGCCCGAAACACCTCAAGTGGGAGGTGTTCAGGAGGCATCCTGATCAGATGACCAAGACATCTAAACTGGCTCCTTTCAATGTGGAGGAGCAGCAGTTCTACTCTGGCCTCTCCCGGGTGACTGAGGTCCTCACCCTCTCTCTAAGGGTGAGGCGGAGAAAGCTCATTTCAGCCACTTGTATCTGCATTCTCATTCTTTTGGTCATTATCAAAAGCTCATGACCATAGGTGAGGGTAGGGACGTAGACTGACCAGTAAATCAACAGCTTTGCTTTAGAACTCAGCTCCCTCTTCACCACAACAGACTGGCACAACGTCCGCATCACTGCAGAGGCTGCTCCAATTCGTCAATCTTGTGCTCCATTCGCCTCTCACTCGTGAATGAGACCCCGAGATACTTAAACTCCTCCTCTTGGGGCAGGAGCTAGTCCCCAACCCGGAGAGAACAATCCACCTTTTTCCGGCTGAGGACCATGGACTCAGACTTGGAGGTGCTGATTCTCATCGTAGCCGCTTCACACTAAGCACAAAACCATCCCAGTAAGACCTATAGGTCATTGCTGGATGAAGACAACAGGACAACATCATCTGCAAACAGCAGAGATAAGATGTGGTCACCAAGCATGACATCTGTTATGTATGAAATCAATGAGACAGGAGTCGACTTATGCCAAGCAATGAAGTGAACTTTATTTGGACTGGCACAGAATGAAAACAGCAGCCGTAGCCTGCCTGACGTCATCCCTCAGGGTGGCTATGGCACGCCCCAAAGGCCAAACTCACATACAACATACGCCCCCCCCCCTTTGAAAATCCAAAAACACACACAGAATTAGGACAATCCCCAATTTAGGATCCGAATCACGCACTAAAAAACTATTACTGAAATAACTAAATGGCCTAACTCATTGACACAACAAAACTTAAATTGGGGGGGGGGGTGGACTATAGTCCAACCCCACACGGCAAGGTGGGCCGTTCTTCCACCTGTAAATTCCAAAAAGTCCGTCAAACTAAAACATTGCCATGTCTGCTAAACTAAACAACAATACATAAAATAATCCCAGACAAACATATGAACTTTAGAACTTTAGAACTCTAGAATGTTTTTATCATTATTTTTCAAAACCACACTATTGTCCTTCTGGCAGAAAAAGGGTAGAACCAGTTTGTGGGGGCCCAGGGCAGCCCCTCAGTAGACCCGCCCCTGGAAGTGGCACGCCTCCAGGATCATAGCTGACATAGACGAGAGCGCTTCTTCTCTTCACCATCGACCACCTCTCTTGTCCAGTCCCGCCATCTGAAGCCTTCTCCCGGGCACACCGCAGCTCATTGGCGTGCCGCCATGAGCTGTCCGACAGCTGAAAGTAGGCGTCTCTCCACACAGCCATGATGCACAGCCACTCCTGATGTTCCTCTGACTGTAGTTTTGCCCACATCCACCATGGACGTCTCCCCCCACGAACCTGGACGGGATCCGTAACTCTCAGAGGGGCTCTGCTTGATCTACATTGTTGCTGATCGGCACGCGATCCCTCTGTGCATGTTGGTCTGGCCCTGACCTCTTTTAAAGCTGTGGCAGTGGTCGCCATCATAGCCACGGATCCTCCGGCCACTGTGGCCGAGCTCTGGAGAAAACTAGAGCAACCTTGTCGGTGTCACTCGTCGAAACGGGTGCCTCAACATCACGCTCGGTACCCTCGTCAAAGGTGCTCCGCTGTGCTGTCACTATGCCTGGCTGTCACTGCTGTTTTTTTGGATCCTCAGCATGCTCACGCTTCCCCTCCTGCTGCTCCGACTCTAAGTGCGGAGAAAACTGAGGCGAGTTTGGTCGCTGCTCTCCCCCCATGCCATCTTCGCTCACCACGCAGTATTCACCTCAAGTGCTGCTGTCACTCAACGTGCTATGCTGTTTGGCTGGCTTGTTGTTCTAGGTGGACACGGGCTCCCTCACTTGTGGCTCTGACTCCACCGTGATATCTAGCTTGTAACTTGTAGCTTGTATTTGGCACCCACCTAGCTCCATGGCTAATTTCGCCATTTCCACCAGCTGGGCTGATAGCTCCCCCGAGCTAGCTAACTTAGCTTCCTTTGGTGCCAACAGCCTTTCCACCCACAGCTTCGTACTCCTTGTGTGCTCGGCAAAGTAGTCAGCAAGCCGCCCGACAGGATTCGCATAAGATTGTCTCCCCAACGTGCGGAAAATTTTCCGAGTTTCTACGCTGAGATGATGAACCAGAAGCGCTCACCTCCGCACTCCGTTGAGTTTACTCAGGCCCAACGCCGCAATATACCCCTCAAACATGACCAACCAGTTAGGCCACAGGATTGCTGGTTCTCACAGATACTGTAGAAACGGTGGTAGAGGTGCCCCGTACACCTCCATAGTTTATCCTTGCTGCCAAAATGTTATGTATGAAATCAATGAGACTGGAGTCGACTTATGCCAAGCAATGAACTGAACTTTATTGGGACTGGTACAGAATAAATGCAGGGCGGCTACAGCAAGGCCCAAGTGCCAAACTCACACACAACAACACCCTCTGTTCCTTGGCTGTGTCTAGAAATTCTGTCCATAAAAATTATGAACAGGATTGGTGACAAAAGGCAGCCCTGGTGGAGTCCAACTCTCACTGGGAATGAGATTGACCGAGTAGAATAGAATAGAAATAGAATAGGCTTATTATTATTGTACAGTTGTTTAGTACAACAAAATTGTGGGTGCTCCACCAGGCTACTGCACAATAAAGTAAGAGAGAAGGATTACAAAAAACATGGCTATAAAGCACACAATTAAACCCATGACTGAAAATAAAAATAGCTCAGGATTATGGAAATATACACAGGTATGGAAGTGGCTTCACGGGTGAAACTATGTATACACAACTGAATACACAATTGAACACACGACTGAGTAAAACGGCCCAAGGATTATAGAAAATATGCATAGGTATGGTAGTGGTTTCACAGATGGGTCAATATACATGAAAGTGTGGAGTGCAAAGACAGGTGTGTTATTGTGAAAATTGTGTTGGCAATTCCAACTAAATTCTCACAACAGTCGTATAGAGACCGGATTGCTTGTAACAGCAAGCCCGACACCCCATACTGCCGAAGCACCCCCCGCAAAAAACCACGAAGGACGCAGTCGAATGCCTTCTCCAAGGCAAGACAAAATAAGGCAAGTTTATTTCTATAGCAAATTTCATGTACAAGACAATTCAAAATGCTTTACATAAAAACACTAAAGCATTACAGCAAGTTGAAAAAGGAATACATAAGAATTTAAAAGCAAACTAAAATGTAAATTAAAGAGAAAAACAAGCTAAAATAGAATACGAGAGAAATAAAATTTACAGTACACTGTAGAAGATTAACAGTTGTTCTACTGAAAGGCAAATAGAGATTTTAACCTCAATTTAAAGAAACTGATAATTTCAGCAGCCCTTATGCTTTCTGGGAGTTTGTTCCATATGTGAGGGGCATAATAACTGAACGCTGCCTCACCATGTTTGGTTCTAACTGGGCAAAGATAGTAGGTCTAACCCTGACGACCTGAGGGCTCTGGGTGGTTTGTAATGGACAAGCAGATCTGAAATGTATTTTGGTCCTAAACCATTCAGAGCTTTATAAACCAACATGAGTATTTTGAAATCTATTCTTTGACAGACAGGAAGCCAGTGTAAAGATCTTAGGACTGGAGTTGTATGATCCACTTTCTTGGTCTTAGTGAGGACTCGAGCAGCAGCGTTCTGGACTAACTGCAGCTGTCTGATGGACTTTTTAGGGAGACCTGTGAGGACAGCATTACAGTAGTCCAGTTTGCTGAAGATAAATGCATGGACAAGTTTTTCTAGATCCTGCTGAGATATCAGACCTTTAATCCTCGCTATGTTCTTTAAGTGATAATAGGCTGACTTCAATACTGTCTTAATGTGGCTGTTAAAATTCACGTCTGAGTCCAGAACCACACTGGGATTTCTGGCTTGGCTATTGGTTTTAGCATCGTTGACTGAAGCTGAGTACTAATGTTGAGTCTTTCTTCTTTGCCTTCGAAAACTATTATTTCCGTTTTGTCTTCATTTAACTGAAGAAAATTCTTACACATCCACTCTTAAATTCGACCAATACATTTGATCAGGGTTTTAATTGGACCATGGTCTCCTGGTGAGATGGTTATATAGATTTGTCTATCATCTACAAAATTATTGTAATATATTTTGTTGTTTTTTTAATGATTTGAGCTAGTGGAAGCATATAGATGGTGAAAAGCAAAGGTTCCAAAATGGAACCATGAGGAACTCCACTGGTTATTTTTGTTTGCTCAGATTTGTAGTTACCTATGACACAAAATAGTCCCTGTCTTTTAAATAGGACTCAACCAGCTAAGTGCTTAATCAGAATGTCCCTGTCATAAATTGCCCTTTTCAAGGGCTGACTGAAGATTCCTTATTTTGAGTTTGCACATTTATTAACAGAAAAATACACATGGATGAAACTACACACTTACAGGTTAAGTAGACAACCGTGGAATGCCCGGAGGATTCTACAAGAGGGGAACTCCATCCAGGAGTGAGGAGAAACATAGGATTAATGTATGAATCAAAAGACCACAACGAGGGAAAAGCCTTGTAGCCGGTCTTAAATAGGAACAGGGAAGTGGTACAATGAGTGATAGGTGTGGGTGACGTGAGTGAGTGTAATAAGGATAATTGATGATAGCTGTCAACGCCCGCAAACCATTCTTGACAGGTGGAAGTAGACAGGCAGTCAAAATAAAGGCACAACCCATAATGAGAGGAAATCAAGGACCATACATGAGCAGGAGCACACTGAGGGAGAACTGAGGAAAAGTTAATAATACAAGATAATACAGAAATAGTAAAACCCAACCTAGGAGAAAATAACAAGAAACTAAGAACAGAAAAAAAAGACAACCCAGATAACAAAATACAATGGCCCATGCAGAAATGCAAAATAACCCCAAAAAGAGGAAAAAACAAAACAATAACAGAAAACAACTGAAGCGTGGGCACGGTGCTCCCCCCTGTACTCTGCTTCATGACAGCCCCCCCCCCCATTCAAGGGGTGGATTCCAGACACCCCAGGATAACATCAATAAAGAGAAAAGAAAACACCAGGACCCCCCCCCCCCCCCCCAATCCCAATAGGAATAGAACAAATGGCCAACCCCGGGAGGGTGGAGGGGGAAACCAAGCAGGAGGGACTGAAACAAATGAAAAAAGGTACTCTAGGACCACTGGGTGACTAGATAAGACAGTGTGGGTGGCCTACAAGAGTCCCAGGACCACCAGATTACACAATGAAACACGTTTGGTGGCCTCTCAGAGTTCTTAAGCCACTCATGCAGAGGGTGTAGCCCGTCAGGTGGTCTCCCAGAGTTCATGAGCCACCCAAACAAACAGCACAGTCCTTCAGGTGGTCTCCCAACATCCCTGAGCCAACGGGCTGTGGGGCACAACACCCCCCCTCCTGGAGGCGGTAGCTGGAACCCGTGCCCCCAATGGACCATGGGGACTGCAGCGTGGATGAGATGGAAAAGCAGCTGTGGGAAACTGACTCCCGAAGATGACTGCTGGCCAGTGGTGGAGCAAGACGGTGATGGCGGCTGGCAAGCGAGGAAACCAGATGAAATAAATCAGCTGATCAGTGGGGAACCTGATGAAGAAAGCAGCTGACCAGCGAGGGAACCAGGTGGTCAAGATGACTCAACAGCGAAGACCCCCGGTGACCCCCAATGACTCTCAACAAGCTCTGATGAAGTCAGGGGACCCATGACAACCTCAGGTGAAGGGTCCAGCGAAGGCAGGGAACCCTCAATGACCTTGGGCGGAGGCAGGGGACCCATGGCGACCCCGGGTGGAGACAGGGGATCCACTGTGACCTCTGACAAAGATGGAGGACCCAAAGACCTCTAACGGAGATAGAGGACCCAGGGAGACCTCTGACGGAGGTTGACGATCCTCAGTGACCTCAGGCAATGGCTCAGACGAGAGGACAGAGACAGACTCCGGATCAGAATCACCGGCAGCACTGAAGCCCAACAAGGAGACCTCAGAAGAAGAGGGAATCTGCAGCTGATTCCCCCCACCCTGAGCAAGACAAGGTTTCTCTACAACTGACGGTGTAGAAACAGAACAGAGTACTTGCCTTGGCTCAAACTCCACTGCCGTCCAGGACTCCACCGATTCAGGCTGGGACGTCTCTGAACCGTTTACCTGGATGTCTGGTCCCGATGTGGTCACCTCAGATGGAGAGAGAGGGAAAAACACCAGAACATTACTGGCAGCAGTGAAGCCCAGTGAGGAGAACTCAGGAGCAGAGGGCATTTGCAGTGGAGTTTCTTAACCATGGGTCAGACAAAATTTCTCTAGATCTGCAGGTGTTAAAACAGAACAGAGTACTTGCCTGGACTCGAGCTCCACCGCTGTCCAGGACTCCGGCGACACTGCTGCAATGGTCCTGGCAGCAGGCGTGATGATGGGTGCAGCTGCAAGGCCTCTGGGTGTGGTGACAAGTGCAGGTAGATCTCCCAACATGGCGGCTGGAACACAGGGTGGCCTCACCGCTGGCGCTGAGCCCCGTTCAGCTGAAAGCAGGGGACAGTCTCTTGTCGGCTCAAGTTTCAGTGCACCGGGACCGCTCTTCTCCCATCCAGGACATGGCTGCAGGGTTGGAACAGAGTCCTCTAGGGCTGCAGGCTCTTCCATCGTCTGGCAGCTCCATCCCAGAACTGGCGGACACTCAGAGGAAACGGGAGGAGATGCAGTAGTGGCAGGTGAGGTTGCGATAGTAGCAGCAGATGGTGAGGACTCAGCCAAATTAGGCTGTTTTTACTGAGCCTCACCACCGCAATAAGGCAAGACTTTTCATTTCCATGTGCAGAAGAAGGAGAGCACACTTGCCTTATTTCCAGATGTGTGATGGTTTCTGCTCCTGCGGGACCAGACAACGTCCATCTGGAAGCTGAGGTCGTCTGGCAAGATGGCAGCGACACGGACATCTGGCAAGGGAGGCGAGGTGCCGGAGTCAAGCAACGCTTCTTCGTCAGCTCAGACTTCGGTGCAGATGAAACCCCCGCCCTGCGTGACAGAGCCAGGGAATGTCTCACTGATGGCACCAGATCCTATGAAGCCAAAACCAGGGAACACTTCTTTGTTGGTGCAGGCTTCGGGACACAGGGGGTGCGCTTCTCCTGTGTAAAATGTGACTGCGGGACTGGATGGGAACCCTCTGGAACCGCAGGCCCTTCCGCCAACCCCAGCGGCTCCCTCCCAGGACCAGTGGATACTCAGGAAGCATGGAAAGGCAAACGGGAGGAACAGCTGGGTTCTCCTCTCCAGTACCTTTGCATAGACCTTCCCAGGGAGGCCGAGGCATGTGATCCCTCTAAAGTTGAAACACACCATCAGGTCTGTGGAGCTCATTATGTCACCAGCTTGCAAGCCTCACCCAATCAAAGGAGGAAGGGCAGCAGGTTCTCCTAGCATGGAGGAGGAGTGGGAGGCAGAGTTCATCCAGAGTTTTGTGGATGTGGCTTTCACAGCCCACAGTCTCAAGAAGACCTGGCAGAGTGTGAACGGAGCAGTGGGGATTCTGGAGGCACACCCCGGCCTCTGGAGGTATCATCAATATGCGGGACTACTGTCCACAGTCACCGTGCTTCAGCGTTCATTCCCCAGGTTGACGATGGGGCTTCTTGCCACTGGACCGAAGCTGTCGCGGAGGTGCCCACCTCAGCAGAGGACCATCCCCTCTTCCGGTTCCGCAGCGCCAGTATTACCATCACATCATCCCGTTCCAGATTGCCGGTTGAATTCCCCAGCCTCTTCGGCAGCCATCTCCCCGACATCAGTAAAGGACAATTCCTGCAGCAATTTGTTCCTCTTCTCCTTCTTCGCCGGTTGTTCCGTCAGCCCCCTCTCTCTCCACAGCAACAATACCCGTTCCCCTGATGTCTCCTCCTGGTGCTGAGAGGTCTTCCAGGGTTTCCCCAGCTACGTCCACTTCCGTGTCATCAGGGGCAGCTCCTCCACAATCCACAGAGGGGCCCAGGCTCACCATTGACACGGAGAGGGATGACTGTCCCCCAACTGCAGCAGATAAGATTGCACACCGGGATGAAAGGCAAGTTTCATTTCATTCTCTATCAATTTATGATATGCCTTGTCTGCTTCCTGGTAGGGATGCTCAGGAAACACAGTCCCCTCAGCTCTCCCCACCTGCTGCAGCAAATTATTTCTCACTTGCTCTCTCCGTGTCTCCTCCTGTTACTCGAGTAACAGGAGGAGGGAGGAGCCTATGGGAGGAGCCTGTGGCCCTGGAAGACCCAACTCCAGTGCCAGCGCGGAGCCAACCCCGGAGGAGAGTCGGGTGCAGCCATCGGTTGTGCCTGAGCTCACCTCGCCGGGCTCTGCCACTTCCAGTGACCCTGTACCTCTCTGTGTCTGTTCTAAGCCTCCTTTCAGGGTCACCGGGGAAAATCCAACTTTGCCAGATGTCTCTGTGGGTCCAGGCTCACCATCTGAGGATGTTGTGGGTCCAGCTCCCCCCATGGAGGTCTTCATGGATCTTCCTCCTTCGCCCTCATCCGGTGCTCCATTGTTGGACTGCCTCCTTGGCCTGGTGCTCTCGCGGGTCGGCCTGTTCACCGTGGGTGCTGCTCTGGCCCAATCCGGGTCCACCATGGGTACTCCCATGGTGCATACATTTGTTTTGGATACAGTATTTATGCGCACACACTGGGAACGACCAGATAGATATGATTTTAACCAGCTAAGGGTATTCATGGACAGTTTATATCCTGATAGTTTGGAAAGAAGGATTGAGTGATTGACCATATCAAAGGCTTTACGCAAGTCTAAAAAGATGGCTCCTACCCCCTACCCCATCCAGATTTTCTTTAACCTATTGACTGTGGATGGCACTCCATTGCGCCGTCAGCCCCTAGTGGTGAAGTTTTTTTCAAGAAAATATTCAGTTCAGATGTCAGAGATTTCCAAAGCTATAATTTGAAAGTGGTAAGAGATAATTGCTTACTATCAATTAGAAAGATGTAGAATATGATCTGAAGTTTGAGATGGGAGTAAATTTATACATGTAATTAGCATAATGCTGCCGCAGCCATATCGAATTACATAACTTTCAGTCAAAAGTGGAATTTGGATATATTTACACAAAGAATGGTTCTTCTTTTTGTCACCGTTTCTTGTTTTGGGCATTTTGTTATCTTATCTTTTAAGCATATGAACCAGAAAATCAGTACAATGCAGTACAATGTAAACATAACAATAAACAAACACAGATATTTGTCACTTACCGCTGGCGAAGGCGGCTCGCTTCGCCCTTTTTTCAGCATCTTGGCCGTTATTTTCTCTCTTATTTTTGTTTTCCTCTCCCACATTCAGAAACTGATTATTATTTAACCTCAATTTTGCTTGTATTCCACTGCTATTTATGTTATACGATGACATGGAACCGGAGCAATTGTTTACCCCAGTCACATGGCACTGGGGGGGGGGCAGCAGGTTAACATCAGGCAGCTTCGCCCACCCTCTGTTTTAACAAAATGTAAACATTTACCTTCATAAGCTAAATAATCTCTTTTTTGAATCATAGTTGACAAATTTGGGAGCAAATGCTCCTTCATCCGCAACCGAGTACGTTCACAGCAATCAGTATTGTCCATATGTGTTTGTCTAAAAAATTTTTCCTCTCTGGTGTAAATAAGGATGCTTCTATGTCCGCCATAATTCCTCCAAAGCAAGCGCAGTAAGTTATACGTGTCTGCCACCTTGTGAGGTGGAATTCTTAGTACAACTGGGGAGTGTTTGGCATGTCACAGTCGCAGGTGCAGTGCACATCGCAGCACTGCACCTGTCACAGTGGTGGCACTATCCGTTCATGCAATCAACAATGTTAAAGGGTTAATCGTTTCAATAAAGTAACAACATGCAATCTCCATCGAGCGGTTTAGCCTGAAATCAAATTGCATTGGATGCAGCAGATGGGCAGGTTTGAGGTGTTCTATCAGTTGGTCTACTACCATCTTTTCAATGGCTTTTGACAAAACAGGAAGTATACTTATCGGTCAATAATTAATAATTTCCTATTTGTCACCAGCTTTGTGGATGGGGCTTACAATGGCAGGTTTTGATGCATCAGGAAAGATATTTTCATGATTGATTGATAAGTCCTGCAGTTGAAATTATTAAAGTATTTTTTTGTATACTTTATTAATCCCAGAGGGAAATTCAGGGCATCCACCTCGATGGATGAGGCAGCCAAGGTGGGGCGCCAATCCCTTCATCATTCACACACAGGGTCACTTTAGAATCTCAAATTAATCTAACATGCATGTTTTGGGTCTGTGGGAGGAAACCGGAGTACCCAGAGTAAACCCACACAGACACGGGGAGAACATGCAAACTCCACACAGAAGGGTCACTGATGGTCAGAGGGTGGAATTGATACCGTGATTTTCTTATTGTGCTGCCACAGTGTTAACCACTGTTCCACCACACTGCTGAATCTTATCTTTATGCTCTGTCAAGAATACAGTATCTAGTCCATGAATATCCTTAGCTCTCAAACTTGATCAAGATGACATATTTTTTTTAACTTTACCTCATTTGTGGGTTTAAGGTTGTTTTCCATTCAGATTGAGTTGTTTGACTTCACTTTTTATGCATTTTTTGCCTGTGAGTTATCAGTGCATTTCCAGAGTTGTTGTTTTTTTTTTTTTTTACCT
Source organism: Pholidichthys leucotaenia (assembly GCA_020510985.1). Taxonomy (NCBI): domain Eukaryota; kingdom Metazoa; phylum Chordata; class Actinopteri; order Cichliformes; family Pholidichthyidae; genus Pholidichthys; species Pholidichthys leucotaenia. The sequence goes on along the minus strand of CM035840.1, from coordinate 130,189,467 downwards.
TGCATTTTTACAGTATGTCTAAGAAGAAATTTGCTTTTGCTTTACGGAGCCGCATGGTGACTTCATTTCTGAGACTTTTAAAAATCAGTCTATCTGTACTTAAGTCAGTTTTTAATGATTTCTAATGAAAGCTAAACTTCTCTTTTTCATGAGATTCCATTATTCTTCATTTAACCAAAGTAAATACTGTCATCTATTGCGTTTAGATACTGTTGTTATTTTATATTTTGAAATAATTTCTTTGATTGTTGATATCATGTTTTCACATACCTGTTCACAATTGGTGTCACAGTTTATTTCAGTCCACTTTACGTGCTGCAACTCATTTTTAAATGAGAATGTTTTCCTTTGGTATGTACGAGATATATTTTCCACCATTAGTAGGCTTTTGATTTTTGTATCGTGATTTTGACAATTTGCAGACTACTAAAGTGAGATTATGATCAGACATACTGTACCAGTAATTAGATTGTGGGTTTTTTTGTTATGCGAACAGGTTTGTTTGTAAAAATCAAATTAAGGAGTGTTTGAGATGAACGAGTTATTCTAGTTGGTTGACTGATCATTTGATCCATATGAAACTTATTGGTATTGTCCTTTAATTTCTGTCTGCATGTTTTACAAAGCCAATTTAAACTGATATCACCCATGAGGATTAATTCTTTGCTGCCAAACTGTTTCAGTAAATTTGATGGACAATTAAAAAATGCGTCCTTAGAGGATCGAGGTCGATAGATTACAAATCAGAGTAAAAGACATTTCAGATGATAGTGTAACTTTAATCCCAACACATTCCAGCTGGAGGTGTTGTTGGGGTTAACCAAGTTTCTGAGAGGCATAGGCAGTCAAGATTTGAATTGGCCAATAGTTTTAGAGACAATGTTCCTAATATTGAGATTGCCTCCAAAAAAGCCTTTAGGTTTCATAGTCGGATTCCACAATACCTTGGCATGATTTACAGTTTGAAACATTTTAGCAGCTTGTTGTTTTTCAGTCAGTTTTTATTCCATACCATCCCGTTTTGTAACAATCTTACCAGGCTTACACAGTTTGAGTCTTGTTGCAAGAATTTTTCCATTGCCGATGTCACCGGCATCCTAGGTGACTCCACTGATGCAATCCCCAACCAGATGGGCTTCCACCCCATGGGCCTCTGGGGAAACCTTTCCTGCATTGATATCACCGGTGTCTTTGGAGATCTGACCGAAGTCGTCCTCCTTTGGATGGGCCGCTGCTGCATCGGTGCCAGAGAGACTGAGCTGACATCAACAGCCAGCTGATGGACCATGAAATGTTGACATGGCTTGGCCTGGCAACCATCCCTCGATGCACCGGCGTTGGGGAGAAACAGGCCAAAACCGACATCCAGCCACAGGACTCTAGGTCGTCGACACAACATGGCTCCATTTGATGGACATCCCCTGCTGGAAGAACCACTGTTGCATCAGCACCCAGTGGGACCGGGCTAGTGCCATCACCTCGCTGTTAGGCCATGAGTCATCGACGCGGCTCCGCCTGGCAGGCCCACCCCGCCAGGTAGGCTGCTGCCGACCGCCGGATGCCAAGCCGTCGGCGTGGCTCTGCCGGAACAGTTGCTGTTGCTGTGCTGGTGTTTGAAGGGACCAGGTGCTGTGGATGCCATTGTAAACAGTTTAGCTGTGGCTGCTGTGCTAGTTGCAGGGGCCAGATTGGCAAGTTTAACTGAAGTTGTTGTTCTGGCTGCAGTATCCAGGTTTGTCAGTTCTGGACCAGCTGCAGCTCACAATGCAAAAAATACATTTGTGCTGTTTGTCTACTCTTTGGATCTTTTTTTTCATCGGTCAGGAAAAAGGAGGTGGGTTTAGTTATCGCCCGTCATGCTCATGTTTAGTGGTGTGGGATGGTGCGAGTTGTTGTGTGCTAATCGTTGAAACAAAAACTAAATTTTACTCTGTTATTATATGACAGCCGGCAACTTTAATTATGTGAAAAAATTATTTTTAAATTGACAAACATCATATGTGTAACTCATGGCAAAATTTGATCGGGATCAAAAGATAATTTTGCTCTTGCCATTCTTTCAATGGAGAATTTTGTCCATTTAAGGTCCCATATGTGGAAGTAGAGGGGGCGTGACTTAGGCTCTCTGTTCTTTTTAGGATAATTAAGGAACAGCTGTGACTTTCTGATGTCCTTTCTGACATGGTTACACAAATTATCAGTGACTTTCAAATGCAGTTAAGATCCTTGAAACGGGATCATATTTCAAATGATTTGTCCTCCCATTCTTTTTTGGTACTTCCACTTTCCATCCCATCTGGTAAGCTATTTGCTCAGTTACACGCTTGCATTTGTATGAGACAGTTGCAAGATGTTCAGGGAAATCACCCAACTTGATGAGTCGATTTAGAAAAACGTAACTGATAGTAATACCTTTGTGTTCATGCATTTCTGTGTGTACTTTTACAACATTAAAAAGACTGAGTTTGAACTAGATTTGAATGACAATCAGATTACAGTGGCCTCGAAATCTAAGAGTTTTCATGAAAGCAGCCAAGGGACAAGGAAAGGGAGGACACTGACAGCTTGTACCCTGGATGACAAAATTCTGACACATCCTTCCAAGCCAGGTAATATTTCCAGCTTTTACATACTGTTTTATATGTGGACTGTGTGGCTTAGATCTCTTATTTTACTTTTAGTTTACTTGTCTTAAACACACACACACACACACACACACACACACACACACACACACACACACACACACACACACACGCTCCCTTCCTGATTTTTTTTTTTTTTTAATACAGTGCTTCCGGAAAATATTGACAGCACTTCACTTTTTCCACATTTTGTTATGTTACAGCCTTATTCCAAAATGGACTAAGTTATTTTTGTTCCTCAAACTTCTACACACAATACCACATAATGACAATGTTAAAAACATTTTTCTGAGATTTTTGCAAATTTCTTCTTTTCTTTTAGATTTGATTGGCGGTTGGCAACCAGTTTACAGGTGCATTACCACCACGTACTTCACCCTATATCATCACTCTCTCTTTTGTATAAGGAGTATTAAAAATCACACTATAAATAATTCACAAAATCTATGTCTGTGTGTGTCAGTGTGTCACAATCATAGGACTCCCTAAAAGATCATAGGACCACCTATGATGTTCCTATGATGTCTACACGGTGTCCTTAGACTTAGACTTAGACTTAACTTTATTAATCCCTTTGGGATGACTCCCTCTGGGAAATTTAAAATTTCCAGCAGCACATAAAAGGAGCATACAGATCAGAAAAGCAAAAAAGAAAAAAACACTTAACATAATATACACAATATAAATACAAGGCTAAATATGGCTTGTACAAGTATGGTTAAGTTAAGGTTATTGCACTATGAATGCTCTACTGTCCTCTGTACTCTATGTCCCCCCCCCACACACACACACACAAGTGAGGAGTTATAGAGTGTGATGGCATGGTGCACAAAAGAGTTCTTGAGCCTGTTTGGTCCGGACACTTGGGAAGAGGAGCAGTCTTTCATTGAACAGGCTCCTCTGGTCACTGATGACGTGTGCTGAGGTTGGCTGACATTGTCCATTATATCCAACAGTTTATCCAGAGTCCTCATCTCTGCCACCTGTCACCAAGGTGTCCAGCTTCGCGCCAACCACAGAGCCGGCCCGCCTGATCAGTTTATCCGTCTGGATAAACTGATCCAGTTATATCCTTCTGGATAACTGCCCCCCCCCCCCCCAGCACTCCACAGAGTAAAAGAGGACGCTGGCAACCACCGACTGGTTAAAACATCCGCAGAAGTTTGCTGCAGATGTTGAAGGACCGGCAATCTCCTTAGGAAGTACATCCTACTTTGTGTCGTCCCCGATACAAGTGGCTAAATGTACGTATGTTGTCCAATTCCAATTTATTATCCATCCACAACCCGAGATATTTGTATGAATCCACAACCTCCACCTCAGCTCCCTGTAACAGGACTGGTTGAGGTTCTTGGTCTAGACCTCCCAAAATCAATAACCAGCTCCTTCGTCTTAGAGGTGTTGAGCTGTAGGTGGTTAGTGTGGCACATGCAGCAAAGTCCCCCTACCAGTCTCCGATACTCCTCACTCTCTGTCATCCCTGATACAACCCAACAATGGCTGTGTCATCGGCATACTTCTGAATATGACACAGCTTCGAGTTGTAGCAGAAGTCCGAGGTGTACTGTGTGAAGGGAGAAGAGGGGCCAATACTGTGCCCTGGGGGGCTCCAGTGTTGCAGACAACGGTGTCAGGACATAATATCCTTCAGCCCCTACATATTGTGGTCTGCCAGTGAGGTAGTCGGAGATCCAGTCCACCAGGTGGGAGTCCACTCCATCTTGCTTAATTTATCCCGAAGCAAGGGGGCCGATTGGTATTGAAGGCACTGGAGATAAATCCAAAAAGGAGGATCTTCACTGTGCCACTTCCCTATCCAGATGGAGTGGGCTCGATGAAGCAGGTAGAGGATGGCATCCTCCACAACCGACACCCTGGTTGGTACGCAAACTGCAGGCGGTCCTGGGCGTGTTGCACCTGGGGTCTGAGGAGGCTGAGGAGTCCTATGATGTTACCAATCATAGGACTCAGTCAAAGATCAGAGGACCACGTATGATGGTCACGTGATGTTCCTATGTTGTCCCACGATCATAGTAACTACGCTAAAAGAGCATACGACCAATTATGATGTTCCTATGATCTCTACATTGATGTCTAGGACATCATATAGACAGCAGTTGGAAATCTGTGTGTGTGTGTCGCACAGTGTCCTATGACCTATTGTGTCTTATATTGACAACCATCAAAGATCAAAGGACAGGCAATCGCTGAAGAGACTGCTAATGTTCTTGCTTACAACCTTTGCTTGCACCGTGCATTCTATGGGGCATGCACAGATAGGCACTAGTAATCAAAAAAAAAAGAAAAAAGAAATCACATGTACATAAGTATTCACAGCCTTTGCTCAATACTTTGTTGCTGCACCTTTTGCAGCAATTACAGCCTCAAGTCTTTTTGAATATGATGCCACAAGATTGGCATGCCTATCTTTGAGCAGTTTCGCCCATTCCTCTTTGCAGGACCTCAGCAATTTTTAGATTTCTCCAGACATGTTCAATTAGATTCAAGTCTGGGCTCTGGCTGGTCCACTTAAGGACATTCACAGAGTTGTCCTGAAGCCACTCCTTTGAGATCTTAGTTGTGTGCTTAGGGTCGTTGTCTTGCTGAAAGATGAACTGTCAACCCAGTCTGAGGTCAAGAGCGCTGTGGAGCAGATTTTCATTCAGAATGTCTCTGTACATTGTTGCATTAATCTTTCTCTCTATCCTGACTAGTCTCCCAGTTCCTGCCACTGAAAAACATCCCCACAGCATGATGCTGCCACCACCATGCTTCACTGTAAACTAGAATAGGTTTTATTGTCATTGTACAGTTGTACAGTACAACGAAATTGTGGGTGCTCCACCAAGCTAGTGCGCAATAAAAAGAGAAGGATTTGATAAAACACAGTTACAGAATATACGATTAAAGATATGTCTGAAATAAAAAATAAAACTAGCCCACACGCAGTGGTGGACCCTCAGGACCAGCAAAGCCTTCTCTGCTAGCCTAAACACTATCAGAATTAAATTTACAACCTACATTCTTATATTTTTTCAATGAGGATGTATTAACTTCTTCCCAATAGTCTGTTCTCTTCATATTGTAGGTTTTTCTCTTGGTTGCACTCCTTCCAGTAGTGTAATGCATGTTAGAGATTTTTTGTCCAATCATATATCAGCCATCTGTGTTGCTAGGGTCAAGCAAATCTGCCTTGGGCCTTTAGGAATTAACAGTGCAGCTCTGTAGGTTAAATTAACTGTTAAACTTATCCTGTTGCTTTAACCAACCAGATGTCTTCTGTACATCGAGGGGTACGCATAGAAGGCATTCGAGAATGCTGGCATTTTCATGTCTTTTGATTGGATAGTTAGACTCCTCCACCCACAATGCAAAGGATCCTAGCTAGCAAAATGCCAGTGCAAGGACTTGCTTAAGCGGCTACAGTATACTGTATCTGTTTAAATATAATAGCTGTTTTTCCACCCAAAATAGCTAACGGGAGATGAACATGATTTGGTCGCTGATATTTAAAAAAAATCAATTTTCCAGATGACTTCAAGAAAAGCTGGTCATTGTGAAGAGAGGTCGGCCAAACCCGAAGCTAGCGGGCCTGTCTCAGCCGCGGAGAAAGTACAGTATTTGTCCATCACTTCCATATTAGCAATGAGCGGTATCCTTGGATTACAGGCTTTGAGGAGTACTACAAATTGTCTTGCTGGGAATACCTGTTGTTTGCAACTGATCAAGTAGACACTTGGAGCCAGACAGGGTTTGCAAACTTGAGCTGTCTGTCACACCATAATGATTTAAGCAGACTTTGTCAAACGTATAAAATTTGTCTAAAATGCTGGGATATGCGAAAATGTTCACTTTTGGTCGTATGCATTGCGTATCCATAACGACTTGGACATATACATAACGTATTTGTAACTTGTATAGAATATTTCCATAACTTATCAGTAACTTAAATGAACTAAAGCTTAGCGTGTTGCTGACATTCACAACTTATGCGCAACAACAGTCTAACTTCTGCATAGTGCAGTCATGCCAAACTGCCATTGCCTCCCAATCCATGAACCCTAGGTGTGCAAGAGATCATGTCTGTTCAACTGAGATCATTCTCCCCTCCAGAGACCATGGTGGCGGGCATGACCAACCTGGCAGAGCTGTCAAATCTGTCAGGTCAGTCACGTCTAAAGCAGTTGATGTGACATGTCAGGAACATCAGATGACAGTTGTGATAACCTGGCTCAAAGGCACGCACACTGATAGCGATAAAAAATAAAGTATTTTCAATAAAGTAAAAAAAAATAAATAAATAATGCATGGAGTGTGCTTTTGCTGGGAGGCACAACGAACAGGAAAGTGTGATATTTCACGGATAAACATCTGCGCTCTACTACTTCAGGCGATCAGCTGATTGGCTCCACCTCCTCCGGTGGTCTGACATTTTGGCATATTTTTCAGTATAACACTGGACCGCTGATGGTACAGACCAGTCAAATGGAAAAACCCCGACAGGTCCCATTATATGAACAAATAGGTGTGTGTGTGTGTGTGTGTGTGTGTGTGTGTTGTGTGCGCACGCACTACAGGCAGAGCTCTGTATGGGTTTTTTTCCTGTGAACCAATGCAGCATCCTAGAAAAGCACTCGAGAGCGCAGACCTCCGCCAAGCGCTACAGTTCCCCACATACAGTGTTTGTGTGTACATTTTCAGATTCCTTGACCATGAAAACATATGACTAGCAATTGGATTGACAATGATAGGATTATGGTTGAGTAGTTATTCACGAAAATGACATTTTCCGTAATGGCGGCCACAGTTCCCCCCATACAGTGTTTGTGTGTACGTTTTCAGATTCCTTGACCCATGAAAACATATGGACTAGCAATTGGATTGACAATGATAGGATTAGTGGTTCAGTAGTTATTCACGAAAATTGGCATTTTCCGTAATGGCGGTTTTCTTCTGGTTGGTGATCCGGATCATCCCCAAAATTTAATCAGTTCTTCATGTACCATTTTCCAACAAAGCCTGAAAGTTTCATCGAAATCCGTCCAAAACTTTTTGAGTTATCTTGCTAACCAACAGACAGACAAAAAAAAACAGACAAACCCCGGCAAAAACATAATCTCCTGGCGGAGGTAAATATGCCTTTTGCTCCACAAATGTGGGACATATCAGCCATATGTTGGATACGTGGGAAAATTTTCAGGATACTGAAAATTAATTTTCAGAGGAGCTTGGTAAACTACTCTGTAGTGTGCTTCAGCATTCTTCAGCGTTGCTCTTAACTTAAACAAAAACTTAGCCATAACTGATTCGACGTACGCCACTGTATTCTCCAAATTTTTCATACATTTTGGCTTTCTAAATCATTTAGGTGTGACAGGGCCTTAACCATAGCAGCAACGAGATGCCAGCCGGAAATTTACAAGCAACAGTACTGTTAAACCTTTGGAGAAACAAGAGTGGATCTGCAGCGCGAAGGGAAATGGAGCTCCACAATGAAAAGTAAAGATTTTTTAAACTCTAATTTTATAGTTAAAGTTATCTTTAACAATGCTTTGTGTGGACCGGCCCTATAAGGCTTCTATTTATGTGTGTTGATGAATGGGCACTTAAATCAGGTAGGATCACCACTGAAGGCCTAGTTGTAAAATACACAGTCTGCCACTTCCCACACGTAGTGTATATACACAGGTATGGTAGTGGCTTCACGGATGGAACTATGTACATAAGAGTGCAGAGTGCAAAACACACAATTGAATTAAATGGCCCAAATATTATGGAAAATATACACAGGAATGGTAGTGATTTCACAGATGGGTCAACATACATGATAGTGTGGAGTGCAAAGACAGGTATGTTATTATGATAATTAAAAAGGTCCTCAGTTCTGTGCATGTGAGTGTTCAGAGGGAGGGTGGTGGGGGCCTTCTGACTGCATTGCAGTCCAGATGGCCTAGGGGGAAAAACGGTTTATCAAAGTCAAGTCAAGTTGCCTTTATTGTCATTCCATTGTTAATGAACAATGCAACAAAATTGAGATGCTGCTCCCTAAAAACAAATTATAAACAAACTGTCACACAGTTCACTCATGCATTTAACATTCTTATAATTACAACAATAAACTAAAAAAGCACTCGGAGAGCGCAGACCTCCGCCAAGCGCCACAGTTCCCCCCCATACAGTGTTTGTGTGTAGGTTTTCAGATTCCTTGAGCATGAAAACGTATGACTAGCAATTGGATTGACAATGATAGGATTAGTGGTTCAGTAGTATAAGCCAGTGTTTTTCAACCTTTTTTAAGCCACGGCACATTTTTTACATTGACAAAGTCCTGGGGCACACCACCAACCAGAATGACACAAATTGACACTCTATAGCCTAACACAGTAAAAATAATAAAATATAGTTAGCAATACAGTTTCTGAATGTATTTATACTCACTCAGTGTTGAACCCTGGGCCTGTTTAGAGAACACAAAGCGATATCCTGGCAGGAATGGAAGAAAGACACACACAGAGCTCTTCCTCAACAGCTCTCAGTCTCTCTCTGTTTTTAGTTTTTATCACATCGTCAAGCTTGAAAAGCTCAGCTCACACAGATATGTCGTGGGAAAATGGGAGCAATGTTGAAAATAGCTTTGTTGGCCAGAATGGGGAACTCCTTGGCAGCAGTCAACCAAAAACTGACCAAAGGAAGATCAGCAAAGTTTAGCTTTCAACCATGATCTTGTTTCAGTTCAATGAGTTCCTCTTGCTCCTGTAAAGTCATGTCGTTTCCAACACTGATGCTGAGCTGTATGGGTTCCTAACCCAGACAAGGCATTGTATGAAGTCTGAAGAGAAATAAAATAACTTCTCCTCAAGAGCTTTCAAATGTGTGCCAATCACCTGGCACAGTGCAGCAGTGTTAACATCATGCCGTTTCTCGGTGAGTGGGAACATCTCAAGGTTGCCACGCTGCACATGTTATTGTTTATTTATAAATTTTACTGTTTACATGGATCCTGAAAAAGCTGATCTGATTAAGACGTGCGTTTTCATGTGTCACAGGTTTGAACGGAATAAATCATTTTGACATTCGCAGGTCGACATTTCGACATTCAAAAAATAGTAGAAGAAGCAACTTCCGGTGTTAGCGAGCCCCACTTCGTGTCGAAATTGACCTGTATCGTGTTATTCAGACTGTACTTTTGCTTCTGCTAGTCTCCGTAATGAAGCTACAAGTACATACTTCTGCATATGACGAAAAGAGGGAGACAGCAGGACGATACAGACCAGTTTTGTTTTACTCCCGCTATGTTTTCCGCTAGCTGCTGCTAAGGCGGAAATACGTCACGTCGACGTGCGGCTGGTGTACAGACATGCGCAGTAAACATATTTTCTGCCCTGTGTTCGGAATAAGTGTTTCATGCGCACCATTCGGATTAACAATCGGCATAACCCACCCCTCTCAATCAGAATGAAATTTTGATCCGAATGAGCGTGATCGGGTTAAAATATTCAGATTTGCCATGTTTACATGAAGCATTTTTATTCCGATCAGGCTTTTAATCCGGTTACTTGTGTCCTGTAAACATAGCCACTCACTCGAGTAATTAAGTTAAATTGGATAATTTCCCACGGCACACCTAACGATCTCTCACGGCACACTAGTGTGCCGCGGCACACAGGTTGAAAATCACTGGTATAAGCATTACCTCCTTGGCGGAGGTAATAAACTGAAGTGTTGCTGTTGTGTCCATGTCCTCCATCCGCAAAATGGCAGGCTGCGACCTGTCAAGGCATACCTCATGCCTCCCTTATTGGGGGGGCTTTCACACCTGTACTGACCTCATGCCTCCCTTATTGGGGGGGGGGCTTTCACACCTGTGCTGAGTACGTTAAAACTGTATTTGTCAGCAGATGAAAGAAAACTGAAGCAAAAACAAACAAACAAACAAAAACTAAGCAAACATCAACTGCAACATGAGCTATTTCAAACATATTTATTCAAATGTACACTTATATGGACACAATGTTGAGCCATAAGTTTTTGGTAATGTGAAAATAATAAGCCAAGTAGCACAAAAAAATTGAGTGCTCTTGCTGTCAGGAAACAATGTTGGCACCAAATCACTGAAGTGATCTGCCACCAATGGGGGTAGATTGTGCTCTGCCACAAAATGACCAAACATCACTTCTGCTAGTGACGCATTGGATTTGGAAGGCGTCGGCTCTGTCACTGGCTGAAAATGTTCATCCATTGATGGAATTTGGCTACACAGTTTTTGTGGCCCTGTGTAGCAAAGTGCGACTTCAGGTCGAAAACCCCTGATGCAGTCACTTTTAGCATTAGAGTCACACATATCAGGCGCAGCATTACTGGCGCCGGGATTCCTCTCTGTTCCGGAGCTGCAGGACCAAAGAAGGTGCGATAATGGTTGCCGTGGGTTTTATTGGGTTTGCGCTCCGCGGAAAAAAGAGGATTTGGAAGCGTCCCCCGGCAGAGAGCTGGTTTTTGCGTAGCCCCTATGGCTGCCCGGGGAATTTCTGCCAAATAATCCAGTGCCGGACAGCTGCCCGTGTCAGCTGTTGCAGCATAGCGCAAACACAGGCACTCTGGCGAGCCCTGCCCACCACTGTTTTCTGTGTGCTTTTGTGCCTAAAACTTTGAAGAAGGCGGAGTTTGTGTTCATCAGACACGACGACCAGCGCCCTCTATTGCCCCTGCACACATGTTGAAAATGGCCGTATCTCCCAATGTTAAAGAATCATTTAAAAAATTCCTGTATCCAGACGGTGATCCGTATCATCCCCAAAATTTAATCAGTTCTTCCTTGTACCATTTCCAGCAACTCCTGAAAGTTTCATCGAAATCCGTCCAAAACTTTTTGAGTTATCTTGCTAACCAACAGACAAACAAACAGACAGACAGACAGACAGACAGACAGACAGACAAACAAACCCCGACCAAAACATTACCTCCTCCTGGCCTTCGGCCTGGCGGAGGTAATAATGCTTGAAACAAAATTACCTAAAAGTTGAATACAATATGTACGTAGCAATAATGAAAAACATACTGAGCAATAAATACAAAAGACCAGCTTATGCACACAGGGTTGTTGCTACAAAATAACCTAAAATAACAAAAAATATCAGCAGTCTGTGCGTGTTACATAAAATCCATTCAAAAATACGTACTGCTGCTGGAAAAAAACTATGATTAAACCTGGTAGTCCAGGTTTATGGGATCTGTACCGCTTTCCCGAGGGGAGCAGTGAAAGAAGTCATGGCCTGGATGAGCACAGTCTTTAATGATGGCAGTAGCTCTGTTGAGGTACCGAGACCTGGAAATCTCTTCCAGAGAAGGGAGAGAACAGCCAGTGATTTTTTGCGCAGTCATCGATCACTCTCTGGAAGGCTTTGCGGTCTGCGGCTGAACAGCCCTCATACCAAACCGTGACGCCTTATGACAGAATGCTCTCAATAGCAGAGCGATAAAATAAAACCAGCAACTGTGCATTCAGGCCATTCTTCTTGAGGAGCCTCAGAAGTGTAGATGTTGTTGTTGAGCCTTTTTTATCGTAGCTATGGTGTTAACTGCCCAGGTAAGGTTGTGATAAATATGAACACCAAAAAACTTAAAAGCCTCCTCCCTCTCCACATGCTCCCTTGCCTATATATAGAGGAGGCGGCTCACTGCTATGCTTCCTAAAATCAATAATGAGTTCTTTTTGTATTATTTTTGTATTCAATAGCAGATATTATCTGAGCACCATCTCACCAGTTTCTGGACCTCATCTCTGTATGCGGACTCATCTCCTCCTGATATAGCCCACTACTGTTGTGTCATCTGCAAACTTCTCTATAATGTTTGTGGGGATGAACAGGTATGCAGTCATAAGTGTACAATGAATACAAAGTACAAAGTAGTATCTGTCTGGAGGTGTGGGACCTGATTGATCTGAACCGTTGTCCAGAGGGGAGCAGGTCAAACAGGAGATGGGCGGAACGTGAGGGGTCTCCTGTGATGGCCTTGATCTTTCTGAGATGGGAGGATCAGGAGATGTCCTCCAGGGAGAGAAGAGGGCCACCAAAATAATTTTTGGGCGGTAGTGTTGATGACCCTCATGCACAGTCTTCCTGTTTGCTTCGGCCGGGAGCCAGCATACCACACACCCAGACAGTAGGTGAGGATGCTTTCCACTGAGGCAGCGTGTAGAAGGGAAGCTGCTAGCTACTGGTCCAGGTTGTTTTTCCTCCGGGACATGGAGGGATGGGTATTGGCCTGGAAATGAGCGGTTGTCTGGTTTCCTCCAAACATGACGCCTGGCATTCACACCAAAGAGTTCAATCTTTGTCTCATCAGATCAGAGAATTTTTGTCTTCTCGTGGTCTGAGAGTCCTTCGGGTCCCTTTTGGCAAACTCCAGGTGGGCTGCCATGTGCCTTTTACTAAGGAGTGACTTCAATTCAATTCAATTCAACTTTATTTATATAGCGCCATTTCACAACAACAGTCATCTCATAGCACTATCAACTGTAGGGAGGACCCCCACAGTTGCAGAAAGACCCCAGCAATCAGGCGATCCCCTGTGAGCAAGCACTTGGCGATGGTGGAGAGGAAAAACTCCCTTTTAACAGGAAGAAACCTCCAGCAGAACCAGGCTCAGGGAGGGGCAGTCATCTGCTGCGACTGGCTGGGGGGTGAGGGGACAGAGAAGAAGAAAAGAACAGACATGTAGAGAGCAAACAGCACGATGGGGACTCAATCTATGGGAGAGAACAAACAAATGTTAATGACCAGCAAAAAAAAAAATATTTCATAGAGAGTGAGGAAAGGAGTGAGGCCCAGTACATTACTGGAGGTCCCCCGGCTGACTAAACCTATTAGCAGCATAACTAAGGGAGGGTTCAGAAACACATGATCCCTCCCTAATTGTAGGCTATATCAAAAAGGTAGGTTTTAGCCCTATTCTTAAAAACAGAGATCGAGTCTGACTCCCGAATCCAGATTGGCAGCTGATTCCACAGGAGAGGAGCTTGATAACTGAAGGCTCTGCCTCCCATTGTACTTTTGGAGATTCTAGGTATTACAAGTAAACCTGCATTTTGGGAGCGTAGTGCTCTGTTAGGATGATACGGTAGTATCAGATCTTTTAAATAAAAAGGAGCCTGATTGTTTAGAGCTTTGTAAGTAAGAAGAAGGATTTTAAACTTAATTCTAAACTCTATGGGAAGCCAATGAAGGGAGGCCAGAACCGGAGAGATATGATCTCTCTTTCTAGTACCTGTTAAAACTCTTGCTGCAGCATTTTGGATCAGCTGAAGACTTTTTAAAGATGTTTTAGGACAGCCTGATAATAAAGAATTACAATAATCTAATCTCGAGCTAACAAAAGCGTGGATCAGCTTCTCAGCATCACTCTGAGACAAGATGCTCCTAATCTTGGCAATATTACGCAAATGATAGAAGGCAGTCTTAGAAACAAATTTAATATGTGAATTGAAGGACAAATCCTGATCAAAAATAACTCCAAGGTTCCTCACAGAGCTATTAAGAGAAAGAGTAACTGCATCCAAACTGAAAGTTTGATTTGGAAAGGAATTTCTAAGGTTTTTTGGACCAACAAGAATGACTTCAGTCTTATCTGAATTTAATAGCAGGAAATTACAAGTCATCCAAACTTTGATTTCCTTAAGACAGGCTTCTAACTTGGCTAATTGATTAGTATCATCTGGCTTCATTGACAGGTATAATTGTGTGTCATCTGCATAACAGTGAAAATGTATACAGTGCTTTCTAATAATGTTGCCTAACGGAAGCATATATAAACTAAAAAGAGTAGGGCCAAGCACAGATCCCTGTGGAACTCCATGACTAAGCTTTGAGCTGAGAGAAAACTCATCATTTACATGAACAAACTGGAACCTATCAGATAAATAAGATCTAAACCACTGCAACGAAGTTCCATTAAGTCCAACATAGTGTTCTAATCTATCAAGTAGAATATTATGATCAATAGTATCAAAAGCTGCACTAAGATCTAAAAGGACAAGTACAGAAACTAGTCCATTATCAGATGCAATGAGGAGGTCGTTAGTGACCTTCGCTAAGGCTGTTTCAGTGCTATGATGGATTCTAAACCCAGATTGACACTCCTCAAATAAACCATTTCCCTGCAGGTGGTCAAATAATTGCGTAGCAACAACTCTTTCTAAGATTTTTGAAATGAAAGGGAGATTAGAGATTGGTCTATAGTTAGCTAAAGCTCCTGGATCTAGCGTTGGCTTTTTGAGTAAGGGTTTAATTACAGCCGTTTTAAAAGCCTGCGGTACATGGCCTAAAGTTAATGAAGAATTGATTATATGAAGAATAAAGCTACCAATAAGTGGGAAGACTTCTTTAAATAACCTGGTAGGAATAGGGTCTAAAAGACAAGTTGAAGGTTTGGATGAGGAAACTATTTTGTCTAACTCACAAAGGTCGATTGGAGTAAACTCATCAAGACAGACATCAATAGAAGGAGTTGTAGTAGTTACAGTATTTAAGTTAACTGTGGGAAGAATCTGATTGATTTTATCTCTGATGGATGAAATTTTATTATTGAAAAAGTTCATAAAGTCCTGACTAGTAAGCTCTAAGGGGATGCTAGGATTGACAGAGTCCTGACTCTTTGTCAACCTGGCTACAGTTACTGAAAAGAAACCTGGGATTTATTCTTGTTCTCGTTCTATTAATGCAGAGTAATAACTCGTTCTAGCTTTTCTAAGAGATTTTTTATAAATGATAAGATGATTTCTCCCAAAGCTAATTGTTTCATCTAAATTAGTAGAAGCGCCATATTTTCTTTCTAATTGACGAGGTCTTCTGTTTTAAGCTACGAGTCTTCTGTGGTGAACCAAGGAGTTAAAAATCTCTGATTAGACTTTTTCTTTTTTAAGGGGGCCACCAAGTCTAGAGCCTGATGCAGAGAAGCTGAAACACTATCCACCATGTTATCAATTACAGAAGGAGCAAGCTGTCTATAGCTTATTTCCGTTGTGTTGACACATGGCATAGAGGAAACAATCTGCATAAATTTGGAAACAGCATCATCTGAGAGGCATCTACTGTGATAATATTTTTCTTTAGGAGCCAAATAGTCAGAAATAGTAAAATCAAAGGTTAACAGACAATGGTCTGACAGTACAGGGTTATGAGGAGACACTACAAGATTTTCTATTTCTATGCCATATGTCAGAACAAGGTCCAATGTATGGTGGAGGTAATGAGTAGAATTTCCTACTTTCTGAGAAAACCCAATCGAGTCTAATATTGAATTAAAAGCCACATTAAGGCAGTCACTATCTACATCCACATGTATATTAAAGTCCCCTACTATAATTATTCTATCAGATTTCAGCACTAAATCAGCTATGAAATCAGCAAATTCGGATAAAAATTCTGAATAGGTTGATGGGGGACGTTAAACTATGGCAAATAAAATTGGGTTCTAACCTGAAATTGCTAAAGTGCCCAACACTGAGGACCAGGCCCTCAAGGAATTACAACATGTTTTTTGCTTTACATTAACTAGTAATTTGGAATGGTAAATTGTTGCTACTCCTCCTCCACGACCAGAACTTCTGGGATTTTGACAGTTTAAATAACCAGAGGGAGTTGATTCATGTTAACCTACATAATCCTCTTGTCTAACCAAGTCTCTGTAAGGGAAATTAAATCAATCTGATGATCAATTAACAGATCATGGACTAACAGAGACTTGGGTGTTGAGACCTAATATTTATAAACCACATTTAATTTTTAAATTATGAGGAGGAACAGAGGCCAAATCATTCAAATCTTAGAGGATTTATGTTTAATTTGAGTTTTACCAATATTTTGCTTTTATCACTTTGGGATGCTATTACATGTTATATTTTATTCACTTTGGAGGGAGCAGACAATGATTCCTCTGATGGGGGCAAGACAGGGGCAAAGCTGAGGGGTGGCGGATGATGAGGGGCTGCAGAGATGCGTGTAAGACTGCGACTCTGCTTCCTGGTCCAACTCTGAGTAGTCAGGGTTTGGAAATTTGGATAAAAAAGATGCCAGATTGTTAGATAAATGAGAAGCACCATCCAAAGTGGGATGAATGCTGTCTCGTCTCATAAGACCAGGTTTTCCCCAAAAAGAGCTCCAATTGTCAATGTAGCCCACGTCTTTTTAGGACACCACACAGACAGCCAGCGGTTCAAGGGATGACGAGCGACTAAACATGTCATCACTGGTCAGATTGGGGAGGGGCCCAGAGAATACTACAGTGGCAGACATCGTTTTTGCAAAGTCACACACCGATTTCTATATTAAGTTTCGTGACTTCCGACTGCCGGAGACGGATGTCATTAATGCCGGCGTGAATAACAATTGTGAATATTTACAGTTACTTTTAGCCAGCATTTTCAAATTTGACTCGATGTCGCCTGCTCTGGCCCCAGGAATGCATGTGACTATGGCCGCTGGAGTCTCTAGGTTCACGTTTCTGACTACAGAGTCGCCAATGATCAGAGTTTTTTCCTCAGCGGGTGTGTCGCTGAGCGGGGAAAAACGATTAGAAACGTGAACAGGTTGGTGGTGAACCGGGGCTTTGCGACTAGGCTTCCTTCTCACCGTCACCCACCCAGTCTCCTCGCTGCAGAGGAGAGCCGAGGGACCGCTGACAGGGGGGCCTAAGCTAGCTAGCTCCGCTGCAGCTAATGGGCGTCCGTCGAGATTAACTGGCGCAGACGGTGTTTCAATGCAGCGGAGCCGGGATTCCAAATCAGACAACCTCGCCTCGAGCGCCTCAAAAAGACAACATTTATTACATTTACCGTTATCACTAAAAGAGGCAGAGGTGTAGCTAAACATCTGACAGAGAGAGCACACCAGAGGAGGAGAGGAAAGAGAGCTAGTAGCCATAGCTAGTGGCTCGAGAGCTGGAGAGCAAACCACACAGGCAGACAGCAAAACAGGAAGTGACGATACGTTACCACAAGGAAGTGACGATCCTTCACCCAATCCTATTCAGACTTCCGTCTGGCCACTCTAAAATACAGGCCTGATTGGTGGATTGCTGCAGAAATGGTTGTCCTTATGGAAAGTTCTCCTCTCTCCACAGAATAACGCTGGAGTTCTGACAGAGTGACCATCTGGTTCTTGGTCACCCCCCTGACTAACGCCCTTCTTCCCTGATCACTCAGTTTAGATGGCTGGCCATCTCTAAAAAGAGTCTTGGTGGTTCCGAAATTCTTCCATTTATGGATGATGGAGGCCACTGTGCTCATTGGGACCTTCAAAGCAGCAGAAATTTTTCTGTACCCTTACCCAGATTTGTGCCTTGAGATAATCCTGTCTTGGAGGTCTACAAACAATTCCTCTTACTTTATGCTTGGTTTGCGCTCTGACATGCACTGTCAGCTGTGGGACCTTATATAGACAGGTGTGTGCCTTTCAAAATCATGTCCAAACAACTGAATTTACCACAGGTGGACTCCAGTTAAGTTGTAGAAACATCTCAAGGGTGATCAGTGGAAACAAGATGCACCTGAGCTCAATTTTAAGCTTCATGGCAAAGGCTGTGAATACTTATGTTCTTGTGATTTCTTAGTTTTTTTTTATTTTTAATAAATTTGCAAAAAAAACAAAAAAACCCAACTTTTTTCATGTTATCAATTTGGGTTATTGTGTGTAGAATTTTAAGGACAAAAATGAATTTAATACATTTTGGAATAAGGCTGTAACATAGCAAAAGTTGGAAAAAGTGAAGCATTGTGAATACTTTCCAGATGAACTGTGTTTTAGCATAGTTGACACACTTAAATGTTTCGGATCATCAAACAAATTTTAATAGACAAAAATGGTTTGAGTAAATAAGAAATGCAGTTTTTAAATAATGATTTAATTTATTAAGGGAAAAAGCTATCCAAACCTACCTGGTCCTTTGTGAAAAAGGAATTGCCTCTAAATCTACCCTTGGTGGCTGCAAATGCAGTAAAGCATTTGCAATAACTGGCAATGAGTCTTTTACTTCGAATTTTGGCCCACTCTTTCTTGCAGAATTGTTTTAATTCTGCCACATAGGAGGACTTGAGCTTGAGGTCATGAAATGATGGCTGGACATTCTTCTTCAGGATTTTCAGGTAGAGGGTAGAATTCATGGTTCCATCAATTGTGACAATCATCACCCTAATTCCACCACGTCTGGCTGTTGGTCCAATATTCTTTTTAATGAATTGCTCCGTTAGTTTTACGTCAGATTTAATGGGACGTCGCCTTTTCAGTCCACAGAATATTTTCACAAAAGTCTTGGGGATCATCAATATATTTTTTTTTTTTTCGCAAATATGAGATGAGCCTTTGTGTTCTTTTTTGTCGGCAGTGGTTTTTCACCGTGGAACTCTCCCATGGATGCCATTTTTGCCCAGTCTTTCTTATTGTTGAATCATGGACCAGTGTCCAAACTGAGGCAAATGAGGCCTGCAGTTCCTTAGATGTTCTGAGTTTTTGTTTCTCATCTGTTCTCAAGTATCTTTAGATGGTGGCATGATGCGTTGCTTTTTAAGATCTTTTACCCTACTTCAGTTTGTCAGACAGGTTGTGTTTAAGGGATTTTTTTAATTCAATAGGCCTGGCAGTAATCAGGATTGGGTGTGGCTCGTGAAATTGAACTCAGCTTTCCAAAAAAATGTAGTTAATAACGTTCATGATGTAACAAGAGGGGACAATTATTTTTTCACATAGGACCAAGTAGGTTTGGAAACGTTTTTCCTTAATAAAGGAAATCATCATTTAAAAACTGCATTTTGTAGAAACTTTGTAGAAACTGCATCATCACTCTATAAATTCAAGAAATCTGTGTCTGTCTGTGTGTGTGTGTGACGACCAAAGATCATAGGACCGCCTATGATGTTCCTATGATGTCTGCATGATGTCCTATGATGTTCCTATGTATAACGACTCCTTATTGTCACGCCGCGCCGCTCATCAACGGCGCCACCTGCTCACACACCTGTCAGTCATCAGCGGCGAGGGATATAAGCCGCCTCGCCCTGAGCTTCGGTCTGAAGCCGTAGACTTCATTTCCCTTTCATGGGCTTCTACCACATTCTCTTCAGCATCCTCGTTACCGGTAAGAAGATCACTTACCTCATCTTTCCAGTCTGCTCCCCTGTGCACAGGTGGATTCCTCGGCGGCGGACTATCCCGTCCCTCGTCTCTCCTCGCTGCTGCACCGAGCCCTGCAGGTGGCTGTCTCCCGGGCTTCCATCCTTGAAGCGCCAGTCATCTGTCCTAAACAAGTAAGCTTCTCTCCCTTGCCTATTCTCCTCCTGTGTTGGTGTGTGCTCATCACCATGTGTCTGATTTCTCCCATAGGGTTGCCGTCTGAACGGTCTCCTGCCTCTGGGTCCGAAGCAGACGCCACCACCAACACATTAACATTCCGCAGACACGCACCCAGACATCCCTGTTGTTAATAAACGGTTTGAACTACTCTGAGCCTGTGTGTGTGCGTCTCCTGAGCCGAACGTTATGTCAGTACGGCTTCAGCAGAGCGGCTCGGCAGACGGCGGGCTCGCACACCGGTTTACCACCCTCGAGGCTCGGGTGGATCAGATTGTTTATCAGCAACAGGTGGTACTTAATCAATTATTAGAATTAACTAACCGATTGAACCGCTTGGACCCCCAACAGCCGTTCCCCCCGACTCGCCAGGGTGGCGCGGCTCCTGCTGTTCCAGCGGCCGTCCAGCCGGCTCCAGTGGCACCGGTTCGGCTCACACCGATTCCGACCCCCGCCCGCTTTAGCGGTAAGCTCGGCGGAGCGCGGGGGTTCATTATGCAGTGTGAGTCCGTGTTCCACCGTGTGCCCGGAGATTTTCCCTCGGATCACAGCGAATTGGTTACATAGGGAATCTTCTGGAGGGGCGTGCGTTAACTTGGACCTACGCCGTAATGGCGAGGCCCAGTTATGCCACCCTCACCTATGACCAATTCGTGAGGCGCTTTCTGGAGGTCTTTGACCATTCTCAAACCGAGACGGTCCAGGTCGATCGGCTTCTCGCTCTCCAGCAGGGAAGCCGGTCGGCAGCGGACCACTCGGTCGACTTCCGGGGTAGCGGCGGAGGAATTGGGCTGGGAGGAACGCTCCCTCTGTGGCCTGTTCCTCCGCAGCCTCAATAGTGATCTGAGGGATGAACTGGCTGGTCGGGATATCCCTGGGATGCTAGCGGAGCTGACGTCCTTAGCGGTAAGTTTGGATAACAGGCTGCGCGAGCGCTCCTCGGGGCGGAAGTCTTCTTCTTCTCGCCCTCGCGAGCCTCGCCGCACCTGTTCCAAGCTCGCCCCCTGGCGGCACCGCCGGCATCGTGCCCCGAGGAGTCGGAGCCGATGGTGACGGGCTGGACCAAACTTTCCCCTGTGGAGAAACAACGCCGCCGTGAGTTGGGCCTCTGCATGTATTGCGGAGGCGACAAACACACCGTGGAGCGTTGTCCACGGAAAGCCAGTCGGTGGGGTCCGCGAGTCACTGTTGGGGGTCTCGCGGACGTCAATCGGTTAGGATCACTCACCCAATTGAAGCTGCCCATCCGTTTCTGCCATAACCCCACTGGGCACCTCACCCACGCACTGGTGGATTCGAGCGCAGAAGGCAGCTTCATTTCACAAAGCCTGGCAACCCGATTGGGCATCCGCTGCCAGGCACTCAACACTCCCATCTCCCTAGTCCACCTCTCCCGTGCCTCCCTTGGGAGAGTGACACATCAAACTGTCCCCGTACCGGTCATCATCTCGGGAAACCACCGGGAGGAGATGACCTTCTACGTCCTCCCTAACTCTGTGTCGCCCGTCATCCTGGGGTATCCCTGGCTCCGTCTTCACAACCCGGTCCTGGATTGGAGATCAGCTGGGGTATCTAACTACTAACTAACTAACCTGCACTTATATAGCGCTTTTCGGCATGGAGTACATTCTGCCTGGGCACCTGCCTCCAGTCCGCTGCCCTGCTCGCCGTCCGCTCCTCCCCCCGCGACGGACGCTGCACCCCGGACCTGTCCCTGGTGCCTCCGGAGTTTCATGACCTGGGTATGGTGTTCAGTTAAAGCGAAAGCTATGTCTCTTCCCCCTCATCGGCCCTACGACTGTGCCATCAACCTCCGCCAGGGGCTCCGTTACCTTCTGGTCGGCTCTACAGCCTGTCAGCGCCGGAGAAGGAGACGATGAACACATATCTGAAGGAGTCATTAAACGCTGGGATAATCCGCCCATCATCGTCACCCGTGGGGGCAGGGTTCTTCTTCGTGGGAAAAAAAGGATGGGTCCCTCGCCCTTGCATCGACTACCGGGCCCTCAATGATATCACGGAGAAGGACCGTTACACCCTGCCCCTCATGGACACTGCCTTCCACTCCCTCCAGGGGGCGACCTGGTTCACCAAGCTGGATCTATGCAGCGCTTACCACCTCGTCCGGATCCGGGAGGGAGATGAGTGGAAGACAGCCTTCCGTACCCCGAACGGCCACTTTGAGTACCTGGTCATGCCGTTCGGGTTGACCAACGCTCCAGCCGTCTTTCAGCGCCTTATAAATGACGTCCTCCGGGACTTTATTGGCCTTTTCATGTTCGTCTACCTGGACGATATTCTCATCTTCTCCAAGTCCAGGGACGAGCACCAGGTCCACGTGAGGCGGGTCCTCCAAAGACTGCTGGAGAATCGTCTGTACGTGAAGGCAGAAAAATGTGAATTTTACGCCAGAACTACGTCCTTCCTGGGGTTTATCATCGCCCACGACAAGGTGCTCCCAGACCCAGAGAAGGTGAAAGCGGTGGTGGAGTGGCCTACACCTGCATCTCGGAAGCAGGTGCAACAGTTCGTTGGCTTCGCCAATTTCTACCGCCGCTTTGTCCCCAACTTCAGCTCCATCGTTGGGCCACTGACCCGCCTCACGTCCCCGAAGGTCCCGTTCCGGTGGACCGAAGAGGTCGCTGCCGCCTTTAAGGCGCTGAAGGCGGAGTTCTCCTCCTCCCGGGTCCTTCGCCAGGTCGACCCCGCGCTGCAGTGCATCGTTGAGGTGGATGCCTCGGACACGGGAGTGGGAGCAGTGCTGTCCCAGCGGTCGCCGGACGATGGCGCCAAACGACCGTGCGCCTTCTTCTCCCGGCGCTTGTCCCCGGCGGAGAGGAACTACGATGTGGGGGACAGAGAGCTCTTGGCCATCAAGCTCGCCCTGCAGGAGTGGCGCCACTGGCTAGAGGGGGCGAACCTGCCGTTTGTGGTCCTCACGGACCACAAGAACTTGGAATATTTATGATCTGCCAAGCGCCTGAACGCCCGCCAGGCGCGCTGGTCTCTGTTCTTTGCCAGGTTCCAATTTTCTATCACCTTCAGGCCTGGCTCTAAGAACGGCCTGCCTGACGCCCTCTCTAGGCAGTTCACTCCCGTGGAATCGGAGGAGACGCCCCACTCCATCCTGCCCAGGTCGTGCGTCGTGGGAGCCATCTCATGGGATATCGAGGCCAAGATCCGGAAGGCACAGGAGGTGGAACCTGATCCTGGTGGCGGACCGGAGGGAAGACTGTTCGTCCCATCTGCGGTCTGAGGAGAGGTCATCCACTGGCTCCACACCTCCCGGCTCACCTGTCATCCCGGCACCTCCCGGATGATCAGCCTCCTCCAATGGTCTTTTTGGTGGCCAGGCCTGCGGAGGGATGCAGCCCGCTACGCCCGGGCTTGCCCAGTCTGTGCCACCAGCAAGTCAGGAAATGCCCCTCCAGCGGGTCTGCTCCAGCCTCTGCCCGTCCCCGGCAGGCCCTGGTCGCACATCGCACTGGATTTCGTCACCGGACTCCCCGTTTCCAACTCCTTTAACACCATCCTGACCATCGTGGACCGTTTCTCCAAGGCGGCACACTTCGTCCCCCTGCGAGGTCTTCCTACCGCCCTGGAGACGGCGGGCCTCCTCGTCCAACACGTGGTCAGGCTGCACGGGATTCCGGTGGACGTGGTCTCGGATCGGGGTCCCCAATTTTCATCCGAGGTTTGGAGGTCCTTTTGCAACGCCATCGGAGCCAAGGTGAGCCTCTCCTCCGGCCATCACCCCCAGTCTAACGGGCAGTGTGAGAGGACCAATCAGGAGCTGGAGGCTGCGCTCCCGCTGTGTTGCAAGATCCAAGCCGACGTCATGGAGCAACCATCTCGCCTGGGTGGAGTACGCCCACAACACCGCCCGCTCTTCTGCAACGGGGATGTCCCCCTTCAAGGCGTCCCTGGGTTACGACCCCCCCGCTGCTTCCAGCGCAGGAGAGCGAGGTAACTGTCCCGTCAGTTAGGGCGCACCTGAGGCAGTTCCGCTCCATCTGGGCCGCCGCGCGTCATGCGCTTTTACGCACAGCGGAGCGCAACAGGACCGTGGCGGACCGGCGTAGAAGACCTGCCCCGGCGTACAGAGTTGGGCAACTTGTCTACGTTTCCACCCAGGACGTCACCCTAAAAGGCGAGAGGAGAAAGCTGGCACAGCGCTTCATGGGTCCCTTTCCCATCTCCCGGATCATCAACCCGGTGGCTGTGCGCGTGGCTATTCCCCCCTCCCTCCGCATCCACCCCACTTTCCACGTGTCGAAGGTGAAGCTGGCAGTTACCGACCCCCTTTGCCCTCCTCCTGCAGCGCAACCCGCACCCCGGATGGTTGGTGGCCATCCGGCCTGGTCCGTCTCCTCCATCCTGGACTCCCGGCGCCGGGGTCGTGGGTTGCAATACTTGGTGGACTGGGAGGGCTATGGGCCCGAGCATCGACAGTGGGTGCCCCCGTCGTTTGTGTTGGACCCATCGCTCATCGCGGACTTCCACCGAGCGCACCCGGATAAGCCATCGCCAGGAGGTGCTGCTAGAGGGGGGAGTACTGTCACGCCGCGCCACTCATCAACGGCACCACCTGCTCACACACCTGTCAGTCATCAGCGGCGAGGGATATAAGCCGCCTCGCCCTGAGCTTCGGTCTGAAGCCGTAGAATTCATTTCCCTTTCATGGGCTTCTACCACATTCTCTTCAGCATCCTCGTTACCGGTAAGAAGATCACTTACCTCATCTTTCCAGTCTGCTCCCCTGTGCACAGGTGGATTCCTCGGCGGCGGACTATCCCGTCCCTCGTCTCTCCTCGCTGCTGCACCGAGCCCTGCAGGTGGCTGTCTCCGGGCTTCCATCCTTGAAGCGCCAGTCATCTGTCCTAAACAAGTAAGCTTCTCTCCCTCGCCTATTCTCCTCCTGTGTTGGTGTGTGCTCATCACCCTGTGTCTGATTTCTCCCATAGGGTTGCCGGCTGAACGGTCTCCTGCCTCTGGGTCCGAAGCAGACGCCACCACCAACACATTAACATTCCGCAGACACGCACCCAAACATCCCTGTTGTTAATAAACGGTTTGAACTACTCTGAGCCTGTGTGTGTGCGTCTCCTGAGCCGAACGTTATGTCACTTATATGTGAAATGTCCTATGATGTTCCTATGTATAATGACTCCTTATGTGTGAAAAAATTATCCGTCCTTGGAATGCATCACTCATGATCATAGGACTCGCAATGACATCGTCAAAGTTCATAGGACTCGCTATGACACCATCAAAGATCAAAGGCAGGCATCACTGAATGAGGGTTGAAATGCTTGCTTACACCCTTGCTTACACCTGCTTTCTACGGGCATGCACAGGTAGGCACTAGTTTTGTAAAAACTCAGATTGTTTGTCTAATATAAAATTTTGTCTGATGATCCGAAACATTTAAATTTGACAAATATGCAAAAATGAAAGAAATTGGGAAGGGGGTAAATACTTTTTCACAGCACCGTATACAGTCCCTTAAGCAAGGTAGGAGATATGGAGACAACATATGAATGGTTCCATAAAGCTGTAACCATAATGGTTACAGTATGAAAAGATAACTATTCATTCGTCAGGGGTAAGATGATGAACATAATTTTGATTATTTTTCAATAAGACTTCCATCCTTAAACAAAATCCATATGGTAGAACAAAATGGTGATCATATCAGCATATCTGAGCAATAAATATCTAAATTGTCACAGGAAAGAAAATCTAAAATATTAATGCCCTGAGAACAGTAGCTGTTTCAGATATAGGCCACATGGGTGGTTGCCCAAGACAGCATCCAGTAGGGGGAACTATGAGAATGAGAGGAAAAAAAAAAGATTCATAGTTATTGTTCTCATCTTAGGTGTGGCAACTGGGCATCCTTTACAAGAAGGATGCTCCTTTCCTTATCTGCAGCACAGTCTCACCCTTCTACCTCCTCCCTTCTATCCCTCCGATCACATTTACAACTAATTTATTCTCCAGGTAACTGTGGAATATCAAAACTGATTTGTTTGTAATTGTGCCGAGTATGAAATAAATAGTTAAATGTGTAATCATACAGCGACCACTGCTGAAACTTAAAGTTAGTTCCATAAACTATTAGCTCTATTGTGTGTGTGAGAGATATGATGTGCGTGCATGATATATACATTTGAATTACATATGTATACAACTGTCTCAGTTACAGTGGATATAAAAAAGTCTAAACACCCCTGTTCAAATGCAAGGTTTTTGTAATGTAAAATAATGAGACCAAGATAAATAATTTAAAAACTTTTTCCACCATTAATGTGACCGATAGCCTGTACAATTCAATTGAAAAACAAACTGAAATCTTTTAAGGGGGAAAAAAAAGAAAAAAAACTTACAATAACCTGGCTGCAAAAATATGCATACCTTTAAACTAATACTTTGTTGCACCACCTTTAGCTTTTATTACAGCACTGAGTCTTTTTAAGTAGAAGTCTATCAGCGTGGCACATCTTGATGTAACAATATTTGCTCGCTCTTCTTTGCAAAAATGCCCCAAATCTATCAGATTGCAAGGGCATCTGCTGTGCACAGCCCTCTTCAGATCACCCCACTGGTGTTCCATTGGTTTCAGGTCTTGACTCATGCTGGGCCATTCCAAAATCTTTATCTTTTGGCGAAGACATTTTTTTTGTTGATTTGGATGTGTGCTTTGGGTCATTGCCATGCTGTACGATGAAGTTCTTCTTCATCGTCAGCTTTCTAGCAGAAGCCTGAAGGTTTTGTGCCAACACTGACTGGTGTTTGGAACTGTTCATAATTCCCTCCACCTTGATTAAGGCCCCAATTCCAGCTGGAAAAAAAAAATAGCCCCAAGGCATGATGCTGTCACCACCATGCTTCACTGTAGGTATGGTGCTCTTTTGGTGATGAGCAATGTTGTGTTTGTGCCAAATATACCTTTTGGAATTATGGCCATAAAGTTGAACCTTGGTTTCTTTGGACCATAACACATTTCCCACATGCGTTGGGGAGATTTCAAATGTGTTTTTGCAAAATGTAGCCAGGCAAGGATGTTTTTCTTCCAAAGATAAGGCTTCCGTCTTGCTACCCTTTCCCATAGCCCAGACATATGAAGAAGACGGGAGATTATTGTCACGTGTACGAAAAAGCCAATACTTGCTAGAAATTCCTGCAGCTCGTACAATGTTTCTGTCAGCCTCTTGGCAGCCTCCCTGACCAATTTACTTATTGCCTTTCCATCAGTTTTGGAGGGACATCCAGTTCTTGGTAATGTCACTGTTGTGCCATATTTTCACCACTTGATGGTGACTGTCTTCACTGTGTTCCATGGAATATTTAATGCCTTGGAAATTCATTTGTAACCTTCTCCTGACTGATTCCTTTCAACAATGTGATCCCGCTGATGCTTTGGAGGCTGTGTGCGGACGATGGCTTGTGCTGCAAGATGTGACAACAAAACTGTCAGGAAAAGCCTACTAGTACAGCTGAACTTTATTTGTGATTAATTGGAGGCACTTTAAATGGTGGCAGTGTGTGTGCTGACTCCCCTTTAACATGAGTTTGAATGTGATGGTTAATTTGGAAAACAGCCACATCCCCAGTTATAACAAGAAGTG